>CM057451.1:899947500-909947500 GCA_016271365.2 Neoceratodus forsteri | reverse complement strand
TTGAGGAGGCACAGACTAAGGGCAATGCCTGTATCCTAATGAGAAGTACTAATAAGAGGCTGGATGCCATATGGAGGCGCATCAATGCTCACCTAAGTTATCACTTCTGTATTAAGAACAAAACATCAACAATGTGCAAGAGGAAGTGGAAGCTGGTGCACCAGTGTTTCTATGCTCTAAAGAGATGCAGAGAGGTACCGGAGAATGACACCCCCGGTACTATCTCGCCCATGAAATGTGGGAGACAGCTGGGAAGCCTGCAGCTGGGGAACACCTACAGCATCATAATTATAGAAGAAATTAAAAATTCAGCACAATATCTATACCAGTATTAAGAATGCTGTACAGCGACAGTTGGTAGTAATATCAGTCATAGCATAGAATTTAAATTGTGCAACAGACAAGCGTGCATAATGCACTACGTCTGTAAAACCTAGACCTTCAAAAGCTTTGTGCACAACAGAATAAACACTTCTCACTGAACATCTGTCAAATCTGTGATACTAAAAGTTAGCAATAGATCTCTCATTGTACATGCTCTTAACATAGTAGTTGTCTTACAGTACGGTCACTGTCTTGTTGTTCTTGCCTATTTAAATCTTTGCTCTGAATGGTGTTTCATTAAATGTCACTGAAGAGACCTCAGCAAAGTATTCTAGCCAAAACATACAGTAGTACACAGGTATACAGAAAGTAACAGAATAACAAAGACATGAAAATAAATAACTTGTACAGAGTATTGACAATAATAAAACCGATATATATCAAAGTCCAGGTTCATATATACAGCACTGTAAAAATCTCTTATTATTCATTTACAGAACATCATAGACATTCCCCAACTCAGGCAGAGGTAGTGCCAGCAGGGGCTGAGGCTGTGGAGGGCCATGAGTCTGACACCGACAGTGTCATTCTCGTCATATCAGAAGGTAAGGCAAATCTATTACAACAAGCTGAATAACTGATTAGATAATGCACAGGACACAGGGACATTGCCTGTCTGAGGTAACACAACTCGGCAGAGCAGAACATTCTGTGTGACTGTTATCAGATAACAATACCATTCATATCCATGGCTTTAGTTTTGCTGTGGTTAACAACTGCACATTCAACAGCTTGCCTTAGTTGGGCTGTGGCTCTGTACTCAGGATCCAGTACCTGCTCTGGGTGGGGGGTGGGGGCATTGCCTGGCTAAGTCCATGCAACCTGTCAGTGTCCTAACATGTGTACAACTAGCATCACACAGGTATACCAATGATGTCCATGCCTTAGTTTGGCTGTGGCTATGCACTCAGGATCCAGTACCAGGTCGGGGGAGGGGGAGACATTGCCTGGCTGAGACCGTGCAACTGCTCAGTGCCCGAACTAGTGTGCAGCTGGTATCAGAGATATATATCAATTATGTCCATGGCCTTAGTTTGTCTGTAGTTCTACACTCAGGTTGCAGTACCTGCTCTGGGGGAAGGGGGATTCCCTGGCTGAGGTCATGCAACTCCTCAGTGTCCTAACTAATGTGCAGCTGCTATCAGAGAGCTATAGTGATTGTGTACATGGCATTAGTTGTGCTGTGGCTCTGCACTCAAGATGCAGAACCTGTCTGCCGGGGGGGGTTCCCTGGCTGAGTCTGTGCAACCTCTCAGTGTTCTAACTTGTGTACAACTGGCATTAGAGTGGCTTACCAATGATGTCCATGGCCTTAGTTGGGCTGTGTGTCTGCAATCAGTATCCAGTACCTGGTATGGGGGACATTGCCTGGCTGAGACCATGCAACAACTCACTGTCCAAAATAGTCTGCAGCTGGTATCATAGCCATATACTGATGATCTCCATGGCTTTAGTTTGGCTGTGGATCTGCACTCAGGATCCAGTACCTGATCAGGGGGGGGATTTCCTGGCTCAGGTTGTGCAACTCCTCAATGTACTAAGTAGCGTACAGCTGCTATCAGAGAGGTATACTGATGTTGTACATCCACAGTATCCACAAATATTCCACATGATCCTAACTTGTGTTCAGGTCTTATCAAGGATGTATATCGCTGATATCCATACCTTCAGTTATACCATACCTCTCAACCTCCCTCATCACAAATCAGGGACAAGGCTTAAAATGATCAGGGACAAATGACCAAAATATGGGATACATCTGAACAAATAGTAATATTATACCCAGAAGCTGTGTACAATATTCTTCCTGGTATGAATAGCATTTTCTGATTGAGAACTAGACTGTAACACCAGTGGCAGGCAATATTTTGTGATTCAAATGCCTACTCTTCAGTGACAGAAATGCCAAATGTAGGAGGGACAGAAGAAATTTCTGAGGCAAAAACAGGGACATCCCTGAAAATCAGGAACAGTTGAGAGGTATGATTTGCACAGTAGCTCATCACTCAGAATGCAGCACATGTTTTTTTGAGAGGGAGGGGAAAAGGGTGCGTTGCCTTTTAGAGTGCATCCAACTGATCACTGTTCTAATTTATGTTCACCTGCTATCAGAGAAGTGTACTACTGATCTCCATTCCTTTCTTGGCTTCTGTCTCACCACTCACCATGCAGTACATGCTCTTGGGGGGTGGGGGAGTGGCAGGGCATGGCCTGGCTGATGCCAAGCAACACCCCAGTGTCCTAGCTAGTCTGCACCATGTATCAGTAAGTAATTGCATTCATATCTATCAGTTCATTTGAGCAGTATCTTTGCAATTAAAAAAGGCAATACCATTTTTTTGGGGGGGAGGGTCATTGCCTACCTCAGCCCTTACAACTCCTCAGTTCCCCATATGATCTCTACAGCTACTATCAGAGAGGAAGGTGTACTGTAGCACAACACCTGGGTCACAGTACCTTGTGGGGTTGTCTGCCATTGACTGTCTGACCCCATGAAATTCCTCACTGTCCTTACTTGCACGCAGGTGATATCAATAACCTATACCATTAAATTCCTGTTGGGGGTGCAGTATTTCATGCTTCAATCCGAACAAGTAACAGTTGCCCAATTTCTCTGTAGCTGTTATGAGGTACATCTATAATTGATGTTCACGTCTTTACATTGACTGTTGTTCTACAGCCATAAAATGACCGATAGCACACAACTCGGCAGTATCATACGTTGTGCACAGATAGTATCAGCATACCATAGATGTCTAGGTCCACTTGTGCTGTCGCTCTTCACTGATGTATCAATACTGCTCAATTGTGACTCTTGTGTGTGTCCACTGCTGACAATGTCTATCCTAGCATATCTATCCTAAGCATATGAAACTGCAAAAACAATGTAACATACTTATATTGCAGTGTTAGTCACTATGCTTCGTGGTGTTATGTAATAGTAACATAGAAACACATATGAAAAACAATACCAGTCTTAATGTACATAGACATAGTGATATGATCTGTAATCTAAAATCTATATATATATTTCCTAGCTGCCAGGGAGACTGAACAACATCAGCAGCTGCATGAGGTGAAGCAAGAGGCAGATGGCAGTGCTGAAGGTAAGTGTTGTAATATACTGCACACATTTGTTGTCAACCAGTGTCAGTGGTTCAGTAGGTAGCACACTGGCCTCTGAGACTGGAAGATCAGAGGGCTGTGGGTTCAGTTCCCATACCTGGCACTTGGGTTAATATCCCGGTACTGACACTGTAGTGCAGCATGAGAGGAGTGCTGCACTTCTGAGGTGCCGTCTTTCAGATGAGACGTTAAACTAAGGTCCCATCTGCCTGGATTGGTGGTAGTTCAGATGGATGTTAAAGATCCCATGGCACTTACTGAAAAGAGTAGGGGAATTTCCCTGGTGTCCAGGCCAAATTTCCCTCATTCACTCAAAATACTGCCAACAGCTAAGTCTGGTTCAAGGTCAGTTGGCATTCATCTGTATCCCCCTCCCCTGGGTCATGCCTGAAAATAGGCAGGATTTGCCTAGTGCACTTACCTGGTCAACAAAAATTAAATAAAATAAATAAACTAGAGAAATACCACTTCTACGTCTTCTTGTCAATAAGCTAGTGAAATGGTGACCAATATATTACATACAGTTGATATCTGTGGATAGGTAACATAGATGTCAATCACTTAATGTGAGAGATGCTTCTTCAGCCAGGATATAACACCTCGTCCACACATGGTTGTGACATTATCTGCCTGACACCGTGCAGCTCATCAGCCTCCTAACTTGTGGTCACCATGTATCAGATAGCTGCAGCATGAATGTTAACAGTTCCTATCATGTTAATAGAGTATAACAATTTGTGACTGCATTTCACATGTGTCTCGCCACTCAGTACACTGTACCTAGTCTTGTATTCATGACTGTGTCTGATGCCATGAAGTACTCGGTGCACTATCTATTGTTCGGCTGACAGCAACAAGCTACAGCACAACACTTAACCTCCTGTGAATGATGTTCAGTGCATGTGCACATCTAATATTGATATGCATGGGTTTAAATGGTATTTGCTTAGCATTTAGTATTGCTATATGAAAGGTACTTGACCATTGTGTACTTGAGTCAAGCAACTGCTCACTGTTCTAAGTTGTGTATACCTGTTGTCAACAACAGCTGGTATTGCTGTCACTAGTTTCCTTGAAATATCCTCAGTAGTCAGGAGCCAATACCTGATCTGTGGTGGAGTGGTGACATTGTCTGTCTGAATCCATGCAAATCACAGTGTAATAACTTGCATTCAGCTACTATCATGCAGTAATAATAGTAATGTGCATGCCTCTTTTAACTTCTCTGCAGCTGCTAAACAGGGTAATATTGTATACATTTTCATGCTCCTACTTGTGCTACACATTTTAACTCAGAATCTTGCACCTACCATGTAGAACAGACTGTGCATTTCCAGCTGTACCCATGGAAGTAGTCAGTGTCATTAATGCAGTTCACCCCCCATCATGGATATATATAAGATAACTTTCATGCCTTGACTTGAAACATAGAAACATAGAATTTGACGTCAGATAAGGACCGCTTGGCCCACCCAGTCTGCCCATTTCCCTATCTGATGGATAAGCTGCAGATCCTAGTTAACCAGCAGCCTACTTCTTCCTACCCCCAACCCCTAGAATTGCCTTATGACTGTCCCATGCATGCTTGAATTCCACCACTGTTTTTGACTCCACAACCTCCTCTGGAAGGCTGTTCCATACATCCACAACCCTCTCTGTGAAAAAATACTTCCTTAAATTATCTCTGAGCCGCCCCTTCTATCTTCAAATTGTGCCCTCTTGTTCTTGCACACCTCTTTTTTTGAAAGATGCTACCCTCTTGGACTTTGTTGATTCCCTTGAGGTACTTGAAAGTTTCTATCATGTCCCCTCTCCCTCCTTTCCTCGAGGCTATACATATTAAGCTCCTTAAGTCTCTCTTCATATGTCTTCCGTGCAGACCCTGCACCATTTAGTTGCCCTCCTTTGGACAGCTTCCATCCTGTCTATGTCTTTTAGGGAGATTGGGTCTCCAGAACTGCACGCAGTACTCCAGATGTGGTCTCACCAGCTGTCTGTACAGAGGGATAATAACTTTTGTTTTCTAGTGGTGATGCCTCTCCTATGCATCCCAGTATCCCCCAGCCCTCCTTGCTGCCCCTCTCACATTGCTTGCCCACCTTTAGGTCATCTGATATGACTACCCCAGGTCCCTTTCCATTTTGTTGTTGTTAGTATTTCACCCCCCATTGTGTACTCTTCCCCTGGGTTTTTGTTTCCCAGGTGCATTACCTTGCACTTCTTAGCATTGAATCTAAGCTGCCATACATTTGACCATTCCTCTAACCTTGCCAAGTCCCTTCTCATCCTTTCCACCCCACCTTGTGCATCAACTCTGTTGCAGATCTTTGTGTCATCTGCAAGGAGACATGCTTACTTCCAGTCCCTCTGCAATGTCACTTATAAAGACATTGAAGAGGACCGGTCCTAATACTGAACCCTGTGGTACCCGACTGCTAACTCCCCTTTTTTCAGAGTGGACTCCATTTACTATTACTCTCTGTGTCCTATTCTCCAGCCAATTCTTTACCCAGGCTGTCATCTTGGAACCCACTCCCAGGCTGGCTAACTTGTATATTAATCTTTTGTGTGGGACTGTGTCAAATGCCTTGCTAAAGTCTAGGTAGGCCATGTCCACAGCCCCTCCCTGATCTACTACTTGGTCACCCAGTCAAAAGAAATCTATCAGATTTGTCTGGCATAACCTTCCTGCTGTGAATCCATGCTGCCTTGGGTCCTGTGCCCTCTAGCCTCTAGATACGCAACAATTCTTCCTTCAGAAGTGATTCCATCATTTTCCCTACCACTGAGGTTAAACTAACAGGTCTGTAGTTTCCTGCTTCTGCCTTGCTCCCACTTTTGTGAGGGAATCACATCTGCCCTCCTCCAGTCCTTAGGTACCACCCCATCCTCCCATGATTTGTTAAAGAGGTAGTCAGTGGTGTCACTAGTTCTATCCTTAGTTCTTTTAAATTCTGGGATGAATCCCATCAGGCCCCATTGCTTTGTCCACCTTCAGTTTTAAGAGTTCTTTCAGAACTCTTTCTTCTGTAAATGGGCTGGTATCAACTTCTGTATCAGAGTGTTTCTACTGTTTGTTTTAGGTACCTCCCCACTTCCTTTGTAAATACTGAGCAAAAATATTTGTTTAGTATCTCTGCCTTTCACAGTCACCTCTGCCCACCCCTCCTCCTCTTTATTAAGCCTCACTATCCCTCCCTTGGTCTTCCTTTGCTCCTGATGTACCTATAAAGGTTTATCCCCTTCTTAGCTGAGTTGGCTATCTTTTCCTCAGTTTGGGCCTTTGCTGTTCTGACTGCCTTTCCAGCTTCCTTTTGCTTTAACTGATACAGTTCTCTGTCCTGTTCCTTCTGTGATTCCTTGTACTTCCTGAATGCTTTCTTTTTCTCTTGAACCTTCACTGCCACTTCCTTTGAGAACCATAGTGGTTTCTTACCTCGTTTCATTTTGTTTATTTGCTTTACACAAAGGCTTGTTACCTCTGTGATGGCAGTTTTTATTATTCCCATTTTCTTCCACCTCCTTCCTGCCCATTTGCTAGTGCATTCCTTAGGCACTCACCCATTTTGGCAAAGTCAGCCCTCCTAAAATCCAGTACCTTTGTCTTTGTATGGTTTGACTCTATTGCTGTGTTTATTGTGAACCATACTGTTCGATGGTCGCTAGTTCCCAGATGGCTACCCACTTCTACATCTGTGATCCTCTCTTCATCTCCATTTGAGAGAACCAGGTCTAAGATTGCTCCCTCTCGAGTGGGCTCCAATACTAGTTGTCTAAGGCACTGCCCTGTAGGGCATCTAGAATAACCCCACTTCAGAAGTGGCTGCTGCAACTGCACTCCAGTTAACATCTGGCATATTCAGATCACCCATCAGCAATATCTCCCTTTATCTGCCATTCTAAGTATACTTTATATCATTTCCTTGTCCATTTCCCCCCCTGAGAGAGGGTCTGTCTAAACCCTGTAGGGACTGTGGTGCCATTGCCTGCCTCCAAATTGACCCACACTGCTTCTTCTCCTCCCTGTTTACCCTTTGTTCTGTTGCTTTGATTTCTTCTCTTATGTAGAGCTACTCCTCCTCTTTTACCCTCCCTGTCCCTCCTGTAGATAGTGTATCCTGGTATGTTTACGTCCCAGTCATGGTTCTGTGTACCATGTTTCTGTGACTACCACAATATCCAGATCTTCCTCCTCCATCAAGACCACTAATTCAGGAAGCTTGTTACCCAGACTACGGGCATTGGTACTCATTGCTCTCCATTTTTTGATGGCTTTACCTTCTGTAGCGGCAACCCCCACTGACCTTTCTACCTTGGTCTTTTTCTCATTTAGTACCCTGTTTTGTAGGGGGAGGCTGGGATTTTTCTTCTGCTTGAGCCATGCTTCTGCACTAATAATCCTGTGCATAAAATAGAATATTTGACTGCTTTCTGCCTGACGCCATGTGATTAATCAGTGTCGTAAGTCATGGTGACCTAGTATCACACGTATATCACATGCATGCTGATGCCTCGACTTGACAAGTGCCTGTGGACTCAAGATCATCTTCCTGATTGCTGACATGGGAGGGGAGGCAGGGGTGTCACTATTTGGCTGTAAAAAAAAATGCAAGAACTCAATGAAATATCATACAACAGTAAGAAGCCTTTATGTTGATGCACTTCTACATGTACGGTGCAATCCCAACCCTAGCAGAACTCTGTTCACTGCCTGACTGCCCCCATGCAGATAATCAGACTAATAACTTCTGCCATAGATGTACACTCATGATTGTGTACATATTCTTGTTGGGTGGGGGGGTGGCAAATGCATAGCTGACAACATGCAAGTGTTCATATTTGCTACTTTTGGGCTCCTCTATGTAGGTTGCAATCCTAGGCCTAGCGGACCTCTGATCATTGCCTAACTGACACCATACAGCTACTCAGACAAATAACTTGTGATATAAATGTATACTCATGAGCATGTACCTCTTCTTGGTAGTTGGGGGTGAGTGGGGCTGTGCAGTGCATGACTGACCACATGCAACTACACACATTCGTTACTTCTCTTCAAGTGTCATCATGAACATATGAAATAGTCTGTCTATTACTGAATTTGAAATGTACATGTTAGTAAGCAAATTATTCCTGTTGTCCAAAAGTGAGGGCCAGTACTTGTCTTAGGGTTTTTAATTATTAGCCATATGAATTACCCTCGTTTATGGAGATTATAATAAGATCTACCACTAAAGTACACTTATCAATGTAACATATTGATTTGTCTATTTTCTGTCCACAGGAACAGTAACAACAGCAGCGTTCTGTGGGCTCTGTAGCCATGTAGAAAGGCTGGAGCAGAAAGCTGACTGCCTGCTTCAGGGACTGGACAAAAGACTGTCCCTGTTTGCAGGCACAGCAGGGGACGGTCAGCCTTCTGCTTGAGCCTGTCAACATTGCCACAGATGCCACAGGGCACAACAGCACCACCCCACCACATGCAGCAGGATCCAGTCTTCCTGGCCAGAGCTGAATGGCCCTCCACACTGAACCAGTACCTCCTCCATGGAGCACCAGTCTCCACTTCTGATGCACTTCCACATGACTCCATTCTCTGGGACGGTGCTGCCTCGACTGGCAGAACACACCTCCCCATGCCATACATCTTCAACAGCAAAATTTTATGTGAAAAAAAAAGAATAAATGTAATTTTTTTTATTTATTTATTACTTTTATTATCTAAATCAATATTTTATTTATATATATATTTTACAACAAAAAATGTGATACTATAATGTACATTTTTTTAAAAAGACTTTTATAAAAAGATTTTTTCTAACTACTGATGCAAAGTGTGTTTATTATAAGTATTCAATAGTTATCATGGTGTAGGGGGGTGGGGGCATTGCCTGGCTGAGACCGTACAACTCCACAGTGTCCTAACTACTGTGCAACTGGCATCAGAGAGCTATACCGATAATGTCCATGGCCTTAGTTTGGATGTGGCTCTGCACTCAGGATCCAGTACCTGGTCTGTGGGGGGTGTGGGCATTCCTCCCTGAGTCTATGCAACCCCTCAGTCTCCTAACTTGTGTGCAGCTTGCATCAGACAGGAACTAGTGTGCAATGATAGCCATGGCCTTATTTGGGCTCTGGCTCTGCACACAGGATCCAGTACCTGGTCTATTGGGGGGCATTGCCTGGCTGAGGCTGTGCAACCCTGAGTGTCCTAACTTATGTGCATCTGGCACCAGATAGGTATACTGATGATGTCCATAGCTGTACTTGGGCTGTGGCTCTGCACTCAGGATCCAGTACCTGGTCGGGGAGAGCATAGCCTTCCTGAGGCCATGCAATCTCTCAGTGTCCTAACTTGTGTGCAGCTTGCATCAGAGAGGTATACCAATGATTTCCATGGCCTTAGTTGGGCTCTGGCTCTGCACTCAGGATCAAGTACCTGGTCTATTGGGGGGCATTGCCTGGCTAAGGCCGTGCGACCTCTGAGTGTCCTAACTTGTATGCAACTGGCACCAGATAGGTATACCGATGATGTCCATGGGTTTACTTGGGCTGTGGCTGTGCACTCAGGATCCAGTACTTGGTTGGGGGGTGGACATTGCCTGACTGAGGCCATGCAAGCTCTCAGTGTCCTAATAAGTGTGCAACTGTTAGAACAGATGTACACCAATTATATCCATGGCCTTAGTTGGCTTGTGGCTCTGCACTCATGATCCAGTACCTGGTCAGGGAGGGCATTGCCTGACTGAGGCCGTGCAACTCCTCAGTGTCTGAACTAGTGTGCAGCTGGCATCAGAGACATATACTGATGATGTCCATGGCCATAGTTGAGCTCTGGCATTGCACTCAGTATCCAGTGCTTGGTCTATTGGGGGGGCATTGCCTGGCTGAGGCCGTGCAACCTCTGAGTGCCCTAACTTGTGTGCAGCTGGCACCAGATAGGTATACCGATGTTGTCCATGGCTTTACTTGGGCTGTGGCTCTGCACTCAGGATCCAGTACCTGGTTGGGGGGTGGACATTACCTGGCTGAGGCCATGAAAGATCTTAGTGTCCTAAGTAGTGTGCAGCTGCTATTACAGAGGTATATCAATGTCCATGGCCTTGGTTGGGCTGTGGCTCTACACTCATGATCCAGTACCTGGTCTGGGGGGGGATTGCCTGGCTGAGGCTGTGCAACTCCTCAGTGTCTGAACTAGTGTGCAGCTGGCATCTGAGACATATACTGATGATGTCCATTTCCTTAGTTGAGCTATGGCTCTGCACTCAGGATCCAGTACCTGGTCAGGGGGGGCATTGCCTGCCTGAGGCCATGCAATCCCTCAGTGTCCTAACTTGTGTGCAGCTGACACCAGATAGGAATACCGATGATGTCCATGACTTTACTTCGGTTGTGGCTCTGCACTCAGGATCCAGTACCTGGTCTGGGGGGTGGACATTGCCTGGCTGAGGCCATGCAAACTCTCAGTGTCCTAACTAGTGTGCAGCTGCTGTCACAAAGGTATACTGATGATATCCATGGCCTTAGTAGGGCTGTGGCTCTGCACTCATGATCCAGTGCCTGGTCTAAGGGGTGCATTGCCTGCCTGAGGCTGTGCAACTCCTCAGTGTCCAAACTAGTGTGCAGCTGGCATCAGAGACATATACCAATGATGTCCATGTCCTAACTAGTGTGCAGCTTCTTTCACATAGGTATACCGATGATATCCATGGCCTTAGTTGGGCTGTGGCTCTGCACTCAGGATCCAGTACATGGTCTATTGGGGGGCATTGCCTGGCTGAGGCCTTGCACCTCTGAGTGTCCTAACTTGTGTGTAGCTGGCACCAGATAGGTATACCAATGATGTCCATGGCTTTACTTGGGCTGTGGCTCTGCACTCAGGATCCAGTACCTGGTTGGGGGTGGACATTTCCTGGCTGAGGCCATGCAAGCTCTCAGTGTCCTAACTAGTGTGCAGCTGCTATCACAGAGGTATACCAATGATGTCCATGTCCTTATTTGGGCTGTGGCTCTGTACTCATGATCCAGTACCTGGTTGAGAGTTGCATTGGAATTTTGACCCCAAATTGGAAATTTGGGGTCAAAATAGTTAAAATTTCTGAAGTTATGAGTGGGCACAGCAAAATGGCAATAAATGGTCATAACTTTGGCATTTTCTCACATTTTGACTGCAAATTTTGAACATCATCATCTTAAGACCTCACGTCATAAACCCCATAGATGAAAATGTTCAAATTTCTTCCAAAACATCATTCCCCACCACAAGTGTGAAAACATGTTTCGGGCAGGATGTGAAAAATGACAGCTATACTGTTCATGAGGTGGTGTGGAAAATGGTTATGTTGAAAATTTGGGCTCAAAATATTGTAAATTACCAATGTTATGTGTGTGCATAGAAAAAGTTTAACAAATGCTCATAACATGGCCATCTTTAGGACATTTTTTCACCGAATTTTCAACAGCGCCTTTTTGGGACCTCACCTCGTGAATACTGGTAGTGAAATTTCATTATTCGTTCCTGAAAGGTGACTGACCACAAAGTCACCTTCTGGGCTAGACTAAATAAATGACAATGCTAGTGTTCATGAGATGGGGTCCCAAAAAGTCCATGTGGAAAGTTTGGTGAAAAAATTCCAAAAATGGTAAAGTTATGATCATAAGTTCAAAACGCCATTGAAATACAGTGCATTATATGGCACTTATCCTGATTCCTCTGTTCACAGTTCAGCTTTGAAGAGTGCAGATGTGTCTGGGTCCACAGAAGATGACAGCCTATGACCTCCAGAAGTAAGGAAGTATATTGTATGGGTAGTGGGTGGTTGGTGCTCAGTGGAAGGGTCAGGATGGGGGAGGGGATGGCGGGGACAACAAGGACCTTTTTGTCAGGTTAAAAAAATATGTTGGGGCAGTTTTCATTTTACAGGTACTACTACATTAATATTTGGGGACATTGGGAGTGGGCTTCCCAGTGTCCCACACTGCTGGAGGTGAAGAGGGCTTGTAATGCCAACATGGGCATTGGGTCCCCTTATGTTGGCAAATATTAACAGAACAGGCTGCAGGGGGAGAGACATCTGACACCGGGGTGGTCATCCTGGTCATAGATTATATAAAGAAATAAAAAAGAAAACTAAATAAATATTTTAGGACACTGGGGGTGATCTCCCCAGTATTCCACACTGATGGGGGGGCTTGTAATGCTGACATGGAGACTGGGCCCACCAATGTTGGCAAATAATACAAGGGACTGCAGCAGGAACATCTGACACCAGGAGTGGGCATCCCAGTGTCTGATTTAAAAAAATAAATAAATAAATGGACTATCAGATACAGAGGGTGGGGTTGCCAATAAGCATCAGGAAAAGATATGGGAAGAGGGAGAGTGCCACTAGACACTACAGATAGGGGACAGTGATTGGTGGGTGGGGGTGCCACTAGACACCAGAGAAAATGATGGCTCTCAGCTAAAACTGCAGCCAGCACCATGAGTTCCAACAGTGGCTGCAGAAGTCAAGAAAATCCCACTGTTGTCATTCAGAGAATGCGGGAGAAGCAGTCTTCTCCTTAAGCTCAGCACCCGGGATTTCGGGTGCCCAGGAAAAATGTTTCTTGCCAAAATTAAAAAAACAAATAAACATCAGAATGTAGCTAAACAGGTCCTATTTAGTTAAGTTCTGATGTTTCTTCTTTGTATTCCATTAATTTTTACATGTTTTCTTTATCTTCTGTCTACCTCTAACTGAAAAACAAGAAGGTGGACACAGGAACGATGTTTGTATTAGGCTCCTTGCAACATTCTCTGACCCTGTCTGTGAAAATGCAGTAGTTCCTGCAAAAATAAATCTATTTTCACGTGGAAAATCTAACATTTCCCATAGGAAATAATGGGAAACTTTGAAATGTAATAATTTTTGAACAGATTAATATATTTTCACCAAACCTTCAAAATATACATCTGTGAGGTAAAGGCTTTCCACCCTGGAAATTTCAGACCACAACATAAAAGAGTTTCTGAGATACAGGTGGACAAAGAAACAGCAAAAAAAACAAGCAAATTTAGGGATATTTTACACTCTGTGTTTCAGAAACCACACAACAGATTCACATGCAATCTGCCATATCAAGAGACCTACCCCAAGAAATTATGCATGCAAAGCATTGTGCAAATCTGTTGAGCAGTTGCAATGATATTAAGGTTCATATATTCGGTGTGTGTGTCTGTATATATATATATATATATATATATATATATACACTGTATATACAGTATATTACATAAATCACAAAAAAACTTTGTTAATGCTATAGTTAGGGTTAAAGTAACAAAAGTGGTGAAATGTGGCAATAGAGTTTCCCCAAACCTAACCCTCCATCCCCATCCTACATGCACCAACAGGTGTTGGGGGCGTGCCTTGGGGTCATCCGCCCTAACACTCACTCCATTCCATAAGTAAATAAGCTGAGATGAATACGGTATAGGAGAATGGGGTGAGAGGGCTGATGACCCCAAGGCACAACCTCAACGCCTGTTAGTGTGTGCAGTGTGGGGGTGGAATGTTAAGGTTGGAAACCATAATGCTACATTTCCCTAGTTTTGTTGCCTTAACCCTAACTAGAGCATCAATGAAGATTTTTGCAATTTATTTTCTTACCTTTTAATAGTATAATCGTATCTTTATTTGTCTGCGGGAGTGCACGGCCCTCTCCCTCCATTGATTCATATATGTATGTAGCTATGGAACCAGAGGGCCCTCCTGGCCCAGTGCTTCCGTTTATAGGACAACAGTGACCACATTGTCAGCATAGGCATGTTATTATCCCACCTTATGTACTTGGTAGAAAACATTTTTGAATCCCCACCAAAATATAATTCTGCACAACTGTAACGCCATTCCGTATCACAGGTGTGAAAGCACATTTTGGTCAGAATTTAAAAAATTACAGCTGTGACATACATGTGGTGGGGTAATAAGAAGGCTGTGTTGAAAATATGGGGTCAAACTATTGAAAATTTCCAAAATTATGAGTGTGTAGAGCAAAATTGCAACAGATGGTCATAACTTTGCCATTTTTACATATTTGAACCCCACATTTTCAACATAACCTTCTTATGACCCCACCTCATGAAAAAGGAACCTGTTCAGGTGAGTGAGGGTATGTGGGGGTGTACTGGGGTGTGGGGTAGTGGGTGCTGAGTTGGAGGTGGGGCTTGGGGGAGTCAGATTGGTGAGGAACAGCTTTCATTTTTACAGAGAAAAAAAGGACTGTTTTCTTTATTTCACATCTGGAAAGGTTTCAGAGGGTGGGGGGAATAAGTCAAAAAATAACGGTGAGAGTAATCAGAGAGCGGGGGTGTCACTAGACACCAGTGATAATACATTAAAGCATGGGAACAGCTATTGGATGGTGGGGGTTGCCACTAGACACCAGGACTGGTCCTACTGAGTGTTTTATATGCTGAACCTAAATAAGCATATTATAATACTGCTGCTGCATAGTTTTGCCTACTAAGCACAGTAAATGCTCTACGTCAGTTCATTGTACAACCCATCCAGCTATGTACTGTAAATACTATGTTTATTTCATTGTACAGCTTATCTTATTATATCCTGTAAATACTATGTATATGTAAATACTATGTATATGTATTTATTTTATTTTTATTTGAGTCTTTGGTATCAGTGGAAGGCTCACTAGGCACAAGTGCCTGTTTTCAGGGGTGACCTGGGAGCACTGGTCAGTTAAGTGACTTGTTCGGAGTCACATAGTATACAAGTGAAGGTTGTGAGAATCAAACCCAGGTCTGGTCTGCTGGATGCACCAAACTTACTCACAGCTTGTTATTCTAACATCTAGGCTATACTGCCATCCCTGTGTGTATATTTATCCCATGACCCCTTCCCAGGATGCATCTGCAAATGAGCTGATGAGCTGTTACTCAGCTCAGTACATTATGTCTTTCTTGGTGAAACTTTTGAAATAAATATATATATATATATATATATATATATATATATACACACACACACACACACACACTAGGGGTGTGGTCATGCCCCTATAGTTAGGGTTGAGTAGGCAGTTTACTGTAATGTTAAACCTCAAATATTCTACTTTAATAACTTTGCAGGTGTTCAATGGATTTGCACAAAATGTGGTATGTGCTGTCCTGTGGGGTAGCTCTTTTGTGGTACCACGTTTAATTTTGATCAGACTGGCGGATATTCCACTGCACATTGTGAAAAAATGCTAAAATGCTACTTTTTTGCCTGTTGTTTTCCTCATCATGCTACAGCCAAACTGTTCGTAATTTTGGTCTGAAAGTTTCAGGGTAGAAAGAGCTTCCCCCAAAGAACAAGCCATCATTGGTTTGGTGAAAATAATATTAATCTATTCCAAAGTTATTACATCTCAAAATTTGAGGTTCTGGGCATATACAAAAAAGGACTTTGGTCTGATGAAAAGGGATTTTGACACCTCATGACAAGAGATCCTTAGAATCCCTTTTCGTGAGAAAAAAATCCTTTTTCATCAGACGCCGTCTTGTTTTTTTTATTTTAGCCAAAACAAACTGTCATAACTATGCCCAGGGATTTTTCTGGAGACATCCAAGTATGTATCTTGTTCATCTGCATGTCCTTTACTGTGCTGTGTCTTTTCCTTAATGTAATGTGGCCTCAAAATGCTTATTTTTTAATTTTTAAAATCCTGTTTCATGACTCACTTCAGTTCCTTTTTCACAAGGTGACAGAATCTGTGTTCACATCGTGAAACAGGATTATGACAGCTTAAGAAAAAGGATTACCAGCAAGGCCATCTGGTTGGAGAAGTCCTAATCCTTTTTCACATGATGAAAAGGATTATACCTCACAAAAAGGAATCAGCTGGCGAAAAAGGTTTAGGGCATCTCACGAAAAGGATAAAAAAAGTTATCCTTTTTTGTGAGATGTCATAATCCTTTTTCGACAGCTGATTCCTTTTTAATGAGGTGTCATAATCCTTTTTCATCATGTATAAAAGGATTAGGACTTCTCCAACCAGATGACCGTGTTGGTAATCATTTTTCATCAGATGAATTCCTTTTTCATGAGATGTCATAATCCCTTTTCACATCACGAAAAAGGATTATACCAAATCACAAAAACATATGGCTGGCAGGGCCTTCTGGTCAGACATGTCCTAATCCTTTTTTATCATGCAATAAAGGATTCTGTTACCTCACCACAAAGGAATCAGATGACAAAAAGGATCAGAACAAATCACAAAAGAGGAATATAAAAAAGGCATCTCATCTAGTTTCACTCCCATTTGGGCTTTCAGCCACTTTGCCATTTTTCACTGGTGTCTAGTGGCACCCTCACCCTCAATCTCCATATATATATATATATATATATATATGTATATATATATATATATATATATATATATATATATATATATATATATTCATATATAATTTTTGCTTGTCTGTTTTATCTTTATTTTTTACTTGATTTTTATTCACCTGTCCACCAGCACCCTCCGATGTTGTTGTACAGTGCACCTTTGTGGATTGTGGCATTCCCCTCACCCTCTGGTGTAATAAACCTGTAAATACAGAAAACAATCCCTCATCTTTTTTAAAGCATGTAAAAAAAAGGTCCATCACTGATCATGCCTGTGTCCCATCTGACCTCCCACTGTGGACCCTCCTCCCCCTCCCCCACCCCCTTGATGTCCCCACCAACCCTCACTCACCCAGATTCATATCCTGCTCTGCTGATTGAAGACATGTCTTACTGCTGGAACTGGTGACTGTGATATGAAGTAAGGTTAATGTGCTTGATTGTATTCCAATGGGGGTGTTCAATGTTTGCCTATAACATGGCCATTTTTTTGATATTTTGGCAGCAATTTCTCAACATGGGCTTTTGGGGACCCCACCTCATGACTAATATGACCGTCATTAGGCAATTCCTGCTGGAAAGGTGATTTTGTGCTCCATTGGTTAATTCACCTTTCCAGTGTGAGTTGCATAATGACAGTCATATTGTTCATGAGGTGGGGTCATTAGAAGGCTATGTTGAAAATCTGGGGGTCAAAATGTTGTGTCGGCCGCAAGTTGCGAAAGCATTCATTGCTATCTTGCTACGTACGCTCATAATTCTGGAAATGTTCTATATTTTCACCCCATATTTTCTGTATAGCCTTGCTATTATGCCACCTTATGTATGTGACAGCTGTCATTTTTCAAATCCTGACCAAAATATGTTTTTGCACTTGTGGCACAGAATGGTGTTGCAGTTGCATAGAATTATGGTTTGGTGGGTGTTTGAAAATGTTCTGTACTGGGTACATGTGGTGAGGTCATAAGACAGTTATGTTGAAAATTTAGGGTAAAAATTATTAAAAATGCCAGAGTTATGACTGTTTGTCAATGGAGGGATGGGAGCATAGGGTCCTTCGGAGCCTGCACTCCCACCGTAACATTAGGATACTGTTATACTATCTGAATGGAGGGATGAAAGCACAGGCTCTGAAAGACCCTGTGTTCTCACCATAACATAAGGGTAGTGTTATACTATCTTGATGGAGGGATAGAAGCACAGGGTCCAAAGGACCCTGCACTTCCACCATAAAATAAGGATACTGTTAGACTACCTTGATAGTGGGATGGGAGCGCAGGGTCCTAAGGACCATAACATAAGGATACTGTTACACTACTGTACCTCAATGGAGTGATGGGAGTGCAAGGTCTGAAGGACCATGCGCTCCCACTGTAAAATAAGGATACTCTTACACTATCTCAAAAAGTAAGGAAATAAATTGCAAACAATTCTGTTAATGCATCATTTATGGTTAAAGTGACAAAAGTAGGGAAATGTGCCATTAAGGTTTCCAACCCTAATACCCCATTCCTCACCCTGCACAGACTGACAGGCAGGGGAGAGGAAGGGGGCTTTCTTGTTGGTCCTTGTGAACCCTAACACTCACCCCATTCACTTATACTGTAGCCATGGCACCTAATTTTGGAATGGAATGAGCATTAGGGTTCACAAGGGCCCCAACCCCTCCTGCCTGTCAGTCTGTGCAGGATGGGGAATGGGTGTTGAGTGAGGCTATGTCTCACATTCCCTACTTTCATTGCCATAACCCTAACTGATACGTAAACAAAGTTTTTTTTTTGCAATATATGTGTGTGTGTGTGTGTATTTTTCTCTGTCTATACAATACAATGTGGTCTGACCAATTCTAACTCCTGATTGCTCAAGACCTAGTCACATGGAGATGGGGATATGCTACTCAAGATGTGACACATGGCTAGAGGGGTTTGTTTTCTGAAAAATACTGTAAGATGAATACATTTCACTTTCATTTTATTTTGCACCACATTTGCTAACCACTAGAAAACCACAAAAATAATATGAAAATATAATATATTTTACCAAAAAATAATGTGATTCTTAATTGGTCATCTTACCCAGATGGCTGGTTAGCATAGATGATTCCACACAGTCCTGGAATTGCAAGTAAGTCACAAGTTCAGCTTCAGGTCTATGTTTCATTACAAGGAGATCGGGGGCTAAAAACTATAAATGCTCTACTAATGCAATTCAGGTAATACATTCCAGGTTGACAGTTTTCTTTTTATTACTGGATTATCAGCTTTTCAGGTGAGCAGAGCAGTCTATCATGCCACACAGTTTAGTTAGTAGAGCAAGTAAAGAGTAAGACACACTTTTGACTTCAGGCCCCATTTTCCATTATAGGGAGATATGGGGTGCTAAAAAATGGAAACCAGTTTATTGGCTTTTCTTGTGTATAGGGAGATCAAATTGGCTGAATATCATGCCACCTATGTGCTTTTTGGTGAGGTGAGCAAGCAGCTTTAATGCAAAGTTGTAGTGTGGTTTATGACTTGCTCCTAGGGGGAGCTTATGAGGTATATGATCAGTCTGCATTCAGTGTAAATTATACAGAGTTGTGATCCAATGTCCAGAGTGGGCAAGCAAGAAAATAGAGTAGAAAACTATTGTAAGCTGTTGCCTTAATGTAATTTGTGGCAAGGTGAGGTGAGCATTAGTTAGACCACACCTGGAGTACTGTGTGCAGTACTGGCGCCGTATCTGAAGAGGGACATTAAGTTACCGGAGGGGGTGCAGCCCAGGGTGACAAAGATGATCAAGGGGCTGGGGGACTATTCATATGAGAGGAGGTTGAAGGAGTTGAACATGTACTCACTGGAGGAGAGGAGAGACAGGGGTGACATGATTGAAACCTTTAAATACATGAAAGGAATAAACAAGATGGGCACAGAGGGGCTGTTCAAAGTAAGGGAGGGGAGGGACACCAGGGGCCATGATATGAGACTGGAGGGAGGAAGGTTCAGGAGGGAGATGAGGAGACACTTTTTTACAGAGAGGGTGGTGGCTTAGTGGAATGCGTTACCTGCAGAAGTGGTATCCAGTAGAACAGTGGACTGCTTCAAAAGGGGATGGGACAGGACTAGGGGGAGGGTTAATGAAGGGAAAAAGTGGAAGGGAGGGGCAGCTGCAGAATAAGGGGTGCTAGCTGCACATTCGAGGAGACTTGATAGACCTCTAGGCCTTTATCTGCTGGCAAATTTTGTATGTTCGTAAGTTAGTATGTATCACGATACAAGACAACAGGGCAGATAGGGTAACTTGACATCTGAGTAAAATTATGTGCAGTGAATATGCTGCCACTGCTCGGACCACTAAATATTTTCAATGTGAAATATATTAGTTTACAGTAATACTTCAGGTTCATAAATAAAAACAATGGCATGCCAAACAATACCACACAGGCGTCTCACCCCAGACTGAGGAAAATTATTCCACTATCACCAAAATCCAAGCATTAAAACCCCCACACAGAGGAATACAACTGTAAACACAGAAATTGTCCCCTCAAAAGTAAACAACAAAGATCCTGCAAATGGAAAGAACAACAAAAATAAATATAACAACATAAATCCCAAAAAAGAAACTTAAAGAACATCAAACAATAAACAAATACAATAAAACAAAACTAACATATATCAGTGGTTCTCTCTGAACAGAGAAAAAGAAATAATAGTTTTAATTCATGCAATTTATTGCCTAATGAATTAAAAGCAAAGAACTCCCTTAGCGAATTTCTGTCTGCTCTATGGAACACCTTGAACATAATTTGTGTCTGCTACACACAATAATGATAATATAATTTTATTGTGATATTTGTTGTTGCTTTGATAATGTATACTTATTGTTGATTCATGTAATGTCCATAAATGTGCAGGGCATTTGCTGTAAATATGGATTGTATTGTTCCCTAACAATTCCTCCTGTATAAAAATAAAAAAATATATCTATCTATCTATCTATCTATCTATCTATCTATCTATCTATCTATCTATCTACCTACCTACCTATCTATCAATGTCTGTCTGTCTGTCTGTCTACATCTATCTATTTATATGTCTATCTGTCTGTCTGTCTATCTATCTATCTAGTGCACAATATTCATGAAAAGCAATGATAGTAAACTTTCATGGCCATTCAAATTCCACAAAAAAATGTCATAAACTGACCCAACAATACTAAGGTCAATCACAATTCTACATGTACAATACCAGTGCTCCAAATCTGCACAATACACAAAATACCTGATAGAAATAGTTACTTCTCACAGCTTCTTTCCTCTAAACCAATAAAGCAAATGTAGAACACTCATGTGAGCAAAATAAAGGACTGAGGAAGAGTACATAAATTGCAAAAAAGCCTTCATTGGCAACAGTAACAAGTTGGTGTCCAGATTAGAGGAATGCCCACAAAATTCATTGGCACTTCAAGCAATGCATGTTTAAAATAATGTTTATTAAAAATGCTTCCGAGTTTTAAAGAGGGTACAAGAGACTGTCAGGTACAATAAAAAGGAAAAGACAGTATAAAAAAAGTAATGGTGCTGTACTGTTATGAATCAAGATTCCTTTTAAAATAAAAAGCCTCAGAAATTTGTAGTTACAGATACAGAATATGCAATCAGTGTCAGTGGCTCAGTAGGTAGTACATTCGCCTCTGAGGCCGGGAGATCAGAGGGCTGTGGGTTCAGTTCCCACATCTGGTGCTTGGGTTAATATCCCAGTACTGACACTGTAGTGCAGCATGAGAGGGGTGCTGCACTTCTGAGGTGCCGTCTTTCAGATAAGAAGTTAAACCAAGGTCCCATCTCCCTGGATTGGTGGTAGTTCAGGTGGATGTTAAATATCCCATGGCACTTATCAAAAAGAGTAGGGGAATTTCCCCGCTGTCCTGGCCAAATTTCCCTCATTCACTAAAAAAATACCACCAAAAACTTAATCTGGTTCAAGGTCAGTTGGCATTCATCTTTATTCCCCCTCCCCTGGGTCGTGCCTGAAAGTAGGCAAGATTTGTCTATAAGACAAAGAACCTCTGTGCGTAAACACTGAGGCAAGGGTTACCCCAAAGGGCATTTGGCTGGGAAGCCAAGTTTCAAGAAAATACAAAATCACACATGCCCCCACAATGCAAAGCATCATGGGCTGCATATGCAAATCACCACAGAATGTTATGCAGGTCCAACTTTAAGCAGAATTGCATGGTGCGAAGGCCTCTCACACAGTTTGCAAGGGTGCTAACCCTTTTATGAGCTGTGTGCTGAAACCTCATCAATCTGCTGGACAACACTCTTTCTGTGTGTTCACTGCTCTGTAATCTTTACATTAATGAGCATGTTCTGGAGCAATGTACACTTACGGTCAACAAACACTAAATAAATAAATAAATCATTTAATAAGATTTATCCACTATAATGCATCTTTGTCTTTTCTGCAGCAGGACAAGGAAAAAGGATAGAAATAATTAGAGAGAGGAGGGGGAAAGGAGGATGTGGAGGGATGGGGTAAGCTCAGGGAGCATTGCTTAATGATATGAAATCAGGGGAATCGTCCAACTGATACAGAACCCACCATTGCCAACATTCCTCAAATTTAGATAGCTTACTACTCATGATGTAGTTTAGTTTTTGCAAACCATATATATGCCAAATTGTGTTGTGTCATAGTGTAAGCATGGTGGACTTTTCTGCATGCCACCACTGTATGATTGTTTTGGGGTTTTTTTGCAGCTAAGAGAAAGATCAGAAGCAATTTCACCCTCTGATGATGCTACCCTGAGGAGGTATAGCTAGCAAAATTAAAGAGGAGGTTACCCCACCTGGACAATTAAAAATATCTTCCAGTTCCTCTATATCTGCCTGCCAAAAAAGTTGAAGTACTGGACATGTCCAACAAACATGTGTCTGAGCACCCACTCACCACACTCCCTCCAGACAAGACCCTTACCACTACCCACATACTTGGCCACTGTCTCTGGGGAGCAAAAAATCCTGAATGACATTTCCAAGCAAATTCTTACCAGCAAGTACTAGCTGCAAGGCTGTATACTTTAGCCATGCCTCCAATGGATGAGGATCACCTATATCTAAGTTCCATCTCTGCAAAATAGCATCTGTGCTATCTGAAGAAACTTCCAATAAAGCTTTATATTACTGTCCAATCAGATGTGACCTTTTGTCTCCTCAGCTATAACTCATCAGTAAGTAAAAAAGTAGAGAAAGCTTCTCCAGAAAGCTTTATAACTGGTTTGAGCCCCAAAAGACAGGACTTCACTTGGAGACAGTGAAAGTGGTCCATCATTGGTAGTTGAAAGGTGGACTGTAATGTGGTAAATGGGATAACTCCATTGGAGTCCTGCAGTTGGAAGACAAATCGGAGTCCTAAGTGACTTCATATACACATTGTAGGTTTGATAGAACTGGGAGGAGAGTCAGTGTTATAATGCAATGCTAAATCTGTATTTACATAGAAACATACTGTTTTTTTATACAATTATTTAATCAGAAACCAGCAGTGGTATACTAAGATGAAAGCTTGTTTATAAAATGGTCAAGAAAAATCATGTCTCCTGATTGGTTGACAGGGCTTGGAATTCAGTGGTATAAGGAGTAACAACCACCGGGTTGGGAACATTTTAGAGCCAGCTGTTCAAAGGCCACCCTGAAATAAATGCTTTCCCCACATTCTGTAATGGAATGCCTGACCTCCATGTTAGTAAAGCATTTGACTGGCAAGTGAAACCATCAAAAAATTAAAAAAATACCATGATTCCATAACACAAACGAGAACAAAATCTCACACAATAAATCAAGTAAACCGTAATGGCCATTGCTAGCTGCATCACTGTCCCTCTCCTAAACTGAACTGCAGTGTTTTTCTTAGCAGGCCACACATCCCACTGTTCGCAGTAGATGAACAACCTGCGCATCCAATCTCAGCATCGGAAAATCGTCATAACAGCTGACTGCATGCTCGTTCACCCTTCTCCCCCAAAGCACTGACAAATGATTGTAACTGCTTCTTTCCCACATTCACTGAGTACATTCCCCCCTCAGCATACATATGATAAGATGTAGAAATCATAGTGTAATCAGCCCTAACTCTATCCCTGTCATACCACACGCCAGTCCCCAGTGCGACACACAGCTCACAATCGTAGTCTGGGTGTATAGGTGAATCGCCACAACAGCAGTACACAAATGAAAAAAGAAACTCATACTTATCATGGCACTGATAGAACTCGCAATCCATTGAAAAAAATTGCCCGGTGACATGGGATATCATTTAAGGCAAACATACAGGGCAACGCTAGTGCAGAGAGCCATTGAAAAAAAAAAACTATTGCTTCCCGAGATGGAAGTGCGCAGTTCATGACAGTAGGCATCAAAAATTAAAGAAGTAGTGACCACTATGATCATGGAGGGAATTTTAAAATTTCAAACGTAAAAAGCAAATGCCAAATGATAGCGGACCTCAGTGGTCACAATAAAGTAGCCACAGTTACTGAAGCAGTTAAAAAAAATAAATAAATAAATGATGTAACGTGACAGGTTCTCAAGACAACCAAGCAGTAAATTAGAATGTTGCAATGGCAAACGAGTTTGAAATAGTCTCACAGGCAAAAAGTTAAAACATGCAACAGCCCAATAGATTGAATAGCTCTAAAGGTAAGATAAAAACACTGTAACTGTCACGCAAACACAGAGTCTCTAAAGCAGTTGACAGAAAAGAACTAAAATTCAGAAGTTAACTAAGGATAAATGGGTAAAATGGGTAATAACAATGTAAAATAAAAGGAAGCTGTCAACATGGCTTAATAGTAATGTTGAAAATGTGGTAATATTAAAGGAGGCAGCATAGTATAGTGGTTGAATGGTCTATGCTGCAATTCTGGAGACCTGGGTTTGAATCCCACAGCCCTCACTTGGACACTGCGTGATCCTGATCTAATAACTGAACTTCCCTGTGTTCCCAGGTAGTACCTGTGAAAAAGTTACCAGTCAGTGTGTCTTACCTCTTGAAAAAAATATAGAACACAGAATAGAGAATTAATTAAACATTGAGAATAGTCAAAAATCAAAGTAATAGAATGAACAAAAATTAGCAATTAACAGCAACCTTTGGAAGCAACCACCTACTTGTTCTAATTGATTGATGATTTGTATTTTACCATTGTTTACCATTTATCCCCAATAGGTAAAAACCGACAACCATGTCAAACGTACCTGAATTATATTTCTCACTACTGCAGCATCCTAGAATACAAGAAATACTACAGCAAGCAGAAGACAAAACAGGTGACACAAGTGCCACAGCAAATGCCGAAATGAGTAATGAACCAACAGCAACCCCCGCAGATGTCAAAGCTATACTGCAAGCAGAGACACCAACAACTACACCCTCTGCCAGTGAAACAGTTGAAGCCACCAAAGAAAAAGCCAGTGGATCTGTAAGTAAGCATCTCACTCTAACTGACGATCAGTTGACAGCCATAGAGAAACTTAAAGATGAGCGAAACATAATCAAAATCACAAACTGGGCTCATCAGATTTTCTTGAGCTGGGTGTCAAAATGTGAAATAGCAATGGATTTGAAAACTATCCCAATTAGTGATGTGAATACCGTACTTCAAAAATTCTACACTGAAGTTCATAGCAGTACCAATGAACAGTACTCCATCTCTAGCTACCTTGGGCTTCATGCAGATCTCAACAGACTACTGAACAGTTCTGACATCAGGCGCTGTGTTAACATCATAACAGATAACCACTTCACCACTGTGAACAATGTCTTTCTTGCAGTAGTCAAGCAGTACAGAAGAGAGAAAAAGGATGTGACCACTCACCACCCACCACTATCAGATGTTGACCTGCACCAACTGAAGACTTCTTCTATACTGTCACCATCAACACCATCAAGGCTTGTTCGGAAAGTATGGATTGATGTACAGTTACACATGGCTCATAGAGGGAGAGAGGGACAAAGGGACCTATGTCCAGAGTCATTCAGAATAGACACAGATGACAATGGTATTGAGTATGTGAGCCTCAAATATAACGAAGCAACAAAAAAACACAAAAGTCACACTGATGGCAACTGAGACCAGTATAGAGGCTTCATATATGCTTCACCAGATGACCCACTCTGCCCAGTGAACTCATTTAAGCTGTACCTGTCCAAGCTACCAGCAGGGGCACCAACTTTCTACCTTCACACACTACATGCAAACCAGGAGTACCTAAACAGCAGTCCGATCTGGTATTCCAAGGAACCCATGGGTGTCAACTACCTGTCAGACATGATGCCCCGATTGAGCAAGGAATGTAATCTAAGTCGAAGATACACAAACCACTCAATTTGAGCCACCGCAGTTCATCTACTATCAACTGCAGGACTGCAAGCACGAGAAATAATGACAGTAACAGGACACAGATCCAAAGCAAGCTTGAGAAGTTACTGGAGTGCCTCTGCTGAAGATCACAAAAAGTGGAGTGAAATCCTAGCATAAACCACAGAAGAAAACCAAAGATCAGAATCTTCAAGCAAAATACACAAGTTAGACCCTTCAATCAAGAAACGAAAACCAGAACCAGAAATAGAGTCAACCACTAGCACATCTGAGCCACCATCCAGAGAAACAACAGTATTAGAAAACATGCCATTTAACCTCATGAACCCAATATTCCACAGAAACATAGAAACATAGACTTTGACGGCAGATAAGGACCGCTAGGCCCACCCAGTCTGCCCATTTCCCTACCTACAGGATAGGCTGCAGATCCTAGTTAACAATTCCATGGTAAAGTGTAATTCATAAACTACAACAAGTAGACTGTTGTTTGCTAAAGTTGTTGGTAATTGCTATTTTTTACCATTCAAAAAGTTTGCCAAGGGACTATTTTATCTCAATGTTTCAATTAATTCTCTGTTCTGTATTTAAATAAAGGTTACAATGTTTTCAAAATATAAACACCTTGTCAGTGTCCTTTTTTCCATAGTTATTTCCCATTTTATAAGTGCAATAAGACACTCCAGGGTGGTGGTTGTTATGTGATAACCGCACACCTAGGTGTGGAAGGACACTCGGCCTTCTGCCTTGTGCCTCACCACACACCTAGGTGTGTGGTTATCACATAACAACCACCACCCTGTCATGTCTTATTGCTTACTTACAGGTGTGACCTGGGAGCACAGGGAAGTTAAGCATTTTGCTTAGGGTCACACAGTATGCAAGTGGGGCTGTGAGATTCAAACCGAGGTCTCCAGATTTGCAGCTCAGAGCCTTAAACCACTGCACTATACTGCCTCCCTGTACTCTACTGTAGACATTTGTTGGCAGAAAAACACCCCATGGTCCATCTAGTCTGCCCGAGTTCCCCCTCTAGGAAGACCTCCGCCCTCCATTTTCTGTCTGCCCCCTGTTAGTTAGGCCTATGTACATATCCCAGGCTTTTTAAAATTTGTCCACTGAATCAACCCCCACCACCCATTCTGGCAATCTGTTCCATAACCTCAACACCCTCTCAGTAAAGAATTCCCCCCTGGGACCTTAAGATACTACTGAAAGTGGAGTGGGTGGAGTAACATCCAAAATGGAGTCAAGGGTAGTACTGAACTCTCCACCCATCAAGCAATGCATGCTTTTTGTCAAGGGCCAGTGATCAGGAGTGAGCAAAGATTTCCGTTTAAATCTCCCATTTAAAGTAAAATTATTCCCTAACGTGACTACTAATAGTACATATCTTTCTTTGTGCAGTCAATTAATATGAAAATCAGTCATATAGATTTATATTAGCTTTATTATATGGGTGTTGAGAAGAACCCAAAAAGTGCCTTAAAATGTACTTGTTGGGAACTCATGATAAAAATTGTTTTTCTTTGTAGTTAATTTGTTTATTGAAAGCATATGGTAACATACATCACATTTCCATTTTTTTTTAACAAGCATTTGTCAATGCTGAATGTTGTCTTGCTGGCATTGGCATTAGTAGTGCAGAAGTTAGAGAGATGCATAATAGGAATGGCAGTGAAGCATTGAACTGATGCCAACCCCAACCCCACCTTGCAGAGACTGACAGGTGCTGGGATGCGCTTTTTGATCGTTGGTCATAGCGCTCACGCCATTTCACCTCACCCTACCCTGCAGGCACCGACAAGTGTTGTGGTGTGCCTTGGCGTCTTCTGGCCTTACTGTGCAGGACCAGTGGGTGACACCAGGGGTGGGGGTCCACAGGATATGGCAGCCCATGCCAGTCCACCAAAGGCTGCCATTCCCCCTTCAAAACAAGCCAGAAATGTGCCATAATATCAGACCAGTGCCAGTGACACCCCCAGCCCATACCTCTTCACCCAGGACTGGGGGCCAGTGGAGAATGGGTTGTACTTGCCCCGGTATGAACTGGACAACCAGTCAGAGGGGAACATAGGTGAATCGACAGCCCCAAAGTAGATGCCCTCTGTGCCAGCTGCACTTGCTTCCCTGGCAATGTGCAGGATCATGCAGTTGTCTGTCCCCTTGCCCCCAGCCCACCGCAGATGGGTCCTGTGACCATGATTTGGCCATGGAGTAAGCATACAACAATGGCTCTGGATGCTCTGGGGTGCCCCAAAGGTGTGCATCCTGTTCATGGGGGGCCTCTGCAGCTGTCCACCCCCTTTGCAAGAGTGGAGCAGCTGCAAGCATTGTGCGGAGCATGCCCTTATTTCAAAGCATATTACATATAGAATAATGCATGGGGTGGCATGTGTAATGAGAATTTTACACACACCTGAGATGTGGGATGCTACATAAACTCAGAGGGCAAAGCCCGAGGGGTTTCATAAAGCATTCCACATTGATTATTGAGAATGCGTTGTTACGAGCGTGCATTGTGCAGTTGCTATGCACCTCGTAAAACAGTCATTTTATGGAGCATTGTCACCAAATTTTCAACACAGGCATTTTAGAACCTCTGTTCATGAACAGTATCACTGTCATTTTTGCAATGTGTCCCGAACACTGATTTCGCACAGCAACAGCGCTATTCTGCGCCAGAAGTGTGAAAACACATTTCAGCCAGGATGTGAAAAATGACAGCTGCACAGTTCACAAGAAGGTGTGGTAAAATGCCAATGGTGAGAATCTGGCATGCAAATAGTGCAAATGTGCCAACGCACGAGCGTGAGTTGCGCAGTTGCTGCGCACGATCGTAAAACAGTCACTTTATGGAGTATTGTCACCAAATTGTCAACACAGTCATTTTAGGATCTCTGTTCATGAACAGCATCACTGTCATTTTTGTAATGCATCCCAAACACTGATTTCACACCATGACCGTGCTATTCTGTGCCAGAAGTGCGAAAACACATTTCGGCCAGGATGTGAAAAATGACAACTACGGTTCACAAGAAGGTGTGGTAAAATGCCAATGTTGAAGTCTAGTGTGAAAATGAATTTGCTTAACTTTAGAGGCATGCATTGCGCAGTTGCTATGCACGCTCGTAAAACAGTCATGTGTTGGATTTTTCCCACCAAATTTGCAACATAGAGTTTTTGAGAGCCCCCCTCATGAACAGTGGAACTGTTATCTCCTTATGCAGTCCTGAAAGGTGATTCCACACTGTGACTGCAAAATCACCTTTTGGGACCAAATAACGCCATGGCAGTGCAAGAATTTATGAGAAGGGGTTCCAAAAACCCCATGTAGAAAATTTGGGGCCAAAATTTGCAAAAATGCCTGAGATATGTACTAAAGTTGGAAAAACCCTATCTATCCCATTATACAGCTTACCAGCATTTCCTCAGTTCACGGACAGCTTTGAAGAGTGCAGACGTGTTCCCAGTCCATCGATGATCATTGCGCCAAGCTCCGGAGGTAAGTATATGGTATGGGGAGGTGTGGGAAGGCATGGTGTGGAGTGTGTGGGTGTGGGTGGGGGCAGGGGGGCACAGAGACTATGAGAGACCCTTTTCCTTTTACAGGTAGTAAAAGGAAAAGAAAACATCACTGGACAGTTTTTTTTCCCCAGGAGATTTGGCACACTGGGGTGGGCTCCCAATGTGCCACCTAACTGTTTGGGGGTCTTTAGCCGATGAGGATTGGGCACCCCAGTTGGCACACAAGAAGGGAGGGGGACACTGAGCCAAGGTGGGATTGGGCACCACCTCGGCATTAAACAATTGGGGGTTATTTCTGCTGATGGGGAGTGGGCTCCCCATTGCTTACACATGGAAAGGGGCAGGGGTAACAGCAGAGGGGATTGGGCACTCCCTCGGCATTACACAATTGGGGGTGCTTTATGCCGACAGAAGTGGGCTCCCCATTGGCATTGACAGGGGCAGGGGCAGCCGACAGAGATTAGGCACCCCGAAGTTGGCAGTCTATGGCCGTGTCCTGCCATGCACATAACGGTGGCAAGCACGGCAAGAAAAGGACCGCTGCATCTGATGAGCTTTGTTCGGATTGCAGAGGACCTTTCCTTAGATGTGCTCTCCACATTATGTATGCATGGTGTGGTGCCAACAAGCAGGCTGATTGGGAAATGAGGGACGTACCTACTGATGCATGCCCTGCATTCGCCCAACAGCGACCGCACCTCCAAATCTGCACTATAGTAAGATGTTGGCTTGCACAGGCGCGGCAAGCCAACATAATAAATGAACATTACAGTGCATTATTATGCAAGAAAAAAAGAAGAAATTAAGTAGTGATAAAATAATACTTACCTGCAGAGTTATAGACATTTACAAAACTATCTAACAACAGTAGCTAAAAGCAGTCTAGTTAAAGAGGGAATTTCAATTTATATAACAGATAAGTACTTGTGTGCATCATACCTAAGTGGAAAAATCAGAATATAGGAAAAAAGAGAGCAAAAATATGCATGCTTCAATCATGATAAAATATGTAATACAAAATTAAATGGGAAGGCAGGCAGGAGGGACATAAGAAAGTTTTATTTTACACAGAAAATGGTTGAGCCATGAAATAGTCTGCCAGCTGAGGTAGTGGGCAACAACATTGGTAACAGTTTCAAGCATGGCTAGAACAGAATTAAAGGCTTAGTAGTTACTCAATGGGGTAGTAGTAAGATAGGGAACATGGTTGCGGACAATGTAAAAAAAAACCCTGTGAAGACAATACGTCTTGGGGTAAAATGGGGTATTGGGGCAAACTGGGTGGATCAGTTATTTTATTGCTAGCATTTTTGTCTATGTTTCTAAATAAACTTCTTTAGCAACTAACACCATTGTTATTTAAAATTCCAAAAGTTTTAAAAATATGTTTAAAAATTTTTGTAAACATTTTTCTGTTCAAATATATTGATATACTGAAAGCTAAAATGGTTGTATTGATACGGTAGGATTCAAGTTTTCATTTAAAAAAATAGACTTCGAGCCACAATGGCTCAAAGTTAACTCTTTCTAATTATATCTTTGAAAAGTGCTGTTGAACCGTAAGAGCTAGAAACTTAATTTTTGTTAATGAAAGTTTGGAATCAGGTTGATTTTATCACATTATATCAACATATTTTTAATGTGTCAATACACTGAAAATACACTTTTACAAGATAAAAATATAAAAAATGTATTTTACTATAATGATGTACTGTATGTTTCTGTGTATCAATACATTGAAAGTGCACTGACATGACATAATCACATTGAGCAGCCACTGGGCTTTCAATTTTTACAAAAGTCATGTTTCTAGCTCTTATCAGTTCACGTTAGTCCTTGGGTGGGGGATTAAATAACAGTAAAATCATCTGGCTAGCTACATTAAGTCATATTAGTCCCCTCCCTAGTAGTAGTAGTGCACTTGACTCTTACCTTTCAAATTCATCAGCTAAGCATGTGTTCAAGAGGGAAGGGACAGAGCAGTTGATGTCATTGAGTATGTTATGTTGACTAGTCAGCCAACCTTGCATGGTAATCACATCAACTCATTCCCCCCTCCATCCTGGGCACCCTCTCAGCTTATGAATGGGGAAGAATGGAGTAAGGCGGGGAAGGAACTGCTATGACTATTCTAGCAGGGTGATTTTACAGCAAACCAAACAAATTTATCAAACCATTTTTTCTCCCTTTGGGCTCACTGAAAACTCAGGTCATACTTTTTTTTAAATACAATTTAAATGGATAGAGCCAATACGTCAGATGATACAGGACATTCCAGCTGAGAAAGGTCTGAAAGTTTAATTAGTAAATGGTTGAAGGCCAAGGAATGCCTGTGAGGTGTGGAACCACATTCTTTTTAAAATTAGAGAGATGATTATTCAAAGAAATCAATATCTCTGTGACCGGGTTGAATAAGGCACTGTCCCATTTGTTATGCAGAAAGAGTTTAAATTCAAGGATCTGTTCTATCCTCTCCTTTTCTGTCTCTTGTCTGTCTGGTTGTGCAACCAAATTTTCTTGTGAGACCTAGGAATTGGTCACTCCAACAGTTTCGCAATTCTCTGCCTCTTGCTATCTCTCTGCCTTTCCTTGCAATTTCTGTCTCTTCTTCCCCTTGCATATCTGTAGGTATAAACATATAGGTGAATCTCTGTGTAAAACTGTATGGGAAACTGGGTTCCCTTTGTTCAAAACATTATATAGTGTATAGTGGGTAGTGATTGTGGATGGAAATCTATCCCTTTCAAAATGTTATTGTACCACAGTTCAGAGGTCATGGAATTTGATAATACCACACTGTGGTGAACCTCTAGAGGCTTGTAATCACTACCAATGCTCCAGAACTGCACAGCACTAATTAGTACAGAAACCACAGGATCAATCAGATACACTCAAGCCAGCAGCAGCACAATCACTGGAACCCGATGCTCGAAAGACACAGGATTAGCCATGTAAAAGAAAATGCAGGATCAATCAGATATATCTTACTGAAAATGAAAAAAAAAACAGGATCAGCCAGATATTTTAAACAACTTACCTTTTAAAAGTGAACACCTTAGCGAAAAACGTTTCTCACTTAGCGAGAAAATGGCTGCCATGTTTTTTTTTTAAACAGCCCTTCCACACGCAGAAAAACAACCAGTAGATGCATGTGCTAAACAAAATAGATGTCTGGCCCTTAACAACCATAACAATGAGCCTAGCAAACCCCCCAACAAGAAATAAAATGAAGGATGGGAAAGTGAATTTTTTAGTATAAAAATGTCTAACCTACTTTTAACAGCACTATACACTATAAAAAATAGTGGATGGGCAATCTCATGACCAGCCAGTATGTTGTGCCACCTTGGGGTTCTGATGACATCAAACCTCTCAAGCCTTGCTCTCAAAGTCTGATGCCATCAGAACCCCTCTGTGGCACAACACGCTTGTTGTGCATGGTTGCCCTTCCACTATTCTCTATGTAGTTATACTGTTGAAATGTTGCACAAAAGCTATTTGTAACTCAAGGGGTTAAATTGAGATGCTGGTGTGCAACCTTGACAGCGCTGTCAACAAGAGGTCAGTTCTGAGTCATTATGTTCTTTTTGCTACACCTTCAAGAACACTGGAAACTGACAAGAACATTCTGTGAAAAAAACCCTGTCTGCCTAACGAGCTCCTTGAAAAGACTTGTTATAAAAGGAGCAGCAATGTTCTGCAATAGAGAGACTGAGATTTAAAACTGAGAAGAAACATTCAGAAGGAGGACTGTTTTATCTGTATTGCCTTTATAAATAGTTGTTCTGAATAAATGTTTATTTTTTAATTTTCTGTTATTGAGAAAATTAAAATGCTATTTGAGAATTTTGAAACTGCTCTTAGTTTTCCTATGCTTCCTGACCTGTGCCTTGATGACAATCACATATTACATTATTACTTTATAACAGTATCTTGAAAAAGAACAAGATCCAAGAGGCTTGCGGGTTATGGTGGTGCCTTCCAGCAGTTTAGATGATTTTTAATATAAGGATGAATGGATACTACCAGCTAATGAATTCTCAAGAAAATTTGTGGAATTAGATATTAAATCTGATATAAAAAAACACAAATGCTTGACAGGGGATTTGAAGATTGCTAAAGAAAGTGTACTGTCAGTTAAAAGCTGCCCTGAATATAAACATTTGGATCAAGCCTTACAAAAAAGTACAATAAATATGAGAATGAGATTATTTTGAGGAAACAAAAACTTTCCAGAGATGAAGAAGATAATGATAAAAGGGAACATTTTAAGTCTAACAAAAATAAAAAAAAATTAGGTCCAGAAGCAGAGGCAGGTCCAGAGTACGCTTTGCTAAAGAACGCTCCAGGAGCAGGAGCTAAATAAAGACTAATTGATCAGAACAAGAGACAGAATGAAAAAATTACTCACCTTAGTAATGTTGCTTCTTCTAATGGAGTCTTGCTATATTATGACAATTGCAGTTTGTCCCACCATTAGAACTGTTCCAGAGGTGAAAGAGTTAACTCCCATTCTAAGAATGGAACTTGGAGCGTGAGCTCGGTTAGAGAAGCTCTGTCTGGGTTATTTCAAACCTAAACTGTCAGATCTTTACGAGTAAAACTCACTAAGGTCTGTGTGGAAGCTGTAACCTACACTAGCCAACTGGCTACCTGACTATTAAGACATACTTCTGGTCCCAACACAAAGACTCAAGTCAGGGGACCAGAAGTAATAATATAATATAAGTAATAATATGGCATAAAATAAAAACATCACACCCCAAAACCCCAAGAAGGGGTAGAAAACATATAATGGGCATAACTAGTGCCCACACTAGGCTGCCCACCCCATACTCAAGTAAAAGTTCTGAGAGGGGCAGGCTGGGGGGGAGGTCATAATATAGCAAGACTCCATTAGAAGAAACAACATTACTAAGGTGAGTAATTTTTTCTTCAAACAACATGAAGTCTTGCTATATTATGACAATTGCAGAATACACAGCAGTACCTCCATGGAGGAGGACAGAACCTATAGGAATAGGCTCTGAAGCACGGCTGTGCTAAACCGAGCATCCCTCCTGGCCTGGACATCCAGGGAGTAATGCTTGGTGAAAGTATGTACTGTTTTCCAGGTAGCTGCTTGACATATCTCTAAGATAGGGATGTCTCTGGCAGCAGCTAGAGACGCAGCTGTACCTCTGTTAGAATGAGCCCTTAGGCCTGAAGGGGGAACTTTCCCCAGTTTTTGATAACAAAACTGGATACAAGAGACAATCCACCTGGCAATGGATCTCTTAGTGGCAGGTTTCCCTTTTCCCACCTCACCAAAAGTGAGAAAAAGTTGGAGGGATTCGAACCTGTGACCCTTGGTACGCTCTATATAGTAACTTAGGGCCCTCTTAACATCTAAACTGTGCAATCTCCTCTCACCAGAGGAAGAATGGTCAGTGAAAAACACGGAAGGGAGATAGATTGATTAAGATGGAAATCTGAAACCACCTTAGGCAAAAACTTCCTGTTAGTCCTGAGGACTACCTTGTCCCTGTGGAAAGAAATAAAGTCAGTTTCTACTGACAGGGCTTGCAACTCACTATATGCCTGGCAGAAGTGATAGCCACTAGGAAAACAGTTTTCCAAGTTAAGTACTTAAGCTCTGCAGAAGACAGAGGTTCAAAAGGAGGTTGCATTAACTGGGCAATGCAAACATGGTCCAGGCAGGGGCCGGATACCTAAAAGGTGGATTAGAATGAAGTAATCCTTTAAAAACTTGGAAAATACAGGGTGAGGGAAAGAAGGAGGGCTTTCCTGCTGAAACAAAAGCAGAGACAGCTGCCAAATGTACTTTCAGAGTAGCTGGTCTCAGTCCCAAGGAATTAAGGTGGACCATATAGTCCAAAACAATGGGCAAATCAGCAGATTCCGGGAAATATGTTTCCCAGAACACCAAATGGAAAACCTTTTCCACTTAGAATTGTAAGTAGCTCTAGTGGAAGGCTTCCTAGAAGCCTTTAGGATTTCAAGAACACCCTGAGAAAGGTGCAGGTCAGCAATTCTAACTCCTCAAGAGCCAGGCCTTGAGATTGAGGGATTTGAGGTTGGATACAAACTTTCCCTGTGCACAGGTTAACAGGTTGTGATTCCTGGGAGAGACACAGGGAAGATGGACTGCTAGTGACAGAAGTAGTGGGTACCAGGGCTGCCTGGCCCAATCTGGGGCAATCAGAATCATCCTGCAAGGCTGGGATCTGATTTTGACTAGCACCTTGAATAGGAGAGGAAGGGGAAGGCATAAAGAAACTTCCCTTCCCAATCTAGGAGAAAGGCATCCAGGGGGATTGAGCCCAACACTGGGGGCCTGCAACAGAACAGTGGAAGTTGGTGATTGTCTGGGGCTGAAAAAAGATCTATCTGAGGGGTGCCCCATCTGGCAAAAACTATCCCCAGTACTTGAGGATCCAGAGACCATTCGTGATGGCCCTGGGAAATCCTGCTGAGAGCATCTGCTAGGACATTGTCCTTTCCTGGAAGGTGAACTGCTATGAGGGAAGTGTTCAGGGAATAAGCCAGAGACCACAACTTCATTGCCTCGGTGCACAAGGCCGAAGACCGAGTGCCCCCCTGCTTGTTGATGTACCACATTGTTGTGGTGTTGTCTGTTCTGACTTGCACCACTTTGTTCTGAACAGACACAGAAAACACTTGAAGTGCTAAAAAGACAGCTCTGAGTTCCAGCAAATTGATGTGGAGCAGAGATTCCTGAGGGGACCACACTCCCTGAGTGGAGAGGTCGCCCATGTGGGCTCCCCACCCCAGGAGGGAAGCATCTGTAGTGAGGGTCAAGGAGTGAGACAGAGGAATGAAGGGGACCCCCAGTCTTAAATTGCTCTGATCCTGCCACCACTGGAGGGCCTGGATCAGGGTTCGGGTCACTGGGACCAACTTGGAAAGGGGGTCTCTTCTCTGAGACCAAAAGGCTCTCAAGTGAAACTGAATGTCCCTCATCTGAAATCTTGCTCCTTGCACTATGGCTGTGGACGCAGCCATGTGCCCCAGGAGCTGCAAAAAGTGTCTTGCTGGTCGAGAGACCTGCAGAGTGAAAGAGGAGGCCAGAGCCACCAAGTTCCTTACCCTCTCTAAGGGTAGGAAGGCTCTGGTCTGTTTTGTGTCCAATTCTGCACCTATGAAGGTAAGCACCTGAACTGGTTCCAGAACTGATTTTGGAAGATTGAGCAAGAAGCCCAGGGAGGAGAGCAGCTGCTGGGTAACTTGCAGGTGAGATCTTACCTGTACTGGGGACTGGCCTACAATGAGTCAGTCGTCCAGATAGGGAAAGACAGCAATCCTTTGCCTTCTTAAATGAGCCACTGCTACTGCCAGACATTTTGTGAATACCCTTGGGGCAGAGGTGAGGCCGAAGGGCATTGCTCTGAACTGGTAGTGACCTGAGGGCAATCCAATCTGAGGTACTTTCGGTGGGAGCTTCTGATTAGGATGTGAAAATAGGCATCCTTGAGGTCCAGGGAGGCTAGCCAGTCCCCTGGCCTTAGAGAGGGTAAAATCATTGCCAGAGTTACCATTTTGAACTTTGGTTTCAAAAGGTGTTTGTTCAGATATCTCAGATCTAAAATGGGCCGCCATTCTCCTGTCTTTTTTGGGGTAAGGAAATATCTGGAGTACAGACCCTTGCCCTGGTGTAGGGGAGGAACCCTTTCTACAGCTCTGAGAGCCAGGAGGTTGAGACCTCTGTTTCTAAAGTAAAGGTCTCTAAAGAGTTTGCAGGTGGGAAAGACCTGATTCTCATCTTTGGGAACTTTTTGAAGCTGAGAACCAGACCCTGGCTTACTACTTCCAGGACCCACTTGTCTGAAGTTAGAGACACCAGTTCTGAATGAAGTAAGCCAACCTGCCCCTACAGGTAAAGGAGAATCGGCCCTGGGCACCCCATCAGGGTGTCTGTTTGGCAGGTGCTTTAGGCTGAGGGGTGGGAGCAGGCTTGCCCACGCCCCGTCTGCCTCTCCCTCTGAAGAACCCCCTCTGAGCATAAGCAGAGGAGGCCTGGGTTTGGTAAAAAGGCCTGTGAAAAGGCCTACCTCTACCCCTGGGGGCCTGCCTCTGAGGAGTGGCTTGCCGGTCCTTAGCCTGAGCACTCTTATAGGTAGTCCTATATTCATCCATTTTCTCTTCATATTATTCTCTGTCTGCTCCCCAAACAGAGAATTTCCAGCCCCAGGAAAATCCACAGCCTTAGTCTGGGTATCCTGTGACAAGCTAGTACACCTGAGCCAGGCCAACCTGCAAAAAGCTACAGACGTAGCCATGACTCTAGAGGATACATCATTAAAATCCACAGCAGCATGAAACTGCACCTTTAGATGCCTCAATGCCATCAGCAGCCACCTGTTCCAGCTCACTAGCAAGCTGGCCAGAGGCCTGTTTGGCCAAGGCCATGACAGTGCCCATCTAGATTTCTGATACCTTGCTACATAAGCCATGTAATTTGCTTGCCTGAGTCCCAAGGACGCTGCCATGTATTGTTTTTTAGCCATGGCATCAATCTTCCTGGAATCCTTGTCAGGAGGATGTGAAGCCAAAGGAATATTAGCTTTATCACAGGCTGCAGCCTGAACCACACCAACGTGGCTGCATTGCTGTGAAAGGAATTCTGTATCAGGACCTGACAGAGTGTACCTCCTGTCCATCTTTTGTCCACAGGAGGCACAGAATTAGGAGTTTTAAAATCTTTATTGTCTGTTTCCTAAATGATTTATGCAAGGAATAGACAATCTCCTAGACTCTGGAATATCCATCATTTCTACAAAATCAGGTTCCTCTTGTTCATCCACAGCTTCCTCCAATGGAAGCTGGAGGGTTTTAGCAACTTTTTTGTAAAACATAAAGTGAGAGGGGGACTCAGAAAGCAAAGGGGGAGATTCTAAAGGTCTGTCTGGGGAGATGTCCGGTTCAATGGGCACACCCAGACCCTCAAAGTCACATTCATACTGTTCATAATCATCCTCCCTCCTCTGGTTCATAAAATTCTTCAACAACATATTCCTGAACCGTGGAACCGACCAACTGACCTTTACCAGACAGTGGTGGTTCGGACGGAACCGGAGAAAGTGACTGGACAATCTGAATAGCTCTTGCTATCTCTACGCAGTTGGAGAAAATTTTGGGCTCCACACCTGCTGACTTTCTTGTTTCTTTGCTGGAACTGGCTCCTCGAGCCAACTTTACGCTTGCCGAGGAAGTCTCGCCTGGTCAGAGGCACTCCTCCGTTCGGTTGGCACCAAACCGGCTGGCCATCCGGGTCAGCGGACTTTTGGCCTCTCGCCCTGAGCCTGCCAACTCTCTTATCCAGGGTGGCTGCAGGAAATTTTTACAAATCTGGCAGTCTGAATTGAGGTGGTCAAACCCCAGACAATATACACATGTGGTGTGTGGGTCAGCCTTGGCAAGACTTCCCACAGGCATCACAGTGTTGAAACCCAGTGGGCCCGGTTTTTCTTTGGGTTTTCAGACATAATGCCAGCCTAACCAAAACTTGCCCTTTTAAATGGCAGTGCCAGGCAAGACACCCTTATCGGTTCCTAACCGTGTCACGAGGTCTTGGAAAAACCGTAATGAAATGCGTTTTTAGAAACCGATAAGAACTGGGAACCGTACTCTAAAACCCTTCAATTCAAGTTTTAAAACAAGCTGATCGGTTCAAAACCGAACCGATAACATTTACAAGTTCCACACAGAACATAAACTTAAATTACTTACGATACCACAGACAGAGCTTGAACCGAACGGTTTTGAGGTTAAAATAATAATATTCTCGGTTGATTTGAACCGAGAAAACACTGTTTAAACCGAGAAATGAACCGATCAGTAGGAGAAATCTCCGGAGCGACTGTTCAGTGAGGTGGAGTAAAGAATCTGACAGTTTAGGTTTGAAATAACCCAGACAGAGCTTCTCTAACGAGCTTGCGCTCCAAGTTCCATTCTTAGAATGGGAGTTAACTCTTTCACCTCCGGAGCAGTTCTAATGGTGGGACAAACTGCAATTGTCATAATATAGCAAGACTTCATGTTGTTTGAACCAGAGATTCATCTGCTACAGCAGATAACAGTGAAGAAGTTTTTTTTCTTTTTTACAAAAAAGGCAAAAAAAAAAAAAGAAAGAAAGAAAAGGGGGGTGGTAGGTGGCAAGTGTTTCCACAGAAAGAACATTAAGAAAAAACAGGAAAACCAGTTACAAATATTGGATTTATCTGATGCCAACCTCATTTGACTGCAATTATCAGTTCTTCACAAAGGGTTACATTTTGTTCTAACACCCCAAATCTATGAATTTGAAGTTTTTGTGAATCTGCAAAAGTTTTTCACAAAAATTAGGCTGAAAGATTTTTATGTTTTTTTGCAAATAAATCAAATTCAACTGGATCCAATATGGAGTATGAAGAGAAAACTGGAGTAATACCTGTTGAAGATTGGGACCACTTCATTACAGCTTTTTATATAAAGATTTTTATGATGCATTTTTTTCGGTAAGGTTTTCTCCTGCTTGTCCCTGTCCGAGGCCCCTGGCACATGGCTGTATGTGTATGTGGAGGCATGCATGCATGCATGCACCAGAAGCCAGCTGAGCCCCGTCTATCCACCCATACTCCCGCCCCCTCCTCCCCTTCACTACCCCACTGGACCTCCACCCGGTGGGGGTGGAACTATGAGGGGGATGACAACCCACCCCTACCACCCCCAAAAGAGGAGAGCAGCCTATTAGCTTGCTCAATCCACTCCACCCCATGCCAGCACCCCGGCGACCCAAGGTCATTCCCAAACCTGGGTCACCGGCGTAGTATGAGGTAAGGTGTCCAGCGCCTCAGCCCTCAGCGCCACTGGGCTGGCCCTCATTACAGCTTTTGATGATGGGACATTAACAGGGGCAGATAAAAATTCATTTAATGAACTCACTGACTTTCCATATGCAACCACATCAATATATATATATTGATTTAAAAGCATAGGAGGACTTACTACAGGACAATAATATATCAGGAGAATTAGAGTATAGTCACAGCAGTTATGATGATGAAGTTATTAATTACACGAAGCCTAGAATTGAAATAGCAAGGAAATATATTAAAGCACAATGTAATGTCTAATTTAAAGGGAAATCATGCTTTTTCCCAACCGCTTATAACGCATCTATTATATCAAATGAGGAGGTAATTTTATTTCAAGTGCAGTCACTACTACAACAAAATTTGAGCCCCAAATGTTAAAACTTTTCTTAAAAAGAAAAATCTATGTTACAGGAACTGGTCAACAATAGTGAAGTAATTATAAAGCTAGCTGATAAAGATGGCAATATTGTAATACTTAACAGTCAACACTACAAAGATATAGCTATAGCCTTGCTGTTATTTATTTTATTTATTTAAACTGATAAGATCATGGTCCTAATACCCGTTTTCATGGGTGACCAGTGTATATCAAAAAAGAAACATAGAATTTGAGGGCAGATAAGGACCGCTTGGCCCATCCCAGTCTGCCCATTTCTCTACCTACTGGATAAGCTGCAGATCCTAGTTAACCTACAGCCTACTTCTTCCTACCCCCACCCCCTAGAATTGCCTTATGACTGTCCCATGCATTCTTGAATTCCACCACCATTTTTGACTCCACAACCTCCTCCAGAAGGCCATCCCATGCATCCACAACCCTCTCTGTGAAAAAAATACTTCCTTACATTACCTCTGAGCTGCTCCCCCCATCTTCAAATTGTGCCCCCTTGTTCTTGCACACCTCTTTTTCTGAAAGATGCTACCCTCTTGGAAGATTTTGTTGATTCCTTTGAGGTACTTGAAAGTTTCTATCATTTTTTTTTTTTGCCATTTACTCTTTATTCAAGTTTTAACAGAGACAGAATAACAGGCAATATTCAACACATTCAAAATACCATATTGATTCAGTACAGCCATTCAACATGTAAATTGTAACAACGTTCTCTGTTTACCCCCAGGTTCCCCCTCACACTAACCCCCTCCCATGATACCCCCACCCCACCCACATAAGGCGCCATTCTCTATTTCAGTCCTACATGCGATGAGAATACTCTAACTATGAATAAGATATTGCCTAGGGGGACCAGATTTTCTCATACAGAGGCAGTTGATTATGCAAAATTGCTATCATTCTCTCAGTTCTGAGGCTTGTAAGCAGGTCTGCTAACCATTCCGAATAAGTAATCATAAGGGAATCTTTCCAATGTTTGAGAACTAACCTTTTCACTGTGATAGAAATCAAGGCCATATGAAATTTTCTTAACCTGACAGGAAAGCCTGTCATGTCCCCTAATAAACAAACTTCCGGGCAAAACATATCATCTAGTCCAAGTAGTGGACTGGCTTTGATCCTTATTTCGTTCCATAGAGGGGTGATTTTAGGGCATTGCCAGAAAATGTGCAATAAGTCCCCTCCCTTTTGAAAGTTTCTATCATGTCCCCCATCTCTCCTTTCCTAGAGGCTATGCATATTAAGCTCCTTAAGTCTCTCTTCATATGTCTTCCAGTGCAGACCCTGCACCATTTTAGTTGCCCTCCTCTGGACTGCCTCCATCCTGTTTATGTCTTTGCGGAGATTGGGACTCCAGAACTACACACAGTACTCCAGATGGGGTCTCACCAGCTGTCTGTACAGAGGGTAACAGCTTCCTGTTTTCTACTTGTGATGCCTCTCCCTATCCATCCCAGTATCCCCCTGCCCTCCTTACTGCCCTCTCACATTGCTTGCCCACCTTTAGGTCATCTGATATGACTACTTCCAGGTCCCTTTCCATTTTTGTTGTTGTTAGTATCTAGCCCCCCATTGTGTACTCTTCCCCTGGGTTTTTGTTTCCCAGGTGCATTACCTTGCACTTCTTAGCATTGAATCTAAGCTGCCATACCTTTGACCATTCCTCCATCCTTGCCAAGTTCCTTCTCATCCTTTCCACCCCACTTTGTGTATCAACTCTGTTGCAGATCTTTGTGTCATCTTCAGACAGACATACTTTTTCTTCCAGTCCCTCTGTAATGTCACTTATAAAGGCATTGAAGACAACTGGTCCTAGTACTGAACCCTGCGGTACCTCGCTAGTAACCCCCCTTTCTTCACAGTTGACTTTGTTTACTATTACCCTCTGTGTCATGTTCTCCAACCAATTCTTTACCCAGGCTACCATCCTGGGACCCACTCCCAGGCTGGCTAACTTGTATATTAATCTTTTGTGTGGAACTGTGTCAAATGCCTTGCTAAAGTCTAGGTCAGGCCATGTCCACAGCCCCTCCCTGATCTACTACTTTGGTCACCCAATCAAAGAAATCTATTAGGTTTGTTTGACATGACCTTCCTGCTGTGAATCCATGCTGTCTTGGGCCCTGTGCCCCTCTGGCCTCTAGGTACTCAACAATTCTTTCCTTCAGAAGTGATTCCATCATTTTCCCAATCACTGAGGTTAAACTAACAGGTCTGTAGTTTCTGCTTCTACCCTACTCTCACTTTTGGGAAGTGGAATCACATCTGCTCTCCTACAGTCCTCAGGTACCACCCCATCCTCCCATGATTTGTTAAAGAGGATAGTCAGTGGTGTCACTAGTTCTACCCTTAGTTCTTTTAGAATTCTGGAATGAATCTCATCAGGCCCCATTGCTTTGTCCACCTTCAGTTTTAAGAGTTCTTTCAGAACCGTTTCTTCTGTAAATGGGCTGGTATCAACTCCTGTATACAGAGTGTTTCTATTGTTTGGTTTAGGTACCCCCCCTCCTTCATTTGTGAATACTGAACAAAAATATTTGTTTAGTATCTCTGCCTTTTCACAGCCACCCTCTGCCCACTCCCTCCCCTTTATTAAGCCTTACTATCCCTCCCTTGGTGTTCCTTCACTCCCTGATGTACCTATAAAAGGTTTTATCCCCCTTCTTAACTTATTTGGCTGTCTTTTCCTCAGTTTGGGCCTTTGCCGTTCTGTCTGCCTTCCTAGCTTCCTTTTGCTTTAACTGATACAAGGTCTGTAGACAGAATACATACAAATAGATAATGTTAATAATTACAGGCCCTTAAACAGCAATCCCAGACAGTTAGTCAAGAAAAAATTACATCAAATATTGTCTAGAGTGGCAGAGAAGGGGAACATCTCAGAAAATGAACACAAGTTTTTATGGAATGAATATCACACCACCCCATGCTTCTATGTTCTGCCTAAGATTCACAAAAATCTTACAGAACCACAAGGCAGACCCATAGTGTCTGGCAATAATTCACTTTGTGAAAAATTTCGTCCGTTTATAGACTTCTTTTTTACAAAAACGTGTACTGAAATTACCCTCTTATCTGAAAGACTCTTCAGATGTACTGAGGAAATGTGAAAACATAGACTGGAATAACATTTATACATGGATTAGTATTGACGTAGAATCACTATGTACATCCATAGAACATACTAAAGGTTTAAATGCAATCAAGTATTTTTTTAGAAAATCTTTTGGGTTTTGCAGCTTTACACGTGGATTTCATTTTGGAAAGTTCAGAATTTATCATGACTCACAACTATTTTGAATTTGAAACTCAACTCTGTCTACAGACCTGTAACACAGTGATGGGGGCATCTATGGCCCTCAGCTATGCCATTTTTATTTTTGGGATGGTGGGAACTTGTGACTGTATTGAATGAGCATAAAAATCTATTTCATGACAGATTATATAAGTGGTTTTGTTTTATTGACAACATAATGTGCATCTGGCAAGGAGACATTAGTGAAATTCTGAACTTCATAGAATGGTTAAACATTATTGTAACACGGCAGAATTGTAATAGCGAGGAGCAGGGAAGCTGATATGTGGCAGCGTGTCACAAGGTACAGGTGCAACACGGCATTATGAGACAATAATGCTGTGTTGCTCCTGTAGTGCTGAAAGTAGCCAGCAGAAGAGAAGTAGCAAGATGTGAAGCTGGCAGTGGTGAAAGAAAGAGCCACACATGTAGGAACTAGCGGGATAGTAGTAGAGATACACAGGGGGAGAACTAGAGGTGAGGGACATAGGGAGACAGACATGCAAGGAGGCACATCTGCAAATGCATTCAGCTGCCACACATTCACCATCCACGGCACCATGAATTATAACTACGGGCCAAGTGTGAGACACAGACACCATGGGGGAGACACGGAGCAACGGCAGAAAGGTAGGAGAAGCAGTTGTGGCAAAGGGAAAGGGAGGAGGACAGACACCGGAAATCAAGCCCCAGAATGATGACACGGGATGCAAATGACAGAGTGATCGGCTGTGCAGAGTTTCCAAGCAAGAGAATCACAGTCCTCCTATGCAGTCTCGCACTCAAACTGCCACACAGAAATCATTGAAATGTGCATGAATCACTAAGACACTAACAGTAGTTCCCTGTAGTAAAAAAGAATCGGAACGACATCTGTATGTAACAGAGTACTGTGCACAAATCTGAAAGTAAGAATAAAAATCACAGTACTTCATGCAACTGGCGTTGTGTTTTGTGCCATGTGAGGAGCAGGCTGCATAGTTCATAATAATAACAAGCATCTCCATGTTACAAGCGCATTAATCACTGATGAAGGTGGCATCTAATGGGGAGTTAATGCATGGTTGGACCGGTGTACGCCCTCGGCCTCCGGCCTCATGCCACAACGGTCCCAACCATGCATTAACTCCCCATTAGATGCCACCTTCATCAGTGATTAATGCTTACATAACATTCACCTTAAGTTGATGTACATCACTATCCATGAGAGAATTAAATGTTTAGATTTAACATTCCATGGCTGCACCAGGTGACTTGATAAAAACTAAGTATTACAGAATGACAACAGCTACTAATGCATTTTTGAGAGCTCACTCACAAAGTCTTAAGGACGCTATACCTTATAGTCAGTTCATCAGATTATGTAGAAACTGTAGCAGCCTAGATGATTTTGACATTGAAGCTAGTTATTTGCAAGAACAGTTTAAGGAACAAGGCTATGATCATGATTTGCTATTAGAAACTTGGAATAGAGCAGGGACAAGTATAGAGGAGATCTTTTAACACAGAGAACTATAGATAATTTAAATTAAGGTACAGCACCCCTTACATTTGTTGCACAGTATAACCATTTAGCAGGCAAAATTGGGCTTGTTATACTGTACATTCTAATTGGCACATTTTAACCACAGATGTCAGTGTAGGGGCACTGATGGGTACCATTCCAAGGATCACAATTAAGAGGGCGACCAGTCTTAGAGGTAAACTAGTACTTAGCAGACTTCTGTCTGCACCTACCAATATTAAGGCCTATGCATGAATGGGCTTGCTGCATATCCACGGCACATAGCCACTCTGCACCGATTGTGCCCCTGTGAGGGATGCTCAAACAGGGGCACATAGCCTCTATACACCTGATCCTCTGGTGGCATGGACAGCAACACACTGGGGTGGGTGGGAGGCATGCTGGGGGTGTGCCAGCACTACACACAATGCACAAAGGTGAGTAGTACTGTGCACCGGGGAGCATAGGAGGACACCCATTACACCAGGGAGAACCCTGCTGTAAGTCCCCTATGCACACTGCCCCATGCACACTGAACACCAGAACATCGCTGTGGCAGGTGGACATCCCCATAGTGCGGGCCAGCCCCGATCCTGTACCTCAGAGGCAGACACCCCAGTACACACAGTGTGGCCCTGTCTCCTGAAGCAGCACCTCCCACACCAGCACCTGCCCACTGTACTGTCAAGGCTCCTGGAGGGGCACAGCACACACACACCCTCTTGGCAGCACCTGTGTCCAATCCACAAAACCCCTCCCATGAGGGCCGCTGACCTGGGTAGTACAAGCCCCCCCACACACACACAGATGTGCCCTATGACCCCATCCCTGAACCATACCTCAGTTGCAAGTGGTCCCCCCACACACCCACTGCACCGACAACCCCCCCCGGACAGGTCCATTGGTGCCATGGCATGGGATGTCTGGTAGCACTGCCCTCCACACACTTTCACAGCCACTGGCCATCCAACATATGCAGAGGTGCACAGCCAATGCACGCCCAGCTGCATAAGGGATCCAGTGTGGCACTGGGGCTGGACATCCAATTGGATGCCCACCTCGGTGCACAGCTATGCCCTGTCTGCCCCATGGAAACCTACATGCCAGGGATGGGGCCATGTACAGGTGGCTGGCAGTCATGAATTCCACCAGGTTTGCACCTGTCCACAGGTGTGGAGCTCCATGGGCAGGGTACATGCCTGTGGTGCATACCTTATACCCCTTTGTGCATAGGGGCCAATAACAATAGGAACTAGTTATCTTCCAGACCACTGGGTTTTCATAAATGTGCAATATGCAAGCAATAACACACTCTGAGGTGTGGGTTATCTCCTTATTAGAGCACGCCCAGGTGTGTTATGAGGCATGAGGTGCTTGCACCTAGTGCCTTATGCTCCTGGGAATGCTCTTATTGGGAGATAATACACACCTCAGAGTGCGTTATTGCACTTATAAAATGAGCCCCGAAGTAAAGACTGAAAATAAAAAAAAAAGGTGCGAAATTCAAAAAGTGAAAGACACTTATTTTTAGTTAGAGGGATAAAGTAGTCCCTGTATGTGATGTGCTGTACAATAAAGTACATTGTATTTGGCTGGGTTTGCAGATCAGCCCCACTCCAACCAGAGATAGTAGCCACCCCTTCCCTTCCCACTACCACGATCAGCAACACAGAAAGGGCTATCTTACTCATCAGTAGTTTGTTTCTTTCTTTTAAATTTATGTTGTATATACAAATGAAAGCTGGTCAGTGAGAGAGGTATGGAGCTGAACTGCAGTGGACACTGTTGGGGGGAGGGGGAGCGGTGAGCACTGGCATTGTGAAGATGACTGGAGTGACAACAGTTACAGTGTTGTGGGAGTGAGAGTTTAGAAAAAAATGTTTACTGTTACTTACCTTGGGCTTTTTTGCAGCGGCAGGAATGAGCATGTCACTCAGGAGCCACCGTAGCAAGCGACTTGCATTTCTTAGTTTTTGTTCTGAGGAGAAACATTGGGTTCTCTGTTTTTTTTTTTCAAAGTGCCATTTTGTTTTTATGTTGCTAGGGTGTGCATCGGGTTTTCGCTGTGTCTTGCCGGGAATTGTGATAGAGGGACTGGCTAATGGGCAGGTAGATGAGGTTAGCTTATCGTGTGGTTTTAGTCCTCAGTTGGCTTCCTTCTGTGCCAGGTTTCTAAGACTAAATTTCGGGTTGAGACCACAGTCGGCTTCATTCTGTGCCAGGTGTGAGCGAGTTACTTGCTGTTTTCAACCACGATTGGCGTGTGTGTGTTTGTGTTGGGGGGGCTGTTATCCAGCAGGGCCACAGAGCTGCAGCTTGCTCTTAAGAAATCAGGACATTGGGGACACTGATACTTCAGTGTTGTGCAGCTGAGGTTGGCACAATTAGTGTCGGTCAGCCAGATACATCCTGATAAGGACACGGCTGAAAATGGCTTTCAGCCAATCAGGATGCTGGACTTCTTCAGCCCACTTTATAAGTAACATTTGTCATTATGCCCGTACAAGAGATCTTGTTAAACATCCTAATGACTCCAATTTATCTGTTAAAATTGAAGAATGCATAACATGTGACACTCCTTTTGTGGTACATGCTCTCTGGTACACATGTAATCTACTTTATATATGGTGTATGGTGAGACTGTTAAAACATCTGAATCACGAGCATGTATGGTCAGAATGGGAAGTTAAACACCAATGTAGAGCAACGCTTTCTAGTGAGACATTCATCCATTCCTGATTAGTTAAAATTTATGAGAATAGAACATATGGGGCCTGATTCATGAAGGGTGATGCAAGGCTTGCATCAAGCCATGCATCAACCCTGATCTTTGGTGCAACATAATGCATCCAAGCTGTCATAAACTGAATAGTTTGCCACAACTACTCCAAACATTGCTGATTTGGGCACAGTTGCAGAGAATTCTTCAGTTTATAGCAGCTTGTGGAAAAGCTTTGACGCAAGCCCCATAAACTGGTTCTCCCATTGGCACACAGTTAAACCAGGGTAGAGCTGGTCTAACATGATGTTGCTGATGGTAGGGATTTGCATATGAGGTTGTGACTGGCACCCTTTGTGAATTTTTGTTGCTATACAGATCATGATAAGTTGGCCCTTTCAGGTGACCCTTCAACGCAAGTCCCTTGCATTGCTCTTCTAATAGAAGAGTAGGGAATAGACAAACTATTGCAACAAGAAAGCCTTTGGATTTATAAACCTAAAAGTTTAAAACTATGGGTATTAATTATTAATATCTTTATGCATTGCAGAATTGCTGGTATCCTTTGGGATGCATTGTTTTTGTCATCACCCCACACCTGTTGTCTTGTTGTATCCTGTTGTCTTTCTTGCTTTCTTTCTTCCTTCCCCCTCTCTATGCTAGATTTCCCATTCCCCCCTTACATCCATTGTTTGTGTTTAGCATCCTGCCTTACAATATTTTATTTCTTTAAGCTTTAACTCTTTGTCACCATTGAACTTGAGCAGTACATAGGCAGACACCTTTTTTATATTTATTTTGGGTTCAGCACTGCCTTTAGCGAGGACTCTTAACATTAGCTATCAAATTCAAACTTCATTTACTTATAAAAATGTGTGTCTGCCTTCTTCCATGGAATGGTGCATTTGATTAGAACTGGCAAGGAGAAATTAACTAAATAAGAATTTGTCAGTAAAACTCCTTTGCTGCCTTTGATTGTGATAATTGCCATGATTGTTACACATTTTGTGAATTTTTGTTTGCCATTTGTAAATTAAGCACTCTTATATGTGTGTGTGATTTATGCTCATCATGAATTATTCATGAATGTATGTGTTTAAGGGTGACATGTGATTTTCTACCATTTGCCATGCCTCTTGATGAAGAGTCCATTCACTCAAAGCACTGGGGCTTGTTGTGGGTGATGGCTTCCTGACACTGGTGTTTCTTTGCATTCAGGACTTAATTAAACATGGATTTACACTGAGTAAGATTGTCTGAGACTTTGTGTGTGGCTTGTAAGTGGGGAGTTTTCTTTTGCTTTATTTTTACAGCATTTGCTGTCACCCAAAAATTGGGGATCAGGTGTCTGGACAGGGGGGCTCACTCAAAAAAGGTACAGTATGTTGGGGATTTTGGGGGGCCTAGTGAAGGCAGGAAAATAGCTGATAATTCAGATTTTTAAATTCTGTGGGGAGTAGAGAGAGTCTGCATTGATGAAGAGATCTGCATGTATGTAGCTGTGTCAAGGGTGTGGTCGGTGTGTGTGTGTGTGTGTGTGTGTGTGTACATATGTGCCTCTGAACATACAGTAAGTTTGCATATGTGTGTGTGTGTGTGTGTGTGTGTGTGTCTGTGTGCATGTATGTGCGTGTGTGCGTGCGTGTGTGTGTGCATTAAGATCAAGAGGTAGCCAAAGGGGTTGCAAACGTGGATAAGACTTTCTTCGGGTACATAAGTAAGAAGAGGAAAGTGGGAGGAGAGACAATGAGGATAAGGAGGTTGGAAGAGGGAGATTGTACAAAAGGAGACCAAGAAAAATTAGACATCCTAAACAGGTATCTCTGCTTAGTTTCAACAGTGGAGTGGGGGATGGGCCACCAAGAAGCAGCAGGATGGGTGGGAAGGTAGACTCAAGTCCATTTTCAGAAGAAAGAGTTCTGAAGGAACTTGCAGCTCTGAAAGTGGACAAGGATATGGGAGGGGAGGGAATACATCCAAGGCTACTAAAAGAACTCAAGAAGGTGCTGGCTGCCCTGCTGATGTTCTTATTTAACAGTTCATTGAAATCATGCATGGTTCTGAAGGACTGAAGGTGAGTGAAACATAGAAACATAGAATTTGAGGGCAGATAAGGCCTGCTTGGCCCACCTAGTCTGCCCATTTTCCTACCTAACAGATAAGCTGCAGATCCTAGTTAACCAACAGCTTACTTCCTCTACCCCCCACTAGGACTGCCTTATGTCTGTCCCATGCATTCTTGAATTCCCCCACTGTTCTTGACTCCACGACCTCCTCAGGGAGGCTGTTCCATGCATCCACAACCCTGTCTGTGAAAAAATACTTCCTCACATTACCTCTGAGCCGTCCCCCCTCTATCTTCAAATTGTGCCCCCTTGTTCTTGCACATCTCTTTTTCTGAAAGATGCTACCCTCTTGGACTTTGTTGATTCCCTTGAGGTACTTGAAAGTTTCTGTCATGTCCCCTTTCTCCCTTCTTTCCTCAAGGGTATACATATTAAGCTCCTTTAGTCTTTCTTCGCATGTCTCCTGGTGCATACCCTGCACCATTTTGGTTGCCCTCCTCTGGACAGCCTCCACTCTGTCTATGTCTTTGCAGAGATGGGGTCTCCAGAACTGCACACATTACTCCAGATGGGGTCTCACCAACTGTCTGTACAGAGGGATAACAACTTCCTGTTTTCTACTATTGATGCCTCTTCCTATGCATCCCAGTATCCCCCCAGCCTTCCTTACTACCTTCTCACATTGCTTGCCCACCTTTAGGTCATCTGATATAATTACCCCCAGGTCCCTTTCCATTTTTACTGTTGTCAGTTTCTCACCCCATTGTGTACTCTTCCCCTGGGTTTTTGTTTCCCAGGTGCATTACCTGCACTTCTTAGCATTGAATCTAAGCTGCTATACATTTGACCATTCCTCCAACCTTGCCAAGTCCCTTCTCATCCTTTCCACTCCATCTTGTGTATCAACCCTGTTGCAGATCTTTGTGTCATCTGAAAAGAGACATACTTTTCCTTCCAGTTCCTCTGCAATGTCACTTATAAAGACATTAAAAAGGACCTGTCCCAGTACTGAACCCTGTGGTACCCCACTAGTAACTCTCCTTTCTTCACTGTGTACTCCATTTACTACTACCCTTTGTGTCCTGTTGTCTAGCCAATTTTTTATCCAGGCTACCACCTTGGGACCCACTCCAAGGCTGGCTAACTTATGTATTAATCTTTTGTGTGGGACTGTATCAAATGCCTTGCTAAAATCTAGCTAGGCCATGCCCACAGCCCCTCCCTGGTCTACTACTTTGGTCACCCAGTCAAAGAAATCTATTAGATTCATCTGATACAACCTTCCCATTGTGAATCCATGCTGCCTTGGGTCCTGTGCCCCAATGGCCTCTAGGTACTCAACAATTCTTTCCTTCAGAAGTGATTCCATCATTTTCCCTACCACTGAGGTCAAACTAACTGGTCTGTAGTTTCGTGCCTCTGTCCTGCTCCCACTTTTGTGAAGAGGAATCACATCCGCCCTCCTCCAGTCCTCAGGTACCACCCCATCCTCCCATGATTTGTTAAAGAGGATAGTCAGCGTTGTCACTAGTTCTACCCTTAGTTCTTTTAGAATTCTTGGGTGAATCCCATCAGGCCCCATTGCTTTGTCCACCTTCAATTTTATTAGTTCTTTCAGAACCCTTTCTTCTGTAAATGGACTGGTATTGACCCCCGTCTTCAGAGTGTTTTTCTTGTTTGGTTTGGGTACCTCCCCCTCCTCTTCCTTTGTGAATACTGATCAGAAATGTTCGTTCAGTATCCCTGATTTTTCACTGTCACCCTCTGCCCACATTTCCTCCCCTTTATTAAGCCTCAGTATCCCTCCTTTGGTCTTTCTTCGCTCCCTAATGTACCTATAAAAGGTCTTATCCCCCTTCTTAACAGAATTGGCTATCCTTTCCTTGGTTTGGGCCTTTGCTACTCTGACTGCCTTCCCAGCCTCTTTCTGCTTTACTGATAAAGTTCTCTGTCCTGCTCCTTCTGTGTTTCCTTATATTTCCTGAATGCTATCCTTTTCTCCTTAACCTTCCCTGCCACCTCTTTTGAGAACCATAGCATTTTTTTCCTTCATTGTGTTTTATTGATTTGCTTTACACAAAGGCTTGTTGCCTCTGTGATGGCTGTTTTGATTACTCCCCATTGTTCCTCCACCCCTCCTTCTTGCCTGTTTGCTAGTGCTTTTCTGAGGCACTCTCTCATTTTCCCAAAGTCAGCCCTCCTAAAGTCCAATAATCTTACTTTTGTATGGCTTGATTGTATGGCTGTATTTATCATGAACCACACTGTTTGGTGGTCGCTTGTTCCCAGATGGCTACCCATCTCTAAATCTGAGATTCTTCCTCCATCCCCATTTGAGAGTACCAGAGTGGATGTGGTTAATCTACAGAAGAGTGGCAGCAGAAAAGAGACTTGCAACAATAGACCAGTAAGCATCACCTCAGTGGTGGAAAAATTGATGGCAGCACTGTTAAAGGAAAGATTGGTAAAGTATCTTGAATCAAATTGGCTGCAAGGCCAAAGGCAGCATGGATTCATGTAGGTAGATTATGTTGGATGAACATGATTGATTTCTTTGACTGAGTGACCAGGGAAATAGATCAGGGGAGAGAAGTGGACATGGCCTATCTGGACTTAGCAAGGCCATTGTCACAATACCACAAAGGAAACTGATTAAGAAATTGATCAGCCTAGGGATGGGATCCAAAGTGGGGAATTGGGTTAGAAATTGGTTAATAGATGTGTGAAAGAGGGTAGTGGTTAAGATCACTCACTTTACAGATGAAAGCATGACCATCAGGGTGCTGCTGAGCTCAGTACTGGGATCAGTGCTCTTCATTGTCTTCATAAGTGACCTTGTCCATTAACTGTAAGGGAAGGTATACCTTTTTTTTTTCAATTCAAATTTTATTAAAGTTTCCAATACAGAGAATGAATCATAACAGTGTAGATCATGAACCCCATACATCAGATACAAAATACAGGATGATTCACTCTCCCCTACCCCCCACCCAACCCAGTACCCACCCCGAACAACCCAGCGCCTCGTTACACATTTAGCACAGTACCTATGAATATAGCCTAGTAGTGCTTAAGCCTGTAGTGCATAGAGAGTTTGCAGTGGGACCCAGATCCTATCAAACTTCTTAAGTTTGTTATATAGACTGGCAATAGTCCTTTCTGTTCTAAGGTTTGCAAGTAACTCCTGAAGCCATTCAACATATGATGGTACCTCCATATCCTTCCAGTGTCTTAACACCACTTTTTTAACAGACATCGACATCAAGGCTATGTGGTACCTCCTGTTCACCACCGAAATGGAGGAGAAATCCTCAAGAAGACATATTTCGGGGGGGTGAACAAGCCTGAGAGCCCTAAAAGAGGGTCAACATGCTGTTTAATCATAGACCAAAGTGGGGCAACTTTAGAACAGCTCCAGAAAATATGAAGGAGGTCTCCTTCTTGAGACTGGCATCTTGTGCAAAGGGGAGAGGACACCAGACCCAGTCTGGCAAGCCTCTGCGGAGAGTAATAAATGTTGTGCAAAATTCTGAATTGCATTTATCTAAGTATGTCCTGCTTGAGGAACTTATGACAACTTTGCCACAGGAGAGACCAATCCAAATCTCTGCCCTGAAAGAGAGAGACCCAAAAGGAGAAGGCAGCGTAGTTGTCAGGGTAAGCCCAGGTACATAGAGCAGTGTATATTTTAGATACAGCATGAGGCGAACCTGCCAACTCCGTTAGGGTAGCCTGAAAACTGATATGGGGAGCTGGGGGGGGTCAAACCCATTACCTTAGCCAGTAGATGACGAAGCTGGAAAATCTTGAAGATTCTTGTGCGAGGTACCATAAACTTGTGCATAATGTCAGCTGAAGAACACCATTGACTATTGGATGACATAAACTCATCTAGATGGCAGTTTGTTATCTGAGGGAGCCCACTGGCTGGGAGAAGCTTACCGTCTAGTAAAAAATTAGGGTTACCTATTACGGGTTGAGATAAATCCTTGAAATTCTTATACCTCAGAAATGTGCACAATTGAGTATGAACCCTGATTGAAATGGCTATAGGGGAACTACATAGAGATTCTGGTAGAGAACTGACCTTGGTGTATAACAGTGCAGCAGGGGAAAGACCGTGTTTTCTAATGGAAGCAGACTCGATGGCTAACCAAGTCAGTGTGTATGTGGCAGCCGTGGATAATTGATCCACGGTCAGCCATCTGAGATACTTATTGGCCTGACTGGCCCAGTAGTATAGCCCAATATGGGGGAGTCTTACTCCTCCTTTAGCTTTCTGGGCAGCTAACTTGTAGAATGCCATCCTAGCCTTCTTATCGCCCCATAGAAAAGTAGAGATCATACTGTGCACTTTCTTAACCCAGGACAGGGTGAACCATATGTTTAGCATGTTAAGGGGATAGGACAAGCGGGAGAATACGTTCATTTTGATTAGGTTGATTCTGCCCCAAAGAGAAAGGGGAAGTAGAGTCCACCTGCGAAGGTCTAGGTCTATTTTATGTACCAATGCATCAATATTTAGTTGTCTGAGCTGTGCTGTATCCTGAGTTAGAAGGAGCCCCAGATATTTAATATAGTCAGACTTCCAGGTGAGCCCAAACGTAATAATGTCCTGTTTGTATACCCTATGATTAAGAGGAAAAACCACAGTCTTTCCTACTTTAAGTTTATAGTTTGAGACCTTACTGAAGTCATCTATTAACTTCAGAATAATGGGAATAGATGTGAGTGGGTGGGTTACCTGCAGCAGAAGATCATCTGAGGAGGCCGCCACTATAACCACCTGCTCCCCTAGAGAAATAACCGAGATGCCCTGGGAGCCTGATAATCTCCTAATAAGAGGCTCTAAATAAATATTGAAGAGAAGGGGAGATAAGGGACACTCCTGTCTGGTCCCCACATGTAATTTAAAGGGACTGGAAACAACCCCATTACATGAGACTCTGGCAGAGGGGAACTTGTATAATGAGCTAACCCAATTCTGTAATTTCATGGGAAAACCAAAAACTTCCATCGTAACAAACAAGTAATCCCAGTGGACTCTGTTGAATGCCTTCTTGGCATCCAACGAAATCAGGACCATTGGATGAGAAGCATCCTAGGATGCCAGTAAGACATGAGACAGGGCCCTCAGATGGTCAACTGATGAGCTCTCTCTCATAAAACCAACCTGATCTGCCCCGATTAAAAAGGGAAGTACTGCCTCCAAACGGTCAGCTAATAATCTTGCCAAAATTTTAATATCATGGTTAAGAAGGGAGATCGGCCTATAACTTGTGACCTGATCAGATGGTCTGTCTGACTTGGGCAACAAAACAATCAGGGCCTCGAAAAAGGAAGGAATAGGATACTTGACCAGAGAGAATAGCCTGGAAGAGTGGCAGCAGAATGGGAATCAATTGCTTAGAGAAAACTTTGTAAAAATTGGAGGTAAACCCATCAGGGCCCAGAGATTTGTTGGATGGGAGAGATTTAATTACCCTTTCAATCTCACCCTCAGAGATAGGAAACTCCAAAATTTTCTGCTGGGATTGTGTAAGAGTTGGCAGTTGCAAATCACTCAGATATTCATAAAGTCTATCCTTAGATGGAGAGTTGGCCATAGGGCCATATAAATCCTGGAAATAGTTTGTGAACTCCTCCGCTATCTCCGAGGGTAAAACCTTTAAGGAGTTGTCTTTGGGGGAGTGGACTGTGGGAATGAATCTGGCGGATTTCTGTTGCTTTATACGCAGCGCTAACATTCTGCCCACCTACTCACCCTGATCGGTACATACCGCTTTTGTTTTCAAAATTGCAAATTCGCTGTCTACTAAGGGTAAGCTTTCTCAATTCGTTAAATCTTGTTTAAATGTCTCTGAGGAAAATGGAGAGAGAACAGTCTCCATACCCCTAATCTGAGAGAGAAGGTCAGAGATCCGAGATGCCCTCTCTCTTTTCCTTTTCGATGTTAGGCCAATTATAATCCCCCTTAAATATGCTTTACAGGCACCCCATACCATATCAGGCTTCCCCACGGAGTTAGAGCTGGAAGCAGTAAACTGCTCTATTTGGGATATTATATATTGAATCATCTTCTGCTCCTTCAGAATTTGATTATTCAAATTCCACCTGCCCCCTTTATTTGGCAGTGAAGCTAGTGCTATTAGGCAGGTGACCACAGAGTGATCCAACAGGGGCCCTGAGACAATACTAGAGCTTATAACCCCTGGTAAAAGAGTTTGAGAAATGAGGATATAATCAATCCTCGAGGAAGTTGCATGCACTGGAGAAACAAAAGTATACTCCCTTGTATTGGGATGTAATACATGCCATATATCACAAAGACCTATAGAGTCCATCAGGTCCCTAAAAGCTCTTTGTGCTGGAGAGAGACCTTGACAGGATTGACCTGATCTGTCAAGAGCCTGATCAAAAATGAGATTAAAGTCACCCCCTGTGACCATGGGGGTATCCAAAAATGGAGTTAGGGCTTCTATTATCTGAACAAAAAAGCTGGGGGAGTCTACATTAGAGCCATAGATGGCACCCAAGACAATGTCCAGGGTATGCAGTCTACCTTTTACAAACAGGAATCTGCCCAAAGGATCAGAAATAACTTGGAGAGGTTTGAACAGAACCGACCTATGCAAAAGGATCATGACCCCTCTACTGTGGGTCGGGCCCTCCACCGCAAACATCTGCCCAATTTGTTGCCGTCTCATTTTGTCAGCCTCCCTCTTGAGCAAATGCGTCTCCTGCAAAAACATAATTTCTGCCTTCAGATGGTTTATATGTTTCAGAATTTTATATTGCTTAGTCCTATGCCTCGCCCCTTTAACGTTACAACTAATAAATTGAATATTTCTAGCCACCACCCATGTTGGCAGTCAGAAATCCTCCAAAGCACCGCATATATTTGTATTTCACATCATACTTCTCCAAACGTGATCGTGATATGCGCTGGGTTGTTCTGCCTCCCCTGCCGTCACTGAGTCCTTTCCCCAACCACCCCCTGAAACCCCCACCCAAAGCACCCTATAAACCCTGATCCCCCCACACCCACCCATCTTTGCATGGTACATGATGACTGGCAGACTGAAAAGATCCTCTTCCTCCAACCTCCCTGCCCTCGTGAACCAGGAAACAAGAACAAAAATACCCCTTCATAACCAGAACACTCCACAGAGAATAGTATATCCTCAAATCTTATTGGTTGACATCACCCCTTAATAATACAGGGGAATTATCTGCACAAGATCCTTAGAGAAAGTAATCCTCCCTGCAGAAGCCCCATGAGCCATGCATCGACATGGTCCACAGAGCGCAAAGTGTGTAAAACACTTGCATCATGTGTGGAAAAATAATCTCAGACGCCCTCTTGTGGCGCAGCCCTCGAACGACAGGCATGAATGGCCGAGAGTAAGCAGGCCATTACTGCCTTCTTTGGTACAGGGGAAAACTGAGAGTTCCAGGGTCACTGTCCGGACCTCATTTCTTGGACCAGAAACAGTGACCATCTCACTTCTATAGGGGAAGTTTGAAAAAAGAAACAGGGAGTCCTCCAAAAACAGCACTCAAGAAGGGTTATACAGGAGGGGCAGACCAACGCCAATTCAATTGAAGTGTACAAAAACCCTGATATCTCCATCTGTCTATAACTGCGGAGTCCCCATCTGGTATTCAGGCTAACCTATTTATTACCTATGTCAACAGGGAGTGAAAAAGAGAGGGAAGCCTAGAAAAGACCAGGCCATGCTAACAGGACCAGGAAGGGACTGCAGTTACAGACAGAATCACATTATAAGCACAGAGAAAGCTGAGCATTGCCCCCAATTCCGTAGAATCAGGACATCGCCCCTGAGGAAATGAATTGCCAGATCTGTCAGAGTGGGATTTGACTTGAGCACAGTGACCCCACACAAATACAAAAAATGAGACTGGACTTAGCCAGAGTCAAAACATAAGAGTCAACAAGAAATTAGACAGTCCTGGAGAAGAGAACCAGATCGGGAGCAAAATGTCCATTTTCTGTCAGAGAGGAGACCCTTCTTGAGAGTTGCAGCGTGGAGTTAAATAGCCAGATGCACAGTTTGTCACCGACGTAGCCCCAGAGACATAATAGAGGAGTATAATTTGCAGCAGCTAGACAACACCACCAATGGAAAACTCAGCATAGCACCCTGTACCAAGTCAATTCTCATGCAGGCTTGAAAAGGTCAGGAAGCGCTTCTTTGAGCCCTGCGGTTGCCAACTCCACTTCCTCGCAGGTCACCTAGGAACCGTTCAGGCAAACTTGAAGCCTTGCAGGAAAACCCATAAGAAACTTGATTCCTGTGGCAATCAGCTTGAGGACCAGTTTGTGAAACGTGGCTCGTTTCTGACGCACACAGATAAAGGCAGATCTTGCACCACCCTCAGCTTTTTACCTTCCCATTGCAAATCTTGTACTTCCTTAACCTTATATAGGAAATGCTGTCGCTCCTGGAAGTTTAAAAAGCAAAATATGAAAGACCTGGGGGGGAGCTCCAACCGGGGGAGGGGGGCGTAGTGCATGATGAGCTCTTTCTATAATATAGCTTGCACCAAAGGGGGAAGGGCCTGCCAACTTCTCCACAAACTTTTTGATAAACTTAATGGGATCTGAGCCATCTTCACCTTCAGGCAAACCTATAATTAGCGCATTGTTGTGGCGACTGCGCCCCCCTCCAGACCTTCCACCTTGTTCTCCATCTTCACTAGCCTTTGCCACAAGGCCACTAACTCCAGTTCGGCTTTGTCCCATTTCCTTTCAACAGAGCATATGCAAGCTTCATTATCAGCAGTCTTCTTAGAGAGCTCCTCCAGGGTGCTAGAGATGCCTTTTATTTCTCCTGCCATATTCTACATTTCAGCCTTAAAAGGCTGAAAATCCTCTAAAAACCTCGAGAGGGTAAGAAGATCCACATCAGGGCTCTCAGTAGTAGCAGGCAGCAAGGATTGCAAGGAGGAGGCCCTGGCTTTCTTAGAGGCCTTCTCAGGTGTAGCAGGAGGCGTATGTTTGGAAGCGATTTTCTGCATCTCCTTGTCCATTGACTTCTTATAACGGGGGCACAAACGTTCAGGAAGGTGACAGTCAGGCAATCTGTGGTAGATAACACTGTAGAACAGGGTTTTAAAGATATTTAATGGGCTGTAGGTCGGAGCAGGCAGAGAGGCGTCCTACACAGCACACCACATCACGTGACTCCAGGAAGGTATACCTTTTTGCAGATGATACCAAAATCTGTAATAGGTGGACAATTAGGAGGGGGTGAAAAGAATGTGTAGAGATCTTAAGAAACTTGAGGAGTGGTCAAAAACATGGCAGTTGGAGTTCAGTTTCAAAAAGTGTAAAATTAGAAACCTAGGACACAGGAACCCAGAAACTATGTATAAGATGAGGGGACTATTGTCAGTCACTAAGCAGGAAAGGGATCTTGAGGTTATCATATCTGATGACCCAAAGTGGCAGGGCAGTGTGACAAAGCAGTGGGTAGGAGCAGTGCAATGCTGGGATACATTGGGAGATGTATGTCCAGCAGCAGGAGAGAGGCTATATCGCCACTGTATTGCTCACTGGTGAGACCTCACCTAGAGAATTTTGTCCTGTTCTGGAAGCAGTACCTCAGAAAGGACACAGGCAGGGTGAAGACAGTCCAGGGGAGGGTAACTAAAATGCTGTGGGGCATACATCAAAATGCGAGAATGAGATTTCTAAACATGTACACCCTGGAAGAGAGTGAAAGGGGACATGATATAGATCTACATGTACCGCTCAGGGTGAACAGCGTTCAGGAGGGATGTCTCTTTCAAAGGGTGAAGTGCACCAGGACCACAAGGAATGCAATGAAGCTGAAGGAGGGACGTTAAGGAGGGATGTGAGGAAGTACTATTTCACTGAAACAGTGAGAGACACCTGGAATAGACTGCCAGCAGAAGTGGTGGAGGAAGAAATAGTAGGGTGCTTTAAATATGCACTTGATAGAAAAACATATTAGTGAATAGACAGGGAGGGAGGGTCACTGGAGACCAGTTAGGGTCTGTGGAGGTAGACTAGGCAGTGACCATAGTGGCAGACTGTGTGGGCCAAGTGGTCCTTTTTCTGCTGAAAAATTCTGTTTCTATGTGTCTGTTAGGACATAGCACTTTTAAAAACCTGAGAAAGCCATATAATCTGCATGACAAACACCTTCACTGGTGTTATAATCGGCTTTTAAACAATAAAATTTATAAAATTGACCTGGAAGGGGCAACAAGATCTGTGCTGTACAAGACACCTGAACTAGCCTGAATTGACCAAACTCCTCACTCAGTCAGGCAGACCTATTTTTTTAATACTTTATTATAAGTTTCAAGATTAATACATTGTTGAGTGTTACAAAAAGAAAAAAAAATAGCTGAGTTTAGTAGGCCAAATTATAATACATTCATGAGTATTTCCGGCACACCGTATGGTAAAAAATGAAGATTAACCAGTGCTACAATGGTATGCATATGTGTATCAGGCAAAATATGGAATGAGGAAATAACATAAGTGGTAATCATTACCAGGATTGATGAGACTCCATCTGGAGTACTGTGTCCAGTTCTGGAGACCACATCTCAGGAAGGACATAGACAAGGTAGAGGCTACCCAGAGGGGGGCAACTAAAATGGTGCAGGAGCTGTATCATAACCTCTATGCAGAGAGACTGAGGGATCTCAATCTCTACATCCTGGAGGCAAAGAGTGAGCTGGGGAACATGACAGAGACCTTTCAAGTACCTCTCAGCAATGAATAAGGTACTGCAGGTGTGTATTTTTCTAACGAGAAGGCACACCAGAAGAAGGGGGCCTGCAATGTAACTGGAGGGGGGAATTTAAGACGGACATGAGGAAGTACTTCTTCACTGAAAGCATGGTGGATGCCTGGAATGGTCTTCCAGCAGAGGTGGTGGGGTGAAAATAGTGGTGAGCTTCAAACATTCATGGGCTAGGCACAAAGGAATCTTGGTAGGAAGCACGGGGGGGGGTGTAGCCAGAGATCAGGTAGGGTATTTGTCGACAGTATAGACAGGGATACAATGGTCAGACTGGGTGGGCCCAGCAGTCCTTATTTGCCAACAAATTCTATGTTTCTATACTTCAAATAACCATAAATTTGAAGTGCGTAATTCGTTTCTGAACTGTGATTAGCCTATCTGTCTGGAGAATGATAAAATCCTACTTCACAATCTGCCCAAAGTCAACTGATGGGACCACATTTATTCATAAGAATGTGGATTCTTCCTAGTTGCATAATGTACATTTTATATTCTGTCCACAGAAATCATAACATGTAACCACCTTAGACTGTTTAGGGCACAGTATCCTTGCATTTGAGAAGGAAACATTTTTTTTGGCAGTGAGCAAACCCAGAAGAGTGAGCTTACTCTTATACTGTAATATGGCACACATTCAATCCAAATGTCTTATATCTGAAAAGATCATGTTCAAATCTATTCAGAGAATGATAGAAGCAGCTGTGGTCAGTGCATTTAAAACCTTGCTCCTGAAAGGATCTAAACATTGCCCTGCTACATTGTACCAGTGGAGGTTAAGCATTGGGGGTAATCATTTGACATAATTTGGTTAATTTTATTTAGACAATCTAGGGTGTAATATATGTAAAATATTAAATTGTATGTGTTGAATCTTAGATGAAATAGTACAAGATAAAGATGACTTAATAATATTACCCCACTCTCTTTCTGTAAGGTTATAGCCTAACTTTACTTCCCATTTGGCCCTGAGAGTGGAAAGATTGTTGAAGCATTTATCTTCAATAAAATTATGTAACTTAGATATAAATTTTGTATGCTCTTTTCTTGTACTTCAAAGTTTATTAATTTTCCATGTCACACAGAAATTCCATGTTACACAGATATTCCTAACAGGTATAAGCCCCATTGAGAAACAACTCTAATCACAGTAGTTCATCGCATAATACACAATGCTTCCTTCTCCATATACAGACACATTCATTGTTATTATAACATTCAGTAAGACAGTAAAACTGATTGGCTGAAGGGCAGCAGCTGACTGTGCATTAAATTCCATATTTAATCCACAATTCCTGCACCAGACCTAATTTACCCACAGGGGAGAAACTGCATCACATCGTGAATGGATCTAGTGTTGCTGCTCCTCTCTGTTTTAGCAGCAACCAGTTTTGCTTTCCCTGTTAGCGAGCAGTGCAGGGACTGGCTATCACATTGTAATCTATATAAATTTCTCATTATTTGGCTTCCTTAATGTCAATCAATGGCTTAATATGAGATTTCTGAGGGAAGGCCCACTCAAACATGTCCAAAAAACTTAAGGTATCAGACACTATGGGGGGGGATGATGAAGCAGCAGCAAGTAATCTTGTGTGTCCTGCCACAATTGTACCCAGTCCTCCACCAATTACAGGCATCCTCTGTTCAGAGCACTTGAGTAAGTAGCTGAGCCGCAGCAAGCATGGATTAAACTGAAAGTTCAACACACAGTCACCACGTGTCAGGCAGCCAATCACTGTCACCCCGCTACAGCTGTCACATTATAATGAACAGTGACAGAAGTGGAGGTCAGCAGGCAACAGGACACAGCAAGGCTTAGTGATTGCATGTGCTGTATCCCATACAGTCAATCCCCCAGCCAGACATACCCAGCGGTGGAGCGCACCTCAGACATTGCAAATCTCCCCTGCTCACCGTCCAACTACGTGGTACAACAGTTGTGCAGTCACTGGTGAGAAAACATAGAAAGACAGAACATACCTGCCGGTGGATGCTACATGGCAAAAGGGCAGAGAAGGCAGCTAGTGACAGCTTCCGCACACCAAAGAGGCAACGGAAGCATGACAGAGAATCCCACAGACTGACAGCGCTTACTAGTCAAAGTGTACATCGTCCCAGTGAGTGAGATGAAGCTGGCAATGGCAGCATGCCCCCAAGCAGTCAGCCTCTGTGATGTGCTGCTGCTGTCCAGACTGAGCTTTGCCCATGCCCCCCCAACCATGACAGAAGCCACAGCAGACAGCTGTAATTGATCTAGAGTGACATCAGATAGCTCGGGAGACAGGATCAGGAGGTTGCCACTGTGAGAGAGCCCACCAGCGATGTGACCATAGTGAGGCAGCAGCAAGTGAGCTGGAGCATTGCACACCTACAGAAAGAGCTGTAAAAAAATTAAAATATCAGACAGTGCAAGTCCACATAGCAGAATGCTGCAACTGTTCATGTCTATGACCCCACATGGCAAAACAAAGTGCCATCGGCTTTCCGCTGTGATGGAGCCCTGTGGCAAATTGTGCAGAAAATGTGGCACCACCAAACCACTTTCAGCAGAGCAGTGGTATAGTAAAGTCCACTGAACTCTGCAGTGCCAGGTAGCATAGGAGTGCTACATGCAACTGACAGGTAGACTGCAGTGCTGAACATGGTTACTGTGAATGGCACCTATGATCAGGGTGTTGGCTGGGGATCCACAGGGCAACAGATGTTTAGCAACAGCACCCTGTGAATGTGACTACTGTTACACACAGTGCAATAAGTGTTTTTTGGTGACAGCAAGCGCATCATGCAACAGGAAATATCATTTCTGTGTGTCTAACTGTGTGAAATGGGTAGCTGCAGTGCCCACCCCATCTCTGTGCAGCTGAAACACAGTGCTTTGGGCACCCATTGGCAACATTATTTTTTGTTCTCTGCCTGCCCTAGCCACTTAGTCTGTGACCAGCAGTCACAGCATCAGTACTGTCTCTGTCTGTATCGGCAACTGTATTTTGGCACACACCACGAGAGAGATCTCTATTTCAGTGTGATGGCCAGTTCAGAAATGTGCAAAAGGTGTACGGGGACAGTTGCAAGACACAGAGTGACACACAAGAGAAGATCCTGAGCTAGACATAGTGAGCAGCAACCATAAGAAAGAGAGAGAGACAGAGAGAGCAGCTCACGGCTACTCTCAGTACGACACAATGACATATAGTGGGGGTATTTTATTCAGCAGTGCTGCACTGTCCTCTCTGTCTGTTCTCTGTTGGTATGCAGTCAGTCACTGTGATTTTTCATTGTCAGATGAAGTCATGAGTGTCTGTGCGACAGTTGCTTGTGTATCCCACATAAGTACTGTGCATTATAAGACTTGTTTCCTAGGAACTATTTTACAATGCGGCAGGATACATCTCCTTTCAAGGCTTTAAACATGACAGCGTTTGTGGTTGTTTCATGTGATACTGCAAGGAAACCATGTTATAAGTGCAATAACCCACTCCAGAGTGTGGGATTATAGGCATTTAATCCATGCCTGGGGTGCTGTGAGGACACTCTGCCTGCGGCCTTGTGCCTCACAATGCACCACAGGCATGGATTAAATGCCTATATGCCCACACCCTGTTATGGGTTATTGCTTACTTAAACACCTATATCTAAATACATTAATGTATAATATTTTATTTCTTTATGCAAAATGTAAATTAAATCAATTATCAATTCAATGAACTTACAAGAAAACCTTCCCCTAAATAACATAATGTCCGAGTAATAAGATACTACTGTTTAAATAACACATTGTTATCGTTTTTTCCTTTCTTGGGTGTCCAGGTAAGGCCCACTAGGCACAGATACCTGTTTTTAGGGGCAACCTAGTGCATTGGGGAGCTTAAGTGAATTGCTCAGAATCCCACAGCCTGAAAGTGGAGGCTATGGGAATCAAATCCATGTCTGTTGGATGTACCAGGCTCATTCACAGCTCTAGGCTACACTGCCATCTCCATTTGCTATCTGATACTAAAATCTTTAGAACATCATATTCTAGTACCTATATGTGCAATCAGGTATTAAAATATGTGACATACTTTTAAAGCTAATAATAACTTCAGCTGGGCATAATTTTGAGTAGTCTTGATTAGCAAACATTTCTTCAGTTGCTGAGATGGAAAGAAGTGATATGGCACCAGTTTCTTTAAAAAAATATTATCACTACTTCTTATCCCAAACTAGTAAGAATTGAAAGATATGTGAGTTAGGAAGATTAAAAGATGTTCTCAAAGTCATGATATCTGGTAGAGAATTTGGGAGAAAAGGCTTCTATTTCTCTGGTCGGGCTGGTTAGTAGCGAGCTCATTGTATCAGTCCCTAAGCTGAAAAAGTTGCTAAATGGCATGAGGACCTATTGTATATTGATACAGTGATATTTCTCTTTTTGTTAATTTAGATTTTCTAACCTTCTAGTCTCTTCTCCATTTTGTTTTGTTTTTAGAGCTATTATTTGAAAGGATTATACCTCTGTGACACTGAAATTTTTATTAAAACAATTTCCACATATATATGTGCATAACAAATTAAACAAAATGAACAGGTCAATCACATTGACAGGTAACAGTATCTTATCTTGGTGGAAAGGATTATACCACTAATATAGGATTTAAATGCCTTCTATCAGTATTGTAGTTGCATTAAAAATGGAAGCGTAATTCTGTCCTTATTTTATATACAGTACAAACAGACCTATTTGATAAATGAATTAGATCAGATTATTTGTTAATTTGGCTACTGTTTGGCATTTCTCTTTTTTTTTATTTTGTTGTCATAAGGGATCATTCATTGTTCAATTTTTTGTTTTATTATTATGGTTATTGTTATTGTTATTGTTGGTTGTTTGCTTGTTGTATTGTTCTTGGTTCCTGTTAAACTTAATAAAGTTTACTGAACTGCAAAATATAAATAAATAAATTAGACCACATACATTGGTGTAATGGATGCTAGACTGAACATTATACTGGTGCTCAATCGTGCACCCTTTATGCCAATGTGTTGGCTCCTGGTACCATGTCAGTTGCTGACCGACACCAACATCTATTTAATTAATGAGGTACCCAACAGGACAGAGCTGCAACAGGATTTTAATTCACTGGCAAATTTTCAGCGAAGTCACCAACTTTGCCTCTGCAGATCATTTCACAAAGTTCTTCTGTTTAATAGGAAATTCTCCATTTGTAACTTTGCCTTGCTGTTGTTTTTTTTTTATGTGCAAATAAGAACAGGAACATTTACCACTTTACAAGAAAACAAATACCCCTTGTTATAAGAACAAGAAAATTTATCATTGTACAAGGAAAAACATCCCTTGTCATAAGAATAAGAACACTTACTGTATGATCATACTAGAAAAAAAAATTCCTTTTCTTAAGAACAGGATTTACCATTTTACAAGAAGACAAATAATTCCCTTATCATAAGAACAAGAGAATTTACAATTTTACAAGAAAACAAATATCCCTTATCATAGCAACAAAAATAATTACCATTTTACAAGAGAAAATATACCATTTATCATATGAACTGGGCGGTTTTCCATTTTACAGGAAAACAAATACCCCTCATTATAAGAACAAGAACATTTACCATTTTAAAAAATAGCAAATACCTCTTATCATAATAGTAAGAATATATACAATTTTACAAGAAAACAAATACCCCATATCATGTGAAGAAAAAAATATTGCCATTTTACAAGTTGGAAAAAAAAAAAAAACGTTAACAACACAAAAGTTTTTATTGAAAAAATATCCAACTAGTGGTAACATAAAAACATAGAAATTGTCAGCAGATAAGGACTGCCTGGCCCATCAAGTTTGCCCATGAGCCCTCGTACTGGGTTACTGCTTCTGACCCAACCACAGTTGTACCTCTATGGTTCCCCTATGCCCATCCCAAGCATGCTTGAATCCATCCACAGTGCTCATTCCCACCACCTCCTGAGGCAGATCATTCCATGCATCCACCACCCTTTTTGTGAAGAAGAACTTCCTCAAATTCCTCTTAACCTCCCACCTTCCAATTTCATGTTATGCCCCCTCATTCCTGTGCTCCTTCTGTAATGGAAAATGTCTTCCCTCACCTTGTTTATACCCATTAGGTACTTGGATGTTTCTATCATGTCTCCTCTTTCCCTTCTCTCTTCCAGGGATTACATATTGAGGTCTCTTAATCGCTCCTCATAGGTCTTGTTTTGCAAGCCCTGTATCATCTTAATTGCACTTCTCAGGACCATCTGCAGCCTGGTAATGTCCTTTTGAAGGTGCAGCCTCCAGAACTGCACACAGTACTCCATGTGAGGCCTAATCATGGTTTTATATAATGGCATCACTACCTCCCTCCCTCCTTTGGCTGGTGACACTCCTGTCTGTGCACCCCATCATGCCATTGGCCCGCGCAGCTGCTTTAGTACTTTGCTTTGACATTTTCAGGTAATCTCAAATAATAACCTCCAGGTCCCTTTCCTCCTTTGAGACTGTCAGCAACTCCCCCCATCCTGTAGCTTTCCCCAAGGTCTTTGTGTCACAGATGCATAATTTTGCACTTCTTTGAATTAAACTTCAGTTGCCGGTCCTCAGACTATTTTTCAAGCTTCCCCAGATCCCTCCTCATTTTCTCCACCCCCTCTGGGGTATCCACTCTGTTACAGATCTTGGTGTCATGTGCAAGCATGTAGACCTTTCCCTCCATCTCCTCTGCAATGTTGCTAATGAAGATTGTAGTCGATTGTTTCTGGACAGCATACGATTACTCCCTACTCCCTCACCCCACCCACCCCAAGAGCATAACTTCCTTTATAGCAGTGGTTCTGACATCACTTCCCCAAAACTGCTAACAACATACACCTGTTCATATCCTTAAAGGCACAGCACACTGAATATGGGGTAGAGATACTCACATGCTTGCACACAATAAAACAAGAACAAAAAAACAACAAAAGAAAAGCATCTGTAACAGAAAGGGACACAGACATGTGGGGAGTGGTGCAATGCACTGGCTGTGGAGCAGCAGTCTTCCAGGAGACATTATGGAGACTGTGTTGCTGCCCTATTTGCAGGCACCTGTCTGGTCTGAGGGAGAAGGTTGTTCGTCTCCATGCTGACCTGGCAATGATTTGGGAAACCTGCTCCCCCACCCAGGGACCATCCACACCACCACCACTACCTCAGAGGTTGCCAAGAAAGAGGAGTGGTTGGACCACGGTGGGCTCAGAGAGGGTGAGGGTGGTGGAACAGAGGCACATCCCTCCATTTGTGCCTCTCCACAATTCATTCACCACTCTGGTGCAGCATGATTCCTCTATGGAGGCACCCACAGTGGAGACCAAGGAGGATGCTGGGAACCTCCACAATGGAGACCCAGAGAAGGGTGGCACAGGACCCCACAGGGGAAGGAAACAACTCCCAGTGGGGGACTCAAATGTTAGGGGGGTAGAACTGGGGGAGGGAGGGGAAAGGGAGGTAAGGTGCCTGCCCAGCACCATGGCTTGGAGGGACAGGAAACAAATCCTCAGGATCATGGGAGCAGCTGCAAGGGGGAGTGAGCTGGATGTCTTTATCAACCTAGGGATGAATGACCTGGCCGAGAATGGGAGCAGAGCATTGCAACAGGAGTTTGTGGAGTTGGGGAGGGGCCTTAGACAAATAGCACACATGGTAACTTTCTCTGAAATGCTACCTATCTATGGCATGGATGAGGCTAGGGTAATCGGCACCATGGGATTCAATGACTGGTTGAAACTTCAACATGCCGGATACAGATTGGTCAATACCAGCAGGAACATCTGCCAGAACTAGACACATGGTGGGTTCCCTGCAGGGTGAGGGCCTCAAACAACTGGTACAACAACCCACAAGAGACAGGGCTATCCTATATCTAGTACTGACTAACAGGGAAGGGATTGCAGATCTCCAGGTAGAAGGTCATCTGGGGCCAGTGACCATCACATGGTATGGTTCAATTTGGCCACTACATCTAAACCATCCCATTCCAAGGCAAAAATATGGGACTTCAGAGGAGCTGACTTTGATAAGATGGCCAGAGTTAAGCTAGCCCTGGCAAAAAGAAACACAGGTGAGGGGGTGCAGACAAAGTGGGCAAGCATTAAGGATGCAATACTTGAAGCAACATCCCATTGTGTTAGACAGAAAAGGAAGTGCAAATGAAGAAGGAAACCACTTTGGTTCTCAAATACAGTAGCAGAAAAGGTCAGAGCCAAAAGGCTGGCCTTCAAGTAATATAAGGGAACACAGCGGGATGAAGATAGGGAGGCATACCAAACTGCCCTAAGGGAAGCAGGGAAGGCAATAAGGCAGGCAAAGTCCCAAACTGAGGAAACACTAGCACAAACAGTAAAAGTAGGTCACAAGACTTTCTATAGATACATTAGTGAAAGAAGAAAGTCCAGAGGGGGTATAGCTAAGCTCAAAGGTGAAAAGGGGGCATGTGAGGAGGAGGACCCTGTAAAAGCATCTATCCTAAATAGATACTTTTGCTCAGTATTTACTGAAGAGAAGGTAGGGCAGGGCCCACAGCTCATCACCATGGACAAGGGGGGAGGGAGGTGAGCACAACTCCCTTCACAAAAGAAAGGGTCCTACAAGAGCTCGCTAAGCTCAGGGTGGACAAGGCAATGGGACCTGATGGCATACATCCCAGGGTACTTAAGGAGCTAAGGGTGGAACTAGCATACCATTAGCAGAACTGTTTAGTGAGTCTCTGAGCACAGGAGAGGTCCCAGAAGACTGGAGAAGGGCTCATGTGATCCCGCTACACAAGAGTGGTAGCAGGGAGGAGGCAGGGAACTACAGAGCAGTCAGTCTTACCTCAGTAGTGGGCAAGATTATGGAGGCACTCCTTAAGGAAAGGATAGTGCAACACCTGGAATCCATAGGGGCACAGGATCCAAGAGAGCATGGGTTTACAAAAGGAAGGTCCTGTCAAACTAATCTCATAGATTTCTTTGATTGGGTAACCAGAGTGGTGGACCAAGGAGGAGCAGTTGATGTCGCCTACCTTGACTTCAGCAAAGCTTTCGACACTGTTCCACATAGAAGATTGATAAATAAGCAGGGTAGGCTCGGGAAAGGTCAGAAGTTGGTGAAATGGGTGGCAAACTGGTTGATGGCAGAAAACAGAGAGTGGTGGTAAATGGTATACAGTCAGAAGAGATGCAAGTCACAAGTGGGGGTACCTCAGGGATCAGTCCTGGGGTCAGTCCTCTTCAATATCTTCATTAGTGACATTGCAGAAGGACTAGAGGGTAAGGCATGTCTGTTTGCAGATGACACCAAGATCTACAATGGAGTAGATGATCCAGATGGGGTGGGCAGAATGAAAAGAGATCTGGATAAACTATCAAAATGGTCAGAAGAGTGGCAACTGGGATTTAATGCAAAGAAGTACAAGATCATGCACATAGGGAAGAGAAACCCTGAAGCCACCTATAGGCTGGGAGGGGAGTTGCTGGCAGTCACAAAGGAAGAAGAAGACTTGGCCATCATCATCACGATGACCTAAAATCATCCAAGCAGACCTCTAAAGCAGTAGGTAAGGTTAAGGGGATGTTAGGGTGTATTAGTAGGGGTATCACAAGTTGTAAGAGGGAGGTAATAATCCCTCTTTATAAGATACTGGTTAGGCCCCATCTGGAGTACTGCATGCAGTACTGGAGGCCACACCTTCACAACGACATTAACCAAATTGAGGCAGTCCAGAGAAGGGCAACCGAAATGGTGTAGGGACTGCATCAGAAGACATATGAGGACAGATTAATGGAGTTCAACATGTATACCCTTGAGCAAAGGAGGGAGAGAGGTGATATGATCGAAACATTGAAACACCTTAAGAGCATTAACAAGGTGAAAGAGTTTAACATGTTTAAATATAAGAAAATAGCGGGACAAGAGGACACAGCATGAGACTAGAGGGAGGCCAATTAAAGGTGAATGTTAGGAAATTCTTTTTCACAGAAAGAGTGGTGGATTCATGGAATAGCCTACCTCAGGAAATGGTGGCTATGAATACAGTGCAGGGCTTCAAACAGACATGAGATAGGTATAAGGGAGCAATACAGATGAGTATGAATAGATAGGCCACTGACAGAGCAAAGGCCAATGGCACATTTATAAGGTAGAAGAAGAAATGGGCAGACTGAATGGGCCTTGCAGTCCTTATCTGCCATCAACCTCTATGTTTCTATGTTTCTAAACTGGTGCAAAGCTCAGGGATTTGGCTTCATTGGGGACTGGGGCTCCACCTAGAGGGGTACAGGCCTATACAGGCATGATGGTCTGCATCTATCCAGGAGGGGAACCAGGATCCTAGGTGATAAGTTTAAATGCTTCATTGGCAAGCATTTAAACTAGCCAAGGAGGGAGGAACTGAAAAGGAGAAAGGAAATCCTAGCCCCCCCCCAAAAAAAAATCAGGGTAGTTAATGAGGTAAACACCAAGACAGAGCAGTTGATAGGGAGAAGGGCAGGGGTAAATGGAGAAAAAGACAAAGGCAGTAAGGACATGGATGGGGCAAAAAGAAATAAAGCCATAAAAAATGGAGGGTAATGACTACCAATGCCTGTAGTATAGGTAAAAAGCTCCCCGAAATGGTGGCCTTGATGGAAGAGGGATGCCTGGATATCATGGCAGCCACAGAAATATGGTACACAGAGAAACATGACTGGGATGTCAACATACCAGGGTACACAATCTACAGGAGGGACAGGGAGGAAAGAAGAGGAGGAGGAGGAGGAGTAGCTCTTTATGTAAGGAAAGGGATCAAAGCAACAGAGCTAAAGGGTAAACAGGGAGGAGAGGAGGCATTGTGAGTCACCCTTGAGACTGGAAATGGCTCCACAATCCGCACAGGGGTTGTATCCAGACCCCCGTCTCAAGGGGAGGAAATAGGCAAGGAAATGATAGAAGGCATCCTAGGGATGGCAGAGAAATGGGAGACATTGCTGATGGGGGACCAGAATATGACAGATGTTAACTGGAGCACCTTTGCTGCAGCCACATCCAAGAGCAGGGCCCTGCAGGGGCATGCCTCAGACAGCTAGTTTTGGAACCCACTCGGGAGGGAGCAATCTTAGACCTGGTACTCCCAAATGGGGACGGAGAGAGGATCTCTGATCTTGAAGTGGGTAGCCATCTGGGAACAAGCAACCACCAAACTGTGATTCATGATAAATTTAGCTGTAGAGTCAAGCCACCCAAAAGTGAAGGTACAGGATTTCAGGAGAGCTGACTTTGTCAAAATGGGAGAATGCCTCAGAAAAGCACTAGCAAACAGGCAAGAAGGTGGGGTGGAGCAACAATGGGGAAACATCAAAACCACCATCACAGAGGCAACAAGACTTTGTGTGAAGCAAATAAACAAATCAAAATGAAAGAGAAAAACACTATGGTTCTCAAAAGAAGTGGCAGGGAAGGTAAGGGAGAAAAAGATAGCATTCAGGAAGTATAAGGAAACACAGAAGGAGCAGGATAGATAACTGTACCAGTTAAAGCAAAAGGAAGCGGGGAAGGCAGTCAGAATAGCAAAGGCCCAAACTGAGGAAAAGAAAGCCAACTTGATTAAGAAGGGTGATAAAACCTTTTATAGGTACATTAGGGAGCAAAGAAAGACTAAGGCAGGGATACTAAGGCTGAATAAAGAGGAAGGTAGTTGGGCAGAGAGTGACAGTGAAAAAGCAGGGATACTGAACGAATACTTCTGCTCAGTATTCACAATGGAAAAGCAGGGGGAGATACCTAATCCAGTCAATAGAAGCTCTCTGGATAGAGGGGTTGATATTAGTCTTTTCACAGAAGAAAGGTTTCTGAAAGAACTCTTAAAACTAAAGGTGGATAAAGCAATGGGGTCTGATGGGATTCACCCCAGAATTCTAAAAGAACTAAGGGAAGAACTAGTAACACCAATGACTACCCTTTTTAATAAATCATGGGAGGATGGTGTTGTACCTAAGGACTGGAGGAGGGTGGATGTGATTCCCCTTCACAAAAGTGGGAGCAAAACAGAGGCAGGAAACTACAGACCTGTCAGTTTGACCTCAGTGGTAGGGAAAATGATGAAATCACTTCTGAAGGAACGAATTGTTGAGTACCTAGAGACCAGTGGAGCACAGGACCCAAGGCAGCATGGATTCACAGCAGGAAGGTCATGTCAGACAAATCTAATTGACTTATTTGATTGGGTGACCAAAGTAGTAGAAGAAAAAGAGGAAGAAGAAGAATCAGCATTTATATAGCGCTTTTCATGTACAGTGTATCCCAAAGTGCTTTACGAGCAATGTTAGACTCGTAGTGAAGTGACTGAATGTGTAGAGGCAGCCATATAGCACATCAACACCCACACACAGCCTGGATAATTGCATGAACCGGTTTATGGGTAGGGGAATGTTGGCCAGGACACAGAGAATGTCCCCTACTCTTTGCAAAGAGTGCCTTGGGTTCTTTTACTTCCACCTGTAGTAGACCAGGGAGGGGCTGTGGACATGGCCTACCTAGACTTTAGCAAAGCATTTGACACAGTCCCACACAAAAGATTAATAAACAAATTAGCCAGCCTGGGAGTGGGTCCCAGGGTGGTAGCCTGGGTAAAACACTGGCTGGACAACAGGACACAGCAGGTAATTGTAAATGGAGTCCAGAGTGAAGAAAGGAGGTTAATATTGTGATACCGCAGGGTTCAGTACTGGGGCCGGTCCTTTTTAATGCCTTTATAAGTGACATTGCAGAGGGACTGGAAGGGAAAGTATGTCTCTTTGCAGATGAGACAAAGATCTGTAACAGGGTTGATACACAAGGTGGGGTGGAAAGGATGAAAAGGGACTTGGCAAGGTTGGAGGAATGGTCAGATGTATGGCAGCTTAGATTCAATGCAAAGAATTGCAAAGTAATGCACCTGGGAAACAAAAATCCAGGGGAAGAGTACACAATGGGGGGTGAGATACTGACAACAACAAAAATGGAAAAGGACCAGAGGGGTAGTCATATCAGATGACCTAAAGGTGGGCCAGCAAGGTTAGAAGGCAGTAAGGAGGGCTGGAGGGATACTGGGATGCGTAGGGAGAGGCATCACCAGTAGAAAACAGGAAGTTGTTGGCCCTCTGTACAGACAGTTGGTAAGGCCGCATCTGGGGTACTGTGTACAGTTCTGGAGATCCCACCTCCGCAAAGACATAGAGAGGGTGGAGGCTGTCCAGAGGAGGGAAACCAAAATGGTGTAGGGTCTGCACCCGAAGACATATGAACAAAGACTAAAGGAGCTTAAGATGTATAGCCTCGAGGAAAGGAGGAAGAGGGAGGACATACTAACATACTAATTGCCAGCAGATTAGGCCTTACGGTCTATTGAGTCTGCTCGAACCTCAGATCCCTAGTTGGGTGCCGAGGCCCCCCCTTGTGTTCAGAAACCCCTATCATCCATCCCCACCCCCCCTGGGCCAGGCCATCATCTGGTACATCTGCTTTCTGTGTCTGTCCCACCCTCTCTTGAAGTCCTCCACTGTGGATCTCTGGACCAGCTCGTCAGGCAGCGCATTCCAAGGGTCCACCACCCTCTCTGTGAAAAACCTCCTCCTCGTTTCCCCCCCTCACCCTTCCACCTTCCAACTTCAAACCATGCCCTCTGGTGATACCTCCCTGCTTTAGTCTAAGATCCTTCCATGTTTGCCCTATTTATTCCTTGAGGTACTTGAAGACCTCAATCATGTTCCCCCATCTCCTCTCCTCCAATGAAAACAGGCAGAGCTCCTCAAGTCTGTCCTCATACGTCAAGTCCCCTAGTCCTCGAATCATCTTAGTTGCCCTCCTCTGTACCATCTCCAGGAGCTGCATGTCCCTCTTCAAGTGTGGTCTCCAGTACTGTACACAGTACTCAAGGTGTGGTCTAACCAGTCCATTGTACAGTGACAGAATCACTTCCCTGCTCCTAGAGGTGATCCCCCTTACGATGCATCCCAACATCCTGTTCGCCTTGCTAGCTGCTTTCCTACACTGCTCAGAGTTATTCATACATGCATCCACCATGACCCCTAGGTCTTTTTCCCATGTTGAGGCCTCCAGCGCCTCCCCTCCCAGGGTGTACAGTACCTGTGTTTAGGTTTTCCCCCGCCTAAGATGTAACACCTTGCACTTGGTGATATTGAAATTTAATTTCCATGCGTGAGCCCAGCTTTCCAGGGTGTCCAGGTCCCATTGCAGGGCCAACCTCCCCTCTTCCCCCTCAACCACTGCTCCCATCTTGGAGTCATCAGCGAAGAGACTCATTTCACACCCTATACCTCCCCTGATGTCCAATATGTATGCATTAAACAGGATCGGACCCAGGACCGAGCCCTGCGGTACCCCACTTCTGACCTCTCTAGGGTTTGAGTACTCCCCATCAACCACTGCTATCTGTGTGCGTCCAGCTAGCCAGTTTTCAATCCATCTGACCATCAAAGGGCCTACTCCCAAACCCGTCAGTTTCTCCACCAGACCATTGTGGGGGACAGAGTCAAATGCCTTGCTGATGTCCAAGAATAATAAATCCACAGGCTTTCCCCTGTCCAGTTCTGATGTTACCCATTCATAGAACTCCACAAGATTGGTTTGACATGATCTACCTGGCACAAACCCATGTTGCCGACTATCTAGACCTCCCACCTCCTCCAAGTACACCCCCAATCATTCCTCTAGTATACTCTCCATTAATTTTCCCACCACCGACTTCAAACTGATGGGTCTATAGTTACCTGGTACTTTGCTTGACCCCCCTTTATGGATTGGCACCACATGTGCCTCTTGCCAATCCCTAGGTACCCTCCCTGTCTCAAGCTACCTGATGAAGAGCTCTGCCAGGGGTGCAGCCAGTATGTCCGCCAATTCCCATAGTAGTCTTGGATGAATGCCATCTGGTCCAGGAGATTTATCTTTCTTTAGGGCCTTGAGGGCTAACCACACCCTTTCGGTGGAGATAGCATCATCCGTCCCCTCCACCTTACTGGCCTTTTTATCCTTATCCTGATGTGACACCCCTGGGGTACCTCTTCCCTCCCTCTTGCTCCATTTCTGTTGCTCCCCTGATCCCACTCACTACCGCTTCTATCCCCTACATGCCTTGCTTTTTAGATATCCCATCCCCCTCCCTAGTGAACACAGAGGAGAAGTAAACATTTAATACCTTTGCCTGGTCCCTCGCCTCTTCCACCTACCCTCCTTCTGATCTCAATCTGCCGAGATGGCCCTTAGTTTTTCTCTGCTCCCCAATGTACCGGAAGAACACCTTTTCCCCTTCATGTATCCCCTGTGCCAGCCACTGCTCTTTACTGGACTTTGCCCCCCTCACCATCCAGGTGACTTTTCTAGATGCAAGATGGTACATTTCCTTTTCCCTATCCCCTCTTGTTGTTTTATATTTTTTGTAGGCCGCCTTCTTTTCTCTGACCACGACATGATAGAAACTTTCAAATACCTCAAGGGAATCAACAAAGTCCAAGAGGGTAGCATCTTTCAGAAAAAGAGATGTGCAAGAACAAGGTGGCACAATTTGAAGATAGAGGGGGGATGGCTCAGAGGTAATGTGAGGAAGTATTTCTTCACAGAGAGGGTTGTATATGCATGGAACAGTCTTCCTGAGGAGGTTGTAGAGTCAAAACAGTGGGGGAATTCAAGAATTCATGGGACAGACATAAGGCAATTCTAGTGGGGCGTAGGAAGAAGTAAGCTGTTGGTTAACTAGGATCTGCAGCTTATCCATCAGATAGGGAAATGGGCAAGACTAGGTGGGCCAAGTGGTCCTTATCTGCTGTCAAATTCTATGTTTCTATGTTTCTAAGACATTGAACAGGACTGGCCCCAGGACCGATCCCTGAGGCACCCCACTTGTCACCCCTTTCTCCCCAGACTGCACCCCATTTACCACCACCCTCTGCCTCCTATATGCTAGCCAGTTTCTAACTCAGTTTACCACCCTGTCCTCCATGCCCAGCTTACCCAGCTTGTTTATCAGACTCCTATGTGGGACGTGTCAAAGGCTTTGCTGAAATCAATGTATCGATATCCACTTCCCCACCCTGATTTACTACCTTTGTCACCCAGTCAAAGAAATCAACCAGATTTGTCTGACATGACCTCCCCACTGTGAATCCATGTTACCTATGGTCCTAGGATCCGATGGCTCCTAGATGCCCCACAATCCTTTCTTTAAGCAATGTCTTCATGATCTTCCCCACTACTGAGGTGAGGCTGACTGGCCTATAGTTCCTTGCCTCCTCCCTACTGCTGTATTTCTGTAGAGGTACTACATGTGCCCTCCTCCAATCCTATGGTACCACCCCTGTGTTGAATGACTCAGTGAACATGGCTTCCAGAGGTTCTGCTATCTCCTTTCACAGTTCTTTTAATATCCTTGGGTGTATGCTATCTGGTCCCATTGCTTTTTCCACCTTCAATTTAGTGAGCTCCTGCAGGACTCTCCCCTGTGAGTGATCTATTATCCACCTCTTCACCCCCTTGTCAACTGCTGTACTGCTGTGGCCCCTGTCCCTCCCCCTGTTCTGTGAATACTGAACAGAAATATTTAATCAGTATTTCTGTCTTTTCCATGTCACCCTCCTTGCATTCCCCTCCCTCGCCTTTGAGCCTAGCAATTCCCCAATGGTTTTTCCTCCTTTCGCTGATGTGCCAGAAGAATGTCTTGTCCCCTTTCTTAACTGACTTTGCTAACCCTTCCTCAGTTTGTGATTTTGCTCTCCTTACTGCCTTTCCCATTCCTCTTAGACAATCTAGGTACTCCTTCCTGTCCTCCTCCCTTTGAGACTCCTTATATTTCCTAAACCCTTTCCTTTTTCCTCCTGACCTTTTCTGCCACATCCCTCAAGAACCATAGTGGCTTTCTCCTTCTTTTGCCTTTGGATACCAATCTGATGCATTGAGTTGTTACTTCCAGTAAGGCTTCCTTTAGATGGTCCCACTGTTCTTTCACTCCACCTCCTGCCCCATTCTCCAGGGCTCTTTTGATACCCCTCCCCATTTCAGTGAAGTCAGCATTTTTGACATCCACAACCTTTGTCCTAGTATGACTTGAGTCAGTCTCTGTCCCTATGCTTAACCGCACAGTGTTATGATCACCGGATCCCAGTTGCCCTTCTACCTGGACATCTGCAATTCAATCCCCGTTGGTCATTACAAGGTCCAGAATTGCCCTGTCTCTGGTGGGATCAAGCACAAACTGCCTGACTCCAGCCTCCTGGAGTGAATCAAGGATGCCTCTGCTTCTGGCTGAAGCAGCTACACTGTTGTTCCAATCCACATCTGGCATATTGAAATGCCCCATCAGTAGAATTTCACCTTTCATTGCTGTCTCATGTATTTCATCCACTAGCTCCCTGTCCAGTTCCTCTCCCTGTCCTGGAGACCTGTATATTACCCCTGTGCATATTGTTGTACCATTTCCAGGTTGAAGGGTGCCCCACAGTGCCTCAGCCTCCCCCTGCCTACCCTGTACCTGTATTGCCATTATACCCTCTCTGACATACAGGGCTACTCCCCCTCCTTTTCTGCCCTCCTGATTCCTCCTGAATAGAACATATCCTGGTACATTTCTTTCTTAGTCATGATTAGCTGTGTACCAGGTTTCAGTTATTGCTACTATGTCCAGGTCTGCTTCAGTTATTAAGGCCTCCATGTCTAAGACTTTATTTCCCAGGTTGTGTGCATTTGTCACCATGACCTTCCAGGTTTTACTGCCTGACCTCTCTCTCTCTCCCTTCCTGTTTTTGGTCCCCTGCATCTTCCTCCATTTCCTGATATTTTTCATTTGTGTTCCTGATTCCTTTCCTACTCCCTTTCAGCCTGACCCCCATGACATTGATATCAATGCCTCCTCTTCCTGCTCCATTGTTCTGCTTTCTCTATCATGTGGGGGGTGCCTTCCTGAGTATCCCTGCTCCTGTTGCCCTCCCATTCTGGCTAGTTTGAATGCTCATCAGCAAAGCATTTAAACCGTCCATTGATGGCTGCCTTTCCCTTGCTGGACAGATGCAGTCTGTCCCAACTGTACATAGCTGCATCACTCCAGGTGGGTCCCCAGTCCACAATGAAGCCATACCCCTTCTGATTGGACCAGCCTTTCAACCATGTGTTGAAGTTACTAATGCAGAGATGCTTCTCCCCCCACCCCCACCGTGGACTGGCAGCACCTCCAAAAATGTCACAGAGCTTGCTACCTTCCCCAGGCACCCTCCCAACACTGTAAAGTCCTTCTCCACCTGTTCAAAGCTTGCCTTATCCTTGGATGAGTCATTTGTCCCCAGGTGGATAATAACCTCCAGTCCCTCCCCTCCATGCAACAGCTTCCATGATCCTCTGGATGCACTCTCCCTCTTTCCAAGCTGTGCCTCCTGGAAGGCACTTTACCTCCCTTTCCTCTCTATCTGTACCCAGTGTAACAGGAAGTTCCTGCCACTCTTGAGGACTGACCTTTTCTAAAATCTCTTGTAACAGTTCTTCTATTTCTTAGCCTAGTCTATCCTTTATAATTTCTAGTGTAACCCCTAGGTGTCGCTATCCCAAGGGCTACTACCCCTGCCTGCTTGGCTAGTAGCAGGTTAAGGGGCCTGAATTCTGAAAGGGGTGCCTCCACCCTGAGGTCAGGGTTGGCAGTGGTCAAGCTAACCTGGGCACAGCCCTCTGGGACACTGTAACCCCCCTCTTTCCTTACTAGTGGCCATAACAACACACAGTAATCACTTTCACAATAACCCTGATACACCACACAAGTACCCACACTGTTTGCACTTATCACCAGGGTTTTCCTCTGGATCAACCCTGGGGAACCCCTGTACAACAAGGTTACACACAGCAAATAACAGTAGTACAGTACTCTTGCACAAACTGGAACCGTAGTCAGGGTAAATGCAAAAAATGAGTTAGCTCTGATTTATTTAAGGCACTTGAACAAGGGAGGGGCGTAATCAGGTTAATTTGCTTAAAGGGAAACAATGGAAAAGACACAGCTTTCCTCAGACACTGCAGAAACTCTCAATTAGTGCTTTCAGACAGTAACAACTTTATTTAATGATTTAGAAATGCTACCCACAACTTTCACTTCCTGTTGCTGGCAGCAGCCATTTCATGAGCAGCAGTGAGCTTCCTGAGCTCACTGTATGCTAATATGCCTGTTTCACCTCAGCTATTGGTTGGCAAGACATATTAGCATAAAGTGAGCTCAGGAAGCTCTCTGCTACTCCTGAAATGGTGGCTGCTAGCAATAGAAAGTGAAAGTTGAAGGCCACTGTTTAAATCACTAAAAAATCAATTAGAGTTATTTGTTAAAAAAATATTACCGTCTGAAAGCACTAATCAAGCATTTTTGTAGTGCCTGGGTAAAGCTGTGCCTTTTCCACTGTTTTCCTTTAAAGGCTCTATCAATTAAACAGTTATGCATGCACTTCAGGGTCCATAAACAGTCACACACTCTGGGTACCCAGACAGATGGAGAACAGTGGGCTAGCCAGGAATGTTGCAGCTGGTTGGGGCCCTGTGATGGAAGAAAACAACATGCACAACACACACTATTTGTAATCCGGAGCCGGAGGGCTCAGTTCATGAAAAGAAAACAACAAGACAATCAGATGACACACTTTTAGATTAGGCTGTTGTTGCAGGGAGCTACCCTGATGATTACTCATGATACCCAAGATTGGACACAGGCTGGACGAAAACCGAGACAGCAGGTGGTTAATCTGGAGTGCCAGGAGAAACAGGGCCCACACGAATCACTGAGGCATTGTTCCTGTTCAAGCGTGGAGCAGGGGGCTGATCCTCAGGCAGGTCTCTCGTCAATGGCTTTCTCTGTGCAGCGAGTAGTCTGGCTGGGCCAATGTGGCAAGGCCCAGGCCAAATGGAGACAAATTTGGATACAGTCCATTTTGGGCTGGATACAGCTTCCAGCAAGCAGAATACAGTTCACACAGTGGGGAACCAAATCACGACCCACTAACAACTCACAGCACATTTACATGTAAGGAGATTCTACTGTACCAAGCAAACCGCTCTCCGGTCATGATAGCAAAGTCTCTGCACAAACCAGGGATTCAAAAGCAGATGGAAATCCTGACAGGCTGATCGCACTCAGCAAATTCTTCTGTATTCTTCAGGTATGAGCCTAGTAAAAAATCAGTGGCTTACTTCGTTCTCACAAACTTGGATTTAGTGTGAAATAATTCTCTTCTCTCTCTCTCAGGGGCAGCAGCCGGACATGCAGGCTACAACTCAGGCTTTTCCACAGTTCTCCCATGTGAAACTACTCAGACAGCTTCTTGATTGTCTCAAACTGTTGCTTCTTCAGCTCCCAACTTAGATCTGACTCAACTGCCAGCAAGCCTTGGACTTTCCCCAGAATCTAAAAGATTCGGTTCACTGATCTGTCTGTGAGTCACAACAAAGGCTCCCCCTTCAGGTGCAAAAAGGCACCAAAAGCCCAAAACTACAATTCCTATAGAATTTGACTCCAGACAACTCCTGTAGCTCCATTTTAGGTCCCACCAGTACTGATTGGTCCAATTCACCAATCCAGAACCAAGATAGTGGCGATAAACAAAACAGTCCTTGCTGCAAATAAGGCAGGTTAGACAAACCTCATTATCATTATCACTCTAAATGATTTTCAGTAAATAGTTACATCTTTCAACAGAGCTCCTTCTCAGATTACTTATGACTGCGATCCAGACAGCTCTTAAAGAGACAGTACACAGAGACCATACAGGCACTCTCTGGCACTCACATTTAAACTGCTAAAATGCAGGCCACCAGCCTGGCAGTGAGCATTTAGGCAAGCTCAAGGAAGACTTTTCAGGAACCCCCATTTGTAGGGGGGTTACATCCTTCCCTGCCTGGAGAAAACTTGGCATCCGCATCAGGTCTGTACCATCATGCATCAGTTAACATAAATGTATTATTTTACTATACATAGTCACTACATTTCCCAATACTTTGTCCATTCTGACAATACATTAGGCATATTTCACACAAGTCAGTTGAACATTACAGTACTAAATCAGGTAATAATTTCTTGTGCCTTGAACAATGCAAGAGGGGGCCCTTCCCTATCAGCTAACTTGGGGCTGGATGGGGCAGGGGCACCATGGTGAGAGGGCAGAACAAGTAACGTAGAATGGGCCATCAAGCTCAATTTGGGCAGTGAGCTCGGTGAAACCTAAACACCTTAGTGAACCACATGGAGAGGCAAGTCCACAGGCCTCCCCGGAGAATCATAGCTGAAACACAATACTGGCTTGACAGCTCAGCCAGTCTTTCTGGGGGGAACAACCACAGTCTCTGTACTTTCAGCAACAGCCTTGGGGCTTTCATCACTTGTGAGGGGTGCCTCTGCCTGGATGGGAACTTCCAAACTTGGGGCACTGTCGGCTCCTTGCTCTGCAGGTTCTTTTTCTATAACACTTGAGTCATTTTGCGAAAGCTCAGGCACAATCAAACTTTGAGGCACTGAAGGGGGGTTGTCAGCACTCTCATAATGTTCTTCAAGTTCTGGTATGTCACCAGAAAGACTCAAACCATCAGTCAAATCATACAGTTCCACAATACACAGGGAATCAGCATCTTCAGACATGATACTTTGCACTTCACTTTCAGGGAGCATTGGCTCCAAGACAAAGCTGGGGGGGCTAGATAGTCCAGAAGGCCCAGCTTCATCCCCGCAATTAGTCATAGGATTTCCTCGAAACAGCTGACTCAGTTCATAGGAGGGGTAATAGGCATTGTCACACTCACTATCATCAGAATCTGACTGACAATCACTATCAGTCTGGACCTGCTGGGGGGAAATCCTTAAATCTGTATCTACTGGGGTTGGTTGACTCTGTCTCTTCCTTGCAGCAGGATGAGTCACTGGCCCAGGGGAATCAATTTCTGATTGTTCAGCCTCAATTATGACTTGGCCGATAGGTAGCAAGTGGTTATGGTGCATGGTCTTGACAGATTTGGAGTTGTTCTCTGGGTGCACCTTGTACACAGGTAAATCATCCAACTTTACAACTACCACATGGGGAAGATGGTGCCACCGATTAGCAATTTTGTGTTTACCATGCAGTCCCAAATTGTGTAACAGCACATGGTCTCCAGGTCGAAGCTCTTGAGCCTTTACTTTTTTATCATGCCTCTCTTTGTTGGCTAGATTTCTCTTGGTGGCCATTGTCTTGACCAGTTGATAGGCATGGTTCAATTAAGCTTTCAGTTTTTGTACATTTTGCAAGTAGTTTTAGGCTCGGACTCCATCAGGAGAGACCCCAAAACAGACATCAACTGGCAGCCGGGCCTCTTTATCAAACATGAGGCAGTAGGGATAGAACCCAGTAGCATTATTTTTCATGAAATTGTATGCGTGTACCAAGGTGCTAATCTGCTGGGTCCATTATGCTTGTCTTTTGGGTGGAGGTTGCCTAGCATGTCTAGCAGGGTGCGGTTAAAGCGTTCTGGTTGAGGATCCTCCAATGGTGATAAGGGGTGGTTCTTGACTCTAGCACCCCCCATAGAGAGAGCATCTCTTTGATTAGCCGACACTCAAAGTCTCTGCCTTGATCAGAATGAATCCTCTGGGGGGCTCCATAGTGGACAAAGAAATGTTCCACTAGCACCTTGGCCACGGTAGATGCCTTTTGATCTTTGGTGGGTAAAGCTTGTACATACCATGTGAAATGATCCGTAACCACTAACACATTGCCAATGTTCCACTGATCAGGTTCTAAACACAAGAAGTCTATGCAGACTAGTTCCATTGGGGTGCTGGTAGTAATATTAAAAAGGGGGCAGCCCTCTGAGGCAGGGCATTTCTTTGCAGGCAGTGACTACAAGTCTTTACATGGTGCTCAACATCAGCCCCCATTTTGGGCCAAAAGAAGCATGATCGTACCAGGTCATGGGTTCTGTCAATACCGAGGTGCCCAATGTGATTGTGGAGGGACTGCAGTACCATATCTTTAAAGGCCGTGGGCAGGACCAATTGTTGCTTGTCTACTTTGCCACTACAATCTACTGTCTCTCTATACAACAACTGATTGAGCAACTTTAATCTGGGGCCTTCTTTAAACAATAAAGCAGTTCGCAAGTCAGTGAAACGTAACTTAGACACATCTTTCCCCGCACGCAGGGTATCAAGTGCTGGCTGAATCATAGGATCTTGGGATTGAGCCCACTGAATGCTGTCATTGTCAAATTGAGGTAGTGCACTAATATCTAGAGCAGAGAAGTGGCAATAAGCAGCTGGTATGCAAGTGTCAGAAGGGGCCAAGCAATCTACTAAACAGTCAACTGTGTCCGCAGACATCTGTTCATCTCTATCAAACTTTTGGCACAATGCTCAAATGTCAGGTTCAGACAGCCTGACCCAATCATTCTTGGAAGGGGTTCTTCATGATAGGGTGTCAGCATCAATATGGTTCAGGCCCAGTCTGTATTCGACAGCATAATCATAGGTTGATAATGCAGAAAGCCACCAGTGCCCGGTGGCATCTAACTTAGCTGAAGTCTGTACATAGGTCAATGGTTTATTATCACTCTTCACCAATTTCTTTGCCCCATAGAGGTATTCATGAAACTGGTCATCGATGGCTCATGTTAGCGCAAGGAACTCCAAATTATGGACAGGGTAGTTTTGTTCCGGACAGGGTCAAGCTCCTACTGGTGAAAGCTACTGGTCTCAGGCCATCCTCATGGTCTTGATACAGCACTGCTCCTAGACCCTGCAGACTAGTGTCTGTATGCAGCATATAGGGTTTGGTGGGGTCGGCATAGATGAGGATGGGGGTGTGGGTGAGCTGGTATATGATCTCATGGAAGGCTGCTTCACAGTCGGGCATCCAGTGGAGCCTGAAGAGTTCATCTGGGTGGAAGTATACTTTTTTCTGGTTCTTTAATGGACCCTTTTTTGTATTTACAATTGGTAGGAGGGTAACCTGGGTAAGGTTCAAGAGTGGGGGAATCACCTTGGAATAGTCTTTTATGAACCTGCGGTAGTAGCCACAGAACCCCAGGAAACATAGTTCTTTCAGATTATGGGGCTGGGGCTAAGTAGTCAGTGCTTCAACCTTACTGGGATCAGTCTCTATCCCTTTTGTAGATACTATGTGCCCCACATACTTCATGGAGGTTTGAAAAAAATGGCACTTGTCAATGGACAGTTTGAGGCCGAAGTCTTCCAGTCAGTCTAGGAGTTTAAACAGTCAGTCCTCATGCTCCTCTAAGGTGCTCCCAAACACAATGACATCATCCAGGTACACTAGGTATTCTAGCAAATTCTTATTTCCCACTGCACATTCCATCAGTTGCTGAAAGGTGGCCGGGGTGCCCGATATCCCCTGTGGCATCCTCAGAAACTCATAGAACCCCAATGGACAGATGAAGGCTGTTTTCTCATGGTCTTCCAGGGCCATCTGGATGTAGTAGTATCCACTGCGAAGATCCAACACGACAACCATTTGCTCCCATTCAAGCAGTCCAGGGCATCTTATATACAAGGCATAGTGTATTGGTCTGGGATGGTCCACCGCTTCAGGGTTCGATAATCAACACACATCCTCACAGACCCATTCTTCTTACACACAACCACAATGGGAGAAGATTATGGGCTCCTGGATTCTTGTATCATGCCAGCAGTGAGCATTTCCTGCAGGTGTCTTCTCGCATCATCTATGTCTGCTGGGGCTAGGTGTCGTGACCTCTCTCGAAATGGCCATTCATCGTGCAGACGTATGTGATGTTCTGCACCCTGGACACATCCCATATCCCATTCCTTCAATGAAAACACTTGGTCTCTCTGGGCAGTTCTCTTGCTAATTCTAGCCTTCCATTCAGCTGGTAACGGGGAGTCACCAAAGTCAAACAAGTCTGGGGTCACTCTCTCCTACTCACCAAGGTGCTTGTTGCTGGGAATACTGCAGTGTCTGCACAGTGTACCATAGCTAGGGTGCACCCTCTGTTCACCAGGATCTCCCAATCTGCCACATTGTGAATCTGGACCATTAATCATCGTGCATAGTCATGGGCATGAGGAGGCAAGATGCTGGGCTTGACCAATAATTCTTCTGGCAATTTTCCATTGCTTGGCACATACAACATCAGTATTTTGTTCTTGAGATCTTTCTGGAGGTGGATCTCCCCTTAAATGGTACACTGGGCATTAGGGGCCAGTACCATTGAATCAGGATACTTCTTCCACATGATACCCCACCGGTTCATCCTGGTCTGCTTCCTCGGGTTTCTGTTGCAAATCATAGGTCCTCTTGATCAAAGCAGGAATTCTCAGGGTCCTCCCAGTCCGTCACCCTTGTTTCTCATGACAGAGTTGAGCCAGTCTCCCAAACATATGGGTGTTTGTCCCAATTAACAGGGGGACCACATCATATAGTCCAGTGGGGGGACACACTAGGGCCAATGTCTCTACTCGCTCCTCTACACCAGTTACAGTTGAAGGAAAAGACAACCAGAGGAGGACATACCCTAGGTAGGGATAAGACTTGTCATTCAGGCTCCACACATGTAGGTCTTCCAGGGATTGTGAAGGCACATCATATAAGTGTTTGTCATACCAGTCCTGGAATACAATGGTCACTTGCGACCCACTGTCAAGCACAACCCAAGTATGATTACCATTCACAGTCACCGTAGTCTCCATTGAATGGCCCACTATTTTGGACCAGTCTGGAGAGGCAGTAGCAGAGGCCTGGACAGATGATTTAGCCACAAAGAAATGTGAGTTAGGGTTTCTCAAACCCTCACTGTGGTCATTTTGGGTACCCCTTGGCCATTGATTTGATTTTCGGAGCTCCTCTTGGACTCTGTTTACTACTCTTTCTAAGTCCTTTTGAGACCGGCATTCTCTTTTCATATGGCCATCCTTTCCACAATTGTGACAAATGATAGACTCCTGGGTCATCCTGGGAGAGAACATCGTATGACGAACTGAAGCAGTAGTAAGAGATTGGGGTCTAGTATCTACTTGCAGCTTTGAGAGTGGCGCAACATGTCTTAACAGTTCCTTTAGAGTGGCAGTCAGTCTGGTGATCTCAGCCTTGGAGCCACCCTCGGTAGCGGATGCCTAAGGATGCACCCTCACCCCCATGGCAGTCATGTCCTGAAAGGGACCAGAATCTTGTTCCATGGGGGAAACCCTTGCAGAGGCACCTGTCTTCAACTCTCAAACTTACTTCAGTAGCTCATCTTTCCAGTGCTGGGCCCAGGGTGGGAAGTCCTTTGCAATCTCAGAGTGCTCATTAAGTGCTGACTTTTGCCCCTGAGCCTCACTTGGCTGATCACTCTTGGTCACTTGTGCAGAAGCAGCAGCAGATATGGGTGCAATTCCCCCACGGGGTCACCTTTGCTCAACCCCCAAATTTCTTTCATTAGCTCATCATAGGAGGGGGGCGATTCCAGTCAGGTGGCAAGGTGCAACTGAAGCAGTAACAGTTCTGAAAACAGATCAGACTTAAGGATCCGATCCAGCCTAGTTCAATTAATTCATTTGATGGCAAACTACCCTTTCTGAGGCACTCTTGTAGCAGCTTTTCAAGCCAAGGTATGTACACAGACAATGGCTCCCCTTGGTACTGCTGAACATTTCTTACTCTCACCACAGATCCTTGTCTGAATCTGGGCTCCCATACACATTCTCCAATGCATCAAGATAGTCCTGTACAGTTGCTTCAGGGTCATTGGCCTGCTTGGCATGGATGGTAGCCAGGGTAGGACCTCGGAGGCTCTCACTCAACCTGTTTTATTTCTCTGCTTCTGAGCATTACCATTCAAGTACTAGAGGGGCAACATAGTCTATCCAGGTCTCCCAGTCATCCTCCCCCTTGGGGGTGGGGAGGGTGCCTGAGAAGATTCTCTGTCTTTGGTAGAAGTTGTGACTAATGGTAGGTACTGATAAAGTGGCCAGCATTGGCATGGGTACAGAAGGTGGGGCAGTAACAGGTGCTGGAGTGGGAGAGGGTGTTGGGGAAGGAATACCCCCAGGTGGCAGGAATAGTTTCTTAAACTCCTCTATGGTTTTCCCTTCCTCCAGCAACAACTTAGCAAATTTCTCCTCAAAAGTCTCAGATAATGGTGGGAGCTCATCTTCCTCAGGGTCTTTATTGGAACCCCTTCTGGGGCAATAGTCTGTGGCACTTTAGAGATGTCCAAGAGGTCACTACACTCTACCAAGGCTATGAAAGTTTGGGCGATCAAATGAGCCTGTTGGTCCACTACCACAGGGCTTTTTAAACATTCAACTTTGGAGAGTGCTCCCTCTATAGTGTCTTTACTAGTACCCAGGGGAATATCCAGTATAAGTAGAGCATTTTGGGGGTCAAACTCCTGCACAGTACACCACCCCACCAAATGGTGTACAGCCATTTCTACTGGGGGTAGCCATTAATCTTTAACAATAATTCTTAATTTTTGGCCACTAGAAGGCAGAAAATCTCAGCGGTGCGCCTCCAAAATGTAATCCTTAGGAAGGGCTATCCAAAGGCCTACTACCCCTGCCTGCTTGGCTAATAGCAGGTTAAGGGGCCTGAGTTCTGAAAGGGGTGCCTCCACCTGGAGGTCAGGGTTGGCAGTGGTCAAGCTAACCTGAGCACAGCCCTCTGGGACACTGTAACCCCCTCTTTTCTTACTAGTGGCCAGAGCAATACACAATAATCACTTTCACAATACCCCTGATACACCACACAAGTACCCACACTGTTTGCACTTACCACCAGGGCTTTCCTCTGGCTCGGCCCTGGGGACCACCTGTAAAACAAGGCTATACACAGCAAATAACAGCAGTACAGTACTCTTGCACAAACTGGAACCACAGTCAGAGTAAATGCAAAGAAGAGTTAGATCTGATTTATTTAAGGGACTTGAACAAGGGAGGGGTGTAATCAGGTTAATTTGCTTAAAGACTGTATCAATCAAACAGTTATGCATGCACTTCAGGGTCCATAAACAGTCACACACTCTGGGTACCCAGATGGAGAAAGGTGGGCTAGCCAGGAATGTTGCAGCTGGTTGGAGCCCTGTGATGGAAGAAAACAACATACACAACACACACTGTTTGTAATCCGGAGCAGGAGGGCTCAGTTTGTGAAAAGAAAACAACAAGACAATTAGATGACACACTTTTAGATTAGGCTGTTGTTGCAGGGAGCTAGCCTGATGATTACTCACGATACCCAAGACTGGACACAGGCTGGACGAAAATTGAGACAGCAGGTGGTTCATCTGGAGTGCCAGGAGAAGCAGGGCCCACACAAATTGCCGAAGCATCATTCCTGTTCAAGAGTGGAGCAGGGGGCTGATCCCCAATCAGGTTTCTCATTGATGACTTTCTCTGTGCAGTGGGTAATCTGGCAGGCCCAGTGTGGCAAGGCCCAGGCCAAATGGAGACAAATTCAGATACAGTTCATTTTGGGCTGAATACAGTTTCCAGCAAGCAGAACACAGTTCACACAATGGCGAACCAAATCATGACCCACTAACAACTCACAGCACATTTACATGTAAAGAAATTCTACTGTACCAGGCAAACTGCTCTCCAGCCATGATCGCAAAGTCTCTTCACAAACCAGGGATTTAAAAGCAGCTGGAAATCCTGACAAGCCGATTGCATTCATCAAAATCTTCAGTCTTCCTCAGGTATGAGCCTGGTAAAAAAATCAGTGGCTTACTTCGTTCTCACAAACTTGGATTTAGTCTAAAATAATCCTCTCCTCTCCCTTTCAGGGGCAGCAGGCAGACATGCAGGCCACAACTCAGGCTTTTCCACAGTTCTCCTACATGAAACTACTCAGACAGCTGCCTGACTGTCTCAAGCTGTTGCTTTTTCAGCTCTCAACTTAGATCTGACTCAACTGCCAACAAGCCTTGGACTTTCCCCAGAATCCAAAAGTTTCAGTTGGCTGATCTGTCTGTCATTCACAACAAAGGCTCCCCCTTCAGGTGCAAAAAGGCACCAAAAGCCCAAAACTACAATTCCTACAGATTTTGACTCCAGACAGCTCTTGTAGTCCAGCTCCATTTTAGGTCCCACCAGTACTGATTGGTCCAATTTACCAGTCCAGGACCAAGATAGTGGCGATAAACAAAACAGTCCTTGCTGCAAAGAAGGCAGGTTAGACAAACCTCATTATCATTATCACTCTAAATGATTTTCAGCAAATAGTTACATCTTTCAACAGAGGTCCTTCTCAGATTACTTATGACTGCAATTCAGGCAGCTCTTAAAGAGACAGTACAACAAGGCTATACAGGCACTCTCTGGCAATCACATTTAAACTGCTAAAATGCAGGACACCAGCTTGGTAGTGAGCATTTAGGCAAGCTCAAGGAAGACTTTTCAGGAACCCTCATTTGTAGGGGGGGTTACACCAGTCCATAAGGTTGGCCACCTATGTGCACCCACTTCCCTTTCTTGACTATGCTATGGTGTCCTCTTTAAATTTCCTTTTCCCTCTCAGGTCCTGGTACAGGGAGGTTATTGTGGTGACCTCCAAACTTATGTAAAACAGGTTGTGTTTATCATTGTTTGATTTAGTATGTAATAGCACTATGTCATAAAATACCTTGATGTATATACCTTGGCCCAGATATTCAAACTGCGCCAGGCTGTGACGCAAGCTTGGGCACAGCGCAACTTGGCTGCGCAGGGGTGTGGACTGGGCAATATTCAACGGAGCTGCGCCATGGCACAGCATCATTGACTATTGCACCCTGGCCACCAGCAGTGTGCATGCTGCAGTGGCACTGTGCCAGCGCAAGTGGCCAGAGTGGATCAGGGGATGCGCTATCTAAGTTCCATTGCACTATGCGCAGCAACCGAGATATTCAAAAGTGCACATGCAAATGGGGCCATAATGTATGCAAGGTGCAAATGGGGTCATTTGCAAGTCATTATGGCCCCATTTGCATGCAGGTGCGCTGATCCCTGGTGACTTGCACCTGGCGCCCTGCCAGGCAGCAGCTGTCTGGGACTCACGCCCTCTGCAGCCGGCAATGTGCTCCACAGCCTGATTGCAGACTGCAGTAAAAAAGGAAAAGCAGAAATCCCTGGTGGTACAGTGGACCTGCAAGCCCAATTGTGGGCTAAGAAAAGAAATAAACCCCATAAAAATCCCTGGTGGTCCAGTGGACCTGCAAGCCTGATCATGGGCTATGTAAAGAAATAAACCTCATCAATATCCCTGGTGGTCCAGTGGACCCTCCACCCCACCCGCCCACTGAATCCCACCACCCCGCTCCCCCCCGGCCAGCAGCGGGTGGCAGCACCCCACCCACCTGCCGCCCCTCCGCCCACTGACTGACAATGATTAAAGAAGGTACGCCCATTGGTCCACAGCGTGAGCCAATGGGCGTGCAGCCCATACCATACTACACATTCCAGATTTAGTATATAATAGCACTATGTCATAAAATACCTTGATGTATATACCTTATTTTTATGAAACCTGTGAATGTTGAAAATACCATGGCACTAGGTGTTTTTGATAATGGAAAAAGTACTAGGTGACAATTATAGACCTTAAGTTAGTTGTGCTAATTAAAATGAATGTAAATTGCTATAAACTGAACAAGTCTGAAATGGCATTATGATTTGCATATATTCCACAATGCTTTGCATTGTGGAAGTATGTATGGTGTTGTATTTCTTTGAAACTTGACTTGTTGCCAATGCCCTTTGGGGTAACCCTTCTTTCAATGTTTCTGCACTGAGGTTCTTTGTTTTTAGCTTGTTTTTTTTTTTTTTCCTTTTGAGCCCCCACTACCCAAGCAAACGGGGCCCACATAGGGCTGACGGGTTTTCACTGTAAAGTGGTTAGATCAGAGATCAGTGTCAGTAGGTGCCGGCTAAGTGCAGAGAAAGGTCATTCATAGTCTGTTGCTGCAAACTGATATACTGAAGAAGGACTATGACATTGCAGAAGCTTATTTCCTGTATTTTGAATAAACCTCGCACAGAGTTTGTGTGCTGAACCTGAAGTTTGGTGTCTAGTCCATCTGTTATCCCACAACCCCTCCATACCCAAATCCTTTCCCCGGACAATTGAGTCTCCCAAAAGGGGTACCATCTTATTCCTATGGTGTTCTCTTCCTTCTGCCACTGGGTCTCCCTGCTGGAGGACCTTCACCTCCTCCCTTGTCTCAGCCTCAGGTTCCCTTACAGGGCTGTTCCAGTCCTCCAACACTGTTTAGGGATTCATGAGCTAGACTGGATGGGGGATGTGTCTCTAACCTCCTTCCCCTGAACCTTCCTGAGTCCACTGTAGTTCATCTTGCCATCTGCCTGGGTGGCTGTTGTGGCATTGGCTGGGGACATGGTGGCCTCTTAGTAGGGGTTAAGGTCACCAGTATTTCTGCCAGCTCAGCCTGGAGACTGGCAACCTATGCCCTCAGCCCAGAGAGGTGCCTGCAAAAGGGGCAGCACCACAGTACCCAGAACATTTTTCTGAAGACTGCTGCACCACAGCCAGGGCACTGCACCACTCCCTGCATCATCCTGCACTTGTTGATATTCCTCCCTTTGTACCCTTTATTTTTTTCCCTTTTCCTTCTCTCCCTGTATCTCTCTCTCTCTCTCTCTCCTTCTGTAGGGACTTACAGCAGCAGTAGCACTACTACTAGCAATGCTGGTGACCAGGGTTCTGAAGCAAGCCCGAGCCATTGGGGGTCAGCCAGGGAGGAGAGGAATGAGTGTCACAGAGGACACATTCCTCCTCCAGGGAGATGGGTCTGTGAGCTCCATTAAAATACTGCCACTTCAGTGACGACAGGTGTCAGTGTAAGTAGAGTCACAGTTTGTGGGTGGGTGCCTCCTGACTGAGGATTCTGGCATGCTTGTGTGCAATGTCCTCTTCAGTCCATACCTGTGAGATGCTGGTGGGAGAGAAAACAGGAAAATGGAGCCCTCAACCACAGGATGACACCACCTCTCTCCTCGCTGGCCCTACACAGCTCTCTGGCTGCAGGCTAATCATCCAAGCTAAACTCCTCCCCAGCCTGGGGAACCCAGAAGGTTCTGCTGTAGGGGAAAACTGTGGGGCACTGTCAGGTTGGAGGCAATTTCCAGGAATGGTGAGTGAACAGGCGGGGGGGGGGAGTGACTGATGGAGGCTGGTCATGTGTGAGAGATAAAGTACAGTAAATAAAAAAAGACCTCAGTGTCTGCTGAGGGAAGAGAGAGAGAGAAAGAGAGACAGAGAGAGACGGAGCGAGAGAGAGAGAGAGAGAAGGAGATGGAGAGAAAGAAAGAAAGAAAGAAAGAAAGAAAGAAAGAAAGAAAGAAAGAAAGAAAGAAAGAAAGATGGAGGAGATTATGTTGGGGGTCACAAAAAAAATCCATCCCCAAGACCCCATCATAAAAGTAGCTTCTGGCTACTAAAGGAGGACAGAGTTGGAGACAGAGATACAGAAAGAACTATTAAAACTGAAGGTGGATAAAGCAATGGGGCCTGATGGAATTCACCCCCGAATTCTAAAAGAACTAAGGGAAGAACTAGTAACACCACTGACTACCCTTTTTAATAAATCATGGGAGGATGGTGTGGTACCTGAGGACTGGAGGAGGGCAGATGTGATTCTGCTTCACAAAAGTGAGAGCAAGAGAGAGGCAGGAAACTACAGAGCTGTCAGTTTGACCTCAGTGGCAGGGAAAATGATGGAATCACTTCTGAAGTAAAGAATCGTTGAGTACCTAGAGACCAGTGGGGCACAGGACCCAAGGCAGCATGGATTCACAGCGGGAAGGTCATGTCAGACAAATCTAATTGATTTCTTTGACTGGGTGACCAAAGCAGTAGACCAGGGAGGGGCTGTGGACATGGCCTACCTAGACTTTAGCAAGGCATTTGACACAGTCCTGCACAAAAGATTAATAAACAAATTAGCCAGCCTGGGAGTGGGTCCAAGGGTGGTAGCCTAGGTAAAACACTGGTTAGAGAACAGGACATAGAGGGTAATAGTAAATGGAGTCCACAGCGAAGAAAGGAGGGTGGAGTACCACAGGGTTCAGTACTGGGGCTGGTCCTTTTTAATGTCTTTTTAAGTGACTTTGCAGAGGGACTGGAAGGGAAAGTATACACAAAGATGTGCAACAGGGTTGATACACAAGGTGGGGTGGAAAGGATGGAAAGGGACTTGGCAAGGTTGGAGGAATGGTCAAATATATGGCAGCTTAGATTCAGTGCAAAGAAGTGAAAAGTAATGCACCTGGGAAACCAAAATCCAGGGGAAGAGTACACAATGGGGGGTGAGATACTGACAACAACAAAAATGGAATGGGACCTGGGGGTAGTCATATCAGACGACCTAAAGGTGGGCCAGCAATGTGAGAAGGCAGTAAGGAGGGCTGGGGGATACTGGGATGCATAGGGAGAGGCATCACCAGTAGAAAACAGGAAGTGGTTGGCCCTCTGTACAGACAGTTGATAAGACTACCTCTGGAGTACTGTGTGCAGTTCTGGAGACCCCATCTCCGCAAAGATATAGACAGGGTGGAGGCTGTCCAGAGGAGGGCAACCAAAATGATGTAGGGTCTGCATCAGAAGACATATGAAGAAAGACTAAAGGAACTAAAGATGTATAGCCTTGAGGAAAAGAGAGAGAGGGGGGACATGATAGAAACTTTCAAATACCTCAAGGGAATCAACAAAGTCCAAGAGGGTAGCATCTTTCAGAAGAAGAGATGTGCAAAAACAAGGTGGCACAATTTGAAGATGGGGACGGCTCAGAGTTAATGTGAGGAAGTATTTCTTCACAGAGAGGGTTGTGGATACATGGAACAGCCTTCCTGAGGAGGTCATAGAGTCAAAAACAGTGGGAGAATTCAAGAATGGATGGGACAGACATAAAGCAATTCTAGTGGGGGGGTAGGAGGAAGTTGGCTGTTGGTTAACTAGGATCTTCAGCTTATCCATTAGGTAGGGAAATGGGCAGACTAGGTGGGCCAACAAATTCTATGTTTCTATGTTTCTAGAAGAATGTTGTGGAGGTTACAAAACAAAAATACCTCATCCACAAGACCCCAACATAAAGGTGGCTTCTAGCTGCTGAGGGAGGACTAGTTGGAGAAGGAGAGAGAGAGAGAGAGAAGATTGTGGTGGGGGTTACAAAAAAAAATTCTTTCACCGAAGACCCCAACATGAAAGTGGCTAAAAAGAGACTGAGAGATAGAGAGAAAGAGAGAGGGATGAGTGAGTTAACATACATACTCATCATGTCCTGACCTCACTAGTAGCAGATTATTTTTTTTTTTTTTAATTTTTGTTAAAGCAAAGAAGGAGAAAACAACAAGGATGCTGTTTTTGATAGTCATTAATTTATTGAGCTGACACTTGAGAGTGTACTTCTGTAATTGTAGACAACACTAGTGCCTGACAGTTACATGTCAAGCCTGTGACAAATAATACGGCACGGTAGAAAACAGCTTGGAGAAAACTGTGTAAGTCAAAACCGCACCTGTCAATAACACTAAAGCAACAAAACAGAATGGAGATTTACTATGAAAACACCACGCCATCATGGATTATCACTCCAGTAAATGTTTGGCTCGAGCATAGATTTAGTATTAAAACACCACACTGCCATGGACCACTGCTCCAGTGAAATTGTTTCACTTATGCTGTTTTTCCCTTCTGTGTTATTGACAAGCACTGTTTGACTTGAGCGTTTTTCTGCACACTGCATTCTACTGTATTGTTTTTTTTGTGGACATGACCTGCTGACATGCCTGCCTGCTTTAGTATAAAGAACTGTCATCATTGATCATTGTCCCGATGCCCAATTGTACTTTTTTCATTAACAACACTATACTAGTGTGCCCTACATAAAATCATAAACATCTACAGCACCATATTTATATTCCAAGCCGATTAGTAGCATTACATTTTGAGCTTCTGAATATAGTCACTAAACAGTAACACTAGGGGCCCAATTTTACAAGGTTGATGCAGGGCATGTGTCAAGCCCTGCATCAGGTGCAATGTTTGCCTCAGCTGCGCCTAACAGTTTGCCAAACCTGCATCAAATTTTAGTACATTTGGCACAGTTGTATGATTTTACTCAATTTATGGCAGCTTGCACCAAAGCCCAACCTGCTGATATGGCCGGCTGTTGCCTTAATATTTGTATTGCGCAGGTGGGGGCCTGGCTACATGGCTGAACAGGCCACCGGCGTACCATGTAGAGAATACATGGAGACGGCCTAGAGGGAGGACTATGGTTAAAGGCAGCATGGGAGTTTCTCTGTAGGGAGTGCTGACACGCAAAGCCAAAAAAAGGTGGAAGAGGTTTCAACAGGGACAGAGTCACCCGACCAGAGACGGGGTGGATGGTGCTGGAAGCTGCCATAGCCACGAGCATTGCAGAGGTTTCAGAACTGCAGGTCGCCTCATTAGCTGGGCATACCAGAGCAAAGGAAAAACTTTGCTCAGTTTTGGGGGACAGTAGATATGGGTTAAGGGTGGTATTGGCCCCACTGATGCAATCTGGGGCAGGAAGGGTTTTTCTTTTTACGTTCTCTAGCTAGACACAAAGATCTGCAACAGGGTTGATACAAAAGGTGGGGTGGAAATGATGAGAAGGGACTTGGAGAGGTTGGAGGAATGGTCAAATACTTGGCAGCTTAGATTAAATGAAAAGAAGTGCAAAGTAGTGCACATGGGAAACAAAAACCCAGGGGAAGAGTACAAAATGAGGGGTGAGCTACAAGCAACAACAAAAATGGAAGGGGACCTGGGGGTAGTTATATCACATGATCTAAAGGCGGGTAAGCAATGAGAGAAGACAGTAAGGAGGGCTGAGGGATACTGGGATGCATAGGGAGAGGCATCACCAGTAGAAAACAAGAAGTTGTTATCCCTCTGTACAGACAGTTGGTGAGACCTCATCTGGATTACTGCATGCGGTTCTGGAGACCCCATCTCTGCAAAGACATAGACAGGGTGGAGGCTGTCCAGAGGAGGGCAACTAAAATGGTGCAGGGTCTGCACCAGAAGACATATGAAGAGAGAGACTAAAGGAGCTTAACATGCATACCCTAGAGGAAAGGAGGGAGAGGAGAGACATGATAGAAACTTTCAAGTACCTCAAGGGAATCAACAAAGCCCAAGAGGGTAGCATCTTTCAGAAAAAGAGATGTGCAAGAACAAGGTGGCATAATTTGAAGATAGAGGGGTGGAAGGCTCAGAGGTAATGTGAGGATGTATTTTTTCATGGAGAGGGTTGTAGATGCATGGAAAAGCCTTTCTGAGGTGGTAATGGAGACAAAAACAGTGGGGGAATTCAAGAATGCATGGGGCAGACAAAAGGCAATTATAGTGGGGGTGTAGGAGGAAGTAGGCTGTTGGTTTACTAAGATCTGCAGCTTATCCATTAGGTAGGGAAATAGGCAGACTAGGTGGGCCAAGCAGTCCTTATCTGCCATCAAATCCTATGATTCTATGTTACCTTAACGGTGCAATAAAATGGGAAAAGGCTGTGCACAAGCAGTATTTCAGCATGAAGGGGATGTTACTGGAGGAGGCCACACAAAAAAATGTTCATGTGGATGGAGATTAGGGCAAATGTATCCAGCATTTAGCTGGGAAGGTCTTCATGTATTGCCTATTCACTGCATTATATGTATGAATGGTTGATCTGCTAGAAGGTTGCCTTAAGAAACAAAAAATGTTACTGTGCAGGAACTGGGAGAGCAGCTGGGATCTGCTCCTGAACATCACAGGTTCATTTAAAAAAAAAAAGGAAAGATAATATAATATAAAATAAAGGACATTCAGGGAAACAAAAGAAAGACAGATAAGGGGTTGGGATAAAAGAAAAAGAGCTAACAAATATAACATTTTCACATGTTTCATCGTGCATCCCTAGGCAATCCTGAAGGGGTAGGCCACATAGGGGCAAAAGGTAGAAAATGGCGGCTGGCCGTCAGAGAAGAAGACAGCTGACAGGGGTTGTAAAATGTCAGCTGGTCCAGCATACAAAATGGTGGCTAGACTGCATGGCATATATATATATATATATATATATATATATATATATATATATATAATATAATAATAATACATGCAGCTATTGCAATAGCAGCTTGGTCAAGGGTTGTTATAAGGCTTCTACCATGCTACAATATTAAGTAGGGGATTGCTCACCACGTATTCAAGCGCATGGGGGCCTAGCAAGGGGGGGGGAACCATAGTCCAAGGCAGCGGAGCAAGCAGGAACCCAAAAATAAAATCCAATAGAGATAGATCGGACAAGGGCCATTTCAATGCTAAAAGACTTCTAAGAGATGTGTGGGCTGATTAGGGTCCCATTAGCAGAGGGAAAGACAGAGGGTCCAGCCAGGACATTTGAGTTTCTTGGCATTGAGGTGGATGCAGAACAAGAAAGGTTCCAACTTCCAGAGGACAAGGTACTGAGGCTCAAACAGCTGCTACAGCAGGTAAAGAGCAGAAGGAGGGTCCCCCTATTATTGTTGCAATTGCTCACTGGGCACTTAAACTTCACTTGCAAGGCAATAGCACCAATGCGGGTGTTTACCAGGAGGTTAGCAAGGCCACGGGAAAGGCGAAGTTGCCACATAAATTGGGTGGCTATCATAAAAGAGGTACGTCAGAACTTGGAAGTGTGGAAACAGTTTTTGGGTGGGTACAATAAGGTCACGTTTTGGCAAGAGGAGTGGTTATTCAACACTGACCTGGAGTTGTACACATATGCCTCTGGGGCTCTGGGTATTGAAGCATACATTCAAGGGGAATGGATGTTTGAGGCATGGCCTGAAGATTGGGGTAAGAGTGGCCTGTTAAAGGGCATCACATTCCTGGAGATATTTCCAGTCTGGGTAACAATGCTGACATGGGGAGGAAACTGAGGAACCAAAAGATAATTTTCTGGTGTCATAGTAAGGCAGTGGTCGAGGTCATCAACAGGCAGAGGGGTTCCACAGAGATGGTGACAAGGGTATTACATCATCTGGTCTTACTGGGGCTAACAAACAACAAGTCTTTCAAAGCACGGCACATTGAGGGTATTCAGAATGAAATAGCTGACAGACTTTCCAGTCTTTAGTTAGACAGGTTCAGGTCTTTGGCACCATAAGCTACCATCCATGAAGCAAGGGTTCCACCCCAGTTATGGGAGTTTGGCTGGAAGGAACCAGACTTCTGTATTGGAGCTCTCGGTCTGCAAAAAGGTGGTGTGGAATGCATCCCAGTTTTGGTGGCAGGATGGTTATGAGGTAAGTAAACCCATAACTGAGGGCCAGATGGTGCAGTTTGTAGTCAGGAAATGGAAGGCGGGCATGGCACATGCAATCATGGGAGTGCAGTTAGCAGGGACTCGGTGGGTATTAGCACTGGGGGAGGGGCAGAGCACAACAAATTCAAGGTAGCATGGAGAATGCTTATAGGGTGGCAATGGACACAAGGGAGGCAAGATGATGACAGGAAGCCAGTAGCAGGGCAACTACTGATCAACCTACTGGGAGCTCTCAGGCATGTATACACATCTTGGTATGAAGCCTGTTCATTCAGGGTGATCTTTATGGTCATGGCTGGGGGGAGTCTTCAGGGTAGGCGAGGTGGTCGCAAAAAGCAGGAAGGAAACTCCCAGTGGACTTTTATAGGAAGAAGTCCAGTGGAGGCCCAAAATGGTAATATTTTGGCTGTAACAGTTCAAAACAGACTAAGCAAGAATGGGGACCAAAGTCATATTAGAAAAACAGGTAAGGAAGGATTGGTGTGCAGTGTCAGCATTGACAGATTACAGGGCCATCCACCCAAGGGGAAGGGAATTTATTCATTCACGGTGATGGAGCCCAGGTCACTTGCTATCAAGTGATAGGGGTCTTAAAAAAGGGTATAGCTCTTTTGGGGGGAAGATTCAACTGAATTTTCATTGCACTCTTTTGGAATAGGCACCACCTCAGATATGGTGGTACAAGGTGGCTCCGAGGAAGAAGTAAAACAGGTGGGCAGGTGGAAGTCCAACTGTTACAAGAGATACGATAAGAAGTTGCTGTAATGGCTGTGTGATTTATACCAACAGGAAGAGATGACAAAAGCAAGTATGGATCATTGGACAATCATTTGTGTACTGGGCAGAAAGTCATGTGGCATCTATGCCAGGAGGTAGTCAACTTCACAGGGCTGCTAAAGACACAAGAATACACTGGAAAGGGGTCCGGGGCATGAAGTGGGCATAATTCTTGCTGGTTTTAGAGGAATTACTATTCAAATGGCCCAGACCTGATTTCTTAATAATTCATATGGGGGAGAATGATTTGGGGGACAGGCCATGGTGGGCCCTATGGCAGGAAATAAAAACGGATCTGAATATCATTAATGGTTGGTGGCCAGGGGTCACAATCAGTTAGCCTGAAGTCATCTCCAGAAGGGTCTGGAGGCATGCTAGAGACATCAGATCATTGGAGAAGGCCAGAAAATGCTTAAATAGTAGGGTGGCGGCAGTGTTAGCCATATTGGAGGGAGCATACATTTCACATAGGGACATTTCTTATGATATCCCTGGGTATTATTGAGGGGATGAAGTGCATTTGTCTGGTGTAGGCATGTTCTTTTTCCTCCTACACATAATTGGGTACTAGACATATGGGAAAGAAAGGGGAAAGGGTGGGGGAAGCCCATTGTCTGTCACTGGGCTGGAAATGGACTAGTGGAAGGGAGGAGAGGGGAAGGGAGGGGCACAGAAGGGTTAGGGTGGGCATATGGGGGAGGGGTAAGGGGAGGGAACCAGGCACGGGCTGGGGTCAGGGGCATCCGGCCATGGCTGCAACATAGGGGGAGGGAGAGCTGAGCAGAAAATAAGCTAGTGGTCAGGTTAGCAGTATCTGAACCCAGGAAGGAAGGTAAAAGGTGTGGTTAAATGTGTATTAAGAACCAGAAGAGGATGTTGTGTCATGCATCCAGGCCCCGAGACAATTAATGGAAGAAGAAAGAATATTGAATGGAAATTACTGCAGGAAGTGAAGGGACTGGATTGTTGTATAAAGTGTACATATAAACATTTGAAGGATTTTGGTAAAAGTGATAAATTTTGTAAGAAGATGTGTCAATAAATTGCCTATATTGTGTTAATACAACTCTGACCTCTCAGATGCTGCTCGAATAGAACAGTTGGCTAAAGCCACTATGGTTTTCAAAAGAGGTGGCAGAGAAGGTTAAGGAGAAAAAGGCTGCATTCAAAAAGTATAAGGAATCACAGAAGGAGCATGACAGGGAACTGTATCAATTAAAACAGAAAGAAGTGGGGAAGGCAGTCAGAATAGCAAAATCCCAAACCGAGGAAAAAATAGCCAATTCAGTTAAGAAGGGGGATAAAATCTTTTATAGGTACGTTAGGGAGCATAGAAAGGTTAAGGAAAGAATAGTGAAGATTAATAAGGGAGAGGGGAGGTGGGCAGAGGGAGACAGTGAAAAGGCAAAGATACTGAGAGAATACTTTTGCTCAGTATTCACAAAAGAAGATAAGGAGGAGTTACCTAAACCAGACAATAGAAGCACTCTGGGTAGGGGGGTTGACACCAGTCCATTTACAGAAGAAATAGTCCTGAAAGAACTCCTAAAACTCAAGGTGGACAAAGCAATGGGGCCTGATGGGATTCACCCCAGAATCCTAAAAGAACTAAGGGAGGACCTAGTGACACCACAGACCACACTTTTTAACAAATCATGGGAGGATGGGGTGGTACCTGAGGACTGGAGGAGGGCAGATGTGATTCCCCTTCACAAAAGTGGGAGCAAGGCAGAAGCAGGAAACTACAGACCTGTAAGTTTGTCCTCAGTGGTAGGGAAAATTATGGAATCACTTCTGACAGAAAAAATTGTTGAGCACCTAGAGGCCAGCAGGGTATAGGACCCAAAGCAGCATGGATTTACAGCAGGAAGATCATGTCAGATGAATCTAATTGATTTCTTTGATTAGGTGACCAAAGTAATAGACCAGGGAGGGGCTATGGATATGGCCTACCTAGACTTTAGCAAGGCATTTGACACAGCCCTGCACGAAAGATTAATAATCAAGTTAGCCAGCCTGAGAGTGGGTCCCAGGGTGGTAGCCTGAGTAGCAAACTGGCTGCAGAACAGGACACAGAAGGTAATAGTGAATGGAACACATTCCGAAGAAAGGGAGGTCACTAGTGGAGTACCTCAGTGCTCAGTACTGGGTCCAGTCCTCTTTAACATCTTTATAAGTGACATTGCAGAGGGTCTGGAGGGAAAGGTACACTTCTTTGCAGATGACACAAAGATCTGTAACAGAGTTGATACACAAGGGGGGTTAGAAAGGATGACAAGGGACTCGGCAAGGTTGGAGGAATGGTCAGACATATGACGACTTAGATTCAATGCAAAGAAGTGCAAAGTAATGCACCTGTGAAACAAAAACCCAGTAGAAGAGTACACAATAGCAGGGGAGGTACTAACAACAACAAAAATGGAAAGGGTCCTGGGGGTAGTCATATCAGATGATCTAAAGGTTGGTAAGCAATGTGAGAAGTCAGTAAGGAGAGCCAGGAGGATACTGGCATGCATAGGAAGGGGCATCACAAGTAGAAAAAGGGAAGTGGTTATCCCTCTGTACAGACAGTTGGTGAGACCCCATCTGGAGTATTGTGTGCAGTTTGGAGACCTCATCTACGCAAGGACATAGACAGGATGGAAGCAGTCCAGAGGAGGGCAACTAAAATGGTGCAGGGTCTGCATCAGAAACCATATGATGAGAGATTGAGAGAGCTTAATATGTATACCCTTGATGAAAGGAGGGACAGGGGGGACATGATAGAAACGTTCAAGCACCTGAAGGGAATCAACAAAGTCCAGGAGGGTATCACCTTTCAGAAAAAGAGATGTGTAAGAACAAGGGGGCACAATTTGAAGATAGAGGGGGGACGGCTCAGGGGTAATGTGAGGAAATTTTTTTTCACGGAGAGAGTGGTGGATGCATGGAATTGCCTTCCTGGGAAGGTTGTTGGGTCTAAAACAGTGGGGGAATTCAAACATGCATGGGACAGACATAAGGCAATTGTAGTGGGGGTGGCAGGAAGTAGGCTGTTGGTTAACTAGAATCTGCAGCTTATCTAGTAGGTAGGGAAATGTGCAGACTGAGTGGACCAAGTGGTCCTTATCTGCCGTCAAAGTCTATGTTTCTAAGTCCAGACATCAAGAAAGTGCAAGCTTTGCTTTTCTCTGCAAAAGCTTTGCTTGCCATTTAATTTAAGACTTACAGTCATTCAATAATTGGTCATTTCATAATGTAATTAAATGGTATTGCATTATTTATTTAAAGACATTTTTGCTTTCTCCAATCATTTGCAAGGGGGTCCCAAGGTTTGCCATTTTTGCACAATAATACAAGCCAATTAGCTCAAAAATAGTTGTAGGAAAAAAAGGTTACATTTCAGCTCAGATTAGGACAGGGAATGCCCTGTGGTTTGTAAAAAAAAAAAACTTGCATTTTTTAAAGCAGCCTTAAGTCTTATTTATTTATTTTATTTATTTATTTATTAAATTTTGGTGACCGGGTAGGCCCACTGAGCCTCTCAAGCCTCAAATAGCACATATTCCTTCCTGGCTCTGATAAAGTGTAAAAAGTAATACTCTGACCTTAAAGGACAGACTTTGTTTATGTAGGTGTCTAGCTTAACAAGCTTAAAAATATTTTTTGTTTTAACATCCTTCAAGTGGAGGGGCAAGGTTTCAAAGTGGTTATTCACACTATAACAAGCCAAAGCAAGAATAAGACAAAATTATTTTTTCCCCCAATTCTTTAACCAGGTGAGACACACTAAGCTGAAAGCTTTTTTTACAGATGCAACCTGGGAACACAGGTAAGTTAAGTGACTTGCTCATGGTTTTACTATGTAAAGTGTTTATGGAGCAAAATTAATTTTATATTCTGAAACAAACCTTTTAATTTCAAGCAATTTAACAAATACATTTGGAGTCTTCTAGATGAAGAGGTGTCTGAAATTGGTACAGCTGATGTGACCCGCTCCAAGGTCTGATTGACCTCTGTGCCCTGCAACAGCAGGACCCCAATCTGAAGGTCATGTTTCAATTACAGGCTCCCAAGTCTGTCACTTATCCTAAGGCGGGGCCCACCTTTGAGCATAGATTTGTGAGGGTCTGTCATGCAACATACAGTGTACTTGTTAGGGATTTAAAAAAAATTCACATTGCCTTCCATCCTCAGCATCACATCAGGTGGAAGAAACTAATAAAAGCAGTATAATAATGATGAAAAAAATTGTGGCTGAAAATAGCCAGCTGACCACCCTCCCCAACATCAGTCTCCATGGGGTGTGGGGAGGGGTAATACTTTCACCTGTTGTTGTTTTGTCATTTTGGTTTCTGTTACCACCTGTTGCTTCACTGAGTAAAAGTGTTGAGTCATAAATGGACCTTCCATAAACTGCCACAACCTGGAGTAGGTCTCACAGGTAAACCAATTAAGCCCATGGGCCTTAATGGTTTACAGAAGCATAACAGGAGACTAACTGCCTTGTGGCAGCAGTTAAACTCTTTAAAAATTGTCAACCAAAAACTAAATTTCTGCTGCATGCAGGTACAGAAACACATTTCTATAGTACCTGATATGCCCATATGGGAGGCAAATAAAATGGTTTAAAAAAATGCAGGCAGCCGGGGGTGGCTAGTCATTATTCAAATTACAGGCACTGTAAGGATTAAATTGTACATGTTAAACTGTTACTAATCTCTCATTGAGGGAGGGGGATAAAACCTCTCCTTTTTATGTTTGCTTGCATGCATGCACGCCACACATGAGCAAGAAACATCTTGTGATAGTACGACATTTTAGAGGTGTGTGAGTTTCTGCTCAGTGCAGTTGATGCTTTATGGAGCTCGTCCCTCTGGCACCAATGAATCTGCAAGCTGTCTATGACAGCAGTTTGAGAGAAGCGGTCTTCGCTTGAAAGAAAAGTGCTGCTCCAATCGGGGATGGTTACGAGTTGACGCTTTATGGGGCTCATCCCTCAGGCACCAATGAATCAGCGAGTTGCCCATGACAGCAGTTTGAGAGAGAGGACTATATTTGAAAGAAATCTTCCACTGCAATGAGGGGCAGTTTCTTCATAGCAGTGGGACCTTCCATCTCCCTAGCAACCAGGCACATAGACATACCTTCTCTCTCTCTCTTGGCAGCAGCTGACAAGACTCCAGCCATGTGCATTACAGTGCACAGTAATGCACATGACCGGAGTTTCAGTTCTTGTCTGCTCCTGCCGCTCAGCACCTTGTTTGTTCGGTGTGCCTTTCCTGATGAACCATCTCAATAAATAAATAAATGAGCTGCAGCATGGCTTTCCACATTGGTGGCTCCTGCCAACTGCCGCACACTCCCCAGAAAGTCAACATCGGTGTGCTCTATCCCTGTGTCAGCATGTATCGCCTCCCCCCATTAATGTGACACACTGGGAGCCCACCCCAGTGTGTCAAAATAATTTTTTATTTATGTTTACGACACTGGGATGCCCAATCCTGGTGTCAGATGACCTCTCCCACCCACCCAAATATTTAAAGTGCTGACAGTGGGGTGCCCAATCCCCATGTCAGCATGCCCCCAAACACACACTAGTGTGGCACTGGGAGCCCACCCAGTGTACCTAAACATTTTTGGTAACCTGTAAAATAAGGAAAGCCACCCCCAAAGTCTTTTTTCCCTGTAAAAGAAAATGGTCCCTTGTCATCTCCCATTCCCTCCCCCACCCCACCCTCCCCAGAAGACCCATCTCCCTGCACACCCCCTTACCCCATACTTACCTCTGGAGGTCAGGAGCAGTGATCTTCTGTGGACTGGGACACATCTGCAATCTTCAAAGCCATCCGCCAAACTGAAGAAATGTAAGTAAGCTGTATAATGGGAGTCAGTGGGGGGGGGTGTTCAACTTAGGTTGATATCTCAGCCATCTCAGCCATTTTTAAGAATTTTGGCCCCACATTTTCAACATGGGGTTCTTGGGACCCCACCTCATAACCACTGTCACTGACATTTGGTTACTCAGTCCCGAAAGGTGATTTTGCAGTTGCTGTACATAATCACCTTTCAGAATGATTAATGAAATGACAGTGCCACCATTCATGAAGTGGGGACCCAAAAAAACCCATGTTGCAAATTTGGTGAAAAAATTCCAAAAAATTACTGTGTTATGAGCATGCATTGCACAGTTTCTACATATGCTCATAACTTCACCAATTTTTTATATTTTCACTCCAGATTTTCAACATTGTCATTTTTTCACACCTCCTTACGGACAGTACAGCTGTCATTTTTCACATTCTGCCCAAAATGTGTTTTTGCACCTGTGGCACAGAATGGCGCAGTCACTGTGGGACATCAACTGTCATGACAGAGTAACAAAATCATAGTGGCACTGTTTATGATCGGAGATCCCAAAATGCCTATGCTGAAAATTTGGTGAAAAAATTTCCAAAAATGATTGTGTTACAGGCGTGCATTGTGCAGTTTCTATGTATGTTCATAATTTCACCAATTTTTCATATTTTCACTCCAGATTTTCAACATTGCCATTTTTTCACACCTCCTCATGAACAGTACAGCTGTCATTTTTAACATCCAGCCTAAAATGTGTTTTGCATCTGTGGCACTGAATGGTGCAGTCACTGTGTGAAATCACCTTTCGAGAACAAAATGATAGTGCCACTGTTCATAAGGTGGAGTCCCAAAAAGTCCATGCTGAAAATTTGGAGTGAAAATACCAACAAACACCCAAGGCATTAGGGTTTCCACCCTGTAGAGACTGACAGACATCGGGGGGGGTGACTTGGGGTGGTCAGCTGTAATGCTCTCATCATTCCAACCCCACCCAGCAGCCAGTGACAGGTATTGAGGTGTGCCTTGGGGTCTTCAGCCCTTGCCTTCACCCCATTCTCCTCTACTGCACCCATCTCAGCTTATTTACAGGGTGGAGTGAGGTGTAATGATGTGAGCATTATGGCCGATGACCTAAAGGCACACCCCCAAATGTCTGTCAGTCTCTGCAAGGTGGGGGTGGAGGTTGGCATTAATTTAATACTTCACTGCCATTCCTATTATGCATCTCTCTCACTCCTACACTGCCAATGCCAATACCAACAAGCAAACATTTGGCATTGACAAATGCGTGTTGTTTATTCTGTCTTTCAGAAAATCAAGTTTGATATGTGGCTGGCAGCCACAGGACCATTCACATTCCAACTACGAGGGTACACTAAATGTAGTGACAGCAAACAATGAACAACTTAAAGCAAGCTACCAAAAGAGCACCTACTGTACAGCTGTATAAGGATTGTGCATCACTGCTCATAAATACAGTGCACCTACCTGACGCAATCATCTGCATTAGTGACTGTTATAGAGCCAAGAATAACCAGAATCCAAAACCTAAAGCAGTGACACATATTGTATTGCAGGCCCTTGGACTGTCACTCTTGGATTCTGATGTTATGTCATCCTCTGCAGCATCAAAACTTTTCCAAAGATTGAACTGTGCAAAGCACTTAGTGGTTTAACTACTACTTACAGCCTAAAGGTTAAATAATGTATAGTTATGTGAATGTTGTTTTAATCCGTAAATTTGCTTCTACTTCAAAATATGATGAAATATGGGTCTTGTGTGAAAACAAATGTACAATTGTCATATTAGGCATGAGTTCAAGAACCTGCAGCAGGGCAAGAAACTTACCTACTGCATGGTATATTCTGCCGTAGACATCTAGAAGGATTGGATGGAATTGACACTATGAGTGATCACCCCCCAATCCAATGTGAATGATCAATTAAAGTCCCTAGGGGGCTCTTAATTATATTGAATTTAGGAGTTTGGCTAGGTTATCCCCTGAAACTGTATAGGTAGTTTGTGAGGAAATTGATTGGTCTCCTTTGTGCTCTTATACTCACATAGACCAACTCTGGGATTTCTTCTGCTCTGATCATACCACCATTATTAATATTGCTGCTCCCCCCAAAAAATGTTAATTAGAGCCAATAAACAAAAATGGGTGGCTGGGGAGTTGCAAGCACTTCAAGGTAAATCAAGATCCAGTTTCCTTTCAAGAATACAAAACACTTAGAAATAAGTGTAAATCAGAGATCAGGAAAGCTAAAGTTAATTATTGTCTAACTGAGCAGAAGAATTCCCAGGATAACTCTAAAAAGACCTGGCTTACTCTTAATAAACTATTGGGAATGGGAAAACAAGATCTGACCCCTACTATCGTGGACAATTGTCAATATATTAGTGAACCCTCTCTTGTCATTGATATTTTTAATAACTATTTTGGGAATCTTGATGATTACAGAACCCCTTTAGGTTCTGATATCAACCAAGTACCCAAAAAAGAATCCATTTTTACTGATCCTAAAGTCCACTTTAAACATATTACCTCTAATCAGGTAAATAAATTTGTCCTTAAACATGATCCTAGACTTTCTCTTGATCATTAAGGAGCGGACTTTCAAAACATTAAATTGGGTATAAATTATTTTGCATATCCTTTCTCGTACATTTTTAATTTTTTACTTTGTCATAGTGTTTTCCTAGTGGTTGGAAACTATCTACAATCAAACCAGTATTGAAAAATGGTAACCCTGCTATTGTACTGTATCAAATTATCGACCCATATCACTTCTTTCTAAGATTCCGAAGAAGATTATTCTGGACCAAACCCTAGATTTTCTTGAAAAATATTCCCTACTAACTAGTTATCAATATGGTTTCTAACCAAGACATAATACTGAGATGGCCTCGGTGGGGTTTATAAGCAGCATACAGGAAACCCTTGATAAAGGGCACTCTGGTGCTGCTCTGTTTGTGGACCTCATCAAGGTCTTCAATTTAGTTGAACATGGTCTGCTCCTCCAGATATTACAGATATTTCATTCCTCTGTGGGTGTCATCGGGTGGTACAGAGATTATTTGTCTAATAGGTGATGTAGAACCATGATTGGAACCTTTATTTTTCAGCCCATATCTGTCTACTGTGGTGTGCCCCAGGGTTCAATCTTGGGGCCACAAATTTTTTCACTTTATATGGATTCAGCTCCTAATATATGCACACACACTAGAATGGCACTTTATGCAGATGACACCATTATTTACAGTCTTGGTCTCAGTCCTGAAACTGTTCTCCAGAATCTTCAGAAAGATTTTGATTATTTTAAAGGCTGGTTATCATCCAACCACATGGTCTTAAATTCTAAAAAACAAAAGTGATGCTGTTCTCTCGCGAAAAGCATGTCCTCACTGAACTTCCACCCATCAAAGATAAAAAAGGTACTAATATTGAGTATGCTGAAGTTTTTAAATATTTAGGAATTTTTTGGGATAGGGTGCTCACTTTTGAATCTCATATACAATATTTGAGAAAAACTTTACACCAAGGGTTGGGGTTATTATACAGAATTAAGTCTGTTTTGACAGTTGACTCTTGGAAATTGATCACACATAGTTTTATGTTCAGTATTCTATATTATGGGCTAGTAATTTATTCCGCTACTGGTAATCACACCTTAAATTGTTTAAAGGTCACTTACAATTCTGCATTAAGATTCTGGTTAAATCATCCTTACCATACCCACCACAGTTATTTGTATGAACAATCTGCCTCTTTATCTTTTGACAATAGGGTCATTTATAAAATGGTTTTTTTTCTTTACAATGTCATGAAGGGGTTCTACCCCTCCTCCATAGCTGATTTGTTTCCTTGGTTTGTTAATTCTGCTTTCACTAGATCTCAGTCCAGGCACACTTTTTAAATTCATTTTTTCCAAAAAGTAATTGGGTAAAGATCTATATTGTTTAGGGCCCCCACATTTTTTAACTCTATTCCATTTGAAGTTATAGCAAATAACACTATTTGGTGCTTTAAAACTTGACTTAAACAATGGCTCTTAACTTGAAATGAATGTACCTGTACAAAGCATTTATTAATGTTGAATCTTATTTATTGTTATTTTACTGTTTGCATGTTAAACTTGTCACCTATGAAAATGGGCATTTTGCTCATCTGGTCTACAAGTATAAAAAATAAAAATGAAAAAAAAAATGAAAATGAAATGGAATGTCAATGTGGGACAGGGCTAATACAGAGTCCATAAGGTAACATATTGGGTTTTTTGAAATACAAGGAAAACATGCAAATCCTGTGCTACACAGTCTTAATGGTGTATCCATAAAAGAAAGGTTTATTTTCCTTCTAGATATGTTTGTTCCCTATCCTGTTAGAGCCCAAAATCCCATAGCTATGCAAATGAGGAAACCCCAAGAAGCTGTTTTCCATACCAGATGGGTTCAAGACCTAAAACTAAAGAATAAAAATACCACCAACAGCTCAATCTGGTTCAAGGTCAGTTGGCATTCATCTATAACCACCTCCCCTGGGTCATGCCTAAAAATAGGCAGGATTTGTCTAGTGCACTTACCCAGTTAACAAAAAATAAATAAATAAATAAATAAATAAATAAAACAACTTGCTGGTACCATCTCAGGCCTATTTACATCTGGCTTGGCCATATAAGTAGGACTGACATGGAGATTATAAAGAAGCATGAGCATTATGTTAAGCCTCCGCATGCAAATGAACTGTATGGGATTAAAAGGCCAAGCACAGGGGCATGGTCTAACCACCAGAGTGATGGCTGCTTAATCCCTTGAGATCTCTCTAAGCTAGGCACCATCTGAGCTCTGGCACCATGATCTCGGGACATTGAGACCCCAAGTGACAGTCTATGCTAGGGTAAATCTCCCCCTACCAGGCAGCATCTGTATTCAATGGATTCCGATGCAATTTGCTTCTTTAGTAGTGCTGGGCATCCGAGAGACGTTCCGAGGCATTAGGGCACATAGGCTGTACTCCAGCTGTGCTCTGTCAGGTGGCCCGATGCAATACCAGGGCACCTAGACTCCTCACTGTACTGGCTGAAATAAGTGAAGTGCTGAATCTGCCTAATCATCATGGGCTCGGTTTCCCTGCATTGAAACAACATGGCTGCTCAGGGGTCCTCTACTCAACCGCTTCAGGGTGCCCAACCACCCATTCAATCAGCATCTGTGGGGGACTTGCTACAGTACATTACATGGATGCTGGAGACCCTGCTTACACATGTGGATGACATCAATCTCTCTCTCTCTCTCTCTCAGGCACAGCAGCTGATGTAAGGCAGCTGCAGGACAGAATGAACATGTCTGAAAAGAGGATGGACACCTGTGAACAACAGCAACTCAAGCTCCACCATCATATTCAGCTTCACAAGGAGTGGCTTGTGGCCCTGTGGGCCAGAGCTGAGGATCAAGAAAACAGGGCAAGGCACAATAACTTGCACATCATTGGGATACCTGAAGGAGCGGAGGGCCAGTCAATGGAGCAGTTCCTTAATGAAACCATCCCTGTCATGCTGGGCAATAGATGGAGAGGCCCTATGGATGTGGAGAGGGCACGCCACATAGCTGGGAGGTGTGACAGGAATACTCAAATCCCTAGACCAATTGTGGTTTACTTCTTGTGCTATACCACCAAGGAAAGGATGTGGAGAGTGGCCAGGGATCTGGGGAACTTTGCTGGTAGGGGGCATCTGTCTCCTTCTACCAAGACTTTGCACAAGAGACAGCAGCAAAAAGGAGATCCTTTGGCCCTCTGAAGAAATTTTTATATCAGCATAACTTCCTATTTAAATTCCAGGGACTCACCAGTTTACTTGTCTCCAAGGACAGGAGAGAGTTAGCGGTTGATCATCTGGCTGAAATCGAGAGGTAGAAAAAGGGAAGTGGTTATCCCTCTAGACAGACAGTTGGTGAGACCCTATCTGGAGTACGTGTGCAGTTCTGGAGACCTCATCTACGAAAGGACATAGACAGGATGGAATCAGTCCAGAGGAGGGCAACTAAAATGGTGCAGGGTCTGTAGCAGAAACCATATGAAGAGAGAGACTGAGAGAGTTTAATATGTATACTCATGATGAAAGGAGGGACAGGGGGGACATGATAGAAACTTTCAAGTACCTCAAGGGAATGAACAAAGTCCAGGAGGGTAGCAGCTTTCAGAAAAAGAGATGTGTAAGCACAAGGGGGAACAATTTAAAGATAGAGGAGGGACGGCTCAGGGGTAATGTGAGGAAATCTCTTTTCACGGAGAGAGTGGTGGATACATGGAACCTCCTTCCTGAGGAGGCTGTTGGGTCTAAAACAGTGGGGGAATTCAAACATGCATGGGACAGACATAAGGAAATTATAGTGGGGGTTGCAGGAAGTAGGCTGTTGGTTAACTAGAATCTGCAGCTTATCCAGTAGATAGGGAAATGGGCAGACTGGGTGGGTCAAGTGGTCCTTATCTGCCGTCAGAGTCTATGTTTCTATGTCTATGGCTGGGCAAGTTTTGGCCTGCTCTTCTATCCCAACTACAGTTCCCAGAAAGCTGTGGGACCCCAGCAGGGATACGACCTCTAAAGGGAACTGAAATGATGGGAGGAAGTTCCCGGAGGACAGCTATTTGTCTAGACATGTTGCATCACAGACGGGTCCCCTGTCTCTCCTGGGTCCACTGCTCGGACACCCTCATCTAACATTCCTGCCACCCAGTTTTCTCCTACAGTTACCCCCTTCCTGCCTCCACACCAACCTGGATCTACTCCTCAGCATAGGCAAAGGGCATGGAGCAGGGACCATTTGCCACAGGAATTCCATATGAGTGCCCCACCTGCTAAAGTTTCCAGGGAAGATCGTGTGTCTAACCCTCCACTGACACAGACTTTTTTTCCTGAACTTCCCAATATGGAAACCAATGTGCTCGCTGAGTGGGCCAATTATCCTGATTCTTCACTCACGGCAGCGGTGGATGCATCAACTCCTGTGAGGCCAGGTCAAATTACCTACATGGCTGCTGGTTCTACAGAGCCTCAGAACCCCATTGGAATTCCCCCAGTACCCTCCGGGCAGGCCTAAGGACAGACTGGCTAATCCTTGGACCCTATTGTTAGTTGCTTATCAATCCTGATGTTTTTCTGCTTTCCTCTTTGATATCTGCCTATCTTAATCCCTGGTCCTCCTACAAATCTGCTGATGGGGTTTTTCACTGCACTGAGTGTGAGGAAGGTGGGAAGAGAGATGGCTCATGTGGATTTGGCCTGCCCCTCCCCCATATTATTCCTCTGTGTTGCAGGACAATGTTAGATGCTCCACTTCCTGCTCACCAGGCCTAACTTGAGGATGTGGCTGGTGACTGGCTCCCACCATGTCTCCAACCTCTTTTCTCAGTGCCACCTGGTTCTGCAAGCTTGGTCAGCTCTGCCCCCCCCTTTTTTATGTATGGAGGGAGGGATGGGGTGGCTGGCTTGCATCTGGATTAGTTCCCTTCTTAGGGTCCTGCCTAGTAAATGGAATGTTCATGGGGGAACAAAGCTGTGCACTGTGCCTCCCCCCACTACAACCTATTGCAACTGGTAAGCCTATAGCCATGCTGGTAGGAGGAATTACTTTCCTTCTTCCCTTCCCCTTCTACCACCCATACCCCTACCCCCCATCATGTCCTTCCTTTTCCTCTACTTTCCCCTCTCCCCCACTCCTTACCATCTCACCCATCCTCTTTTCTCCTCCTGATGTCTCAGTGCCCTTCCTTGGGGCAGTTACCAGTTTGGGGGGAGTTGAACCTCATTGGTTCTGAACACCTCCCCTGTTTTGGGCTTTGGGAACCTGCATAGCTGAGGGCAACTGTACACAGCTACCCTCTTTCGCTGTAAGCCTCGAACCCTTTAGTGTGCTTATGCTTGCTCAAAGTTATTATTTCAAATTTGTGTGTAGTGTGTTAATTCACTTTGGGTAGGGCAATTTTCTTGCCCTCAGATTTGTTATTGTGTTGCCTTCTCTTTGCATATCTGGTTGCTATTGATTGTTGATACATTTCTCCTATCTCTCCTTTTACAGCTTGTCTCTTGAGTGGGTTCACTCGCTCTTCTACTCCTCAGTACTTACACTTTCCTCTGTCTGGTGCTACAGGATTGTGCCTGGGGCTTCCCAGAAGCCGTATCCTCTCCAGAGGTACCCTTTCCTAATCAGGTTCTGCTCCCCTCATCAGCCTGAGTAAGTATAATCTATATTTTCTCCCTCTCAGATAGTGACTATGGCAAGCCCTCCTAACACTGGGGCACTACTAGTTTTGTGGAATGTTAAGGGCCTCAACCACCCTATTAAGCACACAAAAGTGCTACAATACCTCATATCTCTTCACACAGACATTGCACTGCTTCAAGAAACACATCTCTTAAATAAGGTGGTGCCCTGGCTGAAAAAATCTTGGGTGGGGTGGTTCATGCTATCTCTGCTTTGTCCAAAACTAAAGGGGTCGCTATTCTCATATGCCGCTCCTCCCCTTGGGTGGTGGAAGATCCCTGGAAAGACTCACAGGGCAGGTGGGTGCTGGTTAAGCTTTCCTACCTGGGTGGGCAGTTGATCATAGGCAACGTGTATGCCCCCAACGAGGACTACACTGAATTATTTCCTGCGCTCAGTCAGGCCTTATCCTCCCTGTCTTCACTTGGCTCTTCTATCCACATTCTAATTGGAGGTGATTTCAGTTTGGTGTTGGATACCTTTTTGGACAAGTCCAAACCCACTCCACATGCAAGCCCCAAGGCCTTGGTGGCAATACAGGATATACGGGAAGAGTGGGGCCTGGCTGACAGGTGGAGAAGGGATGACCCCAGTGGGTGTGACTACACCTATTATTCTCCTGTGCACTCCACCCATAGTCATGTTGACTTCTGGCTGGCCAATGTGGTGGCAGCCCAAGGGATTTCAGACAACAAAATTGGAAATATTCTCATCTCTGATCATGCTCCTGTTCTGACCTCCTACACCCCAGTAGGACAGTAGCCATCCTGCACCCACTGGAGGTGTTACCCTCTGCTTCTCAAAGACCCTGAATTCTGCCAGGTGATATCCCAAACAGCTCAGGACTATTTTTCCCTTAACTCAAACTGCAGAGTATCCCCAGGCACGGTCTGGGAAGCCTTCAAGGCAGTACTTAGGGGTTGTATCATTGCCTACTTGGCCTCTAAAAACAAAGCCCAGAAAGCAACCCTGTCCAAACTGTAAGCCGATCTAGCGGTGCTAGAGAGCCATTTTAAGTCCTCTAAATCCTCCTCCAGGGATAGTTCCCTTAATCAGAAAATAGTGGGACTGAAATATCAGATTAGCACTATCCTTCACCAGAAGGCGGAATGGCTTCTACTGAGGTCCAAACACACATACTGGGATGGGGTGAAAAAGGCAGCAGACTTTTGGTCTTTAGATTGTTAGAAACAACAAGCCTCCTCCCACATCTATGCTCTCTGAGAGAAGACAGGGAGGATAGTCCACAATCCTCGTGAGGTTAATAACACCATGTGGTCTTTCTATGAGGTCCTGTACCAGTTCCAATCCTCCCTTCCCCCACTCCAGCTGGAGCAATAACTTAGAAAGTTTTGCACAAGTCTGTTAGGCTGGGACTCACCCCTAGCCAATCAATCAAGCTGGATGACCCGATTACAGGTGAGGAACTTTGGTAGGGCCTGTCACACATGGCTAAAGAGAAAGCTCCTGGCCCAGATGGGTTGTCAGTTGAGTTGTACCAAACTCTGGGAGTGGCTATAGCCCAACCACTACTCTTGGCTCTTCAAGAAGCCCATATGGTAGGATCCCTTCCTCCAAACCATGAGAGAAGCCCTCATCACTCTTCTTCTTCCAAAGAAATCAAATGGCCCCTTAGATTGCACTAACTACTGCCCCATCTCCCTACTGCCAGTCGATACCAAAATCTTGGCCAAGATTCTGGCCACCAAGATGCTGGATATCCTATCTTCCATCATCCATCCCACCCACACAGGTTGGCTTTATGAAGGGCAAGTCAGGGGTAGATAACACCAGGCTGCTGTTAAATCTTTCGTGGGTGGCATCTCAGTCAGCCCTGCCTATGGCTGCGCTCACTATTGACTTCACCAAAGCCTTTGATTCTGTAGAATAGGACTACCTGCATGAGGTGCTCCAGCTATATGGTTTTGGCCCCCAATTTCACCAGTGGGTAACTATGCTTTACAACTCCCTGAGACCTCTGCCTACCTGATTCTGATGTTCTGCTTTCATTCGAACAAGTACAAAGTTCAGTCGTCCTATTAAGAATTTTTGGAGGTACTGCCAACTGTGTAGTGCTGTTCATAACCTCTCAACTCACTGCAGTAGTGACTACAAGTGGAGCTGGTTGGCATCCCTACATAAGTCCTCTACCTCCTGTGGCTTGGTTGGTCACTTTTATATGACCTGGAGAGATGCTCTGATGTAGAATTTTCCAAACTGCTTCTAAGTATCTAACAAAAGATAGATATGTTTTTCAAGTTGCTTCTTAAGAGCAGTCTAAATCACACACCTTAGACAGATAAACTTACATGATGTTAAACCTATGCTGCATTCTATAATATTTTAGGCTAGGGTGTTATTTTATTTATTTATGTATTTAGTTTTTGTTGACTGGGTAGGTGCACTAGCCATGGAATGACTATTTTCAGGCATGACCCAGGGGAGTACAACAGGAGAGTACAACAGTTAAAGACAGGTACATAGCATGAGTACAATGAGTACAATGAAATTACAATAGCATAGGTCAAAACAGTCAGTAGTAATTCATCCATTAACAAAAATCCTAAACCTCTCTCTCAGCCGTGGAAAATTCCCAGACCTATGGAAAACAGCCACCATGACACCCATCCATAAAAGTGGGGACAAGACGATTCACTCAAATTATCGCCCTATCTGCATACTGCCCCCACTCTCTTAGGCACTTGAGCGCTTCGTGGCTGATCAACTTACCGACCACTTGGATAAATACAATATACCTTGTCCACAACAACACAGCTTCTGGAAAGGTCACAGCACCACCACAGCCCTTCTTGAGTTCACTGGAGCTTTGCACAAATCCCTTGACAACGGCCTTCTCAGAGGGGCCGTTTTCGTCGACCTCTCCAAGGCCTTCGATACAGTACACCATGGATTATTAATACACCAACTACTGAATGCCGGGCTATCACCTGACTCTTCTCTCTGGTTTAAAAGCTACCTAGAAAACTGGTCACAGAGAGTAAAAATTGCAGACGCTCTTTCTAACACCCTGCCTGTTCGCTCGGTTGTCCCACAGGGATCCATACTGGGACCCCTCCTTTTTAGCCTTTTCTTAAACTCCCTCCCTTACCACTGCTCTGAGCAGATCATACTATATACCGATGATGCTGTTGTATTCTCCACTCACAAAGATCCTACAGCTCTTCAACACAACCTTCAACTTGGTTTCAGTTCTGTAGAGACATGGTTTCTTAATCATAAACCGGTCCCCAATGACAAGAAAACCAAATCTATGCTCTTCTGCAGCTCTCATGACCCACACAAGCTACACCACTTGGCTATCTCCACCACCCAGGGGAACACTCTAGATTAGGTGGGGTCCTTCAAATACTTAGGGGTTCAGCTTGACCCTAATCTCTCCTATGGACTTCATGTAGGTAATGTAGCTAGAGCTGCTAATACATGGCTTGGTCTCCTCTACAAACACAGACCACACTCATGCCAGAAGCTTTGAAGGTTGCAGTCCTGAGCTCTGTGATCTCTGTAATAGACTTTGGTCTCATCATTTGTATGGCAAGCCACAACCACAATAGATGCCTCTCAACTACCTTAAATAAAGCATGTCAGCTCATCACTGGTGCTCACCGTCTCACCCACACATGTGACCTGTACACTCAGACCAGCTGGCTCCAACTATCAAACCGCATAAAGTTTCTCACCTGCTCCATGGTGAAAAAAAATCTACCTTGGCCTTGCACCTTCTGGGGTCTCAACTCTGTTACAACACCGAATTAACAAATGGCACCTTAGGAGATCCACACTACAGCTACTGAAAGTCCCCCACTGTCACATTTCACAGGGACAATGCTCTTTTGCTTATCGAGTGTCACTCTGGTTCAATGGCCTCAGCCCAACCATCTCCTCTGTCCCAACTATTGGTATGTTTAAAACTAGGCTCCGGGACTATCTCACTACCAACAGCTCCTGTGACTGCCCAACTTAACCTTGTTCTCCACTTCCCTTTCTGCTCTAGTGGTCCCCCCCCACTGGATTCTACCCTCACATCTTGGAATACCCAATGCTGCACTTTTCACCCTCTTGCCACCATTCCTACATTCCTTCCCCCCCCCACCCTCTTTCCTCTCCCTATGACTCTAGCACTTCTTATCTGTTGTCTATCTTCTCTGACAAATGCCGCTGGCTGCCTTGTTACAATGCTACCCTTGAACTGTATTAATCTGCACTCTGTTTGCAATGTCCATATTGTTGTAATGCCTGTCTTGATGTTCCCCATAATTTGTATTTCTCTGTCATGGAACCTTTGTAAAAGAGCCATGGCTCAAAGGTATTTGTAATCCTGGACTTGATAAATTAAAAAAAAAAAAAAAAAAAGACATACAGCCAGGACAATAACAATCAATGAAATTCACATAGACTTTTTAGGCATAAAAAACCTACACAGTCTAGGAGGAGATACCACAACATAGCAGCAAAGAAATATTGTTCAAATTAGTCACTACAATGAAGATTCAAATAGGCCGGGAAACAAGGCAAGGGCAAATTCCTGACTGAGCAGGATTCATTATCACGGCCTCCAAAACAAGACTCAGGTGTGGAGGAGTTGGGGTAGATTAGCTGTCAAGGAGATAGTAAGGGTAAGAAGCACTATGAGGTAGGGAAGTTATCCTCATTTAAAGCAAATTACTTGCAAGGCAAAGCTGTTCTGACATATTTAAATTCCACTTGACTGGCTCAGTTATTTGGTATAACAGAAGCTGTCTGTGGTTGGTTGGACTTCTGAGAAGCAGCTTACAGAGAAAAGCGATCTTTCAAAACCATTCTTATAGGCAAGAATATTTCAGCTCATTTGCTTGATCAAATACCAAAGCATAAATTCATGTTATCCAGTTTAGAATTAAGGCACAGCATACATTGTTATACTATGCAGCATAAGTTGTTATACTGTGTCAATGTTGTTGTAATCAGGTATATGCATAAAACTGTTTTGAATTAATGTAACGTTTCTCTATTAAAATTCTATTAAGAAATGTTCTGTAAAACTTAATGTAACATTGCTTCCATCTATTGGCTGAATTAATTATGACTGTTGCCAGTCACCTTTTTCCTAGAGACTGATTACACAGGCATGAATAACCAAACTAAATTCATTGGTAGTTGTCACACTATAAAAAACATACAACATAGAAAAAAAATTGTAGTCATTTTAATTTTAATTTTTTTTTATTCGATTGACCTAAGACCTAGGGTCTACTCAGGATATGAAGTAATTTAAAGTATTTAAGACTGAAGAAGCTCCTTCAGCCCTTTGGAGAGGCTAAAAATGAATTGACTGAGAAGATTGAAGGTTCATGCCTACCAACTCGCTCTCTCACTGGGAAAAAAAAGGTAACTTGGCCAGTACTAAGTATTCAGTATTAGACGGTTGTATCATTGTTCATGTGCTCTTGACATTGATGAATAAACCCAGTCTTTGGAACTTTGCACTCTGGCATTTGGTGTTTCATTTGAAAATCAGTAGAATCAAACACCTGTGCTGTTGTGAGGGTAGTGCATTTCACAATGGATATTTTATTCTTTTATTTATTTAAGTTTCACCAGGAAAAGCACACTGAGCAAGCTGCTCATTTCCAGGTGCATCCTGGGGGAGGGGGAATTCAAACATTTACAGCAGCAATAACAGCAATTCTACTGGATAGGTCAAGAAAAACATTGTTACAGATATACATGTAGTTCCACAAATTCCGTTAGCAATCACATTGTAGGACAAGTGGGAACAAATGCAACAACAGAGAGCAAAACTAGTGATGTAGATTTACAATGTTGTGCATAGCAGACTAAAGTGAAATATTTATATTTATGCATTGAAAGTGCCAATTGAGGGGGGCAGACAAGATAGGGAGGATTAGAGGGGTTTGGGAGAGAGATGCACTTGGTTGACAAGCGGATGCACCCTGGATTCTGCTTACGGTAGTGATCACTAACCTAGCAGGAGGGGGATGGGGAAAGATTTGAGAGGGTCAGGCAGAGATGAGTGGGACCCTCAAGCCAGGACCAAGAGTTGCAAGGATGGAGGTATGAGAAAGAGAGAGAGAGATTAGAGAAGGAAATCTGGACAAAGTATTAGCCTGAACCCTTCATGTCTGTCACTATACTTTGTGCATCTTTTTCTGATACTTCTGGTGGGAGCAGTGAAATGTAGTTTGCTGTTATGAGAATATTTTATTTTCCAGCTAAACATAACCCATATGACATCAATGAGGAGCTCAAACAACCAATACAGCAATGACTGACATCCCATGGACTGTCAATTGGCTTTATAGTTATGGATAATGGATCAAACATGGGGAAGGTCTTGAAGGAGGGTGTCTTTGTTCACATCCACTACTTTGTGCAGTGCTTGAATTAATCATTCACAGTTTTCTTAATGTGGACAAGGACATCAAGCCTCTTGTTAGTGCTGCTACAATAATCTGCACTCATTTCTGTAACTCAAGCAAAGCCCATCATTTGTTTGAAAAAATATAGGAGGAGCACAAACAACCTTTGCACAGACTGATCCAAGACATTTCTACTAGGTGGAATTTGACCTTTCTTATGTTTCAAATCTGCTGGGGCAAAAGAAAGCTGTCACACAGTACATCCTGGAAAATACGATTGGTGTTGCAGAGTATTATATGATCCAATCACAGTGGGCCACTTTGAAGTTTGTAATTTTACTTTTCCAACCATTTGAAGAAATTACCAGAGAGGTGAGTGCAAGCACAGCAGTTCTGAGGCAGGTGATACCCTTAATAAAAAAGAAAAATTAAATTCTACTTGAATTTGATTAAGGACAATTTAGAGAACACAATCAATCCCATCCTATATGCTGCCACCATTGGTGACACAAACAAGTAGCCCACCAGAATGAAAAATGGTCTGGCCAAACTATGTTCAAAAAGTTGATGAAGATGAAAAACTATGAAAAATGCTTTGGTCTGCCCACTATCTTAAAGCAATAGTCTGGGACCCATGTTACAAATCAAAGTAACTGTTTAATGTTGATGGCACTTCTTTTGAGATAAATGGACAAGAAATAATTGATTAAGTCCATGCTATCACGGACCAGAGTACAGAATCAGAGTCAGGATAATCTTCTTCACAACACAGCACAGCGTCAGGCAGCCCTCCTCAGATGTGCCACTTGTTTCTTCTTCTTCTTCTTCTTTGCCTACTGTGCCAAGGCCACATTCTTCTTCATTTTCACCACCATCCCAAAATTGCAGTGTTTTATGGTTGTGCAGTTCAGCTTCAGGTCTCTGGAATCACTCGCAAGATGTCATTGTAACTTCTTTATCCACGTCTTCCAACACAGCCTCAGCACAAACCGTTGTTGAAATGGCAGAGCCCAATACTGACTAGAATGCAGAGTCTTTGAAATACCAGAAATCTAAACAAAGGTTGTGGCCTGCTTCAGTACAAACTGCTATGAAGTAAATGAATTGCCCTCTTACTAGTGTTTATTCAGATAAATTGTTTAGTTCAGCTAGAAATGTTATTACTGATACAAGAACCTGTTTGTCACAAGAAAATGCTGAGCTTCTTGCATTTCTGAAATCAAATATGATACCTGAATAATACAAGAGGCACGCATGAGAAAGTGGCAACAAGTCAAAACCAGATAGGCCAGAACAGGATTACTTGAAAGAACTCAATGAGCACAAAGAAAAAACAATAATAACATCAATGGGTCCAGAGTTCATGTAGCAAGCAACTGGATTTAATATCCCAAACTTACTTGGTAATACTTCTAATCTGATTTGGATAGTAGGGTACTGCTGCCAATTACTACTACTACTACAGTACGTGACAGTAACTGCCTAAAATATTATTTTACCATCTGACTGTACTTTCATTTTTCTTGCAACAGATAGCTGAGTTGAAGTCTAAATGCTCTTTTTTGGAGAATGTAGTTTTCATATCCCTCCATTACCATATTTGGCTACAATTACTTTACAAAGAAAAAAAATCACCATTCATTCATTTCATTCATTCATTCATTCATTCATTCATTCAGACAGTGTATGTAGTATAATGTAATACTACACTTCAACTACAGTGACTGCCTGGGCTGAGGTTATATTTTATATAGCTCTTGCCTTGGCACTGGCAGCAAGTGTTTCTTAGAATTAGGAAGAGTGTATTGTGTGTGTCATCAGGAGCACACAGCAGTGACATACTGTTTGTTTTATTATTCACTCCATTTGGCTGATGTGTGACTACATGGGTGGTAGTCAGCAAGACACGTTTCATTTCTTGTTTAAAAGATGTTGCTGAGTAGAAGCAGTAGTAGGAAACAGTACCACCTGTTGAACCAGGTAGTGTTCTGTACCATAGTACACTACAACACACAATGCATCTACATCACATGGGTAGGTTTTGTGAGCTCTAAATGCTGCTCATTTGATCAGTAGTCTTTTTTGGGCCTGGTCTCCTCTGGGACATCCAGCAAAAGAATACACCAAGCATAAATAGAAAAAAGCATTTTAGCTGCTTTGTATTGGTAGGTAGTAGGTACTGTACTTCCATCTCTCTTTCTCTGTCTGTCTCTCTCTCTCTCCCAGTACATGAGCCTAAGCAGGTATACCACTGACATAGACCATGAAATTCCTTTAGCAGTTTTACTTTATTTTCATATAAATAATAAAATATTATTCCTGTTTGGCCTCTGTGTTAAATATTACAGGATTTGGCCAATTTTTATACATTTTATCACATTTATTCAAATATTTATAAATAATCAGACCTAATCATAAATAATCAGGCTAATCAGAACCACTCAGTGTTCCAGTTCTTATTTAATAAAGATCAGAACTGTACTGAGTTCTTCCAGCCCTAATGCACACCTTCTCAACTATCCAACACTAAAATGGATATCCCTCATTTTACCACTCAGGAATCCTCAATGATACATGGATGAACTGCTGTTCCTTTTATTTATTTATTTATCCGGGGTGGGGGGGGCAGCCAGTATTTTCTCCTTGGGTTCTTCACCACAAAGTGCATAACCTTACACTTCTTTGCAGTGAATCCCAGCTGCCACTTCTCTGACCACTCCTCTAGCTTGCTTAGGTCCCCTTGCAGCTGCTTCCATCCCTCCCCTCCATCTACCACTGCTCCCATTTTGGTGTCGTCTGTGAACAGACTTACCTTGTTCACCACCCCGTGTGCAATGTCTGATGTGAAGAGCCCAAATGATACTGGTCCCAGCACAGAGCCCCGTGGCACCCCGCTCATCACTGTCTTCGGAGTTGAGAGCTCCTCCCCTCCCACCACCACCCATTGTAGCCTCTCACTCAGCCAGCTTGTAATCCAGTTCATCATTTTTGCCTCTACCCCTACACCAGTTAACTTCCCCCCAAGCCACCCATGAGGCACCAAATTGAAGGCCTTTCTGAAGTCCAAGTAAAGAACATCCACCGCGCGTGACCCTTATCCAGCTCACTTGTCACCCAGTCATAATATTGTATCAGGTTGGTTTGACAAGACTTCCCCGAAATAAACCCATGCTGCCTCATATCCTGGAGGCCATTGCCCTTCAGGTATGACACCATTCTCTTGGTTAGTATGATTTCCATGAGTTTGCACACTATGGAGGTGAGACTTACCAGACGATAATTACTTTGGTTCATCCCTTGGTCCACTCTTGTGTAACGGCACTACATGTGCTATCCTCCAGACAAGTGGCACACATCCTGACTCCAGTGAGGTGCTGTACAGATCCACCAGTGGCTCTGCCAACACCACAGCCATTTCCCTCAGCACCCTGGAGTGGATACCATCTGGTCGTAGTGTCTTGTCTATCCTCAGTGCCCTCAGTCCCTCTAGGACTCTACCTCCCTCAATTCTTCCATCTGTCACCTCCTGTTCCACCCTCCCAGCCCATGGTGACAGTGATCCCCCCTTTTCTTCTGTGAACACTGAGCAAAAGTATTTATTCAGTGCTTCTACCTGTTCCTACCCCTTTCCTGTCCACTCCCCACCCTTTTTTATCCTCACTATTGTCTCCTTGTACTTCCTTGTCTCCCTGATGTATCTGAAAAAGTCTTTCTCTCCCCAACGTTAATTCCCTGTGCTAATCTCAGATCCCTCTGGGCCTTGACTTCTCTAACTTTTCTGGTCACCTCCCTGGATCATCTTGCTTACTCCTCCCTGTCCCCTTCCTTCCTTGTCCTCCTATACCTCTGGTGCACCTCTCATTTTGCCCTCACCACCTCCACTACCTCGCTGTTCAACTAGCATGGTTTCCTTGTTCTGTTCCTCTTACTCTGTGTAGATAAGATAACATAAGAGAGAATCAATTGACTCTGTGTTCAGCTAGGCCTACATAACTAAGACTTAGTAGCAGTAGGGGATGGGAAACAGAATCAATGGCCTTTGCCAGGTCTATGAAAATAGCAGCTGTAATATGGCTTTGGTCCATAGCTGAAAAAATCAAGTCTGTTACTTGCAATAATGAGGAGATGGTCGAGCGTTGTTTCCTTCAGCCAGCCTGCACTGGAAAAAAGAATGTTTGCAGTGGCCAGGAATTCAGACAACTGGGAGTGAATAAGGGATTCTTGAAGTTTAGTGAGTGGGGAGGAAGGAGATGGGCCTGTAGTTACCAGGGGCAGAAGAGTCACATCCCTTGTAGAGAGGAATAACCTTAGCAGATATTCATGCCTTGGAGACAGAGGAGGAGGAGGAGGAGGAGAGTGAAAGGTTGAGTAAGTGGGTGAGTGGGGTAGTTATAGCTGAAACAGAGATGTGGAGAAGCCTGGCATGAAGACCATCAGGACTAGATTTGGAAGGGTTAAGGGTGAGGAGGGCTGTGAAGACTTCCAGGTCAGAGAAAGGGGAGAAGTGGAATTTGGTAGGTTGGCCTGGATCAACCGAGTGGACAGAAAGGGGGTTCGGTGTGTACAGGTGAATGGTTACTGGGGAGAGCACAAGTGGTAAAGAATTTGTTGAAAGTCTCAACGACTAATACCGGGTCAGAGATTGATGAGCCTTCAACTTTGAGGACAGGGGAGGCTTATTCGGCAGCCGGGTCAAGGAGACAGAGTAAAGGACTTTCCTAAAAGAAGCGGGGGAGTGCTGATCTTGCTGTAGGTGTTGCCAGAAGTACTTGGCCTTGGAGATGTGGATGGCCTTAGTGTAATTATTTCTAAGGGGTTTGTAAGCTGGAAGGTTCATTAGCAATAAAGACTCTTTGAGTGATACCAAGCTTTGTCTGTGGCTCTGCATTTAGCCAGTAGGTCAGCAGTTATCCAGGGGTGTGATGTCCAGGGCCACTGGAAAATTGCAGAAAAAGTTGCCCCAAATTGCGGAGCTTTTTGCAAAAATTGCAGAAAATTGCAGGAGTTTTACCATGGACCCTGAGTTCTTCACAATAAATCTTTTAATTTTTTCTGCATTATGTATTAGTCAGTATAAACTGCTAAGTGAATACAATGCCACTTGAATATGCTTAAAACATAAAGAAAGGTTTATGTTCCTAAAATGAAAACTAAACTGATAAGCTATTGTAAGCATTGCCTATCTTCCAAAATTTAAAAACCTCTGCCTCATATAGTGCTAAATAGATTCTATAAAGTTAGCCACAGCAAATCAATATTAAATAAATCCAGGAGAAATATTTTTCTGTTTCTTGATGTAGAATAGTAAAGCCTAATCAGCAGCTGTTTACAGTGCTCTGCCAGCTATTCACCCACTTTGGTGAAAGAAAAAATAAGCAGATAGAGTGGTGAATAATTGAGTATTAGTAAAATGTTGTTAAAGTGTTTAATGTTTGTAATTTGCACTGCAGGTATTGTACACTATTTTTGAAATAACATATTTAAACATTAAATCTGGAGGTTATTGGGGCTGGCAGTATAGACTAAAGGTTAGAGTTCAGTATTCACAAAACAGGAGGTGGGGAGGTGCCAAATCCAATTAACAGAAGCACTCTGGACGGGGGGGGGGTCAATCCCAGTCCTTTCACAGAAGAAAGGGTTCTGAAAAAACTCCTAAAACTGAAAGTGGACAAAGCAATGGGGCCAGATGGAATTCACCCCAGAATTCTAAAAGAAATAAGCAGAGAACTAGTGACACCACTGACTACCCTTTTTAACAAATCATGGAAGGATGGTGTGGTACCTGAGGACTGGAGGAAGGCAGATGTGATTCCCCTTCACAAAAGTGGGACCAAGACAGATGCAGAAAACTATAGAAGTGTCAGTTTCACCTCCGTGGTAGGGAAAGTGATGGAATCACTTCTGAAGGAAAGAACTGTTGAGTACCTAGAGGCCAGTGGGGCACAGGACCCAAGGTAGCATGGATTCACAGTGGGACGGTCATGTCAGACTAATCTAATTGATTTTTTTGACTAGGTGACCAAAGTAGTAGACTGGGGAAGGGCTGTGGACATGGCCTACCTAGACATTAGCAAGGCATTTGACACAGTCCCACACAAAAGATTAGCAGTCAAATTGACCAGCCTGGGAGTGGGTCCCAGGGTGATAGCCTGGGTAAAATATTGGCTGGACAACAGGACACAGAGAGTAATTGTAAATGGAGTCCACTCTGAAGAAAGAGGGGTTACTAGTGGGGTACTGCAGGGTTCAGTACTGGGTCCAGTCATTTTTAATGTCTTTATAAGTGACATTGCAGAGGGACTGGAAGGAAAAGTATGCCTCTTTGTAGATTACACAAAGATCTGCAACAGGGTTGATACACAAGGAGGCATGGAAAGGATGAGAAGGGACTTGGCAAGGCTGGAGAAATGGTCAGAAGTATGGCAGCTTGGATTCAATGCAAATAAGTGCAAAATAATGCACCTGGGAAACAAAAACCCAGGGGAAGATTACACAAGGGGGAGGAGGTAGTAACAACAACAAAAAAGGAAAGGGACCTGGGGGTAATCATATCCAATGACCTTAAGGCTGGCAAGCAATGTGAGAAGGCAGTAGGGAGGGCTGGGGGGATACTGGGATGTATAGGGAAAGGCATCACCAGCAGAAAACAGGAAGTTGTTATCCCCCTGTACAGACAGTTGGTAAGACCCCATCTGGAGTACTGCATCCAGTTCTGGAGACCCCATCTCTACAAGGACATAGACAGGATGGAGGCAGTTCAGAGGAGGGCAACTAAAATGGTGCAGGTTCTGAAAGAAAAGCCATACAAGAAGAGACTAAAGGAGCTTAATATGTATACCCTTGAGGAAAGGAGTGAGGGGGGGACATGATAAAAACATTTAAGTACCTCAATGGAATCAACAAAGTCCAAGAGGGTAGCATCTTTCAGAAAAAGAGATGTGCAAGAACAAGGGGACACAGTTTGAAGATGAGGGGAATGGCTCAGGGGCAATGTGAGGAAGTTTTTTTCACAGAGAGGGTGGTGGAAGCATGGAACAGCCTTCCTGAGGAGATTGTGGAGTCTAAAACTGTGGAAGAATTCAAGAATACATGGGACAGACATAAGGCAATTTGTGTGGGGGTTAGGAAGAAATAGGCTGTTGGTTAAACAGGATCTGCAGCTTATCCTCTAGGTAGGGAAATGGGCAGACTAGGTGGGTCAAGCGGGCCTTATTTGCCATCAAAGTCTATGTTTCGATGTTTCTAGAGTAACAAACTGTGACTAAGCTGGGGATATCTAGCACATTAGTATTTCATTCCCACAACCTCCACTTGATACTATGTGACTCTGAGCAAGTCACTTAACCTTCTCAGTGCTCCTGGGTTGCCCCTGAAAATTGGCACTTGTGCCTAGTGGACCTTACCCAGTTACCAAAGAATATATAAAAAAATACAAACATATTTTTACTGTAACATACAGTAGTCGAGGTACCCTGTAATTTACCATTGTTCTAATCTGGCTGCAATGATTCTGTTTAGTTAAAGATAAATATTCAGATACATTTTATGTGTCTTATAAGCTTGTTTTTAGACTTTAGTTGGGTCTTTATTGTAGTTATTGCATGTGGGCATCTAGGTGGTAGATTGCTAAGAACGAGATCACTGTTAGCAACTAGCTTATTCAAGTTTAAAATCAGCAAGGCCATCCAAAAATCCTCAGCTGTTTGAATCAAAACTAGTCATAATGAAAGTATGCTCACAAGGAAAAACCTCTTCTATCACTGTCAAAAAGGCTTCATACTGTAGTTAGCACCCCACTTAGGTGAATGGGATAATTTGCACCTTTTCTACTCTCTTTTGTTTCAGTCTCTGTGGCAACAAAAAGCTTTCTGATAGACTGCTTCAACACAAAACAAATGATAAGTGTTTAAGTGCACTTATGCTTGGCCAGTGGATTTTGAAACCAAACAAGACAAGGATTCAAAAGAAGGCATTGTCACAGAAAACAGTTGCCCGACCTTGCACTGCATTGTTTCGGCCAAACCCAAATCTGCATGCAAAATTGTCAATATATTTGAGAGTATTTTATTAAAAATGTTAATACTTTTTACACAGTTCAATGTAAAAACAAAAAAATTGCAAGAAATTATGGAACACGTCAGTTTTTGCAGAGAATGGTGAAAAATGCGGATTCCACAAAAAAATTGCAAGTGCAATTTTCCAGTGCCCCTGGTGATGTCTCTTGACTGCATTTTTTCAGAGGTGCATGTTCATTCCAAATGCAGAGGAAGAGATTGGAAAAGAGCGATAGGGCAGAGTCAATATCAATGGCTGATACGATGGGTGACCAATCTGCCACAAAGAGATCACGTAGAAGGGCAGATATCTAGATTGCAGAGGGGTGGGACCATATATATTTAGGCAACCCAGTGAAGGTGAATCTTCTGTATGCAAAAAGTAATACAATAACCACTGAGGGGATCTGGTAATTTCCCAGATGAAGTGATATGGTGGGGGTGGGAGGATAACACCCAGTCTATCAGTGAGTGATTTTGGGAGTGGGGATTTAAGCAAGTGGGTTCTTGGATCAGTTGAATGAGGTTTAGAGCTTTGATTTTGAGGAAGATGGACTGAGAGGAGGGGGAGAGAGCCAGTCTAAGGTGAAATCACCCAGGAGCAGCAGCTTTCCATTTGCCATGTGGATGGAGATAGTGGTGATGATGGAGACTAGGGAGTCAGCTGATGTTTTAGGAGGGACATAAAGTGCACCTATATAGAGTGATGCAGAAGAGGAGAGGGAGATTTTTGCTTAAATAACTTCTTGTGAGGATGTGCGGGACTCTTTCAATGTAATGGTGCAGGATAGAGATTGTTTACAGGGCAACACCACCACCACGCTTCCCTCAGTCCTAATTGTACACTGCTCTTTCTAAATCTACACTGAAATTTTAAAGAAGCATTATTAGTTTTTCAAATGTACCTCTTAATATACTGACACAGACCGACTGCAGTCACAGGTTTAAAACACAGAGGTGATTGTTTCTTTTCTCCACACAGATCCAGTAGCTCAGCTACTGTGCTAATTGGGGGGATCTCTGAAAAGGGAAGTATGCTTTTTGCAAATTTTCCTGCATTCACTCACTTGTTCTTATAATGTGGGGAACAATGTGGGGAGTCTGAGTTGCATGTGAAGGGGGTAACTGGAGGGCAACATTGAGGTTGGGCTTGGGGAGCGACACAGGTGCTGGACCCAGCAACCACTGGGGAGAACGCTGACACAGCATCACTGCAGGTGACCTGTAGTATGACTGTTGTCAGACATTTATTTCCCAGAGTTTCTAGTGACCCCAACAGCAAAGTGTGAGTGTCCTGAAGCAGGAGTGTGGTGTCTTACTAAGTGGCATCTGCAGTGCATACATAAGGCAGATCTCAGACCACAGAGGATTCTGCTCAACAAGTAGTAGTAGTAATATTTTGTTTATTCAGCACTCATTTTCAGGGGCCCAGAGTGCTTTATAAATATACAACTCAAATCTGACGAACAACATCAAAACACTTTAAAGCAGAATAAGAGGCCAGGCAAGGGAGCAGGGAATAACAGTGGAATGGGGCCTGCTGTTGAAGGTGGGCAACAGGCCAAGTAGGACTGAAGAGGTAGGCTAGGTTACTTTTGGAACTACACCTTATCCAGAAAAAGCCTAGATAGGCAGGAGGGATTAGTGATTCGAGCTACTCCCTATCTGGGGTAGGTCAGTATTAGCAAGTGGGATTACTGGGTGGTTCTTTTCTTTATCTGAGGTAGGCCTGTGAATGCAGGAGGGGGTACTGATTGGAGTTACTCCGTATCTGGGGTAGGCCTGCAAATGCAGGTGGGGTGGACTGATTTAAGTAGCCATATCTGTGGTAAGACTGGAGGATTAGTGTTTGAAATAAAATGTTAAGGCAGGAGTCAGAACGGAAGTGGGTAGTGTGCTGTAAGGGATGTGGTGCTACAGTGTTCCTGAGAACAGTGCAGGAGACAGGGGGCTGTCCAGTATGGAGGAGGCTAGGATCCTTGATGACTGAGGTGCAGCTGCTAAGAAAGGAGTTGGCAATACTGGCAGGGAGACAGGAGAGCTGGGTCATGCCAGGGGTAGGATCAAGGAGTAGAGTGAGTGTATGGGGTCTGGGGTCCAATTGCACTGTGACCCACTGCCTCAAAAGGTGAGAAAGCCAAGGGAGTGGGAATGTAGGAACATGAGGAGAAGAGGATGGGGTCAGCAGGAGGTGGCAATAGTGGGAGCACTCCTTGTGGTACCAGTTGGGAATTGCTTCCAGCTACTGGGTATTGCTGGGAGATGGGGGATCTAGATAGGACCCAGATAATGGAGAGGTAGATGGTCTGTAGTGGGGTTTGGAAGAGGCTGCAGTGGGGAGAGAAGGGAATGGGGGTGAGGCAAGGAAAACAGGAGGGGAAGGGAGTACTCTTAGGGGAGCAGAAAAGAGGAAGGAGTGGAGAGACAGGAGGAAAGGGGTTCATCTGGAGCTAGGTTAGATGGAGGATTAGACAAGGAGGGGGACGTTAGTTAGGCAAAGACTGAGGTGAAGGAGGGAGGGGAAGAGGGAGGGAAAGAGGGAGTAGGAGTAGGGGCAGTAGGTTGAATTTGACAGGTAAAAGTGAATTCAGTAGTGTATGGTGGAGGGGAAGAGCAGAGATGGAGATGTAGTGATAGGGGATTCAACAGTGAAGGGGATTAGGTAGCCTAGGAGGATAGAAAGCAGCAATATAGGAGAGTGGTGTGCCTTCCTGGAATGACAGCAGAGTGCAAAGGACAGAAGATAGGCCCACTCACAGAGGGGATAGGGTGAAAGTCATGTGGTTGTTCACCTAGGAACCAATTGCCTAGCTGGATGAAAAGTAGGGACTGTTCAGGAGAGGTTTAGGTTGGTGGGTCAGGTCTATAGAGGGCTGGCAAGGTCAGTAGATTTCTTGGATTTGCTGCTGGTACTTACAGCAAGCACAACCAGGAGCCATCATGGCCAGGGTAACTCTCAGGTTCGGGGGAAGTTACAAGTACTGTCCCACAGGAATCAGTGCTTGGCCCAGTGATGCTTAATGTGCTCATTGCTGACATTGGGGACAGACTTAAAGGCAAGATCAGCCTTTTTGTATATTACACCAGGCTCAGTGGAATGAAGGATTGTGGGACCTAAAGGAGGATCTGGCTAGGCTGGAAAGGTTGTCAGGCATCTAGCATCTGGGTTTCAATGTCAAGAACTGCAAGTTTGAGCAATTAGAAAGAAGAACCTGAGGGCAGAGTACCATCTGGGGGAGTTAAGGTCACTGAAACAGATGAGGAGAAGCACTTGGGGAAGCAATCAGCAGCTACATTAAGCAGGCCTTGGCATGTAGGAAGGCAGCATTCAGAGCAAACTGAATACTAGCCTGCATTGCTAGAGGGTTCACAAGCAGAAGGGAGGAGGTTATAATGCTGCCATACCGATCGTTAGTGCAACTGCAACTGGAGAACAACATGCAGTACTGGAGCCCCTACCTAAAAAAGGATATCAACCAGCTTGAAGCAGTTCAATGAAGGTACTGTATAAACAAGGGGAATAAAATGCTGTTCTGATGAATATTATTCTGTGGATCACAGTAGGCAGAATTCCACAAACGAATCAGTGAAATTCTGCTGGAAATTCCACCGGCGGAATGGCCATTCTGCTCTAATTCCGCCAGCAGAATTCTGCATTCCGCATTCTGCACAGCACTATCCTAGTGGGGAGGTTAGAATGCTTTTTTTTTAATTCTTTGGTAACTGGGTAAGGCCCACTAGGCACAAGTGCTTGTTTTCATTGGCAACCTGGGAGCACTGGGGAGGTTAAGTGACTTTCTCAGAGTCACACTGAATGCAGTTGTAGGTTGTGGAATCAAACTCAGGTCTGCTGGATGTACCAAGCTCATTTGCAGCTCGTTACTTATATAATGCAATATTTAAGACCACCACTAGACTGCTATTTGCTGTGACAACTATTCAGTACTATAGAACTCTTGTCACTCACGGCTCTCACTAGTAGATGGGACTGTTATAGAAAGACTGCCTTATATCATATAGAACACTAGATACAGAACCTAGAACCAATGTTACATTTACTGAAAAGCATGCTACTAACCCCCTCTCTCACTCCTAATTTCCTATGCATTCCTACAGTTCCCTCCTTTAGCTCTCCCCATTTTCATTTTTCTAATAAATTTCCGGCCTTCTTGTCTTCCCTCTTTACCCCATAGGCACTGCCATTTTCACATGTTTTGCACCCAACCCTGTTTTCTATGCATTTTTCCACTGGTGCATAGACTTTTAACATAGAAACATAGAAACATAGAATTTGACGGCAGATAAGGACCGCTTAGCCCACCCAGTCTGCCCATTTCCCTACCTGATGGATAAGCTGCAGATCCTAGTTAACCAGCAGCCTACTTCTTCCTACCCCCACCCCCTAGAATTGCCTTATGACTGTCCCATGCATGCTTGAATTCCACCACTGTTTTTGACTCCACAACCTCCTCTGGAAGGCTGTTCCACACATCCACAACCCTCTCTGTGAAAAAATACTTCCTTAAATTACCTCTGAGCGCCCCCCTTCTATCTTCAAATTGTGCCCCCTTGTTCTTGCACACCTCTTTTTTTGAAAGATGCTACCCTCTTGGACTTTGTTGATTCCCTGAGGTACTTGAAAGTTTCTATCATGTCCCCTCTCCTCCTTTCCTTGAGGCTATACATATTAAGCTCCTTAAGTCTCTCTTCATATGTCTTCCGGTGCAGACCCTGCACCATTTAGATGCCCTCCTCTGGACAGCTTCCATCCTGTCTATGTCTTTGCGGAGATTGGGTCTCCAGAACTGCAGGTACTCCAGATGTGGTCTCACCAGCTGTCTGTACAGAGGGATAATAACTTGTTTTCTACTGGTGATGCCTCTCTATGCATCCAGTATCCCCAACCCTCTTGCTGCCCTCTCATATTGCTTGCCCACCTTTAGGTCATCTGATATGACTACCCCCAGGTCCGTTTCCATTTTTGTTGTTGTTAGTATCTCACCCCCCATTGTGTACTCTTCCCCTGGGTTTTTGTTTCCCAGGTGCAATACCTTGCACTTCTTAGCATTGAATCTAAGCTGCTACCTTTTCCCACCTTTCTTCTTGCCCTAATCTTTGATGCTGTTAACTTTCCCTACTCCACCTACTGTATGTTTTTCTACCCCCACTCCAATTATCTGCTTGCAGCTATATGCCGTTGCTGATTTTTATTTTTTAGCTTTTATATAGTTTTGTATATTCCATTTTGGGAGTTTTATTTCATAGTTTTGTTGTACTCTTCTGTACAGCCAGTACTTTCTTTTTTCCATATGTAATAATCTATATTGCTTCATTTTTTTCTTGTTAATACTGTATACCGTATAACTGCATGTTTTTGTTGTTTGCATGTTCCAATTTACTGTAATCCCTCCCTAGGTCACACCTCGAAATAACATTGACTCAGTGGCTTTTCAACGTTACTAATTTCTAAATAAATAACGCATATCTACAGTATGTGTAGCACATATAACCCATTGTTCCCTATGCACCCCATTAAGTTCATACTGTACTTCTGATGAGCAATGGCACCTCAGAATAATATTACATAGGAGAGGCCAAGGCAAGTTCTCAAAACTCTGGGTTCTGATTTAGGGCTTATCTTTGTTTTTTCAGACCTTAATGGAAAATCTTTTTTTTTTCTGTATGCTATACTTAGAAACATTCAGTATTTGGCACCTGGAGAATGAGTCCATACTTCCAAAAAAATATCCAGGTAGCCAACCCAGTGATGCAGAGGGCTGAGGCACTGACAAGTACAGATGCAGTAACATTTTATTTATTTGTGGTAGTATCAGGCGAAATTAGGGAAAAAAAGGCTTGTCACATGACTTACCCTCTGCAGCAGACTGCAGGTCATGTGGGTGACTGTACTTAGGTAGGAAGCCACTGAATCTGCTTCCTGTTCCTAGTGTTTGCAGGCAGAATAGTGGAGTGTTATTGACTGCAGACTGTAAAACATTTAAATTAATAGTTTGTGTGGTTGTTTGTGTTTGTGTTCTTCCCCAATGTCTTCATTTTTTTTTAAAGTTAACTTTCTGTTGTAGGGCATTTTCTGTTGTGTTATTTTTTTCTATCTTTATAGTTAGTTTGTGTATGCGTGTGTGTGTGTGTGTGTGTTTGACTCCCTCTCTCTCTGTTTCTTTTTCATTTTAGTTTTCTATTAAGAAAACTTTTTTTTTGTTAAACATGGATGGGAGGAAAGATAGGGCAAGGAGGACTGGGCAGAAGGCAGGAACAGCAGGAGGACCTACTGTTCACTTTAACAGGCGGGCATTTCTGCCTATAACACAGGTCCCCACAGCAGGAGCATGTGTCCCCCACCCCCAGCAGCAGCAGCCCATTGCCCCCCAAACAGCAATAACAGGTTCATTGCACCTTTCAGCAGCAAGAGTACCTTTCCCCCTCAGCAGCAGCATATGCCCCTACCCCCCAACAGCAGCAGGAGCTTGTTAGCCCTCCCTAGCAGCAGGAGCACATGCCCCCACGCCCTTAGCAAGGGCAGAAGGATGTTATTGATACCCCAGATGGGATATCAGCTGGCACTCCCCTCCACTGAGTCTCAGCAGTGTGGTCATTTTTTATCATGAAGACTGGAGATGACACTGTTGTCATTAGCAGCATTTGTGGTAGCAATGTAAAGAGGGGAAAACAAGGGCCCCACTTTGGGGCTGGTTGACAAAGGAGCCACCTGCAGCACCACCATGCTGTAGAGTGGCTCACAAAATAACAAGATGCTGCAGCAGGAGATAATGATGAGCAAGGGAAAGGGGGAAATCAGCAGGAGGAAGGAAGTCAGCAACCTAGGGTGTGCCGTAGATCTAGCAGGAGGATGCAGCAGAAGGACTCTGAGACAGCAGGACCATCCAGTCTCAATGATGCACCCCACACCTGCCAGAGCCACTGTGCTGCTGATTCTTCAGTGCAGCCTACTGCAGCCCCCCCAGGTCAGGTTAGCATGGAAGACCTGGAGGTCATGTGCTCTAAGGTGGTGGCAGTGCACAGTGAGGTGCACGGTGTCTGGCAGGAGTTGGACCTGTTCCACTAAGACGTCAGGGGTGACCTCCAAAAAATAATGGAGAACCAAAATAAGGCATTGGACCTCCTGGTGGAGCTGCATCGTAGGGGGGTGGTGGTGGCACTGGTAGTGGTGGAAGTGCATAATGGCCCATAGTCCAAGGTCCGCAGTGACACCATGTCATTTTTGACAGCCCATATCTTTTTCTTCTTCTCCTTTCTTACTATTGACTCACTCTTCCTCATATGCACCCCCTAAACATAAGAAAAAACAGAAAAAAATAATAAAAGTGAAAAAAAATATTTTCTGACTTCTTCTTCTTCTTCTTCTTCTTCTTCTTCTTCTTCTTCTTCTTCTTCTTCTTCTTCTATATCCTCTTACTTCTTTTTCTTGTCCAGTGGTATGTATAATTTCTTATGTAATGTTTATGATCCCTTCCTTTCTGCTGTCATATGAATACCCTTGCCCTGACCCTGCATGTCCCTACTCTTTTAGTACTGTTACTGTGCCAATAAACTCTGTACCTTTCTTTTTGTTTTATGTTACTTCTTCTTTATATGTTACCTCCACTTATCCACAAATGTCAAGTATTGTAATTTGTTCCTATGAACAACATTTTTTTACAAACCTATGTGATGTTGTGGCAGTTGTTTTAGCTATGTGCAGCATCAGTCTAAATACATACACACCAGTCATAGAAACATAATCACTTTCTTTGTGAAGTTAAATATAAATATGTTTTTTGTGCATAACAACATGTGTCCCTGCCCTGGTCTTGCCACCCACAAATGTCAATGTTTTCTCCCTCCCTCCCCTCCAGTCATCATGATGATGTTTTATAGTGCCCCACCACCACTACCACCACCTGGTCCAAATGTGCTCAGTCATGATTCTATATGGTGTCCCCCCACCTAGCAGACCTCAAAATGATGTTTGGTCCACTGTTTACAAAGGATTTTAGGCTAAATCTTGTTGCTGCCAGTGCAGAGCAGGCCATTCACACCCATAAATGGTTCATAAAAAATGTTACATTAAATTGAGACAAAAATGAAATCTCAGTCATGATGTTAAATGGTGTCCTCCCACCGAGCAGACCTCAAAATGCTGTTTGGTCTACTGTTTACAAAGGATTTTAGGCTGAATCTTGTTGCTGCAAGTGCAGAACAGGCCATAGAAGTCCATAAATATTTCATAAAAAATGTTACATTAAATTGATACAGAAATCAGGTCTCAGTCATGATATTATATGGTGCCTGCCATCCACCTGGACCAAAACATGCTGTTTGGCCCACTGTTTACTAAGGCTTTCAGTCCTCATCTTGTTGCTGCCAGTGTCAAACAGGTCATACAAGTCCAGAAATATTTCAGAAAAAATGTTACATTAAGTTGAGACAGAAATCAGGTCTCAGTCATGATGTTATATGGTGTCCCCCACCGAGAGGACCTCAAAATGGTGTTTGGTCCACTGTTTACTATTTTTATTTATTTATTTATTGAAATGTTTCACCTGGAAGGCACATCGAACAACAAGTTTCTTGTCTCCTGATGCGACCTGGGGGTACAATTGAATGAAGAATTAGACATACAGTTTAACATTTAACATATTCGAGAAATTAAAGATTCAATTAGATTTGTGCTGCCCCACCAGGCCATCCTCGACTAAGCAACCAGCCGGAGGAAGCCACCGGATGCTTTTCAACCTATTGCACCACACAGAGCTTTCTCCACTGACTTCACCCCAGGTGCTGCCCCACTGGGCCATCCTCGACTAGTTTATTTTAGTTTAGTTTTTTTTTTGTTGACCAGGTAAGTGCACTAGACAAATTCTGCCTTTTTTCAGGCATGACCCGGGGGAGAGGGAAACAGATGAATGCCAACTGACTTTGAACCAGATTAAGCTGTTAGTGGTATTTTTAGTGAAAGGGGAAAATCTGGTCAGGGCACCAGGGAAAATTCCCCTACTCTTTTCAGGAAGTGCCATGGGATCTTCAACATCCATCTGAACTACCACCAGAACAGGCAGATGGGACCTCGGTTTAACGTCTCATCTGAAAGACGGCACCTCAGGAGTGCAGCACCCCCCTCATGCTGCACTACAGTGTCACTATTGGGATATTAACCCAAGTACCAGGTGTGGGGATAGAACCCACAGCCTTCTGATCTCCCAGCCTCAGAGGTGAGTGTGCTACCTGCTGAGCCACTGACACTGCTGCCTGTGCTGCTGACTAAGTGACTGGCTGGAGGAAGCCACTGGATGCTTTTCAAGCTACTACACCATGGAAATCCCCACCAACTTCACCCAAGGTGCTGCCCCACCGGGCCATCGTCAACTAAGTGACCAGCTGGAGGAAGCAGACAGATGCTTTTCAAGCTACTACACCACAGAGAGCTTTCCCCAACGACTTCACCACAGGTACTGCATTCCTGCTCGGATCCGTTTCCAGGGAAGTGATTAGCTGCTGAAGGAAGAAGGCTACTCCAGGAGCAGCAATGCTCCATTTGGCTGGCTGATCTGCTTCTAGCTTGACTAAAAAGCCATGGATACCTCAGCTCAGATTTTTTGCTTGGACATTTGGGGGCCAACTGGGTTACTGCTATCCTCCATCGAATCCTGGTTTCTAAATCATAAACTGCTTCTCAATCAAAAGAAAAACAATTCTATGGTCTTCTGCAGCCCCCACAACAAAAACAAACAACTCCACGTCTCCATTGCAACCAAACAAGGAGCCATCCTAGAGCAAACACAATCATTCAGGTACCTCAGCATCACCCTTGATCCCCACCTCTCATACACTGTCCATATCAGCAATGTTGCAAAGTCTGCCAATGCGAGGTTGTGCATATTATTCCAGCACAGGAAACACCTAACCCCAGAAGCACTGGCAGTGGCCGTCCAAAGCTCCATCGTCAGCATCATAGACTATGGTCTTATCATATATGGGCCTGCAACTACCTCTGCTCTCACACGTATCACAACCTCCCTGAATAAGGCCTGTCATCTCATCACTGGCTCACATCGCCGTACCCACACATGTGACCTTTGTTCCCAATCTGGATGTCTTCAACTGGACAAATTCATAAAACACCAAACCTACGTCACGACCAAGAAAATTATAATGGGTCGGCCCCACCTGGTGTCTGTGCCCTCCTTAAGCCTAGACATAGGAACGTCACTACAAGGAGATGCAGTTCCCATCTACTACATATCTCATGATGTCGCACGACCCAAGGACAAAGATCATTTGCCTATTAGGCTTCCAACTGGCTCAACTCTCTTGGAAGCGACATAGCGACCACTCCAACACTCGACCTCTTCAAGTCCAAGCTGCACCTCTCACTGCTTGTATCCTGCGATTGCCCATCTTAACATTTTCACCATTCCAGCTGCAAATGCCCCAGCACCCAGCACTTACAATCAGCCTTTGCACCCCTAGCACCTTACCTGTCATATTCCCTCGACAAGGTCCCATGACTGCATTGTCTCCCACCCTCACCCACCTCCCCCCGTATCTCCACTCCTGCCCCTGCCCCAACCACCCCCATACTCCCCCTTACCTTTACCCGATTTCCTGCCATCACCCCCACCCCTCCTTCCCTTGTCTTACTCATAGTTCAAGTCTTTGTACTGGTTATTACATGTCTGTAAGTCAATGACTATATGTTTGTAACTAAAAATGATGGCTGTTGCACAAGCTGATGTGGAACCTTTGTAAAAGAGCCTCAGCTCAAAGGTATTGTAATCCTAGATTGAAATAAATAAATAAAAATAAATAAAATGTGTACTGACGGAAGGGCACTGTGTAAACTGTATATGGTTGTTTAACAGCATTTTACTGTTCATTTTTAAATCCAAGCCCTGAACTGTTTGAGAGCAATCTTATAACTTTTAAATCCAAGCCCTGCACTGTTTGATAGCAATTTTACAGCTTTTAAATACAAGCCCTGCATTGTTTAAGAGCAATTTTACAGCTCGGTTTGAATTCTAAGCCCTGCACTTCTTAAGAGCAATTTTACAACTCACTTTTAAATCTAAGCCGTACACTATTGCCATCCAAATGCAATCTTGTCATTTGAGCCTGGTTCATTTAACTTTAATTTTAAGCCCAGTACTGTGCACCTACCAGGGTTACAAACAGACCCCAGACTTCTTAGCTGTTTGTATTATTCAAACCTAGTACTAATCCTACATTGGGGATGCAAACAGTCTTCTGACACTCTAAGCATATTTGTTCCTTATTTCTCCTAAAGTGTATAACAGCTCTGACTGTGCCTGCTTCCCCCCAGGCTCTTAGCAGAACCCTTTTGCACTAGATTTAATTCACATTTAATTTAGACACCAATTTTAATTGTGCCTGCTGGGCTGTGGAGTCCTCCACACCCCCCACCCCCCCTCTCCTTCTCCACCCTTTGTCTAATACTGTGTCTCCTACCTCACTAATCTCCTAATCCCTGCCCCATCCTTAAGCATCCTGCTTGCCATTGTGCTTGAGACTATTTGTAACCTCCACCCCTTCCTCTCCTCAGGCCCTGCCCCACCGGGCCATCCTCGACTAAATGACCAGCTGGAGGAAGCCGCTGGATGCTTTTCAAGCTACTGCACCACGGAGAGCTTTCCCCACCAACTTCACCCCAGGTACTGCACTCCTGCTTGGATCCAATTCCAGGGAAGTGATTAGGTGCCGAAGGAAGAAGACCATTGACTATTCCAGGAGCAGCAAAGCTCCATTTGGCTGGCTGATCTGCTTCTAGCTAGGCTGATTTTTCACCCTCCCCACTATCCCTATCCCAGGCCTCCTTTAAATACACTCAGACCACTCCCACTGTCTTGGATAACCATTTTGATTGGCTGCTCCTCTTCTGATCTATGTGTAAGACAATCCTCTTGTTTCGGCAACAACCTTGTTGGCTCTGTGGAAAATACTTATTCTGCCATCTTCTGGTCTTCATTGCAACATCATTTTAATCAATTCTGCTCTAGATCTGATCCGAGATCCTTTGCTGCTCCCACTGACTTCCTGCATGCAGGAAGCTTGCAAAACAGTAGTCAATTTTGAGTGCATCCTGCATAATGGGGACTTTTATTTCCTTTCTTGCCTCTGTCTCATACTGTTCTGCACCCTGGAGTCCCGTGTTAGTCCACACCAGTCTCCATGCAGCATGGACAGTTACAGCTCTACTTTGGATTGTCTGGTTTCCTTTGGCACTACAGATTCTCACATACTGGCTTTTATGTTACCTAATTTAGATCCTCTTTTCCAACCCCCATGGCAAATTGGTACTTCTTCCACTAGGGTAACAGAGTGTAGGATCCTGCTTACCTCTGCATTTTTTACCCAACATGCCTTGCTTTTTACAGCCATGGTTCTTCTTTTTACATTACTTAGCCCCCTAGGCATGCAGCTCAGGGACCCCCTGAAGCTGTGTAATAGCAACCCTAAGTGAGTTTCACCTAAAGCTCACAGACTTCTTCTTGAAACTATCAAGAAAATCTTGCTGCTCTTATTATGTCTGGTAATGTCAAAATCAACCCTGGTCCTTCCTGCAGCTATCACTTTGCCTGCCAATCTAGCCAGTGTCAAAGGATTGAGCTTTATGAATATTAATGTGTGCAGCCTACTAAAAAGGTTTGCCTCTATTCAAGCATTGACTTCCCATACAATGCCTGATATACTCATGGTCACTGAGACTTGGCTCAGACCTGGCACCCCAGATAGTGAGGTGAATATCCCATCTTAAACCCTGTTCAGAACTGACAGACTAACCAGAGGAGGAGGAGTAGTTGCCATTTATGTCAAGAAGAAATTGTCTGCATCATTTATAGATTTGTTCTCACTCCCAAAGGAATTTGAGAGCCTGACTCTCAATGTCAAGCTATCTTCCTCTGTCTCAATATGCATTCTAGGATGCTATAGACCTCCATCCATGGGGCTACATTTTCTGGACTTTATAAATAATATGACGGGATCCCTTCAGTCGGAGATTATTATACTAGGGGACCTCAATATGGACTTGTACTCCAGTAGTTCCTTACCCCTAAAGACTATTTGTGACTCCTTTGGTCTTTCCCAACTCATTTCTGAAGCAACACATCCAAACGTCCCCGACGTGGAACCTTTGTAAAAGAACCTTGGCTCAAAGGTGTCTTCCAAAATAATAATAAAATAAATAAATAAATAAACCAGAAAGTGCTCTAAAAATAGTACACTTCTTGATTTTAGTAAGCAAACCCCATCTGTTTTCACATGCAGGAGTCTTCTTGGATTTCAGTGACCACTGTATTACAGCAGGTGTAAGATCCGCTCCAAAACTACCATCCATTTCCAAATTCTCAATCAGGAGGAAACTGCATAATTTTGACATCTCTGCATTCCTCTCCGACTTGCGAGATTCCTTGAGATGGCAGGATTTTACTTGGTCAACTTTTTGCCTGCGGCCTATGATATCATCCAGGAAATTGTGTTAGGGGCTGTGGATAAACATACGCCATTGGTCCAGATTCATTCTAAAAATTAATCATGTCCTTGGTTTACAGCCCAATTAAAGGCCTCCCTGTTGCACAGAGCCTGGCTTTAGAAAAAAACTCGGAAATCAAAACTTCCAGATGACTGGACATCATTCAGGAAGGCTAGACACCACTGTATCAATCTGTTTAGGGAGGCTAAGGCTAGCTATTTCTGCAAAGAACTGGACGCTTCCACCAACTGCTCAACAAACGTCTGGAAAACCATCAAGGATATTCAAGGGCACGTGGCTACGAGTAACTTACCCACAAAAATCGCCATTGGCGCAACTTCTGTGTCAGATAAATCAACTATCCTCGACATTTTTAATAACCATTCTGCTACTGCAGGTCTCGCTTTCGATGCCTCCCCTGCCAATAACCTCTGCTCTAGTCTTGGAGCACCGGACTTACCAGATCCGGTCACAAGCGTGGCCTTCTCCCTCTGCCAACCATGCTAAGAGAAGTTGGAGATCTCCTCCTACAACTGGATACCAGAAAGAGTGCAGGGGCAGACCAATTGGACCCATTCTTCCTGAAGCTTAGTCTTCACATCCTGGCTGTGCCCATAATGCACCTTTCTAACCACTCCCTTTTGCAGGGCGATATTCCTCCCATATGGAAAATGGCTTACATAATCCCCCTTTTTAAATTTGGAGACCCCAGTGACTTGAATAACTATGGACCTATCTCCATACTTTCTACCCTTTCCAAACTGCTGGAGAAAATAGTGAGTGTGCATCTCAGAAACTACCTCAAAAGTGGGAACCTGCTCAGTCCTTATCAGTCAGGTTTTAGGCCTTATCACAGTACTGTTTCAACCCTTGCAGAGGTCACCAATGACTGCCAGTGTGCCTTGGATTTGAAGACGTTTGTTTGCACAGCATTTCTGGACTTAAGCAAAGCATTCGATACAGTTGACCACGAGCTGCTCCTTGTCCCCCCTCAGAAACATCAACTGTGACCCCCCCATTGCTGAGCTGGTTTTTGAACTATCTAACAGGGCGACAGCAGCAGGGCAAGGCTGCAGGGGTATTCTCATCCTTCAAACCTCAACTGAGGGGTGTACCACAAGGGTCTATACTGGGTCCATTGCTTTTTACAATTTACATTAACAATATTGATGCTAACATTAAATCTGCTAACATCCACCTATTTGCCAATGACACAGTACTTTACATCAGAATACCCTCTCCAGAAGCAGCTTGTAGGGATCTGTAATGGGAATTTAACCTTCTACAACTACATTTACTGTACCAGAAACTGCTCCTGAATGCCAAAAAGACAAAGGCAATGTTTTCTCTCCCTTTTCATATGTCAGTAACCCCACAGCTCAAGGTAATATTCCCCAGATCCACACTCTTCTTGACAAATTGCTGGAATTTGTTACTAAATTCAAATACCTGGGGGTGTGGATAGACCAAAAGCTTTCCTTTTGTGATCATATTGAGGATGTCTTAAATAAGCTTAGGCAGAGGCTTGGTCTGTTCTATAAGATCACAAATTTTCTAACACTGGATGCCAGGAAGAGAACGGTCTAAACCACGTTCCTTACCTCATTGGACTAAGCATATTTCCTTTACAGCCAAGGCCCCATGTCTGCCCTGGCTAAATTAGACACACTCTACCATTGGGCCTTGAAGTTCATAACTGGTCTCCCATACTCCACACATCACTGCCCCCTTTACACCGCAGTAGGTTGGTCATCCCTTAACTACAGAAGACAGAGAAATGCAGCTCTCTGGACATTTAAGGTCATCACAAAGATGTTGCCTCAGTACATCTCGGATTGTCTTCCTTTAGGTGAGATAGGTAAATATGCCTTAAGGAGTTCCTCTGTTATCTCCCTTGCAGTACCGAAGTTCAAGTCACACTTCAGCACATCTGCCATATCTCACACTTTACCCTCTCTCTGGAACAACTTGCAAAAAACCCTGAAGTTGACCTACTCAGTCAAACTATCAGCCTTCAAAGCAGTTTATTCTTGTTCTATCAAGGAATCCTGCAACTGCTTCCCCTGATGTCACCTTCTCCTAGCCTCAGCTCCATCTGCTCCAGTGCATTGATAAATTCATGATAAATTAATTACAGATAGCAAAGAAATGGCAAATGAATATAATAAATATTTCCTCAGTATTTTTGGAGATAAAGAGTACATTACTTTAGACAAGTTACACAAAGCAGAACCCATTAAATATTTTACGAAAGAGGATACTCTTAGAGTTATAAATAAAACTAAACCAACATGCTCTGCTGGTTGCAATGGCTTCCCCCAATTTTTTAAGAATTATGTACTGATCCATCTTCCTGTGTGTATCCCTTTGGGAAGGATCTGGATGCCAGTATGCCGCAAGATTCGACTAGTCAAAACCTGGACTATTTATTGGGAGGTTATATGATGGACGGTATACTTTTGGAATGGTATCTGGGATCTCCCTATATGTGAGAAGACTGGCAGTACAGTCTCCTTGGTGATTGCTGTGACACTCCACACTGGCTCGATTCTCTCTACGGATTATATTTTGTTTTTATTGAACATTCACCCTTTTTTTTCTCTTGGAGAATCCCTCTGTTCCGATCGATGTCTGATACGGATATGTTCTAGACATCCTAGAAGCCTGGATTTACCCAACGAAGGAATCTAATCTCTCGATCAGACTACCTGGATTTGGAATTGTTCCTGTTCCCCCCCCTTTTTTTTTTTTACTATGTCATTTTTTGGCTGTTCCGGAATGAACGATATCTTTACTATTCGGACTTTGGTGGGCGGGGGCTGCGGGCTGTGCAGTCGAACATTTTGGGCTGCTTAGATGGATATCATGTGGCGGACTATTTTAGGAGAGCAATTCTAGGGAACTGGGGTGGATGGTTGGGGAGGGCATTTTCTATATATTGGGGTCATTTATTGGAAGGATGGGGAGGTTTTGGTTCTCAATGGGGTCAGGGGGGTGGGAAGGGCTTTAACAATAGTCAAGGTTACTGCTTTTTGGGAATGCACGTTTATTTCCAGCAGGTTAGCATTCATTTATGTCTCACCTTTCCTGAGAGAGTCATAATAGTTCCAGATCACTATCTATACACAAGAAGATTGTTATTTCTATATACAATGAGTCAAATGTATAGGATTATAACTTGGAATGTGAAGGGAGCCAAGGATAGGGCTAAACGACAAATAATATTGAAACACCTTTACCAGCTGGGTGCACATATTGCTCTTCTTCAGGAAACCCACCTGAAGAGGGATGATCTCTTGTATTTCAGGAGGACATGGGTTGCTCAGGTGTATGGAGCTGGGGTCTCGACCAGAAGGGCTGGAGTAGCTATATTGGTGGCTAAAGGTGTCCCCCTTTAAGTTGCTGAAGGAATATTGGGATCGGGAAGGTCGATTTATACTTGTATGGGTGCAATTAGCTTCACAAACCTTACTCTTAGGATCAGTCTATGGCCCTAATAATGACTCCCCTTGTTTCTTCTCCATGTTGCTACAGCGGTTACTCGTAGATATGCCTCCAGTAGTAATTATTGGAGGAGATTGGAATCTAGTACTACAGAACGATATAGACCGAACCTTCAATAAGAAGAAAGGCCTTTCACCAGCACAGAGAGCTCTTAAGGGCCTTATGAGTAATACTGATCTAGTGGATATATGGCGTGTCCTTCACCCTGGGAAGCGACAATATTCCTTTTATTCCCCAGTCCACAATTCTTACTCGCGAGAATTGATTATATCCTACTCAGTTCTATTGCAATCCCTGACATCATAGAGGCAGATATTTCAGCAAGGGCTATTTCGGACCATGCTCCGGTTAGTATATTATTCAGACCATCCCCTTTTCTCCGGCGCTCGCCGCAATGGAGATTAAATACTCAAATATTAAGGGAAGAACATCACCTAAAAGCAATTAAAGAATATATTGGTTTATTCTTACAAGACAATCAAAATTCAATACCTCCAAAAGATATGATTTGGGCCGCATTGAAATGTTCCTTGAGGGGGGAATTAATAAAGATTACTTCTAGGAAAAAACTTATTCAAAAAAAGGAGATGACCTCTTTGCTAACCCAAATTAGCCAAATTGAATGCAGATTATCCCAACGCTCGTCTGATGCAGACAGACTTAAGTTGCATAGGTTACAGGAGCAATACTCGGGGCTTGCCCTACACCAGGCCGAGCTTGCCTTGTTACGCGTAAAGCTTCAATACTTAGCTACAGGTGAGAAGGCGGGAAGACTACTTGCAATGCGGATAACGCAGATGGATTCAGCACAGTATATTGCAGGAATTCATCCTGCCCAGGAAAACCAGGTCTGCACGGATCCTCATCTCATGGCAAATGCCTTTAAAGATTTCTTTCAAATGGTATACTCCAAAGATTCTCAGTTAGATGTCTCAGATTCCGATATTAAGAAATTCCTGCAATCAGTACCACTGCCAAAAATCTCCCCGGAAGAGGCCGCAGACCTGGTCTCCCCAATAACTACTCTTGAGATCTGTCAGGCTATACAACAATTACCTCTTGATAAATCTCCGGCCCTGAGCTATCCTAATAATTTTTAAGGCCTTTTCCTCTGAACTAGCCCCAATCCTTTTAGAAGTGTTTTATTACTGGTATGAACATGGGGTGTCAGATTCATCTTTTTGAGGCAACAATTACCTTAATTCTGAAACCAGGTAAAGACCTCTGAACTTAGATAGCTATCGCCTATCTTGTTATTGAACACAGATGTTAAAATCTTAGCGAAGATTCTCGCAGATAGATTAACTAATGTAATGGATAGACTGATCTGCAGAGAGCAGGTTGGCTTTATGAGGGGAAGGCTATCGCAGAACCATCTAAGGAAGCTATTGCATCTTATGATGGAGGTCAAAAGATCAGATATCCCGGCTGCGATCCTTTCACTTGATGCCGAAAAGGCTTTTGACAAAGTGTCGTGGGGCTTTTTATTCCAAACTATGTCTGCCTTTGGTATCCCAGATCATTTTATAAAATGGGTTCAAATTTTATACTCTTCCCCATCTGCTAGAGTTAAATGTAATGGGGTCTTGTCTCAGCGTATTAAGCTTGAACGGGGCACTAGGCAAGGTTGTCCTTTGTCCCCACTTTTATTCAATTTATATTTGGAACCGTTCCTATGCAGACTGCTAGGAATCCGCTTATAAAGACATTAGGGTGGGCAGAGATCGTATGTCTGCTCCGCCTATGCAGATGATGTATTATTGCATGTCGAAAAATCCAAATGTCTCTATACGGCTATACTTGAGAAATAGACCATTTTCAAAGGTAGTGGGTATAAACTAAATCTTGCAAAATCCAAAATTTTCCGCTAAATAGTAGGGTATTAAGGTCAGATTCTGGTGCCCTTGGTTTGGGCTGGGAAGATAAGTCCCTATCATACTTGGGTATCAATATCTCCACAAGTATCTCGCTAATGATCAAAAAATTTAGATACTTTGGTTCAAACCGTATCAGATGACTTGACCAGATGGAGGTCCTTTCCTTAACATTGTGTGGGGTAGGGTAAGTATTTTAAAGATGAATGTTTTACCCAGACTTCTATACCCTTAGGCATGATTGGGGCTTATCTCCCCAAAAAATGGTTTCTCAAATTACGAAAAATCTTTGATTCATTTTTATGGCAAGGCAAATGAGCTCGTAGGTCATATTACAATTTAATAGAGCCTAAAAGCAAGGGTGGCTTAACCGCCCCTTCAGTTTATCTATATTATATGGCACAACATGTCTCTAAGCTAGGTTGGTGGAATAAGGAGAGAGCGTCATTACGCTATAGGCCCCTCTGGTTAGTTATCGAGTATGGGCTAGCGAAGGGTGTGAACTCATCGTTGCGAGCCCTTCTATTTTCCTCCCCATCTGATATTCCTGGGTCATTTAAGAATAATCCTATGGGATGGTCTTTGAAGGCCCTTCTCCAGCTTCAGCAATGTTTTAAAGTCAAGTGGTGGACCTCCGCCACCCAACCTATTTTTCCAAACGCCCACTTTAAGATTGGGGGATGCACTATCTCCCCGTCTTTTTGGTCTACATGATCCACCTCTCAGCTGCTGACCTTTTGGATCGGGGTAGGTTGAGATCCTTTGAGGACCTTAAAAACTGTTATGGCTCTGACGATAATTATTTTTTTAGATGGATACAGCTGAGAAAGGCACTGTCGCCATCCCTCCCTTGGTTTGTAACTTCGGCTTCTGAACCACTAAATATTGACACTCTTTTAGCAGTTGCGACCCAGCCGCATGCAATATCTAAAGTATACAAATTGCTATTAGAATGGGATGCTAAACTTCCATCCGGAGTCTGCTATTATTGGGTCAATGAGTTAAATCTTGTTGATACTCGGGCTTTGGACTAAGCTGTGGAATACCATTTACATATCTTAAGCAAGACAGACTCAAGTTGATCCAATTCAAGTTGTTACACCATTTGTATTTAACCCTTCACCTTTTCAGATGGAAGCGCGTAGCTCTCCACTTTGTTGGAGATGCAATTTAAATGAAGGTTCCCTATACCACGTTTTTTGGGCATGTCCGAAGATCCAACCTCTTTGGGAATCTCTTAGTAAGCTGGTGCACCCTATCCTTGGCTCCTATTCTATGAACACTCCAGAAATCTGTTTATTAAATGTCTTTCCTGATCCCACTCCCAAATATTGGAGAGCTCAAGTGGCAATCATTACTGCCACTATGAAGTTAATTTTAAGACATTGGTCATCTGACTGCTCCCCGACTCTTTTGGAGTGGCATCGTGAATGTACATTAGCTCTTCAGTTGGAAAGATATGTAGCTTATAACCGAGGCCAGAAGAAAGTCTTTTCACTTAGATGGGGTCGCTTAGACCGCCTCCTGCGATGCTGGAACCCGAAGACCTAATATAGGCTACCTGGTCTACACTGTCTTTCTCTTCTTCTCTCTCTTATCCTTACCAACCTTTCCCTGTACAGTAACCTTGAGTGGGAGGGTTTGGGTGGTGTTTTTTATGTTGTTTTTATCTTACATACCTATTTTTCTTCCTGAATTGTTATTACCTTGTTTTCGTATTGTAATATGCCCTAGAGGTAACACGTCATGGCTTTATAGATGGTTGTATAATACCTGTTAAAGTGTGATGTTGCTGTTTATCATGTTCTCTTCTGGAGTGGCATATAATAACAATAAAAATTTTAATTACAAAAAAAAAAAAAAAATTATGTACTGAACTAGCTGGTATATTAACCTTGTTCTTTAACACCTCATTAAAAGAAGGAATAGTCTTAGATGATTGGAAAATAGCAAATATAATCTCGATCTATAAGAAAGGTTCAAAAAACAGTGTCAGTAATTACTGGCCCATTAGCCTAACTTCATGTATTGGCAAACTTATGGAAAGACTAATCCAGTACAGAATCATTGAACATCTGCATGACACAGGAAATATTGATATCACTCAGCATGGTTTTACCCAGGGAAGATCATGTATGAGTAATTTAATAAATTTCTTTGAACCAGTTAGTAATGCACTGGAAGAGGGTCTAATAGTTGACATCACTTATTTAGATTATGAAAAAGCCTTCTATTCAGTATCACATAAATTACTTCTTGAACAGCTTCAAAAACTTTCAATACATCCGTTAATTATACAATGGATATACTCTTGGTTGAATAATAGAAGACAGAGAGTAGTTGTAAGAGGATATAAATCTGATTGGGGTATTGTTAGTAGTGGAGTGCCACAGGGGTCGGTGTTGGGACCAACATTATTTAATATTATGATTTCTAGCATGCAAGCATCAAACGGTATTTGGTTGCAGAAATATGCAGATGACAACATATTTAGTGGCATTGTGAATGATGCTGGAGCTGTTAGGTTACTTCAAAATAATTTAAATAACGTACATTTTTGGGCCACAGATCATAAACTAAATTTCAATATTGCAAAGTGCAAAGTGATGCACCTTGGAATTAATAATCCATTAGTGAGTTACTATATAAATTATATCAGACTTGAGGAGACTACCAGTGAAAAAGACCTTGGTGTGATCATCACTAACAAATTGAAATTCAATTATCACATCAATATTACTGCAAAACAATGCAACAGAATACTTAGATGTATCCTGAAAAATATAAAAGGTTGGGATGCTGATGTCCTGGTACCCTTGTATACATCTTTAGTAATTACACATATGGAGTATGGTGCCCCATTCTGCTCCTCCACAAATACTGGGGATTTTAAAACCTACGAATCAATACAGCGTAGGATGACCAAGTCTATAACTAAAGTAGCGGACTTTACTTATGGGGATAGGCCCAGAAGATTGGGACTTTATTCACAGGCATATAGCTTTCTTAGGGGTGATATGTGCTGGGCTTATAAATCTTGTAATGATGAATTACTCCTAGAAACAAATTATTAAATAAGACAGCCAATAATCAAAAGTACTAGGTCACATAATCTTAGATTAAATGCAGAAACTTGTAAAACTACACAACAAAAGCGATTCGTAACCCAAAGAGTACCAAACATGTGGAACTCTCTTCCAGCTCATGTAGTTTTGAGCCAGAGTATTGACACTTTTAAAAATGAGATTGATTTGTTCATGGGGAAAAAGAAATTCTATTACCATCATTAGATTAATGATAGCAAGTTCAATAATGGGCCTGTCCCTTGAACTCATATCCACCTATGAACCTATGCATCCCTTTACTGGGACTTCTTTCCTACCCCTCTTGGGCAATATTACAGCTTATAAGAACTTACCTGACTGCTCCTTCTATCCTGACCCTGTGTTTTTTCCTTATCTTTAGTTCATTTTCCATGTCCCCCTGGCTCCCACCTACACTCCTTGCATACACCCCTTGACAACATCGTGGTGTTTTGCTTTCCACTCCCTAACTACTGCCACCCTCCCCCCTGCAATCATTACATGCCTTTGTGGGCACTCCATGTATCACGTACCTCTCCTTACTCAACCTCTTGTGTCCCCTCCCACCCTCCCATGCCCCACCAAGCTCCTTCAATCAATAATTGTGTTCAAGGATGCTTCAAATACACACTGTGATTATAGCTGTGTATGTTTAACCTGTATATACTGTACTACAGTTGCTATACCTTTTAGCTGCGTACTTTTCATGGTCTTAGCTTAATGGCTCTTTTTAATACTCTATTTTGTGTGTATTATAAACCTCCTGTGTATAATTACTGCTTTGTGTAAATACTATGTAAGTGTGAATGAATTGTATATATATTGTTTACCCAATTATGATGTAACTGAATATTCCTTTGTATGTATTATTAACCTCTCCTTTCCAGGTCCATCTTGAAAATGAGCTTGCTCAATGATGTTCACCTGGTTAAATAAAGATTTTGATTGATTTATTGATTTGTAACAAGACATACAGTTTAAAAATATCATCAATAATCATACAGTCACATTTGTGACATAACATACTATTAAATATATCGTACCTGTGGAATATGCATTTAATTACAAGTGGCATATCTGTGGAACACAGTACTGAAATTTAATGTAGCCTTGGAGCCAACTTCTTGCAGAAATGGATCATGGTTAATAGGCAGATTATTTAGCAATTGTTGAATGAATGAGGTCCAGTGGGGGAACATCAAGGAGGGTAGTGGGGTAGACAGGGGAAACCAGTTGGGGGAAGAAGAGGATAAAGATGGGGGGAACATTGCTGGAGAAAAGTGAGAAAAAAAATATGTTATAAAGGGCAAGTTAACACAGGGCTAGTGCAATCTGGGAGCACCTCAGACAGAACAAAAAGTGCAAATTATTAGCTCAGGTGAACTAATTCCTTTGATTAAGTACAGGGGGTAGAGAGGTGGCAGAAGAGAGGTGGGGGTAAGGAATAGAGAAGGGAAGGATGAGTCATAAAGTTGAACCAGCATATATTCTGTGGTGATTTGCATATACAGCCCATGATGCTTTGCATTGTGGGGGTATGTGTGATTTTGTATTTCTTTGAAACTTGGCTTCCTGGCCAGTGCCCTTTGGGGTAGCCTTTTCCTCAGTGCTTGTGTACTGAGGTTCCTTGTCTTATGCCTGGAACTGGCCCATTACAAAGGATTTTAGGCTGAATCTTGTTGCTGCGAATGTGAATACAGCCCGTACAAGTCCAGAAATGTTTCATGAAAATTATTACATTAAATTGAGACAGAAATCAGGTCTCAGTCATGATGTTATATGGTGCCTGCCATACACCAAGACCAAAACATGCTGTTTGGCCAAGTGTTTACCAAGGATTTCAGGCCTCATCTTTTTGCTGCCAGTGCAAAACAGGCCCTAGAAGTCCATAAATGTTTAATAAAAAAAGTTACATTAAATTGAAATAGAAATCAGGTGTCAGTCATGATGTTATGTGGTGTCCCCCCACCGTGCGGAAATCAAAATGGTGTTTGGTCCACTGTTTACAAAGGATTTTAGGCTGAATCTTGTTGCTGTGAGTGTAGAACAGGCCATACAAGTCCAGAAATATTTGATAAAAAGTGTTGAAGTAAATTGAGAGAGAAATCTGGTGTCTTTCATGTTGCTGTATGGTGTCCCCACCACCTCATGGACCTAGAAAAATGAAGCTTCTAACACTGTTTACAAAGGATTACAGGCCTAATCTAGGTGCTGCCACTGCTGAACACACCACAGAAGTCCAGAAATGTTTCCTAAAAAATGTTAAAGTAAATTGAGACAGAAATCTGGTGTCAATCATGCTGTTATATGGTTCACATCCATCACCAGGACCAAAATCTGCTGTTTTCTGCACCATTTGCAACAGTTTTCAGGCCTAATCTTGGTGCTGCCACTACCAAACATGCCCCAGAAGTCCAGAAATGTTTCCCAAAAAATTTTAAAGTAAATTGAGACAGAAATCTGGTGTCCGTCATGATGTTATATGGTTTCCCCCACCTCATGGACCTCAAAATGAAGCTTCTGACACAGTTTACCAAGGATTTCAGACCTAATCATGGTGCTGCCACCTCTGCACTTGCCCCAGAAGTCCAGAAATGTTTCCCACAAAATGTTAAAGTAAATTTGGACAGGAATCTAGTGTCAATCATGCTGTTATGTGGTGTTCTCCCATCTCATGGACCTCAAACTGAAGCATCTGCCACTGTTTACAAAGGATTACAGATCTAATCTTAGTGCTGCTACTGCCAAACATGCCCCAGAAGTCAAGAAATGTTTTCCAAAAAATGTTAAAGTAAATTGAGACACAAATCTGGTGTCAGTCATGCTACAATGGTTTTCAGGCCTACTCTTGCTGCAGTTTTTGTGTGCAGAACTGACCTTATACAGGAAGTCGAGAAAAAACACATAGCAAAATTGTGAGAGAAGGAAGATACAATTATTTGTATGTCCTTGTTTATGTTCGGCACCCGGAGCCTCCAGGATTGTGTGCCTTATAAATACAATTGCCTTGCCCTTGCCATTTAATGAATTATGAAATAAGCAAAAGGGGTGGCACAGCCAGTTTGCCATGCTGAGTAAAATAAATCCTCCTGCAAAATGGTCCTGCTATTTACACTTGCTTCCTCCTGCTGCTGGTTTCTCAATTTATTGAGAAATGTGGAATTGTCATTTCGCAATGCTGCAGTCCTGATTGGCTCTGTTGGCTCAATGGTTTTAAGTCAGTGTGGAGTGAATTACATTTTGTGTTGCTGCTGCTGTAGCCTGTAGGTAGGTAGTAGTTAAAAACATTATTTTTATACAGGATAATACATATTGTTTGGGTTGAAAACCCATTTTACCAGACAGTCACGTTTTGTTTCTAAGTTACGTAAAACAAGTACACATAAATTACTAAGTTTTAAGACACACGAAAATTATGAAATCCACAAATACAAAGTACAATTCAGACAATGGGGTTAAGTTGACAACAACATTATATACATCAATCACCTGTTTCAAAGTGCTATAATCTAATTACACTGACATTTAAATTTATTTATTCCCTTAATCTCCTGAACAAACAAGTCTAATGAAAGTGAAATATGGGCTGAGTAAGGCAAAATATTCCAATATTTAGCTGCCTGGCAGCATAATGTTCATTCCCCATGTCTGTTATAGACAATAGGAAGATAATTTTTTTCCACGTGACCTGTTCTTTAAATTTTGTCAATGGACTTTTGTATTTTATCAGAGTGTAATGCTAATATAGTGATTTGGATGAAAAGTGTGATACCTATATATTATTTTTTGCCATGATCTGGTACAATTAATGTTTAGGAACTGCCATTGTAATTGTAACAGTAATATATAATGGTGAGTTCTAATGTTACATTGTAAGACATACCTTGCCAGTTTATAATGTATCCCATCTAATCTGTCCAATAATTGTCTAGTTACAGTTCAATATATGAGTTCACCATATGTTAACACAGGCATATTTAATTGCTGTGCTATTTTTTTCGGTCATTCTTTTCCAAACATTTTGTTATTCAGCGTAAAGTGCTTATTCTTCTGTTTACTTTATCTATCAGTGTATTTATATGTTCTTTAAAAGACATATGAATATTAAAGACCACTCCTAGGTAACAATACTGATCTACCTGCTGTAGACATTCATTATTACCTGTTTTTATATGAATAGTTTCTTATTGTTTAGATACAAAATGTAGCAAGTCTTCTTTATATTCATGATAAGGCCTGATGTGGTGAACCACTCCCTCATATTGGCCAAGTCAATCTGCAGTTCTGATTGTAGCTCTTGGGTACTCTATCACTTGTAACAAGAGCAGAATTGTCTGCATATAGTCTCACCTGTGAATTGCGCACTACTTGCTGCATGTTGTTGTTGAGTAGTATCAATAACAGAGGTCCTAAAATGGACCCCTCATTTTATAGTTCTGCTAGGTAACAAAGTTCCCAAAACCAAAACTCTCTGAGAGCACCCACCCAGGTAAGACTGTAGCCAAAGCCAAGGCCCATCGGTTATGCCCATAAGTTTTACTGTCTGCAGAAGGAGGGTGTGGTTCACCAGGTCGAATGCCTTTGATAAGTCAATAAAAACTACTGCTGTCTCCAAACCAGAGTGTAATGATGTGTTAATCAAGTTATTGAATTCTGTTAGTGCCATACTCGTTGAGTGTGCTTTTCAAAACCCTGGCTGTTATGGTGTAATTAAACTGTATTTGTCCAAATAATACATGATTTGGGTATGGACATGCCATTCCAGGCATTTGGATAAAATAGGCAGGAGGGCTATTAGTCTATAGTTGTTTATTTCCAAAGCTACCCCCCTTTGAAGATAGGGATTGTTTTACTTTCCTTCCATGCCTGTGGAAAGTATCCTTCTTGTAGGCTCCAATTAAAGATTTGAGTAACCACTGGAGCAATTTGGTATACACCTGATTTCAAGAATCTACCCTCCAGGCCATCTATTCTTGCAGACTTGTGTATATTTAAGCTTCTCAATATTTTACATACTTTTGATACGCTCAGTTTTTTTAAATCTGAAAGGCAGTTATGTGGCTTTATTGTCCCTTATTAGTTAATTCTTTAGTTCTAGTTTATTTGTTGCAATACCATACCCAGGTAGATCCACAAAAAAATCATTCAGTAACTGTTGCCTGCTGCTTTGACTAGTTGCCACAAGAAGTAATGCTTTATCTGATTTATGGATCCTATTCACATAGTCGATTGATACTGCTGCTGCTGCACACATAAATCTCTGTCTGTATTTATTTTTTCCGGTGCAAGAGAAGGGTGATGGTGGGTTGCTATTGTGACGTCTTGAGTTTTAATATGTTTGTACTGCTTTTCTATTATTTGGCAGTGTGCTGAGGATTACATCATCATGACATGCATGCCAGGATTCAAATATAGGATGTTGGAATGCACTACATTTCACAATGCAGATTGCAAGCATTGAATTGTTCATTACTGTGGTAGGTTGCTGCAGTGCAGCTGTCTGAGTCGGATAGTAATTGTATTCTTTTGCTTTTGACAACATGCAGGAATTCAGGTGATGTTAACTCCTGGTGCACTGTTGCTGCTGCTGCTCAACATGTTTGCAGTTCATTAACTTGTGGTACGTATTTCACAATTTGTAATGGTCTTCAGTGGGCGGGTGGGGGTGGTTGAGACTGGTGTGGGTTTGGTGAAGGTGGGTAAGTTTTAACTTTTTCATTACTTTTTTTGTGTGGTTACTGCAGTCCAGAGATGTCTGACTTCGACAGTAACTATGTTTTATGCGCCTCTGCCAATATTCAGGAATTCTGCTGCTGAGGTGCATGTGTTACCTCCCAGTCTGGCTGCTGGTTGTGATCAGACATAGTCTGTTCATCTCGAAGGGTTCCAGTTTAATAGCCATTCCCCAAGGTAAGTATTTTTTCATTTGTAATCGTGGTGGTGGTGGGGGAGGGCACTTAGTTGTAACAATGCTTAAAATGTATTCGTCATTTTTTCTTATTGCCAGGTACAAAGTACTTCAATTGGAATAGTTGGTTAGTTTTCTAGTGGTCATTTGGCAATGCATCCCATCTCTGTACAGCGCTGGTGAATACATACGAGTCTTCCATCCTGGTGTGTGGACGTCAGATTGAGGTGCTGCAGCTGCAAGGCATGGGACATTGTTGACAAGTAAAAACATACATAGAAACATAGAAACATGGAATTTGACGGCAGATAAGGACCGCTTGACCCACCCAGTCTGCCCATTTCCCTACCTACTGGATAAGCTGCAGATCCTAGTTAACCAGCAGCCTACTTCTTCTTACCCCCAACCCCCAAAATTGCCTTATGACTGTCCCATGCATGCTTGAATTCCACCACTGATTTTGACTCCACAACCTCCTCCGGAAGGCCGTTCCATGCATCCACAACCCTCTCTGTGAAAAAATACTTCCTTAAATTACCTTTGAGCCGCCCTCCTCTATCTTCAAATTGTGCCCTCTTGTTCTTGCACACCTCTTTTTTTGAAAGATACTACTCTCTTGGACTTTGTTGATTCCCTTGAGGTACTTGAAAGTTTCTATCATGTCCCCCCTCTTCCTCCTGTCCTCGAGGCTATACATATTAAGCTCCTTAAGTCTCTCTTCATATGTCTTCTGGTGCAGACCCTGCACCATTTTAGTTGCCCTCCTCTGGACAGCTTCCATCCTGTCTATGTCTTTGCAGAGATTGGGTCTCCAGAACTGCACACAGTACTCCTGATGGGGTCTCACCAGCTGTCTGTACAGAGGGATAATAACTTCCTGTTTTCTACTGGTTATGCCTCTCCCTATGCATCCCAGTATCCCCCCAGCCCTCCTTGCTGCCCTCTCACATTGCTTGCCCACCTTTAGGTCATCTGATATGACTACCCCAGGTCCCTTTCCATTTTTGTTGTTGTTAGTATCTCACCCCCCATTGTGTACTCTTCCCCTGGGTTTTTGTTTCCCAGGTGCATTACCTTGCACTTCTTAGCATTGAATCTAAGCTGCCATACATTTGACAATTCCTCTAACCTTGCCAAGTCCCTTCTCATCCTTTCCACCCCACCCTGTGCATCAACTGTGTTGCAGATCTTAGTGTCATCTGCAAAGGGCATACTTTTGCTTCAGTCCTTCCACAATGTAAACATAAAGACATTGAAAGGACCAATCCTAATCTGAACCTCTCGGTGCCCACTAGTAACCCTCCTTTCTTCAGAGTGGACTCCATTTACTATTACTCTCTGTGTCCTATTCTCCAGCCAATTCTTTACCCAGGCTGTCATCTTGGGACCCACTCCCAGGCTGGCTAACTTGTATATTAATCTTTTGTGTGGGACTGTGTCAAATGCCTTGCTAAAGTCTAGGTAGGCCATGTCCACAGCCCCTCCCTGATCTACTACTTTGGTCACCCAGTCAAAGAAATCTATCAGATTTGTCTGGTATGACCTTCCCGCTGTGAATCCATGCTGCCTAGGGTCCTGTGCCCCTCTGGCCTCCAGATACTCGACAATTCTTTCCTTCAGAAGTGATTCCATCATTTTCCCTATCACTGAGGTTAAACTAACAGGTCTGTAGTTTCCTGCTTCTGCCTTGCTCCCACTTTTGTGAAGAGGAATCACATCTGCCCTCCTCCAGTCCTCAGGTACCACCCCATCCTCCCATGATTTGTTAAAAAGGGTAGTCAGTGGTGTCACTAGTTCTGCCCTTAGCTCTTTTAAATTCTGGGATGAATCCCATCAGGCCCCATTGCTTTGTCCACCTTCAGTTTTAAAGTTCTTTCAGAACCCTTTCTTCTGTAAATGGGCTGGTATCAACTTCCGTATCCAGAGTGTTACTACTGTTTGTTTTTGTACCTCCCCTCTTCATTTGTAAATACTGAGCAAAATTATTTGTTTAGTATCTCTGCCTTTCACAGACTCCTCTGCCCACCCTCCCTCCCTTTATTAAGCCTCACTATCCCTCCTTGGTCTTCCTTTGCTCCCTGATGTACCTATAAAAGGTTTTATCCCCCTTCTTAACTGAGTTGGCTATCTTTTCCTCGGTTTGGGCCTTTGCTGTTCTGACTGCCTTCCCAGCCTCCTTTTGCTTTAACTGATACAGTTCTCTGTCCTGCTCTTTCTGCGATTCCTTGTACTTCCTGAATGCTTTCTTTTTCTCTTGAACCTTCACTGCCACTTCCTTTGAGAACCATAGTGGTTTCTTACATCGTCTTGTTTTGTTTGCTTCACACAAAGGCTCATTACCTCTGTGATGGCAGTTTTTATTATTCCCCATTGTTCTTCCACCCCTCCTTTCTGCCCATTTGCTAGTGCATTTCTTAGGCACTCACCCATTTTGGCACAGTCAGCCCTCCTAAAGTCCAGTACTTTTGTCTGTGTATGGCTTGACTCTATTGCTGTGTTTATTGTGAACCATACTGTTCGATGGTCACTAGTTCCCAGATGGCTACTCACTTCTACATCTGTGATCCTCTCTCCATCTCCATTTGAGAGAATCAAGTCTAATACTGCTCCCTCTCGAGTGGGCTCCAGTACTAGTTGTCTAAGGCATGCCCCCTGTAGGGCATCTAGAATAACTGCACTCTTTGAAGTGGCAGCTGCAACTGCACTCCAGTTAACATCTGGCATATTCAGATCACCCATCAGCAACATCTCCCCTTTTTCTGCCATTCTAAGTATACTTTCTATCATGTCCCTGTCCATTTCCTCCCCCTGTGAAGTGGGTCTGTATACAACCCCTGTGCATATTGTGGTGCCATTGCCTGTCTCCAAATTTACCCACAGTGCTTCTTCTCCTCCCTGTTTACCCTTTTGTTCTGTTGCTTTTATTCCTTCCCTTATGTAAAGAACTACTCCTCCTCCTCTTTTACCCTCCCTGTCCCTCCTGTAGACAGTGTATCCTGGTATATTTATGTCCCAGTCATGGTTTTGTGCACGGCATCATCATCAACTGACACTTGTGATGGAAAAGAAACATATTATTAATACTGTTTAGTTAAGCTAAAAATTGTGACCTTGGATTGTTTCCACATGCGTTTGACCATTGCCACTGTGGAAGCCCCCATATGGTGCTTATAGAAGTCTCTTGAACTACTGTTAAGATAAAGGATATATTACTTTTATCCAAGAATGTGCAACTGACACTGTAAACGGCAGCATAACCATTCAGCACCTGCACTATGATGCCATCTGAACTAACACTGTTACCAATATTAAAGAATTAATTCCTTTTGAACAGAAAATTGCATTTACCAATCATGACTCAAGAAAGATGTTTTTTGAGCCAATGTCATCTGTAAAAAGGTTGAGAAAAAAATATGAAAGAAAAAGAAAATAGCATTGATACTTACCTGTGGTGATGCTTACCATCAATGTTGGCACCATCCCAAAAAAAATTTCCCATGCTGAAATTATTTCAATTTTGAGCCTATGGTGAAACCTACTGGGATGTACAGTACCTGGAATGGAATACACAAAATCTACCAAGTGAAAAACATTACAATACTGACCTGTACATAATGATGCTTGCAAGGTGGATTGACTAGGTTTGGAAGGGGCCTTGTCGATGCATCAGCCTTATTCCTGGGTCCTGACCTCACATGGCATGATCATGGAAAACCATGTATAGAGTGAAATGGAAGTACATTACATAACTTATACAGTAAGGTGGGCTGCCTTGCATGCATACTTGACATTCCATGGCAACAAAGGCATGCAGAACAGCACAGTGGAGGTATAAGTAATAAGATGACAACAAATGAAATCTTACTATGAATAACTTGACCAGAAGACAGGCCATGGAGGAAGAACATATGCATTTCTGGCTTGATGATGATCTGTGTCACTTTCAAAGTGGCTGTTTGGTCTGTTGGAGGGGAAAACACAACAAGTGTGCTTGCTAGGATGAAAGTGCTACATCTTGCTGGTTGATGTACTGGCCCAAAATATGCTGGCAATGCTGCCGTCAATGGGTGAGAGGTTCTTCTTGGTGGAAGATTGCTGGAGGAGGAGGAGGAGTAATTTAGCTGGACTCAGAGGCAGCATCGATGTACTAGTCTGTGACTGCTGTTTATGCCGGAGCAAGCATCTGTCAGTTTCATATCTTTCCAGCTGTAATTCTTGGCAGTATGAAAGTGATGCCCAAACTGTTGAAGTCTGTTATACACATTAGGTGGATGCCAAGTAGGCAGATTACATGCTGGTGAAATGTATACATGGGGATGCAGCATGCATGAATTTCTGATTAACCTAGTACTGGCTGTTCACTGTCAGACAAAGTTGTTACATCGAATACACGGTGGTGGCAGATTAGACACACATTCAGGGTCTCCAGCATGAGGTATAAGTCGAAATGGGGAAGATGTTGTTTAGTAATTGTCGCTCGATGGGGCTATTGTGTATTGCTGACATACATTGAAGTTAGCATAGCAGGGGCAAGGAAGTTTTCAAAAATGAACAACTGAAGTAAACAGTGATACTAGGTAGAGTACTCAACATAAACAGATTAACAGGTGGTGTAACACAGAACAACCATCAAAATAACATTAAAAATGTATAACAATAATCAAAAGAGCATACTTGGTGGAAAGGGGGGTCTGCTTGGGCACATAACAACTTTAGCCTTCTTCCAGTGCCACATCATCCATGAAGTAGCCCTTACAGTCTTCAAGACTAGAGACGTTGTTCCATGATAGGCCTAGATCCATTTATGTGGATTCATATTGTATATGCTGTAAGGTACTTTACAATTAAGACACTGTCCCTTTAACAGGCAACTACAAAAAAACTGATATTTCTATAAAGGCTAGTGTGGACCCATTATGTCTCAAGATAAGGGAGACAGGTATATGGTCCAGGAAGACATAACATATCCCACTGTAGTTTTCCATGACAGGAAGAGGTCAAGGGATGACCTAGGGATCAGGGGTTAAGCCAAATGCATGGACCAGATGTCACTGGAGTTGACATGAAACCTGACATGGAACCACAGTGACACCTGAAGGAAAAGGAAAACGGTTGCACCATAATATCTGTATTGTCCTGAAACCATTAACCCCACCCCAGAGGACAAAAAATGGGTATGTCCTAGAAATGACTATCAGATATATTTAAAGACTTACATTTTGAACTCAGGGCAGTTGAATAATGTTTAAGTTGGAAGGCAGATAGTCTATCCAGCTGGCATATACTTGTAGACTAGGGCCCAAATATTCAAAGGGTTGCACCTGGTGCAACAGAGTTGCACTGGCACAACCCTGCAATGTGCCCCAGTGGGATATTCAAAAGGCTGCCAGGTACAGCGCAAGTTCCAATGCACCAGGGCACAATGGTAATATATGTGGCACAAATGCAGGGGGAGTGCTCATGCATATGCGGCACATCCTGCTATTCAGCCCGGGATATGCTGCGCATATGCTGGCACAACCCTGATTTGTGCTGCAGATGGGGGCTCAAAGCTGAGCTGCAAAAACAAGGAAAAAACCCAGGCCTTCCACAGGCAGGCTGCTGTAGAGGAGGGCACAAGACAGCACCCACCAGCTGTAAGAGTCCACCCGCACTACAGTTACACCATCCACAAGCACCCACACCCTCCCCAATGGTCCAGTGGTGCCCCCTCCCTCCAGCAGTTCTGATCATGGGTGGTGGTGGTGTAGGCAAATCCCTCACCTGGTGTTCCAGTGGTGTCCCCCCCGTTTCACCCGACTGCTGGAATCCAAAAGAATAAATCCCCCAGTGGTCCATTGGTATCCCCCTCCTTACCATTTCACCTGATCACAGGCATCTGAAATAAATATATTTCCCGTTGGGCCAGTGGTACCCCCCTCCCATCCACCCCAGAGGACCCCTTCCAACCGGCTCCCCCTGTTATCGGTGGGCTGCTGCACCCTGCTCGCCTACTGCCCGGCCACCTGCCAAATGACAGCTTACAGTATGATCTGTTAACCACTTGGTCCACAGTGTGGACAACTGGGTTTGCACACCATACTGTACTACACAGGCACAAACCTGTGAATGGGCTCATTCATACATTCATGCCTGTGTAGTACAGTATGGTGTGCAAGCCCATTTGTCTACACTGTGGACCAGTTGGCTACAGATCATACTGTAACCTGTCATTCGGCGGGTGGCCGACGTATCGCGGGTGGAGGCAGCCACCTGCTGATGACGGGGGGGAGTCAGGTGGCAGGGGTCCTCTGTGAGTGGAGGGTGGTACCACTAGCCCACCGGGGAATATATTTATTTTGGATGCCCGTGATTGGGCAAAATGGGAGGGAGGGGGATATCAATGGACCACCAGGGGATTTATTCATTTTGGATGCCCGCAATCAGGTGAAACAGGAGGGAGGGGGATACCAATGGACCACTGGGGGATTTATTCATTTTGGATGCCTGAGATTGGGTGAAATGAGAGGGAGGGGGATTCAAATGGACCACGAGGTGTGGGATTGTCTTATTCTACAGCCTGCAATCGGACATACAGGGGGGCCCTAGACTGCATGGGGCTTATAGCAGCAATGCAGGGCACCAGGTGCATTTCACCAGGCTTCCATGCACAACGTATGCAATTGGGGCAATAATGACATGCAGATTGCCCCATTTGAGCCTTGCATATTTTATGGCTCCATTTGCATGCCTTCTTCTGAATATCGCAGGTGTTGCACCCAGCGTAACTGCATTTGCTCTGGCGCATCCTTGGTGCTCTCTATCTGTGGCTTGCACTGGTGCATTGTCACTGCGCTGTGTGTATTCCGTGCCATATTCAATGGTGCTGCACCATGGTGCATCACAGTTGAATATCACCTGGTCCTGGTCCCGGCATATCCCAGATGCACTGCGCCCATGCTTGTGCCATTGCCAGGTGCAGTCTGAATATCCGGGCCTAGAAGTATATATGTAGGCCTGGAAAAATCTCTAAAACCAGACCTGAGTGTGGAAGTTTGACTCCTCACATACTGAACAGAAAATTCATTTTTTTAAGTCAGAATTTTGGAAACCAAGACTTTCCACCAAAGAGAACCTAGAGACTTTAAAAAGGACATCCAGAGACTTGGATCAAGGACTTGCTACAAACTCTGCTGCCTAATGAACTGTTATCTCCACAAGAACATTTAAAATCTTGTCTGAACTCTAACATCAAAACAAGGCATAGTTTAGAATACAGTATCTAGTGTTTTCTATAAACCATAGTTTTATTTTTGCTATTCTCTGCATTTCAAAGTTCTTCAAAACTGTATAATTTTCTGTATTGCATTTATTTTAAGTAAACTTTTATGATTTTCTTATCAACTCTGCCTGGGGTCTGGTTGTGTGATTTAACATTTTAATAGAAGGGTTTTGAAAAGACTGTGTGCCTTGTAAGATAGAACCACTTGGCTATCATATAAAAACTACTAAGGCAAGATGTAGCCAGTTGCTGTGCTGTGGTATTCAAATACTGAAAGTAGTGCAAAGTCAAGGGAACTCAAAACTACAGAATCCACCCTCCCACTGAGAAAAGGAAGGTGGGTAAGTCTTCCCGAAACCCTTACTCCTGTTCACGAGTTCTTAAAAAGGAGGATCCTCTCTGCAAACAGGAGGTCCTGCCAGGCTGCCCGAGGGTTGGGGGCCAGGGGCTCATGACAGATTTGGTGCCAGTCACTGGGATTTTGAATGGTCTTGCAAAACCATCACACAATCAATGGCAGAATTTGGAAAGGGGAAAAAGAAATTTGTTTGCAGACAGTAGACCCTTTCCTGTTTGAATTTTTTTTTAACAGAGTAGTGTAGATAGAAGAATATCTGTTCAGTACAGCAATATGAACTTGGAACAACTGAGGAAGATCTGTGGGGAGAAGAGCATTCCTAGTGAAAACAAAAATAAAAGACAACTCATGGAGGCCCTTCTGGCAGCTGAGATGGAGGAAGTGCCACACCACATAATGCCAGAGGTCATGACTTTGGAGGTCCAGAGCCCAGAGGAGAAGGAGCCATCTACAAACCAAGAGTTGGAGTTAAGAAGGCTGTGGATGCAGGAGAAACAGATTGAAAATGAGCAAAGAAGGTTTGAGATGGAAATGGAGGACCAACAGCAACAGAGTGAGGCAGAGAAATGACAGCAACAGAGAGAGGCTGAAGAGCAACAGTGCCAGGTGGAAGAATGGCTGCACCAGGTGGAGGTGGAGGAATGACAGCTCTAGATGGAACATGAGCTGAAAAAGCTGACTCTCCAACCAACAATGACCCCTGAGTGGGTAAGTGGTGGAGTGGGTTTTGAATCTCCAGGACTGGGGTACAAGTTAAATTCAAAATGAATTGCTGAGTTTAAAGGGGAGGATAGGAACATGTTTTTAAATTCATTTTTAAAAGGTCTGTATCCAGGCCAGTCTGCCCAAAGATATCTGGAGCTTTCACTGTCTCCACTACTTATTGGCAAGGGCAGGCAAGCATTGAGGCAGATGGGCAATGTTGAAAGTAAAGATCTTGACATGTTAAAAGATGCTTTTTAAAAAAATATGATCTGAACCCTGATGCATACAGAGCAAAGTTCTGGAAACTCTGAAAGGGGCTGGAAATGAGCTTTGAGGAGGTAGCCAAAAAACAGCATCAGTATTTAAAATGTTGGTGGGAGGGGGTGAAAGCAGATTCTGTTGAAGCTATTGAAGGGATGGTACTGCTTGAACAGTTTTATTGTATTTGCTCACCTGACTTAAAGCTTTGGCTAGAGTACCAAGATCTTAAGACTGCCAAAGAGGGTGCAGAGCTGGTGGATCACTATGCTAGAAGCAGAGCTGCTCCCAAGGGGATGCAGTGGCAAAAGTGAAAAGTGGTAATTTTGGTTAAACAAAAACCATGGCACCTCTGCAAAAAGAAAAGAATCCCTAGGTGCCCAAATGGGAGGTTGTGGACAAGAAACATGATGAATGCAGGTATTGGGGAGCACGTCAATTCGCTTCCGATAATACATTCCCCACTAACTCACTCCCACTCCTTTTTGCTCCGTGACATTTCACTTCCTGCCTGCACCACACTACAAGGCTACTTAATTTTGAAAAGAGACAATTGAACGCTGGGCACTATGATTGTTTCACTCCCTGTCTGATGCAACATATTGTCAGGCAAAGCAGGGATTCATGAAAGACTACTTAAATGCATTTAAAATTTTGAAAAGAGACAATTGAAATTAGTTTTACCTTATCTGTTGGCAGTAGTCATGCATTCAAGCAGGCCGATCGCACGATGTGATGCTGCAGACATCATTGCCATAGTAACCATTATATCCAAGATCCACCAAGATAGAATTTAAAAGAAAACTTTATCTAAAATTTTAAAAACACAGTCTAATGTCGATGTCGATTTAGTATTCAAAGCAGTGTGCGATGCCTCTTAGGAATTCTTCGGTGGTTCGTTCCTCAAAATTCGCAAGTATCGTTTCAAGCCGTGTTGCACTATTCTTGTATGCCCTCTTTGCTGTGGTTGGTTGATTGCCAGCAATTAACTGTTCAATCTCTGCATCCCTTTTTTTTTGAATGCACTTAATGTCATCAATAAACTTCCATAATGTTGGGTGTGACTTGCAGAGTATTGCCTTCATCCCTCTATGAAATGCCTCCACAGCATTGTTTGTACGGGCTCATTTCTCAGTGACAGTCTCATGGTGATTCCATAATTGTATTGCATATTGTGGCTGCCTACGCCCTGTCCCCCGTCTGTTCCTATGCCCACCCATGTGTCTTCAAAATAGTCAATGATGGGCTCTAATTCAGGAGGGAAAATGTTTAGTGTTTCGTCTGTGATTTCTTCAAAACTACTAATAACCTGATTTGGGGGATAGAATGCCAATGCAGGTAAATAACGGCACTTAATGCTGAATTCACTGTCTTGGGCATATCTCTGTACTATTTAAAAGACAAAGAACCTCTGTGCGTAAACACTGAGGAAAGGGTTACCCCAAAGGGCATTTGGCTGGGAAGCCAAGTTTCAAGAAAATACAAAATCACACATGCCCCCACAATGCAAAGCATCATGGGCTACATATGCAAATCACCACAGAATGTTATGCTGGTCCAACTTTAAGCAGAATTGCATGGTGCCGAAAGGCCTCTCACACAGTTTGCAAAGGGTGCTAACAGAAGACATAGACACATGTTTCCGTACTAGTCCCTCTGCTTGTATTTTTCAGTACACACATTGAAAGAAATGAAAAAAAAACACTCAACGTGATTAGCATTGGGGGAACACTAGTCTGAAAGTTTGAATGGTTACCTTCTCAAAGTCCGTCATGATTAATGCTGGGTCCAGACGGGGTTCAAAACTTTTAAAGCATTATGTAGCCTTTCGTATGTCTTGTGAGCATTCGGCTTTCTCCTTAGCAGTATTTACAGCCTGTGCCCTCTCAACTGCTGTTGGGTCCGGTGCATGACTGTGTTTGCTAAAGGTAGCAATTATGCAGGGTAATTCGTAACTCTTTGTATGAACTCTTGCAATACATGCTTTGACCTTCTTTACTGCCAACTCACACTGCCATATAGACTTTCCATTGTAGCCCCACTTGTGATGAGTGTATACATAGTTGTCAGCATCCACCAATTTCTTTTTGTTGCGCTCAGACATCATGAAGTGTGCAGCCATGGTTGCAGCACTAGGAATAATGAACACAGGTCACTATGATCGCCTCATATTTAATGACTTTACTAAATTGCACAGCAAATAATTGTTTCATTGTTAAATCGGCAGCACAGGGAGCAAATTACCATGGAGTGTAATTAGAGTGAGTGAATTTGGTCAGGAGTGAGCGGTCGGGAGCAAATTGGCGCGGAGCCAATTTACAGGAGTAAATTGACTTAGACCCCAGGTATTGTCACCAGATAGGCCATCTGTCTAGGCAGTGTCCTAAGAAAGCCCAGAAGGTAAAACAGCCTGTGCAATCAGAGACAATAGCCCACTGTATAGCTGAGGCTCTCCCTGACAATATGATGGGGCACATTCAACTAGTCATAGTGAATGGGGTACAAATTAATGAGCTAAGGATACAGGAGCATCTCTTACCCTGGTGAAAGGGGATTTGGTGGGGGCTGAACAAATACTGCCAAATCAGTTTGTCTCTGTCAGGGATTACACAGGGGAAAGGAAATCTTACCCATTAGCCAGTGATGCCCTGGATTGGGGAGATGCAGGTGAAGGGGTAAGGAAGGTGGCTGTAGCTGAAAAACTCATTATGGATGTTATTGTGTGGAATGATGTTCCACATGGAGTGGCTTGTGCTGTGACCAGGAGCCAGAAGAATAGAGGCTCCAGTGATCCTCGGGACCCCACAAAAATTCAGACAGGAGAGGTTGGGAGACAGGCCAGCCAACCTGCAGCTCTTGTAAAAGAGGGTAACAACAGGGGGATGGAGCTTCCCCTAGTGGAAGTTAACCCAGCTGCTACTGAAGGTTGTTCTCAGGAGGGAAGGGTGACACATAGCCCGGGGGAGGAGGAAGGTTGTGATACTGAGTCCCCTACTGCCACAGCTATGGACCTCAGCCTGGGAACTAATGCGGGCATGCCCCATGCTCTGGGTAAGTAGGAAGACTTAGCAGCAGCACAACGGACAGTCCCTAGCTTAGAGAAGCTGAGGGCCTGTGCAGAGTCTGCTGGGACACAGGGAGGTCATGGAAAATATAGGGTGTATTGGGTAAATGGACTGTTATATACACAGGACATCAGGACAGAGGGAGGGGTATTGGGCAGGCAGCTTGTTGTTCCCCAGGATTATCATGGGTTATTGTTCAAAGTAGCTCATGAAATTCCTATGTCCAGACATTTGGGCATTGTTCACACTACACAGCGCTTAGCCCACAATTTCTATTGGCCCAATATTACCGAGCAGGTGAAGGAATACTGCAAATCCTGTCACCAGTGTCACGAAATAGGGAAGGCTGGAAACAAAGTCAAGGCTGCTCTGATTCATTTCTCACTTGTGGAGGATATTGTGGATGTCTGAATACCCCAAGTTCCTCTGGGAAGAGCTATATATTGACAGTTGTTGATTATGCTACACGCCATCCTGAAGCCATTGAGCTCTCCTCCACTAAGGCGGACAAGGTGGCAGATGCTTTGCTGAGGATTTTCTCCCGTGTTGGGTTTCCACAGGAGTTAATCTCTGATTGAGGAGATAACTTTGTGTCGGACCTAATGAAGTGTTTGTGGAAGAAGTGTGGTGTCATACAGAGGCACACAATGCCTTATCACTCACAAGCCAGTGGGCTCATAGAGAGATGTAATGGAACCCTAAAAGCTATGTTTATGGCATTTGCAGAAGAGCATGGGTGGGACTGGGAGAAATACCTGCCCCACCTGCTGTTTTCCTACAGGAAAGTACTGCAAGAGTCAACTGGGTTTTCACCCTTCAAGCTCTTTTATGGATGCAGGATGAGGAAGCCCCCTAGATTTAATATGAGAGGACTGAAAAAGTAAGCATGCCACCCAGGGGACTCCCATAGTGGAGTATGTGTTAAAATTCAGGGAGACACTGAAGGAGCTTATGGGCATGGCCCAGAGCAACCTAGCAGCTGTCCAGCAAAAACAAAAGACCTGGTACGATGGTGGAGCCAGAGCTCAGTCATATGGGGCAGGACAGGAAGTAATGGTTCTGATCTAGGTCCGGATAGACAAGCTGCAAACTGAGTGACCAGGGCCATATAAGGTAATCCAGCAGGTAAACAATGTTAATTACATTGTAGAGTTACCTGACTGAAAACACGCACATGATGAAGTCATATTTCAATAGCGCTGACATTGTACTTGCGGTTTTCAGTCCTGGACAGGAGCTAGGTGGGGAAGACCCCCTTCTCAGCTTGTTAGCTGAGAGCAAGTAGGCGTCATCTGTGGAGACCATCATGCTGTCACCCCAGTTGACACCTGCACAGGCCCATAAATTGAGGACCATTTTGTGAGACTTTTCCCCTTTATTTACGGCAAAGCCTGGACAGACATTGCTAGCGGTAGATGATGTAGACAAGGGGTCCCAAGCACCCATACATAGAACAGCTTAACGGGTGTCAGAGACAATCCTCAAGGACATTAGAAGGGAGGTGGGGGAGATGATGCTGGATCTAGGGGTGATCCAGAAATCCCATAGCCCTTGGGCCTCACCTGTAGTACTTGAACCAAAACTGGATGGGACTACATGGTTCTGCGTAGATTATCATGGGCTTAATGCCATCATAAAATCTGATGCCCACCCCATGCCATGTACAGACAAACTGCTTGACAAACTGGGAGGGGCGACATACTTGAATACAGTAGACCTGACAAAGGGGTGCTGGCAGGTGAAACTGACTGACAGGGCTAGAGAAAGGTCAGCATTCATCACCCCAATCAGCCTGTTCGAGTTCAAGGTCATGCCCTTTGGGATGAAGTATGCCCCTGCTACATTTCAGCAGTTAGTCAATCAAGTGTTACAGGATACGGAGGACTTTGCAGTCACCTACCTGGATGATATTACTATCTCCAGCAATAGCTGGGAGAAACACCTGATATACCTGAGGGAGGTGTTGGGCTGAATACAGGTCACAGATCTGACTATTAAGGCTGAAATGTGTCAGGTGGGCATGGCAGAGGTCACTTATTTGGGACATGGGGTGGGGTGAGTCCAGCTTCACCCAAACCAAGCAATGATAGAGGTTATTGCATCATGGCCTTCACCTGAAACCCAGAAGCAAGTCAGGAGCTTTCTGGGGACAACAGGGTATTATAGAAAATTTGTTCCCAGCTACAGCTCCCTGGCCACTCCTTTATCTGGGTTGCTGATACAAAGAATAAGCCTAGGGAGGTAAAATGGGAGGCAGCCTGTGAGCAAGCCTTCATGCAGCTGAAAACCTCACTGTGTAGGACTCCAGTGCTGGCTAGCCCAGACTATAACAGGCCATTTGTGATGCAGACAGATGCCTCAGATGTGGGAATGGAGCAGTCCTGAGACAAGTATCCAATCAGGGGAGAGAGCACCCCATTGTATACTTAAGCAAGAAGACACTTCCATGGGAACAAACCTATTCAGCAGTAGAGAAGGAATGTCTCACCTGAGTTTGGGCATTAAAAAAACTTGAACCATTCCTTTATGGGAGTCATTTTAAGGTCCAAACAGACCACAGCCCATTAATATGGTTGTGCCAAATGGGGAAAAAAATGGGAAACTTCTGAAATGGAGTATTGTGTTGCAGGCTTATGACATGGAGATTTTGCATATGCCTGGATCTAAAAATTGGAATACAGATGTCCTATCCCACATATTGTATCTATACCAGAACTGAGAAGAACTGCCTCCAATAGGGGTGTGTTCCTCCCAGGTTCTCTTTTAGAAGGGAAGAATGTTGCATGACAGGCCTAGATCCATTTATGTGGATTCATATTGTATATGCTGTAAGGTACTTTAGGATTAAGACACTGCCCCTTTAACAGGTAACTACAAAATAACTGTTATTTCTACAAAGGCTAGTGTGGACCTGTTATGTTTCAATATAAGGGAAAGAGGTATATGGTCCAGGAAGGCATAACATATCCCAATGTAGCTTTCCATGACAGGAAGAGATCGGGGATGATCTAGGGGTCAGGGGTTAAGCCAAATACATAGACCAGATGTCATTGAGGCTGACATGAAACCTGACATGGAACCACAGTGGCACCTGAAGGAAAAGGCAAACTGTTGCATCCTAATATCTGTATTGTCTTGGAACCATTAACCCCACCCCAGAGGGTAAAAAAGTGAGTGTGTCCTAGAAATGGCCAATATTATAAGACACACATTTTGATCTCAGGGCAGTTGAATAGTGTTTAAGTTGGAAGGCAGATAGTTTATCCAGCTGGCATATTCTTGTAGACCAGAAGTATATGTGTAGGCCTGGAAAATCTCTAAAACCAGACCTGAGCGTGTGAAAGTTTGACTCCTCACATACTGAACAGAAAATTCTGATTTATAAGTCAGAATTTTGGAAACCAAGACTTTTCACCAAGAAGCACCTGGAGTCATTTAAAAGCACATCCAGAGACTTGGATCAAGGACTTGCTGCAAACTCTACTGCCTGATGAACTGGTATCTCCATAAGAACATTTAAAATCTTGTCTGAACTCTAATATCAAAACAAGGTATAGTTTAGAATACAGTATCTAGTGTTTTCTGTACACCATATAGTTTTACTTTTGTTATTGTCTGCATTTCAAAATTCTTCCAAACTGCAGACTTTTCTGTATTGCATTTATTTTAAGTAAACTTTTATGATTTTCTTATCAACTCTGCCTGGGGTCTGGTTGTGTGATTTAACATAGGGTTTTGAAAATAATGTGTGCTTTGTAAGATAGAACTGCCTGGCTATAATATAAAAACTACTTAGGCAAGATGTAGCCAGTGGCTGTGGTGGGATTCTAATACTGAAAGTAGTGCAGAGTCAAGGGAACTCAAAACTACAGAATGCACCCTCCCACTGGGAAAAGGAAAGCTGGTAAGTCTTCCTGAAACCCTTACTTCAGCTCACGAGTTCTTAAAAAGGGGGATCCTATCTGGAAACAGGAGGTCCTGCTGGGTTGCCCAAGGGTTGTGGCCAGGGGCTCGTGACAGTCATCACCAGGTTGAAATTTGGTCATCATTGCTGCTTCATCTACCTCTCTGCTAGTAAAGGCCTTACCAGTGTGGACGTCTTCATTGTCATCATCGTCTCCGAGACACAGTTCGTGTGGCAACACCATTGACATAACTGTGTTTTGTGGAATGTGAGCTTCGTTCATTTTTATAAATATTAGGATGGACACATTCTTCAGTGACAGATTTTGTCCTCTGGTCATGCACAATGGCTGCAGCAGAACTGAATACCCATTCCACACTGACACTGAATGGTGGGCAGCTCAGGTATTTAAAAGCAACTGATGCCAGTGCAGGCCAATCACTCACTTTGCTGCTCCAGTACACCAATGGCTCATCAGTGATGCCAAGATATTTGGTGTCTCCCATGTAGGTGTCCCCCATACGTTGTTCTTCCCTGTGTCCTGCTGCCTCATCAGGCTTCTTCTCCTTGTCTTCAATTTGTTCCATGTCCACCTGGTACAAAAGCACCCCAAATGGGATTACCTGCTGTTTTCTGCTGCAACTTGGATTTTTTCTCAGATTTGGCAGCCTGTGTTGAGCTGCTGGTGGTGTTAGCAACATCTGGTATATGTGCACTTAGTGTATCTGCATTTTTCATCTGTGCATCATGTACCCATTTGACAAGATAATCGGTCAATTTTTCAAGTCACAGGTGACCACCTTCAATCATGGCAGGCATGCCACGTTTGTACCGTGGATCCAGCAGGGTAGCAATAGCAAACTCATTTGACTGTATAATACCAGATATATGTCTATTGCTGTGCAGTATGCGGAGTATGTAACCCACTACATGAACAACACTGTGATCAACACTTGCCTCCATCTGTTGATGGACATTCACCAGTGTCTGCCTCAGCACACATATAAGGGGTATTGACTGACTTATACAGGCAGTGTCCTATGCTCAAATGGATGCAGACCGTGTATTATGCTATCTATTTTTCACCACTGCTCCACTGTTAGAGTGATGGACACTCCAGCAATGTCCCGGGTGGTGTGCAGCAGCAGGTAATCTGAAACAACCTTATATTTCTCAAACAGCCTGTCCAGCATGTACAGTGTGGAGTTCCACCTAGTCAGAACAGCCTGCTTCATTTAATGCTGAGGCAGATGGTTAGTGCACCACAACTCATGCAGATGGTCAGGGGCCTTTGCAGAATGGGTGAAGTGCACACAGATGAGTCTGGTGACAGACACAGTTTCCTTGATTTCTTCATGGTTCAGAAATTACTGCACAACCAGATTAAGGCAATGTGCCATGCAAGGCACTCTGAAAAAAAACACCATCAGTAATGCACTTCACCACATTGGAGCCATTGTCATTGGCAATAAACCCCACTGTAAGTGAGTGTGCATTTAGCCACTCATTAATCTAATTTAGCAGCCAGCACATTCAGCATTTTCTCACCAGTGTGAGACCCAGTAACACTTTACAGAGTAACAGTGGCATGCTGATGAATACCAGGTGTGTTGCTACCACCACAATTTTGCTTTATGCAGCTTTTGCCAGACCCCAAATCAATGACCACCCCAGGTACCTGTGCCCAGTGTGCTGTTATGCACAGATATGAGCTGCCCGCTGTATGTCCACTTGTCCACATATCCATGCTAAGGTGGATATATTTGGAGGCAGAATGCTTTATGGCATGTAGGACAGACTGTGAAACTCTGCTGTAAAGTTCTGGCATGCCACATTTTGAGAAATACATTCATGATGGCACCTGCCATTTGGGACAGGCATGGGCCATCAAATGGTGGAATCCAGGATTCTCCACAAAGAAGTTCGATGGCCAGCATTTCAGTGGTGGCTGCGTTCAGCTCATGGACAGCAGCATGATTGTGAGGGGTACTTTGAGTGCTGTTCAAACACACTCTTCAATGTGGGCTGCATCTTGGGAGCAAGTCAACCAAAACACTTTACTTGTGCCACCAATGTTGTTCTTGCTAGGGTACCAGGTGAGTCTTGGGATCTGTGATGTGCAGGATGTATGAAACTGATTATTCTGGTGGATTTAGTGCCTGATGGTGTACTTTTATAACTCAAGGGAGTAGCAGCTTCACTGCTACTATGCCCACTGCTCGAGCGAGAAAAGGATTCCTCACTCTCCTCCTCCTCCACCAACCCACTCAGCCCTCCCTCCTCCTGCTCTATTGCACTGCTGTCACTAACATTACTCTTGACAAAGGAAGTCCCACCAACAGCTCTGGTATCTTTCTGGTGTAGGTGCCAGTGCAATGGGTGCTTGTTTTTCAAGTGGGTATGCTAGCCACCGGTGTCTATGTGGCTGCCCTTTTTTCCATGACTGACACATGCTTGACAAAGCTGACATATCACTGCAGTCTCATCAGCTGCATCAAGCATGAAAAAATCCAAAACTAGGGACTTTGCACCTCTAGATTTGACATGGTACTGGGACTTGGACAGCGGAGCCAAAGGTGTGGAAGTTTTTGCTTTTTGGGATGTGTGAATGGCTTCCACTATGCTACGTTTGGGTGGGGGGTTACTGGACCACTTGTTGTAGGCTTGCTGATAGCCTCACCCTCAGGTTTGGCATCTAAATGGGCTACATCATCAGCCTTCAGCTTTTTCAGTTCTGTCTCCCACAGGGGATCCAACACCACATCACCATCTGTACTGAAACATATATCCTCCTCCTCCTCCTCCTCCCTATCACTGTCAACTTCCAGAGAAACTTTTCCCTTCTCTGGCATCACCTCATTGTGGGGACGGGCTGACTTTCCTTATCTCCTTCTGCAGGAGAAACAGACTTAAGCTGGACAGTATCACCCTCACCACCATCAGCTCCACCTTTAGAAGGAACAACAGTCACACCAACACATTTTTCCACTTTCTCCGGACCTCTGGACCTCCACTGGTGTGAGTGTCTCCCTTATTCCCAGTATCATCCCCAACAAGCATGCTAGCTACAGATTGGGCAGTAAAAAAATGAGTCACAGACTTGAAGCCACTTCTAACTTCAATTCTGCTGCCACTGGCTGCCACAGCAGCACCGGAGCCCACAAAAGACACTGATTTAGAAATAGGTTTGCTTAATGGAAGTGGAAGTGTAATTCTACTTTTTCCAGCAGACTTCTATGAGTCATGTCCCACCCAGTCACCTTTCCCTGAACTGGAAAATCTCTTGGCATGCATATTTATATGCTTGTTCCATTTGCCTTCTTCCGGAAGTACATGATTATGTATTTCTATTGAATAAGTGTCAATAACACCTGCAGTACTATCTGCAAAGAGCAAACAGAAATCAAACAGGTAGCAGCACTGTAGTCTGTACAACTACCTACAACTGCTACTGTAGCCTATTCAAGTGTTAAAACACTATTTTATTTTTTCAATTACAAAAACACAAATTAAGTAACATGGGGTAACAGGAGAACAGAAGTAAGACACTTTAAATAACAAACTGGCAGAGAACACCACCACAAGGATGTGCAGTAACTCTGAAAAAAATACTTAAGTAGTTCTTAATAAAATATCAGTTTTTAAATGGAACGCTTATTACACAACTTGATCATAACTGGGTAGGTACAGGTAGGTTCACGCAAACTAAATTGAAAATCAACCACACAGAACACCTCACAGTCACAATACAATCTACAGTCCGGATAAGTGGTGTCTCGATAAGGCAAGTACTGCAATGTGTTAGTACATACTAAATACAGTTTTGGCTTATAGATATAGCAGACTGAAGGGACAACAAGATTTCAAATGAACAAAGTCGCCTCCAACAATCTTGCAGGGACCACCACTATCTCGAAAACTGTGTAGTTTTTTATATAGTATGGGCCAGGTAGTAAACACCGGTGGTGTAACAGGAAGGAAAGGGTTATTATGGTAAGCAAATTAAACAGGAACATTGCAATGCAGAGGCTAGATCACACTATTCATTTCTGTGAGCAATTCAACAATGCAGTGTACCTGGATAAGGACAAGTGTTCCATGTCCACGAATACTTCCAATACAAAAATAAAGCAGAAAAGTGATTAAACAAAGGGAAACATGAAGAGAACTATTCAGAATGAGTAACTGTTCATATAAAGTTATCCAAAAAAGGATCACTAAGTAAGAAAAATACTACAAATAAGTAGTACACCAACAAAAATATTAAGACTTAAAAGAAATAACAGAAACTCACTCACAACTTGTGAGAAATCTGTCAAATGTTAGGAACCACCCTGCTCTGCTTTCACACACACAGACACACACACACACACACACACACACACACACACACACCACACGGTCGACCCTCCTACAGTCAACTCCCTCACAGTCACAGACACAGAGAAAACTGAAAACACTACTTCAGTTTAACTAAGTATTATCCAAAGATTCCAAAATAAATAAATGTTCACTAGCAGCACTAGGAACACAATTTAGATTTTGGGAGCAATTCGCTCTCAAAAATAATAAATAAAGAGGTTTTTGAAGGGTTTATTGGCTGTGATGCACCACACTGAACTGCTCTCTGACTCAACAGACAATACACTGTGCAGTAAACAGCTATACCAGCTATTTGCCCACAATGCATTGCAAATTTGTAGGTGAAATTGAAAACATTGGTGAAATGTGATGAAATTTCATGTTAGGCGTAAAAGTTCACATAATGCGGTAATTATGCGAAATATTTTGCTAGGCAAAAAATTTTCCAATTTCGCATAACACTACTGACAAGTGCCTTAACTCACACCATGCTGGCAACCCATCCTTGGAAATGAGCTCAGGGTGCTGGGTTGGGGGGGGGTCTGGGAGTGGAAGAAGTAACCAACAGGCAGAACTCCTCTCCTGGATGGTGTGTTTGACTGCTCGGCTCTTGGTTGCTACCAGGTGGAGACCTGGGGGTAGAGGTGATGTACAAATTGCAGACAGTTTGTCATGGGGTGTGGGGGAGCCAAGGTACTGGAGTGTATGTGCACCTCGATACAGATGTGCAGTCTATGCCATCATGGCTGAAGGGAGAAAATAGAACCCAAGGGCTACATGATGCTCTGTGCACCTCTCTAAACCCAAACAAACTTCCAGACTCCTTGGCACAATCTGGATATGAACTCGGGGGGGGTCTTCAACCATGGTGGTGGGATCTGTGGAGGACTCATGCTTGTGTAAGTCTAGGGGAGGTGGATATGCTAGCCTGGGGGAGGTAAGGATGGGGCATAGCAGCCACCTAAATGATAAAATGCTATATGGAAAAAAAAACTGATAGTGCTTCTTTGAAGTACCTTTTCAGGAGAATGATTACAAATCTTATCATACAATAGTTGTGTTAGCCACAAATTCTGAAACAATTACGAGAGTCTAAATTAACAGGCTGTATAAGGAAAATAATATCTGCATGTATTTATTACCTCCTACTTTGCTCTGAGCTTTTCTCTCAATATACTTTGAATATAATAAAGAAATTGTCCAACTCCAATAAAGTGATATACCTGACTGACAGGTACAGGAAGCTGAATCACCCAAAACATCAGTCAAATGATACACCAGCAATGACAACAAAGCCTTTATAGAGACACACAGAGGCAAAATAAAGATGCGAGTACCAGTAGACAGTGGAGATAGACTTGACAATCAAAAAAAAATCTGAACTTCATCTGACAAACAGCTCTGAGTAGCTTAAAAGCTTAAATTCTGTAACTATCTCATTGGTCCACCAAAATGTATCAGATCACCCACTTTGTTTATCTTTGTGTACTAGGATCAATAAAGCAACAAGCAATTATTTGCAACTAAAAATGTTCAGTTAAATTGGTTTGAAAAGCTATGCAGGATCAGATTTGCCCGCTTAACCTACTTAAAATGTTTGGCAGAATAAAAACATTTACAATAGAGTATATAAGCAAGTTAATATAAATATAATGAGTGGTTACTTAAAATCAAATGCGAAGCATTTACTGAATTGCAAAACATTCTGCTAAAGCACATACAAGAATGTAATGTAATTTTAACTTAAAAGCACTGGAGGCTGAGTGTGCATTTTCTTTATAGGAACACTGCTGTACAGCTGGACTATGTTTTGAATTTGTAACACCTGCAGATTTTTAAATGAGGAGGGGTACATTATCTATATTTGCCAGACAGATATATGGAGCTATATCTTCAGCATCTGCAAGAATGTGAGTCATTGCAGGGATCAGCAAAGTGCACTAAAATCTGATTTGCAGAGAATGGCATAAGCATTTAGTGGGAGAGGTCTAACACTCAGCATGTGGAATCAATCCACACTCTGTCCAGTAGGGCATGGAAACAAAAATCCAACTCAGAGTAAAACACAATGGGCAGGATTTTTATAGCAGTCTTGTTCACCCACATTTTCAAATCTGATGCTGTTTGTACTTTAGACCATCTATTAGTTGATTTAGCAGCTTGGATGTCATGTAAATACTTATGCTTGTATCACAAGACAAGGACATGCACCATATTTGATGTACGTACCATTTTGTGACACGTAGCAGTTTTTGTGAGGTATGAACCATTTTGTTATGTATGCACCTTTTCTGAAGCATGCACCATTTGTTGAAGCACAGAAAGGTAGAAACATATTTTTCTGGCAGATGAGGACCACTTGGCTCACCTAGTCTGCACATTTTTCCTTCATATAGTATCACTGTAGATCCAGCATGCAGGATTTCTGGGGTGCATGCACACTTGTTTTGATGCATGCTACTGTAAATCATGAAAAGTGTTGCAAAAATATAAAACCCTTTGAAATAGGGCCCCCTAGTTTTGCTGCAGTTGGCAGGCACAGGCAGAAAATGCATTTGCATGTGATCTGATCTTTTTAAACAAGTCACCCTCCAAAGAATTTTGAATCAAACACAAACAGCAGTCATGAATTTTCTGTTGTGGTTTTCATTTGACTGCTTAAAATGGCAGATTTAAAGAGCAGCTGGCACCTTTGGGAAAACTTTGGGAAAATGGGGTTGCCATTAAAAGGCAACCTGATTTGTCAGATGGCATCCCTGAAAAAATGGAGGCTACAAAGGGGAGGGGAAGGGTGTGGGAGAGACAACAGTTGGGGAGAGGGAGGAGCCAGATGATGTCATGGGTGACAGCAGGTGGGGAGGGGAAGGAGCTAAATGAGGTCATGATTGGCAGGTTCAATGTGAGTGGTGCATACATTCCAAGTAAGACAGGATTGGGTAGAGGGAGGAGCCAGTTGGGGTCCTTAGGGGGTTTATATGCCCTTTTTCAAAGGTGCTGTCCCTCTTTTCTGCTGGGAACTTTCATTTGCCCACCCACCCACCTACCCACTTCTGATAAGAATAGGGGACACTAGCGGCACCTGAAAGGGGAGACCTATGGAGGGTGGCAGCTCTGAGATGAAATGTGGACTGGTGGTCTTGGACAGGTGGACAGTACCTGCAGAGGGGAATGGTTGCTAAAAGAACAAGGAATTTGAAAGGGTATGAAAGGGACAAAGAAATGAAAGGGGGAGGGCACAAAGGGAAAAGGAGGGCAGTTTGGGGGAGGGGGATAGGGAAACACGGGCCGGGGTCATTAGCACCTGGACAAGAGTAGAGGTGGGGTGGGGGGTCATAGGAGTACTAGGGGTCGAGTCTCTGCATTCGGACATAGGAAATTAAGGAAAACAGAAAAGAAGTTTGGTATGGTATGGGGGGTTGGATTCTGCATCCGGACCCCAAGAAGGAAAGAAGATCAAGGAAGGAAGATTCGGACCTTAATCAAAAGGAATTCAATGCAAGATTGAATGATGTACAACGATTGTATCTCTCATAAAGAATTTTGAATGGTTTTGAAAGTGCATTATGTGAAGTGGTGTAAATAAATCATTTGCCATTCATGCAACCAAAGCATGTCAAGACATTGAGTCATTTCTGAGGGGTTGGTCAGATGACAACATAATATTTAGACACAATTCAGCTTGTATTTCATATATCCTTTATAGATTTCTCCTCTTCATTATTTATTACTGAAGAAATTCTCACAGAAACAAAATTTTTATCCCTTAGAGTTCATCTGCCTATATTTTGTATTCCCTACTTGAAATTATAATGCTCTGTTGTGATATCATACTCTGTTACCATGGGAGTAACTATGATGTCACAAGCAAAGCATTATGACATTAGGTTCAGAAGAAGCAATAGGGGTTGACGAACCTTCAAGGAACAGCTTTTCTGTTATATGACCTCAGTAATAAATAATAGGGAGAAGAAATACAAAGCTAATGAGAAATATAAGCTGCTTTGGGTTATTATGTTTTTCAAAGTTCTTCTTGAGGCAAAGATATTCTTTAATACAATGAAAAACATCACTGTAATTTGTCATTCTCAGCCTACACTGGAGCAGATGTACAAACCTCTTTAAAAGGTAAAGTTGATTCTGACAAGGCCCTGTACCCTGTTTTTTCATAAAGATATGCTTTCTCTATCATGCCTTACACTGGGTTTGAAGTTTTTGAGTTTGTGTGCTGTTTGGAGAGACACACAACAAATAAATCATTTGAAAATCTTTCCAGCTTGATAGCTCTGGGGATGTGTGTTGGTGTTGAAGGGAGTAATGTCACAAGTGAACCTAATTCAAATACTTTATATTTACAGCACGCTTAGCAGAGTGTAACATATACCGTAAGTGCATCTAGTTTTGATCCTTATTTAACAAAAAGCAGGGTTATGCATGTGGGCAACTGAAACATTTTTCCTAGAACTGAGAGAATGAGGGAGAATAATAAATTCTGAAGGTTGAGGCTAAGGTGAACTAAACTGCATCATGTGAAAGGAGTTGCATGGTAGTGCAGACAGATACTGTATATTACTAAATTTGAGAGCATTGGTTTCTTCTTTATCTTTAAAAGCTTTTTAAAGAAGAATGCCACAGAATCACTTATCACTGAAGAACAGACAATTTCTTTTGAAAACAGTCCCTTTTCCTCCTCCAGTTTGAGGGTAGAACCTGGATGGATAAATGCCCACATGATCAAACAGCTGTGATCTCTAAACATTCATTAATGTTGTTAATATCAGCATGTTGAAATCACATCTCAATAAAATGGAATTGGGCAGGGCAATAAACAACCCTTAAATCCCTATTAACATTTTCTTAAGGGAAAGTTTTCAGATCCATAACCTGGGAATGCACTGCCTGCATATTGTATATAACAAAAAAATAAATAAAAAAAGCTTGGTAATAGTAATACCATTTTTAATTTACTTTATTCACCCTGGAAGCAGTAGTGCATGTCTCAGTGAAAGCTTCATAGAAACATAGAAGATGTTGGTAGAAAAGGACTTCCTGTCCCACCTAGTCTGCCCTCAAGTTCGTACCTGTTGTGCTACTCTAGACCCTAACTGATCTCTGGCCTTACCCCCTCAGCCCTGTTACTAAGATCCCCCTGTGTCTATCCCATGCATGTTTGAACCCAGTTACCATTTTGGTACCCACCACCTCTGCTGGGAGAATGTTCCAGGTGTCCACCACCCTCTCTGTGAAGAAATATTTCCTCATATCCCCTCTAAATCCCCCCCTTTCAGCTTCCTATCATGCCTCCTTATCCTTGAGCATCACTTTCTGTGCAATATGCCACCCTCCTGTACCTTATTGATACACTTGAGGTATTTGAATGTTTCTATCATGTCTCCCCTTTCTCTCCTTTCCACCAGTGAGTGCATATTTAATTCCCTGAGACTTTCCTCTTAGGGCTTCTGACGCAGGCCATTCACCATTTTGGTTGCCCCTTTCTGTACTGCCTCCACCCAATCTATGTCCTTCCTGAGATGGGGCCTCCAGAACTGGACACAGAACTCCTGGTGTGGCCTCACCATTAATCTATACAGGGGTAGAACTACCTCCCTTTTTCTGCTGGTGATACCCGTCCCTGTGTACCCCAGCATCCTACTAGTCTTTCCCACTGCCTTATCATGCTGCTTTGCTATCTTCAGGGCATCAGATATGATGACCCCACCAGATCCCTTTCCTGTTTTGTGGTTGTTAATACCCCCCCCCCCAACTGACATGTTGTCCTTTGGTCTCTGTGCCCCATGTGCACTATTTTACACTTTTTGGCTTTGAAGCCCAGTTAACATATACTTGACCAGTCCACCAGTATTTTTTAGATCTTCCTTCATTCTTTTCAACCCCCTTCCCCCACTCTGTTGCAGATTTTTATGTAATCCGTGAACAGGCATATTTTTCCTTCCAGCCTCTCTTCGATATCACTAATAAAGACATTAAAGAGGTCCAGTCCCAGTACTGACCCCCGAAGCACCCCACTGGTTACCTTATTTTCCTCTGATTTATCTCTATTTACTACCACCCTCTGATTTCTGTTACTTAGCCAGCTTCATACCCTTTCACTATTTTTGTCTACCTTTTTATTTCAGTTTAAAGCATCCCTTTTCTCCTGTCTTGTTGAGTCTTCCTTGACTATTTCTTTTCTGATGTGAAAGAATTAAAAGGTATGCTCATTTTAATATGGCTATGTCCAGATTGTTATGCATACTGTCAGCAAAGTTTCAACACCCAGAGGAAGAGGACATTTTCAAAAGGTGCTGATGCAGATATGGGAGCATGATCCACCCACATCTACGTAAGCCAGAATGCATCCAAAAGTTAATGCCCTCTGTCTATGCTTTTTTGGTACCTTGTCAAAATATATATATTTATATATATTCATTGCAAAAATCTCTGTTCATGCATCAGTTAGGGTTAATAGCACAGCGACAAATGTTTGGAAATGTGATATTAGGGTTCAAAACCTAACTCCACATTCCCCCCCCCACACACACACAAACACACACACACATACAAGCAGGGGAAAGGCCAAGGCAACACAAACAATCAGAGACAACCAGCATCCATCAGGTAACAGAAGTATTATATAACGGCTTCAAAAATCCTTTCATCTGATTGGCTGACTAGAATGATTTACCCATTGTAAATCCTGGCATTACCAACAGGTAAAAGTACCAGTCAGCCGAATGTGCCCAAAATCAATGTGACCCCTAAATTTAAAAAAAAAGCTACCATCTTGTATTGCCGCTAAACAGCAACTCTCGATACAACTGCCGAACAAACACACAATAGCAGCGCTTAACTCACTGACCACAAAGAGCAACACATCTGTCCTCCATTATCATACTGCTGCTCCATCCACATGTAAAATTTGTAGCTACACATCGCAAGTTGATCAGTTTTGTGGTGAATCTCTCCCGAGTGTGCCTGCTGCCAGTCCGCCACAATGCAGTCACTTGGACATTCGAAAATATCTGGAACCACCCCTGCTCAGCTAATAAATACTTTAAAATGTTGACCAAAGCTGAACTCTCTTTGTCGGCTCTGTTCCTGCGGTCTTGTCAGCTCACTCCTACTCACTCACCGCTACCCATCTCCAGCATCCGCTTTGCTGCTCCATTCGGGCTGTTACCATAGCAACTCAGAACTATTTTGCTTGGCGCAGGAATAAAATCAAGAAATACAATAAAAAACACAAAACCAAAAGTTGACAGGGCATGGGTGATGCATGGGTTTACCAACGACAGGCATAGTTTGGTCACTCAGCCAGAGCCTTGTGACCCAACAATGCCAGGCGTGGGTAAACCCAGCATCACCCACACCCTGCCATGGATAATTGCTTAAATATACAACTCTCTAAACATACTACAAGACACATCCATCATCATCGTCCAGCAACTGTATGAGTTCTGCTGCCATCAGAGTGCCTTGGGGGTACACACGCATGCTGGGCAACCATGGGTGATGGCCCACAGTAAGCATTTTTGTGTTACAAACATCAATAACAAGATTTAAGCAGATGCCTATATTTCTATAGTTAACAAATGATGAAACACACAGTATGTTATCTACAGATAGCTATATTGGAAATGATAGTTTGAATAACCCTACCAACAGTCATTGGATGTTTGCATTTTTTTTTACTGTTAGAGTGAGTCAGTCCTAATAACAAACTGTAGTAATAATAAAAGTAATTTTTTGTAGTATAGTTTACAAGTACTGTAACATATGAAAGCAACAGTTGTAACATCTAAAGCTAACCATAACATGCTGCTAATGAGTATTTCCAGGTAACACAGCAGTATAATAACATGTGATGTACAGACTGTTGGTAAGACCACATCTGGAGTACTGTGTGCAGTTCTGGATACCCCATCTCCACAAAGACATAGACAGGGTGGAGGCTGTCCAGAGGAGGGCAACCAAAATGATGCAGGATCTGCATCAGAAGACATATGAAGAAAGACTAAAGGAACTAAAGATGTATAGCCTCAAGGAAAGGAGGAAGGGGGCATAATAGAAACTTTCAAATACATCAAAGAAATCAACAAAGTCCAAGAGGGTAGCATCTTTCAGAAAAAGAGATGTGCAAAAAAGGGGGCACAGTTTGAAGATAGAGAGGGGTGGCTCAGAGGTAATGTGAGGAAGTATTTCTTCATAGAGAGGGTTGTGGATACATGGAACAGACTTCCTGAGGAGGTCATAGAGTCAAAAACAGTAGGGGAATTCAAGAATGCATGGGATAGACATAAGGCAATTTTAGTGGGGGGTAGGAGGAAGTAGGCTGTTGTAAACTAGGATTTGCAGCTTATCCATTAGGTAGGGAAATGGGCAGACTAGGTGGGCCAAGCAGTCCTTATCTGCCATCAAATTCTATGTTTCTATGTTTCTGTGATGGGCTAGTTTCATAACTGAGCAGTATCTGAAAAGTTCTATGTATATGTCAGTTCTATCTTTCCTGCTACCACATGCTTATGTGGTAGCAGCGATACCTGCAGTGAGCCAATTGTTGGATTATGACACATAAAGATTAATATTTAGAAAATTTGTACAGACTAAGTTTCATTGTATGAAGAAGATATGCCAGCAATAATGTGTCATCATACTGTGCTGGCACTATAGAGTTGATGATACTGTATTTGTTTTTTCATTACATAGTGTTATGTGAAATGAGTACTGTGTTGTGATTATTGTGCTTACAGACGTGACTGACTCATATAGTGTCTTACAATCTTGCATGTGTCTTGCATGTGTGTGTTTGGAGGGATGGGGGGAATGCGGAGTTAGAGTTTTGAACCATAACATCACATTTCCAAACTTTTGTCGCTGTGCTATTAACCCTGACTGGTGCATTAACAGAGATTTTTTGCAATGAATTTCCATTCTTTTTGAGAAAGTGTAATGTAACTGGTAACTGGTATGTATTAGTGGGAGTGCGGGCCCTCCGGGCCCTGCGATCCCTTCACATTGCCCATTTTTTGTGAAATGGTATGTGTTTATGGGAGCGCAGGCCCTCTGGGCCCTGCACTCCCACTTACACATAACAATGGAGCCATATAGCAGACCTTTAAGGCAAGGAACACTTGTAACAGTAATTTGCCAATATCTCAGCAACAGTAGCAGCCATGAAAAAAAATTCAAGTGTCATTGTAAGCATGACAGCCTAACCTACACATCAGATAGCTCAATCTAATCTTTATCTCACATGGTTTACAAAATATGGGCACTGAAATGCACTGAAAAGGCACCCTTGGAACCCTACTGACTAGAGATGGTCAAAGTGGCCCCAATTCACTCCACAAAGTGATTCAAGGAGTGAAGGCAAATTCCCGGAGTGCTCCGCAACGCGAAGCAAATTACTTCATGTTATAATGGGTAATGAGAAGTCCATTGAAAAGAATGACTTCACATTACTCCATCTTCCCAAAACACTACTCCACCAATTCTTAAGGCGAAATACATTGAAAACAATGTACTTCACCTCACTTCGCCTTGTTTTTAAGCTCCAAAGGTGAATTTTGCTGTGATTCATGGGATTTCAGGTCACATGGGCTCTAGATTGTTCTGCACAGCCTCAGTTCAGGGTAGTGTGTATAGGAAGCTGTAGGAGACAGTCTGTCTGAGAGCTCTCTGCAATTCAAACCTTCTAAAAGCTGTTAAAAAACACTTTCTGAGTCTTTTTTTGCTGAAACTTTAGTTCGATTGTAGGAAACACTCCTGTGCTCATATCATCTAGTGTTTATTGTTTGTGTGTGGATTTTGAATGTTAATGTACAACATTTAGTCTGTGTACTGAGAGACAGTGGAAGTGTGCTTTGGGGGAAGGGAGTATCTGTGGTTTAGGTAGATTAACTTAGAGAAAAAGACAGTTCTTTCTGTTTTGGTGATATTTTTCTTATAACTGTGTTAATGTACACACAGTAATAGTTTCAATAATTATTGTCATTTTTTTGCTGATTGTTGTGGTGCATCAGTGCATAATTTTAGTTTGTTTAAAATATGTGGTTATATTACAGAAGATTTCAATTTGCTACGCATTACTTGGTGTGTGTGTGAGTATGTTTGTGATGCTTGTTCATCAAATCAGACACCTTTTATCATGCCACATAGTAATTTCAGCAAGGTGAACCTTTTATCCACTGCAGCTGTGTGATTTTTGTACTTCTTTGTGGTATCTTTACTGGTACTAGTATTAGTGACTGTTACTGCAGAAGTGCAGTACATTGCCCCAGCCCACCCCAACAGGCAAAGGTGTTCTTTCCAGATTTGAATTTCTGATGGTGAGCACTGGTTAGGTGTTGTGCCTTTGTGTCTGCATCTCTTCAGTACGCAGTGCAATCTTAATCTGTCCGTGCATTTGCATCTCTTTAGGGCCCAATCTCCATCTGTAACTTAAGTCACAGTTGTTTCTTTGGCTTCCCTTCAGAGTACTGGACAGGTGTGGTGCATAATTCTGCATGAACATTGTACTCATTAATATGCGGTTTTAAGTCAGGACCATCATCATGAGTCACTCGTGATACAAATCACGTTCTTCATCATCACTGTCACAAATGCAGTCACAAATCACGATTCACGATCACATCATGAATAACAACACTAATTTTTCGACTATTTACTTGGATGTATTGTAAGCCTGTTTTATAGTATCTCTCCAGGTTTCACCACCCCACCATTGTACTCATTGATATGTGTTTTTAAGTTGGGGAGTTTTAAGCTACAGCTCATCTGGGAAGTACAGTCATAGGAATTCGCATTCCCAATATAGTTTCATATTGGTTACCTCACACCATGGACACCGAATCACATTCTTCATTATCATGTTCACAAATGCAGTCACAAATCATGATTCACGATCACGTCACGAATCACAACATTAATTTTTTATTTAGTTACTTGGACGTATTGTAAGCCTGTTTTGTAGTATCTCTCCAGGCTTCACCACCCCATCATTGTACTCATTAATATGTGTTTTTAAATCAGGGAGTTTTGTGTTGCAGCACATCGGGGGAGCACAGCCATAGGCATTCACGTTCCTTCCTGTACAACATGCGAGTTACAGTACTATAAGTAGTGGTGGGTGAAGTGGCCCCAATTCACTCCACAAAGTGATTCATGGAGTAACGTGGAACCCACAGACTACTCCACAATGTGAAGTGGAGTACTTTGTTTCATAATGAGGAACGCAACATCCATTGAAACCAATGACTTTGCATTATTCCACCTTCCCCAAACCACCTTTCCACCAATTTTAAGGTGAAGTACAATGAAATCAATGTACTTCACCTCACTTTGACTTGTTTTTAAGCTCCAAAGGTGAATTTTGCAATGATTCATGGGATTTCAGGTCACATGGGCTCTAGATTGTTCTACACAGCCTCAAGTTCAGGGTAGTGTTTGTAGGAAGCTGTAGGAGACAGTCTGCTCTGAGAGCTCTCTGCAATTCAAACCTTCTAAAAGCTGTTAAAAAACACTTTCTGAGTCTTTTTTTTTGCTGAAACTTTAGTTTGATTGTAGGAAACACTCCTGTGCTCATATCATTGGGCATTTATTGAATGTTAATGTAATTGTGCTCCAAATGAAATTCTGCAGTGATTCATGGGATTGCAGGTCACATGGGCTCTAGATTGTTCCGCACAGCCTCAGTTCTGGCCTTGGTAGTGTGTGTGTAGTGGTAGCTGGAGACAGTTTGCTCACAGAGCTCTGTGATTCAAAACCTCTAAAAGCTGTTTAAAATGCCTTTTTGGGTCATTTTTTTTGCACAAAATTTACTACATCGATTGTAGGAAACCCTTCAGTGCTCATATCATCAAGTGATTATTGTTGTGTGTGGATTTTGAATGTTAATTTAGAACAGTCAGTCTGTGTACTGTGAAGTGTGCTTTGGGGAAGGGTGTATTTGTGGTGTAGGTACATTAAATGGAGAAAAAGGCAGTCTTTCTGTTTTGGTTATATTTTTCTTGTATAACTGTGTTAATGTACATACAGTAATATTTTCAGTAATTCTTGAAGTTTTTTTGCTGATTGTTGTGGTGCAACAGTGTATAATTTGTCTGTTTAAAACATTTGATTATATTATTAAGGTTTTCAATTTGCTATGCATTACTGGTAGTGTGTGTGCGAGTGTGTGTGCAATGCGTGCCATTAAATTAGACACCTTTTATTGTGCCGTGGAGTAATTGCAGCAGTGTGAACCTGCTATCCACTGCACCTGCATTAATTTTTTATACTGCTTTTGTGTTATCTTTACTGGTAGTGGATTGTTACTGCCATGCACTAATCCCCCAACTGGCGAAATGTATTCCTTTTCAGATTTGGATTTGTGACTTGTGTACACTAGTTATGTGTTGTTGTGCCTTTTTGTATGCATCCCTTGAGTGTGCAGCACAATCTTAATCTGTCTGGGTGTTTGCAGTGCACAATTAATTCTGGGAGACTTCGTTTCTTGTTACACTCTCATATCACTTTGTCAGCACTGGGGAATTTTCTGGACACAAGACAGTAGCATTTCATCAGCACTGGGGAATTTTCTGGACACAAGACAATAGCATTTTGGGGATGCACATTAATTCTGGTGACTCTGTATGTGACCACTGCTCGCATGACTGAGTGCGCCATTAATTATGGGAGACTTTGCATTGCTTGTTATGTTCTCATTTCACTTCGTCAGCACTGGGGAATTTTCTGGACACAAGACAGTAGCACTTTGGGGATGCACATTAATTCTGGTGACTGTGTGGGTTGGGTGCTACCAGTATCGTTGTCAGTCCATCTTACTTCACGTTTAAAGTGGAATGACAATGCGAAGTAATAATAACAAGGTGAAGTGAGCCTTTCCTATGGAGAACTCCATGTAGCAAAGTGCCAACACAAAGTGGCCGCTTTGCATTCACTTTGCAAGTGGATTTTAAATTCGCTGCATCTCTACTTGTGACACTAATTTGCCAATATCTCCATAACCGCATAAAGTAGGTAAAGAATTCCACTGCTGGTGTAATCTATGATTTCCAGACTTGTTTCTACAGATTAGATCAATCTGTGGGTAGTGAAACATAGAAACATAGAAACATAGAAACATAGAATTTGACGGCAGATAAGGACCGCTTGGCCCACCCAGTCTGCCCATTTCTCTACCTACTGGATAAGCTGCAGATCCTAGTTAACCAGCAGCCTACTTCTTTCTACCCCCACCCCCCAGAATTGCCTTATGACTATCCCATGCATGCTTGAATTCCACCACTGATTTTGACTCCACAACCTCCTCTGGAAGGCCATTCCATGCATCCACAACCTCTCTGTGAAAAATACTTCCTAAATTACCTCTGAGCCGCCCCTCTATCTTCAAATTGTGCCCTCTTGTTCTTGCACACATCTTTTTTGAAAGATGCTACCTCTTGGACTTTGTTGATTCCCTTGAGGTACTTGAAAGTTTCTATCATGTCCCCATCTCCTCCTTTCCTCGAGGCTACATATTAAGCTCCTAAGTCTCTCTTCATATGTCCTCCGGTGCAGACCCTGCACCATTTTAGTTGCCCTCTTCTGGACAGCTTCCATCCTGTCTATGTCTTTGTGAGATTGGGTCTCCAGAACTGCACACAGTACTCCAGATGGGGTCTCACCAGCTGTCTGTACAGAGGATAATAACTTCCTGTTTTCTACTGGTGATGCCTCTCCCTATGCATCCCAGTATCCCCCAGCCCTCCTTGCTGCCTTCTCACATTGCTTGCCCACCTTTAGGTCATCTGATATGACTACCCCAGGTCCCTTTCCATTTTTTTGTTGTTAGTATCTCACCCCCATTGTGACTCTTCCCTGGGTTTTTGTTTCCCAGGTGCATTACCTTGCACTTCTTAGCATTGAATCTAAGCTGCCATACATTTGACCATTCCTCTAACCTTGCCAAGTCCCTTCTCATCCTTTCCACCCCACCCTGTGCATCAACTCTGTTGCAGATCTTAGTGTCATCTGCAAAGAGACATATTTTCCTTCCAGTCCTTCTGCAATGTCGCTTATAAAGACATTGAAGAGGACCGGTCTAATACTGAACCCTGCGGTACCCGCTAGTAACCCTCCTTTCTTCTGGTGGACTCCATTTACTATTACTCTCTGTGTCCTATTCTCCAGCCAATTCTTTACAGGCTGTCATCTTGGGACCCTCCCAGGCTGGCTAACTTATATATTAATCTTTTGTGTGGGACTGTGTCAAATGCCTTGCTAAAGTCTAGGTAGGCCATGTCCACAGCCCTCCCTGATCTACTACTTTGGTCACCCAGTCAAAGAAATCAATCAGATTCGTCTGGCATGACCTTCCCGCTGTGAATCCATGCTGCCTAGGGTCTTGTGCCCCTCTGGCCTCTAGATATTCGACAATTCTTTCCTTTAGAAGTGATTCCATCATTTTCCTATCACTGAGGTTAAACTAACAGGTCTATAGTTTCCTGCTTCTGCCTTGCTCCCACTTTGTGAGGGAATCACATCTCCCTCCTCAGTCCTCGGGTACCACCCCATCCTCCCATGATTTGTTAAAGAGGTAGTCCAGTGGTGTACTAGTTCTACCCTTAGTTCTTTTAGAATTCTGGGATGAATCCCATCAGGCCCCATTGCTTTGTCCACCTTCAGTTTTAAGAGTTCTTTCAGAACCCTTTCTTGTGTAAATGGGCTGGTATCAACTGCTGTATCCAGAGTGTTACTACTGTTTGTTTATGTACCTCCCCTCTTCCTTTGTAAATACTGAGCAAAATATTTGTTTAGTATCTCTGCCTTTTCACATTCTCCCTCTGCCCACCTCCCTCCCTTTATTAAGCCTCACTATCCCTCCCTTGGTCTTCCTTTGCTCCTGATGTACCTATAAAGGTTTTATTCCCTTCTTAACTGAGTTGGCTATCTTTCCTCAGTTTGGGCCTTTGCTGTTCTGACTGCCTTCCCAGCCTCCTTTTGCTTTAACTGATACAGTTCTCTGTCCTGCTCCTGCTGTGATTCCTTGTACTTCCTGAATGCTTTCTTTTCTCTTGAACCTTCCTGCCACTTCCTTTGAGAACCATAGTGGTTTCTTACATCATCTTGTTTTGTTTATTTGCTTCACACAAAGGCTCGTTACCTCTGTGATGGCAGTTTTTATTATTCCCCATTGTTCTTCCACCACTCCTTCCACCCATTTGCTAGTGCATTCCTTAGGCACTCACCCATTTTGGCAAAGTCAGCCCTCCTAAAGTCCAGTACTTTTGTCTTTGTATGGCTTGACTCTATTGCTGTGTTTATTGTGAACCATACTGTTCGATGGTCGCTAGTTCCCAGATGGCTACCCACTTCCATCTGTGATCCTCTCTCCATCTCCATTTGAGTATCAAGTCTAATATTGCTCCCCTCTCAGAGTGGGCTCCAGTACTAGTTGTCTAAGGCATGCCCCTGTGGGCATCTAGAATAACTGCACTCTTGAGTGGCAACTGCAGCTGCGCTCAGTTAACATCTGGCATATTCAGATCACCCATCAGCAATATCTCCCTTTTCTGCCATTCTAAGTATACTTTCTATCATTTCCTTGTCCATTTCCTCCCCCTGAGAAGAGGTCTGTATCTAACCCTCTGCGGATTGTGGTGCCATTGCCTGTCTCAAATTTACCCACAGTGCTTCTTCTCCTCCCTGTTTACCCTTTTGTTCTGTTGCTTTTATTCCTTCCCTTATGTAAAGAACTACTCCTCCCTCTTTTACCCTCCCTGTCCCTCCTGTAGATAGTGTATCCTGGTATGTTTACGTCCCAGTCATGGTTTTGTGTGTACCATGTTTCTGTGACTGCCACGATATCCAGATGTTCCTCCTCCATCAAGGCCACTAATTCATGAAGCTTGTTACCTAGACTACGGGCATTGGTCGTTTTCGAGATATGGGCACCAAAAGGCATCACGGATGCTGCAATGTTATCCTATGGGAAATTTCTCAACTTTGGAACACTAACTTTGAGCCCACTGAATGTTTTTGTACCAGACCACCGAAAGGCACATCTGTGGGACCAGGGCTTTCCACCCAGCAAATTTCAGTTCGAAAGCCCCAACTGTTTAGTTACAGGGGGTGTGGCTAAGATTTGCAGTTTTTGGGAAAAGTTCTTTTGCAAATTGCAAAGATTTCACAAAAATCGGCACAACACTTTCCTGTTTGCAAAAGTGTCGCGGCCGTATCTTTTGCAATTTGTGAAAGTACTGGGACGCTGATTTTAAAAACAGCATTTCTGGGGGGTTTACCCCCCCAAAAAAGATAGGGCTGGCATTCTTAGGACCTGACTAGGTAAACACAGCAGTCAGTGTTTACCTAGAGGGTCCCAAATTTAAACACCAGGCATTTTTCTCTCTCTCACTAACTGAAAACAAGATGGCAGCAGCATGAAAGTAAAAGGGCCATTTGTGAAAGGAAAATGTACTGGCGGCAGCTTTCGTGAGACACAAATATTTTTTCCCATTGACTATAATATTAAATTTTTTTTTTTATAACTTTTGAACGGTTTAATATTTTTTCACCAAATCTTCAAAAGGCACATCAGTGACTGAGACTGCATCTTCCTTGAAGATTTCAGACCAAACGTACAAATCGTGTGGACTGTGGGTGAGAGCAAAGAAACACAAAAAAGTCAGTTTCTTTGTGTTTTTCGGTGTTCTGCAGCTCCGCAACCGTATATCTGACCATAACGCAACTTGCTAGATTCAGAGATCCCTGGTATCAGACTGTGCATACAAAATTTTGGACAAATCTGTCATACAGTGGCAAAGTTAGTAAGGTGCAAAACGTGAGGTTTAACATTAAAGTGCTTACTCAAGTCTAACTGTAGTGCCACTACCATGGCACTATAATATATATATATATACCTGTATATATATATATATATATATATATATATATATAGGCATAATTTTTGTGCTTCATGTGCCAGTTTTTCAGATGCTACTCCCTCCAACTTCCAGATACTGTTTGTCCATCTAATAGGTAGTCTATCAGTACAGATGCAAGTGTGCTTTGAAAATGTGGCTGTCAGAGTCATGACGGTGGTGCTTTGAAAATCCTGCACTAATCATTTAACCTTGCTTTTTTTGTGTCTAAGGTGAACTAGCAAGCAACTGATACTGCTCCAGACCTTCTGGGACAATGGGTATTCACACACAGTGGTGGGCAACTGTGGATAGCAATATTAGTTGAAAAGCTTCATTAAAATGTTTAAAATCTAAATAAAATTCTAAAACAGATTCGCAGTGGGGAAATGGGGGCATCCTACAAGACAACAAAACAAGGGTGATTTAAAGAGGAATAAAACAGGTTATAGATACTGTGCTGTAACCTTAACATGCACTGCTGCTTGAACTACTATGTGAGATTTAATTATCTTAATAGGCCCCATACCTCCTTTACCAGAGGAGACATACACGAGGCTTTGGAGAAAATGGCCACAGCCATGTATGATAAACAACAATATACAAGTCATATGATATGCACAGCTTGGGAGTGACAGCAATTCCTTAGGATGCTCAATGCAATCAACTGGTCTGTCCCCTTACCCTAAGGGGACCATCCAGGCAGATCCCCTGTTTCCCATAAGGCATGACCTCTGGAGGGACAATGGACACTGAGGCATAAGGGGTGACCCCTGAACTATGTGATGTTCACCACTCCCCCATCAGATGGCATTTCACATGGAGGCAAGGCCCAAAGAGGCTATCCCCTGACCAGTCCATTTGGCATCCAGTCATTTGAGCCTTGCCTCCTACCAGCCTTAGGAGTAACCTATCTGCGTCAGAAGCAAGTTCTCCCATTTCCCCTTTTGTACATTCCTTGGGAGACAACCAAGCCACCACCTTTACATGACATTACTATGATATTCTTATTCTAATACCTTCATACTTTCTCACCAGAGAATGTGTAAAACCCGGAAAACCTCATGTGAAAAACCATAAAAATCCCTCCTCAAGATACATGTTGATTCCCCCTATTAGGACAGCAGGGTTCCCTACCTTAATCCACCAGCCCTTTTTGTACCCTGCTTTTATGAGGGTGAGAAGGAGGGAATTTCAGCCAGAGGGAAAGAACAAAAGGGGCTGGGCTTCAGTGTGCTGTCCCTTATATACACCCTTTCCTCCTCCACAAAGCTTTCCCTGCCCCCTTGGCAGTCATGTTTCCAGTCTTTAGCTCCTCCCCATTTATCCATCCCCTATCCTCCTACTACCTGGATCTCTACCCAGACATGAGGGTAAGTGACCACAGTCAAATGCTTGCTGGCTTGCTAGTTCCCTTTGCAGTCTGACTATTTGCACACAGATTCAAATGACTTGAGTGACAGTACTTAAATGTCGGCCAATGTTTATATTGCTCAAATTGGGTCTTTTTTAAGCCAACTTAAAGAAATAAGAAAACATCATAACTAGAGTGAGTGGTCAAATAGACAGTAGAACAAGGTTTTAACCATGCTAATGTAGGGGAGAGAGTGAGAGAGACATTTCTAGGATGCCTGAATGCTGGAAACCAATTGAACCCTAACAGAAGACAATATGCGAATAACACAGAATGAGAAACATTTATCAAAACCAAAGACATTCTTATATATTCCATTAAGACACAATAAATCTATTTAAAAATGCAGACCACTTGAATCAAAGTTACAGATATTATTTAAAGCTACTCACAAAGTAAGGCCTGAAAAAAGACTGATGCTGCCCTAACCCTATCCAATGTTTTGGCATTTAGAGGTGGCAATGGCACATGTACATGTGATTACAGATCTGCAGCCATTTTTATCTGCAGCTGATATCATCTGACACATAGAAGCTAACGGCAGACAAGGGCTGCATGTCCCATTTGTGAAAGGATTGTTCAATTGGTGGATTATCTATAAAGAGAAAAGAAGTACATTTGCACAACTTGGGTAAAAGGAATTGAATCAAACTAGTGGGGTACATCAGAAATGTATTACTATGAGAAGTGAGACAAATATAGTACATTGATCTAGGGCAGTGTTTCCAAAATGAAGTCACCATGGTCGCTTGTGGCCACCTGCACAGTTGTTTGAAGCCACAAAGCTTATTAGAACCCCAATTACAAAGGTAATGGAATGGAGGTATTCTTATAGCACCTATAAAAATCATAGGAGATGAATTTCCAGTTAAAGTACACCAGGGACATAATTTAAGAGGAAACAATCACCATTCAAAAGGGAACAGTCACCACCAAGGACCCCCACACTCACGTGTGGGGTTGGTCCCAATATACACTTTGTGTGCAAAAACATTTTGGTTTACATACTGTTTGCTGTAGTGTAGTAGATTATATCTGACTCATTTTGCTTAGTTGTAGGCTGACAGCTTCTTTTACTACAAAGTCCAGAATCCCATGCAGCTGACATCAGAAAAGTAGGCAGCAGTGGGAGATTAAATAGCCTAATGTCAGCTGCAGGGGGTTCTGAGATTTGTAGTAAAAGAAGATGTCAGCCTACAATTAAGCAAAACGAGTGTGATGTAATTTACTAAAGGAATAATGCACGACAGGGTGTGTGTCATGCTGGGATAATGCCATGCCTGGGGGGGTTGGGCATGAGGCCGCAGGCCAAGTGTGTCCAATGCCCCAGGCGTGGCAGTATCCCAAATGACACACACCCTGGAGTGCATTATTCCTATTATACAATGGCTTATTGTTATATATATAAAATAAAAAAATAATTTTAAAGAATGTTTTTATTAGAATGGAAAAATATTTTTGTTTCTTAAGAGGAGAGGAAGGCAGCCATAATGATGCCAGTAAACCTGTGGTGTCATGCTGGGATAACACCATGGGTCCAGCCCCAAACTGACCAATCACAGTCCAAGATTCTTTCTTGCCATTGTATAATATACTACAGTAAACAGTAAGTAAACCAATTTTTTGCCCACAAAAAGTGCACACTGGGAAAAACTCCACACTTTGGTGTGGGGTCCTTTGTTCTGAATGTTCCCTTGTTAAAGTACAGTATATTGTGAGAAGTGAAGTTTATTATATCAGGAGTAGAGATGCAGCGAAGTTTTACTCCACCAGCGAATCAGGTGGGAAGTCACCCACTCTGCATCGTTACATGCCACATGAAGTCCCCATATTGTAATTTCAGTGTAGCCTGCCTGCTTAATGCCTGTGATTGTGATACAGCTATTCGTAAATTGCTATTGCCTAACTGATACACTTGCCTAATCACTGTTGCCTCTCTGCCTGTGACTCTGACTGACTATGCTCCCCCTGCTTTTCTATTCCCTTCCTCATCTTTTAACCTATACCTCAATGTTTTTGCTCCTAGCTAAGCACTCTCACCCAGCTCATTTGTAACTCCTGTTTTTCTCTGTTCATTTTTTCCTCTCTTGCTCTCTCCCTCCCTCCCTGCAACCCTCCCTCTCCAGTTTTGTCTTAACTACTCCTGTGACCTCATCCTTTGTTTTCCTATCATCCCCATCCTAACTACAGGCACTATTCATTCTTTTGTCTAAAGTACTGAATCTATAACACCCCCGCCCCCCGCAGACAATCTGCTGTCAGCCCACTGCCACTTCCAGCCTGCTTATTTATATCTGTCCTTTCTTTGCTCCCTCAGGTACATTCCACGCCCGAGCAGCGCCTGGCACACTAGGCGGAGCTTCCTTCCCGGCCATCCACGGCCGCCGCCTGACTCTCTCATCTCCTGCCCTCCCTCCTGGTTCCCTCTCCCAGACTACAGACTAAGGTATGGCTGCTGTTAATTTTCTCTGTGCTGTGAGCTCCGACCGTCTTCCGATTGGTGCAGCATTTGACCACTGGACTCTGATTGACCCGATTGGCTCCCGAGACCTCCCCCGGTTGGAGCGCCCTTTTGTCTATGGGTTTTCTGCAAGTCTTGGTGCTCCTGCTCTGTGTAAAGTTGTGTCTTTTGCCATACTTGATTTTTCTCCCACCCCCTCCCCCGCCCAGGCCTCCTTTAAATACTCAATTAGCTCCTCCCTGCTCGGTGCCCCCTCTCCCAGTTGGTCAACCTTTACCTATCCTGCAGGCACCAAATAACCTAATTTCTGTGGATTTCTCACAGTCCCATTTTTGGACAAATTTTCAGCTCCTGGTAACTTAATTCTTAGTACTACTAGAACACAACTTGCCCTCCTTAGTTTCTCCCCTCACAAACCGTTCTCTATCCAGCTTCTTTCAAATCCTCTGCTAGTAACTTTGGTATACCTTTAGCCTTATACGCTGGCACCCTACTTTTCCACTATTGCCTGATTTTTTTCTGTTTCAGTCTTTTTGTCAATCTATCTTAACTGTGACCCTCGCTACAGATACTGCCTTTTTCCAATCGCTAGTGACTTTGGGCAGGTCAAGTCACTATCACCTGTTCATTTCCCCTGATTAGCATCAGGTTTCATTTGCCCTCTGTCTCTCCATTAAGACATCTTTAAAAATGAACCAGCACACGATATTATTTCTCCTTATGTCCACAGTGCCACTACTCTACCTATCTATGCTTACAATGCCCCAAGGTGAATCTGCTCACCCTAACTACATGCCTCATGATTACTACTACTCTAACATCCTTCTGCTTCCCTCCTACCACTGTGATCCCACTCCAATGTTACTACGTAGGGCATGGATCCACATGGTTGCATATGCCCAAAATAAATTCTCGCCTGTATCTACATTCCCCATGCCCCTTCTTACATCGCAAACTCTGGTACCTCCTCCTACTCTCTATACTGCTCTCTGATGATGTGCAACCAAATCCAGGACCATCAAATACTATACCTGACTCAATTAGTAACGGCAAAGGTCTTATTATTGCACACCACAATATAAGAAGCCTCACACACAATCTAGCAGAACTTGAATCCTGGACCTCCCTCTATAAGCCGGATATCATATGCCTCCTGAAACCTGGCTAAAACAATCCATGCCTGATTCTCTATGCACTCTTCCATGTTACAGTCTATTGAGACTCGATAGAATGATGACCAAAAGAGGGGGTGGTACAGCTGTCTATTTTAAGATCATCTTCACGTCATTCCAGTCAAATCCTATAATCTGGCCCACTGTGAGGCGCTTCATGTGCTCCTCACCCTCGGTGCAAAAAAACTATACATTGTATGCGCCTACAATCCCCCGTCCAATGCCATGAAAGGACATGATAAGTTATTGGAGCAAATCTCATGCCTCACTGGAAGACATGAGGTACTTATACTAGGGGACCTTAACATAAACTGGCTAAGCAGTGCCCAATCAACAACAATGACCAAACTGCAGAGTTATAATCTACACCAGCTGTTATGGGAACCCACCAGAATCACTCCTCACTTTAATACAAACACTCTACTAGACCGGATAATGACAAATCACCCTGTAAACATGGTGGGCCGGATATTCAAAAGGGTTGCACCATGCGCAATAGGGTTGCACCTGCGTAAGTCCGAACTTGCTCCATTCTGCCATATTCAGCAGGAGGCAGTTGCGCCACAGAAAACATGCTGAGCAACAGCGCAATGCAAATGAATGCATGCTGAACTGGAGGAGGAACCATGCATAAACTGCACAGCCCGATATTCATCGGGGTGTGCAGAGTGTCTGGCGCAACTTTAACCTCACGCCTGCACAACTTTGAGCCAAAAAGGCTTAAGTTGAGGGCCTACCCACAGGTGAGCTGCTGCATTGCAGGGCGCAACACAGCAGCTGCCACCGTGGCTGGCCTAACCCAGTCCCTGTTCCCCCGCGGCCCGATAGCGGGCGGCCCGACTGTAATCCCCACCACCACTGGCCCGATCGTGGGCATGGTTTAACCCCACCAGCCCGATCCACGGGCAGCAATATAGCTCCCCTGAACATATCCCTGGTGGTCAGTGGACGAAAAGCCCGATCGCGGGCGGTGGTTATGTAAACCCCCTCCGAAATCATCCCTGGTGGTCAGTGGACGAAAAGCCCGATCGCGGGCAGTAGTGTAGAATCCCCTCCCGAATTCAGCCCTGGTGGTCTGGTGGCGCATCCCGATCGCGGGATGTAAATGCTACAAATCCCCCAACATTGCCCTGGTGAGCTGGTGTCCCCCCTCCCCACCACCCGACCCCACCACCCCATTCCCCCCTACGGCGGCGGGCGGCAGCATCCCTCCATCTGCCGCCCGCTGCCCCGACGAATCGGGCCTGTGAAAGGGTGGGGGCATTCTACACTGTTTGCCGCAATCGGGCTGCAGAGCATCGGTCCCCCGGCTGCTGCCTGGCAGGCGCCAGGCTCAAGTCCTCGGGGATCGGAGCACCTGCATGCTAATGGCATGCAAATGGGGCCATAATCAGATGCAAATGGACCCCCTGTGCCTTGCATGAATTATAGCCCCATTTGCATGTCACCTTTTGAATATCGGGATTTTGCACATGGCGCAATGGTACTAGCGCCACCGCAAGTTGAATGCTCTACTCTGTCAACTTGCGATGGTGCAAGTTCCACTGCGCCATGCACAATGGCTGTGGCTGTGGGGTTATATTCAAAGGAGTTGCTCAATAGCTCAACTCCTTTGAATATCACCCTGGACACACCTCAGCGCAACTATTTTGTGCTGCGCAAGGGCTTGCACCTATGAATGGCACAGTTTGAATATCCAGCCCCGTGGCTTCCGGCATACTACCTGATGTCATCACTGATCACTCCCCAACCTATTGTGTATGGGGTAAAACCAAACCCACCATGGGTGGACCCAGCTTAATTACCTTCCGTAACTATGCAAATTTTGACCCACTACTTTTTTTACAAGACATTGAGGCCATGGATTGGTCCTCCCTTCTCTTAACTAATGATGCTCAGTCTGCTTTTAATATTTTCCTGACCCACTTCCTATCGCTCCAAGAAAAACACTGCAAACTTGTGACCCGCCGTGTAAAAAACAGGCAAACTTGCTGGCTTAATTCTGTCGTACTATGTAAACTCAAACAAAGGGACAAAATCTGGCTACGTTTCAAAAGAACAGGACTATCATCTGACCTCCACACCTACAGGGCACTGCATAACTCCTGCAAGAAGGATATCAAAAATGTAAAGAGCTCCTACTACAAAGATCTATTAACCAATTCCTATGGTGACTCCCTTGAGGAAACGAGGGAGAGGGGGGACATGATAGAAACATGTAAGTATCTCAGTGGAATCAACAAAGTCCAAGAGGGTAGCAACTTTCAGAAAAAGAGATGTGCAAGAACAAGGGAACACAATTTGAAGATAGAGGGGGGAAGGCTCAAGGGCAATGTGAGGAACTATTTTTTCACAGAGAGGGTGGTGGATGCATGGAACAGCCTTCCTGAGGAGGTTGTGGGGTTTAAAACTGTGACAGAATTCAAGAAAGCATGGGACAGACATAAGGCAATTTTTGTGGGGGGTAGGAAGAAATAGGCTGTTGGTTAAATAGGATCTGCAGCTTATCCTCTAGGTAGGGAAATGGGCAGACTAGGTGGGCCAAGCGGTCCTTATCTCCCGTCAAAGTCTATGTTTCTATGTTTCTATGACTCTCAAACATTTTGGTCCCATATAAAGTTCTTTCTTGGCTCAAATCAAGCTCCTACCCCAAATGACTTGTCACTTTATGGCACTCATTGTAATAATCCCAGAACTATTGCCTACTTTTTCAATAACAAATTCTCTGACTTATCTAGTTACGCCTCTTCCTTCTCTGCCCAACTGAACATATCCTCTCCCCCAGAGGTCAAAGGTTCTCATTTCTTCTTTAAGGCAGTCTCTAGAATTGATGTGCTTAGGTTACTAAACAAGATCTCTGACCACACCGTGGCAGGTTCAGATGATCTCAAACCCAAGCTCCTAAAGCTAGCTGCCCCCTACATTGCTGCTCCTCTTGCCAAGACATTCACGCTCTCCTTGTGTCAGAGCTTCATCCCTAATATATGGAAGGTAGCTAGGATTAACCCTGTCTTCAAAAAAGAAGATCACAAAGACCCTTCTAACTACTGGCTCATAGCCATTCTTTCAGTTCTCAATAAAATCCTGGAGGAACTTGTTGCCACTCAAACTATTGACTTCCTCCAGAAACACAAACTACTTACCTCTGCCCAGCATGGCTTTCCCAAGGGCCATAGCACTACTACTGCCCTTCTCAAATTCACATCTGATACCCTAGTGACTATGGACTCTGGCTTCTCACAGGTGCCATTTTCATCGACATGACCAAAGCTTTTGACCTAGTTGATCACTCCATTCTTCTGACCTCCCTGAGATCACTAGGTTTCTCTGCTAATGTAGTAAGATGGTTTGGTAGCTACCTGACTGATAGGACTCAGACTGTGAAATACAATTCTACCCTCTCAGACAAGACCACTATAAACATTAGTGTGCCACAAGGCTCCATTCTTGGAACTCTACTTTTCTCCATATTCATAAATAACATCACCTCTAACCTACATAGGACAGTCTCTCTAGTATATGCTGATGACATTGTGCTTTATACTAGTACAAAGAGCATCAATGACATAAATCTGCAACTCTCTCTTGATTTCTAGCAAATCCAACAGTGGCTTTCTAGTCACAAGCTGGTCCTAAACGAGGCCAAAACCCAAGCTATGATCTTTGGATCACAGGCAAAACTCAAACTTTCCCTCCCAAATTTCAAAGTCTCCTCCATGAATGGTTCAGCAGTTGAGGTGGTAAACTCTTTTAAATATCTGGGTGTTACACTTGACCCATCACTAAATTTTGACCTCCACATCAAACAGACCTGTAAGCTGGTCAATTCCAAACTGGGTATAACCTACCGAACCAGCTATGCACTCATGCCCTCTGCCAGGCTTGCCATTGCCCGTGGCATACTCCTGCCCACACTTACTTATGGTGTTGTTACATTTACCTCCTCATGCAAATCTAGTTTTCAAAAGTGGTATGTCACATATAACAACATATGTCGATATGCACCCTCCTCTCATTGACTGAAACACTGCTGTCTTCTATATTCAGACCTTGGATGGCTTCCACCCTCTGAGACTAGGCTTTATGCTTATGCTTATGGCTCTGTCATTGACAATATTATCCGACAACAAGTTCCCAAACCCTTGGCTGACCTCTTCCAAAATCTGACACCTTGCTATGGGCTGCGGTCTGCTAACCATGCCCCAGTAGTCGTCCCCAGACATAACACCTCCAAAGGAGCATGCGCTTTTGCCTTTCATGCCCCCCTTTACTGGAATACCCTCCTACTAATTCTACGTCAATCCATGTTCCATGCGTCCTTTAAGAAAGGGTTGCGTAACCATCTCAGCACTAATTGCAAGTGCTTCTGTTTCAAACCACCCAAGCTCACAGTTACCCTCCTAGCATTACCTTTCTTGCCTCTTATTTTACCATGCCATATGCTAAGCACTTTTTTCTACCTGTCTTGACCTACCTCCTCATCTTGCCTCATCCTAAACCCCATTTCCAACCTCTCTACAGCTATCTCCCCTACTCTTATTCCTCCCTTGACTCCCCATTTTTCATTACCGATTAAATACTTCTATATTTACTAATTGTTTCTTTTTTCCTCAATTTTGGTTTTATGTTGTAGCCTCATAACTTGAACTGTTTTTTATATCTCTTTCTTTACTGTAAATGCACCTACTTTGTCAGTATTTACGCTTTTCGGTAATATATTGTCAAATATGTCAAACCAATTTTGTAATGTCTTTGCCTGTATTTTTCATTCTGTACTCTCCCGGGTCATGCCTGAAAATAGTCATTGCTACGGCTAGTGCACTTACCCGGTTAACAAAAACTAAATAAAATAAAAAAAATAAAAAGAAATACACTACTTCACCTCATAATGACTTCACCTCATAATGACTTCATGTTCACTTTGCGTTGTTTTCTGTTGAACATGAAGTGAGTGATAATTGAAACAGCCCACAGATCACATTTGTTACAGTCTGTAGGTCACATGGCTCAGGCAGGAAGTTAATCAGACAAGACAGTGAAATACTTTTTCTTTTACCTTACCTAGTGAGGGAGAAAGAGCCTTTGTGAGAGAAAAGAGAGATATATAGCAAATCTGATTTACATGTTTAGATTTTTTGTTAATTAGCTGCTTTTGTTTTGTATTTTGATTGCCTCTAGTCTTGAGTTGTGCCCATTTTGCAGTAGAGTAGTTGTTAATTGTTCGTGTGTGTGTGTGTGTGTGTGTGTGTGTTGTGTGTGTGTGTGTGTGTAGTAAAATGGAGAGAGGTGGCTTTGGTGCATGGAGAGGAGAGCGTGTTGGCGTAGGCATGCACGGTGGCACCTCGCATCTCAACAGGAGCACCTTATATCATGAGAGTGGTCCCCTCCATGAAGCAGGAGGTAGTGGTGTCATGGAAGCAGCCCCACTTGTGCCACAACCTACCAGTGCCCCCACACCACCACCACCTGCCATGGCCCCTGTGCCAGCTGCTCAACAGCAGGAAGTAATAGAGGAGCCACATCAGTCTCAGCAGCAGCAGCAGGTTGTTCCTGCCCAATTCTGCACCAGCAGCCAACAACACCTGGGCTCACCCCACCTATGCCAGGTCCTTCCTGCACCTCTGTTGTGTGGGAGTTTTTCAGTCCATTGCCTAATGTTGATGACCCCAGTGTTGTCAAGTGTAATTTCTGTGGTGTGATTCTGCATCGTGGGCCCAATGGAAGTCATCTGGGGACAGGTGGGCAGTGCACTCACCTTGCAAATCACCTCCATCCACAGTGGGAGGCCAAGGTTGCTGAACAGGGAAGGAATGCACCTGCTGGCCCTGCTGGGCAACAGGTGGCAGCACGGCCTCCACCTGCATGTGGTGTCAAGCATGGATGGGCCATGGAGCAAGTGGCTTCTCCAGAACCTGCAGGGAATTCTGGCAACCCTGCAAGAATGCCTGCCACACAGGCCAATTTGGGCCTGATGTGAAATGAGGTGGACCACCTGAACAACAGGGTGGTGAACATGGAGCAGCAGTTGGAGCTCATGGAGGGTCACCAACTCCAAATTATGGCCATGCTCCAACTGCTGCTCTCACACCATAATGTGGAATACTAGTTTTTGTTTGTCCTTGCATCCACCACCCTCTCTGTGAAAAAATACTTCCTGATGTTGCCCCTGATCCATTCTCCCTCTTTCTTCAAATTTTGCCCATTTGTTCTTTTGCTCATCTCTTTTTCCAAAATATGCTACTCTCTTGGACGTTGTTGATTCCCTTGATGTACTTTAAAGTTTCTATCATGCCCCCCCCCTTTTCCTTGAGGGTATAGATATTAAGCTCCTTTAGTCTCTCTTTGTATTACTTCCAGTGCAGACCCTGCACCATTTTAGTTGTCCTCCTTTGGACCAGCTCCATCCTGTCTATGTCCTTGTGGAGTTATGGTCTCTGAAACTGCACACTGTACTCCAGACGAGGTCCCACCAAGTATCTTTACAGAGGGATAACAACTCCCTGTTTTGTACTGGTGATTTGAAGGTGATGCCTGTCCTATGTATCCCACTCATATGCCCCAGCCATCCTTACTGCCTTCTCACATTGCTTGCCAAGCTTTAGGTCATCTGATATGACTACCCCCGGTCCCTTTCCACTTTTGTAGTTGTTGGCACCTCCCTCCCATCACCACCATTGTGTACAATTTGGTGTCTAATTTTAATTTTGTGTTCTGTCTTTCCTTCTCATAACCACGTTGCCCCCCAAAAACTTTAAGAACACCTCCAAAAACAGTTTAAAGAAAATAACCTAAGAAAAAGGTGTCCTTCCGTTACTCAAATTCCTAGTTAATAATCTCTGTTGTTTATAAACAGGAAATAGTTTTTTTTCACAGCAATGTTTCTTTCCTGTCATGTTGTTTGTTGAACAGCAGCAGTGAACAGTGCAATAATCTGTTAAAGAGCAGGTGGGCACTGTCAGGTACCAAGCCTCTAACAAACATATATGATAGATGAGTTGGTCCAGTGTTGATTGTATAAATAATATATACCATGCAGTCCCATCTAATGAAGTATTTATTTATTGTATTATCAGATTTACAACCTTGAGCCAGCGGCTCGTTTACAAAAGGTACCACATCACAGAGAGGACACACATGGTTAACATAATTTACAGAGAACAGTCAAGACACAGTAACAGATTTTTACATATTTACAGAATACAGACATACAGAATCACACAGTTTTACATAGGTTGCATGAATAGAAATACATAGTATTACATACAATTGCTTGACTCATGTGTAATTAATAAACATTTCAAGTAGTACCAGCAGGTACTGGCAGAAGAGAGGGGCCAGGGGAGTGGGGGGTGGGGTGGGGTGGGTGGGTGGTGGGTGTTCAGCCCAGTGGACTATGTCAATAGTGCCAGAAGAGCAGCAGAGTATCTCTTAGTGACAGGTGCAGCAGCGGGTGTTGAACAGCAGGTCTCGTAAGGCAGCCTTGAAGGGAGAAATTTTGGTAGTGTTGGAAATGGCTGTGGGGAGTGAGTTGAACCAAGTAGGGGGCTCTGTAGCTGAATGACCTCTGAGCCCGGGTGGTCCTAGTTCTGGGCACTAGTACAGTGACCTTGTCAGAGGTTTAGGTGGTGGCTCTGGGGGGTGTAAATTAGATGAAGGCAGACACCCTGGGGGGGAAAGCCCAAGTAGAATTTTCTTGGTTAGCAGGCCGGTTTGGTAGCAGATGCATTCGTTGAGATTTAGGAGTTTGGCCATGTCATGGAGTTGACAGGTGTGGGTGAGTCTAGGGGTACTGGTCAGTAGCCTGCAGGCCTTATTTAATGTGAGTCTAATCTTGCTAAGGGCATTGGAGTCAGCAACACCATATACTGGGAGGCCATAATCAATAAGGGGCATTACTGCGGACATGATGGCAAGCCTGAAGGCATCAGGTGGGAGGCAGTCCTTGTGCTAGTAGAGGATGCCAAGGCATGCGTTTGTGGGGGAAGCAAGGGCAGTAATGTGGGCATGAAAGGTGAGGGCATTTAGTAGGAGTGGGTAGGAGACAGTGACAAAGGCCTTAGAGAGGTCAATGTTCACTGCCCCAACTAGTGAGCTGAGGTCCAGGAAGGCGTGTAGGAAGTTGGAGAACTCCATTAAAGCTGTGCTTGTACTTCTGACCAGCATGGAAGCAATGCTGTTCTGGACAAAGGATGTTATATTTTGCTATATATTCTGTGAGTTGGGTGGCCACCACTTTTTCTAAGGCTTTGGGGGGGGGAGAATGGAAATTGGCCGATAGTTGCTGGGGGCAGACCGGTCACTACCTTTGTGAATTGGTGTGACTGTCGCGGTTTTCCATGCTGTGGGGAAATTGCCCCAGGCAGAAGGATCAGTTCAGCAGATCTGTAAGTGGGACCAGGACTTCATCCAGGACTAGCCAGAGTATTTTTGGATCCAGGGAGTCACTGATCGGACTGATGTCTTTTAGTGCTTTAAGCAGGAGTGGTTTGGCTTCCTGAATGGATATGTTGTGCAGGTAGAACCAGGGGTGCTGTGGATCTGAAGGTGGTGGGTTGTGAGTAGGGTCAAAAAAGTTACTCAGGAGGACAGGGCTAAGATCAGTAAAGGAGGAGTTAAGGCAGTTGGCAATGTCCGTGGGGTCAGTGATGGTGGTGCCATTGACTGCAAGATGCGCTGGGGGGGAGCATGATTTCCCAGTTATTTCTTTTATATTGTCCCAGAAGTTCCAGGCACAGCCCCATGAGGAGGTGAGGGTGGCCTGATAGTAGTAAGCCTTGGCTTTGCGGATGGCTCATGTGTACCTGTTCAGGGCAGCATTATATACCTGTCTGTCAGTAGCCCGACCAGTCTTAGTGGCTATATGCCAAGGTTATCCCTGTCCCTGAGTAGTTGGAGTAGGGCAGGGGTGACCCAGGGTGCATTTTGTTTTTTGGAGCAGATCATGGGGAAGGATGCAAAAAGATCACTGACCTTGGTAAAAGCTTGTGAGAATAGGTCGAGGGCAGTGTCCTTTTCGTTGCATAGCGGATGGGAGACCAATCAGTATGGCGGTTGCTGAGTTTTAACAGTCCTCCTGGGCGAGTGCATCTGCAGCGAGTGGTTTGGGCTATGGGTTTGGGGGTGGGGGTAGACCAGAAGAATTGGAGAGGGGAGAGTTCACTTAAGGAATCAGGGAGGACTTGAATATTTTGAATTTTTTAGGGATGATTTGAGACAATGACGTCTAGGAGGGTGCTTGTCCCTGAATTTTGGTTACATCTGGTGGGTTGTGAGACAAGTTGGGTCAGGTCCAATGCAGTGAAAGTGTCTCTTATTGGCAAGGCAGTGGGACTGAGGCAGTTTACTTTGAGGTCTCCTACTAGGACTTGTTGAGTCTTATGGGGAAGGGAGGAGAGATATTCAGCAAGAGATGATATTGCAGGTGTCTGGTTCCTTGGGGGGATATAGGATACTGTGAGATAGAGGTGGGCTCTTGGATGGGTCTGGGGTAAGTTTGAGGGTGAGGGTCTGGGCACCATCTACAAGCTTGGGAGCTGGGAGGGCATGGCCTACGATGGTGTCATGAGTTAGAATGCACAACCACCTCCACGTTTACCTATTCTGTCCTCGCAAAATAGGGTGTAGCCTGGGAGGGCGACAAAGGAGTCTGGGGTGGACTTAGTTAGCCAGGTTTCTACTAGGGCTAAGATGTCTGGTTGGTGTGATATAACCCAGCACTGAATGGCAGTGAATTTTTTAAGCAGGTTGCATACGTTCATGGAGGCAATGCAGAGTCTGTTGGACTTGGTGGATTGGCGGGGGCAGTGCTTGGGTTTGCGTGGATATTACCAGAGAGGAGGAGTAGTAGTATGACTAAGGCTCTAGCCCTGGGGTGTCAGTTTGTTAGTTTCCTGTGGGTACATTGAGGGGCAGGGCAGGCAGTGGGTGAGCAGGCAATGGGCAGGGTTTGGAGGGTCTGGAAGATACAGAGGTGGTGGAGCCAGGGAAAGCCAGGGTCAGAGATGGGATTGGAGGGCAGCAAGGGGGTGGATGTTGGGGTCCAGGGTGCATTGACATGGTTGTGGGTGGGTGGGCTACAGTGGTAAGGTATGTGGGTACAATTGACCATGGACAAGGACTGAGGTCTGACTGGTGGGAGCTAAGTTCCAGGAAGTGTAAGAAGATAATACATATAAGGTGGAAATTAACACTCATGATGCCAGGTAGCCTTGGAGTTAGGGCGCAGTGGCTGGGAGGGGGGATCCAAAGCTTTAAGAGCTGTAGAAACCAAGTCAAGTTTTTCTTGGCTTGCTGGCTTGTAGAATAGAGCTGCTGACTTCAGTCTCAAGGGTGCTGGGTTTGAGACCTGGGGAGGGATAGTGGAGTGCCCTTTTTTTTTTGACTAAGGAGCAAAAGCTTTAAGAGCTTTAAGATCCAGTAGAATTATGTCTTGGCTTGGTGGCCCAGTGGTAGAGCTGTAGACTTCAGCCCCAAAATACTGGGTTTGAGACGTGGTAGGACAACAGAGTATTTTGATAGATTTAAGGAGCAAAAGCTTTAAGAGCTTTAAGATCCAATAGAATTATATCTTGGCTTGGTGGCTTAAAGGCAGAGCTACTGGCTTTGGGGCCAGGTGAGCAGAGTTTGAGAACCACAGTGGGATAGCAGAGAGTATTTTTTTAGCTGTATTATGGTGCCAAGAAGCTATAAGAGCTTTAAGGAACCAGGGTAATTTGTATCGGCTTGCTAGCCAAGAGGTAGCGCTGCTGACTCAGGTGTCAAGCATACAGGGTGTGGGACAGCAGAAGGTATTTTTTTAGCTGAGTATGGGACCAAAAGGTATAAGAGTCATGGATCAGAAAAAGTCGATAGCCTGACTCTTTGGCTTAGTGGTAGAGCTGTAGGCTGTGAGGTTAGTGGAACAGGGTTTGAGACTCACAAGGGGCAATAGTACATAAGGTGGGAGTAGAAATTAGGAAGGTGCAGAGTGGTGTAGGTGAGGAGGAAATAGTAGATAGGAGTGTGTTATAGTGGCTCCTGGTGGCCAGTGCCAATAGTAGCTGTAGGTAGTGGAGATAAGGATAGAGATGGAGTGGTCCCTGGGGGTGCACAGCAGCAACCCCTAGTGGTCAGTAAGTATAAGCGGCAAAGTAGAAGGAAAGGTCATGTGACCTGTAAGCAGCAATAAATGGAGAGCCAGCGGTCAGTCAGTCTGTGGGTGGGCAGACAGGGTAACACCTCTCCACAAACAGGCTGATGGAAGGAGGCCTTACCTCTTAAGGATCTCTGCAGCCCCTGCAACAGGCTCCTTCGCTGTGCAGTGTTCTGAGTAGGAACAGTCAATACAGCTGTCAGTCACCTATCCACAGCAATTGCAGTAGAATACATTTCCCCAAAGTTTATTTTACCAGCACACAGAAATAGCTGCCCCTCTCCACATAGCAATCCAAATGTTGTTGCATAGTATCCGTGCTTTGTGAAGCCATGGATGAGGTGATAATTGGCATTACACCCTAAAAATTTGAATTAAAGTGACAGTGCTAAAAAGCACTGATATAAAGTGCCAAAAGTAGGTGCAAACATGACATGAGTTGTTTTTAGACACCTTTTAGTAGATCTTACATTACATCCCATGTCACACACTTTATAGATCTGCCTTTGGTGGTATAATACATACACATAGCTCAATTACTATTATTTAATAGCATACCCCTTTATTATCATTATTATCCTTTGCACAAATGTTTTGCATTTTAGATCTGCGCTTTTCTGCATTTTCACTTTAATTAAACTTCTTAAATCATGTCCCATGTGTATTGCTTAAGTTGCAAATTGCCAACTCATCCTTGACAAAGGGCAGGTCCCTCGTGAAAACATTCAGCTTGCTATGTGGGTAGAGGCACCTGTATCTGTATGATGCTAAAATAATGTTATTATGTGTAATTTATCCTACTGCAATTATTGTTAAGCTGTGGACAGTGACTGACAGCCATACTGAATGGTCTTCCTTTTCCAGTAAAACAGTTACAGCATCCCGAATGTGTACCCACAAAAAAAACAGAGGCATTTCCTGAACCTGCTGACACACTGCCATCAAGCACCGTAGCTCCCTTGGAGGGTTCTCTATTTCACTTAACCCTGTTTTCTCTGTTTCTGGCACTTATTTTGACCTTGCTAAATGGACACAGATTGATTGCATTGACTCTAGTGTGCCCAGTCACCTCCTCCCTTTCCTCCTTTTTCCTTTTCTATTTTCACCATGTATTAGTCACCCTAGCCACTCTCTCCCCTATGCTATTCCCCTCCTTGACTTTCCTTTTCCCTACTCCATTCCCACCATTTCCAAAACAGCTCTAAGCTGCCCCATCCCACTCAGCTCTGCTACAGCTCCTTATTGATTTCCTGCCTAGCTTACTCCTCTCTATTTACTCCTCTTTATCTTGTATAAACTCTAACATTATCTCCAAAGTTGTTACCTACTTTCTCTACCCTTTGTAGTTTCATGTTTAATGTATTTACCTGCTTATTTTATTTATTTATGCTGGGTGTTTTTGCTGCACTACTGTTCTGCCTATAGTTTTCTCCTTGTACCAATAGCTGGGTACTATTAGTTTTTACCTTAAACGTATAATGCTACCTATGCTTCCTGTTAGGAAAATGTCTTACCATCTAAACGTGTTGAAATCTGTATACTTTGTTCTGCCACCCACACATGTAATGTTTGTTTCCTCCCTTGTTGGATATTGTTCTGTAAATTATTTTCATCACGTTCTGTACTCTCCTGGGTTGTGCCTGAAAATAGTCATGTTGTTGGCTAGTGCACCTACCCAGTAAACAAAAACTAAATAAAAATAAAATGCAGGCAGGCACCCCTATGTTAATGTTGTGATGTTGGAAAATGAATGGTGATGGTAAGTGTGCACTCCATTGATCTCTATGGTCGCGATCCTTCTTTAGCAGTTAGTGCTACTTATAGCTGCAATTTAGAAAAGTGAAAGCAACTGCTGTACTAAGAAAGTGGCTGTTACTCCACTCCTGCAGTCACTTTGATTTGTGTAAATTGCAACACTAAGTCGTACGACACGCTGTAGAAAAATTGTGCCTATACATCTCAGTGGAGTCAGGAGTGCATACTCTCAATTCATTTACTGACATCCCCAAATTAATATTGGTATACCTGCCTGATTGTTGTGTCAGACGGTTTCTGACATTGCTGTGTTTTTCTGTGTGTACACATTCAGGGTGCTCTAACTTTGTTACTGGACCCTGGTTATTAATACTCCTCAACACTGGAGCATGTCAGGTATCATATGTATTTGAGACGGGGAATGGACAATAATAACCGCAAGACAATGCACACCTGCTCTTGAACAATTTTAACCTATACAGTTTTATTCTATTTTCAATTGTCCCTTATTTACTGACTTGTTTCTATGATACCATTCCTTCCACAGGTAATGTTCTTCTGCATTATAAAAAGGTCATGAATGAAAGTTCAAATGTGATGACTTGCCATTTTGCAAGACGTGTCACACTGTCATTCATTAATGCCCTGCTCGACCAATAGTTGGCATGCTTATTTTAAAAGGGTTTTATTTTTTGCTTTTTACAGTAGACATGCCATTTTAAAAGTGCGATATAAATATAACCCACTCCAGCCCATGGGTGTATCAGGGCATTAATTCACTTCCTTCCAAGCTCGTGTAATTCACTAAGCAAGCCTACGTGCCTCATCACATCATGTCCAGGACATGCATCAATACCCTGACACACCCCATTTGTGTCGTGGGTTCTTTGTAGCATGCTTACTCCCTTTTATCAGATATGAAATAACAGTAGTGCTACTTTTAATCTTGTTCTGATCCATTGTTTTCTTCAGTATACCCAACTGTTTTTCAACATGTACTGCTCCATAATGTAATGGTGACATATCATGTCCTTCTGGATTGCATGGTACTTCGCTTGAGTCCCAACAGAAAGGATTTGAAATGACAGATGTAAAAAAAACTAGTGTTAATACGATGAAAACCTGCCACAAGCAAGATTAAAAGTAGTGCTGTTTATTATGTCATATGTGAAAAAACATAGTTCAGCAATTGTAAATTGTGGAAATAAGGCTATCATATAGACAAGTCAGTAGATAACTACTACCAATTGCAAATCACATAGAAAAGAACAGGTAAAAATTGTCAACAGATTATTGCACGGCTGTGGTAGTTGTCATACAATATATGTTTTTGGATACTGGTGACTATGTTCTGTTTTCTTAGCATACCCACAACAACCACAATCAAAATACCCTACCGTCACCCAACATAATTACTGTACAACCACCCCATAAAACAAATGACTGTGATATGTGAATGTAGCATGCTTATACTGCTATCTTGCAATATCACTCAGCATGCAGTATTAGTGTCCTGACTCCCGATGAAGAAAAATCACATGAGATAATGTTCTGAAAAGTCACAATTAATTCCGGATGCACTGATTAAAGTGTGCACCGACAGCCATGACTCTGTATAAGTGTGCCCACTAAAATGGCTGCTGTTAAACTGCCATGAAAAGGCCAGACCTCAGATGAAGAAAAATCACATGACAAAATGTTCTGAAAAGTCACTCACAATTAATTCAGGAAGCACTGATTAAAGTGTGCACCCATAGCCACAACTCTGGTGCCTGCTGCTGCTGCTGCTGTTGTCCTTCTGCTGACTGAGCTGATGCACAGCGTGTTACCAAATGATGATAGCCACATTCCAGATGACCATTAGGTGAACCATAATGTAATGGTCTGGAAGACTATTAATCTGCTGTGCTGACTGAATCATGCTGCCCTATGTAATGTATTTATACCGCCATTGGTAAGTTACTGTACATTTAACGCTCGTGTTTTTTTCAGAGACCCAGACATTTACTTTCTATATACTGTATATATGTAATCATTTCTTTTTTTTTCCCTCACAGGTCATAGAGTCATACTTGGGTTTCACACTTTTTTGCTTGATGATGACTTTGGCCATAGGGAAACTGTCAAGCCATGAAAGGTAAGTATTAATTTTTTTTTGGGGGGGAGGGTGAGACATCATTTGAAAAAAGTTTCAGTAATGGTTTTGTCTTCTTTATAGGTTTTCTGAGTATCCTCCAGAGTCATACAAGCTGCATGTCTTCCGATTTAAAGAAAGCACCGATGGCAGCACACATCACCGAAATGTTACCTGCAAACAGATGAAGAAGAAATTATTCAGACTTCTGTTCAAAGTGTTGCTGTTCCTGTCTGTTATATCCAGCTTCACATACCAAGCTATTAGTAAGCCACCCCAAGACCAGCTAACAAGTTTACTACATGTGACATGCACTGTCCCACTGTCTTAACTTAAGTTACATTACAAGATGTCTTGTCATGACCAGGATAAAACGTTGTACAACCCCATGACCTGCTGAAGTAAGCCAGTTACATTCGTGGATGAAAAATATATTATCTGACATACAGTATATGTCACCTCCAATTTATGTTTTACACCAACTTGAAAAAAATTAAAGACAAAAAAGAACAGATGAAATAAGATTGATATACTTACCTGAAAATTATATCCTGTAGGTGGTTGTAGTACTACAGTACTCCTGTCCTCTTGCACTGTTTGAAACTGGAAACTGTAAAAAAAAAAAAAAACAAGTTGCCGGTATTTGTTGACAAGTGCATCTATAAATTGGTAAAGGAAGCATTCACACTGTTCAAGGAAAAACCATAGTATGACAAATTAGTACATGCTCAATGTAAACTACTGATAATAAGAAGTATGGTGGCTGTGGTTGGCTGCAGGTTCCTTCTGGGCATGGGCACTGGATAACATTCTCTCTCACTGTCAAGGAGATGAGTGGCTTTGACTGGCTGTGGGTTCCTTCTGGGCATGGGCGCAGGAACACATTCTTTCTCACTGTCATCAAGACGGGTGGCTAGATATGGTGTGTTACAGTCTTTCAGTGTCACTCAGGAGAAAGATTTACCAAGGAACAACACTGTAGATTTTGCACCACATATAGTGGTGCATTACCTGTTGCGACAACAATTAGCTGCATATGGTTCCAAAAATAACACAGTAGTTTTGCTCCGAAAATGTTCTTAAAATTGTGTTCAACGGGTCTTGCTTACTTCCCAGTATATAGAACCGCCCACGCCCAACCCCCACGCACAGCCACAATATGATGTAAAGGTAGGGAGTGCACGGGGATGAGCTCCATTATAGCCTATGGTGGTCAGCTTTATGATCAGTTTTCTATATTGGAATTGTTAAATGGTGATTAACCAAGGGCACTGATCAATTAACAAGGGCCTTGTTGGTCAATTAGTGACCATGATTAATCGCCATTTGACCATAATAGAGTGCATCCCTGTGCACTCCCTGCCTTTACTTCATAACGTGGCTGTGTGGGGGAGTGGGGTGTGGACGGCTCTATATACCAGGAAGTAAGCAAGACTGTTGAACACAATTTTACGAGCATTTTTACAGGAAAAGTACTGTGTTCTTTTGGGGACCATATGCAGGAAATGGTAGTCGCAGGGGGTAAGGCACCACTATATGTGGTGCAGGGCTTCAGTTTGGTGATTCTCTTTAATCAGCAAGATTTAAGTGGCTACAACAAATGAATAGCTGTGTTTAAGATGCTGTCTGTGTTTGCTAATGACAGCACACAGTCTGTTAAGTGTACTCACAAAATATACCAAGGGACAGGTAAAACAGAATGATGTTGAATGAGTCATTATTTGGGCATATCTGTCAGATGGAATGAGAGTCAATGACACTTTTTTATATTATGAAAGACAAAGAATGTTAACATTAATGAAATGTGATTGCCTTTAAACCTGTTAACTTACACACTACCAGCAACATCCACCTCATCCTCATCATACAGGAAGCTGCCCTCGCAGTCATCAAGGTCAGAATTGTACCCACTAGGGAATTCTTTTTCCATGACAAAATCATCAGCCTCAATGGTAAGCCATTTGACAATGCCAGCAGGATGGTCTTCTTCACCAACATCATCAGCATGACCATCATCGTGACAGGGAGTGGGTACAAACACAGATGTTGTAGTTCAAGTTGGTATGTGACCTTTCATTTTTACAAATGTTAGTATGCTGACATTTGTAGGTGAGAGGTTGGTATGATGGTTACAAACTATTGCCCCTGCAGAAGTGAATGCCCTCTCCACACTTACATTGGAGGGTGCACTGGTCAGGTACTTCAGTGCTACTGAAGTCATCTCTGGCCATTCACTCACCTTGCCACTCCAGTAAAGCAGAAGATTGTCAATTACTGACAGATGCCTGTTTTCAGCAAAATATGCATCAACCATTCTCTGTGCTGCACGCTGTCCTGATGTTGAGTCATCTGGCTCCAGTTCACAGAAGTTATGGAGGTCAGATACTGACTTGAGACAAGACACCCCAAAGTGGGTTAATGGCAGTCTGTTTTGCTGACACCCGACCTTGACCCATAGCCACCTTACTGGATGTGCTTACTAGTACACAGTGACTTTCAGCCTTGTTATGTTGTGGTGTGCTGAACTTGGCACATGACTTCTGTGTCCCATGAACCAATCGCACCAGCTGTCCAGTAAGATTTCTAACCTGATCAGGCCCACCCTCCAGTAAGGAGGCAATTCCACATTTGTAGAGTGGGTCCAGCATTATTGCTATTCTAAATTCTGCACTTTTCTGAATACTTGTGATGTGGCGATTGCTGTCAAATTTTGTAAGCATGTGTGTAAACAATGCACTGCTTGACCTCTCTCCGGACACATCAAGGATACACTTCAGATTCAACAAAGTCTGCCTCAGCACCACCAGCAGTGGAATGGCTTGGATAATGGAGGAAATGTCACCACTCACTGACTGTGTGGCATGTTCAAATGGACTCAAAATTGATATCACTGAGTCCATGGGGTGCCACTGTTCTGTTGTCATAGACATCGAGGCCCCTGAAGTGTCACAGCTAGTGTGTATGACTAGGTATTCTGAGATGGCTTTGTACAGTTTATACAACCACTCTGCCATGTAAAGTGTTGAGTTCCAGTGAGTGACAACTTCCAGCTTGAGGCAGTGCTGAGGGAGGCTGTTTTGAATCTGCAGCTGCCAGAGTTGGTCACGGGCCTTTCCAGAGCATAAAAAGTGTGCACAGATGTGGCGAGCAACTATGAACATTTGCTTGATGTCAGGTGCTGCAGAAACTCCTGTACCATGAGATTCAAACAGTGGGCCATGCCTGGAACCTGAACAAAGCCGCCATTGATGATACATTTAACGAGGTCTGAACCATTGTCACTTGCTAAAAACCAGCTTTGAAGGACAGGGGTTCAGCCACTCATCAATTTCTGTCAGTAACAAGTCAAGCATGTTTTCACCAGTGTGGGACCCTGCCACACTGCACATTGTAAGCATTGCATGCTGTCTAATTCCCTGAAGGTTGGTACCATGACAGTCTGACTTACTACACTGATTTCCAATCCCACTATCACAGACAACCCCCGATACCTGCGCCCAATATGCAGTAATACACAAATATGAACTACCAGCCCTTTTGCCACTTTTCCACATATCTATACTTAAGTGAATGAATGGTGAGGAGGAATGTTGAAGGGCATGTCTTACAGACTCTGTCACAATCCGGTAGAACTCAGGGACAGCACAGGTGAAAAAGTATGTCCTGGACAGCACTTTCCATCTAGGACAGGCACGTGCCACAAAATGCCGGAATCTGGAATTCTCCACGAAGGAGAAGGGCAAACGGTCAATTGCCAGCATTTACAGTACAGCAACATTCAGTTCACATGACACCGCATGATTTGGTGGGTATTTCATGTTCTGGGCAAAAAGACTATGCAACGTGGGCTGAGTTGTTACCTGTTTTGCATGTGGGGTGCCAAATGGCTCTGCTTTGTGAACGGCCATGTGTGGGGTGCTTTTGCCATGTGACAAGTCCATAAACAATTTTATTTTCCTGTTTTTAAGCACAGGGGTTAATTGTTGGACTAGAAATACTGCTGCATAGACAACCACCACTGCTGCTACTCTGACCACCACCACATGACAACAATTCAAAATTATCAACCTCCTCATGCCTGTAGTAATCCTCAGGTGTTATTTCACCACTACTACAGACATGGGATTGGCTACTTGGGCTACTTACAGTCACTGAAGGAGATACCATACTCAATAAGGCAGATGAGGGTGAACACTCCACTGTGGCATTATCTCCCCCCTGGTGCCGAGTCCACAGTGCCATGTACCTGTTCTTCAGATGTGTATGCTGGCCCCCGTTGCCCAGATGACTACCCTTTTTACCACACCTGACATGCGCTTGGCAAAGCTGGCAGATTGCCACTGTTTCATCAATTACATCTTGTACAAAAAAATCCCAAATGAGGGATTTTGATGCCCTTCTTTTCAAATGTCCCTGATACTGCATATTAGACTCCAGTTTTTTTGACACCTGACATGGGGGGTGTAATACATGATTTCTGTTGCTGGCCAGACTTGGACTCTTCATGACCATCAATATCTATGATTATTACTACTGGGTCATCATCATCAACAGAAACCACTACATCACAACTTTGAAGAGGGTGTAATTTAACACCAACAGACTGAGACTGTTTACACTCAGCCACCTTTATTTTCTTTTTCTCTGGTTCCCAATTGGGGTCATAGAAATCATCATCATATTCATCATCTACATCCACAATTTCAGCTTGGATGCTGTCCTGTGGAGAACATGTTCCAACCACAGCATCGTTATGATCATCCAATATTTTTTCCTCAACATTTGAATCATTAGATGGCACAGGCATGACCTCAACAGCACTGGAAACAAGAAATTGTGAGTCATTGTCAGGATCAAAATTATGTTCAACTACTGTGGGGACAGAGATCGGGACATCGGGGAGTGTGACATCAACTACACTCTGTGTTTGATTCACAGCTTTAGACTCCACAATATTTTAGAAACTGGTTAACTTGTCACAGGTTCAACTTGTGGCAATACTTATGCCATCACCAACTTCACTACCACTACCACTACCAGTGGGGACAACAGCATCTCCAACCATCATTGAAGCAACTGATTGTGCTCTCAAAAACGTAGTCAGAGACATTCCTTTACTGCCATCAACTATGCACTTATGCTGTGTACTACCATGCCCATGTCCACTCTTGCCAGTGACAGCAGTGCCATGGCCAGAAACATCTTTGCATGCACATCTCTTTGCAGGCATTTTTTTGATTACACAGAAAATTCACAGCAAATTTAGATTTCTGAACTTTGGGGTGGATGGGAAGCCAAAAAACAAGAACTGTGGTGTACAGATGCAGACTGGGCCTTAAACAGATGCAAATGCACTGATGGAGATTGCACACTCAAGAGATGCAGCCGCACAAACACAACACCACGTTAACCACTGCACCTTCTGTAGGGTGGGGGGGATTGGCGCTGCAGTACCAGTCCACTACCTAGATAGAATGAAACAATAAAAAATACCACAGATGGATAACAGATTCAGAGTGCTGTGATTATTGTGTGTCACAATAAAATGTGTCTGACTTGATGGCATGCACACACACTCACACACTACAGGTAATGCGCAGAAAATTTAACAGTTCGGTACACTATATAACCAAATCTTTTTAACTAAATGAAAATATGCACTGCACCACAACAAATGGAAAAAAATGATCAAAAATTACTTCAAGTATTATTGTGTGCACATGACCACACAAATATTAACACACACTACTACCCAACAGTTCAAAAGACTGCCTTTCTCACTGTGAATCTCCCTCCACCACAGTTACACCCTTCCCCCAAAGCACACTTCAACAGTGTCTGTCAGTAAACAGACAGAATATTCTAAATTAACATTCAAAATGCACACAAAAACAATCAACATCCAATGATATAAGCACAGGAGGGTTTCCTTCAATCTATGTACTAAATGTTGACCAAAATAATTGGATCAAAAGTGATTTTTTAAAGCTTTTTCGATGGTTTGATTCTCAGAGCTCTGAGAGCAAACTGTCTCCAGCTTTCCACTACACACTACACAGAACTGAGGCTATGCAAGACAATCTAGAGCCCATGTGACCTGCCATCCCTCGAATCACTGCAAAATTAGCTTCAAAGAGCAATACAAAGGCGAAGCAAAATGAAGTCCATTCAAATCAATGGCACTTCACGTTAAAATTAAGGGGAAGGCAGTAAAACAAGGTGAAGTAATGTGAAGTCCATTGCGGGCAATGTACTTTGTGATAAAATTGGAAGGCAGAGTAATACACTTTGCATTGCGGAGCACTACGTGAATTAGGTGTTAATGCCTGAAGTGCACTGCGTAGCGAAGTTAGAGAACTTCACCCACCTCTAATCAGGAGGTTTAGGGTACAACATAGCAGAAGGTCTAGAGTGAAACAAATAAGGAATGAGGCCACCAGTAAATTCTGGAGACTACACTCTGAGGCCACTGGGATTTGGGGCTTGAGAACCACTGGTATAGAGAATGTGTGCGGTGCTATGGAAGATCATATTTTACTGCTAGAAACAAGGAAAATAATGTTTTATGGTTTAATGCATTGGTAAATTAGCTACATATATCTCAGGTCAGGTAGTTGGCAGTTTGTTTTAAGGGTAAAAATCCTGCTTTGAAACCATAATTGGCAAATTACTCCAGAGGTCCAGAGGAAAAGAAGCAATTTGGTTTTGTATAGCACCATTCATACAGCCTGTAACCCAAAGTGCTTTTAAATCCATGGGGGGGGGGTGGCAGAATGTTATTACTATTTTTTACACATGGGGAGGTTCAAAGACCACAGAGATGGGTTACAGAAGGTTCCACACAAGAAGGTTAAGCAACTTAGTCAGGTTTACACAGCAAGCAGCAGTTGTGGGATTCCCGGGTCTCTTGGTTCACAGTTTTGCACATTGACCACTACGCCAGATTACAGCTGCAAATGAACCATTCAGTATTTTCTAAAATCATGGACTTAAATATACAATATGTATAACAAATCATAAAGCAACAGAAACATAGAGGGAAACTGGAACTGGCACTTCAACAAGATTTTCCAGCATTGCAGACTCATTAAAAATAAATTAAAATTCAGTGTGAACAATTTAATCATTCTGCTATGCAACACAAATTGAAAACCTTCAAGGGCAGGCTGATAATTGGGGTTGAGAAAATAAGTTTATTGGAAGATAGTAACAACTCAAATAGTTGGTTGTTTTGATTAGTCAATGTTTAAAATTAGAAAAAGAAATTCAAACATAAATCAGTTTTCATGTTTTAATTTCATATGTATTTGATTATACAACAGTTAAAATCAAACTCAAATATTTTACCTGAAACAATTATGTGAATGTGCAGATGCAAAAAAAAACTATTGTGTGGAAGCTTTTTTTAAACAATTACACATGATAGGAATACAGTATAATAGATGGCCCTGCATTGGATATTAGTAAAAGCTAAGCATTTATTACCAGCTTTCTGCAAGTATTTGCTACTGTAGCTACAGACCTCAAAATACAGCACTGTAAGGTGGGCAGATCATTACCATTTGACATCAAGAAAGGGAATTATAGAATGTTCTATGTCTGCAGAGACAAACCTGCTCCCCGGGAGCCTTCTGGGTCGAGAGGGCAACCGAGCAGCCCTCCCCCATAGCCGACGGACTCTTCCCAAGCCCCACGCTGATCGCCCCCTGCAAAAGGCATGGAATTCAAACTGAAAAATCTGCACAGAGACAAATCTGCTCCCCGGGAGCCTTCTGGGTCGAGAAGGCAACCAAGCAGCCCTCCCCCACAGCCGACGGACTCTTCCCAAGCCCCACGCTGATCGCCCCCTGCAAAAGGCGTGAAATTCAAACCGAAAAATCTGCACAGGTAAAGGAGACCAGGATGAGCGAGGAGTGCAAATGGCAGAGCACCATTTTTACTGAAAGACTTAAACTTTATCTTCAGTCACCACACGAGTGCTGATTGTTTTTTTCCCTCAATTTTCTCCCTGTATACTTGTGAATTGTAAGGAAGTAGCAGAGCACCTTAACAGTGAAACATCAAATGCCATAATAAGCTCGTTCTGTGACCGTGACCTTTATTTTAAACTGAATCAGTGAAACTTGCAGTGCCAGAGAAAATATTTTTCCTGATTACCCAAGTTGCTAAACTTCTACTGCCTTTGCACCTTTTAACCTTACAAACTCCAGTGCCTGAAAAAACTGCTTTGTCTCCACCTGAGCCCTCTTTGTTTAGAAAGTCCTATAATGAGCTTAACCAGGGCTGGGCTAAAATAACCTTAACTGCATCGAATATGCGATCCCCACCCCCAATGCTCCTTTAGTCTGCTACTTTGTGTAGGATCTGTATAAAAGCTTACTTTTTTCCTCCTTCTCTGCAGAGACAAATCTGCCCCCTGGGAGCCTTGTGGGTTGAGATGGCAACCGAGCAGCCTTCCCCCACAGCCAACAGACTCTTCCCAAGCCTCACGCTGATTGCCCCCTGCAAAAGGCGTGGAATTCAAACCAAAAAATCTGCACAGGTAAAGGAGACCAGGATGAGCGAGGAGTGCAAACGGCAGAGCAAGGAGCCCGCCGATGCTATGCATCGGCTGCCCCTCCGCCCCCACCACCACCCTTGGTCGTCACTCCTTTTTATAGGATAAAGCACCTGACTGAAATTCACCTATCAGGTGACTTTTCCATTTGCAGGTTATCACAGCTGTGCACTAGTGGCCGCTATAACAAAAGAAGCTTCTGGCTACCGTGCCCAATACAAAACTCCAATGCCCCCTCTAGTGGTGTTTAGCCATCACTGCACCTGCTTTCTCTAATCCCAACCTTTTTGCACCACCTGCAAATTACTGTGCAACTCAGGAAGTATCTCTGTCTCTCCCTACCAAATTGCCTGCTACCCACAAAACTGACAGTTATATCATAAACTAGGTAGTCAAACATTAATTTATAATACCAAGCATGCTGCTGGGCATACTTTTGGGGAGTGGCTATATCTTTCTTACACTATATACAGACCACCTAATGTTAAACTCTAAGGTGAATTATAGTCTGCCACCTGGCCTCATACTAACTCATTATCCCTGTGTCTATCCTCAATTAAGCCACTACCCTAGCATGCTTATTCTGAACAGTATCAGGAATAATGGTCGTTGCTACGCCTGTGCAACACTCCTCAAATTAAACAAACACCTGTCTGTACAATGCCCATCCAAGGCATTCCGGAAGGTATGGTTTCTCCTAAAGCTCCTGCTAGCAGGGGATATTGAAACAAACCCAAGTCCGCCCTGCACAAATATCCCAAATGTAACTCCCTCTCTGCCCTGCTGGACCAACACTAAAGGGCTGAAACTGGTGCATATCAATATTAATAGTCACAGACCTAAACTGCAAGAGCTCAAAGCCTGGGTGGACCTACACTCTCCTGATGTATTAGCCATCTCTGAAACATGGCTCAAACCTATGATCTTAGCACACAAGATCAGAATCCCTGGATTCAAAAATTTCTGAAAAGATAGAATAGGAAAAAAGGGTGGAGGGGTTATCATATATACTAAGGAATCACTAACGGTGTCCTTAGCAGAGATTCCAGCAAAGTTGGATGAGGGCTGCGAAACACTATTTGTAAAAGTACTACTGGAGGGTACAAAGCCACTACTAATAGGATGTGTTTACCACCCTCCTAAGATTGTGACAGAAGCAGTAAAGGCCCTTACTAAGCTTATCCCTGACCTGCCTCCCCATGAGAAAATAATCATGGGTGACTTTAATATTCACTGGGGCCCCTTGACTAAGACTGACATTAAGTCCAGCTTGCCAGAGGCCAAGCTTACCCAACTGATCCATGAACCAACAAGACTGAATTCGAAATCTGGAAACCACACCACTCTTGATTGGCTACTGGTGTCTAACCCCAATAGATTCAAGCTGGCTGGTACTTTTGTCGACTCCTTAAGTGACCATGCCCCCATCTTTGGTATATGGAAAAATGACTATCCAACTCCACCTCCCCGTATCTTTCTGGCACGCGACTACTCCAATTTCGATGCTATGTCCTTCTGGGATACCCTGTCAGGAATTGACTGGGCTCAAATTAATCTTGCCCCCAGCCTGGACTCTGCCCTGGCCTTTTTCACCAAGAATTTCCTCTTGGCCACCAACAAACACACCCTTCTAAAACAAATGAGAGTCAAAGGACAACAGTCTAGGTGGCTGACACATGATCTAAAAAAACTAATGAGGTAAAGGGACAGGACCTGGGGCAGGTATAAGTCCACTAATTTAACCAATGACTGAGTCCATTACTGAATGCTCAGAAACTCATGTAAAAAAGATTTAAAACAGGCCAAGCGACAGTACCTTAAGAACCTTCAAACAAAAACTCTCTCACCCCAAGAAATTCTGGTCCCAAATAAACATGCTCCTGAAAGGCCACCACACACAAAATGCCTGTGACATTGTCATGGGAGATGTCCACCACATGAACCCGCAAGATGCTGCAAATGCCTTTAATGAATTCCTCACTGACCTTGGCAAGTACAAGGTTCATCCTGCAGCCCAAAATAGCCATCTTCGGATGACTCATTGAATCTCCCCTCATCACCTAATTTTCACCTTAGGTTAACATCAAAAACTGAGGTGCTAAAGCTCATTAGAAGCATTAAGACAAATGGTTCTCTAGGCTATGACAAGGTTGAACCCAGGTTACTCAGACTGGTTGACCAAAAAATTGCCATTCCAGTCATGAGGTGGTTCAATAGGTCGCTGATGGAAGGCAAAGTCCCCTTAGCTTGGAAAACAGCTTTGGTTACCCCGATCCCTAAGGGAGGACCCAGTGAGCTAGTTGAAAACTATAGACCGATTTCTATTCTCTGCACACTAAATAAAATGCTTGAGAGAACTGTATACCAACAAGTCCAGGCATATGCTGAACAACATAGCCTCCTCACTCCATGACAACATGGATTCAGAAAACAACATGGTACTGATACTGCACTGGTGAGTCTAACATCCATAATCCTTGCTGCCCAAGACAAAGGCCAACTTACTGGTGCAGTCTTCATAGACCTTACCAAGGCCTTTGATCTAGTAGACCATAAATTGCTCATCCAGCAGCTTAGCTCTCTAGGACTGGACAACCACTCGACACAGTGGTTTAAAGATTACTTGCAAGACAGATCTCAGATAATCAGATGGCAGGTGGCAGGCAAGTGCTCCATTGCTGAGGGTGTCCTCCAAGGTTCAATACCGGGGCCCCTTCTATTCTCCCTGCTTATCAACAACCTACCAAAGCACTGCGGCGGAGCAAAAGTGACCCTCTATGTGGATGCTGCAGTACTATACAGATCTGCTTCAAATGCTGTACAGCTAAACCAGCTCCTGAACCACAATCTCTCCCTACTGGAAACCTGGTTCCTGACAAATAGGCTAGTCGTAAATGAGAAAAAAACCAAAGCCATCCTATTCAGACCCAATAAATTGGGCCCCGACAAAACATGTCTACTATCCCCTTTTCTGTCCAGTGGCCATCCTATTGAGGTGGTGGATTGCACCAAATACCTGGGAGTCTATATTCATCAAGACTGCTCTTTCAAGGTTCATGTTGAACAATTAACCAAGGCGCTAAATCAAAAGCTTGGGCCCATGTACCGTCTAACCCCTTTTCTCAGTCAGGCATCCCGGCTAAAGATAGCCACGGGCATGCTCCTGCCCACCTCATTTTATGGTGCCCCAGTGCTACATTCAATGCAAAACACAGAGATGCAAAAGGTAGGAAAATTGTACCACAGAATAGGATGCTTTGCATTGGGAGCTCAGCCACTAGAACACCACTGTAATATACTCTACTCACTGAATTGGCCCTCCCTGGAGGGCAGACTGTCTTACACTTCCCTATGCTTGGCATTCAAGCTTCTACAAATGGATGATCCCCCCAGCCTGAGTCATACCTTAGTACTCAAGCAGCCTAAAAGAACACTTGGATCCTCGTGTCGTCGACTCCTCCATGTCCCAAAAGTCCAAACAAGCCAGGGTCTTCGGTCATTTGAAAATGACATCCCATCCCTATGGAATGGCCTACCTAGCAATCTTCAAGACTGCAGCTCCTTTGGGGGTTTTAAAAAAGGCCGAAAAATGTATCTCCTAGAGCGAAGCCTCTGTGCATGCCACCACTGAGGATAGAAAACAGCACTCCACCTCTGATACTAAAAACCTGCCGCCTAACAGGTTGGTATTCTATTTCAGTTGAATCTTATCACTTCTGAAACACTTAAAATTGTAACCCGTAAAACTGACCTGATAAAAGAACCTTATGTAACTGCCACTCTTGTGAAACTAGTGTTTACCCCATGTTATTCTAAACATTACCTAACCTGCCTGTGATTATACTATATGTTCTGATTTTAATGTCTGTATATGCGCACTTTCCTTTGAATTGTTCCTACTTCTTATTGTATTGTTGACTGTAATTAACCCCGGGTCGCCCCTGAAAAAGGGACCATTACGGTCTCAGTGTGCCTACCCGGTCACCAAAATTTAAATAAAATAAATAAAATAAAATGTTGGTTGAATGGGTGTACATGCAAAACTACCAAAATAATTGTGACAATTTTCTTCAGTTGCATGATGGCATATATCTGTGTTAGCCGCCACTATTGGGTGACTTATATGCCTACATGTAGGTATACAAGAAAATGTGGAAAACAGTAACACATGTAGTCACGTAGCAATTTAAGGTCAGAGGGACACTGGGTTCCAAAGTTAGACTGGAGGGTAGGGGGCCTACTTGGAAAGTTGGTGTGGGGGCTCACCTAGAAAATGAATAAGAGACAGCCCAGGAATGACACGCTAACATCAGCATTACACTTTAATATGGTACACTTGCTTCTTTTTTACATTTAATATGAACTTACAGTAATCAACAAACCCAATTTAATTTTAAATCAGTTGATTTATGAAAATATTCTTAGTGATTTATTGTTTAGATTGTGGGGAGGGACCAAAATGGGGGGGGGCTGTCTGGAAGTTTCCAGGTATCCAAGTAGGCCAGTCTAACACTGCTGAGCCTGTCAAGTCCACTCCCTTCCCCTGATACATAATCAAGAACCACCAAGTACACCGGGTAAACATGTACTTGTTCACAGAGATTTCCGACACACCCTACTACAAAGGGTACCCTATGATTCTCTTGGTAAGCAGAAATTTATCAAAGTTTACCTTGATGTTCTGTACTGTCTTTTTGTCCACTGTCTCTCCTGGTAAGTTTGTCCATAGGTTCACCACCCTCAGGAAGAACTGCCTACTAACTATACCCCTGAATATACTGACTTTGGACTTTAAGATCTGCCCTTGCATACTGTTAGAAACACTAGATCAAACATTGTCATCTGTTGAACTGCCATGATACCTTTCAGTATGTGGAAGACTGAGATAGTGTCTCTCTCAGTCTTCTTTTCTCCAGGGCAAATAAGTTACAGATTATCTGTCTCTCCTCATTGCTTTTATCCTCTATACAACTGCTTATTTTGGTGACCATGTGTTATATCTTATTGGCTACTGCAATATTCCTTGTTTTTTTTTAATGAGCAACCCAGAACAGTACACAGTACATCAAGTGGGGCCTGAACAGGGCCTTGTAAACTGGTAGACTTACTTCTTCTGCTCTGTGGGTTGCCCCTGTTTTAATGCACCACAACATTCTCACAGTCTTCCTGTCAGCAACTATGCACAGCTTGTTATGCTTTAGCCACTTGTAATACATAGGTGCTTTTTCAGTTGGAATGCCTGTGTGATCAAAACTCATAATAACAGTACTGCTGTGAGGATTCTAGGTCACAATACCATCAATCTGATGTCAGATCAGTGGTGTTATGACTTAGACTCTCACTGAAAGGTGCATGCTGTATTCAAAACTAGCATTCTCCACCACCTAAAAGCTGCATCTGAAACATTAAACAAAGTCATAGCTTTACCTACTTTACTTCAGCTTTTGAGGAACTTGGAGCAAGAAAAACAGGCTGTTCCTTACCAAGACAGTCCCAAAAGATGAAAAAAAGTTGCCAAGCACTGACACCGATGGTAAATTTGATGAGAGATAGCTTGAAGGGGGTCTACAAGAGCTGCCATTGCTAAGCTAACATTATTTAAAAGAGGGCTGCCATCACCAGGTGCCCTTGCTATTGCTATGGTGAGAGGGAGGGGGGTTAGTTTCATTGAAGGCAGCCATTGCATGAGTAAAGAAAAATAGAAAGAGTGAGACTGAAAAAATAACTTCAAAAACTAAAGGTAGTTAGATGAACCTTCTCCATGAACACAGTGAGGCCCTTGTACTACAAGCAACAAGACATGGTCCTTTGTTACAGTGTGAAATCCCATCTTGGGAGTCCAGTGACATCATAAACCTCCTGAGCTTCACTCTCAGAGTTTATGATGTCACTGGAATCCCACAAAGGTGTTATAGCACAATAAGTAAATAGAGGCCCAAGTGTTATTCTATTTGTCTGTTATGAACATAAAGTCTTTTTCCTCCTCCACTGCATCTAGATGAGCTCCACAAAGTATGAAGGTTCTATCTCTGCTTCTCTTCCCCCAGTGTAGTACTTTGCATTTGGCTACAATAGAGCAATTTTCATGCTAACACTTTTAACACCATTCCCTCTCCATTGGCAGCCTATTGCAAATGAGAGGTTTGGCAGCATTAGTAAGATACTTTCATGTATTATGCTAGTACTGCCAGTAGACCTGCTTGCCTTACACTACCAATGGAGCAAGAATGGCAACTACATGCATTAGCATGTGAATTGCCTCATTGAATCAAATACACTACGGGCTTGATTTTCAAAGGCTGAAGCAGGGCTTGTGTCAAGCCTTGCGTAAACCCCATTCTTTGGTGCTGCTTTTGCCAAACTCCTTTGGTGCAACTGCTCCTGATTTTAGTACATTGGGTGCAGTTGTGACACTTTCTACATTTTACAGTGGCTTGTGCCAAATATTTTGTGCAAGCTCCATTAAAAAGGTCTGCAACATGCCACAAGTTAGACTAGGGGAAGCTGGTCTAACTTGCAGTATTTGGCGCACAGGAGTGAAAATCCTGACAGGTGCCGGGAGAATGCCGAAAGCCCTGTGCGCCATATGATCAGTGCGCCTGGCGCATGCAGCATTCTTGGGCTTTTGAAGATTGAGCCCTAGCAGTCTAACCAGTTGCACAGCTTGTTCCGGTCCTTTGGAAGTTTGTCTCCATCTTCAAAGGAGTTTCTCACTTACCATCTTAGTGTCACCAGAAAATTAAAACAGCCTGCTGCAGACTCCAGCTTCCAGATCACTCAGAAAAATGTTGGAAAGCAATAGTCTCAGCACCAACCCCTGAGGGACACTACTGTGTACCCTTCTTCACTCAGAGTAGTGCCCATCAACCACAATTCTCTTCTTCCAATGCCCAAGCCTGTTAGCAATCCCCCTTGTGTATGGAATTGCATTGTGAATACCTCAATGGCATACTTGTTGTTGATCAAATATTTATTATACAAGCTAAGAGAATACATAGTGGATACCTACAATTTAAACTAGGTTGGGGGGTGGGAACACAACTTCTTCACAACGAGGAAAGCTTGGGGGGCTACCAGCTCATCCCCAGGATAGAACTACATGGCTGGGCAAGAGGGTGATGGGTGCAAGAGGAAACAAAGGGGGATACTGGTGGAAAGAGATTGCCAGCAAACACCAGGAGTTTAGGAAATAAGATGGTGAACCTGGAGGCCATTATGAGGGATGAGAGATTATATTTAGTCGCAATAAGTAAGACCTGGTGGACAGAGTATCACGCCTGGGAAACAATCATTCCAGATTATAGAATGTTCAGAAGGGACATGGAAGGCAAGAAGGGGGGAGGAGTTGCCTTATATGTCAGGGAAGGCATTAGTGTTACTGAAGGGCAGGAGGAGGAAGGGGAGAATGAGCTGCAGTGGGTAACACTAGGTAGGAAGATGGGTGAATCCCTGTGGCTGGGGGTGGTATACAGGCCACCTGCGCATGGAGAGGAAGATGATAGATGGCTAACTCAGGCAATTATAAGGCTGGCACAGAAAGGTGAACTGCTACTGGTGGGTGATCTGAACCTCCCAGATGTTGACTGGGAAATCCCAGATGCAGCATCGGCAAGGAGCAGGGCAGTATTAGCCAAGCTGCATGGGTTATTCCTTCAACTGCTGGTCAGGGAACCAACAAAGGGAAGCAACTTATTGGATGTTGTCCTGACTAATGGGGAGAGTGTGGAGGAGGTGCAGATGGGAGAATCCTTGGGCACCAGTGATCACAGCATGGTATGGTTCAGGGTCAGGGCAGGGAGGGAGACAAGCAAGACTAATACGACAGTCATGGACTTCAGACACAGAGCCTTTAAGAAGATCAGAAACATGGTTACAGAAAAAATGGAGGGTACGAAGAAGATAGGGGCAGTGGAGGAACTCTGGGAAGCTATTAGGGGAGGCATTCAGAAAGCAGCAGAAATGTGCATAAGAAAGATCAGGAAGAGCAAGAGGGGGAGGAGACCATTCTGGTTCACTAGGCAGGTGGTGGGGCAGTCAGGGAAAGGAGGAGGGTTTTCAGAAAATGTAAGATGACACTTACAGAGGAGGATAGTGAGGAGTATAGGGAGAAGAGGAGAGGAGTCTGGCAGGGAGGGAGATCAGAAGGGCAAAAGCAGCCATGGAGGAGAAAATAGCCAAAAGGGCCTGGAAGGGGGATAAATCATTTTTTTTAGATATGTGAGGGAGAGGAAAAGAGCAGGACAAGGAATTGCTAGACTGAGGGGAGAAAGAGGGATAAACTTGGAGCAGGACTACGAAAAGACAGAGGCCCTAAATGAGTACTGTAGCCCAGTGTTCACAGAGGAGGTGGAAGGCAGCTGTCTGATGCTAGCATCTAAGGAGAAGGAGGGCAAATGGGTGGATCAGAGCCCATTCACTGAGTATTGGGTCAGGACTGAGCAGGATAGACTTAGGGTGGGCAAGGCAATGAGATCTGATGGGTTGCATCCCAGAGTGATCAAGAAATTGAGAGAGGAGCTGGCTGCACCCTTGACAAAGCTGTTCAACCTGTTCTTAGATACAGGGAGGGTGACAGAGGACTGGAAAAGGGCTGACATAGTGCTCTTGCACAACGAAGGTAGCAGGGAGCTGACTGAGAACTTCTGCCCAGTCAGCCACACATCTGTGGTGGAGAAAGTAATATAGGCATTAATCAAGGAGAGGGTGGTGAATTACCTGGAGGAGTGTGGCTTGCAGGACATCAAACAGCATGGCTTCACCAAGGGGAAATCATGCCAGACCAGCCTAACTGAGTTCTTTGATTGGGTGACTAAGGTAATTGACCAGGGAGGGGCGGTGGATGTGGCCTCTCTGGACTTCAACAAGACCTTCAACACCGTCCGACATAGGAGGTTGGTGAGCAGGATGGAAAGCATGGGATTGGAAGGAAAAATATCAGGCTGGGTGGAGGCCTGGCTAGTAGGGAGAATTCAGAGTGTAGTGCTTAACTGGGTGCACTCTGAGATGGCAAGGGCAAGGAGTGGAGTGCCACAGGGGTCAGTCTTGGGTCTGCTCCTCTTCAACATCTACATTAATGATATTGCAGAGGGTTTGAGAGGGAGGGTGTGCCTATTTGCCGATGATACAAGCAATCTGCAATAGGGCGGACACCCCAGAGGGGGTGGAAGACATGAGAAGGGACCTCAACACACTCGAGGAAATGGCAGCTGAGGTTTAATGCCAAGAAGTGCACTGTGATGCACCTAGGAAGGAAAAACATGAAAGCGGGGTACACACTGGGGGGGGGTCAAAGAATCAGAACAGGAAAGGGATCTGGGGATCATAGTCTCCTAAAACCTTAAGGTGGATTTCCAATGTACTGTAGTAGGGTGGTGGGAAGGGCCAATGGAATGCTGGCTTGCATAGGCAGGGGCATTACTAGCAGAAGGAGGGAGGTTATAATGCCCCTATACAAACCCATGGTGAGGCTTCAGTTACAGTACGGGGTTCAGTTCTGGAAACCACACCTCTGCAAGGATATAGATGCATTGGAGAGGGTTCAGAGAAGGGCAACAAAGATGGTACAGGGTTTGCAGGGGAAGACATATGAGCACAGGTGTAAGGAACTGAATCTGTACAAGCTGGAAACAAGGAGGGGAAAGGGGAGAAATGACTGAAACCTTTAAATATGTGAAGGGGCTCAATAAAGTAGGTGAAGGGAGTTGGCTGAGGAGGAAGGAGGAAGGAAGAAGCCAGAGCTAGAGGGCACAGCCTCAGATTGCAAGGAAATAAGTTCAGGGTCAATGTGAGGGTGCGCTTCTTCACAGAGAGGGTGGTGGGGCCCTGGAACAGACTGCCAGATGGAGTAATGGGGGCTGAGATTGTGGAGGAATTTAAGAGGGCATGGGACAGGCATATGAGACTGAGTATTTGGGGAGGGTGGGGGCAAGTGGGGAGAGGGGTATATGAAAGGGGAGGGTTGGGCATAGTAGAATGGCCAGAAGGGTCACTTTCTGCCAACAGATTTCTATGATTCTATGATACACCGCAGTGCAAAAATACTTCCAAAACAACTATGTCTGTGGCTCTGCCCTGTCTACCTCCCTAGTCATCTCCTTGAAAAATATGATCAGAATGGTTTGGCAGTAATTTATACAAACTGACATTAGGGATGTGCATGTGGGCTGTGACTCAGCTCACATTAGGGCCAGGATCTGTGATTAAGTCAATGCAATTTTATTTAGATGGTACCGAATGCTTGGGGCTTTGGGTGCCTTATAATGCAATGCAATAAAAAACAACAAAAATAATCATAATGCAGATAACAAAGAACTAATAATTACACAATTAAATAATTAAAACATTAATAGCATTAAAAAGCCTAAAAATGCAGCACCATACACCAAAATCAAAGTGAACAGCTACGTTTTTAAATGGGACTTAAAGAAGTCCATTGAAGGGGTCCCTCTCCTCCAGGGAAGGACATTCCACAAAATCAGTGCAGCCATTCCAAACACCCGAATCCCTGAAGACTTAAGCCTTTATCTCAGAACAGACAGAAGACTCGTCTCCACTGACTTGAGTGAGCAGACAGGAGCTTATGAGATCACAACATCTTTCAGGTAGCCTGGACTCAGACCATGCCAGGCCTTGTATGTCAACAAGTAGGCCTTGAAATTGATGCACCACCACATCAGCAACCAGTGTAGGGCCTGGAAAACCAATGTGATATGTTCAAACAAGGAGGCTCCAAAAACCAGTCAGGCTGTGGCATCCTGAACCAGCTGCAAGCAATGCACCAATTTGTGGACAATCCTAGGTATAAAGCATTAAAGTACTCCAGTTTCGGTATAACCAGGGCATGCACCAGGGTCACCAAGTTAGGTGGTTCCAGAAAGGGTTTGATCTCTGGTATGTTCCGGGGTTGGTAGAAGCACCTGCGGACAACAGCTGACACCTAATACTCTAAGGTCAACTTGGAGAAACATATATTTTGTCAGTAGAAAAGGACCTTTAGACCCATCCAGTCTGTCCCTTGTCCTGCCTATTCCATCACCACTGACCCTAGGTGGTCATAGGCATCATTCCCTCTCCATGTTTCTCTACCTAATATGCCCCTGCACCTATCCCATGCATGCTTGAAGCTCCCTACAGTCTTTGCTCCCACTACTTCTACAGGCAGGCTGTTGCCGTCATCCACCACACTTTCTGTGATGAAATATTTCTCCACATCTCTCCTGAACTTCCTCCTCTTAGCTTCACTGCATGCCCCCTAGTCCTAGTGTCTTCCTTTCTCTGACATGCACCCTGCACTTGCACCTTGTTCACTCCTGTGAGGTACTTGTAGATTTCAGTCATGTCCCCTCTCGCTCTCCTCCCTTCCAAGGAGTACATATTGAGTTCTTGCAGCCTTTCCTTGTATGGCTTCTCATGCAACTTCTTCACCAGTTTAGTTGCCCTCCTCTGTACCACCTGCACCCTCTCAATGTCCTTGTGGAGGTGCAGATTCCAGAACTGGACACAGTACTCCAAGTGGGGCCTCACTAGTGAGCGATACAATGTTAGCACCACCTCCTTCCTCCTACTAGAAATCCCTTATACAATGACTCTCAGATTCTTAACCCTATCAACAGCTCCAAGTGTGACATTGTCTAAAGATGGAAGGACAGCATCACCACTTGCCACTGCTGAACCATGTTGAACAGACTCCACTAGTAGCACCTCCATCTTTAATGGATTGAGTCTAAGCCAGCTGGCCATCATTCAGTCCTGAATTTTCCTAAGGCAGTCACTCAGTCCAGAAACTGTAGCAGCCCCATCAGGAGCATAAGACTCATATGGCTTGGTATAATCTGCATAGCTATGAGAACCCAAGCAATAGTGTCTAGTTTATTTATTCAGTTATATGAATCTGTTAATGGGGTAGGCCCACTGAGACTAGAATCCCTTTTTCAGGGGTGACCTGGAATTAATTACATACAGGAATATGGCATCATACCATAATAATAGAAGTTGATAGTGTACAAAACATAAGATAAACCATCAAATATTACACAGGGCACGAAACAAACATCCCCTTTTCAGGGATGACCTGAGGTCAATTATATACAGAAATATTGCATCATACAATAATAAGGACATTGATATACAATGAAAACCAAAAAATGTGCGATAAACAATCAAAAACTGCATAGGGTAGAAACAAAATTCCAGGAGGAACCAAGCACTGAAGATATTGCAGCTACAGAGGCAGAATAAGCCATAATGTTTAAGACAATGACTTTAATGGGCATTATAAGCATGGACAATTATAAATACTAACCAAGGGTTACCAGGCAAAGATAAGTAGCAGAGTGGACTGGGTGGGAGATCTAATGATCTCTCCCAATGGCAAGATGTATAATGCAAACAACATGGAGGCTAAAATTGACCCCGAGGCACTCCACAAATGAGCACAACACTGTTTGATATGAAAGAGCCTAGTGCCACATGCTTCACCTATCAGATAAGCAGAACTCAAACCACTGTAACACCATTCCTGTGAGTCCTATATATTGCCCCAGATGAGTGAAAAGCACCCTATGGTCCACTATATCATAAACCAAGGAAAGGTCAAGCAGGAAAAGGATGGAATTATGCCTGCTATCCCTTGCCAGGAGAAGATTATGGTGCTTCTTACCTAGATCAGTCTTGGTACTATGATGAGGCCGGAAACCAGACGATGTCATATCTCTGTGGGTGTTGCTCCAACTATACAATGACCAACTTCTTGATCAACTTCTCCAAAAAGGGAAAGTTCAAGATGGGACTGTAATTTGAGAGAACATTGGGGTCTAATGATGGTTTTTTAAGGAGATACCTCACCACCACCCTCTTCAGCATGGAAGGAAATACACCCTCCCCAAGGGAACACATGATGATCTACACAACAGTTGGACCAAGGATCCCCCAGCACTCAAGAAGAAGCCAGGTAGGCCCAAGATCTAATGCACAGTATGGCACAATCCAGTCACCAACCAGAAGACATAACTTTCCAGAACTCACTCAAACTTAGTTCACACAGATTGAATGCCTCTTCCCATCCTTGATTGAACAGTGCTGTCTGATGACAGGCTGTGTAGGGATATACCAGCCTGAATGGAAGACATCCTGTTCAGAAAGTACTGATTAAACTCATCACACTTCTCTTTGCAAAAACTCTGCAGGACCATAGACAAATCGGATTGAATAATCAATCCACAGTGTTGAAGAGCTGAGCTGGTCAATTCTTTCTAGCAGTAATCACTCATAATGAGAATGCTGACTTTTTCAGAGTTATTACTCACTGATATTCATCATAATCATCCCTTAGCACCAATCTATGCCCCTCAGACCCACATCTCAGCTAACAATGATCCAACTTCCACCCTTTGTCTTCAACACCCTCAGGTCACCATCAAACTGTGTTGATCTGCAGTGAGAAATCAAGGGTAAACACAGAGAGGTGCTAGGGAGTCAAATGCAGCCACAAGAGTCAGGTTATAACCCTCCGTGGCCGCCTCTGCTCCCTTTTTACATGGTGCCTCTATGCTCAAGATGTCCACTGCCACCAGTCGACTCTGCGGCTCTGGATTTTAAACTAGGTGATAACTGGCCAGATTCACTGGGGAGGTTAAATGGGGAGCCCTGCAAAGAAAATGCATGGAATGATGTTCAGACCAAATGACCAGATCAGCCCTGACATCACTAATGTCACGTCCCAATGAGAAAACCAAGTCCAATTCATAGCCATGCTGATGAATACCAATGGCAGTTGCCTGCATGAGGCCCAGTGAGAACTTCATCTACATGAACTGCATTCCAAAAAGAGAAGCCTCATTGTTGACCCAGTCATTAAAATCACACAAAATAAGAAGTTTAGGTGATCCCATTACCAGGTAGACCACATCCCTCTAGTTCTCACGAGAAATCATTCCTATATTCCAGAGGTTGGTACATGAGAACGATCTTGCAACCTGTACCTGGCCCACCTTACACTGCAATGCATTCAAATGACCTGCTTACTTCCATGGGGAATACCTTCAGTACGAGGACAGATCTAAAACAGATTACAATTTCACTTCCCCTATTCACCTGCCTAGAATGATTGGGTGGGATAGATGCCTCCAAAATAGGGCCAGAGTCATCCCCTAGTCAGGTCTCCATGATACATACCAGATCTGCCAAGGGATCTGAGAAGAAAGCCTCCTTCATGGCCATTTTATTCCTTAATGAGCTGGTGTTACAGAAAACAGTCCTAAGAGGAGGTGTTGAGCCAGCTGGTCCATCAGCTACCTGCTGATAGGACATTTCAGAAACCCAGGAAACAGGAATCAGGCAAAAGAGTCCCCTTGCCTGCAAATGCCTATTCCCTAGGTGCCTCCTTGAAACCTCACTCCTGACCATGCCCACTCTGTCCACTCTTTGAGTCAGTCTACCAGATAAGCAGTGCCCCCGGAAGACCCCTAACCCCTTGCAACAGTTTATTACTGCCACATGTAGGGTACATGGGATTTCTCAAAAGGAACACAGCTGATGCTCCAAGGAATAGACTAAACAAGGGCTGGTGACTGTGTGACACATAATATAAAACAAACTCAAAATAAAATATTACACACCCTCCTACAACACAGAATCCTCCCCATTCCCAATACAAATTCCCAGACACCACCCACACAACTAAAGCCTATTATAATATAGACCCCTACTTTTCTTCGGCACTTTGGGACCAAGTTCTGCAACAGGATTACCATTTGCCGCGGAAGTTCTGTGGTGGTGATTTGTAATTTCTGCGGATGTTCTGCAGCACCAATGAACTGCCACATCACAGCATCAGCTTGTCATCCTGATTTGACATCCATGGCAATGGCTATCGGGATGGAGGAACGCACAGCAACACTATTTAAAAAAACCACAGACTTTTAGAAATTATTTTATTTTAAAAAAATGCTAAAAAAAAACTGGCACTTAAGGTCATATCTCATTGCATAAATGAAAAACACAGAGGGGACCTGATGTGATTAATAAGTTATCTATATACAGTACTCATGCTGTTTACACCACTCATAAGGTCCCCACTGCGTATCGCTTATATATTTCTATGCAATCTGTAACACAGTTGTTTCTTTAAATAAATTTCCCTTTTTGTGGCTGTGCAATTGTAACCTCATTCATACTGGCCCCTTTGGAAGTGGAATAAACAGAATAGAGGAGAAACTGTATTGCAAAACTCATTTTTCATGCCAACCCACTTCTTCTTACACACTATTTATCCTCATCAGGCCATGACATGCATGTGAACCCCTTGTGGAAGAAAGCTCCCCAGCTTGTCACTAGGTGTCACCTTTGTGACAGAACACTGCTCCATACCTTCTCAGGCTCAGAGCGGTGGTGAGCAACAGTGCTACTCCCCCCATTCTTATGCTGCCCAGCCAGCTCCCAGAGCTCATCCCCAAACAAGAGTCACGGACACGGGAACACAACTTGCTACCTGCTGGCCCAATGGCTGGCCCCGCACACAACATTTCTCCATAACTTTTATGTAATTCTATAAACCCATACTAACATGTAATTAATAACCCTTGCAAAAATGTGTACAGTGCAATTATTCATTTAGTAGATCTGTTCTTTCAACAGATCTACACATTATTATATTCCACCTTTCTGAGCATAATTACTTGATTTTTCTTAAAAATGACAGGTTAATTCAATTACCAGTTATTCATTTCAGATGGCATCCCTATATCTTAAAGGCACAAATAAATCGTACAAAGTAAGATATGGAGCTATCAGGTCTATGCTATTGTCAAGTATTTGTTAAAATTGTCCTTAGTGTAATAACTTAAGACTGAAAATTTAATTTGGTTGTAGTACAGGTTATAGAAACATAGACTTTGATGGCAGATAAGGACCACTTGGCCCACCTAGTCTACCCTAGTCTGAGCAAATGTCACAGTACCTGATGTGCTGTGCCACTTCCTATGGGAGTGGGAGCTGTGTTAGATAAGTGATTATTCATTTCTGTGGCAGAATGCAGCCCTGTCATAAGCTAATGCATGATGTGATAGCACTGATAACATCACATGCTGAGCATAGAGGTTTTGGATATAAGAGGAGGGGAAGGAAACTAGGTGCTATGGATAAACTGGAAATATTAATAAAGAATCACCAAGAACAGTCAATTCTGTGGCATTGCAGAAATTCTGTGGTAGGTTGCAAGTTCTGCTCAAAATTCTGTGGCCGCAGAATTCTAGGGGCCTTGATTATAATACACAAATAAACCTAAACAGCCACACACCGCAATAATTCCAACTTCAGAAAAAATAAGTTTGTTAGGATTTAGCAGGATGTGGTGCCAAAAACTCCAAAAGTACAATTCAAAGAATATAGTATTGGACCATTAGAGGCAGAAACATTTAAAAGTCCAGAAAAGGCATTCCGTCTGCGGCCATCAGATGAGATTAAATTATTCTGCCAAGATCTGCAAATCTACCTCACATAAAAAAGAGAGAGAGCTCTCTTCCAGAGTGGTCCACTCTTCCACAGGTGGATCAAATGTTACAGAGCACAAGCATCATACTACAGCTATAACTGCAGGAGCAGTCTGTAAGAGCCTGTAATATAGACTGACATGCAGGAATTTGAAGGAAAAATGAAGTGCACAGTACCTTAACAAAGTGGGGCTGTCATTCATCAGCTTGCAGTCTTCAGCATGGAAAAGGGGAAGTGCCTGAGACTGCACAGGCCCAAAACACACTGGCCTCTCACAGCAGCCCCCCCTCCAGTCAAGAAAATCCAAGGACACCCACTCACCATGTCCCTTAAAAGAGCTATACCACCAGTAAAAGCCAGATGAATGCAAGAATACAAGTCTCCAAATGACTAGCTTGAACCAGTCCCATCAACAATCTACAAATCTTCACCACCATGAGCAGCTGACCCACCTCACCAGTTGCAAGCTGAAACTGATGAGGCCAAGGAAGATAAGTTTATCAATGCAAATCAGGCAGCTATAAATGTATTCCATAGGCCCAAATGCAGAGTGGCAAAGTGTCTAAAGATATCTTGGGGAAGTAACAGACTGACTCAAAAACAGTCTGCCTTGTCCAAAAATGAAACCACGTACCCTCGCCACAGATGCATTCAGAGACAATCAGAAGTAACACTGGAAAATTTGAGCCCAACCTTAGTGCAAAGTGCCACAAGTGCTCCCTTTGTAAAATGAATATGGGCTTCAGTTAAAGAAATATGTGATAATTTTGATGACCAGCCAACAGTAAGCAGAAACCGGCCAGAAAGTCATCACTACATACAGCATAGCAACCGTTGCACAGAACTCATACTCCAACTTATACTACAAATAAAATCCTAACTGCCATGCATTATATACTAAGGGATTATACTAAGGAAATGAATGAGCAAAAAGGCATATTGCCATAGTAGCTCCTTCAACTACATATAGTAGATCAGATTTATCTAATCTATTCTTGAATGTACTTTTATTATTACTGATAATAACTGATGTAGGTAACACATTCCAGGGATTAACAATTCTCTGAGAGAAGAAGAATGATCTCTTTTTTTGAAGTGACTCTTGTTCTTAATAATTGGAGAAGGTGACCTCTAGTGGTAATCACCACTGTTTTGAAATCTAGGCCACAATCCACTGTAAGGGATTGGTCGTTGATGATATCCCATGTAAATAAAAGGCCACCTCTCAGTCTATGAAGTTCTAATGGCATTAATTTTTATTTAGAAAGCCTCGCCTTATAAGAGAGAGTCTCATCTGGGCAGACAGATGTTGTAACTTTTCTCTGAAACCTTTCTATCCTATTTATTTCTTTCCTTAGGTAAGGACTCCATCATTGGGAAGCATAATCAAAATGATGCCTCACATAGGCTTGGTAGAGTGGTAATAGAATGTTTGGATCTTTAGATTTTACAGTTTGTTTAATAGTCCACCAAATTTTTTTAACCTTACTTAGGGTATTTGAGATATGTAAATTAAAATTAAGATCTGAATTGATGATAATACAAAGGACTTTTACGTAGGTTTTACTGTCCAGAATTTTGTTGTATAGAAAATATTAATTTCTATGATTATGCTTGCCAAAATGAAGGACCCAACATTTTGAAATATTAAAGGTTATGCCCCACTTGATGAACCAGGCCCCTAATGAGTCAAGATCTTTCTACAACATTTAGTGTCCTCAGTGTTACTACAAGGGTTACTAATTTTGCAGTCATCTGTATACTCAATTATTTTGCAATTTAAAATAAGCTATATCACTACGAGCACTAAGGTTAACTAAAAATGCTTGAAATAGAACAGAAAACTAATGAAAGCTCCTGCTAATCAATATCTTCCAGATGATCTGTACCAGGGCAGCAGTGGCTATCATGCCAGTTACTTGAATAATCTGAGTCAGTTTGGCTTGGCTCATGTTTGATGGTTGTCCATTTATAAATCCAAGTTGATCCAATTTGATCCATATGTTAAGGTGTAGCCAGCCCTTCTGTATCCTGACTCATGCTCTGGCCTAAATATCCACCAAAGAGAATCAGATGATCCAACCTGATCCAAAGTGTCCAGGCCATGAAGGGTTCTTTGAATCTAAACAAGTTAACCCATTCCTAAAATAAATGAGTTACTGGGACAGTTTTATGTAATAGATCTGTAGAACTAAGAAAATGAAAATGTATTGGGGGAAAAAATAATAGAACCTAGCTGAGGTCAGGCTCTATCTGATGGAAAAAGAGTACAGCTCTTGGAAACTCAATGTTATCTTTAAAATTTACCTTTAGAATATTTTTTAGTCTAACAAAAAGTAGCATTAATAGCTTTTCTTGTCTGCAGAAAGATATGGGGACACACCCTGAGGCTTTGTTGCGGTAAGTTCAGAAATAACATTAGGAGGCACGTTTTCTCCCAGAGGGTGGAAGTAATCCCTATAAATGGGTATATGTCTGCATAGTATACTTATTTCATCTCTGCTTATGAAGTGTGTGTGTGTGTTGGAGGGGGTGGAGAAAGGGATGACATTATGGGCCTAGAGTTCCTTCTGACATACAATAATGTTACTCTGTTGCTATGTTTTCCACTGGTCTAACATGGCTACCACATTTTTTGAGTCATTTAGATTAACAATTTGTACTTCTGTTAAATAATGTTGTCAACAGGCCCTGATTTTAAATCATGCAGAAAAGCAGTTTTTGTGATTTTAGGCCATAGTGCATCCGTCAAAGCGTACTGGCTTTTTTATCGTGACTGCAGGCTAATTTTGTAATACTTATTTTCTGGATGCCTCAAGGTACCCACAGTGATGTACAGGTTAAAAAAAGCAAGATGTTTCCTCAGTGAAACAAATATGGGGCTGCTTTTAAATGAAAGCATATGTTTTTGGATTTCACGTGGCAAACTATCAGAACAATAAATGTTTTATTCAAAACCCATTTTCCTCAGTGATGAAGACCTGTTTAGATCAGTATGTTAATTTGTCTACATACATCTTGAAAACATCCAAAACCTAATTCAGTTATGAGCTAAAAGAAAATTAGCACCAACATACCTAATTCAGCAGAAGGCATGGCTGCGTACCTCTTCAAAATACAAGACTTCAATCTCCCTGGAATAGTGATTATATTGTCTTTTTATTCAGGCATCACTATGTTAAAATATAAATATAACCCTTGGCAACAGTGATGGTTGATATTGTGCATCTTTACAGAGACTCAGATGGGACTACAGAGGATAAGATAAGGTATTGCAATCCAATTGAGCTAAACATTTATATCAGAAAATACATATTCCTAGACACTGAGAAGAAGCAGGACACCACTGAAAATGAGACATTATTTATAGCTGGCTATCCTGGATAAATAAATCATAAAACTAAATTCAAGTATTTGAATTTGTACTGAGCTATGTTTACTCTGTGATATTTATTTTATGAATACTGAGGTCAGTATTCTTAGAATGAAATACAGCACCCTTTCATTGGTATTGTATAAAAACAAAAACGTATATCTGATGAGCAGCAAATGTACCCCAATTTCAATGAGAAAAGTTACGATGTTCTTCTCAACAATTTCTATATAATGCATATACAGAGTTATTCATGCTAAATCAGAGTTGAACCTCCTACCAATGTATGTATAAAACAGAAGGTTAACTATAACACAGAAAAGAAAAATAATATACAAGTGAAATTTACAAAAAGGAAAAGTTCTGTATTAAAGGAAATCTATGACTATACGATGATTTATAAGTACATATAAAATACATACTTGGGAGCAAGTTCTCAGTTCCTTTGTTACAGGTTATAATGCAACTACAGTACATTATTTTTCTACTAGTTGGCATGAATCCAAAATACATTCTAGTGTCCAAATCATTCTACCGAACCTTATCTTAGCTAACATCCATAAATTCTAGGAGACTTCAGTGAAAGTCAAATTTATAACTGTTCTATAATGGGCTTAGAGAGCTCTTTTATATTATGTTTGGTAATGAGTATGGTTTATTAAATCCAGACTGTGTCACCAAGTGCCAAAATTTATGTGATAATAGACCGTAGTAGTGTTTTTGGATCCCAGCAAGACTTTTGACCTGGTGAAAAACATCATCCAATTAAAAAAATTGTCTGAACTGAGGTTCTATCCAGAACCACTTAACTGGTTCAGTTCATATCTGGCTCAACAAAAACAGTGTATTCCAGGGTAACATGGTATCAACCTCACGCATTATAAACAGAGTTGTTCCACAGGGCTCAGTCATGGGCCTCCTATTTTACAGTGTCTATGTAAATGCGTATGTGCCCAGGGTTTGGAATGCTCTTCCAACTAGCACTCGCTCCTCTCCCTCGCACCAGAGCTTTAAAGCCTCCCTCTGGGGTTTTCTCAAAATGGCTTCCACCTGTCTCTGCACTAGACAAACCCTCTCAGCCTGAGATGCCCCAGCTAACTGAGATGCTACCTAAACATTATGACTTGGGCAGAGCACAACTGTGCTCATACTCATCCTGTTCTCACAGCATATATAAAAATGGACCGTTTAGGCCCACCGGCAAAACAGGGTGGGCACTATAACTGTGCACTCCTTTCTCTCACACTGGGTCCACTCTATCCCAGCTGTGTCTCCTCCTTATTCTAACTGCTAGATACATAGATACATAGACAGTGTCGGCAGATAAGGGCCTATGGCCCACCTAGTCTGCCCATTTGAGCTTGTAAGTTCAGTTTGTTTTCCTAGAAGTCTATTTCCCCTTACCCCTGACCTCTAGAATTCCTTTATGTCTATCCCATGCATTCTTAAATCCCGTGATTGTTTCAGCCCCCACCACTTCCTCTGGCAGGGTGTTCCACTTGTCCACCACCCGCTCTGTGAAGAAATTCTTCTCATGTTTCCTCTGAATCGTCCTCCTCCAACTTCATCCCATGCCCTCTAGTCCTGGAAACATCTTTTCGCTAAAAATAGTGTTTTCCTGCACCCTGTTCCTCCCTGTAAGATACTTGTATGTCTCTATCATATCCCCTCTCTCCCTCCTCTCCTCCAGGGAGTACATGTTCAGTTCCTTCAACCTGTCTTCATAGGATTTGTGATGCAACCCATGCACCATCTTTGTTGCCCTCCTCTGAACCTTCTCTACCCTGTCTATGTCCTTACGTAGGTATGGTCTCCAGAACTGTACACTGTACTCCAGATGGGGCCTCACTAGTGTCTTGTATAGTGGAATTATGACCTCTCCTTTTCCTGCTGGTGATGCCCCTGCCTATACATCCCAGCATCCTATTTGCTTTACCTGATGCCTTGTCACACTGTTTCCTACCTTGAGGTCATCAGAGATGACAACCCCAAGATCCCTTTCCTGCTTGGTGCATGCTATATCCTCACCCCCCAACTGATATATTGTGCCAGGGTTTTGTGCCCCATATGCATTATCTTGCACTTTTGCATTGAATTTCAACTGCCAAACCCTTGACCATTCTTCAAGTTTCTGCAGGTCCTTCTCATTCTGTCTACACCTCTGGTGTGTCTACTCTGTTACAGAGCTTTGTGTCATCAGCTTAACAGTGAAATTCTGCCTCTATATCCTGTGCAATGTCACTGATGAAGATGTTGAATAGGACCGGTCCCAGCACTGATCCCTGTGGTACCCCACTGGTCACTCTTCCCTCTGTGGAGTGACAGCCATTTACCACCACCCTCTGTGTCCTGCCACCCAGCCAGTTACCTACCCACCACACTACTGTCCTGCCCACACCCATATTCCCCAGTTTGTGTAATAGTCTTCTATGTGGCACAGTGTCAAAGGCCCTGCTGAAGTCCAGATAGGCCATGTCCACTGCCCTCCCCTGATCCACCTCCCTAGTCACCCAGTCACAAAATTCAATGAGGTTGGTCTGACATGACCTCCCCCTGGTGAAACCATGCTGCCTTGGGTCCTGTAGTCCATTGACAACCAGATGTTCCACCAATCTCTCCTTCAGTAGTGCTTCCATGATCTTTTCCCACTACCAGGTGAGGCTGACTGGTCTGTAGTTCCCTGCTTCCTCTTTGTTCCCACTTTTGTATAAGGGGACTACATCTGCTGTCCTCCAGTCTTTGGGTACTCCCTGTTTCCAGTGATTGGCTGAACAGGATAGCCAGAGGTTCAGCCACCACCTCTCTTAGTTCTTTATGACCCTGGGGTGCACCCCATCTGGCCCCATTGCTTTGTCAACTTTATTACTTCCAGTTCCTTCAGGACCCTTTCTCGTGTAAAGGGACTTGTGTCCATTTCTGCACCATTCTCACCCCTTGTACCCTTCAGACCCATTACCCTCTTCCTTAGTAAAGACTGAGCAGAAATACCTGTTCAATATGTCAGCTTTACTGTTGTCATCCTCCACGCTGCTCCCATCCTCCCCTTCAGTCTAACTATCCCTCCTTTGTCCTTTTTCACTTATGTACCTGTAAAGGTTTTGTCCCCTTTAACCACTGATTTTGCAATGTGTTCTTCTGTCTGAGCTTTGGCTTCCTTACTGACTTCCCTGCCTCCCTTTGTTTCTCCTGGTACTTCTCCCTATCCCCTTCTGCCTGTGTCTTTTGTATTGCCTGAATGCAGTCTTTTGGCTTTCACTTTCTTGCTACCTCTTTGGAAAACCATAATGGTCTCCTCTTTCTTTTCCTCTTGCTAACCTGCTTAATGCATAATTCTGTTGTTCTTATAATCCCCATTTTAAATACTGCCCACTGTTCCTCAATCCCTGATTCCTGTCCCATTCCCCTTAATGCCTCTTTCAAGCATCTCCCATTTTCCCAAAGTCTGCCCCTAAAATCCAGGATCGTGTTTTTGTGGTTTGGTTCTGCTCTTTCTGTGATTTCAAACCACAATGACTGGTGGTCACTGTTACCCAGGTGCTCCCCCACTGTTACCCCCATCACACTGTCCCTGTTTGTGAGCACAAGGTCCAGTATTGCCTTCTGCCGAGTTGGTTCCATGACCAGTTGCTTGAGGAAGGCACCCTGAAGGGAGTCCAGGATAAATCTGCTCCTAGTTGATGCTGCCGCTGGGATGCTCCAGTCCACATCTGGTATATTGAAGTCTCCAACCAGTACTACCTCACCCTTGTCAGCCATCCTTTGGATGGCTAGCATCAGCTCCCTATCTGTTTCTTCCTCCTGGGCTGGTGGTCTATAGACCACACCTGTGCAGATGGCTGGCCCCATTTTCCTTTCCAGCAACCCACAGTATCTCTCCCCATTTTGTTCCTCCTGGATCTGTGTGGCCCTTATGTCATTTTTCCATACAGTGCCACTCCTTCTCCCTTTCTGCCTGCTCTGTCTCTTCTGAATATGTTGTAGCCAGGTATGGCATATCTCCAGACATGGTTATCATTACACCAGGTTTCAGTGATGGCCACAATGTCCAGGTCTGACTGTACCATGACAGCCTCCAGATCTTCTATCTTGTGCTAAGGCTCCTGGCATTTGCACACATGGCTTTCCATGATTTGACCTCCCTAGACTGCTTCACTGTTCTACTCCAGCCCCTTCCTTGGTTGTCATTTATCCCTGGTTCTCCTTGCTGTCTGCCCTTCTGCTGAATTTTGCCCCTTTTCTGCTTATCCACCTTTTGGACACTAATCTCCAACTTTTGCACACTGCTTTGCAGAGATAGCCACTCCTCTGGTTCACTGGTTCACTGGTGCTAGCCTTACAACTTGCTGCCTGGAGCGATGAATTCACACTGCACTTCTTCCTACTGACTGCAATGTTTAATACTGTATTGTAATACCAGTTTTTGGTATTGTTGTCTTACAATGTCCCTGGGTTCTGGTCACTTTATATTAACTCTTCACTACTATTTTCCTGATGAAATCTGATGCTTGTAAAGTCCCTCTTGTGCTAATTCTAGGTAATGTAATCCTCCACTTGTATTTGCCTGATGTTCATGTATGTACCTTGTAATGTACCTTGTAATCTCCCGGGTCGCACCTGAAAATAGGCACTTGGCTGTCTAGTGTGCTTACCCAGTTAACAAAAGCAAGCAAATAAATAAATAATCTTTGTAGAGTTCTGGTAAAATATGAAGTCCAACTGTATGCAGAGAATACCATGCTGGTTACCTTCACAGATAGCCGAGAAACATTTTAACTTAAAATTGCAGTCAGGGGCTGTGGCCTGGCACTGGCCAAGATGGCAGCTTAATCCACTTAGCTCTGCTTTTTCCACAAGCAATCTGTCACCATCCAGGCTTACAGGTGCCATTTGCAATGGCTTAACAGTGCTATCCTGACAAATGATGTCAAACTGAGTGAATTGATATCTGTATTTACTACCTGCATTGGGATTTTTGCTGGTTTCTTTGCCACTCCTTTCGCCTGTCTACTTGCAACCTACTGAAGCCAATTGCAGCCTCAGATGTCCCCTGCTTCAACCCTGACAGGACCATGGAAATCTCGGTGGTTTCTGGACAAAAAATAAATAATAGGGATGCTTATTCAGATTCTAAAAGATACCTTAGATCTGAAAATCACTACTTCCAAGATGTTTCATGATCTTAAACAACTTAATTCCCAAGTTGCCTCAACAGAATCCAGGCTAATGGCAATGGAGTCAGCTGAAGATAGTACTCGAGCAGTGCTCAGCAAACAAGCTTCAACCATTCAATATTTACTATCTCAGGTTGATGATCTCAAAAACAGGACCTGACAAAATAACAGTGGCTTTGTTGGGTTCCAAGAGGGAGTGGAAGGTCCAGATGTTGCTACCTTTCCTCAAAGGGCCATACCTATGTTACTCAATGCCCTGGATTGTCCACCAGTTGAGACTAAGCATGCTCATCAGTCTCTGGCTCCTGACCCCCCCTCCTAGCAGCAGACTTCGTCCAATCCTGGCCAAACTGCTCAGATTTCCAGTTAAAGAAAATAGCCTCCGGCTCATCAAAATCAGAGGGCCACTGAAATGGCACGGCAACCTGGTGAGTCATTTTTTTTCCATAAAGGTTTTTATATCTTCCATGGCTGGGGCAGGCTAGGGTCCCTTTGCCATTGGTCCCCATTGTTTTCTACCAACAAACATTTCCCCAGAACTTACCATATTGGCTACATACCCCAGGAATTTCCCCCCCCCTTTGGCGGGGCCATGAGGGAACCCTCCCTCTGAGATGAAGATCACACTGTGAGTCTTTTCCAAGATTGTTGGTCAAACTCACCCAGAGGGTTCTCACACCTGCTGGAAAACAACTGACTCAAAAGGATTCATCTTACAGTATTTTGCCTGTCTTAGAATCCTGATTCTAAGACAGGTGGGGTAGTGTAAGATGATCTTCATCTCAGGGGGACTGCCTCACTCATGGACCCTGCAAAGGGGGGCAGAAATCCCTGGCACCTAAAACTCTTCCCCACCCCCTGCTCCTGCTTCCCTCCTCATCCCCCTTGACACCCTCTGCACCCCTCCCCTTAATGCTCTAGTCACTCATCTGCAGCTCCTTGCACTTAGCTCCTTTTACTATTGCTTGATCACAAATCATTGTAATTTTGCCATTTGTTTTTGTTGTAAATATGGTATACATTTGTTATATTCTTATACTTTAGTGTATATATTTTGAAAAACATCCTGTATTTTATTGTACCTCTTGCTATGCAATCATTTCTGTACTCTTGTTGCATTTTCTCCATGTTCTGCTCCCCAGGTTACACATGGAAATGAGCTCCAGCTTAGTGTGCCGTTCCTGGTTACAAAAATGTTAAATAAATAAATAAAACATTTGATCACACATGACACTTTCTCCCTGAAGGCAGAGATGGACTTAAAATAACATTTACAGTATGATCCTGCTGCAGCCACTGGCTTTGATGCCCCACCCCAGTACTGGGATCAAGCTGCACTCTCCTGTGGATACCTCCACCCAGCCAGATACACAATATAGCAACACTATCAGTCACTTTCCTTTCCTGAAAAACAGAGTGGGGACCTGACATACTAGACAGTGGATGCGAAGAGGGTGTCCACCATATGCAAACTGACCAACAGAAGAAAACAGCATGCAGACCATTCAAACAATAAGGCATATCCAGAACTTCTTACTAATTGCAGATTTTTAGTTGATACAAGCAGATGAAGGCAAGTGACACCTCAGTCCCAACAGTGGATCACTAGCCCCTGTGCTCCACTCACTATAGTTTCTTTGGGGGTGGCTGGCTAGTTGTTAGAGATGCCCCACCTTTATATCACCTGACCTTAAAGTAGCAGTGCAACAAAAAATGTTTTTCCAAAAAAGCTAGATTCAGCTACAATTAATAAAAATATTAGCATACCTTTCAAATGTACTTGTTTAGGTACCTCCTATGCTGTGCACCATAATACTTTTTTTATGATAACCCTTGCAAGGTTCACAATGCTATTAATATGCAAAACGTTGTGGCCATCTTTCTTTCTTGAGAAAAAGATAAATTGAAACATTTATGAAACACTCTAATTTTGGTGGAATTAGAAAATTGTACCACCAAATTAAACTGGAAGATGCCTGGAGTCTTTTATAGTGAAAAAAGATAGGGTCATTTTTTTTTTTTTTTTGCTCAATTTCGTTGCACTGCTTCTTTAAGAACAGACATTCTGATTTCCCCCCAATAACTACAACACTGTGGCGATTGGTGGGCAAGAACTGTCAAAAGTGCTCAGGTGATTAGTGCAGATTTCAAGGATAAGAAATATATCTAAGTAATTTCTTAATGACATATATACAGGTATGTAAACCCTCGACTACCATCAGCCTGTTGCACATTGATAGTGCACATCCTAGCACCCTGGACAAATCAATTCCCTATGGCCAGTTTTTTAGAATCAGGGGAAGCTGTTCCACTATCAATCAATCAAAAATGTATTTCAAAAAAGTGCAAATCAAGAATATCAAAGCGCTTGTACAAACAAGATAAAAATAAAATTAACCAACAAATAAGTTAAAATATTGTTAAAAGAGCAACAAAATATCACATTTCAGGAAATGTCAATTTAAACAAATGTGTCTTAAGGGCAAAGTTACTAGGGCTGACCTTGAGGCACAGAATGAGGAACTTATGTTAGATTCATATCCTGTGGCTCTGATAGGAATATCCCACAGGCAACACCAGAAAATGGCAAAAATGCAATCTAGAAGTGCACTTCTTAAACCTAAAATGTCCACAGCCATGGAATATGAACCCGTCTGTTTATTATCCAGTACAACCGACTGTCAGGACAAATAGGGGGAATGGCCAGAAAATATTGGCCTCTGTTGCTCAGTGATGAAAAACTGTTTAAGGAAATTGATGATGCACCAAGTATTGTTTTTTCTAAATTACTGACTTTAAAGCAGCAGTACTACGAAAAAAAAATTTGCGCTTTTTTGACAGTTTATTCCCTGTGCCCTGCTAATCATATACCTGGTACTCTTTCTCGCCGGTGTTGTACTATCGCCAAGTAATTTGCTCAGTTATTATTTGCTTTTGTTTACATGTCTGCCACCCAGCATGTTGCACTGGAACCCCCTCTGCTGCCAACTGCACATGTGAATGACTTGCAGGGACATCGGAAATGGTCAGCAGAGGGTCCCTCTGATGTTTTCAAAAGATGTGATGTGACCTGAAGAAAAAGCGCAGCTGAAATTAATCAGCCGCCATATTTGTTGTAGCGCTACAACACTTCAAATAAATTGCAAATATCTAAAAAACTAAAGACAACTGGAAAAAAATATTTAGAGGTATAGAAACTAGAACTTTGGCCGCATGCTTACAGCTGAAAAACAGAATTTTGATTGGTCACTTCCTGATTTCGTAGTACTGCTGCTTTAAAGGATAAGTTGGTCAGAAGCCAGTAAAAATTAAATCTAGTTAGCCACCACCAAGGCACTGGTTTCCACCACTCCCTACAGGAATGTTCAGGTGTGGCAGATGCAGTGTCTGTGGACACTGTAAAGAACCTCAGTCACTGAAGCTTGAGGGATACCCAAGGGAGGTAGAAATTAGATCCTTTGTAAACTGCAGTACAAACCTGGTTATTAATGCACTCTGATGCCATTGTTCCAAGCTGTACATAGGCCGTACTATCAGGCCTCTCAAACAGTGCATTCAAGGGCATATACAGTATGTAGCATTAGGAGCCCCATTAAGAACATCACTGACTCTGCACATTTCTCTGAAAGCCACACTTGTGATCTGCATCAAGGGCAGATCCAGCAGAGAGGTAGATGAGGGTGCTGAAGTTGAATGGAAAATGTAAACAATAGGTGAAAATGTTTAAAATTTGGTGCATTCTGGTGCATTTTGGAGGCCATTTCAAACAGAATTTGCTACCGTTACTCCCTCCCCATCCCCAGTAATTTGCACACTTGACCCTGCACAGAATACCCACAGTCTGGTATCACATCAAAATAGCAACCCAAGTTGAGCGACTCGATTTTGAGTGACTCAATTTGAGTGCTTGTGATTTGAGCTACCCTGAAAGGATAGCAAGGGCAGTTATAGTGATGAGGTAGGGGGAAGAAAGGGTGAATAAGTAACAGGGTGAAGGACAGGAAGAGGAGGGTCCAGGAAGCAAAGGTATGTGGCCTGTAGTTTGGCAGTGTGGTGCTGAGCTGGTGTTCTGGTGTGGTGGTGAGGGTGGCAGCCTGCAGTGAGGAAGGTTCGGGGCTGGGTATGGTAGGTATTTTATTTTTATTTGCTTATTGTACGGGACTTAATTTTTTTTGCATTCACGTTTTTTTTTCCCACCACGGCAAGCATAACCCTGGAGTTCAGAATCTTAATTTAGGTGGGGGATGCGGGGGGGGGGAGCCTCCTCCTCATCGATAATGTTTTGTTCTGTGGTTGCTGTTGTTGGGTTCACCAGGGAGTGTACATCACTGTTTTGCTTTTCGGCAATGTACACTTGCTGTAACAGTGATCGCTGTTTTGCGATTGTTGTTATGACATGGAACCCCATGGTCCCGTTATTGAACCACCCTCCTCATAAAAAATAAAAGTAAAAAAAAGAGTGAGCTAAGACTGTCACTGGGGAATACAGAATAGATATTGGCCTGGTACTCGGTTCCATCCTAGCAGAAAGTTCCACAACACCATTCTTTCCCATCCCACTTCCCCCAACAGCGACCGAAGCAGCCCCCTCCTCTCCTGTACATGCCTAAACAGCTGAATAAATCACCATGGGTTGTCAATGAATGAGGGTGTGCTTATGCAAGCACACGCTTATTCATTGAGCTCAGCTGAGTGGGCTGCCAGCCATGGAGGTGACTGGAGGGCTGTGCCGTGGTCTGCTCCAGTCAGGGTTGGGGGAGGGGTGGGGGCACCTACTGGACAGGATGAGGGGTGGGAGCTACTAGACACTAAGGAAGTGATAAATGATTTTGTATTTTTGTTATTTTTAAATGAATCGGACTCAGGGTTGGGGGGAGCAGGATGGGGGTACTAACTGACAGGGTTGGGGTGGGGGTCCACTAGACACCAGGGAAGTGATAAATGATTTTCAGACTCATGGTCTGGGGGAACAGGGTAGAGATACTACCTGTCAGAGTGGGGGATCCTCTAGACACCATGGAAATGATAAATGATTTTCCCAACTCAGGGTTGGGGAGGGGTGGGGTACTACCTGACAGGCTGGGGGGTCCACTAGACACTAGGAAGTGATAAATGATTTTTTGGACTCGGGTTGGGGAGCAGGGTGGGATACTACCTGACAGGGTGGTGAGTCCATTAGACACCAGGGAAGGGATTAAATTAAATTTGGGGGGGGCATGAGATTGGTGGGGTTGAGGGGGAGGGACCACTAGGCACCAGAGACAGATCAGGGCTGATGTTGGTGGGAATTCACGATTTGTAACCTCAAGTTGCTTTGGGGTTTTTAAGTGCAATTTGCACTTAAAAAACCCCAAAGCAAGGTGAAGTCACAAATGGTGCATTCCGGGCAATTTTATAAAATTACGCAAAGTGCTACGCGGGGCAAAATAAAACTTTTCATTACTACTCATAGTAGATGCACTTTGTTTCTCTTAAATGAAGTTTACTGTTATGAAAAGTAATCTGTAATACTTGCAATCCCTTAGCCAGTAAATTTTTGCCTTGAAGTTAAGTAGCTGAGATTCACAGTCCAGGTGCTCTCTAAGTCTATGCTAAACAACAGTATCAAATGAGTGATGTCAGAGTTTTTTTCAAAGTAATCCTAAATGCAAATTTTCTGAACTACTGCTCCTTGCACCAAGAACTGTGAGCTGTTAGTTTTAAACTATGATTCATGAGACACTGAACTGCCTGCACACATAGGGCCCAATTCTCAAACATAAAACTATAAAGCAAGGTGCCTGCACCTAACAGGGATGATGCAAGTGCACCTTGCAACATAGTTTGTGGCAATCCTGATTGTCAAATGTCAGTTGTGGTGACATCGGGATGCCATTCAGCAAAGCTGTCTTGCACCACCCTTGCAGCAAAAGTGCCTGTGCACCAGATTGTAATGGGATTTGCACCATGGCAGGGCTGCATCATCCCCTTTTTTTGTATTCTGGGAGAACAGCAAGGAGCTCCACTTAGACCAGCCAGGAGGTGGTCTAAGCACCGTGCACCAATGTGGTGAATGGGGGGGTCTCTGAAAGTGGGGTCCGGGGGCAGAAGGGGCACGAGAGTGCCATGGGGTGTTGGGTAGATTAGGCATGCAAAATGGTGATTGCACCTGGCATGGGTGCCCATTTCTATAACTATTAAGCTAATGAAATTGTACCATGGGGGGTTCCAGGGACAAACAGTGCCATGGCCCCTGGTGGGCACAGCCCTGGCATCAGTCCTAGCCTCCAACACTGTTTGTTCCTGGAACCACCCACCGCAGTACCATCCCATTAGCCTAATAGATATATAAGCAGCACCTCCACTGAGTGCCACATCATCCCTTCACAGGCCCACCCTTTCTGCTCCCAGATCTCTCTTGGCAAACAGGTTTCACCCCCCCAACCATCCCAGCCCCTCTAATGGTGTACCGGGCAAGGAGGCCCAGATCCCCATGGCAATTTCTGCAGGTGCACTGATTGTTTGGTGCTAGCCTATGGATGTGGCAATCTCTGTATTTTTGCTTAGGGACCCCTGATTTTGTGGAATTAGGCGCAGGATCAATGACATACCCAGAGTTCACTGCAGCCCTTAATTTCATTGATCTAAGGAATCTTTGAGAATTGAGCCCATACTGTCTGCATTGGTGTAGAGCCATGCCGCTGGCAGAGTGCTGAATATGCAAACATTTTTTTCTAAGATTTGGGCCTTGGGAATTTGGAAAAATAATAGTGCTTGAAATGCAAGTTTGGAAAAAAAAGACAATACGTTATATTAGGTGTTTCATTAGTACATAAGAAGTTACATTAACCATGAGTTGCATATGCCGTTGATCCTGAGACACAGTTAATATGAATGCAGATGCAGCACATATGAAACAACAAACACATATAATTACTACTTTAAACAAATCCAACTGCCAATATGACCAGTACAGAATAAAATATATAACCAATAACATTTGTGCTTTTGAAAGGCATGCAGTCAACCTGTTGTGGAGAACAGATTGCACTTAAAATGTAAAGACCTGACATGAGCAAATGAGTGACAGTAGCACTGTCTAGTCAGAACAAGCATTTGTCAATGCCGAATGTTTGCTTACTGGTATTAGCATTGGAAGTGCAAGAGTTAGACAGATGCAGAACAGGAATGGCAGTGAAGTATTGAACTTCACACAAACCCCACCTTCACCCTGCAGAGATGGACAGGCATTGGGGTATGCCTTTAGGTCATTGCTCATAACGATCACGCCATTTGACATCACCCTAGTCTGCAGACACTGACAAGTGTTGAGGTGTGCCTTGGGCTGTTCAGCTTTATAGTCACCCCATTCCATAAGGACATACACTGAAATGGGTGCAGTATAGGAGAATGGGATGAACTCTGGGGCTGAAGAGTCCAAGGCACACCTTGATGCCTGTCACTGGCTTCAAGATGGGGGTGGAATGGCATAAGCATTACAGCCAGCAATCCAAAGGCACATCCTTGACGCCTGTCAGTCTGTACAGGGCGGGATGTTATGGTTAGAAACCGTAACATCCCAGGCATTTGTTGATATTTGCACTACAATTTTTCAACATAGTCTTTTTGTGACCCCCACCTCATGAAAGCATTTGGTACATCTGCTCATGAACAGTGTCACTGTGATTTTGTTAATCTGTCTCGAATGCTGATTTGCTACAGCAACTGTGCCATTCTGTGCCAGATGTGTGAAAACACAGTTTGGGCAGGATGTTAAAAGTGACAGCTATCCTGTTCATAAAGAGGTGTGAAAAAATGGCAATGTTAAAAATCTGGAGTGAAAATATTAAAAAGTCTTGAAGTTATGAGCATGCATAGAAACTGCACAATGCACACTCATAATACAGTCATTTTGTGAAATGTCCCCAGCAAATTTTTAACATAGGTATTTTGGGACCTCCACTCATGAACAGCGTCACTGTGATTTTGTTAATATTTCCCAAAGGCTGATTTCTCACAGTGACCATGCCATTGTGTGCCACATGTGCAAAACCACTTTTCGGGCAAGATGTGAAAAATGACAGCTGTACTGTTCATAAGGAGGTGTGAAAAGATGGCAATGCTGGAAATCTGGAGTGAAAATATTAAAAATTATCAGAGTTACGAAGCGTGCAAGGAAACTGCACAACACACTGTTGTAATACAGTCATTTTGTGAAATGTTCTCATCAAATTTTTAACATAGGCATTTTGTGACCTCTGCTCATGAACACTATCACTATAATTTTCATAATCTGTCCTAAACATTGATTTCCCACAGCGACCACGCCATTGTGCGCCAGATGCACAAACACACATTTAGGCAGGATGTGAAAAATGACAGCTGTACTGTTCAAAAGGAGGTGTGAAAAAATGCCAATGTTGAAAATCTGGAGTGAAAATATTACAAATTTGTGAAATTATGAAGGTGCGTGGAAACTGCGCAATGCACGCTCATAACACAGTCATTTTATGGACTTTTGTCACCAAATTTTCAATATAGGCATTTTAGGATCTCTGCTCATGAACAGCATCACTGTGATTTTCTTAATGTGTCCCAAACACTATTTTCCCACAGCAACCGTGCTATTCTGCGCCAGAAGTGCAAAAACACATTTTGGCTAGGATGTGAAGAATGACAGCTGTATTTTTCATAAGGAGGTGTCAAAAATGCCAGTGTTGAAAATCTGGAGTGAAAATATTACAAATTTGCAAAGTTATGAGTGTGCATGGAAACTATGTAATGAATGGCCAGAATAGTCATTTTGTTTGAATTTTCCATTAAATTTGGTAACATCGGCTTTTTCAGAGCCCACCTCATGAACACTGAAACTGTTTTTTTATTAATCAGTCCCAAGAGGTAATTCCACACAGTGACCGTGAAATCACCTTTTGGGACCAAATAACAAAATGACAGTGACTGAATTCACGGGTTGGGGTCCCAAGAACCCCATGTTGAAAATTTTGAGCACAAATTCACAAAAATGGCTGAGATATCCATCTAAGTTGAAAAAAACAACATTTATGCCACTAATACTATGCAGCTTACCAGCATTGTTTCAGTTTGTGGTCGGCTTTGAGGAGTGCAGACGTGTTCCCAGTCCACCGAAGATCATTGCGCCGGGCTCCGGAGGTAACTATGCGGTGGGGGTTGGGGGGATGCAGGGTGTGCAGAGGGTGGGTGTGGGCTGGGGAAGGGGACACTATGGTGAAGGACTGTTTTCTTTGTTTCAGGTAAAAAAGAATTAAAACATTCACCACGGACCATTTTCTGTTTTTTTACAGGTTTTGGCCACACTGGCATGGGCTTTCAGTGTGGCACATTTGTTTGCGGGGGGTCATGTTAGCCACACTGGTGTGGGCTCCCAGTGTGGCACACAATCGAGTGGGGCAGCACCAGGAAAATTGGGGAGTTAACCTGCCGACAGGGGGATTGGGCACCCCCACTGGCAAGCATGTCTGTGTTTGAGTGCATGATGCCAAGGGGGATTGGGTACCTCCTCAGCAGACCACAGCAATAAAGGGGGAACATATGCCAACAGAGGAATTGGGCACCCCAGAAGTAGGCTTCCTAGGGACTGTGAGTGAGCGGTGGGCAGCGAGCTGCCACCCGCCATGTTTATTGAAATGTTACACCAGGCAAGGCACGCCCTGCAATGATATGTTGCTTCCTCATTGCAGCGGCCAATTCATTTCAACTTGGTGGCATGCTTGTTGAACTCATGTCAGCAGCAGCATGCCACCACATTGGGGAAACATGGTTAAGCCTCAGAAGCAGTGGGGGCATTGGCCGCCACAGTGCCGCACCTCCAAAACCCTGCTTCTCTCCTAAGCTGTCACATAATGTTTCTTGCGCATGCATGCAAGCAAACATAAAAATGCAGACAAAATAAAAATGTGTCACCTGACATCACATTCAGTTGTGATTCATGTTGATTAGATCATAGTATCAAATAAAAATAACCTCAGATTTAATGTAGATAAACTCCAAGTGAGTGTTTAAAAGTCTTTTTAAAATAACCGTGTCTATGGAAGTCACTGACCATCAGCGCATCTCTTCCGGTTCACAATCAGCTCGATCACTGGAAAATGAATGAAAAAATGCCATACAAACACAAAGGTTGGTAAAAATAAGATTTTATTCAAAGCAAATGTTTTCTGCACAACACTTTGTTGCATAACTTATCAGGATGCAAAACACTGGCTAGAACTGGCTTAAATAGAAAATCCCCTTTAATTTAAATATTTAGACAACACAGATAACTTTCAGATGTTTAGCATTTTCAAGCATGCTTCAACACTTGACACAAGACCATGGTAAATACAAAGCTGATACTGAATCACACTGGTGCATTGATGCTGTTTATGTACAATGTGCAGATATGCAGCACAATAGGATTGAGTGGACAAATCCACCTAAAATCAGAATCCACCCCTGCCCCCAGCATCCAACATGTCCCGGTGGACTCGGATCAGTAAGAACCTATGCTATAATTGTACTGAGTCCAGGTCTACCGGATGCCGCTCCATTGCCAGTGCTGCAATGTGGCCGTTTTCTTTCATTTTTTTTTTTAAAGACTTTTGTGGTTTTTCTTTTTCTGACTGGCCAAATGACTATGAGACAAACAGAAACTGAGTCCACTCTCTTACCTCAATTTTTCTTCACTAGATTCCATTGAAGAAAAGGATACTCAGGAGTCTGGACTTTGGTTGGGTAATGTAATTGTGTACCAGTTAACGGAGTACTCTGCATTGGCACCCTGTCGTCCATTGTAGTTTAACTCTGGCAGTTGGCAAACACTGAAAGGGTGGCTGGGTGCTGTCTTGAATTCATTAAATTACACCTTGTTGTACTGAAATAATAAACCGTTTCACTGTCTTTAATTTTACGTCCTGAATCCCTGATTTGTAGAACAACCATTAGGTAGACTTACTACTTACTGGTTGTTCTACAAATCAGGAACTCGGAACATGAAATTAAAGAGATTGACAGGATTTATTATATCAGTACATCAAGGTGTCAATTTAAATAATTTTATATAGCACTCATCCTAGTCACACTCTGACACAAGTGGAGTGGTACAAGAAAGAAGTAGGGTTCCAATCATGGCTGAGTGAAAATTTCTCTTCTCAGCTCACTCACACGCTCATTATCTCTCCCTGCACTTCTTCCTCCTCCTCTCCAACTGCTAGTGCCTAGACAACACAGACTCTGAAGTGACCAGCTCTTTTTACAGCCAATATGTGAATACAATAAAGTGATATTTTACAGGGACTAGAAGCCATCTATGGGAAATTCTTCCCATTCACATCTATTGGTTATATTTCCTGTATAACCAATGTAAGTATATGTGAAGAATTTCCCTGAAGATGGTTCATAATCCCTGTAAACAATTGCTTTGTAGCTGTATTGGTTCAGACTATATCTTGTTTCTTCAAGACACAATAATACTTGTTGATACTCATTAGTGAAGCTTTTTTTTCTATCTCTATTTGCCTTCTAACTGTCTCTGTTAACTTACAATAAATTATACAATATCTGTTAGTGCTCTATCTCAGTCTGTCTCCTCTTTTTTGTTTACCAAAACCCCAACTCCCTGCCTCCCTATCCTACCCTTCCCATAACCCACCCCACCCCACACTTCATACAGACCCTGTTTTATTGTCATTATTTTATTCTTCTCCTTCTCTTCTCTGCCATTAGCTGGCTCTATAACTGTAATGGCAGCTTTTTTTTTTAGGATGTCTGCTTCTCACTCTTCTATCAAGTTGTTTCCTCTTTGCCAGCGCACCCCCTGCCTGTTGAGGTGGATAAGTAATATACAATCCATGGAGATCATGACAAAAGGACCAAGCTGGGCACTTCCTTTTCCCAATTTGCTTTCAAACTGCATTACTTCAATATTTCATTATTTCTTGTCCAAAATTTAAAAAAAAGACACTTTTGCATTATTAATTCAATAGCATACGTTATTTTACGCTGTGGGATGGTTTCTTGCTTTTTGCCTGTAAGGACTTCCATACTGAAACAAATGTGGACATATAGGCCACAATATTCAAACTGCACCCAGAAAGGGTCAAGTGGTTGCTCCATGCAACCAAGTTGCGTCGGAGCACAAAACTGATATATTCAAATGAGATGTGCAATGGCGCATCCCATCTGAATATTAAACAAATATGTGCCACGCAAATGGCGGCCGCCGACCATGCATCAGTGTATCCTCCTGTCAGATCTGAATACCTGGACTGGGACTGCGCAGCACATCTTGGAGATACATCAAGCACAAATTCCAGATACTCAGACCCAAACATGCAAATGGAGCCATTATGCATGCAAAGTGCAAACGGGGCCATTTGCAGGTCATTATGGCCCCATTTGCATGTCTTGGGCAGGAATGCACATGGCAGTATGCACCAAAAACAGCACACTATCCCCCTGGTAGTCCACTGCCCCCTCCAGTCCCTGAATCCCTGAATTTACAAAATAAATTCTGCTCGTTCTCCCTGGCAGTCTAGAGGCCCTGCTCCCTTCCCTGAATCCCCGATACTGTAAAATACAATCCCTCCATTCACCCTAGTAGTTTAGTGGCCCCCGTCCTGTCCCCTAGTCCTGATCATACTGCAGTGCCTTGATTACCCCAGCCCTGGTAGTCCAGTGGTACCCTCCTCCCATTCCCGAACCCAGGTGTATGAAACAATTAGATCTGAAATATCCATGGTACTCTAGTGGTATCCCTCTCCCATTGCTGAACCTGATCACAGGGTAAAATGGAAAATCCCAGTATCCCTGTTTGTCCAGTGGATTCCTCCACCCTTGCCACCCACTGTGATACCCACACTCCACCCAGCTACCCTCATTCCAGCCTGGCCACTTAACCACAGAGCCGGTGGGCAGCACATCCCTCCACACACCACCATAGCTGCTCACTGACTGAGTTGTCAGTGAATAATAGTATACTGTACACCTGTAAGCACATTGGTAGACACTGTTGACCAATAGGCATGCAGTGTGTACTTTATGCTTTCATTCACAACTTTGTGTCTTATATTTTCATGTATTATCGGGGATTGTAGGGGCAGCTATAGTTACTGTGTTGTGCTCTGCAGTACAGCACCCTGCCTGTGAGTGGCTAGGAGTTAGGCATGTTTCTTCCATGCCTAACTTTGTGCAGCACATTTCGAAGATGTGCGGGCAGCTGCACCACACATCTCGGCTGAATATCGAGATGTGCTGCATATACATGGGAACACCCCCTCCGGTTGCATTGAATACATTATCATTGTGCTGCGGCACATCCAGAATTGTGCGGGCACATCACCCCCTTTTGAATATGGCCCAAAGGCGCATTTCAGGGATGCACCAGCACAACTCAGTTGCACAAGGCACATCTCCTTTGCATATCTGTGCCATAATATTCAGTACAGTATGGACTCTCATTTTATTTGTGAACGAATGAGATGCTGGTGACTTTTTTTTTCTGTATTAAAGTAATGTTTCTGCACCATTCTTTGTCTTTGCCTATCTATATATACATACATATATATATATATATATATCTATATATATATATATATATATATATATAGATATATATATATATATATATAGATAGATATATATTTATGTCATTGGAAGTTACTTAGATGTATTCTTTATCTTTGGGTTCTGCACCAACCACATAAGCACTTTTGACTGCTCCTGCCCCACCAAAGACTGCATAAGTATATTGCAATGTAGTAGTTACTGTGAGCCAAGCAGAATGCTTGTTCTTAAGGTCAGGTGGTATAAAGGTGGGGCAGCTCTGACTACTAGCCAGTCCCCCTGATGACACTTTAGTGAGCAGAGAGCCTGTGTTAGTGGTCCATGTTTGGGACTGAGGTGTCACTTGTCTTCACCTGCTTGCATCAAATAAAAATCTGCAGCTAGCAAGAAGTTCTGAATAGACCTTATTATGTGAATGGTCTGCATGTAGAATGACTGATACTCCTATAAGTGCAGTACTGTTAGTTTGTTGCCTTGCTGTCTTAATGACTGGGGCCACCCCATGTTTGATTGGTGGGGATTTTAATTTGACTTTAGATCTCCTGGTTGACCATTTATTCTTAGTGGGGGAACAACATCAGAGAGCTGCAAAACTTGTTAAGTTGATGACCTCTGATCTAACACTGGTAGATTTCTGGTATGTTCTCCACCAATCCAAGAGAAATTACTTCTATATTTTCCTGACCCATGCTTCTGTGTCATTGCTCATGGTGTAAGGCTCTGAACTGCCCCGATCCTCTTCATGGAGACTAGACCCTAACTTCTCTGGGATAAAACATTCCTGCAGTGGGCTAAGAAGCAGAAAAGAGAATATTTTTAGAATGGGGAAAGTATCAATGGTGACATTGTGGGAAGCCAATAAGGTGACATTATGGGGACAGATTATGCAGTTCTCTTCTAGCACTGACAGGAGACAGAGGCAGACATAGCAGCCATAGAGATGTTACATGAGCTGAAGACTGCTGTCAAAGCTTGCCCCTCTCCTGCTAATAAATTTCAGTTACTTGGAGCCCTGACAGGGTTAAAATTGCAACTTAATTCTCTGTTATCCCACAGAGCAGAGCTGGCCTTACTGCATTCACCGAGAACAGCAAAAAATTAACTCTGGAACTAAGGATCCTGAAACATTTAAACATAAGTTCTTTCACCATGGAAGAGATATTTCTATACCTAAAATTATTAAGAACAAAAAGAAACATCTGAGCCACCTCACTCACCTATCAGATACTTTTTATATTTAAGCCATACAAATTAATATTTATTCAGTTTCAACATTTCATAACTTAAATAGTTACTTCTTCAGAAAATAATGGCTTACAGTAAAATATAGTAAAGTGAACATTTTTTCAATAAATTTTCAAGGCTCTACAATTCCGGTTCAACAATTTCTTTGTCGGCTGATGTTATAGCGATGGCTTTATGTCGACCACAATTGCAGTCAACCTAAAACCGTTGACTACAGACTTTGTTTTCTTCAGAGGCTTCACCCCCGAACTACCCCCATGCATGAGGCTCTGCTCCCCGCACCCCGGTAACTAAATTTTGATTCAGGAAGGGGGTGCAAGACCCTCAGAAAGCAGTGCCGGGTCCCACGGTGACAGTACAGCAACCTGTCAATGTTGACGCTGTCCTGTCATTCATGGTGCAGGTTTTGCTGTGTGATCGGCATAAGAATTTTCAATATATTAATGGATATTGTTTTAGTATGAATTTCTAAAAATGTAATAATATGTAAACTTACAAATGGATCAATCTTGACTCAAACAGGCATGGGATAGGTATAAGGGAGCAATACAGATGAGTACAACTAGACAGACTATTGACAGAGCAAAGGCCAATGGCACATTAATAAGGTATAAAAAGAAATGGGCAGACTGGATGGGCCTTGCGGTCCTTATCTGCCATCAACTTCTGTGTTTCTATATTTCTATAAAGTGGGTGTCCAAATGATGGCACAATGCTGTATGCTTGAATCATCAATATTCTCTGCTGACCAAAACAAATAAATTAAGTGTCCAATCATATAGACACCTAGCAAACTAGATTTTAATATGTTAAAAATATTAAATGAATATAGTTACCTCACCTGCATGTGTAATACTCATTCACATTATTTTTATTATTTTGTACTATTCTTATATAGCCTCCCATAACATTGTGCTCTCAACACTACCGTATATATAACAACAGAAAGAAAGCTTCATCTGCATAGCAGATTCATTTTTATGGAAGATTGCACTTTGACAGCATTATGTCTACGTTAATAAAGTCAGAGCAAAAACCTGGTCTCCTAAGACTCTATGATTCTATCAAAAATATAATAACCATTCTGTTTACTGAAAGTGCAACTCTGTTTTTTAAAAATCCAAATTTTATAGAAAACAACTTGAACTCACCCCTATAATGTTACAATTATGAACCCTTGCCTCTGTGGAAGTGGGATTGTGAATCTAGATAAGAATTATAAGATAATTTCCTTTAATCATGTTTAAAAGTGCCTTTTAAATAGTAGAGTGAGCAGCCTACTGAGTCGCAAGCAATTAATGTACTAAACTTACTAGGGCCAAAAAAGCTAGATATTTTTGAACTGAATTGATCTCCTCCTAGTGTTCTGCAAAATTTTGGAAGACCTTAAAGGACATCAAAGGACATAATCTGGCTAACTCGCTTCCTGCTAAAATTTCCGCTGGTGGATCCTTCACTACTAATAAGCAAATCATCTTAGACCTTCTTAACAACCACTTTGCTACTGCTGGGTTAGCGTTTGATACCTCCCCTGCCAGCAACCTACATGCGTAGCTCTGTGCTCAGGACCAGTCTTGCCTTGCCCTGGCCACCCTTACTCAAGATGCTTGCTTCTCTTTCTGTCCTGTGTCCATAAAACAAGTGAAAGATCTTCTTCTGGAACTCGACACAAATAAAAGCAGAGGCACTGATTATATTGACCCCTACATCCTAAAACTAGATTACCATGTCTTGTCTGCCCCATCACACACCTATTCAATTTAATCCTTGTGCAGGGTGTTCTCCCTCCAGTCTGGAAAACTGCCCATGTTATTCTACTGTTCAAGTCTGGTGATCCGAGTGATCTAAACAACTATAGACCTATACCTCTTCTTCCTATCATATCCAAAATGCTTGAAAAAATAGTCAACTCCCAACTGAGAAAGCATTTGGAAGCATTCAATCTGCTTAATCCAGTGCAGTCAGGGTTCCAACCATGTCAAAGTACGGTATCAGCACTTGCAAAGGTATCTAATGACTGGGTAAAGACCTTGGATGTTAAAAACTATGTGTGTGCCTTATTCCTTGACCTTAGCAAAGCTTTTGACATGGTGGACCATGATCTGCTACTGCTTATTCTTAAAAACATTGAACTGGATTCCCCTGCATTGAACTGGTTCATGAGTTATCTTACCAGTCATCAACAGTAGGATAAAGCTGATGGGGACCTCTCCCCACTGAAACCTCTCCTTAGAGGTGTGCCTCAGGGGTCTATTTTAGGCCCATTACTATTTGCAATATACATTAACAATATTAATTCTGGCATTAAATCAGCAAACATTCACCTTTTTGCCAATGGTGCTGTCCTTTATATAAACTGGCCCACCCCAGAACTTGCCTGCAAGGACCTGCAACTGGATTTTAACCATTTGCCGCAAAACCTCCTTCATCTAAAGTTTTGTTAAATGCCAAAAAAACCAAGTCCATGTTTCTTTCACCTCTAGTTCAAGCATCCAATCTCTGCCCTGCACCTCAAATGGCCACCCTTTTGGGGGAGTCTCTGGAGTTTGTGGTCAAATTTAAATACCTGGGCTTATTCTGGGTTGAAAAGAGAAAGTCCAGTCCAGCCAACCTCAGTAAAAAAAAAATAAAATGTGTTTGGGGAGTAGCTCTGCACCAATTAATGGGCATAGAACATCACAACCAAATTGGTAGAAAGGGAGCCCACTCACCCAATGTGATAATAAGTATTGTTATTTATACAATATATTTTTTCTCTTCTCAAAAAGTGATACAAGTGTCACATTTCATACGTTTCAGATGTTCTGTCCTTCATTAGTGAACAACACTGTATCTATAATTACAAAATATAAACACATATTAAGATTATTCAAATGCAATGCTAGTACATACTTTTTAAAGTGAAATCAAATCTGTGTTAAAGCCCTCACCAAATACTGTCCTCATTTAACTTCTGTTTTTCCATGAATTCCATAAAGATTATATCCTAAATAGTCATAATGTAAAGTTGCGGTCACATCTTGCAATTGAAGTATCAATGATTCAAGTTACTAATTACTTTATCTGAAATGTAAACTCACCGTACCTACTAGCATTCAAAGTCAAATCACTGATTTAGTGCCCAAACAAGTTTCTCATCTATTATCTAGAAAACAAATCCATAAAAATCTTCTCTTATATGCATTCTGATTTTGACCATAAGTATACAAATACAATAAAAGTAATTCTTATTTATGGTAGCTACCTGTAATGATATCTCTTAGGATTCCTAGCCTTTTGCTACATAAAAAGATATAAAGCAAAATGTATAACAAGTGTTTAAGAATGCATTTTTTTGTTATAAAACTTTCTATTATTTCTACACAGCATTCTATTACTTCAACCAATACCACAAATGTTCAAGTCTGAGTAGCTTTACTAGACCAGGCTGTCACATTAAATGCATTCTCAATTTCACATCTATATACCACTATCTTAATTTCCACACTGGTGTACATCATTCATTGTAGGTTTTCAAAATAAAAAAAACATTTCATAAATTAAACAGTTTCACAGTCTTACTCGCTGTAAACCTGAGAGCACAAAAATACATAAACTCATACCGTTTTTTAAATTAACTGAACTCTTCACTGGTTGAGACTGCTAGCAGGACAGTTAAGCGGTTGTATACTTTAGTTTAGTTCTAACTCATGTTCAAGAGCCCCAATTTGTTTAAACAAACCCTGTAAATTTCAAATTTAGTGGTGCATATCTCGTTTGTATCTGTAAAAATACCATCATGTACAATTCAGAATTTTCCGTTCTCAGTACTTGCTTGCCAGCATGATTGACTTTTTAATATACAGTATTGAGCTGGGTGATCCCACGCCTCCATAACAGAGAGAGCAGGAGGTCACGGGGATGCCCAGAGGGAAACAAAAGTTAGTACTATCATTTAACAACTCAATGTATTAAAATGTCAGTTATGTTAGCAAGCTAGTACTGAGAACAGAAAATTCTCAGTTGTACATGATGGTATTTTAACAGATACAAATGCAGTATGCACCACTAAATTGGTGATTTACAAGGTTTGTTTAAACAAATTGGGGCTCCTGAATATGAGTTTGAACTAAACGAAAGTATGCAACCTCTTAACTGTCCTGCTAGCAGTCCCAGCCAGTGGAGAGTTCAGTTCATTTAAAAACCGGTATGAGTTTATGTATTTTTGTGCTGTCAGGTTCACTGTGAATAAGGATATGAAACAGTTTAATGTATTAAATGTTTTTTTTTTATTTTAAAAGACTACAATGAATGATGTACACTAGTGTGGAAATTAAGGTAGTGGTATAACAATAAGAAATTGAGAATTACATTAAAAGGACAGCCTGGTCTAGTAAAGCTACTCAGACTTAAACATTTGTGATATTGATGGAAGTAATAGAATGCTATGTAGAAATAACAGAAGGTGTTATAACAAACAAATGCATTCTTAAACACTTGTTATACATTTTGGTTTATATCTTTTTATATAGCAAAAGGACTAGGAATCCTAAGAGATGTGATTATGGGTAGCTATCATAAATGAGAATTACTTTAATTGTATGTGTATACCTATGGTTAAAATCAGAATGAATATAAGAGAAGCTCTTTATGGATTTGCTTTTCTAGATAATAGATAAGAAATCTTGTTTAGGCACTAAATCAGTGATTTGAGTTTAAATGCTAGTAGATGTGGTAAGCTTACATTTCAGATAAAGTAATTAGTAACTTGAATTATTGATACTTAAATTGCAAGATGTAACTGTAACTTTACATTATGACTATTTTGGATATAATCTTCATGGAATTAATGGAAAAACAGAAGTTAAATGAGGAGAGTATTTAGTGAGGGCTTTAACACATATTTGATTTCACTTTAAAAAGTATATACTAGTATTGAATTTGAATAATCTTAATATGTGTTTATATTTTGTAGTTATAGATACAGTGTTGTTCACTGATGAAGGACAGACTGTCCGAAATGTATGAAATGTGACACTGTTATCATTTTGTGAGAAGAGAAAAAAAACTATTGAATAAATAATAATACTTATTGTCATTTTGGGTGAGTGGGCCCCCTTCTTTTGGATTGACCATAATTGTCCTTTCTTGACCATACTGAGGAATTAGCAAACAAATTAAAACAAAGGCTTCTTCTGTTCTTTTGCATCAAGCACTTACTCAGGAAGGCAAAACTAGATTTGTTCAGTCCACCTTCCTTCCTTTACTAGACTATGCAGACTTCCTTTATGGTCAAGGTCATAGCACTGATTTATCCAAACTTGACACACTCTACCACTGAGCACTCAGATTTATTATTGGAGCCTTTTACTACATTTATCACTGTTCCTTGTATTCCAGACTATGTTGGATGTCACTTAAACTCAGATCATAAAAAAAATGCAGCCTCTTGGATTTACAAAGCAATTATCAATATGCTTCCACAGTACATTTTGGACTGTCTACCTGCTTGTACTGTGAGTAGCTACGCTATTAGGAGTCTCTCCTACATCACTCTTGCCCTCCTTAGAATCAGAATGCACTTTTTTAGAGTTTCTTTTAGTTACGCCCTTCCTGTCCAACCTCCAAAAAACCTTGAAGATAGTGATTCCTGACAAATTGGCCACTTTTGAAACTCTATTTGCATGCAACATCAATGAGCACTGTAACTGCTTCCCATAATGACCTGTTGACTTACTGCCTTGTCTCTTTGACTGCCTCTCATCTCTTGACTGAACTGTTTCTACCTTGTCTACATGATCTTCACATTTGCTGCATAGTTACTCACCATCTGTATACCTCCTTGTACCTTTTGTGTATATATTATGTATATATTGTGTAATTATGTATATTGAGCACTGCATGTTTGATGTTACCATCATGCCTCATTAGTTTATACTATATTTTTTTTGCATTGTATTTTATATTATGCTCTGTAATTTTTACAATACCCTTCTGTTATTTTACTATTGATCTATGTGAACATTACCCAGGTCTATCTTGTAAATGAGATTCTTTTCTCAATGGTGTTTCACCTGGTAAAATAAAGATAGATTGATTTAATGATTGATGAATGTGTCCTGGAGGTTCAAAAATCCTTGTGTGAACACTTACTAAGTCAGGTCTCTACTTCTGAGACACGGAAGCTTCCACCATGCTTAGTGCTGGAAGAAAACTTACAAAGGCCTTTTTATAGCCCTTCTAATTGATTTTGAGCTTCACTGAACTGGTTAAATACTCAAGTGTTGCCCATAGCATCTCCTCATCATAGGTATGCAGCGTCATTAACACAATGATGTAACTTGGTGGCATGACAATGTAGAAGCTAGATGGTTGTCCTGGAAGTAAGGACAGTTTATCCTGATACTTCAAATCATCTATATTTGAAGTGGCTTGTCAAATAACAAGGGGAGTTTTCAAGAAAATTGGTTCTGCTTGACAAAAACTGCATCAAACTTCCACAAAGACAGTTTGCTTATATTGATTTGACATTATGATAGTTATTAAATATCACCAATTGAAACAGACTTCATATATTATTCTCTATTAAAAAGTAAGTTATTTGTTAGAGGGGTTACAACATATCTCTACTTTTATTAAATCAAATCCACACTAGATATATTTTTCTAAGCTGCAAATCTACAATGGTAATTAAACAACTTGCTATCTATAGTACCTCATTGTTTTTCAGACAGAAACAAAATGAAGTGCACTGGGAAATGGATGACAACAGTAAAATGAAATACAGAAAAATTAATAAAACTCAACTAGTCTGACATGTAACAAGACTGTCGTTAATTAGTCTGACATGTAACAAGACTGTCAATTTATTTCATATGTGTTTTTAGCCATCAGATTCAGGAAGGGTTTTGATTTGTTTGCTAGAATTAGAATACAGACAAATGTGACAGATGTAACAGCCTCTGTTTTGTTCTCTTCTCAGTCTCACCAGGTTAAGAATGAAATTCATAAGTTCCTCATGTATGTTGATAAGTGTCATTGTGTAATTGACTTAGCATACTTATACTTAACTTGGCTTATTCTTTTGCCCATATATCAATATTGCACTTTTATAAATTGTCTTCATGAAATTCTCTGTACTGTACTGTGCATTGTATTGTTTTATGTTACTCCTGTAATATGCCAGACCATTGCTTGATGTTATTGTAAGTTGTATCTCCTGTGATTACTGTTCACTTTTGTCTATAACATTACCAGGTCATGCCTGAAAATAGGCAATGCTTTGTCTAGGTCACCAACCTGGTAATCAAAGACTAAACAATAATAATACTAGCCACATACTACAGCTGTGAGTAGTTTGTTACTGTTGACTAACTTGTCTCTCAAAGTACTTGCCCATCTATGAGCCATTCTAGGTGGTTCTTCTACTACTGTTTCCAATGCTTTATCCCCCTGTAGGATATGCCCTTGTTTTTAGATTATACCACATACAGTAGATGTCCTGAATAAGAGGAAAACATAGTGTCAAAGTTAATCTTTTCTGAAGTCACATTTAGTGTTATTCTCTAAATAATAGATCTTGTCTGTTCTGATCCCTAGCATGCTGTTCAGCATCCAAAATATATATTGTGGAATATCATCTCTCAAAAAATGTATTTCTTAAGTCCTCTGCCCCTACATTAAACCCCTCTTCGGTACCGTAGTTCATTCTGAGATGTAAAAATTGCCCCTTAGGGAAGCTGATGACTGTGTAATGCAGATGACAAGTTAATGCCACTAGGAGAGTATTCCTATCTGTGGGTTTCCTATAATGTTGGTGTTAACATTTCCATTTTCTCCTCTTGAAATCTCCAAATCCAAAAAACTAACACAGTTAGCATCATAATTACAAAGGAATTTTAAATTTGAATTTGTGGAGTTAATATAATAAGAATTGGTGAAGTTCTGCAACAATTCCATTCCACACAGCTACCACATTATAAATAAAGCATGTCCATAAAATCCAATTATCAAAAAACGGATGCTTGTGTGTCAGTTGGGTATAGGCACCAGCGATTATTGTTTTGATAAACTCTTTCTTGTCACTTCAAGCAGACCACTATAAATTATATCATCACTGTGCTGCCCACCTTTGAGAAAGCACACAGAGGTATGTGAAACATGTCAGACATCTCTTTGCATGGTGCTTATGTGGATTTTGGCTTCACAATAAAGCTTACACAGTTCTTAACTCCTACAGCAATTTATTATTGGTGAGTGCCATAGTTTTACTTTTTGGCCCAGATATTCAAAAGGGTTGCACATGGTGCAACAGTGTTTACACCATGTGCAGCAATGACTCACCCGATGTGATGATATTCAAAGGTAAAAGTGCATGGCACAAATCTGAATGCGCCAGTGCGCATCAGTAATGTATGCTGGCACAGGTAGAGGGGGCGTGCCCATGCATACTCTGCACAGCCCGATATTCAGCCTGGGATGTGCAGAGCCATGCATGCGCAACCCCTACCTGCACCAGCACAAAGATGATCCAAAAAAAAGAGGAACAACTGATGGCAACCCACAGGTGAGATGCTGCATTGCAGGGCGCAACATGGCAGCTGCCACCAGTGGGTGTCCACCAGAGCGCCGGCTGCACCAGGCAGCACCCCCCCCATGCCCAATCACAGGCATTTGTGAAAAAAAATAATAAACTGTCCAATATCCCTGGTGGTCCAGTGGTCGCTATCTCAACACCGCAGGCATTTGTAAAAAAGAAAGAAAATGTCTGCCTATAGACTTTAGTGAGTTCAGTGGACTGTTTGCTCATCATGGGCATCTGTTGTAAATAAGAGTTCATCTTTGCGGTCTGCGGATATTCGCCCATCGCGTATTCAGAGCAATACACGAAGTTCATCTCTGAGATCCGTGACTGCATTATTCGACTGTTCACAGGTATTTGTATTACAGATAGAAATAAGGATCTATCTCTGGTGGTCTAGTATTCTCCCCACCTCCCACGAACCTCACTCGCTTCTGCTCCTCGGTCCAGCCAGGGCAGCAGCACCCCCCGTCTGCTGCCCTGCCACCTGAATGTGTGTACAGTAGGGGCTGCAGGCCCACTGGCTCATGCTGTGAACCAATAGGTGTGCAGCCCTACTGAGGTGTCAGTTGGCAGGTGGCAAGGTGGCAGGTGGGTGGGGTGCTGCTGCCCGCTGGCTGACTGGGGGGGAGCAGGGCAGTGGGGCTCAGTAGGCAGGTGGGGAGGGGGTACCCTAGACCACCAGGGATAAACACATATTTCTATCTGTAATTACAAATGCCCGTGATTGGTCACATAGTGGTCCACTGGACCACCAGGGATATTGGACTTCATTCTTATTTTATACAGATGCCCTCGATTAGGCAGATAGCGGTCCACTGGACCACCTGGGATATTGGACTTCATTCTTTTTTTATACAGATGCCCACGATCAGGCAGACAGGTCCTCTGGACCACCAGGGATGTAGGGAATATTTCTATTTTCATTTACAAATGCCTGCAATCGGGCTGCAGGGGGCGTCTGTCCCCGATGGCTGCTGCCTGGCAGGGTGCCAGGCGTAAGTCGTCGTGGATTGGCGCACCTGCATGCAAATGGGGCCATAATGACATGCAAATGACCCCATGTGTGCCTTGCATACATTATGGCCCATTTGCATATCAACTTTTGAATATTGTGGTTGCTGTGAATGGCGCAATGGAACTTGCGCTAGCGCATCCCCATGCTCCACTCTGGCCACTTGCGCTGGCGCAGTGCCACTGTGCCATGCACACTGGGGGTGGCCAGGGTGCGATGATCAATGCTGCTGAGCCATGGTGCAGCTCCGTTTAATATCACCCAGTCCACACCCCTGCGCAGCCAAGATGAGCTGCGCCCAAGCTTGCGCCACATCCTGGCTCAGTTTGAATATCTGGGCCTTTGTTTTTATTATATAGTTTAACAAGCTCATAGAGTCACTCTCATAAAGACACTCTAAGTACTCTATTAGAGTATCCCCATTTTAGGTGATATATCTAGTGTGGGTTTGATTAAAATAATGTGGAGGTATGTAATAACCCCTCTATCAAATAGTTTGCATTTTAGGAGAGAACAAAATGTATAGTCTGTTTCAGTTGGAGATATTCAGTTAAGGAATATTATACCACAGGTATCTAGTGTTAGCCAATCAGAACCCAGGAAAACTGGCAGTTATTGTCCCACAAACTACTACCTACACACCCACAGTAGGTTGTCCACGTATTAACCATGCCCACAGTAGGTTATTCACCTGTAAGTACACCCACAGTAGGTTATTCACCTGAAACCATGCCCACAGCAGTTTATCTGTATGCTCTACTCTGCTGTCCATGCTACCTGTCTGCACTAAAATCTGCTCCCACTCATGCTCCCCTCACCATCTCACATGTACCCCTTGTAGAGTGCAGATAAGTTTACTATTTATATCTCCAGCAGTATTTAGCCCTGATGCTTAGCAAAGGAGACTGATCAGGGAGATGGAGAAGGAGTGAGCAGCAACACAGGATTTTGCTGCTGAAGTGCACTGGGCATGGATGAAGATGGAAAGACAGACAGAGAGATTAGACAGAATAACAACTTTGTGAATTCAGGTAAGAAGTGGTCAGCAACAGTAATAAATGAGACCCTCGTTCTTTATAATCTTTAGCTATGACACAAAATATTTATATCTCAAACAGCATTTATTTGTCAGGCTTACCTAGGAGTCCCTCAAGGATCCAATTCTAGGGCCCCTGCTTTTCAGCCTCTTTGTAAATGACCTGCCCACAGCCTGTGACACCAAACTTATTCTGTATGTGGACGATGCCGTGCTGCTGAGCAGCAGCACCTCTCAGGTTGCCCTACAAACAGAACTACAGAACTCTTTCAATAAACTCGAGGACTGGTTCAGCAGGCAAAAGCTGCTATTAAATTACAAGAAAACCATGGCCATGATACAATCCAGCCCCTACAACAAACACAAGCATGCTCCTCTCGTAATCACCATAAAGGCTGGTGAGCAGATTGAGCAGGTGTACTTGTTCAAGTACCTTGGAGTCACCATTGATGACTCTCTCACTTATACGCACCACGTAGACTCCCTTGTCAAAGTGGTAAACACAAAGATCGGGGTCCTCTATAGGCATAAGAAATCCCTCACCCTGGAAGCACTCCAAATCTCAGTCTCCAGCTCCATACTCTCCACGATAGACTACGGGCTAGTGGTCTATGGAGCTGCAACTGATACAGTGCTCAGAAGGGTCCAAATTGCACTCAATAAGGCATGCCACCTCACCCTGTGTGCAGATCACTACACTCATACTTGCACCCTGTATGAGCGTACAAACTGGCTTAACCTAAAAGACAGGATCAAATACCAAACTTGCCTCCTGGGAAAGAAGGCACTTCTTGGAAAAACCCCACCCTGTATGGGAAACCTGCTAGAGGCTTCTCTCTCTCTCTCTCAACACACATCACCAGACAGCACTGTCCATACCATTCTGCTGAACCTCACCAGGGCAGCGTACTTTCTCCTATCGGGCCCCCCCTCTGGATAAATGAACTCCCGATGAAATTACAAACAAATAACAGCCTGTCTCAATTCAAAGTAGGCCTCAAACAGCACCTAATGTCTAATTCAAAATGCACCTGCTTCTCAGGCCCCACTTGATAAACAGGCCTACCCCAAATGTAACACCACAGTGGCCAATGAGAACCCTACCTCCATTCCAGCTTAGCCAAGGGCTTAAGTAAGCTATCAGTCCTCTTTAAACACACTTGGTACTGCCCTTCCAACTCCCCCCCACACACACACACCATACTCGACAAAGCCCTCTGAAGCTGCTCCCCCATCACAGCCCCTCCCCCCGGTTTCACTATCCCTCCACCTCTCGCTCTCTGTGGTTGGATTCAAACCCAATCCCCCTTGTTTCACTGTCACCCAGCCTCTCGCCATCTGGGATAGCGTTAAACCCTATGCAGTTACTCTGCCATAGTCTATCAATGGATTTGGAGGTTTCCTAGGGTGTGCTACCTAGGGCAACTGATTAGAAATAGCTTAGTATTCAATTACAACTGCTCAGTTTTTTTTTCTCCTATTTGTCTAATTGTCATGTATTCGCTCTTTAATGCCTAATGATCAGGCCTCTGTAACCTATGAATATGTGTATTGTCTTATTGTCCACCCTGACGTGGAACCTTTGTGAAAGAGCTCATACTCGAAGGTTTTTCCAAAATACTAATTAAACAATTAAACAATTAAACAATTAAACCAAAGCAGAACGATTGGGGAGACTGAGTTGGAAGGAGCAACCAGTGAAAATTTTGTTGCTGAAGTGTGTTGGGCATGGGGGGAAGATGGAGAGACAGAGAGAGAGAGAAAAGGAGAGAGAGAGAGAACTTTGTGTATTTGGAACAGAAGGGTCAGCAACAGCAGCAGAGTTACAGTGTGAAAACTGGCTTTGAAAAGTGAAGCCCTGACTGAGCATGCGTACTACCACCAGCACTAATATGCATGCCTAGAGTCACTGTTTTACTTTTCAAAGCCTGATTTCAACATTTAATATTGTGAATTTTTCATTAGAAGTTACATAAACAAATTCTATATAACTCCTAGTGGTATAATCTGATACGACTCTGAGCTGAGAATCTCCTTGTCTCTCTTCACTCCTGCCGCCGCCAGGTACTTCGGAGCATGCCCTGTCTTCCCCCAGAGATTTAGCCTCTCAGACAAGTGCTATTTCAACCCTCGAAGTAACTTTCTCACGTAGGCACATTGGAGTGCACCCTGTTTTTCCCCCTGCGACTGATTCCTTTCAAATTAGCGCTAGCCTAACCACTATATTGTATTTTCCTGCTGGTCAATTTTTTTGCCTGTCTTTTTGCTATAATCTCTAATGGTAGCTAACGTAACTTGTCTCTTTCTGTCTCCTACTGTCGCTGTGCCTAAGGTCAACTTGTACTGCTAGCCTTGGTTAGTCCTATTCTTGCTGCAGCAAATCCAATCCTCAGCCTACTGTATTTCACTGTCACTGTAGCTTAAGGGCTGGTCATAATCACAACTTAAGGACTCATAACGTTAGCCTGTGTTTAATAATACATAAAAACTACGTTATGTACCGGCAACCTTAGCCTGTATTTAATAATACAGGTAACCGACACTTTGTATCTGCAGCCTAACTGTTAGTCTATAATACTGATGATCCTACACTTTACCGGTGATACTGTGTTGTAAGCTTTAATCCTGTTCTCTTCTATAGCATTACAAATGACTTATAACATTAGCCTGTGGTAAATAACACCTAAAAACTAAGTTCTGTATTTGCAGCCAAATTTGATAGTCAATCTTATTGCAGAACTGACATAATATAGGTGATACTGTGTTGTAAGATCTAATCCTGCTTTCTTCTATTGCAAGACATTATGTTGCAGGAGGTTCCACAAGCAACCTAGATGCTCAGTGACTCCTGCCTGCATTTTGATCTTATCTCCCGAGGCAGTAACCACATATGGTACCCCTGCTGGCGTGCCTGTGTTAGTGGTCTCTTCCCCTAAAGACCTACGCGCATTACTAACTCTCTGGGAACCTGTTACTAAGGGCTTGACCTGCTCTTGCCATATGTATCTGTCTGGGTGCTGAACTTACCCTGTGCACTAGCAGCGTAGTGTTGTACTAGGGAACTTGATATAGCCTCTACCGCCTGTAACAACCGTGCTGCCTCCTGGCCCTGCACTTGATATCAAGGCGAGAAGCACAGATAAGCCCTATCATGCCCCCCTCCAACTGGAATAGGGGCACTATCCTCGCAACAATTTTCATTCTGGTGCAACTAGGGTCTGACTCCCTCACCAGAAATGACATCTGCCCCCACGACCCCCATGGGGGGTCAAGAGAGGGCATGATTGGACACTTTTGGTGTCCCTCCCCAAGGTGTAACTTACTTCTCCTAGCAGCTCATGAATTATGTCGGAAAGGGGTCCTCTACAGGGTCCTTCTCTTTAGTAGGAGCCCAACCCCTTGTCAGATCATCCTGTCCATTCTACTTCCAACCCTCACTCTCCTGAGCTCACTAGCTGCCCTGCTACTAATGGCAGGAGATATCCAGCTTAACCCTGGCCCAGCGACATCTAATATCTCTATCTCCTCCCCCCAAGATAAGGCTTGGGATGGAGCCAAGGGTCTGAGGCTGGTGCACATGAACATTTGCAGCCTGAGACCGAAGATCTCAGAGGTACAGGCATGGCTGTCAGTCTACAAACCGGATCTATTAGCGGTCTCGGAGACCTTGCTAAAACCCCACATTCTGGATCACGAAGTAGAAATCTCCGGTTACGTCCTTTTCAGAAAGGATAGATCCTCTAAAAGAGGGGCCGGTGTGCTAATTATATGTAAGGACACTATCCCTTCCTCCTCATCAGGCTGCCCTCAACATGTCCCTGGATGCTGAAGCAATCTTCAGACGGCTCATAATAGGTGGCGCTAAACACCTCACTATTGGCTGTGTATACAGCCCCTCCTAATGCTCTCAGCTATCTGGATACACTCCTGAAGAGCCCAGTGGCTGACACTGCATCTGAGACTATCCTCTTAGGCGACTTCATTTAAACTGGGACATGAAGTGAAGTCTGCCATCAAAGAAATGGTGCACGACTCCACCTCACTCAAATTATTACCCTTCCGACCAGAATGAACCACAAAACCAGCAGGCACTCTACAATAGACTGGGTCCTGACCTCATCCCCAAGTAATGTAAAGCTGGCCAGGATCCTGGGCGATGCCTTGAGTGACCATTCACCTATATTTGCCATTTGAAGAATAGTGGTATAAAATCCCTCCTAGAACTTTTTACTACTAGGGACTACTCCAACTTCCACCCTGACCAGCTTATAGGCTACCTTAATAGTATTGATTGGAGCCCCATCAGACACCTACCTAACCTGGAGGAAGCTGTAAAATTTTTCCAAGCCACCCTTACTGGAGTCACTGACCTCGTTGCCCCTATGAAAACCCATAGGGTTAAGGGTAGCTGTTATAAGTGGATCTCACCACCCCTGAAAGCCCTGATGGCTACTCGGGACAAAGCGTGGAAAAAATTCAGGACAACTATGTTTCCTGCAGACTTTACTAGATACAGGGACCTTAGGAACCAATGCAAACTGGCCATAAAGAAAGCTAAGGTAGAATATATCATTAATCTCCAAAAAAACAAACCTGGGAAACCCTAGACACTTCTGGTCACACATTAACGAACTCCTAAAAGGACATACGAAAACAACTACTGGCCCAATTCTTGCGAACGGGGAACTACTCGAAGAGGCGCCACTCATAGCAGAGGCCCTAAATGGAAACTTCACAAATCTTGATGCGTACAAGGCGGGACCCTTAGATAACAGGATCGAGGCTTAGTTGCCCCTGCCCTGTCAACTTGACCGCCCTCTGTTTCATCTGCGGATGGTTAGGGCTAGGGAGGTTCTGCTCAGCCTGAAATCCCTGCGGGCGAGAGGCTCTGGGGTCCTGATGGGATCCAGACTTGAATCCTCAAGGAGGGTGCCCCAGCATTAGCCAAGCCTCTAACTTGGCTGATAAACCGTCCATTACGAAGGGGTCTGTCCCAGGCCTTGGAAGCAGGCCCTAGTGATCCCCATTCACAAGGAGGGTCTACCGAACCTATAGGGAACTATAGGCCTATCTCCTTGTTGTGCGCTATAGCAAAATACAAGAGAAGCTAGTCTACTCCCAACTACGTGAATATCTGAAACTCACCAGATAATCTCTTTGTCTCAGCACGGCTTCAGAGCCAGCATGGAACCGACACCGCACTAACCAAATTTTGGTAGAAATCCTGCATAATAATGACTCAGGGGTTAGCGCATGCCGGCCTCATAGACCTCTAAAGTGTTTGACCTGTAAACCACAACCTCCTTTTACAAAAAATGGGCTCTCTTGGCCTGGACACACATGCCCTAGGATGGTTTACGAGTTACCTCACGGGCCGTACCCAGAAGGTCAAGTGGAAAGACTATGTCTCCCAGTCGCCACCGCTCAAAGAAGGGGTACCTCAGGGTCCAATACTTGGCTCCCCTTCTCTTTACTCTGTTTATAAATGATCTGCACTTACATTGCGAGAGCAGCAGTGTCATCCAATACGCGGACGATGCTGTCATTTACCGAGCCTCCCCTAACTTAGGAGAACTGAAGCATGCCCTTCAGGAGGACATCCTTCAGATGGAGGACTGGCTTACCCAGACCAAAATGGTATTAAATACCAGCAAAACTAAGGCGATGTTGTTCAGGCCCAGATCCTTGGGAACCGAGAGGTCGCTGCTCCTCCAGCTGCAGTCCAGAGGGGGTGCTAAACTTGAGGTGGTTACCTCCACTAAATACCTGGGGCTAACCCTGGACCAAGGCTTCACCCTAAAAAATCATGTTGACCAACTCACAAAAACTATACATGAGAAACTCGGTATCCTCTACAGATTAAAGGACCAGATTATCCCTGAAGCCAGAGTTGCCATCACAACTAGTGTCCTTCTACCTAAGCTCACTTACGCGGCACCCGTTCTCCAAGGCGTTGTCTCTACGGAACTTGGCAGGCTCCAGACCCTATACAATAAGATTGTCCAATTTGCCACATTATCACACCCCAGGACCCACCACTGCGAGGCTCAATCTAAGCTCAGCTGGCCGTCATTGGAAGCCCGCCTTATCTACCCAACACTATGCCTCACATTCAAGCTTCTGAGGCCCAATCTCCCCCTAGTCTCAAAGGAATAGTTAGGGTACAATCCAATCTGAGTGTCTTCATTCCTCAGATCAAAATCTCCTTGTGGTCCCAAAACAAAGACCAAAGCTGGGTCCAGGTCCTTTGCTTTCTCAGCCCCTTCCTTCTGGAACAAACTCCCGCTGAGATACGGGAGACAGGATCGGGCCCCTGCTTCGGTCTAAGCTCAAAGCACACCTGCTCAACAGTAGCACTTGCCAATGCCTTAGGATCTGACCTTACGGCAGGTCCCTTCCCTCACAGGGAGGCGAGTAGTCTTCCCCTCCCATCTATCCGTAAAAAAAAAAAGTAATCTGTTTTTGCCCTCGTGGCTTTCACTGTTAGACAATATGTAATTTACCCAATATGTACTGCTCTGTTTACCTGTATGTATTTTCTGCTTACCTGTATGTTATATTTTACCCAAGGGTCGCCCCTGAAAAAGGGACCTCCGGGGCCCAGTGGGCCTACCCGGTCAAAAAAATTCAATAAATAAATAATAAATAAATAAATAATAGTAATAACATTCATTTAGTAGGAGTATACTTGCAATAACCAGCTTCTGTGGATGATTAAATGCCTCAGCTTCACCTTGGCATTTAATCATCCACAGAAGTCAGTTACTGCTTTGTACACTCCTATTAAATGAATGATTGATGAGGGACCTAGGCAAACTAGAGGAATGGTCCACAGTGTGGCAACTGAGATTTAATGTGAAAAAGTGCAAATCATGCATTTGGGGTACAAGAACCCAGGAGAGGATTACATAATGGGGGTGGGGGAACTGATGGTCACTAAACAGGAAAGGAATTTGGAGGTAACCATATCAGATGACCTAAAGGTGGCCAAACAATCTGCCAAGGCTGTGGTGAGAGCCATTGGGATGCTGGAGTGCATAGGGAGAGGTATCACCAGCAGGAGGAAGGAGGTGAAGATGCCACTGTACAGATCATTGGTGAGGCCTAATTTGGAATACTGTATCCAGTCCTGGAGGCGGCATATCCGTAAGGATATAGACAGGGTGGAGGCAGTTCAAAGAAGGGCAACAAAGATGGTGCAGGGCCTGCACAAAAAGTCATAAGAGGAGAGACTGAGAGACCTCAATATGTATACCATGGAAGAGAGGAAAGACAGGGTGAGATGTGATAGAAACCTACACCTATCTTAAAAGACATAAATAGGGTACCTGAGGATAGCATCTTTCAGAAAAGGAGATGTCCAGGAATGAGGGGGCATGACATGAGGTTGGAAGCGGGTAGACTAAGAGGTAGCAGGAGGAAGTATTTCTTCATAGAAAGTGTGGTGGATGCATGGAATAGACTCCCAGCAGAGGTGGTGGGGGCAAACACAGTGGGGGATTCAAGCATGCATGGGACAGGCATAGGGTAACACTAGCAATAGGAATGAGGAGGTAAAGCTGGAGATGAAGTAGGATCTGTGGCTTTTATAGTAGGTAGGTAGGGAAAATTGGCAGACTATATGGGCCTAGCAGTCCTTATCTGCCATCAATTTCTATGTTTCTGTGTTTGTATGTTATCACTTAAATGTATGACAGGGTGTGTGGCATGGTGGAATAATGTTACACCTCTGGTGGTTGGGCAAGAGGATGCAGGCCAAGTGCATCCAACATGCAAGATATGACATTATTGCAGTATAATTAACAACTTCCGTTTTTTACAATGGAAAAAACCATGTGTTAAATAACGTAACACCTGAGTAGGTGTTACGGCATTCACGCGGCTTCTTCCAATGCTAATGCGCTCGAGACAAAAGTAAAACCGAAGGATAGTCTCACGCTGTGTTTTCTCACACAAAATCAGTCAGCATACCTTACCTCCTCACTGCCATTTTCTCCATAAAATCTCAACAACCGATATAAAAAAAACATTTTCAGCACATTTCAAATCACGGACTAATCGGAAACACAAAAGTTTGTACACGCCCCTAACCACTCTCCTTTCAACCCTCACCTTTCCCTGTAGGTCAGATGACGCCAGCACTTGAAAACACTACGCCGTCAGAAAGGACACAAGGATCAAGACAGTTTTTTTTTTTTAATTTTCTTCTTAAATATTTAGTTACTTATTAAACCTGTTCTCTGTTCAAAATTACAGCAGTTACTCGACAGAAGGTAAAAGTTCAGTTTCTTTTTTACCTTTTCTACCAGAAAAACGGAACTACCAGAAAAAAGCAGGAAGCCTTCAATTATATAAAACAAAGTATAGGGTGCAGTGTGTTTACTTGAATTTATACACCCTCGTTGTTGATGGTTAGCATAAACCCCTTGGCCGCCTCGGGGTTTATGTGCCATCCAACAACTCGGGTGTGTGTTAAATTTCGTAACACACTGCACCCCATACTTTATCCTGAATATAACACACACCCTGTAGTGCATTATTCTGATTTTGCAATGGTTCATGAGTAAAAAAAACCCAAAAAGATAAAAAAAGTACTTTAAAAGTAGATATTTTGCTGTTTTTTCCCCAATGGGTAGATTTATTAAAAAAAATCTAATTTATTGTTTTGCTCAGTAGGTGGAGCTACTGTGTTGTTACTGAGACTCCACATGCCCCACACCAACCATTGTTTGTGCTGCTGTTCTCTGCTCTATTCTCTGTCAAGCCCATTTTTTTCAGCTTTTAATTTTGTGTTTCTGTTTCTGTGTCTCTCTTCCCCTGTCTCACTCTTCCTGCTGCTACCACCTGGAAGTACAACATTGTCATCCTTGCTGCTCTTACAACTATGACTATTCCTGCTGTGTTACCTCAAAGTTGGACATCTACCCCCATCTCACTTTTGTGGCTCTGTGCCTACTCCCAGTAGATCTTTAACTGGAGAACAGACTGAAGCCACAAAATGGCAGTCAGGTAAGCCAGTCAAGCATGGTGTTACACATGTGCTCAGTATGTTTATGTTCACTTGCCAGTGGGAACTGCAAGGATCCAGGGAGGGAGTGCTATGAAGCTGATCATACTGATGGCTTTTACATTTGCAAGTGAAGAGTGTCTGGAGAGTGGGACACGGTGCTACCTTATAAAGTAGATATGACAGCTCTCAGTTTCAGTTAGATCATTTTTTAATTAAACAAAAGAAAACAAGGCTCGCAATTAGGATGTTCACCAAATGGGGACTGTCAGTATAGTGGGGGACTTCTGTGAAGCCAGTCGCAAACACGGCTTTCACTTCAGTCATTTTACTTATATAAATAAGAAAATAAAAATAATAACAGGGATTTGATGGAATGTGTGAGTGTTCCAGGTTTGATTTTTGGTGACTTGTGTGCTGTGGGAGGGAGGAATTTACATTTTAAAAATGTGCTAAGTTCTGGCAAAATTAAGAGCAGTCATGCCAATTGTGGACAGCTTGGACATGGCATGTGCCATGATTTCTTTGTCATGTCATTTGGCCATGTGTGTACTGGGACTTGATCCATGATGTTATGCAGAGATAACATTACGGGTCAGGGTCTCTGCTAACCATTCAGGTTCCAGCATTTATTCTTGCTATTGTATAACACATATTATAATATGGGACATGTATAAGCAGAGCTCTCTTTATGGAAGTTTGAAACATTTTCTTTCAGGCAGATCCTTTTTTTAGAACTTCTCTTGTTTTGTTTTTTTTAAAAGCTTCAGCAAAGACAAATGGTTTGATATGCCAGGATAAACAGCCCTGGTTTCCAGGATAGCCATAGAACTTCAGTGTCATCATGCTGCCAAATTACGTCACTGCATTTCTGATACAGTGAACATATGATGCAGAGTCACTATAAGCATTGCTCAAGGTCTTAACCAGTTCAGGGAAACTCAAAATCAATTAAAAGAACTATAAAGAGGCCCTGATAAATGTGATGCCAGCAATAAGTGTAATGGTGGCTTCAGCATCACAGAAGTGGAGACCTGACTTGGCAAGTATTCACATGAAGTTTTCCAACCTACAAAACTCATTCTATTATTTAAAAGACAGTTTTAAATAAGATTAAAGGGACTTATCTATATATTTGTTGGAGGAGTCACCCTTTCATTTGCCTAGAAGTGGGGTACATGAAAAATATTATAGTGATGAGTTCAACCATTGGATTTAAAAATAAGCATTTGTCAAGGCCAAATGTTATCTCGCTGGCATTGGCATTGGTAGTGCCAGAGTTAGAGATGCATAATAGGAATGGCAGTGAAGTACTGAAGTGACGCCGACCCCACCCCCACCCTGTAGAGACTGACAGGCATTGTGGTGTGCCTTTGGGTCATCAACTATAACACTCATGGCATTGTACCTCACCCTACCCTGTAGCCACTGACAAGTGTCGTGGTGTGCTTTGGAGTCTTTGAGCTGAAAACACATTTTGGGCAGGACGTGGAAAATGACAACTGTATTGTTCATGAGGAGGCATAAAAAAATGGCAACACTGAAAATCTGGAGTGAAAATATGAAAAATTGGTGAAGTCATAAGCATGCATAGAAACTGCGCAACACATGTACGTAACCCAATTATTTTGGGGAGTTTGTTAGCCACATTTTTAACATAGGCATCTTGGGACCTCCCCTCATGAACAATGATGCTGTGATTTTGTTAATCTGTCCCAAAAGTTGATTTCCCACAGCAACCATGCCATTGTGCGCTACTAGTGTGGAAACACATTGTGGGCAGGATGTGAAAAATGACAGCTGTACTGTTCATAAGGAGGTGTGAAAAAATGCCAGTGTTGAAAATCTGGCATGGAAATATTGCAACTTTGCAAAGTTACAAGGGTGCATGGAAACTGCGCATCGCACACTTATAACACAGTCATTTTATGGACTTCTGGCACCAAATTTTCAACATAGGCATTTTAGGGCCTCTGCTCATTAACAGTGTCACTGTCATTTCCTCAAACTGTCCCAAAAACTGATTTCACACAGCGACCGCGCTATTCTGCACCGGATGTGTGAAAACACATTCGGCCGAGATATGTAAAATGACAACTGTACTGTTCATCAGGAAGTGTGGAAAAATGCCAGTTTTGAAAATCTGGAGTGAAAATATTACAAATTCATGAAGTTATGAGCATGCATGGAAACAGCACAACACACACTCGTAAAACAGCCATTTTTGGGATTGTTTTCACCCAATTTGCAACATAGGCTTTTGAGAGTCCCCCTCATGAACAGTGGTACTGTTGTATCGTTACTCAGCCCCGAAAGGTGATTCCATGCAGTGACCACAAAGTCACCTTTCGGGACCAAATAATGCAATGACAGTGACTGAATTCATGAGGAGGGGTCCCAATAACCCCATGTTGAAAAGTTGGTGCAAAAATTCCAAAAAATGCCCGAGATATGCACCAAAGTTGAAAAAACCTTATACATGCCATTATAAGCCTACCGACATTTCTTCAGTTCAGGGTCGGCTTTGAAGAGTGCGGATGTGTTTTCCCGGTCCACCAAAGATCGTTGTGCCAGACTCCAAAGGTAAGTATAGGGTGACAGGAGTGTGGGGCGACAGGGTACACAGAGGGTGGGTGGGGTTGTGGGAGGGGCAGGAGACCGCGAGGAACTGTTTTCTTCTTTCATTAGGTTAAATGGAAAAAAAAACATGCGGATGGTTTTATTTTCAGGGGATTTGGCATGCTAGGGTGAGCTCACAGGCATCCACCCAAGGTTTTTTGGGGGATGCTGTAGCCGACAGGGGATTGGGCACCCCAGTTGGCACACAACAAAAGTGGGAGGGGCAAGAGCCGAGGTGGATTGGGCACCCCCCTCGGCACATAACAAATGGGGGGTCCATTATGCCAATGGGGAGTGGGCACCCCAGTCAGCACACAATGAAAGTTGGGGGGCAAGATCCAAGGGGGATTGGGCACCCCCCACAGCACATAATGAATGGGGGGTGCATTATGCCGATGGGGAGTGGACTTCCCTGTCGGCACATACATAGGGTCATGGCATGGTGACAGGGGGATTGGGCACCTCCAAAGTCAGCATTGTGCAGCCATTTTTAATCTATTTTTCACCACCAGGGAGAGCACGTCAGGAGGTACGCTGCGTATGATGAGCTTTGCTCGCATTGCAGAGGACCTTTCGTTAGATGTGCTAGCCACATTATGTATGCATGGTGTGGCGCCATCATGCAGGCTTATTGGGGAATAAGGGACGCACCTATTGATGCATGCCTTGCATTCGCCCAACAGTAACTGAGCCTCCAAATCTGCTACTACCACAATATATTGGCTGTGCATGCACTTGCCAACATAAAAAGAGTTACTTTTGGTTAGTATATTTTTTGATATAGTAATAAAGAGTCTCAGGATACAGGTTTTTACTCCAATTTTAGTAACTTAGAAATAATGCTATGAAAGTGCAAATCTTGTATAAAAAAATGAAACTGTTATGAAGTTTAAACTTTCTTTCTGTTACAGTATATATAGTGCTGAGAACACAATGTTATGGAAGTCTTTACAAAAATAGTACAAGATAATAATATATTACCAGTGAACATTTATTTATTTATTCTTTGGAAAAGACCTCTATGGAGGCACCTGTCATGGAGACCAAGGAGGATGCTGGGACCTCCACAATGGAGACCCACAGGGGAGTGGCAAAGGACCCCACAGAGGAAGGAAACAACTCCTGGTGGGGGACTCAATAGTTAGGGTAGAACTGCAGAACTGGGGGAGGGAGGGAGGGAAAGGGAGGTAAGGTGCCTGCCCAGTGCCATGACTTGGAGGGACAGGAAACAAATCCTCAGGATCATGGGAGCAGCTGCAAAGGGGAGTGAGCTGGATGTCATTATCCACCTAGGGACAAATGACCTGGCTGAGAATGGGATCAGAGCAGTGCAAAAGGAGTTTGTGGAGTTGGGAAGGGGTCTTAGACAAGTAGCACACATGGTAACTTTCTTGGAAGTGCTACCTGTCTATGGCATGGATGAGACTAGGGTACTCCGCACCATAGTATTTAATGACTGGTTGAAAAACTGGGGCAGAGCTCAGGGATTTGGCTTCATTGGGGACTGGGGCTCCACCTGGAAGGATGCAGACCTATACTGGCATGATGGTCTGCATCTATCCAGGAGGGGAACCAGGATCCTTGGTGATAGGTTTAAATGCTTCATTGGCAAGCATTTAAACTAGCCAAGGGAGGAGGCACTGAAAAAGAGAAGGAAAATCCTAGCCCCTCCCCAAAAAAATCAGGGTTGTTAGTGAGGTAAACACCAAGCTAGAGCAGTGAATAGGGAAAAGGGCAGGGGTAAATGGAGAAAAAGACAAAGTCATTAAGGACAGGGATGGGGCAAAAAGAAATAAATCCATACAAAAATGGTGGGTAATGAGTACCAATGCCCGTAGTCTAGATAAAAAGCTCCCTGAAATGGTGGCCTTGATGGAAAAGGGATGCCTGGATATCATGGCAGCCACAGAAACATAGTACACAGAGAAACATGACTGGGATGTCAACATCTCTGGGTACACAATCTACAGGAAGGACAGGGAGGGAAGAAGAGGAGGAGGAGTAGCTCTCTATGTAAGGGAAGGGATCAAAGCAACAGAACTAAAGGGTAAACAGGGAGGAAAGGAGGCACTGTGGGTCACCCTGGAGACTGGAAATGGCACCACAGTCTACACAGGGGTTGTTTAAAGACCCCATCTCAGAGAGAGAGAAATGAACAAGGAAATGACAGAATGCATCCTTAGGATGCAGAGAAAGGGGTGATATTGCTGATGAGGGACCTGACTATGCCAGATGTGAACTGACGCACCTTTGCTGCAGCCACATCCAAGAGCAGGTCCATTCTCGATGCCCTACAAGGGGCATGCCTCAGACAGTTAGTTTTGGAACCCACTTGGGAGGGAGAAATCTTAGACCTGGTACTTTCAAATAGGGACGGAGACAGGATCTCCAATCTTGAAGTGGGTAGCTATCTGGGTACAAATGACCATCAAACAGTGTGATTCATGATAAACTTAGCTGTAGAGCCAAGCCATAGAAAAGTGAAGATACTGGACTTCAGAAGGGCTGATTTTGTCAAAATTGGAGAATGCCTCAGAAAAGCATTAGTAAACAGGCAAGAAGTTGGGGTGGAGCAACAATGGGGAAACATCAAACCGCCATCGCAGAAGCAACAAGCCTTTGTGTGAAGCAAATAAACAAATCAAAATGAAAGAAAAAAACACTATACTTCTCAGAAGAAGTGGCAGGGAAGGTTAGGGAGAAAAAGACAGCACTCAGGAAGTATAAGGAAACACAGAAGGAGCAGGGCAGTGAACTGTATCAGTTAAAGCAGAAGGAAGTGGGAAAGGCAGTCAGAACAGAAAAGGCCCAAACTGAGGAAAAGATTGCCAACTCGGTTAAGAAGGGGGATAAAACCTTTTATAGGTACATTAGGGAGCAAAGAAAGACTAAGGCAGGGATACTGAGTCTGAATAAAGAGGAAGGTGGTTGGGCAGAGAGCGACAGTAAAAAAGCAGGAATACTGAAAGAATACTTCTGCTCAGTATTCAAAATGGAAAAGCAGGGGGAGATACCTAATCCAATCAATAGAAGCACTCTGGATGGGGTGTTGATATTAGTTCTTTCACAGAAGAAAGGGTTCTGAAAGAGCTCTTAAAACTGAAGGTGGATAAAGCAATGGGGCCTGATGGGATTCACCCCAGAATTCTAAAAGAACTAATGGAAGAAATAGTAACACCCACTGACTACCATTTTTAATAAATCATGGGAGGATGGTGTGGTACCTGAGGACTGGAGGAGGGTGGATGTGATTCCCCTTCAAAAAAGTGGGAGCAAGACAGAGGCAGTAAACTACAGACCTGTCAGTTTGACCTCAGTGGTAGGGAAAAAGATGGAATCACTTCTGAAGGAAAGAATTGTTGAGTACCTAGAGGCCAGTGGGGCACAGAACCCAAGGCAGCATAGTGTCACAGAAGGAAGGTCTTGTCAGACAAATCTAATTGATTTCTTTGACTGGGCGACCAAAGTAGTAGACCAGGGAGGGGCTGTGGAGATGGCCTACCTAGACTTTAGTAAGGCATTTGACACCGTCCCGCACAAAAAGATTAATAAACAAATTAGCCAGCCTGGTAGTGGTTGGACTGGTTGGACAACAGGACACAGGGTAATAATAAATGGAGTCCACAGTGAAGAAAAGGGGGTTACTAGTGGGGTACCACAGTGTTCAGTACTGGGGCCGGTCCTTTTTAATGTCTTTTAAAGTGACATTGCAGAGGGACTGGAAGGAAAAGCATGTCTCTTTGCAGATTACAGTACACAAAGATCTGCAACGGGGTTGATATGCAAGGTGGGGTGGAAAGGATAAAAGGGGACTTGTCAAGGTTGGAGGAATGGTCAAATGTATGACAGCTTAGATTCAATGCAAAGGAGTGCAAAGTAATGCACCTGGGAAACAAAAACCCAGGGAAAGAGTACACAATGGGGGGTGAGATACTGACAACAACAAAAATCAAAAAGGACTTGGGGGTAGTCATATCAGATTACCTAAAGGTGGGCCAGCAATGTGAGAAAGCAGTAAGGAAGGCTGTGGGATACTGGGATGCAGGGAGAGGCATCACCAGTAAGTTGTTAGCCTCTGTACAGACAGTTGGTAAGACCACATCTGGAGTGCTGTGTACAGTTCTGAGACCCCATCTCCACAAAGATATAGACAGGTGGAGGCTGTCCAGAGAGGGCAACCAAATGGTGTAGACTGCACAGAAGACATATGAAGAAAGACTAAAGGAGCTTAAGATATATAGCCTCGAGAAAAGGAGGGAGAGGAGGGACATGATAGAAACTTTCAAATACCTCAAGGGAATCAACAAAGTCCAAGAGGGTAGCATCTTTTAGAAAAAGAGATGTGCAAGAACAAGGTGGCACAATTTGAAGATAGAGGGGGGACAGCTCAGAGGTAATGTGAGGAAGTATTTCTTCACAGAGAGGGTTGTAGATGCATGGAACAGCCTTCCTGATGAGGTCGTAGAGTCAAAAACAGTGGGTGAATTCAAGAATGCATGGGGCAGACATAAGGCAATTCTAGTTGGGGGGGAAGGAGGAAGTAGGCTGTTGGTTAACTAGGATCTGCAGCTTATCCATTAGGCAGGGAAATGGGCAGACAAGGTGGGCCAAGTGGTCCTTATCTGCCATTAAATTCTATGTTTCTGTGTTTCTATGACCTTTGGCAAAGTGCTCTTTTTTAAAGGTTCCACACTGGGGCAAGGTACATGTACAATACAACATTACACAACAAATATTATTGATTCAGGGTAAACATGGAATGACGGTACAATAAGGATAGCATAATAAAACTATACATGTGATTATAAAGTTCAAATGCAGGAAGAACAAGTTAGTTGGAGATAGGAGAAGTGGCAGGAGGGAGAGGTACAGTTGAGAAACTTGATTGTCATGTTATTCCACTAGCCCAGGAGGCATTTATTGATATTATTAATCCACATGGGTAGGGCTGCCAGAGACAGGCATTGTCAAGAAATACTGTGGGAGAGAGGGGAGCGGTAGTTGTAGGAGGTGAATAAAGTTGGAGGAGTGATAAGAGCAGCGAGTAGATAACCCTGATTGGACTTGGTGTCCGTACTGGCAGGCTAGGTCCTAGATACAGTGAAGCGGAAATTGGTCTGAATAAGGTGGGGGACACATCATCTCGAGCCCTTTAGTCCTAAAAATAGAGCAGTCTACTGGGATTACCTACAGGAACACATGGACGCATCCTAGAGGTGTTGCTTCAACAATAGTTTAAATGCTGCAAGTCAGGCGTTGCTTGTGATATGGGTGGGGATCTCATTCAGCCATAGAGGTGCTATGTAGGCAAAGGACCTTTGTCCTAGAGAGGTTTTCCTAAAAGGGATGGCTAGGGAGTTTATGGTCACACCCCTGGTATGGTAAGAAGAGTGGCTAGTCTGCAACATGGGTTTGAGAAAGGAGGGAGCTTTCCCTAACAGGATTTTCTTACCCAGAAGGCACGTCTGGTACTTTATTCTGTTATTGAGGTTCAGCCAGTTGGTTTGCTCATAGAGTGAACAGGTGTGTGATCTATTGTGAGCTCCCAAGTTTAGTCTGCATGCCTTATTGAGGGCTACTGTAATACGCTGAAGGTTTGTATCTGATGCAGCCCCATAGACTACCAGGCAGTAGTCAATTATCAACAGGATGGAGCTGAAGACTGAAAGGCGGAGGGCAGAGGGCGTAAGGTATTGTTTGTGCCAGTGTAAGACACCCAGTTTGACATTGACTGCTTTGATAACATTATCAATATGTTGAGCATAGGAAAGGGTATCATTGATGTAAACCCCTAGGTACTTAAAAGCACATACCTGCTCAAGGGCAGTGGCCTTATTATTGACTATTGTCCGGTATCGGTAGGATTTCTTGTGCTGAGAGCTGGGGAACAGCATCGTTTTGGTTTTCTTGTAATTCAGGAGTAGTTTCTGTGCACTGAACCAATCTTCCAAGGAGTGGAAGGTGGACTGCAGCTCATTCTGTAATTGATCAAACTGGGTACTGCTACTCAGAATGACCGCACTATCAGCATATAGAATAATCTTGCTCTTACATGCATTAGGTAGTCTATTTAAGAACAGACTGAAGAGGATGGGACCCAGGATGGATCCCTGAGGGACTCCAAGACTGATTTCCTTGGCTGTGGAGATCACAGACCTGATCCTGACACTCTGGGACCAGTTAGAAAGGTAATCTTTAAACCAGGGGGCAGCTTCAGAGGAGAAACCTAAGAGGCATAATTGTTGCAGGAGTATAGTGTGATTTACAGTGTTAAAGGCCTTTGTAAGATCTATAAATATGGGTCCCACTAGTTTGCTGCTGCTGTCCAGGGCCTTATGGACATAGTCTGTGAATTCGACAAGAGCCGTGGTAGTACTGTGACCCTTGCGAAAGCCATGCTGCTGCTCACACTGGAGATTGTATTTCTGGAGGTATTCAGTGATCTGATCAGCTACAATACTTTCCAGGGCTTTCAATAAGGGGGAAAGAATGGAGATAGGCCAGTAATTGGCCATACTAAAGTGATCCCCACTTTTAAATACCAGTGCTAGCTTCCAGGCTGTCGGGAATTTAGCCAGGGTGAGAGATTTGTTAAATATTTTGGTGATAGGGACAAGCAGCTCTTCAAGTGCAACTGACACAAGCTTCATGTCAACATTATCACTTCCCAGGCTGGATTTACTGAGTACCTTCTTGACACAGGTTCTGACCTCCCTGATTGAGACACCTCTAAAGTAGAAGTGGGGTGTGATAGTATTCTGATTAGGGGTTGATGATGCTGGGCCGCAGGGGGTAAGGTAATCAAGTGTGAGAACCCCACTTAGATCAGTAAATGCTGTCTTAAAGGTTTCAGCAATTGTGCAAGGATACATAGTAGTGGTGCCATTGACATTTAGCAATGTGGGGTGCTTCCTATCCTCTTTGCCCAGCAGTTCCTTGATGTTTTGCCAAAATCTTTTACCGTTCCCCCAGCTACTATCTAATGGTTCCTACCTGGTGAGGTATGTACCTTTGTTCCTGGTTACACTGTATTTCTGATAGTCCGTAGGGTTTCCAGAGTTCCTGGCCTTACTCCATAGTCTATCCTGCTCCCTGAATTGATCCCAGAGGTCACGGGTGATCCACCCTTTGGAAGATCCCATGATTTTCCTTTTCCTCATAGGCACAAAAGCATTGCTGTTCTTGTTGAATTTATCAATGAAACATTTCAGTGTCAGGTCAATGTCCTGGAGTCTGTCTAGAGGGGACCAATCCACTTGTGCTAATGTGGCTCCAAAGGAGTACTTTAAACCCCTTTTGATTACATGGCTATGGATATAACAGGGGGAACCTTTTCTTCTTTAGTCACTCCCTTGCACATAACAGGTGAATGGTCACTTAGGCAATCTGGGAGCACCTCAGCTTGTCTAGAGGGACGGTTGGTAAGGATCCAGTCAATTAGCATGCCCTTGACAGTTTTATAATTCAGTCTGGTATTTTCAGGTACTGTCTGTGAGAGATACACACCAGTGACCTGGTCCTTGAGTGTATCTGACTCCTTGCACTGCCAGTTACAGTTGAAGTCCCCCGTAGTGATAATGTCTGAGTTCCTCCTAATTTTGGAAAGTGTTTTGAGGACTGGACCAAGACCCATCCTAGCTTTACCAGGTGGCAGGTAGATGGAGGCAATGGTTAGGGTTTTATTATGCTTCCCTATATGGAGGTTCACTGATAGCAACTCAAAGTCAACAGACATGCTAGAGATGGGGGATGCACTACCCTGTATGTCTTCCCTCACATAAATGAGGCAGCCCCCCCTTTTTCCTACCTGGTCTAGCTTGTAGGTGCTATACCCTGGCACAATAATAGCATTATCATGAATTTTAGGGGTGAGCCAGGCCTCAGTCAAGCAAATAATATCAGGGCAATGTAGCCCAAACCAAGCTTGGAGTAGGGTAAAATTAGCAAGGAGGCTGCAAATGTTCATTGTGGCTATTTGTAAACCACAGCCCTTTAGGTGATGCATCTTCCTGTTGGTAGTCGGTCCAGGATTGGGATGCACATCACCAAAGAGTAGAAGTAAAACAAGAAAAGTTATTCTGGTGGTGCATAAAAGTAGTCACTTGGTCAATGTTGTCTGTCTACTGGTAACTCTGATTTGCAGTCCACAACTTTGGCTATTTGTACCAGCAGTTAACTAGGCCAGAATAAGGATACTCCTGTTGACTGTGACCATAGCTACATGGAGGGGGGGGCAGGAAGGGAGAATGGCACTGTGAGCATATAGGCTGTGAGGTGTCGTACCAGACACAGGCTCACTTGGAGGTGGAGAGACAGGATTTGGCACCTTTTCTAGGGGTGCAGTGGGGTGGAGGTATTGTTCTACTTGGGGAAGGAAGGTGTGCAAAGTACTAGGATAAAAATAGAGGAGCAGGCCATTTTGACAGAAAGGAGCTGAAAAATAAGACACCCTACATGGAGTCAGTTAGAGGGCTTATCATTAATTACAGTAGCCAGTCAGGGATTGGTCACCTGACAGTGGGCTGGATTTAGCTGTATCTAATTAAGGCTGGGGGGGGGTGGGTGGCAGGTGAAAATTCTGCCCGATGCACTAGTGCTGGCACAGTTAAACACAGTTCAAATTAAAGCCTGGAGTCTTATTCTGCAAGGCTTGCTGTCCTACCCGATCGTCCCAAGCACAGCCAATTACTGGAGAGAGAGCAGTGTGGCAAATTTGAAAGAATTACTTCTGGTGCCCAAAGTTCAGACCGTACCTGAATACAACTTCAGCAGCCGGCAAGAGGGAGAGGTGGGTGGTGGCAGTATGGGATTTGTGCCGCTGGAGGGGGAGTGCACCCTGTCAGGGGTCAGCACAGCCTGTAAGAGAGGGAGATTAAAATTAAAGTTTAGTATAGTGGTAGGGGGTGGGGTAGACAGAGACTTGCTGGCATTGGGGGAGAGGATTAAGTAAATCAGAGGGCAGCAGAATCACAAAAACAAGGGGACAGGACAAAAGAAACTGGGAAGTGGGGGATGGGTCAGCGCCAAGCTATGGGGGCAAAATGCAGATGGTGGAAAGGAAGTGAGAGAGAAAAGAAAGGCACACAATGCAGATTAAGTTAATCAGGTGAAAATACATTGTAGAAGCAGGCTAACAGCAATTTAAAATTTAGGGCAGAGTAAAACATTGTTGTAGCAGGCTAACAATAATTAACATTTAGAGATCTAAATTACACCTGCAGGTAAAGTCACTATATTCATTTCATATTTTTTAACATATTAAAATCTGGTTTGCACATGGTTAAGGATTTGTTAGCTCCAGGGACCAGTCCTCTTGACTCCTTCAAGAATCACAGAGCTTGCGGAAGGACTTTTTTTAGCCAGTTTTATTTCTCTCCCCCTGGCATAGTCCCCTTTCGACTGAACACCCAGCCTTCTTACCCTGGCTTCCCCCCAGTACTTACTGGCCCCAGTCTCCCACTGCTTACCTCCCAAACAATGGGGTCATGGGGAGTCATCTCTGCCTGCTGGGTCAAGGATCCAGTTTGGCTGTGCATGAGTCACCAGGTGCAGGGCCTGAAAGAGGCAGCAATCATCCTACCACCAGGATGTCTTTTGTCCTGCTTTTTCTTGTCCCCCACCTCATCAGCATGGAGGAGCATGCATATAATGGCATCAGTGGTGATCCTGTACATGTTCTTGTGTGTGGCATGCTGGATGTCTGCTGCTTTTCCACCCCCAGTGTACTTTCCCCCAACCTCCGTTAGGGGGTAGTCCTGATTTGGTGCCACACCGCCATCTCCCCAGAGGAGGAAAAGAGCTTTCCTTTGGGCACTCAATCCTACTCACCCCAGCAGAGCCTCCAAAGTCCCATGCTCATTCCTAAACATGGGTCCTCTGCACCCCATGGAGAGTCTTTTGGAAATTTCTCCAATTGCACAGTGTGCTGTCCCCATGGTTGTGAACCCAGATGCCTACTCCAGTTGTCAGCATTTCTCCTCTTACTTCCTGCTGTGCCAGGCATAAAGGTTGGGTCAGTGCTATTTATAGATATATTACTAATGTCATTCCTGATCAGACACAGACAGCACATCAATGTTTGGAATTCTCCCTTAATATTATAATCTCAGAGCAAGACTGGAGCACTTGCTTGTCATTAGTATGGAAATTCTTCCCAGACAGCCACAGTCTGCTTTTACAAAATAAAGTGTTACATTTATAGTATAGAACATCTCATCAATTGCTTGCTCTAGGCCTCTTGCAGAGTGATGCCTGCTGGAGATGTGGAGCCAGTGGGTGGTCATTATATCCCTTCCTCCAAAAAGCAGGACAAAAGACATCCTGGCTGGCAGGAACTCCCTTCCTCCCCCCTCCTGTCCTGCTCCTCTTTTCCCAAGTTCCAAGCTACTCTGTAAGCCTAACTCTCAGCCTCTGTATCTTGCTCCTGCTTCCACTGATGTTTCATCTATTCACATTCCTTTTTCTCCCCTTCTCCTTTTATCTTCCCCTTGAACTTTGCCCCCTTTCCCTGCCTTCTGTCCTATATCTACTTGTTCTATCTGCCCATTGTCTGACCCTTCCCCCATCCCTTGCACCTAATCCCTTGTCCACTCTTTCCTGTACCCATAATTTTTATCCCTTAGCTTTAGGTTATTAGACTGCAGCTTCAATTGTCTAATGCCTTGTAACTTATATTTCATTAAGTGTATATACCTCATTTGCTTTGCCATATTTATGTATACTATTTTATGCTGTATGTCTATTTTTGCTATCTTGTTTTGCTTCTCTGTTTTATTGCACTGTATTGTATTGCTTGTCGTAACCCCTGGTTGACCATGAAAAAGGGGCTGCAGTTGTCTCAGTGGACTTACCCAGTCACCAAAATTCAAATAAATAATGAAATAAATATCATACCCTTTGGTCCTGTCCTGCTCGAAGAGAATTTTGGGATATTGTTCAACAGGAATGCACTATGGTGGTGGATACACCTAACCTTTCTCTCCCTAACTGATGCTATTAAGTTTACCTCACCAGGGTCCTAGTCAGTGATCCTAAACTATACTAAATGATAGCATCATGGGTTGAGGCAAAGATTGTACTGCTCCAAAGGTTGTGTACCTCTACATTCCTAACATAGAGGAATGAAGAATGGCAATGTCATCTCCAGCAATCCTTACCAGCTACACCACTAGGCAAACAATATCCTGGCCAGCTAATATGCATGCTGGGCACCATGCATCACTTCTCCCATGTGCTTCTTAGATCCGAGGTTCCCAATTCAGAAGGCAATGAACTTGCTTCATCTCCTTGTACAGACATGCCCCATAAAGAAGACTGCTCTTCCCTTGGGATTCCTTTCTTCCAGGATCGGGTATCTCACATGGATCAGTTTTGTTTTTCATAATATTACTTGATATTGCTTAGTCATAGTCCCCACTATCTTGCATTTTAACCGTTGCACCTCACTCCATGGAACAATCACAAGAGCTCACCCTGGTTCCAGTGAGTAGTGGTTGTCAACATAGTGGCCAAAAACCTGCTATAGTGCAAGTGGAGGCAACAGAAATCTCCATTATCAAGAGTTATTACAGGCAATTTTCCCAATGGCCACATTCAAGAGGGTGTTCCACCTGGCTGCCATCTCCATCAATACCTGCTATTCAATATGAGCTTACCTATCCTCTTTTTTTGTGTCAATTCCCCAACAATAAACCAGAAAATAGCAGATTTTCCAATGAACCATAAGTATAACATAGAAACATAGAAACTGACGGCAGATAAGGACCTCCAGGCCTACAGAGTCTGCCCAAGTGTTCTATCTCCATGTTAAAAATGGATAATCTGCCTCATACTGTACATACTGTAGATACAGTCCAAAAAGATCACCTTTATAGTAATTGAATTGCCACTATAACTGGTCCACAGCACTCTATTTGTACCGCATAGAAATTTGATAATAAATGTATATTTGTTCACGTCAAACATTCAGTAATTTGCTTGCACTTTTTTGTTATGATGTAAAATAAATTTTATTTGTTATTGTTCTGGATTGTAATGTTGAAAACTCTGAATAAACAGCTTAAATATATTGTACATGTTTATCCCTGCCTGGACCTTACTGCATCTGATACTCTCAACAGTGCACACTGTATATCTTTTCTCAGCTCATTTATTGTAAGTCTGTTCTTTTAGGTCTTTCAGAATCTGTCCTTCAAAAAGTTCAGTATATTCAAAATGGTTCTCCCAACTTGGAAATATAGATATATATATATCTATATATATATATATATATATATATATATATATATATATATATATTTTGGCAGCACAGTAGTGCTACCATAGTTAAGGTTGAGGAGCCATTTACATGTTAAACCTAAAATTTTGCACCTTAATAACTTTGCAACTGTTCAATGGATATGCCTATAATTTGGAATACATAATCAGGAACCATAGAACTTGGGATCTGCCAACTTTCGTACTGTTCGGATATACGGCTGCGGAGTTATTAAGCGTGATCTGCGTGCGCATTTATGCTTTTTTGGAATGTTTTGGTCATCTCTAGAGGTTGCACGGTTTGCACGACCAGTCTGAAATCTTCAGTGAATGTGTGGTCAGGGTCCCCGATGTGCGTTTTGAAGATTTCATGAAAAAATATTAAATGGTTCAAAAGTTATTCAAAAAACAAGTTCCCATTATAAGTCAATGGGAAAAGTTAAAAAGTTCGACAGTGTCGCAAATGCAGTTTTTACTTTCGCAAATGGCCCTTTTACTGTCACAAATCTGCCATTTTGTTTTCAGTTGGTCATCAGAAAAATGCTTGGCATTTAAATTTGGGACCCTCTAGCAACCTAATTCTTTTTGTATTCACCTAGTCGGACCCTTAGGATGCTAGGTGTGTCTTTATTTTGGGGTAAAACACCCCAGAAATATATTTTTCAAATTTCTGGAAAAAGTACTTTAGCAAAGTACTTTTGCACTTGCGACAGTGTCGAATGAATTTGCGAAAGCTTTCGCAAAGTTCAACAGTACTTTTCCAGGCTATGTGAAAATGACAGCAATTCTTTGGCACCCTGCTGCAAAAGATCGGTTTGGTCTTTTGGGCTGAAATTTGGAGGCGCAGCCAACATCTCACAGATGTGCCTTTCAGTGTTTCAGTAAAAAAAATATTGCAGCACGGCAAAGTTATGTCACTCCAAAGTTGATGCTTTTTCCCATAGGATAACATTACGGCGTCTGCCACATTACAGGAATCCTTTGGCACACTGCTGCAAAATAATGGTTTGGTCTTTTGGGCTGAAATTTGGAGGGAAGAAAGCCAACATCCCACAGATGTGCCTTTCAGTGGTTTGGTGAAAAAATATTATAGTGAGGGAAAGTTATGGGACTGTGAATTTGTCTTTTTTCCCCATAGGATAACATTATGGTATGCGTTGCTCCTTTTGAGGCCCGTATCTCGGAAATGGTGCGAGATACAGACTTTTCATCATAAAAATGCTTAGCCCCCTAATAGCAGCTAAGTACAAAACTAGCCAAGAAAGTGATAATTAATATGACTTTTAATTTTTTTTCCTATGTCATACGGTTCCTGAGATATAAGCAATTTAGTATTCCAAGTCCTAATTTTCAGTTCCGAGAGCCATTATTATGCATACATTTTTTGTACTCACTGTTTTTCTATATGCAGATTTTGGGAATACTATAGTGTGTGTTTCTATAACTGTTACCCTTAGCGCTTCTGGTTGTGGTTCTGTACCTGTTTCAGTTACTTTTGTGTCTATGCCACCTTGTGCGTTACTTTGTGCATTTTCATTTGCGCTTGTGTTTTTGTAATTTTAACCTTTTGTGTCTACAGTACTGTTTATCTTTGTGTTTTGTTTTCTGCTACCATGTGCATTAACATTTGCGTTTGCTGGCACTGTGTTAGTATGTCTGAAGACATCTCATGGCAGGAACGCGGGGCCCAGCGCTGTATTACATGCAGTATTTTTCAGTACTGTTTATCTTTCTGTTTCACTTTGTGCTACCATGTGCATTAACAGTTACGTTTGCTGTCACTGTGTTAGTATGTGTGAACCCGTGCTCCTGGTGCAGCATTACATGCAGTATTTTTCAGTACTGTTTATCTTTGTGTTTTGCTTTGTACTACCATGTGCATTAACATTTGTGTTTGCTGGCACTGTGTTTGTATGTGAGAAGACATCTTGTGGCGGGACCACGGGGCCCGAAGGGTCCCACTCTCCAAGCACTGTATTACATGCAGTATTTTTCAGTACTGTTTATCTTTCTGTTTCGCTTTGTGCTACCATGTGCATTAATATTTACGTTTGCTGGCACTGTGTTAGTATGTGTGAACCCATGCTCCTGGTGCTGTATTACATGCAGTATTTTTCAGTACTGTTTATCTTTGTGTTTTGCTTTGTGCTACCATGTGCATTAAGATTTGTGTTTGCTGGCATTGTGTTAGTATGTGTGAAAACATCTCGTGGCGGGAGGCCCTGCACTCCCGGCGCTGTATTACATCCAGTCTTTTTCAGTACTGCTTATCTTTGTGTTTCGGTTTGTGCTACCATGTGCATTCACATTTGCGTTTGCTGGCACTGTGTTAGTATGTGTGAAGACATCTCATGGCGGGAGCACGGGTCCTGAAGGACCCCACGCTCCTGGCGCTGTGCTACATCCAGTATTTTTCAGTACTGCTTATCTTTGTGTTTCACTTTGTGCTACATGTGCATTAACATTTGTGTTTTCTGGCACTGTATTAAGACATCACATGGCGTTAACATGTTTATGGGCACTGTGTTAGTGTGTGAAAAGACATCATGTGGCAGGAGCATGGGGCCCATGTTACTGTTGCTGTATTGCATTCAATATTTGTCAGAGTAATTTTTAAAAAGAAGGGAAATTAGAGAGAAACACTTTGTTCACTGTTTCAGTTAGTGTTGTTTGTCAGTGACAGAAGTGAGGAAATGTTGTGTTAGGGCTCAAAAACATAAATGTGCATTCACCCTTCCCCCCCCGAGCACCAGTGGCACACAGAGAGACACACAGATATGGGAGTAGGGGGGAGAAGCAAGGCAACAGGCTCAATCACAGACAATCAGCAGGAGGTGTGAGGAATAATATAAAACTAGTGTACATATTGCATACTGAGTGAAGAGACACAGTAAGAATACACCTATGTAAATGAATAGCATGGCTTTTTCATTGTGGCTGTAGAGAACTTAACACACTTAGGAGTATTATTGCTGTTGTACAGAACTTAGTACACTCAGGAGTTGCATGGTGTAACGGGGTAGGGGACTACACCTACATACCTGTTGCTGCATGTTGAGTGAAGAGGCACAGGCAAAGAAGGGTGATGTAGATCACTTGTACACTTCTATGATTACAGGTACAGTGTAGTTGGCACAATTATCACTTACATTGCTTTGGCTAGCTAATGTTTTCCAAACTGTGACTGCAAGTACTGGATCCTTAGTAAATACCCATGACATAACTGAGGGTATGGACATCTATGGTAGTTGTCAGTGATTGCAGGGACACTCAGATAAGCATAGTTAGTGTTTGTGGGGTTGGATCAGAGAGGTAATGCTTCACCTAAGAAATTTGTACTGCATCATGAGTACTGATGTAGAGAAAGAGTGAGGAAATGGATATCAATGATATGCCTCTGTATTTGTTGGTTGACACAAGTTTACACAGTTAGGATTCATATGGCCTCACTCAGGAAATTTTTTATGCATACTAGTTACTGATTGTGGCTGTACAACCACAGCTTCATGGACATAGTTAGCAATGCCACATATTTCTCAACAGCAGCTACTGCAGTCTGATTGTAGACTCAGATGCAAAGTAAGGGTGGCTCAAGCTAGTTGATTTAGCTTGGAATTACAGGAACTCTGACAGGCAATGTCTGAACTCCTAGCACAGGTACTGCTTACTGAGTGGAGAGTACAGAACAAAATAGCCTATGGAGACGAACAGTGTCATGGGGTTACTGTACTTGCAGACCACTTGCTATATGCTGAGTGAACAGTCAGAGGAAAAAGGTAGGCAATGTACATCAGTTGTACAGCTCCTTGATTACAGGAGCTGTCCAGTTATTACAGTTATCACTTGAATGGATTCAGGCAGGTGATGTGTCTTCAAACGTGACAACAGGTACTGAACTGTTAGTATAGATACACATTGCAGGTGAGGGTATGGACATCTCAGTGGAGATACACAACACCTGTGAGGGTATGGACATCAATGGTAGATATCAGTGATTGCAGTGATAGTGAAGTTAGCTGAGTTAGGATTTGCATGCATTTAAGCAGCTAATGCTGCTCCTCCCCAAAAAATTTGTACTGCATCATGAATGATGATGCACAGGAACAATAAGGCATTGGAGATCAATGGCACAGCTCTGAAATTGTAGGTACAGTGAAGTTAGCACAGTTAGGAGTTGCATGGGCTCAGCCAGGGAATTGCAGCATACATAGCAGTTACTGCATCCTGAGTGTATAGCCACAGCCGGATAGTGTTACATTGTGATGCACCACACCTCGCTACAGCAGGTACTGCCCGCTAACTGGAGAGGCACAGGAAAAGTAAGGGCAGTACAGACTTCTTAACACAGTTAGGAATTATGTGAAGTGTGTTAGGCAATGTGCCACATGGTAGCCCACGTGGTGGATATTGAGTGGAGAGCCATGCCAAAAAAATAAGGACATGGACACGTAGTTGTGGTAGTATTTCTTACAGTTAATTTGCATGCTTAATAGAAACAATAGTTACACTCTAATTTTATTATTTTATGGTTCAGTAAAGACTCAACACAGGTGGTTATGTTTAAGAAAGATTTATTGCCAATTGGTAAAACTGAAAAAGGGGCAATTAAGAATTTTTTTTTTATAAAATCAGTCTCACAATACAATCCTTGCATGCGTGTAATCATTGCTTGGAATACACCTAAATGTGTACCATTTATAGTAAGTAAATGATATGAATTGGAATAAGTATGTACATGGTAATACACCATAGAAAGAATGCAGCAGAAGAAGGCAATTTGGTATTATGTCTGCTCGTGTTGCAGGGTTCGCATCTTGAGCTAATGTCTCTGCTATCCCTGCACTGTTCTCCCATCTTTTCTAGGCATGATTCTTATCTCCAAGCTATGCATATACCTGGGTCTTTTATAGCTGGTCACTGTCTTTAATGAAGTGACCTCTTTTAGCAGTGCAGTGTAAGTGTTCACCACTCTTTGTGGGAAGATGTGCTTTCTGACATTATTCCTGAACATCCCATCCTCAAGTTGAAGCCTGTGCCACTTCATGATATGTTTTCTACTCAGCTTGAAGAGACTTTGGTTAACAATATTATTTCTACCTTTTAAGTAGTTGAATGTTCCAATCATGTGTCATCCCTTAGTTCTGTCCTATATTAATGAAGGTATGTCAGGAGCTTCTAAGCAGTGATTACACACATGTAACAGTGATGTTTTGTTGTTATTGTGTGACTGATAATGTGTATGTTCCTGGGGTGGGCAAAAAACCATATGCTAAGTGTTCAAGTAATAGAATATTAAAAAGTTATGATTTCAGTGACATATGATAACTGGTATGTTCAGTTAAATATTTTAAGATATATCACTGACTAGGTGCATATGGAAAATTTCCACCCAACCCCTCAATAGAGGCAATCATAAACATTGTCAGGAACAGGTATGAAGTGCGTTGTGATCAGTAACAGTGTCTGATTTACAGTTTTCAGTATTATTAACATAGGTTACAATTACTTGTATGCCAAGTACAAAAAGATGCATATTACTACAGGTACAGAATACATTTCTTTCAACTGTTACATTAGTTACTATGTTGGTTCTGAACTAGTAAAGAAATAATGTGTGTAGTATGTTGTTTTTATGAAAGATATGGGTCCCTGAACTAAACCACTATAGTATTGTATTACATGTTAAGGATTAATTGTTACTTGACTCTTATAGTAATAATTTTACTAGAACAATTAAACTAGTTAACAACAATAGTGAGACGGAATGAGAATGCTAATATTATTTACATGTCATTAGGAAGGTATGCAAAAGTCATTTGATAATAAGCTGCAATAGTTCGGTATTTACACTTGATTGATTTCATTTGCTGCATTATGACTAAAGAGTTTTATTTTGACATATATACAGTTTCAGTGTAACAAATACATCAGGCATAGTTCAACACTGTTGCATGGTGACAGAATTATGCTGTTGTCTAGATGCCAACAGCAAATGGACAAAAAAAAAACGATGACAGAAAAGTTGTGACACTGTGTTCTGTTTGGTGAATGAGACGTGTTACACAGTTATTTAAATCATAAGGGACAACTTTTGTGTCTCCGCAGAGGCAAAAAGATATTAACTGGCAACAACTTCTTGTTATGTATGGGTATGATACAGCTATAAAAAAAGATATGTACAGAACAGGAGAGTCAGAAAGGCCTCGTTTTTGACATGTACAATCTTTGATAGACATGTAAGCATGGTTTCTCTAGAGACTGTGAATACTGTTGGCTCCAATTTAAGCCACTACAACCATTTCCATGTTGTCACTGATCCACACAAGATCTTAGATGTCATAGTGCATGAAATGTCTCTGCCAGTATATCATTTTGTTGATGTGATATGGTTTACTGAGAATCGTAGACTGGAAACAATTGTACTGAGCTACAACTGATTCTGTCACAAAGTAGTCATTGAAAAAATGTTAGATGTTGTCTGCTATTCTTCTGAAATATGAAGGTCATCATAATTCTTCAATATTAGAAGATATGCATTTTTTAAGTGTCGTGGCAGTCTCTGTTTAAAACTGCTTGTAGAGTCATCACACTCTACCCACCCACTTCTGTACCTTAGTAAACAGGTGTAATGGCCAGAATGCATGGATTGACCATGGTGATAGGCTACACTGTGAGTGTCAAACACTGCTTGGTTAAAAACTGTTCTACCAGCTGTGTAATCTGTGATAGGAGTGTCAACTCTGAGCCCGTTGGAGTAAAATCTGTGCCATATAAGCAACAGATATTGAGATGAACTCCTGAGGCGTATGGACTTAACGCATCTGCCTCCACACCTTTTACAGGAGTGACCACATTGAGCATTGGTGAATAGCTGTCGAAATTTGACACTTTTGGCTTGAGGGATAAAAAGAGTTATCCACAGCATGTCTTACATAGATACATAGATACACAGATACATAGACAGTGTCGGCAGATAAGGGCCTATGACCCACCCAGTCTGCCCATTTGAGCTTATAAGTTCAGTTTGTTTTCCTAGAAGTCTGTTTCCCCTTACCCCTGACCTCTAGAATTCCTTTATGTCTATCCCATGCATTCTTAAATCCCGTGATTGTTTCAGCCCCCACCACTTCTTCTGGCAGGGTGTTCCACTTGTCCACCACCCATTCTGTGAAGAAATTCTTTCTCGTGTTTCCTCTGAATCGTCCTCCCTCCAACTTCATCCCATGCCCTCTAGTCCTGGAACATCTTTTTGCTTAAAATAGTGTTTTCCTGCACTCTGTTTCTCCCTGTAAGATACTTGTATGTCTCTATCATAGCCTCCTCCCTCCTCTCCTCCAGGGAGTACATGTTCAGTTCCTTCAACCTGTCTTCATAGGACTTGTGATGCAATCCATGCACCATCTTTGTTGCCCTCCTCTGAACCTTCTCTACCCTGTCTATGTCCTTACATAGGTATGGTCTCCAGAACTGTACACTGTACTCCAGGTGGGGCCTCACTAGTGTCTTGTATAGCGGAATTATGACCTCCCTTTTCTTGCTGGTGATGCCCCTGCCTATACATCCCAGCATCCTATTTGCTTTACCTGATGCCTTGTCACACTGTTTCCCTACCTTGAGGTCATCAGAGATGACAACCCCAAGATCCCTTTCCTGCTTGGTGCATGCTATATCCTCACCCCCCAACTGACATATTGTGCCAGGGTTTTGTGCCCCATATGCATTATCTTGCACTTCTTTGCATTGAATTTCAACTGCCAAACCCTTGACCATTCTTCAAGTTTCTGCAGGTCCTTCTCATTCTGTCTACACCCTCTGGTGTGTCTACTCTGTTACAGAGCTTTGTGTCATCAGAGAACAGTGAAATTCTGCCTTCTAGATCCTGCGCAATGTCACTGATGAAGATGTTGAATAGGACCGGTCCCAGCACTGATCCCTGTGGTACCCCACTGGTCACTCTTCCCTCTGTGGAGTGACAGCCATTTACCACCACCCTCTGTGTCCTGCCACCCAGCCAGTTACCTACCCACCACCCATCTTCTGTGGTTTCACGCTGTGAATGACCACATGATACACATACATATTTGGTTACATATGACACTGTGAAGTAGTGGCACATTGGAGTACCATCTTCATCCAAGCTGTTTATGATAGCCATCATAAACTTACTAGTGTCTTGCTGTATGTCAGCAGCAAATGTACTACACCCGTCATATGTACCTTACACCTGGCATAGTGGTGTTAGTGAGTGCACATTGTTAGACTGGTCAGAAGTCCTGTTGACAATCTGCTTCAATGCATTAGATAGGGGAGTGTCTTGTGAAGCAGATATTGCCTGCACAAAGTGTGGCATGTGTAGAAAAACTTGCATAGCTGAGTTAGCATAGCAGTTCACTCTAGTGTTGTTGTCAAACACTGGTACAGCAGCTACACCAACTGATTTCTGATGAATTGCTGGCTGTGAATGTTTAGTTGATATTGTGACCTTTGTTGAACTGTTTAGAGTTGAATCACTTGTGGAAGCTCATGCCTGTTTGCTGACACCTGTAGATATGACTGTACGATGTGAGACAGCCAGATATGTAGGCAGTGGTATTAAAGACATTTGTGGCTGATGGAGAGTACGTAACCTGTTGTACTCTACAATACATCACTTGTCAGCTTGTATTTTCTGGGGTGCAAGACTTATAATGTGCAAACCAGAAAGACTATGGACACGTGAAAGTGCCACGTAGCTCATGCCATCCTTGAAAATGTCTGTACCTATGTCCACCTTTGCTGAATCCAAACTCAAGCCCTGAGATTTGCGAATAGAAACAGCATATGCAACACATAGTGGGAACTGTTTCCTGTTTACATAGATGTCCTTAAATACCTGAGATTTCACACAGGTACGTTCTATGTGTACAGACTGTTCCATGTTGTCAAAGTGAACTACAAGTGTCTCGATATATGTCTTCTGGACATTATAGATAAAGTCAGTGATGTTTCCCATGGCACCATTTACCATGCCTCGTTCAACATTGAAATTACATCATAGCATGATATGTGCATTCCTACAAAGTATAAGAACAGCTTCTAGGCCAGCTGTGCATGAAACATCTGACTTCAGTTCACTGAGTCATTCAGTCATCTTTGCTACTAGCTTACGACTAAGAATGACACCATCAACTGTACAACAGCACGGAGAGTTAGAATTTCTTGGTTTTCTCTCTGCAGCATAATATTGTTGAACTTAGTGCAATTCTTTAGCCGTGGCATAAGACACACTATGTATGTACCGGTAGAGTACACATTGCTGAAAACATTACATGCTGTTTCTATGGGTGCAGTATCTACTTTGATTCTCTGATCGTTTAACATAGCAACATGTTCTGGTGATTGAGAACCTGTATGAGCTTTATCTAAAAGTGATTTGTAAGCCAGATCACCACTTTGGCGCATGTTATCATACAACTCAGCATAGGTAAATAACTCCCAAATGTTATAACCTGCAATACAGCCGAGAATGTTCTTAGCTTGCTTGGCAGTCAGAGTTGCAAACACATGCTCTGCATTAACTGGTGCAAGCTGTAAAAGGTCACGAAATACAACAATACTTTTGCCACCAAATGGTACTCCATCATCAGTACCTAAGATCTCCTGTAGACATAGATGTATACAGGCAAGTATTACATTGGAGACCACGCTGATTTCATCAATGATGAGTAACTTCATCTTTGTGAACATGGAACGGAGCTGAGATGCAACCTCAAATGACAGTTTATGATACTCTCCTGTTTTGCCATGTTCTACTGGCAACATAAAAAGATGGTGTAATGTAACTCCACCAATGTTGTATGCAGCTAGTTCTCTGGGAGCAGTAACAGCAACAGACATTGTTGACCCTGTCAGGCTCTGTATTTCAGCAGTTATGGCTTCAATAAGGAAACTCTTTCCTGTGCCAGCTGAACAGCTAACAAAGATCAGTAGTGGTTTATAGTCACAACAGTCACATTTTTTTGTTTTGTGTAGTAGGCCATGTTGAACAGCGTCAATGACTTGACAGTGAACTACATGCTGCTGCTGATTAAGTCTGTCTCTCAAGTCAGCTGGGTTGACAGTGGAGTGTGTTCCATGTTCCATGGCTGTCTCAGTTTCTGATATTAACACTTCTGAGGCATTTAAAGGCAGAGTTTCACCTAGAACAGCTTGTCCTTCTGGATCAAGATTGTCTTGTGAGCTAACAGGAGTGTCTTCCTGAAGCTGCTTCTCTGCCTTCTCAAGCTGTTCTTTCTCAGCCTCCAGTCTCTGTATGTATGCTGTATGTATGTCTCTGAGTATTCAGTTTTGAAAGTCTCGTAACTGAGATTGAATTCTTCCTTGAATGTATCACAGTCACCTTTTAATTCAGACTCAGTTCTCCAGGGTCTAAATAGGAATAGGAGAGCAAAGTAGTAATGCTCTCTGCTCTCCGATGTGCCTAGATGTAATTTACAGTGGTCTATGAGCCAAGGCTTGTGTCTGTTTATGAGACAGCCATCCACTCTGTTTACCTTGTAAATGTGGCATGTTGAGTCAGGTGATATATCTGCCTTACAGTCATACCACTTAGCCACCTGAAAGAGACACATATCATCCATGTCATCGTGTCTATGGGGTAGTATGTGTCTATCAGGTTATTCTTCAAGATATGTTTTGAAGAAAGTCTATTGGCAGTGAGTTCTTCAATTGCGGCATGGGGAATCAGTACACGTTTGTGTTTCTCTTTGTTGTTCACACTGAGAAACCATACAGCGTCACACTTCCCATACAGCTGTGTACCCATTAAACAGTCACTGGCTTCATAAGCTCCACATTCTCTGTGTGAAAGGGTCTTCAAGCCCAATGACCACAGCTGAGATGTCAGGCTCCTGCTTGAACTGACAATATCTTCCCAAAGATCTTGCAAGCTAGTCTGTTCATGTTTGGTTATGTACGAAGTCACGTACCACACCAGGGCCAATGAGTTATCAGCCACAAACTGAACATCTATGTTAGCTTGCCACATTAGGAGAAGAGTTGGGTTGTAGTCATTGTTGAACACCTCTTTCTCATCTCTGGGTAACTTGTATACCCTCTTGGTTGATTTTGCCTTCAAGTAGTGTCACATTGCTGAAAAAAAGTTAAATCATGGAACCTTTCTGACAAACTCATCTAGGAAATCCGAAGTGACATCGTGTGCACCAATTAGATTTGTTCTTTACTACTCACCAGCCATATTTTGTGCAGATATGTCGCTGGAACTTTTGTACCAACTTCCATAGTGTAGGATTGTCAGACTTGTCTGGCATGTGACAAGTGATATATTTCTTGATGAATGCTAGCACTTATGCTGCTTCATGTTCACCTATGCGTGGTGCATCTTTGATCCACAATAACATATGGATATGAGGGGCACCACGTGCTTGATATTCCATCCTCCAAAAGTAATGCTCCACAATACCAAGAGGTGGATTGTCCTTTGACAATATGAAAGTCAAAATGTCATGGAACCACTTATGAAAGTGTCTTGTGACAGAGACAGGATCAAGGGAACACATTTCTCTGATAGTCATTGATAAAATGCCATCAACATCAGAATTGGCCCACTTTAACAGTTCAATGAGCTCATCCCAGGCATATTCAGCACAACTAAGTGTGACAAACCATGTGGCTGCACCATACTCTCACAGCATTGTCATCACTTCAGAGTGTCTGCGATACCAATATTCTTTGGTACCACGAAGACTTGAAAGTATGGAAGACAGGTTCACTTGCACATTTTCATCTTTCAGCTTTAATTTCTCTGTTATTCCATCTAGTGGAGTTGTGAGATGAATAGTATGTGAAATAGATGCAGACAGAATGCTGAGTTCACTCTCCCAGAGGAGATGAAACAGGTACTGTACATTACATCTGAATTTGCCATCTTTACTGAGCACACGGCTAGTTCAGTACTCAGCACTCTGCACACGTACTTCCTTTTCATCTAGCCATCCACCTGACCCTTTTGGGAATAAGTCTGGGAAACAGCATGCTTCTAGTGTTGCCTCCCAAATGCTGACAGGCTCACCTTCCACCTGTTTCATTTGATAGAGATCGATGTTGTCTCCTACTAGAGCTCTGCCATGTAGTGGGTGAATTGTGTACTGTTCATACACATTGTCACTTGTCTGTCCACTGACCTTCTCAATCATTGGCTTAGCTGTTTCTGAAAGATCATGTTGAACAGAGAGATTAGTCATGTGATCTATGTCAAGGTCTGCATAGAAGGGATTGTTACTTTTTAAATAAGTAAGAGCAAGCTTTACCTTCTGTACGTTGACCACATCTTGCCTTATGACCTTGGACTTAGTTGGAACACCATTTACAAGAATCACCAAACTATTTTCCATAGAGATTGCCTCCACATTTTCCTGCAGAGGAAGTGGGAGATACATCACGGAACCCTTTAGAGGTCTAATGAGTTCTTTCTGTGGACTGTTCCGTGTCTTTGTGTTCAGATGTAGAATGGTCTGAAATTGTTTCATTGTCTGAATTAGAATGCACTGAAACATATTCAATGTTGCAATCTCACTTGGTGTGACATGTGCCTCCATATTATTCAACAGTGACCTTGGTGGCAGAACATTGGACTTTAGTTTGAAGAAACAGTGTTTGCACAACACAATGGTGGTCTGTAACTGAAAGTCAGATTTTATCAGCAAAAATGCTGAGAGATGGAACCACATGTCATTGTATGGTGACAACATTTCCAGGTTCACTGTGACAGTTTGTTTACTGTAGCACAGACGGTCACATGACACACATACAGAGTCAAACTTCTGAGCCTTTGCCAGCTCAAATTTAGCAATTTCTTTGCCATACTGTTTCAGTATGTCAGTTTCTAACACAGAAACAGATGTTTCAGCAGAACTTGGTGACTGATAAATAGTTGTGTCTGGTACAGAAGTAACATGTTGCAGCTGCTTGAGAAATGTGATGGCACCCTGCATGTCACCAGACTGCAATAAGTCATTTAAACAAGTGTACTGATTGACAACTCTGTATACAAAGTTTTACATGACTGTTTGATGCACTTCCAGCATCTGCATGTTGTGAAATACACTGCCACAAACACCGCTATCAAGGCATGCTAGTGAGTGACCCATAAGTCCAGTATGTGGACGGATTTCACAAAGGTCAATCTTGTTAAACAGTTTATATCTTTCTTTGTGATCTGTTATTTAAAACAGGTTGACAAACTGTTCAACTTTTTCAAATGATGATTGCCTACGGTTGCAGGTTTCATCACATGGCCATGAGAGACAGTGTCACTTATGGGACACAGTGGTTGCATCACAGTCATCATTTGTGTCTATTGCTGTGTCATCACAGACACTGAGCACATAGACCAGCTTACTGGATTCATCAATGGTGAAATTTTTCTCTTGTTTCTGTGAATAATAAGATTCTTCCCAGAAATATGCCTCTGAGTGCTGTGTGTGCATCCAATGACCTGTGAATACATCAAAGAAATTGTGAACAGTCAAAGTAGGATACCGTTGTAGCCTTTTTTGATGTCGTACACAACTTTTCTGAATAGTTCTAGCACATGAGACATCTTACGCCATAACCGTTGAAGAACAAATACTGCTCTGTTAACAAATGTGCGTACTTTGTGATGCAATTTCATCAAAGTCAGATGACTCTTTGTCTTTTTGCGCTCATGTCTCATCACAGCAGCAATAAGCCTGTCGATCTTAGCTTTACTTGCTAGTGATCGGAAATACTTTTGCTTTCTCAGATGAAAATCACCAGCTGTGACTTAACGACACTGTTCAGAAGGTCTGCTGATGGTTGCTGTAGCAATAGTTGTGTTTCATCTGAGAGATCTACACAACTGTTGCTCAGGTAAGCATTTTTTATTTGATCTTGAGCAAGTATTTTGTTTTCTTGTGGAGTGAGTTATTGTAGAGCTCACTATTCCAGGAGAACTCTGTTTTGTTTTACATCTTGGCCTCATATCACTTTTTTTTATCATTCTTAAACAACAGTGAAGTACTATGATACCAGTTCTGTTTTTCCATACATGCATGTTTGTATTTACTAGGCATCTTTCAATCTGTTAGTTCACAGTGCCAGTCACCAATGTTACAGAAGTATCAGACACCTGTATAAAAGACAAAGAAAAAGACAATATTAGTATATGCTTGTGTTGCTCACATCTAACATTGTATATTGAGACAGAAGATTTCTGTATAAAAAATATAAAAACAAAAGAATCATAAAATTTTTAATCAGATTGGTTGTTCAAGTTTTGACAGGCTTATTTTCATTCATGTAACAGTGTCCTGTATAGTGTTATCACCATGCCACATAGATTTTTTCCATACTATTTCACTATTCAGCAATCCAGATTCAGTGTCATTCTATATGGTGATTTTGACCTAGTGTTGTAAAACTGCTGGTCAAACAACTACTTTATTTAAAATCTTTCTGTAAATGAGTAACAGACTAATAAGTCAGCTTCAAATACTTAAGTTAGTGCATTTGTAATATTTTCATGTCACATTCTCAACATTGGCATTTTAACACACCTTCTTGTGAACCGTACAGCTGTCATTGTTCACATCCTTGCTGAAATGTGTTTTCACACTTATGGCACAGAGTAGCATGGCTGGTGAATAAAATCAGTGTTCAGAACAAATAACAAAAATAACAGTGATACTGTTCATGAGCAGAGGTCCTAAAATGCCTGTGTTTAAAGTTTGGTGACAATAGTACATAAAATGACTGTTCTACCAGTGTCTGTAGCAGCTGCACAGCGCTCACTTGTGACTTAGTGAATTTGAAGTATTTTCATGTCATATTCCCAACATTGCCATTTTTCCACAACTTATTGTGAAGCATACAGCTGTCATTTTTCACATCGTGCCCGAAATGTGTTTTAGCACTTCCGAAGCAGAATAGCGCAGTCACTGTGCGAGATCATTGTTCATGGCACATTCTGAAAATGACAGTGACAGTGTTCATGAGCAGAGATGCTAAAATGACTATGTTGAAAATTTGGTGACAATATTCAGTAAAATGACTGTTGTATGAACGTGCATAGCAACTGCGCAACGCACACTTGTAAGTTAGCACATTTCCACTATTTTCATGACAGCTTCTCGACATTGGCATTCTACCACACCTTCTTGTGAACTGTACAGCTGTCATTTTTCACATGCTGTCCAAAATGTGTTTTTGAAATTCCAGCACAGAATAGCACGGTCGCTGTGTGAAATCAGTGTTCGGAGCACATTACAAAAATTACAGTGACACTGTTCATGAACAGAGGCCCTAAAATGTCTGTGTTGAAAATTTGGTGACAATAGTCCATTAAATGACTGTTTTACAAGCGTGCTTAGCAACTGCCAAAAATATGTTACCACAAGTCTGCCATACAGTGGTGTACTCGCTGTACAAAATCACATTTTGGGGCACATTAACAAACTCACAGCACTATGCCTCTACACCTTTGTCACTGCCAATGCCAGCGTGACAATGTTCGGCATTGAAAAATTGCTTGTTTTTGTAATAAATAATCAAATTGTGTTGTAAATTGAAATTTTTGGTGAAAATAGTGTCGTGAGCACAAAAGTGTCACAAAAAGTGGTGTCATGCGATTGACAGTGTCGCAAAAAGTAATGTTGTGCATTTGACAGTATCGCAAAAGTAGTGTCGTGTGTGCAAAAGTGTCGCAAATTTAAACTTGGGAGTGACAACTGTATTCATTATTGAATCATATCTGATTGCTACTTGAGTGACAGCTCATCCTGCCAATGTTATGCTAGATTTGTCAGGCCATGTGAGACAACCAATCAGAGACAGGCAACACCGAAGAAGAAGTCAGCAGCAGCCATCTTAGTTGACACTGAGAGACAGCAGATTTAGAACTGTAAGTACATCATATTTTATAAACCATTTTTCTAGTATGATAAAAACTGTTACTAACAGGTAAATAGTATTAATCAAAATGTTTTTTACTCCTCTATTTGACTAGGTTGCTTGAAATAACCTAGGATGCTGCATTATTTAAGTAAAAGTGTTTAAAGTCAGACAGAACTTTAGTACTTACTTGCACAGATACAGCTGCAAATGGAGGGGAGATTGGAAGGTACACATGGACCCACAAGAGAAGAGGGAACAAATCAGACATGTTTCTACAGTTGTAATTGTTTAAAACTGCCTATGAAAAGGATACATTTTTCCCACCTCATGATTTTTGCACATTTTAGCTGTAGCAGAAGTGCAGTGATAGTCAGTGCATAGACTACATTGGTTAATGAAGGCACAGTAGTAGCCAATGATTTGTTTTATTTGTGTGTTATGGATCAGCCCAGTGAAGCTGGCTTGAAGTTAGGCAAGAAAATAGCAGTTTTACTTTCACTACTGTTTAGGGCACTGCAGGGAAAACACTGACTTTTTTGGTAGCTCTCTGTCCACTTCTAAGTTTAAAAGCTGAGAATGACGGAAAACAGCAAAAGGACTTTGTGGATAGTTGGAAGCAGTATTGTGAGACGAGTGTCTGAGTATGCTCAAAATAGTGATTTTGGGATAAACCTGCAGCTCCCAAATTGCCGTGTTAAATGGTTTGGTAGGGGTGGAATGAGGTGGGAGCACCTCATGCCAACCATGCACAGACTTTTGAGTACTCAGCCTCATCCAGACATATTGCTGATACATCTTGGAGGCAATGATTTGGGAACCAAACACTGGATAGATTTAGTAAGAGAAGCAAAATTGGACCTTGCTTCTATTATGACCATGTTGCCTGCCTGTAAAATCATGTTTTTGGATATTACAGAGCATAGGGTCTGGCAAGCAGAACACCATATGTACCTGATTGACAGAGCCTGAAGAAAAGTCAACATACATATATCTACATTTCTATACATGTCTGGAATGTACACCATACGCCACCCAGAAATTATGTATTGTTATGATTGGCTATACCTACCAGATGGTGTACACTTCTTGCATGCTGGCAATTGCCATTTTCTGGGAGACCTTCGAGGTGCAATCCTCAAAGTTCTCTAAGAATGTCAGACTGTTTGAACAAAGAACAAAGTGCAAGCAAAGGTTCTTTTCAGAACCAAAAAATGTTGGTCAAAAAATAGAACAGCTGCATACATCACTCACACAGATGTAACACATGGGTTGGGAATATTCAGACTGTGCCAGGCTGTAGAGTAAGCCTGGGCAAAGTGAAACTGCAATGCAGCAGGTTGTTGTCAGTGCAATATTTACAGTGCTGTGGCATGGTTAGCATTGTTAAATATTTCAGTCTGGCAACCTGCATTGTGCATGTTACTCTGGCACTGCACGAGTGTAATTGGGCAGAGAGAAGTGGGGAGATACAACACTGAAGTGCTGTGTTGGTAGGTTCAAGTAGGACAGTATTTAGTACTACACATGCAAATGGAGCCATAATGTATGCAAGGTGTTAATATGCCTATTTGCATATAATAATGGTGTCATTAGTGTGCAAGTGTGGTGTTCATCAGTAACTTGTCCCTTGTATTGTGTGAACCAGTACCTGTTGGCTAGTGATGCGCCCCCCCCCCGGTTGCTCTGTGGTAATGTATTTCAAAATTAGATCTTGGTTTTTCAATAAAAAAATACTGCTGGTAGTACAGTGGACTGTACCATTTCACCTAATAATGGGTTAACTGTATTAAATGTATCCCTTGTGGCCCTGTTAAGTCTACTTCCTCATTAAATTGAGGTGGAGTGGTAGCTGCAGTACAGCACAATGGTTACTTTTAAACAGAAAGCCCACAACTGGATGAGGGGGTGGGGTGCAGTGGACCACCATGGATATATTTTCCATAGCAAAATAATAGTTGGTGAGGAAGGGCTGATACCAACACATGGTAGCCCTGGACCTTGGGTGGGCACGAACAGCTGTTGGCTGCATATTTTAATGTGCAATGCTGCAGGTACACTGTGGTTGTCACTTTTTTAAACTTTTTTTGTTTGGGGGGCTTCAACAGTGTGCAGCAGAAGTACGGGTTGTGGTTGTAGATGCTCATGTTATTACAGGATCAATACCAGGATGTGTTTAGCATGCATAGGAGTGTTACTGTGCCACAATACAATCCATGTAAAAAAATAATTGCTATGTGAAGTGGTATGGTAGGGTTGTGAAATGCTGTTCTTGCCATGTTCTAATCAGAATACTTTGTAGAATACATTAGAAATGTATAGACTCTGAGACGTGAAAGCAATGGAACGTTTGTGTATGTTTTATTGCAGAATTGATACGTTGACATGAGGCAGTGAACCTTAAGAGAGGTGTGCTTGCTGCTTGAGACAGTCCAAGCCAGGGGAAGTGCCCGTGTTTTAATGTAGAGTACTAACCGGAAGTTGGACTCAATGTGGAGGTGCATTAATAGTTTCCTTCACGTAGTGCTAAAGGTGAAAAACAAAACTCTACTCCAGCTGAAGAGGAAGTGGAAGCTGTTGCACCAGCACTTCTGTGTGTTGAAGCAGAGGGAGGAGATACCGGAGAATGATAAGTGCTGGTACTACCTCGCATATGAATTGTGGGAGGCTGCAGGGAAGCCAGCTGCGGGGGCGCGTGTCACTCATCGTAAGTTATTCAATAGAATTCCTCAGATTCTATGATATTAAAGTAGGTACACAATTGGGTATAAAACAGTCTTTTTCTTATTGAAGTCTCTGTTGTTGTAGCCATGTTAGTATCACAATAACATGTTATGAGTCAAGTTGCTGTAGTGTCAAATAAGTTACTATTTTGTACGTCACAAGAGACATCATTTTTTTTAGGCTTTTGTTGTGTTTTTGTGTTAAGGGAAAAAGTATTTATAACTGTTACTAAATAATAATGCATTTTTGTTACATATATATATATATATATATATATATATATATATATATATATATGTATATATATATATATATATATATACACATATATAGATATATATATATATATATATATATATATATACAGTGTGTATATATATATATATTATATATATATATGTGTGTGTTTATACAATACATGTGTCTTGATATTGACTTAGATAAAAGTTAAGAAACATACCATCACAGGAAGTGGGTATATTGGTGGATTTGCCATGCCTGGTGTGGTTCGGTCACGAGGCACTGCTGAGTGACTTAACCACACCAGGAGTGGTAAAGGCACCCACACACCCACTGTCTGTCATGGTATATTGCTATCTTACAATGTTCAACTTGTTTTGTTGTCTTTATAAGTGATATAAAACTTTTACAGTGCATATACTGGAAGATTTATCACTGTTGTGTGATGTGTTTTGACCAATGAGGTTACTGAATTTTCATATCCCCATTGTATTACATGTATTTTACGATGCTTTTTAATGAATCACCCAATGATAGTGTTGGAGTTACTATCCAGTATCCATTTAATTTAAGCAGAATTGTATTTCATGTGGCATACTATAGAAGTATTAAGTATTGTGTACTGAGTCAGTTTATGATCTTATATTTATGAAATATTTAAGATGTATGTTAAGTGTCTATTAACCACGATAATCAGCAGTCACACAGCTTTGTTATGCAGTGTTTAGAATTTTAACAGTTGTTAACCACACTTTGGAACTTCCAAACAATGGCATAACAAAACAGAATACATCAGAGTTCCATAATTCTCATACATAGAATGCAGTGTTTTTTTTAACCATGGACTATTAAAAGATGATGACTGGAGATCTGGTGAGAACCACATTTAAATAACATTTTGTGGTTGCTAGGCCTACAGTAAGCCTCCTGAGCTGTGCTCTCGAGGTTTACCATGTTGGGGAAGCAACCATTCGAGGTGATTACAACGTTGTTATCACCTGCTACCCAGCCAGTATCCTCTATATTTTCGGTTATAGTGATTTTCTATGTGTCTGCAATGGCTCTGTGATAACTGATGACACGCAATGTTAGGTGCCTGAAACATGTTTTAATGCTTAAAGAAAGTGTTGTTAAAATGTGATGACATTTACATGCAAAACTTAGTGTCTCTACTTTTTATTTTCTTTCACAGACCAGCGCAGACCCCCCCCCAGTTGCAGCTGAGGTAGTACCAATGCAGCCTGAAGCTGTGGAGGCTGATCACTCTGACACTGACAGTGTCATTCTTGTCAAGTCAGATGGTAAGATGCTGATAGAAAAAATTGTGTTACATAATTGGGGTGGTATGAGGCTATCTTGTAAGGTGTGAGCTGGACTACTTAACTCAGTTCTTTTTGGGAAATACTCTTTAGAAAGTTAATATGACTTCCAGCACCCATGTAATATTTGTAATAATATAACGTACACTGAAAAATGTAATATAATTGTGGATTTTGATTATCTAGCTGGCACCTTTTCAGCATTGTAAATACTAAAGTGTACTCGTTGTAAAAGGTGCCAGCCACCAGTCAACCACATCAGGAATTCTGCAGCAAATGCATATGTTCATTGCAAAAACACCACTGCAAAGCTAATAGGTGGATGGCAAACAAACAAGCAGCAAGTTTTAAATTTAATGGATGTTCACATATTTTTTTTTTTGTAAAAAAGAAAATGAGCCCCTTCTATAATTTAAATATACTGCTCAAGGGAGTGGGCATACTGGAGGATCTACCAGTCTGGGCGTGGGCAAGTCTCTTGGCTGCATCTTGTGACTGAACTACAGCAGCTGTGGTAGATCATCCAGTAAACCAACACCTTGTTGGGGTATATTTCTTAAAAATGTTAAAAAACAAGGTGTAGTACTTCATAATTTAAATGGTGCTTCAAAAGGAACATATTTTATACCCAGATGTATGGTAGTTGTTTGCATCTCAGTTTAGTTTAACAGACTATGATCCAGAACTGGTCATGACATTTCTAGACAGCAATGGTATGTGAAATATTGTAGTTCTATTAATTTCTTATCTATTATTTATTAAGTGAATTTTGTCCTCATTGCACTCTAAGAAGATATTTGTAAGTAAGTAAGTAAATGTTTATTTCTATAAGGCACCCTTCCCAAGCTCAGGGCGCCTTTACAAAATCCTACATACAATATTAAAAACCACAATTATAAATAACATTATACTCAAGATAAAATTTAACATAATTTATGTCACTAAAAATGCTTGATTAAAAAAGAAGTTCTTTAGAGCTTTTTTAAAGCTCTCCACAGTCAGGTTATTGTGTATCTGGCAAGGTAGAGAATTCCACAGGGTAGGAGCCATAAAGGCAAATGTTCTTCCACCGGATGTTTTTAAGGTTACCCTGGGAATATCTAGCAATCCCTCACCAGAGCATCAGAGGGAGCAGGAAGGACAGTAAGAAGTCAGGAGTTCTTTCAGGTAGTGGGGTCCCAAACCGTGTAGAGCTTTATAGGTCATCAACATGACCGTGAAAGTGATCCACCACTGTACAGGTAGCCAGTGCAATTCGCAAAGCACAGGTGTTATATGGTTGGACCTTGGGCTTCCAGTCAACAACCTAGCTGCTGCATTTTGCACCAGCTGCAAGCGGCAGATATCCACTCCCAGCAGCCCTAGATAAAGGGCATTACAGTAATCAAGATGACTGGCAACAAAAGCGTGGACCAGGGTAGGAAGATCCTCTGATGGAATCAAGTGTTTCACTCGTGCTGTATTCCTTAGATGAAAGAAGGATGATTTGACTACGGCTGACACCTGTGCCTTCAGGGTCAAGCCCTCGTCAAATATAACACCAAGGTTACGTACCTGACCAGATGCCATGAGCGGGGTTCCTCCCAGAAATAAACCTGAGGGTTTTCCCACCCATGGACTTGATATCCTCACCTCCGGTTCCACCACCAATACCTCTGTTTTTCCCAGGTTCAACTTCAGCCAACTGGTACTCATCCAGTTCTGTATCTCCAGGAGGCAGTTGTTAAACAACGTACTTGACTCAAACTCCTGCTCAGGCACAAAAGACATATAGAGTTGAGAGTCATCAGCATAGCAATGAAAACTCAAATCATATTGTCTTATAATGTCCCCTAATGGAAGCATGTACACCGCAAATAACATGGGGGACAACACCGAACCCTGTGGCACCCCACAGTGTAGGCAGCGAGAGGTCAAGGAATAAATCCCTGACACTACTCTCTGAGTCCTACCCTGCAGAAAAGATTTAAACCAACTGTGGACCACCCCCCTTAATCCACAGAGAAACCACAGGCGTTCGAGCAGCACCCCATGATCCATGGTGTCAAACGCTGCTGAGAGATCAAGGAGAACCAAGATAGAATGAGTTCTCCAATCTCTCGCCATCAGGAGATCATTCAGTACCCGTACAAGAGCTGTCTCAGTACTGTGCTGTTTTCTGAAGCCAGACTGAAGAGGGTCATAGATATTGTGGATGTTTAAATGATCTTCCAGCTGCAATGCGACCACCTTCTCAATAATCTTCCCCAAAAAGGGAAGATTCGAGATCAGTCTGTAGTTTCCTGGGCAGTCGGGATCAAGGAAGGGCTTTTTCAGGAGGAGACGTACTATTGCCTCCTTCAAGGGATCAGGAAAGATCCCTTTCTCCAATGATGCCACTACTATCCCAGTAAGGATCGGGCCAACAACCTCTACACACCCTACAAGTAGGTGAGTAGGGCCCAGATCCAAACTACAGCAGGTTGGATGCAAAGTCTGGAAGATTCTCACTATATCCATGACTACCAGTTGACTGAAAGTGAACTAAGTTACAGTAGTTGGGTATTTGTGTCCCTCCATTGATCACTGCAAGACCCAATGGGGAGGCCCTGGCTAATCTCATCTCTGATAGCAGACACTTTATCAGCAAAAAACATCACAAATTCCTCACACTGCAACTGTGATAACGCTCGACTGGCATGAAGACAGACTGGATTGCACAGTCTGTCCACAGTCCAGAAGAGCTGAGCTGGTCTATTCTTTGCTGTAGCAATTTCCCTGGACAGGAACTCTGCCTTCTTATGGGAGATTGCTAACTGATAGATTTTATAATGATCCAACAGTCTAAGCCTGTCAACTTCCAAGTCAGTTTTCCGCGAGCGTCTCTCCAATCTTTGGCCCTGTCTCTTCAACCCATGGATCTCCATGGTAAACCATGGGGCCCCAGGGTGAAGGTACAGGGGCGAACACGGAATGGAGCAATGACATCCAGGGCCTTCACAACTGCCCTATTATAGGCTAGCACTAAAGACCCTGGGTCCATGCTATCCATTGGAAATCCCGAGAAGTCAAGCTCCATCATTAGGCCTTCTGAGGTAACTCCTCTCAAAGGATGGAACTGTACTATCTCCTTAGGGGCAGGCCTCTTTCAGGGGGCCATGAAACTGAACTTCAGGGCATGATGGTCAGACCAACTGATGGGCTCCACCTCTACATCAGAGACTTCCATCCCCAGATGGAATATCAAGTCCAATGAACGTCCCCCCTGGTGGGTTGCAGCAGTAATAACCCGTGTCAGGCCCAATGAATCAGTCAATTGGAGGAGGTTTTGTCCAAAAAGCATGAGTTCATCGTTGACCCAGGCATTGAAATCCCCCAGAATGAACCATCGGGGGGATTCCAAAATGCTCTCGGCAATGAAATCCGACGCCTCCCTCAGGAATTCCCTCCCATCACCTGGTGGATGATAAATGAGAAGTATCCTGAAGCCTGCACCTGCACCCACAATACATTCAAAGAAGTTGGTACACCCAACTTGCACCTCCCTGAGGCCCAGTTTCTGTCTAAAACAGACTGCAACTCTCCTGCCCCTACAGTCCACTCTTGGCCGGTGACTCACCGAGAACCCGTCCGGAACCACGGACTCCAAAATGGGGCCCGCATTTTCATCAAGCCAGGTCTCGGTGATGCAAGCTAAGTCCACAGATGCAACAAGATCTGCCACCAAAGCAGTCTTGTTTCTGACAGACCTAGCATTGCTTGACACCACCCGAAAGGGACGAGACTCCAAGGATGACTCCACTCCCTGCCTGATCAAATCAGTGCCCTTGGGTATGGATGCAAGATATGATGGACCTCGCTCCTGCATCCATTTCGCCCCAGGGCACCTCCTGGTTCTAACTGTTCCTATCCACCCACTTTTTTCCCATCCCCCACAAGAGTTCCAGGATCTCCTATTCCCTCCACTCCTATGTCTCACAATGCCAAATATTCGGCATTTCCTATACACTTCCGAAGGAAGTGCGGGACATTCAAAAGGTCAGAGATCCTTAAGTCTTGAGGGGAAGTACCGCCTGACTGTGTTTTTACCAACCCAACACATTAAAATCCTATCAATACTACTAAAACAACACTTTTAATTTTCCTAATATACCCCCAATCAACTATTAACAAAAACAAAAATGAAACCACATCTGATGGTAACTCCACCATTTTCATTCACAAGGTGGGGGAAAAAAGAGGGAAGGTTTACAAATCCCACCCACTGACTCTCACACAGAGGGGGAGAATAATATAAATTTTCCCATCTTAATACTTATTTAAACCAACATAAAATTAAAAGTAAATAAATTATAAAAAATTGAAATATTCAGTCAACAAAATCACTTAACAGTCCTGATCAATCCAATATTTCTTCTTACACAGCTTTATCATTCCTTTATCCAAAAAACAGGAACCCAAAAGTTATACATAAAGCTCACATCTCAAGGAGCCATGAATGTAAATTGGTCCCTCCTGTGGGCTCTCACTTCCATAGAGAACCAAGAGCAGTCATGTATCCCAGAAAAAAATTCAAAAAGGAATCTCTAGTTGGAGTTTATTGCTTAATCCAAATAATCCAAACAAATACATACGGACTCGCTACTATCACTTCCACACAGATTCAGATGTCCAGGTCTCCAGGTTCAGCTTCCCCTCACAGTCCTGCAATCTTCACTCCAGCAGGAATTGGGCTAAAATTATTTCAGCAACACCTCTCAACCTCAACCCAGCCCCAAAACCCTTCCCCAGACCCGTTCTGCCTCACGGCAGCCCACCAGCTACCGTTTGACAAATGGAAGCACTACAGCACCTACCGCCCTCTGGCAGCAAGCCTACAGCACACCACTGAGTCAGGCCATGGCCGAGAAAAGATTCTCCAGAGGAAACTGACAAAACGTGTTGCCCCACAGGAAAGCTGTCGGACTCCAACTCTCTCCTTCACTGCACCAGGATTCAACAATCCAGCCTCCGACTCTATTAAATGTTCCACAGCCTGACCTGCAACATGAGAAACCCTCTCACCTTATCTCCAAATCGTCGGCTTCACCATCACCATCAGCATCCTATCCTAGGACATGATATAATCCAGACACCGATCCTGTTCCACATCTCACAACTCAACCAGTAAGGCAAGAAATCTCTTATTTAGTTAATCACCAGTCTCGCTACTGTTGCTTCACTAAAATCACATCTAGAGATAATTCAGAGCAATCTTCCATTTCCCGTTTCCCGTTGTTTGCAGCAAAGGTCAGTACAGTTCACCAGGACAAAACGACACAAAACAAAATTTGAAACAAATAGCTTTGAATAAAATCAAAAGGGGGTAAAAGTCCTGCAGCTATTCTATTGCTGCTTACAGCCTGCCCAGCACGGCGGCCATCTTGCCTCTGGTTAGACTGCCAACACAAAAGTGTGAGCTGGGCATCAGACTTGGAGTGGTGTAACCCGATCCAGCACAGCCGAGTGAAGCGTTCCAGTTCCCACCTCTATAGTGTTACCACTGTGTAATGGACATGCCACTTAGTCTTGGCACAGCCCAGAGTTTCCCAGCAGAGAAGCGATCCAGGAGCATGTTTGTAAGGATTTAAATTTATTTTTTGTGTCATCTCATGTTCAAAATGAGTGACACAGGTACTCAGCTCAATATATGTTATCTAGATCTTGGCTGGTATATTTAAAGTGTTTCAGCATATTGATATACTACTCACTTAGGTGAGATGTAGTGATGTAACCAGACACAATATACGCAAGAGAATGTTCTGTTGTACACATAATGATGTGAGAAGGGAAGAATAGTAATGTATGTGAATGAAGTTGGGGGGCTGCCCCATGCATATATTACAGACTGTGATACTGAGCTTGTTATGTCCTGGTTATGTATTGCCAGAACCTGTATATTTCTGAGTTGACAGTATTGTATGTCTATGGTAACAGTGGGGTAGTAAATGAAAATGGGGTGGGTGTCACTGAACAGCTGCATGGGGATGTGCAGTGCTGCACAGAGTGAGTTTCTGAATTACAGTGGGGTGTGCAATGTTAATGTGGCTGATAAGGTATGGGAACTTCTCTGTAAGATTGGTTGCAGCACTGCAGTTGCTGTTCATGTACGTGAGTTTGTTGCTATGTCCACAAACAGTCCTGGTGCATGGAAGTCACTGCTGCTGTATCATGCAACGTCCATGGAAACACAGAAGTGGCATAGCAAAGACAACTGCGATACGTGGTTGAATTACACAATGAGACAGTATAAAAAAATCTATTTCCTAATAAAAGTTTTGTGACAGATTAACATATTGTGGCACATGTTATAATATTGTTTACTAATATGTTTTATAGTGCCCAGGGAAGCTGTGGCAGTAAGACCTGTGGAGGTGAAGGAGGAGCCGGCCACCAGCTCTCAGCGTAAGTACCATCATAAAAGATATTCACAGAAGAAATAGTGTCACAGTCCCTTGCACCCACAATGTCTGTTCAGTAGTATGGAGTAGCTTTCACCCCTAAGGCAGCCATAGAGTTACTGATTGCTAGGTACTGTGAGAGCAGCGTAGCTATTTCAAAGAAGCGACGAGCAAGTGGTAATGTAAACATTACTGTAGTGGACAGTCTCAACATGTGAATGGATCATTTGTATATTGACATTCTGTGACACAGTCCATTATCTATGTTCATATCTACTTTTTCATTTAGTATGTATACAGGTGTACTATATGGTGTCACTGCATGTATAGCTGGGTGGTATTTTGTTGAATAGTATACCCTATTTATTATGATGGTACACTTATGATGACATTTTTGTTTCTCAGTGGGTACATGGTGAGGTGGTGGTACTACATTAAGAGTAAATCTGTGATGTGGTAAGACAAGTGTGGCATGTGAGAGCAGCTGTACTAAGCCAATTCTGAGTATGTTATAATTATTGCAATGTGTGTGGAGGGGTGATGGAATGTACTGGACTGGTGTGTCATGCATGTATGTCATAATAAATTAACTGTATGAAGGGGGAAGTATACTGGGATAAGAAGTGTATTTATATATAGAAAGTTCCTGATAATGCAGATGATAAGGCCTAGTGTACTACAATACATACTCAACAAACTCAAAAGCAGTTTCCACTTCAATGGGGATTTCCTAGTGTAGTAATAGAGCTAGTCAAAATATTCTAAGACTGTGATAAATGTTAGGGGGGTACAATGAATATGTCACATGGTGTACTTGCCATTCACAGATGATGGATGTACTGTAATGTTTTGCAATGTGTCAAGTCATCTGTAAGTAGGTACATATTGTTGTTGTTTGCTTATGGTGTATACTCACACCCGTACTCCTGTACAGAGACAGTGGACCGTTAGTTAGTATGCTGGTGTATATATGACACAGATTACAGAGTGAGTAATGAAGACTGATGATCATGCATGCTAATGGGACACTTATTTTTCGCACCAATTACTGTTGCAGTTTGTTTTATCATAGCAAACTGCTGTAATATAAAAAAGTGTAGATGCAAATAGGGCTGTCATGAATACAAGCTGGAAATATGCCATTTGTATGTCATGATGGCACCATTTGCATGCAAGTGTGCCAATCGCTGATGACTTGTGCCTGCCACCCTGCCAGGCTGCAGTTGTTGGGGAATGACACCCCTTTCTACTACTGACAACATGCTCCGACGACCATTTGTGTGCATATGTATAAATAATAAACAACCATGCCACTGCTGTTCCACTGCAATGCTCACAGACTGATCATGGGTAAATGTGATAAACTATTATATCGCATAACACTGGTAGTCCAGTGGAGTGCTTGTAGCACAATTACGGGAATATGCAATGAAATAATAGTCTAATATCACTGGTGATCTAGTGCAACACTTACAGCCCGATTGTGGGTATATGTGATAAACTACTATTTCCTATAACCATGGTGGTCCAGTAGCCCACTTTCAGTATGATTGTGGTCATATGTAATGAGATTATGGTCCAATGCCCTTCATGGTATACTGGGCTGCTCACAGCATGATTTTGGTTGTCAGTGAGATATAATGAGAAACCAATGCATCACTGGTGGCTCAGCATTACTCCCCTGTACACCCACGTACTGAGCCCCACTGTCCTGTGCCCCCCACCCCTGGTTACTGGTGGGTGCTAGTACACCATCTGCTTGCCTCTGTGCTGTCTGCAGACTGATTCCATACAGTAGGACTGTACAGCCATTGTTCCACAGTGTAAGCAATGGCTGTGCAGGTCATATCATACCACACAGTACATAAATGTGAAGGGATACATTCATATACCTGGGTTGTGTAGTACGGTATGAAATGCACGCCCATTGGCTTATGTTGTGGCCTAATGGCTGTACAGCCCTACTGTTCAGAGTCTGTCATTGGCTGTCAGGGTGGGAAGCTGGTAAGGAACTGATGACTGCTGCTGAGGGGGGGTGGGTTGTGCGGCTTAGTGGGTGTGAGTGGCCGGGTGTACCGCTGGACCACCAGGAATGGATTGGTTTCACATACTATAGCACTGATGCCTGCAATCAGCCTGCAAGTGAGATACTGGACCACCAGGGATATAGCACCATTATTACTACAGTAATGACTGCAATCAGCATGGGGGGGGCCAGCATGAAGGTGTCACTGTAGCTTGGGTTGTCACTAATAGCTGTCAGCTGCCATGTTGCAAGGTGTAATATTACAGCTGTGCTGTGGGTTGGCAGGTGTTGCTAATTTTTTTTAGGGTATCAACTGTAGGGTATCAAGGGAAGGATTAGAGTCTGTGTGGCTGGCTGTTTGTGTTTGTCTCGGTCAGTAGTTTAGTTTTTGTGGATTTTCATGAGTTTCTGCTTGGAGGAACTGGACCATTCTTGGACATAACATCTATGAACATTTCCTGGACTAAGAAACTGCAAAACATCACCACCAGGTATTGACATTCTCATCATAAATCAACTTTTTTGGAAGCCATCAAAGCCAAAAGTAAGGTCAGTAAATCTGTTATACAAGCACTGAGTTGTGGAGTGCTGCATTGGATCCGCATTTCCGTCTGACTCGTTCTTAAAGGATGTGTACTTGTTTTTGAGGTCTATTCAAAACCATTTTGGAGAACAAACGGAAGATACTAACAATGGATTTTTACATCCTGCATATGCCCCAGGCCAATGTTCATCACCTTCTGGAATTTAACCCCTTCAGAAATTTATCACATTCTAGGTCTTTGAGCTACAATAACAGTTTTCTGGTCCCCGGTAGTTCACCATTTCCTGTGGATTTGATTACTTTTCATCAATCACGTGGCACCTCTGAGAACATGGCTTTATATATTGTGCTCTGCAATATCACGGGGCAAACACAGACCAGCAAGGCCAAGAGGACTAGATACCCTACAACAAAACTAGTCTGCAAAATGATTAAAGCATACCTTCTTAGGATACTACTTATGTTACTTCTGATATCTGGAAATGTTCATCCTAACCCAGGGCCTACTGGCCTAGCACCCCATGCCACAAAAAGGCGGGATGGGTCCCTCACATTAACCTCAATCAATGTCTGCAGCCTCCTTAACAAACTTGACATCGTGCAAACCTGGGTCCAGCAACATAGCCCTGATGTCCTCTCTGTTGTCGAAACATGGCTTAACCCCAAGATACCAGACGCTGCAGTCACCAGCCCTGGATACTTTATATTCAGGCAGGGCAGGGTTTCCAAATGAGGTGGGGGCTGTGCCATCTACCTTAGGAATTCCTATCTGGGTCAAGTCTTCCGGTTCTCAAACCCTAAACCACCTTCGCAGGTTCTCGCTATTAAAGTTCTACTTGGGGCCCACAACAAGGAGCTCACCATTGCCTCTGTGTACCTACCCCCTAAAGATCAGCCCAATGGATTTATGAACATATTGGAAAGCCTACAGGGATTACACCATAACTCTGAACTCATAGTACTAGGCAATTTCAACATAAATTGGCTATCGCTGGAGGCCAGAAACTACAAGGATGCTGTCACGTCACAGAACCTCACCCAGCTTGTTACCACCCCCACCAGATGCAACTATAGGACAGGGTAGCACACACTTCTGGACTGGATCCTTTCTAATCACCCTGAATGAATCTCAAAAGTCTCAGTGCTCCCTGATGGGATCAGTGACCACTCACTGGTCACAGGTACCTGGACAAACAAATTCATTAAGCCACCTCCTAAAATAATCCACACCAGAGTGTTAAAGCAGGGGTACCTTGAGCTACTAAAGATACACCTAAGCCACCTGGACTGGACACCAGTCGACTCTGCCATTGATGTAAACCAAGCCTTAGACCTTTTCATTAGCCACTTCACTGTGGCCTGCAATATCTTTGCACCTCTCAAAAAGCTGAAGGTCAGGGGCAGAGCTAACCCTTGGATAACCCCTGATCTAATCACTTTACTCAAACATAGGGATGATCTCTGGCACTGTGCCCATACAACATCCAAACCTGGGGATATTAATAAATATAAAACTGCCAGAAATGAGTGCATGCGGGAAGTTAGGAGTGCCAAAAGCAAATACTTCAAGGAAGCTCTCTCCAACTACTGGGGTGATGGAAAACATTTTTAGAGTAACTTGAAAGACCTTACAGGCAAGGACCCTAAGTCACCACCCACCATGCTCAACATAAATGGAACACCAACGTCTGACCTGTACACAATCACCAACACCTTTAACAATGCGTTCTCCAACTTGGATAGTGTCCTCCCTTCTAATTTCTTTGATGCCCCCTCTGGTAGTAACCCTCCTGCAACTACTCCTCTCCTACAGCCTGCCTCACAATTCTACTTCAAGGAGATCCCAGAGCACGAAGCCAGAACCTATATTCAGAAGGCCATTCACAACGCAGGCTACAGCGGTGACTCCCTTGACCTGAAGTTGTTAGCACTTGTCCTTGAAGAAGTCCTTGAACCCCTGACAAAGGTCCTCAACCTATCACTAAGGATGTCCCAGTTCCCATCTCTCTGGAAACAGGCAACCATTACAACGGTACACAAAAGTGGAGACAAATCACTGCACTCCAACTACAGACCTATCTCCATCCTCCCTCCATTGCCTAAGGCCCTGGAGCACATCGCCTCAGACCAACTAGTCAAGTACCTGGAAAAATATGACATCCAGTGTCCCGAGCAACATGGTTTCCAAAAAGGGCACAGTACCACCACTGCACTATTAGAATTCACTGGCTTCATCCATACCACGCTCGATCAAGGAAACTGTGTAGGGGCAGTATTCATCGACCTTACAAAAGCCTTTGATACTGTGAACCACCCACTCCTACTCAAGCAATTATCAAACATTGGGCTCTCCAATGAAGCGCTGCTCTGGTTTTCAAGCTACCTTGGGGAGAGGGTCCAGCAGGTTAGGATTGCTGGTGTCACCTCAGAAGAAAAGCCAGTCCTTTCAGGGATCCCACAGGATCCATCCTGGGGCCACTACTCTTCAGCCTCTTCCTCAATGGCCTTCCCAGTGCCTGCCACCAGAAATTACTACTCTACGCCGATGACGCAGTCATGTTCACCAACCACCAAAATGCAGAGCTCCTCGAGAAACAATTACAGCTTGAATTAATGCACATCGAAGAATGGTTCAAATCACACAAACTGGTCATGAACTACAGCAAAACAAAGATTATGACCTTCTACAATGCCAGGAGCAAGTACAAATCCCGTGACCTCACCATCCTAAACCAAACAGGGACCTTACTTGAACACGTTCCTGATTTTAAATACCTAGGTGTCACATTGGACAGCTCACTCTCCTATCATCAGCACATAGATTCTGTCACCAAAACCACCAACATCCATATAGGCCTGCTCTACAGGCACAAACACTGCATGACTCCTGACACTCTCCAGTTGGCTATCAACAGCTCTGTCACCTCCATCATTGATTATGGGCTACCAATTTATGGCTCTGCCGCTGCCTCTGCCCTCTGAAGAATTACAGTTGCACTCAACAAAGCATGCAGGCTGCTAACTGGGGCTGATCAACTTACACACACTTGTGACCTGTACACTCAGGCAGGATGGCTTCCTCTCATCAGCCGGATACAGTATCAAACCTGCCTCTTAGCCAAAAAAGTCCTCCTTCCGTTGAAAAGCTCCTCATTGACCACCACAGCACCCAGCAAACTAGAAGTTCACAACAACTAACCTTCCTTGTCCCCAGATGCCGGACTACCATGGGCCAGAGGGCCTTTGCCCACAGAGCACCACAGTGGTACAATACTCTCAACAAAGAAACTCTTACTGCTTGTTGCTTGCTGCTCTTGGCCCTTTTAAGAAACAACTCTGACTTCATCTTATTTCAACTAATCGTTGTGACTGCCTCGCCTAATCAGGGGCCCACTGCTCACTACCCTCCACTTCAGTCTTGACAGCTACCTCACCCCGCCTTGCCCCCTTCTACCTGTCTAACCCCTTGCCCCCTCTCCCTTTCCTCCCCCCAGGTATTTTCTGACTTTTATCCCTTCCCTCCCTCCCTTTAGAGCTCCTACCATCACCCTCTACCCTCCGACAATGGCCTTCCTGCCTGCATACCCCCTTCCCTTTCACCTGCAGTGCTTATTTCTAAGATTGCCCTTGGCTGGTATGTAATGCTACCTAACATTTGGCACATTTTGAATTACTGGAATTTCCTAAGCCTCAGTCTCTTACTTCTTTTTATTGTGTAACTATGTATTATTATGTTGACCTTTGTATGTATGTATACCCCCCATTCCTTCGACATGGAACCTTTGTAAATGAGCAGTTCCTTCTCAAAGGTATTTGTAATCCTAGATTTCAGTAAACTAAAAATATAAAATAAAAACTAAAACTGTGTGCAGTGCAAGTAGGGGTTGGGACTGCATGGGTTAGTACATTCTGGGCTGAATATCAGGATATATGTTACATGGATGGGAATGACCCTCCTAATTGAACTGCATACATTACTGTTGTGCTTCGACTCCTTGGCATTCGTACCAGGCATATTCCCCTTTTAAACATCACACTGGTACACATCAGTAGGTTGTGCATGGTGACACTATTGTGTGCATTGCACAACCATTCTGAATATCCCACTCACTGTTTCTTAATATGATGTGTAAAGAACATATTTCATTTAATTAGGTGCCAAAGTAAGTGGGTTGTTGGTTTGTAAATGTCTAACATTATTTAAAGTATTATAAAAAGAGTATGACAAATATAGTTTTCTGATTGTGTGCAAACATTCTAACAACCTCATGTAAATCTTTAATTAACATACATCTACAAATTGGTCATATGGTCAACAAGGTTTAAGAGTGTTAAAGAACATGTTTCATTATAATACAAATAAGGCACTCCCAGAGATTATGTTACTGGTTAGTTAATCATGGTCTAGGCGCATGTGGTAATCGGTTAAACTTTTTGCCATACTGCAACCATACAGGTGATCAACAGAACATTAACATAACTCTTGGTCATGCCTTACTGTTCAATTAATGTAACAGCAGTAAAATATGATTTTTTTAAATGTAAATATGTACACAGAACAAATAACTATATGACATGTGTGTCTCTTTTGTTGTAGTCATTAAACAGATGACTATATGAACATTAGATAATGGAGATAGTACTGTTGGTGTACAGGTCATGCTATTATTCTCATGCAGGTATGAAGAAATAACATAGGTTCAGATGTTCAAGTTTACTTGTTCATACACAATTGAAGATCTAGTATCACTGTATATCAGACTGTGTTGTTTATTATGCCAAAACATTTAGGTACTGAGTGTTACCAAATACTAAGTGATATAAAACAACTGTGTGGATAGTATACTGTTCTTATGGATCTTTTTAAGTTGTCCATGAAGAACATAATATGGTACAAAGAAATATTATAACACAACTGAGAAGACCGGAGTTCTGATTAACATCACACTCGTAAATAGTCCTGAGATTGCTCAGCAAAATGTATTATAATTATTGAATTAGATATCAATATTGTAAGTGCAAGAGAGGTAGGTAATCACCATTTTGAGGTTCATATATTGATTCATGTTTTTTGTCACTTTGCAGGATGCCCTCACTTAAAGCGGTGCGCTGGCCACTGCCGCTGTTACCACAGGCTCGAGCACAAGGTTGACAGTCTCATAAGAGACAATGTTGCACTTCATGTAAGCGCAACAGAAGACTGTCAACCTTGAGCTTGAGCCTGTGGTGACAGCGCCTACTGACACCATGGCCAGCTCCAGCTTACCTCACCTCCACCAGCAGCATCCAGCTTCCCTGGGACACAGTGACCAGCATCCACAGCTGCTCCGGTATCTCCTCTGGAGGGCGCAACAGCTTCCACTTCAATTGCGCCTCCACATTGAGTCCAACTTATCGGTTGGGCTGCCTCAAGCAGCAGCACACCTTTCAATATGACTTGCTGTAAAAATTTAAAATAGTTGTTTATATATTTTTCTATGTGTTTTTTTGCAAAATCGTTGTTATAAGTTTAAAAAATGAATATATATATATATTATGTAGTGTTTATTTTTGTAGATAAAAAATCAATATATTTTTATGTTTATTTTTTATTTTGCATTCACTGTGATTAAATTCATTGTCATTTTTTAATGATGAATACCTGTTTTGAGCTGATCATTTAAAATAATATTTGTATACTTTTATATATATATATATACTATATATATATATATATATATATATATATACAGTAAATGTTTTTTGAATATAACATTTTTTCTTGTGGTATTATTAAGTTGTGGGGATCTTTGTCATCAGTATTTATAAAAAAGGGTCTGACAAATGCAGCTTTCTGATTGGCTGCAAACATTCTGCCACCCTTATGTTAATGTTTTATTAACATACATGTACAGCTTAACCATATACTGAACAAGGTTTAACGCTGTTTAACACCATGTTTCATTATTATAGCAATAAGGCACTCTCAGGGATTATATTAATGGTCAGTTAATCAACCTCTAGGTGCATGTGGCAGTCGGCCGCACCTTGTGCCACAGTACACCCCCAGCAGGTGATTAACAGACCATTAACAGAACTGTTGGTCATGCCTTATTGGTTAAATATTCTATAAGAAAGCATTTGTTTTCCTTAGTTTGGTAAAGAAGGGTATTATACACAAAGTTTGAGGTTTACACAGATAACACATTTAAATTATTGTTGTGTTACATATCTTACAGTGTTATGACAACATTTTTGTAGGTACATTAATAAGTATTAGTTATGTTCAGAATTTGTGTTTATAAAGGTTCAGAAGAGGACCATGTAAGTTATATAAATATTTAATAGTGGTGCTGAGAAATAGAGTGCCACATTCTTTATGTCCCAAAAGAGTAGTCTAACTGGCTGCAAAAAGACAGTGAGTGAAACAGTACAACACCATCAATTAGTATTGACATAACAGTGGTAAGCAAAAGGAAATAGATAAATATTGAGAGGCATATGCTTGAGATGGATGTTGTCTTACTCTTCATAACAGAAAATTCTGTTAGATGACTTCCTGTGTTCTTCATTTGTGTGCATTTGTCTATGTATGTGTGGTGCTGCCACAACATTTTCACGTAGTATTGGTACTTACCATTCTCAAAAAGACAGGATATTCATGGCAAAAACTCTGTTTAATGCATCAGTTAGGGTTGTTACACAGTGACAAAAGCAAGGAAATTCAGTGTTAGGGTTGAAAAACCTAACTCTGAATTCACCCCCCAGCACCACACACACACAGACACACACACACATACAAGTAGGGGGGAGGACCAACACAACACTACCAATGACAGACAACCAGCAGCAGGTGACAGAAATAAAAAAAACAACTGTCTAAATGTACTACAAGACATCTCCACCCACCTGACCAGGTACTGCATGCTTAGTGGAGATCAACAGCAAAACTGAGGCCATGTACACCAAATGTACACATCCCTGATTGCAGGTGCACACAATGTACCACACTTAGTAGTTGCATGGCCTCACCTAGTGATGCCCCACACCCCACCACACCTGGTACTGCAGCTCAGGTATAGAAAACAGCAAAACTAAGTAGTTGTACAGGTAAAATATGTGTAGTTGATTTCATGTATACACAGGCAGTGCCCCACCCACTCAGACCAGGTACTGTGTAGTTACTGGAGAATCCCAGTTAAAATTAACCCATGAAGATCAACACTGTTACTCCATGATTGCAGCCTTGCAAAGGTTAGTACAATTATATACTGGTCTGGTACGGCCGGTATAGTTAGGGTTGGCGGCCACTTTAATGTTAAACCCCAAAGTTTGCACTTCAATAACATTGCAACCATTTGTTTGATTTCCCTGAAATCTTTCATGCATGGCATCCAACAATAGATCTCAGGATCTGGAAAGTTTTGTTTTGGTAGGATGTACGGTTGTAGAACTGTAGAGTGCCAAAAAAGTGAAAACTCCTTGACTTTTGTGCATTTTTTGGTCGAGCTTAAAGGACTGAAGATTGCATCTGAGTGGATTCAAATTTGCATGTCTATATGTGGCCTGGGTCAAACTGGTGCCTTTTGAAGATTTGGTGAAAAAATCTTAATCTGTTCAAAAGTTATTCAAATTTTTCATGTCCCATTTTAACCTATAGGAAAATTTATATGTGCATTGCGAAAACTTTCACGATCACTTTTTTGTTGTTGTGCTCCCTAATTTTGTTTTCATGCTGCTGCCATCTTCTTTTCAGTTAGCAAGAGACAAAAAACATTGTAAATTGAAAAATAATGCCCTTTGGTAAACACCAACAGTTGTGTTTACCTAATTGGGCCCTTAGGAACATTGACCCTGGCATTAGTTTTTCAGCAGGTGGTCTGGAAATATGTTTTTCCACCATTCTGCTGTTTTGTTGCTGCAACAACATTTTTTGTTTTTGTGGCAATGGCCTCAGTAAAAAAAGTACCTCTGCAACACTTTTTTGTGCATGAAAGCATTTCATTATAAGGTATAGGGGTGTCACAAAAACATTATTGTTTTTGCAATAACAATGCTCAAAACATCGTCCCAAGTATTGTTTTCTTTGTCACTTCACTGTGCCAAGGTAGATTGTACTTTTGGGCTGAAACTTGCAGGGTGGCAAGCCCTTGTCCCATAGATGTGCCTTTTTGTGGTTTGGTCCCAAAACATTCAATGGGCCCACTGTTACAGTGTTCCGAAGTTGAGAAATTTCCCATAGGATAACATTGCAGCACCCGCAGCACCTTTCGGCATCAGTATCTTGAATACGATTCAAGATATAGATTTTTTTGCTACCAGCAGCTTAGTCCACCTAAGCATGCTTGGAGGTTTTGAAGTCATGATTATAACTGCAATGGATTTTTTTCCATAGTTGCCATGGTTACTGAGATATTGCCAAATAAGTGTTACAAGGGTTACTTTCAGTATTATGGGGCTGTTGTATGGCTCCATATTTAAGTGTAAGTGGGACTGCAGGGCCTGGAGGGCCCACGCTCCCACGTATGCATACCATTACACAAAAAATGGACAACACAAAGGGAATGCAGGGCCCAGAGGGCCTTCACTCCCACAAACACATACTACTAACCACTTACATTACACTTTCTCAAAAAGAAGGGAAATTCATTGCAAAAAAATCTCCATCAATGCATCAGTTAGGGTTGATGTCACAGTGACAAAAGTTTGGAAATTCAGTGTTAGGGTTACCATCCCCACCCTCCACCCTACAGGCACCAACAGGCATCGGGGTGTTCCATGGAGTCATCAGATCTAACTCTCACCCCATTCTCCTATACTATACTGTACAGTCTCAGCTTGTTTACACATGGAATGGGGTAAGGGGTGAGCCTGGTGACCTCATGGCATGCCCCAATGCCTGTTGGTGCCTGTAGGGTTGGAGAGTGGGAGGTGGGGTGGTAGGTTTGGTAACCCTAACATCTAATTTCCAAACTTTTGTCACTGCAATGAATATGACTATATATATATACATATATAATATATATATATATATATATATGCCCATATATATCTCAGGACACATGGGCACATCACACCTATTCTCGTAAACCTACACTTGCTCTCTTATTCTGTATTTAATATGTAATTGCCTTAAATCCCCATAATCCTGGCTACTCAACCTCTCTTTTGTTATCCCATCATTCAATTTTCTTTTTTCTTTTCTACATTACAAATCTCCATTGTCTCTTTAGGAGCTTGTTTCTTTCAGTTTATCTGTTCCTTGTGCCTGGAATAAAGTTCTTCTTCATCTTTGTCAGGTTGACTATATTGAGCCTAGTATAGGTCTCTTCTCAAAGCATTCATTTGTTCATAGAAGATTCAGTGCAGATTCTGAATAAAGCCTCTAACAACTTAATGCTTGCAATAATTAAAAAGACAAGAAGAAAAAGTGAGAAAACTAGAAGAAGAAATTAAAATGCTGGAGCAGGAGGTATTTAAGGATATGTTAGAAAGAAATAAAAGAGATTTGAATGAAAAACTTGAGAGTGGCTCAAAAAGATTTAAGGATGAATTAACAAAATATAAAAAGTGGAACCATTTGAGAGATGAGCAAGATTACAGAGAAGGTGCAATATATAATTGGTATGGCAGGAGACAGCAAGGAGAAAATAACATTACATGAACATCAGAGATTTAGTGTGGGAAATTTTGATACCACAGATGGAAGTGAAAATGAAATAAATGAACATCTATGAGATAATTAGGAGGCAGTCAGGACCAGGTTTTATTTTAGTCTTTTGTAACCGGTTTGTGTATGCATATGCAGTTTTTCAAGAAGATGCCATGGAAGGTCCAAGTACCAGCCCTAGCAAAGGAGGTGGACCAGGAAGGGTGGGGCAAAAGGAAAAGGCAGAAGAGGGAAAGGTGGAGGTGCAAAAGGGAACTATGGACTGTACTGGGGGGCACAGTGTCCATGGAGGGCACCAAGGACAAGGAAATGGAAGTTATCAATCTTACCAACACTATTCTTAGTGATAAATAAGAAGACGTTTGGAAAAAAAGGTATTTATTCATCCCTAGAACCAAGGTAAATGCCTTTAATGTAAAAGTAGACTTATATAAACTGTATAGACAGCTACATCTTAAGGTGCATTTTGATAAGCAACCCAGAATAGAAACAGGACATATAACAACTTATATAATAGCAAAAATTCCAACAGAGGGCACTTAGGTTGAAATCAACTGGCAAGAGACACTTTTTTTTAAACAAAAGTTGCCTTCAAGGCAGGTCTGCCCCCCGAGGCAGTTAAGACAGATCTGCCTCAGAGGCAGCACTGCCTTAGAGGCTGGTATGGATAGGGCTGCCTCCCAGGAGGGGCTTTAAACTGTACAGCTAAAGACCTGCAGTTCACAGCTCTCCCAGCTTGGTGGTCTAGTGGAATGGTCAATCTCCTGATAAACAAGAGAGTAAGAGTTTACATCTACACAAGGTCCTCTCAGTTTTCTTTTGTCAGAATTTTACTTGATCAGTGATCCATGGCAGTGTTGTGTTAGAATAGTACATATATAAGGAAAGGGACTTACCTGTGAGAAAGAACAACTGCAACAGTAAAGGGCTGCAGTTGAGGCAGATACGCCTTATCTGCCTCAGGGGCAGACCTACCATGGAGGTAACTTTCATTTAAAGAAAGTGCCTCTTGCCACTTGCAAATAGACTGCATAAGAGAAACTACTCCACTTAAGAAACATGTTCTGGTCAGAGCTGATATGGCTGCTCATAGTGATGAAAGCTCCCCAGAGTGCTGAAAAAAGAATTTTCAGAGCTGTCACCACACCAGAGACAGATGTAATTACGAGTTTGCAGGTGCATAGTGTGACCTGGAGGTAGCTGTGTGCAATTGATGGGATAATGGTTGTGGAGCTCCACCCCCGCAGCTGTAAAATTCTAGTTTTGTAACTAATAGTGTCCCAAGCCAAGCAGTGAGCATTTTTAGCAAAATAGAAAAGATGTGGAGAAAATTTTCAAAAGGTATGAAAGATTTAAAGGTCATCACAACATCACAAAAGCAGAAAGGAAATGCACTGAATGAAATAAAAACATGTCAGAGATTGTTGTGAAAGATTCAGACAAAGAAGGAGGAATCACATTGTGGTCAAAGAATATGTATTTGGAGGAGCTGAAAATACAACTAAAGAATGAGAAAATGTATAAGAAATTACAGGGTGACCCTACAGAAGAAATTTAGAGCATGCTAACTATATGACTGAAACAGCCAGAGAAAAATTATGGATTTAGGAAATAGAGAAGAAAGCTCTCATTGCAGAGAATCCAGTAAAACCCATGGTATACCCAATGCCTTAAAGACATAAGGAAGCAATAAGACTCTCCCAGGTTTGGATTATGGTCTGAGAAGAGCATGCCTCAGGTGCATTATGTGGCACAAGGTGCTGGCGCTAAATGCCTTTAGCACCTGGGAAGTGCTCTTATCAGGCCATGGCCAACACCTCAGACTGTCTTATTGAACTTATAAACTGGACCCCTCCTCCCATAACCCTCCCCCAGAAAAAATAACAAAAAATGTAAAAAAAAAACTATGTTGGAAACAAATTTACAAAGCACTGAAAAACAGTACACCTGTGCTGCAGACTTGCACACCATATATACAGTATGAGTCACTAGAGGGCATTGGTGTCTGTGTTCCTTCTGTAAACTGTCTCTCCTCAACACAGAAACACTTTTTTTTCTTAATCTAGTTTGTTTTCATATTATCTAGGGTTTGTTCTTAGGTTGCAGCTGGTGGCTCGCTTGACTGTGAGCGAGCATGTCCATTCCCAGCTGCCAGAGCATTGCTGTCTGTGTCGCTTCTCTCAACTGTCTCTCCCCCATGACAGAAATACTTCTTTTTTTTTTCTTAATTTTTATTCAGGGTTTGTTTTTAGGTTACAGCCAACTGCTTGCTTGACTGTGAGCGAGGAAGTCCCTTCCCGGCTACTGTAGAGAGTGGTTTCCACTTTGCACTTTAGAAACTGTAACTTCTGTTGTGCAACGCTGTTGTAGACAGATGATTTTTATTTGATTCTATATGTTGTCTCATGGATGGAGAGGGATGGCTAGCAGAGCTGGACAGCATGGCTGAGTGCAGATGGTGCAAACAGAGTGCAGAGTGTGGTAATGGTTAGTGCTCACAATGAGCACTATGCATGAATGGAGCGGAGTGGCTAGATGCGCATAACTGGGGCATGTAGCCACTCTGCACCCATTGCACCTTCCCAAAATACCGCATCCCTGGTGGTCTAGCAGACTCCCCTCACTTTATCTGATTTCCCCATACAATAAAATGTTTACTGCCCTAGTGGTCCCCTCCCTATCCCCAATCTCCCCTTCACATAAGTGCTGTTCTTCCCTGGTGATCAAGCAGTCCCTCCCCCCTCTCCAGTGTCAGTTGCCTTGTTGGTATTAAGAAAAAAACAAATCTTTGTAGTAGTCCCTCCCCCAATGCTGGATCCCCTCCTCTGAAAATCTATTTATATATTTATATTCCTGGTGGTCTAGTGTCCCTCCCACACCCCCACACCTGCCCTTTTAAGTAATGACTCAATCACCACCCCACACCTTCCATCCCCATTCCTGGTCTGCAAGACTGTTACCAGCACAGCCCTCCTTTCACCTCCATGGCTGGCCACAGACTGCGGTATGAAAGAGCCCCATCTGCAGACTGTGGCTATGAATGAGCTCCAGAAATGTGTGTACTATTCTTCTGTAAAAATAGGGGGAACTTTTAGCTCTGCCAACACATCTAAAGAGTTTGACATCAGACAGTGCATTACATGCAGTACAGAAAGTATAATCTGTCTGGCATAATGTACATGTATTGCCTTTTACATTGGAAAAACCAAAAAGGACTTTTAGGAGTAGGGTGGGGGAACATGTAAGAGCAATAACCAGACAGGATATTACATATGTCACAGCTTCACACTTAAAAGATTCAAATGAAGGAATTCCTCATTCCTTCTCTTTTATGGTAATTGAAAGGGTAAGCAGAAACCCAAGAGGTGACAATTATAACAACTTGCTACAGCAAAGAGGGAATGTTTGTATTTTGCAATTAGGGTCATACAGAAAACCAGGTTTGAATACTAGTCTTGATATACAGTACACCCCTATCTTAATAAAAAGAAAAAGAAATAAATGTACTATGGACCTCCCCTCTTTATTTCAATATGCTATAAGCAGTTGCATTTTATCCCTGAATAGGAATGCTATCTAATATTGTAACTGTTTTGAAATATGTATAAATGGTTATTTTGGAAATGTTGTGAGGTTTGCGCTTTTTGGATTTTGGACCTTTCAGGTTAGTTATACACTTTATTTAGTAATATAGCTATATTAATGTTTTTATGTAATCTTATAATTCCTTCTTTCCTTTCCCTTCCCCTTTCTCCCCACTTTCATCTTCCTCGGTCCCTGTGATTTTATTAACTAATGCTTACATAGCTTCCTGAGCACCTAATATGTACAGTATATATTAAATTTGTTTTTTCCCTCCCTCCCTACACCCTTCTTTCCTGGTTATATCAACACTTTGCTTTTGATTTAGCACTAAGGAGATTTTTAGTAGAATGTTTTTAAGTATTTATTCAAAATGCTATTCAGTTAAGCAGTTGATGTATTAATCCATACTAAATCACTTTGAAATTTACTCAGTCAAAGAAGAATCTGTTTATTACATCATTATTGTAATTGTTATAAATTCTGTGATGTTTGTGTGTGTCCTCAGCCTTTGATAAAGGATAAGTCAGTCCGAAATGCATCAGGCAGAGCCTTTCATGAAGTGGTTTCTAATGAAAAAAAGGTTTATATTTATAGGCCCAGGTATTCAAAAGGGTTGCGCATGGTGCAACAGTGTTGCCCCATGCACAACCCACTGATGCGCCCCGGCATGATATTCAAATCGGAAAAGTGCTCAGCACAAATCCTGATGCACCGGAGCGCATCAGTAATGTATGCAGGTGCAGGTAGGGGAGGTGTGCCCATGCATACTCTGCACAGCCTGATATTCAGCCCGGGATGTGCAGAGCCATGCATATGCAACCCCTACCTGCACCAGCACAAAGTTGATCAAAAAAAAAAGGAACAGTGGATGGCCACCCACAGGTGAGCTGCCACATTGTAGGGCACAACATGGCAGCTGCCACCTGTGGGTGGCCACCTGAGCTCTGGCTGCACCTGGTGATGCCCCCCCATGCTTAATCATGGGCATTTGTAAAATAAGAAATGCATTCTGTCCAATATCCCTGGTGGTCCAGTGGACCGCTTTCTGCCCGATCGCGGGCTTTTGTAAAATAAGGAATAAATGTCCAATATCCCTGGTGGTCCAGTGGACTGCTATCTGCCCAATCATGGGCTTTTGTAAAAAAAAAAATGTCCAATATCCCTGGTGGTCTAGGGGTACCCCTCCCACCTGCCCACTGAGCCCCACTCCCCCTGGGTCAGCCGGCAGTGACATCACCCCACCTGCCTGCCACCCCGCTGCGCGACCCCAGCACTATCAATAGAGCTGTACACCCATTGGTTCTGGCGTGAGCCAATGGGTGTACAGCTCTCCTATACTGCACATTCCAGATATGTGAATGGGATCATTCTACATATCTGAATGTGTGTAGTATGGTATGGTTTTACCAATTGGCTCACGCTAGACCAATGGGTATACAGCCCTACCGATGGTGTCAGTTGGTGCAGGCGGCAGGCGGCAGATGGTGGGTTCTGCCGCCCACCAGCTGACCGAGGAGGGGCGTGGGGGTTCAGTGGGCGGGTGGGGAGGGGTACCCCTAGACCACCAGGGATGTTGGACATATTTTTTTACAAAGCCTGCAGTCGGGCAGATAGCAGTCCACTGACCACCAGGGATATTGGACGAGGTCTATTTTTTATACAAATGCCCGCGATTGGGCTGTGGAGCACATTGCCGGCTGCAGGGGACATTGATCCCCTACAGCTGCTGCCTGGCAGGGCGCCAGGTGCAAGTCGTCGGGGATTGGTGCACCTCTATGCAAATGGGGCCATAATGACATGCAAATGTCCCCATTTGTGCCTTGCATACATTATGGCCCCATTTGCATGTCAAGTTTTGAATATCGTGGGTGCTGTGCATGGCGCAATGGAACTTGCGCTAGCGCATCCCCATGCTTCACTCTGGCCACTTGCGCTGGTGCAGTGCCACTGTGCCATGCACACTGCGGGTGGCCAGGGTGCGATATTCAACGCTACTGAGCCATGGTGCAGCTATATTGAATATCACCCAGTCCACACCCCTGCACAGCCAAGTTGAGCTGGGCCCAAGCTTGGACCACAGCCTGGCGCAGTTTGAATATCTGGGCATTAATATAGACCTCTGTGGCATCCTACTACATTGCGGTGGTTGAGTGCTGGAACCATGATTGTATTTCTACTAGTTTTTATTCTAAAGCACCACCATTCCTTGTGCACTTCTTCTTGTATGGTTAAATTGGCATAGTGATAACTTTTTGTTGTGCAGGTCAGGTTAGCACAAGTAGTTCCAGTTGGCATATTATGTCCTGATACAGGCATGGCTAAATGCAGATTTCAGCCAATCAGGATTCAATATTTCTTTTGCCAATTTTATAAGAATAAACAAAAGCCACCAGGATGCCCCATACTAAGTGGAATTGGCTCTGTCTCAGTAACTATTTCCATATTTCTTGATTTCTTTTTGCACCCTTTTCTTAAAGACATAAAATCTTATGTTGGGGAAACAAAAGATGTGTTGGATATATTAAAAGGATTCAAAGTTATGGACACAACAATGTTGGCAACCTGTGATGTAGAAAGTTAATATACCAACACCCCTCATGATGGGGAATAGCTGCAATTGGAAAGAAACTAGTACAGAGACCAAGCAATTTCCTTCCCCTAAATTAATTTATTATAGAGCTTGCTAATTTTGCTTTAAAATCCAATTATTTTATGTTTGCCAATGATTATTTTGAACAAGTGCATGGTACAGCTATGGGCACCACCTTCGCTTCGTCTTTAACAAATATTTTTGTGGGTGAATGGGAAAATGAGTACACATGGAATCCAGAGGAGAATAGATGGAACAGTTTTTAGTCAAATGTATTCAATAAATTGTTAATGTGCTTCTCCCATGGGAGGAGCCAGAGAATACATTAACACATTTTTAATATACTATACATAAATAATTGTTACATCAATCTGAAATTTTCAATGGAAAAGGGTATAGAATCAGTTCACTTTCTGGATATCACCATCTACAAGGTGGGCATAAGCTCACAGACAAAACTATTCTGGAAAGAAATAGACTGAAATACCATTTTGCATTCAACTAGTCAACACCCACATCATACCAAAGGCAATACTCCATAGAGGCAATTGATTAGAATCAAAAGGAATTGTAGTGAAGAGAGTATGATGTGACAGGAGATGGTAAATACCTGCTGTAGGTTTATAGATTGAGGTTATGAACCTGGGACATTATTGAAAGCAGTATAAAGTGAACAGAATCAACAGAGATGAACTGCTTAAAGAATGTACTAACACATGAGAGTCAGAGTAAACAATAACTTTCAGTACCTCATTCCCTATGGTGTCCCTTGAAATTAACTCAGTGGTTAGAAAACACTGGGGGGTCCTAGATAACGAACCCATTCTGAAACCTATAGTAGCAAAGGGTCCCAAAGGTTCATACAAAAGAGGCAGGAACCTGAGAGATATTTTGGTAAAAACTTTGTTTATGAAAGAAAAGCCTAACCTTTGACCTGATCGGATGCCAGAACCCCCACAGAGCAACTTTAGGTATGGTAATTGCATACAATGTGCAAATACAAATAGTACCAAAACCTTTAACCACCCGAGGTCTGGAAAGAAATATAAGATCAGAAATGTTATTAATTATAACACAGCTACTGTTATTTTATGTTGTTAGAAAATGGCAAGAATTTATTCTGAAACCTGATTGCCTGAGACAGGATCCAAGCTGGGCATTTATTTTTCAATAGATGCCCAGCTGAAAATAAAAGCCAGTCCAAGTGCCACTTCATCAGGTACCCTTGTGTACTTGTGCCCAGCCTGCTTTCTCGTTGGCTGAAAGCACCCAGTGAAATTTCAAATCCTCTCCATCTTTTTCTCTCACTTAGCGAGAGCTACTGTCCACCCCCACACACACACACTCTCCCTTACTTCAGTGCAAGAAAAAAAAGAAAGCCCACACTCCGGATACTTTGCGGTCAGGAAGAGTGATAAAACAGCAATTTCAAACAGCCGTGTTCTTATACAACGGCGCCACTCTCCCGACCGTGCTCTTCCAGTACCGTGCTGAATAAAAAGGAAGCTGTGAGTCCATTTGGCTTCATGCTAGGAACCGCGTATAAGAAAATGGCACAAATGCCAAAGAGTTCCCACACTGCTGCCTCAAATTTAAATAAATTAATAATTTACATCATGGCTGTCCCTCGTTATCACAAATGCAGCTATCCAGTAGGGTCATGCAAGGTCAGTCATGCGCTTAAGACACGCATCCTCCAATGACTACTGAATAAAAAAAAAAACAGTCTTGCACAAAAGGAGACAGATGATATCCAGACACTGCTGGGGTGAATGTTTTCTACACACTTCTTGTTCTGGTGCGTGTGTGTGTGTGTGTGTGTGTGTGTGTGTGTGCGCATGGAGGGGAGGGTGTCAATAGATTAAAATAGCTGTGTGGGGAGAACCAATAGGAGCTGGAACAGCCTTTAAACAAATGGACTACTTTTCCTAGAAAAAACAATTCTACTACTTCTATTCATTTTTAAACTGATTTCCTCTCTTATTTCATTGAAATTTATTAAGATGCCCATTTTCTTTTCAATTCAAATTTTATTAAACATTTTCACAATATAGGAGGCAGCAATTGTAACAAATACAACCTGTTCACAGTGCTTTATGTAGACTGCCCCCCGTCCCTCCCACCTCCAGTACAGCAGTATAATTCTGTATTGTAACATAAATTCTGCAACAATAACCATATACCAGCCAGAAAAACTGACAACCAACAACCCTATATCCGTACACTCATGATTAAGGTGTGAAGGGGATCCCAGATACGTTTGTAACTAGATAATCAATTTTTGAGGCTAGCTATAGCCTTCTCAGTACGAAGGTTAACTATTATTTCATTTACCCATTCCTGATATGTCAGACTAGCCCTATCTTTCCAATGTCTTAATATGAGTTTCTTAACTGATAATGCAATCATGGAAATATGAAATCTCTGAACTTTAACCTTGATGGAGGACAGGTCACCCAGAAGGCAAATATTTGGAGTGAAACAATCTTGCAGACCCAGTAAGGGGTCCAGGTTATTTTTAATTGAATCCCACAGAGAGATTATTTTGGGGCACATCCAGAATGTATGAAGTCTTGTTCCTTCTCCTTGGGAGCATCTAGTACATAAATCTGATTCGAGGAGACCCCATCTTGCCAGTTTGGCAGGAGTATAATACAAGTTGTGTAAAATATGATATTGCATAAGGTGTAATCTGTCTTGAGACACATATTTGTGACAGAACTTCCATAAAGCCGGCCAATTAAAGGTATATTGAGGGAAAAGAGAACCCCAGAATCTAGTCGGGCCTTAAGAGCCCCCGTACTGTCGATGAAACAAAATTTGATATATTTGAGAAATGACACCAGAAGAACCCAATAAGGGGGGAAGTTCAGGAATCAGTGCAAACGCTGAAGGGCGAGTGGGGGTTTACCCAACATAGTGGTAAGCAGGTGTTTTAATTGAAAAACCCTGAATTGTAAAGGTACTGGAATACCAAATTTCCGGATGATTTTGGCTACAGAAAGCCAAGCTCCCTCGTCATCCAAAAACATGGATACTATCCCATCGCCCACTTGGGGTAACCATGTATGGGAGATCCTCTGCTTGTTTAAAGTAAAGGCCGGTGAGTTCCAAATAGACTGGGACAGATCCAAATATGGAGTATATCCCGGAAAGGAACAAAGTTGTGCATATACTTTTAGTGACGTCATAAGGGTGGGACTTTTATTAGTATCTTGTAAAAGAGATAGTTTAACATAAAACATAGTCGGGGGTCCATGTTCATAGACTGGATGAAATCTAATTCGATGTTGAGCAAGCCAGTCTCAAACTCTGGGGACACGGATTCACCCACTTCAGGCATTTAGCGAGGTGACTAGCCCAGTAATAGATAGCCAAGTGAGGAATCCGCAGTACCCCATCTGCTTTCAAGGCAGCCAGCTTATAATATGCCAGCCAGGGGTGTTTATGCGACAAATAAAATTAGTAAAAACTCTATGCATTTTCTGGAACCAGGATAGTGGGATGAATGAATTAAGATGAGAAAGGGGATAAAAGAGACAGGCAAAAACATTCATCTTGATTATATTGATACGGCCCCATAATGAAACCGGAAGCTTAGACCATCTGTCCAGATCTTGGACAGTCATCTGGGACAAAGGTTCCAAATTTTCTTTAAACCATGAGGAAGGGTTACGTATTAGTTTAATACCCAAATATTTGAGAGCCCGAGGTGCCCAACACAACCGAAGGGGGAAATATCCGTCTTGGAAACCTTATGGTTAAGGGGAAAAAAATACAATTTGTTAGCATTTAACTTATAATTTGAAAAGGAGCTAAATTTAGCAATTTCCCCCAACAAGGCTGGGATAGATTTCTGCGGATGGGCCAAATAAAGGAGAAGATCATCGGCATATGCTGTGATCTTGACCACGTGGTTCCCCACCGGAATACCTTGTATCCCCATATTATTATGGACATTTTGAATGAGAGGTTCCAAATATAAGTTAAATAAAAGAGCGGAAAGCGGGCATCCCTGTCTGGTACCGGAATATAAAAGGAAAGATTTGGAAAATGCACCATTTCCAGTAATCCTAGCAGATGGAGCCTCTATATAAAGCTCGAATCCAGTCTATGAACATGGTAGGGAAATCAAAAGCTTTAAGGACCTGGAATAGAAAGTTCCAATTCACACGGTCAAATGCCTTCTCGGCATCCAGGGAGACCAATCCAGCAGGAAAGGTAGCATCCCTGGACTATAAGAAGACATGCGAGAGGGTGCGCAAATGGTCTGATGATGACCGTCCCTTCATAAATCCTACCTAGGAAATACCAATCAGGTCTGGAAGGACCAGAGTTAGCCTATCGGCCAATATCTTCGAAAGAATTTTGATGTCTTGATTTAACAGAGATATAGGCCTGTAACTCTGTACTAACCCAGGATCTTTGTCCAGTTTAGGGAGAAGGACAATCAGGGACTCAAACAAGTAAGTGTCTACAGCAACCCCGGAGAGAATAAGTAAGTACAACCGGTGAAGCACCGGCAGTAATTGTTCCCGGAAAACTTTATAGAATAATGAGGAAAAACCATCCGGCCCCGGAACTTTGTCAGAGGACAAGGCCTTAACAACCTCCGAAATTTCCTCCAAGGAAATAGGAGAAGACAAAAAAGTCCTATGCATCTCTGACAGGGACGGAAGATGGGAATCCCTTAAATACTCCTCCAACCTCTCCAAAGGAGGAGGACAGTCCATATCCCTATATAACTGCTCATAATACAAGGCGAACCCTTGCACTATGTCAGAGGGGGAACCCTCAAAGACCCATCTTCCTGAGCCTGGACTGGAGGGATAAATCTTGCAGACTCCTGCTGCTTTAATCTTAAAGCAAGCATACACACCGCTTTTTCTCCCTGGTCTGTGTAACTAGCTGTAGCACGAATAATGGCTAGCTTAGCCTTTTCCCTTAACACATCTAAATATCTGTCTTTGGCCATCAGGAGATTCTTTCTGTCCTCACTTGGGGTACTGGAAGATAAATTATCTTCTAAAAAATCGTACTTGGGCCAGTAAAGCTAATAGTTCTGATTCCTGAGTCTTTTTCCTCTTAGTAGCTAGACTAATGAGAATTCCCTGCATATAGGCCTTGAAGGCACCCCATAGAATATCCGGCTCTGCACTATCTATCGGATTAATAGAGAAAAAGAAGTCAATCTGTTCTTTTATAAGGATACAGTACTTAGTATCTTTTAGTAATTGTTCATTTAACTTCCAACGGGTCTCCCGCCTAGGCGTTTTAAAAAAAGCGAGATTGCATACAACCAGAGAGTGATCTGATATGGGACCAGGCTGGATCGAGGCAGACAAAACCCCAGGCAAAAGCCCCTGGGAGATTAATAAGTAATCAATGCGAGACTGTGATCCATGCACTGGCGAGCTAAAAGTATATTCCTTGGTGTTAGGGTGCAATACTCGCCATACATCACACAACCCACACCGGTCCAACAGGTCCCTAAAAGCCCTTTGCCCAGGGGTAAGTCCTCTCACTCCACTGCCAGATCTGTCCATACTAGGGTCCACGACCAGATTGAAATTGCTGCCTAAAACAATCATTATAGGGAGCATAGGGAGAATAACGGTGATCAACTTCATGAAGAAGCCAGGATCATCTGTATTAGGCCCATAAATACTGCCAAGTAAAAGTGGCATGGACCACAAAGTGCCCTGGACTAAAACGTACCTGCCAACTGGGTCACTAACAACATGTGAAGAGATGAAGGGGATACCCCTATTGACAATTAACATAACTCCACTGCTATTAGTAGACCCCGCTGCATTAAAGACCTGACCAATCTGATGCCCCCTGAGTTGCAAGGCTTCAGAGTCTAACAAATAGGATTCTTGCAAAAACGTTATCTGGGAACGTAATAAACTTAAGTGTTTAAGCACCTGGTATTGTTTAGATTTTTTCTGGAGCCCCTTCACATTCCATGTAGCAAAATGAACATTGTTACCCATCTAAATTAGTAACAATGAGTACATAATAATAATCTCGATGTAACAACAAGACGAGTCCAGAATCCAGAACATCTGTAGTACTGCTGTATGACCCACCCCATCCCAGACCCTCCAGTACAAACCAACTCTTCGCCCACCCCTCCGTAAAATACCCCATTATCCTGTAACTTAAATTTGCCAGGTCCCTTAAATCCAGCCCAATATCCTGCCCACCCAACCACCCCAACTGTCATGAACAACGCTCAACAAGATACCGGGTCCCTTCCTCTCCTCCCAGCCTCCCGACTTTACCCTGCAGTCCCAAACAAATTCAGTAAACCCCCCATAATTAGCACAGGAAAGAGTTACTAAAAGAAAATATGAAGAAAAGCAACATTCCGTCGTAAGACCTAGTATCTAGCTGGCACCTGACAACCAGAGGAAAATGCATAACATGTAGAGACGGGTTCAGGGAGTGTGCTGGATTAGTTAAAACAATACCTGCAACCTGCCAAGAAAACATGATTGCTGAAAAGCAGCAAATGACAGGTAATACAAAATAGGGCCAATTTGCCTCAAACTCTTGCCAGCACCTGCCCAAAAGAAATATGCTGATTAATCCTGGCCTCTAATACAAGAGCCCTGCGGTGGAAAACAGGTCCCAAATAGACAACCAGCACCATTCAGCAAGGCGCATAACCTGAGCTCCCTCTGGTGGCACAGGATCGAGAGCACACATGCGCACAACAAAAGAAGGAGATACCCAGCCTCTTCCCCAGACTAAAGACATCTTAAATTTAACAAAAGGAGGGGTGAGCCAAGGGGTACAGAACATTAAATCCCTTTTTGCAAATACAAATAGAATTCAAAGTGAAACCTAAACATAAAATACCCTCCCCCGAATAATCAGTCTATACAAATACGACGGTGTCCTGAAGGAGCCACAGTCCCAAAATTGAATTGGATAACCAAAGATTTATAAGTAACAGAACACAACAATCTAATATAATGTCCCTTCAGCCATTGGTATCAAGGTCTCCCAAACATCAACATATGTTTATATTCGGTTCTTTCATGCTTCTCAATAACCAGTCACATCACCATGGTTCGAAGCTTTCCATTGTCAGAAGTGCAGGGCTCATCATGGGGCACAAAACAGATCAGGCAGGGCAAGTTCTAAACCAGATTGAGCAGCTTCAGGATCGATATAAGCAGACCATGCTCCAGCCACTTGCACCTACAACCTAGCTGGGTATCCCATTCTAAACTTAAGCCCAGCATTGATGATCCTGGACACAATGGGATGGAATGCTGCACGTTTCTGCTGGACAGAACTTGGTAAATCTTGTGCTATTCTGAGCTTGTTGTTTTCCCATCTTACTTCTTGCAATTCCTTTACTTTTGCCAAGAAATGCTGTCGTTCCAGGTAATTTAAGAAACAACATATAATGGGGCGAGGTGTAGCTCCGGGGGTCAGCCGCAGGGACCTATGTGCCCTCTCAACAATATACTGGGAACCAAAGGGAGAGGGACCGGCGATCCTTTCCACCAGCTTCTGAATAAACACAATAGCATTTTGGTCCTCTTCACCCTCAGGAAGCCCTAATATGACAATGTTATTCCTGCAGCTGCAGCCCTCTAGATCCTCTAATTTAGTTTCCAGACAAGAAAGCTTCTGCCTCATAGCCACCAGCCCAGGATCAAACTTATCCAGATGCTTCTCAAGTGAAACAATACGAGCTGTATTGTCTGAAGTTGCAATCGAAACCTCCTCAAACTTTTTAGAGAGGGACTTAAGCTCCAAAGACATCTCCTTTACTTCCTCTCTAAAGGGTTTTAATTCTTCCAAAAGCCTGTACAGGGTTAAAGGCTCCTGCTCCTTCTTGGTTAGGAAGAAGTAGGCTGCTGGTTAACTAGGATCAGCAGCTTATCCATTAGGTAGGGAAATGGGCAGACTGGGTGGACCAAGCTGTCCTTATCTGCTGTCAAATTCTATGTTTCTATGTTTCCTGGGCCTGACTCAAGAGTTCTGGCTTGTCTGGACCACTCGAGGCCCGAGATTTCTTCGAAGCCTTCTCAGGAGTGACCAGGGTTGTGTGCTTCTGCAGCGCCTTTTTCATGTAAACCTCCATCGGGATTAAAACTTGGCACACCAGAGCCCGGGATGAATAAATGACCAGATTAAATAGTTGTGAAGTGTTTCAAGTAGATTTAGCAATCCAAAAGCACAAATTATTAGGTCGGGAGGCTGGAGCTACACGGAGGAGCTTTTACTCGATACCCTGCATCACGTGGTCTCCAAGATGCCCATTTTTTAAGTGCAATAATACCCTCCAGGGTAGGCATTATTGGGAAATACTGGACCTTCCAGGGGCTATAAGGTCCTCTGCCTGCAGCATCAGGCCTCATTATGTCCCTGGGTAGTCTGGTATTTCCCAATAATGCCCATCCTGTCGGGTATTATTGCTTACATATGCCCTTGCAGATTGTCATATATAGGACCGACAAAGAGGACTTTGAAAACTAGAATAAGTGAACATAAAACAGCAGTTAGGGTTGGCAATTTGAATTATGTTGTGGCTAAATATTATAAGGAACAGAGGCACTGATCTGTTGCCACTTTCAGGTTCATTGGGACAGAAAAAATGGCACTGTCTGTCTGAGAAAAAGCTTTTACAATGCAAAGCTTTTTGAATCCATGAACTGGATACATTACAGCCAAGGGGTTTATATGATGACCATGGGGTAAGTAGCTATTTATAATATATTGTTAATAGTAGCTAGATTATTTATTGAGACTTGATGTTATATTACCTTGTTACATCCTTATGTACTGCTCTTTTTGTTTCCCACAGTCTGGATTTAGCACATAGCAAGTAGCAGATCTGCATTTGGGTGGGAAATTTAAGGGATTATGTATAATTTTAGTATGGGTTTTTAAATGGTTGTTGTTCTTGCATTTATTTATTTATTTACATAGCACTTTAGCACTTTGGTTATTTCATACAGAGCTATGTAGTCAGTTGCAGAGGGAGGAGCCCACCCCCGCAGCTGCTTGATCATTCTTACACATTGAGTTGCAAAAGGTAGTTAGTTAAACCCTCTAGTTTCTATGGAAACCATAAAAATATATAATCCTCAGGTTTCCCACTAATGGGTAGCTCTGAAGAATAGAAACATTGAAACACAGAAAGGTGATGGCAGAAGGAGTCCAAAGGTCCATCAAGTCTGCCCTTGATATTCCGAGATCCTAGGTAATCCTGGGTCCTAGCTGGTAGATTCCCTTGCAGATCTGAGTCTAGTGTACTCTCTTTGTCTCAACTCCTTTTTAATGCTGATACCGTTCTAGCTCCTACCACTTCTGCAGGTAGTTTGTTCCATGGCTCTACCATCCTTTCTGAGAAATAATACTTCCTCAGATCACTCCTGAACTTCCCACACTTTAGTTTCCAACCATGCCCCCTTGTGTTTCAGTTGGGAGCCTTTGTGAATAGTTCAGTGTAAGGGGATCTATGGCAGGCGGTCGACAATTTCATTGTCCACCTACGTTACAGTGACTCCTTTATGTTGACTGCATTTGGGGTAGGCATAAAGGGAGTCAATTCAGACTGTGTTTTCTGCTGGGGGCCCCCCAAACCACCCATGCAGGGGGCTCTGCCCCCACACCCACCATTACTTAATTAACTCCAAGTTGGGGTTGCTTCGGGGAGGGGCTGCAATACCCCCAGAAAGCAATGTCGGGGACCCGCATCGACACTACAGCAACCTGGTGCTGTTATCACTGTAGTTTAGGGCATGGTAACGTTGTCGCTGTAGCAACAAAATACCAGTATAAGGTACTGAATTTAAACCCTCATGTACTTAAATGTTTCTGACATATTCCCTGTTTCTCTCCTAGATTCAAGTGAGTACATGTTTAACTCCTCCAGCCTCCCTACGTATGGTAGCCTCTGAAGCCCCTCTATCATTTTGGTAGCCCTTCTCTGAATAGTCTCTATTCTATCCTTATCCTTCTTAAGGTATGATCTCTAAAAACTGTATGTGGTATTTCAAATGGGGTCTCACAATAGATCTGTACAGTGGAAGTATCACCTCCCTGTGCCTACTGTCAAATCCTCTCCCTATGCATCCCAGCATTCCATTGGCCTTACTATATGCTGTGTTGCATTAACTGGTTTGGTTAAGGGTATCACTAATCATAACTCACAGACCTTTTTCCTCTTTTGAGTCATTGAGTTGGACCCTGTTTAGTCAATAGTGATATCACTCCAAAATGTCAGCATTATGATGTGAAGCTGGATCATGGTAGCTGCCTCTAGTCTGGGGAGCCTGTGAAAGCTTTTTTTGCCAGTTACAAGCTTGCAGTTTGTTGTGAAGCTGGCTCCTAGTAGCTGCCTCTGGCCTAGGGAGCTCCGTAGAAGCTCTTTTGTAACCAGTTTTAATGTTCCTTGAGTTAGACAGCCGGGGAAGTCCTACACCTTAGAGACAATTTGCTTGTGGAACACTGACAGCTTGTGTGGGGAACAGGGAAGTAATGGGATGCTGCTCCTATGAAATTTACAAACCTAGTGGATTTTAACAAGTTGGAACAGTTGTGTTGCTCTACAATTGATGGCAAGAGAGTGAAACATGATTGGGAATAGGCAAATGAGCTAGGAATATCTGTGTGAATAACTTGCAACTTTTTTCTGCACTGTAAGTCATTGTTTTGCAGTGGATTTTTTGAGATTAATTAAGTATGATTTTTTGGGGTTGGATAAGTGCTTATACCCTGTCTGGTGAACAATTTCTTAAATTTATATTACCCTGCTGTCTGAGCACCAGAAAAATGTAACTATGGGATTGGTAATACGAATCCGGATGAGCTGAGGAAACCCCACATTGCAATTAACGAGTATTGTTTTATGTGTTCAATTTGAATTACTGTAGTCCTGTTTATCCCTTATTTAGGGCCCCTGAGACTTCATTGTGTTCTGCTTTATTGTGCTCTTCATCTCAACTGATGTCACAGGACTCTGGAACTAATTTAGAAAATTAATATCAGGTGGGAAAAGTATGAGCCCCTAAAGAAGCGAAAAAACATGGCTACTGCAAAACAAACACACAAAGCAATACACTGGGGTGATTAAACAGACTTTATGCATGCCCACATTTGCAATTATATTAAAAATGTTAATAATATTGTCATGTTACTTTCAAGAATACACTGTACAGTATGCTTATTGTTAGTTATTATAATTTTACATTTTCTAGTATCTTTATTTTTAATTTATTCAAATTCAGTTTTCTACTCTGGTATGAATGACACTATATGACATAATATTGCATTGTGTGGTATTATCACTGATTTGTTGAAGATTTGTTCCTGATATGTAGTTTAGGGGTGAGAGGTATGCATGAAAGCAAAACCAGTTATGAGTTTAGTGCTAGATTTTGAATGTTTTTTTATTTTGTTGCACTACAGTCTCAAATGTGCCTTTTGCAATAACATACAGTAATGAAGCTGCCAGTGTATCAAACATTAATTACTAAATTAAGAACAAAAACTATGTACTATGTTAACTTCATACCTAACTGTAGGCATTTTAAAATAGCAATGAACTGACTAAGCCTCTAAGATTTAGCAGTGTCAGTGGCTGAGGCCGGGAGATCAGAGGGCTGTGGGTTCAGTTCCCACATCTGGCACTTGGGTTAATATCCTAGTACTGACACTGTAGTGCAGCATGAGAGGGGTGCTGCACTTCTGAGGTGCCGTCTTTCAGATGAGACATTAAACTGAGGTCCTATCTGCCTGGATTGGTGGTAGTTCAGGTGGATGTTAAAGATCCCATGGCACTTATCGAAAAGAGTAGGGGAATTTTATTAGGCAAAGAAACATAACATCAAGTATATACAGAAAGGAAGTAATGAAACAATGCAATAACAGTAGAAATAAAACATTTCAAAACAAATGACAAAATAACATATTGTAAGAGCAAGAATCAATCAGTATTTCAATAATAATCAATGCAAAAAATTAATATTCTTCCAAAAAGAAGTAAAAAAATGTAACTGAAAATCGGTTATGCTCTGATTCCATAATAGTTAACAAAGCGTTTTCCATTTGCTGAATAACATTAGCAGGAGACGTCTGTACTTATTGTAAGACATATTGATAATAGCTTGCCACAAATAATATTTACAAACTGAAAAAAAATCACTCTAAGGGTACTGAGGTGAAATTGCAGCCAAGGAGTAGAGAAATCTCCCAATATCAGAATTTGATAAGTAATTCGACTAAGAAATGGCCATTGCCATTTGTTGGCCAATGTCTTCCAAAATAAAAGAGCATCCGGACAGTCAAAGAAAAAATGAGACATGGTTTCCTCAATATTGTAACAAGAAGATTTTGGGCAATATCGCTCCTGGGATGATTTGTGCTTTAAATTCCCCCGAACAGGTAATCGTCCGTAACAACATAACCAAGTAATGTCCCACATATGTAAAGGTATTCGTGTATGTCTCAGCATTGACAAAGCACAGTCTATTCTAGAAGGAGAACACAATGGAAATTGTAGTACTGGTCTAGAGAGGTTAATGAAAGCATCATACCAGTGCTTCCTAGAGAGAGGCATTATGGATGCTTTTGAAAGTTTCCAGCTGCGTAATTTCCTAAAACTGTCCACTGCATAAGTTGGGGAACCAGAGACACGGGTAATTATAGGAGGAAGTAGGACCCAATTATCCAACATACTTTGCATGTGATAAATTGATCCACACATCACAAACATGGGCTATGAATCTAACTCTAAAAAAAGTTGAAAAGGAAAAAAAGAAAGAAAAAAGCAAAAGGGTGAACCATAGCAAGTCCTCCATGTTTAACGAGTAAATATGTGATATCATGCTTGACAGGGTTCAGACGGCTACCCCATAACATGTGGAAGAAAACACTAAAGATCTTTGTTTCCAGAGTGTGGGGTGGAGCATACACATAACTGAGGTATAAAAAAATTGGAATGATGAATTTTTTGATTACTAAGACCCTCTTTTTTTCCCAATTTCCAGGATTTCCAAATATTGACTTTAGTTTCTCTCAAACTCAGGTGTTTTTCCCAGTTATAGAGGGCAGTATTTTGAACATTAAACCAAATCCCCAAAATACAGTTTGGAGACAAACATAGCTTAATTCCACCAACATCCAGTACTATAGCAAAGTCAGGATCTAAGGGGATAGAGACACTCTTCTGAAGGTTAAGAGTGCCTCTGGAGAGTTTTCAAAACGTATGGAAGAGAGCCACAGCATGGTCTCCTGACTGTTTATCCTGAACAAATAACACAACATCATCTGCATAGGCAGAAATCTTCACTCTGAGTAATGTTGGGTGATGTGCAAGACCTATAATAGAAGAGTCCCATAAAATATGTGGGATAACAGGGTCTAACGCAAAGGCGTATAATAATGGGCTTAAGGGACAGCCCTGACGAATGCCAACCGTCTGAAGCAAAGTATTCCCCATATGACCATTAACAAGGGGTACAAAATAGGCCATAGAAAACATACGTGTAATCCATTGTATGAAGGTGGCTGGGATACCATAGGATGTCAGAACCTGTACCAAGTATGCATTTTGTACTGAATCAAAAGCTTTAGCTTGATCCAGTGAAAGTATAAATCCTGAAAGGGCATTACAATTTTTTGCCTCAAAAAGTTGACGAAGAAGGAATAAATTGTTTTGTATAGAACGTCCCGGAACAGCTCATGATTGGGCAGGGTCAAGTAGGTCAGGAACAACAAGTGATAATCTGGAACTTAGAATTCTGGCTAGAAGTTTATAATCGGTATTAAGAAGATGCAGAGGTCTCCAATTCTGTAATTTGTGGGCATCACCTTTCTTATATATAAATTTAAGGAAGGACAAACCAAAATGGGGATAACCTCTGTAGAGAGTAAGATATAGTTGAAAACTTGAGTCAAATTTCCAGGAGATTGTCCTTAAAAGTTTTATAAAACTCATGTGTTAAGCCATCAGGGCCTGGGGAGACCTGTAACAACAGGTGAGATATAGCAGAAGCCACTTCCTCCTGTGTAATAAGTGAAACAAGATCTGAGACACGGTGGACAGAAAACTGTGGAAATGGGGGCCGAAAAGACTGAAGAGAAGTCTGGCAACAGAGGAGACAGCCTGCAAAATTGAGACTGTAAATGAGAATGTTCAATTGCCAGCATGCTAGGAGTGTCAGAAGTAATAATACCTTGCTAATTTAATAAACCATGCATCACTGTGTTCCTAATCCTATCTTTATGTGCTAAAAAAGGATTCATAGAGGGTAAATTCGAGGTTCCCACTCTCATAAAAAAATCTAGCGTATGAGCACTGTTGTACTGATATGAAACCATATGACATTTTACCATAGCAATTTGAGAGCAATAATCAATAGGGGAAGCAGTGGATAGAGATAGTAGTTTATGTAATTGATTTCTATAGGATAAATATGAGATATATTTATCTCGGGCTATCCGTTTTCCCATAGTTTGAAAAAAAATTACGTAATTCTAATTTAGTGTCTGTCCACCACGTTAATATGGAGTCATAAAAACATAATACCGAAATCCAGGCACGAAATAGAAGACGAACACGATCTTGCATATCCAGAGAAAAAATGAGAGTATTATTCAATTTCCAATGAGTAGAGGAAGAAAGGGTGGAAAATGTGGAGGTATTGACAAAAAACATGCAGGATAGTAAAAAATGATCTGAAATTTCCAAAGGTCGGAGCGCAGCCGTACGTGCTACACAATGTGGTGAGGAAAAAAAATAGTCAATTCGAGTATGGAAATGTGATCTATAATACGTATGACCAGCAGTAGTGTGCAAGGAATGGCATGCATCAATGACACCCATATCTCTCACTAGGTCAGACAAGGCAAGAGAGTCACAATAAATTTTCTTCCCCTCTGCTGTCCAGCATTTAACTTCTAATGAACAATTGAAATCTCCCCCCCCAAAATAACATGTTTCGTGGTACATAACTATGGCTTAATTAAGTTCATTAAAGCAATATGGGTAGCCTTAATCTGTGGGCCGAATATATTAATCAAACGAAACTGAGAACTGTGAAAGGTACAATCCAGGATTAAAGCCCGACCAGGATAAACCTCAATAATGCATGTAATAGAAAAGTCTATAGAAAAGAAGAGAATAGCAACCCCATCTGCAACATTCTCTCCAAAGGTCCAATATGAGGGACCTTTAAGCCATCCTCGTTTAAGGTGCTGAACCTCAAACAGTGTGGAAATATTGGTTTCCTGTATAAAAAGGATGTCAATGGGAAGGGAAGCAGCAAGATGAAAAAAAAACACCCACTTCTTGTAGCTTTTTATGCTACAGACATTTAGAGTAGCTATGTTGATGGAAGCCAGGATAAAGCATGTATTCACCCACTGCCATCAGTAATGGTCATATTTTCCTGCTTTTTACTGCCTTTTAGGAATTTTTTTTTTTTTACGGGAAACATCAGGAGGTTTGATATTAGTCAAATCCATATCCAAGGGAAAAATAGAAGTATCTGACTCACCATCTGACTCTTCCCTGCCACCCTTTAGACAATCAAAAGGGTTAGAGAGGGGAATGTCAAAAGTTTTCACATTTTTCCTAGTAGCAGCTCTGGTGACCCTTCTACTGGGTTTAAAACCATCCAAATCTGTAGTAGGGACCACTAGAGGAGCAGTAGGACATGATGAGGAATCAGATGTAGGTACTGGAGTAATAGGGTGATCTAATAGAATAGGTGTGTCAACGCTCCCCACGGGAAGGGGAAAAGGGGGGGTGGAACATCCATGGTATTTGATACATCAACCAGAGTAATGGGTTTATCTTGTATTTTATCCTGTGCCTTTTGTACTAGTACATCAGAATCCCACCCCTCCTTACTATTTTTACTTGCCCAGGGATATTGGTGGTAGGCATGCCCTTTTTCCTCACACAAATTACAGCAGAAAACATTCTCACATGAAACACTAGGGTGTCCATACCCGCCACAGAGACTACATTTTAAGAGAGCACATGTACTGCTTAAGTGTGTGTGAGCACCACATTTGTAACACGCCCTGGGTTGTCCCCCATAGAAACACACACCCCGAACCTTACCCAAAAAGAAACTATTAGGCAAGTGAATAATTTTGGAGTTAGCTAGAAAAAGTTTCACCCTGAATTTCCAGCCTCCCATCCAGAGACCTGCCTCATCTAGAAGGGCCTCAGGAGGGGATAAGACTGTACAGCAATTCTGTAGCCAATGATTAATGTCACTAACACTTACTCCCTCATTTCTAAACATGATAGTCAGAGTACGGATAGAAGGTTTAGTGAGTGGAATGACATAAAAGGGAGTCCAGGGGGAGGTATTCTTTAAAGAAGCATATTTATGCCAGAATCTGTCTAAACCAGTAGTAGTTTTAAAACTGATATCAAAAGTCTCTTCCCCAGAAACATGAATCAGGGCATATATGTCAGAAGCCTGGAAATGCATAGTCCCTTTTAACAATGTACGAGCTACATAATATCTGTCTGGAAAATCTGAAGTCTGCCTCTATAACGTAAACGAACAGCATTACATCTTGGGGCTTGTTCCAGTTTGTTTTTAAATAAATCAGAAAGTTCAGGATCTCTGTTGGGGGCAGGAGGGGGTACCATTGGGGAAGGCTGTAAGGTAGAAGTCATGGAGGAGGGCCCTTCCCTGGGATCATCTAGGAGGGAGATTGAAGCAGGTGGAAGAGAAACAGGGACAGATCCTGAGAGAAGTGGGGAGGTTTTATCAACTAATGGGGTATGCATAGGAGTAGACTGGACAGTAAGAGAAGTCCCTGTGTCAGGATGTAAAGTCAGAAGGGTTGGTTCACTAGGGAGAGGCTGCACCGTAGAGGGAATAGGGGACTTAGGTAACATAGCATCCTGTAAATCCATAACATCCCCCCAAGCTACCTTATTTACAGGAGACTGTTTAGAGCTAGCATTATCAACAATTGAAATGTCCAAAGTAGAAGAAACACCTTGTAGGACAGGTACCTCGTTGGAGCTCTGAAACGTTGCAGGCCTGGAGGGTGAAAACAAAACACGAATGCAAAAGGTCTGTAGTGGAGGATGGAGGATGTGGAGCAAACTGGGTTGGCAGTGGTGAGATAGAAATCATAGGCAAGTCTCCGGAAAGCGACTCCGTAGTTGCATCCCCTTCAGGATAGGAAACACAAGGGGGAACGTCCGGTGGGTTACACAGCGGTAGCTGAGTCGTGCGTTCCGCTGTCAGACTCGAATTAGAAATTAACTCAGCCGGCAAAGGCTCCAAAACATGAACTCCAGAAGTTACAGTGTCGGTCTCTTGAATACCAGTTTGTGTTTCATCACAGAAATCTCCAGTCTTCTCAGGCGAGGTCACAAAAGGCAGTTGTGGAGGCAAAGTATCCACATGCAGCTTAGTGAGCTCTTGAGATGGTGCAGCACCATCGTGATGCTGACACCGAGTGAAAGCATCCATGTCTGCGTACCGGAAGTCCCCTACCGAAAAGAGTAGGGGAATTTCCACAGTGTCCTGGCCAAATTTCCCTCATTCACTAAAACAATACCACCAACAGCTTAATCTGGTTCAAGGTCAGTTGGCATTCATATGTATCCCCCCCCCCCGGTCGTGCCTGAAAATAGGCAGGATTTGTCTAGTGCACTTACCCGGTCAACAAAAACTAAATACATAAAATAAATAAAGATCAGTAAGCTGCAAATTTGGTGAGTTTTCACAATTAGAGAGGTCACATTGTCAAGTGTGAAACAAAGAAATTGTGATATCATTTCATATGGCATCACATCTTAAGCTAAACTTTTTATTTCATGAATGAAATCAATGAGCCTCCCAGTGGAGGTGGTGGGAGCAAAAACAATAATGGGCATCAAGAATGCATGGGACAGGAATAAGGGAATGAGCACAGGGGCATCAGAGGGGGCCCCTCTCAATGGTACAGATGCATATGCCAGTCGGGCACGCAGGACTCTGGGGTCAGTAGTGAGGAGGAGTGGTGGCTGGAGGTAAGGCAGGGCTGTGACTGTAGGAGGATAAAAATAGAGGATAAACAAAAAAAAAGTAGGCCAAGACGTGTATTAGCAGCTTTGGCTACATAGTCGATGTGGACACCATACAATAGATGAAGATCTAGAGTGATCCCAATGTATTTAAAGGATTGTACCTGTTTCAGGGTGACTCCATGGCTGGTTTTGATGGATAGGGGGTGCAGCTTATTTTTTTTTTTTATTTATTGGAAACAATCGGAATTACAAACCTTTGAGTCACAGACTCTTTTGCTTGTTATGAGAGCTGCTAAACATGAGAGACTTTTTTTTTATGATTTAGGATCAGTTTTTGCTTTGTAAACCAGTTTTCAACAGAAGCAAAACCAAGTTGCAGGTTGTCTTGTAGTGGTTTGGGGTCCTTGTGTGAGGCAAGAATTACAGCATCATCAGCGTAGAGGATGATTTGTTCAGAGCAAAAGTTTAGAAGGATGTTCAGGAACAAGCTGAAAAGTAGGGGGCCCAGAGTGGATCCCTGAGGGACTCCTGAGCAGACAAGCCTGGCATCAGAGAGGACATTTGTGATTTTCACTCTCTGTGACCAGTTTTCCAAGTAACTTTTGAACAAGGCTGTACAGTCAGGAAAGAGCCCAGCATTCTGAAGCTGCACAAGCAGGAGGTGGTGGTGGACAGTATCGAAACGCCTTAGTCAAATCAATAAAAACAGACCCAGTTAGCTGACCTTTGTCCAGCAAGCTATGCAGGGCACCAATGAATTCCAGCAGGGCAGAAGAGATGCTATGTCCTTTCCTGAAGCCATGTTGCTGCGTACACAAAATACTATATTTGTCCAGGAAATCAGTAAGCTGATCTGCTACAATACATTCAAGGGCCTTGAAGAGGGGAGGCAATATAGAGATCGGGCAGTAGTTCCCATGGGTGGCCCTGTTACCACTTTTATGGATTGGGATAACAGTGGCAGATTTCTATTTGTCGGAGAACTGGCAGAGGCTAAGAGAGAGGTTAAAAATACTTGTCAGTGGTCCTATCATCTCTTCAAGGGTGAGGGGCGGCAACTTAAGGTCAAGTGTATCATTGCTAGATCTAGATTTGGTGATTGCTTTGGTAACGTATTTGCAGACGTCATGCATCTTGACTGCTTTGAAGTAAAAAGGCGGGTGCTAGAAGAGGAGGAGGAGCTGTTGGGGAAAAGTGGGAGAGTCATATTCATTGAAAAAGTCAGTAGGGAGCATACTGCTGAGATCAGTGAACACAGTGTTGAAGGTATTCGCTATGATTTTAGGGCTAAGCGTAGTACTCCCATTTATATTTAGCAAGGTAGGGGAGGTTTTGGCCTGCTTCCCAGTGACCTCTTTAATATTGTTCCAGAAAACTGTTTCATTACCCCAGGTGTCAGTGAGAGTGTTCTTTTAGTAGGTAGATTTCTTTTGCCAGATAGATTTAGTGCAGTCATTCCATGCACGTTTGTAGTTTTGAATGTCAGCTTGCTTACTGGTGGCTCAAGCCAGTTTCCAGAGGTGATCCCTTGATTTTAGTTGACCTAGGAGTTCAGCCGAGAGCCAGGGATTGCAAAGTGCTTTGACTTTGCACTTTTTAAAAGGATCGTCGGAGTCACACGCTGTGTTGAAGGTGTTGACAAAGTAGTCCAGTGCAGTATTAACATCTATTGCTTTGTAAATAGGAGACCAGTCTTGTAGATTGAGGTGTGATTCAAGGTGTGTCAACTACCCATGAGGTAGGATTCTGCTAGTGATAATTTTAGGAGGGGGCTTGCAGAATTTGTTAGACCAGTCACAGAAGACAAGGAAATGGTCACTAAGGTAGTCAAGGAGGACTGAGGTGTTCATAATATGAGTTGGGTGGCTGGCAAGAATCCAGTCCAAAAGGGTACTGGTGGCAGTTTTGTAGTTTTTCCTTGACAGGGAGTCGACCATCTGGTTGAGGTTAGCCGACGCAATGGCATCCTTATGGACCCCTGCCTCAGGCACAAGCCAGCTTATATTAAAGTCACCTAGGAAGATCAATTCAGAGTCAGGAGGTTGGGACCTGGTGAAATCCATGGCAGCGTTAAGGCCATTCTCTTGTTCTTTTGGAGGAATATATACATAGGTAACTGTGAGGGTCTTGTTGTGGGCCCCCAATAAGATTCTGACAGGAAGAATCTGAGCAGCAGTGGCTGGGAAAGGGGTAGTGATAGGGTGTCCCAAGAAAATGTCTTTAAGGTAAATTGCTCATCCACCTCCCCTTTTAGACTTCTGGTCCAGCCTGAAGACATTGTAGCCAGGGACAGTGATTGCCAGATCAGGGACTTTGGGTGTAAGCCATGTTTCTACAACTGCCAGGATATCCAGGCTATGTTGATTAGTAAACATTTGTAGAGCATCAAGCTCAGGGATTAGAGTGCAGATGTTGAGAGTTACGATTGAGAGTGCTCTTGATGGTTTTTCCTGGTAGACAGAGCTGGAAAAGCTTGGGCCAGGGTTTGGATGAGCCCATTTCTTGCAGGAATGTACATTGTGGTGATGGCGATTGTAACAGATCAGTGGCACATGAGAGAGAAAGATGCATGTGTCCAGGGCCTGTGTGTGGGAGTAGATGGGGGCAGCCATCCATTAACTGAGGGGTGCACCTGGGGGGGGCAAGCTCATGATGGAGTGTACCTGAGTGATGATAGGAGGTGTCTAGTTGGTTGCTGAGAGGGGGAGAGGGGTAGCAGGCTCCAGGGAGGAAGAAGAGGGGAAAGAGAGGTGAGAGAAAAAGAAAGAGAGGAAACAGTGAATGGAGGGAGAACATGCTGTGACAGTCAGGGTGATAATGAATAGGCAGGGGCAGGGAGTAGGAGTAAGGTGAGTAAAGGGCACAGAAAAGGAGCCAAAAAGAAAAGAGGAAAAGGAGGAGGACCTAGCAAGAGACCCAGTGAGGTTCAAGCAGGGAGGTGCCTCCCGTGGTGTGGGTGTGGCTAAGGCCTATTTAATTAAGGTGGGAGGTGGGGGAGGGGGTTGCAAAAATGTGGCCATTTACAGTTAAATTCAATGGGAGCAGCAGCCCAGAAAGCAGAGAAAACACAGAGAAACAGAGAAGCCAATTAGTAAGCAGGAGCTAATGCAGGGGTCCAATTAGAGAGCATAGCAGTGAGCAGAGGACCAATGGCGGCAGCTTATGGCTTCCCCTGCCTAGGCTTGTATCTTACCCAGCTTGCTGTATTCTGAGGATGGCCAGGAAGTGGCAGCTGAGGTGGCTGGGGCTGCTGGCTTACTGAGCCATGGCCACACCGGTGGAGGATATGGCTGGCCCAGTCAAGGTCAGAATCTAAGAGAGGGAATGAGAGAGGGCAGAAATTAACATTTGAGGGGAGAGTTAACAAAAGATAGTGATGTGGGTAGATAAATGGGGGGGCGTGGAGAGACCGCAGGAGATGGCATACAAGGAAGATATAGCAGATGCGGGGGTGAGTGGAGGGCAACCAGAGACAAGAAATGAAAAGTTAAACTTGTCCTGGTTCCACAGTAGTAGGAGGTGAAAGGTAGAGAAAGGGAGATGTAGTCAGAGAGAAGAAGGCAGGGGATGTTCAAGCCCCAGGTGGTTGGGAATCAGAGTCGGAGAGGAAACACAGTTAAAACAGCCAAACTTTCAAAACATAAATCTTCAGAATCGAAGTTGGCAGAATAAACAGTTACAGGTTAATAATTATGCACTTAACAGCTGACTAAAAATACAGGCAGAGCGGGCCAAACATTCAGCCGTTTATGATTAAATTCAGTGGGCACAGCAGCCTAGAAAGCAGAGAAAATGCAGAGAAACAGAGAGAGCCGATTTGTAAGCAACAGCTAATGCAGGCAGTCAGGGAGCACAGCAGTGAGTGGAGGACCAATGGCAACAGCTCACAGCTTCCCCAGCCTGGGCTTGTATCTTACCTGGCTTGCTGGATCCTGAGGATGGCCAGGAAGTGACAGCTGGGGCGACTGGCTTACCGAGCCATGGCCACACCGGCAGAGGATTTGACTGACCTTGTCAAGGGCAGGATCCGGCTTGCTGCATCCTATGGACAGACTGGAAGTGATGGCTGGGGCAGCTGGCTTACCGAGCCATGGCTGCACCGGCAGAGAATTCAGCTGACTTGGTCAAGGGCAGGATCTGGCTTGCTGGATCCTGAGGATGGCCAGGAAGTGGAGGCTTAGAAAACATAAAAGCAAGATGATTACAAAGCATTACACCTTGCTGTAGAATACTGTGTTAAAATCTAATTCTTATTTCTTGCCCATAGTATAGAAGCCCCTTTAGTAATTCATTTGAACTTTTTTACAGAAAGATAGCTTTGGGATATGGGATATCTCATTTCATAGGGGTCCAGTGTGACAGAAGGTTATGATAACACTTACTCAGATAACAATGTAAATTAAAATGCTCTTCAAGTTTGGTTATTTTGCAGATCATATCTCTTCTGTGATATAAGGAGATGTAACTAATGATGCTGATCGTCATCAGCAAACAGCGACAAAGTAGCCAATGAGATCTTTCATTTCAAAAGCAAAAGAATTCCAAGTGAAGTGTTACCCTGAATAACAAACATAATAAGAGAATGAGAGTGTCACTGATACCAGTTTCTAAATAAAGGCAACTAAGGTACTTAAACTTGTTGTATGCCAAGGCAATTCCATTTTACAGAGGGAGACAGCCCAGCAGATATGTATAGAGTTCCTTAGGGCACCCATATTAATGGAAAGATCAGACTGCTGTATTCATCCATATCTATCCTTCCAGTGCCATCTTGTCACCATACTCATTGTACCTCCTTCATATTCAAATTCTGGTTTGATTCCTTCCCTCTTACCTCTTCTCTCTCAACTCCCTCCTGCTTCCTGTTCTCTTCTTTCCAGGGACCACTGCACTTTTGCCACTTCTCTCCCTCACTCCTCTGCTGGACAGTCTGCCTTTTCCTTTTGATTATCTCACTCTGGAACCAACTCCCCTCCTATATCGGCTTCTACCCATTCCCTGGATGCCCAGACACCAGCTGAAACTACAACCCCTCCCCACTCGTTCCTGTTACCCTTCCTCCTGACATCACCATGACCATGTCTTAACTATTCTTACAAGTAACTGGTTGGGTCCCCACTCCTGCCTTGCTTTCACTTCCACACCACTGCATTTTTCCCCTTCATCATAAAGTCACGCAATGACTCACTCCTCAGGCAAATCACTTGTTGTCAGTATTGTTCTTGTTCACCAAGTATTGCTGCCACTTCTGAATATGGACTTGCTAGGTGTTCTTATTAAGCTGTGCCATACTTTATTCTCTGCACATATTTTTTTTTGTATTTGTTGTAATTTTCTACTTTTTTAACCAATTATTGTTTCAAATGTTCTGCTACTAAGTATTGTGCTGCCGTTCTTCCACTGTTTCTCTCCCCTGGGTTGCACCTGGAAATTAGCTTTGGCTCAGTGTTGCTGTCCCAGCTACCAATTTTCAAATAAAATAAAAATAAATAAGTAGACTCCTATGAGCTGATAAGAATTTAAAAACCCTTTAAGCACACAGTATCTGATGTGCTGAAATTGGAAGCTGTTCTCATTTTTGATACAACTTGGAACTAATTTTTTTTTCTAAGAAGTAGTTTTAAATGTGATGTTTTTGTTTGAAGCAATATGCCTTTTACATTTGACCCCCAAATGCAAGTATGCTCACACATATGCACAGACACATACTTTACACAAAAACAACAGGACACCACTCCACTAAATTGACAGAAGCAGAAAGAAGGATACCATGATACTGGTCCAAAAGCAGCTAAACTATTTGCTCATAGCAGTTTTTACTTACCCTATCATAGAAAAGCTTTGACAATACTGATGACTTAAGCAATAAACCATGACAGGGTGTGGATGATGCTGGGTTTACCCACCCCTGGCATGGTTCGGTCACGTGGCCACAGGCCGAGTGATCAAACCATCCAGGCATGGGTAAATCCCAGCATCACCCACATCCTGGAGTGGTTTATTGCAATTATACAATGTTCCCCCTTCATTTTTTATAACAAAGATGAAAAGAAAAATTGAGTTTTTTGCAGTTTTAATCATTTTTTATAAGATCTGTCATGCCACCACAAAAAATAGTTCCCTGTTTATCATAATGCAACGATATAGAAACATGCTGTTTTATTTGGGTGTTTTTTTTATATTGACGTTAAAGAGAGGATTGCAGTTGTGGGCTACTTTTTTTTTTTTTAACGGAGAAAGCAAGGGACAGATAAGTGAGTGTCACTGCTGAAAGCAGTAACGGGTGCCACCGGAGACTGTGTGCTTCCGGGTTCAACTGTTCAGGAAGGAGACAGTAACTGTGTACCTCAGGAGAATTTCTTTTGAGCTTCTTTTTTTCCCCCATTTATGTTTTTTTTTTTTGTTTTATTTATTTAAAGTATTCACAAGGCTGCAGCAGGAGTTTAGGTAGACAACAAACTGGGAATGAAGTGGGAGTGGATTGACAGACCGGGGGAATGGCACGAGTGGGAGTGGAGTGAGAGATCGTGAATGTCGTCGTGATAGAGATATAGGGGAAATGCAGGTACAATAAAAATTATATTGCTGGTGTGTTGAAAAATTGTTCCCTAGCTGTTTTCCAGTGCTTGAATGTGGTAATGAGGTGTTTATGGGGTTCCGAATAACAACGGGTGCATGTTTCAGTTGAGCTGGTTGGGTCGGGGTAAAAAAAGTATGCAGTTTTTTCAGAGGCTGAGCAGCAATGGCTGCATGTTTCAATTGAATGAAGTGTATTGAGCTGGCTGGGAGTGGCAAGAGGGCTAAGTGTGGAGCAGCCATGAGTTAGAAAAAAGACACACATTACGTGCGCATAGCGGGCATTAAAGTTGGCGGTTTCTCATCCTAACATTTGGTGTCGGATTTATTTTAGAAAAGTGACTGACTGGCACCTTTTGTGTTGGTAATGCTGAATTTTGCAATGCTGTAAAGGTGCCAGTTAACTAATCAGATGTCTTTATTTTAAAGCCCATTGTATAATTCACAATAGCCCTGAGTAACACTGAAGTCAACCATTGCAATCAAAGATAACAGCTACATCTTCACAGAAACTGCAGATTAAAAAGTCTTAACTGGTAAATTGATTCTGAATAAATCAAATACACAATAGCTTTTCTACCAAGTCAATGCTTCATCTTGGGAACTGAGAAGGTAAATATTGCTGTTAGGCAGAGTGTATAGTCACTACTTGACAGTGTGAGGTGAACTATAAGAAAATCAAGACATTTTGTGCACAGCTGTACAGCAGAGAAAGCCAGTGGTAGGCATGCCTGCATGAGGGACTTGTTCCACTAAATTGTTCATACAGCACACAATGATGGGTAGACCATTAACTGGAGAGGATAAACCTGCACAATTTCTTCAAATGATACAGGAGCAACATACTTTTTGTTGTTGTTGTTGTTTATTTCCACAGCAGTATATGATGTCTCCATAATCAATTAAAGGGAACTGGAAGATGGAGATTATCTGCTTCCTCGTGTCAGCTCTGAGGCAGCATTTAGATCTGTAGAGAAAGCTGAGATTGAGCCTTTTGGTTGTTCAGATGTAATCCATGTGTCTTCTATATAGAGATGGGCGAAGTGGCCCCAAGTCACTTGGTGAAGTGATTCGCGGAGTGAAGGTGAATTTTGCGGAGTGCTCTGCAATGCGAAGTGGAGAACTTCGTGTTATAGTGGGTAACGCAATGTCCATTGAAAACAATGACTTCACATTACTCCGCCTTCCCAAACCACTACTCCACCAATTCTTAAGGCAAACTACATTGAAAACAATGACCTTCACCTCACTTCACCTTGTTTTTAAGCTCCAAAGGCACATTTTGCAGTGATTCATGGGATTTCAGGTCACATGGGCTCTAGACTGTTCTGCACAACCTCAGTTTGGGGTAGTGTGTGTAGGAAGCTGTAGAAGACAATCTCCTCTGAGAGCTCTCTGTGATTCAAACCTTCTAAAAGCTGTTAAAAAAGCCTTTTTGAGTCATTTTTTTGCTGAAACTTTAGTTCATCGATTATAGGAAACCCTCCTGTGCTCATATCATTGAGTGTTTATTTGTTTGTGTGTGGATTTTGAATGTTAATGTACAACATTCAGTCTGTGTACTGAGAGACAGTGGAAGTGTGCTTTGGGGAAGGGGCATATCTGTGGTGTAGGTAGATTAACTTGAAGAAAAAGACAGTGCTTTCTGTGTTGGTGATATTTTTCTTGTATAACTGTGTTAATGTACACACAGCAATATTTTCAATAATTCTTGCCATTTTTTTGCTGATTGTTGTGGTACAGCAGTGCATAATTTTAGTTTGTTTAAAATATGTGGTTATAATACTGAGTTTTCAATTTGCTACACATTACTTAGTGTGTGTGTGTGAGTATGTGTGTGATGCCTGTCATCAAATCAGACACCTTTTATTGTGCCACATAATAATTTCAGCAATGTGGACCTGCTATCCACTGCAGCTGTGTGATTTTTGTACTTCTTTGTGGTATCTTTATTAGTACTAGTAATAGTGACTGTTACTACAGCAGCGCAGTACACTGCCCCCGACAGCCTGCCCCAACCGGCAAAGATATTCTTTTCCAGATTTGAATTTCTGATGGTGAGCACTGGTTAGGTGTTGTGCCTCTGTGTTTGCATCTCTTCAGTGCACAGTGCAATCTTAATCTGTCTGTGCATTTGCATCTCTTTGAGGGCTCAATCTCCATCTGTAACTTAAGTCACTGTTGTTTCTTTGGCTTCCCTTCAGAGTTCTGGACAGGTGTGTGGTGCATAATTCTGCATGAACATTGTACTCATTAACATGCGTTTTTAAGTCAGAACCATCATCACGAGTCACTTGTGATACAAATCACGTTCTTCATCATCACGGTCACACATGCAGTCACAGATCACAATTCACAATCACGTCACATATCGCAACATTAATTTTTTTACTAGTTACTTGGATGTATTGCAAGCATGTTTTGTAGTATCTCTCCAGGCTTCACAATCCCACCATTGTACTCATTAATGAGCATTTTTAAGTCGGTGAGTTTGTGCTACTCTCATCGGGGAAGTACAACCGTAGACATTCTCATTCCCAATAAGTTCCATATTGGTTATCTCACACCGTTGACACCCGAATTATGTTCTTCATCATCATGGTCACAAACGCAGTCACAAATCACAATTCACGATCACGTCACGTATCACAACATTAATTTTTTTACTAGTTACTTGGATATATTGTAAGCATGTTTTGTAGTATCTCTCCAGGCTTCACCACTCCACCATTGTACTCATTAATAAGTGCTTTTAAGTCGGGGAGTTTTGTGCTACAGCTCGTCGGGGAAGTACAGCCATAGGCATCCGCGTTCCCGTACAGCATGTGATTTACAGTACTGTAAGTAGAGGTGTGCTAAGTTACCCAGACTTACTCCGTGAAGTGATTCTCTGAGTAACATGGAATATGTGGAGAACTCCACAATGTGAAAAGGGAGTACTTCACTTCATAATGAGGAACATGAATTCCATTGAAACCAATGACTTTGCATTATTCTGCCTTCCCCAAACCACTTTTCCACCAATTTTAAGGTGAAGTTCATTGAAATCAATGTAATTCACCTCACTTCACCCTGTAATTGAGCTCCAAATGAAATTCTGCAGGTATTCATGGGATTGCAGGTCACATGGGCTCTAGATTGTTCGGCATAGCCTCAGTTCTGGCCTAGGTAGTGTGTGTGCAGTGGTAGCTGGAGGCAGTTTGCTATCAGAGCTCTTCGATTCAAAACCTCTAAAAGCTGTTTAAAATGCCTTTTTGAGTAATATTTTTTGCTCAAAATTTAGTACATTGATTGTAGGAAACCCTTCTGTGCTCATATCATCAAGTGTTTATTGTTGTGTGTGTGGATTTTGAATGTTAATTTACAACAGTCAGTCTGTGTACTGTGAAGTGTGATTTGGGGCAGGGTGTATTTGTGGTGTAGGCAGATTAACTGGAAGAAAAAGGCAGTCTTTCTGTTTTGATTATATATATTTTTTTTTTGCCAATAACTTTATTTTATTAAGAAAAGCAAACACATCAAACAAACATTGTGCATACAGATAGTAATGGTTACACAGACTGCATCAAAAAAGGGTGCACAGTAACCAATATAAAATTACAAAAACAATAAGAGAATAACAAAACAAAAATAACCCGCCCAACATCTCAAACACTCCCAACCCACCCCCTCCCGCAGCTATCCATAACATTGAGTATATCAGGTATTAAATAAAATAAAATTAAGGACCATTACCTCAAACAAGGTCAGAACTTGGAGGGAGGGAGGAAAAATATTAGTTATCGACAATAAGGGAAGGGGAGACCAAAGTTACAAGGAAGATAGTAATGCCTGGAACATATAGACCTCCAATAGAAAAAAGGGAAGAACAGGAAGACAGATGCAGGCAAAGAGCAGAAAGGGATACGGAAGAAAAGAAAGATAAACAAACGGAACCGAATAAGACCAAAAATACCCGGAGTACCCACTACACTAGAAACCAAACCTATCCCTCAAACATTGACTGAAGCCCTTCCAATAGCTGTCAAATTTATGCTGAGTATTGGCAGATAAATACACAGTCCTTTCAGCGTATAAAGAGTTCAGGAATTCCTCCCACCATTCCTTGAAAGAAGGAGTCCATTCCTCCTGCCAGTGGTGCATAATCACCAGCTTAGTGACCATTGCCACTAATGCCATCCGGACCCTTAGAGTGTTGCATGGGATAAGATCGTACATCCCAAATACACAGATCTCTGGTGTAAAAAATGCTGTAGGGTCATAAAAAGGTCTCAGTCCCCATTTGACCACCTCCCACAGCTCAATACTTTTTGGGCAGGACCACAGCTTATGAAAAGTGGTAGCTAAAGAACCATCACAGTTCTCGCAGGCTGGGGAGCATTTGTTATTCCAGCGGTATAGTTTGGCTGGGGACCAATAAATGTTATGTAACAGTTTGAACTGAATCTCCCTTAATCTATCCTGCTTAGTAAGTGCATAAATATCTATCCAAACTTTCTCCCAAACTCTCTCCGGCCAATCCAAAGACATATTGACTTTCCAATAGAAAGGGATAGGAGAAGAGTTAAGGTCGATCTTTTAATAATACACTGGTAAAGTTTAGAAACCAATTTACCTGATAAACAAGAAGCGGATAGATGTTTCCATAGGTCCCCACTAGGTCAGATCTATTGCCATATCTCAAAGAGGATTGGATACAACTCCTAATTTGAGCCAAACTTAACATAAACTGAGACTTAACTCCAAACTTTAACGCTAATGATGAAAGGGAGCATAGAGTTACCTACGTAAAATCAGAGATCCGAATCTTGGAAGGGGATGATGGAAGTAATTTACAAACAGGTTGGTTGCCAATTAGAAAATCGGGGTTCTTCAGTAAGGGCTGTGAGAAATCAAACCGTGGACTAATTTTTGACCGGCATATAATTGATGAATAGCCCTGATATCCCACCTAGGGGAGTATTTCTGATCTTTCTGGGTACTTTGGTCCAAGGGATATATAGAAGAGATTCTAAGCCTATCTTTGTCTTTAACTATGGCCGGTCTAACTCTAAACCTGTAGGAGTATCAATTTTTCCGTCCACAGAATCGCCCTGGCCGCATGGATAGCCAAAGAATATTTAAAGAAGTCTGGTAGTTGTTGGTCGCCCAGATTACGTTGCCGACAAAGTTTATAATAAGCTCTGCATGGAGGTTTATTTCTCCATATGAAATCCGAACAATGTCTGCATAAATTATTGAATAAAGATTTGGGGAGGTATATGTTTAGATTAAGGAGGGGATAAAGAATTCTCGGCAAGACCACCATTTTAATTGTGTTGATTCTCGCAGAAAAGGACAAAGAAAGTCTCGACCATCTATCCAAATCTTCTCTGATAGATTTAAAGACAGGTTTTAAGTTCAATTGAGCCAACTCTTCCAGATTCCTGGAGATTTGGATGCCTAAATATACTAAGGTCTTAGGTTGCCACTGAAGGCCTAAGGACAAACACCAGCCTTTTACAAGAGTAGTAGAGAGAGGAAGAATGTTGTTTTAGCTAAATTCAACTTAAACCTGAAAACTGCTAATGTCCTCAATAAGGTTTAGGGCTTTAGGAGGGATAAGGTTGTGTCCCTAATATGTAACAATACATCGTCCGCAAATGCCGACAATTTGTGTTCTTGATCTCCAATTTTAATACCAAGAATCTGTTTGTCGGCCTTAATTGCTCTAATGAGGGGTTCTAAATACAGATTAAACAGATAAGGTGATAGAGGACAGCCCTGGCGAGTTCCCCTCTGTAGTGGAAAGGCAACAGAAATTAGATTATTACACTGAATTCTGGCAGTTGGACACGAATAGAGGATCTTAATTAGTTGTATAAATTGTTGGGGGATTCCAAATTTAGCTAAGGTATCAAACATATATGTCCACTCCACCCGATCGAATGCTTTTTCTGTGTCCAAAGAAATTAGGGAAGCTTCCATGCTAGGGGCCTCGGATGCCGAAATTAAATAAAACAATTTCCTGAAATGGTCAGCCGAGGTACGTCCCTCCACGAAGCCAGCTTGTTCCGGACTGATCAGTTCTCGCCAAACACTCTTAAGTCTGGAGGCCAATATTTTAGCAAAGATTTTAACATCTAGGTTCAGCAAGGAAATTGGTCTATAATTACCGACAGAATCTGTAGGTTTCCCTGGTTTGGGCAATAGAATTATTCTGGCTTCGAAGAGTGACGCATCCCTAACTCCATGTTCAAACCAAAAGGTAAAGAGTTGATTCAACAGCAGAGCTACTTCAGTTTTAAATAGCTTGTAGAAAAATGGTGTAAACCCGTCCGGGCCAGGTGCCTTATCAGCTCTAAGTGAATCGATGGTCGACATTACCTCCTCATTAGATATAGAAGATATTAGCCTCAACCTAGAATCCTGCGACAGGTAAGGAAGTGGTATATCATCCATAAACCTCTGCATTTTGGAGAACACATGTGCGGAGGACGGCCGGCTCGAATATAGGTCCCTATAAAAGGACACAAAAGACTGCAGAATTCCTTTGGAATCAGTAACCAATTCATCAGAGTCAGGGAGCTTTAAGGCCCGGCACCCATTTGGATTCGGATTTGTGTTTTAACTGCCAGACCAATAATTTCCCAGCTTTACTACCCTGCCCAATGTATAACGCTTTAGATTTAACTGACGAGTTAACCACTTTATCCCTCAAGGCCCCCGCATACCATGCTCTCAGTGTGGACAACTCCTGTTCTTGGTCATCTGACCTCAAGTATTCGGGCGTATCCTCTAATTCTTTAATCCTGTTCAGACAATTGGACATCTTCTGGTTATGTTTCGCTTTCCTTACTGAAGCTACTCTAATTAACTCCCCTCTCCACACTGCTTTAAGAGTGGCCCATGATTGATCAGTATCAGAAATCGTACCCCAATTAAATTTAACTGACTCTTTCAAAAGATCATGAATCTACCTAAAGTCTGGACATCTTTAAGTATGTTGTTATTTAAGGCCCATGTATAAGATCTCTTAGGGATAGAGGCGGGGCCCAAACAATTTTGACTGGAGAGTGGTCAGAAATTACCCTTTGGGAGCAATACAGTTTCTTTACCTCAGAAATAACATGTCGGTTCGCCAAAAATAATCTAACCTAGAAAAGATTTATGAACCGTGAAAAGAAGGTATAGTCACAAGCTGTAGGGTTAAACAATCTCCAAGGGTCTATTAATCCTAAAAAGGATATACATTCAGTCAAGGCCTGTTGGGCCGGAGAAGAATGTGATTTCCTACTGACCGATCTATCCAATCTATCAGACTGAACTAAGTTCCAGTCACCCCCCAATATAAGCGGCATCTCCTTAAAAGGAGATAAGACCACAGCCAGATGGGCAAAGAAGGAGGGGGTCTCTGCATTGGGACCATAAATTGACCCCAACACAAGAGGCTCCCCTCCAAGTTTGCCGGAAACAATAATATATCTGCCATTCGGGTCAATAATTATGTCCGAATGTACAAATGGGACACCCCGGGCTATCAGAATTGCCACGCCTCGGCTAGAAGAAGAGTACCCAGCCCCAAACACTTGGCCTACCCATTTTTTCTTAAAATGAGAGAGGTGGTCAGAGAGGACATGGGTTTCCTGCAAAAATACAATTGCCGGCTGATAACAATCTAAGTGGTTCAAAATTACATATTTTTTACAATTATCTTTCCCCCTTTAATGTTCCAGGAAAAGAGGTTCAGGTTAGAGACCATTTATCCTATCTTGCCCTGAGACGGTATACGGATAGCTGCCCCCACCACATAAACCCCAAAACCAAACCTTTCCACACCCAGCCCCCCCCCCCCAAAAATCCCCCAACTAAACTGGCAAACAACCACCCCCCAGGCCTGAAGCCGACTCCTCTTACACTGGTTCAAAGTGCGCCATAGAGGCAGGGCATCCCTTCACCCCCCACTACAGTCCCAAATCATCAAAAATAATCATGCAAACCTGCCGAGTGTAGGAACGCTACGTAAATGTTCAAATATACACTTCACCCAACAAGTGGTAGGATTGCCAATCATTAACTCGAATTATTTAAATTAAATAATTAACAGGAGGTTCTTATTTAATGCCATTTAAAGAAATAAGAAGAACCAGATACGATTGCGTGGATTCCCCTTCGACCCTCTGGGAAAAGAAAAATAACCAAGAAAAACTGAGCAAACACTGAGTAAAGGAAGCCCCATACCTAATTGAGACATCCCCACCCGCTCAACCACCAGCGATCTAAATAATGACTAAGTCCTAGCCCAGACAGAGCGTATCCTATGAAAAAAAGTCATATATAAAAATGTAAGCCGCTCAGAGGGAGGGTAGAGAAGGGGAATACCCTTACCTGGCAAAACCCATGTAGCTTGTCGAATCCTCCTGATCTGATGCTTCCCAAACCACTAATATGAGAAGGGCATGCCAGCTTGAACCTCTCGGCCCCCCTACCTCATAACCAGAACAATAATGCTATATCCAATCCTAACAACAGTGACTTCTAAATTATTATAGGATAAAACTATGCATACAATAAAGTATAGGCATACAGCTCCCTCTGCTGGACAAAGAGGAAAATAACAAGCTTCTCGTGGACCGAAAGAACAACATTAACTAATAACAATCAGTCCCAAAGAGAAATGTCCAACTTATTGGCATAACAAATGTTGAAAAAGGCCCATGAAACCGCAGGATGTAGCCAAATTATTAAAATTATAGTGCAGAGTAAATAAGGCTTCCATAGCTGTCCAATTACATTCTCATATTGGGCTCCTGAGCCCCTTTAGGTCAGCATAGTCGACACCATGACTTAGCCTTTAGGGAACAGATCAGGTATCAAACCTTGAAGAGAAGTTAAAGCTTCATCCGCCGATTCATAACGTTTTGTCCCATCCTTAGTGGTGATCTCAAGCTTAGCTGGATACAACATACGGTGGCGAATCCCCGCCGCCCACAGCTTCGAGGTAATAGGTCGAAAGGAGGCTCTGGCTTGTCTCATTTTCCAAGTCAGGTCGGGGACTAAGAGAAGCTTTTTACCTTCCCAGTGAAATGAAGATAGCTTCTTTGTTTCTCTTAAGATATGCTCCCTGTCCAAAAAATTAAGAAGCTTAAAAATGATGGGTTGTGGAGGTTCTGTTGATAGGGGTTTAGCTCTCAAGGCACGGTGCCCCCTCTCGATGATGTACTCTGGCCCATTTGGTGACGGGCCTGCAGATTTTTTAAGCAGCTTTTGCAAAAAGAGCAACATATTGGAGCCTTCTTCCCCTCTGGCAATCCTAGAAGAACTAAATTATTTGCTTGACTTCGGTCCTTCTAGGGTCGTCAGCCGCTCCTCCAACCTCGTTACCATTTTCTTGCATTCACTGATTGTAGGCCTCAACCTCCAATGCTCGCTCAATTGATGATATGCGAGCTTCTGTATCCGTCCACCGACGGGCAAGCTGGGTCAAAGCAGGTTTAATTTCAGCCATCTCGTCTACCAACTTAAATAGCGCCTTTCCTTATGACAGATAAATCACTGTAGATTTTGCCAGGCGTGACTTCTTCTGTCTCGACTATGTGAAGAACTGCAGCGTGTCGCCGCTTCCAACTCCTGCTCACCCTGCATTTCAAATGCCGATCGGTACTTAACAAGTCAAAAAGAGATCCACTGCTTGTTTAGCCAGGAGAGGTCGAAAAGGGATGGGTTAGAACCACGAAAAAATGGCAGGTTTGCTGGTTAGGATCGGGAGCCCCAAACAGCAGCAGCTACTCCTCCATTGGTGTCACGTGACCCCCTTGATTATATTTTTTTGTTTAACTGTTAATTTACACACAGTAATATTTTCAGTAATTCTTGACATTTTTTAGCTGATTGTTGTGGTGCAGCAGCGTACAATTTGTCTGTTTAAAACATTTGGTTATATTACTAAAGGTTTTCAATTTGTTACACATTACTTGAGTGAGCGTGTGCGTGTGTGTACAATGCATGCCATTAAATCAGACACCTTTTATTGTGTTACAGAGTAATTGCAGCAGTGTGAACCTGCTATCCACTGCACCTGCATGGATTTTTGTATTCTGCTTTGTGGTATCTTTACTGGTAGTGGACTGTTGCTGCTGTGCACTAATCCCCCAACTGGCAAAATGTATTCCTTTCCAGATTTTGATTTGTGACTTGTGAGCACTAGTTAGGCATTGTTGTGCTTTTTTGTATGCATTCCTTGAGTGTGCAGCACAATCTTAATCTGTCTGTGTGTTTGCATGGCACCATTAATTCTGAGAGACTGCATTTCTTGTTACACTCTCATTTCACTTCATCAGCACTGAGTAATTTTCTGGACACAAGACAGTAGCATTTTGGGGATGCACATTAATTCTGGTGACTTTGTGTGTGACCTGAGCACTGTAAGCATGACTGAGTGCACCATTAATTCTGGGAGACTTTGCATTTCTTCTGACATTCTCATTTCACTTCATCAGCACTGGGGCATTTTCTGGACACATGACAGTAGCACTTTGGGGATGCACATTTATTCTGTTGACTGTGTGGGCGGGATGCTACTTCGTGTTTAAGGTGGAATGACAATGCAAAGTTATAATAACAAGGCAAAGTGAGCCTTTCCTATGGGGCACTCCACGTAGTGAACTGCCAACGTGAAGTGGCCACTTCGCGTTCATTTTGCTGGTGGATTTTAAATTCACTGCATCTCTACTTCTTTATGTAGGTGATACATCAAGCAATGTCCCTACATATTTGAACACATTGACTTGCTCAGTAGTGTTGCTAACTGATCTTACAGTATGATTCCCAGTAGATCATGTGAGCAAGTTAGCAAGATATGGGATCCAAACACTGTAGACTTAGTTTAGGTTGCATTAAGGATCAGGTGGTTGTTGATAAACCAAGGGAATATTGTTTTAATCAGCTTAGAGTATTGAATTAACCTCAGACATTGTAGCTGTAATGTAGCAGAAAATGGTGTCATTTGCATAGATGTAAATCATAGCTCTGGCTGTGCTTTGAAAGATTATCAACAAATATGTGGATCAGGAGATGACCAATGATTGAGCCTTGATGAACCCCAAGATTTAAGACAGTAAGGTCACAATTAATGTCTTGTATGGGCACAATCTGAGTTTGGTTAGTCAGGAAGATTTTAAGCCATGTGATTGCTGGTTGGCTGAAACCTATTGTCTTGAGCAGGAGTGTTGCATGATACACCAAATCAATTGCCTTGTAGTGATCTATGAAACTTACCTCAGTAAGGAGACCATTATCCATGGCTAATTGGATATCATGGGGGACATTGAGCTTTCTGAATATGCTGTAATACCCCTTCCTGAAGGCAGATTGCATGGGAGAGAGCAGATTGTGCAGACTGAGAGTCTCAGCTGTGAGTGATAGCACTTTACGAGCACCTTGGGAAATGGCAGAACCCCCCCCCAAAATGAGTCTGTATTGATACATATCCAGTTTAGCCCACCCTTTATGGAGGGGCACAGCTCTAGTAGATTTTCAGATAGTAGGTATTTCACCAAAGGTGAGGGAGAAGTTTAGCAGCATAGTAAATGGGGTGCAGATATAATGTACTACATGGCAGAGAAGCTTTGTGTCATGAGAATCAGCACCAAAACTCTCATTTGGGATGAAGCTCTTTACTTCTTTGAAGATCTCTGCTGTAGTGATTTGTCATATGGTAAGGTTTATCAGATCATAATGGTCAGGCTCTGGACTGCTAGATGAGATACCATGCATGGTTGGCATCAAGAAGTTCTGGACCTTGGCATAAATGCAGAGGTTAGTGAAGTGCATGTTAAATGCATTCACAGTGTCTAGGAGGGAGGTGTCAAGATTTCAAGTGGCATTCCAGATTAGATCAACTCACTCCTGAAAATCCATTTAAAATAGGTTTCTAACCCCTAACTAGAATTTTCTGCAGCAATGTTTGCTTTTCTCCCAGTGGTTTTGGTAGTAGTCCACTTTTGCTTTAACTGCTTCTGACTTACTTAGATTCTAAAGTTTTCTGTAACAGTGTCAGCCATTGTAAAATCTGGTCTTTCTAAATTGATTTAAAATGTATTAACCAGGTAAGAACCCAAAAGCATAAATGCCCATTTTCAAGAGGAACGTGGGCACAAATAATATACATTCAATCAATCAATCAATCAATCAATCAAAATCTTTATTTATCCAGGCAGCCACAATTGAGCAAAGCTCATTTGCAAGGTGGACCTGGTCATGAATACATCAAAGTACAGTACAGAAGCAGGTATACAAAAAGCAATAATATACAAGGAAGAAAAATTATATACAGTGTATACAGTACAGTACAAGGTTGAAATAAATAAAAAAAACTGCATTATTTTACAATTGAAGAAGTCAGCAGATGTACAATCAACCAAAGGCATACAGGGGTTATAAGCAGAGATCTTTTGAGTGAGGCAGCCAGCAACTACACATATAGGGGAAAAAGGCCATGTATGGGGTGGCAGGTTAGAGAGGTAAAGAAGAAGAGGGATATATTACCGATGACTGTGGGAAAAATTGGGCTAAAACCACAGAAAGTGATGATGGCTGTCGTGTTCTTGTTTATTATGATAATGACGGAGGAGGGGTAGATAATAGGGGACTGTACTATGGATGGGGTGGGATTTTAACCAGGCTGGAGTGGACAGGGAAGGGTGGGTGCAGTAGGAAGAGTTAATAGAGAAAGAGCGAGAACCAGAGGTAGAAACATGGTGAACATAAGGATGGAAAGAGGGAGTTACGGAATTAGTGGGATAGCGGTGAGGAAAACATTTGCAAGGTGCTGTCATGTAGCGATCGTAGAGTGCCTTGAAGATATTCAGGCTAACAGGCAGCTCAGCTTCAAGTTCCTTTGTAAACCATTCCACAATGTGAGTAAAGAGAAGCTTAGAGCAGCTTTGCTGAAATGAGTTTTGACCCTTGGAACTTGGGAGGGCAATTAGGGAATAGCTCCTCAGAGCATAGGTGCCTAACACATATTGAACTATTCAAATCATAACAAAGAACTTGTAAATAAAATTAAGTTAAAATAAACTATATACATGAGCACAATCTGAAATTAGGAAATAAATACAATGTAGGGTTTACAGTTAATCTGTGAAACACTGACACTTATTCAAGACAATATGGGTTGCCATTAAGGGCAACCCCCCATTGTTCCAGGCCAGCTGACCCTGGGAAGAGACTGGGATAGCAACAGGGGCAGGAGGGGGGTAAGGGAAAGGGAGAATGATGTCATAAAAGGAGAGGTCTCTCTCATGACGTCACCAAAGTGTCAGAGGGCACGGGGATAAGGACCAATAGAAAACAAAGGCATGCAGGGAGGGGCAGAGCAATAGGGGTTTAAGAGGGGCAACATGGACGGGCTCTTCCACTTTCCGCTAGGGTTCTTTGGGTAAGTAATTTCAAGAAAAAGAACCTAGCACATCAGTTGGTGAGTTCCTCAAGAAAAGGTAAGGAAATGGGGATATTCTTTGAAGTTTGTGCAGGCAGAAATTGCTAAGCTTGAGCTGCAGTAGGATGGTTGATTAAAATTAGCATGTGGTTTTAAAAAAAAAAGAAAAAAAAAAGGAGATGCAGTTGGGTATGGTCAGAGCACTAGATTGAGGCCAGGAGACCACACTTTCAAGTTTTGCCAGAGCCAGCTATTTGCTATGGGAATCTGGGTAAGTCAGCTGAATGGAGCAGTAATTGCTATTCAATGTTTAGCATTAAAACACATGGTGTTCATTCTTAGAAGGGCTATAGCAAAATTTAGCAGGCTTGTAGGTGAAAAGGTAGAGTGATATTTGCGTGAAATGTGTAGCAAGCTCTGGGGTAACGAGGACGGAGTTTCTCCTAGAGCGAAAGTCACCAGATGTTGTCACAGCCAAGGGCTTCTCCCCTCACCAAAGGGTAATCATTCCGGTATGTGTCCGAGGTTTTTTGAGCGTCAGGCTAAGAACGCAGGGGAAAGGAAATTGATGGTGAGAAGGGAGAGAAGAGCTTCAGGGAAAAACGAGGGCAACCGGAGGGCTGAAACCACTATCCGGTGCACAAAACGGGGGTAGTAGCATAAGTGGCAGTTGCGAGGGATGAAAAAAGGAGAGAGCGGTGAAAAGAGCGGTGGTACAGGCCTCAGGCTGAGAAGGGGTAATCTGGGGAAGAGAGACAGGACTGGGGTGTGCAGGGGGAGCCACAGGGCAGGCTAGTGAAGCAGCTCAAAAATGAGAGGACCGTGGTGTTCACGGGGAGCCACGTGTTTTTTTGTGATGGAGCAGTTTGGAAAGGGAACTGGGAATGGAGAAGGAGGCTGGAGGGGCCAGTAGTGTGTATAGGGGGAAACAGACAAATATGCAGCAGGAGAAGGTGCAAAGAGCCAGCAGGGCCCCAACAAGCAGGGTGAGCCTAACCAGACAGGAGGCGACCAACACGGCCTTAGGGCAAGGAGGCGGCGTAGCAAGCCAATGGAGGAAAGGACCAGTGGAGAACACTGGTGAGTTGCAGCATGGAGGAGAATGAGCCTTCAAAAAAAAAAGTGGAAGAGGCTAGGCGAGTACAGGACAAAGATGTGGCGAGGGAGCAAGGCAGAACAATGGGCCACATGGTGGAGCGCCGGGCATTTCACAGCATTTTTTCTGGCCTAAAAGTTTCATAAAAAGGGAAACAGCTATCGGGGGAAAATCACTTGGGGAGAAGCTATGACTAGTAATGTCCGATTAAGCAGTTTTTTTCCACAGGATTAGCAGATCGTGAGAGACGGTCAATAGGGCCCACCAAGAAGGAAAGCAGTGACACAATTAGGTAGACCTTCTTGTTGACTGGGCTAGCACTGTGCATCGAGGGCGGTGCAGGCAATTTTTGCCAGGAGGAGGAGGGGAGGTGAATCAGAAAGGGCTACAAGAGACCCAAGGGCAATTGGATGGTGTTGGCAAGAGGGAGCTGGGGCCTTGCAAAGCACATTATATTGTTAAGGAGCCCTTGGTCAGCTTTCTGTTGGGGGCAAAAGAGGACTTTTGCAAGTTTTTGTTTACTTTATCAGGGGTATTGTCTGTTCCTCGAAGGAGGGTTGCGAGAAGAATGGGTGTAATTAAATATATATATATATATATATATATATATATATATATATATATATATATATCCTAATCATGACAAGCAGCTAGACTTCAGGCTTTAGTGTCAGGTACCTCATAACATGAGGTACGAGGGCTAGCTGAGAGGCCAAATTGGCTGGATTTTAGTCGCAGTCTTAAAAGGCACAAGTTGAAATTCTTTCTATATCAGCACTGCAATGCATAAAACTGACAGCAAAACTTTACCACTTTGCATTTTTTTGTTACTGTTACCACGTGCGTTGCCATTACTGTTTCTGTTTGCGTTGTGGTTGCATCAACCTACGCATTGTTGATTGTGTTCAAATAATCAGTTGCCGTCTTAGATGGCTTAATGCAAAAAAAAAAAAAAAGGAAGGGGCAGAGGAAATTGTCAGGATAAGCAATTGCAGGGAAAGACCCAGAGAGCTAACTAACAAAATATACTCTTTGTTGTGAGCAAGATAAAAGACAAAATGAACACCCATGAAAGCAGTTAGATGAAAGCAGATGCTATGAAAATGATCATGGATCTCATGGACAGGGCCCACAAGATCCTGGATACAGTGGAAGACACAGAAGGGGGAGATGTACTGGCACCAAAGGGCAGGGTCAGAAAGAAGGGGTAGAATGGGACAGGAGGTAAAGAGAAGGGAGCTGGGGCACCGGTGCCAAAACACCAGACAGCAGCTTTGCCTGGGTGGCAACCAACAACTCATGAAATGCCCGACCCAACACCTGCACCCAGTCCGGAGGGCCTGATGCCTGATCTGGAACCCAGCCCAAGTGAAGGGGTTAGGTCTCACCCGGGTCTGGGACCCAACATTCCCACACCTGAAGCTAGCCGGCCAGAGGCAGACAGTGACCGGCATGCCCCAAATAGCGGACCACGAGGGGGAGTGGAGCCGGGACCCAAGGCAATGAATGAACCATCAAAAGAACTCCAGGGAGAAACAGGTACAGTGTTGATGCTAGAAAGTACCATGAAGGAGTATGTGGAGCAAATATTATTAGGTATGGGGGAGAGGGTGTTAAGAAGTTACAGAAGGTGCTGGGCGAATTAGAAGAGAAGGAAAAGCAGAAAAAACAAGGAGATGGGGGAAAGAAAGGATGCAGCATAAAAAGGGGGTGGAGGGGTAAGAATAGGGGACCATGTGCCACTAGCAACAAAGTAAAAAATCTGGAAGGGAGAATTCATTGATATCTTTGCTTTGGTAGATAAGAAAACAGCGGAGCTCTACGAAGAAAATGAGTTTCAGTAAGAAGGAATTGGCGGCCGCAGTAGTTCTGGTCAGAAAAGGGAAAGAACAGAAGACGCCCACATTTAAAGGGAAATCATGCGAGGCCTGGACCCTGGGTTTCACATATTATAGTGCAATAGCCCAAGAGATAAAGCCAGAATTAGGCATTCTCTTATTAGCTTATTCCTTGATCATAAGAAATGCATATAAGATGATGGGAGGTACTAACTTGTTACAGTATGATGAGAAGTTCAGGACCTGAATGGCCAACTACGAAAAGGATTGCAGATGGGATTCTAGACATAATGACCTATGGTGGGAAACCATGACAGTAGCCGGGGGGACGGAAAGCGAGTGTCAGAGCGGAGGGCCACAGTATCAGAAGTGCTGTTGAGGATACAACAGAGCACACTGTTCCTTCCCAGGCTGCAGGTTTCAGCACACTTGTTCAAAATGTGGGGGATCCCACCCAGCCACAAGATGCAGATCTTATGGTGAAGCTAACCCCGGGGGAGGACAAGGAAGTGTCTCCTTTCGGGAGGGGCTACAGAGGGGCACAGAGAGATAGCACAGGGAAAGGGAGGGGACATACGGGCGGGAGAGGGTTTCACCAAGGGGGAATATAGTAAAGGTCAATTCCAGCTAGCAAAAACCCCAATCAGGGCTGAAGTAATGGAGCAATGGAGGAAAGAATACCTAAATATGGGGGTGGGGTGGGAGTTAGTAGAGGGTTTCCAAAAAGGATTTAGTTTACATTACCAGGGAATGAGGTTTGGGACATGGGCAAACAATTGAAACTCAATTAAAGACAAGGAGGCACTTTTAAAGGCAAAAATTGATAATGAAAAGGAGGCAGGAAGAATAGATGGTCTGTTCAAAGACCTGCCTTTCCAGCACCTGCAAATATCACCACTGGGCCTAGTCCCAAAGAAGCAGGCAGGGGAATATAGGGTAATTCACCACCTATCCTATCCAGAGAAAGAATCAGTCAATGATCACATTTCGGAGGAGGATAGTAGGGTATCATATGGGACACTGGAGAATGCAGTGGAGATCATTAGGGCAAGACGCACCCCATGGCTGGCAAAGACGGACATCAAGTCCACGTTTTGGCTATTGCCGGTTCACAGGAAAGATTGGGAATTGTTGGGTTTTCAGATTGAAGAGGAGTATTATTTTGATAAAGTCATGCCGATGGGGTGTTCAGTGGCATGCTCCACATTTGAAAAATTCAGCACATGGCTGCAATGGGTATTCAAAGCCAGGTACGGGCACGACACAGTAGGGCATTACCTGGATGATTTTCTGTTCATAGGGGAAGGTCTGAAATGGGTACAGAGGATTATGAAGGATTTTCAAGAGATGTGCAGGGAACTCGGAGTCCCATTAGCTAGGGAAAAAACGGAAGGCCCTAGCAGGTGCTTAGAATTCCTAGTCATAGAGGTAGATGTGGAATGTGGTTGATTCTGCTTGCCAACTCAGAAAATAAACAAGCTAAGGACATTTTTGGTAGATGTAGGAAAGAGAAAAAGAGTGCCCCTGATTAACAGCCAGCAATTAATGGAACACTTGAATTTTGAGTGTAGAGCGATCGGGCCAGGATGTGTGTTTACACGATGTCTGGCAAGGGCCATAGCGAGGGGTTCAAAGCCATATCACTGGGTCAGTATAGGGAAGGAGACCAAGGAAGACTTAAAAATATGGGAGCAATTCATAGAAAACCACAACGGGTTAGCCATTTGGCAGGAGGAGTGGCTATAAAACACGTATTTGGAACTTTACATGGATGCTTCAGGTGGGCAGGGAGAAGGCGCCTACTTCCAAGGAAAGTGGATAGCAGAACCCTGGCCAAAAAGGTGGGTCAAAGAAGGTCTGACAAAGGACATCACTTTCTTGGAGATTTTTCCAATATGGGCAGTGACAAAAATATGGGGACCATGGCTGCATAACCAGCGGGTCACATTTTGGTGTGACAACAGGGCAGTCGTTGATGTGCTAAATAACCAAGGGTCAAGGTCGGTCTTGGTACTCTGCATCCTACAGCAGTTAGTGCTACAAGGGTTGAGGCTCAACATGAGTTTCAGGGCTAGGCACATTGTAGGAATAAGCAACTCCATTGCTAACATCCTCTCCCGATTACTGATGGGAAGATTTCGGGCACTGGCTCCCAATGCAGATCCGACGGGAGATAGGATCCCAGAGGAGCTATGGGAGATTGTCTGGAGGGAGCAGCATGTCTCTTTTGCAGCACATGGGCAGACAACACCTTAAAAGCTTACAAAAGCTCATGGAGGGCTTTTCAAGCTTTCAGATCTCACCATAACATGGAGGTAAGCGAGACGGTCACAGAAGAGCAAGTGGAGAGATTTGTAGTGGAAAACTGGGAGGAAGGAATGGCCTGCACCACAGTAAGAGTACATCTAGTGGCCATAGGATGGGTCTGCCAGATGAAAGGTTGGGGGAAGCCATGCAATAGTATTCTAGTAAGAAGGATGATGATGGGGTGGTAAAGGACAAAAGAGAAAGAGAGGGATAAGAGAGAACCAATCACGGAACACTTACTAGTGAAGATATTAAGAAAATTGTCAGAGGTTTGCTACAGCCCGTATGAAGTAATCCTATTCAGGGCACTGTTTATGGTGTTATACAAGGGAGCATTCAGAGTGTCCAAAATAGTCTGACCCACTATACCCACCCCAGGAGAAGGCCTACAGTGGGAGGATATAGAATGGAGAGGGATAAGGCTCAACCTCATAATTGCAAGGTCTAAGATGGATCAGACAGGCAAGGGGTACAGGGTGAATATTGAACCAAAGGAGAACTCAGATATGTGCCCATGCCTGCTGATGCTTGACTTCCACAGAGTTAGGCCAAAACAAGGGGATCTCTATTTTGTACATGAAAACGGGAAGTAGGTAAATGGGAGTCAAGTATCTGGGGTGTTGAAGCAGAGCGTGAAAGAACTGGGGAAAAACCCAGACAGGTTCTCATCCCATTCTTTCTGGATTGGGGCAGCCTCAGAGGCAGCCGCTCGGGGAAAAAGAGGGGAGGACATAAAAGCCATGGATGATGGGCATCAGACTGCTACAAGAAATATATTAGAGGTATAGCACACTAACTTTATTGGTTTTGTCTCCCTAGGAAAGAATGGAAAATATAAGGTACAGGAAGAGGGAACGAAAGGGGAGGAGGAGGGAGAAAAAAAACAATTTTACAAGTGATTCTTTCCTGCCTCACTGTTTCTTTGTGTGTTATAGATATACGAAAAAGGAAGGACATATGGATTGTGGGACACTCCACACATTTATTGGACAGAAAGGGAGGCAGCACAGAAGAAAGGTGGAAGGCAACTGGGTTATGACCACAAAGGAATAAGGATCCTGTGGAAAGGAATTCGGGAAATGTGATGGGGCAGCTCCTTCCTTTACTGTTAGAGATGAGAAAGAACAACAAGGACCCAGACCTCCTGATAATACACCTGGGCGGGAATGACTTGGGACGTGGCCCCTGACTAGAAATCTTTTACAGCATACAAAGGGATGTCGATGTCATGAGGACATGGTGGCCAGAGATAACAATAATGTGGTCCAAAATGATTCCACGTAGAGTGTGGAGACAAGCCAGGCAGCATAAGGCTATAGAAAAAGTGAGAAGAATGAATAGTAGAGTGGGGAGGTTTTGATAGAGAACGGAGGAGCTGCCATTAGACATGATGAGATAGAGGAGAAGATACATGGGTTGTACAGGATGGATGGGATACACTTATCCCAGATGGGAAACCACATATTCATCATGGAGCTAGGTAGATGCATAGATTAGTGGTTGAAGGAGTTTCTATAAAAGGGGATGCTTACCATTCAACACAAGCTGGAGGCAAGCTAATGGAAGGTAGGAAGTAAAGACCTGAGAAGGTAAAAAGGGGGGAATTGGGGGTTAGAGAAACAAAATGGAGGAATTAAGATCTGGAAGATGGTAAAGGGTATGGACACCCTGATAAGTAGATAAGAAAAAGGGGGGGGGCAGAAATTGGACCTGCCCAGAGAGAAAGTATAAGACCAGCTCGGGTTTACACCCAGGTAAGGAATGGAATGGGACCCCCTTGGGTTTCAACTCCCGGGGGAGAAAACAAAAGGAAACCAAAGTAAAATAAAGAGGAGTGGAATAAAAATGTGACAGAGAAAATAAGAGGAACTCAATATTGTAAAAATATATATTATTTATGTTTGTGTGGACAATAAAAGGTTTTGCCAACTGAGCAGCCAAATCTACAATACTGAGTGTGATGTCTCTTTTTGGGGGAAGGGGATCTGGAACAAAATGGGTTGCCATTAAGGGAAGCCCCCATTGTTCCAGGCCAGCTGACCCTGGGAAGAGACTGGGATAGCAACAGGGGCAGGAGGGGGAAGGGGGAAGGGAAAATGAGGTCATAAAAGGGGAGGTCTCTCTCATGACTTCACCAGAGCATCGGAGGGGGCAGGGGATAAGGACCAATGGAAAACAAAGGCATGCAGGAAGGGGTGGAGCAATAGGGGTTTGAGAGGGAGCACAGAGGGGCTCTGCCACTTTCAGCTAGGAGTTCTTTGGTAGTATTTCAAGACTCCACCCACCACCCTTAAAATGGAGAAGTAGGCAAGAACAAAGGGAAGGTAGGAAGTAAAGATCTGAGAAGGCAAAAGGAGGGAATGGGTATGGGGGTTAGGGAAAACAAAATGGAGGAATTAAGATCTGGAAGAAGGTAAAGGTATGGACACCTGATAAGTGGACAAAAAAAAGGGGAGCAGGAATTGGACCTGCCCAGAGAGAAAGTATAAGACCAGCTGGGGTTTACACCTCGGTAAGGAATGGAACGGGACCCTCTCGGGTTTCGACCCCCGGGGGAGAAAACAAAAGGAAACCAAAGTAAAATAAAGAGGAGTGGAATAAAAATGTGACAGAGAAAATAAGGGGAACTCAATATTGTAAAAATGTATAATATTTATGTTTGTGTGGACAATGAAAGGTTTTGCCAACTGAGCAGCCAAATCTACAATATTGAGTGTGATGTCTCTTTTTGGGAAGGGGATCTGGAACAATGGGCTTCAAGTATGGTCCTTAAAACAGGATCAGACTGAGTTTGTTGAACATAATTTGGCAGTGAATTCCAATATAGTGTAGGGTTAGGGCTTATTGTGCATGGAATTTAAGCAGCTCAAAAACCTTGTTGTGTACTCTCTAAAGCTGTGCATATTCTAAAGTTGTTGTGCATGTTCTAAAAACCTTATTGTACATGTTGTATCATTAGCTGCAGCTGTGATTCCCTCGCACTGACTCCTGCTGCCTGGTTTCACTTTCTCTGACCACTATACCTCAGTGTTATCATAACAGCAGTTAAAAACAAAATCTGGTCAGAGCCAATACAGCTGCAAATTTTATTTTTTTGTTTTGATCCCAAATTTTTAAGATAGTCATTTTATGACTGCTCTTATGACATGTAGCATTTATACTGTATTGGCTGAAATGTAATTTTTCACCACAAGTGTGAAAAGACATCTTGCCCAGGATTTAAAAAAAATGACACCTGTCACATTTATGAGGTGGTGTTCAAAAAATGGGTATGTTGAAAGTTTGGAGTCAAAAGATTGAAAATTAGCTATTTTATTATGTTGAACTACTGCAATAATTATGTATAACCTGGACATTTTACTATATTTGTACACCAGATTTTCAGCATATCTTTTTTATTACCACACATCATGAACCCCGTAGGCGAATGTTTTTAAGTCCCCACCAAAATGTGATTCCATGCCACCAAAATATCTTTCCATGCCACAGGTGTGAAACACATTTTGACCAGGATTTGAAAAATGACAGCTGTCACATTCATGAGATGATGTGAAAAAAGGGCTATGTTGAATGTTTTGGGTCAAAATATTTAAAATTACTGAAGTTATAAGCAAGCATAGAATTTTGTTTTATTTATTTATTTGTTTGCATTCTTGGAGTTACACCTTTAAGCTAGCAGCTCATTTACAAAGGTTCCACGTCATGGTAAGTGCAAAAACCAAAAACAAAAATTCAAGTGAGTATAAGTCTTTAGGTACAGACATTGGTAGACAGGGGCATTATATACATACATTGGTAAGTACAAGGGTTAACAAACTATGGATACAGAACAACAAATTCAGACAAAAATGTACATTAGAGAATTGTAACTTAACAGTAAACTGGGAACACATAAGACACAAGGCAATGGGGAGGAGCGGTGGAGGGGTGAGAAATTGAGCAGACAGGGTTGTCTTTGTCATGGAGCTATATGGGGGAGAAAGGAGTGGAGGAGGTAACACTAAGGGTGAGGGGAAGGGTGGAGGCAGAAAAGATGTAGGTTAGTATTATGAGATTGGTAAGGATTGGGCAGTACTGGGGTAAGGGGACAAGAGAAGACACGTGATTGGATTGGATCAATGTGTGAGTTGGGATGATGGGGGAGAGAGGCAAGATAAAGTGTATGATGAGAGATGGGTGGAAAGATGAGAGACTGGTGGCAAGGGCACTCAGGTAGGTAGTCATGTGAGGGAGGGTGTGTGTTAGGAGGGATGGTGGGGAGGGAGGCAAGATAAGGTGCATGACAAGAATGGGTGGCAAGGGTGCTACAGTAGACAGGCATGAGAGGGAGAGTGGGTTTAGGACCATAGATGGGCATGAGAGGGAGTGGGAGAGGGGAGTTAAGACAGGCAAGGGTGCTAGGGTAAAGAGGCATGTGGGGGGGAAGGGGAGTTAGAACCCGAAATACCAGGTGCTAAGCTGTGCCAGGTGATGGCATTGTAATTTCTTAATGGTTCCAAGCTTTGGCACATTTACTACATCCAAGTGGAGTTCATTAGGCCATAGAGGTGCCTTGCATGCAAAGGATCACTGGGCCAGGGCAGTGTGGTGGAAGTGAATTTAAAGAGCGTTTCTTGGTTACTTGGTTACTTGGTTTTTAGGACAAAAGAAGGCTGATAGCCCATCGAGATTGTCCTCCATATTGAAGGATCATTTACCCATGTCCCATTCATTCATCCATTTATCTAATTTATTCTTGAATATTGTAATATTTGTTGAGTCAACAAATCCTGAAGTAATTTATTCCATAGTCTGTGTGATCTAATGGAAAAGGAATTTAGTCTCTTATTATTATTTACTTTTTTCACTTCCAATTGTTTATTATGAAGTCTTGGCACAATTTTTCTTACAGAATAAACAATACCACATTGTTCCATTTGATCAGGTGATTTAAGTATTTTAAACAGTTGGAGAAGATCACCTCTAGTTCGCCTGCGCTCAAGAGAATGTAATCCATTTTTTTTTTAATCTGGTATCATATTACAAATGAGTAAGATGCGGTACTAACTTAGTAACTCTATGTTGAACTTGTTCAATTTTATTTATATCTGTCTTTAAGTAAGGACTCCAAAATGGAGATCCATAATCAAGATAAGGCCTTATGTGTGACCTATACAAAGTTAAAAGACATTCTTCTAATTTAGAAATAAATGTTTTATTTATTCTATGTAGCAATGCATTAGTTTGGTTTGCAATTTCTGAACAATGTGAGGAAGATGACAGTTTGTCATTAACCATAATACCCAGATCCTTTTCTATAGAAGATGTCCTAATAATGCTGTTATTCAGGTAATATTTTTGTTTAGGGTGATCTTTTCCAAAATGTAGTTTGTTTTACCTCTTGTCCAGTGTGAGTTAGATGCCAGTTTAAGGAGGTTTTGAATGGCTGGCGGTGTTAGACCAAGAAGAGTTTTTTTTTTCCAAAGAGGCAGGCCTGGTAATTAAACCTCCCCTGGAGATTAAGCTCCTTGGTCTAAGCATATAGGTCACAATTGTGGGTGAGCCTGGGCATACCTAGGACCAGCCAACATGATTTGTTTAGTGCTGTTCTTACCCTTTTTAGAGCTGTGTCCATGACAGCAGAATATAGAATTAGTCCATAGTCTATTACAGAGATTATAGAGCTACTGACTGCTAGAGACAGGGTTTTGGGAGACATATTGTGCCAGTGCCTGTAGAGCAGTGCAATTCTGGTGTTGGCTGTTTTAACAACATGATCTATGTGATGTACATAGTAGAAGGAGCTATCGAGTGTGATGCCTAGATATCTGAAGGTGCTGACCTGATCAAGTAGCTCCTTGTTGTTTAAGATAGTCAGCTGTCTGGCTTTGTATTTGATTTGGGGGGTTAGCAAGCAGCATTACTTTTGTTTTTTGTAGTCTAAGAGAAGTTTGTTTTGAGTAAACCATTTCTCTATTAGTGAAAAACTGTTTTGGAGGTTGGATTTTAACAGATGTGGGTATGGACTAGTAGAGTGGATGGCAACATCATCTGCATAGAGTAGAATATTATCAGGGCAGGCTCTAGGGAGGGAGTTAAGAAACAGGCTGAATAGGAGCAGGCCAATGATGGAGCCTTGTGGGACACCAGTTGTCACCTGCCTACTGTCTGAGAGGGTCCCATTGATTTTTTGTCTGTTGAGTTCTGTGTCCAAGGCAGCTGCTAAACCACCCAACAGCATCTGGGAATAGCTCAGAGGCAAGAAGTTTGCTGAGCAGGATACTGTGATTGACTGTGTTGAATGCTTTATTGAGAACTGTGTATATTGACCCCACTATCTGACAGCTGTCAAGTACTTCATGTATGAAGTTAGAGTATTCCAGTAACGATGTGGTGGTACTATGGGCCTTTCTGAAGCTGTGTTGTTGGAGGCACTAGATGTTATATTTGTTTAGGTAGTCCACTGGTTGGTCAGGGACTATGCATTCAAGGGCTTCCACATACATTTGTAACTGTCATTTTTACATATTTTGAGACCAAACTTTCAACATAGCCTTCTTATGACCTCACCTAATGAACAATGGTGGTGAAAACTGTCAAATCCTGCCCAAATGGTGATTTCACCAAGTGAATGCAAAGTCATCTTTTGGGGCGGATTTGCATAATTCCACCACCATTGGTTGTAAGGTGGGGTCCCAAAAAGCCCTGTTAAAATCCGGGCTGAAAATATCCAAAATGACAAAATTATGCCTCAGGGTTGAAACCCCCACTGAAATACATTGAACTGTGTCATGCCAGTGACCCGGGCTTGGGAATGGACTCTGGTGCTGGAGGGTCAGCAGGGGTAGGAGTTGGAATGAGCATCCACAGGACTGCTCTCCTTTACTGGGGTGGGCTGAGGGACAGGTGTCACTCTGTAGTGGCCCCCGGTGGAGACCAGCAGAAGCACAGATGTAGCGCGAATCAGGGAAGCAGGAGGGGGAAAAAAGAAACATGGCATCTCCACCCACCAGGATGATGGCTGCCCTGGACCAGGTGCCTCCTTGGGACTTCATCATGACTGACCACAGCAGCACCCAGAGCCAATGCTAGGCCTTCAGTCCCCTTCTCCTCGGAAAAGGAGGACCCACCCGAAGAAGGGTAATGTCGGGTTACCCTGAGATGGCTGCAATATGCAGTCAGGCACAGGAGTCAAGAGAGGTGCAGGTCCTTGGGGGCAATAGGCCTGAAGGGGGGTAGGTGGAGGGGGGGAAAAGAAATACATTGAACTGCACTTACCTTAGTTTCTCATATTGCAGTTGCCGGCTCCAGCAGCAAGATGTGTCTTTGAGTGGAGAGTACATCTTCACCCTGTGGTCTGTTCAAGGTGAGTGAGGATGTGTTGAGGTGTACTGAGGTTGTGGGGTGGTGAGTGATGAGTGGGAGGTTAAAGTGGCAGGGATCAGATAAGTGAGTGACTGTTTTCTTTTTTTTTACAGGTTTAGAGAGAGAGAGAGAATAAAAATACACTGAGGGATAGTTTTCTTTATTAGAGCAGCAGTAAAATCCCAGCCTCTCCCTACAAAACAAGGTACTAAATGAGAAAAAGACCGAGGTAGAAAGGTCAGTGGGGGATGCTGCAACAGAAGGTAAAGCCATCAAAAAATGGAGAGCAATGAGTACCAATGCCCGTAGTCTGAGTAACAAGCTTCCTGAATTAGTGGCCTTGATGGAGGAGGAACATCTGGATATCGTGGCAGCCACAGAAACATGGTACACACAAAACCATGACTGGGACGTAAACATACCAGGATACACTATCTACAGGAGGGACAGGGAGGGTAAAAGAGGAGGAGGAGGAGTAGTAGTTCTCTACATAAGGGAAGGAATCAAAGCAACAGAACAAAAGGGTAAACACGGAGGAGAGGAAGCACTGTGGGTAAATTTGGAGACTGACAATGGCACCACAATCCGCACAGGGGTTGTATACAGACCCCCTTCTCAGGGGGAGGAAATGGACAAGGAAATGATAGAAAGTATACTTAGAATGGCAGAAAAAGGGGAGATATTGCTGATGGGTGATCTGAATATGCCAGATGTTAACTGGAGTGCAGTTGCAGCAGCCACTTCGAAAAGTGGGGTTATTCTAGATGCCCTACAGGGGGCATGCCTTAGACAACTAGTATTGGAGCCCACTCGAGAGGGAGCAATCTTAGACCTGGTTCTCTCAAATGGAGATGAAGAGATGATCACAGATGTAGAATTGGGTAGCCATCTGGGAACTAGTGACCATCGAACAGTATGGTTCACAATAAACACAGCAATAGAGTCAAGCCATACAAAGGCAAAAGTACTGGACTTTAGGAGGGCTGACTTTGCCAAAATGGGTGAGTGCCTAAGGAATGCACTAGCAAATGGGCAGGAAGGAGGGTGGAAGAACAATGGGGAATAATAAAACTGCCATCACAGAGGTAACAAGCCTTTGTGTGAAGCAAATAAACAAATGAAACGATGTAAGAAACCACTATGGTTCTCAAAGGAAGTGGCAGTGAAAGTTCAAGAGAAAAAGAAAGCATTCAGGAAGTACAAGGAATCACAGAAGGAGCAGGACAGAGAACTGTATCAGTTAAAGCAAAAGGAAGCTGGGAAGACAGTCAGAACAGCAAAGGCCCAAACCGAGGAAAAGATAGCCAACTCAGTTAAGAAGGGGGATAAAACCTTTTATAGGTACATCAGGGAGTGAAGAAAGACCAAGGGAGGGATAGTGAGGCTTAATAATGGTGAGGGAGGGTGGGCAGAGGGTGACTGTGAAAAGGCAGAGATACTAAACAAATATTTTTGCTCAGTATTTACAAAGGAAGCGAGGGAGGTACCTAAAACAAACAGTAGAAACACTCTGGATACAGAAGTTGATACCAGCCCATTTACAGAAGAAAGGTTTCTGAAACAACTCTTAAAACTGAAGGTGGACAAAGCAATGGGGCCTGATGGGATTCATCCCAGAATTCTAAAAGAACTAAGGGTAGAACTAGTGACACCACTGACTACCCTCTTTAACAAATCATGGGAGGATGGGTGGTACCCGAGGACTGGAGGAGGGCAGATGTGATTCCCTTCATAAAGTGGGAGCAAGGCAGAAGTAGGAAACTACAGACCTGTTAGTTTAACCTCAGTGGTAGGAAAATGATGGAATCACTTCTGAAGGAAAGAATTGTCGAGTATCTAGAGGCCAGAGGGGCACAGGACCCAAGGCAGCATGGATTCACAGTGGGAAGGTCATGCCAGACAAATCTGATAGATTTCTTTGACTGGGTGACCAAAGTAGTAGATCAGGAGGGGCTATGGACATGGCCTTCCTAGACTTTAGCAAGGCATTGACACAGTCCCACACAAAGATTAACATACAAGTTAGCCAGCCTGGGAGTGGGTCCCAAGATGACAGCCTGGGTAAAGAATTGGCTGGAGAATAGGACACAGAGAGTAATAGTAAATGGAGTCCACTCTGAAGAAAGGGGGGTTACTAGTGGGGTACTGTAGGGTTCAGTATTAGGACCGGTCCTCTTCAATGTCTTTATAGGCGACATTGCAGAGGGACTGGAAGGAAAAGTATGTCTCTTTGCAGATGACACAAAGATCTGCAACAGAGTTGATGCACAAGGTGGGGTGGAAAGGATGAGAAGGGACTTGGCAAGGTTAGAGGAATGGTCAAATGTATGGCAGCTTAGATTCAATGCTAAGAAGTGCAAGGTAATGCACCTGGGAAACAAAACCCAGGGGAAGAGTACACAATGGGGGGTGAGATACTAACAACAACAAAAATGGAAAGGGACCTGGGGGTAGTCATATCAGATGACCTAAAGGTGGGCAAGCAATGTGAGAAGGCAGCAAAGAGGGCTGGGGGATACTGGGATGCATAGGGAGAGGCATCACCAGTAGAAAATAGGAAGTTATTATTCCTCTGTACAGACAGCTGGTGAGACCCCATCTGGAGTACTGCGTGCAGTTCTGGAGACCCAATCTCCGCAAAGACATAGGCAGGATGGAAGCTGTCCAGAGGAGGGCAACTAAAATGATGCAGGGTCTGCACTGGAAGACATATGAAGAGAGACTTAAGGAGCTTAATATGTATAGCCTCGAGGAAAGGAAGGAGAGGGGGGACATGATAGAAACTTTCAAGTACCTCAAGGGAATCAACAAAATCCAAGAGTGTAGCATCTTTCAAAAAAAGAGGTGTGCAAGAACAAGGGGGCACAATTTGAAGATGGGGGGCGGCTCAGAGGTAATTTAAGGAAGTATTTTTTCACAGAGAGGGTTGTGGATGCATGGAACGGCCTTCCGGAGGAGGTTGTGGAGTCAAAAACAGTGGTGGAATTCAAGCATGCATGGGACAGTCATAAGGCAATTCTAGGGGGTGGGGGTAGGAAGAAATAGGTTGCTGGTTAACTAAGATCTGCAGCTTATCCATTAGGTAGGGAAATGGGCAGTCTGGGTGGGCCAAGCAGTCCTTATCTGCCATCAGATTCTATGTTTCTATGTTTCTATGTTTAGAAGTCATAGGACAGCAATCGGAGATTGGGGGTGCCACTAGACACCAGGCAAACCTATACAGGTATGGCAATGAGAGGGTGGGGGTGCCACTAGATACCAAGGAAATGCTATACAAATAGGGTCTGGTGATCAGAGGGTGGCAGGTGCCACTAGACACCAGGGAAACATTATAGGTCCATACACTGGTATCGCAACCCCTCAATGGAAACACAGGCTCATTGTGTATGGGCACCCATACATTATTCCTCATGTTATTGAATGAAATGAGAAAGATCTTTGTCTCATTGAGATTTTAAAATGCAATGGTCTGATGTTATAGCCCTGTGAAAATCTGGTCTAATGTGCTGTAAAGCTAAACTTAATAGCAGTCATAAATAAATATTGTTCTGAATTTTTAAGACATTTCTGAAAATGAAGTACTGTATAGTAAAAGCACATCTCATTTCAAGTCAAAACCAATTTAACAAACTGAAAAGTTCACAGTGATGTGTGTTACATGAACTTAAAACTACAAAATGACAAATTGAATTATACAATTCCAACATTTTAGAAATTAGTGAATTTGATGTGGTACTGTAAACAGGCCATCCATAGTCAATAAATGGCAGTAATAATGATTGTGCTAACATTTTCCTAGAGTGCAGTGTTAAACAATTTTTTAAAAACAGTTACCCCAGCCATATTTGGGCTGATTTAACTAATGCAGTAATATGATAATCACATGTTACATTGTGATCTAAGGTAAAGCCTAGCTAGCAAAATCGAGCAACATATTCTGTCTCAACCACCATCCTTTCAAGATTGCGCTGGCAAGAGGGGGGAGAAAGCATTTTCTGATGAGATTCAGACTTCATAAACTTTGTCTTCAAGGCATTCAACCATAAGGCATTATTACACAATGGCAAGAAAAACTCCAGGAACCTGACTGGCTGTCTGCCATTGACAGCAGTGAGCTTATCTGAGCACAACCTCACTGTACTGATTTGATATTGCATTTTCTTCTTCTCTTCAGAAACAAAGATATATTGCCACACTAAAAATCTACTAAAAAAGTTTGTAATTTTTTTTTATTTTTTATAACAACAAGACATTGTATAATAGCAATAATGCACTCCAGGGTGTGGGTTGTGCTGAGATAACCTCACTTCTGGGATGTTGAATGCACTTGGCCTGCGGCCTCATGCCCAACCACCCAGGCTTGAGGTTATCTGAGCACAACCACACCCTGTCATGCATTATTGCTTAATCAGACAACAATCTTTGTACTTGTGAAAAATCAGCTTGCTAAGTTGAATTAACATCAAACCAAGAACAGCCCTTAACAAACAATAATATGTTTCAACATAAAACACTGAATTAGAATTTAAAACACATGAATTAGTCATTCTAAAAAATAGAAAACAAAATTGGTCCCAGGATCAATCTTCATGGAAAACCCATTTTTATGGCAACCAAAGAAGATTTGCCATGTAATATAACATGTAATGATCAGCTAGTAAGATCACTCTGAGACTAATGTAGTGAAGAAGAAGACAAACTAATATTTCTGAGCTTCAAAAGCAGGTGACCATGGTGCACCAAATCAAAAGCTTTTGACAAATCTGGAAATAATGCCTCAGACACATTTCCGCTGTGCAATGCCATGTGCAAGAATGAAGTAAGTTCCAAAAACAGCAGTTAAAGTACTATGACTGGGACAAAGTGATTAATTAGTAAAAAATATGTAGTTCTGGACTTCTGTTTCTTGCTCTGTAACCACTTCTCTTCTTTCCGAAACAGCCGGAAGCTGTAATTGGAGACAAGTGCTTTTGTACACCTAAACTGCAAAGCCACACCCCCAATGAGACTCACTCTCTGCTCTCAGTAAATTAAGCTGATACTGCCCCTACTTCAGAAAAAATACATTTTTTTTTACTTAAATGAGGCCCCCTTCTTCTAATAAAGTATCTGCTTGCTTAATCCGAACAGGTACTACTCCTGCTGAGATAAAAGTGATTAATTAGTAAAAAATCTGTAGTTCTGGACTTCTGTTTCTTGCTCTGCAACCAGTTATCTTCTGCCAGAAACAGAAGGGAAGCTGTAATTGGAGACAGGTGCTTTTGTATTCCTAAGCTTGTAAGCCAGACCCCCAATTAGATTAACCCTCTGGTCTCAGTAAATTAAGCTGATACTTCCCTTCCTCAGAAAAAAACACTTTTTGTTTACTTTAATGAGACCCCTTTCTTCGAATAACGTATCTGTTTGCTTAATTCAATAGGTACTACTCCTGCTGAGACAGAAGTGATTAATTAGTAAAAAATCTGTAGTTCTGGACTTCTGTTTCTTGCTCTGCAACTAGTTCTCTTCTTCCAGAAACAGCCGGAAGCTGTAATTGGAGACAGGTGCTTTTGTACATCTAAGCCGCTAAGCCACACCCCCAATTAGATTCATTATCTGATCTCAGTAAATTAAGCTGATACTGCCCCTTCCTAAGAAAGACACTTTTTTTTACTTATATGAGACCCCCTTCTTCTAGTAAAGTATCTGTTTGCTTAACCCAAACAGGTACTAGTCCTGCTGAGACAGAAGTGATTAATTAGTAAAAAATCTATAGTTCTGGACTTCTGTTTCTTGCTCTGCAACCAGTTCTCTTCTGCCAGAAACAGCCAGAAGCTGTAATTGGAGACAGTTGCTTTTGTACACCTATGCTGTTAAGAAACACCCCCAATTAGATTCTCTCTCTGCTCTCAGTAAATTAAGTTGATACTGCCCCCTTCTCCAGAAGAAAACATTTTCTTTGTTTTTTTACTTAAATGAGACCCCCTTCTTTTAATAAAGTATATGGTTGCTTATTCCAAACAGGTACTACTCCTGCTGAGACAGAAGTGATTAATTAGTAAAAAATCTGTAGTTCTGGACTTCTGTTTCTTGCTCTGCAATCACTTCTCTTCTGCCAGAAACAGCTGGAAGCTGTAATTGGAGACAGGTTCTTTTGTACACCTAAGCTGCTAAGCCACACCCCCAATTACATTCACTCTCTACTCACAGTAAATTAAGCTGGTACTGCCCCCTTCCTCAGAAAAAACACTTTTTTTTACTTAAATGAGACCCCCTTCTTCTAATATAGTATCTGTTTGCTTAATCCAAACAGGTACTACTCTTACTGAGACAGAAGTAATTCATTAGTAAAAAATCTGTAGTTCTGGACTTCTATTTCTTGCTCTGCAACCAGTTCTCTTCTGCCAGAAACAGTTGGAAGCTGTAATTGGAGACAGGTGCTTTTGTACAACTAAGCTGCTAAACCACAAACCCAACTAGATTCATTTTCTGCTCTCAGTAAATTGAACTGATACTGCCCCCTTCCTCAGGAAAAAAACACTTTTTTTTACTTAAATGAGACCCCTTTCTTCTAATAAAGTATCTGTTTGCTTAATCCAAACAGGTACTACGCTTGCTGAGACAGAAGTAATTAATCAGCAAAAAATCTGTAGTTCTGGACTTCTATTTCTTGCTCTGCAACCAGTTCTCTTCTGCCAGAATCTGCCAGAAGCTGTAATTTGTGACAGGTGCTTTTGTACACTTAAGATGTTAAGCCACACCCCCTATTAGATTCACTCTCTGCTCTCAATAAATTAAGCTGATATTGCCCCCGCCTCAGAAAAAAACACTTTTTTTACTTAATTGAGATCCCCTTTTTCTAATAAAGTATCTGTTTGCTTAATCCAAACAGGTACTACTCCTGCTGAGACAGAAGTGATTAATTAGTAAAAAATCTGTAGTTCAGGACTTCTGTTTCTTGCTCTGCAACTACTTCTCCTCTCTTAGGCAGGGAAGATATGGCAGACCAGATAGGCCTACCAGTCTTTTTCTGGCAACACGTTCTATTTTTCTGTGTCAATCAACAGAGCCAATTCTTAATGGCTGAACTCTAAACTTCCATTAAAACAATACGCTTCTAGACCCCACAGTTCCAAACTTAGACCTTTCAAAAGACAGTTTCTTTAAAACTGGATAACTCTGGCACCATTAGGGTTAGAAATGTATTTTTTTTTTTGTGAATGAAAGCTTTGAGTCAGCTAAGCAGATTTTATCAATACTATATTACTGTAGCAACTATATATCAATATATAAAGAAACAAAACATAAAATAGTTCAGTAATGTTTTTAAGTCCTGCTATTTTTAACAACATATTATATCAACATATAGAAACATAGAAACATAGAAACATAGAAACATAGAAACATAGAATGTGACGGCAGATAAGGACCGCTTGGCCCACCCAGTCTGCCCATTTCCCTACCTACTGGATAAGCTGCAGATCCTAGTTAACCAGCAGCCTACTTCTTCTTCCTACCCCAACCCCCCAGAATTGCCTTATGACTATCCCATGCATGCTTGAATTCCACCACTGATTTTGACTCCACAACCTCCTCCGGAAGGCCATTCCATGCATCCACAACCCTCTCTGTGAAAAAATACTTCCTTAAATTACCTCTGAGCCCCCCTCTATCTTCAAATTGTGCCCTCCTGTTCTTGCACACCTCTTTTTTTGAAAGATGCTACCCTCTTGGACTTTGTTGATTCCCTTGAGGTACTTGAAAGTTTCTATCATGTCCCCTCTCCCTCCTTTCCTCGAGGCTATACATATTAAGCTCCTTAAGTCTCTCTTCATATGTCTTCCGGTGCAGACCCTGCACCATTTTAGTTGCCCTCCTCTGGACAGCTTCCATCCTGTCTATGTCTTTTGGAGATTGGGTCTCCAGAACTGCACACAGTACTCCAGATGGGGTCTCACCAGCTGTCTGTACAGAGGGATAATAACTTCCTGTTTTCTACTGGTGATGCCTCTCCCTATGCATCCCAGTATCCCCCCAGCCCTCCTTGCTGCCTTCTCACATTGCTTGCCCACCTTTAGGTCATCTGATATGACTACCCCCAGGTCCCTTTCCATTTTTGTTGTTGTTAGTATCTCACCCCCCATTGTGTACTCTTCCCCTGGGTTTTTGTTTCCCAGGTGCATTACCTTGCACTTCTTAGCATTGAATCTAAGCTGCCATACATTTGACCATTCCTCTAACCTTGCCAAGTCCCTTCTCATCCTTTCCACCCCACCTTGTGCATCAACTCTGTTGCAGATCTTAGTGTCATCTGCAAGAGACATACTTTTCCTTCCAGTCCTTCTGCAATGTCGCTTATAAAGACATTGAAGAGGACTGGTCCTAATATTGAACCCTCTGCATACCCCGCTAGTAACCCTCCTTTCTTCTGAGTGGACTCCATTTACTATTACTCTCTGTGTCCTATTCTCCAGCCAATTCTTACCCAGGCTGTCATCTTGGGACCCACTCCAGGCTGGCTAACTTATATATTAATATTTTGTGTGGGACTGTGTCAAATGCCTTGCTAAAGTCTAGGTGGGGCCATGTCCACAGCCCTCCCTGATCTACTACTTTGGTCACCCAGTCAAAGAAATCTATCAGATCTGTCTGGCATGACCTTCCGCTGTGAATCCATGCTGCCTAGGGTCCTGTGCCCTTCTGGCCTCCAGATACGCGACAATTCTTTCCTTTAGAAGTGATTCCATCATTTTCCTATCACTGAGGTTAAACTAACAGGTCTATAGTTTCCCTGCTTCTGCCTTGCTCTCCTTTTGTGAAGGGAATCACATCTGCCCTCCTCCAGTCCTCGGTACCACCCCATCCTCCCATGATTTGTTAAAGAGGGTGTCAGTGGTGTCACCTAGTTCCCACCCTTAGTTCTTTTAGAACTTGGAACTTGCATCAGGCCCCATTGCTTTGTCCACCTTCAGTTTTAAGAGTTCTTCAGAACCCTTTCTTCTGTAAATGGGCTGGTATCAACTTCTGTATCCAGAGTGTTACTATTGTTTGTTTTATGTACCTCCCCTCTTCCTTTGTAAATACTGAGCAAAAATATTTGTTTAAGTATCTCTGCCTTTCACATTCTCCCTCTGCCCACCCTCCCTCCCTTTATTAAGCCTCTACTATCCCTCCCTTGGTCTTCCTTTGCTCCCTGATGTACCTTATAAAGGTTTTATTCCTTCTTAACTGAGTTGGCTATCTTTTCCTCAGTTTGGGCCTTTGCTGTTCTGACTGCCTTCCCAGCCTCCTTTTGCTTTAACTGATACAGTTCTCTGTCCTGCTCCTGCTGCGATTCCTTGTACTTCCTGAATGCTTTCTTTTTCTCTGAACCTTCACTGCCACTTCCTTTGAGAACCATAGTGGTTTCTTACATCGTCTTGTTTTGTTTATTTGCTTCACACAAAGGCTCGTTACCTCTGTGATGGCAGTTTTATTATTCCCCATTGTTCTTCCACCCTCCTTCCCACCCATTTGCTAGTGCATTCCTTAGGCACTCACCCATTTTTGGCAAAGTCAGCCCTCCTAAAGTCCAGTACTTTTTGTCTTTGTATGGCTTGACTCTATTGCTGTGTTTATTGTGAACCATACTGTTCGATGGTCGCTAGTTCCCAGATGGCTACCCACTTCTACATCTGTGATCCTCTCTCCATCTCCATATGAGAGTATCAAGTCTAATATTGCTCCCTCTCGAGTGGGCTCCAGTACTAGTTGTCTAAGGCATGTATAGACATGTAGTAACACAGGAATTTTCTATCATTATGATTTGTATGTGTTGATGGTACTCAAAGGTTTCATTAAAAGAAACTTAAGTTTCTACAATTAACAGTTTAAATGTTATAGTTTCAAAATATAATTTCAGAGATTATAAAACATAAAATATTATTTTTTTGGAAATTGTTGGAAGAAACTAGTGATTTGTTCTGTCTAAAAATAGACACATTCTTTTCTGGACACTGTGTAAAAGAGGCTGCTAAACTTACCCTTTGGGGTTTTCTAAGTCTACTTACGCTACTCCTTCATTCTTTTGTGGAAAATCTTGGGATATCAGAGTAAATGGTATATCATTGCAGTGAACAGCTACAGTATACTGGAACTGTAAAACATTTTAAAGTAGTTATTGCTTTGCATGTATATTTACTTTAAAGGCATTTATTAATAATAGCACAGTACTTTCATCATAGTTTGCTGACAGCTAGTTTGCTGTTATGCAGCCCAGGACTGCTTAAGGCACAAACAGTAATATCACTGATAGTCAGCATGAGATAATAATCCCCTCTTTGTGTGGAAGAGTTGCTTAAATTGTTCATTCGAAAATCCCATAGTAAATGACCATAGTGCATGAATTACATTCCTCCTTGAGGAAGAAGATTCCTCTGGGATAGGAAGCATCTGCATTCTGATGTGAGTGTGGGGAAGACTATGCACTTTTAAGCCACCAGCACTGTGCCTGAACTGTGATTGTACATAGTGCCCCATCAGATCTAATTATTTGCCTTTGACAAGCCCTAAATTCAATATAAAAATTAGTAATTATGGAAAAGTAATGCATCTATTAACTATCCATTGCTTTTACTTTGCTCTGCCTACAATCTAAAACAATCTCCAGGATACTCTTTACATCATGCCCTGTAGTCTGACAGCTAAAGTGGTTGTCAGTAACAATCTCTGGAATATTTTCAACAGCTGCTGATAATTCCAATCTTTCCAAAGTACGAAGTAAATAGAAAGTGTCATCTACTCTTACAGATAGCTCACACAGAATTCATGTAGAAGGATGAAGCCAAATTCTATGAGTTTTCCTTCCATCAAGTGGTTCACTGGGGTGAGTAGATAATGCCCCATTAGTCATTTGTATGCAATTCTACTTTCTAACAAGGCAATACTAGTGACAAAAATTTGTCTTACAGGCATATGCAGTGATGCACATTCTAGTTTGGAACACTTACATATCAGTGACAAAAAGTTGCCCTACAGGAGGCAATGATATTCAGAGTCTCCAGTCATTTCTAACACTTTCTTGTCAGACAGGAAAATCATTGCCTTCCAGCAATGCACATTAATTACTGGGCAAAGACATACAGTATTCAGCAACCTACTTGGCTAGCCCTACATAAGCGTTCAGTGTACAGAATAAAGAAATTATGACAATAGGCTTCAGGGCTAGTATGCCTATGCAACTGCACTCTGGAAATGTGTTCTTTTAAATCAGAGCACAACATACAGTTGATGCTGTATTACAGCACAAAAGCAGGGTCAGGATGAAACAAACATGAAGGGAGACTTGAATTAGCTTCTTTTCCAGGAGAGGTAACCCCTGCATGATAAGGTTAATTCACATTGGCAGGGTAGTGTGGGGAATCATAGATTGCACATGAGACAAGCACCTGGATTGAGAACAATACATTAATAGCTGTTTCCACATCTCAGTACATTGAACAGAAGATCTGTTTTAAGGGGCAGCTTCCCCTAAGAAACAGAGGAAGGTGCAGTCTAGTTTAGGTGGGATTTTATTTATTTACAGAAACATTTTAGTAGGAAAGGCCTACTGAGAGGTGCATGGCTCATTTCCACAGGTGATCTACGGGAAAGCATAAGAAGAAGTTAATGACATTAATAGTAAAATGGCAAATGTGAACTCAGATACATACAGTGCTAATAATGGTAAAAAACACAGGTGTACCAAACAGGTACAAGGGTACAAAATGGTGAATGTAAACTCCAGTACAATAACGTAAGTACTATATAAGTAGTATATTATGTAACAGTGCCAACAAAAATAGTGTTCAAACAGCTGCACATAGAAACATGGAATCTGTCGGCAGAGAAAGACCAGTAGAACCTTCCGGTCTGCTCTATTTATCCTGCATACAGATATACAACAAGCAGGTGTAAAAACAGCACAGAGGTAAACAGGAGAAGTCATTGGCAGAAATGTTGTAAAATGTTAATTTTGAGGCAAAGTTGGTGCGAATTCACAGAACTTCCCACTTCATAAATATTCTGAACTTCACAGTGGATGAAGCAACTTCACTGCACATTAAAAAAAAAAGCCCTGAAACACAGAAAAACCTCCCCTACCCACTGTGCTGTAATGCCACCCCCTGTCACCTTCCAAGAACATCAGATTCATTATATACCCCATCTCATCCCTTCCTGGCAACCTCCTCTCCTCTGCAATGGTGAATTGCAGTATAGCCTTGAGGTTAGAGTAATGAGCTGTGAATGAGCTTGGTACATCCAACAGACCAGACCTGGGTTTGATTCTCACAACCTCCACTTGCATACTGTGTGACTCTGAGCAAGTCACTTAACCACACTCTGAGCAAGTCATTTAACCACCCAGTGCTCCCAGGTCACCCCTGAAAACAGGAACTTGTGCCTAGTGGGCCTTACCCCATTACCAAAGACGAAAATAAAAAATAAAAACAAAACAAATTAGGATATGGGTGACTCTGTCAAGGACAGTAAGTCTGAACTAAAGTTTAAATACCCTACCCATTCCCCATCCACATGCCAGACACTCTCTGGTATTATCCCTACCTGAGTACCACTAAGTAAGTTATCATAATCCTCCCCAACCCCCGGTCCTCACACCTCCTCCTCCACCCCTCACCAGAACACAGAAAATAAAACTGTAATAAAGAAAATGGTGTCCTGGTGCAGAGCGTCTGTTCTGTTCAAGGTCTATCTCAGTGATAGCACAAATGAATAAATGGTGATATCTTTGCTCCTAGTAAAACCTGACTTGTTGAAAATTTGACATGAATTGCAGTAGGTAGCAAGCAAAGATGCCCAAATTTGGGAATGTTGTTGCAAAGTGAATTACAACAACTTTGCCCATCTCTATTCACTGGGCGCTGTAATTAGCTGCAGTTGAGACATCAAGAGTCAAAAAAGACAGGGCCCAGTGCAAAAGCTGATATTGGAGGTGTAAGCCAGGAGAATGGATGGGCGAGAAGTTAGAACAGGGACAAGGCAGTCTAAAAGAAAAGGCAGTCTGGTCTGCAGTAGGTTTGGCCCAGAGGAACAGAGGAGTAAAGGTCAGAAGAACAGAGGGAGTAGAAAGGGGTTATAGGGCAGAGCAACAGAAAGAAGAGAATCAAACCAGAACTCAGATATTATGGAGGCACAATGCAAAATGTGGTGACATTCAAAAGAAGGGGGGAGAGAGAGAGAGAGAGAGAGAGAGAGAGAGGAGTACAGTAGAGTGAGCAATAATGATTGCAGTGAGGACAGGTAGGGGAAAAGCAAAAAAAAAAAAAAAGAATCATCTAGGGAGTCCAGCCTGGTAAAGGAAGATTTGGGGACAGCACTACCACATCCCCATAGTCAACAGCAGGTGGATGTTTTTTATAATGGCCTTTTAGCTGGCCAGGGGAGGGATACAGGTTTTCTTTCTGAGTAGCCTTCCAAGCATAATTGAGCACTTTCTATTGATGGCATTAATATGAACAGAAAAGTCAAGATGATGGTCAAGCCAAACTCAACATTTACAGGAGAAGATATCCAGATACATGAAGGGTTGGGGGTCTATATGGGAGCAATGTGCTGCCAATGGCCAAAGGTCATTTAGTCTTTTTGGCATTCAGTATCATCTGTTATAGTCACGCTGCCAGTGCACAGCCAAATTAGGGACAGAAGGGCAAGATGCAAATAGCACCATGTTATATGCTTACTGTACAATTGAATGTCTGAGGAGCCTTAATTCTATTTTGTAGGTCATTCAGGAAAATTGAGAACAGGATAGGGTCAAGGGCAGAGTCTTGGAGGACTTGATTTGAGAAGGGGATAGGGCACCTCCTATGAAGACAGACTGTAATCAGTCTCAGGTAGGAACCAAATCATCTGACTACAGGATCAGCTGGTCCAGAACCAGTAAACCTGTCCAGTATGAAAAGGTGGGCAGCAGAGTCCAAAGCTTCCCACTGACTGACCCTAAATCATCCCTTTCAAGATGGAGTTAATAAGTTACAGCAGGGATGTCATATGGGAGTGGGATTTTATAAAGCCCTACAGTTGAAAAACAGGCACAAACATGTCATCAGCAAAAAGACTCTTTAGCTAATGCCGTATCATGCCAAAGCACTTTATTCAGTGTACAGTTGTATCTACAGTGCAGTTCTGCAGAACAACTTTGGAGCAAATGCTCTTGACAAAGCACATGGAGTTTATGCAAAATTTTGGGACTTTGTGCCAGAGTGCAATGACATGCACCTCAAGGTGTGCAATGTCCCAGCATCCTCTGGCATCCCTGCCCTGCCGTGCTGGGCCTAGCTCTGATACCGCCTAGCTTCCACTAAGTTTTGATGTCAAAGCAGGACACAAATACCTACCAACCCTAAGGGAGGAAAGCCATTCTGGGGACACTCAATCCTCCTTCAACCAGCTAGGGCTTACTGCCCCAAGCTTGTTTGTGAACTGAGGTCACCAGTATCACAATCAGTTGTGCTACTGCTACACTGTTGTTCAAGCTTGAGCAGAAACGTTGTCAAAAGCAACTGTTACTGTACATCCTCAGTACTGGAGGCAGTGGAACTGTATAAGAACATAATAACATAAGAAGATGAAGGCAGATGGGGGCCTTGTGACCCATCTAGTCTGTCCGTGAATCCTACCCCCACCCCTATAGGTTGCTTGTTTTGCTTTTACCATAGTGTCGGTTCCATGCGTGTGTAATTCATTCACCGTATTTGCTGCAACCACCTCTGGGGAAGGCTGTTCCATGGGTCTATCACCCTCTCCATGAAAAGGTATTTCCTGATATTATTTCTTAGTCTTCTCCCTCTCAGACATAGGTTATGCCCTCTAGTATATGCCTCTTTGTTGGCCTGGAAGAGGTTGTCTGCCTGAACTGTATTTGTACCTTTGATGAATTTGAATGTTTCTATCATGTCCCCCTGTCCCTTCTCTGTTCCAGGGAGTACAAGTTCAAGTCCCTGAGTCTAGATTCATATGGCTTGTGACAGAGGCCCTGCGCCATCTAAGTGGCCCTTCTCTGAATCATCTCTAAGCGCTCCTTGTCCTTCTTTAGGTGGGGCCTTCAGAACAGGACACAGTATTCCAGGTGTGGCCTCACCAAGGATCTATAGAGTGGGATGATTACTTCTTGTTTCCTGCTCATAATTTCCCTGCCTACGCATCTAAGGATACTGCTTGCCTTTCTTGATGCTTTTTCCCATTACTTCCCTACTTTAAGGTCGTCTGTTATGATTACACCTAAGTCCCTTTCAGTCTTGGTCACCTCTAGTGTATGGCCATCAAGGGTATATTGTATTTCTGGGTTCTGTTTACCCAGATTCATCACTTTGCATATTTTAGCACTGAATCTAAGTTGCCAGTTTTTGGATCACGGGTCAAGTCTTTTAAGATTTTCTATCATACTAGATGATCTCTCTTGAGTATCCCCCCATTACAGAGTTTTGTATTGTCTGTGAACAGGCAGACTTTACCCTCTAGACTGTCAGCAAAGTCGCTGATGAATATGTTGAAGAGGACTGGACCCAGCACCAACCCCTGAGACACTCCTCTGGCCACATAACCCTCTTTGGACATGGCACCATTTACAGTGACCTTCTGAGTCCTATCTTGCAGTAAGTGTGCAATCCAGCTTACTATTTTATGACTGACACCTGTGTGTTCAAGTTTTTTAATTAGCCTCCTGTATGGGACAGTGTCAAAGGCTTTGCTGAAGTCCAGGTGTACCACATCCACTGCTCCACTCTGGTGCACTATCCTGGTCACCCAATTGTAGAACTCAATCAGGTTAGTCTGGCATGATCTGCCTGTGGTGAACCCATGTTGTATGGGGTTGAGTTTTTCTGTCCTCTTTAGGAAGTTTACTATTCTTTCTTTAGGGAGTACCTCCATGATTTTACCCACTACTGAGGTTATGCTGACAGGGCGGTAGTTACTTGCCTCCTCCCTGCTGCCACTCTTGTGCAAGGGCACCACTGTTGCCCTCTTCCAATCTTGAGGCACCCTACCACTTTCTAGAGATTCATTATATAATTCTGCTAATGGTGTGGCTAATTCCTTTCAAAACTCTCTCAATTTTTTTGGGTGAATTCCATCCGGTCCCATAGCTTTGTCTGTCTTCAGTTTCTCCAGTTCGTTCAGCACCCTTTCCCCTGTGAAGGGACGTGTGTCTGCACCCTCTGTAGGGTGCTCTGTTATGTTTAGTGTTGGCCCACTGCCATTTAGCTCATTTGTGAAGACTGAACAAAAGAATGAATTACGTGCTTCAGCTTTGTCCTCGCCTTTTTCCACTATCTGAATTTTGCTTGTTACTATTCTGACTATCCCTCTTATGTTCTTCCTTTTTTTCACTGATATATCTGAAAAAGGTTTTGTCCCCCTCCTTGTCTCTGAGTGCCATTCTTTCCTCTGTTTGAGCTTTTGCCAGTCTAATAGCCTCTGCAGACTCCTTAAACTTTTCCTGTAGAGCTCCCTATCAACTTCCCTCTATTTCTCCTTAAACCGCCTAAAGGCTTTTTTCTTTTCCCTAATCTTCAGTACTACCTTTCTAGAAAACCAGAGAGGGTTCCTCTTCCTTTTTCATTTAGATATTAGCCATGTACAATCTGCAGTTACCATGTTCAATGAGTCTTTTATGGACTTCCAGCGAGCTTCTACTTCCCCTGTGGTGCTGTTTCCTAACAATGCCTTAATACTGGATCTCATTTAATGGAAATCTGCTTTTTTAAAGTCAATCACTTTTTGTCTGGTGTGGCCTGAAAGCTTTTATTTATTTATTTTATTTAGATTTTGTTGACAGGTTAAGTGCACTAGACAAATTATGCTTATTTTCAGGCATGACCCGGGGGAGGGACATACAGATGAATGCCAAATGACCTTGAACCAGATTAAGCTGATGGTAGTATTTTAGTGAATGGGGAGAAATCTGTCCAGGGCACTGGGGAAATTCCCCTACTCTCCAGCAGGAGGAACCTCTGGCCATTGAAGGATGGCCTGCTCAGTTTCTGAGCTGACGATGAAGAAGGATGTACAGGTTGCTGTTGAGTGGGTTTCCTCCACGGCAATGAATGCTATGGAGTCCGGAGAATTTTTTTGAGGCAGTTGGTTTTACACAGATGCAGACAGAGATATCTCATGTGGAGCATGAGTCAACTGGGATCCCCCCCATGACCCATCTTACTGGATATGGGCCCTGCGATCGAGACGATGGACACAATACTGGATCTGAGAGAACAATCTTCAGAGCAGCTGTGACTTCTTTTGGCAGCCAAAGAACAGACATTTCTTTTGACAAGGCAATGGCTATCAGAGGTATTGGCCATGGCACTGCAGAAATCTGATGGCGAGCTGGACCAGCTGCCTCCTATCAACAAGCCTCACACTGGACAGATATACATGGAAACATCAGCAGCAAGTACAGAAATACTGGCACAGTCAGAATCCATGACAAGTACTGTTTTCTCTACTGCTTTTAATAAAACTGATGCCACTGTATTTTCATTCTGGGTCAGCACTGAAAAGTGCAATCTGTTAACATTATCTAGGCAAAATGATCGACCTGCTCAATCTTGGGCGGAGCAGGTTGAGCAGGCTGAAATGCTGTGGTCAGTAGATGCTACATAGAAATCAGCTGGGTGGGCAAAGAATGTAGATACGAATAGATGGATGTCTGGTTTTTCCCCTATTATGATACCTGGGGTGACAATTGGAAGTGGTAAATATGCCTTCCCTCCTGCAGTACCCAAGCAGCCTCACAACCAGCAATCTGCTGAGTCAGGAATGATCCCTTCGGACTTTGTTTCGACTTCTCATACTACTGAGGCTCCAAGTGTCAACCCACTGGAACTTTCCCAGGAATTTGACCTCACACAGAACCCTGTCTTACATTTGCTCCTTGCTCAGTCACTTCCAAATGGAGAACCTGGACTCAGGGATCTTACTTCTGAGGTACTACTCTCATCTGCACTTTTGGAAGACACAACTCCCCAGACTCACCAGGAGGGCCCTCCTCCATCTCAAACTCCCTTAAAAGAACCTGGTCCAAATTCTCGTACTTATGCCTCCTTTTTTCAGTCTCCAACATATGCAGCCAAAAGGCATAATGTGGTTAGATTGATTTACAAGGGCGGTCTGGAGATATTTCTGGAGAGACGATATGTGGCACGCACTTTGTTAAAAGGCAATTTACGTTTTCATTCTTCAGAACTTTATGTCTTAATTCATGTTTCTGGAGAACGTAACTTTGATGTTAGTTTTAAATTCATTATTGGTCTTAAAAAGTTATGGGAGAAGTATAATAAAGTGATGAAGCACCCCTTATGGTCCACCTTTGAGGTCATTCCTCAAACAAAACCAGCCCACAAGTGTATTGCAGTCCTTTCTGGGAATGAAAGGGTTAGTGTTACCGATTTGGTGTACTGGTTGAAATAAAGGTGTACTGTCTTAGGCCACCCAGAAGTGATATTTGATGGTGAAGACATATGGACAGGGGGGTGGAGGATCAAAGTAATTTTGAACTCTTCTGATACAGGGTTTCAACACTTGCTGAAATGTGTGTTCTTGGGCAGAGATAGAGGTGTCTTATTTTATGCTGGGCAACCCAAGACGTGCTACAGGTGTGGGAGGCAGGTCATATCAGCAGTGTCTGCGATGGGCTATGTTGCACTCTCTGTAATGAATTGGGGCATGTAAGTGGTCACTGCAGAAACACTGTGATTTGTAGCCTCTGTGGCACTGCTGGACATGCCTAGTCTACCTGCCCTGAGGCAGCACATAAACAGAACAAGACCGCTGACTCAGAGGAGCAGCGACTCCTTATTTCTGTAGCTCAGAGATTTCATTCCACTAAATCAGTTTCTCAGCCCCTTGTCATGAGCTCCCCACTGTTTGACTTAGAGCAGCCAATTAAAACTCATGATGAGTCTGTACTGGCCCTGATTGAGGATACAGCCCAGAGTGAGGACAGTGTGTGCGACAAACCTATAATGGAGGTTGAGGTAATTCCTGCTTTCCCTCCGCAACCCAAAGATTCAGTCATGATGCCCCCTCCCCCTCCTACATCCCTGCATATGAAAGGGAAACAGCCAGCTGCAAAAATGGTTACCTGCCATAGTATAAAAGAGGGGCAGCCTGCCTCCAAGGTCCCCCAAATTTTTGACTGTTGACCTCCAATAGATACCAGGCATTACAAACATCCCCTGAACTTTCCAATGTTGATTCTGAAGGTTCCTGAACAGGGTCTGAACACCCTGAGGGGGCTTCTGTTTCTGATATGGAAGGAGGACCCTCCCCATGTCCAGTCCCCCAACAGCATAATTTAAGGAAAAAAGGGACGAGCAAGCGTAAACCAACATAGGGTGTAGGTCACTTCCCCCTATTGACACCCTGCTGATGAACACCTCTCTGACATGTTGTTCTATTAATGTCAACAGTAATTGAGAATAAATTGAAACAAGGGGTGATATTCTCCCACCTTCACACAAATCAGGCTGAGATTCTGCTTCTACAGGGCACAAGGCTTCACAAGGAGGCGGAGGTGTCATACATTACAAAATGGTGGTGAACAGGCATTCCTTACTGTCTACTGGATTAGAAAAATGTCTGGGAGTGTCAGTCATCTTCCATAACATTACTGCACAGGTGTTAAAAGTGATTGACCGTATTCCGAGCCATGCTTTGATTTTGGATTTTGTGTTTAAGGGTATATGCTTTCGACTACTTAACATATATGCTTCCCAGTTGAAAGCTAACAGAGTAGGATTGTTTAAAATTATACAACCCAATTTCCATACCTCCAAATTCATGGTCTGAGGTGGGGATTTTAACTGTGGTCTGACTGTAGCAGATAGAGGTAGGGGAGTCAGAACATGTAAGCTATTTTGTGACACAACATGCTTGTTGAGTGTTTTGCAGATGGCAGATTTGATGGATGTCTACTGCCACATCCATCCGAAACTGGACCCCATGTTTGTTAGAGGGTCACATGCCACCCACATAGACTTTCTTTTCATTAGTAAAAATCTACCTTTAATTTCAGCCCATGTGTTACCAGTGGAGTACTCTGATTTTGGGGAACTTTATGTCAGATTTGGTATGGACACTCCCTAACTGTGTGGTAGTGGCTCCTGGAGACTGAACTACATAGAAACATAGAAACATAGAATTTGATGGCAGACAAAGACCACTTGGCCCACCCAGTCTGCCCATTTCCCTACCTAATGAATAAGCTGCAGATCCTAGTTAACCAACAGCCTACTTCCTCCTACATCCCACTGGAATTGCCTTATGTCTGTACCATGCATTCTTGAATTCCCCCACTGTTTTTGACTCTACAACTTCCTCAGGAAGGCTGTTCCATGCATCTACAACCCTCTCTGTGAAGAAATACTTCCTCACATTACCTGTGAGCCATCCCCCCTCTATCTTCAAATTGTGCCCCCTTGTTCTTGCACATCTCTTTTTCTGAAAGATGCTATCCGCTTGGTCTTTGTTGATTCCCTTGAGGTATTTGAAAGTTTCTATCATGTCCTCCCTCTTCCTCCTTTCCTCTAGGCTATACATCTTAAGCTCCTTTAGTCTTTCTTCATATGTCTTCTGGTCCAGACCCTGCACCATTTTGGTTGCCCTCCTCTGGACATCCTCCACCCTGTCTAGGTCTTTGCGGAGATGGGGTCTCCAGAACTGTACACAGTACTCCAGATGGGGTCTTACCAACTGTCTGTACAGAGGTCCAACAACTTCCTGTTTTCTACTGGTGATGCCTCTACCTACGCATCCCAGTATCCCCTCAGCCCTCCTTATTGCCTTTTCGCATTCCTGGCCCACCTTTAGGTCATCTGATATAATTACCCCCAGGTCCCTTTCCATTTTTGTTGTTGTTACTACCTCCCCCCCATTGTGTAATCTTCCCCTGGGTTTTTGTTTCCCAAGTTCATTACTTTGCACTTCTTTGCATTGAATCCAAGCTGACATACTTCTGACCATTCCTCCAACCTTGCCAAGTCCCTTCTCATCCTTTCCACACCTCCTTGTGTATCAACCCTATTGCAGATCTTTGTGTCATCTGCAAAGAGGCATAATTTTCCTTCCAGTCCCTCTGCAATGTCACTTATAAAGACATTAAAAAGGACTAGACCCAGTACTGAACCCTCGCGGTACCCCACTAGTAACCCCTCTTTCTTCAGAGTGGACTCCATTTACTATTACCTTCTGTGTCCTGTTGTTCAGCCAATGTTTTACCCAGGCTACCACCCTGGGACCCACTCCAAGGCTGGTTAATTTGACTACTAATCTTTTGTGTGGGACTGTGTCAAATGCCTTGCTAAAGTCTAGGTAGGCCATGTCCACAGCCCCTCCTTGGTCTACTACTTTGGTCACCCAGTCAAAGAAATCAATTTGATTTGTCTGACATGACCTTCCCACTGTGAACACATGCTGCCTTGGGTCCTGTGCCCCACTGGCCTCTAGGTACTCAACAATTCTTTCCTTCAGAAGTGATTCCATCACTTTCCCTACCACAGAGGTCAAACTGACAGGTCTGTAGCTTCCTACCTCTGTCTTGCTCCCACTTTTGTGAAGGGGAATCACATCAGCCTTCTTCCAGTCCTCAGGCAGAGTGCTTCTGTTAATTGGTTTAGGCACCTCCCCCCACTTCCTCTTTTGTGAATACTGAACAGAAATATTCATTCAGTATCCCTGCTTTTTCACTGTCATGCTCTGTCCACCCACCATCCATTCTATTCAGCCTCACTATCCCTCCCTTTGTCTTTCTATGCTCCCTGATATACCTATAAAAGGTTTTATCCCTTCTTAACTGAGTTGGCTATCTTTTCCTCAGTTTGTGCCTTTGCTATTCTGACTACCCTCCCCGCTTCCTTCTGCCTTAACTGGTACAGTTCTCTGTCCTGCTCCTTCTGTGTTTCCTTATACTTCCTAAATGCTGTCTTTTTCTTCCTAACCTTCACCGCCACTTCTTTTCAGAACCATAGTGGCTTTTTCTTTCATTTTGATTTGTTTATTTGCTTCACACAAAGGCTTGTTGCCTCTGTGATGGCAGTTCTGATATTTCCCCATTGTTGCTCCATCCCTCCTTCTAGCCTGTTTGCTAGTGCTTTTCTAAGGCATTCTCCCATCTTGCCAAAGTCAGCCCTCCTGAAGTCCAGAACCCTCACTTTTGTATGGCTTGACTCGGTAGCTGAGTTTATCATGAGCCACACTGTTTGGTGGTCACTTGTTCCCAAATGGCTACCCACTTCTAGATCTGAGATCCTCTCACTGTCCCCATTTGAGAGTATGAGGTCTAAGATTGCTCCCAAATGAGTAGGTTCCAAAACTAGCTGTTTGAGGCATGCCACCTGAAGGGCATCAAGAATGGCCCTGCTTTTGGATGTGGCTGCAGCAAAAGTGCTCCAGTTAACATCTGGCATATTAAGGTCCCTAAGTATGCCTTCTATCATATTCTTGTCCATTCCTTCCCCCTGACATGGGGGTCTGTATACAACCCCTGTGCGGATTGTGGTGCCATTTCCAGTCTCTAAGGTGACCCACAGTGCCTCCTCTCCTCCCTGTTTACTCTTTTGTTCAGTTGCTTTTATCCTTTCCCTTACATAGAGAGCTACTCCCCCCTTCTGCCCTCCCTGTCTCTCCTGTTGGTTGTGTACCCTGGTATGTTAACATCCCAGTCATGGTTCTCTGTGTACTATGTTTCTGTGACTGCTATAATATCCAGGCATCCCTCTACCATCAAGGCCACCAGTTTAGAGAGCTTGTTGCCCAGACTATGGGCATTGGTACTCATTACCCTCCATTTCTTGATAGCCTTACCCCTTTTTGCCCCATCCCTGTCCTTATTGCATTTGTCACTTTCTCCATTTACCCCTGCACTTCTCCCTATTGACATCTCTATGTTGGTGTCTACCTCACTTAGTACCTTGATTTTTTGGGGGGTCTAGGATTTCCCTGCTCCTTTCCAGTTCCTCCCCCCTTGGCTAGTATAAATGTTTGCCAATGAATTATTTAAACCTATCACCTAGGATCCTGGTTCCCCTCCTGGACAGATGCAGACCATCAAGCCAGTATAGGCCTGCATCCATCCAGGTGGACCCCCAGTCCCCAATGAAGCCAAATCTCTGAGCTCTGCACCAGTTTTTCAACCACTGATTGAATCCCGTGTTGTGGAGCACCCTAGCCTCATCTGTAGCAGCACCTCCGAGAAGGTTACCATGTGTGCTATTTGTCTAAGGCCCTTCCCCATCTCCACAAACACTTCTTGTACTGCTCTGATCCCTTTCTTAGCCAGGTCATTTGTCCCTAGGTGGACAACAACAGCCAGTTCCCTCCCCTGTGCAGATGCTCCTGTGATCCTGAGGATTTGCTCCTTGTCCCTCCAAGCCATGGTGCCAGACAGGTACCTTACCTCACTCTCCCCTTCCTCCCAAGTTCTACCTTCCTAATAATGGAGTCCCCCACCAGGGGTTGTTTCCTTCCCCTATGGGGCCCCATACCACCCTTCTGTGGGTCTCTTTTGTGGAGGTTCCCAGCATCCTCCTTGGTCTCCACTGTGGGTGCCTCCATAGAGGAAGTACATTTTTCCAGAATGGCATAGAAATTGTGAGATGTACAACTGGAGGGATGCGCCTCTGTTCCACCATCCTCACCCTTCCTGAGCCCACTGTGGTCCAACCGCTCCTCTTTCTTGGCAACCTCTGAGGCAACAGCAGTGACCCTGGTGGCCCCTGGGTGGGAGAGGAGGTCTCACAAATCCTGGCCAACTCAGCCTGGAGATCAGCAACCTCCTATCTCAGACCAGAGGGATGCCTGCAGATGGGACAACACTGTATCCTCCAAAATGTCTCCCAGAAGACTGCTGCTCCACAGCCACTACACTGCATCACTACCATCATGTCTTTTTTCTGGCTCCCTAACTGTTGTTTGGAATACTTACTCTTTCCTCTGTTTGTTTATTTTCTTTTTTTTTTCTTCTCCTACTTACTTACTGCCTCTGGGCCCTTTTAGCTCCTGATCTTCCTGTTCTAAGACAAGAAGTTCCTATATTTCTCAGTAGTCTCCTTACTTGCTCAGAATCAGACCTCCAGCAGCTAGGGGGGGATGGAGAGCTACTCTTGCCCTTCTAGGATGGTGAGTCTTTGGTGGCTCTGGGATCACTCACTTCCTGCTCCCAAACAGGAAGTTCCTGTTGTCAGTTAAATCCTGTGCCACTGCATCAAAGGAGGCAGAACTTTGTCTAGGGGCATGACCAAGACACATAGATGGACAGGTTGGGGGAGGAGGGCAAGCAGGTGCCACCCACTAGGGTCAGGCCGGTGTTCCCAGAGCAGAGGTAACTTGCATCCAGGAATAGGGAGGAGATACCTCATCAATTCTACCTTTCCTAGGTTGCAAGAACTGCCTTAGAGGAACACACACACAGCAGAACACAGCTGCAAAATTATTAGATTTGTCTACAAGCACTGTCCTCCACTCAAGACACAAGCAACTGAATCAAAAGTACACACACACACACACACACACATCAGAACACAGTGGCAAAATGATTAGATTTGTCTACAAGCACTGTCTTCTATGCAAGATACAAGTGACTGAATCAACACACACACACACACACACACACACATATACACACCCACACACACACACACACATATCATGTAGTTTTCATTTAACTGAGCTATCCCCAGTACTGCCTGTTTTGCAGTTACATCAACAGCCTAAACAAACAAACAAGCAAACAAAAAATGCAAGTATATTAATATTAAAGTGGATACAGTAAAAAAATCCAGTGGAGATAGCAAAGCAATGTAATGAATATTTGTGTTCCTTATTCAAACCCAGTCACAACTCAGTCCCCTGCCCCTGTACATTACCAGGAATGCCAACAGAATTAATAGAAATACAGACAACATACTGCAAGAAATTCACAATAAGAAAATCAGAGTACAAAATTTCCACTAAAATGCTGAAATTCAAGACACCAGCAATTGAATCAACACACACACACACACACCTGGATACAATAGTAATATTTAGAAAATGTATTAATTATGCTGCAGATAACCTAAGACTCAAAGTGTGATTCCTGCTGGCTGCCATGATGTCTCTTCTGTGATTAATTTGAAACAAAAGACAATGTAACAAGACACTGGCCTCCACCAGGAGCTATTAAACAATAGAGCAAACTTCACTTTCGGAAGATTGTCTGGGACAAGATGCAATAAAAAAACCTGGATAGCAGGTTCCGGGGGCATACAACTACCAGGAATGTTAGAAAAAATTCTCCTTCCCCACTCATTCACAGGTGTCAATCAATGTATTTGTTTATCTTCCTGGTTGATTGTTCTTGCATGTAATTCCGAATTTACAGTAAAATAAAAATAAATAAAAATAAATAGTAAGAATGTGAAACTACATTTGTGTTATTTTAAATGACTGATAAGTGGCATGTCCAAGGGGATACAAGGAAATACTTCTTTAGAGGTAGGGTGGGGACACATGGAACAGCCTGCCAGCAGAGGTAATGGGTACCAAAATGATTACAGATTTCAAACATGCACCGCAACAACCAGAAATAGAAGGGAGCAGGTACTGCTGGATGCCTTTCAGGACAGCTTTCTGATGCAAATGGTCAGGAAAGAACCAGGTTAGGGAATAACCTTGACCTTGTGCTGACAAATGGGGAGTTTGTGAGGGAACTTAGGGTGGAAGAAACACTGTCAGGGAGTGACCACCACTCAGTATGGCTCACATTGGATATGGGCAAGGAAGGAATGGAATGTGGCACAAGGAGTTCAGGAGGGCCAACTTTGGGAGGATGGGGGAAGTGGTAAAAGGGTACCTGGCCAAAATTCAACCTAGCATGGGCACTAACCAGATGTGGGCGCTCATAAAGCTGGGGATAGTGGAGGCAACCAGAACCTGCAGCAAGGCCCAGAGCAAGAAGGCTAGGGCTAAGAAACCAAGCTGGGTGAGCAAGGATGTCATGGAAAAGGTAAGGAGGAAAAGAGCTGCCTTTAGGAGTTACAAGAAAACAGGGAAGGGGAGGACAGGGAGGAGTACCTGAAGGAACTGAAGCAGGTGACATGGGCAGTAAGGCAGATCTGAACTTATTTGCTGCACATGCATCTCAATTGCTAAGGGGTCCTGACCATGTTCACTCTTCCTCAAGCTAAGCTACCTACAGTATGTCTACCAATAACATTGATAGAAAGATTATGCCATATTTTCAACAAGAAGTTAGCATTTTAAAAATACAGTGCTGTGGACTGAGAAGCAACTTGTGTAGGTGAACTCATCATGCTAGCCAAGATATGTTCTGGTTGCATTCCATAAGGCTAACCAGTGGTAGCAACAGGGGAAAGGGACAGAAATCTAAAATAGAACCATTTAACCCATTTGTGATTTAAAGTTGCATGACAGAAATGTGGCTTCCAGAACTGGACACCATATTCCAAATGAGGCCTCACCAGTCATCTACACAGTGGCATCACCATCTCCTTCCTTCTGATGGTAATACCTCTCCCTAAGTACCACAGCATTCTACTGGCTCTCCTCACAACTTTGGTACATTGTTTAGCCACCTTTGGGTCATCCAATATGATTCCCCAAAATCCCTTTCCATTTTGATGACCATCAGCCCCCCACCTCTGTATTCCTTCCCTGGGTTCCTGCAACCTAGATGCATGATTTTGCATTTTTTGCATCAAAACTCAGCTGCAACATTTTGGACCATTCCTCTAGTTTTCCTAGGTTCCTCCTCATTTTTTTCCACTTTTCCCAAAGTGTCCATCCTGTTGCAGATCTTAGTGTCATTCACAAACAAGCACACTTTCCCCTCCAGCCCCTATGCAATTTCATTTGTGAAGACAAAAACTAGGACTGGGCCCAGGACTGATACCTGTGGCACCCTGCTGGTCACTCTCCTTTCCTATGACTGAACCCCATTTACCATGACTGTCCATCTTCTATCATTCTACCAGTTTCTAACCCAGTTCGCCACCTTGTGACCCATTCCCAGGCTGACCAACTTGTTTGCAAGTCATATGTGGAATGGTATCGTATGACTTATTAAATGCAATTCATGTTTATCTTTAAGCCCATGAAACACCCTTACCAAGTTAATGGCATTTTCAACTGTATTTTTTTTCCTCCATGCCTCCTTAACAATTCCACACAACTTCACTAACTTCATTATGCAGCCGTGCTGGATCTGACCAGAATTTGTTATGTTTGCTTGTGCATGCACCAGAAAACCTTGCTTCAGTAAGAAGCAGTTAATGAGCATGCCACTATGCTCAAAGAAACTTGACATCACAATCAACTGTGTTTGCAGGGTGGTCCCTGACTGCAGCAGCCAATTACAGCTGCATTCTTTATCAGAGGTACAATACAGAAGCAGCAACTTCCAAATCTCTATACAATACTTAAAGTAAGAATGGACACTGCACCAACAGCACCTGGCTATGTAACAGGCAGTCCACAGGTGACAGAACCAGGGAAGGGGGGGGCTGCCACCACTCCAGTTTTTTTTTGGCCGAAGTAGATTGCCATTTTTAACCCCTTCTCACTAGAATTATATAGAAGTAATTTGAAAAAGAGCCATGTATGTGTCATTCAGGCTGAAAGAATACAGGTGTGAAGGGGTTAATCTTCCCATGCTGATTTAAAGAGGAGCAGGGGAGATGAGATGTATACCAGCTGTATGTTGTAAAGATAGCAGGGGGGTCAGGACTGTGACAGTGGTGCTCAGCTCTGAACTGACAGAGCCAAAGATTTACAATTCTCATTTAATTACTATGTGGTCCAGCACTCCACTCATGTGTGTCTCACATGCACAAAGTGTGGACAGTTGATCAGCTGGAGCAATCAGTACAGATCATTATGGCTTCAGGAATGTTTTTTTTTTTTAATTCCCAACCAGTGACTTGACAGAGAAGTTATACTCAAAAGATAGCTCTATATGCAGTCAACTGGTGGAAAAGTTAAGAGGAGTCTGAATTTCTTTTAGTATACCTCTACAGTGGGAAACTGAAAATGATCCTCTACAAATTGGGAAAAGTCCTATGAGGCATTGATCAGTACAGGTACTGCCCTACTGGAATTGTGAAAAATGTAAATTTGTTGTAATATGCAATACTTCTAAGTAATTGTTTCTTAGAAACATAGGCAGAAGAGTTAACCCCTGGTAATACTACATCTGACACAATCACATACTGGCTATACCTTGAGATTTCAGATGTCAAAATAAATCACATAAGGGCTTATTGCACCTTATTATTATTATATTAGGTGGGACCTCCTTGTAAATAAGTATGTTCAAAGGTGTTTTCCTGCAAATAAACTTGAAACTTGAACTTGAAACTTATATTAAGAGTACACAGTGATCCTGTATATATTGTAACTTGAATTCCCTACCTTACAGTATTGATGCTGTGTAAGGCAGTCATCAAAATATTTTAATAAAATCATTTATCAATAAAATCATTTATCATTCCTCATTTTATGGCCCTTAGTACCAGATCTGGTGACTGCATACAAGTTTAGGGCTTATGGGCAGACTAGATGGGACTACATGTAGCGGTCCTTATCTGCCGACAATTTCTATGTATCTACGTATAGCCATTTAACCGCCAGTAGAAAAAAAATGACACATAGCATTTCTCAGTATTATTACTTTTATAGGTACTCTTTGATTCAGTGCCTATTGTCCTCACTGTGAGTTGCTATGCACAGCACAGCTGAAGTATAAAACTGGGTACTAGTAGCTCTATCGGGCTGTATTGAATTTTGTGCACTTTTTGTGCTTGCTTGTGCACGCCTGTGCAGGAAGCACCTTGAAACCAATAGCGACAGTTAATGAGCATGCCTCTATGCACAAAGAGATTGACTGCAGCAATCAGGGAGCACCCTGTCATGATCGGCTGTGTTTGTGAGGCAGTCCCTGACTGCAGCAGCCAATTATAGCTGCATTGTCTGGTGGTGTCTCATTTCAGTTAACATGCTGACAGCTTCTCTGTCAGCTTCTTACAGTCCCCATAAAGCCAACGAACAGCCGCTGCCTTTCACAGTCCCTAGGGAAGCTGACAGGGGTGCCCAATCCCCCTGTCAGCATGCCCCCTTCTCCAGTTCTTTTGCCAACAGGGTAGCCCAATCTCTGTTGGCATGATGTGCACCTCTCCCATTTGTTGTGTGCCAAGGGGGTGCCCAATGACCCTCATCTGATGCACTCCCCCCAAGCACACTGTATGACCAACAGGGTACCCAATCCCTGTCGGCTCCACTACACCCCCAAAGACACAATCTTCCTGGTGGCATGCTGGGAGCCCACCCCAGCATGCCAAAAGTCCCGAGTCTCATCCCAAGCACACTGTATGGCCGATGGGGTGCTCAGTCCCCATTGGCTCCACCCCTCAACCAAACAAATTTCCAGGTAGCACGCTGGAAGCCCACCCCAGCATGTAAAAAGTCCTGAGTCATCTTTCAAAAAAAAAAACTGTAAAAAAAGGAAATGGTCCCTTGTTGCCTTGTTGAGTCTGGTGGCCCCTCCCCCAACCCACAGCCACCCTCTGTGCACAACACCTCCTCACACCCCTTCACCTCATACCTACCTTTGGAGCCCAGTGCAATGATCTTTGGTGGACCCAGAACATGTCTGCACTCTTCCAAGCTGACCACAAACTGAAGAAATGCCGGTAAGCTGTATAATGGCATACATGGGTTTTTTTCAACTTACGTGGATATCTCAGCCATTTTTTTACTTTTGGCACCATATTTTCAAAATCGGGTTCTTGGGACCCCCTTCTCATGAATTCAGTCACTGTCATGGTGTTATTCGGTCCTAAAAGGTGATTTTGCTGTCACTGTGTGGAATCACCTTTTGGGACCGATTAACAAAATGACAGTGTCACTGTTCATGAGGTGAGCTCTCAAAAAGTCTATGTTGCAAATTTGGTGAAATAATTCCAAAAATTTACTATGTTACGAGCGTGCGTTGTGCAGTTTCAATGCACACTTGTAACTTCACAACTTCACTCCAGATTTTTAACATTGGCATTTTCTCACACCTCCTTATGAACAGTACAGCTGTGATTTTTCACATCCTGGCCAAATGTGTTTTCGCATGTCCGGCTCAGAATGTATTTATTTATTTATTTTTTGATAACCGGGTAGGTTCACTAGACATGAAAGTGACTATTTTCAGGCACAACCTGGGAGTCAACAACACAGAGAGACACAGTTACATAGAATACAGTGTCAGGAGATATGCAATACATCGCAAACATAAAGTGAGACAAAAATTAAGACGAATATAGGTACAAGGCACATAATGGTGTAAAATTATACAAGTGGAGATAAGTGCCCATGTGTAGACTATCGTAGTAATATAACAAATATAAGGTACAGAAAGAAGAAATATACCAACAGAGGTATCATTACATCATGCTGAAACTGAAAGGATGTTAATTGGAAGGAGGCAAGGAGAGAGGTAATAGTGGGATAGGTTTAAGGGAGGCTGAAGGAGCAGGGTGCCAGCTCATACCATAGAAGGGGATACCAAGGGCAGCCAGGGCAGAGTAAATCAAGATCTATGGAGGGTTGAAGCAGGTACAATGAGCACAAGTGGTAAGGAGGGAGCATTGCCTTTTCTTAAAGGTGGCATGATTAGGGGTAAGGCGTACATCTAGGGGCAGCGAGTTCCAGTAGGAGGGACCTACATGCGAGAAGCCTGATTTCCCTTTGGTAGTTCTACATCTGGGAATGCTAATCAAGGAAAGGTCAGTAAATCGGAGACTGTAGGAGATGGGCTGAGGGGTCAGCAGGGAGGCTAGGTAGGTGGGCATACTTGATCGCAGTACACTGTCCAGAAGGTTCCAAAGAGAGAGGAGACATTGTGCAATAGGGGATGGCAAATTTAAGTCAGAGTACAGCAAGCAGTGATGTTTTATCTGGAGGATGCAGAGGCGTAACGGCATATGTTGTTGTAAGTAGTGTCCCACCTATGAAGATTAGCTTTAGATGCATATAGATTACGGATCCATAAGAAAGTGATGGAAGCAGGATTCCTCTAGCAATGGCTGTCCTAGTGGGGGGGTAAGAATATGGCTTGTTTTGTAGGCTAAGCCCAGTTTGGCATTCACAGCCTTGCAGGTGGAGGTAATATGGGCGTCATAGGTGAGGAATTCATCAAGTAAGACACCCAGATATTTAAAAGAAGTTACCATCTCCAGTGGGGAACTGTCAGCCCAGGTGACCTGGAAAGATTTACGGCACTGTTTTAGTTTAATAGGGGATCCAAAGAGCATAGCCTTGGTCTTTCCAATGTTTAGAACAAGCTTGTTTTTGGTGATCCAGGATTGAATATTTTGTAGGTCCATAGAGAGCTTATGATTAATAGAGTGGATATTATCTGAGCTAGTGTAAAGGACAAGGTCATCAGCATATAGCAACGATGAACAGGAGGATACAATTTGAGGAATATTGTTAATAAAAATCAAGAAAAGGAGGGGTCCGAGGATAGATCCCTGAGGTACACCAGCATTGATGACTGATTTTTCTGAGGTGGCCAAGTTGAATTTCACAGTTTGATATCTGTTTGATAGGTAGCTATGGAACCAATTTACAACTTCGGATGAGAAACCCAGGGAGTGGAGATTGGTAAGTAGAAGAGGGTGGTTAACTAGATCGAAAGCTTTTGTCAGATCAATAAAAACTGCACCGGTTTGATGACCCTGGTCCATGGCTTGAAGAACATCATTTGTCAGCTGTAGTAGAGCAGTTTGAGTATTATGGCCTTTTCTAAAGCCGTGTTGGTTTGAGTGCAGGAGGTTATACTTAGTAAAGTGTTCTGAGATCTGTGCTGAGATGAGCTTCTCAAGGACTTTATTTAATACTGACAGTATTGCTATTGGTCTATAGTTGGCTATATCTTTTTTGTCACCTTTTCTGAACACTGGCATGATTCTGGCTAGTTTCCATACCTCGGGCACCACGCCTTCACTCAGGGACAAGTTGAATATACTGGACAGTGGTCCTGAGATGAAAGGTGCCACAAGCTTGAAGAGTTTAGGTTCAAGGCAGTCAGATCCGACAGCGGTACTGTCTGATATTGAATTTAGATGTTTAAGGACATCATTTTTCGATATGGCTTTAAAGTAGAAGGTGGGCATCTTTGAAGTTTCTTTTGGGTAGGGGGATCCAGGCATTAAGTCAGTGGAGGAGAAAGTATTTGTGTAGCTCGAGAGGTCAGAGAAGTAAGAATTAAATGCATTGGCAATTGTGCCAGAGTCATTGCAATGGACGCCTTTCAGTATCATGCCGTTGTTTAGTAGTCTTTGCTTTGAACCGAGGAAAGTTTTGACATGAGACCAAAATTTCTTAGGGTCACCAGCAGCATCCAGCAGAAGGCCTTTACAGTACTGGCTTTTTGCAAGTCTTATTCGTGTTTTGCATTTTGATCGCTGTTCTCTATAGTTGTCATAATCCGCTGGGAGACCAGATATTTTAAACTTTCTCCAGCAGTTGTCCCTGTTTTTGAGGGCTGTGAGGAGGTCTTTGTGCAGCCATCTGGTTTGTTTACCATGAACGCACCGAGTGACGACTGGGGTATGTTTGTCTTGAAGGAGTACAAACCTGCTCAGGAAGGCATGAAGGGCAGCATCAGTACTTGTGGAATGGAAGACAGGGGACCAGTCAGTGTGAGACACATCATATAGGAAATGAGCCTGATTTAAGTTAGCATAGTTTCTGAAGCATATATAGTTTTGGGGGGACGTGGAGTTTGTGGAGGTGCTCCATATGCAAAAGATGGGGGAGTGGTCACTGATATTGTCCGGCAGCGTACCTGTTTTTGCAATTCTGTCCACGTGATTAGTTAGGACCCAGTCAATAAGGGTGCTGGAGTCAGTATTGACTGACACTCTTGTAAAATCAGTAATGATTTGGTGCAAATTGTAGCTCTGTACCAGGGATTGAAGTGTGTCTTGAGATTTGCCAAGCCAGTTTAGATTTATATCACCGAGAATGATGAGATCATTCTTCCCCGCATGTGCAGCCGTTTGATCCAGCAAATCAGCTAGGCCTTGTGTTCCACTATTGGGTGGATCGTAGGCACAGACAATGTGGAGTTTCTTATCTCCTAGTCTGAGTATAGCATGGATATATTCACACAGGGAGTTGTTATTGTCCGTTATCATAGTCATGTTTAGATTGTTTTTATAGTAGATTGCGACAGCCCCACCACGCTTTGGAGGTGGTCTGTCACACCTAAGAAGGTTGTAGTTTGGGAGCAGGCAAAAAGTATCTGGGATAGAGGGTTTTAGCCATGTCTCAGATATACAGAGCACATCTGGGTGGTGGTTAGTCACCCAGGCTTCAAGATCTGCTTGATTATGGAGAAGACTCCTAACATTAAGATGGACTATGTGAAGTCCTTTCGTATCATATCCAGAGCAGATTAAGGGTAATATACCTGTTGCGGGACCTGGGTTCAGCTCTATGTCTCCAGACAGTATAAAAGCCAGCAATGTGAAGTACCTTAATTTATGCAGGGCAATTTTAGGGCTATTACGGCAATAGGTATGCCATCGTTTGGCAGTGGATGCAGTAGCATGGTAGATTAGTAGTTTAGGGAGGAGGGCAGGGGTCGTGTCAATGCCACATTCGGTTAGGATTAGCATGTTAGAGTAGGTAAAATCATTTAGATTCGTATCTCCATGTTGGATATGATATTCGGGGTGAGGTACATTAAGGATACTTAGTAGCACCAGAGACAGGATAAGAAAGGTCACAATTAGCGGTAACCAAACCATTCTGTAAGATTTAGTAGTAAGCATATTTTATAAGGCTGAGAGCAGGGATTGAGGGATGCAGTAGTAGAGGGCAAGAGGTGATTGCTGTAAGAGGAGCAACTGTTTTTTCACCTGGTTTAAGCATCCTGTGATCTGCCTAGTATAAGAGTTACATAGGACTCCAATGGAAAGAAAGAAGAAACTAAGATTGTCAGATGGGTAAGACAGCATTAAGCTGAGATGACAATTAATAGCTGCAGGCAGGGAAGCTACAAGATGTGAGGAAAACTGCATTAAGTTGAAAATTCAAGCGGACAGTAATGCAAAGTGAAAGAGCAAAAAGTTATCTGGCTGAAAAGCTGTGGATGAAGAAGATCAGGGCAGACTAGAGCTAGAGTAGTAACAGCACAAATGTTGGCAAAACCACTCGAAAGAAGAGAATTAGGGAAAGATTTATTTGGGGCGCCCCCCGTGGCTTGTTAATATAATGAGCCAATGAGAAAGTGAGGAGAAAGAAAATTTTACCTGATTGGTTCCCTCACCCTATAAAAGTAAATGCCAAGCTAGGTAGGGCGGGTGGGGGTGGGAGGGGAGCGCTAAAGGCATTGGGGCTAGCAGCTCCGACAAGAGAGACAGCGAGCGAGTGCCAGCGAGCCCTGTTTCAATTTATAACTTTACAGACTGCTGCTTCACTTGCATTGGCCCTAGTTACAATTATGCATTTACAGTGTGCTGCTTAATGTAAAAATAAAATGTTAAAGCTACAGCTCCACGCTCAGCCCAAAGTCCGAGGAAGAAATGGCGCCAAGTTTAAATCATGGAGGAAAAAATCCCACGCTGGGCAGAGGCACCATGGGTAGATTCCTTTCTCGTATCTTGCTTGAAATTACTGGCGGTGTTCAGGGAGCAGCTCCGAATGGGTGGGAGCCCGGGGCGACTGAGGCAGCTGAGGACAGAGAAGAGGTAAATATTAGTAGGAGGAAGGGGACAGGAGACAAAGAAAAGACCTGAGGACAGACAAGATTTGCTGCGAAGGAACAAAGAGGGTTACAGAGCACAATACAGGTTACTTGTGTGACGCTGAGGGGTGTCGAGGTGGGGGTGGGAGATACAGCGGGGGGAGAGACCAGCGCAGGTAAGCAGAATGCTTAGAAGCGGGGGATGGATCAAGTGAGAGGGAGAAAAGAACAGTTTGAATGCACAGACACAGGTTTCTTGACTAACTATACTACAAGTATAAGTATAAGCTAACAAAACTTTTGTACAATCAGCAGATAGTAGCAATTCATTTGCTGTGAATATTAAAGCAGTCGGCAGATGAAATAGGGTGGCGGCTAACTAGATAAGCAGAGGGTAAACATAAATGCAATTTAATTCTTTGGACAGAGCAGCAAAAATTGCTATGAGGCTACTGTCCTGGCAGCTCTGACAAGAGAGAGAGCGAGCGAGCGCCAGAGAGCCCTGTTTCATTTTATAACTTTACAGACTGCTGCTTAGAGCCCTGTTTCAATTTATAACTTAGCCCTGTTTCAGTTTATAACTTTACAGACAGCTGCTTCACTTGCATTGGCCCTAGTTACAATTTTGCATTTACAGTGTGCAGCTTAACGTAAAAATAAAATGTTAAAGCTACTGCTCCACGCTCAGCCCGAAGTCCGGGGAAGAAATGGCACCAAGTTTAAATCGTGGAGGAAAAAAGTACATGCTGGGCAGAGGCGCCACAGGTAGATTCCTTTCTAGTACCTTGCTTGAAATTACTGGCGGTGTTCAGGAGCAGCTCTGAATGGGGAGCCTGGGCAATTGAGGCAGCTTGCTTGGAAATTACCGTATGCTCAGGAGCATTAGCATGGTTGCTGTGGGAAATCAGTGTTCTGGACAGATTAAGAAAATCACAGTGACACTGTTCATGAGCAGAGGTCCTAAAATGCCTATGCTGAAAATTTTGTGAAAAAATATCCAAAAATGACCTTGTTATGAGCGTGCATCGCGCATTTTCTATGCACACTCGTAACTTCGGGAATTTTTAATATTTTCACTCCAGATTTTCAACATTGCCATTTTCCACACCTCATGAATAGTACAGCTGTCATTTTTCACATCCTGCCCAAAATGCGTTTCCGCACCTGTGGCACCAAATGGCATAGTTGCTGTGCGAAATCACCTTTCAGGATTGATTAATGAAATGATAATGCCACTGTTCATGAAATGGGGTCCCAAAAAGCCCATTTTGAAAATTTGGAGTGAAAATACCAACAAATGCTTGGGGCATTAAGGTTTCCAACCATAACGCCCACTCTGCAGAGACTGACTGGCATCAGATGTGTGACTTGGGTTCTTCGGCCGTAATGCTCACGGCATTCTACCCCCACCCTACAGCCACTGACAGGCATCAAGGTGTGCCTTGGGGTCTTCAGTCCTAAAGTTCACCCCATTCTCTTATACTGCACCCGTCTTAGCTTATTTCTTTATGAAATGGGTTGAGCATTAGGGCCGAAGACCCCAAAGCACACTGTGACACCTGTCAGTGTTTGCAGGGTAGGGTGAGGTTGAATGGCATAAGCGTTATGGATGATGACCCAAAATCACCCTTCCCCCGATTCCTTTCAGTCTCTGCATGGTGGGAGATGGTATTAGTTCAATACTACCATTCTTATTATGTATCTCTCTAACTCCTGCACTAGCAATGCTAATGCCAGCAAGCAAACAAATGTTCGGCATTGACAAATGCTTGTTCTTTTTCTAATCATGGAGACTTTCTTGTAACCTGCCTCCTTATGTAAATCCTGTTGGAATTATGCTGTACGCTTTTATTTTTTAATTTTTTTTTGGTTTAAGTTCTCATTTCATTGTTTGAAGTTTAAGGTAACATTTTCTTTTCCTTTATGTTTCTTTTTTATGTGTTTCATGACTGTTATTTTATTTTGTGATGTACAACTTGTTTGATTTTTTTCCCTAATAAAATTCCCCTAATCTTGTGAAGGGGGCACTGTCAGCCACTTCGAAGCTGCAGAAGCTGGAGAGCTGCAGCAGGTTGAGGTTTGGTCTTCTGACCCAGCCAGTGAAAGTAAGGAGGGTGAAGACAACAGTGTCTAATCACTGGGGTCAATGGATGATGAACCAAATACTGAGGTACGCTCTACTGTCAAGGAGATGGCCAAAGAGGTAGAGGAATATGACTGGCTACTGAAAATGATGTTGCTACAGGCACTGTGAAGTTGGATAAAGAAATCAAGGAGTGATGGAGGATTTTATACAGTATGTAGGCAGAGGATGAAGAGAAATACACTAAAAAAAAGGCTGGGCTACAGAAACAGAAGCACAGCATGTCACCCAAAGATTCTCAGAAAATAATCATTTAGATACTGACCAGGTTGCTGGACCATCTAATGCCAGGGTATTGCAGGAAACAACCTTTGGTGTGCAAACTTCAAAGGGTGCTGTGCTGGATGATCTGTGGAATGCAGAGCATCAAAGTAAACCACTGTCATCAAAAGAATAGATGTGAACAGTGTTAAAGCTACAATCTCTGAGCCAGGAGACAGAGGAGTGGATGTCTACAAAGGCTCTTCACAAAGCAGGGTGGATCCAAAACACAGATGGCAAATGGCTGTCAGACTGGAGTGGAACGTGACCCAAAGCCCAAACCCTGGATTTGGCATACCTCAGAAACAGCAAACAGTGGATATGGCAATGACACAACAAGGCATTTCTGAATATCCAGCATCATCAGCAACATCCCAGGTAGATTCCTTAAATTTTGACACAAATGTTGTAAACTGAGGGGTTGGTATACAAAATGTAGCTGAACAGGAGGGGTTGCTAAATCCTGGGGATGGGAGTACCACACTTCAGACTGTACCTAAAATGAGATTACCTTGTTCTCGGTTGGATATCACTGATCAGCCTTATGCTGTGGTTCCAAATGCTGATCCAGGACAAGAAGATGAACAGGGACCAGCTGTGACACAAAATCCATTACAGGAATGTCTGGGGCTGCCTGTAGAAACCCCTGCTGGCAGTACCAAACACAAGGTGCAAGACTCCGAGCAGGTGGATAGGACTGCTCATAGTGATCCCATGGCTGCTGATGGTTCAAGAGCCCAGAAAATACAGATTTCCACAGATCAGGGGAGAAACAGTCAAGATGCGGTTGGTCAGGCCTCAGGACGTACAGAATCCCGACCCTTCCCTATACAACTCCCTTGTTTTTCTTAACTTTTTAACAGGACAGAATCTCTTCCTAGAAGGAACGTGGTCAGACTGTGTTACAAAGGAGGAATGGAACCAAGACCTGAACAGATTTTTTTGTTGGAAAAAACACTGTTGAAAGCCAATATGAAGTTCATATCATCTGAAATGTATGTCCTGATACATATATCGGGGAAGGACAATTTTGATGTCAGCTTTAGGCATCCCCACAGTTTAGAAAGATTCTGGACTTTGTATAATCAAGTTAAGTTTGCTCCTGTGTGGTCCCCGTTCATTGCAATTCCCTTAATAAAACCACTAATTAAAAGAATAACCGTGATGTTCTACATAAAAAGTATCCATGTAGCAGACATTTCCCACTAGCTTCAATAAAAATGAAAAGTGCGTAGTGCCCCAGAGATGATATGGGCACTGAACATTTGTGAACTGGAGGGTGGAGAATTAAAGAAAAACTAAGACCAACTCCAGAGTGGATCTTGCATTTACTGAACAGTTTCTTTTTGGGCAGGGACGGAGGTGTATGCTTCTATTCCGGCCAACCTAAGGCTTGCTACAAATGTAGGGCTAAGTCACACTTATCTAACATCTCTGACAGGATGTGCTGTGGGATTTGTGAGGAATTCAATCACATCAGTTTACAGTGTGCCAAGCATTCAAAGCATAATCTGTGAGAGGAGCATAGGCACATCTTTCAAGACTGCCCATGGGTGGTGAATAATAAATGAAACAATCTCAACCCTGATGGCCATATTTAAAAGGCACAACTAAAACAGGATGATAGTATTGGCCAGAATGTATCCAGAACTTCTACTGGGCCATGGGATGAGGAAATCATTACTAGGAGTCTGGATCTTCAGGACCAGAACCCTGAATCTGTGATATGCCAAGCTGAAATTGAGACAGTACCAAGTACTAGTGCAGGTTTGTTTGCCTAGTGAAGCAGGTCTAGCCTTCACTGAATCTGCTGACAAAAACAACACCATGCCTCCCCCAAAAATGGATGATGCCTATCACAAGATGGAGGAGTGCCAGAAATATTAGGCAGGTTTCTAAATCTTGCAAAGTAGTCACAGAAAATCAGTATGACGTCCTGGACACACAGACAAAGGGAGACACAGATACAGAGAATATGGTGTCAGATGCATCTTCTAATTCTGGAGCTCAGGATCTGGAGGAACTGCCCCTCATGAAGCTACCACTGGGCTGGAAAAAGAGAAAAGAAAAAAGGAAATAAAGCACCTCTTAATAATTGCCCCTTATGGACACATTTAGCATAGCATCCTTAAATTCCTGTAGCCTGAAAAATGTATAAAAAAGAACAGCACTGTTTTCATTGCTACATGACTTCAGGCTGGATGTTATTTATTTACAGGAACCTGGATGGACTCTAGTCAACATATGCAGATGACTCAAAATAATTGGGTGTGGGGTCCCTCCTATTGGTCATTTGGTACTGATAGGGTGGATGGGGTAGGGATACTATTTTTCTGATCATCATTTTACATTACAGAAACTGATAGTCTTAATTCCAGGAAGAGGTTGACTGTGGATTGTATTTGACACAAATGACCAAGCAGATTTAGTAATGCGTATGGGCCACAACAAAAGGCAGACAGTGTCTTTGTTTCTTTAACTTCAGTCTTTTTTAGTAACAGCTAACAATATTTATTTACAGGGTGATTTCAGTAGTACATTAGAGACTGGAGACAGACAAGCTAAGTGTAAAAAGGTTTATTGTGATTCACATGCTTTTCGCGGTTGAGGTGTGTGATTGTTCAAGAGTGGCAAACCCAAAAATTAAATACACATATATTCGGAATTCCTTAACAACAAAAATAGACTACATTTTTGTGTCAGAATATTTAATTATTCATAATGGGCAGGATTCACAAAAGAGATGCACCAGGTGCAAGTGAGATGCAGCGGCACAATCCAAAAATGTGCCATAAAATGATTCACGGATAGGGCGGATGCACCAGTGCATCCCAGATGAGCCGTGCTGAACCGGATGCACTCTAGACACATAACAATGTTATGTGGTGCATCTAGAGGGGTCATACACATGCATACACAGCGCAAAGCAATTCACAGAACAAAATGAAGGTGCAACAAGAAAGCAAACCCAGCACAAGTACTAAATGCGCCATGTGAAGATAAATATAAAAGAAGCAGAATTAAGTGCAAGCCACCAGCAGGTCAGCGGCAGAACAGCAGCACCAGCACAGTGGCAGACAGAGAGGGAGAGAGAGAGCACACCACCAGCATAGATGCAGCACCATTTGTAATGGTTGGAATACTAATGAGGATGAGGAGATGGGGAGGCGGAAGGCACCGTAGGTGGCCTGCCCCATGGCGGTATCATGCCAGGCTGTCCTTTGAGCAGCTATCAGATATGGAGACAGTAGGCTGATACCGCCTGAACAGGGCTTTGAGGAAATGCAGGCACCCACTCCATGTGGTCATGCCATATCGGTGGAGACCAAGGTGACAACAGTAATGTGCTTGCTCGCCATGGGAACCTTCTAGAGGCCTACTGGGGACACCACTGGTGTATCACAGGCTTCCACTTCCCACCTCCTCACACAATTCCTCCCCACACTGCTACCACATGCTTCAGAATATATCCATTTCCCCAGCACACAGGCAGAGCAGACAGAAGTCATGCAGGGGTTCTACAGGGTGGCATGCATGCCAGGCGTCATAGGGGTAATTGACTGCACCCATGTGGCAGTCCGTGCACCACCTGGCGATGATGCCATAACCTACATTAACAGTAAGGGATACCACTCAGTCAACTGCCAGGTGGTGTGCAATGTCACAGGGTGCATCACTAATGTCTGCATTACACACCCTGGGAGCACACATGATGTCTTCATATGGCAGCAATCCGCCCTCTGCCAGAGATTCCAGGCAGGGGACATACCAAGTGGCTATTTAGTAGGTGCATGGGATATGGCAACCAGCTGCGCAGCATGGCACCATGGCTCAGGACAGGAGAGAGGGGAGGTGTGCAGATAGCACCATGCATAATGTGCATAGGGTGCAGCACATGTGGGACAGCAGAGGTGTGTACGGGGACACAGGCAGACACCAGCAGGTACAGGGAGGTACACATGCAATGCATGGAATGTGGGGTGCAGTGCCATGGGGGGGCATGTGCTGCAGGGACATGCATAACACAAGCAGACAGCAGGCAGAGACATAATGCACACTGGGCAGGGCAATGGTGGGCATAGCATGTGTGACCCCAATGGCATTGGTGGCCTGGGGCCAACAACAGGTGCAGGCTGGGCAACAGTAGGTGGATATGGGGGGTAAGACTGCTGGGAAGGGACAGGCACAGGTAGTGGTGGGTGCTCAGTGCACACACCAGTGTGGAATGGAGCAGGAGTGGGGGCACACTGCACATGTGACCATTGTACTAACAGCCACCCTTACCCCCCTCCACAGGTGATGCTGCATACCCACTGAGGCCCTGGCTCCTCACCCCATTCGATGACCTGGAACAGAGGCAGAGGAGTGTTTTAATGAGGCACACACTACAATGCACACCAGCACTGAGTGCATGTTTGGCATGTTGAAGATGTGCTTTTGGTGCCTATGTAGGTCAGGTGGGGACCTACAGTATAGCTCTGAGAAGGCCTTTGGCATATTTCTGACCTGTTGTATGCTACACAGCATGGCCACTGACCATGAAATAGCTGTCGAGGCCAGTGAGGGCGACAGTTCTGGGGAGGAGGAAGAGGGTGGGGAGGATGAAGTAGTGCCAAAGCGCCCCAACACTGGACTACCAATGGGCTGGCAGGACCCACTGCTGGCTGCAAGGGTGAGGCAGTACAGAAGTGCACTGGTGGAGGAGCATTTATGGATCCGCAGGTGAGTATCAGAGGTATGTATCTGGGAGGTGCACAATGGTGACAACAGGTAGACACAGGTCTGTGCATTGCACGGCAGACACAGCACAGCACATAAATAGCCCCACACAGGTATACACACACACACACACACACACACACACACACACACACACACACACAACACAATGTCACACAGTGGAGGCGGGACAGTAGTGGACTGCACACATGCCTGTGACCATGAGCCCTGGAGATACAAACACACACACACCTCACAACACACACATGTGCCACCATGACAGCACCAGGGATGGCATGGATCAATGTGCACTGCAGTTGGCACACAGGAGAAGCAGACACTGGACCACACTCATCACACTCATGCCACATGGCACAATAGTGGTGCACACAGACATGCAGGTGGCACTGCACAAGGGGCCCATGATGGCAGTGCACTGGGGCAGGTACTGCCGCACATGCCACCCCAGGCATCTTCATAAAGGCATGTGGGACACACTGGTGGAATGTGCAGCTGTCATTAGAAAGGGGACCTGGACATCACAGGATGGCACCACGGCCACCACAGACATGTTGTTGGTCTCTGCTGCAACTGGTGGATGCAGCTGTGGCACCACCAACCACAGGGGGTGCATCCAACACCCTGTAGAGGTACTGCAATGAGACCATGAATGGGTGCTCATTGGTATGGTGGTCCTACGAGTCATGTCTGGGCTGGGGACGCAGGTCAGTGCAATGTGAGGTGATGGCATCAGCAGCACTGTGCCCACCTGATGCCAACCACTGCCTGGGTGTGGGGGAGGTGCTCCTGGGTGTACAGCTGGATGCCCAATGGTGACAGCATGCAATGGATGCACATGCTGCCTCCACAGCAGCTGCAATCCACTCCAATTCTGCGGCCATGATCACCCACAGAAGGCATGCCTTGGTCAACATCTGGGCACACCATGCAGCCACGGACTTGTGCTCCAGGATCATCATTGTCTGGTGTCTCCTGAACTCCGCACGAAGGGCCACCTGCCCCTCCATGGTGTCACGCAGGAGGCGGACATAGCCCTCCATGTTGTTGGCGGGTGATGGGTCATGGTGGCATTGTTATCGAGTGGGGGGGTGATACAGCCTGCTGTGGGGCATCCACAGGTGGCCGGTGCACCATGGCAGGCTGCAGCATGGGTGGGTCTTGGGCATGCTCAGCCACAACATGTCCATGGCCAGTGCTGTCACATTCCAGTGGTGTCCTGCATGTGTCCCATAGCACCTGGACTGGACCCCCTTGATGACCCTGCCACCGCACCTGGACTAGATGCAGGGGGCACAGCACCCACTACCAGGGGTAGCAGTGCAGCCACTGCATCTGCACCACATGCAGCATGGCCATCAGTGGCATCAGGGGCCACCTGCACAGGTACCTGTGTACTGTGTGTCCCACTGCTGACTGTGTTCCCCTCTATCTGGGTGGCATCATCATCCACAGGGACATCGCTGTACATGCCAGATGCAAGCACAAGGAGGGCATCAGAGATGTCCGCTGTATCTGCAGGGTCATCATCACAGAATCCCAGCAGATCCTGGAGTCATGTGGTGACATTGCTGGCCACCGTGGAGGCATTAGCCAAGGGGTCTGATGGGTCCACCACCACTGGGGCTGCGACGGGTGGGGCCGGTGCAGCAGATGGTCCAGGGATGGCACCATCCATTGCAGTGCCCACAGTCCTGTGTGATGGGCCTGCATCATTGTCCTGTGAGGCATGATGGAGCTGTGAAAAGAAGAAGGGAGAACATGGTTAGTGCACTGGAATATACAGTGGCATACATACAGACAAACATGCAGACATGTACAGTGTGTCACAGTGTAGTGTCATGGTTGCACATGACAGTCCATGGCATGGCTGTGCAGTGCCTACAATGTGCCAGCTGTGATCAGTACTGTGCGGTAACAGGTCATGGCCACATAGTACTGTATGTGGCAAAGGTATGACAGGCCCATCCAACAGTGTGTGTGTGTGTGTGTGTGTCTCACCAGCCTGACCGGCACTGGCCCATCACATGTGCCATCACGGTCATGGGCTGTCAGGCACAGCGTAGCATGGCATGGGCCACACATGTGCCACTGCAACACATGGTATGTCCCCTTGGTGTATAGTCGCACAGCACAACACAATGGGACAGGCATGGCAGCCAGGGCACACATGTGGCCAGACGTGTCGTGTGCATGGCTACTTACAGTTCTGTCATGGACTTCCATCTCTCTGGAACCCCCCCACCCAGGACACCCTGCACAGCAGATCTGGCAATGGTTGCCATGAGGAGCTCCTCATTGGGGCTCAGACAAACATCAACCTGCGGACCACCCCCTTTCCACTTCGGGGAGGGCTCTATGTGGGCCACCTTCTCTTTTGCCCTCCATTTCCCATCATTTAGATGCTTCCTGCACTCCAGGGGGGTAGTGTTGTACATTCCTAAGGCAATCATATTACAGGCCACTGCCTCCCAGCCCTCCTCCTGTGCTGTATGGCTGCCACCCCTGCCTGACAGTACATCATGTCTTAGATGGTATGCCTCGATGAGGGCCTGCTTCCCATCCTTCGTGAAGCTTGGCCACCTTTGGCTGGTGGCACTGTTGCCTCCTGACATAGTGGTTTCTCTGGGAGCATACAGACAGACATTAGCCATGCTCATGTAGATTCCCATGTGCCCATTACCAACATACAGTGGATGCATTTGGCCACCCCAGTACCTGCCAGACAGGGCCTGCAGGCTTTGCATGTGTGTCAGGGTGCACAGTGTGTCATGGCAGTCATGCTGCATCTGGCGTGTACAGCGAACCCATGGACAGCTGCACAGCCAAGGCCTTGCCACCTGTGATGCATGTCCAGCTACTCATGCAGCTGGCTGCCAATCACTCACACTATGTACACCTAACTGCTGGTGCAGGCACATTGGCTGCCATGATACACCCCCACAGATGTGACCTGTGGGACAGTGTGTGGCACACCATGTCACCCAACAGGTGTCCCTGCACATGGCGGGATGTCAACAGGATGTCCACAGCCAGGTTCATCATGTGGATTGGTTACACTAGTACTGGCTTTGTACACAAATGGATGGCTCTATAATACAGTCCTGTGCTAGTCATCTGTATCTCCCTCTCCTGGTCATGCCTGAGTCTGGGCAAAGTTTGCCTAGTGCACTTCCCCAGTCCACTGCAGCAGAAGTAATACATGTAGAAGTGAAATGGTACCCACCTTCAAGGCTGTGAATCCTCTCAGTCATCTATTCTCAGTGTGGTCTTAGTTGGGAACATTTATGGCTCAGAGCATGCAAATGAGGACTGGAGCAGTGATAATGAGATGCTAAACAGCTGTGATGTCCCTGAATACGTTGTTAGGCTGATTTGGGAGCATTGTCTGTGAATTGCGTAATTGCCCTCAGCTCATCTCAATCAGCATGGCACATCTGCTGAAGTGGGCACATCTGTACACAGTGCATTACCCACGCATGCATGGTGTGTTTGGGGCATAGTTGAATGGGGCACACGTGCTTTGGTGCATTCAGCATGCATGCGTATGCATTGTACCCCAGGCACTCGCATTCCCACCATAACATTGCACATTGCGCATGCACCTGTGGGTGCATGACAGACCAATCGCTCTTTACGCAGCTGTGTGCGGGGGCATGCACATGGCCTAGTAGCACATGTGGCATCATTTGGCATTTTAGCTGTGCATACATTGCATGCAGCTGTGTGGTGTTTCTGCTGTGGGGATGCCAAGGGCAGGGAAGACTGGACCAAGGGCCATGAATTGGTCCAAGGTAGAGCTGCTCCACCTGGTGGCCATGGTGCTGCATGTGGGGGGGGCAGCTGTTTGGGAGGGAGGACCTGCAGGTGCCCAGGGTGCAGGTGTGGGCCACCATTGCCCAGTGCCAGGTGCAGCGCACAGGGGTTCCCTGCACTGGGGAACAGTGCAGGCACCATTATGGTGACCTTGGATGGAGGGACAGGGCCCATCTTCAGCATCTGCATGAGCGTGCATGCAGGGCTGCACTTCCACCACCAGGTAGGTTGGGCATGTACGTGTGCAGCACAGGCACATGTGGGGTGGGGATGGGTCACATCACAGCATCACACTCACATGGGCACTCCGCAACATGCACACTTGGCTGTGGCTGCACCTGCTCTGTGGTGCTCTGTCATGCATGCCACATGGGGTGGGCCTCTCTGCAGTGGTGTGTGTGGGACAGGTACACTGTGTCACACATGGGGTGGGACCACCGTGTGTGGTGCCTAACTGTGGCAGGGCCCTTTGGGGGTTCAGGCAAGGCTGATGTATGCAGCTGTGGACTGCATGACCAGTCACTGGTGTTGCACTGGCTGTGGACACCATGACTGCATGCCCACACTGGTGATGGGGATGGGTTTATACAATAACATATCTACTCATGGCGGTATCTGTCAGTTGGGTCTTGCAGGCCTGGAGGTCAGGCAGCAGGCCACAGAGGCCGCTGAGTAGTGTGTGCGGAGGGCAGCAGTTGTTGCACGGTGTGGTGTCCATGTGGGTGCAGGTAGGTGGCTATCTTGTGTGTGCAGTGTCTGTTTGGTGGGGTGGGCTCCTGCTCGGTGGTGGGTTGTGTGTCTACAATGGCACTTAGTGTGTATTCTCTGTTCTTGCTGTAGGTCCCCAGGATCGTGGTGCTGGGGCTGGTGATGGAGGACCCCTAGAATGGCAGCAGGCCAGTGGGCAAGGTGTCCAGTGGGCCATTCAAGTGGCATTGTGACCCATATTGTGTGAGCAGGCCCAACTGCAACGGACATTGGCAGCTGTCATCTGCTTACTGTAGGCACGTGGCTGTGGGGGTTTGCGATGCCACGCCAATAGCTGTTTTTTGTAAATAGTTTATAGTAATGTACAGATGTTGCTGTGTCCCCCACTCGCCCTTTCTATGTTGCTGTCCCCACCCACTACCCCTTATGCACTCCTGTTACTGTATATAGTCCCTCACACCACATCCCTTTTTGTATCATCATATGTATATAGTTGTTTTGTTTCTTGTTCCTGTAATTGTTCTTGTTGTTGTTTCTTATATTAAATTATTTGTTCTCTGACATGGTGTCTGTGGTCCTTCACTGTTTCATGGTCCTGGGTTTGTGTACTGTCACGAGCTCTTCACTATCCCCTTGCTGTCGTGCCCCTGTGTGCACCCATATTTGTACAGTCTGCTTCCCCCCTGCTCCCTTTTTCCATGTGGCCCCACTGTTGCCTGTGGCTTGTGCATGGGCCTCATGTCCTACTGCTCATGTCTCTGCCCCCAGTCGTTGTGTGCAGCTTGTGGCATACATGCATTGCACTGCTGCACTATTGGTCTGTGGCTCTGTGTGTGGTGTCCTGTAGTAGGGGGTTTGGACTGGCTGTGTGGCACTGTGGTGGCACTGTGTGCTGCCCATCCTGTGGCATGGTGTTGGCCTGTGTCACCTCTTACATGGCCATGGACTTGGCCACCTGTGATGCTGGCCTTGACCTGTGTCCACCACCTTGCTCCTTGCTTTCACCCACTGCTGTGTGGAGCCATGCCAGCTGCAGTCTGCCTGTTGTGAGTGCCTGACACAGGCCTGTGTAGGGTGTGGCCTGGGCCTCTGGGTGTTGTTCTGTATGCCCAGTCTCACTATTGTGTCTGATTTGGCCACTGTTGTGCCCTTGGCCACTCTGGTTTGTCCCTTTGGTTGTGTGTCACTCTCTCCTTTGTCCCACTTCATTGACTCCTGTTGCTCCCACATGCCTTGCTGGGTTGCTCCGTAGTCACTGTGTTGCTTTTCTGGGTGGTTGCACACATCCTGAATGTGCTGGCACATCTCCACTTGTGCCCTGCCTTTTCTGCATGATTCACATGCTCATGGCACATCCTATGGTGCTTTCTTTTGTGAATCGCTTGCCATTTGGTGGGTGCATCCTATTTGCACCGGCACATCTCACTTGTGCCCGGCACATCTCTTTTGTGAATCCTGCCCAATACCTCTGCAATTTCTGTAGTATTTTCAGAACTCTTAATGGTCAAATCGGTACTTAGTTTTAATAAAAACAAGACTAACTGCTGGCCTGTCGGCACAGTGGCTGGATTTCCACCTGCAGCACTGGTGACCTGGGTTTGGGAATGGACCTGGGTCATCGGACACCCAGCCCAGGGGAGAGGGATGGAGCATCCCTTGGACTGCTCTCCTTCTCTGGGTGGAGGGTGGGGAGAACAGCTGGTGCACAACAGACCCTTGGTGGAGGCTGAGGGTACTGCAGCAACCTACATCTGGATGTCCAGGGGGTGGGGCAGATGTGGGACATCATTGTACATCCTCAACCCCATACAAAATACCACAGCCAGCACCTAGATGGTGCCCACCTAGCTGCTTCTAATCAGCTCCCAGGCCAGCTCCCCTGACCTGACCCGATGCTTGCAACACCTTGGCTAGTGCCATGGCCCCACCTTGGGGGACAAGCCAGGGGGCAATGAGGGAGTTGTGGCTCATGTGGGAGTGGGAGGAGGTGAGGTCCATGACCAGGCAGATAGTGCAGATGATGGCAGCAGGAAATAAGCATATTAAATTAAAAAAAAAGACTAACTCACACTAGATGGAAAATGAATACAACCATATTAATATTAGAGATAGAACCTAATATTTTAACAGTTTTTGTAGCTAAGGTCTCAGTGCTTGGATTGTACGAGGACATTTATTTATTTGCTTTTGGTAACCGGGTGGATACACTAGGCATGAAAATGCCTATTTTCAGGCATGACCCGGGAGAGAACAGTTTGAAAAAAATACATAGGGGTGCATGTGATGCAGCACATGTGGTAATAGGGCACAAACAAGGCACACAAGTTTTACAGGTAATGCAGCAACAATACAGTATGTACTGGTAAATGCAATTCAAAACACTTTGAGAAATACAGGCAGTGCAAAGTGATGGCATACATAAAACAAGACAATAAAAGCAATCAAATAGTAAAACAATTTAAGTGCCAGGTTGTGGTTTATAAAGTTGAGTTTGTATATGTAAATATTTAAAAATGCTTTGAAGGATAACTTGAACAGTTTTGGTACAGAACATACAGAACATGCAGAGGACATAGATACATTTTTGCAAGACATACAGTTACAACCCTTACACTGTCTTATGAAATAAGCTTTATTAGGACCGATAAGCAAACAAGACATAAGTTTATGGTGGAAGGATACAAAACATGATGCAAAAGAGTGGATGACAAATTTTGGGAAACAAAGATTTCAACAAAACTTTTTTAAATATTTACATTTACAAACTCAACTTTATAAACCTTATTCAGTTACGTATTAGTCGAGCAGGGACTTAACCAAACAAATTAATAACATTAAAACTGAAATGAGAACATTTCAGTATGACAGATCAACTTCATTGCAAGCTGCAGTGACATTAGGCACACAAAAAAAAAAAACATATGCAGATCCCCGTGAAGCCTGTAAGGAGAGACATCAGAATTCTCAAATTACAAGTTTGATTACACCTGACTATAAACTTCTCACAACTACTTTTGAGATATGGAATGCTTTGAAGGATAACTTGAACAGTTTTGGTACAGAACATACAGTACATGCAGAGGACATAGATACATTTTTGCAAGACATACAGTTACAACCCTTACACTGTTTTATGGAATAAGCTTTATTAGGACCGATAAGCAAACAAGAAATCTCAGAGGTGATTGGCTTTTTGAAACATGAGGTGTCTCCAGGTAGGGATGGCATACCGAATGAGTTTTATAAAGATTATAAGGACATTATGACATTTTGTTTAGCCAAATGAAATAATGTCTTTCTTATAACTCTAGTAGCATTGCCTAGCTTCTTTTCAAGAGGATTTATTAGTTTTTTACATAAATCTGGGGATAAAAGACAACTCTCAAATTGGAGACCAATTTTTCTCTTGAACTCAGCTTTTAAAATATTAACTACTATACTACAAAATAGACTGTTTAGTGGTTCAGGATTTAATTTATCCTGTTCAAACCCGTACATTATCTGGTAGGAAGATACAGTAAAATTTGTCTATTATTAGGGATGTTATAGAATATTGCATACAGATTGCAATGAATGGTTTTCTCCTGTCATTAGACCAGAGCAAGGCATTTGATATGGTTAGTCAGAAGTACTTATTTCAGGTGTTAGAACATTATGGCATTCTTCTTATATTTGTGACCTGTTTAAGAATCTTATATAGTACAGCTGAACAAACACATTTGGTTCAAGGACTGCTTGGAAACTATACAAGTTTGAGCAGGAGTGAGACAAGGGTGGCCCTGAGCCCACTTTTATATATCTTCCCCTTAGACCCCTTCATTAGGTTAATTTTAAAGAATCATTCTATCAAAAGGAAAGTAGGTAGATATTCTGAGGAGGAACTGAAATTGGTTGCATATGTAGATGATTTGTGTATTTTTGAGCAGGATGAGTTAAGTGCAAGTCATGTACTAAAAGACATGCATACCTATGCTAAAGTCTCAGGTGCTTCATTAAATACAGAAAAAAATAAGGGACTCAAACTGGGACCACAGAATCTGCAGATCTGGCAGGTTGCAGGGATACATATTCCGGAGGAACCCTTCAAAATCTTAGGAATAAATTATGGCCCTGGACACATAGCACAGTTGAACTGGGAAGAGAGTCTCAAAGTTTGTGATGCAAAAGTTCAAAGATGAAAATGTTGGAAATTATCAAAATTAAAGAGAGTACTTATTATTAAACAGTTCTTAATACCAGCATTACTGTATGTGGGGATGGTGTTCCCTTTGCCTTCAGTTTGTGAAACAAGACTTCTGAGTATTGTTTTTCAAGTGCTATAGGGCAGCAGCTTAATCCTATAAAGAGAGTCTATGCTTATTTATCTAGATGTATAGGGGTGTTTGCAATGGTAAATCCCATAATTGTTTTCCCACATTATTTTGGGTAGGGTTGTTTAAAATAGCATTCAATACAGAGGCCTCTCCTGCTAAGGTATGGCTTAGGAATCTAATAGCTGATTGTTTTACAAAATGGGAAGATGTGCCTCTAAAGCTAATAAAGAATCTGGTTGTCGATGGATATTTTAACCCACTCTCCAAAAGCTACTTAAATGGAATGTAAGGAAGCAAGACCTGATTCAAAATACTTGGAAACTGCTCTGTTCTATGGTTTTGAATAAAGAGGGCATTTCATAACCTGAATTTGCAAACTGTAGACTATCGAAGTAACACTTACAGTAGTAGCCAGAGACAATGCCAGCTATTTCCAGATATTTCACGAAATTTCTAAAGAGTTTCTCTCTGCTGCCCCTACTGTGGAAATGCAGAAAGCAGGAGATATTTCTGGAAATATCACAGAAATTTCAGGAAATATCTGGCAGTGTCTGTGGCTGTTACTATAGTGTGTAGACAGCTTCTGAACAAGAGGATCCCACAGAAAATGTAGGACATTTAATGGCTGAGTTCATATGGTAGATTAAGTGTGAAAGGGAACTACAAATATAAGGCCAAAGAGGAAAGAATGTGCCCATATACAGAGTGCATATCACAAGCAGAAACTATGGAATATTTTTTGTCATCCTGTAGTTATGCTGCCCAATTTTAGTCTTATGAAGCATGAATATGGAAACTACTTTTGTTATGAACACTAACCTATGAACAGTTGGTACTACGTGATTTTCAACAGTTAGCACAGATTTATAACATTAGTACATTGGAAGTATTTTTCGCTTGTTTAAAATATTATTTATGGCAGGCTAGAAGCCAATATGTACTTGAAAAACAGTAAAACATTTTTGTGCTTTATATACTATCTGTGAAAATGCTTTACAAGAGGTTTATACAAAGGATTGTAAATATCATCCAAGATCTAAAGTGAATTTTTGGTGAAGGGGTTTTTCTTTTTTTCAGAAATATGGGTGGTGGGTAGGGGTAGGTCAAGCATGAATTAATACAGTTGTTTTGATGACTTCAATCAATTAAACCTGTGTCCTGTATGTTCTTTTCCATTGTATAATTATGAAGTGATGTATGTGATTTGTTTTTGATTTTATAATAAAAAAATTGCTCAACTCTGACAGGGATCCATGATGCTGGTGCTGGTGCAACAACAAAATTGCCGACCAACGTTACAGTGATGGATTTATGTCAACTGCAATTGCAGTTGGAATAAATCTGTCCAAAGAAAGGTACTTTTCTCCGAGTCAGAGTTGATTCAGTTGAGGGGGTGTAAGACCCCCAAATAGCAGTGCCAGGTCCTGCAGTGACATTACAGTGGCAATAGTATATTGTCACTATAATTTCATTTGATCTTGAATTGTCTCTGTTCAAACAGCATACCCTCTGTCAGTGGAGGGGACTGCTGGCCATTTGCAAAGATAGCTGACCTGGTGTGTGGAGCAGGGTGGAATGCATGGATGTTGTCTGACTCCCCATGGACTTTGCTTTGCCAGACTTCATGGAAGCCTCATTTTTGGGGATAGGCAGCATTCCTTGCTGCAGAATTTTGTTTCTTCTACTACTCCATTGTTTTGATCAGTGGTATCAACACTTGATGGAATGACTGAATAACTGTTGTTTTAGGCAAGACTACAGATTTCCTTACCGAAGTTCCCCTGCTGACAGAGTATGCAGGCACAAACAGAATGCCTTTAACAGCTAAAGGACACTTCAGAACTTCCTATGGATTGTGTTGCCTCTTGTTTGGATACAGACAGACTGCCACAAAAGACAGTATCCCTCCCAGACAGTTCAACCTAGCCTGCTTTGATTTATCAAGGCCAGCCAGAGCTCTTAGCCTCACAAGAGAAGGACTTAGCATTATCTGGTGTCTCATTGCCCTCAGATCCTCTCTGTAGTGTACCTGTAAGTTCTGTTTTGTCTAATTTGAGTCCTGCTATTTCTCAGCCCCTACTCCCTCCCTTCCTCTGCTACTGAGGTATTGGCACCTCCACATGTGACATTGAATGGGAGGGCAGCAAGTCCACCCATTCCAGTTACTCAGCTTGGCCCTGAACCAGTACTGGATGTTTCTCAGCAGACTAACATGGTCCGCTTGAATACCGGACTACAACAGTCTCCAGAACTGCATGGGATATGGGCCCAATTGGAATGGGTTGGGACTGCTACTTCTCAATTGATGCAACCTTTAACAGGGATTCTCCTAGTCTGTTGCCCAGAACTGTGTTCTGTTTTAGTGGGTGTTTTCTCAGGCACTACAGCTGAGCTGCAGGCTCACAATTAGACTCCTCCATTGCTACTTTTGATACCAGCCTCTATTCCAGGACTCATGTCTTCTACAGTTCAGTCAGCCACTTCGGCTTACTCTCTCCAGCTAGAGAAGATGCATTACTCACCCTTACCTACTGATTTCTTGACTACAGTGGAGGCTCCCTGGGTGCTGCTCCCCCAGATGCCCATCCTGAACCTTGAAACTGATGTTGGTTTATTGCTTTCTGACATGGTGGCAGGGGACTACCACTTAGTTGGTATGACTGGTTGCTAATCCTGTGTCCTCCACAGAGAGCTGGAGTCCAGACAAGATCCTCTGGAAAGCTGGCTGGATTATCGCACCGAATGGCATGTCTTGGATCCCGGATCGAGACCACTTAATTGATTATCGGATGGATGCTTGTGGCAGCCCTACCACTGAGAACCCATTGGTTACTGCTGTTTCTCCTTCACTCTTGCCTCAGCCTCCCCTGCATACTGGGCTAGGAATGGCACCTTCTCTAGTACAAATGCCTCATACTGCCTCTCAGATCAAGGACCCACATCCAGAAGTCCTAGATCTGACATCTCAGACTGCCCTACAGGCATCTACGGATCACCAGGGGGCCCCACAAGGCAACCCATTTAAGCTCTCAGATCTCTTCTGGGCTCATCCTGCTCCTGCTCTTCAAAGGAATGTGGTCCAGCTTAAGTACATGGGGTCAGAAGATTTCCCCCCCTGACTGTTCCTTTTTGGTTGAGAAATTCTTGATGGACTTCCTTGGTTTTGTGCCTGTAGACATCTTTGCTATCATCCATGTCTCTGGCTCCGTCTTCTATGATGTTAGTTTTAGCTTCATTCCTCTCTTGACGGGTTCTGGACAAAATATAATTCCTCATGCTACACTGAACTCTGGCTTTCTTTCCAGGTGATTCCCCTCACCAGACCCATCACTCGTATATTGACAGTAATGTTCTGTAATGAAGGGGTGGCCATCCACAATGTCACCTATGGATTGCAGCAACACTGCAAAGTGCTTGGAAGCCCAGAAACCATCTTGGAAAAATATGGCATTTGGATTTGGGGCCGGAAATATAAAGTGCAATGCTGAGCACCTGACTTGGGTCTTAATCATCTCCCCAAGAGTTTTTTTTCTGGGCCATAATCACGGGGTATGTTTCTATTCAGGACAGCCTAAGGCGTGTTTTAAATGTGGCTTCTTGAACCACCACAGTAACGTCTATGACCAACAGCTTTATAGCCTTTGTATGGAACATGGACACATTGTCACCCAATGTACAAACTGCATGAAGTGTAACCTATGCCAGATGGATGGACATTCCTTCCATGATTGCCCCTGGGCAGCTCACAACAAACCAGAAGGTTCCCAACATGATGGTATGCTTATCCCACCTCCTCACCCTGGCTGGACCTGCCCAGTTTTTGAACTCTTCTACTCTACCTCCCCCCATGGTGGTCCCTATTCCACTGCCTCCTTTGGATGTATCCTCTTTGTCTGGATCTACATTAAAGCCTTCTCATCCATCTCTGGATCCTGTGTCTATGTCTTCAACTTCACCTGACACTTTGATAGCTCTTTTTGACTCCTTGATTACTTTGGAAGTCCATGATACATCTTTGATGCCTCCTCCATCCTCCTTCACTGGAGTTCCATGCAGATGATCCCTTTGGAACAGGACACCTTGTGGAGGTCTGAGGATGGGGTTACCCCAAACTCTCCATCTCCAGAATCAATTTTACCTACTTCCCCCCCCCAAAGATATGGGATAATAATAATGTGGATATTGACTCTGATGTTTCTTCTTCCATGTCACTCAGACCAATGGGCTCACCTGACATTGATGATGGCATCCAGGCCTGGACTCCTCCTCATAAACAGAAGGAGTGGCCCTCCCTGAGTTCAAAAGTTATATTTAAAAAGAAACATACACAGCCTCCTTAGTAGTGATCTTCATGTTACCTTGATGTTGAACTTACATGAAAGTTGTGACCCTTAATGTTCATAGCATTCTCAACCTTCAGCAGCAGAAATTTATTCTGCAGGTCCTGCGAGATTCCCGTGCTGACATTATCTTTCTGAAGGATACTAGGTTGTGTTCCTTGGCTGATACTGTCACTACTCAATGACTCTGGATGCCTGGAATCTCCAGTTTTCCCCTGGGCACTGAAAAAGTGCTCTGGGGTTGCTATATTGTTTAACAGTCGTTCTCCTACTGTTACGAAAGTACTGGAGGTGTAACCTGGTCAGGCATTTCTGCTGGATTGCCTGATAGATAATTCTGCTTATTGTCTTATTGTTCTTTATGCCCTGCAATCCAGATTTTATGGGATAACATTGTTTAAATCACTCCAACCTTATCTATGTACTGCTCAGATGATTTTTTTTGGGGGGGGATTTTAATTGCCCTTTACATCTCCAGGATAGAGGGGGCCCAAACTGCTAAGCTGTTTTGTGATTCCTTGTGTTTGAAGGCAATTTGCGGAGAGTCCCACCTGATTGGCACTTTTCATGCCCTCCATCCCCTTGGGGGTTTTACATACCACCGAGCTCAGTATGTGACCCAAGTTGATTATGTCTTTGTTTCAAGTAGATGTTCCATTTTGACAGCTGCAACTGTACCCATTGCACTCTCTGATCATTTACTTCTTAGTGTCTCACTATCAATTGACCCTTCCATTTTGCCTGGAAAGCCCTGCTGGAGGTTAAACAACACCATCTTGCAGGACCCCTCCTTTCTTGATTCCCTGAGATCCCTTTTATGGGCTCTCATGTTGGTCCTGGATCTTTACTTGGATATATTGCAATGATGGGACCATACGAAATTCGCCTTGCAGGACTTGGCTAAGAGAGTGTCATGATCGGTAGGCAGGTCAACCTACCATGCTTACTTCAACAACCGACATACACTCTTTAAATTGTTTTCCCCACAAGCTGAGAGGGGTTTATCCCTGCAAGCCCAGATTCGATCCATTATAGATCGTATGAAGGCTCCCCAGTATGACAGGATTAGGACACTGAATTTCAAACATGCTCATGGGTCTCAAAGTAAACATTTGACTAGTGATGTATTTCAGAGCTGTTTTCATTGGGTTAAGGTTCATCTCATGGATTCTTTAAAGAATGCAGCAGGATTGGAAAATTTTTCATACCCCAGGATGCTGACAACAGTCCATGAGTTCTTAATGAGTATGGTGGGTACCCATTTTTCCCTTGAGGATTCGGCAGCAGTCTTTTTGGACTCCCTACACTTGCCACAAGTGACCTCCACTGATAATGACTTCCTTACCTGGCTGATTGCTGAAAATGAAGTTTTTTCAACAATCAATTCGCTGCATAAACAGATCTCTCCTGGGACTGATGGCCTGACATCTGAATTTACCAGTTAGCACCGTCCCTTTTAGTCCCAATTCTCACTTTTGTGTTCAATACCATTCTGAGTCTAAGAGTCCTCTCAGGTTCCATTACTGAAGCAATTCAATTTTTCTGGTTTAAGTCCAGTGATAACAGGCTTCTGACTAACTGGAGACCTATTTGCCTTCTTAATACGGATGCAAAACGTCTCACGCAGATTGTTTGTACACGTCTAGCACATATTTTTGCCTCCATTATTCATCCTCTCCAGTCCTGCTTCATTCCTTGCTGCAAGATTCAGGATGATTTTCTGCTGATTAGGGATTTGATTACTTTGTGTCATTCCCACCAGACTGGGCCATTTTCTTTTTGTGTTAGATCAAGCTAAGGCTTTCAGCATGGCTTCCCATGACTACCTTTTCCTGGTTTTCAGACTAAAGATTTCTCCTGTATTTTTATCACTTGGATTCATTTGCTGTATTCCTGTTCCTCGCTATTCCCCACCATAAATGGTTGGCAGGGAACCCATGTTTACCTGCACCGGGGAGGAGGTCCATCAAGACTGCCCATTAAAGCTCTCTCCTATAAATTCTCACCTTAGATTCGCTGCTGAGGATGGTGACAGAGGCACCACATATTTTTTGAACCTCCCCATCCTATCACTTCCACACCTGTGAAGCTGTCAGCCTATGCTGATGATGTTTGTTTATTCATTAAGGATGTCCCCTCTGGTAAGTGTGTGGTACAGCTGCTCACCCAGATTGCCATGATAACTATGTCCAGTTTTAACTATGCTAAATGCCAGGTACTGCCTACTGGAATGCTTGGGTCATTTCCGTCAGCTATAGGGGACATTACTATGACCCAGGAGCCAGTCAAGATTCTAGGAATTTATTTTGGGTGCTCTAATCTGCCGGAGTTAAATTGGACCAAAGCTCCTGAGATCGGGACAGCCTATGTGGGTTTTTGGAAGTCTTGGCAACTGTCTAAGAAAAAGCAGGTGGGAGAGGTTAAAACCTTTCTGCTCCCAATTTGTTTCTATGTTAGTGCCATTTTTCCTCTTCCTCTCACTTTAGAGACTAAATTATACAGTATATTTTTTACAGTGATTTGGGGGAGTAGGCTTAACCCTATAAAGAGGGACATTCTTTACCTCCCATATGATACACATGGTCTACACATGGTGAACCCTGTGTTTTTTTTATAGTGCATTTTTTTAGTATAATATAGTCTCCTGGATATTCGGACCTCTTTCCCCATGGAAGGACTGGGCGTGAGTCTGGATGTCATCTCTATAAGTGGAATGGAGTAAGCCAAACCCCCTTTTCCCACCGGTGAGTTATTTTCCTGTGTTCCTGGTGCCCTTTTTGACTTTTATAAAATGATTCTGTTTGTCCTGGGATTTGATCTGTATCCAACAATAGAGGAAAGCCTTTATAAGGCATAGCTCCCCACAAATGTGGAGATTATGCCAGGAGTCCCAGCTGTCATTAGAATCCAGGCTTTGCGCTATTTAACCGACTCCTTTGCTCCCCCCTCAACATTGGGATGTCACATGGCTGTGCTGCCATGGTAAGCTTTATTTCAAGGGAAATAATAAACATAAGAGCATCATGGAAAGATATTGTCCCAGGGACTGGTGCCATGACACGATTGAATCGATTCAACACTTATTTTTTGACTGGCTGTTCATTCACCATTTTTGGTCTTTCTTGGGAACTTTGTGGGCTGACCAGTTTTGGCATTCCCTTACTTATGGCATGATTATTTATGGTTTCATGATGCATAAGTCCTCAAGGCTTGATCCTTACATGCTGCTCACAATTTTTTCCTTTCTCAAATTGGTGATCTGGAGAGTTTGCTGTAAGTTGGTGTTGCAACAGCAGCTCTTGGACTATGCCACCATGCTGCAGATTGTAGAATCAGACCTCCAAAGACTGTGTGCAGGAGAAAGATTCAAACTCCCCGAGTCAGTCTGGATCTACCGCTGGAAGCACTGCCCATGGACAATTTTCTGATTTTGGTACTGTTATTGTTTGTGGTTTTATTTTTCCTTTTTTCTTTCATTTTTCAGTTTCTCATGGAGGTACTTTATAGTGTTTGGTTATTCTTCCCTCTGTTTATGTTTCTTTTGTCTTTCCTCTACAATTCCTCAATTGCTGGTTTATGCTGATGTTTGTTTTGGTTTTGGTTTTCTTCTATTTTGCTTTTCCATTTCTCCCTTGCCTTACTTAGTACTTTTCCTTTCCAACTTATTTCATGTTCATTTCTCCCCCTCTTGCTCTATTACTATGCATGAGGAAATGCACTTTGATTTGTTGTTTTTTTTCTTTGTTTCTTTTTTCCTGTAATTCTTGCAATTTTGCTTGTATTTGTACTATTAATTATTTTTTTTTGCCAATAAACAATTCCTCTACTCCTTTGAAGGAATGCCATGGTGTCTTTAATGTCCAGCAGAACAACCACCAGAACAGGCAGATGGGACCTCAGCTTAACATCTCATCCAAAAGACAGCACCTCATGAGTGCAGCACCCCCCCCCATAATGCACTACTATGTCAGTATTGGGATTTATCCCATGTTCCTGGTGTGGGGCTAGAATCAACAACTTTCTGATCTTCCTGCCTCAGAGGCAGGTCTGCAACCTGCTGAACCACTGAAACTGACACTGATATTTTGGAACCTGCATCTGAAGGACAGAGAGAGGTTAGGGACTATCCAGCAGAGGGCTATGAGGAGAGACCACATGGTCTTAAGATATATTCTCTAGAAGGAAAGGGTGCTATGATAAAAACAGGCAAACTCTGTACATGCAAGGATATAATGCAGTGGACTCCTCTGAATTATTTAAATTAAGTAACAGCACAACCACAAGGGAGCACAACTTTAAGATGGAAGAAGGGAAATGCAAGAAGAACATTAGAAAGCAATTCTTCATAGAGCAGGTGGTAGATGGGGGAAACAGTCTAGCCATATAATTGTCTCAGACTCCCACTGCTCTAGCACTCTCACATACTATTCCTTTGCAACCATGCATCCCTCATCATCTCTTCTTCTTTTAGGTTTCCTTTTTGACTTTCTCTCCTCCTCCTCCCCCCACCTCCCACTTGGTTGCAACTACCCTTCCCTCCCTCCTCCCCCTTCCATACCCCCACTCCTGCATCACCATATAACCCCTTCCTTATGTACTTTGGTCTTCTTTTCTGCCCCCTCCTATCACTGGATATCCCCAAGCTGTTTACCTCTCCAAATAAGCTGCTGTATGACTCTTATTCGATACATAAGGCACAAACTGTTTGCCCTCAACACCTCATAAGGTTGCAAGCTCCTTTCTCAGTGGTATGGTAAGGTAAAGTTTATTTCCAGTATGTATAAATATTATCATTTGTTACATGCAAAATTTAAAAATCACGTAGACATATATCTAACCTTCTCCATTTCTCAAAATGCTTATATGTTCATCTCCAACAACTTTAGGAAGTTAATATAAACAATTATTAAATCCATATACACCTTCAGCTAAATTAAATACTCCACTTCATTTTATTTTCCACTCTATGTGCAAAAATCAACAAAGCAAATATCTTATTCAAGTTTTGGCAATTTAAAATCTCCTTTATTTGCTCATCTTGGTTCATACCTACAAGATTTTGAAAGGGTTGTTCAATGTATGGTCTTCTTGTGTCTATATATGCCTTACACTCTAAAATTAAGTGGGCACTGGGCACAGCAGCACTATTGCAATCTATACAAGTGTCCATCTGGTTAAAACCACTATACTTTTCTCCCCATTTACCAAATTCACCTAGTCTTAATCTAGTGATTGATTTTCTATGTTTCTCATTTTCACATTTTAGTAAATAATCATCTATTCCAAACATTGTTTTAATTTTCTTAAATGGAGAACCATTACATGAGTCTTTTATCCTTCCAAAATCAGATTGTATCACTTGATCTTCTACTCTCTGGCCTGCCATTTGTACAAATTCTGGTATGGCCTTCTTAACACCTTCAGAATCCAAAATATAATTATAGGGTAATCCAGCTTTATTTAATACTTGATTTAATATGCTAAACCAATTTATTCCCCCTCCGCCTTTGCTATTACTTGCATCTTCTTAGCATTTATATATCAGGCTATCTTTATGTGTAGTTATGATTTTTTTCCAATATGTTATATTTTTTTTTATAATTTCTGCTTGGATTGATAAAGTTCCTATTTCTAGTCTTACTCCAGCCCCAGAGGCTCACATTGGTAGACCTAAGAGATTTTTTAAGTACTTAATTTGAGAGTTAACTTTTGCTTTTTAGCACCTATACTGAGCTATAAAGGAATTTCCACCTATTTTTTTTTTTTTTTTGTAAAATGCTTGATTCCATTTAAGGTTTTTAATGCTTTTTTACTTATTTTCTCTATTTGTTTTTTCCATTTTAAATCCTCACTAAAGGTTAACCCCAGGTATATAAACTCTCTAATGTCTTCTAATGCATTTGTTCCCAATTCTCAATTTTTGTTTATTTTTGGACTTACTTCCAAATACCACTATTTTAATCTTTTCCTGATTTAATTTAATATGCAGAATCTCTAATGATTTTATTATTGCTGCAATAGCTCTTTTTAAACCAAGTGGGGTTTGAGAAATTACCACCACATCATCTGCATATAACGATATTTGTACTCTAGTCTCCTCTTTCCTTGGTGCAAAAGTATCCACCTCTTCTAAATTCCTCATAACTCTATCAATATATAAGTTAAATAGATATGGTGCCAATATACACCCCTGTCTTACCCCACAATTAACTTTTATTTCTTCACTCATATCACCTTCCTTGTTATATCTAACAAGTTTATTTTTGTGATGCAATATCTTAATAATATTCAACAGTTCTGAGTCCATACCCAAGTCCTTTAGAATTTCCTATAGAGTTACTCTATGGACTGAATCGAATGCAGACTTAATGTCAATAAAAGCAGTATATATCTTTCCCTTCCTTGGTCCAACATACTTATCCAAGATGTATCTAAGAGTAAACATTTGAACCACTGTCGACCTATTTTTACAAAAACCTGCTTGAAATTGGGAAATAACATCATTGTCTTCCATCCAATGTTCTATCCTGTTCAAGATGAGTCTAGTAAATATTTTTTGATTAATGCTCAGTAGTGTTATTGGCCTATAATTTTCTGGTGTTGTCCTATCCTCTTTCTTAAAAAGGGGTACTATTACTCCTTCGTTCCAATTCTCGGGTATTGTTTTATACTTTAATATATTCTTATATAATTCTAATAATATTTCAGCTTACCATTTGACATCTGTCTGATATAGCTCTGCCCCAAGGTTGTCTAGGCCTGGGGCTTTATTCCTTTTCTGTTTTTGTATTGCCAACACTATTTCCTCTTTTTTACATTCTGTCCAATTTAACTTTTCAGCATTATCTACCTTCATCCCTTTCTCTTATTCATACATATTTTGTTTACTACTGAACATTTTCATAAAATTATTTATCCATTTTTCTGGTGGAATAACTGTTGTTATATTATATCTTATGTCATCCATTCCAAATGCCACTAATCTCCAAAAATCATTTACTTTTTTTTCTTGAATAGCTGTTTGCAATTTGTTCCACAGCTCATAATTTTATTTATCCTTTTTATTTTTTATCAATACTTTGTATTCAAACTTTAATAATTGCAAAGCTTTTCTATCTCCTGCATTATTAATTTTCACTATTCTCCTACCAATCTGATTTATTAACTTTTTCATTTTAATACATTCACCATCATACCATTTTGCACTGAAAAAAGATCTTCTTGTTTTACCCCTTTTTTGTTGTTTCTCCAATTCTCTATATATTCTTTCTTCTAGCACCAGATATTCCAAAAACAAATCTTTCTTCTGCTCTTGTTCTAAGTCTAAGTCTAAATTATCCTGTAGTATATTCATACAGCATTCATTTAACTCCTCTATTTCTAATGAATTTAAATAACCTTTTAATTGTTTATTGTTCACTTTATTCCATTGTAATCTTTTACTTTGCTTTATTTCCATATTTAGGTCTATCTACTTTCTTCTATCCTCACAACCCTTAACAATTATAATTGGACATTCTGGTGTCACCAGTAATGGTCTGTGATCACTGTTCCAGTTTTCAACAATTTCTAAACTACAAATCTTTTGGTAAGAATATATGTATGCAATTACATGTGATAAGGGATGATATTATAATAAATTTACAGTATGCACCTGGTGATCAATTTTTAGGTTTATATATAATGACTATAACAAAGATTTCTAAGATCATAATTAAACCACGACATTTAAGGGAAAAAACTGGCAGTAAATAGTATGATTGGAAGTGTAAGGTTCAAAAAAGGAAGGTAAATCAATGTGTAAGGTATACTGTTAAAAACCCAACCAACATTAATAAATTTACCTTAAATAGATTAAGAAGAGAATATAAAAAACTTATAGAAGAAAAGAAACAGTCTTTTAGAAAAATATTACGGGAACAATTTGAGAAGGCTGCGTGGGCAAAAGTTAACAGAAAATATTGGCAAATGGTAACTTATGGTTGGGACAATATACCCTACACAATAGAGATTCATTTAGAGCCTTCTTTGTGGTATAGCCATTATGAAAACCTTTTTATAATATGGATGTCAGTAATGAGTCAATATATAAGGGAAACTGGAGATCACTGGAAGTTAGTATATCTGAAGAAGAAATTCTTTTGTCCATTGATACAACCAAAAGACATAAAGCTCCAGGACCGGATGTAATTCCTATTGACATTATAAAAGATGACCCAGAACTTTGGATCCCAGTCCTTAAAAGATTGTTCAATCTTATAATTGAAACAGGAAGAGTCCCATTAACATGGAGAGAAAATATGATTATACCAGTTTATAAAAAGGGTGATAAATGTAATCCAAATAATTATAGACCCATAAGTCTCTTAGATACAATGCAAAAGTTGTTTACTAAGATAATTAATACCAGAATCATGACATGGCTAGTTAAGAAAGAAATTCTGAATGAAGAACAAGCAGATTTTCAACCAGATCACTCTACATTAGATCAATGTTTTGTATTATCACACCTGATTCACAAATATATTTATATTAAGAAACAAACATGTTTTTGTGTATTCATTGACCTAAAATCAGCGTTTGATAGAGTCAATAGAGAAAAATGATGGGAAACACTGAGGAAATATAAGTTAGATGAATCAATTATCTGTTTGTTTAAATTGCTATACAGTAATAATTATACTATGGTGAGATATAATAAGAAGGGTGATACTACTCCCAAATTTCCATCTAATACTGGCCTGAGACAAGGTTGTGTTTTGTCACCTGTGCTCTTTAATATATTCCTAAATGAAGTATTAGAGGTTTTGGATGACCCAGGGCTGCACATGCCTAGGTTGGGCTCCAGGTGGTGCCCCTACCTGGCATATGCTGATGATGTTGTTTTAATGACAACTAGCTTTTTGGGTGTTAAAAGAAGCTTGAAGAAATTTTATGAAAAATCTGTTGAAGCTGACCTAACAATTAACTATGATAAAACAAAATTTATGATATTTAATAGAAATCATTTGAAACTGAATAATATACCAAATTTGTACTGTATAAATAATAAGATTGAAGATGTAGAAAAATGTTGTTATTTGGGTTTAGTATTTAAATATAATCTTGGGTGGCAAGAACATATATCTACTTTGATTCAGGAAATTAAACGTTTAACCCCAACAATAGAGTATTTCTCTTATAAATATGGAGGTCAGTCTATTAAAGGCTCGTTAAGGGTCTTTAATGCAAAAATAAAGACACAAATTCTCTATGGGTCTGAAATATGGGGACAATGTGATAGTGATAGTCTTGAATCCTGTATGAATAAATTTTATAGAAATCTATTAGGGTTACCAAATAGTGCAGCATCTGTACTAGTTAGACTTGAAATTGGACAGTTTCCAGTAAGAAAAGAAATAGAACAAAGATCATGTATATACTGGTTAACAATACATAAAATGCCAAGTCAGAGATTACCTAAGGCATGCATGGAGGAGCTATTATATTATAATCAATTAGGATATAAGTGTCCCGCTTTGTATGCACTGCAGGAATTACTCAAACCATACGGGCTCCTTCAGAGCATAGCTGATAGCTTGGTAAAACCGAGATAGAAATTAAGCATGAAGTTAAAACCAGAATTATGGATATTTATGCCCAGAGAGAAATGGCTTTATGCAAGAATTATAAAGTATACGTGGCTCTCAATTAATAACATGAGAGTATATAGGATAAAGAAATATCTATATATAATAGAAAACCCTGTTTTAACCCTTTCACTGCCAGGAGCATTTTACACTCCTCGGCCAGGCAATTTATGTTATTTTTGCACAATAATATATAAAATTAAAATATCACTATGTTCCCTTCAAGGAAAAGTTGGGAAACCATGGATGTTTTTTATTGATAGACTCTGAGCTTTTTATAGGTAGTAAGGTTTTGTCAATATCAGGTCATATGGCCATGAAACACTGCCTGAAATGTAAACAAAATGCTATTTTTACTCAAAAATGTTGCAGAAAACATCCCAGAAAATATATTGTTTAACTGAGAATTATGGAAAGCTATATGGTGCTGAACTTCTCAGTGTCTGTGCTATATACTCTCCAAAAATCTTTTCTATAGGCAGAAACATATTATAGCGGTAGTACTCTATTTAATTTCTACTTGAAGTGCCTTAAATTCTAATTTAATGCACATCATTGCTTCGTTTGCTTGTAGAGACCAAGAACTTCATGTTATTTTAGGAAAAGTATTTATTTTTTGAAACTACACAAAATACTGTTTTTAAACATGGGTAGCACAGCCCACTACCCAAATATATATTACACAATATTATTCTTTATATGTCTTGCAAAAATCAAAAATAATTTAAATTCACAGAATTTTCATGTTCTAACTAAGTAAATGCAAATATACCATAAGAGACAGGTATATAAACATTCCATTTTTGGATTCTGTGGGGAGCACTGATTACATCGGTACCTAATTTATGTACCTTTACCAAATAAGTCTAGCAGAAATAAACCCTATACACACAGGTTGCTAAGTGCATTTTAAAGTGGAAATATTTTTCTCCATAACAGTAAACGCCTGGCATTACTTCTCTGGCCTGTAAACATTCAGGACACCTTGTCACCATAGAAAAAGTATATATTTTCTGAATCTGCACAAAATACTGTTTTTAAAAATGTATGACACTGCCCGCTATCCAAATGTTTGCTACCCATAATCCTCCTTTGAATTTTGCGGATCTGTGCAAAATGACAGAAATTCACATAGTTTTCACACTTTAACAAAACAATTGTCTATGTCAGATTGGATTGAGGTACACAAACTCCACATTTGTGGATTCCACTCCGAGTACTGGTTATATTGATACCACATTTATGTACCTTCACCACAAAGATTAGTCTGAAATAGGCTCAAAATCTATAGAGTGCTTTGTGTATTTTAAATGGGAAAATATATGACCACAGTGAAAAATGCACAACATTGATTCTTTGACCTGTAGACACTCAGGACACCATGATACCATAGAAAAAGTATATATTTTCTGAAACTGCACAAGATACTGTTTTTAAAAATGTATGACACTGCCCGCTATCCAAATGTTTGCTACCCATAATCCTCCTTTGCATTTGGTGGATCTATACAAAATGACAGAAAGTCACATAGTTTTCACACTTTAACAAACCAATTGTCTATGTCAGATTGGATGAAGGTACACAAACTCCACATTTGTGGATTCCACTCAGAGTACTGATTATAATGATACCACATTTATGTACCTTCACCACAAAGATCTGTCTGAAATACGCTCAAAATCTATAGAGTGCTATGTGTATTTTAAATGGGAAAATATATGCCCAAAGTGAAAAATGAACAACATTGATTATTTGGCCTGTAGACACTCAGGACACCATGATATCATAGAAAAAGTATATATTTTCTGAAACTGCACAACATACTGTTTCTAAAAATGTATGACATTGCCTCCTGTCCAAATATTTGCTACCCATAATTGTCCTTTGCATTTGGTCGAACTACGCAAAATGATGAACATTCGCATAGTTTTCACAATTTAACGAACCAAATGTCTACGTAAAATAGTATGGAGGTACACAAAAACCAAATTTGTGGATTCTGCTGAAAGTACCAGTTACAATGATACCACATTTATGTACCTTTACCACAAATATTTGGTTTAAATAGGCTTGAAACCTATAGGGTGCTATGTTGTATTTTAAGGGGGAAAATGTTGGCCCACAGTGAAAAATGCATAGCATTGCTTCTCTGGCCTGTAAACATTCAGGAAGCCATGGTATCATAGAAAAGGTATACATTTTCTGAACCTGCATAAGTTACTGTTTTTAAAAATGTATGATATAGCCTGCTATCCAAATGTTTGCTACCCATAATCCTCCTTTACATTTGGTAGAACTATGCAAAAGGATGGAAATTCGAAATGTTTTCACCGTTTAACAAACCAAATGTCTATGCAAAATAGGATGGAGGTACAAAAATACCACATTTGTGGATTCTGCTGGATGTACCAGTTACAATGATACCACATTTATGTACCTCTACCACAAAGATTTGGGTTAAATAAGCTTGAAAACTATATGATGCTATGCATATTTTAAAGGGGAAAATTTAGGCCCACACTGAAAAAACACATAGCATTGCTTCTCTGGGCTGTAGACATTCAGGACACCATGGTACCATAGAAAAAGTATATATTTTCTGAAACTGCATAAGATACTGTTTTTAAAAATGTATGAATGCCCACTATTCAAATGTTTGCTACCGTAATCCTCCTTTACATTTGGTAGAGCTATCCAAAATGATGAAATTCACAATGTTTTCACAGTTTAACAAACCAAATGTCTACATAAAATAGGACAGAGGTACATAAATATCACATTGTGGATTCTGCTGAGAGTGCCGTTACAATAATGCCACATTTGTGTACCTTTACCACAAAGATTTGGTGGAAGTAAGCTCAAAACCTATATAATGCTAAGAACATTTCAAAGAGGGAACATTTTGCCCACTGTGAAAAATACACAGCACTGATTCTCTGGCTTGAGACATTCAGGACACCATGGTATCATACAAAAGTATATATTTTCTGAAACTGCATAAGATACTGTTTTAAAATGTATGAAAGTGCCCACTATTCAAATGTTTGATACCCATAATCCTCCTTTCCATTTGGTAGAACTATGGAAAATGATGGAAATTCACCTAATTTTCACAATTTAGCAAACCAAATGTCTATGTAAAATAGGATGGAGGTACCCAAATATCACAATTGTGGATTCTGCTGAGAGTTCCAGTTACAGTGATGCCACATTTATGTACCTTTACCACAAAGATATGGTGGAAATGGGCTCAAAACCTATATAGCGCTAAGAACATTTCAAAGCGTCGAAATTTTGGCCCACTATGGAAAATACACAACACTGGTTCTCTGGCTTGTAGACATTCAGGACACCATGGTATTATAGAAAATGTATATATTTTCTGAAACTGCACAAGATACTGTTTTTAACAATGTGTGACATTGCCTGCTGTCCACATGTTTGCTACCCATAATCCTCCTTTACATTTGGTAGACATATGCAAAAGAATGGAAATTTGCATCATTTTCACAGTTTAGCAAACCAAATATCTATGTAACTTAGGATGGAGGTACACAAACACCACATTTGTGGGCTCTGCTTAGAGTACTGGTTACAATGATGTCACATTTATGTATTCTTACCACAAAGATATGGTTGAAATGGACTTGAAACCTATAAGGTGCTGTGTATATTTTAAAGGAGAAAATGTAGACCCACCATGGAAAATCTACAGCACTGATCTCAGGACACCATAATATCATAAGAAAAGTATATATTTTCTGAAACTGCACAAAATGCTGGTTTTAAAAATGCATGACAATGCCTGCTGTCCAAATGTTTGCTATCCATAATCCTCCTTTACATTTGGTAGAACTATGCAAAATGATGGAAATTCAGATTGTTTTCACAGTTTATCAAACCAAATATCTATGTAACATAGGATGGAGGTACACAAACACCACATTTCTGGATTCTGCTTAGAGTACTGGTTACAATGATACCACATTTATATACCTTCACCACAAAGGTTTGGTTGAAATAGGCTTGAAACCTATAGGGTGTGATGTATATTTTAAAGGAGAAAACTTAGGCCCACAATGGAAAATCCACAGCACTGATCTCGGGACACCAGGATACCATAAGAAAAGTATATATTTTCTGAAACGCAATAAAATACTTGTTGTAATCATTGGTAAGACTGTTTGTTACCAAAGTATGTGCTACCCATTATCCTCCTCTACATTTAGTACAACTATAAAAAATAAAGAAATTTTGCATAATTCTCTCATTTCAGCAAGTTAAGTAGGATGCTGGTATAGGAAAGCTTTTTTTTTTATTCTCAAGAGGGTACTGCTTAATGTGGTATTACATTTATGTTTCTTTACCAGAGTCTGGCAGATGTAAGCCCAACACACAGGCTGCTAAATGCATTTCAGATCCATTGAATGTACAGTGTTAGCAGTTTTGGAGCATTTTGTACCAAGGGTCCTTTGGTGGAGGTGTAAGTTTGTGGTACCAACACAGTTAGTACTCCCCAAAGAAGCCCAACATGGTAGGAGTTTGTACTTGATAAATGAGACAGCCAAATAATTAGGTAGAAAAGGGGCCAAAATATTGCATTTTATTTAGTATTTTTAGCTGTGGAGCTTACTTCACTAGAAGATTATAGATAGCGAACACGTGGGTAGGATACTTTCTCAGACATCCTTAAAATCTTTATTTTGTAATCCTTGAAGCAATATATATTGTTCCCTGGGTAATACAATGCATTGAAGTTTTCTGGAGGTGGGAAATGCAGGCAGGGAAGGAGGACTGCATGACAAAGGTTTCTACAAAAGCATATTGTAATAGGCAGGTCTGGACAGAATGCCATGGTAAGATTGCATGTGTTTCACATTTGCATTACCAAAATACTCTGGCAGAATCAGAAATAAAGTGAGTTTGCCCATACAGTGTAAAATATAATTATATCCTAAAGGCCCTTGAATAAACAGCTGACAATATAGCCTTGTGGTTAGTGTAATGAGCCGTAATCAAGTTTGGTACAGCACTGGGTTTGATTCTCACCACCTCCACTTGCATACTATGTGACCCTAAGCAAGTCACTTAACATCCCCAGTGTTTCCAGGTTGTCCCTACAAACAGGCATTGTGCTTTGTGGGCCTTATTTGGTTACCAACAGAGTAAAAACAACAGTTCGTGGGTGCTTAGATAAGAAAATAACTTCTCCCAAAATGTTTTTAACCTAATAACTGCTTTGGCCTCATTGTCCTATTCAAGATGAATTTTTACACCCATCAGTCATTCCAGTAATTGAGCTTGGTGTGGTGTTTCTCAAAACAGTTCTCCAGGCACAGCCCTGGCTCTGTGGGACAGTGTGGACAGTAATATCTTGAGTCTCTTCTAAAGCCTTTTTTGTAGCAGAGTCTACATCTCCTCTGGGGCCTAGCCTTCTTTCAGTAGGTGGCAACGTTCTGCAGAAATGTATTTCAGTTAGTCTGGCTACACCCTCATTTCTTTCTATTTCTGGTATTTCTGCTGAATCAAATAGAAGACTTGAAATGACATCTGTTTGGAAATCTAGGAAGGATTTTAAATGACCAGATGACTTTGCCCAGTAAAAAATAAAAGCATTATACATAGCCAGCTGAAACAGGTGAACAGCTAATTTCTTGTACCAAGCCATTGTTTTTCGAGTGGCATCATAGGGCTCAAGCATCTGATCTGTTTTGTCCACACCTCCCATATGTTTGTTACAATCTAGGACACACTGAGGCTTGCATATTAATTTGTCCTGACCACGAACTGGAACTGCTGCTGTGGATTCATCATGAATTGTACTAAGGAGATACACATTTTTTTTTTATCTGTGAATTTTACAGCCAGTAGTTCATCACAACGGAGAGCACTAGTCTCACCACGTTTTTGCTTTCTGGCTACCAACTCTTTGGGAAAACGTTGCCTGTTAGGTCTGATGGTGCCACAAGCTACTGTATCAAACTGATAGAGAATATTAAACAGAGGAATCCCAGTATAGAAATTATCAACATACAGGTTGTAGCCAGGGCCTAGCAAGGGAAGAATTAGGTCCCACACACAATTTTCTCATTTGTGTTTAGACATGGGGCAGCCTGCAACATCCTGTGTGGCATCCTTTCCTGTGTAGATTCTGAAACGGTATGTGTACCCAGTGGAACTTTCACAAAGTTTGTACAATTTAATTCCATATCAGGCATGTTTCAGAGGAAGGTACTGTTTAAATATTATTCTCCCTTTGAAAAGCAGAAGAGACTCATCCACTGAAATGTTTTGGGATGGGGTGTACACCTCAGAAAACATTTTAAGAAGATGATCAATAATAGGCCGTAATTTAAAAAGGCCTGTCATTCTCTGGATGGTCCCTTGGCAAAGCCTTGGTGTTGTCATTGTAGTGCATAAATCTCAGCAGAAGCTGAAATCTGTTCCTGTTCATTATAGCTGGAAATAGAGGGGTAGAATGATCAGGGTGGGTGTACCCATACATGCTGATGGTGGGCTTTTTCACAATCCCCATTAAAAATGTCAAACCCCAGAACCTTTTCATTTCCTCTAAGTTTGTGGGAGTCCATTGGTGAGCCCTTGCATGTGGTTTTAGCTTGTCCCCCATACTGAGCTAAAAACTGATCTGCATTTAAATTTGCTTGAGTCACTATGTGAGAAAGTATTTCATCACTAAAAAATAAGAGAAAATATTCTAGGGGGATAAATTCCTTTGTGTCAACCTGGACACCTGCATTCCCAGTAAATGGTGGAACAGATGGTTTTTCCATATTTGGGGGATTCCATTGGTAAATTGTAGTATAACCACTGTAGTGCCTGCTATGGCCTGTACCTAGCACTGGGGCAGTAGTTTCAGACTCAGGCATTGCCAAGGGATCAGCTTTTTTCTGAGAAAGTGGCACTGCAGGTGTCAGGCCCAAACAGTGCATTATGCTCAAGCTGAGTGTCTCCCTCAGGTAAGATGCAGAACTTGGGCAGAGTGTCAGGCTCAGACAGTGTGTCAGACTCAGGCAGTATGTCAGACTCTGGCAGTATGTCAGACTCAGGCAACATGTTAGGCTCTGGCAACACGTCAGGCTCAAATAACACATCAGGCTCGGACAGAGTGTCAGGCTCAGGTAACATGTCAGGCTCAGGCAATGTGTCAGGTTTAGGCAGGGCATCAGGCACAAGTGGGGAGTCATATGCAGGCAGAGAATAAGGCTTGTCAAGGGGGTCATGCTCAAGCAGGGTATCTGCTCTGGGCAGAGTTTCAGGCTTGGGTAGTGTGCGAGTGTCAGACAACTGCTTGCACTTTAGCTTACCCCTTTTATGTTGAGATTCTTGTCTAGGCTGGGGCTCTGATTCTAGCTGAGGCAGATGTTTGCACTTTTTTTTGTGCTTTTTGCATTTACCCTCATCCTGTGTTGTAGGCAGCATAACATGAGTAAATGGCAGGTGCTTCTGCTTACATTTATGCTTCATGTGACTTCCCTCTGCCTGCATTGTGGCATCTTGTTCCATCAAAGGCACACATGGGGCCTCTTTCTGGGGAAATATCTCAGGCTCTGGTATCTGCACAGGCTTAGGCAGATCCCCATGCTTCTTCTGCTTTTTATGTTTGGATGCTTGCTTGGGCTGTGAATTCTGATTTTTCTGTTTATGCTTGGGCTGGTGCTCGCTGGTGGGCACACATGTGTGCTTGCATCCACATGGGGACTTCGACTTGGTCTTAGGACTGTATGGACCACCCTCGTCGGCATCAGTCGATATTGTATCGTCAGTAGGAGTACTGCTTGGACAGTAGTCACTCCCAGATTCTGGATCAATAAAATCATCCAACTCTGAATCAGAGCTGATAATATATTTTACGATCTCCTCTGCAGTGTATTTCTTTGGCATGATTAGTAGCCAGTAAGTCTTGGTGGCAGAGATACTCTCTCTCTCCCCCCCCTCCCTCTCCTGTATTATAAAGCACTTTGGGATAGTGCAAGTAAAAGGCACTAAATATATTTGCCTAGTGCTTGAAGCACACAAGTAAGAACCAGAGTTCAAGGTTTGAATCTCACCAGGGACACTTAGATTGTGGCTGGGTATAATTGCTGTATAATATCTGGATTGTTTTCTGAATTTCATTTATTTTTTGCTAACTATGTGAGAACCTAGAGCCCTAGATTTGTATCCCACTACAGATACTTCCAGCATTGCTGTATAATAGCTCTTATTCTTTCATGCTATTTTAGTGGGGTATCTAGAAAGGACAGCAAAAGAAGGGTTGTCTCAGAGTGACAATGGTGTGTAAAGCCCCAAACAACCAAAACTATGCAAAACAGAAGGCTCACACTCTTCACCAAAAGCAGTAAACTATATACAACTGCGTCACACTATGAGCACTTACAGCGTCACCATTCACTAACTCAAAACTGATTTATGCTATTGTTTGTAACTAAAAGAGACCCTAGAGCCCTAGGCTTGTATCTTACTATAGACAGAGTGACACCGTTTTTTTTTTTTTTACCAGGAAAGACACACTAAACTGGAAGCTTATTTACAGGTGCAACCTGGGAGCACAAGAAAGTAGAGTGACTTGCTAAGGGTGACACTTTTACTGCAATGTATACAAAATATTAAATCTTTAAATGTCTATATATATTTTTTTATTTATTATTCCTTAGTAATGGGGTAAGACCCACTGGACACAAGGCCCGTTTACAGGGTTGACCCTGGAGCACTGGAAATGAATACAAATCAAAATAAAGCAAATGAAAGGCACTTTATAAAACAAAACTTATTTTCAACACACCACAAAACACCAGTTAAAAATGAATAAGTTCTGAAACAGTTGTCTGCAAAAAAAAAAAAGTAAAAAAAAAAAAAAAATTATTGCCAAAATACAAGGCAAAGGCTGGTAAAAAGAGCAATGAACTTTTAACTTTTTTTTTCCTACTAAATGAGTCTGCCTAGCACCCATACTAGCTTCAGAAACACAATAAATCTCTTCCAAAACACTGCAGGTCCTTGATTTACAACTCAAAAGCAAGTTATCAAGTAGTTTTATAAGCAACTGTAGCAACCTCCGAGTGCTCTGATACAATGTTGCTTCTCAGAGTGGAGCCCAATAGAAAGTGAAAGCAGACAAACCCAGACAAGCCACGTGTTTGCATGCTTCTGTAAACACATGATGTCTGCTGCATTCCCAGACCCCCAGGATCGCGAGACTACCATCTGCTCTCGTGACCCCAGGGGTCAAAGCTTGTAAATCACATCAGATCCCCGGTGCACTGGAGGGATTTATGGCCGGACGTACTAAAAACGTCTTTATGGCCATGTGCAGCTGTGCCCTGTGTCATACACAATACGACATAGGGCACTAAAGGGGTTAAGAAAAAAATTTACTAGACTTAGATTCGGATATATAGACAGTCAGACCCTAAGAAGATTATATGGAAAATCAGACTTGGATATGTGTGCTTGTCACAAAAGCAAAGATGATATAGCTCATCTACTTTTATTCTGCCCATTATGTAATAGGGAAAGGTCAAATATGTTGGGGGTTGTTCTTGCCACCCTGGAAATGGATCCATTTTATAAAATTAATTATTTATTGAATTTGGAAGACAGGGTTATTGTGGAAAAAGTGGCAAGGTTTGCTAAATTGTTGGAAACCAGAAAAAAGACATATTCATAAGAATGAAAAATCAGACCTGAGTGTAATTTAGGATGAAATATGTTCATGTATGATATTTAACTATATTTATTGATAGTATTTGAACAGTTGTGTGTTTTCTTTACTTTCTTTTTCTTTTCTTTTTTATTGTTGTTTTCAATTGTGATGACAATTGTGTTTTTCAACAATAAATTTGTACTTGACTTGACTTGTATACAATTATGTAGTCCAGCAAACTCATACCATTTTTATGCACATAAGTACATAAACTAATTTTATCCCCACTGCTTCTTCCATTTACAATCCGCATATTCAATTTACATAATTCAGCTAAAAATCTATTACCAGACTTACTTTTCTTTCTATCACAAGATTTTCCAATAGGAATTCCAAAAATATCATCTAAATTTCAGTTATTACCATTTTCCTCTTGTTTTTCACCTAGTCAAATTATAATCCCCTACAACAATAATCATAACCCCTGGATATTGGGTCTGTAGTTGTTCTAATATATCTACATATCTACATATGCAGTGCATTTATTTATTTATTGAAATTGTTTCACCAGGAAAAGCACACTGAGCAAGAACTGCTCATCTCCCGGTGTGACCTGGGGGAAGGGGTACAGTGGGGAAGAGGACAAGGGTAGTCCTGGTCCTGACATACATACATACAATTACAATACAGTTGAAAGCATTTGACAGAAATAGTTGGGCATAGATGACAATTTACCCTTACTTATAGTATAGTAGCAATTACATGGGGAAGTCATTCTTTATACCTTGAAAACATATAATTAGATAATACAGCTGCATATGTTTGACAGGAACAGGTGAGTGTGGATTAATACATATACCCTAATAGTCCAGAGTAACAGTTACAATGAGGAAATCCTGCTAAGGTATTGGGTTGTGGTATATAATGAGATAGGGGTAAGTGCAAGCTAGCTAGCTCTAAAGTTGGGATCAAGTGCAGTAGTTGGGTGTGGTTAGCAAAATAGCACCATTGGGCCTACTGGGAGAAGAAATATAGGAGTGTCTGAGGTAGAATAGATTGGAGAGTTAGCTGCAGGGGCAGTTTACTGAGCAGTGGTTGGCAAGGGCATAGGATAGTGAGTGGATAGAGGAAGAGTGGTGAATTTCAGAGTGGAAAGAGTTTCAGAGTTGAGGGAAGCAGTGAGAGAAGGTGGCCTGGCCAGCTTGGGTCTGGCGTCTGGGGACTAACAGGAGCCAGGAGTCTAGAGACCTCAGAGCATAGGTGGGTGCAGATGGGGTGATAGTATAGAGGTAAGATACACTGGGAGGGTACCAAACCAGTTCTTTGAGATAAACTTGTCACAGTGAATTAGGCAGTGGTTCTCAAGGGAGGGGAGAGCTAGGGAGCAGTATAGCTCGCAGCGGTGGGTGAGAGGAGGATCGTCAAGAGCGAACCGGCAGAAAGCATTAAAAAGGGTATCCAGTTTGGATAAAACTGACTTGTGGATGGCACTGTAAACAATATCACAATAATCGAAGGAGGGAAGTATCATCTTCTGGATAAGCTCACGACGGACCAGATAGGGGAGGCTAGAACAGTTCCGATATAAAGCTCCGAGCTTGGGGTGGAGTTTTATTAGTATAGAGTCAGCATGGACTGCGAAGGTGAGGTGGCAGTCAAGCCAAACTCCAAGATACTGGAAGGAGGTGACATCCTCCAGCTCTGACCCATTAAGGGTGTGAAAAAGTGGGAGGGAGGAAGGGGAGCCTGGCTAGTTGTTGGGATGTACCAAAAGTCATAGTTACAGTATTTTTAGCATTTAGAGAGAGATGATAAGAGTTGAACCTGAGCTGGACTTTGTTGAAATCTGCCTGGAGGGTAGAGGCAACTGTGGCTGGGGAGGAGCCAGAAGAAAATAGGACAGTATCATCAGCATACATGTGTATGATGGGAGCAGCAGTGGTATCAGGTGGAAAGCACACATTTACCAATAACAGTTTCTCCTTGTTTTCCCACTCCATTTCAATAACCAGAATGTTAAAGTTTTTATCATTCCAAATACATTTACATATTAAACCAGACATTATTCTAACAAAGGTACTGATTCCCCCTGCTGGTTGCCCATAAAGACTTGTCTTTTTAGCAGGGATGTGCCACCACTGATATCCTTCCAAGTGGCAGCCCTCTAGTTTATTTACCCAGGTTTTTTGTAGCATAATTATATGCTTTTCATTTAAGAATCTAAGAAATCCATTAGCTTTACATTTTCCAACAGCTCCTGCAGTATCACAACTTAAGATGTATAATTTTGTTCTCCTATATCAGTTTTCTTATGATCACATTGTCAATCTATTTCTGTTGTTTCTTCTGTTCCATCTTCTACACTTTCTTCTCCTACTCCATACAGGTTCTCATTCCTATGACTATCCAAAGTTTCCTCATTTTGGGTTTCATCCAAAATTGCACTACTATTTATTTTCGGCCCTTTTTGCAGTCTACCTCTTATCACTCTCTTATATTCCAGATCTGCTATTAATACATGTTCACTCACTACTGGTTTCATATAGTGCAATATTCTCTGTTGAACCTTGCCCTTTTGTTGTTTGCCCTTTTCATTATTCTCCTTTCCTGACCAATCAATCATGTTCTTAGTATCCCTCTCTTTAATATTTCTCTTTTCTATAGATGTATCTACTTTAATTTCTATCTCCCAGAACTGTTCTTTCATTGTCAGTAACTGTTTCCTAACATTACTACTTTTTACCACCAAGCAGATCCATCCTTTTTCTTTACCTCCATGATATCTATAGGTAGAATTTATATAGTTCCATGTAAACCTCTTACCTAAAACCTCCTTGCATACATTATATACAACCAGTTTTAAGGTTACATGATTTTCATTTTTTGCTCATGGTATGCCTTTAAAGAAAACTGTAGGTAATATTTCTCCTTTCTCAATCTGTTTCTCTCTTTCCTTTTTTTCTATATATAAACTATCTACAAGATTTCCTGCCATTTTCCCTTCTTTACTAGAATTTTGTTTCCCACTTTCTCTTTATCTTACTCTGTATGCAGCATCTCTAATGATTTTGTTAGTGCTGCAATAGCTCTTTTTAAACCAAGTGGAATTTTAAAAATGACCACCGCATCATCTGCATATAACGATATTTGTACTCTAGTCTCCTCTTTACTTGATGAAAAAGTATCCACCTCCTCTAAATCCCTCATAACTCTATCAATATATAAGTTAAATAGATATGGTGCCAATATACACCCCTGTCTTACCCCACAATTAACTTTTATTTCTTCACTCATATCACTTTCCTTGTTATATCTAACAACAAGTTTATTTTCATGATGCAATATCTTAATAATATTCAACAGTTCTGAGTCCATACCCAAGTCCTTTAGAATTTCCTACAGAGTTATTCTATGGACTGAATCAAATGCAGATTTAATGTCAATAAAAGCAGTATATATCTTTTCCTTCCTTGGTCCAACATACTTATCCAAGATGTATCTAAGAGTAAACATCTGATCCACTGTCAACCTATTTTTACAAAAACCTGCTTGAAATCAGGAAAGAACATCATTGTCTTCCATCCAATGTTCTATCCTGTTCAAGATGAGTCTAGTAAATATTTTTTGATTAATGCTCAGTAGTGTTATTGGCCTATAATTTTCTGTTGTTGTCCTATCCCCTTTCTTAAAAAGGGGTACTATTACTCCTTTGTTCCAATTCTCGGGTATTGTTTTATACTTTAATATATTCTTATATAATTCTAATAATATTTCAGCTTACCATTTGACATCTGTCTGATATAGCTCTGCCCCAAGGTTGTCTAGGCCTGGGGCTTTATTCCTTTTCTGTTTTTGTATTGCCAACACTATCTCCTCTTTTTTACATTCCATCCAATTTAACTTTTCAGCATTATCTACCTCCATACCTGTCTCTTGTTCATACATGTTTTCTTTACTACTGAACATTTTCATAAAATTATTTATCCATTTTTCTGGTGGAATAACTGCTGTTATAGTATATCTTATGTCATCCATTCCAAATGCCACTAATCTCCAAAAATCACTTACATTTTTTTCTTGAATAGCTGTTTGCAATTTGTTCCACAGCTCATAATTATATTTATCCTTTTTATTTTTATCAATAATTTATATTCAGACTTTAATAATTGTAAAACTTTTCTATCTTCTACATTATTAATTTTCATTATTCTCCTACCAATCTGATTTATTAACTTTTTCATCTTAATACATTCACCATCATACCATTTTGCACCAAAAAAAGATCTTCCTGTTTTACCCCTTTTTTTTGTTGTTTCTCCAATTCTCTATATATTCTTTCTTCTAGTGCTAGATATTCCAAAAACAAATCTTTCTTCTGATCTTGTTCTAAGTCTAAGTCTAAATTATCCTGTAGTATATTCATACACCTCCTTGCATACATTATATACAACCAGATTTAAGATTACATGATTTTCGTTTTTTTGCTCATGGTATGCCTTTAAAGAAAACTGTAGGTAATATTTCTCCTTTCTCAATCTGTTTCTCTCTTTCCTTTTTTTCAATATATAAACTATCTACAAAATTTCCTGATATTTTCCCTTCTTTACTAGAATTTTGCTTTCCACTTTTTCCTTTCTCTCTGTCTTACTCTGTTCCCGTTTCTCCTCCTTCCCTTTACACATTTGTATTTTTCCCTTGGATTTATCATTCTTGATCTCTTTAATTCCCTCTAAATTCTGCACTAATTGTTCTAGCCCCCCTTTTTCCTTATTACCAATTTCTATTGTTGCAGCCTTTATCTTTTCCTTTGGGTTGCCTTCCTTTCTATCTCTTTTTTCATAATTTCTATCTTTTGTCTCTTTAGTAGGGATATCTTTTTCACCCTCTGCATTCTTTATCAAATTTCTACTTAGCATTGTTGTAAGATTAATTAATAATTCATTATTTAATATAATACCATTCTTTATTTATTTTAGAATTTCTAAATAAGGAGTCTCTCTTGCCTCACTTTCATTCATTCTATCATTGTCTTTATTCTTCCCTTCCTTTATGTACATGTTTTCTAGATTTTCTTCAATTCTATTCTGAATTAAATGAGAGATATATATGGAAGAGATCGAGATGGGGGATCTAATTTAAGCCTTTGTACATATGGGGTAAGAAAGGCATCAAAATCACCAAGAAATCAGGCACTAGGACACTGATGTGAAACATCTCTCACATTGCTTTTAACATTTCTTTGCTCTAAGTCTATATTCTGCTCTGATATTTTCTTTCTTCCCCTAGAGGTTATTCAGACTACTGCATATTATTATGCTTCCCTACCTTTCTCCAATTCTGCTGTTCATCTAATTCTTTCAGCATTAAATCTTCTTCTTGTAAAATCTGACCTTCATTTTCTGTTTCAAATATCCTTATAGATCTCATTAGTGGATGCTCATCTACACTTAACTGCTGAAGGTTTAATCTGTCAATTTTTATAGGGGAGGAACTTATAGGTGGAAGAGTTGAACCTTGAATTCTTAAAGTCACTTTTTCCCTGTAAGATTTATTTGACTTCCTGGAGCTAAAATATATCTAGTGATTTCCTCTCTGTTTTCTTTACCATTCCTTCCAAACTACTGTTTTGTTTCTTTTTCTGATTGATATAACATACAGGATTTGCACTTATCCTCCTTTTTGATAGCCTAGTCATCAGTATTTACTTCTTATGTTTTCTTTATATATTCAACACTAATTAAGATGAGCAAAAGGGATACACTAATAACAGCACACAATATACCCACTATACCAGAGAATTGTTAAAGGTTCAAAGTAGGTATTTCACTTATAACAACCACAATTTAAAAAATAGATCTCAATCAAGCACAAGAAATTCCTAGACACCTAACTAATAAATGAAATTTAACATACTAAGGCCTGGATATTCAAACTGCACCAGGCTGTGGTGCAAGCCTGGGTGCAGCTCTACTTTGTTGCGCAGGGGTGTGGCCTGGGCGATATTCAACGGAGCTCAGCTATGTTTTAGCTTTGAATATTGCATCCTGTACACCCCACAATGCATGATGCAGTGGCACTGCACCAGCACAAGTGGCCAGAGTGGAGCATGGAGATGTGCTGGTGCAAGTACCATTGCGCCATGCAGAGCACCTGCGATATTCAAAAGGGGACATGCAAATGGGGCCATAATTTATGCAAGGCACACAGAGGGCCATTTGCATCTCATTATGGCCCCATCTGCATGCCATTAGCATGCAGGTGTGCCGATCCCTTACAACTTGCACCTGGCACCCTGCCAAGCAGCAGCCATCGGGGACCGATGCCCCCTGCAGTCTAATCGTGGGCATTCCTGTAATATAACACAAACCCATCCAATATCCCTGGTGGTCCAGTGGACCTCTATGTGCCCGATACAGGCATCAGTACAGTCCCCCCAAGTCCAATATCCCTGGTGGTCTACTGGACTGATCGCTGCCCGATCGCGGTAATCAGTACCTCATCTAATACCTCTACTACCCTGGTGGTCTAGTGTACCCCCACCCCACCTGCCCTCTGAGCTCCACTGCCCCGCTCCCCCATCAGCCGGTGGGCGGCAGCACCCCATCCGCCTGCTGCCCCACCGCCTGCCGACTGAAGCAGCTCAGTAGGGCTACACCCAGTGGTTCTGGCGTGAGCCAATGGGCGTGCAACAAACCATACTACTCAGTCCAGATATGTGAATTAATTCATTCCATATCTGGACTAAATAATCCAATATGGGCTGCCGCCCATTAGCTCGCTGTGTGAACAATGATAGCAACCTACCGAGCTGTCGGTTGCGGCGGTGGTGTGGCAGGTAGGTGGATGTCGCCGCCCACCGCTGATGGGGAGCAGGGCAGTAACAGTGGGCAGGTGGGGGTACACCAGACCACCAGGGTAGTAGGGGTATTTGATGAGGTACTGATGCCTGCGATCAGGCAGCAATCGGTCCACTGGACCACAATGGATATTGGACTTGGGGGGATTCTATTACTGATGCCCTCGATTGGGCTCAGTGCGGTCCACTGGACCACCAGGGATATTGGACGGGGGGACTATAGTGATGCCCATGATCGGGCACATAGAGGTCCACTAGACTACCAGGGATATTGGATGGGGGGATTTCACTCCAGGGATGCCCATGATGGGGCATGGGGGTGCCACCAGGTGTGGCAGGAACTTGGGTGGCCACCCACAGGTGGCAGCTGCTGTGTTGCACCCTGCAATGTGGCAGCTCACCACTGGGTGGCCATCACTTGTTTCTTTTTTGGCTCAACTTTGTGCAGGCACAGGTAGGGGTTGTGCATGCTGACTCTACACATCCAGGCTGAATATCGGACTGTGCAGGTTATCATGGGCACGTCCCCACCTGTGCCTGCATACATGATGCGCTCGGCGCATCGAGGATTTGTGCGGCATTTTCCCTTTTGAATATCATGCCAGGGCACATCAGTGGGTTGCGCATGGTGCAACACTGTTGCGCCATGCACAACCCTTTTGAATATCTGGGCCTAAGCGTCTATCAATAATATTTATTAGTTATACAGCAATTTAGAGAACCTACAATTTTAGGATCCTTCATTTGCAATAGTCCTCTCAGATAAAAAAAATCTTCTTCTTAGTAGGATCCAAGTGTACCCTGACACTTTCTGTGTAGAATACACAGTCTATGAAAGTTAAATATTAAAAGTCCTTGTTCACCCAACTCTCCCAGTTTAGCTCTGTAGTGCAATAATACTTCCCAGCAGGCAGATCCAACACAGTTCCAACACGCAATTTCTTTTCCAGTGAGTTTGACATCAGGATCTGGTAATCCCTTCCATATTCTTGGGCTTCCGTAGGTGCTTAGTTTTCCTCCACTACTAGGACTTGGACCACCAAAAATCCAGAACCACACTATAAAAGAAGGGAGGGGTGGTGAAAAGAAGAAAAAAGCAGGGTAACAACTAATAAAATCCAGACATACGTCACAAAAAAGAAAGTGTAACAAGAAAAAAAAATGCAAGGATAATAATTTTAGCTTTAATTTAAATGAATAAATAAATAAAAAACTCTAAAAATGGCAACAGGAAATAGAAAACATAACCTAACAGTAGCAGGGCCAACCTATAAAATCACAGATACACAGTCACTTTTGTTAATCTTAATAACCAAATTGCATCAGCTCTTGACTGTGTACTTTTTTGAGAGCTGCCTATTCTACTCCTAAGAAGAAGAAAATACACCAGTAGTAGAATAAAAAAATTAATATAACACTTACTTTTAAATCTTTGTGATTACTTCTACTGTCATTCATTTAGGGATACAGCATGCAGTGTATCAGCATGTCAACAACAGCATATCAGCAAAAAATGGGGCTAATACAACCCATGGAAAGGCATATGCAGAATCTCTCTCTGAGTGTTTTCTCAAATAGAGGGGAGCTCAGCAAGTAGTAGCAGGAAGCTTTCACAAATCTCAGCACACAGCTACATCAGTACTGACAGAGGCAGAGAATGAAATGCAGTAGAACAAAGGTTCAGGAGGGTGTTTTAAACTATGTGGTCTCAGACACCTGTAACCAATTACAGCCTCATTACTGTAGCTCTCTGCTAATGGCTACGGTCCGCTCAGGTCTTTCAGAAACACACAATTTTCCAGTATCTAGCCCTTTACCTAATTAAAACTAATTAAAGCTTTAAGGCTTCAAATGCTGCTGCAATAAAAATCCATGCATTTCCAATTTTCTGCAAGTCAAACTACGCATAATCACATACTTTACTGTCATGTAGCCCACTTATAAGAGTAGCTATCTTACCCTCTTAATGTTAACTTTAAAACATAAAAACAGATGTAAAAGTGCTTAAGATGCTAAAGCAAAACACAACAAAACCACATAAACCCACAAACTTAATAAATAAATATGTATGTGCAACATACGACAAACACAACTAGTGCACAGCACTAGGATGATAGAAGTGAAGACATGAGAGAGAGAAAGACACTAGATAACATTTAAAATTTAGCAGAATCTTTAGCTAATTTTTTACTATTTTTACTAGTTTTACTAGTTTGGGAGTACGGTATCTCCAGTGACCGACCCTCCGCAGGGTCACCCACTAAAGCGCTGCTTTTGGTGGCTCCTCCACTGCATGGACTCTACCAATGTAGCAGTCAAGTTGTGGAACCAGGGCCTTTACTCCCACTACCACAGCACAAGCTGGGCTGGAAAGGACACAGACGTTCTTTCTCTTTTATATAGGCAGCAATGGCATACCTGTAATAAAAGAAATAAAAGCATGTCTGTGCCCCTGCTGCTCCTTCTCCTCCTCAGAATGGATAGCATGCAGCTGCACAAACTCCTTCTCTCTCTCTCTTTCTCTCTGTCTCTCTCCCCCCACCAGGCAGTAGCACACATAGCCACCTGGCAAACTATCAGTTGTATTAGCAGCTTTTTCTCCTTTTATTAATTTCAGGAGATATTGAAAGGAACCCCAGCCTCCCTACTCCTCCAAATAATCTTTTATCCCACAAAGGCCTTAAAATCATGCACATCAACATTAAGAGTATCCTCCCTAAACTAGACCAACTAAACTGCTGCATAACAAAGAATGCCCCCGACATCCTATGCCTATCAGAAACCTGGCTATCTGCCAGAACCCCATGCTACCTAACCATATGGCAGGACCACGGCAAAAAGGTGGTGGTGTAGCAATGATCATAAAGCAATACCTCTCTTACTCGGTAGTGAAAACAGAATCATGCCTCGGGTCCCACGAGTTAATTCTGACCAAATTCTTCTTTCCCCCAAATTTCCCAACTTTCATAGGGGTAGTATATGCCTCCCTACAGCTTAGCCAGGACACTCTTACAGCATGCATCGCTGGTCTCTCCCAGCTAATTCACTCAGGTGAACTTATTTTACTCAGGAATTATAACCTTGAGTGGTTGTCTCCATCTTTTAAATCCACAACATTCAAGCAGGAATCCCTTAACTCATTCAGAGCTGGATACACCTGTAGGTGGTGTCCAAAAGCATAGCCACTCAGGCTAATAACGACTGTAGATGTACTCAGCTGACTTTCACTCAGGCCTGGAAACATCTGAGGAAGTCAGCAGTTTTTATCAAAATATTAAACAAATCAAGTTGCTTAGAGTTGATAGAACTATTAGAAAGTTAATTTTGTGCTAAAAAACTTTGCCACTGATACTTTGTGTCTATCACATATACTTTAGGAGGTATTTGCATTTGTTTAAGGTACATGTGCATGGCTGACATTTGTATCTCAAGTCTCACCTAAGCACCTTGAATAAATCTGAAAAAAAACACAGTTGTTTGGTATTTCAACTAGTATAAAATAAAAACTGAGTTGATTACAATTGATTGCATAGCACTGATAGAAAGGTAATTTTGTGTGGAACAACTTTGCTGGGGATACTTTGTGTCTATCATGTATAATTAAGGAGTTATTCGCATTTGTTTATGGTATGGTGTGCATGACTGACATTTGTCTCTCAAGCCTCATCTAAGCACCTTGAATAAATCTGACCCCCCCACACAGTTTTTTTTTTGTATTTCAGCTAGTATAAAATAAAAAAAATGAATTGATTACAATTGATTGCATAGCACCATTGGAAAGGTAATTTTGTGCTGAACAACTTTGCCACTCGTAGTTTTTGTGTAGCACTTATGGTTCAAGAGGTATTCGCATTTGTTTGTGGCATGCTGATTATGGCTTGATTTTGCTTAGAAAGGCTCAGGATGCAGCGCTAAGAGTATATAGGACACAAGTGGTGGAACTTTCAAAGAGCTCTTGTGGTGTGAATGAGTTAATCTCACACAACTAATCACCGAGCCAACTCGCTATAACACCCACTCCTCTAATCACTCCCTTATAGATTAGGTTCTCTCATCCCACCTGCACCCAATATCCACAGCTGGAGTACTCAGTTCCACCCTAAGTGACCACTGCATTACCTTCTGCATCAGAAAAACACACCTGTCCAAATCCACACCAAAGTTCTTTGAAACCTGCTCACTAAACTCACTTGACACTCACTCCCTCTTCTCTGACTTACACCATGCCAACTGGGCACCAGTCTACTCAGCAGTTTATGTCGATAGTGCCCTATCCCAGTTTACAAGGATCTTCACTAGTGCACGCCCCATTAAAAAAGCCAGGGTTAGAAAATGCCACCACCACTAGATTACTAGCCCCATAGTCACTCTCTGCAAAGCCTGCAACAAAGCCTGGTCCACCTACAAAGCCTCCCTAACCCCTAACTTAAGACAAATATACAACACCATGAGAAATGCTTGCACCAAGGCCATTCACTGTGCCAAGGCTGACTATTTCATACACCAGTTAAACACAGCACATAACTCCTTGTTCTGGAATATAGTTCACTCCATTGTTGACCCTCCCCTGTTGACCACCACCCCCAACCTTATACAAAACAGCACTGAAATATTAGATCCAATCCAGGTTACAGATAAACTCGATACCTTCTTCACTTCGTGTGCTTCCCTCGACCTTGCTGCCCCCCCACTAAACACCAAGCCCACAACAAAGCGCACTTCAAATAATAAACTCCTTCTTGCCCCAGTCTCCATGAAAAACATACTGCTTACCCTTCTATCCCTCAACATGACTAAATCTAGCCCCAATGGCTTACATCCCAGTCTCCTGTGACTTTCAGCCCCAGCCATCATCCTCCCCTTACCTTCATCTTAAATATGTCTGTCTCCTCAGGTGTTGATCCAAAAGCCTGGAAGACAGCTTGTGTCATCTCTCTCCACAAAGGTGGTGATTCTACCTCACCTGGAAACTGTCACCCTATCTCCCTCCTCCCAGCCTTGGCAAAACATCAGGAACACATCGTATATAACAGATTATCTGAGTTCCTCACCAACATCAACTTCCTGTCCCCTAACCAGTCTGGTTTCAGAAAAAAACACTCTACCATATGCTCCCTTCTCTGTGTTACTGGGCACATCCGGTCAGCTACTGATAAAGGCCACCTCACAGCCACAGTATTCATCAACCTGGCTAAAGCTTTTGATTCAGTGTCCCATCCTCTTCTCCTGAGTACACTTGAGGATGCCGGACTTGCTCCTCCTACCTTACAGTAGTTATACTCTTATCTTAATGGCAGGCAGCAGTCAGTTAAAATAGCTAACTTCTCCTTCCCATCCCTCACTATCCTAGCTGGCAGTCCTCATGTACAAGCAAATCCTCTTTGTGCTAATTGTTTGAATCAGCCCTAAGGATTTCTACTTGTCTATCCGATAATTTAAACAGAATTTATTTATTGATTTATTTAACATTCTTTAGGAGTTACAACCTTTGAATCAGGGACTCATTTACAAAGGCTACGGTCATAGAACAGCAACAGACATACAGTGCACATATTAAACATATTGTGGAATGAGTTACTAGGTTACAGTCATAGAATACAATTTCTATAGGTATACAGTTTTACAGCAAAGGTAGAACAGTTTACACAGGAATCAGTAGTACATTTTACAATATCACACTGACTTGCTTTGAGGAGTACTACTTTGTCTATACAGTGAAGTGGAGAACTAGCATGGTAACAGGTGCAAGCAGTCTATGGAGGCATTGTCAAGAGGTTGTTATCGTGGGCATTGTATGATAGGCCAGTAAAGTAGGAGATCAGCTGCAGTGGTAGGCATCACAAGTAAGGCATACCAAGGAATAATAGAGTTAGGATGCTGATTTATGGTCTCGGCATTGTAAATGGTGAGTACTGCCACCACACCACAGCGGCACTAGCCAGTGAGAACTCAGTGGTGAGGTGACATGTCAGAACCTAATTAGGTGGTACATTGCCAGTGCTGTGAGGCAATTATTTGTTCTTTGAGTGCTAACTTGAAGGGACCTAGATTGGAGATGTAGGAGATATCAAAGGGGAGTTCATTATACAAAACTGGTTCCCTGTAGGGGAAAGACCTCTGGGCTGGTCAGTTCCTGCCTCATGGTATTGACCACACATGTTTACTAGAGATGCGGGTGTGCACCGAGGTGTGGGAGGATAGCAGTGAGGAAGATACTCCGGGGGGAAAGCCCCAGGTGTATTTTTTTGGTGAGGAGACATGTTTGATAACATAGTCTCTCATCCAGGGTTAGGATGTTTGTCAGGGTATACAGTGTGCAAGTATGGGTGCACTTATCTCTCTCAGATAGGAGCCTACATGCTTTGTTAATGGCCTCATGGATTTTGATAAGTGCTGTGTGATCTGTGGCTGAGTAGACTGCAAGCCCATAACTGATGAGAGATAGGACCAAGGAGGTGATGGCCAGGTTGAGGGCTTCCTAAGGTAAGCAATTTTTTGTGCCTATACAGTAGCCCTATATGGGTGTTCATGGCTGTGGACAGATTATTAATGTGTCAGTGGAAGGCGTGACAGGAGTCAAATGTTAGGCCCAGGTATTTATAAGTATGGACCTGCTCTAGTGGAAGAAGAGAACGAGAGAGAATTGATAGCTGCACATCCTTGATCTTATTCTGACAGTGGGCAAAGAGCTTGGTCTTTGTATTTTTCATGTTAACTATGAGTCATTCATCTGTGAACCAGTTTTCAATTGGGCTGAATGAGTGTTGGAGGGTAGATTGCAAAGAACTGGGATCTGGGTGTGAGGCATAGAGAACTATGTAATCTGCATACAGTAGTAGATTACAGGAGCAGAACTTGGGCAGAGCATTCAGGTAGATGCTGAAAAGCAATGGACCAAGAATGGAGCCCTGGGGAACCCCAGATCAGACTGGCAGGGTGGTTGAGAGGGTGGTGTTAATTTTGACACATTGAGACCGAGCTGTGAGATAGCTGGTGAACCAAGAGATACCGTAGGCCCTTCGGACAGGCCAATGTAGCAGAGTGTGTTTAGGAGTAATGGGTGGAAGACTGTGTCAAAAGCCTTTGACAGGTCAAGGAAGATTGCTCCCATAAGATGTTTTCTATCCAGCATAGAGTGAATGTAATCAGAGAACTCAGTAAGAACTGTGGATGTACTGTGGCCCGATCTGAAGTCATGCTGCTCCCTGCACAGAAGGTTGTTAGTGAGTAGGTATTCAATGAGTTAGGTGACTATAATCTTTTTCGAGGGCTTTAGAAAGTGGAGGGAGGATGGAGTTTGGCTGGTAATTATTGGGGAATGTATTGTCGCCACTTTTTGGTATGGCGGTGATGGTGGCCATCTTCCAGGCTGATGGAAACTGCCCCAGGCAAAGGGAGCAGTTAATGAGGTCTGTCAAAGGGAAGAGAACTGCATCAAGTACTAGCCAAAGGATTTGCATGTCAAAGGAGTCCTTGCAGAAGCTGGAGCCACTGAGGGCGTTAGTGAGAAAAGACCTGGCCTCATTCTTGGTGACTGCCCTGAAGTGGAAGGTAGCGTACTCCAATTGAGGGGGGCTGGGTTACCAGAATGGGGCTGAAGAAATTGCTATGGAGTACCACATTGAGGTCCGAGAAAGATGCATTAAGGCAGTCAGCGATGGCCTGTGGGTTGGTGGTGGGAGCATTGTTAATGGTTAAATTGGATGGGGGAGGAAGCCAGGATTTGCCATTAAGCTCCCTGATGTTGTCCCAGAACAGCCAAGCATTTCCCCAGGAGGAGGCTAGGGTTGCTTTGTAGTATTCTGACTTAGTCTGCTTTACTGCCCATGTGCATTTGTTGCAGGTCACTTTATAGGCTTGCCTGTCAGCCTGCAAGCCAGACGCAATTGCTTTATGCCAGAGATCATCCCTGTGTTTGAGTTGATGGAGTAGTTCAGTAGAGACCCAGGTGGCATTTTTCTTCTTGGTCTGTACATTAGCGAGAGGGGCATAGATATCATACGCTTTTTTTAAAGGAGTGGGTAAAGTAATCAAGGACAGGGCCCCATGTCTTCTGTGATTCTACAGTTGCAGCAGTGTCCACAGAAATCAGTGCTTGCCACAGAAATCAGTAAAACCAGCCACACAGCCGCAGAAATGCTAGCTATGCTATGCAATTACACAAAGCAAGGGCATAGCTATTGATGCATTAAGGATGCCATGGCATACATGTTCATTAGAAGGGGTAGCAAACTGATGCTGTCCACTACAAAGCTGTAAAGCTAGTGGCTGCATGGCATCTTGACTCATGCTGGTTCTTGTTGTAGAACTCCTTCCAGCCAGTATTGTGTGTGTGTGGAGGGGTTGACTTATGCAATAGTAGCAGAGCTTGATTAGGTCCACGACAGTTATGATTTGCTGCTGCGTAGGTGTGGGTAGCTCAGCCATGGTAATTTTTCATTATGAGGCTGTTCATGGTGCATGCTGAATCCTTGGAGGATGAATTTGGAAGGAAGAACTAGAAGGTAAGCTGTAGTCGAGAAGTGGTGCCCGTGGAGGTGGAACTGATCTCAGTGGAGTGACAGGTATAGGATGAGGAGGAGCTGATTGCAGAAACATAGGGCTGGCAGCAGACTGAGCAGAGGGCTCAGTCCCTACTGGTGGACATCTATCACAGTTTTGATTTGTGGGCTGCAGTTCTGTACTTGCAAGTGTGAGAGTAATTTAATGCCAAACCTGAACCTGTAGCCTAAGAGGCAGCATCAAGCTTAATTCTTAAGAACGGTCAAGTTTCCCAGCTGTAGCAGAGTTGGGGACCAGAATATACTAGAACTGGAGCAAGCAGATATGGAAAAAAATTGGAATGTAGAGTTTGATTGCTGCTATACGTAAGTGAAATGAGGGACACTGACTGAAGAACACCACCACTCCCTGAGTTGTGAGGAGAAGAGAACATGCTAACCAAGGTTACTCCAGATTAATAAGAATAACTTGCTTGCATTTTTAATGTGTCTCCCAAAATAAAAATCATGAGTCAACAAATCCTACAGATACTGCAAGTTATAACCTCCTTCACTGATATAGGAAGACAATTCCCACCCACTCCACCCCCCAACACACAGATTTGTACACTGCACTCAACATGTGTGTGCTGCAAGGCAGTTGAGCTACAATGTACCTGTGAAACAAAAACCCAGGGGAAGAGTACACAATGGAGGGTGAGATACTAACAACAACAAAAATGGAAAGGGACCTGGGGGTAGTCATATCAGATGACCTAAAGGTGGGCAAGCAATGTGAGAGGGCAGTAAGGAGGGTTGGGGGGATACTGGGATGCATAGGGAGAGGCATCACCAGTAGAAAACAGCAGGAAGTTGTTATCCCTCTGTACAGACAGCTGGTGAGACCCCATCTGGAGTACTGCATGCAGTTCTGGAGACTCAGTCTCCTCAAAGACATAAACAGGATGGAGGCAGTCCAGAGGAGGGCAACTAAAATGGTGCAGGGTCTGCACTGGAAGACATATGAAGAGAGACTTAAGGAGCTTAATATGTATAGCCTCAAGGAAAGGAGGGAAGGGGACACGATAGAAAGTTTCAAGTACCTCAAGGGAATCAACAAAGTCCAAGAGGGTAGCGTCTTTCTGAAAAAGAAGAGTGCAAGAACAAGGGGGCACAATTTGAAGATGGGGGTGGCTCAGGGGTAATATAAGAAAGTATTTTTTCACAGAAAGGGTTGTGAATCCCTGAACGGCCTTCTGGAAAAGGTTGTGGAGTCAAAAACAATGGTGGAATTCAAGAATGCATGGGACAGTCATAAGGGAATTCTAGGGGATGTGGGTAGGAAGAAATAGGCTGTTGGTTAACTAGGATCTGCAGCTTATCCATTAGGTAGGAAAATGGGCAGACTGGCTAGGCCAAGCGGTCCTTATCTATGTCAAATTCTATGCTTCTATGTTTCTAGTTTACAAAAATAATAATTTAAAAGAACATTGATCAAAATCAGAAATAAAATGGCCTTCAAGTTGCAGTATCTCTTTATATCTGCTAACTATAAATATAAACCAGAAGAAACTCAAGCAGGTTTTGCCTTCTGTATAGTTTTAGCTAAGTGTGTATGTCCTCCTCTGAGTATGACCTAGGAGAACAGCAAAGGCCACCAATTTCCAGAACAGATGAGCCTTCAAATTTGGGGTGGGAGGGAAAATTTATTAAAAGAGAACACTATTGCCCATGGCTGTGCCAGGTTTGGGTTATTTCAGTTTAATATTTGTGATAAGAAGACTACATACTCTTAAATGGCCTGCTGTTCCACTTTCAGTGTAGCAGAGTTGTTGCACGAAGGCAGTCAAGGGGTCACCTAAGACTTAATCCCTTTGAAGGTATGCTGTTTAGCCACAATTTATCTGCCGTGGAATAACCGCAGAATCAGCAGTTGTTCTGCCGCAGAAAGTATGAGGTCCTGCCGCAGAATGTAGGTCCACTTTGCCGCAGTAAACACAAGGCCCTGATCAAGGGCTGCATCGATTGAGGGGTCCGGGAGATAATCCCAGCAAATAGGTATCTCCTAAGTTTAGCGAGGCCGCTAGGCTGGAGATGTTGCCAGGCAATCTTTTGAGGTTTGGGTTTCTGCTGAAAACATGTCCAGGAAAATAAGATAGGGGCGTGGTCATTTAAGGAGTCCAGCAGGACCACTTGATTTGAGATTCTATTGGGATTTTTGGTGAGTAGAAGGTCCAGCAGGGTGCTTGAGCCATTAGCAGTGTTCACCCTGGTAGGTTGGTTGACCAGTTGGGTAAGGTCCAGGGCAGCAAATGTGTCCTTGATTTGGGAGGCCAAGTTAGCAAGCCAGTTCACATTCAGGTCACCAACTATGATGTGCTTCATTTTGGGTGGGAAGCTGGTGATGTAGCTAGCAAGGGATTGTATGGCCTGGGCTTGGTTTCTCGGAGGTACATAGGTTATGGTAAAAGAGGGACTCTGGAAGGATCCGGTGTAAGTTTTAACCATAGGGCTTGGGCACCCTAGTCTAGTGAGGGTGTTGGAAGTGCATGGCATATCATGGTGTCTTGGACGTACACCGCACATGCCTCACCACATTTTCCTACTTTGTCAGTCCTGTGGAGGGTGAAGCCTGGGAGGGCGACCATTGATTCAGGTGCTTTTTTGGAGATCCAGGTTTCTGTGAGGGCTAGGACATCTGGTTGGTGTTGTAGCATCCAGTAGCGAAGGACTGCAGTTTTATTAGTTAAGCTGCAGATATTCACTGCAGCTATTCTAAGCCCATGGTGTGAAAGGCTCAGGCAGGACATGACAGGGCCCTGGTCGGGATGAACATTTCAAGATATGAGCAGTAGAAATGCAACAACTCTGAGTAGGGTGAAGGATCACTGCCTGTGTGCCCAGGAGGGCTGCCTCCTGGTAATTGTGTGGATAGTACATGGTATAGCCAAAGTGACAAGTGTGGGATGGGATAATAATGAGATCCAGCATGGTGGTATGCGCTGTCATGTGACAGCTGGGAGATATGTGGTGGGGGGGCATGGACGGTAGGCATAGGTAGGGTGGGAGGAAAATGTATTTGGCTAGGGGTGGTGGGAGATGCATGGAAGAGATCCTCAGTGGGCAGACAGGATGGGCCTAGAAGCAAGATAGCAAGAGCGATCAGAAATAGCCTGGGCCAGCCACATACGGATGAGTGACCAGGGGGCAGTGCCAATGGAGGGATGGCCCAGTGGCAATATATGAGGGGCACATTGACACACAAAATTGTGGAGGTCACCATGGCTCAGTGGTAGGGTAACAGACTGCAATGCAGAGGGTACCAGATTCAAATCCTGGAGGGGGCACTGCTTGGAGACCCTGTGATACCCCATGGCTGGAGGCACTGGGCTACCACAAGGTGGGCATAAATAGGCAAAAACCAGAGATGCAGCAGCGACTCCTAGAGGTGGTTGGGGGAATGACACTGAGGGGGCAGTGTGAGCCTGGGGGCTGGAGATGGAGGAGGAGGGAGGGAGGTCTGAGGGTAGGACTTAAGTGGGTGGTGGTAAAGAATGCACAGCATTTGTAAGCCTAGTGGGGTAGTAGAGAGGACAGGGGATCAAGAGAGTCAGGTAATCAGATTGAGGGGAGGGGAGAGACTAGAAAGGGAATCTGGAGGATTGGAGGATGGGTGTCCCTCTGGTGGCTAATTCCTATAATCTGCTAATGGGAAACTTGGGACTTAGTAATATGAGTGACAGGAAGTCATGTAACAAGAAAGGTGTTTAAATTAAGGGTTGAGCTTGGGTGAGAGGGTGGGCGGGGTTATGTATAGATTAAAAATGTTAACCAGTAGTTGTAATAGTAGTAAAAGTAGTAGTGGTAGTACTATGTTTATTGATATGGCAGCCTTCCAGTATGCAGTGTATTGAAACTGTACAAGGTAAACATAATATCAATGGGGAAAAACATTTGACAAATGGCTACCTAATACCAACACTTACACAAATAATTAACACAAGGTGTCTGTTAGCAAGCTCTTAAGTGGAATAATGTAGATTCAGAGAGTTTCACTCATAAATAGGAAGTAACTATAGAAACTATAAGGCAGGGGACTGCTTGATTGAATAAATGTTGCAAAAGTTTTTCTTAAATACACCTGTGGAGGAAGTAAGATGGATTTGTAATCGTGAGGCATTCCACTAGGTAGGGGCTGTCAGCACAAAGGCTTGATCCTCTGTTATAGTGTGAAATGCTCAACTTACTGAAGACAAAACATTAGAATGAATGTTGGGTTACCAAAATGAACTTTCAGTGGTGCCAGCGTCAGGTTCCTTAATGTCAGTTTCTGTCTTGAGTGTAGAACAGTCAGGAACTGTGAAAGCCATCTCTTTTTTTTGTATATAAAGATTTTATTGAATTTTCAATTAAAACATAACAGGTGTTTGAGCATATATCACATCAAATGGAATTGTCTTATAGAAATACATGCATATTAGAGAAAAATGCGAATATAAAATTAGAATAAAAAAGAAAGTGTTTCCAAACATATCTAGATAAAGCAAATATTCCTGGATGGGGGAGGTCTCTGCAGATGCATAGCCTTACTGTCAAATAACTGGTACATTTTTGGTATCGTCACAAAATTATGTGCTATCACATTATCCAAAAGAAGAAAAAGGTTAACCATTAATAATTATTACAGTCAAATTATCCTACATAGCTGTCATGTACTATCCATAACAGATGACTTCTAGATGCTGTTGCACTATAGATTCTCTGTTTAATGGATAAGCATGCTTCATGCAGTATCTCACATCTGTGTGACTCCTGATGCTAACCTATCATAACTATTATGAAACTGTCTACTGCTAACCCTAGTTAAGTGATTATATGATCCGAAAAATCCTTTTAGCCTGCCTTCCCATTTGTTTTCAGCACCTTATTGGCCTGCTAAACTAGTTACCTTGTAATTTCTCTTTTGTTAATCTGCTGTTGTACCTCTTTATTCTGGTATTTCATCTTTCTTGATATTGGACATGTTTGAGATCCATGGGCTCCATATGTCCGTAAATCTAGATCCCTGTAGTCTGGACATATGTAAGACCCTCAGATAAGACATAGATCTCGATACTCCCATGAACCAGTCTCGGAACAAGGCAGGATCAGGTTGTCTCCACTTCATTAGGATCTGCTTCTCAGCTTCCATTGCGAGGTGGTGAATTAATTATATGCTGCTCCTTCCCCCTTCATCATAGGGGATTCCCAGGATCCAAACATTACGGGCATAAGGTATGTGTGTGCCCATTGCTCTGCTGGTTGTCTCAGTAACAGCCTCCCAGAAGTGCCAGATCCAGGGGAAGAATCAGATAATGTGTGTAATATCTCCTGGGTTATATCTTCATCTCCAGCAGAGATTTGGGATCTGAATGCCCATTCGCATCAGTTTTGCAGGGGTTCTATGCCATCTCCCTAATATTTTCTTTTTTTTAATTAATTGTAGTTTAGGATCCAGAGTGGACATGTGTGCCCATCTCCTACATGCATCCCATTCTGGACCTGTGACTAGAGTTGAGAGGTCCTGGTTCCATTGAAGTCATTGAGACTCCCATGATGGAAGGTTGCACTCCTGCAGCATTCTATAGGTGTATCCCCACCCCACCATCTGGGGTCTTTCAAGAGTCCCTCAACATATTTCTCATTTCTGACAAGGGCAGTGAGTATTGTGGGCCTAACTGTCCCTTTAGGGCATGTCTAATTTTTTGTAGATAGTGACAGTGGTCTTGGGCTAGAAGATTGAATTCCTCTCTCAATTGCATAAAGGATTTTAAAGTATTCTGTAGGGTATCTTTTAGGTCCCCCAAAGTTAAAATCCCCTTAGATTGCCAGTCTTTCCATGTCAGTGCCTAGGCCCCTATAAGAATGTTTGGGTTATTCCATAGGGGTTCCAATTTACCTAGGGTGTTGGAGGTCCACCCCTTGTGCTTTATCAACACCGTCTATGTCTTTCTGAAGAAATTAACTGTAAGGCTATTCCCCCAATTGACTAGAGGGTAGATCCATTAATGCTAAGCTAATAGAGAGTGGGCAAAAAAGCTCCTGCTCTACATCTGCCCATAGAGGGTGGTTGACCAAAGCCGGCAGCAAGAAGCATAGCACTTGTTTGGAACCTTGAGCTACAGTATGTAATATGCCCATAGCCAATGGAGAGTCTATCATTCTTTACTAAGGGGTAGTTTATTTGGGTGTAAGAAATGTTTTAATAAAACAAATGTAGAGTTATCCAGAGCTCTGTGAAACTTATTTGGAAACTGTTTAAACATTAGGCTGGGTTGTAATGGGGTGCTTGGTGCTCACCAACATAAGATCCTGAGAGTGGATGGCCAACTTGACAGAACTTTTAAAAATGCAGAAATTGCAAGCAGAGTTTGGGATCGGGTATCCAAGTTGGATGATTTGGGTCTTTTTTTGGTGGATTGAACTTAAAAAAATGGTATCCTGTCCTATTTTTCTCATTATTTAAAGGACTCTAAGGAAACATCACCAACACAGTCCAACACTGAAAGTAGTTTTCTTTCCAGTGCCAATTACTAATAGGTTTATGGCAATTGCTGGCTATAATCACCAACTACCTCACTCTGTGCCTCATGCTGAATAGGTTGAACTCAACCCTCTCCCCAACAGGGACATAAGCTCTGTAATGTCAACATCAAGCTTGGTACTTACTGCTGAGGGAACTGCCAATCCTTTTTTTTTATGGAATATTGCTGGAATGAGGGCAAAAATGCAAGATAGGGATTGGTTAGATTATATTTTTCTTTTCATCTTATTTGCTTACAAGAGACCTAGAATAGCCAGGAAGATGATATGGTTTTAAATGGGTATACGCTTATTCAAATTCCAAGTTATATGACTGGTAAGATGGGATGCAGGTCAGGTAGATTAGTGACCTGTGCCAAAATTGGATCATTCTTGGACATAACAAAAGTAGCTCAGGGACAAAACTTTTAGGGATTATTTTTTCCCTACTTGGAATTAAAATACTACTGTTCAATTGTTGTGTACCACCATTAAAGAAAAAACTGATCACTGATGAAATCTGGGATAATCTAACAAAATCAATCAGAGATGTTCAGATAGATTTTCCCAATGCCTATCTGCTTTTAGTTGGGGATTTTAATTCCAGAATAAGTTTATTTGATGGTTTCCGGGATAACACCATTATTGGTTATATGTACCCATATACTGATAGGGGAAAAAAAAGAGTATCTACCAATTTAAGATATAATTATAATGGAAATAAACTGATCAAATCGATGAAGGATAACTATATATGTCCTTTAAATGGTAGAACTTCAGGGGGTACCTGGAGTTTACCAACCTATTTTTCTGCAAATTTATCTTCTGTTATAGATCTAATTTTGTGGCAGGGTCCCCCAACTTTCTAGGAAAATCTAAAAATTGCCAATAGAACAGAAAGAGACCATTTTCCTGTTACTTTGCATAAGCAGATGGTAGGTGGGAAAGTGAAGCAGCCTAACTTTAGTAACCTGCCCACCAGATATTCAAAAAATTAGAATGGTCAGTAACTCTTGAACAATATATTGTGAATTAAATTACTCTTTCTCTAAATGCATTGGATCTGGTCCAGCAGGATCCCCATATAATACACAGGAAATTATAGCTGTTTTTTTTAGTGAACTTGAGACAAAGCTTTATAAGAGTACAACACATGGTTTGACAGAGAATGTAAAGCTCAGAAAAAAACAATTAAGGAAAATTTCTAGAACTGCAAAATTAAAAACTGATAAAGCCAGCACTGTAGAGTTAAAAATTAGTAAGAGAAGTTATATGGTTCTCCTCACAGGAAAAAAGAAATCATTTCAAAGTAAACAATGGGAGAGGATGTTAAATGCTATTGATAATGACACTAAAACATTTAGACTCCTAGTAACTAAAGGGTGCAAGGGATGGAGCAATGATCTTACCCTTCAGATAGAACAGATAACTTGGATTGAATATTACAGCAACATATTGCATGACCCAAGTCTAGATCTGGCATGGAAGAACTTGGATGTTAAATATATCATTCATCATTTCAAGCCTTTTATCAAACAAGAAGTTATGAAAGCTATTCTTAGTCTGAAAAAAATAAGGCCCCTGGCCCTGACAAAATTCCAAGGGAAGTCTATCTTTGTGTAGCAGAAGACTGGGTGGATTTCCTTCTGTTTTATTTTTTTAATGAGTGCTGCCTGACTAATTACATTCCAGCGTCTTGGGTCTGTTCAATAACTGTACCCATTTATAAAAAGGGTCCAAGGAATAATCCTTCAATGTACCTCCCTAACAGTTTAAGACTTAAGACTGAACTTGAAGAGCTGGGGGGTCTTGCCCCCTATCAAACAGGCTTTTGAGAATCTTTTTTTACTTTGGACAACTGTTTCATTCTGTCACTCATGATAGAAACGTATGTTACAGTCAGAAAACAAAAGCTCTATTTGGCATTTATAGACTACAGTTCTGCATTTTATATAATCAATAGAACTACCTTATGGGAGAGAATGTTATCCCAAGGTATTTCTCCATCTCTAGTCAATGGCATTAGAATTCTATATTCAAATACTTGGGCACAGATCAGGAAATACCCTATCAAGTAGGCTAAAGACCAATACAGGTGTGAGGCAGGGCTGCATTCTAGCACCTTTGCTATTGTGGGGGATAATCTCTGAGGCACTTCGCACTCCTTACACATGGGTTGTGTCCACCTGATAGGTTGCTTGATGCACATGTGACTTCAAAGAAGTCCGACCCCTTTTGCCTGTGATGCTGCCTCTCCAGGATCAGTTCTGCATGTGCATCTGTAGGTTGTGGGCACATCACAACAGCTCCCAAGCAGTTATTTCAAGAATATCAAACAAAAGGTAAGGCCACCAGGCTTAACAGCTTTATATCTAAGGTTTTTGGCAGCTTAGGATATGCTAGCATAGCAAAGCGTCTTATGGAATATGTCACAAAAATATAACGCTCAATCTAGATTCTAGAAGGAGAGTCGGTTGTTTAAAATAACTTCCTTTATGCTACTCAAAACCAATTCATGGTATCTGACTAGGAATCACAGAGACAATCACTCAGCCTACATTTAAATTATTGCCAGAGGCACACTACAGGAGATCAACTCAGGGTATTGTGTCATGCCCATAAATTTCACACCAGATGACTTAGATTCCCTCTCAGCGAGTCTAAGATGAATTAAGCACTCCTAACTGCAGTTTGCAGCTTTCTGAGATCCCTGCTAGTGGTCCCAGTTCAGCATGCACCCACTACTACACTCTGGTGGGATTGGGAACACTCTATGGCTCCTGCTAGCAGCCATAGGAGTGCTGTCCCACATATATTTAAAACAACTCCTGTATGGAGTTTGGTTGCTGCAAAAAGTGAATATTTCAAGCACATTTTACAGCTCCATTGTGCTGATAAAATTTAAGTTTATTAAAATGCAGGTAAGAAGACTATATTATTCAGAACATTTGATATCAAAAGAGCTGAAAGCGTTGGCTAATATAATAATATGAGCATAGAATATAAGTACTTTTAAATGCCCACACAGTGTCTGAATGACTGGGCACAGTAACTGATTATCTTTGGGGGCAGAAAATAAATGATGACATTATTTCAAAATAAATCTGGTACCCCTGCTAGCAGTACCTGTGTTTAGATGCACTGTAAAATATTTCAACACAGCAGCTCCAGAATATGTTTTGGCAGATATGCAACTGTTTAAAATTGCAGAACTGGTAGTCTTAGAGATGTTAGCACTGCAGCTTTTACTAGCATCAGTTGTTTAGAAAAATATTAGCTGAGAAATTGCTAGCACAGTATTCAAATTATGAACGTTATCGCATTGTACAAGCATAGAGATTAATAGCTACCTGAACACCCCTGTTAATGGTGCCAGGAGCTAAAAACAATGTCTGACCCACATAAATGGACACAGAATCTATGCAATGATTTATAGGAGGTAATATAATAATCAACCTGGTTCCCCAGCCAGCGATTCCTGAGTTGTCTTAATCACCAACAAGAATCTAGTGACCCACTAGCATCACTAACTTGTAACAAGCATTTATCAATGCCAAATGTTTGTTTGCTGGTATTAGCATTGGAAATGCAGGAGTTAGACAGATACAGAATAGGAATGGCAGTGAAGTATTGAACTTCGCGTGAACTGCACCTTCATCCTGTAGAGACGAACAGGCATTGGGGTAGGTTTTTGGGTCATCACCCATGACGGTCATGCCATGTCACCTCACCCTATTCTGCAGACACCAACGCATGTTGAGGTGTTCCTTAGGGTGTTTGGCTTTACAGTCACCCCATTCCATAAAGACATATGATGAAATGCGTGCAGCATAGGAAAATAAGGTGAAGTCTGGGCCCCAAGAGTCCAAGGTACACCTCAATGCCTGTCAGTGGCTGGGGGTGGGGGTGGGATGGCATGAGCAGTACAGCTGGCAATCCAAAGGCACACCCCGATGCCTGCCAGTCTGTACAGGGTGGACGTTATGGTTAGAACCCCTAATGCCTCGGGTGTTTGTTGGTATTTGCATTACAAATTTTCAGCATGGCATTTTTGTGACCCCACATCATGAAAGCATTTGAGACCTCATGAAGAGTGGCAATGTGATTTTGTCAATGTGTCCTGAACACTGAGTTCCAACAGTGACAGTGCCATTCTATGCCACATGTACGAAAATACAGATTCTGCAGAATGTGAAGAATGACAGCTGTAGCATCCATAGGGAGGTGTGAAGAGATGGCAATGTTGAAAATCTGTAGTGGGAATATTAAAAATGCTTGCACTTCTGAGCATACGTGGAAACTGTGCAACACATGTGCGTAACACAGTCATTTTATGGACTTTCACCACCAAATTTTCAAAATAGGCATTTTAGGACCTCTACTCATGAAATGAGTCACTGAGAATTTCTTAATGTGTCCCAAACACTGATTTTCCACAGCAACCATGCTATTCTGTACCGAAAGTGCAAAAGCACATTACAGCCAGGATGTAAAAAATGACAGCTGCACTGTTCATAAGGAGGTGCAGAAAAATGGCAATGTTGAAAATCTGGAGTGAAAATATTACAAATGTGCGGAGTTATGAGCGTGCGTGGAAACTGCACAATGCATGCTCATAACACAGTCATTTTATGGACTTTCATCAGCAAATTTTCAACATAGGCATTTTAGGACCTCTGCTAATGAACAGTGTCACTGTGATTTTCGTAATGTGTCCCGAACATGGATTTCCCACAGCGACCATGCTATTCTGCATCAGAAGTGCAAAAACACATTTCTTCCAGGATGTGAAAAATGACAGCTGTACTGTTCATAAGAAGGTGTGGAAAAATGGCAAAGTTGAAAATCTGGAGTGAAAATATTGCAAATTCGCGAAGTTACAAGCGTACATAGCAATTGCGCAAAGCACACTCATAAAACAGTCATTTCTTGGATTTTTCTCACCAAATGTGCAACATAGACTTTCTGAGAGCTCACCTCATGTACACTGGCACTGTCATATTGTTAATCGGTCCCAAAAGGTGATTGCACACACTGACTGCGAAATCACCTTTTGGGACCGAATAATGCCATGACAGTGGCTGAATTCATGAGGAGAGGTCCCAATAACCCCATGTTGAAAATTTGGTGCCACAATTCTCAAAAATGCCTGAGATATGCACCAAAGTTGAAAAAAACCCTATTTATTCCATTATACAGCTTACTGGCATTTCCTCAGTTTGCGGTCAGCTTTGAAGAGTGCAGACGTGTTCCCGGTCCACTGAAGATCACCGCACTGGGCTCCAGAGGTAAGTATGGAGTAAGGGGGGTGTGGGGAGGCAGGGTGTGCAGAGTGTGGGAGCGGGTTGGGAGGGGCCACTGGACTCGACGAGGGACTGTTTTTGGTTTTACTGGGGGAAAGAAAAACACATCGTGGGACCTTTTTTTTACAGGGACATAACAGAACATTTGGCATGCTGGGGTGGGCTCTCAATGTGCCAACCTAGTGTTTTGTTGGGGGGGTGACTGTAGCTGACGGGGATTGGGCACCTCTGTCAGCATATGGGGGGCACATTAGCCAAGGGGGACTGGGCATCCCCCTCTCCACAAACCAACATTTTGTATATGTGGGTGGGGAAGGGGACATTATGCCAGTGGGGAGTGGGCTCCCCTGTTGGCAAATTAATTGCAGATGGGGAACATTATGCTGACGGGGAGTGGGCTCCCCCATTGACAAATGAAACTCGAATGGGGACTGAAGCTGACGGGGATTGGGGCCCCCGTCTGCAAATAAAGACTGTTTGGGGGAGGCACATGCAGCCGAGGGTGATTGGGCTCCTCCTTGGTACTGGGGGTTTCATAATACTGTTTGTGAATGCGGCGGCAAGCCACCCACCATGTTAACAAACAGTATTACACTAGCTAATGTTCCGCTCTGCAATGACGGGTCGCTCCCTCATTGCAGCGGAATGACTGACACTGCAATAATGAGGTGGCCCCGATTGCTGCAGCAAAAATGTTTGCACTTGGTGGCACTTTTGGAGACCAATGTCATTGGCACACTGTGCCTCCATTGGTCCACCAGTCCCAAGACCCCACATACAGTGCCTCCCTTGGCTGTAACAGTGCCGTGCCTCCACAACCCGCTTCTCTCCTAAGTAGTTGCATAATGTTTCTTGTTCAAGTGCACAACAAAACATAAAAAGGTACTCACAAACTCATCCAGAAATGTTTCCTTGCATTGGAAAGTGCTTAAAATGCCCATGCTGGATTCAGTCATTCCTTGAATTCAGTGGCAGTAAATAAAAGCACCTGCAACCATTTCATGTTAGTTTCTATCCAAAAACACTCCCACAGAGAGAAGGAAGCTCTATGGACCAAAATGGAGCCACCTAAATGTTATTTATGGCTTCTCAAACAACTCCTAGCAGCATGACCAACCCCATGCTTCTTCATAGTTTCCAAATTTCCTGCTACATGAGAGCTGAAGGGTACACAATGGGGGGATGGAGTAAATAACAACAACAAAAATCAAAAGAGACCTAGAGGTGGGCAAGCAATGTAAGAAGGCAGTGAAGAGGGATGTGGGGATACTGGGATGCATAGGGAGAGGCATCAACAGTAGAAAACAAGAAGTTGTTATCCCTCTGTACAGACAGTTTGTGAAACCCCATCTGGAGTACTGCATGCAATTCTGGGGACCCATCTCCGCAAAGACATTGACAGAGTGGAGGCTATTCAGAGGAGGGCAACCAAAATGGTGCAGGGTCTGCACCAGAAGACATATGAGGAGAAACTAAAGCAGCTTAATATGTATACCGGTGAGGAAAGGAGGGAGAAGGGGGGACATGATAGAAACTTTTAAGTATCTCAAGAGAATTAACAAAGTACAAGAGGGTAGTATCTTTCAGAAGAAGAGATGTGTAAGAACAAGGGGGCACAATTTGAAGATAGAGGGGGGATGACTCAGAGGGAATGTTAGAAAGTGTGTTTTCACAGAGAGGGTTGTGGATTCATGGAACAGCCTTCCTGAGGAGGTTGTGGTGTCAGGAACAGTGGGAGAATTCAATAATGCAAGGACAGGCATAAGGCAATTTTAGTGGGGGGTAGGAGGAAATAAGCTGTTGATTAACTAGAATCTGCAGCTTATCCATCAGGTAGGGAAATGGGCAGACTAGGTGGGCCATGTGGTTCTTATCTGCCATCAAATTCTATGTTTCTATGTTTCTCAGCTCTCGCGAGATCTTGGCCATCATCTCAGAGGAAGATAAACAAACAAGATTTAATTAAATCCAACATATCTTGCAATGGAGAATGGAGCTAGAAACTGTACAGCTTCTCAAAACTAAGTCCCCTAACTTTTAACCCTGACCATGAGGGAGAACTGAAGAAACATATTTTAAAGAACAAAAAAATGCTTCTGCCCCAAACTGTGTCCTATTACACAAGCATCAATACAAATGATTCCTTACTCAGCTTACCACACCCAAGGCAAGGATTAGCTAAGACATCCTGCCCACCTCCCCCCTCTGAAAGGCACATGCCTACATTATCCCAAAGAATACCAAGGCATACAAAAGGGTACAAAAAAATAAACATATGTGTATATATATATATATATATACTGTATATACTGTAAATATATATATATATATATATAAAACTCAGTACTGTATTATATTGGGTCAACACACAAGGATGTTTGATTACAATAGAATAACTATTTGGGAAATAGTGAACTATAATAGTTATTTCTTTTACTGATATCCACAGTTGTTTCCTGCTCTTAAAGGCGCAGTCACATATTGAGGAGCTGCTACTATGTACTGTGTACGACAAAGTAATACATACTAATGTGAATGCATGACTTAGCCTCATTAATTTCATAAAATAAGGGCTTGAACAACATAATTTATCACATTTTTGACATTTAAAGTATGCTAAATTTAATGGATACTAACAGAGCCATTTTTTGTCTGCGTTCTTTCACAGATGACCAAATAGATTCCACAGCCACAGTTACTTGGAAGTCCCTGCCAACAGTCCCAGGAGCTCAGTACATCAGGGGCTACAAAATAATTAAAGGCTCTCATTACTTAAATGGGCATATACTCTTGAGTCCCCTACATGCTGTTCAGAACAAGCATACCACTTTACTAAGGTGCTTGATGACCTGGAGCCCCTGCCAGTGGCACCAGAATCTATCCACTATTAAATGAGCAAGTGGCCACCTTAGAACATCGGGAATACTCTGCCAGCATCCCGGATTACTAAAATATTAATTAATGTACCACAGTTCCCCATTACAAGCATAGTAGCACCTGAAGCACTCACTCAAGATATAACTGCACAACAGCCTCTGAAGCATTTTCTCAGTCCCTCTGTGCCTCTCCTCAAAATGATGTGCTCTCAATAGGCTTTTATGGTACATTATGTCTTTTAAACTCACCAGCTTCTTCTATCAAAAGGTAGAGGAAACTCCTCTATCATCTACCTGACTGAAACACCACAAACAAACTATGTCTCATGAGGAAGAGGAGCATTGAGGGACTAACCTAACTTGCCTATCCAGATTAGCAGCTGCAAGAAATATCATCATGATACCTGCTGCTGTTATCTCATAAATTCTCTCCACTCCCCCATTATCTATGCGGGATTAAGGGTGTAGGCAGACACCAGACAGTGTAGACTGACTGACAGTCACTGCTGCCATCTTGTGGAGAGCAAAACTACACTCACAAACGTCCAACCAGCACAGAGGGCATTGGTTAAAAGCACCAACTGATCTGCAACAACAGACCACAATGCGAATAATTAAATATAAAGGCATTGATTTGAAAATAAATTAATAACTGGGAAAATACATTGGGGGCAGCACTATTACCACAGCTGTGGGCAAGGCAGCATAACACTGAGTCCCTCATTCACTCTGGCCACATTTATGGGGACAGTGCACACTTTAATGCACAGGCACAACAATAGCCTGTTCGGTGCAGAACATTACTGATTACTGTGCAGAGGAAGAATTAAGGGAAATAATAAATAAATAAAACAATATATCTAATACCCCCCCAGCACCACTCTCTCTATGTATCCTTTCTCAACTTGGTACAAAAGCCAAAACAAAGAGCTGCAGCCAATGCAATGAGCCACTAGCCCCAAAACGACTATGCATACTGTGTGCATCAGATGCAGAAGGTGCACCCATGCCATCTGACCAGGAGGACACCTATGAAAACACAAAAGACAAAGCACAAACAAATACACCACCTGCAATCCCAAATCCTCCGCTGGGCAGGATTTAGACACAGCAACCATTACCCACCAAAATAATCAACCGATGCAGGCACAACTAGTGTAAAACACCATGTGAAATAAAGTCACGTACTGGCAGGGCCAGAACCCCACTCACCACAGCAGGATTCAGAAACACACTCCAATCTAGAAACAGAGATGGAGGTGGTTACACAAACACTAACATCCATATGGTGTTTGCCTGATCAGATACAGCCATTAGTGTGAAATACAATGAAGAAGGTGGAGTTTTGTTACACCAACTACTACCCCACTACCCAAGCTAATCCCCACATCTTATGGGCACACTGCCCACACCATTTGCCTGCTAATAATGCCATCCACCCTTGGGTAGCCTCTACATAGTGGCCACTCCACTGGGCAGCTTAGAAAAGTGGTACATGCAAGAGTAAAAAATGACCATAAACATTCTGGAAATCAGGGCACTATCCTGTGTGCCACTGCAGTTCACAAGGCTAGTCAGGAAAAAAGGAAATTGCCTCATGAGCTCAGACAATCAAGTTATCATCTCCTTTATCAACAGGCAAGGAGGAACAAAGCACTGAGCCATGCAAAGAGAGAGAGGCTCAAGACTCATTCTTTGGACACAAAAACATCTGGTGAGCATATCAGCCATACACTTGACAAGCAGGCTGAATACCACCGCAGACTGGCTAAGTCACCAGTTAATACACCTGGGAGAGTGGAAGATTCATTCCAACATATTCCAAATGATCAATAGACATTGGGGACTGATAAAAATAAACTTAATGGCCACCAGCAAGAACAGTCAGTGCCCCAGATTCTACTCCTGCTTCAGGGACAACAAATCCATGGAAGTGGTTGCAGTATCAGCTACATGGTCATTCCAGGTAACCTACATCTTTCTGCTGATACTACAGGTTCTGAAAGAGATATGTAGAACTGGAACCCGGGTGATAATCATCACCCCTCATTGGCCCAGGAGAACAGGGTTTGCCATGATAGTGACAATGGCACTAGACCACCCATGGACATTGCCATTCAGGGAAGATATTCTCACCCAGGGACTGGTATGTCACCTCAGTCTGAACAATCTCAAACTAACAGCCTGGCTCCTGAAAAGGAGAGACTGTTAAGAGAGGGATACAATCCAGTGGTCGCCAACGCTATGGAGAAACCCCATTACCTCAAAATATCAAAGACATTCGAGATTATTCCACAGGTGGTGAGAAGAAAAGGGGGGAAAACCTACCTCTAAGGGCCACAGTGCCCAACATACTTCTCTTCCTTCAGCAAGGTCTGGATAAAGGAATATCTCCAGCATCCCTAACAGTGCAAGTGGCAGCAATCGATCCAATCTACATCCTAAGATAAAACAATGGACCACTCCGTGGGACCTCAGCTTAGTACCCAGGGCAATGACCAACTCATCATCTGAACTTTTAGAGTCACTACCACTAAAATGTCAAACACTTAATCCTTATGGTCACTATATGTTCAGCTAGATGCACAAGTGAACTACAAGCATTATCCCACAGACTGCCTGGGCAATGACCAACTCCCCATCTGAATGTCTACAATCACTACCACTCAAAGGGCAAATGCTTAACCCTTATGGTCACTATATGTTCAGCTAGATGCATAAGCAAACTACAAGCATTATCCCACAGACTGCCTTATCTGGTATTTCATGAGGACACGATCAACTTAAAGATGATCCCTTCCTTTCTACCTAAAATATGCATACTTTTTCACACCAAGCAGGATATCTAAATACCTGTCTGTATGCCTGCAGACAAGGTAAATAGGGACCCAAAACATCATCTGCTAGCCATGAGGAGACTAATGTCAACTTATACCACAAGAATGGCAGAAATACGGCACATATTGGCTTAAGTCTTCCATCACAGAGGCGTATGAGGCCTCAAATCATGCACCACCAACAAAAATCAAGGCCATTCCACTACAGCAATAGCCACATCATGGGCAGATAGAAACATGGCCACAATAGAGAAAATGTATGCTGCCGCTATCTGGGCATTGACGTACACATTCACTAAACACTACAGGGTAGATGTAGCCCTGGAAGCAAAAACTAACTTTACTTAAGCAGTGTTGTTAGCAGCAAGGACCGACAATAACATAAGTGACTGACTACCTACCCTTCTAACTAGGGTACTGCTTTTTACATCGAAACCCATGTGTAAGGAGTGTGGAATGCTTCAGAGATTATCCCCCACAATGGTAGTTTACTCACCTGGTAAAGGTGATTGTGGGGGTATACATCTCTGAGGCACTGCACAACCCACTCAGGTAGTCAGTCAGAGACAAAGGACTCAAAGATGAGCTTCAAGATGTAACAATCAGCATGCCGTATGGGCCGGAAATTTTATATTTGTATGAATAAGAAATAGAGAGGACCCTCATGGGCCACAGAATTTTTGGTAAAACATAAATGTCTCTACTATAATTTATTTAACACGCTAAGATACATATCAGGAAACATAGTGCTGCCTACTAACAAGTCAAGAGTTATTGGTTACAGATTAGGTACAGCTTTGGAAGAACTGAAACTGATTCTGGAGAGGCAGCATCACAGAGAAAAGGGGTCAGACTTCTTTGAAGTCACATGTGCATCAAGCAACCTATCAGGTGGACACAATCCATGTGTAAGGAGTTTGGAGTGCCTCAGAGATGTATACACCCACAATCACCTTTACCAGGTGAGTAAACTACCATTTTTTATCTATCTGGGTAAATTACTTAAAAGACCTACAGCTCTTAAAATCTGATTCCCCTAAAATTGGTACAATTATTTGTTCCTCCCTCGCTTATGCAGATGACTTGGTTTTATGCTCCCTTACGGTCTCCGGCCCACAGAAAAAAACTTGATCTTTTGGGAAAAGCATCAAATTTACTGTCCCTAAAGATAAACGTGGGGAAATCCAAGATCTTGGTTATTGGTGCCCGAAAAACAAAGTACTCTTGGAGTCTCTGTGGTAATAAATTGAAAACAGTAACCTACTACTTGTATCTGGGAATTAATTATTCAGATAATGGCTTATGTAAATGTCATCTTGAATACAAACTTTCCAAAACAAAAATAACCATGGGGGCCCTGGCAAGATTTAATTATGCCTATGGTGGTCATTTAGTTAGACCACTTCTCCAGGTCATCCAAGCAAAATTTAACACCCAACCCCACTATGGAACTTAAATGGTTACCCCCTGACAGCGACATTTCACCAGCGAGGTCCCCCAGAGTGACTACAGTGCCATGCCGCTGTGGGAAACCCGCTGGCACCAGGCATTGTCTGTCGGGGGCCCTGCACCCTCCCAATCAGCTCCAACTTGGAGTTGATAATCCTAAAGAGAGGGGTGCGGGGGTGCAGCCCCTCATGAGGGGGGTTTGGGGGGCAAAGTCCCCCTAAGAAAACACAGGCAGCCTGTGGGAACAAGCAGCTGACTGCAGAATGCAGTCGACCTGCCGGTGTCACTGACGGGGTGTTCAACAAAAATTTTGTCGAGCACCAGTCGTGGATCCGTGCTGAAATATTGGGGTTGTGCCATATAGATCAGCTAGAAAAAACAGCTATTAAATTATTATGGAATATAATGGGTTGCCAAAAATCTGCTCCAGCTTACTTTATAAGGACTGAATTGGGCCTGTCAAGGCTACAATCCTGGGCAGATATGAGGATCATTAACTATTGGATCTGAGTACTTAGTCTTTCGGATGAGAGATGGGTAAAGAAATGCCTTATGGAAAAAGAACACTGGAAAAATACGGGTTCAAAAAGCTCAGTCTGGTTTGAACACCTAATTAGACTCCTTGAGAAATATAGGCTCTCTTTTCTCCTATCCTATAGACAAAATGGTATTGTCATATGTGAACAATGCAAACCTTATGTTAAAAAAAAATATATACAGTACTACAGGGATATCGATTTGGCCTGTGTTGGTGCCTCGAATTATGCCAAGTGGTACTCACAGAATGTGGTTACACATGAGTTTAGATTTTATCTGGATGTTCTGGAGGACCCCTTAGTTCATAATAATTTTACAAGGTTTAGGCTTGAACTCTTTGAATCAAACATTAAAACGGCTCTGTATAAAAAAATCTAAGGATAGTAAAGATACATTATGTAATTGCAATGCAGGTGAAAGAGAAGACTTAGCACATGTCCTCTTAAAATGTTTTTGGTACAATAAAATTAGATCTAACTGGTTAATACCTATCATAACCTCTATATCCACCTCCAGTGAGACAGAGTTAGTTCAGGTGCTCCTTATCACCGAGGACCCCCTGGTTATTCATAATGTAGGAAAGTTGATATACTTTTCAAGGAAAATAAGGAGGAAAAGGGTATCTAATCTACAAGTGTAAGAATAATTGATTGTGTTGAAAGTAGCTTAATGGCTGACCCTGTAATTGCTTTTTGCACTTTATTATTGCTAATGCTGGGACTGTTTTTATATGTTCACCTATGTCTTTTCCTTTATGTCATTTATATGTGTTTCGATGTACTGTATTATTGTCCATGTTTTCTCTTTATATACTTTGTGATAAGCATTTTAGAAGATTAATCAAATAAAACAAACTACCTACTAAGTGGCACTCTCAGAATTTTTTTGCTGAACCTTGGTTTCTTACCCTCCTAAGTAAAAGAAGTTATATGAATATCAATTCTTTTCCAGGTTGAAGGTAGGATCAAAAGTGGGAGATTATTCAGGTAATAGAGTAACCTAGAGAAAGCCATCATTTTAAATGTGACTATCCTTCCTGGTAAAGAGAGAGACACCTTCTTCCACCTACTCATGTCTTGAAACAGTTCAGTCACTAGGGGGACAAGTTTCAAACTCACCAGGTCATGCCACCTTGATGTAATCATCATACCTAGGTATCTGATGCCCTGTGGGGCCCACTTCAGGATTTTTCCTCATACCTGAGCCATATCTTAGGTACAGCCCTGTATGGGAAGGAACTCCATCTTTGTCCAGTTAACCCTAAGTCTTGAGATATTTCAGAATGCCGATAAAATATCCAGCACCATTGGAAGGAACTCTTGACACTAGAGAAGGTGCAAGGAGTAAATCATCAGCATATTGTAATGTTCTGGAGGTCTACCATACTTCCTAAAAAAATCCTTTGAACCTTCTCTGACTGCTGTATGTGGGCTGCCAAGGGTTCCATTGCAATAAGGAATAGGAGTGGAGACGGGGCAACCCTGCCTTGTCCCACGATGCAGTATGAAAGAGGAAGACAGTAACCCATTCATAAGGACCATTGCTTCCAGGGAGGCATAAAGAGTTTTGACCAAAGATATAAAGTTTGGGCCTACTCCCATTTTCCTCATTACTTCAAACAGATAACTCCATTCCACAGAGTCAAGGGCCTTTTCTGTATCTATAGCTATCAAGGTGGTTAACCTCTGGCTCTGCCTGCCTAGTCCAGAACAGTGATCAGGAACCTCAAGTTGTCAGCTCCCTGCCTGCCCTTCATGGATCCAGCCAGGGGCTGATGAATGATGGTGGGTAGAGCTTGTTCCAATCTAGATGTCATCACCTTTGTTAGTATCTTTACATCAGCATTCAGTAAGGATATCAGGTGACAGTTGATACACAACGCCTTATCTTTGTTAGGTTTGGGGATGTCCATAATTACTGCCTGTCACATCACTAGAGAAAGTTCACCCTTTTGTTTTGCCCTTTGGAATAGAGAATATTAGTGTGAAACCAAGGAATCCGAAAAAGCTTGATAAAAATCAGCCAGCAAGCAATACGGCCCAGGAGCTTTGCCTTTGGCCAAAGACTTGATGGCCACACCTACCTCCGGTTCCATTATGGAACTGTCCAGATGGGCGGACATCTCTGGTGAAATTTGGGGGAGGTGGACTGCTCTTAAAAACTGGTTTACTGTTTCTGCATGGAGGGCCTCTTGAGGTGTATAAAGTTTTTGGTAGAATTCTGTAAAGGTGGAGTTAATATGGGACGAGTCTGAGGAAAGGGTTCTGTCAGGCAGGCGAATATTAGGGATTAAAGATTCTCCTTGCTTTTTCTTCAGTCGATAAGCCAGAAGTTTACTGGCTTTCTTTCCTTGTTCACAGTATTTCTGACATAGGTAGAACAATGCCCTCTCAGCCTTTTGGGTATGCAGGGTATTGAGCTCATATCTGAGTAAGGCCAAATTTTGAAATTATATCTCTAATTTGGTAGCCTGGACATAATATTTTTTCTTGGTCTCTCTCAGCTGTGACATTAGCAGTTCTATTTCCTGTCACCATTTACAGTTTTCATGCGATGCATAGCTTATAATCCGATGTCGAATAAATGCTTTGAAATCATCCCACACCACCCCCCTCTTACAACTCTGGAGAAGCATTCATTTCAAAAAATCCTTTTATTTCTTTGGTCAACCAAGCCACAAAATCCAGTTTCTGAAGTAAGAGAGGGTTAAGCCTTCATCTTGGTGACTTAGCGGTGCTGTCAGGCAGTACCATGATGAGGTTCACTGAAGAGTGATGTGACGGTGCAATAGGCTGTGCTGTTGCATCTGTAACATCATGTGCCTATTTGGAGCTCACCAGAAAGTAGTCCAGACAGCTACATGTCAAATGTCAGGGAGGACCGGAAGATGTAATCCCTGACAGTGGGGTGCCTCAACCACCACACACATCCACCAAGCCTTGCTCCTGACAGGTTGCCATTAGGGCTTTCCTCACCATTTGGTGTGAGGGCTCCCCCGAGTGTATGAAAGTACTATGTACTATCCATGATGGGGTCAATGTCCAATCCCCCCTTATGATCACCATTGTGTTCAGTTAGCCCACATCTTGCAAGAGCTGCATTGACAAAAAAAAAAAGGGTCCATCATCCACATTAGGACCACACACATTAGCTTTAAGTATTAGTCTCTCCTGAATTTTACCCAACAGGACTATCTGCCTCCATTCCTTATCTGTGACCTCCTTATCTATTTTCAAAGTAATGCCGTTTCTAACTAAAATAGAGACACCCATCTTCTCTGATGTATACACACTATTCAGTTCCCACCCATGTGCTAACTTCCCTGCCTCTGACCTCAGAAGGTGGGTCTCCTGTAGCAGAGTTATGTCTCATTTAATGGAATTTAAGTAGGAGAGAATTTTCTTCCTTTTAATAGGGTGATTAATCCCTTGTATATTCCAGGAAACCAACTTTAGCTCTGCCACCTGAGAGCTACTTTTACCTGCCTGACTGCATGCATAATCCCAAAAAAGGGTAGATCTTTCTAGCTCTTATTTGGCCCCCAGACCATATCCATCTTGGTAGCATCATGCAATGCCTCCCTGTGAGAATGTCCCACCATGGAACCAATGATAGAAAGCAAGAATACACAGCTGAGTAATATAACAATCTACATGACTGATTATAGATTATCAGGTGATCAGTGACAGTTAGGCATCTGGTTAGCAACACAGGTCCAAACTGGATAGCATCAGAAAGTAAATCTTATTGACAAGCTGTAGAAACATAGAAACATAGACTTTGATGGCAGATAAGGGCCGCTAGGCCCATCTAGTCTGCCCATTTCCCTACCTACAGGATAGGCCGCAGATCCTAGTTAACCAACAGCCTATATCTTCCTGCCCCCCACAAGAATTGCCTTATGTCTGTCCCATGCAATCTTGAATTCTCCCACAGTTTTAGACCCCACAACTTCCTCAGGAAGGCTGTTTCATGCATCCACTACCCTCTTGTGAAATAATACTCTCACATTGCCCCTGAACCGCCTCCTTCTATCTTTTAAATTGTGTCCCTTGTTCTTGCAAGTCTCTTTTCTGAAAGATGCTACCCTCTTGGACTTTGTTGATTCCCTTGAGGTACTGAAAGTTTCTATCATGTCCCCCTCTCCCTTCTTTCCTCAAGGGTATACATATTAAGCTCCTTTAGACTCTCCTCATACGGCTTCTCTTGCAGACTCTGCACCATTTTGTTGCCCTCCTCGGACTGCCTCTATCCTGTCTATGTCCTTAAGGAGATGGGGTCTCCAGAACTGGACACAGTATTCCAGATGGGGTCTCACCAACTGTCTGTACAGAGGGATAACAACTTCCTGATTTCTGCTGCTGATGCCTCTCCTATACATCCCAGTATACCCCGAGCCCTCCCTACTGCCTTCTCACATTGCTTGCTAACCTTAAGGTCATCTGATATGATTACCCCCAGGTCCCTTTCCTGTTTTGTTGTTGTTACTACCTCCCCACCCATTGTGTATTCTTCCCTGGGTTCTTGTTTCCCAGGTGCATTATTTTGCACTTCTTTGCATTGAATCTTAGCTGCCATACCTCTGACCATTCCTCCAACCTTGCCAAGTCCCTTTTCATCCTTTCCACGCCTCCTTGTGTATGAACCCTGTTGCAGATCTTTGTGTCATCTGCAAAAAGGCATACTTTTCCTTCCAGTCCCTCTGCAATGTCACTGATGAAGACACTAAAAAGGACTGGACCCAATACTGAACCCTGCGGTACCCTACTGGTAACCGCCTTTTCTTCAGAGTGGACTCCATTTACAATTACCTTCTGTGTCCTGTTATCCAGCCAATGTTTTACCCAGGCTATCACCCTGGGACCCACTCCCATGCTGGTTAATTTGACTAATAATCTTTGTGTGGGACTGTGTCAAATGCCTTGCTAAAGTCTAGGTAGGCCATGTCCACAGCCCTCCCTGGTCTACTGCTTTGGTCACCCAGTCAAAGAAATCTATTAGATTCGTCTGACATGACCTTCCCCGCTGTGAACCCATGCTGCCTTGGATCCTGTGCTCCACTGACCTCTAGGTACTAATTATTCTTTCCTTCAGAAGTGACTCCATCACTTCCCTACCACAGAGGTCAGACTGACAGGTCTGTAGTTTTCTGCCTCTGTCTTGGTCCCACTTTGTGAAGGAATCACATCCACCTTCCTCCAGTCCTCAGGTACACACCATCCTCCCATGATTTCTTAAAAGAGTAGCCAGTGGTTTCACTAGTTCCTTCCTTAATTCTTTAGAATTCTGGGGTGAATTCCATCAGGACCCATTGCTTTGTCCACCTTCAGTTTTAGGAGTTCTTGCAGAACCCTTTCTTCTGTGAAAGGACTGGGATCGACCCCCCTATCAAGAGTGCTTCTGTTAATTGGATTAGGCACTTCCCCCTCCTCTTTTGTGAATACTGAGCAGAAATATTCATTCATTATTCCTGCTTTTTCACTGTCCCCCTCTGCCCACCCACCGTTCATTCTATTCAGCCTCACTATCCCTCCCTTTGTCTTTCTACGCTCACTGATGTACCTATAAAAGGTTTTATCCTCCTTCTTAACTGAGTTGGCTATCTTTTCCTCAGTTTGGGCCTTTGCTATTCTGACTTCCTTCCCTGCTTCTTTCTGCCTTAACTGGAACAGCTCTCTGTCCTGCTCCTTCTGTGTTTCCTTATACTTCCGGAATGCTATCTTTTTCTTCCTGACTTTCACAGCCACCTCTCTGAGAACCATAGTGGCTTTTTCTTTGTTTTGATTTGTTTATTTGCTTCACACAAGGCTTGTTGCCTCTGTGATGGCAGTTTTGATAATTCCCCATTGTTGCTCCACACCTCCTTCTAGCCTGTTTGCTAGTGCTTTCTGAGGCACTCTCCATCTTGCCAAAGTCAGCCCTCCTAAAGTCCAGTACCCTCACTTTTGTATGGCTTGACTCTGTAGCTGAGTTTAATATGAACCACACTGTTTGATGGTCACTTGTCCCCAGATGGCAACCCACTTCTAGATCTGAGATCCTCTCACTGCCCCGTTTGAGAGTACGAGGTCTAAGATTGCTCCCTCACGAGTGGGTTCCGAAACTAGCTGTCTAATGCCTGCCACCTGTAGGGCGTCAAGAATGGCCCTGCTCTTGGATGTGGCTGCAGCAAATGTGCTCCAGTTAACATCTGGCATATTCAGGTCTCCCATCAACAGTATCTCCCTTTCTCTGCCATTCTAAGAATGCCTTCCATCATATCCTTGTCCATTTCTTCCCCCTGACATGGGGGTCTGTACACAACCCCTGTGCGGATTGTGGTGCCTTTTCCAGTCTCCAAGGTGACCCACAGTGCCTCCTCTCCTCCCTGTTTACTCTTTTGTTCAGTTGCTTTTATCCCTTCCTTTACATAGAGAACTACTCCTCTCCCTCTTCTCCCCTGCCTGTCTCTCCTGTAAGTTATGTACCCTGGTATGTTAACATCCCAGTCATGGTTCTCTGTGTACCATGTTTCTGTGACTGCTACAATATCCAGGCATCCCTCTTCCATTAAGGCCACCAGCTCAGGGCTTGTTGCCCAGACTACGGGCATTGGTACTCATTACCCTCCATTTCCTGATGGCCTTACCCCCTTTTGCCCCATCCCTGTCCTTCTTGCCTTTGTCACTTTCTCCATTTACCCCTGCCTTCTCCCTATCAACACCTCCATGTTGGTGTTTGCCACACTTACTACCGTGATTGTTTGGGGGCTAGGATTTTCCTGCTCCTTTCCAGTGCCTCCCCCCTTGGCTAGTTTAAAAGCTTGCCAATGAAGCATTTAAACCTATCACCTAGGATCCTGGTTCCCCTCCCGGACAGATGCAGCCCATCATGCCAGTATAGGCTTGCATCACTCCAGGTGGACCCCCAGTCCTCAATGAAGTCAAATCCCTGAGCTCCACACCAGTTTTTCAACCACTGATTGAATCCCATGGTACAGAACACCCTAGCCTCTCCTATGCCATAGATGGGTAGCACCTCCGAAGCGGTTACCATGCATGCTACTTGACTAAGGCCCTCCCCAATTCCACAAACTCTTCCTGCACTTCTCTAATCCCTTTCTTAGCCAGGTCATTTGTCCCTAGGTGGACAATGAGATCCAGCTCCCTCCCTGTGCAGCTGCTCTGGCAATCCTGAGGTTCGCTCCCTGTCCCTCCAAGTCATGGCACCAGGCAGGCACCCTACCTCCTCTCCCTTCCTTGCCCAGTTCTACCTTCCTGACAATGGAGTCCCCACCAGAGTTGTTTCTTCCCTGCAGGGTCCCCTGCCACCCTCCTGTGGGTCTCCTTTGTGGAGGTTCCCAGCATCCTCCTTGGTCTCCACTGTAGGTGCCTTCATAGAGGAACCACACTTGCCAGAATGGCATAGGAATTGTGGAGAGGTACAACTGGAGGATGTGCCTCTGTTCCACCACTCTCACCCTCCCTGAGCCCACTGTGGTCCAACCGCTCCTCTTTCTTGGCAACCTCTGAGGCAACGGCAGTGGCAGTGGTCCCTGGATGGAAGAGGAGGTCCCACAAATCCTGGCCAACTCAGCCTGGAGATGAGCAACCTCCTCCCTCAGCCCAGAGAGGTGCCTGCAGATGGGACAACACCATCCTCCAGAACATCTCCCAGAAGACTGCTGCTCCACAGCCACTGCACTGTACCACTCCAATCATGTCTTATTTCTGGCCCTTAACTGTTTGCAATCCTTACTCTTTCCTCTGTTTTTTTCTCTCTCTCTTACTTTCTGCCTGTGTGCCCTTTAAGCTCCTGATTGTCCTGTTCTGAGACAAGAATATCCTATATTTCTCAGTAGACCACTTACTTGTTCAGAGGCAGACCTCCAGCAGCTAGAGAGGGCCGGAGAGCTACTCTTGCCCTTCTAGGATGGTGGGTCCTTGGTGGTTCTGTGCTCACTCACCTCCTGCCCCTAAACAGGAAGTTCCTGTTGTCAGTCAAATCCTGTGCCTATAAAAATATAACTAGCTTTGGGTGGGGGGGTGGAGGGCAATATAGTCCCAGTAGAGAAGTTCAGTCACACAGCAGTCCTTTCTCCTGTTGTCTTCTGCCAAGCTATTAGCAGAATCTTTCTAAGGCAGTCTTTAAATGTAGCTTCCTTCTAGCTAAGCCACTCCCCTACTTACCAGATCTTTCTATAGTAATTTAAACCTCACAGCAGTTAAGTCCTTTCAGTCACCTGAGATTTACACCTAGATGACTTTTCAGTTACCCATTCAGTTCAGTTAACCCAAACACACACCTTTTTTTTGTTTTGTATGTTAGTTTTTTTACCCTAAATTAAAGGTCCAAATACAAAAGTTCTTCTACTTTAGTCCCAGCAGAGAAGTTCAGTCACACAGCAGTCCTTTCTCCTGTTGTCTTCTGCCAAGCTATAGGTTATAAATAGATGCTTTGTTACAGCCAAGCTGTAACAAAGAACATCAACATATGAAACATTTTCCAGTAGAAACATTACCATGTTGCTAGTGGGAGGGTGTTCACTTTAGAAGGGACAAGAAACATACTACCCAGCATCTGCTGTCCTCCCACTGCAGCACTGTCAACTCCTAAACTGGTGGAGGTATGTACACCACTACCTGCCACCAAGATGCAAAAAACTCCCTAGACATCATCAGGGGTCACTTCAGCTTAATGTTAACATGCAAGATACTTTATTTATTTATTTATTTATTTGATCTATCGGTTTACAGCCTTTGAGCCAGAGGCTCATTTGCAAAGGTACCTCATCACATGTAAGACAGATGGAACCATAGAGTAGATATAACAACAATTACATTAAACATGAGATACATGGTACAGTATAACAGTGGTTACATTAAGCATGTGTTACAGACATTTGTCACAGACAGTATTTACAAGATTTGGAAGTATGTATTTTCTGACATTATTTATAACCTTTAGATGATGACATTTACAACAAAACAGCAGTGAGGCATTATAAGCTTGAGAAGGCATCTAAACATAGTAGTCAGACCTAATCATGGGTTTGGTGTTAAAGATGGAGGTTGCAGTCCATAATGGACTTTGTCAGAGAATATTGGGTCAGAGTGAGTAAGAGAGTGAAAGAATTAGAAGCAGTTGCAGGAGCGGATATTGAAGAAGTGGTTGTGAAGAGTGGTTTTGAAATGGATGATCTTGGGTGCACTAGTGATGGTGCTTGGGAGTGCATTAAACCATGTGGGTGCTCTATGGTAGAAAAATCTCTGGGCAAGGGAGGTTTTTGCCATGGGCACAACCAGAGGAGCTTTCTCTGAATTGCGGGTGAAGATAGTGGGGGTTGCAGGCTGAAGAGAGGCGGTGACCCCGGGGGGGAGAGTCCGAGCAGTATTTTCTTGGAGAGTAAACAGGTTTGGTAGTGGAGCCTTTCATCAAGGTTAAGAATATTGGCAGAGGCATAAAGCGAGCAGGTGTGAGTGAGCCTGGGTGTGCCTGTAAGGAGCCTGAAGGCCTTGTTTAGTGTGGCCTGGATTATCTGGAGTGTGGTGTTATTTGCTGCACCATTTACAGGGAGCCCATAGTCCACTAGGGACAGTATCGATGAGATGATGGCAAGCCTAAGGGCGTGGGAGGGAAGGCAGTCCCTGTGTCAGTAAAGGAGTCCAATCCCGGTGTTTGTTGCAGCAGCAAGGGTGTTTATGTGGTTGTGGAAGGTAAGGGCCGAGTCAAGGGTAAGTCCAAGATATTTGTAGTTGGATACCTGCTCAAGGGGGTGCTGGGTGCTGGGGAGGATGCTAAGCAGTGTGTTCTTAGCTCTGTTTTGGCAGTGAGAGAAGATCATTGACTTCATCTTTTTTAAGTTGAGGACCAGTCTATGGTCCTTAAACCAGGTTTCAGCCTGGGAGAAGGCAAGTTGGAGGGAGTCCTGCAGGGGTGTGGGTTTATGATGCGAGGTGAAGAGCACTGCATCATCTGCATATAGTAAGATTTTTGTGGCACAGGCCTTTGGTAAGGAGTTTAGGTAGAGGGAGAAAAGAAGTGGTCCCAGGATAGAGCCCTGGGGCACCCTGGAGTGGACTGGTAGTGTGTCAGATAGAGTTCCATTAATTTTGACACATTGGGACCAGGTGGAAAGGTAAATGGAGCACCAGGCCAGGGGGCCTGTGGAGAAACCAAGTTGATGGAGTGAGTTAAGAAGGAGAGGGTGGCAGACTGTGTCGAAGGCCTTGGATAGGTCTATGAACACAGCTCCTGCAATGTTACCGGCGTCTAGGGAGGAGTGCAGAAAGTTGATGAATTCTAGGAGGGCTGTGGTGGTGCTATGGTCAGAGCGGAAGCAATGTTGCTCTGGGTGTAAGATGTTATACTTGGCTAGGTATTCAGTAAGTTGGGCGGCCACCACGTTTTCTAGTGCTTTGGGGGGGCAGAATGGAGATGGGTCGATAGTTATTAGGGGAGGCTTTGTCACCACTTTTATGGATGGGGGTAATGACAGCTGTTTTCCAGGCACTAGGGAATTGCATTAGGCATAGGAATTTATTGAGCAGGTCTGTTAGGGGGACTAGGACCACGTTGAGGACTAGTCGAAGGAGCCTGGCATTAAGGAGATCATTTATAGAGTTATTGCTGTTTAGCACTTTTTGTAGGTAAGGATAAGCTTCGTGGGGGGATATTGTGCGCAGGAGGAAGCAGGGATGCTGCAGGGTTGGAGGCGGGGATTGGGGCACGGGGTCAAAGAAACCGCTAGGGAGAACAGTGCTGAGATCTGAGAAGGTGGTGTTTAGACAGTTTGCTATGGTGAGTGTGTCTGTGGAGGCAGTGCCATTTATGGTGAGCTGGGAGGGAGGTGGGGAGCGAGATTTCCCATTGAGTTCTTTGATGTTGTTCCAGAAGGTCTTTGCAGACCCCCATGTGGTTGTGAGAGTGGATTGATAGTGGTCTGCTTTGGCATTACGGATGGCTCGAGTGCATTTATTGTGAGCGGCGTTATAGGAATGTCTGTCCACCAACCTGTCTGATTCTATGGCTTTGTGCCAGAGATTATCCCTGTCTCTCAACATTTGGAGTAGGAAGGGGGTTATCCATGGGGCATGTTGCCTTTTGGTGCGGAGTTTGGTGAGTGGAGCATATAGGTCACAGGCCTTGGTGAAGGTCTGTGTAAACAGGGTGAGTGCAATGTCGATGCTGCGGGCTGTTTTAATGGGGGACCAATCTATCTGGGTTAGCAGCTGTTTAAGTTTTTTTAACCCTCCTGGGTGGAGACACCTTCTGAAGGTTGTTTGGGCTATGGGTTTGGGTGTGGAGGAGGTCCATTGGAATAGGATGGGTGAGTGGTCACTTAAGGAGTCGGGAAGTACTTGTATATCCTGGATTTTGTGGGGGTGGTTAGAGATAAGGATGTCCAGGAGGGTGTGGGTACCAGTAGATGTGTGGAGTCTAGTGGGTTGGGTAACTAATTGGACCATATCAATGGCTGAGAATGAGTTCTTAGTTGGTGCTGCAGAGGGGCCAAGCCAGTTGACGTTGAGGTCCCCTACTACTGTCTGTTCTGCATTGTGTGGTAGGGTAGCTAGGTATTCGGTGAGGGATGTGATGGCAGTCTTTTGGTTCTTAGGGGTATGTAGGCGACTGTGAGGTATAGTGGGGCTCTGGAGGGGTCAGGGGTGATTTTTTGGGCAAGGGCTTGTGCTCCGTTTGTGAGTTTGGGGGGTGGGAGCACGTGACCAATAATGTTGTTGGTGATGTAGAATGCACAACCACCCCCACACTTTCCTACCCTGTCTTCCCAATGTAGGGTGTATCAGGGGAGTGAGACAAAGGTGTTGGGAGTAGATTTGGAGAGCCAGGTCTCCACTAGGGCAATGATGTCTGGTTGGTGAAGGGTTGCCCAACATTGAAGCGCTGCAGTTTTCTTTGGCAGGCTGCATATATTCAGCGAGGCAATGCAGAGTCCAGAGGATCTGACGGGTGGAGTGGTCGGGGCAGGGCCAGGATTAGGGTGGATATTACCAGAGAGGAGTAGAAGGATGACTAAGGCTCTAATCATAGGGCTGCATGTTGTTAGAGTTTTGGGGGAATGTTTAGAGGAAGGGGAGGATGTAGTGGGGCAGGGGATGGGCAGGGTTTGGAGGGATTGGTGGATGCAGAAGGGCTGGCACGGGGGCCTGGGTGGGTGCTGGGGTAGGGGCTGCCAGTGGGAGGTGGATGCAGGGGTCCAGTGTGTGATGACAAGGTGGGGGGGCATGGCCAGATCTGGAGAGCTGCAAAGGTGCAGTCCACAAGGGGCATAGGGTGAGGTGTGGCAAGTGGGAGGTGAAACCCAGGGTGGTAATGAGGATGAGGCACAAAAGGTGGAATTAAGCAGACATGGTGCCTAGATAGCTTTGGGGGAAGAACAAAGATGTTGTGGGGGGGGAGCCAGAAAAAGCTGTAGGGGCTTTGAGATATGCCACGAAACTGTGGTTTAAAAAGATAGCCTGATATGATGGTTGAGTGGCAGTGCTGTTGACTTTGGCAGCAAGGGTGCAGGATTCAAAGCCTGCAATAGCACCCAGAATATATTTTAGCAGACTATGGGGTTAGGGGCTTTTAGAGTCTTCAAACCTATAGCAAACAATAGTCTGATGTAATAGCTGAGTGGTGGAGCTGCTGAGTGAGATAGCAAGGGTGCAGGGTTCAATGCATGCAATGGCACCAAGAGAGAAATGGTGAAACATTTTGGCAGAGTACAGGGGTCAGAGACTATGAGAGCCTTAGAAAGTAAGGATAAGATAGTAGTAGTAGTAGTAGTAGTAAAATTTTATTTATACAGAAAAATATGCCATTAGGGTTTCGAAAATCCCTATTTACAAGGCATCCCTGTGTAAACAATCATACTAGTTATATAACACTGATCATTTCATAAAAAATATATTAACATACAATGAACTCACAAACATTTCATTTATAAATACATCCATTCTTCATGAAACATTAACACTCATGAAATACATACAAACATTACATTTAGGAATTCATTCATCAGTAATTGATTCAAATATCACCTATAACACAAACATTTAAATGTAACTCTCTTTTCACTGCCGATTTAAATCCTGATAATGACAAGCCAGGGTCCCTGAGGGAGGGGTAGCCTATTCCATGTTTTCGATACTTTATACTGGAGGGTCATTGTACTATATTTATTTTTAATTTTAGGGGTAAGATACATCTTTCTCCACAATTTCTTAAATTTAATCCATGTTCTGGTTTTTAGGTTACACAATAAATAATTTAGTGATTCATTCTTATGTAAACCTTAGTTGAATTAACCAGGAAATCTCAGCCCTCTGTTCTAAGGAATTCCACCTCTAATCTTGAGTACATGTCACAATGGTGAATACCAAAGTCACACCTCAAAACGAATCTAGCTAATCTGTTGTACAGAACATCTAAATTATGTTCTTGTTTTTTCAAGGTATGTTTATAAATGTGGGAGCCATAATCAATCACAGGAAGAAGTAGTTGATTCACTATATTCTGTCGCATCTCCTTTGTTAAGCACTGATATTCGATCTCATAACCCTAATTTAGAATTAACTTTTTTATAAGTTCAGTCACATGCTGATTAAGTTCAATTCTTGATCAATTATGACCCCAAGTATTTATAGTACCTGGTTTGTTCTAGTATTTTCCTCCTATGTCCTAATTAACAAGTTTGTTCCCACACTATCCTTCTTAACTGTACCAAAGTACATGGTTTGGTTTTTTTTATTATTAATCAGTAAACCAAGTTCAGTGAAGTGTTTTTGCATATTTAAAAATCTCTCTGTCGTTTTGTTCTAATTCACCCACATTTTTGCGGATGTGACTAAAACAGTATCATCCGCATACAATCTAATATGTGAGTTTTTAATTACACCAGGTAGATTGTTCAGGTATACCAAGAATAAAGGGACCCAGGATCGATCCTCAGGGTACACCTAGTAACAAACCTAAGCTAGAATTTTACCATTTACTGTTACAAACTGAGTTCTTTCCTCTACATAGGATGAAAACCAACCACCGGATACATCATCCACTCCCAAACATCTTAATTTATCAATCAGGATGTGGTGATTTACTAAGTCAAACACCTTGGATAGGTCCACGTATACCGCGCCCACCGATCTCCCCTCCTCCAGGGGGGTGGCAACTAAATCCAAAAGATCGGTGAGTGCAATAGCCATGGACCTACCTTGTCTAAAGCCCGACTGAAAATGGGTGATTTTTTGATACTTCTCCAAGTATGTGATTAGTTGCCCATGGACAATCTGCTCCAGTAATTTTGAGATTGTTGACAATAATGCTATTGGGCGGTAACTCGAGGTGTCCAGTGAATCCCCCCCCTTATAAATTGGAATTATTTTAGCCTTCTTCCATGAGGTAGGATATACTCCCTCTTTAAGACTCCAATTAAAAAGATCTCTTAGGACTGGGGATATCACTTGGGCAGCTTCTTTTAGTAACCTATTTTCTATCTTGTCACGGCCAGATGCTTTATTTATATTTAGGTTTCTTATTAATTTACATACTTCAGCTGTGGTCACTATTTTAAATCGAAACTTTGGGGTCTGACAACTTTCTACATCATTTTTGTTCTACTGACTGAATTTTCCCCTGGAGGGTTTCAATTCCTGCCTTTAGATCTGGGAGGTCTATAAAATAGTTATTTAAATGTTCTGCAACTATATCTACATCTAAAAGTTTACCATTATGTTTCAATTTAGTTTCTACTTGACTTTTGGCCGGATCTACTAAGTTTTTTATCATTGTCCAGTAGGTCCTGGGATCTGTAGCTTCTTTAATTTTCTGTTTATAGTAATAGGCCTTAGATTTCCTTATTTCTTGGACAACTCTATTCCTAACCTTTTTAAATTTTTCCCATACGTCAGGGCTTAAAGATTTATTTGCTTTTTTCCATAATCATTTTTTTGATCTAATTAACTTTCTTATGGTTACAGTAACCCAAGGTAAATGAGTTTGTCTTTGGTTAACTTTTTTCCATGGAAAAAACATATCACATGCCTCATTGAACATTGTTGTGAATTCCTGAGTGGCTAAGTTCAAATCAGGAATCAAAAAGAGATAGCCAGATAGAATGGTTAAGTGGTAACGCTGCAGACTCTGACAACAAAGATACTGGGTTTGAGAGCAGCAATGGGACAGAGGATAGGTATTTTTATTTCTAAGAAGGGAGAAGGAAGGGTTAAAATCTTGAAATTAGAGGTAGATATTGGCGTGGTTCATTGGCTTAGTGGGTGGGCTATAGACCTTGGGGTAAGGGGAACAAGGTTTGAGGCGTGCAAGGGGCCTAGTGCTCGGACAAAGCAAAGGAAGGAGAAGAGAAGACAGCAGAAAGGATTAGGAGGGAACTGCAGAGACTCCTAGTGGACAGGGATTGCAATAGTTGCTAGGAAGGAGTGGAGAGTGGTTGGAGTGGTGCCAGAGTAGATAGTGCAGCAACCCCTAGTGGTCGGAGTGTATAAGCTGCAAATGGGAAAGTAGACACTTACTAAAATGATGGGTAGGTCATGTGATGTGACATGTGGCCTGCCAGCAGCAATAAATGGAGCAACACCCGGGGTTGGGGTTGGGGTGGGTGGGTGAGAAGAGCCTCTCCACAAGCTGGCTGGAGGGAAGGAGACTTTACCTCTTAAAGGCTCTCAGCAATCCCCAAGTTCAGGCTCCTCAGCTGGGTGGTGTTGTCTTAGTGTTGCCCATGCTTAGAGGGGTATGCTGTGGAACGTAAGGTTTAGGCTGGAAGGTATGGCCCAATCCTTAAGGGCATATGAAATGCTACCCTCCTGAGTTCACAGGTACCTCTCTCAGAGTTCTGCATGTCTTAATGATGTGGGTGGGGAGCCCTCTAATAGAAGTGTCGACTGCCATGTTTCTCCAGAACCCCACCTCTCCAGAGTGCATTAATATACATGGGTGGGGTGGGGGAGGTATCACCATCCTTCTCCAGCCAAGGGAGGGTGGTGGACATGTAGCCCCTTTTTCTTTATGGAAAGACCCTGATCCCCTTCTGTGACTACCAACAAGGTGAATCTGTAATGACCCCCTCTTTTGTGTCAACATATTCATTTTTCACCCACATACACCCCCCTCCTTTAGCTGCCTTATCTGCTGCTATACAGCAGCCCCCTGCCCCTTACTACACATTACAAATTCTGCTTCCCACCTGTTTTCATCGACCTGTGGATCACTTTAAACTATTCAGCCATTTTGCCCAGTATTGCCCCGAATTACTTGGTCACCATTTGCAGCACAGTCCTGGGTCTGGTCTTGGGCTATCCACCACGAGGTGTTCTTCTCAGTAGGAATTACACCCCCTCTAAACTTGTCCAAATATCACCCAGCTTAGATTATACCTCCTGCACCCACTATCCTTGTTATCAGACAGCATAAGAAATAAAAACGTTCATCCCAGTGAATTGTCTGCATTCACAGCAAATTATTATACCCCTTCCCCGCCAAGCGCCAGCTTTCCCATTTCCTTACCTTCCTTCTTATATCAGAGCAAAGCCTATTTCTTTAATCAGACTGGAAATAGGCTTAATCTGTTTATCCATAACCACTGCAACCCGCAAGTGTATCTCCAGCTACAGCTTGGCGATCCCCCCCAACCACGCTCATGCCATACAGCATTGCCAATATACATAGAAACATAGACTTTGACATTAGACGAGGACCGCTTTGGCCCACCTAGTCTGCCCATTTCCCTACTTATTGGATAAGAGGCAGGTTTTAGTTAACCAACAGCCTACTTCCTCCTACCCCTCACTATAATTGCCTGATGTCTGTCAAATGCATTTGATTTCCCCCACTGTTTTTGACCCCACGACCTCCTCAGGAAGGTGGTTCCATGTGTCCACCACTCTCTGTGTGAAAAAATGCTTCCTCACATTGCCCCTGATACATCCCCCCCGTCTTCAAATTGTGCCCCCTTATTCTTGCACATATCTTTTTCTGAAAGATGCTCCCATCTTGGACTTTGTTGATTCCCTTGAGGTACTTGAAAGTTTCTATCATGTCCCCCCTTTCCCTACTTTCCTCAAGTATATACATATTAAGCACTTTTAGTCTCTCTTCATATGGCTTCTGTTGCAGATCCTGCACCATTCTAGTTGTCCTCCTCTGGACTGCCTCCATCCTTTCTATCTCCCTGTGGAGATGGGGTCTCCAGAACAGTATGCAGTTCTGTAGATGGGGTCTCACCAAATGCCTGTACAGAGGCATAACAACTTCAAGTTTTCTACTGGTGATGAGTCTCCCTATACATCCTAGTATCCCCCCAGCCCTACTTACTGCCTTCTCATATTGCTTACCTATCTTAGGGTCATCTGATATGAGTACCCCCAGGTCCCTTTCCATTTTTGTTGTTGTTAGTACCCCCCCCCAATTGTGTAATCTTCCCCTGGGTTTTTGTTTCCCAGGTGCTTTACTTTGCACTCTTTTGCATTGAATCTAAGCTACCATATTTTTGACCATTCCTCCAACCTTGCCAAGTCCCTTCTCACCCTTTCCACCCCCACCTTGTGTATCAACACTGTTGCAGATCTTTGTGTCGTCTGCAAAGAGGCATACTTTTTCTTCCAGCCCCTCTGCAATGTCTCCTAAAAAGACATTAAAGAGGACCAGTTCCAGTACTGAACCTTGTGGTACTCCACTATTAACCTCCCTTTCTTCAGAGTGTACTCCATTTATTATTAACTTCTGTGTCCTGTTGTCCAGCCAGTTTGTTACCCAGGCTACCACCCTGGGACCCATTCCCAGGCTGGCTAACTTGTTTATTAATCTTTTGTGTGGGACTGTGTCAAATGCCTTGCCAAAGTTTAGGTAGGCCATATCCACAGCCCTCCCTGGTCTACTACTTTGGTCACCCAGTCAAACAAATCTATTAGATTCGTCCGACATGACATTCCGCTGTGAATCCATGCTGCCTTGGGTCCTGTGCCCATCTGTCCTCTAGGTACTCAACAATTCTTTCTTTCAGACGTGATTCTATCATTTCCCTACCACTGAGGTCAAGCTAACAGGTCAGTAGTTTCCTGCATTTGCCTTGCTCCCACTTTCATGAAGAGGAATCAAATCTGCCCTCCTCCAGTCCTCAGGTACCACACCATCTTCCCATGATTTGTTAAAAAGGGTACTCAGTGGTGTCACAAGGTCTCTCCTTAGTTCTTTTAGAATTCTGGGGTGAATCCCATCAGGCTCCATTGCTTTGTCCACTTTGAGTTTTAGATGTTCTTTCAGGACTCTTTCTTCTGTGAATGGACTGGTCCCCCCCCCCCCCATCTAGAGGGCTTCTATTGTTCAGTTTAGGTAACTCCTCTTATTCTTCATTTGTGAATACTGAGCAAAAGTATTGGTTCAGCATCTCTGCCTTTCCACAGTCACCCTCCGCCCACCTCCCCTTCCCTTTATTAAGCCTCACTATCCCTCCATTGGTTTTCCTCCACTCCCTGATGTATCTATAAAAGGTTTTATCTCCATTTTTAACTGAGTTGACTATTTTTTTCCTCAGTTTGGCCCTTCGCTATTCTGACTGCCTTTCCTGCTTCCTTCTGCTTTAACTGATACAGTTCTCTGTCCTGCTCCTTCTGTGATTCCTTGTACTTCTTGAATGCTAACTTTTTCTCCCTAACCTTCCCTGCCTCCTCCTTTGAGAACCATAGTGTTTTTTCACTTTGCTTTGTTTTGTTTATTTGCTTCACACAAAGGCTTGTTGCCTCTGTGATGGCTGTTTTGATTTTTCCCCATTATTCTTCCATCCCTCCTTCCTGTCCATTTGCTAGTGCATTCCTTAGGCACTCACCAATTTTGGGAAAGTCAGCCCTCCTAAAGTCCAGTACCTTTGCCTTTGTGAGGCTTGACTATACTGCTGTGTTAATTGTGAACCACACAGTTTGGTGGTCGCTAGTTCCCAGATAGCTACCTACTTTTAAATCTGTGATCCTCTCTTCATCTTCATTTGAGAGTACCAGGTCTAAGATTGCTCCCTCCCGAGTGGGTTCCAATACTAGCTGTCTGAGGTATGCCCCCTGCAGGACATCAAGAATGACCCTGCTCTTGGATGTGGCTGCAGCAAATGTGCTCCAGTTAACATCTGGCACATTCAGGTCCCCCATTAACAATATCTCCCCTTTTTCTGCCATTCGAAGGATGCCTTCTATTATTTCCTTGCCCATTTCTTCCCCATGAGATGGTGGTCTGTATACAACCCCCGTGTAGATTGTGATGCCATTGCCTATCTCCAAGTTGACCCACAGTGCCTGCTTTCCTCCCTGTTTACCCTTTTGTTCAATTGCTTTGATCGCTTCCCTTATGTAGAGAGTTACTCCTCCTCTTTTACCCTCCCTGTCCCTCCTGTAGATTGCGTACCCTGCTATGTTTACATTCCAGTCATGGTTCTGTGTGTACCATATTTCCGTGACTGCCACGATATCCAAGTATCCCTCTTCCATCAAGGCCACTAGTTCAGGAAGCTTGTTACCCAGACTATGGGCATTGGTATTCATCACTCTCCATTTTTTGATGGCTTTACCCCTTTTAGCCCCATCCCTGCCCTTACTGACTTTGCTTTCTTCTCCATTTAACCCTTTCCTGCTCCCTAGTGACCTTTCTACCTTGGTGTTTTCCTCCTTGACTACCCAGTTTTGTGGGAGGTGGCTGTGAATTCCCTACTTCTTATCACTGCCTCCCCACTTGGCTAGTTTAAAAGCTTGCCAATGAAGCAATCACCTAGGAGCCTGGTTCCCCCTCCCGGACAGATGCAGACCCTCATGCCAGTATATGTGGGTATCCTTCCAGGTGGGACCCCAGTCCTCAATAAGGCCAAAATCCTGTGCTCTTCCCCAGTTTTCCAACCATTCATTGAATCACATGGTGCGGAGTACCCTCCCCTCACCCATGCCATAGACAGGCAGGACTTCTGAGAAGGTTACTGTGTGTGCTAGTTGTCTAATGCTGCTCCTCAACTCCACAAACTCCTCCTGCACTGCTCTGATCCCATAACCAGTCAAGTCATTTGTCCCTAGGTGGGCAGTGACATCCAGCTCCCTCTCCTGTGCAGCTGCTCTTGTGATCCTGAGGATTAGCTTCCTGTCCCTCCAAGCCATGTGCCGGGCAGACACCTTATTTCCCTCTCTCCTGACTCCCCCAGTTCTACCCCCAATAACTGAGTCCCCCACCAGGAGTTGCTTCCTTCCTCTTTGGTGTCCTATGCCACCTTGTGGCAGTTCCCAGCAACCTCCTTGGTCTCCACTGTGGGTGCCTCCATTGAGGAACTATGCTCCTCCAATTCGGTATATGGATTGTGGAGAGGTACAACTGGAGGGATACGACTCTGTTCCACCACTCTCACCCTCCCTGAGCCCACCGGGGTCCAACTGCTCTTCTTGCTTGACATCCACTGAGGCAGCGGTGGCAGCCCTGCTGTTTCCGGGGTGGGGAAGGTTTTCCTTATTCCTGTCCAGTTCAGCCTGGAGATGGGCAACCTCCTCCCTCAGAGCAGAGAGTTGTCTGTAAATAGGGCAGCATCACAGCCTCCAGAATGTCTCCCGGAAGACTGCTGCCCTACAGCCAGTGCATTGCACTGCTCCCCACATGTCTGTCTTTTTTCTGTTTATTTAAGTTTTTTTTTTTTTTGTACTGTGTGTGTGTGTGTGCGGTGTGCTGCGGGCACGCCATCTCAATGCAGTGTGCTGTGCTGGTGAGGATGGCAGTTGTACGCCTTGCCCTCTTGGAGAAATGATGTCAGAACCTCTGTTATAAAGAAAAATTACACCCTTGGGGGTGGGTGAGGGGCAGGGGGGTGGGCCCAAGCCCATGCCTCCTGAATCAATCAGCTACAAGCTCTGACTCACCACTACAGTGATTGTTGACCTTCCTTTCAGCAAGACAACTTGCACAGAAACTTAACAGAGAATATACACTGCAAAATTCACTAAAAATACCACCAACAGCTTAATCGGGTTTAAGGTCAGTTAGCATTCATCTGTATTCCCCTCCCCAGGGTTGTGCCTGAAAATAGGCAGGATTTGTTTAGTGCACTTACCCGGTCAACAACAAAACTAAATAAAAAAAAAAAAAATTAAAAACAATTACAGTCAGAGAAAAACCAAACAGTTGAGCCCAATACCTATGATGTAAGCCTCCCCTGACCCACTACAACCTGGTGTTCTGTGCTCTGAAATCAACCAGGGGAAATCATTTTCCACTACCTGAGGCCCTGTCTGGGCTCCAATACACAAACTCCAGGGTTAACAATAAGAAATCCCCAGCCACCAGCAAATAGTACTGTACCAAAAATAGTTTGATACAAACTGTCACAAAATACTAGCAGACAATAATCCAGCTAACCACAAGGGAAAAACAGGTATGCAGTATTTCAATTCTTCTGAAGTTGCTCACAAGACAAGACAAGCAGTTTTGCAAACCCCCTTCTTGATATATAGAATGCAGATGCTCTAATACCCCTACCTCTCTTACCACACCCCAAACTCATGCAAATAATTAGCTTTATTCACTGGCAGAGTTCACATCTGCAGATAATGAAAGACCAAAAAGCTGCTTACCCGACTGTACCCTGCCCCTTACTCCCTTCATTGAGATCAGCAGGGACTTCGCAATGCTCCCCAATCTAGTCACCATACAGTGTGCAGCAAGGAAGAAAAAAAAAAGCTGTGGGCTAATTCTGATGGATGGAATGGAGGAGAGGAAACAGAGAGGGAGAAAGGAGAGCTTGGACAGGTAAAAGAGAAGGAATGGAAGAGAGGCTGAGAGGTAGGGAAAGCACAGATAAAACATACTGTAAATATAATCTATCGTAATTCTTAACAGTCCCAAGGATTCACAGTGCCAGCTCCAAAGCCTTCACACCAACACTTCAGCTATCCATTTGGTAGATGTTTCCAGTCCAACTGAACGCAGTGAGCAAGTCTTTGAGCTGGACCTGGAAATGTCAGAATGTCCTGCTTCAGCGAGGGCCCTCTTTGTCTCCTTCCTCAATGGTGGCCCAGCTAGGTCGCAGTGACAGACCCTTTTCTTCCTGAAAGTGGCAGTCCATTTCTTCTGTGCCTCATGGCTCTGGATCCCTCATATTATTTCACTCTTGGCTTGAGCTCTGTACCTCCCTGGTAACCTTGTAAGGTGGCTCCTTCCCCTGGGGATGAATGCCTGGAACTCCTGCTGCGACTCCGTGTTCTTGATTTGGGTGAAGTAGACTTGCTGCAAGAATTTTTATCCCTAAGTCTGCCTTGCTGTCATGGTCTTTTTTGGCTTTACCACCTTCCAATTATCTTGAATCCATGCCATGTTGGGGTCGGTGGGTGGGTGGGTTGTCTCAAGTTTTGTGTAGCTGTTGGCCCCACTGCAGCTTGTGTTCTGTGTGCATGGCTTTCATGATGTGGTGAAACAATTCTCCTGCTCATGTCTGCTCAGTCCTTCTGTACCTTGACTGTTTGTGACACAAAGGCAGCTGCTTCTCAGGGGTAGTAAACAACTGTCATTTTTGAGCCCAATGCACTTGGAGGGTGGAAGGTTACTTCAGAAAATACTTGATACCCGTTCTGGCCAGATCTTTTTTAACATAGGAGAAAGCTTTATGGCGCTCTGCTACATCTTGGAAAAAGTCTTGAAATAAATATACTGTATGCCCATTCCAGTACAACGGATCTTTTTCCCTTGTTTTTCTCAAAATTACCTCCTTCATACTGTACAGTATCTAAGAAAGTCAGTCAATATAGGGTGCGGTGGATCTCCTTGGGCAGGTTTCAGCACCTCAGTCCTGTGGGACTGCTCCACTTCTAACGGTCCAACCTAGTAAAACTCCAACAGCTTAGGGATCATCATCTGCAGAAATTCATTCATACATACATGGTCCTTCCAATCGCTCCGGTATGCTCACAGTATGGATGTTGTTGCGATGACCTCTGTTTTTGAGGTCATTGACTTTGTCACACAGCTGAGCCATTTGTCTCTCCAGATTTGCTATATGATCGTCCTGCCTTGTAGCTTTAGACCCCACTTGCAGTGAAAAAAATTCATTCTCTGTTATCCTTACTTCTGTTGCTTCCACTCTCTGTCCATGACTGACACAGACTGTTGGATTGCAGGGACATCAGCCAGCAATGTTTTTTAACATATTTTTTATCTCCACAATGTCTGAGTGTCCCAGTGACTGCTGCTGGTCTGTCATTTCAGCCCATTTGGAACTTGTTGCCATGCTCTTCCTTCCCTTTCCATGCGGTACTGCCCTGAGGCTGACTGGCACTCTCTGAGGAAAATATTAATTAAATCATTTGTTGGTGTCTACTCAAACCACAGAGGCAGATTCCTTATGCTTCAATCTACCAAACCTTAGTTTTCAATGAAAAAGTAATAGTTGAAATTCATGTACCATTCCCATTTAAGGCTGATGATTGTGCGGAGCTCATGGATCAGGTGGCCATCTTACTTGGTGTCTCTCTAACGTCCCCAAGGCCATCACTTTGAATTTGCCTTACTTTTTGCAGTTTACCATCTCACTACCAGAGCCCATACACTTAAGGACTTGTGGAGGCATACACATGTAGAGCACTGTTACTGTACAATGTTAGCTGCTGACACAACCCTGCAGATGATTATGTACTGTATATGTTTAGCATTTAAAAACAGTGACACCAAGCATTACAACTATGTGTAGTTGCAACTAGGGACATTGTGACAGCACTATCCATATATTGTACCTTTAGTCATGATGCAGCCTGATGCCAGGCTCCACTTTACTGTATAATAGAAACAAGACATTGTCAATTTCCACACCCTTTGTTCATGATTCTACTACACTACCTCTTCTCCCTCCTTTCCTGCCCCTTTGTCCTACTCCCTCCATTCCAATGACACCCACTGTTTCTTCATTGCCTGAGCCATGACCTCTGCTGGGCAGTCTGCTTTCTTTTACATGCTCCTCTTCTCTGGCCTTCCCTTCCATTCTCAATTCATTCTGCCTCCACTCCTGCTACTCTAAGGGTTCATCACATGCATATCACTAACACCTGCACCTGCTCATAATCTCCCATCTTACCCTAGGACCTACACTGAACTGTAAATGATGCAATTAAACTGTTCTTTGGCTTATTGTACCAGTTCCACCTGCTTGGCTCCTACAGTAGGTCATCTTATTCAAAGCTGCACTGATTATTGTAAGTTTTGTATACTGTAATCGGTATTTATTTATTTTTTTATTTAGTATACTTTATTCATCCCAGGCTGACCCACATCAGCCCAGCCTCTGGCCCCAGCTCCATCATCCATCCATCCCCTGGAACTTACCATCCCTGGTGTTCCTCTGGCTTACTCCTCAGGGTGGGGCCTTTGGAATGGGGGCCTGGCTTTCCCCCTGTCAGAAGCTAAAGTTTGGTGTCCAGGGAGCACTTACCTGGTGTTTTCCCCTGGCTTACCCCTCCAGGTTGGGGCCTTTGGCAGGGGCTCAGCTGTCCTCCATTTGAACCTGAAGCTCAGTGTCAGGGGAGCACCACAGGATGATGATGCAAGACCTGTGAGGAGAGACGAGTGGCATACTTCAAAGCCCAGTTTTCCCATCTTCTAGTTGTGAGGCATGGCATACAATGATGTCAATGGCAGCTCTCTTGATATCTATGCTGCCTCCCCCCATCAGCAAGCTCTGAAGGTCAGTTCCCCAGCCTCCACTACGGTCCGTTGAGCACTGGCAGCTAACCAACCCTCCTCCCCAGATGACAAAAGCAGTTCCTGGGGCACTGAGTCCTACCTACCCCCACATTCTGTATTTACATTAATGCATTTATTGTTGTTCTGTGTCTACATATGTCCAGTGTGACAATTGTCATTGTGTATGTACTGCTCTACTTTTTTCCCTTGTTCTCCCTCCTCAGGACAGCTCTGGAAATGAGGTAATTTCATGCAGTAGACCTTTTCTGGTAAAACATCTCCAATAAGTAACTACTATTTCACTGGGGACTGGTAATGGGTTATTTTCTCCACAAAATTATTTCTTACATGGATCCAAACATTTTAATGTTGTGGAAGAAGAGTTTATGCTTAACTAAATTCAAAGGTTTGATGTTAAATGTTAAAACGGAAGAAGAAAATAAATTATATGGTAAAATTGTCATTATCTGTCTCTCCAAAAGCCTTTAACTCAGAGATTCAGCATGCACTATCAACCAGAAGCTAATGCAGCATATACATTCATATTTGCATTGTATCTTGTGTATGTACTATATAACTTATAAAGTATATGTCTTTGATATTTTTTTAGGAATTGTATGTTTATTATTTTAAGTATGTAATATTCTGTTGACTGTAATCCAGCACAGGGCTCTGTCCTAATGGTACTTTTATGCAGCATAAAAACAAAAATTTTAACTACTACTAAAACTGCAGCAGACTATATATGCAATATTTCATTTTGCACAAAGAAGCCACTGCATGAGAAGTAACAACATTTCTATTTCAGGTACAGTCAACACCTTTTATTGAATATTTATAAAAATGCTATGACTTGTCATAACTCAGAGTTGTTTAGTTAAATGTTACGTGTTTAATAGAGCCCCTTGTTCATATATCATAACCTCTGCTGAAAGCCTTTGGAAAGCATTGTTTGCAACAAATTCTCAGGGGACACTTTTAAATTCATAACACTTAGGGTAATAGTACAAAATTAGAAGGAATAGCTAATGAAAACTATGTAAAGTGTTACAGTTGTTGTCAACAAGTACTGTAGGGATATCCTAATTAAAATGATGAAATGTTAATTCCATTCATTTTATTATCTTACTTGTTATCCAATTTGATTTACCTCTAATACTAAACCTGTAAATAGACTGTCATCTCAAACCATCTTCCTTCTGTTCACTGTAAAGACATTCTTCAGTGCAAATATACATATTATTAATTTATTTACTAAAATGCATACTTCACACGTGTACAGTAACTAAACTCAGTCTCCCTCCGCTGCTCATCGTACTCGGGCGGTGTTATGCAATGCCAGGTCTATTAAAAACAAGACCACCATAACTGGGGATCTTGTTAATTTGACTGACCTGGCTTGCATCACCGAGACCTGGTTGGATGGAAATGCAGGCCAAATTCTGGCTTCAGCAATTCCACCTGGGTACTCAGTGATACATCACCCAAGGATCTATCGTAGGGGCGGGGGTGTGGCCTTATGTTTTAAATCAGAACTGAACCTGAGGGAAATTCCAGTGGGAGCCACCAACTCCTTTGATTGTATCATGGGTGATGGTGTGGGGTCAGGATTCTTCTCATCTACTCTCCGTCAGGAGATGGGAATGTTTTCCTGTGGGAAGTTGCGGACTTTATCGCTGACCTAACATTGGGACCCCATAGATGGCTGATCCTTGGAGATTTCAATGTGTGGGTCGACGATTAACTCTCACAGCTTGGACAGGACTTCCTCCAGCTGATGAGCTCATTGGGCCTCACACAGGTTGTTTCATCCTCGACCCACATTGGTGGTTATTCATTGGACTTGGTGTTTCTCCTGGGGATGGAGATATCCGACTTGGTGGTGGAACCAGTCGGATGGTCAGACCATCATAACATCAGCTTCTGTTTTGAGGCCCCCCTAAGAGGCCTTCCTCTATGGAGATGGTCCAGTGCTGCTCTTTGAGGGGTGTATCCCTAGATGGCCTGATGGCGGTATCGGACCTATCGGGCATGCCGAGGGAATGCATGAATCCAGTGGATCTGGTATTTGCCTATAATAAGGCAGTGACAGAGGCTCTGGATTCTATTGCTCCTGTCCATGTTCATTCACTCTTCCTTCATCCTAGGTCCCCATGGTTTGATGGGGACCTTAGGGAATTGAGGAGAGTGGGACAAAAGCTAGAGACAATGGCAGAGGTCTGGCCTGGTATGTGACAGGCTTAGTTTGATGGACCATTAATTGGTTTATCAGTCAACAATTTCCCGTAAAAAGGCAGAATTCCTGTCCAGGGAAATAGCTGCTGCATGGAATCGACCAGCTCAGCTTTTCTGGACTGTGGACAGACTGTGCAATCTACTCTGTCTTCAGCCCAGAAATGCTTTTTCACAAGAGCAATGTGAGGAGTTTGCTCAATTCTTTGCGGATAAGGTTGCCAGAATCAGGTCTGATATCCACCTGACTCTTTCTCTAGGGAATAGCAGTGATCAGCAGGAGATATTGGACTCCCGGTTTGAGTGGTGCGACTTTGCCCAGCCTACAATCAATGATATTGTGATGGTTATCCAGACTTTACGTCCTACCAACTGTAGTTTGGATCCAGGCCCCACACTCTTGCTCGTTGGCTGCATTCATGTTATCAGCCCAGTCCTTGCTGAGATAGTCTGGTTATCCTTGGAGAGGGGACTTTTTCCAGCTTCCCTTAAGGAGGCCATAGTTCGACCTCTCCTTAAAAAGTCTTCCTTGGATCCCGACTGTCTAGCAAACTACAGGCCGGTCTCTAACCTTCCCTTTTTGGGTAAGGTTATTGAGATGGTGGTGGATTTGCAGCTGGAAGACCATTTGACCAGCCACAATATCTATAATTTTCTCCAGTCCAGTTTCAGGAAGAGACATAGTACTGAGACGGCTCTTGTTCGGGTACTAAATGACCTCCTGATAGCGAGAGATCGAGGGGCCTGTTCCATCTTGGTCCTTCTTGATCTCTCTGCAGCATTTGATACTGTGGACCATGGTGTGCTGTTGGATTGCCTGCGGTTTATCTGCAGACTCTCAGAGGTTGTCCTCAGATGGTTTCAATCTTCTCTCATGGGTAGGACTCAGAGAGTGGTGTCAGGGGTTTGTACCTCAGCTCCATTCTCCCTGCCCTGTGGGATTCCAGAGGGATCCATCTTAGCACCCATGTTGTTTGCAGTGTATATGCTGCCGTTGGGAGCAATTATTAGATGGTATGGCTTGAGTTTTCACTGCTATGCAGATGACACTCAGTTATACATGTCTTTTGTCCCGGAACATGATGATGCTGTCTTAGTGCTCAACAGCTGTCTGACGGAAATTCAGGCCTGGATGAAAGTGAGCTGGCTAAGGTTGAACCCTGAAAAAACTGAGGTGTTGGTCATGAACCCAGATCGTCATGAGATGGGTATGTTGGCAGGTTCACCTTCGGGTCTATGGCTCGGAGGTGTTCAGCTGGCTACCTCAGACCAGGTGCAGAACCTGGGCTTTCTGTTTTATGACTGCTTGACCCTGAAATCACAGGTGTTCGCAGTTGTTAAAACTTCTTTTTACCATCTAAGAAATATCGCCCGGGTGAAACACTTGGTTCCTCCCGATGATCTTCCGACATTGGTTCACGCCATCGGTTCCTCCCGTCTTGACTACTGTAATGCCCTTTACCTAGGGCTGCCAGGGGTTGATATCCGCTGCTTGCAGCTAGTGCAGAACACGGCAGCCAGGCTATTGACTGGTGCATCAAGAACCAGTCATATGACACCTGTGCTCTGCGTTCTGCACTGGCTGCCTATACAGTGGCGGATCACCTTTAAGGTTGCTTTGCTTACCTGTAAGGCCCTACAGGAACAGGGACCGGGTTACTTGAAAGATCTCCTTTGTCCCTACCATCCCCTCCATCCTCTCCAATCCTCCAATGAGGGATTGCTAGAGGTCCCTAGGGTACGTCTGCAAACATCTGGAGCAAGGGCATTTAGTTTTGCTGCCCCGTTCCTGTGGAACTCTCTACCTCATCAGGTTCGAGACTGCCTAACCATCCAGAGTTTTAAAATAGCTGTGAAAACCTATCTCTTCAGCCTGGAATTTATTGATTGAGGTTTAGTTTGCTTTCCTATGCTGCTATTGTATTGTTGTCTGTTGAATTATATGTTTGTTAGAATAATTTATTCTGTATTATGTATTTATTGTACAGGTGCCTTGGTTTTAGAAAGGTGCCTTTTAATAAATAAAACTGATTTGATTTGATTTGATAAAGTATGCATGATAGAAAACTATTAAAATGCTCATATAGGTTCACATTAAAAACTTGTATGTTTATGTACTGCCTCATTCCAAGACTTACAGGGCATAGTGGTAAGCATTTAAGGTCCAAGTCTGCATTTACTTCTTGAAGATGCATGGAACTGCTGGTTTACTACCGTTATTGTATTATGTTTTGTTTTATTTTTATAAAATCACTCCCATTATTTTTATCATTTTGTTTCAACTCTGAGGACATTACCTAAAGTGTTAAAGGAGAAAGTTATACAATCTATGATTATAAAGCTGTTTAATTTATTACTTATTCTATGCAAATTAGTTACTATTGTATAGTATATAACCATAGGACACCATAGTAAATTAACTTTGCTCAATTATTTTATCATTTTTATGTTTGCATGTGCACATGCACAAGAAACATGTTGCAGCAGCTTGCTGGAGTAGTGGGTTGTGGAGGTACGGCAGTGTTGTGGCCAATGCAAGCAGTGCTTTTTGGGTCTGGTCTCTTTGGTACCAACAGAGGAGCATTCTGTCGATGACAGCAGTATTGCAGCATGCCACCAACTTGAAAGAAATTCACCACTCAATCAGGGAGTGCCCCATCATTTAACAATCAGTTGTTTGTGCTGCTGGGGCAGTCCCTGATTCCAGCAATGAATCACAGCTTGCCTTGTCTGGTGTTCCATTTCAATAAACATGGTGGCTGTCACCGTCCACCTCTCACAGTCCCCATGGAAGCCAATGGGGGAGTCCAATCATCCTGTCAGCATGCCCTCTTCCCAGTTCATTTGCTGATAGGGGGGCCCAATCCTCATCAGCATAATGTCCATGTAATGGTCTTGTATGCCAAGGAGGTGTCCAATCTCCCTCAGCATCATGTGCCCCCCTAAACACAGACCCGTTTTCTGTGCCAATGGGGGGCCCAATCCCTGTCAGCTTCAGTCCCCCTCCCCAAAAAATACAGGTGGCTGACTGGGAGCCCACCCCAGTGTACCAAAAACAAACCTGTAAAGGAAAAACCTTCCCACAATGTTTTTTTTTATATATTTTTTTAAACCTGTTAAAGAAAAAAACTGTCCCTTGTTGTCTCTGGTGCCCCCTCCCCCAACCCACACCCACACTCTACATACCTGACCTCCCCACACACACCCTCACCCCATACTTACCTCCATAGCCCGGCGCAACAATCTTTGGTGGAGAAGGAACACGTTTGCACACTTCAAAGTCAACTGCAAACTGAAGAAATGACAGTAAGCTGTATAATGGCACAAATGGTTTTTTTTCAACTTAGGTGGATATCTCAGTCATTTTAGCAAATGTTGGAACCAAATTTTCAACGTGGGATTCTTGGGACCCCTCCTCATGAATTCAGTCACTGTCATCTGGTTATTTGGTCACAAAAGGTGATTTTACAGTCATTGCACAGAATCACCTTTTGGGTCTGATTAACAAAATTACAGTATCACTGTTCATGAGGTGGGCTCCCAAAAAGCCTATGTTGCAAATTTGGTGAAAAAATTCCAAAAGATGACTGTGTTATGAGCATGCATTGCGCAGTTTCCATGCACACTAGTAACTCTGGGAATTTTTAATATTTTCACTCCAGATTTTTAACATTGGCATTTTTCATACCTCCTTATGAACAGTACATCTGTCATTTTTCACATCCTGGCCAAAATGTGTTTTCGCATATCCAACGCACAATAGCCCAGTTGCTGAGGGAAATCAGTGTTCTGGACAGATTAAGAAAATCACAGTGACTCTTCATAAGTAGAGGTCCCAAAATGCCTATGTTGAAAATTTGATGACAAAAGTCCATACAATGACTATGTTACAAGCGTGCATTGTGTAGTTTCCACGCACTCTCACAACTTTGAGAATTTAAAATATTTTCACTCAAGATTTTCAACATTGTCATTTTTGCACAACTGCTTATGAACAGTAAAGCTGTCATTTTTCACATCCTGCCTGAAATATATTTTCACACATCTGGCACATAATGGTGCAGTCATGGAAAGTCAGTGTTTGGGACAAGTTAAGAAAATCACAGTGACACTGTTCATGATCAGAGGTCACAAAATGCCTATGTTGAAAATTTTGTGAAATAATTCCACTAAATGACATTGTTATGAGCATGCATTGCACAGTTTCCATGCACGCATGTAAGTTCGAGCACTTTTAATACTTTCACTCCAGATTTTCAACATTGCCATCTCTTCACACCGTCCTATGAATGGTACAGCTGTAATTTTTAACGTCCTGCCCGAACTGTATTTTAGCACATTTGGTGCAGAATGGCGTGGTCGGTGTGGGAAATTAACATTCGGGACAGATTCACAAAATCACAGTGCTAGTGTTCATGAGCAGAGGTCCCAAATGCTTTCATGAGGTGGGGTCACAAAAAGGCCATGTTGAAAATTTGTAGTACAAATACCAACAAACGCCCAGGGCATTAGGGTTTCTAACCATAATATCCCACCCTGTACAGACTGGCAGGTGTCAGGGGTGTGCCTTTGGATTGCTGGCTGTAATGCTCAAGCCATTCCACCCCATACCCACTCTAAATCCAGTGACAGGCATTGAGGTGTGCCTTGGACTCTTTGGCCCCAGAGTTCATCCCATTCTCCTATACTGCACCCATTTCAGAGTATGTCCTTATGGAATGGGGTGATTGTAAAGCTGACCACCCCAAGGTACACCTCAACACTTGTCGGTATCTGCAGGATAGGGTGCGGTGACATGGTGTGAGCATTATGGGCGATGACCCAAAGGCACACCCCAATGCCTGTCCATCTCTGCAGGGTGGAGGTGGGGTTGGCGTGAGTTCAGTACTTCCCTGCCATTCCTATTCTTCATCTGTCTAACTCCTGCACTTCCAATGCAAATATCAGCAAGAAAACATTAGGCATTGACAAATGCTTGTTATTTATTTAGTTTAGATTTTGTTAACTTGGTATGAACCCAATGACACAGACTGTCCATTTTAAAGGGGGACACAGAAATGAAGCCAGATACAGAAAACAGAGAAGAAACTGAATGAGTAACACAGCACAATAACACATAATACAGATCAATCACATCAATTGAATTATTTTGGTAGAAAATACAATGAAAAGCAGTAATCTTCAAGTAGTTGAAAGCCATCATGTTACAATATAAGTAAAAAATGCTATTAACATTGTATTAATATCATTGGCTAGAGGTAGCCAGCTTTGATTTGGAACAAAGTCACACCTAAAAGTAAGTTTAGGTGTATTATGTGTAAAATGGGCAGTCCTGTGATTTTAAGTATCTATGTCTTGACTGAGATCAAAATGGATTCCACATAATTAAAATATGAGTCTGGAATGATAGCCCTGCAATGGGGCAACAGCTTGTCATGCTGGTGACCTGTGCTTCTTGCTCCAAGCCTGGATAAACATAAAATTTGATGACAGATAAGAACCGATTGACCCATCTAGTCTGCTCATTTCCCTACCTAATGGATGAGCTACAGATCCTAGTTAACCAACAGCCTACTTCCTCCTACCCCCCACTAGAATTGCCTTATGTCTGTCCCATGCATTCTTGAATTACCCCACTTTTTTTGACTAAACAACCACCTCAGAAAGGCTGTTCCATGTATCCACAACCCTCTCCAAGAAAAATACTTCCACACATTACCTCTGAGCCATCTCTTCTCTATCTTCAAATTGTGCCCCCTTGTTCTTGCACATCTCTTTTTCTGAAAGATACTACCCTCTTGGACTTTGTTGATTCCTCTGAGGTACTTGAAAGTTTCTATCATGCCCCCCACCCTCCTTTCCTCGAGGGTATACATATTAAGCTCCTTTAGTATCTCTTCATATGTTTTCTGGTGCAGACCCTGCATCATTTTAGTTGTCCTCCTCTGGATAGCCTCCATCCTGTCTATGTCCTTGTGGAGATGGGGTCTCCACAACTGCACACAGTATTCCAGATGGGGTCTCACCAACTGTCTGTAAAGAGGGATAGCAACTTCCTATTTTCTACTGATGATGTCTCTCCCTATGCATCTCAGTATCCCCCCAGCCCTCCTTCTTCCCTTCTCTCATGGTTTGCCCACCTTTAGGTAATCTGATATGACTACCCCCAGGTCCCTTTTCATTTTTGTTGTTATTAGTATCTCACCCCCATTGTGTACTCTTCCCCTGGGTTTTTGTTTCCCAGGTACATTACTTTGCACTTCTTTGAGTTTAATCTAAACTGCCATACATCTGACCATTCCACCAAACTTGCCAAGTCCTTTCTCATCCTTTCCACCTCACCTTGTGTATCAACCCCATTGCAGATCTTTGTGCTGTTGGCTAAGAGACATACTTCTCCTTCCAGTCCCTCCGCAATGTCCATTTTAAAGTCATTAAAGAGGACCAGTCCCAGTACTGAACCCTGCAATACCCTGCTAGTAACTCCCCCTTTCTTCAGAGTGGACTCAGTTTACTATTACCCTCTGCGCCCTGTTGTTGTGCCAGTTTTTTACCCAGAATACCACCTTGGGATCACTCCAAGGTTGGCTAACTTGTATATTCATCTTTGGTGTGGGACTGTGTCAAATGCCTTGCTAAAGTCTAGGTAGGCCATGCCCACAACCCCCGGTCCACTACTTTGGTCACCCAGTCAAAGAAATCTATTAGATTAGTCTGACATGACCTTCCCACTGTGAATCCATGCTGCCTTGAGTCCTGTGCCCTGCTGGCCTCTAGGTACTCAAAAATTCTTTCCATCAGAAGTGATTCCATTATTTTCCCTATCACTGAGGTCAAACTAACAGGTCTGTAGTTTCCTGCCTCTGCCTTACTCCCACTTTTGTGAAGTGGAATCACATCTGTCCTCCTCCAGTCCTCTGTTACCACCCCACCCCATCCTCCTGTGACTTGTTAAAGAGGGTAGTCAGTGGTGTCACTAGTTCTACCCTCAGTTCTTTTTGAATTCATGGGTGAATCCAGTCAGGCCCTATTGCTTTTTCCACCTTCAGTTTTAAGAGTTCTTTCAGAACCCTTTCTTCTGTGAATGGACTGGTATCGACACCCCTATCCAGAGTGTTTCTATTGTTTGGTTTAGGTACCTCCCCCTCCTTTTCTTTTGTGAATACTGAGCAGAAGTAATCATTTAATATCCCTGCTTTTTCACTGTCAAGCTCTGCCCACATGCCCTCCCCTTTATTAAGCCTCAGTATCCCTCCCTTGGTCTTTCTTCACTCCCTAATGTACCTATAAAATTTTTTATCCCCCTTCTTAGCAGACTTGGCTATCATTTCCTCATTTTGGGCCTTTGCTATTCTTACTGCCTTCCCAGCCAGCTTCTGCTTTAACTGATATAGTTCTCTGTCCTTCTCCTTCTGTGTTTCCTTATATTTCCTGAATGCTATCCTTTTCTCTGCAACCTTCCCTGCCACCTCTTTTGAGAACCATAGTGGCTTTTTCATTCATTTTGTTTTCTTGATTTGCTTTATACAAAGGCTTGTTGCCTCTGTGATGCCCGTTTTGATTTTTCCCCATTGTTCTTCCACTCCTCCTTCTTGCCTGTTTGCTTGAACTTTTCTGAGGCACTCACCATTTTGCAAAAATCAGCCATCCTGAAGTCCAAAGCCCTTGCTTTTGTATGGCTTGGCTGTACAGCTGTGTTTATTGTAAACCACACTGTTTGGCAGTCGCTTGTTCCCAGATGGCTGCACACTTCTAAATCTTAAATCCTCTCTCCATCCCTGTTTGACAGTACCAGGTCTAAGATTGCTCCCTCTCAAGTGGGTCCCAACACTAGCTGTCTGAGGCATGCCCCTGTAGGGCATCAAGAATGACCCTACTCTTGGATGTGGCTGCAGTAAAGGTGCTCCAGTTAAAATCTAGCATATTCAGGTCCCCCATCAACAATATCTCTCCTTGTTCTGCCATCCTAAGGATTCCTTCTATCATTTCCTTGTCCACTGCCTCCCCCTGAGACGGGAATTTGTAAACAACCCCTGTACAGATTGTGGTGCCAGTTCCTATCTTCAGGGTGACCCACAGTGCCTCTTCCCCTCCCTGTTTACCCTTTAGTTCTGTTGCTTTGATTCCTTCCCTTATGTAGAGAGCTCCTCCTCCTCCTCCTCCTCTTGTATCATCCCTGTCCCTCTTGTAGATTATGTACCCTGGTATGTTGACATCCCAGTCATGGTTCTCTGTGTACCATGTTTCTGTGACTGCCATGATATCCCAGTGTCCCTCTTCCATCAAGGCCACTAGTTCAGGGAGCTTGTTACCCAGACTATGGGCATTGGTACTCATCACCCTCCATTTTTAGATGGACTTATCCCTTTTAGGCCTATCCCTGTCCTTACTGCCTTTGCCTTTTTCTGGATTTACCTCTGTCCTGCTCCCTATCGACTTCTCTACCTTTGTGTCTACTTTGCTAGCTACCCTGTTTTGTGGGGGGTGCTGGGATTTTCATGCTTATCCTCAGTGCCTCCCCCCCTTGGCTAGTTTAAATGTTTGCCAAAGAAGCATTTAAACCTATCACCTAGAATCCTGGTTCCCCTCCCAGACAGATGCAGACCATCACACCAGTATAGGCCTGTATTCCTCCAGGTAGACCCTCATTTCCCAATGAAGCCAAATCCTTGAGCTCCGCACCAGTTTTTCAACCAGTCCTTGCATCCCATGGTGCAGTGTACCCTAGCCTCTCCCATGCCACAGACAGGTAGCACTTCTGAGAAAGCTACCATGCATGCCACTTGTCTAAGGCCCCTCCCCAACTCCCCAAACTCCTTCTGTACTGCTCTGATCCCATTCCCAGTGAAGTCATTTGTCACTAGGTGGACAATGGCATCCATCTCCCTCCTTCATGCAGTTGCTCCCACAATCCTGAAGATCTGCCTCCTGTCCCTCCAAGCCATGGCACAAGGCAGGCACCTTCCTCCCTCCCTCCATCTCCCTTCCCTCCCTCAGTTCTACTTCCCTAATGATTGAGTCCCCCACCAGGAGTTATTTCCTTCACCTGTGGGGTCCCATGCCACCCTTCTGTGGGTCTCCTTTGTGGAGGTTTCCAGTGTCCTCCTTGGTCTCCACTGTGGGTGCCTCCATAGAGGAACCACACTCTGCCAGAATGGTGAATGAACTGTGAAGTTGCACAACTAAGGGATGTGCCTCTGCTCCACCACCCTCACACTCTCTGAGCCCACCTTGGTCCAACTGCCCCTTTTTCTTGGCAACCTTTGAGACAGTGGTGGTGGTCTGGGTAGTCCCTGAGTGGGGCAGGAGTGTTCCTGAATCCTCACCAGGTCAGCATAGAGATGGGCAACCTCCTCCATCACACCAGAAAGGTGCCTGAAAATAGGGCAGCAACACAGCCTCCAGAACATCTCCCGGAAGACTGCCGCTCCACAGACAGTGCATTGCACCACTTCCCACATGCCTGTCTTCCTTCCTGTTTAAGATGTGTTCTTTTGTTTTTTTGTTAATCTTTTTTTTTGTGTGCAAGCGTGTGAGTGTGTTTGCCCCCTATTCAGTACGCTGTACCTTTGAGGATATGAACAGGTGTATGTCCTTTGCACTTTTGGGGAAGTTATGTCAGAACCCCTGATATAAAGTAAATGATGCACTTGGGTGGTGGGGTGGGTGGGGTGAGGGGTAGGGTGGTGGAACAAACCTGCCTCCCAGAAACAATCAACTACAACTCGACCCACCATCCCAATGAGTGCCTTCCTTTCTTTTCAGACACCAATTTCACAGAGTTTAAGTAATAGGTCTAGTCACAAATGACTGTAAATATTCTCCCAGCTAGATTTCCTCCCTGGCAAATAAAAGTTACACTAAGAATAGTCAACCCCCAAAACAGAGAACTAAAACACTGACTTCTATTTACTTACACAGGCCCCAAATTTAAGAATTCAATTCAGTGTACTCTATTAAATCACCTCCTTGCTATAATGAAGCTGGTGGCTGCTCTCTGTCTCAGCTACAGCAAACAGAGTCCACAAACAACTCCTGTCTTGCTATGGCTCAGCAGATAGCTCACAAGACATCAGTGTGAATATCCCCAACCTTTGGGGAGGAGGACTTGAGTTGCATGTGCTACAGCTACATCCTGGTGGCCACAGGGCATCACTAAGATTCAGCTTGAACTGGAGCATACCAGAACACAGGAATGGCTTCACTCCATAGGCTGAATGATGTAGCATGTGTGCACTTGGGAACCCTGGCTGATGCCATCCAAGTGATGGAATAATCAGTAAAAACAGAGTGAGCACCACTTTCAGGGTGACAGCATCCTTAGACTCTGCACTTGCCATTTCTCCCCATTGTCATTGAGGCACATGTCAGGAAGCACAGGGAAAACAAGAAGCAGTTGCATAATTCACCAAAATATGCATTTACAGTAGCAGTAACATAAAAAATAAACTTGTTCAATGTAACTATGTACAAAGGAGAAAAAACATTAGTTTTCCTTTAGTCTCTGTATCCCTTTTTTCTTTTAATCTGTCTTGCAGTTACAAAGTAGCTCTTTTATAAGTCTTTTCAGCCCCCATACTTAGCAAGCATCCTGTTCTTGTAAGTGCCAGAAGCTGCTAGAATACAGTGTGCTTGAGCTGAGAGGCCCCCTTCTGCAGATTTTTCAAAAGGCTGGAAGATTTGCACTCAAGTAACCTCTAGAGTTTACAATAGCTTTCTGCAATCATTTCAAAATATAAGTATATATATTTCAACAGTAACACTATATATTTTCCAAACACAAAGGATTCCAATATCAGTTACATTTCCATACAACGATTGGCACATATTTTTATATCAGCAGATCTAGATATGCAATTGAAAAGAAAACAGACAGCAAGAGAAAACTGAAAGACAGTGAGAGGCGACGAATCACAAGATTGTTGGGTTGATCAAGTCCGAGGTCTCACAGGAAAACATGGCTGTGCAACTGGACAGACAAATAGACAGGAAAGGACAGATTCTTGCATTTTAATCACTTTCTCGAACAACTGGGACAGGGTCCTATTCCACCCTCTCACAACCATGCATAATTGTTCACTGGATGGGGGGGCAGCTGGCTCTCTTCCAGCCCCTTCATGGGGAGGCAAGCTGTGGGAACCACTGAGGCAGTGGTGATAGGTGACTTGAGCTGTGTGGTTGGTGGTTGTGGAGTCTAAAGTAAATGTGACCCTTGATTGAAAACAAAGGATGGAAGAAAACATACAATTGATCCCACACCAGGTAAGAGTTTACTTGATTAGCAGTCATAAGTTTCATAACCAGAATGGGCTTATTCATTCTTAAGGAAAGCCCACAAAGGCACTCCCAAGGGTAATGAGAACCTATTTGGATATCCTTTTACTTTGAGATAGGGAGTTCTATTAACTTCAAAGAATATTTGTGCACCAGAAGATAGTTCTAAGATGTAGTAGAAGGTTTTTGCTACTTGATCATAAAAAGGTATAGATTTTTACAATATTAAAATACATAAAAAAGAGAAAAAATTGAGATTTTTATTTATCTATTTATTTATTTCAATCTAGTATTGCAATACCTTTGAGCCTAGGCTCTTTTACAAAGGTTCCACATCAGTGTGTGCAACAGTCATCATTTGTAGTTACAAACATATAGTCATTGACTTACAGACATGTAATAACCAGTACAAAGACTTGATCTATGAGCAAGACAAGGGAGGGGGTGGGTGGTGGGGAAGTGAGGGTAGGAGATCGAGGGGGGAGGAGGTACAGGGCTAAGAGGGAGTACGGGAGGTGGTTGGGGCAGGGGCAGGAATGGAGATATGGGGGGAGGTGGATGAGGGTGGGAGACAGCGCAGCCAGGGGGCCTTGTCAAGGGAATATGACAGGTAAGGTGCTAGGGGTGCAAAGACTGATTATAAGTGCTGGGCACTGTGGCATTTGCAGTTGGAATGGTGGAAATGTTAAGATAGGCAATCGCAGGATACAAGCAGCGAGAGGTGCAGCTTGGACTTGAAGAAGCTGAGTGTTGGAGCGGTCGCTATGTCACTGCCAAGAGAGTTGAGCCAGTTGGATGACCGATAGGCAAATGATCTTTGTCCTTGGGTTGTGCGACATCGTGGAATATGTAGCAGATGGGAATTGGATCTCCTTGTAGTGACATTTCTATGTCTAGGCTTAAGAAGGGCACATACACCAGGTGGGGCCAGACCCATTAAAATTTTCTTGGCCATGATGCAGGTTTGGTATTTTATGCGTTTGTCCAGTTGAAGCCATCCAGATTGGGAATAAAGGTCACATGTGTGGGTACGGCGATGTGAGCCAGTGATGAGACAACAGGCCTTATTCAGGGAGGTTGTGATATGTTTGAGAGCAGAGGTAGTTGCAGACCCATATATGATAAGACCATAGTCTATGATGCTGACAATGGAGCTTTGTATGGCCACTGCCAGTGCTTCTGGGGTTAGGTGTTTCCTGTGCTGGAATAATATGCCTAACCTCACATTGGCAGACTTTGCAACATTGCTGATATAGACAGCGTATGAGAGGTGGGGATCAAGGGTGATGCTGAGGTACTTGAACGATTGTGTTTGCTCTAGGATGGCTCCTTGTTTGGTTGCAATGGAGAGGTGGAGTTGTTTGTTTTTGTTGTGGGGGCTGCCAGAAGACCATAGACTTGTTTTTTTTTTTCTGATTGAGAAGCAGTTTATAATTTAGAAACCAGGATTTGATGGAGAAGAAGGCCTGCTGAAGTTTATTTTGTAATTGGATTGGATCAGGGTCTGAGGTGAGGATCACAGCATCATCGGCATAGAGAATTATTTGTTCTGGGCAGCTGTCCGCTAGTGAGTTTAAGAATAGGCTGAAGAGGAGGGGTCCCAGAATGGAGCCCTGGGGGACTCCTGAGCGGACCAGTCTAGGGTCCGAGAGTGTATCAGTGATTCTTACTGTTTGAGACCATTCTTCAAGGTAGCTCTTAAACCAGGCAATGGAGTCGGTTGACAGCCCAGTGTTCTGAAGCTGAACAAGCAGGAGACAGTGATTGACAGTGTCGAAGGCTTTATTTAAGTCAATGTAGATTGAGCCTAGTAGTTCACTGGAGTCAAGTGCATTGTGGATTGCGCCAGTGAATTCAAGTAGGGCTGTGGAGGTGCTGTGACCTTTGTGGAACCTGTGTTGTTGTTTGCACAGGATGTTGTACATATCCAGGTATTCTGTGAGCTGGTCCAAGATGATGCGTTCTAGTGCCTTGGAGAGTGGGGGTAGTAGGGAGATAGGTCTGTAGTTATCGTGAGCAGTTTTGTCACCACTTTTATGGATTGGGGTGACAGTGGCAGATTTCCATCTGTCTGGGAACTGGCTAAGGCTGAGGGAGAGGTTGAAAATTCTGGTCAGGGGACTAAGCACTTCATCAAGTGTGAGAGACAGGATTTTGAGATCAAGGGAGTCATTACTGAATCTTGATTTACCAAGGGCTTTGGTTACATATTTGCGTACTTGGTGAGCCTTGACTGCTTTGAAGTAGAAGCGGGGGGAGCTGGTGGGAGTAGTAAATGCAATTAAGTAATAAGGCATGACAGGTTGTGCATTGTGGTTGGTTCACGGCACACCAAGTGTGTGTGGTGAGGAACATAGCATCACCAAGTGCCTTCAACCACTACAAAAGTGCCATTATTTATTTATTTATTTATTTATTTATTTATTGTGATCTCAGATTAACACCTTTGAGAACAAGCTCATTACATGGGTTCCACATCAGAATTACATTAACAGTACTTAAAAAAAAATAAGACAAAAAAATATATATGTATACTGTACAGCTGTAAGTGCAGGCTAATAACCAGTATGAGACTAAGTAGTAATATAAACATAAACAAACAGACTAAGTCAGCAGGTTATTATAAGTACCACAAGTCTGTGAGAGGGTTTAAGTAAGAGAGGACAATTCAGACTGGGGTGTGCCTGTAAGGCAGAGGGAAGTACTGCAGCAGATTGAGTTGTCAGGATGGAGAGCTAAGTTTAGGGGTTACAGCAGCCCAGGGTGGTCAACAGCCCACTAAAGAAGTGGCGAAGCATCAGCCCAGGAAGGCCTTGTCAAAGCTATTTTTTTTGGCTGGGGGGTTTGGGGTTGAAGGCAAATGGGAGAGGGCAGTAGGAGAAAAGAGGTGGTGGGGAAGAGGGGAGTTTGATGGAGGGAGGGAGGGAGGAAGAAAGGAAGGAAGGAAGGAAGGAAGGAAGGGAGTAAGTGAGGGATAGATTACATTAAGGCACATGATGAAGGGAAGTAATAAGTGCAGGATTTAAGGAACCATGTGGTCATGAGGGAGAGCTGCTTAGGGACATGGAGAAACAGCATTAAGGGGCTAAGGCAAGCAGTCACAGATGGCGTTAACATTGAGATATTTTCAGAGCTCATGTTTGTAGGGGCCTAATGCTGTTATCAAGGAGATGGCAGGAAGAATCTTATTAATCAAAGTGGAAGCACAGTAGGCAACAGCTCTTTGACCAAGACAGGTGCAACACCTAGGAATTTTAGAGACCATGTTATCTGAGCTTCTGGTGGAACATCTGTTATCATAGGGAGTAAGGAGCTTTTATATGCCTTTTGGCATGAAGCCCAGACTCATTTTTTGGCCAGAAGGTATGATTGGAACCTGAGCTTATCTGTGAACTGGAAACAGTTAACTTAGTCAAATAGGTCACATGTATATGTAAGCCATGGGGAACCAGTTAAGAGTCAACAGGCTTTTTTAGGGTGACCTGTATATGGTGAAGGGCTGTGTTCATAGCTGAGCCATAGACTATGATGCTGTAATCAACAAAAGAGACCACTGAACTTTGCTTGTACCAATGAAGCAGACAAATACAGATGTTCACAACCTTTGCAACATTTTCAATGTGATAGGCATATGACATAGTGCTGTCTGTTGTGATCCCTAAATATTTGAAATGCTGGACAAGTTCCAATGTAGTCCTAGATTTGTTTGTTATGTTGAGTTGATGTGATCGATGCCTACTCTGAGGACCGGAAAACAACAAGGTCTTGGTTTTTTTATAGTTCAGAATGAGTTTATGTTCTCTGAACCATCTCTCAACTGTAGTAAAGCTATCCTAGAGCTTGCATTCCAAGTTAAAAGGATCAGGGTCACTTGTATAAAGGACTGCATCATCTGCATAGAGTAGTATCAGACAGCTACTGGCAAGCGGGATACTGTTTAGGAACAAACTGAATAAAATGGGACCCAGGATTATTTATTTTATTTATTTATTATGTTTTTGTTAACCGGTTAGGTGCACTAGCCATAAAATTACTATTTTCAGGCACGACTCGGGAGAGTACAACAAGAAGCAACACAAAACAATGTGGTAATACATGAGTACAGTCATACAAAAATAGAGAAAAGGTACAGCAGTGCTACAAAAATGCATTAATTAGGAGTAAACATTAAGGGAAGAAACACAGACAATGTAACATAGTGGCAACAGATTAATTCATAAGCAGAGGCAGTACAATATTATGATAAATGCGGAACAGCGGGCATGACCTAGAGAAGAGAAAGTATTCATGAGAGAGTAAGGAGAGAGATAGAGAGAAAAAGAAAGTGAGGGTTTTATTTGCACAGCATAGATGAGAATCTGAAGGAAAGACAGGGGTGGAAATTGGCATAGTGGCCAGTAGCAAGGCATGAGACAGGAAAGACATGGTGGTAAGAAATTGTTACACAGAGGGGGAGAGATTGTGAGAATGGACTAGATGCACCAGGATTAGAGTTGATTAGTATAGGGATAATATTAATAGTAAATCTAAGGAGTCTAGGTTGGGTCAAAGCAAGTGCAAGTGTCAGCCAGGTGTAGATAATGGTGATACTCATTTTTAAAACTAAGGTGGGAATGTGACAGTTGAAGGTTGAGTGTAAGAGCATTTCACAGCCAGGGAGCAGAGCATTGGAAGCCCTCATGCCTTTCGCGGTACGATATCTCGGAACATAGAGCTGGGATTTGTCAGCAGATTGCCATCCATGGGAGGATGGTAAAGGGACCAGAAGCTCAGCCAGCTGGGATGGGTTTTTCTTGGATGATCGAGTCCATGAGAGATCCCAGGTAATATTGTCTACTGGCCATAGGTGACAGCCAGTTTAAATCTTTGTAGAGAAGGCAGTGATGGTTGAGTTGAAGCAACTAAAAGGGAAATTGGCAAATATTGTTATGTGTGACATCCCACCTCATTAGGGAGGATTTATGTGCAGTGGTAAGAATAGAGGCACCATAAGTAAGTGTTGGTAACAGAATGCCATGGGCAATAGCTAGTTTCGCTGAGGGAGTAAGCATGTAGCTTGTTTCGTAAGCTACTCCCAATTTCGAGTTCACAGATTTGCAAAAGGATTGAATATGAAGGTTATAGTCCAGGGATTGGTACAACAGAATGCTGAAGTACTTAAAGGAGGTGATATTTTCAAGTGGAATTCCTCCAGGGTGAAGAGCCTCCAGCACACTAGAACAGGCCTTTATCTTCAATGCAGATCCAAGGAGCATGGCTTTTGTTTTCTTTTCATTGAGTACAAGCTCGCAGTCCAGTAGCCAGCCCAGGACCTTATTAAAGTCAAAGGTAAGCGCTGAGTTTTTGCTGGCAGTACTAGAGGAGCTAATATAGATGACCAGATCATCGGCATAGAGAATCGCTGAGCAGGATTTTAGGACCTCCGCAACATTGATTATAAAAATTGAGAATAGAAGGGGCCCAAGAATGGAGCCCTGAGGTACCCCAATGTTAATTGTAGACATATTTGACAAGGTGAACCAGTTCACAGCAGGGGCCAAGAAGTGAAGTTGATGGAGAGTGGAGAGAAGCAGGGGATGATCCACTAAGTCAAAAGCCTTGGTGAGGTCAATGAAGATGGCACCTGTGAGTTTTCCAGAGTCCATATTAGTCAGTATGTTGGTGGTAAGTTTGAGAAGAGCAATGATGGTACTGTGCCCTTTTCTGAAGCCATCCTGGGTGTCCGAGAGGAGCTTAAAGCATGCAAGGCAGTCAATAGTCTGAGACACAACTATTATCTCTAGGATCTAGGATGTCAGTAATTTCCAACAGAAAGAAGGGTTAAAAAGTCAGGTTAGTTGATTTCTTGGAGGTAGAAGACTTGGTTTGCTGGACAAGGCACCTAGCTTCACCTGAGCTCTTTCCTTCTAAGACTGTTTGAAAGGCAGAGTAGAGAAACTTACCAGAGCAAGGAAAAAGGATTAAGACTTAGTTTGGCTAAGCAGATTTACTGTGTGGTGGTGTTTTTATTTTTTACTCACAGGGATTGCTACTGTTTGTTGCTAACATTTCATTGCTTTATTTTTTCTCTGATTCAAATTGTTGTTGCTGGTATACCTTCTTCTGCATTATTACAAGGCGTGCCTACAGGTGTGTGCTAACAGATTACTCCTGTAATCTTCTGATTCAAATTGTCTTTTGCAAGGTATATCTTCTGTTACTGCTTTATTTTTCTCTGGAGCAAAGTGTTTCTTACAGGGTATATCTTCTCTGAAATTACTGTATTACAGGTGGAGCTTACATTTTTATGACTTTTTTATCATTGGGCTAAGCAAAATTACTGTTTGACACTGTGTTTTATTTTATTCTTGTTTGTTGAAAAGGTTTGTTGTCTCAGAGGTGTTTCAGTCTCCTTCTCACATTGAAGGAGCTAATTGCTTTTCCTCCCACAGCTCTTCCAAAGGATTAGGTGTGTATGTGGGGGGTGGAGCTGGCAAACTGTCAGTAATTTCCAACAGAAAGAAGGGTTAAAAAGTCAGGTTAGTTGATATCTTGGAGGTAGAAGACTTGGTTTGCTGGCCAAGGCACCTAGCTTCACCTGAGCTCTTTCCTTCTAAGACTGTTTGAAAGGCAGAGTAGAGAACTTACCAGAGCAAGGAAAAGGATTAAGACTTAGTTTGGCTAAGCAGATTTACTGTGTGGTGGTGTTTTTATTTTTACTCACAGGGATTGCTACTGTTTGTTGCTAACATTTCATTGCTTTATTTTTCTCTGATTCAAATTGTTGTTGCTGGTATACCTTCTTCTGCATTATTACAAGGTGTGCCTACAGGTGTGTGCTAACAGATTACTCCTGTAATCTTCTGATTCAAATTGTCTTTTGAAGTATATCTTCTGTTACTGCTTTATTTTTCTCTGGAGCAAAGTGTTTCTTAGCGTATATCTTCTCTGAAATTATTACAGGTGGTGCTTTACAGGTTTTACAGTTTTATCTAACATTAGGATAAGCTTTCAGGGTTACTGCATTTGTTGTTGACTGATTGTTTCTGCTCTTACCTCCTTGTTCTTTCGTCCGTGGTTCTTCTTTTAGGCAGGGGCCCAGCCACCCACCCCATCCCAACCACCCCACACTACACTCCTTTTATAGGGTACTACAGTTGTGACATTTCCTGTGGCAGAGCAGGAAGGGGCGGATCAGTGGGGCCTCCACAAGGTGATCTCATTTACAGGGGCACTAGTAATTCAACTTGTTATAACAAGTTAAACAAAGCACAATTAAACCATTACTTGCATTTTTTCCTTTTTTTTTCCCTTCTGATTACTCTGACTAGGTTACAAACCCAGCAACTTATTTGGAATGGATTTCATTAACTGCAGGTACTGTGGAACAATTTTCAGAAGGACAGTCTTACAGGATTTAGGACACTGTCCTACATGCTGGGCCTTTGGAGATCTTAGGGCTCAGCTCAGGGCAGCATGGGCAGAGATTGCACGCCTCAAATTTCATATTGAAGAGGAAATACATTATAAGAACCACCCGCCATTTCCCCAGCATCCAACAGAAAAACCTTGACCTCAGAGGGTAGTTGGTCCAGGAGGTTGGCAGGTGGTTAGGAGGAGCAAATCAGGTGTCCCATCACTCTCTGCTTTCCAACACATTACCTCAAAAACCATATAAACACTACAAACAGGTATGCCTCTATCTCTGAAATCAAATAAAGGGCAGAAGACACTGCAGAGCAGGACACTCAGCACAGGAGCTAACACAACAAAACTCACCCAAATCAGGAACCAAAACAAAACAAGCACAAAGGAAATCCAAAACTTCTGATCATAGGAGACTCCATGATTCGGGAGTTGATACCCATCTCCAGCCAGGGTGATGGTCAGATGTCTCCCAGGTACATCAGCATGGAGAGACACTGACCGCATTGCTAAAATTGTTCACAAAGCAGGAGAAAACATTGATGTCCTAGTACACATAGGGACTAATGATCCCGCCAGCGGGTCAGTTGTGGAGACCAAGGAACACCTGACTAGGCTGGGTGACAAACTATCATCTATTTCGTTCAGGCATCTCCTTCTCTGAGATCCTGCCAGTCTGGGAGAGAGGAGCAGATGGACGGAAGGTCAGAGAAGGGGAGATACGGGAGCTAAACACGTGGCTCAAGGGCTGGTGCCAGGAAAAAGGACACAGATTTGTAGGGAATTGGCGACAGTTCTGGGAGCGAAAGTTCTTTAAATTTGATGGACTGCATCTGACTAAAGAGGGAGTCAGTGCATTAGGGCAGAAGTTTGACGTCTTTGCAGAATATTTAAACTAGCAAATGGGGAGAGGGGTGCAGCACCCCATACGTTGAATGGGAAGAACACCCTTCCCCCCTCAGCTAGTGGTCAAACAGGAATTCAGCATGTTTGCGTTCATTTGCATCACCAGGTAAGAAAAAGGTTTGTCTCCCCACACGCACAAGGCAATGCCAAACTTCACCCAACAACTAACACACCAAAATCTGGCCAATGGAAAATCATGTACACAAATGCTCACAGCCTGGGAAATAAGATCCCAGACCTGCAGGCAATAATGTCAGAGGCTAAACTGGACATAGTAGCAATTAGTGAGACATGGTTTACCAGTAACCACACTTGGGAGACTTCAGTACCTGGCTATGTATTGTTCAGAAGAGACCGAGGCAAAGAGGGAGGAGGAGGGCCCTGTATGTTAATGAAAATATCAAAGCTACAGAAATTCAGAATACATATAAGGAGCCAGAAGAACTATAGGTCACCCTGAAACAGGAAATGGGACAGCCATAAGAACTGGGGTTGTCTACAGGCCCCAGACCAGAGGAAGACATAGACACATTACTGTTAGAAGATATACAAAACATGACAGCTAAAGGGAGGTTCTGATAATGGGAGACTTCAACATGCCAGATACAGATTGGTCAATACCAGCAGAACATCTGCCAGAACTAGACTCATAGTGGATTCCCTGCAGGGAAGGGCCTCAAACAACTGGTACAGCAACCCACAAGAGACAGGGCTATCCTAGATCTAGTACTGACTAACAAAGAAGGATCACAGATCTCAGGTAGAAGGTCACCTGGGAGCCAGTGACCATCACATGGTATGGTTCAATTGGCTACTACATCTAAATCATCCCATTCCAAGGCAAAAATATGGGACTTCAGAGGAGCTGACTTTGATAAGATGGCCAACAGAGTTAAGCTAGCCCTGGCAAAAGAAACACAGGTGAGGGGGTACAGGCAAAGTGGGCAAGCATTAGGATGCAATACTTGAAGCAACATCCCATTGTGTTAGACAGAAAAGGAAGTGCAAAGAAGAAGGAAACCACTTTGGTTCTCAAATACAGTAGCAGAAAGGTCAGAGCCAAAAGGCTGGCCTTCAGGAAATATAAGGGAACACAGTGGGATGAAGATAGGAGGCATACCAAACTGCCCTAAGGGAAGCAGGTAAGGCAGTAAGGCAGGCAAAGTCCCAAACTGAGGAAACACTAGCATGAACAGTAAAAGAAGGTGACAAGACTTTCTATAGATACATTAGTGAAAGGAGAAAGTCAGAGGAGTATTGCTAAGCTAATGGAGAAAGGGAGCATGTGAGGAGGAGGACCCTGTAAATGCATCTATCCTAAATAGATACTTTTGCTCAGTATTTACTGAAGAAGAAGGTAGGGCAGGGCCCACAGCTCAGCATCATGGACACAGAGGGAGGGAGGTGAGCACTACTCCCTTCACAAAAGAAAGGGTCCTACAAGAGCTTGCTAAGCTCAGGGTGGATAAGGCAATGGGACCTGATGGCATACATCCCAGGGTACTTAAGGAGCTAAAGGAGGAACTAGCAGAGCCATTAGCAGAATTGTTTAGTAAGCCCTGAGCACAGGAGAGGTCCCAGAAGACTGGAGAAGGGCTCATGTGATCCCACTCCACAAGAGTGGTAGCAGGGAGGAGGCGGGGAACTACAGACCGGTCAGTCTTACCTCAGTAGTGGGCAAGATTATGGAGGCACTCCTTAAGGAAAGGATAGTGCAACACCTGGAATCCATAGGGGCACAGGATCCAAGACAGCATGGGTTTACAAAAGGAAGGTCCTGTCAAACTAATCTCATAGATTTCTTTGACTGGGTAACCAGAGTGGTGGACCAAGGGGGAGCAGTTGATGTCGCCTACCTTGACTTCAGCAAAGCTTTTGACACTGTTCACATAGAAGATTGATAAATAAGCTGGGTAGGCTCGGGTTGGTCAGAAGTTGGTCAACTGGGTGGCAAACTGGTTGTCGGGCGAAAACAGAGAGTGGTGGTAAATGGTATACAGTCAGAAGAGATGCAAGTCACAAGTGGGTACCTCAGGATCAGTCCTGGGGCCAGTCCTCTTCAACATCTTCATTAGTGACCTTGCAGATGGACTAGAGGGTAAGGCTTGTCTGTTTGCAGATGACACCAAGATCTGCAACAGAGTAGATGATCCAGATGGGGTGGGCAGAATGAGAAGAGATCTGGATAAACTAGCAGAATGGTCAGAAGAGTGGCAACTGGTATTTAATGCAAAGAAGTGCAAAATCATGCACATAGGGAAGAGAAACCCTGAAGCCACCTATAGGCTAGGAGGGGAGTTGCTAGCAGTCACAAAGGAAGAAAGAGACTTGGGCATCATCATCACTGATGACCTAAAATCATCCAAGCAGACCTCTAAAGCAGTAGGTAAGGCTAGGGGGTGTTAGGGTGTATTAGTAGGGTATCACAAGTCGTAAGAGGAGGTATTAATCCCTCTGTACAAGACACTGGTTAGCCCCATCTGGAGTACTGCATGCAGTATTGGAGGCCACACCTTCACAAGGACATTAACCAAATTGAGGCAGTCCAGAGAAGGGCAACTAAAATGGTGCAGGGACTGCATCAGAAGACATATGAGGACAGATTAACGGAGCTCAATATGTATACCCTTGAGCAAAGGAGGAGAGAGGTGATATGATCGAGGCATTCAAACACCTTGAGGCATAAACAAGGTGAAAGAGTCTAACATGTTTAAATATAAGAAAATAGCAGGACAAGAGGACACAGCATGAGATTAGAGGAGGCCGATTAAGGGGAATGTGAGAAATTCTTTTCACAGAAAGGGTGGTGGATGCATGGAATGGCTTACCACAAGAAGTGGTGGCTATGAATACAGTGCAGGACTTCAAACAGGCATGGGATAGGCATAAGGGAGCAATACAAATGACTATGAATAGATAGGCCACTGACAGAGCAAAGGCCGATGGCACATTTATAAGGTAGAAAAAGAAATGGGCAGACTGGATGGGCCTTGTGGTCCTTATCTGCCGTCAACTTCTATGTTTCTATGTTTCTATGATCTTACTAAAGACAGAGAGAATTGCTATAGGTCTATAATTGGCTATGTCCTTCGGGTCACCTTTTTTAAGGATAGGTGTCATTTGGGCAGATTTCCATAGGCCTGGCACAGTACAACAGGTGAGAGATAAAGTATAAATTCTAGTGAGCGGAGATGCAATGAGAGGAGCAGCCAACCTAAGAAGTCGAGGTTCTAGCAAGTCAGAGCCTGAGATGGTATTGACAGATATAGCTCTAAGTAGTTTCATAACTTCCGCTCTAGATAAGCCTTGAAATAGAATGGTGGAGCTATGAGAACATTTTTCTATAGGGTAGTAATGTTGTCTGGAGGTTGTGTAGTAGGTAGACTGGAGTGCATTACATTAGGTTGTAATGGCAAGGTAAAGTGTGACAGGTCAGAAAAGAGCTTGTTAAAATTGTTTGAGAGGGTCCTAGAGTCATTACAATGTGCACCATTTATAATCATCTCAGCACAAGTAACTGACTGTGAGATACCCAGGAAAGTTTTTATATGGGTCCAAAATTTCCTTGGGTCAGGTGAGCTGTGAAGAAAGTTTTTACAGTGTTTACTTTTCACCACTCTAACTTGTTTCTTATACCCTTTCCTAAGTTCACGATAGGCATTAAAGTCTGATTGCAGGCTGGTTTGTTTGTAGCGAACCCAGAGCGTGTCCTGATGGCACAGATTAGCCAGGAGGTTTTTATGTAGCCACCTCATCTGCTTTCCGCTGACCCTCCTAGTAATCTTGGGGGCATGTTTACTTTGTATGGCAAGAAACTCACTTATGAATATCTGCAGAGCAACCTCCACATCAGTGGCATGGTAGATGCCTGTCCAGTCAATGTTGGAGATGTCAGAGAGAAATGTGCCCTGGTTGACATGAGGGTGATGGAGATGCAGCCATAGAGAGGATACAGAAAGTGGGAGAGTGGTCTGTTAATGCATCCGCCAGGATCCCAGCTTTTGACTCTTGTTCTATTTGATCAACCATCACACAGTCCAGGAGAGTGCCCATTTGAGGAGATGTTGTGGTTCTCGTTGCTTCAGATATCAACTGGTGAAAATTGTGACTTTGCATGAGAGATTACAGGGGGATTTGAGCAGACCCTAACCAATTTAGGTTAAAATCACCTAGGATGACAGCCTCATTATGTTTAATAGTTTGGAAGGAGATGTCCAGGAGTTCTTGAAGACCTGCTATGCCCCCCAGCAGGGGGGTTATAGGCACAAATAATATAAAGCTTCTTATCACCCATCGCAAGGGTAGCACACTGATGCTGAGGTAGAAACCTGTGACAATAGAGATATTGAGGTGATTCTTGAAAACAGGGCTACTTTTCCTCCACATTTGGATGAAGCTCTATCTTGACGAAGCAGGGAGTAGTTTGGCAGGGAGCATAGGTTATCAGATATACCTGGTTTCAGTGAGGCAAAGAACATCAGGGTTATACAGTTTCACCCAAGCCACGAGTTCCCCATGGTGACAAGTAAGGCTCCTGATGTTGATATGAGTAATTAATAGACCTTTTTTGGAAATGCCAGATATATTGTTTGATGAGAAAAAAACAGGTAGGTGGACCTGGATTTAATTCAACATCCCCAGATAGCTGAATTGTAATTATGGCTAGGAACCAGAGCCTTGCACAGTGGCAGGTAAAGGTGAGGACACACCTCCATGGCAGCTTTCTACTGGCATATAGAGGGTAATAGATATTGCCCTTAACTAGGAGAATAGGGTTAAGTTGAGAGTCAGGTCACCGGCCCGCTGGCGCAGCGGTGGGATTTCCGCTTGCGACGCCGGCGACCCGGGTTCGGGAACAGACCCGGTCGCTGGAGGGCGGGTCGGGGAGGTAGGATCGAGCGCCCATAGGGCAGCGCTCCTACTCCGGGAGGGTGGGCAGTGATCGCACTGGGGACCCCTGGCGGAGGCCGGGTGTGCCCAAGCATCCGACGCTTATGTGTTCCTGGGAGGCGGGCGGGTGGTGGCGTGAGGTGTCAGGAGCATGGCCCGCCTCTGGCTCGAAAAAAATAACCCGAGCACCTGCCGTCTATTAATGAAGCCCACTGCGGAGCCCGACATGTCTCAGGCCGACCCCGACCTAAAACTACATGCCCGACATTACTTCCGTGGTCGCGGGCCCCTACCATGGGGAGAAGCCACGGGTATCGGGGTGGCTGACGGGACAGAAGCCGGTGAGCCATGAACGAACGGATGAGAAGGCGGCAGGCGGCTCCAGGGGGAAAAAAAAGTAAAGTGAATTGCAAAAAAAAAAGTTGAGAGTCAGGTCTTGCTTCAGCAATCAGGTTTGAGAAACTGAAATTATTGCCCTTGCTAGAGGATGCAATTGACATTGGTTACCCAGGCGAGCCCAGGAAACCGCATCAAGGCTGAGTAATAGAAGTAGCAATAGGAGAGCCCCTAAAAGACTGAACACTGCCATAGTATCTCCCTTAAGCTTGTGCTTGGGTAGGAAGACTAGCAGTCTAGTGAGATCAAGGAGATGGCACACTGGGATAAAGAGATGGATTGGGTAACGATTAAACACTGACAGGGATGACCCTCCTAGATATTTTACCCTTTCAGCCAAGAAAGAGATTCACCAAGTTGAGCAAAAATATGGCAGAGCATTTCCTGGTTGTGTGGCGAAATATTTTAGAAGTGGATCAGAAATTGTAGAAAGTAAAAGCCCATCAGGGATTAATTGGGAAACAATTTGGGAGATCAGAGGGTGTTAGATCATTAGAAAGCTATATGTGTTGTACAGATCACACAGAAGAAACAAAGACGTATTCCTAAAAGAGGGATAGCACTTCTACTGGCAAGAAATTAAAAGGAGCCAGTGGGAGAACAGACAGTTAGTCAAAAGATACTTGGCACACCATATAAGCAACAGTCCACCCAGGGTGGGTGAGGTGGGGAGAGGGTGGGAAAAAACTAATGACTTGTCCTGGCTAAGTTTTTTCACCACCACCGAGGATCAGAGAAGCTGTGGCAGATGCAGGAGGAGAAGCTGTCAGAAGTGCACTTTTACCGGCTCTGAAAATCATGGCACTGGGCTGTAAATCACTTGGTCTGGAGAACGGAGGATCTACGGCAGTTGCAGAGGAGGAAGCAGAGGTAGAGAGCTTTCTCTGGCCAAAAACCACGGCAACAGGCCTGTAATCACTTGCTAGCACTCCTTGAGGTCCTTGTGCCAGCGGGCAGGCAGTTGACCTGAGGAGAGAAGGAAGGATAGGGGTTAAATACAAGCTGCTAGGGGCGTGAGTTAGAAAATGACAAAGGAACAGGGTGGGCAGTTAGGCCAGGGGGAGGAGGGAGAGAGAGTGAGGGCTAGGACAGACAGAGGCAGGAGGGAGAGAGAGAAAGTGTGGGCTAAAATAGACGGAGGCAAATGGCTGTAATAACTTCTTAAAAATTCTTCCAGTTAGAAAGTACTTGCATAAAATCTACGGCTATTTCAGTACTATAAAATAGCTAGGTAAGACTGAGTGGCTTTCAGAGCAGCAAATAATTGGTTAAACTCTATGGCTGTTTCAGTACTAAGAATTCACTTGGTGAGACTGTAAGGCATCTACAGCAGCAAAATACTTGTTTAAATCTCTAAGGCTGTTTCAGTGCTAAGAAAAAACTTGGTAAGACAGTACAGCTTTTCTGTGCTCTAAGCTGTGCTGCTTTTCAAGGGCTAGAAATCACTTTCTTAAGAACTCTACAGTCAATATTATCAGATAGCAATTTGGTGACTTCAAAAAATGCAATAGCTTCTACAGGCACATATGGGAATTTCAGGTGATTATTTTAAACAAAAAAGGTGTACTGATTCAAATTTCAGAAGTTCAGAACCACCTGTTGATGGCATGGATAAACTTGAAGGTGCGGACCAATCAGACCATGAGCCATAAGTCTATGTCCACTGATCACAGTGAATGCGTTATAGTTTGAGACAAAAACTAAAGGTGCCAACCACTGAAAAACATACCTGAGGGGATCACGGCTTTACTGCCCAAGGCTCCTAAGAGCAGGCAGGACTAATGGCTTGTCCTGGCTAGTCTTTTCATCACCACTGAGGATCAGAGTAGCTGCGGCAGGTGCAAGAGGAGAAGCCGTCAGTGGTGCGCTTTCACCAGCTCCAATAATCATGGCACTGTGCTGTAAATCACTTGGTCCAGAGAACAGAGGATCCACGGCAGTTGCAGATGAGAAACTGGAGGTAGAGTGCTTTCTCTGGCCGAAAACCATGGCAACAGTGCTGTAATCACTTGCTAGTGATCCTTGAGGTCCCTGCCCCAGCGGGCAGGTGGTTGACCTGAGGGGATCGTGGCTTTGCTGCCCAAGGCTCCTAAGAGCAGGCAGGACTAATGGCTTGTCCTGGCTAATTCTTTTCACCACCACTACCAAGGATTGGAGGAGCTGCGGCATGTGCAGGAGGAGAAGCCATCAGCAGTGCGCTTTCACCAGATCCGAAAATCATGGCACTGAGCTGTAAATCACTTGGTCCAGAGAACAGAGGATCCATGGCAGTTGCAAAGGAGGAACCAGATGCAGAGCGCTTTCTCTGGCAGAAAACCATGGCAACAGTGCTGTAATCACTTGATAATGATCCTTGAGGTCCTTGCCCCAGCGGGCAGGTGGTCGACCTTAGGGGATCGCAGCTTTACTGCCCAAGGCTTCTAAGAGCAGGCAGGAAAATGGCTTGTCCTGGCTGAGTCTTTTCACCACCACTGAAGATCAGAGGAGCTGTGGCAGGTGCAGGAGGAGAAGCCATCAGCCGTGTGCTTTCACCGGCTCCAAAAATCAAGGCACTGGGCTGTAAATCACCTGGTACAGAGAATGGAGGATCTGTGGGAGTTGCAGAGGAGTAACTGGAGGTAGAGCACTTTCTCTGGCTGAAAACCATGGCAACAGAGCTGTAATCATTTGCTAGCAGTCCTTGAGGTCCTTGCCCCAGCGGGCAGGTGGTCGACTTGAGGGGATCGCAGCTTTACTGCCAAGGCTCCTAAGAGCAGGCAGGACTAATGGCTTGCCCTGCCTAAGTCTTTTCACCACCACCGAGGATTAGAGGAGCTGCGGCATGTGCAGGAGGAGAAGCCATCAGCAGTGCGCTTTCACTGGCTCTGAAAAGCATGGCACTGGGCTGTAAATCACTTGGTCAGGAGAACAGAGGATCCACAGCAGTTGTAGAGGAGGAACCAGAGGTAGAGTGCTTTCTCTGGCTGAAAACCATGGCAACAGGCCAGTAATTACTTGCTAGCAGGCCTTGAGGACCTTGCCCCAGCAGGCAGGCAGGCAGTTGATCTGATGGGAGGAGGAAGGAAAATAACAAAGGAACAGGGTGGGCAGTTAGGCCAGGTGGAGGATGAAGAGAGAGCGAGGGCTAGAACAGACAGAGGCAGAGGGAGAGAGAGAGTGGGGGCTAAAACAGACAGAAGCAAATGGCTGTAATAACTTCTTAAAAATTCTTCAGCTTAAAAAGTAGTTGCATAAAATCTATGGCTATTTCAGTACTTTAAAATAACTAGGTAAGACTGAGCGGCTTTCAGAGCAGTAGAAAACTGATTAAACTCTACGGCTGTTTCAGTATTAATAATAAGTTGGTCAGCAGTATGGCTAATTGAAGCAGTAAATATTTGTTAAAATCTATGGCTGTTTCAGTGTTAAGAATACACTTGGTGAGACTGTAAGGTGTCTAGAGCAGCAAAATACTTGTTTAAATCTCTAAGGCTGTTTCAGTACTAAGAAAAACTTGGTAAGACAGTATAGCTTTTCTGTGATTAAGTTGTGGTGCTTTTCAAGGGCTAGAAATCACTTTCTTAAGAAATCTATGGTCATTATTATCAGATAGCAATTTGGTAACTTTAAAAAAATGCAATAGCTTCCACAGGCACAGATGGGAATTTGAGGTGATTATTTTAAACAAAAAGGCACACAGATTCAAATTTCAGAAGTTCGGAGCCATCCATTGATGACATGGATAGAATTGAAGGTGCGGACCAACCAGATCACAAGCCATAAGTCTGTGTCCACCAATCACAGTGAGTGCGTAATATCTTGAGGCAAAAACCAAAGGTGCCAGCAACTGAGAAACATACCTGAGGGGATTGTGGCTTTACTGCCCAAAGCTCCTAAGAGCAGGCAGGACTAATAGCCTGTCCTGCCTAAGTCTTTTCCCCACCACCGAGGATCAGAGGAGCTGCAGCAGGTACAGGAGGAGAAGCTGTCAGTGTTGCACTTTCACTGGCTCCGAAAATCAAGGCACTGGGCTGTAAATCACCTGGTCCAGAGAGCGGAGGATCCATGGGTGTTGCAGAGGAGGAACTGGATGTAGAGCACTTTCTCTGTCTGAAAACCATGGCAACAGGGCTGTAATCACTTGCTAGCAGTCCTTGAGGTCCTTGCCCCAGGGGGCAGGCAGTTGACCTGAGTGGATAGCGACTTTACTGCCCAAGGCTCCTAAGGGCAGGCAGGACTAATGGCTTGTCCTGGCTAAATCTTTTCACTGCCACCGAGGATCAGAGGAGCTGTGGCAGGTGCAGGAGGGGAAGCCATCAGCGGTGCACTTTCACCTGCTCTGAAAATCATGGCACTGGGCTGTAAATCACATGGTCCAAAGAATGGAGGATCCATGGCAGTTGCAGAGGAGGAACCAGTGGTAGAGCGCTTTCTCTGGCTGAAAACCATGGCAACAGGACTGTAATCACTTGCTAGTGGTCCTTGAGGTCCTTGCCCCAGTGGTCAGGTGGTCAACCTTAAGGGCTCACGACTTTACTGCCCAAGGCTCCTAAGAGCAGACAGGACTAATGGCTTGTTCTGGCTAAGTCTTTTCACCACCACCAAGGATCGGAGGAGCTGCAGCAGGTGCAGGAGGAGAAGCCATCAGTAGTGAGCTTTCACTGGCTCTGAAAATCATGGCACTGGGCTGTAAATCACTTGGTCCAGAGAATGGAGGATCCACAGCAGCTGCAGAGGAGGAACGGGATGTAAAGCACTTTCTCTGGCCGAAAACCATGGCAACAGGTCTGTAATCATTTGCTAGTGGTCCTTGAGGTCCTTGCCCCAGCGGGCAGGTGGTTGACCTGATCACATCACACCACAATTCACAGTCTGGGGTGTCTTAAAGTGATTATAAAATGAGTCCAAGATTTTTTTGAGAGGGTACAAAATACACAAAAATAAAAAAGACAATTTTTTATTACTTTCTTTTGAACATTCATTCACCCAGCAAAATAGTCCTGCCACATCCCAGCACTGACATGCCATTTCAGGTTAAAATATTATGCCCAGGAAATTATATATAGAGTAATGCATGGGGAAGTGTAGTTAATAAGGATTTTATGCACACCCAAGATGTGTGTTGCCCCACTTACGGTGTGCATAAAATCCTTGTTTAATCACTTTCCCATGTTTAATGTTTTATATTTAATGGTTCTTTGGATTTTACACAGTGTCATATAACCTTGCTTCCCCATCCTCAGTTCAACTCATGGCTCCCATAAATGAAAATTAGTAGAAGTCAATCAGCAGTAAAGAACAACATTTTTTTAAGTTTAGATGGCAATTTTGTAGTAAAACTATGCTCTGCTTTTCTTTGTTTAAGTTGAAGAAAACACAGTCTGTTGCACTGGTGCTTTTTCTGTGGCAGTGCAAGCAACCTGCCAGAGTGAGAAAAGAGACTGGTAAAGCTATTTCATTCAGTGGTACGAAATGGGAAGAACCTGTCATTTTTTACTGTTCTCAGAGAGTTTTATTAGAAAACTGTTTCCGGGTTGGTTTAAGTGCCGAGAAGCATGTCATTCTCAATAGCGGTTTGTCTGAGGGAGCGCGAGGACAGACTCTGTTGCTATTTTTAGGAAGGCAGTCTACAGAACTCCATAATTCACAAGTGTGAATTATGGAGTTTGTAGGGTTCTGCCAGCAGTGATTAATTGACCCTAACCAGTAAATATATTTATTTTAATTTGCCCTTAAACTCTCTATTTTCCCCAAGCCATCCACATTTACCAGTTTACTCACCTTTCATTATTTTTCTTTATATTGTTCCCTCCCTTTTCCACACCTTCTTTGTTTTCTGCCTTTCCCACATTCAAAAGATGCAATGTTTAATATGGATGGAATAAAAGATTTCAAATCTCTGCATTCTACTGGCAGAATGTTCACTACCGCCATCACACAGCAGAAGGCCTCAGATAGAACCAGGACTTCTGTTTTATCTGTAGCACATTAAACAGCATATATTTCCATGGTAAGCAGGTGAGGATAGGAGGGAGATTTTCCATGGTCAGCAAAGAAACACCAGAAAGTAAAACTGCAAGTATGATAATACTTCACTTTTACGGTAGCATGGGCAGAGCTATGCTGATGTATTGCCATGATGTAGAAGAGAAAAATGAGTGTGGTACAAGAATGTGAGGTAGTTGTCCTATGCTTGGTGTTTCGACTAGTGCTGAGGCACAAATCTCTGCCTCTTAAAGCAGCAGTACTACATAAAAAAGTCATTGCCACATAGATGTCTTTCTTCCGATCTGTTGAGCATACAGCTGTTTAAAATTCTGTTACGCAGTGCAGCATTTGATACCAGTTTCTTGTTTGTTTTTGTTTACATTTGTAGGCCTGCCATGTTATTCCCCAGACCTGTGCTCTGCTTTCTTTACAATTGCTTATCCTTCCTGTGTGTGTGTGGTGTATGTTGCCTTCTGTGCTGCTCTGTCAAATCCTTCAAAAATGTATCTAACGCCAGTGGTGAATGGGTTAATTTACAAAGGAATGTGGGGAGGGGTTGCTTACTTCAGTTCTCCCATGTCATACAGTAGTCATTCGATGGCATGGTATTTCCAGTTATCAATTGTGGTTTAAGAGCATTTGAAATGTAAACAAGCATTTGCCAATGCTGAATGTTTGCTTGCTGGCATTGGCATTGGCAGTGTAGAAGTTAGAGAGATGCATACTAGGAATGGTAGTGAAGTATTGAACTGAAGCCAACACCACCACCACCCTGCAGAGACTGATAAGCATTGGAGTGTGCCTTTGGGTCATCAGGCATAATGACCATGACATTTCACCACACCCTACCCTGCAGACACCGACAAGTGTCACGGTGTGCCTTGGGGTCTTTGGGCCTTATGCTCACCCCATTCCATAAGGAAATATGGTGAGATGGGTGGAGTATAGGAGAATGTGGTGAACTTTGGGGCCGAAGAGTCGAAGATACACCTTGATGCCTGTAACTGGCTCTAGGGCGTGGGTGGTGGTGCAATGGCATGAGCATTACAGGTGACAATCCTAAGTCACACCCCGATGCCTGTCAGTCTCTACAGGGTGGGCATTATGGCTGGAAACCCTAACGCCCCAGGCATTCGTTGGTATTCTCACTCCAAATTTTCACCATGGGTGTTTTGTGACCCCCACCTCATGAGGAATGGCGATATCAGTTCGTTAGCTGAAAGATGATTGTACACAGCGACTACGTCATTTGGCACCACAGGTGCAAAAACACATTTCGAACATGATGTGAAAAATGACAGCTGTACTGTTCATGAGGAGGTGTAAAAAATGGCAATGTTGAAAATCTGGAGTGAAAATATTAAAAAACTGGCAAAGTCACAAGCATGCGTAGAAACTGCGCAACGTACACCCGTAATGTAATTAGTTTAGGGATTGCTTGCAGCAGATTGTCAACACAGGCATTTTGGGACCTCTACTCATGAACAATGTCACTGTGATTTTCTTAATCTGTCCCGAATACTGATTTCCCACAGCGACCACACATTTCTGTGCCAGAAGTGTGAAAACACATTTCGGCCAGGGTGTGAAAAATGACAACTGTGCTGTTCATAAAGAGGTGTCGAAAAATGCCAGTGTAGAAAATCTGGACTGAAAATATTACAAATTCGTGAACTTAAGAGGGTGCGTGGAAACTGCGCACTGCACGCTCGTAACACAGTCATTTTATGGACTTTTGCCACCAAATTTTCAACATAGCTATTTTAAGACCTCTGCTGATGAACAGTGTCACTGTGATTTTCTTAATCTGTCCTGAACATTGATTTCGCACACCGACCACACCATTGTCCTCTACATGCGCGAAAACACATTTTGGGCAAGATGTGAAAAATTGCAGCTATACTGTTCATAAGGAGGTGTGGTAAAATGACAATGTTGAAAATCTGGAGTGAAAATATTCAAAATTCTCAAAGTTACGAGCGTACATAGGAACTGCACAATGAACACTTGTAAAACATTCATTGTTGGGAATTTTTTCACCAACTTTTTAACATAGGGTTTTGGGGAGCCTACCTCATGAACTGTGACACTGTCATTTCATTACTCAGTCCTGAAAGGTGGTTCTGCACAGTGACCGTGAAATCACCTTTCAGGATAGAATAACAAAATGACAGTGACTGAATTCATGAGGTGGGGCCCCATGAACTATATTAATTGGTGAAAAAATTCCTAAAATAACTGAGATATGCACCAAAGTTGAAAAAACCCATTTATGCCATTTTACAGCTTACGGCATTTCTTCAGTTGGCGAGTCGGTTTGAATAATGCAGACATGTTCCAGGTCCACCGAAGATCAACGCGCTGGGCTCCGGAGGTAAGTATGGGGTGGGGGGATGTGGGGAGGTGGGTGCGCAGAGGGTGGGTGCAGTTTGGGGGAGGGGAGCAAGATAGTCAACGAGGGACCATTTTTTTTTTATAGGTTTTGTTTTTCTTTGTAGAAGATGACATGGGACTTTTGTCACACTGGGGTGGGCTCCCAGCATGGCAGCTGGAAGGTTATTTTGAGGGACAGTAGAGCTGACAGGATTGAGGCACCCTGTCGGCCAGCCTGAATGTTTGCCATGCTGGGGTGGGTTCCCAGCGTTGCAACCTAAAGAATCTTTTTTTTTTTTTGAGGGGTGGGGACAGTGGAGCCGATGGGGGATTGGACACTCCCGTCACCATACGGATGTTTGCCATGCTGGGGTGGGCTCCCAGTGTGGCACCTGAAAGTGTGTTTGGAGGGGCAGTGGAGCCGACGGAGGATTGGGCACCCCCGTCGGCCATACAGTATGTGGAGGGGAGTGAATGAGCACATTGGGGTGGGCTCCCAGCATGCTACGTAGGTGTTCATGGAGGGGGGGACGAAGTGTCTATGACGGTTCAGATGCAGTGCTGACATGTAGGCCTACACGTTACCACCACTGATTGTGGTGGTGTTTTCCTCAGAAATGTATGCCACTGCATCTGAATGGCTGTCATAGACAGCTCGGACATTCAATGGTGCGGTGTAGCCACACCTGCAAAAGGGAGCAGAGCATTGGAAGTAGGGGAGGCACACCTATGAAAACTCGTATGGTGGCACTATGTTTCCTGCACATGCGTGCAAGCAAACATAAAAATACACTTTGCACAAATAAAGGCTATTAGTACTACACACTGAGTGAATGGTGTGACAGGACTATTTTAAGCATTTGAAACAACATAAAATACAAATAAGAAGCATTGAAAACAATATAGACAAGAGAACACTGAAAACCTTATTCTTTCAGAGCTTCTGAGTAAAAAGAGCTATCTAAGCATGAGGGGGTTGTATTACAAGTGCCTCATTTGCATATACAATGAGATTGGCTTGAGCAGTTACAAGCATGCTTGTGTTACTGCCTCAGAGTCTTGCTATGTGTTACAACAGAAAAATGATTGATCTCTTATTGACATACTTGAATTAACTTATGTAATGTATGAAAAATATGTCTGAAATATCCAGTTCATAAATACACTGGAGTCTTCTCCTTCAAAACATCTCCTGAAAGCTACAAATAGGAAAGCGAAACACCAGGCTAAACATTAGTTTCATACACGCACTGTGTTAGGACTGTGCATGTGTACCAAAAGGGGACTTAACAATTATGCTGAAAGTGTACAACTTAATGGGTTGTGATAGAAATAATTTTTTTATTGAAAATGTGGTACACTGCTTGGACATTTGGTCAGCCTTTGTTGGGGGGGGGTCTAACAATATTATACTGCAATCAATAACATGTCAGGAAAAAAAATGTTCACATTAAATCAGTATGTACAGGAATACCAATTAGATATTGTTGTGAGGTACTGTATTAGAGCATAAAATAATCTATATGTTCAAAGCCTGGAATTCTATTCTAGGTTACTGTGCCAAGGTTACTGTGCCAAGTGAATGTGACAAAAGTGGCCCATTGTCAAGGACTCTATATTCAAGTGCATTCTTTATCACATTTGCAACCAATGCTCTGCACCACTGCCTCCCTGCATAATGCTTGCAATATCAGGTAATAAGTGAGCTAGCACTATTGCAGAGTTGCACCCTCACCAAGGGATCTTTTGTACAAAGGTGGAAGCAGGGAGAAGGCTGGCAGCAGGAAGTAAGCTGATGACTACAGACCATCAACCTGAATTTGGTGGTGGTGAAAGTAATGGAGACATTGTTGAGGGAAAGGATTGTGGAGTATTTTGAATCCTGTGACTTACAGTATCTGTGGCTGCATGGATTTACTTGAGGGTACAGAGGAGCTGATATCAAAGTAATTTATTAGTTTTCTTTGAGGGGGTGATGAGGGATATTAATCAAGGAGGAGTGGTGGATGTAGCTTACCTGGATTTCAGTAAGGCCCACAATACCTTTCCACAAAGCAGAATAGTAAAGAAGCTGGGCAGCCCGGGAGCGTGTACTAAAATGATAAACTGGGTAGAGAATTTGTTGGGGAGTTGGCATCACTGGGTGGTTGGAAATGGCGTTCATCTGATGTTGGGGAAGTGACCAGTGGTGTGCCACAGGGATCAGTACTTTGGCCTGTACTCTTTATTGACATCACTGGTGACAACAAAAAGGGGTTAGAAGGTAAGATATGCTTTTTTTATGGCTGAGGCAAAGATTTACCACAGGGTAGACACTTCTGAGGTGGAGGGGTGGAAAACTGAATGGAACAGTGAAGACAGAACTACTTGAGCTTGAGGAGTTGTCCAGTGTGTGTCATTAAATAGAGAATAATGGATGGGCAACTATACACGACCAATGTGTTCTGCCATAGATGGGTTCTGATTCCCTCTAACCTCGAAAGTGAAGCTTGAGATGTCAGTGGGAATCAGAACCACGAGTTTGCAGAACACACTGGTTGTGAATAAAGTTGCACATCCTGTATTTTATTTAATGTATGTAGTACTGAGTTAAATGTGCATGTGGCAGTTATGTTATTTTCAGAATGAAACTGAGGTGTGCAGTCTCTTTAGCTTTCAGAATGATGTAACACAAAAGGGTACAATCACAATTCATTACCTTTGAACTGTAGTACAACAGCGTATTAAAAGGCATTGAATTCTACACAGAACAACTGTCTACAATACACCATACATTCATTGTGAATAAATGAGAAATCAAGTACTTGGTGCATAGAAAACAAGGCGGGAGTACATGAAGGGGGTACTGCAATGGTGAGCACAAAAGAGGAAAGAAAACTGGGGACTGTCATTTCTGATGACCTGAAAGAAGCCAAGCAGTGTGACAAAGCACATGGGAGCATCAGTGGGATGTTGCTGTGCACAGGTATCACCAGCAAGATGTATGAAATGTTTATACCACTGTAAAATTAAGTAATTGATGAATCCTCAACTAGTGTAGTGTGTCCAGTTCTGGAGAACATATCTCTGAATGGACATGCACAGGTTACAGGCTGTCTAGTGGAGGACAACTAAAATGGTGTAGTGGCATGCTGTCACCACTAAACTTGCCCTACACGAGGGAATGCCTACAGGGCATTCCAGTGGTATGGGCACCCCAAGGTTTTACATAGTTGGGCATAAACATCACCACACTATGGAGGAACTTGCTGAGGCAGACTATACACCCATCACAGCCTCCATCAGAGTGGAAACACTAAGATGGACTAAGCTACACCTATCCCTGAAAGGCAGGGTAGATGCTGTACACATGTTTGTGCTGCCTAAGATAGCACAGCTCATGTGAAACCTACCAATCCATACACAACCAAACACACTTCTCAAAATCAATAAGCTGACAGCAGGGTTCATCTGATAAGACAAAGCCTCAAGATTTGGAAAAACTAGCTTATGGGTACACTGGTCTGGGGGGAATGGGTCTCCCCTGGCTGCACAGATATTTACTAGCATATAGGGCTGCACAAGCAATCAGATGGTTTCTCCCTAAAACCCCAAATACCCCTGTATGGGTGAATCTGGAAATGGACCTATCAGAATACAAATGGCTAGGGAACCTATTAAGCAAAGGGGGACACCAAAAGGGCCACCTTCCTCCTGTTATCCGAGTGACAAGAGAAGCCTGGTACAGGTGCAAACATCTAACTCAATGTCCAGCCCCCTTATGGGCACTACCTACACAGTTAAGCCCCTTATGGTGCAACCCAGATGTAATAGTGGGGAGACAAACCATCAACTTGCACTCTTGGCAGCAGGCAGGCATCTATGCAATAGCAGATCTTTATGCACGGGACTCTGAAGCCATGATGTCCTTCCTGCAAAAGCAAGCACAGTATCTGCTACCCAAAACAGACTTCTGGAGATTTCTCCAGATCAGGAATGCATCCAAGACCCTCAGAGACACAGCACCTATGGGAGATGGGTGGAAGTAGCTGACCAGCATGCATAAACAAGGTAAAGTAAAGGGCACTGCAGGCAAAATGTATGGTATGCTTAGGGACTCCTTTCCTGATACCACAATTACATGTAAGGTGCAATGGGAGCAGGACCTAAATAAAGATAACAGACACTGAAGGGTGGCAATACATCAATGATGCCTATCTGGTCTAAAGGGAGTCTAGGAGCCAGTTTATACAACTTAAGGTACTGCTGGGATGGTACCGTACTTTGGACACACTCCAAAAGATGGGACTCATCCCCCATTCCACACGCTGGAAGTGGCAGGCCCCACAGGCCAACCTGCTGCACATACTATGGCAGTGTCCCATACTGGTGCCCTTCTGGATAGGAGTAATTTTGGAGTGCTCCGAGATCCTGTAAACAAAAGGCTCTGCTGCCCCAACCCTTAGCCTCTTAGGCAATACCTCAAAGGTGTCAAACTGTTCCAACCAATCCAAAAAATGGCTCGTTGTGGTGCTACTTGAAGCCAAAAGGGCTATCCTGATGAGGTGGTGCCAGAATCTACCTCCCCCTCTTCTTACATGGCATACAACAGTGGCTTATTTAGCAAATTAAGAATGGTTGACATACACCACCGCCAACCACACACAGGTTTACAACAAGAAATGGCACCTTTATCTCAGATCACACCTATGCTCTTCCCCAACCCCACCACCTGGCAACCCACCCTTCTGACCCAGACAACAGTCTTATTCCACATTAAGCTTCCACCTGAACTGGTTCACTTCAGTCCTTATAGGATAAAAGGTCTTAGAATGAGGCATTCTTAATAATACAGGACCCCCTTCCCCCCCACTAGACAGATCAGCAAAGGCTGGTAATATTCAGGATTTTGCTCAGTTCCCTTCTGTAAAGGTTCAACAAGATGAGCCCACACCACTTCCAGGCTGATGTATACCCAGGCTGCATACTCCTTTATTGACTCAGGGCTAGGGGGTATGGTTCATCATGCAATGATTAATGTGCTTACTTATTATAGTTAATATAGAAAGGGACTAATCACCCCAATGTAGAGTTCAATTTAGTGTAAATTCCTTTAGTGCATGCCTATATTTGCAAACAATGTAGAGTTCTGTTTAGTGTAAATTCCTTTAGTGCATGCCTATATTTGAAAACAGTGTATTCTATAAGCAAAAGTTAAGTATACAACTGTTACCTACTGCATTTGATGTCAAATCATCTCTGCTTCATGTATGTTCCATTGTTGAAAAATCATTATAAAATCATTGATGATTAAAAAAATGGTGCAGTGACTGTAACATATAGAATAATGAATGGGGAAGTGTGCATTATGAGAATTTAATGGTTGTCCAAGTTGTGGGATGCTACATAAACCCTGAGGGCAAAGCCTGGAGGTGTTATTAAAGCATCCCACGCAGAGAGCGACCATTGCATTCAAGTACGAAACTTCCCCATCTTTTAGTTGTTGTAAGTGCTGATCAGCAATTTATTTTGTCAAAGCGCATTTGGTATTGCTGTATCTCGCTCGTGTAAGTTACACACACACACACACACACACACACACACACACACACACACAGTCTATCTTTGTCTCCTTTGCTTTCTTTTTTTCTTGTAAAGCTTTCCTATTTAATCTGCCATTTTGTTTTTCACTTGCAGACTTGCAGAGCTGGGCATTTGGATTGCAATCACAGTCGGGCATACCTCAGGCACTTCAGCCTCTGAGCCATTCCTGGTTCCCACTGATAGTTGTTGTCCACGGGGGTTCCAAATGACAAGATCAGCCAGATAGATTTTTTTTGTTTGTAGATGTTTAGCTGGTTAAAAATAAAGAAACCAATGATGACTCCTAGTCTGGTGGTTCCTCGATACGCAGGATAAGGAGCCACCATGTTTCTGAAACTGTTTACTCTGCCCAGTTGTAGATCAACAGCCAATCAGGGAGTGGCTGTTTTTTGAGTGACTCAACATGTACACACCATTATAACCCGAGGGTTATAATCACTAATTATAACTCAGTCAACCTATGTAAAAAATTGCTGACCAGTTATTGTTAAATCATTATGACCAGAGGCTAAAGTGTCTCATTATATACACTCTAGAGGTAACTATGGATACGATATGGTTTAATATGAAAAGATAGGGACTTTCAAATACCTCACAGGTACAAATAAGTTTCAAGAAGTAAGCATACTCAGATTGAAAGGTGCCCAAGAACAAGGGGTCATGATATGAAGCTGGGGGAGGGCAGACCTAGGAAAAATCTGTGAAAGTCCTTCTTCTCTAATATGGCGGTGAATGCACTGAACATCCTCAAAGCAAAGGTGGTAGGGTCAGAAATGACACTGGCATTCATGAATTCATAATATGTGCATAATGGAACATTGATGCAGTGAAAATGATGATAATGCCGGCAAATAAGTAGGGTCTGTTGCATCACAGTAGGTAGGGGGAAACAGGCTGTCTAGGTGTGGAAAGACATCCTTATCTACCAAGAACTGATATACAGTGTATAACAGAGAATTGCTCTGCAGAGAATTATATCCCTTTCAAAATGTTGTTGTACCACACTTCAAAGGTCATTGAATGTGATTGTACCCTCCTGTGGTACAACAGCATTATGGAACCTCTAGAGACTGCATACAACAGTTTCATTCTGAAAGCCAAAGAACTGCTGTGTGCACATATCAACTGTAACACTGCACATTTCACATAACTGTAACATGACCTATTGTTACAGGACATTGTTACCTTGCCTGTTATTTATGTATTTATCTTGTATAATGCCCACCTTATTTGTTGTATCTTGCACTGTGTGCTTGTATTAGTATTTGTCCACCTCTGTATATTGCCTGACTGTACTGGATTCTTTACTTGCTTATGTATGATTCACTGCTGCTGTTCACTGTATTTTACCATTGACGTGCCAGTCTCTGGTCCAGGCCAGGCCTGAAAAAGGTCTTTGGACCAGTGCACCAACCCGGTTAACAAATGAATAAAAAAATATGATACACTATAAAAATACAGGGTGAACAATTTTATTCATACACAGTGTATTATGCCACCTCGTGACTCTGATTGCCATGGATCTCTCGAGCCAGTGCGGATATGCAAACTCCAGTGGACGTCTTGGACATGGCACACTTCTCTGCCATGAGTTCAATCTTCAAATAGAACTTCATCATGGGAACAGGGTTAGGAACTGGCTGGGAGATAGGAAGCAGAGGGTGGTGGTTAATGATATCCAGTCCAAGGAAAGGGAGGTGATCAGTGGGGTATCTCAGTGAGCAGTCCTAGGGCCAGTCCTTTCCAATGTCTTCATTAGTGACATTGCAGAAGGGCTGAAAGAAAAGGGCTCTTGGCATAGGACACCAAGATTTGCAATAGGGTAGACACTCCAGATGGGGTGGAGAAAATGAGGAGGTACCAAGAAAAGCTGGAAAAATGGTCCAAAGTGTGGCAACTGAGATTCAATGTGAAGAAGTGGAAAGTCATGCACCTGGAGTGCAGAAACCTTGCAGAGAGCTACAGGATGGGGGTTTGCTGGCAGTCACTTGGAAAGAAAGATACTTGTGGATTATCATCTTGGATGATCTAACAGTGGCCAAACATTGCACAAAGGCTATAGAGAGAATCAGTGGCATGTGGGGGTGCACTGAGGGGTATCACAAGCAGAAGAAGGGAGGTGGTGATACTACCATACAGAATGATGGTGAGGTCTCATCTGGAATACTTTGTTCAATTCTTCAGCCACATCTTTGTAAAGGTATAGACAGGGTGGATGTGGTTCAGAGAAGAGCAACTTAGATGGTACAGGGCTTGCACCACAAGACGTATGAGGAGACATTGAGGCACCTCAATATGTATTCGCTGGAGGAGCAGACAAAGTGAAGATGTGATAGAAACCTTCAAGTATCTTAGAGACATAAATAAGGTGCAAGTGGGTGACATATTACAGTATAGAATGAGTACAATAACAAGGAGGCACAATATAAGACTGGAGGGGGAAAGATAAAGGAAATATGAGGAAATTACCCTACTTCACTGACAAGGTGTTGGAATGGATTGCCCCAAGAGGTGGTGGGAGCAAGCACAGTAGAGGGATTCAAGCATGCCTGGGATAGACATAAAGGAACCCTAAAAGTGGGAATGAGAGGCTAAGTTGATGCCCAAATTGGGTCAACAGCCACTGTTACAGGTAAGGAAAAAGGGAAGACTAGATGGGGCTAGTGGTTCTAATCTGCAATCAGTTTTCTATGTTTCTATGTTTCCAACTTTCCCACATGAGCTCCATGCTCTCCATGAGTGGTATGAACGGCTTTATGCTGCTATGTTGGTTCTGACCAGAGTTTGTTTTAATGTGTGGGATGTCTGTGTAAGAAGAGAATTATGAGACAAATGACTTTGAACCAAAAGAAAGGATATCATATATAGCAGTTCTTTTCACCTAATGTGTTAACTCCACCAGTTATGAAACATTTTTTTTCTCGGATATGTTATTTTCAAATGTTAAATGTTTTATTGTTATAAACACATTATATGCTAATTTATGAATGCTAATAATATAAATGGTGGACCTTCCTAATGGAATCTAGACCCACCACCTGACAAAGACCCAAATAGGGTCGAAGCGCTGGGTTTCAGTAATCTAGTTGGCGTGTTCTTCTACTCTACTTGCTTGCCACACAATAAATTATTTTAAAATTATTTCTTTGCTTGAACATTTGGTGCATTGGGTCCATGAGTGCTGAGATAACTACAAGTTTAGTGAGAAGGCAGCCAGGTCACCAGCATACATGTGAACAGGTATCTCCACCTCACTAACGTTTAGAGAATCCTAAGACAAATCAGATAATTTTAGAAGAATGTGATTTATGTACTGTAAATGTTGTATAGAGCAGGGAACAAAATACACTCTCCACTTGCTCTGTTTTGCTTTCCTGAATTTCTCTTTCCCATGTCTGATATTTTCATTGCTGTCTGGTATTGTAACTGTATCTCTCTTCACTGTGGGTAGCAATCACCTTACTAAAAATTGCTTTACGACTCTGCCTTAGTGACATTCATAGTCTGGTGTTCCCTTCACTATACCATTCACTAGCACTGTGTGTTTCCTTCTCATTCATTTCCACAAAAGTTTTGTTCCAAGGTTTTCCTTTATATACAGTCTCTACTTAGCTTCTAAATTATAATTGAATTTGAATGTTCACATTTATGAATTCCCCTGAGCTCTTTACTTTTGCAGCACAGGCTTGACATACTGTGTCTCATTACAATTTTTTATCATTTATCACCTTCACACATTTTTATCACTATGATTTTCTTTAAGTTTTAATTTTATGCTTTTTTCACTTGGGCACTATAGGAATGAAAGGAGGAGGTCTGGTATTTTATGTTAGGGGAAAGCATAAAGCAATGGAAATTCAGAGAATAAAGGGGAGGGCAGAGGTGCTGTGGGTCACTCTAGAGATGTATAATGGAGCCACTATTCATATTGATATAATTTACAGACCTCCAGAATAAGAAAAGGAGTTAGATAAGGTACTGGTGGAAGCCATTGGCAAGATGGCAGACAAGGGGAAGGTGGAGTCACGTGATGTACTGCTGTGAGTAGGAGTTTGCCTGGACTGCTCCAGCTCCTTCACCTCCTTTTTGTTATTTGTTGCAGTATTTTTGTATGTCCCACCAAGAGAGTTGTAGTTTGCTTACCTATTTGGAGGCCCTAGTTTGTGGGGCAGTCATTTATTTCTGGTATGATGGACTCAGAGATGAAAACTGCTCCAGTACGACACATGCTGCCGACCACTCTGAAGAGAGTCAAGAGCTCTAAGCGCCCGAAGGCACAGGCCTCATACTCAGGTTGCACAACTTTACATCCGGTAGCCCTTATGGAGGATCCCTTCATTCAGGACATAATCCCTCTCAAAGATGCCCATTAAGTTAGCAAGGAGGAAGTTAAGGTGACCAGACTTGCTACTGAATAACTCATTTGCAAGGTCATAGAAACATAGAAACATAAACTTTGACAGCAGATAAGGACTGCTTGGCTCACCTAGTCTGCCCATTTCCCTACCTACAGGATAAGTTGCAGATCCTAGTTAACCAACAGCCTATTTTTTCCTACTCCCCTCACAAGAATTGCCTTATGCCTGTCCCATTCATTCTTGAATTCTCCCACAGTTTTAGACCCCACAACCTCCTCAGGAAGGCTGTACCATGTGTCCACCATCTTCTCTGTGAAAAAATACTTCCTCACATTGCCCCTGAGCTGTCCCTCCTCTATTTTCAAATTGTGTCCCCTTGTTCTTGAACATCTCTTTTTCTGAAAGATGCTGCCCTCTTGGACTTTGTTGATTCCACTGAGGTACTGAAAAGTTTCCATCATGTCCCCCCTCTCCCTCCTTTCTTCAAGGGTATACATATTAAGCTCCTTTAATCTCTCCTCATATGGCATCTCTTGCAGACCCTGCACCATTTTAGTTGCCCTCCTCTGAACTGCCTCCATCCTGTTTATGTCCTCGCAGAGATGGGGTCTACAGAACTAGACACAGTACTCCAGATGGAGTCTCACCAACTGTCTGTACAGAGGGGTAACAACTTCCAGTTTTCTGCTGGTGATGCCTCTTCCTGTATATCCCAGCATCCCCAGCCCTCCTTACTGCTTTCTGACATTACTTGTTAACCTTAAGGTCATCTGATATGATTACGTCCAGGTCCCTTTCCATTTTTGTTGTTGTTACTACCCCTTCCCCCCCATTGTGTAATCTTCTCCTGGGTTTTTGGTTCCCAGGTGCATTATTCTGCACATCTTTGCATTGAATCCAAGCTGCCATGCTTCTGACCATTCTTCCAATCTTCCCAAGTCCCTTCTCATCCTTTCAGCACCTCCTTGTGTATCAACCCTGTTGCAGATATTTGTGTCATCTGCAAAGAAACATACTTTTCCTTCCAGTCCCTCTGCAATGTCACTTATAAAGACATTAAAAAGGACTGGACCTAGTACTGAACCCTGTGGTACCCCACTAGTAACCACCCTTTCTTCAGAGTGGACTCCATTTACAATTACCTTCTGTGTCCTGCTGTCCAGCCAGTGTTTAACCCAGGCTACCACCCTGGGACCCACTCCCAGGCTGGTTAATTTGATTATTAATCTTTATTGTGGGACTGTGTCAAATGCCTTGCTAAAGTTTAGGTAGGCCATGTCCACAGCCCCTCCCTGGTCTACTACTTTGGTCACCAAGTCAAAGAAATCAATTAGATTCATCTGACATGACCTTCCCGCTGTGAACCCATGCTGCCTTGGGTCCTGTGCCCCACCTGCCTCTAGGTACTCAACAATTCTTTCCTTAAGAAGTGATTCCATTACATTTCCTACCACTGAGGTCTAACTGACAGGTCTGTAGTTTCCTGCCTCTGTCTTGCTCCCACTTTTGTGAAGGGGAATCACATCCGCCTTCCTCCAGTACTTCAGGTACTACACCATCCACCCATGATTTGTTAAAAAGGGTAGTCAGTGGTGTCACTAGTTCTCCCTTAATTCTTTTAGAATTCTGGGATGAATTCTGTCAGGCCCCATTGTGTTGTCCACCTTCAGTTTTAGGAGTTCTTTCAGAACCCTTTCTTCTGTGAAAGGACTGGAATTGACCCCCATCCACAGTGCTTCTGTTAATTGGATTAGGCACCTCCCCCTCCTCCTCTTTTGTGAATACTGAGCAGAAGTATTCATTCAGTATCCCTGCTTTGTCACTGTCCCTCTCTGCCCACCCACCGTCCTTTCTATTCAGCCTCACTATCTCTCCCTTTGTCTTTCTACACTCCCTGATGTACATATAAAAGGTTTTATCCCCCTTCTTAACTGAGTTGGCTATCTTTTCCTCAGTTCAGGCCTTTGCTATTCAAACTTCCCTCCCTGCTTTCTTCTGCCTTAACTGGTACAGTTCTCTGCCCTGCTCCTTCTGTGTTTCCTTATACTTCCTAAATGCTGTCTTTTTCTCCTTAACCTTCCCCACCACCTCTTTTGAGAACCATAGTGACTTTTTCTTTTGTTTTGATTTATTTGCTTCACACAATGGCTTGTTGCCTCTGTAATGGCATAAGTTCTTTAGACAGCTGTCGGGCCAGACTTGATCACAAAGTGGTGTCTCTCTATCATAACACAACCTGCCTTGAAGCTCATTTAGAGGATTTAGATGGGCGAAGTCACTGCAATAATGTTGTTGTAATTGACTTGCCAGAGTGAGCTGTGGGACTGAACATGATTCTGTTTATTCAGAGACATTGTGAGCACTTGGCAGGACCCTATCCCAATGGCCCTACATATGTAGTTGAGCGGGTGCATAGGGTGCTCAGACCAATGCCTCCAGATGGATTGCACCCTAGACTCCTCATTTTTAAGTTTTGAAACTACCTGGATCAGTAACACCTTTTGGCTAAAGTGAGGGGACTCCTGTAGGTCACCTGGGAGGGCAATAGGATTCATGTTTTTGAAGGTCTTTCTTTGTCAGTTCAGGTCAAATGAGCAGCATATCATCCTGCAGTTTCTAAGTTGTTGGCTGCCAATATAGGTTTTCATATGCTTTTTCATGTGCATCTGCAAATTAATTGCAATGGGACCTATAATAGTTTCAAGTCATTTGAACAGGCTAAAATGGACCTACAAAAGTTATTCCCAGAGTTCTTAAAAACTGATGGCTGAATATTGTGGCTCTATGTTTACTATGGTTTGCGCCAGTATTAGTTAGTGCTCTGTTGTTGCTCAGTGCATTTTGATATGCTTGTGCTTTTTGACTGAGCGTCTAATGTTTACTGATATACTTGTTCTTATTATTATGTTGATCCCTCAACAGTGGCCCAGGTTCCTTGCCTGATAGTTGAATTGTGGTCCATTAACATACTGTATGTTTTGTGGGTAACAGCATTTTGCACTGGAGTGGGTCATTTGTGTGCTGACTTTCTGCTTGTTTCTTGTTTTATGACCCATCCTGATGTTGGATAGTCCTCTGCTCCTGCCGGTCTCCTCATTTCAGCAGTTCTACTCTTCTGTCTACTCGCCGGATTCAGAGCTCTACTCCTGAACTCATTTGCACAGAGCTGCAGGCTAGATGTCTCAAGTTGTTGGTCCTTGGCTCCTCTACCTACTTGGACATGATGTCTTGGTACTTCTGGTAGAACCTTGGAGCTATGAATGCTGGAAGACCTGTCTTAGAATTTGTTTACCTTTTAAGCATGGACTTACAGTCTGGACTCAACTGAGAACATGATCCCTTTTTCCCTGTATGGATTGTTGTTCCTTTGCTAGGTTATTATCGATTTTTATTCTGTACTGCCATACAAGTGTTTGATATAAACTAGAACTTTTGGTATGATGCAATTATCTTCCTGGTTCTCATCTGGTACAGTTTTTAATGTGCATTTATGTTTTTACTATTTTTCATTATTATTCTATACACTGGGGCTATTGTATGAGCCTTTTGATTAGCATGATGTTGTACTTGTTCTTCCATTTTAAGATACTAGTTTTCAATTTCTTGTTATTGTAGATTGTAGTAGAAGGGCTTCCCTTTTGTTAACTTGGGGGTTCCTTTTGTATTCTGGAGGATGGGGGGGGTAGGCGGTAGTGACTTTTGACATCAGTATGTGTTTCATCATGGACCTGCAGATACTGGAGTTGTGGTCATTAAGACGGGGGGTATTTCGGATGATTTTATTTTTTGGGCAGTGGTGGAAGCTTTGTTACATTTAGGGTTTATGGATGCTTTTTTTTTTCAGGTATGGGGTATTAGATTTATATCATGCTCTATATACTTAGTGGGGGGCCGGTCGGGGGTCATTGGTTTCTGTCAATTGTTTGCTGTGTTTGCTTGAGGGGAGGAGGAAGGGTCCAGGAGCTTAGCATTCCCATTCTGTTTATTTAGTAGTTTTTGTACTGGTAGGCGTAATCTTTTTCCCTCTCATGTTGCAGGGTATTGGTCAGTCATTATAACTTTATAACCTGGAACATAAAAGGAGATCAGGAAAAGTGCAATCATTATATGGTGTTAAGACATTTACAAAAGACTGTGTGTGGAGGTGGCATATTTGCAAGAAACTCATTTAAAGCAGGAGGATGTACACTTTTTAAAGAGGGAATGGGTTGGACAAGTTTATGAAATAGATAGTACTACTAAAAAAGGTGGGGTTGTTGTTTTGATTGCCCAGGGACAAACTTTTTACTTGGTAAAAGAGTGCTAGGACCCTGTGGGGTGTTACCTTTTTCTCCATGGTAGACTGGGTGTTACTGATGTCTTACTGGTCTCAGTTTATTGCCCTAATATAGATTCCCCCATGTTTTTTACATACCTGGCAAAGCTTTTGGCACCTTTGCACCTATCCCTATTTTGCTAGGTGGGGATTGGAACCTCACTTACTAACCTGATTTGGATAAATCTCTTTTGTATAGGCAAGGCCTCTCTCCTGGGAAATGGGGTCTGAAAGAACTGATGGATGGCATAGGTTTGGTAGCCCCTTGGCGTCTCTTCAACCCCACTGACAGATAATATACGTTTTACGCCTCCCCTCATGGTACTTTCTCAAGGACTATTTCCTTATTAACCAAGAAAGTCTTTCTGGTTTGTTGTCCTGTGAAATTCATTCACTGGTAATTTTGTACCATGTTCCTGTAAGACTAGTGCATTCTGTCCATCAAGTAGAAGAGCGAGATAAAGTCTGGCACCTCAATTTGCAGCTGCTTCAGGACCACAATATTCTAACAATCATCTGAGACTTTCTCAAGGACTTCCTTTTATGAAATGAAGGCTCAGTGACCTCTCTAGACATTTTGTGGTGGGGGGGAGGTGGTAAAATGTACAGTTAGAGGGGAATGTTTTAGGCTTGCATCTCAGCGAACCAAGGCCCATACTGCACACCTTCACCAATTACTTAGGGATATTAGGCAGCTGGAGCACAGATTTTTGGATACATCAGATTCTGTTTAGCAGTAGTAGCACAATCCCTCAGCAAGGAAGGCCTAAATGTGTTTCCATACCTGTACGATTGCTACTGATGTTCCACTCCAGGGATCAACTACCATGCACCCTGGCTTGAACCAGGACATTGTTTGACCATTTAGGGATGGAAGTAAACTTAACAAAGTCAGTACTGACCCCCTGTCAAAGACTGCAGTACATAGGGGCAGTACTAGACACAGTTCAGGGCTGTGCATTCTTGCCTCTGAACAGAACAAATGCCTTATAGTGCAGGCACATCTCATGCACCACAGTCAGTATGTCCTAGCCAGGACTCTATTATGCCTTCTGGATCTAATGGTAGCAGCCATTGTCACAGTGCCCATGGCCTGCTTGCATATTAAGATTCCACAGTGGTCCCTGTGAGTCCAGTGGGACCAGTCAACCAATGAGCAAGACAAACATCTGCTAGTCACATGTCCTTTGAGAAAGGCACTGATGTAGTGGATGGACATTACCAACTTGCTCAAGGGCATACCATTTCTGATTCCAGTTTCAACACAAATTCTCAGCTTGGATGCCTTGGGAGCTGAATTAGGAGCACACCTGGGTCCTTATCAAACACAGGGTACTTGGATCCAGGCAAAGATAAAACTGCACATCAGAGGCATGCCAAACTTTCTTCTCCTCCCTAGTTTAATACCCTTGATGGTTCTATACTTGAAGATGTCTCCTCCGTTAAGTACCTCAGGGTCTGCCTTGACCAGCATCTTGATTTGTCTGTGCACATTGATGCAATTCACCATAAGCTTCACCTTAAGCTTGGTGCTTGGTACAGGAACAAAGCAAGTATCCCATTCCATGCCTGTTGAGAAATTGTACTAAAAATGATCCTTCCAATCTTTAACTATTGTGACTTAGTGTACATGTGTGCCCCTAAACCCTCACTTGCCAGGCTGAACCCCCTATTTATGGCTGCAGTGGGTATAGCCCTGCAGATGTCTTGCAAGCACAGTCGAGTAAAAGGAGCTTACTGGATACTGGATGGACTTATAAACAGTGGAGGTGAATGGCAATCATTGCGCATTCACTGAACAATTTTGTCCTCCAGTTACAGGTGGAACATGGCAGTGGCCACGATGTCCCAGATGGCTTCTGAAGTTCTCTGCATATGTGTGAAACTCGCAAATGCACACTAAACTTCAATGGCTATCCTGCACATGGTGGCCACTGGCATATTCCACAGGCAATCTCTTATCTATTAGAATGTCTTAAATATTCCTCTTCTCACTCCTTCCTTAGACCTTTAGTCTGTGAAATGTAATAGTAATGTTAAAGCAAAGAATTGGAAAATAGCTTAGATTTTGGCCCTGATTTTTACATACTTTGCTATATATGAATAGGCATGTTTGTAATTGCATAACCCATCATGCCACAACTGGAGAAAGGTTTATTAGTGGTTACAAATTCAATTATACAACTGTTAGAATATTTTTGTTTTTCATTTAATACAAGTGATGGCTTAAGAAAAGCAAAGAAGCCATTTTAATATTTGGCACTAATGGCACTAATGTTAAGAATATAATCTATTTGTACTTTAATTTATAAGTTACTGTATATATTGTAGCTCATGAAGTTACCTCCCCATCCTTCCTTTTGTTCTGTGTGCATATACCTTGTTTCTCAATACCATTATCTATTAACCTGAGCTTTCAAATGCTGTATTCCTTTCTTTACTGTTTTCTAAAGCTCTATGTCTGTGAAATTTAAAACATAGAAACATAGAAACATAGAAACATAGAAACATAGAATTTGTCGGCAGATAAGGACCGCTTGGCCCACCCAGTCTGCCCATTTCCCTACCTACTGGATAAGCTGCAGATCCTAGTTAACCAGCAGCCTACTTCTTCCTACCCCCACCCCCAGAATTGCCTTATGGCTATCCCATGCATGCTTGAATTCCACCACTGATTTTGACTCCACAACCTCCTTGGAGGCCATTCCATGCATCCACAACCCTCTCTGTAAAAATACTTCCTTAAATTACCTCTGAGCCGCCCCCTCTATCTTCAAATTGTGCCCTCTTGTTCTTGCACACTCTTTTTTGAAAGATGCTACCTTCTTGGACTTTGTTGATTCCCTTGAGGTACTTGAAAGTTTCTATCATTTCCCCTCTCCTCCTTTCCTCGAGGCTATACATATTAAGCTCCTTAAGTCTCTCTTCATATGTCCTCCGGTGCAGACCCTGCACCATTTTAGTTGCCCTCCTCTGGACAGCTTCCATCCTGTCTATGTCTTTGCGGAGATTGGGTCTCCATATGGTACTCCAGATGGGGTCTCACCAGCTGTCTGTACAGAGGGATAATAACTTCCTGTTTTCTACTGGTGATGCCTCTCCCTATGCATCCCAGTATCCCCCAACCCTCCTTGCTGCCTTCTCACATTGCTTGTCCACCTTTAGGTCATCTGATATGACTACCCCCAGGTCCCTTTCCATTTTGTTGTTGTTAGTATCTCACCCCCATTGTGTACTCTTCCCTGGGTTTTGTTTCCCAGGTGCATTACCTTGCACTTCTTAGCATTGAATCTAAGCTGCCATACATTTGACCATTCCTCTAACCTTGCCAAGTCCCTTCTCATCCTTTCCACCCCACCCTGTGCATCAACTCTGTTGCAGATCTTAGTGTCATCTGCAAGAGACATACTTTCCTTCAGTCCTTCTGCAATGTCGCTTATAAAGACATTGAAGAGGACTAGTCCTAATATTGAACCCTCACGGTACCCCACTAGTAACCCTCCTTTCTTCTGAGTGGACTCCATTTACTATTACTCTCTGTCCTATTCTCCAGCCAATTCTTTACCCAGGCTGTCATCTTGGGACCCTCCCAGGCTGGCTAACTTATATATTAATCTTTTGTGTGGGACTGTGTCAAATGCCTTGCTAAAGTCTAGGTAGGCCATGTCCACAGCCCCTCCCTGATCTACTACTTTGGTCACCCAGTCAAAGAAATGTATCAGATTCGTCTGGCATGACCTTCCTGCTGTGAATCCATGCTGCCTAGGGTCCTGTGCCCTTCTGGCCTCTAGATACGCGACAATTCTTTCCTTTAGAAGTGATTCCATCATTTTCCCTATCACTGAGGTTAAACTAACAGGTCTATAGTTTCCTGCTTCTGCCTTGCTCCCACTTTTGTGAAGGGAATCACATCTGCCCTCCTCCAGTCCTCGGGTACCACCCCATCCTCCCATGATTTGTTAAAGAGGGTAGTCAGTGGTGTCACTAGTCCTACCTTAGTTGTTTTAGAATTCTGGGATGAATCCCATCAGGCCCCATTGCTTTGTCCACCTTCAGTTTTAAGAGTTCTTTCAGAACCCTTTCTTCTGTAAATGGGCTGGTATCAACTTCTGTATCCAGAGTGTTACTACTGTTTGTTTCATGTACCTCCTCTTCCTTTGTAAATACTGAGCAAAATATTTGTTTTGTATCTCTGCCTTTTCACATTCTCCCTCTGCCCACCCTCCCTCCCCTTTATTAAGCCTCACTATCCTCCTTGGTCTTCCGTTGCTCCCTGATGTACCTATAAAGGTTTATTCCCTTCTTAACTGAGTTGGCTATCTTTTCCTCAGTTTGGGCCTTTGCTATTCTGACTGCCTTCCCAGCCTCCTTTGCTTTAACTGATATAGTTCTCTGTCCTGCTCCTGCTGCGATTCCTTGTACTTCCTGAATGCTTTCTTTTTCTCTTGAACCTTCACTGCCACTTCCTTTGAGAACCATAGTGGTTTCTTACATCGTCTTGTTTTGTTTTTTGCTTCACACAAGGCTCGTTACCTCTGTGATGGCAGTTTTATTATTCCCATTGTTCTTCCACCCTCCTTCGCCCATTTGCTAGTGCATTCCTTAGGCACTCACCCATTTAGCAAAGTCAGCCTCCTAAAGTCCAGTACTTTTGTCTGTATGGCTTGACTCTATTGCTGTGTTTATTGTGAACCATACTGTTGAGTGGTCGCTAGTTCCCAGATGGCTACCCACTTCTACATCTGTGATCTCTCTCCATCTCCATTTGGAGTATCAAGTCTAATATTGCTCCCTCTCGAGTGGGCTCAGTACTAGTTGTCTAAGGCATGCCCCTGTAGGGCATCTAGAATAACTGCACTCTTCGAGTGGCAGCTGCAACTCGCTCCAGTTAACATCTGGCATATTCAGATCACCCATCAGCAATATCTCCCTTTTCTGCCATTCTAAGTATACTTTCTATCATTTCCTTGTCCACTTCCTCCCCTGAGAAGGAGTCTGTCTAAACCCTGTGCGGATTGTGGTGCCATTGCCTGTCTCCAAATTTACCCACAGTGCTTCTTCTCCTCCCTGTTTACCCTTTTGTTCTGTTGCTTTTATTCCTTCCCTTATGTAAAGAACTACTCCTCCCCTCTTTACCCTCCTGTCCCTCCTGTAGATAGTGTATCCTGGTATGTTCGTCCCAGTCATGGTTTGTGTGTACCATGTTTCTGTGACTGCCACGATATCCAGATGTTCCTCCTCCATCAAGGCCACTAATTCAGGAAGCTTGTTACCTAGACTACGGGCATTGGTACTCATTGCTCTCCATTTTTTGATGGCCTTACCTTCTGTTGCAGCATCCCCCACTGACCGTTCTACCTTGGTCTTTTTCTCATTTAGTACACTGTTTTGTAGGGAGAGGCTGGGATTTTTCTGCTGCCTGTCAGTGCCTCCTTAGAAACAGCTTAGTTTTCAGCCCCATTTCCCCCATATCTTGTTTAACTTGAATAGACATGCCCAAATTTGCACATCCTGTCATGCTGCAATACATAAAAAGGAGGAAGAGGCACTTGAAGCTAGAATCACTTTATTATGCTTCTGATAGTGTGTCTCAGTTTAACATATAATAAAAAGGTTGGTTTAGCAGAGAGAGAAGCCTTTACAGACACCACTAATCCGAGTGTATAGTGATACTCATTAATATTTATAGACGTATTAGCATACTATGAGCAGGCTTTTTTGAAACATGATTAAAGCTGATTATGTCTACCTCACAGAATGGCAATTGTTGTTCCATGTGTATATACCTTGTTTCTCAATACCATGATTTATAAACCTGAGCTTTCAAATATCGCATTCCTTTCTCTATTATTTTTCTAACATACTGCAATCAGGCTTTTTTGAAACATGATTAAAGCTGTTCATAGCTACCTCACACAGTGGCAGTTGTCGTTCTGTGTGCTTACACCTCGTTTCTCAATACCATTATTTATTAACCTGAGCTTTCAAATACTGCATTCCTTTCTGCATCGTTTTTCTAAGGCTTTGTTTCTATGAAATGTAATAGTTATGTTAGTACAGATAAGTTTAGAAACAGCTCAGTTTCAGCCCCAATTTCCCCATGCCTCACTTAACATGAATAGGCATGCTCTCATTTGCACATCCTGTCACCTACTTTCAACAAATAGTTTGTCAAAACCCTCTAACACATTTATTTACTGTGACAGGAAACTTGCTTTGATACTTCAGTAAAACTTCCCCATGTTAGTGATTTTAAACATCCTGCCCACTCCTCAAGTTTTTTCATGTCTCTGCTCATCCACTCCTCCCTCACACAGTACTGTCACCCTAATTGCAGATGGTCCTATTGTGTGCAGGAAATATTTTCTTTTCATTCATTACATGCTCAGTGTCTTCTTATAAACTCTGTAACTTGAATGACTTCACTGTTATCACAAGGACATTTCTTTCTACGCACATTCTTAATTTGTTGGTACAATGTTGAGGCAATCAGCATTGACTACATTGAATTTTCTGGGTTTATATGCTTTAGTTATCCACTACTTGGTTGTAGTAATGAGCAGAAGAACACCTGTCAGTGCTGGCAAAACTCTGTTTTAAAACGTTACAGACTTTCTATCATCATCCTGACAGAATCATTCAATTGGATTTCAACATAAGCTTCCATCTGTTTTCCCTTCTAATCTCCATTAATTTGTTGTCATTCAAACAATTATCTTCCCCATTCATAAATTATTTACCAATGAAACCTTAAGAAAACCATTGTACATCCTCTGTGTGCCAAATACTCACTCCCCCCCCCACCCAGTGCTATGCATCGGTGCTTCCACAACTTATGTGTGCTCCTGTACTGGACATAGAGTATTATTAATATAGAGCATACTGATCCTGCATTATACCCCCCACCCCAAACACACACACACACACACACACACTCCTGATAGTGGAGCTTGTCAGGGGATACACATAAGAATTCAGTTCTGGTGGGAGGTGTTGTCAATACCTGATCATTTTATCTGTGCCTTATTAAAATACCAATTCTAGAATAATTCTATCAGATTCTGTCAGGACACGGCTGGCAGTGTTATATTCCACTGGACCTTGGCTACAACCATATTAGCTCTTGCTAGAATTTGTTCATTCATTCTACCACTTTGCTTTGGATTGCCCCATCGTACGCACTACTGCTCTCTTTACTCATTTTTTTCTTTTTCTTCTCTTGATGCTAGGTGCTTTTCTATTGTGTCTCATTTTTGTCCAAATTCTGGTCTGGACCTTTCCCCCTTATCACAAAACTCTTCTTTCCCCTCATTCTTCTTCCTCTTACCCTCTTCACAATAATAATTTCCATTTTCTAAATACCCTTCCTAGAAAATCTATTGTTGGTCAATCTGCTTTTTCTTACCGCTTCCCTAAACCTTGGTCCTCCCTCCCCCTTTCTGTTCATTCTGCCTCTTCTACCTCCTCCCTAAAGTCTCTTCTTTCTGACTTTTGTCATCCTACTTGCAACTGCCTTTGACCTCCCTTCATTTCTCTATTCTCTAGTCTTGCCCTCTATTGCTGTTCAATTTTTTGTTTTCTTTCTGTATATATTGAGTGTTTATTAATTCCCTAGTTTTGACTTCATTTACTATTTTGCCTTACATTTTTGATTCTGCTTGTATTACTTACTTGTTTTTAACTTGTTATTACTGTATATTTTTAGCTATCTCACCTCTTCCTTCTCCCCCAGGACTCATCTGGAACTGAGATGTTATCAGCTCAGTAGTTAAACTTTTAATTAAATAAATAAATAAAGAAATACTTTAAAGGGATAATGTCAACCCCCTTAGGCCTCAATGTGAACCTAGTTTACAAAACACATTTTATGATTGTACACATTCTATAGAGACTATTGATGCAGCTGGTAGTTTGATTCAAGTCCCTTTTTTTCTTTTAAAAAGTGAAAAACTGAGTGCCCACCATACTGGTGTTACCACACCAAAACATGTTTATTTACATTTCTTGACCAACTCCTACTGCATCATTCCTGGATGCAGGAACATCTCCAACACAACCTAGCCACTCATTATGCAGTGGGAGTACAACAGACTATTGTATTATGAGTGGCTGTACTGTTTGAGGGTGTTTCTAATGTTCAAGAAGTATGCAGTAAAAGTAGTTCAATTATTTGAAGCAAAACACAGCTGAATATAGCTATACATTACCATGTATTTCAGTTCTAATAAATAAGAAGGCAGGTAAAACACCCAGCAACATCAATGAATTTTAGAGAAGGTGAGCAATCATAAAATGTGGCTTTTTACCTAAAAATAATATGATGCAAAAAAAGTTCACAGTGTCCTTTTAAGGGCATAATATGTTGATTAAATAGCCAGGAGGGCAGATTGTGACCTTTCACAAACCAAGACACAATACTTAGAGTCAGGAGAATGGGTTGGGAGGTTATTGGTCTTATGTCTACAGCAGCTTGAGACTTCAAAAAACTATTCCCAGTCTCCAATTGAGTCCTAGTGAGGCCACAGTCACCCACCATCATACCATTGCGAATGTTTGTCAGTTGTACTATTGCTCTCTTTATGAGAGTGATCTCTCTGACTCTTCTCTGATAGCTCGAATCACTTCTTATCTTAATCCACTTCCCCTCCCTGCTGTCACCCCACAATAGCAAGAGATGCTCAAGAATCCCACAAAGGTCTCAGAGGTTAGGCAAGGTGTGCAAAAACTTCCCCTTGACAAGATTCTTGGGCTGGATGGCTTGACTAATAATTTGTATGTGGCCTGCTTGGCTAAACTTGACCCTTTTTTTGACTGTTTAACTACTTGTTCTCGTCTGAGTTTTCAGATTTTACTTTAACAGAAGTTTACATATATTTGATGAGAAAGCTGAACAAAGATGAGTTGTTGCCAAGCAATTATCATCCAATCTCTTTATTTAATTGTGACTTAAAAATGTTGGATAAGATTCTAGCTAATAGATTGGCCCTGGTCTAGGGGACTTTTATTGGGCCAACACAGGTTGGCTTTATGAAAGGTTGCTTATCTAGCAATCATTTTCAGAAGTTCCATTATCTTATTTCCACATCTTGGGAGGGCAGGACCCCTTCGGTCTCCCTAGACACAGAAAAGCTTTTGACCATGTCTCATGGCCATATCTCTTTGCTGTTTTACAGAAATGTGGTTTCCCTTCTGAATTTCTAGTTACTTTGGTTCAGTTGTTATGCAGAAAGGCTGCTGCCCAAATGTAGTGCAACGAGGTAATATACAATTCTTTTTCCTTACACTGGTGGATGAAACAGGGCTTCCCCTTTTCTTTTTAATCTTTATTTAGAGCTCTTAATATATAATCTTCAAAACAACCCAGAAATTAAAGAGATTTGGGTGGGGGGACGAATGGTGCTAACTATCTGTTTATGCAAATGATTTGCTTTCACATGTTGAGGACCCCTTAATCTCTGTTCCTGCCGCGTTGGAAGAGATTCAATGATTTTCTGAAATATCTGAATATAAGTGTAATTTAAGTAAAACCAAGGTTTTGACCCTAAACCATTTGGTATGTAAGCAGGATATTCTTAACATGGGCCAATTGTGGGAAGCTAGGACCCTCACTTATTTGGGAGTATGTCTTTCTTGGTTTCCCACTGACTTGGTAAAAGACAACTTCTTTTCTCTTGTCGACACTCTTAATTTGGACCTACATTGGTGGGCAACCTTACCGCTCTCTCTTTGGGGGCATATTAGTGTTATAAAGATTAATGTTTTACCATGTCTATTATACTCATTGGATATGTTATGTGTTTTTCTTCCCAAATCCTGGTTCTCTCATTTGCAATGTTTAATCAATGATTTTTTATGGAGAGATAGGGCGGTTCACTGATCCTATTTTAAATTGTTGGCTCCAAAGCAATGGGGGGGGGGGGTATGTCTTCCCAGATGTTTTCTTTACTACTGCACTCTCCATTGTAGTAAATCTTTTCAATGGGGGCACTGAAAGGCTCTAGTCTTGATGTTTCTTATATACTGACATAGTTGGATAATGAACAATCTCTTTGTAAAAAATTGTGTATACAGCTTAGTAGCTTACTTTATAATAAACCATCTCAATTGCTCTCTTCACTTAAATCAACACCCATTTTTTGGTCCCTGAAGGCTCATTTGCAGCTTAGCTCCTATTTACAATTGAGTTGGACCAAAGCTTTTACTCAGCCTATTTTAGATAATCCCAATATACAGATAGCCTGGTGCCAAATTCCACTTACTCATTGTCCCCAGCTGCATGATACCACAATTGCTTCCTTCCTGGACAGGGATCAGTTTATAATGTTCTCTTCTGTTCAGGAGTACTTTCAGTTACCCTGATCATATAGTTTTAATGTTCTCCAGCTTTCCCAGGCCATCTAGTCTTATCTTGGTCCCAGATCATGGATATCAGTTGGGAACTCATCTTTTGAATTTTTTGCCCATGGTGATGCAGCCCCACCTGTTGTCTAAATTATATAGTCTGTTTCAGTTTCTGGACCCTGTGAACACTTCTGAGATCTGCTATTACTGGCAGCAGACCTTGGGTCTCCAGGACAATTCCAAGATGTAGCTGTCAATTTGGCATAGCCTGTACAAATATATCAAACAGGACAGATATCACTTGGTTCAGTACCAAGTCCTTCATAATCTATACGACACTCCCCAAAGGTTGTATAACATGGACTTCTTCTGCATGCTTCAGGTGTGGTCTAGCTGAAGGCCATCTTTTTTTTTTTCATGCAAGATTTTATTATTTTTCAGATTTAATAACATACATTCCATCCATGACCGGATAGACCTCTTAGTGTCAGACTAGTACATAGGAAGTCTACTTATTCTAATAAACTTTAAACAGAAGTTCAACAACAACTAATAAACAGCAATCCTTATTTCTTATACTAGATGTGCATTTAGACTTTATAACGTTATAGTCCAGCAACCATCACTGCTGGTATTGGTCAGAATCACCAACTCTCATATCACTGAATGTGCCCGCTGGTCCTAGAAGCAATCAGGTCACCCACGTGAGAGCTGTTCACACTAGTGGTAAATGGGTGTAGCTTGTTCATAAAGGAGATTTTCCAGGAGAAGGTATAGGTACTGAGCAAAGGTAAGAATTTAGGTATGGGTCCCATTGCCTATGGTATGCTTGTAGTTGATTTTTATTGGCAAATGATAGCTGCTCAAAGACTGCCAATCTGGCCATCACCATGTGCCAAGCTAGGAGAGAAGGAGGTTTGACCTGTCGCCATTTCATCAGAATTACTCTTCTGACCTCTAGAAGCACAGACGTAATCCATTACTTTGCTGGACTTGAGTTGGTCTCTTGTGTCGTAGTGTCCCCAGTATGACAAATGCTGGTGTGACAGATAGTTATCCCCATCACCTTGGTACAGTCTTACAGGACCCATCCCCAGAAAGTGATTAGGATTGGACATTGCCATATAATGTGGAACAGATTTGCCTTTGGGTCTGACATCTCCAACATTGGGAATGTGGCAGAAGCTCCATGCCTTGCAGTGTCACTGGTGTATGGTGCCATCTCAGCAGCAGTTTGAGTTGCATGACTTGGCTTCTTGCATCGATATAGGCCAGGTGTGCATCTCTTATACATTTGCTCCATGTCTCTTGTGTAATATTTACCATGCTGGTATCCCGTGACTTTGGAAACCAAGATTGGGCACCTACTGAAAGGGCAACTAAGTCACAGCATCTGTCACTGGGGTAGCTGGGGAAGGTGGGTGACCGGATGGGGGATTGAGTGAAATAGCTACATCCTGTTGCTACATGCCTACGTGTGCAAGGGGAGGAGCATGCATGCCATGCATGGGGTGGGAGGGGATGGAGGGGTTGTAGGGGTGACACTGCATTGAGCTGCTGAGCTGCTTCCGTGGCATGGTGGGTGGGTTCAGGGCTGTGGCGGGAATGGTGCTGGGTTTGAGTTCGGGTGCAGGTACTTTTTGTTATGCCCGGCCTGAGTTTTTATTTTGTTCATGTTTGCACCTCCCTGGAGTTGAGAATCCTTAAGTAGGGGGGTGTGGGGTGCATAACCCCCCACATAAAGCTGAAAATCCCAACTCCCCGGTGCCATTTTGCTGTGCACCAGGGAGTACATCACAGAAAATGTTTTTCAGCGGTGTGCTGTCACCCTAACAGTGATCACCCATCAAGAATCGCAGTTATCATTTAGATCCTACAGTACTTGTAGGTCTTGTGTCCATTGTGTTCTACACTTATCTGTGGTGTTTGGTTGTTTGTCCCTGAGCAATCGGTATACCTTGCCAACTATTCCTTTAAGCTTTTCTGGTTTGTGGAGCTGCGTAAGCCATTCCCAACCCTGCCCCTGTTTAGTCTGGGTTATGCCCCCTATTGTTCCACATACACCTTACACTGTATTCCAGGTCTATTATACTGTGACACTACTATTTTGCACTAACATGTAGATTTAGGCACCCATTGTATAAGCATGGGTGCCAGGAATGCGCTTTGCTGCTAATATATGCTAATGTTTACATCTTTATAGGATTATATAATGCATGATTCATTATACCTCTCTATAATGCATTAAGTTTGTCTTTTACATATATTCCATATATATAATCTACCTAATTACTAAGATGACTGTAAGGGGTCATCAATGATTACTGTATACACTTATATACTTGTATTCTCATATATTCATGTGCAGTGTGTGTCTTGCACTTAGGCAAGTACTGTATTCCATGTGTATTTTGGGTCACTCAGCATTTCTCTTTGTCTAAACTTCATGCTGACAGAAAACTATTCTTTTTCTCATATTATACTCATTAGTAATTCTGTCTCCTAAGTCATTACCCAAGGCAGAACGTCTTGTACACACCTTTTTCATAATGTAGAACCAATACATTACGTTTCTCATATCACGTTGCTATAATGTAACCTCTGTCACCATGCTGAAATCTATGGTATATAACCTTGTGTAAGCCAGCTCCTCACTGAGATTTTGTACATTCTTCTGGAGACTGGCAGGAACCCAACTCCCTTGTGATTTTCTCTCTCACATGCTTGGCGCAACTATTGTAATAAATTATCATTATTACTTCTGCTTGTGTGGTTGTTTCTTTGGCTGACACTGTAGACATACAAGAATCTGATTTATTACCCCAGAGCTGTTATCTGGGCTTACACATCATACTTTTGCTTTGTTTATAAGTGTGTATGGCATCCCTGATCTGGAGGTACTTCCAGAAATCTGATTTGTGGAGCTGATAGCTGAGCTGCAGCTGTTGGAAAGACATCAGGGCTTCCTTCTGAGTCACCCTCCATTAGGGCATCAATAGTGTGTATGCCATTTGCCAACCATGATTGCCATAGAATGGGTCTGCCTGCCACCTGAGTAGCTGGGTTGTTCCAAAGGGGTACATATTGTACTAGTGGACCTCTCCCACTTGTGGATACCTGTGTTACGATCATGCTCATATGCCAGGCCCTCCATGTGTCCCAAAGCACAGGGGAGTCCATGGCTTCAGGGTGGACCTTACCCCTCCAGTAGGGTTCCCAACCATGACTGTCCTGTTAAGTCCACTTCGAGCTGAAGCCATGCCAGGCCAATGCCATTGTAGGAAGGAACCATCTAGTGGCCTGTGCAAACCTATACACTAGCAAATATACTTAGAACCATCATGGAAGGCATAACCCTCCTGTTGACCAATGTGCCATCAGTTTCACCCTGCTGAATCTTGGGGCCTTGCCCTCCCAAATTAGTCTCACTGCCAGCACGTGGAATACCTTAGCCAGTGTCTCCACTGGTAGGTTGAAGAATAAGTAGGCTATTTTTGGGAGGGTGAACATATGAAGGCCTCCACCTTGCCCTTGAGGGAGATACAAAGTTTTAACCATCTTTGGATGTTTTTGCTGATTGTATTTAGAACTGGGGCATAGTTTTCTTCTGCCAGCTGTTTCAAACTGGCTGGTGCCTTAATCCCCAAATATGTAAAGCCCTGTGGAGCCCATATCACCAGTATATCTTGGAAGCTACTTTTTGTGCACGTTAAGTTTAGCAGTGAGATGGTGGTCCTCTTCGTGTTCACCCTCAGGCCTGATATTTTTGTGTATTCCTGCAGGATACTCAGGATGAGGGTAGGGATGATGCCAGCTCTGCTTTTGTCAGGAGGCAATTGTCCACGTAAGTGTTACTCAGATATTGTTTCCCCCTTCATCTCAATGCCCCACACTTTCTCTACGCTAAAGATCTTCTTGGCCAAGGGGTCCAGTGTCACCAGGCAAAGCAGAGGAGACAGTGGACAACCCTGCCTGGCTCTTTTTTGAAGTGCAAACTGATGGGAGATGTTACAGTTTGTTAATATGGCTGCTGTTGGGGTGTTGTATAGGGTAAAAATCTAGCCCTTGAAATACGGTCCAAAACCATATACCCCCAGTGTGGTGTGCAAATGACCCCACTCCACTGAGTCGAAGGCCTTACAGAAACTGAATGCAAGTGCTGCCATTGGCATTGTGGAGTACATGGCCAACATTTGAGGTTAAGGATCATTCGGATGTTGTCTGCCACTGTCCTGCCCTTGCTAAATCCTTCTTGCAAGGGGTGTATAATGGATAGCAGTACTGTTTCTAGTCTGGTTGTTAGCACTTTAGCCAATACCTTTGTAACCACAGATAGCAAAGATATAGGTCTGAAATTTAAGCAGTCTAGTGGGTCTGCTGACTTCATGGGCAGCAGGGTAACTATGTCCTGTCTCATCATAGGTGGAAGAATGCCCTGTGCCTTCACCCCTTGCAGGGTGGCCCACAGAGCAGGAGTGATCTCTTCTGCTAGAAATTGGTACAGGTCTGCTGGGATGCCATCTGGCCCTGAGGCCTGTTCCTTTGCCAGATGTCCCAGGGCACTTCTCACTTCTTCTTGTGAGATAGGCCTATCCAGGCTCTGTATCTCTTCCTGTGTTAGATGTGGGAGATTCAAGGGGTCTAAAAAGGCCATTGTCCTTAGGTCTGACTCATTTCCCATTGGGGGCTTACTAGAGGAATATAGAGATTGGTAATATTGCTGCATAACCTTATTTACCTCTTGTGGTTTAAGAACCATTTCTCCATTTTGCGTTCGAAGAACATGAATGTGGGAATTGGCCATTTGCTTTCTTAGATGATATGCCAGCAACTTACCACCCTTATCTCCCCCCTTCCAAAATCTATGTTTGGCTCTTGGCAGCTGCCATTCTGCCTTACACTGTTGGATTATATTGATCTTATATTAAAGCCCTGTAATAGCTGCTATGAGATCTTTGGGTGGGGAGTGAGCTCCTTTGAACTGTGCCACTAGGGTCGCTAGGTCCTTTTGAAACCCATTCAGCTCTTCCCTTCTTTTTTTATTGTGTGATGCCATTGCTGAGATTATGCTTCCCTTATATAGGCCTTGAAAGCCTCTCACATTGTTCCTGCCCCTATCTCTTCATTGTAGTTTATTTCAAAGTATGTCTTGGCATGTGCCCTGATCCAGCCAAATTTAGGATCCTTTATCAGAATGGGGTTGCACCTCTATCTTGTGGATGTTGGTTGGGTCCCTGGGGGGTGAAGGTCAGCCCAGTTGGTGTGTGGTCTGATACAACCATTGATTCGATGGACATATTGTGTGTACCTTGCGATGCTATCCCATTGGTCATCAATAGAAACATAGGCTTTGATGGCAGATAAGGACCGCTTAGCCCACCTAGTCTTCCCATTTTCCTACCTATTGGATAAGCTGCAGATCCTAGTCAACCAACAGCCTATTTCCTCCTTACCCCCTTCTTCTCCCACCTACCCCCACTATAATTGCCTTATGTCAGATCCATGAATTCTTGAATTCCCCCACTGGTTTTGACCCTCCAACATCTTCAGGAAGGCTGTTCCATGCATCCACCACCCTCTTTGTGAAAAAATACTTCCTCACGTTGCCCCTGAGCCGTCCCGCCTCTATCTTCAAATTGTGCCTCCTTGTTCTTGCACATCTCTTTTTCTGAAATATGCTACCCTCTTGGACTTTGTTGATTCCCTTAAGGTACTTGAAGGTTTTTATCATGTCCCCCCTCTCCCTCCTTTCCTCAAGGGTATACATATTAAGCTGTTTTAGTCTCTGTTCGTATGGCTTCTGGTGCAGACCCTGCACCATTTTGGTTTCCCTCTTCTGGACTGCCTACATCCTGTCTATGTCCTTGCGAAGATGGGGTCTCCAGAACTGGATGCAGTACTCCAGATGGGGTCTCACCAACTGTCTGTACAGAGGGATAACAACTTCCTGCTTTCTACTGATGATGCCTCTCCCTATGCATCACAGAATCTCCCTACTGCCTTCTCACATTGCTTGCCTACCTTGAAGCCATCTTATATGAGTACCCCCCAGGTCCCTTTCCATTTTTGTTGTTGTTAGTACCCCCCCCCACTCAGTACTTTTCCCCTGGGTTTTTGTTTCCCAGGTGCATTACTTTGTACTTCTTTGCATTGAAACTAAACTGCTATACTCTTGACCATTACTCCAACCTTGTCAAGTCCCTTTTCATCCTTTTTCTTTCCTCCTGGTGTATCAACCCTGTTGCAGATCTTTGTGTCATCTGCAAAGAGGCATACCTTTCCTTTCAGCCCCTATGCAATGTCACCTATAAAGGCATTAAAGAGTACTGATCCCAGTACTGAACCCTGTGGTACCCCACTAATTTGTTTGTTTATTTATTTATTTATTTCAATAGTTTGGAAAACACCTTTGAGCAAATGCTCTTTTACAAAGGTTCCACTTCTGTACAACAACATACAATCAAGTTCCAAGAACACACAGAAAATACAAAAAATGCTATACAATTAGTACAAAGACAAATTGCATGACTCCTATAAATATTTCAACAATGCCTGGTGATTGCAATATCAAATTAAGTGAAGGTGAAAATGCATTCTGCAAGTAGAAGGAAGAAAGAAACAAAAAACAACCAGTTACTAATATCCATCAGGAGATGAGCATTAAGGAAGTACAGTGCAGAAAAAAGGGTAGCAGCCAGGAGGTCAGACTTAGTCAAAGGTCCTAGAAGAGGGAATGAGGTCATGACCATGCTAGTGGAGAGAAGGGCATTGGTCAAGGGAGCTGGTGCCAGGTGGGTGATGAATGCTTGATACGAGTGGGACCACAAGACAAAGGGAGTGGAAGGGTGCAAGAGAGATGCAGGTATAGTATTGGAGGCACTAGTCAACAGGAACAACAGTGTAAGAGCAAAGAATGAGTTAGGGTAGGGGGAGGAAGATCGAAATTTTAACTCAGCAAACTGATAGCACCAAAACTAACTGCAATTACAGGCAGCTGCCTCAGAGAGATGTATCTTCAGTCAGCCTTGAAGAATGGTAAGGAGTAATTGTGGAATATATGCACAGGGATTTGATTTAGCCAGAGGGGGGTTCTGTATGCAAAAGAGTACTGACTTATTGTCATCTTCATGAAAGGGACAGTCAACGAGCACCTTGTCTTTCATCTGGTCTGCTGGCTACAGCAAAATTCTGTGAGCATCTCCTTGAGGCTAGGGGTGGATTTTCCTACTATAGCTTTCTTACCCAAGAGGCACGGTTGATATTTTATTCTATTTCTGAGGCTGAGCCATCCAGTTTGCTCATAGATTGAACAGGAGTGAGTTAGGTTGTCAGCTCCAAGGGTGAGTCTGCAGGCCTTATTTAGGGCCGTCGATACCCACTTGAGTGCAGTGTCAGTTGCCACCCCATACACTACCAAGCACAGGGCAGCAGGCATAAGATATTATCATATCTGTACAGTACACCAAGTTTAGAGTTCACCACTTTTATGACTTGATCAATGTGGGGTACAAACAAGAGTGTCATCAATGGTGACCCCAAGGTACTTGAAAGACTGTACCTGTTCTAGGGGTACTTCCATGTTGTTAATGATGGACAAGACTGGGGATGATTTCTTGTGGTGGGGGCTGGAGATCAGTATTGTTTTAGTCTTTTTATAGTTAAGAAGTTACTACATACTGAACCAGTTTTCCATGAGGGAGAAAGTGGTTTGCAGCTCCTGCTGCAAGTGATCCAGCTGGGCACTACTGCCCATGATGACCTCATCATCTGCATACAGGATAGTTTTAGTTGTGCATGCCTCCAGTAATTTGTTTAAAAACAAACTGAAAAGGAGAGGGCCCAGAATGGATTCTTGGGGAACCCCAAGTGCAATTTCCCTAGGGGAGGAGGTCGCAGTTCCAGTTTTTACACACTGGGATCTGTGGGAAAGGTACTCCTTGAACCAGTGGACTGCATCCAATGAGATCCCCAAGTTCACCAGTTCCTGTAGCAAGATGGGGTGCTTTATGGTGTCAAAGGCTTTAGTGAGATCTATGGAGATAGATCCCACTAGTTTACTGCTGTCCAGAGCCTTGTGTACAAAGTCAGAGAATTCCTCTAATGCCATGGTCATACTGTGGTGCTTAGAAAATCTGTGCTGCTGTGGGAACAGGAGGTCGCATTTATGAAGGTACTCGGATATCTGATCAGTCACTATCCTCTCAAGGGCTTTTGATGGGGGGAAGGGAGAGGATAGATATCAGTCTGTAATTGGCTATACTGGTCCAATCTCCGCTTTTTTGCACAGAGGTGACCATTTCAAGCTTCCATTTGGCTGGGAACTTAGCTAGGGAGAGCAATTTGTTAAACAGTTTGGTGATAGGTACCAAGAGCTCTTTCAGTGCAATTGCCACCAGCTTCATATCCAGGTTATCACTGCCAAGCCTTGTTTTACCTAACACTTTGAGTATGTAGGTTCTAGTAACTAGTAACTCACCTTTCTCCAGAGTGTGCTGTGTTTACTATTACCATCTGCGTCCTGTTGTCCAGCCAATTTGTTACACAGGCTACCACCCTGGGACTCATTTCCAGGCTAGCTAACTCATGGTATCATGTGAAAATCATGAATAAATAATAGCGAGTACCTAATGGTGATTTTACAATGGCTAAACCATCAATAGTGTGTTTAAATATATAGTGTGCACAGTAAACAGCGAATTTTAATAGTGGCAAAATAAAGACTCCAAACTGGTAACAAAATAGCGACTGCAAATTAATAAGCAAATCTACAATAACAAATTAAATTAAGTTGCTAAATGAAAATATCCTGGTAACAACATAGCAACTCTTCTGCTCTCTGCTAACTCCTTGAAACCAATATGCAAATCTACAACAACTGTGCGACCAGTAATCGGCTAAGGAATTAAGTGTTGTATCCCAACAACAAAATCAGCTAACAGTAACTAAGCTGTGGCTGTGCATAGCAAGGTGTCAAAATATTGAATCTTGATTAAAAAAAAACTGGCAGATGCCAATAATCCTTTATTTAGGATGCATCCTTTATTTTAATATTGCCAGTAATCAGCTGTATCCTGTATTTCCATCATCCAACTTCAATCATCAGGTTTATTTTACTCTTCCAGTCATGTTACAGCTGAAACTGAAAGTTGTATGTGAGTCCTCGCAGATACTCGTATGTTGTCTGATTCCCATAATCATTAATAATTTTAACAATTCTCCCATTGTGGTCTTTATATTTTTGTTTGGTTCCCGCAGTACCAGCTCCAGTGATTAACTGCTCAAGCTTCATCTCAGTCAAATGCTGTTCTTCCCTCAGACATTCAATCAGTCTCCAGATGCTGGGATGACATGAATCGAGCCTTGAGTTAAATCCTCAGTGCCATCCCTCCACAGCATTATTTGTTCTTGATAGACCCATTACTGTGGCCTCATGTCAGTTCCACTGAGACACTGGGAAAATGGCATGCCTTCTACCTGAGCAACCTTTAGGTCTTCCCAACCAAGTGTCCTCAAAATAATCGAGGACAAGCTGTAGTATGTCTTCATTGGTAGCAAATAACTCAATCTCTCGTAGCTCCTCAAATTCACTTACTAAGTCATTGGGTGGCACAAAGGCCAAGGACAGCAACATCAATAGATATAAAGCAAAGTCAGGATCGCTACAATATCACTTTTCCACCTCTTGACATGTCTGTATCTTTCTCATACAGCCTAAGCGAAGTGGAAAAAACATCCCCTGACTTGTGTGTTAGGAAAAACACTTGTCAGTCCCTTGCATGCTGCCCTCTCAAAGTCCATAATTGCATTAGCAGGACTAACATCACCACACACTGAGTTAAGCTTGGAAAACACACGCTCATACAATGAAAATTTACAGGAGCACATCAAGATGAACACTGGAGTAAGCACTTGTACAGACCACATAGCACGTATGCTATACAGTATAACTGACTGAATAGCGAAGGACAAAATTTAAAAGTGTCATTAAGCATCCAGTCAGGGCGGTCCTTCAAAAATCTTACATTAGCCTCAGTGCTAAAGATTAGTATCCTGTCCTTTTCTCTCCCACTATCAAACACAAGGAACCTCTCACCTGAGCCCAGTACTGAAAATTCAGATGATATTATAAGAACCTCAACAAACTATGGTGTTACAGGATCCCCACGCTCATGCTGGCAAATACGCTGAATGGTACACTTCATGAGCCATATTTCTGGCAGTCTGCCACTTACTGCATCAGGTATAGAAGCCGTAGATGTAACCAGGACCTGTGATATACTTTCCACAGTACTTCTGGCACAGTCACAAATTTCAGCCATGACTTTTCTGGCTCCCATGTCCCCAGAATCAGGAATTTTGCTTTTCCAATTGTTTAACCGGGGTGGCACACTAAGCTGAAAGCTTGTTTACAGGTGTGACCTGAAAGCACTGGGAAGTTAAGTGACTTGCTCAGGGTCACACAGTATGCAAGTAGGGCTGTGGGATTCAAACACAGGTCTCCAGATTTGCAGCTCAGAGCCTTAAACTACTGCACTATACTGCCATGATTATGTTGTTTTGGCTTTGCTGAAACCCTGTCTGCAATAGCGTGGAGCCTAGCCAGGCACTTAAATCTGCGTGCCTCTGCACACCGCCAATAAACTTTAGATGGTGTTTCCTTATCCTTTCTTTACAAATAGCCCTCATATTTATTTATTTATTTATTTATTTACTTATTTATTGTTGAGATCAGTTTTACAACCTTTGAGTCAAAGACTCGTTTACAAAGGTACCTCGTCAAAAAAGGGGGGGGGAGACAACAGTAGCGTGAGGTTAGGACAGGGATGACATACAGGTTAGATACATAAAATACACACTTGGAGAGAGCAGACAGGGAAGCTGTACTGGAACAAACTAGTGTAAGGTACTAACATTGGTAAACAGCAAGAGATACATTATTCAATTTAACAACATGTCACAAACTAATATGTAGAGTTAAAAGACTGGTAGGCGAGGGGCCTGAAAGGGTTAGGAGGGACCGGCACAGGGCAGCTACAAGCATTTACAACATCGGCTGTTAATAATATGTTGGCGGAGGGCGATTTTGAAGCGGCCAATACCTGGGATCTTGGAGATAGTTTCAGGAAGGGAGTTAAACCAGGACGGGGCTTGGTGATGGAAAGATCTTTGGCGAGAGGTCCTTGCTCTGGGAGCGTCGAAGGTGGCTGCGGCGGCGTACCGGGTTGGCAGGGGCCTGGCAGCCCGCTGCAAAGGTCCAGAGACCCCAGGAGGGCAGAGACCTGACATGGATTTTGGCCAGTAGGCAGGTTTGATATTTCAGTCTTTCCTCAAGAGTGAGTATTTTTGTGGCGGAGTATAGCAGACAGGTGTGGGTTCTGCTGTGGGCACGATGAAAGGCCTACAGGCTTTGTTGACAGAGGTCTGGACTTTAGATAAGGTGGAGGCGTCAGCAACAGCGTAAACAGGAGTCCGTGAGTCGGCCAGCGATAATACCGATGAGGTGATGGCTAGTTTTAAGGCGGGTTCGGGAGACAGTCTTTGTGGCGGTAGAAGACCGATCCTGGGTTCATTGCAGATGACAAAGCTTTAAGGTGGGCGTGGAAAGTAAGGCGGAGTCAAGGGTGATGCCCAGGTACTTATAGGATGTAACCTGCTCCAGAGGGAGGGTATGCTGGTGGTGATGTGGAGGAAAGTCCCTGGCATTGTTTGCCGATGAGAAAATAGCATGGACTTAGTTTTCTTTAGGTTCAGGACTAGCGGTGATTATTGAACCACTTTTCGGTTTGGAGGAAGGTGCTTTGCAGCATGATTTGGAGTGGGAGTGGGTCAGAGTGTGATGCAAGGATAACAGCGTCATCAGCATAGAGTAATATTTTACTGGAACAGGAGCTGGGGAGGGTGTTCAGGAATAGGCTGAAAAGGGTCGGGCCAAGGATGGAGCCTTGGGGGACACCCGAGTGTACAGGAAGGTAGGAGGAGAGGGTCCCATTTAACTTGACTCTTTGGGACCTGTTGTGTGGGTAACATGAACCACTTCCGGGGGCGCTCGCGAAACCCAGTATGCTAAGGGAGTTTAATAGCAGGGGTGGCACACGTGTCGAAGGCCTTGGATAGGTCTATAAAACCGCCCTGCAAGATGACCTTTGTCAAATGCTGAGTGAATGTGGTGGGAGAATTCCAGAAGGGCAGTGGATGTGCTATGGCCAGGGGCAAAAACCGTGTTGCTCCGGACATAGAAGGTTGTAGTTAGTAAGATATTCCGTGAGCTGTGTGTTTACTATTTTTCTAAGGCTTTGGATGGGGGAAGGATGGAGATGGGCCTGTAATTATTAGGCGAGTACGGTCCCCAGACTTGTGGATGGGGGTTACTTCAGCATAGCTTCCAGGCCTTAGGAATTGGCCGAGGCATAGGGATTTGTTAATGATAAGCGTCAGCCGGGTAAACATGACATCCAGCAGTAAGTATCCTGGAGTCAAGGGTCATTGATAGGGTTCTGAGCGAGGACTTTATTAAGAAGGTTTGGCATCATGGGGTGAGATCATTTGGAAGTGGAATTGTGGCCTGGAAATGGGAGAGTGGGTGGGTTTGGCAACGGGTCAGAACAGTGGGCGGGAGGGCGACGCAAGTCTGTGAAGGTTTTATTAAGGCAGTCAGCAATACAGGTGGGGTCAGTCGAGACAGTCCCATTTATGACAATCTGGGATGAAGGGGGCGGGTCTTACCATTTAAATCTTTAATGTTGTCCCAAGCTGGGCAGAGCCCAGGAGGATGTCAGCATGCCTGGTAGAATTTAGCTTTAGCCTGCTTGATTGTCCAGGTGCACTGATTTGGGCTGCCCTGTAGGCGCCTGTCAGCAACCCTACGGGGTCATTAGCTAAGTGCCAGAGGTTATCTCTCTTTTTAGTTGTTGGATCAGTGCAGGAGTTATCCATGCAGCAGTCCATTTTTTATCCTATAGTGTTGAGGGGTGCATACAGATCACAGGCTGGTTGAAGGCCGTGGTGAGGTAGGTTAGGGGCAGAGTTAATGTCAGGAGGCGCTGGCCAATGGGGACCAGTCGATTTGGGCGAGGTGGCGTTTGAGGTTGGCGAGACCTCTGGGGAGAAAATGGCGGCAGGGTCCTGCTGTACACAGGGCTGAGGGTGGGGAGGACCAGAAGCAGATGACTGGGAGTGGTCACTGGGTGAGTCCACAAGGACTTCAACGGAGACTACTTTATGAGGTCGGTTAGAGAGGATGACATCCAGGAGGGAGCTAGTTCCTGTTACTTTGTTTAGTCTAGTGGGCTGGTGACCATTTGGGACAGGTCAAAGCTGCAAGCTCATTCTTCAAATTATCAGCCGATGGGCTGAGCCAGTTGGAATTTAAGTCACCCATAATTAACTGTTCAGCTTTCGGGGGTAAGGTAGACAGGTAGTCAAGGAGAGAGGTGGCCGCAGAGCCTTTGTTAGACCCCAGGGTAGATAAGCCACAGTTAGGTAGAGCGGACCACGTCCAGGGTAGGGTGTGATTTTTAATGTAATGGCTTGCGCCCCATGGTTAAGCTCAGGGTTGGGGAGGGCAAGCCCAAGGATCGAGTTACGCAAGTAGATAGCACACCCCCGTCCACGCCTGCCCATCCTATCGGCCCTGAAAATGGCAAAACCAGGAAGGGAGATGGCTGAGTCAGGCGTGAGGGAGGAGAGCCAGGTTTCAGCAAGCATGAGAATATCTGGGGAGTGGTGGGTGACCCAACATTGGAGGGCTGCAGTTTTCTTAGGGAGACTGCATATATTAATAAAGGCGATTCTAAGGCCTTTGCCACCGGTGGGCAGAGGCGTGGCTGGGATGACAGGCCCGGGGTTTGGGTTCACATTGCCGGAGAGCAGGAGCAGCAGGAGAATTAGGCACCTCGCATGGTGTTTGTAGCTGGCGGTGGGGTGCATATGTGGCCGACGGGACCTCGCCTGGGAGGAGCAAGGGATAGGAAGGAGAGAACAACGAGGCGCTAGCGGTAGAGTGTCCACTTGTGAATGGAAACACAATACTGAGAGTAGCACATGGGTGGTTGGTGGGTGGGGTGGCGTGGTAGTCCAGGTGCAGGAGGGATTTGGGGGGATGGATTGAGGGATAGGTGTGGGGTAATCAGATGGGGGAGCAGGGAATTGAGAGTAGGGGCAGTGTGCTTTGGTTGGGGGCAGGTTGATGGGGGATATAGAGGGGCAGAGAGAGAGCATAGGGTGCTGTAGCAGGAGGAGAGCCAGCATAGCAAGGACCATGCTTGAGTGAGACATTTCCCAATATAGAGCAAGAAATGAGGGCAGGCTCCCTCTAGTGCTGGAATGATATAACCAGCAAATGGGAAAGTAGGCTGATTGGTTTTTGCGCCTCATGTGACAAAGAAAAAATACCCTATTTAAGGGAGAGCCAAGCAAGGGTGGTGGTGGGGGCGGTGGGGAGCGGAACGCATAGCGTTCGGCGGGGTTTCTCCAGAGCACCGACTGCAAGGAAACAGAGGGTGACGCGAGCCTAGAAAAAAGGCGCCAAGCCGCGTTTCAAAAAACAGAGCTACATTTCAAGCAGAGTGTCCACAGGTAGGCTGGCTCACTGACTGTCGTGATTTTTTTTTTCCAGGCAAGAGTTTACCTTAGCAGGGAGGGCTTTTGTCCCTCTGAAAGGGCCCTCGCGACCAACAGCTCCTCGGGGGGTGGGGGTGTCCTGGCGGTGGAGAACAGTCTGTAGGGAGGGCAATTCCAGCTTCGCCCTCGCGACCCAACGGCTCCTCGGGGGGGTGGCGGTGTCCTGGTGGTGGTTAGCAGGCTCCAGGAAGGGCACTTCCAGTGTAGCCCTCGCGACCTCCAGCTCCTCGGGGGATCGATCTGTTGGAGAGGGAGAAAAGAGGCAGAGATTAAGTAGGCAGGCAGAGGGGAGTGGCGATTTGGGGGCGGGCAGTGCAGGCGGGGAATTTGCTGCTGAGATGCGCGTAGCCGAGGCTCAGCTAGGGATATGCTGCAGTGTGAGTAAAAATAAATCTTGTGCAATACAGAGGTTTCAAGAGGAGAGAGAAAAGGGCGGGCTGGCAGAAAACAAGCAGGGAAACACAGTTTACAGAAAGCAGTACTTTAAGCTCATAAAACTAAACTCTAATATTAGCAGGCAAAGCAGTGTAGAAACAGGACATCCACAATAAATTCATCCAGTCCTAGAAATGCATATAATGTAACAGTTCATCGAGGTTACTCCAGAGCACCGACTGCAAGGAAACAGAGGGTGATGCGAGCCTAGAAAAAAGGCGCCAAGCAGCGTTTCAAAAAACAGAGCCGCGTTTCAAGCAGAGTGTCCACAGGTGAGCTGGCTCACTGACTGTCGCGATTTTTTCCAGGCAGAGTTTACCTTACAGGGAGGGCTTTTGTCCTCAAAGGGCCCTCGCAACCAGCGCTCCTCGGGGTGGGGGTGTCCTGGCAGTAGAGAACAGTCTGCAGGGAGGGCAATTCCAGCTTCGCCCTCACGACCCAACGGCTCCTCGGGGGGTGGGGGTGTCCTGGCAGTGGAGAACAGTCTGCAGGGAGGGCAATTCCAGCTTCGCCCTCGCGACCCAACGGCTCCTCGGGGAGTGGGGTGTCCTGGCGGTGGTTAGCAGGCTCCAGGGAGGGCACTTCCAGTGTAGCCCTCGCGACCTCCGGCTCCTCGGGGAAGGGGGGATCGATCTTAGCAGGGAGGCTTTGTCCCTCCAAAGGGCCCTCGCGACCAGCGGCTCCTCGGGGGTGGGGGTGTCCTGGCGATGGAGAACAGTCTGCAGGAGGCAATTCCAGCTTAGCCCGCGACCAGGCTCCTCGGGGTGGGGTGTCTGGTGATGGTTAGCAGTCTCCAGGAAGGGCACTTCCAGCGTAGCCCTCGTGACCTCCGGCTCCTCGGGGGAGGGGGGGATCGATCTGTTTGAATGAGTGTCTTACCCTTTTGATTCATAATGAACTCTAACACCATTATTCTGGTGCTGCTGCAGTTGCATGAGAGTATATAATTCATAGTCAACAGGTAGGATCTGCAGGATAATCAGGAAATCCTCAAATCAGCCAGTCATGAACCCAGAACCACAGGTCAGTGGACAGTGTACACTCCCTTCTTATGCAGTGCAAGCAGCGGCAAAATACTATGGGCTGGTTGCCAGGTAACTGGACATTGCTTAGGGAATGACAACAGGAACAGGAAGTGAAGGATCAAAACAAACAGAAGTTGGGAGACACAACAAAATAAAACAGTGAGTTACTTTTACATTTGTGAGTTTGCTATACATAGCCTAAAGCTGTATAGCATTTCACTATTGTTCAACATTGCTATTGATGTACTCACTATAATGTCTGTGCTATTTTGCCAATTGCAATTTTATATTTGCGATTTTGACATAGACCCCTAACTTATTTATTAATCTTCTGTGTGGTGCTGTGTCAAATGCCTTGCTAAAGTCTAAGTAGGCCATATCTACAGCCCCTCCCTGGTCTACTTTGGTCACCCAGTCAAAGAAATCTTTTAGATTTGTCTGACATGACCTTCCCATGGTGAATCCATGCTGCCTTGGGTACTGTGCCCCGCTGGCCTCTAGGTACTCTACAATTCTTTCTTTCAGAAGTAATTCTATCATTTTCCCTACCACTGAGGTCAAACTAACAGGTCTGTAGTTTCTTGCCTCTGCCTTGCTCCCACTCTTGTAAAGGGGGAATCACATCTGCCTTCCTCCAGTCCTCGGTACCACATCATCCTCCCACAATTTATTAAAAAGGGTAGTCAGATGTGTCACCAGGTCTCCCCTTAGTTCATTTAGAATTTTGGGGTGAATTCCATCACGTCCCTTTACTTTGTTCACCATGAGTCTTAAGAAGTCTTTCAGGACCCTTTCTTCCGTGAATAGACTGGTATTGACCCCCCCGCCCAGAGTGCTTCTATTGTATGGTTTAGGTACGTCCCCCTCTTCTTTTGTGAATACTGAGCAAAAGTATTCATTCAGTATCTCTGCCTTTTCATTGTCACTTTCTGTCCACCTCCCCTCCCCTTTATTAAGCCTCAGTATCCTTCCCCTGGAGGAGGCAGTATAGCACAGTGGTTTAAGTCTCTGAGCTGCAAACCTGGAGACCTGAGTTTGAATCTCACAGACCCCACTTGCATACAGTGTGACCCTGAGCAAGCCACTTAACTTACTTGTGCTCCCAGTTCACACCTATAAACAAGCTTTCAGCTTAGTGTGTCTCTCCTGGTAAAAAAAAAAAATCATTATACAACTTTCCCTGGTCTTTGTGTGCTCCCTGATTTATCTATAAAATGTTTTCTCCCTCTTCTTAATTGAGCTGGCTATCTTTTCCTCAGTTTGAGCCTTTGTTATTCTGATTGCATTCTTCACTTCCCTCTGCTTTAACTGATACATCTCTATCCTGCTCCTTCTGTGATTCCTTATACTTCCTGAATCTTATCTTTTTCTCCCTAACCTTCCTTGTCACCTCTTTTGAGAACCATAGTGGTTTTTTATTTTGTTTTGTTTTCTTTATTCACTTCACACAATGGCTTGTTGCTTCTGTGATGGCAGTTTTGTATTTTCCCCATTGTTCTTACACCCCTCCTCCCTGCTCATTTGCTAGTGCATTTCTTAGGCACTCCCCCATTGTGCCAAAGTCAACCCTTTTAAAGTCCAGTACCCTCGCTTTTGTATGGCTTGATTCCATGGTTGTGTTTATCGTGAACCATACTACGTAGTGGTGGCTTGTTCCCAGATGGCTACCCACTTCTAAATCTGTGATTCTCTCTGTCCCAGTTTGAGAGTATGAGGTCCAAGATTGCTCCCTCCTGAGTGGGTTCCAACACCAGCTCTCTGAGGCATGCCCCCTGTAGGGCATCAAGGATGACCCTACTTGGATGTGACTGCAGTAAATGTGCTAATGTTAACATCTGGCATATTCAGGTCCCCCATCAACAATATCTCCCCTTTTTCTGCCATCAGAAGTCAACACAACTATGCATGCCATGGACTGCAGAGTAGAAAATATAATCCCTACCTGTGGGATTATCTCTGTGCCAAGGGTCCTTCACCCCCATTTCTCCTCTTGTGCTAAAAGATACTCTCTAGCTCTGGGATGCATATCTGGGGAGGGCTGTGACTTGTCCAGAAAAGTGTCCTGAACTAAATTATAATCATCTCCTGCTATGATTGGCATATCTTGCTCATCTCCCCTTGCATTTACCAGTGCCTGGCTGATTTGGGAGAAAACAATTTGGCTCTTCTTGATTAGGTGCACACACATTAACTAATGTAACTTTGCCCCTTGGGAATGCAAACCGGACAACCATCCACTGCCCTTCCTGGTCTGTTTTTACCCATACTTCTGTCCACTGACAGGATTTATGCACCGCAATTGTCACGCCCTTAGACTTGGATGAAGTGGAGCTGTGCAGTACTGTCCCTTCCCAGGCCTTCTACAGTCACTGTACCATTCTGGCCATGAGGTGCATCTCCTGGAGGAGTCCCAAGTCTGTCTTTAGAAACTTAACATGTTGCAGAACTTTAGTGTGCATAATTGGGTGTTTCAACCCTTTTACATTCCAGGAGATGCACCTTACGTCCTCCTCCTTGAGTCCTTGTCTTTGAAATTCATTCCAAAATACTATCACCCAAATGCCTCCTGGGGTTGCTCACTTATACTCAGACTCCTGCAATGGTCCTGCTTCCCATGCACTGGAAGCAGATAACCCTCATGGATAGATGACCTAGGCTCTCCCTCTGATACCTTTATGCTGAGTTGCCCTATGAAGTGAACAAGACAGAGACAGCAAGGCAACTGCAGCAAAGCAGTGTCTTTTGAGCTATAAAATAGTGCCCCTGCCTATGTCTCCATTCACCCCCAGGTCCTCTGACAGATGCAAACCTCTTGCAGTCTACTGTAAGTGCTACTAAGCAGACCTTGTCTCTAGTGCTATATATCGTTGCCAATACCAAGTTGAATTATTGTGCACACCTACTCTTAAAGCTTAGCTTTGTCCAACCATGTGTAAACACTTAAGTACTTTAGGTGTTTGCAATACTGGTGATTAACCGTGCTCTACCCCAGCTATGCCACCTAGATACTGAAAGGGAGGTTTTAGCTGTCCTATAGCTACTTGCCCCTCCTACCAAACTTGAAATTCTTTAAGGTATGGGCTGCTCTTGTAGTGTACCATTACCCTTCACCTATTGCTACCCCTCGGGTCATCTAACTTTGTGTTCCTGAGAGTGCCTTAACTTCCTGTTAGTGAAAGTGTAGTAGGGAGAACAAGAGTATGGGGGGACTCCCCATCCTTCTCTTTTCTGTTCTGATGGTACCCATTGTTACCCATTGTTTCCCCTGATATCCTGTTCATTTGTCTTAGGGGGGAGTGCTAGAAAAAATAAGGGGAAAGGCTATTTACAGATATGGTGCTGATTGAGGGTTGGGGAAGTGCTTTACATGTCCCCCCAATGTTTGCAACCTGTTGCACAATAATGCCTGCCACCTTTATAAGTATTTGATTGTTCAAATGGTCCCAGCCCCATCCAGCATAGTTGTGACATTCTGCATGACAGCATAGATTTATAAGGGCCAGTAGGCTTGGTCCTGGGAGTTACATTTATATGGGTATCCCACAGCTGTGTTGTTGCCTTGTTTGGTTGCATCTCTTTCCTACTGCCTTTATCTGGATCATTTTACCTCTGGCCCTGTGGTAACATTGATTACTCACCATGTTTCAGTGCTGCCTTCTTCATTAGCCTTTGTCGGTCTCTGTTTTAACCCCCTGAATGCTTGTTCTCTCCCTGTATTTGTTCTGCCCTGGGTGTGTTAGATCTCCTTGTGGGACTAAAAAAAATGAGGGATAGGGCTTCACTATTCCCCAAGTGGCATTGGGTTAATGCAAGTGATGACATCATCCTGTAGTTGGCCATCTGCCCCAGTGTCTGCCCCTTTGTCCATATAGTTCTGTTTCTGCATGTTTGCCCCATATCTTGCTGCTTGCAAGGGAAATGCCAGAGCCTATCTGCATCCACTTCTCCTCTGTGATGCCCCATCTATCCCTCAGGGCCATTCCAATCATATTTAAACCCCCGTTGTCCTTCCTTGCATACCATTCCCCTTCATCATTTATTCACTGTACTTCAACTTCCCCATATATTGCCCCTTCTCCCCCATAACCCTTTAAGCCTTCCTCCTTTAAATCCACAATAGAGCCTTGCACTCTGAGAGATAAACTTAAAACTTTTAACTGCAACCTCATAACATAGAAAAATACATAAAAGCATACCACTTAAACTATAATGTTGTAGTTCCACTCACTGTCACCTCCAGGCATACACCTTGAGTGAGAGTAGCTTGCATTTAGTCTCTCAGCAGTTCAGCCGTGTCCTTTGGCATCAACATCAGCAAATGTCCCATCTCCTGGTTTGGGTTCAGTGGGCGTTGGCTCTGAACGGTCCATCTTTTCTGCTTCCAAGTCTTCTGCCACATCTGCCAAGTTGATGAGGTTATTCCCTTCAAACCTTTCTTCCAGTTTGTCTTCTTGGCATTTGGAGGATTCTTCACTGAAGACAGATTCATCCCTATAGTATTTTGTAGGTGGGGATGAATTCCAAGTTGGTAATTTTCCGCTCCAACCTGTTTGACTTTGTCAGCGCTGCCTGGATCTCTGTAGCTGTGGGTTATTGCTGATTTCTCACCCTCTCTGGTTGTTTGATCCAGAAGTCACCGTGGGAGCTGGCATTAGACCTGCAAACTTTGAACAGGGACCTGCCATTTTTCGTGATGTGGTGGGCACTACCATTTTATGTGCAGTGGTGTCATTTTGTTTACTGTCCCTGATTTTCTGCCTGCTGTGATCTTGGTTCTGATGTTGGTCCTGCTTACCACGTGGGCTCCAAAGCTTTCTGGGACTTGTAGTACCCTGTTTGACATGCAGATAGAATCTATTAATACAACTTGTGATTTTTTGCAGGTTGTTTTCCACATATTCCCTGCCATCTTTTGCCATGCTTAACCCTGTGAGCCCTTTAAACTGGTACTTGAAGTCCAGGTGTCGCAAGTCTTTTTTAAGGGGTCCAAACACCTTGCACCACATGGCCACCTCATAAGGAAAGTCTCTGTACATGGAGATCTTGACTAGTCTGAAAGACAGCTCCTCATATCTCTTGCCACCCTCAAAAGCCTTTCTTTTGTAGAGTGCCTTAATATGTAAGCTATGATTGATCTTGAGGGGGTGTTCCTGGGCCTGCCTACTGTCCCCGTGTGTGGTGCACCATTTCCATCTCAACCGGACCCCTCCATCTGTTGCCCAGCAGCTGTGGCAGGTATTCATTCAAGAAATGTTCCATGCTGTGCCTTCTACACCCTCAGGAGTACTTAGAATTCTGATGTTATTGTGCCATCCCCAATTCTCCTGGTCCTTAGCCCTTTCCCACAGCTTTTGCAATCTAGCTTCATGTGCCTCTAGTCTCTCCAGTATTTTATGCTGGTGCACCTTCAGGACATCTGACCTCTGTTCCACTTCATTCATGCGGTCCTTGAGGTTTTTCACATCCTTAGTGGTGCCAGCAAGTAAAGTCTTAATTTCTGCATATCAGATAGAAGTGATTCCAACATTCAGGTAATATAACCGAGCGAGTCTTCCACTTTCCCATTTGCCCCTTGAGGTGCCTGGGAGTCCATTTTGCTTAGCGTTGCTTGTACGGCTTTCAAACAAAGTCAAGGTTGAATTAAAAGTTCTGTGTAGCTCCAACAGGTAATAACTAGTTGTGCTGCTTTTGTTGTCTGATTTTCCTGTTCTTGTTATGTTACCCTCTGAAATAATTTCTCCACAGCATGTGTTCCAAGTTCTCTTCAAGAGTTGGTTTCCCACCACTGTTATTTTGGTACAATGTGCCTGGGACACTATGAGGTTCCTGAAGTGACTCCTTCGCAGGGGTCAACCTTAACATTCATTTACTAGATCGGGTACTAGTGCAGATTGCCACGGGCTAGCGCAGAATCTTTGTTACTTGCCTGGCTAGGCTAGTGCAATTCCTCCTGTGGAAAGCTGCAGTTCCATTCTCAACCCGGATATCAAATAATTAAATAAATAAATACATAAATATAACTGTTATTTAATTTAAAGCCAGGTCCTTTTTATGGAGGTTTAACTATGTGCTACCTTAGCATTGGTAAAATGAAAAAAAAATAAATGTCTGTGTGTAGTGCATTTACAAATTGTTTCATTTTATACTAACTACTGCTTTTATTTTTTGATGGTAAAGATCCTTTCTCCTTTTCCTTTCTTTGTTTAGCTCAGTACTCATGGCAAGCAGATTTGTGACCGTGTCCAGGAGCAGCACAGTTCTAGGGTTGCCAACAGGTTGTAGACCAGATAAGCTGGTTTTCAGGGTCCTTATCTGGTCATCCAGTTTTGATTAAATGTAGTCCAGTTTTTGGGCCATTTTGAGTGCTTAGATAGTATTAAAACTGATTGTATCAAATCATTCACTGTTGCATGCATGCCCAGTTTGACAGGGGCTTAGGTTTCATTATAACCCCCCCAATCAAGCTGTATTTATTGAAGGTAAGAGGGCTGTGCCTTGCCAGTCCAGCACTTAATACAGTGGTGTCTAGTTAATCTGTGCTTATTTAGAGGCAACTGGAAATTATCTGTGCTGCTGGAGTGATGTTTCCTTCTCCTTTTCTCAGAAAAATCTGTTGCAACGGTGCCCTGTAATGCTATTCTATCCACTAGCTTTTTTCTGTCGCTTTGCCCTTTCTGTATGTTCCCTACCCACACACTGACCACATGTGGGTATTCTGCCTATCCCATTCTCTTTCCATGTCATCATCACTCCTATAGCCCTCTCACTGCCTGTAAAAAGCCCCAGGATTATTGAGAATGGCCATTTGTGTGCTTGTGTAAACAGGAGAAACCTTGCAAGAGGCAAAAACAGTGCCTAAAGAAGCACAGGAGACTCATTTTCTGGCTTGCAAGTATTCCTTTTTTGGTGATAAAAGAGTTACTAGTGCAGCAGAGCTTGTGCTAGCTTGTGCAGGGACACACCTTACTAATGAGGCTGTACAGCATTGTGTATGAGACCTGCCTTTAAAAAGACAGATAAAAGGCAGATAAATGTAAATAAATAGCTGCAATACAACTTCTTCTAAAGAATACAGAGCATAGAAGGGGTTCTATCATTGTACTCTACTGTTTAGAAACTTTAGGTGAAAAATAAGAAGCAATTGCATATGTACCTGTGTTCCAAGTAGAAAACTGTTTGTTGAACTCCAGGACCTCCCTGCAGAATGATTGTGTTACTTTGGGCCAGCTGGCCATGTTTTCTGCCTATTTATAACAGTCACTGCTGGAAGGAGCCTGACTTCCTGAAATATTCTTTGTTTTTATTTAAAAAACCTTATTATTTGCACTGATGTGTTGCTATATTTGTACAACAGTATGGTATGAAATGTTTATGTAAGGACATACAGTTATTTAGCCGTTAAAAGTATCTTTTTGATTCAATGTATAAAGTGGGAGGTCTTTAGTGGGTCATGAGACTTGTAATTGATATAAATATGCTTGTGCTTGTAGAGCAAGTCAGCTGTTGGTAGGAGCTCTACCCTATCTGTTCCCTGGCTTGCTACTAGGTGAATGTCAGAAGATGTTTGAGAAGCTAATATTAGACCTCTTTTTGTTTTATTACTTTATTTTCCATACTCAGTCTGCTTATATTTGTCTGCTGATTAATATATTTAAGTTGAAGTTTTTGCATTCTGAACATTGCCTGGACTCCATTTGTACCCACGATCACACCCAGGTTACAAAACAAGTTTTGATGTCTCTAGTCACAGGCCTTTGTTTGGTAAACCAGTCTGTCTGGGAGGTGTAAAGCATGGCCATTAAGACCATTAGCAGTAAATCAACCTAATCTTTTCAACTCTAAATTTTAAGTATGGTCACTGGTGACTGTGAAAAGGCAGAGATACTAAACAGATATTTTTGCTCAGTATTTACAAATGAAGAGGGGGAGGTACCTAAAACAAACAATAGAAACACTCTGGATACAGAAGTTGATACCAGCCCATTTACAGAAGAAAGGTTTCTGAAAGAACTCTTAAAACTGAAGGTGGACAAAGCAATGGGGCCTGATGGGATTCATCCCAGAATTCTTAAAGAACTAAGGGTAGAACTAGCGACACCACTGACTACCTTCTTTAACAAATCATGGGAGGATGGGGTGGTACCTGAGGACTGGAGGAGGGCAGATGTGATTCATCTTCACAAAAGTGGGAGCAGGGCAGAAGCAGGAAACTACAGACCTGTTAGTTTAACCTCAGTGATAGGGAAAATGATGGAATCACTTCTGAAGGAAAGAATTGTCGAGTACCTAGAGGCCAGAGGGGCACAGGACCCAAGGCAGCATGGATTCACAGCGGGAAGGTCATGCCAGATGAATCTAATAGATTTCTTTGACTGGGTGACCAAAGTAGTAGATCAGGGAGGGGCTGTGGATATGGCCTACCTAGACTTTAGCAAGGCATTTGACTCAGTCCCACACAAAAGACTAATTTACAAGTTAGCCAGTCTGGGAGTGGGTCCCAAGATGATAGCCTTGGTAAAGAATTGGCTGGAGAATAGGACACAAAGGGTAATAGTAAATGGAGTCCACTGTGAAGAAAGAGGGGTTACTAGTGGGGTGCCGCAGGGTTCAGTATTAGGACCGGTCCTCTTCAATGTCTTTGTAAGCGTCATTGCAGAGGGACTGGAAGGAAAAGTATGTCTCTTTTCAGATGACACAAAGATCTGCAACAGAGTTGATGCACAAGGTGGGGTGGAAAGGATGAGAAGGGATTTGGCAAGGTCAGAGAAATGGTCAAATGTATGGCAGCTTAGATTTAATGCTAAGAAGTGCAAGGTAATGCACCTGGGAAACAAAAACTCAGGGGAAGAGTACACAATGTGGGGTGAGATACTAACAACAACAAAAATGGAAAGGGACCTGGGGGTAGTCATATCAGATTACTTAAAGGTGGCAAGCAATATGAGAGGGCAGTAAGGAGGGCTGGGGGGATACTGGGATGCATAGGGAGAAGCATCACCAGTAGAAAACAGGAAGTTGCTATCCCTCTGTAGAGACAACTGGTGAGACCCCATCTGGAGTACTACGAGCAGTTCTGGAGACCCAATCTCTGCAAGGACACAGACAAGATGGAAGCTGTCCAGAGGAGGGCAACTAAAATGGTGCAGGGTCTGCACTGGAAGACATATGAAGAGAGGCTAAAGGAGCTTAATATGTATAGCCTTGAGGAAAGGAGGGAGAGGGGGGACATGATAGAAACTTTCAAGTACCTCAAGGGAATCAACAAAGTCCAAGAGGGTAACATCTTTCATAAAAAGAGGTGTGCAAGAACAAGGGGGCACAATTTGAAGATAGAGGGGGGCGGCTCAGAGGTAATGTAAGGAAGTATTTTTTCACAGAGAGGGTTGTGGATGCATAGAACAGCCTTCCAGAGGAGGTTGTGGAGTCAAAAACAGTGGTTGAATTCAAGCATGCATGGGACAGCCATAAGGCAGTTCTAGGCGGTGGGGGTAGAAAGAAGTACGCTGCTGGTTAAGTAGGATCTGTAGCTTAGCCATTAGGTAGGGAAATGGGCAGACTGGGTGGGCCAAGCGGTCCTTATCTGCCATCAAATTCTATGTTTCTATGTTCTGTTTACTGCCAAGATTGGAAACCATTTTTACACCTTTATATGCTGTAATGGGTTCCTTTTGGTTTTTCTTATATTCTTATATGTTTTAGACCCACTTTTTTAAATTAGTTTTCACATTTTTATTACCTTTGTCATTGTGTTTAGTATTTCTTTCATAAGTCCTCGGCAGCTGCTGCTCTCATTTTTTATACTACCAACCTGAACATTCCGCAATATTTTATTTTAGTCTTTGGTAACTGGGTAAGGCCCACTAGGCACAAGCGCTTGTTTTCAGGGGCGACCTGGGAGCACTGGGCAGTTAAGTGACTTGCTCAGAGTCACACAGTATGCAAGTGGAGGTTGTGAGAATCAAACTCAGGTCTGGTCTGCTGGATGTATCAAGCTCATTCACACCTTGTTCCTCTAACCTCGAGGCTATACTGCCAGCAACACCTTTACAGGCCATTGGAATAAATAGCATGGAATGATGTGTCTGAAATTGTGGAATGTGATGTCTTAGACATTTGAAAAGAAACAGTAATAGCTGATGAGGTAAAGGGAATACAATGTAGTATTGACGATACCACAAGCACTGATGGTTCAGTTATCAAAAGGTGGGCAAAGCATATCAGAATACATGGCTGTCATGGAAAGGAAAACTGGAGAGTGTTTAATGGAGAGAGCAATAGCTTGTGAATGGGCTTTATATATCCAACAAATCTGGGTTTAAATTCCCACAGCCTCCATTTGCATACTGTGTGACCCTAAGCAAGTCACTTAACCTCCCTGTGTTCCTGGCCCACCACTCTAAATGGGTCTTGTGCCCAATGGGAGTTACCTGGTTGCCAAAGAATAAAAATAAATTAATAAATAACTGTATGGGTTAATGCTGTTGAATTTATTCTTACTTTTTTTGGTGAACATTTTTTAATAGAACTGCAACAATCAAGTATTTGTGGGACCTGTGGATAGGGTGGGAAAAGAAAGGAAAAAGGGAAGAAAAAAGACACACACTTTTCACGATACAACTTTATTAACTACAGAGCTGAAAATGTGGAAATATATTAAAGAAGTCAGCAACTCAGCTGACATTGATAGAAAGCATGCTGATGAAGACAGACAAATAAAACGTCAGGAGTATGAAAAGACAAAGTGAAGCTGTCAGTTCCAGCAATGTTGGCTAGAAAAATATGACTGGTTGGGGTATGATGGTGCAAAAGATCTGATGCTCTGCCATTTGTATGTCAAACATGAAATACAGTTGGGTAAGGCGGGCAATTACAATAATTTTTGCTTCGGAACAGATAACTTCCTGCTTGACTCTGTCTCGTCCCATAATATCAGTGAAGCTCATGCTAGGGCAAAGGAAAAGGAGCATGCCAGCACTGCTACTCCAGGGACAAGTAATGCTGAGGAAATGCTGAATATCATGAATGAAGCAATGCTTAACCCTCTGCATAAATTGTTTCACATGTGCCATGCAATTGTTAATAAAGGACATCTATTCAGAGACTTTGTGTGGATGTGCAGCCTTGATGATATGAAAGGGCTAGATATCTGTTCAGCATATCAGAAGGACAAATATGCCTGGAACTTTATCCACTATGTAGCCGAGGTTGAACACATGACGCTACGGAAAAAAATTATGGGAACAAAGTTCATTTCAGTCAGTGACAGAATCACTGACTCTTCAGCTACAGAAGCTGAGGCACTGTATGTATGGTTTGTAGTTAAAGGCACAGTGCAAAATCAGTTGGTAGGTGTCCAGGCTGTTGGCAGGACAAAAGCAATTTTATTTGCCTTTCATTTAACAAATCACTGTTAACCAAAACATAAACATCGGTCAAAAAATCAGGGTCAAAAACAGTGGGGGAATTCAAGAATGCATGGGACAGACATGAGGCAATTCTTGTGGGGGATAGGAAGAAGTAGGCTGTTGGTTAACTAGGATCTGCAGCTTATCCAATAGATAGGGAAATGGGCAAACTAGGTGGGCCAAGTAGTCCTTATCTGCCGTCAAAGTCTATGTTTCTGTGTAACCATACTGATTGCGGGCTACTGCAAACTTCTGTGGGCTAGTGCAATCTCTGGTTCACTAGCCTGGCTGGCTAGTGCAAAAAAAAAGTTAAGGTTGACCCCTGCTCCTTCGTGTCAGGGCTGTCCCTTTTCATGGCTGTGCTGCTTCATCAGATAAAGGTTTTAAGCTCCCATTTTTGGCTTCCTGGTGTAAGTCAGGCTCCAGTCAATCCTGGTACTTCAGCGATGGCTAAAAGTGAGTATCTCCCAAAAGTTGTATTACATGATGTGCGGGATCAGAGTGCAGCAAAGCTTCTAAGCAGCCATTTTCTTTGGCTGCCAAACCACATACCCTTAGCTGAAAGTTATCTTAAACATGTACTGTGGGATTGCATTGAAGTGATTCTCTTAAGAAATGCTATTAGGAAGAGCAATCATTAAAAAGTCCTGCACTCACCATCCAATGATCCAGACGCTGCTCAAATATAGCCCAAAGTGCTAGTACTAAAGTGTTAAAATACACAGTGCCCTAACGCGTTTGAAAAAGGAAATTGTTTTTTCTGGAATGCATTAGGGCACTGTGTATTTTAGCACGTTGGGCTATATTTTAGCAGCGTCTGGATCATTGGATGGTGAGTACAGGACTTTTTAATGATTGCTTTACCTAACTTTGTCCATTTGCACCCTGCCTAGTGTGGTGTCTCTTTTGGCTTTTGTATAATTCTATTAGGAACTCTCTAGATCCACTTTTAGGCCCAGAAGATTTGTTTACTCCAGATATCTGCCTGGTAGGTCTTTACCCTTCTGGACTGTTTGGTTCCTGAAAGGCCCATATGGCTTTGATATTGATTACAGTGAAAGTCATTATTTTATGTCACTGGCAGGATGAAGTCATTTGCTCATATAGAGAATGGTACCAAGAGATACTGCAAGCTTTGTTTGTTGAGAAAAAAATTGATTCTTTACGTAGACATATTGCACACTTCCTTAACAGATGGGAATCACTTTATGCTTTGTTATCTTTGACCTCAGCAGGCCTTAATAAACAGCTGAATTGCACAATGTTTTTTGCATCTATTAAACTCCTAGTTTCATTTATCGGGTTGCTGAGCTCCAGGAGGATGGGAGGGAGGGTTTGAGTGGGTTTGTTTTATTGTTTGTGGAGATCTGTTTGTATTGTTGTTTGTTGTGTTTGTTATTGCTGGTTATTTTGGATTGTTCTGGAAAATAATAAAGTATATTAAATAAAAAAAAGAAAATGGGGAGGTGCTACTGGTATGAGACATCAGTCTGCCAGATGTAGAGTGGAGCCTCCTAGCTGCAGCTTTAGCTAGAAGCAGAAACATACTACACTCCCTGCATGGGTGCATTCCTCAGGCAGCTTTTCATGGAACCCACTCGTGATGGGGCAATACTAGACCTGATATTCACTAACAGGGACTGTGCTGCAGACGTCACCTTGGGAGGCCACCTTGGGATCAGTGATCATTGTTTACAGTTTGGCTCAATATAAGAACTGCTGTTGGATTAAACCACACATGGGCAAAGGTCCTGGTCATCAGGAGGGCAGAATTTAAAAAGATGGCTGAATGCCTCAGGGATGACCTGGTGAGGGGGATGACCTGGTCGAGGTGGAAAAACAGTGGGTGAAGCACAAAGGGGGCATAGTGAAGGCAACACGCCTATACATCAAGCAAGTGAACAAAAGCAGGAGGAAAAGAGACTGCTAAGGTTCTCAACAGAGGGGGCTGAAAAGGTAAAGGCTAAAAGGGTAGCATTCAGAAAGTATAAATAAATACAGAGGGAGATGAAGAGAGAGGTGTATTGGAGAAACAGAGGGAAGCAGGGAAAGTAGTAAGGAGTGAGAAGGTACCAACTGAGCAGGAGAATAGCTCAGGCAGTAACAATAGGGTACAAGACATTTTTTTAGGTATATAAGTAGAAAGAGAAAGACCAGTGATGGGATTGTAAGGTTACAAAGGGAAGTGTGGGGTTGCACAGAGGAGGACCAGAAAAAGGCAGATATCCTGAACAAATACTTTTGTTAAGTGTCCACAGAGGAAGGAGCATGGGAGTGACCACAAAAAAGTAACAGGAGCTTTGGAGAGAGGAAAGCAGACAATAGCCCCTTTTTTAAGGTGAGATTCTTGAAATCTGAATCTGAAAGTGGACAAAGCGATGGGGCTAGATGATGTGCATTCAGAGGAATGGAGGAAGCTCAGAGAGGTATCAGTTGCACCATTGACAGTCCTATTAAACAGATCACTGGAAACAGGAGTGGTTCTGGAGGACTGCAGAAGGGCAGATGTAATCCCACCTCACAAAAGTGGTAGCAGGAGGAGGAGGCTGGCAACTATAGTCCAGTTAGACTGACATACATGGTGGGAAAGTTAATGGAACCACTGCTGAAGGAAAGGATTGTGGAATATCTTGAATCTAGTGAGTTACAAGACCTAGGCAGCATGGATTCATGGAGAGGTCATGTCAAAAAGAACCTGATATTTTTCTCTCATGAAGCCTTGTTTAGAGGCAAAGCGCTGGGGTAAGGACCATGTTTGGTGACTGGCAACAGTTCAGAATTTTATGAGCGGTTGTCTCAATAAAACTTGCATTATTCTTTAATAGAAACAAGCCTGTGAGTATTCTTTCTTGGCATGCAACAAACTTTGGAACTGCCTTGTGTTTTTTTTTTGGGGGGTAGCCACCATTCTGTTACACCCTAACATAGAAACATAGAAACATAGAATTTGATGGCTGATAAGGACCGCTTGGCCCAACTAGTCTGCCCATTTTCCCACCTAACAGATAAGCTGCAGATTCTAGTTAACCAACAGCTTACTTCCTCCTACCCCCCACTAGGACTGCCTTATGCCTGTCCCATGCATTCTTGAATTCCCCCACTGTTCTTGACTCCACGACCTCCTCAGGGAGGCTGTTCCATGCATCCACAACCCTCTCTGTGAAAAAATACTTCCTCACATTACTTCTAAGCCGTCCCCCCGCTATCTTCAAATTGTGCCCCCTTGTTCTTGCACATCTCTTTTTCTGTAAGATGCTTCCCTCTTGGACTTTGTTGATTCCCTTGAGGTACTTGCAAGTTTCTATCATGTCCCCCCTCTCTCCCTGCTTTCCTCAAGGGTATACATATTAAGCTCCTTTAGTCTTTCTTCGTATGTCTTCTGGTGCAGACCCTGCACCATTTTGGTTGCCCTCCTCTGGACAGCCTCCACTCTGTCTATGTCTTTGCGGAGATGGGGTCTATAGAACTGCATGCAGTACTCCAGATGGGGTCTCACCAACTGTCTGTACAGAGGGATAACAACTTCCTGTTTTCTACTATTGATGTCTCTTCCTATGCATCCCAGCATCCCCCCAGCCTTCCTTACTGCCTTCTCACATTGCTTGCCCACCTTTGGGTCATCTGATATAATTACCCCATGTCCCTTTCCATTTTTACTGTTGTCAGTATCTCACCCCCCATTGTGTACTCTTCCCTGGGTTTTTGTTTCCCATGTGCATTACCTTGCACTTCTTTGCATTGAATCTGAGCTGCCATACATTTGACCATTCCTCCAACCTTGCCAAGTCTCTTCTCATCCTTTCCACTCCATCTTGTGTATCAACCCTGTTGCAGATCTTTGTGTCGTCTGCAAAGAGACATACTTTTCCTTCCAGGTCCTCTGCAATGTCACTTATAAAGACATTAAAAAGGACCAGTCCCAGTACTGAACCCTGCAGTACCCCGCTAGTAACCCTCTTTTCTTCTCTGTGTACTCCATTTACTACTACCCTTTGCGTCTTGTTGTCTAGCCAATTTTTATCAGGCTACTACCTTGGGACCCTCCAAGGCTGGCTAACTTGTATTAATCTTTTGTGTGGGACTGTATCAAATGCCTTGCTAAAATCAAGGTAGGCCATGTCCACATCCCCTCCTTTGTCTACTACTTTGGTCACCCAGTCAAAGAAATCTATTAGATTCATCTGACACGACCTTCCCATCGTGAATCCATGCTGCCTTGGGTCCTGTGCCCCACTGGCTTCTAGGTACTCAACAATTCTTTCCTTCAGAAGTGATTCCATCATTTTCCCTATCACTGAGGTCAAACTAACTGGTCTGTAGTTTCCTGCCTCTGTCCTAATTACACTTTTGTGAAGAGGAATCACATCTGCCCTCCTCCAGTCCTCAGGTACCAACCCATCCTCCCATGATTTGTTAAAGAGAGTAGTCAGCGGTGTCACTAGTTCTACCCTTAGTTCTTTTAGAATTCTTGGGTGAATCTCATCAAGCTCCACTGCTTTGTCCACCTTCAATTTTATTAGTTCTTTCAGAACCCTTTCTTCTGTAAATGGACTGGTATCGACCCCCATCTTCAGAGTGTTTCTCTTGTTTGGTTTAGGTACCTCCCCCTCCTCTTCCTTTGTGAATACTGAGCAGAAATATTCGTTCAGTATCCCTGCTTTTTCACTGTCCCCCTCTACCCACATTCCCTCCCCTTTATTAAGCCTCAGTATCCCTCCTTGGGTCTTTCTTCGCTCCCTAATGTACCTATAAAAGGTCTTATCCCCCTTCTTAACAGAATTGGCTATCCTTTCCTTGGTTTGGGCCTTTGCTATTCTGACTGCCTTCCCAGCCTCTTTCTGCTTTAACTGATAAAATTCTCTGTCCTGCTCCTTCTGTGTTTCCTTATATTTCCTGAATGCTATCCTTTTCTCCTTAACCTTCCCTGCCACCTCTTTTGAGAACCATAGCATTTTTTCCTTCATTGTGTTTTATTGATTTGCTTTACACAAAGGCTTGTTGCCTCTGTGATGGCTGTTTTGATTACTCCCCATTGTTCCTCCACCCCTCCTTCTTGCCTGTTTGCTAGTGCTTTTCTGAGGCACTCTCTCATTTTCCCAAAGTCAGCCCTCCTAAATTCCAATACTCTTGCTTTTGTATGGCTTGATTGTATGGCTGTGTTTATCGTGAACCACACTGTTTGGTGGTCGCTTGTTCCCAGATGGCTACCCACCTCTAAATCTGAGATTCTTTCTCCGTCCCCATTTGAGAGTACCAGGTCTAAGATTGCTCCCTCCCGAGTGGGCTCCAATACTAGCTGTCTGAGGCATGCCCGTGTAGGGCATCAAGAATGACCCTGCTCTTGGATGTGCCTGCAGCAAAGGTGCTCCAGTTAACATCTGGCATATTCAGGTCCCCCATCAACAATATCTCCCCTTTTTCTGCCATTCTAAGGAAGCCTTCTATCATTTCCTTGTCCATTCCCTCCCCCTGAGATGGGGGTCTGTATACAACCCCCGTGCAGATTGTGGTGTCATTTTCTGTCTCCAGGATGACCCAGAGTGCCTCATCTGCTCCCTGTTTACTCTTTAGTTCTGTTGCTTTGATCCCTTCCTTTACATAGAGAGCTACTCCTCCTCCTCTTTACCCTCCCTGTCCCTCCTGTAGATTGTGTATCCTGGTATGTTGACATCCCAGTCATGGTTCTCTGTGTACCATGTTTCTGTGACTGCCACAATATCCAGGCAACCCTCTTCCATCAAGGCTACTAGTTCAGGGAGCTTGTTACACAGACTATGGGCATTGGTACTCATCACCCTCCTCTTCTTGATAGCCTTACCCCTTTTAGCCCCATTTCTGTCCTTACTGCATTTGCCTTTTTTATATTTACCTCTGTCCTGCTCCCTAATAACTTCTCTACCTTGGTGTTTACCTCACTAATTACCATGTTTTGTGGGGGGAGGCTGGGATTTCCCTGCTCCTTTTCAGTGCCTCCCCCCTTGGCTAGTTTAAATGCTTGCCAATGAAGCATTTAAACCTCTCACCTAGGATCCTGGTTCCCCGGACAGATGCAGACCATCGCACCAGTATAGGTCTGCATCCCTCCAGGTGGCTCCCCAGTCCCCAATGAAGCCAAAACCCTGAGCTCCACACCAGTTTTTCAACCACTCATTGAATTCCCTGGTGAGGAGTGCCCTAGCATCACGCCTGCCATAGACAGGCAGCACCTCCGAGAAGGTTACCATATGCGCTACTTGTCTAAGGCCCCTCCCTAGCTCTACAAACTCCTCTTGCACTGCTCTGATCCCATTCCTAGCCAGGTCATTTGTCCCTAGGTGGACAATGACATCCAGCTCCCTCCCTTGTGCAGCTCCTCCCATGATCCTGAGGATTCGCTTCCTGTCCCTCCAAGCCATGGCGCCAGAAAGGCACCTTACCTCCCTCTCCCCTTCCTCCTCCATTTCTACCCCCCTAATGTTTGAGTGCCCACCAGGAGTTTTTCCTTCCCCTGTGAGGGTCCCATGCCCACCCTCCTGTGGGTTTCCTTTGTGAAGGTTCCCAGCATCCTCCTTGGACTCCACTGTGGTGCCTCCATAGAAGAACCACTATCCACCAGAAGAGTGAATGAATTGTGAGAGGTACATCTGGAGGGATGCAACTCTGTTCCACCATCCTCTCCCTCCCTGAGCCCACCCTGGTCCAGCCTTTCCTCTTTCTTGGCAACCTCTGATATAGTTAGAAATTAGCCCTGGTGGTCCCTGGGTGGGGGAGGAGGGTTCTCAAATCTAGCCAGGTCAGCCTGGAGACGGGCAACCTCCTCTCTCAGACCAGAGAGATGCCTGCAAATAGGGCATCATCGCAGCCTCCAGAATGTCTCCAAGAACACTGCTGCCCCACAGCCATTGCACTGCACCACTCCTATCATATCTTATTTTGTGTCCCCTCTCCTGTTTATCTGTATGCTTACTCTCTCCTCTCCTTACAACTCTCACCCTTCCTGTTCTGGGACAGCAACTTCCTATCTTCTTTAGTAGCCTTCTTCTTCCTTGCTCAATGTCAGACCACCAGCAGCTGGGGGGGAGAGTGAGCTACTTTTTTCCTTTAGGGTTGACAAAACCAATGTTTCTCTATGATCCTTCCCTTCCTACTGCCAAACAGGAAGTTCCTGTTGACAGTCAGATCCAGTGGCTATAAAAGTAGAACTGGCTTAGGGTGGGTGGGGTGGAGGGCAATTAGTAAGAAAAAAGGCTAGCAACAGTAAGTTGTAATTTGAGTCATCTGCTTTTATAGTGTCTAAGCCACACCCCCAATTAAGCTGCCACAATCTGTATGGAGCTATGATCTACTAATAGTTTAGACATAGAGATGGGCAACAGAGAGTCTAGGCTATGCCAGTATGACTTAGTAGTAGGCACAGAGATAGGAAACACAGAGTCTGAGATGTGACCCCTGCCCTTCACATTCTGTATGGCACTATGACCTAGTAGTGGTTCAGACACAGAGATGGACAACACAGAATCTAAGACATGACCCCCTTAACAATCTATATGGCACTATGACCTAGTAGTAATTCAGGCAAAGAGATGGGCAACACAGAGCCTGAGACATGTGTTACACCCCCTTTCAAAATCTGTATGACACTAAGCTCCCCCCAAAATTACTGAGGCACTATGATCTTGAGATAGAGTCCTCCTGTTCTGTCTAACTCTGCTGCTCCCCTTAATATTTTTTTATTTTTTCTGCACTCTGCTGTTGTCTACAGTTAAGTGTGGTTCAGAGCTCAGTGCTTACGTTACATGCTGTAGTTGGATGCTGTAGGTTGTGCTTGGATAAGGAGGCCAGACCAGAAAGTAGGATAGGCTTGCAGGGTACTAGCAATATGAAATGATTTGTGCTTAGGTACTTTAGCATAGACATGTGCAAGTCAGTGATTATAGTACATGTGAACTGAATAATATATGCAAGATGCTTAGATAATTGAACTGATGAGTCACTTGTTGTGATATGATGGTTTTGGCCTTTCTCTGTATCCCACCTGTAGGGAGGAAGCTTAGTTCAGAATTATGAGACCCCCCGGTGGGATAAGAGTGCCGCAGAAGGAGGAGGTGTCAGGGGAGGAAGGTGGGTGAGTGTGACTCGCTCTAAGCAGGGCGGTGCACTGCCTGATGATTTAAGTAGGTTGTGGGGAGGAGTTCTTCCCCCACTTAACTATGAGCATAGCTTAACATTTGAATTCATTCCTTTCTCTCTCTCTCTCTTGTTCTCTCTCCCTCTCTCACACGCACTAATGAAAATTGGGTGTTTTTTCATTTTTTACTGTGGTGTCTACAATATCTGCACTCTGCTGTTGTCTACTCTGCACTCTGCTATTGAATTAATTAGTCTCTCTCTCTCTCTCTCTCTACTCTTTGTCTCTTTCTAATGAAAAAGAAGAAAAACATTTTTTTAAGTGTACTCTACTGCAATGTCTGCACTCTACTGTTTTCTGCTGTTGAATTTGTTGGTCTCTCTACTCTCCCTCTAACAAAATGAAAAATGTTTTGTTTCATTTTTGCCTTTTTTTGGAATCTCTCTATACACACACACACACACACACACACACATATGCACACACACACACACATGACTGTCTCCTTAGAATGCAAAGCCCCAAATGCATGCCATACATTGTTTCCTAGGGATGTCCTGTGGTTGCTGACACACAGGATTGACTAGAACATCAGTCAATCACAGAACAGAGTCCCTCATTGGTTGGCTCTCTTCAGTGCCCCAGGATCACAAGTGCTTGCTTTTGTGTGACATGTGATGGTCCTGGGACTCAGGAGTATTCATCAGAGAGCAGGATAAAAAATACTTTTTTCTTTTATTTCTGCACCCTGCCCTGCCTTTTCCATGTAGTACTGGTGGTGAAACTGTTATTCCTGGACAGGACTGCACATCCAAACTGGGCCAAGTGATTGATTTACATGAGCCATGAATGGCTCAGTTTTCTTGGTCGAGTTGAGTCTGCTCAGCCCCCGGGGCAGAAGTGCAGCAGAGGCAGTTCACTCATCCCTAGCTAGAATCTTAAATTTTCCTTTTTTACATTGACTGCCAAACCAACCCTTATACTTATACTTCCTGTTTTGATATTTGTGATAGATAAGGAAACAAATTTGCTAAAATAATTATCCTAAAATGATTAAGCAGATACATTCTTAAAATACATACAAATTCCTAAAAATAGGAGTGGTGTATAGACCCCCTGTGCTGGCGGAGGAGCTGGAGGAGAGTCTGGTGGCAGATGTCGGGAGACACTGCAAATTGGGTAGGGGAAGGGTGGTGGTGGTGTTGGGGGACTTAAACATGCCAGGAATGGACTGGGAGACTGTGACATTCTCGGTGGCCAGGGAACAGAGGTTGTTGGATGTCTTTCAGGATGTGTTCCTAACTCAGCAGGTGGGGGAACCTACCAGGGATGCGCAGACACTGGATGTGGTCCTGGCAGACAGTGACCAGATTGGGGGCCTGGAGGTAAGGGACCCATTAGCGGGGAGCGACCATGCCACGGTTTGGTTCTGGCTGGACTTAGGAGGGGTAGAAGGCTGCACATAGATGAAGGTAACCAACTTCAGGGGTGGATTTCAAGGAAATCAGAAGGATCCTCAAGAAACATTTGGATGGGATTGGGCCAGACATGGATGCTGACAGTAGGTGGGAAATCATCAGGAGGGGGGTGCAGGATGCTACCAGCACCTGTGCAAGAGTAAGACAAAAATGTGGTAGAGCCCGTAAACCCTGCTGGTGGACCAGGGAGGTTCAGGAGGTGGTGAGGTGAAAGAAGGCAGCTTATATGCATTTTAAGTGCTCAAGGAGTGAAAGGGATAGAGGGGAGTATGAACTGATGGCCAGAAGGGCCACTAGGGTGGTGAGGGTGACTAAGGCAAGGAAGGAGCAGAACCTGGCCAGGGAAATTAGGAGAGGGAATAAGGGGTTCTTTAGATATACTGGGGAAAAATGAAGGGTGAAGGGCCAGATTAGCAGGATTAAAACAGGGGAGGGATAGGCACAAAATCTGGCGGAGCAGGCTGAGGTACTAAATGAGTATTTCACTTCAGTTTTCACCACAGAAAATGGAGGGGCTGCATCATACATGGGAGGAGATGGTGAAACTGGGGAGGGACCCTTGCCGATCATTGGGAGAGGATGGGCCATCACTGGCAGGAGGGGGGAAGGCAATGCAGGGGGATGAGGTAGCAGAGGTGGAAATCATAGCAGAGACAGTGAGGGAAGCCCTCAGGCCCCTTAAGATGGAGAAAGCACTGGGGCTAGATAAAGTACATCCCAGAGTGCTGAAGGAACTGGGGAATGTCCTGGCAAAACCCCTGGCAGAGCTTTTCAGCATCTCTCTGAGGACAGGGTGGGTGCCCCAGGACTGGAAGGTGGCACATATAGTGCCTATCCACAAAGGGGATCAAGGGAGGTGGCAGGGAACTACAGGCCCATCAGCCTGACATCAGTGGTGGGCAAGGTGATGGAGGGCATTGTCAAGGAGAGGCTGGGAGAGACCTGGAAAAGCCTGGGTGCCTGGATGATAAACAGCATGGAGTTGTCCCAGGGAAATCATGTCAGACAAACCTTGTGGAGTTCTATGACTGGGTGAAGAGAGCCTTGGACCTGGGTAGACTGGTAGACGTGTTCTATCTTGACTTCAGCAAGGCATTTGACTCTGTTCCTCATGGGGGCCTGTTGAATAAGCTGGAAGAAATGGGGTTGGGGAACCAGATGATCAGATGGATGGCAATTGGCTCCAGGACCAGACCCAGAAGGTTGTGGTTGGTGGGACAGTCTCATCCCCAAGGAGGGTCATTAGTGGGGTCCCTCAGGGATCAGTCCTTGGGCCCCTCCTGTTCAATGCCTATGTCTCTGACATAAGGAAGGGTATCTGGAGTGAGATGAGTCTGTTTGTGGATGACACAAAACTGGGGGCGGTGGTGGATGGGGAGGAGGGGAGGGTGGCCCTACAGGGGGACCTGGAGGCTCTGGAAAGGTGGTCTAGAAAGTGGAAGCTGAGGTTTAATGCAGGGAATGCAAGGTACTGCATCTGGGAGCCATAAACCCAGGCTGAGAGTACACCTGGGGGGGAATGCTACAAGTCTCAATGGCTGAGAGGGACCTGGGGGTGGTGGTGGATGTCAAGATGAACAACTCTGAGACTTGTTGGAGGGCAGCGGCCAAGGTCAACAGGATGCTGGGATGCATCACTAGGGGGATCACCTCCAGAAGGATGGCAGTGATACTCTTCCTGTATAACTGCTTGGTGAGGCCGCACCTCGAGTACTGCGTGTAGTTTTGGAGGCCACACTTAAAGAGGGACATTGAACTCCTGGAGAGGGTCCAGAGAAGGGCAACCAAAATGATCTGGGGCTTGGGGGACAGGACCTATGCGGAGAGGCTTGAAGAGCTAAATATGTACACATTGGAAGAGAGAAGGGACCGGGGGACATGATAGAGGTCTTTAAGTACATGAAGGGGTTAAATAGGGGAGAAGCAGTCAAGGTGCTCTGAAAGAAGGAGGAGGGGCAACTAGAGGGCATGGGTGGAAGCTGGAAGGGGGAGATTCAGGAGAGAAAGGAGGAGGTGCTACTTCACTGAGAGGGTGGTGGAGCCATGGAATACGCTGCCCAGGGGGGCTGGTGGAGGCAGAGATGGTGAAAGGGTTCAAGAGGCAGTGGGACAGGTACAGGGGAATGGTTCTGGATGCAAAGTCCTGTGCAGTGGGAATATCTGGGACTGGGAAGGGAGAAGCCAGAGAGGACGAGGGGGCAGCAAGGTCAGCTCTCAGGGTGGGGGCTGACCAAACAAGCAGACACGAAAGACCATTAGGCCTATTCTGCTGGCATTTTAATATGTTAGTATGTAACTATTTAAACAATGGCAATCAAACACTTAAGTTGCATCTCAAGACTGATGTCCCTAGTTTCAAAAAAGACAAAGTTGGCATAGTATTAGGACTAGTTATTTTGTGATACTTCAATAAGCCACAGCAAAAGGACTGGAAGATGTTCACTTTCGACTCTATTTAGTATTTTTAATGATTTTCACTCTGATAAATATCCATCCTATAAAACCAGGTCAATTACTAATGCCAAGTGAAAACAAAAAACAGGCACTCCAATACTGACATGTCATGTCTTACAAAACAAGCTTCAGCACTCAAAAAGAAGGCACCATCCACCAATGTTTGCTACATTTTATATTTTATTTGATACAGAGTAAAACATTACCCACATCACTGGTGCCATAGGAAAGATGTCACTCATCCTCAACTCTTTGTTGAAGGTGAGTGGCATCTTTCCTATGGCGCCAGTGATATGAGTAACGTTTTGCACTGTATCAAATAAAATGACAAATGTGATCACACGATGAGCCGGGTCTGAGAGAACGTCTTCTGTGCTGCTCCTAGGCCCTACTATGAATAAACGGCTTCAAAGTCTCTCGGGACCTTTAATCCTTGGCTAAATATCCTTCCCTAATTGGCGAGGTGCTGCGGGCTTGATTTCTTGCAGAACTGCCGTGGGTTTAATCGAGAGAAAGCGGTGACTATTTTTCCGACATTGCACTCTCAGCATCAGTAATAGGCTGAACTGCAGCATCAGGATGGAGGTCGAAGTTATGGAGCCCCTGGCGGCGAGAACCCCAGTGATAAAAAGACCAAAACCCCTATCGTCCATCCCAGATGAACAGGAGGGCTCGTTAGACAATAAAGGGGGCACTAGCAAGACTACGGAGGATATTCCGGAAATCAAGCAATTGCTGCAGGGGCTGGTGGTCGATTTTGCCACAGTCAAACCGGCATTGCACTAGATAGCTCAGAGAATGGGGGATATAGAAGCTAGGATTTCCTCCCAAGAATGGAAAGTTTCCACTATGGAACAAGAGCTGGTGGCTGTACGAAAACAAGTCAAGAAACTCGATGATAGGATGGAAGATCAAGAGTCTAGAAGTCAGAGAAATAATCTTATACTAGCAGGTCTCCCAGACAGGGCTGAAGCATCGGACTTTGTTTCCTTCATACAAGACCTTTTGCTTAAATTGCTGGGCCCTACTCCGTTTGGGGAGGCTTACAACTTGGAGAGAGCTCACAGAGCACTAAGAGAGATACCCCCGCTGGGAGCAAAACCTTGGGTCTTAATCATGCATTTTCTGAACTACAAGGAAAAGTCTCCTGTGCTTTTTTACTGATAGACAAAATAAAGCTCTACACTGGAATGGTGCATCTCTCTGGCTGTTTCAGGATCAAACACCAACGGTTAGGGAGAAACAGAGGGAGTATTCAAAGATCAAGAAAAAGCTGTACCTTGCTGGAATTAAATGCTGTTTACAATATCCCGCGACTTTGATGGTATGACTTCAAGCTGGGGAGAAGATATTTTTGACTGCGCAGGATGCCTGAACTTCTGCAGACAAGAAGAGGGCTGGTCTGATCAAAACAGCTGGGACTTTTGAGACTGAAGGGAAATGCCAAGCTTACTTCTCTGTTCAGGTTTTTCCTTTAATTGCTGAAAATGTTTGGTTAAAATGTTCAAAATAATATTGTTCAGTTACCGGGGTCAATTTGGGGGTGACGGTAGATTGACTACAGTATGGAGTTGTAAGGTTCGAATTATGTGTGGGCAAGTTTAGGTGGGAGGAGGGCTGGTTGGGGTTATGAGATAGGGCAATGTGCTGTTGGATGTTGAGGAGTTTCTGTGGGCACAGCTCAGAGCTCCAAGGGGACCCTCCTTCAAGGGTCTGATTTAGGCAGGAATGGGGAACAAAAGGGACTTGTTGGGCAAAGTCAATCGATGGAGGAAGGGGAGGTTGACCCCTCACCCCGTGGTGGGTGGTGAGAGTGGCATTTGGGGGTGGGACTAATGCTCAGTGTTTTAATTTTAGCTCTCAATATGCAAGCGGGATTTCTCATTTAGTTGAGAAACAGTAAGTGGGCGTTGTCCTGCTCTGTTAACTCCTTGCCAAACTGAAGCCCGTTGGATAATATTTAAATATATTTACTCACACTGTATATGGGTAGATTCTAAATCTTACAAGGGATGTGTTGAGGGGTGGAGGGGAAATGTGGAGAACTGATGAGAGCGGGCTACATGGGAAGAGATATAAATATGTCTCAGATGCTTTTTCGTTATTGGCAGGGTCCTTTGAGCTGCTCATTTAATTTGAAGGGTTGGGGGGAGCACAGAAATGGATTCATACATGAATCGATATTTGAAAGGAGGGCAATCTCAGGATTGGGGACGGGGGGTTGGGAGAAGTTAATGGGATCTTGAAGGAGAGAGAGTCCAATATAGTGTGGGAGTGGGATGCAGACCTTGAGAGGGCACAGAATGATGGTTTACACATAATACTTTTTATACCTAATAATGTCATGTGTTAAAATAATTTCTTGGAATATAAAAGGACTCAGGGGTAGATGCAAAAGAATGGTAATTTTGAGACACATTGGTCAGATGGGGGCTCATATAACTGCTCTGCAAGAGACCCACTTATTGACAGAGGAGTTGAGTTTCCTTAATCGGATGTGGGTGGGACAAGTCATTGGGGTAGGTAAAGAAAGGGCATCAGGGGGTGTGGTGATCTTAATAGGGAAAACTTGCCTGCATAATGTAGCACAAGTGATTACAAGGGAGGATGGCAGAGGGATCTATCTCTCTGGTACCCTGTCAGGTAAGGCACTCTCAGTTGCTTCTATCTATGGTCCAACTGCCTCTAATCCTGATTTCTTTGCTTCATTGGAGTGGGATATAGCTGTTTTTTCTTCGCACTCCCTTATTTTGGCAGGGGACTGGAACATCTGTTTCAATAATCGGGAGGATAGGATACCACCATCCAGAGTGCCTTTGTCCAGGGCTCAGATTGCCATGAACAGATTACTGGAGGTTACAGCCCTGGTAGACCCACTCAGGACTCGCTCTACTGGGGGCAACAATATGACATTTTACTCTGCGGCCCATAAAAGTCAATCTCACATTGATTTTGTTTTGGTAAACAGGGAGGCACTTAGGGAGGTTAAGGAAATGACAACCAGGGGTAGAATATTCTTGGATCACTCCCCTATCCAACTGATATGGGAGCCAAAACCTACCCCTCCTAGACCATATAGGTGGAGGCTGAATGATTCCCTATTGACGGAGATCTCAGTTCGGATTAAACTAGAGGAAACCCTTCTAGAGATCATTCAGCAGCAACTGCCTACGTTTCAGAATAAAAACTTGGTGTGGCCAACTTGTAAGGTGTTGTATGTGGGGGTTGGGCAGGGTTTTGCAGCACAGAGAAATAGAATGAGACGTGCCAAAGAGGAGATCATTTTGGGGGCGATTGAATCGCTGACTCCATTGGAAGGGTCGTCCAGGGAAATAGATGCTGAACTTGAAAGCCTAAGAGGGTAAATGGCGGACATCCTGTATGGTAAAGTGAGTGGAATTCTGGTTAGAAAAGATTCAAACTAAATATTTAATGCAGGGAGATGTGCCTGGTCACCTTCTATCAACTAGAGTTAAGGAATGGGAAGCCACTAGAACAGTCACTTCTATACAGTATGCTGGAAAACTTTTAACAGACCCTCAGAAAATGGCGGACGCCTTTGCCTCCTAGTTCAAAGAAATATATCAGGCAAGAAACCTTGCTGGAGAGGAGGAAATCAGAACATTTCTGGAGGGAATTCTGCTACCAGTCCTAGACTTAGCACAGGCCAGGGAGTTAGCGGCTCCCATAAGAGCATCTGAGATAATCGTGGTGGTGCAATCTCTGCTACCTCTGGTAAAACTCCGTGGCCAGATGGATTTACGGCTAAGTTTTATCAGGCACATCTCCATACTATACTTCCCATACTTCAGGATTTTTTTAGTACTATAATGCAAGAAGGGGTGTGTCACCCTCCTTTATACCAGGCATATATTACACTTGTTCCAAAACCAGACAAGCCTAAGGACTTACCTGGCAGTTACAGGCCTATAGCCTTGATAAATCAAGATATTAAGATCCTTATGAGGATTTTGGCTAATAGAATTTTGAGCATTGCCCCAACTTTAATTAGTCAAGAACAAGTGGGATTTATGCCAGGTAGGGCGGTGCATGACGCCCTTAGGAAAGTACACCACATACTTAGTTATGCGCCGGATTCCTAACTATCCCTAGCTTTGATATCTTTAGATGCGGAAAAGGCTTTTGACAGGGTCTCCCATCCTTTTCTTTTTGCTACACTGGAGAAGATGGGTTTTCCATAGGGCCTTCTCAGAGGTATCAAAAACTTATATACAGTTCCTACAGCCAGAGTATTGTGTAATGGCTATGTTTCCCAAGAGATTCAGTTAGAAAATGGGACCCGACAAGGATGCCCCCTCTCGCTGATATTGTTTAACAAATACCTGGAACCCCTGTTGAAAGCTATTAATATGGACACTCATATAAAGGGGATTATAATAGCGGGGAGGGAGCTAAAATTTTCAGTCTTTGCAGATGACTACTTCTCCACTTACAAGATTCTGCATCAAGTTTTGAAAGAATAGTTGATATAATCAGGTGATACTCTAAAGTCTCGAATTATAAATTAAATTTGACTAAGACTCAGATTCTCCCTCTGACACCATATGTCTGCAGGGCAGATTTTGCACCACTGCAATTACAATGGGCAACAGACAGGATTAAATACCTGGGTATATGGATTACAACTAGTATGGAGGATGATGCTGCAACAAATATGGATGGGGTCCTGTCAGCAATTAGACGGGACATACTAAGATGGAATAAGCTTCCTCTGAATTTTGCAGCTAGACTGGGACTCATTAATAATGAACTTATTGCCCAGGTTGTTATATCCAGTATATTTAGCCCCATATAGCATTTCCAAAATCTGGTTATTACAATTAGGAAGCTGTTCTCTGAATTTCTATGGAATTCTAAGCCTCCTAGGAACAAGCATAGTATTCTGTGCCTACTGCATGCCTTGGGGGGGATTAAACTGCCTGATCTTCATTTATATTATGTGGTGAGGCAGCTGGGTCTTATGATTCGATGGGTTCGAAATCTGGAAGGGGAGACCTATATACCAACCTGGCTACAAATAGAGAGGCAAATGTTAAATGATTCCGGCCTCTCTCCGGAGGCGTTGCTTTTTGCTAACTTAGAGAAAGGTCTTAAAAGAGTATCCTGGAATCCAATTGCTAAATTGGAAAGTGCCTGGTGGTCATTTCTTACTCCTGCCCAGAGAAAGGACCAAATGAAGGCCCAAGACCAACCTGTGCTAGGTAACCCTAATTTAGTAATTGGGGGTCAGGCTGATCAGCTGTTGGGTCAGAAACTAAATGATGTTATCAAGGACAATAGGGTGGCTCTCCCGGCCTGGTGTGAAGAAATGTCTTTTTTTAGAAGGTTGCAACGTACACGAATGATGGAGGGGGTATGGAGAAGGCTTGGGGACCCCTCGGACAATTCGTTCACTTGGGACAATTTAGAGGAAGTCAATCCTACTTCTAACTCTCTTTCACAAGTATATAAGGTGCTTCTGGACTATCTTGGCCTGAACTCTCCTATAAAGGTTTCATATTGGGACAGAACGTTGGCCCCCCAGAGCCTTGCCTGGGACAATATCTGGAAGAGTAACAAATATATACCTATACCCAAATACAAGAGTATGCAATTTTTTATTGTCTCTAATATGTATTTTACCCCTGTGAAACTATGTGATAGACACCTTAGACAGACAGACCTGTGTTTTAGATGTGAAGTGGGAATAGATGATCTCCTGCATGTGTTATGGGAATGTAGTAAAATATTGCCTCTCTGGGTTGAAGTTAAACAGCATATGGACCCTTTGTTGGATTATTCAGAATTTATAATACTGGAAATTTGTATCTTAGGTGACCTCTCACAAATCTCAAGTGCCACACCCAAATACCATCTCTCTTTGATGACAGCGATTGTCAAATCCTTTTTACTACAACATTGGAAAGATGACCATATGTATGCTTATGATCAATGGGTGCAAGATCTTATTGGGGCTTTGGGTAGAATAAAGAGGCATCTTTACTCGGATGGTAGAAAAGGGCTATATGCTAAAAGATGGTCAACACTTGAGGCAATTTATTCACTGCAGGTTAGAAATACCCAAACACAGAATGTCTGTCGAGTTGTGATTAGCAGGAGAAAGTTATGTTAGAGTGAGATACAGTCTTCTACGGAACTATGTTGGTCTAAATGGCTATATTACCTGCTTCTTTTTCTTGGGGTGAGGTGGTTTAAGTGCAAGGGTAATAGGATGACGGTCTTGGTCTGCTAGGAATTATAGGGGGATGGGGACTCTCTCTCTTTCTTTCCAGGGGACACATCAGGGAGCCACCTCCTGGGTAGACTGCTGCTTAGGTCGAGGCTCTGGTTTGATGCCTTTATTGGGTAACAGGATTTATGCTATAGGGGTTATACCTATGTTGATTAAGTTTATTTGCTGACCCTGTTACCCTAAGATACAGATGCTATAGGAATATATCATCATTATGGAGGACGGTCCCACTAGCTGTGTATGTATATAGGTGGTTTGTACATAGTTTACACAGTCAGTTTGGGATTGTGTACCCTGGTTCATCCAGGTATATGTATGTCTGTCTAAAGTTTGAAAAACAAACAAATAAGTTTATAACAAATAAAATGACAAATGTAGCAAACATTTATGGTGGTGGACAGTGCCATATTTTTGGTTGTGTAATTACAGATGCCCCCAGGCATGAAACATCAGTTGTCTGCCCAATTATATCACCTCTCAATCTGCCATTGAATGGGTAATACTTATAGTTTTGCATAAGTTCAATCAACCTATCAAAATATCAAATTTTTTAATAAAATCCCACCATTCCATATCTGCCTATTTTGATGCAAGACCTGCAATATTATAAAAAATGAACTAGTTCACAAGATCAAATAAGGGTTAAATATTTTTCCCCTGTATTCAGTCAAGCATACAGTGGAATCTGTCATAGTCTCAGTATCATTATTTAGTCACTGATACCTGTATTTATTTATTTATTTATTTATTTATTTATTTATTTATGTATGTATGTATTTGGTAACCGGGTAGGTTGCCAAAGTCATTGATGCCTTTGCCATTAAATAAAATCTATTTGCAGTAGGAATTGTGAATTCTGTCTGTGTTGTAACATTCAAAGCAGATATTTTTCTGGGATATTTATTGCACAACAGACATTGTCAACCATGTAGCTACACATACTATCCGTTATTTCTGTTTTTCATAGAAACATATAATTTGATAAGAGGCATTGACTGCTTGGTCAAGACAGTTTGATCATTTTTTCTCTGCCTATACTTTCACCACTGACACAACTTGATCACTGGCTCTTCCCTCCCTTGCATCCCACTAAGATTTCCTCGTGCCTGTCCCATACATGATTGAAGCCCACTACTGTTTTCACCCCTGCCACTTTCACTGGAAGACTGTTCCAGGCATCCAGCACTCTCTCAGTAAAGATGTACTTTCTAACATCTCTCTTGAATTTAACCCCTTCCAGCTTCATTGCATGTTCATTGTTCTTGTGCTTTTTTCATCTGAAAAAATACCCCCTCCTGCATCTTATTTACTCCGTGAGGTATTTATAGGTCTCTATCATATACTCCCTCTCCATTCTCTCTTCCAGGGTGTACATATTGAGGTTCTTCAGTCTCTCCTCATAAGGCCTCTGAGGCAGACACTGCACCATTTTTGTTGCCTTCCTCTGGACTGCCTCCACTCTGTCAATGTCCTTTCTGTGATGTGGTCTCCGGGAGAGGACACAGTACTCTAGGTAGGGGGTCTCACCAATGATCATCAATACATCTTCTCACATATTGTACTCTGTCTCTGGATTTCTGTGCCCCAAGTGCATGATTTTGCTCTTTTTTTGCATTGAAACCAAGCTACCATGCCCTTGACATCTCCTAGAGTTTTCTTAGGTCTCTGCACATTTTTTTAACCCCCCTCTGGAGTCTATTGCAGATGTTGGTGTCATCCACAAAGAGGCAGACATTCTCTTCCAGCTCATCTGCAATGTCACTGTCAGGACATTAAAGAGGACTGGTCCCAGTACTGATCCCTGCAGCACCCAATGGGTCACTCTTCCTTCTGTGGAGTGAACTGTTTAGTACTACCCTCTGCCATCTATTACTTAACCAATTTGTTACCCATTTTACCACCTTTATACCTATCCCTAAGCTGCCCAGTTTCCTTAAAATCCTTCTGTGTGGAACAGTTTTGAAGTCCTTATTGAAATATAAGTAGGCCTTACTGACATCTATGTAGGCCAACATCTAAGCAGTTTAGCCAAAATTCTACCGGCAATTTTTCTGTTTTGAAGAATAACATCCACCTGCCCATCACAACCTCCTCTCTTTTCTGCATCTTCATAACACCATTTTTACCCAACGGTATCTGAAGAAAATTTCTGAAAAATGCACAGATGGAATTAGTCATAAGAAACACTGGAGGCAGTGAATGCTGACACCCCTCCCCAATTACAGAGCTGCAGTGATGGATATCCAAGTGAACTTAATTCCCCAGGTGTAGTGGGGAGTATGGGCAAGGGGTATGAAGGGACAAGAGAGTCAAGAGGTAGAACTAGGGTAGAAGAAGCTACTATTGAGGTTGGGAAGAGTAAGAATAAAAGTGGAAGGACAGTACCAGTGAAAAAAGAATGGTAAAGGATAGGCTTGAGAAAGGAGAGAAAAAGCTGGGTCAGGGAAGGACAAGAGGAGTAGAGAGCCAAGTGTGCCAATGCAAGGAGCCTAGGAAACAAAATTAGTAACCTAGAGGCTACCATTGAGGAGGCAGACCTGGACTGAGTAGTCATAACAGAGTCATGATGCATCAACAACCACAGCTGGGAAGTGGCCATTCTGGGATGAAACATATTTAGAAAGGATAGGGCAGGCAGAAAGAAAGGAAGGGTGATTTTATATTTAAATGAAGGTATCAAGGCCATGGAAATATAAGGTCACAAGGCATAAAATGAGAGGATGTAGGTCCTCTGGGTTGTCTTGGGGATGGGGTCAGGTGCCTGTATACATGTAGGGTTTATGTGCAAGCCACTAGCATAGGGGAGGATATGGACAACTTTTTAGGGAGGCCATACACAAAATGGCAAATAAAGGGGAAGTAATAATTGTGGGTGATTTTAATCTACTAGATGTGGACTGGAACATCCAGGCCATATCAACAGCTAGGAGCAGGGTCATCCTAGACTCCCCACAAGGGGCAATTCTCAGGCAGCCAGTTAGCATTACAGATCCCACTAGGGACAGGGTAGTGCTGAATCTGATACTTACAAACAGAGACAGCATTGTAGACATCACAGGGGGTAGCCCCCTGGGTTCAAGCAGTCATTGTATAGTTTGGTTTGACATTCAGGTCAGGCAGGAGAAAAAACACACTAGCACAAAGGTCCTGGATTTCAGAAGAGCAGGAAGATAAAGAAATTGAAGACTGCCTCCAGAAAATACCATGAAGTGGGGGACAGTAGGGGAATGGAAGCATAATGGAATAGAATAAATGAGGGAATAACTAGGGCAACAGCAAGCTGTATAAGGGTAATAAACAAGAGTAAGAGGAAAAAGAAGCAACTGTGATTCAATTACTGATGCCCCCAGGCATGAAAACTGCAGTTCTCTATAGAAGTAGCTAAGGCAGTAAAGGAAAAATTAACAGCTTTCAGGAAATACAATGAGACAAAGATAGAGACAGACAGAGAGGTATTTCTAGTGAAACAAATGGATGCAGGAAGGAGGGTAAGGACAGAAAAGCTTCAAACTGAGGAAACTATTACCCAGGAGATGGAAAATGGGGATAAGACTTTCTTCAGGCATGGGAGTGGAAAAGAGGAAGGCAAAGGGTGGTATAGGGAAGGTCAGGAGACCAGGAGGAGGAGGAGGGAATGTGCAGAGGAAGAACAAGAAAAAGCTCAAATTGTAATTGAAGACTTTTGCTCTGTCTTCACAATGGAATGGGAGGGGATGAGCCATCATTCATTAACAGGTAGTGGAGAAGGGGTAGTGGACATAAGTCCATTTATGGAAGACAGAGTCCACTATGGGTTGGAGGCCCTTAAGGAAAACAAGACAATAGGGACAGACTGTGTTCAACCAAGGGTACTTAAGGAATTGAGCATGGCACTAGCCTCCACTCTGGCAATGCTATTTAGCTCCTCAATTGAGAAGGGGTAATTCCAGAGGAATGGAGGAGGACCAATGTGGTCCGCCTGCTGCGCAAAAGCAGCAGCACAAAGGAGGCCAGTAATTATAGACCAGTCAGTCTCACATCGGAGGTGGGGAAGTTAACAGAGTCCCTGCAAAGGAGAGACTGAGGGAGTCCCTAGAAACACATGAGCTGCAGGATCACTGGTGGCATGGCTTCCCAGAAGGAGATCTGCCAAACAAATCTCATAGATTTCTTTGACTGGGTAACGAGCGTGGTGGATCGAGGAGGGCTATGGATGTGGCCTATGTGGACTTCAGAAAGGCTTTTGACACTGTTCCACACAGGAGGTTGATGATGAAACTTAGTAACCTGGGGACTGAGGAGAAGTTGATGTGCTGGGTATAAAACTTGTTGAAAGATAGTAGGCAGAGGATAGTGGTAAACAGCAGTCACTCGGAGAACAGGACAGTAACCAATGGAGTACCAGAGGGTTCAGTACTGGGCCACGTCCTCTTCAACATCTTTGTAAGTGATATTGAAGAGGAACTGATGGGGAAAGAGTGTCTCTTTACTGATGACACAAAAGTCTGCAAATGGGTGGACACCCAGAAGGCAGTTGAAAGAGTGCAAAAAGATTTGGGGAAACTAGAGGAGTGGTTTAAGGAGTGGCAGCTGGGTTTCAATGGCAAAAATTACAAAGTTATGTACGTACGGCAGTGAATCCTGAGGGCTTTGTATAAGATGGTGGGTATTTACAGTTACCAAGCAAGAAAGGGACCTTGGGGTGACCATATCTGATGATCTTAAGGTGGCAGGGCAGTACGACACAGCAGCAGGAAATGAAAGCAGGATGCTGGGGTGCATAAGATGGGAGATCTCTAGCAGGAGAAGGGAGGTGGCATTGACCCTGTATTGTTCACTTGTGAGACCCCACCTGTAGTACTGTGTTCAGTTCTGGAGGCTGCACCTCCACAAAATCATCGAAAGGGGGAAAACAATCCAGAGGAGGACGACTAAAAAGTGTGTTGGGGTTGCACGTGAAACCATATGAGAAGAGGCTGTGGGAGCTCAACATATATTGTCAGGGAGATAAAAATCAATCTAGCAGATGTAAAAGTGTCAACCGCATCCCTATCTAAGCAGAATGAAGAAATGGGTGTACATATTGGATTAAACAGTAAGAAAATATCAGAGCTCGCTAATGCAGTGAGATATCTTGAACAGCTGGCAAATAAACAATCAGAGCAAATATTTTATTTAATGCAGAAAGTGGACAATCTAGAAAACAGAGGCAGGAGGAATAATTTACGTATTTTGGGGTTCCCTGAAGGAAGTGAAGGTCCAAATATGACAGCTTTCCTGCAGGACTTTACACCAGATTTATCAGGTTACAAATGACCTTGGCTCTTTGAAGTTGAAAGGACTCATTGATCTTTGGATCCTAAACTGTCAAACCAAAAACCCTGCCTGATCATTGTTTATTTACTGTGGTTTTCTGTGAAGGAGGAAATTTTGAGACTGGCAAGGAAGAGGAAGTCTCTTAACTGGAGGGGGAGTCATATATTGATTTTCCAAGACTTGTCAACTGAAGTTGTGGCTGGGAGAAAGGATTTCTTTGATGTAAAGCAACAACTAAGATATTTGGGGTTACAGTATTACTTTAAGTATCCAGCCATGCTAATGATACAGTACGCTGGAAATAAATTCATAAAATGTAGTTCAGTTAATGATGCATGGCAATTTTTACAGAACAACAAAGATGCTCTCTTCAATAACTCCCCTTCAAACAGATCCAGCCATCAGTTTTCAAATGTGCCATGAGATCATTACAGTTCAAAATGCTATGGTAATGACCCTCATGCTGACAATAGTGGATGTCAGACTCTTGACTCACCTCAAGCTAGTGAACGATCTATAGCCCCTCCCCCACTTCAACTCAGACCCACAACTCCACACCTGTACTCTGAGACCTTGCAGACCAATATGTAGCATCCCTGGGGAAATTCATTGGAAAGCAAAGCAGCTGACTCGGCCTTCTAATACCCCACATCTGGCCCAGGCTAAAAGAAATCTGAAAAAAAGGGAGTGAAGCATGGAAAGCTCCCACACATTGTCTAGCAGTGCTTCATCCAATCTAATCAACAGGTAGGAAATGGATACATCAGTTCCAGATATAGCTACTAGGAGCTCCCTCCATAGATCTGCACACTCTAAGGGAACTGTGTCAAAAAAGCTTCATGTTGCATCACCATTGCTTCCTCCTTGGTCACAAGACGCTTACTGCAATGTACTTCCGGTTGGACGATGGCCCAAGTAAAGGATGCTGCACAGTTGTTTATCTTGGAGAAGACTCCTGATTGGATTAGTAGGTATGCAGTTTAGCTTATACTTGTTTCTGATTGAGCCAAAGTTACCAGTGTCAGCTGAAATTAGTAAAATCAGAACTAATGCATTTGCAGAAGCTTTTTCTGGATTGTGCTGTACCTGATTTAACTTGCTGAGTTGTAATAGTTAATTGTTCAGGCAGAGATGGCAGGTAATTGGGCTGCAATGAGTTTTCATGTAACTTTAATTAGACAATATATTAGTATAGTATTGCAGAGATGTCTTGTGGGCTAAAGTGGTTGTATTTGTTTATTCTGCTTATTTTGCTCTCTTTAACCTCATGCGCTGTTATGGCTTTACGACATGCCTTAAGATTCTATACAGGTCTGTTACTACCTCTGAGCTACTTTAATCTCATTATGTGGTGAGAGTGGTCACTGTGGCAGAAAGCCAGGCTGAGTGCAACTTAGTTTGATTATTTCACTTCAAAAAAAGGCTCATAAACTGAAGGATTACAGCATATCAGTCTGAGAAGAAGCTTAGTAAAATCTGATATTGACTTTGATTTGCTCACTGGTAACATGAGTTAGCTGATCAGGTGAGGCGGTTAGTTCAGCAACATGCAAACTCAGGCCTTAGGTAAATAGACAGTGTACCCTAAGTAGGGGGGAGTACAGATCTCTATTCATCCTTTTTCTAAATACCTCCTCTCCTTCTTAATTCCTTACATTACTTAAGTCTGTTTTAACATTTGTGAGTGTATGTTTGTGCTTTACTGTGAGCATAGAGCCCTCTAGATCTGTTTGCATTGTCATTTTATATTACATACTTCGACAAATATCAAAATTAATTGCATGCTAATTGGATGCTATCAAATGGCTGAACAATTATTTGGAGAGCAGTTGTTTCATGATAAATACCAGGGAAGGGTAACACCACTCTGCTGACTTAAGCAGCAGCTCCAGAGTTTTGAGCCAGTGTTGCCTTGGACTCGTGTCCGGTAGCGTTTTTTGGCTACATGGTAGATCATGGCCTACCAGTTCTCAGCATCTGCTGGGCTATTATTTCACTTATCTGAACATTATCCTACAAATAATTTTCATTCTCATCTTATATAAAGCCCACGCTGGATGCTGGAACATTTTAGTGATCAACTGAAGTTTTTGGTTACTTTACCTTGTTCAGTCTTTGTACTGATAGATAGCTAATACAGTGCAAGTTGCCTTCTTAAATATATTTACACTGCTGAATTGAAGGAGAGGTATTGCAGTGGTTTTCAGACTACCTCTCTTCTCTACCTTAAAGTATTATATCACACATTACTTACTAAACTGCATAAGTATATTTGTTCTACTTACTTATTGTATATTTGTTTGAATTGACTGGTTGTGTTTGTTTGTATACCAAATGTTTCTGCTGCTGCCTAGTCATACATGGCCAGATTTTCAAAGGGCTCTTAGATCCATGCAAGCTGCATCAAACAACCATCTTGCATCAGATCTAGATGTGACAAATACTGTGCACTGTATTTTGCAAGAAAAGCATTCTTTGTGACAAAGTCCCCCAAACTGACAAAAGAGGTCCACTGCGTAACAAAATGACATAAAGGAAGAGAATGACGCAAGCTGCACCAAAATACATAATATACGTTGAGTCAAAAATGGTGCAAGATGAGTCAAAAAAATGACTCAAGGAATAAAAATGATGCCACAAACTGAGTCAAAAAATGGTGCAAGCTGAGTCAAAAAATGGTGCAAGCTAAGTAAAAAAAATATGCAAAGGACGAGAATGGCACAAGCTAAGTCATAAAAAGGCAGATGAACTGGCCAAGACTAAGCCCCAAAAATGCTCTAAACTAGTCCTGCAGGAGAATACTGGCCCTTAATAGTAGCATAGTCAGGTCTGACTACCTGCTGTGGGCCTCTTTATATGCTCTAGTGTCCCTTAGACCAGTTCTGGCTGGTCTAATAGTGACATGCATCATAGGCACAAGGACAGGATTCACATTCTTTGAAAATCCCAATTAAGGGGGTGGTGCATCATTTCCATGATGCATTCATCCCTTCCAACATGGTGCAGGCATTTTTTTGGTGCAAGCCACTCTGGAGCATGCAGACCTGTTTTTGATGCCAGCATCATTTGAAAATCAGAACTGGTGCAAGGTTTGATGTTTCCTGCTCCTTGCATCAGTTGTTTTTGATGCAAGCACCCTGCTCATTCTCTGGTCTTTGAAAATCTGGCCCCTAGTGTTTAAGATTAAAAGAATTGACTCTGTTGAAATTTGCTTAGCTCCTGATTGTGTTTATCTAGTTCGTTTTTCTAGTCTGCTTTGAATTGAGTTAGCGTTAAGCCACAGCTTTTGACTACCCAAATAAGCACTAAACAATCCCATTAGGGGAAACCTGATTGTTACTTAGAAAAGTTTTAGATAAGGCGTTTAACTACTGGCAACATGCCTCATTACACAATTGTATCCTGAAACAATGATTTGGGGTCCCCGGTTAAGAGGCAAAAAGTTTTATGCCATCTAAGTAAAAAAGGGCTGATATTGCTTTCATTCAGGAGACACACATGACACATGAGAAAACCCTCAAGCTACAAAGAGCATGGGTGGGCCAGGATGAAAGTGCATGTTTTTCTTCAGAAAAAAGTGTGGTACTGCTATTCTCATAAGGAAAAATGTGAATTTCAGCAAACATATGCATTTTTCAGACCAAGAAGGGGGTTACTAGATTTTCACTGGATTACTAGATGGGCAGAAAATAACATTATGTAATGTGTATGCACCAAATTCTGGCAGGAAGGAGTTCTTTAATTCATTGGTGGTAACCCTGAAATTATTGGGGGGGGGGTTAATGAATTGCTGAACCCTGTTCTGGGCAGATCTTGTACTAGAAAGAAACAATCTAAAATGTGCTCAAGAGACTCTTTCAAAAAGCTACTGACAGACATAGACCTCATGAACACCTGGTGGTCAGTTCATCCAACTGGCAGGGAGTATTCATTTTTTTTCAAATAGGCACTCTATGTATAGTTGGATGGATTACCTCTTGATACCTAACTCTCTGGTTACCTATGTTTTAGACATCAGAATAGACATCAGCATCTCTGAATGTGCCTTGACAAGCCTAGACTTGGTGATAGGTGACACAGGAAAAAAGGAGCACAGATGGAGGATTAATACTGAACCTACTCAAAGAGAAAGATTTTCTAACATGGTTTACAGAGCAGACAGTGGAATACTTTGAAATTAATAATAATGGGCAGGTTTTACAGGTTTATGTCTGGGAAGCATACAAAGCTTTTGTTTGGGGGAAAATAATTAGCTACTCAGCAAAGAGAAATAGGGACAGCTAGAAAATATTCAAAGGAAAAGAAAAAGAGCTTGAGATCCTAACCAAATTATCTAAACAATCCATGACATCGGTTGGGGAAACACTGCATAAAATTTCAGTCTTTCAGTATTATCACAAAAAGTGGAATACACACTTTTTGGAATGAAGCAAAGATACTGGGAGGCTGGGGAAAAAGCAGGAAGGCTCCTGGCTTTGAGACTGAAAACAAATTCAACAGCAAAACATAATATCGGGCATTAGAAGCAAATCAGGAGTGCTACTTACAAAGAATGCAGAAATAAATAATGAATTTCGCAAATACTTTCAAATCATCAACGCAGGTCAGGGGGATCTTCCCAAGGGCAAACTTGACGATTTCTTCACTAATATCACACTTCTCTCACTTAATCAGAATGAAAGAGAAATGGTAGGTAAAAAAAATTCCCTTGAAGAAATACAGGTGGCAGTACAAGGCCTTCCAACAGGTAAAAACCCCCAGTTCTGATAGCTTTCTAAGTGAATATTACAAAAAAAATTGTCCCTTCTCTATTGTCACATCTGCATGTTGCCCTGATGGAAGCATGGGATAACAAGGCTCTACCTCGTACTACAAGACAGGCATTTCTAACTTTGATTCCTAAAAAGATAAGGATAATTCGGGTTGTGCCAGTTACAGGCCAGTTTCATCAATGAATGTTGACTATAAAATCCTAGCCAAAATACTTGCCAGCAGAGTGCAAGCTTCCATAACCAAGTTGGTGGGTTTAGAACAGGTAGGGTTTATTAAGAATAGATCAGGAGCGCATGCTGTTCGTAGGCTTCCCAATCTAATATGGTCAGCTAATTGAGGAAAATAACCTTATGTGGTTCTATCTCTGGACATACTCAAGGCCTTTGATTCTGTGAACTAGGTCTTGGTCAAGTTTGGTTGTGGGGAAAATTTCTGCGATTCGGTAGAAATGCTGTATGATAAGCCAAAGACACAGGTTTTGACTAATGGTGTGTTATCACCACAGATAGAACTGGCTTGTGGCACAGGGCAGGGATGCCCTCTTTCCCACTACCTTTGTATACTGGCTTTTGAACCTCTCATAAGGACATTCAATGACCAGCCCGGTATTAAGCTCCATCTTTTAGATGAGACGTTAAACCAAGGTCCCATCTGCCTGGATTGGTGGTAGTTCAGGTGGATGTTAAAGATCCCATGGCACTTCTCAAAAAGAGTAGGGGATTTTATTGAGAAAAAGTGGGCTTCATTACAACATACATACAAAAAAATTGTCATAAATACAATACAAAGGTACAAAGCAGAAAAGAGCAAAAAATTAGTACAATAAATCAGTTCAATTTCCAAGAATCACAATTAGACCAAAAATGATGAAATTGCAATCTAGAATATCTAGAAAAGTCAGACTTTTGCATTGCAAATACTGCGTTCCCAACATTCCGTATAATTTCTAAGATAGGGATCCATTTCTGATGCAAAACTAGCAAACACCTAGATTGCCATAAAAAATAGCGAATGAAACTTAGTACAATATGTATAGTTTCTGGATGATATTTAGTATTTAAAGCAGAATGAGTCCCAAACATAAGATCTGCATATGACAATTTAGCAAAAAGAGGCTCATCCCAGACAGCAGCAATAGTGGTCCAAAAATCAAAAGCAAAGTTGCATTCAAAAAATAAATGTGCTTGAGTTTCTATAATAGAAAGACAGGAATCCCTAGGACAATATCTGTCATGCAACATTTTATGTTTGTGATTACCTTTGACACTAAGTCTGCCGTAATTACTGAGCCATACCATGTCCCACAAATAAGGAGGGATCCTAGGATTCAAAAGTTGCTTCAGAATCCAAGTCTGGCGATCAGGAGGACAAGATGGAAATGCGACAGGATCCTGAGCATCCCGTCTCCAAATTCGATCATATTAGGCCTTTCTGCCTTGCGTACAGAAATCACAAGGTGTAAAACCCCAAGTCATAGCCAGTTTCATGGCCTCCAAACCATAGGGCAGGAGGCCTGAAAGTTTAGCTACAGACCCCTTTCTGCCTTGTTCCCAGGGGATGAGGCAAGACAGAAGCCATGAGCAAAGAAAAGGTTTCCAAACCTTGTCACCAGGTTTCAAAGCCCAACCAAAATTATAACATAAAAAAAATACTATAAAAGAAAGACACAGAATTCAACATCCCCACCCCTCCCTCACCAAGAGGCCTATAGGTAAAACCTCGTTTAGTAGGATTCAGCCGGGAACCTCAAAGGCCCTGAAAAAAAACACTATACAATTTCGAGAATAATTTCATGGGGTGGGGACATAACAAAGGTACAAAAAAATAAACCTGTTTCTTTTTACCTATCTGCTTCTGCCGCCATCCAGCTAAGAGCCTATCAGCCCTCCCCAATGCACTGTTCCAGTTCAACAACTGTAGATCACCTGACCCAAACCAAAGTCCAAGTATCTTAATGGTCTCCAAAGGGAGCCGGATGCCAGCAAAGGAACCCGACTCAAGTATAGTTGCAGTTCCTAAGAGGAGCCCAACACTTTTCAAAAAATTAATCTGGGAACCTGCCACTAAAGAATACTGGTGAAAAACTGAGAGCAAAGCCTGCTCATCTGAGTTAGATGCCACAGTTAGGACCAAATCATCCGCATAAGCCAATATTTTAACAGGGGAAAGATTAGACATCCCTTGTAAACCAAGGATCCCAGGGCAATTAAGAACAGCCCTAATCAAAATATCAATTCCGAAAGTGCATAAAAGGGCAACCCTGATGCACCCCCCGCTTAACCAAAACCTGACGTCCCAACCAACCATTAACATTAGGGAGAAGAACTGCATTAAGATAAAGAGCTCTAATCCAACCTATAAATTCGGGGTGAATCCAAATGCTGCCAAAACAGAAAACAAAAATTTGTGGGAAACCCTATCAAAGGCTTTTTTCTGGTCAATCCCAAGCATCCATCCCTTAATGCGAGTCTGGTCCCCCAAGATGAATAATTCACGTAATAAAATCAAATTATCAGTTTGGCATCTACCTGGGATGCCACACGTCTGGGCAGAACTAATAAGTCTAGCTACCTGAACAAGTCTAGCTAGCAACATTTTTGCAACAAGTTTGCTATCTACATTAAGGAGACTCACAGGTCTCCGATTATTAATATCTGAAACTGAACCCTTCTTATGAATAAGGACCAAGATTACCTCTTTCATAGATTTCGAAAATGTTGCTTCGGACAACATTTCATTAAACAAAATAGTTAAAGCCGGAACCAAATCTGTTTGAAAAGTAAAATAGAAACCTGCCGTGAGTCCATCAGAGCCAGGGGCAGAATCCCTTTTTAAACCAACAATGGCATGCAACACCTCCTCTTCAGTGATGTCTGCAGTTAGCATCACACATTCTTCCGAAGTGAGGTTAGGCAAAGATAATGATGCTAAAAAATCCTCAGCATCTACACCGGGAGATTCAGTCCCGAACATGCCTAAAACAAAATGTTTGACAACCTGAACCAGGGACTCCGGGGAACTAACCAGATCCCCTATGGGGGATACCAAGTTATAAATAACCCTAGAGTCCACCCTGTCCTGACATTCTTTGAAAGGGTCGAAACCACCTTTGGCTATTTTAGTCCCAAATTGTGCTTCATATCCCAAAGATTTGGCCCTGTCATACTGCAGATCCTTCATCTGACTACTCAAAACAGAAATTTGTGAACTATAATCATAAAAACTACTATCAGACAGGGAGATTAAAGTTTGTAATTGTTGACGTAAAGCCAAGTACTTTTTATAACAGCTGGTATGGGCGTCAGCAGCTTTCTTTTGAAAAACCTTTCTCCAACTAACCTTAGTGTCCTCCCACCATTCTAGAATATTCTCATAAATGTCAGCAACAGATAGCCATGCTGCCCATTCCCGTCTCCACACTTTTTGGATTTTGGGATCTTGATGTATGGAATCATTAAGTCTCCACCTATTTTTCGTACACTGGGGGACTTTAGACCATGAGAGTAAAACCCTCAGGGCCGCATGATCTGAAAACTCACTCCCAATGGTCCGACAGTCAAGAACTGTAAGTGTATGAGAAAGAAATAAAAAATCAATTCTAGTGCGACAAGCACCCCGAAAATAAGTATACCCGCCCCTAGGGTACACAACCCTATAGGCATCCTGAAGTTTGGCAGTAGAAAGAACATTCTTCAGGGTCATGGTATCACTAAATAATTTAGATGTCTGAAGTCCTCTATCAGTCTGATGAAGACCACAATTAAGGTCCCCAGCCCAAATAACCAGTCTGGAAGTATGCAAAAAGGGTTGAATTGTCTGAAAGAGAGCAGACTGCAATGCTTTGGTCTGGGGGGCATACAAAGCAATTAACCGAAATCTTTCATTCTGGAAGGAGAGGTCAAGTAGTAATGCGCGACCAGGACAAATATCCACAAGTCTAGACACCTGAAAGGCAGAATTAGAAAACAAAATACCCACACCATCACATTTATCTACCCCGGAGGACCAAAAAGAAGGGCCATGGGACCATACCCGTGAGGCTTGCTGAAGTTCCTTATTAGTTTTCAACCTAGTATTAACCAAACAGGTAATATCACAACGCATATCCTGTAAAGATAGCATAACACCACCAAGCTTCCTATCTCCCTTAATACTATTAACAGTAAAAGAGAGGACTGACAAGGAATCCATAGAGAAGAATTAAGGTGACTTACTATATTGACACTGTCTCATCCGTTTTAGGAATGGGATCGACTTCCCCACCCCCGTCTGTATCCATATTAGAAACAAGGGAGGAAGTATCAGTGTCATCATCAACAGAATCCCTATCAGTAATATTGGGAGCTAAAACAGCAAATTTATTACCAGATGCCCAGGACCGAGATCCAGGAACCTTACCCCTACCAGAAACAGGCAGCCCCTTCCTAGTCCTTTTTTCCGGAACAGTAAAAGGGGTAGACGGCTCCGAAACAGGCAGAGTCTGAGGCAAAGGCGGGGGAGGGGGAGGCATAACCTCAAGTTCAGTAGAGACAGAAACAGCCAATATAGGGCCTTCCGGTGCCACGACAGTAGCAGGCTCTTGCATCTGAACCATACTCTGATGGGCAAAAGCAGAGGCCTCCCCATCCTCAGTCCCCTGGGCAATGTTAAGTTGGGGGGGGTGAGGCCACAAGACCAACACGAGAATGGTGCTCAGCAGTTTTTTTCACCTGCTGCTGCTGAGCAAGATTAATAAGGCCCACATGAGAGGGACAATCATCCCGATTATGTGAGGCCCAAGGACAATGACCATAAGCATGACCAGTGTGTTCACAAAGATTACACTTGAAAAGGTTCAAATAAGCACTGGAAGTATGGCCAAAATCTAAACAATGGCTTCATTTAAGTGTGTCACAAGCCGAGCTGAAGTGGGCCCTAGAGCCACACTTAAAGCAAGACCTGGGTTGCCCTGCATAAAAAATTAACCCCTTATCCTTCCCAAGAAAAAAAAAATTAGGCAAGTGAGCGAGACCAGAGTCAGAAGAAAATAACTTAACCCGAACCCTCCACCCGCCATCCCAAATCTGCTCACTATCTCAAGTTGGAGTGGGTTTATTCAAAACCTCACAAGGCTGTCGGAGCCAAAACAAGATGTCTTCAACATTGACCCCTTCATTTTTAAACATGATAGTGATATTCTTAACTGTAGGTTTTGTCAAAGGAAGAACGTGAAAGGGAGACCAGAGAGGATAACTTTTACAGTTAGCATACTGGGCCCAGAAACAATCCAAATGAGAGACATTTTTAAAGCTAACATCATAGTTAGCATTCCCTAGACCAATCAGGACAAAAATTTCCCACGGAAAAAAATGCATAGACCCTTTAAGCAAAGTTTTTGCAACATAAAGCCTGTCCGGGGGAGTTTCCAACCCCCCCCTTTATATAAAAACCAGACAGCAATGCGTCTAGGGGCAGGCTCACCTTTATTGTTTTGGAATAAATCAGTGAGCTTAAAGCCCACCGAAGTACCAGATTTGAAACCAGTACTATGCACCGGTGCAGGGTCCGGACCCAAACAGGCCAGTATCTCTGTGTCAGTGTCTACCACTGCTACTGAAGCTGGCAGGACCTAGCTAGAAGCAGGACACTTTGAACCAGAGGAACCAACAGAAACACATTCAACAGAAACACTAGGTTCAGAAACACCCCCATTAATAGTACCAACAACAAGTTTAGAGTCCAGAACACAAGGAGAAGAGGCATTACCCCGGGGCAAGATGGAGCTCACATGATCAGAAGTTGTGGTGGCCACCGGTGCTGCAGCTTTCTTCAGCATGACAATATAAGAAGGGTCCTGTGAATCTGGCGACCATGACCTGCCTTCTGACTGTTCCCAACCGGCACCCTGCAAAGCACATTCAGGAGACCAGGATGACCCGACTGGCAAGACTGCAGGCTGTGGAACACAAGTCTCTTCCGAGAAAGTATCAGTAGGAACTCCTGGCAATTTACTCCAGCCAGGTCGCTGAACTCGAGAGGCAAAGGAAAACACTGGGCCGCCCGCAGCCGCTCCTGGGGCCGGTAAAGGAGCTGCATGGGCGCTGTCTGAAGGCAAAGGACCAGAAGGGAGACAAGGCAAGAGGGGCTGTAGGCACTCGGGAACTGAACATGACAAACTGCCAGCCCCGAATGCAGGCGGAAGCTCCATAGTAGGCAGCGGAACGACCGCATTCAGAGGTGCAACACAAGCATCCGGTCCAGCCGCAATAGTCGGTCGACTGGAAGCAGAAGAAGCCAAAGCAGGGAGCCCAGCAACTGCAGGGAAAGCAGCAAGTTCCCAATCAAGTAAGTCCATTTGTCTCAGCAATTGGGATAGTGCAGCAAGTAGGCAGACTCTATTCCCATCTGAAGGTAGCACAAAGTCACACACAGGACGAGGCAGAACAGGAGAATCAGACTTCACAAGAATACTTAGATCAACAACAGCAGCCACAGAACAAGCTTCATCAACAGCCTCTGGCTCTGAAAGTACAGGAGAGGAGGCCCGCTCTCCTGCACTTGCTGCATCCATCTCCTCCAACATCCCAGGCAGACTGGCCACAGCAATGCTGACGGCCAAGGGTCCCCCTACTGGCAAACAGTAGGGGAATTTCCCCGGTGTCCTGGCCAAATTTTCCTCATTTACTAAAAATACCACCAACAGCTTAATCTGATTCAAGGTCAGTTGGCATACATCTGTATCCCCCTCCCCCGGGTCGTGCCTGAAAATAGGCAGGATTTGTCTAGTGCACTTACCCGGTCAACAAAAACAAAATAAAATAAATAAAATTAAAGGTGTAAAGTCTGGAATGAGAGAGCATAAATCCTTTGCTTTTGCAGACGACCTGCTGCTGACTCTTGGAAATCCAGCCCACTCCTGTCAAAGTCTGAAACTAACCCTTACAGCCTTTGAGGGGATCTCTGGTCTTAAAATCATTGGTGTAAAACTCAGTTGCTTCACAACAACATTTCCACTCTTACTCAGAACCATTTGGAGGGAATCCTTGATAAAAAATGGTTCAAATCTAATATCACATACCCAGGATTACATATTACCACTAAATTAATGATATTGTGAGCACCAACTATGAGCTCTCAATAAAAGACATTGAACTAGATTTGTCCAGGTGGGGGAAGCTGAACTTATCTCTATGGGGGGAAATAAATACAATCAAGGTGAATATTTCATCAAGGCTTTTTTTTTCCATTCCAGAATTTACCAATTTTAGTAGGGAAAAGTATACTTAGAAGGTTAGACAAGATAATTAGAATCTTTCTCTGGCAGGGAAAGCCACCCAGGTTAGTGTTATCTGAGCTAAGTGTGCTGTGTGTCACTGGCAGTTTTGCCCTCCCCTGGTAGGAGTGATGTCAGTTGGCTTTCATACTCAAGCATGCATTAAAACACTTAGAGAACTCCTCTGCAACCAGGGAGCCACAGCCTCTATGGCTTGCCATGGAAAAGGATATGCTGAGTCCTAATTGCCTTTTTGACCATCTGTACATTTCTTAAAGCCTGAAATAGATAATCCATGTGTGCAAGGCTCTGTGTTGGCACTGAATAAAGTTAATGCCATCATAAACTCTACATGAACACCTTTAGACTTAGGCCCAGATATTCAAAAGGGTTGCGCCAGGCGCAATAGGGTTGCTCCAGCGCATGTCCGAAAATGCGCCATTCTGTGATATTCAGTGGGAGGCAGATGCGCCCCCCAAATCACGCTGAGCAATAACGCAGTGATAATGAATGTGTGTGCAACTGAAGGGGGAGAAACCATGCATAAATGGTGCAGTGCGATATTCAATAACATGTGCCATGCGCAATAGGGGAGCAAGCGGAAGTTGCGTGATAGCGGAAATGAGCCAAAATAAAAAGGAACAAGGGAGAGGCTCAAGAACGCTACAGGGATGGCACATGAGGCTGAACCACAGCAAGTCAAACTGGGCAGGAGGGACACACAGGGCAGGCCAGGGAAAGAGCACCCTGAACAGAGAGGCACAGTGAAGGTATGGGGAGCCACAGCCTTTGCAGAAGGGGGAAGTGCCACACAGCTCAGAGACCACCACATTTAGGTGTTCCAGGTGCAGGGGAAGTAGCAGCCAGGACAGCAGGGGTAACACAGAAACAACTGCCGGGGGGTGAACACAAGCCAGGGACATGGCCAGTGCCACCATCCAGATGGAGGCAGTAATGAGGGGGGTGAGTAGGTGGGTAGCAGGGGGGCGCGGCTGAGGAAGGGCCTATCGGTGGTATGCCCCCACAGGCAGTACCGAGCCCGCACCAGCTTCGAGCTGTACAGTGATACTGAGATCATGGGCCGGTACTGCCTGAATTGGGCAATTCTGAGGTGGCTCTGTGAACTGTGCAGTGATGTGATGCAGGCACCCACACGCCGGAGCCATGCTCTGTCAGTGGAGACTAAAGTGACAGCTTGCATGTGCTTGCTCACCAAGGGTACCTTCCAGAGACCAACAGAGGACACCACAAGCATAACCTAGTTGGCCGCGTCATGTCACCTCACCCAATTCCTCAGCACACTGCTGCCACATGCTGCAGAGTACATCCATTTCCCCAGCACACCAGTGGAGCACACAGCAAACATACAGGAGTTCCACAGGGTCGCACGTATGCCTGGCATGCTAGGGGCAATAGACTGCACCCATGTGGCCATCTGCACACCACCTGGCCCCGAGGGAGCTGCATATATTAATCGGAAGGGCTATGCTAGCATCAACTGCCAGGTGGTGTGCGATGCCGGGGGGTGCATAATCAATGTTTGTGCCATGCACCCTGGGGGAGCACACAATGCCTTCATCTGGCACCAGTCAGCACTGTGCCACAGATTTGAGAGTGGGGACATCCCCACTGGCCACTTAGTGGGTGAGAATGCAAACCACACGGACAAACATAGGGCTTGGGAGGGGCATGGTCAGAAGTGACATGGGTAGTGACATGGGTAGTGGTCTACATGGCCTGGGTCAGGGCTATGCTAATCACCAAACTAACCTCCACCCTCTACACACAGGTGACAGTGGATACCCACTCCGTCCCTGGCTGCTCACACCATACCGGCAGCCCAGCGACCCCTGTAGCAGCAACACTACAATGAGGGCTACGCCACCATGTAATGTCATGGTGGTGTTCAGGATGCTGAAGGCACATTTCCATTGCCTGGACACCTCCGGCGGTGCCCTATAGTAAAGCCCTCAAAGGCCCGGGCTATTCTCCGGCCTGTTGCATCCTGCACAACATGGCCAACAAATGTGGGATAGCCATACAGGTTGAAGAGGGGGACAGCAATGGGGACGATGAGGACGCCAGTGACAATGGTGATGGGCAGCCCCCTTGGGCGACAGGACCCCCGACTGCTCCAGCTGACACAGCTGCACTGGGACACCATCACAGAGGAGCACTTCAGCCAACCCGGGTAAGTCATGGGGCCATGTGCAACCACCAGTGGCAAAGGCACAACCCACAAATATGCATGGACACACACCAGGGGTGCATGCTGTCAAGGGAAGTGGCCGGGCATGGAACTGCACACACCGCCAGGGATGGGTGAGGTCTAACATGACACACGGTCAGACACACACACACACACACAACCACCAGACATGCACAAAGGGTAGGAGGCACGCCGACCCAGAACACCACCCCTAACCACACACATGTCCACAGACCACCACGCCCACTGCCTGTCATTGTGCATGTGTCAAACGCTGGGCACCATTGCACAGTGGAGTATAGTGCAATGCAGGCATCATCATGCACATGCAACTGCGGACAGCAGCCAGGAGGGTGTGAAGATGGACTGTGTGTGTGCGTGCAGGGCCGGGTACCCACCCGTGCATTGCCCGCTGAATGACACAATGCACACAGGGCAGCATCAGACAGTAGCCGTGCTGGGAGACAGGTCAGTCACGCGCCACAGTGCCATGGCCACCATGGATGCGTGGGCGGCCCGGCCGAGACCCGCCAGCAGTGACAGGCTGACCACTGGCCTCACGGGGTGGCACCAACGGTCCCCCAGGGGTTCCACTGCGTGAACGCGACCGTGCTAGTGCAGGGGTCTGCAGCACACCGAACATGCCTGCACCAGGCGTGCTCGGGATGCCCACAGCTGAACCCGGTGTCGACAAGGATGGTGTCGCATGATGTCAGGAATGGAGGGTGGACAGTGCACTGCATGGTGTCTGCGATGCATGGGCAAATAACTGTGTGCCCATTGTGGCCATGACAGCAGTGAATGCCTGTGTCTGCCTGTCAATGGCAGCGGTCACATTCTCCCACAACCGGTCCATCCCTGCCAGGAGCAAAGTGGTGTCTCTGCTGTGACGCTCCTCTGCCTGGTGCAGAGCCGCACTCAGTGCATCCACCACCATCACAAGCCACATCTGCTGATTGACTGATGCTTGCAGTATGCGGGTGTGCTCATCCAAGAGGTCATCTGCCTGATCGGCATGCTGTCCCTCAGGGTGTTCGCGGCCCTGATGCTCATCACTCCTTGAGGGTGGGTGCTGCACACCAGGGCCAGGCCTGGGCATGTCCACAGGTGGTGCACTGATGCCACCCCCTGACACTGTACCCCATGGCCATTGGCCGACTGCTGATGCTGCCCCTCCAGCTGCCGCTCCCCAGGGCTCAATGGTGCCACCGCAGTGGCCACAACAGTCCCACTGTCCTGTACACATACTAGTGCTGCCCCACCAGTGCTGACAGGCACAGGCTGGGACTGTGATGACACGCAGGCCTCCACGGCGGCACCTCCCACAGCCATGGCCGTGATGTAACCTGCTGTGTGGCCATCCTGTGGCACACATGTGTCACTGCCCATGACGTTAGCTCCATCATCATCGGTGACGGATCCGGCACCAGCCCGAGTCTCAGCATGCTGGCATCCATGGACACTGACATGCTGGGACACGGGCAGGGCCTCCTCCGCACCTGCTCTGCCAACATCAGTCTGGACATCCAGGCAGGTCCACTGTCACCCTGACCTGCGTATTCCTGTGGAGGTGGATGGGCCCTCCTCCATCTCCATGTGACTGGCCTCAGTGGAGAAGACCACCACCGCTAACCCATGCAGATGCTCAAGAGCTGTAAGGGAAAGCAAAGTCGCATTACTACATGTGATCTACCCTGTCCCCCCCAATAGACAGACCATGACCTACCATTCAGTAATGGGCTATCACCCATCTGGAATCCACCACCCGGAACACCCTCAATGGCGCAATGCTGCATGCTGCCAGCAACCTGCTCCTCCTGTGGGGTCAGGCATAGCACCTCCAGCTGTCCCCACCTGTGGCAGACTGTACTGCCCTGATGGCAGCCACCTTCTCCTTAATCCTCCACCTGTCTGTGCCTCTACTTGTTGCACTCCTGCACGGAGCGCTGGTGGCTGCCATGCAAGTTTACAGCATGCGCCACCTCCTCCCGTGCAGCAGCACGGGCCTGTGGTGTTCCCTGGCATCCGCTGAGAAGCGGATCCTGGTCTAGGCAGGCCTCAAACAGGGCATCTGTCTCGGCCTTATTGAAATTCAGCCTCCTCTTCCTCTTCTTCCTTCCACGACTCTGTTCCTCTTCCTCCACCACACGCTCAGTCATGATTCAGCCTGTGAGAATGACAGGTGTTACTTGTGACTGTGCAGTCCCATGCATGTCCCAAAATCCACAGTCCACACTCCCAAACAGCATGCAACTCACTGCAATAGACTGCAGTAACCAACTATGGCCAGTGCAGCCCAATGTTGCACTTTTATAGCGCAACCCATGCAAATGAAGCAAGGTGCATCTCTAAGTGGATGCAAATGCAGTGACTGCGCCATTGAATGGCTGATTAGCTGATTTGCATATACCAGCTGAATATCACGCTGTTGAGCTTTGCACAATTGTGTTGAACGAGCTGAGCCAAGGGCGCAGCTCTGTGACATGTGCAGTACACACCTAACTGCACATGCCCGGGTTGATGACGCAGGCGCCTACCATGCTACTGAAGTGCTGTGCATAGAAGGCAATGCAGGGCATGCCCACCATTGTGCCAGTGGCACTACAGCATTATTCACCTATATGGCGCTGTGGCACTGGGGCATCATAGGCGCACTGGGGCAACAGCACTGTAGGCCGCTACAGGAGGTGGCACACAGGCACCCAATCGTGCTACATGCATTGGGTTCCAATCGTGCTGTGGCTGTCTGTGAGCCAGAGACCCTTGACCCTGTGCCCGACCTTTGCTCCCTAGGCGCCATGCGTCAGGCATGGGTGCACCACTATCACACTGTTCGGAGACAGCGCAATAGGGAATGGCAGCGCTGTACCGCGCAGCATCTGCACGAGGCAGGACCATGCTGCAGAGTGCCATTTTGACTGAACTGAGCAGCAGAGATGGCGCGGAGGCATGCTGTGCAGTGGAGCCAGGTCGAGCTGGAAAACCTTGTGGCCATAGTGGAGCCACATGTTGGGCCTTTGTTTGGGGAGGCACCCATGGACAGGGCCAGGAGTCAGGTGTGGCAGGAGGTGTCCGACGTCCTGGAGGAGGCCTCCAGTATGGGGCGGACGGCAGATCAGTGCCACCACCGATATGGGGACCTGAGGCGCAGGGACCCAGACCTGCTTGCCCGCCTGCGGGCACATGCCAGGAGGGGCACGGTGCCATGGCCAGGTAGGTGCAACATCCATACACTTTTATCATCCATACGGGTATCACGGTTACATGTGTCCCGCACATGGGGGGGCCGTCCAGTGTTGGCCGTGGTGGTGGTATTGGGGTGTGGGTTGGATAGGTCTGGCTGTGTGGGATTGCACACACACATGGGGGCAGGGGGAAATTGCTACAGGATTGTGCTGATGTTCCTCTCTCCACATTTTGCACCTTAGGGCCTGCAGAATGCCAGCAGGCCAGAGACTGGAGGAGCTGCCTGGAGGAGCAGAAAGCCAGGAGGGGTAATGGTGGTCAGCGGCACATGGACCACCCTGATGATGGTGAGTGCCTTACATCCATGATTACTATTGCATGCTGTATAACTGGGCGGGCAGTGGGACATGGCCACCATCCATTGACACCATTGCCATGCACACAACTTGTTACAGTCAGCATTGTCCAGTGGCACTGCATGTCTGGGAGTGCATCAATAGTGGTCCATGCGTGCACCGGGCACATGGCTGTGGTACTGCCTTCACACCGCATAGCCAAGTCACTGTACAGCCATGGTGGTGCTGTGCAGGACATGGGCAGTGGGTGTGTGCAGTGGTCCACATGGCTGTGGCTGCCTGGGTAGGCAGGTCTTGTGGACATGGTCACTGTGGGTGGTCACACACCATCACAGGGGCGTGACACATGACTGTATGCCATGCACAATGGGTGGGCTGCAGGGGGCTGGACAGTCACACTTATTGACTCTGCTCCCTCATCCTAGGTGGATGGTGACTCCAGGTGCTGGAGAGGAGTGTGAGGGAGCTGCTCCAGGTGGTGAGGGCAACACTGGAGCTGTTGGAGTGCATCCACCACCATGGGGTGAGGAGGAGGAGGAGGAGTGGCAGACATAGGTGCCACGTGGAGGAGGACCAGGGCACACACTGAGGACTCCATGCCCCTACAACCACCTTCCCCCTTTGACCCACCCTCACACCCCTTCTTCCCTCTCCCATATGTTCACTCCCTGCCTCACTCCGCCTCACCTGTTATGTGTCCTTCCTTGTACACACTTGTAAATAGTTTTTGTTACTTCTATTAAATATAAGCATTTTGTTATGACAACTGTGGTGGTCTCTGATTTGCAGTGGGCTACAGGTGCTCAGCTGCAGTGGTGTGCATGGCGTCAGGGGTGGTTCACGCATGGGCATGTGTGTGTGTGTGCAGAGGTGAACCGCCTATGGTGTGGGCAGGGGGATCAGTCAATGTCTGTGGTTTGTGTATTGTACTCTGTGCACTGGATGCCTGTGTGCAGTGGTCCATGTGGCCTGCACTGTGTGCATGGCACCCCTGTCAGACCGTCCATGGCCTGTGCAGCTGACACCCTTGCATGTCTGTGATATGCACGGTCTGCTGGCGTGTCAGTGGTGGCTGTCCATGCTGGATAACAACTGTACCCAGCACAATGCCAGGTTGCCTTCCATCACCAGTATGGTGCCCTTCTGCCTCCTGTGGCACTGTGGCCTCCGCTGTTGTTTTCCCCCCTCCATGCTGTCACTTGTGCCTGTTGCAAGGGATGTGCTCCAGTGTCTGTCACCTGTGCTCTGGCACCATACTGGTGGCATACAGCTTCCTGGTGCCTGTGCAGGGTGGCTGGCACACCTGTGCAGTATAGGGGTGCTGGCCATGTATACACGTCAGCCGTGGCCATACGCCAGTGGCTTGGTTTGACCCACTACTGTGTCCCTGTGTTGGTGTGCCCTTGGGTATGGGTGGGTGTTTGTCCATGCACTGTGTTGCATCCTGTGTGGTGCATGCCTCCATACTACACTGTGCGTTTCTGTGCTGGCTGTTGTGGCCAGTGCTGGGATGGGATGTGTCCTTGGGAGGGTGTGCAGGGTACTGTACCGCTGGAGGTGGGGTCCGGAGCATGCCCTGTTGCATGTGGGGTACCTCATGTGCTGATGCATGGTTGGTCTTTCAGCTGTACCTCGGGGGGGACGTGCAGGGCGGCACTGTGTATGCATCTGTTGCATCACTGTCTGCTGCTGCCTGCTGCAGGGTGCCCATGGTGGGGCTGTCTTGCAAGGCTCCATGGTGCACAGGGTTGCATTGTCACAGTGAGGGTGGTGGCATGCATGGGGTGTCCTGCACTGTTGGATACTACTCCTGGGCAGGGTGTATGGGGATCATGGTGCAGGGTGTGCTCTGCATTTGTGGGATGGTGTGGTATGGGGTGGTCTGCCATCCTTGTGTGCCAGTCACAGCTTGCCAGGGGGTGTGATGGGGCACCATGGCCCGTCTGTGGGTTGGTTGCTGGTATCCATGGGCCAGTGGTTATTCCAGCTCTCCCCCAGTTGTGCAGTGCATGGGGTGTGGGGGGACAATGTCTGTTCTGCTGTGTGTTCCTCTGCCCATCTGTGGCATGGGTGGTGGCCCCTGCATCCCTGGCTGTGCTGTTGCATTGCTGCCCTGCTGCTGGGAGCATCCCTGGTTGCACTATGGTGCCTCTGGACTGCTCAGCTGAACATCCCTTGTTGTGCTATGGCACATCAGATATGATCAGCTTCACCTCCCTAGTTGTGCTATGGCACAGGTGGTGCGATATTCAGTCATCAACCGTAGGCGCATCTTGGCCTGCGCAGTTTTTGAATATCGCACCTCTTGCGCATGGGCACAGTGGACTTGTGCTTGCTCCTGCTGTTGAGCACTTTTTGGGTGCAGTTTGAATATCTGGGCCTTAATGTCTATTTGGCACAATTCTAAACTAGGTGGAGGGCAAAAGGGTATATTTAATGCTCACTGGTCAAAGCTGGGCATCACAAGGCTTGCTCATCGGGTAGATTCACAGACTAGAGTTTTCTTTTCTTTTCAGGAACCTAGAGTCAATTATGGAGTGCAGAGGCACCAATTCCATTATTTCTTACAAATAAGGGAGATCCTTGGGAATTCCCACATACTAAGAAATGAGTACATACTACCAAAATGTGAAGAATGGGATCAGCTGATAAAGATAACATCACTTAAAAAGGGAGCTGGTCTTATATACAGGTATCTGGCTAATAATATTTCTTCTATCCATTTGACCTTAAGGCCAAAAGAATGTGGGAGGATGAATTGTGCCTTAGCATAATGGATGAGGAATGGGAAGACACATGGGGAATGGCCTTCAAGACTTATAAGGAGTTGCAAGGTAGGTTAATCCAGTACAAGATCTTGCATGGATACAACCGTAGCCCAAAGAAATCGAATGTAATGGGGTATTTAAATTATACAAACTGCTTTAGATATAATAGCCCCAATGCAGGCATAGCACATATGCTATGGGATTGTTCCAGGTTACAGAATTCCTGGAACTCAATTTTGTTCATATGTAACAAGACAACAGGGCAGAACATCCCACCTTCCCCCTTAATGTTTGTCTTAGGATTATTTCCAGAGTTCCTTAATTTATTTAACATCAAATAACATGGGTCTCAGAAGCTTCTCTTACTTTTAAAAGGTGTGTACTGCACTATTGAAAAATGCTTCTGTGCCATCTCTTACTGAATGGTACAACCAGATGGTCTTTCTATATAACAATGAGAGAATTTGCTATTCCATGGGTGATAAATTGAATATTCTGCTGAGAATCTGGTCACGCTTTTGGGAAATGTAATACTTTCTCTTTGTATTGAAAATAGTCAACTGTGCATTGTGTAAGCTAAAGCTAACGGTAAGTTGTTTTTTTTAGCTTTTGGGAATTCTTTTAATATATGAGCAGCTAAGGCTGAATAGTATTTTCCATTTGTTTATAGTGTGGTAGTTTGATGTTCTTTAAACTTTAAATCTAGTATGTATAACTGGAATGTTTACTTTTCTTTTTTGCCATTTTTATGTTGGTTCGCGCTTGCGCGGCCAACATATTGCACTAGTAGCAGATTTGGAGGCACGGTTACTGTGGGCGAATGCAGGGCACACATCAGTAGGTGAGTCCCTCATTCCCCAATAATGCAGCATGCAAGCGCCACACCAGGACTACATAATGTGGCAAGCACATCTAAGGAAAGCTCTGCTGCAATGAGAGCCAAGCTTGTCATGCAGCGGCACCTCACGACATGCCTTTCCTGGTGAAGCATACTAGTAAACATGGCAGCAGTGACTGCCGCCACCGCCTGCCACAATGCCAACTTTGGAGGTGCCCACTCCCCCTGTCAGCATGCCCTGAATTAGTTCATGTGCAGATGGGTGAGCCCACTCCCCATCGGCATAATGCTCCCCCCCATTTGTTGTGTGCCGAGGGGGTGCCAAATCCCCCTCAGCTCTAGCCCCCCTCCCTTCAGTATGTGCCAATGGGGGTGCCCAATCCCCCATCGGATGGCCCCCCTGAACACTCAGGTGGCATGCTGGGAGCCCACTCCAGCATGCCAAATGCCCTTGTAGAAAATAAAATCTATCCCTCAATGATTTTTTTTATACCCTGTAAAAGTAAACAGTCACTCATGGTCTGTCCTGTTCCCTCCCCAACCTGCACCCACCCTCTGTGCACCCTACCTCCCCACACACCCCCATTCTATACTTACCTCTGGAGTCCAGCATGATGATCTTCGGTGGACTGGGAACACATCTGCACTCTTCAAAGCCGACCGCAAACTAAAGAAATAAGCTGTATAATGGCATAGATAGTGTTTTTTTCAACTTTGGTGCATATCACTGGCATTTTTTTAAATTTTTGCACCAAATTTTCAACAAGGGGTTATTGGGATCCCTCCTCATGAATTCAGTCACTGTCATGGTGTTATTCAGTCCCGAAAGGTGATTTCGCGATCACTGTGTGGAATCACCTTTTGGGACCCATTAACGAAATGACAGAGCCACTGTTCATGAGGTGGGCTCTCAAAAAGCCTATGTTGCAAATTTGGTGAAAAAAATCCAAAAAATTACTGTTTTACAAACGTGTGTTGCGCAGTTTCCATGCACGCTCGTAATTTGTAATAGTTTCACTCCAGACTTTCAACATTGCCATTTTTTCACACCTCCTTATGAACAGTACAGCTGTCATTTTACATATCCTGGCCAACATGTGTTTTTACACTTCCGGCACAGAATAGTGCAGTCACTGTGCAAAATCAGTTTTCTGGACAGTTTGAGAAAATGACAGTGACACTGTTCATGAGCAGAGGTCCTACAATGCATATGTTGAAAATTTGGTGATGAAAGTCCATAAAATGACTGTGTTACAAGCATGCATTGCGAAGTTTCCACGCATCCTTTTACCTTTCCAAATTTACAATATTTTCATGGCAGATTTTCAACACTGGCATTTTTTCACACCTCCTTATGAACAGTACAGCTGTAATTTTTCACATCCTGCCTAAAATGTGTTTTCACATCTGTGGCACACAATGGCATGGCTGCTGTGGGAAATCAACTTTTGGGACAGATTAACAAAATCACGGTGTCACTGTTCATGAGGGGAGGTCTCAAAATTCTTATGTTGAAAATGTGTCTCTTCAGGGTTGGGGTGAGGTTGGCACCAGTTCAATACTTCACTGCCATTCCTATAATGCATCTCTAACTCCTGCACTACCAATGACAATGCCAGCGAGACAACATTCAGCATTGACAAATGCTTGTTTATCTTACGATTTTGCCTATTAGGCTGATTCAGTATTGTATTAAGAATGTTAAAACTCAATAAAGTTATTATGGAAAAACTCTGCATCATTTTCTTTTAATAAATACTGTACACCAGACCAAAAATACTTAATGCAACTGGCTTATTATCTAGTGAAGTGCATCCTTTAGAATGGTGTAACTTCATCCTATTAGAATGAGCCAAATATCAATTTGACCTTTTCCAAGAAACGAACAATAGTCCAAAAATAATTGCGATTCTATGTGCTGCAAAAATATAAAATACACAATCCAGGCTCAATTCATCTTTTGTTCTTAAAACCTCCACAATGTTCCTGTTATTAACTACAGCTTGCATTTCTGTCTTGAACAAGTCAAGTATATGTTCGAGCAAGTTCCCCTCAATTTTTCTAAGATGTCTAACTTAGTTGTTGGCCCATTACATTGCAATTGATCTTTGAGTGATTTAGTTCATCAGGCTATTAAACTGGGTAGAAACACTCTAACTGTAAAGGAGACATTCCATCATAGCTGAGATATTCTAGGAAAATGATGTTTACCTCTGTAATCCTGGAATAGGCAGAGCCTAATAATTTATTATCTGTTAAATTTAGCTTGACCATTTCTAATGCATTTCACCACGTTTGTATCTGAAAGTGAGAGAAAGAGTGAGAGAAGAGAGAGAGAGAGAGAGAGATACACACACAAAGCAAGAGGGAGTAAGACAGAATCAACTAGTTAATTGGGTACGGTCATTTCTTTAGCCTGCGCCAGTCTGGCCTGACTTTTTAAAGTGTATGCTTTCTTATTGACACTCATAGAGTTTGATAAAGACAGATTTGGTTATACCGTAGGTCAGCTATGCTATCAGTCAAAGGACAAAAGGCAATGAGGGTTACAAAGCATGAGTACAGTACATTCTGGCTGTTAAGCCTGGATGTGGGTGCATTCCTAAAATTAATATAGTCGCTATCGTGTGACAGGATCGATGGACAAGGTGGATAGAGGTGGGAGGGTCAGATGTGACCCAGTTCTGATTCTGATTTAGATGTGTTTACAAATGTTTCTGATTTATGCTGGTTGTCTAAATGGGTAAATCTTTCCAGACTGAATCAGAACCAAGTCACAGGCAGATCCAGACAGGGTCAAATGCTAGAATTAAGTTGCCCCTCCTCCGTCATTATATGCCATTTCTTTTTATCATTTAGTTTTTAAAAATTATGCTATGTCTTCTCCATCAAATTTCTCAATTGTAACAAGAATAAAGCTTCAAAATCACTTACATTATCAGGAGTGAGTCAGAACTAGGTCACAGGCAAATCAGGACTTGTCAATACTCTTTACTTGATCAAAATAGAGTTGAGTCACAAATAACTGATTTCTAGAGTCAAGTAGAGGAAGACCATTCTGATAAGGTCCTGATCTGACACAGCTGACCCTCCCATTCTTAAAGATGGACTATAAGTCCCTTCCATGGTCACAATACTATGGTACAATGTGTCACCATGTAACTGCTTGGCCAACTATAATAAAGGTACAGAAAGCACTTAAAAAAGTAACTCCTGCTGGCCCAGTGTTTGGATTCCCACCTGCGGCGATAATACCGCAGGTTCAGGAATGGACCCAGGCAGTCGGGGGGCTGTTCTGGGTGAGGAGGATCGAGCATATGACAGACTGCTCTCCTACTCCAGGAGGAGGATGGGTGAGCATCTGGTGTAAGCCTGACCTCTGGTGGAGGCTTGTGAGAAAAAGCACCAGTATGTGATTGCACACAACATCTTCCACTGAGGGTGAAGAATACAAAAATGCTGTCCCACATGTACAATGCCCCATTTCACCAGTCCTGCTGTACTTGCCCTTGGCTCTCAACTGGCAACCAAGCCTTGTGTTCCATTGGGGGAATCGCCCCCATGGCCCCAACCTGGGGTAAGCCTATTTATGTTCTGTCAAGTGGATTTCCACTTGCTGGCCCCACCATGGGAGGCAAGCCTGGGAGGGATCACCATCTGAGGTAAGTTCTGGGAGGCTAACTGTGGGATTGGGTAGCCAGGGCTGAGCTCCTTGGGGATTCCAGCACAAAAAAAGGTACTAATACTCTAGCCACTAGAAAGACATTTTGAGATAAAATGCCATGTTTTGTTTTATGAAAATACAAGCAACAGTTTGAAATTGGCACCTCCTGAGTGAAAGCCACTTGGGACTCTGTGAACACTGTCTCATGAACTGGCTATTGCTAAATGGAAGTTATACTGTATAGTCTGAGCTGTATCATTCAAAAATAGTCTAAACTGTGTAACATTAACTGAGATTATATCAGAAACATGGTTTTAGACATAAGAATAATTCCAGTAGTGGAAACTGATGGCTGGGCACTGTGTATTACATCGGTCCGTAAGATGGCACTTCCCTGTGCATTATGGAATTGGAAACTAATCAAACACTGGTTGACAAACTCAACAACCAATGATTAAAAATTAAGATACAAAATGTATGTAGCAGCTTTTGAATAATTCAGTTTCCCCAACTCCTTCAAAACAACTCTTTAAAGGGTGATACAATACATCATTGCTTACTACCCTCCAATAATATACCAAACAAAAATTACAGAGCATGGAACAACAATACCAATCAAATTAAAAGAAAGGTGCAAAATACAATACATAGGCAAAACACTAATTCTAAAAGATGTCCAAGTAAGCTACTTATAGAGGTCAAAAATGTACAGTTAGGTTAAAGAAGAAGGGGAGAGAAAGATAGAGATATCAGCAGCCATTAGTAAGGGAAAACGATGGATGGGAAAATGGAATTTGATGAGAGAAGGATGGAGAGTCAGTGAGGCAAAAAGAAATAGGAAGGTGGTTTCAAAGATCAAGGACTGCAGCCGAAAAAGCTGAACCCCCAACAGTGAGCAACTGAGAAAAGGCCATTGGCCATTTGTATAAGTGCAGTATCTGTTTGTTGATCTGGCCAAGAGCCTCTGAAGATAGTTGATGGTCTTATTGTTTAATCCACAGAGGTGGCTATGATAGGCTCAGATTGATGTGTATTCTGACTGCACCACTGAGCAGCATGACGCCAGTGCACGACAGATAGCATCTGCAAGCCACATCCCACTGTGCTCTGCATATGCAGAGGCCTGTGCAGGTTCAGGGGCAACAAGAGGTGGAGCTGTGCAGGACACTGGATATCCAATCAAATGCCCAGGATGGCACTGTAGTGGATCCCCCCTTCTTCACAGAAAGGGGGACAATGGGATATGGCAGTCCTCCAAGGACTGACATATCCCCATCAGGACATTATGATAATACACTGGTGTAACTGTCTTGTGTCAGCCAAACTCCAGCTCTTCCAGCTTTCCCAGCCTACACTACGGGCTAGAGGCCATAGGCAGGAGGAGAGGGACCTGATTAGGTACCACACAGTGTCCTGCAGCTGGGCTGAGAGGGGATGTATAGGTACTATGGCAGCCTCTCTGGTGCATAGCCTGTGCTCTCTCTGCCACCATTCTGTGGGATAGAGTATTACTCCAGTATCAGACACATGCACATCCCCACCCTTCGACCCTCCCTTGCCTGGCAGGGTATGTAGTAGTGCTCATGGCAGGGGATCAGGTACAGTGGGGGCACTCATCCTGGACTTCGTGATGTGTGGAAGTTTCTTCATGAGCAGAATGAAAACTCTATGCACCTGTTGCCCATGTAGGTACTCCAGATGGGCATGAACCCCTTTGCAGATTGAGCCATTAGTCAGAGTGAGGTGGGTAGGCAGATGGGAAAGGCAACAATCTCAGATAATTTGCTGAAGGCAGCAGTGAGCACTAGGATGGTGGTGCTGTTGCTATTAGGTATACTAGTATGAAGAGAACAATGCACACACCCCTGTCCTGGAAACTTTAAGTAAGCAATAATACCCAACCGGGTGGGCGGTATTGGGCAATACTGGACCGCTCAGGGCCATAATGAGGCCTGATGCCACAGGCGGAGGGCCTTATAGCTCCTGGAAGGTCCAGTATTGCTCAATACCTCCAACCCTGGAGGGTATTATTGAGCTTAGAAAATGGGCACCATAAAACAAAATAAGTTTGGTAAAAAAATGTTTATAAAAAATTAGTTTAAAATATGTATTGACATAAAATAGTCCCTCCACCTGTATTAAAAGTCTGTGGATTATGTTTTTGAGCTTGGAACTTTCACCCTTCTAGAGCCTCTGCATGTGTGGCATTTGGTCCTGGCTGTCATGGTTATTTCCCCCACCCATGGGCTTTTGGGAGCAGCGGGAGTTTTTTTTTTTTTTTTTGTGCTAAGCCTACAATCCATGATCGCACTAGAAATGTGCCTTTGTTTCAGTGACAGATGGAAGAACAACCAGTTTAAAAGTGAGAACAGTCAAGAAAATGCAGGGGGTTGTGCAAGAGATGCTGGGGTTAGGAGAAGGAAAACTCTGTGGTGGTGAAAGCCAGATGAGCTGTACAATTGCAGAGGAGGTACTGAATGGTTCTGATTATGTATGCCACCAGTAAATTTTGTATTTTAGCAGTTGCTTCATTTTCCATTCCTATGCAAGGTAAAGGCAAGATTTTTTGTTTACTTATGGTGCATGCAGAGGATGCGTTGCTTCATTTGCTAATGTGCGGGACGTAGTTTGCTGAAGAAAACTATACGGCACCCTATAGGACTCTGAATGGTTGTCTTGCCCATTGAGGGATGTTCGCTGCTGGCTTGCGGCTTATAATTTAGCGGCTGGCTTCCAGGTTCGAGCAGGGTAGGAAGCAGGCACTACAGAGTAGCGTAGGACAGATGGAAGGACCAGAGCTAAACTGGGATGGAGGTTGAGCGAGCATGAAGCCAAAAGAGAGACAGCTGTGTTAAAACAGGTAGATTACTGTGTTTTGGATTTCACATAGCTGGGGCTGAATTTTAAAGTAGAAGGGATTGGGAGAATCAGCCAAGGAGCAGTAGCAGCAGTTGCGGAGGGGGGCTTACCAGGGCTTCTATTGAATACTTGATCGTTCGGGAGTATTGGGCCGAGGAGCGGTGCCGGCACTTTGATATCTTCAGCTCCCAGGACATGGATATGCGTTACCACCTTGCTCCAGCCACTAGATTGGCTGGCTTCTGAGGGGGCAGGAGTCGCAACTAGCTTTGTCGCATTGTAACACTCTGCTGTGGCTGAAAACCATGTATTTTATTTTAAATAACATGTTTTGTTTGCTAAGTCATGGTTTTGGGTTTATGGTCTGTGTGTGTGTGTGTGTGTGTGTGTGTGTGTGTGTGTGTGTGTGTGTGTGTGTGTGTGTGAGGTGTACTGCAGGTTAGCAGTTGGCAATCTCGGTTACCAGGGGAAAAAATGGCAGGTCTGCAGTTTTAAAATAGCCAGTGCCCATTGATAATTGGTGATGAGGTCAGTAGGGACTGGCACTTTTAATACCCAGGCTCTGTTGTCTGATAGATGCCCACCTTGCCAGGGCTATCGGCCAATCAGAGTCTGGAAATTTCTTAACCCATTTTCTAAAGAAAGATGCCCAACAACAAGATGTGTTGCCAATGTTTTTCTTTACTCAATCCATAAAGCATCAGGCAAACAGTGTAGTACAGGAAAAGTGCATGCCAGCACCACTTTTCCTGTATTGCACTGTTTGCCTGATGCTTTATGGACTGAGAAAAGAAAAACATCGGCACTACATCTTGTTGTTGAGCATCTTTCTTTACATTTTCCAGGATGGGTGTGAGTGCTTTGCTCTCTGCATACTAACACTCTCAGATAATTTATTGAAAAATGGGAGACTAAACTTCAGGCAGTAGTGCAAAAGACAATTGTGAGTAAAGGTGTACCAGTTTTGGGATGGGTGGATTCAGGGAAATACCAGTGTGAAATAATTAGTTAATGAGGTCAGTGATGAATGGAAATGGGCATGAAGACAGGGTGGGATAATATGAAGTATATCTGAAGTGGACATGGTTTACTCTGAGATAAACCTGTGTCAGTGAGGTCTAAAGGAATCCATGGAGAGGGAAATAATTTTTGGGGGGGGGATGTGAGGGGGAAGAGATGCATCACTGGAGTAACAGTGATCTTGGTTCAGATAAAGGGGATCTCCAAGTGCAAAAAGAATGAAAATGCTTTATAGCCAGTGGAAGTGATTTGGGGGGAGGATGGGTCGGAAGGGAGTTCATGTTCTGTAAGACGGCATGGGGATTTCCATCACATTTGCTTATCAGTAATGTACAGGATGCAGACTTGTCATCATAGAGTACTTCCGGGTAGTCTCTGGTGGGATTTCCAAATCCTGAGACTTATGTGGAGGTGGGCCATTTCTATTTGACTTTCAGTCCTTCCTTCTCTGTACTTAGTTCCACCAAGGGTACCAGGTCAATATGACGCTGCTAAAACAGCACAGTAAGAACCACGCTGTGTAAAGCACAGAAACGTTTAGAGCGACAGGGGTATAATAGCGGTAGGGAATTACCTCAACCCCTGTCACTGTGCATTTAAACTATGAAAGGATAAAGTTGCCATGTGGTCTGGTACCTGGTCAAGCCACTCCTGTTGTGGAGTGGCTAAGGCATCAGCACACAGCAGGGTTGGAGACCTGGGACTATGGTTCATTTACACACACATACACATACACACATACACACACACACACACACACACACACACCCAGGTCTCCTGGTGGTGTTAATTTTTTAATTTAAACAAAAATTATTTCCCCCCTACTGAGTTTCTCCACATCCCTAAAGTCCAGCCCCCCAAAAGATTATTATTTTAAGTTGGGGGATGTGGGGGTGAAGCCCCCATGTCAGTTGTGTGTGGGGGGAGGAGCCCCCCTGAAAAACAAAGAGGTGCCATTATTTTTAATGGTGAGCACTTTTTTGTAAGTTTGGTGTTTTCCCCAACCTTACAGTATTTTGGAGCATGACATTTTGCTTGTGGCATTGATTGCCGCGCTGTTGTTTTCGACATTATGACTCCGTGCCTCTCCAAGTCTCGTCGACAACAAAGTTGCTGATGGACTTTACATCAACACTAATTTGCTGATGGAGAACACATCGCCTGGCAAAGTGTCGGCTGACTGCCACAGCGCAAGGCTCATTTACTGTTTGTGGGGCGCTTTTCCTCCTGCACTCCCCAGTCTTATAGATTACCAACTCCAGGGGGTGGGGATGGATTCTGGGGAGAGAGGCCAACAATGGGAGTCACTGTATCAGTACAACACTGTGGATGTCGAACATGTTGTGTCGCTGTGTTGGTTTCACTCTGCTGGTGTTGTTGTAACAACGGCACACATCTGTACTTAACCCTGGCCTTGTTTGCATGCCTATTTGTTCTTTCTGTCCCATGATGGATTGTAAAACACTTTGGAATACAGTGTGTATGAAAGGTATTATATACTGTATAACCAAATTTCTTTCCTTTCTTTCTTTACTAACTTTCTTACTTGAAATGGTGATTATGAAAAAGTGTAGTGGCTCAATACAATTGCATGCAAACTTGGTGTCCATGTTCTCCAAAAATTTAGACTTTGATTTGCAGCCCTGTTGGTAAGGATGACATTAGAACTGATGGCACTGTGGCAACTGTCCTGTTTTTAATTCACAGAGAAACATCTAGAAGCACTACACTCAGTACTCTACTGGCTTCCTTGTGAAGAGGAAACAGAATAAATCATTTAAAAACTGTTAAACTGTCATTCAGCTGGCAAGAGGGCTAGCAGGACCATCTTGTCAATTGTTATGTCCTTACCAAACCTGTGGGTGCGTTCTATAACGTGAATTACAAACCTTATAGAGTAGGTGTCATATGCTTGATCTAGCAAGGCATCCTGTGTCTCAGAGGCAGCCACTGTAATCATTTACCTAAAGGAAAATTATATGGGCTGTCGGACTGTAATCTAGAAGTTCACAGTTTGTAGTCTGAGGGCCTGATTCACAAAGCCTCCAGTATTGGGCAAGGGGCTTGCACCAAAAAGAATGGTGTAAGGTGACCTTGAGCCGAAAGATACACCAGTAGCCATTCTTAATGGCAGCCTGCATAAAACGCAGGCTGCCTGCCTCGAACAGGGTTTGTGCCATCCCTGCACCCAGAAATGGGCTTTGACAAGGTGCTAAGGACCTTGCGGCAGATGCTAGCTGCCACAGCCCAGAATGCAATTCACAGACAACTCCCTGAGGGAGAAATTCTAAGTTCCCTTAGACCAGCCAGGGCTAATCTAAGAGGACTTAGAAATATCTGCTCTGGGAGTGCTGTAGGTTGCAATAATGCTGCGGGACCCTTATCCCTGATGTGCCCCACAACTAGATATATGGAAGAGCCCCCATTCCTTATGTGCCCCACAATCATAGCCATAGAAGCATCCCTCCACTCAAATCTCTGATGCACCCCACAAGTAGAAGTCATATAGAAGAACCTCCCTGAATCCCTGCTGTGCCCCACAATGTCAATATATGTAAGACACCTCCCCAAACAGATCCCCGATGTCCCAGCGGTATGGAACATAAAACAGCCCCTCATTTGTGGTTCAGTGCCCTCTACCCCCCACCCCAGCAGGTAGTGCCCCCCCATCTGCAGATAGAGCCAGGGACTGGCACAGCCCTCCTCATGCCTCTGCGGCTGGCCACTAACTGAACTGTCATGAATCACGTACTGTAAGGCGCATGCATGCACTGATTATCACTGAGCGCTTGCACATTACAATACACGATTGGTAACAGTGCAGTCGAGGATCGGCCACAGAGGTGTGAGGAGGGCTGTGCTGGACTCCGGCTGTGACTCGGGATGGGAGGAGGAGCTGGGTGGTGGATGCTACCTGCTGGGGTGGGGGCCACTATACCACCAGGAGGGGAATATATATGTTTATTAAGTGACACAAGCAGCATTGGGGAGGGGAACATTTTATTAATGTAATAACTGGACAGCTTCGGGGATCGGGTGGGGGTTCATTTTAGTACTGCAATACATGGCAGAATTGGGGAGGGGGCATTTTAATATTATACTAACAGGACAGCTGTGGGGATCCAGTGGGGGTACATTGTATTTGTGATATGCATGGTGGCATCAGGAAGGGGGGCATCCTACTCTATATTGACATAACTGGACAACTTTGGGCAGCGGGTGGGGGCACTTTGTATTATTTTATACTGCAGCAGCATCAGGGAGGGGGACCCCATTTGTCACAAGGGGCCTGCGGTAGACCCTTCCAATGTGCCAGGTGTTTGCCACGTGGGAGAGGTTGTCACAAGTGTGCAGACTTAGGCGCTGGGATCCCTCCTGTACCAGAATCTGGTGCAGGGTCCCTGGCTCACCCAGAATTGGCACAAGCTGCTGTTTGCCGCAGCTTGCACCGATCCTAGCCATGTTTGAGAATCGGGCCCAATCTTTACAACCAGATGGCACAGCAGCTTCTGATTACTGCTTCTGTATACATTATAGAGTATGGTGAAATCATGTAACACTCCTGACCAATCAGAACAATTGCTTTAGCAGCATGTAGAAAATTTATTTCCATAACAGCATCTTATGTGCTGTGCCCTAACAAAAGGCCTCTCTCTGGTGCTGGGTGCACAAAAGTAATGGGGACTGTGTTAATAAATTAAAGGTAATTAAAAAAAGAAACATATCTTTGATCTATAATGTGGTAATATGTCAGCCCCTGGGAACTCTTACCAGCATAAGTGTGGTTTTGCTTGCATTCTTTGGAATGTCAGACCCTGGGCACTTTTACCACCAAAGCACTGGTTTTCATTGCATTCTTCAGATCAGAAAAGCTTAGCTTTCCCTCACTGTGCTCACCTCCCAAGAACTTATGTGAAGCGAGCTGCACAGAACCTGTATGTCATTTTTCACTGTAAATGTCAATTTTAAAATACTGGTTAGAATTATGCTACTGTTCCATCTCTATGGACTTTTTTAGTTATCCTCTATGTTTATGTTTAGTTTATGACATACACTCTAATGGTTAAGTACCATTTTAGAATTGTATTATGTAGTATATGTCTCTTGTTCAGTTCTTTCATTGTTGACACAATGCATCCATGTACTAGAGAATTATTGAATTCTTTGACTGAGAGGGACATAAAGTACATCATGCTGCTCCAAAATGGTACTTATCATCACAGTGTAAATCAGAATCACTCCCTGCATTTACTCAAAGGCCCGCATAGAGGGAACAATAACATAAATGGAACCAGTTCTTAAAGCAGCTGCTACGGGGTGAAATGGCTTACATGCTCAACGCAACTTAAAGTAGTTAATAGTGCCTGTGACAGATGTATCAACCAACACAATAGCACCTCTGTAGGAAACCATACTATGCCACACCAGCAGCACAGGTCATTACTACACAGTGGTATTCCGTGAGAAGGGAAACCTCTGTTGAGCACTTACAAAAAGGGCAACTCAATAGCAGCGCCTGTTCTGAGGGCTAGTGGATGGGGGGGGCGAATGTGGATATAGCGACACCCTAGCAGCTATCGTATCACGATGTGGGTGGGGTGGCGAGAGCATGCCGTCTTGCGATAGGTGGAAGGGAGGGAGGTTTGTGAGGTGTAAGCGCAACATTGGGTTGCCAAGCTGACAATGTAGTGTGGAGGGTTCGTGGCAGGCTATGGTTGGGAGGGTGCCGAAGTTCGTGCTGGGCACATTGGAATTTTGCTCCATTCCTAGAATTTTAATTTATTTTATTTTCACCCCCTCACTGACATGCACCCTGGAGTTGAGAATCTTTAGTGGGGGTGTGTACAGCCTCATATAAATAAAAAATTCAAGTTCTTAGCACCCTTTGCTCTTGTACCGGGAGTGAACATCAGCAAAATGGATTTTCGCCGATGTACATTCGCCCTGACGGAGATTGCCGTTCTGCAATCGCCATTATCACATAGACCCCTACACATGAGTTAAGGCTGTGCTAAACCTAAGTAGACTCCAAGCACCAGTGATCAGAGTATGTATCTTGAAGAGAAAGGTGAGAAGCAGAACAAATGCAGACAGAAATGGTCTCTGAGCATCTTGTTTGCAATATTTCTCCAAGCTATGGTGAGTTGTAAAGGTTATTTATCAGCATTTAGGCTTTTATTCTGAAAGTAGCTCAGTTCTTGGAACATTATCACTGAAATAGTGGCGGAGTAGTTTACCTGGGTCTTGCACCTTTATCTACTTCAAACAATCTTAGTATAAACACTTTGTAGTTGCCAAACATGATGTGTGATTCATTATTAAAAAAGGAAAAAGTTCAGGTATATATTCCAGACACATTTTCCATTGTTTTCTTTCACCTCAGGAACCACTGAAATTGCTCTGTTGACTAATGATACAAAACAAATCAATACTGTTGACATACTGTAAGTCAGCAGCATGTAAACACTACAAGACCTCCGATTTCTGTCGGGAATCATTCACAGCTGAAAGAGATTCCTTGTGGTTTACACTGTCTGGTTCAATTTCTCCTCATATTTCTGCTATATTTCATAAGGGTATTCAAGAGAGAAATGGGAGTTGGCTTTCTTGACAGCGAAGGCCAAACTGACTGAATAATCACATAATACATTAGCAAGTTACTACACAGCTGCTTTTGTCCACTATACGATCATGCAGTATCCCCAATCCTCAGAAAGAAAACAAGTCTGTTTATATTGCATGTTTGTTCCATAGTGCTAAACCTGATGTAAAGAATATGAGATACAGTAAACAATGACCCAAAGAATTTACTCAGTTGGCCTGTCCTATAGTTAAGCAACAATACACAACAGGGTGTGGTATATCATGTGGTATATCATGAAATATTGTCACACCTTGGGTGCACTGCGAGGCACAAGACAATGCCAAGTGCCTTCAACCACCCAAGAAGTTATCATATGCCATAATATACCAGACGCTGGAGTGTATAATTGTCATTATAAAATAGATCTAATGTGTTAGGAAAAGACTGATCTTGGTAGTCTGTTTTGGACCATGATGATATACTGAGATATCATCATGGGTCAAAGATTACTTTGGCCAATCAACTTCCAGGATTTCTCCTCTACATTTTATAATACAGTATACACAGTGTGATATCTCATGAAAAGGGCAAGTGCAAAATGGGCAATGGCAAAACAGCTCGGCTCAAACAGCAACCAAGAGAAACAGCAATCACCAAAATGCTGACCTATGGCTTTCTCCCCTCCCTAAATTGCATCCCCCCCCCAGAGTTGGTTACCTATAATAAGGGGGGTGTGGGGGCAAAGTCCTACACAAAGAGGAATGCTGGGGGTGAAGCCCACTGCAGAAACTCATTGTGGCTATGTTGTTACCATTTTGGCAATCGCTGTGATTTCCTGGTCGCTCTTTGTGTCTGTGCTGTTTTTCCATCTTCTTTTTTTTACATTCTCTTTGTACTCTGGGGACCAGGGCCTCTGTTGGGAGTCCCCTCACAGTCACTGCCTCTACTCCCAACCTGAGACCTCCATTTCCACCTGGAGACACATTGCTGAGCCCCTCCCTTCCCAGACTCACGGATCTATCAAGCTGCTTAGATCACTCCACTGGGGAAGGGCCCACCTCACCTACCTGGTGGCTTGTCTGTAATTAGAGGGATGGTCCAGGCCCAGGTCGAGGGGCTCAATAGAGCTGGTGGACAGAAGGTCCAGTGTAGGGATGTGTGCCTGGGCTTCTGGGGCCTCTGTTGCCTCCCTGAGTTTTTCAGGGGTTTTCCTTGTATGTTTCCCCCTCAGGACACGACATGCAAGGACTCCTGTACAGCTTTCCACCACGCCTCTTGCCACTGGAGTCTGCCTTCGTTCCACCCCCCACAATGTCTCATGTGCTTGTGCTGCCTCCAGTCTCCACTGGAGGCTGCTACAGTGCCGGGAACACCCCGCAGCCCACCCCAGAAGAAGATAGTTGTCCTCCAGATGCTCAATTCTCTCCCTCCACTGCTGACCCCTGATGGCCCAGGTCCATTGCTGAACCCAGGTCGTTGGTGTGGCACGAAGTGTGGCATCCAGCGCCTCATCCCTCAGTCCTACCGAGCCAGCTAGCCATCATCTTTTTGTATTCACCCTTTTGTGCTCACCCTTTTTACATGGAACCAACGTGACAAGCTCCACAACATAGCAGATGTGCTTTAGCTGTGCTCCGCTGGGCACATTCTGTAAAATAGCCCTTTAATCATGATTAGGGAGAATACAACAAAAAAACATTGTGTATCCATCTATGGAAGTCAATGGCACCAGAGAGGCAGAGAAGTAAACAGCTTGAACTTAATTTTGAGCCCGTGGATCCAAGAGAACAGCACCTGTTACATGAGGTATGAACAAGACTCCAGGCCCAGGCAGACGCCGAGGAAGAGTACAGTATGACGGAGCTGGAGAAATCATTGGCAGGAGTCCTGGCTACCCTGGGGGCTATACAATCAGAAATGAAGTCCAAATTTAGAAATATAATAGCTCAAATCACCCATATTTAAACTGTGGTCACCAGCCTTTCTGAAATAATGGCAACTCACACCACCCACATCGATGAGCTGGAGAGGCGAGTGAGTGAGATAGAGGAGATTCTTTCATCCATCGCCTGGCACTGAAACTCCCTTAAAGAGACCCTGGAGGAACTGCAGGAGAGAGTGAATGACCAGAAGAATGGTCGCAAAGGTCTAACCTCCATATTGTGGGCTTCCCTGAGGGCATGGAGGGAAAGAGCACAGAACATGCCTTCAACAATGGCTCATCAAGCATCACAATCTAAACATGGCAGCTCTAAACTACAAGATCGAGAGGGCCCACTCAGTCAGCCCACCGCCTAAACCAGGAAATCACCCCCACTGCCTGATAAAATACTTAAGGTACACCAACAAAGAAATCATGCTATGGGCAGCTGAAACACAAGGCCCTATAATGGTGGAAAATGGCCAGGTCCTGATGTTTCAAGATTATAAGAGGGAGCTGCAGATGAGGCAGCAAAAGTTTAACTACATCAAATCCCAATTAACCTCCATGAACTGAAGTTTTGCGTTCAGCCTGCTAAGTTGCAGATCGACCAGCTGAGAAAACCCTCTCATTACATCACCAGTTACCTGGAAGCTGAGAGATTCATAGAGGAGGAATCTGCCACTCAGAAAAGGGCACTCACAAAATTGATCCATAGGCCCTGCAAGGAAATAAATCATATTGCCTTTATTTTGTGTAGTTTGAAACCACCAAGGAGCCTGGACTTCTTTCCGTTTGCTCCCTGCCAGCGTGGATCCCCAGCAGCAACACTAGCTATGTTGAGTATGTTTAATTTTAATTGACTCGGGACCTACTGCTGAATGGAGGAGGGAATACCTAAGGAGATAGCGTTGTTCTCAGCAATCCCTGGCTACCTGTAAAGGTGGTGTCATTTTTATTTGTTTCTATGATAGTAAAGTCCTAGAAGGTTACCGAGTGTACATCCACACTCCAACTATTGAGATCCACACTGATTACATTTACAGCATGTGCTGTGAATTGGTTCGGCACTAGTACAGGATAGCAGAACACTAAAGTTCAGTTTATTCTACAGAAATAACATTATCAGCCAGGAGCCTTCCTTATTTTTTGCTCTAGGGACTGCTACCTTTGATTATACCTAGCTCTGTGTTCTGTATCCTTACAAGCAGCCTTATCTTTGCAATGCTTTCCCGACCATGTCTGGGGATATGGGTATCAGCAGGATTCCCAGACGGTTGGGTTATATGCAGCTGCCTTTTCAATCCTTGAGTGTGCGCATTCCCACCATTAGGCAGAATTACAGTTAATTCATCTGCAAAGGTGAATGATAGAATCCAGCTGCATTGAAGCAGTGCTACTTTGACTTAAACAATATTCTTACCTAACACTGAGATCATGACTGCATGACAGGTCATATGTATACAGCGACCTGGTAACAGGTTTTTGTTTTTTGTTTTTTTAGTATCATACTGCATTTCTACCTCTTCCGGGAATGTAACTGGGGCTTTGGCAGAACCTGACAATGACCAAATGTCTGTTATGGCCTGATCTCTGTAGAGCATATTATATCTATTGTTTCCAACATGCTGGTTCCTCAGCCATATGGAAACCTTAGTTGATGTTCATTTGTTCTTGGTGTTCCCATTTTAGTGCCACTTACTCGCAAACTGCGAAACTCCTTGGTTTAGTGAAGGCATAATGTATTATATCTATATGCTTTAAAATCTTCCAGCTTGGTATTTTGGGCCAGGGTGGGACAGGTGGGAGAGGCAGGAAACCTTCCCCCATTCTGCCTGATTTCATTCTTGAGAGATCAATAGGCATCATCTATACTGTATCTTAATTATATGTGCCCACATTCAATAACAGGATAGGTCCCTCACCAGGGGTGGGTTCCTTTTCTTTCTGCCCTTCAGGTGAGAAGGTCCTATGCTCCTGGGGAAGTCTTTGGCTGTGCATACGGTGTCTGCAACACCTTTTGATGTAGTATTTAAGACTCCAGCTGCAGGACAGTGGGGCCTCCAAATCACAGGGGACTCCTTTACCTTTGTGATGGCATTAACAGCACATTTGAAAGCTATTGTCCTTACAGCCACCTAAGATTCACCTGGTCTCCATTCTCTACCTTCCCTTGACTTTCCTGCCCCTCAAGGGTGAAGATCATGCAATCCTCCCATTCTCACCTTTCCAGGGCTCAGCTCCTATGCCTTACCCCTCAATGGTTTGGCCTCCTCTTGTGGAGGTTAGGTGACTGCCTTTCAGCAGTTGTTGCTCTCCTCCTTCTGCCCTGGGGTTAGACCCTGGCAGGGCCCCTTCATTGCTGAGGCCAGCATTCACAAAACCCCATGACTTTCCCATTAGAGGGATAGAGAGAGAGACCTTTCTTTAAAATCTTCTCCTGAATTGGGCTTCTAAATTGCAGTAGAGAGCCATATTAATAAATCCCCAAACCTGGAAGGAAGGAGACCAAGTCCTTGGATCCCCAAAGTTTTCCCTCTCATAGGAGTTTTTCCTCTCCTCCATGCAGAAGGTTATAAAGATTAGGTAGTCTCCACAGAAGGTAGTCCATCAGGTAGTATATTTATAGAAACATAGAAACAAAGAAACATAGAAGGTGATGGCAGATAAGGACCATGTGGCCCACCTAATCGGACCCTTTTAAGGTGTACATGTTCACCTAAGTAGGTTTTCGCTGTTGAGTAGGGGTTGAATGGTAGCCTTTTCCTTTGCCATTCCACCTCTCTTTATGGAAGCATCCCTCTGCTATCAATACACATCACCAGTCATGCTCAATCTAGTCCATTGCTATTACTAGTCTAACTATTGCTGTCAAATCATGCTCATCCAGGAAATGTTTTCGCCACTCACTACTTTCTTTTGGGGATCCTTCATAAGGTACTTTTAGCCTAAAGGAATTACCTTCTCATGGCACCTCTAGTGGTGGAACCCTCCTCAAGAGGGTCCCCTTGCTTTAATGGGTACTCCAACAGGGTGGTAGTTCCCCATGAGACAGAGAGTGTGAATGGCCAAAGTATCTGCGTAACAACACATTCATTCAAATTCTAACAGCCTATCTATGAAGTTGCAAAAGCAGAGCTCCTCACTAAGTTGCGTACGCCCATTGAAATTTATGCAGAGACCTTTGTCTTCATATCTGTGAGCACCTATGCAGTGAGACTCCCTGACAAAAATGTTAAGGCTAGCGCTAACTGTGGTAAGTTTTGAATCAGGACTAACAGTATGCAGGCTCAGACTGACAGGTTAACAGTAGGTATGCACACAAAGGATGCTGCTAATAAGATACTTCATGGAAAGAAAATGAAAGAAGTTCAGTTAAGGAGCAAGAAATGTTCACTGGATAGTTGGAAGGAGGACTGTTTTAACGCCAGGAGTCTGGGCAGTAAAATCGGTGAACTTCAGACATTGATGACAGACACCAAACTAGACAGTGCAGACATCACAGAAATTTGTGCTACAGATAAAAATGACTGGGACCTCACAGTGCTCAGATACTCACTGCTAAGAAGGGACAGAGGAGTAGGGAGTGGGTTTTGGCCCTCTATGTCAGAGAAGCCATTGATGCATTAGAGGATGGAAATATTAGATGTGGCTCAGAGAAGACTGGCTGTCTGTAGGTTCAAATCACAGAGGCATCTAGGGAAAAATCTACGCCTGGAGGTATGCTATTAGCCCACCAGGCCAGGGGAAGCAGAAGATAGGGAGCTCAGCAAAGAAATTAGAAGGGGGCTGGCCCAGTGGTGCCGAGGGTTGAGGTGCTGGACACCACACCGGCAACCCAGGTTCGGGATCGGATTTGGGCCATCAGGGGCTGGAAGGGGAGAGGAAGGATTGAGCATACTGTGACTGCTCTCCTTCCTCTGGGGGAGGGTATGGGCACTACATTGCACTGTAGTAGCGACTAGCAGAGGACAACCATACTACAGCTGTGTGCACAGCAAGGGGTGGGGATTGCGGTGGGCATCAGCACGGACGTGCACTACACCATTGCACATCCGGCTCACCAGGGAAGAAAATTGGCAGAAAATGGTGGGGCAATCTTAGTGGCTGATGGTCGTGCCCCATGTCCACAGACATGAGAGACGCCTTCGCCGGGGTGTGGCTGACCCTGTGTGCATGGACCGATTACTGCATGCCAGACCTGGCTGGGGGGTGAGGGTGTCAGTGGCCAGGGGTCATTGGGCCCGCTCCGCAGGGGTGCAAAAATAGAAAGAATGAAAAAAAAAGATATTAGAAGGGGAATGGCATAGGGGATGTTGTGGTGGCGGGGGACTTTAACTTACCTGATGTAGACTGGGACATTCCTGTGGCCAGGAGTGAGAGAAGTCTGGCTATGCTTGATACCTTTCAAGACTGTCTACTAAGGCAACTTGTAAAGGATTCCACAAAATAGGATGCCATCCAGGATTTGGTGCCCACTAACACTGATGTAATTAAAGCAACGAGAGTTGGGGAGGAGCTTGCAAACAGTGACCACAACTCGATTCAGTTTGCAGTAGCCCTGGTGATTGAAAAAATACACTCTAAAATGGAGGTCTTGGATTTTAGATGAGCAGACTTCAACATGCTCAGAGAGGTGGATTGAAATAAAGGGGGTGGGCTATGGGGCAGGGGTAGAAGAGAGATGAGAGGTAATCAAAGTGGACATTCTTGAAGCTGCACGGCTTTGCTTAATGACAGCAACTAAAATAAATAAATTCAAGAAACCACTTTGGTTTTCTACAAGGGTCAAGGAAGCAGTAAGGGCCAAAAGATGGTCTTCCACAAATACAAGGAGAAGTAGGGGGAGGCAGAAAGGGAATAATACCTTCAGGGGACTAAAGAGGCAAAGGAGGTGATAAGGGAGGCAAAGGCAGACATAGAGCTGTGTTTACCCAGAGGGTTCAAGCACAGAAAAAAACATGTTTTCTGCTATATAAGTGAAAAAAGAAGGAATGGTGGGGAGTAGTTAGCTGTTAGATGGGTGGATGTGATACAGGAGAACAAGCAAAAGGCTGCAGTTCTACAGTAAATGACTACATTTGCTCCATCTTCACTAGGCAAGATAGTGGTCCCCTGCCTGAGAGAGACATTAAAGTGGCTGCAAAAGGTATTCTGGAGATGATGAATCCATCATTTACTGGGGATAGAGTACAAAAAGGTCTAGCTGCCCTCAAGACAGACAAGGCCCCGGGACAGGATGGAATACATCCAAGGGTGCTCAGAGAATTGGCAGATGAACTGGTTAAACCTCTGACAGGCCTTTTCAATAGCTCTCTTTGAACTGAGGTTGTCCTAAGGGATTGGAGGCTGATGGACATGGTCCTGCTACATACAGTAAAGGGGGTACAAAAAACAGCCAGGCAACTACAGACCTATCAGTCTGACCTCTATTGTTGGGAGGTTGATGGAGTCGCCTATCAAAGCAGACCTTGTGGACTATCTGGAGGGTAATGGTCTCCAGAATACTAAGCAGCATGGCTTTGTGGCAGGGAGATCATGTCAGAAAAACTTCATAGTCTTTTTGGACTGGGTTACAAAAGAAATGGATAAAGGCCATGCTGTGGATCTGCTGTATTTTTACCTCAGCAAGGCTTTTGACTCTATGCCTCAAAGATGTCTGCTGAAGAAGTTGGAGACCACAAGGTGGATAGGGATGTAGTTAGATGGATATGGAATTGGCTAAGTGGGAGACAGCAGTGGGTAGTGGTAAATGGAGTCAAATCAGAGGAGAGAGAGGTCACAAATGGGGTACCACAGGGATCTGTCTTGGGTCTGGTCCTTTTTAACATGTTCATCAGTGACATTGGAGAAGGGATCTGGGGTAGGCTAAGTCTCTTCACAGATGACACCAAGCTCTGAAGAATAGTGGATAGTGCAGAGGAAATTAGAGAACTACAAGAGGACCTATAGAGGCTACAGAGATGATCAAAGGTCTGGTAGCTGAATTTTAATGCCAATAAGCGTAAGGTAATGCACCTAGGGAAAAAGAACCCCAGGACAGAATACTGGATGAGTGGGTTAAAATTCAGTACTACAACTGAGGAATGTGATCTAGGAGTCATTATCAGTGGTACCCTAAAGCAGGCTAGCCAATGTGACAAGGCTTACAGTAAAACAAGCAGGATGCTGGGTTGCATAGGAAGAGGCATTGACAGAAGGCAGAAGGAGGTGATACTCCTCCTCTATAGATGCTTGGTGAGGCCACATTTGGAGTATTGTGTCCAGTTTTGGAACCCTCACCTTGGTAAAGACAAAGATATTCTGGAAATGGAACAGCACAGGGTAACAAAGATGATTCAAGGCCAACAAGGAAAATCCTATGAGGAACAACTTAGGGCACTCAACATGCATTCGTTGGAGACCAGAAGAGAGAGGGGACTATGACTGAGGCATTCAAATACCAGGAGGAAATAAACAAGGTGAGCTCTTAGGAAATGTCTACCAGGAACACCAGCTCAACAACATGTGAGCATGACTGGAAGCTGACAGGTGGATGGTTTAGAAGGGACTTGAAGAAGTATATAAACATAGAAACAGAATTTGATGGCAGATAAGGACCGCTTGGAAATAATCCAAAATGGTAGTGCACGCATGAGGAAAATAAATGCAGCATGTATCAAAGAAACTTCTACACTGGCAATTAACATACTAACATACTAATTGGCAGCAGATTAGGCCTTACGGTCTATCGAGTCTGCTCGAACCTCAGATCCCTAGTTGGGTGCCAAGGCCCTCCCTCCCCTTGTGTTCCAGAAACCCCTATCATCCATCCCCACCCCCCCGGGCCAAGCCATCATCTGATACATCCACTTTCTGTGTCTGTCCCACCCTCTCTTGAAGCCCTCCACTGTGGATCTCTGAACCAGCTCACCAGGCAGTGCATTCCAAGGGTCCACCACCCTCTCAGTGAAAAACCTCCTCCTCTTCCCCCCTCACCCTTCCACCTTCCAACTTCAAACCATGCCCTCTGGTGATACCTTCCTGCTTTAGTCTAAAGATACCCTCCATGTTTACCCTATTTATTACCTCGAGGTACTTGAAGACCTCAATCATGTCCCCCCCTTCTCTCATCTCCTCCAATGAAAACAGGCAGAGCTTCTCAAGTCTGTCCTCATACATCAAATCCCCTAGTCTTCATATCATCTTAGTTGCCCTCCTCTGTACCCTCTCCAGGAGCTGTATGTCCCTCTTCAAGTGTGGTCTCCAGTACTGTACACAGTACTCAAGGTGTGGTCTAACCAGTCCATTGTGCAGCGGCAGAATCATTTCCCTGCTCCTAGAGGTGATCCCCTTTATGATGCATCCCAACATCCTGTTTGCCTTGCTAGCCACTCTCCTGCACTGTTCAGAGTTATTCATGCATGCATCCACCATGACCCCTAGGTCTTTTTCCCATATTGAGGCCTCCAGCACCTCCCCTCCCAGGGTATACCTGTGTTTAGGGTTTCCCCACCCAAGATGTAACACCTTGCACTTGGTAATATTGAAATTTAATTTCCATGTGTGAGACCAGCTTTCCAGGGTGTCCAGGTCCCCTTGAAGGGCCAACCTCCCCTCTTAAGCTGCACAAATGCAAATTTTACTGTGTTTTCACCACGCTACATATATAAAACAAAACAAGCAAGTACATTCAATGCCCCAAGCACCTCGATTCCAACTAGTCCACTTGGCCCACCCAGTCTGCCCATTTCCCTACCTAATGGATAAGCTGCAGATCCTAGCTAACCAACAGTCTACTTCTTCCAACCTCCACCCCCAAGAATTGCCTTATGTCTGTCCCATGCAATCTTGAATTCTGTCACTGTTTTTGACTCCACAACCTCCTCAGGAAGTCTGTTCCATGCATCCACAACCCCCTCCATGAAAAAATACTTCCTCACATTACCTCTGAGCCATCCCCCCTCTAACTTCAAACTGTGCCCCCTTGTTCTTGCACACCTCTTTTCCTGAAAGATGCTACCCTCTTGGACTTTGTTGATTCCCTTGAGGTATTTGAAAGTTTCAATTATGTCCCCTCTCTCCCTCCTCTCCTCAAGGCTATACATATTAAGATCCTTAAGTCTATCTTGATATGTCTTCCTGCACCATTTTAGTTGCCCTCCTCTGGACCACCTCCATCCTGTCTATGTCTTTTCAGAGAGTGGGTCTCCAGAACTGCATGCAGTACTCCAGATGGGGTCTCACCAGCTGTCTGTACAGAGGGATAACAACTTCCTGTTTTCTACTGGTGATGCCTCTCCCTATGCATCCCAGTATCCCCCCAGCCCTCCTTACTGCCCTCTCACATTGCTTGCCCACCTTTAAGTCATCTGATATGACTACCCCAAGGTCCCTTTCCATTTTTGTTGTTGTTAGTATCTCACCCCCCCCATTGTGTACACTTCCCCTTGGTTTTTGTTTCCCAGGTGCATCACTTTGCACTTCTTAGCATTGGATCTGAGCTGCCATACATTTGACCATTCCTCCAACCTTGCTATGTCTCTTCTCATCCTTTCCACTCCACCTTGTATATCAACTCTGTTGCAGATCTTTGTGTCATCGGCAAAGAGACATACTTTTCCTTCCAGTCCCTCTGCAATATTGCTTATAAAGATATTAAACTTGGACCAGTCCTAGTACTGAACCCTGCGGTACCCCACTAGTAACCCCCTTTCTTTATAGTGGACTCCGTTTACTATTACTCTCTGTGTCCTGTTTCCAGTCAGTTTTTTACCCAGGCTACCATCTTGGGACCCATTCCCAGGCTGGCCAACTTGTATATTAATCTTTAGGGAAACGGTGGTGGAACCATGGAACCACCTGCCGGCTGAAACAGTGGCAGCAAAAATCATGGGTGGTTTCAAGCATGCTTTAGACAGAATGAAAGGTATAGTCATTACTGTACGTGACAAGGAAGGGGAATAAAATAGGGCAACCATTGGGCATGACTTAAATCCCACTCTACCTCAGGTCATAGGGTTCTATAGTTAGAGACCCATGGGCAGACTGGATGGACCATTGGTCTTTTTCTGCTGTCACTTTCCATGTTTTTGTGTTTCTATGTTTCTTTGTTTGGGATATCAGAATTATGTTTACAATGACAAACTATAATGTCATAAGCAGAAGGTCATGGCTTGGGCAAAGGATTAGGCAGCAGAAGCAGATGAACTCCAGAGGACAAGTCAGCAGTTCCCATAGAAATTAACATACATCAGTAACAAAAGACAAAGTGAAGAAATACACAAACATATCTATAAAACATAACAGGAATTACATCTAAATGTTGTTATCCAAAAGTAACAAAATCACTTTAACACAGTTGTTTGAAGTTGTTATCCCTCTGTACACACAGTTGGTGAGACCCCATTTGGAGTACTGCGTCCAGTTCTGGAGACCCCATCTCCACAACGACATAGACAGGATGGAAACAGTCCAGAGGAGGGCAACTAAAATGGTTCAGGGTCTGCAAGAGAAGCCATATTAGGAGAGACTAAAGGAGCTTAATATGTTTACCCTTGAGGAAAGGAGGGAGAGGGGGGACATGATTGAAACGTTTATGTACCTCAGTGGAATCAACAAAGTCCAAGAGGCTAGAATCTTTCAGAAAAAGAGATGTGCAAGAACAAGGCGACACAATTTGAAGATGGGGGGAAGGCTCAGGGGTAATGTGAGGAAGTATTTTTTCACAGAGAGGGTGGTGGACACATGGAACTGCCTTCCTGAGGAGGTTGTGGGGTCTAAAACTGTGGGAGAATTCAAGAATGCAAGTGACAGACATAATGCAATTCTTGTGGTGGGTAGGAAGAAATAGGCTGTTGGTTAACTACAATATGCAGCTTATCCAGTAGGTAGGGAAATAAGTAGACTAGGTGGGCCAAGCAGTCCTTATCTGCCATCAAAGTCTATGTTTCTATGTTTCTATGTACAATACAAAACATTGTGTAAGGGAATAGCAACACATATTGTTACAAACCAAAACATTCTACGAGGGGATATTGACACAATGTTGCTATTTAAAGCAAGACATGAGATTAACATAATGCAATGCAAAATGTATGAAGGGAAATATATACAATGTGCTAGTGACACTGCAACAAAGGAAAATACACATTCACAGGATCATCAGGTTCTTAAAAAGTATGGTTTAGGCTTGTACAGAAGGACTAAGTAGTAGTATATAATGCTTGTGCAACTATATACCTCAGCTCATACACTCTATCTGTCCCTGCTATGGGATTACCACTCAGTGGCAAGCCATAAAGACACAGGGACTCTCATTGAAGGGTTCCACCCATTTGAGGTGTCATAGGAACAAGAGGCTGGATTCACAAAGTTTTCTGGGACCAGGTCCCACCCCACAACTCACTTTGTGGACCAAAATTTCCACAGTTGCAGAGATTACTATTAGGGTTGCCACCTGTCAGGGTTTTTACCTGGTGATCAGGTTTTCAGGGTCCCTATCAGGTAATCCGGTTTTGCTCTGTGCTGGTCAGGTTTTTGAGCCATTTTGAGTGCTCACGTACTTTTGAAATAAATTTTGTCGTATCACTCATTGTTTTAGCTACATGTCTAGGTTACAAACAAGTTCTCTTGTCAGTGTAGCCTTTTGTTTGTGAATGCAGTCACCCTGGGAGGTCTAAAGTTATGGCCATTAACACCATTAGCACTTACTTCAGCTAATCTTTCCACTGCAGCTTAAAGTGGCATAGCAGCAAAGTTGCCCCCACCTTTTGTAACAGTAACAGAGCCAGTTGTCTTCCACTTTCATTTGCTGGTAAACATTTTCATCTCTAACAGAATTTAGGCATTTTTAAATGTTTTAAATTATTTTTTCCCACAAGAAAAAAGTATGATCACTTCTTTGCCTTTGAAATAGTACTGTGGACAAGAACAGGAAATGGAGGCAGAAAAAGATATAAAGTATGTATACTGTTATATGCTATTTACAGTATTTCCCTTGTCTTCCCCAAGATCATATCTGTAAATGAGATTTCTTTTTATCTCTTTATGTTTATCTGGTAAAGCAATGTCAATAAATAAACAAATACATACATAAATAAATAATTAGGAAGAACCTAGGAAAATAACTTTAACAGGCACAGACAGTATCTTAACATTTTTATCTCACTGCTGCTTTAAGTGTTGCCTTTTATTGGATGAACAGTGTATCATGAGTCATGAAAAGGGGTGGGGCTAGGGGCGGAGCTTAGGATCCGTTTTTTGCTTCATCCAAAGGTGGCAACCCTAATTACTATGCACAGCACAGCTGTTGTGGACAATGTTATGGCTGGTCCCATCAGCCATAATAGATCTCCACAGCTGTGGAGATTTCCCTGGCATCACCACTCGCAAGCAACTGTAAATCGTGGAGCTAGTTATAATCCGATTCCACTGTTGCAAATACCCACAGCTGTGGGACAACGACAGAAACCTGTGGACCTGCAAATGGCAAGCCACTTGCACTGGGTTTGTCCTGCAGCTGTGGGTATTTCAGTCATTTTTTGAATCCTGCCCAAGGTCCCCGAGACCAAGGCACCTTAGAGAAGAATGCTCAAGTTACACTAAGGAGACAGAGGTGTTGCAGGGGGAGGAGATGGGGGAGGTGGTAGCAAGAAATATGAGTGTCCGAGGGTTGCTTGGACATGTGCAGTCAAAATGTCACTCAGAAGGGAGCTTGCTGTGTGTTAGCTGCTGGCCTTCTGAACCATAGGCTGTAGCTGTTCAAGTCACAGGGTCATCAGGCTCATGTGAAGTAAGGTTAGGACTGTACAGAAGGACTAAGTAATAATATTTGCTGCTTGTAAAGCTGTGTACTTTGGTTCATGCACTCTCTGTTTCTGTTACGGGTGTGACGCTTGGCCAGCTGGTTATGATTATTGTATGATATTTGTAATATAAAAATATAGTATGTGATTGCCTCACATAAGACAGCCTGGGCCTCCATGTGTGCCCCCCCCCACCCCCAGGTTTCAGTGAAGCTACAGGATATGGAACTGAACAGAAGATGTGAGAAACTGGTGTACATCAAGGTGTTAGCAGTGACAAGTGACCTGTAAACAGGAGGTAATTAAAAAGACCAGAGAGACCTGATTAAAGGGCTCCTGTTTTTTTGTCTTAATTAGAACTGACCCAGCTGCCAGGATATAGGGCTCGTAAAGTTTTATAATTCCTATAGGAAGAACATTTGAAAAAAACATGGTGTTAAAAGTTGTAAAACTCTTTGATATGTCTTGGGAATAGGAATCACACAAGATCAAAGAGAACATGTTTAATAAAGGAGTCATATTTAGGAAGTGGAATTTTTGCTGATGTCACATTATTTAGTATACCTCCTGCTACAACATCATGTTTGTATTTTTTTAATTCTAAAAAGGAGGAGCTAGATGACTCACCAATTGGGTGGGGAGATGGGGTTGAAATGTGTCCTTGTAACTGGGGAACTTGTCATACCACCTTGGGACTCTAGAAAGACACAGCTCTTTGATATAATGGTAAGGCTTTAAGCCCGAGATTCGATGGGTGGAGCAACAATGTCACTCCCCTATCTAGCTTAAAAGGTCACTCATCTTGGACTTCTCAGGATTCATTTTTTTTTGCATCCAGAGGCTTCATTGGCTGTTCTGTCTCTTGCTCTCTTTAGTTCCCTCATGTATTGTTTCATCCTGCTGCCACCTGCTGCCCCACATCTTTCTCTCCATGTCTGGATTGTCGATTCACCCTTTTTTTTCTCTTCCTGCTGCTCGCTATGTGGTCATCAGGATTAGTTTTTCATTGAGGTGCTGCTCCCGGCTCTCCACTCCTCATTTCCTGCATTTGTCCTGTCTAGGCTGTATCTCCATCCACCCACTCAGTCCTGTGCCCTGCCTTCTGTCTTCTGGCATGCTCCCTCTTGCTGCCACTGGCTGCGGCTGTCTCTTTCGAATCCCCTGTTGTGCTTGCATTTTGCGGTGCTTGAACACTGGATCTAGCTCATTCTACTGCAGTAGATTCTACCCTGATGCCGCATCATGCAGCTGCCATTTGTACTCCTTCTCTGCCTGTTTTACTCTCTGGTGGATCCCTCTTCCCCCCATGCCTCATTTTGCCTGTTTCTGCTTGGGCTTCAGCTGCCTTTCTCCTGTTCTCGCTCCTTCGGATCTTCACTAACCCTCCCAGCAGCGCCTCACTCTTCCTGCATCCTCGGGCCTTCCGATAGCCACATCAGTTGGTGGCTCTGCTCCGCCCTCCCAGCACCTTGACTCCTCCATTTGGGCTGCTGCCCCTCTCAGTGCTCAGTGTCTCCCGAGATTTGCTGCCTGGCACTTCTTATGATAAGCCACCTGCCAGCCATCCATGTCTCTTTCTCCTGTGGCCCTCACCTCTTTCGCTACTTTTTCTGCCCTCCATTGCAGTATTTTCCTCCCGTTCTCCCTCTGTGGCTTCTCATCTCACCTGCCTCTGTGCTGGTTGCAGCACTCGTATAGTACTATCCAACTCGTACAGCACTCCAACTTCAGCGGTGTACCTTTGTCATTCATTACGGAAGTCATTTATACCATCTCCATCCACGGTGGACAAATGCTGTGCCATGCCTCCTGAGGTACTGTTTTTTTCTTTTTACTTTGTGCTCTACATATGTGTCGGCACTATGGGTTGTCTTTTCTAAGCAGGTCTTACTGCTCCAGGGTTTCTCTCACCATGTCTCACCGGGATTCCATGTCGGCTGGTGATATTCTGTCAGGATTGGGTCCCGGGTATTACTCGGTCTATTTTGGTTTAACCATTTCTCTCAGGGACATGCAGCTTTTAATTGATCTCCAAATCTAACCCTGTTAACGGCACTTGCAATACATCATTCCTGCCACTCTGCTAACATCTAGCATCATTTTGTTCTGTGGTTTGCTGCACTCACTCCTGCTGCTCGGCCTATTTGTGGACACCTGCCCTCTTCCCTTGTGTTGGTCTCTGGCTATCATTCAGTTCTTCATTTTGTCTCTGATTCTCCTTTGACCTTCATACCATCCTTTGTCCCTTCCTGCATCACTTTCCCGTACCAACCTCCATGACTTCAAACCATCATCGTAATTCTTCTGTTCCTGTTTTACTCCTCTCCGTATGCCTTGGCGTGGTTCGCTGCCAAGTCTGCACTATTCCATTTCTCAGTCTAGCTCGCTATTGATATTTCTTTTGCCAACCATCAAGCATTCCCTCCTGTCAAGCCTGCACCTATCCTGAATTCACCTGCCCTCCCTACCATCTTTTGTCTTTTCATCGGCACCTATTCCTTTCCTTCCTCCTTTCCTTGTCCTCGGCATCATGCTGACCTAATTGTTCTTCCATTTCCTTAACTTGCTGAGTGTTCTTCACCTTGTCTCCTCTGCTCCAACCCATGCATTCCTTTTGGGCATACCTACCCTCAATTCATCTGCCTTTTACTCCACTATTGTACATCGTTCAGTCTATACGTCACCTCTACCTGTACCAGCCTTTATGGCTTTCCTTCCTTTATCGTACCTCATCCATTTCGTACCATCATCCATTTTGTTCCTCATCTTTCCTGTACCAGCCTTCACAGCTTTCCCTCCATTCTCCTGTATCTCCAGGCTCATGACTCTGGTATTCATTCACTCATCTGTACCTCATGGTTCATCTATTTACATCGCTTCCTCAAGCATTCCTGTCATTGAATCCTAAGCTACCTCATCGCACCTGCTGCATGCTTGCAGTGATCATCATCATAATTGTCAGTATTCATCATTCTCAAACCGCATCTGGATACATACCTCTCACTGGAGCTGCCCTCCTGTTGCGATCATCATCTTCAGTCTTTCATTGCTACCTCATGTTCCTTCTTCAATCTATGCCTTCTTTTGGGGTTTGTTCCCCTATCCCATCTTCATCTTCCCTACTCATATCCTTCTCTTAAATGAATCCTTCTCTTTACTGACATACATCTTCCGATCAAACGTCATCCTCAAATCAAATGTCTTCAGCCTGGAGGGAAGGTGACCTAGGCCTTGGATCCCCAGAGGTTTCCTCCGAAAAAGGTTTTTTTTTCCTCTCCTCCATGCCAATGATCATAATAATAGTTAGTGCTTTCTTAGGTTACTTAGTTAGGTTCCACTGTTGGATAGAGGTAGATGGTGGCCCTCAGTTTTCCCCTCTCTCATTAGGAAGTCCGCCCTTATCTTATTAGAATTCATTTACTCATCATCCTCACCTCTTCGGTGCTCGAGACAGTGGATATTCTTTTTGAGCTTCTTCCTAACCTACCTTTATCTGATTCAATCATTCCAGCAGCACCTGTGGGGGGGAGCCCTCCTCTAGGGTTCCTTGCATCATACCCCTACATGGTGGTATAGCCCATAGACAGAGAGGTGGAAAGCCACAAAGTAAATCATGTAACACAAGCATCATATCATATCTCATCCGGTTGCATAAGCACATTGAATAGGAGGGCTTTAAGTCTGAGGTTCAATGGGCAGAGCAACAAGGTCCCTCCCCCATCGAGCTTAAAAGGTCACTCATCCTGGACTCTCCCAGGATTCATTTTTCATTGCCCACCATCCGCCCCTCCTCCTTCAGTGGCTCATCTCTCTTACCCATGGGCTTCTTCCTAACCTACCTTTAGCCAACACAATCATTCCCACAGCACCTGTAAGGGGGGAACCCTCCTCTAGGGTTTCTTGCGTCGTACCCCTACAAGGTGGTATATCCCATGGATAGAGAGGTGGAAAGCCACAAAGTAAATTAAGTTACACAAGCATCATATCATATCTCATCTGGTTGCATAAGCACACGAACTACACTTACAGAGGTAATACATTACATAGAAAAGGTCTAACGGTATGCTGGTAGGAATTTTTGTTTTGTACTTTGCCCTTGTTCTTTTAATTGATTGTATGCTCTTTGATATATTGTTCTGTGTTTACCTTTTTCATATTATTATCATCTTTCAGTAAAATCTTTTTTTCAAGATACTGCCTGAGTGTGTCTTCCAAGTTCTTTTTGCATGTGATGTATACGTGATTAAGTTTGACAGCTGTTCTGAAGGGCTTGATGGTGTTACTAAACTGGGAAAAGATACAAATATACCTAAGGTCTCTTTTAGAGTTTTAAGAGTTCATTTTGGAAGCCTGGCTTGCTGCCCCTAGTGAAAGATTGTACCGCAATCCCCGAAGAGGGTACGTATCTGAGCCTGTACATTGGGTACACTAGTATAAGGTTCACAGTTTGAATCCCCCCAGAACTTGAGACTAAAGGTGATTCAGACCAAAAAGCAGACAGGAGGGCTACCCTGTCTGTTACCTGTTCACACTATTGTACTCTGAGGTTGGCACTGTGGGAGCAGAGGGCCTGACCTACTGAGTGCATTTGTGACAACGGGAACTACCATCCTGTCTGGATACCATAAAGACACAGGAACCCTCATGGAGGGGTTCCAACTTCTCAAGTTCTCCAAGGGATAACATCCCCAAAACCTCCAGCTGTACATGTGCTGAAGTCCCCAAGACCAAAGGCCCCAGAGGAAAGAAGGCCCATTAGAAAAATGAAGACCAATGATAACATTCTTTCCAAGAAGGAGAAAACTACAGCCAGACTGAGACAAAGTAGAATGAGGGATCCGAACCCCATCCATATCCAACTTTCTCAAAACTAACTATTATGAGCTTCACACAGAGGAGAAACAAAACATTCTTCCTGGAAAAAACTTACATAGAAACATAGACTTTGACGGCAGATAAGGACCACTTGGCCAACCCAGTCTGCCCATTTCCCTACCTATTGGATAAGATACAGATTCTAGTTAACCAACAGCCTACTTCCTGCAACCCCCACTATAATTGCCTTATGTCTGTCCCATGCACGTTTGAATTCCCCCACTATTTTAGACCCCACAACCTCTCCGGGAAGGTGGTTCTATGCGTCCACCACTCTCTCCATGAAAAAAGATTTCCTCACATTAACCCGAGCCATCCCCCTCTATCTTTAAATTGTGCCCCCTTGTTCTTACACATCTCTTTTTCTGAAAGATGCTACCCTCCTGGACTTTGTTGATTCCCTTGAGGTATTTAAAAGTTTCTATCATGTCCCCCCGTCCCTCCTTTCATCAAGGGTATACATATTAAGCTCTCTCAGTCTCTCTTCATACGGTTTCTGATATGGACCCTGCACCATTTTAGTTGCACTCCTCTGGACTGCTTCCATCCTGTCTATGTCCTTGCATAGATGAGGTCTCCAAAACTGCATGCAGGACTCCAAATGGGGTCTCACCAACTGTCTGTACAGAGGGATAACCACTTCTCTTTTTCTACTTGTGATGCCCCGAGGCCTAGGTCACCATCCATCTAGGCTAGAGGCAGTATGAGTGACAGCTTGACTACTGCTATTGAGACACCCAATTCCGGGGAAAATATAGAAGGAGGGCTTTCACTTTATCCTTCTAATAAGAAATGCCATGAGGGTGCCGTAAGCCAATCACTGCAGCTCAAGGAGGATCCCCATGATGAAGACCCAACCCCAAGGCATGAAAAGTGGAGGGAAAAGACCACCAAAAGTGGATCACCTGGGCTCCAAACTGAGAAAAGGTGTAACTGGATAGGAAGCTGAGCCCTTTATGTGCAACGTGATATGATACAAAGGAGTTTAGCCCTTGACAGGCAGAGCAGTATAGCAGTGTTGAACTTTGCCCTTGAGGGCAGATGCAGATAAGGGGAAATTAAAGAGACTAGGTGAACCTTAGTTGGACATAGGGAGAATAACTTTTGAAGGTGCTATTAACATGGTCCGCACAGCTGAAGTAGCCCTTGAGGGCTTTGGGCTCCACCCTGCAGTAGTTGAAGTCTTAAATATTACTCCACAAGGTGCCACTGAGTCAATCTGCATGGCTATAGTTTCCACCAGAACATAGGACATTCTTACCAGAAGGACAGAAAGAGATGGAACCCACCTGAATCGAGGCACCCACACTTGAGATGTGACTTCAAGGGAGCAGATTGAGATCACTGGCCTACAGGGCAGAGAAGCCCTGATACGGAGGTGACATGGTCATGGCTAGAATGCATCCTAGTACTGTTATATAGAGTTGCAGGAGATCAGCAGGAGGCCAGTGGTGAAACCTGATGGCCGTTGAAGCAAATTTGAGCCAGTATGGGGCTGATGGTGAAGCCTACAACCTGATTTGAAGGCATGATATGCCACATGGAATGAAGTCTGATGGAGGTTGAAGCAGTTTTATGAATGAATGCATGCCAACCAATTCCATATTGGAAGTAGCAAATACATGATAGGCAAGAGAAAGAGCCACATGTGGCTGCTAATGGGGAGCTGGGTAGTCTGACAACAACAAGTAAATGAAAGCTGGATAAGCTGAGATAATTAGAAACAATACATAAAGCCACAAAGCAGCTAAATGGAAAGCAGAAGAAATGAATGTGTAGGATAAACAATGCCAGAACTGTATACAAAACTAGTTCTGCTGGTACCGGAGGCATTTAGTAGAGCATGACCAAAGGGCAGCTGCCCTAAATACATAGACACATACAATAGAACAGATCTACAGAACAGCAGCGACTGACTGGAGGTGACCGTTCACTTCACAGTGCACAGGAGATCTGATAGAGCTCCCTGAAAAAGATATGGGTTGGCCTGCTCAGGCTCAAGGAAACATTCATGCAAGAAAAACTAACAATGCAGGAAGGAGAGTGAGAGACAAACAAGTGGGCACACACCAGGGGACAACATAGGAGCTCAGGTAATGGAGGACTAAACAAAACAAAGGAACCAGCAAATAGCCATCCATCCGATGCAGAGCCATCAACTAAATAAAGCAAGAAAGCCAGAAAAATGATCATTGGTCACCACAAAGTGTAGGGGGGGGGCACAGATAGGAGTAGTGAAAGCTGTACACACCAAAGAAAACCGCACATGGAACAAACAGCAGCAGAAAGACACCAGGACACAGCATAGCAGCCAGATGGCTGCAAAGCTGTAGGCTCTGAGTAGCAGCGTGGCTGCAACAAGAATTCTGAGCTTCTGAGGGATGCTTGTACATGTTAATGAACTGCTCAGAAGGGGGAGCAATTTTTGTACCTCATTGGCACTCTGAACCACAGGCTATAGCTTTCCAAATGGGATATTGAGACAGCTGCAACACAAAACATTATACATGGGGATACAGTGGGCGCCACATAATATGGACGTGGATAATGCAGACAATCACTTTCTATGAACAAAATCTTGCTACCAAATCCAAAACATGCCATTGTAGCATTATTTTTTTACTGATAATGCGGACCTTGTGTGCCGCCAACCGTGGACACTGATTTGTCAGAAACTGCAAGAAATAACACACTGAATCACATGCTGAATCACATGCTGTTATGTCAATTGAGTTAATTACTCAATGCTGTGTGTGTTAATCAGTATTCTTTATAAACAGCAATCCATTAACACCCATTAACACCTTACAATGGCTTTCTGTTGACGACCTGGCATCCCACTTGCACATAAAGTTGAGCTGCTCTGTCAGATAGAGACATTACCCAAGTGTAGCATGCGAGACATTGCCCAGTGTATTGGCATCCCTAAATCAACTGTTTCAGACCTGCTGAAACAGAAGGAAAGCATCCTACAGCAGTGGCATTCGAGCGGAAAAGGAATGGCAGAAGTACGGAAGATTAGTACCAAAGCAGATGGCTATCACCAAATATTTCACAAAGTAAGACCGTATGGTATATTTTTTAAATTAACATACACAAACACCCCGCCCCCACCAACCACCATCTACCTCCCACAATGTCACCATGAAGCCCAGTGAAAAATAAAGGCTAATGTACTGCACTGAAGCACACAGAGCACTAAAAGCACCAAGCACTAAGTCCTCATAGAAATAAAAACATACAGTACCCAAAACAACTAATCCCACGAAGTAGACTACTGTATAAACTGTTTAAACAGTGTTAGTTTTTTATCTGCCAGCAACTACGGACATTGCTTAATGCGGACAATTGCTGTTTACACAAAGCAGTCTGAGTTAAGTGGCGCACATTATACTGACATGATTGTATATTGTAAAATATTAGATGAGATAGTTTGCACTTCTCTAAGCTCTGTGGCAGGATAGACTTGCTGTCTGGAGGGGGTTAGGGAAACGTAGAGAGACTTGAAAAGACTTGAGAGGTGGTGAAAGGTTTGGCAGTTGAAATTCAATGCAAAAAAGGTCAAGGTGATGCACATAAGCACACAGGGAACAAGAACCCCAGAACAGTGTATTGGATGGCAGCGTAAAGCTGGGCATGATCTCTGAGGAAAGAGACCTGGGGTTCATCATCAGTGACTCCATAAAACAATTGAGCCAGTGTAACAAGGCCTACAGTAGGGTAAACAGTATACTGGCGTGTATAAGAAGGGATTTTGACAGCAGAAAGAAGGAGGCATTACTACCTCCCTATAGATCACTGGTAAGACAGGCCACAATGAAGGGTGACTAGAATGATTCAGGGCCAGGAGAGCAGATCTCATGAGGATCAACACAAGGCTCTGAACATGTACCAGGGCAGACAAAAGAAGGGAGGCGTGATAGAGGCCTTCAAGTTCCTAAATAAAATAAACAAGGTAAACTGCGAGGAACTATTTAGCATAAGTAGTGAATCAAGAACACTGGGTCAGAAGTGAATACTGTTGGGGGGAGGTCAAGGAGGGAAGTGAGAATGTTTTATTTTACAGAAAGGGTGTTGGAGTTATGGAACAATCTACCAGCTGATGTGGTGGGTGCCAAAACCATCAGTGGTTTCAAGCATGGCTGGGAGAGAGAGTGAAGGGCTTAGTGGTAGCAGAAGGTGGTAGTGCTAGGGTGGGGAGCATGGAGGCGGATAGTGTGGGTTATAACCCTGCATGAACAATAGATCTGTGCTTGATAGGGTTTTGTGGGCAGACTGGATGGACCAATGGTCTTTTTTCTGATGTCACTGTCTATGTTTCTAAACATATGGCTGTGGCTATTTATTCCAAGTGGGTGCTGGTTTGGGTTTTTCTAGCGAAAGGTGGGAGTAGATTGAGCCTCTTAAGCCAGTTTCACCAGTCTTCCCATTTCTCCCAATTGTACTGCATCTGTCAGGCAAACATATCACATTCTCTGATATTATGGCATCACCAACAAAGTAAAAATATTATTTACTGAAGTGAAAACCAGCCCCATGGCTCAAGGCAATGTCTGAAACTCCAATTAAGCTCATCTGTGTTCCTCAGGTACAATTTCATAACAACTGAAAATGTCTTATAAGTTTTGTATTTGAATCTTTTCAAACCTTCTATTTAAAATTAGTTGTCACTCCACTGTGAAATATACAGCAGCTTAAAGTCTCTTGATAAGGCAAATATGGAAGAAACTTCATTACATGGTTGATGTACTGGGATTTGTCATTCTACTGAAATACTGAATTGAATGGGCCCCATGTGTTACAGCCGTACACTAATTAGGATTTGTTCCTTTTAGACATATCTGTGAATTCAACTTAGGAAAGAAGTAGGAACCAGCTTAAGCTATGAGTACTATGGTATGTGACAAATGGCAATTAATCAGTGCAAATCTGTTTTTAATAAGCCAGGGTTATCACAGTGGATTATTCAAAAACAACGCAAAGTAGTCAAGCAATTCATTGATAGCCCACAGTAATTATCAATCACAACCACCTACAGGTGAGACCGTGTGCAACTGTCTTTCAAACAAAGCTTACAAAAAATTGCAAACCTGCTCAGATACTGTAATTGGAGTGAAGCCTACTGAGTCACTAAGGTTCTAGGCTGACCACTACACATCTTTAGCCTATACCTTGGGAATCTGTGATGACCTTTTACCCTTCTTATTAGATAACCTCTCATACCAGTGTTCAAACTAAAAGTCAAAAACTGAAAACGTTTTTATTATCCAATATATTTTTATGTTGATTTTACTCTCATCTCTTTTTTAATTTTTTTTTTTGCCTGTTGTTTGGGTCATAAAGTTTTATTTTAAATGTTTTTTTCACCAATTTAATATACTTTATTTATATAACCAGGAAATCACACCAAAGAGTAGTCATAACAATAACAAATATGGCCAAGACCAAGAAAGATAAAATAAGAAAAATGTATTGTAAATGTTTTATGGCAGCATCAGTTGAGTTTCCCATAAATGATGTCATGTGACAAAGGTTGAGTGGATGGACAGATAGTTGGGAATGAATGAGTAACATGATGTTATGCTTTGTATTGCTAATTTTAGGTTTCCATATGCAAAGTGTTGTGCATCTTCATTGATATTTCAGAGGATAAGAACATTACAGACTATTTCTGTGAGCTTACAAGTGTAGCATATGGAAGACAGAAGCTGAGTAAAGAGTTAGGCTACTGGAAGTGCTTGCAGGAAGCTGGGGACATTCTCCCTAAGCCATATATAACATTTTCTATGCCCTGAAACTCTTCAATATCAACAACAAAGAACTGATTTTTTCCAGAATAATAATTATCCAAAACATTAACTTCATTCAAAGAATGACTCAGCAATCAAAGGCACAGAGTAGAACATATTTTCACATTGTTTTCCAGGCAGTAGAGACAGATGCTCCTGTTATGGGAGCTGCAGAGGGTATTGGACTAATGAACAAAAATATGTACATTTCAAAACACAATTCAGAAGCCCACTGGTATACTTAAAGCTGTTTTAGACATGCTACTTATCTGAATTACTTGGAGTATTCTAGAAATAAGGACTGACAGATAGTTAAAACTTTATTATTTGATAGGATATAAAACCTCAGGCCCAAAGGACCTATTTATAAAGTTGTCCTGTGCAAACATATTAACATCTGTTTCCATAACGTACAGTACATACTGTACTTGCATACATACGTGCAACTACAAATTCACATATTTTGTCACATAATCCATCAGAGATAAACAATGTTTTACACTCATGAACCACCAGATTACTTAACTACCAATGTAATGTGTAAACTGACAAAATACAGAATCAATAGACTGTAATAAAAGGAAGTTCTCTGTTAAGACTTCTCTGTCCAACTTTTTGTGAATTGGAACAGCCATTACATTATCCAGTCACATAATCAAAAAATGATTATACAATGGCAAGAAAGAATGCTAGCCTCTGATTGGTCAGTCTGTGACTGGACCTGTAATGTTATCCCAGCATAACATCACGGCTATAGTCCCAGCACATTAACGACTGCATGAAACGTAAAATAAAAATCATTCCACAGTGATCCTGTCATCAGTTTTGCACTCCCGATTGCCCACCGAAGTGAAGGCCATGTTTCCAATCAGCACTGGCTTTCACAGTACTGTGACCCAGAAACCTATCACATTACACCAAACAATGTTTCGTTTCCTGAGTTAAAAAAATATGAGCGGAGTGAAAGCCAGCTTCACAACAGTCCTCACCCCACAGCTCTCCCTACCCACCCACAACACATCGAGTACATCATTTGAAAAAAAGGCAGATTACCGGCCACACGGTGTCTTCACATCCCATTTTCTTTAGGGATAACCATGACACTGAACCTGAAAATCTTTCCTAATTTTTACATATACGCAGCTGTACGGGGAAGTGTGGGAGCAAGTGAGCACCCAATGGTTCACTGTTGCCAACATGCGCTTACGCCCTACTGCTCAGATCACGCTCTTCTTTTCAAATTAAAACAGTTTTTTTTCCCTGTACCTTTCTTCTCCCAGTATAGACATATGTTAACTGTACTAGGAGAACCTGAAGCAGAGCCCCCCACAAAAAAAAACTGAAATAGCGGGCAGGGGCGGGGCTTGTCAGTGGGACGGCTTCACTGCTGCTAGCGGCTCACTCCTCAGCAGTCTTCACCAGGTCCCCTTGTGAGCAACGGGACTGGGTCTGTTAAACTTCTGTGTCAGGAAAGAGTTCTGTGTGTGTGTGTGTGTGTGTGTGTGTGTGTGTGTGTGTGTGTGTGTGTATGTGTGAGTGTGTCTGTGTGTCTGTGGGGGGTTAGGGGAACACAGAAGCAGCCCACTGTGGGACAGAAAAAAAAATAGCAGAAACATCTACAGGGCAACAATACAGCAGGGCTATTTTCCTCTGTGTATACCTACCCAGTAAAAAAATGACTTAAAAATAAACGTATTGTAATCAATTTTTTTTTATACTTTTTTACAAGACAGCCATTGTATAATAAGAATAATGCACTCCATGGTGTGTGTCGTGCTGGGATAACATCACTTCTGGGGTGATTAGTTGCACTCAGATTGTGGCCGCTTGCCTAATCACTGCAGGCATGACATTATCCCAGCATGACACACACCCTGTCATGCATTATTCCTTTAATATACAATACCTAGCATTAGCAGTAGCACATAGAACTGGCAAGAAGACCAGCTTTGGCAGGGTTTACAAATTTCAGGTGTGTCAGATGTGTGGTTGGGATGATTTCCACTAGTACAGAGGAATAGTCATGGCTACTTCAGTAGAGGATACCACTGGCCAGTGCTTCCATAGATTGAAATAGGAGGAGTCCTTGGCTGTCAAAACCTGTCCTCAGATGACCTCTACCTCAGGCTAGAAAACCCCTCTTTCAAGGGCTGGTCAGGTACCTTACCCTCCACCTCTCTTGGGGACAGAAAGGAAGGGTGACTGGGGCAGACATAGTGATGGGGTCAAGGTACAGGGTCTGCTTTGGACCGGGCTGGAGGGGAAGAAGAAGAACAACAATGGGTTTTCAGTATGGCCTACAGTGGTGAGTAACACTATGGATGCATCTCATGGGAAGGTGTTTAGGGCCTACTTTGCCAGAGCTTGGTGGACAACAGACCAGCTGGATTCATGGTAGGTGGCAGGGATTATCAAGAATGTTGTGCTACTGGAACTGGAACATTTATGAGATGGGCAGGTTTTAATCCAATCAGACAACATGGGTGTGGTAGACACCATCAGGCAATTAGAAGGGACGGATCCAATTGGAGATTTGATGAGTGATCATATTGAGGTTCATGCTGTAGTACTGTACATATGCTGTGACATGTACTCATTATTGACAATGGAATTGGTGGGAACGTCACTTGATGCAGACTGCTGGATAGACACGCTTCAGTTGAGCTCCCGCTTTGACCCTCCTAATACTGTAATTAAAGTAATTTTTACTGTTTAAGGTCGCCTCCTCGATAGCATCACTTTATACAGTATACCTTTGGGTCGGTCCATCTGCCTTTTGATAGCTCTGGGATGGAAGTTGAGATGCAGGTTGTGCTCCTGAAACATACGTCCCCCTCCATGCTGGAAGAGATAAGTAAAAAATCTAGGCTGCAACAATCTGCGCCGGGCCACTCAGTTGTTAACCCACCAGAGCAAAGCATGTTAACACTATTGAGATTTTTGAAGGAATTTCATCCATTCCGAGATGAGCTAAGTCTCTCACCTCAGAAGTTAAGTTGATCTCCTTGGTGCTGTATGATATCTCCAGAAGAACAGGAGATAATGAAGCCTGGGTCCACTCCCTGGAAAAGAAAGTGGACAAGGTAGAGCCTGAATTTGCCATCACAAGGCAGAGAATGGCCAAACTGGAAGCCAAAATAGAGGACCTTGAGGGCCGCAGCAGGTGGAACAATGAGGTCCTCATTGGTCTGTCCAAACAGGAGGAAGGCGAAAACACTATCCTTTTCATTCAAAAATTGGTAGCAAACTTGCCGGTCCTTCCCCATTTGGATCCACGTACTCTATTGAGCGGGCTCACAGGGCACTATGGCCAATGTCACCAACTGGGGCTCCTCCCCACCCTGTTACTTTCTGTTTTCTGAACTATCAGGAAAGGCAGCATTTCCTAGGGAAAGTTAAGGAGCTGCAAGAAGTTAAGTGGGGGAGAAAACAAAATTAGAGTGGCCCAGGACTTGCTGGTGACAGTGAGGCAGCGCCGTATAGCATTCCACCTGATCATTTCTAAATTAATCCCTGCAGGGATTGAATTTCGCATGGCGTACCTCACAAAACTCAAAGTTAACTAGCAGAGAGCTTGGTCTAGTTACAAAGATCCGGAGGTTGCTGTATCAGCCTTGGAAGATGCCTTGCCTAATTTGTTCAGGCCCTGCTGATTACTGCATGTGGAGGTATAAGTCTGATTGCCCAGGAAGGAAGATATTGGACGTGGACATTTTTTCTACTACAAGTTAGTAGAGTCCATTATGAAGATTGAGTTATATCCCACTTTGTGGTGCTCGAGGTGACTTTAATTTGCTCACATTTAACGACTGACATAATGAGTGCCTGGGCTTGCTGAGATTTTGATCTACAGTTTCAACCAGCCCCTGCTTGTTTTCTGTTTGGACTTGGTCTGGTATGGATCCCTTTAGTTTACCAAGGGGATTAAAGCTGGTCATAGGTACAGTTCTTTTTGTGGACAGGTCGAATGAATGCATTAATCCTTATCCAGTTTGAGCAGTGGCATATTCAGGCAGAGGATCAATGAGTTTCTCAGAGTGTTAGGAATTTGTGACCTGGACTTTTACCTTGCAGTTCACCCCCTCAAATTTCTCTATTTTAATTTCGGTTCAGGAACTTGTGGGGGCATGTGGGAATACAGATTCCCAGTCAAGTTTACACTCTCTTCCTTTTATACTGTTACATGTGTATTGGATGGGGGTGTACAGAATGTTATTTCTCCCAGTTTATGGTTCTTATTGTTTAACGCTGTACTGTTTCAATTCCTAATATGAGGTTTAGTGCCTTTAAGGTATTTGTTAATTTTTGACCCATGACTTAGTAAACTGGGTAAAGATAGTTCTCCAGGTGTAATCTGCTTCTCCCAAGGGGTTGTGTTTGCTTTTTACAATTTTTGGACCGAAGGTTTTGTGAGTAAATGGATCTTGCCCAATAAGGGCAGATATAGTTTTGTTTCATGATGTGTGGGGGATCCATCATGTTATGATGGGAAAGGCATGAGTTAGCCAGCACTAGACTTCGGGAATTACTTTACCTGGGGTGGGGTCTATCCCTGTTTTCTTTTTTTTCACTTTTTTTTCTTTTTGAAAAAGAACCCCAGATATCTGGACTATGGGCTGAGATTTACTGAACACCCTAATTGGGTAAGAGCATTTCCCTTTTCTTTTTTCAGTTTTCTTTCTGCCTTTTTCTTAGTTTAATTTTTTTGGTTCTTATATTTGTCCTAAGATTGATGAAGAGAAGCAAGAGGGACCTGTAGTCAGTAGAAGATACAGTTTGTTCTTAGTCCAGAAGGTTATACTTAGAAAATGTTGTGGATTTCTTTACGGTACTTTGATTTCATCCTGGTATGGCTATCATGTAGGTATGAGGGAGGGGAGAAGTGGGGAGGAAGCAGCTGTGAGTCAGCAGTGCTTCGCATCATGGGCTGGACTGTGCATGTCTTATTGGGTGGAGGAGGTTATAGAGTTTTTGTAGCACTCCTTCTCCTTTTGATTGGGGATTATAAGGGTGGGGTGGGGGTAAGGGGTTAGTTAGTAGGGGGGTGGGCCCTTGGCTTTATTATACACTTCAGCAGAAGAGGCTGTATGTATTATATTGGCTATTCCCTAGGAGATTGTACCACCTATTACCCTCAAATGGCGGGTACAATTAAGTTTACTTCCTGGAATGTCCAGGGTGCCCATAATAAAACCAAAAGGTACCAGATTATAAAACATCTCAAGTCCCTCAACAGTGATGTTTCTTGCTTGCAGGAAACTCACTTGTTGGACTCGAAGGCCAACTTTTTCAGGAGATTACATATTGGACTGGTTTATACTGCGGGTTACAATACATCAAGCTATTCTTTTTTTGAGGAACGTATTTTTTACCCGTTCTCGGTGTATTCAAGACCCAAATGGAAGGTACCTCCTCCTCTTCAGGGGGGTACTAGACAGGATGGATTTAGTGATAGGGTGTGTTTATTGACCCAATCAAGATTCACCTTCCTTTTTTTCATAGCTGGGTTCAGCTCTCTCCCCTTTTCTAGCTCTTCCGATACTAATAGGAGACTGGAATCTTCCCTTCACTCCAGATTTGGATTAATCTTACAGATGTTCCCAAGGTCTCACCCCAGTGCAAAGAGCCGTTAGAGAGCTAGTGGATCAGGTTGGATTATGCGACCCTTGCAGGGTACTCAATCCTGGATCAAGGTCCTACACCTTTTGCTCACTTGTGCATGGCATTTCATCCAGGACTGACTATCTCTTAATTAGTAGATCCCTTTCGCCTGGCACTTTAGATAGCAATATTGAGCTGGGGGTAGTCTCGGATCACTCCCCTACTTGGTGTCGGATTTTCCTAGAGTTTCATCAGCAGAGAGAGATGATCTGGAAGATCAATAATTTCCTGTTGAAAGATGATCAGATAGTCAAACAAACTGTGAGCTCTATAGAACAATATACAGAACACAATTTGCACACAACAGGTAAAATGGATATTGTATGGGCGGCTTTAAAGTGCTTCATCAGAGGGGAATGCATCTGAATAGCCTCAACTAGGAAAAAGAAAAGAACAGCACAGGCTGCCCAACTCCTCTCCAGAATCAGAGATCTGGAGTGTAGGCTATCCTCGAGTTTGGATGTCTCCTTGAGAAACCAGCTCATTAGACTTAGGGAGGAATACAATGAACTACTAAGAGACCAGGCCAAATTTACCATTTTAAGATCTAGGCCCACTTATATTGATCAAGGGGAGAAAGCCAGTCATTTATTGGCCCGCAGGGTTAAAAAACAGGAATCCTCTAGGTTGGTGAAGTCTATTTCCTCACAGATAGATGGTTCCATCAAAATCGCCCCGGAGGATGTGGTCTCAGAATTTGAGCAATACTACTGGGAACTTTATAGTCCTCTGGATACCCTGATTTCATCTCGGGAGATTAAGGATTACCTGGATTTGATTCCTCTTATTCAACTCAGAGAGGCAGATAAAAATCTTCTATTGTCTCCCATATCTCAAACAGAAATCCGGGGCATGATCAACAATCTTCCTCTGGACAAGACTTCTGGATCAGATGACTTCTCCCCAAATTTTTATAAAAAGTTTGTGGACCAACTGACACCTTGGTTATTTAGATTTTTCAACCAGATTTTATTTGAGCCCCCTACGAACACTCAGCTACTGGAAGCCCTGATTGTGGTTATTCACAAACCTGGTAAGCCAGAGGATAGAGTCACAAGCTATAGGACAATTTCATTACTTAACTGTGACATAAAAATTCTCTCCAAACTGTTGGCCAATAGACTTGGGAAGGTCTTGCCCTCTTTAATCAATCTAGACCAGGTCGCTTCATGGCAGGTAGGGCATCATCCGTTCATCTTCAGAAGTTGTCCCACATTTTCTCCATTCCCAGGGATTCCTTGGACCCTGCTGTACTGATGTCCCTGGATGCGGATAAAGCTTTTGATAGGGTGAATTAAGGTTTCTTATTTGGAACTCTTTAGAAGACTGGGTTCTCTTCCCAATTCATTCATTGGGTCCTGACACTATACACAAATCCAAAAGCAAATATTTATTGCAATGGGGTATTCTCTTCCTCCTTTCCTCTGTGCTCTGGAACAAGATAGGGGTGCCCATTATCTCCCCTCTCGTTCAACTTATACTTGGAACCCCTTTTATGGAAACTTCGGGAATGCCCTGATATCAATGAGGTCAAAATAGGGTCTCATGACCTGAGGCTTTCGGTTTATGCAGACAACATCTTGTTACATCTCACACAGCCCACTAATTCCATTTCTGTTGTCCTAGACACTATAGCAGAGTATGGTTGATTGACGAATTACAAGGTGAATTTAGATAAGACTCAAGTCTTTCCACTTACTGCACATACCCATAAAGGTCATCTTGGGGATGTTAAGCTTCAGTGGTTTCCTAGACATCTTAAGTATCTGGGTATCTTCTTGGTGGGTAACCAGGCCAATATGAAGTAGCTCAACCTAGACTTCCTGCTAGTTACAGTACAGCAAGACCTAACTCACTGGTCAGGGCTGCCCCTTTCCTTATGGGGAAGGGTTAGCCTAATCAAAATGAGTGTATTGCCTTGCATTTTTTACCCATTGAATATGTTAACCCTTAAAGTCCCACTCCTATGGTAAAGGAAATTACATGGCTTCAGCTCAGATTTTATTTGGAAGGGAAAGCCAACGAGAAGAGCCCACCACAAGATCCATCCTAAATCCAGAAGAGGTCTGAGACTTCTGAATTTTAGATTATATTACTGGGCTAGTCAGGCCAGTAGATATCTTCACTGGCTGTGACCCATTACTGAATCTTCTTCCTTTCCATATGTTCCCTCCTGGCTTCAAATAGAGCTTGACATATTAGATTGAATAGGGATTTCGGGCAAAGCTAAGCTACACCTCAGACCGAAGGACTTACCTAAGTTAGGGGTGGACTATCCCATGATTACTTCATTGGGAATTCACTCCCAGCTCTGTTCCTTTATTAAATACCATCATACCATTGATCCCAATCAGCCTCTGATGAAAAATCCTAATTTTAAGTTATGGGGTAGATGTCTCACCCCTGTTTGGTTCCCGTCAGTGGACCACATTTGCCCTAGTGACCTGATGTCAGGCTCCTCTTATCTTACCTCCATAGAATTTCCAAGGAAGTTCCCTGCTTTGAGAAGTCATTTTAGGATTTACTAGGTCCGCCACCTTCTAGTCTCAAAAAATCTCCAACCTAGGGAAGACAGTGATATGGGAGAGAATATTAAAAGTCTGGCTTATGCGGTTCAACAGCCCTATGCAGTCTCTCAATTATACCTAGCCCTTTCAACTTGGCCTTCCCTATAGTGGATGGGGCAATGCCCTATTGGAAGGCTGTTTTCCCTTTGAGACACCTTAGTTGGAATAAATTATGGAAGACAGGCCATTCCTATATCACTCAAGATAGATTAAGACTGATTCAGTTTTTTATATTGAGCAACCTTTATTTGTCACCAGCCAAGCTTTTTAAGATGGGGAAGCCTCCTAATCCTCCCTGTACAAGATATAATAACGCAGATGGTAATTTACTTCATATTTTCTGGGAATGCCCCTCCATTGCCTCATTGTGGGCCACTGACAGGCAAAAAAGATGATCCCCTTTTGGGCCTTTATGACTTGTTTACCCTGGAAATTTGCTTAATAGGGGATTACACTGGAGTTGATGTCCTACAGAGAAGATACCATATAGCATTGATTGCACTCTCCCTTAAGGCTCTGGTACTTCATCACTGGAAAGATTCCACAGTGATAACTTATTCTGAGTGGCTCCAAGAGCTTTTATCCAACTTGAGGACTGAGAAGATGATTGCCAGCATTCATAATAGAGTTTCCAGATATAGGAACAGATGGGATTCTCTTCATACTCTATTTACCCTACAATTTCCTGTGGGATATAAGAGTGCAGTAATCTCTTTGATTTTCTTTTTCTTTTTCCCCCTTGTCTCTATATGGTCTAGTTTGCTTTGCCAAGGGGTGGGAGGGGATTTGGGGGGGACAGGGGATGTTGTGTAAGTGAGGTTTGTTTGCATTCTCACGTAGCTTCATTCTATCAAGCAGTACCTGGGGATTGCTGCTTGTTTATTGTAATGTGTGTCTAGTGATTGTGATTGTATTTGACTTGTAAAAACTTTTGAATAAAGCTTATTGAATTAAAAAAAAAGGCAATGGAATTGGTGATGCTTTATTTCATTTTCAGTGGCAGATTCAGAGGCTTGGAACCCATGGCGTATAGCTTTCCCCACCAGGTTCCTTACTGTCTTTGGGATCCAAAATCTGGAGGATGATCAAGCAGTCAATAGCTCCCAGCACAATGAGGAACTGGTTGAGAGGGATATAGCAGTTTCTTTGGGTTAGTGCAGTGGAAGGGTGGCCTGAGGTCTGGCTTTTTCTAAAGGATCAGATTTGTCAGTTTTTACTGGTAGCAAAGCAGGAGAGTATGACTCTATGAGAAGTAGGTAGAGATGTTGCAAATTTTTAGTCTGCCAGTGAATTTGTGGAAATTAGAGAATTCTCAAATTCTGCAGCAGACACACCAACTTCACTGGCACATTTTTTTCTTTTTTTCTCTTTTTTTAAATAAAATAACCGAAACTTAAGAAACCGCCCCCCAGCCACTGTGCTGTAATGCCACCCCTCACACAAAAATGATACAATCAATGACACCCCACACTAGTACCATTTTCTCCCGACCCTGGAGAATTGTACAGGCTACTACCTGCTAGTGCAATGAGTCAGACCAAAAAGTAATCGGTCTGTACCCTTTCCCCCACCGCTGTGCCAAACACATTCAACCAATCAGGTTTCACTAGGAACAAAGATGTCACCATTCCTTCATTTGTGCCATTACAACATGGATACTGAACAGAACAGATGCTCTGCACCAAGGGACCATTTTCTTTATTGCAAGTTGATTTTTTGGGTGGGGGTGGGGGTGGGGGCAGAAGGGTAGAGTTCAGGTTGGGTGGGTGACTGGATGTTCTTGATGTGTGACTTTGATAATTTACTTACTCAGTGAGACCTGGGTGGAGGGAAGCAGGGGACTGTGTTTGTTGCGCTGGTTGGGAACAGTATGGACTGATTATGTTTCAGTCTGACTCACTGCACTAGCAGGCAGCAGCCTGTGCAATCCACCAGGACATGGCATATGAGAGAGAGAATGGTGCCAGTGGTGGGTGGGAGGTGTGTATCAATGATTGTGTCATTCTTGGGTGGGGGAGGGGGTGTAGCATGCAACTCACATTGGGATTTGCCCGTGATTTGGCCATTTGCATTGATGCACCACCCAAATTTGCACAATTCACCTGGCAAATCCCACCTTGAATTGCAGTCATCAGCTTAGCAAATTTGCCAAAACTCACAGATTTTTGGGGAAAGTGAATTTTGTCAATTTCATACACGCTAGTAGTAAGGCAATGCTTTGCCTGGCTCACATGGGTACTTAAGGCAATGGGGGTTGCAGATCATAATGCAGTCAGGTGTGGTTCCAGAGGACTGGAGGCGATTAGATGTGGCCACTTTACATAAGGGTAACAGCAGGGAAGAAGCTAGTAACTATAGGCCAGTGATCCTCACCTTAGTGATGGGGAAATTAATGAAAAACCTAATAAAAAGGAAAGTTGGTAGGGTAGGCTGTGACATAGATGACCGTGATTGGGCACTTTAAAAAAGGGCGACTCAATTGCAGTGCATGTCGACAGGGCTACTGACCAGGGAGGGTGACTGGATGGGGTGGGGTTCATGCATATAGCGACAGGATGTCACTACATGTACACTCACATGAGGGGAGCATGCTGAATGAGGGGTGTAAGGGGAGGGAGGGTTTGTGAGGCATGGTGCCATGGTTGGCTGCTGAGCTGGCACCATGAAGTGGTGGGTGGATGGTGGGCTGGGGTTCTGAGGGTGCTGGATTCAGGTCCTAGCACACATACATTTTGTTGCTCCTGGCCTGAATATATATATTTTTTCAGATTTTGACATGCACCACCCAGAGTTGAGAATCTTTTAGTAGGGGGGTGAGGGGGTGATGCCCCCCATATAACAATAGAAATCCTAAGTCCCCAGCACCCTTTTGCTGTGCACTGGGGGTGTACATGGCCAAAATCGATTTTCATTGATGTACACTCGCCCTAACAGTGATCACCTTTTCGCGGTCGCCGTTATGACATGGAACCATTGGTAGAGTATCTTGAATCCTATTGGCTATAAGACCAAAGACAGCATGGACTTGTGTGGTGGAAGGCCATGCCAGACAAAAGTGATTGAATTCTTTAACTGGGTGAACAGGGAAATAGATCAGGGGAGGTTTGTGGACATGGTCTATCAGGCCTTTAGCAAGGCTTTCAATTCTGTGCCACACAGGAGACTGAGTAAGAGATTGGGCACTCTAGGGGTGGGATCAAAAGTGGTGAATTGGGTTAGAAACTGGTCAGCATATAGGCAACAGAGGGTGCTGATTAATGGCACTCACTCTAATGATGAGAGAGTGACCAGCGAGGTGTTGCAGGGTTCAATACTGGGACTGGTTCTCTTCAATGTTTTCATATGTGACACTGCAGATGAACTGAAAGGGAAGGTATTCCTTTTTGCAGATGATACCAAAATCCGTAAAATGACAGACAATATGGAGGGGTGGAAAGAATGTGTAAAATCTTGGGAAACTCAAGGAGTGGTCAAAAGCATTTCAGGTGGATCTCGTTGCCAAAATGTGCAAAATCATGCACCTAGGGCACAGAAACCCAACAACGTAGTATAGGATGGGGGAGGTACTGCCAGTCATGAAGGAGGAAACAGATCTTGGGGTTATCATGACTTCAAAGTGGTAGGACAGTGTGACAAAACAGTGTGTAGGGCCAATGGGATGCTGGGATGCATACGGAGTTGTATATCCAGCAGGATGAGGGAATTGGTGTTGTTACTATACCACTCACTAGTGAGATCCCGTGAGGAGGGCAACTAAAATGGTGCATGGGTTGGACCCAAAAACCTGCAAGGAGAGACTAAGTGATCTCAATATGAACATTCTGGAAAACAGAAGAGTGAAACAGGACATGATAGAGATCTACAAGTACCTCACAGGGATTAACATGGTGCAGTAGGGGAGTTACTTTCAAATTAGAAAGAGCAACAGAATTAGCTGGCATGTGATGAAGCTGAAGGGAGGATGTTTAGAAGGGATGTGAAGATGTACTATTTCACTGAAAGAGTGGTGAATGCCTAGAATAGACTGCCAGCAGAACTGGTGGAGGTGAAAACAGTAAGGAGCTACAATCATGCATGGGATAGACAAGGGGGAATATTAGTAAATAGGTCGGGAGGAGGGAGGGTTGCCAGAGACCAGTTAGTGTGTGCATAGACAGACTACTCAGGGACCATCTGGGTAGCCTGGGTGAAACAAGTGGTACTTTTCTGCCAACAAATTCTATGTTTGTATGTTTCTATACCTAGACCTTCAGGGTAAGGAAGCTTCTGGAAGAATGGTCAAGGGGGACACCAAAAGGCTTGGGCTTGGGCCCTCTACATCCAGCCACGCTTGAGGTATCTGGAGGGCCATTACAGAGGAGTGTAGGGCAGCAGAAGATACAGGTCTTACCCTGCATTCCTTCTCCTTTGTCACTGATAAACATATTGAAAAGCACTGGTCCCTGGACTGACCCTTTCAGGACCCCACTGATGACCTCCCTCTCCACGTACTTGACTCTTTTTATCACCACTCACTGCTGTCTCGCTCCCAAATAACTTTGCACACATTTAACTAGGTCCTTTGCTGCACCCAGATCATCTAATGTTTTCAGCAACCTTTTGTGTGACACCAAATTGAATACCTTGCTGAACTGAAATACAATAAATCCACTCAGGTAGGTCTGACAAGACCTCCCTTCAGTGAAACCATGTTTCTTATTATCCTGAATCCAATTTTTCACAAGGTAGTCTATTGAGTCATCCATGACTAGTTTCTCCATCAGTTTACCCACAAAGCAGGTAAGACTAACAGCCAGGTAGTTGTCTGGTTGCTCCATGTCCCCTCCTGTGTGAGAAAATCAAATGAAACTGTCATTGGGGTGGGGGTGGGGCTTCAGAAAGGACATCTGGAAGTATTACTTTATATAAAGGGTGGTGGAAAAATGGAACAGACTTCCAGAGGAGTGTTATGCGCTAAAGCAGTACAGGTTTCAAAAGGGCAAGCTGAATGGTCTGCATGGTTTTTACTGTATCTGCTGACTATTTCTATGCTTCTATGACTCCACAAAGGCAGTTCAGTAACCAAATTATTAAAAAGTGCTCCATATTCTGTATTTATTGCACTTTAATGTGAAAAGAAACCATTTGTTTTTTTTCCTTTAGATGATCTCCTGCTGTCCTTGTAGTGTTCAACCTTTATTTTAATATGGTTTGTCCTTGTTATTAAATTGTTTATCATTTGTTTAAGGCCTTTGTAACTGATTTGAATCTCTTTCTCCTCAGCAATTATTGTTCACTTTTTCAGTTTACTTGGACACTCAATGTTTGTGACATCATTGCATCATGGAATGTTTTGGAAATACGAAAAGAAAACTAGCAGTTGCTGGGGAGAGAAGAGCACAGTGCAGATTTGAGGTCACAGTTAGATCATTACTTTATGAAAAACTGGTCAAAGCACATTAGTACACATGACAGAGATGGAAAGAAAAACAGGAGAATATTTAATAGTATAAATTATTTTGCATCAATTTTAAAACACCAAAATGTAACGCAAAAAGAACATTTGAGTGTTGAGATGCATTTCCCACTGCCTATCAAAGGGCACTAAATTAAAAACTGTAACAACATTGATTCTTCCTGTTTTAGAGTATGAGTGTAATGCATATATTCATGCAAGGAAGAATAATTTTAAAAAGTGGATACAATCTATAAAAAATTAGCCAGCTTGGCAACAGATTCTAGGTTTGACACCCACCACTGTGATTTATACTTATAACTAAATGGCTATCCCTAAGTGTCAAATACTTGAGGTGAATTGGTTAAAAAAACATCTGGAATCCACAAATCTGACAGAAAGCACCCACTTAACCAAAGTCTGCATTTTGAAATCAAAGAACTCTCGAGATGTGAAACAAGAAATGCCAGAGTCATTAGACTAAGAGTCCCAAAGATAAGCTTAAACCGATATTGGGAAATGGGTATGTGTTTTAGTGCTGCTGTATCTTGGAATGGACTAAGTGCCAGATTTTCAGAAGGACTAGAATGCTACAAGCCCCAGTTGCACCAAAGATATGGTGCACCAGGCTTGCAGTATTCTCCTGGCCGGTGATTGGGATTTTCTATCCCATGCACTAATTGCCGCAAGTTAGACCAACTTTTTGTGGTCTAGCTCATGGAATCCCATGGGAATTTTTTACAGAGCTTGCACCACATATTTGGTGCAAGCTGCCATAAATCATGAAATGGTTGCAACTGTGGCTTAGATTTTAAAATTGTGAGCAGTTGCAACAAAGGGGTGCAGCGCACAGTGAGAATCTAAGTGTTGTGGGGCAGGGCTTGGCACAAGCCCTGCACCACATTTTGAAAATCCAGCCCTAAATGTCACTACAAAAAGGCAACCAGCTCTTGGTCTGTTCCAAAAGGCTGTTATACATTAATTAAGTCATATGTGTTATTGTTCTTATCAGATTGCATTTATTATGTTAGGATGATTCTTATTGAATACTTGTTAGGGCCTGGCACCTCCCTCATCTGTGTCTAGGGGTATAGAGTGGTAGTTTCATCAAAGCAGCACCTGCCTTACATCATAGAACCTGTACCTGCACCAAACCCTTTACCATTACAGGCCTGGGATGTTGGAGTAGGGCCACCATAAACCAGTACACTGGGGCACCAATAAACATGAACTATCACACCAACTGAGACCAAAAAATGGAGCTGGGATCAAGCTACAGTAGGTGCAATTACTTGCTTCTGTAAGATGGTACATGATTAAAAGACACTTCCCTCTCAGTTACTTCATTCACTTCATTCCTATGGCATGGTAATAGTTGCATCACACTGCACCCATTTAATCCAACTGGGGCTTTGATTTCCATCCTCACCATCCCAGGGTATAACATCCCTGAATCCTCTCATGGTTTTCTAAATCCTGGTTTACCCCTGCTATTAGGAGGCATACTATAAATATTTACAATTGTCTGTAACCCCTAGGTGGTGCTACTCCAAGGGCTACTACCCCTGCCTACTACCCGGGGCGTAGGTTGAGGGGCCTGGGTTACCAAAATTACCTTTAAACTGATTAATTTCCAAGATAGTACATTGTGCAGTGCCTCCACCCAGAGTTTCCCTTTCAGTGGGCTAGAACTTAGTCTATTACAGCCCTCTGGGAAGCTGTACTCAATTACCTTTCCTGGATGCCACCTCAAGCATGACCTAATAACATTTTCCTAATTCAGACCATTTTGGTAATTAGTGACTTACTACTAATAATATGCTCACAAGGCAGGCATCTGCAAGAACAAACAATAAAAAGTTTATTTACATGGCGAAGGGCTAGGAAGGGTGAATTGGGAATAGAGGTTATACTGTTTACAACTGAGGTAGATTGGGTTTGGTTTGAATTAAACATTTCACATTTTAAGTCAGTTGCAATCACAGTGGCCATGTACCAGTTTTCCACATTGCATAAGACCCCACAATCCCACAAAACCTGGGTACCCAGTAATTACAGTTCTTATAACAACGCAGGACTGATGGACGTTGCAAGCTGTATGTTGGCTGGCTAGTTGGGGACCATAGGAGAATTGAGGAGATTAATTATAAGTTGCATCCTTAAACTTTAACTGCAGATTGCAGAAATTACCAATTTTAACTATTTACAAGTCCCTTTTTATGGTGGTGCAGGGCTGACCCTACATTACTTACAGTTAGACATCTTCATAGGCTTAGGAATAGGATGAGTATAGCATAGTGGTTAAGAGCACTGAGCTGCAAATCTGCAGACCTGGGTTTGAATCCCATCAGTGCCCACTTGCATACTTTGTGACCCTAAGCAAATCACTTAACTTTCTTGTGCTCCTAGGTCACACCTGGTGTGCCTTTCCTGGTTAAACAATTTCCCCTTTCCCTTAGGCTTAGACAAATCAGAATCAAGTGCTTTCAGCATGCAGACTCTGTCCCTGAAGGGTAAAATGTTGGCAAAGCTGACAGCCAGTTCCCAATACTGACTGCAAAGGTCTTTTTGCTCTTGCAGGTGGAAAACGACACTAACATTCTGTAGGATGGGCCCCTCTTCTGGGTTGAAATCACTTCTTTAATCAGACCAGCCAGTCTGAGTAACTCAAGTCTTTCACATTCAGCTCATTTATAGTCTTTAAGTCTACATCCAGCACATTTAGGCATTCTGCACATTTATAGTTTATTCACAGTTTCATTTCTGTGTGTCCCATTTGGTCATGGCCGACATAGTCCTTTTTCCAGTTGGCCAGAACTTTAGAGCCAGGCACATTCCCAATGATTTTAGGGGAAAGCACCCATACTCCATACAGCAGAGTGAATAACTAGAGCCAGTTATAACTCCCACACAGACATTAGGACACAGTCTCTTTGGCAGCTTTCATGTTTCTTGTTGATTAAAGCTGGAGCTTAAAACACAACTCTTTTTACCACACTAGACTGAGCTTGAGGCTGGGATCGCTGCCAGTTAAGATACTTTGACTTGACTGGTTTTGTGGCAAGGCCCACTACCATCTTTCCAGACTTCACTGGCTAGAAACAGATGCAGTAGTTTCTTTCCAAAGCAAACACTTGCTCTTGTCAATAAACTGTTTACTGTAGCTCTGTAGGCTCTTTTAACAGCTTTCTTTCACTTGGCAGCAAACGGATTCTGTAACTTCTAAGCTCAAATACAACATGCAGTCCCTTGTGGTACACACTGGCGCTTGCAACTTCCATGGACAAAATACTGGACCTCTCAGGCAAAGTTAGGAAGAGCCCCAGCTCTGAGTATTCCCCTTCCATTCCTGCAGGCACTTTCAAATCAAACACATTTATACACAACACTTGGACCCTTCCTGGCCACCCAGAAGATGTTTACCCTCTGACCATTGCTGTAACCACAAGGTGCAGACAGACAGACAGTCACTATTGGTAGACTTTGGACTTCTCTGCTCCTTAAAGACTTTCTCAGAGTTGCACTTGGCAAAAGCAATTTTCTCACTCATGTGTTTTGCAGAAATTGCGTTCCCCTTCTGTGGTTTCTGAATTCGTCAGCAGTCTCACTGCTGAGGCAGGCTCACCTCTCTCACAGGTGGCTTCATCAGGTCACTGGTCCATGTTTTCCCTCAATGTGGAAAGATGCTGGCTAGCCCTGGGGGACATCCTCTGGCAACCCCCAGGCCAGTGACTTTAACTGCTGGCAGCCATTTGTCTCTCTCTTAACAGAAGGAAAAGCCCCGTCCCCTGTACAGGGACTTGCACTGGATTGCTATGCCCATTTTGTGGCAAAGGGCCTGAACCCCCACTTCTGTGAGGGATCCTGCTGAAACTGCTTGCACAACCAGAAAACACTGTCTTTTATGGAGATCTTTCATGGCCCCCTATTGGCTGGAACTGTTTACTGCTCCCACTCTAATTGGCTGATCCTGCCTGTCAGTCCAGAAAATGAATATTCATTACCTCCACCCAATGCACTATAGGCTCCCTGATTTGGCACCTGAAATTAGGTCCCTGCAATTCCCATAAGCCTTTTGCAGTGTCCCAAGAGCTCTGGCAAAAGTCCCATAACATTTGGCTGAAACTCCTGGCTTTCCAATTGGCTGTTGCTGCACTAAAATTGCTGTGAATACACACAGTCCCTTTACACATTCTACATGGTCCCAAATGAAAGTCCTGGTGCAGCCAGAGTAATTAGTTATTTTATTTTCTTGCCCCACAAATCAATAGCCCTTTGTGTGCCCTCTTAATCACTGCCCAGATAAAACATTTTTGTTCAGTCCTTAGCCTGTCACTGCTGCCAATATTTTATAACCCCTTTTGCAGCAGGCAGGCTTTCATCTGAGTCCCAGCATAGAACTGGAGCAGCCATAAAACAGTTTATGTATTTATTTTCCCCATTCTTCAGCAGCTCTTTCATTGTCCAAGGAGGTGCTGCCCTTACTACATTATTACTCACATTGTTTAAATGGCAGCTACCCCCAAAACTTACAGCCCTCTGCTTTAAAGCAGACACGCTTATGAATATTAATGCCCTGCTCATTAATTTTCATGAAGCTGGGCCTGAAAACATACAGTGTGCATGGTGCTCTTTTATAATTTAAATTTGTGGCTCCCTCCAGTGGGTTTCAAGTCACCAGCCCTCCCCCCCACCAGTACATGGGAACTAGAACCATCGGAGAAGCCAATTGCCGACTGCAATTGCGGCTGAAAAACTGGAGCATGCTCCTTGTGCACAGGTGAGCCTGTCAGCTGGCCCAGAGCACTAGCATCCTGTAATTTAGGTCCATGAGCCCTTGGCAAGCTGAAAAGGCACTGGAGCAAGCAAAGGGAGATAGGTACACAATGAGGCGTGCAGGAGCCATCCGCCCAGCCATGAAAAGGAGGAGGGAAAAAGCGGCGGTTCCTCTAACTCTGTTTGCCCAAAGAAGGCAAAACAACCCAGGCTGTGGCAGAGACATAGGGACATAACAGGGAGAGACAGCAGGCAACTGGGAGGTGCTCCTTGGAGCGGTAGCAGAAAGGGAGGAATGGACACTAAGGTAAGCCCCCATATTTGGGGGAGGCATTACATGTCTATGGATCTAGTCTGGATACATTTATACTTTGTATAGCACTCTTTGACCTCCCTATGGGGTTCCTTGAGACCTGGCAGTCCCAAGACCATTTGTGCATGGCATGCTTACAGGTGGGGTGATCACTATCCCGAGGGCAATCCCATGTCTGCATCAGTCTCATCCTCCCCTTGAAGGATAATATTAAGTTAAACAGCATGTCAGTATGTTTGTTTGTTTGTTTATTGGTTTAATGGGTAAAAGACACTGGAATCATAAGATTCCCTTTTCAGCTGAGACCCACGCATTATGACAGTACTAATAAAGTTGATAGTTGGTCAAGCTGTACCTTCCTCATTCCAGCAGTATACTGAGAGCCCTAATGCCCCAAAGAAACAGGCTACCTTACCTGGGCCTTAGCACAGGGACTTATGAGCAGTAATCCAATACAACAGCTTATGGGCAAACTAGATGGGCCAGGCAGTCCTTATCTGCTGACAATTTCTATGTTTCTATGGTTCTATGGACCCCAACTCTAGGCAGGCCCCATCCTGCTCCTGATGCCAATTCATTCAACTAATTGCCAGGGGGAACAACACTATAATACCCTGGATTTCCTAATTCTAAACAGGACATCTTTACTACAAGACTGACTTGCATATGCCCATCATGAACTGTCACTCCATTCAACACTTGAGTTCTCTTGTTGCTTCTGCCAGGAGTGGATACACCAAGATCCCGGTGGCCACCCTTGACAGGCAGCTCTCCACTCTCACTATTGTGCTATTCTGGTTTTTGCTTGCACTGTGGTCCTTGTGACCCTCCTAGGAGATCCATCCTTCTGGCACCTGCTGATGGAGCTCTGGAGACCTTGCCAAGGACCAGTGCCACCTGGACACAGGGATCCTGTCACCCATCCCTGGACCTGTAGGTCCTTGTCCTGGTTGCAACCAGATGCTGAACACCAACCCTTCTGATTCTTTTCTCCAAGAACCCAAGAACCTGCACCTTGCTGCTTGCCTTCCCATCTTATGCAGTTTTGAGGGAGGACAGAACCATGAATATTTATGACAAAACTCTCCAGTTTCAGGCTGAGCCAGAACATCCTGTGCACAAACATCCTATCATCCTGTCTCCCAAGCAAGTAAGTGGCCCCTCTAGGGTACAACTCTGAGGGTTAAACGTAACCCTTTAAGAGCCTTATAGTACCCGAACTTGAGCTGAGAGGGAGGATGGCTACATCATGTAATTGTGACGTAACTGCATGAATATGCATGATATACCTGAAAATAGGCCATTTATGGCCCAAGTGTATATATATATATTTTTTGTAAACTTTATTTACATAGCAGAGCTCTTTACAATGTCATACCACATTATAACACAGTGGATACATGCATTATTGGATCATCTTTTACAATATGTTTTCGTTTACAAAGTTTTACCTTCAGATCAGCATCAGAAGGTAGGTTTTAGCAGGAATACCAAAGGTGTAATTTAGGCTATCTTTTTGGTTTTTGTTTTAAAACAGTGGGAACCATGCCTGTTGTATCACTGTTTCAGGAGGAGCCCACATCTGTTGATACTTGTCCATTTGCCCTCTAACCAGATATTGAGTTATTTCCAATTTCATGCATTCCATAAGTAATTTAATCCAGACTGCAATTGCAGGGGTTTCTGATAACCTCCAGTACATGGCCAGGGCTTTAAGGGCTAATACATTGCCCAACCTCCATAGATTTTCCAAAGAACCAGACAGCCCTCCTTTTCCCCCCACGGGGAGTCCTAACAAAATCTCAGCTGGGTCGAGCCTAAGGGGAATTTGTAAAGCAGCAGTTAGTATTTGCTGGGTTCCTCTCCAAAATTTTTACACATGCTCACAGGCTCAAATTAAGTGGAAAAAAAGTAGCCTTCATGAACTTTACACTTATGACAGAATGGTGAGGCAGTAGAATAAATCTTGTGAGCCAAAACAGGGGTGAAGTAAGTTCTGAAAAAAACATTATATTGTATTGAGCCTAGTCTATTATTGACCGAGCATTTAATACATTTTTTTCAAAATATTTAGCCAATCACCACCTGTTAAAGCATCTGTACAGTAACATATCTATCTTCCACTGGGCTTTAACCTTTTCCAGAGGGTCAGGAAGAGCACCCATAAGCGATGAATAGCATCTCCTGAGCGGTCAGAATGATTTATCATTTGATTGGCTCACAAAAAGTTCTTCCAAAGGCCAGTGATGGCCAATATAACTATCTGTTCTTGGAGATCTTAGATTTTCCACTGCCTCCTTAATTCATATGTATAAAAAGAAGTATGAAGCATAGATGTTATATTGTTTGCACAGGAGCATGAATGGGGGAAATCTCCCTATCCTTCAAGAAATGGCCCAGCAGAAGCAACCCCTTGTTATACCAGCTTTTTAATTACTTTTCCTCCCCTCTTATCAGTCTTCCTCTCCTTTCAAGGAGTGCCAATAATGTAATGGCCCGGGGATGCCCCATCAACACCTCCAACCAGGATGTGGGCCAATTCCCAAGCCTTCCACATTGCTCTAGTGCATGGGTTGTCAAGCCTCAAAGGAGAAGGAAGTCCCAACCTACTCACTAATGTGTAATAATACATGGGGATGAAAGATAGGGATTCTAGGTCTACCCAGACTGGCCTGTCCCCCTCCCCCTTTATCAGGTCTTGTATATGAGAGAGCTGAGCTGAGATATAATACTGCCGCACACTCGGCAGGCTCAAACCCCACTTCCTAAGTGGCTGCAACAAAATTTCTTTTTTGATTCTGGGTTTTTTATTTTGCCACAGATGTTGTATAATGGCCCCTTCCAAAGCTTTAATATATTTATTTGGAATCCAGAGAGGAACTGTTTGAAAAAAAATATAGAAATTGAGGGACCACAGACATTTTAATCAAATTAACCCTTCCAATTAAGGTCAAGGGTAGAGCTCTCCAGATGAAGCAGTCTTCCCTCACCTTATTCACTATACCCTTCATGTTAACTTTGACTAGGCTTGACAACTTGGCAGGGATATTAATACCTAAGTATTTAATCTGGCTTGAGTGGTCTATTGTGGTACCAGCGATGGTTATAGGAGTCTTGGTTTTTCCCATAGGTAACCATTCACTTTTTCCCCAATTAATTTTGTGGCCAGACAGAGGGCCATAAAGTTCAAAAACCTTGGACAGATGAGAGAGAGAATTTTCAGTGGAAGAGAGATATAATAAAATGTCATCAGTGAACAAGGAAATCCGGTGTTCTTTTCCTTGCTACTTAAACCCCATGATACCACTGTGTGACCTAATTCCCTGTGCCAATGCCTCTATCATTAATACATAAAGCAAGGGGGACAGAGGGTAGCCCTGCCTGGTGCCTCTTGTAAGGGGGAAAGGGGAGGAGGTATAGTCATTTGTTAAAACTTGGGCATTAGGGGAATGGTATAAAGTTTGGATCCATTTCAACATCTGTGGGCCCAACCCAAATTTCTTTAAAGTTGCCAGCATAAAGGTTCATTTGACCTGATCAAACACTTTTTCAGCATCGAGGGCCAATAGGTCCCCCCTTCCTTCGACAATTTATGCATATCTATATTTTTTCTAATATTATATTTACTCTGTCTCCCTCTCACAAATCCACATTGATCTGAATGTATCAATAGTGGGAGAAGTCCTTCCAACCTAAAGACCATAAGTTTAGCTATAATTTTATAATCAGAATTTAATAGCGATACAGGGCGATAAGAAGAGCACCTAAGGGGATCCTTTCCTGGTTTAGCGAGAACAGTTATGGTAGGTAGGTATTGGGAATTGGGTAAAATACCAGTTGTCAAAACTTCAGTCATAACACGTAGCATCAATGGACCCAGGACATCCCAATGTTCTTTACATAATTCTGCTGGAATTGCATCGGGTCCCGGGGCCTTTCCCTTCTTAGCACTCCAGGTTGCCTTTTTTAGCTCCCCCAATGTCACCGGGTTGTCTAATCTGGTTCTATCCTCTAATTACAAATTGGGTAGCTGAATGATATCCAAGAAAGTCTGAGGATCGGCTCCTGCAGGGTATTCTAAAGAGTAAAGGCTTTAATAATATGTTTTGAAAGAGGCATTAATTTTAGCTTGATCAAATACTATCTCCCCAGCTGTGTCCTCTATACCAATGATGGTGCATTCGGATTTTTTCTTTTTAGCCATCCCAGCCAGCCACTTACCAGATTTGTCTCCCTCAAAAAATGAATTAGACTAAGTTATAATTAAGTCCCTTTTGAGTTTCCTGTTTGAGAGTTGACTAAGTTTACTTTTCAGGGTTTTAAGCTCTGCTACCTTCTCTGGTGACAAGGAGCTCATATTGACCACCTCTAATTTTTTTATTTCCTGTTCGAGCTGATTTTCTTGATAATGACAAGATTTTTTCAAGAAAGAAGAGTAAGAGATTGCCTCTCCTCTAATAAACGCTTTTAGGGAGTCCCACACTACGTTTGTATTGATAGCTTCGGGTGGGTTAAGCTCAATAAATTCTTGAAGGTGCTGTCTAAGCTGTCGAATAAAATTTGGGTCTAGGATCAATGTAGGGTCCATATGCCATCTCAGCTGAACTGAAGTTTTCTTATCGAAAGATACAACTACTTTAAGAGGGGCATGGTCTGAAATAGTTAAGGGTCCAAATTCAGCCTCTATAAGATTACCTATCAAAAGGGAGGGCAGAAATATGTAGTCCAGTCTAGTGTATATATTGTGCGCATGGAAGAAGAAAGAGTACTCTCTAGTGGTAGGGTGACAGAAACTCCATGCGTCTGTCAGAGCCCTTCCCTCCACCAAACGATAGAGTGCTATAGCACCTCGCAGAGGGGGGCCACACATTACCCCTGAATGGTCTAGTCTGTGGTCCCAGTAAATATTCATATCCCCCCTACAATTAAATTATCAGGAAAAGGGGCAAGGGTGGTTGCTAGATGATTAAAAAAATCCGGAGAATCATAATTAGGTCCATAAATAGATGCCAAAGTTAAATTTTGGCCCCCGATGTTCACCACTGCTATAACATAGTGACCCTGTGGATCAGCTATAGAGGACAAAACCTTATGTGGAAGATTAGGTCTGATCCATATGGCTACTCCTCAGGCTTTAGAAGTAAATGGGGCAACTATAAAAGACACTCCACAGGCATGATCTAATCTATCAGCCTCCTCTTTTGTGGAATGAAATTCCTGTAGAAAAATGATATCCCCTGCATTTTTTTATTTGAGTGCAAATGTGTTTATGCTTGACCACATTATGAAGGCCATTGGTATTCCAAGAAATGAATTTAAGATTAGCCATTGTTATTAGTAATTGTAAATGCCCCTAGCTTGATCAACTGTGTACATCTTTTTAAAGAAATAGTTAGCTCTGCAAAAGTTTTTTAAGCCCATACTAAAAACTCCCTAACATCCCCCCCTTTTAGAACCAGATGAAATAAAGAATTTGTTCAACTTAACTGGCTCAACAGGAGCCCCCCCCATCCCCCCTTCCATAAGCAAAATTAGTGAAAACACAAACAATTGGATATTAATATGTTTCCCCTTCCTACCCTTTCACCAACAATAGAATCTCCACATCCTCTACTTATCATGGAGTTAGCGTTCGTCCCCTGCAACAATACAATGCTTCTATAAACGAAAATCAGTAAAAGATGTTATCCCCCTCCACCGCCCCTATTATTGTAAGTAGAGGGGGAAGGGCCCATCAGGCCACTTATGTTGCCTTAGTAGTGCCCACATGTCAGGGTCAGATGAAGCACCCCCCTTAAGGCTCTCCTGGGGGAAGCCAATGCCCTCTGAAGTGTTGAGAAGAGGCAATCCCCCTAACAAATGGAGAGAACAGTTTTATCATACATAGCTCATATGTCCCAAGATTCAGCATAAGAGAGCCAATCCCTGAGATTCCCCATCCACCCAGACCAAAAACCTCCCCCCACCAATTAACAAGTGTGATACATCAACTCAAACAGCCCCATTGAAAGCAGATGTAATTATGAGATTAAAATAAATTAGATAAGTAACGTATAAGATACATTAATTTTCAGATCAGCATATAAAGAAAATGGCAATCAATGCACCCGTTTTGTAGTGCTGAATGTCTGTTTAAAGTCCAAGTGTAGAAATAAGTTAGATCGGGAGCCAAAAGTAAGTATATACAGCAACTCAGGAGTCTAAGCTCGTATTGCAGTAATAGTCCCGGCCCTTGGATCAAGCTGAACCCCCAGGTCGTGTGAATGAATGACCAGGCCTTAAAAAGTTACATCCTGGGAAATGGTAATAGAAAAGGGGAAGTTTTCCCCAGCCATGATAGGCCTCTGATGGAGTTATGGGGTAAGATAGTGTGGGTCCCCTCCTCTAACAAGTGTAAAGGGATTACAACAGTACCTACTAGTTAAGAAAAATATCATCCGTTTTGATGGTCAGCATGTTCTTCACGCCTTTTTTGCTCCAAGTCTCTCACATATTCTAGGGCCACGGTTGGGCAAGTAAAGGACTTCTGGTTGGATTCCGATGGTCGTACAATCAAGCGTGTCGGGTATGCCAGGGTAAAAGCACAGTTGATGGAATGAAGAAGCTTTTTGACTTCTGCGAAAGCTTGTCTTTGAATCTGTAGTTGTTGGGAGTAATCTGGAAATATACTAACTCTAACTTGTTGCTCCAGTATCACTCCTTTTTTACGTGCTGCCTCTAGGATTGACTGACGAGCCTGATAATGCAGAAACTTTATTATGATGTGCCTTGGCATCTGATCTTGAGAAGGCCTGGGTCCAGGAGACCGGTGAGCCCTATGAATTTCAAGTGTGGTTGACATAGGCAAGTCAAGCTTTGATTTTAGCCATGGAGGGATATATTCTGAACAATCTCTCCCCTCGAGACCCTCCAGTAGACCTATGATCCATAGATTGCAGCGACGTTCATGATTTTCATGATCATCAATACTCTGCTTGAGGGTCTCAGTCTCTCTAAGAGCTCTGGAAAGGTCATCACTACATTGCCTCTGTCTATCGTCCTGGTCTCCCACCCTTGTTTCTACTTCTCTCAGGCGGGTTTCGTGTCTCTCCACATTGTCTGATACCATATTAACGACTTGCTGTAAATGTTGAATTTGGGCTGTAACGTTGTCAAAACCTGCCTCCATACATGTACCCAGATCATATTTTAAGTCTTTAAGCAGGCGTTCCAGGTTAAGGTAAGATTCTTCCATAGCAGTGTGGTCTCTAACTATTTGAGTAGATTGTGAAGAGGAAGGAATCTGCGATCTCTCTGCAACCGGGCTGTGCACTGGCATATTAGATTGAGTGCCTGGTTTTGGTGGGCCTGTAGTCTCGTTGTTACTTCTGGTTGATTTATAGGGGAGCTTACCCTGCTTTTTGCCTGATTTCATAGCCAAAGCCATTTAAATGTTTAGGGCTGTTCAAAGATGTCATAAAATTCGCTGATATTGAGGCGATAGAAGGGGATTGCAGGGCATGAAGAGCGAAGCGTTTCAGTTAGATGTCCATTCCGCTTCACCGCTTGGCCACGCCCCCCCAAATGTATATTTACTGTTGAAAAATATTTTTTTTTATTTAGATTGTTTAACCAAGAGTAGCACACTAAGCTGAAAGCTTTTTTACAGGAGCGGCCTGGGAGCACAGGGAAGTTAAGTGACTTGCTCAGGGTCACACAGTATGCAAGTGGAAACTGTGGGATTCAAACCCAGGTCTGGTCTGCTGGATGTCACCAGATTTGCAGCTCAGAGCCTTAAACCACGGTGCTATTCTGCCTCAAATATAATAAATAATATTATAATAATATATATTATATAATATAATAATAATAATATAAATAATAAATGTTATTACTACTTTATTTCTACTACTACTACAATTCTCTACCACAGAAGGAGCAGATGCTCACAGGGCCCAGCATACTATCATGGGCTGGCAACATGCGGCAAGATATATTTCTATATCTGTGAAGAGTGTATCACTATAAGTCACTGGCTTGGAGCTGCACCTTGTGCTTCAAACAGGAGACTATGGGCTGTAGGGAAGGGTAAGTATTAGGGCTGACAGATCCAAGGAGGACCCCACCACTGATTTGTCAGTTCTAGAGATCCCACAGCCTGATGTTTTTTTTTTTTCCTTTTGCTGCTTGAGGGGTAGGGATGGGGAGTAGGAGTTGGGAACCCTAACATAACATTGTCCTATTTATGTGGTGCTGAGTTACCCTGGTGTATTAATGAAGATTTTTGCAAATAATTTTAATTAATATGGATGACTCTTTTTCCCATAGCAAAAGAGCGGACTCCAAGTGCTGTTTTCCTGTTGATTTGATGTTATACTGATCAGATAGCAACATCCCTACAACTCAGCATGTTGTCATTGTTATCCATCAATGCAGTGCCAAATTAATGAGATAAAAATATCCTTACACATCAGATAATTGCATGGGAAGCGTTTCCTCTGAAAGTAGTTCACTCCAGTTCCCAACTCCCACCTGTTATCTTCCTACCAGTCCCTGTACTAAATGGAAATCATTAAAACAAGCCTTCTAAAGTGTCAATAAAATATTTGCATTGTCTCCCTAGGCTCAGTAATAATGCCGCCTGCCATTGCACAACTTCAACAGCCGGCTCTGATCACTAGTAATGCTGAGTGTGCACATCTATGATATTACTATAGAGAAAGAGTAGATTCAATGGGTGCAGCAGCACAACGGTGAGCAGCATTAGTAATGGTCCTGGAGAGATGGCTTTAAGGTTTTCATGGATTTTGGTTTTATTGGCTATATAGTCAAAACAGCCTACACCGAGTTAAAATTACATTCTTGTTATTACTGTTAGAAACCTCTATTTTCATATGTTCTTCCTGAAGATACGTTTTAACCTTGTTTACTTTGTATAATTAATATCTTGAAAATAAGCAATACCTAATTAATCACATCTAAGTGACTGGTCATGCAACTTGAGAAAGGATATTTGTGTTCATTTCTGGAATATTCTAATCATTGCAATGATAAATGTGAATGTTTCTGATCTCCCTGATTGTACGTATTGATAGGTTATGATATGTGAGTTATGTTCCATCTCATTTTGCTCCTGTGTTCTTTATCATTGTATTGTTTTTGCATATCTGTTTATTATTTAAACATGCATGTATCAGCTTCTCCCATTGTATTGAATTATTCTATGTATCTAGTTCTGCTAACCATGAATTTTTGTATTCTCAACTATCTTGCCCTGGACCACCATGGAAATGAGTTTTGTGCAATAAAGCTTTTCCTATTAACATAAATAAATACAAATACAAATACAAAGAGACACTATTATATCTGACTGCATCTGTGTAGTACTTCCTGATTCCAGTAGCAATAAGGTAAAGCATGGGAAAACAAGACCTCATTCCATGGGCAGCTCAGCCAGTCAGTTCTGTTATGATCCAGGGGGACTGATGACAGGGCTAAAGGGTTCAGGTATTTAGGGCATGCCAAAGTTAAAGAGGGGTGAGTGTGTGTACAGGAACACAACATGGGATGAACTAGGCTGGAGGTCTATGATGAGCTAACGTGAGGGGGTGCAGATGGGAGTGAGAAGATACAGTCTGTACCTCCTTGTTACATATCATCTTCTATCTGTTAGCCTGTCTTATATACAAACACATTTTCTTAGATCTGGTTCTGCTACCAAGTTTAGGGAGGCAACAATACAATTGCTTCCCCAGTTCCTAAGCATTGCATGAAGTTAGTTCTCTGCTACCTTTAGTTAGTTCTCTGCCTCCTGCACCCAGTACTAACCATGTATGCCTGAAATCTTTGGTGACTCTAGTGCTATGTGATACCCATCATCCTAAATGTTCCTCCCCTCTCTGGCCCCTGCGCTCTTGCCCTGGCTGAAGTCAAGCATTACAGGTGTTCCCTGCCCATAGGCATGGGATTTTTGGTGTTCAATGCTTCCTTAGCTGCAGCCTGAGACCCCAAGCCTGGATTCCCCTCCAGCAAAGCACGGTTAAAGCTGCTAACCAATCGGAAGGTGAGCGCTCTTTGGCTCTGGCTTCCAATTGGCCCCTATAGTCTGCCCCTGTGTTCTCACTAAACCCTGCAAAAAATCTAATTTTCCCATTGTGCCTGGTCTAACATGATAGAATCATCTATTTGCCTTATGGCATGACCAATATTTGACATTGCTTAGTGTGCTAGAGTGACTCAGGGTGATTACACTTCCTTCTGTAAATCTGTATTTGAGCTGAGCTTTTAGGTGCCAAAGTAATTACACTCCTTGCCTTGCTGTTCCACCTCTCTGTGGGTGCAGTCAGTCCTGGACGCCTTCTCATCCTCCTCCTCCCCTGCTGTATACAAGACCCTTATGGGCTCCCAGTCCCGCAAGCATAGGGAAACTTAGTCAGCAGGTGTTTGGCACTACTTTAGCTGCCTCGGTAGACCACAAGCCTGGATCTTTCACCAGCTAGACATGGCAATAGACTTCAGCCAATCGGAATGTGAGCGCTCTTTGTCACTGGTTTCCAATTAGTTCTCCCAGTCCGCTTCGGTTTTCCTTCTAAACCAAATTTAAATCTGATCATCTGCCTAAGTGCACTTAGAAGGAGCTGTAATCACTTAGTTGCCTGACTATAGAATACTTATCCTTATGAAATACCATGAGTTTATGCTCTCTTCTCAACTTCTGTGCTCACGCCAGCTCTCTTGTTGGGCTGTTGACTACTTTATCCAACCGATGATTCCATTAAGCTGTAATGATTGATGTTGTATTGTGTATTTACTTGTATTATTGTTATCCATTTATATTATTGTGCTCATTGTAAATATTTTATATGTACTTTACTACTTACCTGGTCTTAAACAGGTCCATCTTGAAAATGAGCTTGCTCAACGATGTTCACCCGCATAAATAAAGATTTTGATTTGGTTTGATTTGATAATTTATTTATTTAGTTATTTGAAAATTGGTGACCGAGAAAGGCATACTGAACTGAGATTAATTTCCAGGTGCAACCCGGGGAAGGGAAAACAGAGTGCAACATAATATAGAACATATGGTTGAACAACAATAGGTGCAGGCATCAACTACATTGTAATAAATACTTCATAGGTATGTGACAGGTACAAATTAAAGTGCAGCTTTCAGACAAAAGTCTCTCAAAATTCTAGTGCCTGATAAGACATTATATATTGTACCAATGAACACACAGTGCACTAGAGAACAGATAAAGCTCTTTGAGAAAAAATTAGAGCCTGTGGTACTGAGACAAATGGTGAAGGCTTCCTAAAGAAAATAGGTGCAAGGAGTGGGTGGGATGAGTTTCAGCAAGTGCTTGAAGGAGCCTGAGGAGGTAGAATTGAGGAGGGAGGAGGGGAGCTGGTTTTGGAAAGCAATTGGAGAAGGAAGATTGCCCCACAGAGGAACGAGGATGAAGAATGGACAATGTTCTCTGGTTCCTGGATTGAACAGACCATGGAGCTTGAGTAACTGGACAGAAGGGTGATGAGAGATAGGAGGAAAGGGAGCCAAACCAATATTCTGAGATGATGGAAGAACAGTGGGACTAGCTGCATGATGGTAAGGGTGTGATGGAAAGGGAGGAGTAGAGGGAACAATGGTGAGTACAAAGAGATGAGTTTGTAGCAAAATAATAAAAGGCATTGCAGAGAGTGTCAAGTCTGGCTAGGTACTGTAAGTGGAAGGTGTGATACTACAAACCACAGTTGCATAGTTGAAAACTGTGATCACTATTTTGGTGATCAGCTCATAGCAGACTTGCTGGGGAAGGCAGTATTTGTTACAGTACAGGGCATCCAACTTTGGGTGTAATTTCATATGGATGACATCAATGTCGGCCAAGAAGTAAAACTTGCTACAGAGTAACACACTCAGGTACTTAAAGGATTGCACTGCTTCCAGAGAGTTGCCATCAAGCACCCAGAAGACTAAAAGTCTAGAAAGCCATGCCAGTTTCTGGCTGTTACGAAAAATCTTGGACACTGTTTTTTTTTTTCTTGACCTGAAGATGGTTGGAGTGGAAACAGAGTAGGATGTATGAAAAGGTATTTTTTATCTTTTTTTATTTATTCATTTGTTAACCGGGTAAGGACACTGGACCGATGGCCCTTTTTCAGGCCGAACCCAGAACACAATAGAAAAAGACACAACAACAATAAACATATAGTACATAATAACGATAACATACATTACACAACAACAATAAATTACAAGAAGCAACTACATGAAGATCTTAACAGTAAATATTCTTTCAATTTTGCCTTAAAGCTTAATATGGATGAAGCCTGGTGAATGATTAAAGAAAGTGCATTGCAAAACACTGGGCCAGCAATAGAAAAAGCACAAGACACAATTTTAGGTTTGGGTAATACTATATCCAGTTAAACACCATTGGAAGGATGTAAACTAGAAAGAACATTTGGTAGATTTACAAGATTGTATAATGGGAATTGCGATTTAAGAAAAATACATTTAAAGATTGTGCAGCCAAAAAAATACTCTATCCTGGCCATCAGAGCCAGCCAACCTAACTGGAAATACAAGGCACAATGGTGAGTTTGCATGGGCACCAAAAGGACAAATCGACAAATGTTGTAATACAGTATACAACCTTCATGGATTGCAATTCCTTACTCCCAAGATTCAAGTAATTATAGGGAACATAGTCAAAATGTGGTAATAATGAATCTACTGCAATAGTTTTTCTTACATCAAATGAAAAATAGTTTTTAAATTTATACAAAAGGTCAAACCTCTTATTTATGGTACGGGTAAATGAAAGGATCTAAGATGAAAAAGTCAACCCGGGGTCCAATAGGACACCAAGATACTTAAATAGATATACCTGTTCAATAACCAAACCATTTAAATCATTCAGACATAAAGATGGATTATCTCTGAGCATAAAAGTGGTGCCAAAAACCATAGACTTCTTCTTTTTGAATTCAGGACCATGAATTATTCAAAAAACATTTACAAATAATCTCAAAATCATTTTCAGAGAAACCATTTATTCTGAAGAAGAGCCACCTTGAGAAAAAATTATCAAATCATCTACATAGAGGATGGTTTCACATCTCTTACAAACAGAAAGAAGGACATTAATGAAAATAGAAAATAACAAGGGGCCCAAAATGGACCCCTGAGGAACTCCACAGCTGATCAGTGATGTATCAGATACACAAGGAACAATACTAACCAATTGTGAACGATGAACAAAAATCATGTTGAAGCAGGTCTTCTAGGATGCAGAGAAGAAACCTGACAAGATGACTGTGTCATCTGCATACTTATGCATATGCGAATTTTCAGAGGCAGATAGGAGATCATTTATAAAAATTGCAAACAGAATATGACCTAGTTTGGAGCCCTGCAGAACTCCTGCCTGGATGGGAAGGGGTGATGATAAGGGGTTCCACCATGACACAGTGACATGAATTGCATTGAATGGCATTACAGTGAAGGCACAATGCTGACAGTTGGCATCATGCCGTCTGGGAAAGCAAGTGTTTTTTGCGGGAGGCTTTGCCCCACACACACCCCATCCAATAGATAGCTAACTCTGAGTTGGAGTTGATTCAGGGAGGGGGTGCTGTCCCAAGAGACAGCAGTGTCAGGAATACAGGGAACCATTGCAGCGAATTGCTGATTTTGTCGCTGTAATGGTCTTTACAATTAAAGATGCAGCGAATTTAAATTCCACCGGCGAAGTGAACGCGAAGTGGGCACTTCGCATTGCCACTCTGCATAAAAGTGCTCACTTTGCCTTGTCATTACCACTTCGTGTTAAGGCAGAATGGCAATGCGAAGTAAGGCAAAGTCATTGTTTTTAATGGACTTCGCGTTCCTCATAATGATTCTAAGTGATCCACTTGGTGTTTCAGATTTGGATGCCCCCCCCACACAACACATGGCTTACAGTACTGTAAGTCACATGCTGTTTAGCTAGGCAGGAAGAAAGTGAATCATAGAAGCTGACACTTTTACTTTCTCCTGTGCAGTCGGAGAGAGAGGAGTGTGTTTTGTGACTGCTGATACTTCGAGATCAGAGCAAGGAGGAGATTTAAACTTTGATTTAGACCCAACAGCTTTTTTAAAAGCTACATTTTTTTGTCTTTTCTGTATTCTTTTTCACTTAATTTGTTCTTTCTGTAAATGTTATTTTTCTTACCTTTATAAGTAGTTAGTTGTTTGTCTGTGTCTGTGTGACTGTGTGTGTGTTGTGTAACAGTGTGAGTAGTGATTGCTCTAACTGAGGGAGCTCAGTAGGAGAGATGGACCAGGGTGAGGGAATGTCTGGAGCAGGGCCAGCTCTGGGAGAGCATGGTAGTGGTAAGCATCGTACCGTGCACATGTGTGGAGGGCATGGGCACCCATTCCTGTTGAACTGCTTGAAACTTGTGAGTGTCCCCCCCCCGGAAGCAGGACCAGCACCTCCTCCAATCCTGACTCTGAGGCAGTTGAACCACCACCACCACCAAGTGTAGTACCAGGTCCTCTGGAGCAGGATGTGCCTGTCCCCCTGGGCCCAGGTGTGGATCCCATCCCTGTTCAGCACCGTGACCAGCTGGCTGCCAGTTCATCTGGCCATCCCCTGCCTGTGCCTGGTCCTCCCTGCACCTCAGTCGTTTGGAAGTTTTTTGACTGTGCTGGGGGGACAGCAGTGTGGTCAAGTGCCGCCTATGTGAAGTGGAGGTGTGCCGTGGCCCCTGGGGGACTCACTTGGGGACTGGGGGCCAGCACACCCATATGCTCAATCACCAGCAGTTGGAGTGGCAGGCTGCCACAGAACAGACCATGCCTGCACCTGCTGGCCATTCTGTGGCAGAGGGTGCAGCTGTGCACTGTGGCATCCCTAAGAATAGGAGGGCCCCAGCACCAGCACCCCAACCCCCCAACCACCACTAGCAGGTCAGCCTGTAGAACATGTGGACCCCAGAGAACTGCGTATAACACAGGCTGACGTGGCAGTTCTCTGGAGTGCTGTCGAGGAGAACAACGAGAGGGTGAGTGCTGTGGAGCAGTGGCTGGATCTCATAGAGGGACATCAATTGCAAATTATGTCCATGCTGGAACTGCTGCTGGATCACCATGGGATCCCACATTAGTTTTTTTTTTCCTCACACCATGTGCCCCCCCACACCTTCCTTGCTGTGTTATAAAATGTATTCCTCCACCATCCCGACCCTTGTATGTAATTATGCCCTTTTTTGTTGTCTTCTGTATGCGTGACACTTTGTATTCTGAGTAGTGCAAGTATACTGTGCTAAACTGCATGTGTGCATCAGTCTTCTTTCCAGTCTGTGTATGTACTGCAGACACTGTCCAACTCATTGACTTAAAAAACATTTATTAATGAGTACAATGGCTGGATGGTGAAGCCTGGAGAGATACTACAAAACAGGCTTATAACACATCCAAGTAACTAGTAAAAAAATGAATGTTTTGATTCGTGATGTAATCGTAAATCATGATTTGTGACTGCATTTGTAACTGCGATGAAGAAGAAACGTGAATGCCTACGGCTGTACTTCCCCGAGCCCCAATGAGGTGTGGCACAAAACTCCCCGACTTAAAAACACTCATTAATGAGTACAATGGTGGGGTGGTGAAGCATAGAGAGATATTACAAAACAGGCTTACAATACAGCCAAGTAACTAGTAAAAAAAAATGAATGTTGTGATTCATGACGTGATCGTAAATCATGATTTGTGACTGCATTTGTGACCATGATGATGAAGAACATGATTTGTATCACGAGTGACTCGTGATGATGGTCCTGACTTAAAAACACATATTAATGAGTACAATGTTCATGCAGAATTATGCACCACACCTGTCCAGTAATCTGAAGGGAAGCCAACAAAACAACTGTGACTTAAGTTAGAGATGGAAATTGGGCCCTAAAGAGATGCAAATGCACAGACAGATTAAGATTGCGCTGCGCGCTGAAGAGATGCAGTTGCAAAGGCATAACACCTAACCAGTGCTCACCATCAGAAATTCAAATCTGGAAAAGAATACCTTTGTCGGTTGATGAGGGCCGCGGGGGGGGGGCAGTGTACTGCACTACTGCAGTAACAGTCACTAGTACCAGAAAAGATACCACAAAGAAGTGCAAAAATTACACAGCTGCAGTGGATAACAGGTTCACATTGCTGAAATTATGTGGCACCATAAAAGGTGTCTGATTTGATGACATGCGTCACACATATACTCACACACACACTAAGTAATGCATAGCAAATTGAAAACATCAGTAATATAACCACATATTTTAAACAAACTAAAATTATGCACTGCTGCACCACGACAATCAGCAAAAAAATGGCAAGAATTATTGAAAATATTACTGTGTGTACATTAACGCAGTTATACAAGAAAAATATCACCAAAACAGAAAGCATTGACTTTTTCTCCAAGTTAATCTACCTACACCACAGATACACCCCTCCCCAAAGCACACTTCCACTGTCTTTCAGTACACAGACTGAATGTTGTACATTAGCATTCAAAATCCACACACAACAATAAATGCTCGATGATATGAGCACAGGAGGGTTTCATATAATCAATGAACTAAAGTTTCAGCAAAAAAAAAATGACTCAAAAAGGCATTTTTACCAGCTTTTAGGTTTGAATTGCAGAGAGCTCTCAGAACAGATTGTCTCCTACAGCTTCCTACACACCCTACCCCAAACTGAGGCTGTGCAGAACAATCTAGAGCCCATGTGACCTGAAATCCCATGAATCACTGCAAAATTCGCCTTTGGCGCTTAAAAATAAGGTGAAGTGAGTCGAAGTACATTGTTTTCAATGTACTTCACCTTAAGAATTGGTGGAGTAGTGGTTTGGGAATGCAGATTAACACAAAGTCATTGTTTTCAATGGACTTCGCGTTACCCATTATAATGCGAAGTACTCCACTACGCATTGTGGAGTACTCCGCGAATTCACCTTCACTCTGAAAATCACTTTGCAGAGCAAATTGGGGCCACTTTGCCCATCTCTATTCACAATATTCCCATCACTGTCCAAATGTGATAGCATGATAAGGTGCTTCTGACCTGAACTGACTGCTGATGGCCTGTAAGATATGAGAAGAAGCAATCAACAGCAGGAGCTGAGAGGCCGGAGGAGCTCACTCAGTTTATCCTGGAGGAGTGGATAGGACATCAAGTCAAAAGCTTTGGTCAGATCGATAAAAATGGCAGCTTTGATGTGCTCCTGATCCATTCCTGTGAAGATAAAATCAGTAACACGTAGCAGGGCAGAGACAGTGGAATGGTGCTTATGAAAAACAGACTAGAAAGTGGAGAGGAAACTGAAAGACGTAAGGTAGTCAAGAAGTCCGGTGTAGATTAACCTCTCTTGCAGCTTGGCAAGGGAAGGGAGGAGGGAAATTGGTCTGAAGTTTCTATGGGAGGAGGGGTCCCCCCTTTTTGTGATGTGGAAGGACATCAACAATCTTCCATGGTTGAGAAATGGAGCAGAGGGAGAATGAGAGGTTCAGCAGGTGAATAAGTGGAGCTTCAATTTGCAGGAGCAGAGAGGTGGGGGTGTTTGTAATCAAGATCAACAGGGCTAGATTTTGAGAGGTTGACAGTGGTCAGGGCAGACTCAGTTTCATGAACAGAAATAACTCATACTTTAAGTCATATTTAGAACTACGTCCCTATGACTATGAAATGACGTGTACCTACCCTCAGGTCTAAGACAGATTATCATTTTTAACCACTCTTTGCTTACCCCATGTGAGCTGCAGCACTCTGCCTTACGTGAATGTTATATGACCTTCCCAAGTTGTCATTATCCTAAAATGCCCAAAGTATACATTAGTTCACAAATAATACAAAAGTTACATGATATTCAGAGTTGACAAAGGATAGAAAATTCAAACATATCCTGGTTCAAAATACAACGGTTAATGTCTTAAAGCTGCAGAAGTTTTCATTGGTCAGAATTATTTTTTTACTTCTGCATAATAATATTAATACTAATAATAAAGATAGTGTTAGGAGGACTAAACCTCACTTTCAGGTTCTTGGCAATATTGGGAATGCAAGTAATCACAGACACGTTGCATAAGAGTAATAAACAAGTTTATTACTACCAAAAGGATAAATCACAGTTGCCCTAAGCAGTTCTTACCAATACGAACCGGGAGCCAGTGCTAAGCGTTCCCTATTCCTTGAGGTTTCTATGTGTTTCCTGGGATCTCCGAGGTACAAGACTAGTGTATTACATTAAATACCTATGACAATTACTATGGTTACTGTAAGATAGAAACAATTCTAGTTACAGAGATGAGCCCTATTGGCAAAATTAGAGGTGGCTCCACGGTCCAAGATAACATTATACAATTTTGTATAGTCATCAGTTTATGAACAAAAGAGTTCTTATACAGAATCTTACATAACTCAGTGTAGTAGTACAAATCACCAAAAGGTGGCAATGCCGACTTACATATAATAAATACTCCATGGACACAGATGCCTTGGCATCTTACAAGTAAGAAATACACAGAAAATACATAGAAGAATATATGTATTAGCAAGCAAAGTGTATTACAACAATATGCATTCATATCCTGATATCTACTCTTGTACAGTAGATGCCCTTAGCCCTATATGTTTATTATAACATATGCTTAAGTGCTAGCTGTCTACAGTGTACCTAAGAGGGTACCAATTAGGTGCAGGGACCTCATGTAACATTCCCCCCCCATTGCCTCCAAGGGCAACACAGGTAAATCTAGGGAAAGGCCAGGGAGCAGTGGTGATTTACAAACCCGATGCACTAGCTTTGTAAAGGAACTCGCGCTGCTCACGGTGTTAGCGCAGTGTGCGCTGTAGGCAGCAGAGCATAATAATCAAAATAAAGATTAAAAATGCTTGTATAATAACAAAACCTTTAAAGGTAATCTCTAACCAGGTGTTAGTCAATGCGTCATTCATGTTACCGTCAGTAATTAATGAGAGGATAGCTTCATTGGCCTTGGTCATATTACTGCTGATGTAGATGAGGTGTGTGTCTTTCCTGTCTAAAAGTGATTTTAATGTGAGTGTCAATGGGTCTATGTGTACATTAAAATATGGTAAGTATTCAGACAGTGTGATCAGATAATCAGGATTACCATCAATGATGTCTGCATCGAGTAGGGGGACAAGGGTTATGACTGTATGTCCAATGACAGTCTTCTGGTGGGGGACAAAACAGAAACTGGGGTAATCAATAACACATATAACAGATCCATAAGTACAGCTTTTAAAATTTGTAACCAAGCAGTGCTCCCCATCGGAATTATACTGAGAGCAAACAGTAGGGAGTCTCCACTTTTGCAACTGGACAGGGCAGGTGTAGGCCATCTTTGAAATCTGTGTTGACAGGTGATGAACAGCCTCACGATATGATTGGTAGAGCTTATCTGGAGCCAAAGTCGAATCCAAGGAATCCGTGCCATTCTTGGTGATGTCATCATCCATGGTGAAAGTCCAATCAATGCTATCTGGAGAATAACCACAAACAGGTTGAATAACATCAAATACATCACATCAGCACAAATAAATGTATTGCTTCTTCTCACAGCAGTCCGTGTGCAGAGCCACCCAGGCATCCAGGAAAGGATGAAAACCCAGTAGAGGCAGTAGATCCAGGCATTTTCTGTAGATGTCTTCATCCAAATGCCCGATCGAATGGACCAGTGCAAGCTTGTCAAACAATGCAGTAGTGGGATCAAAAGGTGGTAAAGAGACAGTAAAAGAAACATACCTGGTATCTGTTATGAAACATTTCTTAGCAGCAAAACAAGGACCAGTATTAGTGTCTGGTCACAAACCCCCAATTCCTAGCTGTAGAAAGAGGAATGGTTAAAGCTTGTTGCATAAACATAGCAATACAACCAGGGGTTTTACATCGTGGACAATACCATTTGGAAATGCATCTGTCTTGTATGATATCAGGGAGTCTTCCAGATTCTAAATCACGGAAGAGATTATTGATGGTAGTGATAATGTAAGAGCCATAGGCAGAGCAAAATATTTCTCTAGCAATGTATTGTTTATCCTCTTCTTTATTGTTTTGTTGTATGAGTGCGTTGATCTTATCTCTCGAATCAGTAAACGCCTTAGCAATGTCATGCATGTTGTATACGGTGTATCTTTCTTCCTGACTAAGGCCATCCACACCATGCAATAATGGGGGTAGTATATTGTTAACCAAACCAGTGAAGAACTTGGCAGAACACGCTTTGATAGCAGCAATGTCTGCTTTATTTCAAATAGACATAACTGTACCAAAGAGGCCTGTGACAGTACCTGTTGCACCTGTAACATCAGAAATGTCAACTTCACGTGTCTTATGTTTATGAGTTAGATCATCAGGAGTGGGTTTTCTCCTGAAGTTGCCTCTATGTTCAGTAGAATGGACCCCGGCAATAGGGTCTTGAGTACAAATCTGAAATGCAGCTAAACTATCAAGCAATAATGAACTATAAAATGCTGAAGTGTTAGTACTGTGACACATACCAAATTCTTTCATATTCCAGTAAGTAAGTTTAAACAAAAGAGGTATATGCATAAACTGTAAGTTGTTAATCAATGAACCTGGGAGGGCAGTGGCTGTTAGACCACTATGGGGACCAGGGGTATGCTTTGGACATTCCAAAAGCTGTTTATCAGTGGGTGGTAACACAGAGAGGTACATGGCTGCAGAAGCCATGTGGTGTACAGCACAAAATTTCCGAGCAGAATCCTTAGACAAAGAATTACAGTAGGAAGGATCAATCAGCGACTCGGAATACTCTACCGAAACAGACAACTCCTCACCCATCCAGCACTGAAGCTAGCTATTCAATCCTCAATCATCTCAGTCATCGACTATGGCTTAATTATTTATGGGTCCGCCTCTCCAAGCGCAGTGAAACGGATCACAACCTCCCTAAACAAGGCATGTTGGCTGCTTACTGGCGCACATCGACTTACTCATACCTGTGAACTTTATGCTGAAACTGGGTGGCTACAACTATCAAACCGTTTAAAGTACTTCACCTGCCTAATGGCTAAGAAATCCATCATGGGCCTCACCCCACCCTGCATTCAAGACCTGCTATGCCAGAACTCAAGTGTACGACTCACCAGAAGATCAGAAACCCAGCTTCTTCAGGTCCCCCACTGTCGGACCACACATGGTCAATGATCATTCGCCTATCGTGCCCCCAACTGGTAAAATACTCTTAGCACCTCTATTACCTCCTCTAACTCATTAGGTGCTTTTAAATCTAGACTATTCTCTCACCTAGCCACCTCAAACTCCTGTGACTGCCTTGATTAAATCCAAATCTACTCTCACTTCTCCTCCCTTGCCCTCTTACTTGACAATGGCCTGTTAGTGGATCCTCTTCTCCAACTATGGTCTGCTCCTTCTCCGACCCCCTCTTTTCCTTTTCTCACTTACTCTACCTATTATACCTCCCTTACCTATCTTCCCTCTTCACTTGTTTTCTAAATGATGAAAGTGTTTAAGTGGTATTATCTGCTGTTCATAAATGTCATTAGGTTAGCTATTTTTTGTCTCTGTCTATTTCCACAATGTTACCTAAATGTGCAACCCTTTGTATCCCTATTGTTTGTAACCAATTTTAATGCGGAACCTTTGTAAAAGAGCCTTGGCTCAAAGGTATTAATTCCTAGAATTTACAATAAGCAATAAAATAAACAATAAATTAAGGCAGTAATGTTGTACAAACCAGAATGTCTTAATGCAGTTTGTAACAAGGACAGAGAACCATTTGGGGATAATTTAGCATTGGGTCAACCCTGGAAAGTTCCTTTGGAGAGTTTGGCCATGGGGAGAATTTGTCCTTTCGATGTGGTTTGCCACTCAATTTGTAGGGTAGATTTATCAGGAGCAACAACTGAGGCAGTGAGGTAAGCATCGGAACCTTCCTGGACAGTGATCAGACTATCTTGTATATTGATGGATACTCCCTCTGGAGGAGGTGCTGGAGGATCAAGGTGTAGTAGGAGGTTCAGTACCGTGTCTTGGATGCAGGGGATAACTCCTGAGATGAGGAGATAATGGAACAAGATAGCCATCTTGTCAGTGTATCTGAAAAGGAAGATCAAAGATTAGTATGTTAGTACTATTCCACCCAATGGGGTAAGGAAAAGTAGTTAAGCTCCTTTATACAGTTTCAGCTGGTTTGCATGTAACCATTTGTCAGTCAACTTGCTGTTATGTAGGAGTCTAACCTGATAGACTGCTGGACTGAGCTTGTTCACTATGTAGTATGGGCCTGCCCAGTTATTGGAGAAGGAGTGGGTGGGATGTGCAAATCGGAGTACCATCACCTGCTCTCCAACCTGCCAATCCACTTCTTGTGCATGTTTGTCAAACTGTATTTTGGATTGTTGCTGGGCCTTGCCCATGCAGTTGGCAGCATACAAGTGTGTGTGTATGAGCTCTTTTCTGAGTTTTTCCACATATTGGTCTACAAACACACGGTCTGCAGTGGGGGTGTGCAGGTCAAACAACAGGTGTTCAGGTAATCTCATCTGTCTTCCAGTCATCACCTCAAAGGGTGTAAGCTGGGTAGTGGCTGAGGGTGTACCCCTATTTGCCATAAGGAGTAACAGCAGTAGGGAATCCCAGGTTTTGGGATTGGCCTTAATGAATTTGGAAAGCATTTGCTTAATCTGTCTGTTGGCTCTTTCTACTTGACCTGAGGATTGGGGGTGGTAAGGTATGTGGAACTTCTGCTGAACTCCAAGGAGTTCAAGGGATTCTTTCATCAACTCACCTGTAAAACTGGTTCCTTTGTCAGAGTCTACCTTGAGAGGTAGGCCTCACCTGGAGAAAATCTGTTCCACCAGGATTTTGGCAGTGGTCTTTGCCATGCATGTCTTAGTGGGGAAAGCTTCAACCCACTTGGAGAAGAGATCAGTTACCACAAGAACATACTTATTATTTCTGCTGGTGTTGGTCAGAGGGCCAATAAAATCAATCTGTATGGCATGCCAAGGGCCAGAATGTTGTTGTGGTAAGAGTTTGGCATTTCGTTTGGTAGGGATGGGGTTGTTTTGCGCACAAAATGAGACAGTTGTCTATGTACTGTTTAACATCTTTGGTGACACCAGGCCACCAGGTGGTGGTCTTAAGCCTTTGGAGGGTATTTTCCAATCTCTGGTGTCCACCAGTGGATGTATCATGCACTTGGTGCAAAAATTCAGATCTCAGGTGTCTGGGGACCACCCACAACTTGGTGGTGGAATCATCTGGTTGATACCAGATGAGCTTGTCATCAGGTGACAAGTGTAACTTACCTTCATGCCTCCGGTAGGGGTTATGTGTGGGAAGTTTCTCTTAGGTACTCTTGTCAAGGAATCTGAACACTTCTTTGAGTTCAGTTTCAACATGTTGGGCTGTTGAGAGGTCCAAGGGGGTAAAAGATGCAGGTTTCTTCCTGAGTGCTGCAATCTGTATGGCTGCATTGGCCTCTGGATGGTCCATCATCCAGGTGTCTCCCCCTTGGGCCTCTTCCTTAGCAAGGGTGTCTGCTGTGTCATTGAAGGCATGGTAGGGGTCATGGAGAGAATGAGCTTTGACTTTATGTACGTAGAGTTTGTGTGCCAATTTCTGTGCCAGTGAATATATGTCTATTACCAGTTCCTTGTACTTCACTGGGCTGCCATCAGAGGAGAGGAAGGAGTTCTTCTGCCAGAAATGAAGAAATTCTGTAAGAGAACAACAAACCCAGTTAGAGTCTGTAAAAATGATAGTATCCTTGGTCCCATGTTGGATGAACTCAAGGGCACAGGCCACCACTGCCATCTCTGCATATTGTGATGATGCTACACTACAGTGCTTAGATATTTTGACAGTGTTCCCATAAGGGTAAATCACTAGGATGCCCATCCCTGCGATTTGTTCTCCCTGGTAGTAGGATGCTGAACCATCAGTAAAGACGTGACACAAAGAGGTGTTATCAAGTATTTGTGGCGTGGCAGGGAGTAAAGGACCTGGATCTGGAAGATCAGGTGACTGCAGTGTACAGTCATGGGGTCCTCCTTGAAAAAGGAGTCCATGAGCTAGCATAGATGGAATTTTTGTCAGTTGTACCTATATGTCTCTATCCTGGAGAAGAAGAGACCAGTGTGCTAGTCTGGTGTTAGAGACTGACCCATCCTTCACTCTGTCTGAGAGCAGAAAGGTAGTCGGGGTGTGGTTGGTGTTGATGATCAGTGGAGAGTACCCAATGATATACAGGGAGTGCTTGACAGCCCAATAGGTGGACAGAAGGTTCCTTTCACAAAGGCCATACTTCTGCTGCACTGGGGTCAAGAGCTGTGATGCATATGCAATGGATCTCAGGGTACCATGAACCTTCTGGGCCAGCACTGCTGACATGGCAATGTCAGAGGTGGCGCATTCCAGATGGAATGGTAGTGCTGGATTGGGGTTAACCAGAGCTGGGGCGGAGGCTAAGGCCTGCTTCAGTGATGTCACAGCCTGGGTGTGTATAGGGCCCCAAGTCCATAGGATGTCCTTTTTGAGTAACTCACACAGAGGAGCAGCTTTCAGAGCAAAATCACAAATAAAATCTCTCAAATAATTCACCATACCTAGAAACCTTTGAAGAGTTGCCACGCTGGTGGGCAATGGCAAGTCTTGCAATCCCCATACATTTTTCCAGGTAGGGCTTCAACCTTGGTAGTTATTTAAAGACCTAGAAAGAGTATTTCTTTCTGACATAGTTGTGCTTTTGCTGGATTGCATTTCAGGCCTGCTCTCTGGATAAGAGTCAGTAGTTCGTCCAAGAGATCAAAATGTTGTTCCTGTGCAGCTGTTGCCAGCAGCAGGTCATCCACATATTGCAAGAGACATTGGGGAGTAGAGAAACTCTCGAGGGTGTCCATCATGTGCAGATGGAACAGGGATGGACTATTATGGAATCCTTGTGGCAAGCAAATCCACTTGTACTGTCTTCCTTCAAAGGTGAAGGCAAACTTATATTGACTCTTAAGGGCCAATGGTAATGACCAAAAACTACTGGAAATGTCCAGGGCACTGAACCATTTCAGGTCAGGGGTCAAGAGTCGGAGTACATCAGGTGCTGATGCCACAGTTGGGGAACAGCTGGAGGTGACCTGATTCAGTTTCCTGTAGTCAATAGTAAGTCTCCAGGCACCTGTAGGTTTCTTCACGGGCCACACTGGGGAGTTGGCAGTGGAAACACAAGTTCTGAGTACTCCTTGCTTGAGGAGTGACTTGACTGTTTCTCTTAGGGAAGGCAAGGCCTCAGCTGGAAAAGGATATTGCCTTTGCCTCTCATGTGCTGGGCCTGGCACTTTGATGACAGTGTACATTCTGCCACAGTCATGTTTGTTAATTACAAACACTTTCAAATGTCATTGCAAAATGGGGAGAAGCTTTGGGAAGGGTTCATGAGCCTTGAACAAGTCTATGACATCATACTCCTTGTCATTGGCAGATATTGTTGCCACGACGTGTAAATCAGGAATCAAAATGGTATGATATTGACCCTGAATCTGTATCAGTAGCATGTTAGCTAGGTCCACCACACAGCCATGTGACGTGAGGAAGTCATTCCCTATCATACTAGGATGGTCATGCATTATCATTAGTTTGAAAGTGTGTGAGGCCTTTAGATGGCCTAGCTCTACCAGTCAGGGTAGAGAACTGTATGTAGGTAGCCTAATACCATCAACTCCTGACATGTTGGTCCTCCGTCCGGTGGACCAAGGGGATGTGTCTGGATGTTCATCATGTAGCACAGATACAGCTGCACCTGTATTTAGCAAGACTACTAGTAGGCAGCCCCCAACCTCAGCCTCGGTGCAGGGCCTTCCATTTGTATCCAATATTAGATTGTTTACAATCCGGACTGGGGCCTGTAATTGTCAATCTGTACTGCTGGAAGCATGGAGAGGTTGGGCTTGACTCTTGTGAATCACTTCACCATGCTGCACTGACACTATATAGGGAGGAGCTTCTGGGTTCAGGCCTGTATGAGCCTAAGGGCCTGCACCACCAGTGTCCTCATGACTCATTGGGGTCTGGGTTGCCGGTTGTACCGCTGCAAGCTTCTGTGCGGGAGCAGCATCCGCTACAGAGTGCACTTGTCCCAGGAGCTCTCGGAATTTCTGATTTTCTTTGGCTATCTCCCTATACGAAGGATCTGTTCTTTGTTGTTGTGGTTTACCTTTACCCTTATGCTTTTTACACTTATGCCAATTCCGGTTCCCACCCCACTGCTGTTGTTCTTGCAGTTGTTGTTGATGGGCCTGTTGTGGGTGTTGGTTATCAGCTGGAGGGGCTTGCTGATGTTGGGCTTGGTGGTGTTGGGCCTGCCCTTCCACAGTGTAGTGCACTGTGGCCTCTGGAGCAGGCTCCACAATGGCTACTTTCTTGGAACTGGAGCCCAGATCATGGATATGGAGTTGGTAAACTCTCTCGGTTTTCCAAAGGATGTCAGCAAACCTATCTGTATTGGGGTAGGTGGTTGGCTGTACCTTTTCTTGTACTGCTGGAATCATGTTCCTAAGGAACAGGGTCTTATATTCAATCAGATCTATGTCCGCAGCTTCTTGTGCCAAGAGCTTTCCAGCTCGGTAGGCCATCCAAAGTCTCTGGTGGTAAGTCACTGGACTTTCCTTTGCATTCTGCTTTACAGGGTATGCAAGCATCACTCCTACTACACCTGGGCTGTGAGCAGAAATGAGCTCAGCTGCAACCTCATCAAAGCTGGCATTCCCATCCTGGCGGATGACATCGGGGAGTTTGACCCATAAACTAGGATCAATGGTTTGGCATACTATTTGGACCTGGTATTCTGCAGTGATGCTAAGCATCTCGCATTTAGAACGCACCTTTTCTGAGTGACAGCTGAGGTTATCGGATGGATTCATCTGACCGATGCTGTCAGCTATTTGCTGAACAGAGTAGGCCATTTGTAGGGTATTACTGGGTCGATCAGGCAGAGATAGATTGTCTCGGGCACCGTCTAGGGTGTCCCGAGCTGTAGCCTCGGTGGCAGTACGGACAATAACCTCCTGAGTGACAGCCTCTTGCAGAAGCTGCCTAATCTGGGTTTTAATGGCCAGTTTACTTCTCTCAGGAAGAGGTACATTGCCTATTGCAGTTTCAATTATCGTCTCTATCTCTTGCCTATCTTCCACATTAATAACGGCTATCATTGGTGCTGTCAGGACCAGGCCTGGGCCTTCTCCCCCCCATCATGGGGGTCACCATGTTGGTGTCTCCCATGATGGGAGTCATGACGTTGATGACGTATGACATGGTGAGAGTGTAGTGGGGACCCGCCATGTTGTGGATGGCTGGGTGGGGTCTCTGGGCCATAGTAGGGGTCTGACTGGGTATTGTATTGAGAGATGTCATCATCTGACAGCTCCCCTTCAGATGACGTATGTAAGGCAGAGGCTACGCCTCCCATTGCCTTAACATGTCCAGATAGAACTTCCCACTGATGGCACAGTTTTGCCATCTTGGTTTGACATTCAGTATGACTCACACTTGCAAAATCCATATCAACCTCATCTTGCTTTTGCTTTTGCAACACTCTGTACGTGGTGCTCAGTTCGCGATTGTCCCTAACAGCTGTTTCTAAGTCATTACGTACCTGGTTCATCTCGCCTTGTAGCTCACCCATCTCCTCACTCAACTGAGCATTTGCAGCACTTAGCAAATCATTCATTTGCAACTCCTGTCCCTTATCCTGTCTCAAACTTTCACACTCCTGCTTCAACATACGATGTTCCTATTCTCCAGCTTGAGCTGAATGATGCAATAGTGAATCCTTTTCATTCCACAGATTTTGGAATTCAGACTCCAAGTTCTGCTGCAGTCTAGCACATTCCATTTCCTGCAAACCCATCTGTTGCTTAAGAGATGAAATTTGATGATCAAGGGTTCGAAACCTCGCTTTGGAGGCTTCCAGAGCAACATATAGAGCCGCGACCATCAACCCTTTAGCTTGATGCTTATTGGCTGATTGTCTCATCTCCGTGTACTGGGTTGAAATTCCCAGTATAGGGTTTTCAGATTGACTTGTGTCCTGTGCGAAGTCAGCCCATCCTCCATGTGAGGTAAGGAAGTTCGCGACATCGCGTCTCAGTTCTGTGCAGATATTGGATACGGTGGCCATTCTATGGGAGGGAATGAAAAATCAAACTGTGAAAAAGGCGCCGTGCTGTGTATTGATCCACAGCAGGAGCACTTTATACACAGCCAGGCTACTGTAAAAGTTGCAGACTTACAAATCAAAGCTGTAATGGGGTGAGTCGAGTCGGCATCGACCACAACCAAAAGGATGACAGCCAGACTTTGTAAGTGACTACAAACTGGTTGAAAACGGGAGAGGTGATACGGAAATGTACACCTACTGTCCCTGTGGAAAAGGGGAAAAGTTTCAGCAACAAGTGAAAACTTACAAACATCAAATATTGCGTGCACACGGTCACCAATTTGTTAGGAGGACTAAACCTCACTTTCAGGTTCTTGGCAATATTGGGAATGCAAGTAATCACAGACACGTTGAATAAGAGTAATAAACAAGTTTATTACTACCAAAAGGATAAATCACAGTTGCCCTAAGCAGTTCTTACCAGTACGAACCGGGAGCCAGTGCTAAGCGTTCCATATACCTCGAGGTTTCCCTGTGTCTCCTGGGATCTCCGAGGTACAAGACTAGTGTACTATGGTTACTGTAAGATAGAAACATTTCTAGTTACAGAGATGAGCCCTATTGGCTAAATTAGAGGTGTCTCCATGGTCCAAGATAACATTATACAATTTTGTATAGTCATCAGTTTATGAACAAAAGCGTTCTTATACAGAGTCTTACATAACTCAGTGTAGTAGTACAAATCACCAAAAGGTGAAAATGCTGACATACATATCATAATTACTCCAAGGACACAGATGCCTTGGCATCTTACAAGTAAGAAATACACAGAAAATACATAGAAGAATATATGTATTAGCAAGCAAAGTGTATTACAACAATATGCATTCATATCCTGATATCTACTCTTGGACAGTAGATGCCCTTAACCCTATATGTTAGCATAACATATGCTTAAGTGCTAGCTGTCTACAATGTACCTCTGAGGGTACCAATTAGGGTGCAGGGACCTCGTGTAACAATAGTATACAACAAATGTTAAATAGCACATCAGGCATATATTTGTATTGGAAGAAGAGGAACCTCTGAAGTGTCATGGGATATTTTTTCAAGTACAATCCAGTAAATGTATACTGCAGTTAAACAAACAACATTTCTGTAAATAATTAGAACAGAGAAAAAAAATATTGTTATTGACCTCAGCCCATATTTTTTCACTTATTTTAAGTAGAAAAAGATGGCAAATATGCATGCTAGCACCTTCAAAGATGAGTGTGGCCTACTAAAGAACATACTTAACTTATTTATTTATTACCAGGAGGGATATACTGAGCTGAGAACAGCTCATTTCCAGATGCATCCTAGGGGGTGAGGAAAGAGGAGGCTAAGTACAAAAAATAACAACAGGCAAGTATACATGAGCAATTTGAACATAGAATATAAGTAGAAGAGCTCAGTCATTGCTGGTTATACATAGGTAATTAACAGTGCAATAGTATGATATACCCTGCACCTGGAGGTGGATCCTTGTTTGGAAAAGGGAGAGGCAATCAGCAAGGCCACTGATTTGTGGTGATTAAAACAATTAAATTCTGTTTTCAAGACTTAAAATTCCGGAATTTTACCGATGATTTTTACTCTAATTTCTGGATTGTACCGGGATTCTGCTATCATTCTTTTAGTATGTACATAAATAATCAGAATTAAAGAAGGCTTAATATACAGAGCATTAAATAAAGCAAACGGAAAACAAGTACAGAAAGGAATTAAAAGAAAAACACTCTTTTTCATAGATTTACTGATCCGATAGAAAATGTTAGATTCCATGAAATCTTCATTTTTACCGGTTTTCAGGCAGCCCTAATTCCGGAATTTTACCGGATTTTCCAGTAAAAACCGAAAAACAATGACCTTGGCAATCAGTGATTGGGAATAGGGAGAAACATTGAAGGGTGAGAAGGAGAGAAACAACTTAGATGGGAGAATAGGTATGAGTAGGCAGGCAGGAAGGTGGAGGAGAGGGGAGTAAGACGAGTGATGGGAAGGGGGTGTAACTAGATAGGGTAGGGCAGAGGAGATGTGTAGAGAGGGGGAGTAGATGGTTGGAAAAAGCAGAGGAGATAGTGCGGGGGTCAGTTGCAGGTAGAGGAGGGAAAGGTGAAGTTATGCAGCAGGGAGGATAGAGAGTGAAGGGATAAGGCAGAACAGTTGGGTAAAGGGAGGAAATTCCAGAGTCTAGGGAAGCGATAAGAGAAAGCAGCCTGGCCAGCTGAGGAAGTCCTGGGGTGAGAGAGCAAGGGAACAAAAATTGGACCTATGAAGGGTGTAAGAAGAAGGAGGGGGCTGGGCAAGAATAATGGTAAGATAAGAAGGGAGAGAGCAAAGAATTCCTGCAGGCCTAGGTCTGTGGTCATGACCCTGACTGATAACTGAGCCATCAGGTTAGCTAGTTTGGTAGATGCCGAACAGGGGAAGGGGTAGGCTGGTATAGAGGAGTTCCCTGGAGTCAGGGAGCTTAGGGCTGGAAGGAAGGAGCTTAGGTAAATACAAGGACAAGAAAATGAGAGGATCTTTCTCTTGCTTCTTAACCTCTGATCAGAAAGGAACTCCTTTCAGGTGCGGCACAGTAGGCATCAGACAGAACATCCAGGATCTTCAGCATTCTGCAGTTTTCTCTGGGATAAGACAAGTTTTTTTATGTGATGACTAGCAGTAGTTGTGACCATGCTCTGCAGGTTAGCTCTGGATAGTTGCCAGGGCTGTATCAACAACTGTAAGTGCCACCCCTGAAAAATATTTTGTGGGGCCCATCTCCCCAGTGATGAACTAAAAATAACCATTAAAGCAGGTATAAGTTTTACAGCATAAGTTTCTTTGTATCAAGTCTTGCTGATTATACCATGCTGTTCCCCCCCCCCCCCGCTGGCACCATGATCATAGAACTGAACAGTGTAATTTGTTCATGCTCCTCCTGGGAACACCAGCACCAACATTAGATGTTTTAAGTAGTGGGCCTTATTGCTTCTTTGTTCTGCACTCCTCCCCCCGACCATATGAAATTGGAGTTGGAATCTTCAGATACTAATGCTGGCAGACTGAGTTTCAAATGGATAAGCAATATCCACAGAGAAATGTGCAAGTATATCTACTGTATTAGAAAAGATTATGCTGACCTCTGAGGCAGTGGCCCCACCCCAACAGTGTGGGCCCTACTGTAACTGCAGCTCTTGCATCCCCCTGACTACTGCCCTGATAGGTGCAATGAGGAAACTGGCAAGGTCATTCATTGAGACAGTAACTTTGCTGGTAAACCGTAAAAAGAACAAAGGATTACACAAATATGTATTAGGCAGGGGTATGGGGAAAGTTTAATGGTTGTCTTTCTCAAGTGTTTCGCTTTGGTTCCTAGTGATCCCCTCGAGGGAGACAAACTCAAGGTGCAAGCTAGCATGGATGGTGGGTAGGCTAGCTAGGCACTGTCTCAAACCCACTCAGCAGGTCAGGCCCTCTACTCCCAAAGTGCTAACCTCTGAGCGCAGTATTGTGAACAGTGTAACAGACAAGGTAACCCTCTTGTCTGTTTTGTGAGTTCAGATCAACCTTTGGCCTCAAGTTCTGGAGGGATTCAAACTGTTAACCTCTTGTTAGCATACTCAATGCACAGGCTCAGATATATCTGTCTTTGGGGGGCCAGATATCTTTGCCTATGGGCACCTAACCAGGTGTTCAGAGATGAACCCTTTAAAACTTTAATAAAGACCTCAGATTTAAAACACTTCTCTTTCCAGTTTGGTATCACCATTCAAGCGTATGTCTATTGTCTACTATAACCATGTACTTTTCTTAAAATTAAAAAAAAGGGTATTTCTCCCAGTCCCTCCCATACTGTTCAGCAAATGCCCGGAGCATTGACTTTAGGGTACCATTGAATCATTCCACAAGCCCATTGGCTTGTAGGTGATACAGTGTCGTGCATCTCTGCACCACTCCACACTTCTCCCATAAACATTTCATCAGGTCCAATATGAAGGAACCTTCTCGATCGGTGATTACCTCCTTCGGAAACCCAACACGGGAGAAAATCCCAAGTAAGGCATCTGCCACTTTGTCAGTCCTCAGGTACCGGGTGGCATAACCCACCACAATCAGGATGTCTTCCCTGAGGAGCTGGGGGTATTTAAAGGCCTCACAATATCCATTCCCACCCTCTGGAATGGCTCCTACACTATGGGCAAGGGGATCAGGGCTGCTTGGGTTTTCTTGCCCGCCTTCCCTATTTCCTGGAATTGGTGACAAGACCTGCAATACTCCTTCACCTGCTGGGTGAAGTTAGGCCAGTAGTCGGAAGCCATCTTCTTCTTCTCTGACTATGGCTACTCTGACTTACACTGTAGAGAAAAAAAAATAAAATGGGTAGGAACTGGACTGTACGCTGAGTGATATATAGTTCTGTTTCCTTTTTAAAATAAAACTCTGCCTTTTTTTCTTTTTTTTGCCAGAGAGCTTACGGTCTCATCTGACACAGAACAATAAAGCTTGTGATACCAAAATAATGCCACCGCTGCCAATCAATCTGTCACAAACCCACTCAGCAGGTCAGGCCCTCTACTCCCAAAGTGCCAACCTCTGAGCAAAGTCTTGTGAAAAGTGTAACAGACAAGGTAACCCTCTTGTCTGTTTTGAGAGTTTGGATCAACCTTTGGTCTCAAGTTCTGGAGGGATTCAAACTGTTACCCTCTTGTTAGCATACCCAATGCACAGACTCAGATATATTAGTCTTCGGGGTGCCAGATATCTTTGCCTTTGGGCACCTAACCAGGTGTTCAGAGATGAATCCATTAAAACTTTAATAAAGACCTCAGATTTAAAACACTTCTCTTTCCAGTTTGGTATCACCATTCAAGCTTATGTCCATTGTTTGCTATGATCATGTACTTTTCTTACAAATAAAAAAAAAGAAGTCAAAGACAGACCAACTAAGTTCTAAAAAGAATTTTACTATAATAGATAAGAATATGTAAAACACAACAATACAGAACTGTTATATCACAAGACATACAAATCTATTAAAAGAACAAGGTTTTAAACAGTGCAATTCCTACTACAGTACTTAGTCTCTAAATACTTGCTTAAAAGTACTCCCAAGATGTTTCGTGGTCAGAGTCTAGGTAAAAAAGTATCTCTGTGAAGTTAAACAGACTAAATTAAAAGCTGGCTTTTACCCCACCTCTTTCAGGAGGTCACCTAGCTCCTCCCTGTCAGGATATATGAAAATATATATATATCTTATACAAAAGTATTACATTCTGCAACTTCAGCATAATTCATGTCCTTCAAATGACACTACTTTTGATCTCATAATAAGCTTCCTTCTTCAAGGACATGAAAGCATCTTTATGATTTCACACTTCTATGTTATAATCTGGGTTTTCCTTCCAACGTCATAAAATGGATATGTTCTAGCAACTATGGTTGTAATTAACTCAGACAGACAGGATCCTTAATTAAGGCCTTACATGTAACACATAGTCTCTAAAAGCTAAGTGTGTGTGAACTCATATGCTGTCAGCATTTTTTTTTCTTGGCTTGCATCTTTCAGCTGAAATCTGGGGGGGGTGAGTGAGGTAATTCCTAGAGCATCAGATTTTCAACAGAGACAGTCAGTCATACATTTTATATTAATAAAAATGATACAGCATTCAGAACTGGCTGTCTACATCACAGGCACTACTATGTGGAGGGACACCAGCCTATACTGGCAGGATGGTCTGCATCTGTCCAGGAAGGGAACAAGTCTTTTGAGCAATCGGTTTAAATGCTTCATTTGCAAGCTTTTAAACTAGTCAAAGGGGGAGGCACTGACAAGCAGCAGGAAAATCCCAGCCTCTCCCTATAAACCAGGGTACTAAATGAGAAAGAGAACGAGGTAGAACGGTCAGTGGGGGATGCTGCAACAGAAGGTAAAGCCATCAAAAAATGGAAAGCAATGAGTACCAATGCCCGTAGTCTGGGTAACAAGCTTCCTGAATTAGTGGCCTTGATGGAGGAGGAACATCTGGATATCGTGGCAGTCACAGAAACATGGTACACACAAAACCATGACTGGGACATAAACATACCAGGATACACTGTCTACAGGAGGGACAGGGAGGGTAAAAGAGGAGGAGGAGGAGTAGTTCTTTACATAAGGGAAGGAATAAAAGCAACAGAACAAAAGGGTAAACAGGGAGGAGAAGAAGCACTGTGGGTAAATTTGGAGACAGGCAATGGCACCACAATACGCACAGGGTTAGTATACAGACCCCCTTCTCAGGGGGAGGAAATGGACAGGGAAATGACAGAAAGTATACTCAGAATGGCAGAAAAAGGGGAGATATTGCTGATGGGTGATCTGAATATGCCAGATGTTAACTGGAATGCAGTTGCAGCTGCCACTTCGAAGAGTGCAGTTATTCTAGATGCCCTACAGGGGGCTTGCCTTAGACAACTAGTACTGGAGCCCACTAGAGAGGGAGCAATATTAGACTTGATTCTCTCAAATGGAGATGGAGAGAGGATCACAGATGTAGAAGTGGGTAGCCATCTGGGAACTAGCGACCATCGAACAGTATGGTTCACAATAAACACAGCAATAGAGTCAGCCATACAAAGACAAAAGTACTGGACTTTAGGAGGGCTGACTTTGCAAATGGGTGAGTGCCTAAGGAATGCACTAGCAAATGGTCAGGAAGGAGGGTGGAAGAACAATGGGGAATAATCAAAACTGCCATCACAGAGGTAACGAGCCTTTGTGTAAGCAAATAAACAAAACAAGACGATGTAAGAAACCACTATGGTTCTCAAAGGAAGTGGCAGTGAAGGTTCAAGAGAAAAGAAAGCATTCAGGAAGTACAAGGAATGCAGAAGGAGCAGGACAGAGAACTGTATCAGTTAAAGCAAAAGGAGGCTGGGAAGGCAGTCAGAACAGCAAAGGCCCAAACCGAGGAAAAGATAGCCAACTCAGTTAAGAAGGGGGATAAAACCTTTTATAGGTACATCAGGGAGCAAAGGAAGACCAAGGGAGGGATAGTGAGGCTTAATAAAGGGGAGGGAGGGTGGGCAGAGGGAGACTGTGAAAAGGCAGAGATACTAAACAAATATTTTTGCTCAGTATTTACAAATGAAGAGGAGGAGGTACATAAAACAAACAGTAGTAACACTCTGGATACAGAAGTTGATACCAGCCCATTTACAGAAGAAAGGGTTCTGAAAGAACTCTTAAAACTGAAGGTGGACAAAGCAATGGGGCCTGATGGGATTCATCCCAGAATTCTAAAAGAGCTAAGGGTAGAACTAGTGACACCACTGACTACCCTTTTTAACAAATCATGGGAGGATGGGGTGGTACCCGAGGACTGGAGGAGGGCAGATGTGATTCCCCCTTCACAAAAGTGGGAGCAAGGCAGAAGCAGGAAACTACAGACCGGTTAGTTTAACCTCAGTGATAAGGAAAATGATGGAATCACTTCTGAAGGAAAGAACTGTCGAGTATCTAGAGGCCAGAGGGTCACAGGACCCTAGGCAGCATGGATTCACAGCGGGAAGGTAATGCCAGACAAATCTGATAGATTTCTTTGACTGGGTGACCAAAGTAGTAGATCAGGGAGGGGCTGTGGACATGGCCTACCTAAACTTTAGCAAGGCATTTGACACAGTCCCACACAAAAGATTAATATACAAGTTAGCCAGCCTGGGAGTGGGTCCCAAGATGACAGCCTGGGTAAAGAATTGGCTGGAGAACAGGACACAGAGAGTAATAGTAAATGGAGTCCACTCAGAAGAAAGGAGGGTTACTAGTGGGGTACCGCAGGGTTCAGTATTAGGACCGGTCCTCTTCAATGTCTTTATAAGTGACATTGCGGAAGGACTGGAAGGAAAAGGATGTCTCTTTGCAGATGACACTAAGATCTGCAACAGAGTTGATGCACAGGGTGGGGTGGAAAGGTTGAGAAGGGACTTGGCAAGGTTAGAGGAATGGTCAAATGTATGGCAGCTTAGATTCAATGCTAAGAAGTGCAAGGTAATGCACCTGGGAAACAAAAACCCAGGGGAAGAGTACACAATGGGGGGTGAGATACTAACAACAACAAAAATGGAAAGGGACCTGGGGGTAGTCATATCAGATGACCTAAAGGTGGGCAAGCAATGTGAGAGGGCAGCAAGGAGGGCTGGGGGATACTGGGATGCATAGGGAGAGGCATCACCAGTAGAAAACAAGAAGTTATTATCCCTCTGTACAGACAGCTGGTGAGACCCCATCTGGAGTACTGTGTGCAGTTCTGGAGACCCAATCTCCACAAAGACATAGACAGGATGGAAACTGTCCAGAGGAGGGCAACTAAAATGGTGCAGGGTCTGCACCAGAAGACATATGAAAGAGAGACTAAGGAGCTTAATATGTATAGCCTCGAGGAAAGGAGGGAGAGGGACATGATAGAAACTTTCAAGTACCTCAAGGGAATCAACAAAGTCCAAGAGGGTAGCATCTTTCAAAAAAAGAGGTGTGCAAGAACAAGAGGGCATAATTTGAAGATAGAGGGGGGCAGCTCAGAGGTAATTTAAGGAAGTATTTTTTCACAGAGAGGGTTGTGGATGCATGGAACGGCCTTCCGGAGGAGGTTGTGGAGTCAAAATCAGTGGTGGAATTCAAGCATGCCTGGGACAGTCATAAGGCAATTCTGAGGGGTGGGGGTAAGAAGAAGTAGGCTGCTGGTTAACTAGGATCTGCAGCTTATCCAGTAGGTAGGAAAATGGGCAGACTGGGTGGGTCAAGCGGTCCTTATCTGCCGTCAAATTCTATGTTTCTATGTTTCAATGTACAAAAGAAGACACTCCTACCAGATAGTTCATGGAGAAAGGTACTGGGCTCAGGAAGGTTAGTGGCTGGTGTTAAAGCATTGACTGTCATATGGCTGGCCAAGCAATGTGGGCTGCAAGTTTGACCAGCATGGCCTTGCAAGAATGGTCAGCGTTAGGTATCATGCCAGCTTTCATGCTTGACCTCATTTTGGTGTTTTTTACCTGCTACGTGAGGTTTAGGTGGGATTTGTTTTGTAAGAATACCAACCTCTAAGTGGTGGGCCACATGGCTTGGACAGCACCACAAGCATTGGAAAGCATTATGGTTAACAAGTAAGGCCATGGTATAATGCCCCCCCTTTTTTCTTTCTTAAGTCAGTGATAGCACCTATTTCTCAATTAAAAGAGGGGTTTTTCTTGCCTGTTGTTTTGTTTGGCAAAGGTTAGTTTTAGGTGCTTTTTTCCCAGGAACAGGTGCCATTAGAATGCCAACTACCACATGGCAGGCCTTTGCAGGCCATGCAGCTTGAGCAGTGCCAGAAGCATCTGATAGGTCTGTTGTGGTTTTCAATCAATGCCCATAAAAATGCTCTGTTGTTTCCTTCCTTTTAGTATGTAATAGCACTCTGTTTAACAAAGGAGGGCGTCTTTACTTGAGAAATGATTTAGTTGTGAACAATAGATTAAGGATTTTCATCTGTGAGGTGGCTGGCATTAGAAGGTTGACAACTATGTGGTTGGAATGAGTGGCTAAGGCAGCGCCATGAGCATAGGCTGGCATGGCACCATTACAGTCATTGCTTGGGTATGGGTCTGTGCTCCCTTCTTTTGAATTGGCTCAGCCTGTATAGCCTCTGTTATTGGAAGATTAAATAGAAGGCATGCTGCTGGAGAAGCTGAATGATTTCTGAGTGAAGAGACACAAAAACATACAAAAAGGCAGTTTGTGATTTTTGAATTTCAGAAAGGGGAGGTGAAGTGACATTCAGAAAGGGATTGATAAATAAGGTAGAAATAATTTCATGTAGCTGTGTTTGCAACAAAGCTTTGAATAACTACAGATGGCTAGGAGAGTAAAATTAAAATGAAAAGAAAGCAATTCCAGAGCTTCGTAAAGCACGGTTAACTCACTTCACTGTTGCCAATTTCCTGAGTTTCTTTTGTTTTGGTTAATGCAGGCAAACAGTTTTTAATTACTGTGCCTTATTGTTCTGGGGTACTGCATGTGAGCATTTGTTTTAGAAGACAGAATGCATCTGCCTAGGGTTAGGTCTTGCAGGAGATGACTGAGGTTACATTTGGGTCAGAGTCTAAGCCATGCTACTGTACACGTAAAGCACTGGTATAAGAAAGGGTTTAGGATTTTCTTTACAGTGGCAATTGCACAGAAGCAAGGTTCTGTGGCCCATTTGGGGCTGAGGCATTAAATGCTGCTCACCATGTTAGGTGATGTTGTCTAAGCCCCCCCAATTTTCTACTCCATGCTGCAGTGTAAATCGGAAATGGTGAGTTGCAAGGGAGTTAAGATGCAATAACACCTCAAAATGCAGGAGAAAATTCTGATTACTCCCAAAAACTTTTTTACATCACAGGAATGGACAGGTGCAGTTGCATGTCATGAGGTATATGATTCCTGCCAAATAATAATGAGTCTGGGCCTGGTATATACTGTACAATGCCTGTTTTTTTTTTTCATATCGAGCACATTTCTGAATCCAGGCCTAATGTATGCTGTGTCAGGCAAATTATTTTGGTTAAGAAGAAAGCTATACTTTGCCCTCTCAGGATTTAGTTAGGCTTAAATAATTGCTATTTACAATGGTTCTGTGGAGTTTCCACAGGGGGAGGGATACTGTTGGTCCAGCTTCTCTTGTGACAGCACTTTGGAGGTTATAGACATTTGTGAGACTGGGTGTGACACAGATTTAATCTAAGCAAGGGGCAAGCTAATAGTGTTGTCAGATGCTATTTTCAGCAGAAGCAGTCTTAGTTTATGCAATGCTGGGTTAGCTAGCAAAGGGGTAACAATGGCATTTATAGTACATCACTAACAGACATTTTTCACATTATACCCTAAGGGTGCTGTGACAGCAAGGGCTGAGACTGAAGATGGGGATTTTGTTTCATGCTGTTCTTATGTCTTTTCAGGGGTTGGAGCCAAGATGCCAAGCAAAGAACAAGTCAGTGGTTTGGACTTTGAGCAACAACTTGCAGCCCCTGTGAGGGGAAAGAGAAAAGTTTGGTGGGAGGCTCTGTCCTAGAACCCAGATGGCTATGGTCCACCAGGTCCATTGAATTGCCCAGATTTGCAACCACAGTCAGAGACCCCAGCAGCTCCAATTCCAGACAATGTAGCACCGGCTCCCCTGGCTAAGAGAAGCAGAACTAGAAAAGCCAGACAAGCACTTCCAGCAGCACAGAACGCGCAACCTGATAAGCCAGACATGGAGAAAATGTCTAATGAAGAGTTAAGGGAGTTGTTAGAGAGGCAGTATAATTGTAGTGGTTAAGGGCACTGAACTGCAAAACCTGGAAACCTGAGTTTGAATCCCATCAGAACCCACTTGCATACTGTGTGACTCAGGTACTTCACTTAACTTCTGTGTGCTCCCAGGTCACATCTGGAAACAAGCACTGGCTTAGTGTGCCTTTTTTCATTATAACAGACATTCAGGGTTCCCTCTCCAGGAACACCCAAGTAACTGCGGTGGCCTCAATGTGGAGCACTGATCCCAGCAGGTTGAGAGGGCAACCCTCACCCTGAGTCAGTAGGCCTTTTATTCCCAGGTCTGGCCCCACCAGGGACACTGGTCCCAGTGCCTTCATTACCAGCGCCCCATAATCTGGGCTTGCCTAGTACAGTGCGGCCAGTGCTCCCGACACTGGTTCCAGTGATCCCACAACTCCAACCTCAAGCCCCGGTCCCACTTTTGTTGCCAGCCCAGCCCCAATGGTTTTGGTGATTCCACTGCCTCAACCTCATGCTCTGTTCCCACCTGTGTTGCCAGACCTAGCATTCCCACAGCCAGCCAGACCACTGTATCTAAACAGCTCTGCTCCACAGCTCCCAGCACTTCCCTCAGTTTGGTCCATCAACTTTTGAGCAGAAGCTTGACAAAGTCCTGGCCTTCATAGCAGCACAGGAACAAAAACAGGGAGACCCCACACAGCTGGGCACTGTACTTGGGGGCCCAGGTAGTAGGTGGCACACCTGCAATCCCTTCACCCCAGAAGAGGTAATTGTAACCGGAAACATTGGTTTTGTGAGCCTGGGGTAGTCAGTGGGTTCCCACTTGTCAGAGAAGTATCATCAGTAGATCACTAATGGTGAGCACATGGATGCGTTCACATTGCTCAGTAGGCCCAAAGAGCCAGAGGAGGAAAAGAAAAAGGAGAATAATGAGGAGGTGGAAAAGAAGGGTAAAGTTACCATTTGGTGCACTAGGGAAAATTGGTCAGCTGGCTTTACATGTGCATGCTGCTTATAATGGAGAAATGTGTCATGTCACATTTTTTCCATCATAAGCAGTGTCTGAGCTATAGTTTAAGTCAAACGGGTAATGGAAAAATTGGTTAGCGCCTGCCGTGATACAGCAGAATGGTCGTGATAGTGATGCAGCCTTTCTGGTAAATATTTATTTTTCTGTGTTAGTTTGGTTTAGCTACACCTTTCAATTAAAACTCTGTATTTACTGAAAACATTAAAGATTTTTTGTTAAAAGCAGTGTTTAGACTCTCGTGTTTCTGCATGCTGTTAGTCAAGCCCACGAATGATGTAATCTTGGTCTGCATTTTCGGCTTTTCAGTGTACTTCTCCCTGTATTTTCCTGTAGCTGCTCGGATGCTCCAGTCTTGAGGGATGCCACTGTGCTTCTTCATGGCTCTTCTGAGGAGGAAAATAAAACTGAGCATGGACCCACAATTACAACATTGCCACCAGGATGTTGCACTATGTGACAAACAAGATGGCTTCTAGCATGACAAATGGGTGTTACAGACTGCTCATTAGGTGTGGGCTGGTGGCCAATATAGATGGCAGCCATAGTTCATTGTAAAAGCTTGCTTTTACATTGTGGGCAATATAAAATGGATTTTGGCTACTGTGAAATGTCCATTAAAAGTGGCAGTCCGACATATCAGTGGACCTTATAAATGGCACATACTGTATTTGCAGGGTTGCTGATCCAGGCAAATCCAACAAAAGCATCTGGGCTGTGGACTTACTATAGCTGGATTAGGAAGGGAAAGGAAAGGGGGAATTGTTTAACCAGGAAAGGCACACTAAGCCAGAGCTTGTTTCCAGGTGCCACCTGGGAGCACAAGGAAGTTAAGTGACTTGCCCAGGGTCACACAGTATGTAAGTGGGGGCTGATGTGATTCAAACCCAGGTCTCCAGGCTTGCAGCTCAGTGCCCTTAACCACTATGCTACACTGCTTCCTGGATTATGTCCATGCATACCAGAAAACCTGGCTGGGGATGGCTAGAGTATGATGAAGAGTGTTGTAGGTGCAAGCAGATTGAGCCAGGTAGGTCATGGGACATGGTGGACCTTCCCCCATTGTGGGCTATAGACCTGGGAGGAAGAGTGCAACACTCTGACAGTGGATTCCTGGTTAGATGATCACTGTTACCAAAGAAGGGGATGCAGGGTGGGAGAGGGAGGGGGTGTGGGAAGGGCATTACTGTAACTACAATCAGGGGACCTGCAAACTGGAGTCATGTAAGTCTAAACATGAGTGCTTGGTATGTGCTCACACACACAATCGTATTGACCCAGTCCACATGACTTATGCAGTGTTTGACAGGGCAATAGCAGTGGTTGGGAGGGTGGGAGTTGGGTTTGTTTAGGAATGGTGGACACTGAGTCTGCTTTTTGGCTCTTACCAGTGCACCCAGATGACAGGGACCCACTGCGCTTGAAATTTGATTGGCAATATTACATAGATATTCGCATGCCAATGGGGTGCGTGGTGGTGCGCTCTATTTATAAGCAGTTTAGCACATTTCTCCACTGGGTCACCATGTATATAGCAGGTAGGTCAGAAGTAGTTCACTACATAGACAACTTTTTTTTGGACAGGCAGACACTGATAACTGTGGCCAGCAGATGGAGGCCTTCCAGGCAGTATGCACTGACCTGGGAGTGCCTCTGGCCCACGAGAAGAAAGAAGAGTCGTCTACAAGACTCTTCTTTTTAGGCATAGTCACCATGGAATTTTGTTTGCCCCAGGAGAAGTTGGTAGCTCATAGGGCACTCCTTGCTTGAGTAGCTAAGACTTGCAGGATCACCTTGCATAGTTGCACCAACTGCTTGGTCACCATAATTTGGCTTGTAAGGTCATACCCATGGGCAGAACATTCCTGCATTGGGTGGGAGAGATCAATTCCGGTTGCACCAAGCCTTACCACAGAATTTGGGTGACAGAAGCAATGGGAGAGGATCTTGGGGTGTGGCTGTCTTTCTTAAATTGTTTAAATGATGAGACCATCTGACAGGTGCCAGCTACCAGTCAAGAGTTAGAACTGTTTACAGATGCATCTGTTTACAGATGCATCCATAGGTTTGGGAATCAGGGTTTATTTTCACGGAGAACAGTGCACAGGTCAGTGGTGCCGGGTCTGTGAAGCAGAAGGCTTGCTTGCTTGCTTAGATCATTCTCTTGGAATTCTGTCCCATTGTGGTGGCTGTGGTCATGAGGGAGGGCAGCTGAGAAACAAAAGAGTGACATTCAGGACAAACAATGCTGGAGTAGTTTATACCATAAACAGCCAAATGAGGTGCAAGGGCCTGCTGGACAATCTCATGAGGGTCTTTGTCCTTACAATAGTTCTTTAGTTCTTAACATACAGTTAAGAGCTGTGCATGTGCCAGGTGTTGATAACAGTATTGCTGACACTTTTTCTCATTTACAGTGGTGGAGTTTCTGGGAGTTGGCTCCAGAAGTGGAGATGTATCCAACGGAAGTCTCAGCCTGCTTCTTAAAACTGGTAATCCAGAAGCCTGAGAACTACTCAGGTATTCTTTAGTATCATACCGGGGTGAAGGGGGGAATTTTCTGAGTTTGCATCAGGCTGCAAGGGTGGGACAATTTGTGGTCCATCCTGGTGGACCAGCTATGCTCATATGTCCTCGACATGAGATGAGAAGGGTCTACACCACCAGCAGTGGGACAGCATCTTGTGGGGAGTGCATGGTTTTCCATGATCATGAGTAATGAGAATACTATGCAGGCATTCCTCCTTCATAAGATGTTGGAAAGTTGGGTTTGCAGAGCCCCAAGTAGCCGGATGGTAGGTGGATGATTAGTCCAGCGCCGTTGGCACGAGTTTGAGAGGAGCTCCCAAGGATGTGCTTTTGACCTCCAGAAGCATGTTTGTTTTGAACAGCATTTTTGGTGGCTCTCTGTGGGGCCTTTAAGGTATTTAAGTTAGTTGCCAATGGCCTTAGGTGACAATGACGTGGCAGTGATGCCAAATTGGGTGTTTGTCCGGTTGCACAGAAACAAGATGGTTAGGTGGGCCCAGGGGTGTTGGTGCAGCCAGAGATCACACCAGGAGTATAATGGAACATCCTGGCATGTGTGCCACCAAATGTCTGGGGGGGCTCATTTTTCCATCATGATGATGGACACCCTTTGACAGCATTCCCATTCCAACATGTTTTAGAGAAGGCTATGAGAGAGGTAGTGGTGGTGGACTCAAAGGAGTTCAATACCCACTCCTTCTGCATAGGGGCTGCTCATGTCTCAAAGCAGAAGGGCTTAGATGGTAAAATTCAGTTCATTGGCCATTTGAGGTAACCGACTTTTGAAAGATGTGTGAGAAGACTCCATTTGCTGTAACTTGTTTTTTTTTTTTTTCACAGGTGATAGTTCCCAGGGCAGACAAGTGTGGATATGCGGGCATTCTTTCATACACTGGGCAGCTGTCAGAGAAAGGTAGTTCCATGGAGACAAGAACTTTTTTTGTGGACCCCTTGCAAGCTCGAGTATGATGGATTGGATGGCAGGGGTGAGCTGTCCAAAACTTGGTGGTGGTGCCCTCCTAGCATTTTGTTGATGCATTTGGAAGGAAATGATTTGGAAGCAGTAAAATCACTCACACTGTTACGAAAAATGAAAGAGGGCTTGGTCTTGTTGCATCACACTTATCCAGATGTGCCCATTGTTTGGCCTCACTTATTCAAAGAAAGCATTGGTGGCATGCCCGAGACCTCAGAGTAACTGAGAAATCCTGCAGACTGACAACATGGTGATGCAGTTGCTTATGGACACTATTGTGGGGTCTGTCCTGAGGCATGGTGATACTGAGATAAAAGCATGCCAATTTAATGCCTGGAATAGGGTGGACCTATCTAGTCTAGGAAATGATAGATTTTTAGATGACCTGCAAAGTGCAGTGGAGAAAACAGTAATATGAAATGTTTGTGGAGGGATGAGCATCAGGAGCCATGCTCATCCTGTAGTGGCACAGTAGTCTTACAAGATTAGTGCAGAGGTAGTAACAGGGAATCATGCATCTTTGCAGGTGGATCACCCAGTGGCTGGCAAGAGGTGGGGGCCCAAATGACTGGAGTTCCCCCTTTAAGGGGCAGCTGGAGAGATAGCCTCTTCAGGCATTGTGAGTGGGTTTGCAGCACCCTCTGACAGGGGTAGGCACATCAGTACCCAGTCCAGAGCCATCCCTAGTACCCCAGAGGTCAGTTACCTTGTGGGGTTTGTACCCATTCAGTCAGCTCCTCTTGGGGGTAAGGGGATGGCCATTGTGATGATGATTTGACTGAAGAATGAATTGACAAGATTTCCTTGCTGAGCACATCAAGCTAACTTGGCTGTAACTGTCATTACATACAGTTTAATTAAACATGGCTGTGGAAATGTTTCTTCAAAGCATGTTGTCTGTCTCAGACTGCTCAAGTGGAGGGAGGGGTAATGTGACATTTAACACAATTAAAGAACTTGCAAAGATTTGCTGCATGTATGGCTTTGTCTGTGGTCATGGTCCTGACTGACACCTGAGCCAGTAGGTTAGCTAGTTAAGCAGACACTCATTATGGTTGAGGAATGCAAGAGTTCTTTTGGGGTAGGTGGCTTTGGGCTGAAGGGGAGGAGCTTAGGTGAATATAAAAACAAGAAAAAGAGAGGATCTTTCTCTTGCCCCTTAGCCTCTGGTCAGAACCCACCCAACCCCACCTTGTAAAAGCAGGGCATGGAACTGTGCAAGGTGACAGGGAACTTGCTGTCCCAATGGGGGACTGCTTTAGGGGTAGATATGGAGTTTTCCTATTTTTTCCCGTGAGATTTTCCAGTTTTTGTTTTCTCCAGCAAGGTTTAAAACTTAGTTCAATAAGGCAGGTTAATCAGGTTGTCACAGTCACATAACAAGTGGGAGAACTGTAATCTCACAAGGTTAGTGCAGAGGAGGTAATAATAAATAACATATCTTTGCTGGTGGAACACCCTGACGCTGGCAAGAGGTGAGGCCCCAGACAGCTGGAAGTCCCCCTTCAAGAGGCAGTTAGAGGGCTTGCTTCTTCAGGTATTGCCCATAGATTTGCAGTGCCCTCTGATGATGCAGTTGCATCAGCACCCAGCCCAGAGCCATCCCTCATGCCCCGGAGGCCAGTTACCTCCTGGGGTTTGGACCCATTCAGTCAGCTCCCGTTGGGGGTGATGGGATGGCCATTATGATGATGATGATGATTTGACTGATGAATGACTTGCCATGACTACCTTGCTGCTCATTGCATGCTGACTTTGCTGAAACTGTCAATATATACCATTTAATAAAACATGGCTGTTGCAATTTTTCTCCAAAGCATGTTGCCTGTCTCAGTTTGCTCAGGTGGAGGGAGGGGTAATGTGTTCTATAAGACAATGAATAATAACAATGGGCAGCAGACATGAGATGGCCTCTTCTGGAAGGCTGCTGAACTGTTGGTGAGCTGGCTGTATCTGTGAGCTTAGGGATCAGAGTTACTGGGAACTTACATATGGTTAGAAGAAAGGATAAGCCATAATTCAGAAGCAGAATAATTCTTGTCATGTACCAAGGTATATAATTACTTAGCTACATTTCCATAGTCAACAGAAAAAAAAAAACTTTACTAAAGAAAATAACCACTTACATGGTTGAGTTTTCTCTCCTGCCTGATTTTGCTTACTCTATACTTACTGTATCCCTATCTAACAGATCCTCTTGCATGTCTCACCAGCCTTGACCCCCTTACATCCTGCTGTGCTAACTTCCACCAGTTCATTTCAAGACAGAACACCCATAGCCTTAGAGCCCTTTTTTTAAGTGACGATACCCATTTCCTTGTACTGCTTAAATAGTCTGTTATTATTATTATTCCTTTTTACAGTAAGAGACCAAAGTTTTCATGTAAATGACCAAAATATCGAAACTGCTTTCATAATCCAAGCATAAATATTGTCTTTGTATCAGTGGGGTCATTTCTGGTTCTAAAAATTTTGCTAATAAATCTTGTGCATTTTATGAAGTATTTAAAAGGAAATATCTGAATGTTCTTGTTATTTCACGTAAAACAAAATGCATTGGTATTTGTGACTCTCTATTCTCTCCTTATAGTTTGATTACTTGAAAGGTCTGTCTTCAGAAATTTGAGTTACAGTATTTGTTTTCATTTGAAAATAGCTGGTAAGTCTTTAAAAGTTGTCACTTTTCATCATCATCCACTATGATTACATGTATTATTTTCAAAAATTCTTACTGACAATTTTGTGTAACCTTTACTTTTTCCATATTAGGGACACCTCGAAAACATAGCTTCCAAGAACTTATCATCTTAATGAGAAACATACAGATCTTTGGTATAGTTTATCTAATTACTTGGAGGCAGTATAGCATAGTGGTTAAAGGCACTGAACTACAAACCTGAAGACTTGGGTTTGAATCCCATCAGCCCCAACTTGCATACTGTGTGACCCTGAACAAGTCACATATAACTTCCTTGCATTCACAGGCTGCACCTGGAAACAATCTCTGGCTTAGTGTGCCTTTCCTGGTTAAACAGTTTCCCCTTTTCCTTACTTTAGGAAAGAATGTTGACACCAGAGAACAATAGGTATTCCAAGGATTTATCAGATACAGTAACTGTGATTGGCCCTAAACAGACAAATAGCAAGTACCAGTTAAACTTCAGGTTGCAGGAAGCCAGCTTCTATTTTAATAATGGGCTCTGCCAATGTATAGTGAAAAAATGTAGTGTGAAGGATGGTGGTTACCTCTGGGTACTGTGATCATATCCCTACTTTGATACTTCACTGGCAATACAGCTCAGCAGCTCAGAGGGCTATAATAAAAGGGGGTTTTGCATTGCAATATAACAATGGCTGGAGAAAACAGTAAGACTCTATAACCTCAGGGATGAAGTATCAACCTCAACATCACAGGAAGCGCTTTGTTCCCTACATCTGAGAGTGGCTGTTCAAATGCCTAGAGATTTTGCCATGGGAAATTGAAAAATTGATGGCAATATGAGATTTTCTTTCTAAACTAGATAGTTTTTCTTTCTGCCTGATTTACCACTAGTGATAGCCTGCAGATGTGGTTCTGCCTTGTGTGACTATGCTTCACTGCATTTAAATGATATGAGCATATGTAGTAGCTTAGTTCAACTCAGATAGAGTGCACACAGATTAAATATACTGAAAGTAAAAGTGCAGATGCCCACACTCCACTACTTCCAAAGTACCTACGTTATCAAATCACCTATTTTGTCACTGTTACCATATAGAGAAGAAACAAAAGACTATGCTTGTACCTTATTCAGGTAAACCAGAAGTGTATGGTATGGTGAAAAGTGCTGACCTATACCTTTTTATTCTATTTTAGTGTGCTCTTATTCTCCTGTCTTGTAAGATGCCTTTTCCCCCTAATTTGAGTCTACCTTAGTGCTTTTTTGAAGTCTGAAATAATTAAAAAGAGTGTTTTTCATATAGCTATCCACTAGGTTTTCATCATTTTCTCAGTTATTTTTGAACACCTTGGGCTGGGGGATATTTGAAAATTTTACAAGTCGCTAATGCCATTAGTGAGCGGTAAATTGTGATTACGATCATTTAGCAGTTCCTGACCCATATTGGATTTGGGGGAATAGTGATTGCAAAATCAGCAGAGAGCACTAAAATCAGCACATGAAATCAACATGCAAATAAGGGGGCCCTAGCCATGCATATCAGGCACTGTTATAGATTCAAGGCATATTGCCTACACAAAGCATGTGCATGTGATTGCAAGCAGACCACCTGTGAAAAGCAGATGGTATCCAGCTGCAAATCAACATGGGGATGCTGAACACTTGTGTAGGGCACTGGAAAAGGCAGGCAGGCCTGTGTGAGACACACCCAGATACACACCATGCCCTTGCACTGGGTCCTGCTGCAGAGCATTTGGCCAGGGGAAGTGAAACATTGCATGGGGATAGGCAGCACAGGGGAAGGAACAAAAGGAATAAACATGCACCTCACCTGGGGGGGCATGGTGTTGATGCCACCCTTTACACCCTTCACCTGTGGTGGTCTATGGAGCCAGCCACAAGCTCCTTCACCAGTGTTAGAGTGGCCTATGTTGGTTGGCCACCCCACCACCAGTAGCCTATAGTGCCTGCCATGCCTCCATCTGCTTCCCTTTGGTCCATCTTCACATGTCATGGAATCTCTTCTTCACCTTCTCCACGGAGCACCCCTTGCCACACTTGGCATTGGTTGTTTCCATCACCTCCCGCCAGGCTGCTGCTCTACATTGGGAGGGATCACACCTGCAGAACGGGGCTAAAGATCAGTGTATTGCTGTGCCAGCAGCTGTTTGGAAAAGAAAATGATGAGAATACATCCCTCACTATGAATGTAATCATCACCCACAGCATCATATGAATGAATGTGCTTCCTTGTAATCTTGTGCAGCTGCAAGATGCAGTTGTTGACCACAGCCTATGGATAGGACAGGTGTTGGTCAGACTCAGTCACATGCAGAGGGCTTTGGTTAATCATCCAACATGCATGGTGTGAGGATGCACCACCGTAGGTCTGTCAACATACACTGGGTAGCAACAGGTATGTCCAACCAGGTGTTGATAGGTGCTGCAGTGGCCTGCATGCCTGTGGCTCAGAATGTACACATGCAGTATAGATGGATGCAGTGCACATGGAGGTACAGAGAGGTCACCAGCACCTGTGCATGTGCCATGTGCCATGAGCACCACTCTGCTGGTGGCTGAGGCACACAGAGGTGGTGGCAGAAGGCTGTAGTGGAGACAACATTCCTCCCTTCACTGCCATACACCACAACATGTGCCCCCACAATCCCTGCCATATATGCACCCCTGCCAGGTGTTGTCCAACATGCACTACTAGTAGCCAGCTCTGTATGTACTTGGGAGATATAAGTGTGGTCTGTGTTCAAATAAAATTTGTAAAATGGTGCGGCACTATAGACAAGGAGTTAAATTACAGAGCTGTTGATAATGAGCTTATTAAATCCAACATACCTGAGCTTGTTTGACAAAACATCCACTTCTATACTGTGTGATCCTAAGCAGGTTGGGTAACCTCCCTAGTGCCCCCATGCTTCCCCTTACTATAGATTGCCTATTGGGCTTTACCTCATTAACACAGACAGTAACATTTGTCAGGAAGGACAGGTGCTGCTGTCTGTACAATGCAGTACTGGCTAACTCAGAACCATCTTGCAAATAAGCATCAGACAACTGAGCCCAGTCCTGGTTAAACAAAGTCATGCAGCTCCAACTAGAAATACATAATATTGTACACTACTGCACGGGCTGCAGTAGCCACATACCTGCAGTTCTTTGGGGCTATGTATATGTCTGCATAGTCCATTTCTGTTACTGTGTTCATGGATGACGCCATTCTGCATCACATAAGCATGACACAAATTAATAACAGAACTGTGCACAGCACCAGTAGGAGAGGTTTAGAAATCTTTGTTGTGTTGTTGCAGCTTACATTTTTCCAAGAGATTGTTGTCTATCAAAGTGCTGCTGCTTCTCCAGACTGCAGTGGTATTCAGTGTGGACTGCAACCTTTGAGAAAGGTCCACAGTTACAAGGAGCAGTAATGCATGTACAATGATTTGCAAATTACATTTTGCACCTTTAATATTAGAGTAGGCTCATTTTGCATGTTTCCTTCCATTTCATGGCTGTTTGCGACTGTCACTAATGTACAGTATTAATGACTGCTGATTATGACTGTTCCACATTCTCCACAAACATATGTTTTGACCAGCTGCATGCCTTGATGACATCAGGGCCATTACTAATAATGACATTAGGCATTTACCACAAACATGCACATCTGCGGTTGAATGTAACCACTAGCATGCGCAGACAACACAGAAGTGCCTAATCCAACTATATCAACATTACCTCGTGGTAGACAATGTTTAGATAACACTGTACATTCTGCATTGCTATGTGCCCCTGTCATGTCTGGTGGTGTGCTTGCTGGTACACAATGTGTGCCTTGGTGTGTGACTGTACATTGTGGCATCCCAGTGTGACAACACTCCACTATACCCTCCAGCTGTTTCCCCTGTACATGCCTGGTGGCCTGCACATTGTTATTCACAGTACTGTACATTCACCACACTCTGGTAGGTACAAGTCCAAGTACCACTGGTCAATTACCTAACAACCACAAAGTGCCTCACTACTGTCACTTGTGTCACATGTATCTCACAGTATAATATTTGCACATGCTTATATTGTACACTACTGGCACAGTGTCCTGTGACCTCTGGACGCATGTCTGTGCTGCCTCAGTGACCTCCACATGGGGCAGCAGCCCATGGTGTCAATTTCTGTGCTGAACACAGTACCACAGTCATGCTACCAGCATGTGGGGGTACATGTGTAGAGATGTCACAGCATTAAATTTCATAAGCAAAATTGCAGCAAAATTGACAATTTCGCTGTGTGAAATATTTCATAAAATTGCTAAATTTCACCCGCAATTTTGTCAGCAAATTGGCATCATACTCCATCATTATGATCGGCTGATCACCATCCCAAATTTAAGATGAAGAATCTCCCTGGTGTCTAGTGGTCCCCTTCCCCCCCTGCCGATCACTGCCCCAAATTGAAGAAAGCCACCCCCCTGCCAAGATTTACTGTTATTATTTCCTCATCTGCCATTTCCGCCAACTAATCAGTAAAAAAAAAAAATTCCAATCCCCACTCTCTGATATCTAATGGACCTCCCACCCTGTCATCAGATAGCACCCCCCGCTCCCCCCCAATACCCTGATCGGGGTACCGGCACAGCACTCCACTCACCTCCATGGACGGCAGCCTGACTGAGTGAATGAATGAATGAGCATGTGTAAGTACATGCTCTTTTTATTGAATTGCTCAGTCATGCTGCCGGCCATGGAGGTGAATGGAGGGCTGTGCCAGTGGCCTGACTGGGGTCCTGGGGGGAGTAGGGGTGAGCACTATCTGATGACAGGGTGGTGGGGTGGGGGTCCACTAGACACCATGGAGGATTGGAATTTTTTTACAGATTGGTGGTTGGTGAAATGGTGGATGGGGAAATAATAAGGCGGATAAATCTCGGTGAGGGGGGTCTTTCTTCAATTTGGGCTAGTGATCGGCCGGGGGGTACCACTAGACACCAGGGAGATTCTTCATCTTAAATTTGGGCCAGTGATCAGTTGGGAGGAACCACTAGCCACCAGATATGATTTAATGATACTTAAAATGGCAAAATTTTGCCTGTGAACTGTGAATTTCACCATTTTGCAGGTGAAATTTTGCCTGCCAAGTGCGAAATTTCACATTTCACTACTGCGAAATATTTTGTGAAATGAATGAATTTCACAAAATATTCCACATAATGAAATGTGCCAATTTCGCACAATACTAGACATGTGCTTAATAGGCAAGGCAAGGCAAATTTTATTTAAGAGACGTTCATCCCGGAGGCTCTGGGCGCCGAACATTTAAAAGATAAATACCGTACATTATAAAACAAAATGCATAACAATATTTCAAACACAACACTCATTAACAAAAAACAAAATTTATATAAACATAAACCTAAGCAGCAACGGCAAATACCTAAAGAGCCAGAGCTAACCTAGACATAGGTTCTAAAAAAGCAAGGACTATAAAGCACAGTCTGGGAAGGCCTGATTGTACAAGAAGGCCTTGAGATGGGCTTTAAATACTGCCACAGAAGGAGCCTTCCTAATAGCTGGAGTAAGCAAATTCCACAGGATGGGAGCACACAGTCATCACCAGGACCTGCAATATACAGTCCTTTCCCCCACCATGTCCATATGTACCACTCTGCACTGCACAGGTGTGTTGCCCTGCATATGCAATGTGTGCTGCCCCACAGGGAGTAATATCCACTGCACACATGCTGGTTGTACCTTGTAGCTCACCTGCCACAGACCTGTCCCTGTTGCATGTGTTTCACACATACTCATGATGTTTCCCTTTTCTGTTCCAGGTGATGGTCCATGGTGGCAGGTCCAGGGTGGGGAAGGTGTGCTCCTGCCCTTGGTGAGATGGACCCTCCACTATGTCTGGGGTATAAATACACTGCTAGGGGAGGCAACATGGCTGATGCAGAAGATTGCAGCATGGTTGAGGGTGCAAGCACAGTTTCAAGGGCAGCCAGGTGTCGGGGGCGAATGCACCAGCCAGTAGATTAGTTATATGGACTGCCTAGGTTTTTCTGACTATTCTTTGGATCAGCTGTTTTTCATGTCATTTACTGGCAGTGAGACAGTAGGTTTAGTTTCATATGTTTGAAGAGGGTGTGCTAGTGAGTTATGATTTCCATTTCATTGTTTCATGTTGTGAATTTCTTTGCACCAGTAGAGTGCTTTGTTCATGCATACCTGTATCTGTGATCCTTCATGGTCCTGCATGCTTTTCTGGGGCATTGTTGGGGGGTTTATTGCACTGCCTGTGGTACATCATTCATGCTGTCACTGTAGTTTTGTGGTGTCAATTTGTAATCGCAAGGGGGCTTTGCGGAGCACATTGTGGCATTTTTTACAGCTACATTTGTGATCACTGCTATTGCTTGCCATATTGGTACACAGTTTGCGAATGCGGTGTCTCTTTGTGATTGTACCAGTATACCATTGTTTAGTGACTGGCACAGATATGCATTTGCTAATGGTGTCTTGCGCTGCAATTGGCAACAGTTTTGAATACCCAGCCCTACTGTTTCACATAATTTTCCTGTAACTAAAGTGATCTAGGTTGCAACATACACTGCTCCCTGACCTCACGGAGCAAATGGTGTTCAAGAACAGCAGAGAATAATGATGCAAACCTTGGGAGAATCACATTAAAAGAAGTGTTTCTTTGACTGATAAAAAATTATTTTTGTACAGGTACAAACATTAAAGACTGAACTCTCTGTTTTCAAGGTAATCCCTGTGCAAGATAATAAAACAATAACAAATAACAATTACACACTACATACAAATTCATTCATAAAACAGTTTTCCATACAGTTACTGCGCACATGAAACAAAGACTGTCCATTCATGTATTAAAGTTATTTCAACATTTACACGGCTTTTGCAAAAACTTTTTTAAGGCTGCCTGGAATTCAGTTCTAGTATTACTTAATCTTATTTCCATAGGTACCTTATTCCAAGTACTAGCTAAGCTAATGGGCCTGGTTCAGCAACTGTAGTGATGACACATTTGCATTTCTGTAAATCAGTCCTAGAGATGGGCGAAGTGGCCTCAGTTCGCTCCACGGAGTGATTAGTGGAGTGAAGGTGAATTTGTAGAGTGTTCTGCAATGCGAAGTGGAGTATTTTGCGTTACAATGGGTAACATAAAATCCTTTGGAAAATAATTACTTTGTGTTACTCCACCTTCCCAAACCAATACTCCACCAATTTTTAAGGTGAAGTACATTGAAAACAATTTACTTTGCCTCACGTCACCTTGTTTATAAGCTCCAAATGTGAATTTTGCAGTGATTCATGGGATTTCAGGTCACATGGGCTCTAGATTGCTCTGCACAGCTTCAGTTCGGGGTAGTGTGTGTAGGAAGCTGCAGGAGACAGTCTGCTCTGAGAGCTCTCTGTGATTCAGACCTTCTAAAAGCTGTTAAAAAAGTATTTTTGAGTAATTTTTTTGCTGAAACTTTAGTTCATCGATTGCAGGAAACCCTCCTGTGCTCATATCATCGAGTGTTATTGTTTGCGTATGGATTTTGAATGTTAATTTACAACATTCAGTCTGTGTACTGAGAGACAGTGGAAGTGTGCTATGAGGAGGGGCGTATCTATGGTGTAGGTAGATTAACTTGAGAAAAAGACAGTTCTTTCTGTTTTGGTGATATTTTTCTTGTATAACTTTGTCAATGTACACACACTAATATTTTCAATAATTCTTGGCTTTTTTTTTGCTGCTTGTTGTGGTGCAGCAGTGCATAATTTTAGTTTGTTTAAAATCCGTGGTTATATTACTGAAGTTTTCAATTTGCTACGCATTACTTAGTGTGTGTGTGTGAGTATGTGTGTGACACGTGTCATCAAATCAGACACCTTTTATTGTGCCACATAGTAATTTCAGCAATGTGAACCTGCTATCCACTGCAGTTGCGTGATTTTTGTACTTCTTTGTGGTATCTTTACTGGTATTAGTATAAGTGACTGTTTCTGCAGTACACTGCCCCCCACCGCAGCCCACCCCAACTGGCAAAGGAATTCTTTTCCAGATATGAATTTCTAATGGTGAGCACTGGTTAGGTGTTGTGCCTTTGCATCTGCATCTCTTCAGTGTGCAGCACTATCTTATTCTGTCTGTGCATTTGCATCTCTTTAGGGTCCAATCCCCATCTGTAACTTAACATACTATTTGCCAGCAGATTAGGCCTTATGGTCTATCGAGTCTGCTCAAACCTTAGTTCCTTAGTTGGGTGCCGAGACCCTCCCGTCCCTTGTGCTCCAGAAACCCTTATCATCCATCCCCACCCCTCCGGGACAGGCCATCATCTGATACATCCACTTTCTGTGTCTGTCCCACCCTCTCTTGAAGCCCTCCACTGTGGATCTCTGAACCAGCTCACCAGGCAGTGCATTCCAAAGGTCCACCATCCTCTCAGTGAAAAACCTCCTCCTCTTTCCCCCCTCACCCTTCCACCTTCCAACTTCAAACCATGCCCTCTGGTGATACCTCCCTGCTTTAGTCTAAAGATCCCTCCATGTTTACCCTATTTATTCCTTGAGGTACTTGAAGGCCTCAATCATGTCCCCTCTGTCTCTCCTCTTCTCCAATGAAAACAGGCAGAGCTCTTCAAGTCTGTCCTCATACGTCAAATCCCCTAGCCCTCGTATCACCTTTGTTGCCCTCCTCTGTACCCTCTCCAGGAGCTGTATGTCCTTCTTCAAGTGTGGTCTCCAGTACTGTACACAGTACTCAAGGTGTGGTCTAACCAGTCCATTGTACAGCGGCAGAATCACGTCCTTGCTCCTAGAGGTGATCCCCCTTACGATGCATCCCAACATCCTGTTTGCCTTGCTAACTGCTCTCCTGCACTGCTCAGAGTTATTCATACATGCATCCACCATGACCCCTAGATCTTTTTCCCCTATTGAGGCCTCCAGCGCCTCCCCTCCCAGGGTGTACCTGTGTTTAGGGTTTCCCCGACCAAGATGCAACACCTTGCACTTGGTGATATTGAAATTTAATTTCCATGTATGAGCCCAGCTTTTCAGGGTGTCCAGGTCCCCTTACAGGGCCAACCTCCCCTCTTCTCCCTCAACTACTGCTCCCATCTTGGAGTCATCCATGAAGAGACTCATTTCACACCCTATACCCTCCCTGATGTCCCATATGTATGCATTAAACAGGATCGGACCCAGGACCGAGCCCTGCGGTACCCCACTACCAACCTCTCTAGGGTTGAAGAGCTCCCCACAGACCATTACTCTCTGAGTGCATCCAGCTAGCCAGTTTTCAATCCATCTGACCATCAAAGGGCCTACTCCTAACCCCATCAGTTTTTCCACCAGACCATTGTGGGGGACAGAGTCAAACGCCTTGCTGAAGTCCAAGAATAATACATCCACAGGCTTACCCCTGTCCAGTTCTGATGTTATCCATTCATAGAACTCCAAAAGGTTGGTTTGACATGATCTACCTGGCACAAACCCATGTTGCCGACTATCCAGACCTCCCACCTCCTCCAAGTACACCCCCAATCATTCCTTTAGTATACTCTCCATTAATTTTCCCACCACTGAGGTCAAACTGATGGGTCTATAGTTACCTGGTACTTCCCTCGACCCCCCTTTATGGATTGGTACCACATGTGCCTCTCGCCAAAGGGCTAACCACACCCTTTTGGCGGAGATAGCATCATCCGTCCCGTCCACCTTACTGGCCTTTTTATCCTTACCCAGATGTGACACCCCTGGGGTTCCTCTCCCTCCCTCTTGCTCCATTTCTGTTGCTCCCCTGATCCCACTTACTGATGCTTCTATCCCCTTCGTGCCTTGCTTTGTAGATATCCCATCCCCCTCCCTAGTGAACACAGAGGCAAAGTACTGCTAAATACCTCTGCCTGGTCCTCGCCTCTTCCACCCCACCCTCCTTCTGATCTCAATCTGCTGAAATGGCCCTTAGTTTTTCTTCACTCCCAATGTACCGGAAGAACCCTTTTCCCTCCATGTATCCCCTGTGCAACCGCTGCTCTTTACTGGACTTTGCTCCCTCACCATACGGGTGACTTTTCTAGATGCAAGCTGGTACATTTCCTTATCCCTATCCCTCTTGTTGTTTTATATTTTTTGTAGGCCGCCTTCTTTCTCTCGGACTGCTACCTGTACCTCACTGGACCACCAGGATGGTTTATGTGACCTTGCTCCTTACGCTTCAACTTAGCGCAGATCCTGACTGCCCCTCATGAAGTCCCCGTTTTATGACCTCCCATCTCCTTTCCACACTTGTCATTGAGGTAATCCCTTCAAGTGATCCTTGAGAATATTCCCATGCCCATAAAGTCTGTCCCCTGAAGTCCACTGCCAGTGTCCTAGATCTCACCCCATCCCCCCATGCTTATTTAAAACCAGACAGTATTGTGGTCGCTCCCAGTCAGGGGGTCCTGTACAACCATGTCCCTTACCAGGTCCCCATCTGCCAGAACCACATCCAGGACATGCCCTTCCCTTGTGGGATCCATCACATGCTGTGTTAAGAACACATCCTGGAAGCCATCCAGCAGCCTCTGCTTCTTGGCCACCTTAGAGGACATGGTTCCCCAGTTTGTACCTGGCATATTTAGGTCCCCCATAAACACCACTCCTTCTCCTTTTGGTCCACACTGGGCAAGGATGTTGTCCAGCAAACCATCCTCTAGGACATCACTCATCCCAGGGGGCTTATATGCTACACCCAGCTTGACCTTATCTCCTGCTGGAGATCGTAAGGTGACCCATAAGGCCTTCACATTTCCCTCTGCTTCTTCTACCCTAGCAATTTCTATGTTATCTCTAATGGACATAGCCACTCCACCCCCTCTGCCCTCCTTTCTATCCTTCCTAAGCATAGTGTACCCCCATACGTTTAGGTCCCAGTCGTGGTTTTTGTTGGCCCACGTCTCCGTGACCGCCGCCACATCCACCCCCCCCCTTGAACAGCATGGTCTGGAACTCTGGCATCTTGTTTCCCAAGCTCCTGGCATTTACTAACACCAACCCCCACCCCTTAAGTCACAGTTGTTTCTTTGGCTTCCCTTCAGAGTACTGGACTGGTGCGGTGCATATCTCTGCATGAACATGTACTCATTAATATGTGTTTTTAAGTCAGTGCCATCATCACGAGTCACTCATGATACAAATCACATTCTTCATCATCATGGTGACAAATGCAGTCATGATTCATGATCACATCACGAATCACAAAATACATTTTTTTACTAGTTAGTTACTTGGATGTATTGTAATCCTGTTTTGTAGTATCTCTCCAGGCTTCACCATCCCACCACTGTACTCATTAATAAGAGTTTTTAAATTGGGGAGTTCTGTGCTACAGCTCATCAGGGAAGTACAGCTGTAGGCATTCGCGTTCACATACAGTTTCATATTGGTTATCTCACACCAGATCATGTTCTTCATCATCACGGTCACAAATGCCATCACAAATTATGATTCATGAATCATGATCACATCACAAATCACAAAATTTATTTTTTTACTAGTTACTTGGATGTATTGTAATCCTGTTTTGTAGTATCTCTCCAGGCTTTACCACCCCACCACTGTACTCATTAATAAGAGTTTTTAAATTGGGGAGTTTTGTGCTAAAGCAGCTCATTGGGGAAGTACAGCCATAGGCATTCACGTTCCCATACAGTTTCATAATGGTGATCTCACACCGAATCACATTCTTCATCATCACGGTCACAAATGCAGTCACAAATTATGATTCATGATTCACAATCACTTCACAAATTACAAGATTTATTTTTTTACTAGTTAGTTACTTGGATGTATTGTAATCCTGTTTTATAGTATCTCTCTAGGCTTTACCACCCCACCACTGTACTTATTAATAAGAGTTTTTAAATGGGGAGCTTTGTGCTACAGCTCATCAGGGAAGTACAGCCATAGGCATTCATGTTCCAATACAGTTTCATATTGGTTATCTCACACCGAATCACGTTCTTCATCATCATGGTCACAATGCAGTCACAAATCATGATTCATGACCACGTCACGAATCACAAAATTAATTTTTTTACTAGTTACTTGCTTCGATTGTAAGCCTGTTTTGTAGTATCTCTCCAGGCTTCACCCAATCACCACCACTGTACTCATTAATAAGAATTTTTAAATTGGAGATTTTATGATACAGGCTCAGCTCATCGGGGAAGTACAGCCATAGGCATTCGCATTCCTTCCAATACAGCATGTGAGTTACAGTACTGTAAGTAGTGGTGGGTGAAGTGGCACAATTCGCTCCATGAATTGATTCACAGAGTAATGTGGAATCCATGGAGTACTCTGCAAACCGCAATGTGAAGCGGAGTACTTCACTTCATAATGAGGAATGTGAAGTCCATTGAAACCAATGACTTTGTGTTATTCCGCCTTCCTCAAACCACTTCTCCACCAATTTTAAGGCGAAGTACATTGAAATCAATGTCATTCACCTCACTTTGCCTTGTAATTTAGCTCCAAATGAAATTCTGCAGTGATTCATGGGATTGCTGGTCACATGGGCTCTAGATTGTTCTGTACAGCCTCAATTCTGGCCTGGGTAGTGTGTGTGTAGTGGTAGCTGGAGACAGTTTGCTCTCAGAGCTCTGCGATTCAGACTCTCTAAAAGCTGCTTAAAATGCCTTTTTGAGTCATTTTTTTGCAAAAAATTTAGTACATTGATTGTAGAAAACCCTTCTGTACTCATATCATCATCATCGAGTGTTTATTATTGTTGTGTGTGGATTTTGAATGTTAATTTAGAACAGTCAGTCTGTGTACTGTGAAGTGTGCTTCCGGGAGGGGATATTTGTGGTGTAGGTACATTAACTGGGAGAAAGAGGCACTCTTTCTGTTTTGGTTATATTTTTCTTGTATAACTGTGTTAATGTACACACAATAGTATTTTCAGTAACTCTTGACATTTGTTTGCTGATTGTTGTGGTGCAGCAGTGTATAATTTGTCTGTTTAAAACATTTGGTTATATTACTAAAGGTTTTCAATTTGCTATGCATTACTTGTAGTGTGTGTGAGTGTGTGTGTGTGTGTGATGCGTGCAATTAAATCAGACACTTTTTATTGTGCCACAGAGTAATTGCAGCAGTGTGAACCTGCTATCTACCACATCTGCATGAATTTTTGTACTGCTTTGTGGTATCTTTACTGATAGTGGATTGTTACTACCATGCACTAATCCCCCAACTGGCAAAAGGTATTCCTTTCAAGATTTGGATATGTGACTTGCGAGCACTGGTTAGGTTTTGTTGTGCTTTTTTGTATGCATCTCTTGAGTGTGCAGCGCAGTCTTAATCTGTCTGTGCATTTGCAGTGCACCATTTATTCTTGGAGACTGCATTTCTTGTTACGCTCTCATTTCACTTTGTCAGCACTAGCAAGTTTTCTGGACACAAGACAATAGCATTTTGTCACCAATGGGGAATTGTCTGGACACAAGACAGTAGCATTTTGGGGATGCACATTCATTCTGGTGACTCTGTGTGTAACCCCTGTGTGCAAGACTGAGTGCGCCTTTAATTCTGGGAGACTTTTCTTCTCTTGTTATGCTCTCATTTCACTTCATCAGCACTGGTGAGTTTTCTGGATACAAGACAGTAGCACTTTGGGGATGCACATTAATTCAGGTGACTGTGTGTGTGGGGTGCTGCCAATATTGTTATTACGCCACCTTACTTCACGTTAAGGTGGAATGAAAATGCAAAATAATAATCACAAGGCGAAGTGAGCCTTTTCTATGGGGCACTCCGCATAGTGAAGTGCCATCATGAAGTGCAACAGAATTTAAAATGTGCTGCATCTCTAATCAGTCCTCCATAATCTAATACTGGCATCAGTAATTGCTGTACTAATTTCTTTGTGGCAGTTTTTGTAAAACAAGCTGATATGCATCTCAAAGCCCCCAGTCTCTGCTTCAACTTTTTTACCAATAATTCTATGTGCTGCCTAAAGGACAAGTTACTGTCTACTAATGCCCCTAGATATTCAGGGTATTCCTTTTATTTTCACCTCTGTCTAAAGAAAAAAGAACACTTTGTTTTTATTTTATTGTTATTTAACTGTAGTTCTGATTCTTCAAACCATATTGCCATGTTTAACAAGTCTGTCTGCAATTGGTATTCTAGAAGATCCCAACTGTATGCGGACGCCACTATTACAGTGTCGTCTGCATACAGATGCACTTCACTATGGTTTAACATACTGGACAATTTATCTACATAAATATTAAAAAGCAGGGGGCCCAAAATGGACCCCTGCAGAACCCCTCTTTCCACTGTTCTTAAAGCAGATATAGCCATACCTTTGGGATACACATTGCTTCCTATGTCTCAAGTAAGACTGAAACCATTTCATTGGTTCTGGATGCACACCAGCTCATATAACCTCAGCAACAAAGTCTGGTGAACAACAAAATCTAAAGCTTTGCTGAGATCCATGAACATATCTCCAGTGTACATACCCATATTCATGGACGTTGTCAACAAGTTGTTAAAATCTGCTAGAGCTGTGCCCATGGACCTCACCGACCTAAATCCATGCTGACAGTCAGTCAGCACATTGAATTGTTTCAAGTACTGACTGGCTCAAGGGGAGGAAATGGACAAAAAAATGAAAGAGGGCATTCTCAAAATGGCTTAAAAAAGGGAGATACTGTTGATGGGGGACCTGAATATGCCAGATGTTAACAGGATGACATGGACTGCAGCCACATCCAAAAGCAGAGTCATTCTCAATGCCCTACAGGGGGCATGCCTTAGACAGCTAGTGGTGGAACCCACTTGGGAGGGAGGGAGCAATATTAGACCTGGTACTCTCAAATGGAGAGAGGATCACAAATTTAGAAGTCAGTAGACGTCTGGGAATAAGTGACCATTGCACAGTGTGCTTCACAATAAACACAACCATGGAGACAAGCCAAACAAAGACAAGGATACTGGACTTTAGAAGGGCTGACTTTGGCATAATGGGTGAATACCTGAGGAATGCATTAGCAAGTGGCCAGAAAGGAGGGGTGGAAGAACAATGGAGAAAAATCAAAACTGCCATCATGGAGGCAACAAGCCTTTGTGCGAAACAAATGAAGAAAACAAAGCGGAATGAAAAACCACTATGGTTCTCAAAAGAAGTGTCAGGGAAGGTTAAGGAGAAAAAGGCTCCATTCAGAAGGTATAAGGAATCACAGAAGGCGCATGACAGGGAACTGTATCAATTAAAGCAGAAAGAAGTGGGGAATGCAGTCAGAAAAGCAAAGGCCCAAACCGAGGAAAAGATAGCCAACTCAGTTAAGAAGGGGGATAAAACCTTTTATAGGTACATTAGGGAGCACATAAAGGTTAAGGGAGGGATAGTGAAGATTAATAAAGGAGAGGGGAGGTGGGCAGAGGAAGACAGTGAAAAGGCAGAGATACTGAATGAATACTTTTGCCCAGTATTCACAAAAGGAAAAAGAGGAGTTACCTAAACTAAACAATAGAAGCACTCTGGGTAGTGGGGTTGACACCAGTCCATTTACAGAAGAAAGAGTCCTGAAAGAACTCCTAAAACTCAAGGTGGACAAAGCAATGGGGCCTGATGGGATTCACCATAGAATCCTAAGAGAACTAAGGGAGGACCTAGTGACACCACTGACTACACTTTTTAACAAATCATGGGAGGATGGGGTGGTACCTGAGGACTGGAGGAGGGTAGATGTGATTCCCCTTCACAAAAGTGGGAGCAAGGCAGAAGCAGGAAACTACAGACCTGTTAGTTTGACCTCAGTGGTGGGGAAAATAATGGAATCACTTCTGAAAGAAAGAATTGTTCAGTACCTAGAGGCCAGTGGGGCATAGGACCCAAAGCAGCATGGATTCATAGCAGGAAGGTCATGTCAGATGAATCTAATTGATTTCTTTGACTGGGTGACCAAAGTAATAGACCAGGGAGGGACTGTGGATATGGCCTACCTAGACTTTAGCAAGGCATTTGACACAGTCCCAAGTTAGCCAGCCTGGGAGTGGGTCCCAGGGTGGTAGCCTGGGTAGCAAACTGGCTGCACAACAGGACACAGAAGGTAATAGTGAATGGAACACATTCTGAAGAAAGTGGGTTACTAGTCGAGTACCTCAATGCTCAGTACTGGGTCCAGTCCTCTTTAACGTCTTTATAGGTGACATAGCAGAGGGTCTGGAAGGAAAGGTATGCCTCTTTGCAGATGACACAAAGATCTGTAACAGAGTTGATACACAAGGGGGGTAGAAAGGATGAGAAGGGACTTGACAAAGCTGGAGGAATGGTCAGACATATGGCAACTTAGATTCAATGCAAAGAAGTGCAAAGTAATGCACCTGGGAAATAAAAATCCAGGAGAAGAGTACACAATAGTAGGGGAGGTACTAACAACAACAGTAATGGAAAGGGATCTGGGTGTAGTCATATCACATGACCTAAAGGTGGGTAAGCAATGTGAGAAGTCAGTAAGGAGAGCCAGGGGGATACTGGGATGCATAGGTTGGGGCATCACAAGTAGACAAAGGGAAGTGGTTAACCCTCTGTACAGACAGTTGGTGAGACCCAATCTGGAGTACTGCATGCAGTTTTGGAGACCTCATCTACGCAAGGACATAGACAGGATGGAAGCAGTCCAAAGGAGGGCAACTAAAATGGTGCAGGGTCTACATCAGAAACCATATGAAGAGAGACTGAGAGAGCTTAATATGTATACCCTTGATGAAAGGAGGGATGGGGGGACATGATAAAAACTTTTAAGTACCTCAAGGGAATCAACAAAGTCCAGGAGGGTAGCATCTTTCAGAAAAAGAGATGTGTAAGAACAAAGGGGCACAATTTAAAGTTAGAAGGGGGACGGCTCGGGGTAATGTGAGGAAATTATTTTTCATGGAGAGAGTGGTGGACGCATGAAACAGCCTTCCTAGAGAGTTTGTGGGGTCTAAAACAGTGGGGAAATTCAAACATACATGGGACAGACATAAGGCAATTATAGTGGGGGGTTGCAGAAAGTAGGCTGTTGGTTAACTAGAATCTGCAGCTTATCCAATAAGTTGGGAAATGGGCAGACTGGGTGGGCCAAGTGGTCCTTATCTGCCATCAAAGTCTATGTTTCTATGTTCTATGTTTCTATGGCTGCCGATGGACAATTTTTTCCATAATCTTTGATAGAATGGGAAGCAAGGCTATGGTCTATAATTAATGGCTAGCAATGGATCCCCACCTTAAAAATGAGAACTATTTTTCCCAACTTCCAAACCTCAGGAAATACAGAAGAGCATATGCTCCAGTTCAATAAATACTGGAGCTTATTTCAAATTTAACAAGCATTTGTCAATGCCAAGTGTTGCTTGCTGTCATTAGCAGTGGAAGTGCAGGAGTTAGACAGATGCAGTATAGGAATGCAGTGAAGTATTGAACTGATGTCAACTCCACACCCCCCCAGAGATGGACAGGCATTAGGGTGTGCCTTTGGGTCGTCACCCATAACAGTCATGACATTTCACCTCATCCTACCCTGCAGACACTTACAAGTGTCGAGGTGTGCTTTGGAGTGTTCGGGCTTTAAACTCACCTCATTCCATAAGGAAATACACTGAAATGGGTGCAGTATAGGATAACGTGGTGAACTTTGGGGCCAAAGGGTCCAAGGCACACCTCGATGCCTACCACTGGCAGCAGGGTGGGGGTGGAATGGCATGAGCATTACTGCTGACAATCCCAAATCACACCCCGATACCTGTCAGTCCCTACAGGGTAGGGCGTTATGGTCAAAAACCCTAACACCCTGGGCATTTCTTGGCATTTTTAATCCAAGTTTTCAACATAGGCTTTTTGTGACCCCACTGCATGAACAGTGACACTATCAGTTTGTTAGCTGAACTTTTCCACAGCAACTTCGTCACTTGGCACCACAGGTGCAAAAACACATTTCAAACAGGATGCGAAAAATGACACCTGTACTGTTCATGAAGAGATGTAAAAAATAGCAATGTTGAAAATCTGGAGTGAAAATATATAAAAAATGATGAAGTCATGAGTGTGCATAGAAACTGCACAATGCACACCTATAATGTAATTAGTTTGGGGATATTTTACAGCAGATTTTCAACATAGGCATTTTGGAGCCTCCGTTCATGAACAGTGTCACTGTGATTTTCTTAATCTGTCCTTAACACTGATTTCCCACAGCGACGGTGCTATTCTGCATTAGAAATGTGAAACACTTTTCAGCCAGGGTGTGAAAACTGATAGCTGTACTGTTCATAAGGAGGTGTAGAAAAATGCCAATGTTGAAAATCTGGACTGAAAATATTACGAATTCATGAAACTGCACAATGCACGCTCATAACACAGTCATTTATGGATGTTTGTCACCAAATTTTCAACATGGCCAGTTTAAGACCTCTGCTCATGAATAGTGTCACTGTGATTTTCTTAATCTGTCCCGAACATTGATTTGGCACATCAACCACACCACTGTGCGATACATATTAAAAATGTTCAAAGTTATGACCGTGCGTATGCACTACACAACACACGCTCATAAAACAATCATTTTTGGGAATGTTTTCACCAAATTTTCAACATAGGGTTTTTGGGGGCTACCTCATGAACAGTGTCACTGTGATTTTCTTAATCTGTCCCAAACACTGATTTTGCAGACCGACCAATCCATTGTGCGCTACAGGTGCGAAAACACATTTCTGGGGAGATGTGAAAAATGATAGCTGTACTGTTCATAAGGAGGTGTGGTAAAATGGCAATGTTGAAAACCTGGAGTGAAAATATAAAAAATGCTCAAAGTTACGTGTGTAGGAACTGCGCAACACACACTGGTAAAACAGTCATTTGGGGGAATTTTTTCACCAAATTTTCAATATAGGGTTTTGGGGTGACAACATCATGAACTGTGATGCTGTCATTTTGTTAATTGGTCCCGAAAGGTGATTCCATGCAGTGACTGCAAAATCATGTTTCAGAACTGAATAACAAAATTACAGTTACTGTGTTCATGAGGTGAGGTCCCAAGAACCCCATGTTGAAAATTTGGTGAAAAAAATTCCCAAAAATGGCCGAGATATGCACCAGAGGTGAAAAAACCCTATTTATGCCATTATACATCTTACTGGCATTTCTTCAAGTTCACGGTCCGCTTTGAAGAGTGCAGACCTGTTCCCGTTCCATAGAAGATCATCGCACCAGGCTCTGGAGGTAAGTATGGGGTGAGGCGGGGGTGTGGGGAGGTGGAGTACACAGAGGGTGGGCACGAGTTGGGAAGGGGGCAAGAGGATCAATGAGGGACCATTTTTTTCTCCTAGTTTTTTTTTAAAGATGACGGGGAACGTTTGCCACGCTGGGGTGAATGCCCAGTGTGGCACCAGGAAGTTTATTTGGGGGGGCAGTGGAGCTGATGGGGGATTGGGCACCCCCATGGGCCAAGGAGCCTTTTGCCACAATGCGGTGGGCTCCCAGTGTGACAGATGGAAGTTTGTTTGGGGGGGCAGTGGAGCTGATTGGGGATTGGGCACCCCTGTGGGCCATACAGTGTGCTGGGGAGATGCATTAGTAATGAGGGGATTGGGCACCCCCTTAGTAAACAACAAATCAGGGGAGGTGCATTATGCCAACGGGGATTGGGCTACCCTGTCGGCAAATGAACTGGGGAGGCGGTCATGCTGACAGGGGAATTGGAGAGTGCTGGAGATGAAGGAGGTCGATGGGAATGATGGTGGGTGAGTTCCTGGATCTAAGCACGAAGTGCTGTGAAAGGTGGATTTTTAAATGAGAAGTGGGAGGAGCTATTCCAGCTCATTGAACCTCGGGCTTAAAGCCCTCCCATTCAATGTTGGCAAAATATGCAGTGCTTGGTGATACTGTGAATTTGGATGTATTTTGATGTTTATTTAGAATGTGGCTTTCCTCTGTTTCCACCCTTGGTAGAACAGCTGGGTAGCTGTAGGGAATAGAGGCCCAAAAAGAATTATCTCCTCCAACTCTGCAGAGTGTGATGAGGAGCACTCAGGAGAGGAAAAAAAAACCCTTTGGAGAAAACCCCTGAGGACCCTTGGCTACCGACCTGCTCATCCTCTGAGCAAACTAAGAAGAGATAATAGAAAAAGCATTTTTAAATTCAGAAGTCGGATGAGGGATGTATACTTCAAATGCAGATGATTTCCATCTTCCCAGTCTTTTTATGATGTGAACAGGAATATTATGATGGGATGCTGAGGTGTCTGCTCCTGTTTGAAATGAATGACCTGCATAGGAAAATGGATCTAGTCCGAGTCTCTGTATGAGGGTTCTTGTGTAGTCAATGAACCATTTAGATGTCATCAGTATGTTGGCGTCAGAAGTTAATAAAGGAGAAGAGGGATAAGATTTGGCATGGAACTTCATGAGTTTCGGTAGTCTTACAACTGGACACCAGTTGTTTGATGTAGAAGTTCCAGAATGAAGTCTAAGGGTTTTTGAAGAGGCTAGATTTAATATGACATTGTTGTTATGCTTTTCCATGTTGGATACTCTGAGAAAAGCAGATGAGCAAGATGATGACGTAGTGAATTCTCCAGGTTGACGAAATCCATAGCATGCAAGGGTAATTGCTGATGATACCACCATGTTGAAATGATGATCAAATGGATTTGAATCCAGTAAGTCCAGTAAACTCCAGAATAGCAGTCCTTTTTTTGGAAGGCAGTGAGGAGAATTTGGAATGGGTGATTATTGAAAGCCCAAAAAAAATAGCTTGATCGACTGATTAGAGAACAAAGATGGTGAAGACAGAGAATATTAGGAGAGAAAAAACTGGATGTCGGCTAGATACAATTTAATAGTGCCATGTGAAAGATGTAAGGCCTGATGGCAAAGTGTCAAGAAGGCCAGCACTAGATCTCCTGAAATGATGGTCGGTTTTAAGGATGATGAAGCACAGAATGAGACGTATTTGTTCCATGCGGTCATATATGCAGCTCTGGTAGAAGAAGCCAATGTTGACCACATGAGAAGAGATGCTTGACGTTGATAGTGACTTATGTCATTATTAGGTCATAGTACGATGGCGGAGAAGTCATGATGGGATCCGCTGAAGGGCAGAGATGAAAGAAATCCTGAAAGTTAAATTGAGAAAGAGCATCAGCTGCTTCATTCTTAACACCAGGAATATGATAGCATATGATGGTGAAATCATGGATGAGTGAAAGCCAGGTTAACCTCCGCATGAACAACATGATGGAAGGTGAGGATGATTGTCCTTTATTGATGATGGCTACTGTGGACTGATTATCAGAGTATACTGAAACTGACTGGTGGGACCATATGTGCCCCCACAGAACTGCGGCTGCTACAATGGGATATATTTAGAATAATGGAGAAGTAGAAGAAAAATCGGTCAATGAAGATACGTCGAGAGGCCAAGGTGTAGTGATCCATGGCTGAGGATACATTGCTGCATATCTGTTGGTTGAAGATGCATCTGTGAATATATTTATTTATTTATTTATTTATTGAAATTGTTTCACCAGAAAAGGCACACTGAGCAACAAGATGCTCGTCTCCTGGTTCGACCTGGGGAAGGGTTACAGTGGAGGCAGATCATGTAACAGACAAAAAGAAATATATTGCAATATAGGTGATGTACATAACTGGGCAGGATAAGCGGAAACAATACAGTAGAACTATAACGCATTTAACAATAGGTGAAACAGTACAGAGATCATACATGAAGGATAAGGTATACATAACATGGAACATTCCGGATTAAGACATGTTTAAGTGCCAGTAGCAAAGCATGAGTGGCGGTAGCAGTTTAAGTGCCAGTAGCAAAACATGAGTGGTGGTAGCAGGACCATAGCGGAAGCAAGGTGCAGCAAGTTGACAAGTAGGAGTGGGGGGGTAACAAGGCTGGGAGGGGTGAGCAGTAGTAGTGCGTAAGAGTGAGAGCATGGGTAATGGGGGGAGGATAGGAGTGAGGAGGGTAGGGGGAGGTAAGGAGGGAAACAATTAGGGGGAGAGATGAAGTGGAAGGGCAGTGTAAAAGCCAGGCAATATAGTGAAGGCCAAGCCACTGGTCAGGCACAAGGGAGGGAGGGATGGTGGGAGGAAGCAGGAGGGGAAGGGGTCAGGGGCAGTTGCAATTAGGTGCAAGGAAATTAGTGAGAGCCGAGGATAGGGAGTGTTTGGATGATGAAAGGCGGATCTGAGCTGGCAGGTGATTCCAGAGGTTAGGGAAGTGGTAAGAGAAGGCTGACTGGCCGGCGGTGGTCCTGCAGTGAGGGATGACCAATAGTCTTGCATCAGAAGATCGGAGGGAGTGGATGGGGTTGGGGGGGAGGATAGGGAGGATGCGAGGTAGGGAGGGAGGGAGCCGAGCCAAAAACTGGAAGTGAATTTGGCACAGTGAATTAAGCGCCAGTTGCTCAGGGAAGGTAGGCCCAGAGATCAATAGAGCTTGCAGTGATGAAAGCGGGGGGGAGCATCGAGGGCGAAACGGCAGAAGGCATTAAAGAGGGGGTCAAGTTTGGTTATGTGAGGATGAGTTTGAGGAGATGGATCTTTATGAAACACGGAGCATCCATTCCATCTGGCAAGAAAAAAGGACCACATGGCTAGGTCAGATTTTGCAGATGCTATAATATGGATGTGATGATGAAGCTCTGGAACAGATAATGCTTTAATGAGAAGGTAAGATATGAAAGAGTGACCTTGAAGAATGATCCTTATTATGAAATTTAGGTACCCCAAAAGAGATAACAATTCATGTTTGGTGCAGTATGCTCGGGTAGAGAAGGAAGAGACCAGCTCCTGAATTCAAGAAAGCATATCCAGCAGAAGACGTGCTTTCATGAGGTCAGAATCAAACATAATGCTCTGAAATTCGAGGGACGTGGAAGGGCCGGAGGTCTTCTTCGCTGCCAGTGGGACTGACAGGTCCTTGAAGAGGCGAATGAGCATGGAAAGGCTCTCATCTGTGGCAGAGTAAGGCAGATTAATGAGAAGGAAATCATCCAGCAGGTGGAGCACAGCAGGCTGGCAGCAAACGTTGAGCAGGGCCCAGCACAGAAATTTGGTCAAGGTGTCAAACAGCTTAGGGCTGCTACTGCATCCAAAGGCAAGGCAGACTGCAAAATAGAAAACAGAATCCCAAGAAATTCCGTAAAGGTGTCAGAGAGAATGATGGATGGGGAGGAGCTTGAAGGTATCTGAGATGTCAGCCTTGGAAAGCCAAGAGCCATGGCCGGTCTGCTTAATGATGGCAATGGTGTTGTCATTGCAGGCATATGACAAAGAAAATTCATCGGCTGGAATGAGGGAATTGATGCTCAGTGTAGAAGAATGATGAGGAGCAGAGAGGTCGATAACAAGCTGCTTCTTGCCAGAGAACTTCCTAGTTGCTAAACCAGTGGTATTGATCCTGTAAACTTGGAATGGAGGATGCAAAAAAGGTCCCAAAATGAAGCATTTTGCAAGTTTGGTCTGTAGGAGGGAAATAACTACTTCGGGTTCCAGGACAGTGGACTGCAGGTTAGCACATATAAAGGAGGAAGTAGGGAGAACAGAGACACCAGTATGAAAACCATAAGTGAAACCTGAGAGGAGAGAACACACTGATTCCAGGTAAGGATGGGTGGTCAAAAGGTGAGCCAGAGCTAGCAGGTTCACAGGAAGTGGAAGGATGAACCTGGCATCATTTGGACAGTTTCATAGCTTTGAGGCAAATGTAACAAGCGTGCACATCACTGCAAATGTAGCACAGGTGCAGGAATGCACATTCAAGAGTGGAACAACCTTGGTCATTAAAGTTGTTGCATATAGATTTACTTCTGATGTTTCATATGGGGTGATCATGCTGGTCGAGGCAAGCTCGTTGATTGGAAACTGAGCGAACAAAGCTGGAATGAGAAGGAGAGTCGGGAATGTGAGAAGGCCTGGGAATGAATGAGGAGGAGGGGGTTGGAGCAGACACAGCCAGGGGGGCAAAGGGGAGCGAAATGGTTGAACAAACCACAAAGGGAACAAAAATAGGCATGTAAGCTGGCAAAATTCTGACAAAATAGCTCATTATCCAATACTGCCCAATTCAGCTTGATGTTGTAGTGGGCCAAGGCAGAAGCTGCTTTGGCTGATAAAGAGCGATGGTAGTCGCAGGAGTGCGTTCCACCATAGCGGACACCGAGGTTGACAAGGAGATAGAGATAAGTGTCCAGTTCCTCTCTGTGTGCCAGGAAGGACGAACAAATTATGTTCCCAAATTCAGCCATAGTCATATTATGAAGGAGATGAGAATCTTTGGACTTCAAAATGACTGACATGTCGCCGGAGGACACAAAGCGATTATTCGTAACACAATGGGAAGAAATGAACAGTGAAACCAAATCGATATCCTTACCATCCAGGATGTCCTTGCGGAGGTGAGCCAGCACAGGATGAAAAGAGGAAATTAATGGAGGCTGAGGAGTGAGTGACAAATGTGAAGGAACTGCAGGAGTCATAGATGGAGAAGGCACCACTGTCAGAGGAATAATCAAGGCTGGAGGGGAGAGGAAACTTATAGATGGCTCTTCTGGGGATAGAGCAGGAGTCAGAAAAGGAGGCAATGGAACAGTGGGGCAGGCTTCTAGGGAAGAAAGATGAGTCTGGATGTCCACAATGGGGGCAGTCATCTGAGCCATGAAGTCCCAAATTTCTGAAAGGGGGTCAGAGTCAGGCTGAGGAACAGGCAGGCTGGGGCCAGAGAGAGGTCCAGGGTAGGATATGGAGGCCATGAGGAGGTTGTAGAGCTCCTGTTTTCAAGCAGAAGCAGAGTAGGAAATGTCCTTCTTGGATAGTTCCGACGTGAGCCAAGGCACGTCCAGTCCTTGATGGAATGATGAGACTTAGAGATGGATTTGTGACTGGTGGGAGCTGTGGAGGGCATTGGATCCATCGAAGGGTCTTCAATGGATGGATCATTGATGGATGACATGGTCTGGAAGCACACCTGGGGATGAGAAATAGAGAGGTGCAAGTATGGGAATCAACTGGGAAAAGATGAGGACAAAGGAAGGGAAGGCAGGATGAGCATGGGGAAATACTGAAATACATGGGGATGAGGGAGAGGATGATGAAATGGATGGGAGGGACAGGAACCTACCACCGAATGCAGGACCCTGACATGGAAAAGGCAGTATGAAGGGAGCACTAGGTAGGGGTCTCCACCTGATGATGGCAGACGATCATAGGAAAGGTACTAGAAGACCTGAAAGAAACAAGCGAGATATTAAGGGGCATGGATGTGAAGTTTTTGGTTTTTTTTTTAAACTGAAACATGATAGACAAAGGGGAGATGACATGGGAACAAAAGAATGGGCTGGGTGGGATGTAGAGCAGACAGAAGCGGGGAGGTCTGCTTGAATGGCGATGAAGGCAGCATGCTCCCATGGAGATATTAGTTATTTATTTATTGAGTGATTAAAAATATATATATATTCTTTCTCTGTCATATGGAAATAAGCAGCCAGGAAATGTAGGAGGCTACCAACATAACAGCCAGCCCCAGTACTAGTCTCCACCATGGAGATAATGCACCCAATGCTACAGCAGAAAACCTGCAAGGGGCTCAAAGTGAACACCTACTGAAGGGAGACATAGTCACCGTAGCAGGGCTGCAGGTATCTTGCAGGGACGCGATAACATGGCATGCTCCAGCATGGTATGACAAGGGCTCCGATGGGGTTCCAGGAGCAAAAACATCCACTAGGAGAATGAGCAAATGAAAACATCAAGCGAAGAGAAACGGGCAACAATTGGAGGGAGACAGGAATGCTGCAAGAGCTAGAAATCAGAATGCTGTCTGATGTGTGAGCAATGCTGCTGTCTGAATGGCTTGGGCAAGGGAAAGCAGAAGACAGAAGAAGGAATGGGGGGACAAATACTGAAGGATGGCACAAGCTAAATGAAGATAGGAGGGGCTCACAGATAGTTCGGGAAGGCATAGGAGCTGGCAGGCTGAGCGGGTAATGGCATGCCAGTCCACAGAATCATGAAAAGGATATGATAGACTAGGACCTGAGTGCCGGAACAAACGCATGGATGCCATGCTGAAAGGAACATGCGGTAGGCGAGTGTGGGGCGGGGAAGAAACAACCGCATCTGGAAGGAACGGAGGAGGCAAAATGCATGTAGGGACAAATGGGGGGAAAAAAGCTTACTGTCAGGATGAGAAAAAGGGGAAATGGAGAAAGCCAGCTGGATGGGATGTAAACAGCAGAAGCAGGAAAGGAGGGGGCAAATGGCCGCCCAGCCTGGTGATGATTCAAAACTCAAGTGTATGGATTACTAGGCACACCAGATAATCCAAGCCACAAGTACAAGGAGCAAGACGCTAACAAGATGCCACAGTAGCAGAACTGGAAGCAGGAAAATGCTATGCAGGAGCTCATGGGGAACTCCACCAAAGTGAGCTCCTGGATCTAAGCACGAAGCACTGCGATAGGTGGATTTTTAACTGAGAAGTGGGAGGAGTTATTCACCCACATTCAACCTTGGGCTTAAAGACCTTCCAATATTGGCAGGCATGGATTACCATGTATGATCATGGGTCACCAGTAATTATTATCTCTTAATAATATCCACTATGCCAGACTTGTATGCACATTCTGTTTTTCCTGACTTCCCCTACTACATGCCCCCCACCACTCACTCAGGATCTCTTGCTCCCAATCCTTCAAAACATCCCTTTTCAAAACCTCTACTTGGCAGCCATCCTTTTCTTTCAAATTCCCCATTTTTGGAAGAACCTTCACAATCCTCCCACTCTTTATTTTGTCCCTGAAAGTCTCATTTAGAAGTTCACAGTTCACTCCTTCTCCTGTACACTGCAGTCTGTATTAAACTGTCACACTAATTAAGTGGTTTAGCATTCATTTTAAAAGCTGGCAATGCATTGGCAACTCGTGTTATATTTTTTTCAACACTTGACCAGCAAAATAGCAACTTATATGAAATATTTTTGCAACTCAACTGAATGCAACTGCAGATCTATCACAATGTAATTTGAAACTGAGTTGCAACTTGTAGTCAACAGTTTTTTAAGGATTTGTGCTGGACCCAGTAACACTTATGTAATTCAATGATAAATGCAAAAACAACTAAATGGCATGACAATTTAATGTTATTTGTGTTGTACCTAGATCCCTCTTCTCCTTGTCTTATTTCTGACCACTCTCCTTCCTCCTAATTCCTCTTACACCCTCTTTTGAATCCCTTGTCTCTCTACTACTGACCCTAGCACCCCATTCAGTAGGCGGTTCTTAGTACAGTTCAGCCTGGTTTTTGCACTACCACTATTTCATATGTATGCTCTATTATGCAACACCTTTCTGCAGCGTTATGTGCCTAAATGTTCCATACTTATCCTAGTTTGTAATTTTATTTACTACCAAATGTGTGTCTTTGTAATTGCCTAACTTGTATTGATTAACATTTCTAGCCATGAACTTAGTGCGGTGGAAATGTCAGTATTAAATCAGGGACTCTGCCTTTACTTCTACGAAAAGGTTTGACTTCTCTGAAACAATAATTGATATCCGTAGACTCCTAGAAATCTTAATTTGAAATATTTTTTTTCATAAAAGAAACCTGAATGATATAGATGCTGATGTGGGGAAGGGGGGCCTTGATTCTGTTTCTGTGAATGAAAAGCTGGTAAATACTTTTTAAATTGAGGTCTGATTTCTGCCCACCCATATCTCCCACTTTACAAATGTTTTTGAAGTGCTGTGAGGAAGATATAATTAAATTAAATAACATAATGTTGAAGTGCAAAGTAATGCACCTGGGAAACAAAAACCCAGGGGAAGAATACACAATGGGGGGGGGGGTACTAACAACAAAAATGGAAAGGGACCTGGGGGTAGTCATATCAGATGACCTAAAGGTAGGAAAGCAATGTGAGAAGGCAGTATGGAGGGCTGGCAGGATACTGGGATGCATAGGGAGAGGCATCACCAGCAGAAAACAGGAAGATGTTATCCCTCTGTACAGACAGTTGGTGAGAACCTATCTGGAGTACTGTGCGCAGTTCTGGAGACCCATCTTCACAATGAAGTAGACAGGAATGGAGGCTGTCCAGAGGAGGGCAACTAAAATGGTGCAGGGTCTGCACCAGAAGACATACGAAGAGAGATTATAAGAGCTTAATATGTATACCCACGAGGAAAGAAGGGAGAGGGAGAACATGATAGAAACTTTCAAGTACCTCAAGGGAATCAAGAAAGTCCAAAAGGGTGGAATCTTTCAGAAAAAGAGATGTGCACAAACAAGGGGGTACAATTTGAAGATAAACAGGGGGGGATGGCTCAGAGGTAATATGAGGAAGTATTTTTTTTGTGTAGGGTTGTGGATACATTGAACGGCCTTCCTGAGGAGGTGGTGGAGTCAAAAACAGTGGGAGAATTCATGAATGCATGGGACAGACATAAGGGAATTCTAGTGGAGGGTAGGAGGAAGTAGGCTGCTGGTTAACTAGGATCTGCAGCTTATCCATTAGGTAGGGAAATGGGCAGACTAGGTGGGCCAAGCAGTCCTTATCTGCCATTAAATTCTATGTTTCTATGTTTCTATGAATGGATCTAGATACAATTTAAATAAGAGGAACAGCTTGTTTTAAAAAATCTTGGGGAAAATAAAAGCATAACCCATAAAGTGGCAGACAAGGGTGGAGCAGTTGTGATGAACACTGACGATTATGATAAGGATGTTTTGAGACAAATAAATGATGAAGAATATTATGACAAATTATCATTTGACAAGACCTCGATTTTTAGAGGAACCATTCATAAATATCTGAATTTAGCAAAAGAATGAGAATTTCTACAGGCTCAGGTCATTGATTATTTGACTGTGAAAAACTCGATCAGGACAACATTTTACTGTTTGCCCAAGGTTCACAAGGACCTGGCTAATCCCCCCGGGAGACCCATTGTTGTGGGCAATGACTCCTTGAAGGATCCCCTCTCTAAGGTATCCTATGATGATGGTGACCACAATTGGACACCAGCCGAAAGTGCACTCAAGCGCGGTGCCTGTGGATGGGGCGATTGGGGAAGCTGAGCAACCGGATGGTGGGGGTGGGTGGAACAGTGATCAGATGTCACTATATGTCTACAGGCATGGGGGGAGTGAGAACACAGAGCGTGGGCTGGGAGGGGATGGAGGAGCTGTAAGGGGTGGTGCTGTGGTGAGCTGCCAAGCTGTGTCGTGGCATTGGGGGAAGATCTGTGGCTTCAGCGGGTATGGTGCCAGGTTTGGGTCTGGGCACGCATGCCTTTTATTGCACCTGGCCTGAGTTTTTTGATATACCCTGAGTTGCACTTAACATGCAAATCCCCTGGAGTTAAGACCTTTAAATAGGGGTGGGGCAGGGCACAGTCTCGCATAAACAATAAAAATCCAAACCCCATCACCGTGTTGCCGTAGAGTCCATCGCTGAAAAAAACATTTGGCAACGTGACTTCACCCTAACGGCGATTGCCCATCAGTGATCACTGTTATCACATAAAACCCCTCACTAAATTTATTGATTTTCATATATGTGATTCTACTAAGAATTACCATTGTACATAAAGGATATTGTTGAGATTTTATGAATCCTTGATAACCTAGCTGTTGAGCCAGAAAGTTGGTTTGTAACTTTAAATGTGGTAAGCTTATACTTTAATATTCCACAGTCAGAGGGATTGGTGGCCATGTAATTTTATCTGGACACAAGGACATAGTGTGTCCCCCCCAAAAAAAGAAATCCTTGTTATATTGGCTGAATTTGTTCTGAACGTTAATACTTTCTTTTATGCAAATTACTCTTATCTGTGAAAGAAAGGAACAGCGATGGACGCAAGTTTGTTGCCCAATTACACCAATCTCTTTATGGGTAAGTGGGAAATATAATTTATAGGAGATTAAAAATGCAACCCCTATCATGAAAAGATCGACCTGTGAAAGTGTTTATTGAAGACTTTAATGTTATGGAAAGGTACTAAGCAAGAGTTGTTAGATTTTGTGAAATATTTGTAAAACAGTATTCCTAATTTGTGTTTCAGTAAATGCTTCAGTAAAACAAGATCAATGTTTTTGAATGGACAGTCAAAAACATTGAAAAGTGGGGGTGGTCACAGACCTATTCAAAAAGCCCACAGATAGAAACACATTGCTGCTTTAAAACTGTTGTTAGCGGGATGGCCCTGGTTTAATTGAGTAATGAAATTTTACAGTAAAGTTTTTTGAAACTTGCCGTTTTTATTTGCTTTTTATATTTAAGTGGTCTACAAAGCTGGCAGCCCATTAATTCCAAGAAATATTTTATATGCAAACAATAAGGTGAGGTCTATTTAAAAAAAAATAGAATAGTTACACTAGCATCACTAGGTGTCTAAAACACAAGGTTTTGATAAAATTAATTTGCTGTTATTGTGACAGGGATTTTATTATTTATAAAACGATTCTAACTAATCATAATTTACAACCTGAGGCATAATGACTAAGATTCTGATTATTTGGTGGGGGGTGTCATTCTTGATGGGAAATTGCACAGTGGAAATGTATGAAAAAGGAAAAGAAAATGACTCCATAAATATGAATAAGGTATATATGGAATTAAAACAAAAAAGGTACTGAGGCGCGGATCATAGAACACCTGGACTTGTGGCAAGGAATAATTAACTCAGCATTGCCCAATAATGTGCCTGATGCATCCCGGGTAAAATGGACTTCCATTGTTAGTCAATTAATAGGGGAATGGAGAAAGAATAAGGTGGTGGCCACCAATAAAGAATCAAAAGACAAACTGTTTCAAGAGACTAACCAAAGTGAAGTGCTATTGGTTATGTAAATTGGTTTTGACAATAAGTCTGATAATAAGTGGAGATATTCATTCAAATCTGGGCCCATATTCTGATTCTGATTCTGACAAAGATGTCACAGATGATTTGTTAGGAGAAAATGGCTTAGAATAGTACCTATTAATATCTGTAGTCTCCACAAAAAGATAGGTCCCAGTGGACTTCTCTACTGGAATTATATTGTCCTCCTTCCATCCCCTCCACCCTCCCACCCAAAGCTAGTTATACGTTTATAGGCACAGGATTTGACTGACAACAGGAACTTCCTGTTTGGGAGCAGGAAGTGAGTGATCACAGAGCCACCAAAGACTCACCATCTTAGAAAGACAAGAGTAGCTCTCCCCCAGCTGCTGGAGGTCTGCCTCTGAGCAAGTAAGGGGTCTACTGAGAAATATAGGATCTTTTTGTCTCAGAACAGGATGATCAGGAACTTAAAGGGCACAGAGGCAGTGAGTAAGTAGGGAGAAAAAAAAGCAGAGGAAAGAGTAAGGATTCTTAACAACAGTGAAGGGAAAAGAAGTAAGACATGATGGGAGTGGTGCAGTGCGGTGGCTGTGGTGCAGAAGTCTTCCGGGAGACATTCTAGAGGATGCGGTGTTGTTCCATCTGTAGGCACCTCTCTGGGCTGAGGGAGGAGGTTGCTAATCTCCAGACTGAGTTGGCCAGGATTTGTGGGACCTCCTCTTCCATCCAGGGACCACCAGGGCCACTGCTGTTGCCTCAGAGGTTGCCAAGAAAGAGGAGTGGTTGGACCACAGTGGGCTCAGGGAGGGTGAGGGTGGTGGAACAGAGGTGCATACCTCCAGTTGTATCTTTCTACAGTTCCTATGCCATTCTGGCAAAGTGTGGTTCCTCTATGGAGGCACCTGCAGTGGAGACCAAGGAGGATGCTGGGAACCTCCACAAGGGAGACCCACAGGAGGGTGGCATGGGACCCCACAGGAGAAGGAAACAACTCCTGGTGGGGGACTCCATTGTTTGGAAGGTAGAACTGGGGGAGGAAGGGGAGAGGAAGTAAGGTGCATGCTTGGTGCCATGGCTTGAGGACAGGGAGCAAATCCTCAGGATCGCCAGAGCAGCTGCACAGGGGAGGGAGCTGGAGGTCATTGTCCACCTAGGGACAAATGACCTGGCTAAGAAAGGGATCAGAGCAGTGCACAAGAGTTTGTGGGGTTGGGGAGGGCCTTAGACAAGAAGCATGCACAGTAACCTTCTTGTAGGTGTTGCCTGTCTATGGCGTAGGTGAGGCTAGGGTGCTCCACACCATGGGATTCAATCAGTGGTTGAAAAACTGGTGCAGAGCTCAGGGATTTGGCTTCATTGGGGACAGGGGGTCCACCTGGAGTGATGCAGGTCTATACTGAAGTGATGGTCTGCATCTGTCCAGGAGGGGAACCAGGATCCTAGGTGATGGGTTTAAATGCTCCATTGGCAAGCATTTAAACTAGCCAAGGGGGGAGGCACTGGAAAGGGGCAGGGAAATCCTAGCCCCCAAACAAGTCAGGGTAGTAAGTGAGGTAAACACCAAGACAGAGATGTCAATAGGGAGAAGGGCAGGGGTAAATGGAGACAGTGACAAAGGCAAGAAGAACAAGGATGGGGCAAAAAGGAGTAAGGCCATCAGAAAATGGAGGGTAATGAGTACCAATGCTCAGTCTGGGCAACAACCTCCCTGAACTGGTGGCCTTGATGGAAGAGGGATGCCTGGATATCATAGCAGTCACAGAAACATGGTACACAAAGAACTGTGACTGTGACTGTAACATACCAGGGTACATAACCTACAGGAGAGACAGGGTGGGGAGAAGAGGGGGAGGATTAGCTCTCTATGTAAAGGAAGGGATAAAAGCATCTGAACAAAAGAGTAAACAGAGAGGATAGGAGGCACTGTGGGTCACCTTAGAGATGAGAAATGGCACCACAATCCACACAGGGGTTGTATACAGACCCCCATATCAAGGGAAGGGAATGGACAAGGATATGATAGAAGGCATTCTTAGGATGGCAGAGCAAGGGGAGATACTGTTGATGGGAAACCTGAATATGCCAGATGTTAACTGGAGCACATTTGCTGTAGCCACATCCAAGAGCAGGGCCATTCTCGATACCCTACAGGTGGCATGCCTCAGACATCTAGTTTCAGAACCCACTCATGAGGGAGCAGTCTTAGACCTCATACTCTCAAATGGGGACAGTGAGAGGATCTCAGATCTAGAAGTGGGTTGCCATCTGGGAACAAGTGACCATCAATCAGTGTGGCTTATGATAAACTCAAGCCATACAAAAGTGAGGGTACTGGACTTCAGGATGGTTGACTTTGGCAAGATGGGAGAGTGCCTAAGAAAAGCACTAGCAAACAGGCTAGAAGGAGGGGTGGAGCAACAATGGGGAAACATCAAAACTGCCATCACAGAGGCAACAAGCATTTGTGTGAAGCAAATAAATCAAAACAAAAGAAAAAGCCGCTATGGTTCTCAAAAGAGGTGGCGAGGAAAGTCAGGGAGAAAAAGACAACATTCAGGAAGTATAAGGAAACACAGAAGGAGCCGGACAGAGAGCTGTACCAGTTAACGCAGAAGGAAGCAGGGAGGGAAGTCAGAATAGCAAAGGCCCAAACTGAGGAAAAGATAGCCAACTTGGTTAAGAAGGGGGATAAAACCTTTTATAGGTACATCAGGGAGTGTAGAAAGACAAAGGGAGTCATAGTGAGTCTGAATAGAATGGATGGTGGGTGGGCAGAGAGGGACAGTGAAAAAGCAGGGATACTGAATGAATATGTCTGTTCAGTATTCACAAAAGAGGAGGAGGGGGAGGTGCCTAATCCAATAAAAAGAAGCACTCTTGAAAGGGGAGTCGATCCCAGTCCTTTCACAGAAGAAAGGGTTCTGGAAGAACTCTTAAAACTGAAGGTGGACAAAGCAATGGGGCCTGATGGAATTTGCCCCAGAATTCTAAACTAATTAAGGGGAGAACTAGTGAAACCACTGACTACCCTTTTTAACAAATCATGGGAGGATGGTGTGGTACCTGAGGACTGAAGGAAGGTGGATGTGATTCCCCTTCACAAAAGTGGGACCAAGACAGAGGCAGGAAACTACAGACCTGTCAGTTTGAACTCTAGGGAAGTTGTATGGGAAAGTGATGGAATCACTTCTGAAGGAAAGAACTGTTGAGTTCCTAGAGGCTAGTGGGGCACAGGACCCAAGGCAGCATGGGTTCACCGCAGGAAGATCATGTCAGATGAATCTAATTGATTTCTTTGACTGGGTGACCAAAGTAGTAGACCAGGGAGGGGCTATGGACATGGCCTACCTAGACTTTAGCAAGGTATTTGACACAGTCCCACACAAAAGATTAATTGTCAAATTAACCAGTCTGGGAGTGGGTCCCAGGTTGGTAGCCTGGGTAAAACATTGGCTGGACAACAGGACACAGAAGGTAATTGTAAGTGGAGTCCACTCTGAAGAAAGAGGGATTACTAGCGGGGTACCACAGGGTTCAGTACTGAATCCAGTCCTTTTTAATGTCTTTATAAGTGACATTGCAGAGGGACTGGGAGGAAAAGTATGTCTCTTTGCAGATGGCACAAAGATCTGCTGCAGGGCTGACACACAAGGAGGTATGGAAAGGATGAAAAGGGACTTGGAAAGGTTGGCGGAATGGTCAGAAGTATGGCAGCTTGGATTCAATGCAAATAAATGCAAAATAATGCACCTGGGAAACAAAACCCGGGGGGAAGATTACACAGTGGGGGGAGAGGTGGTAACAACAACAAAAATGGAAAGGGACCTCTGAGTAATCATATCAGATGACCTTAAGGTTAGCAAGCAATGTGAGAAGGCAGTATGGAGGGTTGGGGGTATACTGGGATGTATAGGGAGAGGCATCACCAGCAGAAAACAGGGAGTTGTTATCCCACTGTACAGACAGTTGGTGAGACCCCATCTGGAATACTGCATCCAGTTCTGGAGACCCCATCTCCACAGGGACATAGACAGGATAGAGGCAGCCCAGAGGAGGGCAACTAAAATGGTGCAGGGTCTGCAAGAGATGCCATACAAGGAGAGACTAAAGGAGTTTAATATGTATACTCTTGAGGAAAGGAGGGAGAGGGGGGACATGATAGAAACATTTAAATACTTCAGTGGAATCAACAAAGTCCAAGAGGGTAGCATCTTTCAGAAAAAGAGATGTGCCAAAACAAGGGACACAATTGAAAGATGGGGCGGCGGTTCAGGGCAATGTGAAGAAGTATTTTTTCAGAGAGATGGTGGTGGACACATGGAACAGCCTACCTGAGGAGGCTGTGGGGTCTAAAACTGTGGGAGAATTCAAGAATACATGGGACAGACATAAGGCAATTCTTGTGGTGGGTAAGAAGAAATAGGCTGTTTGTTAACTAGGATCTGCAGCTTATCCTGTAGGTAGGGAAATGGGCAGACTAGGTGCACCAAGCGGTCCTTATCTGCCATCAAAGTCTATGTTTCTATGTTTCTAAGGGAGTGGGCTATAAATATAAACCAGATATTATTGTTATAACAGAATCTTGGTTAAGCACAAAAATAACTGATAACATGATAGCACTAGGAGGACTTAATCTGTGGAGAAAAGACAGAAATAAAAGAGGTAGAGAAGTTATTATACTGTGTATGCTAGGAACTGGATGGACTTAGAAGAAATAAGTGACTTAAATAGTTGGTAAGGAGCAGAAATTGTGTCCATGGAAGTAAAGATTCCCTTCTCTAAATCAATGCTGTTAATGGGAATCTGTCACCCTCCTAGGAGCAACCCCCAAGTTTTTGATAAAATACAGGAAAATCTTGGGGAATATTTAAAGACGCATGTGTTATTTTTGGGAGATTTTAATGCAGATCGGGGCACTATACATGTTAATCATAAACTAAAAGAGATGGCAACCGATTTGGGGTTTATCCAGCTTATAAATAGCATAACAAGACTTAATCCCAGAAATCTGAATACATCATCCATGTTAGACCTAATTTTTACCTCAAACCCAGGGAAATACATGGTAAGCAGGGTACTACCGGAAGCATTATTAGATCATCAGATAATTTTTTGTATAAGAAATAAAAAAATGACAAGAACACCAAGGAAAACAATTAAATTAGATCATATAAACATTTTATCTAAAATGTATGATGGATCTGGAAGACTCTAACTGGGAAAGATTGGCTCTGATACCAAATGTGGATGATGCTTAGAACTTATTCCAGAATAATTTTCTAAGGATTTGTAATATTCATGCCCCAGTAAAAGACAGACAGCTGAAACTGAACAATACCCCATGGTATGGTACAAAACTATTTAAAAGAAAAAGAAATACAGCGTGGAAGAAAGCAAAGAGTACTAATTTAAATCAGGATTGGAATATATATAGACAAATACAAAATGTATATAGTAAGGAAATAAGAAACGCTAAACAAGCTTACTATAAAGAACAATAGACAAAAGATATGTCAGGAAACCCTAGGGCTTTTTGGAATACATTTAATAGATTGCAAGGGATGCTGAAACCAGAATATCCTGATAGTTTTGTAATAGATGATAAAAATATAGAACTGGGTACAAAAGTAGTTGATGAGTTCAATGACATTTTTGTAAATATGGGTACAAATGCTTGTGGCAAAGTCAAAAAGATGGTAAAAATAAATGCCAAATCCAACAGAAAACTAATATTAGGGATGGTAATGAGGAAAATCATAATAAGCCAGAAGAGTTTAGATTTTCACTGATTTTGGAAAAAGAAGTCTTGGAACTCTTGATAAAGATTGAAACTAAGAAAGCCAAAGGACTGGATAGCATTCTAAACTTCTTGTAAAAGGTGTCAGCTCCCGTTATAGCATACCCTGTTACCAAAATATTTAATGTCCTTAACTTATGCAGAAATATCACTAATATTGAAGCTAAGGTAGTGCCAATATTTAAAACAGGTCAGAAAAAACTTTTGGACAGCTATCATCCAATTTCATTACTGCCCACTATATCAAAATTATTTGAGAAACTGGTGGTAAAACAAATGAATGTTTTCTTAACTAAACACAAAATATTCAATAAATTTCAGTCTGGTGTCAGGCCACAACATGAGAGTACAACAGCATTGTTAAAAGTAACAGGTGACATTTTGGTGAGACTGGACATGGAGATGTCGGTGGGGGCAGTTTTTATTGATCTTTCAAAAGTATTTGATACTCTAGACTGCAGCATCCGCCTGTCCAGACTACAGTCCTGTGGTGTATCCAAGATGGCCAAGAGGTGATTTAAAAGCTATCTTGAAGGAAGATTGCAACAAGTGACAATAGGTGGATGGTCATCTAGTATGAGTATGGCCATCTCGGGTGTACCACAGTGATCCATAATGGGCCCAATTTTATGCAATCTGTATATGAATGATCTGGATTTGACAAAGCTGGGGGTGGAATACCACCCCTATGTTGATGATTCTATTATCTATGTTAAAGAAAAGTCAAAAATAAATAGTCAACAGTCACTGCAGGATACCTTTGATAAATGACATGTTTTTCTCATTAACTCTAAATTGGTATTGAATGCAAAAAAAAATCACAAGTAATGTTGTTTAAGTAGGAGCAAAAATGTGAGTATGGCTGAAAATGCATTCCAAACTGATACTCTTACAGGTTCACATTTGGAACAAGGTAGTTGTTATAAATACTGTGGGGTTTATCTGGATGAACAATTACAATGGGATAATCACATAGATGCCACAATAAAGAAGACTGGTAGATATTTGGGGTCTTTGTATAGAATAAGACAATGTATGACAGTGGAAATCAGGAAACCTACAATAGAGACAGTAGTTTTCCTATCTTGGAATATGGGGACATAGTATATGTGGGAGCTTCCAATATGCAATTAAGTAAACTTGATGTCATGTGCAACAGACTTGCTAGATTTATCTTAAATGCCCCAAGAACAACTCACAGGGTGGACATGTTTAAGAAATTAAAATAGCTAAATTTGGATGATAGGAGAAATTTACATATCTTTTTATTTATAATCAAGTGTATTTTAGGAAAGGTCCTCTATTATTTAAAAGCTTGTTTTCATCCTAGAGACCTTAAGCCTGTCCTTAGATCAGCAGAAGGGTTAGAATATGTGTTGCCCAAATTTAAAACTGAACTAGGGAGGGATCATTTTATATACAAGGGGCCAGTGACCTGGACTAAACTACCAATTTGTTTGAGACCAGTTGATAAAAAAAACCCAGGTGGAAGAAATAAAAAAGTTTGTGATTGATGCCTGTAAGGTAGTGAGTAACATGAGTTTAGATTAATTTTAGCCTGTAACTTATGAGCTAATTAATCTTTTATTGTATGTAATTTATGAACTAACAAACATTCTATGTATATCATGGTAAACACTGAGCCTACTGTGTATAATTTTTGTATGTGTAAATACATTTTATAAAGTACTGTACTAACATAAATGTAACTGGAACTTTACTGATGGACCTCACTGGAAATGAACCTTTGGCTTGGTTGAGATATCCTATTCATTTGTATATCTTATGAATAAAAGTTTTACTTACTTACTTACTTTTCTGCTGCAGGTGAGCAGCAATCCCCCACACCATGTTGTGACAGCTACACCCAAATGTCAATTTATACGGACAAAGAGAAACTGTGGTACTAACAAAAATTACCAAGAGAGGGCGATGGAACTTAGAAACATAGAAACATAGACTTTGACGGCAGATAAGGACCACTTGGCCCACTCAGTCTGCCCATTTCCCTACCTACTGGATAAGCTGCAGATTTTAGTTAACCAATAGTCTACTTCCTGCCACCCCCCACTGTAATTGCCTTATGTCTGTCCCATGCATGTTTGAATTCCTCCACTGTTTTAGACCCCACAGCCTCTCCAGGAAGGCGGTTCCATGCGTCCACCACTCTCTCACTTGAAGTGAGATTGCTTGTTAGAGGTTACGACAGGGACATAGTGAATAAAGCTAAGCACATCAACATTGGAGTTGTTATGTGAGAAACAAAGACTGGATACATATGACCCTCATGTTTCATTTGTCTTTACTTTCAGACCCCAATCTAACAAGTTACAGGCAATTGTGAAAAGGGATGACAGCCTCAAGATATTCTACCTGAGCAGCCAAAAATGGTATATCGTAGGGACAAAAACATAAAAGGCCATATAGCCTATTCAGTACAACCCCAGGATGAAAAACCTTGTATGTGGTTACCAGTGAGGAGGGAGGGTTGTTTTAAATGCAGTAGTTGTAAATACTTCCCCATGGTACAAATTGCATGCACTTTTACAAACCCCATAACTAAAAAAACTGGTAGGATTAGAGGTCTCATTACTTGTAAAACAAGTGGCATAGTATATAAGGCCACTTGCTTATGTGGCTGTTTTTATATAGGTAAGACAAAGAGGGATTTTTAAAAATATGCATAGGTGAACATACCAGAGCAACTGAGAAGGGAGATCAGTCAAATGCCCTAGCTGCCCATGTTTGGAAAGCATGTAAAAAGGAGTATCATGTTTTTTTCTTTCATAGGCTTGGAGAAGCCAGTTCTGCCAAGGAGGGGTGGGGATTAATATAACTTACTATTAAAGCGTGAACCGTACTGGATTTTTGCCTTTTGGGCAACGGAGAACATGGGACTGAATGAAAAAATTGAAATTAGGCCCTTCCTGAAAAAATGATAAGATTGAGCTTGAATGTAAATATTGATATATATATATATATATATATATATATATATATATATATATATATATATATATATATATATATATATATAATGAGTAAAGATAAATGGTCCAAATCAATGTTCTGATTGTATAAAACACATCACATGACCATTCAGATATCAGAGTACGGCCGCACCCTCCACTTTTACCCTCCAAAACAATTTTGACATTTTATAAGATAGATAAACCACTCTGAGGTGTGCGGTTGCACTTATATATGCATGCCTTGGGTGGTTGACACACTCGGCCTGCAGCCTCATGCGTATCAACGCACACCAAGACGTGCATATATCAGAGCATGACTGCACACTCAGAGTGGTTTATCTATTATATATATATATATATATATATATATATATATACAGTATATGTATGTCCTTCACCATTTAGATGATCCACTGGGATGTTTTCCATCTGTGAGTTCTATAACATATGCATGGTGTTGCTAAAATATGTTTGTACATAATTTATTATTTGAATTATAGTGGTTTATATCTGCACAGTTTCTGTATTATAATTATTAACTGTTTGTGTATCTCTATTTTTACAGATCTGGGAGAATTAATACTGGGAATGTAAATGTAAAAACTTGAGAACAATTTTTTTCATCCTTCTCCACTTGATGCAGCAGATTCTTAACTTTGCATGCTTTAAATTTAATGTTGACCTTGGTGCCTGGAATTTATTCTATTGTACATAAATTCATTATTTATTATGTAAATAGGGACTAGTTAGTTGTTTTTAATATGTAATGCTATGTGTCATATGAGCTGAGAACTGAATTCATAGAAACGTAGAAACTGACAGCAGATGGGGACCAGCGATCCACCTAGTCTGCCCTGAGGCCTACTCCCCTGTTTAGGATTTCTGTGAGACAATCCCCTTGTGTCTGTCCCAAGCTGCTTTGAATTCTGCTACTGTTTTGGAGTCAATAACTCCATCCGGTCGACCATTCCATGGGTCAACCACTCTCTCTGTGAAGCAAAACCTTTGCATGTTGCCCCTGAATCTTCCTCCCCTTAATTTCATCTCTTGTCCTCTTGTCCTACTGGTGCTATTGACCATGAAGAGCTCCTGAGTGGAGACTTTGTTTATACCCTTCAGAAACTTGAATGTCTCAATCATGTCCTCTCTATCTCTGCATTGTTCTAGGGAGTGCATGCTGAGTTCCTGTAACCTGATTTCATATGGCAACTTATAGAGACTGTATCATTTTTGTTGCCCTCCTCTGTACTGTCTCTAATCTATCTATGTCCTTCCTGAGATAAGATCTCCAGAACTGGATGCAGTACTCAAGGTGTGATCTCACCAGGGACCTGTACAGCGGCAGGATCACCTCCTTTCTTCTACTTGTGATGCGCCTTCCTATGCATCCCAGCATCCTGCTGGCCTTCTTTGCTGCCTTTTTGCATTGTCCACCTACCTTCAAATTGTCTGATGTGATAACCCCTAGATTCCTCTCCTGATGGGTGGTTGCTAGATTGGCCCCTGCCAAGTAGTAGTCTGTCTCTGCGTTGCTTCTGCCCAGATGCATAACTTTGCATTTTTTCTCATTGAATTTTAACTGCCACAAGTTGGACCAATGTTCCAGCCTGAGTAAGTCACTTTTCATTTGCTCTACCCCCTGTGCAATGTCCACCCTGTTGCAGAGCTTTGTGTCATCTGCAAAGAGGCACACCTTCCCGCTCAACTCCTCTGTGATATCTCTGATGAAGATATTTAAGAGTAATGGTCAGAGAAAGAACCCCTGTGGCACCATGCTTGTCACCTCCCTATCCCTGGATGCTGCCCCATTTACTGTCATTGATTAAGTTCTCTGTTCAAGCCAGCTACTCACCCATGCTACCATTTCCTGCCCCACTCCTGTATGGTCGAGTTTGTTTAGCAGCCTTCTACGTGGTACAGAGTCGAAGGCCTTACTAAAGTCAAGGTAGGTAAGATCAATGGCTTCTCCCCGGTCCACAGCCCTAGTAACTGAGTCAAAGAACTTGATCACCAGGTTAATCTGCAGGACCGTCCCATTGTGAAGCCACGCTGCTTGACATCCAGTTGTCCAGATTCCTCCAGGAATGCTAGTATCCTTTCTTTGAACAGCAGCTCCATCATCTTACCCCCCACTGAGGTGAGACTGACCCGGCAGTAGTTTCCTATCTCCTCGCTGCTACCATTCTTGCGTATGGGGACCACTATTGCCCCTTTCTAGTCCTGGGGAACTGTCTTTTCTCTCAAGGATCTGCTAAAAGATCCGCTAGTGGTGCTGCCAGTTTATCACTAAGTTCCCTCAATATGTGAAGGTGGACTCCATCTGGCCCCATGGCTTTATCTACCTTTCATTTTTTTTAAATTTTCAATATTCTTCTGCAGGTGAAAAAAAGCATATATAGGCACTCACAACAGCAGCAATATGCACAAATGCATGTAATTATGTTATGTGATTGTCTCTTTAAATGGGTTTCTTAAATACTGACACCCATCACTGTGACATAGAAACATAGAATTTGATGGCAGATAAGGACCGCTTGGCCCACCTAGTCTGCCCATTTCCCTACCCAATGGATAAGCTGCAGATTCTAGTTAATCAACTGCTTACTTCCTCCTACCCCCCCACTAGAATTGCTTTATTCCTGTCCCATGCATTCTTGAATTCTCCCACTGTTCCTGCCTCCACAGCCTCCTCAGGAAGGCTGTTCCATGCATTCACAACCCTCTCTGTGAAAAAATACTTTCTAACATTACCTCTGAGCCATCCCCCCATCTTCAAAATTGTGCCCCCTTGTTCTTGCACATCTCTTCTTCTGAAAGATGCTACCCTCTTGTGCTTTGTTAATTCCCTTAAGATACTTGAAAGTTTCTATCATGTTCCCCCTCTCCCTCATTTCCTCAAGGGTATACATATTAAGCTGCTTTAGTCTCTCCTCGTACGTCTTCTGGTGCAGACCCTGCACCATTTTGGTTGCCCTCCTCTGAACAGCCTCCACTCTGTCTGTGTCTTGGCAGAGATGAGGTCTCCAGAACTGCACGTAGTACTCCAGATGGTGCCTCACTAACTGATGCTACAGAGGGATAACAACTTCCTGTTTTCTACTGTTGATGCCTCTCCCTATGCATCCCAATATCCCCCAGCCCTCCTTATTGCCTTCTCACAATGCTTTCACACCTTTAGGTCATCTTATATAATTAATCCTAGGTCTCTTTTGACAACAGCTTTTGAGAAAGTGAGTGTTCTCATGAAACGTGTCAGGTGATGCCACAGAGGAGACGGGTCCTCGTCCAGAAGCCTGTTAGTGTTCTTGCCTCTTCCGGAATTAGTGTGGATTTTATGGACATTTTATAGGCATGTGTGCACATTGCTACTGTTGTGAGTGCCTATATATGTTTTTTATCACCTGCAGAAGAATATTGAAGTATTAAAGTATTTTTAAGCACTGAACTTTTGTTGTCCTATCCAGATATATCTTTTAAAAGGAGCACAGTGCAATTATAGTATGCTTTTCAGCAGGTGCTTGCTGTACTTAATTCCTTTATAAGATATATTTTTTGCATTGATCACTGCCAGACTCTGGGTGTTGTCATTCGTTCTTTAAAAAAAAAAAAAACACCAATGGGAGCAGTTTCATTACTTTTACTTTGTTTCCTGTTTTTTTTGGCAGTCTACACAGCTACAGTAGCTAGTGGCCGATAATTAACAATACTTTGCAATGCAGATCACCTAATCAAAGTGAAGTGGTGGATAGAAAACTGGGATAGGTGTTTAACAGAGGATCTCAAAAGGGTGAAATGGTGACAGTAGGAGATTTAAGTATGTCAGATATAAATTGTAAGCCATTAATAGCTGTAAGTGGGAGGAGTCAATCTCTGTTAAACATCATGCTTGATAGCTTATTATTGCAGTGGGTTATGACTCCTACCAAGAAAGAAATAATTCTATACTTGATACTATGAAACACAGAGGTTGTGGAGGAAGCTGATATAAGGAAGTCACTGGGTACCTGTGATCATGCCATACTTTGATTTGAGATGAAAACTAAGAGATATCGATAAGGATCCAAGACAGTGGTACTTGATCATAAAAGGATAGATTATGGGTATATGAGGCTAAAGATTAGGACAAGTTAGTGGGCATGGCAACAGGAGTGGAAGACAAATGGGAAATAGAAAAAGGAGCAATAAAGGAAGTTACAGAAGCCTGTATATGTAAAATTGCCAAGAGAAATACAGTGCAATCTCAAAAAACCAAACTTCGGTAATCTGGACTGACCAGTCAACCAAACAGGTACCCCCAGCACTCAGCACTCAGCAATTAGCTAACCATCACACTTCTAACACCTGTAACACCTTTTGTGCACAATATAAAAGGTATTAATGTGCAGCGTTTGTGAAGCGGTAGTGCTAACAGGATGTCACAAGCATGGCAGGCAGCAACAAAAGAAAAGGAGTCACATTGTCTATTGAGACCAAACTGGAGATAATTAAGCTGGAATGTGGTGCAAGCCTCAGTACTGTTGCTGAGGAATATGGCATAGGAAAATCTACTGTCTTTGATATTAAAAAAGGATGAGTGCTACACAGAGTTTTGCTAGCAGCTGTCGGTTAAAGAGGCAGTCTACCTGAGTGTGAAGGCTTGGTGGGAGATCAGCTCAGAATCCCTTCGCCGGTCCTGGAATAAGCTGTGGCCAGTTCAGGAAGTGGAGCAGGAGCATAACGACATGAAACTTGCCGAGCAGCACTTCAGGTCATGGAAGAAGAGCAAGAGGACTGGCTGAGAGCTGATAATGAAAAAACAGGGAATGAAATCCAGTCAGACATTGAGATCATAGATCTCACCAGAGTGAGTATCGAACATGAGCACTCGAGTGACAGTGAGGGGGGCAAGGACACTGTTAAAATCTCTCACAGCAGAGGTGAGGAGTGCTATGCTGTTTGTGTTCAGTGGATGGAGCAGCAGCCTGAAGCAAACCCCATGAACCTGATACTGGCTCAGGAGCTGCAAAATCTGGCTGCTAAAAAGCACTACAGCTCGCTGAAGCAAAGCGCTATCACTAATTTTTTTAAAACTTCTGAAACATGAATTCAGTAATAAAGCACCATTTCAGCTTGCTAAATAAAGAATTAGTGACAAATGAGTGATTTTAAAGTACACAACGTAATATCTGTGCATTTGTGTCATAGAAAACTGGTAATATTACAAAGATATGGATTTTTCAGAGATATGAACACCATTGATTCCCATGATGTTCGTATGTTCGAGGTTGTACTGTAAACACAAAAGCCAAACTGCTGTTCTAAAGAGATGAGAGACAGGATGAAAGTCATAAGGAATGCCTACAGAAGGTATAAGGGTAATAAGGGTAAGAAAATGTGGGAGGAGTATCAGCAGAACAGGAAAGAGGCAAATAAATAAATAAGGAAGGTTAAAGCCTAAACAGCATTACTTATAGCAAAGAGAATAAATCATGGTGCTGAAAAATTCTTTAGGCACATCAAGGAAAAATGGAATGGGAATGGAGGGGTAATACGACTGTGGAAAGGAAAAGAGTGACGGAGGATAATGGACAGAAAGCTAGGATACCTAATTATTTCTTTTGCTCTATCTTTACTAAAGAGGAGTGGGTCCACTATTAAACAGGATAAAAAGAGCAGGACATCATACAAATTTCAGAGGTCATTGAAGCTGGATCTAGCGATAGTTTTATGAAAGGATGGAATAATTTCTGAGGGTTAATTTACTGTAGTTCAGGGACTAGGACATGTGAAAGTAGGAATGTAGAAGAGTAAATTGAAAATGGAATAGAAGACATAGGCCCAGATATTCAAACTGCACCCAAAAAGTGCGCAATAGCAGGAGCAAGCACAAGTCCATTGCGCCATGTGCAAGAGGCGCGATATTCAAAAACTGAGCCGGCCAAGATGCGCCTACAGCTGAAGACTGAATATTGCTCCACCTGCACCATAGCACAACCAGGGAAGGGAAGCTGAGCATATCTGATGTGCCATAGTGCAACAAGGGATGTTCAGCTGAGCAGTCCAGAGGCTCCATAGCGCAACCAGGGATGCCCCCCAGCAGCTGGGCAGCAATGCAACAGCACAACCAGGGATGCAGGGGCCCACCACACATGCCACAGATGGGCAGAGGAACACACAGCAGAACAGACATCGTCCCACCGCAACCCATGCACTGCACAACTGGGGGAGGGCTGGAATAACCACTGGCCCATGGAGACAAGCAACCAACCCACAGCTGGGCCATGGTGCCCCATCACACCCCCTGGCAAGCTGTGACCAGCACACAAGGAGGTCCGACCACCCCATGCCACACCATCCCCTCAATGCAGAGCACACCCTGCACTATGACCCCCAGACACCCTGCCTAGGAGCAGCGTTCACCAGTGCAGGATACCCCATGCATGCCACCACCCCCACTGTGACAATGCAACCCTGTGCACCAAAGAACCATGCAAGGCAGCCCCACCATGAGCACCCATCAGCAGGTGGCAGCACACAGCAATACAACAGCGGCATACACAGTGCCACCACGCACAGCCCCCCCCGAGGTACAGCTGAGAGACCGACCATGTGTCGGGCCACGAGGTACCCCACACGTGACAGGGCATGCCCCGGACCCCACCACCAGTGGTACAACACCTTGCACACCCTCCCAAGGACACACCCCAACCCAGCACTGGCCACAACAGCCAGTGCAGACACCCACAGTAGTGCGTGGAAGCTTGCACCACACCGGATGCAACACAGTGCATGGACAAACACCCACCCATACCCAAGGGCACACCAACACAGGGACGCAGTAGCGGGGAAACCAAGCCCCCAGCGTGGGTCCATGGAAACCGTGTACACACGGCCAGCAGTCCTCCATGGCACAGGAGTGTCAGCCACCCTGTGCAGGCACTGTGGGCCTGTAGCCACCATCATTTGCCCGGAGCACAAGTCACAGACAGTGGTGCACATCCCCTGCAACACACACAAGCCACAGCATGGATGTGGGACAACAACAGCGGAGGCCACAGTGTCACCCAAGGCAGACATGCACCACACTAGTGACAGGAGGCAACCCAGCATTGTGATGGGTACAGTGGCTGCCCTGCATGGACAGCCACCACTGACATGCCAGAAGACTGTGCAGGTCACAGACATGCAAGGGTGTCAGCTGCACAGGCCATGGACGGGCTGACAGGTGTGCCATGGACACAGAGCATGCACCATGGACCACAGCACACAGTCATCCAGTGCACAGGGAACAACACACACACCACACACACTGACTGATAGCTACTCCCACACCATAGTCACTTCCCCACGGACACACACACATACCCATGACTGCACCACCCCTGACACCATGCACACCACTGCAGCTGAGCACCTATAGCCCACTGCAAATCAGAGACCACCACAGTATTCATATCAAAAGAATTGTAATCAAAAACATCAAACAAAACTATTTACAATTATGTACAAATGTGTGGGGGGAGGAGCCACAAACAAGTTGGGGGTGAGTAAGGGGCAGGGGTGAACAAATGGTACAGAAAAGGAGGGGTGTGAGGGTGGGTCCAGGGGGGTAGGGGAAATCAGGGGCATACATATGGTCAGTGGGAACCCCACTCCCTGCTGCGGCTGCTCCGCCTTCCATGTCTCCGCCGGACCCCCAGCCGCTCAATCCTCCACAGGATGTCCAGCGATGCCCTGGCCATGGTGAGTATTTCCTGCAGTGCCTCCCTGATTGCCTGCAGCTGGTGGACACCTAGGACAAGGGAGCATAGTCAATAGGTGTGAATGCACAGCCCCATACAGCCCATCCACTGTGCATGGCATACGGCCATGGGACAGGCCTCTGTGATGGTGTGTGACCACCCACAGTGATCACGTCCACAAGACCTGCCCACCCAGGCACATACAGCCATGCAGACCACTGCACACACCCACCGGTCAAGTCCTGCACAGCACCACTGTGGCTGTTTAGTGACATGGCTATGTGGTGCAAAGGCAGTGGCACAGTCATGTACCCAGTGCACACATGGACCACCATTGATGCACTCCCAGACATGCAGTGCCACTGGACAGTGCTGACTGCAACAAGTTGCATGCATGGCAGTGGTGTCAATGGATGGTGACCATGCCCCGCTGCCCAACCTGTTACACAGCATGCAGTAGTAATCATGGAGGTAAGGCACTCACCATCATCAGGCTGGTCCCTCTGGCACTGTGGACCTTCGCCCCTCCTATTGGTCCAGTCCTCCAACTGGCACCTCTGCTCCCTCACCAGCCATCTCTCTTCTGGCCCTAAGGTGCAAACATGGAGAGAGAAACATCAGTACAATCCTGTAGCAAAGTCCCCCTGCCCCCATGTGTGTGCAATCCCACACAGCCAGACCCACCCACCCAACACCCTGATAACACCACCACAGCCAACACCGAACGGTCCCCCCCCACCATGTTCCAGACACATGCAACCGTGATACACGTATGGAAGATAAAAGTGTATGGACATTACACCTACCTGACCGTGGCACCGTGCCCCTCCTGGCACGTGCCTGCAGGAGGGCAAGCAGGTCCGGGTCCCTCCGTCTCAGGTCCCCATACCTGTGGCAGCACTGCTCCACCATTTGCCCCATTCCTGTGGCCTCCTCCAGGGTGTCGGACACCTCCTGCCACACCTGGCTCCTAGACCTGTCCAGGGGTGCTTCCCCAAACAGTGGGCCATAAAGTGGCTCAACAATGGCAACCAGGTTTGCCATTTCGATCTGGCTCCACTGATCAGCTCTCCTCTGCACCATCTCTCTTGCTCAGTAGGTTCAAAATGGTGCTCTGCAGCGTGGTTCCACCATGTGCAGATGCTGCGCGGTACAGCGCTGCCATTTCCTAGCGTGCTGTCACCGAACAGCACAATAGTGGTGCACCCATGCCTGATGCATGGCGCCTAGGGGCAAAGGTCGGGCACAGGGTCAAGGATCTCCAGCGCACGAGACAGGCACAGCGCGATTGGAACCCAATGCGTGTAGCATGATTGGGTGCCAGTATGCTACCTCCAGTAGCAGCCTACCGCGCTGTTGCCCCAGTGCACCTACGATGCCCCAGTGCCACTGTGCCATATAGATGAACAGCGCTGTAGCGCCACTGGCACAATGGTGGCCGTGCCCTGCATTGCCTCCCACGCACAGCACATTAGCAGCGTGGCAGGTGCCTGCGTCAGCAACCCAGGAATGCGCAGTTAGTGTGTACGCGATGTCACAGAACTGCGCCCTTGGCTCAGCACGTTCAACACAATTGCGCAAAGTGCAACAGAGCGATATTCAGCCATCCTATGCAAATCAGCTAATCAGCCATTCAATGGTGCAGCACTGCAATTTGCATCCACTTAAAGTTGCGCCTCACCTCATTTGCATGGGTTGCTCTATAAAAGTGTGACATTGGGCTGCACTGGCCATAGTCGGTTACTGCAGTCTAATGGTAAGTTGCATGCTGTTTGGGAGTGGGGACTGTGGATTTTGGGACATGCATGGGACTGCATAGTCACAGGTAACAACTTTCATTCTCACAGGCTAAATCATGACCAAGCAAGTTGTGGGAGAGGAGGAACAGAGTGGTGGGAGGAGGAGGAGGACGAGGCCTAAATTCACCAAGGCCAAGGCGGATGCCCTGTTTGAGGCCTACCTGGCCCAGGAGTCACTTCTCAGCGGATGGCAGGGAACACCACAGGCCCGTGCTACTGCATGGGAGGAAGTGGCACGTGCAGTGAACCTGCATGGCAGCCACCAGTGCTCCGTGCAGGAGTGCAAGAAGAAGATGGGCACAGACAGGAGGAGGATAAAGGAGAAGGTGGCTGCCATCAGGGCAGCACGAGCTGCGACGGGTGGGGAACAGCCAGAGGTGCTACGCCTGACCCCACAGGAGGAGAGGATTGCTGGCAGCATGCAGCATTGTGCCATTGAGGGTGTTCCAGGTGGTGGCTTCCAGACGGGTGGTAGCCCGTCATTGCATGGTAGGTCATGGTCTGTCTATTGGGGGGCAGGGTAGGTCACATGCAGTAACGCGACTTTGTTTTCCCTTACAGATCCTGAGCATCTGCATGGGTCAGTGGTGGTGGGCCTCTCCACTGAGGCCAGTCAGATGGAGATGGAGGAGGGCCCATCCACCTCCACAGATATATGCGGCTCAGTGCGACAGTGGGCCTGCCTGGCTGTCCAGACTGATGTTGTTGGAACAGATGTGGAGGAGGCCCTGCCCGTGTCCCAGCATGCCAGCGTCCACGGATGCCAGCATGCTGTGACTCGGGCTGGTGCCGGGTCCGTCACCGATGATGATGTCGCTAACGCCATGGGTAGTGACACATGTGTGCCACGGGATGGCCACACAGCAGGTAACATCGTGGCCATGGCTGTGGGTGGTGCCGCAGTGGAGGCCTGCGTGTCATCACAGTCCCAGCCTCTGCCTGTCAGCACCAGTGGGGCAGCACTGGTGTGTGTAAAGGACAGTGGAACTGTTGCGGCCACTGCGGCAGCACCAGTGAGCCCTGGGGAGTGGCAGCTGAAGGGGCAGCATCAGCAGTTGGCCAATGGGCTTGGGGGTACAGTGTCAGGGGGGCGGTGTCAGTGCACCACCTGTGGACATGCCCAGACCTGGTCCTGGTCTGCAGCGCCCACCCTCAAGGGGTGCTGAGCATCAGGGCCGTGCACACCCTGAGGGACAGGATGCCGAGGAAGCAGATGACCACTTGGATGAGCACACCCGCATACTGCAAGCATCAGTCAACCAGCAGATGCAGCTTGCGTCATCGGTGGATGCACTGCGTGCAGCTCTGGAGTGGGCAGAGGAGTGTTGCAGCAGAGACACCACTCTGATCCTGGCAGGGATGGACCATTTGCGGGAGGATGTGACCGCTGCCATTGACAGGCAGACACAGGCATTCACTGCTGTCATGGCCACAATGGGCACACAGTTATTTGCCCATGCGTTGCAGACACCATGCAGTGCACTTTTCACCCCCCCATTCCTGGTGTCGTGCGACACCATCCTTGTCGACACCGGGTTCAGTTGTGGGCATCCCGAGCACGCCTGGAGCAGGCATGTTTGGTGTGCTGCAGACCCCTGCACGAGCAAGGTTGTGTTCACACAGTGGAGCCCCTGGGGGACCATCGGTGCCACCCCACAAGGCCAGTGGTCAGCCTGTCAGTGCTGGCGGGTCTCAGAGGGGCCGCCTATGCATCCATGGTGGCTGGGGCACTGTGGCGCGTGACTGACCTGTCTCCCAATGCAGCTAGTGCTGCCCTGTGTGCATTGTGTCATTCTGTGGGCAATGCACGGGTGGGTATCCGGCCCTGCATGTGGACACGCAGTCCATCTGCATACCCTCCCTGCTGCTGTCCACAGTTGCATGTGCATGATGATGCCTGCATTGTGCTGTCCACCAATGTGCAATGGTGCTCAGCATCTGACACACATACAATGACAGGCATTGGGCGTGGTGGTCTGTGGACATGTGTGTGGCTAGGGGTGGCATTCTGGGTCAGTGTGCCTCCTACCTTTGTGCATGTCTGGTGCATTTTGTGTGTGTGTGTGTGTGTGTGTGTGTGTCCACGTGGCATGTTAGACTTCACCCATCCCTGGTGGTGTGTGTGGTTCCATGCCCAGCAAGTTCTCTTGATAGCATGCACCCCTTGTGTGTGTCCATGCATGTTTGTGAGTTGTGCCTTAGCCACTGGTGGTTGCACATGGCCCCGTGACTTACTTGGGTTGGCTGAAGTGCTCCTCCGTGATGGTGTCCCGGTGCAGCTGTGCCAGCCGGAGCAGTCGGGGTTCCCGTCACCCAAGGGGGGGCTGCCCATCACCATTGTCACCGTCATTGTCCCCCATCGCTGTCCCCCTCTTCAACCTGTATGGTTATCCCATTCATTGGCCATGTTGTGCAGTATGCAACAGGCCAGGAATAGCCCACAGACCTTTGAGGGCTGTACTGTAGGGCACCGCCGGAGGTGTCCAGGCAATGGAAATGTACCTCAGCATCCTGAACACCCACTCGATGACATTACGTGTGGTGGCGTGTGCCTCATTGTAGTGTTGCTGTGATGGGGTCACGGGCCGCCGGTATGGTGTGAGCAGCCAGGGACAGAGTGGGTATCCACTGTCACCTGTGTGTAGAGGGTGGAGGTTAGTTTGGTGATCAGCATCACCCTGCCCCGGGCCATGTAGGCCACTGCCTATGTCACCTCTGACCATGCCCCCCCAGGCCCTATGATTGTCCGTGTGGTTTGCATACTCACCAACTAGGTGGCCAGTGGGGATATCCCCACTCTCAAATCTGTGGCACAGTGCTGACTGGTGCCAGATGAAGGCATCATGTGCTCCTCCAGGGTGCATGGCACAGACATTGATTATGCCCCCCTGGCATCGCACACCACCTGGCAGTTGATGCTGGCATAGCCCTTACTATTTATATATGTGGCCCCCTTGGGGCCAGGTGGTGTATGGATGGCCACATGGGTGCAGTCTATTGCCCCTAGCATGCCAGGCATATGTGCTACCCTGTGGAACTCCTGTATGCTTGCTGTGCACTCCGCTGGTGTGCTGGGGGAAATAGATGTACTCTGCAGCATGTGGCAGCAGTGCACTGAGGAATTGGGTGAGGTGGCATGATGTGGCCAACTGGGTTATGCCTGTGGTGTCCCCAGTTTGTCTCTGGAAGGTACCCGTGGTGAGCAAGCACATGCAAGCTGTCACTTTCATCTCCACTGACAGAGCATGGCTCCGCTGTTTGGGTGCCTGCATCACATCACTGCACAGCTCCACAGAGCCACCTCAGAATTGCCCGATTCAGGCGGTACCGCCCACAATCTCCATATCACTATACAGCTCAAAGCTGGTGTGGGCTCGGCATTGCCTGTTGGGGCATACCGACAGGCCCTTCCACGGCCGCGCCCCCCCTGCTGCCAGCCTTCTCACCCCCCTCATTACTGCCTCCATCTGGATGGTGGCACTGGCCATGTCTCTGGCTTGTGCTCACCCCCCCTGGCAGCTGTTCCTGTATTCCCCCCGCTGTCCTGGCTGCTACTTCCCCTGCACCGGGAACACCTGACTGTGCTGGCCTCACTGCTGTGTGGCAAGTACTTCCCCCTTCTGCACTGTGGCTCCCCACACCTTCCCCTGATCCTGTGGGTTCCAGAGTGCCCTTTTCCTGGCCTGCCCTGTGTGTCCCTGCTGCCCAGTTTCTCTTGCTAGAGTTCAGCCTCATGTGCCTTCCCCGTAGCGCTCTTGTGCCTCTCCTTATTCCTTTATATTTTGGCTCATTTCCTATGGCGAATCTTCCGCTGGTTTCTATTTACATGGCGATGTTGTTGAATATCACACTGCACCATTTATGCATGGTTCCTCCCCTTCAGTTGCGCATACATTCATTATCATTGTGCTGTTGCTCAGCGTGATTTGGGGGGGTGCAACTGCTTCCCTCTGAATATCGTAGAATGGCGCATTTTCGGACTTGTGCTGGTGCAACCCTATTGCGCATGGCGCAACTCTTTTGAATATCTGGGCCTTAGTCTCTTTTTAAACACTCTCCCTCACTTCTTTCAGCAGCAGATACTCTTCTATGTGGACGACAATGTCATTTTTACTAGTAACCATGACCATGAACTCCTGAAACACCACCTTCATCAAGGTTTTAAGGAAATAGAGGAGTGGTTCAGTAAACATAAGCTGGTACTGAACTACAAAAAAACTAAAGTCATACTTTTCAGCAGCACACTCAACAAGCACAGGTCCCAAGCCATCAACATCCGAAACTGCTCTGGCATCTCGCGTGAACAAATTCAGCAGTTCAGGTATCTTGGGGTAACCGTGGACAGCTCTCTACCATATGCGCAGCACATTGATTACGTTGACAGAGCGGTCAACACCAAGACTGGGTTACTTTACAGACATAAGCACAGCCTGACACCGAGGCCCTAAGACTAATGATTTTCAGCTTCATCATCTCAATTATTGATTATGTGCTGGTCATTTACTGCTCTGCGACCTCAACAGCCCTCTGTAAAATATTAGTGGTGCTTAATAAAGCATGCAGACTCCTTACTGGTTCAACCATCCGTATGCACACTTGTGATCTATATGCACAAACTGGGTGGCTTCAGCTAAACAGTAGGTACAATACCAAACCTGCCTATTAACCAAAAAGACATTTCTTGGACTCACACCTCCTGGTGTTGAACAGTTTTTAAGCCCCTATTGCTGCACTCAATGAACTCAAAACTCAGCAAATCAAACTTTCCTAGTTCCAAGATGCCAGACTATCCAAGGGCAAATGTCCTTCGCTTATATAGCACCTCTCTGGTACAATGCCTTCCACAGTGAAATCCAGTTTGTACTAAAATTGGGCCCATTCAAACAAATGCTCCGGCAGCATCTCATAGCTAACAGTAATTGTGACAGTTTCTCTTAATCTGGTGCTACCTCTCCAGGATGTTATCCTACAGTGCTCTTCATTTACCCAAAATGTGAGCCTTGATCCCAACACCCTCCCTCTCTTATTCCTCCTTGCTACCCACCCCTCCATGTTTTACGTATTCCCCTATATCCTTCTCCTCTGCCGTATCCACTTTTCACCTCTGTGCTCTCCTCCCTGCTTGCCCTCCACTTGCTCTCCTCTGCTTCTCTACATCCTACCACTTCCTTCGTGCCCCTATGAACATACAAACATATGAAATTGCCAGAAGAAACAGGCATCCCGGTCTTTTGAGTCTGCTCGAGTGTGCAGCTAGCACCTTATCTTGTAGCTGCCCCTCACTCTCCCTCTTCCCAGTATTCCTTCCCCTTACCATGTCCCAACCCCTCTTGAAGCTGCCAGCCATCTTACAGGACACTATGTCATCTGGAAAGGTATTCCATTTGTTCACCACTCTTTCAGTGAAAAAATGTCTCCTCATCTCCCTTCTGAATCTTCCCCCCTCCAGTCTCAGTCCATACCCTCTTGTGTCCCTCCCCCTTCTCATCTGGGAAATCCCTTCTGTTCCCCCTGTTCTAGTATTACTGTTCTGACAAGGCCACCTTGGCTGCCTCCACTTCTGGGTTAACCTGTCTTACTTTCATAATGCATCAATTGTTACTTAATAGTTTGTTGATTACTGGTTAGATTGTACATAACCATATTGTCTGTTTTTTCTTCAAAACTCTTGTATTTACCTTTGTATGTTGGTTACCCTCCCCCACTGATGTGGAACCTCTGTAAAATAGCTGTTTAATGCTCAGAGGTATTTATAATCCAAGACTTCATAAATAACTAAACATAAATAAACACTAAAAGAAAAAAAAAACAGTATATTGTAGTTGGAAATCTTGGGCAGACGGGATGGACCTTTGGTCTTTATCTGCCATTGTGTTTTCTATGTTTCTAATACTTTAAAATATTTTTGTTTATATTTTTGGCAAGTGACCAATAACTAACAACACTCTGTGATAATTTAGGTTTTTTTATTTAGATTTTTTTGGTTAATAGAGGAAAAGGCCAAGCATCACCTGGGGCAGTGGGTAATCAAGCAACAAGGTACATGCTTATTTTCTTAAAAAAACTATGCAATATACAAAACAGTATCTGGATGGTCATTGACAAGAAAAATGTGTTCCCATATCGGGAGTTGGGGATGACAGCATGGACCTCATGAGCTTCACCCTTGAGGTCCATGTGCTGTTAACCCACTTCCTCAATTATAACACAGACTTGTTGTGCATGGGCGCCCATACACTATTCTATATAGAGTGGCGCGGTAGGGCCAACACAGTTAGGGTTGAGTAGTCACTCTATTGTTAAAGCCAAATGTTTGCACTTTAATAACTTCGTAACTGTTCAACAGATTTGCATGAAATGTTGCACACATGGTCTTGTGGAGAACATCTCTGGATGTTGCAAGTTTTGTTACAGTCATATGTGCAAATTCCAAGATATGGATAGTGCAAAAAATGAATTTTTTCAGATTTTTTGGCTGTTTTTTTTTTTCTCCCCAAGACCTGTAGTTCCAAGATGGCTTGGAATTTTGGACTGAAATGTTAAGGGTATAAAGGAAATGGCCCACAGAAGTGCCATTTTCTGGTGTGGTGGAAAATATTGATCTGTGCCAAAGTTATTACATTTTACAATTTCGGGTTCTGAGCATGCTCAGTGAGCACTTCAAAATAGCTGTATAAAACAAAAAAAAGAATCCTTTTTCATTTGGAGCCAATCCTTTTTCATGAGGGAAAATCATTTTTTATTTTTCTCCATTTTCTTTTCTGTTTTTTTGTAAAACAAAAACATTTCAAAACCCACAAAAGTGACTTCCTGCACAGAGAACAAAACACGTATCTTGCTCACAAGGAGGCATGGAAAGGCTGAAAGGGGACTTGGAAAGGTTGGAGGAATGGTCAGAAGTATGGAAGCTTGGATTCAATGCAAAGAAGTGCAAAGTAATGCACCTGGGAAACAAAAACCCAGGGGAAGATTACACAATGGGGGGGAGGTAGTAACAGCAACAAAAATGGAAAGGGACCTGAGGGTAATCATATCAGATGACTTTAAGGTTGGCAAGCAATGTGAGAAGGTGGTAGGGAGGGCTGGGGGATACTGGGATATATAGGGAGAGGCATCACCAGCAGAAAACAGGAAGTTGTTATCCCCCTGTACAGACAGTTGGTGAGACCCCATCTGGAGTACTGCGTCCAGTTCTGGAGACCCTATCTCCACAAGGACATAGACAGGATGGAGGCAGTTCAGAGGAGTGCAACTAAAATGGTGCAGGGTCTGCAAGAGAAGTCATATGAGGAGAGGCTAAAGGAGCTTAATATGTATACACTTGAGGAAAGGAGGGAGAGGGAGGACATGACAGAAACATTTAAGTACCTCAGTGGAATCAACAAAGTCCAAGAGGGTAGCATCTTTCAGAAAATGAGATGTGCAAGAACAAGGGGACACAATTTGAAGATAGAGGGGGGATGGCTCAGGGGCAATGTGAGGAAGTATTTTTTCACAGAGAGGGTGGTGGACGCATGGAACAGCCTTCCTGAGGAGGTTGTGGGGTCTAAAACTGTGGGAGAATTCAAGAATGCATGGGACAGACAGACAGACAATTTTTGTGGTGAGTAGGAAGAAATAGGTTGCTGGTTAAATAGGATCTGCAGCTTATCCTCTAGGTAGGGAAATGGGCAGACTAGGTGGGCCAAGCAGTCCTTATCTGCCATCAAAGTCTATGTTTCTATGTTTCATTCGGATCCCGTTAGGTGGATTCTGCACTTGACTGGTGGAACAATGACCCCCAAATACAATTTTTTTTCATTATGCAGCCTTTTTCATGTCTCACATCCACTAGTTCTGTATGGCCTTTTGATACAAAAAAGGATCCCTTCATAAAGGAATAGGTGCCCTGCCAGCCTCCAATCGCCGTTCCCTGTATTTTTTTTTAAGTTTCCCTGGTGTCTCATGGCCTCACCTCCAATCACTGTCCCTGTATTTTTTTTTCTGGTTCCCTGGTATTTAGTGGCACCTGCCTCTGATCGCCATCCCCATATTTTTTATGTTTCCTTGGTGTCTAGTGGCACCCCCCCGATCACCATCCCTGTATTTCATTAGCCTGTAATAAAGAAAACAATCCCTCAAAATCTTTTTTAAACCTGAAAAAAAAGGTCCTTTGTTGATCTGACCCCCTACACCCTGACCTCCCACTGAGTATCTACACTCTCACTCACCTGAACCGGTCCTAGGGTGATGATCCACTCTTTGATGGAAGACACATCTTGCTGCTGGAAATGCTGACTGCAATATGCAAAACTAAGATAAGTCTGGTTCAATGTATTTCAATGGGGTTTTCAACTTTCATGCATAGCTTTACCATTTTTGCAAATTTTGGCACCACATTTTCAACATGGCCTTTTTTGGGACTAGAGATGCAGCTAAATTTAATTTTGCTGGTGAAGTTTAGGCAAAATCAGGAATTTAGCCCCACAAAATATTTTGCAAATTTCACTGGTGGGAAATGCAAAATTCCACCCATGAAATGTGGAATTTCACCCATGAACGGTAGAATTTTGCCTGTGAGTGGTGAAATTCCACTGTTTGCAGCAAAAGTCCACATTTCATGGGTGAAATTCTGAATTTTGCAGGTAGAATTTCGCATTTCGCACCAGCAAAATTTTTCACAAAATTTGTGAAATATTTTGTGGTATGAAATTTGTGGATTTCACCCATCCCTACTTGGGATCCCATCTCATGAAGAATGGTGGTGTAACTACATAAATCTGGCCTGAAAGGTGATTTTGTGGTCACTTGGCAAACTCACATTTTGGACAGGATTTGAAAACTGTCTCTGCCCTGGTTCATGAGGCAGGTCATAAGAAGGCTATGTTGACAATTTGGGGTCAGAATATGTACAAATGGCAAAGTTATGTGCATTTGTTGAAATTGTACCATGCTAGCTCATAACTTTGGTAATTTAAATTTGTATGACCCCAAATTTTCAACATAGCCATTTTTTTCACACCAACTCATGAACATGACAGCTGACATTTTTCAGATCCCACCAAACTGTGTTTTCACTCCTGTGGTCCGGATTAATGTTTCAGTGGCGTGGCGTGACATTTCAGCAGGGATTTGAAAATGTTCAGTACAGGATTCATGAAGTGGGATAATAAGAAGGCTATACTGACAGTTTGGTTGTGTTTTGCTACAAATTCAAGCACAGGGGCCCAGAGGGCCCTGCACTTCCACAGCAACATACATATATGCATCTAGCAAGTGATGGGAGCACAGGGCCCTGAACGCCCTATGCTCCTCCAGGCAAAGGAGGATACAATGATATTATTTCAAAAAATAAGGACATTATTTGCAAAAAAAAAAAAACTGTGTTAATGCAACAGTTAGGGTTCAGATTAAACAGACAAAAGTAAGGAGATGTGATGTTACAGTTTCCAACCAAAACACCCCTGCCCCATGCCTGAAGGGAATGGGGGTAGAGTCTTCCTTGAGGTTCTCAGTCCAAATGGTCATCCCATTCTATGCACTCATGAAACATGCACACCTGTCTCTGTCACATCTCAGATTTCTGTTACTGAAATGGGGTGAGCGTTAAGGTTGACAACCCAAAAGGAAGATACTACCTCTCATTTGCTTCAGGGGTGGGGCAGGAGTGTTAGGTTGGAAAACTTAACATCACATTTCCCTACTTTTGTCTGTTTAATCTGAATCCTGTTTCATTTATGCAGTTTTATCTATCTGTCTATCTGTCTATCTATCTATCTGACTAATAAATAGTCCTGCAAACAATCATGTTTCAGTATGACATGTATCAACAATATGAACTCCTTTTCTCAATGTTACTATTTTTTTTTACTTTAGAATTTGTGCCCAGGAGAGGGGCACTGAGGTGAAGCTCATTTCCAGGTGTGTCCAGGGAACATATGAAAGTTAAGTGACTTGCTTAAGGTCACACAGTATGAAAGTGGCAGCTGTGGGTTTCAAACCCAGGACTAAGGGTTTTCTCCAGCTTGATGCGTTAACCCTCTGTGCTATACCACCTCCCTAAATAGAAAGTCATTGTAAAGTAATTGGTCTTCAGCTGTGTCAGAACAAGCAAGTAGTTATTTTGATTTGCCCAAGGTTACATTATTGAGGGGAAGAAAGGATAATCAGACAATTTATTTTCTTTTCAAAATTGTGAACAAAATACCTTATTGATCAAGCATCCTAAGAAGAACACAATGTCTTTTTTTCATGCAAACATGCAGTGATTATTCAATTTGCTTGATATGCGGCAGGGTCAAAATGTTTATGTTACTGCTCATGCACAATAAGCGTTAAAGTCCCAGGCAGATACTGTATGCCTTGCCTTCATTTTCAAATTACAGTAAACATCCTGTTTACCAGCATCTCCAGCTCTTGAGTGTGGCACAGATGTGTCCTCTACTGCAAAACCACCTCAACAATGTTACCCACAGCTAGTACTATACCTTTACAGCCAGCTGAGCTGGCTAAATCTAGCTGCTTGCAGAAAGTACAGTACCTTTGACAGATAATCTACAGGCAGAGTGTAAAAAAAGATACTGACATTTTGAATGTGTGCAACCTGAGCAAGAAAAAGCAACCACTATTTAAAAATCATTCAGCATGGTCCACGCATGATTTCAAAGATGCTGTAGTAGTCACATTCACTAGGTATACTGTATAGATGAGTATGAATAAATAGACCATTGACAGAGTAAAGGCCTATGGCACATTCATAAGGTAGAAAAAATTGGCAGACTGGATGGGCCTTGCGGTCCTCATCTACAATCAACTTCTATATTTCTATGTTTCTATTTGATCTGTAGGAGTCATTGCAATGTGACCACATTCTAAACTGAATATTTATTCAGTGAACACACTTTTAAAAGTGTAATAATTTAACCAGTGAGTACTGAATTAAGCAATATTTAGCTGTGGCCCTTTCCTATCTATTAATACCCTGATGAGAGAAGTTTAGGTTGGAAGGCAAAGCCGAGAACCCTTACCTCGCCCAGACATGAACATTTGGAAATGTCAATACCTGGAGATCACTGTTATTATAAATCTTCTATCAAATTTTAAGCTAGAAATAGCATGAAAAGGGTGTTATTTTAATTTTAAAAGACTACCAAGGTGGGTCTGACCTGTCGGGGCAGAGGTAATGCTTTTGCTTGTGGTGCCAATAACCCGGGTCCTAAGCAAACTCAGAGTATTGAAGAGTTGGCTACCTGAGGAGGACTGAGCATCCAGAAGATGCCTCCCCCTTCTCTCTAAAGGGGGAGGCATGCTGCCCAGTCATTACTTGGCCCCTAACAGTGGCTGGGTGCGAGCTATTGCAGCCACAAGTGGGTTGAGGAGCAGCAGTCAGGTGCATCATGTGTGGCAGTGCACATTGTGTCACCATTAACATCGTTGCATGCATGCTCTTCAGATAGAAAATTAAATATCATCCTGGCTGGCAGGATAAGACCGTACCATTCGCAGGCCCTGCACAAGTGACTCAGGCACTGGCTGAACTGGATCCTTGGCCAGCGGGTCAAGAAGGACTCCCCACCACCCCATCACATGGGGGGAATCCTGTGGGGATAAGTCCAGGAAAAACTGAGTGACGGGCCGGGGGGGTGGTCAGTGCACAATGGACCAGTGATGCGGGGTACCATAAGGAGAAAAAGAAAAAAAAAAAAGACTGTCAAGGCATATATGTAAAACAGTTTGTTTAAACTGAACATTCACCTTTGTATTATATAATGGCAAAAACAATTCCCATGTATCTGATTGGTCAGTGCCCACCTTGTCCAGTGATGTTAACCCAGCACATCACTATATCAAGGTCCAGCACAGATATGACAACATAATGTAAATAATCACTCTAGCTCCTATATCCTGCCTAAACTGTTTCACTATGGCAGCTGAAACCCACACCAAACACCCTCCCACATTCCCCAAAAACACACAGTACTGCAAATAAAAATACTTTCATTTGAAATAAAGCCATCTCCATTTCTGCTTCCATGTCACTGCCAGCACTAAGCCACTGTGATTGCTTAAATCACCCTGAATGCTGTCAGTGTGTTTGCTTTTTAAAAGCACATCACACAAAACTTATCGGTTGCTGACTCTGTTTTTCATCCTCAAACATACAGTAATGATTTTCTTCTCCCAGTATGCAGCTGGCAGTACCGGGAGAATGAAGTGACATGGTAAAAAAACAGGCAACAGTTAACTGTGGTCAACACATAACACATGTATGGGTGAGTGAATGAAAGAAAATGTAAAAGAACTACAGGAGGCAACACAGAACAAGGGGGTGGACGAAAAGTGGGGAGAGAGGAAAATCTTGAAAGAAACGAGGTGGGTGAGGGGGGTCATTTTCAAAGACAGACAGAGAGAAAGACAGGTGAGGGGAGAGAGGCAGCAGAGTAGCAGCACCAAGGAAGGAGGCAGAGTGTAGTAGCATCAACACCACCTAGTGAAGAAAAAAGATATTGTAGATTTTTTTAATAGGTATACCTGCACATTGCAAAATTAAGTCAAAATCTGTTTTAATAATATATATATATTTTTTTTTTACTTATTATTTATCCACGCCTTACGTCCCCATGACCCTCTCTCCTTCTGTACTCAAGGAGTAACATCCTTCACATCAACCTCGGCCATCTGAGTCTGCCCCTAGAGTGCCTCACTGCTATCAGGACCTAACTTGATGGCCCGGATTATGCCCATCCCCACACTACCTCCCCTCTTGTCCTCTGCAGCAAGCATGCACAGCAGGATCTGCCCTTTGGTCGACCTGACGCCGAGAATGGCTCCAGAGAACTTCATCTAGGGGGCTGGAGGCATTTTCCTCCAAGCTTGTACTCCCTGTAATCCAACCCCCTGAGACACTGGCGCAGAGAGTCAACGTGCTGACGCATGCTAGCTCTCAAGCGCCAAACAACGTCCCTCATCCCCGGCTCCGAGATACAAAACCGCCATGCCCCTCAAGAGTCAGGTGCATCCACCGGCTCCTGTAGGACGTCAGGCACTAGACAGCACCTCTGGCATCCCACCCCTAGGGAGGCGAGCATCCATGGGGATGCTCCATCCTCCCTACCTCTGCCGACCCGAGTCCATTCCCGAACCCGGGTCGCTGGCACAGCATGAGGTGTGGCATCTAGCACCTTAACCCTCAGTGCCACCGGGCTGGCTTAATAATATATTAATCTAATTTTTTTTTAATATAGAAATGAGCCATTGTATGACAGCAATAATGCACTCCAGGGGTGTGCTTCATATAGGATAATGTCACTTCCCTGTGCATTGAATGTACTCGGCCTACAGCCTCTGCATCAACCAACCAAGGTGTGGTGTTATTCCAGCATGACACACACCCATGTCGTGCATTATTGCTTAACTAACTACCACTGGTTAGGTAATCTGAATGCTACATTTCTCTCTTCAGCATCCCACGAGTTTAATAAATACTGTCATTGCAAAAAAAAAAAATAATGATTAAGAAGCATCCCCCACATATTGTTTTGTCCATATAGAATGCTGCTCATGAAAAGATTGCCTTTTGCTATAGTATGCCTTACGGTGCCTTGAGCTGAAACTTCCACAGAAATCAATGAGGTTTTTGCAATATGTATGCCTCATTTGTTGCAGCATTCCACAGGAAAAGGAAACTTTTTCATGATTACCACTGTATGTGTGATTTTGTATATATCATATCATGCTATCATAAATGACTCCCTAAAGCAATCCAGTTGTATGCAACAAGGCCTACAGAAAGGTGAATACAACCAGAATGTTGGGATGTAATTGGAGGATTTTTTGATAACAGGAGGAAATAAGTAATACTATTTGTCCTATATCCCAACACCAGAGCAGAAAAGACATACACAGTGCTTTGGAGATATTGGCAATAGCCATGTGTTTATTAAATAACTCTTAGAAAATGGCTAAGAGAATCCTAGCTCTCTGATTGACTAGGACACAGATCTTAGCAGGCCAGTATTTTTAAATAACAAGTTCCCATTCAGGGCGCCCCATTACTTAGAATATTCTTGGACATTCCAAATGTTCAAACATGGGAACAGCCATGTTGTTTAACCCATGGATGACCAAGGCTTGGATTGAGGCTACCCCCCCCCCCCGAATTCAGCTTCCACGTATGTGGTGGCAGAAAGAATTCACCTCCCCACACCATGTACAACCAAACAAAAGTTTTCAATCTGCAACATGTCACACAAGTACTTGTGGCTCCAGCTGCTCAAAAGCCGGCTATACGCACAACTCCCACTCCTCTCTTCAATCACTACACTCCTCTCCCCAAACTCCTGGCACAAAAGTAAAACAAAAATATCTCAACAAAAGTAGTCAACAAGCAAAAGAAGTCAGCTGCATCCACTCCAAACTCCCCAAATATTCCTCAGTTGCCCTTATCAAAAATAATTAAAAAAACCAAAAAACGGAACCGAGTACGGCCATTCTGAACTACTGATTCAGCTGTCGTCCCCATAATTATCCAATTGGACTACAACTCCCAGGAAACCACGGGGCAGCCATAAAACCCAGCAACACAGGTTGTACTAAACGGCGGTGCCCTCTACTGCCAACAATAGCACTGGGCAGGGATTACTTAATGAGAAAAATTAATTTTTTGTTTGTTTTTATTTAAAATACATGCTTTCGACCTTTTTTTAAATATTTAAAATGTTACAAATGAGCTATTTTCTAAATGCAATAATACCCTCCAGGGTGGCAGTATTGCGAAATACTGGAACTTCTAGGGGTTATAAGGCCCTCTGCCTTCAGTGTCGGGCCTCATTACGCCCCTGGGTGGTCTGGTATTTTCCAATACCTCCCACCCTGTTGGGTATTATTGCTTACTTACTAGCGTGGCATGTGCAGCTTATTAGTGTCAGCAAATCTTTGATGGTCAAGGATCTCAACCAGTACATCCTCTACTCTCTAGGAACCATTCCATGCAGGCCAAACTCTATCACAAAGGGTGCTGCCTCCAAAAGGACAATGGACTGTAACGCCTAAAGGGTGACTCAGAGCCATGTAATGTGAGCCCATCCCCCGTTCGATGACACTTCACATGCAGTCGAGCCTAAAGAGACTATCCCCCTGCCTGGCCTCCATGGTATGCAATCATCAGTACTTGACCTCCTGCCAGGCTGAGCAGAAACCCATCTGTGACAGTAGTAGATTCCTCCCCCCATTACCTCCTTTGCACACTCCCTATGAGACTGCCAGAGGATGGCCAAGTCAATTCACCCAAAGAAGCCACATTAACATTTCTTCAATGTACCATGTAGATTTGCTGGGAACATGTCTTTACCTGCATGTTTACTGCTGAGGCAACTTCATGAATATTACATCATGTCTTAACACCATTTCCCCAGTGGTGTCCATAAAAGTCTGCATGGCCATGTTAACTATCCTGGAAGCCTTCTAAATTCCCACTGGATTCCTTGCTTGCCACCATCTTTGCCTTTTTATTATGTGCGATCAGATCAGCACCACCATCAGCAAGGATTTCCTGAGCAACCGCAGTTCATCTTTCATCCTGCATGGTAACCCAGGGACTACCCCCATCCTAGATCACTGCCCCCTTGTGAACCACCAAGAGTTCGGGGGGGGGGCTCTGCCTCTGTGCTTCAACCATGGCCCATGGAAGTAAATCCCAGCATCTGCTCCCCCAATACACCATCCAATACACCTGCTGTCACCGGGGACTCAGGAAGAGGTTCTCTCCCCAGAATCTACTTTGCTTGCTTGGCTACCCAGTAAGAAAACAAGTGTCTACAGATCCACACCTATTTTTCCCTACAGTTGACATCTGCGTGAAACCCAGCAAGATTTACAATACATGTTGTTGCACATCAGTACCTTTCAAAATCCTGTGAACTCAGTTGCCCTAGAGCCTGAATCTGACTGTCTGTGAAGCCTTCTGCCCTTGCCCTGGTCATTGCTCCAGTGTGAAAGGAGTTTTAAACTACCCTGGTTTTTGCCTCAGACTCTTTGTGGCTCAACCAAGAATACATTGAATTGAAATGCCATTAGCATGGTGCCACCTGTGTTGAAAGAATGCATCCCCACCTTTTGGCCTCTGAGCTACATATTCCTGAATCTCTGTCAGCACATTCCGGGTCACCCATGGGGGTTACCTCAGGATGCACCAACAACCCCATGCTAGGCAGTCTGGTTTAACCTTATGGAGCTGCACAAACAAACCTTCTGGCATCACTGCCATACATTCTCATCTGCCAATAGTACATTAGTCCCTGCCACTTTGTTTGGCTGCCCCAATTTGGGCACCCTGAATGCTTGCAAAAGGCTACCAAAAAGGCTGTTCTGAACAAGACCATTTCAGATGAGGATGAGCATATGCATCAGAATTCACCCCACACCTATTCCAACAGGCCTGGGCTAATCTGGCACCTGCCAGCTGCACTTTTGGGTACCCTCGGGGCCCATCACTCCTACATCCTATGTAGCCGATAGGCCCAGGTGTTATCTGCAGACACAGTGACCTCCAGAAACCAGGATATGCCCATTAAGTGTTGCCTGACTATCCCTGTCATTAAACCTCTTTGTTTCATCAGGATCATGTAATGGCATAACTGGCCCACTTGTACTGGTCACATATTACCCCAACTCTGGGCTCGCCTTACGTTTAGAAAGTTTTCAACATCTCTCCTATATGCTGCACTTGTACCAGGAGCCCAAGAATTCCTGAATAACTCCTATTCTTCTTGCTCACCAACTCCGAGAGGAGGGCTGGGACATCCCTAGAATGTTCCTCTGCTTCAGGCACCAATTTTCAGAAACTCAGCCACTGTGGATGAGAAAAATGATCATCAATACCTTCACATAAAAAGCTATATAGGGAAAAGTAAAGCCGGCCTGGTGGTGCTGAGGGTTGAGGCGCTGATGGGCACCTCACCTCATGCCATGCTAGTGACCTGAGTTTAGGAACAAGCGCAGGTTGCTGGGAGTCAGTGGGGGTGGGCCAGGAGTGGAAATAGCCACCAGGCAGCTCTCTTCTCCCGGATCATGGAAGCTTGCCGACTCTGGCTGCCACCAGGTGGAGGTCTGGTGGCAGTGCCAAGTGGAAGGGTGGCAGTCATATCTGTATCATAGGGTGGGCGGAGAGCCGCAGGTTCTGAGTCTCAAGTGTGCCTTTATGCACATGCACAGCCGATGTCACCTTGGCTTGCACAGGAACAGAAAACAGGACCTAAGGGTTAGCTGGCACAATGCACACCTCTCCAGACCCACACTACCATCTGGGCACCTCAGTGCATTCTGGACACATTCACAGGGGGTTGGGAGAATTTCCTGCCCCATGCTGGCCCTGCCACAGGGAGAATCCGTGGGGTAATTTTCACAGAGGCTAGTCCAGGGAAGCTTGATGCTGGGCTGAAGGGGGTAGGGATAGGGCAGCCAGCAACCCAGAGGTAAAAAAATACAGTAATCCCTCACTATAATGAACAGAACTGGAGTCATAACAGATGTTCGTTATACAGCAGCTCCCTGTTCATTCCAATGAGGAATGCTAAGAAAAAAGCAGTTCACTCAAATACAATAATACACAGCAGTACTGTTCCCCCCTCAGTCCCAAACGGATCAATGTTTAACAGGTACAAGAAGAAAAGACACAAAACACTTGGAAATAAATTAAATATTTTAAATAATTGTAAAAGTACAGTCAGTTGTATCCAACAAGATGTTCTGTCTCCCACCCACTGGTAACACACTCATAACAACTCTCAGCTGTTCAACCCACCTACCCACCCATTCACTGGTGACTGGCTGGTCAGACCTCTACTTTCTCCCAATTCATCCCCTTATTTATCTGCTGCTGCTATTTCTATTAAATAAGTACAATAACTGCTAACCTGCTTTTTGCTGGTTAGGTATGGATGCGGTGCTGCTTGATGAGAAACTGGAAGTCATTCGGGAGTTATGACATATTGCTAATACTGCTACTACCATAACAGCAAATAACAAACTCTAGTCAGAGCCGATAAGGCTGTGACGAGCTGCCAAATGACCAAAGTTATATGTGTGCATAGAAAATTTTGAATGCTCGGGTGTAACTTGGCCGTTTTTTGGAGTTGTTGCCCTAAATTTTCAAAATGCCCTTTTTGGGACCCCACCTCATGAAGAGTGCCACTGTCATTTCATTCACTTGTCCTGAAAGGTGAGTTTGCAGAGTGACCACTCCATTCTGTGCCACAGGTGTGAAAACATGTTTTGGGCAGGAAGTGAAAAATGACAGCTGTACTTGTTATAAGGAGGTTTCAAAAATGGCAATGTTGAAAATCTGGAGTAAAAATATAAAAAACTGGTGAAGTTTGGAGGGTGCATAGAAACTGCATGACGCACACTCATAATGCAGTAAGTTTTTGGAATTTTTTCACCAAATTTGCAACATGGGCTTTTTGGGACCGCACCTCATAAACAGTGGCACTGTCATTTCATTAATCGGTTCCAAAAGGTGATTCTGTGCAGTGACCATGAAATCATCTTTTGGGACAGTGAAATGAAATGCCAAGAACCCCATGTAGAAAATTTGGGGCCAAATTTCCAAAACATGGCTGATTTATAAACATAAGTTGAAAATCCCATTGACTGCATTTATAGCATGCTTACCTTTGTTTCTTCAGTTTGAGGTTCAGCTTTGAAGACAGCAGATGTGTCCCTGTCCAGAGAAAATGATAGCGCTGACCTCCGGAGGTAAGTATTGGGAAAGGGGGTTGCAGGGAGGTGGGTGCTCAGTAGGAGGGTGGGGATGGGGAGGGAGACTGGGGTGATGATGACAGACCATTTTCTTTTTTACAGGTTAACATAAAAACACATCGATCGGGGGATGGTTTTCTTTATTTACAGGGGAAAACAGCATACATTTGGGCACACTGGGGTGGGCTCCCAGTGTGCCACATTAGTTGGGAGGGGGATACATGATGCCGACATGGGGATTGGGCACCCCAATGTCAACGTGGCAAAAAAAAAAAAACATACATTTGGGCACACTGAGGTGGGCTCCCAGTGTGCCACATGAGTGGGGAGGGGGTACATGATGCCGATACAGGGATTGGGCACACAATGTCAGAGCAGGGAACATAAAAACATAAATTTGAGCACACTGGGATGGGCTCCCAGTGTGCCACATGAGATGGGGGGTACATAATGCTGATATGGTGAGTGGGCACCCCGAAGTCAGCACGGAGTTGGGGAACTGAGTGAGCAGGGAGGACAGCAGCAGTGGGAGGGTGTGGGAGGAGTGCCATCTGAAAGATGGCGGCAGTGACACAATTGCACATATGCAGCACTTGCACAAGTGTAGTTGTGGTGAATGGTATTCTGCTATTTACAAGATGGCAGTGCCAGCAGAACTGAGCATGTGCACAAATTGGGCATGCGCAGTTCTTGCCCCGGAATGTGGAAGTAAGAGCTGATATAGTGCTGCTGTTACTCTGTAGCAGCCGATCATGGTGGAGTGTTTCAAGCTCCATTGGATGTTCAGAAGGATACTTCTAAATGTCCAATGGAAGGTGCCACTATTGGCCATTTTAAGGCAAGACATGCCAAAATGGCAGTAGGCTTCTCCCACAGCTGTAAAAACAGCAATGAAATACATTAAATAACCTAAACCACTGCCATCAGGTAAGAGACTAGTGAAGACAGGAGGGAGTATGCAGTCAGGACTGAGTGTGCAGTCAGGGATGAACCATAGTTGGGGGAGGGTAGATGGCACTGATGCATTATTTGTAACAGCTGTTTGCAGTCGGGAACCACATGCCCAGTTTGTTGTAGCCTGGGGGTCGCTATAGGAAGGTTTGCTATTGCAAGGGAATACTGTAGATAGAAAACAATACTATTATCCACACCCAGCATTCACACTGCTTTAATGTGAAGGTTCAGTAAAAGGCACTTCAGTACAAAGACTTGCATTAAATACCCATCAGACCTTTTGCACCTAATTGTCCATTAATTGTAAGTACCACACCCATGTTATCCGTTCTAAAGATGCCCTTGGGATACTTGAGCTGACCCTTCCCCCCAAACATAAAAAGCAAACACTATTGGAAAGAATTTGAGCAAGGTGATGTTCTTTGTCCTCCCAGCCTCACTCTAGTTGGGTGTCCATTGTGTCTGACATCACATTCCTGGGAAGTCTGCACCAAAGCCAAAGCCTCTGGATGCATCTGTGTAAAGCTCCAGTTCCTGGCTGCTTATGACCTTGGGCCCAATGAACTCTCCATTGAAGCACTTCAGAAATCCCAACCAGGCTGCTACATCCTCCCACATGCCTTCAGTTACCATCAGCCTGTGATAATGTTTCTTTGCAATCAATGCCCAACTTTGCCATGTGGTGCAGTAAGGTCCAACCCATTGGGGTTACTTTGCATGCAAAGCTGAGGTGTCTGAGGAGCTGACGGAACTCTTGCAGCATTATCTCACTAGTGTCTGTAGCACAGCAGGTAGCACACTCACCTCTGAGGCTGGGAGATCAGAAGGCTGTGGGTTTTATCCTCACACTAGGCACTTGGGTTAAATCCCAATAATGACACTGTAATGCAGCATAAGGGAGATGATGCACTCCTGAAGTGTCATCTTTTGGATGAGATGTTAAACCGAGGTCCCATCTGCTTGATCTGTTGGTGGTTCAGGTGGATGTTAAAGATCCCATGGCATTTCTCCAAAAGAGTAGGGGAATTTTTAATGAAGATTTGGACTTCATTACAGAAACAAAAAACATAATATAACAGTGCTTTACAAGGAAAAACAAACAGTTATCACATTCCAAACAAAAAAAGTACATAATAACTAAAAGTAACCTAATACATGTATTCCCTGTATGAACAAAAATAACACATTAATTAATCCATTTATCACAGTGTATCCATAAGTGGTTCACTTTTTCTAGTGGAAAACGTACCATATCCACCTGTAAAATGTTGTTCAAGGCTTTTTTGACAGTAGAAACCAATTCTACATAAGAGACTTTCCTCTGCTACATTACCCACATGCAGCGGGACTGCGAAACAAAATACCTTAGGACAGTAAAAACAATATACACAGTATCCATATGATATTTACTCCGGGAACCTGAGGAAGGGCCATATACCACTTCTGGGTAAGACAGGAATGAAACAAGCATTTGTCAATGCCGAATGTTGATTGCGTTGGTCTGTTGAGCACGCTCACTGGCCCTCTGTCAGTCGCTCAGTCTGTTTCATCCGGAGCTGCAGGATGCTGTTTTGTACTGGGCTCCTGCCTGTGTTGGCACCTTGTTCTGCCCACTAAGAATTCTGCAGCTGTTCCGACAGAACTCCGTTGAGGTGGCTCACTCCCCCTCTCTCACTCGTTCATTCTGTTTCTCCTGGTGCTGCAGGCTGCCCTTTTGTACTGGGATCCTGCCTCTGTTGGTGGCTTTTTCTGCCCACAAAGAAATCTGAAGCAGTCTCGACACAGATATGTTGAGCCTGCTGACTCCCCCTCTCTCACTCACTCATTCCATTTCTGCCGGCGCTGCAGGGTGACTTTTTGTACTGGGCTCCTGCCTGCATTGGCACCTTTTTCTGCCAACAGAGAAATCCACAGCAGTCATGACAGAGCTCTGTTGAGGTCGCTCACCCCCCCTGTGTCACTCACTCATTCTGTCTGTCCTGACGCTGCAGGCTGCCCTTTTGTGCTGGGCTCCTGCCTCAGTTGGCACCTTTGTCTGCCCACAAAGAAATCTGCAGCAGTCCCAACTAAGCTCCGTTTAGCTCGCTCACTCCCCTTCTCTCATTCACTCGTTCCGTTTCTGCCGCTGCTGCAGGCTGCCCTTTTTTATTGGACTCCTGCCTGCATTGCCACCTTCTTCTGCCCACAAAGAAATTTGTAGCAGTTACAATAGAGCTCTGTTGAGCTCCCTCACTCCCCCTCTCTCACTCGCTCATTCTGGTTTCCCCGCCAGTGCAGGCTGCCCATTTGTACTGGGCCCCTGCGTGCACTGGCACCTTTGTCTGCCTACAAACAAATCCGCAGCTGTCCCGACAGAGCTCTGTTGAGGTTGCTCAGTCTCCCTGTCTCACATGCTCATTCTGTTTGTCCTGGCACTGCAAGTAGCCGTTTTGTACAGGACTCCTGCCTGCATTGGAGTGTTTTTCTGCCCACAAAGAAATCCGCAGCAGTCCTGACAGAGCTCCATTGAGCTCACTCAGTCCCCCGTCTCACTCGCTCATACTGTTTCTCCCACTGCTGTAGGCTGGCCTTTTGTACTGGGCCCCTGCCTGCACTGATGCCTTTTTCTGCCCACAAAGAAATCCGCAATGGTCCTGAAAGAGCTCCGGTGAATTCGGTCACTCCCCCTCCATCACTCGCTCTCTCGTTCTGTTTCTCCCAGTGCTGCAGGCTGCCCTTTTGTATTGGGCTCTTATGTTGCGCCCCTTCTCTGCCCACAAACAAATCCACAGCTGTCCCGACAGATCTCTGTTGAGGTCGCTCAGTCTCCCTCTCTCACGCACTCATTCTGTTTGTCCTGGCGCTGCAAGCGGCCCTTTTGTACGGGACTCCTGCCTGCATTGGTGCCTTTTTCTGCACACAAAGAATTCCGCAGCAGTCCTGACAGAGCTCCGTTGAGCTCACTCAGTCCCACTGTCTCACTCACTCATACTGTTTCTCCCACCACTGCAGGCTGGCCTTTTGTACTGGGCCCCTGACTGCATTGATGCCTTTTTCTGCCCACAAAGAAATCCGCAGCCGTCCTGAAAGAGCTCCGGTGAGTTCGCTCATTCCCCCTCCCTCACTCGCTCTCTCATTCTGTTTCTCCTAGTGCTGCAGGCTGTCCTTTTGTACTGGGCTCTTGCATTGGGCCCTTTCTCTGCCCACAAACAAATCCGTAGCAGTCTCGACAGAGCTCAGTTGAGTGCGGTCACTCCCCCCCTCACTCGTTCGATCTTAATGTGTCCCACACAGTAATTTCCCACAGTGACCATGCTATTCTACTGCAGGAGTGCAAAAACACATTTTAGCCATGATGCGAATAATGGCAGCTGTACTGTTCATAAGGAGGTGTGGAAAAATGCCACTGTTGAAAATGTGGGGTGAAAATATTACAAAATTGCGACGTTACAAGGGTGCATGGAAACAGTTCAATGCACGCTTGTAACACAGTCATGTTATGGAGCTATGTCACCCGATTTTCAACATAGGCATTTTAGGACCTCTGCTCATGAACAGTGCCACTGTCATTTGCTTAATCTGTCCCGAACAGTGATTTCCCACAGTGACCGCGTTATTCTGCGCCGGAACTGTGAAAACACATTTCAGTCAGGATGTGAAAAATGACAGCTGTACTGCTCATAAGGAGGTGGGGAAAAATTCCACTGGTGAAAACGTGGCGTGACACTATTACAAATCTGCAAAGTTACAAGGGTGCATGGAAAGTGTGCAATGCACACTTGTAACACAGTCATTCAATGAGCTATTATCACCAAATTTTCAACATAGGCATTTTAGGACCTGTGCTCATGAACAGTATCACTCTCATTTTCTTAATCTGTCCCGGACAGTGATTTCCCACAGCGACAGCTCTATTCTGCGCCGGAAGTGCGAAAAAACATTTCAGCCAGGATGGGAAAAATGACAGCTTTACTGTTCATAAGTAGGTGTGGGAAAATGGCCATGTTGGAAATCTGGAGTGAAAATATTATAAATTCGTGAAGTCACTAGCGTGCGTGCAAACTGCGCAAAGCACGCTCGTAACACAGTCATTTTATGGAGTATCGTTACCAAATTTTCAAAATAGTCATTTCAGGACCTCTACTCATGAACAGTGTCACTGTCATTTTTTAATCTGTCCTGAACACTGATTTCCCACAGCGACCACGCTATTCTGCACTGGAAGTGCGAAAACACATTTCCGCCAGGATGTGAACAATGACAGCTATACTGTTCACAAGGAGGTGTGACAAAATGCCAATGTTGAAAATCTGGCATGAAAATATTGTAAATTCACGAAGTTACTAGCATGTGTAGCAACTGCGCAGCGCACGCTCGTAAAACAGTCATTTTGGGAATTTTTCCATGAAATTTGCAACATAGGCTTTTTGAGAGCCCACCTCATGAACACTGACACTGTCATTTCGTTAATCAGCCCCAAAAGGTGATTCCACGCAGTGACCGCAAAATCACCTTTCTGGGCTGATTAATGCCATGACAGCTCAAGAATTCATGAGGAGGGGCCCCAAAAACCCCATGTTGAAAATCTGGTGAAAAAATTCCCAAAAAGCCCGAGATATATGCAGTAAAGTTGAAAAAACCCTATGTATTACATCATACAGCTTACCGGCATTTCCTCAGTTCGTGGTCAGCTTTGAAGAGTGCAGAAGTGTTCCCGGTCCACCGAAGATCATCGTGCTGAGCTCCTAAGGTAAGTATGGGGTGAGGGGAGGTGTGGGGAGGCAGGGCGTGCAGTGGGTGGGTGTGGGTTGGGGTGGGAGGCAGGGCGAGCCGAGGGATGGTTTCCAGGATAAAAAAAAACAGATGTCACGGGACCGCTTTTAATTTTTAGCATCTGGCACACTGGGGTGGGCTCCCAGTGTGCCAGCAGAGGCTTTCTTGTCCTGGGGCAGCAGTAGCCGATGGGGGATTGGGCACCCCCCATCGGTAAATGGGCGGGGGCGGGGGTATCATTATGCCGACGGGGACTGGAAACCCCATCGGCAGGAACAAAAAGGGGGGGTTACAGAATGCCAATGGGGAGTGGGCTCCCCCGTCAGCCACAAAACAAACACAGGAGCACTAAAGCCGACGGGGATTGGGCATCCCGTTGGCAGGAACAAAAGGGGGGGGTAAGAGAATGCTGACGGGGAATGGGCTCCCCCATCGGCAACAAAACAAACAGGGGAGGACTACAGTCAACGGGAATTGGGCATCCCGTCAGCAGGAACAAAAGCGGAGCGGTACAGAATGCCGACGGGGAGTGTGCTCCTCCGTCGGCAACAAAAGAGCACCAAAACCGATGGGGATTGGGGCCCTCGTCTGCAACTAAACATGGTGGGGGGGGGTTATTGTTTGTGAACATGGCGGCAAGCCGCCACCTTGTTCACAAACAATCTCAGGGGTTTTACATCCTGCCTTGCAATGACGGGTCACTCCCTCATTGCAGCGGATGGCTGACGCTGCAATGACGAGGTGGCCCCTGATTGCAGCGGCTGATTTTTTAGAAAGTTGTGGCACGCTGGCTGAACTAGTGTCAGCAGCAGTGTGCCACGGCATTGGGGGAAGCAGGGCAAGCCTTTGCAGGCTATGCGTGCATTGGCCACAACAGTGCCGCGCCTCCACAACCTGCTTCTGGAGAAACCTGTCACAACATGTTTCTTGCGCATGCACACAATCAGCATAAAAAGTGGTTCTTCCCATTCTGAGGCTAAGTACAACCAAAACTGAGGCACATAACTGCATTTTACATATAAATGCTGTTGTGTCTCTAGCACCAGCATACATGCGTCTCTAGGACAATAACGTTCTGATACCTGTTTATGTAAATTTTTTCCTTTCAAACTCAGCCTGCCATAGTTCCCTAGCCACACACAATCCCATACAAAGGATGGAATCCTAGGATTAGTTGTTTTAACACTCCCTCTATTTGTGAATCCTGACAAAGGGGAAATGAAACTGCAGTTTAATGTTCTGCATTCAAAATCGTCTTACATGGGGTTTTCCTATCAGAGGTCTGGGACTGTAGAGGAGACATTTTCCATCTCATAGCATTTTTAATGCAGTCTAAGCCATATTGGGGAACAGAGGCTACCAAAGCTAATAGTTGAGACTTTCCAAGGACCCAGGGGTCGAGATACAGTTGTAGACATAAAATAACTAGAGGCTTCCAGAGCTTCGTGACAGGTTTTAGGGCATTGGCTATATTGTAACTAAAGAAAAAGGCTATGGTATAAACCATATTAACCCCCCCCCCCCACCTCTTTTATTGCACAATATGTGAAGGCTGTCTTAATGGGTTTGAGCCTGGAGCCCCAAAAGGCTTGAAAAAAGACACTGTACAATCTAGTTGTAACTTCTAAAGGCGGGGATAGGCATAAATAAGGTATAGAGATATGGGGACTAGTAATGTCTTAATTAATACTACCCTCTTCTTATTTGAAAGATGTTGCTCTTTCCAGCTTGCCACAAGCCTATCTGCTCAAGATAGCCTGTACTACCAGTTCTGTAAGGCTATGTTACCAGGGCTGAAATCCAGGCCCCAAATTTTAATTGGGTGATAAGTAACCTTGTTGTCTGCAAAGTTGCCTGATACAGGTATGGGGACTTTCCTGAGTGTGATACCTTTACTTTTAACTAGGTTAATTTTAGACCCAGAAATATCAGAGAATCCCGGCAAGGTTTTGGACAAGGTGTCTTCACACGTATCTGGTGCTAATGCTAACACCAGATCATCATAATAAGCTAAGATCTTTATTTGTGGAGTGTCTGGTATGGAGGAAAGTCCTCAAATCTCATTAGTGAGTAGGATTTTTCTGATAAGGATATCAATCCCCAAAACACACAGGAGAGGGCTTAGCAGGCACCGCTGCCTAACACCCCTATGAACCTGGATGCGTTTCCAGTGCCATCCGTTGACATTTGGTATGATGGATGCTCCTCGACACATGGGGGGTGATATGCCAAAGGTCAGTAGTGTAGGAAAGAGGTACTCATGAGCTAATCTGTCGAAGGCCTTTTTCTAGTCCAATCTGAGTACGTACCTCAGTAAGTTACCCTGCTCCCCTCTGAAGAAAAATTCCTTGAGTTCCATAAGATTGTCTTGTTGTTTCCTACCTGGAACCGCACAGGTCTGAAAGGGGCAAATTAGATAGCAACAATCGTGAGTCTAGACGCAAAATTTTACATAGGATTTTTAGATCAGTATTCAGGAGGCTGAGAGGCCTCCAAGTCCCAATAACTGTTTTCAGACCCTTTTTATGAAGTAAAACTAACACAGCCTCATTCATGGATGCAGCATATTTTGAGGAAGATGGCATATGGTTATAGAGGATAACTAGAGCTGGAACTAATTCTGCATGAAAGGTTTTATAAATTCCTGCCCTATGTCCATCCAAACCTGGGGTCGAATCTTTTTTGAGTTGCTGTATAGCTGCTTCTACCTCCTGAGGGGAAACTGTCCTAATTAAACATTATGCATCTTGTTCAGAGACTTGCGGCAAAGTCAGTGAACTTAAGTAACTCTGGACCTCTGGGGATTGGGGTTTAATACCAAACCAAGATTCTATGTGTTGTTCTACAATACATAAAATACGTTGGGGGCTAGAAGTGGTCTGCTCTGAGTTATCTGTGAGTTCTGTGATCACCCTGTTTTCTACTCTGACTTTGCATTCTTTAAATGGATCTAATGATCTTTTTTGCACACGTGTACCAAATCTGAGTTCTTGTGACAGTGATTTTGCCTGATTATACTGAAAATCTGCCATCTGTGTCCTAATGTTACATATCTGAGAATTATAGTTGTAACCAGTGACTTCTGATTGTAAAATTTGATGTAACTGTTGACGTAAGTGAAGATAACATAGATATTCTTTGTTGGCCACATATTGAGCCACCTCTGGAATAGGGCCTGCCATGAATTTTTTGTATCCTCCCAACAGTCAATAACATCTGCATAGCACTCTACAACAGAAAGCCTGGCAGAACAATTCCATCTCCACATGCTTTGGTCTACTGGGTCATCCAGTAAAGACTCATTAAGTCTCCAGAAATTCCTGTTGCATCCGGGGAAGTTCTGTCACAAAATTTTCATCACAATTGCCACTTGATCAGATAACTCACTGGCCTGTGTTTTAATATCCATGATGTTTAAAACTGGAGAAACAAAAATAAAATCAATACATGTTTTCAAGGGGCCTCTAAAGTAAGTGAAACCACCTGTAGGATGACAACTTCAAAACGCATCCTTTAGACCTGCAGCGGTAATGACCTGCTATAACGTGGTACTATCACAGAATAATTTGGAGGTCTGGTGCCCTCTATCAGTTTGTTTTATACTACAATTAAAATCTCCCAACCAGACAAGGAGACTGGACGTATGTAGGTAGGGCTGAATTTCCCTGAATAATGCAACCCTAGCCATTTTGGTTTGAGGCGCATTAAGTTTCAATGAGACAAAACCTTTCAGTGTTATAAGAAATATCAAGCAGTAAGACTCTACCTGGATGTATATCCACTAATCGGGATACTTTAAGTGAAGGGTTAGTCAGGAGAATGCCGACACCATCACAGGTGTCTTCTCCAGTATTAGAGATAGGCGTAGTGGCTTCAATTCGCTCCACTGAGTGACTCGCGGAGTGCTCCACAGCACAAAGTGGAGTGCTTTGCGTCACAATGGGTAACGCGAATTCCATTGAAAACAATGACTGTGCATTATTCCTCCATCCCCAAACCACTACACCACAAAACATGAGGCGAAGTACATTGAAAACAATGTACTTTGCTTCAATTCACCTTGTTTTAAGCTCCAAAGGCAGATTTTGCAGTGATTCAAGAGATTTCAGGTCACATGGGCTCTAGATTGTTCTGCACAGCCTCAGTTCAGGGTAGTGTGTGTAGGAAGCTGTTGGAGACAGTCTGCTCTGAGAGCTGTCTGGGATTCAAATCTTCTAAAAGCTGTTAAAAAAGCCTTTTTGAGTAATTTTGTTGCTGAAACTTTAGTACATCGATGGTAGGAAACCCTCCTGTGCTCATATCATCAAGCGTTTATTGTTTGTGTGTGGATTTTGAATGTTAATGAACAACATTCAGTCTGTGTACTGAGAGACAGTGGAAGTGTGCTTTGTGGAGGGGCATATCTGTGGTGTACATAGACTTAAGTAGGAGAAATAGGGAGTTCTTTATTTTTTTTGTTATATTTTTCTTCTATAACTGACTGTGTTAATGTACATACAGTAATATTTTCAGTAATTGTTGACATTTTTTTGCTGATTGTGTGTGTTGTGGTCTGGAGGACCTGGTGGAGTAGTGCGTAATTTCAAATTGTTTAAAATATGTTGGGTCAGATATTCAGAAATGCGCCAAAGGCCAGTGCAACCCTGGCACGGCCAACACAAATGTGCCATGGCACAGTGACTGTGATATTCAATAGTTGCGTATGGTGACATGTGCCAGCACAACACAGCTTAATATCGCAGGGATGCACCATGGCACAGCCAGAGGTACGCCAGGGAGCCACCCGACTTGTGCCATAGTGCAAACAGAGATGCTCAAGGGAGCAAAGGGAGATGCACCAAGGCACAGAAGGACCAGCCCCAGGCATTGATGGGAGCAAGGCGGGGGGGCAGCACAGTGAGGCAGTGGAACCCGGCTGGGAATAATGGCAGGGAGGCAGTCAGCCCCCCCAAGCACCACGGCAGTGGATGGAGGGAATAGGCATCACAAATGGCCTAGTGTGGAGTTGCTGGGATTGAAGACATGGACACCAATTCAGGCTGAAGAAAATTGGACCTCACTAGTCCAAATATTTATTTACATAACAGCAAATAAAATAAAGTGAGCGAACTGAAGACGGCAAAACAAAGACCCAAAAGTTCAAATAAACCGGTTTTCAAATGCAGCTCTAGTATAAGCTAGAGAGATGTTGATCTAGGCACAGACCAACTCAAGACTGACTTTATTCAAAATCTGAACTCTTTTTTCTAGAGGCTGGGTCATATGACCTGAAGCCCCTCCCATAAACTCAGATGTGGTATAACATTCCTTTATTAACACTTCTTTTTTTTCCAGCATAATTTATATTTATTTATAAACCAAGTAATGACATGATTATTGTTCCACAATAGCAGTTTTCCATGATTTTTACATTACTATTCCCTGTTCCAGCAAATTCTAGCTCCTCCCACATCAAGGAATACCATAAATAACATCATAATGAGGCCGGCTGGCTCTTAGGGTGGTATACCTGGTGTGGAGAAGATGTAGAAGCAGGAATCCAAAAGGAAGATAAGTTAAGGCAAGCGGTTCTATCACATAACATATTATTTTACTTTATGTATATTTATATTTACTGACTGCCTTTCTATGAGTTTACTTATCAACCGTGCATAGTCATCTTTATTCAAGGCTGAACACATTGGGCTGGATATTCAAACTGCGCTATTTTGTGGCGCAAGCCCTTGCGCTGCACAAAATAGTTGCACAGGGGTGTGGCCGGGGCGATATTCAAAGGAGTTGTGCTATTGAGCAACCCCTTTGAATATCATCCCAACCACAGCCTGTGCATGTGCAGTGGAACTTGCGCCACATCAAGTGGTCAGAGTGGAGCATTCAAGTTGCGGTGGCGCAAGTACCATTGTGCCATGCGCAAATTTCCCATATTCAAAAGGTGACATGCAAATGGGGCCATAATTCATGCAAGGCACAGGGGCCATTTGCATCTATTTATGGCCCCATTTGCATGCCATAGCATGCAGGTGCGCCGATCCCCAAGGACTTGTGCCTGGCGCCCTGCCAGGCAGCAGCCATCGGGGACCGAGCCCCTGCAGCCCGATCGTGGGCAAAAGTGTAAAATCCCTCCCCGACTGGCCGATTGCGGGCATAAGGTTAAATAACCCGCCCCACTAGCCCGATCCCGGGCAGCACAGAGTCCAACCCCCCCCAGGACATATCCCTGGTGGTCCAGTGGACCGCTAAGCCCAATCGCGGGCTTCAAAATGTTGCAACACCCTCCCCTCAAGAACAGATCCTGGTGGTCAGTGGACGCTAGCGATCGTGGGCTGCAAAATGTTGCAACACCCCCAAGACCATATCCCTGGTGATGTAGTGTCTCTCACCCCACCCACCCACGAAGCCCCAACACTCCGCTTCTCCGGCAGCCATGGGCGGTAGCATCCCACCTTACCTGCCATTCTGCCTCGCCGCTGACTGCCCGGTGAGCAGATAGTTGTTATGCAGAGTAAGAGCTATGAGGCAGCCCATAGCCAGAGCAGCAGGTAGTTCAGATATGTGAATGAAAGAATTCATTCATATATCTGACTGCCTTTAGGTATAGCTGCATGCCCATTGGCTTTTGCTCTGCACCATCGGGCGGAGTCTCACTGGCAGTCAGTCGGCGGGCGGGCGGGCGGCAGGCGGGGGGATGCTGCGCCGCTGGCTGCCGGGGAGCGGGTGGTGGGGCTCGTGGGTGGTGGGGTAGGGGAAACACTAGATCACCAGGGATATGGTCTTGGGGGTGTGTTGCAACATTTTGCAGGTCATGATCGGGCTTAGCGTCCACTGGACCACCAGGGATAAGTGTCCTGGGGAGGGTTGACTCTGTGCTGCCCACGATCGGCTGGTGGGGGTATTTACAATTATGCCCGTGATCGGCTAGTGGGGGTTATTTAAGCTTATGCCTGCGATCGGGCTAGTGGGGGTTATTTAACCTTATGCCGCGATTGGGCCAGTCGGCGGAGGGGGATTTTACACTTTGCTCGCCATCGGGCCAGTCGGGGTGTGGGGGATTTTTACACTTTGCTCGCGATCGGGCTGCAGGGGGCGCACAGGGAGTAGGTTGAGGGCCAGCCACAGGTGGCAGCTGCTGTGTTGTGTCCTGCAATGCGGCAGCTCACCTGTGGGTGGCCCTCGACTTACTCCTTTTTTTTTTGGCTCAAAGTTGTGCAGGCGCAGGTTGGGGGTTGCGCCTGCACAACTCTGCACAGCCCGCTGAATATCGGGCTGTGCAGTTTATGCATGGTTCCTCCTCCTCCAGTTCAGCATGCATTCATTTGCATTGCGCTGTTGCTCAGCTTGCCTTGGGGGGCGCAACTGCCTCCTGCTGAATATGGCAGAATGCCGCAATTTCGGACTTGCGCAGGCGCAACCCTATTGAGCATGGCTCAACCCTTTTGAATATCCAGCCCAGTGTGTTTATTTCAGGGCTGAAAGGAGGGAAAGACTTGATAGAACACAGGCAGCATTGTTTTGTTTTATACTTATTTTGTGTTACCTTGAATGGTACACACTTATTCTTTTATTTTATGCTTATTCAGTACTGCACTAAAGAGTACACCCTTGTTCTGTATATGCGCATGCTGATAGAGGCGATTTTTGGCTAAACTGCTGCATTGTGCCACACCACCAGTTAGAGGTAGTACATTTTACAAGGCAAGTCCTTTGCTGCATAGGAACTGCTGCATTGCACCACTGGGTAAGCTGTTTCCCTACCTCCTAATTCAGACTGCAGACTACCTGAACTATTAAAGTAAAATCAGCACGCAGACCGAGGAGCTCATACTGCAATGTCCCCTATTTGTTTGTATGGAGCCCCAGTCGTTTCTTGGCACTGCTACGGTTCTTTATCCCTCTCGCACGTTTGCGAGGTCTGAAGCAGATAGCACAGCTGACAAGGACATGGAGCGGTGCAGCTGCTTACAGAGGGATAATGGTTTTCACTTAGAAATGCTACCAAAAGCATTTTAATCAAACAAGGGGGGGTTTGTGACTGTTCAAATAAATTCATGGCAGTTCGTATTTCAGGCAAAAACGGCTTAGCGCCACATGACATTACACAGGGGGTTATATGAGAGGGCACTTCATTTTCAGGAGCCAGAATGAAGTGAAATGAATCAAATAACATGGATTTCAACCTCGGGAAGCGAAGTATGTAGGTGGCCAGTCTACAAACACATGAAGAGAGGTGAAACCTGAAGGGAAAAGGGGGGTTTCAAAGAAATATAATAAATTAATGGGCTGTTGCACAACAGACTTGTGGGGGGGGGTACAGATTCTAGCTCCAGAAACAGAAGGGATGTTCCCTGTTACATACTTCCCCCTCTGTGTACAAAATCATTCATTTGAATGTTTTGTACCTTTCCTCATTCTAAGATATGAAAGAAGTATCAGATCTCTCTTTCACTGAGAGATGGAGCTTTAGCCTACCCACTCCCAAAGCTCCACCTCGGGGTCCCTGCTTACGAACATTACTTATACATAATCAACTCAGATTGATTATCTTTATATCAAATACTATTACCCCAAGGTCATTTATTCTTCATTCTGGTCTAGGTATTCCTGCACTGAATCGGGACAAGAAATCAGCATTTTCATGAGCTGACCCTGCCTTATGTTTCACTGTAAAAGTGTAGGGCTGTAAGGCGAGGTACCACCTCGTGATGCGTGGATTCTTGTCTTTCATAGCCATCAACCAACAAAGTGGGTTATGATCTGTGATTAATTCAAATTGCACCCCCCATAGATAAAATTTTAATGTTTCAATTGCCCAGCGGACAGCCAGACATTCTTTTTCTATTGTGGCATATTTTGTTTCTCGTACATGTAATGTTCTACTTATATATAGGACAGGGTGCTCCTGTTCATCTATTAATTTTATTTATTTTTTTTTTATTTAGTTTTTGTTGACCGGGTAAGTGCACTAGACAAATCCTGCCTATTTTCAGGCACAACCCAGGGAAGGGGAATAAAGATGAAAGCCAACTGACCTTGAACCAGATTAACCTGTTGGTGGTATTTTTTGTGAATGAGGGAAATTTGGCCAGGACACTGGGGAAACTTCCTTACTCTTTTCGATAAGTGCCATGGGATCTTTAACATCCACCTGAGCTACCACCAATCCAGGCAGATGGGACCTCGGTTTAACATCTCATCTGAAAGACGGCACCTCACAAGTGCAGCACCCCTCTTATGCTGCACTACAGTGTCAGTACTAGGATATTAACCCAAGTGCCAGATGTGGGAACTGAACCCACAGCCCTCTGATCTCCCGGCCTCAGAGGCGAGTGTGCTACCTACTGAGCCACTGACACTGCTGTGACAATACAGCCCCTATACCTGTAGCAGAAGCTTCGGTCTGTACTATGAAATGTTTGGAGAAGTCAGGACTTATTAATACTGGGGCAGAACAGAGTAATGCCTTGATAGAACAAAAAGTTGTTTCACATTCAGGAGTCCATTTTACTTTGGTAGGATTCCGCTTTTTAGTAAGATCTGTCAGCGGGCTGGTTAGGGAGGCGAAATTAGGTATAAATTGCCTGTAGTAACCGGCCAGCCCAAGGAAGGATCTTACATGTTTCTTTGTGACTGGTCTCGGACTCTTGGCTACCGCATCGGTTTTACCTATATCAGGCTTAATACATCCATTCCCTATTACAAATCCTAGATATTTAGTTTCTTGCATGGTGAATGCGCATTTCTCTTGGTTAATGGTAAGGCCTGCACTTTTCAGGGCTTGGAGCACTGCTTTTATATGTGTTACATGATCCTCCCCAGGTTGGACTATAGATGATAACATCATCTAAGTATGCAGCACTATAGTCCATGTGGGGTTGTAGCACTCGGTCCATTAACCTCTGAAATGTGGCAGGGGCGCCATGTAGTCCAAAAGGCATCATAGTAAAGTGGAAAAGGCCTTTAGGGGTACTAAATGCAGTTTTTTCCTTTGAAATCTCATCTAATGGTATTTGCCAGTATCCCTTTGATAGATCTAGTGTTGTTAAGTAATGGGCTTTACCTAGGCGGTTGACTATATCATCAATACATGGCATAGGGTAACTATCAAATTTCGAAATGGCATTGGGTTTTCGAAAATCTAAGCAAAGACGGATTCCTCCTTCCTTTTTATTTACTATTACCATTGGGAAGGACCAATCACTGTTAGATGGTTCTATGACTTTTAGTTTAACCATCTTGTCTAGCTCTTTAATCATTTCGTCTCTTAACTTTTCAGGGAGTCTATAGGGTTTCACTCGTACAGGGTTTGTGTGGATGACCTCAATATGATGATGTATCAGTTCTGTCTTCCCTGGTATATTGGTAAACATCTCTTGGTAAACTTGTAAACTCTGCTCAAGTTCCTGATCTTGTGCACTGGTTAGTTTCGGATTTCTAGGTATCTCTATTAAAGAACCTGTTCCATCCAGTCTACTATAGGCCATCTAGAGCTCACTTTCTGTTGGCTCGGGGCATACATAACAGACAGAAGAGGTCCTTTCCTGCCACTGTTTTAGCAGGTTGACATGATAGACCTTCCTTTTAACCTTTTTATCAGGTAGTTCTACTTCATATGTTACTGGCCCACACTGTTTGTTAATAGTGTAGGGTCCCTGCCGCTTCATATTTAACTTATTGTCTGAAGAAGGCAACAGCAGTAGCACTTTATCTCTTGTCTGAAATGATTTCTGTCCTACTCCTCTGTCATTCAAAGTTTTTTGTTCTGTTTGTTGCTGAAGCTCCTTTTTATGGGCTAATTCAACATATCATACCAGTTTTTGTCTGATTTTATTGACAGAATCTAGCGTTGTTGTGGGGCCTACCTCCAGCCCTTACTCCCATTGTTCTTTCACTATGTCAAGAGGGCCCCTGGGGTTCCTACCATATAATGATTCAAAGGGAGAATATCCAGTTGATGCTTGTGGAACCTCTCTATATGCAAACATCAAAAATGGTAAATATTGGTCCCAATCCCTTCCTTCCTCTTGGGCATATTTTCTTAACATTTGCTTCAAGGTTTGATTGAACCGTTCCACAAGGCCATCTGTCTGGGGGTGGTAAGGAGTAGTATGGATTGCATGCACATTTAGGGCCTGAAAGAAATGTTTTAAGACCTGAGAGCAAAAGTTAGTGCCTCTGTCTGTCAAGATTTCTTTGGGTATGCCCAATCGGCTGAATATTTTGATGAGTTCTTCAGCTATCTTGTTTGCAGTTATGGTTCAGAGGGGAGTAGCTTCAGGATATTTAGTATGATAATCACATAATACTAGGATAAAGCGATTTCCCTTCTTGGTTTTCTGTAGGGGACCTACTATATCCATTGCTACCCGTTCGAATGGGTGGTTTATAATAGGTAGGGGTTGCAGTAGGACTATATCCTTTTTTCCTACTTTAGCTACCAATTGGCATTCGGGACAGGTCAAACAATATTGTTCTACCTCTTTATGTATCCCAGGCCAAAAGAACCGATATAAGATTCTAGCCAGGGTACGATCCCTCCCTAGGTGCCCAGCGAGAAGACTATCATGGGTTAGCTGTAATATTTGAGCCCTATATTCCTTGGGTACTAGCAACTGGTCTACCGGTTCTCCTGTTCTAGGGTGTGTACAGATTTGATATAGTAGATTGTTCCTTAATCTGTAATAGGCCTTATCCCCTGCTTTCTCCTGGGATATCTGTGAAAACAAAGGTATTAATGACTCATCCCCTTTTTGTTTCCCTTCAAAGTCACATTTCTTATTTTTAGTTTTCATGTCAGTCGCCTTTATATCCATGTCTGAGACATGTGCCTGAGTCCATTGTACTTTATCCCATCGACGCTCCCTTCTTGTTTTTCTGGTTTTACCAGGAACACCAAATATATCTTCATCAAAATAGAGTAAGGGGTTATGTTCACTTTCTCTATGTTGTGCCCTCGTGGTGACTGTGGCAAGGTGGGTTTTAAAGTCAGGATGGTCTTGTCCCACCAACACCAGGACCGGTAACAAGGGTACTATCCCAATGTCCATCTCTCTTTTGGAATGGTGTGTCTGTAGTTCCACGGATGTTGTTGGGTAATAATGTATGTCACCGTGTATACAAATAACCCCTGTCTTAACAGAGTTCCTGGGTTTACCCTCCACCAGTTCTGCCCGGACCAATGTCTGTTTGCTCCCTGAGTCAGTAAGTCCCATAACCGTCTGAGATCCAATCTGTACTTGTATAGTATACTGTCCCAGGTTTGCCAATGCCAGGTGTACATTTCCATTATGTTTTTTGGGCAATAACGAGTGATGTGGCCTCTTTCGTGACAGTCTCTATACACAATATCAGGGGATGATGTTCTAAATGGTCTATTTCCACCCCACTCTGTTATTTGTTTGGCTGAGTGTCCAATATTACTGACTGAGACAACAGTAGAAGAAGAAGAAGAAGAAGAAGAAGAAGAAGAAGAAGAAGAAGAAGAAGAAGAAAGAGGTCTTACCATGGTAGTCAATGTGGCTTGACTGGTTTGAGTCTTTTTCCTGTAGGGTCGGGCCATCAAATAGTCCTCAGCTAAAGAGATGGCCTTCTCTGAGGTTTCCGGATGATGCTCCTTCACCCATAGTTGGACGTCCTGGGGCAAAACATGGATATATTGCTCCACTACAATGGCTTCCATAATTTGGTTTAAAGTCCTTACCCCAGGCTGTAACCATTTGTGACACAAATCATTCAGTCTCATATATATTTCTTTGGGATGGTCAGTGGATTGGAACCGGAGAGTACGAAATCGCTGTCGATATGTTTCCACACTAATATCATATTTCTTCAGAATTTCTTTCTTCACAGCATCATAGATCCCCACCTGTTGGCTATCCATGTTACCATAGGCCAACTGAGCTCTTCCAGTGAGGTAGGGGGCCAGACGAAGAACCCACTGTTCCCTTGGCCATCCACAGGCCCCGGCTATCCACTCAAAGGTTGTTAGATAGGTTTCTATATCATCTTGCTCTCCCAGTTTTGTTAGTTTGATGTCCTTTGGGGTTTCACTAGGAGCTGGGGGACTTCGAGGAGCACCGATAGTCTGGATAGCCCTTAAAGTATCCTGCCATCTCCTCTCATTCCGTTCCTGCTCTTTCTCTCTCTCTTTGTCCGTGGCCAGTTGTTTAAGGCAGATCCATCTCAACAGCTCATGCATGTGTTCTGGTGGTTCGTCCTCAATCGGGCCACCAGATGTGGCCCCCTGAAGGTCCTCAGTCTCCTCCCTTAGTACTTGTTCAGTCTTAAGTCTTTCCTTTCTATGTTCAGGTAGTCCAAACAATAATGGCTCACCCAACTTATCCGCCATAGTCCTGGTCAGTACACCCTTTGGTCTTGTAACAGGTTCCGTTTCTATCCTTTCTTCCTCCATCCCAGGTTCGGTCCGTCAGTGACTTGGGAAGATGCCAAGAAGACCAGTATCCCACTTCTGACATCAACTGTGGAGGTGCTGGGATTGAAGACATGGACACCAATTCAGGCTGAGGAAAACTGGACCTCACTTGTCCAAATATTTATTTACTTAACAGCAAATAAAATAAAGTGAGCAAACTGAAGACAGCAAAACAAAGATCCAAAAGTTCAAATAAACAGGTTTTCAAATGCAGCTCTAGAATAAGCTAGAGAAATGTTGATCTAGGCACAGACCAACTCAAGACTGACTTTATTTAAAATCTGAGCTCTTTTTTCTAGAGGCTGGGTCATATAACCTGAAGCCCCTCCGATAAACTCAGATGTGGTATAACATTCCTTTATTAACACTTCGTTTTATTCCAGCATAATTTATATTTATTTATAAACCAAGTAATAACATGACTATTGTTCCACAATAGCAGTTTTCCATGATTTTTATATTACTATTCCCTATTCCAGCAAATTCTAGCTCCTCCCACATCAAGGAATACCATAAATAACATCATAATGAGGCCAGCCGGCTCTTAGGGTGGTATACCTGGTGTGGAGAGGATGTAGAAGCAGGAATCCAAAAGGAAGATAAGTTAAGGCAAGTAGTTCTATCACATAACATATTATTTTACTTTATGTATATTTATTTATATTTACTGACTGCCTTTCTATGAGTTTACTTAGCAACCTTGCATAGTCATCTTTATTCAAGGCTGAACATATTGGCCCAGATATTCAAAAGGGTTGCGCCATGCGCAACAGGGTTGCGCGTGCGCAACTCCAAAAATGCGCCATTCTGCGATATTGAGAAGGGGCCAGTTGCGCCACCGAAAACACGCTGAGCCACAGCGCAATGGAAATGAAGGCATGCGCAACCGAAGGGGCCGGGTCCATGCATAAAGTGCGCAATGCGATATTTGAACACTTGCGCAATGCGCAAGAGTGGCTCGCCGAAAGGCGCAGGCACCGATTTGAGCCAAATAAACGGCTCAAGGAGCGCGCAAGAACCTCGAGCAGGCCACAAACCGGGAGAGAGACAGAGAGAGAGAGAGAGACAGAGACAGAGACAGGAGCAGGAAGGACAGAGAGGGACAGTGGGTCCTGGAGGACAGAGAGGCAGTGGGGTGCCGGCGCAGTGGAAGCAGCAGTGGGGGCAGTGGGGTAACACAGGAACAGCAGCTGGGGGGCAGCCAGGAGATGGACAGTGTCAGCTTCCACATGGAAGCTGTAATGAGGGGTGAGACAGCATGCTGCAGGGGCGTGGCGGTGGAGGGGCCCATCGGCGGCGCCCCGACAGGCGGTATCGGGCCCACATCAGCCACGAGCTGTACAGTGATGTTGAGATCGGCCGCACCGCCTGAACAGGGCAATACTGAGACGGCTCAGTGAGCTGTGCAGTGATGTGATGCAGGCACCCTCACGACGGAGTCACGCCTGTCCGTGGAGACCAAGGTGACAGCCTGTACGCCTGCTCGCCACGGGCACCTTCCAGAGGCCGACAGTGGACACCACAGGCATCACGCAGTCGGCCACGCCACGCATCCTCACCCAATTCCTCAGCAGCACTGCTGCCCCTGCTGCGCGGAGTACATCCATTTCCCCAGCACCGTGGCAGAGCGTACAGCAAATATGCAGGAGTTCCACAGGGTAGCACAAATGCCTGGCGTGCTAGGTGCCATAGACTGCACCCATGTGGCCATTCGCACGCCACCTGGCCCCGACGGGCAAGCATATTGGAACGAAAGGGCTACTGAGTGTCAACTGCCAGGTGGTGTGTGATGCCACTGGGCGATCATCAATGTCTGTGCCACACACCCCTGGCGGAGCACATGATGCCTTATATGGCACCAATCTGCACTGTGCCATCGATTTGAGAGTGGGAACATCCCCACGGGTCATCTAGTGGGTGAGTACACATGTATGGAATGCAAACTCTGTGCAAGGGTGGGAATGACACAGGTGCCATGGTAGTGGCACACACAAGGATATGGGCAATTTACCTGACCTAACACTGATCTCCACTATCTCCACACAGGTGACTGTGGATACCCACTCCGTCCCTGACTGCTCACACCATACCAGCGCCCCACGACCCCAGCGCAGCACGGTTTCAATGAGGCACACGCTGCAACACGGAACATCATAGAGTGGGTGTTCGGGATACTCAAGGCACGCTTCCGATGCCTGGACACCTCCGGCGGAGCCCTACAGTACAGCCCCCAAAAGGCCTGTGGGATATTCCTGGCCTGTTGCATCCTGCACAACATGGCCAAAGACCATGGGATAGCCGTACAGGTCCAAGAGGGGGACAGCGATGGGGACGCCAGTGGCGCTGGTGATATGGGTGATGAGCCGCCCCCTAGGACGGAGGGACCCGACTGACCGCTGACCCGGCAGACCCAGCAGGCCACAGGACACCATTGCAGAAGAGCACTACGCACAACACAGGTAAGTCAAGGGACATGTGCAGGCAACACTGTCTTGCGCGCAAACCACAGGCACACAGGGGAACACACCGCATGAAGGTCAGGGAGTTGAAGGGTCCACGACACCAACACATTAGCAGAGAGGGGTGAGCACTCAAATAAACACACACACACACACCAGGCAGCATACAGGCAGCAGCACAGCAATGCGGAAATTGCACGCTATCACACAGCACCACCAACCACCCTCACCACCTGGACTGTCCACGCATCGCGTGTCAGGACCTGGGCAACCTTGCACCTTGGTGTACAGTGCAATGCAGGCATCATCATCCACACGCACCTGTGGACAGCAGTTGGGAGAGTGTGCAGGTGGTCCGCGTGTCGTTTGGTGAGCAGAGCACCCAGCAGTGCACTGCCCACCATGACACACACATTGCACACAGGGCAGCACCAGACAGGGCCTGCATTGGGAGACAGCTCAGTCGAGGAGCACTGTCCCACGGCCACCACGATGCGGGGCGCTACGCCATGGCTCCAGCAGCACTGGCAGGCCGCGAGGGGCTACATCGGGTGGCACTACTGCACCACCTAGGGTCCCAGTGCGTGACCGCCGACCTTGCCTGCACAGGGTCTGCATCCCGCGAAGAAACTTGCACCAGGATGCTCGGGATGCCCATAGCAGAACCCGCATCGACAGGCCTGGTGTCGCACGATGCCGGAACGGGAGTGGAGTGCGCACTGTGTGGGGTGCGTGGTACAGGGTCACCAGACAGTGTGGTCAATGCAGTCGCCACAGAGACCACTGCCTGGGTCAGCCTGTCGCGATGGCAGCGGTCACATCCGTCCGCATATGGACCATCTCGGCCCGGTCCCGGCACACTCCCTGCTATGCGCCGCCCACGGACACAGTCATGCCTCCACGGACCTTGCAACCCGCCTCCCGCAGCTGGACCGACTCCTGCAGCAGGCAGGTGTGCACGTCCAAAGGTACTGTGCCCCAATGGCATCGTGACCCCAGGGGTGGATGGTCCTGTGCACAGCACCCCTTGAGGGTGGCCGCTGTTCACCAGGACCAGGTATGGGCTGATCCAAGGGTGGTGGACAAGTGCCACTGCCTGACGCTGTCCCCCCAGGCCTGGTGTGCAACTGCTGCTGCTTCCCCTCCAACTGCTGAGCCCCCAGGTCCACCTGTTCCACCCCTGTGCTGTCAACAGTGCCAGACACCTGCTCAGCCACCGGTGCTGCCCCACCGGTGCTGACAGGCCCAGCCTGTGACTCTGCCAGCATGCTGGTACACAGGTGTGGAGCTGGACGGCCTGGGGCACGTGCTGGCTCGCGTGTCCCTCGTGGGACACACCTCTCACTGGCCATTGCAGGCCTGCCATCATCAATAGTGCCAGTGCGTGCACTGCCATAGGCACAGCATGCTGGCACACCTGCATACCAGACTGCTGTGACACAGGCTGTGCACCCCTGCACCGTATCACTGCCGGGCGGAGTTGTCAGCCCACGGCCTGTTGCTGCAGTGCGTGCAGGCTGCTGGCGGAGGTGGAAGGTCCCTCCTCCTGGTCCAGCAGGTCTGCCTCACTGTCAGCACCCACCACCACCGTCTCCTGCAGACTAACAGGATCTGAAACAGAAAGAAAGTACATGTGAGTGCATGTGAACAACAGCCGCCCCCAACAACATCACCATGACATACCGCAGTGATGGGCTTCCACCTGTCTGGAATCCTCCGCCAGGAACACCCGCACGGCACTTCGCTGCATGGCCGCGACCAGTGTCCCTCGGTCGGGTCATGCAACACCACTGGTGGTCCCCACCAGTGGCAGCATCGGCCACCCTGAAGGCTGCCACCTTCTCCTTCAGCCTCCCGCGGTCAGTCCCCATCTTCTGCGGCACTCCTGCACGGAGCGCTGGTGGCTTCCGCAGGTTGACGGGCCAGAGCTACCCTCCCATGCAGCTGCACGCTGCTGAGGGGTGCCTCCGCCCACTCAAAGCGGCTCATCCTCCAGGTAGGCCTGGAGGAGGGCCTCGGTCTCTGCTGTGGTGAAGTTCGGCCTCTCCTACGCCCGCCCGTCCACACCTCGCCTGGTTCTCGCCAGTCATGCTGATCTGTATGGGTGGAAGTGGACACCTGTCACACTGCAGTCCACAGCATTTCCCATGAGCATAGTTGCAGGCCGGGGGCAGAAGCCCCCTTTCCTCGCTGCCTGGGAGATACTGATGGAAAGGGTGCCCTCTGCCCTTCTAAGTGCCCTCATCATGCTCAGCCCCTCATCCCGGACACCTCCAGCACCCCTGCCCATGTGCATTGTCCTGAGCATCACACAGCATGTAACTCACCTCTCAGCTGCAACAACTAAATCTGGCCGCCACAACCCAGTGTCGTATTTTATAGCGCAACACATGCAAATGAGGTGTGGCGAACTTTTATGACATGCTAATCGCGCCACGCGCGCTTTGAATGGCTGATCGCTTGCTTTGTATATGTCGCTGAATATTGCGTAATGCGCTTTAGCGCAATAGGGAAGGTCCGCTGAGCCGATGGCACATGTTTGTGGTTGTGTGCTACACTGCATTGCGCATGCCCAGACGGGTTACGTGATAAGCGCCGATCGCGCTTGCAGAACTGCTGAGCGCGATAGGCTATTCTGGACATGGTCACCATTGTGCCAGTGGCGCTGCAGCACTGGGCACTATATGGTGCTGTGACACCTCCGCGCCGATAGTCCCCTGTGGCACTGGTGCTGTAGCCCAGTCGCTGCAGGATACCTATGCATCCTATGGCGCTGTGCGTAGCCTTGCATCATTGCCGCGACCTTAGGTATGCCCTCTGACCCTGGCGCCTGAGTGCATGCCATGTGTAATGTTCCTCATTGGCGCTGTCTCGCCACAGCGCCATGAGCAGACGACGCCAGCGAACAGCGATAGGTGCCTGTGCTGGTCTCATTGGCGCAACAACTCCACGCGGGGTCACAGCGCAGCCGGGCGCCATATTGCCTGCTGTAAAGTTGGTGCCATGGCTAGGAGGAGGGGCGGTGCCGTGGATCCAAGTTGAGGTGGCTAACCTGGTGGCCCTAGTGGAGCCCCACTATGACCAACTGTATGGTGAGGCCCCTCACCGGACCGAGGACCCATGTGTGGCAGCAAGTGGCCACTGACCTGGTGGGGTCACTGGCCGGGCCGGCTCCGCGGAGTAGTGCCGCACCGTTCAGTGATTCTCCTCACCGAGGGACCTGAGCCGTTAGCGCCGGGCGTCTCCCAAGTGATAGGCGGGCCTGGTGCCTAGGCCACGTGAGTGTACCATCTATTCACCTATATTCTCTGTAGGGTGTGTGTGTGCCTGGGTGGCTGTGCATCGGTGTGTCAGTGTGCAGCTGTGCGATGGATGGTTATGGCTGTGTGGGCAGGCAGTCTTACTGGGGCAGGGGGCACTCTGCTTTTGAGTCACACTGATGTTTGTCTCACCATATGTCTCCCACAGGCCGGATGGTGATGGCGCCGGACGCGGCTGATGTGGGCCATGCCAGGGCCCCAGTCCCACAGGCCGTCGGCCCGCAGCGGCAGCAGCAGCATCAACAGCAGCAGCAGCAGCGGCAGACTGAGCTGCTGGAGGAGTGTGAGTATCATTACGTCATGGATGCTATTGCATGCTGGGGGGGCAGGACCACCAACCATGATGGACACAACCAGATGGGTGGTAGTAGTTCCACTATACGTAACACTAGTGAGTCCCCACACTGGAGTACAGTGTACAGTTCCGGAACACATAGCTGCGTATGGACAGGGACTGGGTGGAGAGTGTTCACAGGAGGGCGACATGGATGGTGCATGGATTGCATCACATGTCCTATGCAGACAGGTTGACGGAACTGAACATGTACTCCCTGGAGGGGAGGAGGGTGTGGGGATATGATGGGGTCATCACAGTATTGTACAGGGGAACAGTGTGCAGGAACCAATATTTGTCAGCGAGAGGATGTTCCAGGTGTAGAGGGCATGGGATGCAGTTGAGGGGGCTCGTTTAGGAAACATGCGAATGTGTTTCCTCACATTATGGGTGGTGGACGAGTGGAACACCCTGCCAGAGGATGTGGTGGGGCTGACTTGGTCACGGAGATCTGTATGTGTGGCTCGCCATGAGGGACTTCTGGAGGTCAGGGGTGAGGGGAATGGACTTATAGGACATGAGAGTGATCGTACAAGGCCAAATGGCCAGACTAGGTGTCCCATAGGCCCCTATCTGCCGACACTGTCTATGTATCCATGTATGTAGGTGTGACACAGGTGACCTGCATCACAGTGCAGCATCACGACACGCCTGTGTATGCATCACAGGTGGTCCAAGGCATGCACTGAGCACATAGCTGTGTGACTGGCATCGCACCACGCTGCAACAGCACATGACAGCCTAGTTTGTACTGTGCTTGATGTGGGCAGGTGGTGGGTGTGGTGTGGTGCTGGCTGGTCGCCGCCTGTTTGTGATGGCCATTGCATGTTCACTGTGGGTGGGTGCATGCCATCACATGTGCAGCACATTGGGTTAGCTGGGTTGCAGGTTGGGTGGTGTTCAGGGTTGTGGTCAGTCTCAGCCATTGACTGTGTTCCCATTTTCCTGGCCTCAGTGTGCTTGGCGCATGGCGCACGATGTCCGCGCCTGACACAGCTGGTCGGGCGACAACAGAGAGCTCCTGCAAGCCCTACAGCAACAGGGGAATGGCGGTACTAGACACAGGAGGGGAAGACGGCAGGGGAGGAGCAGGAGCCTGCTGGGCTGTAGCCCACCTTTTATTTGCCCTTCCCCATCCCTTTCACCCTGACTTCCCTCTCCAAGTTGTTTTCCTCCCTTGCACACCTCTGCCTTTTTACCCGTCCCCCAACTTGTACATAGTTTTAGCTGTTTTGTTACCTCTTTTGTTTGAATATAAAATTCTATTTTGGTACAACTGCTGTGTTGGTGTCTGCTTTGCAACTGGCTCTGGGTGCTCCGTTGCAGGGGTGTACATGCCATCTGGGCTACTATGGTCCTGGATATTGTTGTGTGTGTGTGTGTGTGTGTGTCCATGGGGAGGTATCACCAGCATAGCATTGCCTCTGTTGCTCTCGCCATCTGCGCCACCCACTGCTGGGTGCACAGGTGGGTCTGGGTGGTCTGCTTCTCTGCAGCATGGGGTTGACGTGGTGGCACGGGGGTGCATGGTGTTTCCTGCAGTGCCTGTCACTGCACATGAGCGTGTCTTGGGGCACGGTGCACGCTGTGCTGTGCGATAGGGGACTGATGTGCACTGTGGTTGTCAACCCCTGGTGTGGCAATCTCTGCCTGCCAGTGGTTGTGCTGGGGCGCATGGCTCTGCTATGCTTTAGTTGGTTTGTCCCCATGGGCACGTGGCTCAGCCGCCCCACCCCCAGTGATGCTGTGCTTGGGTGTGCCAGTGTGGTGTGGGTTCTGCAGTGAGTTCCTGTGCCCATGTGTGGCATGGCTGGCGGTGGGCCCCAGCCTGCCTCCCTGGATGTGCAGTTCCATTGCTCTGGGGGCTGTGCTTGCGCTATGGCAGCTCTGCACTGCTCAGCTGAGCTTCCATGGTTGTGCCATAGCGCAGCATTTTGGCTCAGCTTCTCCTTCCTGGTTGCGCAATGGCGCAGTATGTGCGATATTCAGACGTTGGTTGCTTGCGCAATTTGCTCTGCTCCATGTTTGAATATCGCACCTGTTGCGCATTTGCGCAACTGGTTTGTGCTTGCTCCTGCTGTTGCGCCAGTTTTGAGCTCAGTTTGAATATCTGGGCCATTGTGTTTATTTCATGGCTGAAAGGAGGGAAAGACTTGATAGAACACAGGCAGCATTGTTTTGTTTTATACTTATTTTGTGTTACCTTGAATGGTACACACTTATTCTTTTACTTTACGCTTATTCAGTACTGCGCTAAAGAGTACACCCTTGTTCTGTATATGCGCTTGCTGATAGAGGCAACTTTCAGCTAAACTGCCGCATTGCACCACGCCACCAGTTCGAGGTAGTAAATTTTACAAGGCAAGTCCTTTGCTGCATTGCACCACTGGTAAGCTGTTTCCCTACCTCCTAATTCAGACAGCAGGCTACCTGAACTATTAAAGTAAAATCAGCATGCAGACTGAGGAGCTTATCCTGCAATGTCCCCTATTTGTTTGTATGGAGCCCCAGTCATTTCTTGGCACTGCTACGGTCCTTTATCCCTCTCGCACGTTCACGAGGTCTGAAGCAGATAGCACAGCTGACAAGGACGTGGAGCAGTGCAGCCACTTACAGAGGGATAATGGTTTTCATTTAGAAACACTACCAAAAGTGTTTTAATCCAACAAGGGGAGGTTTGTGACTGTTCAAATAAATTCATGGCAGTTCGTATTACAGGCAAAAATGGCTTAGCGCCACATGACATTACACAGGTGGTTATATGAGAGGGCACTTCATTTTTGGGAGCCAGAATGAAGTGAAATGAATCAAATTACATGGATTTCAACCTAAGGAAGCATAGTATGTAGGTGGCCAGTCTACAAACACGCTAAGAGAGGTGAAACCCGAAGGGGAAAAAGGGGGGTTTCAAAGAAATATAATAAATTAATGGGCTGTTGCGCAACAGACTTGCGGGGGGGGGTACAGATTCTAGCTCCAGAAACAGAAGGGGTGTTCCCTGTTACACCTAGGGTGAGCTGTCATCAGAACCCCCCCACTGGACGGCAATCCCCCACCGACCCAGACTATGGCAAGCATGGTACACGACACCCAACACACACCACACAACCTGTACAGCCAGCCCATGGCCACCCCAAGGCATAGCCACTGACCGAGGGGCAGGACACCATGATGTACAGCCCACACAATGACACAGGCACACCACACAGACATCCACTATGCCACTGCAGCATGACTCCTCTCGCCAGCTGCAAAGCAGACATGGACACAGGCAGGTAAGCATATAAACTATGTACAAGTAAAATCAGAGGGATAGGGTTGGAGAGTGAGCGATGGGGACAGGGGACAGGGGACAGGGACTGTACAGTGGGATGGGGCAGGCAGGGGAAGGGAAGGTGGGGCAAGAAGGATGCATGGGTCTGCTATGGGTGGCCATGGTCCACCGCCTGGAGCCTCCACTGCTGCTTGTCGCACAGCACATTCCTGCTCATCTGCTGTACTACTTCCAATGTGGTGGATGTAATGAGTATTATCTGCCACAGAAGCTGGCAGTACAGTGGCAGCCACAATCTCCTCCAGATGTCTATGACAAAGGAATGGACAAGTGATCAGTGCAAGTCCATAAAAAAAATGTCCTCCCACTGTGTGCAGTGGACAGTGGGAACACACGCTCCTGGAGTGGCACACTGGCCACCCACAGTGGGTGGGCCAAAGCCTGCTGACAACCCAGCAGGTCACGAGAGTGCACAGTGGTGGAAACCACAGCCCAAGGTCCACCTGACCACTCAGTGGCAGGCAGGTGGCAAAGTGCTGCAGCAGCACCACAGCAGCACCAGTGGCAGTCGGACACACACCCATCCCATCAACAGCTGCCACACATGTGCAATGGGTGCCCCACGGTGGCATGCACACTACACAGTGTGCTGCACACAGCTGACACGGCACATGGCACAAGTGGCCATGGCCGCACCTCCACCCCCGCTGACCACCCAATAAGGAGTAGAGGAAGAAAACAGTGCCTACCTACCCACTGCAGTGCAGCATGCTTTGGTCCCGCAGCCACTCCACCTCCACCACTCGAGCCAGCACCCCCAGCCGGTTGTCCCACAGAGGCCTGCTGTGGCCCACCAGGCACCCCTGCCACCCTGGCATGGTGTCAATCCTCAGGCCCTGGGAAAAGAACAGACAGGCACACATCAGAACACAGCCACAGCATGTGCCCACCGCTCACACCCCTGTGCAGAGTGTGCGCCCCAGCCGGGCAGGACCCGCAGGGCAGTGGAGCAGCACACCCAGTGTCTGGTAATGCCACATCACATGGCACACACTGCCAGTGCCCCTCCCCAGGGAATGGCAGGCAGCCCAGCCAACACCATGTTATGGCAGTTGAGCACAGAAGCAGCATGTGCTGACTTACCTGGCTGTGGCACAGCCCCCCTGTGGACACTTTCCTGCAGCCTCCTCAGCCTTGCAGGGTCCCTCCACATGATGTTGCAGTACCAGTGGTGGCACTGCTCACCAGTGCACTGCACCCCGGTGTCCTCGACCAGGCCAGCAGCAATGGCCTGCCAGACATGTTGAGCCACATGCACTAGGCCTGCTGCAGGGGGTCCTGTCTGAACAGGCCTGGTGCATGTGGCTCAACTTAGGCCACAAGGTTCACCAACTCGATCTCACTCCAGTTGCGAGCACATCACACCCCTCACAACGCCATGCTAGCTATACAAGTGGTGAATCAAAATGTTGCCCGGTAGCGCACATGCACAATGTGTGTGGGATACGCACCTCGTGGAAGGTTGCTCAGCGTCCGCCAATCATGCATCACCATGGATGCGTGGCATGAGCATGGCCCACCTGGCATGTGGAGCTGGAGTTCCAAGAGGGCATAGGGTCAGGTCAGGGGTCACCCTTCACAAAGTGCACAGGAGTGCTATAGGGGCCATATTGCACAGTGTGCCATAGGCCCTATAGTGTCTGGGTGTCATAGGTTCTATAGCGCCTGATCACCATGGGTCCTATAGCACCTGAGCACCATAGACCCTATAGCACCTGAGTGCCATGGGCCCTATAGCGCACCATGCACCACAGGCCCAATAGCACCTGCGCGCCATACGGACCATGGCACATTGGGCACTATGGCCCCATAGCACTTCTACGCATAGTGCATAATAGATGGGCACACAAGCCATGATGCATGTATATTGTGGACAGTGCACGGCGCATGTCACGGCATTGCACCACAACATGCGTCAGAGCAATTCCATTGCACAAGGAGCAAGAGCGTGATATTCAGCTGTCACATGCTAATGAGCTCATCAGCCAATGCGCGGCACACTGAGGATATTAGCATGTCATTACCATTGCGCAACAGCTCATTTGCATGCGATGCGCTATAAAGGCGACACACAACAGCGCAGGCCATGGACCAGTATTGCAACCATCTGAGGTATATTGCGCCTGCCATGGGAACAGCCAGCACAGCAGGTTGGATGGGGTGGGCAGCTGCAGCCAGTAACCACTTGTCCATGTCCACAGGTAGCAACATGTCTGAGCATGAGGGGACCAAGGAGAGTGGGCCTGCCCGCAAACGCAAGCCCAACTTTAAGAAGGTGGAAGCCGATGCCCTGTTCGAGACCTACCTCGACAGGGAGCAATTGCTGAGTGGCACCACTGGCACACCACAGTCCAGGGCCGTGGCCTGGGTGGAGGTGGCAGCGGCCGTGAACCAGCAGGGCAACCACCAGTGGTCTGTGCAGGAGTGCAGAAAGAAGGTTGGCACTGACAAACACCAGATTAAAGAGAAGGTGGTGGCCATATGGGCTGCCAGGACAGCCACTGGTGGGGGCCAAGCGGCTGTGCCACAGCTCACAGTGCAAGAGGAACTGGTGGTGGCCACCATGTGGCACTGCACCATTGAGAGTGTGCTGGGTGGTAGCTTCCAGAGAGGAGGGAGCCCATCACTGCATGGTATGTATGGTGGGGGGGTTCTGGTATGGCAGCACTGACACATCTATCTTCCCTTACAGCACCGGCATGCCAGCATGCAGTGGCAGGGGCACCAGCGTCTGCCATGGGGGCAGACCCAGCCCCAGAGGACCAGCCATCCACCTCCATGGACATCCGGGGGACCGATTGGCTGCAGCACACCACCGCCATCTAGCCGGATGTCCTAGGCATGGTGGCGGACAAGGCCCTGGCTGTATTCCAGCAGGATGCCAGCCATGGCATGCCCTGCATGGAGACACAGATCAGGATGGGGTCTGACACCGATGATGACATGACCATCATCCTGGACAGCAAGGGTGGTGTCATGGAGGAGACACTCATACCTAGCACCATAACTGGCAGCACAGTCAGTGGCCTGACGGTGGTGGAACAGCTGACCGCCACTGCCTCTGGTGCCACTGCGTGCACAGCCACAGCAGTGCTGGGTGGTAGTGGTGGTGCAACAGCCCAGGCACTGGCCAGCGCACAGGGGCCAGAGGGGCAGCAGCAGCACATGTCTGGGGATGTTGGGTGGCCAGATGCAGTGTCCATTGCTGGTGTGCCTGATACTGACCTACCCCATGAGGACCCCACCATGCAGCATCCACCTGAGTGGGGGGCCATGCAGTGCAGTTGTACACCACCAGTGGGACAGAGGCATGCCCAAGCACCCCTGGGTGGCGACCCATTGACTGAGCACACCTGATTGCTGCGGGCCTCCATGGAGCAACAGGTGCTGCTCATCACTGGGGTGCATGCACTCCATGCAGAGGTGCACCAGGCTGCCAAACAGTGTGAGAGGGACACTGCGCAGATCCTGGAGGCCATACAGTGCCTATGGGAGGACACGATCACATCTCTGGACCACATTGCCAATGCGATCTCTGTCGGCCTTGCACTGCTGGCTGCCACAGGGCAAGGCTGCCAGCCACAGATACTGTGGAGTGCACTGTAAACCCCATGGACCCAGCATCGGGTGACACCCTCAATGTCAACACCGGGCTGTTCTGTCAGCATCCCAGGCATGCCTGTTGTTGGCCTGTTTGGGTGCCTATGGACCCCTGCGAGGACCCAGTGGCATTCCTGCAGTTCGACCCCTGGGGGGCAGTTGCATACCCCCCATGACCTTTGAGCAGCCTGTAGCTGCCGACCTGCCCCAGTGCGGCAGTCCCCGTGTCCATGGCTGCTGTGTGTCTGTGCAGCGGACCTGATTTGTGCACCCCCTGTCTGCAATCTGCTGCCACTGCCCTGTGTGCACATGGGCGCTGTGTGTGTGTGTGTGTATGTGTGCATGCCACAGTTGTAGCAACTGTGTGTTGCACCACACGCTGCCTGTGTGCACACTTGCCCGGCCACTGGCCCATGTGGTGGGTGCATGATGATAGCAGCACAGTACTGGTTGCACCTATGCACTGGCGCCCTGCATCTGATCCATGCCATGTGCTAGCACCTTGGCGCATGCCTGCATGTGCCAGTGTGTGTGTGTGTGTGTGTTGCTGTACAGTGCTGCGTGGTGTTGTGTGTGGCTGTGTGGCACCACCACCCCCCTCCCCTGCCCCACGGCTGTGTGTGCATGCCCATAGCCATGCCTGCCCATGCCCATGTGCTGTGCCATTCTGTCTGTTCATTACATGGGTGTTTCCCTACCTAACAGCATGTGCCAAAGTGCTCCTGTGCAATTGTGTCCTGGTGCTGGCATGCCATCCTGAGGAGCCAGGGATTCCTCCACCCAGGTGGAGCTGCCCACCGCCCACTGCCCCCCAGCCCATTGCCCTTGTCATCCCCACTGCTGTCTCCCTCTTCAGCCTCGACAGCTATCCCATGGTCAATGGCCATGTTGTGCAGCATGCAGCAGGCCAGGAATAGGCCACAGGCCTTCATGAGGCTGTACTGTAGCGCACTGCCAGACCAGTCCAGGTAACGGAATCGTGCCTTCAGCATACTGAACACATGCTCAATGATGTTCCACATGCTGATGTGTGCCTCATTGTACTGGTCCTCTGCTGGGTATGACAGGTGCCAGTAGGGGGTGAGCAGCCAGGGCCTGAGTGGGTAGCCACTGTCACCTGTGTGGATAGTTACATGGTTAGCCTGGTGTCCTCTGTCACTGTGCCCTTGCCCATCTCTGGTGCTCCCACCAGCCCACCCACCCTGCTCACCCTGTCCCATGCCCTGCTGTTCCCAGCTGCCATGGCATCCCATACTCACCCACTAGGTGGCCCGTGGGGATCTCCACACTCTCGAACCTGTGGCACAGTGCTGAGCTGTACCAGATGAATGAATTATGTGTGCTCCCAGAGTGTGTGGCACAGACATTGGTTATGCATCCCCTGGCATCACACACCACCTAGCAGTTGACACTGGGGTAGCCCTTCCTATTCATGTATGCTATCACCTCTGGGCCAGGTGGCATGTGGATGCCCACATGGGTGCAGTCGATGGCCCCTAGCATGCCAGACAACTGTGCTACCCTGTGGAACTCCTGCATGGTTGCTGTACGCTCTGCCTGTGTGCTGGGGAAATGGATGTATTCTGCAGCATGTGGTAGCAGGGCATTGAGGAATTGTGTGAGGAGCCGTGACATGGCCGACTGGGTTATGCCTGTGGTGTCCCTGTTGGTCTCTGGAATGTGCCCATGGTGAGCAGGCACATGACAGCTGTCACCTTCATCTCCTCTGTCAGGGCATGGCTCCTTCTAGTGGGTACCTGCATCTCTTCACTGCACAGCTCACAGAGCTGCCTCAGAATCACCCAGTTCAGGCGATATGAGTCCACGATCTCCATATCAGTGTGGTTCTCAAAGCTGATGCCAGGACGGTACCATCTGTTCCAGGTGTACCGCCAGAGATCCCTTCCATGGCCATGTTGCTCTGCCTCCTGCCTCCTCTCACCCCTCATTATGGCCTCCATCTGGAAGGTTGAACTGGCCATGTCCCCTGTCATCCTGTCTCCCCCTAGGTGTCTGTCTCCAGTGGTCTGCTTCCCACCATGGGGCAGTGCCTGTCACTCTGCCAGGCTCCCTCTTATGACACCTGCCCCTGGCTTGCACACACCTACCTCCCCTGTCTCATGCCCCTGTGGATACCTGTGTCACTCCCTCCAGAGTCTGGTAGCTTTCTCTATCACTCTCACTCACTCTGTCTCCCTGTCTCCATGTCTTTCTCTCTTTCTCTTTCTCTCTTTCTCTCTCTCTGTCTGTCTCTCTCTGTTTGTCTTTCTGTCTCTCTCTCTGTCTTGCTCCCCTCTGGTGCAAGTGCTGTCCCCCAGCTTGCTCCCTGTTTTTATAGGCTCAAGTCAGCTTGGTGCATCTGTCCATTGCTCCACACTTGTGCCATGGGTCAGGGATTGAATATCGCACTGTGCCATATTTTCATGGGAACGTCCCCTGCCCTTGCACATGCATTCATTACAGTTGCACATTGGTGCACTGCTACTTGCGCTGTGCAATGGCTCTCGCTGAATATCGTTCCATGGCATACTTCTGCAGTTGCACATGTGCAATTCAGTTACGGCCTTTGTATATTACTGAAGTTTTCAGTTTGCTATGCATTACTTGCAGACAAATTGTGTGAGTGTGTGTGCGGTGCGTGACATCAAATAATACACCTTTTATTGTGCCACAGTGTAATTGCAGGCGCAGCAGCGTGAACCTGTTATCCACTGCACCTGTATGATTTTGTACTGCCACTGTGGTAACTTTTCTTGGTTTTGTACTGCTGTAATCTGCAGTCAGTGCTCTCCCCACTGGCAAAAGGTATTCTTTTCCAGATTGGATTATTTGTGACTTGAGCACACCACTGGCTAGTTAAGGTGTTGTTGAACTTGTTGTGACTTTGCATCTGTATCTCTTGTTGAAGCCACAGTTGTTTTTTTGGCTTCACATCCAGCATCCCCACCCAGACCCCACCCAGAGTGAACGTTCCAAAGTCTAAATTTGTTTAGAATATTCTTGTTTTTCCCCCAATATGCCTTCAAAGAGACATGCAAGCAAAGTTGTTTGTCTCCATGGCACTGCTGCCAGTAGTAGGAGTGTCTGTGGGTGCGGTACTAGACAGTCACAGAAGTGCATTGCTGATGTAAGGAAAGGTATTTCTTCTTCAATGTTTTTTACAGCGCAATCAGTAGCTTCACTCATAGTTGAAGAAGATGGTGTTGTCCCAGCTGGTGGTGTTAGTGCAGTTGCTGGTGGTGGTATGAGTATTGCTGCCTCAAGTTCCACTTCTGACCAGTTTACCATGTTCAAAAATATAGTGGAGTGTGAAGCAGTGCCAGCGAGTGACAGTGTTGATGATGTCATACTCCCCAGTAACATCCCAGTAACTGAACATGAGGATTCTGATCATCATGGCAACGATAGCACACAATGTCACATTTCTTTCACCGAAGTTCAGGTCACGCATTTAGCATGCAGTGATTTGCAGTGTTGTGAAAAGATTTTGGGTGATGGTGGTGCTGATGATGATGATGATGTTGCTGTGGTTGCAACATGAAAACAGCACACCTCAGCCAAAGAATCATAAAGCAGTTACAATTTATTTAGAACAGTATAAAAACGCCAACATCGCACAGCTCCATTCAAAGCAGCAGAATCTTGACTGTTTCGCATAACCTAGTACTGCTATCTACTAGGTTGTACAAAACCGGTTGGGGGTTTTATGCTGCTTTGAATGGAGCTGTGCAATGTTGGTGTTTTCATACTGTTCTAAATAAATTGTAACTGCTTTATTATTCTCCGGCTGAGGTGTGCAGTTTTTTGTTTTTCTGTTTGCTACTTCAACACTCACACCCTCAAAGTTGTGGAGCTGTACTTTTTTTTTTTTTTTTTGTGGTTGCAAAATGCAGTCCACGTGCCAGCATCCAAGCAGAAGATGTGGATGATGTTGATGAATATGATGATTATGTCAGTGGTCCCAGCTGGGACCGGAGAAAAAGAAATTCAAGGTGGCTGTGTCTGAGTCTGTTTGCACCCCCGTAAAAAATTGTGATTTACCAGTTTCAGTTGATGATGATGACCTAGTAATAATGAAAGGTAGTCATGGTGGTCAGTTGCAGTACAAATGTGTCCTGCCTGAAAAATCATGTAACATACCCCCCACTTCATGGCTTAAAAAAACTGGAATCCAATAAGCAGCATCAGGAGGGACGTTAAAACTAGAGCATTACAATCTCTTGTTTGGGATTTTTTTTGCACGATGCAAATGATGTGTCAGTTGCAATCCACCAGCTTTACCAGGTGCGTGTGAGTCGAGGTAAAAAGGGGGGCCATCTGGGCACAGGAGGACAGCATACACATCTTAAAAACAGGCACATGGCACTGTGGACCCAGCACAAGATGGCAGCTAATACCTGTACCACAGTGGGGCGTTCACCCTCGTCATCAACCATAACGAGCATGGTATCCCCTTCCATGACTGTAACATCAAGTAGAAAATTAAATGTGTGCAATAGTGATGAAATAACAGGAGAGGATTACTACAGGCAAGATGAGCTGGAGGACCTGAATGATTTTGAAATCTTGTCCAGTGGCGGTGAGAGTAGCAGTTTTGGTGGTGGTGGTGGTCAATGCAGTATGTCTAGTGCAAGTGGCACATCAACCCCTGTTGGTAAATGTGGGAAAATAACTGCATTTCTGGGTTCAGGCCACAGACCCCTCAATTTCTGGAACCTAAACAGTTTTTCAGAAATCCTCTATACTGCAAGGTACTAGCCCTGACGTTTGGATTTTGGTACCAGTGGAAGCTGATTTTTTTCGCCCCCACCCCTTCCTCCACGACTTGTTAAATACACCTAAACCACTCCCCCTTCTCTGCACCTTTCTCCCATTGGCCATCTTGCCATACACAAATTTAAAGCTACAGAACACCTTCTCTAGTGTGTTCCTGCCCCAGAGAACTACATCTCTAACTGCCCCTTGCCTCACCACTCCCTCCTCTCCCCCTTCATAAGACAAACCAACCTAATTCTCTCCTACTACTTTCCATTGTCCCCACTCTCCCTCGGAAAGATGAAGCTGGCACTACTTATATTATGTGCCATCTCCCTAACTACTGCACTGGTATTGACCGACTTCTGTGTGACAGTGCTGGCCTGCGATCAACAGCGCCTCTCCTTCCTCTCATTCTCCCCCTCTCCCTTGTCTCAACCCTCTTCATTCACCACTAGGGATAAGTCCACCCTGGGGTACATCTCTCTCATCCTACTTACTAAAGGAGAATGCCGCCTCCTTGGCCACTACCTGGTTAACCTCTCCTGGTCTCCTTCTATTCCCTTCTGCCCATACATTCTCCTACTATCACTACTCTCCCTTGCTGGGGACATTGAAAGCAACCCTGGCCCAACAAACTCCCATATCACCCCCACCTCCACCATCTGGAAAAATGCCCCTAGTCTTAAAATTACACATATCAATGTCTGCAGCCTTCCATCTAAATTCACTGACCTTGAGGCTTGGATTGAGCTACACAAGCCCCATATTCTAGGACTCACTAAAACATGGCTAAAGCCACACCACACCGAAAACACCTTCAAAATATCTTGCTACTCTTACCTACGCCTCGACAGACCAGGCAGGAAAAAAGGTGGTGGTGTGGCCCTGCTCCTAAGGGAACCCCTCTCAGTTAGCATTGTCCTACACTCTGACCCTTCCTCACCTAGTGAATGGCTACTTTCTGAATTGACCCTGGGATCCTGCAAGAAACTCTATATAGGCTGCTGCTACAACCCCCCCGTGAACGGAACCATTGGACTCACCATCTTCCTTCAAGGCCTGAGCTCTCTAACTCCCCATAGGAATCTATCCTTCTCAGCTACTTTACTCTAAACTGGCTGAGCTGCCACCAGCCTGACTATGTATCCCTGTTAAAGCAGCACAACCTGGTGCAGGTGATCACTCTTCCCACCAGACTTAATCCATGCTCAGCCACCCAGACTCTCCTAGACTGGATCCGCATAAACAGGGAGGACTGAGCATTACACGCTGGCACCATGGCTGACTCTGTAAGTGAGCATTCACCTACCTATCTCCTCTGGTCTTCCAGATTAAAGCATCCCCCACCCAAATACCTATCTCTAAGAAATTTCAGCTGCTCAGTCTCCACAAATCTCCTCGAGAAGGCCCAGTCCTTGGACTGGCCCACGCTTTTTTCCCTTTCCAATGTAGCCATGGCAGTTTCCACATTTACCTAGACTCTACTAACACTCCAGGACCACTTTTTCCCTGTCACTACCAGATGGGTCAGAGGAGGGTGCTCACGCTGGGTCTCTAAAGACCTCCTAACCCTTATGAAGGCCAGAGACCACGCCTGATCCACTTTCAAAGTAACTCCCTCTACTGCCCTCTGGGATGCTTACAGGCACATGAGGAACAAATGTAAACAACAGGCCAAATTTTTGAAACAGACCCACTTCCGCAATCTGCAAAAGGTCAACTTTGGAGACCGTAGAAAATTCTGGGACTCAATCAGCTCCCTCCTAAACCCTCACTCCAGCTACGCTGTACCACATCTCAACTCCCAGGATGGGCTGCTGACCGACCCTCACAATGTGGCCAGTGTCTTCAACTGTAAGTTCACCAGCTTATCCATTTACCTAAATAAGTTGCCAACTGCCCAACCTCAAAGCCCGGCCCTAATATCTGACACACTGCCATTCTCCTCCAGCTCTGCCACTTACCTGCAAATACCCCCATTCTATTTTAAAGCCTTCTCCATACATGGTACAGTGAAGCTACTCAAACATCTACCTAACCACGGCTCCTCTGAATCTGATGGCCTATCTCCAGTCTTTCTTAAGCTGATCTCTTCGGCGATTGCCAAGCCACTCACTTTCATCTTTAAACTTGCCCTTTCCACCTCCTGCATGCCTGACCCATGGAAGATAGCTAAGGTTATCCCCAATCTTAAATCCAGTGACCCCAAATCCTCCGACAATTACCTTCCAATATCCATCCTCCCTCATCTCAGTAAACTACTCGACAGAGCAGTCCGCAATCAGCTCACTGAGTACATAAGCAAATACACCCTCTAATGCAACCAACAGTATGGCTTTCGCAAGAATCATTCCACCGCCACTGCCCTCGCTCTACTGACTGACCACATCCTCTCTAACATGGATAATGGTAAAGCCACCGAGGTTGTCTTCATCGACCTCTCAAAGGCTTTTCACATGGTTAACCATGCTCTCCTTACCTCCAAGCTTAGCCTCCTTGGTTGTTCTCAGAAAGTCACAAGCCGGTTCACTAGCTACCTTACTGATCGCTCACAATTCGTGTGTATTGGTCAAACCTGGTCCCCCACCCTGCCTGTCTCTGTGGGGGTCCCTCAAGGCTCAATCCTGGGTCCCCTCCTTTTCTCCTCATTCGTTAATGCACTTCCCTTTGACTGCCTCAACTGTAACTCTCTCCTGTATGTCGATGACCTTGTCCTCTTCCATAGTGACAAATCCACAGCCGCAATTTCCTCACTTCTCTCACACAACTATGCTGCAGCCCACAGCTGGTTCTCAAAATAACTCCTCTTAGTAAATGCCAAAAAAACTAAATCCATGCTGTTTGGATCTAAGCCCTTCCTGGCCAAAACTAAAAGCCATGCCCCCTTACGCATTCTTACCCCAGATGGTACAGCCCTGGAGGATGTCAACACCTACAAATACTTAGGAGTACTGCTCGACCCCTCCCTCACCTTCACTGAGCATGCAAATTCCCTTGTCAGAAGGTTCCATCAAAAGTTAGGTGCCGCCTATATATTCAGGCAATACCTTACCCCTGAAGCTAGACTAGCCATTGTCCAGGGTAATCTTCTCCCTATTCTTGACTGCTGCTCCCCTATTTATACCAGGATCTCAGCTACTGCTATGGCTAAACTCTCTGCTGCCTACAACAGCATCTGCTGCTTGCTTTATTGGCCCCATTCTCCACCCACCACTGTACCCTCTATAATACCCTTGGATGGCTACTGCTGCAAGGTCGCTTTGACCTAGCCCTCTGCTGAATGGTGGACAATGTCATCTGCATTGCTCCAGAATCCCCCCAATTGCAATTCTGAAAACCCAAACACTCCTCTGCAACCCCTGCTCAAATGGTACTCTCCCTCTAGCTGTTCCTAGGGTATCCACCAACATGGGTAGCAGAGCTTGGTCTGCAGCTGCCCCCTTGCAGTGGAACAAACTACTGACTGAACTCCGTTCCATTGACACACACTCCAGTTTCAAGTCCCACCTTAAACTCTGGTTCCTGGAAAACACATCCTGCCGATGCTCCCAGGGGTCTCACACCAACCCACACTAGTCAACTCCCCAGCCCAGGGGTTACCCACCTACCCACACTAGTCAACTCTCTTGCCTACAACTGTTACATTTCATTTTTCACAGTAATATTTGACTTCCTTGCCTGTACCTATTGTATATACATTTTTTTACTGAGTATTCTGTGTATTACTTGCTCACTGGATGATGCAGTCTCACATTGTACACTGTGCCTATGATTTGTTTGTTTGTACCAAGTCTTCTCATGTCTGATATTGAAACCCTGTATTCACTTTTCTCAAATGGACCTATGCATCAAACCTGTATATTGTGCTTACTATTGTTGCTTGTATCAAATCTGTTTCATGTGTATTACAGTTACCTTGTTCTCCACTGTCACCCTGCACCATGTGTTATGGCCCCAGTCGTGCCTGAAAACAGTCCCTGGGATCAGTGCACTCACCCAGTTACCAAAGTCATAAATAAATAAAAAATAAATAAATAAATGTAAGACGTTCAAGTCAGCCCATGTTACAGAGTGTTTGTGAGGATAAGCTGAAGTATCCACCCAATCATAGAGTGTCACCTGAACTTGATGGTGCTGTAGCTGAAATGCTGGCAATTGATCTTTTGTCCTTCTCTTTTGTGGAGAATTCTGGGTTTTGGTGGTTTGCTGCACATGCCTGTCCAAAATGGAAAGTCCCATCCAGGACATACTTTTTGACCCATGCTGTCCCTGAGTTGTATAGTACCGTGTCCAACTCAGTAAGACATACCCTTCAACATTCCTCCTCTCCATTCATCCATTTAAGTATGGATATGTGGACAAGTGGCAAAACATTGGGGAATTCATATTTGTGTATGACATTGGGCGCAGGTGCCGGGGGTTGTTTGTGCTGTCGGTAGTGTGAATAATCAGTGTACTAAGGTGGAGTGTCATGGTAGCAATCTTCCAGGAATTCGACAGCATGCAATGATTGCTATGTGCAATATGACCTATTCACACACTGGTGAAAACATGTTGGACTTGGTACTGACTGAAATTGACAAGTGGCTGAACCCCCCTGTCCCTGAGAGCTGGGTTCATAGCAAGTGACAATGGGTCAAATGTGGTGAAATGCATCATGAATGGTGGCTTTTTTTCAGGTTCCATGCAATGGCCCACTATTTAAATCTTGTGGTGCAGTTTCTGCAGCACCCTGATATAAAGAAAATGCTGACAGTTGCATGCCATATGTGTTCTCACTTTTCACGCTCTGCAAAGGCTTGTGACCAACTTCAGCAACTGCAGATCCGAAACAGCATCCCGCAGCACTGCTTGAAGCTGGAAGTTGTCACCTGTTGAAACTCCACTTTATACATGGCAGAGAGGTTGTATGAACAGTACAAAGCCATCTCAGAATATCTTGTTATGCAAACTAGCCGTAACAGTTCCGGGGCCTCCCTGTCTATAGTTGCTGAACAGTGGCACCTCATGGACTCTGTAATAACAGTCTTGATGCCTTTTGAACATGCCACACATGCAGTGAGTGGTGAGTCTGCCTCCATTAGCCAATCAATTCCACTGCTGCGGGTGCTGAGGCAGACATTGGTGAATGTACAGCATAGCTTTGATGTTGCCAGAGACAGTGCTAGCAGTGTGTTGCTGAAACACATGCTGACAGTATTTGACCAGAATCAACACATCTTGAGCATTCAGCATAGTGATAACTTTGCAATAGCAACAATGCTGGACCCACAATACAAACGTGGAATTGTCTCAGTACTGGAAGGCAGGACTGAACAGGTAAAAACTGTCAGAGGGCAACTGGTGCACTTGGTGCATGGGGCACAGAAGTCACGTTCTAAAGTCAGCAAACCTCAGCAGCATAATCAAGCTGAAGATGAACCTGGAGGAGTAGTATTAAGCATATCCTGTAAGGGGAAGGGGACTGCAGTTTCAGGTGGTCTGTCATCAACAGCAGTTGGCATTAACCCACTTGGGGAGGCTTTGTCCCAAGTCGGGATTTGTGACATAAATGATTCTGGAGAAGCGGATGACACATCAAACACTGGACTTAGAGCAGCACAGTGAATGGTTGAGTCATATGTATCTATAACAGCCATCTGTCAATCACTGATGATTCCCTTTTATACTGGAATGGAAAGGTCAGTGAATGGCCAGAGCTGACCACTGTGGCACTGAAGTACCTGACATGCCCACCCTTCAGTGTGAGTGTCGCGAGGGTATTCAGCTCAGCAGGTGCAATAGCGCGGGATCATCATACAAACCTCTCTCCTGCAAATGTCAGTTTGCTGACATTCATAAAAATGAATGAGAGGCACATACCAGCTCAGACTGCAACCTCAGTATTGGTACCCCGGCATAGTCATGGTTTAGCTGATGCTGTAGAAAGGGACCATCCCAGTGGCAGCAGAAGCAGGAAACGGCCTACCACTGAAGTAGATGAAAACACAATGGAGAAAGAATTTCCCAGTGGTCAGAATTCAGACATAGAAAACTGCAAGGGCAACTTTCTTTATGAGAATGATGATGATGAGGACAATGTCGGCAAGTTTTAACTTAAGTGGTTAAAAGGCTGTCACATTTCTTGTATGATACATGCTTTCTTTTTCATAAAGTTAAATCAGTGTCCCACTCATAGTGACTCAAATTCCATATGTCACGTCACATTTAAAACACAAAGCACAGTATATCCTGGTCCCTGGACTATCACCACCATAACACCGCTGTTACCTGTTCACTACTGCCAGCATAGGGAATGTGACTGTGTGCCCCCTGGACTACCACCCATCCACCACCATAAGAGATAATACCGCTGTTCACAACTGCTAGGATAGGGAATGTGACCGTGTTTCCCCCTGGACTATCACCTGTACAATACCATAAGAGATGAGACCGCTGTTTTTAACTGCCACCACCACCACCAGATGCAGGAAGATGTGAGAGGGAACGTCATCATGTGCCTCAGCTATGACCACCAGTTCACCACCACCCACCATCACCATTGTGACAATGTTTTCCGTTACATGTCTTGACCATGCCAAGGCCGAGGGGGTAGAACAGGAGACCACATCCATCAGCCACAGGCACAAGGCTTCTTACTATTAAAACTATAAAGTGAATATGTGTACTAATGCTTTTCATGCTATTCAACTTTCTTTAGTGTGTTTTGTTTTCTGGTGCATTTCTGAGTTGTAATGGTCAAACACATAAGGTCAACTTATTTTGTTTTTCATAGATTAACAACAAACTACTGTCCTTCGCTGAAGGTCTGCATCAATGGTTCAGCAGCAATACTGTCTACAGGAACATATGGGATGTCCATTTCCAATCCATACTGGTAAGTATATCAATTTTATTTCATCTGTTCCTTTTTTTTTCATAAGAGTGCAACAAATCCAACAAATGATTCATAAACTAAGTGACATGTACGTCACAAAAAATATTTCTGCAACATATCATGCCCTGTATTCAAAATTTGCAGCTGTGTAGCCATGACAGTGTTAAAAAAGTTGGACCCATGTTGTTTTACTTGACAAGATGTGGTTTTAAAATGTAACTTGGGTTGAGACGAAGGGACACTGACACAGTGTATTTGTTAAACAGCCTGGTACTAAATTTATTTGTGATCTGATGACTGCAGTGGGACAGCTTGCTATCTCTGTTAATCCAGATACCCGTGATGGAACAGCCATGGCTTAAACATAATGTCTTACTGCTGCAATCAAGTTGTAATAAGTCCTTCTTTTTTATTTTGGAAACTTCCAGATGCTTTGTTGTGTCATAGTTGCCTTATCCAAAGAACTTTTTCAACATCATCCCCCCGAGCTGGGGCTAACATGCAACAAGCAGAAGTCATTTCAATCAATGACCATGACCATCATTACCGGACTGGAGAAGAATGCAGATGAAATCTGTGAAGAAGTAACCAAATAATAAACCATTAATGAGACCTACTTGCAAAAATGCCCCCCCCCCAAAAAAATACTTACCTTCATTGGCTTGAGAGCATTCCATTTCCAATTACAACACCAAAATTTCTTATCAAGCACTTCAATGTGCACACCAAGGCTACTATTCCATCCAGTTGAGGTGATTGCATCGCATTCACAGGAATTGCAGCACACTTCGAACCAGCAACAGTTCTCTCACAGTCATCATTTCTGATAGAACATGGAATGGATTCATGTCATGTTATCCCTCCTTTATATGGTTTGGCAAGACTCTGTGCATCATGAAATCAACATCACAGTAAGTTAATTTTCTGGACACAAGACAGTTATATTCTGGGGATGCAAAAAATTTTGGGGACTCTATGTGACCACTGCCTGAATGAGTGACTGCACAATAAATTTTGGGGGACTTTGCATATGGTCTAATACTCCCATTTCACTGCATCAGCACTTGGGAATTTTCTGGACACAAGACAGTTGCATTTTGTGTGTTGTGACTGTGAGCACATAATGTCATAATTAAATAATAAATTAAAGCAGCAGTGCAACAGTGTGGTGAAAATGTTGACCTATGCTTTTTTTATGCTAATTTAGATTGCCAGCCACTAGTTACCTCCTGACTTTTATGATACCCTTCTCTTCACAATTTGTGTCTGCTTTAGTACGTTTTCTCATGTCTGAAAAATTAAAAGGAGCACTCCTTTTAATACGGCTTGAACCAGGTTTTCATCACTATTTATAGCTGTTTTTCTGAACAACTATTATTTTGTGAGGCCAGAAAACACTGCCTGCTGCATAATTGTTAATTTTACTCACAACAGAAGTGATATATAAAAAACTGATGGACAAAAACAGCGATAAATACTGATGAAGACCTGAACGGCCCCTTATTAAAAGAAGCACTGCTTTTATTATTTCAGACATGAAAAAAAGTACTAAAGCAAACTCAAATACTGGAAAGAATGGTATCATACAAGTCAGGAGGTAAGTAAAGTGGCAATGTAAAATAGCATGAAAAAGTATAGGTCAAAATTTTCGCCAGATTGTTGCACTGCTGCTTTAATGTCTGTTTCAAAAAAGAAATATTTCTGGATCCTCAATAATGTTTACTTTGTGTCGGGACTCGTGAAGTGCTTGTCAAAAAGCAGGACTGAGCAGTGCAAGTATGCTGTGCTAAATTGCATGTGTGCCATCAGTGTTCTTTCCTCTGCATGCAGACATTGTCCAGCTTCATGCAAATATATATACATATATATATATGGTGTGACTTGTTGCAGTATGTAAAGAATAAAAATAAGAAAGAATATATGACATATATTTTATTTGTACCATCAGCACCGGCACAGTAAGTGATATGACATTTTTTCAGAGGTCTCGGATCACTGTGCACCTCAGTCACTCACAGTGCACACATGACTTTGTGGAGATAATAGCACAAAAAAAGACATGCTCTCCTAAAAGTCATGCGGTGCAGTATGTGACTAAGGTGCACTCTGGCCAGACACCTCTGAAAAAGAATGATATCACTTAGTCCGCTGATAATGATGGTGACAATAACATATACGTTATATATAGAGATGCAGCAAATTTAAATTTTGCTGGCGAAGTGCCCACAAAGTGGGCACTTCACGTTGTCACTCCACTAGGCAGAGTGGCCAATACAAAAGGCTCACTTTGCCTTGTAATTATTACTTCACATTGTCATTCCGTCTTAACGTGAAGTAAGGTGAAGTGACAACAATACTGGCAGCCCTTCACACACACAGTCACCAGAATTAATGTGCATCCCCAAAATGTTACTGTCTTGTGTCCATAAAACTCCCCAGTGCTGACGAAGTGAAATGAGAGCACAATAAGAAATGCAAAGTCTCCCAGAATTAATAGCGTACTCAGTCACGTGTGCAGTGGTCACACACAATCACCAGAATTAATGTGCATTCCCAAAATGCTCCTGTCTTGTGTCCAGAAAATTCCCCAGTGCTGACAAAGTGAAATGGGAGTGTAACAAGAAATGCAAAGCCTCCCAGAATTAATGGCGCACTCAGTCATGCATGCAGTGGTCACACACAGTCACCAGAATTGATTTGCATCCCCAAAATGCTACTGTTTTGTGTCCAGAAAATTCCCCAGTGCTGACGAAGTGAAATGAGAGCATAACAAGAAATGTAAAGTCTCCCAGAATTATGGTGTACTGCAAACACACAGACAGATTAAGATTGTGCTGCACACTCAAGAGATGCAGATGCAAAGGCACAACACCTAACCAGTGCTCACAAGTCACAAATCCAAATCTGGAAAACAATACCTTTTGCCTGTTGGGTTGGTAGTGCACAGCAGTAACAGTCCACTGCCAGTAAAGATACCACAAAGCAGTATAAAAAATTCATGCAGGTGCAGTGGATAGCAGGTTCACACTGCAACAATTACTCTGTGACATAATAAAAGGTTTCTGATTTAATGGCATGCATCGCACACATACTCACACACACAATACAAGTAATGAGTAGCAAATTGAAAACCTTTAGTAATATAACCAAATGTTTTAAACAAACTGAAATGATACACTGCTGTACCACAACAATCAGCAAAAAAAATTTCAAGAATTACTGAAAATATTACTCTGTGTACATTAACACAGCTATACAAGAAAAAATATAACCAAAACAGAAAGACTTCCTTTTTCTCCCAGTTAATCTACCTACATTACAGATACGCCCCTCCCCAAAGCACCCTTCACAGTACACAGACTGACTGTTCTAAATTAACATTAAAAATCCACACACAAACAATAAACACGCGATGATATGAGCACAGGAGGGTTTCCCTCAATCGATGTACTAAATTTTGAGCAAATAAAATGGCCCAAAAATGCTTTTTTAACAGCTTTTAGAGGATTTGAATCACAAAGCTCTGAGATGAAACTGTCTCCATCTTCCACTACACACTCTACACAAAACTGAGGCTGTGCAGAATAATCTAGGGACCATGTGACCTGCCAACCCATGAATCACTGCAAATTCGCCTTGGAGCGCCAATAACAAGGTGAAGTGATGCGAAGTACATTGAAGTCAGTGTACTTCACCTTAAAAATGGTGGAGAAGTGGTTTGGGGAAGGCAGAATAATGCAAAGTCATTGGTTTCAATGGACTTTGCATTCCTCATCACGATACGAAGTACTCCGCTTCGCGTTGCGGAGTACTTCGCAGATTCCACATTACTCCGCGAATCACTTCGCAGAGCGAATTTCGCCCACTTCGCCCAGCACTAGTTATATATTCTTAACTCTATTCTTTATACCATAAACACTGCAGCAAGTCAGCATATATATGTCTGCAAGAAGCTGGACAATGTCTGATGTCACAGACACACAGGAAACAACACTGAGTGCACACATGCAATTTAGGACATTGTACTTGCACTGCTCAGTCCTGCTTTTCCACAACCACTCCACAACAGAAAGTAAACATTACTGAGGCACTGGATTATAATAACAGGGCAATAAGGAGCATGTATGTATGCATGTATGTGTATGTGTATATCTAAAGGGAAGACGTCAGTAACAGGAGCTCCCGCCCCTGCAAGGCTTACCCTCTTAAAAAGTATTGAAGTGCGTGTGGTGAGTTGCCGCACTTTTACACATAATGGAGCCCCCATAGTGTTAGCCATAGTTTTGGGTAGCAGATTTTTCTCTATTAAAATAAGGTATGTTGTGACATGAGAAAAACGCCACAACATACTTCAAAGGCTTAACCAGAGGGTAAGCCTTGAAGGGGGTGGGAGCTGCTGTTACTGACTATTTCCCTTTAAACTACTACTGTGGCCTTCCCTCTGTGTGTCTTATTAAACATAAACAAAAGACAAAACACTACAGCAATGGGGGGTGCTGAAAAAAAAAGCTAATGGGGGATCCCCTGATAATCCAGCAGCAGATGGAGCATCAACACAATCTGTAACTGGTGTTGCTCTATCTGCTCCAACTGCTGCTGGACAGCACCCACCCTCTCATTATTCTCTTCCACCTTGGCCCACAAAAGTCCTATGTCTGCCTGAGTTGCAGGCATTGTGAGGTCCACTGGTGGGGAAACACTAAGTAGATGTGGTGGTGAGGATGGTGCTGGTGGTGGTACTGGAGCAACTGCTGCTGTTTCCCTCCTCCATCTGTGACAAAGCACAACAGCAGCACCCTTTGCCACTGCCACAGAATGGCCAGCAGGTGGAGACCTGGCCTGTTCTGTGGCAGCCTGCCACTCCACCTTGTGGTGGTTCAACATATGGGTGTGCTGGGCCCCGGTCCCCAGATGTGCCCCCCCAGGGAACACAGTGCATCTGCACCCCACAAAGCAGACACACCACAAGGCTGCTGTCCCCCTGACACAGTTAAAAAACTGCTAAACTAGGGAGCTGCGGGGGGGACCAGACACAGGAGGGTCAGATGCACTGCCGGCAGCATGTTCACAGGCCTGGGGCTCCACCTTCTGCTGTGGAGGCAGTGCTGCTGGAGCTCCTGCAGCTAACACTGGTGGTGGTGGTGGTGGACTTGCTGGACGTGGCACTGCAGCTGTTGCTTCTGGAGGCGGGGACAACCAAACACTCTGGACCAGTCCAACACCACCCGACTACACCCCCCCACACATGTGCGCACTGCTCCCCTCCTGTCATTGACCACATACTATCCCTGATCCTCCATTACAAAAGAAAAAAACACTCCTTCCCACTCAGACAAGTCCCGACTTCATGCACGCTCACACAACACAGGCACATACACACAGAAAACAAAACTTATAAAACAAAGAAATCAGTCACCAAAAAGAAAAAAATGAACTGACTAAGTACAAAAATAAACTAAACAATTAGCTTTTAAAAAAGTGTTTGGGTTTTGAATCTGATCAACTTTCAGAACAAGCAGCCAAGACCTTTCCTCTCCACAAAATGCTTCCTCTATCTACCTCTGCAAAGGAGAAAGTGAAAGTATCTGCTTCTATGAATCACTTCCTTCCTGCCTAGCTAAAGCATGTGACTTATGGTACTGTAAGCCATGTGATGTGTGGGGTGCTACCTATATTGTTTTCATTCCTCCTTACTTCACGTTTAAGGTGGAGTGACAATGCAAAGTCATACTAACAAAGCGAAGTGAGCACTTTACAATGGTCGCTCCACGTAGCGCTGGGACAATGCGAAGTGGCCACTTCGCGTTCACTTCTCTGGTGGAATTTAGTTTCGCTGCATCTCTATCCAGTATAACAACAGAGGGGCCTAGGGTCCAGAGTTTTGATACCTGTTGAAGTTCAAAGTGAGTTTTGATACGGGTGTCCTTTATACACACTATGTCCCTGCAGTTGTCCTGAAGTGAGAATAGCATGCCTACCCTCTTTCTTTCACTCTTAATACTATTAATGGTTAACATTAGAAGGGAGAGACTGTGCATCAGGGAGAGAAAAAAGTATAAAAACAGGATCATCATAGTTTAAAGAAATGACTTACGAAGTCTTGGATATTCTCCTCTGGTGAGTTCTTTTAGCAATGGAGTCCTTCTCCCCTTCTGTGTCTGTTGTGAAGGTGACAGAAGAGGTGTCAGCCCTTCTTCCCCTGAATCCTTTTCTGTCATATCTGAGCTAAGTGCTGCAAAGGAGTTACCCTTTTTCCAGGAGGAGTGCCCTGCATTTTGTTTTGCCCTAGTCTCCCCAAATTGCTTCTTGAGGGCTTTCCCTAGCCAGGAGCTTTTTTTTGCACAAGTTTGAAAGGTTTTGCCTTTTTTTTTGGGGGGGTGCATAGCATTATACATTTCTGGAACCATATTTTCAGGTACAGGAGTGTCATCCTCCTTTTCTGTTGTTCCTGTGTCTGGGTTTACCTCTACTTCTATAGCCTCCCCCTGCATATGTATATTCTGAGGGACTGTGTTATCAGGGGTTAGTTTTGCTGGCTTGGGCTGTAATGTTCCTCTATCTGCCTGAAGATGTAGTTCAGCTACCCTCTTGGCTTGTAGTTGCTGGGTTATGTCTATGAAGCCTTCATGGGATGGACAATCCTCCCTGTTGTGTGATGCCCAGGGCAACGCCCATATGCATTTCCAGTCATTCACACAGGTTACATTTAAATAAATTGAAACAGTTTGGAGCAATGTGTCTATACTCCAAACAGTGACTACACTGGGAAGTGTTACAAGCAGAGCTGAGATGGGTGTGAGAGCCACATCTAAAACAGGAACATGGCTGTCCTATATCAAACAAAGAACCCCGGTCTTTCCCAAGGAAAAAGGAGCTAAGGAGGTGTACAGACCCTGAACTGGAGGTGTAGAGCTTCACTCTTATCCTCCACCCACCATCCCAAATCTGCTCACTGTCTAACGTGGGTGTAGGTTTTCCTAAAACTTCACAACATTGCTTTAGCCAGAACAAGATGTCCTCCATATTTACTCCCTCATTTTTGAACATTACCGTAATGTTCTTGATTAAGGGTTTTGTGAGGGGTATGGCCTGGAATGGTATCCACACTGGGTTATTTCTTTGCACCTGATACTGAGCCCAAAATCTGTCCAAGCTAGACTCATTTTTGAAACTTATATTGTAGTTGGAATTGCCAATGCTGATGACAGCAAAAATCTCTGACAAGAAAAACTTCATCACCCCCTTTAATAGAATCATAGCCATATGTATCCTGTCTGTTGGTGATTCCAGTCTCCGCTTATACAGTAATCTAACTGAGTTCCTTCTGGGCGCAGGTTCACCATTATTGTGGAATAAATCCAATAACTTGAACATTGGGTCTAACCTAGACTGATTATTTGAATCTCATAGTGATTCATCAGTGGGCCCAGTTCATACAGGCCTATCTACTGCCTGGCTAATAGTGGCGCTAGGCACCATATCAGAGCTTATTGTAACATTGGCCCCAACCTCAATATCAATAGGATTATCAATATCAGACACGACAGTATTATTCTGTAAAACATTAGAATCAGAAATATTACCCTTGGGTTTGTTGGTGCTCTTTGTAGATTTGGTGGCCACCTCCTTGGTTACGGCTGAGGAGTATCTTTGAAAAGTACTGTCCATGGGATCAGGGAGCCATTGTCCATCAAGTCCCTGCACCCAGCCAGTGTCCTCAAGGGCATGAATCGGTGACCAGTTCCCTGACCCAATTTCTGTATTAGGAGGGGCCTCAGTTCAATTAGCCGACACAGGAACATTTTGTCGTTTCTGCTTGCTCCATCCAGAGAATCCCTTATTACTAGGGAAAAAGTACACAGAGTCAGAGTCAGTGCACTTAGATGCTGCATCCAGGACTGGAGTAGTTGTGTACCCAGGAGTGGCATTCTGCCACCCTGCACCAAGATGTTGTAGCGTAAATTTCCTTCTAGTCTCTGCGCTATCAGAAATCAGAGCTTGTGACTCTTGGCACATGACTTCCTTGCCATTTTTTGCTGCCAGCCAGACTGGAAGCTCCTCTGGAAAGGTCCTTTTGACTTTGTACAAATGATGTGGCAGGGGCAGCCGAAGCTGTGCTAGGCTTTGATGCTCCTATGTCAGCAGGCCTCTGACTCATGGTGACAGCTGGAACTGAAGACTTGGCAGGTAAAGACTGTCATTAGAGTGTTCAGCTCTTTTTCAAAATTTTAGCTTTCTCCAGGCAATGTTCCTTTGCAGCTCGTAGTTGGTGCAATTTTTCAATATTAGGGGAGTGTACTCCAGCAGTTACCCCTGTATCAACTTGACATGTATCTTGTTTAACCTCACAGTTTTGCAACAGGAGAAAGTACCTCTTCTTGCAGCTCCTCTGAAGAGAAAAATAGCCCATTAGCACTATCTCCAATCGAAAAATCATCCACAGCCATTGCGACATCTACAGCCTCTAAAGTTGTAAAATCAGGGGAGGAGGCCTGCTCCCCTGTCTCCTCCACGTCCATCCTCTCTGCCGGTCCCACTGAAGTGGCCATCTCAGAAAGACAGCCAGTGGTTCCCCCTGCTGGAGAGTAGGGGAATTTCTCCAGTGCCATAGCAAAATTTCCCTCCATTCACTAAAAATGCCACCAACAGCTTAATATGGTTCAAGGTCAGTTAGCATTCATCTGCAGTCACCTCTCCTGGGTCGTGCCTGAAAATAGGTAGAATTTGTCTAGTGCACTTACCCAGTCAACAAAAACTAAATAAATAAATATCTTCTGTGTCCCAGCAACCCTGCCAAGTAGTACCACAGGGCCTGAACCATCTCCTTGGACAACCAACACTCCATGGCCCACGTGTCTATTTCAGTACCCAAAAATGACAAAGTGGTGCATGGCCCTTCCATCTTGGCCTCCCTAAAGTCAACACACACCTCCTGGAACACCTACAGTAGGTTTCAGCCTTCTCCAGTGCCGTGCTTTACTATGAACAGAAAGTCATCCAAATAATGAACCACCTCGATCTGCCCTGCCATACTTGCCACTTCCCAATACAAAAAAGTACTAAACTATTCAAACACTGCAAATACCAGAGCAATATCCCATTGACATATGCTTGTCAACGTAGTACTAGCCCTCAATCTGCATTCCTAACAGATCCCTGTCATCCATATGTATGGGCAGTAACTGAAAAGCTAGTCCAATGTCCACGTTTTCGAGCAATGCCTCTTTCCTTGCTGCGCTCACTGTCTCTACTGCCCTATCAAACAGAGCATTTGATACTGCAGTGTGGCAAGGGTCAATATAATCATTAACTGAGTCCTCTTCCAGTTAGACCAGGTAATCCATTATCATGAACTCCCCCAGAGCCTTCCTGGGGAGAAGGCCAATCAGGGACACCTTCAAGTATGAAAGCAGTGCTGGGAAAGGGCTGCTGATCAACCCTGCTGCCATCTCTTTGCATATCTTTTTTGGATCAGATCTGGTCTATCCCTGGCTGACTTCAAATTCTTAGCCTGATACATCAGACAAGGGCCCTCATATGGAATCTTAAAGCCTACCATGAAGCTATCTGCCAGGGAACCAGTAGATGCCCTGCTCAAGTATTGGTTCAGTCAAGGCCTAATTTGGTCTGCCCTTATTGGTGTTGTAGGGCTTATTGCACCACTTGCAAAACAGCTATGGGGTGGTAACACCTGGTTTGTACTGGGTAGAAGAGTGAGGATGACTGCAGGCCATGCATTCATGTTTAAACTTGCAGCATTCGGTCAAGTACCCTCCCTGGTTGAAATTATAACAGTTCCTGGGCCTCCCCACCCCCAAGAAGAAAACTTGTGACTGCCTCTTTAGAGATGGGACTCATCTGACTGGGAAGCCACTGTCCATGTGTTGAATGACCCCCTATTCTATTGTCCACAACAATGGCATTTCCACAGGGTGGTTGGGGGGGGAGGGGGTTGTGGGGGAGGGTGGGAATAAGAGGAGAGAATAGATATTGTATTTTTATGGTTGAAACATTGTACTTGTCTGCTATGCTATAAATCTATTCTCTGTACTGGAAAAACTTTAATAAACTTTGAATTGAAAAAACCAAAACAAAAACAAAAAAAAAAAACAATGGCATTTCCAGTGCATTCCATTGCCATGCCAGGCCACTCTGATTTTGTTGCCAGAATTCTTCATCATATTCTAGCCATCCATGACCAAGCTATTCGGCAGAAGTAGTGAGCCAGAAACACAGGGATTCAGAAGGGACATTAGAAAGTTTTAATTTACAGAAAGGGTGGTTCAACCAAGGAACAGCCTACCAGCTGACATGGTGGGTACAAATTCAACTGTGGTTTCAAGCACAGCTGGGACAGAGCTAAAGGTTTAATAGTTACTCAGAGGGATAGCAGTAAGGAAGACAGTAAAGGGAGAAGCAAGGGCATAAACCCTTTATAGAAATTAAGTCCCAAAGCAGCATTAAGTATAGCAGGGCAGACTGGATGGATTGAAGGCCTGTCTTTTTCTGTCAACATTGTCTATATTTCTATGTTTCTATAGCTCTGATGATAATGTACTCTACGTTTGCAATCTCAACATATATTTGTGATAGGCTATGAACTCAGAAGCAAAACTGTCATGCACACACCATATTAATAGGCGGTGCATGAAAAAAATCATGAGTTCAAACAAAATAATTATAGTATGTATGAATAGAAATTTACATTTCATTCAATCTGTACTCTTCAGTTATAAGAATTAACTTTATAAAGTGAATGAGTATGTTAACCTGCTATAATTATTTGTATACTGACACTAACTGTATTTGCTTTCTTTTCTTCCAACCTAATAGGCGGTGCATGAACAAATCACATTATTTAAAACAAAAAGAATAGATCATGAGCTCGATTTTCAAGGGCAGAAGTTTGACACAAGGTGCATGTATAAAAAACGATTGATTGATTGATTGAATTATGCAAGGAGCATGGTGCATCAAAAGATGTATCAATTCTGATTTTCCAACATTGCTTGTATCAAAAGTGGAAACACCTGTGCCAATGTGCCTTGCATCATGTTTGCATCAAAAAAGTGAGTGCACCACGTTGCAACGAGCTTGCATAAAAAAAATGATGCACCATCCCTTTTTTTGTATTTTTAGTGGTGAAACCTCTTGACACCGCAACAAAGATAGCCTGCCCTGTTAAACCAGCCAGAGCTGGTCTAATTGACACTAGAGCATATAAATAGTCCCACAGCAAGAAAACAGAGTTGAATCACTACTGAGGCATCAGTGCAGCAGCACAAGCACCAGAGAAGTGACAGCACAAAATGTCATGATAGTGGCCCAAATGGGCATCAGGGTGGGCATGGTAAGGTGGCAGAGATATGTCCAGCAACAGGGCTGGCAGGCCACAATGGCAGGCCAGGCCACAAAGACAGTGGGAAACCCACAGGAGATATATAGCAAGGGTATACCAGATGTGGACTTCATACCAGGGTCTGATTGAGGAGCAAGATACAGCATGATACTGAGTCAAAAATGTCACAATCACAGAGCTGTGCCAAGAGCTGAAAGTTGATCTGCAGAGCAGAACACAGAGAGCCCATGCCATGCCAGTGGATGTGAAGGTCAGCTCTGGATTTCAGTTTCTAGTTTGTGGGAGTTTCCAGACCCTGACAGGTGATACCGTGGGCATCTCACAGTCCTCTGTCTCAAAATGCCCTGAACAATTTCTGGAGACACTACTACACAGGACACAGAGGTACATCAGCTTCCCACAGGATGTACAACAGTGGCAGGCAGAGAAGCAGGGGTTCAACAGCATTGCACATTTCCCACTTGTACAGGGGGTAATAGACTGCACACACATTTCTATAAAGGCACCAGCAACCGATGAGGATACATACGCTAACAGAAAGGGGGGTACCATTCCATGAACGTGCAAGTCATTTGTGATAGCCATTGCCATACCCTGGATGTAGGTGCCCAGTCTTCTGGATCCTGTCACAATGCATACATCTTCAGGAATTGTGGCCTGTACAAGACATTTCAACATGGAGGTATGCAGCATGGATGGCTCATAGGTAGGTACATGATCCACTCTCTCCTACAGTAGGACCTTGCAGGGTGGATATGCCAGGGACACACACAGCCCAACATGTGCACAGTGCACACCAGTCGGGTGTCCCGCATGTAAGCCATGTGGCCACAGCTTGTGGGTCCACAGTGTGCAGGGAACAGTGACAGAGATATGGTACTTAGAAACAACCCACTAGGAGACCGGGCAAGGTGCTAGGTGACACTGACCATGGTACAGCATGTGCATCGTGTCATGGAGGTAAGATGGGACAGTAGACAGGCCATGGGTGGGTGTGGCAGCAAAGAAGGCAGCACAGGTGGGTCTTTTTGTCATGTGGGCAGGCCAGCCTTGTGGCATGCACCCACCAGTACAGCTCAAGTATGACTGGATAGAGACATGCCACCAGGACTAACCAGCACATTCTATTCCCACAGGTGAAAGTGGACATCCACAGTTACCATGGTTGATGACACTGCTCAGAGATCCTGAGACTAAGGCTGAGATACATTACAATGAGGAATATGCATCCACGTGGTCAGTGATAGAGGAGCTCCTAAAGATGAAATTCCAGTGCCTTGACAGATCAGGGGGCCTTACAGTACACCCCAGCAATAGCATCTTCCTGTCATGCTGAATACTGCATAACATCACAACAGCACACAGGATCACAATGCCAGAGGTGGATGTTGAGTAGAGTGAGGACGAGGAGGGTGGAGATGATGAAAACCTGGACACCAGACCTATGCAGGTGACTGCAAGGACATGGTCTTCAGTAGCTGAACACCATATCACAGCCCAACTCGTCAGCAGCAACTTCAGCTGAGCAGAGAAGGGCACCACCGGAGCGGCACACACACAGGCAGTGTAGAACCCAAAGTGGCTACACTTGGTGTCCAGCAGTAGACCGGGGAGCTCAGCCAGCTGGATGCTGACCTGCAGAGGAAGATGGCCACCATACCATGATGAGAACTAAAGCAATGTACAGATAGCAGCAGTGGGGCCAACCACCATTCCATGCACAAGATGGTTATGCCACAGTCATGGTAAGGCACTAGTACAGAAAGCACACAGGACATATCACCCACAGCATGAATTACATGTGGCATGATCCAGGCAGATCTGAGCCAGATGTGTGGCTGCCTGGTGTTGCCTACAGGCAACAGCAGCACTGCAGAATGTATTGTTCCCACAGCCTGTATGTAGTCTCCAGGTAGCACTAACATGCATCCAGGGAGGCAGCCAACACAGAGGGTGACACAAACTGCATATGGTGTGTGGTAGCAGCCAATTACTATAGGAAACAATAGGAAGAGTACAGGACCCATATGTCTGAAATGTGGCAGCATGATATCTGGAGGCAGACTAGATGGTGGCAGAGGCACAACTCCTACATATGGCATGAGACACATGGTGGTGGACCAGAAGGCTAGGAAGTCAGGAAGTGGGAAACATGTGAAATGATCATGCCATGGCGAGTGCCTGTGGCCAGTAGTAGCATGTGTGCCATGAGGAAGGCCCACCATGACCGCAGCAGTGCAGGTCCACTGGTCCAGTGGAGCCACAGTTACACAGTCCCTGACCTTCCCCCCATCCAGGAATAGTAGCCCATTACCCCACTGAGAGCATCTGTCCCCCTCCTGGGGACATGTTGTGGCCATGATGCTGTGCACCCTGAGCATCCAACCACCCCCCATTGAGGGGGAGTGCCATGGCATGTTGCAGGCTCACATGTGGCAGTTGTACTGTGCTGTTTAGTGCTACCCTGTGATGCTGGCATATGGCTGTGTGTGGTGCTGACAGTCACAGAGTGCTGTGATGATCAACAAGATAAGCTATGCTGCGCAGCTCATGATACTGTCATGGCCCCTTACAACAGTGATGATGTCCGCTGGGGGAAGTGGCCATGCATACTATGCATCTTGTGTCAGTCACATGGCTGTGGTTGTTGCATGGTGCGACTCAGGGGTGACTGAGAGACAGGTGGGCAAGGGCATGAGTGCATCAGGGTGCATACCTCAGAGCCTGTCAGCACTAAAATACATAGGACTGGCCATGAAAAATCAGAGCAGATGGCCAGAATGTATAGCACTTCCCAACGTTAAAGACAAATATGTGTACCAATAGTGGGCTGCATATCAGTAGTGTTAAGGAATTTTTTTTAAATCAAGTTACATCAGTGAGGTCATAGTCTGTGTGTCCAGAAATAGCTGTCACATTTTTAAGCACAGCAGGAAAACTATGAGGAGCAAGGGTACAGTCAGTGCAAAAATCAAAGTTGACACAGTATGCTAAAATCATAGCAGGTGAGAGGTCAGGGTGGCATGTGTTGACCTGCCCTGCTGCCCTAATATGGACCAAAATTTCCTATCATAACAGTGATAAGGGATAATGTTTACTAATGTAGCTAGAATGTAATACTGACAGAACTAATGCACTACTGAGAATTACTGTATTGGCCAAATATATTTTATGGTCTAGTACGCCATCTATTGACAAAAGTTATAATATGAGTCTAATAACCTATTTGTGGTCTTAGTGTGTCACCTATGGTACGAAGTCATGATGTTATGATCAGCAATATTATGAGAATCATTCTATTGTTTTACGAAGTTAGATAGTCAGTATAATAATGTATCCTGTGTAAGTGCAACATCTCACAGTCTTGGGTGCAAGGCGCCATATGTATTGACCAATAAGAAGCTGAACACAAGAATGTAATTACGCACATGAGCTTGTTACTCCGGTAACCGGACTTTGTTATCAGTACTATATAATGTTATGTACATGGCCAAGCCTCTTGGGATTCTTGGGAGCTATGTGCTTCCACACCAGGTGTATGATTGTTCTGGCTTTCCAGTTGGTAAGGACTCTTAGCCAGACTGTACCATGTATAGTGTTAGGGTTATAAACTCTCATTCTGCATATCTATCTCCTGCATGATGTTTTACCATCAGGTCAGAAGCTGCTGACTCTACAAATTGGTGACCATGGCATAGACTTGATTGATTAAAACTGCACCAGCTGAGAAAAACAGATGTTGAAAAGAATTTTGGGGAATGGTTGAATAAAGGGAAAATGTAGGGTTTCAAACCTGCACCCTCCTGTTCACAAATATGAACCAATCTTTTAGGATCTTCCCGCCTGAACGTGATGGGATAAATAAAGGTACTCGAACCTACACCCCACGTTCTAAAGTGGAACAACCTGAAGAACTCCATAGCCCTGACAATGTAACTGACTAGAAAGAGAGTGCATACTGGACTGGTGCACTTTGGGCTCCTTGGCTAGTGCAGGAAAGAGGCAAAACTTTCAGAATGGCCATCAGCGCTGAACTTAAGATAGACATCTCAAACTGTTTAGCCTCCCATGGAGGGTGGGGTGATTTTGCATTAAGTGCTAAGTCTGAAGCTCACCCAATACAGCATGTTTGTTAGTTGTACTCCAAGACCAAACATATGGTCAAGAAACATAACAGAAAAGGGGTTATGGTTGCCCCCAGTATGCCGTTTTACAGGCAGTTGAAGCGAGGGTCTCGGCTTTGGAAACGGAGCTGGAATCCAAATCACAAGAAGCAAGAAAGCAACGCAAAGAATGGGAACAAGAAATTGAAAGTCTCAGGAATGTAATGCAAATGGGAATCTGCAGTACTGTATTAGAGAAGGACAGGGAAATTGTGAAGTTGAGAGAGGACTGTGAAAAGTCACAACAGGATAAGAAACAGGCACTGCAGTTGAATAATGTTTTAACTGATGCAAACGGTGCCTTGAGAGATGCGAATGAGGAACTGTTGGAAGAAATGGATAAGTACCAGAATGTATCAAACAGGGAGATGAGTGAAAATCATAAAGTGTGCACCGTGTATAGAGTTTTGCAAAATCATGTTATCAAAGGACAGCATGAAGGTGGTAAAACAGACCATTTTCTGTGTAGAAGGAAGCTGGTGAAATTATGTCAGCAATTGGCAATCCTGAAAGGTCATGTGAATGCTTTGCTGTATGCCCCGCCTATCAACCTGGAGTCATTGAGAGATGAAGAAGGCGATGACGGAGATTTCCAAGATGGTGGACCTTGGGATGCAAGAGGGTCGAGCCCTCACCCATCTCCAGTAGCCATCTTGAGTAAGTCCGACATAACTGAGTTTGAGTCCTTGGTGGAGCAAGTGATTGAAAGGGCAGGCATGACTGAGGCTAATTCCTCAGTGGTCTGCCAGGCCATGATCGACTTGCTAGGGGATGAGGTAGGCCAGAACAGCCTCATTCAGGGTGTGGCCATGGCTATGGCTGAGATGGTGGTCAAGTCCACAGTAGTGCACCCAGAACACATCCCAAATGCTCTGCCATCTGCAAAAGCCATCCAAAACATAATGGACAAAATAGGCCAAATGGCCTCTGGCGACAATTTGAGTTGCCATTTGGAGAAAGTTCGAAATCAGTGTGAGATGCTCAGCCTCCCAGAAGAGCATAAAGTGCAGATTTTGAAGTAGATGGTCAAGCCTATGCTCTGGGCCAAGCTACCGGAAATGGTACATGAAAACGCAAAAGTGGGGTTCGAGGAAGTTGCTGCCGGCCTGATGTCGTGGCACAATCCCAACCTAGTGGGTGTGAGTATGGCCCACAACAAAGCAGTTTTCCAAGGAAATCCTGGCCCAGTTTGATAGCCATCTATGGATGGCCTATTGTACCAGAAAAGGGTTGGTTGATGAAAATGCTATGCATGACTCAGTGGAGTACAGAAATATGTTTTTGAGAGAGGGTTGAGGCCTCCATTTTTCCAAAAACTGACCTTTCACTGAAATCATGGAAGGTGTGGAGCACACATACCAGCTCTATGGGCATGATCAGGCCACTGGCTCCAAAACCAAGATGGCCATAGTGCAGCCGAGCACCAAGACATCCACACAGCTTGTGGTGGAAGGCAAACAAAAGGAACAGGCCTCCTATCAGAACAAAGGAGGAAACACCAAGAGTCAACGCAAAGAGTGGCAGCAGTTTTATCTGCAGCAGCAGCAGCAAAAAGAGAAGGAGAAGCAGGGACAGAAACAGTGGTCCAGCCCTTCCTTCAAGGAGCTGCAAGAGGAATGCAACAGACTCTGTGTGTTCGAGGTCAAAGTAAAATCACTTGTGACCACACACCCCCAAAAATCTATTGCAGCTAGCCCCTCTATGACTATTCCTTCAGTACCTCCGTATCAGGCGGAGCCTGAGAAGGAGGAAGCTAAAAAGTCTCCATACAATGAGTGTACCCAGATGCTCCAAGAGGTGGACCCCCATCCCCTTTGGAGCAAGGTGAATCGGCCTGACAGTGTCAAGCCCCGGTACACATTGTCACCATCCTGGTGAAGGATAAATCCAGCCATCCGTGTATAGAAGCATTGGTTGGGGACCATCAACTTGAATTACTTCTAGACATCGGTGCCACTAACTCAGTGCTGCATCAAGAAGACCGGCAGCTATCTTGATGGTCTACAGGAAGAGTCACTTCTGCCCAGACCTTCCAGGGCACTGTAGCCACTACCTACAGGTCTAAACCCATACCAGTAACCATTGGTACCTTGAAGGTACAACACCATTTTGACCTCATGGTCTTATGTCATCACCAAAGTATCTTAGGAATTGACTTCCTGGTATGTTATGGATGTGTCCTGGATCTAGCCAACAGGCTGTTATTCAAGATTCCAGGACATGCTCATGTGCTACTTATCTCTGACTCACATGTGGTAGCAGCAGTAGAAATCAGTGACAAAAAGTATGATGTCATCATCATGCTACAACATCATGAGCTACTACCCCAGCTCAGGACAATCTTGAAATGGCACAGTGAAGCTTTTTCCAAAAACAAGCATGATTGTGGAAGGATGGAAACCCTCATCCAAGTCATTGGGAGTGACCCACCATGCCAGAGGCTATATCCATTTCCAGCAGAGGCAATACCCTCTTTGAGAGTCACAATTGATTCCCTTTTGAAACAAGGGATCATTAGGTCTTGTGTATCCACAGTCAGTTCTCCAATTTGGCCTGTGAAGAAACCCAACAATAGTTGAAGGCTCACTAGTGGAGGAACGAGGCACTGACTGACAGCTGTACTCCTTGGCTGATCTTCCAGCGCCTGGTGCTTCCTGGTCTCAGAGAAATCTCTTTCTGTGCTTTGTTCTGGACTGAATTTTTGTTAATGTAATCTACATATGTTATGCATCAATTGGTCTTACTTTACCTGCCAGCTTAGCTAGTCTATTACAAGCCACTAGTCTAGCCTCTCAGTGTTACTTAGTGCTGGGCAAACTGTATTGTATAGTAGCCGATGTTTGACTGCTTGACCTAGCTACTGAGCAAGACTGCTGCAGTTTTCCATTTCTGCCCCTCTGACGAACTCTGCCCTTCCCCACACTGGTCACTCTTGCTAGTTATTAATTTCTCTGCCCCACTTGTAATGCTGTCTCTTAAATACCTTACTTTTTTCTCTCTGCCTTACCTACAAACCCTTTCCTTACACCCCCTGCTGCTGCTGCTGTCCTCCTCAGACATCCCGGTGCCAAAGCACAGACGACTCCCCATTAACTCCTCTTCTAGCTCCAAATAATTGCCCTGCATTTACCACCTCTTTACCTCATGCTTTGTCTTTCCCCATTGCCTGCCCCCCACTGAGCTTACTATTGTACTGTAGCTGTATTTAATCCTCTGAGTTTCCCTCCTTGTTCCACAGACAGCCCATCTGTGGGCTTCCCAAGCTGCTCCTGTGGCCTTGGCTCTCTCCGAGCAGGCCACAGCTAACAGACCACCCGACTGACCCCCGGACAGATTCAGGTACACACCGGACCTCCGAAACTCGTGGTTTTGAATGCCACTGTTTTGACTGGATGCCCAGTGGAGGAACCAGGCACTGACTGGCAGCTGTACTCCTTGGCTGATCTTCCAATGCCTGGTGCTTCCTGGTCTCAGGAAATCTTTTTCTGTGCTTTGTTCTGGACTGAATTTTTTGCCACCCCCTCCCCCTCCTCCCTCCTCCTCACAGTATTAAATAGACCCTTACTCCACCTTTCAGCCTAGCAGCAGATTGGTTACTCCACTGCTGCACATTTTCATGCTATTGGCCTCCCTGTCTTCAATACCTGACTTGACCCACTTTCTTACCGCCCCTTTTTAAAGCAGTCCCACCCACAGGATCCCACATTTCCTCTCAACCTTTTCTCCAGCCACTCCATCTAACTCCTCTCAATTACTGCTCTACCTGCCCTATTGTTAGGGACCTCACCCTAATTCGACTATATACCCTTTCAACTATAAACCAGCTTGCAGTTAAGCAGGCCAGCAACACCAAACAAACTACCTTGGGGTGCAACCACCTCTACTACTCGTCACTACCTCTTTGGCATTGCTGGTACCATACACGTCCTTTGTTCTGCAAATATTAGACTCCCCGCTGTTCTGTCTAACCCTTTATGTGAATCCACTTTATTAACCCTCACTCTCCTTCTCTCCCTCAGCCGAGAAACTGTCGCCCAGGCTCCCAGCTCCTAAGCTGCGGGATTCCCGGCTACCGGGCGGTCGGTGCCCCTCTAGCCGATGCTTGAGACCACAGACACGAACCCAAGGCCCTACAAGGTACGGCAACTGCCACAACTTTTTCGACTGCCCCCCTCCCCCACCTCCGCTGATTATTAAATACAGTAGTTCCTGCCAAAATATTAGTCCACGTCCCCTGGTGCAGTGCCCCACCAATAGAGACTTAGCTCATGATCCCCCTCTTCTCTATCCAGCCTACAGGATCCAACTCTCAGGCCTCGTCCTAAAGCGCATAGGCTCTCCTTGGCTGTGCCTTCACCACTAAATATCTTTAATGCTATCAAATTTGGGTCTACCTGGATCGAAAGCTACTGATAAGCTGCATTAATCCAGCAACCCCACTGGCCCCTAGGCTAATTAAGTGCCCCTTTGAGGTACCATCATGTCGGGCCCTATATGGCTCCTTTACTGCCCCTTCTTCTGCTGATACCAGCTGCCCAGCATTGGACACCTGAACTACCATCATGTTTGGTCTACAACGGCACCTTGTGCTGTATACCACATGGCAACTTATCCTTTAATTGCCTCCGTGATTCCAAGTACCAATACCTTGAACCCTGCTCTTGGTCACACATACCAGTAGTACTTATAACACTCCCCACCACAAGGCCCACCTCCCACCGCAGACTTCTATCTCCTCCCGCCCTATTATGGTAGGGGTACTAGCTCTGCTACAACAGATCAGCTCTTCTATGGTGGCTACTTTCCAGTCCCTAAAAACATCAGATCTACTAGACGGGAGAAAGGCAGGAATTACAAGCTTATAATTAGCGCTCTTAGAAAAATCCTACTTATCCTCCTGCTTTGTTCAGGCAACTAAGAACTCAACCCTGGCCCCCCAGAAGCTATTGCTTTGCCAGCAGAACTAGCAAATTTAAAAGGAATAAGCTTCTTGCATATTAACGTATGTAGCCTCCTTAAAAAGATAACCTTAATACAAACCTGGGTAAATCATACCTCTCCTGACATACTTGTGATTTCCGAAACTTGGCTTAGACCCAGCACCACTGATAGAGAAGTAAACATACCCAACTATGCCTTGTTCAGAGCTGATAGGCATGCCAGAGGAGGAGGGGTAGCTATCTATGTTAAAGACAATTTTTCTGCCTCCTGCTTATCCTCGGCATCTCTATGCATGTGATTCAATGCCTAATTCTCAAAGTGGAAATTACACAGACTACTGCACTCTGCATAATAGGATGCTACAGACCACCGTCTGCTGGCCTACAGCTTGTGTCATATCTAAGTGACAAGTTGGGACAGGGGCTGCCAGAAACTATTATTTTAGGAGACCTCAACTTTGACTGGCTCTCTAACACAGCTGCCCCTTGCATCCTTCTGTGATGAACATGGGCTGATGCAACTTATTACTGAACCAACACGCCCAAACGTGAAGAACCCCAGTAAAAGTACACTTTGATGTGCTAATGGTGAGCAAACTCATCTCTTCTCCCACGCTGATGTCTTCTTCTCAGACACCAGCGACCATTGTTTTTATTGCAGGAGTAAGATCCACCAACAACACAGCACCCATCAGCAAGTTCTCTATGAAGAGATCCAGGCGAACTTCAATGAACATGCCTACCTAAACGAGCTTAAGTACTCCCCTGAGTGGCAAGATTTCTACCTGGCCAAAGCGATTCGTCAGCTCACAATATCTTCACAACATTCTATCAAGGGCCCTTAATAAGTATGCTCCCTCTATTAAAGTTCGAACTAGGACCAAAACCTGTAAATGGTTCACCCCTCAGATCAAGTCCTTGCTTCTAGAAAGAGATAAGCTCTGGAAAAAAGCTCTCAGACTGAACACTGCAGAGGATTGGAACTAGTTCAGGAGACTACGAAATTTATGTACCAAAACAATCAGAGAATCGAAGGCCACCTTCTTCAAATCCGAACTCGACTCTGCCACAAAGAGCCCAATCAAGCTCTGGAACACAATCAGTGATCTGCTAGGCCACTCCCAAGGAAATTCACTCCCGACCAAGATTACCTCTGGCAACTTGACTATAACCGAAAAGATGGATATACTTGACGCATTCAACAACCATTTTGCTACTGCAGGCATGGCATTTGATAACTCCCCTGTAAACATACTTCGCTCCCAGACTGCCAGCCAACTGTCTGAAACTCCGATAGCTTCGCCACCTTTCTCACTTCAACCTGCCACACTGAAAGAGGTAGAGGACCTCTTGCTTCAGTTGGATACTAGAAAAAGTGCTGGGGCTGACTCCCTTGACCCTTACTTCCTAAAAATTGCCTACCACGTACTAGCAATACCTGTCACCCACCTTTTTAACTTATCCCTGTCTCAGGGCACCTTACCACCTATATGGAAGACAGCACATGTCATACCACTGTTCAAATCAGGTGACCGTGGCGATCTCAATAACTACAGGCCATTCCCTCCTTCCGTCCTGTCCAAGCTCCTAGAGAAAATTGTAAATGCACAGCTGAGGACTCACCTTGAGTCTAGGGAACTGCTAAATCCTATGCAGTCCGGATTCAGAGCTAAACATAGCACTATCTCAGCCCTCGCCAAGTTACTAACGACTGGCAGCGTAATCTTGAGAGCAAAAACTTTATTTGTGCTGTTTTCCTTGATCTAAGCAAGGCTTTCGACACCGTCGACCATAGTCTGCTCCTCTCTCTGCCCTTCAAACCATAAGTGTGGACCCCTCCTCTCTGCGTTGGTTCACTGACTATCTTACAGGGCGCCTTCAACAAAAGCAGAGGCCTGTCCACATAAAAACTCTGCAAAGAGGGTACCTCAAGGTTCTATATTAGGGCACTACTTTTGCAATCTATATTAATAACATCGACTACTGTATAAAAGAAGCCAACATCCATCTGTTTGCAGATGATACAGTTCTCACGTGAGTCGCCCAACACCTGAAGCTGCCTGCAATGACCTACAGTCAGAATTCAACCTTTGCAAAGCCAATTCCTCCAAAAAGCTACTCCTTAATGCCAAAAACTAAAGCGATGGTCTCTCTCCTTTTATCCGACAGCTAACCCTGTGTCCAGTGGGACAGTTCCCAAATTACACACAGTTCTAGGTGAAAAACTAGAATCTGTTACAAAATTCAAGTATCTGGGAGTTTGGATAGACCAAAGACTCTCCTTCATTGAACATATCGAGGACTTGCTAAACGACTTCGCAAAGGCTTGGACTGTTTTTAGAATCAGCCAATTTCTCACCAGAGATGCCAAGAAACAACTGGTCCAATCCATTTTCCTATCATTGGTTGATTATGCTGACTTCCTCTACAGCCAATGCCCCAACTCACATGGCTAAACTGGACACACTCTACCATCGAACACTGAGGTTTATAACGGGACTCCCCTTCGACACACATCACTGCACCCTATATGCGGCAGTGGGATGGACATCACTAAAGTTCAGGCGCCACATAAACGCCGCTCTCTGGACCTATAGAGCCATCTCTAATAAGCTGCCTTACTATATCTCCTGCTGTCTTCCCCTGAGTATAATTGGGAAATACGCGTTAAGAAGTTACTCAGCTATTACACTTAAAGTACCCAAAGCAAATCCCTCTTCGGCAGGGCAGCCATAAGCTTCATGCTACCTACCTTATGGAACGATCTACAAAACCCCTCAAATTAAGCACTCTAATCAGTATAAATGCTTTCAATATGCTTTATTTCCATACAATCAGAGAAGTATGTAACTGCTTCACCCTCAGACCAGTACCGTGTTCTGCACTGGTATATAGCCATGCCTAGACCAATTTTAAGATACTGACCCCCCAGCTTGCTCCTCACCTGCCTAATTGTTCTCTCTCTTATCCCTGTCTTATCAACACTAGCCCATCCATCCCTTATTCTTCCTTTCCCAACCTCGGATAGGAGCTCACTACCCTGGGTTGTGACATCCTACCATGTCTGTGACTTTATAGCATTTCAATCCCGGGCTCATACATACTCCTTTTCTCCATCCACCTTCTCTACATCCAGCTTGCCAACTCCTTTCTGTGCACCGTGCCCTGCTACCTTTCTCCCCTACTTTCCTCCTCTCTTCCCCTACCTTCACCTCTATCTGGTGTATATTTTTATTTTATTTTTTCTTCCTCATACTTCCTCCTGCAACCTTAGATAACCTGCTTTATCTTCCTATAGACACTTCTATGTATGTAAATACCGTGTAATCTGTACAATATCTGTATAATTCTATGTACATATGAACTTCTTTTTCTTCCTCTCTGTAAAGAGTATCATCTGTATTGCCTTGTAAATACCTGTGTTGACCTGTATATACAATTGTTCATGCTCCACCCAGGTCCATCTTGCAAATGAGCTTCTGCTCAACGATGAACTCCTGGTTAAATAAAGACTTGATTGATTGATTGATTGATTGATTGACTATTGATTACTGCAGACTCAATCAAGTCACCCCCCAGTTCTACCCCAACTGTGGCTTCTGCTCCAAATGTGTCCAAGCTCTTAAAGCCTGAGCACCAGTGGTTCATTTTCATTTTTCATTTTTTTTATTATTTTTTACCACAATCATATGACAATACAAATAGTACAATTACTACAATTAGGTACATTTACACAAGTTTTCATTATACAAATGTTTGTGCAACATATGTTTAAAATGTAAAACACTGTTAGCTCTACTAATCAGTTTTCCATACTCATTTAACAAAGTTGGTGCATGCCCTGTAAAAGCCTTCCTGCTGGTGGTTTGGCCACTGAAAAGATGGCAGCCTAAAAAGAGAGCTCTTGCCCTAAATGTGCTCATCCATGCTTAATCGCCATGATTCCGAGGAGTCCTGACCAGAAAAACAGCTCTATGAGCGGGTGACACATGTACCTTCTTAGCGGCGTATGTTTAAAGCAGATTTTGGGGAGAGCGGTAGTGTCTTTAAGCGCCATGTGTTTGGGACTTGGCAGACTTCTAGGAGACCGAGTAGGCCCTATTTGCAACCCCCAGGGATTCTACACACTGCAGCGAAGATCAGAGACAGTAGCTGAGTGCCGTAGAGAAGACAAGCAGTAAAGCAATTCAATCGGGGACAACTCGTTTTTTTTTTTTCCACTTTCATTTAGCAAAGATTCAGTAAAGATGAGCTCTCCAGCTACTATCATTGAACAAAATACAACACCCTCAAGCCCCGACAAGCCTCCTGCTGTAGAAGAATCTTTACGCCATATTACTCACCTGTTGGAGGCCTTAATTTCTAGGGTGGATGGGCTAAGTTTATCGCTTTCAAACACAGTTACAGAGGTTAAACAACTACAGGACAAGGTCAACATTCTGCAGCAAAAGGCAGAAACCTGCGAGGATCATCAGTCACAAATTTGGCAAAAGATGAGACAACATGAAGTGTGCCTTGAAGGGAGTCACGTGATGCAGTGGTGCTGAGAGGCTGCTTGCTTCAGAGCTCCCGCTTTCCCCCTCTCAAACTTTCAATTTTCGTCAAGCCAAAGCTACTAATTCAGCACTAAACGAGGTCTAAACACCTAAGCTACATTAAGAGACTTCAGTGTGCACAGATTGGGGTGTAGATTGCCTGTTTGAAGATCGCGATGACTGACACTGAAATGAAGGCCTCAGGAGTCAGGCACACCCCACCTACCACACCAGAAAAAGCCTCCAAGAAAGCCAAGAACACTGGGTCCAACCCCTCTTCAGCCACTAAATATCCAACTGGTGGAGGTCTTAATGTTGCAGCTGGTACCACCTTAACAGAAGAGCGCTTTTTGGAAGAGCTTTCCCCATTCAAAGATACCCTGCAAGAGATCTCCAAGGAAATCAAATCGATGAGGCAAGACTATGCAGACCTCTCGAGGAGAGTGGGGGATTCAGAAACTAGAATTGTGTCTGTGGAGAAATGGCAACAGAAAATAGATCCTGAAATCGTTAAACTTCATCAGCAAATTCAAAAGCTCCAGCTGAAAGCCGAAGATCTGGAGGGGCGAAGTCGACAAAACAATGTGTTAATCCTGGAGCTCCCAGAGCTGGAAGGGGGGGAGACACCATAAGATTCATCCAGCAATTTTTTAATAAAGTGGTGGGCCCCTCACCCATCCACCAACAATACCACATAGAAAGAGCCCACAGATCCCTCAGACCCAGGCCTCCTCTGAATGCCCCCCCAAGACCCCTAATTATTAAATTCTTGAGCTACCTGGATCGTCAGCATGTTCTGACCAAAGTTAAAGAGCTGGAGTCCGTCTTGTGGAATGGAGTTAAATTGAGGATTACCCAGGATTTACCCAGAGAGGTGCGACAAAAACGTGCTGCATTTCACCCCGTAGTGAATAAGCTGATCGCGGGCTGGGAAGGCTTTCCGTATGAACTACCCTGCAAAATTGTTGGTTTTGGTGGAAGGCGTTTGGTACCCCTACGACAACCCCGAGGAGGCAATGACTGGACTGTCTAAGTTGCTCCCCAATCTTTTTTAAGGGACTCCCTACTAAGTGACTGTGAAGTGAAGGACTGGAAAATGTACAATGCTGGGTTAGGTGAAGGCTTGCAGTAACCTAGACACCCTTTAAAGTCTATTCCCCTGTTCCTTATCCCTGGGTTTTTGGCTTAATGGAGGTTTCACTTACTGAGTTTGTCGCTGGAGTTTCGGTAGGTGGCTGGTGCTCCTGGGGGTGTTTGCCTCTGCTCTCCGTGGGGGTGCGCCTCCCGGGATCCGCGTGGTGGTAGGCCTAGTAGTTGGAGGCCGAGAGGCCTAGTCGGCCTGCTTCTGTGTCCCGACGCATCCTTGCTTCTCGATCCTCTAGGGGGAACTGCTGTGTATGGGAGCAGTTTCTGGAGGACCTATTTACGGTCGGACCGATGTGGTCCGTTGGGTATTTGGTCCCCGTGCGATTTCCTACCAATTCTCCGGACCTCAACCGAGCAGGATTGAGAGGGCAGGGGCTCTTATACAAAACTTTTCAGGTACTGTTACCTGCCTTACTTTCTCCTGGGGCTGTTTTGGGAGGGCTGGGCAGATGGCTCTGTATTCCCAAGGTAGCGACGGAGCATTTTTGTTACGGGGGTGGGAGGGCTGCATGCAGGACAAGCCTAGTGCCATGCCTTGCGACCTGGTAGGGAAGGTCTGGGTACCTCTAAGGAGTACTTTTACAATGAACACTGTTCTCCTCATAGTTGGGGGGCTGGTTGATTGGTTCTGGGGTCTTAAACCTGGTGTCTCGGTTTATATGGGCACTATGAGGGGAGACCTGGGGTACCCTGGGGAGGGGGGGAAAGGAGTGGAGATGTTTGGGATTTTCTGGATACTCTGGTTGTCAATAATTGGAATGTTGAATATAACGTTCATTGTTCAATGTAATAGTTGGATTGGGGGGAGGTGGAGGGGTATTGTGCATGGGTGTTGTGGCTGTGATTTGTGGGGACCGCCACCTAGTTTTGCTCATCGCATGCAACTTGGTTTTTGTTTCTACGGTTTTATGGTTTCTTAGTACCACTAGTTCTATCTTCTCCTTCTTTAGTAGGAAGGATATTTGGGGTATGTTGGTGGGTGGTTAGAGGTGTCACCACTGTATGGAGTGAGAGGGGTTACAGGGTTCAACTTGTCTGGATTATTTCGGATTTTAGAGTATGGCTAGGTGCAATTAAATTGATCAGTTGGAATGTGAGAGGATTAGGGATGTCAAGAAGAGATCCGTATCCTGGTTAATTGCTCGGTACTGGGGGTTGACATTCTATGTCTGCAAGAGACCCATATTACGGTGGCTGAAATTAACACATTGAAAGTCAGAGCTTCTCCCAAATTTTGTGGCTGGAGACTCATCGGAGGCTAGAGGGTCGCTATTATGATAAAGAAAAGCATACCCTTCAGTCCGACTCAAGGTCACCCGAGATCCAGAGGGTAGATATATATTGGTGCATGGATCTCTTTATAACTCTCCCATAGTCTTAGGTTCTGTGTACGGTCCAGTTGGAGGGAATGTCAGTTTTGTTATGCAGTTAATTGACAAAATTAGCTCCTTTCTGCCAGCCCCCTTGATCCTGGGAGGGGACCGGAATATAGCTCCAACGCAGGAGCTGGATAAAACCTTCAGACCACTAAGGCCACTACTTCCACCACAATTGGCGTTGAGGGATATGAGCAGCATGTTGGGTTTAGTGGATCCCTGGAGGACCCTTCACCCCTCCAATAAAAGCTACACCTTTTTCTCCCCGCTTCATAATTCTTGGTCAAGGTTGGATTATTTTTTAATAAGTACCTCTCTTATGACCAAGGTTCCCTCTGCAGGTATTGAACCTATAGTAATCTCCGATCACGCGTTAGTCTGGTTCTGTTTTACCCCCCTGTCTCTAACACAGCGAGATACGATTTGGAAACTTAACACCCAGATATTAAAGGAGGAGCACTCCCTTACCCAGATCAGATCTCTTATCAGAGGCTATCTGGACCAATCGGGCTCGTGGCCAGGATGGACATCCTTTGGTGCTCGTTAAGTGTTTCTTGAGAGAGAATTTATTAAAATCTCCTCCAGGAGAAAGAAACTCAGGTCTCAAAATCTCATTTCCCTCTCAAGTCAGATTAAGGCAGCAGAGGATTCTCTGGCTACCTCCAAATCGTTGAGCAGTTTAGAACAGCTGCACAAACTTAAAATGAGTAAAGGGCTTAATTCGTAAAAGGCGGAGTTTGCTCTACTGAGAACCATGGCTAGGTACTTAGATCAGGGGGAGAGGCCGAGCAGGCTTCTGCCGTTGAAGCTTAAAGAAACAGAGAATTCTAGATTAGTTCCAGCTCTGGAGGACCAAGTCGGGTCTGTAAAAACAGTGCCCAGGGACATTGTGGCAGTCTTTAAAGAGTTCTACCAGAATCTTTATGGTACTAAGGCATCCCCCTCTTCCCAGTCAGGCTTAGAAAATTTTTCGGGTCAATAGTACTCCTCGCCTCTCGGAGGATCAAATAGCTTCTCTCCCTGCCCTTGTCCCAGAGGGAGGTGGAAGAGGCATTCATAGTCTCTCACCAGACAAAGCTCCGGACCCGATGGGTTTCCTGCCAATTTCTATAAGGTCTTTTGCCAGGATTTGGCCCCACACTTCTGGAATTGTACAATTATTTATTATCAGCTGATACACTGGACCCATCCTTGCTAGAGGCTATTATTTTGATCCCCAAGTCGGCAAAGCCCTCTGAACCCGGCCAACTATAGACCTATCTCACTGCTCAATTGTGACGTAAAAATTTTGTCCAAGATTCTGGCTTCTCGGATTAAACAGGTCTGGACCTCACTCCTGAGCAGTGAACAAGTGGGATTGTGCAGGGCAGGTCTGTGGCAGACCATATCAGATCGCTTTCTCATGTTTTAGGGCAGCTCAAACTTCCCAGGTCCCTATGGGCTGGTAGCTCTGGATGCGGAGAAAGCATCTGAGCCGGGTTAGCTGGGAGTTTTTATGGTGTACTATGTCCAGATTTGGTTTTCCTGGAGGGTTCATGCGCTGGGTGAAGGCATTATACAAGTCCCCCATGGCAAGGATTTATTGCAACAGGGTCCTCTGTCCCTCATCCAACTGCTCTCTCTGGCACCAGACAGGATGCCCTCTATCCCCGCAGCCTTCAATCTTTATCTGGAACCCCTGCTGCTTAACCTTAAAACTGCTCCAGGGATCCAGGGATGTCCCATCTCCAACAGACCTCCAAGATTTCGTATGCGGATGACATCCTCCTGCAGCTAAGCTAACCCGGCTGATTCTCTACAGGTTGTAATGGGAATAATAGCACAATTCGGGGAAGTATCCAATTATAAGCTCAACCTGGCAAAGACCGAGATTTTCCCTCTTAACATGCATCTTACCCAGGCCTCTGTCTCTCATCTGGGTATGAAGTGGGCCCCAACTCTGACCTGCAAAGATGGGGTAAACTGCCATTATCAGTGGGTGCCCGGATAAGCATTGTCAAAATGAACGTCCTACCCTGTCTCTTCTATCCCCTGAATCTTCTGGATACCTGGTTGCCCAAGCCTTTTTTCAAAAAGATCCACTCGGCCCTGATTGATTTTATATGGAACCATAAACCTCCAAGGCGAGCTTTCTATAAATTATGCCTGCCTAAGGATATGGGGGGTCTCCGGCTGCCCAATTTAAAATTCTATTACTGGTCTAGTCACCTAGTCAAAGCAGAGAAATGGTTAGGAGGAGTAGAGAATACTTACTCCCCCCTATGGTTAAGTCTGGATCTTGACCTTATCAAACAACATAATATAGACCCCACTAGCCTATTTTATTGTCGCTTTGCATCCCTCCCTAGAGAGTTCGAGATTCTCCAGTAGGTGCCACAGTTAAAGTACTTAATCAACTTTATATCACTGCAAAATCAGATATAATAAAGATCCCGGTCAGCCCTCGATGTGTAACCTCAATATTAAAATAGGGGCCAAGCCTTTATCTCCCAAGTGGCTACCCCAAATACAAGGGCTTTCAGTTGAAGATCTCTATGTGCAGGGTAGGCACGGTTCAATAAGCTGACCTCCTGTTAGTCTTAAACATCCCACCAATGCCTTTTCAAGATATACCAGTTAAAGCATCTGATTGATAGAGTTCGGATAGCAGTACCCACTTCAACTGTTAAACCGTTATTAATGGAGATCAAAGAATGTGCGTCAAACCCCATGGGTGTCTAAACTGTATATTTACCTTCTGAAGCTTATTTTTCCCATCCCCTTAACTGGCTCCAAATCTTGGTCCTTATCCCCCCCAGGCTCCTCGTTCTCATGGAGTCAAATCTGGAAGGATTTGTACACATACAATACCGTAGATAAGAACAGGTTAATCCAATACTTTATAGTCAACAATATGTACATTACACCAGAGTTGAAATCGAAATTTGACCATTCTATCTCTCCAAAATGTTTCAGGTGTGGGAAGGAACAGGGTAACCTTCCTCACATCTTCTGGTACTGCTCCAAGATTGCCCCTCTCTGGAAGGCCATTGAGGACAGCTTAGATCCCATATTAGGTCTGAAAGACCTTTTTACAATAGAGGTCTGTATTCTAGGGGTTTATTCAGGCATCAATGTAAGGAAAGGAAATACCATATGGCTCTTATTTCTATGGCGGTTAAGAGATTAGTGCTCACACTGGACAGATAGCCTCAAGATTTCATACCTTGATTGGGTGGAAGAAATGTCTCAATGTTTTAAAATTGAGAAATTGATTGCTAATACTAGATCCTCTCCAGTGGCCTTTCAGAGAAAATGGGGCAAGTTGTATGCTCTATATCTCCACTGACTGGGATCTTAAAAGCTCCTAGAGCAATTCAGTTTGAAGGAATATTCTTTTTCTCTCTGATCTCTCCGATACTCCCTTTTGTTTCCTCAAAACTAATTCCATTACCTCTCACATCCCTAGATTGTCTGGTCTGGCTTTATCCGGCCTGCTCTCCAGATAAAGCATACCTACAATAGCTCAATTACTTATGTAAACCTTACCTTCTCTCTTCTTCAGTGGTGACACCTTTATCGTGGGGGAGGGGATTTTTTTATTATTCTTTCTCCGTTTTTCATGTGATGGTTTATGTCCAGGCTATACTGAATCTCTGTATCATGTTCAGGTGATATTTACTAATCTGATGTAATAACAGTTGGAAACCAATAAAAAGAGAATTTCAAAAAAAAAAGTGTGCCTTGAAGTACTATGGAGTAGGGCAGAAGACCACGAAAATAGGAATTGCTGCAATAATTTGTGAATTATTGGTCTGCCTGAGGGACTGGAGGGTCAGGATATGGAGAAATTCCTAAATCACAATATCCTTGTAATACTGGGTGAGAGATAGCAGGGCCCCATTGAAGTTGAAAGGGGCCACAGAGTGACTGCCTGATATAACAAGCAATCTGAACATCCCTGACCTATTGTGGCGTATCTGCTTCGTTACTCAACTAAAGAGAGGATTCTAAGGGCAGCGAGGGATCTAGGAGAGTTGTACTGGCAAGCAACACCAATACAAATTTATAGAGACTTTACACAAGAAACGGCAGCAAAGAGAAGGGCATTCGGCCCTATTAAGAGGTTTTTATACCAGAATGACTTTCGTGTCAGATTCAAGAACCTTACCAGACTCTGGGTCAGTAAAGGTGAGCATGAAGTGGTTGTGGACCACCCAGAAGAGTTGGAACGGTGGCTGGCTTAGTCCTGGCCTGGTTTACATTACCAAACTACAACACCCAGAATGCTCTGGGAACCTCACATGACTATACCGCCTGCTAGGAAACTTTCTGCTGGAAGATACATGCCTGGGATACGTTAACAATGGGACCAGTGCAACCAGTAGACAATACCCCTGGTAGAAGGGGTAGTAAGCAACTGCAGAAATCAAATGTCGCACAAATGACCCAGACTAGCTCTCTGCCACAAAGATTGGACATTTCCTTCTCTAAATCTAGGCATCGAGCAAGAAGTGGACCCCAGCAGTCGCCAAGTAAAGACCCTCCTGCAAAATTCTCATGGGGTGACTCAGTCCAGCAGAACACAGAAACTTGGAAGCTTCTTTCAGTTCAGAAATGGAGACAGAGGTTATGGGGGACTGGGTGGACTTTCCAGATAGCACACAAATAGAAGCAGTAGAGGCTCCATCAAGAGTAAAGCCTGGTCTTTTGTCCTACGCGGCAGCTGCCGTAAAGGTTTCTCCGGATCCTGGGACTCTCCCTTGGGGACTGCCCGAGATGGCCGAAGGCTAGAATACCTGAACCCTTTGAAAAGGTGGATGGCTTCAGGGGGTTAGGATTTAATATTGCGTCTTGGGATATCTGCTTAGTATTTGTACCTGCTCTCATCTCTCCTGACGTCTCTCTCTCATCTACAACCCGGAAGAGAGGATACTCCCCCTCCGCTCCCCTCCCTCACATTAAGGTTGAGAGACTGCCCTACTGTTGATGTGGTTTATTAAGGGTGTTGTTATTTGTTCCTAATTTTATCTCCCCATTAAAGTGTAGAGAATATGGCTCCAAGGGTATGACAATTATCAGAAGGTAGATGTCCCCGACTTCCCTACTTCCTTCTCGGTTCTCCTTATATTTTAAATGGGGTCTTGTTTATCGTGGATAGGTGATATAGATACCCCCTCCCTTTTTTCTTTTTTTTGTGTGTTTCTACCCATCCCCCCCTCCACAGAATTGGACTGACTGACTATGGATGCACACTTGGCTTGGGCTGACTCGGATAGAGTGACCACATCCAGTACACGACCTTGTACTGAGCGCTGGAGCTAGCATAGTTGCAGAGTATTAAGATTACCCTCTTTTGCTGTGATCTCCACTCTCATAGATAGGATTCATTTTAGTGCCTGTTTTTTGGGACACTACTTTGTGTATTAACAAGGTATTTGATTGCAATATCGTTATAAGTTATAACTGTTTACACAGCTCTGTTTTTTCTTTTCTCTTTTAGCACAGTAGTATATTAAGAAACCAAGGTCAAGGTATTGTCTGTTCCTGGTGATGCTTCCACCTTTGTCTATCCTAATTCAGGGTTGGATATTGCTGTTGTGGGCAGGGTACAGTATTAAGGCATTGAATCCAGCTACAGAGCTCCCCCCCAGGACTTGCAGTAAGTAATTTTTCTTCTCTTTCATTGAGGGTGAACAGGACGTCGAACACAGCCCAGGCTTATAGATGGATATCTTGGAATGTAAAGGGGGCTCAACCACCATGTTAAAAGAACAAAGGTTTTACAGCATTTAAGGTCCCTGAAGGTAGAAGTAACCCTACTCCAGGAAACACATCTCCTGCATGGAGCTAATAATTGGCTGAAGAAAGCATGGGTTGGAGAATTGGTGGCGAGTTCTGCCCCTACCAAATCCAAGTGGGTAGCCATTCTGCTTCACCAGACCTCTGCCTGGAAGATTGCCGGTGTAAAGAAAGATAACCAAGGCAGGTGGATAGTTGTAAGTCTAATTTCTCCGGAGGGAGCCATGATCTTGGGTAACATATGTGCCCCCAACGGGGAACACGCTGATTTCTTCCCAGCAGTAAGTAAGTAAGGCAATCTCATAACTACAAGCAGATGGTCCCCCACTTCCCATCATGCTAGGAGGTGATTTTAATCTAGTGGAGGGACATATATTTAGATAAGTCTACACCCACTGTGCATGCCACTCCTAAGGCGAGACACTCCCTTATCGAGTTACAAGAAGAATGGGCTTTGGTGGATGCCTGGCGTAGGGAGCACCCTACTGCTAGAGACTAAACTTTCTTTTGCACACCACACCAAACCCATAGTTGTATATATTTCTGGCTGGTGAATGACCTAGCTGGGGGTGGTATCTCTGATATTGGGATAGGTTTGATAATAATATTGGACCACTCTCCAGTATGGCTCTCATATCTCCCTACCAAGCAATCTACCCAAAAAGTCCAGTGGCGATGCAACCCACTATTGTTCAAGGACCCATATTTTAAGCGTATGCGTTCAATGGCTACAAAAGAGTATTTTTCATTAAACTCAGATTGTGGAGTGTCTCCAAGCATGGTTTGGGATGCCTTTAAAGCGGTTTTGTGGGGGTGTATTATTGCCTTCTCAGCAAATCGAGATAGGATACAGAAAGCCAAGCTTAAATCCATGCAAGTAGAATTGGCCAGGTTGGAACAATCCTTCAAGGCTGCCTCAAGAACAAATGTAGATAGTGTTATATCACAGAATCATTAATCTAAAATACCAGATTAATGTGATTCTACAGCAAAAAGTTGAGTGGCTTCTCCTTCGAACTAACAGGAGTATTGGGCTAATGGGGAAAGAACCAGAAAGCTTTTGGCTTATCGGTTACGTAAGCAGCAGGTGGCCACGAGGATATATTCCCTCCGTACTTCCTCGGGATCATTAGCTTCAACCCCCAAAGATGTGAACCATACCATGCGGTTATTCTATGAATCCCTGTATAAATCCCATTCCATGATTAACCCTACAGAGATGAGCCAGAAACTATTGAGTTTCTGTCGTCAAATGCACCTCCCATCCCTATCATCTGAGCAGGTGGGGCAATTGGAAGCACCAGTATCTGGTGAGAAAATACAACTTGCGTTAGCAAAAATGACGTGTGGGAAAGCTCCTGGACCGGATGGTATATCAGTCGAATGACATCAGGCACTAGGTTAAGATATACTCCTCCCACTTCAACAAGACCTTAAGGATTCACATAATAAGACTACTTTCCCACCATCTATGGGGGATTCCCTTATCATTCTCCTGCCTAAAAAGTCACCCGATCCATTAGACTGTGCAAATTTTATGCCAATATTGTTATTGCCAGTAGATACCAAGATTCTAGCTAAGGTCCTTGCCACTAGACTGAGTGGGGTGCTTCCCTCCATTATTCAGCCGCCACAGGTGGGCTTTATGAGGGGAAAAACTGGTGTGGACAACACACGCCTATTACTCAGCCTTAAGTGGATTGCATCTAGGTCTTCTCACCCTATGGCAGCCATGGCGATAGATTTTACCAAGGCTTTTGATTCTATTGAGTGGGTGTACTTGCATGAAACTTTAAAAGCGTTCGGTTTTGGGCCATATTTTCAACAATGGATATGCACCTTGTATGCATCACCCATGGCCTGCATCCTCACAAATGGTGATATCTCTCCTCCCTTCTCATTGCAAAGAGGCACTAGGCAGGGTTGCCCGCTCTCTCCCCTCCTGTTCCTGATTGCCTTGGACCCGCTTATACAGGTTATTGGTTCAGACCCATTGATACAGGGCATTGAAAGTGGGGGGCAGTCCTATGTGGCTATGGCATATGCAGATGACCTTTTACTAACTCTAAATAATCCTCTGCAAGCAATTACAGAGGTACTTTTACTTTTAGAAGAGTTTGCCACAATCTCCAGTCTCAGAATTAACCAATAAAAGACCATCTTAGCACCACTAAACTACCTTTGTACAAAGGAGTGTATACAAGGCACTAACCTGTCGTGGGCTGACCATAGTTTCCAATATTTAGGAATTCAAATTCCTTTTAAATGGACAGCACTCAAAATGGCTAATTTTTTACCCATTGTGTGCTCAGCTGGCTGTGGAAGTAGAGAGGTGGCGAAAAATTAAACTATCCCTTCCAGGTAGGCTAGCTACAATCCAGATGTTGTTTCTACTGTGGGTCTTATTTCTTTTAAACAACTTACCCACCCCTTTATCTAAAAAAACTATTTCAATCCCTAGATAAGTTAGCATTTAATTTTATCTGGGACTACAAACCACCAAGATGGAGTAGGCAAAAAATAAGGGAGCATTGGACTAGAGGGGGCCTCAATGAACCCAGGTTTTATGGATATCATTTAACATGTATGGCAGCCAATGCCACTAGGTGGTTCATGGCAAAAAAACAGGGCAACCCCTCTCTGAGTACAAATGGAAGCAGCCTTAGCAAGCCCCGCTATACTATATAACCTTCTAGTGGGTCACTCTAAAACTGACACACAACTCCCCCCTATAATCTCCTACACCATCAAAGCCTGGAGACTCTTAGGCATTAAATCCCACACGCCAAAACAAGAATGGTTCCCCCCGACTGCAGCTGGCCCCAATATGGCATAATAATTCAATTCAGATTGAAGGTGCTAGGGTGAACTGAATGCAATGGCAAGAAAAAGGTATACAAATAGTCCAAGACTTGGTTAAACAAGGGGCGAGTCATCTGCTTTCCTTTGAACAACTACAGGGTAAATATGGCCTACTGAATAAGGATTTTTGGTGATATCTGCAAATTCACAGTGCAAGAACACCCTTGCTTGCTAAAAGTCTAGATAGTACAGTGTAGCAATGGCTTGCTGACCCCCACAGGCGAGACATTCGAAAAGGTCTTATGGGTAGATTTTATGGTACGTGGAGAGACTCGTAACCTAACCCCATGCACTTATGTAGAATGCAATGGGAATCACTGCTGGGGGTATCAATATCTGAGGAACAATGGCTGTCCTACTGTAAAAACATCCATTACTCTTACAGAGATTTTAATAGCCATTTCATACAATTAAAAATATTGTTGTTCTGGTATCGTACCCCAGCAATGCTACATAGGAGGGGTCTACTGGGCCATAGCCATTGCTGGCATTGTTCTCAGCCAGATGCTCATATTGCACATATACTCTGGTCCTGCTCCCTCCTGGTATCATTCTGGGACATGGTAGCCGCAGACTTGTCACAAGTGTTAGGTACCAAGCTTACCCTGCCTGCTTCCCTGGTCCTCTTAGGAGAAGCAAGGCAGCTCGAATTTCTTTCTAAATCTCTGCAGCACTGGGTCATCTCCTCCATTTTGGAAGCCAAATGCCTCTTGCTCATGCACTGGAGACAATCTTCAATACCTAGCAGGAATATGCAGCATGAAGCTCTAGCTCGCCTCTCACTGTTCGAGAAGCTTACTGCCATGCAAGGGGCAAATATGCGGCTATTCTCAGCTAAATGGGGACCATATCTCCAATCTGACTTTTTACAAATTACATAATTAGTTGGGAATTCCCCCTGGAACACCCTTACTTATGTAGCTGGTGAATAGGCAGGGCGAACACTTCTCCCTCCCCCTACCTTTCATGGCCTAGTGAGTTTAGCTGGAGCGAATCTGAAGAAACAGGTGGAAGCATTAACAGCATGGTGTTTGATAGGTTAGTTGACAAGGATGTTTACTCATGAATAGTCTCTATTACTAATTCGTGGATAGAGATTAGTGTATAGTTATACTATGCAGATTTGTTTATGTATATATAACTAGTCATAATGGTGGTATATATACCCTTGACCTGGCTATGTGGTTACATCATATTGTAATACTGTACAGTGTATTATGGTATGTCAAAAGAAAATACCTAATAAAACCTTATACGATTAAAAAAAAAAAAAAAAAGCCTTCCTGCTAATTTGGAGTTTAAAGGCAGGGGGTTAATAGGATGTAAAGCCACTATTTCTAGTGCACTTCTCACTGTTTTTCTGTATCAGGGAATCTGATAAAACCTGAGGTTCTTCTGCTCTAGCAATAAGATATGAAAAGGTAATTACACGACCCTTTAGCTGCCTCTCCAGAGATACTACTCCCACTTCGGTATACAGGTGACAATGATGAGTTCTTAATGGAGCCCTAAGCGCAAATCTACACATGTCGTTCTACAGTGTTTTGTATTTAGACTCAAAAATGCCATTGCGGTGGTAAACGATAACATTACCATACTGAAGGGTAGACGTAAGAACCTGCTTAGTGATAGTTACTTGAGCCTGGTCAGTCAAGTAGTTCCAATTCCTATAAAAGAATTCTAATTTGTGGTTTATTTTCTTACCCAATCTGTCAATATGGGGTATCATGCTCAAGCAGGGGTCCAAATAAATGCCCACATATTTAAAAGCAGTTACTGATGGAAGAAAAGAACCATTCTGGCCCTTAATTTGTAATAGGCCCTTTTTTTAGTATCTTTTGTTGGGATCCAAATAGCATCACGTTTGTTTTACTTTCATTTATAAGCATTCAATTTTCCTTAATCCAATTTGCCAAAATATTATACTTATTTTGCAGGGATGTTTGTATGTCACTTATGTTTGGTCCAGAGTCCCAGATGACAATTTCATCAGCATAAAGTATGCTGTTTTCAATGGAAAAAAGAGAGGGCATACCATGCTTAAAAACTGAAAGTAAAAGTGGGCCTAGCACTGATCCTTGAGGGATACCTGCTTTAACATCTTCCATATGTGACAGATAACCATTGATTTTAACCCTTTGTTTACAACCAAACAAATAACTCCTGAACCACTCTAACTGGATCCCCTTGACTCCCATATTCCCCAATTTGCCCTGCAGGAGTTTATGGTCCACTGTGTCAAAGACATCGGCCAGGTCCACTAAGACTGCCCCTGTGATGTTCACTTTTTCCATGGCCACCAGGACAGAATCCGCAAACCTGGCTAGTGCCGTTGAGGTGGAACAACCACTACGGAAACTATGTTGTTGGTCACCGAGCAGCTTATACCCTTCCAAATGGGCAAATAATTGACAGAGAATGCACTTCTCAAAAATCTTACTAGCTATTGTCAGTAATGATACTGGCTTATAGTTTTAAATAGCTAGTTTATCCCCACACTTAAAAACTGGGATTACATCAACTTCCTTCCAATTTTTTAGAACTAATCCATTTTTCAGTGATTGATTAAACAACTTAGTCATTGGACCTTTGATTTGATTAGCTGATATCCTTAATAACTGAGTAGGTACCTCATCCAAACCCCCACTTTTTCCAACCTCCAATCTCTGCAACAATTTTAGTACCTATTTTCATCTATTCTTTCAAATATAAAAGGGGGCACCTCTTTTACTTTTGGTACCATTTTCTGTTTAACCGGGCCCTCTTCTTGCTTCTCTGTCTCCAGCTTTCTGGCACTTATTGTTTTCAAGATAAAAAATGTATTAAAATAATCAGCAATGTCCCCACTATCCTGAATCAATTCATTGCCCACTTTAATGCTTTGAATATTCCTTTCTTCCTTAGGATTATAAATCTGTCTAAAAGACTGCCAACATTTCTTTGGATCTTTTATATTCTTTAGCTGCATCTGGTTCAGGACCTTGGACATTTCCAATGGATTCTGGTTACTACTATTGGCGCCTGAGAGCTAATGCAGATTTGCCTTCACATTTGAAGGATGACAGTACACATGGAACTGTCTCCTGCAGGGATTCTGTAACAGTCCCTCCTTGTTCCACATCCACATGAGAGACACCATGCATGGCTTCTCCACCCCTGAATGTCTTCTACAATAAGTAGATGACCTCCTTTTGGCCACAACTGACTTGGAGAGACACCTGGAGGTCCTAGATAAGCTCCTCACCCTTCTGCAGAGAGTTGGCCTCAAATGCAATCTTGAAAAGTATAGTTATGCCAACCAGAAGTCACCTTTCTGGGCCTACACATAACTGTAGTGGGCAGGAGCCTTGCCTTGGACAAGGTCCAAAGCCCTCAAGATCTGCCATTACCAACCAGTATGGCAACTATGAGATTTTTCCTGGGTGTGGTCAACTATTCCAGGGACTTCATTTGCAGTGCAGCACAAAATACTACACCTCTGTATGAACTCCTCAAAAAGGATGTCCCCTGGCAATGGGGACTATATCACACCAATGCTGTCACCTCTCTGAAGAAAGCATTGGCCACTGCCCCAGCATTGGTCAATCCAAACCCCAACCTTTCATTCCTCTCAGAGACTGCCACTTCTAAAGTAGGTATTTCAGCAGTTCTTGCACAGAAGGCCAATGGCACCTTAAGGCCTATTGCCTATGATTCCCAAATGCTCTCCATGGTAGAGCAGAAGTACTTCCTGTGTGAGTGGAATCTGCTGGCAACCTTTTGAACTGTCAAAAATGTGGTCCCTTTGGATCTGACTGAGTTGCAACTAGCAGATCCAGAGATAAAAGAGGTATATGAATACCCCTCCAAGGAAACAGAGAAAGAAATACTTGTAAACAGCCCATTCAAAAGACATTTTGATAACCTCCATCTGTCTCAGGATCAGCAATTGGTCCTATATAACTCAGGTGATTAGAAACTTTGGGTGATCCCCAAAACACTTTGATCAGAAATCCTCCATCAGGTACTGTACATGACACCCCTAGAGGTGGACACCAAGGAGTGGACAAAACAGTCCAGAGATTGAAAACCGTGGGTTGGTGGCCTGGCATAACAGCTGATGTACAATTTCATTTTTTAATTTTTCATTTTAATTTTTTATACTTGTAAATCCAAATGAGCAAACTGCCCGTTTTCATTGGAGACATGTTTAAAACTAAAAAACACACAAAAAATTAACAAACAAACATAATACAAACAAAACATTCAATCAATAAAATACAATACATAAAAATACGTCATGTTTCCAAAGATAGCCACTGTTTTAACCGTGTCTTAAAACCCTGACAGGAGTTATTATTAACAACTTCTGAAGATTTCATGTGAACCTGAAAAGAACTACTCTGAACAATTTCTAACGGAATTCTATCAAAAAAACTAGGTGCTCTAAATAATAAGGATCTTTGCCCAAAGTAGTCTTAAAAAATGGTATTTTAAATTTATAATTGTGCTGGGACCTACTAAAGAATGCATTAACTAATCTAGGAAACATTAAAGAAATAGAATAAGGAAAAAAATTACATTTAACTTTAAATAAGAAAATGCCCATCTTATAAAGTACTCGATTTTCAAAAGATAAGGATGATGACTGATTGTACAGATCAGAGCAATGGGTTTGAAAGGGTAAATTTAGCCAAAACCTCAGAGCTGAATGGTAAATTACTTTAAGAGGACTCAAAACATTGGTACATGAGTATGTATAAATTAGTATGCCATAATCGAGTATGGAGAACAGAAAGCTATAAACTAAGAGCTTTCTGGATTCCAAAGTCAAAAAAGATTTAACTCGATAAAGCATACCCAACCTCTGATGAAGGATTTTCCTAAGATTCTGAATGTGAGGTTCAAAAGAAAAATGTGTGTCCAACATAATAACGAAGTATTTAAAAACAGATACATTTTCAAATATGTTTCCTGTCCTATCAGAAATTGGAAGCAAACCAATTAGTACATTTGTCTTCTTAGAAAACACCATTTCTTTGGTTTTCTGGGAATTCAAAACCAGGTGACTTAAGGATAACCAATCCTGCAGGAAATTAAAATCAGTTTGAAGATAGGAAAGGGCTACATTGGGTATGGTATTTGAACAAAAAAAAACAGCGTCATCTATGTAAAGAATCATTTTAGTTTTTGTACATATATTTTATTTATTTTATTTTAGCTTTTCTTGACCGGGTAAGTACACTAGACAAGTAATATGCCTATTTTCAGGAACGACCAGGGACAGTACAACATAGAGATACAGACATTGTTTACAGTAGCGAGTGAGTACAGCTTAACAACATGTGGGAGATAGTAACATTGTCCCGGTGGTATAGGACGGTCATAATACAACTTATGACTGCTGAGGTTAACGAACCCCCGGGAAGAGTGGGTCACATACAGATTTACAACAGGAAGCAAATATACATTTCACGTAAGATGCAGTTTAGAAAGGCAATATCCAGGGAACCATGGCAAGGGCAATATGCCCTGGGTCAGGTGCACTGGTGTAGTGGAAGAGTCAAGGAGTGCAGCAGGAGTTATCGGGTAGCATCCGAGGAAGGCAAGCTTTGAGGCCAGGAAAGCAACCATATATGGAAATACTCTAGGGAGGCTTAGGACAGTCACACGCAGGTGCAAGTTTCAGGAAACCCCGGAGGGAGTTACAGAAGCACAGGTGGGAGGAGGACAACTGGGTCGGTTCAGGAAGGGAGTTCCAGAGCCTGGGTGCAAACACGGTAACGTCCTGGCCTCCAATGAGGGTGCGGGTGGAGGGGACCTTGAGCATCCCCTGGGCCTGGGACCTAAGGTGGTAGGTAGTGGTGTCTGTTGGCGGCAGGAGCAGGGCCAGTTCAGGGGGGGTGCCAGTTCTGACCACTTTGTCGGTAAGGCACCCCACCCTAAAGTCCAGGTACCTCGCTGGGGAGAGCCATCCAAGTTTATCGTATAACTCACAGTGATGGGTGAGGCGGGGGACAGCAAGGGCAAAGCGACAGATGTTGTTGTATGTCGTGTGCCACCGTGCAAGGTGAGTCTGGGGGGAGCGAGTGAATAGGTGCAGCCCATAGCTGAGAGAGGGAAGAAGCACACCTTTCACGAGGGCAAGTCTAGCCGCAGGCGTGAGGTTGAACTTGACCCTGTAGGCCAGGCCAAGCTTGCAGTTTACTGCCCTACAGATGTTTAGGAGGTGACTACCCATGTCGAATTGGGGGTCAAGGGTGACCCCTAGGTATTTGGCAGAGTTCACAACAGGGAGGGGGGATCCATCGGGACAGGAAATCTTTAACACGGCCAACGAGGTTTTGAGTTTGGCTGTGGAGCCAAAGAGCATGGCCTGAGTTTTTTTCAGATTCAGGACCAGTTTATTCTCGGTGATCCAGGTTTGAACTTTGCAGAAGCCATCGGACAAGGCCTTGTTGAGAGTCGCAGCGTCTCAGGCGTGAGCCAGGATCACCAGGTCATCGGCATAGAGGGTGGAACAGCAGGTGGAGGTCACCATGGGTAGCTGGTTGATAAAGAGGGAAAAGAGGAGAGGGCCCAATACCGAGCCCTGAGGGACACCGGAGGTCACAGGAAGGGACTCAGAGAGGACTTTATTGAAACTGGTCCGCTGTGTTCTGCCATGCAGGTAGCCTGTTATCCAATTCATGGCGAGTGGGGAAAGACTGAGTGACCACAGTTGTAAGCGAAGCAACGGTGGTCAACAAGGTCAAAGGCTTTGGACAGGTCAATAAATATGGCTCGGAGAGATTGCCCTGATCCATGGCTGATCTTATTCTAGATGTGACCGAGATAAGGGCAGTGGTGGTGCTGTGACCCTGTGAAACCTGCGGTTGGCCGAGACAACAGCTCCTGGGACTGGATGTACTCCGAGATCTGTTCGCCACCACCTTTCTAGGAGCTTACTGAGGGATGAAAGGATGGCAATCGGGCATAGTTATCCGGTGGTTTGGGATTGCCTTGTTTCAGTACTGGGACAATCCTGGCATCTTTCCATATATCGGGGAAGGTACCACTTCCAAGGGATAGATTGAAGATGTGGGCTACTGGGTGGGCAAGATGAACAGCACCAAGCTTGAAGAGCTTAGATTCAAGGTTATCTGGGCCAGGACTGGAGTGCTGGGAGAGGCCGGCCAGGAGCCTCTGGGTGTCCAGTGCAGTCACTTCCCTGAGGTTAAACATTGCCTGAGGGGGGAGACCCTCCCACCCAGATGAGGAGGGAAGGGAGGGGGCCAGTTCTTGTTAGGCGAGGGGGGAGCCGTGATGGCAGAGAGATCTGTGAAATGGGTATTTAGGGAGTTGGCAATGGTATGGGGGTTCATGCAGGAGACCCCGTTGATGAGCATATCGGATACTCCTGATTGGGAGGGTCCAATAACAAGAGATTTTAAGTTCTTCCAGAAGCTCCTGGGATTGTTGGCAGAGCAGAGTAGAGCGGACTTGCAGAAGTCACTTTTTGCAGCCCTGATGGCCTTTTTGCAGGTGTTTCTCAGGTGTCTGTATGTTTGGAGAGAGGTGGGATCACTGGATCTTTTGAAGTGAGCCCAGCACTTGTCTCGCTCCTGCATTTGGGCCAGGAGATTTGCATGTAGCCAATGTCAGATACGGAATTCATAAATAAGGAAAAAATAAGTGGTCCTAGAATTGAACCCTGGGGCACACCACAAACTAAGGGAAGAGAATGGAATAAAGATGAATCAATAATAGTTCTAAATGATCTTTCAGGCAAAAAGTTTTGATACCACATATTTACTTTATCAGAAAAATGAAGACCTTGAAGCACACTGGGAAGAAGATCAAATTCAACCAAATCAAAAGCCTTGGTGAGGTCCACGAACAGTGCCACACATGAAAGTCCAGTATCAAGTGCTCCATGGACACTGCCTGTGAACCCCATCAAGGCTGTTTCAGTGTTATATCCTAGCTTAAAGCCATGTTGGTTCTCTGATAACAAAGAATACCTCCCAAGAAAATTCAAGGTTTGGTCCATGACAATCCTTTCCAGAATTTTTGAAATAGGTGATAAAAGGGAAATAGGACAATAATTAGTAACTAAAGAAGGATTTCCATTCTTTAGGATGGGTTTTATAACTGCTCATTTCCAGCTACTCAGAAAAACATTATGATATAAGGAAAAATTAAAGATATGAACTAATGGATAAACAAAACAATCAATACCCATTCTAATTATCCTAACATCAACACCATCCTGGGCCTGAAAAGGTTTTGGATAATTTTTCAAAAAGTATTTTTTTTACTGAGGAAGGGGAAAGAGACTTAAAATAAAACTTTGGATTAGTGTCATTATGAATATCATTATTATCAGATATATCATCCAAATCTATGGGAGTTCTATAGGGGCCTAAGTTCCCAAAATGACTATTGAAAATATTAGATACCCTAAGATGATCTGTTATACTTTGTCCATTATGATGAAGAATAGGAACAGAATCTACTTTACCCTGTCCCAAAATTTTATTTAAGGAACTCCAAGTCTTTTTAGGATTGGCCCTGGAATTCCTTTGTTCATTTAAACAATAGGCGACCCTAGCTTTCCTAATTTCAGATTTACACTTATTTGTAAGTGTCTTATACTCTTGAAGAGCAATCAGGGTTCCAGAAAGAGTATAAGATTTCCAACACTTGTCACGTTTTCTCATTAAGTGAATGAGGTCCCTTGTAACCCATTCTTGTTTGGATGATCTAATCCTTATTTACTTTAAGGGAGAGGTTATATTTGTAATTGCATTATAAGCTATGCAAAAAAATTCCCACATTTCATCAATGTTAGTGCTAATTACCAAAGGGGACCAGTCAATTTTATTATATAAATCTTGGATTCCCTGAGGGGTAAACTTAGCCAGATTTCAACATTCAACATATCTGGGAGGACTTTTTAATAATGTTATGGACCACTCACATTTGACAGGACAGTGGTCACTCATGGTGTCGGCCATACGTCTCTCTGATTCCACCCTTCAAACTTTTATCCCAACTGCAATTAAAGTCACCAAGAGTAATCCATTCTCTATTAGGGTGAAAAACTTCATGAAAAAGGGTCAATAAATCTAAACCATTTAAAATTTTACCAGGGAGAAAATAAACAGTACTAAGAGTCAAATGTTTACTTTGTCCAAAAATCAAATCAATAGAAATCATATTACATCCAGAATTTGTCACAGAAAAGTCAAAAATAGTGTAATCAAATTTACAAAGAATATACATTACAACTCCACCTCCTCTTTTTCCTTCTCTGTCTTGTCTAATAAGATTATAATTAGGGAGATAAATCTCAGAGTCCTTAATACCATCATGTAACCATACCTCAGATAAAGTAACAATATCAAAAGAATGATATTGGGACCAGGCCACAAATTGAGACCATTTAGATGACAAACTCTGTATGTTCAAATGAACAATTTTAAGAGTAGGATAGACAGAACCCTTGTTAATATTAACTGTGGCTGACTCACAGTCTATCTCAGAAGAAAAGTTAGGCCCAGGATGTGGATGCACTGATCCAGACATAAGTAACAATAACATAATTAATCTTTTTAAATTATTCCTTTTCTCTAACTGTCTATCATTTTAGTGGATGAGGTAGCGACCAATCTACATGTGCACTCACTATATTGAAAATTATGAAATATATGAACTTCATAAGAAAAAAACAGAAGTTAAACATGAGATTCTGACAAATACATCTCTGTAAACCCATTGCCCTGATCTGTACTGAATGGACAAGAATAGTGCAATAAACACTCTACTGTTTCAACATGTGAAACATTAATTGAAAATGAGCAAAACGTTAATAACATCAAAATTGTGTAAATAAAAAACATAATAAAAAAGAAAATAAGGAAAAAAACAAAACTTAAAACAAACAGACTTAAAACGAAAAAAAATTACAAAACAAAAAGAGCGTAACAAATTCAAACAAGGCTTTAAAATACTTAACAAATCAAGATAAAATGTGCCTTCTGAGAGAGAGAGCAAGATTAGTTACTAACAGATTTTTCTTCTATAGTGATAGCGCTCGTGCCACTATGTCATCACGCTTGCTAGCAACGAGCTTTAAAAGACAGGAGAGCCCTCCTCCCAGAAAACAGCAACAGGTGCAGTCACTTCCCCAACTCACAACCCCAGTAATCAGCAAAGCATCCCAAACAGTACCGGGGGGGGTGACAGGTAAAGTGCAATTGCAGCAGAAGCAATCACTTGTGGACTGCTCCCTTGAAACAAGTTGCACAGAGCTCCTCTCAGAACCAAACAAAACAGCAGCTACTGTGGAGATAATAGCAGTGCGAGCTTTTAAAAGGCAGGAGAGCCCACCTCCCAGTAAACAGCAACAGGTGCAGTCACGTCCCCATCTCACAACCCCAGTAATCAGCAAAGCGTCCCAAACAGTACCTGGGGGGGATGACAGGAAAAGTGTGATTGCAGCAGAAATGATCCCTTGTGGACAACTGAATTACCTGTGCACAGAACAACCCAATTCCAGGCAATACAATTTCAAACTCCTTCCCCAGAGGCACTCCATATCCTGGAATGACATTCAAATTGATTTCATTGAACCCTTGCTCTGTACCACCAAAAACTATAAGTATGCTTTTATGATCAAGCAAGTAGCTACTTCTGTCATCTTCTCAGAAGTACTACCTGCAAGAGGCATGGGAGAGCATAGGGGTGCATGCACCAGGAACTTTAACTCATGGTTGAAGAACTGGTGCTGTGAGGAAGGGTTTGGATTCACTGGTGACTGGGGACCCACCTGGAGGGATGGAGGTTTGTTCAAGCCTGATGGCCTGCATCCATCCTGGAGGGGAATCCAAGCACTCAATGACAAGTGTGAATGCTACATTGACAAGCATTTAAACTAGCCAAGGGGGGTGGCAGGCCAGCAAGGAGGGTACCTACTTGCTCACCTCCCAAAGCTTGCAGTGGAACCAGTGAACTGGAGGAGTGGATATCTCAACAAAGCAGTGTGCAAAAGATGGAGATTAGCACCCAAGAGGTGGATAGGCAGAAAAGGGGCAAAAATCAGCAGAAGGGCAGACAACAAGGAGAACCAAGGATAAAGGACAACCAGGGAAGGGGCTGGAGTAGAACAGCTAAACAATCTAGGGAGGTAAAATCATGGAAAGCCATGTGTGTCAATGCCAGGAGCCTTAGCAACAAGATGGAAGATCTGGAAGCTGTCATGGTGCAGTCAGACCTGGACATTGTGGCCATCACAGAAACCTGGTGTAATGATAACCATGACAGGGAGATGGCCATTCATGGCTATAACATATTCAGAAGAGACTGGGCAGGTAGGAAGGGAGGGAGGAGGAGTGGCACTGTATGTGAAAAATGACATAAGGGCCACAGAGATCCAGGAGGAACAAAATGAGGGAGAGATACTGTGGGTTAAGCTGGAAAGGAAAATGGGGCCAGCCATCTGCACAGGTGGGGTCTATAGACCACCAGGCCAGGAGGAGAAAACAGATAGGAAGCTGATGCTAGCCATCCAAAGGATGGCAGACAAGGGTGAGGTAGTACTGGTTGGAGACGTCAATATTCCAGATGTGGACTGGAGAATCCCAGCAGCAGCATCAACTAGGAGCAGATTTATCATGGACTACCTTCAGAGTGCCTTCCTCAAGCAACTGGTCATGGAACCAACTCGGCAAAAGGCAATGCTGGACCTTGTGCTCACAAACAGGGACAGTGTGATGGGGGTAACAGTGGGGGAGCACCTGGGGAACAGTGACCACCAGTCATTGTGGTTTGAAATCACAGAAGGAGCAGAACCAAACCACACAAAAACACGTATCCTTGATTTTAGGGGGGCAGACTTTGGGAAAATGGGGAGATACTTGAAATAGGCATTAAGGGGAATGGGGCAGGAATCAAGGGTTGAGGAACAGTGGACGGTATTTAAAATTGGGATTACAAGAGCAACAGAATTATGCATTAAGCAGATTAGCAAGAAGAAAAGGAAGAGGAGGCCATTATGGTTTTCCAAAGAGGTAGCAAAGAAAGTGAAAGCCAAAAAGATTGCATTCAGGCAATACAAAAAGACACAGGCAAAAGGAGATAGGAAAACGTACCAGGAGAAGCAAAGGGAGGCAGGGAAGTCAGCAAAGAAAGCCAAAGCTCAGACAGAAGAGCACATTGCAAAATCAGTGGGTAGAGGGGACAAAACCTTTTACCGGTACATAAGTGAAAAAAGAAAGGCAAAGGGAGGGATAGTGAGACAGAAGGGGGAGGATGAGGGCCGCATGGAGGATGACAACAGTAAGGCTGACATACTGAACAGGTATTTCTGCTCAGTCTTTACTGAGGAAGAGGAGAGTAATGGGTCTAAAGGGAATACAAGGGGTGAGAATGGTGCAGAAATGGACACAAGTCCCTTTATATGAGAAAGGGTCCTGAAGGAATTGGAAGTAATAAGAGTTGATAAAACAATGGGGCCAGATGGGGTGCCCCAAGGGTCCTTAAAGAACTCAGAGAGGTGGTGGCTGAACCTCTGGCTATCCTGTTTAGCCAATCACTGGAAACAGGGGAGGTACCCAAAGACTAGAGAACAGCAGATGTAGTCCCCTTATACAAAAGTGGAAACAAAGAGGAAGTGGGGAACTACAGACAAGTCAGCCTCACCTCGGTAGTAGGGAAGATCATGGAAGCACTACTGAAGGAGAAATTGGTGGAACATCTGGTTGTCAATGGACTGCAGGATCCAAGGCAGCATGGTTTCACCAGGGGGAGGTCATGTCAGACCAACCTCATTGAATTTTTTGACTTAGTGACTAGGGAGGTGGATCAGGGAAGGGCAGTGGACATGGCCTATCTGGACTTCATCAAGGCCTTTGACACTGTGCCACATAAAAGACTATTACACAAACTAGGGAATATGGGTGTGGGCAGGACAGTAGTGTGGTGGGTAGGTAACTGGCTGGGTGGCAGGACACAGAAGGTGGTGGTAAATGGCTGTCACCCACAGAGGGAAGAGTGACCAGTGGGGAACCACAGGGATCAGTGCTGGAACTGGTCCTATTCAACATCTTCATCAGTGACTTTGCCAGGACCTAGAAGGCAGAATTTCACTGTTCGCTGATGACACAAAGCTCTGTAACAGAGTAGACACACCAGAGGGTGTAGACAGAATGAGAAGGGACCTGCAGAAACTTGAAGAATGGTCAGGGATTTGGCAGTTGAAATTCAATGCAAAGAAGTGCAAGATAATGCATATGGGGCACAAAAATCCTGGCACAATATATCAGTTGGGGGGTGAGGATAAAGCATGCACCCAGTAGGAAAGGGATCTTAGGGTTATCATCTCTGATGACCTCAAGGTAGGAAAACAGTGTGACAAGGCAGCAGGTAAAGCAAATAGGATGGTGAGATGCATAGGCAGGGGCATCACCAGCAGGAAAAGGGAAGTCATGATTCCACTATACAAGACACTAGTGAGGCCCCACCTGGAGTACAGTGTACAGTTCTAGAGACCTTACCTACGTAAGGACATAGCCAAGGTAGAGAAGGTTCAGAGGAGGGCAACAAAGATGGTACATGGATTGCATCACAAATATTATGAGGACAGGTTGAAGGAATTGAATATGTACTCCCTGGAGGAGAGGAGGGAGAGAGGGGACATGATAGAGACCTACAAGTATCTTACAGGGAGGAACAGGGTGCAAGAATACACCATTTTTAAGTGAAAAAGATGTTCCAGAAATAGAGGGCATGGGATGAAGTTGGAGGGAGGACGATTCAGAGGAAATGTGAGGAAGAATTTCTTCACAGAACAGGCGGTGGACAAGTGGAACACCCTACCCGAGGAAGTGGTGGGGGCTGAAACAATCACGGGATTTAAGAATGCATGGGATAGACATAAAGGAATTCTGGAGGTCAGGCGTAAGGGGCAACAGAGTTCTAGGAAAACATAAACTGAAGTTACAAACTCAAATGGGCAGACTAGGTGGGCCATAGACCCTTATCTGCTGACACTGTCTATGTATCTATGTGTCTATGATCACTGACCCATTCTCAAAATGGGTCGAGGAATTCCCATGTAGGGCCTCTACAGCAAAAATCACTGCCAAAATACTGGTAGAACAGGTATTTACCAAGTGGGGCCTACCTCTTAAGGTGGACTTCGATAAAAAGGCTACTTTCACAGGGGAACTAATGCAGGAAAGTTTGAAGTTATTGGGAGTTAGCCAAAAGTTTCACATAGCATACCATCCTCAGTCATCAGGACAGGTAAGAGAAAGAGAGCTAACAGACACATGAAGCTGATGTTATGTAAATTTGCATTTGAAACTGGAAAAGCTTGGGATACCCTATTGCCCTTACTCCTAATGGCAATTAGAGCTGCCCCATTTGCATCAACCAGATGTACACCATTTGAGGTGATGACTGGTAGACAAATGAGATTACCAGAACATTTGATGATTGATCTCAGCACCCCTATGTGGACAGAGTGTCAGTAGATACTTATGTCACACAACTGAGAAACAACATTATCCAAACCCATCTGTTTGCCACCAATAACTTGGATCAAGCCCAACAGCAGTCGAAACAGTACTTTGTTAAAAATGTTAAAGAAGTCAACTGGTAAGTAGGTGTCAAAGTCATGGTACTGAAATTTTCCTCTCCTGCACATCCATTTGTAAGTAAATGGGCAGGCTCTTATGACATCATCAACAAGCTGAGTCCAGCTGTTTACCAAGTGCATGTTACTAACAGCAAGAAACCAGTGGACAAGTGGTACTATGCTAACCAGGTTAAGCTCTACAGAGGAGAGAAGAAGCCCAGAAAATGTTGTTTAGCTGTTCCTTCCTCCACCCCAGGAGGAAGGAGATCTGTTTGCCTAACCTTTTTGTTTTCTTTCATTTCAGCAGCTGCAAATCCAAAAACAAAGTTCTGGTAAACCAAGAAGATGGATGCCAGGGAAAAGCTGATCCTGATCCTACTGTTTCTAGACCTATTATCAAGATATCTGGCAACACCACATCCAACTCCTCACTTGAAGTCCCAGCAGAGTGAGGCTCACCATCAGATGCTTCAAAAGACCAAGGCATACCAGGCCCATAGCCTTGTCTTTCTTCATGCCATGAATCCAAATGACCCGGCCTACTTCCCTTTTCCCAACCTTGCCCCACCCCTGGCACTGGCATAACAATTGACTTCCCATCTACTCAGGTCATGAAAAGATGACTATTTGAGTACCTTGGAGGTGGCACCACCACATTCTACTTTATAGACTAACTGGAAAACTGACACCCTTGATGGAACCTTGCCAAAGGAACTTTCAAAGATTGGCCCAACACACATATTTGCCCCAATGGAACTTTATGTATATGTCAAGTTAACCCACAACATACAGGCCTCTACAACCTTACAGCAAAGGTTAATAAAGATGTTTGCATTCATGTTTGCTCTCATTTTCATAACATTACAATATGTAAACTCTGTTTTAATCACAGATTTGCTTCAATTGCACTTTTCCTTACTTGACTCCAACAACTAAAGATGAAACTCTTCGATGTCCTACTTTGGAGCCAGGCCCTGAAAGTGGCCTGGCAGCAACATCTATCCCTGGGACTTTAATAAATAAAGTCCAGTACATGCACATTCCTGTTATATTAAATCTGACTCACTGGAACATGGCCAAATTTGGTCATTGTTCCTCCAGTAATGATTCACGCTTCCATTCTGTAATGTTGTTAGATTTAATGGCAACATATCAAGCATGAGCACAGGATCCTGTAGCTGAGCATCACACAACTATACACCGAGGAGTGTTCAGACCTCAATGTCACACACATGCATTGGGGGCAGCTGGAGTAGCAGGCATAGTTGGCACTGTTACAGGTTTATTTGGTTCTGGCATGTCAATTTGGAACTGTGCCAGTCTGGCCAAAATTCAGAGACATAATATTATTTTCAATTCCAAATTAGCTGAAGCTGTGGTAATGCCCATGCTACATAGTATAGATGGTGTTTCACAGGAGGAAAGATTCATGGTGTATAACATGCATGATATTGAATGTTTATTTGATGAGACCCAAAATAAATTTAATAATTTGGTTCTTCTAAACAATAAAGAGGTTCAAGTGCAGCGCATAGGCATGGAAATCATATGTTAAGCATATGGCAGTTTTGCACTTAACATTATCATTAATCTTTTTTGGGATCTGGAATCAGGGAGGATCCCTGATTTGATCCAAGATAAATGTATGGCTAAATGGTATTGCTCCCACTGCATATCCCTTTCCTGTACAGTAAAGTGTATGGACAAGACAGTATTATTTCCTTTAGCCGCTGTGCAAAATCTGGGCTACGTTACACCACACCCAAATCAAGGACCTTGTTATACTGCACATCACTGGAATATGTGGGACACTATGCATGTCACAGTCACAGTTTTGCTTCCAGTTTTTAACAATGATTCTTCAGTCTTTGATAAGCTTGCAGTCATCCACTCTGTGGGCCATCTTGAGGGCAGCATCTATCGAGAATGGATTAATCTGCCTCCTTTGCTGGTGTTTCATCCTTTCCTCAACTCCTGGGTTGCCCCACATACTGACTATTGTGTCAAAAGGGGCTACCACTATCTCTGCAGACATGATGTGTTTGATGTAACTGTGTTAGTTTTTGGTTACTTGCCTGATACTATGGACTGGTCATTAGAGTTCCCTGATGGTCCTCATGATAATACCACTGCCTTTGCAACTCCTTCTATGGATCAAGCCAGTGTTTTGTCAGATCAAGACCTGCCAAGCCTCAATGCCTCCAGCCGTGCTTCCAGGAATGCATCTCAAGACGACATCCACCTCCACACCAGCCTAATGACAAATACCTCCATCACCTGCCCTAACCAGATCAAGAAGTGGTGTCTTCCTCAAGTTCATGTAACCTACAACTCTGCTGGACAATACTGTGTTGTGACAAACCACAAGACATTTTCTTATGGACCCTTTATGTGTGACATTCCCATACCAAACTTTTGCTTCGTGCCCTATGAGTGCTCTATCATTGGCCATTTGGTTATCATCCCAGTTCCCAGCCCGGAACATGATTACATTGATAGTGATCCTGACTAGCTCTATGCTATAGCACAGAATTTACCAGTTTTTAATGTGCATATCAATCGCCTTACCCTGAATCTCAAATCCTTATTAGAAAAGAAGGATACACATTTAGTGTGCATAAGTAACAATGTAACAAAGGCAGGCAACTCTCTAAATGCTTTATTACATGATGGTGATCTCAGCACCGTTATGTCTAATACTTGGTTAGAACTGAAATTTAAAGGTGTTGTCTTAATTCAAGTGTTTTTAATCATTTTTCTAATCATCACTTTGCTCTGTTTAAGAAAGATTCTAAAGCAACATCATGCTCAATTAAAGTTTCTATATGAATCTCACTCAGCAAAGTAACTAGCCCTACTACTCTATTAATGTTGCCTCTTTTGCCAGGCAACAAAAGGGAGAATATGTGGAACTGCCTGCCCTGCTATCCCTAATGTGGACCAACATTTCCTATCATAACAGTGACAAGGGATAATGTTTACTAATGTAGCTAGAATGTAATACTAACAGAACTAATGTTCTAAAGAGAATTACTGTATTAGCCAAATAATCCATTTTATGATCTAATATGCCATATATTGACAAATGTTATAATATGCGTCTAATAACCCATTTGTTGTCTTAGCGAGCCACCTATGGTACGAAGTCATAATGCTATGATCAGCAATATTATGAGAATCATTCTATTGTTTTACAAAGTTAGATAGTCAGCATAACAATGTACCCTGTGCAAGTGCAAATGCAACATCTCATAGCCTTGGGTGTGAGATGCCCAATGTATTCACCAATAAGAAGCCAAACACAAGAATGTAATTATGCACATGAGCTGTTACTCTGGAAACAGGAGTTTGTTATCAGTACTATATAATGTTATGTACACAGCCAAGCCCCTTGGGATTCCCGGGAGCAACGTGCTTCCACACCAGGTGTATGATTGTTCTGGCTTTCCAGTTTGTAAGAACTCTTAGCCAGACTGTCCCCTGTATAGTGTTAGGGTAATAAACTCTTATTCTGCATATCTGTTTCCTGCATGATGTTTTACCATCAGTTCCAAAGCTGCCGACTCTACACATGGCTGTGCTACACACATGCAATGTTACATGGCGAGCAGTGTGTGGTGCCTGTCCCACTATAATGTAGGTAAAGTGGGACTACAATGTGCCTACCCCAGTGCAGTGAAACACCATAAGCATTACATAATGGCAGGATTCTGACCAAGCTGTAGTGGCCAACGAAAAATATGCAACATGTATAAAAAGTGGAATGCTGTGTGTTGGACAGTGTGTGACACAGCTAGCAGGCCCACAACATGCTTGACACCTCCTGGGGTACAGAAGACATTGCACAGTTGCTGTAACAGCATATTTATTTATTTATTTAAAAACTGATAACTGGGAAAGGCACAATGAGCTGAAGCTTGTTTCCAGGTGTGACTGGGAAAGGGGGGAATGGGAAACAATACAAGTAAAAAGATAATTTTACAAACAAAAATGATCATAGTATAGTAATACATAAAGGCTCGGATACAATGTCCAAAATGAACAAGGCTTCAGCACAGCTCAGCTGGACCTGCAGTATAGTTAGAGAGCATTGGGACAGGAGAAAGGAGCAGCAAGTAAGAGTTTTAGCAGGCGCTTGAAGGCAGGCAGAGAGGTAGCTTGACGAAGGGTAGATGAGAGTTGATTCCAGAGGGAAGGGAGTTGGTAGGAGAAGGTGGATTGACCAGAAGTTGAGTGGGGGTGGGGAAGGGCGAAGGAGTGGGAGTCCCTAGAGTGGAGTAGATAGGAGGAGGGATAGGTGGAGGACAGGAGGGAGAAGAGATAGGATAGGAGAGAACCAAAACAGTACTTTGCAATTAGTGCTAAGGAGTGGGATTGGCGATGGTGGCAGAGTGGAGGGATAGACAGAGAGTAATAGAGGGGGCAATGGTGTGTGCAGAAGGAGGAGCATGAGGCGAATTGGCAAAAGGCATATAGAAAGGTGTCTAATTTGGCCAAGGAGGAAGCAGAAGCAGTGCTGTAGATGGTGTCAGCATAGTCAAACACTGGGAGAATGGTTTTGATTACCAGCTCTCAGTGAATGTAAAGGGAGAGACAATCTTTATTTTGGTACAGTACTCCAAACTTTGAACAGAGTCTGGAGTGTATGGAGGCTATATGGATAGAAAAGTCAGGATTGTCATCAAGCCAAACACTGAGATTTATTTATTTTTTTATTTTTATTTTAGTCTTTGGTAACTGGGTAAGGCCCACTAGGCACAAGTGCCTGTTTTCAAGGGCGACCTGGGAGCACTGGGCGGTTAAGTGACTTGCTCAGAGTCACACAGTATGTAAGTGGAGGTTGTGAGAATCAAACTCAGGTCTGGTCTGCTGGATGTATCAAGCTTGTTCACACCTTGTTCCTCTAACCTCTAGGCTATACTGCCAGCTGGGACTGCTTCATGAGGCAAGTCATCTGGGGTGACGAATAAGGGAAGGGATGGGAGCTTGGCAAGTTTTTATCTTGTCCTGAAGGTCATTGTAACAGTTTGTTTGGTGTTGGCTCTTAGTTGGTTTGTCTGAAACCAACTTAGCACATTGTTAAAATCGTGCTGGAGAGGGGCCTCTATGTTGGGAGCAGAAGGACTAGAGGTGTAGATGATAGCATCATCAGCATACATATGGAGTTGGGAGTTTGAACAAACAGTAGGGAGGTAGTTATTGAAAAGTGAGAAAAGGACTGGGCCCAGCATACAGCCTTTGAGGACCTTGGCAAGGATGGGGAGTGGGGAAGGCAGGGTGGGACCTACTTGGATTGACTGACTCCTGTTTGTGAGGTAGGAGCTGAACCAGGTCACTGTTAGTGCTGCCAGACCAACTGAGTGCAGTTATTTAATAGAAGGGAATGTGATACTGAGTCAAAAGCCTTCACCAGAACTATGAAGATGGTGGCAGTGATGTGCCCAAGATCCATCTTTGAAAGGATAGCATCTATGACACACAGTAAGGAGGATGTGGAGGAGTGACCACTCCTTAAGCCAGTTTGGACAGGGAACAGGTTGTCAAAGGCAGAGAGGAATTCAGCAAGCCTAGTGTAAACTAGGGACTCTTAGAGTTTGGATAGGGATGGGAGGAGGGTTATAGGATGGTAGTTCTCAGGAGAGGCTGGGTCCCCACCTTTGTGACCTTGGCCTCTTTCCATGCCAGAGGGACCTTACCAGAGGAGAGGGAATGATTCAAGAGGTGTGTGAGGGGGAGGGCAATGGCTGGGGCAGAGATGCAGAGGAGCTTTGGATCAATGCCATCTTTAGACTATTCGTGTCAGGGTTAAGCAACATAAGTGCTTGAAGGACTTCCTGCTGGGAAATTAGGGGGAAGTGGTATCCATTTGGGAAGGAAGGAAGGAGTGGAGGGGACAGGGAGGGCCAAATGGGGGTGGTTAGAAAGAGCGCAAGTGATAAAAAACCTGTTGAAGGTGTACACAACAAACTTAGGGACTAAGACCAATGAGCCTTCCACTGAGAGGACAGGGTGGTGCCACCTTGGGGGGGGTCAAGAAGGGAGTGGATTGTTTACCAGAAGCTTGTGGGGGAGCAGAGGTTGGAGTGCAGGTGGTCCTTGAAGAAGTCTGCCGTCGCCGCACAGATGGCCTTTGTACATGTGTTTCTTAGTGTCCTGTATGCTTGGTGGTTGACCATGGTCTGGGAGGATTTGAAGAGGGCCTAGGCCTAATCATGCAGTTTGCACTGCATATGCCTAGTGGTGCAATGTAAAGTTGCCTTAGTAGCACATTAGAAATGTTTCAGTGAAAATGACTCTGGACTATGCAACTCAATTTCACCACATAGTGGTCAACCACCAAACATACAGGACGCTAAGAAACACATGTACAAAGGCCATTACTGTTAGAAGATATACAAAACATGACAGCTAAAGGGGGAGGATCTGATAATGGGAGACTTCAACATGCTGGATACAGACTGGTCAATACCAGCAGGAACATCTGCCAGAACTAGACACATAGTGGATTCCCTGCAGGGGGAGGCATCAGACAACTGGTACAACAACCCACAAGAGACAGGGCTATCCTAGATCTAGTACTGACTAACAGGGAAGGGATCACAGATCTCTAGGTAGAAGGTCACCTGGGGGCCAGTGACCATCACATGGTATGGTTCAATTTGGCTACTACATCTAAATCATCCCATTCCAAGGCAAAAATATGGGACTTCAGAGGAGCTGACTTTGATAAGATGGCCAACAGAGTTAAGCTAGCCCTGGCAAAAAGAAACACAGGTGAGGGGGTACAGGCAAAGTGGGCAAGCATTAAGGATGCAATACTTGAAGCAACATCCCATTGTGTTAGACAGAAAAGGAAGTGCAAAGAAGAAGAAACCACTTTGGTTCTCAAATACAGTAGCAGAAAGGTCAGAGCCAAAAGGCTGGCCTTCAGGAAATATAAGGAACACAGCGGATGAAGATAGGGAGGCATACCAAACTGCCCTAAGGGAAGCAGGAAGGCAGTAAGGCAGGCAAAGTCCCAAACTGAGGAAACACTAGCACGAACAGTAAAGAAGGTGACAAGACTTTCTATAGATACATTAGTGAAAGGAGAAAGTCCAGAGGGGGTATTGCTAAGCTTAATGGAGAAAAGAGAGCACGTGAGGAGGAGGACCATGTAAAAGCATCTATCCTAAATAAATACTTTTGCTCAGTATTTACTGAAGAGAAGGTAGGGCAGGGCCCACAGCTCAGCACCATGGACACAGGGGGGAGGGAGGTGAGCACTACTCCCTTCACAAAAGAAAGGGTCCTACAAGAACTTGCTAAGCTCAGGGTGGATAAGGCAATGGGACCTGATGGCATACATCCCAGGGTACTTAAGGAGCTAAAGGTGGAACTAGCAGAGCCATTAGCAGAACTGTTTAGTGAGTCTCTGAGCACAGGAGAGGTCCCAGAAGACTGGAGAAGGGCTCATGTGATCCCGCTCCACAAGAGTGGTAGCAGGGAGGAGGCAGGGAACTACAGACCAGTCAGTCTTACCTCAGTAGTGGGCAAGATGATGGAGGCACACCTTAAGGAAACGATAGTGCAACACCTGGAATCCATAGGAGCACAGACTCCAAGACAGCATGAATTTACAAAAGGAAGGTCCTGTCAAACTAATCTCATAGATTTCTTTGACTGGGTAACCAGAGTGGTGGACCAAGGGGGAGTAGTTGATGTCGCCTACCTTGACTTCAGCAAAGCTTTTGACACTGTTCCACATAGAAGATTGATAAATAAGCTGGGTAGGCTCGGGGTGGGTCAGAAGTTGGTCAACTGGGTGGCAAACTGGTTGATGGGCAGAAAACAGAAGTGGTGGTAAATGGTATACAGTCAGAAGAGATGCAAGTCACAAGTGGGGTACCTCAGGGATCAGTCCTGGGCCAGTCCCTTCAACATCTTCATTAGTGACCTTGCAGATGGACTAGAGGGTAAGGCTTGTCTGTTTGCAGATGACACCAAGATCTGCAACAGAGTAGATGATCCAGATGGGGTGGGCAGAATGAGAAGAGATCTGGATAAACTAGCAAAATGGTCAGAAGAGTGGCAACTGGGATTTAATGCAAAGAAGTGCAAGATCATGCACATAGGGAAGAGAAACCTGAAGCCACCTGTTGGCTGGGAGGAGTTGCTAGCAGTCACAAAGGAAGAAAGAGACTTGGGCACATCATCACTGATGACCTGAAATCATCCAAGCAGACCTCTAAAGCAGTAGGTAAGGCTAGGGGGTGTTAGGGTGTATTAGTAGGGTATCACAAGTCATAAGAGGAGGTATAATAATCCCTCTTTACAAGACACTGGTTAGGCCCCATCTGGGTACTGCGTGCAGTATTGGAGCCACACCTTCACAAGGACATTAACCAAATTGAGGCAGTACAGAGAAGGGCAACCAAAATGGTGCAGGGACTGCATCAGAAGACATATGAGGACAGATTAACAGAGCTCAATATGTATACTCTTGAGCAAAGGAGGGAGAGAGGTGATATGATCGAAGCATTCAAACACCTTAAGAGCATTAACAAGGTGAAAGCATCTAACATGTTTAAATATAAGAAAAATAGCAGGACAAGAAGACACATCATGAGATTAGAGGGGGGCCGATTAAGGGGGAATGTGAGGAAATTCTTTTTCACAGAAAGGGTGGTGGATGCATGGAATGGCCTACCTCAAGAAGTGGTGGCTATGAATACAGTGCAGGGCTTCAAACAGGCATGGGATAGGCATATGGGAGCAATACAAATGAGTATGATAGATAGGCCACTGAGAGAGCAAAGGCCGATGACACATTTATAAGGTAGAAAAGGAAATGGGCAGACTGGATGGGCCTTGCGGTCCTTATCTGCCGTCAACTTCTATGTTTCTATGTTTCTATGTTCTATGTAGTGGTGCAGTGTAAAGTTGCCTTATGAACGCATTAGAAGTGTTTCTGTGAAAATGACATTGTGGGCTACACCACTCAATTTCACTGATGAGGAAATCAGCCTCCTATGGAGTTTGTTTAAGCAGTGGGCCAGTGTACTGCTCCTACCTGGCAGCAGCAAGCACACCCCGAAAGCCAAGCAAAAGGTGTGGAGGCTAATTCCTGTGAAACTGCAGTGGATGTCTGGGGTAATGACCTGTCCCTGAGGGAGACATATATACTGGAGCACCTCAAGGATATGGCCCAAGAGGCGGATGTGTCAGTCATAGAAACATAGAAACATAGACTTTGACGGCAGATAAGGACCGCTAGGCCCATCTAGTCTGCCCATTTCCCTACCTACAGGATAGGCCGCAGATCCAAGTTAACCAACAGCCTATTTCTTCCTACCCCCCACAAGAATTGCCTTATGTCTGTCCCATGCATTCTTGAAATCTCCCACAGTTTTAGACCCCACAACCTCCTCAGGAAGGCTGTTCCATGCATCCACTACCCTCTTTGTGAAATAATACTTCCTCACATTGCCCCTGAACCGCCCCCTTCTATCTTTAAATTGTGTCCCTTGTTCTTGCAAGTCTCTTTTTCTGAAAGATGCTACCCTCTTGGACTTTGTTGATTCCACTGAGGTATTTAAAAGTTTCTATCATGTCCCCCCTCTCCCTTCTTTCCTCAAGGTATACATATTAAGCTCCTTTAGTCTCTCCTCATATGGCTTCTCTTGCAGACCTTGCACCATTTTAGTTGCCTCCTCTGACTACCTCTATCCTGTCTATGTTCTGCAGAGATGAGGTCTCCAGAACTGGACACAGTACTCAGATGGGGTCTCACCAACTGTCTGTACAGAGAGATAACAACGTCCCTGTTTTCTGCTGCTGATGCCTCTCCTATACATCCCAGTATACCCCCAGCCTCCCTACTGCCTTCTCACATTGATTGCTAACCTTAAGTTCATCTGATATGATTACCCCAGGTCCCTTTCCTTTTTGTTGTTGTTACTACCTCCCACCCATTGTGTATTCTTCCCTGGTTCTTGTTTCCCAGGTGCATTATTTTGCACTTCTTTGCATTGAATCCTTTGCCATACTTCTGACCATTCCTCCAACCTTGCCAAGTCCTTTTCATCCTTTCCAAGCCTCCTTGTGTATCAACCTGTTGCAGATCTTTGTGTCATCTGCAAAAAGGCATACTTTTCCTTCCAGTCCCTCTGCAATGTCACTGATGAAGACATTAAAAAGGACTGGACCCAATACTGAACACTGCAGTACCCCTCTAGTAACCCCTCTTTCTTCAGAGTGGACTCCATCTACAATTATCTTCTGTGTCCTGTTGTGCAGCCAATGTTTTACCCAGGCTACCACCCTGGGACCCACTCCCAGGCTGGTTAATTTGACTATTAATCTTTTGTGTGGGACTGTGTCAAGTGCCTTGCTAAAGTCTAGGTAGGCCATGTCCACAGCCCCTCCCTGGTCTACTACTTTGGTCACCCAGTCAAAGAAATCTATTAGATCTGTCTGACATGACCTTCCCGCCAGAACCCATGCTGCCTTGGGTCCTGTGCTCCACTGGCCTCTAGGTACTCAACTATTCTTTCCTTCAGAAGTGACTCCATCACTTTCCCTACCAGAGGTCAGACTGACAAGTCTGTAGTTTCCTGCCTCTGTCTTGGTACCACTTTGTGAAGGGGAATCACATCCGCCTTCCTCCAGTCCTCCGGTACCACACCATCCTCCCATGATTTATTAAAAGAGTAGCCAGTGGTTTCACTAGTTCCTCCTTAATTCTTTTAGAATTCTGGAGTGAATTCCATCAGGACCCATTGCTTTGTCCACCTTCAGTTTTAGGAGTTCTTGCAGAACCCTTTCTTCTGTGAAAGGACTGGGATCAACCCCTATCAAGACTGCTTCTGTTAATTGGATTAGGCACTTCCCCCTCCTCTTTTGTGAATACTGAGCAGAAATATTCGTTCAGTATCCCTGCTTTTTCACTGTCCCCCTCTGCCCACCCACCGTTCATTCTAGTCAGCCTCACTATCCCTCCCTTTGTCTTTCTATGCTCGCTGATGTACCTATAAAAGGTTTTATCCCCCTTCTTAACTGAGTTGGCGATCTTTTCCTCAGTTTGGGCCTTTGCTATTCTGACTTCCTTCCCTGCTTCCTTCTGCCTTAACTGGTACAGCTCTCTGTCCTGCTCCTTATGTGTTTCCTTATAGTTCCGGAATGCTATCTTTTTCTTCCTGACTTTCACAGCCACCTCTTTTGAGAACCATAGTGGCTTTTTCTTTCATTTTGATTTGTTTATTTGTTTCACACAAAGGCTTGTTGCCTCTGTGATGGCAGTTTTGATGATTCCCCATTGTTGCGCCACACCTCCTTCTAGCCTGTTTGCTAGTGCTTTTCTGAGGCACTCTCCCATCTTGCCAAAGTCAGCCCTCCTAAAGTCCAGTACCCTCACTTTTGTATGGCTTGACTCTGTAGCTGAGTTTAATGTGAACCACACTGTTTGATGGTCACTTGTCCCCAGATGGCAACCCACTTCCAGATCAGAGATCCTCTCACTGCCCCGTTTGAGAGTACGAGGTCTAAGATTGCTCCCTCATGAGTGGGTTCTGAAACTAGCTGTCTAATGCCTGCCACCTGTAGGGCATCATGAATGGCCCTGCTCTTGGATGTGGCTGCAGCAAATGTGCTCCAGTTAACATCTGGCATATTCAGGTCTCCCATCAACAGTATCTCCCCTTTCTCTGCCATTCTAAGAATGCCTTCTATCATATCCTTGTCCATTCCCTCCCTGACATGGGGTCTGTACACAACCCCTGTGCGGATTGTGGTGCCCTTTCCAGTCTCCAAGGTGACCCACAGTGCCTCCTCTCCTCCCTGTTTACTCTTTTGTTCAGTTGCTTTTTATCCCTTCCTTTACATAGAGAGCTACTCCTCCCCTCTTCTCCCTGTCTGTCTCTCCTGTAGGTTATGTACCCTGGTATGTTAACATCCCAGTCATGGTTCTTTGTGTACCATGTTTCTGTGACTGCTACGGATATCCAGGCATCCTCTTCCATCAAGGCCACCAGCTCAGGGAGCTTGTTGCCCAGACTACAGGCATTGGTACTCATTACCCTCCACTTCCTAATGGCCTTACTCCCTTTTGCCCCATCCCTGTCCTTCTTGCCTTTGTCACTTTCTCCATTTACCCCTGCACTTCTCCCGATCAACACCTCTATGTTGGTGTTTGCCGCACTTACTACCGTGATTATTTGGGGGGCTAGGATTTCCCTGCTCCTGTCCAGTGCCTCCCCCCTTGGCTAGTTTAAAAGCTTGCCAATGAAGCATTTAAACTTATCACCTAGGATCCTGGTTCCCCTCCCGGACAGATGCAGCCCATCATGCCAATATAGGCTTGCATCACTCCAGGTGGACCTCCAGTCCCCAATGAAGCCAAATCCCTGAGCTCCACACCAGTTTTTCAACCACTGATTGAATCCCATGGTGCGGAACACCCTAGCCTCTCCTATGCCATAGATGGGCAGCACCTCCGAGAAGGTTACCGTGCGTGCTACTTGACTAAGGCCCCTCCCCAATTCCATAAACTCTTCCTGCACTTCCCTAATCCCTCTCTTAGCCAGGTCATTTGTTCCTAGGTGGACAATGACATCCAGCTCCCTCCCCTGTGCAGCTGCTCTGGCAATCATGAGGATTCGCTCCCTGTCCCTCCAAGCCATGGTGCCAGGCAGGCACCTCACCTCCCTCTCCCCTTCCTCTCCAAGTTCTACCTTCCTAACAATGGAGTCCCCCACCAGGAGTTGTTTCCTTCCCCTGCAGGGTCCCCTACCACTCTCCTGTGGGTCTCCTTTGTGGAGGTTCCCAGCATCCTCCTTGGTCTCCACTGCGGGTGCCTCCATAGAGGAACCACACTTTGCCAGAATTTGCCAGAATGGCATAGGAATTGTGGAGAGGTACAACTGGAGGGATGTGCCTCTGTTCCACCACCCTCACCCTCCCTGAGCCCACTGTGGTCCAACCGGTCCTCTTTCTTGGCAACCTCTGAGGCAACGGCAGAGGCACTGGTGGTCCCTGGATGGAAGAGGAGGTCCAGGAAGGACATCATGGGAACAGATTTTTGTATCACACACCTGCAGTAACACTATGCATAAATGTGCCATGTCTGAGGACTGGGGCCTACCCCTCCGCAATTAGGCCACTACCAGCAGACTGTGCCCCAGGTGCCCCATACAGTGTAGGCCACATGTCTGACCTTGCTACACCTAGTGACCTCAGCAGTGGCAGGAGAACACCATTACAGTGATCCCACCCACTTATCAGCCCCAAATGCATGCCACCAGCTGACAGCCATACACCTTCCAGATGTAGAGGTCCACAAAAACCCATGCATCCTGGTGCATGACCTCTAGCAGCCTAAACTGTGTGACACTGGAGATGGCATCATGCACCACAGAGACATCCACTATCATGCAGGCATTTGGCCACCACAGCTACTGTGCCATGTCATCATGGCAAAGTCGTTGCTGTTGAGGGAGCAACAGAGGTACAACCCATTCTTGGCAACTGGCCCCCCCACCCCAATGAGGCAGTCCAGCCTATGCACCACCCAGGACCCCCATTCCCCAGTCGCTCCAGTGGTTGGTGTGCCATCACACACACCACCCCTGGCACTGTCCCCACACGCCCCATGGCCATCACAGCCTACCCCACATCACATGTAATGGCCCCAGCCCCACTCACCCCACCACAGCCTAGGTAGAATAGACCACCTGTAGCATGCCTGTCCCAGGCCATGGCAGGACCTGCAGCAGACCACACGTAGCTCCTTTGCAATGCAAAGGTACATGGTGCATTGTGCCACACCCTATCCAGTGTTGTTAACAGACGACACCAGCATTAGAACCTGATGTTCCCAATCCTGTGACACTGAGTTGCAGAACTGCACCTGTACCAGGGCACTGACCCTGTGTGTGGGTGGTGCCCACTGGCAATGTCTCTTGGTGGTGTGGTATGGGTGGTGATGACACTGCTGCAGGGCCTGCCTGTGTACCCATGGCATGCCTGGAGTGCCACTGCAAACACGTGGGGGGGCATGTCATATGCCCAGATTGCACACCTACCTCTACATGCCTGCTGCATACCCTACACTGATGCTGCCCTTTTCCTTTCATTGCAGGAGCTGGAGAGGGTACTGCTTGCATATAGCCAGAGGCAATGCCACAGCTATGTGCCTTGGACTGGGCCAGGCTTTGCCAGAAAAGACAGGAGGCCAGGGCATATGCCAACAGGACCCAGTGCCACCTGGAGGAGGTCCATGCAGAGGTCATTGATGTACAAGGTGAGAAGCAGCAGTGCCCAGAGACAGATGATGGTATAGAACTGCCAACCACTTGATCTGTGGCATGGGCAACCAATGAAGATGGGGCCTCAGTGGCTGAGGTGGAGGGGCAGGATGCTGGCATGACAGGGGTGGTGTCCACCACCATGGATGCAATCCAGGAACCACAAATCAGTGAGATGGAAGCTGTAGTGCGTTGTAGAGGTGATTGAGCCCTCCCAACCATCCTGGATGTGACCATTCATGTGGGTGTTGCCACACACCTACACACCATTGTATGGAACTTGGAAAAGCTGCAGGGCTCCCTTCAGACCCTAGTCGCCCATGAGGATTCCTTCGAGAATGTCCGAGTCACCCTGTTATGAACTGCCGCATTGGCCTCTTCCATTGCTAGTGCCATGTGCTGTGTGGTTTGGCACTACACCATTGACATTAGTAGTTGAAGATGATGTTGTATTGTTACTATCAATATGGATTTCTCACTTTTTTGTTTGTTTCCATAAAAATTAGTTTTATACCCATATTGGTCATTGTGGCAAAAGATCCAGAAAAAAAGATAATTTGATACCTTTTGTTGGACCAACATAGATGCTGCAAAAGAAAACAGGTGCTTGAGCTTTCAGACTACACCCAGTACTTCATCAGAAACTAATGCAATTAGTTTCTGATGAAGGACTGGGTGTAGTCTGTAAGCTCAAGCTCCTGTTTTCTTTGGCAACATCTATGTTGTTCCAATAAAAGTGTTCAAATAATCTTTTTTTCTGGATTGTTTGTTTCCAGTGTTCTTGCTGTTTCCTAATACATGTTCATTGTTTCACACAACACTGTCCTTGCCATGTGGTCCCATGTGGGATGAGTGGGCATCCGCTCTGCAGAGCAGCCCATGCATGCCAAAGTGCCTGTATTGCTGGCTGGTACCAGGTTTGTGGAACCAGGGTGGCTACATTCACTGCAATGCTATGTTGGACGCCATGCATATATGCAGACCAGAAGGCACACATGAAGCTGCACTCTGCTACACCACTCACTTGCCAAAACCCCTAGGTGTACACATGGTACAGTGGCGGCACCCATCTAACCCCTGGAATAGGCATGTGTGGCAGCCCAGTACATAGCCCAGCTGTGCCATGACCTGGAGCTATTGCGGTGGCATCTCCAGTAGCTCACAAGTATCAAACTGTGCCACACTACCTGAGTCCTTTACATCCCCAGGAATGGACTGCTGGGCAGCTGGCAACATGGTGTGCTAGCCAGTGGCATCATGACAGCACACACACTGCCCCTCTATATGCCTGGTGTGGCACCTCATCCCATTGTCACATCAGTGCACACAGCAGCCACCTCCTGGTCGGAGATGGACCTTGCACACATCCATGGCATGGATGAGCCATCACACAGTTGTGTAGCAAGCATTGTGGCCATCTGTGACACCCACCTGGAAGGGATATACAGGTACCAGGGGCAGGAAATATAGAAGGACTTTGCAGGGTTCCAGTACCAGTGTTGGAATTACACTTTATGAACTTTGGGAGCTAGTGGAGCCCGTAAGAGCTCTATCTTTAAAGTGAGCTCCCTTCCCATTATAAGTCAAGGGCAACGATGCGTGAGCTACCATGGCTCAGTTCAGAGCTGGGGGGTCTGAGCCCTGGTAAGCCCCCACTGTAATTCCAACACTGTGCATTACCCCTCCAGAATGAAGCTATCCTGCTGTCTGCCTGCCACTCACAGGGTAAGAGCCTCATACAGCTGTACACCATGGTGTTCCACATTGACCTGACAGCATCCTGGGAGGTAGCCTTGGTACTGGGCTACCTAATGAGGCACCCTCAGCATTTCACTCACACCACCATATGTCAGTGTTATGTATTGCACCTTGCTGTAATGGGTGCAGGCATGTTGATAGGGTGTAACAGTTAGGCTTTTATCTACATACATACAGGCTACATATGTAGCAGACATTGCCAGACCTCCTGAGCTACTGTTAACTGGGGACAGTACACACAGTGTTGTCACACAGAATGGCACATTTGTCCACACCTATTAGCACACTGTGCATGTTGTGAGGTTGCCATATGACCCATTATATTGTTGGTGAGACTTGGCATGTCTCATGGTTTCACCATTACGTGCCACAAGAATGTGCCACAGTAGGCGACAGGTACCCTATGAGAGTGGGGGAGGGCAAGGTAGGTGGGGTGGTGAAGGGGTTCCTACACAGCCACCTGGGGATGTGGATGATGGAACTGGGACGTACGCTCTGCACATGTGCTCTGTCAGTGAGGGCCACCCTGGGTGGCACAGACATGATATTGGAACATGTCATACATCCTGTGAAGGGGGTATGTGGGTGGGGGAAACACAACACCACCATCGCAGGGCCACACAATCCGGCAGGTAGCCTGTGGCATCACAGCTAGTGATTGGATACCCTACATGGTATGGCATTGTGTCTCTATCGGTTGGTGCTATTCTCTGTTAAACTGACTTACTATGTGGTCCATACCCAGGGGGCTGGACATATGGCATGGAGCACCACCTCCATATGTTATGTATGCAGTGCTCTGCCAGTGCCCTGATAGCAGTAGAGGTGGGGTGTTGCTCACACATCCAGTGCTAGCATACATGGACAGCTGTGGCACCAGACCATCTGTGTTCACACATGCATGCATGTTCTCCCTCATTCTACACAGCTGTGTGGTGCTGACAACAGCTACCACACTGTAGATGCCAGGGGAGCTGAGTAGCTGGGACCAGTGGTGAGTCAGATGGCTAGGCATATTGTGTCATGTTGATGTGTAGTGGAGGGTCAGAGTTGTAGTAGATTGTTTCTGGAGGGCACAGATTTACTCCCACCCACCCACCCTGCTCCTCACTGAACCCGGCCCCAGGCTCATAACTTCCTTTATAGCAGGGGTTCTGACATCACTTCCCCAAAACTGCTAACAGCATACACCTGTTCATATCCTTAAAGGCACAGCACACTGAATAGGGGGAAGAGACACTCACAAGCTTGCATACACTAAAACAAGAACAAAAAAAAAGAAAAGCATCTGTAACAGGAAGGGACACAGACATGTGGGGAGTGGTGCAATGCACTGGCTGTGGAGCAGCAGTCTTCAGGGAGACATTCTGGAGACTGCGTTGCTGCCCTATTTGCAGGCACCTCTCTGGTCTGAGGGAGGAGGTTGTTCATCTCCTTGCTAACCTGACAAGGATTCGGGAAACCTGCTCCCCCACCCAGAGATCACCCAGGCAACTGCCCCTACCTCAGAGGTTGCCAAGAAAGAGGAGTGGTTGGACCACAGTGGGCTCAGGGAGGGTGAGGGTGGTGGAACAGGTGTGCATCCCTCCAGTTGTGCCTTTCCACAACTCATTCACCAATCTAGTGGAGCATGGTTCCTCTATGGAGGCACCCGCAGTGGAGACCAATGAGGATGCTGGGAACCTCTACAATGGAGATCCACAGGAGGGTGGCACAGGACCCCACAGGGGAAGGAAACAACTCCTCATGGGGGACTCAATTGTTAGGGGGGTTGAAATGGGGAGGGAAAGGAAAGGAAGGGAAGGTAAGGTGCCTGCCCGGCACCATGGCTTGGAGGGACAGGAAACTAATCCTCAGGATCATGGGAGCAGCTGCAAGGGGAGTGAGCCGGATGTCATTATACACCTAGGGACAAATGACCTGGCTGAGAATGTGATCAGAGCAGTGCAACAGGAGTTTGTGTAGTTGGGGAGGGGGCCTTAGACAAATAGCACATACGGTAACTTTCTCAGAAGTGCTACCTGTCTATGGCATGGATGAGGCTAGGGTAATCCGCACCATGGGATACAATGACTGGTTGAAAAACTGGTGCAGAGCTCAGGGATTTGGCTTCATTGGGGACTGGGGCTCCACCTGGAGGGATGAGGGCCTATACTGGTGATATGGTCTGCATCTATCCAGGAGGGGAACCAGGATCCTAGGTGATATGTTTAAATGCTTCATTGGCAAGGATTTAAACTAGCCAATGGGGAGGCACTGAAAAGGAGAAGGGAAATCCTGCCCCTCCAAAACAAAACAGGGTAGTTAGTTAGGTAAACACCAAGATAGAGCAGTCGATAGGGAGAAGGGCTGGGGTAAATGGAGAAAAAGACAAAGGCAGTAAGGACAGGGATGGGGCAAAAAGAAATAAATCCATAAAAAAATGGAGGGTAATGAGTACCAATGCCCATAGTCTAGGTAAAAAGCTCCCTGAAATGGTGGCCTTTATGGAAGAGGGATGGCTGGATATTGTGGCAGTCACAGAAACATGATACACAGAGAATCATGACTGGGATGTCAACATACCAGAGTACACAATCTACAGGAGGGACAGGGAGGGAGAAGAGGAGGAGGAGTAGCTCACTATGTAAGGGAAGGGATCAAAGCAACTGAACTAAAGGGTAAACAGGGAGGAGAGAAGGCACTGTGAGTCACCCTGGAGACTGGAAATGGCACCACAATCCGCACAGGGGTTGTATACAGATCCCCCCATCTCAGGGGGAGGAAATGGACAAGGAAATGATAGAAGGCATCCTTAGGATGGCACAGAAGGGGGAGATATTGCTGATGGGGGACCTAAATATGCCAGATGTTAACTGGAGCACCTTTGCTGCAGCCACATCCAAGAGCAGGGCCATTCTTGATGCCCTAAAGGGGTCATGCCTCAGACAGCTAGTTTTGAACCCACCCGGGACGGAGCAATCTTAGACAAAATGGGGACAGAGAGAGGATCTCCAATCTTGAAGTGGGTAACCATCTGGGAACAAGCGACCACCAAACAGTGTGGTTCATGATAAACTTAGCTGTAGAGTCAAGCCATACAAAACTGAAGGTACTGGACTTTAGGAAGGCTGATTTTGTCAAAATGGGAGAGTGCCTCAGAAAAGCACTAGCAAGCAGGCAAGAAAGTGGGGTGGAGCAACAATGGAGAAACATCAAAACCACCATCACAGAGGCAACAATCCTTTGTGTGAAGCAAATAAACAAATCAAAATGAAAGAAAAAAACACTATGGTTCTCAAAAGAAGTGGCGGGGAAGGTTAGGGAGAAAAATGTAGCATTCAGGAAGTATAAGGAAACACGGAAGGAGCAGAACAGAGAACTGTACCAGTTAAAGCAGAAGGAAGCAGGAAAGGCAGTCAGAATAGCAAAGGCCCAAACTGAGGAAAAGATAGCCAACTCGGTTAAAAAGGGGGATAAAACCTTTTATAGGTACCTTAGGGAGCAAAGCAAGACTAAGGCAGGGATACTGAAGCTGAATAAAGAGGAAGGTGTTTGGGCAGAAAGCGACAGTGAAAAAGCAGGGCTACTGAACGAATATTTCTGCTCAGTATTCACAATGGAAGAGCAGGGGTAGATACCTAATCCAGTCAATAGAAGCACTCTGGATAGGGGGTTGATATTAGTCCTTTCACAGAAGAAAGGGTTCTGAAAGAACTCTTAAAACTGAAGGTGGATAAACCAATGGGGCCTAATAGGATGCACCCCAGAATTCTAAAAGAAATAAAGAAAGAACTAGTAACACCACTGACTACCTTTTTCAATAAATCATGGGAGGATGGTGTGGTACATGAGGACTGGAGGAGGGCGGATGTGATTCCCCTTCACAAAAGTAGGAGCAAGACAGAGGCAGGAAACTACAGAACTGTCAGTTTGACCTCAGTGGTAGGGAAAATGATGGAATCACTTCTGAAGGAAAGAATTGTTGAGTACCTAGAGGTCAGTGGGGTACAGGACCCAAGGCAGCATGGATTCATAGCAGGAAGGTCATGTCAGACAAATCTAATTGATTTCTTTGACTGGGTAACCAAAGTAGTAGACCAGGGAGGGGCTGTGGACTTGGCCTACTTAGACTTTAGCAAAACATTTGACACAGTCCCGCACAAAAGATTAATAAACAAATTAGCCAGCCTGGGAGTGGGTCCCAGGGTGGTCTTCTGGCTAAAACACTGGGTGGACAACAGGGCACAGAGCGTAATAGTAAATGGAGTCCACAGTGAAGAAAGGGGGATTACTACTGGGGTACCAAAGGGTTCAGTACTGGGGCTGGTCCTTTTTAATGTCTTTATAAGTGATATTGCAGGGGGAATGGAATGAAAAGCATGTCTCTTTGCAGATGACACAAAGATCTGCAACAGGGTTGATACACAATGAAGCGTGGAAAGGATGAGAAGGGACTTGGCAAAGTTGGAGGAATGGTCAGAAGTATGGCAGCTTGGATTCAATGCAAAGAAGTGCAAGGTAATGCACCTGGGAAACAAAAACACAGGCGAAGAGTATACAATTGGGGGTGAGATACTGACAGCAACAAAAATGGAAAGGGACCTGGGGGTAGTCATATCCGATGACCTAAAGGTGGGCCAGCAATGTGAGAAGGCAGTAAGGAGGGCTGGGGATACTGGGATGCATAGGGAGAGGCATCACCCGTAGAACACAGTAGGTTGTTGGCCCTCTGTACAGATAGTTGGTAAGACCACATCTGGAGTACTATGTACAGTTCTGGAGACCCCATCTCTGCAAAGACATAGACAGGGTGGAGGCTGTCCAGAGGGGGGCAACCAAAATGGTGCAGAGTCTGCACCAGAAGACATATGAAGAAAGATTAAAGGAGCTTAAGATGTATAGCCTCGAGGAAAGGAGGGAAGAGGGGGGAAATGATAGAAACTTTCAAATACCTCAAGGGAATCAACAAAGTCCAAGAAGGTAGCATCTTTCAGAAAAAGAGATCTGCAAGAACAACGGGGTACAATTTGAAGATAGAGGGGGTACGACTCAGAGGTAATGTGAGGAAGTATTTCTTCACAGAGTGAGTTGTAGATGCATGGAACAGCCTTCCTGAGGAGGTCATAGAGTCAAAAACAGTGGGGGAACTCAAGAATGCATGGGACAGACATAAGGCAAATCTAGTGGGGGTAGGAGGAAGTTGGCTGTTGGTTAACTAGGATCTGCAGCTTATCCATTAGGTAGGTAAATGGGCAGACTGGGTGGGCCAAGTGGTCCTTATCTGCCATCAGATTCTATGTTTCTATGTAGTGCAGGCCTTGGACAGGATCCATGCACCACCCACCAGTCCTCGGTCACCCCCCCCCCAATACATTAGGCATTAGTTCTTGTGCATGGTATAGTGGCTCTATGCAGAGTACATGTAGTCCAACTGGTAGTAACATGGCTGCTCATCTCAGAGTTCATAGAATACAAGTTTGTGCTGCTCAGCTCAGAGTTCATAGCATACCAGTCCATACTGTACAATCTTGTTTGTGTACTACGCAGTAGGTCCACACTTCCTCTTCTGGCCACGTTGTCCTGCATGTGCCACCTTTCCCTGTGGAGCATATGCATGATGAGTGTCCACCTGTGTCCTGTCATTGGTTCTATCTCCTGACATTCTCTGGGACCAATGTAATGTTGACCTCTGGGACCTCTGTGTGGCAGATCCTGTTACGCAGGTGGACATGTCACTAGCAGTTTGGACTGCACAGATGTAATTTGATATCTTCCTCTGTTTCCTGAGGGTAGTGCAGTGGGTCTTGTATGTGTTTCATGGCACTTGTGGCCTGTGTTGGGGAACCTCCACTGGACATGATGTTTCCACTGCTGGCATCAGTGGCCTGACTTGTGGCAGAATATATTTTTGCAGCCTGTTTGATGCTGCTAGCCTGGCCTGTGAAGGCACTTGCTCCTGGGGATGGATGTGTGTGTCCACAGCCTGGGCACTGATTACACATTTTACAGGGACCTGCTCAGTACCAGGACATGGTGTTGTGTCAGCACCAGGTTGTGCATTCAATGCCATGGTGCAGGCCTGAATGCTGCATGGACTGGGGCCTGGGTCCTGGCAGATGCTGCTGGCCTGAATGGTGCTGACATTGGAATGTATAGCCAGGTCCATGGTGACGTGAGGAAGCAAGATGGAGACCGGTATGGGTCTGCCCTAAATAACTGCTGCAGCAACACAGTTATTTTTTATTTTTAGTTATTTATTTGTTTTTTTATTAGCTGAGTTTGCTTTAGTGAAGGCTTTTCAGCGATTAAGGCTAGTGAGGGTGCGCAGTTTTTGTTTTTGTTTTCGGGACCATTGTTGTTATTTGTCCGTTTAAGTTTTGGAGCTGCTGCCCTACTGCATAACTCCTATTTGCACTAGGGCTTCAGTTTTCAATTGTCTTTTTCTTTGTGTGGCTATCCAGTTTTGTCCCTCCGTTTACTGGATTTTGGTGACTTTTGGTTGCTTTTCCATTTCTGCAGTCTATTTTCTGGATTAAACCCTGTTTTCCCGATGACAACAATTTTCCACCTACCGACTGCACTGCAAGGTTGTTGCCAAGCCTATGAAGCCTATGGTGACTGTTCCTTAATGCTTTGACTGGAAGAATCCCTGGGATCCTGGACCGAGAAGGGTTGCTCAAGGACCTGTGAACTTTTTCATGTCCACCATGTTGGAGTTGAGGAGGTGGTGAGCCTGCCGGGTTTGTGCACTTTTATTCCTGTCACTTTGCTGGGAACTGTAGTGAGACTCTATCGGGGTCCTATGACTTAGACTTAGAAGTAGCGGCTTGGCCTGTGCTCTCCACGGTGTGGGGGGGACAGACGGGTGCTCACCTGTGGGTGTAGCACTTTTGTCCACCTCAGGGGGCTATTCAGAGCATAGCAGTAGTAGGAAGACTTCAGCTCTGGGGCCTGATCCCGGGGTTGGTTCAGACTGAGCCAGCTGCAATCCAGGTTTTGTCTTGGAGTCTTTGGATGGACTGGCTGGATTGTCTTAATAATCTACAGCGGATTGCCTGGTTAACCTTCATTTTGAACCTAGGGTGCTGCTTCTGGAAATACCTTGAAACAGGGAGAGGTGGAGTGTCTTCGGTGATTAGGAGGGTTTTGTCAGTATTTGACTGTCAAGGCTGTGAGAGGGCTTCTGGACTTCATATCATATTTATTTTACATACTTGTCTGCTGTGGTGAGAGAACAGCAGTTTTGACTGTGCTGACAGAGGTGTCCCCAGATCAGGCGTTACTCTCCCACAGAGCTCCAGGGCCTCCACCCCTTTGATTTTCCACATTTGCCAGCTGAGGTATATGCCCGATGCTGAGCTTTGGGGATTGTAAGGAGGAGTCATAGGGAAGGGGGCCGTGAACCTCTGGGGAGAGTGGAGCTGAGTGGCCAGATTGGAGTGGTGGGGACCAGAAGATGCCTGGTGTGAAATGGGTCCCAGATAGTGGTCCTCCCTGTCTTGTTCCCATGCCCAAGGGTGCCGCCACATGTGGGCAGATGGCTCGGCTGGCCTCGGGGTCCCATCCTACTTAGATGATGTTGTGTAATGCCAGGTCCATGAAAAACAAGAAGGTAGTGATTGCTAATCTTGTTGGGTTTTCGGACCTGGCTTGCATCACTGAGACCTAGCTTGATGAAAATTCTGGCCCAGTTCTTGAGTCAGCTATTCCAGCAAGGTTCTCAGTTATACACCACCCGAGGATGGATTGTAGGGGTTGGGGTGTAGCCATAGGTTTTAGAATGGAGTTGGGCCATGTGGATATGCCAGTTGGGGTGACCCGTCCTTTGAATGTATCATGGGCACAGGTGTGGGATGCAGGATTCTTCTCGCCGACCATCCACCCAGGGGCAAGAAGCAATTCCTGCAGGAAGTTGCAGACTTCATCGTTGATATGGTGTTGTAGTCCACTAGATGGATGGTTCTGGGGGACTTCAATGCCTGAGTCGATGATGAACTCTCACAGTTTGGTCAAGACTTCCTCCAATTGATAAATTCATTGGGCTTCAAACAGGTGATTACCTCTGTGACCTACAATCATGGTCATTCCTTGGACCTGGTCTTTCCATTGGGGATGGAGACTTCTGACCTGGTGGTGGAGCCAGTCAGTTGGTCTGACCATCACACCATAAGGTTCAATTTACAGACCCCCCCCCATAGACCTGCCACCATGGAGATGGTCTGGTACCACCCTTTAAGGGGTTTGCCCCCGATGGCCTGGCGATGGTACTGGACCTATCGGGCTACCGAGGTTTAGCGGTGATCCAGACACTTTGGTACAGGGCTATAATGACGCTGTGTCAGGGGCTCTGGATCTACTCTCTCCTGTCCATGTTTGTCCCCTCACCCAGTGCCCTTGGTCCCCCTGGTTTGATAGGACTTTGAGGGAGCTGAGGAGAGTGGGATGAAGGATGGAGCATCACTGGCGGAAACTGGGCCTGGATGCGGACAGACTTAGATCGATGGCCCATTATAAGGACTATCATTTGGCTATCTCCTGTAAGGAGGCAGAGTTCCTGTCCAGGAAGATTGCTGCAGCACAGAATTGACCAGCTCAGCTCTTTCGGACTGTGGACAGACTGTGCAATCTAGCCTGTTTGCAGACTCGGAGAGCGTTGTCACAAGACAAATGTGACAAGCTTGCTTGATACTTTACCAATAAGGTTGCCGACATCAGGTACGAGATCTGTGCAGTTCGCTTCAATGGGGATGGCAGTGGTTGGTGGGAGGTTGCAGCTCCTTGGCCTGTCTGGTCTGACTTCTGCTGGCCAGCAATCGAGGATGTCATAAGGATTATCCAGATTATGCGGCTGACCTTCTGTAGTTTGGACCCGGGCCCAATGCGCCTCCTTGTGGGGTGCGTTGAGATCATTGGCTATGTTCTTGCTGAGATCGTCTGGTGTTCATTAGACTCAGGTGTGTTTCCAGACACCTCGATGGTGACACCTCTGCTTAAGAAACCTTCTCTCTACCCAGACTGTCTTGCTAACTACAGACCCATCTCTAACCTTCTCTTTGTGGGTAAGGTTACTGAGAAGGGGTTGCACTGCAGCTGGAGGATCACTTGACCATCCACGACATCTACAATCCTCTCTAGTCTGGATTTCAGAAAAGGCATAGCACCGAGATGGCCCTTGTTCAGGTCCTCAATGATCTCCTGATAGTGAGAGATTGGAAGAGCTGTTCCATCTTGGTTCTTCTTGATGTCTCTGTGGCATTTGACACCGTTGGACCATGGTGTGTTGGTAGAGCACCTGTGGCTGATCTGCGGACTATCAGGTATGGTCCTCAGATGGTTCCACTCTTTTCTCATTGGCAGGTTTCACAGAGTTGTCTCTGGGGTTTATTCCTCTGACAAATTCTCCCTGTCATGTGGGGTGCCGCAGGGCTGTGTGCTATCTCCCATGTTGTTCACGGTGTACTTGCTGCCATTGGGAGACATTGTAAGGTGGTATGGGCTGAGTTTTCACTGCCATGCAGATGACACTTAGGTGTAACTGTCCTTTGTGCCTGATCAGGTGGGAGTTATCTCAGGCTTTAACAACTGCCTTTCTGAGATTGAAGACTGGATGGGTGCCAACTGGCTGAGATTGAACCCGAATAAGACCAAGGTTCTGGTAGTGGACCCAGGTCATCGGGTGGAGGGGTCTTCGGTAGGCCAAGCATCTGGGTTTTGGCTTGGCTGCTGCCAGCTGATGACCACCAAATGGGTGCGAGATCTGGGTGTGATTCTTGATGACAGACTGATGCTTAAAGTTCAGGTGTCATCCATTGTCAAGACTGCCTTTTACCAACTAAGGAAAACTGCTCGGATCAAGCACCTAGTTCCACCTGACAACCTTCCAACTTTGGTCCAAGCCTTTGTGACCTCTCGCCTCGATTACTGTAATTCCCTTTACCTAAGGCTACTGGGAGATGATATCCGCCACTTGCAGCTAGTGCAGAATGCTGCAGCTAGGCTGTTGACTGGGCTATTGCCAAGTTGCCATGTCACGCCGGTTCTGCATGACCTGCACTGGCTGCCTATTCAGTGGTGGATCACCTCCAAGGTCAGCTTGTTGACCTATAAAGTCCTACGTGGACCAGGTCCGAGTTATCTGCAAGTGCTTCTTCTTCCCTACTGCCTTTCCTGGCCACTGCACTCCAGGATTGCTAGAAAGTCCCAGGGTTTATTTAAAGTTATCTTGGGCCTGAGCATTTGAATTTGTGGCCCCTTCCCTGTGGAATTATCTACCTCATCAGATAAGATAGTGCCTGATGGTGGAGAGTTTTTTTTGAAATTTCTATTTTTTCCTCCCACTGCCCCACAGAGCCATTCCATCTGGAGCATCCATGAAGCCTGCCCCTGCCAGCACCTACCTGCACTCTCTGGTCACTCCATCAAGCCACACAACCCCCCCCTCGGCCAGGTCTGGGTCAGGTAACCCCCAAATCTTGAAATCTTGTCAGGGTCCTGGGTCACAGGCAGGTGCTGGTACATCAGGACCCGGCTTGGTGCTCCGTCATCCTGGCTCTGTGTTTTTTTTTTCCCTATGTTCCTCATGGGACGCTACGTGCCTGAGCGTCAAGGCATCTGCTGGCATCCACAATGTCCTCCCCCTCCTTCCACAAAGGAGCAGCCTCTGCGGCTGATTGACTGCTGGCCTACGCCTGCAACCAATCATGCCCCTGAGACTGCAGCTTGCCATCACTTCCCCCAGCCTCCGCCAGGGGTTGCTGCTTGCTGGTATGGAAGTCCACCCTCCCCCCGGAGAAGGCGAGCTGTCCGCAGACACTCTAGCCTGTCTCCCTCCGGCCAACCCCCAATGATCTAAGCTTGATCCAGAACCTGGGTCGCTGGCATGGTGCGAGGTGTGGCGTCCAGCGCCTCAACCCTCAGCGCCACGGGCTGGCCTGGTGGAGAGTTTTAAATCTGCATTGAAAGAACATTTATTTAATCTTGCTTTCCTTGATGTTGTATAAGTTTGTTATGGATGTTTATGATGATTATGGAGCTTTTAGCTAGGATTTTATTTTTTATTGTACTAGCACTATGATCCTTCAGGGAATAGCGCTATTTTATAAATAAAGCTGATTTGATTTGATCCTGGGTAGTACACAGAACTTGTCCTGATTCCTGTTGGATGCCCCCAGGCTGCATTATAGGGGCATTGGCTTGTTGTGCCACCTGTGTGTTTGGTGTTTGGGTTGTTGGGACCCATGATGGATCAAGCATTGCGATGCTGGAATGGGTTGTGGGAGCACCAGTGTCCGGTGCATTTAAGGTTCTGATTGTCTGTTTGGTTTGTGTACTGTAGGTGTCAGCATGCTGTGTGCTGGGGACCTGTTGGTAGGGTTTGCTGTAATACTGACCATCATGCACGTTGTACCCACATCCATTGTGTGCCTCATATCCATACCATTCCCAGCCTCTTTGGCCATATCTGTTGGGCCCACCAGTGGGGTTTCCATAGCTATAGCCCATGGCTGCATCGTAACTCTTGCCAGTGTATACATGTTACCTTTGTGCACTGTGCATATGTGTGCTGTGAGTGCTATGGTACCCTTTTCCTGGTTACAGACTCTCCTATCTGCCACACACAGTAAGGTCATGGCTGTGTTGTTCTGTTGCAGTGGTGGTCTGGGTGTGGCGCATTGCCTGTATAATGGACTACAAGACAACAGCAATGGCAGTGATGGCATTGGTTTGCTTCTGTTGTTGGCCTACTGCACTCCATCACTAAGCATACCAAAAAGTTTCCAGCACTCACCACCTCGATATAAGGAAAGGATGCCTTCATGAAAAAAACTGTAGCTAAAATCATTTGTAAGCACGATTTCTCTCGACATAGTTTCAGATGACTTGTCTTTTATCAAAGGCCTTTGATAAAGAACAAGTCATCTAAAACCTGTCAGGTGGGGAGTGCGTGGCTTTTAACAATAAATGATTTTGCTACAGTTTTTTTCATGAAAGTGTCCTTTCCTTATAGTGAGGTGGCGAGTGGTGGAAACTTTTTGATATGAATACATTGACTTTTTTCTTGTGAGTGCCAACAAGTCCTAGTGCGTATCTCTGTATATACAAATGCACTCCATCACTACTGCCATGTGCTCTAGTGTCTCTGTCTGCCTCTATTCACATAGTTGGATCCCATGCAATATGGAAGTGACATCTGCATGGTGTGCCACACTGTGGCATATCCCAGTCTGAATAGCATCTTGTACTCCAGAGAGTACTTCCTCCACACACCTCTAATGTGCAATAATGGTAGTGTGGTGCTCCTCCAAGGCTACCCGTATGACTGTTATTTACCTTCTCAGAGCATCCTCTGTGTCAGTTACATCCCGATAGCACTGGCCCAGGTCATCATCTTGCAGGGGTTAAGTTGTCACCACCTCTGTAGGTTGCTGTGGTGACGTGACCCACCATTCTTGCTGCATGGGGCTGAGTTCAAGGGTGATATTTGCATGGCCTGTATCCCTGATATCTGTGTCTGACCCCTCACTGTTGTCCTGTGATACCTGTGTGGTGTCTTCACTGTCATTGCAGTGGTATGTAACCTCTGGGTGAGTACTACGGCTTTTGTTGTCCTGCTCCATGCGAAACTTTGGATGCCAGACACTCTGTGATGTGAGGCCCCAGTGTCTGTGTCCTCTGACTCTCCTCCATGATAATGGTGTTCTTGGGAGGTGCTCACAGTGCTAGGTACCATAGCTCCTGGTTAGTCAGTGGTGGCATCTGTGAGGAGACAATGTATCTGTAGTTAGCTACTGCAATGTACGGCCATATCACTATGTCACTGTTCCATGTCTGTGTTGCATATTGTTGCAGTTGTCTGCACCAACTGCAGGTTGGCTGCTGCAGCCATAACATGGTGCAGGCTGTGGTGTGCCACAACCAGTACGTATTGTTGGTTTGCTTGACTGTCTACCTGTCCTATGTATGGTGTGTTGCTGTCTATATGACTGCAGTGATGCCTGTATGTCCTGACAAGTCGAGTTCTGGCAGCATTGCCTCATGCCTGCACTCATTCCCTTCTACCGTATCCATCGTCCATTGCAGCCAGCTGCTCACATAGCAGTTTGGTGTGCCTAAGTGTGCAACATGTCATTCAAAACCTGTCAGCAGACCACTTGGCAGCCTTGGAACTTGAGGGGTGGGAGATGTAGTTCTCAGCAGGGTGGTGTGGCCAACATTTTCACTTCCTGGTGCACTGTTGTGTGGTCTGTAGGACCTCTGGTGCTATTTACAGTTAATGACATCCACTCTGGAGAGGGCAAAGTGACCAGTGGGGTGCCACAAGTATCGGTACTGGGCCCAGTCCTCTTCAATGTCTTCATAATCGACATTGCAGAAGGACTGGAAGGGAAGGTATACCTGTCTGCGGATGACATAACAATCTGCAACAGAGTAGACACATGGGGTCGGATGGGGGGAGAATGAGAGATGATCTAAAAAAGATGGAAGAATGGTCATGGGTTTGGCAGCTGGGCTTCAATGCAAAAAAAGTGCAAAATCCAGTTCCTGGGGCACAGAAACCCACAGCAAATGAATCAACTGGGAGGACAAGTACTAGCAATCACAAAACAGGAAAGGGGCCTGGGTGTAATAATTTCTGATGATCTGAAGGTAGCTAAACAGTGTGACAAGAAGGTGGGAAAGGTGAATGAGATGCTTGGTTGCATAGGCAGGGGTATCACCAGCAGAAAGATGGAGGTAATAATACCCTTGCATAGATTACAAGTAAGACTCCAACTTGCATACTGTGTCCAGTTCTGGGGGCCCCACCTCTGTAAGAACATAGACAGGGTAGAGGCGGTACAAAGGACGGCAACCAAAATGGTGCAGGGACTACATCAGAAACCCAATGAAGCGAGGCTTAAGGATTTAAATATGTACTCACTACAAGCAAGGAAGGAAAGTGGAGATATGATTGAAACATTCAAATATCTCACAGGTATAAACAAGGTGCAGGAAGGGAGCATTTTCCAGAGAAAAATACTCGAGGACAAGGGGTCACACTATGAAGCTGGAGGGGTGGAGGCTGAGAAGAAATGTAAGGAAATATTTCTTCATGGAAAGGGTGGAGGATGCTTGGAATAGCCTTCTAGTGGTTGTGGAGGAGGCATAAATGGTTATAGGATTCAAGAAATCATGGGACAGACACAAGGAAGGGGATCTTAGAAGTATGGCAAGGGGGTGCAAACCAAAGGCTGAGTAGGGTCTGCGGTGGCACTGTAGGTAGGGAAAATAGGGCAGACTAGGTGGGGCAAGAGGTCCTTATCTGCTGACACCTTCTGTGTTCCTACATGGCGTGGTGGCAGATCAGGATGCAGCAGGGTGCATCACTATTTGCAGGCCGGTATGCCATGCCTGCACAGTGTGACCCCCCCACCTACCAATCCATTGCATGTGTCTAAGCACAGACTCCACCAATGTATTGCTCCATTTATTCTCCTGTCCAGTCCACCCCTCCGCACCTTACACCTTCCAGCAGCACCATGTCCTTCCATTGCTGCTGACCCCCTACCACCCAGGTGTGCCACTTTATATTGTGTATTCTGACCTTCAGCTACAGCTCATGCTCAAGCTCACCACCCTCAGCATTCCCAAGGCCCGACTGTCCCACACTGGGTGGGCCATAGGCCCTTATCTGCCGACACTGTCTATGTATCTATGTATCTATGTATCTATGTATCTATGTACTTCTGCGGAGATAGCACTGACCACAATGTACTGCTTCCTCTGTACATCCCAGAAGTAAACAGTCCCCATGCTCCTGCAACAGACTGTCTGGCCATGATTATTTTGACAGTACTTTTCAACTGGCTACATGCTGAGCATTCATATCTGCTCAGCTGTTTCCCACCATTTGTGGCCCACCCTACAAGAGTCTAGCATATGTTATGGTGCATTCTCCTGTGCCACAGCCACCCTCCTGCCTTATATGTTTGGGCCACCGTTGTTCTGTGTGTGTCATATACAGTACATGTGTGTACCACACCCTCATGCCTCTGCAGCATGCAGTTGCATGTGTACACACTACATGCCATTGGTGACACTGTGTTACACAAGTAACACATAATGGCCTTGTAGAATGCCTTTGTCAATATGTGTGTTCCTGGCTGCAGCTGCAATGTTCACTATGTGTATCTTGGCCCATTACACACATACCTGATCATATCTCTACCAGTGTGGGTCATTCGTCTGGTACTTTGCACATGCTGTGACCCTACTTGCCATCACAGCATTTTTGCAGCTTTGTGGGCTCCACAGCTCCCCTAATGTTTCTGGTACTTCCATGTTTGCGTGGTCCTGGCAGTTCTACATCTGCCAGTGGTAGTGTCTTGCCATCCTAGCTAATAGTGTAGTGGCAACCATGCCTTTTACATACCTGCTAAACTGTGTAGCCTGAAGAGGTCTAGGTTGCTGTCTTCCTCGATTGTCTGGCTATTGAAGTGTGCTGCCCACACACTCTTCCTGGCTGCTCAGGGGTATGACTTGGCTTGTCCCACCTCCCATGGCACTGGTGCAGCATTTGCTGTCTGCTATCTTCTCCTTTGACCTTTGCCTGATATCATGGTACCGTTTTCTGCAGCTCCCTTATGCTGCACCATACAGGGCCAACAGCATTCACCCTAGTGGCAATCTCATTCCAGGCCTGCTTCCTATGGTACCGCAGCTCCTTGTCCCCACCTCTGGACAGCAGCAGATCAACTTGGACATCCACCTCCTCTATGAACATATCAGTTTCAGCTTCAGTGAAGCTTTTCTTTTTGTGCTGGTGCTTGCCTTGCCTTGCTTGTGTCGATCTCTTTGTCTTTTGTTCTGCCATTTTCTTGCATCACTATTTTTTGATGCAGCTTCCATCATTCTAGCTCACTGCACCATATTCATGATGCAGTGTGTGACCTGTAGCACTTCTAGTAACTTCAAAGAAATGAATGCTTCTGTATCAAAATCAGGCGCATACAATTTGAAGCACCTGGAACTGATGCAAGGGAGTCTTTGATACATCTTGTGTCTCTCTAAGGCCTCTTTGAAAATCAAGTCCCATACATGAATAGAAATGTACAATTTGTTTCAATCTACACTCTTCAGTTGTAAGAAGTAACTTTAATAAAGTGCATGAATATGTTAACGTACTATATTTATTTTTACAGTATTTGGAGATTAGACATTTTTGCTTTCTTTATCTCCAACCACACTTTAAACTAGTAAGCAGCTAGGCATTTAGCTTCATATACTATATAATATCTGTAGAAGTCAACATACATATTTAACAGTGATGATTCAGTTTCTGACTTGCACAGCAACTGCAAGTATAAATATCTGTATTTACAGATGCAATTTAATGATTCTACATAGCTAAATGTGTCTTAATGCTCAGAACACCTGTTTCCATTTTATGCTAAATGTATAATAGGATTCCTGAATATTATTTGAAAAAGTTGAAGTATGTTTTACAAACATACTTACATAAGTATTTAAGGTCATTGTTCTATTTATATCACAAACACTATCTTAGCAGTTAGATAGCAATAAGCCTTCATAAAGCATATTTTTTTTTATATAGTAACATTTTGGAATTACACCTTTGAGATAAAAACTCATTTGCAAAGGCTTCTAATCAGACTAAGGTGGTAGGGGTGACAACTAGTAATATATATGGGAAGGAAGGGGAAACAGTTGCAGCTAACAAGCATTGCCTGGTAAACTTTAAGTAGTACAATATGCAAATACATTCACTTTCAGTAAACTTTGCATAGTACAATATGCAAATATATTCACAGCTGATAATAGACAAATAGGTTAATACAGAGCATCCACAGATCTATATGATGCAGTCTCAACAGAGGGGATGAGGAGCTAGTAGAAGTAAAGGAGAGGGAAGAGGGTAAATGGGGGAGGGCAATGTTAGTGGGTGCGCTATAGCAGTCAGCCCCACCTGAGGTGGGCAGTGTTGGGCCGCAGGGCTTGGGACAAGTCATGTCAGGAGTTTTGAGGACATTAGGTGGAGGTCAAGTCTGGTAGTTGCAGTGTACAGATGGAGTGAGGGATTTCCTGAGTGTTGCTTTGAAGTGGCCAAGGTGTGCAAGGCTTGTGATGATGTAAGGAAGCTCATTTTGCCAGGTAGGGCCCTAACTTTGCAAGGTCTACTGGAGTCATAATGTGCGTAAAGCGGCGTCGTTATAACTAACCAGAAATAGCGCTGTCTAGGACAGTGAATGGTACAATACTGCATGTACTGCTGTACACGGTATTGCACCATTCGCACACTCCTAGGCAGAGGATAAGACCTCTGCTGGGAGTGGGTTCTGCTGAGCAGCTGCCGTGGCTCACTGGACAGAGCCACAGCAGCAGGAACCCAGGCACTGCGTCTGGGACCTGGTTTGATTCTCGGTACCAGAATTTTAATTTTTTTAAAGACTTTGTGTGCTCCCCAAGTTGGACCCCCCTGGAGTTAAGAATCTTTAGTTGGGGTGGGTCCAGGGGGTGCAGCCCCCCACTGCAGGGGATGTGGGGGTGGAGCCCCCCACAGAAAAAAGAGTTATGCCACATGGCATAAATCACGCTGTATTGGCAGCACAATTTATCCATGCGGCATAATGTTTTGCAACATTATGACCCCGTGCACTGCAAAGGCTCACCTGCCCAGTGTTGTTTTCCAACAAGGCACTGACAAGGCATGCTTTGTTACTCTCCTAGTGGTATGCAGGAAGGGGACAGGCTGGAATGGTGCCTGCATTGAGGGAGGTACGAGACCTAGTAGAGCCTTCTTCCCTAGCAGGCAGGTTTGGAGTTTGATTCAGTCATGGAGAGGAAGCCATTTGGTCCTAAAATAAAGATTGCATGTGTGTGAGAGACAGTTGGCACTGAGCACAAATCTACACGCCTTGGTGAAAGCTGTCTGCACTCTGTGAAGGGTGGTTTCCGAAGCTGCTCCATAAACCACATTACTGTTTTTGTGGACTGGGAGGATTGTACCATTGACAGCCATTAACCTGGCCTCTAGTGTGAGGCAGAACCAAAGCCTATATTGGGTCCCTAGCTTCCTGTTGGCAGCAGAGGTAATATTGCCAATGTGTTCTTTGAATAATAGAGAGTCATCAATTGTAATCCCTAAGTTTCTGAAGAAGGTCACCTGCTATAAAGTGGTGGCAGAGCTGTTGGTTATTATGAAGGGGAGTGTTTCTTTCCTCTTTTGGAGTCCCACGAAGAGCATCTTCTTTGTGTTTTTTTTGCTGTTAAGCACTAGTAGATTATTTTTAAATGAATCCTGTAGCTGGTTGAAGTTGTTTTTCAGATTCCTGCTGAGTGCTTCCTGGCAGGAGTCTTGGGAGAATAGTACAGTGCTGCCTGCATAAAGCAGGACTTTGGATGTTGAGTAGGCATCTGGAAGGTTGTTCACGAAGAGGCTAAACAGAAAGGGACCCAATATGGAGCCCTATGGGACCCCTAATGTGACCTTTCTGGTCCTAGAAATGTCTCCATTGATTTTAACTTGCTGTGAGCTCCCAGTCAGATAGCTACCACATCAGTTTATCTGTATTGGAGGAGAGGCCTAGGCAATATAACCTGTGGAGCAGGAGCTGGTGATCCACCAAGTCAAATGCCTTGGTTAGGTCAATAAAGATTGCACCAACCAGATGACCCTGGTTGAGGGCCTTGTGGTCCAAGTCAGTGAATTCAATTAGGGCAGTGTTAGTGCTGTGCATCTTGCATAAACCATGCTGTAGGGGGCACTGAAGGTTGTATTTATGTAAGTGGTCTGTAAGTTGGTTGGCAATGATTCTTTCCAATGCTTTTGAGAGCAGGAACAGGATTGAAATGGGCCTGTAATTGTTTACTAGTGACCGGTCACCTCCTTTTAGCACAGGGGTGACCAGTGCCATTTTCCACCTTGAAGGGAATTTGAAGAGATGGAGTAACAGGTTGAAAAGCTTAGTGATGGGTTTGATAACCACTGTGAGTGTGATGGAGATTAGTTTCATTTCAATCCCTTCACTCCCCATCCTTGTTTTGCCCAAGACTCTCCCTAAATGTTTGCTAGTTTCCTTAGTAGTCACATGCCTAAAGTAAAAGTTGGGGCAGTGCACGGTGTTTGAATAGGTTGGTGAATGTTCTGCGGGTGCTTCAACTTGGGAATCAGAGGCCTCCTTGTGGGGGAGAACTGTGCTGTAGTCCATGAATGCCCTATTAAAAATGTTGGTAATGATATTGTCCTCTAGGATGATTTCTCCACTGTGATTTAGCATTGTGGGGGGGAGGGGGTGTCTTGTAGTCAGTCCCTAGCAGATTCTTGATTGAGGTTCAGAATTTTATCCCATCACCCCAATGACATAATTGTTGGTTCTTGTGGGATGTGGCCTTGGTTTTCTGGATTGCTCAAGTGCACTTGTTGCAGGTGGCTTTGTAGTTTGGGACATCCACAAATGACCCTGTGGCTCTGGCCCAGTGCCAGAGGTTATCCCATTGATGAATCATTTTGAGAAGAGAGGTGGTAACCCTGTCCATGCTCTTGTTTTTTATCATCTTCTTGTGGTATGGGGCAATCTTTTCTGCTGCCGTGTTGAAGCATTTGATGAAGAACTCAAGGGCGGGATCAACATTGGAGCACAAGTCCAGAAAACTCCAGTTGATTCCTGAGAGGTAGTTTTTGAAATCGGCCATTGCCTTAGTTTTGATTATCCTGTTTTGTAGCAGTCTAGGGAGAAGCTTTATCTGCTTTGATGACCACCTGCATTGGATGGGTGAATGGTCACTCAATGCGTCCGGGAGTACCTTGACCTCAGTTAATCTTTCAGGGTGTGTAGTTAATAGCCAGTCAATTAGTGTGCTTGTACCCATGTGATAGTTCATTCTCATGCTGCTCTTGAACATATGGGTTAGGTAGAGTCCAGCAACAATGTCCCTGTGCACAGCATACGAGCTGGAAGACCAGCTAGAGTTGAAGTCCCCCTTTACAATAGTTTCATTGTTCTGGCTGGCCTGCTTGTAGTAGCTAACAAAGGTATCAATCCTGGTCTGCTGCCACCTGGGAGGGATCTAAACTGCCATAAGGACTAGACATTTTTGCCCCTACTTAGAAAGATTTTGACCGCAAGGCATTCATAGTCATTTGTGGCATTAGACAGTTGGATTCTGTGACACTGTAAATTGTTGTGAATGTAGATTAAGCAGCTTCCTGCTTTTTTCCCGATGTGGTCTTGCCTGTGGATGTTGTATCCAGGGATGGAGACTACCGGATCAGGTATTCGCGGCATGAGCCATGTCTCTATTAATATTATGACATCTGGCTGAGCATGTGCCACCCAGGCTTCAAACTGTGCTAGCCTGGCATTGAGGCTGTCAATGTTCAAGGCCACAAGCATTAATTGGCCAGTTGAGGCTCTGGCCTGGGGGTTGTTTGGCTGTGGACCAGGGTTAGGGTGAATGTTCCCTGAGATTAATAGGATTAAAATCAGTTTCCTGGATACCTTTGGGAACTAGCGTAGTCCTCTCATCTTCAGCGCATACCATATTGAGCTCTTTGTATGCTGCAGATCCTGCGCATTATGTAGGCATGAGATGAGATACAGTACATAGCTGGGGTATGGAGTAGCTTAGGGGAGGTAGTGGTCCAGGTGGGCCGCTGAACATAGTGTGTGGGGGGGTGAACAGCTCATGGTCTCCTACTGGACTGGCCTGGTGCATCACAGTTTAAGATAGTCTGAGTGGCTGTTTGGTAGCCTTTTAGTTGATAGGCACAGGGTCAGGGCTACAGCAAGGAATAGGAGAAGTGGGGTAGTGCTGCCTCCAAGTCCTGACCATATTCACATCTTGGTGTGGTTTGTGTGTGCTATAGTGGGTGTTGCAACCAGAGACAACTGGGCAGTTTAGTCTGGGATGCCAACAAGTGGGTGCTGGGCATACCAGCACATTGTTGGGGGGGGGAGGTGGTATACTGGTAATGTCAGGGTTAAGGCTGTGGCATCAAAGCTGATTATGTTTTGGAAGTCTGTGTACTGGGAGATACCACCCTGATGGGCTCTGGGGGGAGTGATATGTATTAAATCAAGTATCCTTTGGGTGAGCAGTGTGAAACTAATTAATTTTGTAGGTGAATAAAGGGGCCCTTTGGGTGGGGTGGGTGGCTGGGGTGGGGGTGGGAAGCACGATACAGTGCCAGCACATAGTGCAGTGTCATACCCCAGTGTTCATCTTGCTTTGCTGGGGTGAGGTGAGATCAGTACCTAGAATGTGCTCCACAGGGCTCCATAGGAGAGTGGTGTAGGGGGGAGGGCCTAGTTGATTTCCTGCACTCAGGGACCCACTGTGCAGGTCCGGTAGTGCAGCAAAGGGGTCAGGGAGCTGGGGAGAGAAGCAACAGGGTTAAGTAGCCAGGTAAGAGTGGGAGAACTATATGGGTGAGGGTGAAGAGAGAGAGAGAGAGAGAGAGGACTGGGACAGTGACTAGGCCAGAGAGAGCAGGGAGACAGCTACATCATCAAAAGCAGGCAGAAGAGCAAAACAATGGCTAGCTGAGTATAGTACATTCCCGAGACACTGTAACACATTTAATTGAGCATCACAGTTTAGAGAATGCTGCCAGGAACATGCTTAAATAACACAAAGCAATTTTAGGCAAATAATACTATGGCTATAATGAACAAAGTGTCCGGTAGCACTACGGACTATAAGCACCCTTAAAAATTCATCCTGGGCAGTGTAAATCCAGCACTTCAAAGACAACAGTTGTAATTAAAGTACCTGTTTTGCTGTGCAGAGGCAGGGTACAGTTAGTACAATTTTACCAACTGAAATTCTGTCAGTACTGTTTGGCCAATCCAGGACCAGCCATGTGGTCCAGCAGTACAAGATGGTGCTGTACCCCAGTGTTTGTCTTGCTTTGCAGAGGTGAGGCGAAAGCAGTACCTGGAATGAGCTTTGGAGGGCTCCGTAGGAGGGTGGTGTAGTGGTGAGGGCCTGATTCCTTTCCTGCCCTCAGGGACCCACTGTGCAGGTCCAGTAGTGCAGTGAAGGGATCAGAGTGCTGGAATGTGCTTCAGAGGGCTCCGTAGGAAGGTGGTATAGTGAGGAGGGCCTGATTCCTTTCCTGCCCTCAGGGACCCACTGTTCAGGTCCGGTAGATCAGCAAATTGGTCAGGGAGCTGGAATGTGCTTCGGAGGGCTCCGTAGGAGGGTGGTGTAGTGGGGGAGGGCATAATTCCTTTCCTGCCCTTAGGGACCCACTGTGCGGGTCAGGTAGCACAGTGAAGGGGTCAGGGGTCAGCATCTAATGATCAAGCAGAATTTTCAGCATCTGAAATGGAAGCTGAGACATTGTTTGGGTTTATAGATGTTTTAGTTAATTAATTATTTTAAAAGTTTCACCATTACATATCCTGTAACTTGGAATAATCAGGATGACAATTACTGTAAATGTTTTTGGTGCAGTATTGGCCACTGCTAAGCAATTTAAATCACAAATTGTAGTGAGAATGAAATAATGTGATCTACTGGGAATTGAACCCCAAGCCCCTAGAACATTGTTGTGGTGCACTATGCAATACCATTGAAAAGAGGTGTGTCTGGGAACCCCAGCTCCAAAATGCAAGCCTGTAGCTCAGTGGTTAAAGCACTGTGATAGTATTCTGAGGGCCTGGGTTCAATTCCCAGTTGATCATATTATTTCTTTCTCATTTCAATTTGTGATTTGAATTGCTTAGCAGTGGCTAATACTATACCAAAAAACATCTAATTGGCATCTTGATTATTCCTAGTTGTAGGATCTGCAATACCAGAGAAAGGCAGTGTGTCTAGGAACCCCAGGTCCAACCATGTGAGGCTGTATCTCAGTGGTTAGAGCACCACATGGGTCTGGATTAAGTTCTCAGTAGGTCACATTATTTCTTTCTCATTAAAATTTGCGATTTAAGTTACTTTCTGTGAAGTGACCAAATTTTGCTTGTGAAGTGGCCAGTTCACAGAAAGAAGTGTCACTTCATGGAAAAATGTGTTAATTCATATTATAAACTTTGCAAAACAGTGAAGTTTGAAGTTAGTGACGCCAATAGGAACTTCAGGAAGGTTCTCAAAGCTGAAGTTTCACAACTTTGCAGCAACTGTCAGTGCTCAGTAGGTAGCACACTCGCCTCTGAAGCCGGGAGATCAGAGGGCTGTGGGTTCAGTTCCCACATCTGGCACTTGGATTAATATCCCAATACTGACACTGTAGTGGAGCATAAGAGGGGTGCTGCACTTCTGAGGTGCCATCTTTCAGATGAGACGTCAAACCAAGGTCCTATCTGCCTGGATTGGTGGTAGTTCAGGTAGATGATAAAGATCCAGTGGCACTTATCGAAAAAAGAGTAGAGGAATTTCCCCAGTGTCCTGGCCAAATTTCCCTCATTCACTAAAAATACCACCAACAGCTTAATCTGCTTCAAGGTTAGTTGGCATTCATCATTATCCCCTTCCCCTGGGTCATGGCTGAAAATAGGCAGGATTTGTCTAGTGCACTTACCCGGTCAACAAAAATAAACAAACTTCTCTAGTGAAGTTTAAATTCTCTACATTTCTACATCACACACACACGTGTGTGTAAACTGCAGTTTGTTTTTTGTGCAAGTACAGTTGGCTTATTTACATTGTGTATTGCACCTGCAAATAAGAAGCTCCAAGCAAGACTTTAGCACAGACTCTTGACACACAAGTTGTGGCTGCAATTATAAAATGGGCATCCAAAATAAAGAAGCCTAATTGGTCAAAATATATCATGTGATTGTGCATGAAATCTGTTTCATACACATTCATCCTGGTCCTAAACCACATCACACCATGAGCAAATCAGTCCTCCTACAATCAGACCTATCTTCCATCAGTACCCCTATAGCCAGAATTGATCTTCCATCACAAAAATGGCTGTTACCTTTACACTGTAAAAAAACACTTCAACTGGCCCTAAAAATAAAACTACCTTACATAAAAAATGAAACAAATTAATTAAATGTTGTTTCCATGATCATCACACTTTCCTTACACATATATTGAGAGGCAGTATAGCGCAGTGGTCTAAAGCTCTGAGCTGCACATCTAGTGATATTCAGCAAACCAGACCTGGGTTTGAATTCCACAGTTTCCACTTACATACTGAGTGACCCTCAGCAAGTCACTTAACCTCCTTGTGCTCCCAGGTGGTTCCTATAAAAAAAAAAAAAAAAAGCTATCAGCTTAGTGTGCTATACCTGGTTAAACAACTAAATAAAAATATAAATGAATTAGAAACATTGAGTATAGTTTTCATTACAACTGTTTCTTTGCTGACAATGAAAAATCCCCCTTCCATCTTTACCTGTCCATCAGGAAAATCTCTTCTGCTTGCCCTAACAGTAAGATAACTGAGTCTCTAGCTGTAGAAGAGGCCTTTATAATGTATGGTAGAACATTGTTATATGCCAAAATTCATCTTTTACACCATTGTTATACCATCGATGTGACATCACTATGTTGTTTACTCATCGATGGTACGTCACATCGATGGTATAACAATGGGGATCACTCTGGCATGTGCACTGCCTGAACCAATGGTCTAACCTCTCGATGTTTAACAAACCAGTTACCGATATATACCCATAACTTATCCTCTATGTTGTGTGCGTGTGTACAGTATGTTAGGAGAGGGACATTCTGCCAGTGGACCTGAGTAGAATTTTGAATTCATGTATTCCATGGCAAAAATTCCATGGTAAACATTCCATGATAAACATTCCATATCTTGAATCTTGATGCCAGCAAAGGATAAACTTTGTCCAGCAGTAATACAATGGCATTATTAATTACATCATTTGCAATGTGTGGAAGGACAATTTTATCATAAAAGCACACAAGTAAATCTATTTTCTCTACATATAAACATCCTTTTCCCAAGTGTAAAATGTTAAAAAAAGGAGCCCATTTTATAAGTGCAATGAGACACTCTGGAGGTGTGCATGAAACAGATTTTACCACTCGTCCAGGAGCTTAAAGTACTTGGCCTGTGGCCCTGTGCCTCACTACGCCCATGGGCATGCTGTAAAACCTGTTCCATGCATATCCCATCATGTCTTATTGCTTACATATCCTACTTCATCAAATATTCAGGCACAGTCAGGTAGTGATAGCTATTTTGGCATTGTCTTCTTTGATTTAAACCAGATGGTTGCTTGATAGTTAGCATGATGTGGTGAACTAAAGTATCTTTTGTTTGAGGAAACACTTCAGGTCATTTTATTCTGTTCAACTAAATATGGAGTGTATTTACTGATGTTTGTTTTGATGATGGTGAATGCAGTTGTAATACAAGTGCTCAGTGTTTGGGATGGTTGACTGTGACAGGTGTGCTTTCCCAATACCATCCAAGAGGGATGGCTTTCTCTTGAAAATGCTCCATATCCCATGTTAATCTCTTGCCATACCCTGCAAACTGATCTATCATGTCAGACCATGTGAATGCATGAAATCAGGGCAAGGCATTTCAGATTCATCAGAAAGCATTTACTTATACAGTGCACTAGAATGAACCTCATTTTTTACTCATCACTGCAAATATCCATATTTCTACAATTGGCAAATTACCTAAAAGGCATAAAAAGTAATACCAGCACAATTCTATCCCTGCAATACACATGGATCTTCTTAAATCTTACTTTTAGAGTATCCAGTGCTTGAAGTGTTATTCTAGAGTGTGTTTCTTTATGATTTGATTTCAAAGATGAAGATATATTGAGAAGTGATGAATGTCCTTGCACTAAAATAAAATCCTTTAGCTTTTATGAGAGCATTGTTTCAGGTAGGTTTGCTTTTTCCTTACATGGCTCCAAAGCGATAGCTATGCTAAGTACTATTAATAAGAGGAGAGGAAGTAGGACAGACAGGAACAAGAACTGACATATATTACCTTCTATTATACAATGGCAACTAAAATACCCTGCTCTCATTGGTTAGCTGGCACTATCACCCTGTTGTAAAATTCAGCATCACCAACAGGAACAAGTGCCAGCCAGCCGTCTTTCTAAAATCAATCCAACACCAAATGTCAGGGGTGAGAAACCTCAATATTGAATGCCCGCCAAACAGCACATAATGTTTTTTTTTTTTTTTTTTTAATCTCATGGCTGCTCCACACTTACCCGCTTGCTGCTCCCACCCAGCCCAATACATTTCAGTCAATTCAAACATGCAGCCGCTGCGCTCAGAACCCCGGAGAACTTTTTACCCGACCCAACCAGCTCAACTCAAACATGCAGCCATTGTTATTCAACCTCACAAACACCGATACTTTTGTTACTGCATCCGAGCAGCAGACAACAGCTGAGGACAATTTTTCACCACACCACAAATGTAATTTTCATTGTACCTCGTCCTCTTTGTATGTCTCTCATCACTACTTTCACGATCTCTCACTCCACTCCTACTCGCGCCATTCTCCCGGTCTGTCACTCCTCTCCCGCTTCATTTGTGGTATGTTCTCTACCTGAACTCCTACTGCCGCTTTCCGAATACTTTAACTTTAAATTTAAAAAAAATGTAAAAAGAAATGGAAACAAATTTCTCTCGACCTCTACAGTTACTGTCTCCTTCCTGAACAGTTGAACCCGGAAGCACACAGTCTCCGGTGCCACCTGTTACTGCTTTCAGCACTGACGGTTACTTAAATCTCCCATGCTGTCTCTGTAAAAAATAATAATAATTAGCCCACAACTGTAGTCCTTTTAATGCCAAAAACAAACTCACCCAAACAAAACAGCACTTTTCTATATGGTTGCATTAGGATTAATAGGAACTATTTTTGTGGTGGAATGACAAATGTTATAAAAATTATTATAAGTGGAAAAACTCTATTTCTCTTTTCATTTTTGTTACAAAAAAAATCAAGGGAACATTGTATAATTGCAATAATAACCCACTCCAGGGTGTTGGTGATGCTGGTTTACCGCCTGGCAGGTTACTCCTCGGCCTGCGGCCTCTGACCAAACCACGCCAGGCGTGGGTAAAACCAGCATCACCAACACCCTGTTGTGGTTTATTGCTTAACTATCCAACTTTCGGATTAGAGATGCAGCGAATTATAAATCTGCCCACAAAGTGGACGTGAAGTGACCACTTCGTGTCTGCGGAGCACAGCGAGAAGTGGACCCTGTAAACTGCTGACTTCGCATTATCATTGCCACTTCGTGTTCTCATTATACCTTAACACGAAGTAAGGCAAAGTGAGAGGAAAACAGGCACACCACATGGCATGCAGTTCTGTAAGTCACATGCTTTAGCCAGGCAGGAAGGAAGTGATCCAGAGAAGCAGTTTCACTTTCTCCTTTGCATTTGTACAGGGAGAAAGCAAAATTGTTTTGTGAGAGGAGAGGATTTTGCTTGGCTCTCGGAGTTGTCTCTTTTTACTGCCAATCCAATTCAAACAGCTTTTTTAAAAGCTATTTTATTTAGTGTTTGTATTGTCTTAGCGTTTTTTTGGTTAGTGAATTTTTTTGTGTAAGTTTTGTTTTTGTTTTGTGTGTGTGACTGACTGTGTGTGTGTGTGTGTGTGTGTTGTCCCATGGACCCAGAAGGATGGAGGATCATGTTGGAGTTGGGGAAGGCGAGTCGCTGGCATGTGGGAGCGTTAGGAGGGGAGGAGTGCAGACCCATGGGGGAGTGGAGCAGTCGTGTTATGTTGAACCACTCCAGACTCCTGGCCAGTGTTGCTTCCCCCACAGAAGCAACGGGAGCAGCAGCAGCAGCAATGCCATTGGTGGCTGTTGCTTGTCCACCTTCTCCGCCACCACCACTAGCAGAAGCTGTTGGGGCTCCAGCAGTACCCCCTCCACCACCTCCACAGCCACAGGAGGTGGCCCCAGCAATTGTGGGTGGTGGTGGGACTCATGCCCGACAAGTGTGTACTGTGTCTGGTCCCCCCCCCGCAGCTCCCCAGTGTGGGAGTTTTTTAATTGTGTGGGGGGAGACAGCACAGTGGTGCAGTGCCATGTGTGTGGTGTGCTGTGGGCCCCCTGGGACACATTTTGGGGACCGGTGGCCAGCGCACCCACATGATGAATCACCACAGGGCAGAGTGGCAGGCTGCTAAGGAAGGGGCCAGGCATCCACCTGCTGGCCCTTCCATGGCAGTGGCCAAGGGTGCTGCTGGGTTGGGAGATGTGCCTCACAGCAGTCACCGCCGCAGCAGGAGGAGGAGGAGGGCTACATCAGGTGTTCCACCACCACCACCACCACAGCCACCAGCAACACCCTGTCCACCACAAGCCCCACTACCTGGATTACCCACTGCAGTGGACCCCGGCACAGTCCCTGATAGCCAGTCTGACCTCCTCCTTGTGTGGGCAGCACTGGAAGAAAACAACAAGCATTTCATTGCTTTGGAGCAGCAGGTTACCAGAGTGGAAGCACAGCAGCAGCAAATATTTTCAGTGCTGCACCTGCTGCTGGACCACCATGGCATTCCACGGCCATAATAATTCTGGGTATTGTTTTCTGCCCCCTCCACATCCACCCCAACCCCCTGACCCCATCCCACTACTGTGTTGTACTTTTGTTGTGTGTTTTTTGTTTGTTATTATTAAATCATACACATTTTCCCTTCCAGGGGACTCTTTCTTGCACCACATAGTGCAATAAATTTTTTTGAAAACCATGTGTAAATGCATTACAGTAAGTCATGTGGTGGAGGCATTCCCATTCTGAAAATCTGCCCACATTCTACTTCCCTTCTCAGCAACATTAGGACATGATGGCAGGGAGAGTGCGTTTGCGTGCTCCTTACAGTGAATATCCAATTGTGCAGGTCAGTGAATGTTTCTTTATGTTAATGGTCAGTTTGTTGTGAAATGTGTGGCCACGTTTCCAGTAAGAAGAGTCTTGGTAGTGGAAACATCCCACATATCACCACAAAGTGAACCTTATAACATTAGGAAACATTGCTTGGGATAGCTTCTGGACATTCGGTATAGTGGAGCATGCCTGCTCTACCTGCCATCCATATAAAGTTACTGGGAAGTGTGTGGCACAAATATGGGTTGCTTTTCAGATTGTTAATTCCTCCATCATGTGACTTACTGTAATGAAATTATGTGTGGTTTTTACAGACATATATTGCACTCTGTGGAGCAAGAAATATTCCAGTGGTAGTAATGCCCCCAACCCCCACATATTAGTTTATGTGCATCACCTTAACTATGTAACGTGGTGACTGTCTGTAAAGCAGCAGCACAACAATTTGTTGATAACTCTGACCTAAATTTTTTAATTACAACTTCCTTTACTTACATCCTGACTGACTGGAATGATACGATAATTTGCAGTAGTTGAGTGTGCTGTACAACCTTTTTTCATGTGTGAAATAATGAAAGGAGCATTCCTTTTAAATTGGTGCTGCTGACAGTGAGTGTGACCAGGTCTTTGTCATTGTTCTCCTCTGCTTTTCTCCATCACATCAAGTAGTTGTCATATATCACTTCTGTTGTTAACTAACAGTTATGCATCAGTCAGTGTTTTATATGACACCACCGAACAATAGTTATTGAAAAGCAGCTGCAAATAAATACAAAGCTGGCCAGAACAATATTGGAAGACGTGCTCATTTTGTTTTCATACATGAAAAAAAGTAGGAGTAAGAGAAGCAGATATAAATTGTGAGAAGAACTGTATCATTCAAGTCACTGACGACTCGCACGTAAGTAGTGGTTGCTGTGGCAATTTAAACTAGGATACAAAAGTACAGTTCAGAACTGTGAGGACATTCTTGCAATGCTGCTTTAATTGTAAAAATGTCTCTATGACATCATGACTATGAGCTCACAGCGACAATCACAGAACACACAAAAGTGGCACAGAGTCCCCAGATTTTTTCTGTAGGCCCACAATGCATCCTTCTTGTGTGCAGAAAATTGACAAGTGGTAACAAAGTGAAAAGAGAATGTTTCAGCACATACAAAGCCCCCCCAGAATTAATGGCACACTCAGTCATGCACGCAGTGGTGGCACACAGTCCCCAGATTTTTTCTGTAGGCCCACAATACGTCCTCCTTGTGTGCAGAAAATTGACAAGTGGAAACAAAGTGAAAATAGACTGTTTCAGCACATACCCCAGTATGAAATGATGACTGTGAGGTTCGCGTTGCTGGTCCAATGTGTGGTGCGAGACAATTCTACCCAATGAAATGTGATCATCTCGACTGGATTGAAAGGTGCCCTTTGGATGTACACTAATAGTAGCCTTGGTGAGTAGATATATATATATATATATATATATATAGTAGTGTATTTTGTAGGTGATGATGAGGGGGGTTGAACTTGACATGGACATGTACTCATGCTATTGTTCTGCATCACACAGGTGACTCATATACTGTTGCTGTGCACATTCCAGTGCTCAATGAGAATTTTTTGCACGTAAATGGAAACAGATAACTCTCAAGCACATGAAGGTATTTCTTTTTGGGGGGGGGAATCATATTTTCAGTTTTGTCTGTAATGGTTTCTTATTTTTTTACTTCTTCACAGATTTCATCAGCATCCTTCTGGAGTCCGGTTGTTAATGATGGTCATGGTCATCGAATGAAATGACTTCTTCGTGTTGCATGTGTGCCCAAGCTTGGGAGAGGGGTGTGCCTGATGTTGAAGAACTTTTTTGGATAAGGCCACTTTGACAGAACAACAAAGCATCGTGAAGTTTCCTAAAAAAAGAAATGAATGACTTCTTACAAGTTACAGCTTCATTGTTATGTGTCCCTCCCTGGTTCTCAAATCTCAATCCCTATTGTCAAGTTACATTTCAGAGACACATCTTTTCAACTACTAAGATAACCTGTCGTGTGCAATATTTGCAGCAGTCTTTACAAAGCAATGAAACGGATGAAATAAAATCTTCATACTTACCAGAATGGATTTCACATGGATATTACATCGATTCCTCTCTGTACGGTATAGCTACAGCATCTTTCCCAATGAGTATTAGCGATGGAGCCTGTTTTTGTTCTCCTGTAAAAGAAACAAAAGAAGTGTACTGTCTGGCCCAGATATTCAAACTGTGCCCAAAAAGTGTGCAAAAGCAGGAGCAAGTGCAAGTCCACTGCGCCCATGCGCAAGAAGCGCGATATTCAAAAACTGCGCAGGCCAAGATGCGCCTACGGCAGACAACTGAATATCACACCACCTGCACCATAGCTCAACCAAGGATGTGAAGTTGTGCATATCTGATGCACCATAGCGCAACAAGGGATGCTTAGCAGAGCAGTCCAGATGCGCCATAGTGCAACCAGGGATGCCCTGTGGAGCAGGGCAGCAATGCAACAGCACAACCAAGGATGAAGGGGCCCACCACCCATGCCACAGATGGGCAGAGGAGCACAGAGAAGAACAGACATCGTCCCCCACACCCCATGCACTGCACAACTGAGGGAGAGCTGGAATAACCACCAGCCCATGGATACCAGCAACCAACCCACAGCCGGGCCATGGTGCCCCAGCACACCTCCTGGTAAGTTGTGACTGGCACACAAGGAGGGCTGATCACCCCATGCCACACCATCCCACCAATGCAGAGCACAGCCTGCACCATGATCACCATACACCCTTCCCAGGAGTAGCGCCCAACAGTGCAGGACACCCTATGCATGCCACCACCACCACTGTGACAATGCAACCCTGTGCACCATGGAGCCATGCAAGGCAGCCCCACCATGTGCACCCTGCTGCAGGTGGCAGCAGACAGCAATGCAAAAGCATCATACACAGTTCCACCCTGCATGTCCCCCCCGAGGTGCAGCTGAGAGACTGACCATGCGTCTCCACATGAGGTACCCAACATGCGACAGGGCATGCCCCGGACCCCACCACCAGTGGTACAGCACCCTGCACACCCTCCCAAGGACACATCCTGTTCCAGCACTGGCCACAACAGCCAGAACAGACACGCACAGTGTTGCATGGAAGCATGCACCACACAGGATGCAACACAGTGCATGGACAAACACCCACCCATACCCAAGGGCACACCAACACAGGGACACAGTAGCAGGTCAACCAAGCCACTGGCATGTGGCCATTGCTGACATGTACACACGGCCAGCACCCCTACATTGCACAGGTGTGCCAGCCACCCTGCGCAGGCACCATGAAGCTGTATGCAACCAGCATGCTGCCGGAGCACAAGTGACAGACACTGGAGCACATCCCCTTCAACAGACACAAGTGACAGCAAGGAGGGGGGACAACAACAGTGGAGGCCACAGTGCCACCGGAGGCAGACGTGCACCATACTGGTGATGGAAGGCAACCTCTCATTGTGCCAGGTAAAGTTGTTATCCAGCATGGACAGCCACCACTGACATGCCAGCAGACCGTGCATATCACAGAGATGCAAGGGTGTCAGCTGCACAGGCCAGGGACGGTCTGACAGGGGTGCCATGCACACAGTGCATGCACCATGGACCACTGCACACAGGCATCCAGTGCACAGAGAAAAAACACACAAACCACAGACAGTGACTGATCCCCCTGCCCACACCATAGGTGGGTCCCTTCTGCACACACACACATGCCCATGCGTGCACCACCCCTAACGCCATGCACACCACTGCAGCTGAGCACCTGTAGCCTGCTGCAAATCAGAGACCACCACAGTTGTCATAACAAAACAAATGTATTTAAAACAGGAAATACAAAAACTATATACAACAATGTACAATGGGAGGAAGGGCCACATACCAGGTGGGGGCGGGTAAGGGGCAGGGGTGAACATACGGGAGAGGGAAGAAGGGGTGTGAGGGTGGGTCCAGGGTGGAAGGTGTAATTAGGGGCATGGATTTATCAGCGTCTGCCCCGGTCTTCCTCCACATGGTGCCGATGTCATCTCCACCTCTTCACCCCGTGGCGGTCCATTCTTTGCAGGAGCTCCAGGGTTGCCCTCACCACCTGGAGCAGCTCCTGCAGTCCACGCTCCATATACAGCATGCAATAGTAATCATGGATGTAAGGCACTCACCATCATCGGGCTGGTCCCAGTGCTGCTGCAGACCTTGACCTCTCCCGTCCTGCTGGTCCTCCAGGTGGTGCCTCCGCTCCCTCACCTGCCTGCGCTCTTCTGGGCCTAAGGTGCAAATATGGAGAGAGGAACATCAGTACAATCTTGTAGCAAAGTCCCCCAACCCCCATGTATGTGCAATCCCACATGGCCATACCCATCTACCCCACACCCCAATACCACCACCATGGCCAACACTGGACGGCCTTCCCCCATGTGCCGGACACATGCAACCGTGATACCAATATGGACAATAACAGTGTATGGACGGGACACCTACCTGGCCATGGCACCATGCCGCTCCTGGCACATGCCTGCAGGTGGGCAAGCAGGTCCAGGTCCCTGCACCTGAGGTCCCCGTAATGGTGGTGACACTGCTCCGCCATGCACCCCATACCAGTTGCCTCCTCCAGAGCATCAGCCACCTCCTGCCAAACTGCACTCCTGGCCCTGTCCAGGGGTGCATCACCATATAGAGCCCCAGCATGGGGCTCTACAATGGCCATCAGGTTCGCAAGCTCCACCTGGCTCCACATCATTGCCCTTCTCCGAGCCATCTCCGCAAAGTGGTGGATTCAAAATGGCACTCAACAGCATGGTCCTGCCATGTGCAGATGCTGCACAGTACAGTGCTGCCATTTCCTATCATGCTGTCACCGAACAGCGCTATAGTGGTGCACCCATGCCTGACGCATGGCGCCTAGGGTGCAAAGGTCGGGCACAGAGTCAAGGGTCTCTCGCGCACGGACAGCCACAGTGTGATTGGAACCCAATGTGTGTAGCGCAATTGGGTGCCTGTGTGTCACCTCCTGTAGCGGTCTACAGTGCTGTGGCCCCAGTGTGCCTACAGCGTCCCAGTGCCACAGCGCCATATATGTGAACAGCGAAGTAGCGCCACTGACACAATGGTGGTCGTGCTCTGCATTGCCTCCCGTGCACAGCACATCAGCAGCGTGGCAGGCACCTGTGTCATCACCCTGGGCATGCGCAGTTAGGTGTGTACTGTGCATGTCACAGAACTGCGCCTGGCTCAGCATGTTCAACACAATTGTGCAAAGTGCAACAGCACGATATTCAGCCGGCATATGCAAATCAGCTAATCAGCCATTCAATGGCGCAGTCACTGCATTTGCTCCACTTAAAAATGCACCTCACCTCATTTGCATGCGTTGCTCTATAAAAATGCGACATTGGCTGCACTGGCCATAGTCGGTTACTGCAGTCTATTGTGGTGAGTTGCATGCTGCTTGGGAGTGTGGACTGTGGTGTTTGGGACATGCATGGGACTGCACAGTCACAGGTAACACCTGTCATTCTCACAGGAGGAATAATGACCGATCGTGAGGTGGAGGAAGAGGAACAGAGACGTGGGAGGAAGAGAAGGCCGAACTTCACCAAGGCAGAAACAGATGCCCTGTTTGAGGCCTACCTCGACCAGGAGCTGCTGCTCAGTGGAAGCTAGGGAACACCACAGGCCCTTGCTGCTGCATGGGAAAAGGTGGTGCATGCTGTCAACCTGCATGGCAGCCACCAGCGCTCCGTGCAAGAGTGCAAAAAGAAAATGGGCATGGACAGGCGGAGAATTAAGGAGAAGGTGGCTGCCATCAGGGCAACACAGTCTGCGACTGGTGGGCGACAGCCAGAGGTGCAACGCCTGACCCTACAAGAAGAGCAGGTTGCTGGCAGCATGCAGCATTGTGCCATCGAGGGTGTTCCAGGTGGTGGATTCCAGACGGGTGGTAGCCCGTCACTGCATGGTAGGTCCTGGTCTGTCAATGGGGGGGGCAGGGTAGGTCACATACATTAATGTTACTGTTTTTCCCTTACAGCTCCTGAGCATCTACATGGGTCAACGGTGGTGGGCTTCTCCACTGAGGGTGGTAGCATGGAGATGGAGGAGGACCCGTCCACCTCCATAGGCATACGGGGGTCAGGGCGACAGTGGGCCCACCTGGATGTCTGGACTGATGTTGGTGGAGCAGGTGCGGAGGAGGCCCTGCCCATGTCCCAGCCTGCCATCGTCCATGGATGCCAGAATGGTGCCGGATCTGTCACCATGATGATGGTGTTAAAGTCACGGGTAGTGAGACGTGTGGGCCACAGGATGGCCACACAGCAGGTGACATCACGGGCATGGCTGTGGGTGGTGCCGCCGTGGAGGCCTGCATGACATCACAGTCCCAGCCTGTGCCTGTCTGCACCAGTGGGGCAGCACTGGTGTGTGTCCAGGACAGTGGGGCTGTTGCGGCAACTGCAGCGGCACCATTGAGCCCAGGAGAGTGGCAGCCAGAGGGGCAGTATCAGCAGTCGGCCAATCGCTATGGGGGTACAATGTCAGGGGGCAGTGTCAGTGCACTGCCTGTGGACAAGCCCAGGCCTGGCCTTGGTGTGCAGTGCCCACTCTCAAGGGGTGCTGACCATCAGGGCCGCGAACACCATGAGGGATAGCATGTCGATCAGGCAGATGACCTCTTAGATGAGCACACCCGCATTCTCCAAACATCAGTCAATCAGCAGATGCGGCTTATGACGGCGGTGGATGCACTCAGTGCAGCAGAGACACTGCTCTACTCCTGGCAGGGATGGACCAGTTGCAGGAGGATGTGACCGCTGCCATTGACAGGCAGACACAGGCAATCACTGCTATCATGGCCACAATGGGCACTTAGTTATTTGCCCATGTGTCGCAGACACTGCGCAGTGCAATGTCCACCCCCCGTTCCCGGTGTCATGCGACACCCTCCTTGTCGACACCGGGTTCAGCTGTGGGCATCCCGAGCATGTCTGGCGCAGGCATGTTCGGTGTGCTGCAGACCCCTGCGTGAGCATGGTCGTGTTCACTCAGTGGAACCCCTGGGAGACCGTCGGTGCCACCCCATGAGGCCATTGGTCAGCCTGTCACTGCTGGCGGGTCTCAGTGGGGCTGCCCATGCATCCGTAGCAGCCATGGCACTGTGGCGCGTGATCGACCTGTCTCCAGCACGGCTACCGTCTGATGCTACCCTGTGTGCATTGTGTTGTTCAGCGTGCAATGCACGGTGGGGTACTCGGCCCTGCACGCACACACACGTTCCATCTGCACACCCTCCCGGCTGCTCTCTGCTGTGGTGTGTGCATGATGATGTCTGCATTGCACTGTCCACCACTGTGCAATGGTGCCCAGCGTCTGACACATGCACAATGACAGGCAGTGGGTGTGGTGGTCTGTGAACGTGTGTGTGGCTAGGGGTGGCGGTTGGGGTCGGCATGCCTCCTACCCTTTGTGCATGTCTTGTGAGGTGTGTGTGTGTGTGTGTGTGTGTGTGTGTGTGTGTGATCATGCGTCATGTTAGACCTTGCCCATCCCTGGCAGTGTGTGCGGTTCCATGCTCGGCCACTCTCTCTGACAGCATGCACCCTGGTGTGTGTCCATGTGTTTGTGGGTGTGCTTGCCACTGGTGGCTGCACATGGCCCCATGACTTACCTGGGTTGGCTGAAGTGCTCTCTGTGATGGTGTCCTGGTGCAGCTGTGCCAGCCGGATCAGTCGGGGGTCCCGTCGCCCAAGGGGGGGGGCTGCCCATCACCATCTTCACCAGAGTCCTCATTGACCCCATCGCTGTCCCCCTCTTTGACCTGTACAGCTATCCCACAGTCATTGGCCATGTTGTGCAGGATGCAACAGGCCAGGAATATCCCGCAGGCTTTGAGGGGCTGTACCATAGGGCACCGCCAGACATGTCCAGGCAACAGAAACATGCCTTCAGCATCCCGAACACCTGCTTGATGACATTGCGTGTGGTGGCATGTGCCTTATTGTAGCGTTGCTGTGATGGGGTCGCGGGCCACCGTTATGGTGTGAGCAGCCAGGGATGGAGTGGGTATCCACTGTCACCTGTGTGTAAACGGTGGAGGTCAGTTTGGTGATCAGCGTCCCCCTGCCTTGGGCCATCTAGGCCAATACCCATGTCACCTCTGACTATGACACTCCCAAGCTCTATGTCTATCCTGTGGTTTGCATAATCACCCACTAAGTGGTCAGTGGGGATGTCCCCACTCTCAAATCTGTGGCACAGTGCTGACTGGTGCCAGATGAAGGCATCATGTGCTCCCCCAGGGTGCGTGGCACAGCCATTGATTATGCACCCCCTGGCATTGCATACCACCTGGCAGCCGATGCTTGCATACCTTCCACCATCGGCGCGGCTCCCTTCGGGCCAGGTGGTGCAGATGGCCACATGGGTGCAGTCTATTGCCCCTAGCATGCCAGGCATACATGCTACTCTGTGGAACTCCTTTATGTTTGCTGTACGCTCCGCCGGTGTGCTGAGGAAATGTATGTACTCTGCAGCATGTGGCAGAAGTGCGCTGAGGAATTGGGTGAGGTGGCATGACACGGCCGACTGGGTTATGCCTGTCGTGTCCCCTGTTGGTCTCTGGAAGGTACCCGTGGCGAGCAGGCACATGCAAGCTGTCACTTTTGTCTCCACTGACAGAGCATGGCTCCATCGTGTGGGTGCCTGCATCACATCACTGTACAGCTCACAGAGCCGCCTCAGAATTGCCCAGTCCAGGCGGTACTGGCCCACGGTCTCGGTATCGGTGTACAGTTCGAAGCTGGTGTGGGCTCGGTACTGCCTGTTGGGGGCATACCACCGATGGGCCCTTCCACGGCCGCGCCCTCCTGCTGCCTGCCTTCTCACCCCCTCATAACTGCCTCCATCTGGATGGTGGCACTGGCCATGTCCCTGGCTTGTGTCCCCCCCTGGCTGTTACTGTGTTCCCCACGCTGTCCTGGCTGCTACTTCCCCTGCACTGGGAACACCTTCCTGTGGTGGCCTCACTGCTGTGTGGCACTTCCCCCTTCTGCACTGCACTGTGGCTGTGGCTCCCCACACCTTCCTTGTGCCTGTGGTTTCCAGGTGATCTGTCTCTGTCCTACCCTGTGTGTGTGTGTGTTGCCTGTGTGGCTGGCTATGGTTCAGCAACATGTGCCTTCCCTGTAGCATTCTTGTGCCTCTCTCTTGTTCCTTTTTATTTTGGCTTATTTCTGCTATTGCTCAACTTCCGCTTGCTCCCCTATTACGCATGGTGCATGTTGTTGAATATCACACTGCGCCATTTATGCATGGTTCCTCCCCCTTCAGTTGCACATGCATTCATTATCATTGCGCTCTTGCACAGTGTCATTTGGGGGGTGCATCTGCCACCTGCTGAATATCGCAGAATGGTGCATTTTCGGACTTGTGCTGGTGCAACCCTATTGCGCATGGCGCAACCCTTTTGAATATCTGGGTCACTGTGTTTTGCCACTGCCACTCTGAAAAGCTACAGAAAACAAAACATACAACTTAAGAAAGTGAGGCAGCATAACAAACATGAGTGCACATATTCACTTTATGGTTTAAATACTAAGAAGCTGGTGGTGGTGGTGCACTAGTGGACTGGTGGTCTGTGGGGGGCAGACAGATTCATGGTGGTAGATTTGCATAACATCAGTCCCAGTGGTGGTGGTGGTGGTCCTTGGGGGGCAGACAGACTCATGGTGGAAGACTTTCATAACATCAGTCCTGGTGGTGGTGGTGGTGATGGTGGTGGTGGTCCGTGGGGGGCAGACAGACTCATGGTAGCAGACTTGCATAACATCAGTCCCGGTGGTAGTGGTGCTGGTGATCCATGAGGGGCAGACAGACTCATGGTGGCAGACTTGCATAACATCAGTCCCAGTGGTGGTGTTGATGGTGGTGGTCCGTGGGGGGCAGACAGACTCATGGTGGCAGACTTGCATAACATAAGTCCCGGTGGTGGTGGTCTGTAGGGGGTAGACAGACTCATGGTGGCAGACTTGCATAACATCAGTCCCAGTGGTGGTGATGGTGGTGGTGATCCATGGGGGGGCAGACAGACTCATGGTGATAGACTTGCATAACATCAGTCTCGGTGGTGGTGGTGATGGTGATGGTGGTGGTCTGTGGGGGGCAGACAGACTCATGGTGGCAGACTTGCATAACATCAGTCCTGGTGGTGGTGGTGGTGGTGGTGGTGGTCTGTGGGCGGCAGAGAGACTCATGGTGGTAGACTTGCATAACATCAGTCCCTGTGGTGATGGTGGTGGTGGTGGTCCATGGTGGGGACAGACATACTCATGGTGGCAGACTTGCATAACATCAGTCCCGGTGGTGGTGGTGATGGTGATGGTGGTGGTCTGTGGGGGGCAGACAGACTCATGGTGGCAGACTTGCATAACATCAGTTCCGGTGGTGGTTGTGGTCTGTGGGGGGCAGAGAGACTCATGGTGGTAGACTTGCATAACATCAGTCCCGGTGGTGATGGTGGTGGTGGTGGTCCATGGGGGGGGCAGAAAGAATCATGGTGGCAGACTTGCCTAACATCAGTCCCGGTGGTGGTGGTGGTCTGGGGTGGGGGGCATACCGCCTTTTAAATACTGCAGTTAAAACCTGCCAACATTAACCACATCATCATCCTCATAAAGAAAAGTGCCCTCACAGTCATCGATGTCTGAAGTTTGACCACTGGGAAATTCTTTCTCCATTGTGTCATCATCTACTTCAGTGGTGGGCCGTTTCAGGTAGACCACCATGACAAGGCCGGGGTATGAATACCGAGGTTGCAGTCTGTACTGGTGTGTGCCTCTCATTCATTTTAATGAATGTTAGCAAACTAACATTTGCGGAAGCCAGGTTTGTCTGAGGATCCCTGACTATTGCACCTGCTGAGCTGAATAACCTCTCAACACTTACACTGGAGGGTGGGCATGTGAGGTACTTCAGTGCCACTGCAGTCAGCTCTGGCCATTCACTGACTTTTCCACTCCAGTACAAAAGAGGATCTTTACTTATTGTCAGATGCCTGTTTTCAGACAAATATGACTCAACCATTCTCTGTGCCACACTAAATCCAATTGTTGATGCATCAACCTGTTCCCCAGAATCATTGATTTCACAAATACCCACTTGGGACAAAGCCTCCCAAAGCGGCTTGACGCCACCCACTTTGGATAACAGACCACCTGGAACTACAGTCCCCTTAGCCTTGCATGATATGCTTGCTGGTCCTCCAGCTACACCTTCAGATGGATTATGCTGCTGAGGTTTGCAAACCTTGGCACGTGACTTCTGTGCCCCATGAACCAAGTGAACCAGTTGACCAATGATATTTTTTACCTGTTCAGGCCCTCCCTCCAGTACTGATGCAATTCCACATTTGTATCGTGGGTCCAGCATTGTTGCCATGGCAAAGTTGTCACTACACTGAATGCTCACAATGTGACGATTCTGCTCGAATACTGTCAGCATGTGTTGCAGCAACATACTGCTACCACTGTCTCCTGCAAAATCAAGGCTATGCTGTACATTCACCAATGTCTGCCTCAGCACCCACAGCAGTGGAATTGATTGGCTAATGGAGGCAGACTCGCCACTCACTGCCTGTGTGGCATGTTCAAAAGGCTGCAAAATTATTATTACAGAGTCCATGAGGCGCCACTGTTCATTCATCATAGACATGGAGGCCCCAGAACTGTCACGGCTACTGTGCATAACAAGATATTCTGAGATGGCTTTGTATTGTTCATACAACCTCTCTGCCATGTATAACATGGAGTTCCATCGGCTGACAACTTTCAGCTTCAAGAGGTGCTGAGGCAGGCTGTTTTGTATCTGCAACTGCTGCAGATGGTCACGGGCCTTTCCAGATCTTGAAAAGTGAAAGCAGATATGTTGTGCAATGGTCAGCATTCCCTTTATGTCAGGGTGCTGCAGAAGCTCCTGAACCACAAGATTTAAACAGTGGGCCATGCATGGAACATGAAAAAAAACACCATTCATGATGCATTTCACCACATTTGACCCATTGTCACTTGCTATGAACCCAGCTCTCAGGGACAGAGGGTTTAGCCATCTGTCAATTTCAGTCAGTACCATGTCCAACATGTTCTCACCAGTGTGTGAACAGGTCACACTGTGAATAGCAATTGTTGCATGCTGACAAATTCCAGGAAGATTGCTACTGTGACAATCCACCTTCCTGCACTGATTATTCACACTACCAGCATCACAAACAACCCCCGGCACCTGCACCCAGTGTGCAGTTATACACAGATATGAACTCCCCGCTGTTTTGCCACTTGTCCACATATCTATACTTAAATGGATGAATGGAGAGGACGAATGTTGAATGGCATGTCTTACTGAGTCTGAGACAATGTGGAACAACTCGGGAACAGCACAGGTAGAAAAGTATGTCCTGGATGGGACTTTCCATTTTGGACAGACACGGGCAGCAAAGTGCCGGAACCCAGAATTCTCCACAAAGTAGAAGGGCAAAAGAGCGACTGCAAGCATTTCCGCTATAGCAGCATTAAGTTCACGTGACACTATATGATTGAGGGGTACTTCAGCTTATGCACAAAAACACTCTGTAACGTGGGCTGACTTTAATGTTTTACATGGGGTATGTTGTTGGTCACAAATGGTTGTGCTCTGTGATGAATGCCATTGGCAGGGGGTGGAGTGTGGACATTTGATGAAGACAGTTGCACAGGTGATGATGACAAGCCCAGAAATTATGTTATTTTTCCAGATTTGCCAACTGGGGTTGATGTACCACTTGCCCTAGACATACTGCATTCACCACCACCACCACCACCAGCACTGGACAACATTTCAAAGTCATTATGGTCCTCCACTTCATCATGCCTGTAGTAATCCTCTGCTCTTACTACCGCACTACTGCACATGTTTAATTTCCTACTGGGCTTAACAGTCATGGAAGGGGATAACATGCTGGCTATGGTTGCCAGTGATACGGGTGAACTCCCCAGTCTGATATTAGCTGCCAGCATGTGCTGGGTCCACAGAGCCAAGTGCCTATACTTAAGATGTGTATGCTGTCCTCCTGTCCCAAGATGGCTCCCCTTTTTACCTCGACTCAAACGCACATGGCAAACCTGGCAGATTGCAACTGAATCATCATTTGCATCTTGAACAAAAACATCCCAAACAAGGGAGTGTGATGTTCTGCCTTTAACATGTCTATGATGATGTGGCTTATTTAAGTCTGTTATTTTAAGCACTGAAGTGGGGGGGGCATGTGATGTTTCTGGCACTGCACACCTGGACTGCAACTGACCACCTCGACTACCTATCATATTGATTACTGGGTCGTCGTCATCATCATCATCATCAACTAAAACCGGTAAATCACAAGTTTTTACAGGAGGGGATTCCTGCAAACAGATTCAGACACAGCCACTTTTAATTTCTTTTTCTCCAGTTCCCAACTGGGGTCAATTACATCATCATCATCGTACTCATCAACGTCACTGTCACACACATCTACATCTTCCGCTTGGATGCTAACATGTGGACTGCATGTTGCAACAACAGCAACATCATCAGCAGCAGCATCATCACATTCATCATCAGCGTCTACACCACCATCACCTGATATTTTTTCACCACACTGTGAATCACTGCATGGAAAATGCGTGACGTTAAGTGCCACAGTGGATGGAATATCACATTGTATGCTGTTGTTGACTTATCATCAGAATCAGGTTCAGTTAATGGGATGTTACTGGGAAGTATGACATCATCTACACTGTCACTCACTTGCACTGCTTCACGCTCAATATGTTTGGATATGGTGCACTGGCCGGAATTAGAACTTGACGCAACAATGCTAATACTACCTCCACCACCACTAACACCAGTAACACTAACACCACTGGCTGGGAAAATATCATCTCCTCCATCATCTCCTCCAACTATCAGTGAAGCTACTGATTGGGCTGTAAAACACATTGCAGGAGAAATACCTTTCCTCACGTCAGCGATGCCCTTCTCCGTCCGTGTACTTCTAATATGCCCACAGACCCTCTTACTGCCAACATTGCCATGGCCAGAAACAGCTTTACTTGCACGCTCTTTGCAGACGTTTTGGGGATCAACCACAAATATTATTACCAAATTCAGATTTGATACATTCACTTTCTGACTGGAGGGACGCTGGTCGGATGTGAAGCAAAATAAACAACTGTGGCTTCAGCAACAGATAAGAGACTACTGTGTTGTGACACTGTCACAGAATTAAAACAACTTCAGTAACCAGTGGTGCTGATGCGGTCACAAAAACAATCCAGTCTGGTAAAAAATACCTTTTCAACTTGGGGATGGGGAGCACTGAATACTGACAGTGCTGATTTTCACAGCACTACAAGCAGCAAAACTAAGAACAGAGAACACAATCACAGTACAAAATCAAGCAGCTGCAGTGGATAGCAGGTTCAAACTGCTGCACTTCATTGCACTTACACTATTCTGCGTCATAAATTTTAAAAGGTGTATTATACTTGATGCATGCAACACTGCACACACAACACAGAACACTTCGTGTACAATGCTGAATGAGGAATGCGATGCAAATGCAAAAGTTCAGTGTACTCTGTGCTACGTAATGTAAATTTGTAATTTAAACAACCTGACCTTATGAAATGCTGCACTACATTCACACAACAAACAGAAAGAAAATGTGTACTATTACTGACAATGTTACTATGTGTACAGTAACACAGTCAGTTATATAACAAAAATACAACCAAACTACAAAGAAATCACTAGTTCTCCAACTTAAATCTACTTACACACAGATACGCCCTTCCCCCACACAGCACACTTCACTGTCTTTCATCACACACACTCAATGTTGTAAATTAACATTCAAAATCCACACACAAACAAAAATGCTCAATGATGCGAGCACAGGAGGGTTTCCTACAATCGATGAACTACAGTTGGATCCCCAAAAGAAATGCAAAAATGCTTTTCGAACACCTTTTAAAAGATTTCTACAGACAGCTATCAGAGCATACTGTCTCCTACTCCTTCCTACTCATACTACCCCAGAACTGAGGCTGTGCAGATCAATATAGAGCCCATGTGACCTGAACTCCCATGTATCACTGCAAAATCCACCTTCGGAGCTCAAAAATGAGGCGAAGTGAACTGCCACCTATGTACTTCGGCTTAAAAATTGAAAGAGTAGTGACCAGTGGAGGCACAGTAATGCGAAGTTGCTGTTTCCAACGCACTTCGCGTTCCTCATTATAACGTGAAGTACTCACTCGCTGCAGACACCATGATCCGCCTGTGTCTACTGAAATGCTTCAATGGAGCTATTGAGCCACTTCACCCACCACTATTTAGGATGTGATATTACTTGATATGATACCCCTGTATTTGATTTTTATTCGATCTGTCGGATGCATATGATGTATTACAAAATCTCATTCTGATGTCTGTGAAGTAGGTAAACTATAACAAATGTTTAACTTTAAATATTACCTTCTACTTCCACAGTGGGGTTTCATCACCTCATTTGTATGCATGAGAACCCTACTCTGCAGTGCCTGTCTGTGTCCCCCATCTGTACCCTCTCTCCTTCCTCCATCCAGATCTACTTTATTCATGAATCTATGGGTGTGGCAGTTTTTTTCTGTTTGCTGTGCCACCTCTGCAGCTAGTAGTAGTAGTAGCAGCAAACTTTTTTCATTCCACTAAAAGTCATTATGATACAAAGGAAAGGAAAAAAATACATTTTGCAGTTTCAAAGAATTAAATATACAAAATATACATAAAATTCAATCCATGAGGAATACATAGCACCAAGCATGTCAGGTAATAATGCCTACTGACCAATGAATGAAAACTGATTACCCTGATTGGACACTTTCTATTAAGCATCACTAAATTAATTCAACATGAGATGTTTAATGTCCTTATTAATTTAATTTTAACAAGTAATGGTAACGGTGCTTATAGTGTATATTGCTCATTGTACATTTTTATCTATCAGAAATTCATTTCATTTAAGCCAACTTGCCCTGAAATGCACAAAACAATATATTATCCCTGATACAGGCCCTAGGGAAAATACTCTTTTTATCTTTTTACTCACACTACTTCGTAGACATATTGATTATAAAATTTAACATAGCTTAATAGTTAAAAATCAGCTGCTTTCCAAGTTTTTAAAAAAATAATTCAGAAAACCTGCTAGGTTATGGTGCACAAAAACATTTTAATGATGTAGTTATAACTTAAAACTTATAAGTAAAACAATTCTACTTAAAACATATACCACAACAAAGAAACATAAAATTTGTATTTAAAAATTAGAACCTGTTTTAAGCTTATTCATTTACTGGAGTGGCTCAGCTTGTTAAGACTTTCTAAAATATATATTAAATGTTCCATCCAATCTTTGTTCATATACTGTACATTAAATGTTGCATCCAGTCTTTGCTTTATAATGTGATTAAAGTGTTGTACTCTTATATCCATAGCAGTGGCTCCATTGTAAGGAATCCTGTACAAAAACTCAATCAGTATATCCCAAAGCCAACAAAAATACATTTATCGACTCTGAATCATGATAAGGAGTCTCTAATATGTTGTAGCCATACCTGGCTACAACATATTCAGAAGAGACAGGGCAGGTAGGAAGGGAGGAGGAGTGGCACTGTATGTGAAAAATGACACGAGGGCCACAGAGATCCAGGAGGAACAAAATGGGGGAGAGATACTGTGGGTTAAGCTGGAAAGGAAAATGGGGCCAGCCATCCGCACAGGTGTGGTCTATAGACCACCAGCCCAGGAGGAAGAAACAGATAGGAAGCTGATGCTAGCCATCCAAAGGATTGCAGACAAGGGTGAGGTAGTACTGGTTGGAGACTTCAATATTCCAGACGTGGACTGGAGCATCCCAGTAGCAGCATCAACTAGGAGCAGATTTATCCTGGAATCCCTTCAGGGTGCCTTCCTCAAGCAACTGGTCATGGAACCAACTTGGCAGAAGGCAATACTGGACCTTGTGCTCACAAACAGGGACAGTGTGATGGGGGTAACAGTGGGGGAGCACCTGGGGAACAGTGACCACCAGTCACAGTGGTTTGAAATCACAGAAAGAGCAGAACCAAACCACACAAAAACACGTATCCTGGATTTTAGGGGGGCAGACTTTGGGAAAATGGGGAGATACTTGAAATAGGCATTAAGGGGAATGGAGCAGGAATCAGGGGTTGAGGAACAGTGGACAGTATTTAAAATGGGGATTACAAGAGCAAGAGAATTATGCATTAAGCAGGTTAGCAAGAGGAAAAGGAAGAGGAGACCATTATGGTTTTCCAAAGAGGTAGCAAAGAAAGTGAAAGCCAAAAAGATTGCATTCAGGAATACAAAAAGACACAGGCAGAAGGGGATAGGGAGAAGTACCAGGAGAAGCAAAGGGAGGCAGGAGGTCAGTAAGAGAAGCCAAAAGCTCAGACAGAAGAACACATTGCAAAATCAGTGGGTAGAGGGACAAACCTTTACAGGTACATAAGGAAAAAAGAAAGGCAAAGGGAGGGATAGTGAGACTGAAGGGGAGGATGGGGTCATGTGGAGGATGACAATAGTAAAGCTGACATATTGAACAGGTATTTCTGCTCAGTCTTTACTGAGGAAGAGGAGGGCAATGGGTCTGAGGGGAGTACAAGGGGTAAGAATGGTGCAGAAATGGACACAGGTCCCTTTAAACAAGAAAGGGTCCTGAAGGAACTGGAAGTAATAAGAGTTGATACAGCAATGGGGCCAGATGGGGTGCACCCCAGGGTCCTTAAAGAACTAAGAGAGGTGGTGACTGAACCTCTGGGTATCCTGTTTAGCCAATCACTGGAAACAGGGGAGGTACCCAAAGACTGGAGGACAGCAGATGTAGTTCCCCTATTAAAAAGTGGGAACAAAGAGGAAGCAGGGAACTACAGACCAGTCAGCCTCCACCTCAGTGTGGGAAGCTCATGGAAGCACTACTGAAGGAGAGATTGGTGGGAGCATCTGGTTGCCAATGGACTACAGGACTCAAGGCAGCATGGTTTCACCAGGGGAGGTCATGCCGACCAACCTGGTTGAATTTTTGACTGGGTGACTAGGGAGGTGGATCAGGAGGGCAGTGGACATGGCCTATCTGGACTTCAGCAAGGCCTTGACACTGTGCCACATAGAAGACTATTACACAAACTGGGGAATATGGGTGTGGGCAGGACAGTAGTGTGGTGGGTAGGTAACTGGCTGGGCGGCAGGACACAGAGGGTGGTGGTAAATGGCTGTCACTCCTCAGAGGGAAGAGTGATCAGTGGGGTACCACAGGGATCAGTGCTGGGACTGGCCTTATTCAACATCTTCATCAGTGACATTACGCAGGACCTAGAAGGCAGAATTTCACTGTTTGCTGATGACACAAAGCTCTGTAACAGAGTAGACACACCAGCGGGTGTAGACAGAATGAGAAGGGACCTGCAGAGACTTGAAGAATGGTCAGGGTTTGCAGTTGAAATTCAATGCAAAGAAGTGCAAGATAATGCATATGGGGCACAAAACCCTGGCACAATATATCAGTTGGGGGTGAGGTTATAGCATGCACCAAGCAGGAAAGGGATCTTGGGGTTATCATCTCTGATGACCCCAAGGTAGGGAAACAGTGTGACAAGGCAGTAGGTAAAGCAAATAGGATGCTGAGATACATAGGCAGGGCATCACCAGCAGGAAAAGGGAAGTCATAATTCCACTATACAAGACACTAGTGAGGCCCCTACCTGGAGTACAGTGTACAGTTCTGAGACCTTACCTCACGTAAGGACATAGACAGGGTAGAGAAGGTTCAGAGGAGGGCAACAAAGATGGTACATGGATTGCATCACAAGTCCTATGAGGACAGGTTGAAGGAACTGAATATGTACTCCTGGAGGAGAGGAGGAGAGAGGGATATGATAGAGACATTCAAGTATCTTACAGGGAGGAACAGGGTGCAGGAATACACTATTTTTAAGTGAAAAGATGTTCCAGGACTAGAGGGCATGGGATGAAGTTGGAGGAGGACGATTCAGAGGAAACATGAGGAAGAATTTCTTCACAGAACGGGTGGTGGACAAGTGGAACACCCTGCCAGAGGAAGTGGTGGGGGCTGAAACAATCGCAGGATTTAAGAATGCATGGGATAGACATAAAGGAATTCTGGAGGTCAGGGGTAAGTGGCAACAGATTTCTAGGAAAACATAAACTGAACTTACAAGCTCAAATGGGCAGACTGGGTGGGCCATAGGCCCTCATCTGCCTACACTGTCTATGTATCTATGTATCTAATAAAAGCTCTATGTGAAGGTGGTAGCAAGGATTTGTTTATATTGAAAAGTAACATTTTTAATAGCAAACAACTAAGGTAAATCTACAGTCCAGCAGCCATTACAAATCCACAGCATCCTTGCAATCTCAGACAGACTCCTTAAAACAACCAGGAGTTCAATCTCTGTATCTTTTAGCACTCAAGATACTGAATGGTTAAGAGATGGTACATTTCATCTTCCCTTGGTGCTAAATTGCAATAACTATTGCCATGGGACAATAATGAAGCACTTTTTATATGGAAATTCTAAACAAGGGAGTCTGTGATCTCCAGTAATCAATAACAAAAGAACGCTTTAGCACAAGATTCACAACAGGGTCCTTGGTCTCCTATAGTGATCTTTCTATAAGGTTATCTTAAAATTAGCAAGTGCCTGTCACTGAAACAGTGTCCTTTCTAGCCAGGCAAATATAAGGATACCTTATTTCAATGTGTGAACAAGGGCTCCTGTTTTTATCTAGGAGTCCCTCCAGCTGAGAAAACCTCACTCTGAACCTTCACTTCTTAGTGCCCATTTCAGTTTAGGTTATGGTAATTTGTTATACCATACTTAGTTGGCTCTTCAGTAAACCTCTGTCTGTTTCTTTTGTCAATGTTCCATTTTTAGACTACAGGCAATTAGGAGAAAAAGAGCAAAGTGTTCCTTCAAGCGCAGTAAACTTCATACTACAAATGAGAAACAGGACCCCCAAGCCCTAGACAAAGGTAGCAAACCTCTTCAAGGCATTTTCAAGCCTTTCGGCAAACATTGTGCTACTGCAATATTCCACGCCCCACATCCCTGTGAGCCATTGCAGCTGGGAACCTCCTCCTTGGAAACCTCCTCAAACAGTTTTCCAGCAGTCTCTATGTGCTCTCCAAGTACTTTCTAAAGTCTTTTCAACCACTAATTCACTCTGGCAGTTCACAAACAGCAGGGACCGAGCAAACTCAAAGCGAGCGCCATAACTAAATCTCAGTGCTTCAAAATGCTAGGGAAATGTCAGTTACTCCCATTATCAGCAGGACTCTATATTTAAAATATAGAGCAAAAAACAATACCGTATATGCGAAATGGACCAAAATCAGCCCACATTTCATTCATTGACTTAAATAAGACATAAATAAAGCCAAAATCAATGATGAAATCATACAAATGCTACTTCATGTTCAGGGCTGTGAGAAGTGGAGCAGCATTGTGGCTATCTTGCCACTCCACCCCCCACCTCTACAGCTGGAAGAATGTTGCTGACTATACATAATACTTAACACAGCAAGGGCAAGTGATGAAGAACCTTGCACAAATACTTAGGTCTCTCAGAGATCTACTTTACAAAAAAATTAGAGCTGTAATGGCTATGTATGGAAAAATGTATTCTTTATTTAGAAAGCATTACAATAACTTACAGATTGTATATAGAGTGCACAAAAGTGCAGGATGACTTAAGCAAGCACTGAAGTGGTACAAAACATGCTCACATGATAACACGAAATCCTTCCGCTTTTATGAGAACTGTGTGTCAAGTAGGTCTGATCTTTCTATTTATGGCTGCATAGTGATAGCTATCCTGAGTATAGCTAACATGAGGAAGAGTGTACAGAAGGGCAGACAGGAACAGAAACTGATGTATATTAACTTCTACTTCCACAGTGGGGTTTCATCATCTCATTGATATACATGAGATCCCTTCTGTTCTGTGTCTGTCTGTGCTCCCACCCCTTCCTTCTCCCTTGCTGCATCTAGATCAACTTTATTCATGAATTTATGGTTTGGCACATTTTCTGTGTCACCTCTGCAGCAGGAAGAATGTTGGTCACTACACACAATATTTAACATAGTGGAGCCAAGTGGTGAAGAACAATTCTATCATCAACTAATGCAGATCTGACATAGCAGAAGTAGTGCTTTTTTAACTTTCATAGTATTTACTGTACTGTCTGAGAGAACAGACAAATGGTGGGCAGAATGAGACAATAAGTCTATCATTAAGCTAATTACCCCCAATTTATAGAGGTATGCAAAGAGTGGAAATGCAAACTGAAATCTGAGCTCTGGTTTGAAATTTTCTCTGCAGATCTGATTACCAAGGCCTGCTCTTCAGAGTCTATCCGTGTGCCCACCCCCACCCTCTCCCCTCCCTCCATCCATCTAGATCTACTTTATTCATGAATCCATGGTTGTGGTACTTTTTCTGTTTTCTGTGCCACCTCTGCAGCTGGAACAATATTTCTGACTACACATGATACATAACATAGCAGGGCAACTGACTGAAGAACAATCCTATCATCAATTAATGTAGATCTGACAAAGCAGAAACTGTTTTTTTTTCACTTCTGTAGTACAGTATGTACTGTACTGTCTGAGAGAACAGCCAAAAGGTGGAGTGGATGAGATAGCCAGTCTGTTGTTAAAGAGCTAGTGAAGCCAAAACAGGAAGACAGGAAAATAATATAAATTTTAAGAAGTAGATGTTTGTAACTTTTTTATTTCTGAAGTATTTTGCTTTTTCCTTTTGCTCATTAGAAAGTCTTCTATGTTATACTATTGTACTGGATGTGTGGAACAGCTCTGAGCCTGTCATCTGACATATCTATCTTTATCCCTCTCACTGCATCATCAGCATTGAGATCTCACTGACAATGACATCACAGGTGGCTAACATGGCAGCTACTAAGTAGCTGTTTCTAAGCAGCAGTGATGTCACAGTCAGAGAGGTCACAATGCTGATTATGTAATGGGGAGGAATATAGATAGATATGTCATCTGCCAGGCAGAGTACTGTCTCACACATCACACCTACTAACATCAGGTAAACAGTTTTCTAATAAACCAAAGAGAAAAGAAAAAGTATCTCAGATGTAACTGGGTCACCATGTATACAATGGTTACAACCCCTGCTTGTATGCTCAGGCAAGGTTGAGGGGCCTGGGCTCTGTTTTGACTAGACATGGGGTTCTTTCCCAATAAAAGTTAGTTAGTGCTGTGCCTCCACCCTGAGTTAAGATACAGTGGGCCAGCTGTCTGTGTGGAATAACTCCCTGTGATGCTGTACCTCCCCACCTCCCTGCAGTTACCCCACACATGGAATACCAACCTTGGATGCAGTATTTTTTTTTTTTTTGCAATTTAAAGTTTATTTTTAACTCACAATACCAACATAGCAGACATAAATACAGATATGCCATTTACATTAGACATACACAAGTCATAAGTCTACTATGTCCCCTCATCCCACCCCTTTCCCAACATTCCCAAAACTTATCTGCTAGGACAATAAAAAGTGACGTGACCTGTTGAGATCTCTCCTTTCAATATCATCTAGGGGTGTTGTTAGGGTCTACTATTTGAAAATTAATCCTGCAGTGAGTAGAGGGTATGAAGGGGGGCCCATATTTTATTATATGCGGTCATGGTATTGCTCAAGTTAGCAATGGTCTTCTCAGTGCATAAGTTAGCTAAAATTTCAACTAACAATTCATTATAAGAAATTTCCTGTTGGTCCAGCCAATGTCACAGGACCAATTTTTTAACGGACATAGCAATGAGAGTTATGTGATATTTCCTGTTATGTATTTTTATACCTGAAAGATCCCCCAGGAGACAAATTTCAGGTGTAAATAGGTCATTTAGGCCCAGGAGGGGGTCCACGAGCTGTCTAATATTAGTCCATAAAGAGAGTACTTTTGGACATGACCAAAAAATGTGTAATAAGGATCCTTCCTGTTGCTGACATCTGTTACACAAATTGGTATCCTTTAAACCCAGTTTAACCAGTTTGGCAGGAGTATAATAAGCATTATGTAAGATAGAAAATTGCATCAGTCTTAATCTATCCTGTTTAATGAAATGGTGGCAGGTATGCCAAATGATTGTCCAATTAATATTCTGGCCTGGAAAAAGAGATTCCCATAACTCGGTGGGTCCGAAGCAACTGGGAAATTTCCAAAGGTATAATATGTTGTAAATTTTGGATATTGCCTTGGGACCCCCACTCCATTTACCCAATTCTTTACGAAATGGAATGAGATATCCACTCTCGGGTTTTTGACCAAATGATTGTACCAGTGCATGCCTGAGTTGAAATAACCTGAAAATATATTTATTAGAAATGTTCCATTTGGCAGCGATTTCCTGGATTGAGAGCCAGATGTTATGATCCTTTATCAGGTCTGAAATGTCCAGATCCTTTAAGAAAGGAAACCAGGACAGGGATATCGGTTTGCCTGCTATTTTAAGGTTTAGATTGCCTAGTATCGGTTGGTTAAGGTCCTTGGTGTGACTATAGTTGAGAAATCGGGAAATCTGAGCGTGTATTTTTAGGGATGTATAGATTGTTGTGTTTTTAAGTTTAATCGGTAGATTACTTTCCCTTATATGTAGCAGTCCCGCGGGGTTCAATCCGGATGCCTGTATTAGTGCCAGTTCAATTTTAAGCCAGACCGGGGTTACGCGTGGATGTTCTTGGGAGATCCCTCCCATGTATTTATTGGCATGTGATGCCCAAAAGTAAAGACAAAAGTTAGGGAGCCGTAGATCCCCATTATTCTTAGGGGCCATTGAAGTGCGATAAGCTATGCAGGGAGACTTATTTACCTAGAGAAATTTAGTGAACAACGCACGAAGTTTCCTGAACCAGGACAAAGGGAGCCAGATGTCAAGCATAGAAAGCGGGTATAATAAATGCGGAAACACATTCATTTTAATTAAATTTACTCTTCCCCATAATGAGATCGATAGGGATGCCCATCTATTTAAGTCTTGAGTAATGTTGTTTACTAATACATTGAGATTTAACCTGACAACCTGTTTAGAACTACTGGATAACTCTATACCGAGGTATCTGAGGGAGTCTTGTTTCCAGTTAAGCCCGAAAGCCGTAATATCTGATCTGAAAAGCCTATGATTAAGCAGAAACACCATCGTTTTACCAACATTTAGTTTGTAATTGGACATTTTGCTAAAGGTACTGATGATCTCCAGCATATATGGTATAGACGTACAGGGGTTAGCAATTTGGAGAAGAAGATCATCAGCGTAGGCAGATACCTTTACTTCACAAGGGTAGATAGGAATTCCCTGGATATCAGGGCAGCTTTGTAGTCTTCTAATTAGTGGTTCAAGGTATAGATTGAATAGTAATGGTGACAAAGGACAGCCCTGCCTAGTACCAGAATGAAGAGTAACATTTTCAGAGATCACCCCATTTCCTGAGACTCTCGCTAACGGTGATTTATACAACGCCCATAACCAACGTATGAAATCTGCTGGGAAACCAAAGGTTTTCAAGGTCAGAAAGAGATAATCACAATGTACTCTGTCGAATGCCTTCTCCGCGTCCAGGGAGACCAATGCCGCGGGGTAAGGTGCATCCCTGGCCGTAAAGAAGACATGCGACAGGGTCCTTAAATGATCCACTGATGACCTGCCTCTCAGGAATCCAGCCTGTTCTGTACCTATCAACGCGTCCATAACCTTTTCAAGCCGGATGGCCAATAGTTTGGAAAGAATTTTAATATCCTGATTTATTAATGATATGGGACGGTAATTGATTACAGAGTTGGAAGGCCTGCCTGGTTTAGGGATCAGGACGATCATTGTCTCGAATAGCGATGGGTCCACATCTGCACCCGATAGAATATATTGGTAGAGCGGAAGGAGCATAGGGATTAATTGAGTCTGGAATTTTTTATAAAAGAGAGCCAAGTAACCATCTATCCCCGGGGTTTTATGCAGCGGTATCTCATTAATAACCGCAGCAATTTCCGTGGCAGTTATCAGGGCCAGAAGTCCTGCTTGCTGCTCAGGTGTAAGCTGGGGTAGGTTTGTCTCCGGTAAATAATCCTGTAACTGTTGTGTTGTGGGGGGTGATTTCACGGGACTATATAGATCCTTATAGTAACTGGTGAATTCTCTTATAATGTCATCTGGATGCGTTTTGAGAGAGCCGTCTTGCAAGGAAAGTATAGAGGTAATATAATGAGATGATTCCATTTGCTTAACCCTAAGCGCAAGTAGCTGGTCGGCCTTCTCCCCTTGGTCAGTATATGAAGCCTGGGTTGTTAAAATGGAATAATCTGCCTTCTCCCTGAGGAGATCCATATATGTAGCTTTCAATCTGATTAGATCCTGTCGTGACACAGGAGAAGGATTCTCCTCAAGTGTCTTAATCTGAGCAAGCAATTGGGCCAATCTGTGATTGGCGGTCCTTTTTCTATGTGTAGCTATGCTAATTAGGATCCCACGAATATATGCTTTGAAGGCTCCCCACCGAATGTCTGGTCTAACTTGGGAATCATTGTTAGTCTGACAGAAAATGTCAATTTGTTCTTGTATCCATTCGTTAAACGGAGTCTCTTTTAATAATAGGTCATTTAGTTTCCACCTGGAACCTTGTTTTGGGAGGGAGGTCATTGAGACTAAACAGGATACAATAGAGTGATCTGAAGGGGTCCCTGGTAAAATCGAAGAGTCTAATGTTCCAGATATAAGCGAATGGGGGAAAAGTATATAATCAATCCTCGATGAGGAGGAATGCACAGGAGAGACATAAGTGAATTTCTTGTCCTGGGGATGTATGATCCGCCAGATGTCATATATACCGGTTTGTTCGGTAAACTCCCGAAATGCCCTTTGGGCAGGAGAAAGCACCTTTTTCTGAGGACATGATCAGTCCCAGGTCGGGTCAAGGACTAAGTTAAAGTCCCCCCCCTATAATTATAGGTATAGAGAGAGGTGGGGTTGCAGGACTCTTGTTAATTGGGTAAAAAATTCAGGTGTATCCTTATTAGGTCCGTACACGCTACCCACCATTACTTCTTTGTTGTATAGCAAGCTCTGTACAAAAATATACCTGCCTTTTGGGTCCCTAAATATGTTAAGGGCTTTAAATGGAATTGCCCTGCGGATGAGGATCATTACTCTGCAACTGTTTGTGGTTCCTTCTGCACTGAAAAATTTGTCAAACTGCTGCCTGCAAAATTGGGCCACCTCAGCATCCAACAAATGTGTTTCCTGGAGACAGATAACATCTATATTCAGTAACTTCAAATGATGTAAAACTTGGTACTGTTTCCTCCTTTTTCTGCCCCCTCTAATGTTCCTTGTAGCAAGACATATGCTATTAGCCATGATGTGTACATGATAAGATCATACTCTTCTGCCCCAAGCCGATAGTCTTGTAAAGAACCTAATATTAATAGTCTCGATATTAATGTGATCCTAGCAGATAATCGTCCCTCCCCATCCCCCCCCTTCCCAAATCATCAACACAAAATTTCAAATTGGAAAACATCATCCTGGGAGCTCCCAGTTCTTTTTCCCTCCTATCCTTGGTATGTAATTTCGCTAGACGTTCGTTGACCTCAAAGATACCCCCCCCCGCCGCCCAGGAACCAAGGTCAATGACCGCAATACACATGGCTAAGAACAGTAACTATATACATAAGCCCTCAGCATCTAAGGCCATACTAAATCTAGTCATACTAATAAATGTACCATAACCTGTATTTCCAAGCTCCTCTAGTCACATGCATGGCATCGTGATGCCTTTACCAACTGTGAAAGTCCACATTATGCAACTTTCTGTGCCTTGACCCTTCCGTGTCGGGTCAGGTAAAGTCCCGTAAGGTAAACCGATGGAACTCCATGGTGACCTCCGTAGACAAGTCTTGATTTCTTACTGTGTACCATTAGAGGAGGATGCCATCTAGTGGGAAAAGATGCGAGTTACATTTTCGGGTCAATGGCAATATGTTAACAGTGAGTCCAACTGAATGGGTACTAACTACAACTCCTCTCCGTCCAAACAAGCAGCTACAAATAACTTGAACACATTATAATTGTTGAAAATAACCCCCTCTAGTAACAAAAGGGCCAGGAGAGTATGCGGGAGTACGCAGTGCCCCAAATCAGATCAGATGCAGGAAGTACTTATCTACTTATGCAGGGGGAAAATTCAGACTTCCAGGTTCATGATGAATTTACAAAATATTCAGAAGTATTGCCACTGATTTCCTCCAGTCTCAACTGAGAAGTTAGGCATGTTATTCTGTTCAGGGTTCCCATCTGTATACCGAGACTCTCCGATGTTCTGCTCCTAAATCACTTGAAGAGGTCAGGGAGTTCTCTCCGTAACGCTTTTAAGGCGGGTTCAACTTCATCAAAGGATGACCAGATACCTGCAATCATGACTTGGAAACGGGCAGGGTATTCCATTTTGAACTTAATGCCCGCGGTGATAAGTTTCGTTACTATGGGGTGGAACATGGCACGTCTTTGCCTCACAGTGGCCGGAAGATCTTGAGTTATACGTATCTTGTTCCCCTCCCAGAGGACTTGATCTAATTCTTTGACTTTAGAGAGGAGGAATTGTTTTTCCTGGAAGTTAAGGAATTTGAATATCAGGGGCCGGGGTGGCTGGCCAACAGTGGGCATTGGTCGGAGGGCTGTATGCGCTCTTTCAATTATGTAGGGGCTTCCGAAGGGAGAAGGGCCGGCGAGCTTCTCAATTAGCTTCTGGACAAACAGCAACATGTTGTTGCCTTCTTCTTTTTCTGGAATGCCCAACACCACAATATTGTTCCTGCGGCTTCTCCCCTCTAGATCTTCAACCTTCTGCTCTATCTTTTTGATACGCTGTCGGGTCTCTGTTGTAACGTTATCAGTACGATCAGCCCTCTTTTCCATAGAAGTGAGTCGGGCCTCAGAATCTGTCATTCGGATCAAGAGATCCTCAAGTGCTCCTGAGATTCATTTAACTTCAGGTGCCACTGAATGTAGATCATCTCTGAGTGGTTGCATTTCTTTGAGGAACAATTCTAAGGTGAGGGGAGTTGCCTCTGGGATCAGGCTGTGGGATGCCGTCGTGGTAGTATGCTTACTGCTCCCTGTTGCCTGGGCCTTGCTACGCTTGCTGGGTTTCTCCGGGGAGACAAGCGGGGTATGTTGGGGCATTGTGGGTCGCATTTTGACTTCCATTCTCACTTTGGGTCGCCCGCCTCAAGTTATAGATGTGGGATATCGGTTAAGCGATTGTTGAAATGCAGATATATTCTAATTTAATAGGAATAAACGTCCTGGGTAGCAGGAGCCGGGTTCAAGTGCTGCTACACAGTCTGCTGCATCACGTAATCTCTCTGGATGCAGTATTTCAAAACACATATAATTATTAGCGATCTCTAATAATATGCTCACATACTGTGTTTAAAAAGGTTAACCAATAATTTATTCACACAGGAGTAGGAATAGGCAGGGAACACAGGATGCAGAAAAAGCAACAATGATTTGATATGCAAACATTAATAGAACCCCAGCTGCAACAGTAGAAAGTGTACCCCCCCACCAGCATATACAATGGGCTCCTAGTTCTCCTACTCCCGTCTGATACCAGATTGTCCCAGAAAATTGATTTGGGAGCTTCAACAGTCTGTCTGGGTACCCAGTTGGAGCAATTGCAGGCCTGATATCAGTGCAGCTGGTTGGCTGATGTTAGTGCACTTTTAAAATACTGTTCTTGGTTAACATAACCCCCTTGAACTGATGCAAACAATTATTTTTTGAGTAGAAATGCCAATTCCTGGCTGGATTGCCAAACAGTAGTAACTTTGAAAGAACACCTTATAACACCCCAGGGGTAGAGCAGGCCCTGTATTGACTCATGGTTCTGAAGATCCAGGATACGAGGTCTGTGCAGCAACAGTTCAAGCTCTGCAATGCTTTGAACATGGTTGCAGAGTGTGGATGCTTGGTTTGGACAGCAGGCTTTCTTGATAGGCTGGTCACCACTTTCTGCTTTGATGCAGGCTCTTGTAGCTTGTCATATTCTTTACGGCATTGCAGGTGATGGAAAGACCAGTACTGGGGACCAGGGTCACATGGTTCACCCCACACTTCCAAGCATCCAGCCTTTAGGGGGACATGATGGGTAATGCCTGGCTGTGACCATACCTGGCCAAATCCTCAGACCATTCTCTATTGGCAGTGACTCCTCTTGTACAGCTGAGGAAACACACAGTCTTTTTCTCTCTGCTGGCTAGCAGACGTGGATACCTCCTGGTTCCGGTTTGGATTACTTCCCAGTGCTAGGGGTGGCAATCAGTCTCTCAAGTATTTTCAGACTTCAGGTTCAAATCACAAAGTAGCTTTTCTTACTTCAACACTGGCTCTCCAGATTGTAGAATATCTCAGACAAATCTCTTAGGAGGTGGCTGTGGAAGCCTTAGGCCAACTTCCAAACTTTTCACCAGATGCAGTCTAAGCCCTCCTCACTTGTGGAGAGCTTTAGGTGGACTGCCATGAGTGGCTTCTGACCCCTGGGATTGAGGAGACAAAATGCAGTATCCAATTTGTCCATCCAGCTGTCAATCAGGCAAATTAGTATTCAGAACTTTTGTCTGACACCTGATTGGTTGCCTGTAAGGGTACCAAGAGCACAGTCCTTACCCCCTTCCCAGGAGTCATTGCTAAGTCCTCCAGGACTTCATGATCTCCCATTGGCTGAGAAAGGGTTGGGGTGACAAAATGGCTGCTACAGTTCAGTTCATACAGATCCTCATCTTTCAGTCTATTTTTATGGGCTCCTGAATTATTTAAATGTTACTGTCCCTTGGATTTGTTAGCAGCCCCTCTTCCCTGGTGTCCGGTGGCAGAATGGGGCAAGACTGGGACTCCCCTGCTTGATGCAAGTGCCGCAGCACTATCTTCCCAAGCAACAGGTAGAGATACAAATATTCATAGATACATAGATACATAGATACTGTTGTTAGGTAAGGGCCTATGGCACACCCAGTCTGCCCATTTGAGCTCGTAAGATCACTTTAAGTTTTTCTAGAAGTTTGTTGCCCCTTACTTCTGACCTCCAGGATTCCCTTATGTCTATCCCATGCTTTCTTAAATCCTGTGATAGTTTTAGCCCCCACCACTTCCTCAGGCAGGGTGTTCCACTTGTCCACCACCCTTTCTGTAAAGAAATTTTTCCTCATGTTTTCTCTGAATTGCCCTCCCTCCAACTTCATCCAAAGCTCTCTAGTCCTGGAACATCTTTTTCACTGGAAAATTGTGTTTTCCTGCACCCTGTTCATCCATATAAGGTACTTGTATGTGTCTACCATATCCCCTCTGTCCCTTCTCTACCCCAGGGAGTACATATTCAAGTCCTCCAGCCTGTCCTCACAGGACTTGTGATGCATTCCATGTACCATCTTTGTTGCCCTCCTCTGAACCTTCTCCACCCTGTCTATGTCCTTATGGCAGCAATGCTACTTCTTAAAGGAACAGTGCTCCCATAGCCCTCCTGTAGAGTTTATATTTCTTTCCTCTCGGTGTGCCTCCAGACCCCCCCCGTGCTGCTGATTTGTCACTGGGGCCAGAGCACACAAAGAGGACTGACCAGAGCCACCCAAGCAACAATCACACATAGTGCTGCTGCACTCCTAAACAGCCAACCTGGCAGACATTTGAGCAGACTTCCTGCTCGAACGCTCGCACACTTTTCTGTGCAATGGTCGGTGACCCATGGAGCAGGCGGTTTTAATTTCCTATACTTCTACAGTCCCGTAATAGCATTCAGGCACATGGGGGCTGTCAGGAGCATATCAAGGAACCCAAAAGGGATCAGGATTGGTGGGAGGGCAGGACAGCACCTGGGGAGATGGCAAGGCAAGCCCCCACCCTTGGGGGGGTTACATAGATATAAAAGGAAATGATTGTCTGCTTCTAAAAACTAATATTAGTTATAGGCATGCTAGCATTTTAAACTAATGACTCCAACTTGCATAGGTACTGTAGTATACAGAGAGTGACAACATATACTGAAATCTGAGCTGTGGTTTGAATTTTCCACTGCTGCTCTTATCACTAAGGAACTGTACCAATCCAATACCATAATACTCGTAATTACACTGCTTTGCATATGAACACAGTAGATAACAAAACAGCTCATAGTGTGTTTCAGGAGCATGGTACCTTTTATTGGGCTTTTAACTCTTGAAGGCTAGTCTCAAAAACTAGTTTAGTAGTCCAATAAAAGGTGTCACCTGCAACATCTTTTTTTATATATATATCATTGACTGAACTAACATGGCTGCCACATTTCCCCATCAGAATAGACCAAACTAGATCCACATTGTTAACTACAATGTCTTGTGCAGAAATCAGTGGCAGTTGGGGAGGGACAAAGAAAGGATAAAAAAGTGAGTGCAATAGTTTTGTTGGGAAAAATAGTTTTAGGCAGGCTAGCTCTTCAAGCTAATGATTCTAACTTGCATAAATATAGTAGTACTGAGAGAGTGATAACATGAACTGAAATCTGAGCTCTGGTTTGAATTTTCCACTGCTGCTCATATCACCAAAAGTACAAAAGTTTTTATTTGTTCAGCAAAATGCCATTACAAAATAAATACAAACAATTTAAAAATCAGCACAGTTAAAAATGCAGTCAGTGATGATGACATAAATATTCATTGTCCTTAGACATTCAACATTATGCCTTGAATTCTATATTCATTAGTTAAATGTGTTTTTAACAAAAATACAATATGTCATCATAATAAAACGAAAAACAGTCTTGCTTCATAAATGCGTAGAAGCCAAAAATGTGGCTAATCTATATAATAGTAAATGATCATGTGATGTAAACAATGTTATTATTAGTTGGGAGGGAGGGAGACCAAGGGAAGTTAAAAGGTCACCTAACCAATATTTCCGGGATTGAGCATAAAGAGGACAAAGTAAAGTTATATGTTTGAGATGATCTTCAAAATGGAAACCACATTTACAGTGTGGGGTATCAACATTCAATCTTCTTTGGTGGTAGTAAATAAAATTAGCTTTATGAGATTCAAATCATAATCTAGTTATGATTCTTAATTTAGGATTAATGACTTTTAGTAAGTACGGTTCAAGACTGTGTGTTAATTTCAGTTGTTTATACGAATGAAATAATTTTAATTTGTTCAGTCTTTCCAGATCTTTAGTTGTGGCTACATCTCTTACTCTATGTTTTATGATTTCTTTCGGTTTAGTCTTGGAATAAAGATAAGATTCCCCAATAAGATACGCTAGTCCCAGAGGAAGAATATGTTTCTTAATTTTCTAAATAGATGGAAAGGAAAATCCCTTCATGTTATACTCAATTTCTTCCTCAATGCATGTTCTATGTCAGGAGGACTCAGGAGCATTTAGCAAAGTCACAAGAAATATTAGCTGCATTTCAATTGCCAAAGTTGTAAGGAATATTAAGACAGTTCTAATCTTAAAACTTCTGCCGGGACTGATTGGGACACCATAAGTGTATTCCTATATAATTTATTCATAATTTTTTTGATATTTGTAAGGTTATCAGTAGCCCGGACCTCCAAAGTATAAAGAATATTTGCATGCATTTTGGCATTTATCACTTTAAGATATCCTTTGACCGTGCCTTTACCTAGTTTTGCACTGAACATTTTCAGAGCATTAACAGCAGTGTTTGTTCTAGTCTGTAACATTTCAATATGGTCCTTCCATTTTAAGTTCTGCGAGAATCTAACACCTAGATAATTGTAAAATTTTACTTTATCTATATGTGTTTTGTTAAGAAAGATTCTAGGTAAGATTTTTCATGGTTACCGAAAAGTACCATTTTGGTCTTGTTTTTATTAATGGTTAAACAGTTTTTATCACATAAATCTGCAAAGTAAGTTGATTTTTGTTGAAGCCCCAATATAGAACTATTGACATTAGAACAATACCATCTGCAAATGCAAGACAAGGAATGTTTTGACTAAGTATTGTGGGAGAATGAAAGTTTGGATCGTCCATTGCTAATATTAATAAACTCTAGTCAGAGCCAATACAGCTGTGCCCAAGCTCACACCTACCCAGTCGAGGTCAGCGGCAGCATCAGTGTCAGCATCAGAGCCTGGTCAGCAGCAGCATTAGCGGCAGCAACAGAGCTGCTCATGGAGCGGCTGCAAGTGGTGACAGTTGCCATCCTAAAGATGGCAGTGGCAGCAACACTGTGCATGCGCGATACTCATGCATTTGCATTGAATGCAGAAGTGTGCTGTGGGGTGGGGGTGATCATGCTACAGAGGGGAGCTCCGTCACGGAGGACAGCTACCATAGACTTAGCACTGTCATGACGTTGCCGCAGCACTGTAGGAGAACACAGGGTCACGTTCTGGAGCCGACCCCCTATTCTCCTACAGTGATGGCAGAAACGTCTGTGGAGCTCTGCCCAAACAGCCGTAAAAAGTGTCGGTGCTAATATGCAGCCTTGCCAAACCCCCAAATTGGTGGAAATATTATCTGCAGTGTCTCCTTGTTGATTATACTATATACGAGTCCAAGTATTCTGATGTAGGCATATTAAAATATCAAACAAATCTGGGTCTATTTTAAGCTCTGCAAGTTTCTGCCATAACAAGGCTCTGCTGATACTGTCAAATGCAGAAGACAGGTCAACAAAGCACCAATAAAGTTTATGATGTTTAACCTTTACATATTTCCAAAATAGATGAAAAAGTACATGGCAGTGCTGAATAGTTGAACGTCCTGCCCTAAAACCATTTCGTAGGTTACTGATTATCTGTTCCTGTTCTAATTATTCAATGAGCCCATGAAGTATTATTTTTGCAAAGGTTTTGGGGGAGATATCAATAAGACTTATGGGTCAATACATAGATGGATCCAAATGGTCTCCTTTTTTGTAAATTGGAAAAACTGTATTTCCTTTCCAACTATCAGGAAACAGAGTGCCCTGTAAAAATAGATTGAATATAATGGTAAGAACAGGAGTCCACCAATCAGAAAATGTTCTATAGACATATCCTATTATGAGGTTAGGGCCCGGAGCCTTGTTAGATGCTAGAGATAATACAGCATTCCTTACCTGTTCTATGGTAAATAATATAGGACATGGAAAGTTTCTGGAGGAAAGTTATATTAATATATTTATTTATTTTTGTTGACCAGGTAAGTGCACTAGACAATTCCTGCCTATTTTCAGGCACGACCCAGGGAAGGGGGATACAGATGAATGTCAACTGACTTCGAACCAGATTAAGCTGTTGGTGGTATTTTTAGTGAATGAGAGAAATTTGGCCAGGACACCGGAGGAAATTCCCCTACTCTTTTCGATAAGTGCCATGGGATCTTTAACATCCACCTGAACTACCACCAATCCAGGCAGATGGGACCTCGGTTTAACGTCTCATCCGAAAGACGGCACCTCAGAAGTGTAGCACCTCTCTCATGCTGCACTACAGTGTCAGTACTGGGATATTAACCCAAGTGCCAGATATGGGAACTGAACCCACAGCCCTCTGATCTCCTGGCCTCAGAGGCGAGTGTGCTACCTACTGAGCCACTGACACTTGCATATAGTTTAGTCTGAGTTCTTCAGACTGAGAAAAATATAATGTTATGGAATGTTCTTCCCAGGACTTAGGAGTTATAAAATCTTCTAGTTTATTGGTGTATGATTTAAGCCCTGTGGAGACCAAGGTCCAAAAACCTTTGATATCCTTTTTAATGACAGTTTTCCGTAACTTTTCCCAGATTGCATTATTATGTTTGTTTTGTTCCTGTTCTAGTATTTTTGTATACTTTTTTGTGGCATTATTTAGGATTTTTAAGTTGCTTTCAGTTTTATCTTTTTTAACTCTCCTAACTAATTTGGACAAATGGGCCGTGATATTCAAAGGGGTTGCGCTGGCACAACCTTGAAAGGGCTGCCTAGCTCAGCGCAACTCTTGATGCTCTGGGGCACAATGTAATGGTATGCAGCACAGATGCAGGGGGTGTACTCATGCATATGTGGCACATCCCAATATTCAGCCCGGGATGTGCAGTGCATATGCTGGTGCAACCATGCATTGCGCCACATGGGGGGCTCAAAGTTGAGCCTGTGAATTGGTGGTACAACTCCCAGCCATCCACAGGTGGGCTGCTGTATTGCAGGGTGCAACACAGCAGCCACCAGCCATGGGTGGCTACCTGCCCACGAAGAACACCATCCACAAGCACCCGCATCTCCCTGGTTGTCTAGTGGTACCAACTCTCTCCCATTTCCCCAATAATTGTATGAATTTCATTCCCTGGTGGTCCAGTGGTACCCCCTCCCTCCCGATTCCCCAGTCACTGGTACATGACTGTTGATCCCTTCCCTGGTCGTCTATGAGACACCTTCCTTCCCATTTCCCCTATCATAGCAGAGCACCATAACATAATTATCTGGTTATCCAGTGGCACCCCACCCTCCCACCACACAGACCCATTCCCACCCGTTCCCCGTCATCAGCTGGCAGCTGCAGCCACCACATACTGCCCAGCCACCCACCGAATGATAGGTACAGTATAGGCTTGAAGGGCATACTGTACTGGACTATCCCATATATGTGAATGACTTCATTTGCATATTTGCGACTGTCTCATACAGTATGCCCTGCAGCTATTGGTCCACACTGTAGACCAATGGGCTTACAGCCCATACTGTATCTGTCATTCGGAGGGTGGCTGAGTGGTATGCGGGTGGCTGCAGCCATCCGCCAATGACGGGGATTGGAGGGCCTGGGTCCTGTGTGGGAGGGAGGGGTGGGGGTGCCACTGGATCACCAGGGAATTATGTTATGGTGCTCTACTTTGATCAGGGAAATGGGAGGGAGGAGGTCCCCTAGACTACCAGGGAAGGGATTAATAGTCAAGTACCAGTGAGTGGGGGATCTGGTGGGATGGGGATACCACTAGACTAGCAGGGCATGACTGAAATACATTTCTCAGGGAAGAGGGAGGGAGGGGGTACCACTGGACTACCAGGGCATTGTTCCACTGTACTTTACTGTGATCACAACTGCAGGGCAGGGGATGCCCCTGGAACCCCACTGTGCACACATCATTCTGTGCAGGGTGCCAGGAGCAGGTCACCGGGCTGCCCTGTGCAGGGCATGCAACTGGGGCCATAATGACATGCAAATGGCCCCATTTGCACCTTGCATATTTTATGGCCTCATTTGCATGCCCCTGTCTGAATATAGCGGGTGATGCGCCTAGCGCAACTGCACTTGTGCTGGCACATCCTCGTGCTCCCTAACTGTGGCTCATGCTAGCACAGTGCCACTGCGCCATGCACAGTATGTGTGCTGACCATGCCATATTCAAGGGTGCTGCACCATGGTGCATCACCGTGGAATATCGCCTGGTCCTGGCTCTGGCGCTGCCCAGTTGCACTATGCCCAGGCATGCACCACTGCCCAGCGCAGTCTGAATATCTGGGCCATGATGTTTCTCACTTTGACAAACATGATTAAACCAGGTGCAGTAAATGAATTTTTCTTCTGTTAACAAGTAATACTGCAGTGGGGTCTGATTAAATCATTAATTTTACCCCAGCCTGCAATACTTTGCTCAGGATTTTCAGAGTAGAGAATTCCTGATCTAAGCCTGACAAATAATTGCCCAGAAAACATTTCAGAGAAATTATTGATAATATGAGGTTTTCAGCAGATTCTTTTTTGTTTGATTATTTCAATTTGGTCTTCAATATTTTGGTTAAAATTAGTTTGAGACAAATACTTTGGCACTTGTACTATAAAGTCCTTTGGAAAATGAGAAGAATCAGCCTTGTCCAACACACCTAATTTGATTTTTTAGAGTTTCTGTGTTGATCCAAATAAGGTCTATAACTGAAGAACAAGTAGGGCCCATAAATGTAAAGGTATCTTCAGTATCACCAGTTAATCTCCTGTTAACCAGGTACATATTATGTTCCATCATAAACTTGCATAATTCTTTGCCTCTAGAATTCAATATTTTATCCATAGATTTCCTATGGTATTGGGCCCTAGGATTTAATATCAGAATGCTTGTTAGTAATTCAGTGTATGTATTGAGTTTCTGATACCACTAATTTATGTTCTGCCACTCTTGCATTAAAGTCACCTGCCATCGCTATCATTTTCATATCATGTAGATCTATTATTCAAAACACGTAAAAACGCTCTGTAAAACATCAGAAGATTTTTTTTTATTTTGAGGAGAAAGAAAAACATTTATTAGAATCATTTTTTGTTGATTATTTTCAAGTTCAAGAACTAAAATATTATTTGTGTTAACTCCTATCCTTTGATTTTAAAGTCTAAAGATGTTTTAACATAAGTGAGAAGGCCAGCCTTAAATTGACCATATTTTTTCAACCTATGGGCTGGGACTTCATACTGTGAATAACCTGGTAGCTGTAAAGATGTTGAAGAAAAAGCCCATGTTTCTTGGAGACATATTAGGTAAAAATGGCAAAGAACATTTTTTACTTCGGGATCTGCAAACTTGTCTGCAGCACCTTCAATATTCTGAGATATTAAATTAATTACAAGAACTGCGCTATCTATGGATGACAGTGATCCTATGAACCACAAGGAGTGCACATTCAGAATGTGGTGCTCTAGAAACTCACCTATTATCCAGTCCACAAGAGTTTCTGGCAGTCATTAACCCATAAGATGGATGTAGAGATTCAGCATGAACTTGTAGTTATCACATAAAGCTGTTTAATAAATTCCAAGTAAAAAAACAAGAACCCAGCCTGACGTGTGTCGGTTTAGACACACCCTTTTTCAAAGGCTGAGGGTTCAATACAGACAACTACTATTTAAGGTTAAAACCCATCATGTGATCATATGACATCATTCCTGAAATTGTCATTTCATTTGTTATAGAGCTATTTTAAATTTAGTGGTGTCCATCAATTCTGTAGTGCATTTAACACCTACAGTGGCCTTAAAAACAGTACCAAACATCAAAATCACAAGTCAAATCACACATATTAACTGAATAAACTTTAAGAATTAAACTTAAAATCTATTCAATATTAAAAACTGACCCAGAATACAAATAAATAGACTCATAGTCGAACTGCTAGGGAGCTTAAAAAGGGAAAGAAAGGGGAGAGGGGGAAATGGGGGTTGGGAAGGGGGAGGGAAAAGGAAGGAGAAGGGTAAAAGTGAACAAAATTAATGAAAAAGTGTGGAGGGGAAGGGGGAAGGAAAGGGAAGGTAGGCAAGAGAGAGGAAAAATGTACATCTCCCATAATGAATTGGATAAAATCTAACTAGACTTTTTACTGATATGCTCAGTCAGAGCTGACCAAGAGGTTAGGGACTCAGGGCAGAGGCTCCTAAAATTAGAGCAATTAACTCATAATAAGAGCAGATGTCATAAAATTAAAAAAAACTTTAGTATTTATTCTTTCTCTGTAGATATGGTCACACATCCAATTGTGTATTTAACCAGGAAACTTATTCACTTTGAGGGTAGGTATCCAAAAATTCTCCCTTAGGAGCATCACATTTTTAAAATCACCACCACTGGGTTTACGACAAACTTTATGGCTATAAATTTGAAATCATGTCTTTCCCTATCTTTTGCATTTATCATGTGTGTTGCTGTTGCATAAGTAATATCTTCATTGTTTATGGCTCTAACATGCTCACACACCCTGACCTTAAAAGGTTGGTGGGTTTTTCCTACATAAAAAGCAAAACATAGACATATGGCCAAGAAGATAACTTCATCACTAGTGCAGGTAGTACACTGTCTTATCTCAAAACTACTTTCTATATTACAACTTGTAAACTCTTTTTTCTGTTCTATAGGATCACAGTAAATGCATCTCTTGCATTTATAGCACTCATTTATTTGATTAAGACTTGTTTTCTGCACTATATTGTCTTTATAGTGGCTGTGCACCAACAAGTCATTAAGTATGGGGACACGTTTATAGCACATCCTAGGTTTTATTTTACTTAGGTCTCTCAGACCTGCATCGACTGAAAGGACATGCCAATGTTTATTCACGATCATTTCTACATCCTTAGCTTGTGAGGAAAAATTCATCACAAAATTGAACCTGCCATCATCTTGTTCAATAACTCCTGTGTGTTTTAGTAGGTCATCCCTGCTAGCACTTTTAGCTCTATTTTTTGCTGTATGAATCATTGCTTTCTTATACCCTCTTTCCAGGAGCCTTGTTGTTAACTCTGTGGCATCTCAATCGAAATTCTCCATAGTGGAGCAATTTCACCTTGTTCTTAAAAACTGGTCCCTCAGAACATTTTTTGCCACAAGGGGTGGCTGGCAACTGTCCACCAGTAATATCATGTTGCCATCCACCTCCTTTCTAAAGATGTCACTTTCAATGTTACCATCCTCATTTTTTATTAACTTCACATTCAAATAGGTTATAGATTCTGAATTTATTGTATGGGTGAACCTAAGATGTGTTGTAGTACTATGGAGCCAATCTTTAAAGCAAAGTGAACTCTAGTGCACTGTCTCACAAGATGACTATGACATTGTCAATGAAACATTTCCAGACAACAACATTATAACTGTATTTTAACAGTTATAACAGACAGCTGAGCATATCAGTCAAAAGTCTAATTAGGTTTTAACAAATTCATTAGGGAAGATATACATTTTTCCTGTCTCTCTCCTACCTTCCCTTTCCTCCCCCCTCCCCTTCCACACTTTTTCATTCCTTTTTTCATTTTGTTCCCCTTCTCCTTCTTTTCCCTTCCCCTTCCCCAACCACCCTTTTTCTCCCTCTCTCTCCCCCCCTTCTTTTCCTTTTTAAGCTCCCTAGGAGTTCGACTATGAGTCTATTTATTTGTATTTTGTGTCAGTTTTTATATGAAATGGACTGTAAGTTTAATTCCTAAAGTTTATTCAGATAATATGTGTGATTTTACTTGTGATTTTGATGTTTGGTACTGTTTTTAAGGGCACTATAGATGTTAAAATCACTATGGAATTGATGGACACAATTACGTTTAAAATAGTTTTATAACAAATGAAATGACACTTTAAGGGATGATGTCATATGATCACAAGACGGGTTTTAACCTTAAATAGTAGTTTTCTGTATTGAACCCTCAGCCTTTAAAAAAGGATGCCTCTAGTCCGAAACATGTCAGGGGGGGTTCTGGTTTTTTTTTTTACTTGGAATTTATAAAACTGCTTTATGTGATGACTTTGAGTTAACATTGAATGTTTGCATCCCTCTTATTGGTTAGTGAGTGCCAGAAACTCTTGTGGACTGGATAACCATGATTCTGTAGATCCAGGTTGTAGTCATCTAAGATTCAAAGTGCTAGAGAAGGAACAGTCATGGTTTTCCCCCATTATTAGATTGTGTCTCTGTTTGCTTTTCCTGACCATTAACAACATTATCTGTGTTACTTTGAGGCAGTATAGTGCAGTGGATTAAGGCTCTGAGCTGCAAATTCAGAGACCTGGGTTTGAATCCCACAGGTACATACTGTGTGATCCTGAGCAAGTCAATTCACTTTCTTGTACTCACAGGTCGCATCTGGAAACAAGCTTTGGCTTAGTGTGCTACTCCTGGTTAAACAATGTTCCCTTTGACAGCAAAGGTTTCCAGATCTTGAGGAGCAACTATATGTATGGCAAAGCTATTTTTATTTATTTATTACAACAATGGGAAATACACCTTTGAGTCAAAGACTCCTTTGCAAAGGTTCTAAGTCAGAGATACAGAGAATATAGCGCAAGTATATAGTAGTTACTCGACTAAAAACACAGTACTGGGAAAAACATACCCAGCACCACAGAGTTAAAGAGCTAAAAACAGCAAAATGTTTAGGGTGAGGTAGCCTGACCCATCATTAAGTGCAGTGTGATCAGCACACTAGAGGACAAGGAGGGATCTAAGAGGGTCTCAGTTTGGAGGTGTAGAGTGAGGTGGGTGGGGGTAAGGACAACTAGGGACAGTCACAGGATAAGTACTTAGGGAGCTGTTTTTTCAGGTTGGTTTTGAAGGTGCCTAGCTTGGGTTCAAGTGAGGTGGAGGTGGGAAGCTCATTGAGCCATTTAGGGGTCTGATATAGAAAAGCCCTTTGGCACAGAGAGGTCCTGCAGTAGGGGACAGCTATGAGGGACTTAGCAGTACTTCTGGTGGGCCTGTTTGAGGGGGCCTGTTGGAGATGTGGGTGAAGCCTTTGGGGGGGCAAGGTTGAGTAGGATTTTCTTGGCTAGGAGACAGGTGTGATAGTTGTCTTCTGTCAAAGTTTAACCATTGGGTAATTCTATATAGGTCACAAATATGGGTGTATCTGTCACAACCTGTGATCAGATGGCACACTTTGTTTAGGGTGACTGCGATACGACTTAGGGTAGTCATGTCCATGGAGGCATATATTACAATGCCATAGTCCATTAGGGCAAGTACTGAGGAGGATACTACTAGGCAGATGGCTTGTGGGGTGAGGCAGTGTTTGAGGCAGTAGAGGAGACCTAGCTGGGTGTTGAGAAAGGTGTTTGGGAGATGAATATGCATGTGGAAGGAGAAGGATGTGCCTAAGATTATCCCTAAGTATTTAAATGTGGTAATCTGCTCATGTGGGTCTCCCAATAAGCTGAGAATGCCAAGATGTGTACTAGAGTGAGAACTCTGGTGGTCGGTGAAGATCATTGTTTTTATTTTTGGGGGATTAAGTATGAGGCTATGCTCCCCAAACCAGGATTCGGCTTCAGAAAAGTTTTTCTGGAGGGTGCACTGGAGGGTGAGTGGGTGTTGGTGACTACTATAAATGACAGCGTCATCTGCATATAAGGTATAAGAGAATTTTGCCAGGGCAAGCATTGAGAAGCGAGTTAAGGAAAAGGCTAAAGAGGAAGGGGTCGCGTATGGAGCTTTGTGGGACTCCAGAGAGGATGGGACAGGAGTCAGACATGGTGGAACCAATTTTGACTCACTGGGTTCTACCAGTGAAGTAATTTGTGAGCCAGGATATTGCCTCTTGGGAGAGGCCCAGAGCAGATAGGTAGTGTAGGAGCAAGGCATGATTGACAGTGTTGAATGCCTTTGTGAGGTCAATACAGATAGCAATTACTTGCCCATAGTCTAGGGCCTGCTTAAGGTAGGAGGTGTACTCTAGGAGGGCAGTGGTGGTGCTATGGCCCCACCTAAAGCCATGCTGCTTGGGGCATAGGAGATTGTGCTTAGACAGGTAGTCAGTGAATTGATCGGATATGATTTTCTCTAACACCTTTGAAAGTGGGGGCAGTATGGAGATGAGCCTGTAATTATTGGGGGAGGTATGATCACCACTTTTCAGGATCGGGGTTATAACAGCCTGTTTCCATGGTGACAGGAATTGGCTGAGGCAGAGAGATTTGTTAAGGATTTTGCTTAGTAGGGGAAGAACTTCTTCAAGGGTGAAGTGCAGGAGCTTTAAATCCAAGGTGTCATTACTGTACTGAGTCTTGCCAGAACTTTGGATAAGTATCTCCTGGCTTAACATGGTGACATGATCTGAAGAAGAAATGGAGGTATATTTATTGGAGGGGGTGGGCAGGAGGGGTTTGAAGAAATTGGGGGTGTAGAACTTCACTGAGATCAGAGAAGATGTTGTTTAGGGTATCTGTGATGGTCTGGGGGTCTTGGATACTAGACCCATCAGCTGATAGTTGAGCATGGGGTGGGGATACAGTCTTCCCACTGAGTTCTTTGATGTTTTTTCCAGAAATCACAACCTGAGCCCCAAGTGGAGGTAGGGGCTTCTTTATAGTAGGCAACCTTAGCCTGGCAAATGATCAAGGTGCACTTGTTTCTAACCTCTCTGTACAGCTGCCTATCCCTTGGGAGCTGTGATTCAATGGCTTTGTGCCAGAGATTGTCTCGGCACTACATCATGTCTAGAAGGGACTGTGAGATCCAGGGGGTGTCCTGAGTTTGGGCATAAAATTTTGAAATGGGGGCATAAATGTCATAGGCTGTATTGAATGTGGTGATAAAGTGGGAAAGTGCAGTGTCAATGCACTTGGCTTTATTAATTGGGGTCCAGTCACATGCTCAGAAGTGTGACTTGAGCTGGGAGAGGGAGTCTTTTTTTAGCCATCTCTGGTAAGAGGGGAACAGGGGATGGGCTAGGGTTCTTGTTTGACCACCAGCAGGCAACTGGTGAGTGGTCACCAGCTATCCAGTATCCAGAACTGCAGCTGGTAACATACAATTCTTAAATGTACAATGAGATCACTCTGTGATACTTGGATTTTAGGTTTTTATCCTCAGAATTGAGCTATTCATTATAGGCAGTTTTAAAGAATGTGAAAGAAATGTGGATATCTCAGATTTAATTTGATATTTGAAAAATTCTGAGTTAATTCCATCCGAACGTAGAAATGGTCTTACATTTCCATTCCTTCTATTGTTGTGACTAATAATTTTCAATAGTTTCTAAAATGTTTTTTATATCATTCTGCCTGTTTGTTGTACCCACAGGGTCAGCTGATTTTGCATTAAAATCTGTATCTTGTAATAAATTAGGTGTCTTAATTGGGGTACATAAATGTATAAATATCAAACTAAGGTTATGTTTTTGGGACCAAAATTTTCTTTGTTATTAAATCTTCCTTGTAATAAAGTATCACAAAGTCTTGAATCTGTTCATTTGGAGGTCTCATAGCAAAAAAAGTACATTCTGTTTCTTAAACATGCAAAAGGTATAAGATCCATGACCTCAATTTATTTGGGGGCTCTTGTTTTATTTTTTTTAATTCCGTGGAGCTCAATCAAGTTTTCATATTACATTTCAGCCCCTTTTCCCGATCCTGTATCATGAATATTGACTTCTTGGATAGGCGTATTCTTATGCTGTTGTGAAGATACTAAAGTTGTAATTCCTGGAGATATACAAGGATCAACAGTGTCACAAATTAGTGGAAGTTTACCTCTAAGTCCCTTGGACCCCCTCCCTCGAATAGTTTCACAGTCCATCTTACTAGAAATCTCATCTGTCTTATTGCACTCTTTTCCAATAATTTATATTGTTCTCCTCTTTTATTTTGAGTTTTGACATTCTCAATTTTTGAGTTATTTTCTGTATTTCTTTTATTTTTGTGTTGTTCATGTTTTTCATTCCTAGTTCTATTAGGCTTTTTATTGCAATGACGATTCTTTTGTTTCTGATAGACTTCATTTAAGGGATAATTGCATTAATCCTGATCCCTTACAAAGGGTGCTTGAAGGTTTGTTTGAAATGCCTTATTGCTTTTCTCGATAGGTTTTGTTTTAATATATTCCAGGATCTGGGATAACTTTTTCCTCTCTTTGTTATTATTTTTAACCAGTCCATTAAGAATGGTCTGGTTATAAAATACTTCATCTCTAAGTTTTGTCACTTCATCTTTTAAAATTGCAATATTTCTAAGATTGCTGTGTTGGCCAGATAAGGATCTATTACTCATTTCAGAGTTTTTTTTTTGATAATATAGAAGTTGATAAAAAATGTTCCACAACAAATATCTTCTTATCAGGCATTATGAAACAAGAAACAGACTCCCTTTTTTTGTGCTGAGTAACATTCTGAACTTTGGTCAGAGATGTTTTTCCTTTAATTGACTTGACAGTAGGGGTGTGCAAAAGTTGTTAGTTCCACTTTCGTGGAATTTCTGTGAAAATTCTGAAATTTCATGGAATTTTTCAAATTTCCTCCATTGGCGAGATCAGAATATTTCAAATGTGTTTGGAGGATTTTCATTGTGTTCAACTGAATTTTTGGGCTGAACTGCAGAAAAATGCACATGAACAGCAGAATAACAGCTCTGAAGAATTTTATTTCCACAGTTTGATAAATTATTCCTCAATTCATGTAAACATTCTGCAATTCAGTAATAAGTTCTGCAGACTTTTTTCTCCACAGTTTAATAGAATAATCAGCAGTTTATTCATTTATTCCACTATTCTAAGTTGGAATTTCTGCAAACATTGCTAAGTTGATTTCCGCACTTTTGCGGAAACGAAAATCTAACTTTCTCGGAAATTCAGCTGGCAGGAGTTTTTTTCTGCACACCTCTACCTAACAGAATTGCAACCATGTTTACTTTGAAAGTTTGGAGCTAAGTTTTTTAGGCCTTCAATAGCTATACTTAGATCCTGTACAACCTGAGAAATTTCTTCAGAAGGTTTTAGTTCGGAACCTAACTTTTTATTTTTAATGTCCAATGTTTTTCTCATTTGACTTAAATTTTTATCTTTTACTTTATTTATAGATGTCAGCTTACTGTGGGCACTAGGGGCACCCTCGGGTGAAAATTCACCCTTGGTGCCACATAATGACATACTTTCTTTAAATATAGAAGGATAGTCCATCTTCCAACTATAGATGGGAAGAGAAATGCCCTCTAAAGTAGAGTCACTTATTTTAGGTATATTTTTAGCTGAACTTTGTGAACTTGATAAGCTTTGTGAAGTCTCAGTTACCTGATTAATATCAGGAGATTTAATTTTATCTTGTGATTTTAGTATTGGTGTAGAAAGATATATTGGTACTGGCTGATGTCCTTGAAAATATTGTGTAATATTGGATTGATTATTTGGACTTTTTACATTTTATGTTTTTAGAATGTTTGTTAGGGGAGTTATTTTGTAAAGCCTCCATTAATTCACTTGTTTTAACTTTAGTTTTAGTTTTATTCTTCTTTTCCTTTTCTTAGAGGTAACTGACACAAAATCATCAGCCATTATTAAGGAGTTATGCTTTCCACTCCTTGTGGCCACCATAATGTTTGCATATATACTCGTTTTTATAAAATGATTTAAGTAGGATGTTCATAGCTAAAGTTCAGATATACTAGCTCATAGAGCTGTAATTTTAGCCAGTAATTAACCAACAATGATTTTCTAATTTTATACTTTCCCAGTTAATAGTATGTTTATCAAGTACTAATTAGACAAGATGGTACTGAATAAGCAATTAATCAATTAGTCAATTAATTATAAATTAAGACTAAAAAGGTCTTTTGGATCCCTATATGCAATCAAGAAAGATAATCTCATAAAAGGCAGTAGCAATTAGTAAGTATCAATGAAGTGAGCTGAGAGTTGTTTGGTTTTTCTTTTTTTTTATTCTCCTCTTAGTGGTACGAGAGAGGGAGTGGAGGTAGATTATTGATTATGAATATTAGAAATCAGATTTTCAAAGTACATCCACTAGGTGGTAAAGCAGTTATTTTCCTATTTGACTACCTGTTGTTACTTTCATCAAACTGGAGAAGCAGGAGGTGCAATTCAAGAAAGCAACCAGTTTATTGAACAATGGACCACAGGGTAGGGAACAGGAGAAAAGGGTACAACAACATTCAGTTCTGTCTAGAATATTTTGCTAGTGCCCTGAGGCCTTATACTGTAACTCTAATCTGTTGTACAAGGAGAACTGTAAGAACGAATTGGCTGTGACAGCTACACTATAAGAGCATCCTATTTCCAATCCCTGTAAGAGGGTGACTCTATAATCAATCAATCAATCAAACTTTATTTAACCAGATAGTTACATCACTGAGCAAGCTCATTTTCAAGATGATCCTTGACACATAGGACAAGAATTAATAACAGTACAAACAGTTCAAACTACAACAGGCAGTAATACAGATTGATATAGGATACATGATCATTATAAACCATACTAAACATATAAGACCAATGCAAGATATAACATTTAGTATGCAGCGTATGCTGATAAAAGTCAGAAGGATGCAAAAGGAGGGAGAAAATAAGGACACAGAGGAGGGCAATGTGCAAGGAGGGTGTCCAAAGCATAGGGGAAAGGGAAGGGGGCAGACTACATGGAGAAGGCCCCCTAGGGAGCAACCTAGGGGAATACAGGAGGAAAGGGGGTAGTTAATGTGTGGGAATGCCAGCCGACTGGGGGAAAAAGGAGGCCAAGATGATCCAGAAGTTAGGGGACTGCCCAGACCAAGGGTAATGCTTAGTGGAAGCAGTCACATGCCATTTTCAGGCCTTTGTAGAGAAACTATCTGAATATATAGGGACTAGGCAGGAGGGAGAGCTTAAGTAGTTTCTACATTATATTCCATAGTGCCGGTAAGAAGGAGCTAATAGCAGTAGAGCCAAGATGTATCTTTGTCCGTGGTATCATAAGAAGGAATAGTGAGGAGTTCCTTAGTCCATAGGTACATTGTGAACATTCAAACAGGTCACAAATATAGGGTGGTAGTTTGTTAGACATAGCTCAGTAAAACCATATGAGGGCATTTATTTGTCTCCTCAGGGGGAGGGACGGCCAGTCTATTGCTTGGTACAAAAAGCTACGGTGAGTCTGCAATGGCAAACTAAGAACAAATCTCATTGCACGATGGTAGAGAGTATCAAGCTTATGGAGTGCATCCTTTGGGCAATGATTGTAAAGGAAGTCAGCATAGTCAATCAGGGGAAGGAAGGCTGTTTGAACCAACTGCTTTCTAGCTTCCAGGGTGAGAAGGCGTCTTATTCGGAAGAAAATACCGAGATGTTGCCTTAGCTTTTTTGCCAACTCATTTAGATGAGCACCAAAGTTGAGTTTATTATCCACCCAGACTCCCAGGTATTTAAATCTGTCCACTAGTTCTAACTGTTTGCCTAGGAGGGTGGTAATCTGTGGAGTACCAAGTATCCTCCTATTTAGGGAGGAGGGTGGAAAGATGATCATAGCTTTTGTTTTTTTTGGCATTTAATAAGAGCTTAAGGTTTAACAGGTTGTGTTGGAGGATAATAAAGTCCTGCTGCAGCTCCTTGTATGCAAGGTCCAGAGAGTGGTTGGTTGTGTAGGGGACTGTGTCATCAGCAAAGAGATGAACCTTTACTGTGAGCAGGCCAGAGTCAAAATGGTTGATATAAAGAGTGAAGAGGATAGGCCCTAAGATAGAACCTTGTTGTACACCTCGGAGCAGTATTTTTAATGGGGAGAGTTCACTTTGCACTTTAACTTGTTGTTTTCCATTTGTGAGGTAGGAAAGGAACCACTTTACTGCAGTGGGGGCAAGACAGAGGCTACCCAACGAGTTGATTAATATAGAATGATCAACCATGTCAAATGCATTACTGAGATCGAGGAAGAGCACGTAGATGTGATGTTTACTGTCCAGGACTTTTAGCCAGTCATTAGACACTTTTGCTAGAGCTGACATGGTGCTGTGCTTAGGTCTGAAACTTGATTGGACTGGGCTAAGGATGCTTTCATGATCAAGGCACTCCCTTAATTGAGAGTTGACAATTTTTTCAAGTAATTTGGATAAGACAGGAAGCAGCGAGATAGGCCTATAATTTTTCAAGTCTGTGGGGCCTCCCAATTTGAACAGAGGGATGATGTGCACAGTTTTCCAGCTCTGCAGCAATTCCCCTTGGACTACAGAACTTTTAAATAGGTGGGCAAATGGTGCAGTCAGGTAATAGTAGCCTGCTTTAAGGAAGAAAGGTTCAACGGAGTCTGCACCAGTGCTCTTTTTGGTGTCCAACGAAAGGAGAAGGTCCTCCACTTGTTTGAAAGATACAGGTTGGAACTTGAAGAGGCAGCAGCCGGTGCAGGGGGAAGGAGTAGGGCAAGTAGCTATGCTGGAGGTATTTGTGGTATTAAGTTTACTGACAGGCGATGCCTGCAGTAGCGAAGTGGTTATTTAGCTGATCAAGGATCTCAGACCTGTCTGTGTAGGTGGTGTTATTTGTCACAATTTTGGCTGGGAGTGGGGTGGCAGGAGACTGTCCTTCAACCTCTCTTAGTATCTGCCAAAATTTGGTGGAGCAGTTTTTGTTTAGCTCCAGGGTGGACTGGAAGAACCGTGACTTTTCCAACCTGACCAGTTTGGTACAGGCATTCCTGGCTACCCTAAAAGAAAGCCAGTCAGAGTCAGACTGCAACTTCCTAGCCCTTTTCCATAAGGTGTCTCTATATCGCAAGGCCTTTTTAAAATTCTGTGTTAAACCGATCAGGTGTATGTTTTCAGGATTTGATTTTCTTAAGAGTGTGTGTTTGTTGATGATCTTTAGTAACAGATCCTGGAAGATACTGAATGTTTCAGCTACAGAGGGTGCAAGGTAAAAGTCCTGCCACTTAATGTTCCCTAGATCCTTCAAGAAGGCAGGAAGACAGAAATATTTTTTGCTGCGTTTCAACTTGAAGGTAGAGGTGGAAGGGAGGTGTAGGGAGTACCTGACACAGGCGACTGCACAGTGATCACTTAGGTCATTGTGGAAGATCCCTGCATGTGAGATATTATGCGGATTGCTGACAAACATAAGGTCCAATAGGGAGCTTCACTTGGGGTTTTTCTTGTTAGGTAGGGTAACTTCAGGGGCGATCTGAGGAAGCCCATGTTCATCACAGAAATCCTTAAGCCTGTTGGTGCTGGCATCATACCAATTAAGATTAAAGTCCCTCATGATGATGCTTTCTGTGTTCACTTTTTCCAAGGTGAAGTGAAGATGAGGCATTATACCCCAGCCAGCTGTTGGTGGCCTATAACATGCAGCCACAAGTAAGGCTATGCCAGGCAAGAAGGTAATTTTGAGGGCAAGGCATTCAAATACTTTGGGTATCGATGTACAGGCAATATCGGTGATTAGGAATTTATCTTTAATGTAAATTGCAACACACCACCTCTGGTCAACCTGTTGCATCTGAACAGGTGGTATCCAGGGATGTTAGGCATTTTGTCAGGTACGGTAGTCTTCAGCCAGGTTTCTGAGAGCATTGCTACATCAGGCGTGGCTTGAAGCACCCAGACGTGGACCTGGTCAGATTTGTTTGCCAGGCTACATACATTCATATGCAGGAAGCTCAGGCAGTTTAACTGTGTGAGTTCCCAAGGAACAGCTAGCAGATGGGGGGGGACCTGGGTTTAGTTCTACACTACCTGTGCAGAGTAGCAGCAGTACTAATAGTTTCCTAAGATATTTTACCAAGAATCTCAGGAAGGCTTTGTTAGTTTGCTTGACCTGTTCCCTGCCTAGGGCAGCAGAGCAGGGGTTGGGGGGGAAGAGAAAGTTGATCAGATTAGATAAAACTATCCTAACAGAGAGAGTAAGTGAGGTTTGCTTTGTAAATGTTGCACAATAGGGAATGCAGAACGTTGGAGCTGTGTGCGGATTACTGCCTTTGGATGAAGCTATCAAGGTAGCAGTCACCGTCAGGCTTAAGTCCTGGCCTAAGGGGGTATTTGGGCAGGCTGATTCATTCCTTAAGTACAAGTTTGGCTCCACTGGTAGAAGGAGGATGCAGCCAAGAAGGAAGAGGTGGACTGAGAAAGCCATCACTGGGTTACTGTGTGGCGGAAGAGGGTGGCACCTTAAATTGTTCTTGTATAAGTGGTAATAATGCTGGAGTGGCACCTTATGGTCATACTTGTGCAATTGGTGGCAATGCTAGGTATTAGAAAAACTATATATGTGACAGCAGGGATAGGCTTGAATATTGGTATTACAGTAGCTAAAGGAGAAAGTTATAGATAGGACTGAAGAGACACAGTTGGGAGAAATGTGAGTATGGCTTTAAGTGAGGGAGACTTTAGAAGGAGGGCAGGAGTTGAAAGAGTCAGAGGAGGGGCTAAGAGGTGTAACCTGACGGTGTGGAGAGAGGAGGCATATTTAATAGTGGTCGGGGTTGGGGATGGAGGGTGGGAACATTATTGCTGTAATAGCTATGTGATGCAGCAGGCACTAGGACACCGAACTGTGTCTGAATTAAGCTGTGTCAGTCTCTAGTTTCAAAAAACAGCACCAGGAGACAGAGTTCAGGGAGTGGGCCAGCCAGCAAGGCTCTGCGAGGAGACTCAGCCAATAGGTGTATCCCTCTCGGCAAGTTTCAGACTCAGTGTACCTGGCTTAGATGGAGCAGGGTGGACGGCACCAGGGGCAGAATCCCAGGTGCCTCAGGCTTTCTTCCCTGCTGTTTCAGCAGACTTAGAGCAGCGGCAGTGCCCACAGTTACAAGACCCCTGAAGGACAAGAACAGGCAATGGATTAAGTAGTGAACTCGCAAGAGGTTCAGACAGGGGCTGGGTTTTTAGAACAAAGCCCGAGTCATGAGAAGGAAAAGGGGAGGGGGAGTACAGGAGAATAGAGAGAAAGTCAGTGGGGGGCTTGGAATGGCACCAAGGCTGTGTCCCTGTAGACAGAAAAGTAGTTAGGTTAAATGGTGGGAGTCGGGGAAAGCAAGACAGGAAGAGGGAAGACAAAGCAAATATTATGAGCAGGATACAAACAAGTTAAGAGATCAGGAGGATGGGGGTGTTTGGGAAAGGAAATTTTTAAACAGCTAAGTTAACATGCCACTATCAAACTACTTCAATCTACTTCAATACTGTTAGTTTTTTCACAGCGATCTAAATCCAAGTAATTCTAAGGTATAGCACAACAGGAAAATTAGAGCAGTCACAGTTGGGCACTCTTAATTGGGATTCAGGTTAATTTTATCACATCAAGTTACTACAAGTACATCAAATTTAACACAGCAGGCTGTCTGAAGCAGATGCAGTAATCTGTAGATAGTCCAAGTTATGTAGAGGCAATTTGAATCCAACATGGCCGAAGGTTTAAACAGGCAAAATTTACTAATACAGATCCGATAAAACAGAGGTTATAAACAGACAGAATTACTGATAAAATTATTGCTGTAATAGCTGTGTGGTGCAGCAGGTACTAGGACACCGAACTGTGTCTGAGTTAAGCTGCGGCAGTCTCTAGTTTAAAAAAACAGCACCAGGAGACAGAGTTCAGGGAGTGGGCAAGTCAGCAAGGCTCTACGAGGAGACTCAGCCAATAGGCTTATCCCTCTCGGCAAGTTTCAGACTCAGTGTACCTGTCTTAGATGGAGCAGGGCAGACAGCACCTGGGGCAGAATCTCAGGTGACTCAGGCGTTCTTCTCCATCAGTTCGGCAGACTTGGAGCAGCGGGAGTGCCCGCAGTTACAGGACCCCTAGAGGACAAGAACAGACAGTGGATTAAGTAGTGGATTCACAAGAGGTTCATTCAGGGGCTGGGTTTTTAGTACAAAGCCCGAGGTGTAAGAAGGAAAAGGGAAGGGGGAGTACAGGAGAATAGAGAGAAAGTCAGTCGGGGGCTCGGGATGGCACCAAGACTACGTCCCTGTAGACAGAAAAGTAGTTAGGGTAAATGGTGGGGGTGGGAGAGAGCGAGACAGGAGAGGGAAGACAAAGCAAATATTATGAGCAGAATACAAGCGAGTTAAGAGATCAGGAGGGTGGGGAGGTTGGGAAATGGCATTTTAAACAGCTAAGCTAACATGCCACTATCAAACTACTTCAATTTACTTCAATACTGTTAGTTTTTTCACAGCAATCTAAATCCAAGTAATTCTAAGGTATAGCACAACAGAAAAATTAGAGCAGTCGCAGTTGGGTACTCAATTCAGATTCAGGTTAATTTTATCACATCAAGCTACTACAAGTACATCAAATTTAACACAGTAGGCTGTCTGAAGCAGACACTCTAATCTGTAGATTGTCCAAGTTAAGTACAGGCAATTCGGATCCAACATGGCCGAAGGTTTAAACAGCCAAAAATTACTAATACATATCCAATACAGCCAAGGTTATAAACAGCTAGAATTACTGATAAAATTATTGCTGTAATAGCTGTGTGGTGCTGCAGGCACTAGGACACCGAACTGTGTCTGAATTAAGCTGCGGCAGTCTCTAGTTTCAAAAAACAGTGCCAGGAGACAGAGTTCAGAGAGTGGGCCAGTCAGCAAGGCTCTGCGAGAAAACTCAGCCAATAGGCTTTTCCCTCTCGATGAGTTTCAGACTCAGTGTACCTGGCTTAAATGGAGCAGGGCGGATGACACCTGGGGCAGAATCCCAGGTGTTCTTCCCCACTGGTTCGGCAGACTTGGAGAAGTGGGAGTGCCCGCAGCTACAGGACCCCTGGTTTAGATGGAGCAGGAGGTACAGCACCTGGGGTAGAATCCCAGGTGCCTCAGGCGTTCTTCCCCACCAGTTTGGCAGACTTGGATCAGCAGGAGTGCCCACAGTTACAGGACCCCTGGCTTAGATGGAGCAAGATTATTAACTGGCTGTAACAGCTATGCTGTAAGAACGTCCTATTTCTAATCCCTATTCAAAACCTTCTAAGTCAACCCAGAGGTGCACCTCTAGCTATTACCTGAAGAACTCTACATTATGAATCACACAACATACTATAAAAAGAGTCTGTATGTATTGCAGATGGCAGTTCATACAAGGTCGTATTTTCTCTGTCATCAAGAAGAGAACAGAATCAAGGGATTTGGCTTGATAAATCAACTTGACTGGCAGTCTAGTGTGACTCTGATGACTTTTTGGAAGCTATGGGAGTGCAGAGAGGATTTTTAACAGACTTTGAGTTTCTCAGCCACACCCCACCTCTCTAGGATTGCCTGAATGCAAGAACAGGTATCAAGATTTCTTCAACTAAGAACCCACTGAGGGCCGCCAGGACTGAAACACAAAATATTCGGCTGCAGTCCACTTCTGGACTGCCTGGTGAAGGAGACGATGCAGACCACCCTGCCATAGCCTGCTTCTGGACTGCTGGGTGAAGAAGAAAATGGTGAAGAAGATGATGGAGATCATCCTGCCACAGCCTCCTGCTTCTGGACTGCTGGGTGACAAAGACAAAGAAGATCACCCTGCCAACTGCCTGCTTCTGGACTGCCAGGGGAAGAAGAGGATGGAGATCACCCTGCCACAGACTGCTTCTGGACTGCTGGGTGAAGAAGATGATGCAGACCCCACAGGAAGCAGGAGTCTGGATGAAGAAGTCTCTGGATATTGAAGAGCGACAGTGTTCTGGGCTCCAAGACCAGACGAGCCAAGGACACAAATAAAACAACAAACAAGGCATCACTTAAAGAACTGGAACAGATGATTGGGATGGCACTCTGATGTGGATGACAAAATAAGAAAACAGATGGCAGATTCTGCACTGGGCCAAGCCGTACACTGGGAACTGTCAGAGGAAAACGACAAACATGACATTGCAAAGTGCAAATATGGCTTGGTTCTTTTCTTCAGGAATACTGCTGGAGGCTGATTCTGGAGTACACTTGTGAAATCTCCCTCCAAGGGCTGCTGGAGACTGATTCTGAAATGCCATGTTGAAATATCTCTGAAGGATTGCTGAAGGCTGATGTGAACCCACATGGGTGCAATGTCACTGAGAGATTGCTGAAGACTTATTCAAATGCACAATGGCACAAGATGCTGGCTTAATGTAATTAAAAGTCACAGTTCCAATAATCATGCACAGTATCACAGTCTCTGAAGGTATAGATCACAGTAAATGACAGACACTTAGTTGCTTCTGTCTGGTCACCTTCTAGGTGAAGCCTTGCTAGCTGTGGACCTTACTGCAGTGGGTCCCTCTGACTAAATGGGCTCTCCTGTTACTGTTGGTACACTGGCAGCTGAATGCTAGCTGACCTCCTTAGACTGTGGGGTACTTTATTTAGGTGGGCCCCTTATAGCTGTGCCAGGCCTTGATTAAACCTCTGGCTACTGGGACTGACTAGCTAAACCCCCTTAACAAACGTGGGCTTAGATGGCTAGCTAACCCCTTGACAAGCTACTGTATAAGCCTTCTGTGGCTGGGTCCCTTTAAATGCTAAAGCCCTCCTGGCAGGACCCAATTAGAAACTTGGGCCAGGCTGCCCCTGCAAGCGCTGGACCTACTGGCTTGCTGGACCCCCTTTAAGCTGCTGGGCCTACTGTGGCTGGCACCCTTTCACTTTTGGGATCACTGGCTGGGCCCTTTTTAATCTCTTTGGGCCTGACTTGCCCTTCAAATAAACATCTGGGTCTGGCTTGCCCTTTAAATCGATAGCTGGGCCCCCTTAAATATTCTATGCCTTCCACTGCTGAGCCCCTTTGGATGACCTTGGGCCTGGTTGCCCTTTTACTGTATGGGCCTGGATGCACCTTTAACTAGTAGTTTGAGCTTTGCAGGGCCTGTCTGTCGATCACCTCTGCTAATCCTGCCTTAGCTCCGCCCCTCTCATAATTATTAATTTGTCTCCCCCATGGACCTCTGTGCTAGGCCCCTCCTATGGGTGGCGCTAGCCCCAAACAATATTAAATTATTTAAATGTGGCCTTCTGACCTCTCCCCTCTTGGCTCTTGGCTGAGTTCTAAAGCACCCTGAGCGCTTAAACAATTAATTTTATTTTTCTTAAAACTTTCTGGTGGTCAGCACCTTGCTATTGGTGCAATCGCTGACTCACCGCCCCGACCTGAGGTGAAGATAGCTGCTTTTGGGAGGTGGGAGGTTCTGTTGCAGAGGAAGGGACTTTCAGCAGGCAGGACTTGGGTGACTGGGGGCCTCGTGATGCTCGATGGCGCTCTTCTTCTGGGTGTGATGCAGCTCTTCTCATGCCGCCGATGGGGACTAGAGAAACGTTTTAACTGTTAAAATAAAAAATGGGGCTAAACAGAGCCTATACCATGCTCTGTACAGGACCCAACCTGCTGCACATTAGAGGACCATCACAACTACCACATGGGACTCGCTGGAGCACTTCTGAAGCCGCCAGACTGCTGCCGGGGTGAGAGGAGGACTGCATGTACAGACTACCCTTTATGTTTTCTTCCCTTCATCCCGTCTCCCTTTTTTGCAAACAAAAATAACTTTTCTGCCTGCTTTTCTTCTTTTCTTCATCAGGGTGCCTGAGAGCACTCACCCAACCGCTGCTGCCACTGGCCACTGCCGAACCACACCACTTTTGTTTTTTTAAAACTGGCCATTACTGGCCAAAAGAAACCTCCCTGGCATTTGAAACGTCGAGTCCCTAGCAACCAGGCAGGCAAGCAGCTGCCCAGTGCGAGCTGGAGGAAGGTGGCACATGCTTTTGCTAGTGCTGGGCAGGCTGCAGTAAAAGGAGGAAAAAAAAACATTTAAAACTGCAAGGATGCAGTTTATTTTATGGACCCCTGCACTACTTAAGGCTCTCACCCTGACACCTAAACAACTGGGGCACCTTGTTGGGGAACACTGGGAGACCGGGGACCATGGGAACTGCTGAGGAATTGCTGTGGGAATTGCTAAGGAAACCTCAACTTTGGGGTATTACATCAATAGGTGTGAACACCTAATGACAGATGTTAACATATTACATCAATAGGTGTGAACACATAATGATAGATGTTAACAACAAAAATATCCAACACTTCAGCAATTCCAGAACCTTATAACAATCCCAGAAAAATCTAAGTTCATCAATGCTCAAAGGTATCTCATATTATAAATAAACTTTAAAGTGCAATAATGCTTAGTAGCAGGAAAGAGGTTAATAAAGTACTTAGTAAAATAGAAACATAGAACACAGATTTTGGTGGCAGATAAGGACTGCTTGGCCCACCTAGTCTGCCCATGTCCCTACCTAGAGGATAAGCTGCAGATCCTATTTAACCAACAGCCTATTTCTTCCTACCCCCCACACAAATTGCCTTATGTCTGTCCCATGCTTTCTTGAATTCTCCCACAGTTTTAGACCACACAACCTCCTCAGGAAGGCTGTTCCATGCATCCACCACCCTCTCTGTGAAAAAATACTTCCTCACATTGCCCCTGAGCCATCCCCCCTTTATCTTCAAATTGTGTCCCCTTGTTCTTGCACATCTCTTTTTCTGAAAGATGCTACCTTCTTGGACTTTGTTGATTCCAATGAGATACTTAAATGTTTCTACCATGTCCCCTCTCCCTCCTTTCCTCAAGGGTATACATATTAAGCTCCTTTAGTCTGTCCTTTTATGGCTTCTCTTGCAGACCCTGCACCATTTTAGTTGCCCTCCTCCAAACTGCCTTCATCCTGTCTATGTCCTTGCAGAGATGGGGTGTCCAGAACTGGATGCAGTACTCCAGATGGGGTCTCACCAACTGTCTGTACAGAAGGATAACAACTTCTTGTTTTCTGCTGGTCATGCTTCTCCCTATACATCCCAGTATCCCCCCAGCCCTCCCTACTGCCTTCTCACATTGCTAGCCAACCTTAAGGTCATCTGATATGATTACCCCCAGGTCCCTTTCCATTTTAGTTATTGTTACTACCTCCCCCCCATTGTATATTCTTCCCCTGGGTTTTTGTTTCCCAGGTGCATTATTTTGCACTTCTTTGCATCGAATCCAAGCTGCCATACTTCTGACCATTCCTCCAACCTTGCCAAGTCCCTTCTCGTCCTTTCCACACCTCCTTGTGTATCAACCCTGTTGCAGATCTTTGTGCCATCTGCAAAGAGGCATACTTTTCCTTCCAGTCCCTCTGCAATGTCACTTGTAAAGACATTAAAAAGGACTGGAACCAGTACTGAACCCTGTGGTACCCCACTAGTTACCCCTCTTTCTTCAGCGTGGATTCCATTTACAATTACTTTCTGTGTCCTGTTTTCCAGCCAATGTTTTACCCAGGCTACCACCCTGGGACCCACTCCCAGACTGGTTAATTTGACTATTAATCATTTGTGTGGGACTGTGTCAAATGCCTTGCTAAAGTCTAGGTAGGCCATGTCCACAGCCCCTCCCTGGTCCACTACTTTGTGTCACCCAGTCAAAGAAATCAATCAGATTTGTCTGACATGACCTTCCCATGGGTGAACCCATGCTGTCTTGGGTCCTGTGCACCACTGGCCTCTAGGTACTCAACAATTCTTTCCTTCAGAAATGATTCCATCACTTTCCCTACCACAGAGGTCAAACTGACAGGTCTGTAGTTTCCTGCCTCTGTCTTGGTCCCACTTTTGTGAAAGGGAATCACATCTGCCTTCCTCCAGTCCTCAGGTACCACACCATCCCCCCATGATTTGTTAAAAAGGGTAGTCAGTGGTGTCACTAGTTCTCTGCTTAATTCTTTAGAATTATGGGGTGAATACCATCTGGCCCTATTGCTTTGTCCACCTTCAGTTTTAAGAGTTCTTTCAGAGCCCTTTCTTCTGTGAAAGGACTGGGATCGACCCCCCTATCCAGAGTGCTTCTGTTAATTTGATTAGGCACCTCCCCCACCTCCTCTTTTGTGAATACTGAACAGAAGCATTCATTTGGTATCCCTGCTTTTTCACTGTCCCTCTCTGCCCACCCACTGTGTATTCTATTCAGCCTCACTATCCCTTCCTTTGTCTTTCTACGCTCCCTGATATACCTATAAAAGGTTTTATCCCCCTTCTTAACTAAGTTTACTATCTTTTCCTCAGTTTGAGCCTTTGCTATTTTGACTACCCTCCCTGCTTCCTTCTGTCTTAACTGGTACAGTTCTCTGTTCCTCCTTCTGGACAAGTGCAATATTTAAATGCCCAAGTGTTACTAATTAGAACCAGAAAAGGGCATACTTCGATTGTGTTTTGGTACACAAATTCAAGTTCTAACCAGGAGAGATACGTTCAGTGTTTTGTTCTCACACTCAGGAAAATCCCCGAGTGTCACAAAGTACAAAAGCAGCAAATAATCAGCTCATCTCAAATGACACAACAGCGATCAAAGCTGCATGTCAACATGAGTTAACTATAAGTTTTATGTAGTCTAATACTCAACTACAAATACTTCTAACTAGAAGTGATACTGTTCCATGGGCTGGTAGTATAGCCTAAAGGTTAGAGCAACAAGCTGTGAATGAGCTTGGTACATCCAGCAGACCAGCCCTTGGTTTGATTCTCACAACCTCCACTTGCATACTGTGTGACTCTGAGCAAGTCACTTAACTGTCCAGTGCTCCCAGGTCACTACTGAAAACAGGCACTTGCACCTAGTGGGCCTTACCCTGTTACCAAAGACTAAAATAAAAATAAATAAAATTTCATAAGAGACAGATAAAATGAATATCTTGAAATCATATGGCATAAGTTACTTTAAAACCATATAGTTATGTTTTTGCAGCAAAAGTTATGTAAAAACTGTGTAAGGTCTATTAGAACTATTAGCACTAGACTACAAAGTGCATATATTGAACAAGATTAAATGCTAAAAAACATATAATAAGCTGAGATCAGTCAGGACCTCAGATATTTAAAAGATCCTAAGTGATTTTGATTTCAAAACTAAGTCCTAAAAATTAGTGACTCCAAGTAACTCCAAATAATTATAGATACCAAAATAAATCAGCTATTTCAAAGGAAAAAGGAAAAAGTGCTGGGGTTGTATGCAATGATAGTTATGCTTCAAAACAACAAAACTGTTTATCAAATAATGTTCTGCACTGAGCATGCTGTGTTCTACTTTATAGTAGTGATGGCCCAGTGTTAATGCTAGTGCTAATATAAGTGCAGCAACACAACAAGTTCAAAAAAAGAATAAATTAAATTGTGCAATATGGAGTCAAGACAATAAACATAAAACACTGGCACAAAGTGCTTTTTTTAAGTGACAGGTAACTTGAAGTTACCAAATTTTACCAGAGAACAAAGTTCTTGTTGTTTTTAGAGGATTTCTCAGCATCTCAGCATCTCTTTGTTTCGAGTGGCATTCTTCTTTTCGAGGCACCTTTACCGCAAAATAAAATACAGACAGGTAGCCACCAGAGATATTCTAAAGGGACATCTACCTTTCTCCAGTGCCATAGAATTCAGTAAATGTCCGCCAAGTTACCCAAAGCAGGTATGTCCTTGTGGTTTAACTCTGTGTTCTCAGCTCCACACCCATGCCAAGTCTCGAGGTCAAAATCAGTTCAGACCGGTCAGGCCTGTCAGGCTGAGTTGAAGTTTGTTGCCGTTCTGCAGTCGAGGTCTGGCATTTGGAATTTGGCATCTGCCATCTTCTTTAACAGCTGTATAAAAAGAAGAGAGACTAGGAACTAGGCAAGACCACACACCAATATTTTAACTTCTAGAGCTCTTAAAAATAAGGTAATGGTGGCATACCTTTTTTTATTTAGTTTAAAGTGTTTAGGAGTCACAACAGGACCAGCTCCTCCGAGGTCCTCCTCAGCCCAAGCTCTGCTGTAGCAGTGATGTCAGGTCAACTGGATATCCTTTCTCACCATCTCTAGCCTCCTTATCACCAAGGAACTGTACCAAATCCAAGACCATAATACTAGTAATTACACTGCTTTGCATCAGAACACAGTAGATAAAAAATAAAACAGCTCATAGTGTGTTACAGGTGGGTGATACATTTTATTGGGCTTTTAACTCTTGAAGGCTAGTCTAAAAAACAAGTTTGTTAGTCCAATAAAAGGTGTCACCTGCAACATCTTTTTGTCTTCTATATCATTGACTGAACTAACATGGCTGCCACATTTCTCCATCAAAATAAACCAAACTAGATCCATATCGTTATGTACAATGTCTTGTGGAGAAATCAGTGGCAGCTCGGAAGGGGCAAAGAAAGGATAAAAAAGTGAGTGCAATAGTTTTGCTGGGAAAGTGCACTTCAATGCCTGTGTCTTAATAGAAGCAGAACAAACACCAGTTTAACCTGTTGCATAATATAATTCTGATTCCTGATATCTCGAAGCTTGTTTCTACACTTACCTACTGCAGCTTGCTTGGGATAAAAGTAAGTGGCTCTGGTGGGATCTGAACCTGAATGTGATGGTTCAAAAGTCTATGACCTAACTACAAGACACCAATAATATACCTCTGAAACATTTGTAAGGCTGTTTAGTGCAGTTTAAAGTAGAAAGTAGTAAAAATGGGAAGGATACTGAGGGAACTGTTTCAGGAGTGAATCTAAAAGTCAGAGTTAGTTCCAGGAGTAAAATGATGAAGGGCTGTTTCAACGTAACCCCCAAAAGGAATAAAACTGAATAAATAAAGTGTAACAAGGCAAATATCATTAAGAAACCTATCCCCAGACACTACCCTGTTAGATAGGTTTGCTACTAGATCACAGATGATGGGTTCCCTCTATGAATCCTTTCCATTTCCAACAATGAAGGGAGACTTCTTGTTAGCATTGTGCTTGGTGTGGCCAAAACCAAAAAAGGTGAACTTTGTTGTCTTACCCCTTTCGAGGGAAAAAGTCAGTGTGATGCTGACCTCAGTAGAGCTATAATTTTATTTTTTATTTGAAGTTTGTTATCCGGGCAAGCTCTCTGAGTCTAAGAGTTCCTTTTTCAGGGGTGACCTGGGGATGGTACAAGTTGGAAGAGAATTTGTGCAATGAGTAACAGTTACAAAAAGTAGTGTACAAGGACAAAATATAGCGAATTACAGGGAATAATATACAAATGAATAAGTAAATAAATTTAATATACATTGGTTGGTAAATCAATTGTTGTGATTACAGCATGCCAGTATGAGGCAAAATAAAGCACCACATGGCCCTAACATACCAAGCATAGAGATACCAAACATAGAGATTCAGTCAGCTGTAGACAATACAATGAGAAGCATGTCCACGTCGAGGTGAAGGAGAGTAAAAGGTGGAAGGGGATTAGCTAAAGGTAAAAGAGAGTAGAGAGAAGGTAGGGGGTTATCTAGAGGAGCTGTGGTGGACAGTTGAGTGGGATACTAGTAAGGGCACAGTGGGGGGCTACATACAATGACAGAAGAGGGATGAAGTTAGGTAAGACATGAGAGAGCATTTAAATTGAGATATTGAGGAGCATTTGAGAACCCCAGGAGGGAGTTACAGCAGAAGGAACCAGAGAAAGAAAGTGCTCACCTACCAACAGCTAGACAAGGATTGGTTGTGGTCAGTAGAGGGAGGACAGCCAACCTAAGGGATCTAACAGAAGTTTTTCTCTTAATAATGCTTAGGAGACAAGGAGGGTTGTACAGGTGAATGTACCAATAAAGCAGACAGAGAGTGGGGTAATGTAGTCTGGACTCTAACAAAGCCCACCCTAGTGAGGCAAGAACAGTGCAGCGGTGCTCCCATGACTTAGAGACAAAATGCAAAGTGACCCACTCTATGGCAGACTTGTTTTAGGGTAGCGAGTGTGAAGATTTTTGCAGAATGGAGAATCGATGTACCATACAGGATAAAAGGGAGAAGGGAGGAGGAGGCAATGGCAAGATGGGAGGTGGGTGTTAGGAATGGGTAGAGGTGATAGAGGAAAGCAAGTTTCTGGCTTATTACATGGCCAACACTGGAGAAATTGGAGCCAAATGTGATATAATGCAGTGGTATAGATTGTGTAGGAATATTTTTATTTATTTATTTATTTCAGTTTGGGATTAATACCTTTGAGTCAAGTACTCATTTTCAAAGTTTCCATGTCAGTGCTGAACAAACATTACAAAAATGCAAGGTTTACAGAGAAAAAAAAAAGAAAAAAAACATTGAAGCATATACACAGGCAGTAATAGTAAAATTTAAAAGTAGACACATCAAATTAGTAAATAGTAACAGACTGATTAGATAAGAGGGGGTTGGGGGGATCAGCTGAAGGTGGTATTGTCTGAGGTGGGAGAGAGGTGGAACTTTCAACCAAGTGAGGCCATTGTCAGGTAATTGGGGTAGGGTTGCGGGTTAAGAAAAAAGTGGTATATAGCAGAAAGATGTAGAGGGGGTAGGTAAATGGAAAACTGGGGGGCAAGGTACTATCACATTAGCGCATGCAGGTGGCATCATCTGAGGTGGGAGAGAGATGGATCTTTCAACCAAGTGAAGCCATCATCAGGTAATTGGGGGTAGGTGAGTTGGTTAAGAAAAAAAGTGGTATATAGCTGAAAGATGTAGAGGGGGTAGGTAAATGGAAAACTGAGGGCGAGGTACTATCACATTAGCACAGGCAGGTACAGTTCAGTTTAGAGTCAAGGAGAGATTTGAGCCCAGCTTTGAAGGTACTAATCTTGGTAGTATCAGTGAGGACATTAATATGTACTATTGCATATCAGCTGCTTGATTCCTCCCCCATTTCAAGTAATTCCTGGAGGACAGTAGAATCCATGGCTCATAATCTTTGTCCCTGGTATCCGGTAAATGTGGGATTTTACATCACAAAAACACATCAAGTAAACTACAACTAAGCCACACATTATTCTGTATCCCTTATCAGGCTAATACATTAGCGTTCATATTGGCTTTAACCAGAATTTGTTTAAATAAACTATTTCACCATTCATATAGCTGTTATTTGCTCCAGAAAAATTCTATTAACCTTCTAGATGTCCCTAAATTCAACAGCAGATTTGATAAAGCTACCATCAGCTACTGTATTCCTTTTGCCTGGAACAAATTGCTATCCTCTCTCAAACTTTCCGAACTAGTCTCACCTAACATCTTCAAAACTCTAATTACCAAATCCATGGAAGAAGTTTGCCACTGCCACTCCAACTAAAATGTCATATATTCTATGTTAATTTTTTTCTGCCCAGCTAGTGGCACTTCTACATAGCACTTCAATTCCCTTAGCTGGATTTTTTTACCAGTTGTTCTACTACTGTATATTTTTTACTATGGCATCTGTCATAACTGTTTCATTGATCTTATGTCACTATTATGGCTTTGTATATAATCTCCATTTATTTGTACACCTGTGTTCCTTCTTTCTTGTCACAGATATTTGCATTGTACCTTGTTGTATCCTACTGTCCAATGCAGGACCTCCTTGTAAATGAACTTGCTCAATGGAGACATCCTGAACTTGCTCAATGGAGACATACTGGTGAAATAACCTTGAACTTCAAGTGGTGTGAGGGGAAATTCATATTATGTGTCTTGCTCAAAGCATTCCACTGCCCTGGAAGAGGCCTGTCTTTGCTGTCAACTTTATATCTAATTGGAATGTGGTGAATAGCAATGTGACATTTTCTTGTGCCATATTTGACTGACTAAAGTTTGTAATGGTCAAATAACTCATCAGTCCTACTGCAGATATCATTACATTTGTTGAATATTGACTTGGTAAACTGATTAGCCAAGTCAGCAAATAAACTGCACCTTATGGCTTTCCAACGTTTTGCACTAAATCCATTTTGTCCAAGGTATTAACATTTATTGTGCCACTGAATATGTCAATCCCATAACAAAGAGGTTTCCTGCAGCATGCATCATAGTACAGACTTGTGTCTTGGTCACAGAGTTTGATCCAAGCATGAAAGAGATAGAAGCAGTTTAAACTTTAGCAGCTTGACAATGTCATTATCTTTCTCTCCTTCAGCTTCAATTAGCAGGCACTGGAAGAACTCATAATCTGCATTGAAATGCTCATGTTTTGTTAGACTAAAAGATCTTGGCTTTCTTTTCTGAAATGTTGCAAATGTCATTCAGGTCTGCTTGGTAGTTATTCATAAAATTGTATTACTTTGTCATTTCCAATGTGTAGGATGACATACTGCTGGACAGGATTCTTTTCTGTCCTTGTTATAAGCATTAAGCAGACCTTCCCACAGTGCAATGTAGCTTCTTATGTATAGAAGAAATCTTAAGCATTTTCTCCTCTGAGCAATCTTAATGAGAAGTTGATGCAAGGGGAGAGGTCATGTGATGCATTTCTTTTTGACAGAATATGCACTTTCCCATTACAATGCAGGAGCTTTACTTTAAGAAATACCATGGCATGTAGATGTAATGTCAATTTCAGATGGTGTATCAGGCATATGAACTGACACCCTCTGAACTTACTGTATTTATTCTGTTTACATTTGTAAGACTACAAAGAATGTATAAAAATCATTTGGACTCTTCAGTTCAAGATGAATAATGTCACCTATCCTTGGGCTTTTCTAGACCTGTCTTGCAAGCTCCTCAGATCTAGAGATGATGTGTGTTTTACTTCACTGGCAAAGTAGTGAAATTCCCCTTCGTTGATCACTTACTGAAGTTCCTACTGGCATCAACAACTTAAACTTCATGATTTTTGTGTAGCTTTTTACCATGCAAAGTGATTTCCACAAACTCTTTGCAAAGTGGCACCTTTGTGAGTAAATGTTGGTCAATTCACATAGAAAAGGGCCACTTTGCTAGTGATAACATCTGTCAGTTTCACCAACTTCACAACTTAATTTGCACAGCAAATTTTTTCCACTTTGCACATCTCTACTCAGAACACAGACAGTGACAATGCCATTAATTTTATTGCAATCTGAGCTAAACTTGAGTGTCCAAAAATGCTGCATTTTTGTTGCAGGGATTTAGGGCTTGGCACCTTGGGTAGAGAGAAATACTAACACAGTACTTCTCACACATGTCTGTAGACTTAACTCTGCAGCAATTACTGTAAATCTCTGATATTGTACTGTGGGACTGTGTGTGTTGTATTAGGGAACTGTGCATTAATAATACAGGGGGTACCTTCTTGAGTGTCACTGGCTTATAGTGAAGCACTCAGGGACTTTGAAGGAGTCAGCAGGGTCCACAAACTCAGATTACTTGCAGCCTGAGAATAGGGCATTTTTACAGGTTTTAAATCTACATCAGCAGTTTCTGGCTGCATTTTTGGACTTTAGCAGTATATTTAAGCTATGGCAGTGGTTTAGTAGCCATGAGCGGTACACTCTCAAAACTGAAAGTGACATCACAGCGACTTCTGATTTTGCCTGTATAGATAAACTGAGATTCAACTTGATCAATGGTTTCCTTGGGTAATGAGAAATACTGATGCAGCATCTCTCAGCATCTGTTAGTATTTCTCTCTACCCAAGGTGCCAAGCCCTGAATCCCTGCAATAAAAATGTAGCATTTTTGGACACTCAAGTTTAGCTCAACCATACATTTCTGTGGACCTAACTCTGCAGCATTTAAATATCTGATAATGTACTGGAGAACTGTGTGTGTTGTAAAAGGGAACTGTGCATTGCTAACATGGGATACCTTCTTGAATGTCACTGTCTTACAGTGAAGCATTCTGGAACTCTGTACTGTAGGACTCAGCAGGGTCCCCAATCTCTGATTACTTGCAGTTTGAGTGTAGGACATTTTTAGAGATTTTAAAGCCACTGCAGCAGTTTCTGGCTGCATTTTAGGATTTATCAGCATATTTAAGCACAGAGGAGTGGTTTAGTAGCTTTGAGTGATACACTTGCAAAACTAAAAGTAACATCACAGTCACTTCTGGCTTTGCTAGTATAAACAGACCAACCCTTGTGAGCATCATAGTGTGTCACAGAGGTGACACTAACAAAAGCAAGTGTGTCTGCCTGTGTCAGCCAGGAAAGGTCAGGGAACAGGCTCAAAGAATCATATCAAATAACCATGGAAGGTAAAGAACATATAGGACAGCAGGGAAAGATGGAAACAATATTAACACTGAATGGGGAACTTGGCATTAAATGTAATAGCTGCAATCACATCTCTCAAGTAGAGATGCAGCAATTTTAAATTTCACCAGTGAAGTGAACGTGAAGTGGGCACTTCATGTTGTCACTCAGCTACACGGAGTGCCCAATACAAAAGGCTCACTTTGCCTCGTAATTATTACTTTGCATTGTCATTCTACCTTAACACAAAGTAAGGCAAAGTGACAACAATATTGGAAGCCCCTCACACACACACAGTCACCAGAATTAATGTGCATCCCCAAAATGCTACTGTCTTGTGTCCAGAAAATTCCCCAGTGCTGTCGAAGTGAAATGAGAGCACAACAAGAAATGCAAAGTCTCCCAGAATTAATGGTACACTCAGTCATGCGTGCAGTGGTCATACACAGTCACCAGAATTAATGTGCATCCCCAAAATGCTATTGTCTTGTGTCCAGAAAATTCCCTAGTGCTGATGAAGTGAAATGAGAGGGTAACAAAAAATGCAAAGTCTCCCAGAATTAATGGCGCACTCAGTCATGCGTGCAGTGGTCACACACAGTCACCAGAATTAATGTGCATCCCCACAATGCTACTGTCCTGTGTCCAGAAACTCCCACAGTGCTGACAAAGTGAAATGAGAGCATAACAAGAAATGCAAAGTCTCCCAGAGTTAATGGTGTACTGCAAATGCACAGACAGATTAAGATTGCGCTGCGCACTCAAGAGATGCAGATGCAAAGGCACAACAATACCTAACCAGTGCTCACAAGTCACAAATCCACATCTGGAAAAGAATACCTTTTGGCAGTTGGGAGGGGGTAGTGCAGGTAGTAACAGTCCACTATCAGTAAAAATACCTCAAGGTAGGAAACAAAAAGATTCCTAAACTTTGGATTCCTCATTTCCAGAACATGAAATTAAAAGATTTCCTAGACCCAGTGGGGAAATGTATCCCTGTGTCGGATATCATTAATAAATATTCATTAAAAAAGGGACAAATGTTCAGCACATATCAGATATCTCATCTCCTGAACCGGTTAAGCAGACAACTGTTTACAGAGGATAAGTTTTATGAATTTTTTACCTCCCTGGCAGAAGTAGTACACCTTCCCCATGCAATAGCTCAGGTGTATGGTTCGCTTCTGGACCTGGCACCTACTGATCAAGAAGGAGGCCCAAAATACTGGGTTAGACAATTCCCAGATCCTAGCATTAATTGGAGTAAAATCTGGGAAGGAACATACATTTACCTATCTCAAGACAGGTTGAGACTTACACAATTTAAATTTTTGCATAATTTATATTGGCCACCCCTCAAACTTTTCAAGATAGGTAAATCCATCAACTCCAACTTGTACTAGGTGTAAATTGGAGGAAGGTTCCCTCCGTCATATGTTCTGGGACTGTCCCTTTGTTCAGGACCTCTGGACAGAAATCCATCATAAAGCTGAACCGCTGTTAGGTCTGGAGGATCTGTTTACACCAGAGATTTGTCTCATAGGAAATTGTTCCAAGGTACAGGTTAGAATGTGTAGATATCATATGGCGATGACTTCATTAACACTTAAGAAGCTTGTCTTAAGGCATTGGATTGACTCCCCAAAGTTTTTTTTTATATAGAATGGCTTCAAGATCTTTTGTTTAATTTGCAGGTGGAACAATTTAGAGTATCTCCGGGCCACTCCTCCTCCAGATATAAAAAGATATGGGCTGGGATGCATGCTGTCTATATGTTACAAGCTGGAGTTCACTTGGCTCAATGAGTTTTGAGGTTTCATTTGTCCTTACGGTAGTGGATGGTCATTTTCTATCCATGGCATCAATCCAAAGTGTTTTCTTGTTATGCTTCTGCTTTTAGAAGAGAGTAGGGTGACTATACTGTACATCCATGCCGAGGAGGGGAGAGCTGCGTGATAGGGGTAGAGGGACTGTTTTAGGGTGGTAGGGGAGGAGGTAGATATTTTGGGTTGGGTTATAAGGGGTGGGGACATGTCACTGTATTTCCTGTGCTTGTATTCTTGCCTGTATGTGTATTCACGTTAATCTGCTAACTGTGCCATGTCATTTGGTTTATGCTTGAAAACAATAAAATATTAATTAAAAAAAAAGGATACCTCAAGGCAGTATAAAAAATTCATGTAAGTGCAGTGGATAGCAGGTTCACACTGCTGCAATTACTCTGTGGCACAATAAAAGGTATCTGATTTAATGGCATGCATCGCACACACACTCACACTCACACTCACATGCACACTACAAGTAATGCATATCAAATTGAAAACATTTAGTAATATAACCAAATGTTTTAAACAAACTGAAATTATGCACTGCTGCACCACAACAATCAGCCAAAAAAATTCAAGAATTACTGAAAATATTACTGCGTGTACATTAACACAGTTATACAAGAAAAATATAACCAAAACAGAAAGACTGCCTTTTTATCCCAGTTAATCTACCTACACCACATATATACCCTTCCCCCCAAAGCACACTTCACAGTACACAGACTGACTGTTCTAAATTAACATTCAAAATCCACACTCAGACAATAAACACTCAATGATATGAGCACAGCATGGTTTCCTACAATCGATGCACTAAATTTTGAGCCAAAAAAATGGCTCAAAAAGGCTTTTTTAACAGCTTTTAGAGGATTTGAATCACAGAGCTCTGAGAAGAAACTGTCTCCATCTTCCACTACACACACACTACACAGAACTGAGGCTGTGCAGAACAATCTAGAGTCCTTGTGACCTGAAATCCCATGAAGCACTGCAAAATTTGCCTTGGAGCTCAATAACAAGGTGAAGTGATGCGATGTACATTGATTTCAATGTACTTCTCCTTACAATTGATGGAGAAGTGGTTTGGGGAAGGTGGAATAATGCAAAGTCATTGGTTTCAATGGACTTTGCATTCCTCATCATGACGCAAAGTACTCTGCTTCGTGTTACAGAATACTTTGCGGATTCCACGTTACTCCATGAATCACTTCACGGAGCAAATTTCGGCCACTTCACCCACCACTTCTCTCAATTGTCCCACATTATAAGGATCAGATCCTCATTTTACTTCACAAACATTCTGTGTTCCACACTGAGAGGACATGTCCCACATTGAATGTTAAGATTTTGAGTCAAAAATCCATAGGAAATATATCATTCAGTCAACAGCAAACGTTGTGAACACAACAAGGCAGACATTTGAACAGTGTTCTGAGCTTCTTAGGTAAAGATTTGATTAAGTGTCGAACATTTTGCCTATTTGTTCCACATTTTGAGAGGCAATGTTCCACATTTGGGGCATGAAAGGTTGATGGGTATAGTAGGAATATGTATGAAATGGTGGACTCTAACCACAGATTAAGTAATTTTATGCAAGAAGAATGTAAATTAAATAAGGAACTGATAAAGGAAATGCAAATTATGAACTGAGGCTGGAGAAACTAAACTATTTTGGAAAGGATGGCTATAATGATTAGAAATAGGAAAAGCTATGGAAGCTGATGTAGGACAATATATGAATAGCTGCAATGGTACAGACACAGGAACAGCTAATCAAGGTAAAAGGGAAAGCGCAGACAATGAACCTGGTATTAAAAATGATTGGTGTACAGTAAGAGGGACAAAATGACAAAGAAGGTAGTGTTAAGTGGAGGCATATATAATCAGCTTTGAAACTGGTAATAGCGTCAGTATTCTGGGAAACACAGAAATGGAGAATGAAGAACAGGAGGTTGAACTAGAAGCTAATGAGGGACCAGAACCAGTAAAAGTCACCACTAAAACAGTAGCAGTAGGTGACTGGATGTTACAATTCACAGATAGCACCATAAGTGAGGGTAATATGGGGTAATATGGGGTATTGGGGTACTGGAAGGCAGTATAGCTCAGTGGTTTAAGGCTCTGAGCTGCAAATCTGGAGACCTGGGTTTGAATCCCACAGCCTCCACTTGCATACTGTGTGATCCTGGGTAAGTCGCTTAACTTCCCTGCGCTCCCAGGTTGCACCTGTAAATAAGCTTTCAGCTTAGTGTCTCACCTGGTTAAACAACTGGGAAAAAAATAATAATAATCACATCAATGTATTGTGTCTCCCAGGAACAAGGGATGTTAAAAACTGTCTTAAAAAACTTACATATCAGCAAGCTACTCATCCACTCTTAGTGATACATGTGGGAATCAGTGAGCTTAAAGAAATGGGGAAAGTACTGAAATAAAATGGATGCAAAACAATATTTTCAGAAATCCTACCAGTACTGAAGCCTGACTTCAACCAAACAAAAAATGTGCAAAGCATAAATCAATGGCTGAGAACATGGTCAGTGAAAGAAATGTTTAAATGTATCAGAAACTTGAATACTTTTATTGGCAGGTGGGACCCTTTATTTCAAAGATGGGCTCCATCTCAATAAAATGGGAGCAGCAGTGTTAGGAAAAAGGATGAAAAAAGCTATGCAGTTTAATTTAAACTGAAGGAGAAGGGGGTAAGAGCATAAATACAAATGCAGAAGCAAATATGACAGAACTAATTTGCAGTATAGCAAATAAAAGGTGAAGGGACAAGCAACAATAATGGTAAATACACTAATGAAACAATAAAAATACTGTATTTGAATGTTAGGTCTTTAAACAACAAACATAGTGAACTAAAAGCAATCACCAGTAATGTAAATTCTGACATAATTTTGGTCACAGAGGCATGGCAGGAAGACAGTAAAACATGGGGAGAAAAACTAAATGGATATACACTGTATAAAAATAACAGGTAACACAAAACTGGTGTGTGTGTGTGTGTGTGTGTGTGTGTGTGTGTGTGTGTGTGTGTGTGTGTGTGGTCATATATAAAAAATAATTATTTACAAAGTGTACAAGTAAAGGGAATGGAAACTGAAAACAAAATTAAACTAGAAACACCATGGGTGGAAAATACAGGGAAATGTAAAAATATACTAGTGGGGACCTGTTATAGGCCCCTGGACAGCAGTAGTGATTACACTAAGAGGTTACTTGAAGAGATACAAAATAAATGTGAGACTAAAAAGAACATAGCACTAGTGAATGACTTCAATTTCAGTGGCATAGATTGGCAAAATAAGACACTAAGAAATAAACAGGAAAGAAAGCTATTAACTATCATAAATGAATTTGGTTTATTACAAATGTTTAAAGGACCTACTAGAGGAACCCATATATTGGACTTAGTGATGCCATAGAAACATAGAAGTTGATGGCCAATAAGGACCGCAAGGCCCATCCAGTCTGCCCATTTATTTTTCTACCTTAAGAATGTGCCATCGGCCTTTGCTTTGTCAATGGTCTATCTATTCATACTCATCTGTATTGCTCCCTTATGCCTATCCCATGCCTATATGAAGCCCTGCACTGTATTCGTATCCACCACTTCCTGAGCTAGGCCGTTCCATGCATCCACCACTCTTTCTGTGAAAAAGAACTTCCTCACATTACCCCTTAATCTGCCTCACTATAATCTCATTTTGTGTCCTCTTGTCCTGCTATTTTTCTTATATTGAAACATGTTGGACTCTTTCACCTTGTTAATGCCCTTAAGGTGATTGAATGTTTCGATCATATCACCTCTCTCCCTTCTTTGCTGTAGGGTATACGTATTAAGCTCCATTAATCTGTCCTCATATGTTTTCTTATGCAGTCCCTGTACCATTTTGGTTGCCCTTCTCTGGACTGCCTCAATTTGGTTAATGTCCTTGTGAAGGTGTGGCCTCCAGTACTGCACACAGTACTCCAGATGGGGCTTAACCAGTGTCTTGTAAAGAGGGATTATTACCTCCCACTTCTGACTTGTGATACCCATACTAATACACCCCAACATCCCACTAGCCTTGCCTACTGCTTTATTGGATGATTTCAAGCCATCGGTGATGATGAAGCCCGAGTCTCTTTCTTCCCTTGTGACTGCCAGCAACTCCCCTCCCAGCCTATAGGTGGATTCAGGGTTTCTCCTCCCTATGTGCATGATCTTGCACTTCTTTGCGTTAAACCCCAGTTGCCACTCCTTTGACCATTTTGCTAGTTTATCCAGCTCTCTTCTCATTCTGCCTATCCCATTTGGATCATCTACTCTGTTGCTGATCTTGGTGTCATCTGCAAACAGACAAACCTTATGCTCCAGTCCATCTGCAATGTCACTGATGAAGATATTGAAGAGGACTGGCCCCAGGCCTGATCCATGAGGTACCCCATTTGTGACTTGCATCTCTTCTGACTGTATACCGTTTACCACCACTCTGTGTTTTCTGCCCATCAACCAGTTTGCCACCCAGCTGACCAAATTCTGACCCACCCGAGCCTACCCAGCTTATTAATCAATCTTCTATGTGGAACAGTATTGAAAGCTTTGCTGAAGTCAAGGTAGGCAACATCAACTGCTCCCCCTTGGTTCACCACTCTGGTTACCCAGTCAAAGAAATCTATGAGATTAGTTTGACAGGACCTTCCTTTTACAAACCCATGCTGTCTTGGATCCTGTGCTCTTATGGATTTCAGGTGTTGCACTATACTTTTCTTAAGGAGTGCCTCCATAATCTTGCTGCCCACTATTGAGGTAAGACTGACTGGTCTGTAGTTCCCTGCCTCCTCCCTGCTACCACTCTTGTGGAGTGGAATCACATGAGCCCTTCTCCAGTCTTCTGGGACCTCTCCTATACTGGAAGACTCACTAAACAGTTCTGATAATGGCTCTGCTAGTTCCATCCTTAGCTCCTTTAGTACTCAGGGATGCATGCCATCAGGTCCCATTGCTGTGTTCACCCTGAGCTTATTAAGCTCTTGTAGGACCTTTTCTTTTATGAAGGGACTAGTGCACACCTCCCTCCCCTCATGTCCATGGTGCTGAGCTGCAGGCCCTGCCCTACCTTCTCTTCAGTAAATACTGAGCAGAAGTATCTATTTAGGATAGATTCTTTTACATGGTCCTCCTCCTCACATGCCCCCTTATCCCCTTTGATCTTAGCAATATCCTATCTGGACTTTCTCCTTTCACTGATGTATCTATAGAAAGTTTTGTCACCTTCTTTTACTGTTTGTGCTAGTGTTCCCTCGGTTTGGGCCTTTGCCTGCTTTACTACCTGGAGATCTGTGATCCTTTCCCTGTTAGTCAGTACTAGATCTAGGATAGCCCTGTCTCTTGTGGGTTGTTGTACCAGTTGTTTGTGGCCTTCCCCCTTGCAGGGAATCCACCATATGTCTAGTTCTGGCAGATGTTCCTGCAGATATTGACCAATCTATATCTGGCATGTTGAAGTCTCCCATTATCAGAACCTCACTTTTAGCTGTCATGTTTTGTATATCTTCTATCTTCTAACAGTAATGTGTCTATGTCCTCCCCCTGGTCTGGAGGCCTGTACACAACCCCAGTTCATATGACTGTCCCATTTCCTGTTTCCAGGATGATCCACAGTTCTTTTGGCTCCTTATGTGTATTCTGAATTTCTGTAGCTTTGATATTTTCATTGACATAAAGGGCCACTCCACCCCCCCCTTTTGCACCTCAGTCCATAGCCAGGTACTGAAGTCTCCCAAGTGTGGTTACTGGTAAACCATGTCTAGCTAATGGTTACTATGTCCAGTTTAGCCTCTATCATTATTGCCTGCAGGTTTGGGATCTTGTTTTCCAGACTGCAAGCATTTATGTACATGATTTTCCACTGGCCAGATTTCAGTGTGTTAGTTGTTGGACAAGATCTGGCATTTCCCCCTGTGCATCGTATGGGGAGCCAGACTTTTTTCCTTACCTGGTGATGCAAATGAACTACAAACATTCTGAACTCCTGTTTGACCACTAGCTGAGGGGGGAGGAGTGTTCTTCCCATTTGATGTATAGAGTGCTGCACCCCTCTTCCCATTTGCTAGTTTAAATATTCTGCAAATACATCAAACTTCTGCCCCAATGCACTGACTCCCTCCTTAGTCAGATACAGTCCATCAAATTTAAAGAATGTTCGCTCCTGAAACTGTGGCCAGTTCCCTACAAATTTGTGTCCTTTTTCCTGGCACCAGCCATTGAGCCACATATTTAGCTCCCCTATCTCCCCTTCTCTGGCCTTCTGTCCATCTGCCCCCCTCTCCCAGACTGGCAGGATCTCAGAGAAGGAGATGCCAGATGAAATGGATGATAGTTTGTCACCCAGCCTGGACAGGTGTTCCTTGGTCTCCACAACTGACTGGCTGTCGAGATTGTTAGTCCCTATTTGTACCAGGATGTCAATGTTTTCTCCTGCTTCCTGAACAATTTTAGCAAAGCAGTCAGTGTCTCTCCACACTGATGTACCTGGGAGACATCTGACCATTACCTCTGGCTGGAGATAGTATCAACTCTCCGAATCATGGAGTCTCCTATGATCAGAAATTGTTTGGATTTCCTTTTTGCTTTTTTTGTTTTGATTCCTGTTTTGGGTGAGTTTTGTTGTGTTAGCTCCTGTGCTGCAGTGTCCTGCTCTGAAGTGTTCTCTGCCCCTTTGTTTGCTTTCAGAGATAGAGGCAGATACCTGTTTGGAGTTTTTACATAGTTTTTGGAGGTGATATGTTGGAGAGCACCAAGTGATGGGGCACCTGATTTGCCTCTCCTAACCACCTGCCAACCTCCCGGACCGACAACCCTCTGCAGTCAAGGTGCTTATGTTGGATGTTGGGGAAATGGTAGGTGGTTCTTATAATATATTTCCTCTTGAATATGCAATTTGAGGTGCACAATCTCTGCCCATGCTGCCTGGAGCTGAGCTCTTAGATCTCCAATGGCCCAGCATGTAGGACAGTGTCTTAAATCCTGCAAAACTGCCCTTCTGAAAAGTGCTCCACAGTACCTGCAGTTAATGATATCCATTCCAGATAAGCTGCTGGGTTTATAATCTGGTCAGAGTAATTAGAAGGAAGAAAATGAAAGCAAAAGTTAGATTTTGTGTTTTGTTTGTTTGTTTTTGTATAACTTGTTATAACAAGTTAAATTACTAGTGCCCCTGTAAATGAGGTCACTGTGTGGATACCCCTCTGATCTGCCCCCTCCTGCTTTGCTACAGGAAATGTCATGACTGTGCTACCCTATAAAAGGAGTATAGTGTGGGGTGGTTGGTGATGGGGGTGGGTGGCTGGCCCCTTCCCCTGCCAAAAAAGAACCATGGACGAAAGAAACAAGGAGGTAAGAGCAGAAACAATCAGCCAGCGACAAATACAGTAGCCCTGGAAGCTTATCCTAATGATAGATAAAACTGTAAAACCTGAAAAGCACCACCTGTAATAATTTCACTGAAGATATACCCTGTAAAAAACACTTTGCTAGAGAGAAAAATAAAGCAGTAACAGAAGCTATACCTTACAAAAGACAATTTGAATCAGAAGATTACAGCAGTAATTTGTAAGCACACACCGGTAGGCATACCCTGTAATAATACAGCAGAAGGTATACCCAGCAACAACAGTTTGAATCAGAGAAAAATAAAGCAACAAAATGTTAGCAGCAAACAGTAACAATCCCAGTGAGTACAAAATAAAAATAACAACAGACAGTAAATCTGCCTAGCCAAAAGAAGTCTTAATCTTTTTTCTTGCTCTGGTAAAGTTATTTGCTCTGTCCTTTCAAGCAACATAGAAGAAAAGAGCTCAGGTGATGCTAGGTGCCTTGGCCAGAAAACCTAGTCTTCCACCTCCAAGATATCAACTAACCTGACCTTTTAACCCTTCCTTCTGTTGGAAGTTACTGACAGTTTGTCAGCTCCACCCCCCAGATACACACCTAATCTCCTGGAAGAGCTGTGGGAGGAAAGCAATTAGTTCCTTCAATGTGAGAAGGAGGTTGCAACACCTCTGAGAAAACCAAAAAAACCTTTCAGCAAAAAAATATAATTAAATAAAATAGTGGCAGACAGTAACTATGCTTAGTCTAATGACAAAGTCACAAAAAGGTAAGCACCACCTGTAATAATTTCTCAGAAGATATACCCTGTAAGAAACACTTTGCTACAGAGAAAAATAAAGCAGTAATAGAAGATATTCCTTGCAAAAGACAATTTGAATCAGAACATTACAGCAGTAATCTGTAAGCACACACTGGTAGGCAAACCCTGTAATAATGCAGCAGAAGGTATACCCAGCAACAACAATTTGAATCAGAGAAAAATAAAGCAATAAAATGTTAGCAACAAACAGCAACAATCTCAGTGAGTACAAAATAAAAATAACAACACATAGTAAATCTGCCTAGCCAAAAGAAGCCTTAATCTTTTTCCTTGCTCTCATAAGGTTCTTTGCTCTGTCCTTTATAGCAACCTAGAAGAAAAGAACTCAGGAGAAGCTAAGTGCCTTGGCCACAAACCTAGTCTTCCACCTCCTAATGACCGATACAAATTGCAAACATAACAGCTGAAAAACTCATGAATCCCTTGAATCTAGTGACCACACTGCCATAAAGGTAACTTTGGACTTCAGGATGAAGAGAATCATAAATAACAAGCATTTGTCAATACCGAATATTGGCTTGCTGGCACTGGCATTGGCAGTGCAGGAGTTAGAGAGATTCACAATAGGATTGGCAGTGAAGTAGTGAACTGACGCCGACCCCAGTCCTACCATGCAGAGAGTGACAGGCACTGGGGTGTGCCTTTGGGTCATTGGTCATAAAGCTCATGCCATTTCACCTCACCCTACCTCCTAGAGACCGACAAGTGCTGTGATGTGCCTTGGGATCTTTGGGCCTTACGCTCAACCCATTCCGTAAAGGAATATACTGACATTGGCACGGTGTAGGAAAATGGGGTGAATGTTGGGACTGAAGACATTCACATATTTGGGACTGTTTAGTAAAGTATGCCCTGAAAGCCCTTTGGTCCACACTGGGGACCAATGGGCTTACAGCCCATACTGTACCTGTCAGTCGGTGGGTGGGAAGCTGGTCAGTATGCGGGCGGGTTGCTGCCACCCTCCACTGAAGGGGGGAGAGGGGTGGCAAGGGGTTCTGTATGGGTGGGAGGGTGGGGGTGCCAGGGATATTTCATATGGTGATATACCATGATTGCAGTTATGGGCATGGAGGAGACCACTAGACCAGCATGGACAGCCTTCTTATACATATTTCAGAGAATCGGGGAGTCAGGAGGGAGGGGGGACCACTTGACCACCAGGACGGATGTCATTTACATTTATTGGGGTATCCAGGAATTGGGAGGGAGGGGGGACGACTGGACTACTAGGGATATTCAGTGCTACATATACCACGATCATGGTGACAGGCAGGGGGGCCCCCACTAGACCACCATGACTAGTCGATATTACACATCACGGGGCATCGGGTGGGAGGGGGGACCACTAGACCACCAGGAATGGTCTGTTATTACATTTCTCAGGGATTCAGGGACTGGGAAGGGGAGCCACTGCTTGGCTATGGGCGGGGGATGCCCCGGGATCCCCACTGCACACATCACGCTGTGCAGGGCACCAGGTGCAAGCTGCGAGGTTGCTCTGCACAAGGCATGTAAATGGGGCGACACTGTACATGCAAACGGCTCCATTTGTGCTTTACATATATTATGGCTTCATTTACATGCCCCTGGCTAAACATCACTGGTGATGTGCCTAGTGCAACTGCACTTGCGCTGGCACATCCTCGTGCTCCATATCTGTGGCTTGTGCTGGTGCAGTGTCACTGCACTTTGGCCAGTATGTGCACCAACCCTGCCATATTCAATGGTGCTGTGCCATGGTGCATCACCATTGAATATCACCTGGTCCTGGTCCTGGTGCAGCCCAGTTGCACTGTGCCGAGGCTTGCGACAATGCCCGGTGCAGTCTGAATATCTGGGACATAGTGTTATCAGGTGGTGTAATGTTTCTTCATGGCCTTTATTACATCTGCAAATTGATTCATCATATTTAAACTAGTTACCTTACTTTTGTTGAAATATATATATCTGGAGGTTATTAATTCAAACTCTGTCCATGTTATTAATCTCCTTTCCTCTGTGGAGGTAGGGAGCATTAAACAGACTTCCAAATAGTGGTTTGTTTTGTTTTCTCTAAACTGGTGTGCATATTTTTGTTTCTTTATTTTTTCTGTGTCAGCTGGTTTTGCATTTTCAATTAACTTTCTTTTTATAATTGATCTATATTGCATGAAAATAATAATTTTCTTAATATAATCATTCCATAAATGTAACATTTTTATTTTATTCAGAACCTTTTTCAGTGCTATTAGCCACTTGGAGCTTTGATCTTATAGTGACCATTTAATTTTATTTTTTAAGCAAAATCTTGGGAGATAATTATTTGTATTATTGATTATCCAAAGCTAATATGTTACTAAAGTAAGATCTTTGATTGTATCTATTGGAATTTTTCCTAATTCAGCTTTTGTCATAGCATTTGGTACAGAATATGGAACACTTAGTAATTTTTATTTTTATTTATTTATTTTAGCTTTTGTTGACCGGTTAAGTGCACTAGACAGATCCTGCCTATTTTCAGGCACGACCCGGGGGAGGGGGATACAGATGAATGCCAACTGACCTTGAACCAGATTAAGCTGTTGGTGGTATTTTTAGTGAATTTAATGATTTATAATAAAAAGAAAGGGTCTGTTCAAGATATTCTGTTTTCTAAGATCCCCATACCTCAGCCCCATAGATAAGATGGGGTTGATTTTAACTTCCCCTGCTCTGAGTGCTGGAATTATTGTGTTTCCACCACCTAGGTTCATACTGTGTGATCCTAAGCAAGTCACTTAACTTCATTGTGTTCCCAGGTCACATCTGGAAGCAAGCTTCAGCTTAGTGTGCAACTCCTGGTTAAACATTGTTCCCATATTTTAGACTGAACCTCAATAATGCTTTTGGTACTAATTTGGCCTTCATATTCTGGTCACATACATATTGTGACCAACTAGTAGAAGACACAAATTTAATCCCAAGGTATTGATATTCATTTACAATTTCTTTTTTTTCATTCCTCAAATAAAAATTGGGTTGTTTTTTATTTGATGAGCATTTACCAAATATTATTATTTTTGCTTTATTTAGATTTACTTTTAGTTTTAGTGCTAAACATTTATGTTGAAAGATGTTAATCTTTTTTTGTAATCCTGATTTGGTTAAAGAAAAAAATCTATATCATCAGCATAAGCCAATATATGTAGTGTTTTTTCATTAATTTTAGGAGAGTCTAATAGATTTATTTCCTCAAATTCTAATAATTTATTAATATAAAGCTTAAATAGTAAAGGAGACAAAAGACAACCTTGTTTAACTTCCTTTTGTGTTTGAAAATATTGGGTTAAATTTCCACTATTATAGATTTTAGTGTATTACTGTATAATAAACAAATTAGAATTAATAAAGCGTGATCAATACCCTTGTTAATCAGTGTCTTCCAAAGTTTGTGTCTGTTTATTGAATCAAATGCTGATGAAAAGTCAACAAAAGGAGTACATAATTTCATTTTCTTTATATGTATATACTTTTCAATTATATGACTGAACATAAATATATTATCAATAGTGGAAAACCCTGTTGGAAGCCTACCTGACATGGAGAAATGATTGAATGTTCATCTACCCAGTTACTAAGCCAATTCAATAGCAGTCTTACAAAGATTGTAGAGCTGATATTTGTCAAACTAATGGGATGGAAACTCAATGAATCATAGACTGATCCTTTTTTGTGCAGTGGAACTATGATGTTTATGGTCCAAGAAGCAGGTCCATATTTGTGCGTTACACATAAATTGAAGGAACATGTCAATATTGGGGTCCAAGAATCCATATATTCCTTATAGATTTTTGAGGGGATACTATCTGAGCCGGGGGCCTTATTATTTTTTTACTTGGAAATAGCCTCTTCTACTTCTTTTTCTGAGAATTGCAATGCAGTGTTGGATGAATATCGTAACATTTCAATTAATTCTGAATCCTGATTTTCAATATCGATGCTAGCAAAAATGGTTTTATAATGCTCAATACATAATTTGTTTGCAATATATGCTGTTAAAGTTGGATGATATTCATTAACTCCTTTTGCACCCATTCTCCAAAATTTTGGAGTATCTTTTTCCTGTATAGCATAGTACATTTCTACCCACTGATTTTGTTGATATTCTAGTTTTTTTCTTTTAAGCCATCTATTATATTTTTTCCTATTTTTATTTAAATTACACAATTTTCCTTTGATGGATTTTTCTGGTCCATTTGATTAACTTATTCAGTTCCTTTTTGGCCTTTCTACATTCATCGATGAGCCATATGTTCATTATTTTGTAAATCAGATCATGATTTGACATATATCAGTGATTTATTATTTTCATATAGTGCTTCAAGTTTCTGTTCTAACAGCTGCGGGGAACCTAGCTGTGCATTAGTAAACTGGATTAGATCTAAATTCCAATTGGATATGATTTCCTTTATTTGAGTATATTTAATCTTATCTCTTTTCAAATTCTTTCTTCCCTGACAATAAAGTGAAGCCAATGGGGTCATGATGTCTCTATTAAAAGGACTATCTTCCACCAATGTAATTTTTAGAGAGAGCGGAGCATGGTCACTTTCTGGACTCATATTAATGTCAAGGTTAGTGAAAAAGTTATATATAACTGGGTTACTTAAAATGTAGTCAATAGTGCTCCGACCATTTCGAGAGAAGTAGGTGGTATTACCTTCCTCATCACCCCAAATCCATCCTTGTAAGATTAATAATGCATTTTCCTCTATCAGTTTCTGTAAGTCTTTCCCCTGATCATTTCTCTTTATATCTTTACTGTGCCTGTCCCCAATATTTACAAATGTCCTTTCTGCCCCAAGAATATATAAGTTATCATAATTTGATCTTCTAGCATTAAAATCACCTGCAATCAAAATGTTACTATACAGGAGTTTTTTAATAGTATTATCAATGTCATGTTTTAAATTTACCCAAACATTTTGTGAGATTTTATTTTTTGGTGGAATATATATATTAATAATTATAAAGGGAATATTTTCCCAGAGAATACTAAGAATAATGCAATTGGAGGTAATTTTGATTTTTTTCCAGAAGAATAATTTTTTTTTCTAATTTTTAACTAAACAGCCAATCCACCGATAGGTCTCCCAAATTTCTTATTTTTGGTTGCAGGTGAACAGATCAATAGGACTCCATTTATGTCAACAGATTCTAGGGTTCTGGTCAGTAACATCACAGAACAAAATAAAGTGGACAAAAATAAAGTGGCAAAAACAGTATCACCATCATTAATGGCAGCACAAAATGAAGTTTGTTTACTAATGTATGTTACATTGCCATATGTATTTCTCTCTGCATTTTTTGTACTCGTTGTCTTAATAATCTGGCTGTACTCTTTGTGTATTGTAATTGTACCTCCCGGGTCGTGCCTGAAAACAGTCACTTGCTGACTAGCGCACTTACCCGGTTAACAAAAACTAACTAAATAAATGCCAGAACAGTGTAGGCCACATGACATGCATGTAGCAAACAATGTTCACTGCATGGAGAGACTGCACTAGAACCACAGGGGCCAGGAGCACAAGTCAGCATGCCATCTCCCCTGCCCTATGTGTTGCTGGGGACATACTGGCTTGTGCTCCTGGCCCCTTGTATTATACATGGCTATCCACATGGTGGCCATGGTCCACCTGTCCTCCAGTGGTTACCCTGGTGCACGTTCTTCATCACTCAGCATTCTGGGTGGGGGTACCCCACCATGTGGGTGCCTGTGCTATTAGAGTACCATGGTAGGTGTCCAGTGGCCTGCTTCCCCCAGTGGTGGTTACACCCTGCCCTGTTCCATCTCCCTGCACCCCTCTGCTGTTCCTGTGCATGGGTGCCTGCTGCAGCTTGTTCCAGTGCAGTGCCTCCTTGCAGTGGACGTTGTTTGCTGCCTGCATGTCATGTGGCCTGCATTGTTCTGGCACACTACATTTTGTGCTGCCAATGTTGATGGTGACACTATTTTTGATGCTTTATTTTTGTCCACTTTATTTTGTTTTGCTATGTTACTGACCGGAATCAACACCAGTGCCCATGTTTCCTGAAGTAGAATTAAATCATAACTTGCAATAAATTTATACCATTCAGTGTCATTCATTTTCCTAATAGACCAGCTATATTCCAAGAAAGAAAGTTAGGTTCTGACCATTCTTCATTCACTGTGGTATTTTCCTTATTAAACTTCAAATTCACCTGCCTCAGTCATTATTGTGTGACTAGCAAATTGTTATTATTTTTGATGTCTAATGTGTCATTCATATCAGTCATAAGAATCCCTGCCTGATCCAGCTTATTTGCACTTGTTTTTAATTGTTGAAAGGTCTCCCACATGGAACAGAATACGTTTATTTGAGAATCACCTTCAGGGAAGAAGGAACATTCCACCTTTTCTTTATTTTTTCTGTTGCAGTTTATTGTACAGCACAATGACAACACTGTCAAAAGTAAAGCATTTAGGGAATCTTCATTTTCATCTGGGAGATGGTCAATTCCAAAAACTGAGAGCATTTTATCACTCTCTTTAGAGATATTAGGAATGGCTTGTCTGTCTCTATTGAATTTCCATTTTAATGAGGACAGAATGTCAGTAAAATCACTAGTGTCTAACAGCTCCTAATTTACCTGTGTATGTGATGTATTTTTAATAATTGTCTTCATGGATACTGGGAGTGGGATGTTCAATTTAAAATATCTTAGCCTTCTACAAGAGGCCCAGACTTCTTTAGCAATTTCCATATTGGATACTAACACATATACTGGAAGGGAGACCTCATTTTCATTTCTAAATACCTTGAGAATTCTATTGCATGATTGGACAATAGAGAGTTCTGCACTGAAAAGATGTACCATAAATTCTTTTAATAAATTGGGAGTTTCATTAGGTTTCAGGAAGATGCCCTCTGTTGTCAATACAGTTTCAATTCCTGTCATTATTATGATAGCATTACTGTTTATTATTGAAGCTATGGTGGTTGTTTATGCTTATTTGCATATATACATTCCTTTTGTGTCCCTATAAAATCCTTATTCACATTACCTAATGAGAATTTTCCAAAATTTCACTAACAACGTTATCACCATTTTGGGGCTTTATACTAATGGCAGGTTCTATATATGGAGGTTTAATTTCCTCTGTTATTTTAAGTTCACCCCTTGGGCTTTTTTGACTTTGTTTGATACCACTACTGCTTTTTCTATTGTTCTTTCTTTTCCATTTTTTCTCTAATTTTGCTTGATGGTTTTTATTTTCTTATAATCCTTTTTCATAGGTGTTTCAGGGATATGAATGGTAGAGAATGTCAGTTTTTTCTTTGGCATCTGCTGAGCTAAGGTGTCTATCTTTTTTTCTAAGTCATCTAACCTATTAAAAAGAAACTTTGTTAGGCCATCAGTTTTTCCCCCTTAGATCATTTAAAGGTTCTACCAGGATGATGTTAGCCATCACTGGATGGGCGAGGGCTTTTATTGTGTATTTGGACAATGCATTAGGGCATTGAGCAAAAAAATCAACTTCAAGCTCAATCTGTTCCACTTCATTGTCCAGCTTTTGAAACACTGTGTTTGATGAACCTGCTAAAATAGATGTATCATTCATACAATGTTCATTTGGAAGCAAATTGGAGAGTTCATTGGATGTATCAAAAGGGCTAAATAGTTCAAATTTAGTTTCCTGAGTTCTATCAAGTAACTCTGCCTTGTTACTGTCACTGTCTTTAGTCAGCCTGGTTTCTAGGGTCCCTACTTCCATCGTTTATAGTGTTTCTATTTCCTGTGTGGAAGCATTTGAATGGGTATCTTTAATAAGAAAGAAATCAGTGATATCTTTTTGTAAAATGTCTTTTTGGGCAGTTTTTATTACAGCTTTCACCCTTTTCTTCTCCCTTTCCTCTTCCCCTTTCTGGACTGCTTAATGTCAGGGCATTTAACCTCCTTATCTTCTTTGTTTTCCATTTTTTCCTCTCCAAATTATATTGAACTTCAATAGCAGTAACATTTGATTTCAATCTGGTTGGGGAGGTTAATTTTACCACTTTGGCATATGATGCTGAGTTTTATGTTTCAGTAGGCATTGAAGTAGTAATTTGGAGTTCATTCTTAAAAACACTCCAATTTGACCTTTTCAGCTTAGGTAAGACCAATTTACCACTTCTGGTATTCATTGTTTTCAGAATGTATGAAATATAAGTGGTATTAAAGTTGTATGTAAAGTGTATTCAAAATATGTTAAAAATATATTATTCTCTTGTTAAATTGGACCAGGATAAAACAGCAATAATGTACAGTATACCTTTCCTTGTTCTCCAAAAAGAAAATGGGTTGAGAGTGGATCATTAAAACACTGAATTATCAGTCTATAATTATATTATTATAGTGACACTCTGCGTACAAGCCTAAAGAGAACTCTAGGGCCCAGTAAAATCACATTCCAATTCACACTCCAATGTGTCTTATAGTACAGTTTATGTTTTTATATTATTATAATATTTTGTAGTCAACCCTTTACTCATACTTGAATATAAGCAATTATTCTCTGTTAAAACATTGGACTGGACTGATCCAAGCAGGAAAGACACTATTATATTATTTTTATATCCAAGTTACCCCATATGCACATTCATGCAGTAACAGGGCAATTTTAATAAAATTACTAGAACAGGTTCCCATCTGTGGCACCCCTTTTTCTAAGTAGAAATTGATCTTTGCAAAATATGACTCTAGAGATACTAAAACTATTATGCAAAAAAATAAGTGCTGAGTAAAAACAATGAGTAGAGATGGAACGAATTTAAAATCCACTGGCGAAGTGAACGCGAAGTGGGCACTTCGCGTTGCCACTCCGCTATGTGGAGTAGGCAATGCAATGTGCTCACTCTGCCTTGTCATTACCACTTCATGTTGAGGCTGAATGACAATGTGAAGTAAGGCAAAGTCATTGATTTCAATGGACTTCGCGTTACTCATTATGATTCTAAGTGATCCACTTGGTGTTTCAGACTTGGCAGCCCCACCACACATCACATGGCTTACAGTACTGTGAGTCACATGATCTCTAGCCAGGCAGGAAGGAAGTGAGTCACACAGACAGTTTCACTTTCTACTGTGCAGACTGTGAGAGAGGAGTGTGGACTAGAGAGAGGAGTGTTTTGATTGCTGATAGTTTGAGATCAGAGTGAAGAGGAGAGTTAAAGTTTGATAGTAATAACCCAACAGCTTTTTTAAAAGCTACATTTTTTTGTTTTTTCTGTACTGTTTTTTGCTTAATTTGTTCTTTCTGTAAATTTTATTTTTCTTACCTCTATATTTGCTTAGTTGTTTGTCTGTGTGTGTGTGTGGGTGTGTATGTGTGTGTGTGTGTGTGTGTGTGTGACTGTGTGTGTTGTCTGGTGTCATGTGACAGAGTAGTGATTGCTTGGATTGAGGGAGCACAGTAGGAGAGATGGAGCAGGGTGAGGGAATGTCTGGGGCGGGGGCAGCTCTGGGAGAGCATGGTAGTGAGTGCCATACCATGCGCATGCATAGGGGGCATGGGCGCCCATTTGTGTTGGACTGCTCTAAACTTGTGAGTGACAAACCCCCAGAAGCAGGAACAGCACTGCCTCCTGACTCTGAGGCAGTTCAATCACCACCACCACCACCACCAAGTCCAGTACAAGGTCCTTTGGAGCAGGATGTACTTGTTCCCCAAGGCCCAGGTGTGGATCCAATCAGTGTTGAGCAGTGTGAGCAGCCTACTGCCAGTTCATCTGGCCCTTCCCTGTCTGTGCCTGGTCCTCCCTGCACCTCCATTGTTTGGCAGTTTTTTGACTGTGTCGGGGGATAGCAGTGTGGTGAAGTGCTGCCTATGTGTGGTGGAGGTGCGCTGTGGCCCCCCGGGGATTCACCTGGGCATGGGGGTCCAGCGCACCCATATGCTTAATCACCACCAGTTGGAGTGGCAGGCTGCCACAGAACAGACCATGTTTGCACCTGCTGGCTGTTCTGTGGCAGAGGGTGGTGCTGCTGCACATAGTGGCATCCCTAAGAAGAGGAGGGCCACAGCAGCACCTGTTGCCCCACCAGCACCCCCACCACCACCCACCACCAGCAGGTCAGCCTGTCGAATTAGTGGACACCAGAGAAGTGCGTGTAACACTGTCTGACTTGGCAGTTCTCTGGAGTGCTGTTGAGGAGAACAGTGAGAGTATGAGTGCTGTGGAGCAGCGGCTGGATGACATAGAGGGACATCAGCTTCAAATTATGTCCATGCTGGAACTGCTGCTGGATCACCATGGAATCGCACATTAGTTTTGTTTCCTCACACCATGTCCGCCCCCCACACCTTCCCTGCTGTGTGATAAAATGTATTCATTCACCATTCCTGACCCTTGTATATAATTATGCCCTCTTTTTGTTGTTCCGTGTGTGTTACACTTTTGTATTCCTGGGCCCCCCTTCCTTCTGCTAAGTGTCTGTGTGTGCGTGTGTGTGCACTGTTTTGGTGCCTCATTTTTCTGCATCTGCAAAAGGCATCTGTCTTGTGTCCAGAAAATTAACAAGTGGTAACACAGTGGAATGAGAGTGTTTCAGCACATACAAACTCCCCCAGAATTAATGGCGCACTCAGTCATGCACACAAAAGTGGCACAGTGTCCCAGATTTTTTCTGCAGTCCCAAAATGCATCCTCCATGTGTACAGAAAATTGACAAGTGATAACAGAGTGAAATGAGACTATTTCAGCACAAAGTCCCCCAGAATTAATGGCACAATCAGTCGTGCACACAAAAGTGGCACAGAGTCCCCAGATTTTTTCTGCAGGCCCACAATGCATCCTCCGTGTGTCCAGAAAATTGACAAGTGGTAACAGAGTGAATTGAGACTATTTCAGCACATACAAAGTCCCCCAGAATTAATGGCGCACTCAGTCATGCACACAAAAGTGGCACAGAGTCCCCAGATTTTTTCTGCAGGCCCACAATGCATCCTCCATGTGTCCAGAAAATTGACAAGTGGTAAAAGAGTGAAAAGAGACTGTTTCAGCATATACAAAGTTCCCCAGAATTGATGGCGCACTCAGTCATGCGCGCAGTGGTGGCACAGAGTCCCCAGATTTTTTCTGCAGGCCCACAATGCATCCTTCTTGTGTTCAGAAAATGGACAAGTGGTGTTGAAGTGAAAAGAGACTGTTTCAGCACATACAAATTCCCACAGAATTAATGGTGCACTCAGTCACGCGCACAAAAGTGGCACAGAGTCCCCAGATTTTTTCTGCAGGCCCAGAATGCATCCTCCATGTGTCCAGAAAATTGACAAGACGTAACAGAGTGAAATGAGACTGTTTCAGCACATACAAAGTCCTCCAGAATTAATGGTGCACTCAGTCATGCACGCAGTGGTGGCACAGAGTCCCCAGGTTTTTTCTGCAGGCCCAGAATGCATCTTCCTTGTGTGCAGAAAATTAACAAATGGTAACAAAGTGAAAAGAGACTGTTTCAGCACATACCCCAGTATAAAATGATGACTGTGAGGTTCGTGTTGCTGGCCCAATGTGTTGTGCGAGACAATTCCACCAAATGAAATGTGATCATCTCAACTGGATTGAAAGGTGCCCCTTGGATGTACACTAACAGTAGCCTTAGTGAGTAGATATATATATATAGTTGTGTATTTTGTAGGTGATAATGAGGGGGGTTGAACCTGACATGGACAAGTACTCATGCTAGTGTTCCGCATCACACAGGTGACTCATAAACTGTTGCTGTGCACATTCCAGTGCTTGATGAGAATTTTTTGCACTTAAATGGAAACGGATAACTCTCAAGCACACGAAGGTATGTATTTCTTTTTTTGGGGGGGTGGGGGGAATCATATTTTCAGTTTTGTCTGTGATAGTTTCTAATTTTTTTACTTCTTCACAGATTTCATCAGCATCCTTCTGGAGTCTGGTTGTTAATGATGGTCATGGTCATCTAATGAAATGACTTCTGCGTGTTGCATGTGTGCCCAAGCTCAGGGAAGGGGTGTGCCTGATGTTGAAGAACTTTTTTGGATAGGACCACTTTGACAGAACAACAAAGCATTGCAAAGTTTCCTAAAAAAAGAAATGAATGACTTCTTACAAGTTACAACTTCATTGTTATGTATCCCTCCCTGGTTCTCAAATCTCAATCCCTATTGTCAAGTTACATTTCAGAGACACATCTTGTCAACTACTAAGACAATCTGTTGTGTGCAATATTTGCAGCAGTCTTTACAAAGCAATGAAATGGATGAAATAAAATCTTCATACTTACCAGAATGGATTTCACATGGACATCACATCGCTTCCTTTCTGTACGGTACAGCTACAGCATCTTTCCCAATGAGTATTAGCGATGGAGCCTGTTTTTGTTCTCCTGTAAAAGAAACAAAAGAAGTTTATTGTATGTGTTTTGTCATTGCGGCTTTGAAAAGCTACAGAAAACAAAACATACAACTTAAGGAAGTGAGGCAGCATAACAAACAGGAGTGCACATACTTTATGGTTTAAATATTAAGAAGCTGGGGATCACGTGATGCAGTCCACCAGATAGCAGCCTTTCTGCTCAGCTCCAGCCCTTCGACCCTTTAAACAGCTAAATTTCCTGAAATTCTCACTCGAATCTCAAGTTTACCGACTCCTAAGCTGGTAATAGAGCCTTCAGATTAGATTTCTACTGTGCTATTCCAAATGGAGAATACGAGGAAGAAAAGCTCACAGAAACATACTCCTCCTGCGACGCCTGAAAAGGCCCCTAAAAAATCCAGGGCCTCAAGTGCCGAAGAAGGACAGATCGTGGATATGGCTATGGAGGAGCTCCAACCTCTCACCCTGCAATGGTTCTTACAAGAGTTTACTCCCTTTAAAGAAACTATTATCGCAACTTCAGCAGAGATTAAAAGTCTTACCCAGGCTGTGGAGGACTTATACCAGAAATCAACTGACAGAGAAGCCAGAATCTGTTCAGTGGAAAAGAGAGCAGATAAAGTGGAACCCGAGCTCACAGCGATCCGCCTGAAGCTTACTCAGATGGAATCCAAGATCGAGGACCTAGAGGGCCGCAGCCGCAGGAATAACGCGGTCCTCATAGGCTTCCCAGAAAACGCTGAAGGTCCTGATGTTGTTGGTTTTATCCAAAAATTAGTGGAAAAACTAGCTGGTCCATCCCCCTTTGGTGCGACCTACACTATTGAACGAGCGCATAGGGCACTTCGTCCCAAGCCGTCATCAGGAGCCTCCCCTCTTCCACTGATCTTCAAATTTCTGAATTATTTAGAGTGGCAACATATGTTCAGGAAGATTAAAGAGCTACAGGAGGTGCGTTGGGAAGGAGTCAAAATTAGGGTAGCCCAAGATTTTCCTGCCTCTGTTAGGCAAAAAAGAGCTCAGTTCCACCCCATGGTGTCTAAATTAATCACCGCCAGCGTGAAATTCCATATGGGTTACCCGTGAAACTGGGGGTGCTAATCTCTGGATCCTGGGTATCCTTTGATGACCCTGACTCCGCCAACAAAGGGCTCAAATCCGCTTTCCCTAATTTATTTAAGGATGCTTGAATGCTCGGGCTAAGGGCGCCTTTGATCATGCAGCTCTCAAATGATCTTCACATCTGGTCACCCGGGAATACATGCTGTCCTGTCCTAGTAATGGGATCCTGTCATGTGGGCTGGAGGGTAATACATAGAGTATAATATAAACTTTGGAAGCTGTGAGAATTGGAAGCTTGGTGTAAAATATATAACTTACCGAACGAGACAAGTCTGTAACTTTAGCATCTGTCATGATTTTGGGCTTCTAATCCTTGCTCTTCAGTTATGGATGCACCAGTTTGTAATGGAACAAAGCAGATGTTGAGCTAAAACTGGGACAGTTAACTGAGATTTCTACTTCTCAGGCTACTCAGGCTTTGCAATGGCTCCACTCACCTTTCAACCGGTTCAGCTGGCAATTGAGTGCTTTTCTCATGGAATCTCCCTATTTCTTCTCCCACAAGTGCTCCCCAGAATTCCTCACATGCGGTGGCCAAGCGCAATATTGGATCAACTGTGGTCGTCTTGGTGTCTTTGCAGTGGTGAGGCGAAGGATCTCACAGGCTGGCTCTCAATGGCCTTTGGATCAGCACTCCTTCTAGCTGGACTTTGTCTCCCTAGTTGTCAGCAATTCTTTCTCTTTTACTTCTACATGAGGACAGCCTCTAGAGGGCACCAGATACTCAAGAATTAAGGCTTACAGATTGCAGTTGCAGCTTCAGTTTTGTTTTACTCCTGTGGCTAATTGCATCCCTCACCACGTAATTTTTACCGCTTCGAGTAGCGTTTGGATTTATTTTGGACCTTCCCTATCAACTACTTCAGGGTTTTCCAGTGAAAGACATATTTTTCTATGCCGGCGCTCAAGAGCACTCCATCTGGTCCAACTCCACTTACCCTATTTCAATTATTCTCCTAAGCCACGACATGCACCTCGTTAGAGCCTTTTAATGTGCCTTTAGAATAAGCACTGTACAGTTTCTTTCCATCGTAAAGGTTACTGGACTTGAAATAGATCATTAGTTTTAAAGTTAAGTTTAATTGCTTTGCTCCAAGAGGCACTAAATTTCTTTAACAATTGGAGCATATTTAAACCTTTCTGTGTAAACAACATGTTTTGCCTCTTTAGTGTAATTTAAGCACAGTTATTACATTGCCTCATAGAATGTTAGTTTCCTACCTATTCAGCAATATCTTGTTATTCCAAGGTTATAGTGTAAGTTTAACAATACGTAGCTAAATGAGTAATTTGGGATTCAGAATATTATGTATCAGGTGGAAAAATGCATTTTACAGCCACCCCTTTACTTAGTTCATGCAGGGTTGTTACTCAGAATGGGTATCAATGGGGAGGTAGAAGGGTTTGGAGGGCTGGGGGGAGGGCGGGCTTAGTGAGGTGTTCTGTTGACTGTGGACCATAGCAACGAAGGGGGGGTAGGGTGTCTAGCTTGACGCATATAATATTCTTTTTCATGTTGAGGGGTTAGTTTTTGGGAGAGTGAGGGGGGAAGGGGGGAGGGTCCAGGGTTGTCTGGCACAATTTGTGGGTATAAGGCTCAGTTTAGTCTTTCTGACAAGGTTTCCAGTTCGCCCATATTTGGTTGTGTCTAGCTCATGATGAACAGCGTAATCTTTTCCTCATGGAATGTAAAAGGCCTTAGGCAGAAAATCAAGCAATATCAAGTACGGAAACATTTACAATTACTGAGATCGGATATCACTTTTATACAAGAATCACATCTGTTGATCTCAGAAGAATTATGTATGAGAAGGCAGCAAATAGGACAAATTTTTGCAGCTGAAGGTACCAGGCAGAGTAGGGGAGTGATGATCCTGATTGGGAGCAATGTCCCATTTGTATCTACCAATATTATTAGGGACTCCCAGGGGAGGTATGCTCTGGTCCAAGGGAAAATTTATAATATAGAAGTTCTAGGTAGCATATACGGTCCAAATTCTGACTCCCCAACCTTTTTTGTAGAACTTATTAATGAACTGTCCCCCTTTCTCACAATCCCCATGATTTTGGGAGGGGATTTAAACTTGGTTTTCGACCCGAATATAGATCGTACAGGGAACAAACTTAAAGGTCTGTCTCCAGCTCAAAGGGCCCTTAGAGATATGTGGGACAAGGTAGGTCTATGCGATGTTTGGCGTACATTGCATCCCACAGACAGAGGTTATACATTTACCTCCCCCGTCCACAAAACTTCCTCTAGGATAGATTATATCATGATTTCTCATCAGCTATTACCTGGGGTCATGGATGCGGCTATACACCCTGGACCACCATCGGACCACTTGCTAGTCACTTGCCAACTAATCTTTGCATCTATCCCCAAGATGGAGGGCCGTTGGAAACTCAACAATCAACTTTTGAAAGACCCCTCTATAGTTGAATATATTAGTAGCCATATCTCTCATTTTCTTTCGGTCAATCTCAACTCCACCGGCAAACCCAATATAGGATGGGTAGCCTTGAAAGCCTATCTAAGGGGCTTGTTCATTGGAGTGGCCTCAAAGAGAAAAAGGATGAGAGAACAAAAGGCAACACAACTCCTTAGTCAGATTAGAGTACTAGAAAATACTCTGTCTCCCCTCACACCGGAGCATACTCTGCTGGAGCTAGTTAAACTAAAGGACTCATATTTGGAGCTTCTTAGGGAGAAGGCAGAGTTTCTGTTCTTGAAATAGAAAGCTTTATATGTTGATCAAAGGGAGAAAGCAGGCCATCTCCTGGCTGCCCGAGTCAAACAACTAAAATCTGCCAGATTTATTGCTGCAATTCGGTCCCAAAATGGTACTCTTGAGAACAATCCTAAAATTATCACAACAGAATTTCAAAAGTTTTTTCAATCTCTTTATTCTCCAATGATGAACCCCTCCCCGCCTGAAGACTTGGACGATTACTTAGCTGAATCCCACCTGCCTTCTCTCTCAGAAGCACAGCAAGCCTTATTAAGAGCCCCTTTAACCAAATGGGAAGTGTTAAGAGTGATAGATGGCCTCCCAAGCGATAAATTGCCAGGACCTGATGGATTCTCCCCCAATTTTTAGAAAATATTCGCTAAGGTGCTCGCCCCCCTGCTCCTTGCCGTATTCCAGCAGATTCTCGATGGTAAGAGCACTGATAGCTCTCTGTTTGAGGTGCTAATAATTTTATTGCCAAAACTAGGAAAACCGTTAGAGGAAATGTCCAGTTGCAGACCGATATCATTACTAAATCAAGATATCAAAATTCTGTGTAAATTATTAGCGAATCATATGAGCATAGTTCTTCCGGACTTAATAGGAGTGGAACAGGTGGGCTTTATGAAGGGGAGGTCAGCTGGTGACCATATTCGTACCCTGGCACATGTTTTCTCGGCATCCACCAGTGTGGAATACCCAGCTGCTTTAATTTCTCTGGATGCCGAGAAAGCTTTCGATAGAGTAAATTGGAATTTTCTGTTCAGGACGTTACATGCTTTCGGCTTCCCCCTCGAGTTCCGAAGATGGATACTGGCCCTCTATAAATCCCCTTCGGCCAAGGTATTATGTAATGGTTGCATGTCCGATTGATTTCCCCTGTTTTCGGGCACCAGACAAGGTTGCCCTTTATCTCTTCTCCTTTTTAATTTGTATTTAGAACCCCTTATTAGAAGAATAGTTGCGTGCCCCAGGAGACATGAGATTGAGGTACAAAACATTTTTTTTTTTTCATCAGGGTGGGCCCTGGTTTGGCTGTTATTACATGTGTTCATTCCAAGTGACATGTGTTTTTTTTTATGTATTGTATTTTGGAAACTTGAATAAACTTTAAATTGAAAAAAAAAATATTAAGAAGCTGGTGGTGGTGGTGCATTGGTGGACTGGTGGTCCATGGGGGGCAGACAGACTCATGGTGGCAGACTTGCATAACATCAGTCCCAGTGGTGGTGGTCCGGGGTAGCAGACAGACTCATGGTGGCAGACTTGCATAACATCAGTCCCGGTGGTGGTGGTCCATGGGAGGCAGACAGACTCATGGTGGCAGACTTGCATAACATCAGGCCCAGTGGTGGTAGTGGTGATCCGTGGGGGGCAGACAGACTCATGGTGGCAGACTTGCATAACATCAGTCCCGGTGGTGGTGGTGGTGGTCCGGGGGGCAGACAGACTCATGGTGGCAGACTTGCATAATATCAGTCCCGGTGGTGGTCTGCGGGGGGCAGACAGACTCATGGCGGCAGACTTGCATAACATCAGTCCCGGTGGTGGTGGTGGCCCAGGGGGGCAGACAGACTCATGGTGGCAGACTTGCATAACATCAGTCCTGGTGGTGGTTTTGGTATGGGGTGGGGGGGCATACCGCCTTTTTAATACTGCAGTTAAAACCTGCCAACATTAACCACATCATCATCCTCATAAAGAAAACTGCCCTCAAAGTCATCGATTTCTGACCACTGGGAAATTCTTTCTCCACTGTGTCACCATCTACGACAGTGGTGGGCCGTTTTAGGCAGTCACAGCCAGTGCCACCAGGATGTTCCATTTCCACATCAGCAAGACCACCATGACTAGGCCGGTGTACGAATACCGAGGTTGCAGTCTGTGCTGGTATGTGCCTCTCATTCATTTTAATGAATGTTAGCAAACTAACATTTGCAGGAGACAGGTTTGTCCGACGATCCCTGACTATTGCACTTGCTGAGCTGAATACCCTCTCAACACTTACACTGGAGGGTGGACATGTGAGGTACTTCAGTGCCACTGCAGTCAGCTCTGGCCATTCACTGACCTTTCCACTCCAGTATAAAAGAGGATCTTCACTTATTGTCAGATGCCTGTTTTCAGACAAATATGACTCAGTCATTCTCTGTGCCACACTAAGTCCAATTGTTGATGCATCAGCCTGTTCCCCAGAATCATTGATTTCACAAATACCCACTTGGGACAAAGCCTCCCAAAGCAGGTTGACGCCAACCATTTTGGATGACAGACCACCTGGAACTACAGTCCCCTTACCCTTGCATGATATGCTTGCTGGTCCTCCAGCTACACCTTCAGCTGGATTATGCTGCTGAGGTTTGCAAACCTTGGCACGTAACTTCTGTGCTCCATGAACCAAGAGAACCAGTTGACATCTGATATTTTTTACCTGTTCAGGCCCTCCCTCCAGTACTGATGCAATTCCATGTTTGTATTGTGGGTCCAGCATTGTTGCCATGGCAAAGTTGTCACTACGCTGAATGCTCACAATGTGACGATTGTGGTTGAATACTATCAGCATGTGTTGCAGCAACATACTGCTACCACCGTCTCTGGCAACATCAAGGCTATGCTGTACATTCACCAGTGTCTGCCTCAGCACCCGCAGCAATGAAATTGATTGGCTAATGGAGGCAGACTCTCCACTCACTGCCTGTGTGGCATGTTCAAAAGGCCACAAAATTGTTATTACAGAGCCCGTGACACGCCACTGTTCAGTCATCATAGACATGGAGGCCCCAGAACTGTCACGGCTACTGTTCATAACAAGATATTTGGAGATGGCTTTGAATTGTTCATACAACCTCTCTGCCATGTATAACATGGAGTTCCATCAGGTGACAACTTCCAGTTTCAAGCGGTGCTGAGACAGGCTGTTTTGTATCTGCAACTGCCATAGTTGGTCACGGGCCTTTTCAGATCTTGAAAAGTTAGAGCAGATATATCATGCAATGGTCAGCATTTCCTTTATGTCAGAGTGCTACAGAAACTCCTGAACCACAAGATTTAAACAGTGGGCCATGCATGGAACACAAAAAAAACACCATTCGTGATGCATTTCACCACATTTGACCCATTGTCACTTGCTATGAACAACGCTCTCAGGGACAGAAGGTGTAGCCATCTGTCAATTTCAGTCAGTACCATGTCCAACATATTCTCACCATTGTGTGAACAGGTCACACTGCACATAGCAATTGTTGCATGCTGGCGAATTCCAGGAAGATTGCTACCATGACAATCCACCTTCCTGCACTGATTATTCACACTACCAGCATCACAAACAACCCCCGGCACCTGCACCCAGTGTGCAGTTATACACAGATATGAACTCCTCTCTGTTTTGCCACTTGTCCACATATCCATACTTAAATGGATGAATGGAGAGGAGGAATGTTGAAGGGCATGTCTTACTGAGTCTGAGACAGTGCAGAATAACTTGGGAACAGCACAAGTCGAAAAGTATGTCCTGGATGGGACTTTCCATTTTGGACAGGCACGGGCAGCAAACCGCCGGAACCCAGAATTCTCCACAAAGGAGAAAGGCAAAAGATCAGTTGCCAGCATTTCCACTACAGCAGCATTAAGTTCACATGACACTGTATAATTGAGGGGTACTTCAGCTTATGCTCAAAAACACTCTGTAACATGGGCTGACTTAAATGTTTTACATGGGGTGTGTTGTTGGTCACAAATGGTTGTGCTCTGTGATGAATGCCATTGGCAGGTGGTGGAGTGTGGACATTTGATGAAGACGGTTGCACAGGTGGTGATGACAAACCTAGAAATTATGTTATTTTTCCAGATTTGCCAACCTGATGTACCACTTGCACTAGACATACTGCATTCACCACCACCACCACCACAAAAACTGCTACTCTCACCAGCACTGGACAACATTTCAAAGTCATTATGGTCCTCCACCTCTTCATGCCTGTAGTAATACTCTGCTCTTATTACCACACTACTGCACATGTTTAATTTCCTACTTGGCTTAACAGTCTTTGAAGGGTATAACATGCTGGCTATGGTTGCCGCCGGTGATACGGGTGAATGCCTCAGTCTGGTATTAGCTGCCAGCTTGTGCTGGGTTCACAGAGCCAAGTGCCTATTCTTAAGATGCGTATGCTGTCCTCCTGTCCCAAGATGTCTCCCCTTTTTACCTCTACTCACAGGCACATGGTAAACCTGGCAGATTGCAACTGAATCATCATTTGCATCTTGAACAAAAAAATCCCAAACAAAGGAGTGTGATGCTCTGCTTTTAACATGTCCATGATGACGTGGTTTATTTAGGTCTGTTATTTTAAGCACTGAAGTGAGGGGGGCACGTGATGTCTCTGGCATTGCACACCTGGACTGCAATTGACCACCACGACTACCTATCATATTGATTACTGGGTCGTCATCATCATCAACTAAAACCGGTAAATCACAAGTTTTTACGGGGGGGGGGAGGATTCCTGCAAACAGATTCAGACACAGCCACTTTTAATTTATTTTTCTCCAGTTCCCAACTGGGGTCAATTACATCATCATAGTAGTGGGGGGTTGCAGGAAGTAGGCTGTTGGTTAACTATAATCTGCAGCTTATCCAATAGGAAGGGAAATGGGCAGACTGGTTGGGCCAAGTGGTCCTTATCTGCCATCAAAATCTATGTTTCTATGTTTCTATCATCATATTCATCAACATCACTGTCACACACATCCACATCTTCTGCTTGGATGCTAACATGTGGATTGCATGTTGCAACAACAGCAACATCATCACATTCATCATCAGCATCTACACCACCAACACCTGACATTTTTTCACCACACTATGAATCACTGCATGGAAAATGTGTGACGTTAAGTGCCATGGTGGATGGAATATCACATTGTATGCTATTGTTGACATGATCATCAGAATCAGATTCAGTTAATGGGATGTTACTGGGAAGTATGATATCATCTACGCTGTCACTCACTTGCACTGCTTCATGCTAAATATGTTTGGATATGGTACACTGGCTGGAATTAGAACTTGACTCAACAATGCTAATACTACCTCCACCGCCATTAACACCAGTAACATATAACACCACTGGCTGGGAAAATATCATCTCCTCCATCATCTCCTCCAACTATCAGTGAAGCTACTGACTGGGCTGTAAAAAATATTGCAGGAGAAATACCTTTCCTCACATCAGAAATGCACTTCTCTGTCCGTGTACTACCACGCCCACAGACCCTCTTACTGCCAACATTGCTATGGTCAGAAACAGCTTTATTTGCATGTCTCTTTGCAGGCATTTTGGGGGATCAACCACAAATATTATTACCAAATTCAGATTTGATACGTTCACTTTCTGACTGGAGGGACGCTGGCTGGATGTGAAGCAAAATAAACAACTGTGGCTTCAGCAACAGATAAGAGACTACTGTGTTGTGACACTGTCACGGAACGAAAACAACTTCAGTAACCAGTGGTGCTGATGGGTTCACAAAAACAATCCAGTCTGGTAAAAAATACCTTTTCAACATGGGGGGAAGCACTGAATACAGACAGTGCTGATTTCTACATCACTACAAGCAGCAAAACTAAGAACAGAGAACACGATTGCAGTACAAAATCAGGCAGCTACAGTGAATAGCAGGTTCACACTGCTGCGCTTAGTTGCACTTCCACTAGTCTGTTCCACAAATTTTAAAAGTTGTACTATATTTGATGCACGCAACACTGCACACACAACACAGAACACTTTGTGTACAATGCTGAATGAGGAATGCGATGCAAATGCAAAAGTTCAGTGTACTGCCACGTAATGTAAATTTGTAATTTAAACAACTTGACCTTATGAAATGCTGCACCACATTCGCACAACAAACAGCAAGAAAATTTGTACTATTACTGACAATTTTACTATGTGTACAATAACACAGTCAGTTATATAACAAAAATATAACCAAAACACAAAGAAATCACTAGTTCTCCAACTTAAATCTACCTACCTACACACAGATACGCCCTTCCCCCACCCAGCACACTTCACTGTCTTTCACCACACACACTCAATGTTGTAAATTAACATTCAAAATCCACACACAAACAAAATCGCTCTATGATGTGAGCACAGGAGGGTTTCCTACAATTGATGAACTACAGTTGGATCCCCCCCAAAAAGCAAAAATGCTTTTTGAACAGCTTTTTAAAAGATTCCTACAGACAGCTATCAGATCACACTGTCTCCTACTCCTTCCTACTCATACTACCCTGAACTGAGGCTGTGCAGATCAATATAGAGCCCATGTGACCTGAACTCCGATGAGTCACTGCAAAATCAGCCTTCAGAGCTCAAAAACAAGGTGAAGTGAGGTGAAGTGAACTGCCACCAATGCACTTCACCTTAAAAATTGAAAGAGTAGTGACTCGTGGAGGCGGAGTAACGTGAAGTCGCTGTTCCCAATGTACTTTGCATTCCTCACTATAACACGAAGTACTCCGCTTCGCATTATGGGGCACACCGCGAATCCGCCTGTGCTCCTTGAAATGCTTTGCGGAGCGGATTGAGCCCACTTCACCCACTTCGTCCACCACTAACAGTGAGCAGTAAATGTCCTAAAATTATATATGAAATATATATCTTAACAGAACAGAAAATACAAAAATAACTTTCCAAACAGGCTTAACGTGCTACAGCTTCTTCCATTCAATAGTCCACTGGTCAGAACTCACCACAGTCTTTTCCCTTATTTCTGTAGTTCGACATTATTGCCCCTAAAGGAGGCCTCTCCTCAGGAAGGCTTTACAAATCCCCAAACTGCAAAAGTACACACTAGAAAGGAAATTATTTTAGCATCTAAATGTAAACTTTTACCAGTAATTTCTCATCTGTTCCTTGCAGAACGAGCTTCAGTGTTGGCTTTAAACACATCTGGCGTTAGTCTTATTTCATAAGTTGTCGGCAGAGGTTTTCTTCCTGCAACAGAGTAGATTCTCAGAAGGTCAATATTAAGCACCTGCAGGAACTAAGTTAATTGACGCTGTGTCCAATAGTTCATCTACTGGATAACACAACACCAGAGGCAATAGTCCCCAGCTGGGATTCACTACCAAACAGTAGCATTGTCTCACTGTAAAGCAATGAAAAATAGGAATATAAGTGAAATTTGACTCAAGAAAGAAAGAAGAGACTCTGTTTTCCTACTCTACTAATTCACAATCTCACTACTGGCTATACAGTGATAAAGCATTAAATCACTTAGTTTTTACTAGTAGTTATAGCAGACCAAATTGTAAGTCATCAGAGACTATGGGCGGAAGTCTCAGAAAGATTTCCTTGGCTAGATCGGACTTACTTTCACAGGTTGAAATTTTCCTTCTTCTAACTAGTAGTGGTATATGAAGCCAAAACAGTCTTTGATTCAAAATATACAATCTCTCTAGCCAGCATCCAGTGCAAACAATTCTCAGTGGCTTCCAAGGCTAAATCTGGCTACTAGGACACAACACATGCTCTTTAAATGAAAAGTCATGTGATTCTTGAGAACCAGTGGAACAACATTTAAAACTGTCTGTTTGAACTTTTCAAGCTCTTAGAACATATAAAAGAACTTAAATATAAACAATATAGCATATAAAAAATGTTAATGAGTTCACTCATTCTTATAAAATATAAAAAATTTAATCAATTCAGCAGAGCCCAACACTCTGTGTTCAGTTGTATAATCTTGTTGGGTTAAAGAGAAAAAAAAATAACAAACATCAATTCACAGGGGATTACACAGTAGAGGAAGAGGAGAAATAAAACACTCCTTTTTGTCCAAACAGTTTCCCAGGAACATGCTCCATATACCCCCTGTGGGTCTGCCACCAACCCAGTGGTCTAAACAGGATCCTCCACCATTTGGACTCCAAGTCTCTACTGCAGGGTCATGGCTCAGAAGCGTCCCTCAGGAAATAAATCTAGCGGCACAAAAAGTTCTGGAAATAGTTTGGTTACATTCTATACAAAGGCAATGGTGGCATACCTGTTGTAGAATTTAAAGTGCTTTTCAACAAACTCCTGCTTTGGCTCTTCACTCTGAACAGCCCAGCATGCAGCTGCTTACTCCTCTCAAATCACAAAAGTAAACCCCCATAAGTCCCTTGAAGTTGACAATCTTAGCCCCCTGTTATTGAAACGCATAGCAAAATACATATATAAACTGTCTGCAATATCTTTAGAAGTTCCTTTAACAGCAGTGAGACATCGACCAGCTGAAAAGATGCAGTACTCATACCAGTGCATAACAAATTCTGGCAAGAGCTGATAAGGCTACATGTGAAGAATTTGGGGTAAAAATATTGAAATTTATCAGTTATAAGCCTGTGCTGGCAAAATGAAACATAGGCTCATAATTTTTTTTTGTACAATTTTTATACCAAATTTTCAACATAGCCTTGTTATGACCCTGCCTCGTGAGGAAGGACAGAAAAAATGTTCAACTCCTAGCCTAAAAGTAATTTTGTGCAGGGACTGCGAAATCTACTTTCGGGACACAAAACACATTTTGGACAGGAGCTGAAAAATGACAGCTGTCACATTCATGAGGTGCTGTAAAGAAATGACTATGTTGTAAATTTGGGGTAAAAATATTAATTATCACCAAAGTTATGAGCCAGCATTTGTAAAATTCAATGTAGACTCATAACGTTGTTGTTTTTTAAATATATTTACACCAAATGTTCAACATTGCCTTCTTATGATCCCGCCTCATGAGCAAGGTCAAAGAAAATGTTCAACTCCTGCCCAACAGGTGCTTTTGTGCAGGGACTGTGACATCACCTTTGGGGATGTAACCAAACATTTTGCCCCAGATTTGAAAAATGACAGCTATTGCATTCATGAGGTGCTGTAAAGATATGGCTATGTTGTGAGTTCGGGGTAAAAATATTGAAAATTACCATAGTTATGAGCCTGCATTTGCAAAATTCAATGTAGGCTAATAACTTTGTTGTTTTTTAATATTTTAACACCACATTTTCAACAAAGCCTTCTTATGATCCCACCTCATGAACAAAGGCAGAGCAAATTTTCAACTCCTGCCCAAAAGGTGATTTCAAACAGGGACCACAAAATCACCTTTTGGGATATAGAAAAGCACATTTTGGCCAGGATTTGAAAATTGACAGCTGTCACACTCATGAGGTGTTGTAAACTAGTAGTAGTGAAAACTTTATTTATACAGAAGTCAAGAAAATATCAGATTTTCTCCCTACTAATCATGTAGACGTGTCATGTTAGTTTCCACAATTCCATTAAAAAGTCACCACAGCAAAAGAAGTAAAAAAAAATTGTTAAGGAAACTAAAACAAGACAGTTCTGGTGGTGCTGATGGGTTAACTCCTAATCTTCTTAAAGAGCTACTGATGCCTCAAAGAAAACTTTAAAAAACATAATAATTAGGTTCAAATTTGCCTGCATTCCATTTAATATTTTATGCAGTTCTTCTCCCCATTATTTATTACTAAGGCAATTTGCATGAATATATTATCTTTATCCATTAGAGTTCCTTTAGAGTCCATCTGCCTCGATAGCTTGCTCCCTACATCCAGTCATTATACTCTGTTGTGACATCACAATATGTTGCCATGGGAGTAACTGTGATATCACAACCAATGTTCTCTGACTTCATGTAGGGAAAAAGCAGCAGGAATCGACAAACTCTTCAGGAGCAAAGATCCTGTTTTCATGCAGATGACCTCAGTAATAAATAATGGGGAGGAGGAATACAGCACTAATGGGAAATACAAGCTGGACTGTGTCTAAATATTAGATTTTTCTAAAGTTCTCCTAAACATGTCACCATCTGTTTAAGGAAGCTACAAACGAATTGGCCTACCCAGTTAGTGTTATTTTTAATTTACCTTTTATTGTTGGAAAATTCCCTGATATTTGGAAACAATCTTTAGTTGTACCTGTACACAAATCTGGTTCAGTTTTCTTCATTTGGAAATTATAGACCTATTTCTATTTTGGCTGCCCTAGTTAAAGTTCAAGAGAAAATTGTGTATAATCAGTTCATGGTATTTATTGAACAGTGTTATTTTTTGTCTCAGGCTCAACATGGATTAAGGAAGGGTCGAGGAACAGATATAGCCTTAGTCAAATTCATGGGAGTGGTCCTTGAGGGCATGGAGACCAGTTGCCTTACCAGGGCTGTGTTTGTGGACTTGACCAAGGCATTTGATCTGGTAGTTCATGATCTTTTGGTCTCTTCCCTTAACTCTTTGGGAGTTGGTAGTTCTGCCCTTAAGTGGCTTCAGAATTATCTTAGTAATAGATTTCAGAAAGTAAAGTACTGTGGAATCATTTCCGATATAACATCAGTCAAGTTTGGAGTCCCACAGGGCTCCATACTTGGTCCTGTATTGTTTTCTTTATTTTTTGGCAAAGTTAGCTTAGTGTTACAGAATGCTAGGCTCACATTGTATGCAGATGATAAGGTTATTTACTTGTACAGTATTTCTGTTGCTGATTTAAGCAACGCATTGTCTGTGGAAATGTGCACCATGCAACGTTGGCTTGAAGCTAGTAGACTGGTTTTGAATAAGGCAAAAAACAAAATGTCATTATTTGGGACTAGAGCTAGGGTTCAGAATACTGAGTAGAGTCTGCATGTTACTGCTCTTGATGGATCTTGTTTTGAACAAGTTTCTAATTTTTGGTATGTAGGTCTTATATTGGATGCAACTTTGAGTTTTGATACACATTTTACAAACGTTACTTCAACAATTCACTCTAGAATCTTATTATTATATAGGATATGTTCCTTTTTAACCATTGAAACTAGAATGGCAATTGTTAAACAATGTCTTGCTCCTATAGTTAATTATGCCACTTTGATCACTAACAATGCTTCTATGAAGGTGGTGGCAAAGAAATCGGCTCTGCTCCAGTTAATTGGAAAATTTCTATTAATGGTACCTCATACTACACATCATTGTGTAGTCATAGAAACATATAATCATAAAAATGTTCAAGCTTGTAGGTCTAAGACCCTTTAGTAGCTTGCCACTAAAAATTAGTGGAGATACTCATATTTTGTTTCTCCCATGTAGGAGTCTAATCTGTTCTTGAACACATCTACCATTGAACTGTAAACCACAGACTCTGGCATGGAGTTCCACCATTTCACAACTCTTTGAGTGAACCACTTATTCCTTTTATTTGTTTTATTTATATCTCCTGTTCATTTTAAATTATGGCTACGTGTACTACGTGTTCCTGTGTGATCAGACAGACCAATAGTTTCCAACATATATCTGTCCTTAGTGGCTTTAAACACCAAACATGAATCTTCCCTAAGCTGTCTATAGTCCATTGAGTACATTCCCAAATTTCTCAGTCTCTCTCCATAGGTCTTATACTGGATGGATGTGACTAACTTAGTTGCCTTTCTCTGTATAACCTCTATGAGAACCTTATCACTTCTTGTCCCAGGAGTGCAGATGGGAACACAGTACTCCACTTGTGATCTCACCAATGCCGTGTACAGGGGCATTATCACCTCTTGATGTCTGCTCTTAACATTTTTTTTAATGCATCCCAAAATCTTATTACCCTGCTTTACCTTTTGTCTGGTATTTATGTCAAAGGCTAAATTAATATCCAAAATTACTCTCAAGTTCTGCTTATCTTAAATTATATGGGCTGGTTGCCAGTTCATTTAAATTTTCAATTTCAGATGACAACATTTTCATTTAGAATTATGAAATCTGGTGACCCCTTAAGTTTGTACAAACATTTTCAATCATTTGGTTTGGGCTTTTTTTTTCAAGGAGTGGGGTAGACAACTGAACTTTGAAACTGCCTTTTATGAAAACTTCCAGTGGTCAGAGGGCTTTCACTTATTCTGGGCAGTTACATAGAAACATAAACTTTGACAGCAGATAAGGACCACTTGGCCCACCTAGTCTGCCCATTTCCCTACCTAGAGGATAAGATGCAGATCCTGTTTAACCAACAGCCTATTTCTTCCTACCCACCACAAAAATTGCCTTATGTCTGTCCCATGCATTCTTGAATTCTCCCACAGTTTTAGACCCCACAACCTCCTCAGGAAGGTTGTTCCATGCATCCACCACCCTCTCTGTGAAAAAATACTTTCACATTGCCCCTGAGCCGTTCCCTCTCTATCTTCAAATTGTGTCCCCTTGTTCTTGCACATCTCTTTTTCTGAAAGATGCTACCTTCTTGGACTTTGTTGATTCCACTGAGGTACTTAAACATTTCGATCATGTCCCCCCTCTCCCTCCTTTCCTCAAGGGTATACATAATAAGCTCCTTTAGTCTCTCCTCATATGGCTTCTCTTGCAGACCCTGCACCATTTTAGTTTCCCTCCTCTGAACTGCCTCCATCCTGTCTATGTCCTTGCAGAGATCGGGTCTCCAGAACTAGACACAGTACTCCAGATGGGGTCTCACCAACTGTCTGTACAGGGGGAAAACAACTTACTGTTTTCTGCTGGTGATACCTCTCCCTATACATCCCAGTATCTCCCAGCCCTCCCTACTGCTTTCTTGCATTACTTGCCAACCTTAAGGTTGTCTGATATGATTACCCCCAAGTCTCTTTCCATTTTTGTTGTTGTTACTACCCCCCCATTGTGTGATCTTTACCTGGGTTTTTGTTTCCCAGGTGCATTACTTTGCACTTCTGTGCATTGAATCCAAGCTGCCGTACTTCTGACCATCCTCCAACCTTGCCAAGTCCCTTCTCATCCTTTCCACGCCTCCTTGTGTATCAACCCTGTTGCAGATCTTTGTGTCATCTGGAAAGTGGCATACTTTTCCTTCCAGTCCCACTGCAGTGTCACTTATAAAGACATTAAAAAGGACTTGACCCAGTACCGAACCCTGCAGTACCCCACTAGTAACCCCTCTTTCTTCAGAGTGGACTCCATTTACAATTACCTTTTGTGTCCTGTTGTTCAGCCAATGTTTTACCCAGGCTACCACCTTGGGACCCACTCCCAGGCTGGTTAATGTGACTACTAAACTTTTGTGTGGGACTGTGTCAAATGCCTTGCTAAAGTCTAGGTAGGCCATGTCCACAGCTCCTCCCTGGTCTACTACTTTGGTCACCCAGTCAAAGAAATCAATTAGATTCATCTGACATGACCTTCCCACTGTGAACCCATGCTGCCTTGGGTCCTTTGCCCCACTGGCCTCTAGGTACTCAATAATTCTTTCCCTCAGAAGTGATTCCATCACTTTACCTACCACAGAGGTCAAACTGACAGGTCTGTAGTTTCCTGCCTCCGTCTTGGTCCCACTTTTGTGAAGGGGAATCACATCCACCTTCTTCCAGTCCTCAGGTTCCACACCATCCTCCCATGATTTGTTAAAAAGCGTAGTCAGTGATGTCACTAGTTCTCTGTTTAATTCTTTTAGAATTCTGGGGTGAATTCCATCTGGCCCCATTGCTTTGTCCACCTTCAGTTTTAGGAGTTCTTTCAGAACCCTTTCTTCTGTGAAAGGACTGGGATCAACCCCCCTCTCCAGAGTGTTTCTGTTAATTGGATTAAGCACCTCCCCCACTTCCTCTTTTGTGAATACTGAACAGAAGTATTCATTCAGTATCCCTGCTTTATCACTGTCACTCTCTTCCCACCCACCATCCATTCTATTCAGCCTCACTATCCCTTCCTTTGTCTTTCTACGCTCCCTGATATACCTATAAAGGATTTTATCCCTCTTCTTAACCGAGTTAGCAATCTTTTCCTCAGTTTGTGCCTTTGCTATTCTGACCACCCTTCCTGCTTCCTTCTGCCTTAACTGGTACAGTTCTCAGTCCTGCTCCTTCTGTGTTTCCTTATACTTCCTAAATGCTTTTTCTCCCTAACCTTCACCGCCACCTCTTTTGAGAACCATAGTGGATTTTTCCTTCATTTTGATTGTTTATTTGCTTCACACATAGGCTTTTGCCTCTGTGATGGCAGTTTTGATATTTGCCCATTGTTGCTCCACCCCTCCTTCTAGCCTGTTTGCAAGTGCTTTTCTAAGGCACTCTCCCATCTTGCCAAAGTCAGCCCTCCTGAAGTCCAGAACCCTCACTTTTGTATGGCTTGACTCTGTAGCAGAGTTTATTGTGAACCACACTGTTTGGTGGTCACTTGTTCCCAAATGGCTACCCACTTCTAGATCTGAGATCCTCTCACTGTCCCCATTTGAGAGTATGAGGTCTAAGATTGCTCCCTCATGAGTGGGTTCCAAAACTAGCTGTTTGAGGCATGCCACCTGAAGGGCATCAAGAATGACCCTGCTTTTGGATGTGGCTGCTGCAAAGGTGCTCCAGTTAACATCTGGTATGTTAAGGTCCCCCATCAACAGTATCTCCCCTTTTCCTGCCATCCTAAGTATGCCTTCTATCATATCCTTATCCATTGCCTCCCCCTGACATGGGGGTCTATATACAACCCCTGTGCGGATTGTGGTGCCATTTCCAGTCTCTAAGGTGACCCACAGTGCCTCCTCTCCTCCTTGTTTACTCTTTTGTTAAGTTGCTTTTATCCCTTCCCTTACATAGAGAGCTACTCCCCCCCTTCTGCCCTCCCTGTCTCTCCTGTAGGTTGTGTACCCTGGTATGTTAACATCCCAGTCATGGTTCTCTGTGTACCATGTTTCTGTGACTGCTACAATATCCAGGCATCCCTTTTTCATCAAGGCCACCAGTTCAGGGAGCTTGTTGCCCAGACTATGGGCATTGGTACTCATTACCCTCCATTTCTTGATGGCCTTACCCCTTTTTGCCCCATCCCTGTCCTTATTGCATTTGTCACTTTCTCCATTTACCCCTGCACTTCTACCTATTGACATCTCTTTGTTGGTGTCTACCTCACTTAGTACCCTGATATTTTGAGGGGGGTAGGATTTCCCTGCTCCTTTCCAGTGCCTCCCCCTTGGCTAGTTTAAATACTTGTCAATGAAGTATTTAAACCTATCACCTAGGATCCTCGTTCCCCTCCTGGACAGATGCAGACCATCATGCCAGTATAGGCCTGCATCCCTCCAGGTGGACCCCAGTCTCCAATGAAGCCAAATCCCTGAGCTCTGCACCAGTTTTTCAACCACTGATTGAATCCCATGGTGTGGAACACCCTAGCCTCACCCATGCCATAGACAGGCAGCACCTCCGAGAAGGTTACAGTGTGTGCTATTTGTCTAAGGTCCCTCTCCATCTCCACAAATACTTCTTGCACTGCTCTGATCCCTTTTTTAGCCAGGTCATTTGTTCCTAGGTGGACAATGACATCCAACTCCCTCCTCTGTGCAGCTGCTCCTGTGATCCTGAGGATTCGCTCCCTCTCTCCAAGCCATGGCACCAGGCAGGCACCTTACCTCCCTCTCCCCTTCCTCCCCCAGTTCTACCTTCCTAACAATGGAGTCCCCCACCAGGAGTTGTTTCCTTCCCCTGTGGGGTCCCATGCCACCCTCCTTGGGTCTCCTTTGTGGAGGTTCCCAGCATCCTCCTTGGTCTCCACTGTGGGTGCCTCCATAGAGGAACCACACTTTTCCAGAATGGCATAGGAATTGTGGAGAGGTACAACTGGAGGGATATGCCTCTGTTCCACCACCCTCACTCTCCCTGAGCCCACTGTGGTCCAACCACTTCTCTTTCTTGCCAACCTCTGAGGCAACGGCAGTGACCCTGGTGGTCCCTGGGTGGGAGAGGAGGTCCCACAAATCCTGGCTAACTCAGCCTGAAGATGAGCAACCTCCTCCCTCAGCCCAGATAGGTGTCTGCAGATGGGACAACACTGCATCCTCCAAAACATCTCCCGGAAGAATGCTGCTCCACAGCCACTGGACTGCACCACTCCCATCATGTCTTTTTTCTAGCCCCCAACTGTTATTTGGAATACTTACTCTTTCCTCTGTTTGTTTATTTCTTTTTTTTCTCTCCCTACTTACTTACTGCCTCTGCACCCTTTTACCTCCTGATCTTCCTGTTCTGAGACAAGAAGTTCCTATATTTCTCAGTAGTCTCCTTACTTGCTCAGAGTCAGACCTCCAGCAGCTGGGGGGATGGAGAGCTACTCTTGCCCTTCTATGATGGTGAGTCTTTGGTGGCTCTGTGATCACTCACTTCTTGCTCCCAAACAGGAAGTTCCTGTTGTTAGTTAAATCCTGTGCCTATAAAAGTAGAACTAGTTTAGGGTGGGGGTGGGGAGGGAGGAGGAAGTGAAGTAGTTCCAGTAGAGAAGTTTAGTTATACCAATAGCTCCTTCCTCCTGGAGTTCTGTCTGTCTGTCCTCTGGCAGAAGCTATCTAGGCAGTATTTATATGTGGTCTTAACCTGGCTCCTTCTAGCTAAGCCACTCCCCCTACTTTGCAAATCTTTCCACACTTAGTTAATTTCACAGATAACAATTCCCTTCCGACACCTGTGACAAGCACCTAGATAAGTACACAGATAAGACAGATAACAGATAACAATTTACTTCAACTACCTCTGACAAACACACCAACTCCTTTTTTTTGTTTTTTACCCTTAATTGAAGGTCCCAGTACAAGAGATCTAGTTCTTAGTCCCAGTAAAGAAGTTTTAGTTATACCAGTAGCTCCTTCCTCCTTGAGTTCTGTCCGTCCTCTGGCAGAAGCTATCTAGGGCAGTATTTATATGTGGTCTTAACCTGGCTCCTTCTAGCTAAGCCACTCCCCCTACTTTGCAAATCTTTCCACACTTAATTTCATAGATAACAATTCCCTTCTGACACCTGTGACAAGCACCTAGATAAGTACACAGATAACACAGATAACAGATAACAATTTACTTCAACTACCTCTGACAAACACACCAACTCCTTTTTTTTTTGTTTTTTGATTTTTACCCTTAATTGAAGGTCCCAGTACAAGAGATCTAGTTCTTAGTCCCAGTAGAGAAGTTTTAGTTATACCAGTAGCTCCTTCCTCCTGGAGTTCTGTCTGTCTGGAATAATCTTCCACTTGTCTTATGGGAAATATTGATTTTCTCTACTTTAAAAAAAAGTTGTTAGAGCATTTTAAAGGCTTAGTTAAATGTGAATGTTCTGTTTGATGTAAATATGTTGTTATTATGTAGTGTACCTTGTCTTGTCATGTTTTATTGTGAGTCACACCTGTAAACAGAACTTTTGTTCTAGAGCGCTAACTCGTTAAACAAATAAACAAACAAACAAATATCACCATTAGGGTTATAAATACCCCAAGGTGTTCCTGTGAGATGGTACCTGAAATATACGTTACACATAAAACATAATACACACATACACTATTACAAGATCATAAGAAAGAAAAAAATATAAAAATACGGTAAATTACAAAATTTACTTAAATAATCACAAACAGCAGGGCCCTAAACTAATCTATGCTAAAAATTCACCTGTTATATTCACATCTGTAATTCAATTCTTGCTTCATTGCCATTTTAAAGGCTGATGGAGATATTTCTAACTTTCTGAGTTGTGGGTGAAATTTATTGAGGGTGCAGGCTGCCTTATACTGAAAAGTCATTTTGCCATAGTTGTTTTTATTTTTGCAACAATTAAATCTTGGACTCCCTTTTTTCTTAGTTGGAAGCATTGCTTTGGATTTAGTAGTTTACTTGATAGGTATATTGGTTTGCTATTTGTTTAGATTCCATGAATTTGGTCGTCCATATACCCTTTCTCCTTATTTCAAGTGGACACCAATCTAAACTTGCATACATTGTGCAATGATGGGTATAATAACCACAGTTTAAAACAAATCTTGTTAATCTATTGTAACTGAGATCCAGATTATGAAATTGTGTTTTGTTTTCATGTCCATATATATGACTCCCATAATCAACTACTGGTATGATTAGTTGATTTGCTGCTGATAATCAAATACTATTTGTACTACAATGTGAAATTTGTCTTAAAGCTCTTATTCTTGCATTGACTTTCCTAGTAAAATCCTTAATATGCGGTTCAAATTATAAACACTGATCAAAATAAACACCCAAATACTTATACACAGATGATTGTGTTAGAATTATGCCATCTTGTGTCTTTATTTATAGTTTAAAAGTGTTCTTTGTATTACTGTTTTGTGATGAGCTAAACAGCATGGATTTTGTCTTTTTGATGTTTATTTGTAGACCCAAGGAGGTGAACCACTCATGCATCTCAAATAAAATTGAGCAGCAGGTTGTGTTCCACCTCCCCTAGGCCACTTTCTTTCTGAAACCAGAACTGTGTTGTCTGCATACAGTCTGATATTAATATATTTCATATAACCAGGCAAGTCATTCATGGAAATCAAAAACAATAAAGGACCTAGTATTGATCCCTGTGGTACACCACATGACTCGGGCAGAGTCCTTGATTTGTAACCACTGATGGCAACTATCTATGACCCATCGGTTTAGTAAGATATGAACCATCTACATGGTTTCTCCTCTATTCCAATACTCGCTAATCTATCCAACAGGATCCCATTATCCACTAAATCAAAAGCTTTTGATAGGTCCACAAACAATGTATCCATGGACCCGGCAGCCCGCAATGGTGAGGCCACCAAATTAAGTAGGTCCATGAGTGCAGTGGTCATGGACAAGCCCTTTCTGAAATCTGATTGAAACTGTGCTAATTTATTATATTTTTTGAGATATTTATACAACTGTCCTTGTACTAATCTTTCCATTAATTCAGAGAATGCTGATAAGAGTGCTATTTGATGGTAATTGGAGGGATTAGAGAAATCTCCACCCTTAAAATTAGTACTCTCTTGCATATTTTCCATTTCTGTGGAAAAAGGTATGGCTATGTTGTGAATTTGGGGGGAAAATATAGAAAATTATCAAAGTTTTGAGGCTGCATTCACAACATTGTATATAGACTCATAACTTTGCTGTTTTTAAATATTTTTACACCAGATTTTCAACACAGCCTTCTTATCATCTCATCTCATGAACACGGGCAGAGACAAGTTTTAACTCCTACACAAAATGTGATTTTGTACATGTACTGCAAAATCACCTTAAATAATTGATCTGCCTAATAACAGTGCAATTGTTCATGAGGTGTGGTCCCAAAGAAGGCATGTTGAAAACTTGGGGCAAAAATATATAAAAATTGCCAAGTTATGCCACTAAGTTCAAAACCCCATTGAAACACATTGAACCGCATGCCTGTTTCAAGGTACAAAAAGTTTTATTGTTCAGCAGACGGGCCTTTACAAATTTCATAATTACATAGATGTTGATTAGAATTACAAGATAAAATACTTGATTGTTCTTACATCTTAAAACATGCAGTAATAAAGTGAATTCAGATCTTTATATAAAATTATATAGCATTTCTTAGCGTATTCATAATTTCACTCTTTTTAAATAAGTCACCAGCCGTTAACCCCTTTAGTGCCCTATGTCATACTGTGTGCGACACAGGGCACAGCTGCTCATGGCTATAAAGATGTTCTTTGTACGTCTGGCCATAAATCTCTCCAGTGCACCTGGGATCCAGTGAGATTTACAAGCTTTGACCCCTGTGGTCACAAGAGCAGATGGTAATCTCGCGATCCTGGGGGTCTTGAATGCAGCAGATATCACATGTTTGCAGAAGCATGCAAACACGTGGCTTGTCTGGGTTTATCTGCTTTCAGTTTCTCTTGGGCTCCACTCTGATAAACAATGGTGTATCAGAGCAAACGGAGGTTGCTACAGCTGCTAATAAAACTAATTGATAACTTGCTTTTAAGTTGCAAATCAAGGACCTGCAGTGTTCTGGAAGAGATTTATTGTGTTTCTGAAGCTAGTGTGGGTGCTAGGCAGACTTATTTAGTAGAAAAAAAAAGTTAAAAGCTCATAGTTCTTTTTCACCAGCCTTTGCCTTGTGTTTTGGTAATACATTTTTTTTTTACTTTTTTTTTACAGACAACTGTTTTAGAACTTCTTAGTTTTAACTGGTGTTTTGTGGTGTGTTGAAAATAAGTTTTGTTTTATAAAGTGCCTTTCATTTGCTTTATTTTGATTTGTACTCGTTTCCAGTGCTCCAGGGTCACCCCTGTAAATGAGCCTTGTGTCCAGTGAGTCTTAGCCAGTTACTAAGGAATAATAAATAAAAAATATATATACATATAAAGAATTTGATATTTTGTATACATTACAGTAAAAGTGTGACTCTGAGCAAGTCACTTTACTTTCTTGTCCTCCCAGGTTGCACCTGTAAACAAGCTTCCAGCTTAGTGTGTCTTTCCTGGTAAAAAAAATAAATAAACAGTGTCACTCTGTCTATAGTAAGATACAAGCCTAGGGCTCTAGGATCTCTTTTAGTTACAAACAATAGCATAAATCAGTTTTGAGTTAGTGAATAGTGACGCTGTATGTGCTCATAGTGTGATGCAGTTGTATATAGTTTACTGCTTTTGGTGAAGAGTGTGAGCCTTCTGTTTTACATAGTTTTGGTTGTTTGGGGCCTTAGACACAACTGTCACTCTGAGACAACCCTTCTTTTGCTGTCCTTTCTAGATACACCCCCCACCCAAAAAAATAGCATTAAAGAATCTGAGATATTATACAGCAATGCTGGAAGTATCTGTAGTGGGATACAAACCTAGGGCTCTAGGTTCTGACATAGTTAGCAAAGAATAAATAGAAATCAGAAAACAATCCAGATATTATACAGCAATTATACCCAGCCACAATTTAAGTGTCCCTAGTGGGATTCAAACCTTGATCTCTTGGTTCTTACTTGTGTGCTTCAAGCACTAGGCAAAGATATTTAGTGCCTTTTAATTGCACTGTCGCAAAGTGCTTTACAATACAGGAGAGGGAGGGGGAGAGAGAGTATCTCTGCCACTAAGACATACTGGCTGCTAATCATGCCAAAGAAATACACTGCAGAGGAGATCTTAAAATATATTATCAGCTCTGATTCAGAGTTGGATGATTTTATTGATCCAGAGTCTGGGAGTGACTACTGTCCAAGCAATACTCCTACTGATGATACAATATCGAGTGATGCCGATGAAGGTGGTCTGTACAGTCCTAAGACCAAGTCTAAGTCCCCACATGGATGCAAGCACACATGTGTGCCCACCAGCAAGCACCAGCCCAAGCATAAACAGAAAAAGCAGAATTCACAGCCCAAGCAAGCATCCAAACATAAAAAGCAGAAGAAGCATGGGGATCTGCCTAAGCTTGTGCAGATACCAGAACCTGAGATATTTCCCCAGAAAGGGGCCCCATGTGTGCCTTTGATGGAGTAGGATGCCACAATGTAGGCAGAGGGAAGTCACATGAAGCATAAATGTAAGCAGAAGCACCTGCCATTTACTCATGTTATGGTGCCTACAACACAGGATGAGGGTAAATGCAAAAAGCACAAAAAAAGTGCAAACATCTGCCTCAGCCAGAATCGGAGCCCCAGCCTAGGCAAGAATCTCAACCCAAAAAGAGTAAGCTAAAGTGCAAGCAGTTATCTGACACTAGCACACTACCTAATCCTGAAACTCTGCCCAGAGCAGATACCCTGTTTGAGCATGACCCCCTGTACAAGCCTTATTCTCTGCCTGCATATGACTCCCCACCTGAGCCTGATGCCCTGCCTAAACCTGATACATTGCCTGAGCCTGCCACTATGACTGAGCCTGATGCATTGCTGGAGCCTGACACACTGCCTGAGCCTGACCCATTGCCTGAGCCTGACATACTGCCTGAGCCTGACACACTGCCTGAGCCTGACACTCTGCCCAAGTCCAGCATCTTACATGAGGGAGACACTCAGCTTGAGCCTAATGCACTGTTTGAGCCTGACAGCTGCAGTTCCACTTTCTAAAAAAAAGGCTGATCCTTTGGCAATGCCTGACTTTTAAACTACTGCCCCAGTGCTAGCTACAGGCCATAGCAGGCACAACAATGGTTATACTTCAGTTTACCAGTAGAATCACCCAAATATGGAAAAAACATGTGTTCCACCACTTACTGGTAATGCAGGTGTCTAGGTTGACAAAAAGTAATTTACCCCCCTAGAATATTTTCACTTATTTTTTAGTGATGAAATACTTTCTCACATAGTGGCTCAAACAAATTTATATGCAGATCAGTTTTTGGCTCAGTATGGGGACAAGCTAAAACCACATGCAAGGGCTCACCAATGGACTCCCACGAACTTAGAGGAAATGAAAAGGTTCTGGGGTTTGACATTTTTAATGGGGATTGTGAAAAAGCCCACCATCAGCATGTACTGGGCCACCCACCCTGCTCATTCTCTTCCTCTATTTCCAGTTATAATGAACAGGAACTGATTTCAGCTTCTGCTAAGATTTATGCACTACAATGACAATGCTAAGGCTTTGCCAAGTGATCATCCAGAGAATGATAGGCTTTTTAAATCACGGCCTATTATTGATCATCTTTTTAAAATGTTTTCTGAGGTGTACACCCCATCACAAAACATTTCAGTGGATGAGTCTTTTCTGCTTTTCAAAGGGAGAATAATATTTAAACAATACCTTCCTCTGAAACGTGCCCAATATGGAATTAAATTGTGCAAACTTTGTGAAAGTTCCACCGGGTACACATACCGTTTCAGAATCTACACAGGAAAGGATGCCACACAAGATGTTGCAGGCTGCCCCCATGTCTGAACACAAATGAGAAAATTGTGTGGGACCTAATTCTTCCATTGTTAGGCTCTGGCTACAACCTGTATGTTGATAACTTCTGTACTGGGATTTCTCTGTTTAATATTCTGTATCAGTTTGATACAGTAGCTTGTGGCACCATCAGATCTAACAGGCAAAATTTTCCCAAAGAGTTGGTAGCTAGAAAGCAAAACATGGTGAGACCAGTGCTCTCCAATGTGATGAACTACTGGCTGTAAAATTCACAGATAAAAAAGATGCGTATCTCATTAGTACAATTTATGATGCATTCACAGCAGCAGTTCCAGTTCATGGTCAGGACAAATTAATAAGCAAGCCTCAGTGTGTTCTAGATTATAACAAACATATGGGAGGTGAGGACAAAACAGATCAGATGCTTGAGCCCTATGATGCCACTTGAAAAACAATGGCTTGGTACAAGAAATTAGCTGTTCACCTGTTTCAGCTGGCTATGTATAATGCTTTTATTTTGCATTAGGCAAATCATCTGATCATTTAAAATCCTTCCTAGATTTCCAAACGGATGTCATTTCAAGTCTTCTATTTGATTCAGCAGAAGTAGCAGAAATAGAAATAAATGAGGGTGTAGCCAGACTAACTGAAAGACATGTCTGCAGAACATTGCCACCTACTTAAAAGAAGACTAGGCCCCAGAGGAGATGTAGAGTCTACTACAAAAAAGACTTTAGGAGAGACTTGAGATATTACTGTCCACACTGTCCCACAGAGCCAGGGCTGTGCCTGGAGAACTGTTTTGAGAAATACCATACCAAGCTCATTTACTGGAATGACTGATGGGTGTAAAAACTCATCTTGAATAGGACAATGAGGCTGAAGCAGTTATTAGGTTAAAAAACATTATGGGAGAAGTTATTTTCTTATCTAAGCACCCACAAACCTTTGTTTGTACTCTTTTGGTAACCAAGTAAGGCCCACGAAGCACAATGCCTGTTTGTAGGGGCAACCTGGAAACACTGGGGATGTTAAGTGACTTGCTCAGGGTCACGCAATATGCAAGTGGAGGTAGTGAGAATCAAACCCAGTGCTGTACCAAACTTGATCACGGCTCGTTACACTAACCACTAGGCTATACTGTCAGCCCTTTATTCAAGGGCCTTTAGGATATCATTTTAGTTTATGCTGTGTGAGCACACTCACTTTATTTCTGATTCTGCAAGAGTATTTTGGTAATGCAAATGTGAAACACATGCAGTCTTACCATGGCATTCTTTCCACACCTGCCTATTACACTATGCTTTTGTAGAAACCTTTGTCATGCATCCCCTCCCTGCCTGCATTTCCCAACTCCAGAAAACTTCAATGCATTGTGTTAACCATGGAATAATATATATTGCTTTAAGGATTACAAAATAAAGATTTTAAGGATGTCTGAGTAAGTATCCTACCCACATGTTCACTATCTATAATCTTCTAGCGAATTAAGCTCCACAGCTAAAAATACTAAATAAAATGCAATATTTTGGCTTGTTTCTACCTAATTACCTGGCTGTCTCATTTATCAAGTACAAACTCCTACCATGTTAGGCTTCTTTGGGAGAACTAACTGCATTTGTACTACAAACTTACACCTCCACCAAAGGACCCTTGCTACAAAATGCTTCAAACCTGCTATCACTGTACATTCAAGGGATCTGAAAATGCATATAATTACTGGTGCAAATTTTTATCAATGGTGAAAACCGATTGATATTCCCCGTAATCACCAGTCAGTTGCTACGAGTTTCACGTGCACACATTAGTTCAGAACGAGGGTTAGAGCACACAATCAAACAGCTAGGGAACGCGGCACTCGCAAAACTGTTAATTTCCACCAACCTGTAAGCTGCTCTTCAGTCTAATCATTGGGTGAAAATATCCCATGTCTGGACACTTTAAAAAAAAAAAATGGAAACAGGAGAATTTTAACACTGTCCCTTAGTTCATTTCAGGGACTTCGTCAGATGACCTCCGTAGCCATGGCGATGAACTATCGTGCAGCAGTGGATAGAGAGCACATGGAAATACGAAGTTCCTACAGAGGTCTCACAGCTCTGGGATTTGTTTTTTTGAGTGAAGCAAAATGCTGCATGGACTCGTATTTGAAAGTGAGTTCTGATTTTTTTGCAGCAAGCAAAACAAAACGTTATTTGAATTCAGCGTTTTTTTTGTGTAATTAATCTATGTCAGGAAAAAAAACTTACACCAGCAGTTATAAAAAATAAGACAGGGTACTGATCATTAAGAAAATTTAATGTTCACCCTTGGTGAGTGATGCATTGATAAACCCCTCGAGCTTCGCTCTCGGGGTTTAATGATGCATCCCTCACTTTGGGGTGAACATTAAATTTTCATAATGATCAGTACCCTATGCATTATTCTCTATTTAGCAACCTGTGTTTTGGTCTTACATCTGCCAGACTCTGGTGAAGAAACATAAATTTAATACCACCTTAAGCAGTACCCTCTCGAGAATTAAAAACAAAGTTTTCATATACCAGCATCCTACTTAACTTGCTGAAATGAGAGAATTATGCAAAATGTCATTATTTTTCATAGTCTTACTAAATGTAGAGGAGGATTATGGGTTGCAGAAACTTTGGTAACAAGCAGTCCTACCAATGATTACAACAATTATTTTATTGTGTTTCAGAAAATATATACTTTTATTATGGTACCCTGGTGTCCCAAGATCAATGCTGTAGATTTTCCATTGTGGGCCTAAGTTTTCTCCTTTAAAATATACAGTGCACCCTATAGGTTTCAAGCCTATTTTAACCAAACGTTTGTGGTGAACGTACATAAATGTGGTATTATTGTAACCAGTACTCTAAGCAGAATCCAGAAAGGTGGTGTTTGTGTACCTCCATCCTATGTTACATAGATATTTGGTTTGCTAAACTGTGAAAACAATTCAAATTTCCATCATTTTACATAGTTCTACCAAATGTAAAGGAGGATTATGGATAACAAACCTTTGGACAGCAGGCAATGTCATAAATTTTTAAAACCAGAATTTTGTGCAGTTTCAGAAAATATATACATTTCTTATGATATCATGTTGTCCTGAGATCAATGCTGTAGATTTTCTATGGCGGGTTTACATTTTCTCCTTTAAAATATACATAGAACCCTATAGGTTTCAAGTCTATTTCAACCACATCTTTGTGGTAAGGATACATAAATGTGACATCATTGTAACCAGTGCTCTAAGCAGAACCCACAAATGTGGTGTTTGTGTACCTCCATCCTATGTTACATAGATATTTGGTTTGCTAAACTGTGAAAATGATGCAAATTTCTATACTTTTGCATATGTCTACCAAATGTAAAGGAGGATTATGGGTAGCAAACATTTGGACAGCAGGCAATGTCATACATTTTTAAAAACAGTACCTTGTACAGTTTCAGAAAATATATACATTTTCTATAATACCATGCTGTCCTGAATGTCTACAAGCCAGAGAATCAATGTTATGCATTTTCCATAGTGGGCCAACATTTCCCCCTTTGAAATGTTCTTAGCACTATATAGGTTTTCAGCCCATTTCCACCAGATCTCTGTGGTAAAGGTACATAAATGTGGCATCACTGTAACCAGCACTCTCAGCAGAATCCACAACTGTGATATTTGGGAACCTCCATCCTATTTTACATAGACTTTTGGTTTGCTAAATTGTGAAAATTAGGTGAATTTCCATCATTTTCCATAGTTCTTCCAAATGGAAAGGAGGATTATGGGTAGCAAACATTTGAATAGTGGGCACTTTCATACATTTTTAAAAACAGTATCTTATGCAGTTTCAGAAAATATATACTGTTTATATGATACCATGGTGTCCTGAATGTCTACAAGCCAGAGAATCAGTGCTTTTTTTATTTTCCACAGTGGGCCAAAATGTTCCCTCCTTGAAATGTTCTTAGCATTATATAGGTTTTGTGCTTATTCCCACCAAATCTTTGTGGTAAAGGTACACACATGTGGCATCATTGTAACCAGCACTCTCAGCAGAATCCACAAATGTGATATTTATGTACCTCTGTCCTATTTTACGTAGACATTTGGTTTGTTAAACTGTGAAAACATTGTGAATTTCCATCATTTTGAATAGTTCTACCAAATGTAAAGGAGGATTATGGGTAGCAAACATTTGAATAGTGGGCAATTTCATACATTTTTAAAAACAGTATCTTATGCAGTTTCAGAAAATATATACTTTGTTTATGATACCATGGTGTCCTAAATGTCGAAAAGCCAGAGAAGCAATGCTATGCATTTTTCACTATGGGCTTAAATTATCCCCTTTAAAATATGTATAGCACCCTGTATGTTTCATACTTATTTAAACCAAATCTTTGTGGTAAAGGTACATAAATGTGGTATCATTATAACTGGTACATTCACCAGAGTCCATAAATGTGGTATTTTTGTACCTCCATCCTATTTTACCTAGTCATTTGATTTGTTAAATTGTGAAAACTATGCAAACATCCATAATTTTACATAGTTCTAACAGATGTAAATGAGGATTATGGGTAGCAATCATTTGGATAGCAGGCAATGTCATACATTTTTAAAAACAGCATCTTAAGCAATTTCAGAAAATTTATACTTTTTCTATGGTACCATGGTGTCCTGAATGTCTACAGCCCAGAGAAGCAATGCTATGTGTTTTTTCAGTGCGTGCCTAAATTTTCCCCTTTAAAATATGCATAGCATCATATAGGTTTCAAGCTTATTTAACCCAAATCTTTGTGGTAAAGGTACATAAATGTGGTATCATTGTAACTGGTACTTCTAGCAGAATCCACAAATGTGGTATTTTTGTACCTCCATCCTACTTTACATGACATTTAGTTTGTTAAACAGTGAAAATATTTTGAATTTTCATCATTTTGCATAGTTCTACCAAATGTAAAGGAGGATTATGGGTAGCAAACATTTGGATAGCAGGCTATGTCATACATTTTTAAAAACAGTGTCTTATGCAGGTTCAGAAAATGTATACTTTTACTATGATACCATGGCTTCCTGAATGTTTACAGGCCAGAGAAACAATGCTATGCATTTTTCACTGTGGGCCAACATTTTCCCCCTTAAAATACAACATAGCACCCTATAGGTTTCAAGCCTATTTACACTAAACATTTGTGGTAAAGGTACATAAATGTGATATCACTGTAACAGGTATTTTCAGCAGATTCAACAAATTTGTTTTTTGTGTACCTCCATACTATTTTACATAGACATTTGGTTCATTAAATTGTGAAAACTATGCAAATGTTTATTATTTTGCATAATTCGACCAAATGCAAAGGACAATTATGGGTAGCAAATATTTGGACAGCGGGCAATGTCATACATTTTTAGAAACAGTATGTGGTGCAGTTTCAGAAAATATATACTTTTTCTATGACATCATGGTGTCCTGAGTGTCTACAGGCCAAAGAATCAATGTTGTGCATTTTTCACAGTGGGCATGTATTTTCCCATTTAAAATACATATAGCACTCTATAGATTTTGAGCCTATTTCAGCCAAATCTTTGTGGTGAAGGTACATAAATGTGGTATCATTATAACCAGTACTCTTAGCGGAATCCACAAATGTGGTGTTTGTATACCTCCATCCAATTTTACATAGACAATTGGTTTGTTAAAGTGTGAAAACTGTAAATTTCCATCATTTTGCATAGATCCACCAAATGCAAAGGAGGATTATGGGTAGCAAACACTTGGATAGCAGGCAGTGTCATACATTTTTAAAAACAGTATCTTGTGCAGATTCATAAAATATATACTTTTTCTATGGTAACAAGGTGTCCTGAATGGTGTCTACAGGCCAGATAAGCAATGCCATGCATTTACTGTTATGGACGAAAATATTTCCACTTTAAAATGCACTTAGCAGCCTGTGCGTATAGGGCTTATTTCTGCTAGACTTCTTTGGTAAAGGTACATAAATCAGGTACAATGTAACCAGTGCTTTTCACAGAATCCAAAAATGGGATGTTTATATACCTGTCTCTTATGTTACATTTGCATTTACTTTGTTAGAACATGAAAATTCTGTGAATTTAAATTATTTTTGATTGTTGCAAGACATATAAAGCATAATAATGTGTAGTACACATTTTGGTAGTGGGCTATGCTACCCATGTTTAAAAACAGTATTTTGTGTAGTTTCAAAAAATATGTACTTTTCCTAAAATAACATGAAGTTCTTGGTCTCTACAAGCAAACAAAGCAATGATGTGCATTAAATTAGAATTTAAGCCACTTCAAGAAGAAATTAAATAGAGTACTACTGCTGTAATATGTTTCTGCCAATAAAAAAGATTTTTCGAGAGTATATAGCACAGACATTGAGAAGTTCAGCACCATATAGCTTTCCATAATTCTCAGTTAAATAATATGTTTTCTAGGATGTTTTCTGCAACATATTTGAGTAAAAATAGCATTTTGTTTGCATTTCAGGCAGTGTTTCATGGCCACATGACCTGATATTGACAAAACCTTACTACCTATAAAAGGCTTAGAATCTGACAATAAAAAATATCCATGGTTTCCCTACTTTTCTTTGAAGGGAACATAGTGATATTTTAATTTTATATAATATTGTGCAAAAATAACAAAAATTGCCTGGCACAGGAGTGTAAAATACCCCTGGCAGCGAAAGGGTTAAAGGACATTTATATCAGTTGTGTTAAAAAGATCTTTTATAATCTGTACTTTATCATGCATTGTATTTTATACTTCAGAATAAGACCAAGCCAATATGTCCTCTGTCGCTCATGTAATGGACAATATAATAACACATGTTCCAAGTTGTCTTCTGTTTTTATATCACACTTACAATATGGGTCCATGACTCCACCTCTTTGTTTTCAATATATATAATTTGCCTTATAGATTTCTAATTTAAATCTTGTGACCAGTCTTCTATCAGATGGTTGAGTTAACTTTAATAGATATGGTTCAACAATATGATGTAATTTGATAGTCTTGAACCATCTAAAATGTTTTAGATTTTTTATTCTAATCTCATCTTTTCTTAAGGAGTAGTCATGGACCCTATTACCAATAAGCTCACTAATTTCTGAGTAAAGAGATTGATAAATTCTATACAAAAGGGTTCCTAACCCCAGGGGGAATATTAAATCCTTAATTTCTGTACTTATTGGGAAAGTAAAACCCCTAAGGCTATACTCAATAGCTTCTTGTAGAGCAATTCTGGGTAACCGAGAATCAGACAATGGAGTTTGCCCTTTAAGGGGCAGACCAAGTTGTCCTGGTGCACCCCTTCCTTTACCTGAAGATGGTGTGCTCAGAGAGGGAGGGGGGAAGGGAAGGGGAGGGACAGGGAGACAGAACAATAGGCAGGCAACAGGAAGGGGAGGGGCTAAAGGAGGTACATAATGGATAGCACAGGAGTGGTTCATCCACTTTGTTGGAGTTTTGATCTACATTGAAACTGCAGCACTTCAGATTGGTAAAACAGGAACTTATTTTGGAGCTGAGGTTTGTGCATTAAAGACAAAGAAGGTAAGGCAAAAAACAATTGTGCTACAACGAGATACAAAAAAATAAATAATAATAATGTGATGCTATAAGGCTAGTAGTACTGTTTTGTGATGCAGTGAGAACAGAATGAGTAGAGAATGAATTGTGAGGACCCACACGTGGTTAATAGGAGCATTGGCTAAAATGGCTAGTTAACAACCCTTGCATGTGTAGGGTCAGGGATTTGATTCCTGGAGAAGGTATAACTTTTGGGGGCCATCTGCATCATGGGGAGTTAGAAGAAAGACTGTACAGCATGCAATAAGCACCTGATGCTATGTGGTAGATGTGGGGCCTTGCTTGAAGGCATGGAGAGTGGTTTGCTAGCAATGTGGAGTGCTGTAGTGACCTGAGAGCAGCTTAGGAGGAAGAAGAAGGGCAGGAATCTGGCAGAGAGTTAGAGAAAAAAAAAAGATGAAAACGCTGGTTTGCCTGGGTAAAGGCTACCTTTCTGTGGTGATTTATGTGGTTCTAGGTGGAAATCACAAGCTGAATAAAATGTAGGGTGAGAAGGCAGAGGGGTGAGCGTGGAGAGCACCCGCGATCGATGACCACGTGGCATGACATCAGATGCTGTGGGTGCAACTCGGTGAGAGGTAGTGCTTTCTAAGCACGGAGGTCCAGCAGGCTGTTGAAGGACAGCAGGGGGGAGCAGGACTCTGGGCATGGAACGTTTTTGGGGAAAAAACATGCTGAAAAGGAGCAGATACTTGATGCCCTCAAATGGAAGGGTTGGGGGGTTTGAGGCCAAGAGACTGCATGGCATGAGCGGAGGTATATGGGAGCAGGGGGAACAAACAAGCCTTGAGGGCTCTGTAGCTGAGGCATGCTGGGAGGCAAGGCTGTACAGGCCAAAGGCCACAAGAGGCAGCACATGGATGCAGCATGGCCATAAGTGGTCAGAGGCCAGCTGGGGGACACAAGAAGAGATGCTAGGCCTGAAAGGTCAGGAGCATGGTGGCAGAAGCCACTGGGGGGTGTGGGAGCAAATTTTGGGGCCCTCAAGGGGATGGGGTGAGGACTTAGGCCAAGAGGCCACGTGGCACAGCCTGAGTTGAAAAGGAACAAAGGGGAAGGGGAATGGATAGGCCCAGAGGGACAGCAGCCAGGGGCATGGGAAGGCATGCGGGGGGAGAAATGTCTAGGCCTGGAAGATCACAAGATGCAGCTCCTGAGGCACTTGGTGGCCATGAGTGGTCAGAGGCCGGGGGACACAGAAAAAAGAGGTTTGGGCCTTACTGGCCAGGGATGGGGGGGGATATAAGCCAGAGGAGACTGTAGGAGTGGTAAGATCACCCAGAGAGAGGCCTTGTTTGGCAGTTTGCATCGGGAAAGCATAGGGGACTGCAGGGAGGAAGGCCTCAGGCAGAGGATCGGGTGCGAGGCATAAAAGAAGGTTATTCACATGTTTTTACAGCATCTCTACAAGCATGGGAGGGAGAAGGCGTAGCATTTGGGGGATAATTTGGGCCGGCAGTATTAGATGGCGATGGAGAAATAATTTGACGTCCAGGAGTGCAAATCAGGGTGGAAAAAGGCATGTTTTGTTACTATTAGTCTATGATCTCTTTGAAAGTGGGCCTGGCCATGTGAGAGACTACTAAAGGCATATTTTTAATAATGGAATTTTTCCTTTTACTTTTCTTCAGTTGTATTCACAGTTGCAAGAAGCAAGGAACATGGCACCAAAGAAGAGCAGGCCTTCGAAGGAGGACACCTACAGGGCTATAGTGGAACTGGCGGAAAAAGCCAATAGAATGTGGGAGCTGGTGGAAGTGGAGGAACCTGGGAGATCTGGGGAGAAAAGGAAAGTGGGGAAGGGTAAAGGGGGCAGATGGAAATGGCTGGCTGAGAGGCCACACAGCCCAACCAGGGTGCAGCCACTGACTGTGGGACCTACCAAGGTGGCTAATCCAGTACCTCTGCAGCCTGTTGACCCGGTACCGTCAGTACCTCCCCAGGACCAGGTTGTGGTGTCCATAGTGGAGCCCAGACCAGATTCCCAGTGCACAGTGGTTCCTCCACAGCTACTATTAGTGCAACCACCTTTTCAACCACAGGGGACAATACTTGGGCACCAGGAAGACAGCAGGCAACAAAGAATGGACAAGGCCACAGGTAACGCACCCAGCTCAGTGGGTGACGGCATCAAAGAGTATCTAAGCCAAATTGTTTTGGCACTCGGGACAGGGGGCTTGGGGCAGATGGAGTCAGCACTGGCAGAGATTAGGTCAGACAAAGATTTGCCAAAGGAAAAGGAAGGAGGAGTAGAGAAAGAGGGAAAAGGAATAAGGGAGATAGGAGCTCCTAGTAGGGGAACATGTCCCATTGGCCACAAAAGAGAAGATATGGAAAGGAGAGTATGTGGACATTTTCACCTTAGTAAGCCTGGAAGCGGCAGCTAAATACGAAGAAGTAGAGAATATAGGAAAGAGTGAAATGGCAGCAGCGGTAGTTTTGCTAGGTAAGAAAGACGAAGACAAATTTACTAAAGGTAAGACTTGGGAGGGATGGTTTGTAGGTTTTGCCACATTCTCAGCCATAGTATTGGAGAAGAGGCCAGAGATGGGTATCCCACTCATCACATACTCCCTGATAATAAGTAAAGGCAAAAGGGGGGGTGGGGTGGATATACTATGACAAATTCTTTCGGCAAAGAATGGTGACATATGGGGATGTAAGATGGGACACGAAGCAATTAGATTTGTGGACAGACTATGTAAGTGATCAGTGCACTCCCGAGGGGGAGTTGGGGAAAAAAGGAGCAATGCCCCAGAGGTGTTGCTGGGCTTACAATAGGGCCTTTTGTTCCTGGCCACAATGCCACTTTCAGCAAGCATGTTCAAAATGCAGGGGAACACATCCAGCGAGCAGATGCAGGATGACATGGGTCCAGGGAGCCCAAGGATCAGGGGTGCAAGGATCAGGTCAACAGTTTTTTTGTGAGGGGCAAGGGTATAGGGGGCAAGCATGGAACTGAGTGGGGAGAGGCAGGGGGCATGCAAGTAGAGGGAGTGAGAATCACTGACCAGCAAGGCCAGGCACCGAGCAATGGGGGAGACTTTGGCAAAGGAGAAGGGAAGAAGGCAAGGGAGTAATTTAAAGAAGCAAGAACCCCCATCAGGATAGAGGCATGGAAAGAATGGTTGGACAGATACCTGAATAGACAAATGGCAGAGATGATTAGGAAAGGTTTTCACACAATAAATATGTTATATATGGTCTTAACTTCCCCTTTTCTGTATCACCCCTTCATGTCCCCCCCCAATGTGGCTCTGAATCTGTAACAAAAAACACAGGTGATACATTAGTCTCCATAATGCAGTGCTCGAATATATCTCTTGTAACTGGCAGACCGTCAACGCCCCTTTTCCAACATATTATTCACCGTCTCACCTGCCGCTGCCCACTGTGAGGCAGCCCCTAACCGTAGGGAGTGGGATGAGTAATTAATTGGATCCTCTCCCAGGAATTGCATGCCTTTTTTGAGCAAGGCCGTGACTTGATAACTTGTGACCTTCCTCCCTTCTCCAAGTACAAATAATCTCCCTGTCCTATTCCCATGCTCTGCAGTGAAAGCCCACAAAGCCTTTACTGGGCACACTGCACCATCTACTTGATTCTTTAGTGTTACCATGCAACCCTGCCCCCTTTGATCTGTCTTTGACCTCTTAATCATGATTTGTATCTCTTTCATCCCCCAGCTTATATCTTCCCATTTCAATCCCCCTTCTTTTTCTTTACTGCCATGCCCCACACCTCACTCACTCTCATGGCCCCTGCAAACATTACCACATAAATCGTGTGAAATAGCTGGGCCTCAGCTTTCGATCTGCAGATTGCTGGTAAAACATCTTTCAGTTTTGTGAGCCACTGCTCCCCAATTGGTCTTCTACTATCCATAGCTCTCTGTTTTAACCTTCCCCACCCCTGCATCATTCTTCTAATGAACATTGATTTTGTTGGGTCCTTCCACTCTTTTAGGCTGCACACTACACTAATCCCTGCCAAATAGACGCCCATCATGGTGTGGGCTGTTCCTCTTTGCCATTGCTCTACAGTGAACTTCCCTAGCTGTTCTTCTGTGAATGGTCTACTTACCTCCATGTGGTGTGTTGCCCTGAATGTTTGAAACACTCGCCAGGCCCCCTTGTAGGCCCTCAGAGTCCATGATGTCCATAAGCTGCGAGACAACAGTTATGCTCCTTCTTGCTAACATCCCAGATGTTCATTGGTATGGATGTTTTTTGCTCCTCTGCTGTTGGTGCCAGTCTCCGGAAATGATCCAGCTGCAGACGGAAAAGGCTGTCAGCCAGGGTATTGTGTACCCCTTCTCTGTGTTTTGCTGTGAATGACATGTTCAATTGCAAGGCCCTTAGCACCAAATGTTGCAAGACCTGCATGACCATTTCTGACCTGGCTCCCCTGTTGTTTAAAACCTCTACCACTGCCTTATTGTCACACCAGAATGTCACTTTCTGATTCTGTAATTCTTCCCCACAAACCAGGGTGCAGGCCAAAATGGGCATGATCTCCAACAATGTTATATCTTTTACCTTACTGTCCCTCACCCAGTCTGTAGGCCATGGCTCAGTGAACCATCTGCCCCTCAGATAACTCCCCCTTCCCTAGGCCACCGGCTGCATCTGTGTAAAGATCAAGGTCTGTGTTATAAACCCATTCCTCCTGCCTGAAAGAGCAGCCATTATAGGCACTGAGGAATTCCTCCCATACCTTAAAATCGTCCTTGACTTCTTTCGTCATGTCTATCCAGTGATGTGGTCTGGTCACCCCAGCTGTAGTCCTTGCTAACCTTTTAGTGAAAGCCCTCCCTGGCCCAATAGCCCTGCATGGGAAGTTCAGGTGTCCCAATACTTGTAGCTGATTTAGTTGTACTCTTCTCCTACTGGTATGTATTTGAATCAGCTCCTTCAGTTTCCCCACTTTTTTTGTCCAGCAGCCTAAATATTTCCCCCAGGGCATCTATCTCAATACCCAGAAATTCTAGCATCTTACTGGGCCCTTCTGTTTTTTCTGGTGCCAACGGAACCCCTAATTCTCTGCACAGTTCTTGAAAACTGGCCAACGTTTTTTCTGTCTCTCTTTTCCCACTGCCTATAAAAAGGAAATCATCCAAATAGTGAATGACTGTTTTGTAACCAGTTGTTTCTTGAAATATCCACTGTAAACAGGTGCTGAATGCTTCAAATGTCATACATGCTATAGAACATCCCATGGGCATGGCTTTGCCAAAATAGTATTGCCCCCCCGATTTTAAACCCCAACAGGTCCCAGTCTTCTCTCCCAACCGGAAGTAACCTGAAAGCGGACTTATATCTATTTTTGCCATACATGCATCAGCAGTTGTTCGGATGATCTGAACTGCATCTTCTAATGTGACATATGTCACTTTACTATATTACTCACCGATAAAATCATTCACTGAATCCCCTTCAGGAAAGGCTAGGTGGTGAATCACCCTGTATTCTCCCTCTTGTTTTTTGGGGACCAAGCCCAATGGGGAAATCCTCATATTCTACAATGGGGGGTATCATATGGTCCTTCTACTCTCTCTGCTGCCTTTTCCTTCTCTATCTTTTGTCTTAACATTTCTTCCCTCCCTTTTACCGAACCCAGATTGTTTGCCTCTCTCGCTTGCCTTGGGCCCTCACACTGCAATGAAAAACCTGTGCAAAAACCTTATTTATCTATTACCCCTCAACCAAACATCTAATTTGTTTTTAAAGACAGTGGCACTAGTTGCCTCCACCAATTCTTATGGCAAGGTGTTCCATACAATGGATGCTCTTATTGGAAAAAAGTTTCCCCTTTTGCTGGTTTTATAAGTTTTTACTTCAAGCTGTTTATTATGCAGTCTCGGAACATGTCTCCTTTTGGAGAGTGTTAGACCACATTTTTCCATTAGATCTGGTGAATTTATTAAATTAAAAAACATAAGCATATCACCTCTTAATCTTCTAGTTTGAAGAGAGAAGAGACCAGTAGCCTTTAATCTGTTCTGATAATCCAAGTTTGTTAATCTTGGAATCATTCTAGTTACTCTCCTTTGAACCTGTTCCAGAATTGCTATGCCTTTTTTTTGGTTTGGATTCCAGAAAGGGGAGCCATAGTCTAGACACGGTCTAATGTATGTCCTATACAATGGAATAAGGCATTGTTCAGTGTGATTAACAAAAGTGCGTTTTATTTGCCTCAAAACTCTGTTGGTCATGCAAGCAGTTCTAACACAGTGATCATTTGATGTAAGTTTATTATTAACATATATCCCTAAATCTTTTTCACAATTTGATGAGTGAAGTGGTAGTCCATTTATATGATATATCGTTTTTGGATTATTTACACCAAAATGCACTACTAAACATTTGTCTTGATTAAACTGCATATGATTTTCATTTGCCCAAAGTGTTAATTTTTCCAAATCCTTCTTTAATGCAGAAATATTTTCTTGATTATTAACCTTGCCCCATAATTTAGTATCATCTGCAAATTTAACTATGAAGTTATTTGGCCCTGTTTGTAAATCACTGATAAAGAGGTTAAACAATGTTGGTCCCAAGACCGACCCCTGTGGTACACCACTTGTCACACTACCCGAATCAGACAAGATATCATTAATTCTGACTCTCTGAGAATGATTTGTCAACCAGTTTAAAGTCCAGTTGACTATATCAGGTGACAAACCTAGATTGTGCATTTTAGTAATTAGTTTTTCATGTGAGACTTTATCGAAAGCTCTACTAAAGTCCAAAAGAATTACATCAGTAAGGATACCCACATCTAGTAGAGTACTTATATTATTGTAAACAGATATCAGATTGGTGGTGCAGGAATACTTGGGAGTAAACCCGTGCTGATTTGAATCATACATTCCTAATTTTTTACAATCTTGATCTATTAGAGACTTCATTACTCGTTCCATTAATTTACCAGCCACTGAGGTCAGGCAAATTGGACGATAATTTTGCACAGAACCTCTTTTGCCTTTTTTAAATATGGGAGTAACTATTGCTGAACGCCAATCATTTGGTACAATACTTTCTTGTAAGGATTTATTGAAAATAATTGACAAAGGTACAGAAATATTTAGAGGTTTCGATCAGAAACCATGGATGAATACCGTCTGGGCCTGGACTAGTATTTTTTTTAGTTTTTTGATAGCCTGTATAATGTCAGTTGAATAGAACCTATGATAATCTATGTGGTGAACTTTAAATGTACTAATAGGTGATTTTTGAGAGAAGACAGAACAAAAGTACTTATTAAAGAGATTTGAGGTGTCTATATCAGATAGAGAAGAGACATTAGTTATAATGGGACCAATGGTCCTTGATACACCTTTTTTTACTATTTATATAGGAGAAAAGAGATTTGTGACAGTATTTTGTGTGAGCTAGTTTAAATTCTAGCTTATTTTTTGCCAATTTAATAGAATGTTTTAAGTTTTTCACAGATAGTCTGTGTTTATGTAATAGAGTAGTTTTAAATGGAACAGAACTATTCTTAAGTTTCCTAAAACGTTTAATTTTTATTTTAATCTGATTTTTAATTGTCTTGTTGAACCAAGGGGTAATTTTTCCTTTATTATTAAATTTTCTCTTAGATGGAATAAAGGTATTTTCCAAATAATATACAATGTTTTTTGAAAAAGTCCCAAGCTTGTTCTGTTGTACAATTGAGAAGATTAGATTCCTAGTTTATGTTTTGTAAGTATTCATTGATTTTAGAAAAATTTGCTTTGTTATAATTTTTTGTATAGTATAACTTCCTTTGTGTAGTTTTAAACTGTTGAATTTCAAAAAGAATAGATGAATGATCACTGGTCCCAACTGGATCCCAAATTTGTAAATTGCTAATTTGTTGCTCTATGTTAGTAAATAATAGATCCAAAATATTAGGACCTCGAGTGGGTTCAGTAACAAGTTGTTGTAATCCAGTACTAACTACCACATCTATTAGTCCTTTCTCGGCATAGGACTGTCCTAAGAATGAGTCCCAGTTAATATGAGGAAGGTTAAAGTCACCAAATATTACAGTATCTTGAGATTCTGAAAAATGTGTAATTTCTTTAAACATATCAGTTGTGTAATCTGAATTTGCAGATGGAGGTCAATAGATGTTACCAATAGTTATATAGGACTGCTCCTTCAATAAGATTTTAACCCATATACTTTCCAAAGGAAAGAGAGAACACACTTCAAAAGAAGGAATATCATTTCATGTGTACATACAAACTCCACCGCCTTACTTATCTAATCTGTTTTTATGATATAATTTATAACCTGGAATTTCTCTGGACCAAATTGAGGATGCGTCCCACCAAGTTTCAATTACTCCCACCACACCTATATTTAAAGTTTTACATTTGGCTTTGAGTTCTGGTAATTTGAGTAGGTTTAAAGATCTTGCATTCAAAGCTAGGAATTTACATTTAGTTGTAATAATATTTTGGTAAGTATTCAGAGACTTGGGAATAGACCGATTCTCCCCCATTGTTTTTAGTTTAAACAATGATTTATGATTTTAGTGATACTTTTCCCCATAAGTGTACTACCCCTACAACTGAGATGTAAACTGTCCCAGCAAAACAAGGAAGAATGATCTGAAAATGATTTCTGGTGGGTAGTACAGGGTATATCCTGCTTAAAACACCACTTTCTCAGCCATTCTTTTAGGGCTTTGATTTTCTGCGTCATGGTAGATGTTGCTCTCGGGACAGGTAGAATTTCAAATGTACATACACAGCATCCCCTATCAAGTAACAGGTTACATAATGCCACATAGTCCTGTTGTACCTGATTAAATGGGGTGTTGTTTATATCATTAACACCCGCATGTATGATAACCAGTGGATTTTCCCCCACATTTTGTTAAATTTTAGGCATCATGGAGGTAATGTCAGATACCCTGGCCCCATGGAAGCTAGAACAAGTGTGGTTGCTCTTGTCACTATTGCATACTGCCCTGTCAATGTGCTTAATGATTGAATCTCCCAGGACTAACACTTGTTTTGAGACAGTAGGAGTACAAGAATCAGAAACAGGTGATTGTTTAACACACTCTGGCGTGATTAACTTAATAGGTATTGATTTGGTAGTTTGAGACTTACTAGGACAAGTATTCATGGGCATTAACTCCTGATTGAAAAGTGTTTTTGAACCATTATTATCAACAGAGGGTGATGCACAGGATAAATCATGTAGCACTTCATTATTTGATACAGTCAATTGCTCAAACCTATTACGAGTTTCAATAGGGGCACTATTGTGTATTTGACTGCCCCTCCTTTTCTTAAGAGGCTTTGTGACAATGGTCCAATCATCATTATCATGAGAAGAGGGTGGATAATCATCCACCTTATAAGAGGGGGCAGAGGCAACAGGTATACTAGTACTAGTCGTTACAATTGTCTCCTCATCAGAAGGCATAGAAATGCTACCTAAATGTGAAGAAAATTGTTCATTAGAATGAAGTTGTTCATCCATAAGATCAATGTAACTTTCTAGTTCCCTAATATCAGTAGAAACTGGTTTAATATTAAGCAGAAACACTATCTCTGCTTCAAGAGTAGTACTCAGATGGCAATTAGCTCATACATACTCGCTCCCATACTTTCCCTCACTGTACATCAAACATTGCATACACTTACTAAGTTCTTTTTCAATTATTAAAGGTGTATATTTACTAAGTAGAGGATATGCTAAAATGATCTTATCCAAGTTTGTCTCATGCCAGTAGTTTCAGCATGCCCAGCGGTCACAGCAGACATACATAAATGCAAATAAAGCTTCTTTTAGTTAGCTGCTTTACGATCTACAAGCAAGGCAAGCAACAGGAAGTTATAATTTGAGTCACCTGCTTTTATAGTGTCTAAGCCACACCCCCAATTTAGCTCTCTCTCTCCTCCTACTGGTTTAGCAAAGTAAGTTGATACAGTACCCATCACAGCACAGAACACACACTGACTTTCTTTCTTTTCTTTCTTTTTTAACCCTAAATAAGACCCCTTTTACTTCTAATAAAGTATCTGTCTGCTTAATCTCAACATACGCTGACTCCTGCTGAGATATAAGTGCTAAATTAATAATAAAATCTAGCTTCTTTTAGTTAGCTGCTTTCTGCTCTACAAGCAAGGCTAGCAACAGGAAGATGTAGTTTGAGTCACCTGCTTTTATAGTGTCTAAGCCACATCCCCAATTATGCTCTCTCTCTCTCCTCCTACTGGTTTGGCAAAGTCAGCTGATACAGTACCCTTCCCAGCACAGAACACACACTGACTTTCTTTCTTTTCTTTCTTTTTTTAACCTTAAATAAGACCCCTTCTACTTCTAATAAAGTATCTGTCTACTTAATCTCAACAGACACTGACTCCTGCTGAGATATAAGTGTTAAATTAATAAGAAAATTTAGCTTCTTTTAGTTAGCTGCTTTCTGCTCTACAAACAAGTCTAGCAACAGGAAGTTGTAATTTGAGTCACCTGCTTTTATAGTGTCTAAGCCACACCCCCAATTAAGCTCTCTCTCCTCCTACTGGTTTAGCAAAGTAAGTTGATACAGTACCCTTCACAGCACAGAACACACACTGACTTTCTTTCTTTTCTTTCTTTTTTTAACCCTAAATAAGACCCCTTCTACGTCTAATAAAGTATCTGTCTTGCTTAATCTCAACAGACACTGACTGCTGCTGAGATATGTGTTACATTAATAAGAAAATGTAGCTTCTTTTAGTTAGCTGCTTTCTGCTCTACAAGCAAATGAGCAAAATCATAGAACAGCACTTCTAATAGACAGACACACCAGAAGAAACCCGTGAGAGGGTGGAGTAGCAATACTGTATAAAAAATAAACAAGCATTTGTCAATGCTGAATGTTGTCTCACTGACATTGGCTTTGGTAGTGGCAGAGGTAGAGATGCATAATAGAAATTTTCAACATAGGCATTTTAGGACCTCTGCTCATGAACAGTGTCACTGTCATTTTCATAATCTGTCCCAAACACTGATTTCCCAGAGCAACCTCACTATTCTGCGCCAGAAGTGCGAAAACACATTTTGGCCAGGATGTGAAAAATGACAGCTGTACCATTTACAAGGAGGTGTGTAAAAATGCCAATGTTAAAAATTTGGCATGAAAATATTACAAATTCACGAGATTCTGGCGTCTTGTGTAACTTCATAATGCACACTAAATAAAACCAGTAATTCTTGATTTTTCCACCAAATTTGCAACATAGGCTTTTTGAGCCCACCTCATGAACACTGGCACTGTCATTTTGTTAATCAGTCCCAAAAGGTGATTCCATGCAATGACCGCAAAATCACCTTTCATGGCCGAATAACACCATGACAGTGACAGAACTCATGAGGATGGGTCCCAAAAACCCCTTGTTGAAAATTTGGTGCCAAAATTCCAAAAAATGCATGAGATATGCATCAAAGTTGAAAAAACCCGATTCATTCCATTACACAGCTTACCGGCATATCCTTAGTTCGCGGTCGGCTTTAAAGAGTGCAGATGTGTTCCTGGTCCACCGAAGATCATCGCACCAGACTCCGGAGGTAAGTATGGGGTGAGGGGGGTGTGGGGAGGCAGGGTGCACAGTGGGTGAGTGCGGGTTGTGGGAGGGGGGCAGGAAGACCGCAGAGGGACCGTTTTTTGGTTTACAGGGTTTAAAAAAAAAGACATCACAGGATGGTTTCCATTTTTTCAGGTGGGATTTGGTACACTGTGGTGGGCTCCCAGTGTGCCACCTCAGTGTTTGTGGGTGGGGGGGTGCTTTAGCCGATGGGGGATTGGGCACCCCCATCGGCACATAACAAATGGGGGTGTGCATGGTGTCGAGGAGGATTGGGCACCCCCCTTGGCAATCAACAAAAGGGGGGAAACATTATGCCAATGGGGAGTGGGCTCCCCCATCAGCACTGTGACAGGCAGCAGTGGCGGCAGTCACTGCCACCATGTTGCCTGCACCAAGGGAGGCATGTAATGGTCATGCTGCATGAGAGCTTTGCTCTCATTGCAGCGGGCCATTTCTTTATTGTGATGGCCACATTAGGCATGCATGAGATCAGTGCCTCCTGCTGCCTGATTGGGGAATGAGGGATGCACCTTCTGATGTGTGCCCTGCTTTCGTCCAACAGACTGTACCTCCAAATCTGCTACTACCGCAATATGTTGGCTGCACAAGTGCAAGCCAACATAAAAAGTGCTGCCCACACATACTGTCCAGCTCAGTGTTGATGTTGGTGACAGTAAGGATCTTCTTCAGTTCTGCACAGAATTAGCAATGACTGAACATACTTTTATGTCAGAGTACTCACTTTACGTAGAAAAGTCAGCGGCTAAAGGGTACTGATCCAAACCATTGTCATATAGTACATGCAGAAACAGACATCACATTTTAACATCTATGTCTGTAGTACATTTTTATGCAGTTAGTGAACACATAGGATAAAAAATAATAATAAACAAAAAAAAAACTAAACTTAGTAAAACTCTGCAAAAGGCAAAAACAGCATTTTGTTCCTAGGCACAAGGCACATGCTTGATATCAATTAGAGATCAGAGAATCATAGAAATTTTACATCAGAAAATGACCCTTCTAGCCAGAAAACATTCAGAGGGACAAACACAGCCATGCGACCTTTCCATAAAGCAGATCAGTGGCAACAGTAATGCTACTGTTAGGCAGCGTGAATAGGCAAACACTTGGTATCATGAAGCAATATGTTACACATAAGTTTCTCATCAAAGAGTCAAATGCATATAGCCTGATGAAAGCGGCAGCATAACTGACTTGATAAGTGTGAAACTAAAGACATTACAGATTAGTAAAAGAAAACACATATTATTTTGGTCAGCCTACACTGTAAATAAGTAAGTGAAGATGAATTAGATTCATTCTGCAATATTTCCTGTCAGCGCTGGCAAAGCTTCAGTCACTGACAGCTGCTCAGAGAAGAACAGTGACTCGCGCTGATCAAGGAAGATCGGCAAGTGTTAAGACAGTCAATCATCATCTCATGGATGTGCATGCAGAGCTGCTCTGTGAATTAGGCACATGCACAGTTCCACCACTACAGGAGCCAGAGTCCTCCATCTTTAACTGATATCAGTCAGACTCGGGCTTCAGTGTTCTACACTGTGGGCTATTTTTTTAGTTTTATGGTGCCGGCTTCTGTAAATAGATTAAACTAAATAAAAAGGAAAGGACACATTGGGGAGTACATAGAAAAATGAACCACATCAAAGGAGGTTAATCAAAACACGTTATTGAACATGTCATTTAAAATACTGGGACATATGCCAGCCCGGTAGCACAAGAGGTTGAGGCGATGGACACCACACCTCATGCCACACTGGTGACCCAGGTTTGGGACTGAGACTGGGCTGTTGGGGGACAGCAGGGGCCAGAGGGGATCAAGCATGCAGAGGACTGCTCCCTTCTCTTGGGGAGAGAGGGATCATAGTACTGTTTGTCGGCTGCCCTCTGGTGGGGGCTGGGGGGATGACACAGGCTGGGAGGGCAAGCAGACAGTGATTGTGGCATGCATATGTCCCCACATGCTTGTGGTCGTGCATCGGAAGCAAGGGGGGGTCAATAAAAAATGGAAGACAGTGGCCTGAGGCTTCATGAAGCCTCACCCCTGTTCTGTACTGATGGTCCACTACCTCCCCGGATTGCTATCATAGCTCTGGGAAGGGGGGAAGCTCCCTTCCCAGCCCTGCCATGAGGGGCAAGCTGTGGGGGGGTTGAGATTGGTTAGCGGCAGTCAGGCTGGAGAGCGGGTGATTCGGGGTTGAGTTCCCACTCCTGGTGCACAGGGAGCAAAAGATGTAAATAAAAATAAAAACACACTGGGAGGGGAAAAAAAAGTGAATACCTGCTCTTTAAGTAAAAAACAGTGCAGCGGGGCTGCTCATACAGACAACAAGTGGAGTGCTCCACAGATGCAGAGGCAACTGTGGTGTATGGCTAACAGTTTGTTTGGTCAGAAAGAATGCAGAGTCCTTTATTTTAAAGCAAACGGTCTGCAGGGCTCTGCCCACTGCAGCCCTAAAAAAGGATGTAGGGCTATACCATCCAACTACAGGCTCATCAGCTTAACTCATCTTGGGGAAAATAATGGAGAAAATACTATAGGCCCAATTCACAAAACCCCTAGAATGACACAAGGTGCCTACATCAAACATGAATGCTGCAAGTGGCACCTTGCTCCAAAAGATGCCCCAGGAGCTGTTCAGAAAAGCAGCCTGCATCAAACACAGGCTGCATGCACCAAAAGGGTCTTGCAATAGCCTTGCCAAAAAATGGGCATTGCCATGGTGCTTCGGGTCTTGCAGCAGAGGTAGGCTGCCATATCCTCCATTTTGCTATTCACCAAATCCTCCCAGAGGGCTATATTTTGGGTAGTTAGAATGGCCTCTGAGAGGGTTTTGACAGTTGTGGCAATGTGCCACAGCCCCCCCACCCCCAGCCACAATCCCTGTAAAAAATAGACCAAAGATCCCTGGTGGTCTAGTGGTCCCCCGATCATGCCCAATCCCTAATATGTATAGAAAAAACCCTGGTGGTGTAGTGACACCCCAATCTTCCCCGATCCCTGATATGTATAGAAAAAAAAAACCTGGTGGTCTAGTGGTCCCCCAATCATCCCTAATCCCTAATATATATATCTAGAAAAAAACTGGAGGTATTGTGGTCCCCTGATCATCCCCAATTTTCTGATATGTATAGAAAAAAAACTGGTGGTCTAGGGGTCCCCTGATCATCCCTGATCCCTGCTATATACAGAAAAAACTAGTGATTTAGCAGTCCCTCCCCCAGCCCTGATCCCCCATTCCTTAGAAATAAACAGCACTGGTGATCTAGTGGTCCCCCACTCTGACAGGCAGTGTCCACCCATCCTGCTCCCCCAACCTAAAACCTGAAACCTGAAACAGAGCCAGTGACTAGCATAACCCTTCTCATATCACCTTGTCCAGGCACCAAATGATCTGTCAATAAGGAACACATACTGTATACAGTACACGCTCCTTATTGACAGCTCAGTTGGGAACCAAACGCAGTTGTGTGATGAGGGCTGTAGCAGTCACCAGCATTGTTTCTGGTTGGGGGGAGTGGGGAGGTGGGACATTGCCTGTCAGAGTAGGAGGGCCACTAGATAACTAGGGCTGTTTGTTTCTACATAACAGGGGATCAGGGCTGGGGGGGACTGCTAGACCACCATTTTTTCTGTACATATCAGGGATCAAGGATGATCGGGGGACCGCTAGACCACCAGCTGTCTTATTTTCTATACATATCAGGGCTTGGGGATGATTGGGGGGGTGCTAGACCACTAAGGTGTTTTTTTTATAATTCTAGTAGGGATCAGGGATCATTGGAGGTCCACTAGGCCACCAAGGATTTTTTTTAATACTTCGCGGGAATCAGTGCTGGGGGGGGGCATGATAGCCAACAGGGGACTACTCTCCATGGTGCTATTGCCACATAGCTGCCCCACAGCTTGCAGCACACCTTCAAGATATGCCATCTGTTTGGTGCAGTGCCAGGGCTGGTGCAAGCTGTGGGACTTTGCTGACAGGACCCTACCCAATAGTGAATTGGGTGCAGGGTCTCTGGCACACCGGCATTCAGTGTAAGCTGCCTTCAACCCAGCTTGTGCCAACCTTCATAAATTGGACCCTATAAGACTATACAACTGAATTATTAGAGTTAAATGGAAAACAAGACAACACACAGTATGGTTTTACCAAGTACAGATCTTTATAGTGTTCCATGTACCAAAAAGTGAACTCTTGGATATAAACACTCCTAATGTTGTGGTATACCTGGATTTTAGAAAAGCTTTTGACAAAGTGCCACATGATAAACTGGTAAGGAAAATAAATAGAATGGGATGGGAATAAGACTTGTGAGATGGAGAAAGCATTGGTTGGACAACAGGTATTAGATGGTAGGAATAGGTGATGCAACATCAAAGAAAATACAGGTAGGGAGCAGAGTCCCGCAGGGATCAGTCTTGAGTCCAATCATATTCACAGTTTATATATCCAACATGTATTACAGTATTAACAATAACATAGTCAAATTTTTAGATCTTACAAAAAGAGAAGGGGACCTGCTCTAACAGTTTCAGATACTAACAAGTTACAGTGTCAGTAGCTCAGCAGGTAGCACACTTGTCTCTAAGGCCAGAAGATCAGAAGGCTGTGGGTTCACTGGCCCAGTGGTGCTGAGGGAAGAGTTGCTGGTCGCAGCACCTCGCACCATGCTGATGACCTGGGTTTGGGAGTGAGCATGGGTCACCAGGGGCTGGCAGGGGAGGAGAGGGATTGCGCATCCGAAGGACTGCTCTCCCTCTCTGGGGAGGGGGGCACATGATGGTCAGTGCCCGACTTCTCCCTGGTGGAGACAGAGGGGCAGAGACACATGATGCACTCAGGGGAGGAGTCAGGGGAAGACACCTGGATTGGGTGCGTGTGGACACATGTACTCTCATGACCGCTGGCAGCATTGTATGCCCACCGACTCTGGGGGAATCTCAGAACAGGGAAAAAGTGGTGCCTCCTGTGGCTTGATGGCCGTCCGTGAGTGTTCATCAGGATGCTGGCACCTAAGCTGGATCCATTCTTGGTGGGGAGTTAGGGGTCTCCCTGCCACCCCTCTGTGGGGGATAAGCCGCAGGGGCTATAGGGGTGCTAGCGGTCCCTGGCGATATGGATGGCAGCAGGATCCCAGTTGACAGGGATGTGAGAGAACAGCTGGGGTGCAGCAAGGCGACCACAGAAGGATAAATAATTAGCCCCCCCCCCAAAAAAAAAGAAAGCTGTGGGTTCTATCCGTACACCAGGTATTTGGGTTAACTCCCAATACTGACACTGTTGTGAAGCATGAGGGGGTGCTGCACTCCTGAGGTGTCATCTTTCAGATGAGATGTTGAACCAAGGGCCCATCTGCCCATTCTGATGGTAGTTCAGGTGGATGTTAAAGATCCTATGGCACTTCTCAAAAAGAGTAGGGGAATTTTTTATTTTAACAACTAAACAAATCATAGCAGTATTAAGTCATACAAAATAATTTCTAATTCAAAAGAAAAGAAACATACCCCAACCCATCTCCATGTGCAAAAAAAAAGTCTTAAAACAAAACTAGATACTTTATACATGTATTTCCTTTAGAATTGTCATTCTTATGTTTATTACATAACCTGTCTTAAAATGGTACCACATTCCTTTAATTCATTTCCCTGTATGCATCAACCCCCAAAAAAGTAAAGGCATCATTTCCCTTACTGTTGACAACCCATACATTCATACAGAAGGTTAATAAGCAACATAAATAACAACATACTCAGAAATATTCCAGGAAAAAAGAAACACATGTACATTTTCTTATCCAAGAAAGAACATTTTTGTCTAAATCCATCTTATGCAACCTTCATTTCTTAGTTCTATTTATCTCTATAATGTATAGTATTTACAAATATATATATATATATACACATATACAAGAATATTTAAGAGTAAAGAAAGGGCTATATTTGTAATATCAAAACACTTCAAGAGTGTAATCTTTAATGCCTTTAAAGGCCTAAGCATACATATTTGAAATCTTAATTTTAGCCATAATTCTCCCAAGTCCTACCTGATTTCCAGATAGTTGTAATATGCATAAAATTAATTTTTAAACACCATCATCCTTGTTGTGACATTACCCTGCTTTCTACTAGCCTTTTTATTGCCTAAGGGCTATGATAATGAGTTGAAGAGAAAAGAAAAAAAATGGAAAAGTAAAACAATGTCAGTTTGATTGGGAACATTTTATGTTACCTTGCTATGACTTATTTAGACATACAAGTATAACATGTGTGCCTTAATTCCCCCTATTCATGTACCATTATGTTGTAATATCAAACATGTATGGAAAAAAAAAACATACTCCATTACTGTTCCTTATTCCTAAGGACTCTAAGAGATCCTTCTTAACTGTTACTCTACAGATTCAAAAATAGATAAGCACCTTCACCAGCAATTAAATATTGGCCAGGGAAAGGAAGATTTTTCTTTCACATAAATACAATGAATTTCTTTAGAAATGTTACCTATGATTTCAAAGTGTGCAATCATTTTCTGTTGTAACACAAACTGGCATCTTGTCTTCCAAATAACCCATTTAATCATGGACATTATCACCCTAAGTGTGCCTTTATGAAACATATCCCATTCCCTACCATACTGACCATACATTTTAGTATCATAAGAAATACCTTGGAGCTGGGAGATGACCCATTATTTTGCTAAAAGTACCCAAAATTGATTCATAAATGAATGCTAGAAATAGAGGTGGGTCATTGTTTCCACAATGTCTAAACATCCCTCTCTGAGACATGTTCATTCTGTCATACCTTTGTGGTGGTGATTCCTCCTAACATTTCATTTATTATGGCAACAAAGCCATACGGTATCCCACACTTTTGGTGGTACCCTACCTTCTGTCAACTGTGCTGTAACTTCCTCTATATTAATGTTATTAGGTAATGAAAAACAAGGTGATGTTAGGAAGTTTAACTGAAATATCTTTTTATATAAATCTTTTCTATTTGTGAATTAAAGTTCTTGTAAGGTTATTTTCCATAATTTGAGTTTTTTGAACAGATCTAGGATACACACTGGGGTACCTGTCGGTATACCTATAAATGATCCCCATTTTGTTGTTTCCCATTTTATGGGAAAATAAGAACACCTCACGCTAAAGGAGGTTACCCATAATGACAAGTTTGCTTGTCCTATAGAAATCAGGTTTGAAAAAATTAAAATGGAAAAGAAATAAATCACTGGGTTCAACATATCTAAACCACCTTTCTTTATTGGCCAGTAAGTCACATTTCATTTTATGGGTTTTAATCTACTGCCCCACAGTAGACAAAAGGCAATATTGTAGATTGTTACTCCTAACTTCATTGGTAAAGGGATGATATTACTAATTAATAAAAATAATGGAATGATAAAGGTTTTAAACATGTAGACTCTTTTTTTGTCATAGGGAATGTTTTCCATTGCTTGATTTTTTTCTTCTGCCTTGTTTATTGCCATTTCCCAATTTAATGTTTCAGAATCTGGATGCCCAAATGTAACTCCTAAAATTCATAGTGGTGTTAGGGAGATCTGAATATCCAAGATTTTTATCTCTGACTATATGTCTGGGCTATCCTTCATATTTTTGTTTGTTTATTTGTGAACCGGAGTGTTTTGAAAACACAGATACTATTTCCATTACTCAATCTCCTGATGCTTTATCTGCTATCATGATAGTAATATCATCTGCATAACCAAGGGCCACTGGGATTTCCAGTGAATCTGGACCTAATATATTCTTTAAGTGTCCTGCTGAGTTTAACTTTCTTAATAGGGGGTTGATTGAGAAGACAGAAAGCAGGGGGCTCCAAGGGCACCCCTGTCTTACTCTCCTCAATATACAAATGTATTTCCCTAACTTCCCATTTACTACCCAACAGGTAGAAGCACTTCTAAACAAGATTTTAATCCAGGAAATGAAAGTATCCTGAAGTCCATATTGATTCAGTACCTAGAGCAAATATCCATGTGGAACAGCATCAAATGCCTTTCATTGATTCAGTGCCTTGATGAACCCAGAGAAGCCTGTACAATCAAAGACTTCTCTTATTATTGTCAAATTGTCCATCATGGACCATTGTAGAATCGCACATACCTGGGATGGAGAAATGACATATTGTGCTATATTTGCCAATCTGGTACATATCATTTTGCACTAGAGTTTCCAATCCATGTTTATCAGGCTTATGGGCCACCAGTTTTGAAGATTTGTTCTGTCTCCCTTTTTATACTGGTTTATTAAAAAACTATCTGCTAAAGCAGCTGGAAAAGGGGCCTCTCCTGCATGTATCTCATTAAAGACCACCAATAACTGATCAGAAAAGATGTCTTTTGTCTTTTTATAAAACTCCCCAGGTAAGCCATCTGGGCCCAGGGCTACTCCATTTTTTAAATTAGAAATTGCAGTTAACAATTCAGTTTTTATGTTGGCTTGCGGGTGCTCAAGCAACGTCTTGTGGTAGTAGCACATTGCAGAGTTGTGTCAGTGCTGTGGCCAATACAGGGGACACTTTAGTGGGTGCATCCCCTCAACTGCCAATCAGTGAGCATGCTGGTGATGACAACAAACTTCAAAGACAGCCAAACAGTTGAAAGAAATCTGCCACTGCAATCAGGTACAGTTTCATCACTGCAGCAGCAGATGAGAAGACTCTGGCCATGCACATTACAGTGCACAGTAATGAACATGGCCGGAGTTATGAGCAGTTGCTCAGTGTGTTGTTCCTGGTGAAACATTTCAATAAATAAATAAAACAGCCACCAGTGTGGCTTTCCACAATGGTGGCTCCTGCTGCCAACCACACACTCCCACGAAGCCGACATTGGGAGTGCCCAATCCCCTTGTTGGTATGTATCCCCCCCAGCCACATTGTAGCACACTGGGAGCCCACCCTAGTGTGTCCAGACATTTTATTTTATTTTCCCAACACCGGCCTACCCAATCCCAGTGTCAGATGCCCCCTACCCCCCAAGCTCAATTTCTTTGCTGATGGGGTGCCAAATCCCCATCAGCATCATGTTTCCCCTCCCCAAGTTTTCAGATAGGGTTGCCAATCCTCATCAGCATCATGCCCCCCAAACTCATGTGGCACACTGGGAGCCCACCCCAGTGAGCCCTAGAGTTTTTTTTTAACCTAGAAATAAAGAAAATTGTCCCCTGGAGTCTTATTTGTTTGTTTGTTAAACTGTAAAAAGGAAAACCTTCCAGTGTTGTCTTCCCCAGTCCCCCCTCCCCACCTCAACCCTCCCTCTTCGCACCCACCTCCCTGCACCCCCTCACCTAAACTTACCCTCCAGAGGTCAGAAGCAGTGATCTTCTGTGGACTAGGACATGTCTGCACTCTTCAAAGCCAAACTACAAACTGAGGAATCGGGTAAGTACTGTATAATGGAACTCAATGAGGGGTTCCAACTTAGGTTGATATCTCAGCCACTTTTAGGAATTTTGACCCCAAATTTTCAACATGGTGTTCTTGGGACCCCACCTCATGAACATGTCACTGTTGTTATGTTTCCCAGTCCTGAAAGGTGATTTTGCGGTCACTGCATGGAATGATCTTTCAGTACCGATTAACAAAATGACAGTACCATTGTTCATGAGGTGGGGTTCCAAAATGCCCATGCTGAAAATTTGTTGAAATAATTCAAAAAAATGACCATGTTATGGGCATGCATTGTGCATTTTCTATGCACGCTCGTAACTTTGCCAATTTGTAATATTTTCACTCCACATTTTCAATATTGCCATTTTTAGCAGCTCTACAGTATTGTGGATTATTAATGGGGGAATTAGGAGCCTGGTGTGGTGGTGGAGGGCTGTTTCCCCTGTTATTTAATTTCCAGGAGCTGGCTGATTCCCATTCTTTGGCTCTAAGTTCTGTTGTGAAGAATTTGCTTCCTCTTGAGGAAGGTTTATCCCCTGTGCATGAAGTTGTTCTGGTGTCTCAGAAAATTCTTAAGAAGAAGGAAGTTCTAAGGGGTCTCCAATGTCTATTCCCAAATTTCTTCTATCTGGTGATACCCATGGCTGTGATTTTGACTTCCTAACCCAGCCAGCTTGTTGCAGTGCTTTGTTTATCGTTAGTCCAAAAGGTGACACATTCTCATCATAGTCTGGCATGTTTTGAGTGAGTACTTGCTCATTTGTCCCTTCCTTTCCCTCACAAATCTCCATAACTGTTGGAACTGTACTATTTGCACAGCATTATTTTGTATGTCCACTTCTATTGTTAACCCTTTCTCCTGTCCTGTAATATTTATAACATCTTGCACCCTTCCCCTGAAATACCAGGTCTTACCTTTGTTGCTGTACTCTCTTTTGCAGCCTGCATTCCTGTTGTGAAATCTGCTATTAATGTTCCAGTTTTGCCACCTTCCAAACTTGTTATGATTCTAGCTGTATTATCCTCCTTGGGACATTCTCCACATTCAGCTCTTGCTGCTGGGCCTGCTTCATCCTCCTGACATCAGTGTTATTCCTCCTTGAGGAGGGCTAGCAGGTAAGCCCTTTGGTCCTTTCTTGGCAATGTTACATCTAAAACCAAAAGCTCTGACAATGCCTGTAGCTCCTTGTTCAGCTTATTTTTGGTAGCCACACTCGTTTCCTTAATTCTAGCCAATACTTCACAAGTCGCTGCTTCTTCAACCAGCCCGGTGGGGAGGGAAGCAGTCTCCTCCATCCAGGATGCCATCCTCATGTGAACTGGCCAACCAGAAAGCTGCAGCAACCCCTACCACAAGAGTAGGGGAATTTCCCAGTTTGTCCTGGCCAAACTTCCCTTCATTCAATAAAAATACCATGAACAACTTATTCTGGTTCAATGTCATCTGGCATCCATCTATATCCCCCTCCCCCTGGTCAAACCTGTAAATAGGCAGAATTTGTCTAGTGCACTTACCTGGTCAACAAAAAAAAAACTGAAACTAAATAAATAAAACAGGGAGACTTGGAGACAGTTGATAAGTGGGCAAGCCTATAGGGTATGGAATTCAATAGAAGAAAAATGCACAGTGATGCACTTTGTAAAACAAAATATAAATTAAGAAAGAAATACTATCTAGGGCAACAGGCACTTAGTAGTGTGGAAGAAGAAAGGGACTTGAGTATGATTATCCAACCTGATTTAACATTCAAAATAAACAACAAAAACAATAGTAGTAAGGCTCTCAGAATACTGGATAACATAAAAAGGAATTTCAACAGTAGACATAGGGACGTTATTCTACCATTGTATAGATCATTGGCAAGACCCTACATGAACTACTGCTCTCAGTTCTGGTCACCATCACTAAAAGGAGAAGTAAAGATATTGAAGAAAGTGCAAAGACAGTTCACACAATGTTTACATGGATTAGAGGGGTTTGACTACAGTTCCAGACTAGAAGCTCTAAGCCTGCGCAGTTTAGAAAGAAGAATAGGGGGGATTTAATCTTAATGCATGACACAGTTGAAGACAAACATTTATGTGACAAAATGGGTTTTGTTCAGAGGGAAAATACTCATAATACCAGGGTAGGTAGAAAAGTTTTATTGTTAGACAATTGTCTTTACAATAGAAAATGATTAAAACCAATTATACAAATGTTTAATAAATATCATAACACATATTTGTATGACAATACTCACAATTAACATTCAAGTCAAACCAGTTCCTTCACATACAATGAATTATTTGTCAGATTTAAATTTCTCATAGCGTAATGGATAATAAAAAGTGACTCAAGCTTTTTAATACTAAAATAGCTTTAGAACTGAATAAATGAATAAGGAGCTTATCAGAGGGAAGACCAAGGGTTGCCAGAATAGGGCCAAGCCAGTATTTTCTCTGGTTATTAAATTGAGGACAGTATAGTACAATATGTTTCAAATCATCCTCCACAATGTTATTGCAGACACAATATGAGGTCTTAATTTCATTTATTCTCTGTCTTATCATTGTATAGTTTGCTGGGTATAATTCCATTTTAAACCTTGTTATCAATCTCATTTCATTCAAGTCTGACAGTTGTTAAATATGTCTCTAATCTGTTTGATGTTTTCATAATTTTATACCATCTAAAATTTACTAACTGCATTATGCTAATATGATCTTCTGCTTGTTCGGTACTCCAAAGTCTTAATTTGTAACTTTATCTGTTCTAATGGGATTAGATATATTTCATACAATAATTGACCCAAGCCTATCAAAAGAGGGACTTTTTAACTATAGAAATATATGCTGACATGAATCCTCTGTGATTGTAATCTAACTCCTCTTCCAAGCACACACAGGGAAGCTGTGATGCTGGAAGGAGAAATATTCCTAATATAAATATCAAGCTTCTTTCCATTACTTGAATTTTAAAAGATTTTTGTCCTAATTCATATCTCAAAATTTCAGCTGGCACTGATTGAGGTATGCACAATAGATATCTATACATTTGATTTATAATAACTTCTACAGTGTTAATATTTGCGTCTACCCATATTTCAGAAGCATACAGTGCAGAAGTCTTAATCTTTGCATTCAGAGTTCTTAATAAGCCTTCTACTGAAGCTTTTCCATAATTTATATTAAATCTTTTAAGCTCCTTAGTTGTTATTTTGAGATTACTTGTCTGCTTATCTATATGGAAGTTCCATCGGCAATTTTGAGCAAAGAAAATTCCAAGATATTCATAATGAATCACTGTACTTATTTTTCCACCAGCCAAATAGATAATTGGTTTTTGTTTGCTTTTAAGTCCAAAGACCACCACATTTGTTTTTTCTCTGTTAATTTGAAGTTTATCATTTTTGCAGAGTTCTGCAAAATGATTCAGTTTGCGTTTAGACCAAGTTTTGTTGTTGATAATAAAACTATATTGTCCACATAAGCAAGACAAGAAATCTTCTTATCTAATATAGTTGGTGCATGAAATTCTGGACTACCCAGAGATGATATTATTGAGTTGATATAAAGATTAAATAGAAGAGGAGCCAAAAGGCAACCCTGTCTGACTCCTAAATTTGTATTAATTTTGTTTGTTAGATTTCTTGCCTGGTCATATCTCACCTTCAACCATGTGTTCTGGTGTAAGCCTCTAATTATTCTCAACAGGATTTGGTCAGTTGTGTATGATTGTAGCTTCTCCCACAGTAAAGTTCAACTTATTAAGTCAAAGGCTGAGTGGAGATCTACAAAACAGCAATATAACTTTATATTTTCAACTGTAACATATTTCCAAAGAAGGTGCTTCAAAATATAACAATGTTGAACTGTTGAACGTCCTTTTGTAAAGCCATTTTGTAATTCTGATAACAAATTATTTTCTTCTGCCCAATTCTGTAAACATTTTAATATTATTCTTGAAAAGATTTTCTGTGATGAATCCAGGAGGCTGATTGGTCTATAAATCAGTGGCTTGTTTACATCCCCTTTTTTAAAAAATCGGGAAATAATACTTCCTGCCCAGGATTCAGGATATATATCATATTGACAACCCACACTACATAAAGGGTGCAGCATAGGGAGCCACCAGTGGCTAAATGTTCTTAACATATCTGAAATTATCTTATCCGGTCCTGGGGCTTTATGTAAATAACTTTTCTCAATTGCTTCTATAATTTTTTGTGTAGAAATAAAAAAGGGTCTAGGTTGAATGATTTTCTGATAACAATCTGCATTTCTATCCTCTATTTCATTCAGAGAGAAATACAGTTTGGTGAAATGCTCTATCCATGTATTTGGGGTAATCGTGGCTGTAACTTTGTTTGTATATTGTCCAAAACCCTGTGAAACAAGAAGCCAATTTTTCTTAACATCTTTCTTAATAATAGTGTCTCTCAATTTTCCCCCCAAATTTCTTTGTTTTCTCTTTTCTATTTCAAATAACAGTTTATATTTAGATCTTCCCTTATTTAGAGTCTTCTTATTAGTTATATTCAGATTTTTCCTATAAATACATATTAATTTATTAAGATCTTTCTTAGCTAACTTGCAGGATTTGTTAAACCATGTGACATTATCCTTCCTTACCAGTCAATTGTTAGAAAAAAGGGGTTAGACAGAATATCATATCTCTCCATAATTCCATTTTAGCATCATTCGCTGATGTAATAATCATTTTTAAATTTCAGCTCAGTGAAATACTCTGCATACATTATTTCATCAAATCTAGTGATTGCTGGACCATTCCATTTTATAAATCTTGAGTTAATTATTTCTATTTGAGGTTGTTCATTATAAGTTAGCCCCTCTACTGTACCTGCATAAGCCAGACTTAAAACAATCTGCATATGCAGGGATTCTGGGTGAGATAATGCAACCAGATTCTAAAATTTATTTGTAGCTTCTAAATTTACCCAGACTAGATCAATCACTGAAGATCCATTTATTCCTAAATAAGTGAATTCACCTTCTTGATCTCCCTCCATTCATCCATTTAACAAACTGAAATGATTCTCCTCCATTATCTGGAATAATAAATTCCCTCTATGCATTACCAGCTTGTCCTTTGATTTTCTTTGGTAACTTATCATTTGGTTAGTTACATTCATCCCCTGAATATTATTTGTACATAAATTACCAACCCTTGCATTATAGTCCCCAAGAAATATAAGGGGAATATTTCCAAATAATTCTGTTTTTTTAGACACCATACTTTTAAACATATCCCAAAATGTATTCATCTCAAATTTTTTGCCTGGGGGAAAATATATATTAAACAATAACAGTTCCATATCTTTATCTTTCAACTTTAATATCTTTATTTCCTTCATCTCATCTAACTGCTGTAGAGTAAAATTTAGTGCTGTTTTTACATAAATTATGAGACCTGCACTAGCTCTACCAGTAGTAGTTTGTTTAGTTGTTGGAACAGAGCAGCCTACATAACTGGGAGAAGTGAGGGAGTAACATCTTGGATCCAAGTTTCTTGTAGGGCTAATATATCCGTTGTTGATAAAAAATTTCTTAAACTCTGAGTCAGCAAGTTTAGAGATTAAGCCCTCTATATTCCAAGAAAGGATGGTCAGGTCTTTTTTCACATCCTTTTTTTCCAGCTGTTATTAGTTTTTGTCAATTGGAAGGCATATTTGTTCCCTTTCTATTTGAATTTACTTGGTTTCTTTTATTTCCATCTCCATATTTTCTTTCCACCATTCTGAAATCTATTAAACAGATTCCCTACATATCTAACAATGATGCATTTTTTGATACACACTCTGCTATTCTAGATGTCCTAAATATAAGATCTGTCTGTGAGGAAACTGTGTATGTCCTAATTATTTCAATAGCATATTCACAGATATTTAGGTTTAGGGCACAGGATAAGAACATCCCTAGTTCCGCTTTTAGTTTTGCTATTGATTGAGAAGAATCTGTCTCCCATCCGAAGATAGTTAAAATGTTATCCTCCCATTTAGCTTTATTGACATTTTCAAAATCCAATATTATTTTTAGAGCTTGATTTTTCTATCTTTATCCATCTCCATTTGTCTACTTTCCTCAAGATTAGTCTCCTTGTTTAAATCCATTACTGGAACTCAGTATGGTGGTCAATATATATATATATATATATATATATATATATATATATATATATATTCTTTACTTGCTAGATCACTTTCTTTTGCCCATATCTCATTAGCCAAAGACAGTGTTTCACAATAAAGTACGATGTGATCTGAGCAATTTTGAATAGTAAGTCTCATAATATAATGATCTCCTAGGACTTGTCTAGGTAAATATAGTAATTGATTTACCCAATTTGTTAAAGTTATCTGGGTTTCCTTATATAAAGCTTCCAGACCATAAATTTCTGTAAGGTATTCCCCATTGCAATTTCCACCATCCCTGGGTATCTCAATATCTTCCATTATAACTGACAATTTGTTTCCTTTGGTCAATTCTGGAATTGTACCCCCAGTCTTCCCCCATACAGCCTAATCACTGGCAATATTCATAATATCATTGGCATGTGCTTGACTGGGTTCTTTATGACTTAAATCCTCAGACTGTATCATTTGACATTCACAAACCTGCTCATTACTATATTTCACTTTCCTATCAACTTTCAAAAGTGATTTCCTTTTGTGGTTAACCCTATATCTTTTCCTTTTTTTATGAAGATTCTTCTTTCCTATTATTGATCTCTTTCCAGGTCCATTCATCTCTGACTTTTGTTTCTTTTCTGACTTTTGTTCACTATCTTTCATAAATGGTGGAGGAATGCTTACTTGAGTTCCCTTATTTATAACCATTATTTCTTCACCTTTTATCTCAGTTTTTTCCACTTTCTGCTTTTTGTTTTCCTTTTGCATCTTTTTAAGATCTTTTAAAAGTAATTGGTTTTGGAATACATTTACTCTCAGGGCTGCTAATTCATCCTTCAAGACCCATAAATTCTCCAGCTTAAACATATTGGCTCAATATGGATCTTGTATCAAATCCAGAATTTGCTTAGAGAGGCAAGATGTTTCAACATAATTCCCTCTCCTCACAATATAATCTTTTTGGTCCCTTTTATAACCCTCATCTACCCTATCTGGATCTCTACCAAGTGAGGGTTCAAAGTCGAGATCAAAATTCAGATCAGAATTTCTTATATCATCTGTTGGTGAAAAGTATGCTGGAACATTCTCAGTTTCTTTATTTTGTAAGATTTTATGTTCTTTAGCCAGTTGTTCTAATCCTTCTATTGTAAAATTCAAATCTTGCAATACTTGAGCCACACTATCTATCTGTAGTGGGGTTTCACATATTGTCGTTTTAATATTTGATTGATAATTGCTCCCTTTTCCCTCTTCTTTTAAAATTTGTGAATCATTTTCTTCCCATGGGAGTCTCTCTACAGGTGTTGCCTCCAACTCTCGATTCATGGATTCATGCAAAGAGCTATCCTGATAGAATTTATTGAGCTACTGATTGCAGTAACTAACTTACTTCCGCAAAGTAACTATAAAACTATAACTTTAACTCCTAACTATAACTATAACTGTTGGGGAGCTCAAACTCATCAATGAGAATTAAACTCTGAGGATTTAAATTTGAGTCTGAGGATGAATTAATTAAATTCAAAATGTCCCTATTTTCCTTTAATTCACCTATATGTTTGGTAGTACCTTTTCAAAAACTATTTTCTTTAACTAGTTTGTTAATATTTTTACCCAATGGCGTTGAAACCAAAATTCTGTTCTGCCAGTGAAAAACTGTGGAATTTTTCTTTGGCTAGTAGCTTTGGAAATTCAGGAACTTCTGATTTTTCCTTGTGCATGCCAGTATTGATCTCTCCTGACTTCATCATTTGTGTTCCCTTTTCTCTCTTATTTTACATTAATTTGGCATTTTCTGCAGGCAAACCAAATTACTTCTTCTATTAACCATCTTAATCAGACTTTTCCAGGAGAAATACAAAAGGGTCACACAATAATTATTTGAGGGTAATGACCAAGGGTTACCCAAGACTTTTCCAGGAGAATTACAAACTGGCTCACACGATAATAATTTGAGGGTAATAACCCGGGATTACCCAGTTAATTGAATTAGAACAATCAAACAATTACATTTAATTTATTACAAATCAGACAGAGTTCAAAAACCACAAATATATCTTAAATATATATCTTTAGATATGTATAAATATCTCAAAATATTTATAAAATCACATATGCAAATTACTAATAATAATAATATGCTTTATTTGTTATGCGCCTTTCAGGCATCAAGGCACTGTACAATAAGAGAATAAAATCCAAAAGATTCAGCCACATAATAAATACAATTCAATAAATAGTACATCCATAAGATTTTTCCCAGAGGAAAGATTTCAGAGCTTGTTTAAAACTCCCTATGGTTGTGCACTCCCTAATCCGATGGGGTAGAAAATTCCAAAGGGAAGGGGCCACAAACATAAATGCATGGGCCCCAACAGATTTTAAAATCACCCTTGGAATCTCTAGCAACCCCTTGTTGGCAGAGCGGAGTGGTCTCACAGGGTGGTAAGGAATCAGGAGTTCTTTCAGGTAATCAGGGCCCAGTTCATGTAGGGCTTTAAAAGTCAGTAAGCTGACTTTGAAGGTGATCCGCCACTGAACTGACAGCCAGTGCAGTTCCTGCAGCACCGGTGTAATATGGGAGGATCTAGGAGTTCCCACCAACAACCGTGCTGTGGAATTCTGCACCAGCTGCAAGCAGCGGATATCAACCCCAGGAAGCCCAAAGTAAAGCAAGTTGCAGTAGTCAAGGTGTGAGGTCACAAAGACGTAGATTAAAGTTGGCAGATCACCGGACAGAACAAGATGCTTTATCCTGGTGATGTTTCTTAGATGGTAGAAAGATGTCTTAACCACAGCTGACACCTGAGGCTGAAGTGTTAGCCCAGCATTTAATATCATCCCAGGTCTCACACCTGTTCAGAGACCAGTAGCTCGACAGCCCCAAGACACAATCCAGATGGGGAGCCAGCCACTGGACCCCCTATCCAGTGATCCAGAGACAAAATCAACACCCCTTCATCTTCCCTGAATTCAACTTCAACCAACTGGACCTCAAGGGTGTTCAGTACAAGGGGGTGGGGGTACAGAGTCAATTAAGACTCAATTAATAATCTATTCAGACTAAGGTTGAACAGCATTAATCAATAATGACCAATCCAGCAATTAGGCTCAACTATCACCATAGTATAATTTAAAGTGCAATCTTTAAGCACACTTCCTAAATTGATTCAATTATAAACTATGAAACAATAAAATAATATGGAATCAAACCAGTATTGTCCAGTAATAAGTTCTTCTATTTTTAAAGCAGTCTAAAAGGATGTTACCAAATCCAGCTTCCAAGTTTGGATTCAAATACAATTTCAGGGCCTTTAAGTTCCTTTGGGTCCCAAAGATCCTGAATTAAATCCAGTTCTGAATTTACTCTGAGGCCTGGATATATAAAAAGGGTTGCGCATGGTGCAACAAGGTTGCGCCATGCACAACCCACCAATGCACCCCGGCACAATATTCAAAGGGGAAAGTTGCACTGCGCAACTCCCGATGCACAGGAGTGCATCGGTAATGTATGTGGCACAAGTGCGGGGGGCATGCCCATGCATATGTTGCACATCCCGATATTCAGCCCAGGATGTGCAGCACAGATGCTGGCACAACCCCACCTTGCACAGCTCAGGGGGGGTGCAAAGCTGTGCCTGGTAAAACCAGGAACAAGTCCAGACCACCCACATGTGAGCTGCTGTACTGCAGGGTACAACATGGCAGCTGCCAGCTATGGGTGGCCACCCACCCACCCAGAACACAGTCCACATGCTCCCTGCCCAGGGAGCATTTTGCCCCCACAATGCCTGTCCAAGGGCATATGTATATTACATCCTTGGAGGTCCAGTGGACCCCCCATGCCTGATCACAGGTGGCATTACTGAACGACAACCTGGTGGTCCAGTGGTACCCCCTTCCCCACCTGCCCTCTGAGGTCCCCCACCATCCAGCACCCCCCCAGTCAGCAGCAGGCAGCAGCACCCCACCCATGCCACCGGCTGCCCTGAATGACAGCGTACAGTAGGGTCTGTTTACGTACTGGGCAACTGCATGGGCCAATGGGTGTGCAGACCATACTGTACTACACAGGCCCAATATGTGAATGAACAAGTTTATTCACATATCAGACCTGTGTAGTACAGTATGGTCTGCACGCCCATTGGCCCACACAGTGGACCAATAGGCGTACAGACCCTACTATATGCTGTCAGTCGGCAGACAGCTGGTCAGCATGCAGGCAGGCTGCAGCTGCCTGCCACTGATGGGGGGGTGCTGGGTGGCAGAGGACCTCAGTGGGTGGGTGGAGAGAGGGGTACCACTGGACCACCAGGGTGTCATTTGGTAATGCAGCCTGTGATCGGGCACTGGGGGGATTCCACTGGACCACCAGGGATATCATTCACCTAAGCCCACTATCGGACATTAGAAAGCAGTCCACTGGACCACCAGGGATATAACATACATATGCCTGTGATCGGGCAATGGAAAGTGGTCCACTGGACCACCAGGGATGTAATATACATATGCCCATGATCAGGCAATGGGAAGCGGTCCACTGGACCACCTGGGATGTGATATACATATGCCCATGCTCAGGCAAATGGGAGCGGAGGTCACTAAGGGTCAGCAGGGCATCGGTCCCCGATGGCTGCATCCTGGCAGGGTGCCAGGTGCAAGTCACCGGGGATCGGCACACAGCATGCAAATGGGGCCATAATGACATGCAAATGGCCTCATTTGCACCTTGCATGCATAATGGCCTCATTTGCATGCTCAGTGCTGAATATCATGGTTGATGCACCTAGCGCAACCACACTTGCGCTGGTGCATTCCCCTGCTCCCCTTCAGCAACTTGCGCTGGCACAGTGCCACTGTGCTGTGTGCAGTGCATGCACCCTCAGTGCCATATTCAATGGTGCTGAGCCATGGCGCAGCACCATTGAATATCACCTGGTCCATGCCCTGGATCAGCCCAGTTGCATTGCGCTCAAGCTTGCCTGGTGCAGTCTGAATATCCAGACCCAAATTTCGTCAATATTATATAAATTTGAGCCCAGAGCTTGGAACAAATGTCCTTAAATGCCCCTGAAGTTCATTCTGTTCCTCTGTCATTCAGCACTATAAAAAAAAAATTGTCCAATAGTATTAAAAGGTAAGGAAAAACACAGCTTAAAAGAGGTGCAGAAAACTGGTAGCAAGAGGTCTATCAAAAATCCATTACCTAATTAGTGCTATATAAATACAGTCTCACTTATTAATCAACATTTTTAAAACTAATCTAGTTTTAATTTAGTTAAAATATATTAAATTTGTTTGAAAGTTTTATTCCCACCATATGTAAATTAGGTCATATGACCTAAGAGTATATGGTGCATGCTCACTGTTTTGTTGAATGAACATTGCAGCATTCAGCATATGGAGTTCAGGTGTGCAGTCAGCTGGAGGATTTTTCTCCCACCAAAAGCCTTACTAAATTAAAACTAGATTATTCACTAAATGCTTTTAAGCTTTTGTCTTATTTATAAAATTGGACCCAGACTTAATTGCAAAACGAAACAGCTAACACAGATAGCTTTCCCTGAGCCGAACCGGCACAAAGACCAACCACAGAAACAGAAACAAAACACACAGACAGTCAAAGAAGACAACCGCAAAGGTAAAACAATTTTAAAACTAATTTAAAATAGTGTCCTCGGGTTTTTAAACCTGTTTTTATAATTTTCAAAAACCTTGGTGAAAATTATACATTGGCCTACCTAGACTTTAGCAAGGCATTTGACACAGTCCCACACAAAAGATGAATATACAAGTTAGCCAGCCTGGGAGTGGGTCCCAAGATGACAGCCTGGGTAAAGAATTGGCTGGAGAATAGGACACAGAGAGTGATAGTAAATGGAGTCCACTCTGAAAAAGGGGGGTTAGTAGTGGGGTATCGCAGGGTTCAGTATTAGGACCAGTCCTCTTCAATGTCTTTATAAGTGACATTGCAGAGGGACTGGAAGGAAAAGAATGTCTCTTTGCAGATGACACAAAGATCTGCAACAGAGTTGATGCACAAGGTGGGGTGGAAAGGATGAGAAGGGACTTGGCAAGGTTAGAGGAATGGTCAAATGTATGGCAGCTTAGATTCAATGCTAAGAAGTGCAAGGTAATGCACCTGGGAAACAAAAACCCAGGGGAAGAGTACACAATGGGGGGTGAGATACTAACAACAACAAAAATGGAAAGGGACCTGGGGGTAGTCAAATCAGATGACCTAAAGGTGGGCAAGCAATGTGAGAGGGCAGCAAGGAGGGCTGGGGGGATACTGGGATGCATAGGGAGAGGCATCACCAGTAGAAAACAAGAAGTTATTATCCCTCTGTACAGTCAGCTAGTGAGACCCCATCTGGAGTACTGCGTGCAGTTCTGGAGACCCAATCTCCGCAAAGACATAGACAGGATGGAAGCTGTCCAGAGGAGGGCAATTAAAATGGTGCAGGGTCTGCACCGGAAGACATATGAAGAGAGACTTAAGGAGCTTAATATGTATAGCCTCGAGGAAAGGAGGGAGAGGGGGGACATGATAGAAACTTTCAAGTACCTCAAGTGAATCAACAAAGTCCAAGAGAGTAGCATCTTTCAAAAAAAGAGGTGTGCAAGAACAAGGGGGCACAATTTGAAGATAGAAGGGGGCGGCTCAGAGGTAATTTGAAGTATTTTTCACAGAGGGTGGTGGATGTATGGAGCGGCCTTCCAGAGGAGGTTGTGGAGTCACAAACAGTGGTGGAATTCAAGCATGCATGGGACAGTCATAAGGCAATTCTAGGGGGTGGGGGTAGGAAGAAGTAGGCTGCTGGTTAACTAGGATCTGCAGCTTATCCATCAGGTAGGGAAATGGGCAGACTGGGTGGGCCAAGCGGTCCTTATTTGCTGTCAAATTCTGTGTTTCTATGTTTCTATGTAGTAGAGAGTGAAAGCAGGCAAAACATCCTTTTCTTCGGTGAAGCTTTTCCTGTTGTAACACCATTCCGACAGGCGTTTCTGTCCCACTCAGGGTCCCACTCTGCCATGGAGCCTCCAGCTGAACCACCACCATTAAAGACCCTGCTGAGCTCTCAGCACCCAGTCCACCAGGGCAGGCCTTCCTTCACCTGGGGGTCAGAGAAAAACAACAAGGAGCAAATGCACCGCAGGAGCATACATTAAGATTGGTAAGAGATTGAGCTTGTGGCAATGGTGGCGTACCTTTTAAAAAAGTTTTAAACAGCTTTGCTGTCCTGTTTCTCTGTACTACTCAGCAGTCACAGAGAGTGCATAGTATAGGTCTTGGTCACTCCGCTTCCCAGTAGAAAGTAGAGAGAAACAGACTTTCTATAATACCAGGGGTCATGAACTACAAGTACAGGGAAGGAAATACAGGCCAAGCACCAGGGTGTCATATTTTACACAAAGAGTGGTAAAACTCTGGAACAAATTTCCCGAACACTTGGTGATAAAAAAATATATAAACAGCTTTAAAGTGAAACTGAATAAATACATGGATAACAAACCAGAGATGACCACTGTGTAGTGGGGGGCTGGGCAAGAAGGACCAAACAGGTTCATTCCCAGTCCAATACATCCTTATTTTGCTTAGTATTCTTAAAACTTTCAATGAAGAGAAAGGGTGTTCATGAGAATATAGCTGGCAGGTACAGTATACCACAATCTTTGTGCTCAAAGGCTTTTGTAAATACATATATTAAACCCTATGCACGACACCCATGCAGCATGCATAAGGAGTGTGCGTAGCACACCAGTGCATAAATGTGCCACATACACATCCACAACCCAGTGGTGGCATGCACAACATGCATACAAGCCACCAAGCAGGGCCACAGCATGCAGCAGTGCGAGGGTGGTAGCATAACATGTGTGGGGTGTGTGGCTGCAAACAGGCTAACAGCCGCGATAAGAAGCAGTGCATGCATGAACATGTGCCGAGGTATGCAATATGCTGCATAGCCACTTATTACATGCATGCCCAGGGGCTGCTGTAAGCCACCACGTAGGTAGAAATATCAGCTATAGTACAACACCATGCCAATGTGGCAGTCACACAGCAGCATGTGAGGGGCACGCAGCAGCCATGTGAGGCAGTGCTGGCACCCATCCACCACATGACACAGCAGGCACACAACCCCAAGGGCCAGCCAGGTGTGCCAACGCAGGTAATCATGGACATCCCACTGCACACAGGCAGCCACTATGGGGTGTGCAGAGCACCTGCACGTTGAGACCCAACATGTCACTGCCATGGATGTGCCTATCTGGAGAGCCATGGCAGCATGACAAGGGGACACACACTGGTGTCTGCTGACAGTGGGCCCCCACCCCATGCTAGCACAGATGGACAGTGCCCGGATGCACACAAGGTGTAGGCCTCCCCGGCCATACCCACTGCAACGGTGGAATGGATAGACAGCAACCCCCCAACTGCCAGTAGCTGCCAGCAACACACACCCCCATCACACCCAGCCACCAGGCTGCACACACACAGGACCACTTATACAAGACAATGACCACACATGGGTATAACAAACAAAACATTTACTGAACCAGTGCAGAGCACAGCAAGCCAATGTACAAGGACAAGCAATGCAAAGAGCAGCACACAGCCCACAACAACCCCCCCCAGCAGTGCTCCCACCACCAACAACAGCAGGGCCCACCACCCAACCTCAGTCCACAGGAGCCCCCATTGGGACCTCCACCTGTGGGGGCATGACAGCCACTGGCTCCACACCGGTTCCTGGACACATTCTATATGGCCCACCATCCACTAACTCCTCACTGCTGGTGTTCCCTGCATCCTCCTCCACCCTCCTGGGCAATGGCACTCAGAGCAGTAAAATCCTTCACAGTGGACCTCTGTAGTGCTGTGGCAACAAAGGAAACTGTTAGCACAGAGAGACCGGCAGCCCACTTCCCCTCCCCTCTGCCTGCACCGTATATGCAGTATGCTGTCCAGAGCCCTCCCCACCCCGGGGCCAACATCACCCATCACACACATGCTGGTAATGCTGCACCCCATGCCAGTGTGAACTGAGAGGCCACTGGGACCAAACATGTGGTGAGGGGGACAATGCCAGGCCTGTATCTGTCACTGTACCCACCACTGCACGCCAGTGGACCCTGGCTCACTGGCAATCCCCAGGTCCCCACCCTCCCCGTGCCACATGACACTCTACATGCAACACAGGCAAGCCACTCACCCTTGAAGGCACCATGATCCGCCACAGCATCATCTCCTCTGCCAGCTCCATCTCACCCTCGAAATGCATCTGGCCCCTGTCAGTCTGCCACAGGTAACGCAGCCACCTCCTTTGCCAGCAACAGTGATAGATCCCCTGTGGGTGCACCACCATCACATCTGCACTGTCAGCCTGCACTTGCCCGCACAAGTTCCAGCACATGTTGCATTCCTGAGATGTCTTGCATGGGGTGGGGTAGGGAGACACAAGAGGGACAGTGACATCAGTAAACAGCGACTAGCAGTGGCCCACAGTCCAATACCACACAGACACATATGCATGAGTATTGTACTGTCAGATTAACTGGCCGATGGTCCTGTGCCTTCCACAGGATCCCGTATCCTCCACTATCTCTGTAGGCCTGATCGGCCACCCTCCAGAGCTGATGTGGTAGGTGCGCCATACTGACGCCAGTCACCGCACATGCGGGACCATGCCTATATATACCCTCTCTCACCAGCGGCCTGTGCACATGCCATGTGGTGCAAAATGTGCCAGCCACCCAGGCATGCTTGTGCATGAGCACCATGGCCCCACCCACCATAGTGGCACATAGCCAACTGCCTGCATTGCCACTGCTGAATGACAGCACGTGTAACCCATGTGCATTTGTGCGTGGCCGAGTCAAGCAGCATGTCCGTGGACACTGTCTGTGCAGACCACAGGGGGTGTGGGGGCTGCTTGGCAGTCATGGGTATGTGTGCAGCTATACATGTGTGGCACGTGCACCCTCATGGCCATGTGACACATGCCGCACGCAATACGCCCACAGACACGAATATGCCCTGGATGTCATGGACATGTAGGGTACTCAGGTGCAAGTCCTACCAGCGGTCCAGAGGAACACATGCACATAGCCGTGTACTGCCAGCATGGCCAACAGCACCCTGCATGTGGCAACGCACACAGTGGAAGGCATTCATGATGCAAAAGAGGGGCATCACCATGTTGCAGTGCCATCCACTGGCGACACTGTGTACAGTACATCACAGTGATGTGTCCTGGACTATTCTTCAATGTGTACCTACAGCATGCAGGCCGTGCAGGTGGTGCAAAGTGGTGGCCACGAGAGCACTGTTCTGGCCCTGCATGGCCGTCGATGAGCTCTGAGACACCCACTGCATTGAGCACTTCCGAATGGCATGGCACCTAGTAGCACAGTTGTATGACCTTTTCTGCGATAGGGTGTCCCCAAGGATGCAGAGCTCCTGTGCCACATCTGTGGAGATGAAGGTTATGAGTGCCCTTGCCTACTATGCCATGGGATCATTCCAGTGTGTGGCAGGTGACGGCATTGGGGTCAGCCAGTCATCCATGTCCCATACCCTGGCGCAGGTCACATATGCCCTGCTTGACCACATGCACACTCACATATGCCTCCCAGTGATGGACGGTGAGATATGGGCCATGAAGCAGGCCTTCTATGCCATGCATGGGGTGCTAAATGTGCTTGGTGCTGTTGATGGCACCCATATTGCCATTTGTGTCCGAGGAGGTGTATCAGAACAGAAAGGGATTCCACAGCCTCAATTGCCAGGTGGTATGAGATGCGATGGGAATCTTCACGGATGTTTGCACCCAGTTCCTTGGGTTGTGCCATGATGCCTACATCCTGGATGCCTTGAGCTTCAGTACACAGCTTTATTCTGGATGCATGGACGGATGGCTATTGAGTATGTACCATGCACACATGTGTGGGTGGTACACACCCCTGCCAGCTGCACACTGACCTGTTCTCCTCTTCCCACAGGTGACAGCGGATACCCACTATGACCACACCTCTTGATGCCCTACCTGGCACCAGTGGATGAGGTGGAGGAGTTCTACAACTCAGCACATTGCTGTACATGGTCCATTATCAAGAGGAGCATTGGGCTACTGAAGATGCAGTACCGAAGCCTGGACCACACAGGGGGCACCCTCATGCTTGCTCCACCACATGCCTGCCAAGTGTTTGCTGTGTGCATGATGCTCCACAACATGGTGGTGCGGTGTGGCCTTCCCATGCCACAGTACGACCTTCTGGACGGGAAGCTGGGACAACAGGGGGATGACCGCTGTCATGGGATGGATACAGCTGTGGGTTGTGCAGTGCATGCAGGTGTTGTGAACGGCACCTTCAGATTGTAGCATCAGGGTCCTGCACACCATCACTCAGCTTACGGGATCAAGGATTAGCCACAGGACATTGACCGTCGACCATTCCATGCCACGGCATGGCTTGTTCAGGCATGGCTGGCAATGCGCCATATAATGACACATGACTGAGGCTGCGGGATGGCAGTTGCAGTGCCATGCCATTTCACCAGGCCTGGCTGGCATTTGGTGACAAGACACGTGTGCTGCTGGCTAAGCCCCTGTACCACAACAAGGTAGCCAGCCGAACAAGGAACCGCCCTCCCCACTGCTGCATGTGCATTCCCACCTGTGCCCATGGAGTGTGGCCACCACCGCAGTGTGCCCATGTGTGCAGCACCATGTGTCCCTGTAGCTGCACCATGGCATGTGTGTCTGTGGGTGCATGTATGTGTGTGTGGGAGTGCATGCATGTGCATGTGTGTGTGTGTCCCCTACCACCACAGCGACACATAGGAAGCAGCCTGCTCACATAGCCTGGACTGCATGTCCTGCATGCATGCCAGGCCTAGTGCCCTACTGCCCCTGCCCCTGTGCTATGGTGTGGCGTGCATTCAGCCCACCCCTGCCAGTGTATCCACAGGCCCCTCACTGCCTATTGGAGTGTTGCTGTGCTCATCCTGGGTTGTGGCATACTCCATGATGGTCTCCTGGTTGTCTTGTACAGCGGTGTCATCCGAAGGGTCCCTATCATCATGCAGGCCCGGAGTTGCACAGTTTCTGCTTGTGCCCTTCCTCCATCCACATGTGTGGCAGGGTGTGGTGGTATGCTGGTGTCCCAGCGCTGTGTTCCCTGGCTCTTGGAGCACGCAGCTGTTGTGCTGCATGGCCATGTCGGGGGACCCCATTCTATCAGCAGCTCCACGGTGCACTCCTGTGCCTGTGCCATCCTCATTACATTGAGTCCCATGGCATGGACTGCACCAGTCAACTCCATAATGGCCTCTGAGAGCCTGCACTGTGTCTCCAGCCTGTTGTACTCCAGCTGCTGCAGCTCCATGTACTGCGTGTCAGGTATGACACTTGCCGTGTTGGTCAGCTCTGTCTGGTGGGTCTGCTGGATGGTACCTCAACTCCGCTGTCCATCCCTGCATGTGTGGCATGCTGTCCTGTTCTGCTTGACCACAGGACATTGCCAACATGCATGGCAACAACGCTGCAGACCTCATCTCCAGGCACCCATTGCCCTCTATGTATGTGGGGCCAAGCATCATCAGGGACATCGTCGGCTGCCTTTTCCCCCAGTGTGTCCCCATCATTGGTTTCCCTGGCCTGGCTGGTGTTGTCCTTGGACACATGCTGACCTTCATCCTCTGGCTGTGCCAGCCCTGTGCGGGGTTGGGGATGTATGGGGGTGTTTATTGTTCTGTGCATGGTTCTGCCTGTGTCTGTGCTGTGTGGCTCCCCATACTCACCTGCATCATCTTAATCCATTGCTTGCCTGCTCTTTCTATCAGGGCCTGTGGTGTGCTGGCTCCCTGCTGGCATGCTCCCAGCATGTCCGCTCTCCCTGGTATGCTCTGTTGGTACAATGCATTGCCGTTAGCAGGCATGGCAGTCAGGCACTTGTACCACTGGTCATGGTGCGCCCTTTTATGCAATACTCACCAGCCTGTGTGTCGATGCACTCAGCCACACCATGGATGCTGACAGCCATGAAGGTGTCCACCACCATCCTCTCCACAGGAGTCAGCTGGCTGTCCGGCATGGGTGAGCCACAACCAGTCCCCCTTTGTGCCCGTTTACCCTCTGCCACCTTGTGCTTCATGGACGTGTGCATGTCCTGCCATTTGTGTTTGATGGCGGTGATGGTACGTGCATCTGGTCCAGCAGCATTCACTGCAATCTACACGTCTAGCCATAAGCACACTTTTACATCCATGGGGGTAGATAGGGCCAGCGCACCATATAGATGATCATGGTTGGCACGTATCTCCACAACCATGGCTGCCACCTGTGCCCCTTTGAAGTTTGAAATCCTTGTTCTTGCTGCACCACCACTGCATGCACCTCTGATCAGCTGCCCTGCCAGCTGGTCAGTGTTTGCTGGTGCTGCTTGGACCTGCATGCCCATCTCCACATCCTTCTCTTACACTGCCATTGCTACTCCTTTGTCTCTGTGGTCCACATTCACTTCTGCATCTGCACGGTGGGTGGGTGGGGTGTTTGTCCTTATATGGCGGGGTCAGGGAGCAGGGCCAGATTACTGGGAGCTGTCTATGCAGCATACACAATGTCCACAGCTCTGCATGTGGAACCACATGCAGGGCCTGCGCAATTCACATGTAGGTTGGTGCATGCCGCGTACTGCCTGGCCCTGTATGCCACACAGCTATGCTCCACATATGGCTCCCATTTGTGTGCCTTTCTTGCACATTTGTGCATAGGGCCCATTGAGTGTAGCGGATTTCTCAGTATTGTCACCAGTTACTGATAGATTAAGGAACAACTGTACTGTCACTTGGTTGGCTCCAATTTTGTAATATTTATAGATTTGTTTTCCATGCCCCTATCAAAGCTGTCCTTTTAATATCTTTACTGTTTATCTCCTGAACTGTTTGACCCTTATTCCTCAGGCAGACGCCCTATCACCCTCCTTCCCTAGTGTCTTAACTCATTTTCATTAAACCCCCTATGGTTTGTCCACCATGGCACAGCTATTGAGGCTGCCCAGATCCCTTCAGAGACTGAATCCAGACAAGAACAGAGGGCACTGGCTAAAGGTGTGTGGCCTGTGAGTGTCCCATATCATTCCACCTGGGTCTAGGGTTTTCAGTTTTCTCCCTTCTCCTGAGACACTGGCATAAACCTGCAACCACAATCTGCATGCAGCAAGTGTGTTGAGTGAGCCACACATCTTAACTCCCCCACCACAGCTGTCCTAAGATCAGCATCTGTGGATCAGTCAACCAACCACACCAGAGGAGGAAAACATCCTCTGAGATGTTCAATCCTTCCCCTTCTGACAGCCCTTCAGTGTACCTTACTGGTTCCTGAAATCAGTGTATCAGCAGTGGTGCACCAACAAGCTGGCCAGTGCTAACCTTATTCATTCCAATCTCCAGCTCTCTCCCATTGTTTTTGTCCAGCTCGAATTCCACCATGACTTTGTACCATCCTGCGGAGGATTATCATATGAAATAGATGGTATGTCATATAACAAAGGCAGATTATAGGAGGTTCCGAGTGTGCAACATAAATGGTGCATGGTTTGCATGAGAAGCACTATGGGTAGAGATTAATGGATCTCAATATGTACACCCTGAAAAAGAGCAGAGAGAGGCGATATGGTAACAACATATAAGTATCTCAAAGGGATAAACAGAGTACAGGTGGGAAGTCTATTTCAAATGAGAACAAGCAGCAGAACCAGCAGTCATTCAATGAAGCTGGGGTCGGAGTATTGAAAAGTGATGGAAGGAAATATTTCATCACTGAAATGGTGGTAGATGCCTGAAACAGACTGCCAGCAGAAGTGGTGGAGGATAGAACAGTGGCAGGCTTCAAGCATGCATAGGATAGACAGATGGGTTTATTATATAGGAGACAGGGAGGTTGGAGAGTCGGTGGAGACTAGATATGGTCTATGATGATAGAATAAACAGCGAACATTAGGGCAGACTGGGTGGGCCAAGTGGTCCATTTCTGCCATCAAATTCTGTGTTTCTATATCACTGCAAGACTTCTATTTACACTTTATTTTTTTGTTCATTGTCCAGTATCAGGTAGGCAGACAAAACCTGGTGCTCCTCTTCATTGTGCGATACTGCAAAACAATTTTTATAAAACAAAAGTAGAGGAAAAATCAAAGCAACCAAAAATGTAAACATGTAGGATTTGAAACATACCGTATACTCTGCTGTAAATAACAGAGATGAGCAGATAGCATCTGAGGGCCGACAGATGCTACTGCATAGTTTATTGTATACTTAACTGAGCTAGGTTTTCATATTTCCTATCATTTCTTTGCCAAAATAACTGAATTGTCACTTTGTGACCCCCACAGTGCATACAGTACCTAGTGTGACTATTTTAAAAACAGTGCAGATGTATGATATAATGCTTACAGTCTAACCCTCTCTGTATTTGTCTAGTCCACATTTAAAAACAAAATCCCTGGTATGTATTGGGAATGGGTTGGACAATTTCTGTCAATAATAATAAACCCTCCAGAATGTATTGTACTGTAGCTGGTTCACAAATTGGAACTGAAAAGACCCTCCCACTAAAAAACATTATTTTGTTTGGGAATGCAAATTATTAAATGGAATGTGGTACTGGGTCAATATAGCACTGCAACAACAGTGTGGCAATAACTGCACTGTGTAAAGCGTGGAAACATTCAGAGCAACAGGGGTATAACACAGTAGGGAATTATCACTATCCCTGTTGCTCTGTGCAGACATATACAAATGATCAAGCTGCTGCCATGTGTATGATGCTTGGTTAAACCATTTCTGTGGCAGAGTGGCTAAGGCGCCAGTACACAGCAGGCTTGGAGCCATGTGACAATGGTTCGGTTCCCTCCTAGTGTTACGACTGTTTTGATTGTTTTTAAAAGTTATTTTTCCCCCTCTTCGAGTTTCTCCTCATCCCCCAGGTCCACACCCCCTCAGAGTTTATTTTTTAAAGTCTGGGGGTTGTGGGAGTGAAGCCCCTCACATAAACAAAGAAATTACCATTATTTTTTATGGGGTGGGCTGTTTGTGTTGTGGTCGGCTTCCCCCCCTCCAAGTTGTTTCGGCTCTCTCTGTTTTGTCTACAGCATTGTTTGCCGCACTGCTTTTACCATGACCTTATGACCCCATGCCATGGAATGTGACTTACTGTATAAGCAAACTAATATTATAAGCACATTTGAGAAGAGGTTTATTAATGTGGGTCTATATGATTGTTTAGGATTTAAATTAGAACCAGAAGGGGTTTCCTTTAAAAGAAATTGCACTGAACTTGTAAGTTATTTTTTTCTTCTAGAATCAGTTTTTTAATATAATGCTGGTTACCATTATGTTATGTTTCCATCTTTTCTGCCCTTATACTGTAGTTAACAGAGGAGTGGCGTTTCTTGTTTACGCTATGGGGCAAGTACCATTTTCAAACTGTACAATGTATGTTATATCCTTCTCAGACACAGAGCTGTACAGTAAGTAATGCTGTGACCACATTTTAAATCTGCTTTCTCCAGAATTTTGCAGAACTTTGGAAATTCTGTCCAATTCTTGGAATGCCACATACTTTATTACCTATTTATTTGATTGCAGCCAAAAAAGCTATAACAAGAAGGTGGATGACCACTACCATTCCTAGGGTTGAAGAATGGAGAGCTATGGTTATGAATATTTATCAGTTAGAAAGACTGACAGCTATTATACACGACAAAACTGATTTATTTATGGTCAAGTGGCAAAAATGTGTTTGGTATATGACACAGTTTGATTCAGACTTTGTCCCTTAGGAGGCACCTGAAGCTCAAGGAGAGGGTGCTATCTCACGGGGATGGACACAGTACTTCGTATCTAGATGGGTTTATTACATATTGGATGAGCAGTTAATTGTGGAAATATCTATGGTTTTTAAATAGACAGGTATATAGAATAATGGATTATCAATAACATAAAGTCTATTCCTATGACCAAAATTGTAAACTATTCCAAAATGCTACATAATGATGTAAGAGTGTTATGTGTGTGCCATTTAACAAAAAATAAATAAAAACTATATTTAAAAACAAGAAGTGGATTCTGAAATCCTAAAAGAAAATGTTAGTTGCAGAATCATATTCTGAAGTTTATGCAAACCGTATATTTATTTTCCACAAACTGCAGAATATTTCTATTCCACAGGTTATTATTCCATGTTTCACATTGAAATGATTTCACAAAATTTCACAGAATTAAAAAAGAAATTCCAAAACACTTTTTAGAACTGGAACTGCCATTCAGCACAAATTCCATGTTCTACCCAGTTCTAATACTGAAATGTGGATATACTGTGCCAACAAATTAAGAACTTCAGAAAGGTGTGTTTTATATATTAATGTATGTAATTACTGTTTCTGCTCCATCAGCAGCCTAACTCAAGCAGTTAGACTTGCAGCAGTAGTAGTAGGATGCATTCAATCATCCAGCTAGTGCTCCCACGTGAGCTGTTTGTGTTTGGCTGCTGACAGAGCAGGAACAGTTATTACATGTGTTAGCATGTAAATTGTGTCAATGATATGCACTACACCCTACAGTTCTACAATGATCCTTACCACTAGTGTGTAAAAACAAATTATCAAAAGAGTCAGAGAGAAATGAAGATATTTGAGTGGTAGCTGACATTCTGTTAGCCTTACATTAATCTTTAATTAACATAATTATAGGAGGGGTGTGGCCAAGCCAGGGAGCAAGATGGACATGTAAAACAAGAGCTCCGAGACCATCCAATGTACTATCATTCCATCCTATGCTGTTTAATGAAAATTGATCATCATCCCTACAGCAGAAGATACATAAATGACAATAGCAACAAAAGTTATGAAAAAACAAGTGCAGCTCCCATTTTAAGGTGGTGGGTGAAATGAGTAAACAATTGGGCTTAGATCACCTGGTCACCCGCATGGCCTGTAGATCTACAGCAGACACCTCGCACAGTGCAGAACTACCAATGGCAGGTTCCTTGGTCCCTTCTGGCCTTACCATCGAGAGCCTAATTTCTAACCTTAAGTATGACTTAACAACTCAAATGCATGACAGATTCACATATTTGAATGCACAACGTACCCATCTGCAGCAAATGATCAACATGATAGGGGATAAGTTGGAGAAGCACGAGGGTCAGCTCACTGAGTTGGAGGAGAAAGTCAGTGCTCAGGAGGATGCCTTCAACAAGTTAGACCCTCTATTGCAACAGGCCCTGTGGGAGATTGAACAGTTTAAGGCCACTCTGGATGACCATGAAAATCGGGAGTGCTACTGCAATGTTTAGCTTTTGGGCCTCCTTGGAGGAACCAAAGGAAAGGACTGTTGGTGCTTTATGCAGCAGTGGCTGGTGCAGACCCTTCCTTTCCTTGAGGGCACATTTATAGAAATACTTTTAAGAACTTTGATGTTAGTGTTATCAAATTTATAATCACCCAGTATTGTTTACTCATTGTGAATACTAGAATAAGGATGTTAGCTTTTTTTTTTGAAGTACAATTATTCCTGTATTGTTAATGTATTGTTAAAATATATTATCCTTGTATGAAATGTTGTTTTGTATCATCCCTTATGTTGCGTCCTCCCAGGACCACCTTGTAAATGAATTCAGGATAGGTCGCACTCCCAAGGATAAAATGAGCTCAAAAATTATGCAAAGTGAAACATTTTTATTACACAAATAGCAAATACATTCACAGCTTAAGGCAAAATACTGGGAACTACCAGAACCCCCTGCACCTCGACCCTAGCGGTCTTCCTGATGGGGCCCCATAGGAAGAACGATAGAGTCAAAGTGCAAGGGTTCTGGTGGTTCCCAGTATTTTGCCTTAAGCTGTGGATGTATTTGCTATTTGTGCAAAATACATATTTCACTTTGTATAATTTTTGAGCTCATTTTATCCTTGGGAGTGCAGCCTTTCCTGGTTTTGTTGTCTGTTTTGGGGCTGGCTGTCCTGTCAGCACCCCTCTTGTTATCTAGTGGAGCTCAATCTTACATTTGCTTGAACCACCTTGTAAATGAGTCTGCTCAATGGTGTCTTTTCCTGGTAAAAATAAAATTTAATTGAATTCAATGCAATGTGCACACAGATCTGTAAGGAAACCAGGGCATAGTGAGAGGCCCAGGCACCTAATCATCAAATTCCTGAGGTACCAAGAAAGACAAAAGGTCCTGGCTGCAGCACAAAAGATCGACTACATTATGATTTATTTTATTTATTTATTTATTGAAATCTAGGATTACAAATACCTTTGAGCAGGAACTGCTCATTTACAAAGGTTCCACATCGAAGGAATGGGGGGTATACATACATACAAAGGTCAACATAATAATACATAGTTACACAATAAAAAGAAGTAAAAGACTGAGGTTTAGGAAATTCCAGTAATTCAAAATGTGCCAAATGTTAGGTAGCATGACATACCAGCCAAGGGCAATCTTAGAAATAAGTGCTGCAGGTGAGAGGGAAGGGGGTATGCAGGCAGGAAGGCTATTGTCAGAGGGTAGAGGGTGAGGGTAAGAGCTCTAAAGGGGAGGGAGGAGGGATAAAAGTCAGGAAATGCCCGGGGGGAGGTAAGGGAGAGGGGGCAAGGGGGTAGGCAGGTAGAAGGGGGCAAGGCGGGGAGAGGTAGCTGTCAAGACTAAAGTGGATGGCAGTGAGCAGTGGGCCCTGATTAGGCGAGGCAGTCACAACAACTAGTTGAAATGAGATGAAGTCAGAGTTGTCTCTTAAAAGGGCCAAGAGCAGCAGCAGTGAGAGTTTCTTTGTTGAGAGTATTGTACCACTGTGGTGCTCTGTGGGTAAAGGCCCTCTGGCCCATGGTAGTCCGGCATCTGGGACAAGGAAGTTAGTTGTTGTGAACTTCTAGTTCACTGGTGCTGTGGTGGTCACGAGGGAGTTTTTCAATGCCCGGGGCATGAACCCGAGGAGGACTTTTGGCTAAGAGGTAGTTTGATACTGTATCCGGGTTGATGAGAGGAAGCCATCCTGCCCGAGTGTACAGGTCACAAGTGTGTGTAAGTCGGTCAGCCCCAGTTAGCAGCCTGCATGCTTTGTTGAGTGCAACTGTAATTCTGTGGAGGGCAGAGACGGAGGCAGAGCCATAAATTGCTAGTCCATAATCGATGATGGAGGTGACAGAGCTGTTGATAGCCAACCGGAGAGTGTCAGGAGTCGTGCAGTGTTTGTGCCTGTAAAGCAGGCCTATACGGATGTTGGTGGCTTTCGCGACAGAATCTATGTGCCGATGGTAGGAGAGTGAGCTGTCCAATGTGACACCTAGGTATTTAAAATCAGGAACCTGTTCAAGTAAGGTCCCTGTTTGGTTTAGGATGGTGAGGTCACGGGATTTGTGCCATCTGGCATTGTAGAAAGGTCATGACCTTTGTTTTGCTGTAGTTCATGACCAGTTTGTGTGACTTGAACCATTCTTCAATGCGCATGAATTCAAGCTGTAATTGTTTCTCGAGGAGCTCTGCGTTTTGGTGGTTGGTGAACATGACTGCGTCGTCGGTGTAGAGCAGTAATTTCTGGTGGCAGACACTGGGAAGGTCATTGAGGAAGAGGCTGAAGAGTAGTGGCCCCAGGATGGACCCCTGTGGGAACCCTGAAAGGACAGGCTTTTCTTCCAAGGTGACACCGGCAATCCTAACCCGCTGGACCCTCTCCCCAAGGTAGCTTGAAGACCAGAGCAGTGCTTCATTGGAGAGCCCAATGTTTGATAATTGCATGAGTAGGAGTGGGTGGTTCACAGTATCAAAGGATTTTGTAAGGTCGATGAATACTACCCCTACACAGTTTCCTTGATCGAGTGTGGTATGGATGAAGCCCGTGAATTCTAATAGTGCAGTGGTGGTACTGTGCTCTTTTCGGAAACCATGTTGCTCAGGACACTGGATGTTGTATTTTTCCAGGTACTTGTCTTGTTGGTCTGAGGCGATGCACTCCAGGGCCTTAGATAATGGAGGGAGGATGGAGATAGGTCTGTAGTTGGAGTGCAGTGATTTGTCTCCACTTTTGTGTACCGGTGTGATGGCCGCCTGTTTCCAGCGAGATGGGAACTGGGACATCCTTAGTGATAGGTTGAGGACCTTTGTCAGGGGTTCAAGGACTTCTTCAAGGACAAGTGCTAACAAACTTCAGGTCAAGGGAGTCACTGCTGTAGCCTGCATTGTGAATGGCCTTCTGAATATAGGTTCTGGCTTCATGCACTGGGATCTCCTTGAAGTAGAATTGTGGGGCAGGGTGAAGGAGTGGAGTAGTTGCAGGAGGGTTACTACCAGAGAGGGCATCAAAGAAATTAGAAGGGAGGACACTATCCAAGTTGGAGAATGCATTGTTAAAGGTGTTGGTGATCGTGTACAGGTCAGATGTTGGTGTTCCATTTATGTTGAGCATGGTGGGTGGTGACTTAGGGTCCTTGCCTGTAAGGTCTTTCAAGTTACTCCAAAATTTTTTTCCATCACCCCAGGAGTTGGAGAGAGCTTCCTTGAAGTATTTGCTTTTGGCGCTTTTAACTGCCCACGTGCACTCATTTCTGGCAGCTTTATATTTATGAATATCCCCAGGTTTGAATGTTGCATGGGCACAGTGCCAGAGATGATCCCTATGTTTGAATAAAGTGATTAGATCGGGAGTTATCCAAGGATTAGCTCTGCCTCTGACCTTCAGCTTTTTGAGATGTGCAAAGATATTGCAGGCCGCAATGAAGTGGCTGATGAAAATGTCTAAGGCTTGGTTTACATCAATGGCAGAGTCAATTGGTGTCCAGTCCTGGTGGCTTAGGTGTGTCTTTAGTAGCTCAAGGTACCCCTGCTTTAGCACTCTGGTGTGGATTATTTTAGGAGGGGGCTTAATGAATTTGTTTGTCCAGGTACATGTGACCAGTGAGTGGTCACTGATCCCATCAGGGAGCACTGAGACTTTTGAAATTCGTTCAGGGTGATTAGTAAGGATCCAGTCCAGAAGTGTGTGCGACCTTGTCCTATAGTTGCATCTGGTGGGGGTGGTAACAAGCTGGGTGAGGTTCTGTGACTTGACAGCATCCTTGTAGTTTCTGGCCTCCAGAGATAGCCAATTTATGTTGAAGTCGCCTAGTACTATGAGTTCAGAGTTATGGTGTAATCCCTGTAGGCTTTCCAATATGCTCATAAATCCATTGGGCTGATCTTTAGGGGGTAGGTACACAGAGGCAATGGTGAGCTCCTTGTTGTGCGCCCCAAGTAGAACTTTAATAGCGAGAACCTGTGAGAGTGGTTTAGGGTTTGAGAACGGGAAGACTTGACCCAGATAGGAATTCCTCAGGTAGATGGCACAGCCCCCACCTCATTTGAAACCCTGTCCTGCCTGAATATAGAGTATCCAGGGATGGTGACTGCAGCATCTGGTATCTTGGGGTTAAGCCATGTTTCGACAACAGAGAGTACATCAGGGCTATGTTGCTGGACCCAGGTTTGCAAGGTGTCAAGTTTGTTAATGAGGCTGCAGACATTGATTGAGGCTAATGTGAGGGACCCCTCCTGCCTTTTTTGTGGCATGGGGTGCTAGGCCGATAGGCCTCGGGTTAGGATGAACATTTCCAGATATCAGAAGTAGCATAAGTAGTATCCTAAGAAGGTACGCTTTAATCATTTTGCAGATTAGTTTTGTTGTAGGGTATCTAGACTTCTTGGCCTTGCTGGTCTGTGTTTGCCCCGTGATATTGCAGAGCACAATATATGAAGCCATGTTCTCAGAGGTGCCACGTGATTGATGAAAAGTAACCAAACCCACAGGAAATGGTGAACTACCAGGGACCACAAAACTGTTATTGTAGCTCAAAGACCCAGAATGTGATAAATTCCTGAAGGAGTTAAATTCCCTGAAGGTGATGAACATTAGCCTGGGGCATATGCAGGATGTAAAAATCCTTTGTTAGTATCTTCCCTTTGTTCTCCAAAATAGTTGTGAATAGACCTCAAAGACAAGTACACATCCTTTAAGAACAAGTCAGACGGAAATGTGGATTCAATGCAGCACTCCACAACTCAGTACTTGTATAACAGATTTACTGACCTTACTTTTGGCTTTGATGGTTTCCAAAAAAGTTGATTTATGATGAGAATACCAATACCTGGTGGTGATGTTTTGCAGTTTCTTAGTCCAGGAAATGTTCATAGATGTTATGTCCAAGAATGGTCCAGTTCCTCCAAGCAGAAACACATGAAACTCCACAAAAACTAAGCTACTGACAGAGACAAACACACACAGCCAGCCACACAGGCTCTATGGATAGATGGACACAAAGTCAGTATCTTCTCCGCTTTTTCTTGGAGACTCCAGCAAGAACAGCAGGCATTTATGGAGGTCAACAGAAAAAAACATGCATTGAACTGTCCCTTTTCTCTCATCTATCCAGCCAAGTTGATCATCAGAGCACCAAACAAAATCAAAAAATCATTTACAGACCCCAAGGAAGCACTTTCTTTTTTCTGCTTGTAGCTAGAGAAGAAGGGCCAGGAAGATAATAAATCTCCCAGGTCTTCTCCACCCTAAGATGGAATATTTGATCTCAAGGTACTGTTCTTCTTTTTCAGGTGTTGGGGAAGGGAGGGCTATATGTGTTGGTCTGTAATGGGCTTTGCTCAGCCTATCATTGCTGGAGCAGGTGGCTCCTTCTCCCCCCCAACACACCATCCTGGAGGTCAAGTTAGGACTTCGACTTATGGACCTGGCTTGGGTCCCTACTGCTGTACGAGTTTCTTAAAAAGGCCAAGTGTATACTAAGAATATTGGTGTCTCTGCCACCAAAGCTCTAGATTCTCCTTTTTGTATGGAATATTTGCATTATTTTCTGAGACATAGTGGTGATAAAACTTTCCATTAGACATTTTGGGAAGAAAGCTTGAACACTAATGATCTTACATGTTTGGTAAATATGGAGAAGGTCAGGTCTAACTTAATTTAGACCGCAGCTTAGATGGATCACTCAGACTTTTCATTGGGCTTGAAGATCTCATAACCAGATACAAGGACTATGACATTATTTTCTACACAGCCATTAGGATGAACAAAATCCTTTCTAGTTATTAGATCTTTTAATTTCCCTACTATCCATCCATAATACTATTTTGAAAGGTGAATCGTATGAATCATATTGATGGACTTATTATGTTCATTTACCAATAGTGTAGAGTCCTGCTACTTTACTGGTTACTTGCTTTTCAGTCAATGGGGCATTCTTAGAATGTATATATCTAAAGGAAAGGGATTTATATGGTATCTGTTCTGGGCTAATGGCCTCAGGTGAAAGGACAGACACATCAAGGAATCTGCTTGTGTCATTTGCTTTCTTGCTGTTTTGGGATGAGGGTGACTGTATTATGTGGGGATGGATCTTCCAATACTATGAGACTGTGGGGGTCTTGTTGGGGGGAGTTCTGGGTGGTGGGGAGGGTTTGACTGGCTCCCATGTGCCTTGGTGTAGGAGGAAAAATTCACACTGGAAACTGAAAGGTCATCCTGCATATTAAAAATTAAGGGTGTAAGAGCAATGGCAAGTTAAAGCTGAGATGTGCATAGGGGAGAGACACCAGTGGGCATGAATCAGCTGGCTCTGCATAGGCTGCCTCCTATTTCCCATTGCAGGCTCTCAGACAATAGTATTTGAACTCAGAAACATCAGGGGCTGAGATGCATGGGGGGGGGACTGATTTGGCATCCTCTGTCTGACATCTGCCCCCAAAACATGTGAGAGAGCCCAGGGCCAGCATGGGAATGCCCCTCTGCTCCTTTACCCAGCTCAAAGGAGATAAAGAGGATCAGAACACATGTAGTGGACGATCGCATAATGACCTATAAGCTGGATGGGTGTCCACTGGCTCTTCCACAAGATGTAGTGAACTCTAGGGGTATCTTCCTTCCCAGGGATCTGGACAGATTCAAGGTGGTGGTGGTGGGGGGGTTCATTCCTGAAGGTTTATCTGGGTTTTAATGTTGTCTTATTTTGAGATTCTTTGCTTGTTATGTGAGGTACACTGGGGAGAGATTACTTTAAACTATGGTTGGTTTCTCCCTAGAGATTGTACTGAGGGCTACCCTTCTATTGGGCAGCATAGAATCTAATTTTCTGTTTAGGGTTCAAGAAATGGTAGTTACCCATATTGGGGTTAGTTCTCATCAGTTTGTGGAAGGGGGAGAAGTTTCTTGGTTGTTTAAAAGTTATGACTGTTCAATGTTGTTCTGCGTTGATTTTAAATGTTTAACTAACTTTCCAGTACTTTACAGCATACAGCGAATGGGGAAATGCATCTAAGTATGGGCTCCTGGGGGTCCTTATAAAACATTATCATTGCTCATGGATCAACTAAAAGTAGTTTTGTGGAATGTCATTGGTCTTAAGACTGTAGTGAAGAGGAAAAGGATGTTAACATATTTTAAAATGGTCAAGGGGAATGTTTTTCTCCTGCAGGAGATTCACCTCACTAAAGATGAATCTGATAAATTAATGAAATTGGGGTGGGGGGGTACCATGCTGGTGGCCAGCTTTACATCAAAAGCCAGGGGAGTACCGGTGTGGCTCAGGCTTGGCCTCTGTGTAAAAATTATTTCATATCTTCCTAACCTCAGGGTTGATATACTGGAGTTGACTCCTCAATTGAGGGAAAAAGATTTACTTTTGTTTCAATGTACGGTCCTAATTTTGATAGCCCAGAATTTTTCCATAATTTAGCTTTATTAGTAGCATATTCAAAGGAACATTTATACATTGGAGGACTTTATTACATTCTGGGACCCTGTATTGGACCATTCGGTCTCTAAGGTGTGCTCACCACCCAGGAGTGTGGCTGCTCTTAGGAGCCTGGCAAGCAAAGGGGCACTGACGGAGGTGTGGCAAAACTTGCACCCGGATCAGCATGACTTTTCTTTCTTTTCTCATGCACACAAGGTCTACAATAGAATTAACCTGGCATTTTTATCTTCAGATCTCCTGAGAACATTAAGACAGCAGCTTATGGGCCTATTTGTATTTCAGACCATGCCCCTCTGAAGGTAGAATTGACTTTATTCAAAGGCCCGCCACCAAGACAATAATGGCACCTGAATCCTACCCTGCTAATGGATGGTGCCTACAAGGATCAAATGTCAGTTGCAATCAAAGAGTTTGTGGTCCACATCAGGGTGAAAGACACTTCAATGATGGCCACCTTGGAGGCACTAAAAGCTTACATTCAGGGAGCTTCCATCTCATATGCAGCCCATAAGCAAAAACAGGAGTCCCAGGAGGAAAGAGATTCAGAAACCCGGGTCAAAGCACTAGAAAGAACACTAATGGTTGAGAAGGGGGAAGCTGATCTGGGGAACTCAGATGGCTCAAAGGAAGGCTGAATCAGCTTTCTTCATGAAACATAGAAAGATATCTACTGATTACTAAGCTGGGAATTATTTTAGGGATCAGAGTGGGTAAATGGCTAGCCTGTTGAGCAAAGCAAAAACAGACAGAGAGGCAGACCCTGAAACTGGAGGGGCCAGACGGGGAGATTACAACAGATCAAAAAATTATAAATAATACCTTTCAGAACTTTTATCAGTCTCTCCATACCTCAGAAGTCCCACCGGGCCTAACCCCACATACTTTTTTAAATAGCATCCCAATGAATATCCTAGACCCCATGGTGGTGGTGGAGCATGATAATCTGATTACCCTTGCAGAGCTTCATAAAGTCATTTGGTCCTCAAATGTAAGCAAGGCTCCAGGACCTGATGGAATTCCTCTGGAATTCTATAAAACTTTTTGTCTGAACTTAAATCAGTGAATGTATTCAATGGTGCAGGAAGTATTGGGGAGAAGAAATCTGTCAGGTTTCCAGTCCCTAGCAACCATTACAGTCTTGCCAAAATCAGGTAAAGATCTGGTGAAATGTGGTTCATACCAATCCACTTCCTTACTAAATACCGATTACAAGGTCTTGGCTAAAATGTTGACTGCTAGAATAAAGAGGTTCTGTCGCAGCTTGTACACCCTGACCAGGATGGTTTCGTGAAGGGTAGACAGGCCAAATACAACATCAGAAGGAGCCTTAACATCATGTACTGATGGGCATCGGGAAAACTGGATGGAGCTCGAGGCCTTCTTGTGCTGGATGCAGAGAAGGCCTTTGACTAAATGGAATGGCCATTTATGTTTACTGTTCTTAATAAATATGGCATATGGCACTCAGCTTCACATTGTGCCACATTACACCCCAGGGTATGATTAACAGACCATTAGCATAACCCTCAGATGTACCTTATTGCTCAGATCACAATGTGGCTGGCCTGCTGAAACAGTGGTAGGGCTACCATTCATGACACTGGTGACCTGGGTTCAGGAATGAGCCCAATGCATCAGAAGGTCAGCTGGGGGGAGGCTGAATGAGCATCATATGGATAGCTATCCTCCCTAGGGATGGGGGATGGGGGGCCATGGGTTTCTGGCACACTGACATCATTGCACATCTGAGCCTCTGGGGGAAACTAGAAGCAGAAAACCCTCAGGGACAGCAGCAGGATGATACTCAAATGGCTCTCTGCTGAAGGACATCCCAGGTGCAAGTCTCAGCTGTGGGCTCTGGCTGACCTTGGTCCCTCCCCCATGGAAGCCCCCCCAAAGTGGACAAGCTGGGGGCTACCCAATATACCCAGTATGGGTGGCTTGGGGAGTATGCTGGGGCGAAAGTACAAGAGAGGCTGAACAAAGGGTACATGCCTTCCTGAACCAGACAGGTAAATAGAATTGAAAGAAAAAGAAGAACAGAATCACACTGGAATTTACTAAAAGACCAGTAAAGATAGAACTTTAATAGAATGGGGACCAGTATTTGAAGTACAGCACATATAGACAGGAAAGGCCTGCTGGTCAAGGCAGTTCTCCTTTAAGTGGCTGCAGACAGTCAAATGCTGTATTCACAAAATGCAACAGCACAAATAGACACTTATGAAGATGAAGATATGTGGGGTACTTGGGTACCTGAAGATTGGGACTTGAATATTGTTGATCAGAGCTATGTTACAGCATTACTGCAAGCAGTAGACATCGCTGCAGAAATAGACACAGTACAAGTCTATGGTAATAACAGACACAATTTTAAACCTAAATCATTATTTTGTCTACAAGTAAATTGTGCAGCAATTACAACTTTCAAACAAATGCTTATTGATGAAACAGAAAAACAGAAAAATATTTGTCCCACCACTTACAGTAGTTACCATAACAACCTAAGGGAAGATAGAATTGAGGGAACTGAGAGTGAGGAGGTTACTAGCGGAGTCCCTCAGGGCTCTGTCCTTGTACCAACACTGTTCAATCCATACATATCCAACATGCAAATTAACTCAAATAACATTCTATCTAAATTTGCTGATGACACAAAACTGTTTGGGAGGGTAGATTCTGTAAACCACACAACTCAAGTAATCAATAACCTTGCTAACATCGAGAATTGGGCCAGCATAAATGAGATAGACGTTAACACTGAAACATGCACTGTACTCTATCTCAGAAAAAATAACCCAATACAGATTTACTAATTTTACAATATTACACTAAAAGTATCAAACAGCGAAAAAGATCTCGGGATCACAGTTAACAATAAATTTACTTCCACTGATCATTGTAACAAGTTAGCAATAAACTCAATTGCACTTCTAAGAAGGCTAGACTGTACATTTATTTCTAAGACTGAAGAGTGTATAATCCCACTTTACAAAACCTGTATCAGGCCATATTCTGACTACGGATCACCAATTTGGAACCCATACCTAAGAAAAGACATAGTTAGAGTGGAGCAAATACAGAAAAGAGCCAGCAAAATGGTTCCCCACTTATCACACTTGGACTATCACAACAGACTTTTGAAATTTTTGAAAGGCAGTATAGCGCAGTGGTTTAAGGCTCTGAGCTGCAACTCTAGAGACCTACCACAGCCCCCACTTGCATACTGTGTGACCGTAAACAAGTCACTTAACTTCCCTGTGCTCCCAGTTCACACCTGTAAACAAGCTTTCAGCTTAGAGTGTCTCTCCTGGTTAAACAATTTGAAAAAAAAAAATTGGGCCTGCACTCCTTGAAACTGAGGCGCCGTAGAGGGGACCTTTATTCCTCTTCAAAACACTACAAACACCGTCCTTAATGCAACAATGCGGCACACATTATTCTGGCACAAAATTGGTACCAAGACTCCACTCTAAGCAACTTGTGGTAGGAAAAGCAAAATACAACAAAAGGCTAAACTACTTCTTAATATGGGCCCAAAGACTGTGGAACAAACTCCCACAAGATTTACCTGACAGTAAAACATTTGAAACATTTAAAAAGGTTTAGATACATGGTTAATCAATAACTGATCCCTCAAATGCGCCACAAAACTTGTGGGGGGAATTCTTGATGGGCTTACACCTACTTATGCTCCACAAACACCTAGTAAACCTAGTGAACCACCTAGAAATTAAAGAACTTGAAACAATGAAAGGAATTGTAATAAAAACATCAGATAAAGGGTGGAATCTGTTTATTATGCCAGAAGAATTGTATGTGGGAAAATGTATAGATTTATTAAATGATGATCAAAAATACCTTCAATTAAAGACAGTTCCTACTGTAAGATTTTAGGGTGAGTTGTTTGAATTTATTGATCTATCTATACAATGTGGATGGATCAATAAAAGAAAGGCACATTTTCTGAAAGTGTACTATCACATGGTGCCAACATTTTACATCCTGCCAAAAACTCATAAAAATATTACCAACCCACAAGGTCAACCAATTATTGCAGTAATAGGTTCCATTACACAGAACTTAAGCATGTTTATAGATAGTTTTCTGCACCTGCATGTGCTAACTTTACCCTCTCACTTTAGAGACAGTATGGACATTATGAGTAAACTGAAAGGAAGGATTTGGGACAATAACTGGATTGGCTGGCAAAAGACGCCTGTAGATTGTATACGTCTATTAGACATGAAATTGGATTAGAAGCTGTACTGCATTTTTTGAACAAAAATCCAGAAAATCCTAGTGATTTTCTGTTAAATAGTATTCAATTTGCGTAAACACATTATTATTTTATGTGTAACAGAAAGAATGTTTTACAGACTTGCAGCACGTCAGTGGGGGCCTCATTTGACACCTCATACGCCAATTTGGTAATGGATTATTTTGAAGGAAAAATGGATCTTTGACAGAACAGTCAATTCATACCTGGACCAGATTATCACCTGGTTCATGTTTGATGATGATATTATAGTTATTTGGACAGGGAGCACAGAAAATATTACCAAATTTATGGAATATTTGAACCAAAATCATATGGGACTTGAGTTCACTTACGGGAATGACACCAAAACAATAACATTTCTTGACCTATTGTTATCTTGGATACATGGGGAGTGCATAAAAACTTTTGGGTACAGAAGAGAAACATCAGGCAATGCTATATTGCATGCCAAAAGTGCCCACCCAAAGAAACTTATATCCTCCATACCATATGGAGAAATGATAAGACTAAAATGTAACTGTTCAGACAAGAACAAGTTCCTTAGACAAGTCAGTGACTTGAGGTTTAGATTTTCCGCAAGAGGTTACAGAGCAGATATTTAGGATGAGGCATAAAGGAAATTTTTGCTATTGGACAAAGAGGATTTATTAACTCCTAAACAAGTGAGAATGAATAACAGCATGGAGGAAAGGGGAAAAGAGAGAGGCAACAAAAAGGAGAATGTTACTTTTGTGACAGATTTTAATCTGTCAGCAGCCAGAGTTGAGGGTATAGTCCAAAAGCTTTGGCCCAATTTGTTAAGTAATCCCATTTTGAAAGAACAAGTGCACCCAAAACCTAGAGTGACTTTTAGTAAAGGGAGGAGCATTGGTGATTAATTGTTTAGAAGTCATTTTTCAGCTAGCATGTCTACGAACTATAGATGGCTAGGAGTCAAACCTAAGGGACATTTCAAATGTGGCAAGTGCAACATGTTTCAATATGCCTACACAGGACATAGTTTTGAAAAACCTGGTAAAAACTTTGAAATTAATGAGTTTATAACTTGTTCTACACCTTTTGTAATTTGTTTGCTGGTGTTCCTATAAGTTCTATTATATAGGCAAAACAACCCAACCTGCAAAATTACATATACAAGAGCATGTAGGAGCAATAATTAATGTTAACTAGAGGTGGGTGAAGTGGCCAAAATTCATTCCGTGATGCAATTCATGGAGTAATTTGGAATCCATGAAGTAATCCGCAACACGAAATGGAGTACTTCACGTCATACTGAGGAATGCGAAATCCATTGAAAACAATGACTTTGCGTTACTCCGCCTTCCCCCAATCACTTCTGCACCAATTTTAAGGCAAAATACATAGAAATAAATGTACTTCGCATCACTTCACCTTGTTTGTGAGCTCCAAGGAGAATTTTGCAGTGAATAATGGTATTGAAGGTCACATGGGCTCTAGATTGTACTGCACAGCCTCAGTTCTATGTAGTGTGTGTATAGTGGTAGCTGGCGACAGTTTGTTGTCAGAGCTCTGTGATTGAAACCCTCTAAAAGCTGTTAAAAAAGCCTTTTGAGCTATTTTGTTTTCTCAAAATTTAGTACATCAATTGTAGGAAACCCTCCTGTGCTCATATCAAGTGTTTATTGTTTGTGAGTGGATTTTGAATGTTAATTTAGAACATTCAGTCTGTGTACGGACAGACACTTAAAATGTGCTTTGGGGGAGGGGCATATCTGTGGTGGAGGTAGATTAACTGGGAGAAAAAGGCAGTCTTTCTGTGTTGGTTATACTTTTCTTGTATAACTGTTAATGTACACACAGTAATATTTTCAGTAATTCTTGACTTTCTTTGCTGATTGTTGTGGTGCAGCAGTGCATAATTTCAGTTTGTTTAAAAGATCTGGTTATATTACTGAAGTTTTCAATTTTCTACACATTACTTGTAGTGTGTGTGTGAGTGTGTGTGTGATGCGTGCCATCAAATCAGACACCTTTTATTATGCCACAAAGTAATTGCAGCAGTGTGAGCCTGCTATTCACTGCACCTGTGTTATTTTCTACTGCTTTGTGTATTTTGGTAGTGGACTGTTACTGCAGTTCACTGCCCCCCCCCCCACAACAGGCAAAAGAAATTCTTTCCAGATTTGGCTTTGTGACTTGTGAGCACTGGTTAAGGTGTGTTGTGCCTTTACATCTGCATCTGCATCTCGAGTGCACAGCACAGTCTTAATCTGTCTGTGTGTTTGTTTCTCTTTAGGGCCTAATCTCCATCTCTAACTTAAGTCACAGTTGTTTATTTGACTTCCCTTCAGAGTACCTTGTGGTGCATATTTCCATGTGACCATTGTTCTCATTAATGTGCATTTTTAAGTCAGGGCGATCATCATAAGTCATTCATGACACAAATCGCATTTTTCATCTTCATGGTCACGATGATTCACGAATTACAAAACTTTAAGTTTTTGGGTTGTAAGTTGCATGTAACCCTGTTTTGTAGTATCTCGGCTTGACCATTGTACTCATTAATATGTGTTTTCAAGTCAGGGTGTTTGGGGTGGTGCAGGTCAGGGAAGTACAGCCGTAGGTATTTGCGTACAGTTCATTAGTCATGTCACGCCAGTTACTCAGCACGAGACAAATCACGTTCTTCATGAATCAAAGCAGTTATATATTTTTTTTTCAGTTCTGATGATACACTGACTGAGAACCAGAGAAAAATAAATTTAAGGTAGCTGTGCCTGGGTCTGTTGGTATTAAATCCATCCCTCCTCCAAAAGGTTGTGATGTAGCAGTTCCTGTTGAAGATGATCATGACCCGGGAAGGGGGCATGATAGAAAATATCAAGTACCAAAAGCAAATCAACAATGTACAAGAGGGTAGCATCATCCAGAAAAAGAGATGTGCATGAGGACGGGCACAGAATTTGAAGATAGAGGAAGGATGGATCAGCGGCAATGTCAGGACATATTTTTTTCACACAGAGGGTGGTGGGTGCAAGAACAAAATAAAACTAATGATCAGTGTTCTGATGGGACAGCAGCAGTTGAAGCATCCCCATAATTTGTAACTGGTGCCCCTCAATTCACTCCAACTGCTACTCAATGCTGTCAAGATGGTGGTCAACAGCCTCCAACTCACTTCACATCAGGCACAAATCAGTCTGTGTGGCAGGTAGTTGGATAGGGTTGCCACTGTCACCTGCTGCAGGTTGTGGTGGTGGAGCAGCCAGCCACTTGATCCATGCCCCTTCCCCACTTCACACCACCACTCACAGATGGACACCATGCTGCCCTCACTTTCCCAGCAGGGCCATCAGGTGCATTACTGCCCTGTTCTGCAACCTTGGCCCGCCACTGTACATGGTGGTGGTTGTACAGGTGGGTGTGCTGACCACCTGTGCCAAGATGAGCTCCTTTGGGGCCACAGCACACCTCCACACCACACAGATTACATTTCACTACACTGCTGTCCCCAGGCAGTGTAGTAAAGAACTCCCACACTGATGAGGTGCAGGGAGAACCAGGCACAGGTTGGGGGGCCAGGTGTTGTTGGAGCCAGGGGCTGCTGCTGCTGCAGTAAAACTCTCTTTCAAGCATGATTCACTTCCTGCCTGTCTGAAGCATGTGACCTAGACTGTGTAAGCCATGTGATGTGTGGGTTGCCTGTAAATTCTCACTCCGCCCTTGAAGGCGGAGTGAGCAACCAATGCAAAGTCATTATCACCATCATCACAAGACGAAATGGTGAAGCAGCACTTTCAATGGGCACTTTGCATAGCCATAAAGTAACGTGAAGTGATATACTTTGCATCAACTTCACTGGCGGAATTTAAATTTGCTGTATCTCTTTACACAACCTCTTTCTCCTACTACACAAGGCAGAAGTGAAACTCTCTTTCAAGCATGAGTCCCTTCCTGCCTGCCTGCCTGAAGCATGTGACTTACACTGTGTAAGCCATGTGATGTGTGTGGGCTGCCTGTGAATTCTCACTCCACCTCAAAATGAAGTAAGGCAGAGTGAACAACGCAAAGTCAATTACAATGCAAAGTGACGAAGTAAGGGTTTAAAATGGGCACTTTGCGTAGCAGGATGGTAACGCGGAGTGGGCCTTGCATCCACTTTGCAGGTGGAATTTAACTTCGCTGCATCTCTAATGGTAACCTGTTAAATGCAATAGGAGCACACTTTGTACAATGTCACAATAGTAAACGTGACTTTTTGAAATACACTGTGCTGGAGCACATAAAAAAGAAACCCCAGAGGTGGAAACAGAAGTCAAAGTCTGTCCCAGAAAGAAACAAAATGGATTCTTAACCTTGAAAGAGCTGTTCCAATGGGTTTAAATGAAGAAATTGATTTTACTCACTATTTATATATAATCCTAATTTGTATTTTTCTTTTCTTTGCTTTTTTAGCTTTTTAGAACTTGTTTATTTCCTATCGAGACCAGCCTGGTACCCACAGATCTGAATTAGAGAAATACTTACTGTCATACCTATCAACACTCAGATTATTTGTCGTACTTATGGTTTGGGATTTACACCAGTTAAAACTGATTTTTAATATTTCTTTCCTACTCTCCATGGCTTGCCTTCTGTTTACTGTTTTATCTGCCTTCTCCTCCCCCATCCACACCCCCACTAAATTACAGTAGCTGTTTGATAATAAACAAGTAGTGGTTTTCAGTGCCAATAATATGTTGTGACCTTTTGCAGTCTATTTGACCTCGTGGTTGGACGACTACTCTTTGTTCTCTCTAGTGGCTTCTTTCTTCCATTTTCATTTCAATTTTCCACTATGCCCTTCTTTTAACAACTTGAGTTCCACCCTTCCCCCCGCCTAGGATCTTTCCCAAGTCAAATTAGGATGGATAGTTTTCTTATTTTTAAGTCCTTTCAACTTAGATATCTGTGTGATTTGAAATTTTTGGGTATCATTATTTCTTCTCTCTGCTGAGGTCATTTTCTCTAGTTGCACTCCTTACGTTTAAATACTTGTTTGCTGCGATCTCTACAAATATAATAAAATACTGACTAATTGAGCAGGATTTGGCCCCTCACCATAGCCATTTGTAATCCCTCTCCCTTTACCCTGTCCTATATTTGCTGCTTTAGTAGTCATTTCCTTCCTCTCTCCTTCCTCTCTCTTTCCTCTGTTCCTCCTTTTGAGCGAACTTTGATGATATTATGAAATTATTTAACTTGTGCATTCATGATGCATATAAGTTAAAAAAAATTGCCTATATGGGTGTGTATTATTATTATAATTGTGACCTTCATGTCTAGAATAGCACAGTTAATTTCAAAATACCTTGCTTAAAATAGAGAATAATGGATAGGCAAGTGTGTGTTATGAATATTTTTTTCACATCTGAGGTGTGTGATGACTACATAAACCTCAAGAGCGAGCTCAAGAGGTTTATGTAGTCATCATACAACGAAGAGAGAAAAAAATATTCATAGGTACACACTTGCCTATCTTTTATTTTTTTGTAATTGCTGATGACCCCCTTTAATAACCTGAACCTTGGTGCGGAACAGCATGCAAAGTACTGTTTGTCTTAGTTCAAAATTTGTTTTATTTTACATTCATTTAAGAGTTTACGTTTTTTGAACTGAGTTTGTTATACTTTTTAAATGTTGCAACCTGTGTGATGAGAATGAAAGTGTTTAAATACCAGTTGTAACATCCTTCTGAAGTCCAGTGAAGTATAGTGCAGAATCCAGTAACAATGTCAGCAAAACAACAGTGAAAGAGTAAAACTAAAGTAAACATTTTATTAATTGGCATAGAAATATCGCATTTTTAGATGCTGATATACTTGTTTCAATCATGGTTGTCCCGATGTGCTGAGAAGGAAATGTTACTGTGCCAATTAAGATCTTCCGGTTGCTGTGGTGACTCAGGGACCATGTTCAAATAGTGAAAGTCAGTAGTTTTTCTGTTATATAGAATTCAAGAAAACTGAGGACTTTGGGGGCATTTTTTTGTTAGGGAGATGTGCTGCAGAAGACACAGAATGAATGAAGCCTGCTTCGCTGAAGGTAGCGGTGGTAGGTAGAAGGGCTTTGTGGGCAGAAGTGATTGTTTTGCCGCTCGGACTGTCTCAAGCGCAGCTACCGCTCGAGAGATGTGACAGTGAATGTGGATGTTTTGAAATGCCATAATAACTCGATTTTGGGTTGTTACGACATTTCTATTGTGACTGAATTTGGGTTATTAAAGGGGGTCACCAGTAATTATATTAAGTATTGTATGCTTTGTTATTTTTTACTTTTTGTATAGAGCACTTAGGGTGTGTGTCTTTAAAAGTGCACTTTAAATTAAGCATTTGTCATGTTTTCCTCAGCCCCATCCCCTGATGAAGGCCATGTGTTGGGCTGAAGTGCTGGGGAAGTAGGGCACTTTTCTGCGCTACTTTACCATCATTAAACTTTGTTTTGTTTGGATCCATTTGAGTGTGTGCATTTTTGGTAGGAGTGCTGAGTTCCTGTTCTCCAGTTCTCCTTTAAACCTTATTGAAATATATACTTGCATAACAATACTATCTGGTGGCTCTAATGCAGATCAAGAACCTGATTCTCAAAGTTCATGGACTGGCACAAGTGGCTTGCACCACAAGGAGTGGCGTTTTGCCAAAAGATGCACCAAGAGCAGTTCTCAAATGCAGTCTGTGTCAGCCACAGGCTGCGTACACCAAAGGAGAATTTTGCTGTCATTGCAGCACAAAATGGGCTGGGCATGGAACTAGGGTGCTTGTGGTAGCCACAAGCTGCCATATCCCTGATATCAGAATTCTCTAAACCCTCCCATAGGGCATATTTCTAAGTACCCATAGATCAGCCAGGGATGGTCTAAGGGTACTTAGATATGTGTCCTCTGAGAGGATTTAGTGTGCCAATGTGCAGAGGCCACCCTTCCCAATCCCCAGTCTCCACTGTAATAAAATAATTCCCATCCCTGGTGGCTGGCAGTTCCCCCATCCCCAACTCCATTGAAATAAATTAATTCCTATCCCTGGTGGCTAGTAGTCCCCCCATCCCAGATGCCCAGTTCAATAAATTCATTCCCTTCCTTGGTAACCCCCCCAGCCCTGATCTGCCCAACTAATAAAGTATTTATTCCTTGGTGGTCTACCGGATCCCCCCAACCATGATCTCCTGTTACATAAATTAATCTCTGTCCTTGGCTGTCTAGCAGACCCCACCCTGGCCTGATATGCCTGAATAGTAAAGTATTTATTCACTGGTGGTCTAGCAGCCCCCAACCCTGAACCACCTGAACAATAATGTATTCTTTCACTGGTGGTCTAGTGGACCCCCCATCTGACAGGCAGTTCCCCACCACCCGTTCCCCCATCCATTCCCTGGCTGGTGACTGTCACAGCCCTCCTCTCACCACCATGGCCAGCCACCAACTGTACTGCAAGAACTGAGTACAGTATACAGTACGTGTTCATTGTTTGACAGAGCTGTCAATTAATGAGAGCACACTGTAAACAGTATGCACTCCTTGCAGTTCTCTCAGCGGCTGGTCATGGTGGTGAAAGGAGGGCTGTGCCAGTCACCAGCAGGGGAATGGATGGGAGGGAGAGGGGTGGTATGGCCAGACTGGTGGGGGTGAGGGTCCACTAGACCACCAGGGAAGGAATATATTATTATTAATGTGGATCAGGGCAGGGTGGCCACTACACCACCAGCTGCTAATTACTTTACTATCCAGGCATATAGGGCAAGAGCAGGGTCTGCTAGACAACCAGGAATGGAGATTAATTTATGTAACAGGGGATCAGGGCTGGGGTCTGCAAGACCACAAGGGAATACATTTTTTATTAGACAGGCAGATTGGGCTAGTGGGGTCTGCTAGACCACCAGGGATGGAAGTACTTATATTAACAGGGAATGAGGGCCACTAGACCACCAGGGACTATATATCCTATACAGGTCTAAGTACCACCCAACCGCACCAGCAGTTTATGGCTAATCTTGTGGCGGTGCCCTCTCTTTGGTGCACATCCACTTTTGCTACAAGGTACTGGACTCTGCTGCCAGGACCCTACTCAATGGTGAATCAGGCGCAGGGTTCCTGGCACACCGACAGTCAACGCAAGCTGCCATTAACACAGCTTGTGCCAACCTTTGAGAATCAAGCCCCAAATGTTTTCATATGTGCCTTTCTGTTACAATGAACAAAAGTAATTGCAAAAAACAAACACAACCACAACTCAGTAACAAAGGCACTCTAGTAATGAATTCTGAAGTGAACTTAAAATGTTCAATGTGATAACATATTGTACAAGTTTCTATAGAAGAGGTCTTTACAGAATTAAAAAAAATTTCCTGTTGCATCTTATTTATAATGTCTTGGCTAAGTACTTAAGAATCCATTTAAAAGATTTATTAAACACTATAATAAATTACTCATAATAGAGTTTACAACACAATAGGCATTCAGCCATCAGGCAGCTTTTAAAACCCCATGGTAAGACATTGCTGAGTGCAGTATAAATTATATATATACTTCCTTTTAAATGGAAGTCTTTGTGATCAAGGGGATTACATTGAAGCACACCTTTTTGTTAAGGATATTCAGATGCATAACAAATAGAGGTTAAATAATAATAGGGAAATAAATCGAGTGGTGTTGCATTGAGGCTTGTGCTTCATTTTGTAAAAGTAAAACAGATGGAAAATAAATGCACATAATGAGGATTAACACAAGTGACGAGGGCAGGCTTTGTGGAAATGTGTACCATGTTTTGTAAATGTAACACAGATGGATCATAATTGCACATCATGCGAATTAGTAAAACAGCTGATCAAGGACAGCATCACTTAGGTTTGTACCTCATTTTGTAATACAGGTGAATAATAAATGCACATTATGATTATTAACAGTACAATTGATCAAGATTTGCTACGTTCTAGTTTAATTGTACCTTGTTTTGTAAATTAATACAACTGCAAAACAAAGGCGTGTGATGAGTATTAATAACAATCTTTTCAATAGCAGTTTACTGTAACAGCTGCTCTTAGCCTGAGGATGCATAATATAAACCTTATTAAGGTGTCTACTGTTCCAACATGTTCAATAAAACTAGGCTGTTCTTTGAATAAATTCATTTTAAGGTTGTTATGCAAAGTAATAAACTGGATTCTGTCTAAATTTAGCTATTCTTCCCTTTCTAGTTAAAAATGTAACAAGCAGAATTTTAGTGAATCTTAACTATGCTTTGCTCTTATGCTGGGATTTATTGATTGTGTCATTTTAGCATTCTGAGACTCAAAATGTGGTCAGCTATGTTGGTCGCTGTCAGAGATGAAAAGAAAATTACCAATGTGCAGTCAGTGGCACCATACCAAAGTATTAAGAAAATCTCCAGCATGAAGTCAGTGGTGGCATACTAAATACTTAGGAAAATCACCAGCATGTAGTCAGTGGTAGCAGACTAAAGAACTAAGAAAATCACCAATATGCAGCTAGTGGTAGCATACTGAACCCTCCTATCACACACAAACTAGAACTGGATCAGGATATCACCTTCAAATTAGGCTGATATAGAAATTGTTCTTGTTCCAGCCCCAGCATAAGAGGAAATCTGTGGATGAAGTTATTTGGAAGACTTGAAAATCAGTGAATGCAATGAGATATATAACCATTCAACACTCTATGTGGTTTCTTTTGTTGGGAGAGGTTTGGGAAGATATACAATAATGCCCTGGTCCAGATAGAGAGTTGGAGAAAAAAAATGTTGAGGAGATAAAAAGACTGGGTAACCAGGGAAATAGATCAGGGGAGGGCAGTGGACATGGCCTATCTGGATTTTAGCAAGGCCTTCAGCAGTGTGCCACACAGGAGGCTGATAAAAATTTTTTAGCAGCCTAGGGGTGGGATTCAAAGTTATGAAATGGGCTAGAAATAGGTTAATTAATAGAAGACAGAAGAGTGTGAAGTGTAGCATGGGGTGCCACAGAGATCCGTCTCGGGTCCTCCAATATTTAAAGTTTTTATTGCCAGTCAGCCCAGTGGTACTGAGGGCTGAGGCGCTGGACACCACACCTCATTCTGCACCGGCGACCCAGGTTCAGGAATGGACTCAGGCTGCCGGGGGTTGGCAGGGGAGAGGAAGGATTGCATGTCCCATGACTGCTCTCCTTCCTCTGGGGAGGGTTGGGGCACTGCAGCACACTGTAGTGGCTACTGGTGGAGGCCAGTAGCACTACAAGCAGTGAGCAGCAGAGTGGGGGGAGAGAGTGTGGTGGGCATAAGCACGTACGTGCCTGCGTGCCATTGCACGTCCAGCTCTCTGGGGCAAAGAAAAACCAGGTGGAAAATGGTGGGGTGCGATCTTGGTGGCTGATGGCCATGCCCCCGGTGCCCCCTGGTACCCGAGATGATCCTGCATTCGGAGAGATGTGAATGATTAATGGGTGGCTCTGAGGGGGTGCCAGACCAGGCCCGGGGGGGGGGTGCAGGTGTCAGCGGCTGGGGGATCATGGGGATCCACTCCACCTGAGGAGAAGAAATAGAGATGTGATAAAAAAAATAAGTTTTTATTGCCAACATGACTAGTAACTTAAATGGTTAGAATACTAAGTACGGTGATGATTCCAAAAAAAAGGGTCACTTTCTACTGCATGGAGGAAGCTAACAGAATTCAACAAGACCTTGAATATATATCGAATTGGGCTTCTGTTTGGGAAATGTGGTCTAATGTTGACAAGTGCAAGGTAATGCATTTGGGTAACAGGAATGACAAATGATATTTCTTGTGTGGAAGGCAACTAACTGAGACATGCCTAGAAAGGGACCTAGGAATTCTAGTCAGCAATAATCTAGAAACAACAAAGCATATTAATGAAGCCATCATGAAGGCTAATAGAATGATATGGTCTATAAGGAGCGATATAAAATCTAAGGACCCTGTAGTATTGAATCCTTTATACAGAGCATATGTCCATTCCCATGTGGATTACGATTTACCAGTTTGGTGTCCATTCAAAAAGAAAGATATCATTCAAGTGGAAAGAGTAACAAAAAAATATTTACTAAACAAATGGCAGGGCTACAGAATCTCTTATCCAGAAAGATTATCGTTCTTGGGGGTGATGTCATTGGAGCAGAGATGAATAAGAGGAGATATGTTGCTAATGCAAAAGATTATGCAAGACCAGTGCTTAATGAATAGAATGGGGTGGAATTTAAACCAGGTGAAATTATTACTAGAGGACACTCCCTTCAGATTAAAGGGAAATATTTTAATACTAGTAAGAGAAAACATTATTTTTCTAAAATAATAACTAGTTAACTGTTGGAACTCAGTCCAAACTGATATTGTTACTAGCAATAATACACAATCATTCAAAGTTAAGTTAGACAATTTAATTATGGCAGGAGTACAGTTAGAACATTTTATGGGTGCTGAGAAAGGAGTGCATTATGGGCCTTTGACCTTTGCTCCTAATACAGCCTTAGTATGAGCCTTAGTAGTGTGAGAAGGGTGGTGGTTAATGGCTCTCATTCCAATGATGGGAGATTGACCAGTGGGGTACCACAGAGCTCAGTACTAGGACCAGTCCCTTTCACTGTTTTCATAAGTGACATTGCAGAAGAATTGTAATGGAAGGAAGGCATTTTTGTATAGGACATCAACACCTGTAATAGGGTGGATATTCAGGAGTGGGTGGAGAAAATGTGTTAGGATCTTGAAAAATAAATGTGAGAAGTGGTCAAGAACATGACAGTTGGGGTTCAATGCCAAACATAGAAATATAGAATCTGACAGCAGATAGGGGCCACTTGGCTCACCCAGTCAGTCCATTTTTTTTCTGCCTTCATTCTTGCCGCAGACCCTACTTACTTACTGGGTATTACTTGGTATGAAAGAACAGAAGAAGGCCAGAGCCCATCGAGACTGTTCCCCACACTATGTGGGACATTATTTATCTATTTTCCCTCAACCAAACATCTCATTTGTTTTTAAAGACAGTGGCAATATTTGCCTCTACCAATTCTTGTGGCATGGTGTTCCATACAATGGATGCTCTTATTGGAAAAACATTTCCCCTTTTGCTGGTTTTATAAGTTTTTACTTCAAGCTGTTTATTATGCAGTCTTGGAACATGTCTCCTTTTGGAGAGTGTTTGACAACATTTTTCCATTAGATTTGGTGAATTTATTAAATTAAAAACCATAAGCATATCACCTCTTAATCTTCTAGTTTGAAGAGAGAAGAGACCAGTAGCTTTTAATCTGTTCTGATAATCCAAGTTTGTCAATCTTGGAATCATTCTAGTTACTCTCCTTTGAACCTGTTCAAGAATTGCTATATCTTTTTTTTGGTTTGGATTCCAGAAAGGGGTGAAATAGTCTAGATACGGTCTAATGTATGCCCTATACAATGGAATAAGGCATTGTTCAGTGCGATTAACAAAAGTGAGTTTTATTTGCCTCAAAAGTCTGTTGGTCATGCAAGCAGTTCTAACACAGTGATCATTTGATGTAAGTTTATTATTAACATATATCCCTAAATCTTTTTCACAATTTGTTGAGTGAAGTGGTAGTCCATTTATATAATATATCGTTTTTCGATTATTTACACCGAAATACACTATTAAACATTTGTCTTGATTAAACTGCATATGATTTTCATTTGCCCAAAGTGTTAATTTTTCCAAATCCTTCTTTAATTTAGAAATATTTTCTTGATTATTAACCTTGCCTCCCAATTTAGTATTGTCTGCAAATTTAACCATGACGTTATTTGGCCCTGTTTGTAAATCACTGATAAAGAGATTAAACAATGTTGGTCCCAAGACCGACCCCTGTGGTACACCACTTGTCACACTACCAGAATCAGACAAGACATCATTAATTCTCACTCTCTGAGAACAGTTTGTCAACCAGTTTAAAGTCCAGTTGACTATATCAGGTGACAAACCTAGATTGTGCATTTTAGTAATGAGTTTTTCATGTGAAACTTTATCGAAAGCTCCTCTAAAGTCCAAAAGAATTACATCAGTAGGGATACCCACTTCTAGTAGAGTACTTATATTATTGTAAAAAGATATCAGATTGGTGGTGCAGGAATACTTGGGAGTAAACCCATGCTGATTTGAATCATAAATTCCTAATTTTTTATAATCTTGATCTATTAGAGACTTCATTACTCGTTCCATTAATTTACCAGCCACTGAGGTCAGGCTAATTGGATGATAATTTTGCACAGAACCTCTATTGCCTTTTTTAAATATGGGAGTAACTATTGCTGAATGCCAATCATTTGGTACAATGCTTTCTTGTAAGGATTTGTTGAAGATAATTGACAAAGGTATAGAAATATTTATAGAGGTTTTGATTAGAAACCATGGATGAATACCGTCTGGGCCCGGACTAGTATTTTTTTTTAGTTTTTTGATAGCCTGTATAATGTCAGTTGGATAGAACCTATGATAATCTACGTGGTGAACTTTAAGGCCCAGATATTCAAAAGGGTTGCACCATGCGCAACAGAGATGCACCAGTGCAGGTCCGAAAATGTGCCATTCTGCGATATTCAGCAGGAGGCAGATGCACCCCCAAATCACAATGCTCAAGATCGCAATGATAATGAATGCATGCACAACTGAAGGTGGAGGAACCATGCATAAATGGCACAGTGCAATATTCAACAACATGAGCCATGCGCAATAGGGGAGCAAACGGAAGTTGCGTGATAGCGGAAATGATCCAAAATAAAAAGGAACATGAGAGAGAGGTAAGAACACTGGTGGGGAAGCCATGTTGGACAGGAACTGTAGGCAGCACACAGGCACACAGAAACTGGGAGCAGGACAGGCAGGAGCAGGACAGAGCACCTGGAACCACCAGGAACAGGGAAGGTGTGGGAGCCTGTGCCATGGTGCAGGACAAAGGGGAAGTGCCACACAGCACTGAGGCACAGATAGTGGGCAGCACGGCACTACAGGAGGTGTTCAGTGCAGGGGAGTAGCAGCAAAGACAGTGGGGGAACAGTGGAAACAGCTGCGGGGTTACAAGCCAGGGACATGGCCAGTGCCACCATCCAGATGGAGGCAGTTATGAGGGGGGTGAGAAGGCAGGCAGGGGGCATGGCTGTGGAAGGGCCCATCAGCGGTATGCCCCCAACAGGCAGTACTGATCCTGCACCAGCTTTGAGCTGTACACTGATACTGAGATAGTTGGCCGGTACCGCCTGAACCGGGCGATCCTGAGGTGGCTCTGTGAGCTGTGCAGTGATGTGATGCAGGCACCCACAAGACAGAGCCATGCTCTGTCAGTGGAGACCAAAGTGACAGCTGTCATGTGCCTGCTCACCACGGGTACCTTCCAGAGACCAACAGGGGACATGACAGGCATAACCCAGTCGGCTGCATCACGCCTCCTTACCCAATTCCTCAGCACACTGCTGCCACATGCTGTGGAGTAAATCCATTTCACCAGCACACTGGTGGAGTGCACAGCAAACATACAGGAGTTCCACAGGGTAGCACGCATGCCTGGCGAGCCTCGGGGCAATAGACTGCACCCATGTGGCCATCCGCGATGCCACCTGGCCCGAAGGGCGCGCACATGAATTGGAAGGGGTATGCAAGCATCAACTGCCAGGTGGTGTGCTGCCAGCACATAATCAATGTTCGTGCCATGCACCCTGGGGAGCACATGATGCCTTCACCTGGCACCAGTCTGCACTGTGCCACAGGTTCAAGAGTGGGGACATCCCCACTGGCCACCTAGTGGGTGAGTATGCAAATCACGCAGAAAGACATGGATCTTGGAAGGGGCATAGTCAGAGGTGACATGGGTATTGGCCTAGATGGCCTATGGCAGGGCGACGCTGATCACCAAACTAATGTCCACCCTCTACACACAGGTGACAGTGGATACCCATTCTGTCCCTGGCTACTCACACCATACCGGCGGCCTGCGACCCTATCATAGTAACGCTACAATTAGGCACATGCCACCACATGCAATGTCATTGAGCGGGTGTTCGGGATGCTGAAGGCATGTTTCCGTTGCCTGGACATGTCTGGCAGTGCCCTACAGTACAGCCCCTCAAAGGCCTGTGGGCTATTCCTGGCCTGTTGCATCCTGCACAATATGGCCAACGACTGTGGGATAGCTGTACCGGTCAAAGAGGGGGACAGCGATGGGGATGATGAGGACACTGGTGAAGATGGTGATGGGCAACCCCACCTTGGTCGAAGGGACCCCTGACTGATCCAGATGGCACAGCTGCACCAGGACACCATCACAGAGGAGCACTTCAACCAACCCAGGTAAGTCATGGGGCCATGTGCAACCACCAGTGGCAAGGGCACAACCCGCAAACATGCATGGACAAACCCAGAGGTGCCTGTCATTAAGGGAATTGAGCGGAGCATGGGAACCGCACACGCCGTCAGGGATGGGCAAGGTCTAACACGGCACACGGTCACACACACACCCACACACACATACACACACCACAAAACATACACAAAGGGTAGGAGGCATGCCGACCCCAACCGCCACCCCAGCCACACACACATCCACAGACCACCACACCCAGTGCCTGTCATTGTGTGTGTGTCAGATGCTGGGCACCATTGCACAGTGGTGGGCAGCGCAATGCAGGCATCATCATGCACACCCCACAGTGGATAGCAGCCAGGAGGGTGTGCAGATGGAACGTGTGTGTGTGTGTGCAGGGCCGTGTACCCCACCAGTGCATTGCACATTGAACAACACAATGCACACAGGGCAGCATCAGACATTAGCCAGGGTGGGAGACAGGTCAGTCATGTGCCACAGTGCCACAGCTGCCACGGATGCATGGGCGGCCCAGCCAAGACCCGCCAGCAGTGACAGGCTGACCAATGGCCTCATGGTGGCACCGGCCAGCGGTCCTCCAGAGTTCCAGCACCACGCCAGAGCAGCGACTGTGCCATTACGGGGTCTGCAACACACAGAACATGCTGCACCAGGCATGCTTGGCATGCCCACAGCTGAACCCAGTATCGACAAGAAGGGTGTCACATGACACCAGTAATGGGGGTGGACATTGCACTGCATGGTGTCTGTGACGCATGGGCAAATAACTGTGTGCCCACTGTGGCCATGGCAGCTGTGATTGTCTGTGTCAGCCTGTCAATGGCAGCGGTCACATCCTCCCGCATCCGGGACATCCCTCCCAGGAGCAGAGTGCTGTCCCTGCTGCACCACTCCTCTGCCTGGCACATAGCCACACTGAGTGCATCCACCGCCACCGCAAGCCACAACCGCTGATCGACTGATTCTTGGAGTATGCAGGTGTGCTCTTCTAAGAGGTCATCTGCCTGATTGGCATGCTGTCCCTCACGGTGTTCGTGGACCTGATGGGCAGCACCCCTTAAGGGTGGGTGCTGCATACCAGGGCCAGGCCTGGGCATGTCCACAGGTGGTGCACTGATGCCGCCCCCCGACATTGTAGCCCCATGGCCATTGGCCGACTGCTGACACTGCCCCTCTGGCTGCTGCTCTCCAGGGCTCAACAGTACTGCTGCAGTGGCTGCAACAGCCCCACTGTCCTGGACACACCAGTGCTGCCCTACTGTGCAGACAGGACTGAGCGGGACTATGATGTAAGCAGGCCTCCACGGCAGCACCACCCACCTGCCATGCCCGTGATGTCACCTGCTGTGTGGCCGTCCTGCCACCCACATGTATCACTGTCCATGAAGTGAGCTCCATCATCATCAGTGATGGATCCAACACCAGCCCGAGTCTCAGCATGCTGTCATCCATGGACACTGGCATGCTGGGACATGGGCAGGTCCTCCTCCACACCTGCTCCACCAACATCAGTCCGGACAGCCAGGCAGGCCCACTATCACCCTGACCCTCGGATGCCTGTGGAGGTGGATGGGCCCTCCTCTCTGTCCATGGTATTGCCTTCAGTGGACAAGCCCACAACCGCTGACCCATGTAGATGCTCAGGAGCTGTAAGGGAACACAGTAGCATTAATGTATCTGCCCTACCCTATCTCCCCCCCTTGACAGACCAGGACCTACCATGCAATGACGGGCTACCACCCCTCTGGAATCCACCACATGGAACACCCTCAATGGCACAACGCTGCATGTTGCCAGCAACATGCTATTCTCATGGGGTCAGGTGTTGCACGGCCGGCTGTCTCCCACCAGTCACAGCCCATGCTGCCCTGATGGCAGCCACCTTGTCCTTAATCCTCCGCCTGTCCATGCCCATCTTCTTTTTGCACTCCTGCACGGACCGCTGGTGGCTGCCATGTAGGTTGATGGCACACGCCACCTCTTCCCATGCAGCAGCACGGGCCTGTGGTGTTCCCTGCTGTCCACTGAGCAGTGGCTCCTGGTCGAGGTAGGCCTCAAACAGGGCATCTGTTTCTGCCTTTGTGAAGTTAGGCCTCTCTTCCTCCCACGTCTCTGTTCCTCTTCCAACACCTCACGATCGCTCATTCTCCATCCTGTGAGAATGACAGGTGTTACCTGTGACTGTGCAGTCCCATGCATGTCCCACACACCACAGACCACACTCCCAAACAGCATGCAACTCACCACAATAGACTGCAATAACAGACTATGGCCACTGCAGCCCAATGTCGCATTTTTATAGTGCAACACATGAAAATGAGGTGAGGCACAATTATAAGTGGATGCAAATGTAGTATCTGCACCATTGAATTGCTGATTACCTGATTTGCATATGCCGGCTGAATATCGCGCTGTTGCGCTTTGCGCAATTGTGTTGAATGTGCTCAGACAAGGGTGCATTTCTGTGACATGCACAGTGGACACAGAACGGTGCATGCCCTGGGTGAAGACGCAGACACCTTCTGCGCTGCTGACATGCTGTGTGTGGAAGGCAATGCAGGGCACGGCCACCATTGTGCCAGTGGCACTACTGTGCTGTTCACATGTATGGTACTCTGTTACTGGGGTGCCTTAGGTGCACTGGGGCCAAAGTACGGTAGGCCACTACAGGAAGTGGCACACAGGCACCCTACCACACTACACGCAGTGAGTACCAATCACACTGTGGCAGTCCGTGTGCAAGAGATCCCTGACCCTGTGCCAACCGTTGTCCCCTAGGTGCCATGTGTCCACATGGGTTCACCTCTATCGTGCTGTTCGGTGACAGCACGATGGGGAATGACAGTGCAGTACTGCGCAGTATCCGCACGTGGTGAATGTGCGCTACAGAGTGCCATTTTGATACCAAAACTGTGCAGGATGGCAAGGAGTAGGGCACTCATCTGGAGCCAACTTGAACTGGCCAATCTGGTCCAGTTGGTGGAGCCCCATGCCGCTGCCCCATTTGGGGAGGCACACCTGGACAGGGCCAGGAGTGCGGTGTGGGAAGAGGTGGCAGTGGCCCTGGAGGAGGCCACAGGAATGAAGAGGATGGTGGAGCAGTGCAGGCACTGCTATGGTGACCTGCAGCGGTGGGACCCAGACAGGCTTGCCTGCCTGTGGGCACATGTCAGGAGGGGCATGGTGCCATGGCCAGGTAGGTGCCCCATCCATACACTGTTAACGTCCATACGGGTATCGCGGTGGCATGTGTCCAGCACATAGGGGGGCTGTCCAGTGTTGGCTGTGGTGGTGGTATTGGGGTGGGGGGAGGATGAGTATGGCTGTGTGAGATTGCACACACACGGGGCGGGGGACTTTGCTACCAGATTGTACTGATTTTCCTCTCTCCATGTTTGCACCCTAGGCCCAGAGGAGCACCGGCGGGGGAGGGAGAGGAGGCTGCACCAAGATGAACAGCAGGCCCGGAGGGCTGCCGGACAAGACAGGCACAGGGACCAGCCTGATGATGGTGAGTGCCTTATATCCATGATTACTATTGCATGCTGTGTAACAGGGCGGGCAACGGGGCATGGCCACCATCCACTGACACCACTGCCATGCACACAACTTGTTACAGTCAGCACTGTCCAGTGGCACTGCATGTCTGGGAGTGCGTCAATGGTGGTTCATGCATGCACTGGGTACATGGCTGGCCACTGCCTTCTCACCGCATAGCCATGTCACTGAACAGCCACGGTGGTGCTGTGCAGGACTTGGCCGATGGGTGTGTGCAGTGGTCTGCATGGCTGTGTGCACCTGGGTGGGCAGATCTAGTTGATGCGATCACTGTGGGTGGTCACACACCTTCACAGAGGCATGTCCCATGGCCGTATGCCATGCACAGTGGGTGGGCTGTATGGGGATGTGCATTCACACCTATTGACTCTGCTCCCTTGTCCTAGGTGGACGGCAGCTGCAGGCGATCAGGGTGGTGCTGCGGGAGATTCTCCAGGTAGCCAGGGCATCCCTGGAGATACTCAAATGGTTGGACAGGCTCGGTGTGCGAAGACGTCATGGCGGGAGGAGAAGACAGAGTGGGGAGCGGGGCTCCCGCTGAGCTTGGAACTGCCCCTAATTTCCACAACCCCTCTGGACACACCCTCACACCCCTACTTCCCTCTACCGTTTGTTCACCCCTGCCCCTTACACACCCTCACCTTGTTTGTGTCCCTCCCCCAAACCTTTTTAAATACTTGTACATAGTTTTGTTTGATGTTTTTAAATACATTTCATTTGATATGCCTACTGTGGTGGTCTCTGATTTGCAGCAGGCTATAGGTGCTCAGCTGCAGTGGTGTGCATGGCATCAGGGGTGGTGCAGTCATGTGCATGTGTGTGTGTCCGTGGGGAAGTGAGTATGGTGTGGGAATGGCTATCAGTCACTATCTGTGGTGTGTGTGTTGTTTCCTGTGCACTGGATGACTGTATGCAGTGGACCACAGTGCATGCTCTGTGTCCATGGCGCACCTGTCAGACCATCCATGGCCTGTGCAGCTGACACCCTTGCATGTCTGTGACATGCATGGTCCACTGGCATGTCAGTGGTGGCTGTCCATGCAGGACAGCCACTGTACCAGGCACTATGCCTGGTTGCCTCCTGTCACTGGTGTGGTGCATGTCTGCCTCGGGTGACACTGTGGCCTCCGCTGTTATTGTCCCACCTCCATGCTGTCGCTTGTGTGTGTCACAGGGGATGTGCACCACTGTCTGTCACTTGTGCCCTGGGCAAATGCTGGTGGCGTACAGCTCCACAGTGCCTGTGAAGGGTGGCTGGCACTCCTGTGCCATGGAGGGGTGCTGGCCATGTGTATACAATTTCTGTGGTCACACACTGGGGGCTTGGTTGCCCCACTACTGTGTCCCTGTGTTGGTGTGCCCTTGGGTATGGGTGGGTGTTTGTCCATGTACTGTGTTGCATCTTGTGTGGTGCATGCTTCCATGCACCACTGTGGATGTCTGCGCTGGCTGTTGTGGTCCATGCTGGGTCAGGGTGTGTCCTTGGGAGGGTGTGCAGGTTACTGTACCACTGGTGGTGGGGTCCTGGGCATGCTCTGTCATGTGTGGGGTACCTTGTGTGCCAACGCAAGGTCGGTCTCTCAGCTGTACCTCGGGGGGGACATGCATGGTGGCACTGTGTATGCAGTCGTTGCATCGCTGTGTGCTGCCACCCACTGACGGGTGCTCGGGTGGGGCTGCCTTGCATGGTTCTGTGGTGTACAGTGTTGCATTGTCACAGTGGGGGTGGTGGCATACATGGGGTATTCTGCACCGGTGGACACTGTTCCTGGGCAGGATGTCTGGGGGTCACGGTGCAGGGTGTGCTCTGCATTGGTGGGATGGTGTGGCATGGAGTGGTTGGCCCTCCTTGTGTGCTGATCACAGCTTGCCAGGGGGTGTGCTTGGGCACCATGCCCCTGCTGTGGGTTGGTTGCTGGTATCCATGGGCCAGTGGTTATTCTGTCTCTCCACCGGTAGTGCAGTGCATGGGGTGTGTGGGGGCGATGTCTGTTCTGCTGTGTGCTCCTCTGCCCATCTGTGGCATGGGTGGTGGGCCCCTGCATCCTGTCCCTGCACATCCCTGGTTGTGCAATTGCACCGCTGCCCTGCTCCACGGGGCATCCCTGGTTGCTCTATGGCGCATCTGGACTGCTCCACTGAGCATCCCTGGTTGTGCTGTGGTGCATCTGAACTACACAACTGCACATCCCTGGTTACGCTATGGTGCAGGTGGCATGATATTCAGTCATGTGCCGCAGGCGCATCTTGACCTGTGCAGTTTTTGAATATCGCGCTTCTTGCATATGGGCACAGTGGACTTGCGCTTGCTCCTGCTGTTGCACACTTTTTGGGCACAGTTTGAATATCTGGGCCTAAATGTACTAATAGGTGATTTTTGAGAGAAGACAGAACAAAAGTGCTTATTAAAGAGATTTGAGGTTTCTATATCAGATAGAGAAGAGTCATTGTTTATAATGGGACCAATGGTCCTTGATATACCTTTTTTACTATTTATATAGGAGAAAAGAGATTTGTGACAGTCTTTTGTGTGAGCTAGTTTAAATTCTAGCATATTTTTTGCCAATTTAATAGAATTTTTTACGTTTTTCACAGATAGTCTGTATTTATGCAATAGAGTAGTTTTAAATGGAACAGAACTATTCTTAAGTTTCCTCAAAAGTTTAATTTTATTTTAATCTCATTTTTTAATTGTCTTGTTGAACCAAGGGGAATTTTTCCTTTATTATTAAATTTCCTCTTAGATGGAATAAAGGTATTTTCCAAATAATGTACAATGTTTTTAAAAAAGCCCCAAGCTTGTTGTGTTGTACAATTAAGAAGATTAGATTCCCAGTTTATGTTTTGTAAGTATTCATTGATTTTAGAAAAATTTGCTTTATCATAATTTTTTGTACAGCATAACTTCCTTTGTGTAGTTTTAAACTGTTGAATTTCAAAAAAGAATAGATGAATGATCACTGGTCCCAAGTGGATCCCAAATTTGTAAATTGCTAATTTGTTGCTCTATGTTAGTAAATAATATATCCAAAATATTAGGACCTCGAGTGGGTTCAGTAACAAGTTGTTGTAATCCCATACTATCTACCACATCTATTAGTCCTTTCTCGGCATAGGACTGTCCTGTGAATAAGTCCCAGTTAATATGAGGGAGGTTAAAGTCACCAAATATTACAGTATTTTGAGATTCTGAAAAATGTGTAATTTCTTTAAACATATCAGTTGTGTAATCTGAATTTGCAGATAGAGGTCGATAGATGTTATCAATAGTTATATAGGACTGCTCCTTCAATAAGATTTTAACCCATATACTTTCCAAAGGAAACGGAGAACACACTTCAAAAGAAGGAATATCATTTCGTATGTACATACAAACTCCACCGCCTTGCTTATCTAATCTGTGTTTATGATATAACTTATAACCTGGAATTTCTCTGGACCAAACTGAGGATGCATCCCATCAAGTTTCAGTTACTCCCACCACACCTGTATTTAAAGTTTTACATTTGGCTTTGAGTTCTGCTAATTTGAGTTGGTTTAAAGATCTTGCATTCAAAGCTAGGAATTTACATTTAGTTGTAATAGTATGTTGGTAAGTATTCAGAGACTTGGGAATAGACCCATTCTCCCCCATTGCTTTTAGTTTAAACAATGATTTATGATTTTAGTGATACTTTCCCCCATAAGTGTACTACCCCTATGACTGAGATGTAAACCGTCCCAGCAAAACAAGGAAGAACGATCTGAAAATGATTCCCAGTGGGTAATACAGGGTATATCCTGCTTAAAACACCACTTTCTCAGCCATTCATTTAGGGCTTTGATTTTCTTAGAATTTCAGATATACATACACAGCATCCCCTATCAAGTAACAGGTTACATAACGCCACATAGTCCTGTTGTAACTGATTAAATGGGGTGTTGTTTATATCATTAACACCAGCATGTATTATAACCAGTGGATTTTCCCCCACATTTTGTCAAATTTTAGGCATCATGGAGGTAATGTCAGATACCCTGGCCCCACGGAAGCTAGAACAAGTGCGGTTGCTCTTGTCACTATTGCATACCACCCTGTCAATGTGCTTAATGATTGACTGTCCCAGGACTAACACTTGTTTTGAGACAGTAGGGGTACAAGAATCAGAAACAGGTGATTGTTTAACATGCTCTGGAGTGATTAACTTAATAGGTATTGATTTGGTAGCTTGAGACTTACTAGGACAAATATTAATGGGCATTAACTCCTGATTGAAAAGTGTTTTTAAACCATTATTATCAACAGAGGGTGATGCACAGGGTAAATCATGTAGCACTTTATTATTTGATACAGTCAATTGCTCAAACCTATTACGAGTTTCAATAGGGACACTATTGTGTATTTGACTGCCCCTCCTTTTTTTAAGAGGCTTTGTGACATTGGTCCACTCATCATTATCATGAGAAGAGGGCAGATAATCATCCACCTTATAAGAGGGGGCAGAGGCAACAGGTATACTAGTACTAGAAACATAGAAGCATAGAAACATAGAATTTGATGGCAGATAAGGACCGCTTGGCCCACCCAGTCTGCCCATTTCCCTGCCTACTGGATAAGCTGCAGATCCTAGTTAACCAGCAGCCTACTTTTTCCTACCCCTATCCCCTAGAATTGCCTTATGACTGTCCCATGCATGCTTGAATTCCACCACTGTTTTTGACTCCACGACCTCCTCTGGAAGGCCGTTCCATGCATCCACAACCCTCTCTGTGAAAAAATACTTCCTTAAATTACCTCTGAGCCGCCCCCATCTTCAAATTGTGCCCCCTTGTTCTTGCACACCTCTTTTTTTGAAAGATGCTACCCTCTTGGACTTTGTTGATTCCCTTGAGGTACTTGAAAGTTTCTATCATGTCCCCCCTCTCCCTCCTTTCCTCGAGGCTATACATATTAAGCTTCTTTAGTCTCTCTTCATATGTCTTCTGGTGCAGACCCTGCACCATTTTAGTTGCCCTCCTCTGGACAGCTTCCATCCTGTCTATGTCTTTCTAAGACTGGGTCTCCAGAACTGCATGCAGTACTCCAGATGGGGTCTGACCAGCTGTCTGTACAGAGGGATAATAACTTCCTGTTTTCTACTACTGATGCCTCTCCTATGCATCCCAATATCCCCCAGCTCTCATTGCTGCCTCTCACATTGCTTGCCCACCTTTAGGTCATCTGATATGACTACCCCAGGTTCCTTTCCATTTTGTTGTTGTTAGTATCTCACCCCCATTGTACTCTTCCCTGGTTTTTGTTTCCAGGTGCATTACCTGCACTTCTTAGCATTGAATCTAAGCTGCCATTTGACCATTCTTCTAACCTTGCCAAGTCCCTTTTCATCCTTTTCCACCCTACTCAGGCATCAACTCTGTTGCAGATCTTTGTGTCATCTGCAAAGAGACAAACTTTTCCTTCCAGTCCTTCTGCAATGTCGCTTATAAAGACATTGAAGAGGACTGGTCCTATTACTGAACCCTGCGGTACCCCACTAGTAACCCCCCTTTCATCAGAGTGGACTCCATTTACTATTACTCTCTGTGTCCTATTTTCCAGCCGATTTTTTACCCAGGCTGTCATCTTGGGACCCACTCCCAGGCTAGCTAACTTGTATATTAATCTTTTGTGTGGGACTGTGTCAAATGCCTTGCTAAAGTCTAGGTAGGCCATGTCCACAGCCCTCCTGATCTACTACTTTGGTCACCCAGTCAAAGAAATCTATCAGATTTGTCTGGCATGACCTTCCTGCTGTGAATCCATGCTGCCTTGGGTCCTGTGCCCTCTGGCCTCTAGATACTTGACAATTCTTTCCTTCAGAGTGATTCCATCATTTTCCCTACCACTGAGGTTAATCTAACAGGTCTGTAGTTTTCTGCTTCTGCCTTGCTCCCACTTTTGTGAAGGGGAATGTCATTGCAATTGTCTCCTCATCAGGAGGCATAGAAATGCTACCTAAATGTGAAGGAAATTGTTCATTAGAATGAAGTTGTTCATCCATAAGATCAATGTAACTTTCCAGTTCCCTAATATCTGTAGAAACTGGTTTAATATTAAGCAGAAAAGCTATCTCTGCTTCAAGAGTAGTAATCAGATGGCAATTAGCACATACATACTTGCTCCCATACTTTCCCTCACTGTACATCAAACATTGCATACACTTACTAAGTTCTTTTTCCATTATTAAAGGTGTATATTTACTAAGTAGAGGATATGCTAAAATTATCTTATTCAAGTTTGTCTAATACGCTTGTCTCTGCGTGCGTCTCTGCGCGTGGCCCCATGCATGCTCACCCCACTCGCTAGAGGGGCAGGTTTTAAGCTGAAAAACCAGAAGTAAGCATCCGTTCACTTCCGGTTTTGGCGCAAAGTAAAAATAACAATATTTACTTAAATTCAGCAAGATTCTGTGTGTTGAAGGTTTACAAGCCCTTAAAAGGGCAAGAGAACCACCAGGCAACAGTGCTTTTAACAGAGAGATGTTGTTTTGGGGTAGGAGGTATACTAGCCTATTGCTAGTCCTCCAGGTTCCCACAATGCTCTGCTATTCACTGAAGAGTCAGTTACAAGCAAATGGTACCACACAATACAGCAGCAGTTAAAACAAATACAGTAATGATATATCAAAGTATATTGGTGCACTGCACTACTCCACCTTTCACCAGAGGTTCGCTATATCAGTAGCAGTGCCACTATTAATCGCCCCGCTCGCTAGAGGGGCAGGTTTTAAGCCGAAAAACCGGAAGTAAGCGTCCGTTCACTTCTGGTTTCGGTGTGAAGTAAAAATAACAATATTTACTTAAATTCAGCAAGATTATGTGAGTTGAAGGTTTACAAGCCCTTAAAAGGGCACGAGAACTTGATCTACAGCTCTTTCTCCTCCCCCACTTCTATCCCTCTACAATTCCTTTGTACTTATCACAGGCATTTTTGAACTCCTCCAGTGTTTTTGCCCCCACCACTTCCATTGGAATGCTTTTCCAGGAATCCATCACTCTTTCTGTGAAGAAGCACTTCCTCACATCTGTACTGAATCTACCCCCTTGCAGCTTCATGGCATGTCCCCTTGTTCTAGAAACACCTTTTTCTGAAAAATACTCCCCTCCTGTACCTCATTATCCCCTGTGACATGTTTTAATATCTTTATCATATATCCCCCCCCTTCCAGGGTGTACATACTGAGGTCCTTTAGCCTCCCCTCATAGGGTTTTTGATGCAGACCCTGCACCATCTTAGTTTCTCTCCTCTGTACCACCTTCACTCTGTCTATGTCCTTCCTGAGATATGGTCTCCAGATCTGGACACAGTACTCAAGGTGGGGTCTCACCAGTGACCTATACAGGGGCAAGACTACCTCCCTCTTCCTGCTGATGATACTCCATCCTGTGCACCCCAGTCTCCCACTAGCCCTCCTGACTGCCTTGTTGCACTGCCTGCCCACCTTTAGGTCATCTGATATGATTACACCAGATCTCCTTCCTCCTTGGTCATTGTCAATAACACTCCACCCATTTTGTATTCCTCTCCAGGTTTCTGTGCCCCAAGTGCATTAGTTTTCACTTTTTTGCACTAAAACCTGCTGCCATACCCTTGACCACTCATACAGTTTGTGCAGATCTCAGCTAATCTGCCCCCCCAGAGTGTCCACCCTGTTGCAGATCTTCGTGTCATCCATAAAGAGGCAGAACTTCCCTTCCAGCTCCTCTGCTATGTCACTTATAAAGACATTAAAGAGGATTGGTCACTGGACTGAACCCTGAGGTACCCCACTGGTCACCCTCCCTTTCTCAGAGAGAACTCTGTTTACCAATACCCTCTGTATCCTATCACCTAACCAATTTCTTATCCAGGGTACAGCCTTGTTGCCCACCTCCAAGTTACACAGCATATTCTCCAGTCTCCTATGTGGAATGGTGTCAAAAACCTTATGGAACTCTAGGTAAGCCATGTTCACCACTCCTCCCTGATCTAATTCTTTTGCCACTCAGTGAAAGAAATGTATCAGATTTATTTGGCATGACCTCTTCCAGTGAATACATGCTGCCTCGCATCTTGTAACCGATTGGATCAAGAATAAGATATTACATAATCTTTTCCTTTAGCAGTGTTTCCATTCATTTTCTCACCACCGATGTTAGGCTGACAGGCCTACAATTGCCTACCTCTTTCCTACTACTTCTTTTGTGAAGTGGGATTACATCTGCCCCCCCTCAGTCCTCGGGGATCTCTCTGGTCTCCAGTGATCTGTTAAATATGACTGTGAGAGGTACAGCTAGCACTTCCGTAAGGTCCCTCAACACCCTAGGATGCACCCCATCTGACCCCATAACTTTGTCCATTTTTAGGTTAGTGAGTGCTTTCAGGACTCTTTCCTTAGAAAGTGGACTAGTGTTCACTTCCCTCCTGTCGAAGCTCCTGTTGCTTATTTGTGGTCCCTCCCCTTCCCCTCTGTTGTGAACAAAGAGCAGAAGTATTTGTTCAAGATGTATGCCTTTTCCTGGTCACCCTCTCTACAGTACCCCACTCTCATTTTAGCCTTACAATCCCTCCTTTGTCTTCCTTTTTTACTTAAATAGCTGAAAAATGTCATGTCCCCTTTTGATACTGCCTGAGCTAATCTTTTTTCAGTTTGTGTCTTTGCACTCCCTATTGCTTTCTGTTCTTCCATCTGTTTCCCTGATCCACCTCCTTATCCTTCTTCCTCTGTGTCCCTTTGTGCTAACTGAATGCAGTCTTTATAGCCTTATTAAGGATTGAGGGAGTGCTCCTGCCCAATCTGAGTGCTCCCATCTCCTGAGCATGAGACTCTCTTATTCTGTGAAGAGTGTCTCATGTGCAGATGCCCTGGAAACGGGCACATTCCTGGATTCTTTTTTTTTGTAAATGACACTGGGCACTCCCTCAATCTATAATATTTTAATATGTCTCCCATCACCACTCATTGCGGGATAAGAGTAGTTTCACTTGCATTCTGTTCCAGCAAGAACAGCTCAGCTTTGCTGTTCTCGCAGGAGCAGAACGCATGTGAAACCACTCTTGTCCTGCAATGAGTGGCTTCAGGTGACATATTAATAAATGACCTTTTTCTTTTTTTTTCATCAGCAATTTATGCCCCTATGCCTCTGACGCCCCCCATTCTGTTGGAACCTCCCAGCACCTACCCTGGTTTCCTCGGATCTTACCCTTTCATTTCCATGGCAGGGTGTTCCTAGTCACCGGGGTGGGGCCTGCAAAGTTCGGACATCATCCTGCAGCCAAAGGGGTTTTCTTCCTGTCCTCAAATGCCTGTGTTGGCTGTTGTGCATGTGCACAAAATGTGCTACCACCTGGACACCTCCAGGTGGCAGGCAAGAAGTGGGTCACACAACCCACCTCCCTCGAGGGAGGAGGGCCACCCAGTGGGATGCTTGATCCTCCCTGCCCCGGCCAGCCCCTGAATTACCCAACTCTGTTTCTGAACTTGGGTCACCAGTGTCGCAGGAAGTAAGGTGCTAAGCGCCTCAGCCCTCCACACCATGGGCTGGCAGCCTTAACTTTTTTTGACATCTCTTTCAAGAACTATAGGCTTTTCTTCTTCCTTTGGTTTTTGCTCACTTGACTTCACTATGCCCTCTGTTAGTTTGGGCCACTGTTTCTTCACCACCCCAGGTCATCTCCCCCCACCAGATTATCTCTAAAGTATTCACCCATCTTTATAAAATGTGCCCATCTGAAGTCCCGTACCCTTGCTCTTGTGTGGTGAACCACACTGTATGGTGATCACTGGTCCCTAGGTGGCTTCCCACCTTGACCTCAGCAGCACTGTTACTGTTTGTGAGAACCATGTTCAGTATTATCCCATAATGATTGCGTTCACTGACTAAATGCCCGAGGAACACCCCCTGCAGTCAGACAAGGATAGAGATGTGCGAAATTGGCAAATTTCATTACGCAAAATATTTTGTGAAATTCATTGCTTTGTGTAAAATTTCTGTAAAGCGAATTGAATTTTGCCCATGAAATTTCGTTGCTTTTCCTGTGCTATTTTGTAGTTCATGGTCAAAATTCCACATTTCGCACCCCGTGAAATATTTCACATAACGGGTGAATTTCATGAAATATTTTGCATGGCAAGATTCCTGATTTCACGGCAATTTCACTGGTGCAATACAGTTTCTCAACATCTATAGTCAAGGATGTTCCTGCTTCTAAGTGACACTGCAGTTAGGAGGCTTCAATCTACATCTAGCAAATTGAAGTCCCCCACCAGCAACACCTCCCCCTTTTCACCAATTGTGTTAGTTGCTTCCAACAGTACCTTATCCAATGCCTTCCCCTGTGACAGAGTTCTGTAGAGCAGGCCTGTGCAAACAGTGGCTCAAACCCCTGACTCAAGGATAACCCACTGTACCTCTGCCCCCACTGAATTTCCTGTATCTCCATTGCTTTTATGCTTTCCATCACATAAAGCACCACAGCCCCACCTTTCCCTCCCATCCTGTACTTTCTGGACAGAGTGTAGCCTGGTATGGCCATGTGTCAGTCATAGTTGTCAGTGCACCATGACTTGATAATGACCATTTTATCCAGGTTAACTTCTGCCATGATGGCCTCTTGGTCATGGATCTCATTTTTTAGACATCTAGCATTAATGCATGTGGCCTTCCAGATTTTGTTAGCACTTTGCTTTTTGCCCCCTGTTTTCTTTTTGCTCTCCCTCCTTCCCCCTACTCTTTTGAATGCTTCTCCCCCCATCCTCTCTACTATTACCATTTCTTTGATTAACTTGCAGCTTATGGGGGTCACTTTCCCCTCAGTATCCCCCTAATCACTACATCAGCCAGTTGAGGGACAGTCTCTGCCTTCCTGATTCCAGCCACCACCCATCTCAGCTAGTTTAAATGTTTATTGAAGTAACATTTAAACTGTCCACTGAGGACTGCGGTTCCCCTTCCAGATGGATGCAGGCCATCACCCCTGTATAGGCCCTTATCCTCCCAGGTGGGCCTCCAATCCCCAATGAAGCTATGCCCCTCCTCTCTGCACCATTCCCGCAACCATGAGTTGAAGTTCATGGTGCAAAGAACCCTCTCCTTCCACCTGTTCTAGACAGGCAGTATCGCTGCAAAAGCTTCTGAGTATGCTGTCTAAGACCACTTCCCAGTTCCCCAAACTCCTCCTGCACTATGCCAGCCCTGTCCATAGCCAGGTCATTTTTCCCCAGGTGGACAATCACATCCAGTTGCCCTGCCTTTCCTGCTGCCTTAGTGATCCCTAGAATACTCTTTCCATCCCTCTGGGTCATGGCACCATGTATGCACATGACCTCCCTCACTGTCCCCTTTTCTATTCCCCGATCAATCCACCTGACGATTGAGTTCCCCAACAGAAGTTGCTTCCTCCTCCTCTGGGGTTCTCTCCCCCTCTTGAGGTCACCACTATGGAGGGTCCAAACATCCCCCTGGGCCATTACCAAGGGTGCCTCTTCCTGGCAGTCTTGCCCTGCCAAACTGCCATAGGAATTTCGTAGTGTTACCAGATGAGGAATGTTCCTGCGACCCCCCCCACCTTTCAGAGCCCACAGCCCTCACTATTTCCTAACCCACCGTAGTCCAGCTGTTCCTCCTATCTGGCATCCTCTGAGGCAATGTTGTCAGACTTGGTGGCCATTTGGTGAGGGAGAAGGTTCCCTGACCCTAGCCAACTCGGTCTCAAGTCTAATGACCTTCTCCATCAACCCAGAGAGGCACATGTGAAGGGGGAAATACTGCAGTCTCCAGAAGATCTCTCTGTAAACTGCCACCTCACAGCCACTGCACTGCGCCACTCCCCACATTCCCTATTCCTGCTCTCCCTGTGTTACTTGGAAATCCTTTTCTTTATGCTGTTTGTTATACCCCTCAGCACACTTTACCCTAGAAAGGATTCCTAGTTTAGGCCTTTTCCTATTATTTCACAAAAAGTGCAAAATCATGCATCTAGGGCATAGGGACCCAGGAGCTGAGTACTGGATGGGGAGAGGCACTGTGAGTCACTAAGCAAGAAAGGAACCTTGGAGATTCACATCTGATGATCTCAGAGTGGCAGGGCTGTGTGACACAGCAGTGGGTAGGGTCAGAGGATGCTGGGGTGCAAAGAGACAGGTATTTCCAGCAGGAGGAGGGAGGTGGTCTTCCCACTGTATCCCATGCTGGTGAGACCCTAAGTGGAGTACTGTGTCCAGCTCTGGAGGCCGCACCTCAGAAAGGACATACTGTAGTATGAGGTGAAAGCAGAGCAGAAAAGGGCAACTAAAATGGTGCAGGGCGTTGCACAAAAAGCCCTATGAGGAGAGACTGAGGGATCACAACATTTACATGCTGGAAGAGAGGAGATTGACAAGGGACATGATCAAGAACTACAAGTACCTCACAGGGGTAAACAGGGTGCAAGACAGGCTTCTCTTTCAAATGAGAAAAAGCACCAGGACCCAAAGGCATGCAATTAATTTGAATGGGGGTGGGAATGTTTAAGAAGGATGTGAGGAAATACTACTTCACTGAAAGAGTTGTTGACACCTGTAACAGACTGCTAGCAGATGTAGTGGAGGCAAAAACAGTAGGGGGCTTCAAGGATGTATGGGGTAGACTAAGGGGAATATTAGAAAACTGGTAGGGAGGAGGGAGGGTTACCGGGGACCAGTTAGGGTCACTGGATACAGACTAGGCAGGGAACATCTGGGCAAACAGGGTGGGCCAAGCAGTCCTTTTTGCATGACAAATTCTATGTTTCTGTGTTTATCAGAGCAATTTTTAGTTTTTGTTCTGCATCCAGATTAGTTTTGCTGCTTTAAAAAAAGGAGTGTTTGAAGAATAAAACACAAGTAATTCGGGGCCTCAAGAGGTTCCGACACCTCTGCAAATTTCAGCAAAGACTAGATTTTCAAAACATGCATATAAAGTTAATTTTTTAATGCAAATTTCAAAATGCTTTACATGGAAAATAGATGTGTACTTAGAATTTCTTGAGACATTACTATAACTCTAAAAAGTACAAGCTGGGGAAATTCTCAAAGTTTTGGGCAGACATTTCTTCACGAAAAGTAATTTTGCAATTCACATGAACAAGCACATGACAAGAATGAATATGAATGAATGAATGAATGAATGAATACTTTATTTCTAAAAAGTGCCTTTCCAAAACCAAGGCACTTTACAACAAATCAATACATAAAACTTAAATTCCTAAAAACAATCCATAAATAATTTTAAAAATCCGGATGTGCTAGGTTAAACAGATACGTCTTCAAAGCTGATTTAAAGCTTTGGACAGACACGCATTCTCTCACCCGATGAGGTAGAGAATTCCACAGGGTTGGAGCCATAAAACTAAATGATCTTGCCCCGATGTCTTTAAGCGAACCCTGGGAATCTCTAGCAATCCCTCATCGGTGGATGGGAGCCGACGGGAAGGACAGTAAGGGCAAAGAAGATCTTGGAGGTAACTAGGTCCCTGATCGTGTAGGGCCTTATAGGTCAGCAGACCAACCTTGAAGGTGATTCGCCATTGAATTGGCAGTCAGTGCAGTCCACGGAGGACAGGCGTGTGCAAATGCTTGCTGATCAGCTAATATTTTGCATTTATTGCAAACAGACTACATTGAACATCAGTTAGGGTTGAAGTAAAAAGCCTCAAAGGTAGGGAAATTCAATACTGGAGTAAACATAAAACCTTGAAAGTAGGATGAATATGTTGCATGGTGGTCCTTGCAATTTGAACAATTGCTTAATGCAGCATTTATATTTGCATAACATTGGCACTGTCTTTTCTTGTCTACTGTATAAAGGGTTTTTTATCCCCTGGTCACTGTAGGCCTCATTGGGCTCTCTGCTTACATCCTTACCACCCTGGGTAGACATACAGACTATCCCTGAGCCACAGCCCAATTGCAAGGTCTTGCTGCTGGTATTTTCCCCCTGCAACCTCTTGGACATGCTGTCAGGCCTCGTCACACTCGGCACTTCATATGAGAGAAGTTCTTTGGCCCACTGCTAGAAGTCACAGAAGTGGTGGAGTAGGAAGTCTTCCCTCCTCAGGCTAGGAGCTCTGCTGTGCAGCAGCACCACCTTGCAGCCCCAGCCAATGAGCGTTTATTCCTGAACATGGGTCACTGGCACAATAGCATAGACCACTACCCCTTTGGCCATTGGATGGCCCTTCAGCATGTCTTTGAAGGCATACACATTTATGTACACATCCGTGCATTGAGAGAGGGGTGCTGAGGTAAGAGCACCGCAAACACTGTGTTGAGCAATTATTCATACCCCAAAGAACACCATACCACAAACTCACAAATAACCAGTGTAATCTTTTACCCTATATGTAACCACAGAATATTTATTTATTTATGACTTTGTTTACCGAGTAGGTGTGCTGGTCCAAAGGACTGTTTACAGGCATGACTCGGGCCAGAAAGCACAAATACATACAAGAATCACAGAGTTGGTACAGGTAGAAATACACTGCAATAAAACAGCAATAACAAGTATATAATGGTACGATATAGGCAATGTATACAGTGCAGGTACAGGCATAGCACATTGCAAATAACACAGCAATTACATACAGCATTAGTAAAATAATGGGACAAAGCAAGTAAGGTAAACAGAAGAAAGGAAGTAGGCAAAAACATAGAAAAATGGCTCCAGGTGAATAAGGTGAGTACAGGCTAAAGGTCAAGAAATAGGCACGGCAAACTAATTTAACATTTCTTTGCTCAATTTATTATTCTTATAGAAACAAGCTTACATATCTAAAAGTGACATAAATAACCATCGATTGCAAATAAACAATGATATGCAAAATGCTGTGCAAACAAACACCAAATAATCTTGCTGCAACGATGGTAACAGATATATTAGCAGACCCACCTGAAGCCCAACAACAAGCCAGTCACCTCTACAAAAAACCCTAGCACTTCGGTTCATGCTTGCCTCTGGGAGTGCGATCAGGGTAAATGCCCTAACATTGCATACTCCTCTCTTTGAAGCTTTTTCATTTGCTTTCCTTAACATTTCCCTGCTTTAGAGGCTTTCTGCTTTAACTACGATACAAAACATATATATACAGTATATATATATATTCATAGCAAAAAACTGCATTTAATGTATCAGTTAGGGTTAAAGTGACAAAAGTGAGGGAATGAAATGTTAGGATTGAGCCCCTACCCCCCACCCAAACAACACACACACCCATCCTCAACAGAATAACAGACAGCAGGGTGTGCCATTGGGTCATCAGGCCCAACTCTCACCCCATTGACATGCTATAGTAAAGGAGAATGTGGTGATAGTTAGGCCTTACGACCCAATGGCACACCCTGGTGCCTGTCAGTCTGTGAAGGATGGGTGTGTGGGTAGTGTAGGGGGGTTAGAGGCTCAACCCTAACATTTCATTTCCTCACTTCCATGCTCTCACTTATGCAGAGTTCCAGAGCCATACAGCAACTCTATATGCCAGGCACAACCCCTTTGAATATCTAGCTAGTGTCTAGTGGCAGTTCTCCCCTCATCCTGCCCAAATATAAGCAGTTACTGGCATGCAGTAGCACCCCACCACTAACCCTGCCCCACACTGTCACTCCCTGGCATCCAATTGTACCCACTCCTCACCCTTCGCAGCACCATCAGCCCCATCATCCAGTGGCCACCACCCTTTACCTGTCACAATTAGCCTTTGACATCCAGTGGTACCCCCACCCACATCCTGCCACAAATTATCGATCCTTGATGTGCAGTGGTCCTTCTTCCTCCTTCACCATGTTCCAAATAATTAGTGCCTGGCATCCAGCAGTACTCCTTCTTAATTCTGTCCCAAACAATACATCCCTGACATTCAAAGGTACTTCACACATCCTGCCTCCCCTCCACGCAGATGACAGCAGACAATAACCCTCCTCTCACATTCTCAGATAGCCACCTTCAGAATAACATAACTACAGTTGTGATTATGAAATAGTGTATTTGGCCTGGTGTGTCTTCACAGCACTGGTAATTGGGTCCAGGATTTGTAAGGGAGAAGATAAATAGGGGTAGCAGTGTGCCACCTAGGACTGGTTCCTGGTGGCTGCATTGGTTTCTAGTTTAAATTAAAAATGCATTTAACACAAGGTTTACTCCTGATATCTGAATCTAGTTTGGGTGCGGACATTGATAACTGACATTGAGGTGGACTCAATTTAGGCATCAGGTCATGGTTTGGGCTGTATAAGCCGACTTTGAGAATTGGTTCCTAGTTTTGGGGTGAGTTTCAGGGGAGATCTGTCTTTCCTGACACTGAGGGCTATCAATGGTACCATTAGACTGGGGGGGCAGGGTTGGCACACAGTATTAGTTATCACTAGGGATGGGCTCCTGGTGTCAGCCACATTTTAAAATCAGATTTCTGAACAGCTAATGCACCAGTGGCCTCAATGTTAGGAAGTGAAAAATGTGATTGAAAATGTGCAAATACATTTTTATTTCCTGGTAAGATGTGTGATCAGTTTGAACTGTGGTGCTTAGAGTTTGACCACAGTTTTGCAGCAGTGCATGCACCACATTATGGAAAGAAGATTTCTGTTATCCATGTATGTGTGGCCACTGGCATTTTATTTTGTTGATAACTTATTTTTATGCACTACCAGTTTTACCTTTTAAGTGCCTGTTGTGGTCATTCATGGTCTTTTCTGCATTTAGTTAAGTTTAAGATTACATTCACTCTGAGTGATTCAACGGCATGTTGTCATTGATGATATCAGTGATAGGACTTTCAGAGTTTGTAGTTGGGTTTCAGACCTACACAAGCCTATGTTTTATCCAAGTAGGACACATTTTTTTTGGTCTCACTACTATTTCTGTTGTAAAATACGAGTACAAAAGGAAGAGAGGGCAATGTTAGATGTCATTGCTGATGTTAGTGATCAGATTTCATCAGTGCTTGAAGCAGGGTTTTAGACCATGGAACTGTTATAGTAGAATACATTCCCATAACATACATCTCTATCTAAAACTCCCTATGCCCAACTGTCTGTAATTGCATCACAGTAGCAGACCCCAAGGACAGTATTGGGGGGGGCTGGGTTCAATGCACAGTAAGACACATTTTTTCGTCTCACTACAATTTATGTTGTGTGAGAGACACTGTTTGATGTCACTGTTGATGCTAGTGACAGGGTTCAACAGGGTTTGAAGTGGGGTTTCAGACCTTGGCACTATTAATTCTATGTTAGAGTCAACTTAATTAGTTCTGGCTGAAACTTTTAAGCTTGTGTAGGTTTGAATTCACCTTGGTGGGAAAGGAGGGAAAGCTGCTAGCTTTTGGAAGACAGAAATCTTCCTTTTAGAGCAAAAAGCAGCTGACTAAAAAAGCTATCATTTTTCTTACTAATTTAACACATCTATCTCAGCAGGAGTCAGTGCCTTTTGGGATTAAGCAAACAGATACTTTATTAGAAGTAGAGACGGTCTCATTGAGGGTTAAAAAAAGAATGTCAGTGTGTGTTTCTGTGTTGGGGAAGGGTACTGTATTAACTTAGTTTGCTAAATCAGTAGGAGGGGAGAGAGGTTAATTGGGGTGTGGTTTAGGCAGTAGAAAAGCAGATGACTCCAATTACAACTTCCTGCTACTAGCTATTGGAAGACAGAACTCTTACTTTTTAGAGCAGAAAGCAACTGACTAAAAAAGCTACCATTTTTCTTACTAATTGCCCTCCATCCCACCCCTCCATCCTCCCACCCTAAGCCAGTTCTACTTTTATAGCCACTGGATTTGACTGACAACAGGAACTTCCTGTTTGGCAGTAGGAAGGGAAGGATCATAGAGAAACATTAGTTTTGTCAACCCTGAAGGAAAAAAGTAGCTCTTTCTCTCATCCCCACCCCAGCTGTTGGAGGTCTGACTCTGAGCAATGAAGAAGCAGGCTACTGAAGACTACAGGAAGTTGCTGTCCCAGAACAGGAAGGGTGAGAGTTGTAAGGAGAGGCAGGAGTAAGCATACAGAGCAACAGGGGAGGAGGGGACACAACATAAGACATGATGGGCATGGTACAGTGCAATGGCAATGGGGCGGCAGTGTTCTGGGAGACATTCTGGAAGCTGCGATGCTGCCCTATTTGCAGGCACCTCTCTGGTCTGAGGCAGGAGGTTGCCTGTCTCCAGGTTGACCTGGCTAGGATTCATGAAACCTCCTCCCCCACCCAGGGACCACCAGGGCCACTGCCACTACCTCAGATGTTGTCAAGAAAGAGGAGTGACTGGACCTAGTTGGGCTCAGGAAAGGAGACGGTGGTGGAACAGAGGTGCATCCCTCCAGCTGTACCTCTCCAAAATTCATATGCTGTTCTGGTGGATAGTGGTTCCTCTATGGAGGCACCTGCAGTGGAGACCAAGGAGGATGCTGGGAACCTCCACAAAGGAGACCCACAGGAGGGTGGCACGGAACCCCACAGGGGAAGGAAACAACTTCTGATGGGGACTCAATCATTAGTGGGTTAGAAGTGGGGGAGGAAGGGGGGAGGGAGGTAAGGTGGCTGCCTGGCACCATGGCTTGGAGGGACAGGAAGTGAATCCTCAGGATCATGGGAGCAGCTGCACGAGGGAGGGAGCTGGATGTTATTGTCAACCTAGGGACAAATGACCTGAATCAGAATGGGATCAGAACAGTGCATGAGGAGTTTGTAGAGTTGGGGAGGGGCCTTAGACAAGTAGCGCATATAGTAACCTTCTCAGAGGTGCTGTCTGTCCATGGCAAGAGTGATGCTAGCATACTCCATACCATGGAATTCAATGAATGGTTGAAAAACTGGTTTGGAGCTCAGGGTTTTGGCTTCATTGGGGACTGGGGAGCCACCTGGAGAGATGCAGGTCTATACTGGCATAATGGTCTGCATCTGTCTGGTGGGGAACTGGGATCCTAGGTGATAGGTTTAAATGCTTCATTGGTAAGCATTTAAACTAGCCAATGGGGGAGGCACTGAAAAGAAGCAGGGAAATCCCAGCCTCCCCCAACAAAACATGGTAATTAGTGAGGTAAACACCAAGGTAGAGAAGTCATTAGGGAGCAAGACAGAAGTAAATGCAAAAAAAAGCAGTGGCAGTAAGGACAGCGATGGGGATAAAAGGGGTAAGACCATCAACAAATGGAGGGTGATGAGTACCAATGCCCATAGTCTGTTAAACAAGCTCCCTGAATTAGTGGCCTTGATGGAAGAGGGATGCCTGGATCATGTGGCAGTCACAGAAACATGGTACACAGAGAACCATGACTGGGATGTCAACATATCAGGATACCCATCTACAGGAAGGACAGGGAGGATAAAGGAGGAGGAGGAGGAGCAGGAGCAGCTCTCTATGAAAGGGATCAAAACAACAGAACTAAAGAGTAAACAGGGAGCAGATGAGGCACTCTGGGTCACCCTGGAGACAGGAAATAGCACCACAATCCGCTTGGGGGTTGTATACAGACCCCCATCTCAGCAGGAGGGAATGGACAAGGAAATGATAGAAGGTATCCTTAGAATGGCAGAAAAGGGGTGATACTGTTGATGGGGGACCTGAATATGCCAGATGTTAACTGGGGCACCTTTACTGCTGGCACAACCAAGAGCAGGGTCATTCTTGATGCGCTACAAGGGGCATGCCTCAGACAGCTAGTATTGGAACCCACTCTAGAGGGAGCAATCTTAGACCTGGTACTTTCAAATGGGGACGGAGAAAGAATCTCAGATTTAGAAGTGTTGTAGCCAACCGGGAAGGTAGCCTGTGATGATAGCAACTGCATATGGGTGACTGTCATAACGGCGACCCATATGACGGCGCGTTCATCATTGGCAACTGTACCTGGATGGCGAAAGTTTCAACCACGAAAGTATGATGGGTGACAAGAAGGGAGGGTGGGTGACATGATGTGGAGGGATGAGGAACAGGGATGTGACCCAAGGGGAGTCTGCTTCCACTGAGCCAACCATATGGTGTGGTAGGTAGGGTGCATGGCTCTGACAGAGCAGGTCATGGGTTCGGGACTGGGGACTGGTGTGCCTTTTTGCACTTTCTGCAGCTGCGGGACTTAGTATTTTTTTTGAGCCAGGATGTGCCCCCCTCCACAACATGTACCCTCCTGGAGTTGAGAATCTATATGCACAATTCCCGGTAGCCTTTACCAGCATATCGCTGAAAATGTTTTTGGCGATAATGCAAGTCGCGACCACCAAACAGTGTAGTTCAGAATAAACAAAGCCATAGAGTCAAGCCATACAAAAGCAAGAGTATTGGACTTTAGGAGGGCTGACTTTGGGAAAATGAGATAGTGCCTCAGAAAAGCACTAGCAACTAGGCAAGAAGGAGGAGTGGAGGAACAATGGGGAGTAATCAAAACAGCCATCACAGAGGCAACAAGCATTTGTGTGAAGCAAATCAACAAACCACAATGAAGGAAAAAAACACTATTGCTCTCAAAAGAGGTGGCAAGGAACGTTAAGGAGAAAAGGATAGCATTCAGGAAATATAAGGAAACGCAGAAGGAGCAGGACAGAGAACTTTATCAGTTAAAGCAGAAAGAGGCAGGAAAGGCAGTTAGAATAGTAAAGGCCCAAACCGAGGAAAGGATAGCCAACTCTGTTAAGAAGGGGGATAAGACCTTTTATAGATACATTAGGGGTGAAGAAAGAACAAGGGAGGGATACTGAGGCTTAATAAAGGGAAGGGAATGTGGGCAGAGGGTGACAGTGAAAAAGCAGGGATACTGAACGAATATTTCTGCTCAGTATTCACAAAGGAAGAGGAGGGGAGATACCGAAACCAAACAAGAAAAACACTCTGGATACGGGGATTGGTACCTGTCAATTCATAGAAGAAAGGGTTCTGAAAGAACTAGTAAAATTGAAGGTGGACAAAGCAATGGGGCCTGATGGGATTCACCCAAGAATTGTAAAATAACTAAGGGTCGAACTAGTGACACCACTGACTACTCTCTTTCACAAATCATGGGAGGATGGGGTGGTACCTGAGGACTGGAGGAGCGTGGATGTGATTCCTCTTCACAAAAGTGGGAGCAGGGCAGAGGCAACAAACTACAGACCAGTTAGTTTGACCTCAGTGGTAGGGAAAATGATGGAATCACTTCTGAAGGAAATAATTGTTGAGTACCTAGAGGCCAGTGGGGCACAGGACCCAAGGCAGCATGGATTCACAGTGGGAAATTTGTGTCAGATGAATCTTATCGATTTCTTTGACTGGGTGACCAAAGTAGTAGACCAGGGACAGGCTGTGGACATGGCCTACCTAGATTTTAGCAAGGCATTTGATGCAGTCCCACACGAAAGATTAATATGCAAGTCAGCCAGCCTTGGAGTGGGTCCCAAGGTGGTAGCCTGGATATAAAATTGGCCGGACAACAGGATGCAAAGGGTAGTAGTAAACAGAGTCCACAGTGAAGAAGGGAAGGTTACTAGTGGGGTACCGCAGGGTTCAGTACTGAGACCGGACCTTTTTAATGTCTTTATAAGTGATATTGCAGAGGAACAAGAAGGAAAAGAAGGAAAAGTATGTCCCTTTGCAGACAACACAAAGATCTGCAACAGGGTTGATACACAAGATGGAGTGAAAAGGATGAGAAGGGACTTGGCAAGGTTGGAGGAATGGTCAAATGTATGGCAGCTTAGATTCAACTCAAAGAAGTGCAAGGTAATGTACCTGGGAAACAAAAACGCAGGGGAAGAGTACACAATGGGGGGGTGAGATACTGACAACAACAAAAATGGAAAGGGACCTGGGGGTAATTATATCAGATGACCTAAAGGTGGGCAAGCAATGTGGGAAGGCAGTAAGGAAGGCTGGGGGGTTACTGGGATGCTTAGGGAGAGGCATTATCAGTATAAAACAAGAAGTTGTTATCCCTCTCTACAGACAGTTGGTGAGACCCCATCTGGAGTACTGTGTGCAGTTCTGGAGACCCCATCTCTGCAAAGACATAGACAGAGTGGAAGCTGTCCAGGGGAGGGCAACCATAATGGTACAGGGTCTGCACCAGAAGACATATGAAGAGAGACTAAAGGAGCTTAATATGTATACCCTTGAGGAAAGAAGGGAGAGGGGGGACATGATAGAAACGTTCAAGTACCTCAGGGGAATCAACAAAGTCCAAGAGGGTAGTATCTTTCAAAGAAAGAGGTGTGCAAGAACAAGGTGGCACAATTTGAAGATGGGGGGGCGGCTCAGAGGTAATGTAAGGAAGTATTTTTTCACAGAGAGGGTTGTGGATGCATGGAACGACCTTCTGGAGGAGGTTGTGGAGTCAAAAACAGTGGTTGAATTCAAGAATACATGGGACAGACATATGGCAATTCTAGTGGGGGAGTAGGAGGAAGTAAGCTGTTGACTAACTAGAATCTGCAGTTTATCCATCAGGTAGGGAAATGGGCAGTCTAGGTGGGCCAAGCGGTCCTTATCTGTCATCAAATTCTATGTTTCTATGTGTCTATTCCTTCCAGTTGGCAGAGAATTCATTACTATACCCCAATGCAGCTGTGCATAGGGGGTCTGCACGCAGTGCAGGCCATGCATTCCCACAGCATGCATACCTGTCTGAAGACTCTATGTTCAACTCTCTTGAATGATAGCACAGTCACAGAGCACCAGGACAGTATTGGGTGGTGGGGGCTTTGTTTGATCACCTGTAGGGCACATATTTTTTTCTTTCTCACTGCAATGTATATTGTATGAGAGAAATTCTTAGATGTAATTGCTGATGTCAGTGATTGCGTTTCAGTAGGGCTTGAAGCAGGGTTTCAGACCATGAAATTATTAGTTCTATGTTGTAGTCAGCTTAATTAGTTCCAGCTGAGGCTCTGAGGTTTGTTTAGGTTTGAAAGCAACTTGGTGAGACGCATTCCTTCCAGCTGGCAGAAAGTACATCTCTAAACTGCACTGTAACTGTGTATGGATGGGACTGTACTCAGTGCAGAATATGCATTCCCATAGCATGCATCTCTGCCTGGAAACTCTATGTCCAATCATCTGGAAAAATTGGGTTCACCCATGTCATAGGGAAAAACATGTTGCTGACTCTGTACTACCACCTGGCATTACAGGGCCAGGCATTATGTTTTCCCGGGAGTCAGAGTGCCAAAGCACCCTCCTGGGAAACAGCCAGTCCCCCCAAAAATAAATATAACCTCTTCCTGGGTGGGCATGCCCCAGAGGGGATAGAAACTGTCTGGGGAAAAGGGCAACAGGAGTGAGGGGCAATCAAAAATTAAGATCACCCATTTCACTGTCACCCTTCTTGTGATGCTGTAATTGTGGTGACAACATTCAGTCACCATCCTAATGGTATACCGAAAAATTGCACAGTGGCAGAGCACCACAACAGTATTGGATGGGAGTCCTAGGGTCAATCCCCAGTAGGGAACATTTTTTCTTTCTCACTACAATTTAAGTGAACCAGTTAGATGTCATATGACCACAGTTGTCAGTGCAGCTCAAAGGGCCATAGAAGGGAGAGACATTAACTGAGGGACCCACACTATGCACACTTTGCCTGTATATGCACATAAGCATGCTGACATCCCAAGGGGGAAAAGCAACAGGGGAAAAGCTTAACCCCAAACCTGATCCCCCAAGGGCCCTGGTCCATCTGGTACAGACCCTGCCATCTGCAAAGGTGCACAGTCAGGGTTATACCCCCCACTGCTCTACCCCACCTGCAGGGTATTCCAAGGCTATGTGGACAAAGCAAACAACAGGTAGGTGGGGACTGAGGGAAAGTACTGGCGAGAAACCCAAAGGGGCCAGGCCAGAGACTTATGGGCATAAAAGAAAATTACTCACCATAGTAATGTTACTTCTTCTCAAGGGCTCTATCAGCAATATTCACAATATGGAATTATTTCTCAAGAATAAGCAAGTCCAGAGCTTTGGAACTGTATGCTTATTATGGAGCATTAGAATCAAGTTCATACTCTATTGTGTGGTCATGCTCCATCCTGCTTCTTGACATCAGAGTCTATTAGTGTTAGCCTATATGACTTGCCATTTTTCAGTGGAAATACCAAGTATTTTTGGTCACTATGAAATCATCCAACACCCATTTAAAGTCCATGGTTGTATTTTTTAATTTTTATTTACTCAATTTTGGATTACAATACCTTTGAGCGGGAGACCACTCTTTTACAAAGGTTCCATGTCGTAAAGGGTGGGTATACATTGTGGGTTTAGGAGTATCTAGCTAGGTGAGTAAACATAGACAAAAATACATTGTAAATAGGAAGCAGAGATGGTTTTAACACTAGGATAATTCAGGTAACAGTAGCAACCTAGGTGGCATTGTCAGGTAAAAACAATAAGCAGCTATCCAGAAAGGAGAGTAGGGGGCACTGAGTGGGGGCATGATGACTATTTAGGGGGAAGTGGGAGAGGAGAATGCAGGGTATTGCAGGGCAAAAATGGGGATATTCAGGGTAGAAAGACAAAGTAGGAGTTGCGAGGAGATGGTAATAACCTGAAAGGAGAATAAGACCGGGGTCAGAAGTGTGTGTGTGTGTGTGGAGTAACTAGAAAGTACAGTCACAGGAGCTTTTCTTCAGTAGGTGTTGCCTTAGCTTTGTCTTGAAAAGCTCCAATCTCTGTGTGGCGTTATGTTCAGTGCTGAGGTTATTGAGCCAAAGTGGTGCCCGGTAGGCATATGACCTCTGCCCTTGGGAGGTTCTACAGTGAGGGATGGTGAGAACCTGATAGTCAGAGTTCCTGGTGTGGTGTCAGCATGTGAATAAGCTTAATAGGCTTGTGACTCCAGGAGGCTGAAATCCGAGTAGTGATTTTTTTAGCTAAGAGGCAGGTTTGGTATTGTATCCTGTTTTCAAGTTGTAGCCACCCAGCTTGCTCATAAAGGTCACATGTATAGCAGTGTCAGTGGCTCAGTAGGTAGCATACTGCCTCTGAGGCTGGGAAATCAGAGGGCTGTGGGTTCAGTTCCCACATCTAGCACTTGGATTAATATCCCAGTACTGACACTGTAGTGCAGCATGAGAGGGGTGCTACACTTCTGAGGTGTCGTCTTTCGGATGAGATGTCAAACCGAGGTCCCATCTGCCTGGATTGGTGGTAGTTCAGGTGGATGTTAAAGATCCCATGGCACTTATCAAAAAGAGTAGGGGAATTTCCTCAGTGTCCTAGCCAAATTTCCCTCATTCACTAAAACTACCACCAACAGCAGTCGCTCTGATAATCTCCCATGTCTGTGATGCTGAACCTTAGCTGAACACTGTATGTGTAACTTGTTTTACAAATTTCACAACACTCACAGGTAAGTCAAATGCACTGTCAGACTAAGTTATTATTTGTAGTTGTTTCACACTAAATGACATGCTTCAACAGTGTCTCTGTCTGTCCAAGTACCTTGTAACAGAGCCGTCTCACACACTCTCTGTCTCTCACTCGCACAAGTAACCATTGTTTCAACACAGCATAGACAAACATATAACATTCAATATAACTTTTAATTTCAAATTAAAGGTAGTAACTGCTCCCATTCTTTGGCTTTCCAGTAACTACTGACATCAAGGTATGGGTCACACAGCGTGCCTGCTCCATATGCAGCCCATGATGCTTTGCTTTGTGGGGGCATGTGTGATTTTGTGTGCCTGCTCCTGCCCCTTTAGTTTTTATACTGAGGAAACACTCAGAAAAGCCTCAGCAAAGTTAATGTACAGTAAGCCTGACAAATAACTAACATGTTAAATATTTACCTTAGGAAAAAACTATTTCTACTGACATAGTGCTTCCATTTCTGTAAGTCCCCACCTGCTTTTGCTGCAGTTCCTGCCCACTCCTACTATGCTCCTGTGCTGCCATCATTCACAGTTCAATTTAAAAGCAATAAAATAAAAAAGGAAAAAAGACAAAGCTCTCTCTTTCTCCTGTCCTGTCCATCCCAATCACCCTCAAAAAACAAATATTCCCCAATGCACAGGTGCGCAGAGGTACTGCTCCTACATCAAACTGACAACAAAACCAAACCATTACTAGTGATGCCACTAAAGAACAAACTTTGTACAGCATGACATCACCTATTAGGTGGAAGGACTATTTTATCATAAATTTGCATAAACAAATCTGTTTATTCCACATAACAACAAGGATTTTTCTTACTGTAAAAAGTTAAAAAAAATGTAGCCCATTTTATAAGCATACTGTAATAAGATATTCAGGGGTGTGCATTGAACATATATTACAGAACGCTCAGGGGCTGAAGCACTCAGTCTATGGCCTTGTGCCTCACTTCATCCCTAGGCATGCAATAATATCTGTTCAATGCACACCCCATCATTCCCTACTGCTTTCCTGTTCCAAGGAGGCTATTCCAGAAGGTCACCACCCTCTGGTTTATCCACGCCCCTTTTTTTGTTGCCTGTATATATTTCTTCTTTTAACTGTTATTTATGGTGTCTAGTTACCATATCAGTCTTTTTCATTACCAGCTCCATATACTCTTCCCTAAATGCCCTGTACACCAAGCACAGATCACTACGCAATATTCTGTACTGGAGGGAATACATATTCAGCTCAATCAGCCTCTGTTCATTTGGTAATTTTGCAATATTTGACACTCTTTTGGTGTCTCTTCTCTGAACACACTCTAATAGTTCAATACTACCTCTTGTATGTGGTGCCCAAAACTGAACACAGTAGTCAAGGTAGGGTCTCACCAGGGTGCTGTACAGTGGAACGATAACCTCTGTCCCTACTTCTAGTATTCCTACATATTCAGCCCACAATTCATTTCCTTTTTTGACCACTTCTCTACAGTGTTTATTAAAAGTCAGGTTGTTTGTTATTTTGATACTCCGATCTTTTTTCCTCATCACTCACATCTCCCTCTCTCTCATTTAGGATGTACAGTATTTAGCTTTTTTGTTCCTTGTCCCAAAGTGCATCACTGTACACTTTTCTATGTTAAATGAGAGTTTATTTATCTTAGCCCATATTTCCAGTATGGTAATTTCACTCTGCAACTGCATAATTACATGGTCATTTTCTATTATTGTGCCTATTTTAGTATCATAAAACACAGAAACATAGAAACATAGACTTTGATGGCAGATAAAGACCGCTTGGCCCACCTAGTCTGTCCATTTCCCTACCTAGAGGATAAGCTGCAGATCCTATTTAACCAACAGCCTATTTCTTCCTACCCCACAAAATTGCCTTATGTCTGTCCCATGCATTCTTGAATTCTCCCACAGTTTTAGACCCCACAACCTCCTCAGGAAGACTGTTCCATGCATCTACCACCCTCTCTGTGAAAAATACTTCCTCCACCTTGCCCTAGGCCGTCCCCCTCTATCTTCAAATTGTGTCCCCTTGTTCTTGCACATCTCTTTTCTGAAAGATACTACCCTCTTGGACTTTGTTGATTCCACTGAGGTACTTAAATGTTTCTATCATGTTCCCCTCTACCTCCTTTCCTCAAGGGTATACATATTAAGCTCCTTTAGTCTCTCCTCGTATGAGCCTCTTGCAGACCCTGCACCATTTTAGTTGCCTCTCCTCTGAACTGCCTCCATCCTGTCTATGTCCTTGCGGAGATGGGGTCTCCAGAACTGGACGCAGTACTCCAGATGGGGTCTCACCAACTGTCTGTACAGGGGGATAACAGCTTCCTGTTTTCTGCTGGTGATGCCTCTCCCTATACATCCCAGTATCCCCCCAGCCCTCCCAACTGCCTTCTTGCATTGCTTGCCAACCTTAAGGTCATCTGATATGATTACCCCTAGGTCTCTTTCCATTTTTGTTGTTGTTACTACCTCCCCCCCATTGTGTAATCTTCCCTTGGGTTTTTGTTTCCCAGGTGCATTACTTTGCACTTCTTTGCATTGAATCCAAGCTGCCATACTTCTTACCATTCCTCCAACCTTGCCAAGTCCCTTCACATCCTTTCCACTCCTCCTTGTGTATCAAGCCTCTTGCAGATCTTTGTGTCATCTGTGTATCATCGGTGAATTTACCTATCCAAGCATTTGATGCACACTACATAGCATCCAAGGCCTTGGCATAATCCAGCTGTACAATGTTCACTGGTAATCCAGCATCTAGTAACTGAAGCAGATTTGTCTGACATGATCTTGCAGCTCTGAAACCACACTGTATTATGTCATTCAAATCTTCATTTCACATGTGTCTTTAAATTTCTTCTTTAATGAATGCCTCCATTACTTTACCAAGCACCAAGGTTAGGCTAATTGGTCTATAATTTTTACAATCCTTTCTGGAACCCTTTTTAAAAATGGGGGTAACATCAGCCTCCTTCCATGCAGACACCATACCTTCTAGTACTGAACTATTAAACATTTTACTAATAGGTCCAGTCGACTCATTTGCCAGCTCCTTTGAGATCTAGGATGCAGGCCTTCAAGCCCTTGGGATTGATTCATACTGGGTATTCATTGGGCAATGATGCACAACGGAGTGTGGGTTGTGCTGGAATAACCTCATGCCTGGGGTGGTTGGGCACAAGGCCAAGTGCATCCAACACCCCAGAAGTGAGGTTATCCCAGCACAACCCACACTCTGGAGTGCATTATTGCTATTATACAATGGCTCTTATTTATTAATACTATGGTGACAAAAATGAGCACATGTAGATGTCTATTAGGCACAGAACTGGTGTTGGAACATCCCTTTTATGTGTAAGGACATCAATTTCATGCTATCAGTTGTACAATTTTTTTTTGAGGAAGCACTCCCCATGTTAAAGCATTGCATCATGGGCATGCAAATAATCAATTGTCTGGCATCACTGTAGTGAGTTATACAATACCAGGCAATTATGTATTTACATACCCATGATGCAGTGCATTCATATTTGGTGTGTTTCCTCACAAAAAATAAAACTGTAAAACTGATACTATAAAAGTGATATTCCCACACTATAAAAGAGATGTTCTGACAGTTGTTCTCTGCCTAACTGTGAAATGTTTTAGCCATGACAAAAATGTTGTCCCTCCCAATATAAATAATTTTTTTTTTTTTTTTTATGAAACTAAGCTTTTTTTTATTTTATTTTATTTTATTGAAATCTAGGATTACAAATACCTTTGAGCAGGAACTGCTCATTTACAAAGGTTCCACTTCGAAGGAATGGGGGGTATACATACATACAAAGGTCAACATAATAGTACATAGTTACACAATAACAAGAAGTAAGAGAATGAGGCTTAGGAAATTCCAGTAATTCAAAATGTACCAAATGTTAGGTAGCATGACATAACCAGCCAAGGGCAATGTTGGAAATAAGCACTGCAGGTGAGAGGGAATGGGGTATGCAGGCAGGAAGGCCATTGTCGGAGGGTAGAGGGTGAGGTTAAGAGCTCTAAAGGGGAGAGAGAGAGAGAAGAGGAGGGATAAAAGTCAGGAAATGCCCCGGGGGAGGAAAAGGAGAGGGGGCAAGGGAGTAGGCAGGTAGAACGAGGCAAGGTGGGGAGAGATAGCTTTCAAGACTGAAGTGGAGGGCAGTGAAAGGTGGGCCCCCGAGTAGGCGAGGCAGTCACAACGACTAGTTGAAATTAGATGAAGTCTGAGTTGTCTCTTAAAAGGGCCAAGAGCAGCAGCAGTAAGAGTTTCTTTGTTGAGAGTATTGTACCACTGTGGTGCTCTGTGGGCAAAGGTCCTCTGGCCCATAGTAGTCCGGCATCTGGGGACAAGGAAGGTTAGTTGTTGTGAACTTCTAGTTCTCTGGGTGTTGTGGTGGTCAATAAGTAGCTTTTCAAAGCCCGGGGGCATGACTCCAAGGAGGACTTTTTTTGGCTAAGAGGCAGGTTTGATACTGCATCCGGCTGATGAGAGGTAGCCATCCTGCCCGAGTGTACAGGTCACAAGTGTGTGTAAGTCGATCAGCCCCAGTTAGCAGCCTGCATGCTTTGTTGAGTGCAACTGTAATTCTATGGAGGGCAGAGGCGGAGGCAGAGCCATAAATTGCTAGCCCGTAATCGATGATGGAGGTGACAGAGCTGTTGATAGCCAACCGGAGAGTGTCAGGAGTCATGCAGTGTTTGTGCCTGTAGAGCAGGCCTATACGGATGTTGGTGGCTTTGGCGACAGAATCTATGTGCCGATGGTAGGACAGTGAGCTGTCCAATGTGACACCTAGGTATTTAAAATCAGGGGCGATGTTCAAGTAATGTCCCTGTTTGGTTTAGGATGGTGAGGTCACGGGATTTGTACTTGCACCTGGCATTGTAGAAGGTCATAACCTTTGTTTTGCTGTAGTTCATGACCAGTTTGTGTGACTTGAACCATTCTTCGATGCGCATGAATTCGAGCTGTAATTGTTTCTCGAGGAGCTCTGCATTTTGGTGGTTGGTGAACATGACTGCGTCATCAGCGTAGAGCAGTAATTTCTGGTGACAGACACTGGGAAGGTCGTTGAGGAAGAGGCTGAAGAGTAGTGGCCCCAGGATGGACCCCTGTGGGACCCCTGAAAGGACTGGCTTTTCTTCCGAGGTAACACCAGCAATCCTAACCCGCTGGACCCTCTCCCCAAGGTAGCTTGAAAACCAGAGCAGTGCTTCATTGGAGAGCCCAATGTTTGATAATTGCTTGAGTAGGAGTGGGTGGTTCACAATATCAAAGGCTTTCGTAAGGTCGATGAATACTGCCCCTACACAGTTTCCTTGATCAAGTGTGGTATGGATGAAGCCTGTGAATTCTAATAGTGCAGTGGTGGGACTGTGCCCTTTTTGGAAACCATATTGATCAGGACACTGGATGTTGTATTTTTCCAGGTACTTGACTAATTGGTCTGAGGCGATGCGCTCCAGGGCTTTAGACAATGGAGGGAGGATGGAGATAGGTCTGTAGTTGGAGTGCAGTGATTTGTCTCCACTTTTGTGTACCGGTGTGATGGTCACCTGTTTCCAGCTAGATGGGAACTGGGACATCCTTAGTGATAGATTGAGGACCTTTGTCAAGGGTTCAAGGACTTCTTCAAGGACAAGTGCTAACAACTTCAGGTCAAGGGAGTCACCGCTGTAGCCTGCATTGTGAATGGCCTTCTGAATATAGGTTCTGGCTTCATGTACTGGGATCTCCTTGAAGTAGAATTGTGGGGCAGGGTGTAGCAGCGGAGTAGTTGCAGGAGGGTTACTACCAGAGGGGGCATCAAAGAAATTAGAAGGGAGGACACTATCCAAGTTGGAGAACGCATTGTTAAAGGTGTTGGTGATGGTGTACAGGTCAGTTGTTGGTGTTCCATTTATGTTTAGCATGGTGGGTGGTGACTTAGGGTCCTTGCCTGTAAGGTCTTTCAAGTTACTCCAAAATTTTTTTCCATCACCCCAGGAGTTGGAGAGAGTTTCCTTGAAGTATTTGCTTTTGGCTCTCCTAACTGCCCGTGCACTCATCTCTGGCAGCTTTATATTTATGAATATCCCCAGGTTTGGATGTTGCATGGGCACAGTGCCAGAGATGATCCCTATGTTTGAGTAAAGTGATTAGATCGGGGGTTATCCAAGGGTTAGCTCTGCCCCTGACCTTCAGCTTTTTGAGAGGTGCAAAGATATTGCAGGCCGCAGTGAAGTGGCTGATGAAAAGGTCTAAGGCTTGGTTTACATCAATGGCAGAGTCAATTGGTGTCCAGTCCAGGTGGCTTAGGTGTGTCTTTAGTAGCTCAAGGTATCCCTGCTTTAACACTCTGGTGTGGATTATTTTAGGAGGGGGCTTAATGAATTTGTTTGTCCAGGTACATGTGACCGGTGAGTGGTCACTGATCCCATCAGGGAGCACTGAGACTTTTGAGATTGGTTCAGGGTGATTAGTTAGGATCCAGTCCAGAAGTGTTCGCGACCCTGTCCTGTAGTTGCATCTGGTGGGGGTGGTAACAAGCTGGGTGAGGTTCTGTGATGTGACAGCATCCTTGTAGTTACTGGCCTCCAGTGATAGCCAATTTATGTTGAAGTCACCTAGTACTATGAGTTAAGAGTTATGGTGTAATCCCTGTAGGCTTTCCAATATGCTCGCAAATCCATTGTGCTGATCTTTAGGGGGTAGGTACACAGAGGCAATGGTGAGCTCCTTGTTGTGCGCCCCGAGTAGAACTTTAATAGCGAGAACCTGCGAGGGTGGTTTAGTGTTTGAGAACGGGAAGACTTGACCCAGATAGGAATTCCTCAGGTAGATGGCACAGCCCCCACCTCATTTGGAAACCCTGTCCTGCCTGAATATAGAGTATCCAGGGATGGTGACTGCAGCGTCTGGTATCTTGGGGTTAAGCCATGTTTCAGCAACAGAGAGTACATCAGGGCTATGTTGCTGGACCCAGGTTTACAAGATGTCAAGTTTGTTAAGGAGGCTGCAGACATTGATTGAGGCTAATGTGAGGGACCCTCCCTCCTTTTGTGGCATGGGGTGCTAGGCTGGTAGGCCCCGGATTAAGATGAACATTTCCAGATATCAGAAGTAGCATAAGTAGTATCCTAAGAAGGTATGCTTTAATCATTTTGCAGATTAGTTTTGTTGCAGGGCATCTAGTCTTCTTGGCCTTGCTGGTCTGCATTTGTCCCGTGATACTGCAGAGCACAATATATAAAGCCATGTTCTCAGAGGTGCCACGTGATTGATGAAAAGTAATCAAATCCACAAGAAATGGTGAAAAAAAAAAAAAAGCTTATGCTTGTATACTTTATTTGCAAAGCATCAAACTCTCTTGGTAAAATAGGGTGTGGCTGGTTATTTAGTCTGCTATGCAATTCTCTGTATGTTTGGACTTGATGCCGTGAAGTTGTACTCAGATAACCTCACTGCAACAAGCACACACTGACCAATCAGGGTACAGGAAATGTTCTTGCCCTTGTATAATACTGAGTAATCAGGCAGAAGAAGGCTACTGTCCATTGAGTCTGTCTAGCGGATCCAATTTTATCCTCCCTCACCTATGTAAGTGTCTAGGCTCTCCTTAAAACTTTATCAGGTTCCAACACCTCACGTTACCTTTTAACCTTTGTTACCAAGAATTTATCGTTATTTGTATCCCCAATTATATCCATTTTTGCCAACTGTTTTCTTTAGGTTGGTAGACACTCAAAAAAGAGTAGTTGAAAATATCAGCCATATCTCTACCCTCAGTTATCTGGCTGTCTCCTACCATTAAGGGCCCTATGTGCTGATTTTCCTTTTTCAAACTATTAATATAATTATTTCTAAAGCTAGGGTGAGCTTGGACCACTAAAACTAGATAAATGGCTACCAAAAATACTTAAAAAACATTTCCAAAACAGTTTTGAAGAAAATGTTTAAAACAAGGCTAACAATTGTATTTATATAACACCCATTCCCAGATTCTCTGGGTGCCTCACAATAAAACAAGTTCATAAAAAAAACACTCAAATAATTACAAATCAATAATCACAAAATGTATACAGCAGCACCAGATCCAAATTCCAGCAAAAATAGTTGAGGCTTCAAATGCAATTTGAAGATGGACAGGGTTGGTGAATCTTTCACTTCCCAGGGAAGGGCATTCCACAGTATTGGGGTGGCCGTGCCAAATGTCCTATCACCAGAGGACTTCAAATGAGATCTGGGAATTAGCAAGAGTCACATCCACTGACTGGAAGGGACACCCAGGAGCATACGATGTCAGGAGATCTTTCAGGTAGCACAGACTCAGCCCACACATGGCTTTGTACATTAACAAGCACACCTGGAAGTTGATGAGCCCCAGCCCCAGCACCAACAACCAGTGTAGAATGTAAAGAACCAGCATGATATGCTCATACCAGGAGATCCCAGCAACCAGATGGGCTGCTGCATTCTGGACCTGCTACAAGCAACACAGCAACAACATGAATAACCCAAGGCATGGAGCATTGAAGTAATTCAGCCTAGATGTAACTAGGGTGAAACCAGGGTCACCATATTAGCCAGTTCCAGAAATGGTTTGATCTGGGAGATGTTCATGAGATGGCAAAAGCCAATGCAGACAACAGCTGACACCTGATATACTGAAGCTTGGAGTCCACAATGACCTCCAGACTCCTCACCCTATCTGTGGCTCCAAACATTATGTTGTCCAAAGATGGAAGGGTGGCACCACCATACATCATTGCTGAATCAGGCTGACCTGGCTCTACTAGTAACACCTCCATCATCAGTGGACTCAGTATGAGCCAGCTGGCAACCATCCAATCCTGAATTTCCCTAATGCACTTTGTCAATTCCAGGACAGCAATATCATCTTCAGGTGCACAAGACACATATAGCTGGGTATTTTATTTTTTATTTATTTATTTAGTTTTTGTTAACCGGGTAAGTGCACTAGCCAGCAAGTGACTGTTTTCAGGCATGACCCGGGAGGTAAAATTACAGAACATAACAATACAGTAAGGATAACGAAAATACATGATGCACAGAAATACAAGAAGATACATATGGCAGGATACAATGCATGACAAAGGAAAATACAAGGCAAAATACATTTCAAGGACATTTTCCATTGAGCGCATACATAATGTGCATTAAAGGACCTAGGAAAGGGGAGAGGATAGGTGTAGGGGTAAGCCAGAAACAAGATGGAAAATGACAAAAGGGGGAAGGTGAGGAGGTGAGGAAAGGATAGAGGGAAGGATAGAGGGGCAAAGGGCCAAGACGGGGGGCTAAAGAAATGGCTAAGAATATAAGGACAGAGAGGCGGTGGCAGGAATAGGGAGGTAGGAGGGAGTAGAGGAGGGATGGCCGGGAGAGGGGAGGGAGGGGAGTGAGGGTTAAAAGAAAGCCGGCAAATACGGCAGCGGCGGTACAAGGTTCCAACCTGTGGCCGAGTCGGTGGAGCCGAAAGACAGCAAGTGGAGAAAGGGTGACAGGTCACAGCAAAAGACGGCTACAGCGGCAAAAGGTAGCAGAATGCGGCCGGGCTGGTGGAACCGATAGACGGCAGGGCAAGGGTGATGATGCCGGTAAGAGGAGGAGAGAAGTGAAAGAGTTACGGCAATAGCGGAAAAGGTAACAACGCCAAGCCGAGCCAGTGGAACCGAGAGACGGCAGGGCAGGGAAGAAGAGGTTGGTAGGAGGCGGCAAGTTTATGGCAAGTGGAGGTAATAGGGAACAATGCTCAGCTGAGAGGGTGGGACGAGCGAACGGGCAGGGGTGACTCAGGAGGAGGTAAAGGCGAGGCAAACAAACAGAGAAAGGAAGGGGAGGCAGAGGGGAGGGGAAAGGAGAGTGCAGGAGATGTGGTCAAGGGGAAGAGAGGAGCAGGGGAGTTGAGTGAAGGAAGGCTGAGAGGTGAGGGAGAAGAGAACAGGGATCAAGGAAGCCAATGGTGGCAGGAAGTAAACAACTTGTAAATGGCAAAAGCTAATATATGGCATACCGTCAAACAGATTCAAGCAGCAATTATAGTAAAACACCACATAAAACAACCATTGGGCAAACAAGTGCTAGCAATAAGGAATTAGGGAAAACAGGTTAGGAGCAAGGGGATCAGGTAGGATCAAAGCAAACACATTTGTCCAAAGCAGTAAGAAAAGTCCTGAGTTTGCCCTTAAAAGTTGCATGAGTAGGGACATCCCTTAGTTCCTGAGGCAGCAGGTTCCACAGGTGAGGAGCAGCATAATGGAAGGAGCCCATGCCTCTTTTTTGTCCGACAGAGGGGATAGATAATAAGGTCTGATCTGCAGATCTAAGGTTCCATGTGGGAATAGCTGGTCTAAGGAGTTCTGATAGGATAGCAGGTTTGGATGTCCTTATGATGGTATCTGATAGATTGTACAGGTAGTATTGTCTGGTAGAGGAGGGAGAGCCAGCCAAGGTCTTGATATAGTTGGCAGTGATGCTGCAGTCGAGGTGCTTTGGATGCATACCTGCATACATTATTGAAAGTAGTGTCCCACAGATGCAGTGCAGATTTATTGGCCAAAGACAAAATGGGACAACCATACGTAAGGGTTGGCAACAGTACACCTCTAGCTACTGCCAGTTTAGCAGCAGGGGTAAGGAGGTAGTTGGTTCTGTAAGCAGCCACTAACTTGCAATTGACTGACTTGCAAGTATCCTGGATGTGTGATTTTAGGTCCAAGGTTTGGTCGAGGTGGATGCCCAGGTAATGGAAAGAAGTGACAGGTTCTAGTGGGTTCCCATCAATGTCAGGAACAGAGATAGTCAAAGGACATGATCTGAGCTTGTGAGTGGAGCCAAATAGCATGACTTTGGTTTTGTTTGTGTTTAAAACAAGGCGTTGAGAGTTCAGCCAGTGTTTTACCGAGTGGAAATCAGCAGTGAGGGCAGCATTCAGTTCCAGGACGTTGTCAGAGTGAGCATAAATGACCAGGTCATCCGCATACAGCAGTGAGTGACCAGTGGTTACCATCTCTGGGAGATTATTTATGAATAATGAAAATAGAAGATGGCCAAGTATGGACCCCTGAGGGACACCAATGTTGACGACAGCACTGTCTGAAATCGCTGAATTAAACTTCACAGCCTGGGTTCTGTTGGTGAGGTAGCTTTTAAACCAGGTAGTTGCTGGAAGGGAGAAGCCCAAGGTACTGAGGGTAGAGAGTAGTAATGTATGATCAACCAGGTCGAAAGCTTTGGTTGTCGATGAAGACTGCTCCTGTCAACTTCCCTCTATCCATGTTTGTGACAATGTCAGAAGAGAATTTACAAGTGCAGTCATGGTGCTGTGATGCTTTCTAAAGCCATGCTGGCTGGACTGAGCAGATTGAAGTTCTCAATGTATTCTGTGATTTGTGTTGATACTATTTTTCCAGGATTTTGTTCAGGACAGACAAAATAGCAATAGGCCGGTAGTTAGATGTGTCATTTTTGCTACCTTTCTTAAATACTGGAGTGATTCTGGCTGCTTTCCAGACTTCAGGGACAATGCCAGTGGAGAGAGAGAGGGTGAATATTCTTGCTAGAGGGCCAGAGATGTAGTGAGAAGCCATTTTTAGTAGCCTTAGTTCCAAGCCATCGGAGCCAGTGCTGGTGTTGTCAGAGAGGGCTCTGAGCAGCTTAAGAACTTGATGCCTAGACACTGCCCTGAAGTAGAAGGGGTTAGGTAGGTTAGATGGTTCGCCAGGTGCTGAGAAGTTAGGTTGTGAGGCAGGAGATTGTGATTGAAGGGAAGCTGTGTAGGCAGATAAGTCCGAAAACTGTTGACTAAATGCATTAGCAATTGTGGTAGAGTCATTGCAGTGTACGCCATGTAGAACCATATCTGAGGGACTGACATCTTTAGCAGATCCTAAGAAGGACTTAATGTGACCCCAAAACTTACGAGGGTCATGGGAGGAATTAACCAGCAAGTTTTGGCAGTATTTACTTTTGGCCTGCCTGATGCACCTTTTGCAGTCATTTCTGTATTGCTTATACAGAATGAGATCAGGCTGGAGTCCAGTCTGTTTGTATCTCCTCCACTGCTTGTCTCTGTCTTTTAACTTGTACAGAAGGTCTTTTTTCAGCCATCTAGAGTGCTGGCCTCTAACCCTCCTTTTGGCTTTTGGTAGGTGCTTCATTTGAACATTACCAAACTTGGTTAGAAATGAGTTGAGGGCAGTATCAACATTGGTAGTGGTGAAAATGTCAGTCCAGTCAATACTGGAGATATCCAATAGGAAGGCTTGTTTATCCAGGGCAGCCTAGTTCGTAAAAGTGATCAGTCGTGGTTGAGGAGGAGGTGGTGGACAGGAGCGCCAGTGACAGAGTGTAGGGGAATGATCAGTAATTGAATCAGCCAACACTGAAGTACTTGAGACATGGTCCGGTCTATTAGTGAGGATCCAGTCAAGTAGTGACCCTGAGTGAGGAGTCGTAGCTCTGGTACAGTCTGTAATAATTTGATGGAGATTGTACTTCTGGATCAGAGATGCAAGAATATTGTGCTGTGGACCCAGCCAGTTAAGGTTCAGATCCCCAAGAAGGAGTACCTCATTTGATTTTGTATTCTGAGAGACATACTGTAGTAGGTTCTGAAGACCACTCAGCCCACTGGTTGGTGGGTTGTATACACATACGATGTGCAGCAGTTTCGAACCTAGTGCCAGGGTAGCATGCAGCGTTTCACAAGGTATGAGGGAATCAGAGCAGGGTAGGATGTTGAGGGACAGATGATTTTTATAAATAATCGCAACCCCCCCCAGACCCAGCACGGTCTCTCCGTAGAATGTTATACCCAGGTATAAGACATGAAGCATCAGGTACAGAAGGCTTCAGCCAAGTTTCTGAGAGGAATAATATGTCAGGGGCAATCAGTTTAGCCCAGGTTTCGAGCTCAGCCAGGTGATTCGTAGAAGGTTCAATATTCATATGGGCTATCACCAGTCCCTTTTGTGCCAGCCGTTGTGGGGGTAAGGTAAACTTTAGGCCAGGTTGGGTTCAATATCTCCAGCTAGCATAAGGAGCCGCCGGGCCAGGTGAATAAGTAGTTTAGCAGAAAGAATGCCTAGCGGGCGTTTGGGTTTATGATGGCACAAGAGATAGGAGTGGAGAGATAGATAAATACAGCCCTTTTTGATGAGTATAAGGTGAGCAGGGGGAGAATTACAGTGATAGGCCAGGAGAGTGTTTGAGAATCTAAAGTCATTAGTATTCTGAGTGCAGGGATCCGCGGTAGGTGATATAGAGGTTGTAAGCCAGTTCAGACATAACAGGAGAGACAGGCAGATAAGAGGTATAAGTTTCGTAGGTTTAGTAGTGCAGAGTAGGTTCACTTTGGGGAGACCAGGGTGCGACACTATTCTTGAAGGGCGGAGGACAGAGGCCAAGATCATGGATAGAAACCACAGCTAAATTAAATAGCAGGAATGAAGCCCACTAGAGGCGTAGCACTGCAGATCAGAACAGTTTAGCACAAAGACAATATGGGGATAAGATAACACCCCTAGTGGGAGCAGAATATAATGAGCCAATGGAAAAATAGACACTTAGTCATATGACAGACTGTCAGCTATAAAGCTAAGGGGTCGACCAGGTGGTGAGGTGGGGGGAGGAGGGGAGCCGGGCAGCACCGCGAAGTGTACAAAGCGAAGAGCTGTGTCACAAAGCCGCGGCGGCAGCGCTTGCTCACAGTCCCCAAAAAGGTGAAAAAGTAGAAGCTAGCCTTGTAAAAAGGAAGCAACTACAGACGCTTTCTGTGAGGGAAGGTACAGGTTTAGAGTCCCGACCCAGCAGAAGAGAGCCGGCAGGGAAGTTGAAGGGACGTACCTTGAGGGCTTGCGCCTTTGGCGGCACAAGGTACCAGGGAGCGGCCGAGCTCCTGGTTCCTTCCTCATGGATTCATGGGTAAGCGGTGCCCTGTCAACAGATGCACTGGAGGAGCGCGGTTTTCATCCTGAAGCGCCGCTTTTGGAGCAGGCACCCCTGATGTCATCTGGGCAGCAGTCCTAGAAGTTCTGGTCCTGGGTGGAGGGGATCTGAAGCCCCGGCGGGCCCGGGAGAGTCCTGAGGAGGTAGGGAAAATAAGGGGATTAAATAGCGGTTTTACACAAAAGAAGAAGGTGGAGGTGAGAAAGAGGAGAGCAATTTAGCTGGAGAAAGAATTGAGGAGGGTATCATCACCATGGCAATGAAAACCCAAGCCATAGCATTTAATGATCTCCCCCAGTGGCATCATGTACACAACAAACAACATGGGACCTAAAATTGACCCCTGAGGCACACCACAGCAGAGCGCAGTACTGCTTGAGATGGACAAGCCAAGTGCTACCTGCCGCACCTTATTGGACAGGTAGGACTCCGAGTATTGCAGCACTATACTTGTGAGTCATACCTAATGCCTCAGATGGGTCAGCAGCCCCCCATGGTCCACTGTATCGAAAGCTGAAGACAGGTCTAGCAGGACAAGGATGGGGCAATGCCCACTGTCACTTGCCAAGAGAATAATATTTACTTTTTCAGGGAGATTACCCACTGACACTCATCATAATAAGCACACAGTGCCAATTTATCCACCTCTAACTGGGGTCTCTGCCATCTATGCTCCAACCTTTGTCCCTTTGTTTTCAGCCTTTGCAGATCACCATTGAACCAGGGCAACCTATGTTGGGAAATCAAAGGGCGGACATGGAGAGGTGCTAGGGAGTCAAATGTCACTGTGATAGCCACATTGTAGCCCTCTGTGGCCACCTCAGCTTCTATTGTGCAAGCCATCTACATGGTCAAGATCTTCAGGGCCACCAGAATGCTCTGAGGCTCGGTTGGTCACGTGATGTGCTGAGTCGAGTCAGACATCCTCTGTGCTGCTCCTAGGCCCGAGCTACAAATCTGGTGTTAAAATGTCAAGGGTCTGCCTAATTCGATCGCTTTATTATTATAAGTGTGAGTTAACCTTAGCAGTCGGGAGTTCGGGCTGTAACTGTCTCAAAATAACTCGAATACACTTGTTTTAAGGCCTTGCTTGGGTGCGCTGCAATCGGGAGTAGCAGGCCATGGTTGGTAGTCGAGATGGAGCCCGAAGCCACGGGGCCCCTCGCTGCGAGATCCCCCGCGACCAAAAGGCCTAAACCACAATCCCCTATCCTCACGGAACTGGAGGAAGAGTTAGACAGAGGGGGGTAACGGGTCAGTCTACTGAGGACCTGCAGGAAATTAAAAGCTACTCCAAGGATTAGTGGTGGATTTTGCTGCTGTGAAACCGCACTAGCACTCCTCGTGACAGCGAGTGGGGATGCTGAAGCCAGGATTGCTTCTCAGGAGAAAAGTGTTGATGATGGAACAGGAATTGATTTTGGCTAAAAAACAAATTAAGAAACTTGAGGATCGTATGGATGACCAGGAGTCAAGAAGTCGGAGAAATAACCTGATATTGGCTGGGCTGCCGGAAAGAGCTGAATGGGCGGACCGTGTTTCTTTTATTCAAGACCTGCTCTCGAAGTTGCTGGGCCAGACACCTTTTGGGGAAGCCTATAACCTTGAGAGGGCCCATAGAGCACTAAGGGAAATACCCTCGCCGGGGGCGAGACCCAGGGTGATTATCATGAGATTCCTCAGTTTTAAAGAGAAGATGCATGTGCTGTGGAAGGTCAGACAACTTAAATCTCTTCAATGGAACGGCGCGATGCTTTGGATGTTTCAGGATCAAACCCCTTCAATCAGAGAGAAGCAGAAGGAATTTGTGGAGATTAAGAAAAAGCTTTATTTAGCAGGTATTAAATTTCATCTGCAGTACCCAGCAACACTGTTGGTGAGACTACAATCCGGAGAAAAGAGATACCTGACTGCGAGGGATGCGCTGGAAAGTTTGCGTATTGAACTCCCTAATTTATTTAAGTCTCAGACTTGAGGTGGACTACCCAGATAAAGCAGTGGTGTACGGACTTGATCACAGTTTGACAAGGAGATCATGAAGTTTTCCAGGATGTTAAGCTTAGTTTAGCTACAGCTGTATTCTTTTCTTTTTTTTTGCTATCTTTATATTAGGTAGTAACTCGGGGGGCTATATCAAGTCTGATTGGCCCGTGTGGGTCGTCTCAGGGGGTTTGGAGTAGGGGTTCAAGGGGGAGTTATTTGGTTTCAGGGGCCAAAGCCCAAGGGGTCTGTGATGATCATGTTCTACTAAAGGGAACATACAAGGATGGCACTATTCGATTCCTCCTACATTTGGTGGAAACAGTTTTATGCAGGATTAGTTTCCAGTGAGAACTGACCCACTTGTGATTGTCAGTATGTTATTGCTCTGAAGTTTCTTTGGAATGAGAGGGGAAGTCTGAGGGAACTGGGATGGAATAACAGGAGGGGAGAATGATAGTGGGAGAGTAAGTGATGGGCAGACTCTTGCTGTGATAGGGCTAGGGAATGAGGGCGGGAGGAATCCAGAGGGAGGCTCATCCATGACTGGCGAATTGCTAGGAGGTCGATCAAGGATTGGGGGTGGGGGAGGGTGGGATTGGGGGTTGGGAAAGAGAGAGAGAGAGTTCATAGAATGAGTAGTGAGGAAGGCAGAACGGAAAGGTTTTGGTGAAATGGATCACATGCTATGACTTATTTGGTGGATAATGACCGCTTTAACATAATTTCTTGGAATGTTAAAGGTCTTAGGGAGAAGTAAAAGAATGGTTATTCTGAGGCATATCAATTACTTGGGAGCTCATATAGCTGCTTTGCAGGAGACCCACTTGTTAACGGAAGAATTAAGCTGTCTTAAAAACTATGGGTGGGCCAGGTGTATGGGCAGGTAAGGAAAAGGCATCGGGGGTGGCGATCCTAAAGAAATAATTGTCCTTTAGGGTTGAACAGGTGCTGTCAAGGGAGGATGGTAGGGCTATATCTGTCGGGGTTTTAGCTGGCAAGCAATTCTCTTGGCCTCTATTTATGGCCCCACCCCTTCTTCCGCAGATTTTTTTGCCTCCATAGAAAGGGATATCGCAGCCATACCTACAGATCTACTTATTTTGGCTGGGGACTGGAATGTGTGCGCCAGTAATTTGGAGGATAGGATACCTTTATCTGGTAGGCCCCTAAGCAAGGCACAGATCACCTTGAAAAGGATGGTGGAGGCGATTGCCCTGGTGGATCCGTGTAGGACCCACTCCAAGAAGGGTAACATTATGACCTTTTACTCTGCGGCCCATAAGTCTCAGTCACGCATTGATTTTTTTTGGGTTAGCAGTGCGGTTCTTAGGGAAGTGAAGGACATGACGACCGAGGCTAGGGTCCTTTCGGATCATTCCCCTATTTCTTTGTTGTGGGAACCAAGTCCTGCTCCTCCCAAACCAGTTAGGTGGAGACTGAATGATTTGTTGCTCTCAGAAACTACAGTGCAGGAGGAGTTAGACGAATCCCTGAGAGGATTCATCCAGTTTCAATTACCATCCCTACAAAATCAAAAGCTGGTGTGGCCGACATGTAAAGTGCTATACATAGGGGCAGTTCAGGCTCTGGCAGCCAGGAGGAATAGATTGAGGAAGGCTAAGGAGGAATTCATTCTGGGGCTTATAGATTGCTATCTCCTCTGGAGTATCCTCAGGAGAAATTGATCTGGAACTTAAACCTTGCATGGGGAATGGGTGGATATCTGGTATAGTAAGGTGGAATACTGGTTGGATAGGATTCAGGCTAAATATCTACTCCAGGGATGTCCCAGGTCGTTTGCTAGCGCCAGGGTTAGGAATGGGAAGCTAGCAGAACTATTACCTCTATTTGGCATGGGGGGAATTGATAACAGATCCTCAAAAAATGGCAGATGCATTCGCGTCCCATTTTACTGAACTATACGGGCTAGGAAACGTAGCTGGAGAGGAGGAAATCAATGCCTTTCTTGAGGGAATACCCCTCCCGGTGTTGGACGAAGCGCAGGCTAGAAAGTTAGCGGCTCCTATTATGGATTTGGAGATATTGGGGGTGGTGCAATCCTTACCGACTGGTAGAACTCCAGGACCAGATGGTCTTACAGCTAAGTTCTATCAAGCACATATTCAGACTTTACTTCCACTTTTGTTAGATTTTTAATACTATTATGCAAGAGGGTTGTCCCATCCACTCGTTGTACCAGACATTTATATCATTGATCCCTAAACCAGACAAACCCAGGGATCGGGTGGATAGCTACAGGCCTATAGCTTTAATGAACCAGGATATCAAGATTTTAACGAGAATTTTGGCTAACAGAATATTGAGCATTGCTCCAAGCTTAATCAGTGAGGAGCAGGTGGGATTTATGCCAGGAAGGGGGGCTCAGGACGCTCATAGAAAGCTTCATCATATACTTAGCTATGCACCAGATTCTCAATTACCTTTAGCTTTAATATCATTAGATGCCGAAAAGGCGTTCGATAGGGTTTCCCATTGTTTTTTGTTCACCACAATGCAGAAGATGGGTTTTCCGGAGGGTCTGCTTAAAGGTATTAAACATCTTTATGCCGCCCCAACGGCTAGGATATTGTACAATGGGTATAGTTCACAAGAAATATTGTTAAAAAATGGGACTAGACAGGGATGTCCTCTATCACCAATATTGTTCAATATTTATTTGGAGCCCTTGCTAAGAGCTCTCAAGGAGGAAAAACTTATAAAAGGGGTAAGAGTAGGGGGGAGGGAACTTAAATTTTCAGTTTTTGCTGATGATATTCTGTTGCACCTAGAGGACCCAGTTTTAAGCTTTGAGAGAGTAAGGGTTTTAATTGGGCGTTTTTCGGTGGTATCCAATTATAAATTGAACTTAACCAAAACCCAGGTTCTCCCCCTGACCCTGCATGTATATATGGCGGATTTCGCTCTATTAAGTCTCCAGTGGAGGACGGATGAGATTAAATACTTGGGCATTCGGATCACGGCAAACAGAGAAAGAGGGGCTGAGGTAAACATGGAAGGGGTGGTATCTGCAATAAGAGGAGATATATTGAGATGGAATAAGCTCCCCTTGAACTTTATGGCTAGACTGGGCCTCATCAAAATGAACATATTGCCCAGGTTATTATACCCACTATATATTGCCCCTTATGATATCCATACCACTTGGTTTAGGATCATCAGGAAGCTTCTTTCTGATTTTTTATGGAACTCTAAACCACCCAGGAAGAAATATGAATTACTACGCTTGCCTCAGGTAATGGGTGGGATTAAACTGCCTGATCTCCAAGTATATTACGTGGCAGGACAATTGGGTTTTATGCTTCACTGGGTCAGGGAGACTGATGGGGAAACATATACCCCAACATGGCTACAAATGGAGAGGCAAATGTTGAAGGAGCGGGGTTTCTCGGAGGCATTATTGTATGCTAATTTTGTAAAAGATTTCATTAAAGGGGTGGGAACCTGATTGGGAAGTCAATGAGTGCGTGGTGGTCCTTCCTTACCCCTGCACAGAGAAAAGCACAGTTGAAAGCCTGGGACCAACTGTTGCTGGGTAATCCCACATTCAAAATTTGGGGGCAGGTGGTAAGCGTGCGATGGGCCAACCAGGTGATGGGTCTAAAGGTGAGGGACCTTATCCAAGGTGAAAGGGTTGTTATATCAGCTTCAATGGAGGGGCTGCCCTTCTTTAAAAGATTGCAACTAATTCGATTGTTGGAGGGAGTGGTGAAAAGGATTGGAGGGTTCTCAGATGGCTCATTCACTTGGGATTTCTTGAAGGGAGTGGATCCAAAGGCAAACGCTCTTTCCCAGGTCTATAGAAAGCTGGTGGAGTTTTTTAGTCCATCCTCACCCGTACAAGTGGCGTACTGGGATAAAGTAATGGCTCCCAGGAATCTTGCTTGGGATTCGATTTGGAAAAACCATAGGTATATATCAATACCTAAGTTTAGGACCATGCAGTATTTTATTGTTTCCAATCTATATTTTACCCCGCAAAACTATTTGATAGGAAGCTTAGGCAGACGGACCGTTGTTTTAGATGTGGGACAGGAATAGAGATTTGCTGCATGTGATGTGGGAATGCTGTAAAATCTCTCCTCTGTAGTCTGAAATTAGGCAGCGATGGATCCATTGTTGAACTATTCAGAATATATAACCCCGGAGGTGTGTGTTCTGGGTGATTTCTCAAAAATACCCAGAGTCTTACCCAAATTCCATTTGGCTTTGATGACTGCACTAGTGAAATCTTTTTTGGTTCAGCATTGGAAAGATGATCAAGAGTATACTTATGGACAGTGGGTACAGGATTTGGTGGTTACTCTGGGTAGAGTAAGGAGACAGCTCTGGGGTGAGGGGAATAAAAGGTTATACGCTAAGAGATGGTCATCTTTAGATACAATTTATTCACCACAGAGATCTTTGCAGGTCCGTCTGTCATGTTCTGAGTAGTAGGAGCTTAGTTTTTTTAGAAAGAGAATTGGTCGAATTGTACCTTTTTTGACTTGATCGAGTAAGGTGGCCAGGGTACAGACAAATTGTGATTCAAGTAAGGGTTAAATGAGTTTGGAATATAAGCCTTCCAGGCTTTAGGTGGGGATGGGGACTCTCTCTCTCTCTTTCCAGGGGACGCGGCAGGACTTCACCTCTGATTTAACTCAATAGTTGTATTGACCTTCACCATTGGATTAACACTGTGAAATTTTATATGTGTTGGCACGGTGGAGTTTACTCCTGTTTTGGTTTTTTCTTTCTTCTTCCTTTTTTTTTCTTATGCTGACTGTTGAACTGCCTCCTGTTTACCTGTCTAGATTATTCCTTCTGGTAGTATCTGACTAATACGGAATGTGGGTTGTAACTTTTATACAGGAGTTGCTAATTGATTTGTGTACTGCTATGAGATGGATTCCTGCTGTGTATGTAAATATTGGATTGTACATAGTTCATACAGTCAGTTTTTGGGCTGTATACCCTGGTTTGTCCAGGTCTTTACTTATAGTTGTGGTAGATGTTGATTTTAAATCAAAAGGTCAATAAAGATTTGCTGAGCAAAAAAAAAAAGAATGCTCCAAGGATCCACATTATAAATAGGGTGGTAGCTGACCATCTTCAGAGATGCAGCAAAATAGGGAGCCCCACAAAGAAACTGTATGGCATGATGATCTGACCAACTGGATCAACTTTGGCATTGCTAATGTCAAGATTGGATGAGCAAACCAAGTCTAAGGTAGGGATAGGCGGACTGCTTCACAGGAGATCCGAACCCCCAGGTTGAACCCACAATCCACAGACCACGATAAATACAGACTTCTTCAAAGAAGTCTAGTTCTGGGTCCATGGAAGTGCCATTTGTGCCATTGTTTGTATTGTTGCCATGGGGATGCCGTCAGCATGCTTGCTCCATGTACAGGTGGATAGCAGCATCCAATCAAGTAACAGAGTGTCACGTGATGCACTCTTGGTATATAACAATGCTGAGTGCACAACGGGGCCCAGACGAGAGGAGGATGCGTCAGAGGAGCACCTTACTTATCGCTGCAGCAGCAGCCAGAAGAAGTTGCTAAAAAGCAAAAAAAAAATATGCAGATGTAACAGCCAGGATGAAGCACAGAAATTCTGCAGAATATCACAGAATACTGCAATTCACTACAGGAGCCATTGTAAGTCAATGGTAATTAAGCCCTTTTGTCATGCAATATTTTTTGACATGTCATTATTGCAAGTTATTGTGCTTTATCGTGGCTGACACATCTGTATATACATTTTGGAGGGGAGGGAAAAGGAAAGGAGAGAGAAAGGATTTGATTTACTAGTGCTGGGGGGGGGAGAGAAACTGATCGGGTCAAGACTGGAGAAAGGAGTAATCCAGAGGGCTGGAGAGATGGTGGTGGCCTGGATGCTGCCTGGGGGAGACAAAAGGCAGGCAGTGTGGCAGTTCGACTGTGCACATGAGCAAGGGCAGACTGGCAAAATCTTTGACTTGTGACATAAAGATCCAGAGGACAGAGGGAGAGACTACTAGAGGCCCAAGAGAAATTTTACAGTTACAGAAAATCCCAAATTAAATGTTTTTTTTCTATTCTTGGCCTCAGACAGTAGCTGTGTATACATGAGCAAGGGAGGGCAGGTTGGCAAAATCTTTAACTTGTGCCATTCCAAATCCAGATCCAGAGGGGAGAGAGAGAGGGACTACTGGGGGTCCAAAATAAATTTTACAGTTACAGAAAATCCCAAATGAACGTTTTTTTTTCTTTCCTTGGCCTCAGACAGTGTAGCTGGGTACATGAGCAAGGGTAGGCTTGCAAAATATTTGACTGGTGCCATTCCAGGTCCAGAGGAAAAAGGAAAAAAACTACTGGGGGCCCAAGAGAAATTTTAAAGTTACAGTTACAGAAAATCCCAAATGAAAGTTTTTTTCCTGGCTTCAGTGTGGCTGTGTATACAGGGCAAGTGCAGCAGGCTGGTAAAATAAATGTTTGACTTGTGCCATCCAGAGGGGAGAGGGAGAGAGAGAAAGAGAGAGACTGCAGGGGGTTCCAAAAGAAATTTAATAGTCCCAGAAATCCCAAATACATTTTTTTTCCTGGCTTCAGTGTGACTGTGTGTACAGGGCAAGAGCAGCAGACTGGCAAAATAAATCTTTGAGTTGTGCCATCTGGGGGGGGAGAGAGACTGAAGGTGGCCCACAAGAAATTCAGCAGTCCCAGAAATCCCAAATAAAAGGTTTTTTCCTGGCTTCAGTATGGCTGTGTATACAGGGTCAGGGCAGCAGGCTGGCAAAATAAATCTTTGACTTGTGCCATCCAATCACAAATATTACGATCAGTTGTAAATATTCATTCACAATTTTATGTATTAAAAAACAATACTGTTCAGAAAACATGCAAGTTGATGCACCTGTGCTGCTGGCTGTGGGTGGCCAGGGGATAATCTGACTTTGTGACTTGTATCAGGCTGTTTAAACTACAACTCAAGTAAAGTACAACTACTGTACACACAAGTGTCATCATCATCACTCATTCCTCAATATTCCTCCTTATTATCATTAGCTTTATAGTATATCGCATTTCATTATGTATAAGATTTAACCAACCCCCAGTGTGGGACTGCTGCATGCAGCTATGCACCAGATGTGTCTGCATCTCCAATTCAAATTCTGAGGCACACTTAGTTCCTGAATTTGGTCACTTAACAGTAACTAACTGTAAGAGTTCTGAAAGAACTCTTAAAACTGGTGGACAAAGCAATGGGGCCTGATAGGATTCATCCCGGAATTCTAAAAGAACTAAGGGTAGAACTAGTGACACCACTGACTACCCTCTTTAACAAATCATGGGAGGATGGGGTGGTACCTGAGGACTGGAGGAGGGCAGATGTGATTCCCCTTCACAAAAGTGGGAGCAGGGCAGCAGCAGGAAACTACAGACCTGTTAGTTTAACCTCAGTGATAGGGAAAATGATAGAATCACTTCTAAAGGAAAGAATTGTCAAGTACCTAGAGGGCAGAGGGGCACAGGACCCAAGGCAGCATGGATTCACAGCAGGAAGGTCATGCCAGATGAATCTAATAGATTTCTTTGACTGGGTGACCAAAGTAGTAGATCAGGGAGGGGCTGTGGACATGGCCTACGTAGACTTTAATAAGGCATTTGACACAGTCCCACACAAATGTTTAATATACAAGTTAGCCAGCCTGGGAGTAGGTCCCAAGATGATAGCCTGGGTAAAGAATTGGCTGGAGAATAGGACACAGAGAGTAATAGTAAATGGAGTCCACTCTGAAGAAAGGGGGGTTACTAGTGGGGTACAGCAGGGTTCAGTATTAGGACCGGTCCTCTTCAATGTCTTATAAGTGACATTGTAGAGGGACTGGAAGGAAAAGTATGTCTCTTTGCAGATGACACAAAGATCTGCAGCAGAGTTGATGCACAAGGTGGGTGGAAAGGATGAGAAGGGACTTGGCAATGTTAGAGGAATGGTCAAATGTATGGCAGCTTAGATTCAATGCTAAGAAGTGCAAGGTAATGCACCTAGGAAACAAAAACCAAGGGGAAGAGTACACAATGGGGAGTGAGATACTAACAACAACAAAAATGGAAAGGGACCTGGGGGTAGTCATATCAGATGACTTAAAGGTGGGCAAGCAATGTGAGAGGGCAGGAAGGAGGGCTGGGGGATACTGGGATGCATAGGGAGAGGCATCACCAGTAGAAAACAGGAAGTTGTTATCCCTCTGTACAGACAGCTGGTGAGACCCCATCTGGAGTACTGTGTGCAGTTCTGGAGACCCAATCTCCGCAAGGACATAGACAGGATGGAAGCTGTCCAGAGGAGGGCAACTAAAATGGTGCAGGGTCTGCACCAGAAGACATATGAAGAGAGACTAAAGGAGATTAATATGTATAGCCTCGAGGAAAGAAGGGAGAGAGGGACATGATAGAAACTTTCAAGTACCTCAAGGGAATCAGCAAAGTCCAAGAGGGTAGCATCTTTCACAAAAAGAGGTGTGCAAGAACAAGGGGACACAATTTGAAGATAGAGGGGGCGCTCAGAGGTAATGTAAGGAAGTATTTTTTTCACAGACAGGGTTGTGGATGCATGGAATGGCCTTCCAGAGGAGGTTGTGGTGTCAAAAACAGTGGTTGAATTCAAGCATGCATGGGACAGTCATAAGGCAATTCTAGGGAGTGGGGGTAGAAAAAAGTAGGCTGCTGATTAACTAGGATCTGCAGCTTATCCATTAGGTAGGGAAGTGGGCAGACTGGGTGGGCCAAGCGGTCCTTATCTGTCATCAAATTCTATGTTTCTATGTTTGTACTGTAGAAGTCAGCCAGGTAATATTAGAAGGAAGTGGTGGTGGACTACTGTGCTGTTGGTGTGCTGTGTACAGTCACAAGTCACGACAATAAATTTGTCCCTGGCCTGTGGGTAGGAGACATCAGAAGGACATCACATTAGTTAGAGGGATCTTTTTTTACAGGTTAGAATACTATGAAAAAATTGATTAAAGTGTTGCGGAGGTGCATTCTATTTCTCAGGTAGGCAGTGGCACTGCAAAAGACAGCAATCAGCCAGAAAAGGGAAAAAAATTCAAACCCCAAAACGTGCTTTTTTCACATCTAAAGTTTCATCTTCCAAGAAAATGCTTGAATCCAAAAAAGGTGAATGTCTCAGAACATCATCAATGCCAAGTAAAAAAAAAGTTATGTAGTTAAAAAAAAGTTAAAGGCTTGGTGGGTACCACCCGCAGAGGCACCAAACAGTATGGAACAATTGCGTACTATGCTACTGCCAGTCTCTCACTCTCATTCTATTCTTCTTAGGTTGAACCCAACAAGGGTAATAAAAATAAAGATGAAGAGAATGATCAGGCAGCACAAGGCTTACTGGAGGGGGTGAAAATTGCAGATGAGGAAGAAACAGGCAGAAATGTTTTGGTTGTGGAGGGAGGCAGTGGGAATAAACAACTAGAGGAAAGGACCCAAGAAAAATCCATGGGGGGGACACTGAAAAGTTGACCAAGGTGCCATGCCTTCCTGGGAGAAAAACTAAAAAAATATAATCTTTTGTTTGATCATACTTTTCCATTAGTGCTTCCAATGAGTTGATAGCAACATGCACTATTTGTAAATGGCCAATCATCAGTGGTAAAAAGAAAGGAGCATTGGGAACTTTGAAAAGGCACCTAGACAGATGTCATAACATTACTGAGAACTCCAGCTGTGAGTCTTGAAGAGAATGTGACAGTGATAGCTCACTACACTCAGGGGTAACTCCCATAGATGAAAGCAGTGACAGCCCCCGCAGCACTACTGAAACACCTCCACCACCACTTCCTCCCATTCAAAGAACTCCTCCTACTGTTACTGAAAGTGACCATGTGTTCAAAAGCCCTTCTCCTTAATGGAGACAGAGTACCATCTTAGAAACATATGAGTCTAAAGCCAAATATGCCTCAACTCACCCTGTTGCTGTTGCAATAACCAATACAATTTCAGAAATGATAGCTGTTGATTTGCTACCATATAATATGGTTGAACATATAGGAGTCAGGCAGCTGCTTGAGTACCTTGGACCTCGATATAGTATACCATTGTGGAAATACTTCTTGACAACAGGGATCCCAGATCTTTACGATGTTGTATGTAAAAAATTAGGACGCATCTTGTGAAATGCTGTTGGGAATCTCATAACAGATATCTGGACAAGCTGTCAGCCTAAACCCTTCATGTCTGTCATGGCACATTGGACATGTTTCGATAATTCACGTCGGACTGGGGACAGTGAAGCATTGCAGTTTGCTGTTCTAAGAATGTTTTATTTTCCATCTGAACATACCTCATGCAACATCAATGAAGAGCTCCAAAAACCAATACAGCAATGGCTCACTTCACAGGGACTGTCAGCTGGCTTTATAGTTGCAGATTATGGATCCAACATAAGGAAGGCCTTGGAGAAGGGGGGCTTTGTTCACATCCGCTGCTTTGTGCTTTACTTAAATTTAATAGTTCATGGTTTTCTCAATGATAACAGGGAGATTAAGGCTGTCATTAGCACTGCTAAAAGAATTTGAACTCATTTCAGTCACTCAAGAAATGCCTGTCACTTGTTTGAAAAAATATAGCAGGACCACAGTTTACCGTTGTGCAGACTGATCCAAGACATTTCTACTTGATAGAATTTGACCTTTTGTATGTTCCAAAGGCTGCTGGAACAAAAGAAAGCTGTCAGGCAATACACCTTGGAAAAAATAATTGGTGATGCAGACGCCTATATTATTCCACCACAGTGGGCCATGCTGAAGTTTCTAATTTTCCAGCTCCAGGAATTTGAGGAAATTGCCAGGGAGGTTAGTGCAAATACAACAACTCTCAGCCAGGTGATACCCCTAATAAAAATGATAAAATTTAGATTGAATGAGCTGTCCTGGTGGTGCTGAGGGCTGAGGCGCTGGACTACACACCTCGCACCACACTGGCAACCCTTGTTCTGGAATGAGCGTGGGCCACTGGGGATCAGCAGGGAAGGAGAAGGATTGAGCATCCCAGGGATTGCTCTCCTTCTCGAGGGAGGGAGGGGAGACACCAGTAGTCTGAGAACAATGGGCCCCTAGCAGATGCTGGGGGGGAGAACGCCGATTCTGACAAGGTGAGCGGGGATGGGGCAGATGCCTGGAGGAACGTGCATGGGAGCATGCACATTGCCTCCACTGGTGTCATTGCACACCCCATCCCTGAGGGGAAAAGAGAACAGCGGAAATGTGGTCATGTGGCTTGATGGCCATCCTGGGATGCACTTGGTTCCAAGGGTTGTTGCCCCAGAAAGACTAGATCTGGAAATGGTGGTGAGTACGGGGGCTCACAGCCACCCTGCCATGGGGGGCAAGATGTGGGAGTGTGACTGGGGTGAGGGCCATCATGGGAGTTGGAGTGCTCCATGACAGCGGCCAGATGTGTGCTGACCGGGGGGGGGGAGGACTAACGACTAACAAAAAAAAAATTTGATTGAATCTGATTAAGGAAAATTTAGAGACACAAGACAGTTCCATGATGACAAAGGCTGCCAGTGGTGCTGCTGACACATGCAGGTTGCCCCCCAGAATACAAGATCTAATGAGATGTATGATCAAAAAAGTTTAAGAAGATGACAGACTGTGCAAACTGCTTCATTCTGAGTACTACATTAAAGCAAATGTCTTGGACCCAAGATACAAATTGAAGCAACTGAGTGATGATGATGACACCTGTTTCGAGATAAACAAGAAATAATTGATGAGGTGCTTACTGTCATGGAACAGAGTACAATAGCAGCACCACATTCAGAATCTTCTTAACAACAGAGCACAGCATCAGGTGGCCCATCCTCTGCTGTTATGGCATTTTCTCCCTCTTCCTCCTCAGCCACTGCAGCCGAATCTTCTTCACCACCAGCCAAGCATAGCACTGTCCCACAGTCACTTAGTTTAGCATCATGTCTCTGGAGTCACTTAGAAGATGTAATTGTTTTTTTCCCCTTAACCAAAGGCTCATGAAAAGTACCATCTCCCCATTGGATTTTCAGTGGAATTCTGAATCTCTGAAGTACCTGGGTCTAACGCTCTCCAGTAGTGAAAAATTGATGAGAAAATCAAATTTTGACTCACTCCTAGACACTATCCAGCAGGATTTTAAAAAGTGGCAATCTCTTCCCATGTCACTATGGGGCCACATTAATATTATAAAAATGTACATACTACCCAGACTTTTTTATCCAATTAGCATGTTAAACTCTTGGCTCCCTCTAGCTTGGTTTACAAAGGTCCACGCTCTTATTTCATCATTTATCTGGCAGGGAAATGCCCTAGATGGGCTTATTCAAAATTAGAAGCATCCCCAAGGTCTGGGGGCCTAAAACTACCGCATTTTGTGTTGTATTTTTGGGCTAGCCAGGTTGCCAAATATTTAAAATGGTTTATCCCACCAGAACTGCTTGCTTCATATCCTTATATCCTGGATTGGCTGACTTTGGAAATAGACCTGATAACCAGTGAGAAAATCTCCCTGGAGGCCCTTCTATATATCCCAGCTAGGGCTCCTCATTCTGAATTGAACAGGTCCCCCATATCCTCCACCATCTGTATTCACACTCAATTGAGTGCCTTCCTCAAATATAGAAATACAAGAGACCCCGGACAGCCTGTGGTAGCTAATCCCAATTTAAATTTAGTGGTAAGATTATTTCCCAACTTTGGCTTCCCAAATTAACAATCTTAGAGTAATGGATTTTTTTGTGGTGGGATCATGTTTGGACTCTGGGGCTATACTGTTTGCACATAAATAGGGTAGAAGCAGCATATTTAAGGTGTTTCAACTACGTCATCTTCTAATGCAGCTTTTTTCGAATCTTGAAGAGCTGGAAGTAGGCCAGAATTGGATTAACTCTCTGATTCCCCTCAGTGAGAAACCCCACGCTACCACCCTAATGTATGCTTTTCTTCGGGAAAGTGTGTTGGATGTGATTTCTGGAATTCCTAGGTACTGGGCTGCCCAATTCCCCTCTATCTTTGAGAACAGTAGCTTAATTTGAACGAGTTTACACCAGTATGTCTCCCAGGATAGATTGAAGCTTATCCAGTATCAATTCCTAAATAATATGTACTGGACTCCCAGCAAACTCAAGCTCCTGGGTAGATCTCAGGATGCCCTATGCAAGAGATGTCACAAATTGACTGGGGACCTTATGCATATTTTCTGGGAGTGTTCTATGATTAAAGCCCTATGGGAAATGATCAAGTAGAGAGTGGATCCCTTGTTGGGTCTTGAAGACTTATTTACACCTGAGATTTGTCTCTTGGGGGATTTCTCACAGATACTGATCAGGGCTTGAAGATTCCACATGGCTATGATATCCCTTACTGTAAAAAAGAAATTGGTCCTACACCATTGGCTGGATGGCCACATTATTACATACGCTGAATGGCTGGGAGACCTTCTCTTTAATCACCAGGCTGAGCAACTCAAGGCCAATCTTGGTAGTTCTCTACCCCGCTACAAAAGAATCTGGGAGGGCTTTCATAGATTATGTCTCCTCCAGACTGGTGTGCCCTCTTAGCAGAAAGGATGAGGCCTTTAGCTCTCATCTTTTGGTTCAGCTGCCCATGCTAATATATTATTTCTAATTTTTATAGAGATGTATATGTTAAGGTCTTATTGTTATCCATTTGTTCTGCAAATGATAGTGCCAAGCTTGGGGGGGTGGTATCTTAGCATGGATCCTTGCTTATCATGCTTCTTCCTGTAAAGATCTATGTTATATGATTCATGTTAAGGTAGTACAGCAAAACTTTAATAAAGATTGAATTTAAAAAAAAAAAGATGTAATTGTAACATCTTCTTCATCTGCCTCTTGTAACACAGCCTCTGCACAGACCATTGTTGAAATGTACCTGGCAGAGACCAATATCAGCTGGAATGCTGATCCTTTGCAACATTGGAAATTCCAACAAAATATGTGGCCTGCTTTAGTAAATATTGTAATAAAGTACATGAATTGCCCTCTGACTAGCATCTGTTCAGTTCGATTATTTAGTTCAGCTGGTAACATCATTACTGACACATGATCCTGTTTGATACCAGAAAATGCTGAGTGACTCACATTTCTCAAAGTCAACATTCCTCACTTTAATTTCAAATATGATACCTGAATAAAATGGTATACTGTGATAATAGCGCTAGCATATGGGTCACCGTCAAAACGGTGACCCATATGAGGGCGTTATTATCATGAGCGACCTGCCAGAATACCCAGGAGTGTGACTGCGGGGGGAGGGTTGGGCAAGCGGAAGGGGAATATATCAAGGGGAAGGGGAGGGATAGGGAAGAGGGTTATTATCATCTAGTGTGCCTGTTCTGCCAAGCCAATCATGTGATGTGGTGGGTTGGGAGGCTGGCTCTGACGGAGCAGGTCCTGAGATCAGGGCTGGGAAAATTTTGCTTGTTCCCATGGCTGTGGGATCTAGATTTTTTTTTTAAACTGAGCAGTGCCCCCTCCTCGATGTGCACCCCCCTGGAGTTGAGAATCCATAATCGGGGGGAGGCATGGGGGGCTGAGCCCCCACACACACACACTTACAGTACTGTGTGTGCCCTATCTCCTGCAAGTGCATATCACCAAAATGCTTCCCGGCACTACTGCACTCGCCGTAATGGCGATCGCTATTATCACATGGAACCAAATAAAACATGTAGTGACTGCTCTGAGCAGGTTATATCCACAAAACTCTTTTAAGAATTTGTGCCTGTGGTGAAAATCTTTTGTGAATAGGGCCTACTACATGAGGCAGCAATTAACTGCAACAAGTCAGGTCAGGACGGACTAGGCCAGGCCACTATTACTTGAATGATCACATGAGCAGCACAGAATAGAAAAAAAAATAATAACATCGGTGGGTTCGGAGTCCAAATACAGCAAGCAACTGCATTTCATGTCACAAACTTACTTGGTAATACCTGGTACCACTATCTGATCTGCAAAGTAGGGTACTGCTGTCTGCTACTACTACTACTAATACTATCACTTTTTGTCCTCAAGAGTCACGACTAATTGTCACTTTCTTTTGACCTCAGCAACTGATCCTGACAGTACTATTTTAATTTTCATACAGTGCATGGCTTAGTAGATGCCTGAAACCCAGAAGCTGAATATTCTTTGTATATTTCTCACATCCCCAATATTTGGCTGTGATTACTTCACAGAAAAAAATGCTACTAAATTGAAAATTCATAGAATTTCTTTATTGTTTGTGTATGCACGGTTACATTTCACTTACAGTAACTGGGCTAAGATTATTATTTTACTATGTTTTATTTTTGATACTTAAATTACTTGGCAGTGGCTGGCAGTAATTGTGGAACAAGGAAGGATGTAATTGTGTTGTGTGTCTGTCATCAGGTCTTCAGGTGACAGTGGCAAACTTTTTATGACTGCACTGCACTTGACCAATGGGATGTGTGACTGGCTGCCTGCCTGGGTGGTATTGATCACTATGTCTTTCGTTTTTCTTTTTTAAAGATTCAGTATGTTCATCAGATTCCATAGAAGTAGTTGTTGTACTAGAAAACATTACCACCTCTTGCACCAGGTAATATACCATATATCACAGTACACCAGGGTATGCGAAGCAGTTGCATCATTCACATGAGTAGGTTGGGTGGGCTCTCTTAGTGCTGCTTATTTGATCACTCATATCCATTTCTTTGGCCTGTTCAGCTCTGACTGGAACATCCATCAAAATAATACCCACACAGCACCATAAATAAAAAAAAAATCTTGGTTGCCTGGCAGTTCCTGCAGTACTTGGTGGTGCTATGATACAGGTATTTGCATCTGTCAGTCTGTCCATCTGTCTGTCTGTCTCTCTCTCTCTCTCTCTCTCTCTCTCTCTCACTGTCTCTCTCTTTCTCTCTCTCTCTGTCTGTCTCTCTCTGTTTATCCCAGCACACTTATGTCATGGCCCCAAGCAGGATATACCACCATTATAGGCCAGCCATGAAGGGGCTAGTAGTGAGTGATTGCTTTTTTATTTAGCAGTTTTACATACATTTTTATACAAATAATCCATTAAATTATTTCCTTTGGGCCTCTGTGTCAAATGTGACAGACTTTGGCCACTTTTATAAATTTTTTAACATTTTTTCAAATATTTGTCAATAAATCAGAACTAATCAGAACAAATCAGAACATCACCATGTTCCGGTTCTTATTTTATAAGGGTCAGAACTTCACCGAGTTCTCCCAACCCTAGTCTAAGGCATGACCACACAGATAGGTAGCAGAGACAACTGTATGTACAAAACCCAGTGACATCATCATCATCTGGAGGAACTGCATTCCAAACAGAGAAGTTTCATCATCGATCAAAGCAATGAAGTCACCCAAAACAAGAAGTCTTGATGACTCCACCAGCAGGTTGGACATGAAACTCTCTAGTTCCTGCAAGAATTTACTACCATATCCTGGAGGCCAGTATATCAGAATGATTTTGAAACTTGTACCCAGCAACACTCACAGCCATGCATTCAAACAGCCTGGTTAGCCCCTGTGGGATACACCATCAGTTCCAATACAGCTCTGAAATAGATGGCTATCCTGCAACCCCTACATTCCCATCTAGGACACTGCACCAATGAATAACCTTGCACAATGGCAGAACAACAATTATATATATTGAAAAAGAAATTGTAATCAGACCACTGAGCAACAGTTATAAAGGCACTGTAGCAAGTAATGCTCAAGCAAACAGAAACAGGACCGATTCTTGTCTAACCTATTTCCAGATTCTGGAAGGGAAGACAGGGCAACAGATTATGAATATTACTGACAGATCCCTTAAGAAGAAACAACAGTTAAGGTAAGTATTTTTTCTTATCCCAGGAGTCCATCAGTATATATTTACAGTCTACAGACTTCATAACAGTACCTTGAGAGCCTGAGTCCAGAACCTATTTAATGAAAATATTCTGCAAGACAGCAGTGCCAAAGCTGGCATCTCTCCTGGACTGTATGTCCAGATAGTAGTGTTTTGTGAAGGTGTGTACTGTCTTCCAGAGAGCTGCCTCACAAACTTCCTTCAGGGGAATACCCCTTGATGCTGTTACAGAAACAGAGGTGCCTCTTGTAGAATGTGTCGTGAGGCTTCTGGGGGCAATTTACCTGCTATGTCAAACAGAACTGTATGCAGGAGACTATCCAATGAGAGATGGTTCTCCTGGATGCTGGTTTGCCTTTCCCTACTTCACCATAAGTATCAAACAGCTGGGTGCTAGTGGACTTCACTTATTTTGTGTGGTCCAAGTAGCAACTCAATGCCCTTTTTACATCCAGGCAGTGTAGCTTTTGATCCATTGAGATGGATTTTTCAGAAAAGAAAACTGGAAGGGCAACTGACTGATTGAGGTGGAATTTAGGCACTACTTTAGTGAGGAATTCCCTGTTTGTCCTTAGAACTACCTTGTTCCTATAAAAGATTATGTACTTGGTATCTTGCAGAAAGCTTGCATCTTTTTCTGCCTTCAAACTGATGCCTTTGCCATTTGGAAAATTGTTTTCCAAGTGACATACTTCAGTGTAGATGTGGCCACAGGCTTAAAAGAAGTCTTTATCAGTTGGGCACTACACATCTTTAAATCCCAAGGAGGGGCAGGATCCCTCACAGGAGGGTACAGGTGGCTAAGGCCTTTGAAAAACGTTTTTGAAAATACTGTAGGTTTCAAGGCTACTTACCTTTCTTTGTTGGCTAATGTGTAAGCTGACACTGCTGTCAAATGCACCTTCAACGTTGATGGCATTAGGCCAAGTGACTGGAGGTGAATCAGATAATCCAGAACTGTAGACAGATATTCCTGAATGGGGTCAATCTAAGAGGGAGCACACCAGAAAGAAAACTTCCTCCATTTTGAAGCATATGTTTTCCTTGATGCTGGTTTTCAACATTTTCATTAATTCTTCTGAAAGATTTGGCCTAGAAAACTCTGGCTCTTCAAGAACCATGCCCTAAGGTGAACAGCTCTCAGGTTTGGGAATGTTATCATATCCTGAGACACAGTGTTAGAGGATTGTGTTTCAGTGACAGACTGATAGGAGGTTTATTGGAAAGGGACAGGAGCATGGCATACCAAGTCTATCTGACCCAGTCTGGTGCTGTGAGAATCATTGTCGCTGACTCCCTTTTGAGCTTTGTGAGCACTGTTAGAAAGAGTGGGAATGGTGGGAGGTGTATAAAAACTTCCCTGTCCAGTCCAGAACCAGTGCATCCTCTGGAACTGACTTGAATGCTGGGGTCTGTAACAGTAGAATGGGAGCTGGTTGTTGTCCCAGGAAGCAAAATGGTCTATTTCTGGTGTATGCCAGTTTCTGAATACTAGTGCCAGCGCCCGCTGGTTCACAGTCCACTAGTAGTTTCCTTGGCTGATTCTTCTTAGGGAGTCTGCCAGTACATTATCTTTCCCTGGCAAATGCACAGCAGATAGCTCTACTTTCAGGGAATAAGCTAGGTTTGAGAGCTTCATGGCTTCTGTGCATAGCTTTGAAGATCTTGTTCCTCCCTGTTTGTTTATGTAATACCTTGTTGTGGTGTTGTCTGTTCAGATTTAGACAGACTGACCCTGGATCAGGAAGGAAAATGTTAGCACTGCCAGGTACACCACCCTGAGCTCCAGGAGGTTGATATGCTCCTGAGTCTTCTGTGTGATCCAGGTGCCACTTACAGTGAGATCCTCCAGGTGGGTGTTCCATCCTAGGAGGGAAGCATCTGTAGTGAATATAATTGTGGAAGATTGCAAGAGGATGGGAATTCCATCTCTGAAGTTGTCTGCTTCCTTCCATCAATCCAGTGCCCTTAGCAAGGTTTCTGTGACAGGCACCAGCTTGGAGAGAGGATCCCATTTGTGAGACCAGTGATCCCTTAGGTGATACTGGATGTCTCTCATCTGGAATCTGGTCATGGTACCACTGCAGTGGTGAGACCATGAGTCCCTTTAACTGTAGAAAACCCCTCATAGCCCTTGCCTGACCTAGCCTGAAGGATTTTACAGTTGAAATCAGATTTGCTACCCTTGATTGCTGAAGGAAGGTCTTCCCCTGAAGGCTATCTAGTTCTGCACCAATAAATTCCAGACCCTGTGCTGATTCTGTTTGTGACTTTTGAAGATTTATGAGAAAGCCCATCCTCTTGTGTGCTTTTGTCAACTGTATATAGGACTTTGCTTCCTGCTGGGTTTTCCCTGAGACCAACCAGTTGTCAAGGTATGGAAAAACCACCACACCTTGCCTTCTCAGATATATTGCAATCACTGCTAGTCATTTTATGAAACACTTTGGTACTGAGATGAGGCTGAAGTGGAAGGATGTGAGCTGGTATTGGCAGTTCCCTAGCCTGAATCTGAGTTACTTTCTGTGAGTGGGTCTGACTGGGATGTGAAAGTAGGCCTCTTTCAGATCCAGTGACCCCAACCAGTCCCCCATTTGCAAAAATGATATCATTAAGCCCAGTGCAACCATTTTGAATCCTTCCTTCTTTATGCGTTTGTTCAGATTTCTCAGGTCTAAAATGGGTCGGCACGCCTCATTTTTCCTTGAGGGTGTGGAAGGATCTGGAAAAAAGACCCTTGCTCCATTGTGTTTGCAGAAATGTCTTTGCTTCCAGCTCCAACATGATTTTTCTGTTAGCGTATGTGGCTGAAAAATGTTTGGGTTCTGCAGATTTGGGAATTTTCTAAACTGCAGGGACAAATCCTGGCCCACTACTCCTAAGACCCATGTGTCTATAGAGATCATTGACCATTCTTGCATGTAGTGGGCCAACCTTTCCCCCGTTGGCAATGGATGGGTGACCTGGGCAAAGCTGTCAGAAAATTTGTTTCTGCTGGGGCTTAGGGGCTTGAGTTACAGCTGTGCGCCTGGTGCCCCTTCCCTCTTGCCTTTTTAATAACTTCTTTGTGGTGGGTCCTCATAAGGAGCATAAAATCAAGAGTAGTATTTCCAGCCCCAACCTACCCTTCCATAAGGCCTGCAGAAAGTGGAGGCCTTTTCTTTCTCAGTATTGCTTCTGTAGGTGCTTTTGTAATCCACCTTTTTCATGTAAGTCTCTGTTTTGTCACCAAATAAGGAGTTTTCCTTAAAAGGGAAACCCACTGCCTTTTTCTGTGTATCCTGTGATAGATTGGCAGTTCTAAGTCAGGGAAGCCTTCTTAAAGAGCTAGTGGAGCCAAAACAGGCAGACCAGAAAATTATACACATTTTAAGAAGTAGCGAGGTGTAATTTTTTATTTCTGAAGTATTTTTCCTTTTGCTTATTAGAAAATGTTCAATGTGATAATATAGTGCTAGATGTGTAGAACAGCCCTTAGCCTGGCAGAAGACATATCTATCTCTATTGCTCCACTACCTCATCAGCATTGTGATCTCACCGACAGTGACATCACAAGTGAATGACCTGACTGTCACTAAATCAATCAATCAATCAATCAAGTCTTTATTTAACCAGGCGTTCATCGTTGAGCAGAAGCTCACTTGCAAGATGGACCTGGGTGGAGCATGAACAATTGTATATACAGGTCAACACAGGTATTTACAAGGCAATACAGATAATACTCTTTACAGAGAGGAAGAAAAAGAAGTTCATATGTACATAGAATTATACAGATATTGTACAGATTACACGGTATTTACATACATAGAAGTGTCTATAGGAAGATAAAGCAGGTTATCTAAGGTTGCAGGAGGAAGTAACGGAAGAAAAAAATAAAAATAAAAATATACACCAGGTAGAGGTGAAGGTAGGGGGGAAGAGAGGGAGGGAAGTAGGGGGAGAAAGGCTAGGAGGGCACTGTGCACAGAAAGGAGTTGGTAAAGCTGGATGTAGAGAAGGTGGATGGAGAAAAGGAGTATGTGTGAGCCCCGGGATTGAATGCTATAAAGTACGGGGCATGGTAGGATGTCACAACCCAGGTAGTGAGCTCTATCCGAGGTTGGGAAAGGAAGAATAAGGGATGGATGGGCTAGTGTTGATAAGACAGGGGATAAGAGAGAACAAATTAGGCTGGTGAGGAGCAAGCTGGGGTCAATACTTAAAGTGGGTCTAAGCATGGCTATATACCAGTACTGGGTCTGAGTGGGTGAAGCAGTTACATACTTCTGATTGTATGGAAATAAAGCATCTTGAAAGCATTTATACCGATTAGAGTGCTTAATTTGAGGGGTTTTTGTAGATCGTTCCATAAGGTAGGTAGCAAAGCTAATGGCTGCCCTGCCGAGCGGGATTTTGCTTTGGGTACTTTAGTGTAATAGCTGAGTAACTTCTAACGCCAGATTTCCAATTATACTCAGGGAAGACAGCAGGAGATATAATAAGGCAGCTTATTAGAGATGGCTCTATAGGTTCAGAGAGCAGCGTTTCTGTGGCGCCTGAACTTTAGTGATGTCCATCCCACTGCCGCATATAGGGTGCAGTGATGTGTGTCGAAGGGGAGTCCCATTATAAACCTCAGTGCTCGATGGTAGAGTGTGTCCAGTTTAGCCATATAAGAGTTGGGGCATTGGCTGTAGAGGAAGTCAGCGTAATCAACCAATGATAGGAAAATGGATTGGACCAGTTGTTTCTTGGCATCTCTGGTGAGAAATTGGCTGATTCTAAAAAACAGTCCAAGCCTTTGCCAAAGTCGTTTTAGCAAGTCCTCGATATGTTCAATGAAGGAGAGTCTTTGGTCTATCCAAACTCCCAGATACTTGAATTTTGTAACAAATTCTAGTTTTTCACCTAGAACTGTGGTAATTTGGGGAACTGTCCCACTGGACACAGGGTTAGCTGTACTGGATAAAAGGAGAGAGGACCATCGCTTTATTTTTTGGCATTAAGGAGTAGCTTTTTGGAGGAGTTGGCTTTGCAAAGGTTGAATTCTGACTGTAGGTCATTGCAGGCAGCTTCAGGTGTTGGGCGACTCACGTGAGAACTGTATCATTTGCAAACAGATGGATGTTGGCTTCTTTATACAGTAGTCAATGTTATTAATGTAGATTGCAAAAAGTAAGGGCCTAATATAGAACCTTGAGGTACCCCTCTTTGCAGAGTTTTTAAGGGGGACAGGCCTCCTTCTGCTTTAACTTGTTGAAGGCGCCCTGTAAGATAGTCAGTGAACCAACGCAGAGAGGAGGGGTCCACACCTATGGTTTGAAGGGCGGAGAGGAGCAGACTATGGTCGACGGTGTCGAAAGCCTTGCTTAGATCAAGGAAAACAGCACAAATAAAGTTTTTGCTCTCAAGATTACACTGCCAGTTGTTAGTAACTTTGGCGAGGGCTGAGATAGTGCTATGTTTAGCTCTGAATCCGGACTGCATAGGATTTAGCAGTTCCCTAGACTCAAGGTGAGTCCTCAGCTGTGCATTTACAATTTTCTCTAGGAGCTTGGACAGGACCGGAAGGAGGGAAATTGGCCTGTAGTTATTGAGATCGCCACGGTCACCTGATTTGAACAGTGGTATGACATGTGCTGTCTTCCATATAGGTGGTAGGTGCCCTGAGACAGGGATAAGTTAAAGGTGGGTGACCGGTATCGCTAGTACGTGGTAGGCAATTTTAGGAAGTAAGGGTCAAGGAGTCGGCCCCAGCACTTTTCTAGTATCCAACTGAAGCAAGAGGTCCTCTACCTCTTTCAGTGTGGAGTTGAAGTGAGAAAAGCGAAGCTATCGGAGTTTCAGGCAGTTGGCTGGCAGTCTGGGGAGGAAAGTATGTTTGCAGGGGGTTATCAAATGCCATGCCTGCAGTAGCAAAGTGGTTATTGAATGCGTCAAGTATGTCCATCTTTTCGGTTATAGTCAAGTTGCCAGAGGTAATCTTGGTCGGGAGTGAATTTCTTGGGGAGTGGCCTAGCAGATCACTGATTGTGTTCCAGGGCTTGATTGGGCTCTTTGTGGCAGAGTCGAGTTCGGATTTGAAGAAGGTGGTCTTCGATTCTCTGATTGTTTTGATACATAAATTTCGTAGTCTCCTGAACTGGTTCTAATCCTCTGCAGTGTTCGGTCTGCGTGCTTTTTTCCAGAGCTTATCTCTTTCTAGAAGCAAGGACTTGATCTGAGGGGTGAACCATTTACAGGTTTTGGTCCTAGTTCGAACTTTAATAAGGGGAGCATACTTATTAAGGGCCCTTGATAGAATGTTGTGGAAGATATTGTAAGCTGACGTAATCGTTTTGGCCAGGTAGAAATCTTGCCACTCAGGTGAGTACTTAAGCTCGTTTAGGTAGGCATGTTCATTGAAGTTGCGCCTGGATCTCTTCATAGAGAACTTGCTGATGGCTAAATGGCTGTTCCTAAGCAGCAGTGATGTCACAGACAGTGAGATCACAAAGCTAATGATGTAGTGGGGAGCAGTAGAGCAAGTTATGTCAGCTGCCAGGCAGAGTGCTGTTCCACACATCACACCTATTAACATCATCTAAATATTCTTCTAATTAAACAAAGGGAAACAAAAAAGTGCCTCAGATATAAAATTTAATGGTTGCTTTTAAAATCTAGTATTATTTTTAGGCAGTACACTAGCTCTTTAAGGACACTGCATGGGTCAGCACCCTTGAAACAGCGTCATTTGTGTCCACTGCTACAAGGAATTGGTACTTTGTAGCATCCATGGCTGATCTAGCTGTGTCAGCCATTTCCGGTACTACAGTATATCACCTGTGGCTTTTTCACTCAGTTCCAGGAAGGAGTTCCAGAGTTCCTTCTGATACTGAGCTGTGTATGCCAAGTAAGCTGCCTGCCTCAGCAGCAGGGAGCCCGAAGTGTACACTTTTTTGGTCATACTATCCAGTTTCCTGAAATCTTTCTCAGGAGGCTGGAAGGACAGGGGTACATTGGCTTTGTCAGAAGTGACAGTCTGGACCTCTTCTTCATGATCAGGCTGGGAGTACAGCTACTCAACCCCACTTGACTGGTCAATACCAGCAGTTGGGGTGGGTGCTGACATGACTTTGTTACTTGCTTTTTGAGGGATTTGAGAATGGAAAGAAGCAACCTCCTTGTGGGGGCTAGTACCATCTTATCCTTGAACTCCACTTAATCTTCATCTTCCTCAGTTTCATGGGAGGAGATGTTGAGAGTGTTTACTATCTGCCTGAAAAAGGGGAAATGGGATGTATAGTTCTCTGAAGGCCAAGGAGAGTAAATTCCTACTCAGGAGAACCATCTGGCTCCAGGGGTTATCCTTCCTCCGCATCTTCATAATACATTTCAACCACCACCTCCATAGGCTTTGGATATGGAACCAAGCCAGGGGGAAAGCATATTAATGAGAGTTCCCATAGCCTGGAAAGCCTGGAAAAATTGCTATACCTTCATTATGTCTTCTGCTGAAAGCATTTTTAATAAATCAACTGTCAACTCCTTTCTTTTTTCAGGTGGAGGGACAGAGACGTGATTTTTTTTTCTTAGTAGACATCATTTGTGGTTTCTGCTCAGATTTTTTTTAATTTTTGCTGGACTCAGTGTTCCCCATTCAGACATCCTGGTTTCTGTACCATCTTTAACAGCTTTTTGTTTTAGTTCTGCCCCTTTGACAGTGATTGCTGCTTTCGTTCAGGGGCTGGAGCGTCATCTGAGCTTTTTGGTGTTGCAGAGAAGACTGAGAAACCATAAGATATTCTCTTTTTTAGCCATTTTATTTTGTGTTTTGGGGTAAAGACAGAGATCACACTTCAAAAACTCATGGTCTGGACCCAGGCATGCTAATCAAAGTGGCATTCTGCCATTGCCAAGAGCTAAAAACAAATTGTACAATTTTCAAAGCCCTGTAGGTCCTGTTTCCTTTTTAGGTCCATCAGCCATGCGAAACACTGAAGATCTTAAAAAAAATTACCATTTCCCAAATTTTAAATATTAATTTGACAGCAAGCCCAAAGGTTCTTTAAGAAAGGATTTTGTTGCAAAATGCAGTTTGGTTTGTCAGGCAAGAACTGTAAATGTAAATATCACCTCAAAAGATTTTAAATTTGAAAATGTAGCAAGAAAAACATCCCAATTTCCAGACACTGAAACCGAGCAGTAATTTGACAAAAACTGTAAAAGCAGGTACATATAAAAGTGTGTTTATGGAAAAAAAAATATTGTGGTTCCCTAAAGACAGGATCTGCACTAAGAAGAGGCCTTCTCCAGTTCCTGGGAACCAAATGGGAACCAGAGAAATAAGAGTGAATTCAGAATATTAAATAAATAACACCTGGAGACTTCCGTTGACATCACTGGGGCAATGGCTGCATAGTTGGAGAAGCTCCTACCCCTCCCCATAATTAAACCCCTATCAGGCACATTAAATCTAATGAATTCTGACTAACATACAATGAAGAGGGGCAATAAATACATATAACTGATACCTCCACAAAAAAAGGGTGAATTGGTGGAAGATGGCGATGGATCACCTTCTGAGACCTCCGACGCCGAATCAGCAACAGTCATGGAACAGGCCGCATCCTCCCAAGAGCAGCAGAAAGCTGGTTGAACACCTAGAAAGAAAAACAACAAATAAATCCACTTAGACACCATCTATAAAGAACTTATTTCATTTCACACTGAAATTAAGCAAATGCATGGGGAGCTCCGCAAGGATGTTGGACAGTTAGAGCAGTGAGCCGGCAACATGGAGAGATAGGTGACCATAACAGAGTACCGGGTTGATGACCTGGAGACTGCAATTCAGGAAATCAAGGAGCAACAGGCCATGATAGAGGCCAGATAAGAAGATGCTGAGAACAGAGCCCGCCTGAAGAATATTAGACTATACTGTATTCCAGAGGGCTCTGAAAAGCAGGATATTAAAGATTTTGTGGGGACTCCCCTCTGAACTACTCTGGAGTTCCTCTGGACATGCAGCTTGATTTTAAGAGGGTCCACAGGGCCCTGGCTCTGAAGCCGACTTCCCCAAATGCGAGCCCCCATTCAATAATAGCTTGCTTTCACAATTATGCCATCAAGGAGAAAGTGCTGTTCACCTCATGGTGCAAACAAAATGTTTTTTACAGCACAACATGCTTCTACATGCAGTAGATCATGATTATGCCACGAAAGCAATGTGACAGAGAAAAGCCTATCTGCCACTACTCCCCATATTAAAGGCAAGAGGGTACAAATTCTCCACATCTTATCTGGCCCGCCTGTTTGTAGACCTCCTGGGGGGGGAGAATATGTCTTGCCTTAGGAGGCAAAAGACAACCTCACCAAGCAAGGCCTACATTTCCTGGACTGCCCAGTGTCTTCCCTAGAGCCTGGACCCCACCCGCTCTGCTGGCAGACCTCCTCAAATACTAAACAGAGTCAGACTGGGGATCACCGTGGAATGCAGGATGTTCAATCCAAACTGGCAGCCTTTAACAGAGAGGCCACTTTCGTGAAGACTTGAGGGGTTCCTATCGGACTTGACTGGCTGGTTAAGGTAGCTTACTGGCTCACAGTACTGTGATTTGATTCTCTGTGGCAGGGGTTTGGGAAGGGGACACGGCACGCTGCTGGTATTTTGTCTGACCTGAGCACGACCGACCCTGTCTCTAGACAGCTATACAAATATGTAACAACTTTATATCTCTAATGAGAAAAAGATAATGCTGTCACTTGCTTGGATGTAGAAGCATTTAGACAGCATTTTTCTGTGGTCTCTCCTGATCCTCCCCCATACAGAACTACTGCATGCTCCATTGTTGGCTTGAGATGGGATGTCAGCTTTGAGTAATGCGCAGCCAAAAGGGCCTATCTATTACCAGACAATTTATAATTTGATGTAGGCTGTACCCTCTCCTATACTGGCTTTCTGCATCAAACTAGCATGGAGAACCCTCAATGCTTAACTTAACTTAGAATACTGATGCATGCTCCCTGTCTTTCGGTTACCTCCTCAGACTGAGGAAGGCTCTGCCTTCTAAACTGGGAAGCCCACTTTTACATTTGAGCATGGATTTGTGTTTGCATCTTAGAACGTTTACTTTCTTGGCAGAAGACACTAGGAGGAAGGAGTGCTGTGTGACTGGACTTCTCTGCTGGGACTATATTGTCCCCCACGTCCCTCCTTTCATCAAGGGTATACATATTAAGCTCTCTCAGTCTCTCTTCATATGGTTTCTGATGCAGACCCTGCACCATTTTAGTTGATCTCCTCTGGACTGCTTCCATCCTGTCTATGTCCTTGCGTAGATGGGGTCTCCAAAACTGCACACAGTATTCTAGATGGGGTCTCACCAACTGTCTGTACAGAGGGATAACCAGTTCCCTTTTTCTACTTGTGATGCCCCTTCCTATGCATCCCAGTATAACCCTGGCTCTCCTTACTGACTTCATATTGCTTACCTACCTTTAAGTCATTTGATATGACTACCCCAAAGTCCCTTTCCATTTTTGTTGTTGTTAGTACCTCCCCTGATATTGTGTACTCTTCTCCTGGGATTTTGTTTCCCAGGTGCATTACTTTGCACTTCTTTGCATTGAATCTAAGTTGCCATATGTCTGACCATTCCTTCAACTTTGCCAAGTCCCTTCTCATCCTTTCTACCGCCCCCCCTTGTGTATCAACTCTGTTACAGATCTTTGTGTCATCTGCAAAGAGGCATATCTTTCCCTCCAGACTCTCTGCAATGTCACTTATAAAGATGTTAAAGAGGACTGGACCCAGTACTGAGCCCTCAGGTACTCCACTAGTAACCCCCCTTTCTTCGGAATGTGTTCCATTCACTATTACCTTCTGTGTCCTGTTGTATCAGGAAGTATAAGGAAACACAGAAGGAGAAGGACAGAGAGCTGTACCAGTTAAGGCAGAAGGAAGCAGGGAGGGAAGTCAGAATACCAAAGGCCTAAACTGAGGAAAAGATAGCCAACTCAGTTAAGAAGGGGGATAAAACCTTTTTATAGGTACATATGAGAGCGTAGAAAGACAAAGGGAGGGATAGTGAGGCTGAATAGAATGAACAGTGGGTGGGCAGAGGGGGACAGTGAAAAAGCCAGGATACTGAATGACTATTTCTGCTCAGTATTCACAAAAGAGGAGGGGGAAGTGCCTATTCCAAGTAACAGAAGCACTCTTGATGGGGGTCGATCCCAGTCCTTTCACAGAAGAAAGGGTTCTGCAAGAACTCCTAAAACTAAAGGTGGACAAAGCAATGGGGCCTGATGGAATTCACCCCAGAATTCTAAAAGAATTAAGGGGGGAACTAGTGAAACCACTGACTACTCTTTTTAACAAATAATGGGAGGATGGTGTGGTACCTGAGGACTGGAGAAAGGTGGATGTGATTTCCCCTTCACAAAAGTGGGACCAAGACAGAGGCAGGAAGCTACACACCTGTCAGTTTGACCTCTGTGGTAGGGAAAGTGATGGAGTCACTTCTGAAGGAAAGAATTGTTGAGTACCTAGAGGCCAGTGGGGCACAGGACCCAAGGCAGCATGGGTTCACAGCGGGAAGGTCATGTCAGACGAATCTAATAGATTTCTTTGTCTGGGTGACCAAAGTAGTAGACCGGGGAGGGGCTGTGGACATGGCCTACCTAGACTTTAGCAAGGCATTTGACACAGTCCCACACAAAAGATTAATAGTCAAATTACCAGCCAAGGAGTGGATCCCAGGGTGGTAGCCTGGGCAAAACATTGGCTGGACAACAGGACACAGAAGGTAATTGTAAATGGAGTCCACTCTGAAGAAAGAGGGGTTACTAGTGGGTTACCGCAGGGTTCACTACTGGGTCCAGTCCTTTTAATGTCTTTATTAGTGACATTACAGAGGGACTGGAAGGAAAAGTATGCCTCTTTGCAGATGACACAAATATCTGCAACAGGGTTGATACACAAGGAGGCATGGAAAGGATGAGAAGGGACTTGGCAAGGTTGGAGGAATGGTAAGAAGTATGGCAGCTAGGATTCAATGCAAAGAAGTGCAAAATAATGCACCTGGGAAACAATAACCCAGGGGAAGATTGCACAATGGGGGGGAGGTAGTTATAACAACAAAAAAGGAAAGGGACCTGGGGGTAATCATATCAGATGACCTTAAGGTTAGCAAGCAATGTGAGAAGGCAGTAGGGAGGGCTGGGGGTATACTGGGATGCATAGGAAGAGGCAACAGCAGCAGAAAACAGGAAGTTGTTGTCCCTCTGTACAGACAGTTTGTGAGACCCCATCTGGAGTACTGCATCCAGTTCTGGAGGCCACATCTCTGCAAGAACATAGACAGGATAGAGGCAGTCCTAAGGAGGGCAACTAAAATGGTACAGGGTCAGCAAGAGAAGCTGTACGAGGAGAGACTAAAGGAGCTTAATATGTATACCCTTGAGGAAAGAAGGGAGAGGGGGGACATGATAGAAACTTTTAAGTACCTCAGTGGAATCAACAAAGTCCAAGAGGGTAGCATCTTTCAGAAAAAGAGATGTGCAAGAACAAGGGGACACAATTTAAAGATGAGGGGGGAGGTTCAGGGGCAATGTGAGGAAGTATTTTTTCACAGAGAGGGTAGTGGATGCATGGAACAGCCTTCCTGAGGAGGTTGTGGGGTCTAAAACTGTGGGAGAATTCAAGAATGCACGGGACAGACATAAGGCAATTCTTGTGGGGTAGTAGGAAGAAATAGGCTGTTGGTTAACTAGGATCTGCGGCCTCTCCTGTAGGTAGGGAAATGGATAGACTAGGTGGGCCAAGCGGTCCTTTTCTGCCGTCAAAGTCTATGTTTCTATGTTATGGTATAGACTACTGAAACAGGCTGTACATGGACTGGATAAAGAGGAGTCACCACAACAGCAAAATTTTTGTATATTTAGATGCAGAGACGCCAAGAAGTAGAGTTGTATATATTTTTTTTTACAATGGACTTCACTGATTTAAAATAGAAAAACTGGGTTATGATTTACAATATTATTGTGTTGGGATGTATGGTCATAAATAGTTGAGCATAGTCACGCTCAAATATTATATTTAGTGGTTGTTTGTGGGGAAATTATCCCCAATTTCGTTAATTACTTTTTTCTTGTTTAGAATAATCCCACCCACCACTCCCAGAGTAAGTTAATTTCATACTTCCCATGGAATTAATCTGATAATAAATAACACCCTCCTCTTAGCTATATCAGTAGGACTAGCAGAGCGGGGGGGAGGTGAAAAGGGGCAAGGGGATAAAGGGAACATCGGGGAAGGAGGACACTCACTATTAGAGGTGCTCCCTTTCAGTACATAGGATCCATGGCAGATATTTCATTAGGCCATTTTCTCGCTGTGTGGACTATATGCAGAGTACCCCATGAAATGTGCTTAGGGATGCGGGCAGTGGGAAGTAACTCAGGGAGGGGCTCCCTGACCCCGACAGACCTTATTAATCTTTGCACAGAAGACAGAACTGCCTAACTGCCCCCAGCCTGCGATGAACTTGACACTCAAAACAGGCCATTGAAAACAGATGCAGATATGTTGTGATAGTACCTAACTATGGAGTAGTTTGGTGGGGATATAACTGTTACTATGGTGCACCTATGCCTCGATTTAGTTACCCCTTACCTGTTGTTTGTTACTTCCCTTAGTCATATCTTTATTTGGGGACTTTTATACCCCATGGATGCCTGGGGCATTTTAGGCTCTGGACTGACCTCCAACCTTGAGTTGTGGGAGGCAAATGTGCAGCCCTCCTAGGGGGACATAGAGAGGTTAATTGCTACCTCCCCAACCTTGGAAGCAGGGACATACCAAGGGGGGGGTTAGATGTTGAACCCCCCCCGAAATCTCTGTTTACCATTACATTGCCGTGGACATGGAGTGCACGGCGCATGTGAGAGTGCTGTTTTTTCCCCCACTGAACTGTTGGTGTGCACGCTGCAGCACGTATGCGAGTGCTTGAGTCTGACTCTGCCACCCTGCCCATCTTGACTTCTGAGGCAGAGCTGTGGGTGGGCATCAGGCAATCAGAAATTGTGAGTGGCTGCCATCCTGGGCTGCTCACATGGCTCATGGTTGTATCTGATCTTAGGTCAGCTGATGGACGGGATGGATGGAAGCTGCGGGCGGGACTGGTGTCTCGGCGCCACATTACCAGCCGACTGGAAACACCTGTGATCAGCCCTGAGGATCAGAACAGCCCATTGCTGCATGGATACCAATGGCAGGGGCAGGTAAGCCACACTAATCCCTCCCTTCTCCCAGAGCGTGCAGCCATGGCGCATCACTCAGTGAACTGCAGCATGAGAGGAGGTACTTGAATTCAGCCTTAGACTGAATGGTTACCTCATGCTGTGGTTCTCTGTGTTAAGAGACTCAGATTGAAAAGCTGTTTTAAAAGCTGCTGTTGTTGCTCTTGCTGACTGATCAGTACATATTTTTAACTAGTAGGGATAGAGGAGTCTAGAGAGAGAGATTCTATATATAAAAAAAGTCTGTAAAGTGGAAAGGGATTGAACTCGGGAGTCTGTAGTGGCAGAGACAGTTAACTGTTCAATAAGGTGTGGTGGGAGGGGGATGACATGTTCTGAAGCTTGGGGGGGGGTCTGTGTGCAGATCCAAATAAATGAACTTTACTTGATAATGGTAAACTAACAAACTACAGTACTAGCTGTTGTGCTGACAGACTTTGTGACTGAGTGTGAATAAGGAGAGGGCAGGGGCTCTTCAGCAGCTGATACCTGGGAGCCAGGCCTGTCTGTGAGGGACCTGTCCTCTCTCTCTCTCTGTCATCTTATCTCTTCTGTTCTGTTTGTGTGAATGCTGAATGGAAAGAAAAAAAAATCAGACAAAAAGTAAAATATTGTACTGTGTACCTGTACCCCTACTAACTGCCATACATAATACCAACAAAATCTTTTTAAACAGGCAAAACCAACCAATTAAACTAAGTGAGAGAGAGAAACTGACAGAAAAAAATACATATTTTGATATTTAGTAAACTGTAGTGCTTGACTGGTGCAGTGTGCTACTGTGCTAGTGACTGTGTGTGTGCAGCTTGAACTGTGAAAGTGTTGTGCCACTACTGTGTGTTCAAGCTCAAGCAAACACGTTCTCCTCCTCATTTAAGCCTCATCCTGCCTGTCTGGCCTGATCCCCAGGTCGCATCTGGAAACGAGCGGTCTCCGCTCAGAATGCTTATCTGGTAAATCTCTTAAATAAATAAATAAATAAATTATAAACTACTACCAACTCAAGTAGCAATACCAATACTAGCCTAAACCTAACCTGAATTATTTTTGTTTGACTTGAAGTTCTGGACGGTGTTACTGTGTCTTTTGAGCTTCTTGCATATTTGTCTTCAGCAAATTATTATTTAGTCAGGGCAATCTCATGAAACACCTTTTTTTACACTAAGGGGAAGATAAATTATAAATAAGTGGCTCAGGCTCAGGCTGAGGTTTAACAAATAAATACTGTCTGTGACAAGTTAAGAAAATAAGCAATAATAATAAGGCAGAAGGCACGTCTGTACACAAAGAGAGAGAGGAGACATCAGATCAGACAGAGTGGGTCGGTGGGAGTTATTGCATTGCATCAGCTGCTTTTAAGTTTGAAATTGATTAACTGCATCAGTGTGTATTTGTTTGCTGGTGAGCATGTGATGGCATTAGATGGTGGTGTAAATATTTAATTTGATAATCATCACCTCACCTCCTCACCAGAGAGAAGAGAGTTCTGAGAGGAGACTGGAGAGAGAGAGTGAGATTCATAGCTGCCCATCTGAGGCTGAGCTGTGTGTTGTTACCTGTTGTGTGTGTCTGTGGTATAGTTGTGATTCGTTTGTGACTAGACCAGGTTTGTCCATCCCACCTATAAAGTTCCCAAAAATTCCTCCACTCGTGACTACTCTTAGTCTGCCTGAATCTGCCTGGAAATTACCTGACTCAGTCTCAGCTCTCAGTCACAGGACTGTAGTGCTAAGTTACCTACTAGTACTTAGTGGCAGTGCATATTAATGATGACTTGTCTTAGCCTGCCCTGGCCTGAGAGCAGTTAGAAAAAATATTTCATATGAATCTGTTGTGTTTTTCTGAGATACTGTGTATCAAAGCAAACATCCTTAAACTTATTTATTTATTTATTAGATCATCGGTTTAGAGACCTTTGAGTTAAAGACTCATTAACAAAGGCACCTCGTCAAGAGAGCAATACATCACAGCCAACAAAACAGTACAGTACATACCTGTAATGCTTAGATTAAAAAAGCAACCAGTGTTATAGGCATTCACTGGTGGTATACACTTGGTAATAGGTAGATCGCAGTAGTCATAATATAGGTGCACGAGTACCACGTCAGGTAGTAACCAGAGATATTCTATTACATTAGTCAGCAGATGTTGTCTGGGACCCCAGGTACATACAGCAAAAGTAGACAGGGCAGACCCAGCCTAGGGGTGAGAGTAAAGGGCAGGTGGGGGATTATGTGCAGTTGCAGCAGCGAGTGCTTGTCAGATAGCTTCTGAGGGAGACCTTGAAAGGACCAAGCTTAGTGGAGTCAGCTATATTGGCTGGGAGGGAATTGAACCTGGAGGGAGCCCAATAGCAAAAGGATCTCTGGGCCATAGAGGTCCTTACCCTGGGGAAAATAAGTGAGGTTTTGACAGTACTGCAGGTGGAGTCTGAGTGGGAGGCACGCTGCAGGGAGGTGGTGACCCTGGGGGGGGGGAGAGCCCTAGCATGATCTTTTTTACAAGAAGGCAGGTTTGGAAGAGGAATCTTTCTTCAAGGTTAAGCAAGTTGGTGGTGGAGTACAGCAGGTATGTATGGATGCGCCTAGGGGCTCCCAACATTAGCCTTCAGGCCTTGTTTATAGAGAGCTGGATTCTTGCAAGCGCAGTGTTGTCAGCTGCAGCATAGATGGGCAGCCCATAGTCGATTAGCGACAGGACAGAGGAGGTAATTGCCAATCTAAGGGCCTCTTGTAGTAGGCAGTCCCTATGGCAGTATAACAGTCCAATCCTGACACTGGTGGCAGCAGAAAGGGCATTGATATGGGAATGGAAGGAGAGTGCCAAATCAAAGGTAATGCCCTAATACTTGTAGGAGGAAACCTGCTCAATGGGGTTTAGTGTGCTAGGCAATATCACGAGAGGGGCACCACTGGCTTTGCTTTGGCGATGAGGGAAGAGCATAGCTTTGGTCTTTTTTTAGGATCAGGACTAGCCTTCATGATGCGAACCAATGCTCAGCTCTATTAAAAGCCTGTTGGAGGGTGGCCTGGAGTGTGTTGGGGTTGGGGTCAGAGGCAAACAGCACAGCATCATTCGCGTAGAGGAGGATCTTACTTGGGCAAGCCAAGGGGAGGGAGTTGAGGTAGAGACTGAAGAGGAGAGGGTCTAAAATGGAGCCCTGGGGAACCCCAAAGTGGACAGATTGTGTGTCAGATAGGGTGCTACTGATTTTTACACACTGAGTTCTGGCAGAGAGGTAGCTTTTGAACTATGCAAGGGTGCCGGGGGAGAAACCAAGGCATCTGAGGGAGTCATGCAGGAGGGGATGGAAAACCGTGTCAAAGGCCTTGGAGAGGTCAATGAACATGGCACCGGCAGGACTTCTGGCATAAAGAGCAGAGTATCAGGAAGTTGGAGAGTTCAAGTAGCACAGTTGTGGTGCTGTGACCTGCATGAAAGCCATGCTGTTTAGGGCACAGGATATTGTGCATGGCCAGGTATTTGGCAAGCTGGTTGGCAACTACTTTTTCAAGGGCCTTAGAGAGTGGGGGAGGATGGAGATGGGTCAATAGTTACCCAGGGTGGTTCGATCACTGCTGTTTAGGATGGGAGTGATGACGGTGGTTTTCCATGTGCTGGGAAACTGCCCCAGGCACAGAGAGCGGTTGAGCAGCTCGGTAAGTGGGACCAGGATAGCATCCAACGTCAGACGAAGTAGCCTAGTGTCCAGTAGGTTGGTGCCGGGGTTGTTACTACTACTAATGACTTTTTGCAGAATGGGTCTAGCCTCCAATGGGGAGATGGTATGTAGGTAGAAAGCAGGTCTCTGGAGAGTGGGCAGGGGTGCTACTGGGAAGGGGTCAAAGAAGTTACTGGGCAGGACTGAATTCAGGTCTGAGAAAGTGTGGTTTAGGCAGTCTGCAATGCCAAGGGGGTCAGAGCAGACAGTTCCATTAAAGGAGAGTTGAGAGGGAGTGGGGAGTGGGATTTCCCATTCAGCTTCTTTACATTATCCCAAACGTTTCTAGCCAACACCCAGGAGCAGACAAGAGCGGATTGGTAGTACTGGGCTTTGACCTGTTGAGTGGCCCAAGTACACTTATTGTGCTCAGCATTGTACACTTGCCTATCAGCTGGCTTGCCAGATTTCATGGCAATGTGCCATAGGTTGTCTCCCATTTTAAGTTTGTGAAGGAGGGAGGGGGCAACCCAGGGCGTGCTTTGCTTTTTGGTGCGACTTCTAGCGAAGGGGGCATAGAGGTCACAGGCAATGTTAAAAGTGCGAGTGAAAAAATCCAATGCCTCATCTATGGACAGTACAAGTCTGATTGGGGATCAATCCAGTTGTGAGAGGTACAGTTTAAGGCAATGCAGGCCGCCTGGGAGTAGGCGACGTCACTGGGTGGTTTTTGGTGCAGGTTTACTGTTGGTAGCAGACCAAGAGAATATGACCAGGGAGTGGTCACTAAGTGAGTTGGGAAGTACACTGATATCAAGCACCCTTTGGGGGCAGTTGGTAATGGTGATCTCCAGGAGGATGCTGGAGCCAGTAGAGGGGTTGAGTCTAGTTGGGGTGGTGACAAGCTGACACATGTCAATGGTGGCAAAGATATCTCTGGTTTGGGAAGCCATGGCAGAGAGCCAGTTGATATTCAGGTCACCAACAATTATCTGGGCCATATTGGGCGGTAGGCTAGAGAGGTAGTTAGCAAGTGCCTGAATGGCGAGGTCTTGCTTTCTGGGGGTAATATAGGCAACGGTGAGAAAGAGTGGTCCTTTACCAGGGTTGGGGGAGATTTCTAGCATGAGGACTTGTGCCCCATTATCAAGCTTGGGTGGTGAAAGTGCATGTCCAAGGAGGGAGTCACTCATGTAGACAGCACAACCACCTCCACGCTTACCCACCCGATCTTCCCTGAAAAGGGTGTAACCAGGGAGTGAGACGAAAGAGTCAGGGGTGGATTTAGATAACCAGGTTTCAACAAGTGCGATAATGTCCGGTTGGTGCCTAGTAACCCAGCATTGGGAATGCAGCAGCCTTCTTAAGAAGGCTACAAATATTCATAGAAGCTATGTGGAGTCCTTGAGCCTGAACAGGCTTGTTCATAAGGTTGGGCATGGGGCCAGGGTTTGGATGAATGCTACCTGATATAAGCAACAGGAGGATGATTAGGCACACCAAAGTGTGGTAGTAATTGTGGCATCTCCCCTTGCGACTGGAGATGGGGCTGGGTGCTAGGGTGCAAGGTGTGGGTAAAGTACGAAGGGCAGGAAAGGTATTGAGGAGAAGAGACCAAGGTATGAGTGGGAAGTAAGAGGTAGCAAGGGTGGAAGTGTGGGGGGGTACCTAGGAGGGGTGGTGGTCGAGTGTCGGGGGGGTCTGGTAGAGGTGTTGTAGATAAGAGGTGGGGTACTATGCATAGAGGGTGATGGTCCTAAGTGAGGTGGGGCTGGTGTAGGAAGTAGGAGGAAGACCATAGTCAGTGTCAATGCACTTATTCCCAGATGCATTGAGGATGATAAGTTATTTGAGCACAAGAGAGGATCACCACTTTAAGAAGATACAGAAAGGAGAGCCCCTTTAAGGAGTTGCTGTAATTGACTAGTGTGAGGCCTCAGGGGGCAGGGATCACTGGGGAAGTGTACTTAATAAAGGAGGGAGGAAGGGTGGGAGAAAAAACTGTCCAGAGAGCGGTACAACAAGGCAGGGGTTGAGCTGTGTTTTGAAAAAGGTGCCTTGTGTGCTTTCTTTCTCAATAGGGATCTGCAGCATCCAATTGGGAAGCAGCCACAGTCCCCAGGAGCCAGTCCAGTTACGGGGATTGAAGCCTGACAGCTCTGAGCTAGGAGCCGACCAAACGTACCTGCTTTCCTTGGTCAGGGGAGTGGCGGGCTGGATGCAGAGGTCCGGCCGCCAGCAGGTAGCAGTGCCAGGGCCACTCGGCTAAAGTGGAGAGTCTGGTTTGAGCTTGTGGCTAAAACAGAGCAGAAAAAAAGGCAGGCCATTAGTTAAAAAGTCAAAGACAAAGGTCAAGTAAATTGGTGGGAGAGCCCTGGGCAATTTACTGGTCAGGGCAGAAGTAGGTGAAAATAGTTGGAGAGAAAAGGTTCCTGCAGAGAGGTCTGGTCAAAGGTGTCAGGTGGGAATTTAGCAAAACAAAAGTCTGATTCAGGAGGTTGGGGGGAGGAGGCCCCTTGAATGAGACCAGGGAGAGCTGGGAAGGAAGCGTATGGCGCAGAGGCCTCAGGGTAGTCTGGAATGGGTAGAGAAGATGGCCCAAAATGCCATGCAATATTTACAGAATGTGCTGGTTCCGGGGGTGGGGTGTCAGGAGAGGGAATCAGGGGTCCAGTAGATGGCAGAGAAACATTGTGAGGAATAGAGGGAAAGAAATAGAAAAGGGAAAAAAGCAAGAGAAAGAGGGAAGCAAAGAAGGTAGTCCAAGGATGAATGAGAGGAACTGGGATGGGAAAAGAGTGTGGCAGAAAAAACAGCAGGCAGTAGTCAGTTCTAGCTATTCTATAATATTGGGCAATTAGCAGAATAAATTCAGTAGTGCAAGCAGTAAACTATATAGACATCAGGCAGTCAGTTAAAGTTTGCTACAACTCTGCTATACTCTGCTAGGCAATCCCTACATATACGGTGCAATAGTTTAAAGGTAAAATGTTTAGGCAGTAAAAATATTCAGTTGTGCGAACCATAAGCTATATAGAAGTCAGGCCTAGCTAATACAGCAGACTAAACAGCAGAAAATTCCAAGAGGAGAGAAAAAAAAAGTATTTCCACATGAGCAGTAAATTCAGCAGAAAAAACTGTCCAGAAAGCAGTACAGCAAGGCAGTGGCTGAGCTGTGTTTCGAAAAAGATGCCTTGTGTGCTTTCTTTCTCAATGGGGATCTGCAGCATCCAATCAGGAAGTGGCCACAGTCACCAGGAGCCAGTCCAATAACGGGGATTGAAGCCTGACAGCTCTGAGCTAGGAGCTGACCAAACGTACCTGCTTTCCTTGGTCGGGAGTGGCAGACTGGATGCAGAGGTCCGGCTGCCAGCAAGTAGCAGCACCAGGACCACTCGGCTAAAGTGGAGAGCCTGGTTTGGGCTTGTGGCTAAAACAGAGGGGAAAAAAAAGATGGGCCATTAGTTAAAAAGTCAAAGACAAAGGTCAAGTAAATTGATGTGAGTGCCCTGGGCAATTTAGTGCTCAGGGCAGAAGTAGGTGCAAATAGTGGGAGAGAAAAGGTTCCTGCAGAGAGGTCTAGTCAAAGGTGCCAGGTGGTAATTTAGCAAAACAAAAGACTGATTCAGGAGGTTGGGGAGGGAAGCCCCTTGAATGAGACCAGGGAGAGATGGGAAGGAGGCGCGTGGTGGAAAGGACTCAGGGTAGTCTGGAATGGGTAGAGACAATGGCCCAAAATGCCAGGAAATATTTACAGAATGTGCTGGTTCAGGGGGGTGTCAGGAGAGGGAATCAAGGGTCCAGTAGATGGCAGAGAAACATTGTGGGGAATAGAAAGAAATAGAAAAGGGAAAAAAGCAAGAGAAAGAAGGAAGCAAAGAAGGCAGTCAGAGGATGAATGAGAGGAACTGGGATGGGAAAAGAGTGTGGCAGAAAAAACAGCAGGCAGTAGTCAGTTCTAGCTATTCTACAATATTGGGCAATTAGCGAAAAAATTCAGCACTGCAAGCAGTAAGCTATATAGATGTCAGGCAGTCAGTTAAAGTTCGCTACAACTCTGCTATACCCTGCTAGGCGATTCCTACACATACAGTGCAATACAGTAGTTTAAAGGTAAAATGTTTAAGCAGTAAAAATATTCAGCAGTGCAAGCCATAATCTATATAGAAGTCAGGCCTAGCTAATACAGCAGACTAAACAGCAGAAAATTTCAAGAGGAGAGAAAAAAAATATTTCCACATGAGCAGTGAATTCAGCAGAAAAAAAATGTCCAGAGAGCAATATACAAGGCAGTGGCCAAGCTGTGTTTTGAAAAAGGTGCTTTGTGTGCTTTCTTTCTCAATGGAGATCTGCAGCATCCAATTGGGAAGCAGCCACAGTCCCCAGGAGCCAGTCCAATGATGGGGATTGAAGCCTGACAGCTCTGAACTAGGAGCTGACCAAATTTACCTGCTTTCCTTGGTCAGGGGGTGGAGGCCTGGATGCAGAGGTCTGGCCACCAGCAAGTAGCAGTGCCAGGGCCACTCGGCTGAATTTACATGTTTTATTACGATTTCACAAACATTGCTTCGTCTGTCTTGACCAGGGTGGGTGCAGCCGGAAGGCCCTACCCCATTATGCAAATAAGTCATGTGATTGACTAATTTGCTTACCATGAGCGGGCCACCCCCCCCCCAAAAAAAATGACAGTCTTGGTACGTCCCTGCTTGGAAGTACATATTTGGTGGTAACACCTCACTAAGCATCAAATAATATGGGTTATCACTAGTACTGTACAATGTTATTGTTTGAATCTGTTATACCATGTTTGGTATTCATTATGGTTACAAAGTTTTAGCTTAGCCCATTTGGTTATGCTAACCTATCTTTTTCTTGTTAGTTTATTCTTCCCTAGAGTGGATCTCTACACAAGAAACCATTATATGTTAGCTGATTGCTGCATTTGCGCTACTCAAATAGGGTCAAGGCTATCACAACTCGCTCAGATATATGGATACAGAATCTCTTGTCCCTCCTATTCTTTCTCTGTGAAAGATTTTCATTTTATCACCTTCTTTTATCACTGTGCTACCCTGCTGCTAAAAGCTCTCCTGTTTGCGGGACAGCAGACAGCAAAAGGTTGTGTACTGCTCTATTCTATTGTCCTCTTCCTTTACAAGTTCTGTATATTTACTGGGAGCTCCCCCCCCCCACCTTGACTGAGCATGATAAGACTGATTTCAAATGGCTAATGTATCCTTAGTTGTCTCATTAAATGTGAACTGGACACATAATCCTATTAAACAGTCATGGCTTATACAGCTCCTGAGAAAAATAAGCTGGATCTTATATATTTACAAGAAATGCATCTTTCTCAGGAAAACCATGCCAAGTATTACTCCCTTGGATCCCAAACTGTGATTGCCTCCAGTCATAGGTCAGGCAGAAGGCGGGGGTCACTATTTTGATCCACTAGATGACCCAGAAGGCCGCCATGTGATTGCCACTGGGTGACATAACACGTTCAAGGTTACTTTGGCTTCAGTGTATTTTTCTCTGGGTTCCTCGAAAATGGTGGCCCAAAAGTTTTTTAACCAGCTCCTCTCAGTTTTGCAAGAACAGCTAATAATGGGGGGGGACCTTAACGTAACCCTTGATCAGAACCTAGATACCGCTCAACAATCTTTATACAGAACCAATCCCATCCAGAAGTATCTCCTGTCTACATTGTCCTCACTGTGCTTTATAGACATGTGGAGACATTTGTTTCCATCTGTAAAGGATACAAGTATTATTCCTCAAGAACAGCTTGCTCTTAGAAACATAGAAACATAGAAACATAGAATTTGACGGCAGATAAGGACCGCTTGGCCCACCCAGTCTGCCCATTTCCCTACCTACTGGATAAGCTGCAGATCCTAGTTAACCAGCAGCCTACTTCTTCCTACCCCCACCCCCCAGAATTGCCTTATGACTATCCCATGCATGCTTGAATTCCACCACTGATTTTGACTCCACAACCTCGTCCGGAAGGCCATTCCATGCATCCACAACCCTCTCTGTGAAAAAATACTTCCTTAAATTACCTCTGAGCCGCCCCTCTATCTTCAAATTGTGCCCTCTTGTTCTTGCACACCTCTTTTTTTGAAAGATGCTACCCTCTTGGACTTTGTTGATTCCCTTGAGGTACTTGAAAGTTTCTATCATGTCCCCCCTCTCCCTCCTTTCCTCGAGGCTATACATATTAATCTCCTTAAGTCTCTCTTCATATGTCTTCCGGTGCAGACCCTGCACCATTTTAGTTGCCCTCCTCTGGACAGCTTCCATCCTGTCTATGTCTTTGCAGAGATTGGGTCTCCAGAACTGCACACAGTACTCCAGATGGGGTCTCACCAGCTGTCTGTACAGAGGGATAATAACTTCCTGTTTTCTACTGGTGATGCCTCTCCCTATGCATCCCAGTATCCCCCCAGCCCTCCTTGCTGCCTTCTCACATTGCTTGCCCACCTTTAGGTCATCTGATATGACTACCCCCAGGTCCCTTTCCATTTTTGTTGTTGTTAGTATCTCACCCCCCATTGTGTACTCTTCCCCTGGGTTTTTGTTTCCCAGGTGCATTACCTTGCACTTCAAGGCTAGACTATATTTTCATTTCAGCTGAACACCTGAATACCCTTTTGGACATTTATCATGGTGTTGCAATTTTATCTGCTCATTCTCCCATTTATGTTAAGCTCACCATGGAGAAACCTATTAAAAAAATCTTTTTGGAGGTTAAATCTTGGGAACCTACAGGATCCTGAATTCTGTCAATTAATTAAGGATGCTATCCCTAGAATCCTAGCGGATAACAGTCTTCCTGAGGTTTCCCCTACTATCCTCTGGGATACACTTAAACCCATTCTCAGAGGAGAGATCATAAAATACTCTGTCCACAAATAGCGACTTAGGGAGGCCCTTACTGGTGAACTTCAGAGTCGACTTCCTAACCTCCAGAATTGTCTCCATCAAGGGAATACTTCAAGAAAACCTCAGATACAATCCCGTAAGCAAAGGCTACAAAAATTAACAGATCAGAGGCTGAAACAGCAATTGCTGTATTTAAAATCCAAGTATTATGAAGGGGGACCACGAGGGTCTTAAAACATGGCTAGAAGACCCTGGAGGGCACGGGTTAAGGCATGTGTCACCAGTCTTATAGATCCATCAGATGGCCGCCTATTACAGTGCCAGGCAGACAATAGAAGGGCAATGGTGAGCTATTATGAGTCCCTGTATAGAGATGATCTCCAACCGTCGCCCCAGTGTATAGAGGCTTATCTTACTGAGAGCCAAACCCAAGCCTTACTGGCACCAGTTACCAACAGGGATGTAGTTACTGTTCCACAACACTCCAAAACTTTAAAAGCGCTGAGCCCAGACAATTATCCGGTCAAATTTTATAAACAATTTTGAGATCTTCTACTCCTGACCTTGGTCCCTGCCTTTAACACCATTCAAGAAGGGAAACAACCTCCTCCCTCGTAGTGTTATGCAGTCATCATGGCCATCTCCAAACCACAGAAGGACCCTCGTTATGCTGCCTCATACAGACCAATCTCCATGTTAAACTATGACTACAAGCTATATATGTCAGTCTTAGCACATCATCTTGACACAATTCTGCCACTGCTTATAGACCCCAACCAGGTTGGGTTTGTTTGGAAGCAACAGGCACAAAATGAGGTTTGCCGCACATTACTATTGATAGAGTATGCCACCAAATGAAAGATACCATTGTTACTTCTTGGCTTAGATGCCGAGAAGGCCTTTGATAAAGTGGCATGGCTGTTAATCTGGACCACCCTAGGGCATTGTGGATTTCCAATTAATTTCAGTGCTCAGCTTAGAAATATTTACCAATCTCCCCCGACCCATTTCTCCTCCATTTCCATTATCTAGAGGTACCAGACAGGGCTGCACTCTCTCTCCCCTCCTCTTTGTCATATACCTAGAACCCTTAGCATTAGCCATTAGAAATAATCCTGCAATAGATGGTTTGCCTGTCGGGGGTAGGGAGCATACAATTTCATTATTTGCAGATGGCATACTCTTAACATTAACCATGCCTGACAGCTTGGTCCCAGCAGTTTGGGAGCAGATGAACAGGTTGGGGAGCTGGCAGGCTATTAATTAAATGCCCCAAAAGCAGAAGTCCTTCGGTACCACTATATGCCTTCATCAGACTTAAAGTGCACGTTCCCATTTCGGTGGCACAGAATGGAAATGCACTATCTAGATATCAAACTACCTTCAAACCTTATTCACGTAGAACTAATGAATTATGAGCCCCTCACACAGCAGATTACAGTAGATTTGTCATAGTGGTCACAGCAAACATTAGAGTTTCTGAATCAGATTGAGGCAATACAGCAGAATATACTGCTGTGTGTTCCCTTCTATTTGCAAACTCTCCCTATCATGCCCAGTAATGTATATTTCCATTCTTGGGATAAATTGATATCCAGTTTTGTTTGGGGAGGGAAGCCCCTGATGGTCAGATACGCTATTCTCCAACTACCCAGGAGTAAGGGGGGGTCTTAACCTTTTGAACATGCGAAAGTATGCTCAAGCATCCTAGCTGAGCACAGTATTGTGTTGGCTTGTGCCTGCATACGATGCCCACTGGAAGTTACTTGAACAAACAATAAACAACATTTTTGATCTTATCCCCTACCTGTTTGGTAATCCACCTATGTGTCTGTCACTTATGAAGTCTTTTCAGTGCATGGCTGAGCCCTTGCATCGGTAGTTTTGTATCTTGGATCGCTCCTTCTCCTCGGCACAGAGGATCTATTTTCAGGCACTGGTGTATGATACAGACTTTTCCCCAAATAGGCATGACAGAGGTATACATAGGTGGAGCAGATATAATATTAAATTTGTGTATCAAATGTTAGAGCCAGTGCAGTTTCTCTCTTTTGCATCTCTGCAGGCCACACATAAGCTTCCACAAGCAACATATTACAGAAATATACAGGTAAAGCCCCATTTGCAACCATATGAAGATTTATTACTTAAAGTAATGGAGTATCCTATCCAGTTAAAGTGGGTTGTCCAATTAAAGGGGCAGACCCCATTGTCCACAGGCCCAGACCAAGAGAAGGTAGTGGGTGTGTAAGTACGTTGATTGGCAGGGAAAAGGAAGGGGGAAGGGGAGGAAGGAATGAGAGTAGGAGGGGAAAGTGAGGTCAGAAAGGGGAGGAGTCATGAGGTCAGGGCAGTGGTGAGGTGGGAAGAAGTGATTGGATGGGTAAGAAGAGAGAGAAGGACGAGCAACCAGGGTATTTAAAGCCATATAGAGGCCCTGGGAGCTCACAATTTTGCTTAAAGAGAATTTACTCTAGAAAGCATGTCAGTTTTGGCAATTTTAAAGATTAATTAATTGCCGAGTTAAGGTTTACTTATTTCAGAGCCAGTGGGCTATTTTATAACAGTAGTGATTAGGAGTTAATATAATCACGGTGTCTTACAGTCACAGATAACGATAGTAGTGGTAGTTGAGTATTGCTAGTCTGGGCTTATCATCTTGAGAGAGGACCCAAGTGAGTATTTCATATACCAGCTAACAAGGTAAGTTAAAAGAAAAAACAAATGGAAATGCAGAGGAAAAAGAAATGCAGAGTAAGAAAGGATTTGCTACTGTTGTGGGTCTTGGTGGTTATTTGAGAGCATTACATGCTCAGGGAGCTCGGGAGTTGGAGAGGTATTCTAGCTAAAAGGCAGCCAGGTCGATTGTCAGGGGTAACTGGTGCATGACTTTGCCTGCCAGCAGGACACAGAGGCACACAGGCAAGGTTTGTTGACAAGGAGGTACCACCTGGTTTCCAGGTAGGGGCTCCTGTGGAGTGAGGGGACCGTGCCTAGGTCCAATCCAAGCAGCGAGTGGGTCTGACAGCAGGAGCCCTCCTTGGTAAATTGCAAGAGACTAATGGGGAATTTAGGCAACAGAACCCTCTTTGGCAAGGTTGGAGAGATTGACGAATGGTGGCACGGTCGGACGGGGCTAGGTCCAGCAGCACACCCCGTGGTGATGGCATCTGACATCATCACCATGTTGTCAACTGGTCCAGGGCCATGTCGGTGACCAAAAAAGAGGACACATGTTTTTTGGCCTAGGGGCTATTGTGAAAAGAAAGGGTTTATGCTGGTGAGGTTGATGGGGAAAAAAAAACAAACAAGGCAGAATTTTTGACATTTTGGGATTTTTTTCTGCCACAGCTGGTGATATGCCACACGGTCAGTGCTCAGGGGGGTGAGAGCTTGCTTCCTCAGAAGGACATCAGGCTTGCTGTGGCAAGGGAATGGACAGAACAGGAGAGGGCCATGGGCCAAGATACCTCGAGGAAGCAATAAGGATAAGAAAGGGGAGGTATTAAGGCCCTGTTGGCAAGTAAACCCAACAGCGGGCTGCATGGTGCAGGAGGGTGATGTCAACACCACATGGTTGGCCAGTCCAGGCCTCCACTACCCAGGGAACATTTGGGAGCATGAAGGGGAGCCTAGCAAAAATGTGTAAGGTGCATTGGGCCAGAGAGCTGGGTAGGTCTCCCTGGACAATGATGCAAGGGGCAAGAAATGGAATGGGAATGGTTGCCTGGTTTAAAAAAAAAAGTTAAAGTTAATTCTTTAGAGGTATGGAACTAATAAACTAAAAGCTGAAAGGAGAACTGAGGCAGGCACCCTGAATGGCTAGCAGCTACTGGAACTGATACATGGGACCAGCATGGCAGAATGAAACAATAACAGAAGCAAATAAGTATCATAAGCCAGAAGCCCAGGGTTGGGGGAGTTGGGGGGGGCAGTGATGCCACATGCAGAACCTAGTCCCTGCTCTTTGGGGTAGCATGGTGCATACTTAAGTTGGCAGGATCCTGCTAGGTTATCTCAGGCCTGTGTAAGGTACCACAAGGGTCACACTGTTAGCCAGGGGGAGTGGACAGCAGGGCGGAAGAGCAAAAGAGGAACTGTATCTGAAATATATGGATAAACTAACAGTATGATCATGTCTTTTCAGGTCACAAGTGTTATTATGGCTCCTAGAAGGAATAAGCAAAGCAAGGCAGAATGCTACCAGGCAGTGATGGAGCTGATGAACAAGGCGAATCAGCTGTTGGAGGCTGCGGACCACCCAGCCCAGTGAAGGACAAAAAGCAGAAGGGGGCACAAAGCAATGTGGGGGGGAAGGACTGCAAGAAGGTGCTGCAGGTGCTACCTACACACAGGTCTGAGGATCTCACCCCGGTTACCCCAGTACTGGTAGAGTTAGTTCCCCCACCTGCTCCAGTGCCCCCTCCTGTGCCAGTCCCTGCCCCTTTGCCTTCACTGAACATGCCATTTCCCCTGGATCTGGCTCCTCTTGCCCCGGTGGCACCTCTGGCTCCAGCTCCAGCTCCGAACATCATCCAACCGACCCCTCCTGCAGGGCCTAGCCCTCAGCTGGACTCCTAGCCAGGTAATAAAGAAATCACACTGGAAAGCAGTGCAAGAGAGTTTGTGGAGCAGATGCTAAAAGCTATGGGGGACACTGGTTTGGAGCAGTTAGAAAAAGCTTTGGGGGAATCAGGAACAAGGAGAAGGGAGAGGCTACAGGGGCATTAAGAGGGATAGGAGGTGACAAGGTTCTCAGGAATGAGTTAGGGGCACCAGGCATCCATATAGGGGATCATATCCCATTAGCCACAAAAGAGAAAATATAGAAGGGGTGAATATGTAGACATATTTGCTCTGGCTAATGTGGATAATATTGACAAATACGAGGAGAAACAGAGTTTTGAGAAGAAAGACATGGCAGTGGCATAGTGCTGCTGGGGAAAGGAGAGGAAGAGAAAATAATGAAAGGGAAGAATTGGGATAATTGATCGATAAGTTTTACTTATTTCACAGCTATAGTCATAGACAAGAAACCGGAGCTGGCCACTCCTTTGTTAACCTATTCCTTTATTATAAAAAATGCCTATGGAGGGGTACAGTTGACTGAAATATGACGAGAAATTTAGGAAGAGAACAGCTCATGTGCAGATGTCAAATGGGATGCCCGGCAGATTGACCTTTGGCTGGAGATTTGCACGGGCATGACCAGTGGGGATAGTGAAGGGGACAAGAAAACAGGGGCAGTCCAAAAGTGCTGCTGGGGTTATAACAGGGCTTTCTGCTCCTGGCCAAATTGCTGTTTCCGCCATGCCTGCTCAAAATTAGGTGGTAGTCACTCAACATCAAAATGCAGATATAGCTGGGACAAAGGGACTGGGGACCATAATGCGGCCTACAACCAATCCTTTTGGGTAACCATATGGGGCTTAGGGGCAACAGTGGGGAAGGGGGCTAAAGTCAAGGGGCAGGCAGGGGCAGGGGACAGGCCTTCTACTGCGGCAATCAGGATAGTTAAGGACTGCACAGGCAGATCGTTTCAGCTGGCTGACACTCCTATTAAAATTGATGTCTTAGTGGACTGGGTGAGACATTACCCAGATGAAGAGGCAGCCTGCACACTTCAAGATGGTTTTCATGGGGGTTTTAGCCTGCATTTCCAAGGAGACCAAAAAAAGACAAGGGCAAAGAACTTGAAGCCAGTAAAGGGTTGGGAAGCAGTGCTAGAGCAGAAGATTCAAGTCATAAAGGCGGGCAGGGTGGAAGGCCAATTCAGTCATCCACCTTTACCAGATTTGAGGATATCTCCCTTGGGTTTAGTCACCAAAAAACAGCCTGGGGAATTCCGGGTGATACACTACCTGTCTTATCTGGACGGCAATTCAATCAATGATCATATCAAAGAGGAGGACAGCAGAGTGACCTACGCCACCTTAGAGAAGGTGGTCAGATTGATAAGGGCACAGAGGGGGCATGGCTTGCAAAACTGGATATCAAGGTGGCATTCCACCTTTTACCAGTGCGGCCTGAGGACTGGGATCTACTGGGATTCCAGGTTGGGGGGAGATATTATTTTGATAAAGCCATGACCATGGGTTGCTCGGTTGCATGTATTACATTTGCACATGGCTGCAATGGGCCTTCCAGACGAGATACGGGTACAGGGCAGTAATCCACTACCTGGATGATTTTCTCTTGATAGGGAAAGGGAAGCAACAGGCAGAGGAGATACTGAGGGATTTTGAGTCAATGTGCAAGGAGCTCAGGGTGCCATTATCCCCGAGAAGATGGAAGGTCTCAGTCAGACAATAGAATTCCTCGACATTAAGATAGACACAATGAGGGGAGCTTTTAAGGCTGCCCAAGCTCAAGGTGAAAAAGTTAAGAACGCTGCTAGGGAGGTCAAGGCCTGGCACAGGTTGCAGCTTCAACAGGTGCAGCAGTTGTTAGGTCATCTGAATTTTGCTTGTTGGACCATAGCACCCGGGTGCACATTTACACGATGCCTGGCTGGGGCAACTCAAGGCATCTCTAGGCCTCATCACTGGGTGGACATTGCCATGGGAACCAAGGAAGACCTCCAGGTGTGGGAGACATTTTTGAGCAACTACAATGGGAGGACTTTCTGGCAGGAAGAATAGGTCTTTAACATGAAGCTACAGCTGTATATGGATGCAGCTGGGGCATCGGAATGGAGGCTTACTTTGGGGGCGAATGGTTTGCAGTGGCCTGGCCCAGCATGTGGGCACAGGCGGGGGTGACACAGGATATCACCTTCTTGAAGATCTTCCCCATATGGGTAGCAGTGGAGGTTTGGGGGGAAGCCCTTAGGAACCCGAAGGTCACATTTTGGAGCAACATGGATGTGCTTAACAAGTGGGGGGGCGATGTCCAAAAGGGTCATGAGGGTACTAAGGCAGCTGGTATTAAGGGGGCTGATGTTGAATATGTCATTTAGGGCAAGGCATAATGACGGTGCAGATAATGTGAAAGCTGATTGCCTCTCCCACCTGCAGATGGACAAGTTTTGAGCCATTGCTCCATGAGCAGAGCCGGGGCAGATGGTAATCCCGGACTACATTTGGAAGATTGGATTGATGGATCCAAACAGTTGTTTCACAACTCCTGGTCCCCTAGAACTCTAAAAGCGTATGAAACCTCCTGGAGGGCATTCGAAGCCTTTCGAGCAAAAAATGGCTGCAACGTAAGTGGTGCAGTGTCAGATGACCAGGTGGCGCAATTTATAGGGGTGGGGTGAAGAAATAAGATGGCACACGTGACCATGGGGGTACATTTGGCAACAATAGGCCAGGTATGTACCCAAAGAGGGTGGGGGGATCCCACAAAGCACAATGTGATAAGACGTATGATGCAAGGCTGGCTTCAGGGTCATAGAGGTTACAGGACTGCAGAAGACCACTTACAGAGGCTCTGTTGGAGCATCTGCTAGGGATACTACACAGGGTATGTACATCTAGTAGTGAAACGGTCTTATTTCAGACGGTATACCCCATCATGTACAGAGGGACTTTTTGGGTCAGCGAGGTCATAGGACAAGGGCATATGATATAGTTGCAGAGATATAAGAATGGGGCCATATGTTGAGTGGGGGCCCTGCATTCGTACACGGCAGGTTGACCGTGGGATAAAAACCCTTTGATATTTTTGCATGGGGCCTCAGTCATGGGGTCACAGGTAACAGTGGTACTTAAAAAGGGGCTAGCTTATATGGGGAGGACCCGAGCAGCTATTCCTCGCATTCTTCCACATTGGGGCAGCATCAGTATTGGCAGCCCAGGGCGGCACTGCTGGAGACATCAAGCAAAAGGGGAGGTGATCTTCCAACTGTTTTAAAAGATAGGTCAATGTTGTGAAACAACTTGAATAATGATGTTTCTTTTCTTTCCTACCAAGCAGGTAGTTCATGGCATTATAAAATAATGGGAGGGAGAGGGGTCGCTTTATCCAAGGACTGGGTCTTGGTAGATAAGGGGATAAAGGACATAGATGGGGGCATGGATGGGTATCTAACTCTCTCTATGTTTATAATTTATCCAGGATGAACAAGGAGTCACTCCTTCATCCATTGGGCTGAGCGGTGGGCATTCAGGAGGCTCGGGGGGGGCAGCTATATTTGGACCTTAATCAGATCAAGCTGACCTGTAGAGGCATTCAGGGCATGAAATGGCACAGCTGCTGCCAGTACTGAGGGAGATGAGAAACAATCACAATTGCCTGGACCTTATAATTATCCATTTAGGAGGGAACGACCTGGGGACCAGACCCTGGCTGGACATATATTATCACATTAAAGAGGACATTAATAAGATACAAGAATGGTGGCCAGAGGTTACTCTGGAATGGTCAGACATGGTGCTAAGGAGGGTGTGAAGACACACCAAAAAGCACAAGGCCATAGATGGTGCCAGGAGGCACATGAATGCCAGGGTGGGCAGGTTGTTTTTGGAGTTGGGGGTAAGGTCATATGCAGGGGTGTGACACAGCAGGAAGCAGATTGTTATGGGGGGATGGGGTACACCTCTTTGGGTTAGGCCTGGCTATGTTTAACTCTAAATTGCAGATACAATTGAGCCCTGGATGTGGGAGAGAATTGGCTAAGAAAGGGGAAGTCCACCATCAATCACAAGCAGAAGGTGGACTAGTGGAAAAATTGGGGATGGGGAGGATAGGCTAGAGGGAAAAGGGGGGAATAAATAAATAATAAATATGACATAAGGCAACACTACAAGAAGCAGAGGCAAGGTGTAAATGATTGTACCCCTTTGGACAGAAGAGAATCAAGAATGGTGGCCCCCCAGGATGTACATCTGGGGGGGAAGAAGAAGAAGAAGAAGATAAGAGAAGACAAAGAATAAATTGGCAGTAATTTTAACAAATGAAATGATGGCATGATTAAATGGCTTGGAGTGGCATAATGTTGTATGGATTATGTTCAGTGTATATACTGTAGATGTATGAATCTGTGTATTGAAATCAATAATTTATGTAAATTAGTTGCCAGATCTGAGCACCCACACATACTGGTCTGGTGTTTTCTTTTAAAGGGATCTGGGGACAAAGATGGTTGCCCAATTAAAGGGGCAGACCCCATTTTCCACAGCCAGACCAAGAGAAGGTAGTGGGTGTGTAAGTAGGTTGATTGGCAGGGGAAAGGAGAGGGGAAGGGAGGTGGGAGGAAGGAGGAAAGAGAGTAGGAGTAAGTGAGGTCAGAAGGGGAGAAGTCATGAGGGCAGTGTAGTGGTGAGGTGGGAAAAAGTGATTCGATGGTTAGGGAGAGAGAGAGAGAGAGAGAGACAAGCAACCAGGGTATTTAAAGCCATGTACAGGCCCTGGGAGCTCTCAAATTGCTTAAAGAGAATTTCTCACCCTCCCACCCTCATGTAAGTGAAAGGGAAGTTATGGTCGCTGCTGCAGGTGGACAGCAGTGGACCAGGGACTGCCAAAGGTGGACTGCAGGGATGGCAAAAAAGGAAAATGAAAATGGAAAATTGGGGAGGGGGAGGATAGGCTAGGGGGAAAAGGGGGGGTTAAATAAATTAATAAATAGGATGTAAGGCAACACTACAAGAAGTAGGGACACAGTGTGTACGATTGTATCCCTTTGGACAGAAGAGAATGAAGAATGGCAGCCCCCCAGGATGTACATCTGGGGGAGAAGAAGAAGATAAGAGAAGACAAAGAATAAATTGACAGTAATTTTAACAAATGAAATGATGGCATGATTAAATGGATTGGAGTGGCATAATGGTGTATGGATTATGTTCAATGTATATAGATATATGAATTTGTGGATTGAAATCAAAAATTTAAGAAAATTAATTGCCAGATCTGAGCACCCACACATACTGGTCTGGTGTTTTCTTTTGGAGGGATCTGGGGACAATTAACCTTATCACTTTCTATCTCAGGGATAATATTTTACAACACCTAATCAGTGTAATCTATAACGCCTAAGGGGAGTCACCCAGGGAGAACACAAGATAAGGGAACAATGGGTGCAGGAGTTAAATACTGAGATTGACGCAGAGGCCTGCACCGCCAATGCCCTCCCAGTATACAAGGTATCTTCATCTACATATTGAAAAGAATATGCTTGGAAAGTTAGGACCATATTTTTTCAAACCCCAGCAATGACAGCTGGATACATTGACATTGGGAGGACCTGGGTGTCTGCTGGAGGGGCTGTGGTTGCATCTCAGCAGGTCTTGGGCATATTCAGTTGTCTTGTGACCTGCTTGTACAATATTAGAAGGAGATTTTGGATGATATAATTTCAATTTATGAGTGCATTCTTACACAAACATACCTTCTTACAGCCATGGTACCACAAGGGTTAAAGTCAATAAGGACACATATAAACCGACTACCCTTCTTTTATTGACAGCTAAGAAAGTGATAACTAGGCTCTGGTACACACAAAGAGTTCCTATTCAGGATATGTGGAGAAAACTGACGCACAAAGTATATTATTTGGAGAGGCTTTCAGCAAGGTTGCAGGCATGCACCACTTTCTTTGAGATCAGGTGGCGTAAATTGGTGCTACGTCAGATAGAGCAATGCCCAAGCTTTGCACCAAATGGTTGGGGCCTGCCCCTTATGACAGTTAAGTGGCCTTCTGCTTGACTCTTCTCTTATTCACTAACACCAACAGCTTGACCAGGGATGTAACTACAATATAAGACTAACCGTTTGCTGCGGTGGTGGGGGTGTCTCTCTCTCTCTTCTTCTTTTTTCCATCTCATTTCTTCTTTCTTCTCATTTCCCTTTTTAATATCCTGGAATATATGTTGGTTTAAGAAAGCATAATAACGCACAAGTAAGGAATCTTATTATCCATAAGTGTTCCTTGACACGCTGTATCTGTGATGCCTTGCTTTAAGTTTATGCCCCATAGAGGGAGTACATCTCTCACTTCTGATCCTTCTCACTAAAGGAACATAGAAGAACATGACTACCTGATATATGGATATGTGACCCAGGCAGAGTGGAATGCATTGGATAAGGGCAAAGGTGAAACAAGGGTAACCCTTATGGTTTACTACAGGTGCTAAGAACTTTATTGCACTGAGACCCTGGAAGAAATAATATACGAGGCAAAAAGTAGCACATTTAGACATGCAATGGATAGAGATCTAGAGTAATCTAATAGCTATGTTATATTGGTGTCCTTGTTAAAGTGATAATATGTAATATGATCTTTCTTTTTCACATGAAAGTATTTTCAATAAAAATCTAAATTTAAAATAATAAATGAATATCCTAACTAATGTAGAGTTATTGAGACATTAACAAAAAACACTTTAGTAGATATTAAAAGCAAAATAATAAATCTTAAACCAGTCAGAAATGAAGAGATGACTTTGCGTCAACTGCTCTCTTCAGAGGAAAAATAAATCTGACGTTAGGAGTTTGAACTTGATTCTAAAGTTCCATAGTTAGCCCAAAGTTTCAGAGCATTAGAGGGCTGCTCATTCCTGGGGAATAGTTGCACATTGTGAATACATACAGATGGATTCCTGGGGTTAGAATGTAAGCAATAAAAATAAGCATTTGTCAATGCCGAATGTTGTCGTGCAGGCATTGGCAGTGGCAGAGGTGGAGACGCATAGCGCTGTGATTTTGTTAATGTGTCCCAAAAGATGATTTTGCACAGTGAGTACGCCATTGTGTGGGCAGAGCTGTGGAAATGCATTTTGGGCAGGCTGTGGAAAATGGCAGCTGGACTGTTGATAATGAGGTGTGCACAAATGCCAGTGGTGAAAATGTGGCATGAAAATATTGCAGATTGACGAATTTACAAGGGTTCATGGAAACTGTGCAATGCACGCTTGCAACACAGTCATTGCATGGATTTTCGGCACCAAATTTTCAGCATAGGCATTTTAGGACCTCTGCTGATGAATAGTGTCTCCATCATTTCCTCAAGCTGTCCCAAAAAGTGATTTCACACATTGACCGTGCAATTCTGCACTGGACATGCGAAAACACATTTCAGCCAGCTGTACTGTTCATAAGGAAGTATGGAAAAATGCTAATGATGAACAGCTGGAGTGAAAGTATTACAAATTCACAAAGTCACGAGCGTGCATTCAAACTGAGCAACGGCGCTCATAAAACACTCATTTTATTGACTTTCATCCCAAAATTTTCAACATAGGCATTTTAGGACATCTGCTAATGAACAGTCTCACTGCCATTTTCATAATGTGTCTCTAACACGGGCTTTCCACAGCGACCGCGCTCTTGTGCGCCGGAACTGCAAAAACAGATTTTGGTCAGGATGTGAAAAATGACAGATGTACTGTTCATAAGGAGGTGTAGAACAATGGCACTGTTGAAAATCTGGAGTGAAAATATTACAAGTTTGCGAACTTATGAGCGTGCGTTCAAACTGTGCAACGCACGCTCGTAACACAGTCATTTTATGGAGTATTGCCACCAAATTTTCAACACAGGCATTTTAGGACCTCTACTCATAAACAGTGTCACTGCATTTTCATAATGTGTCCCGAACAGTGATTTTGCACATCGACCACACTATTCTGCACTGGAAGTGTGAAAACACATTTCGGCAAGGATGTGAAAAATGACAGCTGTACGATTCACAAGAAGGTATGGTAGAATGTCAATGTTGAGAATCTGGCATGAAAATATTGTGAATTCGCTAACTTACGAGCATGTGTAGCAACTGCACAATGCACACTCGTAAAACAGTCATTTTTTTATTCATCCCACCAAATTTGCAACATAGGCTTTTTGAGAGCCTCCCTCATGAACAGTGGCACTGTCATTTCGTTACTCAGCCCTGAAAGGTGATTCCATGCAGTGACTGCAAAATCACCTTTCGGGACCGAATAACGCCATGACAGTTCAAGAATTCATAAGGAGGGGTCCCAAAAACCCCATGTTGAAAATGCGGGGCCAAAATTCCCAAAAATGCCTGAGATATGCAGCAAAGTTGAAAAAACCCTATTTATTCCATTATACGGCTTACCGGCATTTCCTCAGTTCGAGGTCGGCTTTAAAGAGTGCAGACGTGTTCCCGGTCCACCGAAGATCATCATGCTGGACTCTGGAGGTAAGTATGGGGTGAGGGGGGTGTGGGGAGGCAGGGTGCACAGAGGTGGGTGCGGGTGGGGCCAGGGAGACTATAAGGGACCGTTTATTTTGCAGCTGGGAAAACCATCACGGGACAGTTTTTGTATTTCAGGGAATTTGGCACACTGGGGTGGGCTGCCAGTGTGCCACCTAAATGTTTGGGTGGGTCTATAGCTGATGGGGGATTGGGCACCCTCATCAGCACACAACACAGGGAGAGTGGAGGAAGTTATGCCGATGGTGATTGGGCTTCCCTGTCAGCACACAAAGAAAGCGGGAGCACGAGCCAAGGGGGATTGGGCACCCCCTTGCATTTAACAATGGAGTTTATGCTGACGGGAGTGGCCTCCGCCATCAGCACACAAAGAAAGTGGGGTAAACCAACAGGGGATTGGGCACCCCAGTCAGCAGTTACGTCACCACCATGCTGATAATGTTGGCGAGCAGTAGGACGGTCCGCTGCATCTGATGAGCTTTGCTTAGATTGCAGTGGACCTTTTCTTAGATGTGCTCACCACATTATGCATGCATGATGTGGCTGGCATGCAGGCTGATTGGGGAATGAGGGATGCGCCTACTGGTGCGTGCCCTGCATTCGCCCAACAGCGACCGTGCCTCCAAAGCTGCACTGTCCCAAGATGTTGGCTGCGCAAGTGCGTCAACATAAAAAAAGGAAATGAAAAAGTACCTGAAACCAAAATAAAAAAAACTGCAGTAAAGACAGTGGTGCTGGTGTATCTCACATTCTAGCACTCTACAGTATTATAATTGATTCTGTTACTCATCTGTTTTGGAGTGTGCAAGAATGGAAATCTTTGTTCAACAACATGGTCGTAAATACTGTATCCTGCAAATATTTGTTTCCTTAAGGGTTTTTGTATTTACAGTACATTTCCTACTCCTAATTCTGTACCTTCTTGGGTATGTACAGGAATATGCATATCTATGTTGATTTATTACAAAAATACTCTGTTAGGATAATGCAAAATGTTGTGGTCAAAGCACAAAACTTAGTCAGGAAAGTTGAAGTTCATGTTCTTGTGCTGATTGTCCTAACTTACCTATTCTGCCAATTCTGTCAGGTAGTGTGGCTTAACCCAACTAAATGTTGCCTACAGTAATTATGGAACCCTAGTACTTTGCTAACAGAGAATAGTTTTACGATTCTGGTATTAATTGGGTTATTAACTGAAGAACCATACCATTGGATTTCCTGATTTTTTTTTATTTTTCTCTATGCATCCTACCATTATCCTAAAATAGTTTTTTTTTTGTAATAAATATTTAGCTCTATCACCCTCTCAAATGGATGGTCATGCACTTGGACCCAATTTCTGGTGCCAGTATATACCATTCCCCATTAACACGCCTCTCTCTTTCCAATACATGGCAAGAACTGCATGGTGTCCAGTGGCTCCTACTTCCTATCCCATGCTATGATCTCTCAGGTGTCAAGTGACTTACACCTTCATCTCCCTGTCCCTTGCCCAATACTCTCGGGTGTCCCCAGGCAACCCACTCCCACTGCCCATCCCATGTTAAGCACTCACGTTTGTTCTGTGACTCTCCTCTCTCTCTCTCTCTCTCTCTTCCTGTGCTGTATAAAACCCTATCTGGTGTCTTATGGCACTACCTGCTCTCTCCTCGTCCAGTGGCAGGCATGTTTTCAGTGACACTCCGTCTTGTGTCAAGCATTTCCTGGTTTCCAGCAGTACTCACTCCTCCCTATCCCATACATAGTACACTCTAGTGTCCAGTGGTATATCCTCTCTCTCTCACCATCCCACACCTTGGCTTCTCTAGTGTGCATTGACACATCCCTTTCTCTACCAGACCTGTCTGAGGTATTCCATAGTACCCACAGGCATCCCTTCCTTCTTTTTCCCCATCCCAGGAACTGTATTCCCTAGTTTCCAGTAGCATCTTGTCCCTTTCCCTATCACAAGCCTTCCTAGTGACCAGTGACACAACCAATTATATTAATCTCTCAAGATGTCAACTAGTGCAGCCCTCCTGTCACCTCCATGACTCATGCCACCTGAACTGATTACTGCAAAACACTATAATCAGGATGAAAACCTTGGTTACCAATATTAAGGTAAACTGGGATGTGGGGCTCAGGGGAGGCACATTTGTCAACAATGAAGAAGGGCTTCCACCATTGGCAGGACTGTGCATGTGTGCCAGGTTGGGGGTTTATTTATACAGAAGTCTTTGTGTTCTCAGTCAAAGTGTTGCTTAGAATACTAACACGTACAATAAACAATAACAGAAATTCATCTTTGCATGCTGAATGCTACCTCATTTTATGACTTGCTTTATACTGGACATGCTCAGAATGTTGTGTGAAATTAAATTATGTAAACCTACCACATGTTTTGAAATGGGACTACAAAAATATGTGCAAGAAGGTAATTATTATTAACTCTGCTAATGTTTGAGATTTAATGATTTGTACAGTAGTTTTCTGCAGACTGTTCTAAAACAATAGCAAGAACTTTAAAAATAATGTTCCTTCTGGTGCCATCTAAAATACTAAAATTTTCAATTGGTGCCACTCATCTATCTGAGTTACAAATAAACCATTATCTAGGTTTTATACAGAAGTTACCATAGAACACTAGCCATATACAGTAATCTATATTCACATGTATAGCTACAGTATACAGAAACATAGAAACATAGAAGTTGACGGCAGATAAGGACCGCAAGGCCCATCCAGTCTGCCCATTTCTTTTTCTACCTTATAAATGTGCCATTGGCCTTTGCTCTGTCAGTGACCTATCTATTCATAGTCATTTGTATTGCTCCCTTATGCCTATCCCATGCCTGTTTGAAGCCCTGCACTGTATTCATAGCCACCACTTCTGTGGTAAGCCATTCCATGCATCTACCACCCTTTCTGTGAAAAGAATTTCCTCACATTCCCCTTAATCGGCCTCCTCTAATCTCATGCTGTGTCCTCTTGTCCTGCTATTTTTCTTATATTTAAACATGTTAGACTCTTTCACCTTGTTTATGCCCTTAACGTGTTTGAATGCCTCGATCCTATCACCTCTCTCCCTCCTTTGCTCAAGGGTACACATATTGAGCTCCGTTAATCTGTCCTCATATGTCTTCTGATGCAGTCCCTGCACCATTTTGGTTGCCCTTCTCTGGACTGCCTCAATTTGGTTAATGTCCTTTTGAAGGTGTGGCCTCCAATACTGTACGCAGTACTCCAGATGGGACCTAACCGATTATTACCTCCCTCTTACGACTTGTGATACCCCTACTAATACACCCCAACACCCCCCTAGCCTTACCTACTGCTTTAGAGGTCTGCTTGGATGATTTTAGGTCATCAGTGATGATGATGCCCAAGTCTCTTTCTTCCTTTGTGACTGCTAGCAACTCCTCCCCTCCCAGCCTATAAGTGGCTTCAGGGTTTCTCTTCCCTATATGCATGATTTTGCACTTTGCATTAAATCCCAGTTGCCACTCTTCTGACCATTCTGCTAGTTTATCCAGATCTCTTCTCATTCTGCCCACCCCATCTGGATCATCTACTCTGTTGCAGATCTTGGTGTCATCTGCAAACAGACAAGCCTTACCCTCTAGTCCATCTGCGAGGTCACTAATGAAGATGTTGAATAGGACTGGCCCCAGGACTGATCCCTGAGGTACCCCACTTGTGACTTGCATCTCTTCTGACTGTATACCATTTACCACCACTCTCTGTTTTCTGCCAGTCAACCAATTTGCCACCCAGTTGACCAACTTCTGACCCACCCCGAGCCTACCTAGCTTATTTATCAATATTCTATGTGGAACAGTGTCAAAAGCTTTGCTGAAGTCAAGGTAGGCGACATCAACTGCTCCCCCTTAGTCCACCACTCTGGTTACCCAGTCAAAGAAATCTATGAGATTAGTTTGACAGGACCTTCCTTTTGTAAACCCATGCTGTCTTGGATCCTGTGCCCTATGGATTCCAGGTGTTGCACTATCCTTTCCTTAAGGAGTGCCTCCATAATCTTGCCCACTACTGAGGTAAGACTGACTGGTCTGTAGTTCCCCGCCTCCTCCCTGCTACCACTCTTGTGGAGCGGGATCACATGAGCCCTTCTCCAGTCTTCTGGGACCTCTCCTGTGCTCAGAGACTCACTAAACAATTCTGCTAATGGCTCTGCTAGTTCCTCCTTTAGCTCCTTAAGTCCCCTGGGATGTATGCCATCAGGTCCCATTGCCTTATCCACCCTGAGCTTAGCAGCTCTTGTAGGACCCTTTCTTTGTGAAGGGAGTAGTGCTCACCTCCTCCCCTGTGTCCATGATGCTGAGCTGTGGGCCCTGCCTACCTTCTCTTCAGTAAATACTGAGCAAAAGTATCTATTTAGGATAGATGCCTTTACAGGGTCCTCCTCCTCACTTGCTCCCTTTCTCCATTAGCTTAGCAATACCCTCTGGACTTTCTCCTTTCACTAATGTATCTATAGAAAGTCTTGTCACCTTCTTTTACTGTTCGTGCTAGTGTTTCCTCAGTTTGGGACTTTGCCTGCCTTACTGCCTTACCTGCTTCCCTTAGGGCAGTTTGGTATGCCTCCTATCTTCATCCCGCTGTGTTCCCTTATATTTCCTGAAGGCCAGCCTTTTGGCTCTGACCTTTTCTGCACTGTATTTGAGAACCAAAGTGGTTTCCTTCTTCTTTGCACTTCCTTTTCTGTCTAACACAATGGGATGTTGCTTCAAGTATTGCATCCTTAATGCTTGCCCACTTTGCCTGTACCCCCTCACCTGTGTTTCTTTTTGCCAGGGCTAGCTTAACTCTGTTGGCCATCTTATCAAAGTCAGCTCCTCTGAAGTCCCATATTTTTGCCTTGGAATGGGATGATTTAGATGTAGTAGCCAAATTGAACCATACCATGTGATGGTCACTGGCCCCCAGGTGACCTTCTACCTGGAGATCTGTGATCCCTTCTTTGTTAGTCAGTACTAGATCTAGGATAGCTCTGTCTCTTGTGGGTTGCTGTACCAGTTGTTTGAGGCCCTCCCCCTGCAGGAATCCACTATGAGTCTAGTTCTGGCAGATGTTCCTGCTGGTATTGACCAATCTGTATCTGGCATGTTGAAGTCTCCCATTATCAGAACCTCCTTTAGCTGTCATGTTTTGTATATCTTCTAACAGTAATGTGTCTATGTCCTCCCCTGGTCTGGGGCCTGTAGACAACCCCAGTTCTTATGGCTGTCCCATTTCCTATTTCCAGGGTGACCCACAGTTCTTCTGGCTCCTTATGTGTATTCTGAATTCTGCAGCTTTGATATTTTCATTACATACAGGGCCACTCCTCCCTCCTTTGCACCTCGGTCTCTTCTGAACAATACATAGCCAGGTACTGAAGTCTCCCAGTGTGGTTACTGGTAAACCACGTCTCACTAATTGCTACTATGTCCACTTTAGCCTCTGACATTATTGCCTGCAGGTCTGATCTTATTTCCCAGGCTGTGAGCATTGTGTACATGATTTTCCATTGGCCAGATTTTGGTGTGTTAGTTGTTGGGTGAAGTTTGGCATTACCCTGTGCATCATATGGGAGACAAACCTTTTTCTTACCTGGTGATGCAAATGAACGGCAAACACGCTGAATTCCTGTTTGACCACTAGCTGAGGGGGAAGGGGTGTTCTTCCCATTTGACGTACGGGGTGCTGCACCCCTCTCCCAATTTGCTTGTTTAAATATTCTGCAAAGACGTCAAACTTCTGCCCCAATGCACTGACTCCCTCTTTAGTCAGATGCAGTCCATCAAATTTAAAGAACTTCGCTCCCAGAACTGTTGCCAGTTCCCTACAAATCTGTGTCCTTTTTCCTGGCACCAGTCCTTGAGCCACGTGTTTAGCTCCCTATCTCCCTTTCTCTGACCTTCTGTCCATCTGCTCCTTCTCCCAGGCTGGCAGGATCTCAGAAGGAGATGCCAGACGAAATAGATGATAGTTTGTCACCCAGCCTAGTCAGGTGTTCCTTGGTCTCCACAACTGACCGGCTGGCAAGATCATTAGTCCCTATGTGTACTAGGACATCAATGTTTTCTCCTGCTTTGTGAACAATTTTAGCAATGCGGTCAGTGTCTCTCATGCTGATGTACCTGGGAGACATCTGACCATCACCCTGGCTGGAGATGGGTATCAACTCCCGAATCATGGAGTCTCCTATGATCAGAAGTTTTTGATTTTTGTGCTTGTTTAGTTTTGGTTCCTGATTTGGGTGAGTATTGTTGTGTTAGCTCCTGTGCCGCAGTGTCCTGCTCTGCAGTGTCTTCTGCCTCTTTATATGATTTCAGAGATAGAGGCAGATACCTGTTTGTAGTGTTTATATGGTTTTGGAGGTAATGTGTTGGAGAGCAGAGAGTGATGGGGCACCTGATTTGCTCCTCCTAACCACCTGCCAACCTCCTGAACCAACTACCCTCTGCGGTCGAGGTTTTTCTGTTGGATGCTGGGGAAATGGCGGGTGGTTCTTATAATGTATTTCCTCTTCAATATGAAATTTGAGGCGTGCAATCTCTGCCCATGCTGCCCGGAGCTGAGACCTAAGATCTCCAAAGGCCCAGCATGTAGGACAGTGTCCTAAATCCTGTAAGACTGTCCTTCTGAAAATTGTTCCACAGTACATGCTGATGCAGCCAGCAGCGTATTTTTGTGTTGTTTCCTCAATAATGTTTCTGGGCTTCTATCACCCACATCCTTTCTCATAGACATCACATATCTCTTTTCAATTTGTCTGCCATCTTAACTCCATCTTAACTCCATTCTGTTCCACCTGGATCTCTATTCAATATCGTAAGTAATGGTGTTGCTTTCCCTGCTGAAGCAACAGGAGCAGCAGTAGCACCAGTACCATTGGTGGCTGCTACGCGTTCACCTTCTCCACCACTACCACCACTACTACCACCACCACCACTAGCAGCAGCTGTTGGGGCTCCAGCAGCACCCTGTCCACCACCTCCACAGCCACAGGAGGTGGCCCTGAAAATTGTAGGTGGTGGTGGGAGTCATGCCCGATGTGTGAGGACTGTGTCTGGTCCCCCCCCACAGCTTCCCAGTGTGGGAGTTTTTTAACTGTGTGGGGGGAGACAGCACAGTGGTGCAGTGCCATGTGTGTGGTGTGCTGGTACACTGTGGCCCCTCTGGGACACATTTGGGGACCGGTGGCCAGCACACCCACATGCTGAACAACCACAGGGCAGAGTGTCAGGCTGCTACGGAAGGGGCCAGGTGTCCACCTGCTGGCCCTTTTGTGCAGTGGCCGAGGGTACTGCTGGGGTGGGAGATGTGTCTCGCAGTCACTGCTGCAGCCGGAGGAGGAGGAGGGCTACTACAGCAGTTGCTCCACCATCATCACCGCCACCACAGCCACCAGCACCACCCTGTCCAACACCAGCCCCACTACCTGGATTCCCCACTGCAGTGGACCCTGCCACAGTCCTTGCAACCCAGTCTGACATCGGCCTGGTGTGGGCAGCGCTCAAGGAAAATAATGAGTGGTTCAGTGCTTTGCAACAGCAGGCGAACAGAGTGGAAGCATAGCAGCAACAAATACTTTCAATGCTGCACCTACTGCTGGACCACCATGGCATCCCACGGCCATAGTAAGAGAGGGGATTGTTTTCTGCTCCCGACCCCCACCCCTGACCCCACCCCACTACTGTGTTGCACTTAATGTGTTTTTTTGTTTGTTATTGTTTAATCATACACATTTTCCCTTCCAGGGGAATCTTTCTTGCACCACATAATGCAATACATTTTTGTGAAAACCACCTGTGATTTCATTACAGTGTGTTACGTGATGGAGGAATTCCCGTTATGAAAATCTGCCCACATTCTGCCTCCCTTCTCAACAACATTAGGACATGATGGCAGGGAGAGCGTGTGTGCGTGAATTACAGTGAATATCTTATTGTCTGGCAGGTTTCTGAATGTTTCTTTATGTTATAATGATCAGTTTGTGGTGAAATGTGTGGCCACATTTCCAGTAAGAAGAGCCTTGTTAGTGGAAATATCCCACATTTCATCACAAAGTGAACCTTATAACATAAGGAAACATCGGGATAGCTGCCAGACATTCACTATAGTGGAGCATGCACCTGTGCTCCACCTGGCATCACATCCTAACATTGTTGAGAAAGGGTGGCAGAATGTGGGTGGCTTTTCTGACTGGTAATTCCTCCGTCACATGACTCACTGTTGTGAAATTATGGGTGGTTTTCACAGAAATATATTGCACTCTGTGGAGCAAGAAATATTCCAGTGGTAGTAATGCCCCCACATATTAGTTTATGTGCATCACCTTATAACTATGTAATGTGGTGAATGTCTGTAAAGCAGCAGCACAACAATTTGTTGATAACTCTGACCTATATTTTTAATGCTATGTTACAACTTCTTTTACTTACATCCTGACTGACTGGAATGATAGGATAATTTACAGTAGTTGATTCTGCTGTACTACCTTTTTTCATGTGTGAAATAATGTAAGCTGCATTCCTTTTAAATTGGTGCTGACCAGGTCTTTGTCATTGTTTTTCTCTGCTTTTCTCCATCACATCAAGTAGTTGTTATATATCACTTCTGTTGTTAATTATCAGTTATGCATCAGGCAGTGTTTTATGACACCACAGAACAATAGTTATTGAAAAGTAGCTGCAAATAAATACAAACCTGGTCTGCACAATATTGGAAGACATGCTCATTTTTTTTCATACATGAAAAAAAGTAGTCAAGTAAGTAAAGCAGACATAAATTGTGAAAAGAATCGTATCATTCAAGTCACGACTCGGAGGTAAGTAGTGGTGGCTGTGGCAAATTGTAAAGTAGCATAAAAAAGTACAGTTCAGAACTGTGAGTACATTCTTGCAATGCTGCTTTAATTGTAAAAATGTCAGTATGACATCATGAGCTCACAGCAACAATCACAGAACACACAAAAGTGGCACAGAGTCCCCAGATTTTTTCTGCATGCCCAAAATGCATCTGCCTTGTGTGCAGAAAATTGACAAGTGGTTACACAGCAAAATGAGACTGTTTCAGCACATACAAAGTCCCCTAGAATTAATAGTGCACTTAGTCATGCGCACAAAAGTGACACAGAGTCCCCAGATTTTTTCTGCAGGCCCAAAATGCATCTGCCTTGTGTCCTGAAAATTGACAAGTGGTAGCAAAGTAAGATGGGATTGTTTCAGCACATGCAAAGTACCCCAGAATTTATTTCACAGTCACTCATGCGTGCAGTGCCCCAGAATAAAATGATGACCGTGAGCAAACTATTGCTGGTCCAATCTGTGCTGCGATTCGAGCAAATGCAATGTGATCATCTCAACTGGATGGAAGGGTGCCCTTTGTCAGTACACTAATAGTAGCCTTGGTGAGTTGATATATATAGAAATATATTTCTGTATTTTGTAGGTGAAGGGGGTTGACATGGACATGTGCTCATGGTATTGTTCTGTATCACAGGTCACAGATACTGTTGGTGTGCACATTCCAGTGCTCAATTGGAACTTTTTGCATTGAAATTTGCAATGGATGACTGTCAAGCACATGAAGGTAAGTATTTTTATTTTTTTTGGGTGGGGGAAGCATATTTTCAGGTTTGTCTGTAATGGTTTCTTATTTTCTTACTTCTTCACAGATTTCATCTGCATCCTTCTCGAGTCTGGTTGTTAATGATGGTCATGGTCATCTAATGAAATGACTTCTGCATGTTGCATGTGCACTCCAGCCGGGGGGGGGCCTGATGTTGAAGAACTTGTTTGGATAAGGCCACTTTGTCAGAACAACAAAACATCTGGAAGTTTCCTAAAAAAAGAAATGAATGACTTCTTGCAACTTAATTGTTATGTGTCCCTCCCTGGTTTTCAAATCTCAATCCTAAAGTCAAGTTACATTTCAAAGCCACATCTTGTCAACTAACACAACCTGTGTGCAATATTTGTGCAGTCTTTACACAACAATGAAACAGCTGAAATAAAATCTTCATGCTTACCAGAATGGATTTCACATGGATATTACATCGCTTCCTCTCTGTACGGTACAGCTACAGTACCATTCCCAACGAGTTTAGCAATGGAGCCTTTTTTTGTTACCTCGTAAAAGAAACAAAAGAAGTGTACTATATGTGTTTTACCATTGAAAAGCTACAGAAAACAAAACATACAACTAAAGGAAGTGAAGCAGCATGACAAACATGAGTACACATACTCACTTTATGGTTTAAATATTAAGAAGCTTTCTGTCTATGGCTGATGCATGGGGTGGTCTGGACAGACTCATGGTGGCAGTGGATAACATCAGTCCCATTGGTGGTGCTGGTCCCGGGGGCAGACAGACTCATGGTGGCAGTGGTAGCAGTGGATAACATCAGTCATGGTGGTGGTGGTCTGGGGGGCAGACACACTCATGGTGGCAGTGGATAACATCAGTCCCGGTGGTGGTGATCCAGGGCAGACAGACTCATGGTGGCAGTGGATAACAACAGTCCCAGTGGTGGTGGTCCAGGGGGGAGACAGACTCTTGTTGGCAGTGGATAACATCAGTCCTGGTGGTGGTGGTGGTCCAGGGGCAGACAGACTCATGTTGGTAGTGGATAACAACAGTCATGATGATAGTGGTCCGGTGCGGGCAGACAGACTCATGGTGGCAGTGGATAACATTAGCCCCGGTGGTGGTGGTCTGGGAGGGCACACAGCTTTTTAAAAATTTCAGTTCAAACCTGCCAACATTAATCACATCATCATCCTCGTAAAGAAAACTGCCCTCACAAGCATCAATGTCTGAAGTCTGACCACTGGGAAATTCTTTCTCCATTGTGTTGTCATCTACATCAGTGGTGGGCTGTTTTAGGCAGCCACTGTCAGTGCCACCAGGATGCTCCATTTCCACATCAGCAAGACCACCATGACTAGGCCGGTGTATGAATACTGAGGTTGCAGTCTCTGCTAGTATGTGTCTCTCATTCATTTTAATGAATGTTAGCAAACTAACATTTGCAGGAGACAGGTTTGTCTGCCAATCCCTGACTATTGCAACTGCTGAGCTGAATACCCTCTCAACACTTACACTGGAGGGTGGGCATGTGAGGTACTTCAGTGCCACTGCAGTCAGCTCTGGCCATTCAATGACTTTTCCACTCCAGTACAAAAGAGGATCTTTGGTTATTGTCAGATGCCTGTTTTCATACAAATATGACTCAACAATTCTCTGTGTTGCACTAAGTCCAATTGTTGATGCATCATCCTGTTCTCCCGAATCATTTATTTCACAAATACCCACTTGGGACAAAGCCTCCCAAAGTAGGTTGACACCAGCCACTTTGGATGACAGACCACTTGGAACTGCAGTCCCCTTCCCCTTGCAGGATATGCTTGATGGTCGTCCAGGTACACCTTCAGCCGGAATATGCTGCTGAGGTTTACTGACCTTGGCACGTAACTTCTGTGCTCCATGAACCAAACGCACCAGTTGACCACTGATATTTTTTACCTGTTCAGGCCATCCCTCCAGTACTGATGCAATTCCATATTTGTATCATGGTCCAGCATTGTTGCTATGGCAAAGCTGACACTCGTGATGATTCTATTCTAATACTGTCAGCATGTGTTGCAGCAACATACTGCTACCACCGTCTCCGGCAACATCAAGGCTATGCTGTACATTCACCAACGTCTGCCTCAGCACCCACAGCAGTGGAATTGATTGGCAAATGGAGGCAGACTCACCACTCACTGCCTATGTGGCATGTTCAAAAGGCTGAAAAATTGTTATTACAGTCTATGAGGCGACACTGTTCAGTCGTCATAGACATGGAGGCCCTGGAACTGTCACGGCTAGTGTGCATAACAAGATATTCTGAGATGACTTTGTATTGTGTATACAACCTCTCTGCCATGTATAATGTGAAGTTCCATTGGGTGACAACTTTCAGCTTCAAGTGGTGCTGAGGCAGGCTGTTTTGTATCTGCAACTGCCGCAGTTGGTCATGGGCCTTTCCAGAGCTTGAAAAGTGAGAGCAGATACATCATGCAACAGTCAGCATTTCATTTATATCAGGGTGCTTCAGAAACTCCTGAACCACAAGATTTAAACAGTGGGCCATGCATGGAACATGAAAAAAAACATCATTCGTGATGCATTTCACCACATTTGACCCAATGTCACTTGCTATGAACCCAGTTCTCAAGGACAAAGGGTTTAGCCATCTGTCAATTTCAGTCAGTACCACGTCCAACATGTTCTCACCAGTGTGTGAACAGGTCACACTGTGCATAGCAATCGTTGCATGCTGTCAAATTCCAGGAAGATTGCTACCGTGACAATCCACCTTACTTTACTGATTTTTCACACTACCAACATCACAAAAAAAAAAACGGCACCTGCGCTCAGTGTGCAGTTATACACAGATATGAACTCCCTGCTGTTTTTCCAATTGTCCATATAACCATACTTAAATGGATGAATGGAGAGGAGGAATGTTGAAGGGCATGTCTTACTGAGTCAGACACAGTGCGGAACAACTTGGGGACAGCACGGGTAGAAAAGTATGTCCTGGATGGGACTTTCCATTTTGGACAGGCATGTGCAGCAAACCACCGGAACCCAGAATTCTCCACAAAGGAGAAGGGCAAAAGATCAATTGCCAGCATTTCCGCTATAGCAGCATTAAGTTCACGTGACACTGTATGATTAAGGGGTACTTCAGCTTATGCGCAAAAATGCTCTGTGACGTGGGCTGACTTAAACGTTTTACACATGGTGTGTCAATCACAAATGATTGTGCTCTGTGATGAATAGCATTGGCAGAGCATGGAGTGTGGACATTTGATGAAGACGGTTGCACAGGTGATGATGACAAACCCAGAAAATATGTTATTTTGCCAGATTTGCCAACTGGGGTTGATGTACCACTTGCACTAGACATATTGCATTCACCACCACCACCACCACAAAAACTGCTACTCTCACCAGCACTGGACAACATTTTAAAGTCATTATGGTCCTCCACCTCATCATGCCTGTAGTAATCATCTGCTCTTATTACCACACTACTTCACACATTTAATTTCCTACTGGGCTTAACAGTCATGGAAGGAGATAACATGCTAGCTATGGTTGCCGGTGACACAGGTGAACGCCCCACTGTGGTATTAACTGCCAGCTTGTGCTGGTCCTCAGTGCCAAGTGTCTATTCTTAAGATGCGTATGCTGTCCTCCTGTGCCCAGATGGCTCCCCTTTTTACCTCAACTCACACGCACATGGCAAACCTGGCAGATTGCAACTGAATCATTATTTGCATCTTGAACAAAAATATCCCAAACAAGGGACTGTGATGCTCAGCTTTTAACATGTCCATGATGATGTGGCTTATTTAAGTCCGTTATTTTAAGTACTGAAGTGGGGGGGCACATGATGTTTCGGGTATTGCACACCTGGACTGCAACTGACCACCATGACTACCTATCATATTGATTGCTGGGTCATCATCGTCATCAATTAAAACTGGTAGATCACAAGTTTTTAGGGGGAGGGATTTCTGCAAACAGACTCAGATGCAGCTACTTTTAATTTCTTTTTCTCCAGTTCCCAATTGGGGTCAATTACATCATCATCATATTCATCAACGTCACACACATCCACATCTTCTGCTTGGATGCTAGCATGTGAACTGCATGTTGCAACAATATCATCATCATCACATTCATCATCACCTGATATTTTTTCACCACACTGTTAATCACTGCATGGAAAATGCGTGACGTTAAGTGCCATGGTGGGCGAAATATCACATTTTATGCTATTGTTGACATGATCATCAGAATCCTCAGGTTCAGTTACTGTGATGTTACTGGGAGGTATGATATCATCTCTGCTGCCACTCATTTGCACTGCTTCACACGCAATATTTTTGGAAACGGTACACTGGTCGGAATTAGAACTTGATGCAACTATACTAATACTACCTCCACCACCACTAACACCAGTAATGCTAACACCACTGGCTGAGAACACATCATCTCCTCCAACTATGAGTGAAGCTACTGATTGGGCTGTAAAAACATTGCAGGAGAAATACCTTTCCTCACATCAGCAATGAACTTCTGCATCTGCATACTACTGCCATGCCCACAAACCATCTTACTGCCAACATTGCCATGGTGAGAAACAGCTTTGCTTGCATGTCTCTTTGCAGGCATTTTGGGGAATCAACCACAAATATTATAACCAAATTCAGATTTTGATACGTTCACTCTCTGATTGGATGGACGCTGGCTGGATGTGAAGCCAAATAAACAACTGTGGCTTCAGCAGCAGATAAGAGACTACTCTGAGACTGTCATGGAATTAAAACAAATTTAGTAACCAGTGGTGCTGATGAGTTCACAAAAATAATCCAATTTGGTAAAAAAATACCTTTTGAATGTGGGGGTAGGGGGGAGCACTGAATACAGACAGTGCTGATTTTTATGGCACTACAAGCAGCAAAACTAAGAACAGATACCAAGATTGCAGTATAAAATCAGGCAGCTGCAGTGGATAGCAGGTTCACACTGCTGCGCTTGCAATTAAACTACTCTGTAGCACAATAAAAGGTGTATTATTTGATGCATGCAACACTGCACACACACTCACACACAGAACAGTTTGTGTACAATGCTGAACAAGGAATGCACCGCAAATGTAAAAGTTCAGTACTATGCCATGTTACGTATTATAAATTTGTAATTTAAACAACCTGAACTTATGAACTGCTGCACCACATCCACACAACAAACAGCAAGAACATTTCTACTATTACTGACAATATTACTGTGTGTACATTAACACAGTCAGTTATATAACAAAAATATAACCAAAAAACAAAGAAATCACTATTTCTCCAACTTAAATCTACCTACACCACAGATACACCCCTCCCCCCAAAGCACACGTTCACTGTCTTTCACCACACACACTCAATGTTGTAAATTAACATTCAAAATCCACACAAAAACAAAAACACTTGATGATATGAGCACAGGAGGGTTTCCTACAATCGATCTAAAGTTGGATCCCCAAAAAAAGCAAAAATGCTTTTTGAACAGCTTTTACAAGATTCCTATCACAGACAGCTATCAAAGCATACTGTCTCCTACTCCTTCCTACTCATACTACCCCAAACTGAGGCTGTGCAGATCAATATAGAGGCCATGTGACCTGAAATCCCATGAATCACTGCAAAATGCACCTTTGGAGCTCAAAAACAAGGCAAAGTGAGGCGAAGTGCACTGCCCGCAATGCAGTTCACCTTAAAATTGGCAGAGTAGTGGCCTGGGGAGGTGGAGTAACATGAAGTAATTGTTTCTAATGGACTTCGCGTTCCTCATTATAATGCGAAGTACTCCACTTCGTGTTGTGGAGCACTCCCCGAATCCGCCTTTGCTCTGCAAATTGTTTCACGGAGCGGATTGAGCCCACTTCGCCCCACCACTATTCCTTAGTAGTTATAAACCTTTAATTTGTATTCAATAAGTTTCAAAGTTGGAATTGTGCTCCATTTAGTTGTTGTAATTTAAAACAAAATCTATTTGTTTAATTGTCCTTGATTTTCCAATACTTTGCAGTATCTCTAAGCTTTCACCAGGAATGCATGGTTTCACAGTGCCCTTGTAATGAAATCACAGTTTTCACTGTGACCACAGACTGCTATATCACTTGCAAGGCAATTGTGAAGACCACCATTGAAATGATCAAATGTTTCTGATGCAGATAATGGAATAAGTACTGTAACTTGTTCAGATGAAATTTTTAAAAGACTAACAAAAGAGCTAGGTTAATATGCTCAATAAGATTAACATTATACACAGTATAACTGCAGTAAATATAATAGTTTTAAAGATTTTATTTCAGTAGATGCCTGCTTTTCCCAGAACAGTACCACCATAATCAAGGCCACTGGTTTTCGGTTTTTACTGGGAAGCCCAGTAAAATTCCAGAATTAGGGCCACCTGAACACCAGTAAAAACAAAGATTAAATGAAATCTGGCATTTTAATAATAAACAATAAAAATAATAATTTTATTTATATGGCACCTTTCCATTGCCAAGGCGCCTAACAATATAAAAAGAGCAAAATCATACAACATCCAACGGTTCAATTCAATTAGAATCACATAACAGTAAATCAATTACAAACTTTCAGTTGGCTAAGAAGGCTTGTTGCCACAGATAAGTTTTTAAGCCCTGTTTAAATTTCTCCACAGTTGTGCACTCCCGTAACCGACGGGGTAAAGAATTCCAAAGGGTGGGGGCTGCATAATCAAAAGTTTTTGCACCAGATGACTTCAAATTCACCCTTGGAATCTCTGACAATCCCTCATCAGCTGAGCAGAGTGATCAACCAGGGCAGTAGGGGACCAGAGGCTCTTTCAGATAGTCCAGGCCCTGTCCATGTAGGGCTTTGAAAGTCAGTAAACTGACTTTAAAGGTGATCCGCCACTGTACTGGCAGCCAGTGCAGTTCGCACAGCGCTGGAGTAATATGGCAGGATTGGGTAGATCCTGTCAAAAGCTGGGCCGCCGTATTCTGCACCAGCTGCAAGCGATGGATTTCAACCATAGAAAGCCCTAGATAAATGGAGTTGCAGTAATCCAAGCGCGAGGACTCAAAGGCGTGGACCAAGGTATGAAGGTTGTCAGACAGAACCAGATGCCTAATCCTGACGGTATTCCTAAAATGATAAAAGGAAGTTTTGATGACAGCCGACACCTGAGAATGTAGGGTCAGTCCATCGTCAAAAACTACCCCCAGGTTACGCACCCATTCAGAGGTCAGGAGTGAGATTCCAGAGGGCGCACCAACACCCAGCCCCCCTATCTGATGACCCAGGTCCACAACCAGTACCTCAGTCTTTTCCAAGTTCAACTTCAGCCATCTGGAATCCATCCATTCCTGGATTTCTTTCAGACAGTTATTAAAGACTGAGAGAGCTCCATCCTGGTTGAGTGCAAAAGAAAGGTAGAGCTGGGTATCGTCTGCATAGCAATGAAGTCTCAGCCCATACCTTCTTACAATCTCTCTGAGGGGTAGCATATACACTGCGAACAACATGGGTGACAGCACTGAACCCTGAGGCACCCCACAGGACAAAGAAATTGGGCCTGAAGAATAAACCCCAAACACAACTCTTTGTGTTCTACCCGTGAGAAAAGATGTAAACCATCTGAGGACTGTTGCCGACAGTCCACAGATATGCCTCAGGTGCCCTATCAACACCATGTGGTCCACGGTGTCAAAAGCTGAAGACAGATCAAGAAGAACCAAGATGGTATGGTTCTTCTGATCTCTTGCCATCAGGAGATCAGCGAGCACCCAAACCAGCGCTGTCTTAGTACTATATCTTTTACGAAAACTGGACTGGATCAGTTCATAGATGTCATGGATGGTCAAATGGTCCTCCAGTTGTGCTGCCACTACTTTATCAATCACGTTCCCTACAAAGGGAAGGTTAGAGATAGGTCTGTAGTTTGCACGGCAGTCGGGGTCCAAGATAGCTTTCTTCAAGAGTGGTGTCACCACCACCTCTTTCAGGGAGCTGGGATAATCTCCAGATTCCAGGGAGCACCAGACTATCCACACAAGGACCGGACCATTGGTATCAATACAACCCAGTATTAAGGAAGTCGGTTCAGGGTCCAAACTACAGCACGTAGGGTGCACATACTGGATAATCCTCATGACATCCATGAACTCTGGTCGACTGAAGGTACTCCAGGAAAAACATGGTACAGTGACCTCGTACTGATCACAAACAACCCCCATAGGGTGTGTTGGCTGAAGTACCATCCTGATGTCGGCCACCTTATTTGCAAAGAATCAAGCAGGCTTATCGCACTCTAATTGCAAAAAAGCTTTCCGAACATGTAGACAGGTTGGGTTGCACAGTCTGTCCACAGTTCGAAATAGCTGGACTGGTCAATTCTGAGCAGCTGCAATCTCCCCGGACAGGAACTCTGCCTTCTTAAGGGTGATTGCAGATTGATAGACTTGATAATGATCCATCAATCTTAGGTGGTCGGCATCAAGGGTGGACTTTTGCCAGCAACACTCTAACCTTTGCCCTAGTCTCTGCATCTCCCTCAAAGTCCCATCAAACCAAGAGGACCTGGGGTGAAGGAAGAGAGGGTGAATACGGACTGGAGCAATGGAATCCAAAGCCACTGAAACGGCTAAATTATAAGCCGATACGAGGGTCTCTGGATCATTGTTTGCCAATGAGAGGGTCGAGAGGTCAAGTGCCACCACTAGGCCATGGGAACTTATGTCCCGTAAAGGGTGGTACCTAACCATCTCCACAGGGGTAGGCCTATGGGGGGGGGGGGTACTGAAACTAAACCTCACTGTGTAATGATTTTATACCAGATTGGTACATCTGCCAAACTTTTGTTTTTCTTATAATTGCTTCCTGTACTATTTCAACTTGCTTTATTTCATGCTCTGTATATTAGGCCTTCTTTTATTCTGATTATTTATACACATACTAAAAAAATGACAGCAGAGTCCCGGTAAAATCCGGAAAGTAGAGTAACAATTACCGATACAGTTCTGGAATCTGAAGTCTTGAAAGCGGAATTTCATTCCTTAAATGACTGTAAATCAATGGCCTTGACCATAATGTCTGAAGTAGATTTGCCTTAAATTATATTACAGTATTTCACTGCCTCAGCCACTGTTCTCCTTAGATTATTACAGATACTCTCAATGATTTTGGTGAAAATTGGTTTCTCAACTATCCCCTAAATGGTCATCCCATGTGTTGTTTGCTGTGCTTCTTGTATATATGTATATATGGATCCTGGAATGTCTCTTACATATGCAGGAGTACATCCTCGCACATTCTTAAGGTAAGAGAATGAGGGGCTGAGGGTGAATGATTCAGGTACTCTAAGGAAACACAAAGTAAAATATTATGCAGCCATAACAGATACGGTGGTATCCAAATACTGTACAGTGCAACGTTTCTATTAACAGTTCCTTCCAGAAGAAAGAAATCTGTCTTCAATATCAGTGTGTCTTTCATTTACAGTTTGCAAAGCACTTAAAAATTATAGTCAGGAGCACATGAAATGCCTTTAATATTGTGATGTTCTAAGTATGCAGTGCCCTTAATAGGTTAGTTTCAGTGTACATGTATTACAAATTTTCAAACTATGCTTAATGATTAATAAAAATTAAAAAAAAAAAACAGTTTAAGGAACATAAAATAGATGGTTCCCATTTGAAATATGGACATTCAGTATAACCCAATGGTATTTTATGTATCATTTATTTATTTATTGATTTACATATGTTTTTGTTGACTGGGTAGGGCAGAAAAGGGGGAGATATTGCTGATGGGGGATCTGAATATGCCAGATGTTAACTGGACTGCAGTTGCAGCAGCCACTTCTAAGTGTGGGGTTATTCTAGATGCCCTACAGGAGGCATGCCTTAGACAACTGGTATTGGAAACCACTCGAGAGGGAGCAATCTTAGACCTGGTACTCTCAAATGGAGATGGAGAGAGGATAATGGATGTAGAAGTGGGTAGCCATCTGGGAACTAGTGACCATCGAACAATATGGTTCACAATAAACACAGCAGTAGAGTCAAGCCATACAAAAGCAAAAGTACTGGACTTTAGGAGGGCTGACTTTACCTAAATGGGTGAGAGCCTAAGGAATGCACTAGCAAATGGGCAGGAAGGAGGGGGTGGAAGAACAATGGAGAATAATTAAAACTGCCATTACAGAGGCAACAAGCCTTTGTGGGAAGCAAATAAACAAAACAAAACGATGTAAGAAACCACTATGGTTCTCAAAGGAGGTGGCAGGGAAGGTTAGAGAAAAAAAGAAAGCATTCAGAAAGTACAAGGAATCACAGAAGTAGCAGGATAGAGAATTGCATCAGTTAAAGCAAAAGGAAGCTGGGAAGGCAGTCAGAACAGCAAACGCCCAAACCGAGGAAAAGATAGCCAACTCAGTTAAGATGGGGGATGAAACCTTTTATAGGTACATCAAGGAGCAAAGGAAGACCAAGGGAGGAATAGTGAGGCTTAGTAAAGGGAAGGGGGGTAGAGGGTGACTGTGAAAAGGCAGAGATACTAAACAAATATATTTGCTCAGTATTCACAAATGAAGAGGGGGAGGTACCTAAACCAAGCAATAGAAACACTCTGGATATGGGAGTTGATACCAGCCCATTCACAGAAGAAAGAGTTCTGACAGAACTCTTAAAACTAAAGGTGGACAAAGCAATGGAGCCTGATGGGATTCATCCCAGAATTCTGAAAGAATTAAGGGTAGAACTAGTGACACCACTGACTACCCTCTTTAACAAATCACGGGAGGATGGGGTGGTACCTGAGGACTGGAGGAGGGTGGATGAGATTCCACTTCACAAAAGTGGGAGCAGGGCAGAAGTAGGAAACTGCAAACCTGTTAGTTTAAACTCAGTGATAGGGAACATGATGGAATCACTTCTGAAGGAAAGAATTGTCAAGTACCTAGAGGCCAGAGGGGCACATGACCCAAAGCAGCATGGATTCACAGCAGGAAGGTCACGTCAGACAAATCTAATAGATTTCTTTGACTGGGTGACCAAAGTAGTAGGTCAGGGAGGGGCTGTGGACATGGCCTACCTAGACTTTAGCAAGGCATTTGACACAGTCCCACACAAAAGATTAATATACAAGTTAGCCAGCCTGGGAGTAGGTCCCAAGATGGTAGCCTGGGTAAAGAATTGGCAGGACACAGAGGGTAATAGTAAATGGAGTCAACACTGAAGAAAGGGGGGTTACTAGTGGGCTACCGCAGGGTTCAGTAATAGGACCGGTCCTCTTCAATGTCTTTATAAGTGACATTGCAGAGGGACTGGAAGAAAAAGTATGTCTCTTTGCAGTCAACACAAAGATCTGCAACAGAGCTGATACTCAAGGTGGGGTGGAAAGGATAAGAAGGAACTTGGCAAGGTTGGAGGAATGGTCAAATGTATGGCAGCTTGGATTCAATGCTAAGAAGTGCAAGGCAATGCACCTGGGAAACAAAAACCCAGGGGAAGAGTACACAATGGGGAGTGAGATACTGACAACAACAAAAATGGAAAGGGACCTGGGGGTAGTCATATCAGATGACCTAAAGGTGGGCAAGCAATGTGAGAGGGCAGTAAGGAGGGCTGGGGGGATACTGGGATGCATAGGGAGAGGCATCACCAGTAGAAAACAGGAAGTTGTTATCCCTCTGTACAGACAGCTGGTGAGGCCCCATCTGGAGGACTGTGTGCAGTTCTGGAGACCAAATCTCCACAAAGACATAAACAGGATGGAGGCAGTCCAGAGGAGGGCAACTAAAATGGTGCAGGGTCTACACCGGAAGACATATGAAGAGAGGCTTAAGGAGCATAATATGTATAGTCTCAAGGAAAGGAAGGAGAGGGGAGACATGATAGAAACTTTCAAGAACCTCAAGGGGATCAACAAATTCCAAGAGGGTAGCATCATAAAAAAAAAAAAAGTGCAAGAACAAGGGGGTACAATTTGAATATGGGGGTGGCTCGGGGGGTAATGTAAGGAAATATTTTTTCACAAAGAGGGTTGTGGATGCATGGAACAGCCTTCCAGAGGAGGTTGTGGAGTCAAAAACAGTGGTGGAATTCAAGAATGCATGGTACAGTCATAAGGCAATTCTTGGGGGTGTGGGTTGGAATAAGTAGGCTGTTGGTTAATTAGTATCTGCAGCTTATCCATTAGGTAGGAAAATGGGCAGACTGGGTGGGCCAAGCGGTCCTTATCTGCCACCAAATTCTAGGTTTCTAAGTTTCTATGTAGGTGCACTAGACTGTAATTGCCTATTCTCAATCCTGTCTTGGTGCAGCACAGTGTATAAAATAGATGGAGTCCGCATTTGAAATGTGTTGAATGCTGCACGAGACTCTCTTATGCTAACAAGACATCCTTACAAGAAAGCAAATCCTCAGAACTGATTGGCTTAATTAACTGTACTGTAGCTCTAATGATTTATAATTATATTACCATTCCCTGTAATATTAATCTCATTCCAGTAGTTGCATATCTTGTATTATTTTGTGCATCTGGCTTGAGCTTCTAGACTCTCCCTTTTCACAAGCTGAAGAATTTAATCTCTTACAATCTTTGATAATTTTTTTTATATTCCAGTCCCCATGTTAATTTGATTGTACTCCTCTGTTCATGTTCTGTTAGCAGTATATGCTATAAAATGGCATTTAGTACAACACTGTGGTATTTTGTATATATTCAATATAGCACAATGGTATTTTATATATAATTTATTTATTAATATATATTATGTTTTTTTTTTACTATGTAGGTGCACTAGGCTTTAATGTCCAATTTTTCTTCACACCCAGGTTCAATACAGTGTGCACTAGCAATGTAGTAGATGAACAGGTTATGCAGTGAGACAACTCTATTATACAGCATTACATCACATAGTTCCAAATGGAAATGGTTTGGGTAGCTCAATACCTCTTCATGGACAGGGAGTTCTAGGTGCAAAAATGGTAGGGATTTGAACTACTATGTTTACTAACAGGGTGCTGTTAGTTTTCCCATTTGCACACTCTTTCATGCCATCTACTTCATTTTTGGCCCATTTTTTTAAAACATCAAGGCCTCCAAAAACCAGCATGAGAACCAGTTCTTTCTTTAAAGCATTTCTTTATTTTTTTCTTTCTGTATAAATATGGGTAACTTTGTTATATGTAAAACCCCTTTCATCAAACCTTTTTACCAGTTCAGTCTTTTACTTTACTCGGACCTTCCTCGTTTCATCTCAGGTCTCCATTTTTTTCTTCTTGGCTCGATTGCCTACATCCATGTCAGTACTCTTTGTGGGAATCAAACTTAGTCGACCATTAACTCCTTAGACTTTTTAATTTCCTGCTTTTCTAACTGTCTGCTTGCTTTTCGGAGACAATAAAGTGTTCTTTTTGAACTTCAAATCTGCATTCAGGATTAGCCGTTTTTTAATTTTACACTCGTTTCACCATCTTTCTGCAGACCAGTTGTGCTTGCAGTTCAAAGCCCAGTCGGGTGGTCAACCAGGTGAACATGCTGATGTTTCGGAGGACACACCTCCTTCCTCAGAGCTAATACCTCTATCATGGGGGATCCATCTTTATGCTTCCTGTTGGTAAGCAACCTTAAATTCATGCTACCTCATTTCCCCTATATTAATTAAGTCTTTTTACTTTTTAAACATTTCATAATGCATAAGGCAGGAGAACTTTTCTTTTTATTTCTTGTTCTGCTTTCTATTTGATCCTCATACTGTATATGTCTGCACTGTGCCATTTTGTTCCTCGGGCTGTTAATCCTTTCTATGCTAGTCACTCCTTCTGTATTGCTCTGACCCATGTGGAAATCAAAAAGATCCTGTTTGGCCCAGTTAAGCAATTAAGCAAGGTCAAAAAAAGCCACATCGTTTTAAGTGTGAAAAAGAAACCATGAGCACCCCCGAAGTTGGAAAATAAGTAGCCCACTGGTGTTCAAATGGAAACACCTGCACTACCTAGAAGAGTAAACAGTAATTTAAACAAAAATGTCTCGAATGCTTAACAGGGTCAAACAGGACCTTTTTGATTTTCGCATGGGTCAGAGCAATTGAGAATGGGTGAATAGCACAGAATGGATTAACAGGCCAAGGAACAAAAGGGCACAGTGCAGAAGTGTACAAGGATCAAGCAGAACAAGAAATAAAAAGAAAGGTTACCCTGCCTTTTGCATTATGAAATGCTGAAAAAGTAAAAAGGCTTAATGAATATAGGGGAGATGAGGTAGCATGAATTTAAGATTGCTTTGCAACAGGAAGCATAAAGATGGATCCCCCACGATGGACGTATCAGCTCTGAAGAAGGAGGTGTGTCGTCCAAAACATCAGCACTTGACTTAGCAGGTTAGTTATACAGCAGGACAGCACAGATCTGTAGCAATCCAACACAAGCTAAGCATCAGAAAGTGCAGCACATCTGCAAATATGTCTTCACAGTAGGTGTCTTTTCTGCACTGTTTTGAATAGCATATGGCTGTTAGAGTTTTCAAAACCATCGGTGAAGTGTGTTAGAGTTCAGGTGCACAGTAGGAGAAAACTTTACTCATCATATTGGTAAATATTATTGACTCTATATGGAGGTTTTTTGGGTTCCATGTGATAACGGCAATTGCAGAAAGACGATTGCCATTAGGGTGAGTGTTCATCACCGAAAATCAATTTCAGCGAACTACACTACTGGGGCACAGCAAAAGGGTGCCAGAGACTTAGATTTTTTATTTGTGTGCGGGGCTGCACCATCTGCACCCACTTAAAGGATTCTCAACTCCAGGGGGATGCATGATGGGAAGGGGGGGATGCAAAACAAAAAAAATATTAAATCCTGGACCGGCACAAGAAATAGAACATGCCCAGAACCAAAACCACCACCCTCCCAAACCTAGCCTGCCACCAATCCACCACACCACAGGGCCAGCTTGGCAGGCCACTGCTGCGCTACACTCCACAAACCCTCCCTCCCCCTTCCTCCCATTGCATGGTGTGGTTCCCCCCTGCATGCATGTACATATAGTAATATCTTGTCTCTATATTTGCCAACCCCCCTATCCAGTCACCCTCCCTGCCCAGTAGCTCTGTGCACAGGCATCATGATTGAGTCACCCTTTTTGAAAGAGCTCAATCGCGGTCACCATTATCACAGGTTATCGACACTTGCCATTGGATCTTACCTTGTAAATTTCATTCTTGCTATGTAGTAGGTCATCAAAGGATTTGGGAGTGTCATTGCTGAGTATATTATATACTAGGTAGCTTAATACATGAGAATAAATTACTCACCTTAGTAATGTTGTCTCTTCTAATGGAGTTTTGCTGTATTCTGACTATATGCAGTTAGCCCCAGCACTTGAACTGCCCCAGAGAGTAAAGACTTAACTCTATGCAGAAGCATATAATGTTGAGCTCGAGCTCGGTTTTTCAAACCTCTGCCTCTAGCACTCTGAAGTGTAACTGTCATATTATTATGAGCATAACTAATCAAATTAACAGGTGGAAATTGTTTCAACTTTTGTAAGCCAAATGGCCACAACAAATTGTTTTTAGGGTCAAAAAGATTCAAGTCGAGAACCCAAAAAGAAAGCTAAAGATAAGACAAAGACAAAGTCCATGTAGGTAGTGGAATTAAAACATTAATAAACCCATAAGGTATGGCAAGCCAAGTACACCTCTGGGGTGCAGCACTGTGCCTGCCCACCCACATCCCAAAACTACTAGGTTCCAGGAGGGAAGGCAGGAAGGAGGTCAGAATATAGCAAGACTCCATTAGAAGAAACAACATTACTAAGGTGACCAATTTTTTCTTCAAACAACATGAAGTCTTGCTGTGTTCTGACTATATGCAGACTACCAAGCAGTACCCCCCAGGAGGAGGGAGTCACAGAACCTATTTTGGGAACAAGCTCTGCAATACAGCTGTGCCAAACCTAGCATTACTTCTAGACTGAATGTCCAGAGAGTAATGTTTGGTAAATGTGTGAACAGTTTTCCAGGTGGCTGCTTTTCAGATTTCCACTAAAGGTATATCTCTAGCTGCTGCGTGTGAAGCAGCTGTACCTCTGGTAGAATGAGCCCTCAGGCCTGAGTGAGGTTCCTTCCCAAGCTTTGAATAGCAGAATTGGATACAGGAGACAATCCACCTGGCAATAGTTCTCTTGGTGGCTGGTTTGCCCTTTCCCACCTCACCATAGGTGAGAAATAACTGAGAACAGCCATTCCTATAGGCCTTAGTATGCTCTACATAGTAACTAAGGGCCCTCTTCACATCAAGACTGTGTAATCATCTCTCCCCAGAGGAAGAATGGTCAGTGAAAAACATAGGTAATGACATAGATTGGTTCAGATGAAAGTCTGACACTACTTTGTAAAGAAGCTTTCTGTTAGTTTGAAGGGCCACCTTATCCCTGTGAAAAGAAATGAAATCAGGTTCTACAGATAAAGCCTGTAATTCACTGATTCTCCTGGCAGAGGTAATAGCTACCAGGAATACAGATTTCCATGTCAAGTATTTCAGCTCTGCTGAAGATAGAGGCTCAAAGGGAGGCTGCATAAGCTGTGCTATACAGATGTTCAGATCCCAAGAAGGAGTAGGGTCTCGAAAGGGAGAATTAATATGCATCAGACCTTTGAAAAACTTCTTGAAGACTGGATGAGAGGCTAGGGAAGAGCCCTTACCAGCGGAAAGGAAGGCAGACACAGCTGCCAAATGTACCTTGAGAGTAGTAGGCCGGAGGCCTAAGCTATTAAGATGCACCAGATAGTCCAATACAGTAGCAATGTCAGCCAACTCTGGCTGAACAGGTTTCAGGGAACACCAAAAACCAAATCTTTTCCACTTGGAATTGTAAGTCTTTCTGGTAGCAGGTTTCCTGCTAACCTTTAGAATATCCTAGACTGCTTGAGAAAGGTTTAGATTTGCATATTCTAACTCTTCAAGAGCTAGGCCTTGAGCCTGAGAGCCCGAAGATTGGGGTAGAGGATCCTCCCCTCAGAAGATTGAACTGTCTGGGAAGTCACAGAGGCATTGTCATTGACAGTGACAGCAGTAGAGGGTACCAAGGCTGTCTGGCCCAGTCTGGTGCCACTAGAATCACCCTGCAAGGCTGAGATCTGATTTTGATCAGGACCCTGAATATCAAAGGGAAAGGATGAAATGCATATAGGAACCTGCTTGTCCAATCCTATAGTAGAGCCTCCTGGTGTACAGAGCCTAGGAGAGGAGGCTTGCAACAAAAGAGATGGAGTTGATGATTGTTCAGGGCTGCAAAGAGATCTATCTCTGGAGTCCCCCACCTCTTGAAGAAAACCTGAAGGACCAGGGGATTCAGAGTCTATTCGTGATGACCCTCAGAAATTATGCTGAGAGCATCTGCTAAAATTTTGTCCTTCCCTGGGAGATGCACAGCCACCAGGGGAGCCTGAAGGGAATAAGTCAGAGACCATATCTTCATGGCCTCTGTGCACAAGGCTGAGGACCGAGTGCCTCCCTGCTTGTTGATGTACCACATGGTTGTGGTATTGTCTGTTCTGATTTGTACTACTTTCCCCTGAACCACAGTTGAGAATGTCTGCAGAGCTAGAAAGACAGCCCTCAACTCTAGAAGATTTACATGAAGGAGAGACTCCTGGTGAGACCAGGTTCCTTGAGCTGTAAGCTGATCCAGGTGAGCCCCCCAGCCTAGAAGAGAGAGAGGTGTCTTCGGTGAGAATCACTGAAGGACTCTGACTGATGAATGGAACACCTTGCCAAAGGTTGTCCTCCTCCAGCCACCACTGGAGTGCCTGAACTAGAGTTTGAGACACTGGAACCAATTTGTAGAGAGGGTCCTTTTTCTGAGACCAGTAAGATCTGAGATGAAATTGAATATTTCTCATCTGAAACCTTGCTCCCTGGACCACAGCTGTGGAGGCTGCCATGTGACCCAGTAGCTGTAGAAAATGTCTAGCTGGATGAGAAACTAGATAATGAAAAGAGGAAGCCTGAGTGACTAGAGATTGGACTCTTGAAAGAGGAAAGAATGCTCTTGCCTGCGTAGTGTCTATGTCCACCCCTATGAAAGTGAGCAGCTGAGTTGGTTCCAGAACCAACTTTTCTAGGCTTAGAATGAAACCCAAGGACTCCAGGAGCTTTTGGGTGACCTCTAAGACTGACTTGACTTGGTCTGAGGACTGACCTGCTAGGAGCCAGTCATCCAGATATGGGAACAGAAGGATACCTTGTCTCATGAAGAATGCCACCACTACTGCTAGGCACTTGGTGAACACCCTTGGAGCAGATGTTAGGCCGAAAGGCATGGCTCTGAACTGATAATGGCCTGAGGGCAACTCAAACCTGAGGTACTTTCAGTGGGAATGTCTGATGGGTATGTGTAAATAGGCATCCTTGAGATCCAGGGAGGCTAGTCAGTCTCCTGCTCTCAGAGAGGGAAGAATTATTCCCAGAGTCACCATTTTGAACATTGGTTTTGTTAAGTGTTTGTTGAGGTACCTTAAATCTAGGATGGGTCACCACTCCCGTCCTTTTTGGGGTAAGGAAATATCTGGAATAAAGTCCTTTTCCCCTGTGACAAAGAGGTACCTTCTCTACTGCTCACATGAGCAGAAGAGAGGAGACTTCTGCCTCTAAGGCCTTTGTCTCCAAGGGGAAGAGGGGGCTGAAAGATCTTGCTCTCATTTTTGGGAACCTTTTGAAACTGAGAACAAGTCCCTGGCTCACTACTTCCAGGACCCATTTGTCTGAAGTAATGGACTCCCATGCCTGGGAGTAGTGAGCCAGCCTGCCTCCTACAGGAATTGGGGAGGCAACCCTGACTGACACCTCAGGATGTCTGTTTGACAGGGGGCTTGGACTGAGTGGATGCTGGGGTCCTGGTCATCTCTCGTCTGCCTTTCCCCCGAAGAACCCCCTCTGCTGGAATGAAGAGGAAGCCTGGGCTTGGTAAAAAGGCCTGTGAAAAGGCCTGCCCCTGCCAGCCCTAAACTGCTGCTTCTGAGGAGTGGCCTGCTTCTCTTTTACTGCAGCACTCCTGTAGATAGTCCTGTACTCATCCATCTTCTTCATGTAAGCCTCTGTCTGTTCATCAAACAGAGAGTTACCAGCAACAGAGAAATCCATGGCCTTAGTCTGGGTATCCTGTGACAAATTGGTACATCTGAGCCAAACTAATCCCCTCATGGAGACAGATGTAGCCATGACCCTGGAATGTACATCATTTGAGGCAACAGCAGCATGAAATTGGACCTTGGATGCCTCAATACCATCTGCAGCCACCTTCTCCAGCTCCTTGGCTAGCTGGGGAGGGGCACTCTTAGCCAGTTCCAGAACCGTATCCCACCTCAATTTCTGGTACCTGGCTATATATGCCATATAATTAACTTGCCTGAGTCCCAAAGAGGATGCCAAGTACTGCTTCTTGGACATGGCATCTACTTTCCTAGAATCCTTATCTGAGGGGTTGGGATACCAAAGGAATATTAGCCTTGTCACCAGCTGCAGCCTGTACTACCCCAACATTGCCACAATGAGTAGTAAGAAATTCTGTTCCAGGACCTGACAACGTATATCTCCTGTCCATCTTTTTATCCACAGGAGGTATAGAAGTTGGAAACTGCAAAATATTTTGTTTCTGTTTCCCCAGGGATTTATGCAGAGGGATAGACACTCTCTTCGACTATGGGACAGCCATCATTTCCATGAAGTCAGGTTCCTCCTGTTCCTGTTCAGCTTCCTCAACTGGGAGCTGAAGAGTATCAGCCACTTTCTTGTAAAACAAGAAATGGAAGGGGCACTCAGAAAGTCTGGGAGGAAACACACTAGAAGGCCTGTCTGGGGAGATGTCAGGCTCTACTGGCTTATCTAGGCCTTCATCTTCCTCTTCATCATAATCTTCTTCTCCATCCCAATCGCCCTCATAGAAAGCCTCTGGATCAATGTCAGAAGCGACTGTGTCCAACCAAACCGAACCTCTGAACCATTGCCGGTTCGGTCAGAGCAGGGCAAAGCGACTATACTGTAGTGATTACATTTGCAATCTCCTCAGCTGTCGGACCATGGGAAGTCAGATCCGAACCAGCTGATTTATGTTTCCTTTTACTAGGAGCCAATTGCACAGAATCAGCTCTCCTTTTGCCCGAGGGGGTATCGCCCAGGTCGGTGGGCACCTCCTCAGGTTCGGTCGCAACCAAACCGGGCTGGCCATCAGGGGTCAGCGGACTTCTCGGCCTCCCTCTCCCTCAGCCTACTCAAACATTTTTCCAGAGTGGCTTTGGGAAAGTTTTTACAAATCTGGCAGTCTTCTTTGAGGTGGTCAAACCCCAGACAGTAAACACAGATGAGGTGAGAGTCGGCCTTAGCAAAAGCCTCCTTACACTTGGTACAGTGCTGAAACCCAGTGGGACCAGTTTCCTTTTTGGGTTTGTCAGACATGCCGAAAAACTGAAACAGTTACCCTTACCAGATTTTACGCCAGGCAACTAAAAACTGATCGGTTCCAACCGTGTCACAGGTTGGTTAAAAAAATCCAGAAAATCTGATTTTTTTTTTAGGAACCGATGAGTACTGGAAACCACAGCAATATTTTTGAATAAAACTCAAATAGAATGGGATTCAGTTCTAAACCAGACTGACCGGAGAAGAACCGAAGGCAAAAACAATTTCCACAATAATACCAGAATCACAACCAACTATCTACTACTACCACTTACTGTTACCGAAACAGAGGTAAGAAGACTGAAAATAAAGAAGCGGTTAGATAAAACCAGCCAATTTAAACTATACCGAACCGAAGTGCAGGAGGGATCTCTGGAGTGACTTCACAGTTAGGTAGAGTAAAAAATCTGACAGTTACACTTCAGAGTGCTAGAGACAGAGGTTTGAAAACTGAGCTTGAGCTCAACATTTTATGCCTCTGCATAGAGCTAACTCTTTAGTCTCTGGGGCAGTTCAAGTGCTGGGGCTAACTGCATATAGTCAGAATACAGCAAGACTTCATGTTGTTTGAAGAGCTTTTGGTGTCAGGGGCTAGACAGTATATTTCAGAGTATTGCTTCAGTGATGGGTTCTACATTGTGCCAATAGTGAAAAATAGGAGACATTATAGTATAATAAATTTAGTTTGCTTCAGTCTGCTTGAGATGCACTTATGTGTGCTAGCAATCCATAGTCTAGAGAAACCATAAGGATCACTTGCAGAATAGCCAACCTGGCCTCTTTAGTTAAGTTTTGCGTCATCTGATTGCTATTCCAAATTTGTGTTAAATTTTCTGCCAACATGAGTCACCTTTCAGACTGTTTTGGGACTAAGTCTCTCTCTGCAGTTGCCAGTATAGAAAAATAATCTTATCACCAGCACCAAGTCTTAATTGCTGCCCATGTGCCCGGTGTAGCTATAGAGGATGGCATGCCTGGCCCAATCAGATGTAACGTTTTAATGCAGCTGTGCTAAAAAATGTCTGCAAGCTGCCATAAATCATAAAGCAGTCCCAAACTGCACCAAGACTGACAATACGGCACATGCAGAAAAAGCTGCTGGTTTTGGAAATCTGGCCCCAGATCTTCAAAGTTAGTGGAAGGCTTTAATATCTCACCCAAGTAACTGAAGCTATTCACGACCTCTAGAAGTGATTCATTGTGGCTGAAAATATTCTATGCTTATTTTCTGCTTAGAACCAAATAGAACGGTCTTTGTTTTACCTACTGTATGTTTAATAAGAACTTTCTATGTGTTATCCACTTGGAGAAAGTAACGTAACCTGTGTTATAACTGTTGCTAATATTACACAGTTGTTTTAAGCTCATATATTTATAGGACTAAATCATCAACATACAGTAAGGTTTTACATCAGTATTGTGGCTTGGCACTTCATTGATAAAGAAGGTGAACAGTTATAAAAGTGTGCCAGAACACTGTACACTGGGAAACAAAACAGTAACAACAGAAAGAACATAATATAAACAAGTCATGCAAGGAGAGAAGAGAAAGTGAAATCAGTACATTCAATACTATTTGTACTACAAACTGTGGTACCTGGTGGAACGGAAAATGACAAAATATTTGGAAGTGTTACTGTCAATAAGCACTTTAAGGGACAACTGAACTTCAGATACTGTACAGAAAACTGATCAAGAGCTCAGAACCATAGGCAGAGGACAAAAGTATAATCTGAGGTAAGTTCTGAGGAATGGTATATAAGTATAGGTATAGGGAAACAGTTTAAAGCCTAATTACAGAGACAAAAATAATTGAAATGTACAGTATGCAAGCAATAATACCAGATATGATGGGTGGTATTGGACAATACTGGACTGCCCAGGGGCTGATTGAGACCCGACACCACAGGAAGAGGGCCTTATAGCCTCTAGAAGGTCTGACATTGCCTATACCACCCACCTTGGTGGGTATTATGACTCTTAGAAAATGGACTTTCATTTTTGGTTTTTTATAAAAAGGATTTCTTAAGGAAAAAAGCAGGTGAGATATTCGTAAACATATGAGAAACAGCAGCTTCTATAAAATAGTCCCTTTATGAAATGCCACTAGAAGGTGCTGCTGCTCATGATAAGCCTTATTTTCTGTGTTGCAGTGTCTCCCTTTATTTTGTATGGATGAGTTTGCAGCCCCCCCCCATGAGTTTAGTTTACTGATAGTAGCACTAGACATTTTTTTTACATTAAAAAAATGTTTTATATGACAGTATGAGTGGGAAGTGATTTGAATGGTAGAGCAAAGATGACAGGGCACGATGGGAGAGCAGTGCATTGGAGGTCGAGCAAGCTGCCACCAAAATGAAAAAATTATCCTGTAAAAACAGATACATTTCTGTATTTTGTACTGGCTCTGCTCTGTAGCTTTTACCAGTGGAACTCAGCAGGGCTATGGTAGGAACTGGAGAATATGGCCATGAAGCCATGATAGTTGTTTCTGAAGTACTGGACACTATCACAGTAACGCTTAGCATGTGACGTGCTAGCACTACTACTTCAAACTGAAATAACGTGTTTGCTTTTTTTTGGCATAGTATTGCTTACTACCAGATGTGCAAGCACTAAAATCATTTTGTTTTGTTTTTTAGGAAAACAAAACTACAAAGGGAGTGCAAGGTGGACTGGGCTGGGGGGGGGAACATCTCTTGCTAAGCGAGAGGCAAGAAATAGTGTCTGCAGAGTGTGAACATTTGGGGTGCCCATGGATTCCCTCAGTAATGGGGCATCCCAAATTGGCACTTGTTTAAAGCAGGCACCTATCAAAAGTTAATGTACCCCCTTGTAGTGTTTTAGTGGCTCACAGCTAATGAGAGAATTCCAAATATCTTGCCCATTTTCTAAATTAAAACAAATCATGAAAACAGAGCAAATAAATTAAATGTTTAGAATAAGCAAAATAGTTTATAGTGCAATATTTTCAGCAAAGGTAAAAGGAAGAAGGTATATGTTAGATCATATAGGCAGTGGTAGAGGAAATCCTGAATGGCCACCAACCAATGATTTAGAGGGATAAAAAGAAATACTGAGTTAGAGCAATGGACAGTACAGGGTAGAAACTAGATAGTGAAGATGTCAGAGAGATAGGGAGGAGCAAGATTGTGAAGAAGTCTGAAAACAAGTAATGCCATTTTATAACGGATGTGGTATTGGTTATGGAACCATTGAAAGTAACAAAGGATGATAGTGATGTGGTCCCATTTCCAAGAGTAGGTAACAAGTCAAGCAGCTACCCTGTAAACAGTCTGAATCCTAGGGAGGAGGGACTAGTGAAGTCCATAGAACATCAAATGTAGGTATTCAAGCCAAGAGAAGAATTGAAAGCATGAATAAATGGCTTAGCACAGTAGGGGTCAAGAATGGAGACAATTTTGCAACGATCATAGTGGACAGATTTGCTGACCATAGGGGTATAGAGAGCAATGTGAAGTTCTAAATTGAGGAGTACACCTTGATTTCTACCAGAGGGGCACCTGAGTAGCAGAAATCAAGGGGTGTGACAAATGTTTAACCGTGGGAGAGGATATATTTTTGCTGGACATCAGGATCTCAGTCTTACCAATATTAAACAGAAGAAAACAAATTTGGAGTCTTGTGCTGGTTTATTCAAGACAGGAAAGTAAATAAAGAGCAAGACAGTGAAGAATATGAAAACATTACAGTGTTAGCTATCTGTTTACAAAATGGCAGTAATTGTTATAGTACATTGCTATGCGATAGCGGTTGCAATCACTCCAATGTAACTTAATGCTCTGTGAGAAATAATATATTCTACTGGTTTTGTAGTATCATTTGCCATGGACACCATAACTACTGTACAGATAGTGATGGCCTGAATGCTATAGTTGAGCCCCACTGGCATAAAAGTGATAACCGAGACTATAGTCTCATATGATGTGGCCAAGGGAGGGAGTGCAGATAGAGAAGAGTAGTGGAGCAAGAATGGAGCCTTGAGGAAGACTATAGAATAATGGTCAATGGGAAGAGGTAACATGACCTCCAGAGAATAAAAGGCACAGAGATGGGAGTGAATCCAAGAAAGCAGAGATACACAGACCCCATCTCTTGGTGTTCAAGGAAGATGATATGACCAACTGTGTTAGATGTTGAGCTTAGATTAAGAAGGATGAGAAGAGAACATGAGTCATCATCAGTGTTAATGAGAAGATTATTGACAGCCTGATGGAGGGCATTCTGCATACTATGGAAGGACAAAGGTCAGACTGAAAGGAGTCAAGAAGAGTATTGAGTAAGACATCACTTTAAAACATAGAAACAGAATTTGATGGCAGATTAGGACCGCTTGGCCCATCCAGTCTGCCCATGGAGGTGAAGAGTGGGAGTTGACTGGAGGCTCAAAGAGGGTGGCTACAGGACTAGCTTTGGCAACCAGGAGAGCAGTATAATTTTTTCTTTTTTCTTTTTATGCTTATTCATTGCTTGCTTTAGCTTCTGAGTGAAAAATACCCAGTACCCCATTATTTCTATTTTTGTTACTCATGCTGCCCTAGTTTACAGTTTAATGAAATAAAATAAGTTTTAAATAAACTTTCTATTAAATATATTAGGGAAATTTTCAGTGAGTCACATCTGTTTTTTGAACATAAGTGCTGAAATCTGCCCAAAATGTTACACCACAAATGATCAAGTTTCCGGATGGATTTCCGTACTTGTGTCCAAAATGGATATGACTCCTGCAGTTGCAGCAGAAACTTCTGTAAATTGCAAAAACTGTCACAAATACATTTAATATGTCTGTGAATAAGGTGCAGAATCTGGATGCATTTGCATGGACACAGTGTGCTTCTGAAATATGGATGCAAGTGATGTGTCCACCATTTTGAAAATCCTCTCTTTGACTCTAGAAGCTGAGAACAAAATAGGGCAAAGTAGTATTTTGGTGGAACAGACCCAGTAACATATTTATTTTGAGCTACATGGAAGGCAAGTACTGACATGATATTAGGCATAACAAGACATTAACAACTCTCATTGATTCAAGATGGAAACACTATGACCATAAAGGTTGCTTTATTATATTTCTACAACAATTTACATTTTATTGAGTAGGCTTTATACAAATGTTTCACAAAAGGACTTCAAGAAGACAGTTAGGAAATAACATGAAGAGAGGGCTTTAACGAAAAGCTAATGGTAAGCATTTTGAGATTCTTTGAGATCACAAATTGAATGGCAAGAATGAGAGGTAGATTTTATAGTGACTTAAGCATGGGATGTGAGTATATTTTAATTTTTTCATTTGAAAATTGTTAAGCAGGACTTCTGGTGATTTCAGCAAGGCAATGGCCGCTTAGACTGAGAGCTTACCTCCCAGGACCACAAAATCCTCAGTCAGTCCCACCATATTAAAAAATAATTACCAAACTCACAGCAGGAGGCAGATCTATCAACATGTGAAGGGGTGATCAACTCCAAACAGCACCGGACAAGATGATGGCTAAGGGATGGCACCATGTCTCTACAGAGTCAGACACCATGCAAGATTTTAACTCCCCAGCTTCCTTAGGCCCACACAGATCCTTGCTGAACTAAGGACAAAAGAAAGACAAAAACTTGACTTAATTCTACAGAAACTCAGAAATTTCATATCTGATGCATCCAACAAACTAGATGATGTTAGATTTGATATCAAGACACTGCAGAGGAGGGCTGATGAGGCTAACTCCCAAATTACTGCCACTTACCACCACATTTATCAACTGGAGCAGCTTGTTCTGCAACTAGCTGACACCCAAACAAAAATGCAGGACAAGCAGGAAGACATGGAGAGTAGAGCCCACCACAAAAATATTCAAATGTACTACCTTCCAAAAAAATGCTGAGGGATCTGGCATTGATGCCTTTCTGGATAGTTATCTGAAAGAGGACCTGCAGTTAGACCATGTGTATGCCCCGGAAATAGAGCTGGCTCACTGTGTGCTGATACCTAAACCAACCCCACTGCCTGTCCCTGCTCCACAGTCATTTCTTTCCATAAGTATAAAACCAAACATGAACTACTACTGTGGGCTTGGTGCTTCCAGGAAGTTAAATGTAAGGACTGTTGGGTGTATTTTGATGCCAACTACTCCTCCTCTACAATGAAGAAGCAGAGGCAGTAGATTCTGATTCTTCAAGCCCTCTGCAAGCACTAACATAAATTCCAAACACCCTACCCTTTCATATTAACATTCTTTTTTCCAAAGGGCCAGCACAAACCTGAGAATGCGGAGGAGGAAGCAGTTTACCTAAAGGAGTGTGGCATCAAGATTGACTGCTGCACACAGAAGACACAGCAGCAGCATTTACAGCAAGATGTCTGGCAGGTTGCAACATCATAAAAACAAAGAATCTGTCGGCAGATAAGGATCATACAGCCCACCTAGTCTGCCCATTTCCCTTCTTGGTTTGGCAATCCCTACTCTTATCTGGACTGCCTTTCCACCGCTCTGCTGTATAGCAGGGTGTCTTTATGCTTATCCCATGCACTTTTGAATCCCCACACTGGTTTCACTTCTATCACCTCCACTGATTGGCTCTTCCATGGATCCAATCACCCTCTCTGTGAAAAAATACTTCCTAGTATTCTCCCTAAGCCTCCTTTCCTCCATCCTCATGTTATATCCCCTTGTCCTTGTGCACTTTCATCACTGAAATATGCTCTCCTCCTGTACCCTGTTTATTCCTCTAAGGTATTTGAAAGTCTCTATCATATCCCCTCTCTCCCTTCTCTCTTCCAGTGAACAGATGTTTAGTTCCGTAAGTCTTTCCTCATAGGGCTTGTGGTGCAGTCCATGTATCATTTTTGTTGCTGTTCTGTGGACTGCTTCCATTCTGTCTATGTCCTTCCTGAGATACGGTCTCCAGAATTGGACACAGTATTCCAGATGAGGCCTCACCAGTGATCTATACAGTGGCATCACCACTTCACTCCTACTGGTTATGCCCCTTCCTATGCACCCCAGCATTCTGTTTGCCTTCTCCACTGCTTTTTTACATTGTTTGGCTGACTTCAGGTCATCGGATATGATAACCCCTAGGTCTTTCTCCTGACATGTGGTGGCTAGAATTTGCCCCCCCATCCTGTATTCCTTTCTTGGGTTTCTGTGTCCCAGGTGCATTATCTTGCATTTCTTAACATTGAAACCTAACTGCCAAACCCTTGACCATTCCTCAAGTAGTCTTAGGCCATTTCTCATTTTATTTAGCCCCTTCTGTGTGTCGACTCTGTTACAGATCTTGATGTCATCTGTGAACAGGCATACTTTCCCTTCCAGTCCCTCTTTAATGTCACTTCTGAAGACATTGAATAGAACTGAACCCAGCACCAATCCCTGTGGAACCCCGCTGATCACCTCCTCCTCCTCCTCCTCTTCTGATTTAATGCCATTTACTACCACCCTCGGGGTTCTGCCTTTTAGCCAGTTTCCAACCCATTTTACTACTTTAGAGCCCACACCCAGATTCCCCAATTTGTTAAGTAGCCTTCTATGAGGAACAGTGTCAGAGGCCTTACTGAAATCCAGGTAGGCCACATCCACTGCCCCTCCCTGATCCACCACCCTGGTCACCCAGTCAAAGAAATCGATAAGATTAGTCTGACAGGACCTACCCTCAGTGAATCCATGCTGCCTTGGGTCTTTTGCACTGCTTCATTCTAGGAACTTCACTACCCTCTCCTTAAGTAGGGACTCCATCAGCTTCCCCACTACTGAGGTCAGGCATACAAGTACGCATTTGTCTGCCTCCTCCCTACTTCCATTCTTGTGTTGGGAGGCTGCCTCTGCCCTCTTCCAGTCCCCAGATACCTCTCCAGTCTCTAGTAATTGGTTGAAGAGGGTTATCAGCGGACCTGTTAGGACTTCCCTGAGTTCCTTCAACACTCAAGGGTGAATCCCATCTGACCCCATTGCCTTGTCTGTCTTCAAGACACTATCCACCATAAATGGGCTGGTGTCCACCTCTCCCCCCTGTACATTTTTCCTCATGAGTCTTGGCTCCTGCACTGCCTCTTCCTTGGTAAATACTGAGCAAAAATATGTGTTCAGTATCTCAGCTTTTTCAAGGTCATCCTCCACCCACCCACCTTCTCCCTTCTTTAACCTAACAATGCCATTTCTGGTCTTCTTCCTCTCACTAATAAAACAGAAGAAAGTCTTGTCCCCCTTCTTTATAGCCTGTGCTGTTCCTTCCTCCCTTCTTGCCTTAGCACCTCTGACAGCTTTCCCAGCTTTACTCTGCTTCTCCAAATTGTTCAGTCTGTCTTCTTCTTTATGTGTCTCTTTGTATTTCCTGAATGCCTCATTTTTTTCTTGCACTTTCTCAACTACTGACTTAGAGAACCACAGTGGTCGCTTCTTTCCTTTGCTTTTGCTAAAAAATCTGACACATTGACTTGTCACTCCTGCTATGGATCTCTTGAGCCTAAACCACTGTTCTTCTACCCCTCCCCCATATCTTCTGCTGCCAGGGCAATTATGAGCTGTACCCCCATCTCCATGAAGTTGGCCTTTGCTAAATCTAGGATCTTAATCTTTGAATGGCTTTCTTCTGCCAACGTGTTGACTCTAAACCATACAGTTCTGTGGTCACTGGTATCAGAGAAGAAAACGAATGATGCTGATACTTTGAAGGATATCATGGGTAAACTGCAAACTTTTCAGACTACTAAGGATGCTGCAGTGGGCTAAACAAAGGGACTAATTATGATGCCTTCATATATCCTTAAAGCACTGTTGCTTTGTGTCTCATTTGGCCTTTCACAGGCAAGTAGTCTGGTGGGTGGTTTGGGGTTGGCAGAGTATTAGGGGAGAACTACTGCTGTAGAGGGTTTGGAGACCATACTGGTAAGGATCTCAGATTGCAAAGTGTGATCTGTCTATGCTGTGTGGGAAGGGTTTCTCAGGGGACCTCCATCTGTGGGAGCTGTGCTGTGGGCTGATTAATGTGACCAGGGATACAGAGTCATGACGGTGGCCTTTGACTTGAGTATAATCTACAGCGTGTGGACAGATAATTATTTGTCAGCCATGCACCCACCTTGCCATATGAAAAACATAATTCTTACAGATACTGCTGGCTGGGTAATCCTGTGTTCTCCATTTTGGCAGTGTGCCATGCAGCAGTAAGTGAAGCTTCCAGTCTCCCCTCCATGAAGAGTGATATCTATCTCGGCTTCTGGAGATGGGATGGGCAGTTGTCTTTTTTTTAGAGAGATTTGGGTGTAGGCCTTGCTGTGCAAAATAGGTAAGTGCCACATGGAGACAGGTTAGTTTCATACAACGTCCAACCCGCTCGCCAGGCCACACTCAGTTTTTAGTGTAATGAGGTGTCGTTTTGCTTAGGTTGCTGGCTCTCTCTGACTGATGGGGTCCTCTGGGGTGGGATCCATGCCCTTTCTCACCTCACACAGTCTAAATTTTATAGTGGTGATGATGTGTGACTCTTCAGACTCACCAGTGGTTCCCCAGTCCTTTACTTCCACAGCAGGTGATTAGGACAACTGCGTGTAACTGTACTCTAAACAGGAATCAGCACACAGCCCTCCTCTTTTTATTCATTCCTGTACCAGAAAATATGCATATGCTTCTCTAGTCACCTGGTCAACAAAAGATAAATAAATAAATATTTTTCCAAATGCACATATTAAATGTAGACTGGGTTCTGACAGCAAACATTATGAGGGGTGCACCCAGCAGATCAGAAATAAAGATGATGCACTGTTGCGGGCCACATCCCTTCAAATATAGTCTCATTTCTGGCTGCTTGAGTGAAAATTGAAGTCTGAAACCACAGAGAATACATTATGTGTCTCCACCCTGGCAGGCCTTGAACTCTGAAACTGTAAGAGATTTTACTGGTACAATCCTTTATTTCCCCCACCCTCTCACTAATTCCAGTCAGTCTACCTTATCCTTCCACCTACCCTCCATTTGGAACCAAGTCCCGAATACTTTTCGGCAGGTCACTTCACTGCCAGCACTCAAACACCATCTCAGGCATGCTCCAATTGCTCCTCGCCACTGCCCCTAACTACTACCTTAATCCTAGATCTGACTTAACTGTGCTCAGATTTTTGTATTTTTATTCAATTACCTATATAAATTATTCATATGTGTTTGTAAAACTGCACTATTTTGTTCTGTAACTGGCTGTATTTTTGATTGTACCTACTATCATTTCTTATTCATTTTGTATATGCTTCCTTTTTACCCAAATGTCACCCGGGTCACACCTGTAAATGAGCCTTGGCACAGAGTTTCTTTCCCTGCTGCCACAGTTTAAATAAAAAATTACTTAATTAATTAATAAATGTCTGAGGCACAAACAGCTAAGGCTCTCTTTAATTTTAGTGTCATATGGATATCTGATACAGTGAGAATCAGCTGTCTGGATCCCCTTTCCGACATGTGCTAGACAGTCAATTACAGATTCACAAACTTGCCCTAGGTCCACCATGGGAGGTCTACCCCCATGCCATCACCAAGACCTTACTGACGCATTCCCTTACCCACAGAGGTCACCCTCCCCATTTTCCTAGGAGCTGACTGCTTGAAGACCAAAATCTTGACAGACTTTACTTTCCTCAGCCCTATCAGCACTGAAAGTGTCATTTATGTCCACTGCCACAAGGAATTAGTATTTTGTAGCATCCATGTCTGATCTAGCTATGTCAGCCATTTCCTAAACTATCTCACCTGTTGCTTTTTTGCTCAGTTTCAGAGTGCCTTCTGATACTGAGCTGTGTATGCCAAGTAAGCTGCCTCCCTCAGCAGCAGGGAGCCTGAAGTATGCACTTTTTTGCCTGTACTATCCAGTTTCCTGAAATTTTCTCAGGAGGCTGGAAGGACAGGGGTACTTTGGCTTTGTCAGAAGTGGCAGTCTGGACCTCCTCTTCAGGGGAGTAATTATAGGGGGGGACAGGGGGCACAAGTCCCCCTCAACAATTTGGGTGATCACATTTGTCACCCCCAACATTCAGCCCCTTACCTTGCTGCTGCTGCTTGCTGTGGGCTAGGAAGGACTACAGAGCCTGCTGTGGTGGGTTCAGGTTTCACTGGTGAGAGTAGCGAGAGAGTGACAGACAGAGAGGTGGGTGAGGATGACAGACAGAGCAGCGGGGGGGGGATATTGTTTCACAAACTGGCCTGACCAGAAATGGCAGGAGCAGGACTGAGTTGTGGCAGGACGGGAGAAAGTGACAGACCACAGTCACCGCACCTGGAAGTAGTGTAAACATGTACCACCTCCAACAGCAAGTAAGGAATCAGGATGAGCTGGCGTCAAGACCATGGTGGTGTCATGTTGGTGCATCCCTTCCCTCCTGTCTGCCTTTCTGAATGCTGACACATCTACCTGCCTGATTCAGGAGCTACCTACACCACTTTGCTTGCCCAATGCCTCAAGTTGCCTGCTTCATATGAGACTTGGTAGTCGGTTAGGCAGTGGTGCAGCAGGGTGGGGCCCGCCTACTGTGAGTGACTGAAGTTCGGTTGGTCGGTCGGAGAGTTGGGTTGCACTGACTGAGCCTGTGGAACTGTCTGCCTGGACTCAGAGACTGGAAAAGTTTGGAATAGAAAGTAGAGGTCAGCAGACTGATTTTGAGGCAGTGGCTGCAAGCAGCAACTAGCAGGTAGGACTGAGTATGGTTACTGGTGGTGCTGCAGCGGTGGGTTGTGGGTGGGGTGAGTAGTGATTGCGGGTAGCAACAGCAATATTCATGCCACGGGGGGGACGATATGCACAAAACTGCTGCAATAAAGAGAGGAGGTGGTGGAAGGGAATTCCACTCTGCACAGTCAGGGCAGTTCTGAGCTGGAAGGGAACACACACTATTGGCCATTTAATTTGGTGCCAGTCAGGGTCAGGGAGTGCCTTGGAAAAGAAGCCAGCTGCAGTCTGCAAAGCATTTTCTCTTCCTGTAGTGCAGTGTGACTGGACAGGAGTGGGACAGTGGCTCTACGCCTCTACCAGTGACCACCAGCACAGAAAAACAGCATGATTAGCTTCTCAACTTGAGCTAACATATCTCTAGTGTGCAAGAAGGCAAGGGTAGGTGGTGTTTAATTTTAATTATTATGTTTATCGGTGGTCTTCTCTGTTGTGCTGTGTTGGTCCTGTCTACTGTCTGTAGTCAGTCAATGCTGTGCTGTCTAGTATCTCTCCTGTGTGCAGCCTGAGTCTGACTGAGCCAGTGTACCGTTGAAGCAGCAATGTAGTTACAACAAACCCCTCACAGTGACACAACCCATTCGACAACCACATTGTTGAATGGATTGTCACAATGAATGTCTGAGACGCTGACTGCCAGTGTTTGCCGCTCTCCCCTGACATCTGCTCCCTCTGGAGTTAAGAATCTATAATTCTGGGGGGGGTGAGGTGGCAGAGTCCCCCCCCTCAAACACTAAATCTTATGTCACGCTGTTGCAGTCCTCAAAACATTACCACAACGATGTGATTACTGTTGGCAAACTGTTGTCGCTGTCAAGTCCTTTGACAACTTTGTTGTCGAATCAGCTTGGTACAGCCAACTGAGCCTGATTATGTTTGCTTTGGCAGGGGCTGCTGTGCTGTGCTGTGCTGGCTGGGTGGGTGTGGGGGAGGGGGCTGGGCAGCTATATGGTTAGCCTAACATGCAACTCCAGTGTTTTCATCTGCATCATGTTACCAGAGTTAAAGCAATTAAAATTAAATCAAACCCTCCAGGTGAATGGGCTGTGGATGATGTGGTGTGGACACTATTGGAGGGCTTGCAAGGTTAGGGTATTTCATTTTTTGTTTTGCAAACAAAAAAAACTGCCCAGTGTAGGTGAAACATAGAAACATAGACTTTGACACTCAAATAAGGTCTGCTTGGCCCACCTAGTCTGCTCATTTCCATACCTATTGGATAGGCTGCAGATTCTAGTTAACCAACAGCCTACTTCCTCCAACCCACCACTATAATTGCCTTATGTCTGTCCCATGCATTCTTGAATTCCCCCACTGTTTTGACCCAATGACACCCTCAGGAAGGCAGTTCCATGCATCCACCACCCTCTCCGTGAAAAAATAATTCCTCAATGCTACCCCTGAGCCATCCTCTCTATCTTCAAATTGTGCCACCTTGTTCTTGCACATCTCTTTTTTTGAAAGATGCTCCCCTCTTGGACTTTGTTTATTCCTTGAGGTATTTGAAAGTTTCTATATGTAGCTGTTTCTACTTCCAGAATATGTTTAAAGCAGCAATAACTGCTGCTTTAAACACACTAAAGAGGAGCAAGCAGCCAGTGACAGCACTAGGGGATTTAAAACATGGGTTGAATTGGCGACCAACCCACCCTTACCTAATGGGTTGGTGTGGTGGGAGACCATTAGTTAGAACCAGACAGCTCACCTCTCACCTCAGTTGGTTATCGAATGGGAAACACATGGAGCACATGTCCAATGTACATTACATGGCATGCATGCATCTCCTGTATTGTACAGGGAGTGCAGATGGATCATGTACTGTACAGAGAGAGTGTGACCTGCGTACTGTACAGGGACAATGCACCCTGTATAGTACACAGTCTGCCTTCCCTGTACAATACAGGAGATGGACATATAGCCTGTACTGTACATTGGATGTATGCTCCATGTCTTCCCATTTGGTGGCTGGCCAAGGAGGTGAGAGGTGGGCTGTGCCAGTCAGCATATGGTCTTCCGCAGTGTCTTCGGTGTTTTCCCTGTATGTATTAGCTTTCAAATGTATGTTGATAGAAATAATGGTATTTTTCCATAGATGATTTACTTTTTGGTGGGTAGCACAGCACTCACAATCCAAGGCTGGTTGAGAGTAACATTGTCACCCCTAACCTTGACACTAAAATTACTCCTCTGCTCCTCTTCATGACCAGGATGGGAGTACAGGTACTCAATCCCAGTTTTCTGGTCAATACCAGCAGTTGAGGAGGGTGCTGACATGACTTTTTGAGGGATTTATGAATGAAAAGAAGCAACCTCCTTGTGGGGGCTAGTATCATCTTATACATGAACTCTACTTCTTCTTCATCTTCCTCAGTTTCATGGAAGGAGATGTTGAGAGTGTTTACTACCTGCCTGACAAAAGGGAAATGGGATGTATAGTCCTCTGAAGGCCTAGAAGGAGAGCCAAATTCCTGCTCAGGAGAACCATCTGGCTCCAGATGTTCTCCTTCCTCCACATCCTCATAATACAGTCAGCACTCATTTATCCAACTCGTATTTTACCGGCGCATGCATGTATCTGTCATTGATCAGTTGTGTTTTTTTTCCACCCCATTGTGTTAACACCTGCTTAACCATCACTCGCGTCATCCATATCCATCGCCGATACTGCATATTCTCTCCTATGTGGCTCATGGTCTGTGCTCTTAGATAACTGACCTTCCTGAGACTTTGCTTTTGAAACATTGTGTTTTTTTAGCATGTCTTCTAGGTGCTCCCGGTGGACCAATCAGAGGAAGCAGCACATCAAGGAGGATCCAGCTATGTCGGGAGAGCTCTCCAAACGTGCCATCATGAACGCCATCCTGAAGATTAAGAAAAATAGTTAAATTAAGTAGAAAAACAGTACCGTTCAGTAAAACCTGCACATGTAAAGTACTGAAAGCAGCCACTAATCAAGCAGCTATAAAGAAAGTGTTGGAGCACCACTTCTTATTTAATGTGGGGGGACAGAAGGCAGAGGAGGGGTACTGTACAGCAACTTCTTTTGCCACCAGTCAAGCAGCCATAAAATAAGTGTTTGAGCACCACTTCTTGTTTAATGGGGGGCAGAAGGCAGAGGGGGGATACAGCTAATTTTTTTTGCCACCAATCAAGCAACCATAAAGTAAGTGTTGAAGCACCACTTGTTGTTTAATGTGGGAGACAAAAGGCAGAGGAGGGAGGTACAGCAACATTTTTACCACCAATCAAGCAGCCATAAAATGTTGGAGCACCACTTGTTGTTTAATGTGGGGGAACAGAAGGTAGAGGAGAGGATTACTGTACAGCAACTTTTTTTGCCACCAGTCAAGCAGCCATAAAATAAGTGTTGGAGTGCCACTTCTTGTATAATGTGTGTGTGTGGGGGGGAGGGGGGACAGAAGGCAGAGGAGGGGGGTATAGCAACTTTTTTTGCCACCAATTAATCAGCCATAAAATAAGTGTTGGAGCATCACTTCTTATTTAATGTGGGGGGACAGAAGGCAGAGGAGGGCGGTAGAGCTGTAAAGTACAGTGCAGTACAGTAAACAGCAACTTTTTTTTTACAGATTGAAAATGGTTACAGTACACTGTAATCTGCACAGTACAGTACGTACAGTACTATAAGATAGAACCTGCAAACAAAAGGGCTAGGACAGTCATTGCTGCAAATGTGAAATGCAACATTTGCATTTTCCATACCCAAAATCTGAAATGCTCAAGGTCTGACATAGTTGCCTATGTTTTAAAGGAGCATAAACTGTCACTAGGAAAATCCACAATTTAAGACATTTTGAGAGACAAGGACAAGTGGTTAACCTGTTTGTCCTCTGATGCCTCAACTAAAGTAAGAAAACCTTAGCATAAGCAACTAGAGAATGCCCTATTTTTATGGTTCACAGATGCCAGGATGCAAAAAGTAACCATAAGTGATGATGTCCTGTTAACCAAAGCAAAATCACTTGGCCAGCGTTTGGGTGAGCCACACTCCTTTTCCTATTCAGTGGGGTAGCTGCAAAGATTTAAACAGTGTCACAGTATTAGGCATTACAAATTGCATGGTGAGGCTGCAAGTGTGGATGAAGGAGTTGTGTCTGATGGGCATCTGCAGTTGCAAAAAGTTTTGAAAGAGTATGACTAATGATATTTACAACATGGATGAATCTGGTCTGTACTTTCAGACAGAACCCAGTGCTACACTTACAACAGGCCCAGTGTCTGGAAAAAGGAAAAATAAAGATAGATTGACAGTGGCACTAGGTGTCAATGCAAGTGGCACAGACACACATAAGCCACTGGTCATCTGGAAATGTAACCACCCTCAGTGCTTTGGAAAGGACTTTGATCCAAACAGTTTCTGCTACTGGTACACTGACTGAAAAGCTTGCATGACAGCTGCAATTTTTGAAGCATGGCTAAAGGAGTTTGACTGATCTATGCGTCTACAGAGACATTGTGTGATTTTGCTGCTTGACAATCCTTCCTCGCACTCCAACACACTGTGCCACCGTAATGTCACCCTTCATTCCCTCCCTCTCTCCAAACACTATCTCTAAAATCCAACAATTGGATGCTGGCATAATCCAGAACTTTAAGGCTCTGTACCGATGACTGCAACTGCAGCACTATGTCAACTGACTGGATGAGGAAGCACCAAGTTATCTTGCCTGCGAGAATGCCGACCTCCCCCACAGTGATGGCACAATACCGATGCAGGTATTGTGCCGCAACTTGTGGGGGTCTCTGCCCCTGCACCCCCCCAGACTCTAGGATTCCAACTCCAGGTCGGAGTTGGTCTGGGGAGGGGGCAGAACACTGGGGGAAGGCGAAATACAGAAAAAGGACCTTTACTGCGAATGTTGCCTTAATGCGTTTTGCTTTGCCGTTGGGCAGTCGACAACAAGGGGTGATACGACTGGATGATGGCAAACCAGCAGATGTTAATATCAAGGAGGCTCTGTATTTCATACAGAACAGTTAGCATGATGTGAGCACAACAACAATTGTCAACTGCTGGAAACATACGAAAATTCTGTACCCTGTTGCTCAGCCTTCTGCTGACAACAGTTTCCACCTAAGAACAACCTAACAACTCCACGGACTCTGTGGAGCAATCAGTCTCCTCCATTCTTGACCAACTGCCTGACACCACAAATGTCAATGTGGTAGACATTCTGTGGGCTGATGAGAACATTGAAACCTGTGCAGCACTACAGGAAGAGGAAATTGTTCAGATGGTGCAACCATCCAATGCAGCAGAAAATTCTGATGAAGACATGACAGCACTGATGACACAGAAACACCTGCCACCCGGACAGCAGTGATGTCCATCATGGATTGAAAGTTGCCTTGGGATATGTCAAACGGAATATGGATTTCTTTGACATAAAAGATATTGACTGCATCCCGGTCCTGATTGCAAAGACTTCTGTGGTGGGTCAGAAAAAGTCACGTCAGACTGTGATAGAGCAATTTTTTAAAAAAGATCATGAAGGCAGTATATTGTGAGGCATTTCAAACTGTGAGTCAGTGCATTTCATTTTCAATTGTGATGTTATGGCACAGTTGGTAAGTCCCAGGTCATGTGGGAGATTGTTGTCTCTTAAGTGAAAAAAACTGCCATGTTATGGGTGCGAGAGTGGAAAATGCAATGGTTTTGTGATGGTGCGGTGGAATGTTTTTACTCAAAGTTAAACAGATGCCATGCTTCACTCTGGGCATGTGGAGGACTGTTGTTTCTCAAGTTAAAAAAAATGCCAAGGGGGAAAAAGGCCATGGTTTTGTCATGGTGCAGTGGAATATTTTTACTCAAAGTTAAACAGATGCCATGCTTTATTCTGGGCATGTCGGGGACTGTGGTTTCTTAAGTGAAAAAAAAATGCTATGCTATGGGTGGGGGGGGTGCCATGGTTTTGTGATGGTGCGGAGGATTGTTTTTACTCAAAGTTAAACAGATGCCATGCTTTATTCTGGGCATGTGGGGGACTATGGTTTCTTAAGTGATGAAAATAATGCCATGTTATGGGTGGGAGGGGGGAAAATGCCATGGTTTGTGGGTGGGAGAGGGAAATACCATGGTTTGTGATGGTGTGGTGGAATGTTTTCCTGAAAGTTAAAAAGTTGCCATGCTTTACTCTGGGCATGTGGGGACAGTGGTTTCTTAATGACAAAAAGAATGCCATGCTGCGGGCGGGAGGGATATGCCATGGTTTTGTGATGGTGTGGTGTTGAAAGTTAAACAAATGCCATGCTTTATTCTGGGCATGTGGAGAACTGTTTTCATTGCAAGTGCCTTGTTTCATGGTGATGTGGAAGACTGTTTTCCTTGAGGCTGAAAATAAAATTGCCATGCTTTTGTATGGGGGGAGGGGGGATGCCATGCTTTGTGATGGTGTGGTGGAATGTTTTTCATGAAACTGAAAAATGCCATGATTTCTTGTGATGGGGTACAGGGTACTGTTTTGATTGCTGTACTGTACTATAACAAGGTGAATTAGTTTAAAAAGTGGAAAATGTATTGTGAAAATACAGTAGCACTACAGAACTGCACAGTGAAAACAGTTCTAAAAATAAGAAATAAGAAACACAAGAAATAAAGACCATTTTACATTTTATTTGTGTTTTACTTAATATTTAGAGTAATTAAAGCATTGCAGTATCACCAGAAACTCTTCTGCATTTCTAAATGGTTTCCTTGATTTCTGACCATCAGACAGAAAATGCACTTAACTGTTTCTCTCACATATCCATCACCAGGCCTAAAAACTAAGGGCTATGGATATCCGAGTGTTGACTATACATTTCAACCTCCTTCTCCACTGGCTTTGGGTATTGAACCCGAGCCCGGGGGAGGGGGGCCAAGAATATTAATGAGAGTTCCCATAACCTAGAAAGCCTGGAAAAATTGCTATGCCTTCATCATGTTTTCTGCTTAAAGCATTTTTAATGTCAACTGTCAACTCCTGTCCTTTTTCAGATGGAGGGACAGAGGCATGTTTTTGTGTTTTCTTAGGAGACATCATTTGTGGTGTTTGCTCAGATTCTTTTTTATTTTTGCTGGACTCAGTGTTCCCCATTCAGACACCCTGGTTTCTGCACCATCTGTAGCAGCTTTATCATGTATTGCTGCCCCTTTGACAGGTATTGCTGCTTTCTTTGAGGGGCTGAACCCTCATCTGAGCCTTTTGGTGATGCAGAGAAAACTGAGAAGCCATAAGATTTTTCTTTTTTTAGCAATTTTCGTTTGTGTTTTAGGGTAAAAACAGAGATCACACTTCAAAAACTCATGCTCTGGACCCTGGCACCCTAATCAAAGTGGCAGTCTACCATTGCCAGGAGCTGAAAACAAATAGTACTATTTTCAAAGTCTGTAGGTCTTGTCTCCTTTTTAGGTCCATCTGTCATGCCCAACACTGGAGAGCTTAAGAAAAACATTACCATTTCCCAAATTTAAAATATTAATTTGACAGCAAGACCAACATTTGTGTAAAAAGGGTATTGTTGCAAAATGTAATTTGGTTCATCAGGCAAGAACTGTAAATGTAAATATAACTTCAAAAGATTTTAAATTTGAAAATGTAGTAAGAAAAACATCTCAGTTTCCAGACACTGAAACTGAGATAAAAGTGTGTTTATGGAAAATAAAAATATTGTAGTTCCCTAAAGGCAGGAACTACACCAAGAAGAGGCCTTCTCCACTTCCTAGGACCCGGCTGGGAACCAGAGAAACAATAGTTTTAATTCAGAATATTAAATAAATAACACCAGGAGACATCCATTAACAACACTGGGGCAATGGCTACACAGTTGGAGAAGCTCCTACCCTTCCCTATAATTAAACCCCTACCAGGCACATTAAATCTAATGAATCCTGACAAAAACACAATGAAGAGGGGCAATAAATCCAAAGAACTTATTCCTGTACAAAAATCGGTTGAATTGGTGAAAGATGGTGATGGATCACCTTCTGAGACCTCCGACGCCGAATCAGCAACAATCATGGAACAGGACACATCCTCCCAAGAGCAGCAGAAAGCTGGACGAACACATGGAAAGAAAAAAATCTGCTTAGACACCATCTATAAAGAGCTTATTTCAGTTTGCACTGAAATTAAACAAATGTATGAGGAGCTCCACAGGGATGTTCAACAGTTAGAGCAGTGAGCAGATGACATGGAGAGATAGGCAACCATAACAGAGAACCAGGTTGATGACCTGGAGATTGTGATTCAGGAAATCAAGGAGCAACAGGCCATGATAGAGGCCTGACAAGAAGACTCTGAGAACAGAGCCCGCCGGAAGAATATCAGACTATAATGTATCCCGGAGGGCTCTGAAGGGCAGCATATAAAGGATTTTGTGGGGACTCTCCTCCAAACCACTCTGGAGCTCCTTCTGGTCATGCAGCTCAATTTTGAGAGGGTTCACAGGTCACAGACCCAGAAGCCGACTTCCCCTAATGCAAGCCCTAATTCAATAATAGCTCACTTTCACAATTATGCCATCAAGGAGAAAGTGCTGCTCATGCATGCCGCGAACAAAAAGTGTTTTAGTGCGCAACACACTTCTTCATACAGTAGATCACGATTATGTCCCAAAAAACATGTGGCAGAGAAAAGCCTATCTGCCACTGCTCCCTGTATTAAAGGCGAGAAGGTACAAATTATCTACATCTTATCTGGCCCGCCTGATTGTAGACCTACCAGGGGGAGAGGGAGACTATGACTCAGCTCAGGAGACAAAAGACAACCTCACCAAGCAAGACCTACATTTCCTGGACTGCCTGGTGACTGCCCTAGAGCCTGGACCCCGCCTGCCCTGCTGGCAGACCTCAAATACTAAATAGAGTCAGACTGGGGATCGCCGTGGAATGCTGGTTGTTTAATCCAAACTGGCTGCCTCTCGCAGAGAGGCTGCTTTGGTGCAGACTTGAGGGATTCCTACGGGACTTGTCTGGCTGGTCAAAGTGGCTTACTGGCTCACAGGTACTGTGATTTGATTCTTTGTGTTGGGGGTGTTCGGGGGCGAGACGGCACGTTGCTGGTATTTCGGCAGACTTGGGCATGACCGACCCTGTCTCTAGACAGCTATACAAATATACAACATCTTTTTATCTCTAAAGAGAAAAAGTTAATGCTGTCACTTGCTGGGATGGAGAAGTGCATGGGCAGCTATTTTTCTGTGGTCTCTCCTGACCCTCCCCCATACTGAACTGGCGCATGCTCCGTGGCTGGCTTGAGAGGGGATGTTGGCTTTCACTAATGTGCATCCAGAAGGGCCTATCTGTTACAGGACACTTTATAATTTGATGTAGGCTGTACCCTCTCCCATACTGGCTTTCTGCATTGAACCAGTGTGGAGAACCCTCAATGCTTAACTTAACTTGGAATATTGATGCTCCCCATCTATCGGTTACCTCCTTAGACCGTGGGGGGACCTGCCTTTTAAATTGTGAAGCCCATTTTTAGTTTTGAGCGTGGATTTGTGTTTGCAACTTAGAATCTCTACTTTTAATTATGGCATGAACTACAGAAACAGGCTGAACATGGACTGGATAAAGAGGAGTCATCTTGACAGCAACTTTTTTATATATTGAGGTGCAGAGAAAACCAAGAAGTAGAATTATGTTTTTTTTGTGCAGTGGACTTCACTGATTTAAAACTGAAAAACTGGATTGTGATTTGCAGTATTATTTTGTTGGGATGTATGGCCACACTTAGCTGAGCACAGTCACAATCAAATATTATATATTAGTGGTTGTTTGGGCTGGGAGATTATCCCCAATTTCATTAATTACTTTTTTCTTGTTTAGGATAATCTCACCCACCACTCTCAGAGTAAGTTAACTTCATGCTTCCCATGGAATTAATCTGATAATAAATAACACCTTCCACTTAGCTTTATCAGTGGGACTAGCAGAGCGGGGGGAGGTGGATGGGGCAGGGGGATACAGGGAACATCAGGAAGGGAGGGGCACGCACTATTAGAGGTGCTCCCTGGTGGTGCATACTGCCCTTTCAGTACATAGAATCCATGGCAGATATTTCAATAGGCCATTTTCTCCCTGTGTGGGCTATGTGTGGAGCACCCCATGAAATGTGCTTAGGGATGTGGGCAGTGGGAAGTAACTCAGAGAGGGGCTCCCTGACCCACACAGACCTTATTAATCTATGCATAGAAGACAGAACTGCCTATCTGCCCCCAGCCTGAGATGGATTCAGCACTCAAAGCAGGCCATTGAAAACAGAATCAGATATCTTGTGATAGCATCCAATTATGGTGGAGTCTGGTGGGGATATAACTATTACTATGGCACACGTATCCCTCAATTTCGTTACCCCTTACCTGGTTTTTGATTCCTCCCTTATTCATACATTTATTTGGGGACTTTCATATACCATGGATGCCCAGGGCATTTTTGGCTCTGGACTGACCTCCAACCTCGATTTGTGGGAGGCAAATGTGTAGACCTCCTCGGGGGACATAGAGAGGTTAATTGCTACTTCCCCAACATCGGAAGCACATATTTGCTGATAACACCTCACTAAACATCAAATAATATGGGTTATAACTAGTACTGTGCAATATTATTGTTTGAATCTGTTATACCACATTTGGTATTCATTATGGTTGCAAAGCTTTAGCTTAGCCCAGTTGGTTATGCTAAATTATCTTTTTCTTGTTAGTTTATTCTTCCCTAGAGCGGATCTCTACCTCAGAAACCATTTTATGTTAGATGATTGCTGCATTTGTGCTACTTAGATAGGGTCAAGTCCATCACAACTTGCTAAGATATACAGGTAGAGAATCTTTTGTCCCTCCTCTTCTCTCTCTATGAAAGATTTGCATTTTATCTCCCTCTTTTATCACTGTGCTACCCTGCCGCTAGAAGCTCTCCAGTTTGCGGGACAACAGACAGTGAAAGGTTGTGAGCTGCTCTCTCTATTCTATTGTCCTCTTCTTTTACCAGTTCTGTGTATTTCCTGGGAGCCCCCCCCCACCTTGCCTGAGCATGATAAGACTTATTTCAAATGGCTAATGTAGCCTTGGTTGTCTCGTTAAATGTGAACTGGATGCATAATCCTTTTAAACAGTCATGGCTTATACAGTTCCTGAGAAAAGATAAGCTGGATCTTATGGAAATGTACCATCTTTCATCTCAAAAAGTCACCCGAATGGTGCGGGGGACAAAGTCCAGTAAAGATCAGTGGCTGGCACAGGGGATACGGGGAGGGGAAAAGGGGTTCTTCTAGTACGTTGAAAAGCGGAGGAAAACTAAGGGCCATCTCGGCAGGTTGAGATCAGAAGGAGGGTGGGTGGAAGAGGCGAGGGACCAGGCAGAGGTATTAAATGAGTACTTTGCTTCTGTGTTCACTAGGGAGAGTGATGGGATATCTACAAAGCAAGGCATGATGGGGATAGAAGTGGTAGTGAGTGGGATCAGGGGAGCAGTAGAAATGGAGCAAGATGGAGGGAGGGAGAGGTACCCTAGGGGTGTCACATCAGGATAAGGATAAAAAGGCCAGTAAGGTGGAGGGGACGGATGATGCTATCTCCTCTGAAAGGGTGTGGTTAGCCCTTAAGGGCCTAAAGAAAGATAAATCTCCTGGGCCGGATGGCATTCATCCAAGAGTACTATGGGAATTGGAGGACATACTGGCTGCACCCCTGGAGGAGCTCTTCAACAGGTCGCTTGAGACAGGGAGGGTACCTAAGGATTGGCAAGAGGCACATGTGGTGCCAATCCATAAAGGGGGGTCGAGGGAAGCACCAGGTAACTATAGACCCATCAATTTGACCTCGATGGTGGGAAAATTAATGGAAAGTATACTAAAGGAACGACTGGGGTGTACTTGGAGGAGGTGGGAGGTCTGGATAGTCGGCAACATGGGTTTGTGCCAGGTAGATCATGTCAAACCAATCTTGTGGAGTTCTACGAATGGGTAACATCAGAACTGGACAGGGGAAAGCCTTTGGATGTATTATTCTTGGACTTCAGCAAGGTGTTCGACTCTGTCTCCCACAATGGTCTGGTGGAGAAACTGACGGGGTTGGGAGTAGGTCCTTTGATGGTCAGATGGATTGAAAACTGGCTAGCTGGATGCACTCAGAAAGTAGTGGTCGGTGGGGAGCTCTCTAACCCTAGAGAGGTCGGTAGTGGGGTACCGCAGGGCTTGGTCCTGGGTCCAATCCTGTTTAATGCATACATTTCGGACATCAGGGAGGGTATAGGGTGTGAAATGAGTCTCTTTGCTGATGACTCCAAGATGGGAGCAGTAGTTGAGGGGGAAGAGAGGAGGTTGGCCCTGCAATGGGACCCGGACACCATGGAAAGGTGGACTCACACATGGAAATTAAATTCCAATATCACCAAGTGCAAGGTGTTACATCTTGGGCGGGGAAACCCTAAACACAGGTACATCCTGGGAGGGGAGGCGCTGGAGGCTTCAACAGGGGAAAAAGACCTAGGGGTCATGGTGGATGCATGTATGAATAACTCCGAGCAGTGCAGGAGAGCGGCTAGCAAAGCAAACAGGATGTTGGTATGCATCGTAAGGGGGATCACCTCTAGGAGCAGGGAAGTAATTCTGCCACTGTACAATGGATTGGTTAGACCACACCTTGAGTACTGTGTACAGTACTGGAGACCACACTTGAAGAGGGACATACAGCTCCTGGAGAGGGTACAGAGGAGGGCAACTAAGATGATACGAAGACTAGGGGATTTGACATTTGAGGGCAGACTTGAGGAACTCTGCTTGTTTTCATTGGAGGAGAGTAAAGATGGGGGGAAATGATTGAGGTCTTCAAGTACCTCAAGGGAATAAATAGGGTAAACACGGAGAGGATCTTTAGACTAAAGCAGGGAGGTATCACCAGAGGGCATGGTTTGAAGTTGGAAGGTGGAAGGGTGAGGGGAGAGGAGGAGGTATTTCACTGAGAGGGTGGTGGATCCTTGGAACGTGCTGCCTGCTGAGCTGGTTCAGAGATCCACAGTGGAGGGCTTCAAGAGAGGGTGGGACAGACACAGAAAGCAGATGTATCAGATGATGGCCTGGCCCAGGGGGGGTGGGGATGGATGATAGGGGTTTCTGAAACATGGGGGAGGCCTCAGTACCCATCTAGGGATCTGAGGTTCGAGCAGACTCGATAGACTGTAAGGCCTAATCTGCTGGCAATTAGTATGTTAGTATGTTATATATTTACAAGAAATGCATATTTCTCAGGAAGAGCATGACAAGTTTTACTCCTTGGATACCAAACTGCGATTGCCTCCAGTCATAGATCAGGCAGAAGGCAAGGGGTCACTATTTTGATCCCAAGAGGGATGCTGTTTGCTCTACAGGATCAACTAGTTGACCAAGAAGATTGCTATGTGATTGTCAGTGGGTGAGTTTACACATCCACGGTTATATTGGCTTCAGTGTATTTTCCAACAGATTCCTCAAAAGCTGTGGCCCAAATGTTTTTTAACCAGCTCCCCTCAGTTTTACAAGAACAGCTAATAATGGGGAGGGAGGACCTTATTGTAACCCTTGATCGGAACCTAGATACATACATAGAACCAGCCCCATCCAGAAGTATCTCCCGTCTGCATTGTTCTCACTGGGCTTTACAGACGTGGAGACATTTTTTTCCATCTGTAAGGGGATACACGTATTATTCCCTGAGAACCAATTGCTCTTCAAGGCTAGACTATATTTTCACCTCAGCTGAACACCTGGATACCCTTTAGGACATTTACCATGGTGTTACAATTTTATCTGCTTATTCTCCTGTTTATGTTAAGCTCACTATGGGGAAAACTTATTAAAAAATATTTCTGGAGTTTAAATCTTGGGCACCTAAGGGATCCTAAATTCTGTCAATTAATAAGGGATGCTGTCAATAGAATCCTAGTGGATAACAGTCTTCCTGAGGTTTTTCCTACTGTCCTCAGGGATATGCTTAAAACCATTCTCAGAGGAGAGATCATAAATACTCCATCCACAAACAGCGACTTAAGGAGGCCCTTGCTGGTGAACTTCAGAGTCAACTTCATAACCTCTAGAATTGTCTCCATCAAGGGGATGCTTCAGTAAAACCTCAGATACAATCCCTTAAGCAAAGGCTACAAAAATTAGTAGATCAGAAACTGGAACAGCAATTGTTGTATTTAAAATCCAGGTATTATGAAGGGAGACCATGAGGGGCTCAAAACTTGGCCTGAAGACTCCAGAGGGCATGGGCTAAGGCATGTGTCACCAGTCTGATAGATCTGTCAGATGGCCGCCTATTACAGTGCCCGGCAGGCATTAGAAGGGTAATGGTGAACTATTCTGAGTCCCTGTATAGAGATGATCTCCAACTCTTGCTCCAGCATATAGAGGCTTATCTACATACCCTTCACCTGCCAAAACTTACTGAGAGCCAAACCCAAGCCTTAGTGGCACCAATTACCTCCGGGAATGTAGTTACTGTTCTAAAAAACTCCAAAACTTTAAAAGTGTTGTGTCCAGATGGTTACCTGCCAACTTTTATAAACAATTTCAAGACCTTCTACTCCAGGCCATGGTCCTGGCCTTTAAAACCATTCCAGAAGGGAAACAACCTCCCCCTTTGTAATACTATGCAGTCATTGTGGCCATCCCCAAACCACAGAAGGACCTTCATTATGCTGCCTCGTACAGACCAATCTCCATGTTAAACTATGACTACAAGCTATATATGTCAGTCTTAGCACACTACCTTGACACAATTCTGCCACTGCTTATAGCCCCTGACCAGGCTGGGTTTGTTTGGAAGTGACAGGCACAAGATGAGGTTTGCTGCACATTACTGTTGATTGAGTATGCCATCCAATGAAAGATGCCGTTGGTACTTCTCGGCTTAGATTCTGAGAAGGTCTTTGATAGAGAGGCATAGCTGTATCTCTGGGCCACTCTAGGGCATTTCGGATTTCCATTTAAATTCATCAATCAGCTTAGAAATATTTATCAATCTCCCCTGGCCTATTTACAGTTGGATGGCTCCCTTTCTCCTTCATTTCCATTATCTAGAGGTACTAGAGAGGGCTGCATTATCTCCCTTCCTCTTTACCATATACCAAGAACCCTTAGCATTAGCCATTAGAAATAATCCTGCAATAGATGGTTTGCCTGTCGGGGGTAGGGAGCATAACATTTCATTATTTGCAGGTGATATACTCTTATCATTAACCATGCCTGACAGCTTGATCACAGCAGTTCTGGGAGCAGATTAATAGGTTTGGGGAGCTGGCAGGCTATAAATTAAATGTCCAGAAAACAGAAGGCCTTCGGTACCACTATACACCTCCATCAGACTTAAAGCACACATTCCCATTTTGGTGGCACAGAATGGAAATGAGCTATCTAGTTATCAAATTGCCTGCAAACCTGAGTCACCTAGAATTAGTGAATTACAAGCCCCTCACATAGCAGATTACTATAGATTTGTAATGGTGGTCAAAACAAACATTCAGGTTTCTGAATCAGATTGAGGCAATACAGCTCTCCCTGAATTCCTACCTAACTTTATTTCTTTGCCAATATGCCACCCACTAACAGGTACCTGTTATACTCACATCACCTTGTCCTAGTGATATTTATTAGTATCCTTCCTGGTACATCAGTCTCACCTGTATCCCCGGCTATATTCCTTGTGTCCCAACTTGCTACCGCCACCATAAGCTATGCTGACACACTTCCTTTCACCCTTACCATGGACCACACAAACTACCCACATTATCTGTCGAAACTCTGTGCCTCTCTGACTGACCTGCATGATCTAGTTGTCACATTGCTTGAAATCTCCTCATCAGCCTCCCACCATGTACAATTGCCTGGACACTTCACTAGGTACTACTCTGTAAACCATAAATACCGTAAAGCTAGATTTCTTGCTTTATTGCTCCTCCTTCTGCTTGCTGGTGATGTCCACCCTAACACTGGTCCACCCTCCATGAACTCCCCTACCTCCCAGGCCACCCCTCTAATCCCCCAACCCTCCCAAGCAGCCTAAACATTATCTACCTAAATGCCTGCAGCTTAACCTGCAAACTTCCTATGCTGCAATTAATGGTCCTAGACTATAAACCTGATGTAATCATTATCTCAGAAATGTGGCTCTCTGAGTATATCTCGGACCAAGAAGTTTCAATCCCTGGGTTCATTATAACTAGGATGGATAGACTTGAACAAGGAGGCAGAGTGGCGATCTATGTCTATACCTTCCTCCAGCACTCAATTGTGCTGAAAGTCACTTCTCCCTCCTCTCATGAGGCTATCCTTCTCAACATGAAGGTATTTTACTTCGCCCCGCTTTTTATTGCAGGGATTTATTGTCATCCTGGACAACCCCCTTCCCAAGTCACAGGGCTACTAAAGCAACTGATGGCCCTTGTCCACTCAGGCAAACTATACATTCTGGGTGATCCTCACAATCACTGGCTCTCAAACAAACTGACCACAACTCGCTCCTACATCAAATCGCTAAATCTAACAGCTAATATAGGAATCTACTGAACTGAATAACAAAAGTAAAAACCACTCCCTTCTAGACCTAGTCCTCACGACGCATCCCCACAGGGTCAAGGCCACCAGCCTTCTGCCTGATGCACTAAGTGATCACCATCCTGTTTACATGGTGTTCAAAATACACAGGCAAAAAATAGCACACAAAATTCTCCTAACCCATGCCTGCTCCTCTCTTGACACACTACCTCTTCATAGTGACCTCGCCAACTCTGACTGGCCCCCACTTGCAGCTTGCTCCTCAATTGACGCTACTCTCCAGATGTTCAGTGACAAATTCCTTCAAGTTTGGAATCTACATGCCACCCTGCGTAAAACCATAGTCCATGGCAACCACCTACCCTGGGTATCACCTGAGCTCCTATCCTGTTAAAGAGCCCGTGACACTGCATGGTGTAAACACAAGGCAACCAACTGTCCCAGGGACCTCCAATGTTACAGGGAGCTACAAAATAAGTGCACCAAAGCTATTTGGCTGGCTAAATCAGAACACTACCAGGCTACCTTCCAAGCAAACACAAACAATCCTTCCAAGTTTTGGAAAGTTGTTCAGTCCCTCTTTTCCCCTTCACCAAACCCCCCACTCCTGCCCTTAAGCTAAATCACTCAGTCATCTTGGAACCCATGGCAGTTGCTGAATGCTTTAATACCCATTTTACATCCTGTGTCTCTGTGCTCCAAGCTGCCCCTCTACTGCCCCTACAGATTTCCGGCTGCCCCCCATCGGTGGCCACCTGTCCACTTGCTCCCTCTCCCCTCTCTCCTTACATCCTTCTCTCATCTACCCCCTTTTTCTTCACTCACATCTCCCCTGCTGCTGACTTAATAGCCTTCTTGTCAGTCGGCCCTGCCAAAGGTTCCTCGCTGAATGGCCTGGACCCCAAGGTCCTCTCTCTGTCTGCTCCTGCTATTGACTACCATCTCTACCTCTTATTAAACCTATTCTTTGTCTCAGCCTCAGTCCCTGAAACTTGGAAACATGCTACAATTCTTCCTCTCCCTAAGGGAGGTGATCCCTCCTCCCCTAGCAACTACCACCCTATCTCTCTCCATCCCACTCTGGCTAAACTCCAGGAACACATAGTACTTGAACAACTCTCCTCCTATCTTACTGACTCCACATTTCTCACTCCATTCCAATCCGGTTTTAGAAAGCACCACTCCACCACCACATTCTTGCTACGGCTGACTGATGCTATCTCTATGGGCATGGACAATGGCCTCATAACCTCTGCTATTTTAATAGACCTAGCCAAGGCCTTTGATACAGTCTCACTCCCTTTACTCCTGTCATGTCTCAGATTGGCTGGTCTTTCCCCAAAAGCCACATATTGGTTTAAGTCTTGTCTGTCAGGCAGATTCCAATCTCTCCGTATGGCTGATGCCATCTCCCCTCTGCTTCCCATTACCATGGGGGTCCCTCAGGGCTCTGTACTTGGGCCTCTCCTTTTTTCAGTCTTCCTTAATGATCTCTCTCTGACTTGCACAACAACAAACATACACATGTATGCAGGTGACATGGTACTGTATACAACAGGCAAATCAGTCCCTGATGTCACCTCCAGGCTCCAAATGGATTTCAACAATATACAATACTGGTTTAGAAAGCTCCACCTCATCCTAAATTCAAAGAAAAGAGTCTCTATGACTTTCAGAACTCGGCAGAGGCTAGTCAGGACTCCTCCTTACCTACCTTCCACATCTTCGATGGGACTGTACTTGAAGATACTCCTCCTTCCGATACCTCAGAGTTTGGCTGGACAGAAACCTAAATTTCTCTGTACACATCAATTCCATCCAGAAGAAACTCTAGCTTAAGCTAGGGGCCCTATACCAAAACAGTAAATGTATCCCTCTTCCAGCAATACGAGAATTGGTACATAAAATGATTATGCCAGTTTTTGACTACTGTGATTTAGTATATGGAGCTGCCCCTCCAATCCTCCTTATCAAGACTGGACCCACTTTTTAACTTCTTCTGCTGGTTTGCCTTAGATGCTCTTGCCCTGACCCACCACTGCACATTCTACCACTCTCTGAACTTTCCAACCCTTGCTGACAGGAGAACCACATATGCGGCTAAGTTCACCTCAAAATTCTGGCTAGGAACTCACCCTGCCTACCTCTCTATCTCCTTAGCTGCCCCACTCCCCTCCAAATACACCCCCAGATCTGACAACTCATGTTCCCTGAATATACCCTATAGAAGCACTACGTCAGGCCAAATAACTTTCTCACATCGACTACCTAAACTTTGGAATCAACTACCATCCCAAATCCGACACTCCTCCTCAGTCAATTCTCTCTCCACATCCTTAACAAACTATCTAGTGACAAACTGCAATTGCATCTAGTCCCTCTGGACTGGTCTCTGCTGAGGGTCTATTTCTCCCCCACCCTCCAGTAGAATCAACTAACTGTCTCCACTTTCCTAAACTCTCCTGCATCCTAAAGTGTTACCCCTCCTGCTCCACCCCTCTTGCTGATTTGTAAATATTCTACAGCTTGTGATCTTGTTTTAATTGACTATGTACAGTGAAGCTATTTTTTCCTGTGTGATGTATACTGATGTTCTATGTAATTGCTCCCTATCCCCTTCCCCCAAGACATACCGTGAGATGAGTATCTTATTGCTCAGTGTAATTCTCCTGGTGAAACCTTTCAATAAATAAATAAATATACTACCATGGCTTCTCTTCTATTTGCAAACTCTCCCTACCATGCCCAGTAATGTATATTTCCATTCATGAGATAAATTGATATCCCATTTTGTTTGGGGAGGGAAGCCCCTGGGGGTCAGATATGTTATTCTCCAACTATACAGGAATAAAGGGGCGCTCTTAACTTCCTGAACATGCAAAAGTACGCTCAGGCATCCTAGTTACACACAGTATTGTGCTGGCTTAAGCTGGCAAACGATGCCCACTGGAAGTTAAGTGAACAAACAATAGATGACAATTTTGATCTTACCCCCACCTGTTTGGAAATCCACCTATGTGCCTGCCCCTTATGAAGGTTTTTCAGTACATGGCTGAGCCCTTGCATCAGTGGCTGCGTATCTTAGATTGCTCCTTCTCTTCGGCAGAGATGCTGTATTTTTGGGCACTGGGGTATGATGCAGACTTTTCCCCAAATAGGTACAACAGAGGTATACATAGGTGAGACAGATATAATAATAAACTTGTGTATCAAATGTTGGGACCGGTGTGGTTTCTCGCTTTTGCATCTCTGCAGGCCACTCATAAGCTTCCACAAGTGAAATATTACAGATATATACAGGTAAAGTCCTATTTGCAATCATATGAAGATTTATTCGTTGAAGTAATGGAGAAACCCACCTAGTTAATTGCCAGATCAGAGCACCTACACATACTGGTCTGGTGTTTTCATTTGGGGGGATCTGGGGACAATTAACCTTATCACTTTCTATCTCAGGGGTAGTATTTTAGAACGTCTAATCAGTGTAATTTGCAAGGCCTTAGGGGAGTCACCCAGCGAGAACACAGATAAGATAAGGGAACAATGGGTGTAGGAGTTAAATACTGAGATTGACTCCGAGGCCTGGACCTCCTACGCCCTCCCAGCATACAAGGTATTATAAGTTACATATTGGAAAGAATATGCTTGGAAAGTTAGGACAATATTTTTCCAAACCCCAGCAATGACAGCTGGATACACTGACCCCTCACTGGGGGTCTGCTGGAGAGGCTGTGGTTGCATCTCAGCAGGTCTTGGACATGTTCTGTTGTCTTTTGAACTGCTTGTGCAATATTGAAAGGAGATTTTGGATGATATAATTTCAACTTATGAGTGTATGGCCCTTCTTACACAAACATACATTCTTACAGCCATGGTACCACAAGGGTTAAAGTCAATAAGGAAACTTATAAACCGACTACCCATCTTTTATTTATAGCTAAGAAAGTGATAACTAGGCTCTGGTACACACAAAGAGTTCCTGCTCAGGAGATGTGGAGAAAAGTGACGCAGAAAGTTTATTATTTGGAGAGGCTTTCAGCAAGGCTGCAGGCACACACCACTTTCTTTGAGATCAGGAGGTGCAAATGGGTGCTGCATCAAATGGAGCATTGTCTGAACTTTAACCATAGAATTGGTTGGGGCCTGCTCCATACAACAGTTAAGTGGGCATCTGCTTAACTCTCCTCTTATCCTCTAACACCAACACCTTGACCAAGGATGTAACTATAGGACTAACCCTTTGCTGCTGCAGTGGGGTTCTCTCTCTCACTCTCTTCTTCTCTCTCTCTCTCTCTTCTTCTTTTTTCACTCTCATTTCTTCTTTCTGCTTATTTCTCTTTTTCATATTCTGGAATATATGTTTTTTTAAGTAAGCATAATAGCACACAAGCAAGGAATCTTTTTATCCATAAGTGTTCCTTGATACGCTGTATCTGTGATGTCTTGCTTTAAGTTTACTTCCCACAGAGGTGTACATCTCTCACTGCTGACCCTTCTCCTAAAGGAACACAGAAGAACATGACTACCCGATATATGGACATGTGCCCCAGGCAGAGTGGAATGCATGGGCTAAGGGCAAAGGCGAGACATGGGTAACTCTTGTGGATTATTGCAGGCACTAAGAACTTTATAGCACTGAGACCCGGGATGAAATAATGTAGGAGGCAACAAGCAGCACATTAAGACATTCAATGGCTAAAGATCTAGAGTAATCTAATAGCTATGTTGTATTGGTGTCCTTGTTTAAGTGATGATATGAAATATGATCTTTCTTTTTCACATGAAAGTATTTTCGATAAAAATCTAAATGTAAAAAATAAATAAATAATGCCCTAACTGAGAAATTAACTAAAGCACTTTACTAGATATTAAAAGTAAAATAATAAATCATAAACCAGCCAGAAGTGAAGAAATGACTTTGGGGCAACTGCTCTCTTCAGTGGAGAAATAAATCTGATGTTAGGAGTCTGAATGGATCATGACCACACAGCAGAGTTTGAACTTGATTCTAATGTTCCATAGTTAGCACAAAGTTACAAAGCATTGGGGCTGCTCATTCCTGGGGAATAGTTGCACATTGTGAATATATACTGATGGATTCCTCGGGTTAGAAGATAAGCAATAAAACAAAAAGAAATTAAAAAGTACCTGAAACCAAACTGAAAAATTGCAGTATAGATAGTGATGCTGGTGTGGTTCACATTCTACAGTATTATAATTCTGTTACTTGTCTGTTTTGGAGTATGCAAGAATGGAAATCTTTGTTCAACAACATAGTCGTAAACTCTGTATCCTGCAAATATTTGCTTCCTTAAGACTTTTTGTATTTACAGTACATTTCACACTCCTGATTCTGTATCTTCTTGGGTATGTACATGAATGTGCATACCTATGTTGATTTATTACAAAAATACTCTATGTTAGGATAATGCAAAATTTTGTGGTCAAAACACAAAACGTGGTCAGGAAAGCAGAAGTTAATGTTCTTTTGCTGATAACCTTAACTTACCAGTTCTGTCAGGCAGTGTGGCTTAACCCAACTAAATGTTGCGTACAGTAATTATGAAACCTTAGTACTTTGCTGACAGAGAATAGTTTTACGGTTCTGGTATTAATTGGGTTATTAACTGAAGAACCTTACTGTTGGATGTCCTGAGGATTTTTATTTTTGTCCATGCATTCTAACATTACCGTAATTTTTTTTAATAATAAATATTTAGCTTCATCACCCTCTCAAATGGATGGTCGTGCACTTGAACCCATTTCTGGTGCCAGTATATACCCTTCCCCATTAACATCCCTCTCTCTTTCCATTCCATGGCAAGAACTGTCTGGTGTCCAGTGGCTCCTTCTCCATCTGCCTATCCCATGCTATGATCTCTCAGGTCTCAAGTGTCTTCCACCTTCATCTCCTTGTCCCTTGACCAGAACTCCTCAGTGTCCACAGGCAACCCACTCTCACTGCTCATACCATGCTAAGCACTCACCATTGTTCAGTGACCCTCCTCTCTCCTCCTGTGCTGTATAAAACCCTATCTGGTGTCTTGTGGTACCACCTGCCCCCTTCTCATCCAGTGTCAGCATGTTTCCAGTGACACCCCATCTTGAATCAAGCATTCCCTGGCTTCCAGCATTACTCACTCCTCCCTATCCCATAAATAGTACACTCAATTAATTTATTTATTTATTGAAATGTTTCACCGGGAAGGCACAGTGAGCAACAAGTCACTCATCTCCCAGTGCAACCTGGGGGGAAGGGGTGCAACTGGAACGAGACATTAAACATTCAAGCTACAAGAGCAACATTAACATACAGTTGTGAGGCAGGTGTTACAAACAGTGTTACAACAGTGTTGTGCATAAGATGTAGAAAGCGTGGACAATAATAAGTGCCAAGATAATAAGTAAACAAGTGCTTACATGAATGAAAAAGGGGAAGGAGAGGTGAGGTGGGGAAGGGGGAAGAGTTGTGTCCCTGGAGACCCTTCAGGATCCGAGAAACCCTGCAATTGGACTGGGGGATGAGAGAGAAGGGGATAAGGCAGTGTCCCAGAGAAACCCCTTCAAGATGGTGGGGGAAGGGAGTAGATGAGAGATGCAATTCCCTTGAGGGGGTAGAAGAGAGACCCATGGAGAGCATTCGGGGTCCTTTATATTCAGTGAGAGATCAAAGAAGGCCAGTAAGGAGGAGCAATTTGGAGAAGGGGAGGAGGGTTAGAGATTTGGGGGGGGTGCAAAGGGTAAAATGAAGGTGAGGGTAGAGGGGTAGGGTTTGTCTGGAGCTTAGAGGACAAAATTAGGGAGGGACATAGCAGGAGCAACTAGGTTCAAGTTATTATTGAGGGCAGAGTTGATGGAGTAGGTGGAGGATGAGTGCTGGATTTGAAGGGGAATGGAATTCCAGATTTTTGGAAGGCAGTAAGAGTAACCAGATTGGCCGATTTGGGTGGATCTGTGTGGGACAACCAGGGTATGGTAGTTGGTTAATCTAAGGGAATGGGAGGGTAAGGGATGTTATAAAGGAGGAGGTGAGGTGGGAAGGGAGCTCACCCAACCAGTACTTGGAGGTGAATTAAGCACAGTGGGAGTGTCACCTGTTTGTAAGAGAGAGGAAGGATAGGGCACGATAAAGACAGCAATGATAGGTGTGAAGGTGGCATCCAGGGCAAAGTAGCAGAAGGAATTGAAGAGCATGTCCAGTCTAGCCAGGGAGGACTTAGTGGCAGCACCATAGACAGTGTCACAGTAGCCAAAAATGGGCAGTATCATCTTCTGAACAAGTTCACGCCTAGACATAGGGGGGATGCAGTTATGGTTCCTGAACAGGGCACCTAGCTTGGGGCGCAGTTTTTCTGGATGGCATCAATATGTCCAGAGAAGTTTAGGTGTTGGTCCAATCAAACACCTAAGTGCCTGAAGGAGGATGTGTCCTCAAGTAAAGTTCCCTCAAAGGTGTGAAAAGTGGGTAGGGAGGGTAGCCTAGAGATTGTCTGCTTTGTGCCAAAGGTCATGGAGACAGTCTTCTTGGCATTGAAGAAAGGTTTACAGTTAGCAAACCAGAGCTGAACCTTGTCGAAGTCTTGCTGTAAGCTGATTGTAATTATCATTGGCATGCATAAGTACGGTGGTGGATGGGGAGAAAACAGGGGAAGGTTGTTTAAGAAGATGGAGAACAGGAGGGTCCCTAATACTGAGCCCTGGGGGACTCCAGTGCTAATTGGGATGAGAGGGGAAGTGGCGTCCAAGATCTTAACTGATTGGGTTCTACCAGTAAGGCGGGCCTTGAACTAGTTTGTGACAGAGGGAGATAGGGCAGCTACTGGGAGTGAGTTGGGGGAGAAGGGAGTAAGAGACAGTGTTCGAAGGCCTTAGCTAGGTTGGCAAAAATGGCAGAGATAATTTGGCCATTGTCCATCCCAGTTAGGATGGAGTCTGTGAGCTATAGGAGAGACAGAGATGGTGGTTGAGTGTTTTTTCCTGAAACCAGATTGGAAATGGGTGAAAAAGGAGGTGTCAGATAGAAAAGAGGTGACTTGGGAAAGGAAAATGTGTTCTTGAAGCTTGGCAAGGGTAGGGAAGAGAGAAATGGGGTGATAGTTGCCAGGGGATGAGGGATCACCCCCTTGGGTAGAGGGAGGACCACAGTATATTTCCATGAAAAGTGGACCAAGACAATAGAGAACGAGAGATTTAGGATTATTGAGAGGGGCTAGGCAATGGCTGAAGCAGCGAGGGAGAGGAGTTTTGGGTCAAGGCCACCAGAGGAGGCACCTTTGGAGGGGTTGATGGTGAGGAGGGCACGTAGTTAGAGGGTTACAGTAGTAAAGAGAAGGGAAGGTGGAGGGGTGCTGGAGGGGGCACCAATTGGAGGGTGGGAAGAGGGAGAGGGAAGGGTAGGAGGGAGGGAGGGAGGGATTTCAGTAGCTCAGTGACACAGGAGGTATAGCAGTAGTTAAATTCCACAGCTACAGCTAGTGGGTCAGACACTAGTGAGCTATTTACTTTAAGTACCAGGGGTGGTGGGTAAGATGAGGGGGTAAATAGGGTGTGGACCACCTTTCAGAACTTTGAAGGAGAATTTATTTTGGTGATGAAGGCAGATTTGAAATATTCGGTACAAGAGTTTCTGAGCATGAGGAAGTTTGCGAGGTGACTAGGATACTGAGTAGCTTTATGACACTTCCAGGCTCAGTCTCTAGCCCTGAAGCAGGCCAGAAGTTCAGTGGTTATCCAAGGACTCTAGTGTCTAGTGGTATATCCTCTATGTCCCCATCCCTCACCTTTGCTTCTCTAGTGTGCATTGACACTTTCCTCTCTCTCTCTCTACCTGAACTGCCTGAGATATTCTATAGTATCCAGTGGCATCACTTCCTTCTTATTTCCCATCCCAGGTACTGTATTCCCTGGTGTACAGTAGCACCTTGTCCCTCTCCTTATTACAAGCTTTCCTAGTGACCAGTGACACAACCAATAATAGGAATCTCCCAAGATGCCAACTAGTACAGCCCCCCCGTCACCTCCATGACTCATGCCACCGGAATTGATTACTGGGACTACAAAAATATGTACAAGAAGGAAATTTTTATTCACTCTGCTAATGTTTAAGATTTAATGATTTGTACAGTAGTTTCATGCAGACTGTTCTAAAACAAGATCAAGAACTTTAAAAATGATGTTCCTTCTGGTACCATCTAAAATACTAAAACTTTCAGTTGGATCCACTCATCTATCTGAGTTACAAATGAACCCATGTCAAGGTTTTATGCACAAGTTACAAGAGAACACTAACCATATACAGTTATCTATATTCACATGTACAGCTATACAGTATGGCCCAGATATTCAAACTGCACTCAAAACTGGCGCAACAGCAGGAGCAAGCACAAACCAGTTACGCAAATGCGCAACAGGTGCGATATTCAAACATGGAGCAGAGCAAATTGCGCAAGCAACCAACGTCTGAATATCGCACATACTGCGCCATCGCGCAACCAGGAAGGAGAAGCTGAGCCAAAATGCTGCGCTATGGCGCAACCATGGAAGCTCAGCTGAGCAGTGCAGAGCTGCCATAGCGCAAGCACAGCCCCCCAGAGCAATGGAACTGCACATCCAGGGAGGCAGGCTGGGGCCCACCGCCAGCCATGCCACACATGGGCACAGGAACTCACTGCAGAACCCACACCACACTGGCACACCCCAAGCACAGCATCACTGGGGGTGGGACGGCTGATCCACGTGCCCATGGGGACAAGCCAACTAAAGCATAGCAGAGCCATGATGCCCCAGCACAACCACTGGCAGGCAGAGAGTGCCACACTCAGGGGGTTGACAACCACAGTGCACATCAGTCCCCCCTGTACACACAGCACAGCGTGCACCGTGCCCCCAAGACACCGCTCATGTGCAGTGACAGGCACTGCAGGAAACACCATGCACCCCCATGCCACACGTCAACCCCATGCTGCAGAGAAGCAGACCACCCAGACCCACCCTGTGCACCCAGCAGTGGGTGGCAGCAGATGGCGAGAGCAACAGAAAGGCAATGCTATGCTGGTGATACCTCCCCATGGACACACACACACACACACACACACACATATATCCAGGACCATAGTAGCCCAGATGGCATGTACACCCCTGCAACGGAGCACCCAGAGCCAGTTGCAAAGCAGACACCAACACAGCAGTTGTACCAAAATAGAATTTTATATTCAAACAAAAAGAGGTAACAAAACAGCTAAACTATGTACAAGTTGGGGGGACGGGTAAAAGGCAGGTGCAAGGGGAGGAAAACAACTTGGAGAGAAGTCAGGGTGAAAGGGATGGGGAAGGGCAAATAAAAGGTGGGCTACGGCCCAGCAGGCTCCTGCTCCTCCCCCTGCCGTCTTCCCCTCCTGTGTCTGTGCCGCCGTTCCCCCTGTTGCTGTAGGGCTTGCAGGAGCTCTCTGTTGTCGCCGGCCAGCTGTGTCAGGCACCGGACATCGTGCGCCATGCGCCGAAGCACACCGAGGCCTAGGAAAATGGGAACACAGTCAATGGCTGAGACTGACCACAACCCTGAACACCACCCAACCTGCAACCCAGCTAACCCAATGTGCTGCACATGTGATGGCATGCACCCACCCACAGTGAACATGCACATGGCCATCACAAACAGGCGGCACCAGCCATGTGCACCACCGCCCACACACACTGCCCACGTCAATCACAGTACAAACTAGGCTGTCATGTGATGTTGCAACGTGGTGCAAATGCCACACACAGCTATGTGCCCAGTGCATGCCTGGACCACCTGTGATGCATACACAGACGTGTCGTGATGCTGCACTGTGATGCAGGTCACCTGTGTCACGCCACATACATGGATACATAGACAGTGTCGGCAGATAGGGGCCTATGGGACACCTAGTCTGGCCATTTGGCCTTGTACGATCACTCTCATGTCCTTAAGTCCATTCCCCTCACCCCTGACCTCCAGAAGTCCCTCATGGTGAGCCCACACATACAGATCTCCCGTGACCAAGTCAGCCCCCACCACATCCTCTGGCAGGGTGTTCCACTCGTCCACCACCCATAATGTGAGGAAACACATTCGCATGTTTCACTTAAACGAGCCCCCTCCAACTGCATCCCATGCCCTCTACACCTGGAACATCCTCTACGCTGACAAATATTGGTTCCTGCACACTGTTCCCCCCTGTACAATACTCGTATGACCCCATCATATCCCCACACCCTCCTCCCCTCCAGGGAGTACATGTTCAGTTCCGTCAACCTGTCTGCATAGGACATGTGATGCAATCCATGCACCATCCATGTCGCCCTCCTGTGAACGCTCTCCACCCAGTCCCTGTCCATACGCAGCTATGTGTTCCGGAACTGTACACTGTACTCCAGTGTGGGGACTCACTAGTGTTACGTATAGTGGAACTACTACCACCCATCTGGTTGTGTCCATCATGGTTGGTGGTCCTGCCCCCCCAGCATGCAATAGCATCCATGACGTAATGATACTCACACTCCTCCAGCAGCTCAGTCTGCGCTGCTGCTGCTGCTGTTGATGCTGCTGCTGCCGCTGCGGGCCGACGGCCTGTGGGACTGGGGCCCTGGCATGGCCCACATCAGCCGTCGGCGCCCGTCCACCATCCGGCCTGTGGGAGACATATGGTGAGACAAACATCAGTGTGACTCAAAAGCAGAGTGCCCCCTGCCCCAGTAAGACTGCCTGCCCACACAGCCATAACCATCCATCGCACAGCTGCACACACTGACACACCGATGCACAGCCACCCAGGCACACACACACCCCTACAGAGAATATAGGTGAATAGATGGTACACTCACGTGGCCTAGGCACCAGGCCCCGCCTGGCATGGGAACGCAGCCGCGCTAACAGCTCCGGGTCCCTCCGGCGGAGATCACTGAACCGGTGCCGGCACTGCTCAGCAGACCGGCCCCGGCCAGTGACCCCCACCAGGTCAGTGGCCACTTGCTGCCACACATGGGTCCTCGGTCCGGTGAGGGGGGCCTCACCATACAGTTGGTCATAGTGGGGCTCCACTAGGGCCACCAGGTTGGCCACCTCAACTTGGCTCCACGGCACCGCCCTCCTCCTAGCCATGGCACCAACTTTACAGCAGGCAATATGGCGCCCCGCTGCGCTGTGACCCCACGTGGAGTTGTTGCGCAATAGACCAGCACAGGCACCTATCGCGCTGTTCGCACAGCGCCGTCACTTTACATGGCGCTGTAGCCAGACAGCGCAATAGGGACGTACACATGGCATGCACTCAGCGCCAGGGGTCAGAGGGCATACCCAAGGTCACGGCAATGACGCAAGGCTACGCACAGCGCCATAGGATGCATAGGTATCCTGCGCGACTGCGGCACAGCACCAGTGCCACGGGACTATCTGCAGAGGTGCCACAGCGCCATATAGTGCCCAGTGCTGCAGCGCCATGGACAACAATGGTGGCCATTTCCAGAATAGCCTATCGCTCAGCAGTTCTGCAGTGCAATCGACGCATGCGTAACCCGTCTGGGCATGCGCAATGCAGTGTAGCACACAACCACAAACATGCGCCATCGGCTCAGCCGGACCTTCCCTATTGCGCTAAGCGCATTTATGCAATATTCAGCCGACATATGCAAAGCAGGCGATCAGCCATTCAAAGGCGCAGTGGCACGATTAGCATGTCATTAAAGTTGCGCCACACCTCATTTGCATGTGTTGCGCTATAAAAATACGACACTGGGTTGTGGCGGCCAGATTTGGTTGTTGCAGCTGAGAGGTGAGTTACATGCTGTGTGATGCTCAGGACAATGCACATGGGCAGGGGTGCTGGAGGGTGTCACGGGATGAGGGGGCTGAGCATGATGAGGGCACTTAGAAGGGGGCAGAGGGCACCCTTTCCATCAGTATCTGCCAGGCAGCGAGGAAAGGGGGGGGCTTCTGCCCCCGGCCTGCAGCTATGCTCATGGGGAAATGCTGTGGACTGCAGAGTGACAGGTGTCCACTTCCACCCATACAGATCAGCATGACTGACGAGAACCAGGCCGAGGGTGTGGACGGCGGGCGTAGGAGGAGGCCGAACTTCACCACAGCAGAGACCGAGGCCCTCTTCCAGGCCTCCTGGAGGATGAGCCGCTTGAGTGGGCGGAGGGCACCTCAGCAGCGTGCAGCTGCATGGGAGGTGGTAGCTCTGGCCGTCAACCTGCAGAGACCACCAGCTCCGTGCAGGAGTGCCACTGAAAGATGGGGACTGACCGCGGGAGGCTGAAGGAGAAGGTGGCAGCCTTCAGGGTGGCGATGCTGCCACTGGTGGGGACCACCAGTGGTGTTGCAGCTGACCCCGACTGAGAGACACTGGTCACGGCCATGCAGGCCGAGTGCCATTGCGGGTGTTCCTGGCGGAGGATTCCAGACAGGTGGAAGCCCATCACTGCACGGTATGTCATGGTGATGTTGTGGGGGGGGGCTGTTGTTCACATGCACTCACATGTACTCTCTTTCTGTTTCAGATCCTGTTCGTCTGCAGGAGACGGTGGTGGTGGGTGCTGACAGTGAGGCAGACCTACTGGACCAGGAGGAGGGACCTTCCACCTCCGCCAGCAGCCTGCACGCACTAGCAGCAGCAGGCCGGCTGGGCTGACAACTCTGCCGGCAGTGATACGGGTGCAGGGGGTGCACAGCCTGTGTCACAGCAGTCTGGCATGCAGGTGTGCCAGCATGCTGTGCCTATGGCAGTGGCCGCACCGGCACTATTGATGATGGCAGGCCTGCAATGGCCAGTGAGAGGTGTGTGTCCACGAGGGACACAGGCAGCAACACATGCCCCGCGGCCGTCCAGCTCCACACCTGTGTACCAGCATGCTGGCACAGTCACAGGCTGGGCCTGTCAGCACCCGGTGGGGCAGCACCGTGGCTGAGCAGGTGTCTGGCACTGTTGACAGCACAGGGGTGGAACAGGTGGACCTGGGGGCTCAGCAGTTGGAGGGACAGCAGCAGCAGTTGCACACCAGGCCTGGGGGACAGCGTCAGGCAGTGGCACTTGTCCACCGCCCTTGGATCAGCCCATACCTGGTCCTGGTGAACAGCGGCCACCCTCAAGGGTGCTGTGCACCAGGACCATCCCACCCTGGGGTCACGATGCCATTGGGGCACAGTACCCTTTGGACGTGCACACCGCCTGCTGCAGGAGTTGGTACAGCTGCGAGGCGGGTTGCAAGGTCGTGGAAGCACTGACTGTGTCCGTGGAGCGGCATAGCAGGGAGTGTGCTTGGGACGGGCCGAGATGGTCCATATGCGGACGGATGTGACCGCTGCCATCGACAGGCTGACCCAGGCAGTGGTCTCTGTGGCGACCGCATTGAACACACTGTCTGGTGACCCTGTACCGCACCCCACACAGTGCGCACTCCACTCCCGTTCCTGGCGCTGAGACACCAGGCCTGTCGACGCTGGTTCTGCTGTGGGCATCCGAGCACCCCTGGTGCAAGTTTCTTCAGCGGGATGCAGACCCCTGTGCTGAGCAAGGTCGCGGTCACGCACTGAGACCCCTGGTGGTGCAGTAGTGCCACTCGATGTAGCCCCTGCGCAGCCTGCCAGTGCTGCTAGGCCCGCGGCGGGCCGCCACGCATCCGGTGGCCGTGGGACAGTGCTCCTGACTGAGCTGTCTCCCAATGCAGGCCCTGTCTGGTGCTGCCTGTGTGCAATGTGTGTCATGGTGGGCAGTGCACTGCTGGTGCTCTGCTCACCAAACTGACACACGGACCACCTGCACACTCTCCCAACTGCTGTCCACAGGTGCGTGTGGATGATGATGCCTGCATTGCAGAGGTGCAAGGTTGCCCAGGTCCTGACACACGACGTGGACAGTCCAGGTGGTGAGGGTGGTTGGTGGTGCTGTGTGATAGCATGAACTCCACATTGCTGTGCTGCTGCCCCTGTATGCTGCCTGGTGTGTGTGTGTGTGTTTATTTGAGTGCTCACCCCTCTCTGCTAATGTGTTGGTATGCGTAGACCCTTCAACTCCCCTGACCTTCATGCACGGTGTGTTCCCCTGTGTGCCTATGGTTTGCGCATAGACAGTGTTGCCTGCACATGTCCCCTTGACTTACTTGTGTTGTGCGTAGTGCTCTTCTGCAATGGTGTCCCGGTGCAGCTGGGCCTGCCGGGTCAGTCGGGGGTCCCTCCATCCTAGGGGGTGGCTCATCACCCATATCACCGGCGCCACTGGCGTCCCCATCGCTGTCCCCCTCTTGGACCTGTACGGCTATCCCATGGTCTTTGGCCATGTTGTGCAGGATGCAACAGGCCAGGAATATCCCACAGGCCTTTTGGGGGCTGTACTGTAGGGCTCCGCTGGAGGTGTCCAGGCATCGGAAGCGTGCCTTGAGTATCCCGAACACCCGCTCTATGATGTTCCGTGTTGCGGCGTATGCCTCATTGAAACCGTGCTGCGCTGGGGTCGTGGGGCGCCGGTATGGTGTGAACAGCCAGGGACGGAGTGGGTATCCACAGTCACCTGTGTGGAGATAGTGGAGATCAGTGTTAGGTCAGGTCCATATTGCCCATATCCTTGTGTGCCACTACCATGGCACCTGTGTCATTCCCACCCTTGCACAGAGTTTGCATTCCATACATGTACTCACCCACTAGATGACCCGTGGGGATGTTCCCGCCTCGAATCGATGGCACAGTGCAGATTGGTGCCATATGAAGGCATCATGTGCTCCGCCAGTGTGTGTGCACAGACATTGATGATGCGCCCAGTGGCATCACACACCACCTGGCAGTTGACACTCGAGTAGCCCTTTCGGTTCTGATATGCTTGCCCGTCGGGGCCAGGTGGCGTGCGAATGGCCACATGGGTGCAGTCTATGGCACCTAGCACGCCAGGCATTTGTGCTACCCTGTGGAACTCCTGCATGTTTGCTGTACGCTCTACCGCGGTGCTGGGGAAATGGATGTACTCCGCAGCATGAGGCAGCAGTGCGCTGAGGAATTGGGTGAGGATGCATGACGTGACCGACTGTGTGATGCCTGTGGTGTCCCCTGTCGGCCTCTGGAAGGTGCCCGTGGCGAGCAGGCACATGCAGGCTGTCACCTTGGTCTCCACGGACAGAGCATGACTCCGTCGTGAGGGTGCCTGCATCACATCACTGCACAGCTCACTGAGCCGTCTCAGTATTGCCCTGTTCAGGCGGTGCCGACCCCACGATCTCAACATCACTGTACAGCTCGTGTCTGCGGGCCTGATACCTGTCGGGGCATACCGCGGACGGGCCCTCTACGCCGTCGCCCCTGCAGCATGCTGTCTCCCCCCCTCATTACAGCTTCCATGTGGAAGCTGACACTGTCCATCTCCTGGCTTCTGCCCCCAGCTGCTGTTCCTGTGTTGCCCCACTGCCCCCACTGCTGCTTCCACTGCACCGGCACCCCCACTGGCCTCTCTGTCCTCCAGGACCCACTGTCCCTCTGTCCTTCCTGCTCCTCTCTGTCTCTGTCTCTCTCTCTCTCTCTGTCTCTTCCCCAGTTTGCGGCCTGCTCGAGTTCTTGTGCGCTCCCCTGAGCCGTTTATTTTGGCTCAAATCTGGTACTACGCAACTTCCTGCTATGAGCCACTCTTGCGCATTGCGCAAGTGTTCAAAATTCGCATTGCGCACTTTATGCATGGACCGCCCCCCCGGTTGCGCGATGCCTTCATTTCCATTGCGGCTGTGGCTCAGCGTGTATCCGGTGGTGCACCGCCCTTCTCAATATCGCAGAATGGCGCATTTTGGAGTTGCGCACGCGCAACCCTGTTGCGCATGTCGCAACCCTTTTGAATATCTGGGCCTATATGTTCAATATAGCCAGCAGCGTATTTTTGTGTTGTTTCCTCAATTATTTTTCTGGGCTTGTATTACCCAAATCCTTTCTCACAGACATCACATATCTCTTTTCAGTTTTTCTGCCATCTTGACTCCATTCTGTTCCACCTGGTTCTCTATTCAATATCATAAATATTGCTAGAACACATTAAAACCAAAACTATGGGCAACCCCAGCAACATTGTTTTTTGTTTGTTTATTTGTTTTTGTTGTTAATAAATTCATCTTTAGAATGTACAGATTGTTATACATGTCTAAGAAAGTAACTTTAATGTTTCTTCATAATCCACTCTTTAAAAGAGGCATGATTTATTTTCAGTTCACCAGCTTCATTATCATTGGTTAGCCAGCCAATTAGAAGCATTTGCATTTATACTTAAGACCGACTTTTGCTCCACTGATTCTATTACATAAATTAACCGGCTAATTAGCAATATGTAATGTAACTTATTTTAAAACACCATTCTGAAGAAATTCAGTGATTTACTGAGCATTATGTCATCTGCAAGGAGAGCCAGAAACAAATGATTTGATACTTTTTATTGGACCAACATGGATGTTACAGAAAAGAACAAAGTGCTTTAGCTTTCGAACCAACCAGGTCCTTCTTCAGAAGCTTTGTGGCAGTTTTTTCAAATATCCCATACTATTAACACCAGGTTATATAGAAAAAGCAGAAATAATTCTCATTGGTTTAACACATACATTTAAAACATAATAGAAGATTACGTCAGAGAAGCTAATTAACACCAGTATGCCTTTATCCGAGGAGCCTCAGAAGGGCAAAGGTTATCAAGAATTCTCTACAGCCAAAGAGTTCTTGTCACATAAATTTTAAATGTCTCAGTATGCCAAGAAAGCATTCTAGTGATAAAAAAACCTTGGAGTGGCATTCTCTAATACATGTAAGATGAGCTTACAACTTACATTCCAATTGTCCTGGTATATTAAAGGACAGATAATAAGAGACAAAATCCTGAAATTAGGTATAACTGCAAGTTGAAATCAAACCTCAAATTAACCTACACATATAAACATGATGCATGAAAGTATCACTTGTAAGTGTAAGTGCAAAAAAAAAAAAAATTGTCAATGACCCCCAAGAAAACGAGACCATAAGCCTGATAAATGCAGATTTCAACACAGAGTCTGTGTATAACAAAATGCACAGAATCAGTCTAAGCAATCTAAATGAAAACCCAAAGGAATTACACCTTTAATGAACCCCCAAGTAAATGAGATATGCATCTTAATATGAGCAGTTAAAGATGTGACAGTGTGAAATCCACCCACTGACAACTAATAGAAGGAAATAAATGCACACTATATGTGAAAATTAAGTGTTCTAGCCATAACTGCCCCATGCACGCTCCACCCACACATGTGTACATACACCACACCACACCCCCCCACACACACACACACCTGCACACCCCACACAACAAATATAGCAAACACATTCCACACACATCACACCACACCACGCACAACAAACAACACACATGCACACCATACCCACAACACACAAAAAACACACACCAAACACACACAAAACACACACATACATACATACATACATCAGTATACACACACACACACTCAAACGCACTCACCACAGTGTTAAGGTGAAAAGTCAACAATGTAGATAACCATAAACTTACAAAATCAAAGGCCCGTTGAAGAACTAAACTGTTCATGTCCATCTTTTAAAGTAAAGGTCTGTGTAAGTTTAAGTGGAATAATGTCATGTACCCAACATCAATGTTCAATCCATCTGCCACCATATTGAGAAGTAAAATAAGTCTAATTTCAGAAGCCCATCTCTGTTGTGTACTGTTGAAATGTCCTTTTAAGACCATTACAGACATATCTGAGATTGAGTGGTCATCCTGGGAGAAGTGCTGGGCTACTGGTTTCTCAATCATCTTGTGATTAATAGAATGTCTGTGTGAATTCATTCTAGTGCGGAGTTGTTGGCTTGTCTCCCCCACATAACCTGTGCGAGGACATTTCTTGCATTGGATAAAGTAGACCACATTACTTGATGTACATGTATAATTCCCCTGTATCCTGAATAGTCTGTTTTGTGATGTAACCACACAGTCTGAAGTGGAAATGAGGTTACATGTCTTACATGTGCGTTGATGACAGGGTTGTGCATATGATGTCATGGTATTCTGTTCCGGTTCAAGTTGACTCTAATAATCAGGTTGGCTAAATTAGGTGGTTGTTTAAAAGATAGTAGTGGTAGTTCTTGAAAAATACAGTTAAGGGTTTCATCCTCACTAATTATTGGATGGAGATCCTTAGTAATCTTACGTAGGAGTTCAAGGTCAGGATGGTATGTGACTACTAAGGGTTGCTGGTAGTCATCCGTTCCTTATATTGCAGTAGCTGTTCTCTTGGGACCTGTGTTGCACGTTCCACTGCTCTGTCAATTTCCCTGGATGAGTGTCCTGCTCAATAAAGGTGTTTTTCAACATCGCCAGATGTGTGTCTCTCTGTCTTCTTCATTTGAACAGAGGCGGTGATACCAAGTGCTTGACTACATATAACAGATTTCTTTGTGTGCTCGGGTGATTACTTTTCTTGTGTAAGTATCTCTGTCTGTCTGTTGGTTTCCTGTAAAGACAGGTATGTAGGGTACCATCCTTAATAGTGACAGTGGTATCCAGAAAATGTACACTTGTGGCAGAATATTCTAGGGAAAGCTTTATAGTTGGGTGGAGGTTATTAAGTTGGCACCTTTCAGTTGTTAATTTGTCCACCCACACACTGACTAATGGGGAATTAAATGTACTTTCTAAGGGCCTCAATATCTGCCCAACTAAACCACTGGACAGAATACAGTTTTGTGGTGAAATGGAGGAATACTTCCGCAGATTGAGACTCAGGGAATTTTTTCATGGCAGAGAAGACATCACAGACAGGGAAGAAATCACAAACAGTAAAACTACTATGGATAAGAAAAAGAAACCATATGAGTTTACCCCATCAAGTGGCCGTAACAAGAAACTGGACAAATACATTAATTGCTTTCACAGAGTTACTGGTGAGATTCTTAATAGGCAGAAACAGGCCCGCTACAACCTCTCTCCATTGGAGCGGAGGCTATACAAACACTAAAATCAAACCATAACATTGTCATAAAATAAGCTGATAAAGGCTCGGCAGTGGTGATATTGAATCGGAAGATTACATTACGAGAAGCCAACGGCAGCTAAGTGACCTTACTACAAAAGTACTGGGAAGTGACCCAACTACAGAATATAAAAGAGAACTACAGAAGTTAATTAAAACATTTCCAGAGCATGTCCAAGACAAACTAAAGGACCTCGTCCCCAGTGAACCTAAGCCAGGGACATTCTACATGCTTCCTAAAATACATAAGCCTGGTAATCCTGGTAGACCCATAGTCTCTGGTAATGGCACCCTGACAGAGGGATATCAGGGTTTGTAGAAGCTATTTTCAAACCGCTGGTTATACAAAGGATAGTTACATCAAGGACACTACTCACTTCATACATAAACTTTCTGGTTTTAAGGACTTACCACCTGATACCCTTTTAGCCACGATGGATGTAACCTCCCTCTACACTAATATTCCACACACAGATGGCATTTCAGCCTGCCTCAAATATCTGCATGACAAAGAATTGGACCCCAACATTGACCCTGGAGTTGTGGGTAAACTCACTGAATTCATTCTGACACATAACAACTTCAGCTTTAATGGTAAACATTATGTTCAAACTATAGGAACTGCAATGGGAACCAGGATGGCTCCACAGTATGCTAATCTTTTAGGGCGAATTTGGAGGAGGATTTTCTAAGGCACTGTACACAAACCACTCACTTATTTCCGTTACATTGATGATTTGTTTATAATTTGGACAGAGGGCACTGACACACTTAAAGATTTTCACCAAGAACTTAATAACCTCCACCCAACTATAAAGCTTTCCCTAGAATATTCTGCCACAAGTGTACATTTTCTGGATACCACTGTCACTATTAAGGATGGTACCCTACATACCTGTCTTTACAGGAAACCAACAGACAGACAGAGATACTTACACAAGAAAAGTAATCACCCGAGCCACACAAAGAAATCTGTTATATATAGTCAAGCACTTCGGTATCACCGCCTCTGTTCAAATGAGGAAGACAGAGACACACATCTGGCGATGTTGAAAACACTTTATTGAGCAGGGACACTCATCCAGGAAACTGACAGAGCAGTGGAACGTGCAACACAGGTCCCAAGAGAACAGCTACTGCAATATAAGGAACGGATGACTACCAGCAGAATACCCTTAGTAGTCACATACCATCCTGACCTTGAACTCCTCATAAGATTACTAAGGATCTCCATCCAATAATTAGTGAGGATGAAACCCTTAACTGTATTTTCAAGAACTACCACTACTATCTTTTAAACAACCACCTAATTTAGCCAACCTGATTATTAGGAGTCAACTTGAACGAACAGAATACCATGACATCATATGGTACACGACCCTGTCATCAACGCACATGTAAGACATGTAACCTCATTTCCACTTCAGACTGTGTGGTTACATCACAAAACAGACTATTCAGGATACAGGGGAATTATACATGTACATCAAGTAATGTGGTCTACTTTATCCAATGCAAGAAATGTCCTCGCACAGGTTATGTGGGGGAGACAAGCCAACAACTCCGCACTAGAATGAATTCACACAGACATTCTATTAATCACAAGATGATTGAGAAACCAGTAGCCCAGCACTTCTCCCAGGATGACCACTCAATCTCAGATATGTCTGTGATGGTCTTAAAAGGACATTTCAACAGTACACAACAGAGATGGGCTTCTGAAATTAGACTTATTTTACTTCTCAATATGGTGGCAGATGGATTGAACATTGATATTGGGTACATGACACATTATTCCACTTAAACTTACACAGACCTTTACTTTAAAAGATGGACATGAACAGTTTCGTTCTTCAACGGGCCTTTGATTTTGTAAGTTTATGGTTATCTACATTGTTGACTTTTCACCTTAACACTGTGGTGAGTGCATTTGAGTGTGTGTGTGTGTATACTGATGTATGTATGTATGTATATGTATGTATGTGTGTGTTTTGTGTGTGTTTGGTGTGTGTTTTTTGTGTGTTGTGGGTATGGTGTGTATGTGTGTTGTTTGTTGTGTGTGGTGTGGTGTGGTGTGTGTGGAATGTGTTTGCTATATTTGTTGTGTGGGGTGTGCAGGTGTGTGTGTGTGGGGGTGGTGTGGTGTATGTACACACATATGTGTGGGTGGAGCATGGCATGGGGCAGTTATGTGGCTAGAACACTTAATTTTCACATATAGTGTGCATTTATTTCCTTCTATTAGTTGTCAGTGGGTGGATTTCACACTGTCACATCTTTAACTGCTCATATTAAGATGCATATCTCATTTACTTGGGGGTTCATTAAAGGTGTAATTCCTTTGGGTTTTCATTTAGATTGCTTAGACTGATTCTGTGCATTTTTGTTATACACAGACTCTGTTGAAATCTGCATTTTTTTGTTTTGCACTTACACTTACAAGTGATACTTTCATGCATCATGTTTATATGTGTCATGTTTATATGTGTAGGTTAATTTGAGGCTTGATTTCAACTTGCAGTTATATCTAATTTCAGGATTTTGTCTCTCATTATCTGTCCTTTAATATACCAGGACAATTGGAATGTAAGTTGTAAGCTCACCTTACATGTATTAGAGAGAATGCCACTCCAAGGTTTTTTTTATCACTAGAATGCTTTCTTGGCATACTGAGACATTTTAAAATTTATGTGACAAGAACTCTTTGGCTGTAGAGAATTCTTGATAACCTTTGCCCTTCTGAGGCTCCTCGGATAAAGGCATACTGGTGTTAATTAGCTCCTTTGCGTAATCTTCTATTATGTTTTAAATGTATATGTTAAACCAATGAGAATTATTTCTGCTTTTTCTATATAACCTGGTGTTAATAGTATGGGATATTTGAAAAAACTGCCACAAAGCTTCTGAAGAAGGACCTGGTTGGTTCGAAAACTAAAGCACTTTGTTCTTTTCTGTAACATCCGTGTTGGTCCAATAAAAGGTATCAAATCATTTGTTTCTGGCTCTGTTTTTAAAAGGACCAATATGGCACCTACAACATTTTTTTGCATCTGCAAGGAGAGAAATTCCTTAAGTTAAATTTAAACTACTAATGGGCACTGCTCAGTGTCAAAATGTTCTATTAAATATGCCTTCTTTTATGATATATTGTATCATCCTTGGTAGTTATTTATAATGGTATTTTCATACCATGTAAAGACATATTGGTATAAAAGAGATATAATATAAAAATGTCAATGTGTCTTAATATTTCACTCAAACATTAGCTCACCCTGAGATTACTATTTGTATTATTAAGCATTTTTTCTCCTGAAGACCAGAAGACTAAAACAATGAAAGTCTCTGGTTCTGCACATTTTACTTTTTGAAACTTGAACCCTAGTAGAGTTCTCTCATGCTATAGGAAAGCAGAAACAATTTATAGGAGCTTAAGATGTTATTTATTATTTTTTATTTAGTTTTTGTTGACCGGGTAAGTGCACTAGACAAATCCTGCCTATTTTCAGGCATGACCCAGAGGAGGGGGATACAGATGAGTGCCAACTGAGGGAAATTTGGCCAGGACACTGGGGAAATTCCCCTACTCTTTTCGATAAGTGCCATGGGATCTTTAACATCCACCTGAACTGCTACCAATCCAGGCAGATGGGACCTTGGTTTAATGTCTCATCTGAAAGATGACACCTCAGAAGTGCAGCACCCCACTCATGCTGCACTACAGTGTCAGTACTGGGATATTAACCCAAGTGCCAGATGTGGGAACTGAACCCACAGCCCTCTGATCTCCCGGCCTCAGAGTCGAGTGTGCTACCTACTGAGCCACTGACACTGATATACGATATACGTATGTACGTTGTCTCTATAGCTCATCATGGCCATCACATATTTCTTAGTAGTTATACACCTATAATGTGTATTCACTAAGTTTCTAAGTTGGAATTGTACTCTGTTTAGTTATTGCAATTTATAATAAAATCCCATTTTTTAATTGTCCTTGATTTTCCAATGTTTTGCAGTATTTCTAAGCTTTCACCAGGAATATATGACTTCACTGTGCCCTTGTAATGAAATCACAGTTTTCACCATGACCACAGACTGTTATATCACTTGCAAGGCAATTGTGATGACCATCATTGAAACAATCAAATGTTTCTGACACAGATAGTGGAATAAGTACTGCAACTTGTTTAGATGAAATTTTTAAAAGACTCACAAAAGAGCTAAGTCAATCTCCACCTGCCCACCCCTTGGTCATCCATTCCCCCCCACCCTCTCACCCACTTAGCCCTCCTGACCCTCCATAACCCCACCTCCACACCTGCTTAGCCCCCTAACCCTTAAGCTATCACCCACTGTTGTGCTCTCCTCCTCACCCATCTAGCCTGTAGCCTATTCTCCCTTAATGGCTATACTTGTTGCTGGTCACATTAATTGTTCCCTCTGCAAACTATCTAAGCTCTATAGCTGCATTCTGAGAATTCTCATACTTTGTTCATAGTTGGAATCTGCACTTTATTTACCTAATCTGTTATGGGACTATTTTCCTCTGTATTATGTAATTAAGTGATGACTTTTGCAATGTATTCTGTCTGTCTCCATCCTTCTATTTGTAATGCTGTATAGTCTTTTTAATGATATGTAACTGACAATGCCTACTAGCTGCTTTTGTTTTTCTCCACTGTCCATGTACTTGATGTTTCCCCACCCTCTGTTCAATGAGGATCCTTTGTAAATGAGCTTTCAGCTCAAAGGTTGTAATTCTGATTTTATAATAAATAAATAAATAAAAATATATAAATAAATGCTTGATAAGGTTGTTATATACAGTATAACTGCAGCAAATATAATAGTTTTAAAGATGTTATATTAGTAGATATCTGCTTTTTCCAGTAGAGCACCACCATAATCCACCCTTATCAAGTGCCTCCACCCCTTAGATGTATTACACCCCACCCTTCATCCAGCTCCCAGCACTTCCTTAACCTCATCATAGCCCTATACCCCTGTCATTCTACCGCCAGTACAGGCCCCAGCCCTTTCTTAGGCATCACTTATCACTTATCCATCCACCTTATAATTAATATCATCTTCTATGTTCCCCGCCAACTTGCATCCCACTCCTGCTCCCCCCCTCCCCTTGTCTCCACTATCTATGTTAATTATCGAAGTATGGAACATCTTGCTTAGAATGTATGTTAGACAATGTGATTTTTTGTTCGAATTTTGTATATAATAGACCTTTTGTATGTGTTGTTTATCTGTTATATCTATGTAAGTTGAACCTTGACCTTACCAGGTCCATCTTGCAAATGAGCTGTGCTCAATGATGTTCACCTGGATAAATAAAGATTTGATTGATGATTTGATTTGATGATGTCTGATGTAGATTTGTCTTAAAATATATTACAGTATTTCACTGCCTCAACCACTATACTTCATAGCTTGCTAAAGTTACTATCAATGATTTAGGTGAAAATTGCTTTCTTAACTATCCCCTAAATGGTCCTCTCATGTGTTGTTTGCAGTGCCCTCTTGTATATATGTATATGGATCCTGGAATGTCTCTTACGTATGCAGGAGTGCATCCTCACACATTCTTAAGGTGAGAAAATGAGGAGTAGAGGGTAAATGATTCAGGTACTCTAAGGACACACAAAGTAAAATATTATGAAGCCATAACAGATACAGTGGTATCCATATCCTGTACAGTGCGACTTTTCTATTATGGATTCAGCCAGACCAAAGAAATCTGTCCTCAATATTAGTTTGTCATGTCTTTCATATACAGTTTGCAAAGTGCTTTAAAGTTATAGTCAGGAGCACATGAAATGCCCTTAATATTGTGATGTTCCAAGTATGCAGTGCCCTTAATAGGCTAGTTTCAATGTAAATGTATTACAAACTTTCAAACAATGTTTGATGGTTAATAATAAAAAAAAAAACATTTTTAGGAACATAAAACAGATGGTCCCCATTTGAAATGTGGACATTCAGTATAACACAATGGTATTTCATGTATCATTTATTTATTTATTGATTTACGTATGTTTTTGTTGACTGGTAGGTGTACTAGACTGTAATGGCCCATTCTCAAGCATGCCTTGGTGCAATACAGTGTATAAAACAAATGGAGTTCCCATTTGAAATGTGTTGAATGCTGCACGAGACTCTCTTATGCTAACAAGACATCTTCATAAGTAGGCAAATCCTCAGAACTTATTGAATTAATTACCTGTAGCTCTAATGATATATAATTATTTTATCATTCCCTGTAATAGTAATGTCATTCCAGTAGTTAAATATCTTTTATTATTTTGTTCATCTGGCTTGTGCTTCTAGACTCTCCCTTTTCACAAGCTGAAGAATTTAAAGCAGCAGTGCAATGAAAACTGTTTTTTTTCTCAAAAAAGCTTGTTTCAGCTACAGTTAAGAAAAATATTTGCTTACCTGTCAGATTTAGTTGCCTAGGTACCTGCTATGCTACACACCATGAGTCTTTTTTAATTTTTTTGATACTAACCCTTGCCGGGTCTACAATGCTATTTTTATGCAAAATGTAGCTGCCATCTTTTTTCTTGAGAAAAAATGTAATTAAAATGTTTATAAAATACTCAAATTTTGGTGGAATTAGAAAACGTTACCACCAAATAAAACTGGAAGATGCACAGAATCTTTTATAGCAAAAAAAAGTATGGTCTATTTTTTTTTTTTGCCTAATTCGTTGCACTGCTGCTTTAATCTCCCACAATTTGTGATACTTTTTTTGTATTCCAGTCCTCATGTTAATTCAATTGCACTACTATGTTCATGTTCTGTTAGCAGTATATGTGATAAAATGACATTCAGTACAACACAGTGGTATTTTATATATATTTTCAATATAGCACAATGATATTTTATTTATCAATTATTTATTGATATATTTATGTTTTTTTTTTGACTGGGTAGGTGCATTAGGCTTTAATGGCCAATTTTCCTTCTCACCCAGGTTAAATACGGTGTGCACTAGCAATGTGGTAGACGAACAGGTTATGCAGTGATATAACTCTGTTATACAGCATTACATCACAAAGTGTAATAGCAGAGGGATGAATTAGCAAGTTATACAGCAGTACAGCACAGATAAGTAGCAATCTGACACAAGTTAAGGACCAGAAAGTGCAGCACAGCTGCAACTACAGTATGTCTTCATAGTAGGTGTCTTTTCTGCACTCTTTTGAATAGTATTTGTCTGTTAGAGTTTTTAAAGCCATCAGTAGAGTGTGTTAGAGTTCAGGTGCACAGTAGGAGAAAACTTTACTTATCATATTGGTAAATATTCTTGACTCTATATGGAGGCTTTTACCATTGGACCTTACCTTGTAAATTTCATTCTTGCTAGGTAATAGGTCATCAAAGGATTTTGGAGTCTTATTGCTGAGTATGTTATATACTAGGTAGCTTAATATATAAGAGCTTTTGGTATAAGAAGCTAGACAGTCTGCTTCAGGGTATTGCTTCAGTGATGGGTTCTACAGTGTGCTAATTGTGAAAAGTGGGAGACATTATAGTATAATAAATTTAGTTTGCTTCAGACTGCTTGAGATGCACTTATGTGTGCTAGCAGTCCATAGTGTAGAGAAGCCATAAGGATCACTTGCAGAATAACCAACCTGGCTTCTTTAGTTAAATTTTGCTTCATCTGATTGCTATTCCAAATATATGTTAAATTTTCTGCCAACATGAGTCACCTTTCTGACTGTTTTGGGACTAAGTCTCTCTCTGCAGCTCCCAGAATAGAAAAATGTTTTACCAGAACCAAGTCTTAATTGCTGCCCATGTGCCAGGTGCAGCTGTAGAGGATGGCATGCCTGTCACAATCAAATGTAACTTTTTGATGCAGCTGTGCCAAAAAATGTCAGCAAGCTGCCATAAATCATGGAGCAGTCACAAACTGGCCCAAGACAGAAATACGGCATATGCAGAAAAAATCAGCTGGTTTTGAAAATCTGGCACCAGATTTTCAAAGTTAGGGGAAGGCTCTAATATTCCACTCAAGTAAGTAAAACTATTCATCACCTCTAGAAGTGATTCATCATAGTTGACAATACAGAGGGGGTGGCTGTCTGTGCTTAGTTTCTGCTTAGAACCAAATAGAATGGTCTTTGTTTTACCTATGTTTAATAAGAGCTTTCTATGTGTTATCCACTTGGAGAAATTAATGTAACCTGTGTTATAAGGTGCAGTGTCAGTGGTTCAGCAGGTTGCACACTCTCCTCTGAGGCCAGAAGATCAGAAAGCTGTGGGTTCTATCTGCACACCAGGCACTTGGGTTAAATCCTAATACTGACACTGTGGTGCAGCATTGGAGAGGTGCTGCTCTCCTGTGGTGTCCGCTTTCACATGAGACATTAAACCGAGGTCCCATCTGCCTGTTCTGGTGGTTGTTCAGAAGGACATTAAAGATACCATGGCACTTCTTGAAAAGAGTAGGGGAATTTTTTATTCAAAAACCAAAACCATATCTCCAGTAAATACTTACTACAAATAATCAGAATACAGAAAATAAAATAAAACAGAAAATCAAAAATCAGAAAAACAATACTTCCATATACAACTTTGTGTAACATCTGTAAACAACTTTCTAAACCAAAACCACTCACCCTTCACCATCACCCCACCCAAACAACACCCCTCCATAACTTATCACATAATAATTCCACAAAATGTCATCTTTCATGCTAGTATATCCCATCCAATTCTACTTGCAATTTAAACATTAAATCAATTAGTGTGACCTCTTCACCTTTTAAAACTTTTGACATCGTCCTTGCCAAATAATCCATTTTATGCAGGCAAAAATAACACACACAGTGGTCTTCTGCCACTGATTCCAATGCTCTGTGAGCTGGCCATAAACCAAGATTGTATATGTCATATTAGTAAATCAGGTGGTAATCCAGAACGCTTTCATATGTTCCCACACAGGCTTTATATATGAGCAGTCAAAAAAATAAATGTTGCATGGTTTCCAAGACATCAACATACCCACTGTTCAAACAATACCAGTCCCCCAGAGCTTTATGCTTATGATTGCCCCATACATTTAACTTTCCATGTCCACAAATCCGCATTGTAACTTTCATCTTGGGTAGACTCCTCAGTTCTAACATGCAATCTAACAAAAAGGTACAGTTAATATCAGATTCAGCCCGAAAAAACAGTTCATAGTAACAGCTAACCAAAATGTTTTGATAAAACTGCTTTCTTGATACCCCTAAAAAACTCTGCATATCAATTTTCCACACCTGAACATATTCTAGACATGTTTGAATGTATCCAAGTAAAGATTTGTCTAATACACTCCACTTACCCTTTCCCCAGGCAGTGAAAAAATATTTTTTTCCAAAGCTGCATATCTGTAGGCCACCCCTTCTCCCTCCCTGATTAAATTCCTAATGTTAGTGAATAAGAAGTTCTCAAACAAAAACACCAGGGGCTGTATTATATTCAGACCCCCTTCTTTCAATGGTCTATATGTGTGGCTACGTTTCACTGGGTTTAACCGACTACCACACAAAAGTTGAAAGAAAAGTCCCTTAATCTTTACATGCAATCCAATGGGTTTGGGAAAAACATGCAATATATTTACAAAAAAAGTGGTGTTATGTATGTTTTTAATAGAAACACTCTTTTTTTTTCCTTGTCATTTTCCAGGACTTCCATTAACACACCTTCACTAGTGCTTCCTTATTCTTTAGCTCCCAATTTCTTTGGGCCGCCTCTTTTGCCCCATAGTAAATACCCCAAATTTTCACATTGCCTTTACACACAGGTATGAGAAAATCAGATGGAATCGACATCTTTCCTAAGGCCAACACTGCACTTTTTCCCATGTTAATCTTAATTCCAGTAATACAGGTACTTCCATCAATCACTTCTATGTCCTTTTTCCCTGAATCTAAATCAGTAACAGCTAAAACACAGTCATCTGCATAAGCAGTAATTTTCCTGCAATGTCCCCCTGTCCGAAGTTCCACTGGTGTAATCATCCTCTCATTTTCCACATTCGTAAAAGAGGATCCAACCCAAAGATATATAAAAGCAGGCTTAAGGGGCATCCCTGTCTTACCCCATTATGTAAGTACATGGGAATACCTAGATGACCATTTACCATAAGTGTCACCTGTGCCATCAAGTAAAGCAGTGTCATATGAATCTTCCTGAAATCCCACACATAGCTAACACATCCCATAAATAATCATGCTTTATTGAATCAAAGGCTGTTTTTTGGTCCATCGTAAAGATGTAACCATCCAAAGACATTTCCAAACCCTGTTCCACCACATCCCTAGTAAATGTCACATTTTGTGCAATATTTCTCCCTGGGACTGCACAGGTTTGTGCCTCCAGGATAAGAGCTTTTGCCACTCTCACTAATCTTGCAGTTAATATTTTGGAGAGAATTTTATAGTCAGAAGTTAGCAATGTGAGTGACCTCCAATTTTTAATATCAGTCTGGTCTCTTCTTTTATAAAGAAAGACCATTATACCCTCCACTATGCTATCTCCAAGCTTACCTAACTGTAAAAGGGCTGAAAACACTTAATTCAACATAGGTACCAGTTGTTCAGCAAATATCTTATAAAAGTCATTAGGAATGCCATACCTCCCAGGGACCGTCCTGACTGATAGGGAGTTAATAGCCTCCTTTATTTCTCCAATTTGAAATGGTTCAGTGAGACCCAATTTGTCTATTTCTGACACCCTAGGCACTATTAAGTAGGCCAAAAAAGGAATCCTGCTCCCTTCACCCCTCCATACCTGGAACTTCCTTTTAACATAAGTTTGCACAATGTGCTGCAGGGAAGTCATATCCATGACTGGATTCCCATTATCATCCTTCAGCAAGGTCATGACCCTCTATTTTACCCTGTCTGCAGCACAGTTATAGGGATTTATTTATTTAAGTTTGAGATTAATATCTTTGTGCCAGAAGACTTATTTATAAACGTTACAGGTCAGGCATACAAAGGCATGAACATATCAAAGAAACATTGATTACATGGATGTGGTAATTTTCCCCCACCCCCATCAGAAAGCAGGGTTTGGCATTTCTTTTCCCCCTAAAGTCTATTGCAGTAGCACTTTTTCTATTCTATTTTTCTGAATTTATCTTTTTCCACTATTATGGGTAGGTCACCCATTATAGTATCTTAACCTTACTTGGCTGTTTCCTCTATATATTCTTGTTTATCCCTGCCTTAGGCTTGCCAGTTAAGAAACCAAGGAACCAGTAAGAAAGAGCTGGTTATTGAATATGCTGTGCGGAAGCATGAGTTCCAGTCAGGAAAACAGAGCATGATATTTTTCTTTATGTATTATGCCCCAATGCATGTTTGCGCAATAGTTCAGCTCCTGTGGGGATCTGGTAAAGACAGAGATGTCTGTTCCTTGAAAGGAGCCATGTTTAGTTTTGTTGTGAGAGAGAAACAGCTGCCGTTGGTTACGGAGGGTAAAGGAGCCGAATAGGATCTCAGAGAAGTGTGATCTGTCATGGGAGAGAAGCCAGTAGCATAGGAAGGCTTCCCCATTGTAAAACAGTGAGACACTGTGTTTAAACAGTCCATGAGATTGCTCACGGCACCTCAGTGCCCTGAAAGTGCAAGGCTGTCACTTTCCTTGACACACACCTTAAAGAAACAATTTATTCTTGCTAAATAAAATGAACCCCTTGTGAAATAGGCACAGAGAAAATGGCAGAACTGAAATGTTTTACCGATGGTTTACCATTTCAGCCGCTAGGTTTAGAAGCTGCTGTAAGGTGTTAAGGGTATTATTATTGTATGTGTGCATAGGAGAACCATTTACCAGATGAAACAAATACAGTTTGCTTTCTATTTGAAGAAACAAAAGTGAGCTCCTACCTGAGTGCTGGGAGTCTGAAAAATGAGGAGCCCTTAGCAGCCAGCAGTCCTATGATGAGGCTGTTATATAAGAAAATCTCCAGCTGTCACTCAGCTGAAAAGGGGCAGACTTTTCATGTTAACAAATAATTAAGAGGTTTTCCTCTATTGTTACAGTGGAAGAGTGTTAGAAGGAGAATTAAATCCATCCTTATGATTATGTGTTTTCCCTCTATATATACAGTCAGTCTGATCCCCAATATGTTTGTACTACCCAGAATATTCCCCTGTATTAGAAAAGGGGTGGATCAGCTGACACTGGTGTCATAGAAGGACTGCACTATAAAGGCTGCCATTGTGTTAAGGTTTATCAGATCAACCTTGGAGTGAGTAGAAAGAGGTTGCCTCATAACACAGAAGGTTGTAGTAAATTGTGTTTAAAGAAATGTATCTACTCTGTGGCAGAACTACCTAGGTAGGATAGTTCTGGAACTCGATGAAGAGCTATTTCCTTTTGTTATTTCTTTTCTTCTTATTTTATTGTTTGAAGTTTAAAACTTATCATCATTTAAAGTTGTTTATGGATGTTCTTTTATTTTTGTATATATCTTTTACAAAAATCAGTCCTCAGGACTAATAAACATCACACCAAAAAAAGGTGTGTTAACCTTAAAATGAGGTCTTGTGTCACTTATTTACCCCACCCACACAACCCAGTCACAGATTTTGGTGTTAGCAGTGGGATCTGGTTGTCTAGCATAGGTGAGATACCAGAATCCGGTACCAGCCCTGGTACTAGGGTAAAGCAAGTGACTTGTGATATTATTTGTAATCCTAGTACAAAATAATTAAAATAAATAAATTAAATAAAATGTCTGACAATGAGAAGAAGAAGGGAGCTATAATGACTGGTGTCTTGAACAGAACCCAGGTAGCGAGAGCTGGAGAGACCTTGATGCTGGGATTAGGACAGGTGGTGAAACCATGGAAACCCAAGGATCGGGTGGTCAAGGACGAGGATGAGGATGAGGATCAGAAGGAAGAGGAACACCGGATGTACCCAGAGGAACCACCTGAGGGATTACCCAAACTACTCCGACAGATGGCCATCAGACAGATGGATATAGAAACATAGAAACATAGAATTTGATGGCAGATAAGGACCGCTTGGCCCACCCAGTCTACCCATTTCCCTACCTAATGGATAAGCTGCAGATCCTAGTTAACCAGCAGCCTACTTCTTCCTACCCCAACCCCCTAGAATTGCCTTATGACTGTCCCATGCATGCTTGAAGTCCACCACTGTTTTTGACTCCACAACCTCCTCCGGAAGGCCATTCCATGCATCCACAACCCACTTTGTGAAAAATACTTCCTTAAATTACCTCTGAGCACGCCCCCTCTATCTTTAAATTGTACTTGCTCTTACACACCTCTTTTTTGAAAGATGCTACTCTCTTGGACTTTGTTGATTCCCTTGAGGTACTTGAAAGTTTCTATCATGTCCCCCCTCTCCCTCCTTTCCTCGAGGGTATACATATTAAGCTCCTTAAGTCTCTCTTCATATGTCTTCCGGTGCGGACCCTGTACCATTTTAGTTGCCCTCCTCTGGACAGCTTCCATCCTGTCTATGTCTTTGCGGAAATTGGGTCTCCAGAACTGCATGCAGAACTCCAGATGGGGTCTGACCAGCTGTCTGTACAGAGGGATAATAACTTCCTGTTTTCTACTGGTGATGCCTCTCCCTATGCATCCCAGTATCCCCCAGCCCTCCTTGCTGCCTCTCACATTGCTTGCCCACCTTTAGGTCATCTGATATGACTACCCCAGGTCCCTTTCCATTTTTGTTGTTGTTAGTATCTTACCCCCATTGTGTACTCTTCCCTTGGGTTTTGTTTCCCAGGTGCATTACCTTGCACTTCTTAACATTGAATCTAAGCTGCCATACATTTGACCATTCCTCTAACCTTGCCAAGTCCCTTCTCATCCTTTCCTCCCCACCTTGTGCATCAACTCTGTTGCAGATCTTTGTGTCATCTGCAAAGTGACATACTTTTCCTTGCAGTCCCTCTGCAATGTCGCTTATAAAGACATTGAAGATGACCGGTCCTAATACTGAACCCTGCGGTACCCCACTAGTAACCCCCCTTTCTTCAGAGTGGACTCCATTTACTATTACTCTCTGTGTCCTATTCTCCAGCCAATTCTTTACCCAGGCTGTCATCTTGGGACCCACTCCCAGGCTGGCTAACTTGTATATTAATCTTTTGTGTGGGACTGTGTCAAATGCCTTGCTAAAGTCTAGGTAGGCCATGTCCACAGCCCTCCCTGACTACTTTGGTCACCCAGTCAAAGAAATGTATCAGATTTGTCTGGCATGACCTTCCCACTGTGAATCCATGCTGCCTTGGGTCCTGTGCCCCTCTGGCCTCTAGATACTCAACAATTCTTTCTTTCAGAAGTGATTCCATCATTTTCCCTACCACTGAGGTTAAACTAACAGGTCTGTAGTTTCCTGCTTCTGCCTTGCTCCCACTTTTGTGAAGGGAATCACATCTGCCCTCCTTCAGTCCTCGGTACCACCCCATCCTCCTATGATTTGTTAAGAGGGTAGTCAGTGGTGTCACTAGTTCTACCCTTAGTTCTTTTAAATTCTGGGATGAATCCCATCAGTCCCCATTGCTTTGTCCACCTTCAGTTTTAAAGAGTTCTTTCAGAACCCTTTCTTCTGTAAATGGGCTGGTATCAACTTCTGTATCCAGAGTGTTTCTACTGTTTGTTTTAGGTGCCTCCCCTCTTCCTTTGTAAATACTGAGCAAAAATATTTGTTTAGTATATCTGCCTTTTCACAGTCACCTTCTGCCCAACCTCCCTCCCCTTTATTAAGCCTCACTATCCCTCCCTTGGTCTTCCTTCACTCCCTGATGTACCTATAAAAGGTTTTATCCCCCTTCTTAACTGAGTTGGCTATCTTTTCCTCGGTTTGGGCCTTTGCGGTTCTGACTGTCTTCCCAGCTTCCTTTTGCTTTAACTGATACAGTTCTCTGTCCTGCTCCTTCTGTGATTCCTTGTACTTCCTGAATGCTTTCTTTTTCTCTTGAACCTTCACTTCCATTTCCTTTGAGAACCATAGTGGTTTCTTACATCGTTTCGTTTTGTTTATTTGCTTCACACAAAGGCTTGTTACCTCTGTGATGGCAGTTTTTATTATTCCCCATTGTTCTTCCACCCCTCCTTCTTGCCCATTTGCTAGTGCATTCCTTAGGCACTCACCCATTTTGGCAAAGTCAACCCTCCTAAAGTCCAATACTTTTGCCTTTGTATGGCTTGACTCTATTACTGTGTTTATTGTGAACTATACTGTTTGATGGTCGCTAGTTCCCAGATGGCTACCCACTTCTACATCTGTGATCCTCTCTTCATCTCCATTTGAGAGAACCAGGTCTAAGATTGCTCCCTCTCGAGTGGGCTCCAATACTAGTTGTCTAAGGCATGCCCCTGTAGGGCATCTAGAATAACCACTCTCTAAGTGGCTGCTGCAACTGCACTCCAGTTAACATCTGGCATATTCAGATCACCCATCAGCAATATCTCCCCTTTTTCTGCCATTCTAAGTATACTTTCTATCATTTCCTTGTCCATTTCCTCCCTTGAGGAGGGGTCTGTATACAACCCCTGCTCGGATTGTGGTGCCATTGCGGTCTCAAATTTACCCACAGTGCTTCTTCTCCTCCCTGTTTTCCCTTTTGTTCTGTTGCTTTGATTCCTTCCCTTATGTAAAGAGCTACTCCTCCTCCTCTTTTACCCTCCCTGTCCCTCCTGTAGATAGTGTATCCTGGTATGTTTATGTCCCAGTTATGGTTTTGTGTGTACCATGTTTCTGTGACTGCCACGATATCCAGATGTTCCTCCTCCATCAAGGCCACTAATTCAAGAAGCTTGTTACTTAGACTACGGGCATTGGTACTCATTGCTCTCCATTTTTTGATGGCTTTACCTTCTGTTGCAACATCCCCCACTGACCTTTCTACCTCAGTCTTTTTCTCATTTAGTACCCTGTTTTGTAGGGAGAGGCTGGGATTTTCCTGCTGCTTATCAGTGCCCCCCCCAACTAGTTTACAATCTTGCCAATGAAGCATTTAAACTGATTGCTCAAAAGACTTGTTCCCTTCCTGGACAGATGCAGACCATCCTGCCAGTATAGGCTGGTGTCCCTCCAGGTGGAACCCCAGTCCCTAATGAAGCCAAACCCCTGTGCTCCACACCATTTTTTCAACCATTCATTAAACTGCATGGTGCAAAGTACCCTCACCTCACTCATGCCATTGACAGGCAGCACCTCTGAGAAGGATACTGTGTGTGCTACTTGTCTTAGGCTCCTCCCCAATTCTACAAAGTCCTTCTGCACTGCTCTAATCTCATGATGAGCCAAGTCATTTGTCCCTAGGTGGACAATGACATCCAGCTCAGACTCCCGTGCAGCTGTTCTCGTGATCCTGAGGATGCACTTCCTGTCCCTCCAAGCCATGGCACCAGGCAGGCACCTTACTTCAGTTTTCCCTGCTCCCCCAGTTCTATCCCCCTAATAACTGAGTCCCCCACCAGGAGCTGCTTCCTTTCCTTGTGGTGTCCTCTGCCTCTTTCCTGTGGGCCTCCCTTGTGACAGTTGTCCTCAGCCTCCTTAGTCTCCTCTGCAGGTGCATCCATAGGGGAGCTATGCTCCTCCAGAATGGTGTATGGATTGTGGAGTGGAACAACTCACTGGGTGTGCCTCTGTTCCACCATCCTCACCCTCCCTGAGCCCATTGTGGTCCAACTGCTGTGCTTTCTTTGCAACCTCTGAGGTAGTGGTGGTGGCTCTGGTGCTCCCTGGATGGGGGAGGTTCCCTTCCTACCTTCCAGTGTGGCCTGGGGGAAGGTTCCCTTACTACTGTCCAGTGTGGCCTGAAGACGGGCAACTTCCTCCCTCAGGGCAGAGAGTTGTCTGCAAATAGGGCAGCATCTCAGCCTCCAGAAAGACTCCCGGAGGACTGCTGCCCCACAGCCATTACTTTGCACTACTCTCCACATTTTATCTACTTTTTTTTTGTCTGTGTGTATGTGTGTGATTGGTTTGTTATATAGAAATAAATATATTATACAATGTGTATGCTTATATTGTCAGTGCAGTGTGCTAGAGAGGATATGACAGTGATATGCACCTTGCAGTCTTGAGGAAATGATGTCAGAACCCAGGTATAAAGGAACTATTTCCAGGAGTGGGTGGGTGAGGGGTGGGAAGGGTTGGGCCTAAACTGTGCCCTCACAAAACAATCAGCTAAAAGCTCTGACCCACCACTGTGATTAGTGCCTTCCTGTCAGCAAGATGCCCTACACAACAATTTGACAGAGAAAATACCCTGCTAATCAAACAGAGAAAAATCCAGAAATCCAAGTCAGACAGAGGTAAACCTCCCAGCCCCAAAACAGCGTGATGGTTTGTGCTCTGAAAGCAGTCAGCCCCAAAATAAGTCAGCTGTGCTTTAAACTCTTCCTGCACTGAAAATCTTAAGAATTGTAACAAAAGTAAAGCTAGATCCACCTCCCTCTGTTGCTTGAAAGACTGTCTTTTCCTGATAATTCTAAGTTCCTTATTTCTCCTTTCAGTTAGAAGTAGCCTCCATCTGCAGAATATCTGCTACAAACCAAATACAATTGTAAGTTCAACTCCCTCTGTTGTGAGAGCAACAACTTTCTTAGCAAATCCTATATTCAGTATTGTAGCTTCCAGCCGAAGGTAGTTTCACTTGAAGAATATTAGCTGTTCTGATGAGTTTGCTATAAAACACTTGCTTATAATACTATTGTTCTCAGGTCTGTTACCAAAGCTATTGGCTGATAAGTAGCTATGATGTAAGCACTTCCTGACAAAGTCTGGTCTGGCTTTTTAAGGCACACACAGATAAACGTGAAAAACGGTTTCCACCCCCTAGGGCACTGTCTGGGTCAAATACACAACCTGTACCTGCACTTATTTCAGGACTTATTACAAATTCTTAGCCCAGGGTTTAAACTCTTCCTGCACTGAAAATATTAAGAATTGTAACAAAAGTAAAGCTAGATCCACCTCCCTCTGTTGCTTGAAAGACTGTCTTTTCCTGATAATTCTAAGTTCCTTATTTCACCTTTCAGTTAGAAGTAGCCTCCACCTGCAGAATATGTGCTACAAACCAAAGACAATTGTGAGGTTCACCTCCCTCTGTTGTGAGCACAACTCGCTTTCTTGCAAATCCTATGTTCAGTATTGCAGCTTCCAGCCAGAGGTAGTTTCACTTGAAGAATATTAGCTGTTCTGATGAGCTTGCTATTAAACACTTGCTTATAATACTATTGTTCTCAGGTCTGTTACCAAAGCTATTGGCTGATAAGTAGCTATGATGTAAGCACTTCCTGTCAAAGTCTGGTCTGGCCTTTTAAGGTACACACAGATAAACACAAAAAACAGTTTCCACCCCCTAGGGCACTGTCTGGGTCAAATACACAACCTGTACCTGCACTTATTTCAGGACTTATGACATATTCTTAGCCCAGGGTTTAAACTCTTCCTGCACAGAAAATCTTAAGAATTGTAACAAAAGTAAAGCTAGATCCACCTCCCTCTATTGCTTGAAAGACTGTCTTTTCCTGATAATTCTAAGTTCCTTATTTCACCTTTCAGTTAGAAGTAGCCTCCACCTGCAGAATATCTGCTACAAACCAAAGACAATTGTAGGGTTCACCTCCCTCTGTTGTGAGCACAACTCACTTTCTTGCAAATCCTATGTTCAGTATTGTAGCTTCCAGCCAGAGGTAGTTTCACTTGAAGAATATTAGAAGATATGGAGCAAGAGAGGGATCATGAGAGGAAATGGCAGGATATTAGGTGGGCAGAGACTCTTCAAGCTTTACATAACTTGGGGGCAGGTAGAGGTCAGGATGGGGTAGGCCTGACCCAAACACAAAAGATATCAAGCTGACAAAGATGATATCGACAAATGATATAGAGGGGTATCTAACCACTTTTGAGAGGGTTTCCAAGGTATATGCATGGCCACAAACACAGTGGGTGGTATGACTAGCTCCATACCTAACAAGGAAGGCACAGTTAGCATACAGTAATATGGATGCATAAAGGGCCAATACGTATGATCTGGTTAATAAGGAAATTTAAAAGTGGTATGACATTAATACCAAAACATACTGGCAAAGGTTCTGGGCTTTAACATTTCAGAACCAAGACACCCACAGAGAAGTCTTTATAAGACTGAGGGACCTGTGTAATAAATGGCTGCAGCCAGAGGGGAAAACAGTAGATGATTTGATAGATACCATAGTGGGTGAACAGTTCCTACAAGTCCTGCCCCATGATGTACAGATTTGGGTAAGGAAACACAACCCTGAAACAGCTGAGATTGCCATCACCTTAGCTGATGACTACCTCTCTGCCCACCAGAATATAAAGAAAGGAGGTGCCAGAGTATTGGAAAATATCAGCAGTAAACCAACCCCCCCAGTAAGACCAGGTTACGAACAACCGAGGTATGGGAGATATGAAGGCCAACCAGATAACAGGGATGGTACTAGTGGATGATCCTACCCTGCAGACATTATCTGTCAGAATTTCAAGGGCCAGGGACACATTGCCTGTCTTTGCACAACTAGGAGAGGAGAAACAACACATCTGCCATTGTTAAATCCTGGTTACTTTTTTACTGAGATGAAGGTAGAGAACCAGAATGTAACTGCTTTAATAGACTCTGGAAGCAAGCAAACATTAATCTGTCCAGAATTAGTTACAAGTAAAGAAAGAGGACCTCCTATGATTGTGGTATGCATTCATGGAGATACCCATGTATACTCCACTGTGCCAGTAAACATGGTGGTGAAGGAAAGAGCAACCACATTCACAACAGGATTGGTGCCACACCTGCCAGTACCAATGGTTATTGAGCATGATTTTCAGGACTTTTCCGACTTAATGCCTGACAAGGGAACTGTCACTGCTGTAACAACATGAGCATAGAAAAGGAGACAACAAGAGCTGGGGGACATCTTTCCTTTTAAGGATGAGGTGATTGATATACCTGGGAAAACCAAACTGTCCCACAACATGAAGAAGAAGGTACAGAGACAATGGCATGATAAACAGAAAGGGTTAACCCCTGAAAATGTGCAAAATGTTTTTGTGAACATCAGTGTTGTAGTTGAACAAAAAAATGATGTAGGGTCACAGCCTTTTTTCCAACAGGTGGGAAAAATACAAACCCCAGGGGCCCCAAAGATAATAATGAAACATGATCTGTTGTATAGAGTGTGTGAAAACCCAGTGACTAAAGAAGAGGTTGAGCAATTGTTGGTACCCTCTTGTTTTAGAGATGACTTGTTATATTTGAGCCATGACCTACCATGGGCAGGACATGCGGGAAGAGACAGGACACTGGGTAGGCTAACTCAGCATTTCTTTTGGCCCAAGATACATGAGGATGTTGCCAGATACTGTAGAGAATGTAAGGCATGCCAGCTTGTGGCCCAAGTAGGGAAGAAGGAGGAAGTCCCTTTGATACCCTTACCCCTAGTGACAACCCCATTTGAAAGGATTGGGATGGATGTGGTGGACCTGCTCAATAAAAGCTCCAAGGGGAAGCAATATATATTGGTTGTATGTGACTATGCAACAAAATACCCCAAGGCCATCCCCATGAGATCAGTCACTACACCCAAAATAGCAGAGAAACTAGTGAAATTGTTCAGTAGGGTAGGCATACCAAAGGAGATACTGACCGACTGAGGTTCCAATTTCAATGTGGAATTAATAAGGGAATTATATTAATTGCTGGATATAGTAGCTGTCCACACGTCCCCTTATCATCCCCAGACAGATGGCCTAACTGAGCATTTTAACCAAATGCTGAAATGAATGCTGAAAAAAATTTTTCATGAGGAAGGTAAGGATTGGGACAGGTATTTATTTACCCTTTGTCTTATTTGCATACAGAGAGGTCCCTCAGGCATCCACTGGTCATTCCCCATTTCAAGTCCTTTATGGCAGGACCCTAGAAGACCTTTAGAGGTAATTAATGAATGTTGGGAGGAAGGCAAAGACATGAAATACCCTGGAATTGTGAAGTATCTGAAACAACTGAGACAGAGATTAGTAAAATACTCTGCAAAGGCCCATGAGTTGAACATTCAGGCCCAGATGGTGCAGAAGGCAACACATGATCAGGGTGCCCAGGTCAAAACATTCATAAAAAGGGATAAAGTATTACTGTTACTCCCAACCACTGCAAACAAGCTCCTCATGAAATGGCAGGGACCATATCAGGTAACAAGACAGACGGGGCCTGTTACATTCGAGACACCAGATAAGATTCCTAAGACAAACATTTACCATGTGAACCTGCTAAAGAAATTGCATGAGAAAAGTTTCAGAGGGATGAGTATGCTGATAATACCAGAAACACCCGAGACAGAAATGGAAACAGCTTATGGGAGACTGCAGACTAGAAAAGGGATATGGGAGGTGAAAGTAAATCCTACCCTAGACCCTGAAAAGAGAAGAGAGTTACAGGATATCTTATTAGAATATCCGAGTAGCTTCACTAGTGTGCCAGGTGTAGCTAAGGGAGTGGAGCATGATATCCGGACTACATTCCCACCCATAAGGAAGAAATCGTATAGACTCCCAGAAAGGGTGAGACAAGAAGTACATCAAGAAGTACAGAAACTGTTGCAAATGAAAATCATAGAACCATCTAACAGTGCTTGGGGTTCTCCCATTGTTGTGGTGCCCAAAAAGGAGGGAGGTATTAAACTGTGCCTCGATTTCAGGTGACTGAACACAGTATCCCAGTTTGATGCCTATCCCATGCCCAAAGTGGATGACATCCTGGATAAAGTCAGTAAGGCCTAATACATTTCCACCTTGGACCATACCAAAGTCTATTGGCAGGTTCCCCTTGAAGACACCTCCAGAGAGAAAACAGCCTTTAGTACGCCTATGGAATTGTTTCAATTCCAGACTATGCCTTTTGGACTCCATGGAGCTCAGGCAATGTTCCAGAGGTTTATGAACCATGTGTTGGCACCTCACTTTAATTTTTGTGCAGCATATCTGGACAACGTCATCATCTTTAGACCATATTAGAGCATTCATTTGGCATACTTGAGGGCTGTCATTAGCTCAATTGCCAAAGCATGGGTAACCATCAATACTGAAAAATGTTCTTTGGCCATGTCAGAAACCAGGTATTTAAGTTTTGTGTTAAGCAATAGAAACATCAAATCCAAAACTGATAAGGTTGAAGTGGTAGCCAATTGTCCCCAACCAGAGACAAGGAACCATGTCCGCTCATTTCTTGGGTTAGCTGGCTACTACCATAGATTTATCCCCAATTTAGCAGCTATGGCTAGCCCGTTAACTGACCTAAAAAAGAGTTGGTAATAAAATAGTGTGGACACCAGAGTGTGAGAAGGCTTTTTTAGATATAAACGCAGCGCTATGTTCTCGATTGCCAGGAGAGACCCCCAAGGCTCCATCCTAGGCCCGATCCTTTTCTCAATATATGCAGTATAAATTATCTTAATTCCTACATAAATAAATCCGGCATACATTATTTTGCAGATGACACCATACTATATACCTCAGACACAACCTTATCTGAAGTCAGGGAAGTGCTGCAAGCCAATTTCCTTCAGCTAGAAAGCAATCTCATCAAGGCCAAACTTCTCCTAAGTGCCAAGAAAAACAAGGCAATGATTTTTACACAGTATCCCTCACTTGGTGCCCTACCAATCCATCCGCAGGACTTTATAATAACATCCTTGGGTGAATCTCTGGAAATCATGCCAAATTCAAATACCTAGGAATGTGGATAAACGACAAGCCATCTCTCAGGGACCATATTGAGGATCTATCTAAGAGGCTCAAAGCCCAGCTGGGATTCTTTTTAAGAAATATGACCCTCTTCTCTTTCACAACCCATATACAGCTTGTCCAAGCCACTTTCCTTACCCTACTAGACTATTGGGATTTTATCTACATGTCCTCCCCAGCCTCTAGCCTCTCAAAGCTGGATGTTCTCATCCACCATGCCCTACGATTCATTACCAGCTCCACTTTCAGGACCCATCACTGTAATTTATATGCGACAGTAGGCTGGACTTCACTTGCTACCAGACACATGCTCCATGCCAGTATCTGGGCCCTTAAGATACTTTTGCACAAATTGCCGGACTACCTAACATCTCTATTACACATTTCCCATTGTGCTTACTCCCTAAGGAAATCCGACTATATCCTATTAGATGTTCCTAGGACTCAAACTATATTTGGCCAAAGGGCTATTTCATATGCCTTCCCCAACATTTGGAATCAATTACAATACATGCTGAAGCTAACCAGCATTATCTCAATCAATTTATACAAAACACTAACAGACTCTAAAATAAAACACACCTGCAGCTGCTACTAGGCCTTCCCCTAACTATAAGTCAAGCCTTTGTGTGCTGATTGCCCTACTACTCCCCAAGCTGGAATGTAACTGCCTACCTGGTATAAATTTTCCTATTCTCTTTTATATTCTCTCCACTTGACACATTATATGAGCCAACTGGACCCTGCACTGCTATGTTGTAGCTACTTGGTAATTTACTATGTTGTATATCACCTGTATTATATGTACACACTGGGTGGGATATTCAGAAGGGTTGCACATGGCACAACACAGTTGCGCCATGCACAACCCACTGATGTGCCCTGGCACGATATTCAAAAGGGGGAATGTGCCTGGCACAAATCCCAATGCACCGGAGCACATCAGTAATGTATGCAGCGCAAGTAGGGGGGGCGTGCCCATGCATGCTCCCCACATCCTGATATTCAGCCCGGGATGTGCGGAGCCCATGCAGGCGCAACCTCTACTTGGGCTGCACACAGTTGATCGAAAAAAAAAAAAAGGAGCAACAGCTGGCCACCCACAGGTGAGCTGCCATATTGCAGGGTGCAACACTGCAGCTGCCAGCTGTGGGTGGCCACCCAAGCTCCGGTGGCACCTTCGTGGTAGCGACTCCCCATACCCGATCGTGGGCATATGTAATAGTATGAAAGGTCCAATATCCCTGGTGGTCCAGTGGACCGCTCGCAGCCCGATCGCAGGCATTTGTACCAATATGAAAACGCCCTATATCCCTGTTGATCCAGTGAACCACTCACAGCCCAATCATGGGCAGAAGTATGTAGGTAATATCCCCCTATATTCCTGTGGTCCAGTGGACCGCTCACAGCCCAATCGCGGGTGTCAGTAATAAAATATGAAAAACCAATCCATCCCTGGTGGTCCAGCAGTACCCCCCCTCCCAACCTGCTCACTGAGCCCCAGCACCCCGCTGCCCCCAGTCAGTGGTAGACAGCAGCTCCCTACCCACCAGCCACCCCGCTGCCCGCTGACTGAATCCGTATGGTAAGGCTGTACTCCCATTGGTCCACAGCATGGGCCAATGGGCATGCCTGCCATGCCGTACTACACAGACAGATATGTGACACATATCTGGACTGTATAATAATGCGAACTGAGCCTGTGGCCCATGCAGCCTGCTATGGGCATACAACTGCTCGTCGGGCAGAGTCGGGTGGGCGGTGGGAAGTGGCTGGCAGTGAGCTGCTGCTGCCGCGCGGGCTGGAAGCAGTGCTGGGGCTCAGTGGGTGAGTGAGTGAGAGGAGGAGATACCACTGGACCACCGGGGTGGGTGGTTTATCTGTTTGTGCTGATGCCCGTGATCGGCTGTGAGCGTCCACTGACCACAGGATAGGGGATATTACTCACATACATCTGCCTACCTATCAGGCTGCGAGCGGTCCACTGGATAACCAGAATATAGGACGTTTCATATTGGTACATATGCCCGTGATCGGGCTGCAAACGGTCCACTGGACCACCAGGCATATAGGACGTTTTACATTTCATACATATGCCTGCAATCGGGCAGTGGGGCACTTTGCCGCTTGTACAGGGGCGCCGGTCCTTGATGGCTGCAGCCTGGAAGGGCGCCAGGTGCATGTCGCTGGGGATGGGCGCTCCTGCATGCAAATGGGGCCATAATGACATGCAAATGGACCCATTTGTGCCTTGCATGCATTATGGCCCCATTTGCATGTGCACTTTTGAATATCGTGGGTGATGCTCCTAACCAAATCCAGGCCCTCCCAGCTGTGGCACTGCTACTGTCCAAACTGGATGGACAAACAAAGGGCTTCTCATTGTCCACATGAATATCAGAAGTCTTATGTGTCACATGGCTGAACTGGAAGCATAGATCAAAGTCTATGAACCTGACATACTATGCCTTACAGAAACTTGGCTAAAACAGCGAATACCTGACTCACTGTGTGATATACCGAGCTACTGTCTTATCTGACATGATAGACCTGGTACTAGGTGGGGAGAGGCATTGTACTCTACCACAAGAACCACCTTAGTATCACAACAGTCCCTGTTCAGGACCCACCCATGACTTGTGAATCCATTCATGCGATTGTCACCCTCGGTGCAAAGAAATTACATATAGTCTGCATCTACAACCCGCCAGCTGGGGGAATGGCTGGACTTCAGGACCTACTAAACCAGACATCACAATCTGCCAACCTAAATGAGGCCCTAATACTTGGGGATGTAAACCTAAACTGGTTGGGTCCCTCTCACAGTGCCCTCATGTCCTTAGTTCACAGTTTTAACCTGTACCAGCTCATTACTGAGAACACAAGGATGGTAATTCCTTCAAAACCAGGTACCCTTATTGATTGGATTCTTAAAAATTGACTCAAGCATGTGACCAAGGCAGGTATCTTGGCAGATGCTATAACTGACCACTCTCCAGTATTCTGTCAATGGACCTCAGGTGCCCCACATCTCCTCCACCCCACCTTGTCACCTTTACAAACTTTGCGGGCATGGACGTAGATACCTTCCTTCACAATGTTTCCACCATAGACTGGTCTGAAGTTTACCATGCTCTAAAAGTGGAGGATGCCCTGCTAGCTTTCCTAAACAAATTCAGTGACATCCAGAATAGACATGTACCAAAGGTGAAAAGGAGCGTCAGAGGAAACCAAACCAGGTGGCTCCACAAAGACCTGCTCTTAGAGCTATGGCACAGGGAAAAACTGTGGAAGCACTACAAAAATAATGGCTTACCTACTGATTTCATGATGTATAAGAAACACAGAAATTCCTGCAAAAAGCATATAAGACAAGCCAAAAGTAGGTACTGCCAGAACCTGCTATCTAGCTCAGCCCACGACTCTCGGAAATTCTGGGCCCATATAAAGACCTTCCTTGGTGCATCGCAATCTATAACCCCCTCAGAGATGATTCTCAGTGGTGCCCACTGAAATGACTCTTACACTATAGCGAATGCCTTCAGCAGGATGTTCTCCGATCTCTCACCCTACACCACCATCTTTCCACAGGCACCCATCGTATCTCAGCCCTCCAACTCTAGCAAATCGACGGGCCTCCCATCTTCATCAAATGGGTCTTCGCTGGCCCGGCCTTTCTACTTCAAAGCCATCACCAGCTTACAGGTCCTCAAACTGCTAAGAACTATCTCCGATAAAACCAGCCCAGGATCCAACTCTCTTAAACCCCGCATATTGAAGCTAGCCACCCATCTCATTGCCTCTCCTTTGGCCAAAATCTATATGCTGTCCCTGTCCAGAGGTGTCATGCCTAACAACTGGAAGATTGCCAGGATAACTCCAATATTTAAAAAAGGGGATAAGAATGATATCTCAAATTACAGGCTGATAGCTATTCTCTTGGTCCTGAGCAAAATACTGGAAAAACTCGTCACCACTCAAACCTTGGACTTCACTGAAACTTCAAACCTACTCTGTGACGTGCAGCATGGTTTCAGGAAAAATCATAGCACATCAACGGCCCTGGCTAAATTCACTTCAGATACTCTCTCCAACATGAATGTTGGACGACTAACAGGCGCAGTCTTCATTGATCTTACCAAGGCCTTTGATATTGTGGATCGCTCCCTACTCTTTTCCACTCTTCAAACCATAGGCTTCTCCACTCCTGTTGTAAATTGGTACAGGAGCTATTTAACCGATAGGACCCAAGCAGTGAAATTTAATTCTGCAACATCTGACAACACCACAATCAACATTGGTGTTCCCCAAGGATCTATTCTGGGACCTCTTCTTTTTTCCCTGTTTATAAACAACATTCCAGACAACATGTCAACATGCTCCTTTCTTCTGTACGCTGATGACCTGGTCATCTACGCCAGCTCTACTAACAACAACTACCTAAACTCGTCTCTGACTACGGCCTACAAGAGTATTCAAAACTGGATGTGCAACCATAGATTGGTCCTAAACACATGCAAAACTAAAGCCATGCTCCTGGGCTCTGTCCCCAAACTAAGAACCTGCCCCTCACCCTTGATGGTTCTTGACCTGGAGGGGAACAAACTAGAGGCTGTCACATAATTTCGGTACCTTGGGGTTTTACTCAACCAATCTCTAGACCTAAACCTCCACATTCAATCAACCTGCAAAACAGTAAACTGTAAACTGGGTGCTGCCTACAGAACAAGCTATATGCTAACTCCTTCTGCTAAGCTAGCCATTGCCAGGGGGATTCTACTCCCAACCCTGACATACTGTGCTCCTATCCTGGCAGCTACCCACAAATCAGCACTACAAAAATGGGATGTCACCTATAATAATGTCTGTCATTATGCATCGTCGTCCCCATGGCTCAAGCATTGATGTCGGCTTTATAGCAACCTAGGCTGGCTCTCCCCCTCTGCATCCAAACAATACCATCTTGGTTGTCTATCTGACTCCATAATCAGGCTGGAAACCCTGGCCTCACTTGCAGAGCTCTTCCGTCCTGTCACCTCATACCGAGGATTGAGGTCAATTGACAAATCACTGCTGAGGGTACCCAGGTGTCACACCTCCAAAGGCACCAGGGCCTTCTGGCATGCTGCCCCTCAGATGTGGAATATGCTGCCACTAGAGCTAAGACAATCTACATCCCACTATCACTTTAAAAGTGGTTTACGATGCTATCTGGCTACTGCTGAACAGTGTACCTGTTTCGGCCCTACATGACCTTACCAATGACCCTGCCCCATGCCATTCCACTGGACAATCTATTATCTCCTGCTTGATGAAACCCCCCCCTTCCCTTACATCACATCTCTCTCTCTCTCTCCTCTCCCCATTCTCTTTCATCTTTCTAAACACGCTTCCTGAACCCATCCGCTCTACTACTAGTTTAGTTGTCTGTTTTATTCCTGCATGTTGTATTTTATGACTATCTGTAATAACTGTACTCTTTCATAGTATAACCCGCACCTGAATTTGCATTTGCATTGCAGACTGTTGTATCTTTCTGCTATTGTTGCATGTATTGCTGACAAATGCTCTTTTACTGTTATCTGAGCCTACTTAGCTAAAATTTAGCCACTTATGCTTGATGTCAGGCACTTCTTTACTGTTTATTGTTTATTGTCTTCTCTGTTTCCATAGCTAAGTACAAGCCTTGTTGTCAAATGTCATTGATTCCCTGTAACACCTTCTGTATGTATTGCCTTGTACTCTCCCGGGTCATGCCTGAAAATAGTCATTTACTGGCTAGTGCACTTACCCAGTAAACAAAAGCTAAATAAATAAATAATTAAAAAAATAATGCAACGGCAGTTGTGCTAGCGTATCCCCCTGCCCCTCTCAGACCACTTGCGCTGGTGCAGTACCACTGCACTGTGCACATTGTGGGTGGCCACAGCGTGATATTAAATGGTGCTGAGCCATGGCACAGCACTGTTGAATATCACCCTGTCAGCACCCTGGCACATCCCAGTTGCACTGTGCCCAGGCTTGCGCCACAGCCTGGTGCAATCTGAATATCCCAACCACAGAGTTTATTTTCATACAATTGTTCCTATCTATGTAATAGCGTTATGTATGTGCAAATGTCTCAGTACCTCCTTGTGAATGAACTTGCTCAATGGAGTTTTCCTATAATAAACTTGAACTTGAACTAGTACTACGCAGACTAGATTTTACTCAGCCTTTCAGGGTTCATACTGATGCCTCGGGCACAGGTATTGGGGCTGTCCTGAGTCAGACTGTTGAGGGTGAAGAACACCCAGTCCTGTACATTTCATGTAAACTCCACGATAATGAACAGAAGTACTTAACTGTGAAGCAGGAATGCCTAGCGGCCAAGTGGACAATCGAGGCATTATGATTCTATTTGTGGGGACTGCCATTTACCCTGGTTACCGATCATAACCCACTATGTTTCATACACCAGATGAAAGATCATAATAATCTAGTAATGCAGTGGTATTTGTCACTTCAACCTTACAAATTTACCGTCCAACATCGTGCTGGTACTCAACATGTGAATGCCAATTAATTTGTCGAGATATGGGTCCCCTGTCACAAGAATGAAGGAATCAGAGTGTGTTGAAAGTACACCTGTTGATGGAATATGAAATGCTATGTAAAAATGTATTAGACACCCCAGGGTTGTATTTGAGTATCGTAAGGATACTTGTGTAGTATTACCTATGTGTTTATATGTATTTAAGGGACCCTGGGGTGGAGCTACCAAAACGAGGGTGGGCAGTAGTTCCATCCTACCCAGATTTATTGGGTAGGTTGTTTTGGAAACAAGATAGGGTAGCCCCTAGTTTCCGCTTGACCTTCGGGGTGTGTGGTAGTTTGACTCCCCCCCCCCCCGTCTGAAAGCAGGCTTTGGCATTTCTTTTCCCCTGAAGTTTACTGCAGTAACACTTCTTTCTATTCTATTTTTCTGAATATATCTTTTTCTACTATTATGGGTAGGCCACCCATTATAGTATCTAAAACTCACTTGGCTGTTCCCTCTATATATTCTTGTTTATCCCTACCTTAGGCCTGCCAGTTAAGAAACCAAGGAACCAGTAAGAAAGAGCTGGTTATTGAATATGCTTTGTGGAAAGCATGAGTTCCAGTCAGGAAAAAAAGTGAGATATTTTTCTTTATGTAATATGCCCTGATGTGTGTTTGTGCTATAGTCCAGCCCCTGTGGGGATCTGGTAAAGACAGGGATGTTTGTTCCTTGTTGTTGTTTAGCTTTGTTGTGAGAGAGAAATGGCTGCTGTTGGTTACGGAGGGTAAAGGAGCCAAATAGAATCGCAGAGAAGTGATATCTGCCACGGGAGAGAAGCCCGTAGCATACGAAGGCTTCCCCATTGTAAAACAGTGAGACACTGTGTTTAAACAGTCCGGGAGATGGCTCACGGCACCTCAGTGCCCTGAAATTGCAAGGCTGTGACTTTCCTTGATGCACGCCTTAAAGAAACAATTTATTCTTGCTAAATAAAATGAACCCCTTGTGAAACAGACACAGAGAAAACGGCAGAACTGAAATGTTTTACTGATGGCTTACCTTTTCAGCTGCCGGGTTTAGAAGCTGCTGTAAGGTGTTAAGGCTATTATTATTGTATGTGTGCATAGAAGAAACATTTACCAGATGAAAAAAAACAATTTGCTTTCTGTTTTGAGCTCCTACTTGAGTGCAGAGAGTCTGAAAAATGAGCCCGTAGGAGCCAGCAGTCCCATGATGAGGCTGTTATATAAGAAACTCTCCAGCTGTCACTCAGCTGAAAAGGGGCAGAATTTTCATGTTGACAAATAATTAAGAGGTTTTCCTCTACTGTTATAGTGGCATAGTGTTAAAAGGAGTATTAAATCCCTCCTTATGATTATATGTTTTCCCTCTGTATAAACAGTCAGTCTGATCCCCCATATGTTTGTATAAGCCAGAATATTCCCCTGTATTAGAAAGGGGGCTGACACTGGTGTCATAGGAGAACTGCACTATAAAGGCTGCCACTGTGCTAAGGTTTATCAGATCAACCTTGGAGTGAGTAGAGAGAGGTTGTCTCATAACACAGAATGTTGTAGTAAATTGTGTTTAAAGAAATGTATCGACTCTGTGGCAGAACTACCGAGGTAGGGTAGTTCTGGAGCTTGAGGAAGAGCTATTTCCTTTTATTATTTATTTTCTTCTTATATTATCGTCTGAAGTTTAAGACTTATTATGGTTTAAGGTTGTTTATGGAAGTTCTTTTATTTTTGTATATATCTTTTACAAAAAAGCAGTCCTCAGGACTAATAAACATCACGCTGAGAAAAAGGTGTGTTAACCTTAAAACGAGGTCTTGTGTCACTTATTTACCCAACCCACACAACTGGTCACAATGGACATAACAAAGAATATTGGTTACATTTTAGTTACATTAGTTTGGAGACGTCTGTGGGTAATCAGTTAGAACTGAGCCTAGTGGCTAGTCCATAGCATTTGCAAGGATTAGGCTAGCAAGAGTGTATGCACTGCATCTAGAGTTCAATAGTGAGACAGTTCAACCTTGTACTGTAATATGCATCATTAGCAGACACTTCATATGCAAGTTCCATTTAGATGTTAAGTGCAATGTAGCACAACAGGATAGGAGATACCTGCCATGTTAACTAATGCGGCCATAGCTGGCTTTGTCAAGTGGGGGGTAAGGGAGGGCTGGGGATAAGGCAGCGGGAAGATTTAACTGTGTTCTTGTTCCCTGTATGCCAAATTTGTGTTCCATAGCCATGGAGTGTTCTTTATTATACTGAGAGGCAAACATGTTCTCCTTTATCACAGCTATTTGTTGAGATAGATCAATTCTAGACTCATTCATTTGTGTCAATAATGTCAAATATTGAGCCCTATAACTGAAATATGTGAAGTATTGTTGTCTTACTGAAATCCCTGATGCTTTCATCATCTGCATTTTAATATCTCCCTTTGTGTCCTCCCACCATTCTACTGGATCATCATATAAATACCTAACATCCTGCCTTACCTCCAACAAGGTCAATTTTTCCTGATGGATATGGTCTTCCTGCAATAAGGAAGGATTCATCCTCCAAAAACCCCTTCCCATAGATAAATGTTGCCCTATCCCTAGTACATCTTTGATAGCCATATAAGCTGAGGTTTCCATAGGGACCACCTGTATGTGCTGCACAAAATGTCGGTCTGCCAGGAACCAGAAATCAATTCTTGATGATAAGACACCCTTACAAAAAGTGTGCAAAGGCCTGGATCCCAGGATGTCATAGACATCTTTAAGTCCTAACCTATGTAAAATATTAAGCAACTGGTTCATATCACAATATATCTTGTCAGTTTTTCTGCCCCAGTGCCATTTAGCTAGCCCACAATTAAAATCCCCGTCCCATGATGCCAGTTTAGCAATATGTCAATACAGTTTTACGTTACGTAGCAAACATGTTCTGTCAGCCTTGGACTGTGGTGCATAAATGTTGATTAATCTAAAAGTCACTCCCCGAATAATCACATCCACAATTAGAGCCCTCCCCAGGCATAAATCCACCACTTTTAATACTTGCACTGCATCTTCAGAAAACATTATCCACAAACCTGAACAGGTCTCCTCTCCTATGGGCTACAAAGATGATCCCCATCTCCAATCTTTCCGTGCCTGTGCCATCTCTGAAATAGTGTGCAAGTGAGTGTCTTGTATGAAAAATACATGCCCATTGGCCTCATATAAACTAGCAAATGTTTTTTGTTGTTAATAGTTTTATTGTTTTGTTTTTTTTTTCAGTTGAAGCAGTTCAAGGTACATTGCAATGTAAACATATGAGTTGTGCTGGAGGCAGCCAGCCATGATCCAATCATACGGTAAACTTATGTTGCTAGCCTTTATCACAGCTAGATTATATGGGTGCTAATCCCAACCACTTGGCATCCAACATATGCCTTGTTACATGAGGGTTGGGAGGCATTCCCTGTGTTAAATGCTCACCTGTGAATCATGGCCAAAATGTTACGCTTACAATAACAGATTATAGCCCGATGTACGTTTGTGAGAAAATAAAATGCAGAAAATGTGTCTGTATCTTATTATGTAGGATCCAGGAGATCAGCTCTAAGAGGTAAACCTTGGGGATATGTGAAGCAGATGCACCTTAACACAACTTCCATAAGGGTGCCTGTACTAAACATAAAAAAGGAAAAAACAAACAAAAAATACACAAAGTATCATGATGTGGAATGTATTCCTACTACTCTCATTTATCAATCACCAGCAATATGCCCATAGAATAGAGTGTCTGTATGTATAGAACCATGACTGCTGTGCTGTATAGTGCTTAGCTCTGGGGGTATGTAAGTGTGAGACTCCACTCGGGGAGGTCCACTACGTTCAGCCTACCCCATTCATGGTTTCAGCAATACAATAAAGGGCTACCAAAAGTCATAATATTGGATCAGGGTATTGGTGATGATGTGTCATCCTAGCCAGAATGGCCTGCTGGGATAGGATGTTTAGAAGTTCTTGGGTAGAAGGAACTTCAGTTGTCCTCCACTTACATAGGATCAGGCGTTTGGCCATCATGCTAAGAATTGCTGTCCAGTACTGTTCCTTCCTGGATGGGGCTGTCTGTAGAGCATACAAGCCCAGCAGGAGAACATCAGGGGTAGATATAATGGTTCTGTGAAGAATCTGTGAGCCCAGGAGACTGACCTGTTGCCATACTGGCCTGATTAGTGGGCATGTCCATAGGATGTGCAACAGATCACTTCTCTGTGCATAACACCTCCAACAGAGATCATCTTTTACTAATTTAGCTTTGAAAAGAACTTCTGGGGTTCTATACCAGGATTGATTAATTTTGTTCTGTATCAAAGCACTGCGGGGGTCTTGGTATGCCTTATGTGCTAACTTCCATTCCCGTGCCCAGACTTTATCTGTGATTCAGGTACCTAGTGCTGTTTCCCATTTCATTTTAGAGGCTTGTGATTGAGATGGGAGTTGAGACCACAGGGCTGCATATATTACACTGGTGTGGCCCCTCAATGCTGAAAGCCAGCTCGGTACATGATAGTCTTTTGGTGGAAGCATGGCTCACATCCCCATATAAATGTTTAACAGCACTCCGGATTTGAAGATACCTCCAGTGGTCTGCTGTACAGAGTCCATAATGATCCCTTAGGACTTGGAATGAGTCCACAAGGACAGTACCCTGAAGGCATAGGTCTGATAGGGTTCAAATCCCAACCTGTTCCCAGCCTACATATGTAGCTGGCTTTAGGCCAATTATGATATCAGGATTCCCCCATATGGGGGTGTGACTAACTGGGGTGGGGTCTGTACCCAATTTCCTATACATTTTCTTCCAGTATTCAATAGATGCAGAAACTGTGGGGTGCTGCTTTAAGGTCTTACTAGGGGAAGAATAAAGAAGTACCGATAGGCTATGTACCCCACATACTGCCAGTTCCATGTCTCTCCACTGTGGTGTGTCTTCACCCAGGTATCGCACCATTTTAAGGTTTGGGTCACCTGCAGGGCCCACTTATAGCCCTCAAATCAAATCAAATCTTAATTTATTCAGGCAATCATCATTGAGCAAGCTCATTTACAAGATGGACCTGCTGTTGTCCAAGACAGTTATACATACATTGATTGAGAATACAAAGTACAACATGTGCAAAGAGTTACAAATTTACAGAAAAGTGGTAGGTGCATGATATACATTCCAAGTGTTCTTGTAGGAACATACTGTACATGCATCACTCAACTTTGCTGTGATATATACAGACTCCATGTATGCAGAAGTTGAGGTGGTATGTTTAGTCATTCTTAGTCAAGCCTCCATCAAAGGGAACAATTCTTTGCATTTCAGCCCTCAGTGACCGTTTACCATACTTGGGTGAGGGTCCTGGGCTGCATAGGGGCCCCTAATGAGGTCTGTATGTTCCGCTTAAACGGTGAGAGGAGAGTAATATGGGAGAAGTGGTGCCTTGGGTGCTGAGGGCCACTATGGTAGCTGACTAGTGGACTTGATTAAAATAGGGAGGGGAGGAACTAGGTTCATGGCTGGATGTGGTAAGGATACAGAGTGAACTGTCAGCAGGACAGCTAGGAACTATGGAAACACTTACAGATGTTGGTGAATGTTTTGTCATAAATGATCCTAAACAGGGCAAAACTGACAGGAGAGCTGAGTCTCAAGGATCTTTGTACCCTGTTCCAGAGCGTAGGCAAAGCGTGGCTTATGGCAGCCCTACCAAAGCGGGTACTGATCCTGGGGATTTTCAGAGAAATTAGCGAGTGGCTTCTTGAGTGCATAGCTACTGACTGGGCTCAGGGGGAGGTAGGCAACAATGTAATCTGGGAGTTTGTTGGTAAGGGCTCGGAATGTCCAGAGTGCTGCATTTCTACACCGCCTATACTGAAGGGAAGGCCACCCTACTGCTGCATATAAAGAGCAGTGATGTGTGGAGGATGGGAGACCAGTTATAAATCTTAGCGCTCTGTGGTACAGGACATCCAGGTTTGCAAGGTGTGAGATGGGCATTGGACATAGATAATGTCGGCGTAGTCGATTAATGAGAGGAAAGTTGATTGAACAAGCTGTCTTCTTGCATCTGCGGTCAGAAGGTGTTTAATTCTGAAGGAGAGGCCAAGCCTCTGCCTAAGCTTTTTCATCAGTTCTTCTGTGTGCTCCACAAAGGAGGGTTTGTTGTCCAGCCATATACCCAGATATTTGAATTTAGGCAATAACTCAAGATCTTCACCTAGAAGGGTAGTTATGGGAGGAAGGGTACCAGCAGCAGCAGCAGCAGAGTATGCCCTAGTGCTAGATTGGGTAAAGAGCATGGTCTTAGTTTTTTTTTGCACTTGGCAGTAGCTTTTTGCTGAGAAGCTGATGCTGCAGCGTATTGAATTCAGTCTGTAGATCTGTGCATGCAGCTCCAGGGGAGTCACGGCTTAGACAGAGCACCATATCATCGGCAAAAAAGTGGATACTGACTTCTGTAATGCCTAGGTCCAAGTTGTTAATGTAGATGACGAACAGTAGAGGGCCCAGTATGGAACCCTGTGGGACTCCTCTTTTTATTGGTTTGAGAGGAGAGAGCTCACCTTTGGCCTTAATTTGTTGCTGCCTATCAGAGAGATAATCCTGGAACCAGTCCAGTGAGGTTGAGTCCATACCTATGGTTTTTAAGGTGGAGAGAAGTAAGCAGTGGTCGACAGTATCGATGGCCTTGCTGAGGTCTAAAAGCACAGCACAAACAATTTTTTTGTTGTCAAGGTCCCATTGCCAGTCATTAGTGACTTTGGGCAGCGCCATAACAGTGCTATGCTTTGCTCTAAAGCCAGACCGCATGGGGTTAAGCAATGTAGAGTTGTCTAGAAATGATCTCAGCTGTAAATCCATGACTTTTTCCAGCATTTTTGAGAGTATAGGTAGAAGAGAGATTGGCATATAATTGTTCAGGTCGCATGGGTCCCCTGCTTTAAATAGGGGGATAACATGAGCTGTTTTCCATTCCGTGGGGATAGAGCCCTGGGCTAGGGACAGGTTGAATAAGTGTGATATAGGTGGGGCAAGTATGTGGTATGCTATTTTCAGAAAGTATGGGTCGAAGGAGTTGGCTCCTGCACTTTTTATGGTATCTAGCTGTAGCATAAGGTCTTCAACTTCTTTTATGGTAATTGGGGAAAAGAAGATCATATCTTTGTTACTTTGGTCTGGAGGCTGGGCGGTGAGCTGTGGATGGAGACTACTTACTGGTGCATTATCAAATGCCTTGCCTGCAGTGGTGAAGTGGTTGTTGAAGGCTTGAAGAATTTCATATTTATCACTGATAGTGACATTATCGATGGTGATTTTGGAGGGTAGTGCACTACCTGGGGAGTGTCCAGACAGTTCCTTTATGGTGGACCAGAATTTGGTTAGGCTGTTGGATATGGATAGTAATTCATTTTGATAATAATTGGCCTTGGCCACTCTGACCATTCTAGTGCAGGCATTTCTAGCTGTCATAAAGAGACACCAGTCTGCATCAGCCTGTGATTTCTGGGCCTTTTTCCATAGCTGGTCTCTTTTGAGTAAAGTATTCTTCAGATCTGGTGAAAACCAATGGCAGGTTCTGTTTTTTATTCATGCTTTAACTAGAGGAGCATGGTTGTTTAGGGCACTGGCTATGATTTCATGGAGAACATTATAGGCATCACCCACTGATTTAGCCAGGTAGAAAGTCTGCCAGAGCAAGGAGTTTTTTAGTTCTTGTATGTAGGCGAGAGGGTCAAAGTTCCATCTGGATCTTTTTTAGAAAACTTTGATGTAGATAGTGGGTTCGAGATGGTTCTTATGCCAGCTATGAGACAGTGGTCACTAACATCTGCTGGAATGATACCGGCATGGGAAAAGTAGTGTGGTTTGTTGACATGAAGGACATCCAGAAGTGTGCTTTTCATTGGATTTTTCTGGTTGATGTGCATTGGTTCTGTAATCATTTGGGTGAACCCGTGGGAGTCGCAGAATTGTTTTAGGGGTAGCAAACCATGGAAGGTTCCATTCCCCCCCTCCATTCAATGTCTCTGTAGTTTGTTTCTGCCACACCTAGGTTTTTTTCCTTCCCAGATGCAATGCCTCAAAAGTCTATCTGTCTTATTATACCAGATAGGGGGAAGGTGAAGTGGAATATGGGAAATAACATACATAAGTTTAGGGTCCGTGACCATCTTTATGGCAGCAACTTTCCCTGCCAAGGTTAGGCAGAGGGGCAGCTACCTGTCCAGTTCCAGGCATATACTGGTCAACAGCAGTCTGAGATTGGCATCCCATATTTTGGATAGTTGGGGGTAATGTGTATCCCAAGGTATGTTATGCCAGTGGGTGCTCATCTTAGGTTATGAAAAGAAGCTATCTTGGGGGCACAAAAAGCATTGAGGGGGAGGACTTCCATCTTACTCTGATTCAGGGAAAGGCCTGAGTATGAAGCAAAATCAGAAAGAATGGACAAAACAGTGGGTAATGAGCTGTCAACGTCGGCAAGAGTAAGCGGGAAGTCATCTGCATACATAAGAGTGGTGTATGCCACCTTCCCTATTGTCAGTCCCTGTGCCTCGGTCTCTTACCTCAGAGCCACTGCTAGGGGCTCCACAGCCAGGATGAAAAGCAGGGGACAAAGTGGGCACCCTTGGCATGTGCCCCTGCCCAGGGGTATGGGTGGGGAGAGCTGAGCACTCATAAGTACATTAGCCGTGGGCAGCTAGTACATTGCGTCCACCCACGCCTGGAACCCAGGACTGAAACCCATGGTATTAAGAATGAGTCAGATATAGTCCCATTCCAGGGAGTCAAATGCTTTTTCAAAATCTAAGGCTATCGTTGCTGCAGGTGTAGTGATTGGTTTGGCAGTGTGCATTACATTAATGAGTGAGTGAAGGTGGTCCAAGCCCTATCTACCCCTAACAAAACTGACTTGGGATGAATGGATAAGATGTGGTAAAAGGGGATTCAACCTGGTAGCCATCACTTTGACCAAGACCTTGCTATCTACGTTCATCAAAGATATCGGATTGTAGCTGGAGGGCTTTAGTGGATCTTTCCCTTTTTTGGGGAATACTGAGATGGTGGCTTCACGTAGTGTTGGAGGGAGGGAGTCGCAGCTCAGTGCCTCCATGTATACCTGGCATAACAAAGGAGAGAGCTTGGGATTGACCAACTGCCAGATCTCTACTGGAAATCCATCTCCTCCGGGGGCTTTGCCTTTTTTAAGTGACTGGATAGTGGATGCCACCTCTCCGGGTGTAAGGGGAGAGTTCAGGGCAGCCAACTGCTGGGCCTTTAGTGTGTGGAGGTTGAGACCTTGTAGGAAGGAGGGAGCACTCACAGGGTTTGGGGGCTTAGATGGGGTATACAGTACAGCTGGGCATAAAAGTTAGCCATTATGGCACTTATCTTATCTTGTCAGTCGTAGCATGTGTTTGGCCCTTGATGCCTGCCAGGGCTGGGATATGCCATTCTGCTTGCTGTTTCCTTCACCCCTTTTTACCCTGTCCTCCTAATATTTGTGTTACATAGAAACATAGAAGTTGATGGCAGATAAGGAATGCAAGGCCCATCCAGTCTGTCCATTTCAGTACTAGGTCTAGGATAGCCTGGTCTCTTGTGGGTTGTTGTACCACTTGTTTGAGGCCCTCCCCTGCATGGAATCCACTATGTTTCTAGTTCTGGCAGATGTTCCTGCTGGTGTTGATCAATCTGTATCTGGCATGGTGAAGTGTCCCATTATCAGAACCTCCCCTTTAGCTGTCATGTTTTGTATATCTTTTAACAGTAATGTGTCTATGTCCTCCCCCGGTAGGGAGGCCTGTAGAAAACCCCAGTTCATATGGCTGTCCCATTTCCTGTTTCCAGGGTGACCCACAGTTCTTCTGGCTCCTTATGTGTATTCTGAATTTCTGTAGCTTTGATATTTTCATTGACATAAATGGCCACTCCACCCCCCCCCCCCTTCACCTCGGTCTCTTCTGAACAGTACATTGCCAGGTATTGAAGTCTCTCAAGTGTGGTTACTGGTAAACCATGTCTCGCTAATGGCTACTATGTCCAGTTTAGCCTCTGTCATTATTGCCTGCAGGTCTGAGATCTTGTTTCCCAGACTGTGAGCATTTGTGTACATGATTTTCCATTCACTAGATTTTGGTGTGTTAGTTGTTGGGCGAGGTCTGGCGTTTCTCCTGTGCATCGTATGGGGAGCCGGACCTTTTTCCTTACCTGGTGATGCAAATGAACTACAACTGTTTCAGCTGAAGTATTGCTATCTCAGCCTTCCTGGCCAGCAGTTCATTAATTTCAAGCCGTATACCTGTTACCTTAAGTCCCAGGTGGGATTGAAGTTAAGATGGGGGGAAGCTTTAAGCAGAGACTCAGCATATGTAAGGGCGTGATCTAGATCTGCCAGTTGTTTTTCCCTTTTTTTTCATCTGTTGTGGTCAAAACCCATTATGGACCTCCGGAAGGTGGCCTTAAGTGCCTCCCAGGTATTGTCAGCTGAGGTGTCTTTTATTGGGTTCTCTTTGAGAATGGTGGAGACTTCAATTTTGAGCCAAAATGGGAAGTCTGGGTCCCTCAAAAGGAGGGGGTCCAGTCTCCAGGAGGCAGAGCGGTGCGAGGGAGGGCCATGATGAAATGTGAGTTGGACTAGGGCATGGTCAGATATTACAATTGGGTGTATGCTGGTGTCCAGAACCACACTAGTGATATAACGGGAGGTCGGCCAGAAATCTATATGACTGAGAGAGTCATGCACCAGTGAATGATATGTATAATCTCAATCTCTGGGATGGAAGACCCGCCATACATCAGTAAGGGCCATGTCCTGCCTAATGAGGGCCAACGCAGCTGCTGCTCTGGAATGAGTTTCCACATTGGTGGGGTTCCTATCTACAAAGGGGTTGAGTGTCAGATTGAAGTCCCCACCTAGTATTACAGGTGCATTATGGGGGTTTAGCTCCCTTATTTTGTGAGCCAATGCAAGAAACGTATCCAGTGAGTCTTGATTTGGGCCATATATACTACACAGGATTATTGGGCCTTCCGGTGTGTCGACCAGAGCAAGTATACCCCTACCGTCTGAGTCCCTGGTGGTGTGTTGGACCACTCAATGCAGTTTTTTATGAATTAAAATTACTACCACCCCATTTCTTACTGGGGGCTGAGGCACTGATCACCTGTCGCACCCTATCTGTTTTTAACCTCATGGAGTCCCCCTTAGTGAGCTTAGTTTCCTGCAGGAAGGCAAGATCTACCCACAACCTCTTTAGGTGTGATAATACCTGTCTATGCTTTGTGGGAGTGTTAAGCCCATGTACGTTTCAAGTGAATGCTATTATATCACCCATTGGGCTGCTAGAGATACAGTAAGATAATTCAGAAAATTAAGAACACCCTAGAAGGTTGCGGGATGTAATTTAGCTTTCCAAGCCAAAGTGGGGCACACTCGGCACAGTGGAGAGATGAAGAAGATGGCTTCCAGCAAGCTATTCTAGGTATAGTATTAGACAGGGTGGATTGGGATCCAACATTTTGTTTGGTAGAGGAGTAGTATTAACAGTTAAACTTCAGTAGCACAAAACAACACCACCAAATTAACTTATTTACAGTGGCCTGTTGGCATTTAACTTGGGGTTTCTGAGTCGTAACTATGGTCTCAGCAAAAGCTGGTGACCCGACTCTGGAACCCGGATGCAGAGTAATTGACATTATCTGGTCTGGTACGACCTAAAGGAGGCAGTATCACCTCATAGAAGGGCCTATGCTGCCTTGCTGCTAAGCGATTGTTGGGAGGGGGGTCCTTGAGCTCCGATGTGGGTGATCCCAGGCAAAGGAACAGCAATGTCCATCGAGGAGGGGAGTAGTCACCCCTCAGAATAAAAGTGGTGAGTTAAAACCCAGAGACCCACCATGTTATTAATTCTGTGGTCCCTAACAGACTTGGAGGCATGGGGGGGGTCATGTGTCTTCAGGGGAGCATAGACAAGATGAATGTCTGTTTCTAATATAAGGTCATGGCCTACAATTATGTGTCGCCATTGTATGCCCAGTCTCACCTTCACTCCGAAATACAGCTCCCTTACCGGGCCAAACACCAGAACCTTGGCTATGCTGGATCAGGGGAGGAGTAACTAAAGCTAAAAGTGGGCCTGTAAAGAAGGGGGTTGTGAGCATCCACTCACTGTACAGGCTCAAGTAGGTATAAATACAGCATTGGCCCCCAACCCAAATTCCATATTCCCCACCCTTCCCTTCCTGGGCCTTAAAAGTCTTTAATCCGAAACACAAAGCCATAACCCCTCCACCTAATACAATGCATTGCAGTGTATATTAAGTCTTGTGGGGTGCTGTGCTCTGTTTACTTATCTGAGACATCACAGCCTGTCTTGGTAGTCGAGAGTGACAAGAATGAACTTCATTCCAACCGGTGCAGCAGCTTCTTGGCAGGGTCTCTGTTCTGGCTTTTGGAGCTGTTCTGCCATGATGAGCACTGCTGCTGGTGGAAATGTGCTGGGGGATACTGCTTGGTCTGCCCACGATCTTGCAGCTGGCTCCAGGATATTCTGCCTCATGGTAGGTGTAGATGGGGGGGTGGCCTGTTTTAGATATTGCGCAGAAACTGGGGAGGACGGCCTCAGGGGACTGAAATGATTTTGTGTCATGAAGGCCTCCAAGCTGGTAAACACTTCTGTTTCCATCATATTTAGCACTGGGCTTGAGCTCCTAGGTCTTTTGGATGGATGCTCTCGATGACCATAGCATCTGGAAGCCTGTCTTTTTTTTGTTCCATCGGTCAGACTGCTCCCTGTCATCCCACATTGTGGATGCCCAGGCTGCCTCAGCTGCAGGATTCAATGGTGAATGTAGGTTGAGGGCAGCGGGGGGTGTCTTGGGAATACAGCTTTGGTGTAGCTGACTCTGACAAGCCTCTTGCCAATTTCTGCATAGGAATTCCATGAGGGCCTCAGGGCTTGTGAAAGAGCAAGAGACCCCTTTATGATCCACCTATATCATGGCTGGGTAGCGCAAAGAGAAGGATAGGCCAATGCGATGAATAACATGACGGGCCTCAGTGTAGGCCCTGCACCTATCCGAGAGGTCCTTAGAGTAGTCAGGATAAATGTTTATACAGTGGGATCTCCACATCAGGTTCTTTAGTTCTCTAGATTTAGCAAGGATTCACTCTTTATTTATTTTATTTATTAAATTTTGGTGAGGAGGTAAGTCCACTGAACCCCAGAGGTCCCTTTTTCAGGGGCAACCCGGGAATTACATAACACAAGAGACAAATACAGTGTTAGTTCAGGTTACAGGAATCACAACAACACAGTTATGATGGCAGAGTAGAAGCAGAGCAGTACACATGGAATAAATAGGTTGATCAACAGTAATAACATTGTGCGAATATTAACAGTTTGACATGGAGTTTAAACAGTGGCGGAGGATATCTTTGTCTCGATAATCAAGGAAGTGAGCTGTAATTGGTCTTGGCCTCTCGCCACCTCAAGGAGTTGAAGCCAATGTACGATGTGCTCTTTCCACTTGCGGCAGGTAGGCCGAATCAAATTGTAAAATATCCATTAGGGCTTGTTGTAAAAAATCTTCTACGGATCTTCCTATGGCCTTTTCTGGGAATCTTAAGAGCTGGAGATTATTTTTTCTCTCTCGGTTTGCAAGATCATCCAGATTTAAGGTGAGCTTATTGATGGTGGCCTGTTGCTCCGGAAGTATGGCAGTGTGCTCCCATAGCGCAGTTTCATTTGCCGAGATGTGGGTCTCATTATGAAAGAGACAGGCTTCCATGCCCTGAACAGCCTGAGCTGTGTGATTTGTTGCCATCGTGACCTGCGCCATCTGGGTGAGAATTTGCCTGAACATGCACTCCATGAATACGGGATCCCACATGGCTGGAGGTTTAGACTGCTCCATGTACCCTTGTGTTTTAGGCACAACTGCTGCAGGTGAGTCAGAAAAAATGGAGCAATCACAGAAATTAGTTGAATAATAAACTATTTTTGGTCTCTCTGCACTCTGCGTGTTTGTACGCCCAACACCGTTGAGGTTTCAGGATGAAATAAGGCAGTTTAAGAATGGATTTTGTAGGATTTTTGCCCCTTTAGGTGTAGAGCAAGGTCTTCATGCTACCATCCACTTCTGCACTCCTAGTGGCAGTGTAAACTAGCAAATGTTACGGATCATTTTGCTGTAGGTTTTACACTATTCTCATTTAGAGGAATGATAGACAGTGCAGATATCATGATGTGTTAAAGGAGAGAGTGAAAAACCAGGAAGAACCACATGTTGAAATCAAAAGAGTCACTTTCTTTTCTTTCTGTTCTTTGTTTTTGACTTTCCTGGTACCTGTACATCTCCTGTCACCTCAATATATGAAAATGCAACTGAGGAGACATCCGAATCCCCATCCAATACAACTTCTTCTGTATCCACATGAATGGAGTATTAATTTTGGACTGGTATTGAGACTGTGTCCTTTACACATGGGGAGAATTGGAGATTTCAACAATGCTTTAGATCTTGTTATCATGTGAAAGGGGGGCCCCCACAGAATCTCTAGGAGGAGGCATATAACCTCAGGCAAGGAAACAGAGGGATTCTGCTCAGCCGGACCTGCCAGCTCTAATTAGTACTCAAAGTTGGACAAAGGCTCCTGACCATCAGGAGCCACCTTTGTCATTGGTTCAGTTACAGTCTCCTGATCCATACAGGTAGTACTATGGGAGGGGAGAGGCAAAGCTACTGAGGGTAGATTTGCAGCTGAGGAAGGCCCCTCAGGCTATACTTCATGAATCCTGGTCGGGGTGGTGACATGTGGGCCCATGGTCACAACTCCAGTGTCCAATCTTAGACATTCTTTCTGGGCTAGAGCAATGTACACATCTTATTCTAGGCTTTTATGAGATGCCACAAGCAAGTTCAAAATGTATGTCCTTGCTCTTCGCGTAGATTGCAGCACACAGTGCTCTTACATTGAGCACTCTGATGCCCCAGAACCCCACAAAAGCAACACTTAGGTTTTTCACACACATTACTGAGGTGACTTGTGTCTCCTCATCAATAACAAGCTCGGGGTTGTCCAGCATAGAAGATCACTTCTCAAGCTCTACCTAAAAAAATAACAGTTGGGGAGATGCTGCACCACCCCATTGTCTTGTTTAAGAGTTACTTCATAGAGCCTCTCCCCTGTCCATAGGTGTTCATCATCAAGGATGGGCTCTGGGAACCATTAACATTACATCGTTGTTTGAGCCAATGAGTGATATCCACCACGTTCACCCCCTCATTACAGAAAAGAACAGTATTGAACTTAAAGGAAGGTCTAGTCCGGGGTATAACCACAAAAAGCCACCACAAAGAGTATTTTTTTAAAAGCTTACATTTCTTCCAGAATCGCTCCTGCCCTGCTGGGTGTTTGAAGCTTCTATCATACAGAGTGTCACCAGGCATGTGTATCAATGCATAGATCTCGTAGGCATAATACTTGATGCTGCCTTTCAGCAGAGTTCTGCCTAAAAACAAAATATCAGGAATGTTAGATGACCCCCCATCTATATTTAAGCTGCACACTGTTCCGCCATGTAGCTGGTTCAGATACCAGTTTGACTGTTTCAGGGAACAATCGTTCTCTTACATTGGTATTCCAGACATTATTTGCTGGTGGCACAACAGGAGCATCATTCTGTTCATGTTGGCTTCTGTTTGAGGAATCTACAACAGGTGCAACTACCACATTATCCTCAACACTTGTCTGGTTGTCATGACGACATATGGGGAGACAATGAGTTGGTCAGTACCCCCTTCCCCCTCCAATTGTTTAATGTGTGTCAGCATGTCCTGAGCAGCAGTAGCAGGATCTTGCTGCCTATCTGGTTTCTCTGGCAACGAGTGTTGGCAAGGAGGAATCTGAGAAACAGTTTCCTTACCAAACTTAAAGGTCTGTCAATTATTCACAAGTTCAGCCAAGGGTCTGCCAACTCCTGTACCTGAGGTGCCTGGGAGATTTGCATCCCAACGGTACCATCTACTGTTGCTTTTGATCCTGCTTTCTCTAAAGCAGTTTTCACCCATACAGGCATTTCCCTCTTAAGTCCTGCAGTCGCACCCTACTTGGGGCTATAGTATCAACTTTAACTGCTCCCAATGTCTGTTTTTGTGTTTCCCCTTTTTTACACATTTTGACCACAGTATTCTGTATAGAAGGTCCTTATCCTGGACTCCCACTGGCAACCCCAATTGTTAAAGTAATCTCAGGTAAATTAGGCCCCAAAGTACTGGCCTGTGGAACTGCAGTAGACATACGTGCTCCATTTATAGACCCCCCCTCTCTCACACTTGTCACAACAGTCTCCTCATGATTTCCAGTTTTATTCCCCTCCCACTGTGAAATAACAGCGTCGCTAGCCTTTACACACACATCAGTACCTTGTAGCATTGCGGTCTCAGCTCCTTGTTCTCCAACCGCAGTTATCTCCACCTTTTCTCTCACATTGTCCTCGATCTCCAGACATTGTAATTCAACCCCATCGGACTCGGCTATAGAATGGACACTGTCCATGGGGTTTTCCTTTACCCTCTGAAACAGCTCCTGCTGCAACTGAGTCTTCCTGTAAGTGAAGCGACTCTCCTCCTCCCTGATGGCATCTTGTAACTCCTGCATCATGAGGGACCACACTGCCCCTCCATTCTTTGTACTGATGTCCGTTGTCATCAGTCCTGTTAGCAGTGAGTATCCATTCAGGTCAGCAAACTGTTCCTGGGCTAAAACAAAGCCCTCCTAGGTTTCAAAATCCATTTGGGTCTCTGAAGGTGTTGAGACCAGGGAGGAGACTTTCTTCCCAGCCTCCCTCATATCCATGCTGGTCAACAAACTCTCTGGACTGGCCATGCAACACCTGCCACAATGCCCCCCTACCTATGAGTAGGGGAAAGTTTTATTCAATAACACATCTCAAAGAATAACAGTATATATAACATACATGAAAAATACAGAAATTACAAACATAAAAAGCAGGACATATAAGTAAGTCACCATAAAATAATACTAAAAGAAATAATAGTCTTGAATAGATTTTTTTCAAAAGAAACACAGGTAAAGAAAAAACACATAACCAAACTATACGATTTTGTCTTTCATAAAGGGAACATCCTGCCATTGAATAGCCCAAGCAGTATTCAACATATGGAGTTTCTCAAATAAACATTGCTTAAACAATTCTTGTTCAATTATATGTAATAATAGTATCTGGATCCTGATGCTTTTGTTGCAACACCCATTTACACCTTGATTACCGTGATATGAAATGAATAAAAGCAAAAATAAGTCTGATTAATCATGCCTCCAAGCCCAAATCATGAAGAGAATACCCCCTAACCACCATTGGATATGTCACATTACGCCACTGTGGGTTTCCCCACTTCAGAGCCAACTGGTACCATACTTCTTTCACATGAGGACAGGATATTCAAAAATGAGACATTGTCTCCTCTTGTGCAATGCAACAGGCCCTGGGACACATCCTTTCAATTATGCTCTTGTGTTTTGCATTTTCTTTCACTTGTAGCCTACCATTACATGTCAACCAAGTTACATCCCACACACATGGAGGGATAAATGGATCCTGCAGGGTAGTCAACAACTTAGTGTAATACTGCTGTGGTATACTCTTAAACTCTACAGTAATGGCAAATCCAGAGTCCTGTATAACAGCATACACCTGCCCGTTAGTTAGCATACTACAGATAGAGGGAGTAAATCTCCATTTTTTTTATTTAACCAACATAGGCCTAAAATAGGCACTACTTATCCTAGTATTAGGTGACAACACACCCCTCAAATTCCATACATTATATAGGGGCTGTATCCAATGTCACACAAAAAGGGACCAAATAGCTAAGATAGGCTTAGAAAAATCAATTATATTTTTATGAAAAAAAAATGCTAAAATAAAAAGCTACTGGATTCAGCAAATTTAACCCACCCTGGGCAAGAAGTAAATACAGAACTTCTCTTTTTATGGAGTTTAATCTACACCCCCACATCACTTGTAAAACCAGACTCAAAAGAGATGGCTCCAGTACTATAGGAATGGGGTAGACCACACTAAAATGTAAAAAGAGTGGAAGAAGAAAAGTTTTCGCCAAAGCTACTTTCTTCTTTTTCATCTGCTGCCATCATTTCCAAAGGGCCACTTTCATCCTAGCCATCTCTATCTTTTCAGTCCAATTCGGCAGGCCATTTTCCCCCCTCCCAAATGTAACCCCTAACACTGAGAAAGGCTCAGCGGATACTACCACTCCTTGGATAGCATCCAAATGTGGCTTAACGTCATTTAGAGGGTATATAATACTTTTCCGTTTATTAACCTGTGCTCCTACAATGACAGAGAATGATTTTACTTGTTCCATAACCCGTTCTCCTGAAGCTTGGTCTGCTACAAAAATGCAGACATCATCCGCTTAAGCTGCCGTCTTAACTTCTAACACTCCCTCCTGTGGTTTAATACCCCAGTTTAAGTCATACTGCGGAATAAACCTTAAAAAAGGGTCTATACATAAAACATATTGTAGAGGGCTCAATGGGCAACCTTGGTGGACCCCCCTATTAATAGGAACATATGTCCCAATATGCCCATTTACCAGTGGAATGGCCACTGCCGTGTTATAAAATAACATATTTCACAAACAAAATGCCTGTGGCACACCATATGCCCATAATACATGTGTAATAATAGAATGAGGAACCCTATCAAGAGCTTTTTTCCTGATCTAGGAAAAACACATATACATTAAGTACCCCCTTCCTTTCCTTGTTCTATCAATTCCCTCCCCACAAAAGATTGTCTTCAATGGAACGTCCCAAAACCGAACAAAACTGTGCTACTGATATCAGGCTAGAAGTTGTAGTAGCCAATCTAGTGTTGAAAATTGTCATTAAAATATTATAGTCCACATTTAGTAGACTAAGGGGCCTCCAGTTATCCAGATTGCTTTTGTCATTTTTTTTGTAAAGAAGAATTTGTACTGCTATATTGAAATGGAAATCTACCTCCAAGTGATCCAAAATCCAGTTATAAACAATCACTAGTATATTAATCAATGAAAGTTGTAAAGTTTTATAAAATTCTGGAGGTAACCCATTCACCCCTGGTGTGGTATTATTATATTATATACTATTAAGGCCTCATAACAAGTGTCGGGAGTCTCTGGGAGCTGTAGAGTCTTCAGAAACTGCAATATATTAGTTTCCTCAATCGGGCGGTATACATCTTGGTCAAATAATGAGTCACCATAACCAAAATTTCTGGCCAGTAGTAACTAAAGACCCATGGTCATCCTGTACAGAGGTCATTACTCTGTCCGAAGCTCTCTGGCTACACTGCTTAAAAGCATCCCCCAAACTAACTTTACCCGGGGAGCAAATCTGATGCTCATTTAGTATTGAGGCTGCACGGGAATACTGTATCCTTTCCATCTCCTTTTTTATATTATTAACCTGTGCAGTTAAGTTATAGAAACATAGAAACATAGAATTTGACAGCAGATAAGTACCGCTTGGCCCACCCAGTCTGCCCATTTCCCTACCTAATGGATAAGCTGCAGATCCTAGTTAACCAGCAGCCTACTTCTTCCTACCTCCACCCCCTAGAATTGCCTTATGACTGTCCCATGCATGCTTGAATTCCACCACTGTTTTTGACTCCACAACCTCCATGCATCCACAACCCTCTCTGTGAAAAAATACTTCCTTAGATTACCTCTGAGCCGCCCCCTCTATCTTCAAATTGTACTTCCTTGTTCTTGCACACCTCTTTTTTGAAAGATGCTACCCTCTTGGACTTTGTTGATTCCTTGAGGTACTTGAAAGTTTCTATTATGTCCCCTCTCCCTCCTTTCCTCAAGGCTATACATATTAAGCTCCTTAAGTCTCTCTTCATATGTCTTCTGGTGCAGACCCTGCACCATTTTAGTTCCTCCTCTGGACAGCTTCCATCCTATCTATGTCTTTGGAGATTGGGTCTCAGAACTGCAAGCAGTACTCAGATGGGGTCTCACCAGCTGTCTGTACAGAGGGATAATAACTTCCTGTTTTCTACTGGTGATGCCTCTCCCTATGCATCCCAGTATCCCCCCAGCCCTCCTTGCTGCCTTCTCACATTGCTTGCCCACCTTTAGGTCATCTGATATGACTACCCCAGGTCCCTTTCCATTTTTGTTGTTTTTAGTATCTCACCCCCCATTGTGTACTCTTCCCCTGGGTTTTTGTTTCCCAGGTGCATTACCTTGCACTTCTTAGCATTGAATCTAAGCTGCCATACATTTGACCATTCCTCTAACCTTGCCAAGTCCCTTCTCATCCTTTCCACCCCACCCTGTGCATCACTTCTGTTGCAGATCTTTGTGTCATCTGCAAAGAGACATACTTTTCCTTCCAGTCCCTCTGCAATGTCGCTTATAAAGACATTGAAGATGACCGGTCCTAATACTGAACCCTGCGGTACCCCACTAGTAACCCCCTTTCTTCAGAGTGGACTCCATTTACTATTACCCTCTGTGTCCTATTCTCCAGCCAATTCTTTACCCAGGCTGTCATCTTGGGACCCACTCCCAGGCTGGCTAACTTGTATATTAATCTTTTGTGTGGGACTGTGTCAAATGCCTTGCTAAAGTCTAGGTAGGCCATGTCCACAGCCCCTCCCTGATCTACTACTTTGGTCACCCAGTCAAAGAAATCTATCAGATTTTTCTGGCATGACCTTCCCACTGTGAATCCATGCTGCCTTGGGTCCTGTGCCCCTCTGGCCTTTAGATACTTGACAATTCTTTCCTTCAAGTGATTCCATCATTTTCCTACCACTGAGGTTAGACTAACAGGTCTGTAGTTTCCTGCTTCTGCCTTGCTCCCACTTTTGTGAGAAGGGGAATCACATCTGCCCTCCTCCAGTCCTCAGGTACCACCCATCCTCCACGATTTGTTAAAGAGGGTAGTCAGTGGTGTCACTAGTTCTACCCTTAGTTCTTTTAGAATTCTGGGATGAATCCCATCAGGCCCCATTGCTTTGTCTACCTTCAGTTTTAAGAGTTCTTTCAGAACCCTATCTTCTGTAAATGGACTGGTATCAACTTCTGTATCCAGAGTGTTTCTACTGTTTGTTTTAGGTACCTCCCCCTCTTCCTTTGTAAACACTGAGCAAAAATATTTGTTCAGTATCTCTGCCTTTTCACAGTCACCCTCTGCCCACCTCCCTCCCTTTATTAAGCCTCACTATCCCTCCCTTGGTCTTCCTTCGCTCCCTGATGTACCTATAAAAGGTTTTATCCCCCTTCTTAACTGAGTTGGCTATCTTTTTCTCGGTTTGGGCCTTTGCTGTTCTGACTGCCTTCCCAGCTTCCTTTTGCTTTAACTGATACAGTTCTCTGTCCTGCTCCTTCTGTGATTCCTTGTACTTCCTGAATGCTTTCTTTTTCTCTTGAACCTTCATTGCCACTTTCTTTGAGAACCAGAGTGGGTTCTTACATCATTTTGTTTTGTTTATTTGCTTCACACAAAGGCTTGTTACCTCTGTGATGGCAGTTTTTATTATTCGCCATTGTTCTTCCACCCCTCCTTCCTGCCCATTTGTTAGTGCATTCCTTAGGCACTCACCCATTTTGGCAAAGTCAGCCCTCCTAAAGTCCAGTACTTTTGCCTTTGTATGGCTTGATTCTATTGCTGTGTTTATATGCTGTGTATTAATCACTGAGTATACATTCTCCAATTGTGTGTGAAGATCCAAATATTTCTTATACCCAGCCACCCTAGAACTGGTGGAAACTTGTATAAAAAATTTCCTCAACTCATTTTTGGTAAGGACCCAGCAAACACTAAGATCCTCCACTAGGCCATCCACAGACATGCGAGCATGTAAAAATTCTCGTATCCTTTGCAGGAGCACATCATCCTTTAAAAGGGAACTATTAAGTTTTCAGTAAGTTTTACCATGTGTAAACTGCAAATTGCCTCCCAAAGTAACAAATAGGACAACATGATCAGAAGTCTCTATAGGAAGTATCCATGCAGTATATACAGTACATGCCTGTTTAGTGAATAAAAAGTCTATTCTAGTAGAGAGACTCCTTTTATAATGCATATGGCCTCCCTGTGCATGCAAAGCTCTGTAGTTGTCCTGCAAACCACATTGTTGTATAATAGTACACAAACAGTTCGTATCACAGAAGGATTTTGTAGTTGTGGCCCCTCTGTCCTGGCTAGCAAGTACACAGTTAAAGTCACCTCCCCACAGAATTTGTTTTGTAGTAAACAAAAAGAGTTAAACAGATCAACCCTCTACTTTTTAGTTAAGGGGACATATATATTGATTATTCTTCATGCTACCCCTTTATGGAAAAAATCCAATAATAATGCCCTACCTGATTGTACCTTCACTAGTTTGGAAACCTTAAAACCACCACCACGAAACAAAATTCCCACCCCATCACAAACAGCCATACCAAAAGAAAAGAAAGAGGGACCACAATACCACAGTTTCTGTGCAGCTCTCACTAAAGATACGGAATTCAATCTTGAGTCCTGTAATAAGTACACATCACATTGTAAATCTTTCAGAACTGAAAAAGTAACTAAATGCCTTCTTGCATTTTTAATACTGTTTGTATTCAAAGATGAAGTATGAAGGGGGAGCAATTCTACAATAGGTGCAGGGAATACTTAATCAAGGGGGTTTCTGCAATCTTAAACTTCTTCTAGTCCAGACCCCTTGTGTTTTATGCCACCTTTCATTATTTATAATGGTGAGCTGAGGGTCGTCTTCAGACTCCAAAGAAAGAGGAGCTTGAGAGGAAGCTTCAGAGTCACCTCCCTGCTCTGAATCTTGTGAAGATTTAGATAATATCTCAAATTTGTTAGACGGGGGAATCTCCATACCTGGGGAACAGGCCTTAGCCACTTTAGGCCGAGGCCTAGACTGCTGTATCCCCTGCTTTTTTGAAAGAACATTACCAGAAGGGGGGGTCATAGTAGCCTGGTCCTGGGAAGATATGGCTGGTTTAGCAACAACTGCAGGAGATGTATCCACCAATGGGGAAATATTCATGCTTTCCTGTTCTGCAGGCAGGGACACCTGTTCTGGAGCTGAATTGGATATTATAGTCTGCAGGGGAAGGAGAACTATTGGAGTCACAGGGGGTCCTCCAGAGTTGAGGTAGCGTCAACTGGTGCAGGACATTTAGAAGAAGAGTCTCTGGATGCAATATCTTTTTTTTGAGCCTCCCTTAATAGGTTTTCCTGGCTTGGACAGTCTGAGCAGTTATGAGTTTCCTCTGGACATGATCTATATGCATGACCACTCTCAGAACAAAGGTTGCATTTCAAGTCTTCCTGGCAATCTGTACTAGAGTGCCCAAAAGCAAGACCCAACCCACACCTTAAATGGTCACAAGCAAAACTCAAGTGCATATAAGAACCACACTTGAAACAAGAATCTGGGCTGGCCAGCATAAAAACAATTACCACACTCCCTTCCCAAAAGCAAACTATTTGGAAGTTGCAGTGGGCCAGAACTGTTATTCCGAAGGCAACCTTTAAACTTCCAGCCCCCTGTCCACAAATGTTCCTCATTGAATATAGGCATAGGGGCCCCCAAAACCTCACATTTTGTTTTTGTTGCCAATATAGAATATCATACACAGATACCGTTTCATTATGAAAAAGAATCGTAACGTACTTGATGGTGGGTTTAGTTAAGGGGATGGCTCAAAAGGGCAACCATAAAGCTGAATATTTTATGGCTTCATATTTAGACCAAAATCTATCAAGGCCTTGAAGAGTGTTAAAACTAATATCATGCAGATCTGCATTTGACACATGTATTATCGTATGCACTATGTTTGAAAAAAAAAATTCAGTCTTTAATAAGTTGTCGTCCTACAAACAGCCTATCAGGCACAATCTCTAACCCTCCTAAATATTGCAGGTGGACTGCATTCCATCTCTGCAAAGGTGGAGGAAATCCACTAAAATGGTCCTGTCATCAAAAGTTTTCCCAAGTAGTTTTAGCATTGTCTTTCTTTTTGTTTTGCCCCAGGTGGGCCAGTTCAGCATCCATTCTATCCCCCCACTTCATGGACTGAGGCATATGGTCATTTTCCTCAGAAGAAGAGCTAGAACTGTCCAATACATTTGTAGCAGTGTCAGGGAGGGATTTTTGTATATGCTCAGGGGTTTAAGCCACAGGAGTATGTGAACTTTCTCCCATTTCCAGACATGGAGAAGCAGACCCCAATGGCTGTCCCAGGATAGGGCTATGCACTGGATTGGGTGTGCAGGAACACGCATCATCCCTTTTCCACCCAGCTTCTATGAGAGAGCGAGCCAAGGAGCAAGCAGGGCTTCCTACAGTTATTGGTGGCAATACAATGTCTGTTTCTCCATTTTCACTTAAACTTAAGTCTGCAGCAGTACAAGAAAGCCCTGGTATACTTACTGCACTCTGTGAGCTCAGCTTGGCCGAATGTGACACCGTATCTCCAACAGATACAGCTGGTGCTTGCTGCTCCATGCTAGGGTCTGCTGAGTCAGACGTTCAGAATCCTTTTGATGCTGGTGCATCATCAATCAGTCTGAAGCATGCTGCACCAGCACTTGTCAACACTGTCATTTCTGTAGCTGGCTGTAAATTTAAAGAAATAGGCAATTCCTACACTACCTGCTCCAATTCAGGTGTTGGTTCCCTGTCTGTTGCTGCAGTATGCAATGGGCAATCAAAAGAATTCTCCTCAGCCCGTACCAGGGCTAGCACCATATCTCTATTCATTTTCAGCAAGTTCCTGAGCCAAGCCTCCTCTTTATTCTGTATGTCTATAGCAGATGCCTCCATTTTGTGGACACATTCTTACTCAGTTTCCAAATGAACAACTCCTGAAACATTCTCCTTTGCTGGACCTGTGGGTTGGGAGATCTGCATTCCCACAGGTACACCAGCAGACTGATCCTCCTCAGTGTCCACAGCCATGGGAACAGTGCCCCTTCAAAAAGAGTAAGGGAATTTTTTATTCAAAACTCAAAATAAATCATACAAAATAGTATTGCTGCATACAAATCATAATAAAGATCACAAAGAAAATACAGCACACAACAATACAATAATAGAAATATATGGAGTAGTATAAGTATACTGAACAGATGTAAATAAGGAAACAAACCTAAAAAAAATGAAACCCTAAACCCCCCTTACTATACAGTATTTCAAAAACTGTAAACAAATCAATCCAGGGATATATTTACATAATCAAAAGAATAAAAAAAAATTCAAAAGAAGTCAAAAATGTAAATAAGTATTACATCATACTAAAACTGTAAATATAAACAATCCGTAATATTACAATGCCCCTTCCCAACCCTATTTATGAAAGTAGACAGAATCCTTATTTCAATACTAAATAGAGTTTTAAACACCATAATAGTGCAATTATACAAGGACAGAAAAAAGAAATCCTAAACAAAAAATAGAGTTACATACTGTATTATATCTGATATTCCTGACATAAATAGGTTGAACAGGAGTGTCTGCAATATAAATGTAAATGTCCAACCATATCCCATAATAGTAATAAAGTAAAAAATAAATTCCTACATCAAAAACATTGATATTCTACCTCACCATAATAATAAACAAATGAAGAATTCCAAATAAATAATGCAAGTATTAACAAAACATTGCACAGAAGTCCAATAAAGAGACATTTTTGAAATATAACAGTCAAAAGTCTGTCCAGTGTCTATCCAAGACATGGATTTCCATTTTTTTCCACAACTATGGGATGACAATGTTCATTTATCTTGTTTCCATATTCCCAATAACCATTCATGCATACACCAAAAAAGTTGTTCTGGAGAGATAAACAATGATCTCAATGACCTGATACAACGAACTTGTCAGACATGCTATTTAATCCCTCCCAAAACTAATCGTATAGTGTCCAAGTTAAATCTATCCCAACATTTAGGCAAAATACCTAAAAACAGAACCTGCATGTCTATAACTAGAAATTGAGCCTTAGCCCACTTTGTAAATAATATGGACCAAAATTGTGAAATGTAAGGACATTCAAAACAGAGATGTGCCATTATCTCAGTACAGTTTACACATATTGTACTTCTAGTACAGTATCTATCTTCCTTGCCCTTATGTTTTAAGTTACCCTTAACATTCAATTTACCATGGGCCACAAGCCAAATAACATCCCACATATAATCTGGGATTCATGGATAAGTGAGCATACCTTGGATTTGTATCAAGTCATTACCTGACCGATTGCCAAAATCAGGGTATTCCAAAAAATACTGATCTTGAAGAAAAATATATACCTCCTTCCTGGAATTTTGTGTAATTAATGTATATGGAATTTTCCAGAGTTTCAATTTACTGAAACATGAATGAAAATATATAGGTAAACTTTCTATAGATTTTTGTTTAGAGATAACCCCTTCTGTATTCCACTAGACCAACCATGGCAAGATATGATCCAACACCCATGGAGTCCATATTTTGGATTTCCCCATCAGCACTGGAGAGATATTAGTATAAAGAAAAATACAAACAAAAAGAATAAAATTGGACTGATCATATGAATCTCTCCTTGTTTCACTAGCTGATATAATATACCTCTTTTTATGTGGTTCAGTCTACTACCCCATATTGCCTGAAAAAAAAACACTAAGCAGTGTTGTTTCTCTAGAGTGGGGCAGTGCATAAACAGAGCTTAAATATAAAAATATTCCTATAAGAAATGTTTAAACCATATAAACCCTCTTTTTTATAGACATCTTCCATCTATTCCAGGATGCCACTTTAAACTTTGCAAGCTGTGTAAGTTTATCCCAATTACTAGTAGCTGTATCAGTTCTGCAAAAAAAAAAATACTCAAGATTTTGCAAACCTGGGAAGTAACGGGGATACCCATGATTGTAGAATGTGTAGAGATATGTGAACCAAGAAAACAATATTTACTTTTGGTCAGGTAAAAAGTGGCTCCAGTTCCCCTTGTATAGGCTACAGTCATGGCTTCCATAGCAGCAAAAGATGGAACGTCTGCTAAAAAAAGACATAAATCATCAGCATATGCTACTAATTTAATTTCCATGTCATCACAACCAAGAGGAAGACCTGTGATATCATTTGATTGATAAATGACCAACAATAAGGGTTCTAAAGAAAGAATGTATAAAATAAGGATCAGAGGACATCCCTGTCTCACTCCCCTGGCACATTTCTGTTTATAACCTAACCACCCATTAACAAATGGTGCCACCTCTGCCTGTAAATAATATTGTTGCAACCATAAAATAAAGGGGGAAGGAAAACCCATTTTCTTTATGCCACTCCACAGATAGAGATGAGACACACTATCAAAGGCTTTTGCCTGATCCAAATGAATGCAAATGCCAGCAAGTTCCTCTTCTGAACCTCGTTCCAAAACCTCACTGGTAAGCAATAATGGGTCTGTAATATGACGACCAGGTACTGAACAAAACTGAGTGGGATGGATAATATAATCCAAAAAACAAGAAATCCAGGAACTAAGAATTTTAGTAAGAATTTTACAGTCCAGATTTAATAGTGTGATAGGGCACCAGTTGTGGAGACATTCCCTATCCCCATTTTTATAAAGAATAATAAGAAGACCTAGATTTATACTGTCAGGAAAATAACCCTGTGATAAGCAACTATTTAATGTAGATACCATTTGATGAGCCAACACTTTACATATAGTACCATAAATCTCATTTGGAAGACCATCCCTCCCTGGGGCCTTCCCCCTCTGAAGCTGTGAAACTACATTGTGCAATTCAAGTAATGAAATAGGAGCTAATAAAGATATGAAAAATTGATCAGGTATTTTAGGCAAAACACTTAAAGCCAGACACTCATCCACCTTAGCCTGCGTTACAAGTTCATCAACCTGAAATAAGGAGGAAACATGTGCATCTAATATTTTTCAAATATCGTTTCGAGTGTTTACTCTATGACCTTCCGAATCTTTAAAACTAACATCTTTTTTTCTTTGATCTGCACTATTTTCAAATGGATTAGTACAAGCAAATTTACCTTGTGTACCATATTTTTGTTCTGTTTCTAATTGCTGCCTTTTAGTGTGTTGTAACTGTGCCAATTGTTCCTTAACATTTGTAATGTCCTGGGCATCTATTGCAACCACCAAATTCAGTTGAGAGTAAAAACCTTAAAGTATTTTGGAGATGATATTTATCAAGTTTTTGTGAAGTTCCCAATAAACATCCTATATGCATAAAATAGTCCTGAATTTCTTGTTTGGAATCTTCCCACCAAACTTGGTGACTGTCATGGATGAAAAAAAAACAGATTTGTGAGCTTCTAGAACCTCAGTGAAACCAGCCATCACTTCTGGGATATCTAATAAAGACAAATTTAATCTCCTATACCCCAGACCTTTGGAGGTATTACCATAGTTTGAAATCATCAAGCTCAAACCCCCATGATCTGACGTAGCAACTAACCTAACTTGTGGAGAGGAGAATTGAAGGGTAGGGGAAATAAACCAATAATCTATATGGGATTTCTGGGTTCATTGTAAAAAAGTAAAAGAAGGAATATCCTCAAAAACATCTCTTAAACCAGATACTTTTAGTAACTCAGTCAAACAGTGAGTATCAGAATAGACTTTAGATGTAACAGATTTAACAGTATGAGGGATGTTAAAGTCACCTCCAAATAAAATATTTCTACTGGTAAACAAGTATGGCTGAATTAGTTGTAGTAATTGAATCCATGCCCATTTACTTTGGGGAGCATAAATATTAATCAATTGAAATGGGATAGAGTCCATAATGACATCCAACAATAATGCCCTACCAGGGGCATTGTCAATAATATCAACAATTTTCACCATCTGTGAGGTAAAGCAAATCCCTACTCCTGTACACAAATCTTCTCCCCCAGACCAATAACATGGACCCCCAACCCCATGAATTAGTGACAATATCAAAGTCTTGTATTGTATATAATCTGGTATCTTGTAGGAAGATGATGTCATGTTTTAAATCTGAAAATATATCAAAAGTAGCCTGTCTTTTACACTCTGACCTAATACTATTGATATTGAGACTAGCAAGTGAGATATCATAATTCTTGGTAGTGACATGCAGAGTAAGTTAAGTGTTAGAGGGCAATTTTCTATTACTTTTTCACAGACCCATTCTACTACCTACTCTTTTAGCTTTAACTTTGCCCCCCACTCTAGGATCAGCTACTGTCTCCTTATCAGATAATCCAGCAGCATGCGAAGGAGCTTAGGATATAGCACAGAATCCAGTTCATCTGGGCCTACAGGAGCTAAAACACCATATTTGTTAGAAACAGGCAAAGGCTCTGGAGACTGGGCCCAATCCATCACTGGACTTTGTGGAATTTCCTTTAACAGGGTGAAACATGGTTTCAGTTTCAGTAAGTTCTGTAGAAATAGGAGGTTGTAACTGGGATAAATCAGTAGTACTCAAAGGGACAGTAACAACATCTTGTGATGGAGAATTCTGTGTCCTATTTTCAGCAGCAGTAGTGACATGGGGGAGTGCTGAAGGGGAGGACAAGATTGTGGATGTACCTCAGGTATGTTTGGTGCTAGGGCTGTGGAGTATAATCTGGGGCCTAAGGGAGGGCCTGGTCTAAGACCATGCAATGCACTCCTAGCTGCTTTAAAAATAGACAAATCTTGCACGGAATAATCAGACTCTTCTGTGTTGTGGGCTGCCCATGGACAGTCTGTAAATAAATGTCCCATCTCATCAAAAAAATACATTTAAATGAGTTCTCACATTGATAACCTGAATGTCCTAATTCCCCACATTAAAAACACAGAATTTTCTCACAATTTGTGCTAACATGCCTTGGAGATCCACATTTATAGCATCTCCTTGGTTGACCAGGATAAAACAAAAAAAACGTTATCCCTCCCAATAAAAAAACAGTTAGACAAATGGGTATATTCATTTTGAGAACTATGAAGCTTTATTTTGATCCACCAACCTCCATTCCAAAATCCTTCCTCATCCAAAATTGGATCTGGAGTACCTTGAACCTCACAACGTTTGTCTAGTCAATAAAGAATGTCAGCCACATTTACACTTTCATTCCTAAATAGTACTGTGATCACTCTAAAATGTTATTTCGTCAAAGGGATCACCTGAAAATGGGACCAAAGAGGATTAGTTTTAAGAGATGCATATTTTAACCAAAAGCATTATAAAATGGCAGGAGTTTGAAAACTGATATCAAAAGAATGTTCTCCAGAAGCATGTATAAGCGCGAAGATATCAGCAGGTGTAAAACCTAGTGATTATTTAATCAAAACTCTTCCTACATAGAATCGATCTGGGATTTCTTCCATTCCTACCAGATATCTTAGTCTAATGGCATTCCTGTGCTTAGCCTGTTCCAGGGGCTTTGCAAATAAGTCTGTATATTTAGATTTAGGTGCAGGGGGATACGTAGGGAGGTCTACGGGTACATCTGGAACCCCTGAGTCTGTTTTCCTGCTTTTATCCAAATTGTCAGCACAAGAAATGTCTAGTGGAGCATCTAAAGGTAAAAAAGGTAAAACTGTACCTGTATCAGTACCTAAACCAGCATCAGATGCATCTCATCTAAAAGTAAGAGGCTCTGCAGAAGTCATAGATATAACAGGTTTACGAGAATGTTTTGAATGAGCTAACATGCCATTCGGTTTGGACAGATCCACCACCCGAGAACTGTCAGCTGACTGCTTCCATCCTGCAGTAGAGAGGGCCCATTCAGGTGACCAAGAATCTACCGCTGACATTGGGAGCTTCTCTGGCAATAGTGTAGAATCCTCTGCTAATTCTGTCACAACTGCCATCGCATCATCACTAGCACCGGGACCGAGTTGACAAACCTTCTGAGTAGCACTAGGCGATAAACCCAGGAGACGCTTCCATTTTTTTCCAACAATTCAGCCTGTGCTGAGGTAAGAGCCATTTCAGTCTGCAATAGCTGTGCTTTCAATAATTCACGTTGTTTTGCCATCTCAACAACTGTACCCTCATCCATTGCATCCATCTCTTGTTCCGGTATTTCAGAGAACTCTAAAAATTCATTTACTGAAACAGACTGCATATTAGGATTCTGTGCGGTAACAGCCTCCACCATATCAGCCTGCAGTGAACATCCTTCCACCTCCACTACTGGTGGCATATTGACCTCTTCCATCTTGGCAACATTCAGGATAGCACCCTACCACACAGTAGGGGAATTTTTTATTATAATCATAATAAAATCATAACAAAATATAATATAAATCAGTATTACTTCATACATAACCTTAAAAGGAAAGAAACAAAACATAAACAAGTATTAATTCATACAACAATCCTGAATGAGAAAAAATATATATATCCACCTCCCCCACTATAAGAGTAGGGAATTTTGTTTTAATTAAATCATAAATATATATATATATATATATATATATATATATATATATATATATATATATATATATATATATATATATATATATACACACATCAGTATTGTCATACCAAAAGGAAAAGAAAATTAAACATAAATAAATATTGATTCATACAAAATCCCCAAACATAAGACAAACTTTATAAACAATATAAATAACTTAAAACTACCCCCACCCACTATAAGAGTAGGGGTTTTTTGTTTTTTTGTTGTTGTTTTTTTCTGAAAACTATTCATAGGAAATCAAAATATGCCCATTTCTCCAAACATTTTCCTGTGCTTCCCTTCAACAATTCATCAGACTTCCATTTTTTTTATTTCCCATACTATAATAAAATAAAGATCCAAGGCAGCAGTGTCTTGTTGCTGCAATACTAAATGACATCAGCAAATCCATATCCAATATAAAAATTGGGGAAACAAGACCCTAACCGTACCTACGTTAAGCTGATTACTTCAAGTAGGGGGGATACCAAAGAGCAATAATGTAGAGGCTGGAGGTATAGGTAGCATATCTTTCCATCTATTTTTTACAATATCCCAGAACTGGACAATATATGAACAAGAATAATATAAATGGTCTATGGTTTCTATTACTTCTGTACAACTAACTCTAGGACAATACCTGTCTTGTAAAGCTTTATGCTTCTGATTCCCTTTACTATTTATTCTCTCATGAACCCCAACCACACTGCATCCCACAATTGTTCAGGGATCTGAGGATCTATAATATATTCTGATATTGAATCCTGTTGAATGCATGAAAAGCTCAAAAAAGGATATTCCTGAAAATGAGCTACTGATAACTCCTTGTACAAATGCTTCCTAGAGAAGGTTTATACCATAGTATATTTCACCTCCCATTTAATAATCCAGTTGAAAAACCCCTCCCACCTTTTTACTAAACGAGGACTCCTTTTATTTTTATGAAAAAATTAACCCTTCTCCCATTCTAACAAAATCCCTTTAAGTAAAGAAAACCCCCAGATACTCCATAACTGAGTGGTACCTCTTATCAGGGCCAATAAATTTGTATATAAAAATACTGTAAAAAAGAATAAAATAGGGTTCAACATATTCATCCCTCCATCTTTAACTTCTTTATATAATATATTCCATTTAATAGGATTTAATAGACTACCCCAAAAACAAGTAAAAAAAATCTAGATAATGAAACTTCCAATTTTTTAGGTAGCATAAAAATAGCACCAATATATAGAAATATCTGGGTTAAAAAACCTAATCAGGAATACCCTTTTCTTTTTCCCAACTTTCCATCTATTCCATCTGCTCACCATCTCATTCCCTACAGATAATAATCAAGACCAATTATATTCCGCCATTCCACTACCCCCAAAATAGAGTCCCAAAATTTTACATGGATTAGTAGCCCCCATACAACCTCCAAACACCCTTGGAGTATCCTGAAAACCCTTCAAATCAATACATTTTGTTTTCCCAATATTCAAAGTAGCCCCTGAAGCTTCCTCTACAACCTGAATAAGATCCAAAGCAATAATCAGGGACTGATGGTCCTGAATCAATAAGCACAAATCATCGGCATATGCCAATACTTTACAAGCAGAAGAATAGCCCCCAGTCAAACCTAAAATTCTAGGGGATTGCTGAAGAAGTCTCATAATTGGATCAATCATAAACACATAAAGGAGGGGGCTCAAGGGACAACCTTGATGCACCCCTCTCAACACCTGAATTTTAGGACCCATGATACCATTATCATAAGGGACTACAAAAGATAACCAGTAACAAACTTCCAACAACCTATAAATTCCTTTGGAATCCCATACGCAAGCAAACAATCCCATAAAAAAGAATGACATACCCTATCAAACGCTTTGGCTTGATCTAAACTGACCAAAGACCCAGAATTCTTCCCCAAACCATTCCTTCCATCCTCTTCTACGACCTCCCTAGGTAACAACAAAGCATCAGTAATTTTACTTCCTGGTATTGAACAAAATTGCATTGGACTAATCAGATCTTCCATAACCATTGCTAATCTATTCCCTAATGATTTGGCAAAAACCTTAAAATCAATATTTAATAACGTAATAGGATGCCAGTTAACCAAGTCTGCAGGATCTCCGGATTTAAACAAAAAAAACAACAGACCCTCATACATATTGTGAAGTAGATAACATTCTTCTTAAAAAAATCTGTACACAGTCAACATTTCTATTGGAATAATCTCCCATAACAGTATATATATTTCATTAGGCAAACCATCTGAACCAGGTGAGATCCCCTGGTGGAGACTCTTAATTACCCTATCCATTTCTAAGTTTGAAAAAGGGGATATCAAAATCTCAGTGCTGCTGCCTGTAAGATTTGAGGAGTAAATTGAGAAAATTCCACTGGGGAGCTAAACATTTCTTTTACATATTGTGTGAATAACCCCATAATAGAACAATTATCTGTTACTAATGTTCCTTGTGGTGTTTTAGACTTTTAATCAATTTCTTGTCTCTACATTTTTGACAACTAACAAAGAGATTTATACTTTCAGCTTTCCCTGAGAACTGAAAGTTTGTTCTTTCTGAAGGGAACATAGCCGATCATATTGGTATGAGCTCATATTTAGTTGAACTGAAGCAATCTCATCTCTGAGATCCACCCCTTCCTCACACTGCCTTGACAGCAACACACCTAATTCATGTCCGAGAACTAGATATTCATTATATTTTGACACTGCTTGAGATCTCCCATGAATCTTAAAGAATTCTACTATAAGAATTTTTAAATCCTCCCACCATAATTCTATATTATCATATAGGAATATTGTAGATACTTTGTCCTGTATTAATACTTTAAAAGCAGACACAATTACTTAATTCTCCAATAAAGACACAGTCAATCTCCAAAACCCTAACCCGGTTTCCCTTACCGGGGGGATTTCAATATTTACTCCTATCAACAGATGGTCTGAAGTTTTTATAGGTAAAATAAAAGTATCAGAGACCTCCACCATTTGTTTCATAAATAAAAGTCAATGCGGAGGAAAGATTACCTTTATAAAAGGTGGCCTTGCAGATCCTGTACCACTCCCTGGAAATCTTTCAATCCAGCCTGAAATATCATTTTTCAAAAAGTCTTATCACAATATTGCTTCTCTTTTAAATTATGAAATTGAAAATTTATATTAAAATCCACTTAAAAATCTGTCTGTTAGTAAACAGATAAGGCTATATTTATGTTAACAATTCAGTTCTCAAGCTTTTGTTTATGGACCATAAACTGTAATCGATCTACAAGAAAAATAATTAAATCTAATAGTAATGCTCTACCAGGATCAATATCTACTAGGCGCAATACATTAACATTAGAAGAATGAAAATAAAAACCTACCCACAACTGGCTTCCATTCCTATTGACCAATATGAAGAACCCACCACCATTCTCCAGTTGCTTGCAAAATTTCAGCTAATGTGTGAAGTCTAGTATCTTGCAGCATGAACACATCAAAATCTAAGTTTTGTAAAATGCCAAAAGTAGTTTTCCTTTTATAATTTGATTTAATACTGTTGACATTTAAACATGCAACCCATAAGCTAATAGCTTCAGGGAGGTTTATTTATATTTTTTTTTACTTGACCGTGTAACCCTTTTCTGTAAAACAACCTTTTGTGAGTTCTGAACCTCAGTATCTGGGGTTGGTAATAACCCAGAAACTTGGCTCGAAGTCTGAGAACTTTCCTCCATAGGGTCTTCCCTATCCACCTGCTCCCTCCCCCACAAAGTGAAAGCAGAAAATCTATTGGAAAGGGGTAAGGGTGATAAAGGTACTATTGAATGCACAAAGTCTGAACAGTCCCCTCTCAATGGACTTGAGGGGGGACCACTGGGTTCCCTTGGAGAGTGCCTTCCTGTAAGTCCACTGCATCCACTTGCTCCTGAGAGGATAAATTTAATGGAACAGGAACATGCCAAGGTGAACCTTGGGGGGTTTACAAAAGGGGTTCTACTGCCTCCATACAAGAACTCTTTTTATCTATATTGCTAACCTGAGGTAAGGGGGGCGCAACTGTACCCTGTCTACCCATGTGAGACCTCTCCTCACCTCCTCCAAGAGAAGAGACATTGCCTCTACCCCTACCTGTATGCTGGAGTGGAGGAAGATGTACCATTTTATGTTCTGTACCATGCCTATAAGGCCTCTGAGCTTGAGATAGAAAAATCTCATGATCTGGTATCTCTTCTGAATTGTGGGCCGCCCATGGACACTCCTGAAATCCATGGTCTTCATCCCCACAGAGATTACAGATTGGGGGGTTGTACATTGTGCTGCTGAGTGTCCTAATACTCCACAATGAAAACACTTAATGCTATCACAGTCATTATTCAAATGAGTCAAAGCTCCACATTGATGACAGCTTTTAGGCTAGCCTGCATTAAACAATATTCCCTGTCCTTCCTAAAAACAACTTGGTAAGTGCTGAATCTCACATCTGTTTGTTTGATTGAACCAAAAGTTCCATCCTCCATTCAAAATCCATTTCCATCCACGATTGGCCTAGGATGTTCAAAGATTGTGCATCTTTTTTCTAACCAAAATGTAATATTATTTACATCTACCCCCTCATTCCTGAACAATACCATTAAAGTTTTAATAGTGGGTTTAGTTAAGGGGATTGCTAGGAATTCTTTCCATTCTTCTATGTCTTTCTGTTCATAATATAATTTCCAGAATTTGTCCAAAAGAACCATCGAGCAGAAACTGACATCATAATTTCTGTCCTCAGGTGCATGTATGAAAGCATATACATCAATAGGAGTGAAACCCATCAGATATTTAATAAGAGTTTTCCCACCCAAAGTCTATTGGAGGAATCGGGGCCTTCCCTACATATCGGATCTGAACTAGAAATCTCCTTTTTGCTGCCTCTTCAGGCTTATGAAAAAGACCAGCATAAGATGTAGGTCTCCCCCGATCTTGCACAGAGGGCAACACCTCTCTAGAAGAACTGGTATCTTCTTCCTGCCTAGACCTTTGCTTCAGACCTTCCACCTTCTCTCCTACCTTTCCCATAACTGTAACAGGGAAGTCCTCTTGAACGTTCTCTTGCTGAGAACTAAAGTTTTGAGCATCAAGGTCCTGGTGATCTGATGGAGAGAGAACCACGTCTGACGTAGCAGAAAAACATACAGCCTCCTTATTGACATGTGCAGTTGCAGTGAAGCAATTGGGAACTTAGGATTTTGACCATTTACACTGACCAGTTCTATACCAGAGTTCCCCAGAGAACCCAGAATTGGTACCAGTGGATCCAGAACCCAGCGATTATCTTGATATAACCATCACGCCTCTGCAAAGCATCCTCCAGAGACCAGTCTTCTGAATTGACTAGTAAAAATTATCATCTGTCTGAACATCGTAATCATTCCCACACTTTTCTGGGGTAGAAGTGGAATTTAATGGTAAACATTTGCTAGTACCTAATATGGGACTAGCTACTGACCTTTTCCATTTTTTTCCTTTCCTCCTCCAATCTAGATCTGCTGAGGTTGTATTCCTGCCCTGTAGTAGAAATCAGAGCCAATAACTGATTCTTCTTTACCTCCTGCTCCTCCTGTAGTTTAATTTCTTCAGTATTCTTGTCACCAACGCATCAGGCATAAGGAGTGGAACAACAGGATTCTCCAATATAACTCCTGGTAAGGATTCATAGCTACTAGAATCCTCTCCTCAGACTGGATATATGTTTCTCTGGACCGCCAAGAACCTGACCTTCCCATCCATGGTCTGCGACATACTGAGTTTCACCAAACTCTCCTGCAGCGCCTGCCCTCTGCAGCAAGAGTTGGAATATTTTATTGAAAAGAAAAACTGAACATCATACACTCAAATAATACACAACAAAGATTACAACCATAATACATAAATAAGATTGAGTTGAGTCCCTGGTTACATAAATAAAGTCATGCACCGTCATCCAATTTTATCCTTCGTAAAAGGTATTTCCAGCCAACAAAGTTTCCAAATCTCTTTAAGCATAATTCGTTGCTCAAAATAACACTGTTTATCCAGAGCATATTCTATACTAAGAAATACAGCATCAGGATCTTGAGAAATTTGCTGTAACACCAATTTACATCTAACCTGCCAAATAATATATTTAATAAATGACAAAATTAATCTTATCATATCCTTCTGCAAACCCAAATTTGAAAGACAAAACCCCTATAATTTCTGAATACGTAAGAGACTGTCAACAGTTTGCTTCCATTTATCAGCTAATTTTTTCCATACAGTTTGTACAAAAGGACACAAAATTAAAAATGCTGCATAGTTTCTAACATCTCAATACACCCTGTAGCGGACAAAAACGTTCTGTCCATTTTTATGTTTTGCATTACCCTTCACATTGAGTTTCCATGAGCACACAACCATGTAACATCCCACACTCGAGGTGCTATTCTGAGATCCCTTAAGACATCTATAAGACCATAAGACTTGTATTGAGGCTCAATATTAGGAAACTCTACTAGTAACTCTGGAATCCCTTGTTGTATAGCTTTATACAGCAATTTAGTGGATATTGAAGTAAGCACCTCAAAGACACTTTCCATTTTTTTTAAAGTCCTCAAAACAGGTCTGAAAAAAACACAAGGGTTTTAAACTGTGCATGCAATATCTTCTGCTCCTTCCATTTTGAATAAACAGGCCCCAACCAATGTTCCGCAAAAGGGAGCCACAAGGCTGATTGCTGTTTTGACATGTCCAACAGATTATGATGAAGAAAATGGTAAGCAAAAGAGAATAGGATTAATCAGATTTAAACCTCCTTTATCTATAGGTAAATACAAAACCTGCCTCTTTATCAGTTTAAACGCATCCCATATAATTTGGAAAACCAACCCCAACAAACGAGATTCAAATTGACTTGGTAATGGATATACTGCACTAAGAAATAAGAATATTGGTATTAAATAAGTTTTAATAACCATAACTTTCTTCTTTTTACCAAATTCCAACTTTTCCATACGTTAACCTTTCCCTCTGCTTCTTCCAGTTTCCTTGACCAATTAAATATACAGTTGTCCTCCTTTCCATACCACACACCCAAATAATGAAATGGCTTGTGTGAAACAGTGATACCATGCCACATCGCAGACCCCTGAGGGAACTTTCCTAAAGGATAGATCATACTTTTAAGTTTATTGAGTCGTGAACTTGTGGTATCAGCGAATTCTTCCAAAATAGTTAAAACTCTCAATCCTGAGTTTACATTCGCAACTATGACACAGATGTCATCTGCATAAGTAGTTACTCGCACTTCGAAACCCCCCCAATGGTCGAAGTCCCACCACCTGAGCATCCTGTTGAATTAGTCTCAACAATGGATCTAAACATCAAACATATAGTAGGGGACTTAAGGACATCCTGTCTTACCCATCTAGAAATTGTAACATATTTCCCCAGATGCCCATTTACCAAAGGGAGAGTTTTTGCTGATGAATATAAAGTAGATATCCACTAACAAATTGCTCAGGTAGCCCATAAGACTGTAAAACCAGGAAATATAGGAATGTGGGACACGATCGAGGCCTTTCCTGGTCCAAGGCCATTATAAACCCTTGTAAGAGATCCTCTTTCCCTTGTTCAACTAATTCTCTTATTAATAATAGGTTATGTTGTATACTACGCCCTGGTACAGTACAGGTTTGTGCCCCAGAAAGTATATATGGTGTTAATTGCAACAAACGAGAATGTAAAAGCTTCATTAAAATTTTGTAATCCGTATTCAGTAAACTTGAAGAGTGCCAATTATCCAAACACATTCTCTCACCCTTTTTATACACCAAAATTTGAACTGCAATACAAAAATGAAAATCCACTTGCATCGTTGACAATACCCAATTAAATACTACAACCAATATCCGGATCATTTCTTCTTTAAATGTCTGATAAAATTCAGTAGGCAACCCATCTATACTACAAACTACAAATCAGGGACCAGCACCCTCATTGACTGGATCCTTCCCAGCCACCCTACCTGTATAACCAATGTAAGTGTTCTCCCTGACTCGCTCAGTGATCACTCTCCAATAATATGTACCTGGACAAATAAGTTTCGTAAACCGCCTCCAAAAACCATCTATAGCAGAGTCCTACCTAATGGCAACCTTACTCATCTCAAGACCTGTCTTAGGCAGATAGACTGGTCCTTGATTTACAAAACTCAAGATGTTGACCTAGCCCTTGATTACTTTATTACTACTTTCAACACTGCCTGTGACACCTATGCACAGTAAAAAGTGAAAATCAAAGCACTCACAAATCTCTGGCTCACGGCGAAGCTATTGGCACAACTCAAAAGTAGGTATCACCTCTGGGCCACTGCAAGAGCTACTGGCACTCTGTTGGACATTCAAAAATATAAACAGGCTCGCAACCACTGTACTAAACAGATCCGCTTGATGAAGAGCTCTACTTCAAGAATGCCCTCTCCAACTCCTGGGGCGTGAAGGAAATCCTTCTGGGACAACATAAGAAATATCATGGGTCAGCAGTCCAAATCCTCTCCTACAATAATGAATGTGGATGGAACCACTACATTAGACCCAGTGGTCATTGCAGACACCCTAAATGATACCTTCACAGACCTTAGTGGTGTCCTCTCATCTGATTTCTTCACTGATGCTGACCCTCCAATTTCTACTTCTACTACTGCCTCTCCAACCAAACCACCCTTCCATTTCAAACTAGTAAAGGCACATGAAGTCTATAAATTTGTAAAGAAGGCCATTTCTAAGTCCCGAGCAAGCAGCGACACTATTGACCTTAAACTTCTGTCCCTCACTCTGGAGGAAGTACTGCTCCCCCTCACAAAAATTTTCAATCTCTCCCTCTGCTACAGCCAATTCCCTAGGAAATGGAAGGCTGCAGTTGTCACTCCGGTGCACAAAAGTGGGGATAAGTCACTACCTGGTAACTATCACCCGATATCAATACTACCACCTCTCTCTAAGGCCCTTGAATGCTTGGTGGCGGACCAACTTTCAGACTACCTGGAAAAGCACAACATCATATGCACCCAGCAGCATGAATTTAGGAAAGGGCACAGCACATTGACTGCCCTACTTGAATTCTCAGGAGCAATCCACAATGCCATGGACAAAGGAAACCTAACTGGAGCAGTCTACATTGACTTAACCAAGGCATTTGATACAGTACACAATGGCCTACTTATCAAACAACTACTATCCCTAGGGATCTCGCAGGGTCCTGGTGACTAGGTAAAAATTACCTTGCTCAGTGCTCTCAATCTGTAAAGTAGCTGGAGTTCTCTCAGACTCAAAACCAGTTCGCTCAGGAGTTCCCCAGGGATCCATCCTGGGCCCCCTCCTTTTCAGCCTTTTCTTAAACCTCCCCAAATCCTGCCCTGAACAAATAATCTCTATGCCGACGATGTCGTGATTCTTGCCACTCATAAAGATCCAAACCTCTTACGCTCAACCTTCAGCATGCTTTTTCCAAAGTTGAGATGTGGTTCCTTGAACATAAGCTGGTTCTAAACCACAAAAAATAAATCCATGCTCTTCTCTAACCTACAAAACAAGAAACTGCAAGTCCCACTCACCATTAATACATACTTGGGAAATACCCTTGAACAAGTGCCAATTTTCAAATATCTTGGAATCAACTTTGATCAAGGCCTAACCTTTGCAACTCACATTGATAGTACAGCAAAAACTATTAATCAGTGAATTGGGATTCTGTATCGGAACCACAGCTCCAACCCATTCTGCACTGAGGATTGCCATCCAATCCTCTATCATCTCAGTCATTGACTATGGCTTAGTTATATATGGATCTGCCACCACTACAGCACTTAGTTGCATTACAACATCCCTAAATAAGGCCTGTCGGCTGCTCACTGGTGCACATCAGTACCACAAATTGAACTCTATGCTGACTCAGGTTGGTTGCAACTCTCAAACCGGATAAAGTACCTTACCTGCCTGATGGTGAAAAAATCCACTCTGGGCCTCACTCCACCTTGTATCCAAGACCTGTTATGCCCGAGCGCTAGCATCTGTTTAACCAGAAGATCAGAACACCAGCCTCTCCAAGTACCCCGATGCCGGACTTCTCAGGGACAAAGATCATTTGCCTATCATGCCCCCAGCTGGCTAAATGCCCTCAGCACTCATATTACTGCCTCCACCTCTCTAGGTATTTTCAAATCAAGGCTGTTCTCTCACCTTGCCACCTCCAGCTCCTGTGACTGCCCTGATTAAACCTCCTATTTTCTCACTACCCACCCTGTTCCGTTATTTGACAAAAACATGTTTGGGAAAACTTTTCCTGCTATTGTCTGCTCCCCACCTTTCACTTACCCTCTCTGTTCTGGACTTTTTCCCTATTTGTTTCTCCTAATCTGGCATGACCTCTTTCTTGTAATAATAATGTGATTATTGATATCTCATGTCATTTTGCACAAATGATTTGATACATATTTGTATATGTTATCTCGCTTTTGACACAGCACAAATTGTTATGTTATCTATGTAACCTTTTTTGTACTGTACCTAATTGTCGTGGAACCTTTGTAAAAGAGCCTCTGGCTCAAAGGTAGTAATTCCTAGAACAATAAACTAAACTAAACTAAACTATACCAGGAGACGTATTTTTTTTAAGATTCATCATTATGAGATCTATCTCACGGGCCGTGACAGGCTCTATCAACGGAGAAACCTGTTCAACTGTCAGTGTAGGTACCATAATGGATGTGAGCAAACTCTCAGTCTGTTCTAAGCTCAAAAACTTTGGAGCATAGATTGAATCCAAATATTGTGTCACTACACTTAAAATACCAGGACCATCTGAGACAATGGCTCCTGATCTGAAAGGACAGCCATAAATCGTGCATTTGCCTTTTGGGTACTATGCTGAAAGGATCACCAATCCTGTCTTACCCTGAGTACAGATTTTGTGTTCAAATTGCAGGATTTAGCTCTATCATATTGTAATAAAAACATTTCTTTTTCAATATTAAGGGCTTCTTCAGACAAGGGGATGTGTAATAAATTTACAGTTGAGTAAATTTTATTCAGCTGCATGCGCAGTTTCAAATATTCTCTATACTGCCCCTGACTTCGTGTAACTGAATGTTTTTGAACTATGCTTCTTAATCCTGTTTTAGTCAGTTCCCACCAACTACTTCTATTGGGCATCAACCCCGCCATTGTCATACATGCTCTTAAATACTCCCGAATTTTAAACTGTAAATGTTGATCTAACAGAAGTGATGTATTCAATTTCCAGTATCCCCTCCCATACCAAGGCCCATTAACAGTCCCCAAGGTAATTACTAACATGGCATGATCTGAAAATTCCACTGGGTACACTGAAGCTGTTTCTACACCAATGCAGTTTTAAATGAAGAGAAAATCTATTCTCGTGGACAGAGCTCCATGAAAATATGTCTGCCCTCCTTGTGGATGAACCACCCTGTAGGAATCACATAGCTGACTTTGAGCTATCAGTTTCACAAGATAATTAGTATCACTAAACACCTTTGTAGTTTTAGCCCCTCTATCTTGGACATGCAGAACGCAATTAAAATCGCCACCCCAAATTACCAACTTAGTGGTAAATAAGTAAGGTTTAATCAACCCAAATAATTCCATCCTACCTTTCTTAGTTAAAGGCCCATAGATGTTTATTAATCTCCAGGATAGGCCCTCATATGTAAAGTCAATTATTAAGGCCCTCCCCAAAAGAACCTCTATCAATCGTGAGATACGAAAAGCATCTCCCCTGAAAAGTACACCTACACCCTCACACAAATCAGTGCCATAAGAAAAAAAGGATGGGCCCCAACACCATAACTTTTTCGCTATATTAGTTAAATAAATTGTATTTAACCTTGTGTCTTGTAGCAAACAAATGTCACAATCCATATCTTTTAATTTTGTGAATGCTACCAACTGTCTCTTAGAATTCTGATACTATAACATTAATAGTTAAAATTCTCAACTTTGGCAGGGATGGAAATAACATAGTCAGTATTTAAGCTCAAGGTGGTTTCTTAACTCTGGAACTCCTACACCAGGTTCTATGTCTAGGATCTGCACTAATTTGTAGAAACGTACTCTGGGGCGTCCTCATCAGAATCAGAAGAGGGGGGGCCCAAGGAGGAGGCTTCCGAATCACCTCCTTGTTCCGAATCCAAAACAGTAGAGTTCAAAATCTCATATTTATTAGTCAACACAATAGCACCATTCATCCCAGAAGAGCCTTTGGCTATCTTAGAGCGAGGATGCGTTTGTTTCAAACCTCTTTTCTTTGCAACACTTTTACCTCGAGGAGCTGGTATTGCCAAGGGAGGACTGTCCTGTACCTGTGGAAGAGATTGACCCAATACAACATCACTTCCACTCTTTTCCATTACTGGTTCAGTTGCAGGACTTGGCAAAATGTCCACAATCTCCTCTGACTGAGAAGATGGAGGAGGGGGAGGCCGCAGTGGACTGGGCCTTGATTCCACTGGGGGGGGTTCCTTCTGCCTAGCTCTTTTTTTGAATATTTCTTTCTTTTGCGCCTCCTGTAAAATAGTATCCTGACTAGTCCTATCCATGCAGTTTGCGTTGCCCAAGGACAAGATTTATATGAATGCCCGAATCATAGCATAAATTACATCTCAACTCAGCATGACATGTGGAACTTTGATGTCCACAGTCTAGACAGAGATTGCAGTGCAATCTATCACAAGTGGACCCTAAATGCATAAGGGCCCACACTTGAAACAGGTTCTCGGCTGTCCCTGATAAAAACAGTGTCCTCGTTCCGTACCTAAGAAAATGCTATTGGGAAGGTGTACAGGCCCCATTTGATTGTTACGTAAGGAACCCTAAATATCCACCCTCCATTCCAAATACACTCATCACCAAAAATAGGTAGCCCCAAGAACTTCACATTTTTTGCAACCAATATACAATATCATGCACAGATACTGATTCATTACGGAAGAACGTCACTTTTTTGACAGAAGGCTTAGTTAATGGCAATGCCTTAAAAGGCATCCACAATTCTGTATACTGAAAGTTATCAAATTTTGCCCAAAATGATCCAGCTGTTGTGGAGTAACAAAACTTATATCAAAAGACATAGAACCAGACACATGTATAAGCGCATGTATTTCATTTGAAAAAACATTGAGTCTTTTAGCAATGTTTTCCCCATGTAGAGGCGATCTGGTGCTAGAGTTAAACCCCCTTGATATTCCAAATGTACTGTGTTTCATCGCTGTAAGGGGGGGGTGCACCAGAAAAAGGGTCTTGTCGTCGGAACGATTCCCAAGCTTTTTTTGCTTGTAAGCGAGGGCTAGAAGGAGGCAATACTTGTTTCAGGGAAGGAACTTCAGAATCTCCCCGGTCAATATGCTGCACGTCTGTACAGTCAAAATCTGACAGGGATAATTCCTGTCATGTTTCATGCTGTGTTTGAAGCCCACACACAGTTACCTGTGGAAGCAAGGGGCCTGCCTCATTCAATCGGACTTCAGGTTCCCCTGGTAACTCATTTTGTCCTGGAATAGGGCTATGGGCTGGGTCCCAGAATCCACACCCCATCTTCACCACGCTTCCACCCCGCATTGATCAGATAGCGGTCTAAGGAGGAGGTTGAACGCTTATGTAACAACTTGTAGGTGTCGCAGACTCAGTTCTACCTTTCTGTAAAGTGAAAGTCTACGCGCAAGTTCCCACATTGTCAGAATTAAGCCCCAGCAAATCACTCACAATAACGCTCCTTTCCCTGTCTGACCATCTCCTGAGTCCACAATAGTTTTCGGCAGACTGGTTGACAAGTTCCCCACATCAAAGGGCCGCTCTGTCAAAGTGATAGGCTTTGAAGTACCGACATTAACCTGCTTGCTCACCAATCCTCCCAATGAATGTTTTACCTTTGTTGCCTGTAATAGTTCTTCTTGAATAAGGTGAGCAGTGTCTCATATCAAGTCTTCAGGAATAGTTTCACTTAGTTCAGCCACAGGTATCGTCACCGGTGCTCCCGACTGAAACAACATTTTATTTTGTTCCAAAATTTTATCCACCCAAGCAGAGTCGGGCCCAAACAAACCAGCAGTATCAAAAAACAATGGTAAATTCAATTCTCTCGTAGTTTCTTCGGTTTCCATACAGATAGGCGATATTACTTCGGTCTCCAAGGCTGGACCTAGAGGTAGGGAGACCTGCTCACCTCCAGGTACACCAGCAGACTGACCAACCATCTCTTCTTCCTCCATGGTGGCTCCCCCTACTGTCAGCAGAGTAGGGGAATTTCCCCGGTGTCCTCGCCAAATTTTGCCCATTCACTAAAAATACCACCAACAGCTTAATCTGGTTCAATTTCTGTTGGTTACCATTTGTATACCCCTCCCCTGGTCGCCCCTGGAAAAGGGACTTCTAGTCTCTGTGGGCCTACCGGGTCAACAAAATTCAATAAATAAATAGATCATAATAGGTGCTAATATTACACAGTTGTTTTAAGCTCATATATTTATAGGACTAAATCATCAACATACAGTAAGGTTTTACATCAGTATTGTGGCTTAGCACTTCATTGATAAAGAAGGTGAACAGTTATAAAAGTGCACCAGAACACTGTACACTGGGAAACAAAACAGTAACAACAGAAAGAATATAATATAAACAAGTCATGCAAGGAGAGAGGAGAAAGTGAAATCAGTACATTCAATACTATTTGTACTACAAGCTGTGGTACCTGGTGGAAGGGAAAAATTACAAAATATTTGTGAGTGTTACTGTCAGTAAATAATTTAGAAGACAAATGAACTGCAGATACTATACAGAAAACTGATCAAGAGCTCAAAACCATAGGCAGAGGACAAAAGTATAATCTGAGCTAAGTTTTGAGGAATGGTGTATGTGTATGGGTATAGGGAAAGAGTTTAAAACTTAATTACAGAGACAAAAATAATTAAAATGTACAGTATGTAAGCAATAATACCAGATAAGATGGGTGGTATTGGGCAAAAATGGACAGCCTAGGGACATAATAAGGCCCAACTCCACAGGCGGAGGGCATTATAGCCTCTAGAAGGTCTGGTATTGCCCTTACTGCCCATCCTGGTGGGTATTATTGCACTGAGAAAATGGCCTTAATTTTTTAACTTTGTGTTATTCCACATTCCCCAAACCACTTCTCCACCAATTTTAAGGTGAAGTACATTGAAATCAATATACTTTGCATCACTTCACCTTGTTATTGAGATCCAAAGAGAATTTTGCAGTGCTTCATGGGATTGCAGGTCACATGGGCTGTAGATTGTTCTGCACAGCCTCAGTTCTGTGTAGTTTGTGTGCAGTGGAAGATGGAGACAGTTTCTTCTCAGAGCTCTGTGATTCAAATCTCCTAAAAGCTGTTAAAAAGTCATTTTGAGCCATTTATTTTGCTCAAAATTTAGTACATCGATTGGAAGTAACCCTCCTGTGCTCATATCATCGAGTGTTTATTGTTTGTGTGTGAGGATTTTGAATGTTAATTTAGAACAGTCAATCTGTGTACTGTGAAGTGTGCTTTGGGGGATGGGGTGTATCTGTGGTGTAGGTAGAATAACTGGGAGAAAAAGGCAGTCTTTCTGGTTTGGTTATATTTTTCTTGTATAACTTTATTCATATCATGCAGTAATATTTTCCGTAATTCTTGACATTTTTTTGCTGATTGTTGCAGTGCAGCAGTGTATTATTTCAGTTAGTTTAAAACATTTGGTTAAATTACTAAAGGTTTTCAATTTGCTACGCATTACTTGTGTGAGTGAGTGTGTGTGTGCGATGCGTGCCATTAAGATCAGACACCTTTTATTGTGCCACAGAGTAATTGCATCAGTGTGTACCTGCTTTCCACCGCACTTGCATGAATTTTTATACTGCGTTTAGGTATCTTTTACTGGTAGTGGACTGTTACTGCCATGCACTACCCTCTCCAACTGATAAAGGTATTCTTTTCAGATGTGGATTTGTGACTTGTGAGCACTGGTTAGGTGTTGTTGTGTCTTTGCGTCTGCATCTCTTGAGTAAGCAGTGCAATCTTAATCTGTCTGTGCGTTTGCAATACACCATTAATTCTGAGAGACTTTGCAGTTCTTGTTGTGTTCTCATTTCACTTCATCAGCACTGGGAGTTTTCTGAACACAAGACAGTAGCATTTTGGGGATGCAAGTTAATTTTGTGACTGTGTGTGTCCACTGTGAGCATGACTGAGTGCACCATTACTTCTGGGAGACTTTGTATTTTCTGTTACCTCTCATTCCACTTCATCAGCACTGGGGATGGGGAATTTTCTGGACACAAGACAGTAGCATTTTGGGGATGCACATTAATTCTGGTGACTGTATGTGACCTCTTGTGAGCATGACTGAGTGTGCCATTTATTCTGGGAGACTTTACATTTCTTGTTGTGCTCTCATTTCACTTCGTCAGCACTGGGGAGTTTTTGCACACAAGACAGTAGCATTTGCCTTCAAATTCAAACTGGTTGATTTCTGTTCTCTGCATATGTTTTCTGGTATCAGTTTGTCAGTGTCAAGCTAATATGGTTTTCAGTTCCATTATCCCATGTTTGATATAGAAACCCTGCCCAGAACCACAATTTTCCCCTTCCAGTTCATTACTACAAGGCAAGTAACTACTCTCAGACTGAATCCTCTTCCCCTTATAAAGATGGTGCCTACTAGAGTAGATGTATATTCTGTGAATATTAATGGTCTGTCATACCCCTTCAGAGAGCCAGGTAAAGACAAAATTGAAAGGAGCATCCAATGTTTGTCTGCTTACAACAGATGCATCTCTCTGCAGAAGAACATCAAGAGCTGGTTATGTCTGGGTATGACCAGGTACATTACTCCACCTACAGAAATGGAAAGAAGAGAGGGTAGCAGTTTTGATTTCTTGGGCATTGTCTTTTAGGGAGTCCCTGGTTGCAAAGATGAAGATGGCTGCTGTGTTGTTTTATCCAGGAGGTAGAAGGGCACAAGGTAACAATAGTTATGTTTATTTGTCTCCCAGGATCAGCCTCTGCTTTCATTAACAAGAAGGTGCAATTAATCCTGGAAAAGCAGCAGGGTTTCTTGTGTGTTCACAGTGGGCTTTAAGCTGTATGTGGATAGACATATAGACACTTTGGGTCCCCCCACCCTGGGGCACACAAGTTGTTCTGTAAGCCAGTGAGCTCCCTAGATTGGGTGGATTATGGAAACAACTCATCCTCAACTCCCTTGACTACTTGCATTACTTTCACCCACACAATAAATATGGGTGTACTGACTATGCTTTTATCCAGGTGGAGGACCTCCTTAAAACCAACACATGCACTATAGGCCCAATCACCTATTCCAACCATGCTCTGGTGGTGATGACTGTGGACTCTGGACTCTTTCAGAAAAGAATAGGGAGACATGTTGACACATGAATGACCGTGAATTCTGGCACTTACGTATAGTCACAACTGAAAGACACTATTGCTCTTAATACCTCCCAGGATACCACTCCAGCAATGCTGTGAGGTATAAGGATGCCCTGAGAGGGCTCCTAATTAGTTATGCAGTCTATAAGCAAAATGAATGATAAGCCTACAAAATGACCTTTTGGTATCCTTTCTTTCCTTCATATGCAACACAAGCAGGGTACCCTGGCCAATCCGGCCCAGCACACTAAGGTAAAAATCAGTTAGATAATTTGGCATGCCAACAAACAGAATGGGCCTGCAGATACTTATGCCAAAATTATTATGATGGTGGTCCCTGGGCATCTCACCTTTGGCACATAAGGGCCATGGTTACAGGCATAGGGCCTCCATTCTGAAACTTCATATTACAGTCACTGGGCATTTGATTTGGGAAGTAGGTGCTATTTCAGATGCTCTTGTCTCATATTACAATGGATTGTATACCCAGGCTGGTACATCCTCACTTGAGTCTGTCCAGGAGTATCTGAATTCCCTGGAGCTTTGCTCACCAACACTTATGCCTCTTGCACCATTGCAGGTGCCTGTCATGATGGCAGAGATCCAGAGAGCCCTTAAATGATTCAAACTAGTCAGGTATCCAGGCTTGATAGGTATCCTACTGAAATTCTTACCAGAACTCTTCTCCCTCCTCTTACAGCTGTTAAACTTCATGATGGATGGAATGCTCCCCTCCTTCCTCGTATTTTTCAAAAAATGTTGTAGGTGCCATATTGGTCCTTTTAAAAACAGAGCCAGAAACAAATTATTTGATACCTTTTATTGGACCAACATGGATGTTACAGAAAGAACAAAAGTGCTTTAGCTTTCCAACAACCAGGTCCTTCTTCAGAAGCTTTGTGGCAGTTTTTCAAATATCCCATACTATTAACACCAGGTTATATAGAAAAAGCAGAAATAATTCTCATTGGTTTAACATATACATTTTAAAACATAATAGAAGATTATGTCAGAGAGCTAATTAACACCAGTATGCCTTTATCCGAGGAGCCTCAGAAGGCAAAGGTTATCAAGAATTCTCTACAGCCAGAGTTCTTGTCACATAAATTTTAAAATGTCTCAGTATGCCAAGAAAGCATTCTAGTGAAAAAAACCTTGGGTGGCATTCTCTCTAATACATGTAAGATGAGCTTACAACTTACATTCCAATTGTCCTGGTATATTAAAGGACAGGTAATGAGAGACAAAATCCTGAAATTAGGTATAACTGCAAGTTGAAATCAAGCCTCAAATTAACCTACACATATAAACATGATGCATGAAAGTATCACTTGTAAGTGTAGTGCAAAAAAAAAAAAAATTGTCAATGACCCCTAGAAAGCGAGACCATAAGCCTGATAAATGCAGATTTCAACACAGAGTCTGTGTATAACAAAAATGCACAGACTCAGTCTAAACAATCTAAATGAAAAGCAAAGGAATTACACCTTTAATGAACCCTAGTAAATGAGATATGCATCTTAATATGAGCAGTTAAAAGATGTGACAGTGTGAAATCCACCCACTGACAACTAATAGAAGAAATAAATGCACACTATATGTGAAAATTAAGTGTTCTAGCCACATAACAACTGCCCATGCCACGCTCCACCCACACATATGTGTGTACATACACCACCACACACCCCCACACACACACACACCTGCACACCCACACAACAAATATAGCAAACACATTCCACACACACCACACCACACCACGCACAACAAACAACACACATACACACCATACCCACAACACACAAAACACACACCAACACACACAAAACACACACATACATACATACATACATACATCAATATCACACACAACACTCAAACGCACTCACCACAGTGTTAAGGTGAAAAGTCAACAATGTAGATAACCATAAACTCACAAAATCAAAGGCCCGTTGAAGAACTAAACTGTTCATGTCCATCTTTTAAAGTAAAGGTCTGTGTAAGTTTAAGTGGAATAATGTGTCATGTACCCAACATCAATGTTCAATCCATCTGCCACCATATTGAGAAGTAAATAAGTCTAATTTCAGAAGCCTGCCTCTGTTGTGTACTGTTGAAATGTCCTTTAAGACCATCACAGACATATCTGAGATTGAGTGGTCATCCCGGAGAAGTGCTGGGCTACTGGTTTCTCAATCATCTTGTGATTAATAGAATGTCTGTGTGAATTCATTCTAGTGTGGAGTTGTTGGCTTGTCTTCCCCACATAACCTGTGCGAGGACATTTCTTGCATTGGATAAAGTAGACCACATTACTTGATGTACATGTATAATTCCCCTGTATCCTGAATAGTCTGTTTTGTGATGTAACCACACAGTCTGAAGTGGAAATGAGGTTACATGTCTTACATGTTCGTTGATGACAGGGTCGTGTACCATATGATGTCATGGTATTCTGTTCCGGTTCAAGTTGACTCCTAATAATCAGGTTGGCTAAATTAGGTGGTTGTTTAAAAGATAGTAGTGGTAGTTCTTGAAAAATACAGTTAAGGGTTTCATCCTCACTAATTATTGGATGGAGATCCTTAGTAATCTTACGTAGGAGTTCAAGGTCAGGATGGTATGTGACTACCAAGGGTATTCTGCTGGTAGTCATCCATTCCTTATATTGCAGTAGCTGTTCTCTTGGGACCTGTGTTGCACGTTCCACTGCTCTGTCAATTTCCCTGGATGAGTGTCCCTGCTCAATAAAGGTGTTTTTCAACATCGCCAGATGTCTGTCTCTGTCTTCTCTATTTGAACAGAGGCGTGATACCGGCTTTGACTATATATAACAGATTTCTTTGTGTGGCTCGAGTGATTACTTTTCTTCTGTAAGTATCTCTGTCTGTCTGTTGGTTTCTGTAAAGACAGGTATGTAGGGTACCATCCTTAATAGTGACAGTGGTATCCAGAAAATGTACACTTGTGGCAGAATATTCTAGGGAAAGCTTTATAGTTGGGTGGAGGTTATTAAGTTCTTGGTGAAAATCTTTAAGTGTGTCAGTGCCCTCTGTCCAAATTATAAAGAAATCATCAATGTAACGGAAATACATCAGATGGATTGAACATTGATGTTGGGTACATGACACATTATTCCACTTAAACTTACACAGACCTTTACTTTAAAAGATGGACATGAACAGTTTAGTTCTTCAACAGGCCTTTGATTTTATAAGTTTATGGTTATCTACATTGTTGACTTTTCACCTTAACACTGTGGTGAGTGCGTTTGAGTGTGTGTGTGTGTATACTGATGTATGTATGTATGTGTGTGTTTTGTGTGTGTTTGGTGTGTGTTTTTTGTGTGTTGTGGGTATGGTGTGTATGTGTGTTGTTTGTTGTGCGTGGTGTGGTGTGTGTGGAATGTGTTTGCTATATTTGTTGTGTGGGTGTGCAGGTGTGTGTGTGTGTGGGGGTGTGTGGTGTGGTGTATGCACATATGTGTGGGTGGAGCGTGGCATGGGCAGTTGTTATGTGGCTAGAACACTTAATTTTCACATATAGTGTGCATTTATTTCCTTCTATTAGTGTCAGTGGGTGGATTTCACACTGTCACATCTTTAACCGCTCATATTAAGATGCATTCATTTACTTGGGGTTCATTAAAGTGTAATTCCTTTGGGTTTTCATTTAGATTGCTTAGACTGATTCTGTGCATTTTGTTATACACAGACTCTGTGTTGAAATCTGCATTTATCAGGCTCATGGTCTCGTTTTCTTGAGGGTCATTGACAAGTTTTTTTTTTTTTGCACTTACACTTACAAGTGATACTTTCATGCATCATGTTTATATGTGTAGGTTAATTTGAGGCTTGATTTCAACTTGCAGTTATACCTAATTTCAGGATTTTGTCTCTCATTATCTGTCCTTTAATATACCAGGACAATTGGAATGTAGTTGTAAGCTCATCTTACATGTATTAGAGAGAATGCCACTCAAGGTTTTTTTATCACTAGAATGCTTTCTTGGCATACTGAGACATTTTAAAATTTATGTGACAAGAACTCTTTGGCTGTAGAGAATTCTTGATAACCTTTGCCTTCTGAGGCTCCTCGGATAAAGGCATACTGGTGTTAATTAGCTTCTGACGTAATTTCTATTATGTTTTAAATGTATATGTTAAACCAATGAGAATTATTTCTGCTTTTCTATATAACCTGGTGTTAATAGTATGATATTTGAAAAACTCGCTACAAAGCTTCTGAAGAAGGACCTGGTTGGTCTGAAAGCTAAAGCACTTTGTTCTTTTTCTGTAACATCCATGTTGGTCCAATAAAAGGTATCAAATCATTTGTTTCTGGCTCGTATTTTTCAGTCATTTCAATAATCCCAAAGCCCAGAAAATCCTTTGACTTTTGTTAATCATACCAGCCAATATCAGTGTTTAACATTCATTATAAACTGTTTATATTTGTTCTGGCATATAGGATTTGTGTATCATAGAGTCCTCCCATTTGTACATGCTGTTCCTAGAAAATGGCATCATGTTCTTCATGGGTTGGAGCTAGAGTGGAGTTTAATTTGGCTGCTTCCTTTAAATTAGCACCTGGATTTTCTCCCAGCAAAAATAGATCCATGATATAAGAGATGGTTCAGACAGGGCCTGGTTGGTCCACTGATGCTTCTGTGAGATGGAGAAATCCTCTTTCCAACAATTCTGAGACAATTTTGGCCCTTCCATAGTCTGCCCAATTTAGATACCTTTAGATTAGGGCCTACCTTTCTCAACTTTGTGAAATCCTACCCCACCCACCCAGTGGAAATGCCTTCTTGACCCAAATCTGAGACACAATGAAAGGCACTCCAGGAGTGCATCTGGTCTGTTGACTTCACTCTTTCCTCCAGCAGTCTGGACAGAGGGAGCACCCTAGGGCATTCACCACTTCGAACAGTGAACTTACCACACAAATTACTCCAGAGCAGTGGCAGCAAATTTGCCAATTCTCACAAGGCTATGACCTCTATGGTGGTGAGAATACAATAGATAGGAAGTGCCTCATATGCTGCTTCCTCACCCCATACAGCAGGTTCATATGGGTACAGCCTTAACTCCAGCATGCTGGCAGGAATGTGAGAGGCTAGAGCCAGTCACTGTCATATAATATGGTCCTGTCCATTCCAGCAGCCTCTTTTACAAGCAGTGGTTGTCACTCTGAAGGAGATCTTCACCTCAATTGACCCTTATGGAACAGCTTCTCTTGTTTTCTTATGAACCACATAGGAAAGAGATGCAGCTAAAATATATCTGCTGTTAATAAGTTTGGTAGCAACAAAGACAATGATTACCAAAAATGACTTTGTAAATATCCACCCACACTGGAGGATTGGTCTGAGATCATGAAGGACATTTATATCACGGAGCAACCAGGATTCTCCCTATACCAACATATGGAGAAAGGAGTAAATAGATGGGCAAGATGGGTGACCTATATAATGGACAAAAATCCTCTATTTTCCCTTAAATGGACTTATGAGGAATTAAAGTATATATTGAATTATGTTGTTTTACATACACTCAGAAGAATAAATGGGGTATGCTGCATTAAATTAACCTCTGCATTTGTGGGAAAGTGTAACCTGTTTATTTGCTATCTGTCCCTTAAGAATCACACTGACACCCATATTTTGAGTCCTGTTACTGTCTCTATTTTTCTGTATAACATTGAAAATTTGATAAATAATAAATATATAAAAACAAAGAAAATTGTTAACCAGGAAGGCCACAAGGGCATCAAATGCCCATTTACAAGTGGACATGAATGACACAAAAACAAAGCAATTTAAATAAGGAGCAAGACAGCCACAATATGCAAAATTCAATAAAAAATCATAAAAACATTTACAAGCAGAGTTGTCCAAATAATAGCTTTTCAAAACTGTTTTAAAGAAATTGTAGGAATTAAAATTTTGGAATGAGATAGTTAAAGTGTTCCAATAATTAATAGCATGGTAAAGATCTTTGCCCTAGAGATGTTTTTTACAAAAGGTAACTTGATATGCTGTCCTTGTAATGATCTGCTGATGCATAAGCAGGCTTGTGAGGGTTGCACAGAACTTAAATAAAATGGTCTAAAACTAATCAATGTAAATAAACACACCTTAACTCAAATGAAAACCAACCTAACATATCAAATAAAATATACTGGTAAGTAAACTTAGGCCCAGAGAAAGCAAATTCACAAACAGTATTATAATAAATTCTTGAGTCTGTGTAATAAGGAGTCATTGGTTGAAGAAAAAAAAGGAAGACTATAACCTATTAAGAGAGTAGGAGTCTGTGCCAGCATCCTCCTAGAATGGATAAACAAACAACTCTCAGAAAATAGAGTAGGCCCAGTCAAACATGAACAGTTTAAACCAATTTGCTTATATGGTTTTGATATGAAAGTGACTGATCAACAATAAAACCCAACTACTTGAAATAGCCCACCCTTTCCATCTCCTTAGCGGGCAAATCTACAACAGAGCCAAACTGGGGATATGATCCCAATTTGGACTGGCATTCGTGAATTTTGTCTTTGTCACATTCAGCAAGAGACCAGTTTTCAAAGCCACTGCTGATCAAATAAAATCCAATTACAATTGGTTAGCAATTTCATCCAGTTTAGGGCTATTCTTATACAGAATAATATTATCTGCATACAGAACAATAAGGGAAGCATGTAATAAATCAAGTAAATCATTCACTAAGGTACAAAAAAGGACTAGGCCTAAAAGTGAACCTTGTGGTACAGCTAGTCCTACCTTGAGACCAGTGGGGAGGTAATACCTTCAAGCAACACCGATTGGGATCTGTCTGTAAGGTAATTTATAAATCATTGTAAATACAGTAACTATTGGCAACACCAGTTCCTCTGAGCTTACAAAGCAGGTGACCATGATGCACCAATTCAGAGACTTTTGATAGAACTAAAACTAACACAGCAGTCATGTCCCCACTGTCCAAAGCCTTGTGTATGATACTAGTAAATTCCACAACTGTGGTCAATGTCTCATGGTTTTGTCTAAACTCATTTTGGAAATGTGTCAATTGTTATTATTATCAAAATGTTGTTCTGCTTTATCTGAGTCAATACCATTGCATTCTACAGGAATGCTATCCCAGAGCATAGGAGCTCACACATAGAAAATTGTGTCCTGATGGAAGAGGAATTGGTGGACTGGATATTAAAGAATGTACAGTAATACTGTACTCACAGGTCTCAACAAATAAGAAGGGTCATAAGCTGCAAGCAGGTCAGACAGGTGTAAGAGGTGATCTGGTAAACTGTGAATTTGCAAGTGAGTAGGCTGACCTTGAATTAGCTCAGTTGAGATCTTTTGTGCTAGGGTAAGATTGCCATGTTATCATGTTTGAGACAGAAGGTGAGTGCCAGTGTTTGGAACAACATGAAATTTAGCTGACAGTATGAAGCTGGGTCACAAAAGTACATTGTAGCACTAATCAAGGTAACCGGTAACAAGTGTTTTTGTTAACTCCCTGTAGAGTTTGTAACATGGAGAATTCAAACCAAGATCAGATGCAGGTAAAGTCATCAATACATAGGTAATTTTGTGTTTATATGCACTGAGTTACACACCTGAAAAACAAGCTTTGGCTCAGTGTGCCTTTCCTGGTTAGCAATTTTCAAATAAATAAATGAAATCTTTCATTCAGACTCAAAGCTGCATCCTCTAGCCCACTGCCAGAGTGGGTTGCGCTGCAGCCTAGGAACTCTCCTGCCTGCCAAAACCAAACAGGTACACTCATCCTCTGAGCAGCCGCAACCTGAGAGTCGCTGATTTGATTGGCTCGCTTAGTTGGGAGCAAACCGTGATTGGTCACTTCATCTCCTGTTCAGCCTGCCACTGGACGGGCTTGACTTGGCAGATTTTTTTGACTGCTGTAGTGCCTTTCTATACTGTTGGACTGCCGGTACCTTTTTTTCCTGCCTTCCTTATTTTTGCAACTGCATGTACTGTGACTGCATATATTGTTCACCTAACATTTTATTAGCTGTGGTAACTGAAGCTCTTTTTTCTTGTAATTTACTTGAACATTTTCGTTGCTAATTTGTGATAGTCCAGTAGGCTGGGATAGAACTTCAATGGCTAAGAATAATGTTTTAAACTGGTTTAGTGTAGAACTTTAGTGGTAGAGAAAAATGTTTTTAACTTATACGCTGTTCTGCTATCACTCCCTGCTCTGTCCCTTCCTAAACTGTTTAATCCCTCCACTTCCCACTCTCACCTCCTCTTAGTACTGTGCCTTAACTGAAACTTTCAGCCCTAGCACACTGTCAACTCTGTCATCTTCTTTCCCAGTTCAGTCATTGCTCTTGTCATCCCACTTTCTCCAAGGCTGCATTCAGCACCATCTCCCTGCTCCCTACCATAACCCCTTGCTAATCTCACTCATTGGTGCTTTACTTGATTGCTCTAATTTTTCTCTTTAATTTCCCCTCCCCCATTGTTCTGAATCAGGTACTCTGGCCCCTGTCTCAGACAACCCCCCTCCCCGATTTCTCTAATTGCTCACCTTGTCACTACCTGCCCACACTTCTACCACTAAATGCCCACTTTTGTCACTACCTATCCCCAGCTTTTGTTTACTTACCAGGACCTCCCACTGATTTAGTGGAGGTGCCAACACAAGCTCTTATCTAACCTAACCTCCTACTTTTTCTCCTTTCTTTCAGATCGCTGCCTAAGCTGGCAGTGCCGCCACCCCGGAACTCTGTTGGCCGCTCCCAGCCTCCCAGCCCTGCATCCTCCAGTCCGCTGCCAGAACGGGTTGTACCACTGCCTAGGAACCTCTCCTGCCTGCCAGCACCCGAACAGGTACGCTCGTCCTCTGAGGAGCCGTGGCTTGAGAGCTGCTGATTTGATTGATTTGCTAGCTGGCAGGAAGCCAGTGATTGGTCACTTCACCTCCTGTTCAGTCTGCCACTGGACGGGCTTGTCTCTGTGGATTTTTTTGGACTGCCGTGGTGCCTTTCTATACTGTTAGACTGCCAGCACATTTTTTTCCTGCCTCCCTTATTTTTGTAACTGCATATATTGTGTCCCGCCAGCTCACCCTGACCTCGGCATCTATTAAATATCCCTCCTCCGCCCCCTCACTCTGCCACCTCATCCTAGACATGAGACAGCCCTTGGCTCCTCCCTATAGGGACCATCACAATTTCTCCTTAAAGGAGCAGAATCAACTCTCCTGGTTTAAGGCACCTTTCAGCTGACTGCTATCTCCTCTTCTGGATGAAATACCTACACATTCCTACCCAATAAGTCAGTTGTTTGTCTAGCCTCATGTCCCCTGCCACCTCATCCCTGCCTCAACCCCCTTCCTTGTACTGCACTACTGTGTATCCACACTGAAAAAAAGTTCTTTCTGCTCCTTGCACTATATTGCTGCTGCAATCTTGATTTGCAGGACAAGGCTCATACTTCCTGCATACCCCAAAAATAAAATAAAATAAAAAAAATGCTATAAGCCACTAGAATGGGATTACTTATCCTCCTTATTCCCTACCTCATGCTGGAGATAGGCTGGACAGCCACTGGACATAAGAATGACCCTGTCTCCAGTCCTTTCCACTCTCTCCCCACTAGACTTAAGTCTAGAGGCACCTTTACAGAGGCTTGCCTAAAGCAGGATTTCAGAATCCCACCCAAACCCTACATACCCACAGTACCTCACAAAATACATATAGCTGCCCTCCTATTCTGCCAAACCACCGTGGCTGATCTCTATACCCATGAACCACACCAGGTAAAAGCTAAAGGACTATGCTGGGTACACTGGGTGCACATACTAAGAAAGTTACTACTACTACTACTACTGCTACTAATCTCTAGAAATGTCCACCTGAACCCAGGGGCTCCCCGTGCCAGATCAAAACTGATGCAGGGACACCTCAAGATAGTTTCACTAAACATACGTAGTCCCCCTAACAAAATACCTGAGTTACAGGCCTGAGTGAAGTTACTTCAACCAGATATAATAGGTCTTACTGAAACCTGACTCTCACTGAAGGTCAATAATGCCTCCATTGCCTTTGATGGCTACACAGTGTTCCATCAGCACAGACTGACCAAGTGGGTGGAGGCTGTAAGGTATACTTGAAAAATGAGTTAAAAGCTCAACCACTGCTTAGTAGCTTTCAAAAGAGAGAGACACAAACCTGAGCCTAAAACTCACTTTGGGCAAGCAACATAAAGTCTTATTACTATCCATAGTGTATATACCCTCAGGTACTTCTAAATATGTCATCCAGAAAGTACTAGCAACCTGGAGCAGCATAAGAACAAATTGGGAGCATATTATTGTTGGTGATTTCAACACCAACTGGCTGTCCGATGACTTCCTAGCAGTCCGAGACCAGGTGTCTGGACACTACCTTACTCAATTAGTGTCACAGGCCACCAAGTTTAACAGTGAAGCAGGCATGAGCACGCTAATCGATTGGCTCTTAGCAAGCTGTCCAGAGCATATCTCTGAGATTACGGTCCTTCCTGACACCCTCAGTGATCATTCCAGGGTAATGTGCACATGGTGGAATGCGGTTAATACTAGTGCTTCCCAGACCTCACAAAACCACTCCCTCAGAACTGGGCAACTGGACTCCCTTAGGCAACATCTGCAGCTGGTAGACTGGTTGCCACTAAACAAAGCCGAGGATGGGAACCAAGCCATCAACTTCTTCATCACCACTTTTACTAAGGCCTATGACATCTTTGCCTTCTAAAAACAAAAACACACGGGGTTACCAATCTCTGGCTTACAGGCCCTCCTTGAACTCATGCAGAAAAGGGATAACCTGGCATAGTGCAAAAGCTTCCTGTAGGGAGTTTGATCTCATTAAATACAAGACTACCAGAAACAACTCTACCAAGTTCATCCACCGAGCTAAAGCAAACTACTACAATGATCTACTAAAAAGGAGCTGGTGCCATGGCAAGGAGTTCTGGGACTCTGTGAAATCTTTCACAGGTAAAGCCTCCAATGCCCAAACAAGGTTAATAGCCACTGCAGCCGGGACACTCCAGGAGCCGGTAGACATAGCAAATACCTTCATCCGAGCCTTCTCTGACCTAAGCACTGTACTTCTCAGTGGCTACCTGACCCCCTAACTCTAAATCAGACCCACACCACCTTCCCACCACTCTTGGCAGAGGGCAATGCCCCCTCTTTCTACTATAAACAGCTGACTAGAAATGACAACATCAAGTATGTAAAATGTGTTCTAGGCAAGACAAGTGTAGGGAGTGACCATGAAGACATGAAGCTGGTGGCACTCACTGTCAATGAGTTGGCAGATCCACTAACAAAAGTCTTTAATGCCTCACTAAGGTCAGGAGTGTTCCCTGACCAGTGGAAGAAGGCATTTGTCACCCATGTCCTCAAAACAGGTGATGCTACCAATCTAACCAGCTACAGGCCCATCTCCATTCTCCCGCCACTGTCCAAAGCACTGGAATGAGTTGTCTCTGACCAGCTCATAGAGTACCTACTGAAGTATAACCTGCTTTGTGCCCAGCAGCATGGGTTCTGGAAAGATCACTCCACCACAACTGCCTTGATTGACTACATCATGCAAATATACAATGCCTTTGATGAAGGTCTGGCAGTGGGGTTGATTTTCATTGACCTCACTAAGGAATTTGATACTGTCAATCATCAGCTCTACTACATTACCTACTCTTTATTGACCTGTCCTTAAATATGGTCACCTGATTCAAGAGCTACATATTTGACAGGATACAAGAAGTCAAAATCAATGGCATTCTATCTGAACCCACTAAGGTGACTCTTGGAGTTCCTCAAGGCTGTATACTGGGTCCTCTCCTTTTAGCCTATTCATCAACCAACTGCTATCAGTCTGCCAAGCACACAACGTACTATATGCGGATGATGTGGTCATCTCCTTAAAGGAGATAGGAAAGTATTTCCTGCTGTAAATAACATTTAAACAAATTATGACTAACTGACAGTGGACTTTGTGTATGTTTTTGTATTTTTAACCTTTAGAATGCACATTTATATACATATGCACATAAGGCTGAAATGACTGTGGGCTTGACTGTGAGTTTTTGTATCGGGAGTTAGCACGTGACAAGCTTTGAAATACACGTCACAGACTACTGATACAACATTCAGCTACCTGCTCAACTGTATTAACTGATAACATGCTGCTATTCTTATTTCTTAGGACATCAAGTGAAAGAACCAGCACTGAGCAACCGTCTTGTAAAAATTAGGCTGTGCTTTATTTCTTAGGAAGATAAATAAACAGCACACCTACAGATGCTTCACCATGCAAGTGTATTCCAGTAAGTGAAGAGTATGAAAAAAATAAATCGCTGGAGACTCACCCATTTCACTGGAAACTTTCTGAACAGACTCTATTGCTCACTGCCGGTTCTTTCAGATTTTGTGTGTTTTATTCGATTTATCCAGGCTTGTGCAGTTGTGACAATTGCTCTTCACTTGTTTGTATGGACACAAGAGTATAACTGCAAGATCGTTTGGCAACTGTCAACCCCCCGCCCACACACACACACACACACACCCTGCCACTTGCAATGTATTTATTTACTCCTTGGTGTCATGTGGGCCCTTGCCAACCCCTCTGCTAACAAGGAATCTCCCAAGTACTTGACATACCTTTCATGTCGCATGGGGAGACATGGATTGTAGAAATCCTTTTTCTTTTACGGATACATCTTCAATCCTCTGGCACTCTCGAACTGCAGCTGAGCTGGGAAACACACGAGAAATCTGCTGCATATACTGTATTGTGAGTGACAGTCCATACTCTGGTTCGCCTACATAAACTCAGCAGCAAATTGGTACTCATGAATAACCAGCATACTGTTTGTTGAGCCCATTCCAGCAGCAGGACCAGGAGCATGCATTGCAGGACCAGCTCTTTGCTGGCTACATCAATGTGCCCATGTACCTGCAGGCACCCAGGACCCTACTGCCCCCCCCAAGCCAGCCAGCACTATGGATCAGGAAGCACAACAATGCACCACAGAAAATGTACTTATGATACTACTATGTGACTGCAGATTTCTCATTTTTTCCCAGCCCAGTTGCAGTTCATGAGAGTACTGGAGGATTTTCTGCAAAAGAAAATTATTTCTGCATTCCGTGTCTCCCACGCAGGGCATGGAGGTATGTCAAGTACTCGGGAGATTCCTTGTTAGCAGAGGGGTTGGCAAGGGCCCACATGACACCATGGAGTAAATAAATATTTTTTTTCCTAAACAAATTAAACAGTTTATTGACTACCTGCTTTTTCTATATCTGTACGGCAAGTGGCGGGGTGTGTGTGTGGGGGGAGGTTGACAGTTGCCAAACGATCTTGCAGTTATACTCTTGTGTCCATACAAACAAGTGAAGAGCAATTGTCACAGCTGCATGAGCCTGGATACATTGAATAAAACACACAAAATCTGAAAGAACCGCAGTGAGCAACAGTGTCTGTTCAGAAAGTTTTCAGCGAAGCGGACAAGTCTCCAGCGATTTATTTTCTAGTACTCTTCACTTACTGGAATACACTTGCATGGTGAAGCATCTGTAAGTGTGCTGTTTATTTATCTTCCTAAGAAATAAAGCGCTGCCTAATTTTTATAAGATGGTTGCTCAGTGCCGGTTCTTTCACTTGATGTCCTAAGAAATAAGAATAGCAGCACATTATCAGTTAATACAGTTGAGCAGCTAGCTGAATATTGTATTGGGAGTCGGTGATGTGTGTATTTCAAAGCTTGTCACTCATTGACTCTCAAAAACTCACAGTCAAGCCCACAGTCATTTCTTCATAATGTGGATATGTATATAAATGTGCATTTTAAAGGTTAAAATATAAAACACACACAAAGCCACTGTCAGTTAGTTATAATTTGTTTAAATGTTATTTACAGCAAAAATCATTTCTATCTCCTTTAAAGGAAAACACTCCTGCCATCACCCAAGAACTTGAAGCTAATTTCACAGGCTTGAGGAGTAGTTTCGTGATAACAAACTGCTGCTTAACCACAAAAAACAAGGAACATGCTTTTCACCCTTCTGCAGAACAGAAAGATAGTTGGAAACTACTGATACAGAGTTCTAAAGGGACATTCTGGAGGAGGCTGACACCTTTAAATACCTCGATTCACCTGGGGATAACGCCTCCTTCTCAATGCATATAGACCAGGTAATCAAATCAACTAATGGAAAGCTAGGTGTTCTCTATCAACACCGTCACTACATACACTCTGATGCATTAAAGCTTGTCACACACTGCTCAGTACTAGCTACCATTGACTACGGCCTGGTAATCTACAGCACAGGTACCGACACTGCCCTAAAAAGGGTAAAAACCTTCCAATAAAGCATGTCGGTTGGTACTGGGAGCGGATCGCTGGAGACATACTTGTGCCTCTACAAAGCTACTGGATGGCTACCACTCCATCTCAGGGCCCAATACCAGGCATGCTTACTAGGAAAGAAAGCTTTACTAGTGCTAGCTCCTGAATCCACCTTGTGGCTATTCAAATTTGATCAACCAACAATCAATAAAGGAGGTCCTCCAGGACCATGCTCATGGTACCCTCAAGCTGCATTCTCAATAGCCCAAAAGTCCCTGTCTTTTGAGGACCAAACTGATAAATAACCTGCCCCCGACCTTATTGAATGCAACAAGGCTGGCAATTTCAAAGCTGGTCTCCAAGCTCATCTAATCCTCTCATACGTATGTGAATGCCCCAACAATACCTAAGCTTCATACAAACTTCTCGATAGACCCCTTATGCCGTGACCACTGACACTAGGAAATTCCCTTAACCACCCCTTCCAACCCCACTTCATCAGAATTCCATAGGTTTATCCATGCCCTCATCCCCTGTACCCACCACCCCTACTTTCCCACTCTTTTCCTACCTCCCTTTCACAGTCCTCTTCTAATCTGACACCACTCCTTAATCCTACAGCCTCCTCATCACCTTCCTCCACACTCCCATAACCTCCTTCACCCAACACCCATGTCTCCTCCTCCTCCACATTAAACTGACACCCACCACTGACCTCTACTTCCTCATTCTCCCTACCTACCCCTCTTCTCATGGTCCTCTTTAATCCTATACCCACCACATGTTCACCTTCCCTCCCCACCCCTCTTGCCTCCCTTTGCCGAACACCCCTGTCTCCTCCTCCTCCTCCCCTCCACCTCCTACCCCTTGACCACCCACTCCTATTTCTACCAATCCACCTTTCTCTCCATGCTGACACCACCCCCCACCTCCCAGGACAAAGCCTCCTCTGGCTGTCTCTCTTACACATCTTGAACCAAGTCTCTCTCTGGCTGACTTACCATATCTAAATATAGGATCCTGAAATCACCTGCAGATCTGCGCAATTAACACATGACAGCTTATTCCTGTAAGAAGGCTGTCAAACTTACCTACTTGTTGAACTGACAGTGAAATCTCCCTACAGATTTCTAAACAGATGGTAAAAAATGTGTATCTCAAATAATATGAGGAAAACCCTCTATTATGTAATCTGAGCATCCATGTAACCTTTGTATTCATTTGTATTCAAATGTAAATGTCATACTTTCTTTGCATATAGTTCAATGTGCTTACACAACTGGATGAGATGATATGAGACGATGCTTGTGTAACTTGATTTGCTTTGTGGCTTTCCTGCTCTCTTCCATGGGATATACCCATCCTGTAGTGGTATGACACAAGGAATCCTAGAGGAGGGACCCCCCCAACAGGTGCTGTGGGAATGAATGCGTTGTCTAAAAGTAGGTTAGGATGAAGCTCACGGATAAGAGAGATGAGCTTCTGGAGGAGGAGGGGTGAATGGTGGGCAATTAAAAAATGAATCCTGGCAATGCCCAGGATGTGTGACCTTTTAAGCTCGATGGGGGATTGTCGTTGTTGCTCCACCCATTGAGCCTCGGGCTTAAAGCCCTCCCATTCAATGTGCTTACGCAACTGGATGAGATGATATGAGATGATGCTTGTGTAACTTGATATGCTTTGAGGCTTTCCACCTCTCTATCAATGGGATATACCAACCTGTAGGGTATGATGCAAGGAACCCTTGAGGAGGGTTCCCCCACAGGTGCCATGAATGAATGCATCGGCTAAACGTAGGTTAAGAAGAAGCCCAAAAAGAATACCCAAAGATGTTGAGCTTTGAAGAGGCGAGGATGATGAATGAATTCTGAGAAGATGATAAGGGCTGACTTCCTAAGGAGAGGGGGAAAACCGTGGCCACCATCCACCTCCATCCAACAGTGGAACCTAATTAACTAACTGAAGAAAGCACTAACTCTAACTAATATTATGACCATTGGCATGGAGGAGAGGAAAAACCCTTTGAGGAGGAAACATCTGAGGATCCAAGGCCAAGGTCACCTTCCTTCCAGACTGATGACATTTGATTTAAGGACATATGTAGGCAAAGAGAATGATCCATTAATGAGGGATATGAGTAGGGAGGACGATGACGACACAGGGAAAACATTTCAAAGAATCACAGATTAAAGAAGGAACATGAGGCAATAGGGAACCGTGAAGGGTATGATTGAGTAGTCAATGGGAGGGAGTAGATCCATGTAGAAGTCAGAGGAGCAAGGGGTATCCAGATGTGCTCACAAGAGGATTCCAGATGTGCTCATTAAGAGACTGAGGATAATGCAGACTGGCTTGATTGAGCGATGTGAGTGAGCAGACACTGAGATTGATGAGGCATGCTTGATTATGATGTGAATGATTAGACCCTGAATGATTAAACCCGGAGGTTGTAGTGAGAAGACTGAGGATGATGAAGACTGATGATGATGATCGCCGCAGGAGTGCAGCAGTTCAGTAAGGTGCATAAGACCCAATGAGGTATGTTCAATAGAGTGATGTGATGAAGTAGACTCCAAGGCCAAAAGGCAGGCCTGGAACCAGAGGTTACGCTGGGTTGATGCTGATTGATAGGAACAAAATGGATGATGGATGATGAGGAGTGAAGCCATGATTGAGGAAGCCTTGATGGCTGGCAAGAGAAAAGGCATGCCTGGAACCATAGGGTATGGAATAGGATTCAATGATATGAATGCTCAAGTAAGGGATGTAAATAGATGAATCATGAGGGAAGGATGAGTGAATGGTGAATGGTGACCAGAGTCAGGAACCTGATACATACGGCAGGAGGGCCGCGGGTTGATAAGGTGGCGTATGATTCATAATAGGTATGCCCAAAAAATTATCAATTGCAGACCAGAGTTAGCTTGAGACAGTGCTCTCTTGATCGAGCGATGTGAGGAAGTAGACTCTGATGCCATTATGTGATTGGAATGATTAAACCTTTGTCTGGAACTAGATGCTCGAATGTGAGAGAGGAAGTATGATGATGGAAGAAACCCTTGATGGCTTGGATAACTGAAGGTGAGACATGAAGTGAAAGCTGGAAAGGTTGAAGTTAAGACATGACATGAACCTGGAACAATGATGGAGAGCTGCCTGCTAACCCCTAGCAAAGGGCAATGGACATGGGGCATGGTTCTAAGCATGAGGGAAGGATGAGTGAATGATGACCAGAGTCATGAATCTGGATACATGTAGCAGAAGGGATGCGGTTCAATGAGGTGGCATATGATTTATAATAGGTATGCCCAAAAAAAATAACAAGTGCAGGCCAGATGGAGTCAGCCAAAGACAGCCAAATGATGTGGATGGCAGGGCAAGTGATATCCGCTATGAAATGTAGACTGCAGAGCAGACAGAGCCCACCAATGACAGCCAATTGGGGGGAAGATTAAGCAATGAAAAGGTATAAACCCTGAGGACAGACCAAGAACCTGGGGTCAGACCGAGCAAGTGGGCAATATGCAGGAGGGAATAATCCATGTGAATAGCTGAAGAAAACAGCAGGAAGAAATGGGCGAACCAGCAGCCGAAGCCAGGCTGATGAGCAGGGAGAATTCAACAGCAGGGTCTCTGTTGTCTAGGGGAGACTATGTTCAGTACCAGACCCCATGCAGGAAACCTTCAGATGAAGGAAAAGCACTCTGTTGGGTCCCAGTATGCAGCCCCAATGCCATGAAACCTCAAGAAGGGACCAACAGTGGAGAGGAGTCCCTACTACCAAGTGGCAAGAAAACAGACTGGAGGAACTATGAAATGGGAAGGCTGCAGAAGGAAAGATCCATATCCTCGGGTCTGCATCTGTGGAAAGGCATTTGGTACTAAAGAAATATTACAAAGATGTGTGGCTGCCTCCGGGCATGCCCCCCATATATGCTCGTGAGGGTACTACGTCAGTGGAGTCAGGTGGAGAGGATCATCTGCCGCATGATGAAAGCAGACCTCCCCAAATATAACCATCCCTGTACGTCCAAGTGGATGTGGGACCAGATGGAGCAAAAAACAGGAAGAGTGGGTCAGGACATGCATCACAAAAAAATATGGAAAAAGCATGGTAACACTTACTCCAAAGATAAGGTTGCCATGGCAGAGGAGTAGCAGTGGCCCAGTTTGAGTTGAACTAGACGTGAGCCAGTTGAAGACGCCAGAACAAACAGCAGCAGCAGAGGAAACTGCACTGTAGATGAGCTGTAGTACAGAGCAGCCAAGTAGGCTGGCAAGTGAGAGTAGGCCACAGAGAGACCACACCCACAGGAGATGGCGAGGGGAGAACAGGAAAAAAAACTGTGCTAGGAAGGCCAGATGGGGGCAGGAAGTGGCAGACAGGGAACAGGGACAAAAGAAAGAGAAACTATGTGCTGTGAACTGAGAGAATCCCAAACTGGGTGAGCAGCACTGATGCAGGGATGGAAAGTGCATCCAGAACTGCAAGAGGTAAAGAGAAAGGGTAGGGAAAGGGAGCAGGAAATCTCAGAACTCAGGCAGAGCCACAGCAAACAGGGCCGGGGGGGGGAATGGAAGCAGAGAAATGGGATGGGCGAGGAGGAAAAAAAGAACATGGTGAATGATGAGAGAGGGGGAACAGAGGAGGAGCGGGGGCAGCTGGAGGCCACACTAGGCAACAGAGGCGGTACAAAGACAGACAAGAAAAGGTCAGCCAACGGAGCCTCTGGCTGCAACCAAAAAATTTATCTTGGCGAAGCCCAGGATGTGTGACCTTTTAAGCTCTATGGGGAGTGACGATGTTGCTCTGCTCATTGAACCTCGGGCTTAAAGCCCTCCTAATGTACTCATACTTTAATTGTTATTGTTGTTGTGGTGTTGTTTTTTATGTCTTGCATTATGTCCAACTTGGAACCTTTGTAAATTAGCCCTTGGCTCAAAGGTATTTAATCCCAAACTGAAATAAATAAATAAATAAATATTTACTGTGAAAGTCAGCACGAAAAAGACAGATGGCCAGACAATAAGCAATAATTTCTTCATACACTGGAAGATTCTAAGTTGTCTAGTGCTTTTGTCTTTCTGTAGTGCTCTGTGTTACTTTAGTCAGGCATTTTGACTCACTGAAATCATAGTCTGCTTACTCAGGAATTTACAATCTGCCTGTCGACACAGGACAGACTGAAATATCTAGAAAGAGGGCAGACTACTGCAGACAAGAAAATATATTTCTGCATGGGATGCCGTTGGACATAATTCAGAACCTCTGACTGTATACACCATAAAATAAAACAGATAACCTGTATACTGAAACATATACATCTTATACTGAAATGTATGCAATGAGAGTGGACACAGTACCATTTAAATGAACATGTTTATTTTCATGTGTGTTGGGTAGCTGCTAACACATCTTAAGATACTTAGGAAAACACAATATCTAGACACACTTCAGCTTGTATTTCATTTACCATATATACATTTCTTCCCCCTCTTATTTATTACTGTAACACCCGGCTTCCCCATGGTTTACCAGAACCCCTTCAGCATTAGCATATGATGGTGGGCAGCACTCAAAAATATTTGAATCCTTGTAGGGTTTCAAATAAACCCTCTTTGCTAGGCTGCTGCTGTGTGGACTGAGCTCATTTGCATAACAGAACTCCCACATCTACATGAGCCACACAGGGTTTGTTGGAGCTGAGTGTTCTGTTCAGTAGTCTGAAGTCAGAGCTTGGAGAGTTCAGAGTGTGTGTAAGTTGGTCCTCTGCCTTGAGCAGGCCAACTTTAGAGGAGAACCCTCTGTTTGTTTCTCGTCCTAGAAGTGTCAGCAATTGGTCTGTGTGCCAGCTAGTGGTGAAAACCTTTTCCAGGCCACTTTGGGGTGAATTCTCTCAACTGCATGAAATTGTCTGGAGTCAGTTCAGTGAGTAATCTGTGTGGGAAACTACCTCATCTTGTCACTTCCCAAAGTGCTGCCCAGATAGAGATTGTTTGTTTTACAACAAAAGGTATGGACTTCGAAATGTAAATGTTTGGGATTCTGTCATTCAGTTCAGTACTTCAAAAGCCCTTCAGCCTGGGGTTATGTGTTGCTACTGCTGTGACTTTCCAAAGTTGCTGTGGGGATGGTCTCTGGAAGAAGACCTCTACAGAATGTGAGAAACGTGTTGTTCAATGTAATTTTCTACAAATGCCTTGTGAGCACAACAATGCTTAATATACAAGTTCACTTGTTGTGTAGTTTGGGTTGGCTGATGCCTTGCAAGGAGCCCAACAAGGTCCAGATGCAGGTTACTAGGATCTATATACTAGGATGGTAAGACAGGCAGAAGGCTTCAAGCCCATGGCGCCTGCCTCCCGCACTAGTGGGGTATGTGTGCCCAATTTATTTCCAAGATATGTTTGTCTAATTTTCCTTTGAAAATTAGGAAAGTATTGGCCTCCACCACCTCTTTAGGGAGGTTATTCCATAAAGGTATGATCCTTTGGGTAAAGAAATATCTCCACAAATCTGTCCTGTGGAAAGTCAGCTTTAGTTGGTGTTTATGACTTCTCAGACTGTCTAGCCTATTTGGGGTTAGTCCCAAACTCTCCACAATTCGGTATCTCTGGATATTCTGTACATTAGTAACAGGTCTCTCTGATGCATCTTAGCTGCAAAGGGTATAGATTTATCTTCCTCAATCTTGACACATAAGGTTCTTACTGATACCATCTACCATTTTGGTCATTCTTCTTTGCACCACTTCCAAGCTGTTTATATCTCTCCGGAGATGTGGGCTCCATAGGGGTATACAATAATCTAGGTGTGGTCTAACAAGTGCTCAGTACAGAGGCATAATGCATGCTCTGTTCCTAGTTACAAATGCTTTCTTTATACAGACAGTTATTTTGTTTGCTTTATTGGTGACTTTGTTACAGTGTGAACTGAAGGATACATTTTTGTTGATTAGTATTCCCAGGTCTATCTGTCAATCTTAGCTGGGTGCCAGTCAGAGTATAGGTTTCATGTCTGTTATTTTTACCTAGGTGCATCACAGCATACTTCCGATAATAAAATTATTAAACCCTGGAGACCTAAGTTTGAATCCCACAGCCCCACTTGCATACTGTGTGACCCTGAGCAAGTCACTTAACTTCCTTGTGCTCCCAGGTCACACCTGTAAACAAGCTTTCAGCTTAGTGTGTCTCTCCTGGCAAAAAAAAAGAAAAGTGCATGCCAGTTAGTGCTGCCCATTTTTTTAACTTATCCAAGCCTTCTTGCAATGAAGTCACTTGTTCATCTACTCCTACTTCAGCCCCACGTTTTGAATCATCCAAATTTAATGCAGTAATTTGTGATCTCCTTGTTAATGTCGGTTATTAATATTGAGAACAGGACCCAGTATTGACCCTTGGGGCACCCCACTGGTGACTAAACCATTCTCAGATGAATGTCTCCTAATCCTAACTTTTTGAGTTCTGTCAGCCAATTGTGTACCCACCTGAGTGTGACTGTATTACTGCCTTGTGTATGTATCTTTTGTAAAAGGGTCCCATGAGGTACTTTTTTCAAATGCCTTTTTATAGTCCAGATAAATAACATCAATTGTTTTTTTGTTGTCTAAAGACTTGCTGACCTTTTTGTAAAAGACGATTGCAGATGTATTGCTTTGAGAAAAGGACTACCTGCATAATTACCTTCCAAACAACATGGTAGAGTGTTAAAAATAATGCCCTCCACTGAAGCTTCATTACTATGCTGCCTGTGTGTGTATGGGATTTAGAGAGCACTATTTTTCCTCTGGCTCATGTTCCCTCCCTAAGAGGCATCAAAGGAGGCAGGACTTTGTCTAGGGGCATGACCAGGACACCTAGATGGACAGGTTTGGGGTAGGTGGGCAAGCAGGTGCCACCCACTAGGGGCAGGCATGTGTTCCCAGGGTGGAAGGAACTTGCATCCAGGAATAGGGAGGAGATACCTTGTCATTTCTACCTTTCCTAGGTTGCAAGAACAGCCTCAGAGGGAACATCAAGGTTTTTGACAAAGTAGCTACAGAAGGTAGATCTTGCATCTACCTGCATCATAATGTGATATAAAACTAAGTCTGGTGTTCACTGTAACCAGCTTAATGTCCCCCTTTCAATAATGATGTACTAAATTATCACCTTACTTTGTCATTTATGAATATTCATATTGTCTGAACTTCTTATCCTAAAGCAGTGTCTTTACAATACAGAAAAATGCTGAATTCAAAATATAAAAAGAGAAAGAACTGAATTGTTCTGCATTTTAAATGCAGTCGGCCAAAATTGTAACTATAAAAAGAAATACATTTTTTTTCACTTCAGCTAGGCATCCAATGTCAAAATGAATATTTCTAACATCCTGCCATATATTGTAGTGTGGTCAACTACTGACAACAAGGTGTAGCACAGGAGAGTCGGTGTGTAAAATTAGCACTGTGCTTCATGCCACATGAATGGGGGGCAAAAATGCTGAAATAAATGAAAAAATCTATCAAGGGTGATGGTTTTCACAAATAACAGTAAAAGCACAGTTACTGACACAAGAAGTATCATTAATTTGCAGGGGCCATTGCAAATGCCAGCATGAAAAGCAAAAGGAAAAAAGTATACCGGTATCTCTTCAATTAGGAAATATGGGAGACTTAACAGTTTTAAGGTAAGTTAGTCCATCTTGACTTATTTGCTGCATATGCATTTCAGTTGCTAAGGGGTCCTGGCCATGTTTACCCTTCTTCAAGCTAAGCTAGCTAGAGTATGTCTAGCACTAACACTGATGGGAAGGTTTGGCAGATTAGCAAGAATCTCTTTAAATCGCCTTTTTTGGCAAATTGAAATCTCCTCCATAGTGTTTTATTTGGCTTGCCTCTGGCTTGAGAGAAGTTAAAGGAAAACTTCACCCATTGTCCAAGTCTGGTGTCTCTGTGATTTTTCTGAATTTGCTAAAAAAATCTATCCTGCACATTTTAAGTCCCTCCATAGGAGACATCAATAAAGTAACACATACCACACACACACACACACACACACACACACACACACACACACACAGCAGAACATAGCTGCAAATGATTAGATTTATCCACATGCACTGTCTTCCATGCAGGACATAAGCAATTGAATCAAAAGTACACACACACACACACACACACACAGAAGAACACAGCTGCAAAATGATTAGATTTGTTTACAAGCACTCAAGCACTGCCTTCTACACAAGACACACACACACACACACACACACACAGCAGAACATAGCTACAGAATGATTAGATTTGTCTATAGGCATTGTCTTCCATGCAGAACACAAGCAATTGAACCAAAAGTACACACACACACACACACACACACAGACACACACAGCTGTAAAATTATTAGATTTGTCTAAAAAAACTATGCACATTATTATTACTCTGTTGTGTGAGTAAAGCATATCTGAACACTTTGTAGGTTACAGAAATTAAATCTACAAACAAACTACAAACATTATTATTAATGAGTAAACAGACCTGCACTCGGGGGGGGGGTACCCTGTAACAAAAAAAACAGTACCTGGAGGTTTAAAGTAAAGGAACAACTGTAGCAATGGGTACTTAATAAATGAAGGTCCGCACTAATGTTTACCAGATGTTTGCTTCATGTAATGGTCACAGCAAACATTACAGGAAATGCTCTCCACAATTATCTTTCCGTGGCCAAGTGGGGCATGTAGTGCTTGTTTTGACAATTAAATGGAGAAAATATTAAACATTATTGTGGATCTTCATTTATTAAGTAACCTGAGCTAGAGTTGATCTGTGACTTTAAGTCTTCACATATATGAACACTGGTTATGTCACAGAAAGAACATCTAGAATGCAATTGGCAGTATGACCCAAATTAAATATTACTCTGTTGTGTGACTGGAGCATATCTTAACACTGTGTAGGTCACATAAATTAAATCTACAAATAAACTATGAACATTATTATTAAACTTCAGTGTGAGTGAAGCATATCTGAATGCTAATGAGTAAATGGGAGGGTGTTACCCTGTGACAAAAAAAAACAAAACAGTACTGTACCTGGAGGTTTAAAGTCAAGGTACAACCTAAGGTGTATAACCTTTTGCATAGATCAGTGACCTCCCTGTGTCAATGGCCACAATTACTGCTAAGCATTGAATGCAGGCAACAAACAATATAAGCATAAAACAAGGACATGGAAAAATTATTATAATATTCTGGATAGAATATTGGGTTGCTTATTGTGTTGTGCTAGCATATACTGCAACAGTGAAATTAACCATCGCAGTCAAAAGTTTGTGCACTGGAAAGGCTCAGCTGCTTGCAGAGTCCTTCCTTCCTGACACACACACACACACACACACACACACACACACACACACACACCGTACACACACACCCAGCCTCACACACAAATAATCATGGCATGGTGCCTGTTACATGAAAATAACTACTGAAGTATGAATATTGCCCTTGAGATTGTAAAGGTGTGCTGTGAAGTTTTAAATATTATAAATACATTTGCAAGTACCTAGATAAAGAAATGAATATGTCTGAGTAGTACAGTACATGAATAAAAATGTAATTATCGCCAATGTGTAATAATTACATGACATTGGATTTAATTTTGCTGCCCTGTAAGTTTGGTATCTTGGATCAGTAATCAATGCAGGTTATAGTACATTAAAAAATGACAGTACATAAAAGGTAGTAAATATAATACTGGGTGCATGGTATAGAAGAAAAAAAAACTTACCGAAGTTGGTACAGAAATGGAAATGTTAGTCCTGTAAAGGACATCATTGAACTAATCTGATTTGTGAAGAAGTTTGTAGGGAATACACAGAAGAGTCACTTATGTTGAGTTGATCAATGTAACAAGGAAATATTTCGGTTATGATATATCAGTAGCAGTAATGCTGTAGCCAGTTAACTATTAGCCAGTCACTTTCAGTCTATAGATCCAGCCTATATGGGTCTGGTTTCTTAGCAGTAATTTAAGATTGCTCATCTCCAGCAACCTAAAAAGCAAATGTTGGATGTGTTACATCCAACATTGTAAGACTGTATAGGCACTATAAACTAAGGCATTGCTTAAGTTGATATCCTTTGCATGGAAAGTGGATTTGACACAGGCATGTAAGATTCACCCAATGTGAATTACTGGGAAAGGAATCTAAAGACATTTGAATCTCAGACAAAAAGTCTGGCAGTTTTCCTGGCACCTGACATTTACCATTATTGCATGAAGTGACTGAAGACTTGGGGATGTTAGCATATGAACAGGTTTTGTGCTTTGCAGTTTAATATAAGAGTGTGATAATGTCATGGGCAGAGAAGAGGATGGAGTCTGTAGGAAAAGAAGCTTTATACAAAATAATTTATTACTCTGTTGAGTGAGTGTGACAGTGTAAACACTACACTGGGAAACAAGAGGTTAACCTCTTGTTTGAGGCTGAGGAAATGCAGGGAATGCAACATCAACAGGAAAGTGGGGTGCCTCCCCAGGTGTGGCTAATTAGAAGGATTGTTGAAAGGCAGAGAGCATCCAGCAAGGAGTTAGTTAGAAGCTGGGAACTGTTGCAGGGAGCAGGGACTCCTATGCAGAGAACCCTGCAAGATGGAGAGTGGAATGTGAGACAGGAACCAGGGCAGAACGTTAAGGAGAATGATTAAGTATTGGAGAGAGCCTTTGGGAAAACTTAAAACCTGCTGCTGAAAAACAGACCAGTTCTAGAGCAGAGAGTCCTGAGGTAAAGGATCAGTCTAGACAGCTGGGCCAAAAACAGTGAGTGGAAAGTACTGCTGAAAACAGCCTACAACTAAGGCAAAAAAAGGAAAACTGTCTATGTTTTATTTGAGACTGTGCATTCAAAACTGCTGGCCCACAAACTGTTTGTTTCATTTGAGACTGTATATTGAGTAAACTGCTGGCCCACATAGGTGGTTCAAAGATTCCTTTGTCAAGTCAGCCTGAAATAACTGTTTTGTGTTAACCTTTATGTTACCTGGCCAGGCTGGAGAAGTTGAAATGACTGATTACTGTATGCTTTTCTGGAGCAACAACTTACATGTGAAGCAATAAAAGTAAATTTTCTTCTGTGAACTTTAAACCCAGTGTGTTGCCTCTTCATCTACCATAGGCCAGCCTGTCACACATGGTGTCAGGGTAAGATTTGAACACCTGCTGGAGTGAGCAGGACTAGTTACATTCTGGAAAAATTGATATGGAGAAATTGCTGAAGCTCCTTACTGAACAACAACAACAGGCTTTCAGGCAGCTGGCACAGCAGCAGCAGGAGGCACAACAGTGGGAACAACAAGCACAGCAAGCCCAACAGGAGATGCAACAATGGGTACAACAGGCTCAGCAACAACAGGTTCTCACCCAGCTGGTTCAGCAGCAGCAGGGGGCACACCAACAGGCCCAACAAGCACAACAAGAGCAACAGGAGGCACAACAGCAGTTTCTTAAACAGCTAGGACAACAACAACAGCAGCTCCTGCTGTCCCTGGTGCAACAGCTGCAACATGATCCTACTGGTGAGGCTGGTCCGGCTATCATGGGGCCAGGAGTTCCTAGGATGAACACCTTGCTGACCAAAATTATGTCTGAGGATGATCCTGAGGCCTTCCTGGTAATGTTTGAGTGAGTGGTGGAAGCTGTTGGATGGCTCAGAACCCAATGGGCTGTCTGCCTTGCCCCCTGTCTAAATGGGGAAGCCCAAGCAGCCTATCAAGCCATGGACAGTACCACAGCCAGTGAGTACACAGAGTGAAAGCAGCAATCCTGGACCACCTAGGCATCAGTGCAAAAAGTTACCGACGGAGGTTCTGGAGCTTCAAATTTGCAGCAGGTGCACAACCTAGAGCAGTGGGACAACCATTGCAGGACCTGTGTTGGTGTTGGCTAAAACCTGAAGGATACAGTGGCCCTGAGGTGTCTGTGTTAATTATCTTGGAACAATATCTGAACATTCTGCCCTGGGAATTCAGAGCTGGGTCCACAAACAGAAGATCACACACTAGCAGAGGCTATGCAGATCTCAGAACAAGTAATGGATGCTGAACTCTCCTCTCACCCCTTAATCCAGCTTACAAGGCCACCTGGGAAGATGGGGAATCATCCCGGGAGCCAGACTGAAGAAATATTGACTGGAACTGTGAAGGGACCTTGGAAATGTAGGGAGGGGGGTTATGGGCCAAATAAGGGTCAGACTCTGGGAAAGACAACAACCCAGCAGCCAAGGGAGACATTTCCTGAGGGTCTGCTGCCTAAACCCAGAGGCTCACCCCATAGCTGAGACACAGGGGCATGTTTCATGTGGACAGAAGGGTCACTTGCAAAGAACTGCCCTCACATTGATTGTACCTTCATAGACTGCACATTTTGCAGTGTCAGTGGCTCAGTAGGTAGCACACTCACCTCTGAGGCCAGGAGATCAGAGGCCTGTGGGTTCAGTTCCCACATCTGGCACTTGGGTTAATATCCCAATACTGACACTGTAGTGCAGCATGAGAGGGGTGCTGCACTTCTGAGGTGCTGTCTTTCAGATGAGATGTTAAACCAAGGTCCCTTCTGCCTGGATTGGTGGTAGTTCAGGTGGATGTTAAAGATCCCATAGCACTTATCGAAAAGAGTAGGGGAAAGTTTTATTGTAACAGAAATCGTACAGTAATACACAAAACAGGATCCAGAAAAAAAAAGAGAAAACATAGATTAACTAATTTACATTCACGTCACAGCAAAATCAGAGTCTGTTACCCAAGGAAGGGCCTTCCAAAGTTCCAAAAGTTCCACCTCAGATAAATAAGTACTTTCTTGTAGGTAGATATTCTTTAAGTCTTGTACAATTTTTTTCTCCAACTCAAAATACGTGCATTTGTTTTGTTGTAATGTAAACAACCACCTTGCCATCCAGATATTCCACTTAATAACAACAAATACAAGATTCAAAGTGTCAGTATGCCAAAAGGACCACTGAGGGGAAAAAACTCCATAAACAATATTCAAATAGGAAACTGTCTGAAACAAGGGAAGTTTCCAGGCATGTGCCAAAAAAGACCACCAAGTCTGAATAAAAGAACATTCAAGAAATAAATGAGATACAGTTTCAGGTTGAGGAAGACATAACAATCTCAAGCACATTCGGTCTTGGAATTGCTTATGTTTATGATTTGCCTTTACGTTAATTCTTTCATGGCAAGACAGCCAGTGAAAGTCCCACATATGGGCTGGCACCCTTTTACAACATAACAAAAACAAAAGTGAAGGGATATATTGGCTGGGGCACTTATCAAAGGGCACCTGTATGACACAGACCATCGAAAGTAAAGTATTATATAATGATTTATGAGAAGAATTCAATAACATCTGAGCCGATATCTTCCATTGTTTCAGACGTAAGAAAATATGCTTAACGTGTATTGATATTCCAACATTATGTCATAACACAGTCAGGGTATTACATTCCAGTGGCGAAACCATAATCTACAAGAATCATAAAACCTAGGTTCCCAACCCCTTTAGGTGTTAATCAACAAAGGCCTAAAATTTGCTATGAGGAAAATACAGGTAAAAAATAACAAAGGATTAATCATATGCAAACCACCCTCTGCAATTGGCAAGTATGTCACATTCCTTTTGATTGGGCTCAGCCTACTCCCCCAAAATGCTTGAAAAAACAGGCTAAGGACTGCAGTTTCTAATTGTTTAGGAATAGGGAATATATAACTCAAATAAAGGAAGGTTGGTATTAAATAAGATTTAATCAAAAAAACACACTTCTTTTTCCCCAAGTTGTCCTCTATTCCAGTAGGCCACCTTAAGTTTACCCTGTTGTAGTTTAACATCCCAATTGTAAAAATCAGAGTCCACTGTCCCAAAATAAACCCCCAAAATATGAATAGGGCCTACAACCATACGTAAAGGATCTATAAGGTCTGAAGGGGTTAAAGCAGAGCCTAACCGGACACCCACACTTTTAGCATAATTCAAAACTGCACCAGAAAACATACCAAAATTAGAACATACCTCAAGAGAGATAACCACAGAGGGCTCATCAGCTACAAGAAAGCAAACATCGTCAGCATACGCAATAGCTTTATAAGGCGAGCGCAGAACAGAACTAGAAATAGCATGAATCTGAGAATGGGCATTCAACCATCGAAGCAAAATGTCCAGAAAAAAAACATACAATATAGGGCTCAATGGGCACTCTTGGTGAACCCCTCTCTTGATGGGGATCATTGGTCCCACCCAACCATTTATTACTGGTACAGCAGTGGCTGTTGTATAAAAACCATGAATCCAGCGAATTAAAACCACCTGTACATGTGACAAACGAAGTGCTTCCCATAAGAAATCATGGTTAACCGAATCAAAAGCCGCTTTCTGATCCACGGAAACCACTAGTCCTGAAACAACATTGGCATAACCATGAGAAAACAATTCCTGAAGAAGAATCAGATGGTCAGAGATTCTTCTATTAGGTACCGAACATGACTGTGCAGGATGCAAAACCACCTCTGCTATTCTCACAAGACGCTTAGCAATAATTTTCATTAATACCTTAAAATCAGTATTCAACATACATAAAGGGTGCCAATTTTCAAGGAAATGTAAATCCCCTTTTTGTTTATACATATAAATCAAAGTACCCTTCGTAAAATCCAAAGGAAGAATTTCACATGTTACTAAGGAATTAAACACTAAAGTCAGTTCTGAAACCAAGTGGTCACCTAGCACTTTATATAAGGCAGCTGGTAGTCCATCCAGACCAGGAGTCCTCTGTAAAGGTAAAGAGGAAATGGCCAATTTCAAATCCAGCTCTGTTATTGGTAAACATACTTGGTCCAAAATAGACTGTGAAGGGATTGGGATTTCAAGATCACTATATAAAATCGCAGGATCAACAGCTACTGCTGGAAAAGAAGAAAATAAAACTAACCAATGGTCTGTTACAATTTGACAAATATCTGACTGAGAAGTAGATAGACCACCTATAGAATTAACTAGACACGTCATTTTTTTTGGGAAATTTGACGAGAATTTGCCTCAAAAGGGCATACAACATCATGGTTCCAGCCGTACCAAATTTTTGTTGATAATTAAGTTGTTGCGATTGCTAGGATTGAAAATTCAACATATCAACCCGTATCAGTTTTGCTTGCTGAGAAAGGTCATGCCCCGTCGTATAAGCAATTGTTAATAAAGACTGAAGATGAACTCTCTTTTGCAAATAATCCAAGTACTCACTTCTACATTTCTGACGGCTATAATTTTTCAAGAAAACAACCAAATCATGCTTGGTTTTCAACCACCACTGAATAGGGTCTATATAACAGATAAAAACAGATTTATGGGTCCGGAGAAATGACAACAGAGACTGCATAAAGGCCGGGACTTGTAACAGGGATATGTTAAATTTCCAAAGTCCGTGTCCTTTATGAAAGGGAGCAACAGACCCTAAACCAACAGACAACAACTTATGGTCTGAAAATGCAACAGCTTGTACCGTGGCAGAAGCAATATTTAAAGTATGAGACACAAACACAAAATCAATCCGAGTTGCCAATTTACCCTTCTGAAATGTAGGGGTATGTTGTTTTGTAAAGGACAAATAAGCGTCAGTCAAATGGGCAGTACGGACCAATTTCCCTAATTCCTGAGAATCACAAAACAGTTTTCTAGTAGTTGAAAAAGAACTCTTATCTTGAAGACTTAAGCCACAATTAAAGTCACCAGAAAAAAGTACTTGAAATGCAAAAATGGACAGAGTAAAGAAAATAAAGCTATATGTGCCATTTTAGTCAGAGGCTCATAAAGATTAATCACCCGATAGGGACAGGGCCCAATCACAAAATCTAGAATGAGCACTCTACCTGGAGCCACATCACATAGTTTTAACAAACGGAACCCCGGGACATTAACTAAAATCCCCAGACCTGAACAGGAATCTTGGCCTATGGACCAAAAAGAAGGTCCCAGCAACCAGTCCTGCTGTGCATGTCAGATTTCTTGTGTGGTATGAAATCAGGTATCTTGCAATAAAAAAATTCCCAAAGGCAAAAGTCATAAAAAAGAAAAAAACTGTCGCCTCTTCGTCTCTCGCATCACACTATTTACATTAATAGTATGACAAGTAAAATGAGACATAGTATTTAAGTAAGGCAGGAAAACTCATCACGACTTCCTTTTCCCAACCACCTTTTTCCCTTTAAGTTTCACCCTGGCCTTCCACTTTTGAGAGAGAACAGTACCAAGCTGGAAATCAGATTCAGTAGTTCCATCAGGGAGAGATGAAAGTATGAAGGAAGAGTCTGACTCGCCTCCAGCATCATCTGAGACAGGTTGGAGTAACTCAAAAGGGTTAGACAAAGGCACAGAAGAAGACTCCAGTACCACCAGAGGGGAAGGTAGTACCCGGGACTTGTTCCTCATAGACCTCCGACATCCAACACTGGCAGGTACCCGAGGAGGAGGAGGAGGAGGAGAGAGCATAGCGCTAGGACCTGGAAGAGGGTCAGGTAATGACAAAACAGGCTGGACAGGCTGAAAGGTATCTGAGGTCTTAACCAGAGTACTCTCAGAAAAGGAGACCACCGGGGCCGCTGTGCCTGGTTCTTCAACAGACACAGAGACCTGCATAGAAGATTGTAAAACCGCTGAGGGCGGTACTGCTGATGTGACATGAATACGAGCCTTCTGTGCTTGCGTAATAATAAAATGCTGATCAACCCCACCATCATGAGAATCCTGATTATGAGCAGCCCAGTGACAATTCTGAAATGTATGTCCCAGTTCATCACAAAGGTTGCATTTGCACTCATTCAAACAATGGGCCCCCACATGATCCAATTCACCACATATATTGCATTTCATCTTGTCACACACATTACTGAGATGTGTGGGGTCACCACACCAGTAACAAGCCTTCGGCTGACCCAGGTAAAATAGGACCCCCCTATCCCGACCTATAAAGAAATAATTAAGTAAGTGTACAGGACCTGACTCAGTAGTGTTCAACAAAACCTTAATCTTCCATCCCCCTGTCCAAATATTTTCAGTATCCAGGATGGCCTCCGCCTGACCCTGGATGTTACAGCGCTGTTTCAACCAATAGATAACATCAGCCACATCAACACCCTCATTTCAGAACAAAACAGTGATGGTTTTAAAAGTGGGTTTTGAAAGAGGGATTGCCTGGAATGGGGTCCAAACAGCAGTGTTCCTCAAAGCATGGTATTTCATCCAGAAACGCTCCAAGCCACGAGCTGTTTGAAAGCTAATATCAAAAGATGATTCACCAGAGATGTGAATCATCGCATAAATTTCATGAGAAAAAAATTTTAATGAGTCCTTAAGAAGTGTACGAGCAACATATACATCATCTGGGAGCTCAGGTAACCCCCCCCCCCATAAACTAAATGTACTGCATTATGTCTTTTTGCTTCTTGGATTGGAAATTTGAATAAAGAAGAAAAAGAGCGACTCGGCTCAGTCTTTTTAGACATAGGTTGTTGTAAAACTGTACCTGTAGCCCTAGAGGGATGTATCAGTACAGAAAAAGCCCATAATTCTGGTCCTGGCAAATGTGCCAAAGTAGGGTTTGTGTTAAAGCCAGTTCCTGTGGTAAGCTCAAGGGGTCAGGAGAGACTGCAGCCTTGTCTGCTATACTCTGCAACTCGGGGAAGTCGTCAGGACTGGAGACCGCACAGGAGATGGATTGAAATCCATCTCCCTGCAACAGTTTCTGTACCCAGCCAACACCACAGAGAGCCATGTCCACAGACCAGGGAAGCTGTGTAGGGGAATCTACAACCTGGGGTACCATCAACGAAGGAGGTGAGGTAGCGGTCTCCATTCCATGCACTTCATCCACCACAAATGATTGGGAGGCAGGGGATATAGCATCAACAACTGGCGCACTCGGGGCCTCTAAACACTCCTGGACGTCAGCCGATGGGTGAGTCTCCATAGTTCATCCTCCAGAAACTCCCGGCACGACAGGAGAAGAAGTAATATGTCGTTCAGCGTTGTGGTCTTTTAAGGTTTGAAGTTCTTGACAGAGTTTCATTCTAGTGAGCACAAAACTGTGTTTGGCATCAGCCAGACATTCACGTAACACCTTCTCTGCATTACAAGCTACTTCATGATCTGAGGAGAAAAATCCTCCATTACGTCACCTGTAGGCATAGAACAAGAGTCCATAGCAGTATCAGGGAGCTGAGGTTCAGGCACTGTAGTCAGGACATGCAAGTTAGATTCCATAGTAGTACAATTCTGTGGTAAGTCCTCTATAAATTCATTGGCAGTCTCCACGAAATCAGAGGTGGGGCAGGACCAGAACTCCCACCTCCATAGCTACTTCTACAGCAGGCACAGGGACGTCCGCCATCTTGAACAGAGGTTCCCCTCTGAAGAGTAGGGTAATTTTTTATTGAAAACAAACAAAGGAATAACAGAGCAAATAATCACTAACATTTGATTACATCAGAAAAAAATAAACATAAAAGTAAATCAGTGTCCGTTGCATTAGTCCAGTTCCTCCATATAAAATATTCATCTAAACAATAGAAAATTTACAGTATAAAATCATAATCCCTCCATAATGTTTTCCAAAAGATACTGTTAAGGCTCAGTTTCTCTTTCAGTTTTAAATGAACCAAATCTTGATAAACCATAAAATACAAATCTAGTGCTGAAATGGATTGTTGTTGCAATACTAATAGACACCTCGATATCCAAATCCAATATAAAAAAAAACATGTATGATTTGTAAGGTATTAAGAGAACCTTCTGACAATGCATTATAAGAAAACCCAAAAAATAAAAGATCTGCAGAGGGTGGGACTAATATCTTATTCTTCCAGCGATGTTTGACCACATCCCAAAAGTCCTGTACATAAGGACAATGAAAATACATATGTTCCATAGTTTCTAAAAGAAAAGTACAGCATCTCTCGGCAATAACGGTCTTGAAGTCGTTTACGCTTTTGGGTTAGTTACGGACATTAATTTTTAAATGTAACCTCAACCACGTTGAATCCCACATATGAATAGGAATACGTTCATTCAAGATGTATGTAGCAATACTTTTTGAACCCATGGAGGTTTATCCACAAAAGGAGATTCAGAAAGAAATTACATAAAATCTCGAAATACAGTTTTTTTCCGAGGGAGCCTAAAACCATATCCCATTTAACTTCCCAGTGCTGAATTTTATCAAAACTTCAGACCACTCCTTAGGTAGTCTAGGATGCCTTTTTGTTTTTGTGGACAAACTGATCCATTAACCATTCTGTCATAACAACACAAAGTTTACTAGTAACAAAGGGAGTCCAAAGAAAAGTGTGTTGCTTCAACATCGCAATATATTAGCATACAAAAAAACTGAAAAAAAAATATAAGAGGATTGAGCTATTCAGGCCCCTGATTTAATATCTAAATATAGTATATTCTGTTTTAATTGGGTTCAAGCGACTCCCCCATATTCCCCAAAAACATTGCATAACCACCATTTCCAACCATTTGGGTAACAAACAAACAGTACTTAAATATAGGAAAACCGAATCAAAAGGTTTTTATCAAATAGACCTCTTCTTTTTTGATAGTGTCCATTTATTCCAACCTACCACTTTCCTATAACCTGTTTGCAAGGCCATCGACCAATTGAAACCTGCACTATCATTACCCCAAAGTAAATACCTAAAATTTTACAGGGACCTGAGCAACTACAATCCCACCTGCCATTTCTACAGTAGTAGGAATCCGGACAGCTGTAAACAATGGGATTTTGTTCATTAATTCTAGCTCCCGTTATGTAACCTAAAGCTGTGATTAATGCACAGACAGAGTAAATGGAATGACTATCATGTAATATTAAACATAAATCATCTGCATATGCCACAACTTTCAGCATACACCTTGGTACCATCACATACACTCAATAACCGGGAGATCTATTTAAGACCGCAACATAGGGTCCAAAGCTAAAACACATAAGTATGGACTAAGGGACATCCCTGGCACCTCCTTTCAGTATATAATGTCTATTACCCTGCCAACCGTTTTCATATGGAATACTATATGCCAATGCATAGCAGAGCTGTAGCCAATGTATAAATAAAGAGGGAATCCCAAACCCTGCCAAAAATTGCCATAGATAAGGGTGTGAAACCTCATCAAAAGCTTTTGCTTGGTCCAAACTCACAATTTAACCTTCTATAGGAGGCAACCCATCTCCTTGACCTCAGAGGTCGTAATTTCCCTAAGATATAATAAAACATCCTTAATATTATGTCCTGGGGTAGAACAAAATTGAGAGCTGCTAACCAACTCGGGCATTACTAAAGACAATCTATTGCCTAGCAATTTAGAAAAATCTTGGAAATCCACATTTAGCAGGGTTAAAGCCGCTGATTCCCTAAGTCTGAACGATCTCCCTTTTATAAAGAAAGATCAACAAGCCTTCATACATTTGGGAGGGTAAATAAAATTCATGTAGAAAAAATTATATAAAGTCACAAGTTCCAGGAGCCATAATCTGCCACAAAACTTTATAGAACTCATTCGGCAAACCATCTGATCCAGGAGAAACATTTGATTTAAGAGAGAAATAACGGTTTCTGGTTCCAGTAATGTAAAATCAGATGTCAAGTTCTGTTGCATGTCAACGGAACCGGGAAGATCATCAGCATTGTAATATCCAGTCCACATATGCAGAATCCTTACGATTTACTGTAAAAGTACAATTAACATGGGCATTTAAGGTTTGCATAATATCAGCATTACACAGCCAATAATCCTGTAGATGTCCAAAGATGAAAACAACCTACTCTCACGAAGTTCCTGACCAGCTAAAAAGGATTAGCATAGGCTGATTTACCCTGTGTGCCGAAGGAGTGTTCCTTATACAAAAGATTTTAACCTATCATATTGGTATTGTGCCATATGCAATTTGGTAAACCTTAATATCCTGGGACACATCTATCCCTCCCAGAGTTTGAACAGACATAAGTGACCGTGAATGATTTCGTGGGGCTAAATACTGTTCATACTGTGCTCGTTCTATATTTCCCTATTGATTGGAGATAACTAATCAACGACTTTTCAAATCAACCCACCAATCAGCTATAGAGTCATATAAAAAATCGTAGTTTTCTTATCTTTCACAATAGCATGCAAATCCAACATCACAGAAGATTGGAACAATAAAGACACGCTTAATTTCCAAATCCCAGGACCTCTTTGTCTAGAAGGAGGGTTTTCAAGTTTAACTCAATCAAGCAATGATCCAAAGATTCTACAGGTTCATAAAGAAGCTTCTCAAATTTAAAGATTAATGAATAAATAAAATCAATCCTGAAGATGAAAGTACCCTTAAAAAAGTGGGTTTAGCTTTAACTTTACTTTAAAGAATGTGAATCCACCAAACCTGCAAAAGAAACAAGAGATTTTAAAAGGACTTATCATATATGTTTACCAACAACCATTTAGTTTGGGAGATTTATATTAAAATCTTCACCGAAAAATATTTGGCGACTAGTATAAAGGTATGGTTGAACCTTTTTCAACAATGCAATCCAAGACGCTTTCATCTGGGGCCCATATAAAGTAATTAGCTAATAAGATAAGCCTTTTAAAACTACGTCCAATATAAAAACTCTCCCAGGTTCTAAATCAATCAGCCTTTGTAAGTGTACCTCAGATGTAAGAAAACAAACACCAACTCCACTGCACGCCTCCTCCCATAGACCAATATGATAGTCCCCAATGCCAATCCCTTTCTGCCTGCTGAAACTTCATTGCATGAATGTAGTCTTGTGTCCTGCAAAAAATATACATTGTGTGAAAATTAGATAATATACTAAAGGTAGTCAGCCTCTTCCTCATGGGTTTCAAATGGTTAACATTCAGTGTAGTAATCGATATCGTAGAACATTCAGGGAGGGGGTTTAGGGCATTTCACACTCGATCTAGTTTGATGTTTTCTAGATCCAAGTTTAGTAGTTTTAGGAGGAACAGGCTTGCTTTTAACTAACCCTGCATCATTTTGTAAAGCAGAAGAAGAATCTAACAAAGGTTGAGCTTCATCTACCTGATCTCCCCAGGAAGAAAAAGCTTCAAACCTGTTAGCCAAAGGTAAAGGAGACAAAGGGATTACTCTGACCTGACAAAGGAACTTTGTCTCGTTCCATTGAGTCAAAACTATCAACTCAGATTCTCTTTCAGGAATCCCAGGCAAATCAACTATCGTGTCATGAAATTCATAGATACATAGATACATAGACAGTGTCGGCAGATAAGGGCCTATGGCCCACCTAGTCTGCCATTTGAGCTTGTAAGTTCAGTTTGTTTTCCTAGAAGTCTATTTCCTTACCCCTGACCTCTAGAATTCCTTTATGTCTATCCCATGCATTCTTAAATCCAGTGATTGTTTCAGCCCCCACTTCCTCTGGCAGGGTGTTCCACTTGTCCACCACCCGTTCTGTGAAGAAATTCTTTCTCATGTTTCCTCTGAATCGTCCTCCCTCCAACTTCATCCCATGCCCTCTAGTCCTGAAACATCTTTTTCACTTAAAAATAGTGTTTTCCTACCCTGTTCCTCCCTGTAAGATACTTGTATGTCTCTATCATATCCCTCTCTCCCTCTCTCCTCCAGGAGTACATGTTCAGTTCCTTCAACCTGTCTTCATAGGATTTGTGATGCAACCCATGCACCATCTTTGTTGCCCTCCTCTGAACCTTCTCTACCCTGTCTATGTCCTTACGTAGGTATGGTCTCCAGAACTGTACACTGTACTCCAGGTGGGGCCTCACTAGTGTCTTGTATAGCGGAATTATGACCTCCCTTTTCCTGCTGGTGATGCCCCTGCCTATACATCCCAGCATCCTATTTGCTTTACCTGATGCCTTGTCACACTGTTTCCCTACCTTGAGGTCATCAGAGATGACAACCCCAAGATCCCTTTCCTGCTTGGTGCATGCTATATCCTCACCCCCAACTGATATATTGTGCCAGGGTTTTGCAGCCCCATATGCATTATCTTGCACTTCTTTGCATTAATTTCAACTGCCAAACCCTTGACCATTCTTCAAGTTTCTGCAGGTCCCTTCTCATTCTGTCTACACCCTCTGGTGTGTCTACTCTGTTACAGAGCTTTGTGTCATCAGCCGAACAGTGAAATTCTGCCTTCTATATCCTGTGCAATGTCACTGATGAAGATGTTGAATAGGACTGGTCCCAGCATGATCCTGTGGTACCCCACTGGTCACTCTTCCTCTGTGGAGTGACAGCCATTTACCACCACCCTTTGTGTCCTGCCACCCAGCCAGTTACTACCCACCACACTACTGTCCTGCCCACACCCATATTCCCCAGCTTGTATAATAGTCTTCTATGTGGCACAGTGTCAAGCCCTTGCTGAAGTCCAGATGAGCCATGTCCACTGCCTCCCTGATCCACCTCCTAGTCACCCAGTCAAAAATTCAATGAGGTTGGTCTGGCCATGACCTCCCCTGGTGAAACCATGCTGCCTTGGGTCCTGTAGTCCATTGACAACAGATGTTCCACCAATCTCTCCTTCAGTAGTGCTTCCATGATCTTTCCCACTACCGAGGTGAGGCTGACTGGTCTGTAGTTCCTGCTTCCTCTTTGTTCCCACTTTTGTATAAGGGGACTCATCTGCTGTCCTCCAGTCTTTGGGTACCTCCCTGTTTCCAGTGATTGGCTGAACAGGATAGCCAGAGGTTCAGCCACCTCTCTTAGTTCTTTAAGGACCCTGGGGTGTATCCGCCCTACTACTTTGTTTTGTCAACTCTTATTACTTCCAGTTCCTTCAGGACCCTTTCTCGTGTAAAGGGACTTAGTCCATTTCTGCACCATTCTCACCCTTGTATTCCCTTCAGACCCATTACCCCTCTTTCTTAGTAAAGACTGAGCAGAAATACCTGTTCAATATGTCAGCTTTACTGTTGTCAACCTCCACCTGCTCCATCCTCCCCTTCAGTCTAACTATCCTCCTTTGTCCTTCTTTTTCACTTATGTACCTGTAAAGGTTTTGTCCCCTTTAACCACTGATTTTGCAATGTGTTCTTCTGTCTGAGCTTTGCTTCCCTTACTGACTTCCCTGCCTCCTTGTTTCTCCTGGTACTTCTCCCTATCCCTTCTGCCTGTGTCTTTTGTATTGCCTGAATGCAGTCTTTTGGCTTTCACTTTCTTTTGCTACCTCTTTGGAAAACCATAATGGTCTCTCTTTCTTTTCCTTTTGCTAACCTGCTTAATGCATAATTCTGTTGTTCTTATAATCCCCATTTTAAATACTGCCCACTGTTCCTCAATCCCTGATTCCTTCCCATTTCCCTTAATGCCTCTTTCAAGCATCTCCCATTTTCCCAAAGTCTGCCCCCTAAAATCCAGGATACGTGTTTTGTGTGGTTTGGTTCTGCTCTTTCTGTGATTTCAAACCACAATGACTGTGGTCACTGTGCCCAGGTGCTCCCCCTGTTACCCCATCACACTGTCCCTGTTTGTGAGCACAAGGTCAGTATTGCCTTCTGCGAGTTGGTTCCATGACCAGTTGCTTGAGAGGCACCCTGAAGAGGAGTCCAGGATAAATCTGCTCCTAGTTGATGCTGCTGCTGGGATGCTCCATCTGGTATATTGAAGTCTCAACCAGTACTACCTCACCCTTGTCAGCCATCCTTTGGATGGCTAGCATCAACTCCCTATCTATTTCTTCCTCCTGGGCTGGTGGTCTATAGACCACACCTGTGCAGATAGCTGGCCCCATTTTCCTTTCCAGCTTAACCCACAGTATCTCCCCCATTTTGTTCCTCCTGGATCTGTGTGGCCCTTATGTCATTTTACATACAGTGCCACTCTTCCTCCCTTCCTGCCTGCTCTGTCTCTTCTGAATATGTTGTAGCCAGGTATGGCCATCTCCCAGTCATGGTTATCATTACACCAGGTTTCAGTGATGGCACAATGTCCAGGTCTGACTGTACAATGACAGCCTCCAGATCTTCCATCTTGTTGCTAAGGCTGCTGGCATTTGTACACATGGCTTCCATGATTTGACCTCCCTAGACTGCTTCACTGTTCTACTCCAGCCCCTTCCTTGGTTTGTCATTTATCCCTGGTTCTCCTTGCTGTCTGCCCTTCTGCTGAATTTTGCCCTTTTCTGCTATCCACCTTTTGGACACTAATCTCCAACTTTTGCACACTGCTTTGCAGAGATAGCCACTCCTCTGGTTCACTGGTTCCATTACTAGCTGTGGGGGTGAGCAAGTGAGGTACCATCCTTGCTGGCCTGCACCCCTTTGCTAGTTTAAATGCTTGTCAGTATGGCATTTAAACTTATCATTGAGTGCTTGGATTCCCCTCCAGGATGGATGCAGGCCGTCGAGGCTTGAACAAACCTCCATCCCTCCAGATGGGTCCCCAGTCACCAATGAATCCAAACCCTTCCTCACAGCACCAGTTCTTCAACCATGAGTTAAAGTTCCTGGTGCATGCACTCTATGCTCTCCCTTGCCTCCACAGGTAGTACTTCTGAGAAAGTGACAGAAGTAGCTACTTGCTTGAGACCCTCCCCAGTTTTCTAAACTCTTCCTGAACTTCCTTTGGCTCCCCATTTGCCAAGTCATTAGTACCTAGGTGGATAATGACATCCAGCTCACCTCCTGTCTTGCCTTCCCAGTGATCCCCAGTATCTTCCTTCCATCCCTCCATGCCGTGGCACCTGGTGACACCTCACCTCCCTGTCCTCCCCTCCTGTGTTCCTAGCTGGATCCCTCTTATGATGGAGTCCCCACCAGGATTTGCTTCCTCCTCCTCTGGGGTCCACTGCTTTCCCCACTGAGGTCACCTCCTTGCCTAACCTCCATCCTTTCATTCCACTTCCCTGGGTACCTCTATTTGGTTGTCCTCATTTGCCAGTGTGGCATGTGGGTTCTTGAAGGAATAGGATCTGGGATGTGCCTCTGCCTAACTGCTCTAACCCTCTCTGAGGCCACTGTCATCCAAGTGCTCCTCGTTCTCGGCATCCTTTGGGGCAGCTGCATTGGACTGGGTGGTTCCTGGACAGGGTGATGGTTCTCCTGACCAGTTTACTTCCTCTCTGAGTCTGGCTACCTCATCCCTCAGTCCGAGAGATGCATGCAGATAGGGCAGCACCTCAGTGTCCAGAAGGTCTGCCTGAATATGGCTGCCCCACAGCCACTACATTGCACCACTCCCACATTATACTGCACTTCACTACTATATCTGCTACTGAAGCTCTCTTAGTTCTCTTTATTTATTTACAGTATTAAAATCCTGTAACTGATCCTCAGATATATATTTTTAAGGAAAAAACCAATAAATAAATAAATGAGTCAAACACTTATCGTGCTGAGGGTGGTCTTCTCCCCTTATGCCCTCCTACTTCACACCTCTTACTATACCCTGTGTTTAGCTCCTGTCAAATCAGATTTATCAGGGCATATAATTAAGAGTTGGGGGAAGGGGTGGAGGCAATTGCAGCAATTAAAGACAGCACAGAATTACACCACCACTATTTTTTAAATTTTCAACAGCCCAAAAACAATTATAAGTAAAGACAACACAGAAAGAAAGTATAGTGTCACTACAAGCCTACAATCTAAGTTTAAAAGAAAAATACCAGTTACCAGTTACTCTGAAGCACTGAATTGAATATGTTTCCTTCCTTCACCTTCTGGCTTCTTCACTCTCTGAGGGGGACACACGTAAGGCAGTCAAGGGTATTGATTGCTGAGGGGAGCCTTGAGGGGTCACAAAAGAAGTTCCCCCAACATCCAGGCTCTCAAGCCTAAAGGGAGGTTGGGGAGCATCATACAAAGGAAGGGACCAATCCTCCCGAGAATCTATAAGCCGTGAAGGGATGGACAATCTATCTTCAACAGAAACCCCTCCACCTCTACCTCTTCCCCTACGGCCATTCCCCTTAAGGGGGTCAGGGCCATTAAACTGTCTCCTAGCCTGTGTCAAATAGTACTCCTGGTCTGAAGAGTCGTCAATGTCTGTAGAAGCCCATGGGCAATCTGTACAGGAATGAGAATGTTCTTCACATAAATTGCATACAGGTAAAGCTACACAAGTCTGAACAGCATGACCTAGTTCATCACACCGAAAACATTTAATTTGATTGCATGAAGTATTCAAATGAGACAAAGAGCCACATTTGAAACAACTCTTTGGTTGGCCTGCATAAAAAATAATACCCCTATTGCGGCCCAAGAAGAAGGAACTGGGTAAATGCTGTATACCTTCTTCAGTTTGATGTAATTGGACTCTGACCAACCAACCCCCATTCCAAAAATCGTTTTCATCAATAATAGGTTTAGGTTTGTCATGCACTAAACAACGTTTCTCTAGCCAAAACATTATATTGGCAATATTAACACCTTCATTCCTAAAAAGTATCGTTACAGTCTTTATCGTAGGTTTCGTAACAGGAATTGCTATAAAGTCTTTCCAAATCTCCTGGTCCTTAACTTCATAGTAAAGACGTCAAAATTTATCAAGAGAAATGACTGAGCAAAAGCTAATGTCATAAGTGTGATCTCCGGGTGGATGAATTAAGGCGTAAACTTCAGCTGGGGAAAATTTCATTGAGTCAATGAGTAAGGTTTTCCCAACCCATACACAATCTGGAACCACTGGAGAATTTCCTTTGAATCTAAGTCTAACTAAAAACCTGCATTTAGCTGCAACAGCAGGTTTACGAAATAACCCAGCATAAGATTGTGGGGCAGCAGTCGTGGTCAAGTCTGGAACAGTAAGTGAACAAACCGGCTGAAGAGGAGGAACTGCGATCATACCTGGTTCTAAGATAGGAGCAGCACAAGGCACAGTTCGTAATGGAAAAGAGCAGTTATTCACAACACATCCAGCAGCAACATCGGTTTAGGTCTCTAAGGTGTCCCGGGAAATGTCAGCGTCTGACACAGCAGGTATTCCAGACTTCTCACCTAGAGGCTGCGCATTCTCAGTAGCAATTTCAAGAGACTTAGGTTGAGTAGAAACATCTTCCTCCAAAGGAGCAGGAAACAGTTCGAGAGGAGCTGACTGAGGAGAAGAAACCAGCGGAGAACCTGGAACTGGTATACCTGGGTCAGGTATCCACTTATCCTCCGTCCATAGCCAGCCAGCCCGACGTAATGCCGTGTCCAGAGACCATTCCGACAATCGATCAGGGACATCCATGGGTATTGACTTATCAGAAATAGGTTCTGGTTGCAGCATTAGTGTGTCTGTCGTACCCAAAGGTAATCATTTATTTCCTTCAGTTAATGAGCCAGCATTGGAACGTTTTCGTTTAGAGCGTTCTGCTTCCAGTTTTAGTTGACGCAACAGGTAGTCTTGCTCCGCAGCTGAAAGTAAATTCAACAGTTGTAACTTCTTGTGTTCTAACTCTCTTTGGAGTCGTATTTCTTCAGCTTGAGTTTCAGCACAACTCGATACAGAATCCAATGTAACCATATCATCTTGCGGTAAAGCAAGAGACAGCTCCGAACCGTCCATATCCAAAATGGGAAAAGCAATAGCCAGAGGTACAGAGCCCACTACAACATGACCGTTCTCCTCCACCGCTGTCTCTCGACTGAGGTCGTCCATCCCTGCAGACCAATGGACAGCGCCACCCACCTACAGAGTAGGGGAATTTCTCTGGTTCCTGGCCAAATTTCCCTCATTCACTAAAAAAAAAAAAATACCACTAACAGCTTAATCTGGTTCAAAGTCAGTTGGCATTCATCTGTATCCCCCTCCCCTGGGTCGTGCCTGAAAATAGGCAAGATTTGTCTAGTGCACTTACCTGGTCAAAAAAAAGCTAAATAAAATAAATAAATAAATAAATTTACAGATGTGCATTCACTGTACAATGGGGTTGGGGGATCTGAATCCTGGGATTTTGTGATCCCTGTCTAGGTTGAAGGCATAGAGACGGAAGCTCTGGTGGACTCAGAAAGCTACCAGACCCTAGTCAGGGAGGCCCTTGTGAACCCCTGACGCTTGCAGGACCAGAACCTGGGTCCTATCTGATCTATGCATGGGGATGTAAAGGCTTACCCTGGTGCTATGGTTAAACTTACTCTAGGGGGCCACACAGAGACTATAAAGGTAGGGGTTGCCCCAGGGTTACCCTATCTGGTGTTACTGGGGAGAGATTAGAAATGGTTTGACGATTTATGGAAATTATTAGGGTCAGACTTATTTTTGGTAATTACCCGGTCTCAGGGTTGTGAAGGGAGGGGGGCTAGCCACCTGCAGTTGGGGGAAGTTTTTCCATTCCAAGACCAAGGGATTTTTAATGCCCAGACAATAACCTGCAAATCTAAGTGAGAACATAGGGCAGCAAAGGAAAAGGGTCCCGAAGGGGCAGGTACACAGGAGGGAGGTGGTGCAAAGGCAAAAGTGGGTCCAGTCCCACAGCCCAACCCTAACACTGACCCACCTAACCAAAATCCTGGAGGACCATCCCTAACAGAGCAAGATCTCTTAAAGCACTGCCTGGACATTGCCAAAGAACAACGGTCCAATGGTATACTCAGTCGGGTATACACCCAGCTGGTTGTCAGGGAAGGGGGAAGTGGTAGATGAGAATCGAGCAGCACGTTATCCTCATTTTGAGTTACAAGGGGGTATCCTGTATCAAGTGAGTAAGGAGGCCCAGATGGGGGATACCCAGCATCAGTTGCTAGTCCCTTGAGTCTTTCAGGGGGAATTACTCCACCTCACTCACTCTATTCCTGTGGCAGGGCACTGTGGGGTAGAGAATACATTAGCCCGACTGTTGCTCCTATTCTTTTGGCTGGGCATCTATCAACATGTTAAAGATTATTCTGCATCTTGTCTTGAGTGTTAGTTAGTAGCTCCAAAGAACAATCCAAGGGGCCCCTTTAGTGCCCTTACCTGTTATGGGGGCATCTTTTGACCGGATTGGGGTTGATATAGTGGGACCCCTTGAAAAGAGTGCAGGGGGGTACCAATACATTCTGGTGATTGTAGACTATGCTACCTGGTACCCAGAGGCCATCCCATTACAAAGCATTATAGCCAAAATTGTAGCTGGGGAGCTATTAAAGGTCTTTAGTCATATGGGAATACTGAAGGAAATGTTGACTGACCAGGGAACTAACTTCATGTCTCGCCTGACTCAGGAGGTTTGTACTTTATTGGGAATCAGCTCCATAGGACCTCAATCTACCATCCCCAGACTGATGGCCTTATGGAGTGATTCAACAAAACCCTTAAAATGATGCCTCAAAAGTTCTTAACCACTGAGGTCAGGGACTGGGACAAGTTACTTCCCTTATTGATGTTCACAATGCAGGAGGTCCCTCAAGCTTCTACAGGATTTGCTCCTTTTGAACTCCTCTATGGGCACCACCCACAAGGTGTTCTTGATGTAGTAAAGGGGATGTGGGAGAAACCCAACTCCAAGACTGAAAATGTGGTGCAATATGTCCTGCAATTGAAGGAAAGATTAGATCGGTTGGGGAAATTTGCCCGAGAAAATCTGGTGAAGGCTCAACAAATACAAGAGTACTACTATAATCAGGGAGCCTGGTTAAGGGGATATAAACCAGGGGATCAGGTACTAGTTTTGTTGCTGAGCAGTCAGAATAAGCTTCTAGCCAAATGGAAGGGGCCTTACGAAGTTACCCGGTGAGTGGGCCTGGTTGACTATGAAGTTTGCCAGCCAGAAAGGTGAAAAGAGACACAGATTTACCATGTCAATTTGCTGAAATTCTGGAACCAGAGGGATTGCCTATTGATTTCCCCTGAACCAGACATAGTGGATCAGGACCCTAAGTGCCAGATGATAGTCTAGAGATACAAGTCCCAATGGGAGAACAGCTGTCTCACAAGCAGAAACAAAAATTAGGAGAGTTGGTAAGCCAGTTTTTGGTTGTTTTCTCCTTCCTCCCAGGGACAGCCCAGATGATAGCTCATCATATAGAAGCAGAGCTAGGGGAGATGGTGCGGCAGTGACTGTATCGCTTGCCAGAAGCCATAAGAGACACTGTTAAGAAGGAGTTACAGGACATGCTAGAGTTGGGGGTGATTAAGAAACCAACAGTGACTGCTGTAGCCCACACAGTGTTAGTACCAAAAGAAGGTGGGGCTACCCGCTTCTATGTTGAGTTTCGCAGGAACAATGCCATCTCAAAGTTCGATGCTTACCCCATACCCCAGGTAGATGAACTGTTGGATAGACTAGGGAAAGCCAAGTACATCATGACTTTGGACCTAACGAAAGGGTACTGGCAAATCCCTTTGACCTCAGAGTCTTGGGAAAAGACAGCATTTGCTACCCCCTTTGGGCTATACCAGTTCCATGCAATGCCTTTTGGCTAACATGGGGCACCTGCTACCTTTCAAAGGCTCATGAATTGCTTGCTGTGACCCCATGTCCACTATGCAGCTGCTTACCTAGATGACATGGTGAGCCATAGCACTGACTGGGAATCCCATGTATCCAAGGTGGCAGCTGTACTACAGTCCTTATGAGAAGCTGGGCTAATGGCCAATCCAGCAAACTATGCTTTGGCCAAAGCTGAAACAAAGTACTTAGGGTACTGTATAGGCAATGGACAGGTGAGACCCTTAGTCAGTAAGGTCCAAGCCATAGCTGAGTGCCCAGTACCCACCACAAAATCCCAGGTGAGGGCCTTCTTAGGATTGGCAGGGTATTGTCACTGGTTCATACCACACTTCTCTACCCTTGCCAGCCCCCTAATGGATCTCACCCAGAAATCTACCCCCAGTAAGGTCCAATGGTCAGAGGAGTTTGACCAGGCCTTCAAACACTTCAAAGCAACACTGTGCAGAAAGCCAGTGTTATGCAGTCCTGACTTCAACAGGATCTTTATCCTGCAGACAGATGCCCCTGAAGTCTGGCTAGGAGTCGTGCTCTCCCAGGAGTTTAATGGGCAGGAACATTGTATCCTCTACCTCAGTCAAAAACTCTTTCCCCAGGAAAAAAAAAACTATGTGGTGATAGAGAAAGAGTGTCTCGCAGTCAAGTGGGCTGTGGATGCCCTTCACTACTACCTACATGGTTGGTAGTTTATCCTGGTCACAAATCATGCCCCTCTGAGGTGCCTACAGGTGATGAAGGACGACAACCCCCACATCACCAAGTGGTACTTGGCCCTCCAGCCATTTTCCTTTACGGTGCACCACCAGGCCGGGACCCAGAATGGAAACATGGACTTCCTGTCCCAGGAGTGGAATGGTCAGGGGCCGACCAACTGTGCCTTCGGACAAAGGGGGGAGGTAAGTGCAGTGTAAACACTACACTGGGAAACAAGAGGTTAACCTCTTGTTTGAGGCTGAGGAAATGCAGGGAATGCAACATGAACAGGCAAGGGGGGTGCCTCCCCAGGTGTGGCTAATTAGAGGAACTGCTGAAAGGCAGAGAGAATCCAGCAAGGAGTTAGAAGCTGGAAACTGCTGCAGGGAGCAGAGACTCCTATGCAGAGAACCCTGCAAGATGGAGAGTGGAATGTGAGACAGGAACCAGGGCAGAAAGCTAAGGAGAATGATTAAGTATTGGAGAGAGCCTTTGGGAAAACTTGAAACCTGCTGCTGAGAAACAGACCAGTTCTAGAACAGAGAGTCCTGAGGTAAAGGATCAGTCTAGCCAGCTGGGCCTAAAACAGTGAGTGGAATGTACTACTGATAACAGGCTACAAATAAGGCAAAAAGGGAAAACTGTCTGTGTTTTATTTGAGACTGTGCATTCAAAGCTGCTGGCCCACAAACCATTTGTTTTTTTTTTTGAGACTGTATATTGAACAAACTGCTGGCCCAATAACTGTTTGTTTTGTTTGAGACTGTATATTGAACAAACTGCTGGCCCACATAGGTGGTTCAAAGATTCCTTTGTCAAGTCAGCCTGAAATAATTGTTTTGTGTTAACCTTTGTGTTACCTGACCAGGCTGTAGAAGTTGAAATGACTGATTATGCTTTTCTGGAGCAACAACTTACATTTGAAGCAATAAAAGTGCATTTTCTTCTGTGAACCTTAAACCCAGCATGTTGCCTCTCCATCTACGAGAGGCCAGCTTGTCACAGTGAGTGAAGCATATCTAAACACTGTGTAGGTCACAGAAATTAAATCTACAAACACAGTATGAACATTATTATTAAACTTCAGTGTGAGTGAAGCATACCTGAACACTAATGGGCAAACAGACCTGCACTCAGTGTGTGTGTGTGTGTGTGGGGGGTACTCTGTAACAAAAAAACAGTACCTGGAGGTTTAAAGTAAAGGTATAACGGTAGCAAAGGTTACTTAATAAATGAAGGTCCACACTAATGTTTACCAAATATTTCTCCATGTAATGGTCACAGCAAACATTGCAGGAAATGCTCTCCACAATGATCTTTCCCTGGTCAACAGGGGCATGTAGTGTTTGTTTTGACCATTAAATGGAGAAAATATTAAACATTATTGTGGATCTTTATTTATTAAGTAACCTGAGTTAGGGCTGCTCTGTGACTTAAAGCCTCTACATATCTGAACACTGGTTACGTCACAGAAATGAAGTCTAGAATGCAATTGGCAGTATGACCCAAATTAAATAATACTCTGTTGTGTGAGTGGAGCATATCTGAACACTGTGTAAGTCACTGAAATTAAATCTACAAACAAACTATGAACATTATTGTTAAACTTCAGTTTGAGTGAAGCATATCTGAACACTAATGAGTAAACAGACCTGCACTGGGGGTTACCTGTAACAAAAAAAAAATAGCACTGTACCTGGAGGTTTAAAGTCAAGGTAAAACCTAAGGTGTATAACCTTTTGTACAGATCAGTGACCTCCCTGTGTCAATGGCCACAATTACTGCTAAGCATTGAAAGCAGGCAACAGACAATATAAGCATAAAACACACACACACACACACACAGGTTCCTGCAACGTTATTAATTTTACGCACTTGGCAGAAGACCAAAAAAAGTTCTTATTAGAGCTTCCAACCTCTGGCAGTTACAGGACTGCAGAGACTGATCATGCTGTGTTGTATTTTAGGCATGCTTTTTATGTTTGCTTGCACGCATGTGCAAGAAACGTGACAGCTTGTAGGAGTAACAGTTTGTGGATGTGCTGTCATGTTGTGGCCAATGCTTCCACTGCTTTGAGGGGGCTTGTCTCTGTGTCAACAATAAATTTGCATGCTGTCTATGAAAGCAGTGCAAAAGCGTGCCACCAACTATAAATAAGTTTGCAGCTGCAATGAGGGAGCACCCCCTCACTGAAGGGCGTGCCTTGCCTGGTGTAAAATTTCAATAAACATGGCAGTGGCTGTCACTGTCAACATTTGCCTCTAGTCCCCAGAAAGCTGACATCAGGGGTGCCTAATCCCTCCTGTAGGAATACCCTCTCCCCAGTTCATTTGCTGATGGAGGAGCCCAATCCCCAACAGCATAATGGTCCCCCTGTCCAACACTTTGTCTGCTGAGGGGGAGCCCAATCCCCCTCGGCATCATGCCCCCCAAACAAAGACCCTCTCTTCTTTGCCAATGGGGTGCCCAATCCCTGTTGGCTCCAGTCACTCCCCCCACAAAACACCTAGGTGGAATGCTGGGAGCCCACCCCCAGCATGCCAGATGTCCCTGTAACAAAGAAAACCTTTCCACAACAGTTTTTTCATTTTGTTTAACCTATGAACAAGAAAATGGTCCCTCATTGTCTGCAGTGCCCCTCCCCAACCTGCACCCACCCTCTGTGCACCCCACCCACCCACCTCACCCCATACTTACTTCCAGACCCTGGCACAATGATCTTTGGTGAAGCGAGAACATGTCTGCACTATTCAAAGCTGACCACAAACTGAAGAAATGCCAGTAAGCATACAGTAATTTTTTTTTTACTTAGGTTGATATCTCAGCTGGTTCTATGTGATAATGGTGACCGCCAAAGGGCAATCACCATTACAGCTAAGTCAGAGCGCCGAAAATCAATTTCACTGCTCTGACTCCCAGGCACACAACAAAATGGCACCAGGGACTTGTATTTTTTACATTTATGTGGGGGGCTGCACCCCCCTACCATCCTACTAAAGTTCTCAACTCCGGGAGGGCATGTTTGGGGGGGGGCATAGCGTAAAAAAAAAACTTAAATTCTGGCTGGGCAGCAAAAATGAACCCATGCCCGAACCCGAAAACTAGCACCCTAGGCACCAAGGCCGTGAGCTGACCTGCTGCACCATGAGGCCGGCTCAGCAGCTTACAGCAGCATCACCCCTCACATCCCCTCCCTCCCCTCACCATGCGTGCTTGCGCCCCCATGTGCATTTACAGTAGCATGCTTGATCTCACCCCCCACATGCATGTACATGCAGTGACTTCCTGTCATTACAGTCACCCACCCACCCATCCACTCACTCTCCCTGAGAGGTAGCCACTATGACGGATGTCACAACTGAGTTGCCCTTTCGTGGGTCACTCAGTTGTGATAGCTCCTATCACAGGCTACCATCTCAGTCAGTTTTGTGACTTTCAGCACCACATTTTCAACATGGGGTTTTTGGGACCCCACCTCATGAATTCAGTGACTGTCATGTCACTATTCGGTCCCAAAAGGTGATTTTGTAGTTGCTGCATAGAATCACCTTTTGGGACTGATTGACAAAACAACAGTGTCACTGTTCTTGCAGAGGGCTCCCAAAAAGCCTATGTTACAAATTTGGTGAAAAAATTCAAAAAAATGACTGTGTTATGAGCTTGCATTGCTCAATTTCCACCCTCGTTTATAACTTCAAGAAACATTTTTAATATTTTCAGTCCAGATTTTCAACATTGATATTTTTGCACATCTCCTTATGAACAGTACAGCTGTCATTTTTCACATCCTGCCCCAAATGTGGTTTTGCACATCTGGTGCACAATGGGCATAGTCGCTGTGTGAAATCAATGTTTGGGTCAGATTAAGAAAATCACAGTGCCACTGTTCATGAGCAGAGGTCCCAAAATGACTGCGTTGAAAATGTAGTGTAACAAATCCCCAAAATAATTGCATTATGGGTGTGTGCTGAACAGTTTCTATGCAAGCTCATGACTTCAATTATTTTAAATTTTCACTCCAAATTTTCAACATTACCATTTTTTTACACCTCCTCATGAACAGTACAGCTGTCATTTCTTACATCCTGTTCAAAATGTGTGTTTGCATCTGTGGCACCAAATGGCGCAGTCGCTGTTCAAAATCACCTTTCAGCTAATGAACTGATAGTGTCACTGTTTATGCGGTGTGGTCACAAAAAGCCCATGTTGAAAATGTGGAGTGAAAATATAAGAAATGCCCAGGGTGTTAGGGTTTCTGACCATAACACCCTCCCCTGTAGGTACTGACAAGCATCAGGGGTGTGACTTGAGATTATCAACAGTAATGCTCATACTATTCCACACCTACCCCTTTTCTGCAGTCAGTGACAGTTATCGAGGTGTGCCTTTGACTCTTCAGCCCCAAAGTTCACTCCATTCTCCTATACCCCACCCATTTCAGCGTATTTCCTTATGGAATTGTGAGTGTAAAGCTCAAACACCCCAAGGCATACCTTGACACTTGTCTGTGTCTGCAAGGTAGGGTGAGGTGAAATGGCATGAGCATTATGGGTGATGACCCAAAGGCACACCTCAGTGCCTGGCCATCTCTGCAGGGTGGGGGCGGGGTTGGCGTCACTTCAGTACTTCACTGCCATTCCTATTCTGCCTGCCTGTCTGTCTGTCTATCTATCTATCTATCTATCTATCTATCTATCTATCTATCTATCTATCTATCTGTGTAGTTATCTATCTTTCTATCAATTGCATGTATTGCTATTTTTACTTATTTGTAAAACAAACCTGCATTTCATATTTGCCTGCATTCTGAGAAAATACTTATGAAATTCTGCATATTTGTACTCCACTCCTGCATAGACCTCATACTTTCCTAATATTCCCATTATCACAAGCATAACAACATTAACCTTATCAACAGTGACCCCCTCTGAAAGTTACTATCACATTTTCTTTGCTAACAGCCCATAATTACACCTGACGTGCCTGACATCAACACATTGCTTAAATATAACTTACATCACCTCATGGACAAAAATCCTTTTTCTCTAAAAAAAAACTGTGTAAATAATCCCTAGGCTGAACATATGCCAGCCATTACTTTTTCATGTACTGCCACCTTCTGTACCATCATGGGGAGTTGCATATGTTTCCCATGAAGTTTTGCATTATTGTGGTATGTGCAATTGTGTTTTCTTTAAAATTTGGCTGTATGGCCATATCATCTGGGATAACACATACCTCAGTGGTATGTGCTTTGGGGTTCTCTTGTAAGCCTATATTGCTTACTATTCCTTCCATTAAAATGTACACCTCCATATATTTTCCTAATAATGTGTATGCCTTCCTTAGAACAGAAACTAAAACAAATCTCACTACTTACAAATCATTCTGTTGTTTCTCCATGCCTCCTTAACAATTTCACACAACTTCACTAACTTCATTATGCAGCCATGGTGGATCTGACCAGAATGTGTTAAATATAGGGACAACTATTTCTGTCTTCCAGTCTTGAGGGACTTCCCCAGTTACCAAGGGTTCATAGGTTCATAGGTTCATAGACCTACTGTTCTATCAACTGCTTTGTTGTTGACATATGCATAAAAGGACTTACCATTTTCCTTGGTATGGGGCAACCTGAATTCTAGTTTACATCTTTCTGCTCTTATCATCTTATTGCTAATCCTAAAATGCTATTTATATTTATGTCTATTATGGGTGTTATATTATTATCCCTTTTCATGGCCCTATATGCCTGCCTTTTTTTTTCTTAGCTGGTGTCTAACTTTGTCCATGTACCATATGGTACCTTGTCACTTTCATTATATATAGCCCTACTGGGTATGAGGATGTCCTCCAATTCCAGTAGCTTATTTTTTAATTTTTACTATAATGCCTTCCCTGTCCCAATCCCATTCTGCTATCTTCTGTCTGATTATGTCAAAATTTGCTGTTTTATCTTTTTTTATAATAATTCTACCCCTGATAGTTTTAGGTTTGGAACTGCAATTAAACAGCGCAATATTGTGGCCTGAGTTTATAAAGGGTTCCTTGATTGTTAGATTTTTAATTCCTTCTGTTCTGTCAGTTAATACAAGGTCTAGTATTGCTTTGTTCCTTGTAGGTTTATCCACTATCTGAGTTAGTCCATTATCTTCACATATATCTATTAATTTGTTACATTTTGATGACTGGGTAGGCCCACTGAGCCCCGAAGGTCCCTTTTTCAGGGGTGACCCAGGATTACATTACAAAAAAACACAGAGAAGGAAGTAAATTACAGCATACAGACAGTTTTTTGCAGGTTTAAGTCACTGATATCAATTTACAGTACAGACAGATAATTTTACCGGTTACAGTCATAGATAGCAATTTGACAGTAAGCTAAGGTGGATCCACAATGGGAGCTCAACAAAAATTTTGTCGAATGCCCCCGTCAGCGACATTGGCAGGTCGACCGCATTCTGCAGTCGGCTGCCAGTTCACACTGTAATTCCTTGTTTTCTTCGGGGGGGCTTCGCCCCTGAATCCCCCCACTAAAGGATTCTCAACTCCAGTCAGAGCTGATTGGGGGGGTGCATGACCCCTGGCAGACAGCGCTGGGTTCCAGCGGGTCTCCCACAGTGGCATGGCACTGTAGTCACTGTGGGGGACCGGGTTGGTGAAATGTCGCTGTCAGGAGGGGTAACCGAGCTAAGGTTTACTAACTGCTGTGTTGTGACAAGATATAGCACGAGGGATATTTGAGATTAGTAAGGGACTATGCTGTGCTAAGGATTTCCCAAATGAGAGGGGTGGCCTAAGTGGAGGAGGGGGGACTTTCAGGTGCCATGACAATGGCAAGTGATGCCTTCGAGCATATGGGCCTTAAGTCTTGTATGGAAGTTCATAAGTGAAGAGGCGTCCTGTACCGAGGATGGGAGTTTGTTCCACAGGGAGGGGGAAGCGTAGGAGAAAGAGTTCTTGCCCACCTTGGTACTGACTCTGGGAACTTCCAGCAGAGTTCAATCTGAGGTCTGAAGGTTCCAAGAGTTTTGCTTGCTTGTTATAATTCTTGCTAGGCTGGGTGGAGCAGCCAGGCTGAGTAACTTGAAAGCAAGGCAGAGCAGGTACTGAAGGTGAGAGACCAGTGAGGGCCACTGCAACTGGACTAGTGTGTCATAGTGGTAGCTTCTGGAGTGGTCAAGTGTGGTGAACTGAGCTATTTTGTTGTACAGGATCTGTAGCTGGTTGATCTCTTGCTTGGCCATACCCTGTATGACAGGAGCAGCGTAGGTCAGTGTGGGGAGCAGTACGCTTGTGGTGATTGATATCCTTGCTTCAGGTATGAGCTGGTCCTTTTTTCGGTACACAGTGCCAAGTTTACAGTGGATGATCTTGGTCACTGCATCTAAATGGTTCTTAAAGGTGAGACTTTGGTCAAGTGTGAGTCCTAGGTATTTTAGGGAAGTCACCACTTCAATGTTGTTGCCTGAGAGAGAGAGAGGTGAGTTGTAAGGATTTAGTCCTGTCTTGTCCAAGGGATTGGTGTCCAAATACCATTGCCTTGGTTTTACCTGCATTGAGGACCATCCTATTCACCTTTAGCCATGCCTCAAGTGACATTAGATCAGCTTGAAGAAGGGGACCAAGTTCCACCAGGGAGTGCAGGGATCGGTAGATGACTGTGTCAACCGCATATTGAACAACCGAGCTACCCCTACAGTGGAGGTTTAGATCATTCATGAAGAGGAAGAATGGGAGGGGACTGAGGATTGAGCCCTGCGGTACTCCATCTTTTAGGGGCAGTGGGTCAGATAGTGTATTCTTCCAGAAGACCCTCTGTGTTTGGCCAGATGGGTAGCTCTCAAACTACTTGAGGACCAGATGGTCTAGGCCAAGTGTGTTCAGCTTTCCTAGTCGGAGTTTGTAGTCAACAGGGTTGAAAGCCTTGGAAAGATCTATGAAGACTGCACCTGTTGGTGTCCCATTGTCCACTGCTCTTAGTACGTCTGCCGAGAAGTTGGTAAGGGCAGTGTCTGTACCGTGATTGGTTCTAAAACCATGCTGGGAGGAGGCTAGGAGCTGGTGAGACTTGAGGCAGTTGTGGAGTTGGCCCTAGACCAGCCTTTCTTGTAGTTTTGCTGGTACACAGAGCAAGTTGCTACAAGAAAAAATGGATGTACACCACTGTTTGTATTAGTTTTCAATGCTTTATTTGCAATTTTCTTCTCACAAAGCAAGGAGATAGGCATGTAGTTACTTATGTGCTCCCTGGAGCTACCCTCGTGGATGGGAACCACACTGGCCTATTTCCACAGGTCTGGGATGGTTCCTTCAAGTGGGAATCTGTTAATAAGCCAGGTCAGGGGCCTGGAGAGGGATTGGGTTCCGAGGAGTTGTTCATGTTTGTTAGCTGTTGTTTCATTTTTCCAATTTATTCCTGGTACATTGAAATCACCCATGACTAAGATCTCTTTGTTTTGTATTATGTCTTCAATGTTATCTAGTAGTTTTATGTGACCTGCCACTTCTATATCAGGTGGTCTATAGCATACCCGTACAATGAGGTGCTTGTTGTTATCCCTGATAAGTTCTATCCATAATGAATCATACTTTGTTGTTGTGTTGTCATTGCTATGTAATTGTTTATACTGTTTGTCTTCCCTCACACACAGTGCAACTCCCCCCTTCTGCCATCTCTATCTTTATGAAACACTCTGTACCCAGGTATGTTCTTACTCCAGTGGACATCTCTGACCATTATGCTTCAGTTATTGCAGCTAAATTGATTTTCTTTTCTAACATAATAAGTTCCAGATCCTATTTTTGGACATTTAGGTTCCTTGCATTTATAAGGAAAAGATACAATTCCTGTTTCCTATTAGGTTTGGTTCTTTGCAGTCTGTGCTTGTGGGGCTCAGTTCCCCCTGTGATGACCCCTCACCCCTTAGCTGTTGATTTTTTGGTTTAGTTTTAATATGGTTTAATTCATTCAAAAGCATGTTCCCAAATATTCTTGAACCCTTTTTGTTCATGTGCAACCCACCTCTACTGTACAAATCCTGTCTGTTGTCAAATTGTTACCATGTTTTAATTATACATATTTCCCTACCCAGACACCATTGTCTCAACCAATTATTATAGCTCTTGATTATATTTGTTCTCACCCAACTTGCCCTCAGCACCATTAGTACCTCTGAAAATATGACCCTTGTGATGTGCTGCACTAGTACTGCATAAATTTGTTCAGTTTTCTTTATTGTTTCTTCCACTGTAAATCTGCCCAGGTCATCCATTCCTGCATGTATTAGAACTGTTTTTGGGCCATCTACCTTAGTTGACATTCCTGGAATCATCTTTTTGATGCCTTTAATCAGGGCCCCACTATAACTGCAACAAGTAATATTATATTTATTACCCTGATTAGAGTATCTGTCCATGTATTTTGCCATTGAATCTCCTAGGATAAATATTTGGTCATTTACTTGTGTCACCCCAGTTTCAGTGAGTGATTTTGCTATACAGTATCTTTTGGTGCCTTTGACACCCCATCACAGCTTTCTGTTTGGGTATCTTGCGGAAGGTCTGATATAGCGACCACATTAGATGATTCCTGTACATCGTTTGTTTCCAGGTGTATTTCAGCAGCATTAACCTGGGCAATGATTGTGTCAGTGTTGTTCCTTCCCCTCAGTATTTCTCCTGTCTGTGCCTGTTTTTTAAATTTCTTTGGGTGTGTTACTAGCTAGTGTGGGTCTTATTGTGTGAACCTTTGTTGCCAGACTATCCTCTGTTGATGGTTGGCTAACTAGAAGGGAGTCAGTTTCCTGGTTCGGTGCATCTGACTCAATACTAGTTTCGGGGTGTAGGTTAACTTTGAGAAGAAAATCTATTTTGAGTAGGCAACCCAAACTCCATTGCTCTTCTGCCCTTTTTGTATTTATTTTTTGTCACTACAGGGTTCCATTCAGATTCTTCCCCACTGTCCTCCTCTCTTACTCTTTTCAATGATTTTTCACTTGGATTGTTAATAACTGTTTTTGCATGGTTTAAGTTTAGGATGGGTTCTATACTGGTAACTATGTGACTTTTCTGGTTTTCAGCTCCCGAGTTTCCTTTTCTAACTCTTTAATTCTTATTTTTATATAGTTCTATTTCCTTACACTGGTTACATTTCAAACCCTCAAATCCAGAACAGTGCAACCCCAATTATCCGAATGCCTCAGGAGACATGAAATTATTTTGGATAATTGGGGGTTTGGATAAATGGAAGAAGGCAGTTTTTAAAATGGGATCAAGCTGTTTTCAGCATTGCTGTGACACCACTTGGCTTACTATCGCTGTAATTCTACAGTGAACGACATACTGGCAAATTTTGAGTGTGTATAAGTTCAATTTTAATACTTTCCAATTTTAAAAACAGTAAATAACATGCAGTACAGTGCTGATATGTAAAGTGCATAGCAGTAGCACAGTACAGAAAATAAATAAAGATAGAATGTCAGTTAAAATGACAGTGCACTCAGTCAGATGTCAGTCTACACCACTGTGAAAAATTGTGTTATGGCACTCTGCTTCTTTGCTTTGTTTAACTTTTCTACTGCTTGTAATTTAAGTTTTTGAAGCAGCAGAGTGTGTAGATAGTCAGTGTTATCTTGGTTTTCAAGCCACAAAGACATTTGGTAAAAGGCCTCGACAGCTTCTGATGCTGTTGGTACCTGAACCGCCGTGGTTCCCTGCTCCCCAGTGTCCTCTTCCTCCTCCTCCTCCTCCTCTGCTGTGGCACCCATGACATCTGGATTGTTCTGAGAAATTGCAACATCTTCATCACTCAGTTCTCCGTAGCCATCATCTTCAGCATCACATTCCAGCCACTCATGCACTGCCTCTACTGTACAATTTGTTTGCTGTGTAATCTGGAGAAGTGCCTCATTGGCTTCTTGTTCTTGTAGCACAGCAAGTTGTTTGGCTGGTTGTTCAGTTGGCTCAGGTAACACTTCTGATTTCTCCCATCAGCGCTTAATTGTCTCTTGTCTGATCTCTGACCAAGCTTCACCTAAAAGGTAACAGGCGTCCTTGATTGTTATTTTTTTAATAGCGTCTGTGAGAGTAAGCTGGTCATTTTGATCAGCCAGAACTGTAGCCAGTAGTTTGCCCCTGTATAACTTCTTTAATGTGGCCAATATGCCTTGGTCCATGGGCTGCAGCTTTGATGTTGTGTTTGCAGGCAGAAAAATGCAATGCACTGCTCCATCTGCAGAGGTCAGTTGGTCCAGATCAGGGTGTGCACCGGTGTTATCAATGAGTAAACTTGCCCTCAGCAAAAGGTTAACTGACCGTAAGTGCGAGTGAACTGAGGGAACACAGTCTGTGTGGAACCACTGTTTAAATATGGCAGCATTCATCCATGCATTTGATTGAGCTGTATCAGTCACAGGCAGACTTAGCACGTTGGTGTGCTTAAAACATCTAGGACACAAAGATTTACCAATGACTAGCAACTTTAAATGGTGTGTTCCTGTGGCATTACAACAGCCCAGGACAGTTAGTCTTTCTTTCTGTTTTTTAAATCCCGGAGCACATTTCTCAGACCATGCAGCTAAAGTCTTCTTGGGCAACATCTTCCAATATGCTCCTGTCTCATCTGCATTACAAATCTAAGTCAGGGTAAGTTGTTCAGCTAACATGAGATCAGACAGTTTCTGTCTAAAAGGGGCAATATTATCATTTGCAGCAGATAACAGTTCACCTGCCACAGAAAACTGATGTATCCTGTGGTGCTTTTTAAAGCGATTTAACCAACCTTCACTGGCACTGAACATATCGTGCTGTCCATTAATGTCATTATGGAAGGTGATCACCTTTTGTTTCATTATTGGCCCTAATATTGGGATTACTTTCACCCTGTTATGTACAAACCATAGGTAAAGTGCTTGTCCAACACCTCGTCCTTACTACCCTTCATGCTTTTTCTTTGGCTGGTTGACTCATGGCAGTCCATTGTAGCAGCGTACTCCCATATTTTATCTCATGCAGTCCTGATATCACACACAATAGCATTGCCTATATTACATTTTCTGGCAACAGAAACGATCTTTTCACCACTGTCCAGGCATTCAAGTATGCAGAGCTTCTGCTCGATAGGGAGCATACAGCATTTTCGCTTGCCAGCCATCATGTAAGGCATCACATGAATGAGAAACACATTTGCCACTCCTTGAGAGACCATGATCATTACAGAACCAGGTTAGTTAAATTTTCTTCAATTATGTTTAACAAAGATAGTTAGCAAAATGAGCTATAAAATTGCAATTAAGTGTGGAGAATGTGGAGAACGAGCACGTTAAATAATGATTATGTTGCTTGGCTAAATGAGCTACAATCTTGCAATTAAGTGTGAACTGCAAACTGGCAATGAGGTCTGAAGATAAAAAGAACACCGCCATGAATGAGTGCATTATAACTGCCATTATCTGAAACCCAATTACCATATGGGGGACATAAGTTAATTTTGGATAATCAGGAGATTCAGATAATTGGGTTTCGGATAATCTGGGTTATATTGTATTAGTCTCCAGGCTAAAGTTGCTACATACGGTATTATTCAAGTCATAGCAATCAGTTTCAATTTATTGTTTGGCTAAATAACCTTTACAATCACAATACCATAAAAACATATACAAAACAATAAAATCAATCCAAGGAAGTGCATCAGATCTTTACATACATTTCACTTAATAAAAAGTTCAGCTATACATCCACAGACACTGAGAAAGCAGCCAGAGCTTCCTTAAATCAAGGAGGTTATTTTCTAGACTACACTGAATTATTACTTTTTGGAACTGTATAAGTAACTAGTATTTATTCTGTTTTTGGGGTTGACTTGTCTTAGTTTTAACTTTAATTTGCTAGGGAGGAACTGTAGCTGGGAGATATTTGCAGTCGTTTGTGACTAGACCTGGTACTTAACCTCTGTGAAATAGGTGTCTGAAAGGAAGGAAGGCACTCCCCGGGGTGGAGGGTCAGAGTTGTAGTTGATTGTTTCTGGATGGCATAGGTTTACTCCCTCCCACCCTTCCTCACACCCTACCCACCCCAAGTGCATAACTTCCTTTATAGCAGGGGTTCTGATATCACTTCCCCAAAACTGCTAACAACATACACCTGTTCATATCCTTAAAAGCACAGCACACTGAATAGGGGATAGAGACACTAACAAGCTTGCACACACTAAAACAAGAACAAAAAAACAACAAAAGAAAAGCATCTGTAACAGAAAGGGACACAGACATATGGGGATTGGTGCAATGTACTGGCTGTGGAGCAGCAGTCTTCCGGGAGACATCCTGGAAACTGCTTTGCTGCCCTATTTGCAGGCACCTCTCTGGTCTGAGGGAGGAGGTTGCTCATCTCCATGCTGACCTGGCAATGATTCAGAAAACCTGCTCCGCCACCCAGGGACCACCCAGGCTACTGCCTCTACCTCACAGGTTGCCAAGAAAGAGGAGTGGTTGGACCATGGTGGGCTCAGGGAGGGTGAGGGTGGTGGAACAGAGGTGCATCCCTCCAGTTGTGCCTCTCCACAATTAATTTGCCACTCTGGTGGAGCATGGTTCCTCTATGGAGGCACACACAGAGGAGACCAAGGAGGATGCTGGGAACCTCCACAATGGAGACCCACAGGAGGGTGGCACAGGACCCCACAGGGGAAGGAAACAACTCCTGGTGGGGGACTCAATTGTTAGGGGGGTAGAACTGGGTGAGGGAAGGGAAAGGGAGGTAAGGTGCCTGCCTGGCACCATGGCTTGGAGGGTCAGGAAAAGAATCCTCAGGATTGTGGGAGCAGCTGAAAGGGGGAGTGAGCTGGATGTCATTATCCACCTAGGGACAAATAACCTGGTTGAGAATGGTATCAGAGCAGTGCAACAGGAGTTTGTGGAGTTGGGAAGGGGCCTTAGACAAGTAACACACATGGTAATTTTCTCAGAAGTGCTACCTGTCTATGAAATGGATGAGGCTAAGGTTCGCCATGCCATGGGATTCAATAACTGGTTGAAAAACTGGTGCAGAGCTTAGGGATTTAGCTTCATTGGGGACTGGGGCTCCACCTGGTGGGATGCAGGCCTATACAGGTGTGATGGTCTGCTTCTATCCTGGAGGGAAACCAGGATCCTAAGTGATAGGTTTAAATGCTTCATTTCCAAGCATTTAAACTAGCCAAATGGGGAGGCACTGAAAAGAAGAAGGGAAATCCTAGCCCCCAACTCAAAAAAATTGGGTACTTAGTGAGGTAAACACCAAGATAGAGCAGTCGATAGGGATAAGGGCAGGGGTAAATTGAGAAAAAGACAAAGGAAGTAAGGACAGGGATGGGGCAAAAAGAAATAAAGTCAGAAAAAATGGAGGGTAATTAGTACCAGTGCCTGTAGTCTAGGTAAAAAGCTCCCTGAAATGGTGGCCTTGATGGAAGATGGATGCCTGGATATCGTGGCAGTCACAGAAATGTGGTACACAGAGAACCATGACTAGGATGTCAACATACCAGGGTACGCAATCTACAGGAGGGACAGGGAGGGAAGAAGAGGAGCAGGGCAGAGGCAGGAAACTACAGACCAGTTAGTTTGACTTCAGTGGTAGGGAAAATGATGGAATCACTTCTGAAGGAAAGAATTGTTGAGTACCTAGAGGCCAGTGGGGCACAGGACCCAAGACAGCATGGTTTCACAGCTGGAAGGTCATGTCAGATGAACCTAATAGATTTCTTTGACTGGGTGACCAAAGTAGTAGACCAGGGAGGGGCTGTGGATATGGCCTACCTAGATTTTAGCAAGGCTATTGACACAGTCTCACACAAAAGATGAATATACAAGTTAGCCAGCCTTGGAGTGGGTCCCAAGGTGGTAGTCTGGATAAAAAACTGACTGGACAACAAGACACAGTGGGTAATAGTAAACGGAGTCCACAGTGAAGAAAGGAGGGTAACTCGTGGGGTACTGCAGGTTTCAGTACTGGGACCAGTCCTCTTTAATATCTTTATAAGTGACATTGGAGAGCACCTGGAAGGAAAGGTATGTCTCTTTGCAGATGACACAAAGATCTGCAACAGGGTTGATACGCAAGGTGGGGTGGAAAGAATGAAAAGGGATTTGGCAAGGTTGGAGGAATGGTTAAATATGTGGCAGCTCAGATTCAATGCAAAGAAGTGCAAGGTAATGCATCTGGGAAACAAAAACCCAGAGGAAGAGTACACAATGGGGGTGAGTTAATAACAACAACAAAAATTGAAAGAGACCTAGGAGTAATTATATCAGAAGACCTAAAGGTGGGCAAGCAGTGTGAGAAGGCAGTAAGGAGGGCTGGGGTGATACTGGGATGCATAAGGAGAAGCATCAGCAGTAGAAAACAGGAAGTTGTTATCCCTCTCTGCAGACAGTTAGTGATACCCCATCTGGAGTACTGCGTGCAATTCTGGAGACCCCATCTCTGCAAAGATATAGCCAGAGTGGAGACTGTTCAGAGGAGGGCAACCAAAATGGTGCAAGGTTTGCACCAGAAGACATACGAGGAGAGACTAAAGTGGCTTAATATGTATACCCTTGAGGAAAGGAGGGGGGACATGATAGAAACTTTCAAGTATCTCAAGGGAATTAACAAGGTACAAGAGGTTAGTATATTTCAGAAGAAGAGATGTGCAAGAACAAGGGGGCACAATTTGAAGATAGAGGGGGGATGGCTCAGAGGTAATGTTAGAAAGTATTTTTTCACAGAGAGAGTTGTGGATGCATGGAACAGCCTTCTTGAGGAGGTTGTGGAGTCAGAAATGGTGGGAGAATTCAAGAATGCATGGGACAGACATAAGGCAATTCTAGTGGGGGGCAGGAGGAAGTAAGCTGTTGATCAACTGGAATCTGCAGCTTATCTATCAGGTAGGGAAATGAGCAGACTGGGTGGGCCAAGCGGTCCTTATCTGCTGTCAAATTCTATGTTTATATGCTTCTAGGAGGAGTAGTTCTCTATGTAAGGGAAGGGATAAAAGCAAACAGAACTAAAGGGTAAACAGGGAGGGGAGGAGAGAAGGCACTGTGGGTCACCCTGGAGACTGAAAATGACTCCACAATCCACACAGTGGTTGTATACAGACTCCCGTCTCAGGGGGAGGAAATGGACAAGGAAATGATAGAAGGCATTCTTGGGATGGCAGAGAAAGGAGAGATATTGCTGATGGGGGATCTGAATTTGCCAAATGTTAACTGGAGCACCTTTGCTGCAACCACATCCAAGAGCAGGGCTACTCTCGAAGCCCTACAGGGGGCATGCCTCAGCCAGCTAGTTTTGGAAGCCAATCTGGAGGGAGTAATCTTAGACCTGGTACTCTCAAATGGGGACAGAGAGAGGATCTCTCATCTTGAAGTGGGTAGCCATCTGGGAACAAGTGACCACCACACAGTGTGGTTCATGATAAACCTAGCTGTAGAGTCAAGCCACACAAAAGTGAAGGTACTGGACTTCAGGAGGGCTGATTTTGTCAAAATGGGAGAGTGCCTCAGAAAAGCACTAGCAAACAAGCAAGAAGGTGGGGTGCAGCAACAATGGGGAAACAACAAAACTGCCAACAAGCCTTTGTGTGAAGCAAATAAATCAAAATGAAAGAAAAAAACACTATGGTTCTCAAAGAAGTGGTGGGGATGGTAAGGGAGAAGGAGATAGCATTCAGGTAGTATAAGGAAACACAGAAGAATCAGGACAGAGAACGGTACCAGTTAAAGCAGAAGGAAGTGGGGAAGGCAGTCAGAATAGCAAAAGCCCAAACTGAGGAAAAAATAGCGAACTCGGTTAAGAAGGGGCATAAAATCATTTATAGGTACATTGGGGAGCAAAGAAAGATGAAGGCAGGGATGCTGAGGCTGAATAAAGAGCAGGGTGGTTGGGCAGAGAGTGACAGTGAAAAAGCAGGGACACTGAATGAATATTTCTGCTCAGTATTCACAATGGAAAAGCAGGGGGAGAGACCTAATCCATTCAATAGAAGCACTCAGGATAGGGGGGTTGATGTTAATCATTTCACAGAAGAAAGGGTTCTGAAAGAACTCTTAAAACTGAAGGTGGATAAAGCAATGGGGCCTGATGGGATTCACCCCAGAATTCTAAAAGAACTAAGGGAAGAACTAGTAACACCACTGACTACCCTTTTTAATAAATCGTGGGAGGATGGTGTTGTACCTGAGGAATGGAGAAGGGCAGATGTGATGCCCCTTCACAAAAGTGGGAGCAAGGCAGAGGCAGGAAACTACAGACCTGTCAGTTTGACCTCTGTGGTAAGGTAAATGATGGAATCACTTCTGAAGGAAAGAATTGTTGAGTACCTTGAATCCAGTGGGGCACAGGACCCAAGACAGCATGGATTCACAGCAGGAAGGTCATGTCAAACAAATTTAATTGATTTCTTTGACTGGGTGACCAAAGTAGTAGACCAGGGAGGGGCTGTGAACATGGCCTACCTAGACTTTAGCAAGGCATTTGACACAGTCCCACACAAATAAACAAATTAACCAGCCTGGGAGTGGGTTCCAGGGTGGTAACCTGGGTGAAACACTGGCTGTACAACAGGACATAGTGGATAAAAGTAAATGGAGTCCACAGTGAAGAAAGGGGATTACAAGTGGGGTACCGCAGGGTTCAGTACTGGGGCCGGTCCTTTTTAATGTCTTTATAAGTGACATTGTAAAGGGACTGCAGGGGAAAGTATGTCTCTTTGCAGATGACACAAAGATCTGCAACAGGATTGAACGCAAGGTGGGGGTGGAAAGGATGAAAAGGGACTTGGAAAGGTTGGAGGAATGGTTAAATGTATGGCAGCTTAGATTCAACACAAAGAAGTGCAAAGTAATGCACCTGGGAAACAAAAGCCCAGGGCAAGAGTACACAATGGGAAGTGACATACTGACAACAACAAAAATGGAAAGGGACCCAGGGGTAGCCATATCAGATGACCTAAAGGTGGGCCAGCAATGTGAGAAGGCAGTAAGGAGGGCTGGGGAGATACTGGGATGCATAGGGAGAGGCATCACCAGTAGAAAACAAGAAGTTGTTGGCCCTCTCTACAGACAGTTGGTAAGACCACATCTGGAGTACTGTGTACAGTTCTGGAGACCCCATCTCTGCAAAGACATAGAAAGGGTGGAGGCTCTCCAAAGGAGGGCAACCAAAATGGATCAGGGTCTGCACCAGAAGACATATGAAGAAAGACTAAAGGAGCTTAAGATGTATAGCCTTGAGGAAAGGAGGGAGAGGGGGAACATGATAAAAACTTTCAAATACCTCAAGGGAATCAACAAAGTCCAAGAGAGTAGCTTCTTTCAAAAAAAGAGATGTGCAAGAACAAGTGGCACAATTTGAAGATAGAGGGGGGACGGCTCAGAGGTAATGTGAGGACGTATTTCTTCACATAGAGGGTTGTAGATGCATGGATCAGCCTTTCTGAGGAGGTCGTAGAGTCAAAAACAGTGGGGGAATTCAAGAATGCATGAGACAGACTTAAGGCAATTCTAGTGGGGGGTAGGAGGAAGTAGGCTGTTGGTTAACTAGGATCTGCAGCTTATCTGCTAGGTAGGGAAATGGGCAGACTAGGTGGGCCAAGCTGTCCTTTTCTGCCATCAAATTCTATGTTTCTATGTTTCTATCCAAAGTCTTTGACCAAAAGAGAGATGAATTGCAACCCACAATCAGGCTAAATACATCAAAACAATTACACAGGAAGTAGCGATTTTAACTGGTGCAAACATTAGCAGAACTATCATAACATTTTAAATTACCCTTACTCTTTTTTTAATCTGCATAATGGCATAAAAGTATTTTGCCATACTATCCAATGTTCAGGCATCTTCTGTGTGGATTAAAATATTAGTTATTAGTACTCTGTCCACATTATAGTAGGCAGTGAGAAAGGGGCTCAGCCAATGCTTTCTCTGTTTCTCATACCACTTACAGTGCCTTAATACATGCTTAAATCTTCCTGCTCACCATGCCCACAGTCACATTCATCAGATTGGACACCCAATTTATTATATCTGAGCTCCAGGACATTGCTGCTAAACTGCTTAAATTTATAACTCATAAATGTCAATCTGAGTTTTAAATCAATAATTATATCAAGACAAGGTTTATATCCATGATAGAAATTGTTTATAGACAACCACTGAGAATAATGACAAGCAGCAATTATTCCCATATCAGTCTCGTCCCAATGCCTATCTATCCTTTTTGAAATATATTTTTTATATTTCAGACTAATTATAATACCCTGCTCTATAGCCCATCTGAGGTTAGTCAGTTTATATTTTTCAAGTAATACATTTATACCATTATACCAATAGCCCTGCTTAAAATCCAAACTGTGCCAAACTCCTTTTTCTTTAAGACACTGTTTTGCTAATCTACCATCCTTCATCCTCATTAATTTTATCCAGTAGCTCAGTTTTTTGGTTCAATTGATGCATTGATATTTGAAAGTCCTAGTTCTTACCTCAGATAGGCAGCAGGGCAGGAATGGTCCAATATTAATAAATTACGAAGAGTCTTATAAAGAGGCACCATGAGCTTAGTTATATCCTTTATGTCCCAGACCCATAGAGGAGCTGAGTGTAATATTTCATTTTTATTACTTGAATTAAGGGTCTGATAGTCATTCCTCCATATTTATGGTAACACCTACTTAGCCTCATTATAGTATTTTTTAATTTTACTTGAAGCAATTCTGACTGCCTTGTCCAGTATTGATTTACTTGTACCATCACCCCTAAGTACATATAGTTTAATAATACCTCTACTTTGTCATTTCCAACATACCAAGTACCCTTGGCCATTTTCTCCCAAAATATAAGAATCTTGGATTTACTCAAATTGATCTTAAGTTTCAGTGACTTAGATCTTTCATATATATATATAGCTTAATTTAGACTGTAATCCTTTTTTTGTCAGAGAAAATATTACAATGTCATCTGCATAAGCTAACAAAGGGCTAGACATATTCTGAATTTTTTGGGATTCCTGATCAACAGTGCTAATGTCAATATAATACAATACATATAAACAATTTCTATCATGGATATAAACCTTGTCTTAATATAATTACTGATTTAAAATACAATATAAAAAGTAATGGGGCGAGCAGACAACCATGTCTGATGCCCTTATTACTATCAAAGGTACTGGATAACTGTCCGTTATGACCCATTCTGATTCTGGCCCAGATATTTGAATATAACTGAGCCATAATAGCAACCAAATTCTGTTCTATACCTTGATTGATCAGGAGTTCCCATAAAATTCCCCTTGAGATGCTATCAAAGGCACCGGCATAATCAATAAACGCAGTATACGGTTTTGACCTCTCAGTCTAACATATTTCTCAACCAAATTGTCTATGGTGGAATAATTGGACCTAAATCCAGTTTGATATTTTGAGATCCCACCTGTCCAGTCTACTTCTTTTCTAAACCTCTCAAGTATTACTTTGAAGAATATTTTTAAATAAACATCTAAGAAGCTGATGTTCCTATACATCGCTGGATCTGTTAAACTCCCCTTGTTGTATATAGGGACAACATTTGCCCCCTTCCATTTCTCTGGAAAATTGTTAGACTCAATACATTTGTTATAAAATATGGTCAAATACTTATGCCACAATATAGGTTCTGTTAGATATACTTCTGAAGGGATTCCATCTGGCCCTGCAGCTATATTCTTTTTAAGGGAATAAATAGTGATAAGAATCTCATCCAATTTAATATATCTAAAAGTGGATATGGTAAAATGTATCGAAATAGAATTAGATTTATCAGCTGGGTCATAGAAAATACTTTTAAAATACTCCAACCATTTTTGCTCAGAGATATAGGAGTCAATATCAGCTTTATAGTTATTTGTCCCTTTGGCCACCGGTGTCCAAAATAATTTGGTATCCTTGCTCTCAACTGCTACTAACATTTGATGCCATTGTTCCTGATAATACTCCTTTTTCTTATCCTCAAGTAGGATTTTATAATTTCTTCTTGCCTTGTTTAAATCTACCAACATCTGCCTAATTTTAGATTTGCAAAATAACCTATAGAGTTTCCTTATATTTGCTTTTGATTTCCTGCATTCTTTACCATACTATGTGTTTTTGCTCAGCTAGGGATTTCCCCTGACTGGGCATTCAAATTTACACTTTATCTCATTATATAATGAATCCATACCCAAAAACTGAGTTGAAAAATCCTGAGCCCTTAATATTTGTGATGTACTACTTAAGAGGGATTGTTTAATCAATATGGATATGTCACCCTGTAGGGTCTGTCTTCCTTCATTAAAAATACCACCAACAGCTTAATCTGGTTCAAAGTCAGTTGGCATTCATCTGTATCCCCCTCCCCTGGGTTGTGCCTAAAAATAGGCAGAATTTATCTAGAGCACTTACCCGGTCAACAGAAGCTAAATAAATAAACAAATATGATCTTATTTGATGCTCTAATTTCAGTAAATAACATACCATCTACTGCTCTAGCTTCACTACTTTTCTTAACAGTCTTAGTTTCAATGACTACAGGAAAATGATCACTTTTGGCTCTTGTGAGAATTTTAAAGTCTTTCGAAAAGTTCATTGGTCCAGTCCAACAAATATAGTCTATGATGGAATCACCCCTTGTTGAAACACAGGTGCAATTACCATCACTGCCCCCCATATATCTACCATTTAAGGGATAGATATTATGCTCCTCCATGATGTTCATTAATAACTTACCCATGGCATTAATGGATATGTCCTTAGAATTTCTAGGATACCCTAAATCTTCCTGACAGGTGTGCATAAACATTGGTTTATGTAAGGTGCCATCAAAGGTACCTATCCACGCATTAAAGTTACCCACCATCATAAGTTCAGCTTCTGGGAATACCTGAGTTATTTCTACAATGAGTTCATTCAGATCTTTCCATAGTGAGCCAGAATAATAGGATGAGCTCTCTGGAGGAATATAAGAATTTATTATTATTAGCTCCTGAAAATCTTCCTTCAGATGTATTACAATAAAATTATTGTGAATTTTCCAGCTTTCTATCCTACAGAAGCCACCAACCTTAATCATCCTAATTAGACCTCCTGAGTTCCTCCCAAACCTTGCATATCTCATTTTGGGGCTCTGGAAACACTCATAGCCATTTAACTGTACACCGTCACTTACATTGTGCCATGTTTCCTGCAGACAGATGGCATCATACCCTAATAAAACGTTTTTACACTCGCAATCTACTGTTTTGCTGTGCCATCCTGCAATATTCCATGTTAAAAATGTGATCCCTGTATTAATTTACATACTAACATACTATTTGCCAGAAGATTAGGCCTTACGGTCTATCGAGTCTGCTCAAATCTTAGATCCTTAGTTGGGTGCCGAGACCCTCCCATCCCTTGTGCTCCAGAAACCCGTATCATCCATCCCAACCCCCCCTGGGACTGGCCATCATCTGATACATCCACTTTCTGTGTCTGTCCCACCCTCTCTTGAAGCCCTCCACTGTGGATCTCTGAACCAGCTCACCAGGCAGTGCATTCCAAGGGTCCACCACCCTCTCAGTGAAAAAACTCCTCCTCTTTCCCCCCTCACCCTTCCACCTTCCAACTTCAAACCATGCCTTCTGGTGATACCTCCCTGCTTTAGTCTAAAGATCCCCTCCATGTTTACCCTATTTATTCCCTTGAGGTACTTGAAGACCTCAATCATGTCCTCCCTGTCTCTCCTCCCCTCCAATGAAAACAGGCAAAGCTCTAAGTCTGTCCTCATGTCAAATCCCTAGCCCTTGTATCATCTTTGTTGCCCTCCTCTGTACCTCTCCAGGAGCTGTATGTCCCTCTTCAAGTGTGGTCTCAGTACTGTACACAGTACTCAAGGTGTGGTCTAACCAGTCCATTGTACAGCGGCAGAATCACTTCCTTGCTCCTAGAGGTGATCCCCTTATGATGCATCCCAACATCCTGTTTGCCTTGCTAGCCGCTCTCCTGCACTGCTCAGAGTTATTCATCGTGCATCCACCATGACCCCTAGGTCTTTTCCCTATTAAGGGCCTCAGCGCCTCCTCCCAGGGTGCCTGTGTTTAGGGTTTCCCGACCAAGATGCAACACCTTGTGCTTGGTGATATTGAAAGTTAATTTCCATGTGTGTGCCCAGCTTTCCAGGGTGTCAGGTCCCTTGCAGGGCCAACCTCCCTCTTCTCCCTCAACTACTGCTCCCATCTTGGAGTCATCCCATGAAGAGACTCATTTACACCCTATACCCTCCCTGATGTCCGATATGTATGCATTAAACAGGGCGGACCCAAGACCAGGCCCCTCTGGTACCCCACTACCAACCTCTCTAGGGGTTCGAGAGCTCCCCACAGACCACTACTCTATAAGTGCATCCAGCTAGCCAGTTTTCAATCCATCTGACCATCAAAGGGCCTACTCCTAACCACATCAGTTTCTCCACCAGACCACTGTGGGGGACAGAGTCAAACGCCTTGCTGAAGTCCAACAATAATACATCCACAGGCTTACCCCGTCCAGTTCTGATGTTACCCATTCATAGAACTCCACAAGGTTGGCTTGACATGATCTACCTGGCACAAACCCATGTTGCTGACTATCCAGACCTCCCACCTCCTGCAAGTACACCCCCAATCATTCCTTTAGTATACTCTACATTGATTTTCCCACCACCGAGGTCAAACTGATGGGTCTATAGTTACCTGGTACTTCCCTCAACCCCCCTTTATGGATTGATACCACATGTGCCTCTCGCCAATCCCTAGGTACCCTCCCTGTCTCAAGTGACCTACTGAAAAGCTCTGCCAGGGTTGCAGCCAGTATGTCCACCAATTCCCATAGTACTCTCGGATGAATGTCATCCGGCCCAGGAGATTTGTCTTTCTTTAGGGCCTTGAGGGCTAACCACACCCTTTTGGTGGAGATAGCATCATCCGTCCCCTCCACCTTAATGGCCTTTTTATCCTTACCCAGATGTGACACCCTTGGGGTACCTCTCTCTCCCTTTTGCTCCATTTCTGTTGCTCCCCTGATCCCACTTACTGATGTTTCTATCCCCTTCATGCCTTGCTTTGTAGATATCCCATCCCCTCCCTAGTGAACACAGAGGCAAAGTACTCAAGTAAATACCTCTGCCTGGTCCTCGCTCTTCCACCCACCCTCCTTCTGATCTCAATCTGCTGGAGATGGCCTTAGTTTTTCTCTGCTCCCCAATGCACCGGAAGAACCCTTTTTCCCTCCATGTATCCCTGTGCCAGCCGCTGCTCATTACTGACTTTGCCTCCCTCACCAGCACGGGTAACTGTTCTAGATGCAAGCTGGTACATTTCCTTATCTCGTCCCTCTTGTTGTTTTATATTTTTGTAGGCCGCCTTCTTTTCTCTGACTGCTACCTGACCTCCTGGACCACCAGCATGGTTTATGTGACCTTGCTCCCTACGTTTCAACTTAGCAGATCCTGACTGCCTCATAAGTCCCCGCTTTATGACCTCCATCTCGTTTCCACACTTGTCATTGAGGTAATCCCCATCAAGTGATCCTTGAGAATATTTCCATGCCCATAAAGTCTGCCCCCTAAAGTCCACTGCCAGTGTCCTAGATCTCACCCTCCCTCCCCCATGCTTATTTGAAACCAGACAGTATTGTGGTCGCTCCCAGTCAGGGTCTTGTACAACCATGTCCCTTACCAGATCCCCATCTGCCAGAACCACATCCAGGACATGCCCTCCTTGTGGGCTCCATCACATGCTGTGTTAAGAACACATCCTGGAAGCCATCCAGCAGCCTCTGCTCCTTGGCCACCTTAGAGGACATGGTTCCCCAGTTTGTACCTCAACACATCAACACCACTCCTTCCCTTTTGGTCCACACTGGCAATGATGTTGTCAGCAAACCATCCTCTAGAACATCACTCATCCCGGGGGCCTATACTACACACAGCTTGACCTTATCTCCTGCTGGGGATGTGGGTGACCCATAAAGGCCTCCACGTTTCCTCTGCCTCTTCTACCTAGCAATTTCTATGTCATCTCTAATGGACATAGCCACTCCACCCCCTCTGCCCTCCTTTCTATCCTTCCTAAGCATAGTGTACCCTCGTACATTTAGGTCCCAGTCATGGTTTTTGTTGGCCCATGTTTCCGTGACCGCCGCCATATCCACCCCCCCTCGAACAGCATGGCCTGGAACTCTGGCAACTTGTTTCCCAAGCTCCTGGCATTTACTAACACCAACCCCCACCCCTTATCCCTGATCCTCTTTGTCGAACCCCACCCAGATTCCTTATACTTCCATCCTCCCTCTGCTCCTCCTGAAACCTCCACCCCCAATCTGTTTCCCTCCCCTTGGGCTTGAGGCTACCCCTCATCTGGAGAGGGCTTCTGGTCAGCCCTCCTTATCCTTCCCCTCACAAATTTAAACCCCACCATTCTTGTATGTAGTCAGCCATCCCTGTTTAAGGACTTCCTTCCCTAATGGGGCAAGATGAAACCTATCCTTGGCATATAGTCCTTATCCTCCCAAACACCATTCCAGTTCCTCACTTTAACCCACTCTCTTCACCCCACTTCCTGAGCCAGTCATTAACCTCTGTAGCTTCATTTTTTTCTCCACTGAGGCCTTTGGTACTGCAATATCTCCAAAAGGAAATGTTGCATCCATTATCCCAACAGACTCTGGCAAGTTCTTGGAACCTTGCTTGGATTTCAAAATGCTATTTCCCTCTAGATCATTGTTCCCAAATGCACCAGGAAATCCGGTTTCCTCCACAATCCCTAATCATTTCATACACCATGAACTTTGCTCTGTGCACTGTCAGCCCAGAGATACTCACTATCTTCACCTGGCTATGGCATCCTCCCCTGTCCCTCCCACTGGATACCCTAATCCCAGGTCTCCCAATAACAGAACCTAAACACCACCATCATCCTTATGGTTACCTCCACTATGCCCCTCTCAGCCCCTTCCCCTTTATTCCATGATCTCAATCTGTGGGAGTCTTCCTGCCTTATTAGAGACCCCTTGTCACCCTCCCTTCTGCCTCCCTTGCTATTTTGCCCACTTAACTCAAACCCCTCTGAATAGGTGTCCCTTTAACCCTCTCTTATCTGAACCATTTATCCTGGCCCTGATGGTTTCCCTTCCCCACACCACCATCCTCCCCCTTGTAATAGTACCCCTGCCTCCAGAGGCTCTCTGTAGGTCCCTTTAGCTAGGGCCCCATCCTTGGTGCAACGCCCCCTGCTGAAGGGGTCCTCTCCACCTCCTTGTCTCCAGTTTCTCTCCAATCACGCTCTCCTCCTCATGTCTGGAATATGTTGCATCTCCCCATTTGCTTAACATATATGTTTCCTTCTCCCTCTGGGACTATTAATATCCTTTCCATAATGGGTCTGTGATGCCCTATGGGTATCCTACTCTCCCTGGCCTCTGTATAAGTTTCTTCATTTTCACCAACCCTTCCTCCCCTCTAGGTTGCTTAGTAGCTCAAATTTGTTGTGACACTCTATGTCAGCCTCCATCAAGTAACCGAGTTCCCTGACTGCACCTCTAAACTTCCCTCTTCTTCCCTCTTGCTCTATTCACCTTAGGAGCTCCCTTCCCACAGTCTGCTGTTTTAGGCTTCTGCGCAACAGCCCCTCCTGACTCTTCCCCCTCCACTCTCTTTGTATTCAGAATGTTCACCCCGTACGCTTTCCCCTCAGCATCAACTTCCCTATGTAAGGGTTCTCTGTCCCTAATATCCCCCCTCCTGCTTGCTGTAACATAATGTCCTGTAATTTCAGAGTATTGCCCCAGCCTCCCCTCAGCCCCACCCTTCTGCTGTTCATATCCACACCCCTTATCCTTGGACACCCCCCCAGCTCCCCCAGCTTACTCCTTAACCAATATACCTCACTCCTGATACAAGATAGCTGTCTACAGAGTGGGCAGCCTCCCTCTCTCCAGGTCCAATTTAGAATTATTGCCATCCCACAGTCTGTGCAGCCTACAACCCTTCTGAAGATGCCTGCCATGGTGGAATATGGCCACCCTGTTTATCCCTCTGTTTATAATGGCACACCCCCTTTTCTCAGTCCCTTTCCTGAATACAGTTTCTCTCTATACTGACTGTAGTTATTACAAACCCAATTTCAACCCCACCAATAAAGTTCCAAAGTCTCACAAACACATACAGTCCAGTGTGTGTTCGGTCCCACTAACAGTGTGTGTAAGCAGACATCAGGTACCGTATGATGTCACAGGCCCACCAGCTCCTGTTGCTTCGAATTTCAGTCCCAAAACAGAAATACTCAGCCCTTCAATCCCAACCCCAGTGGTTTTCAGTATTTAGAAAGCCTACAAAACAGAGGGTGGGTGGGAGGCTCTACCAAACACCAGGTAAACAACATTTAAATTTCCTCTAATTAACCCTGACAAACAACAGTCCCCAAGCCTCCAAAGTTACAATATCTCAGCCCAAGTAACAGTTCTAATTCAAGGTAATAATTTTTAACACATAGAGCTAATTTCACTTACAAGCTATTCAAATATTTCAGTTAAAACAGAATATAACCCCAGACCTCTGTCCTACCAGCCTGCTGCTTTGAGTTCCCAAGTGAACAATGGAGGCCAGGGTAATTCCTGTTTAAAGACAAGGTAATTGCAGCTAATGTCCCTCCCTAACACCAGGCAAACAACACATTTAAATTTCCCTCTAATTAACCCTGACAAACAACAGTCCCCAAGCCTCCAAAGTTACAATATCACAGCCCAAGTAACAGTTCTAATTCAAGGTAATAATTTTTAACACATAGAGCTAATTTCACTTGCAAACTATTCAAATATTTCAGTTAAAACAGAATATAACCCCAGACCTCTGTCCTACCAGCCTGCTGCTTGAGTTCCCAAGTGAACAATCTGAGTTACTGGTTCTACAAATGAACCCTCTGTATCAGGTAGTCATTCCTTATTATAGCTTGCTGACTGCATAAACCTGTTTGACAACAGAATGGGTATTGCTGCTTCGTAATTTGAGTGACTTATTGGATCAGAATCAGAATCAGTGTCATCCCAAATTCGACAGTCCACTAAATTCAGTCCTAGAAAATCAAGTTTGGCTGATTGTTCTAGTGTTGCCTCTACCAAAGTCATGTTTGATATTTTAATATCCACCTGGCTGTTGGAATTAGCTCTTTTAGCTGTAATAGAACCCCGTTCTTCCACTTCTGTTGACAAAAAGTTTGTAAAAAGATCACTGATCACACGGGTCAGTTTATAATCAGATTCTTGTTTTAGATGACCCATCCCAAACAAACTCAAAATTTTCAGATTTTTTTTGTCTTTTCTGTTTTTCATTTCTTTTATTAAACTGTTCTCTATTTGGATATGTAAGTATGAGTTCACTATCCTGAATCATGCAACTATTAATCCAAATATAATTGGCTGTTCTGGGGGAAACAAAAAAAATATCTAAGTGTCGCTGAGATGATTTAAATATTTTTAATCTCTAGAATGTCCTCTTCTGTTAGGTTGGTCCCTATCATATTATGTAAATAATCAAGAACTTGCAGATCACTTCCAGCAGAATCAAAATTTCCCCAATTCACTGGGCCATACAATTTAATAAGGGGAAAAGGATCCACCACAGTTTGAGCATCAGTTTGAGGTTTGCCCTGCATATTGTCTTTTGCTTTGCTTAATGATTCAATCCCCTTCCTTTTTAAGTCACAATCATTCCTCTTGGGCAGGGCCTCTTGATTAACCCCCATAGTTGTTTCCAGTTGTTGGTTAAACATTATTAACTCTTGTACCAGTCTCTCAACTTCATTTATTAAGTTTAACTGACCCTCAGAATCATTTCACAGTGTCCTAGGGGGATCTGGAGTCATAGTTACCTGTCAACTTTACTTGCATTCAAACTACCGACTCCCCTGTTTTTCCCTTTCCACTTTCAAAGTCTTTGTCCCCAGTAAGCTTCTTTTTCTTTTGCCTTTTGTGTGTCTTATTTCTGAGTTTTCCAGATCTTAATTTAGTCATTTTATTAACAGATAATTCTGGTATTGTTAGTGTACTAAAATCTGGCCTTCTCCTCTCCTCTCCACTGATGTCAGTTTTTCCAGGTGAGTCCTTCTCAGTCTCCACTATACTTTGGCTAGCCCCTTCACTTAATAGCTGATCCAGCTTTACTTTCATTAAGGCAACATCATTTCTCATAGATTCAATCAGATTTTTGTTAATTATCAGCAGTTCCATAATAATAATAATATGCTCAGTCATATGATTTCTCAGTAATTCTACGAGTTCATCACTTAGATACACTGGTACAAAACTTCCAGGATCTTGTTCCCTGGAGAATGACTTAATAGGTTGCTTAACACCACAGTTACTGCATATACTAAGGATTTTTCTAATCCTCGAGCTGTTTTAGATCATCTATAGTGTGCTGTAGTTCCTCCATAACAGACTAGTTCTATTTTATTCGATTCTGCTATCTTAAACCTGCTTCTATCAGCTGTTTCATTTAAAAACCAAGGATGTGGAGATTTTTCTATATCAAACACTTGCAATGGTTGTACTTGTGAAGATAAGGATGTGTTTAAGATTTTATTCGCATCCTGCAGCCCATTAGGGAAAAATTCCTGTCCTCCTACCTCACCTACACTATCTTCCTCCTCTTCACTAAACAGTTCCATACAAATTGGTTCACTAAGCCTAGATCTCCTATCAAGGTCAATTAGTATAACAGAAGCTGAGGTATGTGAAGCAACAGGAGACCCTAATATTGGGGTTGAGGTTTTACTACAATGAACAGTCATATGATCGGTGATCTTAGTTTGTATGCTCCCTTCTTTTTTTTTTCCTTACTGGGAGCTCCTGTAAAGGTAATGCCCTTCCATTGATTATTCTTTGTAACTGCATATTAACTAATTGACTAAATTATAAGTAACAGTATTTAATGTTGCCAGTGATATCCACTTTAGTCCGCATGCCCAGCAATAACACAATGACACAATAGCACTTAAGCAGTACAAGTAGAAATTTGCAAATGTCAAAAACAAAGGTCCCGATGTATCCTTAAAATCATTCAGTGTCCAAACTTTAACAGAGTAGTGACCAAGACTCAGACAGCTGTGAGCAGTAAGTGAAAATCTCACCCAAAGTGTGTTTATACTTATTGTTCAGCAAGTTTGGTCATCAGTTTTACAGAACAGTGTATGCTCCTGTGTAGTCCTGTATTCTTTTGAAAATCTTCACTGCTGATTCACAGACTCAGATATTACAGTTATTGTTGAATCCCAGAGAGGAAAGAAAAATGGCTGGAGTTATCTGTATTGTCCTGTTTGACCAACAAAAGGCCCAGCATTCAGAACCCTCCACTATCCTTGGTGGCTTTGATAAAATCCCCAGGTATTCCGCTGTTAACTATAAAAAAAGAAAAAAGAATAAAAGAGCTACCAAGTAGTAATCTAGGGAACCAATAAATAGCTAAATAACTGTTTTGAAGCTCCTTTCAGGGTGACCTAGTTCTACAATTTCAGCAGTTTAATTGTCAAAAAAAAAACAGAGACTTTAATAAAATACTTACATACATAATAATTGGTAATAATTGGTAAAAAAAAATACATCCTTTAAAAATCTGAGCCATAACCAAATTTAGGCTTACCACAAAAGTGGAAAGCAGAAAGCTATCTTCTAGAAGCCGATGCCTCCCTATTAGTCAATGCTATCAATCGACTGTGAGGAGAAACAGTGCAATAGTACAATAAATAAGCCTAAGATACATAAGTTAAAATAAAACTGGACCAATTCAGCTATAAGTATCACTCAGTTGCCCTATATTATTTCTGAACTGTCTCAGATGCTTAGAATCAGTTAAGTTACTCCTGGATCCTCAGCTAAGGTGCATTCTGTGGCTGTGAGTGCTCTGCATGCAAATAGCTCTATAGCCAAGGGGGAGATTCAGGCATTAAATATTATCAACACACATGTCTACATGCAACAAATTACCCAATCAGTTAAATGCAATTAAAGAACATATAGTTTAAGATGCAATTAACCCAATTGATTTGGTTGGGAAGAAACTGTGAAACTGTGGAAGCTGGTTAAGATGGTTAAAGGGGTAATTGACAGAGGTGACACAGGTGAGGCTGATTAGGATGATAAGGAGGTAATTGATAAGGTACAAAACAGAGCGTTTATAATAGCCCTGAATAGCCCTGATAGTTAAACTGTATCAGTAGGCAATAAACAGTAAAAGGTGCCAGTTTTATACAGAATGTTGCATACAGAATCCAAGTTCTTATTTTATGGTAACTCCCAAACATATATTCCAGCCTAACACAACTTAACACAGCAGTTCAAAGGTTTGCAAAATAATTGCAAACTGTCAATTCACTTTCAGAGCAGCCTATTGAAAAAAAAAAGCCCATTGGGAATAACTTCAGACAAAACATTTGAACAGCGAAGGAGCCGAAATAACCCAAGGTTAAAATAAGAGTAGCATGTAAAGTAGTACTAAAACATAAATTTCATGAACTTTTAAAAAACAAAAACAAAACCCCAGAGCTCAAAATAAAAATGAAAATTTAAAACAATATTTGAATCAAATATTCTGTATATACAACAAGAGACCAGAACGATCCCTAAATGGCGGTGTCTGCAGTGTCCTCAAAAACTAGATTCAGGCTCAGAGTTAGGGTCCAGCTTCCAACTTCCAGCCTCCAATATGAGTAGGCAATGGAACAAACAAGGCTGCACCCTCCAAAAAGGTATTTCATATTATTGTCCACGTTGGCTGGTGTCGACCCCCCACAGGATCAGTTGAAGTTCAGCCTATGGAACAGTCTATTTTACCTCAAAAAACTCCAACAGTCCAGGGGCTATTGTAAATGAGTAAAAAACCTTGAACAGACCCTGCTAGTGCAGCTTCTCCACAGCAAAACAGCCTCAAAGCAACCTCCCCTGTACTTAATGTTACTATTCTATCATTAATATCCATAGTAGCTACTTGAGAGTGTTCCCTTACTCAGAGATTCCAAGAGATTCTATATCTGGTATTTTGTAGAGTCTGTAGCCTAGTGTTGCAGTCATTCCCAGCAGACACCACAGATATGTGTGGATGCGCTTGTCTCTGGGTGCTTCTCGGTGCATTGCCTCGAACATGGTCACCCCGCTCACTATGGGTGAGCAGATATAGTGCCATGACCAGAAGTACCTCACTTCCTGTTTCCGGTTCAGTGGTGTTAGTATAGCCCAGTGATTACCTCTACAACAAGACTAAAGCACACAAAATGCTACCTCATGCAGTGGATTTGCTTCACAGTGCAGGAAGCTGCTGCTGTTTTGCACCTCAGGTCTTGTAACCTTTGTAGTGAGGAAGATTTTACTATGAGGGCTGGGACAGTCTACCAGAGTCCCAGAATGCCCCCCATTCAAGAAATTGCCTAGGGAGAGGTTAGGGGCCACCTACCTCATACCATTTCCCTTCACAGTGTAGCTTGCAACAAATCCTGTGACTGCTTTCCAATACTGCTTCTCTCAGAGGCTGGCTGCTACTCCAACTGGTGCTCAAACTCCTAAGTTCATTTGTTGTTCGGTTTGGGTTGGCTGGTGCCCTACAAGAGCCCAGCAAGGTTCAGGTGCAGGTTCTTGGAACCATTGCACTAGGATGTGCTGTGAGGATTGTCTTCTGTGGCCACTATGTGCCTGAAGAATCCTGTTCTTCCTAAAATGTAATGGCAGACAGAGTCTAGCTCTGGCTGGAGTTGAGCTGACCACTCAATCCAGGTTGCACAGGGTCCTAACTGGTTACTATGGAAAGGGTCATGTGTTCAAATTAAGTGCTGGGGCAACACCCTCTATAAAAGCACTGGAAAATGTCCAGAGATCCCTAAATAAAGGGATGGATGTTCATTTGGGAAAGATTCTAATGTGAAAAGTTTCAATTCTGCAGGAGTGTATTCTGTGGAGGAAAGTGTACCTGCCAAAGCCTTGGGGCACCACCATTTTCTGTTACCATTCTGTCAGGAATAAAAGTCATACAGAACAATCTTATTCCTGTTTGTGGACATTCCATCCCTGTGTGACCTGCGTACATTCTTGGGGCTCCCTCAGTCTTAGTTGATACTCTATAGACCTGGTAGTAGTCTTGCATCCTGGGTTAAATAGAAATGTTATTTTGTGCACTTCTCCCAGACCTCTGAGATGCCCATGCCAGATGTTGCCCTAATGCCAGGGGGGAATGCCTTTTGTTTGTCTATAGTTGTTGCCTTCAATTCAAATTCAGCACTGGTTTCAGCATTAATTGAAAGATCTGGGGACAAAAGTCCTAAGAATAGTGCCATTACATCTCCACCAGGAACTTGTAGTAAAGAGGTCCATTGTGAGAGGAAGGAATTTCGGCTGGAACCATGCTCAGCTGGAAGTGCAGAGCAAGGTCGACTGCATGCAACAATGGTGTTTTCTGCTAGCAGGAGAGATTACAGAGACTGGGACTGGATAGCTTGCAAGACCTCAGCCAAGTGTAAGCTGTAAAATCAAGCGGTGGACGGGAGTCCGGAGGTTAGAGGAGCTAGAGTCCTAAGGATAGCTACCCTACCTTTCTTTGCCCAGTGTTATATGGACTGGTTTATTGTCAATCATAGAGGACTGGCATGGTCTTGGTAAGTGGAGATCTCATTTGAACTGTAGCAGAAATCTACTGTTTTTTTGTGGCCGGTCACCCCCCCTGCCTTTTTTTCCACCTCGGACCATATTCATTGTGGGTATTATAGACATCTTTAGTGAGTATTTGTGAGAGCAAAGCTCACTTACTGCCACAGAATTGATCATTTCAACAAAAGTCAGTAGTGAGAGCACTGCTATATTCATCTTGTGTTGGTCCATTTAAGAGGAAAACTGATGGTGAGAACAGCACTCTCCAAATACCACAATTCTCATGGTCTCCAACTGAACATCATGGTTGCTTTGTTTTTCAGAAGCAGTGAGAGTGCTTCTGGACATGGACCTGGTGTCCCTTTCTTCTTTTGACTTTGAATTAAGCTACTGCTATTGCTTCAAGTAAATTATTTGAAGACCTCTGGACTGGAAATCTGGGATTCTCCAAAGCTTAAACTGAGTTAAATTTGATTTATTTTGGGGTGGTTTGGGTTAGGTAGTGTACAGGTGTGGTATGACTGTTTAGGTTGTTTGTTCTGTATTTATTGTGTGGATGTTGACTGCATGTTTAGGTTAGGTTATTTTCTTTCTTTTTACAACAAACTGTTTTAGTAATAATTGTAATTCTTAGGTTGTTCTGAACAGGGGTTGATAGGATGTGTTTAAGTATCAGGCTCCCCCCCCCATGCTACCTACTCAGTGGCCCTGTTGCATGACCTCCACCCCTTTGTAGATTTCCCCTCCCAGCTGTATTGGTGAGGTATTGCTGGGAGGTGGGTATGGGTAGGGGATGGGTTGACATGTGGCAGGGCACTGCATGTACTGTGGAGGTGAACAGTATAAGGGTGGTTGGAAATATGAGGTGCCCTGGGATTAAATGAAACCATGAGAGAGGCCTGATATGATTGGTTCCCATCATCAGGGGATCCACCAGCCAGTGTGGGCAGGTAGCTAGAGGGCCTGCAGTCGCCGCTAGTCCCCTTTGGTCTGTGTTGTGCAATGCCAGATAGATGAGGAACAAGACCGCTATTATGGCGGACTTGATTTCCTCAATTAACCTGGCTTGCATTAAAGAGACCTGGTTGGGGGATGCTGCAAGTCCAATTTTGAAGGCATCGGTCCTCACCGGGTACTTGGTAGTGCACTGCCCAAGGAGAAAATGCAGGGGTTGGGGAGTGTCCATCTGCTTTAGATCCAGCTTGAACTTCTCCATGCACCTGGTGGGTTCTACCTCATTGTTTGAATGTGTCCTCCAGGATGGGGTGGAGAATTCCTGCAGGAGGTATCGGACTTTGTTGCCAACAGGTTGTTGAAGTCACCTAGTTAGTTGATTCTGGGGGACTGCAATGACTGGATTGATGATGCATCCTGACATTTTCAACATGACCTCCTCCAGACAATGACATCTCTGGGCCTGGCACAGGCTGTTGCCTCTGTGACCCATTAACATGGCCACATCTTGGACTTGGTATTCTCACTGGGGATTGAGGTCACTGACTTCTGGACTGATCAGTTCACCTGGTCTGATCATTGCATGGTGGAGTTCTTGTTTGGCGCACACTCAGATAGTACCCCTTGCTGAGATGGTCAGTTACCACCCTTTAAGGGGACTGCCCCCAAAGGGACTCTTGGCCACAGTAGACTTTTCTGGCATGAGTGATGCATGTGCGATTGGTATGGGTGAAGTGGTAGTGGCTTATAATGGGGCCATGTCTGAGGAGCTCTATGCCATTGCACTGGTCTATATATAACCCAGTTCTTCTCGCTTGAGACCCCCATGGTTTTATGGGGCTCTCAAGGTGATGAAGACCAAGGGTCAGATGTTGGAGTGTTGTTGGTGGAGGACCTGATCTGTGGAGGACAGACTGGCCTTGAGAAATCATTATAATGACTATAAAGGGGCTATCAACTGTAAGAAGGCAGAGTTCCTGTCCAGGGAGATTAGTGCAGGATGGAGCAGACCAGCTCAGATGTTTCTGACTGTGAACTGACTGTTGTGTCCAGTCTGTCTACAGCTGAAAATGACATTTTCTATTGCATTGTGCAAAGAGTTTGTTCTGTTCTTCTCAGATAGGGTGTCCTCTATTAGGGCTGGGATTTCCCCAGTGGACAAGACTAGTCCTGCAGTGGTTGGCCTGGCTGGAGCAGAGGCACTCCTATTATCTGATGGGAGTTTCAGCCGATGGAGGTGGCTGAGGTCATTGAGTTGATTTTGAAGCTGCGGCCCACATTTTGTGGACTGGACCCTGACCCGCTTCATCTCCCAGTGGGATGTGCCAAGACCATTGGTCTTGTGTTAACCAGGATAGTACGGTACTCACTCTCAGAGGGCCTTTTTCCTGATGCCTTGAAGGAGGCATTGGTGAGGCCTTTTCTGAAGAAACCATTGCTTGACCCTGATGTCCTGGCGAATTATAGACCTATCTCCAGCCTCCCATTTTTAGGGAAAGTTGTTGAGAAAGTGGTGGCTCTGCAGCTTGAGGCACACCTCACAACCTCTAACATCTATGAGCCTTTCCAGTCCAGTTTTAGACCTAGGCATAACATGGAGACAGCACTGGTTCAGGTGCAAAATTACCTCTCCTGGGCAAGGGATAGAGGAGAATGGTCAGTTCTCATCCCCCTCAATCTCTCATCAGTGTTTGACATCATGGACCACAAAATGCTTTTGAATTCCTTACAGTATATGGACTTACCAGAACTGTCATCCAAGGGTTTGAGTCCTATCTCTCAGACAGGAGGCAACAAGAACTGATGGGGAATTTCTCCTTCTCCTCAAAGCCCCCATTAGGTGGAGTTCCTCAAGGTTCAATCCCTTCACCTATGCTGTTCAGAGTGTACATGCTGCCCCTGTGTGAACTCATTATTTCGTTCAATTTAATTTTTTATCCTTGTAAGTCTGATGAGCATAACTGCCCATTTTCACAGATGACAATCAATACATAAATATACAAATATAATAACATAGTACAAAACAGAAAATCAGGCAGTACATTCTGGGTTTCCACTGCTATGTGGATGATACTCAGCTGTATATGTCATTTGCACCAGGAACAGATGGTGTAGTTGAAGTGCTAAATAAATGCCTGGATGAAATTCAGGACTGGATGTCCTCTAACTTGCTGACGCTGAACCCTGACAAGAAAGAGGTGCTGGTGATTGATCCAGGTCACTGGCATAATGGGGGTGCCTCCAGAGTGGTGACAGGTGTGGTCCTGGGATCTACCCCATTGATGTCATCCCCCAAGGTAAAAATTCTGGATGTTGTCCTTGATGTCAGGCTGACACTGATGGCCCTGGTGTCATCTGTACTCCAAAGTGACTGTTACCACTTAAGGAACGTCATCCAAATTAAATCCTTGATTCTTCCAGAAGACCTGCCCTCACTGGTACACACCTTTGTGACATCCAGGTTGGACTATTGTAATGTTCTATGCTTTGGGGTCAGTGGAGGGATCCTCCACCAACTGCAGCTAGTGCAGAACATGGAGGCCAGGTTGCTGACGTGCCTGCCTCGGTCCTGTCATGTAACCTGGGCCCTGTGAGATCTGCACTGGCTGCCTGTCAGGTGGAGGATCATCTTCAACGAGGGCTTGCTCACCTATACGGCCCTATATATATCAGGCCCTGGTTACCTGTCTGATCTCCTTACTCCAGTCATCCCGGTATGTTCCCTCTGCTCCTTCACCGAGGCCCCCCCTGGCAGTTCCAAAGGCCAGGCTGAAAACTTTGGGAGATTGCTCCTTTGAGGTGGCTGGCCCAGCCCTCTTGAGCTCACTTCTGAAATCTTTGAAGGAGGCCCCATCATTGGAGGCATTTAAAAGGGTCCTAAAGACCTACCTTTTTAGGAAAGCAGTCTCAGAAAATGTTAGCTGATTTTAATAATTACTGATTTATTTATTAACTTTTTATGTACTGTATGTCTTGTATTTTACCTGTAAGACTTGCTTTTAATACCTGTAATGGCACACAGAGCCCCCGGGATTGGGCACCATATATAAATACAGTTTTACTTACTTACTTACCCTCTTCCTGGAGGGGGTTGGAAGTGAGAACCCAGACAACCCTATAAATGTTCATTGTTACCATTTGTTATGTTGGTCTTAATGTTAACATTAGACAGCAGCAGATATTGTCATGAGATGCAACAGCATGTACAGGCTAAGTTTGTGAGAACTGAGCAGAACTTGAACACATGGAGAAGGCTTACTTTGCTGGGGGTGGGGGTGGGCACTGGAGGACCTTTCACCATAATATGTACTGCAAAGTACATTTAAGAGTAAGATCAGTAGTAGGAGAGAGGAGGTTATACTGCCCTTATACAGGTCACAGGGGAGGCCACATCTAGAGTATGGAGTTCAGTACTGGTGCCCACACCTCAAAAAAGATATTAGCCTGCTGAAGAAGGTCCAGAAGAGGGCTACAAAGATAATAGTGGGTCAGCAGGGTAAGGCATATGAGGAGAGGTTGAGGACACTGCACACGTAGTCGCTGGAGAACAGGAGAGAGAGAGAGAGAGAGAGAGACTGGACATGATTGAGACCTTCAAGCACTTGAAAGGGATAAATAAGGTGGAGAAGGATAGTCTCTTTATGTTAAGTGGCAACCATAACACATTGAGGCACAGTCATAAGTTAGAGGGGGGAGGTTTAGGAGGAAGGTCAGGAAGCACTTCTTCATGAAGAAGGTGGTGGACATTTGGAATGCACTGCCGGAAGAGGTTGTCTTGTGGAAGATAAGGGGCAGTTTTAAGAGAGGCTGGGATAGGCATAGGTGGTAGGTAAGGATCATGGGTATTGAGGATAGAAAGGATGGAAGGACTGGGGAGGAGGACAGGGGGGCAAGGTCAGTAGCTCAAGCTGCGGACCCTGCAATATGAGTAGAATAGATAGACCAAATAGCCTTCTTCTGCCAGTTTCTTTGTATGTTTGTGTGTTCATATGTTCTTTTAAAAATACTCTTTAAACTGCGATCCCTCTCTCTCTCTCCCTGGCTTATACTTGACTTCTCACACTCACTCAATCCCACTGCTCACACAGGATGCACCTTGTTACAGTTGGAAAAAAAAAAGAGTAAGGAAAAAAGCAGGATCAACTTAATGCATTTCCTTTATTAAAATTTTAAAAGGAAAAAAAACAACAAACTGGCAACCAGCAACTTGTCTCCCTTGCTAAGCGATAGACAGATCCACCATGTTTTTAAAACTTTCCATCCCACCCAAATAAAAATAACAGCTAATCACAACATGTGCTGTCAACAAAGGGAGGTAGGGTGTATAGCAACCAGGCTACTGTCCCATAGCAAACTTCTCTACCAGCATAGAAATACATGAAGTAGCACAAAATAATCCACCTAATTTTATAAAAAATAAAACACAAACTGCATGATAAATAAATAAAAACATTCTAAAAAACTCCTTTCCTACTGCATAAATGGAATATGCAATGGGGAACTTATTAAATAAATAATTTATGTACACTTAAGCAGTTTGCCCTCAGACACCTGACTCACTGCTTAAGCCATTTGTAAGGTTACACAAGGTCAAACGGCTCCTGTGCACATAAATCATTTACCATATATAACTTGTCCCCATTGCATATCCCTTATATATACATAATATAATGAAGCACATACACTATATAGTGAACTGCATGCACAATATAATGAAATGGTTCCATGTGTTAACAGCGATCATTGAAAAGGCGATCGCTGTTTAACACAGAAACATAGACTTTGATGGCAGATAAGAACCGCTTGGCCCACCTAGTCTGCTCAATTCCCTACCTACAGGATAAGCTGCATATCCTAGTTAACCAACAGCCTATTTCTTCTTACCCCCCACAAGAATTGCCTTATGTCTGTCCCATGTATTCTTGAATTCTCCCACAGTTTTAGACCCCACAGCCTCCTCAGGAAGGCTGTTCCATGCATCCACCACCTTCTATGTGAAAAAATACTTCCTCACATTGCCACAGAACCACCCCCCATCTTTAAATTGTGCCCCCTTGTTCTTGCACATCCCTTTTTCTGAAAGATGCTACCCTCTTGGACTTTGTTGATTCCACTGAGGTACTTAAAAGTTTCTATCATGTCCCCCCTCTCCTCCCTCCTTTCCTCAAGGGTATACATATTAAGCTCCGTTAGTCTCTCCTTATTTTGCTTCTCTTGCAGACCCTGCACCATTTTAGTTGCCCTCCTCTGGACTGCCTATATCCTGCCTATGTCCTTGCAAAGATGGGGTCTCCAGAACTGGATGCAGTACTCCAGATGGGGTCTCACCAATTGTCTTTATAGAGGGATAACAACTTCCTGTTTTCTGCTGGTGATGTCTCTCCCAATACATCCCAGTATACCCCCAGCCCTCCCTACTGCCTTCTCACATTGCTTGCTAACCTTAAGGTCATATGGGAAGGGTGGAAGGGAGGGGCAGCTGCAGAATAAGGGGCGCTAGCTGCACATTCAAGCAGACTTGATAGACCTCTAGGCTTTTATCTGCTGGCAAATTTCATATGTTCATATGATTAGCCCCAGGTCCCTCTCCATTTTTGTTGTTGTTACTACTCCCCCCCCCATTGTGTAATCTTCCCCTGGGTTTTTGTTTCCCAGGTGCATTATTTTGCACTTCTTTGCATTGAATCCAAGCTGCCATACTTCTGACCATTCTTCCAACTTTGTCAAGTCCCTTCTCATCCTTTCCACGCCTTGTTGTGTATCAACCCTGTTGCAGGTCTTTGTGTCATCTGCAAAGAGGCATACTTTTCCTTCCAGTCCCTCTGCAATGTCACTTATAAAGACATTTAAAAGGACTGGACCCAGTACTGAACTCTGCAGTACCCCACTAGTAACCCCTGTTTCTTCAGAGTGGACTCCATTTACAATTACCTTTTGTGTCCTGTTGTCCAGCCAATGTTTTACCCAGGCTACCACCCTGGGACCCACTCCCAGGCTGGTTAATTTGACTATTAATCTTTTGTGTGGGACTGTGTCAAATGCCTTGCTAAAGTCTAGGTAGGCCATGTCCACATCCCCTCCCTTGTCTACTACTTTGGTCACTCAGTCAAAGAAATCAATTAGCTTCATCTGACATGACCTTCCCACTGTGAACCCATTTTGCCTTGGGTCCTGTGCCCCACTGGCCTCTAGGTACTCAACAATTCTTTCCTTCAGAAGTGATTCCATCACTTTCCCTACCACAGAGGTCAAACTGACAGGTCTGTAGTTTCCTGCCTCTATCTTGGTCCCACTTTTGTGAAAGGGAATCACATCCACCTTCCTCCAGTCCTCAGGTACCACACCATCTTCCCATGATTTGTTAAAAAGGGTAGTCAGTGGTTTCAATAGTTCTCCCCTTAATTCTTTTAGAATTCTGGGGTGAATTCCATCAGGCCCCATTGCTTTGCCCACCTTCAGCTTTAGAAGTTCTTTCAGAACCCTTTCTTCTGTGAAAGGACTGGGATAGACCCCCATCAAGAGTGCTTCTGTTAATTGGATTAGGCACCTCCCCCTCCTCTTCTTGTGTGAATATTGAGCAGAAATATTCATTCAGTATCCCTGCTTTTTTACTGTCCCTCTCTGCCCACCCACCGTCCATTCTATTCAGACTCTCTATCCGTCCCTTTATCTTTCTACGGTCCCTGATGTACCTATAAAAGGTTTTATCCCCCTTCTTAACCAAGTTGGCTATCTTTTTCTAAGTTTGGGCCTTTGCTATTCTGACTTCCCTACCTGCTTCCTTCTGCTTTAACTGTTTCAGATCTCTGTCTTGCTCCTTCTGTGTTTCCTCATACTTCCTAAATGCTATCTTTTTCTTCCTGACTTTCCCAGCCACCTCTTTTGAGAACCATAGTGGATTTTTCTTTCATTTTGATTTATTTGCTTCACACAAAGGCTTGTTGCATCTGTGAGGGCAGTTGTGATGTTTCTCCATTGTTACTCCACCCCTCCTTCTAGCCTGTTTGCTAGTGCTTTTCTAAGGCACTCTCCCATCTTGCCAAAGTCAGCCCTCCTGAAGTCTAGTACCCTCACTTTTGTATGGCTTGACTCTGTAGCTGAGTTTATCGTGAACCACACTGTTTGATGGTCACTTGTTCCCAAATGGCAACCCACTTCTAGACCTGAGATCCTGTCACTGTCCCCATTTAAGAGTACAAGGTCTAAGATTGATCTCTTATGAGTGGGTTCCAAAACTAGCTGTCTGAAACATGCCACCCGTATGGCATCGAGAATGGCCCTGCTCTTGGATGTGGCTGCAGCAAATGTGCTCCAGTTAACATCTGGCATATTCGGGTCTCCCATCAACAGTATCTCCCCTTTCTCTGACATCCTAAGAATGCCTTCTATCATATCCTTGTCCATTCTCTCTCCCCCTGACATGGGGGTCTGTATACAACCCCTGTGTTGATTGTGGTGCCATTTCTGGTCTCTAAGGTGACCCACAGTGCATCCTCTCCTCCCTGTTTACTCTTTTGTTCAGTTGCTTTCATCCCTTCCTTTACATAGAGAGCTACTCCTCCCCCTCTTCTCCCTTCCCTGTCTTTTCTGTAGGTTATGTATCCTGGTATGTTAACATCCCAGTTACGGTTCTCTGTATACCATGTTTCTGTGACTGCCACAATATCCAGGCTTCCTTCCTCCATCAGGGCCACCATTTCAGGGAGCTTGTTGCCCAGACTACAGGCAATGGTACTCATTACCCTCCATTTCATGATGGCCATACTCTTTTTTTGCCCCATCCCTGTCCTTATTGCCTCTGTCACTTTCTCCATTTACCCCAGCCCTTCTCCCTATCGACATCTCTATATTGGTGTTTACCTCACTTACTACCCTGACTTTTGGGGGGGGCTAGAATTTCCCTGCTCCTTTCCAGTGCTTCCCCCTTAGCGAGTTTAAATGCTTGCCAATGAAGCATTTAAACCTATCACCTAGGATCCTGGTTACCCTCTTGGACAGACGCAGCCAATCATGCCAGTACAGGCCTGCATCACTCCAGGTGGATCCCCAGTCCCCAATGAAGCCAAATCCCTGAGCTCTGCACCAGTTTTTGTTTGGGCAAGTATACATCACCAAAAATCAATTTTAGCAATGTACACTCGCATCAAACATCAAGAGGGCACTGGAGGCTTAGGCTTTTTTTTTTTATGCAGGGGGATCTTTTCCCAGCACCCCCCCACGGAGGGCTTTGTCCCCTGAACCCGCCTACTAAAGGATTCTCAACTACAGGGGGGTGCATGTCGGGGGGTGCAAAAGTAAAAAAAAAAAACCCGACCTGGCATAAAAACCACGAGCACACCCAGAACTGAACCCGGCACCCTCCAAACCCCAATCTGCCACCAACCCACCACTCCACATGACCATCACAGTAGCCCACTGCCACACTACACCCCACAAACCCTCAACCCTTTCCACTCATCGCATGGAATGGTCCTTCCCCACTCCCCCACATGCATGTATAGAAATTGACATCCTGTCACTATATTCGCTGAACCATCTATCTGGTCACCCTCCCTGCCCAGTATCCCTGTGCACAGGTGCTATAATTGAGTTGCCCTTTTTGAAAGCGCTCAGTCATGGTTGCCATCATCACAGGCTACCAATGAAATGCATACACTATCCACTAAAATACCCATACTGTGTAATGAAAATCCACATACACTATATAGTGAAACAAATAATCTATGCATTGAAACTCTACTGTACACTACTTATTGAGATACATACACTACAGATGGGAAAATCTACTGTATTGTGAAACACTTGCACTATATTGTGGAGTACAGCTTAAAGAGGAACTGTCATCTACAGGATTTCTTCATGTCCGAAAGCCCATAAAAAAGCTAATCTGAGTGAACCATTGTGTTTATCTGTGAGTCTTTGCAGCCCATAATTATTCATATGTAAATCAGCCTATAATAAAGGGATGGTGGCAGCCACATGTTTTGGGCTCCTGGCAGGAAATGATGTCGCTGAGGGTCTAGGTCCTCCTTCGACTGTATGTAATCCAACAGGTTAAATAGGAAATTGTCTGTTTTATTAATTGTGTATTCAGGTGTTATTACTAAACGTTCTACATCTATAATAATTGTTTTGTATGTGCATTGAAATGTGTGAGTTAAATATCACCTTTACATCTCAAAACTGTAAGTAAAAGTAATCCATCTTCAGGATTGCTTTAACCTCTAGGATATACTGCCAGCTGAACATGTCAGTACAGATTTCTGGGGCTTCCACAGTACCAATGTCTGTCTTTTCTGTTTCCACTCTTACAGCCTTTTCTCTTGCAATTTTGAGTGTGAATTCAGGTCTACAAGATGCAAATGTGGCTACTTACCTACTGGCCTGGAATCATGCCTTCCCTGTGCTCACACATCACAACCAGGAACAAGCTGTTGCTCTGTGTGCCTTTCCTGGGCAATGACAGTAAAAACAATCTGAACATGTGTTATGATTCTAAAAATATCATCCTTTTTATGTTTGCTTGCACGCATGTGCAAGAAACATAGTGCCATCATCCTAGATTTCGGAGGTGTGTCACCTCCTCCTCCAATTCAGTCACTGTGTTGGCAAGCGTGGCTCCTGTAAGCCAATGCATGCTGGAGCTGTCTATGACAAGCTCCAAAATGCAGTGGCATACAGTTGAAAGGGGGAGCTACACTTCAGTGAGCAGCAATCAGATATCGCCTGCTCATGTGCAGCTCCCCACACACACACACACACACACACACACACACACACACACACACATATGCATACTGTGTGCTGCCCCTCCACGCACACTCTCTATAGCCGAAAGGGGTGCCCAATCCCCCCCTCGGCTGTGCTCGCTCCCAAAGCCTCCCAAATGACACACTGGGTGCCCACCCAGCATAGCAACTCAATGGTATGGCGATGGGGTGCCCAATCCCCTCCGACTTCACATTCCCAGTACAAGGTGCCACGCTGGGAGCCCACCCCATCGTGGAAAGTGATACTTTGTGGCGATGGGGTGCCAATCCCCATCAGCCAACGCCCCCAACCATCCTTGTGCCATGCTGGGAGCCCACCCCAGCATGGCAAATGTCCCACGTAGTCATTGAAAAAAAACCTGTAAAAAAACGGTCCCACGTAGTCTCCCTGGCCCCCTACCACAACCCGCACCCACTGAGCACCCTGCCTCCCACACCACCCTCACCCCATGCCTCCGAACCGGTAGCGATGATCTGAGTGGACCAGGAACTGCGTCTGCACTCTTCAAAGCCGACCCGAACTGAGGAAATGCGGTAAGCTGTATAATGGGCTAGATAGGGGTTTTCAACTTTATTGCATATCTCAGGCATTGTTTGGAATTTTGCACCAAATTTTCAACAAGGGGTTTTGGGACCCTTCTCATGAATGATGTCACTGTCATGGCGTTATTCAGGCCCAAAGGGTGATTTCACAGTCACTGCACAGTCACTGCATGAAATCACCCTTTGACCTCAATAATGCCATGACAGTGACATCATTCATGAGAAGGGTCCCAAACCCCATGTTGAAAATTTGCAAAATTCCAAAAAATGACTGTTTTACGAAAAGTTATGCAGTTCCTACGCAGGCTTGTAAGTTCGCGAATTTTCAATATTTTCAATTCTATTTTCAACATTGCCATTTTATCATACCTTCTTATGAGTAGTACAGCTGTCATTTTCACATCTCACCCAAAATGTGTTTCCGCCCATGTAGCGCACAATGGGCATGTCGGTGTCGTTAGATCATGTAATAAGGACAAATTAAGAAAATCACAGTGACACCGTTCATGAGCAAAAGTCTTAAAATGGCTATGTTGAAAATTTGGTGAAAAAATTCCTAAAAATGACTGTTTTAAGAGTGTGCGTTGCGCAGTTCCTATGCATGCTCGTAAGTTTGCGAATTTAATATTTTCACACCAGATTTTCAACATTGCCATTTTATTACACTTCCTTATGAACAGTACAGCTGCAATTTTTCATATGTCACCCAAAATGTGTTTTCGCACATGTAGCGCACAATGGTGCTGTTGGTGTGAGAAAGCAATGTTTAGGACAGATTAAGAAAATCACAGTTACACTGTTCATGAGCAGAGGTCTTAAAATGGCTATGTTGAAAATTTGGTGACAAAAGTCCATAAAATGACTGTGTTATGAGTGAGCATTACGCAGTTTCCACGCACCCTCGTAAGTTCATGACTTTGTAATATTTTCAGTCTAGATTTTCACCAGTGGCATTTTTCCACACTTCCTTATGAACAGTACAGCTGTCATTTTTCACATGGCTGAAGTGTGTTTTCACACTTTCAGTGCAGAGATGCGTGGTCACTGTGGGAAATCATTGTTCGGCACAGATAAAGAAAATCACAGTGACACTGTTCATGATCGGAGGCACCAAAATGCCTGAGTTGACAATCTGCTGTAAAAAATCCCCAACCTAATTATATTACGGGTGTGCGTTGCACAGTTTCTATGTACGCTTGTGACTTCACCATTTTTTTAAATATTTTTACTGCAGATTTGCAACATTGCCATTTTTTACACCTCCCCATGAACAGTACAGCTGTCATTTTTTACATCCTGTTCGGAATGTTTTTGCACCTGTGGTGCTAAATGCCGTAGTCACTGTGCATAAGCAGCTTTCGGCTAACAAACTGATATTCCGCCGTTCATGAGGCGGGGTCACAAAAAAAACATGTTGAAAATTTGGAGGGAAAATACCAATGAATGCCTGAGGTATTAGGGTTTCCAACCATAATGCCCAACCCTGTAGAGACTGACAGGCATCAGGGGTGTGACTTGGGATTCTTGCCTGTGATGCTCATACCGTTCCACACGCTGCAGCCAGTGAGAGGCATCGAGGTATGCCTTGGACTCTTTGGCCCCAAAGTTCACCCCATTCTCCTATATCCACCCATCTCACGTATTTCCTAATGAATAAGTGGCGCATAAGGACCAAAGACCCCAAGGAACACCGTGACACTTGTCAGTGTCTGCAGAGTGGGGTGTGGTGAAATGGCGTGGCCGTTATGCCTGATGACCCAAACACACACCCCAATGCCTGTCACTCTCTGCAGGGTGATGGTGGGGTTGGCTTCAGTTCAATACTTCACTGCCATTCCTATTACGCAGCTCTGTAACTTCTACACTACCACTGCCAATGCCAGCAAGCAAACATTCAGCATTGACAAATGCTTGTTCTTTCCAGGTTTGACTTGGAAAAAAAAATATTACACAATTGTTTTTTTATTAATTGCAAAACACATAGACGGACAACATTGCTAGAACATACATAATCTGAAATGCATTATTAAAATAGTATTTTACATTTGATGAAGTTAAAAGTATAACAGTTTCTGACAAATACTGTGGATTGAATGGAATTTTGTAATTACAGCACTTTCTACATTTATAATAATTGTTTTATATATGCTATGAAACTAGTGAGTTACCACCTTTACATTTAAAACTGTTAATAAAAATAATCCAATAGAATTTTTGCATTGTTATTGTAGACAATCCCATTCCATCCAAAGTATTTCAGTAAGAAACTGTCATACTTTTAACTTCATCAAAAGAAATACTCTTTAATTAATGGTGATCATTTTTTCAATACAGATAAAGACACTTTTATCTCCAGTTACAACCTCCCAGTTGATATTTTTGGTTACAACTGGGAGGTTGTAATCAGCACCTGTTAAACAAGCATCATCACAGAAAGCTAACTGGTGCATAGTTTTACTGTGGGCCGGCACAACATCTTGTCCAACACGGCGGCTCCATTACTGAGCACCAGTACCAGCACTCAATCTTTGTAACACACTGTTAAGACAAGTTAGATTTTGAATATTTTTAAATATTTATCCAGTTGATCCTGCCTTGAAAATGAAAAAAAAAAAAAAATCAGTCTGGTTGATCCTGTCGCTCATATCCTTCTATAGCATCTTGCACATTGCAGCTATGCTGATGGATCATGACTTTCCAGAATGCCATTACCACTGTAATGTAACAAAAAACAAAAAATAACAAAAAAGAAAAGAAATAAAGGGAGAGAAATGCAGAGTGTGTGTGTATGTGTGTTTAAAAAACAGAATTTTATACACACACTCAGTGTGGGATGCTTTTTAAACCCCTTGGGATTTATGTTGCATCCCACACCTCAGGTGTGTGTAAAATTCTGGTTACACACACCCACCCATCTGTTATTCTGTATTTTAATAATGCATTTTAGGTTATGCATGTTTTAACAATGTTGTCCATCTATTTTCTTTTTGTTTTTTCAAGTAATAAGCAAGTAATTGTGTCCTATTTTTTTCTTTTCAATTCCAATCTAGATGGAGTATAATATTTTTCAGAAATTTAATACATGCTCAAAACACATTCTGCTGGATGAAAGAAGCTTGTTCACAGCTCATTGCTTTAACCTGTAGGCTATCCTGGCAGCTGATAATCAAAAGCTACACATTTCAAGGCTGGCATCATGCCAGGCCAGTAGATATATAGCCACGTTTGCATCATGTTGACCAGAGTTCACACCTGAAATTGTAACAGAAAAAGCTGCAAGAGAGGGGAGCAGAAAAAGACAGAAGTTGGTGCTGTGGCAGTCACAGAAATCTGTACTGAAATGAACACAGCCAGGGTTTAGAAATCCTGATATGGAGCCCCAATACTTGCTGGCACCACAGAGTCAGCCTTGAGATGTGTAGTTTATAATGATCAGCTGGCAGTATAGCCTAGAGGTTAAATAAATCCTGAAGATGGATTATTTTTACTAACAGTTTGAAATGTAATGGTGATAACTCACTAGTTTCAATGCACATGCAAAACAATTATTATAAATGTAGAAAGTGCTGCAATAACACCTTAAAACACACTTAATAAAAAGACAATCTTCTATTTAATCTGTTGGATTAAATACAGTCAAAGGAGGAGCTAGACCCTCAGTGACATCACTTCCTGTCAGGAACCCAACACACATGGCTGCCACCAGATCTTAATAACAGGCTGGCTTGCATAAGAATAACTCTCTGGACTGCAAAGACTCACAGATACACACAATGGTTCATTTAAATTAGTTTTATGGGCTTTCAGACATTAAGAAATCCTGTAGATGACAGTTCCCCTTAAAGCATTGGGCTAATTTAGCTGTCGCCTCTTTAAGAGCACTTAGAACTCATGTGTTGCCATTTGTTGCACTGCCTGGCATGCCTTGTAATTCCTAGAGTCAGAGAGAATCCAATCAGTCTGAGGCTAGACCTCATGAAGAGAACATGTCCTGCTGTACAGAATAAACATAATTTTATTCATTTATTTCAGCGTCCGTCTCAGTATTTCATAAGGTCCAGCAGCAAGGTGTCCACTACAGCAGCAAGAGATGGGCCTAACAGAACAGAAAGAAGATAAGGGTCCTTAGTGGCAGACCAACAGCAAAATGCCACAATATATTAAAATACATGTACTATAGATTGAGGAATTCACATACACTATATGCTGAAACAAATACATTATATAGTAAAACACAAAACACATATATTGAAACATTCTACATATACTATATACTGAAACAAAATATATAGTGAAACAAATACACTGTGTACTGAAATTATCTCCACTCCTGGAATGGCCTGCCCCAGTGCTCATTCCCTTCAGCACTCAAAAAAGTGCTGGCCTGGTGAAAGGATGTATAAAGCTGCAGAGAAGGTAACAAAAATAAATAAATAAATAACAGAACTACGTCTTCTTCTGTTTCTACTTCTTTATGTTTTTTTAATCTTGCTTTGCCTGCACAACTTTAATCAAATTTCAGATCATTGTGATATGACAGATATCTTTAGAACTAATTTAAATACAGCTTTACTTTTTTTTAGCTGACTACTGCCTTTGTTTGCTGTTAAAAATACACAGGTATTTGTTTGAGAAGATAATACTTAGTATATTTATAACATATCACTGCCATACCATAAAAATATTGGGGTCTGTGTGAATATTTTTGTTAAAAGTTGACATTTTGATCATAGATTCTATAGTCTAGAAGTGTAATTATGTGCAATTACTGTTAGTCCAGCAGCTTATCTTAGATGAATGCTTGGACGGCACTGTGATAGTGTAAGCATTAACAAATAGCTTTCCTAGTTTGTAGTCTACATAGTTTTTTTATTTAATTTTGTTTTTATTTAAATACTGTGTTCAACAAAGGTTCATGGTTAAGAAACAAAAATACATATTTTTTGCAGTAAGCACTTGGGGCCAAGTTCTCATCAGGAGCTCAGCGGGCATATACATGATTTGCCTGTTTCTGTTCTGAGTAACTCTGTACTGTGATGACCCACTGGTGGCATTTACCATTCCAGGTAATGCCTAAAAACATCTGTGGAGCACTGCAAGGTGGACAGACCTTTACCAGACACTGCACTAGTAAGCCCGCCCTGGTCTAGCTACAAAGGTTCCTTTTTTGTTTACCTTCTGAAATTTAAGAGACACTGCTGAGATTTTTAGTCATCTAGCTCCACACTAACATGAAACATTCTATACTGTGATCAGAGCAGCTGACAACCTGTTAGTATAGCTGGTGCTGTTTTTAAAAGCACAGTTGTCTGTTAGCCTCTCATTCACTTTCCCTGGAAGAAAACACTGGCATATCTTGGAGAAAATGGCCGCAACCCTGCATTTATTTATGTAACTACACAACACATGAGCAGTGTGCATGCCCAGGAGGATCCGCCCTTCACCAGGCTTCATAACACACTGGCCCTCTACCCTAGGTCAAAATCAAGTGTGTGTCCATTACCTGTGATATCTGGTATGATTGTAAAGGCCAAGACTCTTGCTGCCACCCCCGCCGTCCAACACCACTGACCTTGCAGGGTACCTGATAAAGGTGGACCATGACCCCCATCCCGGTTCCAGGGTCCAGGTCCACAGTCCTCCACCTTTATGCTGACCAGGTGGTGGTGATGAGCCTGTCAAACAAATTCGACTTGTCCCCCCTTCTTTTCTTTGTTTCTATTGTCAGTAATCCTCCCGAGATGTTGCACATGACTGCAACATAGCTAATGCATCATCCTTGCCTAAAATTGCTTATCCTTGCCTTCCAATCCTACCCCTGTGATCCCACTTCTACCTCTGTTTATTCTCTCTTTGGAGCAGGTGAAAAAACCCAGAAGAAATCTGCTATAGGGAAAACCAGGAAAAGCCACTCCCCGACCCCTAGTGTAGCCACCCATACTGGATCAAAGATGGGGCCTAACTCCCTAGCCACCCCAACCCTGCTTTTGCTAGGGTGGGTGAGTGCGAATCCAGCTGTGCAGTTGGAGAAAGAGGGAAGACTCGCTTGCTGCCAACTCACAAAACTCCTCTTTCTCCTCCAACCCATCGGATGCCGCTACCCTTTAAGCAGCTCTGGTGGTTCTTCCTCTCTGGGAATACATTCCCCCATCCCCCTACCCTAGAGGAAGGACCTCCTCTCTCCTATCCCCCCTCCCAGGTTCAGGGGAGGAGACCACTAGAAACATAGAAACATAGAAACATAGAATTTGATGGCAGATAAGGACCGCTTGGCCCACCTAGTCTGCCCATTTTCCTACCTAACAGATAAGCTGCAGATCCTAGTTAATCAACAGCTTACGTCCTCTTACTAGACAAATCACAGCTGCTGCCAGCTGTTTCAGCCTCTGTATTGTCTGTTAGCCTTCCATTCCCTTTTCCTTGAAGAAAACACTGACACATGTCTTGGAGGAAATGGCTGCAGCCATGCGTTTATTGAAGCAACTACACGACACATGAGTAGCATGCACAACTGGGAGGATCCACCCTTCACCAGGGTTGGTAACACCGCCGGCTCTCTACCCTAGGCCAAAATCAGGTGTGTGTCCACTACCTGTGGTACCTGGTATGGTTGTAATGGACAAAGCTCTTGCAACTGCCCCCCCATCCTGCACCACTGACCTTGCAGGGTACCTGATGAAGGTGGACCGTGCCCCCCCTCCTGGGTCCAGGTCCACAGTCTGCCACTTTCATGTTGACCAGGTAGTGATGACGAGCCCTTCAGATGAATTTAACTTATCCCCCCTCCATTTCTTTGTTTCTTTTCTCAGAGATAAATCCAAGATGCCACAGGACAGACAGGCTGCCCCCTCTAGCCACTTGCTCCAACTGTTCCTCCAAGACCTGCTCCAATGCATCCAGCAACATATCCAACCCCTTTCTGTCAGATCGCCTGCCTTGCCCACTACTACCTGATGAGGTTCCTGCACCCTACTATGCTTGGCCATGGTCCCCATACTGCCTCCATAATGGTCCTCATTTCCCTGTTAATTCAAATGCAGGCCCGGTTGAGATGCTCCATCCCCTTTCTGTGTGGACAGCTCTGCCTCTGGATCAGCTGTGACCAAATGGGGCCACAACCCTCTTATGGAATGGAAATCCTTCTTCATGGCCAGCAGCAAGTCCACCATCTTCCGAACTCTGAGGTCTTCCCCCACCTGAAATATGCCACCAACATATCCGGGCTTCGCTGAGTCATCAGTTCCATCCTCATCCACAGAATCAACTCCTCCCAGGGCATGTGGTCCATGCCCAGCCACCTGACCCGGTCCCATGGATGACACCTTCCTTGAGACTGTCTTCTTGCCCTGGCAGATACTCTTGCTGCTGTTTGCCATGTGAAGGAGTGACTACATATCCATATGGTCGTACTGGCCTCCGGAGACCCTGGAAAAGATAATCAGAGGTTATTCCAAGTGCAGGCACATGTAAAGCAAGAACACCTAGGACTTTCAGCACCCCATGACCTGGCTTTCACCATCTGCTCAGCTCAGGCTCCTTGCATTAGTGGCCACCCCAATCCTAAAGGAATGCGTGCCATTCTCCCTTGTGTCCAACTCTGCCTGCTGCATGGCCTTACTTAAGATATATTGAAACTGATATGCCATGACCGAATGGCCGTTTTCATGCTGGAAAAAGGCCTCTTCCTTTTTTGGGCTTGTTCCTGATCCTGCCAATCCAACCCGGAGGGGCTTTTACCAAGCACCACTGGCCCCGCCATTTCTGATCTGTTTTGCTCTTCCTCAGTGGCACCCAAATTCCCTGCTCCACTGCAGCCACAGCTTTTTCCTGCAAGCTGACTGGCCTTGCAGACTGCATGGACTGGGTTAGCTCTGACACTCGGAATGCACCGCAAAAGGTGACCAAGAACATGGTGTTGAACAACTGAGCTTCATATGGTCTCCAGCAAACCCTTGGTAAGACCCCTCATATGCGGGCCAAAATTGCTGGGGTGATGGGGCACCTCATGTCCTGATGAGAAGCCAGTGACTTCCACCACCCTTCCAGGACCTTTTTGACCCTAAAGACCTCTGTGGTGTTGGTGACCCCCGACGTAAGAGAGAACCAGGACAAGTCAGCGAGGTGCATTCCCACCACCCTCAGCATCAACCCCTTCTGTCTGGTCAGCATGATGTACTTACACAGCTGTTCAGCTGGAATAGGCCACTCCTCCAGCTAGCCCTGCTAAGCTAGCACCCCCAGGTAATGCTCCTCCCTGCATCAGTACACTTCTCTTGTCCTCGGTGCAATGGAATTATCTATGCATCTCCAGGTCAAGAGGTCACTACCCTCCACAAGAAGGAAGGTACTATCTGTGGCTGCTGCTCCACTGTGGGTGCCAATTAATGAAACCATAGCCACTGTGAACAAGATAAAGAAACTGCAATTCCATTGTCAACACTGGGTATGTGCACTGTCTTAAACTTAATATTCAAGAGAAGACATTTCAGTACAAAGATGCACATCAGATCCCCCAGCAGCCCTTTTAGCCCTAGCTATCCATTGATGGTGTATACTGCCCCCATATTGTCTGACCTGAATAGAACTTTCTGGTTCCTCAGTCGAGGGCCCCATACTCACAAGGCCACCACAATGGGAAGAACTCCAGGAAGATGATGCGTTTGTGCAGACCTGATCATTTCAATCCAGGAGGCCACCATGCCACACACCACTGCCCCTGAAACTACTCCCCAAATCCCAGCCCCCGACTGCATCTGTAAAAAGCTGAAGAAGCTGCCTCCCATTGTCCTCCTGCCACATCTCCACCCCATTAAAGTGCCAGAGGAATATCTTCCACACCTGAAAGTCATAGCAAAAACCTTCGGTGACCCAAAGCCTGTGATATGACTACAAGCAACTCCTGCCCAACTTGGCCATGTGTCACAAAAATGTCCTTCCCATTGTATAGCATGGCTGGTGCCTCCTGCATGCCTGGTGCCCCTGGAGACTAAACCCTTTTAACTATGGACTGAACTGTATTGCTTATAATCTGAACTGTGTTATTGGATTGTGCCCCTTGCATGCCATGTTTTTCTACACTCCAGTGATGTACAACAGAAACAATAACTACAGCAGGTGGTGCAATGGTTTATTGCTCAGCCTTGACTCTTGCAATATATTCCTGTGGTGCCCTTCTGTAACTCTTGCTGGATTGGGGTGAAATGCAAAGACATTTGAGGCCAGTCGTAGAGGTACAGTAGTTAGCCATTAATGAGGGCTTCTGAGTGAGTCAGCTTAGGATCTCACCTGGCTCAAGTATTAGGGCCTTCAGTCATTCATTGGGCTAGGAATTTTTCTTAAAGGTTATATTATTTTTATGTCACTCTTTTCCTCGGTTGCCAGGACCAGCTTCTTCCGAACTCAGCTCTGACCTAGGGAGGTTCCCAGCCACTCCTACAACTTCAGCATACAGTATTTGCTTCCAGTGACTTTGACAGACTTTGAGTCTCCACCAAAGATGTTCCAGCATCAATCTCACAGTGGTAAGCTATAGAGAGCCACTAGTCATGTATCCAGAATTGAGTCAACTAGGAGCTACCCTGGTTCAAGAGTGAGTGACCACATTTGAAGTCATGTCTGACCATTTTCTTATTTTGTCACCCATCTACAAGTCATACACATACCAGTGCTGCTCTGCATAGGCTGCAAGGAGGATAGCATCACCTGTAGTCATCCTGTTAGGAGGTGGCCTAGGTGCTGGTGGCCTACCAGTGGTCATTGCTGTGGATCATCCAGTGAACCATCTACTCATCCAGGAGACTTCAACTTCTCTTCACCCAGGACTCCAGCTTCTCAACATGAGTCACAGAGAATCACCAAGTTCTTCAACATTAAGCTAGCAATATTCTTACTTTGTTTTCTTTTGGTTCAGGGGATGTGATCAGGACTGTGAGTATATGTCGAGGGTTCTTGCAGGCTGTTTGTGTGCAGTTAAAAGATGATTCCTGAAAACATCAACTAGCACTGCCCGGGCTGTCTGTTAGCACTTCCAGGAAGTATTAAAGATAACTGTACACCCAGGATGCATCTGGGACACTGCTCATTAGCATGGGCCCCTGATTCCAGTTAGTGGTCCTGCACTAATTAGTGCCATACTAACAGATTAGCACTGTGCTAAATGTGACCTTTAAAATAGCATCAGTCTTACTAACAGTTTGTCGGCTACGTTAATCACACTGAGCACAGTGCTAATCCTGTTAGAGTGGTACTTGGGTCCCCATTTTCAGAGCCGGCTGTTAGTGCCATGCACCACTTAGCTCTGCATAAGAGACAGTGCACAATCAGTCTAAGAACGTACTTAGACAGGCAGCATGCTCCAACCAGTATGCATAACCTGTCTGAATACAGGGGTTGCGGGAGTGCAGTGCAGAGTTACTGTGCACAACAACCATCCTCTACAGCATAGGGACAGATTCATACTCATGGGGAAATAACTGCATGGCTCAAGGGTGTTGTTAGGCATGGGGCATTTGTGCCAAGTGCCTTTATAAACACTCAAGAGCAAAGTGCAATTATTCCCCCATTATTACACATCCATGAAGAGTCTCATCAAGCTTATAAAGGGGTGATAAAAAGGTCTTCCTAATTTGTATGCAGAAAAATATGATACACTTTGTTAATGCAAATAAAACAGTGAATTCATTGTGAGATTGATAAAGCAGTCTCTTTCAACCTTAAAGGGATCCCACAACTGTAAAAAGGGACTGGCAGTCTGACTGGCACTTTAGGCACTGCACAGAGTAATGATCTGATGTTGAACACAAGTTCTTGGTCTGAAAAAAGTATAGGAGTGTAATTATGGCCTCATAATTACACTCCATTACTGCTCTCAGCCAGTCAGAGTGCTTACATATTTTTTACCATATTATAAATTTCATTAAAGTTGTGCAAGAAAAACAAAATGAAAAAACTATAAAGAAATAGAAGCAGAATAAGTAATGGCCCTGTTTTGATTACCTTCTGCTCTGCAGCTTTAGACAATCTCTTATCAGGCAAGCAGTTTCCTGAGTGCATCAAGAATTGAGTGCAGTGGCAGACCATTCCAGGGACAGAGCTAATTTCAGTATATAATGTACTTGTTTCACTATACAGTTTATTTGTTTCAGTGTATATATATATGTATATATAGATAGATAGATATATGCAATAAGTGTGGACAATATATCCATTACATAAATCCTGATATTTGAGCTACTGTGCACATAAATTTCATTTATGTACATAATTACTATGTCATTACTCATTTCTGTACATAGTTACTATGTCATCACTCATTTATGTACACAGTTGCTATGTCATCAAGCCAATTTAGAATGTTTGGCCTCAGTAGCAGTACTAATCATATTCAAATGAGAATAACTTTAAAATGAAAAATGATAGGATGGTACTGTGAACACAAAAGTTGTCCAGCACAAAAATATTTACAAAATGAGTGGTGTTTTGATTATAGATACCTTTTAGTTTTTTTTATAATTAGCAAAAGCAGCAGAACATTTATTTCTTTGCACTTTTTCAACAAACACATACAAATAACTTAAAAATAAAAATTGATAGCATTACATTTTGAGCACAAAAGTTGTTCAGCACAAAAATATCTACAAAATGAGAGGTGTTTCATTTATAGATGCCTTTTAGATTTTTTATAATCAGCAAAAAATGGCAGAACATTCAATGTTTACTCACTTTTTTGATGAACAAATCACCCCCCCCAAAGCAATGTAAAACCAAAAAATTGTGCATCAAGCTTTTTCATTATGGACTGTCCACAATGTAAAGTTGGGTCATCCATAGCAGCTGCTTAGCAACCACTATGCTAAGCAGAGTTACTCTGGTAAAACCACAAAAACTCCATGTAAATTAATATTAAAAAATAAACAATTTAAAACAAAACTCCCTACATGATCCTAAAGGATCCCTTTTGTATAAATGAAATACATAACAGGGACCTTGTGAAATACATGATTTATTTTCACTCAAGCTGTTTGACCATGGGCACATCACTCATGGCTTACACCACTCATGAGGTTACTCAAGGTCAAACATCTCTTGTGAAAATAAATCATGTATTCCACAGGTCCATTATGTATCCCATGGGTTATATATGCTGGCGTGACAAAAAAGATCATGACAGGCATTTCAGAGATGGGCTCCATGTCGACCTTACTTAGTCTTGGAATAGGGTGAGCATTAGGGTTCAAAATGCCAAGGTACACCTGTCACACCTGTTCCTGCATGCAGGATGGGGGTGAGGTCTTACAATTGGGAGCCGAGGGTGTGGGTGGGGTATTGGGGTTGGGAAACCTAAGTTCCCCTCATGCCTGTTCCTGCATGAGCAGTGGGAGTGGGGTCTTATGCTTGGGAACCCTAAGTTTGCATTTCCTTACTTTTAACTGTTCAACCCTAATGGTGAATTAAAGTTTTTTGCAATGAATTTCCTTATTTTTTCAGATAAAGTCGGCCATTGATAGGAGTTTCTTCACCAATTTTTCAACATGGCCTTTTTGGGAATCCATCTCATGAATACTGCCACTGTGATATCGTTCATTGTCCTGAAAGGTGATTTCTCACAGTGATCACGCCATTCTGTGCAACAGATGCAAAACCACCTTTTAGGCAGGATGTGAAAAATGACAGCTATACTATTCATGAGGTGGTGTGACAAAATTTCAATGTTAAAAATTTGGAGTCAAAATATTGTAAATTACTAAAGTTATGCATCTGCATAAAAACTGCGCAATGCACGCTCATAACACAGCCATTTTTCAGAATTTTTTAACCAACTTTTCAACATGGGCTTTTTGGGACCCTTCCTCATGAACACTGGCACTGTCATTTTGTCAATCAGTGAAGAAAAGTGATTCTACACAGTAACCACAAAATCACCTTTTGGGGATGAGTAACAAAATGACAGTGCCAATGTTTATGAGGTGGGGTCCCAAAAAGCCCATGTTGAAAAGCTGGTGCAAAAATACCTAAAAATGTCTTAGATATCAACATACAGTAAGTTAAAAACACAGTTGACTGCCATCATATGGAGCTTACCTTGATTCTTCAGTTCATGGTTTGGCTTTAAAGAGAGCAGATGTGTCCCAGTTCACAGAAGATAACAGCGCTGACTTTTGAGGATAAGTATAGGGTGAGGGGTGGGGAGGTGGATGCTCAGTGGGGGTGGGGATGGGGAGGGAGACTACAAGGATGACAGTGGACCATTTTCTTTTTCAGGTATAAAAACAGAAGACATAGGGGACGGTTTTCTTCTCTACAGGGCATTATTAAATGAGTTTGGGGGACACTGGGGATGGGCCCCCAGTGTCCCTACACTGGCACTGTTGGGGGGCCATCTTTCAGTGGGGGAGACATATTGGGACACTGGGAGTGGGTGCCCCAGTGTCCCTACACTGACACTGGCAGGGGGGCATGGCTTTCAGGGGGGAAGACATATTCAGACACTGGGTGTGAGCCCCCCTCAGTGTCCCTAAACTGGCACTGGCACTGGCATGGGGGAATGCAGCTTTCAGGGGGGAGACATATTAGGGCACTGGGAGTGGGCTCCCCAGTGTCCCTACACTGGCTGGTAGGGTGTGTGGGTTTCTAGTGCCAACAAGGGGATAGGGCACCCCACTGTCAGCAAATATACTGTATATAACATATGTTTGGGGACACTAAGAGTGGGCTTCCCAATGTCCCAGAGTGCTTATGGTGAACTTGAAATGCTGACATGAGGATTGGGCACTCCCATGTTGGCAAACACAATTAATATTAGAACATGATGAGGGGGCATGCAACACCAGGGGTGGGCATCCTGGTGTTGGAAACAACATTTAAAAAAGTTAATGCTTTCGGTGCACTGGGGGTGGGCTCCCCAGTGTACCACAGTAGTGGAAGTCAATAATTATGCCACTTGTAAAAAGTATATTTCATTCATTTATCTCACTAAGTGGAGAAACAACATGGCCAGCAGCATATTACATCTGACCTAGAATCCTACATTGCAGCTGCTCCTGCAACACGGGATCCTTCGTCATGCTAAGCATCTATTTTGTTTCCCATAGGAAATAATGGAAAATGCAAAACTGAATAACTTTGGAATGGATTAATATTTTTCACCAAACCTTCAAAGGGCACATCTATCAGGCGAAGGCTTTCTATGCATGCTCACCTCCTCAAACTTAATACCTGTCACTGCACCAATGTCTAAGACAACCACACCTCGCATCAATTTGTACCGGCTCGACACTGCTCCCCTACAAGGGTTATGACTAATGACTGCACAAGCTGGTACTCTACCCCATATGGAACTTCCCGTATGCATTCAAAGCACTTATCACCCTCACCCCTAACTGCCATCACTGCTGTACTCTATATTGTAATGTATTTGTTACCCTCTTCTACAGAAACTGTATACCATCCTTATAACCCCATATTATATGTACTACTCTGTCCTGCTGTACTCATCAGTGGAATATACCTCCTGTATTAAATGTACTGTACCGTACTGTGGTATTAGATGTACTACTGTATTAGACATACTGCATTGTACTACTGTATTAACTAATATCATGTACCTCTTGCCCTCTTCCACAAAAACTGTAAAATTGTATACTGTCCTAGTAATCCTGTACAATATGTCTGACACTGTGCTACCTGACTGTATGTTCAAAACTATATGTAACAAACTCCAGGTCACCTCTGAAAAAGGGACCCTCAGGGCCCAGTGGGCTTACCTGGGTAACAAAATTTAATAAATAAATTAAAATAAATACCCTGAAAATTTCAGCTGAAAATTAAAGCCGTTTCGGAGATACAGGTGGACACAAAACAACCCCCAAAACCTCAAAAACCTGTTTTTGTTTTCAACACTGTGTATCTCAGAAATCACATAGGGGATTCAAACTGAATTTGTAAAATCAAGAGATCTGTGCCCTAGGTTGATGCATGCCAAATTTCCGGTAAATCTATTGGAGGGTTGCAAAGTTATTAAGGTGCAAATTATGCAAAACTGGATGACAGTGTGCGAAAATCACTTTCACTTCTACATCAATTTTTTTCCATAGGAAATAATGGGAAATTTAAGATTTAATAGTTCTGGAATGGATTAATATTTTTTCACCAAACTTTCAAAATGCACATCTATGAGGCCAAGGCTTTCTACCCCGAAAATTTCAGCCCAGAAGCTAAAGTAGTTTCTGAGATACAGGTGGACAAAAAAGTGCCAAACACCTCAAACCTTTATTTTTAACACTCTGTGTCTCAGAAATGGCTAAAGTTATTGAGACACAATTTCCAACTTACAAACATCTACTCAGGATGATTATGCATGCCTAATTTCATAAAAATCACTCCAACTAGTACAAAGTTATTAAGGTCCAAACATTGCCCTTTAACATTAAACACATCAACCAAATGGCAAAAACCTCAAAAAACCTGTTTTTTTTCCAACACTGTGTATCTAGGAAACCACACTAGGGATTCAAACCAAATTAGTCAAATCAAGAGACCTGTGCCTTAGGTTGATCATGCCAAATTTTCTGCAAATCCGTTGGAGAGTTGCAAAGTTATTCAGGTGCAAATCATGCAATACTGGATGACAGTGTGCAAAAATCACTTTCACTTTTGCATCTATTTTTTTCCCATAGGAAATAATGGGAAATTCAAGATTTAATAACTTTGGAATGGATTAATATTTTTTCACCAAACTTTCAAAAGGCACATCTCTGAGGTCAAGGCATTTTACCCTTAAAATTTCATCACATAAGCTAAAGCCTGTTCCGAGGTACAGGTGGACAAAAAAGTGCCAAAAACCCCAAACCTTCTTTATTTTTAACACTCTGTATCTCGGAAATGGCTAAAGCTATTGAGACAAAATTTCCCACATACAAACACTATCCACGGTGATTATGAGTGCCAAATTTCATAGAAATCATGTCAACCATTACAAAGTTATTAAGGTCCAAAAATTGCCCTTTAACATTAAACATTCATCAGCCCTAATACACAGGCACTATCGTGCCTGTTTACTAATGTTTCAATATATAATACAGTATGTTTCAGCATGTAGTGTATTTGTTTCAGTATATTGAGTATGTGGATCATTCATTCTATAGTGTATCTATTTCAATATAGTGTTGTGTTTCACTATACAGTATAGTTGTCTCAGTACATAGTACAGTATATGTGGATTTTTCAATTTATAATGTATGACTCAATAGATAGTGTATGTGTTTTGATACACAGTATATTTGTTTCAGTATACACTGTATTTGGATTTGCAGTACTCTGCTTTTTTTTAATTTATTTATTGGATGTTGGTAACCATGTAAGCCCACTGAGACATTGTCCCTCTTTTCAGGGGTGACACAGAATTAATTACAGAAAAAAACAGAAGTGAAGAAGAACATAGCAATACAGTACAAAGTGAATAGTGCATTGGCCAGGAACTGAATCAGGGCCATCAACACAGCTGGTGAGAATTCTACCACTATAACATGAATGTACTTCAGTAGCTAGTGTATGCATTTCACAATATGATGTATGTATTTCAGTATATAATGTATGTGTTTCACTACATGATATACGCATTTCAGTGTATTGTATATGCATTTCACTATATGATGAATGCATTTCACTACAGAAGCACTGAAAGTAATGGCAGAAAAGGGTCCATCGTATCTGCCCATAAATTACCCAGGACCTAGTGTTTAACTGGGGACCTACTCTTCCCAATTGCTCATCTTTCCCTACCCTTGTACTCATTACCTGTGCCTTTACTCTGTCCCATTCCCACCTGAAAGCCCCCATGGTCCTAGCACCCACCACTTCAGCCAGCAGGCTGTACCATGACTGCACCACCCTTTCCAAAAAAATAGTGTTTCCTCAAATCTCTTCTGAAGCTCCCTCCTGGCAGCTTCAACTCATGCCCGCATGCCATTATGCTGGTGCTCATATTAAATATCTCTATGTGGGGCATTCTATTTATGCCTTTCAGGAATGTAAAGGTTTCAATCATATCCCTCCTCTCCCTTCTGGTCTCCTGTGAGTAAATGTTCAGCTTTTTCTACTGCTTCTCCTAGGATACTCCCTGGAAGCCTTTTATCATCTTTGCCCTTCTCTTCATGGCCTGTATCCTGTTCTTGTTCTTTCTAAGGTTAAGGCTCCAGAACTGGACACAGTACACCAGGTTTGGTATCACCAGGGATCGATAAATGGGGAGGATAATCTCCCTGCTACTAATATCTAGTCCCCTCCCTATACACCCCAACATCCTGTTTGCTTTGCTTTGTTACACTGACACTGCCAGCTGAGGAGCCTGTTGCAAGGGACTACAGAAAGCCTTACATAGATACATAGATACATAGACAGTGTCGGCAGATAAAGGCCTATGGCCCACCCAGTCTTCCCATTTGAGCTTGTAAGTTCAGTTTGTTTTCCTAGAAGTCTGTTTCCCCTTACCCCTGACCTCTAGAATTCTTTTATGTCTATCCCATGCATTCTTAAATCCCATGATTGTTTCAGCTCCCACCACTTCCTCTGGCAGGGTGTTCCACTTGTCCACCACCCGTTCTGTGAAGAAATTCTTTCTCATGTTTCCTCTGAATGTCCTCCTCCAACTTCATCCCATGCCCTCTAGTCCTGGAACATCTTTATCGCTTAAAAATAGTGTTTTCTGCACTCTGTTTCTCCCTGTAAGATACTTGTATGTCTCTATCATATCCTCTCCTCCTCTCTCTCCAGGGAGTACATGTTCAGTTCCTTCAACCTGTCTTCATAGGACTTGTGATGCAATCCATGCACCATCTTTGTTGCCCTCCTCTGAACCTTCTCTACCCTGTCTATGTCCTTATGTAGGTATGGTCTCCAGAACTGTACACTGTACTCCAGGTGGGGCCTCACTAGTGTCTTGTATAGCTGGAATTATGACCTCCTTTTCCTGCTGGTGATGCCCCTGCCTATACATCCCAGCATCCTATTTGCTTTACCTGATGCCTTGTCACACTGTTTCCTACCTTGAGGTCATCAGAGATGACAACCCCAAGATCCCTTTCCTGCTTGGTGCAGCTATATCCTCACCCCCAACTGATATATTGTCCAGGTTTTTTGTGCCCCATATGCATTATCTTGCACTTCTTTGCATTGAATTTCAACTGCCAAACCCTTGACCATTCTTCAAGTTTCTGCAGGTCCCTCTCATTCTGTCTACACCTCTGGTGTGTCTACTCTGTTACAGAGCTTTGTGTCTTCAGCTGAACAGTGAAATTCTGCCTTCTAGATGCTGCGCAATGTCACTGATGAAGATGTTGAATAGGACCGGTCCCAGCACTGATCCCTGTGGTACCCCACTGGTCACTCTTCCCTCTGTGGAGTGACAGCCATTTACCACCACCTCTGTGTCCTGCCACCCAGCCAGTTACCTACCCACCACACTACTGTCCTGCCCACACCCATATTCCCAGTTTGTGTAATAGTCTTCTATGTGGCACAGTGTCAAAGGCCTTGCTGAAGTCCAGATAGGCCATGTCCACTGCCCTCCTGATCCACCTCCCTAGTCACCCAGTCAAAAATTCAATAAGATTGGTCTGACATGACTCTCCCCTGGTGAAACCATGCTGCCTTGGGTCCTGTAGTCCATTGACAACCAGATGTTCCACCAATCTCTCCTTCAGAAGTGCTTCCACGATCTTTCCCACTACCGAGGTGAGGCTGACTGGTCTGTAGTTCCTGCTTCCTCTTTGTTCCCCTTTTGTATAAAGGGACTACATCTGCTGTCCTCCAGTCTTTGGGTACCTCCCTGTTTCCAGCGATTGGCTAAACAGGATAGCCAGAGGTTCAGCCACCACCTCTCTTAGTTCTTTAAGGACCCTGGGTGCACCCCATCTGGCCCCATTGCTTTGTCAACTCTTATTACTTCCAGTTCCTTCAGGACCCTTTTCGTGTAAAGGACTTGTGTCCATTTCTGCACCATTCTCACCCCTTGTACTCCTTCAGACCCATTACACCTCTCTTCCTCAGTAAAGACTGAGCAGAAATACCTGTTCAATATGTCAGCTTTACTGTTGTCATCCTCCATACTCCCATCCTCCCCTTCAGTCTCACTATCCCTCCTTTGTCTTTCTTTTCACTTATGTACCTGTAAAAGGTTTTGTCCCTTTAACCACTGATTTTGCAATGTGTTCTTCTGTCTGAGCTTTGGCTTCCCTTACTGACTTCCCTGCCTCCTTTGTTTCTCCTGGTACTTCTCCCTCCCCTTCTGCCTGTGTCTTTTGTATTGCCTGAATGCTATCTTTTGGCTTTCACTTTCTTTGCTACCTCTTTGGAAAACCATAATGGTCTCCTCTTCCTTTTCCTCTTGCTAACCTGCTTAATGCATAATTCTGTTGTTCTTATAATCCCATTTTAAATACTGCCCACTGTTCCTCAACCCCTGATTCCTGTCCCATTCCCTTAATGCCTCTTTCAAGTATTTCCCATTTTCCCAAAGTCTGCCCCTAAAATCCAGGATACGTGTTTTTGTGTGGTTTGGTTCTGCTCTTTCTGTGATTTCAAACCACAATGACTGGTGGTCACTGTTGCCAGGTGCTCCCCACTATTACCCCCCATCACACTGTCCCTGTTTGTGAGCAGAAGGTCCAGTATTGCCTTCTGCCGAGTTGGTTCCATGACCAGTTGCTTGGGAAGGCACCCTGAAGGAGTCCAGGATAAATCTGCTCCTAGTTGATGCTGCTGCTGGGATGCTCCAGTCCACATCTGGAATATTGAAGTCTCCAACCAGTACTACCTCACCTTGTCTGCCATCCTCTGGATGGCTAGCATCAGCTCCCTATCTGTTTCTTCCTCCTGGGCTGGTGGTCTATAGACCACACCTGTGGGATGGCTGGCCCCATTTTCCTTTCTAGCTTAACCACAGTATCTCTCCCCATTTTGTTCCTCCTGGATCTCTGTGGCCCTTATGTCATTTTTCACATACAGTGCCACTCCTCCTCCCTTCCTGCTCTGTCTCTTCTGAATGTGTTGTAGCCAGGTATGGCCATCTCCCAGTCGTGGTTATCATTACACCAGGTTTCAGTGATGGCCAAAAAGAGATAAAGCCTCCTTCCATTCAGCCTATTTGTGGAGAGGTGTTACCCCATCCACACAGACTACCCCACCCACCCAGGACCAGCTCTCCATTTATTGCTGTGTACAGGTCACACAACATATCACATGACCTCTTCTTCTAATTACTAAGTGTCCACTTTGCCATTGCAGCTTATGCTCGCTGACCACTAGGGGTTGCTGCAGTGCACCCCCAGGCACCACTCCATCTCTCTCCTAATCTCTACTCCCTACTGCTGCTATTGGCACTGATCACCAGGAGTCACCATAGCACCCTCCTAACTACTATTTCTTCCTCACCTACACCACTCTGCACCTTCCTAATCTCTTCTCTCACCTTATCTACTATTGCACCTTGTGAGTCTCAAACCCTGTTCCACTAACCCCACAGCCTATAGCTCTACCACTAAGCCAACAAGTCATGCTATTGACTCCTTCTGATCCATAACTCTTATACCTTTTGGCCCCATACTCAGCTAAAAATACCTTCTGCTGTCCCACTGCAGGTCTCAAACCCTGTAAGCCAACCTCGTTGAATGTTTTGACTGGGTGACTAGGGAGGTGGATCAGGGGAGGGCAGTGGACATGGCCTATCTGGACTTCAGCAAGGCCTTTGACACTGTGCCACATAGAAGACTATTACACAAACTGGGGAATATGGGTGTGGGCAGGACAGTAGTGTGGTGGGTAGGTAACTGGCTGGGTGGCAGGACACAGAGAGTGGTGGTAAATGGCTGTCACTCCACAGAGGGAAGATTGACCAGTGGGGTACCACAGGGATCAGTGCTGGGACCGGCCCTATTCAACATCTTCATCATTGACATTGCGCAGGACCTAGAAGGCAGAATTTCATTGTTCGCTGATGACACAAAGCTCTGTAACAGAGTAGACACACCAGAGAGTGTAGAAAGAATGAGAAGCGACCTGCAGAAACTTGAAGAATGGTCAGGGTTTGGCAGTTGAAATTCAATGCAAAGAAGTGCAAGATAATGCATATGGGCACAAAACCCTGGCACAATATATCAGTTGGGGTGAGGATATAGCATGCACCAAGCAGGAAAGGGATCTTGAGGTTGTCATCTCTGATGACCTCAAGGTAAGGAAACAGTGTGACAAGGCATCAGGTAAAGCAAATAGGATGCTGGGATGTATAGGGGGCATCACCAGCAGGAAAAGGCAGTCATAATTCCGCTATACAAGACACTAGTGAGGCCCCACCTGGAGTACAGTGTACAGTTCTGGAGACCATACCTACGTAAGGACATAGACAGAGTAGAGAAGGTTCAGAGGAGGGCAACAAAGATGGTGCATGGATTGCATCACAAGTCCTATGAAGACAGGTTGAAGGAACTGAACATGTACTCCCTGGAGGAGAGGAGGGAGAGAAGGGATATGATAGAGACATACAAGTATCTTACAGGGTGGAACAGGGTGCAGGAAAACACTATTTTTAAGTGAAAAGATGTTCCAGGACTAGAGGGCATGGGATGAAGTTGGAGGAGGACGATTCAGAGGAAACATGAGAAAGAATTTCTTCACAGAACAGGTGGTGGATAAGTGGAACACCTGCCAGAGGAAGTGGTGGGAGCTGAAACAATCACGGGATTTAAGAATGCATGGGATAGACATAAAGGAATTCTGGAGGTCAGGGGTAAGGGGCAACAGACTTCTAGGACAACGAACTGAACTTACAAGCTCAAATGGGCAGACTGGGTGGGCCATAGGCCTTTATCTGCCGACACTGTCTATGTATCTATGTATCTATGAGTCAGCAGCTCTACCACTGAGCTAGTAAGCCAGTACAAATTACTCTCGTTCCTTAAAGCTCTTATAGCTTTTTGGCACCATAATGCAGCTAGAAAAATACTCTCTGCTGTCCTACTGTGGTTCTCAAACCCTGCTCACCTGGCCCCAAAGTCAGTAGCTCTGCCTTTAAGCCACCAAGTCAAGATATAATCCTTTGGATCTTAAAGCTCTTAAAGCTTTTGCTCCTTAAATCTACCAAAATACACTATTGACCTACCACAGGTCTCAAATTCAATACGTTTGGGACTGAAGTCTACAGCTCTACCACCAGGCTACCAAGCCAAAATATAATTCCACTGGATCTTAAAGCTCTTAAAGCTTTTGCTCCTTAATCCAAAAAAAAAAAAAAACAAGGGCACTTCACTGTTCCTTCCCAGGTCTCAAACCAAGCACCCTTGAGACTGAAGCCAGCAGCTCTATTCACCAAGCCAGCAAGCCAAGATAATCTTGATTTGGTTCCTACAGCTCTTAAAGCTTTGGCTCCCCCCTTCCAGCTACTGTGCCCTAACTCCAAGGCTACCTGGCATCATGAGTGCTAATTTCCACCTTATATGTATTATCTTCTTACACTTCCTGGAACCTAGCTCCCACCAGCCAGACCTCAACCCTTGCCCATGGTCAATTGTACCCACATACCTTACCACTGTAGCCCACCCACCACCATGTCAATGCACCTTGGACCCTTGCATCCACCTCCTTGCTGCCCCACCAACCCCACCTCCGACCCTGGCTCCACCACCTCTGTATCTTCCAGACCCTCCAAACCCTGCCCATTCCCTGTTCACCCACTGCCTGCCCTGTCCCTCAACATACCCACAGGAAACTAACAAACTGCCACCCCAGGGCTACAGCCTTATTTATACTACTACTTCTCTCTGGTAATATCCACTCAAACCCAGGCCCTGCCCCCGCCAATCCACCAACTAAGTCCAATGGACTCCGCATTGCCTCCATGAACATATGCAGCCTGCTTAAAAAATTTGCTGCCATTCAGTGCTGGGTTATATCACACCAACCAGACATCTTAGCCCTAGTAAAAACCTGGCTAACTAAGTCCACCCCAGACTCCTCTGTCTCCCTCCCAGGCTACACCCTATATCTTTTATTTATTTATTTTATTTATTTATTTACTGAGAATTCGGAATTACAAACCTTTGAGTCAAAGACTCTTTTGCAAAGGCTCCACGTCAGTTAACAAAGGGTGGAGGGGGGGAATACGAGTTGGGGGGAAGACAGACGGAACAGACCAGGACAGATTATATACAGGCACAAATTATTTACAGTTTTATGTACAAATCACATTTTAGCAACATTAGCTCTCCGGTGGTTACAGATGGTGGAGAGACATATGCCAGAAAGGCAATGGAAGGCAACTTTCAATGCATAATAAACAAGTGGCATTACTGAGTTAATTGTAGGTATCATGGCAGAGGGACTTTTTTTTTTTTTTTTTTTTACTCTCTCGTTTGGGCAGGTAGGTGACATACCTGCGACCACTGGGTTGCGCATGGGGGGGTTAGCAAGGTCAGAAAGGCCCCTGTGTGGGTGTGTGGGGGAGGGGAGCGGAGACAGGTAGGCCAACGTAGCATGCACATTTTGAGCTATCCATTAGGAAGGTTTTTAGGCCTGCTTTGAAGAGATGGATGTTGCGGGATTGGGAGGAAAGCGGAGTGTTTGTGCAATAATGGGGCGCAGTAGCGGAGGGATCTCCTGCAGGGATGTTCGGCATGGGGAACCACGAAGGATGTGGAAGCCGTGAGTCTGGTAATTCGCCTGAGAGGGGCGGTTTGATGATGTGGTGAAGGCGGTTGGCGCTAGCAGGAGGTGGATCTTTTTGCTAGAATGCAGGTGTGGTACTTGGAGCCTTTGGTCAAAAAATTGCCAGCCAGTCATTCGGTATAGGTTGCAGGTGTGGGTGAGTCTGTCACTGCCTGAGACAAGGCGACATGCTTTGTTTAGAGCAGTGGTGATGCAGCTTAGGGTGGAGTTATCAGCAGTGCCGTAGATTACAATCCCGTAATCGATTAGGGAGAGGATGGAGGATGTGACAGCTATCTGCATGGCATGAGCGGGCAGACTGTTTTTGATTCTGTAGAGGGTACCCACTCTTGAGTTGATTGCTGCCGAGAGGAGGCGTACATGTCTGTGGTAGGAGAGGGAGGTGTCCAGGGTGACCCCCAGATATTTGAAGTGATTGACGCGCTCCAGCAGGGAACCATCCGCATTGGAAATGTGAAGAGCCATCTGGCTGTGCGGGCTTTGGCGGTGAGCAAAGGTCATGGCCTTGGTTTTGGAATAGTTAATGATCAGTCGGTGGTCAGCGAACCAGTTTTCCAGCTCCCGGAAGTTTTCCTGGAGGGTGTGCTGGAGTACGTACGGTTGGGGGTGTTTCAGTAGAGAACCGTCCATCGGCATAGAGTAAGAGATGACCACTGCAGACTTTGGGGAGAGAATTAAGGAAGAGAGGAAGAGCAGTGGGCCTAGGATTGACCTCTGCGGAACACCGGAGCGAACGGGCTTGGAAGTGGAGATGGTGGAGTTTAATCTTACTTGCTGCGAGCGTTCTGTGAGGTAGTCCTTTAGCCAGGCAGCGGCCTCGGAGACTACATTTAGTTGCGGCAGGACTTGAAGGAGTAATTCGTGGCTGACCGTGTCAAAGGCCTTAGTTAAGTCTATAAAGATAGCCCCTCTACGACCCTGGTCGCGTTTCATGGATGAATGTTGTGAGCTCGGCGAGAGCCGTGATGGTGCTGTGGCCAGCTCTGAACCCATGCTGTTCCTTGCTGAGCAGGTTGTGTTTTGTTAGATGCTCAGTAAGTTGGTCAGAGACTATTTTTTCCAGGGCTTTGGAGAGAGGAGGGAGTATAGAGATTGGTCTATAGTTCCCGGGGAGGGTGGGATCCCGCTCTTTAAGATAGGGGTGATCACGGCTTTTTTCCAGGCAGTGGGGAATTGGCCGAGGCGCAGTGAGAGGTTTAGGATATGTGTGAGATGGGTTATGGTGATATCAAGGGTAAGCCTTATGAGTTTTAGGTCCAGGGAGTCGAGTAGGTAAACGTGGCGGCGTTTGTGCATTCTATGCTCATGACACCATCGTAGGCCATGCCCTCCCAGCCCACAAGCTTGTAGATGGTGCCCAGGCCCTCACCCTCGAACTCACCCCAGACACATCCAAGAGCCCCCTCTATCTCACAGTCTCCTATATCCCCCCAAGGAACCAGACCCCTGCAATATTATCTCTCACTGAATATCTCTCCTCCCTCCCCCATAAGGCTCAACAAATCCTAGTAGGAGACCTCAATGTAAACTGGCTCAGTCCCACTACCTCGCCAATAAGAGACACTTTCGCTGCATTGGACCTGACTCAACTTGTCTCACAACCCACCAGACATAACCAAAATTCAGGGACAAGCACCCTTCTAGACGTCATTGTCTCAAACCACCCCCAAAAGATTCAAAATATTCAAGTCCTCCCAGATTCCTTAAGTGACTACGCCCCTCTCCTATTCCTCCGGTCTACCCCCACCCCCCAAACTCGTAACCCAAACCACTCACCACAGGCCCTTTCACCTAGGAATACTGTTAAAAGTCAGGCAGTTCCTCACTCACATTGATTGGTCTCCCATCCGCCATGCAACGAGCATTGACACTGCCCTCAACCTATTCTCACAAGCTTTTACCAAGGCCTGTGATCTTTTTGCACCCTTCACCATGATCTGCTCGAAAAAACAAAATGCACCCTGGGTCACCCCTGCCCTACTCCAACTACTCAGGGACAGGGCTAACCTTTGGCATATAGCCACTGAGACTGGTTGGGCTGCCGACAGGCAGGCATATAATGCTGCCCAGAACAGGTGCACATGGGCCATCCGCAAAGCCAAGGCTAACCATTACCAGGCAACCCTCACCTCCTCATGGGGCTGCGCCTGAAACTTCTGGGACAATGTAAAAGAAATAACTGGGAAATCACACTCCCCCAGTACACCTTACAGTCAATGGCACCACCATCACTGACCCCACCGACATTGCCAACTGCCTTAGCTCCTCCTTTACTGATCTTAGCCCTGTCCTCTCGAGTAACTTTTTCTACCTTACTCACAGCACACCACCTTCAGATCTGCAGCACCCCCGGTTCTACCTACGCAAGGTATCCATTCAGGAAGCCAAACCACTCCTGCTTAAAACACTAAAAGGCACCAGTCCTAGCAGGGACTCCCTGGATCCAAAAATCCTCCGTCTGGTCCTGGATGAAGTCCTGGTCCTACTTACAGATCCACTGAACCGATCCCTTTGTCTGGGGCAATTTCCCACAGCATGGAAAACTGTGACAGTCACACCAGTTCATAAAGGTAGAGACCGATCCGCCCCAGCAACTATCGGCCAATTTCCATTCTTCCCCCCTTCTCCAAAGCATTAGAAAAAGTGGTGGCCACCCAACTCATGGAATATCTAGCAAAATATAACATCCTGTGTCCAGAACAGCATCGTTTCCGTGCTGGTCACAGCACAGGCACACCTTTCTTGGAGTTCTCCAACTTCCTACACACCTCCCTGGACCTCGGCTCACTAGTTGGGGCAGTGTACATTGACCTCTCTAAGGCCTTTGACACTGCCTCCCACCCACTTCTACTAAATGCCCTCAACCATACAGGTTTCTCTGCTGGCCCCCTCTCCTGGTGTGTGAGCTACCTATCAGCCTGTCTCCAGCTTGTCAAAAACAATGAGGTGCTCTCAGAAACTCATCCCATACACTCTGGGGTTCCCCAGGGCTCTATCCTGGGCCCACTACTCTTTAGGCTGTACCGAAATCCCCTGCCTAGTGCCTGTTCTGGCAATATTCTACTATATGCTGATGATGCTGTGATTTATGCAGCTCACAAAAACCTCTCTTCCCTCCAAGACTCCCTCCAGTGCTCTTTCAATGATGCTGAGAATTGGTTTAACAAGAGCAGACTAGTAATTAACCTCAAAAAAACTAAGTCAATGCTCTTTGCCCACCCCCAGAACAAAGCCAGCAAAAGTCCCCTCCAAATCCTCCCCAGCACTTGTCAACCACTCAAACAAGTTTACTCGTACAAATACTTTGGAATCACATTTGATTCGGCCTTCACCTTTCATGCCCACATTACTGCCCATGCTTCCACTGCAAACGCATGCCTTGGCATCCTCTACTGGCACAAGGACTGCCTCCCACCTGATGCTCTCAGGCTTGCCATCACATCCACAGTAATGTCCCTTATTGACTACGGTCTCCCAGTATATGGTGCTGCTGACTCCACTGCCCTCAGCAAGATTAGACTGATGCTAAATAAGGCTTGCAGGCTACTGACCAGTGCCCCTAGACTTACCCACACCTGTCAACTCTATGACATGGCCAAACTCCTAAACCTCGACGAATGCATCCGCTACCAAACCGGCCTGCTAACCAAGAAAATTCTACTTGGGCTCTCCCCCCCCAGAGTGTCTGCCTCCATCCAACTTACACCCCCCAGAGCCTCCACCTGAACCTCAGACAAGGTCACTGTACTAGTGCCCAGAACTAGTACCACCCGGGCTCAGAGGTCATTCAGCTACAGAGCCTCTACCTGGTTCAACTCACTCCCCGCAGCCATTTTCAACACTGCCAAAATTGCCCCCTTCAAAGCTGCCTTACAAGACCTGCTGTTCAACACGCACTGCTGCACCTGTCACTAAAAGATACTCTGATGCTCTTCTGGCACTATTGACATGGTCCACTGGGCTGAACAATCACCCACCCCACCCCACCCACTCCTCTCCCAGGCCCTCTCTCCTCTGCCAGTACCTGCTGGTACTAATTGAAATGTTTATTTATTACACATGTGTTCAAGCAATTGTATGTAATACTATGTATTTCTGTTCATGCAACCTATGTAAAGCTATGTGATTCTGTATGTCTGTATCCTGTAAATATGTAAAAAATCTGTTACTCTGTCTTGACTGTACTGTGTAAATTATGTTACCATGTGTGTCCTCTCTGTGAAGAGGTACCTTTGTAAATGAGCCACTGGCTGAAAGGTTGTAAATCTGATTATGCAGTAAATAAATAAACACACTGACTTGATTGTTTTAGGGTGTCATAAATGATGACTCCCAGGTCCCACTCTTCTGTAATGGTATTATGTTTAACCCCATTTAGCCAGCACTCTGTCCATGGGCTACCTTTCCCTAGGTGCATTACTTTGCACTTCTTTGCATTAAACCTCAGCTACCACACATTTGGCCATCTTTGTATAATAGTCTTTAGAGATTTTCTTTTAGTTCCCTAACTCCTTCTACACTTTTAACCCTTCCACTAAGCTTAGTGTCATCAGCAAAATGGGCAGGTTTACCCTGTATTCCCTCACCAATGTGACTAATGAACATGTTGAAAATGACTGGGCCCAGGACCAATCCCTGAGGTAACCCACTTGTGACATCTCCCTCCATTGACCTCACCCCATTTACAGCAACCCTTTGTTTCCTGCCCCTAAGCCAATTTCCCTCCCACCTAAATATGTCCTTGGCCATGCCAATGAATAAATAAATAAATTAATAATATACTGTGTTGTATATGTAATTCATTGCAGAGTGTATGTGTTTTACTATATGATATGCCACGTGTATTACAGCATATAATTGTGGATCTCACCATAAAGTGTATGGGTTTTACTCTAAGGCCATAAGGTATGTGGTATGCCTCTAATGGCATCCCATATTTCTGTCAGTCTTTCTCTATCTGCCTGGCTGCCTCTGCGTGTCTGTCTATTTTATCTGACAATTGCACACACCTGCAGCAATTAACAAGGATCCCAATGAATATCAAAAACATTGCCTTTTGCCTAATACTTACTTTATAGTACTTGTGGTCACAACAGACCAGAGTACATTTTTTTTTCATTGAGTATCTTATAATCATTGGATCCCTGCAGACTATCCTTCACTGGCATCATATTTATGATTTAATAGAAGAATGACATGTAATATATTAAATTATACAATGGCAAGAAAGAATCCTGGCTTCTGATTGGTCAGTTGGCCATCACAGCTGGGATGTTATCCTGGCATAACATCCCTGCTGATTGTTTGGATTAGTTAGTTGTATTTGTATTTGCCTTTCTTTGCATATTCTCTTAAGAAACAAAAATATTTTCCAGACTAACAAAAGCATTCTTTAAAATTATTTTTTTTATTCTGTATAAAATTACAAACCATTGTATAATAGGAATAATGCCCTCCAGGGTGGGTGTTATGCTGGGATAACATCACTTCTCAGGTGATGGGTGCCCTCAGCATCCTCGGGCCCAGCCACCTGGGGTGGGATGTTATCCCAGCATAACACCCACCCTGTCAGGCATTATTCCTTTAACATGTTTTCCCACCTAAAGCATTTATAATCAGGAAGCATTAGATTTGCAATGTAAACAGGATAAGTATTCTGTATGACAAATAAAATTAAATAGCTTTCCTTTCACATTAGAATGCTGAATATGGCATTTAATTGCAATGGCTCACAAAGCATTACTAGCTGTGCAAAGCAGGTACTAATATGGCAGTAATAATGTAAGGTGCATTTTTATTAAACTGTTGGATTAAGCTGTGCATTCAGTCATTATTAAAAAAAGAATATTAAGAGCTAGTAGCACAACAAATAGCAGACATAAAGTGTTATTGCTTTTTTAAAGTAGTCAGTGCTTACATTTTATTTCTGAACTATTTTTCTATTTCCATTTGCTCATTGAAAATTTACGACTTGATTGCATTAGATTTGTTTTTAAGAGCATGCTTTACCTGGCAGCTGACATGGCTAATCCTGTTCAGCTTCATATATCACCAGCATTGTGACCTCACTAATTGTGGCATAATTGGAGATCAATCTGGCAGCAGTTGCATGGTCCTTCCTAAGCAGGTGTGATGTTGCAGTTAGTGAGGTCATAATGGTGCTGATCATGTATGTAGAGTAATAGAACCAGGTAAGTCAGCCTGTAGACAGAGTGCTGTTCCACATATTTTATAACACCTAGTACTGCCAAACAAAAAAAAAATCTTCCATGTAGCAAAAGGGAAAATAAAAAGTACTTCAAACATAAAATGTACTGGTTGACATCTTGTAAATGTTAATGTAATTTCAGGCAGTATACTAACTCTTTAGGCTTCTGTTGAGAGTCTCAGAGCAGTCAACATAATTGAAAGCTCTTTGTGCTGCAGTCGGGCAGTTCTGCATGCCTGTTCAACATACAGAACTGTGCATCCTGAAAGGGATACAAAGAAAGGAAAGAAGTTTAATGTACAGACAAGACAACAGGAAACAAAGGAGCATAAAAATTTGAGAAGTAGCAATAAAGCAGGTGGGAACTGGAACATAAATAATATTCATCAGGAGCCTAAAGCATTGACTAAATATAATAGTATCAGAATGATAAATCAATATCACCTGCACAGCAAAATCTTTGAAAACAAAAACAAATGGTGCATACAAATTGCACCTGATTAGACATGCCAATAAGGAACATTAGCAATGAAACAAGGACTGGGTTAGGTGAAGCTTTGGATCTGGAGCAGTGCATGCTGCTCAGTGAGCAGGGATTTGACTTACAAAAGCCAAGATGTAGGCATGTCCACCAGATGTACCACATCCCAGAATCATTGTTCATTGTCTGGAAGCTAAAGGTGTTGTTTTCAAATCCAAGTCTAACTATAACATCTGTTTAACTTTCTACACAACTGCTGTTTTTGCACTGAATTGCCTGTCTAAATTAGAAGAAAAAGAACTAGCATTTATAAAGTGCTTTTCATGCACAATGTATCTCAAAGCACTTTACAAGGAATGAGAGTCTGGTAGTGAAGTGACCTGTAATGTGTAGCGGCAGCCAATTTTCACATCAGCACCTACACACAGCCTTGGACAATTGCATGAACTAGTTTTTATGGGATGAAGAATGTTGGCCAGGATACCAGGGAAAATCCCCAACTCTTCAGGGAGGTGGTGCTATCTGTATCCTACCCAAGGGTCTGTGGCCAGCATGGAGAGTAGAATGGCTGCCAGGGTGGCTGCCAGGGTGAAGGAGATTGCTTTCCTTCTCATCTAGTTTACTGAGGAAGCAGAGGGAATTCCTTCAGGAGAGAAGACTTTGCAGGATACTCCTACTCTTCCTAAAAAACTACAGAATTGGAAGAAACTGACAGTGACATTAATATATCTACTTCTGTGGACCCTGATGTGAGGGATGATATTTCTTAAGAAATGGTTCACCTGAAAAAGAAGGAGCACCTTTTGGCTCTGCTTGGTGAATAAATGGAACACATGCAGGCTGTTCATTTGCATGCTGCCAGGAAAAAAAAAAGTAGCTGGTGAAGAATGCCTGCTGTTAATCCATTCCCTGGTTTTGCTGATCTGAGTGTTTCCGAAGCTGTACTGGAGGTAACCATCGCATGGCACCAAACTGGAATTGGACTGCAGCTTTGAATAAGATGCCTGTAAGTCATGTAGGAAGAGAAGACCTGACAGGTGCAGTCATCTCACAAGTTCATCAGCTGGAAAGCCCACCAACACTGGGAGCAGCTGCAGCAGTTAAGATCAAAGGCCTGTCATTTGAGGCGATTAAAACTCCAGCAGGCAGACCTTTTAGTAGCACTACTGGGAACCACCCTCGGAAAGCAGCTAGATGTCATATTTAGCAATCCCACACCAAACCAAAAATCATGGATGGGAAAGCCTAGAGGAAGGTGCTGCATGGCATTTTCTTTGACCACTGAGTGCAGCAGACCTGGGAAAGGAATTCCCCACTGAGTCAGGTCAGTCCCCTGTTTCCAGTACAAAGCAGCTTACAGGCCAGGGGGAGAAGAGACTCTGCTATAGGGAAGGCTGTGACTGTAATAATTTCTGATAGTAAGGTTACACATGTGCCCCCTACAGCTATGGATACTCCAGTTCAAGCACACAAAATCCCAGGCAGAGTCACATCAGTGAGAGATTCTACCTTTTTGAAACAGAAATTCCTGCCAGCTTTGAATTTCAGTTAAACTCAGAACCTCAGCGGTTTGCTGGACGGATCACCAGTGAAAGTCCTTGACCCTCAGCTGGACTCCTACATTGGTCTGGGTAAAAAACAAAGACCCAGTGTTAGGCCTCCCCCATTCTATCCCAATCTGATCAGCAAACTGGTATTACCCCCAGTAAAATGGGCATGATAGCGAAACAAGGTGAAGTGTCCATAATTGATTTAATTCATGACCCTGGAAATACACAAGTTGCTGCCAGAGAAACTCAAAGGGGGAGAGAGGATGAGGCCCCCCTACTCCCGAGAGCACAAGTGTTAGATGATGGAGGCCTTGGCCTCAGGCGGATCTACAAGCTCAAAGACCACACCTAGCACTTCACCCAGATATGAGGACCCCACTGAGACTAGGGCTTCCTCTGATAACTCAAGGTGCCCTGAACAGTGCAGATATGGAGATTTTTTTTTCCACCTGTGGAGTTGGTGAAACAAAGAAACACTTTAAGGATCAATTATAAAGTGGCAGGGAAGATCAGCCAGGTTGAATATACAGTACATAGCTAGGACATTAATTAAGGAAGCACGCATTTCTATGCAACTGAAATACGCGGTCTGATTAACACACCCGGAGACAGATCATTTGATGTGAGTCTTTAAACAGCTGCTAGACTTGAGAGATTCTGGACCAAATACCACCAGGACAATAATATGCCAGTAAGGACTACATTTTTTATTATACCTTCGACAAAACATGAAGTCAAAATTGTAACAGTACTTTTCAAAAATGAGGGGATCAGGATTTTGGACATATAACAATGCACTGGTTTAAGCAAAAAACAATTATGAGTACTCCAGATACCATAATGGATTTGGAGAACATTTGGACTGGTAGATGGCAGGTCAGAGAGCAACTGTTACATAGTGAAAATGGAATTCAGCATCTTCAGAACCATTTTTATTTGGGCTAGGACAGAGGGGTGGTCTTTCATACAGGCCAGCCCAAGTTTTGTTACCACTGTGGTTCAAAGGCTCATTTCAGCAGTGCTTGCAAAACTGTTCAGTGTGGGCTTTTCACTGAACATGGGCATTTGAGTAATCAATGCAAAATTAAAATGTGACACAAATTGTGTTAGGAGGAGGGACACTCATTTAGGTCCTGTCCTTGGGCATTGCATAACAGAGGGGACATAATGGATCAAGCAGAACAGAACAATAACATATACATTGCCCAGAAAACCAGTAAGGAAATGGACTCCCAAGCATTACATTTCAGGGAAGGTCCACTGCCTACTCACACTGTAAAACAGGCTACCCCACCCAGGAAAGTACAACAATGTATACTATGGAAGTTATCTTGAAACAAATATTATCTGACCTGAATCATAATATGGAGAACATTTCTGAGGTCAATTCAAGTGAAGTAGGCACTGACACCACATGATACTAGATGTAGTACACTCAGAATAAGTTGAAGATATAGACAGGTCAAGAAGCTTCTAGTACTGTACCTGCTCCCCCACCTCAGAAACTGAAGTAGCTGTCCCCACCATCAACTCCAAACAGGGACTCTTTCAGGATAGTTACTAGACAAAGACAAGCATTTGTCAATGCCAGATGTATGCCTCTGGTAACGTTGTTGAACTGGATCTTAGGTGCAAATCCCTGTGCTGAAAGATCAATATGTGCTGGGCTTGGGGGGGGGGTGCAATTACAGCATGAAAGAAACAGACATCGATGGACATTTTTTACAGTGTTTATTTTTACAAAATTAACCTACATGTGAGTGTTTTCTTTATTTCAGGTGGAGACACTGGGGGATTGGGCACCCCCATTGTCAGTGTTATGAGCAGCCCCCAGAAGTTCTGGGGTTTTAGATGCTTAGTAATGCATTTTAAGGCTTATATGGAAGATAAAGCAAAGTCCTGTTAGGTCTCCCCCACCCCTGACTCCAAGGAAAAAATATAATTCGATGGCTGGTGGAGTCCTCCCCAAGAAATGGTTTAAATGGTAAGTGTTCAAATTTGCAAGTTGTTGCACTTTGAAGGGGAAAACTAAACTCCAATTTTATAGTCAACCATTGTTTAAATATCAATGCCAGATACAGTTAATTTCATTGTTTGATCTACTCTATATTAATGTAAAATGCTCATTATTTACTACCCTAGTAGCCAAGTGACCAATAATGTTCTTAAATGTTCCATTTTCCACTCTATCAGCAGCCTACAACAGCATGTGTAACCTGGTGTGTGTGTGTGTGTGTGTGTGTGTATGCTGGTGGGGGGAGTAAGCAGGCTGAGAGTACATGGTGAGATCAATCAGATGTGCTTGCTGAAAGAGCTGATTTATGAGTCTGTCAGCACATTGTTTTGAAGTCCAGGCACTTTCATGCCTAAACAGTGTCATGACTAGACTTGCTGATTATTGATCAAGCCCCTTGTAGAACCTCTTGCATTGGCCCACCATGACACGTCTCTCAAAACCTTGTACATAGCAAAATGTTCAACTTGCTCTAGCGTGCACGGTGAATATAAAAAAAGGGTCCACCTAAATCAAAATGTCTAGGAAAGGCTCTATGTAACTACAACCCTTTCATAGTCCTATCTCATCACAAAGATTGGTGTGAAATGGAAAAAGACTATGATGCCTCTTCAGTCTCTTCTTCACATCAGAACCCACCTGGATTAGACCCTGGGAATTCTAAGAAATGGGAAAGCAATAGCAGATCTTGGAGCAGGAATTTGGGGGAGGGGACAGAAATAATGTCCAACCCATTTTTCCTCTTTCATTTCGGCCTTATGAGCAGTACCTTAAACCACAGTCTATCAGTATCTGTCATGAAAATAGTATCTAGAATACTAAGAAAAGGCTTGCAACATTTTCTGTGTTACAGGAACATCACTTGAACATTGTCTTACATCCACATGCATTTGTTGCGGGAAGTTTCCATAGCTAAGAAAGCATGGAGCACAGTCCATCCTTTCGGTCTTGGGGGAGGATAGGTGCTCCAGGGTAAGTATTTTACTATATGTCCATCTTAAAGTTCATACCTTAATTGATTTAATAATTCCTATCAGAGCTTTACCTTTGGATGTAAATTACAATGGGTTTGAATTTTGATTATTAACATGGCCCACTGACTGCAACTGCTAGAACCACGCTGTTCAGAATAATTCAACCCTATTTGTACACCTCAAATGGGGTAATGTTGGGTGGTGATTTTAATTGTGATTTTGACGGGTATTAAAACCTTGGAGACAAAAAAGATACAGTGATACCAGCTTTCTTTATCAGATGATCACCAATACACCCCTGGTGGATGCTGCCACAGTACTAAAGGGGTCAATGAAAATACCTTTTATAAAGGATCGCCATCCTTTAAGATAGATTTTTTTTGTTTCTGTAACCATTGTTTTGGATAGCATCAGCTACAGTTATTCCTGCAGAAACATCAGACCAAAAGGCCGTGATATACATGCTGGACAAGCCTTCTATGATACAGCAGGGCCTTCTTTATGGAAACTTCATTGTGTACTAATGGTTGACAGAGAAATAAGGGATACATTTACTGATTTAACACAGCTAAACAGATTTATTTCATTAGCCAAAAGAAAGAAACAAAAAAATATTTTATGTATCGCAATCTTAGACACAATTGACATAAATTACTTTCTGTAGTAGAAGACTCATACTGTGACCTTTCTGCCCAGATTTCCCCAAGTAAAACAGACATGACTAAATTTCAATACCAAAAAGTCAGTTCTTTGGTCCAAGAGCTGAAATTTGCCACCCAAGGAAGGAAGATGCAAGTATATCAATTTAATGACTGCAAATATAGGATCTCAAAAAGGTTTATGACCCAACCAAAAGAATGATAGGGGTGAAGATTGTAACCATCTGGAGGATATAAAGAAGGCTATTGATGACTGTTCAGGGATTCTTTGGCAGTGCAGACCAGAGGCTGGAGGTTGGGAAGACTTCCTTAGTATGATATCATTCTCCTCACTATCAACAGACACATTTACAAATTATTTATTTTTATTTTTATTTATTTATTTGTTAACTGGGTGGGTACTCTGATTCCAGGGACCATTTTCAGGTATGACCCGAGTCATGGAGATGGCACAAATACATAGATACAGATATCATAGGTACATCGAGAGAAACAGTACTAGGATTATACATACAAACATACATGCAAACATATGAAATGCCAGCAGAAACAGGCCTCATGGTTTATCGAGTCTGCCCAATTCTGCAGCTAGTCCCTCAACTTGCAGCTGCCCCACCCTCGCCTCCCCTCCTATTAACTACCCCCTCACTCTGTCCCACCCTCTCTTAAATCCTCCCACCGTTCTACATGATACCACCTCCTCAGGAAGAGTGTTCCACTTATCTACCACCCTTTCTGTGAAAAAGTGTCTCCTGATTTCCCTCCTGAATTTCCCCTCCTCCAATCTCAGCTGATACCCTGTCATGTCCTTCCCCCATCTGATCTGAAGAATCCCTTTTGTATTAATCCTGTTAATACTCTTTAGGTACTTAAAGATTTCAATCATATCCCCCCATCCCTTCTCTCTTTCAGGGAATACATTTGCAGCTCTCCCAGCCTCTCCTCATAGGATTTACCCTCAAGTCCCTGTATCATCTTGGTTGCCCTATGCTGCACCCCCTCAAGCTATCTGATGTCCCTCTTCAGGAATGGATGCCAGTACTGCACACAGTATTCCAGGTGCGGCCTGACCAGTGACCTGTACAGGGGTAGGTTCACGTCTCTGTGCCTGGAGGAGATTCCCCTTGCTATGCACCCCAACATCTTGTTTGCCATTGAGGCCGCCTTCCGGCACTTAGCTGAGTGGTTCATACTCCCCATTATTAGTACCCCTAGATCCTTTTTCTCCACTGTGCTTACCAACTGTACCCCTCCCAACTGATATTTCCTCCCTTGTTCTTTGCTCCAAAGTGCAGTACCTTGTACTTCTTGGTGTTGAACCCCAATTGCCATGTCTTTGGCCATTCCTGCTGTTAGGTCAGGTCTTCCTGCAGCCCTCTCCACCCCTCTATGTCATCTACCACTGCACTGATCCTACTCGGGATCCCATTTGAGATATCGGATATGAATATCCCAAATAGCAACAGTCCCAGTACTGAACCCTGGAGCACCCCACTAATAACATCCCCTGGTAATGAGAGATCCCTCCCACCACAACCCTTTGCTGCCTACTCCTCAGCCAACTGATGATCCAGTTGACCATTTTTGTCCCCTTTCCAATGTATTCCAGTTTCCCCCACAGCCTCCCATGTGGAACTGTGTCAAAGGCCTTGCTGAAGTCCAAATATAGGACATCTATTGCATGGCTCCTGTCCAGTTCCCTGGTAACCCAGTCATAGTACTCAACTAGGTTTGTCTGGCAGGATCTGCCTGATACAAAACCATGCTTATGGCTGTCTTGGAGCCCATTGTCCTCCAGAATGAGCACCAGTTTCTCCTTTAGGATTGACCCCATGAGTTTCCCCATGATTGAAGTGAGACTCACTAGTCTGTAGTTGCCTGGATCATCCTTCGGGCTGCTTTTATGAATGGGCACTACATTGGCCATCCTTCAGTCCTGTGGCATGCATCCTGTGTCCAGTGATGTACTGAACAGGTCTGCCAGTAGTCCTGCCAGGATCTCCACTAGCTCCTTAAGTACCCTCGGGTGAATGCCATCCGTGCCCCAGATCTTTGTCCATTCTCAGTGCCCTTAGTCTCTCCAGCACCTTATCCTCCGTAATTCTGATATCAGTCACCCCCACACCTCCACTGCCCACTCCCATCTTCCCATGGGGTATCTGGCTCCCTATTTCCTTCATGAACACAGAGCAGTACTTATTCAGTGCCTCTGCCTGGTTCTCCCCCTTCTCCCCCTTCTCCACCCATCCCCCATCTTTCTTAATCCTCACAAACTGGTCTTTGTTCTTTCTTCTCTAGCCAATGTATCTGAAGAAGTCCTTTTCCCCCATTCTTGATTCTCTGTGCCTTTCTTAGCTCTCTGGAAGCCTTGGCCACTCTGGCTAGCCTTGTATCCTCCCTGGACTTCTTTGTTTATTCATATTTGTCCCCTTGCCCTCCTGATTTCCTAAGCCTCCGGAATGCTTGTCTCTTGGCAATCACCCCTTTCATTGCACAGTTTCAGATACAAACATAGAATGAATGAGAACTTAACATTGAACAATTTATGTTTGCCTTACAGTCGCCAGTGTTGAAATCTGAAGGCCTGGAAGTGGTACACTCTCTTAATTAAAACACAGCTGCTGGAAATGGAAGACTCCCAGGAAAACTATATAAATTGTTTATTGAACTCCTGGTGGATATACTGGTTTTGCTATTGACTATAACACTTGTTTGTCTGAAAACTCTTGTGTAAAAGTTTGTAACAAGGTTTCATGGTTGTTCTTTATAAATCATGTGATTATTCTGAACTAAAGAACTGGTGACCACTCAGTCTATGAAATGCCTATATTACAATTTTGATGAAAATCCTTTGTAAAAGACTGGCAACCATAGCATCCACTCTGATCTTGAACTCTAAATTATGTGCCATTCTGGGTAGATGGATCTAGGATAATTTAGCTCATATAAGGGAAATTGTGGAACTTGGAAAACATGGGATGTCTGAGAGCCTTCTGTCCTTGGACCAGGAGAAGGTCTTCAGTAACATGCACAATGAATACTTATTCTTTGCTTTGGAATAATATGGCTTCCTTGGTCAGTTTGTTCAGTCGGTACATTTTCTGTATGAGTGTGGAACAGTCTTTTAAGTAGTTAATGGACTGAAAGGTAAAGAATGTCATATTCAGAAAGGGGTAAGGCAGGGCTACCCCCTTAGTCCTATTTTATATGTCTTTGCTATAGACCCAATATTAATGAGACTTAAAAATTATCCAAATATCAAAGGGAATGTAATGCCAACTGTGGGGGTAACCATTAATTAATTAATTGATGCAGCTGATATCTATTGTTAGGCAACTCTATTAAGGCATTTGGCACTAGGTCATTTTGAAGAGTTCTCAAAAGTCTGTTTCTAAATTACATATGGTTAAGAATAATAGGATGTATTTAAAAATTTCTGCTCCTTCAGTTGCCTTGGACATTGGAGAAATCAATCTTACTGAAGAGCCCATAAAAATCTTAGGTAGTCGTTCAGAGTTAATACTGACATGGTGCAGTATAACTGGAAAAAGAAACTGGACATGGCAGATGTTACTGTTCCTAAATGGTGTTCTTGGCCCATGTCACAAGAAAAACAAATTTATATAATTAAGACCTTTTTAATATATATATATTTTTTCTATGTCTTAGTTTTGTTTCCTTCCCCCCATTGACTTTGGAAGCAAAATTGTATAGTGTTTTTTCCTTTGGTGGGGGTGTCTTATGTGAAAGCCATTCAAACTCTATTAAATTGGGGACATACTTATACTGTAGCAAGATAAAAGAAGGGTGTCTTAAAATGGTAATTCTTGTGTTTATTTTCATTGAGTGTGTAGTGTTTTCATTTGAGGCCTATTCCCTTGGGACGATTATGTATGAGTCTAGCTTTGTTATTAGTCTTTGGGGAAAAATACATTAACAACTATTATGAACTGGGCACTACAAATGTTGGAAGCTGATTGGCTGAGCCCTCTTCTTACCCTTGATTATATTCAGCAACATAATCACAGTTAAGAAAAGGTGCAAACTAACAGCTCATTTTACCTGCTCCAAATCTGTCCACCCATACATTTTGTTAGCCAGAGAGCTGTGTTGAGGTCATGGTCCATCTATCAGGTGTGATGGCATGAGTAGAGATGCAGAGAAATTAAATTCCACCTGTGAAGTGAATGCGAAGTGGCCACTTCACATTATCATAATGCTACGTGAAGTGGGCTTTGAAAAGTACTCACTTCACTTTGTTATGATGACTTTGCATTGTTATTTCACCTTAATGCAAAGTTAGGGTGAATGGCAACAATATAGACACTTTAGGCAACCCCCCACACACACACATGGCTTACAGTACTGTAAGTCACATGCTTTAGCCAGGCAGGAAGGAAGTGAGTCATACAAGTAGATACTTTCACTTTCTCCTTTGCAGAGGTAGAAGGAGGAAGCAATTTGTGGAGGAGAAGAGATTTTATTAGTTTCTTGAGCAAATTCCAAAAACCCAAAAGCTTTTTTAAAAGCTAATTCTTTAGTTTTTTTTGTACTGTTTTGTTAGTTCTTTTTGGTGACCGATTTCTTTGTTTTATAAGTTTTGTTTTGTGTGTGTGTGTGTGTGTGTGTGTGTGTGTGTGTGTGTGTGTGTGTTTGCATGTGTATGAGTGTGTGTGAAGTTGCTCATCACATCGGAGAGGGAAGGAGTGTTTTTTTGTGTGATGGACCAGGGACAGTATGTGGTCCATGGCCGGAGGGGAGTGTGCACACATGGGGGTCATAGCCAGATGGCGTTGGACCACTCCAGACTCTTTGGTCCTGCCACCCCCCCTCTGAAAGCAGCAGCACCACCAGTGCCACAGCCACATCCACCAAGTCCACCACAACCACCACCACCAGTAGCAGCTGCAGCAACTCCAACAGCACCACCTCCACAGCAGCAGGTTTAGCCACATGTGCACGACCATGCTGCCGGCACTACATCTGCCCCTCCTGTGCCTGGTACCCTCTGCAGCTCCCCAGTTTGGCAGTTTTTCAACTATGTCAGGTGGACAGCAGCTTTATGGTGTGTTTGCTTTGTAGTGTGCAGGTGTGCCATGGCCTCCAGGGGACACATATGGGGACTGGGGCCAATGTACACATATGCTGAACCACCACAAGGTGGAGTGGCAAGCTGCCACCAAATGGACCGGGCCTCCACCTGCTGACCCTTCTGTGGCAGTGGCAGAGGGTGCTGCTGTTGTGTGTTGCTGCAGCAGGAGGAGGGCCACAGCAGCAGCTGCTCCACCACTGCCACCAGCACCACCCTCACCACCACCACTAGCTGGTATTCCTCCCGCACCAGTGGATCCCACAATACCTGCAATGCAGGCAGACATAACACTTTTGTGGGCTATGGTGTAGGAAAATAATGAGTGGGTGGGTGCTGTCAAGCAGCAGGTGGAGCAGATTGAGCAACATCAGCTGCAGATTGTGTCGATGGTCCATCTTCTGCTGGAACATCAGGGGATCCCCATTAGCTTTTTTTTTTCAGCACCCCCCCCACTGCTGTAGTTTTTGGTTTTTTGTTTATGTTTAATAACATACAGAGGGAAGGCCACAGTATTAGTTTAAAGGAAAGCAGTCAGCAAAAGGAGGTCCGGCCCCCTGCAAGGCTTAACCTCTGGTTAAGCCTTTTAAGTATGTTACAGCGTTTTTCTCGTGCCTCAACATACTTTATTTTAATAAAGAAAAGTCAGTGACCCGGAAGTATGGCAGATGCTATGGGGGCTCCACTATGTGTAAAGGTGCAACAGTGACACACCATGTGCTTCAATACAAAAGTATTGAAGTGCATGGTGTATCTCCACTGCATCTTTCCTTTACACATAATGGAGCTTCCAAAGCATCCAGTCCACCATACTTCTGGGTCGCTGACTGTTCTTTATTAAAATAAAGTATGTTGCAGCATGAGAAAAATGCTGCAACATACTTAATAGGCTTAACCGGAGGGTAAGTCTTGCAGGGTGTGGGACATCCTGCTGCTGACTGCTTCCCTTTAAATATATACATACACTTACAGTCATACATGCTCCTTATTGCCCTGTTACTATAATCCAGTGCCTCAATAATGTTTACTTTCTGTTGTGGAGTGGTTGTTCAAAAGCTGGTGTGAGCAGTGCAAGTATGATGTGCTAAATTGCATGTGTGCAGTCAGTGTTGTTTCCTCTGTGTGTGTGTGTGTGTGTGTGTGTGTGTGTGTGTGTGTGTGTGTGACATCAGACATTGTGCAGCTTCTTGCAAACATATATTGCTGACTTATTGCAGTGTTTTGGTATAAAGAATAGCGATAAGTATAACATATATTTTATTGTCACCATCATCATCAGTGGACTAAGTGATATGATATTTTTTCAGAGGTGTCTGGCAAGAGTGCACCTTAGTCACATACTGCACACATGAATTTTAGGAGAGCTGTGTGCTCTGTGAGTGATTGAGGTGCACAGTGACCCAATACCTCTGAAAAAATATCGTATCACTTAGTCCGCTGATGACGATGGTACAAATAAAATCTACATTATATATTCTTTCTTATCTTTATTCTTGATATACTGCAACAAGTCACACCATATATATGTTTGCATGAAGCTGGACAATGTCTGCACACACAGGAAAGAACACTGATGGCACACATGCTGTTTAGCACAACATACTTACACTGCTCAGTCATGCTTTTTGCGAAGCACTTCAAATCACAAGTCCTGACACAAAGAAAACATTACTGGGGCTCCAGAAATATTTCTTTCTTTGAAATAGACATTAAATCAGCAGTGCAACAATCTGGTGAAAATTTTGACTTACAGTTTTTTATGCTATTTTACATTGCCACTTTACTTACCTTCTGACTTGTATGATACCATTCTTTCCAGTATTTGAGTCTTATTTAGTACTTTTTTCAACTCTGAAATAATAAAATGAATACTCCTTTTAATATGGTGCAGACCAGGGGCAGGATTCTCAAAGCTCTCAGAAGGAGCAAAACCTTCCCTAAGTCCCCAAAACTCCCTCAGCTATGGAAAAAAAGGGAGTTTGCTCCAAGTGCTATTCACAAAAACCTCCTCAGCTGTGGGAAAAACCACTATGGACTGTGGAAAAAAGTGCAGCTGCGGAAGTTCCTCAGGACATAAAGGTGTGATATAAGTAAGGCACAGCCCCTGAAAGGCTATTCACAGCCAGGTTTTTCCCGCAGCTGAGGAAAGAATGTTATACACAGTGGAATGAGGTGTAACTCTCCCTCAGCACACTGCAGTAGTGCCCCAGCAATTGGAATCAATTAAGGTGGAGGTGTACCACAGGTATCAGCATCTCAGACAGTATTGCAGTGGCTGATGTTACAGCACTGAAAGCAGTAAATCACATATTGCCATGCTATGGCAACAGGCATCAACCACTAGACCCAGTGCAGCCCATGACAGAGCCCCACAAGAAGTAGAGCCTGCCCAGCCTGCAGGGAGTGCTGCCCCCCTCGCAGGCTACAGGAACACCCCAGGGAGGGACAACCAGCAGGGACAGTCAGCCACTGTGGTGCCAAGGTATCACAGGTACCTGTGGTGCAGCTGTAGTCCCAATTGGGGACTGGTTGCTGGTCTCTGTGTGTGCTGTCAGCTCCATATTATAGCAACACTGTTACAGTCTGCTGCTTCAACTACTGTGGTTCCTTATTGCTGTGCCTTCACAGCCTCTGCAACTGCGGATTCGCAGCACTTGTGTAAGTCCTGTGGCAGCTAAGATGCTGCACCTGCAGCACTTTTTATGGAAATCTGCAGCTGCGCTGGATTTCTTTAAGAATACAGTGCAACTGCATTTCCATACTGCAGCAAGCCTTTTTCCCGTAGCTGCAGGAATTTCAGCTTTCTTTGTGAATCCTGCCCCAGGTCTTCGTCTGTATTTTCTGCTGTTTTTCTCCATCAGTTGTTATACATTACTTCTGTTGTAAAATGAATAATTATGCAGCAGGCAGTGTTTTATGACCTCATAGAACAATATTTATTCAAAAACAGTTGCAAATAGTGATGAAAACCTGGTCAGAGCCATATTAAAAGGTGTGCTCCTTTCTTTTTTCAGACATGAGAAAAAGTAGTAAAGCAGGCACAAATTTTGAAAAGAAGGGTATCATACAAGTCAGGAGATAACTAGTGGCTGGCAATGTAAAATAGCATAAAAAAGTATAAGTCAAAATGTCCACCACATTGTTGTACTGCTGCTTTAATTTATAATTTAAGTATGACATTATGTGCTCACAATCACAACACACAAAATGCATCTGTCTTGTGTCCAGAAAATTTCCAAGTGCTGAGGAAGTGAAATGGGAGCTTTACATCACATGCAAAATCCCTCAGAATTTATTGCACAGTCATTCATGCACACAGTGGTCACACGGAGTCCCCAGAATTTTTCTGCATCCCTAAAATGCATTTGTCTTGTGTCCAGATAGTTTACATACTCTGTGATGATGATGTACTCATGATGCACAGTGTCTTGCCAAACTGTGTGAAGGAGGGATAACATGACATGAACCCATTCAGTGTTCTGTCAGAAATAATGACTGTGAGAGAACTGCTGCTGGTCCACAGTGTGCTACGATTCCCACAAATGCGATGTGATCACCTCAACTGGACGGAAGGGTGCCCTTTGTGTGTAGACTAATAATAGCCTTGGTGAGTTGATATATATATAGAAATATATATATGTATTTTCTAGGTGGAGGGTTGACATATATAGACATGTACTCATTGTATTGTTTCATATCACAGGTCTCACATACTGCTGATGTGCACATTCCAGTGCTTGATGAGAAATGTTGGTGTTGAAATTGGAAATGGAATACTCTTAAGCCAATGAAGGTAAGTATTTTTTTGGGGGGAAGCATATTTGCAATTAGGTCTCATTAATGGTTTATTATTTGGTTACTTCTTCACAGATTTCATCTGTATCCTTCTTCAGTCTGGTAATGATGGTCACAGTCATCGATTGAAATGACTTCTTCGGGAGACACGTCATGCACTCACCCTGAGAGGACGTGTAGCTGATCTGCTCCCTCTCTGATGCTCCTAAAAGCCCTTAATTTAGTATCTTCTTTATAACAAAACTTTTTGCTGATTGAACATCATAGCACTCTACAGCTTGGAGATACTTGGGATTGTCATTTACTCAGGGAAAAAATCTCCAAAGCTCCAATGGAAGTGGAAATGTTCCAGGGCCTCCCTGCTCTTACACCTCCTCAAACGCTGGACAAAATGGCTAGGCATGTGAAAACCCAGGCCGCATATACCAGTAAAAATGCAACGCCAGCTAACAGCACTGCACCATTAACAGAAGACAGATTTCTTGCCAAAATGGAACCGCTCAAACAAGCCCTTCTGGAACCAAACCCATACCATTTATTGTCCGATTGCTAAGCTTCATAGACCGGCAGCATATTCTGTTTAAAGTCAAAGAGTTACAGGAAATGAAATGGGAAGAGACCACCCTGACAATTTCTCAAGATCTACCGGTAGCCACCAGGCAGAAACAAGCCGAATATCACCCATCAGTAACCAAGCTGGTAGCCGCCTGAATTAAATTTAAAATGATATACCCTGCCACGTTATCTGTCCAATATCAGGGAAGCTGGAGATCATTTGAACCTGCAGAACAAGCTGCAGAAAACCTAGCTGTCATGTTCCCTGATTTATTTGCTCACAGTTGAGCCTGCAACCTCAAAAGTTTGGTATGAAAAAAGCTTTGTAACGGTAAAATAATTGTACCAGAGATTTGATGATGATTGTTAAGGTCTGGTTATATTTTCAATTTGCTGGACAGGATAGTTGACGGGATGGTGAATGTGTCTGACTCTCCTGTGTAGGACCTGTTTTAGTGAGCAGGAACTGCCTAGTCTCGGTCCTTAATAAAATAACTACACGGCGGCTGGATTACTACGCAAACAAACTTGCCTATATTGTTTACTACTTTCATCCTTTTGTTTGGCATTCAACGCAGTGGATTTGATCCAAATCGGTGGCTGTGGAGTGAAATTTGGATGGTGTTCTTCTGCATGACTGCTGGGCTGCTCGAACGTGCGCAAGTACGTGTGGACTTTTCCGTAGCTAGGTGAACATTGCAGAAAGCGCACCATACAAGATCAGACTCAGTTAGAAGACAACAGCCGACCAGTTTTTGCATATGGTACTGACTTTAAGATACAGTCCTAGGTCTGGACTTATGGCTACGAAGTTTTTCTTCTGTTTTTTTTAGACCTCCAAGTAAATCGGGCATCCTAAGTCCCGATATATAATTACTACTAAATTCTTAATGACTGTAATAAGAGGCTTCGAAATATATTATTTCTCCTTCCCCTGCCTTCTTCCCTCCCTCCCTGAATAGTCCCTCTTCCCCCCTTCCTCTTTTTTTTATAGATATAATTGTCCTGGAAAGGTTTATGTTATGTAATTGATGAATAGAAATGTTGCATGTGTTAGCTTTAAAGTGGATATTATTATATGTTTGCATGGAGGTGTGGACCATTCTCACGCTCTGTTACCCGATACAGTTTACCCTTGGAGTTTAAATGGGGGTTACGATGTTGTGATTCTGGGTTTTCTTGGAGGGCTGGGGAGGGAGTAGAGTCATGCTGCAGTATCAGGGCAAAAGCAGACATGTCTTTACATTTGGGGAAGGAGCCCCCAACTCTCGACTCCCTGGCTAGGGGTCAAGATTTCCTCTTTCTTTAATTTGGTTGCAGGGGGCTCAGGGGTTTGTTACTTTGGTTTTTTTTCAAGGGGAAAGGAAACACTGAGTAGGGGGGAGGATCTAAAAGACTTGGGAGGGATCGGGACTGCCATAGGTAATTGGGTCATCTTGTTCACTCTCTTCTCAACTTCTTATACTCCTGTATGCAAGGATATAACTTTTCCGATACTCAGTTAAAATGACTGGATACAACTTCTGTTCATGGAACATCAAAGGGGCTCAGACACCAGCTAAGAGAACAAAGATTTTATTGCACCTTCGTAGTCTTCAAGCAGATATAGTTTTTCTACAGGAGACACATCTCCTGCATACTCAAACTAATTATTTTCATAGATGTTGGGTAGGCCAAGTTTTTGGCTCAGGTCTGAACTCCCGACAAAGGGGGACTGCTATACTTATTGCACATAAGATTCCATTTCGCCTATTACAAGAGGTGTCTGATCCGGAGAGTTGTTACACTATTATAATGACGGTCTTAGGACAATCAGAGATGATTCTAGGATCCATCTATGGCCCTAACTCAGAGGACCCTGATTTTTTTATGAACTTAATGATAATAATATCTACATGGTCACTGATACCAATAGTCTTGGACGGAGACCGGAATCACGTCCTATCAAATAAACTAGACAGATCAGGTCACCCTAGACTTTCCCTGTCACTAGGGCAGAAAGCTCTACATGAGTTAATGCATTCACTAGGTCTCACAGATCCCTGGAGAATAACCTACCCAGAGAAGAAGGAATTCTCATTACGCTCCCTCCCACATCATTCATTTTCACATTTAGATTATTTCCTGATGAGTGCAGAACATCTCCATGGGATCATATCAGTGTTTTACTCCTCTAAGGTTTTTTCTGATCATCATGTGGCACAGCTATTATTAAATGTTGCACCCAATGTCCACAAGAATAAATTATGGAAAATTAATAACCAACTCCTAAAATCTGAAGACACTACCCAACACTTTTACAATCTTTTATTTCAAACTTCATGGAATATAACTCCCCATCTATGTCTAAAATGGATGTTTTATGGTGCACTTTAAAATGTGCTTTAAGAGGAGAACTGATACGTATTGCATCGGAACATAAAAAAACAACAAAATCAGACCCTTTCCTCCATATTTAACTGGATCACAATAGCTAAAGCCAACTTATCAGCCTCATCCCTGGAAGAGAATTGGGAAAAAGCTGAATCCTTGCAGGCACAATATAATTTATTGTTAGCCGAAAAGGCCGAATTTCACAGGCTTAGGTCTAAAATATCTTACTTTGACCAAGGAGAGAGAGCTGGGAAGTTCCTGGCCCTCCAGCTTTGGTCCCAAACGTCTGATAGAATCATTACCTCCATTTACTCCCCAAAGGGTAATATCCTTACCTCTCCCATGGACATTAGTAAAGCTTTTCAAGACTTTCAAGACTGTTATAGCTGTCTATATACACCGCCCACCTCTTCCTTTTCTCAGCAAGTGCTGGATTCCTCTGTGGGAGATATTAATCTTCCAACACCCTCCGAACCCCAAACTTTAAAGGCCCCCATAACAATCAAAGAAGTATTTGATGCCATTGAATCACTCTCTTTAGATAAGGCACCTGTCCAAGATGGTTTCTCCTCAAACTTTTATAAAACATTTAAAAACATAATAGCACCTATTCACCTGAACACCTTTCAATACCTGCATGTAAATGGCATATCTGACTTCTCCCTTGCCCAGGCCACTATAGTAGTCCTTCCCAAACCTGTTAAAGACCTTCTGCTGATCTCTAATTACAGACCCATCTCTCTTATTACTGTTGACTTAAATATCCTTGCCAAGATCATGGCATAAAGATTGAACCGAGTCTGGCACTCATTGATTAGTCCTGAACAGGTGGGCTTTGTTAAAGGCCGTCTTTCCTCTGATCATCTTCGGAAAGTGATATGCCTCTTTTCTGTGTCCAAGGACTCCCTCACACCCACTGTTTTGGTGTCCTTGGATGCAGAAAAAGCTTTTGATAGGGTGTCATGGGATTATCTCTTTTCACTACTCCCTAAATACTGTATCCCCCAGGAATTTATAAATTGGGTTAAAACACTCTATTCTTCTTCCTCTGCAAGAGTCCAGTGTAATAGTGTGCTTTCTACTCCTCTTTTTTCAAAGCAAGGGATGTGGCAGGACTGTCCCCTTTCACCTTACTTATTTAACCTCTTCCTAGAGCCTCTCATAAGGAAACTGAACTCTTCCCCATTAATTTCTGGCATTAAGATAGATGACATGGAATACAAACTCTACGCATATACGGATGATATCCCATTACATATTCCATCTCCTTCCCAATCTCTCCCAGCTGCATTCACAATAATTTCTCAGTTCGGCTCTTTCTCTAATTATAAACTGAATCTGGAGAAAACAGAAGTCTTTCCCCTTAATAAATATTCACAGAAGGTAGAGGTTGTAAACCTGGGTTTAAAATGGTGAACAGAAAAACTTAAATACTTGGGAATTAACCTCCACTCTTCTCCCCAACTATTGAAAAGACCCAATCTTGATACCCTTGTTAATACTTTAAAGGAAGATATCAAACGTTGGTCCCAATTACCCTTGTCCCTGTGGGGCAGAATGAGTATAATAAAAATGAATATTCTACCCCGCATATTATACCCATTACAACTGTACAATTGGGCTTTGCCAAATTCTTGGTTTTCACAATTACAGAAAATAGTTAACTCCTTTTTATGGGCAGGTAAAAAGTCTTGACGTAGTTATATTAAGTTTACACATCAAAAAATGGATGGTGGCTTACAGGTCCCAAATTTCTATCTATATTATTTAGCAATACACCTAACAAGGATGAGTTATTGGTTAATTTCCCCTAGCTCCTTTCTCGACTCTCATTATCGTCCCCTCTGGTTAGATATAGAGCGTGCCTTATGCTTAAAACAAGAGGTAAATCCCAGGGCCCTCCCTTTCCTCACTAAGAAGAACCTTCCCAATAAACTCAAAGACTCCCTGCTGGGCTCCATGCTCGAAATACTATGGCAACTTAATACTGTTCTTAAAACAGTTGGCCATAAGGACTTAACACAACCCCTTTTTAATAACTCTAATTTTTTAATCTCTAGTAAACTTCTTAAAGCTACTTCATTTTGGCCTGACATGGCAGTTGAGAAGCTTGAGGACTTGGTTATCAATCATAAGTTGATGTTGTTCCAGGAGGCCAGCATTCTTTATAGGTGGTCCCCGGTATATGTATTTAAATATCTGAAGATCTCCCTTATGCTAATGAAGTACGTTGGTACCGGGCTTTGGTCTAACACTCTTTCATCTATACTAGTTCCATACATTAAATCTCTCCTGACCTCCCATTTAATAGCATATGCATATACCTTTTTGCAGACCACATTGGCTTAGTTAGAAAATCATAGCTGTTATTGGTGGGACCAATCATTGCCAACATCTACGTATTCTAGATGAGAATCTGGAAACATCTATATAGACACACTAAATGGGATAGATATAGATTTATGCAGTTTCAAATCAATCATAATCTATTCTATACCCCGGTTAAACTTCACCGGATAGGTGCCTTGACTTCTGATCTCTGTACCAGTTGCTTAAAGCTTCTGGGTGACTTGCTGCATATGTTGTGGTCATGTGAGAGATTTTTTCCATTCTGGAACAGCATCAAATCCCATTTGGACCCATTACTATCTCTCTCAGATAAATTTATTCTGGAGATTTGTATTCTAGGAGATTATGCTACTCTTTAGGGCCCATCTCAATGATCACATATGGCACTAATCTCAGCATGTGCCAAAAAAATATTACTCCGGCATTGGGAAGATGCAGTTAACCCTTCTTATACCGAATGGTACTGAGAAATAATGTTTACTGTACAGGCAGAGCGAGTTATAGTGGGGATGTCTAACAATCTGGAAAAATTCAAACAAATTTGGGATCCCCTACTAAGCTTGTTGCTGATCCGGCCTGAATAGGGCAAATTTAACATTAGAGCCCCTTTGTAAACTGTGACATTTTAAAAGATCTTGAGGTGTAATATACAATGTATAAACGTCAATATTACCTATTGGCAGTCGGAGTGGGTTGGGGAGGGGGGATACAGGCATCTGCTTAACTTGTTGTTCCTTATACAGCTAGCTATATTTTAAAAGAGGTAGATTCTTCTTCAGTGTAAATGCTTGCAATGAAAACAGAATATGATGTATGTTGGATGCCTGTAAACATTGTTGAGAAAAACTTAATAAAATATATTTAATAAACAAAAAAAAAAAAGAAATGACTTCTGTGTGTTGCATGTCTGCCCCAACCCGGGGGTTGGGCCTGATGCTGAAGAAGTTCTTTGGATAAGGCAACTATGACACAACAAAACATCTGGAAGATTCCTAAAAATAGGAAATGAAGGACTTACTACAACTTGATTGCAGCAGTAAGACATTATGTTTAAACCATGGCTGTTCCACGGGTATCTGGATTAACACAGAAAGTAAGCTGTCCCACTGCAATCATCAGATCACAACTAAATTTAGTACCAGGCTATGTAAGAAATACACTGTATCAGTGTCCCTGCATCTCAACTCAAGTTACATTTCAAAACTACATCTTGTCAAGTAACACAACCTGGGTCCAACTTTTTCAACACTGTAATGGCTGCACAGCTGCAAATTTGGAATACAGTGCATGATATGTTGCAGAAATACTTTTTGTGACGTACACATGTCACCTAGTCTATGAATCCTCAGTCAGATTTGTTGCACTCTTATAAAAAAAAAAAAAAAAGGAACTGATGAAATAAAATTGATATACTTACCACTGTGGATTGGAAATGGATATTCCATAGGTTCCTGTAGACAATATTGCTGCTGTACCATTGACACAGACCTTCAGTGAAGGAGAGTTGTTTGTTGTTAACCTGTAAAAAAACAAAATAAGTTGACCATATGTGTTTGATCATTGCAGCTCAGAAAAGCAACAGAAAACAAAACACATATCTAAGGGAAGTTGAATAGCATAAAAAAACATTAGTACACATACTCACTTTATAGTTTTAATAGTAAGAAGCCTTGTCCCTTTGGCTTGTGGATATGGTCTCCTGTTTGATCCCCTCTGTCTTGGCATGGTCAGTGCAATGGAAAAACATTGTCACAATGACACTGGTAGTGGTTGCTGGTGGTCATAGCTGCGGCACATGATGACATTCCCTCTCACATCTTCCTGAATCTGGTGGTGGTGGCAGTAGGGAACAGTGGTCTTATGGTGGTGGTAGTCCGGGAGGACACATGGACACATTCTCTATGGTGGCAGTGAAGGACAGTGGTCTTTTGGTGTTAGTCCGGGGAACACACGATCACATTCCCTAAGGTGGCAGTAGAGAACAGCGGTCTTATGGTGGTGGTAGTGGTAGTTCGGGGGCCAGGATATACTGTGCTCTGTGTTATAAATGTGATGATGTGACATATGGAATTTGAGTCAGTATGAGTGGGACAGTGATTTAACTTTATGAAAAAGAGAACATGTATCATACAAGATATGTGACAGCCTTTTAACCACTTAAGTTAAAATCTGCCAACATTAACCTCATCATCATTCATCACCATCCTCAGAAAGAAAGCTGCCCTCACAGTCTTCTGTGTTTGAATTTGGACCACGGGGAAGTTCTTTCTCCACTGTGTTATCATCTACATCAGTGGTAGGCTGCTTCATGCTGTCACTACCACCAGTATGGTCCCTTTCTTCAACATCAGCAAAACCATGGGGTACAAATACTGAGGTTGCAGTCTGAGCTGGTATGTGCCTCTCATTCATTTTTATGAATGTCAGCAAACTGACATTTGCAGGAGAGAGATCTGTATGATGATCCCGAGCTATTGCACCTGCTGAGCTGAATACCCTCTCGACAATCACACTGGAGGGTGGGCATGTCAGGTATTTCAGTGCCACAGCGGTCATTTCTGGCCATTCACTGACCTATCTGCTCCAGTATAAAAAGGGATCATCAGCAATTGACAGATGCTGGTTATCAAGCACTTATGACTCAACCATTCACTGTGCTGTTCTAAGTACAGTGATTGATGCATCATCCTGTTCTCCAGAATCATTTATGTCACAAATCCCCACTTGGGACAAAGCCTCCCAAAGTGGGTTAACACCAGCTGCTTTTGATGACAGACCACCTGGAACTGCAGTCCTCTTTCCCTTACAGGACATGCTTGATACTACTCCTCCAGGTTCACCTTCAGCCTAATTATGCTGCTCAGGTTTTCTGACCTTGGCAAGGGACTTCTGTGCCCATAAACCCAGTGCTCCAGTTGCCCACTGACATTTTTTACCTGTTCAGGCCTGCCCTCCAGTACTAAGGCAATTCCACATTTGTATTGTGGGTCCAGCATTGCTGCTATTACAAAACTGTCACTACGCTGAATGCTCAAGATGTGATGATTCTGGTCGAATACTGTCAGCATGCATTTCAGCAACACACTGCTAGCACTGTCTCCGGCAACATCAAGGCTATGCTGTACATTCACCAATGTCTGCCTCAGCACCAGCAGCAGTGGAATTGATTGGCTAATGCAGGAAGACTCGCCACTCACAACCCATGTGGCATGTTCAAAAGGCTCCAAGATTCTTATTACAGAGTCCATGAGGTGCCACTGTTCAGTCGTCATAGACATGAAGGCCCTGGAACTTTCGCGGCTAGTGTGCATGACAAGATATTCTGAGATAGCTTTGTACTGTTCATGTAACCTCTCTGTTATGTACAAAATGGTGTTCCACTGGGTGACAACTTCCAGCTTCAAACGGTGCTGCGGGAGGCTGTTTTGAATCTGCAACTACCTAAGTTGGTCATGGGCCTTTGCAGAGTGTGAAAAGTGAGAACAGATATAGCATGCAACTGTCAGCATTTCCTTTATATCAGGGTGCTGCAGAAACTCCTGCATCACAAGATTTAAACAGTGGGCCATGCATGGAACCTGAAAAAAAGCCACCATTCATGATGCATTTCACCACATTTGACGCATTGTCACTTTCTATGAACCCAGCTCTCAGGGACAGGGGGTTCAGCCACTTATCAGTTTCAGTCAGTACCACTTCCAACATGTTTTCACCAGTGTGTGAACAGGTCACATTGCGCATAGCAATCGTTGCATGCTGTCAAATTCCTGGAAGATTGCTACCACGACACTCCACCTTACTACACTGATTATTCACACTACCAACAGCACAAACAACCCCCAGCACCTGCGCCCAGTGCTCAGTTATACACAAATATGAACTCCCCGCTGTTTTGCCACTTGTCCATATATCCATACTTAAATGGATGAATGGAGAGGAGGAATGTTGAAGAGCTTGTCTTACTGACTTAGACACAGTATGGTACAATTCGGGGACAACACAGGTCGAAAAGTATGTCCTGGATGGGACTGTTCATTTTGGACAGGCACGTGTAGCAAACCACAGGAACACAGAATTCTCCACAAAGGAGAAAGGCAAAAGATCAATTGCCAGCATTTCAGCTACAGCAGCATTATTGTAAGTTCACGTGACACTGTATGATTGGGTGGGTACTTCAGCTTATGTGCAAAAACACTCTGTAACGTGGGTTGACTTAAATGTTTTACATGGGGTGTGATGGCAAATGGTTCTGCTCTGCAAATGGCAGGGGGTGGAGTGTGGATGTGTGATAAAGACAGTTGCACAGGTGATGACAAACCCAGAAATGCAGTTATTTTCTCAGATTTAGCAATGGGGTTGATATACCACTTGCACTAGACATAGTGCACTGACCACCACCACCACCAAAACTGCTACTCTCACCACCGCTGGACAAGACTTAAAAATCATTCTGCTCTTCCACCTCATCATGCCTGTAGTAATACTCTGCTGTTATTTCATCACTACTGCACACATTTCATTTTTTACTTGATGCTACAGTCATAGACGGGGATAACATGCTCATTATGGTTGATGACAAGGGTGAACACTCCACTGTGGTAAACTTATTAGAGTCCACAGTGCCATGTGCCTATTCTTAAGATGTGTATGCTGTCCCCCTGTGCCCAGATGGCTTCCCTTTTTACCTCGACTCACACGCATCTGGCAAACCTGGCAGATTGCAACTGACTCATCATTTGCATATTCCACAAAAAAAATCCCAAACAAGGGATTTTGATGCTCTAGTTTTAACATGTCCCCCCATGCTGCTTATTGGACTCTGTTTTTTTAAGCCATAAAGTGGGGGGTGTGCTACATGATTTTTAAGGCAGGACACACTTGGACTGCAACTGACCACCACAACTACCTATCATTATTACTGGGTCATCATCATCAACCGAAACTGGTAAATCACAACTTTTTATGGGGGGGAATACAAACAGACCCAGACACAGCCACCTTAAGTTTCTTTTTCTCCGGTTCCCAGCAGGGGTCACTGACATCATCATCATATTCATAAACATCATCCACATCTGCTGCTTGGATGCTGGCATATGGACTGCATGTTGCAACCACAGCAACATCATCATTATCATCAGCACCACCATCACCCAAAATGTTTTCACCACACTGTGAATAACTGCATGGCAAATGCATGACTTGAACCGCAGTGGAAGAAATGTCACTTTGTGTGGCTATCATTGACATGATGATCAGAATCTGCATGTTCAGTTACTGGGATGTTACTGGGGAGTATGACATCATCTACACTGGCACTCACTGCCACTGCTTCACACTCCATTATATTTTTGGACATGGTAAACTGGTCAGAACTGGAACTTGAGGCAGCAATACTCATACCACCACCAGCAACTGCACTATCATCACCAGCTCGGACAACATAATCTCCTACAACTATGAGTGAAGCTACTGATTGTGTGGTAAAAAAAGTTGACGGAGAAATACCTTTCCACACATCAGCAATGTACTTCTATGACTGTGTACTACTACCACGCCCACAGACAATCTTACCACTGGCAGCAGTGCCATGGTGAGAAACAACTTTGCTTGCATGTCTCTTTGTGAGCATTTTTGGGGATCAACAGGAATATTCTAAACAAATTCAGATTTTGGAACATTCACTCTGGGAGGGGGCTGGGAGGTGACACTGGATGTGAAGCCAAAAAAAACAACTGTGGCTTTAACAACAGATACTGATGCAAAGTCACAATGAGTTCAACAACACCTTAACTAACCAGTGGTGTTCTCAAGTCACAAACAATCCAATCTGGTAAAGAATACCTTTTGCTGGTGGGGGGGGGGGGTGGAGCACTGACTGTAGATTTCTGCAGTTCAACACCAAGAAAAGATACCACAATGTCAGTACAAAATCACACAGCTGCAGTGGATAGCAGGTTCAAACTGCTGTGCCAGCAATTACACTGTGGCACTATAAAAGGTGTATTATTTGATGTCACGTCACGCACCGCATACACACACTCTCACACTCACACACACACACAGAATTTGTCTACAAGTAATGCGTACCAAATTTAAACTTCAGTAATATACAAGGATTTTTAAACATCCTCAATGCTGCACCAGGTCCCTCCAGACCACAACACACACAGTCAGCAAAAAAATGTCAACAATTACTAAAAATATTAGTGTGTACAATAACACAATCAGTTACACAAGAAAAATATAACCAGAAGCCAAAGAACTCCCTATTTCTCCAACTTAAATCTACCTACAACATATATGCCACTCCCCCATAGCACACTTCCACTGTCTCTCAGTACACAGACTGAATGTTGTACATTAACATTCAAAATCCATACACAAACAATAAACGCTCAATGATATGAACACAGGAGGGTTTTCTACAATCAATGAACTAAAGTTTCAGCAAAAAAAATGACTCAAAAGACTTTTTAACAGCTTTTAGAAGGGTTGAATCACAGAGAGCTCACAGAGCAGACTGTCTCCTACAGCTTCCTATGCACACTTCCCCGAACTGAGGCTGTGCAGAACAATCTAGAGCCCATGTGACCTGAAATCCCATCAATCACTGCAAAATTTGCCTTAGGAGCTTAAAACAAGGCAAAGTGAGGAGAAGTACATTGTTTTCAATGTACTTCACCTTAAAAATTGGTGGAGTAGTGGTTTGGGAAGGCAGAGTAATGTGAAGCCATTGGTTTCAATGTACTTGGCATTACCCATTTATAATGTGAAGTACTCCACTTTGCGTTATGGAGCACTCCTTGAATTCACCTTCACTCTACGAATCACTCTTCGGAGCGAATTGAGGCCACTTCGCCTATGTCTAGATACAAGTCACAACTCAGCAACTCTTCAAAACAAACACAGAAAAAAAGTAAAGGACCCCAAAGCAGCCACATAATGTTTTTCTTTTCTTTTTTTTTATTCAAACAGAAAGAAACACTACACATAAAGTGCTGACAATCAGTAATCCCAAACCCAGTATGAACAATCCACCCTGACTGGCATACTACAATGGCCATTTGTGGCCAAACATCCTCCCACTACCAGAATGGCATTCAGTATGGCCCCTCACAACCAAACATCACATAACATAAGAGTCAAGCAGAGATAAACTCTTACTCCATTTCTAAACAAATGGCAGGGAAAGCACAGGAGTTCACAGGAGGGGGGGTCACATTGTTCACAGGAGAGTAGGGTCACATTGTCAGGAGCAGAGAATCATGCAGTAACAAGACAGTGGAAGACTAGGTTTGCTGACCAAGGCAACTAGCTTCACCTGAGCTCTTTTCTTCTAGGTTGCTTGAAAGGACAGAGCAAAGAACCATACCAGAGCAAGGATAAGGATTGAGGCTTGTTTTGGCTAGGCAGATTTACTGTGTGTTGTTATTTTTATTTTGTACTCACAGGGATTGTTACAGTTTGTTGCTAACATTTTATTGCTTTATTTTCTCTGATTCAAATTGTTGTTGCTGGGTATACCTGCTGCTGCATTATTACAGGGTGTGCCTACAGGTGTGTGCTTAAAGATTACTGATGTAATCTTCTGATACAAATTGTCTTTTGCAAGGTATATCTTCTGTTACTGCTTTATTTTTCTCTGTAGCAAAGTGTTTCTTACAGGGTATATCTTCAGTGAAATTGTTACAGGTGGTGCTTACATTTTTGTGACTTTTTATCATTAGGCTAAGCAAAATTACTGTTCACCACTATTTTATTTTGTTTTTTTGCTAAAGGTTTGGTTTGTCTCACAGGTGTTGCAGTCTCCTTCTCACATTGAAGGAACTAATTGTTTTCCTTCCACAGCTCTTCCAGAGAATTAGGTGTGTATCTGGGGGTGAAGCTGACACACTGTCAGGAACTTCCAAAAGAGGGAAGGGTTAAAAAGGTCAGGTTAGTTGATATCATGGAGGTGGAAGACTAGGTTTGCTAGCCAAGGCACCTAGCTTAACCTGAGTTCTTTTCTTCTAGGTTGCTTGAAAGGACAGAGCAAATAACCCTACCAGAGTAAGGATAAGGATTAAGGCTTCTTTTAGCTAGGCAGATTTACTGTGTGTTATTATTTTTATTTTGTACTCACAGTGATTGTTATGGTTTGTTAGTAACATTTTATTGCTTCATTTTCTCTGATTCAAATTGTTGTTGATGGGTATACCTGCTGCTGCATTATTACAGGGTGTGCCTACAGGTGTGTGCTTACAAATTACTGCTGTAATCTTCTGATTCAAATTGTATTTTGCAAGGTATATCTTCTGTTACTGCTTTATTTTTCTCTGTAGCAAAGTGTTTCTTACAGGGTAGAGCTTCTGTGAAATTATTACAGGTGGTGCTTTACAGGTTTTGCAGTTTTATCTATCATTTGGATAAGTTTTCAGGGCTACTGCATTTGTTGCTGGCTGATTGTTTCTGCTCTTACCTCCTTGTTTCTTTCATCCGTGGTTGTTCTTTTTCGGCAGGGGAAGGGCCCAGCCACTCACCCCCCCAACCACCACCACACTACACTCCTTTTATAGGGTAGCACAGTCGAGACATTTCCAGTAGCAAAGTAGGAAGGGAGGATCCGAGGGGTATCCACACAGTGACCTCATTTACAGGGGCACTAGAACTTTAACTTGTTATAACAAGTTATACAAACACAAACAAAACAGAAAATCAAACTTTTGCTTTCATTTTCTTCCTTCTAATTACCCTGACCAGGTTATAAATACAGCAACTTATCTGGAATGGATATCATTAACTGCAGGTACTGTGGAACACTTTTCAGAAGGGCAGTTTTACAGGATTTAGGATACTGTCCTACATGCTGGGCCATTGGAGATCTAAGGGCTCAGCTCCAGGCAGCATAGGCAGAGATTGCATGCCTCAAATTGCACATTCAAGAGGAAATATATTATAAGAACTGCCCGCCATTTCACCAACATCCAACAGAAGAGGGTAGTTGGTCCAGAAGGTTGGCAGGTGGTTAGGAGGGGTAAATTAGTTGCCCCATCTCTCAGTGCTCTCCAACATATCACCTCCACAAACCATATAAAACCTACAAACAGGTATATGCCTCTATCTCTGAAATCAAACAAAGGGGCAGAGGACACTGCAGAGCAGGACACTGCTAGCACAACAAAACTCACCCAAAACAGGAACCAAAACAAAAAAAAGCAAAAAGGAAATCCAAAAAACTTCTAATCATAGGAGACTCCATGATTCAGGGAGTTGATACGTATCTACAGCCAGGGGTAATGGTCAGATGTCTCCCAGGTACATCAGCGTGGAGAGACACTGAGTGCATTGCTAAAATTGTTCAGGAAGCAGGAGAAAACATTGACATCCTGGTACACATTGGGATTAAAGATCTCACCAGCCAGTCAGTTGTGGAGACCAAGGAACAACTGACCAGGCTGGGTGACAAACTATCATCCATTTCATCTGCCATCTCCTTCTCTGAGATCCTGCCAGTCTGGGAGAGGGGGACAGATGGATGGAAGGTCAGAGAAGGGGAGATAGGGGAGCTAAACTTATGACTCAAGGGCTGGTGCCAGGAAAAAGGATGCAAATTTGTAGGGAACTGGCAACAGTTCAGGGAGTGAACGTTCTTTAAATTTGATGGACTGCATCTGACTAAGGAGAGAATCAGTGCATTGGGGCAGAAGTGTGATGTCTTTGCAGAATATTTAAACTAGCAAATGGGGAGAGGGGTGCAGCACCTCATATGTTGAATGGGAAGAACACCCCTCCCCCCTCAGCTAGTGGTCAAACAGGAGTTCAGCATGTTTAGAGTTTATTTGCATCACCAGGTAAAGAAAATGGTCCAGTTCCCAATATGATGCACAGGGGAAATGCTGGACTTCGCCCAACAACTAACACACCGAAATCTGGCCAATGGAAAATCATGTACACAAATTCTCGCAGTCTGGGAAACAAGATCACAGACCTGCAGGCAATAATGATAGAGGCTGAACTGGACATAGTTGCCATTAGCAAGACATGGTTTACCAGTAACCACACTTAGGAGACTTCAGTACCTGGCTATGTACTGTTCAGAAGAGACTGAGGTGCAAAAAGGGGGGGGTGGCCCTTTATGTCAATGAAAATATCAAAGCTACAGAAATTCATAATACACATAAGGAGCCAGAAGAACTGTTGGTCACCCTGGAAACAGGAATTTGGACAGCCATACAAACTGGGGTTGTGTACAGGCCTCCAGACCAGGGGGAGGACATAGCAATGTTCCTGTTGGAAGATATACAAAACATGAAAGCTAAAGGGGAGGTTCTGATAATGGGACATTTCAACATGCCAGATACAGATTGGTCAATACCAGCAGGGACATCTGCCAGAACTAGACACATGGTGGACTCTCTGCAGGGGGAGGGCCTCAAACAACTGGTACAACAACCCACAAGAGACAGGGCTATCCTATATCTAGTACTGACTAACAGGGAAAGGATCACAGATCTCCAGGTAGAAGGTCACCTGGGTGCCAGTGACCATCACATGGTATGGTTCAATTTGGCCACTAGAACAAAATCATCCCATTCCAAGGCAAAAATATGGGACTTCAGAGGAGCTGACTTTGATAAGATGGCCAACAGAGTTAAGCTATCTCTGGCAAAAAGAAATACAGGTGAGGGGGTACAGGCAAAGTGGGAAAGCATTAAAGATAAAACACATGAAGCTAAATCCCATTGTGTTAGTGAGAAAAGGATGTGCAAAAGAAGAAGGAAACCACTTTGGTTCTCAAACATGGTAGCTGAAAAGATCAGAGCCAAAATTCTTGCCTTCAGGAACTATAAGGGAATGCAGCAGGATCACGATAGGGAGGCATACCAAACTTCTCTAAGGGAATCAGGGAAGGCGGTAAGGCAGGCAAAGGCCCAAACCAAGGAAACACTAGCATGAACAGTAAAGGTGATAAGACTTTCTATAGATACATTAGTAGAAGGAGAAAGTCCAGAGGGGGTATTGCTAAGATCAAAGGGGATAAGGGTGTGTGTAAGGAGGAGGACCATGTAAAAACATTTATCCTAAATAGATACTTCTGTTCAGTATTTACTGAAGAGAAGGAAGGTCAGGGCCCACAGCTCAGCACAATGGACACAGGGTGGAGGGAGGTGTGCACTAGTCCCTTCACAAAAGAAAGGGTCCTGTAAGAGCTCGATAAGCTCAGGGTGGACAAGGCGATGGGACCTGATGGCCTATATCCCAGAGTACTAAAGGAGCTAAGGGTGGAACTAGTAGAGCCATTATCAGAACTGTTTAGTGAGTTTCTGAGCACAGGAGAGGTCCCAGAAGACTGGAGAAGGGCTCATGTGATCCCACTCCACAAGGGTGGTAGCAAGGAGGATGCAGGAAACTACAGACCAGTCAGTCTTACCTCAGTAGTGGGCAAGATTATGGAGACACTCCTGAAGGAAAGGATAGTGCAACACTTGGAATCCATGAGGGCACAGGATCCAAGACAGCATGGGTTTACAAAAGGAAGGTCCTGTCAAACAAATCTCATAGATTTCTTTAACTGGGTAACCAGAGTGGTGGACCAAGGGGGCACAGCTGATGTTGCCTACCTTGACTTAAGCAAAGCTTTCAATACTGTTCCACATAGAAGATTGATTAATAAGCCGGGTAGGCTTGGGGTGGGTCAGACATTGGTCAATGGGGTAGCAAACTTGTTGATGGGCAGAAAACAGAGAGTGGTGGTAAACAGTATACAGTCAGAAGAGATGCAAGACATAAGTGGGGTACCTCAGGGATCAGTTCTGGGGCCAGTCCTCTTCAATATCTTCATCAGTGACACTGCAGATGGACTGGAGGGTAAGGTTTGTCTGCTTGCAGATAACACCAAGATCTGCAACAGAGTAGATGATCCAGATGGGGTAGGCAGAATGAGAAGAGATCTGAATAAACTAGCAAAAAGGTCAGAAGAGTGGCAACTGGAGTTTAATGCAAAGAAGTGCAAGATCATGCACATAGGGAAGAGAAACCCTGAAGCCACCTATAGGCTGGGAGGGGAGTTGCTGACAGCCACAAGGGAAGAACGAGACTTGGGTGTCATCATCACTGATGACCTGAAATCATCTAAGGAGACCACTAAAGCAGTAGGTAAGGCTAGAGAAATGTTGGGGTGTATTAGTAGGGGTATCACAAGTCAGAAGAGGGAGGTAATAATCCCTCTTTACAAGACACTGGTTAGGCCCCATCTGGAGTACTGCATGCAGTATTGGAGGCCACACCTTCTCAAGGACATTAACCAAATTGAGGCAGTCCAGAGAAGGGCAACCAAAATGGTGCAGGACTGCAACAGAAAACATATGAGGACAGATTAACTGAGTTCAATATGTATACCCTACAGGAAAAGAGGGAGAGAGGTGATATGATGGAAACATTCAAACACCTTAAGGGCATTAACAAGGTGAAAGAGTCTAACATGTTTCCATATAGGAAAAATGGCAGGACAAGAGGACACAGCATGAGATTAGAGGGAGGCTGATTAAGGGGTAATGTGAGGAAGTTTTTTTTCACAGAAAGGGTGGTGGATGCATGAAATGGCCTACCTCAGGAAGTGGTGGATGTGAATACAATGCATGGCTTCAAACAGGCATGGGATAGGCATAAGGGAGCAATACAGATGAGTATGAATAGATAGGCCATTGACAGAGCAAAGGCCGATGGCACATTTATAAAGTAGGAAAAGAAATGGGCAGACTGGATGGGTCTTGCGGTCCTCATCTGCCATCAACTTTAATATTTCTGTGTTTTCAACAATAGCACCACCTGCTGAACACAGACCTCCAAGAACAATTTGTTTACAATGTACTCCTACAGCACCCCTAAACTCAGCTATAAAAGATTTATTAAAAGTTTTTTTTCTTTACAAAACATATAATTCACTTCATAATAACAATAATAACTCCAGGGTGTGGCATATCATGGGGTATTGTCACTTCTCAGGTGCATGAGGCATTCGGCTGCTCACAACACACCTGAGGCATAACAATATCCTGTGATATACCATATCCCGGTATGCATTATTGCTTATTTAGAAGTTGTACCTGCCCAGCTACAGTATACAGTTTATCCAACATTTTTGGGGTTGGGGGTTAAATAAAATAATGCAGAATACTATTACCACAAGTTAGAGAGAAATCAGGGATAAAGTACATCAACAGGTGGCATCTACTACAGTATTTTCTATATTACTCCAGTACTTGACCCCCCGATATGGGCTTCAGAGCAAATTATTACTAAACAGCTTATACTGTAGATGGATGAATCCACAAGATCATGTACAATATAGTTTGATTAAGTGCTCATGGCAGGCAGTTATAGGGAATGCAAAACATGAAAGCGTTGATGAAAGAGTATGTATTTGATACAAGTGTTCTCAGGCTGTTGAAACTCTGGAACATTCCTTTCTTGTTATGTTCATATATCAAATATCTCTGGCCTCTACTAAGAATTTTAAAATCTCACATATAATGTGTTAGTATTAAGAGCTGTGGGTTCTGCCTGGTCTAGATAGTCTGACTGTCAGTACGTTACTTGATAGCTTTGAAAACATTAAGTTGAGTGCTTGGCAAGTTAGATGCCAGTTTAGTAACAGAAAAAAAGCAATTCCCTTACAAGCTGTGATTAAAATGGTGGAAAATGAACCCATGAGCATACAGAAAAGAGAATGTAATGTACTTATGAGCACATTATTCCAGCATTTGTGGAAAGGAGTTTCCGGGCTGGTATGACTTGTGTATATATAAAGGAGTCAGAGGTTTATGATTTCTTTATATTCTTGGTGATGGGTTCTGTGTTTACTGAATCCTTTTTCATTTTACTCTTCTAGTTATTAAAGTGGAGTGATGCTTGTTTTTGTTTTATTTATCTGCATTTATATAAGGAGGTAATAACAATACGGAACTCTATACTAAGAATGTAATATTAGTATTTGATAGTTTTGCCAGGAGTATGATTTTTTTTTTGATATTATGTAAGTTTGTGTTATGCTGATATTTTCTTTTAATAAAAATATTCCTACTCTAATGAAGAGTGCCAAGTCACTTTTTATAAGACATGGGTTATTTTTATTTAAATAAAATGTCAGTGTTCTGACAGCTTGTATGGGAATTGCTTTCTTCTGTAAAACAAAGAATGGGATGTGCCACAACCTCTTGTGGGGTAGAGTCAAAGGTCTTGCTGAAGTCCAGGTAAAGGATGTCTACTACTTTGCCCCTGTCTACTCTTTTGGGTACCCAGTTAAAGAAGTCAATCTGATTCAGTTGACATGACCTCCCTCCCAAAAATCGGTGCTGCCTCGCATCCTGGAGACTGTGATCCTCTAGATTTATTCTATCAACCTTTTCTGGGCTGGCAGTATAGCCTAGAGGTTACAGTAATGAGCTGTGAATGATCTTGGTACATTCAGAAGACCAGACCTGGGTTTGATTCTCACAACCTCCACTTGCATACTGTGTGACTCTGAACAAGTCACTTATCCGCCCAGTGCTCCCAGGTAGCCCCTAAAAACAGGCACTTTTGCCTAGCAGACCTTACCCAGTTACCAAAGACTAAAAAAATATGATCTCCATGAGCTTACACATGACTGAGGTCAGTCTGACCAGTCTGTCATTCCCTACGTCATCCTTCAGACCACTCTTATGAAGGGGTACTACATATGCCATTCTTAAGTCCTGCAGTGCTACACCTGCCTCCAGTGAACTATTGAACAGGCTTGCCTGTGGTTTCATAAGCTCTTCTGCCAGTTTGCTCAACACCAGGTCTGGTGATTTGTCTACCTTCAATGCTATCAGCCCTTTCCTTACTCTTTCACCCTCTGTCACCATATCCATGCTCCCTTCCTCCCGATCTTCTTCTCCCACCATTGGCACCACTCTGTCTTTCTCCCTGGTGAAAACAGAACAGAAGCATTCTTTTGGTACCTCTGCTTTCTGTATTTCTCCTTCACCCACCCATCCCTTTATGAAGCCTAATAATCCCATCCCTCTTGTCACTTTTCTAGCTTATATGGTGAAAAAAGGCCTTCTCCCTCTTCTTAATTCCCCCAGCTATCTTCAGTTCCTTCTGAGCCTTAGTCTGCTGGACTACCTTACTTGCCTCACTAGCCATCTTTAGGTTATTCTCCCCATCCTCCTCTCTCTTGGTTTTCCTGAATTTCCTGTAGGCTAACCTCTTGTCTCTTACTACCTGGGAAATATCAGTACCAAACCAGCTGGGTGCTTTGGCCCTTGAGTTTTTCTCCCTGTGCTTAACACACTCTTCTGTAGCAGCCATTATTCCCTCTTTAATGATGAACCACCTTTAGTCCACCCCCCTGTATCTGCCCTGATGCCTGCCAGGTGCCTCTTTAGCAATTCACTTATCTTACTGAAGTCCACCATCCTAAAGTCTGGGATTCTTGTGTTAATGGGAACATTTTCCATGCCCATATCCAACCAGAACCACACTGTGCAATGGTCAGTTCCATCAAGGCACTCCTTGACCATTATATCTTGCACATACTCCAAATTTGTGAACACTAAATCAGGATTGTCCTCTCTGGGGTGGGTAGTGTGACTCTCTCTGGAACCCATTCTGCAATGTTCACAGGATCACCTGACTCTTGGCACATGTCATGATCTGTATGCTGCAGTCTGCATTGGGCAATTTGAAGTCCCCTACTATTACCACCTATCCCTTCCCTGCAGCATTAAGTATTTGTAAGTTCAATTACCTGTCTCTTTCCTCTTCCTGGTTGGGTGGTCTGTATACCACCCCCAACCTCACCTTCCTCCCACTATTGGACAGTATCTAAACTCACATTGGTTCCCCCACCCCTCCTCTGACTCCTCCCTCGTACATGTTATACCCTTCCTAAAGTAAATCTCCACTACCTTTCCCTGCCACCCTATCCCTCCTATGTAATTTATACCCAGGAATCGAGAGGTCCCAGTCATGGTTTGATGTGGTCCAAGTCTCTGTGACAGCGACAATGTCTGCCACCCCCTCTTTCTAGTAGCACCTACAGGTCTTCCATCTTGTTCGCGAAACTTCACACTGGTACCTAGGTGTATAATTAGGTGTGATTCCCCCCAACCCCCCTTTACCATTTTCCCTGATTCTTAAGCATGCCTTTTTGCTGGCATTCCTTGCCTAAAAACCACCTTCCTTCTTGCATTTGAGTTCCCTTCTTTACCCAATAAATACTTTTAATTATGGAGTCCCCTAGGATTACTACCCTACTGTTCCCTCTATTTTCTCTCCCTTCCTTCCTTCCTTCCTTCCTTCCTTCCTTCCTTCCTTCCTTCCTTCCTTCCTTCCTTCCTTCCTTCCCTGCCATATAAGTTTCTTCACCACTTAATTTATCTCCCTTTGCCCTGGTTAGCATAACACTGCAGCATCTACTGGTCCCTCCAACTGTGTATGCCTTCCCATCTATGCCCTTCCCTTTCTGGCTAGTATGCTAGCCACCACATTCCCCTCTTTTCCTTCAATCCTATCTTATCCCTTCCCCCACCCTCTTCTCCAGTTTGCCTACTTCTTCATCCTTGCCCACACTGACTGCCCTGCAGAGTCCCACCTCTCCTCCTCTCCTGTCCTTCTACCCCAACTTTGTTGTCTTACCCCAAACTCCTACCCTACCTCCTACTGCCCCCTTCCACTTTCCAGACAGTGGGTCAAATTTATTCATTAAAGACACCTTTTAAGAGATCACTCTCCTGTTGTAGCCCTTGAAGTCCCACTCCTTCCCCTTACCACTAGCCATTCCCCTTTCCTGGGATCCCTGGCCCTCTGAGGAAGAAGTACCCTTGGATATTGAGTGATCCTCTCTGCTCCCTTCCCCTGCCTGAGACTCTTACTCCCCAGGCACCTCCCATCTGCCTTTTTCTCCACTGCCCTGCTCCTCTGACTCTCCACGCCATCCTCCCCAGGTCCCATCTGAGCTGTTTTACTTCTGCCTTTAGTTGCTGCAGGCTCCTGCACACTGGACAGCCCACTGTATTCTTCATCATCCCTAGGAAGATTGCTGCCCTGCAACAATTACAGCACACCACCCTCTTTCCACTGTCCTGGTTCTTGTACATGGTCCTATTCCCCCACATTCTCCTGGCCTCAGCTTCTCCCAATCCCTAAATATATATCTCCATATATAACCCAGGTAGGGATGTTTTTAGCAATCCCCAAATTCCCTCAATTCTCCTACCCCTTCTGCTTCCTTGGTGCTTAGTACAAATGTAAGCTGACAATAGATAGCGATAAGCTGCAATCCCCTTCCAACTCCCTACAGTGTACTTTCTGCCCTCCCTCCCTTTACTTTTCCTCCTTCCAACAGCATGGCCTGCAGCCTGTGGTCCTCCCTGCAGACATCTTACAAACACCCTCATATGCTGCTGAGTGAGACAACGCACTCACGCTTCATGGCACTCAAGATTCAGGATCACTTGTGCAAGGAGTCGCTTGGACCTCTAGGTATTTTATACAGGCAGTTTTCTCCCTATTGGCAGATTCTAGCCACGTGGTCCTGCTCAACCCTAATGACATCCGTGGCAATGGAATCTATCTCCCTTCATCAGCCCTCCCACTGATGGCATCCTTCCTCCACCCACATTTTCTGCCCACAGTCCCCAAAATAGTTTTAATTCACAACCCACAGCAAAAAAAAAAAAGCAGAAGAAATATGACACTTAGACAAGTCCCTGGTCATAGGTGCTTCCCAATCCTCCTCTGTTCACTCACCATGTTGCTCTGTGGGAGGAAGGAACTAGAGCACTTTTTATAGTTTATAACTATAGCCACCCAGTTAGTGGTTTCCAGTCACATGGTCCTGCTCACTCCCAAAGGTGCCTCCAGCACTGGAGTCTATCTCCTTCCCTTAGCCCTCCCACTGATGGTGTCCTCCCTCCATGGTACTATTGAATGATGGCACTATTGGAGTGATGGGGGAGGTAGTCTGAAATTAGGGTTGATTAAACCATTAGAGGAAAAACCATTGCTAGACAGGTAAGGGCCTAGGCAGGAAACGGACAGACTTGTTGGACAACAGATCTGTTTCTGTCTGTAAATATCTATGTGTCTATGTACTATATCATCATCTACAAGTTTGTTAAAGAGTTGGCTGATGGATTTGTGTGAACCAACAAAGAACATGCATGTGCCTCTACAAGCCCTCATGTCTAAGGACTCTGATAGTCAGCTGGCAAATTGAAAGAAGACAGACATGTGCAAACTGATTATTCTCAATAATTCTTTACTCAAAATGAGTGATTGACATGACTAGACCTGAGAGAACCTGACACTGGCACCACTATATACATGCAGTCTCTGTGTTGTACCTGGTTACTGGGTTCTTTACCCAGTATACCATTGAACAGAACAATAACTTTGCTTAATTTAGGTGGTTTGCTTGCATTGTCAATGTTTTTGAGTCAGCCAAAAGAGCACATAAGTTTCAAAATTAAAACTTGAAAATGTAAGAAAGAATACTGGAAACATAAACAAAGTAAGTAGTCTATTTCCAAAATGATGCTTAAATTTAGTTAAAAATTGGCACTTCATTTTCACAACAATATGACAGCACCTCTTGTTATGTTCAAGACAGACATAGTGCTTTCTTTTCTTCAAGCCATTTCAATCCACATCTTCTTCTGGTGGCATCTCATCCCAGACTGCCTCTTTTCTAGATCTGTGAGAAGTTCACACTTCAACAGAATTCTGGCTTTCTGTGATGTTCACACTACAACAACCTTAATTTTACCCCTAAAGGGTAAGGGGCATTTTCTCCTATGGCTGTCATACAGGTAGAGGAGCTAAGATGCATTTATTGGCTAGAGGTGGTAGGGGACCCCTAAGGAGGAGAGCTCTGCAGAGCATAGAGCAGTAAACATGGGTGGGATAAGATGGCCATCATCAGAGAAGTGGACTGGTGTATTTTTCTCTTTGCCTGTCCCTATTTGACAGTAAATGTTGATGGCAATGCCCTCCTTATCATGCCATGAATCCCTACACATAACCATCCCATTTCACTGAATTGCTAAGTGCTGCCCCCTGCCTAATGGTAGGAGACTGTTGCAAAGCAGGCCACATAATCCCTAGCAGTGAGGATGCTCAAATAGATACTGAATTATTCCCTGCTGGCCTTTGCTTCTGATGCCATAGGTATAGCACCATAGAGCAGGATGAAGGGCCTCCTTAAAGTCATTTAATTGTTGTTCTTTCACAATCTGTGGAGAAACAATAGGTGTAGATGCATTTGAAATTGCAGGTTTACTCACCTGGTAGAGATGATAATATGAACATCCTTTTACAACATCACAGTGCTCTCTTGGGAACATGGGCATGAACACATGCCATTCTTCTTTCTGGACTCAGTTACTGTATAACCACTGTGCTCTATTAGATAATGGAAGCATTAAAAAGAAGGTTAGCACATAATAAATTATATTAGTTCATGACAGAAACATAGAAGTTGACAGCTGGTAAGGACTGCAAGGCCCATCCAGGCTGCCCATTTTTTCTACCTTATGAATGTGCCATAGGCCTGAACTCTGTCAATGGCCGATCTATTCATCCTCATCTCTATTGCTTCTTTATGCCTATCCCATGCCTGTTTGAAGACCTGCATTGTATTCATATCCACCACTTCCTGAGGTAGGCCATTCCCATGCATCCACCACCCTTTCTGTGAAAAAGAACTTCCTCACATTATCTCTTAATCGGCCTCCCTCTAATCTCGTGCTGAGTCCTCTTGTCCTGCCATTTTTCTTCTATTGAAACATTAGACTCTTTCACCTTGTTAATGCCCTTAAGATGTTTGAACGTTTCAATCATATCATCTCTCTCTCTCTTCTTTGCTCTAGGGTATACATATTGAGCTCCATTAATCTATCTTTATATGTTTTCTGATGCAGTCCTTGCACCATTTTGGTTGCCCTTCTCTGGACTGCCTCCATTTTGTTGATGTCCTTGTGCAGGTGCGGCCTCCAGTACTGCACATAGTACTCCAGATGGGGCCTAATCAGTGTCTTGTAAAGAGGGATTATTACCTCCTTCATACGACTTGTGATACCCATACTAATTTATCATTTTTTATTTATTTGGTTTTTGTTTACCAGGTAAGTACACTAGACGAGAGTATTGCCTATATTCAGGCATGACCCAGGACACTACAATCAGGAGAGAGCTAGGTACAAATAAGGTACAAACATTAGTGACAATTGTTCATGGCACAGCATGAAGTGGGAACAAAACAAATTTGCAGATTGCTGAAAAAAGCAAGACATATTTCTGTGGAAACTGATAGTAAACAAATAGCCTTACATTAGCTACCTGCACTGGATGAAACAACAATAATAATTAAGGACGTATGACAACAGCTAACGAATAAATAACAGTTTTAACTAACGATTTTGTGGAGGGAGTGGGAACATGCAGATTGTATACAGTGGAGAGAAACAGTAAGTGCCATGTAGGTAAGGAATGCTACTAGGAGTCGGTCTCAAGCTACAGCACAGGCACAGCCATCAGAGTCAGTCAGGTGGGCACGGAGACCCAGTTTAAAGGCTAGGTGGGATTTAGAGAGTTTAATGAGAGGGGGGAGGGATTTCCAGATGCTGGGAGCTGATATAGCGAAGGATAGTTCCCCCTTTTTGTGAGGTATCTGGGAATTTCAAGTTGGGTTTGTACTAATGACCTGAAGAGATATGCTTGGGAGGGATGAGATAGCAGCCTTGAGAGATACTCAGATGTCCCCATTCTAATGATATTGTCAAACAAGCATCCAGTAGAGTAGAGTCTGTGCCAACCCCAACATCCCTCTAGCCTTACCTACTGCTTTAGTGGTTGGCTTGGATGATTTCAGGTCATATGTGATGATGATGCCCAAGTCTCTTTCTTCCCTTGTGATTGCCAGCAACTCCCATCCCAACCAATGGGTAGCTTCAGGGTTTCTCTTCAATATGTGCATGATCTTGCACTTCTTTGCATTAAACCCCAGTTGCCACTCTTCCGACTATTTTACCAGTTTACCCAGATCTCTTCTTATTCTGCCCACCTCATCTGGATCATCTACTCTGTTGCAGATTTTGGTGTCATCTGCAGACAGACAAACTTTACCCTCCAGTCCATCTGCAATGTCACTGATGAAGATATTGAAGAGGACTGGTATCAGGACTGATCCCCGAGGTATCCCACTTGTGACTTGCATCTCTTCTGACAGTATACCGTTTACCACCACTCTTTGTTTTCTGCCCACCAACCAGTTTCTACCCAGTTGACCAACCTCTGACCCACCCCGAGCCTACCCAGCTTATTAATAGATATTCCATGTGGAACAGTATCGAAAGCTTTGTTGAAGTCAAGGTAGATGACATCAGCTGCACCCCCTTAGTCCACCACTCTTTAGATTAGTTTGACAGGTCCTTCCTGTTGTAAACCCATGCCGTCTTGGATCTTGTGCTCCTATGGATTACAGTGTTGCACTATCCTTTTCTTAGGGAGTGCCTCCATAATCTTGCCCACTAATGTGGTAAGACTGACTGGTCTGTAGTTCCCTGCCTCCTCCCTGCTGCCACTTTTTTTGAACAGGATCGCATGAGCCCTTCTCCAGTCTTCTGGAACCTCTCTTGTGCTCAGAGACTCACTAAACAGTTCTGCTAATGGCTCTGCTACTTCCACCCTTAGCTCCTTTTGTACCCTGGGATGTATGCCATCAGGTCCTATTGCCTTGTCCACCCTGAGCTTAGTGAGCTCTTGTCTGAACCTTTCTTCTGTGAAGAGACTTGTGCTCACCTCCCTCCCCCCTGTGTCCATGGTGCTGAGCTGTGGGCCCTGCTCTATCTTCTCCCTAGTAAATAATGAGCAGAAGTATCTATTTAGGATATAAATTTTTCCCTAGTCCTCCTACCCACACTCTCCCTTATCCACTTTGTTCTTAGCATTACCCCCTCTGCACTTTCTCCTTTCACTAATGTATCTATAGAAAGTCTTGTCACCTTCTTTTACTGTTCATGCTAGTGTTTCCTCAGTTTGGGTCTGTGCCTGCCTTACTGCCTTCCCTGCTTCCCTTAGGGAAGTTTAGTATGCCTCCCTATCTTTGTCCTGCTAGGTTCCCTTATATTTCCTGAAGGCCAACCTTTTGACTCTGATCTTTTCAGCTACTGTTTTTGAGAACTAAAGTGGTTTCCTCCTTCTTTTGCTCTTTCTTTTCTTCCTAACAGAGTGGGATGTTGCTTCAAATATTGCATCCTTAATGCTTGCCCACTTTGCCTGTACCCCCTCACCTGTATTTCTTCTTGCCAGGGATAGCTTAACTCTGTTGGCCAACTTATTAAGATCAGCTCCTCTGAAGTCCCATATGTTTGCCTTGGAATGGGATGATTTAGTTCTAGTTGCCATATTGAACCATACCATGTGACTGTCATTGGCCCCAAGGTGATCTTCAACCTGGAAACCTGTGATTCTTTCCCTGTTAGTCAGTACTAGATCCAGGATAGCCCTGTCTCTTGTAAGCTGTTGTACTAGTTGTTTGAGGCCCTCCCCCTGCTGGTAATCCACTATGTGTCTAGTTCTGGAAGATGTTCCTGCTGGTATTGACCAGTCTGTATCTGGCATGTTGACATCTCCCATTATCAGAACCTCCCCTTTAGCTTTCATGTTTTGAATATCTTCTAACAGTAATGTGTCTACGTCCTACCCCTGGTCTGGAGGCTTGTAGACAATCCCAGTTCATGTGGCTGTCCCATTTCCTGTTTCCAGAGTGATCCACAGTTCTTCTGGCTCCCTATGTGTATTCTGAATTTCTATAGCTTTGATATTTTCATTGACATAAAGGGCCACTCCCCCCCCCCCTTTTTGCACCTCAGTCTCTTCTGAACAGTACATAGCCTGGTACTGAAGTCTCCCAAGTGTGGTTACTGGTGAATCGTGTCTTGCTAATGGCTACTATGTCCAGTTTAGTCTCTGTCATTTTTGCCTCCAGGTCTGGGATCTTGTTTCCCAGACTGTGGGCATTTGTGTACATGATTTTCCATTGGCCAGTTTTCAGTGCGTTTGTTGTTGGGTGAGGTCCAGCATTTCCCCCTGCATGTTGTATGGGGAGCTAGACCTTTTTCCTTACCTGGTGATGCAAATGAACTACAAACATGCTGAATTCCTGTTTGATCACTAGCTGGGGGAAGGTGTGTTTTTCCCACTTGATGTATCGGGTGCTGCACCCCTCTCCCCATTTGTTAGTTTAAATATTCTGCAAAGACATCAAACTTCTGCCCCAATGCACTGACTCCCTCCTTAGTCAGAAGCAGTCCATCGAATTTAAAGAGCTTTCACTCCCAAACCTGTTGCCAGTTACCTACAAATTTGTGTCATTTTTCCTGGCACCAGCCCTTGAGCCACATGTTTAGCTCCCCTATCTCCCCTTCTCTGATCTTCCATCCATCTTCCCACCTCTCCTAGACCAGCAGGATCTCAGAGAAGGAGATGCCAGATGAAATGGATGACAGTTTGTCTCCCAGCCTTTTCAGGTGTTCCTTGGTCTCCACAACTGACCAGCTGGTGAGATCGTTAGTCCCTATGTGCACCAGGACTTTGATGTTTTCTCCTGCTTCCTGCATGATTTTAGTAATGTTGTCAGTGTCTCTCCATGCTGATGTATCTGGGACTCATCTGACCATCATCCCTGGCCGGAGGTTAGGTATCAACTCCCTGAATCATGGAGTCACCTATTATTAGAAGTGTTTTGGATTTCCTTTTTGCTTATTTTGTTTTGGTTCCTGTTTGGGGTGAGTTTTGTAGGCTATCTCCTGTGCTACAGTGTCCTGCTCTGCAGTGTCCTCTGCCCCTTTGCTTGATTTTGGAGATAAAGGCAGATATTGTACCTGTTTGTAGTTTTTATATGGTTTGTGGAGGTGATACGTTGGTGAGCATTGAGTAATGGGGCACCCGATTTGCCCCTCCTAACCAACTGCCAACCTCCCAGACCAACTACCCTCTGCAGTTGAGGTGCTTCAGTTGGATGTTGGGCAGAGGCTACAGTGCACATTAGAATATTATCATAAGATAGGACATGTCTGGTTAAAAATACCAGAAATCATAGAACCTGCAGTGCCTCCATCAGTGTCTCATGACTGATCAGCTATCAAAGCTAAAGTATACAGGTATTGTTGCAGTTCCATTTTTCTCCTGGTTAGGAGCCTTTAGTCCAACAGGGACAATCCAGACAGGGAGATGCTTGGAAATGATCAACTTAGGAGTCAGGGACCATTGGAGAGGATCTGCAATCAGATTTCAAATCTGAAAGTCACATATGCATCTCAAGGATATGAGGTGAAAAAAAAAATTAAGCTGATGACCTGGATCAGGAGTTGCTGAAAGATCAAACATTTGCTATAATGCACTTAATATGGAGAACTCAAGGGTAAACACACCTAGGAAATGTTTATCTAAGGACTATGATATGGCAAAATAGTTGTTTGTGGGTGTACTATGCACTGTAGTTAAATTCTGCTGCTGAGGAGAGCTCCAGCATTGATCAAGGAATGTACTGAATATTCCAGGAACACTAGACAATGAATAACAACATGAATATTGAATTATTGTAACTGTATCTATTCTGAATTAAGTAGATAGACTAAAATATATTAATAACTATAATATTGAAAGTGACAGATTGACAATGTAATCTTTACTAGTTTAGGTCTTCCAGAAGTCTGATTCCTTATCCCCCCAAACTGAATAAATGTAAGATGAGTTTATTGTTCTGATTCCCCAAAAGGAATTAAAGATGAAATCTTCCCTTTTGGTGAATGCAAAGGAGAGTATGAAATGTATCAATTAAATTACTTTAATACTGGAGGCTTAATGACACTATTTGAGAAGGGGTAACATTATTAACACAAGAACTAGCTTTTTGCAAATAGATATACTGTACAATATATGCTTCTTGATATTATGTTTCATGATGCAATATTGAATTAAGTACATTATTTAAAACCAAAAGGAAGGCAATTTAATAATTTTAACTTTACCACTTTTTAAAACTAATTATAGTACAAGGTGTACAGCAAGGGACTTTAATATTCTTGTGTTATTCTTTGTAACAGAAGAAAAAAAAGACATTGTTCCCTTCAGTTTCATATAACCTAACAGATTACCTGCATTGATGTACTGTTTCTAAAGCCTAACAGACTATGGGTTAATCATTTCAGCTATATAGTTCAACGTCAGCTACAAAGTATCATCCCCAAGTGTACAGGAATTTCTTTCCCTGGGGCTTACACTGCTATGAATTCCTAATTATCGCTAAGGATTACACACTAGGATCTTGAGTAATGTTGTCTGGCCTATAACTGCCTGTGATCACTTGAATTATGCAGTGCCTAAAGGGGCAATGTGCTTAACTACTGCACTATGCATTACCATCAGCTCTGTACAAAACCCAATCAGTGATCAGGCCCTTTGGAAGCTACTTATGCTACTAGATGAAGCTAAAAAGACAATAAAATGGTCCAAAAGTACAGAGGTTCATGCAGTCAGGTCCAAGGGCTAATTAATCCCATACGTTTTTTAGACATGTCTATTTATTTTAGAGAAACAGTATACATTTGTTTAATGCTAAAGAGAAATGAGCTGGATGAATTGATAACATGTAATGAAAGCTTCGTAACCCTACACATGTTAAGTATAATTACCATAGGGATTCTGAACAAAACATTAATTTTGTTGATAGAGCATCTGTTAAATAAATTATTCAATGTGTAGGGAAAATTCTGTGTTCTGATTGGTTACCTGCCATACTTAACTACAGTACTAAAAACACCTACAAAAGTTCCACTGTGCCATTTAGAAATGTAACTTTCTAAACTGGCAGGCTGGATTCTCTACTCCACAAAAACATAATAAGAATGTCAGAAATTCTACCGTTACAGTACCTAAGTTGTTCACAGATGCTACCTTGGATCAGTTTCTGAGCCCACCCAGCAGAAAGAACAACTGGGAAAAAACTATTAATTTCAAAAACATAACAATTTCTTTATTAATGTTATTTGTTTTTATTATCCTAAACCCATATTAAAAGTGCAATAAAACACTCCAGGATGTTGGCTTGAATGCATTTCCAGAGGTTGAAAACACTTGGTCTGTGACTGCATGTATTACTGCACCCCTAGGCATGCATTCAGGGCCTTCTGTTTTTATCACGTCAAAACCACATCATGCAAGCAAGCGTGGTGAAAACCAGGCCATCTGAACTATGGAAGAAGAATCAGTGAAGAGTACAAGACAGTGAGTGCATGTAATCATGAAATAGTGAGTTCTTTTAGCCATGTGCCATCAGAGTCACATAACAGAAAAGTAGCAAAGGAAAAAGTAAAAAAAGTAGTGAGCTATAGCAAATAGAGTTTCTTTAGTTACTTGTGGAATTATGTGATATTGTTTCCTTGATGCAGTTTTTCCTCATCTCTATTTTGCATGAAACATAGAAACATAGAAACATAGAAGTTGATGGCAGATAAGAGCTGCAAGGCCCATCCAGTCTGCCCATATCTTTTTCTACCTTATGAATGTGCCATTAGCCTTTGCTCTGTCAATGGCCTATCTATTCATACTCATCTGTATTGCTCCCTTATGACTATCCCATGCCTGTTTGAAGCCCTGCACTGTATTCATATCCACCACTTCCTGAGGTAGGCCGTTCCATGCATCCACCACCCGTTCTGTGAAAAAGAACTTCCTCACATTACCCCTTAATTGGTCTCCCTCTAATCTCATGCTGTGTCCTCTTGTCATGCTATTTTTCTTATATTGAAACATGTTAGACTCTTTCACCTTGTTAATGCCCTTAAGGTGTTTGAATGTTTCAATCATATCGCCTCTCTCCCTCCTTTGCTCCAGGGTGTACATATTGAGATCAGTTAATCTGTCTTCATATGTTTTCTGATGCAGTCCCTCCACCATTTTGGTTGCCCTTCTCTGGACTGCCTCAATTTGGTTAATGTCCTTGTGAAGGTGTGGCATCCAGTACTGCACGTAGTACCCCAGATGGGGCCTAACCAGTGTCTTGTAAAGAGGGATTATTACCTCCCTCTTCCAAATTGTGATACCCCTACTAATACAACCCAACATCCCTCTAGCCTTACCTACTGCTTTAGTGGTCTGCTTGGATAATTTCAGGTCATTGGTGATGATGACGCCCAAGTCTCTTTCTTCCCTTGTGATTGCCAGCAACTCCCCTCCCAGCCAATAGGTGGCTTCAGGGTTTCTCTTCCCTATGTGCATGTTCTTGCACTTCTTTGCGTTAAACCCCAGTTGCCATTCTTCTGACCATTTTGCTAGCTTATCCAGATCTCTTCTTATTCTGCCCACCCAATCTGGATCATCTACTCTGTTGCAGATCTTGGTGTCATCTGCAAACAGACAAACCTTACCTTCCAGTCCATCTGCAATGTCACTGATGAAGATATTGAAGAGGACTGGCCCCAGGACTGATCCCTGAGGTATCCCACTTGTGATTTGCATCTCTTCTGACTGTATACCATTTACCACCACTCTCTGTATTCTGCCCGTCAACCAGTTTGCCACCCAGCTGACCAACATCTGACCCACCCCGAGCATACCCAGCTTATTAATCAATCTTCTATGTGGAACAGTATCGAAAGCTTTGCTGAAGTCAAGGTAGGCAACATCAGCTGCTCCCCCTTGGTCCACAACTCTGGTTACCCAGTCAAAGAAATCTATGAGATTAGTTTGACAGGACCTTCCTTCTTTAAACCCATGCTGTCTTGGATCCTGTGCTCCTATGGATTCCAGGTGTTGCATTATCCTTTCCTTAAGGAGTGTCTCCATAATCTTGCCCACTACTGAGGTAAGACTGACTGGTCTGTGGTTCCCTGCCTCCTCCCTGTTACCACTCTTGTGGAGCGGGATCACATGAGCCCTTCTCCAGTCTTCTGGAACCTCTCCTGTGCTCAGAGACTCACTAAACAGTTCTGATAATGGCTCTGCTAGTTCCACCCTTAGCTCCTTTAGTACCCTGGGATGTATGCCATCAGGTCCCATTGCCTTGTCCACCCTGAGCTTATCGAGCATGGACATGGTTCTTCCTATTGGGTTATTGTTGGCACTGTTACTTACTGCACTTTGTTTGTTTTTGCGGTCTTGTCGTGGAACACTTCTACAAACACCCTGCCATGTCTTATTGCATTCATGTTTGAAACTGTTCAGTATCTAGCAGCTGTATTTAGTTTAGAAACATAGACAATGACAAAAGAAAAACAACATTGGTCAATCCAGTCTGCCTATAAACCCTAACAAACCTGAAGCCTTGACATTACATGTGCACCTGCGCATAATGGCAGTCTAATTCATTCACCCCAAGCCTCTCTGGTGCATCCCCAGTCATCCATTGACTTTTACAAAGCCAAGCAAACTTTTGCAATCAGGGCTTAATACAGGACATCAGTGCTTACCGATTGATCAAGTTCTGGTGCTTTAACTCCCTTGGGTAAGAGAGGAAATATAATGGAAACTTCCCTTCCAGTGGTGGTTCTCTCTTTAGTCAAGAGGGCAGTCACTCTGAGTACTCAGTCTACCACATTGACTGAAAAGCCTTCACTAAGCCACAATTCCTTGCTTGAATAAATGGCATATAGCATTAAACAAATTAAAGCTATGGTCCTGAACACTCAAGTAACTTTAGAATCTCTGACCAGGTGGGTGACACAAATGGAGACTCGGGTCAGCAAACTTGCAGCAGTCCAAGACAAGTGGGCAATCTGACCCAGGTGGCTGAGAAACAGATCGCACGGCTTTCCTCTAAGCTAGAGGACCTGGAAGGAAGAGGATGGTGGAAGGGAGATGACAGTGCAATAATCTGTAGATTCTGGTGGTTAAAGAAGGACTAGATGGTAGAGACCCAGCCCACTATCTACACACCAATTTACCTCTCTGGCTGCATTTGGATGCCAACCACTGATTTTGAAATTTTAGTTAGTTAATTAAACTTTATTTAGAAAGCAACCCTTCCCGTGGACTCGATCCTACCCTTGAGCCTTTTCCCATCCACCCCTCACCCCTGCTTCTTCTCTGCTCATGCATCTTCAAGATCTTCCCTTGCTCCTCCTCACCTTCCCTCTTCCACCCTCCACCCATTCTCTTATCTCATGCCACCTCTTTTGCAGCTTCTTCCTTTCCTCCCTATGTTTCTCTCTCTTTCCTCTCTCTCACCCATATTACTCTCTCTCTCTCTCTCTCGGGTTTTCAACAAGGCCTGCTAGGTTGCCCCCTCTCCTGACTAAACATTACCTCTTCTCCTTATACTATTAATTTTTCTTCCTCCCCCTCACTTCTCCAGCACTCCGCCTTCTTTCTGCACTCACTGCATTTCCCTCCTTCCAGCTTCCCATCATCTCTCTATCCCCATTACTTTCTTTGCAGCTCCGCTCCTTCCTGCTCCACCTCCTGTGCAACTCATCTCCTTCTTCCTCTTGTTTCTCCCATCCCCCACCTTACACCCTATTACTTTCTCTCCTAGATTTTGACAAGGCCTCCGAGGCTGCCCTCTCTTCTAGCCCACTCTACTGTTTATTGAGCAACATTCAGTGCTATTGTGATTGCTTTTGATGTATTAATTTGTTTTAAGTACATTCTTGATATCTGCTATTTACTTATCTATTGTTTATCTTGTTTTGTTTTTGTACTACTAACGTGGAACCTTTGTAAATGAGTTGTATTGCTCAAAGGTGTTGTAATCCAAGACTCAATAAATAAATAAATAAAATAAAAAAAACATAAAATCTAAAATAGATGAAAACATATATATTAACATATATAAAAGTCATATTACAGAGCTTAAGCATGAATCAGGTTCATAATTACAATCATGAAAATTTCCTGTTATAACAAATTGAATGCTTGTTCAAAAAGAAATGTCTTGAACCCCCTCTTAAAGGCTTCCACTGAGGGGGGCTTTCTAAGATTACCTGGGAGAGAGTTCCACAGGGCAGGCGCAGCTATGGAAAAAGAATGATCTCCCAAAAGCCACAGCCTTGCCTGGGAACCATCAAGAGGCTACCCCAGAAGGAACAAAGAGGGCAAGCCAAGCAGTGCAGAACTAGGAGGTCTTACAAACAGTCAGGTCCCTGACCATGTAGGACTTTATAGATCTGTAATTCAACCTTGAAGGCAATCCTCCACCTTATCGGCAGCCAGTGCAGCCCACAGAGAACCGGCATAATATGTTTGAATCTAGGTAGACCCATCAATAGCCTGGCTGCCACATTCTGCACCAGCTGTAGACAGTAGAGATTAACTCCCAAAAGCCCCAGGTACAAGGCATTGCAGTAGTCCATCCTCGACGTGACAAAGGCATTCAAGGTCATCAGGCGGTATCAGGGAACAGATCCGGACAATGTTTCTTAGATGGTAAAAAACACTTTGGATGACAGATGACACCTAAGCATCCCGTGTCAGGCCATTGTCAAGTACCATGCCAAGATCCTTAAGCCATGTGGAGGAAGCCAGGGGTGAGCCCCAAGTCTAAGATCCAGGTCACTCCTCAGCACCCCTCCACCTTGCTGAAGACCTGGCTCCACCACCAATACCTATGTCTTGTCTGGAGTGAGTCGTAACTCTGTTTTGAATCATCCAGTCCTGGATCTTGGCCAGACAGGTGTTAAACACAGAGACCGCCATCTGGCTTCCAGAAGCACAGGACAGGTATAGCTGGTGTCATCGTTGTAACAATGAAAGCCCAAACTATACTGCCTGATAACATCTCCCAAGGGCAGTACATATGCCATGAACAAAAGAGGTGACAAGACCGAACCTTGCGGAAATCCAAAACATAGGGGCATTGGGCTGGATGTGGAAAACCCCATCACCACCCTTTGCACTCTATCAGTGAGGTAGGACCTAAACCAGGTGATGACACTGCCAGTTAGTCCACTTCAGTTCCACAGACAGTCCAACAGCACCTCATGGTCCACGGTGTCAAATGCTGCAGAGAGATCAAGGAGAACAAGAATAGATCACTCTCTCCTATCCCTTGCTCTATGGAGATCATTTGACACCATCACCAGGGTGGTCTACGTGCTATGCCCAGGTCTAAATCCAGGCTGGAACAACTCAAAAATGGCAGAGGAAGCAAGACTAGTCTCAAGCTAACCGGTCACCACTTTCTCCAAAACCTTCCCTAAAAATGCAAGATTTGAGACAAGTCTGTAGTTGGTGATGCAGTCCAGGTCCAATGAGGGTTTCTTCAGAAGGGGTCTCACCAGGGCCTCTTTCAAGGTGATTGGCAAGATTCCACTCCTCATGAAACACCGGATGATCTCAGCAACCACAAGTCAAATCAAGCCAATACAACCTACCAAAAGTCGAGTTGGACCTGGGTCTAGTTCACAATAGGTTAGCCATAACTTTAAGACTATCTCACTCACCTCATCCACTTCAACTGGGTCAAACTTACTCCACACAAGAGGGGTGCCCCTCCATGCCACTGGTTCGTCCACACAAGCCAATTGAGCAACCCTGGAGAAGTTATTGGATCTAACTGAGGACACATTGTCAGCAAAGAACAGAGCAAACTCTTCACACCAAGTGCTTGAACTAGCTGCCCCCGGACAGAGACAGGCCAGGAGTAACAACCAGTCTACCATATGGAAGAGCTGAGCCAGTCTGTTCCTTGCTGCAACAATCTCCCTAGACAGAAAATCTGCCCTTTTTTGGGGAGGTTGCCCTTTGATAGTCACTATAGTGTGACCTCAAAGCCAATTTTTCTTCCATCAACCTGAATCTCCTCCAGTGATGCTCCAACCTCTGGCCCTTAATCATCAACTCTCTGAGCCCCCATCAAACCATGGGGGTCTCCGGTGAGTAGATAAGGGCCATATGTGGATGGGCATGATTGAGTAGAAGGTGGTGGTGACAGTCCTATTATAGGCTGCCACCACCCCCCATCACATCCATCCTGCATGCAATTTCCACACTCGATAGGTCCAGCACCATCTGTAGCCCTGTTGGAGACAATCCCATAAAGGGCAGTACTGGACCACTTCCACAGAGGAAGGACTCTCATGGGGGGCCCCAAACGAGAACCTCACAGTGCTATGATCCAGCAATACTACTGGACCAGTCCTGAGATCAATGACCTCAAGACCCAGTGTGAACACCAGGTCCAATGTGTGCCCGTGCAGGTGGGCCACTGAGGTAACAACCTGTGACAGGCCCAGAGCTTCCTTGGAGGAGGTCCTCTCCAAATGACGAGAGTCCATTGTCGACCCAGGTGTTTAAATACCCAAGAATTCTGGGGGATTCCAACATCAGGCCAGTAAGGAAGTCCCCTACCTCCTGCAGGAATTCCTTCTCACTGCCAGGTGAGTGGTAAATGAGCAAGATCCTGCACCAGCCCCCCCCCAGATGGCCACACACTAAAAGGACCTAGTAGAACACACCAGGAGCACTGAAAGGCTCAAGCTGGTTTTAAAAGAAATTGCCACTCTCTCGCTGCTGCGATCCTTTCTCAGGCTGTGTATCACAGAGTACCTGGCTAGAATCACTGCCTCCAAAGTGGGGCCAGCATTTTCATCCAGCTAGGTCTCTGTGATGCAAGTCAGGTCTACCAAGGAAATCAAGTCCGCCATTATAGTAGTCTTGTTCCTCATCAACCTAGCACTACAAAGCACAGCCCCAGTTGGATGAGTGAGAACTTCTGGACCATTGACTGTCTTCCCACTCTCAACGTTGGAGCCCTTGGGTATGGGAACCAGACAGGGAGGACCCCCCTCCAGTACCCATGTTGCCCCATGATGCCTCCTAGACCACACTACCTGAATTGCTGACTCTCCGGCAGCCACTCATATGCCCCTCTACTTCAACCTTCACCCACTTACAATCCCCAGAGCCCTGCACCTAATATATACACCTCTGCAGGTAGGGGAAGAACTTCAGAAGGTCAGAGGTCTCGCAGTTGGGCTATGGAGTAGCTGCACCTTGGGAGCCCATGAAACCAACACATCCTGATTGTCTAAATAGTAAATACTTAAACAATAAATTATAAGGTAAATACAAACATTTTAATTAAAAGTACCCCACCCCCCCAAAACTAACCTACCCAACCAAAGCCTAAACTAAAACAAATGTAACTTATTAACATAAGGATGAAAACAACCATTCACTCTGACACACAGAATTCACACATATCAACACACACACAAATAACTCCAACGAACAATTTAACCCCCTACCCCCCTCAAATCAAAAATTCAAATATCCCAAGCAGTCAGATTTAAATGAGTCCACAGTGCACTTAGTTATAAATCAGTCACTGCAGTTTATAGAAACATCAAGTATAATATATGGGACTCTCACTCCCAAAAATGATCCTAGTTCTAGAAAAAAATGAAGGCACTGCCACTCCCTTCAATTCAGATTCTAGAAAATTCAGTTGTTCAGCTTAAGTCAATAAACCAAAGTGGATTTCTGACAGCCTCCAACAGTGGTAACAATATGTATTAGCCCCCTCCTTGGTACTCCCACTGCCAGCGACGGCTCTTTACCGATACCAATACATGATTACCCAGTACCTGAATATAGGTGGTTGTAATCCACCATTATAGTCCACCAGAAGCCGTCACAAATTCAGGCTTTTCCAACAGGGCTGACACACACAGCTGATCACTGAATTCTCGCTTAGACCAGTTCCCAAATTTGGCTTCACCAGCACAGGTCACAGCCAGAACATGACCAGTCAGCCATTAGCAGTCCACAGGAATCCCAACTAAGAGCAGGCACCACTGCACATTAATCCAACTAGGATCACAGTTAGATCAAAAAGGTCCATCAAAAATCGAAGTGAAGCCACCGCAGACAATCATCTAGCTTGCAAAAATCAATCAGCCCACAGGAGCCAACAGAGTTCATCTGGGATTGTCCTGGACGCCATCCAAGTACCAAGACTTCTAGCTCACACTTCTTCGGAACAAGCCCTCAGGATAGTCAGCAACAGGAACAAATTGATAGAGCACATCAAATCAGCTGGGGAGAATTGGCTGCTGCTTCCAAGTAAACCCCAACATTTTAATATTTCACCTGCTTCAGTTTCTGGACAAAGAAATCATTTTTAAAAGTGGCCAGGGAAATGCAGGATGTTATAGTGGCCGACCAGAGAGTATTCTTTTATCCAGACTACCAAGCCACAGTCCTACAACACAGACTGGCCTACGATAAAGTTAAACAAGACCTCAGAAACCAGGGACTAAACTACTCCCTACTCTACCCAGTCACCCTCTCAGTGCAGTTCCAGGGCTGCCAGCTGACATGTCTAACTCTAGAGGAGGATGATCTCTTTTTTCAAATGCAGCTTGGACCAGCATGGAGTCCATGAGTGCAGGAGACTCATTTGGAAGATATAGTCAGGGAGAATCAGCAGCAGATAGCCAGAACCCATCACGAATTCTCATATGAACTACTGTATACAGGGAACTGTGAGTAAACAGGGGCCAGTGTTTCTTTTGGGTCGGGGTAGAGTGTGCTGCACCAGGGAATGCAGCAGAACCAAACTACCACTGTTTCTACACTAAGTATTAACTGCTCAAGTTGGAGTACTTGGACTTGTGTTTATATGTTTATCTGTGGGCTAGACAGCCCTGTGTTATTTATTTTAGATTCTTAATGCTGGTGGAACCTTCATAGTAAAACTGCACGTTTATTTTCCATCCCCCCTGCCCCCGCTCCCAACCCCAGAGCTGCAATCTTTTTCGTAGTCACTTGGTGTTGTTTAGCAAATGGTTTGAGGCTTCAAGAGACATTGATGCAGGGTGAATATAGACTCTGCAGAGAGCTGTATTGCCCAGGCAGTTTGGACATTTGTTATTCTACTTTGTTAACAAATATTGCATCTCTGTGAACAGGCTGCAATATCTTTATTACAGGCTGCCATAGTTTTATTTACTGCACTGCCTCTATTAGTGACTCCATTCCTAATCTGCAAGTTTTCTTGAGGCTTTTATCTAGATGGTGCCCCCACCCCCACCCCAGACGGGCAGGGACAGGGAGGTTTTATATTTTACTATAAGAACTTGTCTACCTGCTAACCCAATGTCTGTAGTCAACAACAGTAGACCCCTCAAATGTGGGCTACCATAGAGGCTATTGTGGGCAAAGTAGATAACCAGGGAGCTCTCTATATATGGGTCACTGCTTGCTGCCACAGGTGACAGGGGAAAGGTATACTGGGCAGGGATATCTTGAATCTTCCTTTACTACCTCACTGCTGAGTTTCCTTATCACTTCTGCTACTGTGAGAGATGGCCTACTTATTCCATCATGGCAAGGAGGGTGCAGGGGAGCTTGGATCTCTCTTCTTGCATAGCTCCCAGGTTCCGTGTTAGTGATGGCTTAAAAGCCACCTTGTTTCCCATTAGCATCAATATCAGGTGGGCTTCAACCAGTAGAACTTGCTAACTAAAAAAAAAAATGTGCTGTTCAGTTTCTGTTTATTACCCAGTAGTGTAAATACTTTTTAGTGCTCTTTACTTGAGACTTTCTACTTGGGAGGGGCCTGTCTACAAGTATCATTCCTACATGTTTTTGTACATCTCTCTTTTACTATTGTTGTGGTGCAGGGGGATCTGGGATGGTGGTGGTGGGAATGGGGAGGGGGGAGCTGTTTGGTACTTTCATACAGATAACTGCTACCACACTACTCTCACAGTATGACCTCCTAAGATACACTTAATATTATTTCCTGGAACATTAAGGGCCTTAATAGCCAACTTGAATGTACAGTAGGAAAATACTACTTAAACTAAAATACATGAACTGTGATATAGCACACATGCAGGAGCAACATCTCTCTGCAGGAGATGTGCACCGTCTGTGTTGTTCTTGGGTGGGGGCTGTGTATGCAAGTTCACTTTCTACTAAAGAGGTGGGGGGTGGCCTACATGAAAAGGGCTTTAAGTGGGCATCCATGACCAGATATCTGACACAGATGGCCATATGATTATAGCCAAAGGGACATTCCAATGGGAACCAATTGTTTTGGGCAATGTCTCTGCTTACAACCAGCCTGACATATCCTTTTTGGACACAGTTTTACATACCCTCTCAGAAGGTCCTGGTAGTATTACCTTGGTGGGAAATCTAAATTTAGTGCTCTGTCTTTCTCTAGAGAGAACAGGACCTGGGAGAAGGGCTGAAGTGGCAGATGGAACTCATGTACTACAATCCTATCTCAGAGCAGGTCTCCATGATATTTGGTGTACTATACATCTGTCTGAGAAAGATTTCCGTGTCTATTCCCCTGTACATGAGACCTACAGCTGCACTGATGTAATGTTTGTGTCCCTGGACCTGGTCACCTGTACTTGGAATGTCTCCTTGGGTTACATAGTTGTATCTGACTATGCTCCTGTTATTTTATCTCTGGCATGGGGTAGGCAAAAGGCTCTTCAGAACACATAGAAACTGAACACTAGTTTGCTCCAACAAAGTAGATTTATTGACTGACTCCAACAGGAGCTCCTAGATGATTTTTTGCACAAAGAAACCCCAGATACTAATGTGATCAGTCAGTGGGAAGCCACGAAAGATACCTTGTGAGGCAAACTTATAGCACATGCCTTAAAACTATGTGTTGAAAATGATCAACACACTAGGCCGCTTGAGGGCAGTATGAAACAGCTAGTACATGACTTAGTTTTACATATAGATCACAGCCACCTTCTCAAAGCCCAAATGTCTGAGGCAAAGGCTGAACTTGAAGAAAAGCTCCAGCACTGCACAGAATATACCCTATTTAAATGTAACCAAGTCAACTGAGAAGTGGGCAAACAGCCTGGCAAACTGCTAGCCCACCACCTCAACACTAGAAAAGTAGAACGTTGCATGACCATTCATAGATTGGATGGCTCAGTGGTCTCTGACCCAACCCTCATTAATGAAAACATTTAAAGCCTTTTACTCTGACCACTATTCCTCAGAGTTGTCTCCTACTCAGACTGACTAGTCTACCTTTTGTGCAGACTTAAATATTCCACAGATATCTCCTCAAGCGGCCACAAATCTCTCCCTATACATATCCATGGAGGAGGTCACTGAGGCGATCCTGGAAATGTCCAGCGGCAAATCACCAGACCCAAATGGCTATGTCACACACCTTTACCAGGTCTTTGTGTCCCTTCCAGCCCCTCTATTGATATCAGTCTTTAATTTGGCAAGAGAACAAGGGGACCTTACTCCCTCATTTAAACAGGCCCCAAACTCTGTCCCAAACTAGGTGTTCTGTATCGAAATAAGGACTCCCTCTCCACTCCCATACATTGTGAGCTGGTCTCTAAAATTATTTTCCCAATCCTGGACTATGCTGACATCATCTATGGCACTGCTCCCTCTACCTCCCTATCTTAACTTGATACCATATTAAATTATTTCTGTATATTCGCCACCAACTCACCTCTCCATACTTATCACTGATCCTTTTATTCTGTCTCTCCATCTCACCCCTTTCCCATAGGCAGCACGTCCAGTCCTTATGCTTCATTGCCAAATTCTGGTTTGAACTGCTTTCCCCTTGCCTCTCCTCCTGCCTTACCCCTACTGTCCCTCCCTCTTACTCTCTGTACTCTTGGGATTCCCACCCCTTCTCCATTCCTCATCCCTCTGCTACTGCTGACCAGGCTGCATTCTCCTACCACCTCCCTCTCCTTTGGAATAAACTCTTTCTCCCACTTCCATAACTCTTCTTCATTCCTTTCCTTTAAAACACTTGTTTGACTCCTTCCAGCCCTACCTTGCACTTGTCCCTCCTCCTCCTCTGTCCTTTCTCTCCCTCCCTCCCACCTCATCTCCTCCTAATCTTGTGACCCTTGCAGCAGTAAAAACTCCTATGTTTCCTTCACATAACCCTAGTTAAGCAAAATGAGTCTTGGCTTTCCTTGTTCTGACTTGTAATTTTGCTGTAATGTCTTTTGTATTAATTAACTGTCTGTGCATTACAATTTCAAATATGCCTTGTAACCTGCACTGCCTCTACTGCTACTTCTTGATTTGTGTAGCACAGACACTGTGGGCCGGTGGGCAACTACCCCTGCCTGTTGGCTCTCAAACAGGTTAAGGGGCCTGGATCTTGCTACTGTGGTGATCAGGGGTTCTTTCCCAATGTTATAATAAATAGCATGGTGCCTCCATCCAGAGTAAGTTAGTAGTGGGTTAGGTTACTGAATGGCACAGCCCCCTGGGATGCTGCATCTACCCACATCTCCTACCCACTACTCCCCAAACTGGATACCAACAGTTCTTTAACACCATAAACCATAGACAAGTAACAAGTCAGCATACATAGAAATGCCCTGCATGCAACAATTTCAAACAGTAAAGTCACAGCTTTATTCGGGGGGTAGGATAAGGGTACCTGGATGAGGGATAACTGCGGAGAAAAATTGGTTCGCAGGAATTAAACAGATTAGGAACAACTTGGGCTCAGATGCCAGACCTCCCCCAGCTGCCCAATCCACTGGTACCTGAGAGTCTTCGGGTGCCTACTAGTTGTAGGCCTGAACATTGCCATGGGTTGTCTGTCTGTTGGGGACCTGAAACTTTGAAAAGATGTTAAACTACATTCACACTCCTTTGTTGATTTTCCAGGAACCAGGTTCCAGGTACCCACGGTCTGCAGAACTTAAAAGCATCTGGAGATGAGATTTTCTAGTATCCAGGAGTGTGGAGCTCCACCTGAGAAGTACACAATGGGACAGAAAGGATGATGTCTCAGTTCCCTTTGCAGATTCCATCTTGTTTGAAGGCCTTGCAGCTTGTCCCCTTGATTGAAGATTCAGCCACTTGTTACCTTCAGCCACTTGTGGCCCATTGCAGAGTTCAATAGCAGGTCCACACCAGCCCCAGAAGGCCCAGACCCAGGACTGGCTCCACAGCCCACCTCCCCACAAGGATCATAGGTACCCTAGCACCCCAGCAAGCACTGGTGACCTCCTGAGACAGTAGGCCCCAATTGGAAGGGTTCAGCTTGTTCCCTCCCTGGCTCTAGGTGAGGACACCCAAGCAGTAGGAGCCCCATGCAGTCCCTGCACTGAATCCAAGAGTCACTGGTAGCTAGGCAGTTCTTCTAAAGAGACAGCAGTGCTGGTTTGCCATAGGTGCTAGCCTACAAACAACAGCTTCAGTTTGTACTCAGCCTATAGCAATCAGCAGGGAGTTCAGAACTAGACAAATCCCTGCTCACCTTCAATGCTTTCAGGCTCTAAATGTCCATAACAGGTCCCTTTCAGCTTCAGCTGGGACAAAGTTCTCAGCCATTTCATTCAGGCTGCACAGCAAATTCACAGAATCTGGCTAGCACCCACTCCAGAGACACTCTGCCTCTTCACAGATATTGTTAAAGTCCCAATCTTTAAAGTGGTTTCTCTGCAGCAGCCGTTTAACTTCACAACAGACAGCACAATTCTATCAGCTCAAATCCTTGTACAATGCAGGGTCTCTGCAGCAGCTATATTCTCCAGTTGAGACAGCACAGTTCACAGTACCTTGAGAGTTTTCAAAATCAGTCTAGTCTCTCACTCTTTTTTTTCTCCTCAAACTCCTTTTCCGCAGTGGCAATCTTCAACCGAGACCTGAGCAAGGCCTCTGTCAGTCCAGTTCCACTCACTCAGGATCCTCCTGACTCAAGAAGAGCCCAGGAACAGACTGACTCAATCACGGCAAGTCCTTGGGTTTTTTACTTGAGAATCCAGTCTACTGATTGGCTGTTCAAGCCGATCAATCATCAATAACCATAGAGATCAATAGTTCCTGATTTCTCATTGGGGCAGGAGTTAGGTGCCTGAGTTAATGAAACTCCCTCTCCTAGAATCCCCTCAGGTCTCATTTCAGGCATTTCAGTTGACTAGCTGCTGTAATGGGGTCAAAGCATCAACAACATGTCAGCCCCCATCCATTTCACCAGCAGTCCTCAGTGAGTCCCACTTCCCAGTTCTGGTACAGCCAGACTGTGCACTTATAATTTATAGTCATACCATGGCATTGTAGCCCCATTGGAGCTCTTTCAAACAAGTCCACTCTAAAATAATAATCTCCCACCATTTCTCTGTCACTGCCATTGCAATGCAGTTCCCCCAGGCATCAGGCTGCATTCTTATTAATATTCCCGGGATGCTCATTAATATTCACGAGCTCAGAGTGCTCCCGATTCAAACTTAATTTTAACATTCCTCCAAGACTTCTCTCCAGCCTAGCTCGGGTCTCTGATCCCCAACTAACTGAACAGGGGCACCGGGACTGAGAAACACTCCCCACTGTGACTGCAAACGGTGGTTGAAAAGATCAAAGCACACCTCTGCGCATGCGTGAGTGCCAGCGGCATGGGGAATGCACCAGCAGTTTGCAGTTTAAATTTTAAGCCCAAATGGGCTGAAGTCAAATGCAGGGCTGCTTTGGGGAACCCAGGGGAAAGTACCAACCACTTGGGCTGAGTCAGTGGCTTCAAAGGGGATAGGGGGATGCCATAAGGCAACTGAGAGATCAGAAGAAACAGGAGCAATTAAGGTAAACCCCCAAAGAGGGGGTAACACTTGTATTTTAATTATGTATATCCTTTATCTGTTTGTTTTTTTTCCCTTGTCCGTGGGTCGCACCTGGAAATGAGCTCTGGCTCAGTGTGCCTTCCCTGGTCACCAAAATTTTAAATAAATAAATACTAATTCCAAAAAATGGAAAAGACAATATACTCTGCTACCAGTTCCACCCCATTTCCCTAATTAATGTAGACATGAAACTATACATGAAAATCCTGGCAAGGCATACAGAACCTGTTAGTGCCTAGATAATCCATCCTGATCAAGTGGGATTCATTCCAGGGCAGCTGGGAGCAGATAGCATACGGCCCATTCTGGATCTGCTTTGAGAAACCTCCAAATCCAGTAAGCCCACTGCCATAGACTCAGCCCTCCCCCACCCTCGACACACCACTGACTCCAACCCCCACCCTGCCAGCACCCCCACTCCCTCCGCCCTCCAAGGCCTGACCTGGACCCAGCTCTCCCTGCCACTCCCACCCTTCGCACTTTATCTATCCCATGCACCCTGATTGTAAAGTCCTCAGCTGGGTGTCAACCCAAGGGTCTCCATCGCCACCAGCCACTAACCAGAATAATCACACTGCTATTATTATTATCTGGTAATGTTCATCCAAACCCAAGACCTATGGCTTCTAGCCCTTCCAAACCCTGTACTGCAACTGGCCTCTGCTTTGCATCCTTAAACATTTGCAGGCTTCTAAAGAAATCTGCAGCCCTCCAGTGCTGGGCTGTTCAACATCAACCTAACATAATTGCACTGGTAGAGACTTGGCTCTCCAAATCCACCCCTGACTCCGCTATCACCCTCCCTGGATATACCATCTACAGGGAAGATCGAGTAGGCAAACGCGGTGGTGGTTGCGCACTACTCATATGGGACTCCCTTATAGGTCAGGTACTCCCAGCTCCCAAACTTGATTATGGAGCCCAAACCCTCACCTTAAAAATCACACCTGACCCTGCCCGAGGCCCTGTCTACCTCATGGTTTCCTCCATCCCCTGAGGAATCAAAACCAAGCGGTCCAGTCCCTCATTGACTACTTCACATCTCTCCCTCACAAAGTGGAGCAAGTCATCTTAGGTGATCTCAGTGTTAACTGGCTTGCCTCCACTGCCTCCCATATAAGGAACTCCTTTGCTGCCCTGTATATGTCCCAGTTAGTCACTCAGCCCACCAGATTCAACCACTCTACTGGCACCACCACTCTTCTAGATGTTGTTATATCTAACCGCCCCTACAAAATCCAGGATGTCACTGTCCTCCCCAACTCTTAGCGATCACTCCCCAGTCCTCTGTCTCTGGTCATCCTCCACTCTGAAGCCAGTGTTCCAGGCCACCCTATGCCACCGTTTACACCCCAGCAACCTCAGAAAATTAAAACAATACCTAGCCCAGTTAGACTGGTCCCCTATCCAGTGCACCCCTAACATTGACTCAGCTCTTGACCACTTCACAAATGCCTTCTGTAAGGCTTGTGACCTTTTCGCCCCCCTCACCAGGATCTGGCCCAAAAAAATGCAGTGCCCCATGGATCACCCAACCCCTCCTCCAGAGACTCCAAAACAGAGATAATTTCTGGAACATTGCTGTAGAATCTGGAAAGATGTCTGATAGACAGGCCTACAACGCAGAATGCAATAAGTGCACTTGGGCCATTAGGTGGGCCAAGGCAGAGCACTACCAGACCACCCTCACTTCCACTTGGGGTTCAGCCCGGATCTTTTGGGATAATATGAAAGAGCTAAATGGGAAGTCCCACCCCACCACCATCCCAGCTCTCCATCAATGGCACCCCTACCACAGATCTGCTCCTTATAGCCGATTGCCTTAACACCGCCTTCTCTGACCTAAGCTTGGTCCTCCCTAGCAGCTTCTTTGACCCAATCCCCGCCTCTCTCCCTCCAGTCCTGCATCACCCACCATTCTACCTGTGCACCCTATCCCCCCAAGATGCCAGGCTACACCTACTAAAAGTCTTAGGCAGCACTAACCTCAGCAGTGACCCCCTCAACTCCAGGATCCTCTGTATGGTCTCGGACAAAGTCCTAGTCTCCCTGACTGACATTCTAAACTGGTCTCTATGCCTGGATCAGTTTCCTAGTGCTTGGAAAACTGCTGAAATCACACCCATACATAAGGGTGGGGACTGGTCCAACCCCAAAAATTACCAGCCGACCTCCATCCTCCCCCACTCTCTAAAGACCGTTAAAAAGTGGTGTCAGTCCAGCTCTCTGAATACCTAACCAAGTACAACATTATGTGTCCAGAGCAGCACGGTTTCTGCCCAGGACACAGTACAACCACGGCTTTCCTAGAATACTCCCAACACCTGCATGCTGCTCTTGACTCTGGCAGCCTTGCAGGAGCAGTGTTCATTGACCTCTCCAAGGCCTTTGACACTGTCTGTCATCCCCTTCTACTCGACTCTCTCCACCAACTTGCCTTCTGTGGCGGTCCCATTTCCTGGTTCTCTAGCTATCTCTCTGCTAGATTCCAGCATGTCAAGATCAGTGGCTCCCTCTCCAGCACTCTTCCCATTTGCTCCAGGGTCCCTCAGGGTTCCATCCTGGGTCCAGTACTTTTTAGTCTCTACCTCAACACCTTCCCCAGCTCATGTACCAGTAAAATGCTCCTCTATGCTGATGATGCAGTCCTCGTTGCCTCACATCCCAATCCCACTTCCCTCCAATTATCCCTCCATCAAGCTTACATCCAAGCCGAAAGGTGGTTCGGTGACAGCAGACTGGTCTTTAATCTAAAGAAAACCAAATCAGTGCTCTTCTCCCACCACCAAAATAAAGTTTAAAATACCCCCCTTGATTATCCCCAACACTCTGCACCCACTAAAACAAGTGACCACATACAAGTACCTAAGCATTACGTTCGATACTGCCCTCTCCTTCCATGCCCACCTTAATGCCCTGTCAGCCGCCATAAACTCTCGGATTAGCCTGCTATTCTGGCACAGGCACTGCCTGCCTCAGGTTGCCCTCAGGCTGGCCATCACCTCCTCTGTCTTGTCCCTCGTGGACTATGGCTTGTCCATCTACAATGCAGCTGCCAACACTGCCCTTTCCAAAATCCAGCTCTCCATCAATAAGGCCTGTAGGCTCCTGACCAGTGCCCCCAGCCGCATTCACACCTGTCTTCTGTATATTACCACCAATCTGCTCAATTTTGAGGAGCGACTGCTCTACCAGACCTGCCTTCTTGCTAAGAAATCACTTCTAGGACTCTTCCCCTCTGGGGGGTCTCCATCTCCTTATGGCAGTCATCATTGTCCGTCACCACCCATAGCTCTGTTAAGGTCACCTTCCAGGTGCCCAGAAACAAGATCTCTCTTGCCCAGAGATTCTTTTTCTACCTAGCCCCCACCTGGTTTAACTCCCTCCCTAGCTGCATCTCCAACTTGCCAAAAACTGGCTCCTTCAAAACAGCCCTTCGGAAACATATCTTTAATACCCACTGTTGTAGGTGCAACTAACCCCCTTTTGTAACCTGTGGTACCCGTCCGCCTTGCTCCCTAGCTCGACAATGTCCACTGGACAGCCTCTCCCTCCTCCAGACCCACTCCTTCCCTACTAGGTCCAAATAGGGATGTAGCCCACTGTCTTCTCTGAGGACCTACTATATCCATTATTGTAACTCACAATTTTGTAACATTATGTAACCCAAGTAACACACAAACTACTATACTATGTAACCTAAGTGTATCTATATTAAATGTTCCTTTTACTGCACCTGTAATGTTATCCTCTGTTTTAATCTGCACTGTAATAGCTGTCTTAATGTCTGCACTCCCCGTGATGAGTTGCCTTTGTAAATGAGTCTCTGACTCGAAGGTTGTAAACCCAATTTGAAATGAATGAAGAATAAAGAATAGAAACATGTAATTTAATGGCAGTTAAAGACCGCTTGGCCCATCTAGTCTGCCCATTTTCCCTACCTGTTTCATACACTACAGATCATAAATGATCTGCGGCTTTCTCTCTCTTTCCTATCTTTAGAGTTCCTTTAGGTCTGTCCCATGCATTTTGGAGTTCCCCTACCATTTTGGCCCCTGTAACCTCTGCCGGGAGGCTGTTGCATGGATCCACCACCCTTTCTGTGAAAAAATACTTTCTCACATTACCCATGAGTCTACCCCCTGTAACTTCATTAACTTCATATCATGGCCTCTTGTTCTTGAACATTTTGTTTTTGAAAGATGCTACCCTTTTGTACATTATTTACACTACTGAGGTATTTTAAAGTCTCTATCATATCCCTGCTCTCTCTCTCCTCTCCTCCTCCAGGGAATACATGTTGAGATACTTCAGTCTCCCCTCATATGACTTTTGGTGCAGACCCTGCACCATTTTTGTCGCCCTTCTCTGATCCACTTATACTCTATGTTCTTCCAGAGATGCGGCCTCCAGAACTGGATACAGTACTTTAGATGAGGTTTCACCAATGTTCTATACAGTGGCATCATCACCTCCTTCCTTGTGCTGTAGATACCTCTCCATATGCACCCCATATGCACCCAGCATTCCACTGGCTCTCCTCACAGCCTTCTCACATTGTTTGGTAACCTTTAGATTACTAGATATGATTACTCCTCCTTTCCAGTTTGGTGTCTGTCAGTACCTCTGACAGTACCTCCCCACCAATAATGTATTCTTCCCCTGCACTTCTGTGCCCTAAGTGTCCCAAGTGCATGATCTTGAACTTCTTTGTATTAAATCTTAGCTGCCACACCCTTGACCACTCCTTAAGTTTGCTTAGGTCCCTTCTCATTTTCTGTACGCCTCCTGGAGTGCCAGCCCTGTTGCAGATCTTCATGTTGCCTGTAAAGAGACACACCTTCTCTTTCAGCCTCTCTGCAATGTCGCTTATGAAGACATTAAAGAGGACTGGTCCAAGCACTGATCACTGCGGGACCCCACTGGTCACCCCCCTCTCTTTGGATTGAACTCTGTTTACCACCACCCTCTGTGTCCTATTGCTCAGCCAATTTTTGACCCAGTTTACCACCCTGGGACCCACTCCCAAGCTGCCCAGCTTGTTTACTAGCTTTTTATGTGGGACAGTGTTGAAGGCCTTGCTGAAATCCAAGTAGGCCACATCCACAGGCCCTCCCTGATCCACCTCCCTAGTCACCCAGTCAAAGAAATCTATCAGATTTGTTTGAAAAGATCTCGTTGTGAATCCAGGCTGCTTCAGATCCTGTGCTCCACTGGATTTGAGATATATCACAAACCTTTGCTTTAGTAGTGATTCTATTAGTTTCCCCACCACCGAGGTCAGGCTGATTGGCCTGTAATTGCCAGCATCCTCCTTGCTCCCATTTTTGTGGAGAGGGAACACATTTGCCCTCCTCCAGTCCTTTGGTACAACACCTGTGTCCAGCGAACTGTTGAACAGGGCTATCAGTGGTGCTGCCATCTTGTCATTAGCTGCAGAAAAGTCTTTTATAGGGTGGAGGGGGCTTACCTTTTTGATGATTTGGCCTGTTTTGGTCTTCCCAACAGTATATTTACATTGCATGGCTCCTGTACATGTACCCATCTGCCCAAATCTTAACAAACTGCATACTGTCTTCTCCTTTTATCTCCATGGGGCACCTGTCAGGGCTGTCCTCTATCAGCCTTTCTTTTCATCTTGGCCGTGTAGCCCATGACTGCCAAAATATTAGCCTCTCCTGCATTTCCAGGTATTGTGGTAGGAAAAACCATGCAAAAGAGATCCCTTTTTGCAGATGACATCACCCTTCTGCTCAGTGACCTCCTGCAAGCCCTTCCTATGCCAGCTAACTTTATTCAGCAATATGCCTCCCTGTCTGGCTATAAATTGAATAGGGTTCAATTGCAAATTACCCTGCTAATGATTACCTACCAAAATTCTATATTATTTGCTTACCACTCCCAGTGGGCACCTATGGGTATGACCTATTTGGGTATGCAGATTAAAATCTCTGTCTCAGAAACTATTACAGCTAATGCCTCCTGTATGCTTAACAAACTTTCCATGGACCTGAATGGCTGGAGGAATGCTATGTTTTCTACATGAGGTAGAATTCATGCTCTCAAGTTGATCTCTTTGCCCAAACTTCAGTAAGTTTTGTCCAACCTTCCTGTCCAATTGCTAGCCCATTTTTTCCAAGCACCGACTAAGAAAATGTCTACATTTATCAGGAATCGTAAGGCTTCAGGAAAATACTGGAGCTCCCCTAGAGGCCCTGGAGGGAGTGTGGATATGCACTCCCAAATCTATGTCATCAACACAAGTCAGTAGTTCTGTGACTTGTTGTAACCTGCTGACCCTGAATCATTTTGGTTATCCTATATTGCACTATCCTCAGCCTATCTTTATAAGGATAGATCCTTAGGAGAGGACCCCAGAACTGGATACAGTACTCCAGGTGGGGCCTCACCAGTGACCTACAGAGAGGTAGTAATACCTCTTTCCTTCTGCTGTCAATACACATTCATATACACCCCAGCATGTTGTTTTCCATACTGTAGGCCTTGTTACACTGGCTTGATTATTTTAGGGAGTCACTTATGACAATCCCCATGTCTCTTTCCTCAGGGGTCATGCCCATTTCCCCATACTCTGCCATGGGGTTCCCCATACATGCCCTGTTCAGCTATACTCTGTCATGGGGTTCTGGTTCCCTAAGTGCATTGCCTTGAACTTTTTGGCATTGAATTTCTACTGCCAAACCTTTGACCACCTCTTTAGCCTTTGCAAATCTCTTTGCTCTTCCCTAACCCCCTTCCTTAATGTCTACCCTGCCTCAGAGCTTAGTGTCATTTGTAAAGATATACGTCTTGGCCTGTATTCCTTCTACCATGTCGCTGATGAACATACTGACAAGGACTGGACCCAGTACCAATCCTTGTGGCACCCCACTGGTGACCTCCCTTTCTTCTGATTTGACTCTGTTAACTACAACCCCCTACTGCGTCCCTTTCAACCAGTTTCTCACCCATCTAACTGTATCCTTCACTGCACCCAGATCCTCTAGCTTCTTCAGCACCCTTCTGTGAGGCACTGAATTGAAAGCCTTGCTAAAATTGAAGTAGAGTGTATCCACAACATGGCCTTATATAATACCCTTGTTACCAGTCAAAGAATACTTCAAAATGGTCTGACAAGACCTCCCTTACACAACTCCGTGACGTGCTGTTTACTATCCTGAAGTCCACTGCTCTCCAGGTAGTTCATTTGGTCCTCTCAGACTAGTGTTTCTATTAATTTACCAACAACAGAAGTATGACTGACAGGTCCATAGTTACCACATTACTCCCCCCCCCCGTTGGTGGGACTATGTCCGCTACCTCCCAATCTTTTGGAACTATCTCTGTCTGAACTGAGCTGTTGAACAGCTCTACTAGGGGTTCAGTTAGTTCTGTTGCCAGTTCCATGGGCACCCTCAGATGAATCCTATCTGCCTGCAGGGTGTTATCTATTTTAAGGGCTACTAGCTCTTTCAAACACTTTCACAGATACAGTAAATACCTGCTTCTTCTTCTTGGGGATTCTCCTTATAGCTGACTGAATGCCACTCTCTGATAGAGACTCTCTGTCTCCCCTTGTGAATACAGAGCTGAAGTAGTCATTCAGAACAGTTGCTTTCTGCCTGCCCTCCTCAATTATCTTAACTCTCTCAGTAAACCTAAGAAATCCTCCTCCCTTCTTTCATTATTAATACTATAACTAAAAAAACTGTTTTCCCTTCTATTGACCCCTTCTGCTATACACAGCTCTGCATCTGCCTTTGATTCTGTTACCACCCACTTGATTTCCCTTGTTCTCATTTTGTACTATCCTAATGTTTCCTTCCCTTGTTTTTCCTTGTACCTGGTGAAGGCCTTCTTTTTGGCTCTCATTGTTTCCCTGACCTTTCAAAAGAATCATTTTGGTCTTTCGTACTTGTTTCTCTTCATTACTGCTGTTTTGAAAAACGTTGTTGCCTCAAGAATGGCTCCCTTGCTTGCCCCTCCTTTCCTCCACATCTCTGATGTTGTCACTTTGAATAACTTGTCCTGGACCAGCTCCCTCATCCAGCTGAAGTTTGCCCTTATGAAATCTACAACTTCATCCTTTGATGAGGCCTTGCTTGTCCCAAGGTCCAGGTAAAACTATATAGAGTTATAGGCACTGGACCCTAGTGACTCTCCTCCCCTCACAATTCCTGCCACTTTAGAGCTAGTGAGCACCACAATGAGAATGGCTGCCTGCCTAGTGGCTTCTTTAACCATATGCACCAGAAAGGAATCCTGCAATGTATGGCAAAGGGCTTGACCTCTGGAGCTCCTGGTTACTGGAATTACCCAAACAATATCTGGCAGATCTTCCAGCACAACCACCTCCCCCTTTGCTACCCTCCTTTCTAGTTCTATCCTAGCTCCTTATCTCTTTCTTCCCCTATCCAGAGGTCTATATATCACCCCCATCTATAGTTTCTTGCCTGAGGATACTGTGAGCTGAACCCACAGCCATTCTGTTTCCCCACTACCTCTGCTGATGATAATGTACTGCCTATATGCCTTTCCTGATACAGTATATAGAGATATGCCTCCTCATTTACTGTTTCCTCTATCCCATCTATACATGGTGTACCCTGGGACTGTTATGTTCTAATTGTTATTCTCTATGTCTCATGTTTCTGTGATGGCTATAGAGATGTTATAAAGTTCTGCTTTGCTGGTGAAGTTTAAGCAAAGCTGTGAAATTTATCTTCATGAAAAACTTTGCCAAATTGCTCACTTTGCCACTTTGCAATGGGTTGCCCTTGTAATGTGAAAATTTTTCAGGTGAATTCAGATGAACTCATGGTAAAGTTGCAACTTCATCAGTGAATTTGCATAACTTTGCTTCAAAAAGTGCCAGTTTGCCAGCTTAAAACTTCTCAAAATTGATCTTCTGCAAAGCTGATAAACTTTATGAATTAATTCGTGAAGTGAAGTCTGCCAACTTTGTTCATCTGTAGATGGCTACTAGGTTCATCTTAGTGTCTGCCTCCATTGCCTGGATCTAACTAATTTTATTTCCCGTACTACTGGCATTAAGGCAGACCTCTTTCCATCTTTCTCCAGATCCCCTCTTGCTGTTTCCTGTTCCTTCTGCATTCTTCCCTAGACTAGGAATAATACTAGGGGTAACACTAGCAGTAGTCAAGGCAGCAGTAGACATACTATATAACCTCCATGTCTTAGCTATCCTGATATTATGTATAATAATCTTTTAAATTACCCCGTTCATAAATGTATCCAACTTTTCTTAAATTAATCGGTGTTCTTACTATTTATTATTTTATCCAGTAGTGAATTCCAACAATGAGTTGCACATTGTACAGTTTCCTGTTGTTTGCCCTAAAATTTGTGTTTCCAATTTGCTTATTATTATTTCTGGTATTATGGGCTTCATTCCTAAAGGAAATATTATGATATTTTAATAGTTCTTCATGCTGTATGTTATAAATAGAATAACAAGGGACTGTATTGCAAGGCTAAAATACCATTGAGATATTATGGGGACATGTGAACCACAAGGGCGAAGCTTGAGAGGTTCCAACATGTCCCCAGAACCTCAAGATTGAATTATAGCTAAGTAATCAGAGTCCCCTTTTTTTATTTTTTGTAATATACAGATCCAAGGAGTTGCAAGTATTTAACAAATTATGCTGCAATTCTGGAATGTGTCTGCTATTGGAGCCTGTTTTTTTTCAATGGTTGTCAGGTGGTTGCTGTGGAGGCTGCAATGTCTACATGCATCTAAAGCTGCCAGTGTGTGTTATGATTGGTTGTTACTGTGGGTTTTTGAGTAATTATCTAAGGAAAATGGTGCTGTGTATGTGTGAGGGAGTCAAGGAAGAGCCCCATTCCTGCATTACTGGTGTGAGTTACTTTTATTTTGTAAACATAAGTTTATAAAAAAAAATATTATTTTAATCTTTTTTGTTGGGGTTTTGAGAGCATGACCTGTCAGCTCGTTCAGCAGCTGGGAGGGACATGGAGTGAAGAAGATATTGTGGTTACGAAAGTGTGGCTCTAAGTGATAGGTTTGAGTTAAAAAAAAGGATACTGATTTGTAATGTGGGGACATTCTGTCATGGCATGGCTATGGTGACAGTGCTTTCTAAGCTATTGTGGACCATTTCACTACTGTGATGTTTTTCAGTGAATGGCAAGTTGACTTTTACTGTACACAACAGGTACAGTGAAAGCTGGCTCCCACTGTGCACAAGACAGTCCTGTGCTTGCTCACTTATGTTTTTGTGATAATACTATCATTCAGAGCTCCAAACGATAGTATTACAGACTCTGAACGTAGTATTACAGGCCAGGAATGATACTATTATCACTTTTCCAGTGTGGTAAAATGGTGATTTTTTTTGTATTCTTTTCTGTAATATTATTTCTCACTATCCATATGTTAAAAAATAATAAGAGACCCATTTGAGTCTTCTCCTATGTAGGCTATGCAATGATAATTGTTTAAGTCTGTCTTCATAGTGTAGGTTTTCCAGACCTGTCATTATTAGGGTGGCTTTGTGTCAAATTCTTTTGATTTTATTTCTGCCCCCTATATTTGCCCCCCTCGAACTGCAAACAATAATCTGTGTATGTTTTATATATGATTTATAAATAGGTAATAGTACTTCTTTGGATTTATGACTGAAATGTCTCTTAATTGAGTTTATTAAATAAAGTAGTTCTTCTTTATGATGAACACCACTGGGTCCATCCTATATGTTCATTACAGTAAGTGTTTGGTATAATGAGAGACTACATTTAATACAGTACAGGTGCCAGTTTTACTTTTTTATACAGCAGGGAGAAAGTCTGGAGACCAGTCTGTGGCAAAACAACAGGAGAAGAATTAGTTGCTCCCAGCACAATGCTGATGAAAGGAAAATTAAGCTGCTTCTTTCCTCTCCACAGAGACAGTCCACACAGATTCGGAGCATGACAGGGAACAGAGAACAATTTATGGCAAAAATCACTTTCTATCTTTCCAACAAATAAGCCAGTGGACTAGCCTGATGCACCCTTTTTCAAAATTAGAAAGGGATATAGAGGACCATTTTGAGGTAGAGTGAGGTTCGACAGGATTAAACCCACTCCTACAGTATTTTGCAGTATGCTGCAGCAGAGTTACTGCAGTAAGCAATGCAATTTTAATGGGAATTAATCCCTTTTGTCATGCAGGAAACTGTGACACTGCCAGGATGAAGTGAATGTCACAGTATCCTGCATGACAAAAGGGACTAATTGCCATTGAAATTACATTGTTTGTCTCAGTAACTCTGCTGCAGCATGCTGTAAAAAGCTGCAAAATTAGGTTTAGTCCTGGAGAGCTTCACTGAAAAAAAATGTGTTAGTTTTGGCCAGCAGTATGTGGCAGAAGGAAATATAAAGCTGTTCCATGCAAAACTAAATGTAAAACCATTCCATTCAGACTGTGCCTCTCCACTCTACTTATAACATCAATGCATAGAAAGCCACATGCAAACAGCAGGATGAGATGTATGACTCAGACCAGAACAGGGGCAGTGGTAATGCTGAAATAAGGCTGCCAGTAGGAGACAATTGTGCTGATGCCCATTGTCTTCTAGCTAACCATTTAGTACCCATTAATGGCTGTTAGAGAATCAAGCTGAGAACAATGGGAGCCACCACATGGCTTCATTATAGCCAGGATTCATTATAAGGAGAATCATTATAATGAGGGACTACTGTAGTCTGTTTTATTAAATACTTGATTTATATGTTCTGTAACCTTAAAGTCAGAGCTTATTATAACTCCCAAGTCTTTTTCTGTTATGACCTGTGTAAACTGCATTCCATTAAGAAAATAATTTTTATACGGATTATTTTTACCCATGTGAATCACAATGTATTTTTCCACTACATTTCATTCCCCACACATCAGATCATGCTGCCATATGATCTAAATCCTATTGCATACTGTTGTAGTCCTCCAAAATATTGACTGTGCCACCATGTTTGGTGCCATCCGCAAACTTGTTATTTCAATTTATGACTCTTTTTCCCCCAAGTGTATGAATCATCCAAATAATACTGGTCTCAAAAGGGATTCCAGAAGGACTCCACTGGTCACTTTACCCTCTCTTGATATGAACCAATTTATCCTAACCCTATGAGTTCTATTTGAGAGCCAGTTGGAGATCCAGACTTTTGCATTCTGATGAAAATTAGGATTATTGATATTCAGTTTTTGTATTAATGTATCAAGAGGCACTACATCAAGAGCTTTTACTTAGATCCAAGTAAATGACTTCCACCACATTCCCCTCATCCAGTGCTTTGCTTATTGGCTTATAGAAACTGATCAAGTTTGTATTACGGGACCCCCCTTTGTGAAGCTGTGTTGAGATCGGTCAGCATTGTTGTATGTTAATCCAGTTAATCCAGGAAACGAAACTACGCCCATTTAAGGCCAAGCTGCTGCAGTACCTGGCCACTCTTAGTAACTGTGACTGCATCACATGTGTATAATCCTACTGCTATTGATAGCTTATCTGTCCTGCATAGCACCCATCTCCCCCCCACTTCTTCCCCTGCCTGGTGTGACTCCACTGAGCACTTACCCCCATGTCCCCTCTTTATAACCCCCGCCTTCCTGCTTTCTCTTCACAAATATTAATCCCCCCTATTTTCACCCCCCTCTGGTTTCCCTTCACCTCACCCCCACTTTAAAACCCTTTCCTATCCCTCTCTCCCACATCACCCAGCACTGCCCTATCACCTACTTATGTATCCCTGGGTAGATTCCTATCCAATCCCATCCCTCTGACTACTCAATCCCCTTACTCTGTCACCCCTTTTGTCTCTGCTGCACCCTCCCCCCTGCTCTCATCTATTCTGTCCTCCCCCCTTTGCTCACCACCACTTCTGACCCTCCATAACTCTACTTGCACGCTCTAAAGCTCAACTATCACTATAAATTGCTTGTCCACCTTAGGTATGCTTTTAGTACTTTTGCAATGACATTGACCTCTCCCACCTGATGTAATTTAACTGTACTTGCTTGAATCTGTATCTGTATGTACCATAATGTACTTGCCTGCTGTATATACCCCTACCTGTTTTGTAATGTCTACGTAGCTTGTCTATTGCCTTACGATGTGGAACCTTTGTAAATGAGCTTTTAGTTCAAAAGTTTTATCCGAGATTCCAATAAATAAATAAAATAGATATAATTAATGCCTTTAGTATTGATTCCATTATTATGTCTACAATAAAGATAATACTTATTGGCCTATAATTTTGGGGATTCTGCATATTAATTTGCTTATAAATTGGCACCACCTCTGTCTTTTTACAGTCCTCCAGCACCTCACCAGTATTCAGAGACTTATTAAATGAATATGTTAAGGGGAAGTCATGCTATCAGCTAGTTCTTAGTGTGTGTAATGATATTCCGTCAGGCCCCACTGCTTTATCCATGTTCAGTAATTTACTGTAAGTTCCCTGAGTACATCTCCTTTCTCAATAAGAATTGTACCTACAGCTGGCTGGTAGTGTTGATGGTTAAGGCACTGAATGCCACACCTCACATCATGCAGGCGACTTGGGTTCAGGAACAGGCCCCGACTGTCAGGAGTTGGCAGGGGGGAGGAGGAACACTCCAGACAGCGTTAGCATCCTTAGCCCTTCCGCCAGTGGAAGCATGGGTGGCAGGGCAAACACAGCTCTCAAGATGGGTCAGAGGAGGGAAGGGCACTGTCAGGCACTTGACTATGACATGCATTAGCACGTTGTCAGTCTAGACATATGTCCTTTGTGCTGGAACCTTCAGGGGGTTGGGACCACACTAGAAAAAAATGGGGAGAAAAATGAATAAACTCCATGGCATTGCCAAAGGAGAGGGGAGGTGGGCAGAGGGAGACAGTGAAAAGGCAGAGATACTGAATGAATACTTTTGCTCAGTATTCACAAAAGAAGAAGAGGAGGAGTTACCTAAACCAAACAATAAAAGCACTCTGGGAGTGGGGTTGATGCCAGTCCATTTACAGAAGAAAGAGTCCTGAAAGAACTCCTAAAACTCAAGGTGGACAAAGCAATGGGGCCTGACGGGATTCACCCTAGAATCCTAAAAAAACTAAGGGAGGACCTAGTGACACCACTGGCCATACTTTTTAACAAATCATGGGAGGATGGGGTGTTACCTGAGGACTGGAGGAGGGCAGATGTGATTCCCCCCTCAGAAAAGTGGGAGCAAGGCAGAAGCAGGAAACTACAGACCTGTTAGTTTGACCTCAGTGGTGGGGAAAATGATGGAATCACTTCTGAAAGAAATAATTGTTCAGTACCTAGAGGCCAGTGGGGTGCAGAACCCAAAGCAGCATGGATTCACAGCAGGAAGGTCATGTCAGGTGACTCTAATCAATTTTTTTGACTGAGTGACCAAAGTAATAGACCAGGGAGGGGCTGTGGATATGGTCTACCTAGACTTTAGCAAGGCATTTGACACAGTCCTGCACAAAAGATTAATAATCAAGTTAGCCAGCCTGGGAGTGAGTCCCAGGGTGGTAGCCTGCGCAGCAAACTGGCTGCACAACAGGACACAGAAGGTAATAGTGAATGGAACACATTCTGAAGAAAGGGGGGTTACTAGTGGAGTACCTCAGGGCTCAGTACTGGGCCCAGTCCTCTTTAACGTCTTTACAGGTGACATTGCAGAGGGTCTGGAAGGAAAGGTATGCCTCTTTGCAGATGACACAGAGATCTGTAACAGAGTTGATACACAAGGCGGGGTAGGAAAGATGAGAAGGGACTTGGCAAGGTAGGAGGAATGGTCAGACATATATCAACTTAGATGCAATGCAAAGAAGTGCAAAGTAATGCACCTGGTAAATAAAAATCCAGAAGAAATGTACACAATAGCAGGGGAGGTACTAACAGCAACAATAATGGAAAGGGATCTGGGTGTAGTCATATCAGATGATCTAAAGGTGGGTAAGCAATGTGAGAAGTCAGTAAGGAGAACCAGGGAGATACTGGGATGCATAGGGAGGGGCATCACAAGTAGAAAAAGGGAAGTGGTTATCCCTCTGTACAGACAGCCGGTGAGACCCCATCTGGAGTACTGTGTGCAGTTTTGGAGAACTCATCTACGCAAGGACATAGACAGGATGGAAGCAGTCCAGAGGAGGGCAACTAAAATGGTGCAGGGTCTACATCAGAAACCATATGAAGAGAGACTGAGAGAGCTTAATATGTACACCCTTGATGAAAGAAGGGACTGGGGGACATGATAGAAACTTTTAAGTACCTCAAGGGAATCAACAAAGTCCAGGAGGGTAGCATCTTTCAGAAAAAGAGGTGTGTAAGAACAAGGGAGCACAATTTAAAGTTAGAGGGGGATGGCTAAGGGGTAATGTGAGGAAATTATTTTTCATGGAGAGAGTGGTGGACGCATAGAACCGCCTTCTTGGAGAGGTTGTGGGGTCTAAAACAGTGGGGGAATTCAAACATGCATGGGACAGAAATAAAGCAATTATAGTGGGGGGTTGCAGGAAGTAGGCTGTTGGTTAACTAGAATCTGCAGCTTATCCAATAGGTAGGGAAATGGGCAGACTGGGTGGGCCAAGTGGTCCTTATCTGCCATCAAAGTCTATGTTTCTACTATGCGACATGATGCCAGGATCCCTGTACACCAGAATCCAGCTGAATAACACCGGGGAAGGTGAAGGTACCCCTGAGTGGCCGGGGCCTAGGGACAAGTTAAAAAAAAAAAAAAAGAATTGTACCTACAGTATTACTAACTTCCATACATTTACAATCTTTTCCTAGAATATGGTATAGAAACAGTTGTTCAAGCTATCTGTTATTTCCCTTTCCCCATTATTATCTTACCTCTAATCTTTAGTGGCCCCCCTGGATTTTGTTTTTCTTCTGTGAATGTAAATAATTGTAAAAGTCATTGGGGTTTGATGTATCCATAGCAAGTTTAATATTGTAATTCCTCTTTGCCTTTCCAATTAGTTTTTTTAGTGTTTTAACCTTTTCCTTATATTTATGATTTTTACCCCACTAGGATATTTGATCATCATTTTTTGAGCTTTTGTCTTAATGTTTGATACAATTTTGAGTTTCTTAGAGTATCATGGTGGTATCTTACCTTCATTATTGTATATTGGTTAATGTGTAACCCACCTATTTTGTAGATCACATATCCACTTTTTAAACTGTTTCCAACAATTGTTAGTATTATTGTTTTCGAAATCAGTTCTCCATTTCCATCCTTTTATTTTCTTCCTCATTTTTTTGGTAATTTGCTTGTCTAACAATATATAGGACAGTCTTGCCTTTACTCCACTGCACACTCCTGCCTATTTTCAGAAAAATCATTGAACGGTCACTATTAGCCAATGGATCCAATTTTTCATAAGCGTTCTGTACACTGGAATTCTACAGTGCTAGATCCAGAATATTCTCTCCCCTTGTACTTTGCTTAATAACCTGTTCCAAGCTACATTCTCTTACTGCATCAAGGAGTGCATTACCATGAGTACTACTAGCTTTGCTTAAATGCCAGTCCATGTCTGGTCAATTAAAATCCCCCAGAACAAGTACTGTATATCCCCCAAATCACTGAAATGTCTATGTTCCCTCAGTATTCATTGATGTTCTCACTTTTGCTCCCAGCAATATGTAAACAGTCCCAACTATTAGTTTTTGAGGCATAATGTTACTAACTTTAATCCAGACAGATTCTAATTTGTGTGTGCCTGTCCAATATATTTTATTACCTTTGATGATGTTCTTAATTTACAATACTACTCCACCCCCTCTTTTGTTGTTCACTTTTTGTTGTATTTGGTGTAATCCTCTATTTCCTTGTCTCATGTATCATTTTTCCTCTCACCATGTCTCCTTAATTACCACTAGATCTGGATTGTGATGTACTATCAGCTTTTTTAGACTATCACATTTTTCTGTTAGCTAAAATTCTTGCATTAAATGAAATAATTATAAGATGAGTTTTCTTTTTAAATATCCTTATCCATAACTTCCCTTGATGTGTTCACCCTACCCCCATTACCCCCGGTGACTAGATTAAATCCTTTGTGGAAAATGATTATTAAATCTTTCACCCAGTTTGCCCCTATTGTACTTAACTGAAAACTGACTCTTACAAACAGGTGTTTGCTATTATAACATAAGTCCCAGTGCTTTATTAAGTTCCAGTTATCCAATCATGCTTGATTTTCAAAATTTATTTCTGTTTTTTATGTGATGCCCTTGGGACTAGGAGGATTTCAAAAATAATTGGTAAACAATCAGTGTTGGATAGTTTCCCAACTAGTATGATGTAGTCTTTTTTGATATTCATCTCTGACTTTTTCTATATGTCTTTAGGGAAGACTCCTTATTTTTTTTTCATGCTGAATGTAGGTTTTGCCAGTCCTGCCTCATTGGCCTCTTTGCCTAACCTAATTTGAACTTTAACCTTACTGTTACTCACCTTGCTGCTACCAGTCCCCTGTTCAATGGAGCCCTAGCTCCTAGGTTTTTCACTGCTGTCCATTCACATTGGTTTCCCTATCCTCCATAACCCTTCTCTTGTGATGTGAGGGCCATTCCCCTGAAGAGCCTTCTGCCCAAGAAGTCACCCAATTTCTCCACAAAGCGATATCTCTCACACTGACATTGCCATTTAAATCGTCTATTAAACTACAAAATCACTTCCTTCCTTACTTACTCTATTTTTTCCATTCCCTCTATTCCACAAAGGGAGGACTTTGGAAAAGGTCAGGGAAGATGAGTGCACTTTTAATCTATCTCCTAGCCTCTTACAGTTCCACTTCACTGCTTACACAGCTATGCTCCCTGACAAAGAGGCACAGCACTTCAAAGTACCAGGGATCATGCTTGTTGTACACATGTCTGTTATATAATAACTGTGTTTCACTTTCTCCCATAGAAAAACCCACTGTGTAATTTGCCATTATAAAGGAGTGTTTATAATGGCAAACACTCACCGGGTATCCCTCGCTCTGAGTATATGCCTGCCACAGCTCTTCCATTCAGATCACTGGCTGTCTTGTTTTGTTGCTGGAGACTGAACCACCACTTGGACTCATCATTAAAGTATTTAAAAAAAATTAAATCACTGTCAGGAAAAAAACCAAAAATATGCAATAACTTTTGGCAGATGCCCAAAATAAATAAAAAAACTTAAACAAATAAATCAATGAAGGCAACTGAGGACCATGCTAAAACCTAATTGGACTGCAGTTGCACAGGAACATTTTTATTTTATATAGTTGCTGTGGTGAAAAAGTGAAACCTATCAATTATATAAAATAAAATGTGGGGTGGTGCAGAGAAACTCAAATTTTACACACACCCTCAGTGTTGGATGCCTAGCTAAACCCCTCAAGCTTCACCCTCAGGGTTTATGGGGCATCCAACACCTTGGATGAGTGTAAAATCTTTGTTCCACACACCACCCCATATATTTTTCTATGCATAATAAACTTTTGAGCTATACTGGCGTTTGGTGCGGTAATATTTTTGGTTGAGTTTGAGTTACACCTTTACTTGGCACCACCATTTCTGCCAGAATGTGCCACTTTTGTTTGTCCACAGGCTGGTTCACCAGATCATCTGCACTGACATGTACCAGCAGCCCCCGCTCCCCCTCCCTTCTTCTCCACCATCCTCCCGATCCTGTCTATAGCTCAGATTGCTAATGTACCAGGAAGGCAGAACTAACTAGTTACCTCCCCTTCCCTCCACCACCCACTACCTTCTCTATTCCCCTGGTCATTAAGTCCCCAATCACTAAGACTTTTCTTGCTGACTTTCTCCAGCTAACCGCTTGGTGTTAACTATTCATCCTGCCCATTTTCCTTGACTGACTCAGAGTTCCCCCCCAATGGAGTCAGTTACATGAGCCTCCTCCAAGGATGAAAAGTGATTTGCTGGCTGGCTGGTGTGAGATTGGTCAAACCCTTAGTGGCTGCCCCTGCCACTCTTTCCCTGTCCCACCCCTTCCCCACCAGTATCCACCCCCATCAGCTGGTGTGCCTCTTTGGGAGTGTGGTTTTTGGGGTGGTCCCTAGCTCAGCCAGTGCTGCTGCTGAGATAGCTCATCTCTTGCTGCTACCAGCTAAGCATTGAGCTTCATGAAGTTCCTGCAGATGGGGGAGTGTCCCTCCTCCAGATCATAACCCTGGAGAAGAGGGTCCCACAGTCCCTACAACTATCTCCCTCCTGTACTTTATTTCCATACTATGATAACCTCTAGATTGTTATTGATAACTTGCTTTTCTCTATCTGCCTAGTATCCCTAGACAAGAACCAAGATGTTCTACCTTATATATGGAGCTCTGTTATATATGGAGTACTTCCTACACCTCTCTTACTTATTCCCTTAACCTTGGTGAATTCAAATGCTATAACAAATTACAAGCAACATAGAGGATGATGTATAGGCAGCCATACACAACAAGGCTGTGTCTGCATTGAGAGGTTTTTATAGCAACCAGGAACCTTGAGAGAGAAGCTTGAGAGGTTTTTACTGCTTGCCATAGAAAACTTGAGGTCAAGACATGGACTTCCTTTTGTATGAATGCCCATACATTACATTTTATAGTGTATGGGCATCCATGCCCATTTCAGACACTTCACTTCCTTTCAATAAACTGGGGGTTGGGGAAGGCAATTGAGGGTCAGTGGCTGGCTCAAATTACTGATTTAATGTGTATGAGATTCTTCTGTTAGTATATGTTTACAAAAAAAAAAGCTTCCAGCTCAATTGGATAGAGAAAACAGCTGTGTGGCTACATTCTAAGTTGTTGAAACTGCAATAGTGACATCACTGCTGCAGCTCAACAACATAATAATATCACTACTGCAGCACAACAAGCATATTCCAGGCATGGAATTCCATGTATAACAGGGTTCCACCATACACTGTATTTTCTTTTCAAGACTTACAAAACATAATAGGAATGGCAGTGAAGTATTGAAGTTATGCCAACCCCACCCTCACCCTGTAGAGCGCAAGAGGCATTGGGATGTGCCTTTGGTTTGTCAGCTATAACACTCATGTCATTCTATGTCACCCTACCCTGTAGACACTGACAAGTGTTGTGGTGTGCTTTTGGGTCTTTGGCCATTATACTTACCCCATGCCATAAGTAAATATGCTGACCTGGGTGCAGTAGAGGAGAATGGGGTGAATTTTGTGGCCAAACAATGCAAGGCACACCACGATGCCTGTCAGTGGCTGCAGGGTGGGGGGGTGCAATGGCATGAGCATTACATCAGGTGATCCCAAGTCACAGCCCTGGCACCTGTCAGTCTGTACTGGGCAGGGTGCTACAGTTGGAAACCCTAACACCGTAGGGGTGCAGTGGTATTTTCACTCCAGATTTTCAACATGGGCTGTTTGTGAGACCACCTCAAGAGAAGCAGCACAATCAGTTTGTGAGCTGAAATGTGGTTTTGCACAGCGGCTATGCAATTTGGTGACAAAGGGGACGAAAACACATTTTGGGCAGGATGTGGAGAATGGCAACTGTGTTATTCATGAGGAAGCATAAAAAAATGGCAAAGTTGAAAATCTGGAGTGAAAATATGAAAAATTGGTGAAGTCATTAGCATGCATAGAAACTGCGCAACACGCGGCCATAACCCAGTTATTTGTGGGAGCTTGTTAGCCACATTTTTAACATAGGCATTTTAGGACCTCCCCTTATGAACAGTGACATTGTGATTTGGTTAATCAGTTCCAAAAGTTGATTTCCCACAGTGACCACACCATTGTGGGCCACAGGTGCGGAAACACATTTTGAGCAGGATGTGAAAAATGACAGCTGTACTGTTGATAAGGAGGTGTGAAAAAATGCCAGTGTTGAAAATCTAGCATGAAAATATTGCAAATTTGTGAAGTTACAAGGGTGTGTGGAAACTGCACAATGCATGCTTGCAACACAGTCATTTTATAGACTTTCAGTAGCAAATTTTCAACATAGGCATTTTAGGACCTCTGCTCATGAACAGTGTTACTGTCATTTCCTCACACTGTCCCAAAAACTGATTTCGCTCAGCGATCGTGCACTTCTGTACTGGACATGTGAAAATACATTTCGGCCAGGATATGTAAAATGACAGCTATACTGTTCATAAGGAGGTGGGGAAAAATGCCAGTTGTGAAAATCTGGAGTGAACATATTACAAATTCACGAAGTTACAAGCATGTGTGCAAACTGCGCAATGCACACTTGGAAAACACTCATTTTATGGACTTTAATCACCAAATTTTCAGCATAGGCATTTTAGGACCTCTGCTAATGAACAGTGTCACTGTCATTTTCATAATGTGTCTCGAACACCGATTTCCCACAGCGACCGCGCTATTCTGAGCCAGAAGTGCAAAAACACATTTCGGCCAGGAGGTGAAAAATTACAGCTGTACTGTTCATAAGGAGGTGCAGAACAATGGCAATGTTGGAAATCTGGAGTGAAAATATAAATTCTTGAACTTACGAGTGTGCATGCACACTGCACAACACACGCTCATAACACAGTCATTTTATGGAGTATTGTCACCAAATTTTCAGCATAGGCATTTTAGGACCTCAGCTCATGAACAGTGCCACTGTCATTATTGTAATCTGTCCCAAACAATGAATTCCCACAGCGACCATGCTATTCTGTGCCAGGAGTGCAAAAACACATTTTGGCGAGGAAGTGAAAAATGACAGCTGTACTGTTCACAAGGAGGTGTGGAAAAATGCCAATGTTGAAAATGTGGCATCAAAATATTGCAAATTCACGAAGTTATGAGCGTGTGTGGAAACTGCACAATGCAAGCTCATAAAACGGTCATATTTTTGGATTTTTCCCACCATATTTGCAACATAGGCTTTTTGAGAGCCCACCTCATGAATTCTGGCACTGTCATGGCATTAATCAGTCCTGAAAGGTGATTACTTACAGTGACTGCAAAATCACCTTTTGGGACTGATTAACACCATGACAGTGAAAGAATTCATGAGGATGGGTCCCAAAAACCCCATGTTGAAAATTTGGTGCCAAAATTCCAAGAAATGCCTGAGATATGCATCAAGGTTGAAAAAACCCTATTTATTCCATTATACAGCTTACCGGCACTTCCTCAGTTCGCGGTCGGCTTTGAAGGGTGCAGACATGTTCCCAGTCCACCGAAGGTCATCGACCTGGACTCCGGAGGTAAGTATGGGGTGGGGAAGGTGTGGGGAGGCAGGGTGTGCAGTGGGTGGGTGCAGGTTGTGGGAGGGGGCGGGAGATGGCAAAGGACCGTTTTTGTTTTACAGGGTTTAAAAAAAAGACATCGTGAGATGGTTTCCATTTTCAGGTGGGATTTCCCTAGCTTGACACCTCAGTGTTTGTGGGTGGGGGGGTGCTTTAGCTGACTGGGGAGTGGGCTCCCCTGTCAGCTAGAAAACTGTTGGGGGGACGCATGATGCCAAGGGGGATTGGGCACCCCCCTCAGCAATCAACAAAAGGAGGGGAGACACATTATGCTGATGGGGAGTGGGCTCCCCATCGGCATTGTGATAGGCAGCAGCAGAGGCAGTCACTGCCGCCATGTTACCTGAACCATGGGAGGTGTGTAATGGTCACGCTGCATGAGAGTTTCACTCTCATTGCAGCAGAACTTTTTTTTGTTGTGATGGCCACATTAGGCATGCATGAGGTCAGTGCCTCCTGCTGCCTGATTGGGGAATGAGGGACGCACCTTCTGATAGTGCCTTGCATTCACCCAACAGTGACCGTGCCTCCAAATCTGCTACTACCGCAATATGTTGGCTGCTCAAGCATGAGTCAACATGAAAATGATTCAAGGAACAAGAATGACATAAGCTGAGTCAAAAAATGACTCAAGGAATAAAAATGACACATGTTGAATAAAAAAAATGTGGTGCAAGTTGAGTCAAAAAAATTTTGCATGTTGAGTCAAAAATGATGCAAAGGATGAGAATGACACAAGCCAAATAATACAGCAGATGAAATGGTCAAGGCTAAGCCTCCAAAATGTTCTAAACTAGTCCTGCAGTAGAATATTGGCCCTTAATAGTAACATGGTCAGGTCTGCCTGCCTGCTGTGGGCCTCGCTATATGATCTAGTGTCTCTTAGACCATCTCTGGCTGGTCTAACAGGGACATTCATCTTAGGCAGAAGGACAGGACTCACATTCCTTGAAAATCCCAAATAAGGGGATGGTGCATCATTTTGGTGATGCAGGTATTCTTTCCAACATGGTGTAGCCATTATTTTGGCACAAGCATGATGTAAGTCAGTCTGGCACAGGCAGACCTGTTTTTGACCCAAGCACCATTTGAAAATCAAAACTGACACATGTTTTGATGCATCCTGCTCCTGGCATCAGTTGTTTTTGGCACAAGCACCCTACATCATTCTCTGACCTTTGAAAATACTGCCATTAGTGTTCTAGAAATTTATTCTGAGTATTCTTGAATTCAGTGGACCGAGTGAAATCAGTGCTGCTACTTTTGATTCTATCACAGAACCAGAAAACAATGTAAGAATAGTTTCTACTTAGCAACAACCAGCCAGTTGACAAAACATGCCCTTCTGATGTTCCTTTACAAAAGAAACACAAATAAAAAACAATTGTTTTTTTAAACCACTAGAAATTTACACCATAAAAGATCCTTACATAACAGACAAGAACACAATACACCATTCACAGGCTGCCACAACAACAGATCAGCAAATCTAAAAGATGTGACACATGAATAATCAGAGGAGGCTCAAAAAAATCTGATGTACTATTGTGTGTTAGGCATACATCAAAAGACAAACTCAATGTTTAACAAATAAACAGCCACCAAAGCAGCCATAATGCCCAGAGATGACACAAACTGTAGGTCCTCAAGATCACGCACCACAAAAGGTGACACAGAAATTGTTAAAAATATAGTAATAAAATTAACTACATCAGGAGGCTGAAATCCCAGTAGACAGTATGGGAAACCCTCCTGTCCCTTCAGACAGAGAAAGCACCTGGGCCAGATGAAATACATCCCAGGGTACTGAGGGAGCTGGCAGATGTCCTGGCAGTCCCTTTAGTGGAGCTTTTCAACATCTCTCTGAGGACTGGGTGGGTGCCCAAAGGGTTGAGGGTGGCTCATGCTGTGCCAATCCACAAAGGGGGATCAAGAGAGGAGGTGGGAAATTACAGGCCCGTTAGCTTAACATCAGTGGTTGGCAAGGTGATGGAGGGTATTGTCAAGGAAAGGCTAACGGGGTTACTGGAGCAAGCTGGGTACTTGGATGATAGGCAGCATAGCTTTGCCACAGGAAGATCATGCCAGACAAATCTTGTTGAGTTCTATGATTGGGCAACAAGGGCCCTGGACCAGGGTAGGCCAGTGGACATCCTCTTTCTGGACTTTAGCAAGGCATTTGATTCAATACCCCACAGTGGCCTGCTGGCTAAACTGAAGGAAATGGGGGTAGGGAGACAATTGTTAAGATGGATAGGAAATTGGCTCTCTGAGCATAATCAGAAGGTGGTGGTAGGAGAGTTAGCCTCATCCCCAAGGTGGGTCACTAGTGGAGTTCCCCAGGGGTCAGTGCTGGGGCCACTCCTGTTCAACGTCTATATCTCAGACATCAGGAGGGGGAACAGGAGTGAGGTGAGTCTCTTTGCAGATGACTCAAAGCTGGGTGCAGTGGTGGATGGGGATGAGGGGAGGGTGGCCTTGCAGGAGGACCTGGAGGCTCTGGAAAGGTGGTCAGGGAAAATAGAAACTAAAATTCAATGCAGGGGAGTGCAAGGTTCTGCACCTGGGAGTCAGAAATCTAGGCCAGGGGTATACCCTGGGAGGAGACATGATTCAAGTCACAGAGAGTGAGAGGGACCTGGGATTAGTGGTAGATATCAAAATGAACAACTCAGAGACCTGTAGGAGGGCAGCAGCAAGGTCAACTAGGATGTTGGGATGCATTGCCAGGGGGATTACCTCCAGAAAGGCACAAGTGATCTATCCACTGTACAACTGCTTAGTTAGGCCACACCTCAAGTATTGTGTACAGTTTTGGAGACCACATTTAAAGAGGAACATAACACTCCTAGAGAGGGTCAAAAGGAGGGCAACCAAAATGATCTGGGGTCTGGGAGAGGACCTATGAGGAGAGGCTCAAGGAGCTCGACATGTACACCCTGGAGGAGAGGAGGGATGGGGGGACATGATAGAGGTCTTTAAGTTCATGAAAGGGATCAATAAAGGAGGCCCAGTCAGGGTGCTCCAAAGGAAGGAGGTTGGGGCAACAAGAGGTCACAAGTGTAAGCTGGAAGGGGGTAGGTTCAGAGGGGAGAGGAGGAGATGTTATTTCACTGAAAGGGTGGTGGAGCCATGGAATGCACTGCCCAGGGAGCCGGTAGAGGTTGAGACTGTGGATGGATTTAAGAGGGGATGGGACAGGTACAGGGGAAGGGTAAATCTGACCAGGATCAATACAGATGGAACATCTGGGACTGGGGATGGTATAACCCAAGGGGAAGAGGGGGGAAATGAAAATCGGCCCTCAGTGCGGTTGATGAAAATCAAGCAGACTAGAGAGGCCATTAGGCCTATTCTGCTGGCATTTTAGTATGTTTGTATCAGAGTTGACCAATCACAAAAGAAATGTGATGGCTGTCCTAACTTCCAACCAAAAAATACCACCAAAACTTTACACCTTCTTAGAGACAACAATGTCCTCTTTCACAATCAACACATTTGACATGAAAGAAAAATATTTCAAATTTGAAAAATATTGTAAATAGTACTTAGCTCTGAGCACTCCTCACAAACACAGCCACTCTGATGCTGCCAGAATTCTAGAATCTAATAGAATAAAATCTAATGGACTACAAAGAACTTGAATGTATTTAAGATTTATGGCTCCATACCAGTATCATTTTTATGTTCACCATGAGTGCTAACGCAGATCAAACATTTTGATATGTATGGGGTTTTGAGAGGTGTGTAATGGTTGTCCAATGCAGGACAGTCTGTAAGGGGCTTGACCAATAAACTGCAAGCCTCATGATGACACTGTTCAGGCATGAAAGTGCATGGACTTCAAAACAATGTGCCAACAGACACATTCATAAATCAGTTCTTTCAGCAAGCACAGCTGATCTTATCATGCGCTTTCTGCCTACTTCCACCCCAGCATTTTACACACACACACACACACAGTCTGGTTATACAGGTCCATCTGCAGTCTCTAGGTAACTGAGGCAAGCCATAAAATTATATTTTTTCCTTTGAATCAGGGGTTTGTTGAGATGTAAAAGAACTATGCTTTTTCTTTCATGTAACATTCCAGGGATTGAAACTGAAACCTGAAACTGCACACTTTGATGATGTGTGTGTGTGTGTGTGTGTGTCTCTCTCTCTCTCACACACACACACACACACACACACACACACCGTCAGGTTACACATGCTGTAGTAAGCTGCTGATAGAGTGGATAATGGAACATTTAAGTACATTAATGGTCACTAGTGTAGTAAATAAGTGACCAGTTCACATTAATATAGGGTAGATAAAACAAGGAAATAAAGTGTGGCTGGCACTGAGTTTTATAAAATTGGTTGGCTATAAAACTGGAGTTTAGTTTACCCCTTCAAAGTGCAAGAATTTGAAAATTTGAACACTTACCATTTAAACAATTTCTTGGGGAGGACCCCCATATTCTCTGTTAAAAGGGAAAAAAAAACAGATCCCCTGATAAAATCATAGACATAGTCTTGCACTCAGCCAGGCCCAATGGCAGTTTCTAGGTATCTGAGGCCAGCCATAGAATTATATTTTTTCCTCAGAGTCATGGGTGGGGAGATATCTACCAGAACTTTGCTTCATCTTCCATGTAAGCCTTAAAATGCACCACAGAGCATTTAAACCCCTGAGCATCTGGGGGCTGTTCATAACACTGGCAATGGGGGTGCCCAGTCCCCCAGTGTCTCCACCTGAAATAAAGAATCCCTCACTTGTAGTTTAATTTTTTTAAAAATAAAGCTTGTAAAAAGAAAAATGTCCATCGATGTCTGTTGCTGCCATGCTGTAATTGCCCCCCCCCCAAGCCCAGGCCATATTAGTCTCCTGGCATGGGGATCTGCACCTTAGATCCAGTACAACAGCAATACCAGCGGCTAACATCCGACATTGACAAATGCTTGTTCTTATATGTCACACTTTATCAATTATGTATTCTTTTATTTCTAAAACATCTTGACTATTCCCAACATATCTCATAATTGATATGTTTGTGACACCATTGTCTGTTGTCTGGGGGACACTATGCTGTCACAATAAATACAGTGTATGAGGTAAAAAAAATATCTTGATGATAGCTTTTGTTATTCAGACTCCATGGATTAATAAGCAAAAGGTTCAATAAAACCTTGGAAAGGCAAGTGATTTTTTAATTTTTGATTGTGTTTTCTAGTCATTTGTATTGGCTTGACAGGCCTAATTTTCCTCCCCTTACTCCCACCATAATAATGTCAGAGAAATAGCTTTGTAGGTACAGTGGCGTGAAAAAGTATTTGCCCCCTTCCTGATTTTCTTTATTATTGCATATTTGTCACACTGGATGTTTTCAGGTCTTTAGACAAAATATAATATTAGATAAAGGGAACCTGAGTGAACAAATAACACTTTTTTTTTTTACTTATTTCATTTATTTAATGAAAAAAGTTAACCAACACCAACTGGCACTGTGTGAAAAGTAATTGCCCCTAGTTAAATCAACCCAATTAAAATGATAATTAGAGTCAGCTGATTGAACACAGCCAGGCTTGATTACAGCCAGCCCTGCTCAATATAAACCTCACTTATTTTGACCCTTACCATCAGAGTCACATTGCCAGCACAAAGATTCAACCAGCACATTATGCCATGATCAAAGGAAGTTCCTGAAAGATCAGAAAAAATGTGTTGCCTCTATCAGTCTGGAAAGGGTTACAAAGCTATTTCTAAGGCTCTGGGACTCCATCGAACCACAGTGAGCCATAATCTCAAATGGAGAACACTTGGAACAGTAGTGAATCTTCCCAGGAGTGGGTGGCCTGCCAAAATTACTCCAAGGGCAGCGTAAAATCATCCAGGAAGTCTCAAAGGATCCTAAACAACATCCAAAGAACTGCAGGCTTCTCTTGCCTCAGCTAAGGTCAGTGTTCATGACTCCACAATCAGAAAGAGACTGGGCAAAATGGGCTTCATGTGAGAGTAGCAAGGCGAAACCACTGCTAACCAAGAAGAACATAAATGCTCATCTCTCATTTGCCAAGAAGCACCTGGATGATCCACAAGCCTTTGGGAAAATGTTCTATGGACAGATGAGTCCAAAGTGGAACTTTTGGACGACATGGATCCCATAATGTCTCGCGTAAAGCAAACACAGCATTCCACAGTAAGAACACCATACCAACAGTCAAACATGGTGGTGGTAGTGATGGTGTGGGATGCTTTGCTGCCTAAGGACCTGGATGACTTGCCAAAATTGAAGGAACCATGAATTCTGCTCTGTACCAGAAAATTCTTAAGGAGAATGTCCGTCATCCTTCCGTCAGCTGAAGCTGAAGCGTAGTTAGGTCATGCAGCAAGACAATGATCCAAATACAAAAGCAAGCCCACATCAGAATGGCTAAAAGAAGTAAAATTAAAGTTTTGAAGTGGCCTAGTCAAAGTCCAGACTTAAACCCAATAGAGATGCTGTGGCAGAACCTGAAACGAGCAGTTCATGCTCGAAAACCTACCAAATGTTACTGAATTAAAGTAGTTCTGCAAGGAAGAGTGAGTTAAAATTCCTCCACAGCGATGTGAAGACTGATATTGAATTATAGGAAGTGTTTGGTTGCAGTCATTGCAGCTAAATGTGGCGTAACCAGTTATTAAGTGTAAAGAGACGTTACTTTTCACACAATGCCAGTTGGTGTTGGTTAACTTTTTCATTAAATAGGTGAAATAAAAAAAAACAAGTGTTATTTGTTCACTCAGGTTCCCTTTATCTAATATTACATTTTCTCTAAAGACCTGAAAACATCCAGTGTGACAAATATGCAATAATAGAGAAAATCAGGAAGGGGGCAAATACTTTTTCACGCCACTGTAGATGAACACAGCAATATTTTATTCAAATATTTACATTTACAACTAGACATGATGTGAGCAGCCAGTGGTTTTCAGCCCACGCTGTTTTTTTTCTAAATTCTCAACTCTCTACCTTCCCTGTGGAAGGGTGCCACATATACACCAAGGAAGTTGCAGCTAAAACCATTGAGAGAATCCTCCCCAGTCTCCCTTAGTGGGGGAGTCCATATTGCCTGTCATAAAGTGGCACACCATCATTTGGCAGCTTAGTCTACCTGCAAGACAGTCCCAATGTGGGGCATGGTCTGTCCAGGATGGTGATAGGCCTAGAGTTTTATCCTCCATGCCAAACTGTGATGAAGACCAGTCTAGAGTAGACACTAGTTGCCCTTCCTCTTGTGTCACAATTACCCTGAGGAGATTCCCAAGCTTTATGGGACTCTAATGCCACACACATGTATGATGACTGTGACAGCACTGATATGTTACCTTCGATGAAAACCCTTCACAATCAGAGACAATAAAATACAAGAGAAGTCCATCTTTGGGGAAAACATGGAAAGGTTCTCCCCAACCTCAAGTGCAGTTCCTCTAAGTCTGGCAAAGGGTCCTCTACTGTGCCTTTATCCAGGCTTGGTACACTGCTTGTATGTGTGAGTGTGTGACCAGTGGAAAGTAAGAGACAGCTGACCTGTACATCCTATATGGAATCCTTCCTTTTCCCCTCCCCCTGGTCAGCATATCCTCCTTCCAATACAAAGGCTGGAACTCCACAACTCCTCTCTATCTCGTGGCCTTCCAGCTCCCTAAGCTGCCCTTTAACCTGGCACAGTACCTGGGTCAACATAGCAATGCTGCTCTTATAGTCAAGAAAGGGTGATGGAAGTAAGGCAGGAACAGATAGGCTGCATTTGAGTAAGCAAGGATCAGGAGTCCTGAAGCAAAGTTGGGTGAGTACATAGCATCCAGAATTAATTTAAACTAAGTAGGGGGGGGGCAAAGGATTGGGTGAAACCAGGCGAGGGAGTCCATTAGGCCTCCCTCCTTAACTAGTCAGGAGGGGAAGGAAGGGAATTCAAAAAGGGGAGGCAGTAGAGGAGAGGGGAATGGCGAAGAGGGGCAGGAGTCATGATGGAGGGTGGTTTACTTGAATGTAAGGAGCCTAGAAAACAAGGCAGTAAAGTCACCGAGACTGATGGTGGAAGGAGGTGGACATAGCAGCCATCACTGAGACATGGGCCACCCAATACCAGGATCGGGACATAGTGATCCATGGATACAGACTGCATCATAGGAACAGAAAAAAGGGGAAGGGGTGGCTATTTATGTAAGGGAAGGGATATTGTACAACAGGGAGGAAGTGGAGGAGAGAAGGCTGAAGCCTTATGGGTACAACTCTGGAACGCAAAAGGCAGAAAGGTTAGATTGGGGGTAGTGTACAAGTCAACCTCTCAAAATGAGGACATTGACAGGGAGTTGAGGTAGCAAATAAGGAGGTTTAGTGATAAGGGTAATACTGTGATAGTAGGGAATTTCAATCTGCCAGGGGTAGATTGGAGCACCCCAGCTACCGCAAGTGCCATGGAATAGGTCCTCCTGGAGCCTTCCAGGATGACTTCCTGATGCAGAGGGTAATGGAGCCAACAAAGGAGGGACACATACTGGACCTTGTGTTGACAGACACAGATAGGAAGTACATCCAGGACGTAGGGGTGGAAGACCCCCTGGCAGGAAATGACCACCACACAGAGTAGTTCTTCTTCCATCTAGGTAAGGAGGTGGCCAGAACCAAGACAAAGGTAGTGGACTTCAAAAGAGCAGACATTGGCAGGATAGGAGGCATACTGTAAGGGCACCTCACCAACATACTCCCAGACATGGATGTTGACCACAAATGGGCCATTATCAAGCTGAGTCTGGCAGAGGCCACTAACTCATGTACAAAGATCCACAGTAAGAAGGCCAGGTCCAAAACACTGAGCTGACTGAGCAGGGAGGTGGTAGAGAGGGTGAGGAAGAAAAGAGCTGCCTTCAGAAGCTATAAGAGATCCAAAAGACAGGAGGACAGGGAGGAGTATGTGAGGAAATCCAGAGAGATGAGTAGAGTAGTCAGAGCAGCCAAGGCTTCAAGGGAGCTAAGGCTGGCACAGTGGATCAGAGATGAGGAAAAGGATTTCTTCCAGTACATATGGGAGAACAGAAGCTATAAAGATCAGACTGTCAAAATCAAGAAAGATGGAGGATGGGCAGAAAAGGGGGTGGAGCAGGCAGACGCACTTAATGAGTAGTTCTGTTTGATGTTAACCAAAGAGAGGGATGGGTCTATGCCCCAAGGGAAAGGTGGGGTGGGCACAGGAGGAGCAGTGGTAATGGATGGGGAGATCCCAGTGAGCAAGGCGTTCGAGGGCCTTAGGTCCCTGTGGGTGGATAAGGCACCAGGGTTGGACAGCATCCATCCAAGGATCCTGAAGGAGTTGGCAGAGGTCCTGGTGGGACTTCTGGCAGACATGTTCAACACCTCTCTAGGGACTGGGTGCATGCCCCAGGATTGGAGGATGGTACATGTGGTGCCCCTCCATAAGAGTGGGCCAAAGGACAAACCAGATAACTGCAGAATGGTAAGCCTTACCTCTATCGTGGTGAAGCTAATGAAGACTATCCTTAAAGAAAGGTTGTGATCTTTCTGGAGGAGAATGGTCTCCAGGACAACAGGCAACATGGGTTTGATTTGGGCAGATCCTGCCAGACAAACCTGGTTGACTTTTTTTGACTGGGTGACAAGGGCACTCGATAGGGGCCATGTGGTGGATGTGCTGTATCTGGACTTAAGCAAGGCCTTCAACGCAGTGCCACATGGAAGGTTGATTAGTAAGCTGAGAAACCTGGTAACAGGGGACAAACTGGCTGAACCGGTTAGGAGCTAGCTGCAGGACATACAGCAGATGGTAGCTGTAGGGGGAGAACTCTTGTCTCCCACAGCTGTAACCATTGGGTCCCACAGGGCTCAGTACCAGGACCGGTGCTATTAGACATCTTCATTGCTGACATACCAGATGGGATTAGGAGTAAGATCATCCTTTTTGCAGATGACACAAAGATCAGAGCAGAAGTGGAGAGTGTGGAAGGGGGACAGGTACTCCAAGAGGATTTGGCAACACTTGAGCACCAGTCAGACACATGGCAGATGGGGTTCAATGCTAAGAAGTGCACAGTCATGTGCTTGGGAACCAGGAACCCTGGGAATTGCTACTGGCTTGGGGGAGTGCAGTTATCCACTTCAGTGGAGGAGAAGGATCTGGGGTACTAGTTACAGGGGACATGAATCAGTCAGTGCAGTGTAGGAAGGTGGCAGCCAAGTCTAATAAGATGCTGGGGTACATTACTCAGGGAGATATCCCATAATATGGGTGAAAAAAAAATGGAGACTGTAATTAGAGTGATAGAAAAAATGGTGAATGCAAAAGAGTGACCAGGAATAATGGTGACCGAACTGAAAAGGTGACCAGTGGCTTTCTCCCCCTCCCCAAGTTTTGCCCCCCCAGAGAGTTAATTATCTACAGAGAGTGGGGTGTTGGGAGCAAAGTCCCCCCTATCAGGGAGTGCAGGGGCAAAGCCCCCCACTAAAACATTAAACAGTCTTGTCATCCTTTCTGCCGTCACCGTAAATTCCTGTTCGCTCTTTTCTTCCATGCCATTTGTGCCTCGTCATTTTTGACTCAGTGTTTTTGTTTCGCCTGTATCACATAGAACTCAAGGGAAATCACCTCTAGGAGAGAAGAAGTCATTCTACCACTGAACATGTTTCTGTTGAGACCTCACTTGGAGTACTGTGTACAGGTCTGGACGTCAGTCTACTGAAGGGGTCCAACGCATGGCGACAAAGATGACCCTTGGGCAGGGGGACAAACCATAAGAGAAAAGACTGGTGGAGTTCAACATGTATTCCCTGGAGGATAGAAGGGAGAGAAGGGATATGACTGAGACCTTCAAATACTTAAAGGGCATGAATAGCATTAGTACTGAGAGCAGGTTTAGATTAAGGGGGGAGTGACACAGGGGAACACAGTCTGAAACTGGAAGGTGGAAGATTCAGAAGGGAAATGAGGAAGCACCACTTCATGGAAATGGTGGTAGCGAGCTGGATAGCTCTGCCAGAGGAGGTGACATCATTGAAATCTGTGGGCAGTTTTAAGAGAGGATGAGATAGGGTCAAAGGTAAGGTCAAATCTGTTGAACACTTGCATCAGCATTTGGAAGTTTGAAGAAATAATTATTTTTGTGCACTGATGTGAGAAGAGAAGACTTTGAGAGAAGACCAGAGATTTGTTTGCCATAGTGGTTATAGTGGGGACAAGGAAGTTGGAGGGAAAGAGTGTACTTGGTGAGGATGGGAACTGTCTGGGAGTGAGTGCTGCGTGCAGTTGGAACAATGATACAGGTTTCAAGAAATGATTGTAACGGGTCATATGGAGGAAAAAGATGTTAAAAAAAATACTGATTTGAAAGGGCATAAAAAAACAAGCAAGTGCACACTAACAGTACTGTATATATAGGTATTTGAATTGATCGGCTGACTATAGTGAGTCTCCTAGTAAGATTGGTATAGGTGCCAGTGGGGCCTGTCCATATAGAGAAGTTGGGAGATGCGAGGGTAAAGAGTATATAATTTTAGTTTTCTTGGCGTTTAATAATAGTTTCGATCTTAGCAGGTTTCGCTCCAACTGACTAAAATCAGACTGTAGCTGTGGTGGAGAGAAGAGGGCTGTGTTAGTCACTGGCTCAGGGATGGGACAGAGGAACAGGGTGGTGGGGCACTGCCTGCCAGGGTGGGGGTTCACTAGAGCACCAGAAAATGTTACAGAAATGGTTTTGGGAGACATCAGGGATTAGGGGGTTGATCCACTATACTACCAGGAATGATTTAGAACTACATGTGAGGGACATCAGGGATTGGGGGAGGCACTAATCTACCAGGGAAGACAAAAACCTAAGTCTGTAGGACATCCAGGACTGGGGTTGGGGGTGAGTCAGGCAGACTACCAGGGATGATTTAAAACTATATTTGGGAGTCATCGGGGATGGGGGGCTCTAGACTACCAGGGATGATATAAAACTATATCTGTGGGTCATTGGGGATCTGGGGGGCACTAGACTATCAGGAAGATAATAACCGAATTCTGTAAGACATTGCAGATCGGGGGTGGGTCCATTAGACTACCAGGGATGATATAAAACTATATCTGGGGAACATTGGGAATGGGGGGCTGCTAGACTACTGGAGAAGATAACCAAGAGTACAATCAGTAAGCAGCATTACTGTGAAAAATGAGTGGAGAACGTGATACAGCCAGACAGGTGGGGAAGCTGCAGAGCATTCCACATAATGATGTTACGAAGTGACAGAAAAGGTTAGTGCAAAGAGGTTGGCCTTTAAGGTATACAAACAGAGTCAGGAAGAAGGAGACAGATTTATCAGGTTAGGCAAAGGGAAGCAGAGAAGGCAGTGAGGGTGGCAAAAGTGTGGACAGAAGAAAGGATAGCAGATTCAGTAAAAGATCCAAACAAAACTTTATTTTGATATATAAGCAATAGGAAGAAAACTGGTGGGGGTATTGTGAGGCTGAAAACTAAGGGAGGGGAATGTGTGGAGGATGATGGACTCAAGGCAGAGGTACTGAACACTCATTTATGTTTGGAATTCACTGAGGAGGGAGCAGGAATAGGCCCATCATTAAAGATGAAGGACACTAAGGGAAAGGAAGTGGATACTAGTGCATTCTCAGTAGAAAGAAACCACAGTGAACTAGCAGCAATGAAGGTGGATAAGACAATGGGACCAGATGGAGTATACCCTAGAGTGCTGAAAGAGCTGAAGGAGGTGCTGGTGTCACCACTAACAGCTTTGCTCAGTCTATCACTAGACACAGGGGAGGTTCTGGAGAAATGGAGGAAGGCTGATGTGGTCCCACTATACAAGAGTGGTAGCAAGGAAGAGGCATGGAACTACAGGCCAGTTAACCTGACCTCCGTGGTATGCATATTAATAGAAAAACTGTTAATGGAAATGATAATGGACCTTCTGGCTACAAACAGTCTCCAAGACCTGAGAAAGCATGGCTTCATGGAGCGGAAGTCATCCCAAAAAACCCTCCTTGAATTTTTCAACAGGGTAACCAAGGAAGTGGATCAGGGAGGAGCTGTGGACATAGCATTTCTGTACTTCAGTAAAGCTTTCGATATGGTTCCCCACAGAAGGCTGCTAAACAAACTGGAGATCCTGGGGGTGGGGTACAAGAGACTGAAATGGGTGGGAAACTGGCTGGGTAATAGAACTCAGAGTGTGGTGGTAAATGGTACAGGTTCCGCAAAGGGGAGGGTAACAAGCTGTGTTCCCCAGGGATCAGTGTTGGGCCCAGTCCTCTTCAATGTCTTCATCACTGACATTGCTGAGGGACACGAAGGGAAAGTTTGATTGTTTACAGATGACACAAAAGTCTGCAACAGAATGAATACACCAGACAGGGTAGATAAAATTAAAAGAGTCCTACAAAGGCTGGAAGACTGGTTTAAGGAGTGGCATCTGGGGTTTAAAGCTAAGAAATGCAAGATCATGCATATGGGCAACAACAACCCAGGGGTAGTTTGTTATCTGAGGGAAGAGATCAGGTTCCAGACAGGAGCAGGATCTGGGAGGCATAATTTCAGAGGACCTGAAGTTGGCCACTCAGTGTGACAAAGCAGCAGCAAAAGCTAGCAGGATGCTGGGCTGCATAGGCAGGGGAATAACCAGCAGGAGGAGGAGGAGGGAGGTGATACTCCCACTATACAAACAATTGGCGAGGCCTCACATCGAATACTGCATCCGATTCTGGAGACCCTGTCTTCAGAAGGATATAAACAGGGTGGAGGCTGTGCAGAGGAGGGCAACCAAAATAGTGAGTGGCCTACACAATAATCCGTATGAGGACAGGCTAAAGGAGCTAAATATGTATTCACTGGAGGAGAGGAGAGAGAGGAAGGACATGTTTCTAACATATAAATACCTCTCGGTCAGAAACAGAGAGCAGGAAGATTCAATCTTCCAAAGAAAGCTGGCTCATTGGCTCAGCAGCAAGGTGTCCGCTTGCGCGGCGCTGACATTCCGGGTTCAGTGATGGACTCAGGAGTCAGAGGACTAGCCAGGGGGAAAAGGATTGAGCATCCCAGGGACCGCTCTCCTTCTCTGGGGGAAGGGGGGAAGAGTGTCTGGCGCTATATGGACCCAGGGAAGAGGTGGGGTTACCGCTGCAGCTGGTGCCATCACTATAGGGGGTGGGGGAGATGCTGGATGTTATTGCACATCCCCACCCCCAGTGGTCCAGCATTCAAGAAAAAAGCTGGCCCCTGGGCATGACTCCCTGCTCTGCTGTCATCTCCACTGCCACCGATGTCTGCCAGGGGTGTCCCGCTCCCGTGGCCCCAACCCGGGGGTAAGCAAGGGCTTGCCAACAGTGGAGACGATAGCCAGGGCAGGGTTGAAGTCGGATAAGAATTGAGGGTGGCCCCCCCAAAAAAAATCTTCCAAAGAAAAAAGTATTCTAGGACTAGGGGTCGCAGCATGAAGCTGGAGCGGGGGGGGAGGATCAGGGGAAATGTGAGGAAATACTTTTTCACAGAGAGGGTGGTGGATAAATGGAAAGGGCTGCCAGCTGAGGTAGTGAGGGCAAAACCGTTACAGGCTTCAAGAAGGCATGGGACAGACACATAAGGAGTCTGAGAATGCAAAAAGAAAAGATATTAAGCTAATCAGTGATATACTTCTGCATGAAAAGCACTACAGTGGGTAGACACGGTGGGCCTGTGTGCCACCAACTTCTCTGTTTCTATGTCACATTCAGCAGCAACACTAGGCAGACCGGGACATTACCAGCACTGTGAGCTGCAAGAAAATGCCAGGAAAGCTGTTTCTTCATTTTAAAAATATGCAAAAAGACTGCAGTACCAGAAAAATGGAACACACAGGGAAACATTACGCACCCAGATAGATTTTATGCACGTGGTAGGGAGGATGTGGGAAAGGTGCTCTTTAAAGCTGGGTGCATAATCTCCTCTTTGTCAGCAATTCCTGGATATCCACTTCTATTTATTTTCACTGAAGCATGTTTCAGCATCTTTTAGGCCACACACAGAGAGGATAGACCTTTCTAAGTGAAAATGGTTAAGAAGTCAGCACTGTTTATTTTGTGGCTTTCATAAATAATTGAGAAATAAGCACTGTCTAAGTGAATTTGATAATTATTTAGATATTAGCTTTGTCCAGTTGCTCTTTTCACTGAGCATAACTAGTCAGCTCTGTCCGATTGCCCTCATTGATGGGTCCTAATCATTTGCTTGGCTTCATAAACACAGATCAGAAATCTGTCCCCATCTCACTGCTCTTCTCAATCATCATCCTTCAAACATCAACCCTGCCTTGTTCTTCTTGATGGATGGGTTTTAAACATCAGCCCTTGCTGATTGTTCTCGTTGATGAATGGGTTTCAGATGCCCACCCTCTCTAATACAAATGGCTGGTGTTCTTTAGCAGGCTTCGTCAATCTGCCTCATATTATAGCACTTCTTTGCCATCATGACTCAGTTATCAGTGGTAGCTATTTGTTTTTGTGTCACCATGGTTTCAAATTCTTCTGATTGATCAATGGTCACATATGATTTAATAGACCAGTCACTTATGACAGTGATATAAATTAAAAATACATTCTGTCAGCGTAATCTAGGACAAATCTGTTAAAACATCAGTATTGTATTCAACAGTTTGGCTCAAATATGGTTCAGGAAGTATCTTGTCCAGATGTCTTTCTGGGACTCGTTTGCAGAAAGCAAACTCTCAGTTCAGAATTGGTATGCCTTCTTGTGTTTTTCGCATTTGACTAAGAAAGAGTATCAACTATGGGAAAGTCACAATAGTCACTATAGATTACTGATTTGGCTAGACTTACTCTCCTGCTCTTGCACTGTCCATACTGGTTGATGTGTTAACACTTTAGCTTCCTATAAATGAGCAGATATCATTTTCAGTAAACATGTGGGCAGGATTTTCAAAACTTGATTTCAGATTTGCTCCTTTTTTTCCAGTGAAATTGCACAATTTACTACAAAAAGTTATGTTCTAACATTCTGGTGCAATTGCCACTATTTGTGGTACTTTGTCTCCCACTTGCATCAAAAATGTGACACATGCATCAATATGTGGGGCATGCCTAATTTGTTTGCCATAAAGCAGATGTAACTATCACAGATGTGTCAAAACATTTAAAAATAACTTCACATATGTTGGCACATTTGTTTTGATGCAGACGCAACTGAAGATTGGGATTTTAGTTTTTGCCAAGACATGTAGTAATGCAGCACATCCTATTCAGCTGCTTCCCAATTGGTGAAGCATTGAAGCAGAAATGGTTTTGCGTGTCAGCCCCTTTCTCCCCACCAGCCCTCTGGGCATACTGCAGGTGAGGCTCCTGCCCTATTACTATCCCCCTTTTCAGGCCAGAAAGGCTGCATTACTGATTACTTGCTGATGCAAGTGTTAGTCTCCACAACCACTGGTGTCCTTCCACCTAACTCATACACCATACAAATATATTGCTCTATACCACATGATTAACAGTTCAAATGGTGTATGAGTTAGGTGGAAGGACACCAAGGGATATATCAAATAACAGTTTTGTTTCTAATGTTTGCAGAGATAGGTGGTGTTGTGCTGATACACGTATTAACCTTAACATTGAATTTCCATGCTTTTAAAGGTGTAATGGAAACCCTAACTGGTTTTGTAAGACAGAGTTTTTTGCAATGAATTTCCTTACTTTTTGAGACAGGTGGGTAACAAAATTGCAACAAATACTGATAAATTTGGCATTTTTTTCACATTGAGACCACAACTTTTTGACATAGTCCTCTTAGACTTTGAAGAGTGCAGATGTGTCCCAGTCTACAGAAGATGACAGCCACCGACCTCGGTTGGTAAGTATAGGGCAAGGGGGTGTGGGGTGGTTGGTTGCTCAGTGGGAGGATCAGGATGCGAGAGGGGGATGGGGAAACAATGAGAGACCATTTTTTACGTAACCCTCATACTGTAGATGTAAATTTCTTAATCCATGGCAAAATGCCATTCTGTGCCACAGCTGTGGAAACACATTTTGGACAGGATGTGAGAAATGACAGCTGTAGCATTCATGAGGTGCTGTGAAGAAATGACTATGTTCAAACTTTAGAGTGAAAATGTAAATGATTGGCAGTTACATACATGCGTAGGAAAATTTCATTGATTGCATGTAACTCAGGCATTTTTTATTACTTTTGCTCTAAAATTTCAACATTGACTTTTTGGGACCCTACATTATGAACACTGGCACTGTCATTTCATTACTCAATCCTGAAAGGTGATTTTGCACATCAACTGCACCATTCCGCACCACAGGTGCAAAAGCACATTTTGGGCAGGATGTGAGAAATGCAGTTGTACCGTTCATGAGGTGGTGTGAAAAGTGACTATGTTGAAAACTTGGATCGAAAACATAAATCGGCAAAGTTACACATGTGCGAAGGAAAATTTCAATGACCATGCATAACTCGGGCGCTTTGGGGTATTTTTGCACCAGATTTTCCACATGGACTTTTTGGGACCCCACCTCATGCACAATGGAATTTCCATTTCATTACTCAGTCCCAAAAGGTGATATCTTTCAGTCACAGTGAAATCATCTTTCAGGACAGAGTAACAAAATGACAGTGCCAGTGTTCATGAGGTGGGGTCCCAAAAAGTCCATGTTGAAAATTTGGTTCATGCTAGAGGAAGTAGACAGAATGAGAAGGGACCTGCAGAAGCTTGCAGAAGCTTGACAAATGATCAATCAATCAATCAAAATCTACATTTATCCAGGTGAACATCATTGAGCTAGCTCATTTACAAGATGGACCTGGTTGATTCGGAGCCAAAGAATACATTACATGAAAAGATTATTACCATCAATAGAGATAAATAACATAACCAGACAACAAATAAATATCAAGTATGTACACAATGTAATAACAGTTATATACAAGGCAGCATAAACAGCTCAGAGTACTATTGTGTTATATATAGATGAAAACATTGCAAGGAAGTTTAACTGGTAATACCATGTCCTGACCATAAGGACAGGCTAAGTTAAGGGGAAGTATGGAATTCCCAGAGGACAAAGAGAGGTGAACAGTGGGAAGGAGAAACTGTGAAGGAGAATACAGTGGTGGAGAGGGGCAGGTTAGTTGAAATAAGGAAGGGAGAAGGTAGGGGGGGAAGGAAGCCAGAGGCCAGGCAAGGTATATAGACAGCGGGTGTCTAGTAGTCAGATTAAGGGTTTGGCAGTTGAAATTCAATGCAAAGAAGTCCAAGACAATGCATATGGGGCACAAAAACACTGGAACAACATATCAGTTGTGGGGGGGGATATAGCATGCACCAGGCAGGAATGGGATCTTGGGGTTATCATCTCTGATGACTTCAAGGTAGGGGAATAGTGTGACAAGACAACAGGTAAAGTAAAAAGGATGCTGGGTTGCATAGGAAGGGGCATCACAAGCAGGAAAAGGGAAGTGATAATTTCAATATACAAGACACTAGTGAGGCCCCACCTGGAGTACAATGTGCAGTTCTGGAGACCTTACCTACATGAGGACATAGGGTAGAGAAGGTTCAGAGGAGGGCAAAAAGATGGTACAGCAATTGCATCACAAGTCCTATGAGGACAGGCTGAAGGATCTGAATATGTACTCCCTGGAGGAAAGGAGAGAGAGAGGAGATATGATAGAGACATACAAGTACCTTACAGGGAGGAACAGGGTGCAGGAATACACTATTATCCAGTGAAAAAAATGTTCCAGAACTAGAAGGCATGGGAAGAAGTTGGAGGGAGGGCAATTCAGATGAAACATGAAGAAGAATTTCTTCACAGAAACAGTGGTGCACAAGTGGAACACCCTGCCAGAGGAAGTGGTGGGGGCTGAAACACAGGATTTAAGAATGCATGGGATAGACATAAGGACATTCTGGAGGTCAGGGGTAAGGGGCAACAGACTTCTAGAAAAACATAAAGTGAACTTACAAGCTCAACTGGGCAGACTGGGTGGGCCACATACCCTTATCTGCCAACAGTGTCTATGTATCCATATAAAATACCTACAAATGGCTGAGATATTAACATACAGTATGTTCAAAATGCCATTGACTGCCTCTATATGGCACTTACCTTTATTCTTCAGTTCACTGTTTGACTTTGAAGAGTGCAGATGTGTCCCAGTCTACAGAAGATGACAGCCACCGACTTTGGTTGGTAAGTATAGGGCAAGGGGGTGTGAGGTGGTTGGTTGCTGAGTGGGAGGGTCAGGATGTGAGAGGGGGATGGGGAAACAATGAGAGACCTTTTTTTACAGGAGTTTAAAAAAAAGGTTGTGGACTGTTTTCTTTTTTCACAGGAACAGTAGAGCCATTTCTCAGAGTACTGGAGGTGTGCTCCCCAGTGTCCCACACTGCTCTAGGGAGGTATAACATAACTGGGTACACTATGTACACTGGAAGTAAGATCTCTAGAGTCACACACTACTGGTGGGGGTGAGTGTAGTGCTAACATGGGGATTGGGCACCCTGCTCTTGGTAAAACCATTACATGCATATTTCAGGACACTGGGAGTGGGTTCCCCAGTGTCCCACACTGGGGGGAGGGGTGTTTTATCTGGGACACTGGGAGTGGGCTCTGCAGTGTCCTACTGTGCTAGTGGTGGTTGGGGGGAGGAATAAGATATTGAAATAACAAACAGCACAAAAGACAGTAGCTCAATGGAACACCATTTTTAGCCTTCAAGCATGAGGTACACTTACCAGGGTGTTAAACTTAGTTGAAAAGCACTGAGCTGGAAAACCAGCAAAAAGGTCAGCACTTCATTCAGTCCTATAGTAAGTTTAAATCTCACTTCACAGTGTTGCAGAAAACAAAGCCTGGCAGATCACCCCAGCATGGAGATTATGTTTAAAAAAAAAACTCTAGTGGGTTTATGCAGCATGGGGTGGGGGCATGGGGGCTGTAGAATAGGTAGGGTTGGTTGACTGTTAGTTCCTGTTCCCCCACTGTGTTGGTTCTGTCTGCCAAAAGGGATTTAGTACTGCAAAATAGCATCCTTGTTCAGTGCAGAAGCCCTTTCCGTAGGGCTCATACAAAGCAGAATCCTAGTTAAAAGCAGAATCCTAGTTTGAAGCATAATACTAGGTTGAAGCACAATCCTTGTTTGAAGCAGAATCCTGTGTTTTGTGGGACATCTATTTTTCCCCATAGGAAATAATGGGAAATTCAACATGTCATAAACTTTGGAACAAATTTATATTTTCCCACCAAATCTTCAAAAGGCATATCTGTGAGACCAAGGCTTTCTACCCTGAAAATGTCAGCCCAGAAGCTAAGGCCCTTTTCCAAGATACAGGTGGACAAAAAATGTCAACCCCCCCCCAAAAAAAACCTTTATTTTTAACACTCTGCATCTCAGAAATGGCTAAAGCTATTAAAATAAAATTTATACACCTCCCCAGGGTAATTATCCATGCCACATTTTGTAGAAATCACTTTAACAATTACAAAGTTATTAAGATCCAAAAACTGCCCTTTAACATTAATAAACACAAATAGCAAAACCCTCAAAAATTTGTTTTCTCAACACTATGTATCTCAGAAACCAAACAAGGGATTCAAACCAAATTTATCAAGTCAAGAGACGTGCCCTAGGCTGATGCTTGTCATATTTCCTGCAAATCTGTTGCAGTGTTGTAAAGTTATTTAGGTGCAAAGTATGCAAAACTGGATGACAGATTGTGAAAATCATTCACCTTTACATCTATTTTCTCCCATAGGAAATAATGTCAAATTCAAGATTTAATAACTTTGGAGTGGATTACTATTGTTTTACCAAACCTTCAAAAGCAATATATGTGATGCCAAGGCATTCTACCATGAAAATTTCAGCCCAGCACCTAAAGCCGTTTCTGAGGTACAGGTGGCTGGAAAAACAGCAAAAACCGGGGAAATCTGTATTTTCGACACTTTATATCTCAACAATCTCAAAAGGGATTCATTCCAAATTTGGTACATCGACAGACCTATCCGGGCAGATGCAGCATGCCAAATTTCAGGAAAATCTGTGAAACTAATTTAAAGTTATTAACTAGGAAAAATTTCCCTTTAACATTAAACACTCCTACAAGCCCTAACTATACTAGCCCTTATAATTACAGGGGCGTGGTCGCGCCTCTATAGTTAGGGTTGAGTAGGCACTTTAATGTTAAACATCAATTTTTGCATGTTAATAACTTTGCAACCATTCAATGGATTTGCAAGAAATATGGCATGCATGGTGTTGTATGATAGATCTCTTGATTTACCAAGTTGTGTTTCAGTCAGACTTACGGTGCCTGCACAGCAAAAAGCTGAAAAACACATTTTTTGCCACTTTTGACATGTTTTTTGCCCATGGTGCTGCGACCACACTGTTTGATGCTTTGGTCTAAAATTTGGAACAAAGAAATAGTTTTGGTCAAAGAACAATTCAGTGTTGGTTTGGTTAAAAAATATTAATCCGTTCCGAAGTTATTTAATTTTTAATGTTTGGGTTCTGAGCATGCTCAGGTCACTCCAAGCATTATATGTATGTTTTTTGAACTGGGATTGGCTCACGGTCAAGGATTTTGTCAGCTCGAGGAAGAGGAATTAAAAAAATCCTAGTCTGTGAGGAAAAATTCCTCATCCGCGAGCTGCCATCTCATTTTCATTTTTTCCTCCAAACAAAATGGCATAGCTTCCTCCACGGGTGACTTCTTGTTGTAATAAAGCATGGGTTTTGTTCAGGGTGACACCCTTCACAAACCCATACTTTTGGTTTGCTTCATTGTGTCCAAAAAGTAGCATTTTGAAATTTAAACATTCTTTGACCTTGACTCACTATCCTCTTTTGTGAGGTGACAAAATCCTAGTCTGCCAGCCGATCCTCTTTCATGAGACTGCAAAATCCTTGTCCATGACTTTGTGCCCAGATGGACCTTCTTACGGATGAGGATTAAGCTGACAGTCAAGGATTTTGTTCCCTCGCCAAAAAGGATTGGATCGCGGGCTAGGATTTTGTCAGTTCATGAAAAAGGATTGGGTTTTTGAATCCTCTTTTATGAGGTGACAAAATCATAGTCTGTGAGCTGTCAAAATCCTAGTCCATCACCTGATCATCTTTCATGAGGTAGCAAAATCCTTGACCATCAATTTGCGACCAGATGGCTGTTGTTTAGGCTGCTTTGCGGCCTTGTCTTTCTCCAGAGTAGGAGGAGGCAAGTGGCACGGTGGCACTTTACACATAAAGACCTCCATATTTTTAGTATTTTCTTTATCTCCTTATTTCAGGATTAGGCTAAAGTTCTTTTCCCGAGCTGAAATTCGATTTAGATAGGCTGTTTTGCAGTGGAAGTACCCGGGAGGGATGTGGAGCGGTAGGAGCTAGCTGTTGCTCGTTAGGCTGCCATTACATGACCGTCCTTCCAACATTACATTCCTACAAATAATCATCCACCCATCCATGAAAGATTTAAACCTCCTCCACTTGCTATGTATCAACCAGTAAAAGACATGTTGAGAGAGATGAAAGAAGCTGATGTAATTCAAGAAAGCCATAGTCCATGGGCTGTACCAGTGCTACTAGTAAAAAGTAAGGATGGAAAAATCTGTTTCTGTGTGAACTACAGAAAGTTTAATAATATAACCCATAAGAATGCATACCCTCTGCCTCGGCTAGAAGACTGTCTTACTGTACTAGAATCAGCAACCATGTTCTCTACCTTGGATTTGACCAGTCGCTACTGGCAAGTACCAATCACATCTTCAGATGTGGAGAAAATAGCTTTCATCACCCCGATGAGATTATTTGAATGTACTCACATGCCTTTCGGATTGTGTAATGCACCAGGAACTTTCCAGCGTCTAGTAGAACATTGTTTAGGAAGCCATAACTTCAACATACTGCTCTTGTATTTAGACAACATCATTATTTACTCAAAGAACCATAAAGATCACTTAAAGCATTTGGCAGAAGTCTTCGAATGATTGACCCAGTATGGACTCAAATTCAAACCGTCAAAGTGTCATCTTTTGAAACCACAAGTCAATTACTTAGGACACATTGTCTCAGCAGATGGAGCAGCACCCGATCCAGAAAAGATATGAGTCATACAAGAATGGCTTGTACCAACTACAATTAGAGATGTCAGAAAATTCCTTGGATTCATCGGATACTACAGAAAATTCATTCAAAACTATGCCCGACTAGCTATACCACTACCCAAGTTACTTCAAGGGTCAACAGCAGGATGCACATCCAAAACTCAGCAAGTCACTTGGACTTCCAGACATCAACCACTTTCGATGGTTTACACCAAGCCTTGATGGAAGCTCCAATTTTGGCATACCCAGACTATGCCAAACCCTTCAAGGTATATACAGATGCCTGCAACTTAAGTCTCAGTGCTGTGCTAGCACAAGAACAGTCAGGAAAAGAAAGAGTCATAACCTATGCTAGCTGCAGTCTCAGAGGATCAGAATGAAATGATGAACGTTACAGCTCATTTAAATTGGAATTCCTTGCTTTGGTATGGGCAATTACAGAAAAGTTTCGGCATTACCTAGCTGCCACACCTTTTATTGTGTACACAGATAACAATCCTTTAGCTCATTTAAATACTGCCAGACTGGAAGCATTGGAACAATGATGGGCCTTATGTTTGTCCAATTACCAGTTCACTTTGAAATTCCATACAGGAAGAAGCAATGCCAATGCTGACGCATTGTCAAGATTGCCGCAGTAGACAGAAACTGAGCATGATGATTCTGCTTTAGAAGATGTGGAAATTCCTGCATTCTTACAAGTTCCTACAGAGATGGTACATGCATGTTGTCAGGGCAGTCCTATCACAGTGCCCAAATCTGAATCTACTCCTTCAATGCATGTAGCAGAACAAGACAATTTATGGATCCTGCTCCAGAACCAGAGTCCTGTGTTACGACAAATCAGAAATCTCTTGGACACTAATCAAGGTCTTGGGCCTACACTTATGAAAGATGCAAACCTGGAATTAATAAAATTGTGGCAGCACAGAAACTGGTTGGTCATACAAGACTCCAAGTTAAAACATGGCAAAGTGGACACCCTCACACCCATTGTGAGATCACACAGATCACTGTGCTGCAAGAGCATGCACCAATTGTATTGAAAGCCTATCACAACAAGTCTGGACACTTTGGAAGCAAAAAGACAGACGTCATTATAAGAAAGCAATTTTACTGGGCTGGAATGAAACTTCAAATTCAGAAATGGTGTGAAGAATGCCCTACTTGTAATTTAAAAAGAAGCAGTAGAACTGATCAAAAAGCTCCTCTGCAACCAATTATCAGTCACACTCCTTTGGAATTGGTCGCCTTAGATCACTTAAAACTTGAGCCAAGCAGAAATGTTATCAGTTATGTTTTAACCATGATAGATCACTACTCTAAGTTTGTTGTAGCCACACCAGTTCCTGATCTTACTGCCAAAAGCACTGCAGCGATGTTTGTTAAGTACTTTATTTGACCATATGGGTTCCCAACCAGAATATTAACTGACCAAGGAACTGCCTTTGAGTTTCAACTATTTCACGAACTTTGTAGCTTATATGGAAGTCAAACGATTTGTACAACTGCCTATCACCCCCAAGCCAATGGATTGTGGGAAAGAGCTAATGAAACCTTACTTAATATGCTAAGAGCATTACCTGAGCAGCAATGCTCGTATTGGCCTAGCATTTTGCTGGAATTAACTTACCTTTACAATAACACTATACAGAGTTCAACTGGATATACTCTGTATTATTTACTATTTGGATATCATGGTCATTTACCTATGGACTTAGTACTTGATGTAGATTTGAAAGCCACTTCTACTCCTAACCTATGCACAGTTTGGGTAAATGAACATAGCAACAGATTGCAAGAAGCAGGACAAATCCTAGACAAGCATATGACTCAAGTAAGACTAAAACAAAAGACACTGTATGACACCAAAGCCAACACACGTCCGTTGCAGATTGGAGATAGAGTACTACTAAAGAGAATTCAGAGATTAAGAAAATTAGCTTCCAAATGGGAACCTGAACCCTATCTCATAGTAGAAATACCATGTAGAGAACTGCCAGTTTATAAGATTCAAAGAGAAGTTGGAAAATGCATCAAGATTGTTCCCAGGAACCTGTTAAAGCCTTGCATGTTTCATGTAGGATCATATCCTTCAGCTGATATTGGCTCCAAACCAGTAGAGAGACAAGAATACGCTTCCAGAAATCTTACCCTGACTAAACTAGAAACCCTGACAGGCTTGTAAGTCAATCCTTGGAATTACCTAAGTACTGCTGACTCAGACTGTCTTGAGAGTTTGACACCTGAAAGTACTAGAGGAATACAACCTGTTTCTACTGAGCCTTTATGTACTCTGATTCGCAGATCTCATGGAGTCAATTTTGGAATTCCTCCTAGATTTTGTATGGAAAGTCCTTAGTTTGATATCTTAAAACACAGTATGATAAAGAGCTATCCCAACACAGTCACATTAGTTTAGTTTATGTTCTTTAAAGAATTAACGTTACTTTAGAGGTTAAGAAAGATTTAACTGTGATAGCACATTGCCAGGTATATTTTATAGAATTTATTGATCTTAGGTAATAGAACTACATTGAAACTCTTAAAGTTCACATAGAAATAGAGTTAAGAAAATGTTGTACAGTCAATCTAAAGTTTTAGAGACGTTCCTCATCTAAGTAGAAGTATAGTAGATTCATTCGAATGTAATAGATGTGATAGAAAGACATTTTGGAGGATACATGAGGACATGAATCATTTGGCTGGCCCAAATCTGTAGTGCCCCAGAGTTGGAGGCACCACAGAAAAATAAAGAATAGAAAAGTGCTCAGCTATAGTTGCTTTAGTGCAGTAATAAGGTGCCCAAGAAATGCCCAGGTGTCCAGTTTAAAATGCCAACATCTAACCATGTTACAAAGTCTGCCAAAAGAGTGAAATAGCTTAGAAATAATGCACAAATTAAGCCTTTATGCCATGCTGCAGCTGATGGAATGTTAGACTGAGCTGATGGAATGCTCACTGTGTGGCACCTGCCATGTCTTCCAGAACCAGAATACAGAGTGCTGCAGTTTGAAAAACAAGTTTTCTGTTAGGGAGAATCACAGTGACTGTGGAGAGTGAGGACACAGAAAGCTAGGAGGGATCAGAAGGGCTTGCCAGGAGGACTGAAGCTGTCCCTGAGGGCTTTGCTGTGTACCTCCCTGCCTCCAGTCACTGAAGAAAATGCACCTGCAAGCTTGTTCAGTCTGCAGTACCAGTTTTGAGCCACTGGTTAAGTGAACAGATGTCCCGCTATGTCCCCGAGAGGGCTTGGTGCCCGTTTTGTTATTCTATTTAAAAAGTTAATGTTTCAGTCCCGTGGAGGCAGCTATCACGCAGCTTCATCGTCCGTGCTGCCTCAGGACCTTTCGTGAGGTCCCCAGTTGTCCTGCACCTGCCTGAAGCACTCTTTCCCCTCAAGCAGCCACCCCCTCTCACCTCCTGTCTTCAGCTCCTGCTTCTCGGTGGTGTGGTGAGTTAGCAGCAGCACACTGCAAGGTGCAGTTTGTGTTAGGTGCAAGAGAAAACAGCCAGGTTCCATGAAAGGGCGGGCCTGGGGCTCCTCATTTAAATAAGTACAGTCTTCGGGGCTTAGCAATGACCACAGGGGCGGGGACAGAAAAGGAAAAGCCTAAAGAAGAGTATAAATATGCAGGAGAGAGAGAGAGAGATGCTTTGCTGGGCAGAAGAGTGGCAGTGTAGCTCAAGCCAGCCCAGCAGTAAAGGAACCTGTGTGATTAAAGGGGCCCTGCTCAGAAGACAGGCCCAGGTATTTTAAAAGGGTTTGTCATACCTCTCAGCTGCTATGAATTCTGCATAGCGCTATGATTTTCACATTCAAATTTACTCCTGCTCCTCACAAGTTTACTGATGTTCCTCATTATGTTAGAGCTATTTCTGGACATACAAACTAATAAATCATTGAGTTAAGTTGATAGAAACATTCTTTATCACAAACTATATGGTGCCCACTATCTGTAGACATAATATTGTTTAAAATAAGAAAGTGCTACACATTCTGGCCCTTTGCTATGATTTTTGAAGGCCAGTGCTATGATTTTTAATGCTGAGAGGTTGAGACTTGTGGGGTTTGTTCAGGAGAGGCCTCAGTGCATTTGCAGGGTACAACTAAAAGGGCCCAGAGTGTTTGTAGGGGCTCACCCAGGAAAGGCCCAGTGATCAGAAAGGGGCCCCAGTATATTTGAAAACTACTCAATCCAATAGGCCCCTGATTTAAAAGGGGCACAGCTACAGGGTGGCCCAGTGATTAGAAGGGCCTATTCAAGAAAGGCCCATTATTGAAAGAAGCTCAGTGATTTAAAGGGGCCAGGGTTACAGGGTGGCCAATGATTTTAAAGGGGGCACATCAAATAAAGGCCCAGCGATAAGAGGGGGCCCAGACAAGCCAGTCTCAGTTCTTAAATGGGCAATACAGGCCCAAATGTTGAATTAAAGGGGCAAGGGGAGCCCAGGACCCACAGAGCAAGTTAGGCCTACTGCTACATAAAGGGACAAGTCAGGTCAACCACATCTTAAAGGGGCAAGTCAGGCCCACCAGTTCTTAAAGGGGCAAGTTAGGCTCACCACTGTGTAAAGGGGCAAGTCAGGCACACCAGTACTTAAGGAAGCAAGTCAGACTCACCAGTTCTTAAAGGGGAAAGTTAGGCCCAATGCTACATGCACTCCCATTTAAAAGGTCAAGTTAGGCCTAACTGCTAGCCATTTAGATTCCCCAGGTGTTATATGGGTCCAACAGCATTAGTGAACCAGATGGTTAGGGAGTCTAGCTAGCCATACAGAATCACGGTAACACAAAGAACACAATCTAGTCAGAGGGACCCCTGCTAGATAGGTCCACCAGTGTTAGGATTCAACCAGAAAAGAGAATTGCCAGTATATTAACTGTGGTTTGGACATTAAGACTGAATAAGTGACCACTGCAACAAGAACTGAGACTTTATTTGCATGCTATTATTGCTACAAGCAGTGAATGTGCCAGAAAGTATTGCTTTGTTACCAGCCTTTCCAGTTACAAGGTGTTCAAATCAGTCTTCCGAAGCTCTCCAGAATCTTATCACCATTGGTATCCAGATCAATCTTCTTCATTGTACTCCAAAAGTTGTCTCTAGTGCATCTTCAAAGCAGCCAGCAGCAGATCTTCAAGGAACCATGCCACAGTAGTTTGCAACATCCTGTTTATTGTTTTCCATTCTTCAAAGTTTCCCCAAAGTATGGCCTGGCCTGGTACAAAGGTACCATCCATTTTCTTGTTTTACCATTCATATCAAAGTGTTATATAGATCTTCTGCTGCAGTATTTAGCATCACTGTCCTGTTCTTATTTTACGTAGTCTTTGGCTCTTTCGGCCTAGATGCCCAGAACCCTGTTGTTGCTCACGATTCACAGACTTCTTTTCTTCAGAATCTTCCTTGTGTCCCAGCAGTCCAGAAGAGGACTTTGGGCTGGTTGGTCAGCATCTTCTTCTTCTTCATCTTAGCCCAGCATTCCAGAAGTGGACTGTGGCCAGGTTTGTTGTGCTTCAGTTCCAGTGGCCCTCAGTGGGTTCTGAGCTGAGGAAAATCTTAGCTTTGTTCCTAAAAATCCGGCAACCCTAGAGAGGTGTGGTGTGACTGAGAGACACATGGCCTGTACAAAATCCACTCTGCAGTCTCTTAGTTGTTATCCCAGTTAGCCAAGTGTTCCCTTTGTTTTATACTGCAAACCAGTTTCTTCCCGACAACAGAGAAAGTTCATCCGTGCATGAATTGCCGTTCATGACTAATGTAGAGTGCCATAGTGATATGCTTTAGAGTTCCATAGAGTGGAGTATTCCAGATAATAAGCCCTAGGTAGAGGTGCACCTCAGGGTAGTATTTGAAGCTTGTATAGAGATTTGCTAACTTAGAGTGTAGACCATTCATAAAGCAGAACTGTTACAGTTATTGGAATTAGAGCTCTCCTCCTACAGGAGAGTTGGGGTAAAAAGTGTTCTCTGTTACCGGGTTTCTCCTCCCTGATTTGGTACAAATAAAAATCCTGAGAAGTATTTGGAATCTATTTCTGACTCTCACCTCTCTTTATTCGATTCCACCATCCTCCCATTTGGAACCTGTGTTAGTAATTTGTGTGCAAGTTACTGGTGTCATCGAAACAGTTGCTTTATTTACCCCTTTTATATTGATGTGGAAACCCAGCATACGTTAACATCCTTCTTACCACCTTCGGGGCACCACACATGCCCCCCCTTAAAAAAGCCATGGTAAAATGCTCCCACCACCCTGGATTATGACTGACCTCTTTGATTTCTGCAAGTCCAGGTACCTTGTGCTGTCATTCTTTAAGTTCTCCCAATCCCTGTCTGACCTTCAACACTACAGATCTCTCAGGGACTCTTGTACTAAGGTTGTCTACACCACAAAGGCCCACTATTTCAAGGCTAACCTCTAATCCAATCTAAACTACCGCTAAAATTTTTGGAAGGTTATCCACTAACCATTTGATCCCCCTGCCCAGTCTACCACAGCCCCCCCGTCCTCCTGGTGGATGGCACACTGGCGTCTGACCCCTCCTCTGTTACTGCTCACTTTAACAAATTCTTCACAACCTGTGCTCTACCCTCTCACTCACTTCCTGATCCCATGGTCCCACCACCACACCATTCTTCAGAATGCTTCTACTTCCCTCCTGTCTTCCCCCAGGAAGTCTTGCTTGACCTATTGTTACTAAACCCATCCAAGTCTAGCCCAGATGGTATGGATCAAATCTCTGCTCCAGCCATTGCCCCCCCTCACCTTCTGAACCTCTCCTTTTCCCTCAGTGCTGTCCCTCACACCTGGAAAATCCACAAGGTTTTGCCTCTGCACAAAGGGGGTGACCTGTTCTCCCCAGGTAACTACTCGCTGATTTCAGTCTTCCCATCTCTTGCTAAGCTTCAAGAATCCATAGTTTACTCCAGGCTTGCTGATTTCCTTTCCTCCTTAAACTTTCTCTCACTGTTTCAGTCTGACTTTAAAAAGAACCACTCCACTGTCTCATCTCTGCTGCATGTAACTGATTCTATCCTCTGAGGGATGGATCAGGGACACATCACCACAGCCATCTTCATTGATCTAGCCAAAGCTTTTGACTCAATGTCCCACTCACTCCTACTGGATAAGCTGAACTCTGCTGGCCTGCCAGCTTCTGCTGTGGTCTGGTTCTGCTCATACCTTATGGACCATCAACAGTCAGTTCAGGTGGGTGGTGTTCTCCTCCCCCATCTATTCATGGATCTCACAGGGCTCCATCCTGGATCTAATCCTATTCTCAGCTTTCCTAAATGTCCTCCCATCAGCCTCTGTCTCCTTTTGCATCCACATGTACATGGATGATGTGGTCATTTACAGTTCTGGCCCATCAACCCCAGCTGTGGAAGTTCCACGCCAGCATGATCCTATAGTGTACTGCGTTGGTTCCAAGCCAACCAGCTCAGGGTTAACACCAAGAAGACTGTGTCCATGACCTTTGGTTCTTGACAGAAATCGGCAAGGCTCTCACCTTTACCTGTCTTCTCCACCTTGGATGGTACCCTCCTTGAGGCTATCCCTACCTTTAAGTACCTGGGGCTTTGGCCTGGTAGTAAGCTTGACTTTCCTGTCTGTATTGATGCCACCCATGCCAAACTTCAACCAAACTTGGTGCTTTATACCACAATAAGGACTGCATCTCCCTCCAGGTTTGCAGGGAGCTGGTAACCACAATGGTCCTCTCAGTTTTTGACTATGCTGATGTGGTCTATGGCACTGTTCCCTTCTCTTCCCTTGCCAGATTGGACACCCTTTGCAATGTCTTCTATCACTTCATCACCAACTCTCCACTACACACTCACCACTGCTTTCTCCTTTCCTCTCTCTCCATTCTTCCACTACCTCTATGTCGCCAATCTCACTGTACCTTCTTCATCACTAAATAATGGTTTGACTGCCTTCCCTTCTACCTCTCCGTACTCCTTTCTCCTGCCCCCTTCTCTTCCTACTCTCTGTGCTCCTGGGATTCTCATAACTTCACCGTTCCCGATCTTCTCTCATGTGGTGGGCAAGCTGCCTTCTCCTACTGCATAACCTCCTTCTGGAATCTACTCCCCTCTTCTCTTCTGTTCACCTCTCTCCTTGCCTTAAGACACTTATTAAGACATACTCCTGTTCTCCTCAGTACTTGTCCCTCCCCGTCTTGAACCCCCTGCCTCCCCTATACCCCTTCTATCCCTTCTCTCTCACCTAACTGACCACCTGTGCTACTGATCCCTAGTATACTTCCTAATCTAATAGATGCATCTTCTTATGCATTCTTGTATGCTTTGACTGTTGTAGCTATGTCAGGAATCCTATGTACAATACTGTTCATTTCTCAGAGCTAGATGTTATGCTGTTGCTAGGTCACATGGGTTTTCCCCGCTTTTGTTCACTTGGCCTCTACTGCCAGTGTAGTCTGTATAGCACTTGTGATGTCTTGTAATCACTCTTCATGTCTGTACTCCACTTCCCCCAGGTTGCACCTGGAAATAAGCCTTGGCTCAGTTTGCCTTTCCTGGTTCCCAAAATTGTAAATAAATAAATAAATATCTACTCATCTCTCTGTCTATCTCTGTCTGTCTATCTATCTATCTATCTATCTATCTATCTATCTATCTATCTATTGGCAAGACCATAGAAAACAAGGAGGTGGGGTGGCTATCTACACCCACAACTCCTTAAAGTGTACTATCACACACCATGAAGCTATCCATAGCTCCCATGAACTCCTCTTAACAAATCTAGCATTCCCAGCTTCCTTACCCCTTTTTGTGGAGGTTCTATGTGCCTCCTCTAAACTCTCCCCTTGTCCCTTATCCTCTGCATCTCCACAGTCTCCACCCTTGCATCAGCAGGTGAACTTATTCTTCTAGGTGACTTTAATCTCAACTGGCTCTCCCCCTCATCAATTAGTTTGTGCTATCAGATTGAAGCCATGAACCTCACCCAGCTGATCAAGGAGGCCACCCGTCCCAATCCCAGATCTCCTATTCATTTCCTACTGGACTGGAAGTTCTTAACCCACCACCATTGCATCTGCTTTTCTGGTATCCTACCCAATGCACTCAGTGACCACTGTCCAACCTTTTGTGTCAGGAATTCCAGCCCACCCCCACCCCCCAAAATATATCCAGTACTGCCCCCTCAAATTTCTTAACATTTGTAAACTACTCCTTTATCTGGCTATGTCAAACTGGTCCCCTATATTCTCCTCACTCACTGTTGACACTGCCCCAGCCCACTTCACTTCTATCTTCTTAAAAGTCTAGGATGCCCATGCCCCCCTTAAAACTATATGAGTAAAATGCAGCCACCACCCTTGGATCACCCCTGATATTTTGGACATGTGCAGAGTGTGCGATCTTGCTTGGTGCTGCTTTAAATCCTCTGGTGACAAGGCCTCCTTACAAGCCTTTCGTGCACTCCGCAGCAGCTGTACTAGCAATATCCACTGTGCCCAATTTGACTTCTTTAAGGCACACTTGCACCCCTCTAATAGTACCCCCTCCTCCACCTGGCATGATCTCTGCTCACTCCTGCACCTCCCTACCGAATCCCCTTCTCCATCCATTCACAAGGCAGATTCATTAATCTCTAACCCCTTCCTTGGTGCTGAGTTCTTAAATACATCCTGTGCCATTCCCCAGGACCTCCCTGCCTCTCCATCCTGTACCCTCCAATCCCCTCCTCTGATTATTGATTTTCAGATATCACCAATTATGCCATCAGAAATTCTAAGAGCTGTTACTTCACTTAAGCCCTCTAAGTCAAGTTCCGATGACAAGCACCCTCATCTCCTCAAAATCTCTGCCTCATCTATTGTTACCCCCTTAACCTTCATCTTAAACCTTTCACTCTCCACTGCTACCATCCCCACAACCTGAAAATCTGCCACAGTCCTCCCCCTGCTTAAAGGTGGTGATCCCACTGTCCCTGGAAATTACCAACCAATTTCCCTTCTCCCTGCCCTCACCAAAGTTCAAGAGTCCCTAATTCTCTCACGACTCAGTGAATTCCTTCTTGCTTCCAACACCCTCTCCCCATTCCAATCAGGCTTCAGGAAATTTCACAGTACCACCTCCTCCCTCTTGCGCTTTACTGACACCTTTCACTCTGCATGGACCTTGGCCAGATCACCTCAGCTATATTCATTGACCAGGCCAAGGCCTTTGACTCTGTTTACTACCCTCTTCTACTAAATAAACTAAGCCTATTTGGTCTTTCCCCTGCTTCATAGTCTTGGTTCAGCTCCTATCTAACTGGCCATTTCCAGTCAGTCTCTTTTAACAACATCCTGTCCACCTCCCTCCCCATCCTTGCTGGGGGGCCTCAGGGATCAATCTTTGGGCCTGTTCTATTTTCACTCTTCATTAATGATCTCTCCTCAGTATGCACCCATGCCAATATTCATATGTACGTGAATGACACCATACTTTTTCTTTCAGGACAAACTGTCCAAGACATCCAAGTCCCCCTTCAAAGTAATCTCTCAGCAGTCACAGCCTGGTTCCATGCCAACTGCCTTAAGCTGAACTTAAAAAAAACAGTTGTCATGACCTTTGATTCTAAGCAAAAATCACCAGACTCCCCACCCTCCCAGTCTTCTTCCCTGCTGTCAATACCCCGCTAGATAACGTCCCAAATTACAAATACCTAGTGGTCTGGCTCAGTCCATCCCTTGATTTCTCTTCCCACTTTAATGCACTACATGCCAAGCTGCATCCTAAGCTTGGGTTACTATACCACCATAAAGCCAGTCTATCCCTCCCTGAGAGATATGATCTCTTAGTTACATGGATCCTTCTGGCTTTTGGTTATGGTGCTGCCCCAGCTACCTCCTTTGCCAGACTAGACATCCTGTTTCATGCCTTCTTCAGGTTCACCTCCAACTCCCATTTGTAACCCCCCCACTGTGGCCTATACTCCTCCCTTTCCTTCCAATCCCTAGCTCAGAGATGCTTCTCACACAGTTCCACATTCATCACTAAATTCTGGTATGGAACCCTTCTACCTTACCTCGCCTCCCTCCTAAACCCTGCTAACCCCTCACCCTACAACTCGCCATCTAACTGTGCACCCACTTTTTCCCTCCCATGTGTATGCACATCAGCTGGCAAACTTTTCTTCTCCTATAGACTTCCCTCCCTCTGGAATAGTGTTCCCCTCCAAACCTGTCTTTCTCCCTCCTTCCCCACCCTTAAGCATCTACTAAAACCAGCCCCTACTACCTCCTGTACCTGCCATCCCTTCTAGTACTCTCTCACTTACGATTTGTTGTTCCCCTCAATTTCACTGTATACAACCATGTAAATATTGTTCTGTATTTATCTGACTTTATTCATTATATTATTTTTTTTTCTATTATGCACAAACTGTTATATTTTGTTACAATATACTATTATTATTGCAGTATCTTTTTTCCTCTGTACCCCCTCCCTCCCGGGTCACACCTGGAAACATGCTTTTGCTCATGGTGCCTTTTCCGGTTACCAACTTTGAAATTAATAAATAAATATCTATGTGTTTTTGTTTTAATTGTTCATTCCCTTCCCAGCACAGCTAGCCCTCCCTCATTTTTTTGCCTGATACTGTATTAACTCAACTATCTGAGAATGTTGCAGAGTGCAAAAAGACTGCATTTTTATAAAAATGAAACTCTGGGCTGCATTCAGTGCTCAGCACTGTCAGTAGCAATCAGCATAAACATACTAAATGTGAAGTCTTGCTGTTCAGAATAAAACACAATGTGATTGCATATTATTAAGCAAGATTTTTCGCAGAGTTATGCTGAGTGAATGCTGAGTACTGAGTAGAGTCCTTTCCATTGGTATATATCAGCACTTATTTTTTCTTTGTTTTGGTTTGCTCATGTCAATATTGTTTGCCTTCTGACAGGTTGACACAAAACTCAGCCACAGAGACACTGTACCTCTAAGCAGCAGTTGCTGAACAGAATACTAGCCAATGGCAAGTCTGACTTAGTTATTTTATTTAAACACCAAGCACAGCAGAAATGAAGGAGGAGCATCACATCCTACAGGAGCCCCAATGGCTCGAGCTCTATAGAAACTCCAGCCCAACCTGAAACCAATACCACCCCCACCTAATCCAGATGTGACTCTGTAAATGACAGGCAGCCAGTAATAGGGCACTGCAGTGGTGGTCATAAGTGCAGGGGGGGGGGCCAAGGGGCTGAAGCCTGCTATTTTTAAATCAGCCACCAGTCACTGTCATTAGTCAGATTTTGCAGCATTAGCATAGATTTGCTAAATTTCACTTTTTTAACATATGTGCACCAGCTGCTGTTGCATTCCTGACTTGGCTGTGTAGTGCAATTTGTCCTGACTTTGCAATGTTATTCATCCCATCCCACCACCCCTTACCTGTTGCAGTGCACAGCTGCAGTGACCCACTCAAAACACCTAGTGGAGGATCATTGCCTTGAATTATAGCTGCCTGTACCCTCTGAAAAAACAGTGCCTAAAACCATTATATATGGACAGTCTGTTTTTCAAAGGCAGGTAATAGCTGTCTACACACTTATATTTTGCCTAGAATCCATAGTGATTGATAGCAAAGCATCAACACTGCAATACAGACAACTGAGAACTAAATTTAAACAAGCATCTGTCAATGTTGAATGTTTGTCTCACTGGCATTAGCATTGGTAATGCGGAGCTAGAGATGCATAATAGGAATGACAGTGAAGTACTGAAGTGATGCCAAGCCCACCCCCACCCTGTAGAGAGTGACAGGCATTGGGGTGTGCGTTTGGGTCATCAGTTATAACACTCATGCCATTGTACCTCACTCCACCCTGTAGACACTGACAAGTGTCGTGGTGTGTTTTGGGGTCTTTGGGCATTATACTTACCCCATTCCATAAGGCAATATGCTGAGGTGCGAAAAACACATTTTGGTCAGGATATGTAAAATGACAGCTCATAAAACAGCTATTTTTAAAATTTTTCTCACCAAATTTCCAACATAGGCTTTTTGAGAGCCCCCCCCCCCCATGAACAATGGCACTGTGATTTTGTTAATCAGTCCCAAAAGATGATTCCACGCAGTGATCGCAAAATCACCTTTCAGGACTGAATAACACCATGACAGTGCCTGAATTCATGAGGAGGAGTCCCAATAACCCCATGTTGAAAATTTGGTGCCAAAATTCCCCAAAATGGCTGAGATATGCAACAAAGTTGAAAAAAACCTTATTTATGCCATTATAAAGCTTACCGGCATTTCTTCAGTTCACGTTCGGCTTTGAAGAGTGCAGACGTGTTCCCGGTCCACCGAAGATCGTCGTGCCAGACTCTGGAGGTAAGTATAGAGTGAGGGGTGTAGGGAGGCAGGGTACACAGAGGGTGGGTGCAGGTTGTGGGAGAGGGCAGGGAGACCACGGGGACCGTTTTCTTTTTCACAGGTTTAAAAAAAAAAATCACAGGACTTTTTTTTTTAGCAGGGGATTTGGCACACTGGGGTGGGCTCCCAGTGTGCCACTTAAGTGTTTTTTTTTGAAGGGATTCTATAGCCGATGGGGTCTTGGGCACCCCCATAAGCACATACTCAGGGGGGAGACATGAGCCAAGGGGGATTGGGCACACCTTTGGCACCCAACAAAAGTGGGGGGAGACACTATGCTGATGGGTAGTGGGTCCCCCGTCAGCAAAATCAATGGGGATAGGGGATAAACAAGCTCGGCAAAGAAAAACTGTTGGGGGTGCGCATGATGCCGAGGGGGATTGGGCACCCCCTGGGCATACATTTTAAATGGGAATGGGTTCAGTATGCCGATGGGGAGTGGGCTCACCATCGGCATTGTGACAGGAAGTGGCAGCAGTCACTGCCTCCATGTTGCCTGCATGTCGTGAGGCATGTTGTTGTCACATTGCATGAGAGCTTTGCTCTCATTGCAGTGGACCTTTTCTTTGTTCTGGTGGCCACATTAGGGATGTGTGAGATCAGTGCCTGCTGCTGTCTGATTGGGGAATGAGGGACGCACCTTCTGATGCGTGCCTTGCATTCACCCAACAGTGACCGTGCCTCCAAATCTACTACTACCACAAGATGTTGGCTGCACAAGCATGAGCCAACATAAAAAGGGATTAAAAATAACTGATGTTGCAACCCCACCCCCATAAAACCCACCCAACAATGGCAACATACTGTACACAAGTTTAAATCTTGCCACTCTCAGAATCACATTATATTGGACCCTGGTTTGAATATCACACTACTATGCACATGACAAATGATGCCAGTCAACACCACCTGTCCAATTCCATTTAGCTGTGGCACATATCCTTCTCTCCACCCCACATCCATCTGCTTAAAGGAATGTTATCATCTGCATTTATAAAACTTATGGTGCAGTGTGCTCAATTGTAATATGTCATTCAGCGGTTGGAAGTGGAGGCTAGAGAAGGTTATATGCTAGTCATCGATATGTGACATTTGATTGTCAGATTTTGTTTTTGAATTTTTTTTTTGTGCCTCCCCTTCTCCCTGGCTGCCCACTCCTTCGGGTCTCTAATGCTCCTCCTGACTGCCTGCCCTGACTCCCATACCAGCTATCACCTCATATGGCAGTCCCCCCGGGTAACCCGGCGTAACCCTTCGCCAGGCGGGTCCCCCTCCTCCTCCGAGGAAGGCACCGTTGGGGCGGCCAGCGCAATTTTCCATTGGCCCGGGGTACTGCTGAGGTGTGCTGGTCATGGGATCGGCAGCAGTGGAGGATGGAGAGACCATCATCCAGCCAGCCAGGAAGCATTTTCCTGGTTTTTCTGTGGGGGAGTGACGTCCTGACATCAAGGCATACGCCGATGTCTGTCACTCCCCTTGAGCTTCGGACCAGGCGTCACTGCTGTGCTCCAAGCCTCAGCCAGGAGTCAGCATGCCCACCCTCCCCCAGAGAAGGAAAGCTGTCCCCGGATGCTCCATCCTTCTCCCCCCGGCCGGCCCTCCGGTGACCCGAGTCTGTTCCCGAACCCGGGTCGCCAGCATTGCAGATGGAAATCTAACTGCTGCGCCGACAGGCCAGCTAATTTTTTTTTTTAATTTAGAGCTAACACCAATCTATAGATAGTTTTGTGGAGTTGGAGGTGGGGAATAAAACACAGTAAATATGCGCAGAGGGAGGGATGAGAGTATATCGAGCAGATGTCTGGAAAGAAATCAACATTAAAATCAATAAGATTGTAACAGAGAAGAAGCAGTCTAACAGTCTGGAAAACATACAAGGTGATACACTGCATATCTGTATCCAGCTCCCCAGTCCTCAGGAAAGTAGATTAAAATGCACTCAGCCTCAGGTGGCAATTTTGGATCTGTTTAATTATAGAACCTTTTAACTCATATTTACGCTGTAGGGATGAGTGAAGAAAAAGAAGTTTAAAATTTCCTTTCTGGGCCTGGTGGCGCTCAGAATTGAGGTGCTGGACACCACACCTTGCTCCACACTGGTGACCTGGGTTCAGGAACAGACTTGGGCTGCCGGGGGCTGGCCGGGGGGGGGGAAGGATCGAGCACCAAACGGCTTGCTCTCCTTCTCCAGGAAGGGATGGGGAGTTAGCTTCGCTGCTTTACTGCCACCACCTGGAGATATCAGGGGGTGCTGACATGATCGAGAACAACAAAGGGGGCAGAGGACAGGAGCAGAAGCACGTCTCAGCGTGCTTTGACTCATTGGTCCTCACTGCACACCCACATCGAGGGAACCAGAAAAAGAAGGGAAAAATTCCCCAGATGGTCCTGGGGACAATCCTCCACTATGCTCCCATGAAGCCAGAAGAGCAGACTCCACTGTGCGCGTACACCTCCCTGAGGTCTAGGGAAGGTAAGGGGAGGCCTTCCGTACCCCTCCCGGGGGGTTAACTAGGAACTAACTGAGGCAGAATGAACTCTAGGGGCAGACTCCTTGGTGGGTTGGTTTGTGGCAGCCTGAGGATCTAAGAGATAGGAGGGTCTGGGGGAGTAGGAGGATAAACATAGAGTAAAAAAAAATGTCTTCTCTGCCCACACATCTCCCCAACACACACACACTCACACACACACACACACACACACACACACAATTAAACCATTCTCCCCAGGTCACACAGTGAGACGAGCAACTTGTTGTTCAGTGTGCCCTCCTGGTGAAACATTTCAATAAATAAAAATAAATAAAATTAAATTAAACACCATCATGAATCATTACACTGAACACTAGTTCAAATCCATCCACTGACATAATTTTTTTGGTTTGCCCATTGTAATATTGTTTGAGCCCTGGCAGGGTGACAAAAAAGCTCAGCACAGATATGTTACAGCTCTTAGCAGCAGCTGCTGAACAGAACATCAACCAATTACAAGTTTGGCTTACTTATTTTATTTTCACACCAAGTGCAGCAGAAATGAAGCAGGAGCATCACATCCTACAGAAAATCCCAATGGAGAGAGCTCTACAGAAACCTTGGCCCAACCTGAACCCATTTCCCCACCACCCCGACAGATATTACTATGTAAATGACAGGCAGATGATAATATGGCATTGCAGTGTTGGACATAAGTGAGGAATGGCTAAGGGTCCAAAGCCCCTATTTGAAAATCAGCTGCCAGATGCTGTCATTAGTCAGGTTTTGAAGCATTAGCACAATTCCCTAAACTTCCCTTTCTTTAACATATGTGCACTGGGTGTTGTTGCGTTCCCAACTTGGCTGTGTACAATAATTTTTCCCAACTGTGTGATGCAATCCATCCCATCCCCCAATCCCTTACTTATTGCAGTGAACAGCAGCAGTGAGCCACTTGAAACACATAGTGGATGGATCATTGCCTAGGAATAATAGCTGTCTGTATCCTATGAGAAAATAGTGCCTGAAATCCTTATGTATCAACAGTATGTTTAAAAGTGCACACAACTTCCATAACAGCTGGAAGATTGTTTATTTATTTATTTTAAAGAGACATACCAGGAAAGACATACTGAGCCATAAGGTTCGTTTCCCGATGCGTCCTCGTGGAAGGGTGGAGGGGATAAGTACATAATAACAAGTAGAATACACAGTAATATAATAATAATACAATCAGGCAGAAGCAAATATAGAATAATGCAAGGGGAAGTGTGGTTAATGAGGATTTTATGCACACCCGAGGTGTGCGATGCCCCATTCGCCCTCGGGGTTCATCGGGGTATCACACAATGAGGATGTGCATAAAATCCTCATTTAAACACTTTCCCATGTTTTATTTTTTATATTTACTGGTTCTTTAAACAGTGTCACATAACCCTGCCCCCCCATTCTCAGTCCCACCCATGGTTCCCATCTTGTAGAAGTCAATCAGTAGTAAGGAACAACATTTTTTAAGTTTACTTGGCAATTTTGTAGTAAAATTATGCCCTGCTTTTCTTTGTTTTAGTTAAGTTGACGAAAACGTAGTCCGTTATGCTGGTATTTTTTCTGTGAGAGCACAAGTGATGTGCCAGTGTGAGGAAAGAGACTGGTAAAGCTGTTTCATTCAGTGATATGAATCAGGATGAACTTGGCATTTTTTAAATGTTTCTGTCAGCCATTACTAGTGAACTGTGCCTGGCTTTCATTTTGTAATTTCATTTTGTTTGACATTTGAGAAGATTGTCATTCTCACTGGTGGTTTTCTGTAGCAGGTGAGAGCAAACTGCCAGATGCAGAGGGCTATTTTTTAGAAACATGGTTTATGGAACTTCATAATTCACACATGTGCTATACAGAGTTTGTGAGGCTGTGTCAGCAGTTGTTAATTGGCATTAGCCAGTAAATATTCTACAGTAATATGCAGTATTGCATAGGCATAATTAATGACAATACAAATGGATTACATCCAGAGTGTGAGGTACCAGACACTAGCAGGCTGCACGTCAGGAAACAGAATGTAGGAACATAGGAAGTGGTCATTAAATCAGGATGGGACCACAGGGAGGAGCAACTGGAACAGTACATGAGAGAGGAAAGAGAGGAGGGAGGATAGAGAGATAGGAGATGAGGGAGGGAAGAAATGCGAGAAAGTCAGGTGGAGGGATAGAACAGGAGTAGGGAAAAGGATTAGATTTGGGAATGCAAGTATAGAGTTGGGGAGGGGGACAAAGTCATAAGATAGGATAAGGGGAGGGGTAGGGATTGGAGAAGGTAGAGAGGGAGGAGGAGGAAGTGGATGCTGGATAAGTGGGAATGGGGTTAAGGTAGTAGTGGAGGGGAGTGAGGAGGGGAGGTGACAGAGAGGGAGAGGGTTGGAGGGACGGAAGGATGGTAGGGTAGGATTAGAAGAGGAAGGGAGGGATTGAGAAGGGGGTGTGGAAGAGTGTAGAGCTTAGAATATGTTAATAATGGGAAATTGGAGGTGCAGAGAGGTATAGGAGGTTGGGAACATGTAGTGGGTAGGAAAAAGAGAAAAAGGGGAAGGCAGGGATTCCACTACAGTGGTTCGACAGGAATCTTGTCGACTGCCTCTACAGTGATGGCACAATTCCGACAGTCAGCACTGTGCCATCAAATAAACAATGTTTTTTTTGTGGAGGGTGCTATGCCCCCTGCATCCCCTAGTTTCTAAAATAATCAACTCCAGGTCAGAGTTGTTTCATGGAGGGGGACGCATGTCCTGGTGAAACCATGTCTCTGTCCCACATGACCATTAGTGAACTGCTGATTTTGTTACTATAATGGTCTTCGCAGTTGTAGTTTTGCCGTAATTTCAGTATACCAGAGGCAGGACATTGGGCTATGGACATTTCGAGAAGGGAGCAGTGTACGCTTGGAGTAAAAGGAAAAAGTGAATTTGGGGGCTGTGGAGTGAATACTTAGGGCAAGAAGTTCCAGGTATTAGGAAAGCGGAAAGAGAAGGCATTCTGTCCAGCAAGGGATTTATGTGAAGGGAGCAGTAGGGAGTGATAGCCTGATTTATGGAGACAGTAAGAGGAGGGAGGCATAGGGAGAGAAGTGAGTTGAGAAAGGGGGGAAGTGAAGCCAGCCAGAATTTACAAATGACTTAGGAGCAGTGGGTTAAGCTGCAATCTTCCAATGGGGAAAAGGAGAGAGCAGAGTATAGAGAACAGTGGTGAGTATGGGGAGGGCCAGCCAAGGCAAAATGGTAGAAGGAGTGGAAGAGGGGGTCCAACCAGGCCAAGGTGGACTTAGGTGCAGCACCATAGACATTGTTGCCATAATCAAAAATGGGAACGATCATCTTAGAGATGATATCTTGGCAAACAGGTACAGAGATGTAGCATTTGTTCCTATAAAGTGCACCGAGCATGAGGTGGAGTTTTTTGTGAATGCCATCTATGTGCTGAGAGAAGCCAAGGTGCCAGTGAAGCCAGACACCAAGGTACTTAAGTGAGGGTAAGTCGTCAGTTGTATCTCCATCTAGATTATGGAAGGAGTGCTGGGAGTGGAGCCTAAAAAGCCTTTGTCTACTGCCGAAGCACATGGAGACCGTTTTTTTAGCATTTAGGGATAATTGATTTCACCTGAACCATTTCTGGACAGTGTCAAAATCAAGTTGAAGCCAGGATGCTAACTCTGAAGGAGAAGACCCAGATGCAAACAGGTTGTCACTGACTGTAACCTGCAAGTTGATTATTACCATGCCATGTGTGGAAATGGATTCTTCAAAGGCAGGTACTAGCTGTCTGCACTCTCACATTTTGCCTAGAATCCACAGTGGTTGACAGCAAAGTGTCAACTCTATAACACAGTCCACTGAGAACTTAATTAAACAAACTCTGGTTAGAGCCAACACAGCTGCTATATAGCTTTAAAAGACATTATCCACTTAAAATTATCAAAGTTGACCAGGATTCCTCAGCTGAGATTCAGCATCTCTTTTTTCAACAGTGTACTGCTTGAACATATTTTGAAGCCGGAATGCCTGAAACTCTGAGGGATTAACTGAGTTGCTCAGAGTCACACAGTGATTATAAGTGGTGGTATTTAAACCTGGGTTTTCTACAGGTCCCCAAACCTGTGCTGTTCTTTAGCAACTAGAACTCGATATGCTGACATCACAGTGATGGCATTACACTGAATCCAGTACAGCGACACAAACAGTTTGACACCCACAGTGTCGAACAGGTTGTCAGACTGCTGTACAGTTACAGTTCCATTCTGGTGTTGCCCTCTCTCCCTAGTAACCCCCCGCCCCACAGTTGATTATATAAATGTTGGGGGGGCAAAGCCCCCCTGCAAACAGTATAAATGTGCTCTGGTGCTTGGAGTGCCACAGCCATCGGTTGACACATTTGCCAGGAGACATGGTTACCTTCAGCAAATTACTGTTGCTGTACTCTCCTTCAACAACTTTGTTATTGAACTGGCTGGATGGAACCCTAGAACACTGCCTCTAATGCATACAAGAAGTACAACTTTAATTTGTATGAAGATGTTGAGCAACAGCTTTGCATCAGAGTGAGCTGAAATGATGGATGCTATATGGGCTAATGTATATTGTTGTCAGCATTTCTGGCCTTCTTGGGTTTTGCCCAAGCAGGAGAATTTTACAGGAGAAGAATTATTTATAGCCAAATAGTTGCTTTAATAGGTGCAGTTTGTGTTCTTTTAAATTTGTCTGAAACATTGTGAGTGCATCTTGTTAGATGTGTAGTATGTGTTTTGAAATAAAAAAAAATGTCAAGCATAGACTCTGGTAAAAATAAAGAAGGGGATGTGACTTGGATACTAACATACTAACAAGCCAGCAGAGTAGGCCTAAAGGTCTATCGAGTCTGCTCCAGAATCAGCACCCGTTAAGACACCATTGCTGACCCCCCCGCCCCCTCATAAGTCCCCTCAACCCCATCCCCATCATCATTTCACATCCAGTTTTAGTCTTCCACTGCTAGATGAGAAGATGATTACCAGTGCATGTCAATGCAAGGATTAAAGCTGCCATCAGTTCTTACAGTGCCATCAGTGAGAATGTTTGCCCTCCCAGAGTATGTATCTCCCTGTAAAATTGGTGTGACGTCTCCATCTGTGGATTATGTATCATAATTTGCTCAATGGAACTGTCTGATATATGGTTTAAGTCCTTTTATTTATGTAGATTTTGTTAACTGGGAAAGGAAGACTAGGTATTGCTACTTATTTTCTACCTCATTGGAGTACAGTTAGATGTAAACCAACTGACACTGATCCAGAATAAGATGTTAGTAGCATATAAGTAAAGGGGAAAAATTTGGCTAGGACACTAGGGAAATTCACCACCTTTTGAGAAGTGCCATAGATTTTAATAAATAAAACATGTCCAATATCCTGGTGGTCCAGTGGACGCTGTGTCTTGTCAGCGGGCATTTGTAATAAATAAAATATGTCTAAACTCCTGGTGGTCTAGTGGTACCCCCCTCCCCACCCGCCCACTGTGCCCCACTGCCCGCTCCCCGGTCAGCCAGTGGGTGGCAGCACCGCCTGCCTCGCGCACGCCGCCCGCCGACCGACACCATCGGTGAGGCTGTATGCCCATTGTCTGCAGTGGTGAGCCAATTGGGCATGTAGCCCATACTTGATCACAATTCCAGATAGGTGAATGGGATCCATTCTCATATCTGGAATGTGTAGTACGGTATGGGCTGCACATCCATTGGGCTCACAATGTGGACCAATGAGCAGCAGCCCCATTGACGGTGTCAGTCGGTGGGCCGCGGGTGGCAGATGGTGGGTGCTGCCGCCAGGGCTGACTGAGGGGAGCGCTTGGGGTTTGTGTGGTGGGTGAGGGGGGTTACCTCTACACCACCAGGGATATTGGACATAGTTTTATTTTTTTTGTTACAAATGCCTGCGATTGGGCAATACAGTGTCCACTGACCACCAGGGATATTGACATAATTTTATACATTACAATGCCCGCGACATACACAGTGGTCCACTGGACCACCAGGAGTTTGGACATTTTTATTTATTACAAATGCCCACGGTCTGGCACACAGCAGTCCACTGGACCACCAGGGACACTGGACCTATTTTTATTTATTAAAAATGCCCACAGTCGGGCACACAGCAGTCCACTGGACCACCAGGGAGTTTGGACATATTTTCCTATTACAAATGCCCGCAATTGGGCAGATAGTGGTCCACTGGACCACCAGGTATATTGGGCATAGTTCCTATTTTTTATACAAATGCCTGCAATTGGGCTGTGGAGCACATTGCCAGCTGCAGGGGGCATCGGTCCTCAATGGCTGCTGCTTGGCAGGGTGCCAGGTCCAAGTCATCAGGGATCGGTGCACCTGCATGCAAATGGGGACATAATGACATGCAAATGGCCCCATTTGCATGTCAATTTTGAATATCGTGGTTGCTGTGCATAGCACAATGGAACTTGCGCTAGCGCATCCCCATGCTCCACTCTGGCCACTTGCGCTGGCACAGTGCCACGGCGCCATGCACACTGCGGGTGGCCAGAGTGCGATATTCAATGCTGCTGAGCCATGGCACAGCTCCGTTGAATATCGCCCAGTCCACACCCCTGTGCAGCCAAGTTGAGCTGCACCCAAGCTTGCACCACAGCCTGGCGCAGTTTGAATATCTGGGCCCATGTCTACATTTTATGGTATGAGCCCAATCCAGCTGTGGGACTACAGCCCATTACCTTCTGACCAAGAGGAATATGTGCTGCCAACTGAACTATGCTGACACTTCAGTATGTGCTCTGCGTATTTTGATATGAACTTGCCCTGCCTGTGCCACAGTACATGCACCGCAGGTTGAAGAGTCTACTGTACCTTCCCAGATGTATTTCCCCATGCGTGCTGTGTAACTGACCTAACAGTGGAGTAGTCTCCAGATTATTTTCACTGGAGATCTAATATTTATCACATTCACAATATATACAGTACCTCCCAATGTGTTGGTGGGGATCCTTCTGTCAGTGGCGTATCACTCGCATTATTGGCACTGCAGTTCAAGTGTCAGAGTGACTGCTACATTCAGAAGATTCTGTCTGGAGGAGAAGGGCCAAGCCCTTTCTCATTTGGTTTTCAAATTACATTCTAAAATGTACAGCTGAATTTCTCCAATGGCATGCAAACGATTCTTGTTGAAATTAAACAGCTAATTATCTTCTGGAGGTTGTGTCACTTTTATTGACATCTATACTACTCACACAATATTTGATAAACTGAGGCTTTTAATGGACAAATAACCATTTCAGTTGATAACGTGCAAATACATTAAATAATTGCTATGTTATTTACAGTATTTAATTTACAATCAGTTAACTCAGGAGAGTTAGCTCAGCTCAGCCAAAATACCAGGGGGGAGGAGGAAGTAGTAGGGGCAGCAGTAGTTCATAGGCCTGCAGTGGACTACTCTGCTTAAACTAATTTTAGTAGGGGCAGCAGTAGTTCATAGGCCTGCAGTGGACTACTCTGCTTAAACTAATCTGTATTTTTTAGTCTTGGGCTAAAAACTGAGCATATGGGAGACCACAAATGAAGGGAATAATATATTCAAACATAAATAAGTATTTTTTAAAGTAAACACCATCCCGGACCTGAGTAACGTCACTTCCGGTCTGTGGGTGTTAAAGTTCAAGTTCCAAAGCGAGCGGCACTTCTATTGTGAGGTCCCTCACTGAACTCTTTGATTGCAAAGCTATCCCCCAGTACATGAGCCAAGGCTGAGCAAGGAAAGAGGGAAGAGAGATAAAATGTGGTGAGTTGTGTAGTGAGCCCAGGGAGCAGATTATAGAATGTCTCATACCAAGAAGGAGGAAGTAGTAAGGGCAGCAGTAGTTCACAGACCTGCAGTGGACTACTCTGCTTAAACTAACCTGTATTTTTTTTGGTCTTGGGAAAAATTATGGGCATTTGTGAGCCCACAAATAAAGGGAATAATATTTTCAAACATTAATAAGTATTTTTAAAGAAACACCATCGTGGGACCGGAATAACATCACTTCCAGTCTGCAGGTGTTAAAGCTTGAGTGATACAGAGAGCAGCACTTCTATTGTGAGGTCCTTCACTGAACTCTCTGATTGCAAAGCTATCCCCCAGTGCATGAGCTAAGGATGAGCAAGGAAAGAGGGAAGAGAGATAAAACTTAATAATTCGAATACTGAGCCCAGGGAGCAGATTGTAGCAGGGCTCATACCAGGAAGGCGGAAGTAGTAGGGGCAGCAGTAATTCACAGACCTGCAGTGGACTACTTTGCTTAAACTAACCTGTATATTTTGGTCTTGGGCTAAAAACTAGGCATATGTGAGCCCACAAATGAAGGGAGCAATATTTTCAAACATAAATAAGTATTTTTAAAGTAAACACCATCGCGGACCAGAGTAACATCACTTCCAGTCCGCAGGTGTTAAAGCTTGAGCGCCACAGCAAGTGACACAAGCTTGAGCGGGCAAGAGTGCTGAGATGCACACAGACATGTGCATCATGCGCATGTCTTGTGTGTCCTGAGTGGACAAGTGGACAGGGGAGACCCCCTAATATAAAAGCTGGTCCAAGTGGTGAGTACTTATAAACCAAAATTATGCCACTAAGGCATTAAAAATACTGAAAACTGAGAAAACCTGTAAAAACAACATAAATAATAAAGTAGCTAAACAAGACTGAGGGCACTCACTTAGCAGAGGGGATACTGAATATGCTGCAAACAAATGGAGCAATATTACAATGCACAAAGTGTGACATGTATACCACACAGTTTGAACCTCCAACACAGCAAACTTATGTGTGCCCGAAATGTACTGAACTGATGAAACTACGAAAAGCTGTAAAGGTAAATGAGGAGAATGCCACTCCAATTGGGGAATGGAGCACTACTATGGTGACCATGAGAGGAGATTTGGCAGCCTCTAAGCAAGGGGTGCAGGCCACCACAACACAAAAAGGGATAGAGGATATAGAAGCACAGGATAGTAGTTGGACTACAATAACAAAACTGCCAAAGAACAAAGGGAGGAGGGCCTTAGGAAGTGAAGAAATAGCACTGTACAACAGGTATACATCCCTGAAATCTGAGGGGTTAAAAGTGGATACAATAGTAGAAAATATAAACCTCAACACAACCCGTCAATCTAACACCACTGATAATAGGCTTAAGGTTGTACTTGTCATAGGGGACTCCATTTTAAGAAAGATAAACCCTATTATATGCAGAAAAAATAAAGCTAGAATAGTTGTAAATTACTTACCAGGGGCCAGAACACATGACATAAAGCAAACACTCCCTATACTACTTCATACTGAACACAATACCCAAATAGTAATAATTCATGAGGGCAGCAATAATGTGTGATGAGATCACGAAAAATATATCGCAAGAGAAGTCATGGAGTGTGCTGCAATAGTACAGCAGACGGGACAGACAACAGTCATATCAGGATTGCTACCTAAATTAATCTGTGATAAGGAAAACAATGACACCATCCAAAGAATAAATGACCAAATAAATAACAAATGTACAGAGATGGGCATAATTTCTCTAGATAATTGGGACATATTTCATCAGAAAACTGTATTATACTCAAGAAATAGGTTGCAGTTAAGCAGAAAAGGCACAAACACCCTAGCAGCAAGAATATCTGAAGAAACAGATAACGCTTTAAACTAATTACGGGGGGTTATGCAAAACAATAAACCTAAACGTAACTGTAATGATGGATGGAAAACTAAACAGTGGTGGACTACATCCAACAAAAAAATACATTGCTTAATGGTTAATGTAAAGAGTTTGAAAAACAAAAAAGATGAGCTCGAGGCTATACTAAAAATAAGAGGAGACATAGGCATGATAGGATTAATGGAAACCTGGTGTTCCCGAGTGACGAATAGGGAACAGAACTGGCAGAATATACATTATATCACCTCGACAGAGAAGTAAAGGGGAGTTGCACTGTAGCATATATATCAAATTCCATCAAATCCACTAACATCTCTGATAAAATAAAACAGAAAGAAAAACAGACAGAAACTCTCTGGTTAAGACTGGAAACAGGAAAAAATGCACATATAATTGTAACAGTTGGCTACAGACCTCCAGGATCTAGCCATGAAGAAACAATAGAAATTAGTGAAGAGACTGAGAAAGCTTGTGCAATGGGTAGGGTGTTTTTTATGGGAGACCTTAACTATAGTGATATAAAATGGAATAAGCTAGAAGTGGCCAAGCAACATAGTAAAATGCTTCTGGAACTAATAAATCAACTAGAGCTTACACAATATATGGATCAACCCACTAGAGGAGAAAATATTCTTGATATTGAACTATCTACTAAAGAGGTTAATATCACAAATTGTGATGTCATTTCCCCCTTGTGAAACAGTGATCATAATAGTGTCCTCTTTTCAGTAAATGAGCATATGTCTATAAGTAAAGGATGCAGAGAGATATTTAATTGTAAATGTGTAAATAAAAAACTTACAAATGAAGATCTGAAGAACATAGACAGAAAACATTCTAGTAGACAAAATAGTAAATGATAAGTGGAAAACTTTAAAAAATCAGGTAGCTGAGATTTGTGATAAGCATATGGTAAAAAACAAGAAGTACAACAACAGGGGCATAAAACCTAAGTGGTTCAATACAGCAATCAGAAGGCTACTAATAAAAAAAACAAAGGTTACATGAAAAAAGCAAGTTAAATGGTAGTCAGAACACATAGGAGAAGTTTAAGTTAGTACAGAAACAATGTAAAAAATTAATAAAAAGAAGCAAGCAAAAAATGGAAAAGGGCTTAGCTATGTCAGCTAATAAAGCAAATGTGCAACAATTCTATAGTTATGTAAACTTACTACAGAAGACAAATACAAACCTATGCTCCATAATAGTGGAACAGCAAGTAATAAATTACCCTAAAAAATGGCTAATGTATTTAACTGTTATTTTGGGTCATTGTTTTCGCACAAACCACCACAAGTAAAAAGTAATAAAGTATTAACAGTACCAACCCTGGATATACAGAGGAAAGTAGAAACGTAAAAATGAGTAAATTGAAAAACATCCATTTGGCAGGACCTAATAATATCTCCAACACCCTGCTTAAGCTATTATCTCCACAAGTGGCTAAACCACTTAAAATTATTTTTGTAAAGTCCGTAATGAACAGTGAGGTCCCTAGTGATTGGCTGGAAGCCAACATAGTACCAATTCACAAAAAGGGTACTAGAGCTGACCATACAAATTATAGACCAATTAGTTTGACATCAGTCCCAGAAAAGTTGTTGGAAGCTATAATCAAGGATAGAATAAATAAACATCTGGAGGACAATAACCAAATTGATCAAGAGCAGCATGGTTTCTTGTCAGGAAGATCATGTGTCACTGATCTCTTGTGTTTCTATGAAAAAACATCACATGCACTAGACAATGGGAAACAGGTGGATTGTATCTATTTGGATTTTGTTAAGGCTTTTGACAAAGTGCCACACATTGAAATAAGTAGAAGCCTGATGGATATAGTACTTGATCCATACATAGTGGGGTGGGTGGAGGCCTGGTTGGTGGAAAGGACACAGAGAGTGTATATAAATGGCTTCCTTTCTTGTTCAATGCCTGTGATGACTGGTGTGTCACAGGGGTCGGTGCTGGGCCTGGTGTTGTTAAGGGCATTCATGTCCAGCACGAGCAGGGGGGCTGAAAAATGACTAAGCAAATATGCAGATGACACCAAACTAGCAAGGATAGTATCAGAAACCAAGAACACTGACTCCCTACAACAGGACCTAGATAAACTCCAAACGTGGGCCACCTTTAGAGGAATGAGCTTCAATATGGATAAATGTTGTGCTATTCATTTGGGAAGACATAACACAATGAAGAAATATTACCTGAATGGACAAAAATTAAGGACATCATAGGAAGAAAAGGATCTGGGTATAATAATAAATGATAAATTAACATATGACTCTCATTTTCATAATCAAATTGTCAAAGCAAACAAAGTTTTATGGGCAATAAAGAAATTTTAGGAGTAGAGGTAGGGAGGTAGTTATGCCTCTGTATAGAGCATATGTTAGACCATTGCTCGACTATGGCAGCCCAGTGTGGAGCCCTATATCCTTAGGTGGAATTATAAGTCTTGAGAGGGTACAGAGATGAGCTATGAAAATAATTTATGATCTCAAATACAAGCCATATGAGGAACACCTGTATAGTTTAAATTTGATGACCCTGGAGACTAGAAGGATTCGAGGATACCTATTAATGTGTTATGACATAATGCTGGTACCCCTGTTTACTATATGAACTAAACCTTGAATTTAAAAGCAATAATATGGGAACTAGAGGCCACCCACTACAACTCCAAACTAAAGTGTTTAAAATAAATAAAAGGAAGGCTTTTTTTCACACAGAGTGGTTGTGCCATGGAATAAACTAACTTTGAAAGTTATCATCATTAGAAATAGAACTCAATTTAAAAACAGGCTGGATAACCATATTCTTGAGGGAAACAGTGTAATGTATTATAGATGATGGATAGGAGCTTCTCATGGGCCATCACCTAGCTTGCTCCTTAAGACCTTAGTATGAACCTTACTATGAACCTGGCTTACAGTTGGGTTCTGTTTCTGTCTAGTGTTATAGTTGTGTGGACAGGAGCATGGATAAGTCAAAGAACTTCATCAAAATTACTACGTGAGCTAGTAGCTCCGATGGTTTTTTCTTAAAATGTATTTTATTTAAACATTTGGTGACTGGGAAAGGCACACTGAGCCAAGGCTTATCTCCAGGTGTGACCCAGGGGAAGGGAAACATAGGATCAAATATACAATTACAATGGTACACAAGCAATATAATACATTACATGACTACTAGTCAGGCATACTGCAGTATTCACATGAGCATTACAGGAAGCACACAAATACAGCAGTACAGAAAGCATACAAATACAGTGGTACAGGAAGCACAGAACTACAATAGTGCACTACAGGAAGCAACTAATATATTTCATGATAGCTAATACAACAACACAGGCTTAAAAAATAAATAAAGTACATGGCAAGTTATAGGGTAATGGAGGAATAGCAAAGAGCAGTGTGACTACAGCTGGCAACAGACATTAAGTGCTATGAGATGTTATGAGAACAAGTGGGGAGGGGTAGAAGGTGTAGCATAGATTTGACAGAGAAGTGAGAGGAAGAGATGCATAGGAGAGGAGTTTGAGAGTTCCACAGAGAGGGAAGGAGATAGTTGAAAGCAGTTTTGCCCATGTTGGAAGATGGGGTAGGGAGTGAGAAGGAGCATGAGTCCCTAGTGCATGGGGAATAAGCTGAGGCAGGGGCAGAAGAAAAGAGGGAAGAGATGTAGGAGGAGAGCAGAATGAACCAGAATTTAGAGATGAAGTATAAAGAGTGAATGAGATGTCTGTGTGAGAGTGGTGGGAAGTCTAGGTGGGAGAGTAAGGAGCAGTTGTGAGTCCTGTATGAAGAGCAGAGCTATGCGAAAAACAAATATTATTTCCCGAATACCATGAATAATGCACTATTTGTTCCCTATTTGGGAAACACCTTGGTGCATACCTAAAACATAAAGAACAAGCATTTGTCAATGCCGAATGTTGCTTGCTTGTATGTGCTGTTTAGGTATTTGGAAGTGATAGTTCCATGCCTTCCTCCCAAGACATCCACTGTGTCTTTCCCTTTAGTATTCACAGAAAAGTGGGAGGGGAAAGGGCCACAGCAGTACAGCAGTTGTCAAGGGGGTGAAGAGGTGGACAATAGTCCATTCAAAGGCAAAAGAGTCCTGCAGGAGCTCACTAAATTGAAGGTGGACAAAGTGATGGAACCAGATGGCATACTCCCAAGGATATTAAGAGAACTGCAAAGGGAGATAGCAGTACCTCTGACAGCCATGTTCACTGAGTCATTCTACATGAGTGAATTGGAGGAGGGCACATGTGGTCCCTCTACACAAGTCTGGCAGCAGGGAGGAGGCAGGGAATAATATGCCGTTCAGCCTCACCTCAGTAGTGGGGAAGATCATGGAGACATTGCTTAAAGAAAGGATAGTTCGGCATCTAGAAGCCATCGGAGCCTAGGACCTTAGACAACATGGATTCACAGTGGGAACATCATGTCAGGCAAATCTGGTTGATTTCTTTGACTGGGTGACAAAGGAAGTGAATCAGGGTGGGGCAGTGGACAATGCTTACCTTGATTTCAGCAAAGCATTTGACACCATCCCATATAGGAGGCTGATAAACTAGCTGGGTAGGCTGGGCATGGGGGAAAGGGTGGTAAACTGGGTTAGAAACTGGCTAACAGACAGGAGGCAGAGAGTGGTGGTAAATGGTGTGCAGTCTAGGGAGAGGGGGTGACCAGTGGGATGCTGCAGGGATTGGTCCTGGGGCCAGTTCTGTTCAATGTCTTCATTAGTAACATTGCAGAATGTCTGAAGGGAATTTTTTCACCAGATTTTCAACATAGCTATTTTAAGACCTCTGCACATGAACAGTGTCACTGTGATTTTCCTAATCTGTCCCAAACATTGATTGCACACACCGAATGTACCATTGTGCACTACATGCATGTTGAAAACATAGAAACATAGACTTTGATGGCAGATAAGGACCACTTGGCCCACCCAGTCTGCCCATTTTGCTTCCTATTGGATAAGCTGCATATTCTAGTTAACCAACAGCCTACTTCCTGCAACCCCCCACTACAATTGCCTTATGTCTGTTCCATGCATGTTTGAATTCCCCCACTGTTTTAGACCCAACAACCTCCCCAGGAAGGCGGTTCCATGCATTCACCACTCTCTCAGTGAAAAAAATTTCCTCACATTACCCCTGAGCCGTCCCCCCTCTATCTTTAAATTGTGCCCCCTTGTTCTTACAAATCTCTTTTTCTGAAAGATGCTACCCTCCTGGACTTTGTTGATTCCTTGAGGTACTTAAAAGTTTCTATCATGTCCCCCATGTCCCTCCTTTCATCAAGGGTATACATATTAATCTCTCTCTCAGTCTCTTTTCATATGGTTTCTGATGCAGACCCTGTACCATTTTAGTTGCCTTCTCTGGACTGCTTCCATCCTGTCTATGTCCTTGCGTAGATGGGGCCTCCAAAACTGCACACAGTATTCCAGATGGGGTCTCACCAACTGTCTGTACAGAGGGATAACCACTTCCCTTTTTCTACTTGTGATGCCCCGTCCTATGCATCCCAGTATCCCCCTGGCTCTCCTTACTGACTTCTCACATTGCTTACCCACCTTTAGGTCATCTGATATGACTACCCCAAGTCCCTTTCCATTTTTGTTGTTGTTAGTACCTCCCCTGCTATTGTGTACTCTTCTCCTGGGTTTTTGTTTCACAGGTGCATTACTTTGCATTTCTTTGCATTGAATCTAAGTTGCCATATGTCTGACCATTCCTCCAACCTTGCCAAGTCCCTTCTCATCCTTTCTACCCCCCCCATGTATCAACTCTGTTACAGATCTTTGTGTCATCTGCAAAGAGGCATACCTTTACCTCCAGACCCTCTGCAATGTCACCTATAAAGATGTTAAAGAGGACTGGACCCAGTACTGAGCCCTGAGGTACTCCACTAGTAACCCCCCCTTTCTTCGGAATGTGTTCCATTCACTATTACCTTCTGTGTCCTGTTGTGCAGCCAGTTTGCTACCCAGACAACTACTCTGGAACCCACTCCCAGGCTGGCTAACTTGATTATTAGTCTTTTGTGCGGGACTGTGTAAAATGCCTTCTTAAAGTCTAGGTAGGCCATATCCACAGCCCCTCCCTGGTCTATTACTTTGGTCACACAGTCAAAGAAATCAATTAGATTCATCTGACATGACCTTCCTGCTGTAAATCCATGCTGCTTTGGGTCCTGTGCCCCGCTGGCCTCTAGGTACTCAACAATTCTTTCTTTCAGAAGTGATTCCATCATTTTCCCTACCACTGAGGTCAAACTCACAGGTCTGTTGTTTTCTGCTTCTGCCTTGCTTCCACTTTTGTGAAGAGGAATCACATCTGCCCTCCTCCAGTCCTCAGGTACCACCCCATCCTCCCATGATTTGTCAAAAAGTGTGGTCAGTGGTGTCACTAGGTCCTCCTTTAGTTCTTTTAGGATTCTGGGGTGAATCCCATCAGGCCCTATTGCTTTGTCCACCCTGAGTTTTAGGAGTTCTTTCAGGACTCTTTCTTCTGTAAATGGACAGGTGTCAACCCCCCTACCCAGAGTGCTTCTATTGTCTGGTTTAGGTAACTCCTCCTCATCTTCTTTTGTGAATACTGAGCAAAAGTATTCATTCAGTATCTCTGCCTTTTCACTGTCTCCTTCTACCCACCTCCCCTCTTCTTTATTAATCTTCACTATTCCTCCCTTAACCTTTCTATGCTCCCTAATGTACCTATAGAAGGTTTTATCCCCCTTCTTAACTGAGTTGGCTATTTTTTCCTCGGGTTGGGCCTTTGCTATTCTGACTGCCTTCCCCACTTCTTTCTGCTTTAATTGATTCAGTTCCCTGTCATGCTCCTTCTGTGATTCCTTATACTTTTTGAATGCAGCCTTTTTCTCCTTAATCTTCCCTGCCACCTCTTTTGAGAACCATAGTGGTTTTTTACTCTGCTTTGTTTTCTTTATTTGTTTTATGAAAAGGCTAGTTGCCTGTATGATACCAGTTTTGATTTTTCTCCATTGTTCTTCCACCCCTCCTTTTTGGCCATTTGCTAGTGCATTCCTCAGGTATTCACCCATTTTGCCAAAGTCAGCCCTTCTAAAGTCCAGTATCCTTGTTTTTGTATGGCTTGTCTCCATGGCTGTGCTTATTGTGAAGCACACTGTGCAGTGGTCACTTGTTCCCAGATGTCTACTGACTTCTAAATGTGTGATCCTCTCTCCATTTGAGAGTACCAGGTCTAGTATTGCTCCCTCCTGAGTGGGTTCCAATAATAGCTGTCTAAGGCCTGCCCCCTTCAGGGCATCGAGAATGACCCTGCTCTTGGATGTGGCTGCAGTACATGTCATCCAGTTAACATCTAGCATATTCAGGTCCCTCATCAACAGTATCTCCCCTTTTTAGCCATTTTGAAAATGTCCCCCATCATTTTCTTGTCTGTTTCCTCCCCTTGAGATGGGGGTCTGTATACAACCCCTGTGTGGATTGTGATGCCATTTCCTGTCTCCAAGGTGACCCAGAGTGCCTCTTGTCCTCCCCCTTTACCTTTTAGTTCTGTAGCTTTGATCCCTTCCCTTATGCATAGAGCTACTCCACCTCTTCTTTTACCCTCCCTGTCCTTTCTGTAGACTGTGTACCCCGGTATGTTGACAACCCAGTCATGGTTCTCCATGTGCCATGTTTCCATGACTGCCACAATATCCAATTTTTCATCTTCCTTCAGGGCTACTAGCTCAGGAAGCTTGTTTCCCAGACTACAGGCATTGGTACTCATTGCCCTCCATTTAATGTTGGCTTTATCCTTTTTTCCCCATCCCTGCTCTTATTGCCCTTGTCTATTTTTCCATTTACCCCTGTCCTGCCCTCTGTTGAGCTCTGTACCTCAGTGTTTACCTTACTAATTGCCATGTTTTGTGGGGGGAGGCTTGAAATTTCCTGCCTCTTATCAGCACCTCCCCCCCTTGGCTAGTTTAAAAGCTTGCCAAGGAAGCATTTAAACCTGTCACTTAGGAGCTTGGTTCCCTTCGTGGACAGATGCAGACCATCTTGCCAGTATAGACCTTCATCTCTCCAGATGTACCCCCAGTCCCCAATGAAGACAAAGCCCTGTGCTCCGCACCAGTTTTGCAGCCATTCATTAAACTACATGGTGTGCAGTACCCTAGCCTCACCCCTGCCATGGACTGGCAGCACCTCTGAGAAGGTAACCATGCTTGCTACCTGTCTGAGGCCCCTCCCCAACTCCACAAGTTCATCCTGGACTGCACTGATTCCATGCTAAGCTAGGTCATTTGTCCCAAGGTGGACAATGATATCTAGTTCCCTCTTCTGTGATGCTGCTTCTGCAATCCTGAGGATTTGTTTCCTGTCCCTCCAAGCCATGGCACCAGGCAGGCACCTTACTTCTCTTTCCTCTCCCTTCCCCAGGTCTACACCCCTAACAATTGAGTCCCCTATCAGAATTTGTTTCTTTCCGCTGTGGTGTCCCTTGCCACCCTTTTGTGGGTCTGCCTTGTGGATGTCCTCAGCATTCTTCTTGGTCTCCACTGAGGGTGCCATCATAGAGGAACCTTGCTCTGCCAGACTGGCGTATGATTTGTGTAGAGGTACAACTAGGGGGCTTCGCCTCTGTTCCACCAACTGCACCCTCCCAGAACCCACTGTGGTCCAACTGCTCTTCATACTTGGCAACCTCTGAGGCAGTGGTTGTGGCAGTGGTGCTCTTTGGGTGGGGGAGGCCTCCTTAGTCCTTGCCAGTTCAGCCTGGAGGTGGGCAATCTCCTTCCTCAGAGCTGACAGTTGCCTGCAAATAGGACAGCAGTGCAGTTTCCAGAATGTCTCCCAGAAAACTGCTGCCCCACAACCAGTGCATTGCACCACTACCCACATGTCCATCTCCCTTATAATGTACAATATGTAATATATATATTTTTTTTTTGTGGTGTACTTACCCTTTATGCACTGTGATGGGTTATTAAGAATATGACAGTTCTGCCCCAAGACCTGTTGAGGAAGTGATGTCAGAACTTTGGCTATAAAGGAAATGCCATGCCTGGAGGGTGGGGTGTGGGGAAGGGGAGGTGGGTAGTCCACAACCACAGGTGACTGTTAGAAACAATCAAATACACTACTGCTCCACCACTCTGGTGAGTACTGCCCTTTATAGTAACTCAGCTAACCTCCAGTAACTTATTTAAAAACAGTTTAACTATCACGAACTCCTACGCATCAATAAATTATTTAAAAATAGTTTCTGTCCCAAAATCCTAGTAGTCAATCCAGCTACCCCAAGGGAAAACCAAAATGCAGTATTCAAACCCTTGTGAAGTTACTTCCAAGATAAGCAGAGTTTGCAAGCTCCTTTTTCAACTCCTCAGCCACCAAGGGTAGTTAGTTTCACTTCCCACAGAATTGAGCAAAAGAGCATGTTGTTGCAGATATCAAGTGCAATATAGAATTTCTCACACAGCTCACAGCTGAGTAAAGAAGTAGTGTCTTTCCAGGTCAAGAAGATGTGCTTTGTCTGGAGCGCAAATATTAAAAATTTGCCAACTTATGAGCGAGCTTAGGAACTGCGCAACACACACTCATAAAACAGTAATTTTTAGGAATTTTTTCACCAAATTTTCAAAATAGCCATTTTAAAACCTCTGCTCATGAGCAGTGTCACTGTGATTTTCTTAATGTGTCCCATACATTGATTTTGCACACCGACTGTGCCACTGTGCGCTACATGGGCTGAAACATGTTTTGGATGAGAAGTGAAAAATGACATCTGTACTGCTCATAAGGAGATGTGATAAAATGGCAATGTTGAAAATCTGGATTGAAAATATTGAAAATTCGCAACTTGGTGGTGCCGCAAGGTGAAGAATCCGCAGAACGCACTCCTAAAGCAGTCATTTTTGGGAATTTTTTCACCAAATCTTCAACACAGCCATTTTAAGACCTCTGCTCATGAACAGTGCTCACTGTGACTTTCTTAATTGTCCCAAACATTGATTGTGCACACCGACTGCACCATTGTGCGCTACATGCATGGAAACACATTTTGGGTGTCATGTGAAAAATGACAGCTGTACTGCTCATAAGAAGGTGTGGTAAAATAGCAATGTTGAAAATCTGGAGTGAAAATATAAAAAAATTTGTGAACTTATGAGCGTGCGTAGGAACTGCGCAACACACGGTCATAAAACAGTCATTTTTAGGAATTTTTCACCAAATTTTCAACATTGCCATTGTAAGACCTCTGCTCACGAACAGTGTCACTGTGATTTTCTTAATGTGTCCCATAAATTGATTTCACACATGAACTGTGCCATTGTGTACTACACACACTCATAAAACAGTCATTGTTAGGAATTGTTCACCAAATTTGCAACATAGGCTTTTTGAGAGCCCACCTTATGAACTCTGGCACTGTTGTTTCATTAATAGGTCCAGAAAGGTGATTTCGCACAGTGACCGCAAAATCACCCTTCAGGCCCAATTAATGCCATGACAGTGACAGAATTCATGAGGAGGGATCCCAAAAACCCCATGTTGAAAATTTGGTGCCAAAATTCCAAAAAATGCCTGAGATATGCAACAAAGATGAAAAAATCCTATCTATCCCATTATACAGCTTACCGGCATTTTCTCAGTTCGTGGTCAGCTTTGAAGAGTGCGGACATGTTCCTGGTCCACTGAAGATCATCACGCCGAGGTCCGGAGGTAAGTATGGGGTGAGGGGGGTGTAGGGAGGTAGGGTGTACAGTGGGTGGTTGCGGGTTGTGGGAGGGGGGCAAGGAGAAGTACCGAGGGACAGTTTTTGTATTTACAGGTTTATTTTTTTAATAAGACAATGAGGGACATTTGCCACGCTGAGGTGGGCTCCCAGCATGACAGCTGGAAGGCTGTTTGGAGGGGGACTGGAGCCAATGGGGATTGGGCACCCTACATAACAAATTTTGCCACGCTGGGGTGGGCTCCTAGTGTGGCACCTGGAAGCTTTGGGGAGTGCTGTGGAGCCAACGGGGGATTGGGCACCCCTGTTGGATGTAAAGTGTGTGTGTGTGGGGGGAGTAGGAAAGCACATGAGCATGCAGTATGTGTGTGTGTGTGTGTGGAGGGGGAGCTCTGCTCACTGAAATGGAGCTCTCCCTTTCAAATGTACAACCACTGCATTTTCAACTGCTATCATAGACAGCTGCAGCAGTGATTGGGGAACTGGGGCTGTGCCTGCAAACACACTGACTGAATTGGAAGATGGGTGCTACACCTCCAAAAACTTGGATGATGGCACTATGTTTCTTGCACATGCATGCAAGCAACATAAAAAAACAAAAGCCCCCACATTTTCCTCCCTAGAGCAGATCTGATGTTATATAGAGAAGACCCCTTCCCCCCACCCTCAGTTAGCACCCAAATCCCCCCTCCCCATATTTTGACATGCCATTAATTTCTTTTATAAAAAAAAACTACAATGATGGGTGATTGGCACAACCCGCTTGCCTCCATGGCTAGCCACCAGGTTTCAAGGTTGTCATCCCCCCCCCACACACACACACACCGGTATCTAGGAGCAGTCCCCTTGTAGGGACAAAAGCCTTGATGGAAAAAATATTTTATTTTTATTTTCAGAACTTATCATTATTATTTTATCTGATTTAATATGGTATTAAGATGGGGAATGTTTGCTTTTATTTCTGGTCAAAATTAACATTGATTAATTCTTAAAAAGCGGTAAAATGGAAATAATGCCATTTAAAATGGAGTCAGCTTCAGAGTTCAGAGGAAAAAATGGTTTCAGATAGACTGTTTTAAATTTCAGGGCTCTGTGCTCTAGCTGTAGAACAGAGAAGATAAGATGGGGCCTAACTTGATTGTTCCACATTCCCAGGAAGACACTTTTATTAGGATTTATAGGTGTCTGTATGGAAAAGCCTTAGCTAAAGCTAGGTATCCATGGTTACTATCAAGATAAGAGATCATGTGACTGGTACACTGAGTAGTCTTAGGAGATGAGAAAAAATGCATAAAAGTTTCATTACTTTACATTGAAATAAGTTTTTTTATTCATAGTTTAAAGATGCAATGTACTGCCGGTATAAAAATTGGACAGTTATAGGACATTAGTATTATAAATAAGCTTACCAAGTTTTATAGTTGAGAATGAAGCATTCAAAAGTTATGAATACAATTTATTTAATACCATTTTCTTATTAGAAAACTAAACAAATCTAGTATCTTGTGATAGCTTACATCTTAGAAAGATTAACAAGATGAATATTAAGTTTGCAGTTTGTTGTTGTTGACAGAAATACCATCTAAAAGTTTAAAGTGAATTAACTTTTCTGACAGTGATTGATGTCTTTAAGACAAGAACAAAGGATTTTGTGTGTCTCTAGGAAAAGGTAATGTTTTAAGAACTTTAAGAATGGATTTTTCTTACAAATCTTATATCATTCTGTAGTATAGACTTCAAAGAGTAAAACTATTATTTTGTTTTGAGAAGTATTATTGAAATTATGAAGTTATAACCTTAATAGTGTAGTTTAAAAAGTATCCATACTACAGATATCAGACTTTTTCAAGAATGTTTGGCTTAATGTAAAACACTTAAATATGCAAGTTTAATGTTCAAATTTCATTAAATAAAACTTTCATTTAAACAAATAATTTTGACCCAAAAATATGTTTACGGAGAAGGAGCTGTCTTAATGAAGCATATCTAGATGTCACCATTCATCTCATAAGATGCCCTACCTATCTAGTGACTCAAACCAATCCAAATCTGGTGATGACATCACCAGAGCAGTTTTACAATAGTATACACTGCTGGCCTCTCCTCAGATCTGAGCTAACCATCAATGTAGGAAGACCTATGTTCTGTTAACTAAGAATTTTATGGCTTTATACTGATGCTAGGCCAAAGAACTTTGGGCCACGCCTGTTTGAAATGCAGGGGTTAGCCAAGGAAGAGCCAGAACTCAGTACTGCTGAAGATATCCAGAGGCAAGAAAGAAGTATAAGGACATTTTTATTGTGAAAGAAGCAAGATTTGTGTTATTTGCTGAGCATTTTGACTAGTAATGTTGCCTACTGAAAAACAGACAGCATTCTTTTCAGACTCACACAAGCTACACAGCGTGCTGAGCAAAAAGAGATCTCTTGTCCCAAGGTTTTAAAAGCAGATGCACAACATGAAATGGTCAATAAGCTTCAGTTATCAAAACAGCTTGCTATTCACAAGAACGTTCTTTGAATCCAGTATTGCTATGGACTGTGCAGATTGAAGCTGTGTTCTGCAACTCTAAGAACTGACTTTTGGTAAAGTGATGTTCAGCAAAGGTTTAACTTGCAGAGTGTATCCATGCTAAAAGAAGTTCCAGGGTCAAAGTTAGCTGACAAAGAAACCTTGTCATCAAAAGCCAGACTCAGCCAGACTTCTAAGTGAAGAAAAGAAGACTCACTTCTACAACTAGAAATATAAGTATTCCTTTTTAATTACTTTCACTAATTTTAATTAATAGTCTTGGTAATTTAAATTGGATTATCTTGGAAAGTAAGAGGGGATCTACCTTTAATTACAGAATCTGGATATATAGCTTAAAAGCTTTGAATAAAAAAATAGAATGTTGCATGATTTGAAAAGTTAAACTAAGTTTTACAAAAGTAGCACAAATCACTGATGTAATGAGTTATTGCCAGTTCTCATAGAAAATACATTTTACATGCAATGAAGTTTTTAAACCAGTTTTATAAAGAAATAATCTCAGATACTGATCTGATAAGTATATGTTCTTATGCATGAAGGCTATGTTAAATACTAAGTATGATAAAAGTAGTATAATTTATTTATTTATTGAAAATGTTTCACCAGGAAAGGCACACTGAGTAAAAAGATGCTCGTCTCACGGTGCGACCTGGGGGGAGGGGTTACAGAGGAGGCAGGTATACATACAAAAGTTGAATTTAGCAGTAGAGCAATACAGATAATGTATATAGTTGGGTGGGATTACATTTGAACTTGTTACATAAGGGGAACAGTACAGAACATGATCTTCAAGGACAGGGTATATATATCAAGGGTACACATCGAGGCACTACATGAATTACATAAGTGCCAGTAACAGAACTTGAGCTGAAGCGAGATGCACCAAGTTGGCAGTGGGAGTTGGAGAGTGAAGATAGGGGGTAGAGGAGGAGTGGACTAGTAAACATTAGGTGTGTAGGGGGGTGGTTTAGGTGTGGTGGGGGAAGGAGAGGGGAGTTAGTAGCTGTGAGTAAGGCTGAAGAGCGTAGGTTATTAGGAAGGAGGAAGGGAAGGGAGATATTAGGAGTGAAAAGAGTGAGTAAGAGTGAGCGTGTAAGTGTGTAGGGCAGTGTATAAGCCAGACAATTAGGCGACGGCTAAGCCGCTGGTCAGGCACTAAGGGGGGATGGGGAAGAGAAGCTATCTGGGGGAGATCAAGGGCAGTTACAATTTGGTGCAAGGAAGTTAGTGAGGGCCGAGGATATGGAGTGTTTTGATGAAGAATGGCAGATCTGGGCTGGCAGGCCGTTCCAGAGTTTAGAGAGTGGGTAAGAGAAGGCTGATTGGCTGGCGGTGGTCCTTCAGTGAGGGATGACTAATAGCCTAGCATCAGTGGAACTGAGGACGTGGGTGGGGGTAGGTGGGGAAAATAGGGAGGATACAAGGTAGGGCGGGAGGGAGCTGTTGCCATTTATTATGCTAAGTATTGCTTATTTCTTTACATTGTTTATTTACTAGAATTTATTAGTTGCTGAATTATCTGAAACAATTTTGTTGATGTTTATAAGATTAGGTCTGATATTTATGCTAATGAGGAATATTTAGAACAATTGCATAGGTGTAAATAAAATATCTAGTTTTCATATAACTATACGTGGGGTACGCAGTGTCATTTACCATTATACTTGAATCTGGAGAGCATAGGATAATATCACATGTAAGTATTTATTATTTTTGGTAATTTATGAAATAATTTTTGGGTAAGGCCTGAGGTAAATCCAAGTGCATTATTATAAAAAGTGATATTATAAGCCTTTGTTCCAACACCCTCCCACCTGCCCACACCACCCCACATGTAATTGTAAATTATAACACAGTAAGTATCACACAGCTCACTCCTCCTCAATGGCCAGCTGCCTTCTTCTGAATGAAGCCACTTTGCTTGCCTATAGTAGAACTAGCTGATCATGTGATCAGCTGGTTTTACTTATGCAGTAAGTGCATGCGCAAGTGGCTTCATTCAGAAGAAGACAGCTGGTCATGCAGGATGGTGGGCTATGCCAGTGGCCTTCTGCTATAATTTACAGGCCAAGGTGTGTGGGGTGCAGGGTGGGGAGGGGACTGCTGCTAGATACCAGGGTGTGTGTGGGGGGGATGACAACCTTGAAACCTGGTGGCCAGCCAGGGAGGGGAGGATTTGGGTGCCAACTGAGGGTGGGGGAAGTGGGGGCTTCTCTATATAACATCAGATCTGCTCTAGGGAGGAAAATGTGGGGGCATTTAACTTTTTTTTATCCCTTCATAACAGAACATGAATACGAATATTCAGCTGAATATTCAGCCACAAGGGCACTGAATGCCAAATATTTGGCTGAATATTCAAAAAAAGGTATTCCCACAGCCCTAATGGAAAGTTAGAGGTGAAGTGTCAGAAGTCAGAAGGCATAATAGAGGGAGTCAAGTCGAGAGAGTGAAGTGAAGGGTGCAGTGCTGTAGACAATGTCTGCATAGTCAAAGACTGGCATAATCATCTTTGTCAGAAGTGTACAACTGACATAGAGGGAGTTATGGTAGAGGAGTCTGAGTTTTGGGCAAACTTTGGTTGTTATGTAGTCAATATGAAGAGAGAAGTTTAACTAAAGTTTAATGAACTCCCGCTGAAACTACAAACAATCAGCCTGCTCCAGTTCAAAACATGCCTCAAACAGCACCTAATGCCTAGCTCAAAATGCACCTGCTTCTCAGGACCTACTTGAAAGACAAGCCTACACCCAAGGTAGCACCCAGCATGGAAACCTAGAAAATCCTGCCCACATCCCAGCTTAGCCAGGGGCCCAAGTAAGCTATTAATCCTCTTTAACGCTCTTGGTATTGCCCCTCTCAACCCCCAACACTCACTTTCTCAGCCATAGTCTATCAATGGATTTTGGTGGTCTCCAGGGTTGAGCTACCCAGGGTAACAAATTAGATATAGCTGTATCCTCTTACAACCACTTTGTTTTTCTCCTATTTGTTGAATTCTCATGTAACTGCTCTTTAATGCCTAATGAGTTGAACCCTGTAACCATTGTATTTGTAGTTTGTCTTATTGTCCACCCTGACATGGAACCTTTGTAAAAGAGCTCACGCTCAAAGGTCTTTCCAATATTACAAATAAATAAAAATAAATAAATAAAAAATTGTGGCTCGAGCCAGACTCCTAGGTATTTGTAGGAAGGGACCATTTTTAGTGGAGTGCCGTCAAGAGAGGTGATGGGTGGGGTGTTGATTGCTTTGGCTGATCTTTGAGAGGTTCCAAAGATCAAAGAGACAGTTTTGGTAGTGTTCAGTTTGAGTTGTTTTGATTGGAACCAAGCTTGAACTGAGTGGTAGTCTTGTTGTAGCACAGAGTGGGTTGTGGCTGGGTCAGGGCCAGATGAGAACAATATGGTATCTGCATACATATGGATGAAGGGGGGAGGAGCATGCAGATGGGAGGTTATTTATGAATATAGAAAACAGGATAGGGACGAGTATGGATCCTTGAGGGACACCAGCCAAAATAGGGAGGGAGGAAGGGGAGGAGTTGGCTATTTTAATTGACTGATGTCTGTCATTTAGTTAAGAGTCAAACTACCGAATTGCAGGAGGGGTGAGCCCTGCATCCTCGAGTGTGTTTGAACCTGTGTTTCCTCATTTCCAGTTGCTATGCACTAACCATTAGATTACACTGCCTTTCTAGCAATTAAAGTTAGGAACATCACCCACTGAGGTGTCCTGTAGCTGAAATACAGTGCCTTCAGAAAGTATTCACCCCCCTTGGATTTTGTCACATATTGTGTTGTTGCAAACTCAAATTAAAATACATTTATATGGGACTTTTTTGTCATGTATCTACACAAATTACTCTATAATGTCAAAGTGGAATGAAACTTCGGGAATTGTTTGTACATGTAATTTAAAATAAAAACCTGAAATGTCTTGATTTGATAATTATTCACCCCCTTTGCTATGACACTCAAATTGAGCTCAGGTGCTCCAATTTCTTGTGAGATCACTCTAAAACTTGAATGGAGTCCACCTGTGGTCAGTTCAAATGGTTGACATGATTTCAGAGGAAATACACCTGTCATATAAGGTCCCACTGTTGACAGTGCATGTCAGAGCAGAAACTCTACCATGAAGACCAAGGAGCTGTCCGTAGAACTCTGTGATAGAATTGTGAGGAGGCATAGATCTGGGGAGGGGTATAAAAACATTTCTAGGGTGTTGAAAGTTCCCAGGAGCGCAGTCAAGTCCATCATTAGGAAATGGAAAGATTACAGAACCACCCAGACTCTTCCTAGAGCAGGCCATCCTCCCAAATTGAGCAACCGGACAAGAAGGACCTTGGTCAGGGAAGTGACGAAGAACCCAATGACCACCCTGACAGAACTACAGAGTTCCATGGCTGAGATAGGAGAGCCTGTCCAGAGGACAACAATCTCTGCAGCACTTCACAGATGTAGCCTCTATGGGAGAGTGGCTAGACGGAAGCCACTCCTGAGAAAAGGCCACATAATAGCATGCCTGGAGTTTGCAAGAAGGCACGTGGCAGACTCTGAGACCATGTGGCAAAAGATTCTCTGGTCTGATGAAACAAAATTGAACTCTTTGGCCTGAATGCAAAGCGCTATGCCTGGCGCAAACTGAACACAACTCGTCACCCATGTAACACCATCCCTACCATGAAGCATGGTGGTGGCAGCATCATGTTATGGGGATGCTTTTCAGCGGCAGGGACTGGAGCACTTGTCAGGATAGTGGGAACAATGAATGGAGCCAAATACAGGCACATCCTTGAGTAGAACCTGCATCAGTCTGCAATAGACCTTGGCTCTGGGCAAGATTTACATTCCAACAGGACAATAACCCAAGCATACAGCCAAAGCAACACTGGAGTGGCTTCAGAACAAGAAGGTGAATGTCCTTGAGTGGCCCAGCCAAAGCTCAGACTTGAATCCCATTGAGAATCTGTGGAAAGACTTAAATATTGCGGTTCACTGACGCTCCCCATCCAACTTGACAGAGCTTGAGCAAATCCGCAAGGAGGAATGGGCGAAAATCCCCAAATCCGGATGTGCAAAGCTGATACAGACATACCCAAGAAGACTCAAAGCTGTAATTGCTGCCAAAGGCGCTTCTGCAAAGTATTGACTCAGGGGGTTGAATACTTCAGTAAACAAGATATTTCAGTTTTTAATGTTTCATATATTTGTGTTACACAATAAAAATATTTTTGCCCCTTTAAATTGTTGTGTATGCTGTGTGAATCAAGGGTTAAAAAAAATCATTTCAATTCTTTAGAAATTCTGGTAGTAACACAACAAAATGTGACAAAATCCAAGGGGGGGGGGTCGGGGGTGAATACTTTCTGAAGGCACTGTATATGGATATCTTGTGTGTGCTGAGTGCCTTTAACTCCCAAGTAGTCCTTATATTTCTGCATGATGGGATACCTATGATATGATGGTATTATAATATATGTATAACAGTCCTGAAAGATTAAAAATTATAAACAATAATGCCAGATATGTGGAAATATCTGAACACAAGCATGCAGTCCTCATCAAATCAGGTTACTGGACTTTCCAAGTCTATGTTGTACCTCTCAGCTTTTTCCTCGCTGAAATAGTGTGTAGGGCACAGACACTGACATTGTGCAATACTTCATCAGACATGGAAATGCAATCTCAAACTACTATGGAAACCAGCACCTTTCTTTGTGCAAAGTTTAATTGTGATTTAGCCACAGAGTATTATGAAGTTCTACTTTAAAGTGTAAATTTAAAACACCATTTCCCCATGTTCATTAACTTTTTCATGCAAAGCTGAAGGCAAGCATACTGATTATCCACATTTGGGAACAGCTTTATAAGTAACTGTTCCAAACTGTCTGCTCTTTCCCACCTTTTTCATGAAAGAGATTTTGTCATTTTAATGTGAAAACATACACACATTAAAATGCATAAAAAATTAGAACATAATTTGGTAATAATCTCATTTTTTTATCCTATACAGCCTTTCTACTGAATGCAAATTACTAGACCCTACATTACTGGTTGGTGCAACAGCTGGATAGTATATATGCAAAATGGAATTTGCTGACTACACTCCTCTTCATATGTGGAATAAATGTGGGATGGAACAACTTCAAGGGATAACACGAGGGACATCTGTCATAATGTGAGAAAGTTGAGCGCTATTAAATAATGATCTCTGATTACTATAACGAGACTCCTAAGTAAAGGCCAAATCAGCATCTCAAGTTTGCTGTGTGCAAAGGCTAAAACAGCATTTTGGATTAAAGAAAGGGCCAAAGTGATCCAGTGTCGTTCATATTTATAAATGAGAGTGCAGCACTGGAGTACTATATCCAGTTCTGGAGACCCCATCTCCACAAGGACATAGAAAGGATGGAGGCAGTTCAAAGGAGGGCAACTAAAGTGGTGCAGGGTCTGCAAGAGAAGCCATACAAGGAGAGACTAAAGGAGCTTAATATGTATACCCATGAGGAAAGAAAGGAGAGGGTGGACATGATAGAAACTTTTAAGTACCTCAGCGGAATCAACAAAGTCCAAGAGGGTAGCATCTTTCAGAAAAAGAGATGTGCAAGAACAAGGGGACACAATTTGAAGATAAAGGGGGAATGGCTCAGGGGCAATGTGAGGAAGTATTTTTACAGAGATGGTGGTGGATGCATGGAAAAGCCTTCCTGAGGAGGTTGTGGGGTCTAAAACTGTGGGAGAATTCAAGAATGCATGGGAAAGACATAAGGCAATTCTTGTGGGGGGTAAGAATAAATAGCCTGTTGGTTAACTAGGATCTGTAGCTTATCGAGTAGGTAGAGAAATGAACAGACTGGGTGGGCCAAGCGGTCCTTTATCTGCCATCAGAGTATATGTTTCTATATCTATGTTTCAATCTTATTACATATTTTTGTATTAAAATTTTGGAAACCATATTGTGCCAGAACAATCACTAAGCCAAAACACTGTCTTGCACCAGTAAAATGTTGGCAGAAGGAATACTCTCAATTGGACTCTTCCAGATTTGGCATTTAACATTTTTAAAGTCAACAGACTTCATATCTCTCTCTCTCTCTCTCTCTCTCTCTCTCTCTCTCTCTCTGTTAGTGTAATAGGTTTGTATTATTATTTCATCTGACCATGTTATAAAGTTTTGTTATATCTTCCTCATTCAGTAATGGCCCCAAGGAACTTTTTTGTATACAATGTAATATAGTTTACCAGATGTAAAACTGCAAACAGAAACAGAAGACTTTCTAATAATGCTGAAAAAAACAACCAGTACGTTTCAGCTGAAAGTCTTCTGGGGAACCCCAATAAATTATTCACACGTGTGCACAGAATACTGCTTCACAGTTTATAGAAGTAACTGCAAAGTCTTGTCAAAATTCCAAAAAGCATCACAAATAATCCTCATTACAGAGTTACAGAGCTACAGGGTTCAGCGAGAATATTGCAGATAGGTATGCTGTTTCTAAATTAGGGCTTGCAGATTATTTTTGACTTGTTAACCTATCAGACCACCATTATCAAACAAAAGCAGTGAATCAACTTCCATAAATCCAAATTCAAAGCACCAGCATGTCTGCAGTGCCACTGTTACCTTTTTTAGTAAGTTAGTCTCTAGAGCTGCTCATAGAAAACCCATGCAGTGCATTGCACACCATGTTGGCATGCTGAACACCAGTTCAGGCTAATAAAGTTAGACACACTAAATCAGTCCTAAATCAGACTGTAAAAATTGTGACATGAATTCTGTGACTTTGTTCACAATACGTGCATAATGTTAGTGATCACTGCAAATTAAATATGTGGGGAAACTATCAATAACAGTAATACTGAACTGTTGTACCAATGACTTTATTTCAGTGAAACATCAACATGGCACATTTTCCTCAATTTTCCAGCATTCTGAGTTATGGAGAGTGTAAGTGACTGTATGGAAAGGGGAAGACTTAATATTAAACTGTCTTTTATCACCAGAGGTAACAGTGTTTTAAAACTGTGAACTACATTTAATTGGTTAGGTGAGTGATGCTGGTGTAGGGAGTGGGAACATTTTACTTTTTTGTCATTTTTTAAGGCAGCAGAAATTTTCAAGTTTAACATCTTAATATAGGGATTGGGGTCATAGCCATGGTGAGTTCTTTTGTAATTAATAAAAGCATCAGCAGCTATAAAGAATGGTCCATCCAGAGGAACCATGAATGTCCCAACATTATCCCATGGAATGAATGTATGCCTATGTATGCTTTGTGTCTAAATTGACAATTTTACATAATTTTGGTGACATTGGTACCATTCACAGCACTGGAGTATGTAACTGATCAATGCATATGCAAAATTACAGTGCAGAGTGCAAGGTACTGGAAGCATGCAAAAAGTGTTGAGTCATTCTGTGCAATTAAATAAATTTCCTATACTATACAAATTAAATAAAACTCTGACCTGCACAATGTGAAAATGAATAGTAAGAAAAAAATGCACACAGAAACAACTGTGAGCTGTGGGCCACTCCTCCTGCTCATCTTCATATATGTTATTTTTTGTTGGGATGGGGGTTGTTGGGGGGATCATTGTATTCAGAACTTACAAGTATAGACCAGATCATCTTCAAGTAATATATAGTGAATCTAAAACTTATTTCACAAGTCTTTATTTAGAATGTGAGAAATGATCATGTCAGCATATACAGTATAGTCCTGTATCCCAGACAAAGCACTGCATATTGGGGTTTGCTTGATAACACCCAGCCCAATACCACACTGAGGGAAATCTGAATTTCTTAAACCTAAAAAAAACTGACAGTGTTTGTATGTCACTTGACAAAATGTGTAGGATTTACTGTAGTATATAATGATGTGATGTAAACATCCAAACTTTTCCTAACATCTGACATAGTTGTCACTTTACAATGTCATGGCATGGTAAATGCAGGACTCACTGTAAATGCTTTTATTCCCATCATGGCTAAAGATTCCTGAGAAATTCCTCGGCAGCTCATATATTTTGTCTGGCCATTCTCATCCTGTGGCAGTCAGTATGATACAGAGACTGCATCAAACAACAATTGACTCCATTAAAACCAGCCACATGTTTCATGACAGCACTTACACCTGTTTATAGCAGCCACTCAAAGCAAACACACATAGAGACACGCACACACACACACACACTCACGCACGCATGCATGCACACACACACACACACACACACACACACACACACACACATATCAGTATTCCAGTTCATCATTATAGTTCCAAGTTACCAATTTCATAGTACTTGCAGCCTGGATAAGCAGATCAAGTGACCGTCTGCAGAGCCTGTTGCATTGCTTAATTTCTCTGCATTTTATGGTATTTGGAATGGCATCTTCTACTGATTTTACTGAACCAGTTGGTTCTGGTTCTTCTAAGTTGTAAATGTATTTTAAACCTGTTCGTCCGGTGAATTGGGTTCTTACAAACATGGGACCTTGCTGATTGTGACAAACGTCTTTATGCCTTATAACTCTAAAACCGTGCAACACAACTTGTTTATCTGTATAGGAAGGATTTGGGGATGTGGTTGCCTTGGTTAGTATATAGTCGATAGTCTATATAAAGTATATTAATAGCGCTGTTAATGTCAGTCTCACTTTTGTACAACCATAATGTTTTGAAAAAAGGATTTATTTAAAAATGTATTTTCTTTATTTTGTAGAGAGCACAGCAGTTGATCATATGGTTTCCTGTCATGTTTTTAGCCTTCCTACTCATCTTCCACTTATGCCATAAAGCTAATATATTGTGACTGCCCTTCTCGTTTGTGGCAAATCCTTGCAGCTGCCTCAAAATCAATAGGTGTCAAAGAAATATGAAAACAATAATGACAGAGAACTTAAATCCTGGGTAGAGCCTGCGTACTATAACAAGCAAAGGGAACGTATCCATGTATGTGAAAATATATCATATAACTGTGTGATTTTGTGATCAAAGTGGCACTCACTGGGCCCCCCCAACCAATCACAACATAATGATTGACAACAATATCTGTCAAACAATTTTTTTAATAATGCTGTATTTGTCTGGAGATATTCAAGATTCAGTTGGGATGAACCACGTGCTAGACATTCACAAATGTGACACATTAAAACCTAAAGATTCTTATCTTTGTATATGAATGTTATGCACAGGTTCAATTCTTGCGCATGGTTAATGTGTGGTGCTGCATTTCTCGATCTGATCACAGAAGCAGCTGACATCAATTCTGGAAAATAAATGAAACACAAAAAATGAGTATAATAACTAAACATCAGAAAAACTGCCTACCAGGGGACATATTGGGAGGTAACCCATAGTCTAATAGTCTACTATCTTGCTTGAATGTGTATTATGTGAAATAGAGACTGCTGTTTAGGTAACAAATACAATATTTGAATTGATTGTGGACCCCCCCACCTCATTTCCCCTTCCCCACCAACATCACAAAATGGGAGACAACATTGTTAAAATTATCAAACTCAATTAATTTGCCACCAGACTTCCTAATAAGAACCAGCAGCAGGGCATAAAGATAGAGTGGGAGAGTTGGCAACAAAACGGTGGTGGGGGGGGTCAAGTATGTGAGCACAAACATTATATGCTCAGTACATTGACATCTGCCATACTTTCACCATTGTTCCATACATGAGACTGGGCAAAGGAGTAAGAAACTAAACAAAACTAATGTGAGCACTGTGTTCATTCATTTTTACTAATCCAAGTCCTGATTAATTTAGTTGAGAGCTGGGATACCAGTCCTTGTTTTTATTTATGCTGCCCTTGCACACTGTTGTTCATACTGGACTTTGAAAACTGAACTTACAGGTAATACCATAGTTTAAATTCTTAGATCTGATCTCAGATCAACTGTATGCTGCTTTCTTGAAACAGCATTAAATGAGAATTTTTATTGATGTTTACATAGTTAAATCTATGAGGCTGTGATAAATCTTTGAAAATCTGCAAGGGATTCTGAGGTCTCAGAATTATATAAACTAACCTGGAATACAATACTGTGCAGTAACTAATTTAATGTGATCACCATTTTGTTTCATTCTTGCTAAACCTGGCCCTAATGTTTCTAGTTTTGTGACAGGTGGGCTCGGTTGTGCATGGAGATCACTGTGCAATTATCAGACTCAATCTGTTTGCCATCAGACTTCATAATCAAGCAATAATACCTGACAGGGTGGGCAGCATGGGACAATACCGGACCGCCCAGGGGCATAATGAGGCACAATGCCATAGGCAGAGGGCCTTATTGCCCTTGGAAGGTCTGGTATTGCCCATACCACACTCCCTGGAGGGTATTATTGTGCTTAAGAAATGGGCTACCAGTGACATTTGTATGTGGGATTTCATAAAATTAAAGACATTTAAAAAAAATAGAGTGAAATGAAATTTAAGTTTTTGTGTTGTAAAGTAGTCCTTCCCTTTGTATGCAGTTCCATGACTTGTTGCCCCCCTGCACCAGAGCTATTCTGTTCCCCCCACCCCCTGGACAACCACATTCAGAACAGTTATTCCCATTGTTGTTTGAAAAAAAAAACACCCTGTCTCTCTTGCCAGATTCTTTTCCCCCTATTCAGAAAGACCCTGCCATGCAAAGGCAGGAAGTGCAGAGCAAGGGTAAGAGGTGGCAGGGCAGAATACAATGCCGGTGTTTTACTTTTAAATTTAAAGCATGCTTTAATGACTCTAAATGTGGCTTGCAGCACATGGAAAGGCTGAGGTGAGTGCAAACAGATGGCAGCAGCAGTTGCCAAAAAGGAAGAGTTTTTTTACTATTTGAAGGGTTATTGCTTTGTGGAGAGGGATGTCTGACTGAAAAGGCTTCACTTGGATTTAAGTATGGCCCAGTAGGCTCAAAGGAAGTAGTTACAGGAGCAGAGTGGGTGGGTGGGCAGGCAGTGGGGTGGGGAAGCACTTACTATACAACGGCTGTCACAATCGCAGGGTTAAAAAAAGAACAAAAGCATGTTGGTTGCCCTGCAGAGGTGCCATTTTCTTTACGTCCATTTTGAAATGTGGTTTGAGGGGAATTGGCAATGATATTGATGGGGAAGACTGGAGCCAGGAGAGGTACTGAAAAGGGGTAGGAGGAGAAAATGTCTAAGCTGATTCCATGGTGGCTGTCAGGCGAAACTGAGCGAGCGGTAGCAGCAGTAGTTTTTCTCACAGCACAAAATGAAGAAACAGATGGTTTAGCACTTGCAAAACAGTTTACTGGCTGCTGTCTGGTGGTGGTGATTTGGGGGGGCTCTCACTCTCTCGCTAAAGGATGAAAATAAATTGTGGCAGTTTGCAATTCTGTGCCCAGTGCTTTAGCCAATAATAAAGCAGACTGGGCACAAGGATAGCAGTTATAAGACTGGCAGGGTTGGCATATAGCTGGGACTTTTACTACAGGGCTCTCACTATAAGTTAATGTGCCCCTGCCAACCAATCAGATCTCTCAGATTTTTAAGCCCATTTTCTAATAAGAATCAACTCAGGGCATAAAGAGAGAGGGGGAGAGTTGACAACAAAATGGGGGCTAGCAAGTGAGCAGAAGCATTATATGCTCAGTACATTGACATCTGCTATACTTTCACCATTGTTCCATAAGTAAGACTGGGCAAAGGAATAAGCAACTAAATAAAACTTTGGTAAATTAAAAAAAGAAGAAATTCCCTGAGGAGCGCTGAATAGCTTTATGATATGTTTGGCTGTTCTGATCTCAAATACTACATAAATGGCTTTGTAGTCCAGTGGCATCAAGGTTACTATTAAGGAAGCTAAAAATAAGTGCAACATTTGATTGTGTACGGTTGCAGAGGGGTTGCAGGGGCGTGTTGGTCAAATGTTTTGAAATGATGGCGCAGCACCATTACTCACATTGTTAAAAGTTGGCAATCTGCAATGTGCAGTATACTAATAAAAATGCACACTACTGGGTTTTGATAGATTTTAGGAAGAATTTACAAAGTAAACCTTTGCAAGCACTGTGTGCTTGTCAATTACATGCCAGTTGGGCAGTGCTGGGTGACAGGGTAGAATCACGACTCGCAATGCCACAGAGTGCAGGGGTGTAAATGGAGGCAGAGAAGACTGTTTACAATTAATTACACAGTGTATACTGTTAAAATGTGTGGGTGAGACAGTGAGAGGATTGTGATAAGCTACATAAAGTTACAGCTGTTTTGTGTTTGTTTTTCTGCATACTGCACCTGCCCCCACACTGCCAGGAACACAACTGACCCACTGCACACTGCACAAACACCCCACTACAAAATAAATGGAGGCAGAGCAGTGTTTGGAATTATTGTAATTTATTATCTAAGGTGTGTGAAAGGGCTATTTCAAAATGCCTTGATTTATGATGTCAGTGTCAGTGGCTCAGTAGGTAATACACTTGCCTCTGAGGTCGGGAGATCAGAGGGCTGTGGATTCAGTTCCCACATCTGCCACTTGGGCTAATATCCCAGAACTGACACTGTAGTTCAGCATGAGAGGGGTGCTGCACTTCTGAGGTGCTGTCTTTCAGACGAGATGTTAAACCGAGGTCCCATCTGCCTGGACTGGTGGTAGTTCAGGTGGACGTTAAAGATCCCATGACACTTAACTAAAAGAGTAGGGGAATTTTTTATTGAAATAACATCAAGTAACACAGTGTCAAAAAAAAACTCAAGAAAAACAATAAGAGAAAACAGTGTTAAAATCACACAAAATATTTGAGAAAAATGCAAAAATACCAATCAACCAAAAAGAAAATTAACTACAAAAATTATTATTTTTTTTAAACATTAAGAATAGAAATGACAGATGGAAAGCAAGATCATTTGTTAGAACCACTAAATAATTACTGATATTTAATAAACCAAGAAAAACCTTTCCACCAATTGGTAACTTTTTTAGATGTATAATGGACTAAATCAGAGCTATGCACATTTTCCATAGCAATCTGTATTAATTTCCCCACTGTCTCATAGGGCATCTGTCTTGGGTAGAGTACCCATTGGCATCTGGTTTGCCAAAGATAATATTTTAAAAGACAACAAAAGACCACCAATGTATTCATGGAATAAACAGTTCCTAGACTTTGAAACTGTCCTAAAACTAAATTTCCATAAGTCATATTATTTAACCATTTCATATTCCATTGTGAGGCAAGGTGTTTCCAAAGAACCTTAGCATAAGAGCAAAAAATTAAAAAAGTGCTCAATGGTTTCTTCCTCATTTATACAAGCCTCGTATGGACAATTTATTTCAGATTTGGCTTTATACTTTGCATTACCTCTTACGCTAATTCTGCCATAAACCATTAACCATAAAAATTCCCACATGTGAGATGGGATTCTAGGATTGTTAAGTTGCACTAATACCTCTCTGTTTTGAGAGGAGGGACAATTTTTTAAAATAGGGTTTGGTAGGATGTATTAAAGACATAATCAATGTATATAGCAGAGGCCCCATATTACCAATGACCTTCTGTATTGTTACTCCCTACTTATACAGTTTTTTTGCAGCGGGAATAAGCCATTGTGGGATAGGAATGCTGCTAATTAGTTTAGGCGGGACAGCCTGCCATTTAGTAATATACCCTGCTAAGTTTATTTTACTCCAATAAGAGTATATTTCCTTTTCCAGTGTTAAACAATGTTTGACCAAATGGGCAAAAAATAAGGTATAAAAAAATACTACCGGATCTATTATAACTAGTCCCCATTTTTCTTTTTTAAGCTACGTATATTGACATTTGATTGGATTTAGTCTGTTCCCCCACAGCATTTGAAAAAAATACACTGTATAGTCTTTTTTCCAACTGCTGTGGCGGCAGAAAAAATCATGGCAACATACAAAAGCATAGGAATGAGGAATTGCTGCATAATCCGAATCCGTTTAAGTTTAGCTATTCTCCAATGCCTCTATCTCTGCACTTTAGAATCTACTTTATCTAGTGCTAAGTCCCAATTGAAAGATGGAATATTTTGAGCTCCAAAATAAATACCTAGTAGTTTGAGGGGATCAGAGGAGATTGATATCCCTTTGAGACACACCGGATTCAGACAATCAGTGCCTATAAAAAGCCCTTTACATTTTAATGTTTTAAATTTAGAGTTAGAAAAATTAGCATAAGTAGTCATAGAATCTAGGAAAAATAGGAATTTGAGCATAGTCTATGAAAAACACACAAATATCATCCGCATATGCAATCACATGAAAAGCTTCATTCTTGTTTGGGCCTGTAACACCTTTCCAACTAGGGGATTTAGTTAACAGACATATTAAGGGGTCCAAAGTAAAAATATATAGGAGAGGGCTAAGGGGACAACCTTGCCTTACCCCCGTTTGTACTGGAATTCCAGTTGTGATATGTTGTCTAATAATAGGGTGCACTACTGCCCCGTAGTATAAGGATTGAAGCCAATGTAGTAATTGCTTAGGAATGCCATATGCTTCTAGAGTCAAAAACAAAAAAGGATGGAAAACCCTGTCAAAGGCCTTATACTGGTCAACAAAGAGAATACAGCCTTGACCATTTTGTGAGCCCACAAAATCAATTAAATCTCTAATAATTATTAGGGCTTGGTGAATTTTTCAGCCAGGCAAACCACAGAATTGCTAGGAGGATAATACTGTTGTAGCATGGGTTTTTATTCTGTTGTTAAGAATGATTGCAAACATTTTATAATCAGTATTCAAGAGTGTAATCGATCTCCAATTATCAATAGAAAGTTTGTCCCCAGATTTAAACAACAGAATCAATAGGCCTTCTGTAAACCATGAAGGTATAGTATGAGTAAGAAAAAAATTTAACACCTTTTCTAAACACTGATCCAAAAGACCAGAGAAGGATTTATCAAATTCATTAGTCAGGCCATCCGACCTGGGTGATGTACCATTTTTTAATGACTTTATGGCTTGTTCAATTTCAAAGATCATAATTGGTTGTGTCAGTTTACTACTAAGATGTGGATCTGTAAGGAATGCTGCTGAGTTTAAAAAATGTTTAATATTGCTTTCTGAAGGAAGGTGTGAAGGGACATAAGTGAACATGAAATTCTTAATTATAGCATGTATCCCTTGTATTAAGGACACAATGTCACCTTTTTCATTCCTTAAGGAGTCCATAACAATAGAATTCTTACAGGTTTGAAAAGCTTCAAAAGGATCCTCATGTGGAGTTTTTAATGCCCCATATTGTAACAGGCCTTTCATAGTCTGAGCCCTATTATATTGGTACTTGATTAAGTCTTCTTTAAGTTTGTTAATCTGTTCTGAATAATCAAATCTAGATGTATTGGCCAGTGAATATAAGTATTGTAACTGTTGTCTGAGTTGTAAGTATTTTAAAAAAATTATATTTTCCTTAGTCTTCCCTTGTTTCAAAAAGTAATGTTTAAAATCAATTTTTGAATCTGCCCACGAATCATCTAATTCCTCATATAAAAAAAAACAGATAATCTAGCATCCAGTATATTAGACATATGGAGTTTTATTTCCGGATTAGCCAAGATGGAAGAATTTAGTTTCTATCACAGCCTAACATTAGGTGTGCTAGAACTAGGTGAAAAAGAACCTAGTAATAGCATATGATCTGAAAATGTAGTAACCATTGTCTGAAAATGCACATTGGAGAAGTATTTGGAGAAAAATATATAATCAATAGTGGAAGTATATCTATTCTTTTTGAAGGTGAATTTAGGCCTGGAGGTTGCATTGTATTACAATTCAAAAGATCTGCAGTCTCAAGCAATTTCTGTAAAGCGTTGGAATCACAATATATTTTTTTGTCTTTCAAGAGTGGTGTGGTAGAAGTGGGTTTTAGAGCACAGTTAAAGCCACCACAGAGGAAAATTACAGAGGAAGTGAGTAAATATGGTTTTAAACTATTGAATAAAGCTACTCGTTCTGATTTAACCTGTGAACCATAGACATTTATAAACCGACAATGCATATGTTTCCACGTACCATCCAATATTAAAGCCCTGCCAGGGACTAAATCAATAAGTCTTATCTTTTAAAATCAAATGAGTTAAATAGGAAATCCACATCATCTGCGGTTGCTGTTCCAAAGGACCAGTATGAAGGCCCCCACATCCATTCTCTTTGAATGAACCTTGCCTGGTCACTAGTGTACATCCACGTCTCTTGTAAAAAACAGATATCAAAATTACTATCATGGATGTAGTGGTAGACTACAGTCCTTTTCTTATAATTCAACAAACTATGAATGTTTAATGAACCAATACTTATAGAAGCCATACAGAGAATTCCTAATTAGACTCAAGATTCTTTTTTTCTTTTTTTCTTTTTCTTTCCCTTGTAATCTGATCTATTTTGTGAAAGGGTGCTATTTTCCATTTTAGTAGATTGGGAGTCTGAGTCTTCTAAATCCATTTCAGCATCCCCCATTGGGTCGGTAGAATAGAAAAAGGGTTCTTCAGCTCAAGGTCTACCATAGGTTGGGCTTGACTTCCTTTCAGATTTCTGGTTCACCTGCATACTGGAACAGTAATAAAAGGTGAGGGTGAGAGGTGCTAGCTACCACCTCTGTTGAGTCAGTATAACAGACAGGAAGAGAGGCATCCATGGGCACAACTACTAAAGGGGGAGGGAGGAGGTTCTACTTCCACCTTTACATGGAGGTCTAGGAAAAAAGGGAACGAGGGAGGAGGAAGATCCTCAGATGGAGGTTTGTTTAAGGTAGCAGACATTGTAGGTTTAGTCGGTTTAGAAGGAGCCAAATTTTGGGCATTTTGAATAAGGAAGTCTGGGATTAGGCAAGAGGCCTTGTTTTTTGCAGCCCATGAACATTCTGAAAAGACATGTCCTGTTTCCTCACAGAGATCACATCTTGTGAGATTTGTACACTGAAACGCACTATGCCCAATGTCCCCACAATTGTCACATCTGGGCTTATCACAGGAGCTAGAGAGGTGTGTTTTGGAGCCACACTTGTAGCAAGATCGAGGTTGACCTGCATAAAAGCAAACACCTCTGTCTCTGCCAAGAAAAAACAAATTTGGAATGTGCTCAACACCAGCCTCAGATTGTCAGAGTTTGATTTTATACCTCCAACCTCCAGTCCATAAAAGTTCCATATCTAAAATGGCCTCTGGAGGGCTCATTACATCACACTTCTGATTAAGCCAATAAGTTATGTCTTCCACATGGACCCCCTCATTTTGGAACATCACAGTAATATATTTCATTAAGGGTTTAGTTAAAGGAATTACCAAAAAGGGGGTCCATGTGGAAGAAAACTTGACTTGGTTATACTGTACCTTTCCCAAAACATGTCCAGCCATAAGCAGTTCTAAAACTGATATCAAAATTATCTTCTCCAGAAATGTTTATGAATGCAAATACATCCTTAGGAGAAAATGTTATTGAGTCCTTCAATAACAACTTGCCCACATAGTGCCTATCAGGGCGTATGTCCAAACCTCCTTTATAGCATATGCATACTGCATTACGCCTTGGGGTGGCTTCTTTTTTAATTTTTGAAAAAAGGTCCAAAAGAAGTGGTTTGGTAGCATCCGCAGGGGCAGGAGGATCCTCAGTCACAATTAAGGATGAATCAGTTTTTGAAGGGTCAGACAAGTTGTAATCTGTAGAAGTCATATCTTGTAATGGTAACTTATGATGGTCAAATACTGAATCAGTTGCAACATTCCTGTCTTGTGATTGCCTAGGCAAAGCAGAAACAGGCACTTTAGGTCACCATTCTGGGGAATTTTGGGTGAAATTTAGTGTGGGGTCCCAGTCTGGTGTGGGAATCCAGATCCCTTTTTCAGTTTTTGTCCAACCCACCTCACTTAAGGCTTTATGAGGAGACCACAGCTCTTCAGAAGTTCTAGGAGGTAGTATAGTGTCAGGTACATGAATAGTAGAACCCTGGGAAGTGTCAGGTAAAGTAGGATTAATGTGAAATGTTCCTGATACAGGAGGGGGCTGCAGAAATTTGCTCTATAACAGTTGCTGCAGGAGCTGCTTGTTTAAGTGTGCAAGTATCCCGCAAACCCATTTGTGGGTCTGAATCTCAGGTGTAAGAAAAAACAGTTAAGCCATCCTGTGTGGTGGGAGAGGTCTGATAAATTATAGTAGGACCTGGTACAAGTGAGGATGGTGCAGGCAGCTCAGTGCAAAAAACAAATCCAGCAGACCTAGAAAGAGTAGGGCGTGATGAATCTCCAGGAGCCACCTGACAGTCAGGTAGCACAGTCTGCATTGAATGAGCCATAATTAGGTTACCCTCGGAGGTAGAATTCTCCACTTGTACCGCAGTTGCATAAGTCAAAACCATAAGTGTCTCCAGCTTTAGGCAAAAGTAATCCAGAACTCCTTTACTGCCAGCTGGAGAAACTGAAACATCAGAGCATTTAATAGCGAGTTCAGAAACCAAAGGTTTGACAGGCTTACATTGCCCTTCACAGTATAGCTCAGCTGCCACATCACTCTGGAACGCAAGCCCAGCAACAGGTGAGTCAGGTGGCTTGATATTAAGCTCAGAGTCCTGGAAATGGGTTAGTTTCGCAACCAAGCGCTCAAGTCAAGCAAAGATGCCTCTCGTTTTCTGCAGTTAACAGCTCTTTTAGGGATTTCTCATCCATTTCCGTATCAGGTAAGGTCTGTACAGAATTTGTTACTTCAGGTTGATTTAAATCCAAAGCATTACCAACAGTTAATATCTCCAGCTCTTCAGCTTGCTGAAAATCAGACAACATCCAAAAATACCTCTGAATTATCCAAAACCAGTTGCTCTGAAGAAATTCTCTCTCCTTCATTCAGGATGGCCTGCTCTCCTGGTGTTCCACTCAAAGTGGCCATGGCTCACAGACAGCAAGCCCCCCTACTGCCAGCAATGCAGTAGGGGAATTTCCCCAGTGACCTGGCCAAATTTCCCTCATTCACTAAAAATACCACCAACAGCTTAATCTGGTTCAAGGTCAGTTGCTATTCATCTGTATCCCCTTCCCCCGGGTCATGCCTGAAAATAGGCAGGATTTGTCTAGTGCACTTACCCGGTCAACAAAAATGAAATGAATAAAAATAAATAAAATCTAGGTAGGCCATGTTCACAGCCCCTTCCTGGTCTACTACTTTGGTCACCCAGTCAAATAAATCAATTAGATTTGTTTGACATGACCTTCCTGCTGTGAATCCATGCTGCCTTGGGTCCTGTGCCCCATTGGCCTCTAGATACTCAACAATTCTTTCCTACAGAATGGATTCCATCATTTTCCCTACCACTGAGGTCAAACTGGCAGGTCTGTAGTTTCCTACCTCTATCTTGTTCCCACCTTTGTGAAGGGGAATCATATCTGCCCTTCTCCAGTCCTCAGGTACCACACCATCCTCCCATGATTTATTAAAAAGGGTAGTCAGTAGTGTTACTAGTTCTTCCATTAGTTCTTTTAGAATTCTGGAGTGAATTCCATCAGGTCCCATTGCTTTATCCACCTTAAGTTTTAAGAGTTCTTTCAGAACCCTTTCTTCTGTGAAAGGACTAATATCAACCCCCCTAACCAGAGTGCTTCTATTGACTGAATTAGGCATCTCCCCTTGCTTTTCCATTGTGAATACTGAGCAGAAATATTCATTCAGTATCCCTGCTTTTTCACTGTTGCTCTCTGCCCAACCACCTTCCTCTTTATTCAGCCTCAGTATCCCTGTCTTCATCTTTCTTTGCTCCCTAATGTACCTATAAAAGGTGTTACCCCCCCCTTCTTAACTGAGTTGGCTATCCTTTCCTCGGTTTGGGCCTTTGCTATTCTGACTGCCTTCCCCGCTTCCTTCTGCTTTAACTGGTACAGTTCTCTGTCCTGCTCTTTCTGTGTTTCCTTATACTTCCTGAATGCTATCTTTTTCTCCCTTACCTTCCGGCCACTTCTTTTGAGAACCATAGTGTTTTTTTCTTTCATTTTGATTTGTGTATTTGCTTCACACAAAGGCTTGTTGCCTCCGTGATGGCAGTTTTGATGATTCTCAATTGTTGCTCCACCCCACCTTCTTGCCTGTTTGCTAGTGCTTTTCTGAGGCACTCTCCCATTTTGACAGAATCAGCCCTCCTGAAGTCCAGCACCTTCTCTTTTGTGTGGCTTGGCTCTACAGCTAAGTTTATCGTCAACCACACTGTTTGGCAGTCACTTCTTCCCAGATGGCTACTCACTTCAAGATCAGAGATCTTTTCTCCATCCCCATTTGAGAGTACCAGGTCTAAGATTGCTCCCTCCTGAGTGGGTTCCAAAACTAGCTGCCTTAGGCATGCCCCCTGTAGGGCATCAAGAATGGCCCTGCTCTTTAATGTGGCTGCAGCAAAGGTGCTCCAGTTAACATCTGGTATAATCAGGTCCCCCATCAGCAATATATCCTCTTTCTCTGCCATCCCAAGGATGCCTTCTATCACAGCTTAATCTGGTTCTAGGTCAGTTGGCATTCATCCATATCCCCCTCCCCCGGGTCGTGCCTGAAAATAGGCAGAATCTGCCTAGTGCACTTACCTGGTCAACAAAAACTAAATAAATAAATTTCCTGTCTCATTTCCTCCTGAGAAGGGGGTCTGTGGCAACCCTCGGTGGATTGTGGAGCCATTTCCAGTCTCCAGGGTAACTCACAGTGCCTCCTCTCCTCCCTGTTTACCCTTTAGTTCTGTTGCTTTGATCCCTTCCCTTTCATTGAGAGCTACTCCTCCTCCTCTTCTTCCCTCCCTGTCCCTCCTGTAGATTGTATATCCTGGTATGTTGACATCCCAGTCATGGTTCTCTGTGTACCATGTTTCTGTGACTGCCACGATATCCAGACATCCCTCTTCCATCAAGGCCATGATTTCGGGGAGCTTTTTACCTAGACTACGGGCACTGGTACTCATTACCCCTCTATTTTTATGACTTTATTTATTTTTGCCCCATCCCTGTCCTTACTGCCTTTGTTTTTTTCCCCTGTCCATATCCCTATTGACTGCTCTATCTTGGTGTTTACCTCACTAACTACCCTGATTTTAGGGGGGTGCTAGGATTTCCCTTCTCCTTTTCAGTGCCTCCCCCTTGGCTCATTTAAATGCTTGCCAATGAATCATTTAAACCTATCACCAAGGATCCTGGTTCCTCTCCTGGATAGATGCAGATCATCACACCTGTATAGGCCTGCATCCCTCCAGGTAGAGCCCCAATCCTCAGTGAAGCCAAATCCCTGAGCTCTGCACCAGTGTTTCAACCAGTCATTGAATCCCATGGTGCGGAGTACCCTAGCTTCATTCATATCATAGACAGGTAGCACTTCTGAGAAAGTTACCGTGTGTGCTACTTTCTAAGGCCCCTCCCCAACTCCAGAATCTCCTATTGCATTGCTCTGATCCCATTCTCAGCCAGGTCATTTGTCCCTAGGTGGATAATGACATCCAGGTCACTCCCCCTTGCAGCTGCTCCCACGATCCTGAGGATTCATTTCCTGTCCCTCCAAGCCATGGAGCTTGGCCAGCACCTTACCTCCCTTTCCCCTCCCTCACCCAGTTCTACCCCCTAACAATTGAGTCAGCCACCAGGAGTTGTTTTCTTCCCCTGTGGGGTCCTGTGTCACCTTCCTGTGGGTCTCCATTGTGGAGGTTCCCAGCATCCTCCTTGGTTTCCACTGTGGGTGCCTCCATAGAGGAACCATACTCCACCAGAGTGGTGAATGAATTATGGAGAGGCACAACTGGAGGGATGCACCTCTGTTGCACCACTCTCACCCTCCCTGAGTCCATTGCGGTCCAACCACTCCTCTTTCTTGGCAACCTCTGAGGTAATGGCAGTGGTCTGGGTGGTCCCTGGGTGGAGGAGCAGGTTTCCCAAATAATTTCCAGGTCAGCATGGAGATAAGCACCCTCCACCCTCAGACCAGAGAGGTGCCTGTAAATAGGGCAGAAAAGCAATTTCTAGAATGTCTTCTGGAAGACTGCTGCTCCACAGCCAGTGCATTGCACCACTCCCCACATGTCTGTGTCCCTTTCTATTACAGATGCTTTTCTTTGTTGTTTTTTTTTTGTTCTTATTTTAGTGTGTGCAAGCCTGTGAGTGTCTCTACCCCCTATTCAGTGTGCTGTGCCTTTAGGGATATGAACAAGTATATGTTGTTAGCAGTTTTGGGGACGTGATGTCAGAACCCCTGCTATAAAGGAAGTTATGCACTTGGGGTGGGTGGGGTGAGGAGAAGGGTGAGAGGGAGTAAACCTATGCCGTCCAGAAACAATAAACTACAACTCTGACCCTCCACCTTGGGGATTGCCTTCCTTCCTTTCAGACACCTATTTCACAGAGGTTAAGTAACAGGTCTAGTCACAAATGACTACAAATACCTCCCAGCTACAGGTAAAGATAGAAAGGGGATTTTTCATTGTCGGCAAAGAAACAGTTGTAATGAAACTATAAAACAATACCTAATGTTTCTAATTTATTTATGTGTGTAAGGAGAATGTGATGATCAGCAAAACAACATTTAATTAATCTGTTTTATTTTGTATTTAAGTTGCTTTATTTTTAGGGCCCAGTGCAAGTAAATGTGATGCTAACAGTTACAAAGTGAAAAACAATGGTTGCCAGTTGAATTCTTAACATCCTATTAGCGTAATGACACCAGTAGTGATCAGTGCACATTTGGAAGCACTTTTTTATTTTCCATGCATGGAACATAATTGCTACATGAACAACAGCCAATGAGATTTCAGGATTTCCCCTTACCATTTTATAAATACAGTTAAGCCACTTATAGTGGGTGCATTCGTGAACAGCCATTCCACCCATTATACAGGCAGTCGATTTAACCAAAATGTACGTTTTGATTTTCCTGACTCATTTTCTAAATACTGCACATAAACTCATGCCAACTGTGACTGCCTGCCATTCACCTCCCAAACATTCTCGTGTCTCTTCCCCCACTAGCCCCTTGCTCACTTCCTCACCCTCCCCTGAACTTCTCCATCACAAAAAAAAAAAGCACACACACAAAACAAAGTGAACACTGCACTGTCGCTCCCGCTTTCACCTCAGCTGTCTGGCTGATCATGATCACTTTGCCATGCAGTCAGTTCCTTAAAAAATACTTACACTTGCACAACTGATGCTGTTTATTTTAACGAAAAAAAATTCACCAAACCACTGTCCCTATGTGACTCCTTCAAACCTGGCAGCATGTTGCACTGACGGAATGACATACAGTATCCCACAGTGTCAAAGGCATATTACAGATGAAACAGCAGGTGGGCAACATAGGTAATATGCCTTTAATTTTTAATTGCAGTCCATTGAAATGGCAAATGGTTTTTGGTTTCTGCCCATTACAAATGGCTGCCCGTAGTAAGCATGGGCTCTATGAGTGGTGTCTACTGAACTAGATTCATACTGTGGATGAATTAGAATGGTGCTGCAACATGTTTCTGGTGGTAAATAGCACAGTATTGTTGAAAGATATTTAATGTTTTCATGGCAGACATGTCACCAGATTAAGAACTTCAGAATCCCATGTATTTATTCAGGAATGAAAGAAAATGAAAAGGCAAATAAGTATCTTGATGTTTACCAGAAAAACATTATTGCTAAAAAAACAACATAGTGACTAACAAATACTGCTGCTTCAAAAAAGACAGCTATTACTTACAAAATTGCATATCTTGGGCTCAATTTTCAAAGGGCTTTAATGGATGCAAGAGAGTTGTGGCTAGGATTTTTGATGCAAGTTGTGATTTGTGTCACAACTTGTGGCAAATACAATTTTATAACATGGCCTGCATCAGTGACAGACACAGCTGTGATCAACCCCCTGGTGCCAGGGTTGCATTCAACAACCCAATGCACCAGGGCACAAGGGGACTTGCACCATTGTGGGGCTGCCACATCCCTTTATTTTGTATATTCAAAGCCCCATCATGGACACAGCAAAGGGGCAACAGTTAGACCAGCCAACAGGCTGTCTAAGTGGTTGTGCCCATGGGATTGGGTAGTTCAGGGGACAGTAAGGGCACACAAAAACCATGGGAGGAGTCTGTGGGGGTGTAGGGCACAGATGGGTAGGGGACCCAGCCATGTGCCATTGTAATGTGCTGAAAAATGTAATGTACACAGGTGCACCTACTGTACAGAAACATTTCAATAGTCTAGCACCCCACCCAGTAACACTGAACATATTCCTTTGTCCCTTAGTGGACCCCCCACCACCACCGATTCCCAATCTTCCCCATGTTTATAGACAAAATTGCCCCTGTACTATGGTGACCCAGTCCCCAATGCCACTGGAAAACATTGCCACAATAATCCCTGGTGGTCTGGTGGCCCTGTACACTCCCCACCCCACCATGCACACATCACCACGGCTGGCCACAGAATGGATTATGCATGTATTGTATACTGTTATACAGTATGTGCATAATGCATTTTGTGGCTGGCCATGGTGGAATATGGAGGGAAGTCCCAGTCACAGAAGCAGCTCGAGGATGGGTGAGCAGGGTGGGGTGACCACTGCCTGTTTGAGTGGGAGGGTGGGGGCCACTAGGCCACCGAAGCAATGATATTGTAGTTGTGTGTGGGCATGGCAGCAGCACGGTGAGGTATTGCGACAGGGTCTTTGTCCACTCAGGGAGGAGGAGAATCAAGCTATGTGGGAGCTGGGAGGTGCCACTATAGCTTCACAGCATCAACGGGGAGTGAGGGGGTGGCACTACCCTGCCACAGCAGGCATTACCCAATAGTGGCACATGAGTGCCCCGAGCCTCCTGGGACAGTGCAGTATGGGGACAGACCACCATGAGCCACAGCCTGGCATTGGTTGCCCCTTCTGTGCCCTGGTTCCAGTCTTGCTACTCCTTGGGGCACCCAGGGTGCCCCCTGTGCACTAGTCTAGGGATGCATCCTGGCCCTGCCCCTCAGGCTGTCAGTGTGCCGCTCACCTTGGTGCAGAGCCACATCTTGTGGCTATTCCAGATGGTAAGTGGCAAATCTTCTAAAACAGCACCTTTTGCATTTGCCACTGCTTCGTCAGACACAGCCCCCTTCTTGCATCCGATGTAGATGACTTTGAAAATCAGGCCCCTTGGATCTGAAAGCCTTCATCTGTGGAGTTTGTTAGAAATAATACCAAATATTGGATGCATGTGGCTATCAAAGATTTTTAAACCATGCCAGAACACACCAGAAAATCTAATTCTAATTACCCTAAACAGGCATTTACAAGCATGATATAGTAAAGTGCATTTATTTTTGTCTAAATTTGTTTTCACTATATTTGCTGATCAGTACCCATTCATGAAATTAAACTGACAGAAAAACATGATTTTCTCTTGACTAATGACTAGCATTTGTAGCTACTTTTGCCTTTTGACCTCTACCCCATTATGACTTAAAATAGATAATTCTTTCCCAGTCCAGACAAATACATTGAAAACCCCTGATCACAAATGTACTTGGGTCCTGCAACTCACTCAGCTGTCACTATACCACCCATTAATAAAGACTGGCGCCTATTGATAACCCTCTCTTGGTGTCAGCAGGGGCTGGGCATTGCCCAGAGATGGCCTCTGTTTAGGAGTAAGATGGTATACTTGCTAGATGGTTCCCTGCAGTTTCAAACACTCTTCTGTATCTTTCTCCCAAAACTGTGGAGGGCACTCAATTAAAATTTCTGTCTTGTCTGATGAAATATAACAATGCAACATATTTAATCAGTTGTCACACTTTAATTAGATTCACTGTATTACAGAATTACATGCACAGGCAATATGGTCCCTAAACGCTCTCCTTCTTGGCACTGTACAAAGAACTTTGATCCTGACTCGGGACTCAAGTCATAACCTATAGGGACCCCTTCTAGAAGTCAAACCCTATTCTCATTACCATTGGTCAACATGACCACTCTTATTTCTCATAAACATCATTGGGTGAGGTTATACCTTAGGTCAGAGAGTTTAAACACACATGTATACATGCTCTTTGTGACACTGTAGCTTCTATTTCAGCTGGCATGCAGGAGGCAGCACCACTGTAGAGACATTCTTACAGAATTCTTTGGTTCATGTCTCCCAGGGACCTTGGTCCAGAAGGCTGTAGCTCAACTCTGCCTAGTCTTCTCAGACTCTGAAGGCCACCCCTTCACTGGGTGCCTCAGTTTAACCATATTCCTTTCACCAGATAGTGGTCTGGATATAGAATCACAATATAGCCCTCTGAAAGTGGTTGGCAGTCCCCCCAACCTCTGTCTTAGGCAGTGTCTCCAATGTCAATCCTAGATCAGGATCTTCTTTACATAATGTAAGCTTATCTCCTATAGTCAGCAGCTCAGTCTTTCTCACTGGGTATCTCCGTCATCAATTCAGCTGATAGCTTCTCTAAAGCACAGGACCATAAATCCTCTCCAACAGATGAACACTCCATCTTTGTTTGGACCTTCTTTGCACCACAAGAAAGCCAGGAACATCCCTTGAGGGAGAGCCCTAAAGGGTTTCCAACCTTCCTGGTGCCTCCCTTACTTACTTACTTCCAAAAAGTAATGGTGATCTACTCTGCCTTCAGACTCCAAAACCTCTGCAATCACCATTGCAGTCATGGTACATATCCCTGGAGGCTATCAAGTGACTGGAGAATTAGATCAGTTATTCTCTTTCACTGGTTCCATAGACAGCTGCTTCTGTGAGGGGCCCTTCCCTCCTCAGGTGATCTGGGAAGTGACCTGAGGCAAGGGTGCCCCACAGGCACCCCTAGCACCCTCTTCTCACTCTGCCATCTTTCCAACCAACAAATGGCAGTCCAAGCTCCTCTCATTGAACTCTCTGTCAAAGGCAGTAACAGTTGGTATGCTACAGGTATGTGGCCTGGTATTCTAGTAATTAACTCCTCTCCCCTGCTGATAGGAAGGGTTATTACACAGTAAATATACCACAATTAATAAAGTAAATCAAAATAATATAACTGACCAATGCCTCTTAGACTCACCTTGCAGAAGTGCATGACCTGAGTGTATTGTGCAATATAACACCTATATTCAGTAAACATACAAAAGTGGCATACACTACCATCCATGTATGTGTGTGTGTCTTTGACAACAGGACAATATATTGGTCATACAATAGATAGACAGATAGATAGATAGATAGATAGATAGATAGATAGATAGATAGAAGAAGCCAGAATGTGAAGGAAGGAAACATATTCAATTCAGTGCTTTAGAGTAACTGGTAATTGGTATTTTTCTTTTAAACTTAGATTGTAGGCTTGTAGTGACACTATACTTTCTTTCTGTGTTGTCTTTACTTATAATTGTTTTTGGGCTGTTGAAAATTTAAAACATAGTGGTGGTGTAATTCTGTGCTGTCTTTAATTGCTGCAAATTTTATCTTGGCTTGTCTGACTGTCCTGTAGCTGGGTGAAGGGTGTTAATTGTCTGGCCTCTGACCTCAGCTACGTGATAACTGGAGGTGGGGCTTAGTCACAGTTAAAGCAGCAAACAGAGGTTCATCTTCTCAGAAGAAGCCAGAAGGTGAAGGAAGGAAACATATTCAATTCAGTGCTTTAGAGTAACTGGTAATTGGTATTTTTCTTTTAAACTTAGATTGTAGGCTTGTAGTGACACTATACTTTCTTTCTGTGTTGTCTTTACTTATAATTGTTTTGGCTGTTGAAAATTTAAACATAGTGGTGGTGTAATTCTGTGCTGTCTTTAATTGCTGCAGGTTTGCCCCCTTCCACCCCTTCCCCCAACTCTTAATTATATGCCCTGATAAATCTGATTGACAGGAGCTAAACACAGGGTATAGTAAGAGGTGTGAAGTAGGAGGGGCATAAGGGGGAAGAAGACCACCCTCAGCACGACAAGTGTTTTGACTCATTTATTTATTTATTGGTTTCTTTTTCCTTAAAAAAAAAATATATATCTGACTATCAGTTACAGGATTTTTAGTACTGTAAATAAATAAAAAGAGAACTAAGAGAGCTTCAGTAGCAGAGAAGTAGTGGAATTGCAGTATAATGTGGGGAGTGGTGCAATGCAGTGGCTGTGGGGCAGCCATATTCAGGCAGACCTTCTGGACACTGAGGTGCTGCCCTATCTGCATGCATCTCTGGACTGCAGGATGAGGTAGCCAGACTCAGAGCGGAAGTAAACTGGGTCAGGGTACCATCACCCTATCCAGGGACCACCCAGTCCATTGCAGCTGCCTCAAAGGATGCCGAGAACGAGGAGCACTTGGATGACAGTGGGCTCAGGAGGGTTAGAGCAGTCAGGCAGAGGCACATCCCAGATCCTATTCCTCTCAAGAACTCATATGCCACACTGGCAAATGAGGACAACCAAATAGAGGTACCTAGGAAGTGGAAGGAAAGGATGTGGAGGTTAGGCAAGGAGGTGACCTCAGTGGGGAAAGCAGTGGACCCCAGAGGAGGAGGAAGCAATCCTGGTGGGGACTCCATCATAAGAGGGATCCAGCTAGGAACACAGGAGGGGAGGACAGGGGTGAGGTGCCTACCAGGTGCCACGGCATGGAGGGATGGAAGGAAGATACTGGGGATCACTGGGAAGGCAAGACGGGAGGGTGAGCTGGATGTCATTATCCACCTAGGTACTAATGACTTGGCAAATGGGGAGCCAAAGGAAGTTCAGGAAGAGTTTAGGAAACTGGGGAGGGGTCTCAAGCAAGTAGCTACTTCTGTCACTTTCTCAGAAGTACTACCTGTGAGAGGCAAGGGAGAGCATAGAGTGCATGCACCAGGAACTTTAACTCATGGTTGAAGAACTGGTGCTGTGAGGAAGGGTTTGTATTCATTGGTGACTGGGGACCCACCTGGAGGGATGGAGGTTTGTTCAAGCCTGACGGCCTGCATCCATCCTGGAGGGGAATCCAAGCACTCAATGATAAGTTTAAATGCTACATTGACAAGCATTTAAACTAGCAAAGGGGGTGGCAGGCCAGCAAGGAGGGTACCTACTTGCTCACCCCCCACAGCTAGTAGTGGAACCAGTGAACCAGAGGAGGGCTATCTCTGCAAAGCAGTGTGCAAAGATGGAGATTAGTGTCCAAAAGGTGGATAAGCAGAAAAGGGGCAAATTCAGCAGAAGGGCAAACAGCAAGGAGAACCAGGGATAAATGACAACCAAGGAAGGGGCTGGAGTAGAACAGTGAAGCAGTCTAGAGAGGTCAAATCATGGAAAGCCATGTGTGCAAATGCCAGGAGCCTTAGCAACAAGATGGAAGATCTGGAGGCTGTCATGGTACAGTCAGACCTGGACATTGTGGCCATCACTGAAACTTGGTATAATGATAACCATGACTGGGAGATGGCCATACCTGGCTACAACATATTCAGAAGAGACAGAGGAGGCAGGAAGGGAGGAGGAGTGGCACTGTATGTGAAAAATGACATAAGGGCCACACAGATCCAGGAGGAACAAATGGGGAGAGATACTGTGGGTTAAGCTGGAAAGGAAAATGGGGCCAGCTATCCGCACAGGTGTGGTCTATAGACCACCAGCCCAGGAGGAAGAAACAGATATGAGTTGATGCTAGCCATCCAAAGGATGGCAGACAAGGTGAGGTAGTACTGGTTGGAGACTTCAATATACCAGACGTGGACTGAGCATCCCAGCAGCAGCATCAACTAGAGCAGATTTATCCTGGACTCCTTCAGGTGCCTTCTCAAGCAACTGGTCATGGAACCAACTCGGCAGAAGGCAATACTGGACCTGTGCTCACAAACAGGGACAGTGTGATGGGGTAACAGTGGGGAGCACCTGGGTAACAGTGACCACCAGTCATTGTGGTTTGAAATCACAGAAAGAGCAGAACCAAACCACACACAAAACACGTATCCTGGATTTTAGGGGGCAAACTTTGGGAAAATGGGAGATACTTGAAAGGGGCATTAAGGAATGGGACAGGAATCAGGGGTTGAGGAACAGTGGGCAGTATTTAAATGGGGATTATAAGAACAAAGAATTATGCATTAAGCAGGTTAGCAAGAGGAAAAGGAAGAGGAGACCATTATGGTTTTCCAAAGAGGTAGCAAAGAAAGTGAAAGCCAAAACAATTGCATTCAGGCAATACAAAAAGACACAGGCAGAAGGGGATAGGGAGAAGTACCAGGAGAAACAAAGGGAGGCAGGGAAGTCAGTAAGGGAAGCCAAAGCTCAGACAGAAGAACGCATTGCAAAATCAGTGGGTAAAGGGGACAAAACCTTTACAGGTACATAAGAAAAAAAGAAAGACAAAGGAGGGATAGTGAGACTGAAGGGGAGGATGGGAGCCCTGTGGAGGATGACAACAATAAAGCTGACATATTGAACAGGTATTTCTGCTCAGTCTTTACTAAGGAAGAGGGGTAATGGGTCTGAAGGGAGTACAAGGGTGAGAATGGTGCAGAAATGGACACAAGTCCCTTTACACGAGAAAGGGTTCTGAAGGAACTGGAAGTAATAAGAGTTGATAAAGCAATGGGGCCAGATGGGGTGCACCCCAGGGTCCTTAAAGAACTAAGAGAGGTGGTGGCTGAACCTCTGGCTATCCTGTTTAGCCAATCACTGGAAACAGGGGAGGTACCCAAAGACTGGAGGACAGCAGATGTAGTCCCCTTATACAAAAGTGGGAACAAAGAGGAAGCAGGGAACTACAGACCAGTCAGCCTCACCTCGGTAGTGGGAAAGATCATGGAAGCACTACTGAAGGAGAGATTGGTGGAACATCTGTTGTCAATGGACTACAGGACCCAAGGCAGCATAGTTTCACCAGGGGGAGGTCATGTCAGACCAACCTCATTGAATTTTTTGACTGGGTGACTAGGGAGGTGGATCAGGGGAGGGCAGTGGACATGGCCTATCTGGACTTCAGCAAGGCCTTTGACACTGTGCCACATAGAAGACTATTACACAAACTGGGGAATATGGGTGTGGGCAGGACAGTAGTGTGGTGGGTAGGTAACTGGTTGGGTGGCAGGACACAAAGGGTGGTGGTAAATGGCTGTCACTCCACAGAGGGAAGAGTAACCAGTGGGGTACCACAGGGATCAGTGCTGGGACCGGTCCTTTTCAACATCTTCATCAGTGACATTGCACAGGATCTAGAAGGCAGAATTTCACTGTTCGCTGATGACACAAAGCTCTGTAACAGAGTAGACACACCAGAGGTGTAGACAGAATGAGAAGGACCTGCAGAAACTTGAAGAATGGTCAAGGTTTTGGCAGTTGAAAATCAATGCAAAGAAGTGCAAGATAATGCATATGGGGCACAAAACCCTGGCACAATATATCAGTTGGGGGTGAGGATATAGCATGCACCAAGCAGGAAAGGATCTTGGGGTCATCTCTGATGACCTCAAGGTAGGAAACAGTGTGACAAGGCATCAGGTAAAGCAAATAGGATGCTGGGATGTATAGGCAGGCATCACCAGCAGGAAAAGGGAGGTCATAATTCCGCTATACAAGACACTAGTAAGGGCCCCACCTGGAGTACAGTGTACAGTTCTGAGACCATACCACATAAGGACATAGACAGAGTAGAGAAGGTTCAGAGGAGGGCAACAAAGATGGTGCATGGGTTGCATCACAAGTCCTATGAAGACAGGTTGAAGGAACTGAACATGTACTCCTGGAGGAGAGGAGGAGAGGGATATGATAGAGACATACAAGTATCTTACAGGAGGAACAGGGTGCAGGAAAACACTATTTTAAGCGAAAAAGATGTTTCAGGACTAGAGGGCATGGGATGAAGTTGAGGGAGGACGATTCAGAGGAAACATGAGAAAGAATTTCTTCACAGAACGGTGGTGGACAAGTGAACACCCTGCCAGAGGAAGTGGTGAGGCTGAAACAATCACGGATTTAAGAATGCATGGGATAGACATAAAGGAATTCTAGAGGGCAGGGGTAAGGGGAAACAGACTTCTAGGAAAACAAACTGAACTTACAAGCTCAAATGGGCAGACTAGGTGGGCCATAGGCCCTTATCTGCCGACACTGTCTATGTATCTATGTATCTATGTATCTATGTATCTAGATAGAGAGACAGACAGACAGATGGACGGATGAACAGACTGATGGACAGACAGACAGATAGACAGATAGGTAGACAGACAGGCAGAACAGGGACACAAAACTAACAGACAAACTGCAGACAGACAGAAGAATAGGGACACAAAATGATGATCTAAATGATAATGATAAGGGTCCCAATTCTACAAGCACCCCATGGCATGTCACAAGTTGCGACATGCGAGGGGTGCAGTTGCACTGAGGACCCTGCATCTGATTCTAAAAAGGGCAGGGTCCTGACGGCTAAGTCCTGCAACTTGCAACAAACCCACAGGTACGCCAAACAAAGGGAGTATCTGAAGGGTTTGCCATAACCCTGGGTTTAAAGGGCACAAGTGCCCCCCATGCCCATATCCCCCCCTTTCCAGAATGCCCTGCAGGGCTGCCCCATGCTCCCAACCACCATACATGCTGAAAGCCCCGCAGGTCTGCTGCATGCCCCCAACCAAAGTGGCATATTAAACACCGCATCCTGCAATCTGAGATAATGCCCATCCCGATTCCTCTACAATTCACCCATATGCTAGCATCCCTGGTAGTCAGTGGCCCACCCTCCCACCCAGCAACACCCAACCACCTGCTGCCCCCAAGATCCAGCTGTGGCCAGTGACTGGCACAACCCACCTCTCACCACCGCAGCCAGCCACCGACTGAATATAGCAGGAGCATGTACTGTACATATGTGTCGTGTGTACAGTACGCAGTCTTGTTGCATTCAGTCATTGGCTGGCTGCAGTGGTGAGAGGTGGGTTCTGCCAGTCACCAGCCTCAGACGGTTCTAGGAAGGGGAGCGGGTGGTTGGTTGCAGCCAGGTGGGAGGGGTGGGCCACTTGACTACCAGGGATGCCTGGTGTATGGGCGAATTGTAGGAAATCGGGGTTGGGGGGGCATTATGTCAGATTGCAAGATGCAGGTGTTTTATTTGGCACTTTGGTTGGGGGCATGCAGCAGCCGTGTGGGGCTTTCAACATGTATGAGGGTTGGGGGAATGGGGCAGCCTTGCAGGGAAAATATACATATACAGGGGGTCAGAGGCATAGGTCAGCCCTGCAGAGCGCATATACATGTACAGTGGGGCATGGGGCAGCCCTGCAGGACACATATACATATACAGGGGGTCAGGGGCATGGGGCAGCCCTGTGGGGCAAATATACTTATACAGTGGATCGGGGCATGGACTAGCCCTATGGGGCATTGTGGTATGGGAGACAGAGGTCACCCTGCAGGGCAATCATGTGCTGGGGTCAGGGCAGTGCTGGGGGAAGGGCAGCATACCATGGGAGGGATGGGTGGGCTGCACATGCAGGCATCCCATGGGGGCATAAGTATAGTTATGCCAGCTATATGCTTGTGTAACTTACTTTGATGGTTCTCCCAAGGGGTTGTTGTAGAATAGTGCCCTGGGGGACTTTGTTGCTGCCCTTACAGAATAGGGTGCAACTGCTGCTATAAACCCCCTAGCACCATGTTGCAGGGGATTTAGGGCATGACTGATGGCGTTAGTCCACTTCAGCACAAGCAGCCTGTAACATGTTGCAGGCTGCTATGCAGAATACTGAATGTCACATCTCCTGGCGTAACTTGCTACTTGCACTATTTTGTTGGCACAAGACAAGTTATGCCAGACATATCCCTTTGAGAATCGGGCCCAAGAACTTTATTATTATACAAGAATAAAACATATTAGAGCAAAAAGCTCTGTTTACAAGTTTAAGCGTGTTGCAGCATGGTTGCAGAAATAAAAGTAGTTAACTCAAGTTATAATTAAAATAAAACATCAAATAGTGATAATAGAACAAAACGATACACAAGAAAAAACAGCAACCCAAAATATTTACAAACAATTACATGTATGCCACATTTCCCTGTTGAGATTTATTTTTTGTTGTTGTTTAAAATGTTATCTTTTTTTCTGTGGGAATTTAGTGCTCCTGAAAGGTGCTGGATTGACAGTACTGTAGTCTGAAGTTCTCTGCTTGTCCACATGAGAGGTGCAGCATGGGTGACCACAGTGCAAGCTTCCTCACACTGCCCCACCAAAGTGTCTCATCCCTGCCAGGGAGGGACCACACATACTGTATGTGATGAGGTAGTTCAGACCCCATGCCATTCAGTTCTTCACCTCTCGCATAAGACTGCCGACAAGGGTGCAAAGTTAATGCCAATTGTGTTAATGGTTTTGTGATGTTGACAGTTGCCCACTGGGAAATAGACTGAAACCACACAACTCATTTCATATAGGCCACTGAATAGCTCTCAGGTGATAAAGGGTTTCAGCTACTACCAGCCTGTGCTGGATGTGAACTAATGACCAAGAGGTGAAAGGTTCCTTAACGCACCACCACTCTACCATGCCATCTAGGCCCCCCCCCCCCATGTAGAGATTTTTTTGTTTATATGAACCTAATGAGTTTAGGGTTCAGGTATAAGCAGAAACCCAGTTCCAAGAATTTGACACACTTGCCAATATTGTCTTGGAACAAAATCTTGTAACTGTTTCTGGGCCAGCAGGAATTACTATACTCTTTTCTCTTTGTGGATATCCTGATATAGACTTCAGCCAGTGAATAGGATGTAATGCAATGCACGCACCATATGATGGTTAATAACATGATATTATAGATGGAGCATAAACAACTTTTTTATCTTTTGATGTAAAGTGCTTGCCATCCTAACTTTTCATATAAATCATAATGGTGGGTATGATACATTTTTCTTAGAATGGAGCTAGCATTCTTATAACAGTTACAGTTATTGCCATGGTCAATATTTCCCCATATCTAACAGTATTTCTCAAAAGAATCTCTCTGGTGTCCCTACAGTGGTGCTGCAGGCAGGTCATTTCTCAAGAGAATCGCATACATTTTCAAGAAATATCTGATGCTGTCAATTGCTGCTGTTGAGTAACAAATATCAAGCTTAGGCAAGCAATTCTTGCTTGCAAATTGATAAAATAAACGCTAAGCAAGGTATTAACATTGTTTGTGCCATTTGCAGTCCATCAGACTGTGTCAGGCACATAGCACTTCTCCATAGTCCACATCCATCTGCCTGGATTGGTGGTAGTTCAGGTGGATGTTAAAGATCCCATGGCACTTATTGAAAGGAGTAGGAGAATTTCCCCAGTGTCCTGGCCAAATTTCCCTCATTCACTAAAAATACCACCAACAGCTTAATCTGGTTCAAGGTCATTTGGAATTCATCTGTATCCCCCTCCCCCGGGTCGTGCCTGAAAATAGGCAGGATTTGTCTAGTGTACTTACCCAGTCAACAAAAACTAAATAAATAAAATTAATAAATAAAAATAAATAGTGCTGCAAATTTTTTATTGATTTTTGTCATGCAGTCTGAACATAAAAAGAACATTTGATCATAATTAAATCGCCTACATATTTATATTCTAAAACATTTGTAATCTTTATGCCTTTGACTGAATGAAGATCTATTGCAAAAGATTTCTGAGGTGAAGGATTAAAATACATGCACTCTGTTTTCTTTAGTACTTAAAACTAGACCAGAATCACTGTATCAGTTTTAAAATGCCAAGAAGTCTTTTAAGAATTGTTTCCATATCATTACATGTCTCAGCAGAAGATATCATAACAATGTCATCGGCATAGTGTCTAACAACTTTATGGAGGTCAGTTATAATCACCACAAAGAGAGACTTAAGGAGCTTAATATGTATAGCCTCGAGGAAAGGAGGGAGAGAGGGGGGACATAATAGAAACTTTCAAGTACCTCAAGGGAATCAACAAAGTCCAAGAGGGTAGCATCTTTCAAAAAAAGAGGTGTGCAAGAACAAGGGGGCACAATTTGAAGATGGGGGGCTCAGAGGTAATTTAAGGAAGTATTTTTTCACAGAGAGGGTTGTGGATGCATGGAACGGCCTTCTGGAGGAGGTTGTGGAGTCAAAAACAGTGGTGGAATTCAAGCATGCAAGGGACAGTCATAAGGCAATTCTAGGGGGTGGGGGTAGGAAGAAGTAGGCTGCTGGTTAACTAGGATCTGCAGCTTATCCATTAGGTAGGGAAATGGGCAGACTGGGTGGGCCAAGCGGTCCTTATCTGCCATCAAATTCTATGTTTCTATGTATGCCCAATATCGAGCCTTGAGGTATTCCTCACAAGACTTCACTTCCCTTACAGTAAGCACTGTTAACAAAGACTCTTTGTCATATTTTATAAAAGCAAAAGCTGAACCATTCTAATGGCTCATCTCCCACATCAATATCTGTAAGCCTTCTTATTTATTTATTTATTTATTTATTTAAGAGATTTACCAGGAAGGCATGCTGAGCAGAGTACCGCTCGATTCCAGATGCGCCTTGGGCAGTTGAAGACTTTCAATAAATATACAAACCCTATCTCAAGTTCTCTCCCGTCTCCCAGAGATGATGAAATTAAATTATTAAAATCCACTAGGGATGTATTTGTGGAGTATCTGAGTCTAAAGCCGTATTGTGTGTTTGTCAACCGTTCATACTTATCCAAATATTCAATCTATTATCTATGTGCATGCCTTTCAAAGACTTGGAGAGGGAGACAACAGAACAATCCTCCTTGTAGTTCTATGTCTTCATTGGACCATTTCAGTTAAATTTGCATTTTCCGTTAGTCATTCAGCTTTCAAGGCTTTTATGACAATATTAAAACATATTTAAAATTTGACATACAAAACTTACCTACACAAAATGCACAGATACAAAAAATATATAGATTTTTACAATAAACCATCCATTATTGTTCTGCAAAAATCTTTAATAATGTATTTACTTAATAAATACACCTGCATTTTCAGCCTTCTAATTTAGTTATAAGATGTACATATTAAATGAAAGACAGCACTTCCATTATCTGTCATATTTTACAGATAACATAATTGTCTGGCAATTAACATTTAGATTCTAAACTGAGATATGAGATACTATCCATTATATGTTAAAATGATGGGAGACTTCAGCTTCAGGTGAGCAATGAAGATTTTCTAAGAAAAAGGGAACCACTTCATTAATCTTATATACAAGATCACAGAAAGTACTTTTATAATAGTTTTTTTTTTTTATAATAATCTTACAGTTTCTATGTTTCTGGTTTCAAGTACTTCTGTTAAAATTTCTAAGTTAAATTTAGAGCAAGTAGAAAGGCTGAAACTTTGGTTAACATTTGTATGCCAGTACTTAGTACAAAACATGGTTACCAACAAATTGGATTTGGAACCATACAAATTATTAAGATTATCCAACAACAACATATCTCTGTTTCTTAAAAAGTGGACACAAGAAGATAACATGCTTAATATCATCAGTTCCTCCCATACTATACAAGATAAAGAGGGGACTTTGCATCATCTCCCTTACTGTAGGAATAGGAGTAACCTTTATAATCCTCAAGCTAGAAGGAAAAATAGCAGACATTAAGCTCCAATTGAATAAGTAAAAAAAAAAATAGCAGCTATCTCCTCTGCCACCACTTCTAAAATTCTAGCATCCTCATAATCAAATTCAGGTGATTCAACTTTCATGCATTTCTGAGATTTCAGCACTTCATTTAACCACAATTTGCAAATTCTAAACAGCAGGAAGCCAAAGTAACTGACTGCTTGTCATCCATCCACCCCAAGTCACCATATAGAATTTTGATTTCAGGTAAATTTATAAAACTTTAATTTAATTCCAGGTCAACCTGTTGCTGATCTTCAATAAATGTACACTCTTCAATAAATGTATCACAGAGCTGACAGAGTGGGCAAACATGACAGAGAGAGTGGTCAAACTTGGTGGGGGTGTGTGCTGTGTATTCCCGTGACTCCATGATATGCCATGCCCTTCCAACACCTCCATTAGACCATGGTGCCCAAGCCTTATCATTAAAACTTACTCCAGATCTCTCCAGAGGCCCTGAAACTCTTACTGTTACATGTGTCCTCCAAGAAACCAAGCTCTTACTATACAATCCCTTGCTAACTACATCTCCAGCTTCCTCCCCCAAAATGGAACACATCATAGTTGGAGACTTTAGTGTGAACTGGCTTGCCAGTTTGGCTTCCCATGCCATGGACACCTTTGCTGAACTGGATCTGACCCAGTTGTTCAGCCAACCTACCAGGGTGAACTCCACTAACATCTCTAGCACCCTGATTGACCTTCTCCTCACCAACCGTCCCCACAGTATCTCTGACCTGGTGGTCCTTCTGGACTCCCTAAGCGATCAATAACCCATCCTCTTTCCTGGTCGTGTCTTCAGCGGAAACCCAAGTCAAACTATATTGTCCAGCATCGTCTCTGACCAGGAGGCCTCACAAAACTAAGAAAATACTTAACTCAATGGGATTGGTCCCCCATCTCCCAGGCCCCTACTATAGATGAAGCCCTTGATTATTTCACCTGTTCTTTTAATAAACCATGTGACATCTATGCCCCACTAGCAAAAGTGCAATCCAAGAAACGTAATGCCCCCTGGGTTATGCCTGAACTGCTCCAACAGCTAAAGCACAGAGATGATCTCTGGTATAAAGCAGTCACATCTGGTAAGCAGACAGACAGGCAAGTCTATAAAGCAGCTCATAACAGATGCACTTGGGCCATAAAACAGGCCAAATCAAGCTACTACAAAATGACCCTTGCCTCCTCCTTGGGGAATGCTCAGATGTTCTGGAACAATATCAAGGAACTCAACAGCAAATCCTGGCTCCCACCCCCACTAACTGTCAACAATGTCTGTATCACCGACACACTGGCCATTGCCAACTGACTCAACTCATTATTCTCTGACCTTAGTGCAGTACTCCCAAATAAGTTCTTCGACCCCACTCCTGCAACCCCGCCCCCTAACACCCAGCATCCCCCCTTCCATCTCAGGGTGATCTCTACGAATGAGGCAAGACCTTATCTAATTAAAGCACTCAGTGGTTCTTGCTATTGCAAAGAGTCTTTTGATATGAGAATCCTACATCTAGTACTAGATACAGTCCTCTCCCCACTGACTGACCTCATTAACCACTCCCTAAGTCTGGGGCAGTTCCTGGCAGCCTGGAAGACTGCCACAGTCACCCCAATACTAAAGAGTGGTGAAAGCACCAACCCCAATAACTACCGTCCCATATCCATTCTCCCAACATTCTCGAAAGCTCTCAAAAAAATTATAGCCACCCAACTCACTGAGTACCTGCTTGCTCATAACCTACTTTTCAGGGAGCAGCAAGGCTTCAGATCTGGGCACAGTACAACTATGGTTCTCACTGAGTTCTCTTATTTTGTTCACTCTGCCCTAGATAGAAAACACCTAGCTGGAGCTGTCTTCATCGACCTGTCAAAGGCCTTTGATACAGACTCCCACCCCTTACTCTTAAGCATACTCCACCACGTAGGTCTGTCCCAAGAACCCATCTCCTGGTTTACCAGTTACCTCACAGCTCGATCACAATGTGTCAAAATAAACAACACACTCTCAACCACGCTGCCAGTCCACTCTGGGGTTCCCAAGGGCTACATCCTCAGCTCTCTATTATTCAGCATCTACCTAATCACCTTGCCCAATTCCTGCTCTGGCAACCTACTACTCTATGCAGATGACACAATTCTTTTTGCCTTACACCCAGATCCCACAGTATTGCAATCCTCCCTCCAACACACATTTAACCAGATTGAAAACTGGTTCATAGACCAAAGACTTCTGGTCAAAGTAAAAAAAGACAAAGACCATGCTCTTTGCCCACAGACAGAATAAGGCCAAGAATGCACAGCTAACAATCCTGTCCCAATCTCTCCTTTCTCTAGAACAGGTCCATACATATAAATATCTGGGCCTTACATTTGATTCCAGCCTCTCCTTCCATTCACATATTGACACTCTATCATCTGCCATAAATGTCTGTATAGGCCTATTGTATTTGCACAAGGATTGCCTACCTCTGGAAGCCCTTAATCTGGCTTTCACCTCTTCAGTCCTCACCCTAGTCAATTATGGGCTCACTGTCTACTCAGCTGCTGACCACATAGCCCTTAACAAAAATCCACCTGGCCATAAATAAAGTGTGCAGACTCCTCTCTGGGGCAGATGAGCATACCCATATTTGTACTCTATATGTCCTGACAAATCTCCTCACCCTGGATGAAAGGCTATTTTATGAAGCATGTCTCCTCACAAGGAAAATACACCTGGGGCTTACCCCCTTGGGGATTTCTAACTCTCTCCTATCCTGCCACACCTCTGTGAACTCTCTCCTATCCTGCCACACCTCTGTAACCGACAGGTGTGGTCCATCCCAAGGGTTAGAACCTCCTTAGCCCAAAGGTCATTTGCACACAGGGCCCCAGTCTGGTACAACGAACTCCCCTTTGACATCTCCTCCATCTCCAAATTAGCACCTTTCATAACAGCCCTCAAAGAGCACATTCTTTCTTCATGGCGCTGCCAATGTACCAGCTAGTGCCGGATCATCTATCTATCATCTTACAGGACCACCCTGCCACTGAGCTCCTACCGCTAGGGCTACCAAACATTACCTATTAACAATGCCTCCTTTGGCTGCACTCACAAGATATCTGTCTACTTCTCTACTTTGCTATAAATATCAAACCTGTTACTCCCTCCCTCTATCAGCAAACTTATTGTTCTCTTGAAAACTGTAAAATACAGCTCTCGGTAACACATTCAATGCAATGTATAGCTAATCTTGATTCTGCAATATTGTATAACAGAAAAAACTGTAACCTTTAGCGGTCATTCTATGTCTATATGTATTAAGTATTTGTATTTGTTTTTTCTGACATGGAGGCTTTGTAAATGAGTCTCTGACTCAAAGGTTGTAATCCTAAAGTTTGATAAATAAATAAATAAATATTGTCCTTTTTTAGTGATAATGGGGAGCACAGTAAGTGGCTGGGTGCAAACTTTTCACTACTCCCCAATGTTTTCTTGGATCAGCTATCTGAGCAATCTGTGTTCTATAATCATATGATTGTGTCTTTTTGATCTCACTGTTACATTTATTGCAAAACTAAAAAAATGCCACTCAGAATAATTTTTGATCTTTTAGCTTTTTGCTAACATGTTTTTGATTGTTTTTCTAGTTTTGTTTTGAAATCTATTGCATGTGATCTTTCCTGGAGAGCTGAAAAGAACTACACAGCAGAAGTGATTTACATATTTTTTTGTGTGCGTCATTTCAAACTTGTAGGGTTTGCGTAAGTGAATAAGCAGAAGAGCTTTGGATTTGGGTATTCTGTGTTCTGTTTCTGTTTACTGTTCTTTATTTCTTAGTAGCAAGGAAAGGAGATTGTTGTAGTTAGCAGACCATTTTCCAGTATCTTGTTGCTGGGCCAGGACAGTCACAACTTGTGAAGTAGATCTGTATTAGGAGGAGGGGCTGAAACAGACTTGTTTATTTATTTAGATTTTGGTGAATGGGTAGGCCCACTGAGACCAGAAGTCCCTTTTTCAGGGGTGATCCGGAATTAGTTACAGCAGCTTACATACATTGGAATTGATATACAATAGTTACAGTTGATACATACAATGGGACAGCTATTAAGCACTTAACAAGGGAACAGCAGGCTCACAAGATATTAGACAGGTGCACAGTACATTTGACGTATTTTGCATAAGAGTTACATGGGAGAAAAGAAATGGCAATGGTAGTGAGGCAGGACAAACATGTCAGTAGGCTCAGGCAGGGGGCTAGCAATTACAACCACAGAGACTAAGTTCCAGAAGGTACACTTTGAGGCCTAACTTAAACCCTTGGAGAGTAGGCTTGTTAACTAGATGTGCTGGGAGGGCATTCCATAAGTGTGGAGCAGCATACTGAAAAGATCGCTTGCCATGGTTAGTGCGAATCCGAGGGATGTCGAGGGGACAGCCTGCTGAGGATCGCGTGGCACGGTACTGCACTTTAGAAGCAAGCAGCCCATTCAGTTGGGGAGGAGGGCTGAGGGAGGTGAATTTATAGGCCAAACAAACAGAGGGATAGGCCAACTTATGCCGAATGGAGGGCCAGTGGAGATCCACAAGGACATCACAGTGGTGCCTCCTGGTGGGGGAGTTAGTAGCAAAGCATGCCACCCTGTGGTAGAGTACGGTGAGTTTGCTTAGTTCCTTCTCCAAGACGAACTGGAGTGGGGGGCCCCATATAGGATGGAGGGGAGACGGGTGCAGTTGGCTACAGCTTGCCGTGCCTCACTAGTAAGAGAGTTACCCAGCTGGTAGAGGAGTCCAAGCCTCTGGTGTATGGACCTGATTAGGGAGTCTATGTGGGGTGTATAGGACAGCTCCTGGTCAAGGAGAATCCCAAGGTACTTAATCCTGTCAATGACCTCAACTCTCTTCCCTTGGGCTGTGTTGAGCTGGAGTAGTTCACATCTGCCAGTACCCAGACATCTGGTCCCAACCAGAACAGCATTAGTTTTATCTTCATTCAACACAAGTGAGTTGGAGGAGAACCAAACTTCAAGAGCAGAGAGACTGGCCTGAAGCTTTGCAGAGATGACACAAGGTAGCGGGTCACTACAGTAGACAACAGTGTCATCTGCATAAAGGATGAGGTTGATCAGCCCACAGACCACCTCAATGTCATTCACAAAGAGGGTGAAAAGCAGGGGATCCAGGACTGAGCCCTGGGGTACCCCAGAGACCACAGGTCTGGTGCTAGATTGTGTTCCTCTCCAACAAACTTTTGGGGTTTGCTTGATCAGGTAGCTCTTGAGCCAGGAGAGTGAGTGTGCATGCAATCCTAGTTGGTGGAGTTTAGAGAGGAGAAGTTTGTGGCAGACCAAGTCAAATTCCTTGGACAGGTCGATGAATAAAGCCCCCATCGGGGAGCTCCAGTCCAAGGCATTGAGGATGTCAAATGTGAGTCATATTAGAGCAGTGTCAGTGCCATGACCTTTCCTAAAGCCATGTTGTACATCAGCTAGGAGTAGGTGCCGCTCAAGATAGTCCTGCAGTTGATTGTATTCCAATCTCTCCTGCACTTTCCCAAGAGGGCAGAGTATGGCGATTGGCCTGTAGTTCCCAATTTTGTCCCTGGATCCTTTTTTATGGACAGGGACAATGGTTGCTACCTTCCATTTACTTGGGACAGTTCCTTCAAGGAGGGACCTGTTGATAAGCAAGTTGACAGGGTAGGCGATTGCAAGAGCAGCAGCCCTCAGCAGCCTCGATTCAAGCAGGTCATGTCCCGGGGAGGAGTTTGGATTTATTTGGAGCAAAAGAGGATGTACATCTGTAGGTTTGACCAGTTTCAGGTGGAACTGAGGTCGAGGAAGCTCCCAATCTGCACTGCTGTTGCAGGGGATCCCAGAGAGGACAGGGGGAGAGAGCCCACCTGGGTTGGAGAAGAAAGCACAGAAGGCCTCTGCTACTGCAGAGGGATCATTGGTCAAGGTATTCCCAACTAGTAGTGCACCTTCTTGTGCATTAGTAGCACCCTCGAGAAGCAGGTTAATCTGACCCCAGAATTTCTTGGGGTCACGTAAGTGACTAGTCTGGGGATCACGCAAGTACTTGGACTTTGCATTTTTTTAAGCTTTCTTGCATTGGTTCCTCAGCTCCCTGTACTTCTTCCAGTCAGATCTGCTGCCTGAGGATTTTTAAAGTCCCCAGGCCCTGTCACGGAGCAGCATACTTCACTTGAGGAAAGGGCTAAGCCATTTATGGCACTTGCTCTGTACCCTTAGTTTCTTTCGAGGGGCATGCAGATTGGCCATGGACAGAAATGAGTTGGTGAAGTAGTCAAGCACCTCATCCATTGTGGGGAGGGAGACTATAGGACCCCAGTTCATGGATCACAAGTCAGAGCAGAAGTTGGTATGAGACTGCTAAAGTTCCTGGTGTCTACTACCCTAGCAGCAAGTTTAGGAGGCTTGTTAGACCAGGTACAGAAAATTGGTGCATGATCACTCAGAGAGTCTGCCATGATCTCAGCTGTCAATATCTGGTCCAGGCAGGAGACTAGTGCCCAGTCGAGTAAAGAATGATTGCCAGACTTAACATTATTCCTAGTAGGCAGGTCAATGATGTGGGTCAGGTTGGAGTCCAGCATTGGATTCTTGCTAAAGGAAGTCCCCAGGGCAAGCTAGTTCAAGTGAAATCCCCAAGGAGAATCATCTCCCCTAGGGGGTGCTCCACCAGGGCATGGGTTAGGGATTCAAGGGAAGAGGTGGCTGATTGGGGCAGGAGGTAGACAAACCCTATGTACAAGGGCTTGGTGTCTCTGAGGAGCACTTTAACAAGTAAGATCTCGCTTACTGAGTCACAAGGGGGAGTGATCAAGCTGTGTAGCATTTAAGATTGTGCTGACGTAGATGAGAACCCCACCACCTTTTTTCCCCACTCTATCCTTTCTAAAAGCATGATAGCCAACCTGTCAAATTCATGGGGGAGGATCTGTGGCTTGAGCCAGGTCTCAGTTATCGCTAGTACATCGGGTTTCTACAGTGCTGTCCATGCCTCTAGGTTTTGGACTTTGTGGCTAAGGCTGCCAATGTTCATGTGCACCAGCTTGAGGCCCATGGTATTGGCCCAGAGAGGGTTGGCAGAGTCACTGAGAGTAAGGTTTGGGGAGTGGGGACTGGGGTTTAGATCAACATCCCCCCCAGAGCAAGCTTAAGCCTGGCAAGGTAACCAGATCCTTCGTCGGTCATGCATGCTGAGGTAGTAAAATAGGTTGTAAAACTTGCCCTTTCAGGTTACTCCATACACTAATAGGTGTAGCATGTCAAGCCCCTCCTCACGAGACTTGCAGGAGGAGAAGAGCTTAAAAGGGGATCTTGGCTGTGGATTCAGTTAAGAAGAGCTGAAATGAATTACATAGCAGAGGTGGTTTCTTTTTTTCATTTCAGACTTGCAGGGTTTGTGTAAGTGAATAGGCTAATAATAATGTAATCTAAACACTCTTGGAGTGTAGGGTAAATAATAATAATAATACAGATTCTTGTGTCTCGGAGTCTGCCAAGAAACATTTGTAAACAAGCAAGGAGTACTAATAAAGTTTATTATACTACTTACGCCAAGCATGTGACAGAAAATCACAAGGGAGATAGGTTTCTTACCACTAGCCTGAAGAATGTACATAATCTCCAGGATTGTAGATCTTAGGTTCTCTAAGATCTTGTGTTCTCACCCCATCCTCCAGCTCTCTGCCAGAGAACACTAATTCTTCTAGAGCTGAACTTGTAGTGTTTAGAACCTATGTACAGTTGGTTGGAGACAACTATATACTACAGATAACAGCATAGCAACAGAGATTACCTCATAGTTACAGATATGAGGAACCATATGTATTGGTCCTAAGTCATTCTGCATTGGATAATGACTTAGGAGACAGAATTACTAATGAGTATCATATGAGACAGAATATGCTTCCATTAGCATTATAGCTTAGACAAAAGAAATGCTGATGGGTTCAAACTACATGTGGCATTTCTTGCTTACATACAGTATAAAACATAGACATAACAAAGGCATTCTCTCTGTGTCAGCTTGCTTAGACAAAGAGAACTGCTGACAGGTCCCTATTACATATCTGTCTGAGTGTAAAACACACACTACATATAATTATATGAGAATCTAAGTATACAATAATCACTGATGATCCCTCAGAGTCATCAGATCAGTAATTAGGTAGATTATATATGGAATATCTATGAAAGACAAACTAATCTAGATAAATGTATTATATACTGACTTTTAAAGCCCTGCACAATCTGGGCCCTGATTACCTGAAAGAACTCCTGATCCCTTACCAACCTGTGAGATCACTCCGCTCAACCGATGAAGGGTTGTTAAAGATTCCAACGGTGATTTTAAAATCTGCTGGGGCCTGTGTTTTTATGTTTGTGGCCCCTTCACTTTGGAATTCTCTACTCTGTTGGATTAGGGAGTGCACGACTGTGGGGAGTTTTAAACAGGCTTTGAAATCCTTCCTGTGGGAAAAACCTTATGGTTTTACTGTTCATTGATCTGTTTCTGTTTGGTTTTATAATGTTGATTTCTGTATTTTTACCTTATTGTATTGCGCATAATAAATAAAGTATTATTATTATAGTATTATTAGTGAGGAATAATGAATCATGCATGACAATATTAGCATATCTTAGCAGCAAAGCACATTCCTAGCACTCATGCTTATATGATATGTGCCCATGTTAGTGTAAAATTGCAGTATTACAGTACAATAGACCAGGAATACAGTGTGAGGTGTATGTGAGGTGTATGTGGGATGATAGGGGTATAACCCAGGCATAACAATCTCCTCTTTGTTGCCCTAATTGCAAAAGTGGCAACACAACAAAAAGACAGTGGTTAGACAGCATTTTTCTACAGGCCCAAGGCACGAGCCTGATAGAGGAAGTTTAACTGGTCATTGCAGTGTTTCAGGGTTTTCCTTAAACAGCAAAATGTAATTATAAGGGAAAATGTTAGTAAACCTTATATTACTATAAACATTTGGAATAAAACTTCACAATGGGATTTTCCAATATCAAAACAATCAGTAAATACTGATATGTATCAGGTGTGTATCTGTCCTATTGGGAAGAAATTGAAGAGACAAACTTAAGTTGCCATTATGGATATTAAAAATAATTAAAAATCGAGACAGAGTATCAAGATAGTTAGGACAAGACTTAATGATATCTGGTTCTGGGATGGGAACAGGTGTGATTACCGTATAACCTATTGCCTGTTTAGGGAATAAAAACAGTAGTTAGAGAAGTTCACTTTACATAACTTTTAGTCCATATCAAAAGAATGTATAGTTGGTCACCACACAATGTTCCACATCAACTGAATATACCACCCTGAAGGATGGCATTTTGCAGTTGATAAGTTGAACAGGACACGAAATGTCAATGTCCATAAGCCATAAACTACAAACAGTTCCAGGGATAAATCCAGGGTTTCTTCAAGTGTTAGATGAAGATTCACAGTTCAAATCTGATGCATTCAGATTTTTCAAAGGTAGATCCAAATGTCCAGGAGGCAGCAGTATTTTCATAGGCCTCAGTAGGGGGTGAATTAGATTGCACATTGAGTTTTACAATGGAATAGCAACAGGGTCCAGTTGAAGATGATCACATGGCTGCACAAAGTGTAAACGTTTATGATAGTACTCAGTTTGTATGAGGTGCCAGCCAGGCTTGGAAAACAAGCAGTGAAGAAAATGGATTTCTTGATTGTAGCTCAAATGAAAAAGAGTCTTCTTGCTGAGTTAGGGGATTGCCTCTAGCCCAGACTAGCTTCATAGTATGCATAACAATGAGCTTGATTTTAGAATCTTAATTGGCTGGACTAAATACAGTTTATTTGAAATTTCACAAGTCGAAGCTTAATTTTAGTTATTAGGCCTGGATTCACATGTTGGTAATACAAGTTGGAAGATGTCACATCTACATAAAAGGTGATGTTCCTTTCAGGTGCGACAATCAAAGTTCAGAGTCAGCCACGATTCCAAGACCTCATGGTAAACAAGGAAAGGAGGTAGTTTCAACCTTTTCACAATAAAAGTTCCTATCAAGATTATCAATAGAATGGACAGTTGCCAGATGATCAGAAATGGATGTTGCCGGATGAAAATGCGGCAATAACACTGTGACAGTCACAAACATGGCTTCCTGGATTGTGCAGGAATAAGTTTCAAAACATGTAGCAATACTGGTGTGTGTGGTGACATATCCAATGTTCCTTGCCATTGATAAGGGAATAGTACTAGATTCAAATCAACATTTGTTATCACATGCAATAGAAGTGCATAATGTGGCAATGCCACTAACCCATACATTTGTCATGTATGAGATCAAGGATATATCCTAATTCCAGATCCCAGAACAGATAACCAAAGGGTTGTAAGAACATAATAGCTGTAGGCAGTGCAAAGGACTTTTCTAGCTATGTGATGTTCATCTGCTTCCTCAATGTGAGCAGAAATTAATTCATTAACATGAACATTTGTCAGGTCAAACACCTTCACAATATCCTTAACATTGTAAATGTAAATCATTCTTAATGAGCAAAATCATGTATACCATGCAATGGGGGGTATGATATTATAGTTCATACTATCATGAACCTTTAACATATATGCTTCAATAATGGCTATATGAGCCCTATTTCAAATAGACATATCAGAGCCAAGTAGGCCTGAGTCTAAACCTGTGTTGTTTTTCTTTTTTTTTTTTTTGTAAAACAAAAACAAAACAAAACCAAAATGCCTAGTGCATTTGGGTAGGTTTACAGTCATTAAGATGTACCACTAGCAGTCAGGATGTGAAAATCTTGTGTGTGTGTGTATGTGTGGTGCTATCAGTCCCAGTACAGGGAGTCATTAAAGAGTACCTGGTATGCTGCCAGGGTATTCAATCACATCATTATGAAAAAAAACATAATGTGGGAAATGTTTGTTGTGAAACATATAACAAATCACTTTAAGTTCTAAAAGGTGAGATTTAAAATTATTGGATGGTGTGCATAAGCTGCACATTATTAACTATGGTACCTGGTTTAGAAGTGCCTATTAGACCACTGGGTGTGCCAGAAACATAGAGAAACATAGACTTTGATGGCAGATAAGGACCGCTTGGCCCACCTAGTCTGCCCATTTCCCTACCTAGAGGATAAGCTTCAGATCCTATTTAACCAACAGCCTATTTCTTCCTATCCCCCACAAAAATTGCCTTATGTCTGTCCCATGCATTCTTGAATTCTCCCCACAGTTTTAGACCCCACAACCTCCTCAGGAAGGCTGTTCCATGTGTCCACCACCCTCTCTGTGAAGAAAATACTTCCTCACATTGCCCCTGAGCCGTCCCCCCTCTATCTTCAAATTGTGTCCCCTTGTTCTTGCCAGGGTTGTATTTTGGGCACTCAGTATTAAGTGTCACAAATTATGGAGCATCATAGGGTAGAAACCTTAAGGTCTAATTGCTTTTATTGTCATAAAAATTTTGGATACAAAATTTCTGATTGTCAATATAATATAAACAGGAGTCCAGATCACCATATTATTATCATATAAATTTGGGTGCAAAATTCCTGATTATCAATAAAATGTAAACAGGAGTCCAGATTAAGTCTGACTTCTAGAATTGATCCAAAGCAATGGTCATAACATTCAGTAGAGCCTCACTACCCTTCTGGACAACGAACATGTCTTTTAGGACTTTAGTGTGAATTCCACAGGATGCAATTAAATCATGTGTGCTTGTGAGGTATTCTGCCTCAACAATCTGTTTAGGTTTAGGTCACTGGTTTTCATCTGCAATAAAATGTGCAGTTTGGGCTTGTAAGAAGATCCATACTTTTAAAAAGAATAATAAGCATAAAAGCAAGGATCTCTCTCTCTGGAACCTAAAAGGAAAGAGAAAAAGAAAAACATAGTTTAGTATTATTACTCCCACTGGGGAATGGAAAAGTAATTTAATCTCCTTTAAACAGGTGCATTTGATTGGCATATAGCCACTTATCAATGACTGTTATAGTGAGGCAGTCTAACTTGGTAGACTGCTGGACTGAGTTTGTTTACATTGGAATAGGGCCTGTTGTTGGGCCTTGCCCATACATTGTGAAGCAAACAAGTGTACTTTTGGATGTCTTGTTTGAGATATTTAACATATTTATCTACTGATGCTCCATCAGCAGTGGCGGTACACAGGTCCAGAAGTAAATGTTCTGGGATTCTCATGGACCGCCCGGTGATGATTTCAAAAATGGGGTATGCTGTGTACCTTTTATTGCCATAAGGAGTAAAGGAAATAATAAATTCCTGTCCTTTTGGGTTTTCTGAACAAGTTTATTATAACATAACTTTGATCTGCCTGTTAGCACATTCCACCTGTCCTGATGACTGTGGATGGTAAGGGATATAAAACTTTTGTTTTACCCGTAACAAATCCAGAGTTTTCTGCAACACTTAGGCTATAAAGCCGGATCCCTTTAATCAGAATTTACCTTTTAGGGGTAACCCCCACCTGGTAAATAGCTGGTTTACCAAGACATTTGCAGTCACTTTGACTGTGTTGTTTTGTTGTGGGATAGCTCTGTTCACAGATCAAACAGTTACTAATGTAGTGGTCTACATCATTTCTCATGTGTAGCCATAAGACAGAAGATATTATTCTGTCTAGGGTTTCTACTGACTCACTGGTGTCCACCAGTTGGAGTATTGTGCATTTGGTACAGTAGATAAAATCTACTCTCAGGTGTTCAGGAATTACCCGTAACTTTTCATGAGTGTTACAGCAGTGATGTTCCAATGAGTAGGCCATCACTGGATAGGCGAATGTCATTTTCACTTTCTTATAAGTGCTATTTCTGGAAGTTATTCCTCAGTTCCTTTATTAAGGAACCTATACACTGCCCTCAAATAAGGGTCCTTCTTTTGGTGCATAAAAACATATACATACAAATGCTCAAACCTTATGAATGTACAGTATTTAAACTGGTTAGTATTGTGTTGTACACAAACAAATCACTGTATTTCACAGAGGTAATATCAGAGAATTGGAACAGAAGTTTGTCTTCTGCCAAAGAAATTCAGTTTAGAGAGAAACAGACCTAATTAGAAGCTGTAATAAGAACATTGTATCTGCAGTGCGTTCTGTAATTATCTCAAGAAAATTTCTTGAAGCGGGCAGAAGTTGACTCTCTCATCTAGTGCTAGTATCATTTTACGTAAGGAAAAATCTTTTTATTCTTTTCTTAACACAAGCTATGTATTTCTCAAGGACTTTCCAGCTCTCTAAACCATTCACAAATATTTGTGGTAATTAGGAGACACCTTGCCTCCCTGCTTTTCATTTTATTTGCCAGGCATGTTTTAACATTGCCAGTGAATCGTACATATACGATGATGCAATTACTAGCGATGTACACTCTGTCATCACTAGGATGTACAATAAGAATTTCAAACCCTGCTATCTGACCCTCATTGCTATGTGTGGCTGAGTCATCAGTCAAAACATGACACACAGCGGTGTCTTTTAACACTTTCTGAGGTTCTGTCAGAAAGGGCCTTGGGACAGGTAGGTCAGGGGGTTGGAGTGAACAATCATGGGTCTCTCCTGCAAATTGTAGGCCATGGACTAACAAGGATGGAGTTTTGATAGGAAGGACAGTGATGTCATAATCCTGTAAAATGAGAGACCAGTGTGTAAGTCTGGCATTGGTTATAGAGTCATCTTTTACTCTGTCTGACAACAGAAAGTTAGTTGGCAAATGATTGGAATGCAGCACAATGGGTGCATCTCCAATGATGTACATAAAGTATCTCACTGCCCAGTATATAGTCAAAAGATTCCTTTCACAAAGGTTGTATTTCAGCTCCACTGGGGCAAGCATCTGGGATGCATAAGCAATGGGTCTGATGTGTCCATTGTATGTTTGGGCTAAAACTGCTGAGATTGCTATATCTGATGTGGCAGTTTCAAAATAATGCCCTAAAACTGTCTTATGATTAACCAATGCTGGGACCATTGTCTGTGATCCCAAAAGAAAAGACAATGATATCAGTATTAAGATACCTAGTACAGTTTTACCTGTAGTGCCTGCCATTGCAGCCATAGCATGGGATGATCCAGGTGTCACTAATGGAAGGGGTTCTGCATCATGTGCAGGGAGTGCTGGCACTATCAAGGGTGCCTGCACAGTGGAGAAAAGTGGTGTGCATGCTGCACGTAGTTCTCCAGCTATGGATTGTGGTTTAGTAGCCATCAGGGGTGGAGAAAGTAGTGCTGGGACAGTTGTCAGCTGAGGTTCAGAAATCAGACCTGTAACCATCCCCCCAACGTAGCCTGTGATGCTGAAAATATCACAGTCACGGGGCTTTCAGAATCAGGGTTGTCCCCTCCCCATCAAATGTAAAGTGGATTTCCCCACCAGAATGTTGCTGGATGGTAGTGACATTGTTTTTAATGTTACAGCTTAAGGTATTAATGCACTGCATAAGAAAAGCAGCACATTCAGTCTTCTCATGGAAAACTGATGTTGAATTGCATAGGGAAGAATCATAACAATTCATGTAATTAATTTCAATGTGTTCTTTACCCAAGGCCATGCTAATAAAGCAAACATAGTTCACAGCATTAGCTGTTTCTGCAGCATCAGACACTGACTTCATGACATATTGTGTATCAACCTTATTTAAAAGTACGTCAGCATCATTTTTAATGAGAATCTTCTGTCCCTTAGAAACACTAGTGTTACTAATAACATTATTAATCATACCAAAAAATTCCAGCATGTTTTGTTTGGTTATGGCAGCAATCACAGGTCCCTGTGACTGCAGGATTGAATCTCCATGGTGTGGTGGTTGGCCATTTTGGATTACCTCATGGACATCATGGGTTACTGTGTCATGACCATCATCACATGACCATGAGTGGCCATCTTGGGGATGGTATGGGAATGCAACCTGATGACATGTGTGTCTACCGTTTTGAGACTCTAACAATTCTCCAATTTGTGGATCACAGAAAAACAAGTGGCTAGCCTTTGCTCTAGTCCACCCCACAGCATACTGTGAGTGTTCAAAATCAAACTCTTTGACATCAGAAGAAGCAAGGTCTTTGGGCATTAAGTTGGTATGCCCTGCCAGTACCTCTGGCTGACGGCACAAGTTTGCCATATCTGACTTTTTACTCCTACATTCTAACTGCTCAGATACAGGAGTTAGCACACTGTAAAGTGCATTGTTCTCATCTTGTAAAACATGCATATTATTGACAGAAGCTGTGTCACAGTTTATATTGAAAACCTTCATGTCAAGTCTGCTGTAATCAAAACATACTGAATCACGCTGATCAGTCAAGGTCTGGTGTTGAAATACCAGCGCGTTAACTCTTTCAGTAATTACTTCAGACTTATCTCTAAATTTCTTGTTTTCAAAATGCAAGGAATCAGTGTTATTAGCCAGAACACCATTTGTTTGAAAAAATTTTTTTAAGTTTTGCGTTCTAGCATTATCTCTTAAGGCATGAAAGTCATGGCTGCTTCTCTCATTAAATAGAGACTTATTTACTAGATGGACAGACTGCAGCTCAGACAGTAGTCCAGTTATCTTCTCTGTATGAGAAGCCCATTTCAAACAAATGTCCTGCTTGAAAGCAGCATTCTCCATTTTGCAAGCAACATGCTCAGATTCCAAAACAGATATTTCATTTGGAACAGCATCAAAACAATTAAACAACATTGCAATTAATAATCTTTCAGGATCATTTGTACTATTTTTCAGTTCCCCATAATGGACAATTATATCCCTTAAAGGGCTACCATTGGATTCTGCTACTTTAGCAAAACCAAACCAACTGCCATACAGAGTATGGCTTGCTAAGGCATCCAGCCTCAACTCAGTACTGATATATTTAGACATGTCATATAAGATAAGAAACCCTTTGCTGTCTGTGGATCAACAACTTTGTTTGTAACCCAAGTTCATGACAGGATATAAACAACCTTTGGTATATGTGGACTCCTAGAAGAGAATATACCCATTAGGATTTGAATCCACAAGAAAGCAGTTTATCTATCTGTTTCAGATCATTTTACAGCTGCGTTCCCAAAAAGAAAGAATAGGAAAAAAATATAAGTTTAACAACTCATTACACAGAGATCAAATATCTGCCAAGAGATTGTTTTGTGTGCACTGTGAAACACACAACAGACCGAACACTCAAACACAAGACACCTTCAGCTTGTTTTTTTTTTTTTTTACTGGGGATCTCTCGCCCAGTGTTTTAATTTACAGAGGAAATTAAAATGAAACTTGGCAAATATCCAGACTCCACTCACAGTCGCCATTTATGTAATCTAAACACGCTTGGGGTGTAGGGTAAATAATAATAATACAGATTCTTGTGTCTCGGAGTCTGCCAAGAAACATTCATAAACAAGCAAGGAGTACTAATAAAGTTTATTATACTACTTACGCCAAGCATGTGACAAAGAAAATTACAAGGGAGATGGGTTTCTCACCACTAGCCTGAAGAATGTACATAATCTCCAGAATTGTAGATCTTAGGTTTTCTAAGATCTTGTGTTCTCTCCCCATCCTCCAGCTCTCTGCCAGAGAGCACTAATTCTTCTAGAGCTGAACTAGTAGTGTCTAGAGCCTACATACAGTAGGTTGGAGGCAACTATATACTACAGATAACACAGCATAGCAACAGAGATTACCTCATAGTTACATATATGAGGAACAATATGTATCGGTCCTAAGTCAGTCTCCATTGGATAATGACTTAGGAGACATAATTACTAATGAGTATCATATGAGACAGAATATGCTTCCATTAGCATTATAGCTTAGACAAAAGAAATGCTGGCTGGTTCAAACTACATGCGGCATTTCTTGCTTACATACAGTATAAAACATAGACATAACAAAGGCTTTCTCTCTGTGTCAGCTTGCTTAGACAAAGAGAACTGCTGACAGGTCCCTATTGCATATCTGCCTGAGTGTAAAACACACACTACATATAATTATCTGAGAATATAAGTATACAATAATCACTGTTGATCCCTCAGAGTCATCATATCAGTAATTAGGTAGATTATATATGGAATATCTATGAAAGACAAACTAATCTAGATAAATGTATTATAGTGAGGTATAATGAATCATGCATGGCAATATTAGCATAGCTTAGCAGCAAAGTACATTCCTAGCACTCATGCTTTTATGATATGTGTCCATATCTCTATGTTAGTGCAAAATAGCAGTATTACAGTACAATAGACCAGGAATACAGTGTGAGGTGTATGTGAGATGTATGAGGGACAATAGGGGCATAACCCAGGCATATCAAGAAGGGCTTTGGATTAGAGTATGTTGTGTTCTTTTTTTTTAATGTTATTACTGTTCTGTATTTCTTAGTAGCAAGGAAAAGGGACTGATGTAGATAGCAGACCATTTTCCAGTATTTTGTTACTGGGCCAGGACAGTTACAACCTGTGAAGCAGGTGTGTGTTTGGAGAAGTTGCTGAAGCAGTCTTGCAGGAGGAGAACAGCTTAAAAGATGATATTGGCCATGGATTTAGTAAAGATGAGCTGAAAAGAACTACACAGCAGAGGTGATTTATTTTATTTTATTTGTTTTCATTTCAAACTTGCAGGGCTTGTGTAAGTGAATTTCTGATTGAAATTGTTTTTTGCAAGGTATATTTTCTATTAAATTGCTGTGCAGGTTGTTTTGCTGAAAAAAAGGAAAGCATTCACCAGGGTGGTGGGTCAGAGCTGTAGCTGATTGTTTCTGGAGGGCACAGGCTTGGTTCAACCCACCTTGCTCCTCACCCTGCCCACCCCAAGTGCATCATTTCCTTTATACCAGGGGCTCTGACATCACTACCACAAAAGGACAAAGAACATACACCTGTTATTTCCTTAACAGCCCAACACACTGCATAGGAGGTAATCGTATGCAGACACCAGAACAGACTAATAAAAAGGAAAAAAAATAAACAAGAAGGGAGAGAGACATGAGAGGAGTAGAACAATGCACTGGCTGTGGGGTGGCAGTCTTCTGGGAGATGTTCTGGAGGTTGTGATGCTTCCCTATTTGCAGGCACCTCTCTGGTCTGAGGGAGGAGGTTACCCATCTTCTGTTTGACCTGGTGAGGAGTTGGGAAACCTCCTCCCTCACCCAGGGACCACCAAAGCCCCCACTGCTGCCTCAGAAGTTGCCAAAAAAGAGGAGTGGTTGGACCACAGTGGGCTCAGGGAGGGTGAGGGTGGTGGAACAAAGGTGCATCCCTCCAGTTGTACCTCTAAAATTCATATGCTGTTCTGGTGGAGCATGGTTCCTGTATGGAGGCACCTGCAGTGGAGACCAAGGAGGATGCTGTGAACCTCCACAAAGGAGACCCACAGAAGAGTGGTACAGGACCCCACAGGGGAAGGAAAAAACTCCTGGTGGGGGACTTAATCATTAGGGGGGTAGAACTGGGAGAGGGAGGGGAGAGGGAGGCAGGGTGCCTGCCCAGCACCATAGCTTGGAAGGACAGGAAGTGAATCCTCAGCATCATGGGAGCAGCTATACAGGAGAGGGAGATGGAAATCATTGTACACCTAGGGACAAATGACCTGGCTGGGAATGGGATCAGAGCAGTGCAGAAGGAGTTTGTAGAGTTGGGGAGGGGCCTTTGACAAGTAGCATGCATGCATGGTAACCTTTTCAGAGGTGCTGCTTGTCTATGGCATGGGTGAGGCTAAGGTACTCTGCACCATGGAATTCAATGAATGGCTGAAAAACTGGTGCAGAGCTAAGGGTTTTGCCATCATTGGGGACTGGGGGTCCACCTGGAGGGATACAGGCCTATACTAGTGTGATGGACTGCATCTGTCTGAGAAGGAAACCAGGATCCTAGGTGATAGGTTTAAATTCTTCATTGGCAAGCATTTAAACTAGCCAAGGGGGAGGAAATGAAAAGGAACAGGAAATCCCAGCCCCCACCCCCACAATACAGGGAAGTTAGTGAGGTAAACACCAAGGTAGAGAAGTCGATAGGGAGCAGGACTGGGGTAAATGGAAAAAAAGGCAAAGGCAGTAAGGACAGGGATGGGGCTAAAAGGGGTAAGACCATCAAAAAATGGAGGGTGACGAATACCAATGCCCATGGTCTAAGTAACAAGCTCCCTAAACTAGTGGCCTTGATGAAAGAGGGATGCCTGGATATCAGGGCAGTCACAGAAACATGGTACACAAAAAACCATGACTGGGATGTCAAAACATCAGGGTATACAATCTACAAGAAGGACAGGGAGGGTAAAAGAGGAGGAGGAGTAGCTTTGTACATTAGGAAAGGGATCAAAGCAACATAACTAAAGGGTAAACAGGGAGGTGGGGGGAACTGTGAGTCACCCTGGAGACAGGAAATGGCACCACAATCCACACAGGGGTTGTATACAGACCTTTATCTCAGGGGGGAGGCAATGGACAAAAAAATGATAGAAGGCATCCTTAAAATGGCAGAAAAAGGGGATATATTGTTGATGGGGGACCTGAATATGCCAGATGTTAACTGGTGCACTTTTGCTGCAGCCATATCCAAGAGCAGGGTCATTCTTGATGCCCTACAGGGGGCATGCCTCAGACAGCTAGTGTTGAAACCCACTCAGGAGAGAGCAATCTGAGACCTGGTACTCTCAAATGGGGATGGAGAGAGAATCTCAGATTTAGAAGTGGGTAGCCATCTGGGAACAAGCGACCACCAAACAGTGTAGTTCATGATAAATGCAGCTGTATGTAGAGTCAAGCTATACAAAAGTGAGGGTATTGGACTTTAGGAGGGCTGACGTTGGCAAAATGGGAGAGTACTTCAGAAAAGCACTAGAAAAGAGGCAAGAAGGAAGGGTGGAGGAACAATGGGGAAAAATCAAAACTGCCATCAGTAAGGCAAAAATCCTTTGTGTGAAGCAAAAAAAAAAAATAAAGGAAAAAAACGCTACGGTTCTCAAACTGCAGTAGGTGGTAAGGAAGGTTAGGGAGAAAAAGATAGCATTCAGGAAGTATGAGGAAACACAGAAGGAGCAGGACAGACAACTGTTCCAGTTAAAGAAGAAGACAGTCAGAATAGCAAAGGCCCAAACCCAGGAAAAGATAGCCAACTCAGTTAAGAACAGGAATGAAACCATTTATTGGTACATTAGGGAGTGAAGAAAGAGCAAGGAAGGGATAGAGAGACTTAATAAAGGGGATGATGTGGGCAGAGGGTAACAGTGAAAAAGCAGGGATACTGAATGAATGCAACTGCTCAGTATTCACAAAAGAAGAGGACAGGGAGGTACCTAAACCAAACAATAGAAGCTTTCTAGATGGGGGCAATACCAGTTCATTTACAGAAGAAAGGGTCCTGAAAATACTCCTAAAATGGAAGGTGGACAAAGCGATGGGGCTTGACGGGATTCACCTCAAAATTCTAAAAGAAACTAAAGGAAGAACTAGTGACACCGCTGACAACTCTTTTTAACAAATCATGGGAGGATGGTGTGGTACCTGAGGAATGGAGGTGGGTGGATGTGATTCTATTTCACAAAAATGGAAGCAAGGCAGAGGCAGGAAACTATAGACCTGTTTGATCTCAGTAGCAGAGAAAATGATGGAATCACTTCTGGAACAATAAATTGTTGAGTAACTAGAGGCCAGATGGGCACTGGACTCAATGCAGCATGGATTCACACCGGGAAGGTCATGTCAGATGAATCTAATAGATTTCTTGACCGGGTGACCAAAGTAGTAGACCAGGGAGGTGCTGTGGATATGGCCTACCTAGACTTTAGCAAGGCATTTGACACAGTCCCACATAAAAGATTAATAAACAAGTTAGCCAGCGTGGGAGTGGGTCCCAGGGTGGTAGTCTGTGTAAAAAATTGGCTGGACAACAGGATTCAGAGGGTAATAGTAAATGGAGTCCAGTCTGAAGAAAGGGGGGGTTACTAGCAGGGTACCACAGGGTTCAGTACTGGAACAGGTCCTCTTTAATGTTTTTGTAGGTGATATTGCAGAGGGACTAGAAGGAAAAGTATGCCTCTTTGCAGTTGACACAAAGATCTGCAACAGGGTCAAAACACAAGGGGGGGTAGGATGAGAAGGGGCTTGGCAATGTTGGAGAAATGATCAAAATTATGGTAACTTAGATTCAATACAAAGAACTGGAAAGTAATGCACCTAGGAAACAAAAACCCAGGGGAAGAGTACATAATGGGGGGAAGGTACTAACAACAACAAAAATGGAAATGGAACTGGGGGTAGTCATATCAGATGATCTAAAGGTAGGCAAGCAATATAAGAAGGCAGTAAGGAGTGCTGGGGGATACTGGGATGCAAAGGGAGAGGCATCACCAGCAGAAAACAGGAAGCGCTATCCCTCTGTACAGACAGTTGGTAAGATCCCATCTGGAGTACTGCATGCAGTTCTGGAGACACCATCTCTGCAAGCATATAGACAGGATGGAGGCAGTCCAGAGGAGGACAATTAAAATGCTGCAGAGTCTGCAACAGAAGCCATGTGAAGAGAGACTAAAGGAGCTTAATTTGTATACCCTCGAGGTAAGAATGGGGATTGGGGGGCATGATAGAAACTCTCCAGTTCCTCAAGGGAATCAAGTTCAAGTTCAACTTTATAGACAGAAAAAACTTCATTGAGCAGGCTCACTTATAAGGAGGCCCTGGGAGGAAAACATATATTTATATAATTTGAGTAAAGAGCAAAAAGTGATAGTACAATAAGGACATGGGCAGATACAGCATAATTATACATAGCATTATTTAGACAGGAAAGTATATACAGTGTTATCTACAAGGATAGATGTATAATTATATACATGCATCTATACACACTCCTTTATACACATTTACAAGTATGCAATCACATATACACAACCACATATGCACCTGTAAGTTTTAGTTCTTCATATACATAAGAACAGTGTCATGGGTACATACATGGGATCAGAAACTTGGGCCCTAGGGGGTAATACCTCAGTATAGGATATGCAACCTGTACAGTTGCATTCTTGGTATACCATGGCATATTGGCAGGAATTTAACAGAGGTGGATAATAGAGTGGTGAGTGATAGGTCGAGCCATGTTTGGGGTGAGCAGGTTGAGCCATGCCAGGGGTGGGCAGGGGAGGTAGAGTGAGCTAATAGGTATGCTGAGAGCTGGGTAGGTGATGATAATAGGGGGGCAGTGGGAGTGAAATGGGACGTGAGTAGGGTGGCTGATAATTGGGAGCAGATACTCAGATTAGAGGCATGTGCAGCAATCTCTGGTTTGTCTGAGATCAGCTGTGATAACTGTGCAAGCTGGAAGCAGAAGTAAGGGGTGGGGGAAGGCATTGGGAAAGGTGAGATATGGAATGGGTTAGCCGAGCTACGCTGGTTAGTGGCATGTACAGCAATCTCTAAGTTTGTCTGCAATCAGGTTCCTGAAGCTGTGCAATGGTATTTATTTTTGCAGCCTGAGATGTAGCAGGGATTTATTGCAGGCTAGGGGAAAGACATTTCCCTGAAACGGGACTATGTTCGGAAACTTCTACTGTAATGAAGTCATTGCTATGTAACAAATATGTACTGGTTGTTTGGCAAAAGAGAGTAATGATATAGAGGGTAAGCTTTGCCAGGAGAGCTTTATAGAGCCAGATGAGGGAGTGAGAGAGTCATCTAGCTGAAAGTGACATACAGCCCACACCAGCATAGAGCTCACAGTGGTGGGTGCATCTATGGGCTTTGGAAATGAAGCGGAGTGCCCAGTGATAGGGTGTGTCCAGTTGATGGAGCAGGGTGTCTGAGCATCAGCTATAGACAATGTCCACATAGTCCTGGAGAGGCATGAAGGCTGTCTGAACCAGGCTTTTTCTGGCATCAGTGGGAAATAGTTTTTTTATTCCTGAAGAAGAAGAACCCAATGTGTTGCTGTAGTTTTTCATAGGTGAGGAAATGTAGGCAGTAAAAGTGAGGTGTTGGTCAAGATTACACCCAAGATATTTAAAGTTTGTGACAATGTCAAGGTCATCATTGAGGAAAGTTCATATTGGGGGCAGGGAAGCTATTGCATTTGCAGTGGAAGTAAGGTGGCTAGAAAAGGAGTACATGACTTTTTTTTTGCATTAAGGAGAAGTCTTGATTGCGCAAATTATGTTGGAGAAGATTGATCTTGGACTGAAGGTCTGCCTGGACTTTGGTTACAGAAAGTCTAGAGATGTAAATCACCATATCATCTGTGAACAAATGGATTTTAGCTTTGGTGAGGTTATTTCCGACGTTGTTGATATACAGCATAAAGAGCAGAGGACCAAGGATTGAATCTTGTGGGACCCCCACTTTTGATATGTAGTAGTGGGGAGAGAAAGCCATCCACTTTCACCTGCTGGAGCCTATCAGTTAGGTAGCTGTTGAACCATAGGAGTGCAGGTTCAGTGATGCCATGACAATGTAGGGTATTGAGAAGTAAAGCATGGCTGACAGTGCTGAAGGCTTTACTGAGGTCAAGAAAGACTGTGCCTGTCACTTGTTTTTATCCATTGCAAGGAACCAGTCATTGGTGACAGAGGCTAGTGCAGAAGTGGTGCTGTGTGCAGGTCTGAAATCTGATTTGATCATTTTTTTCAAAGGTAACTCTGTAGCTGTGTGTTCACAAGTTTTTCAAGGAGTTTGGAGATGAGGGAAAGGATGGAAATGGGGCGGTAGTTGTATAGGTCTGTGGGATCACCAGATTTGAACAATGGAAGAACATGTGCTGTCTTCCAACCCTTAGGGACAGTACCGGTGTGTATATAGAGAGGTTAAACAAATGCTGAAGGGGGACTACTAAGTATTGAATGCTGAATTTAATGAAGAATGGGACAATGCCATCAGCACCAGCTCCTTTGTTTATATTTAGTTGGAATAGAAGGTCCTCCACTTCTTTGAACTGGAATGGGGAGAAGGAGAAATTCTGACTGAAGAATGTTGCATAGGGTCTTGGGGCATTGGAAGTAAGTGTCGCTGCTTTTGAGGTATCAAAAGCCATGCCTGCAGTGGTGAAAAGTTCATTGAAGTTGGTCAAGATATCAGAGTTGTCTGAGTTGAGCTAATCTTTAACTGTTAATTTGTTGGGCAGGGAGGAAGATAATTTCTTATCCCCTGCTGATTTAATGATTTGCCAGAATTTGCCTGAGTTACCCTTAGCAGATTCAAATGATGATAGGTAGTAAATGGCTTTCACTGATCATTCTGGCAGGCTCTGAAGGGTGCCCAATCTGCTAGAAGTTTAGTACATCTGGCTATTGACCAGAGATGGTCCCTGAGATTTAGGGTAACTTTTATTTCTGGAGTAAACCATGGGCATGAGAACTTCTGAACACTGCATTTGATCATGGGGGCATGCCTATTTATGATGTTACTGAGTGCATTATTGAAGATGGAAGCAGCAGAATCAATACTTGAAGCCAGGTAAAAGTTTGTCCAATCTATACATCCTAGGACTGAGAGGCAGGGTGTAAGATTGAATATGCGGAAGCTTCTTGTCCAGTTCAACCTAGGTGGAGTCTTGTGCGGTGGTTGCCCTCTAATGCAAGCCACAGTGCAGTGGTCACTTAAGTCAGTGTGGAATGCTGCAGAGTGGGTGAATTTGTGAGGTCTGTTGATGAATATTAGATCCATCAGGGAACTGGTAGAAGGTGTTTTGGGATTGGGCCATGTCATTTTAGAGATCATTTGTGTGAAGCTGGTACATCACAAAATTCTTTTAGTAGTAGGCAGTTTTTGCAGTTTTTGAGCCAATACAAATTTAGGTAGCCCATTAAGATGATTCTGTTTTGACGAGCATCCGTAATGGTGTTCAGGTATTTCAGAAATTCCATGCATTGAGGGTGGCCTGTAGAAACCTACTATCATCAGAATTTCAATGGGGGAAAGTGTGAAGTTCAGTGTTAATGCTTCAAATTCATTTGGTATGCTGGTCTGGGTGAAATTGGCGACTGAAAATTTATCCTTAATATAAATGACTACACCCCCACCTTGGTCTGTCACTACGAAAGAGGTTATAGGAGTTGGTGGCTATCTTAGCATTGGGAGTGGGTTTATTTAACCATGTTTCAGACAGTACCAAGACATCAGGGTCTGTGTGGGAGATCCAGGCATGTACTAGTTTTAGTTTCCTTAGGAGGATGCAAACATTAATGTGTAGGCACTTAAGCCCTTTAAGGGATGCAAAATCAATTGGTGAAGGTATTGGCTGAACTGGGCCCAGGTTTAATTCAATGCTTCCTGAGCAGATTAACACCAAGAAAAGTATGGCCATGAACCATCTGCATAACATGTTTGTTTTGTAGGTTTTTGAGCACCTGAAAAGGGTGTGGGTATGGTGTGCTTTAGGAGTGCAGTTTTTCCAGAAGGAAGGAAAAGAGGCATAGAAGAGCACTGAGGACTGGATGAGTCAGGGATGTAAGGTGACAACTGATATGGCCAGTTGAATGGTGGTAAGGTTCCATAGTGGATTCGATGAGAAGAGGTGGGTTGGCTGGGATGGTGAGGTAGTGGGGTATTGCTGATGTGACTTGTATTGCAGGGCCACGTGGGGCCAAAGGATGAGAAGTCCCTGTCTGAGGGTAGTACAGTGTGGGGGGAGTGGCAGGTGAGCAACAGCAGCTAACATATACTGTAATCAACAGCCCTGTTAATGGCGACATGTTTGGGCTGAGGTGCGATTTGCAAATTATGCTGGTCAATGTGTTGTACAATTTGGGTTAGGGGGCATAAACTTTGTCTGCCACTTTAACCCTTATGATCAGATCAGGTGTTCTCCACTAGCTGGTGACTGTGCTGCAGCTAAGTGGTGCTCAGTGGGATTGGCTTCATGGGAGATTGTCCTATGGCGCTTGGAGATGGGGATTGGCTCTGATCAATAGTAAAGGGTGAGGGGTGGTGGGAGGAGCTGAGGTGTATTTAATTAAGGCCAGAGGAGGGGGTAGGTAGGAGGGCTGAAAATTCAAACCTGCCATTTATTGAGGGAGCCGGTGGGCAGAAGCCATAGGCAAGCTCTAGAGAAAAGCAAAGGGACCCAGGCAGCCAATAAGGGCTAGTGCCTGGGAGATAACAGCCAATGGCTGGCAAGAGCAAAAAGAGTCTGCCAATCGCAGTCAGGCCTGCAAATCCTGATTCCAGTACCTTGATCCAGGAGCTTTTAAATGATTTGCTTGGGGGGAGTTCAGCTAGCCCTGAATGCTGGCCACGCTGTGGATGAAGGATGGCTTCGCCCATTTGGGGCCTCTGCTTGATCCAGGAGTTTGTTGGTGGTTTGCTTGGGGGGAGTGCAGCTGGCTCTGGATGTTAGCCACACCACAGATGGAGGATGGCTTCGTCCTGGTTGGGGCCTCTGCTTGATCCAGAAGCTTGCTGGTGGTTTGCTTGGGGGGAGTGCAGCCGGCCTTGGATGTTGACTGCACCACGGATGGAGGATGGCTTCGCTGGTCAGGGCATCTGCTGAAAGGGGAATCAAAAAAGTCCAATAGGGTAACATCTTTCAGAAAAAGAGATATGCAAGAACAAGGGGGCACAATTTGAAGATAATGGGGGGATGGCTCAGGTACAATGAGATGAAGTATTTTTTCACAAAGTGGGTGGTGGATGAATGTAACAACCTTCCTGAGGAGGTTGTGGGGTCAAATACAGTGGGGGAATTCAGGAATGCATGGGACAGACATAAGGCAGGTCTAGTGAGGGGATAGGAGGATGTAGGCTGTTCATTATCTAGGATCTGCAGCTTATCGAATAGCTAGGGAAATGGGCAGACTGGGTGGGCCAAGCAGTTGTTATCAGCCGTCAAAGTCTATGCTTCTGTATTTCTATTGTTCCTATTTTCCTGTATAATCCATGGGTTATAAACAAGGCAGAATTCCATGAATGCTTTTCTGCAGTAAAGTACTGAAGCACTGCTAAATCCAAATCTGGTATTAAAATCAATTCCATTTTATTTCCCTTAAACTATGCTTAAATTTTGTTTCATTAACATTTTTATACGTGGTTTATGTCCTTTTATGGGTAATATTTTTCACAGGGTGGGACAAAACCAATTACAAGATACAGGGAAGTGATCACCAAGAATTCACAAGATGTTTTTGCATTTGCTACTTTCAACCCCTAAGAACAAAATACTGTATTTGGTCAAAAGTAGTTTATTTGTCATTTCCTGTAGTATATCTGATAGGAAACTGCACAAGATGCTTAAGACCCAAACCTCCTAAGCTTTATTTCAATTTCTGTCCAAGGTATTGTTTCCGATCCCATTCATACAATACCTTAAAGTAGTAGGAGTTCCTCCCTTTCAATAAGCAGTTTATTCTATCATCAAAAAGACCAAGAGCTTTAAGTTTAGTTTTAGGTGACATAAAAACTACTCCTATGGCACTCTTTAATTTGTTAAAATATGATACAGTCTATACCAATAATGCTTTTGAATAAAAGTACATAAAAGAACTACAGGAAATCCTACTATTTGTTTAACATTAATTATTACCCACCTCCCTACCACTTTTTATGTTGTCTGAATCTTTGAAAATGTGGGGCAGGATTCTCAAAGAACAGTAAAAATCCCTCTGCTGTGGGAAAAAAAAGGCTTGCAGCACTGCAGAAATGCAGTTGTATGATATTCTTAAAGAAAATCCTGCAGCTGAGGAAATTCTGCAAAAGGTCCTGCAGCTGAGAAATTCCAGCAGCTGCTGGAATTCCGCAAGTGCTGCGAATCCGCAGCTGTGGATCTGCAGCTGTGGAAATGACTGAGGAGGCACAACAATAGTACAGCAAGTAGCTGAAGCAGCACACATTAACACTGCTGCCATAGTATGAGGCTGACAGCACCCACAAAGATACCAGCAACCAGTCCCTCAACTGGGACCATTGCAGCACCACAGGTACCAGCAATACCATGGTACCACAGTGGCTGACTTTTACCACTGGCCATCCCTCCCTGGGGTGTTCCTGTTGCCTACAGGGGTAGCACTCACTGCAGGCTGGTCAGGCTCTACTGCCTGTGGGGCTCTGTCATGGGCTGTACTGGGTCTGGTGGTTGTTATCTGTTGCCATAGCATGGCGATGTGTGGTTTTGTTACTGTAATGTTAGCCACTGTTATACTATCTGAGATGCTATTACCTGTACCTCACCTCCACCTTGCTGATTCCAATTATTAGGGCACTGCTGAGTTTGCTGAGGGTGAATTATGCCTCATTCCGCTGTGTGTAATATTTTTTCTGCAACTGTGGAAAAAAACCTGGCTGAGAATAGCCCTTCAGGGGATGTACCTTACTTATCTCACACCTTTCTTTCCTCAGGGACTACCACAGCTGCCCTTTTTTCCCACAGTCTGTAGTTTTTTTTTTATGCAGTTGTGGAGGTTTTTGTGAGTAGAACTTAGAGCAATCTCCCCTTTTTCCATAGCTACGGCAGTTTTGGGGACTTAAGGAAGGTTTTGCACCTTCTGAAAGCTTTGTGAATCCAGTCCCTAGGGAATGTTTTGCACCTTCTGAAAGCTTAGTGAAGCCAGCCTGTGATATATTGATTTAATCATTAACAATGTTCTTTTTCAACCATATTTCTGAGATTGCAAAAATGTTGTAGTCACTTTCCAGTGCCTATCAATTTTGTTTATCACACTGTAAACATTGCCATGAGCTATCTGCATGTCACTCAGCTGGGCAGATCTAGGTTCTAGATTTAACTCCATGTCCCCACAAAGCAACAAAACTTGCAATGTGTTATTGTCATAAAATATGACACTTTTAGTTCTGTTAAGGAAGAAGTGTCTTGAATATAAAAGATTGGAAAACAAATGCCAAATGTTAGTAAAACTATTTATTCTGATATTATTTGATTGGGGCTAATTTAGGTATGGGCCAAAAATGATAGTCACTAGTTGATTCCTGACATTAAGAATATCTAGTAACGATTATAATGTTAGCCTATCTGTCAGCACTGATTTAGCCAAGCAGCGCCTCAAAAATGTAATCGTTTCTTACCTGGACTGTACCTGATATAAAACTACGTTTTACAATGTGTCCAACTGCACTTGATTGTTCTGCTCATCCAGTTGGTGTTTACCTATTAGTATTTGTATATTGTTTATATACTGTAGTTATGGCATGTCCATATTGTATTGCTTCTATTTTTGTTCCTTGTGTCCTACCCCGGGTCACATCTGTAAAGAGCATTATTCTTTATCTTTGTATGTTTGACTAGTGAAACAATGTCAAATATACATATATATGATACAAAGAAACATTAATACTAAAGGTGCATACCCACAACCCTAAGTAAAGTAATGTCAACATGGTTATACTTAGAATAATTAAAATTTTACAAAATAGCTAACTTTATATAACAACCCATCAGGACATTACAGTTTACACCCCGCATAACACACCAGGTACCTTGTGCTGCAGGAAACTGAGCTTGTGCAACCTGTAAATAAAATCACAAGCTGCCACTGAGTAGCTGCACTACAGGAGAAAATTAAGAGCAGTGATAAACCAACATAGTTAATTCATGAAACCAGGTAGAATGCACAAAATGAAATTTTATTTCAAAGTCAGCGAGTGGTTGCACTAACTCCAGTACTTGAACTCTGAAGGAGTCTTCATTAGGGAGTGCATGGGGCATGGGACACAGCTCAGAAAAGGCATTAAACTTGTATGCAGAAATAAGGAACTTCACTGTTCCCTCTAAAATAACTGTCAAGCAGCAAGGGTTTATTTTAAATATTTTGTTTGTTGGTAGGCGTACCTTTATTTTATTTATTTAGTTTTTATTAACCAGGTAGGGTGCACTAGACAAGTATTTGTCTATTTTCTGGCATGACCTGGAAGACTATAACCAGTACATAAAATGACACAATGTATAACAATGACAACTTTGGAAAATTGTTACAATTAGGTAGTGCTCAAAGTATAAATGTGCACAATTTACATTGTAACATGGCACTAAAGTGAATGGGCAAATGGGGATGCATGATTGGTTGGAGTCGATCAGGTGGGGGAAATCGGAGCGGGTATTAATCCAGCATAACTGCCAAGCCCCAAAGTGAAGTACCAGGACCATCCAGACAGCCAGGTAAGCAGCACCAGGGAGAGGGGAAAAAAGAACTGTGAGAGGGATGCTTGTGTTGGGTAGGCAGCGAGTGACCAGAAACAGAGGTGAGGAAGGGCATGGCAGGGGAAACACAAAGAGAGCAGAAGCATCAGCACCAGATCGAGGAGGACATGGAGCACCCGACATCGGAGCTATCTCACAGCAGCATTAAGAAGTGAGCAACGGAGGATGCAAATTCATCACAGAAGTCCAGAGCGCGGTGAGAAAGGACTCCACCGCAGACCTTCAATGAGTGGTATGACATGAATACCCGCCTAGAACGTGAATAAGTCAGTCTAGCATGTGAGGTGCACTGTTCTGTTAATATAGCAGTCCACAATGTTTTCACCCCATCAGCATATAAAAGCTGTTCTGTAACATGTTTTCGAAGTGCAGTAAAAACCTTATGAAAACTTACTGAGTCCCTGTGTTATGTTGTTCTAACAATGTCAAATAGATTCCTGGCAACTGTATACTCACACAGCCCATGTTACAAGTGCATTAAGCCACTCCGAGGGTGGCATCTAATATGATTAATGCATGGTTGGGCTGTTGTATGCCCTCCCTACCATGCATTAATCCAGCATTAGATGCCACCTTCATCGTGGCTTAATGCTTACATAGCATATGAACAAAATGAGAAATATAGGAGTATTATACACATAGACAAAGGGTTTGTTATAGTTCAAAGACTAGAAGCAGGTGAATGCTGCCAACTGTTGTAAGTGGGAACATTATTGGTTCTCAAGGTGCTGGTAATGGGACATAGCCTGATGTTGGCAGGTATTTTTATTTTATTTATTTATTTAAAAAGTTGGTTGCTGGGATAGGTACACTGAGCCGGAGTTCATTTCCAGGTGCGACCCAGGGAAAGGGGAAGAGTAGTATATACAGATATTTATAATCCAAAAACAGTTACATGAACAAAAGATCTATGTTACAGTTGCATATCATGGAATAATAAGGGAAAACTATACATTTTTTATTGAATAATTGGAAATAAAGAGCAGTGGATTTTTGGGAAGGGTGGGCTGAGAAGGGGGAAGGATTTATGTAGTGGAAAAGTTTAGGAGGTGGAGTTCAGGTAGACATTGAACTTTAGGGCTAGAAGGCTAGCTTGGAGGGTGGCACCAGCCAGGTGAAGAGGGAATAGGGGGGCATCAACTGGGAGCCTTGGCAGGGTTTCAGGAGCAGGAGGGCAGGAGAGAGAGTTTTAGCTGGTATTTAAGGGAGGAAAGGGGAAGGGGGGATGACCGTAGGAGTGAAGGGAGCCAATTCAAGAGTAGGGGGAGGCGGTAAGCAAAGGCAGATTGTCTGGCACAGGAGTGCACCTGAGGGGTGGAGAGAGTGCATGAGTCTCTGGAGTGGAGGGATAGTCAGAAGCACCAGATAGTGAGAGGGAGGAGAGGTAGGTTGGGGGAGAGGTAAACCACTATTTAGCTATAGAGGATGCACTGTGCAGTTGATGGGACAGGGGGGTGAGGAAGAACAGAGAGTGCAGAGTAAAGTGAACAATGGTGAGTAAGTAGGGGGAGATTAGTGGCAAAACAGCAGAAGGTGTTACACAAGTTGTCGAGCTTACTGAGGGAAGAGGAGGGGGCTGACCCATAAACCACATCTGTGTAATCAGACAAAGGGAGTATTCATTTTGAAACAAGCTCATGATGAGTAGGAAGGGTTAGTCATTCTTTGGAATGATACAAAGCTCCTAGTCTGGGGCACAGTTTGGAGTGTAGGGAGTCAATGTGGTGGGAGAAATCCAACCTGGGGTTGAGCCAGACTCCCACGTATTTGAAGGCAGACAGAGATTCCAGTTTGATGTCATCGGGGTATTAAAGATTGGAGGGACTGGAGTTTAGCAAATTTCTGTGAGGAGTCAAATGTCATTGATACAGTCTTTTTAGTATTCAGTGTGATTTGGTTGGTATTAAACCATTGTATAACATTGAGGAAAATCAAGCTGGACAGGGGCTTTGAGTGCCTTGTTAGAGGGGCCTGATAGGTGGAGCACTGTATCATCGGTGTACACGTGAATATTCACAGTGACATTGATGGAGGGAAGGTTGTTTATGAAGACAGAGAAAAGAATTTTCCCCAAGATAGAGCCTTGGAAGACACCTGCATAAGTAGTGAGATGAGGGGATAGCATATCAGTGACTTGTACAGACTGCTGGTGATCAGAGAGATAGGATTGGAACCATTTCACTGCAGAGGAAGAGAGGCCTGAGGTGGCTAGTTTATTGAGGAGTAGATGGTGGAACACCAAGTCAAAGGCATTTGTTAGGTTTATAAAGATAGCAGAGATGAGGTGGCCTCTGTCCATAGTGGTAAAAATGGAACCTGTAAGGCAGAGGAGGGAGGGAGGATACTGTGGAGTGGGACTTTCTTAAACCTGACTGGAAAGGGGTGTGGAAGGAGGTGCTGTCATGGAAGGAGGTGAGCCTACAGAGTACTAAGGCTTCCTGGAGTTTCACCAGGGCAGGATGCAGGGAGATGGGATGGTAGTTCCCTGGAGAAGAATAGTCACCACCCTTGTGGGAGGGGTATGACCTTGGCCATTTTCTAGGTATGGTGTTCCATAGTTTAGGGGCAGAGACTGAGAAGGTCTGTCACCTAGTTTGGTCATAGTCAGTGGTATAAATAGGGGGTCAAGGTCAGATGATCTAAGTGGACAGGCATTTTAAAAGGGCACAAGGAAAAAGGCAAACGATAGAGGAACCTGATTTTAAAAGATGCTGTATAAGATGCCTCCAAGTGAGAGAACTCATTGAGTGGATCGGGGAGCCAGACAAGGTTAGAGTACAGCATGCAGTGATGGGCTAGTGTCGCAGGTATGTGGGTATAAAGATAACACTGGACACAGTAATAGGGTACAACACACCTGCAGTGTGTTTTATTTTATACAAAAATAGAAAAAGAAATAAATATAAATAAAACAGTTCAAACAGAACAAGGAAATAAACAACAGCACAAGACTATTTCGCCTTACATCAGGTATCTCAAAACAATTCATCAGCCTTCCTGCTGTTAGAGATAAATCCCTGTTCAGGCACAGGTCCTTCTGCTTACCTTACTCCAGGTAAGTGAGACTGCATATGCAGCTAATCTGACTCTTGGTGTTTGAGGAGGGCTTACATAGCCCTCCCACTTATGGAAAAGTCCCTTCCATAACATCCAATTAGTTCTAGAATGGTCCCTAAATAGGGACACTCCTCCTCTATTACATAATGAAGTTTTAGCTGAGAGAGTATAAATAAAACCCTCTTGGGGCTGCTGTTCCCCTATAGGAAATCCCCTTTCCTGAGGTCTTGCTAAAAGGTCAGCACCTATTTTCTATATAAGCAAACAGTGCAAACATTTATTTCATTTATACATGTGCTGTATTGTTATAGTATATGGACACCAGCCCTTTAATGTATATCTCAGGGCTCTGTACATAATAGGGCTCCTTTAGAGACCTGCAGTGTCTCTTTATTCTTTAATTTGTTTAATTTCTTTATTGTGTTGTTTGGTATATTCATTGCAGACATATCATTGGACATCAAGAGCAAGGTCAGTCTGTTTGCTGATGATACCATGATGGGAGCCATGATGGATGACCTAGGGGGATGGCAGAGGTTGCAGGATGATCTGGCAAAGCTTGAAACCTGGTCAGACACCTGGCAACTGGGGCTCAATGCCAAAAAGTGCAAGGTGCTGCATTTTGGGGTGAAGAACCCAAGGAGGAGTTACCAGCTGGGAGGAGTACAGCTAGCCCAGACAGAGGAGGAGAAGGACCTGGGGGTGCTCATTACAGGGTCAATGAACAACTTGCCACAATGTAGAAAGGCAGTTGCAAAGGCCAGCAAAATGCTGGGTTGCATTGCAAGGGATATATCCTCGAGGAGGGAGGAGGTGATTCTGCCACTGCATAGGTCATTAGGCCGCACCTGGAGTATTGCGTGCAGTACTGGCACCTGTATTTGATGAGGGACATTAAGTTACTGGAGGGGTGCAGCACAGGGTGACAAAGATGATCATGGGGTTGGGGAACTTATTATACAAGAGGAGGCTGAGGGAGTTGAACATGTACTCGCGAGAGGAGAGGAGGGACGGGGGGACATGACTGAAACATTTAAGTACATGAAAGGAATAAACAAGTCAGGTACAAAGGGGCTGTTCAAAGTAAGTGAGGGGAGGGACACCAGGGGCCATGATATGAGACTGGAGGGAGGAAGGTTCAGGAGGGAGATGAGGAGACACATTTTTACAGAGAGGGTGGTAGCTGGGTGGAATGCGTTACCTGCAGAAGTGGTATCCAGTTGAACAGTGGACTGCTTCAAAAGGTGATGGGACAGGGCAAGGGGAAGGGTCAATGGAGGGGAAGGGTGGAAGGGAGGGGCAGCTGCAGAATAAGGGGGTGCTAGCTGCACATTAGAGCAGACTTGATAGACCTCTAGGCCTTTATCTGCTGGCAAATGTTGTATGTTTGTATGTTCATAACTTGCAGCCCTCTCCTTATTCTGAAGGCTACTTCAACTATATAGCATTTTCACATACATAGGGACATTCCTGTCCCTTTTTTAAATCATTTGTTTTCTGTGTTGTAGCAGAGTGGCAGACTGCTAGAAAATCACTGTCTAGCCACTCTACTTTGGGGCTCTGCATAGCTTTGGTAAGCCCCTTTTTATTTCTTTTTACACTGAGCTGTAATTTTATGTCCAGGGATGGCATAGTCCCTTTTCATTTTCAGATGCTCACTTTTCAGAGCACACTGCATACTCGGGAAAGCAGGGTGACTGAAAGGGAAAGTAAAAGTTTGTCACTTGATCTTAACAGTTCCTGCTTCAATGCAGGATTTCTTTGGCAGCTGTTTAACAACAGAGAGACACCAACATAATACAAACAATAGAGACATAATGCCACTCTGTAACAATCATATTACACCCATTCAAGTGGACATCTCTTTTTATTTAACTGCCATTTCAAGCATTTCTTTATTCATTTATTTCTCTGGCACCTTAAATTCAGTGCTCCAGCACCATATATACATAGAATGGCACAGGCACCTTATCATGTAAACTGATTTAAGCACTGAAGCACTTTAAACCCATTATATGCACAAAATGCACTTTATACACTCTATTTCAAAACAAACGTACTTTATTCAACCAGCACCTTATATGCTGTACTTAAAGGCACTTTACATCTTTTTTTTTTTTAATTTTAACTCTCTATTCATTTTAACACGAAAGTACAACATCATGCAACATTGTACACATAATAAGGTAGAACAACACAATGTTCATCAGAGGGCAGAAAAGTACACATAAGTGGATAAATACAAGAAGACCCCCCTACCACCACTACCCCACCCGCCATAGGCTGCACTATACTACAAACCTTATATCCATAATTAACTACTACTCAGCTATGTACCTGGCGATTTCCATAATGACATAATAGCCTCAAGACTCCCCCAGCGTGCAGTAAAAGCTTTGCCTCTATCCCGCATAGCTGCTATATGTCTTTCCAACTGCAAAGCTAAAACACATTCCCTGTACCATTCCATTATTGGGGGCACATTCTCATCCATCCAGTGTTTCGCTAAAATTAACTTGACAGTTGCAGTTACTAAGACCATATGTGCCTTCCTATTACCTGGAGTGCCATTGGGAAAAGGTTTATTAGGCACACTCGGGTAAAAAGTTCTCAAGCTGAGGATAGGGTCTAGAATCATTAATATTCTGCCAAAAGACTTTAATACATGAACATTGCCATAACATGTGATAAAGGGACCCCACTTCTGTCTTACATCTTTTACACATTGGCACTTGCATCCGACCAAAGCTATGCAACTTAGACGGCGTCAAGTATAAGTCATGTAAGATATTGTAGTTAACTGCTCTAAGCCTATCCTGCTTAACAAACTTGTATAGGGTAGTCCAAATATTTCTCCACATGTTGACATCCTCAGAGATGCCTAATGCATTTACCCAGTAGAAACAGACGCCTGAATATAATTTGAGATCCCAACCCAACAACGCTTTATATAAACTGGACACCTTATGCGACTGCAAAGCGACCTGAAGTAGCTCAATAGGGTCATTTTCCCCTTTATCTATTATTGGAGAACGCTGGTGAAACGCGGATAGGGCCTTATTAACTTGCAAAATTTTAAGGAATTCTTTACTGGCAGGGCAAGCGGAGCAACCAAATTGGGTCGGAATAACCAACTTACCATTCCTCCAAACCTCCGAGACCTTACAAAGCTTCAACCTATGCCAAAATGCTTTAGTTATCAGAGCACCGCCAATTTTAAAATGCAGGTTATTAACAATTGGTTGGCCCGAGTTGAGACCACTTCACTGACAATAACACTTGGGCCTGGTGAGAGGCTTTATCGATCAACCCATAGGATTATTTGAAGACTTTTGGGGATATGTGAGGAGATATAAAGCAAGAGCATAGGGAGCATCTTTCCTGAGACGCCAAGTGTTTCTCAATGGCTACCCACAGAGGGGAGTAAACCATAAGGTCCTCCTTTTCTGCCAATAATATAATTTACTCAGATGTTGTGCCAAGTAGTATGTAAAAAGAGAGCTGCCAATCCACCCCTAGCTTTGGCACAGTTAATTTGTGATAGGATCTCGCACCTCTTTTATTCCATAAAAAGACTCAGCATTGTCCTCAACCTGTAGAACCAAGCTTTAGGGATATATAATCCCAGCATACCCAATGGATACAATATCCTGGGCAAAGATTCATTTTAATGACATTCAATCGCCCCACAAGCGAGATAGGGAGGTCTTGCCATCTCTCAAGGTCCTTAGAGACTATTTTCATGAGACTATCAATATTAGCACTCGGATAGTACCAAGATCTCTACAGATCTTTATACCCAGATATACTAAAGAGTTCGCTTCCCACGCCAAGCCTAGGGGGGCTAGCTCTGCCTTATTTACTCTGTGGTTCAGAGAAACAATTCTCGTTTTATCTCGATTCAACTTATAGTAAGATATTTTAGAGAACTCCTCAATCTCTTCTAGAAATGCCGGAATCGAAACTTTGGGGTTCTCCAGATGCAACAAAATGTCATCAGCATATACTGACAAGGCATATCTAGCATCCCCAACCCGGATTCCAGTAATCTTATATTAGCCGCCAGCCTAAGGAGCAAGGGCTCTAAATATAAATTAAAAAGTAGGGGATAAAGGGCACCCCTGTCTAGTTCCTCGAGCCAGCTTAAATGGAGAGGATAATAGCCCATTACACTTCACCCTGGCCGTGGGGCAGGAATTTAAAACTTTTACCCACCTGACAAAGTCTTCCGGGAAACCAAAGGAAATTAGGGTAGCAAATAAAAAATCCCAGGAGACTCTGTCGAATGCCTTTCCGGCATCTATGGAAGTCAACACCATTGGGATATTAGAATCTCTGGCCACCATAATGAGGTGCATTAATTTTCGCATATGATCTTGAGATGACCTACCAGCCATAAACCTGACTTGTTCATGTCCTATTAACTTATCTATAATTCTGGAAAGCCTATTTGCCAACACTTTAGCCAGGATTTTAACATCAGTATTTAATAATGAAATAGGTCGGTAACTACTAAGACGCTGCGGGTCTTTCCCGGGCTTTAGAATTAGGGATATCACCGCCTCTAAAAACAGGACTCCGACATTCCCTTATCAAACCAGTAACCGAACAAATCCTTTAAAATAGGTGCCAGAACTTCTTGATAGGCCTTGTAAAAGTTAGTGGGGAGCCCGTCTGGGCCGGGAGACTTATCCAGAGGTAACTGCTGAATTGTGACCTGTATTTCTCCTAAACCAATCGGGCAACTCAAGAAAGCAACGTCCTCTGCAGGAACCTTTGGTAGGACTACTGATCTAAGGTAGATGTTCATATCTGAGTCTATAGAAGGGCAGTCGAGACCACTGAATATAGCTCTTGGTAAAATGAACGGAACATTTCTACCATTCTACACTAATCGGTGATTACTCTGCCCTCTTCCTCGGAATAAATGCCAGTAACATACTGCGAAGCATCTAATTGACGGGTAGCCATGAAATCTACTTGCTTTTTCTCCATCTAAATATTGAAGCCTGGCCTGTGCAAGAACAACTCATCTCTGCACTTGCAAACCTACATATTGGGCCTGTAACTGGTGCAGCCTAGACCATACTACATCTGGGGAGGGGGGCAGCAGGGTGTTCTCTACACTTTTAATATTTGCTAGAGTTCCTCCATTAAACTTTTCTGATGTTTAGCCAGGCGGACCCATTTTAATAAATTCCCCTCACAGAACACTTTAGGAAGCCCAAACCAGGTTGTATCTTTCAAGCGTCCTAAGTTATGGGCAAGAAATAAGTTAATGTACTCTTTAATATGTTCACAGGTGGCAGGATCTTTCAACATCTGGCTATTCAGTCGCCATTGAGGAGAGCACCTTAGTCCCGCTCCTAAACCAAATTCTATGTCCACTGGTGCATGATCAGATATAACCCTTGCTAATATACCTACCCGTGAAACCCCAGAGATCGCGTGTAAACTCATGAGCAAGTAGTCAATTCTAGAATGTTTTGTGCGCCGCTGAAAAAAAAGTATATTGTCTCTCAGTGGGGTTGAATACTCGCCATATATCCACTAAAGCTGCGGTTTCAATAAATTCTCTCAGAGCCCTTTGAGCCGGTAATAGGCCCAAGCAAACTCGGTCAGACCTATCTAGTTCAGTCTGGAGGACTAAGTTCCAGTCCCCACCTAATAACATAAACTTGGGGGGGGGGTCTCAGTTAAAATATTTAATAAATTTATGAAGAAGGAGGGCGAATCAGTATTTGGACCATATATCGATCCTAAAATGATCGGGCAAGATTCTAATAAGCCATGTACAACAATATACCTTCCCTCCAGGTCCCATATTTCCTTAATTAATTTAAACGGTATATTCTTAGCCAGCAATATTACTACTCCACCTTTACTTGTAGAAACCCCCGCTCCGTATGCTTGACCGACCCAAGCTTTTCTAAATAGAAGCACATCCTCCCTTCTAAGATGTGTCTCTTGTAGAAATACTATTTGTGCACATATCAACTGCAAGTGCTTCAAAACTATCTGTCGCTTAACCCTATCTTTGGCCCCTTTAATGTTCCAACTCACAGCATGATATCTATTACCCATGCCACTATGAAACTTGATGGATAACCAGGAAAGGTAAATAAAAACTCGCTCTTGGGAGAGTCATTAGATATATTATACCTTAAACTAATAAAAAGCAGATCAGATATGAGATAAGAGGTACCCCCATTAATTGAATGTAGAACCAGCGCAGCCTGTCCCCGTCCCCCCCAGAAAATTCCCTCTTCCATAATCTACAGCTATACTTAAAACAACACATCCAATTCCATAATACCCATTTACCCCAACCAACCTAGCACATCCCCAGTTCTAACAACTGCACCTCCACCCCAACTGCCATAGCGATGTTAAGGCTAGCCTACACAGTACTAGATCTCCCACCCTCGGCTATGATATACAAAACATATAGTTAACAATAACATCATAGAACAGTTCCTCACATGCTAAAACATGTAACAAGAAAAAATCACTATTAGACTACACAGTACCCTTTACTAAGAGTTTTACTACACTAATGCAGCCAGCTTACAAATTAGACAGAGAAAGACAGAAAGAAAAAAAAATTTTTGTTAATGTTTATTCAGTCACAGTCTCATCTCTGATTCAGTCTCAGCCTCTGCTCCAATTACAGGGTCATGTAGTAAAGCAGAACCCCGGCCACAGTTCTAGATGCCATCTTCTACTCAAGGTACTTAATGAGATTATATTTTTCCCCCCAGAGATCTTCCATAAAATCAGATAAGTGTCCAACCCGTGGCGAGCAGAGTGTCTGCCAATATGCCATACCAACAATAATCACATCCCAGGGTACTTCACAGGACACCATATTAATGCTCTGAGTCGCTCTTCCTTATTAAGAATCGTAGCAGGACTTAACGAGCAAAGCCAGGCTAATCTATGACACAATCTCGCATCAGTCATGGAGCGCATCGCATCACTGTTGTCCATAAGGGTAGGGCTTAGCTGGGCACACCAACACAGCTTGCCTGAGAGGATTTCACATTGTTCTCCACATCCGTCGAACACTTATTCAGAGCTAGGTCAGAGGAAGTAGTTATAAACTCTAGGCGTAGCAGTGTATCCTCAGGCAGTGAGATAACCAGCATAATTTATCGCAGCACTCGGCAAGAAAACCCAAAAGTCCCACTTAAAGTCCCACTTTAACACATTGACAGGGAAAATACCAGTAAGCACTGTATCCGGTATAGCACGAGGCAGAGCACATGAGCACATGAAGCACTGCAATAAAATGTGACTCTCTCAGCAAGGAGAAGTGCGCAGAAAGCAGAGACTGTGGCAGGAAAATCCTTTAAACTTTGTACTCCCTGAAAAGGAGAAGAAAGGAAAAAAAAAAAAACGCATTCAAGGGGGATATTACAGGGGCATCCAGTCAGATCTTCAATAGGGCATCTCCAGGCTGACAGGAAGCAGCTTAGTACTCCATAAAACTAAAAGTATACCAGCAAATTCCTTTTCTTCTGACAGTAAACCCCTTACATGAACCACTAACAAACGGTCACTCGGTTATTGTTTAAACAGCTCATGCAGTGACTTGGATAGCTCCTGTCTTGCCACTTCTGCGCTATCAAAAGAATGCCACTGATCATTTAATTTAACTTGCAGCACTGCCGGGTATCTGACCCTATATTGAATACTCACGGCAATCAATTTTGAAACAATAGGGTGAAGCTCTTGCCATTTAATTCGCACCGGTTGTGGCAAATCGTGGGCAATACGAATTGGCTTTCCATTCCATGAGACCTCCTGTAAAGACCTTACTTTGCTCAAAATATGCTGCTTATCCAAAAAATTTAATAATTTGCAAATTATCGGCCTCGGGGGAGCGTCTGATGCGGGAGGCAACCGAAGAGATCTATGCGCTCTCTCAATGATGTAGGTCGCATTGTTTGGGGATGAGCCAGCAATCTTTTCAAAAAGTTTCTGTATAAACAGAATGGGTGTCGCATCCTCCTCTTTTTCCGGTATGCCAATAGTGACAAGATTATTTAGCCGACTTCTTCCTTCTAGGTCCTTGAGTTTATCTTCGATTCTCTTTAACTTTTTATTAATTAAAAGGTGGCTAGCTCTTTTGTCATTCTTGGCCTCCAAAGACTTGATCCTTACATCGTTGTCATCCACTCGAGTGCTCAGCATTTTTAGTGTTGCCTTAAATCCATGTATTTCAGCAGAAATCTCCTCGATCGAGCTCTGCAGGCCCAATAATATCGAGAAAGCGCCCTCAGTCAACGCTGTTGTTCTCAAGCAGAATCTTACTGGGACCCTGCCAAGGGCGCTTTGCGCCTGCTCTTTTCGAGAAGGAGGTGGCATGTGCTTCACTGGCTGTTTTTAACGAACGCTCCATTCTAGTCGCTGCACCTGCAATAAATTAGTGCACCGGAAATTTAGCTGACGCTATTAGCGAGTCTAAATCAGGATTTTAATGTTGAGGGTTAGAAAAATCAAGCCGAAGACGGAGCCGACCGAAGATACTGTCTTCCCTTAAGCTGCCATCACATGACACTGTTAGGCACTTTACATCTTTTGGCATTAAATGCCATAAATGCACCATATTTCATTCTTGCCAGCTGACCTTAGCCTGGTGCATTATTTTGGGGAGTTCTTGGTGAGGTATGGAAAGATGGAAATTAGAAATAAAATTGGCGTAGGTGGCTGATCTATGCCGGGGCAGAAAAAGGTAAAGTATAGTATAGGAAGATACTGATACACAACAGATTTCAGTAGGAAAAAGAAGATAGGAAAGGCATTCCTCCACTGGGGTTATCGAACTGGCAGAACACAGTTCTGCCATACTCCTCCCTCTTTAAGAAAAAAACAGTAACTCTTACAACAACTGGTTTTAGCAACAAACCCCGAGAATGTATGTACATTCCATACTGATGGAGGTTTGGGTTACAGCTTCCATCCACCCATGCTTTACAAGCTCCACCCCAGGGTCCCTTTACACAATTAACAAATTACAGTACAGTCTTTACTGCATGCACTGTAATTACCCTGGGGTTTAAAACACATTGCACTGTTAACCATCATAGTACATCATTATAATAATTCGATATATACAAGCATACTCATGTTTCATTCTCCTTCACTATAGCTGTCCCATGTCGTGACAAAAATCAGTGATTTTATGTTGACTTCCTGACCTGTGTTTTACCACAAAACGGTAAGGTTGAAATGTTGTGTACCACCGCATGATGCTGGCATTTTGATCTTACCTTTGATTTATCCACACAAGTGGATTGTAATCTGTAAGGAAAGTAAACTCCACACCCCACAAATAAAAGCGCAAAGCTTCAATTGCTCACTTGATGGATAGGCATTCTTTTTTGATTGTGGCATACTTTTTCTTCCTATCATGCAGTTTTCTGCTGATATAAATGATAGGGGACTCCTCTCCTTGAATGGTCTGACTCAGGACTGCTCCTATCCCTGTCTCAGAAACGTCCATGTGCACTTCAAAAGGGAGACTAAAATCATGGCAGTTCAATACAGGTGAGACACACAATGCTGCCTTTATATCTCTGAAGGCCTTATTACATTCAGGACTCCATTTCATTAGGTTACTACACCTTTTCTTTGTCAGGTCTATTAATGGTGTAGCTATAGAGATAAAATTAGCTATAAACCAGTGATACTATCCAGCTAGGCCTTGGAATGACCTGACATGTTTTTTGGACCTTGGCACAGGATCGTTAGCTACTGCCTCTACTTTCTCTATTTCTGGCTACACACGCCCATTACCCAAAAGAAATCGAAGGTATCTGGTTTCTGACAGAGCCAGTGTACATTTTGCTGGGTTTATAGTAAGTCCAGCTTTCTGGATGGAATGCAACACAGTGGTCAATTGTGTGATGTGCGTCAACCAATCTGGACTATAGGTGACAACGTCGTCCAGATTGGTGGCATAGTAGGCAGTGTGTGGGGTCAGGATCTGATGCATAAGTCTCTGGAATGTTGCAGAGGCTCCGTGTAGGGCAAAGGGCATGGTAGTGAACTGGTATAATCCAAGTAGAGTGCTGAATGCTGTTTTCTTCCTAGGCTCAGGGGATAGGGAAATTTGCCAGTATCCCATAGTTAGATCCAGTGTGCTAATGTTAACTGCGACACGACTCATTAATTAGAGCCCATGTGTTTCACTGCTTCAGCGCACCTCTTCAATCCTGCTGGTGCTTTGTGCCAGCTCCCCAGCCCCCCCATCCACCCTATATGGACATGCACCTATTTATCTACTGTGGTCACATGACTTACAGTGTAATTTACTAAGTGCCTAGTTTTCCATCTGCATATTATCATGTTTAGCCACTAGAGTGAGTGTTGAACATTCTCTCTGCTCACAAAGCACTTCATTATATTCTCAGCCCTTACTAAATATCTTTCAGAGGGTGAGCTTGCTTTGGTACCCAATTAATCTTTATACTGTCCTCCCCTACATATGCCTCCCTGGCTATTTACTCTAGTGCATTTTACACCATTTTAAAATGTTCTATTTAACATCAATACTCCTGTCCCCATTTTTTATTACAACAGAGGTCCACACCATTTCTCAAAACCCTTTATGTCTCATAAACTCTAATCCTTTTATCTTAACTAACCTACATCCATGATGGGATAAAAATGCTAGCAACCTCACGCTCTCCTTAATCAGCAGCTATCCATTAATACACAGATTTAGTAGTTGCCGTACTGGTCCTTGCAAGAACAGATCCAGAAGCAAATGATTTGATACCTTTTAATGGACCAACATAGATGTAACAACAAGAACAAAGTGCTCTACCTTTCGGACCAACAAGTCCTTCATCAGAAGCCTAATGGCAGTTGTTTAGAAAAAAACAATACTTTTAACAGCTAGGTCATGCAGAAAATAACCCAGAAAAAATCCCCACTGGTTTAAAATACTCATTTGCTTTTCAGTAATCACATCCCTATACATACTGTGACACCCATAGCTTGATTTAGGAGTCATCTGCTCCAGCAGTGTTATCTTATGTCAATTAAATTTATATGCAGTAGGATTCTTTGTATGTGTGTTCCACCAAGCACCTTTGACCCTGGGATACTCCTGGCTGAAGGCATTATGGTGCTGTTAAACTTCTCTGACATCATTTTCTGTATTTTTCAAATGAGTATTTTAAACCAATGGGGATTTTTTCTGGGTTATTTTCTGCATGACCTAGTTGTTAAAAGTGTTGTTTTTTCTAACAACTGCCATTAGGCTTCTGATGAAGTACTGGTTGGTCCGAAAGCTAGAGCACTTTGTTCTTGTTGTTACATCTATGTTGGTCCATTAAAAGGTATCAAACCATTTGCTTCTGGAGCATTAATACACAGGGCATTTACTCTCCTTTCTGCTACCACTACTTCCTACTCCTCCTTCCTTATAAGAAATGGGCTATGTCCCCACATCTACAACAGGTGCAACAAAATAGAAAACATCTTGTCCAGAACCTGGATTCTTCACGTAATTTTCCTGCTTATTCTTTGCTCCGGTAATATTGAGCTTAACCCTGGACCCACAACTTCACCAATGTCACCCATAGACTTTTCCTCTGTTAAGGGACTTAAAATCATGCTTATCAGTGTTTGCAGCCTTCAGAAGAAAATTATAGAATTACAAGCATGGGTCTCGCATACTCTACCCGATATTCTAATTGTGACAGAGACCTGGTTAAGACATTCAGTCACAAATCAATCCATGTCACTACCTTCATACTCCCTTTTTCAGGCTGATAGGGCTACCAGAGGTGGCAGGGTAGCTATCTACATACATGAGCAATTTTCAGCCACAATCATTGATGCCACCTCAAAACCAAAGGAATTTGAATGCTTAACTTTAAAAATACCTATTTCTGCTGCAGAATCCTTAAACATAATTGGTTGTTATAGACCACCATCTGTGGGGATGGATATCATGACCCACCTACACCACCTCTCTGATACCAACACTGATGAAACCATTATTGTAGGAGATTTGAATCTTAATTGTTAAGTGATAAATCAGCTCATCTCAAAAACTTATGTGATGACCTGGTTTGGCCCAGATAATTACCAAAATTACCAGACCATGCCAAAAAAATCACCTGCTAGGATCACTTATACAGTAGCTATAATCTTGACCAACAGACCCCATAAAATTCAGTATGAGGAGGTCTGGCATAATGTTCTAAGTGACCATAATATTGTGGCATGTGTTAGAAACCTACCTAAACTCTAAAAATGTCACCAAGTTAATAACTAAAAGATCATTCAGGAAATTCAACTCAGCAAACTTCCTAATGGACCTTACGCAATAAACCTGCAATAATTCTACTTAGCCCCTACAATAAGTTAAGCACTGGCCATCTTCAATTCAACTATTAGTGTCATAATTAACAATCACACACCCATAATTAGATGCAGAGTGAAAAAAGCTTCCTGTCCCTGGTTTAATGGGGATATCAAAAGATTAATGTTAAAAAGGGACAAACTATGGGCTATTGCAAGATGCACAAAATCCTCTGAAGAATGGACAGGGGGCGTGTGAGGAGGAGGACCATGTAAAAGCATCTATCCTAAATAGATACTTCTGCTCAGTATTTACTGAAGAGAAGGTAGGGTAGGGCCCACAGCTCAGCACCATGGACATGGGGGGGGAGGGAGGTGAGCACTAGTCCCTTCACAAAAGAAAGGGTCCTACAAGACCTCAATAAGCTCAGGGTGGACAAGGCAATGTGACCTGATGGCATACATCCCAGGGTACTAAAGGAGCTAAGGGTAGAATTAGCAGAGCCAACTGAGAACTGTTTAGTGAGTCTCTGAGCACAGAAGAGGTCCCAGAAGACTGGAGAAGGGCTCATGTGATCCCACTCCACAAGAGTGGTAGCAGGGAGGAGGCAGGGAACTACAGACCAGTCAGTCTTACCTCAGTAGTGGGCAAGATTATGGAGGCACTCCTTAAGGAAAGGATAGTGCAACCCCTGGATTCCATAGGTGCACAGGATCCAAGAAAGCATGGGTTTACAAAAGGAAGGTCCTGTCAGACTAATCTCAGATTTCTGTGACTGGGTAACCAGAGTGGTGGACCAAGGAGGAGCAGTTGATGTCACCTACCTTGAATTCAGGAAAGCTTTTGATATTGTTCCACATAGAAGACTTATTACTAAGCTGGGTAGACTCTGGGTGGGTCAGAAGTTGGTCAACTGGGTGGCAAATTGGTTGATTGACAGAAAACAGAGAGTGGTGATAAATGGTATTCAGTCAGAAGAGATGCAAGTCACAAGTGGGGCACCTCAGTGATCAGTCCTGAGGCCAGTCCTCTTCAATATCTTCATCAGTGATATTGCAGATGGACTGGAGGGTAAGGTTTGTCTGTTTGCAGATGACACCAATATCTGCAACAGAGTAGAAGATCCAGATGGGGTGGGCAGAATAAGAAGCAATCTGGACAAACTAGCAAAATGGTCGGAAGAGTGGCAACTGGGGTTTAATGCAAAGAAGTGGAAGATCATGCACATAGGAAAGAGAAATCCTGAAGCCATCTATAGGCTGGGGGGGAGTTGCTGGCAGTCACAAGGGAAGAAAGAGACTTGGGCATCTTCATCACCAATGACCTGAAATCATCCAAGCAGACCACTAAAGCAGGATCTAAGCAAGGCTTTCGACACCGTCGACCATAGTCTGCTCCTCTCCGCCCTTCAAACCATAGGTGTGGACCCCTCCTCTCTGCATTGGTTCACTGACTATCTTACAGGGCGCCTTCAACAAGTTAAAAGCGAAGGAGCCTGTCCCCTAAAACTCTGCAAAAGGGGTACCTCAAGTTCTATATTAGGGCCCTACTTTTGCAATCTACATTAATAACATCGACTACTGTATAAAGAAGCCAACATCCATCTGTTTGCAGATGATACAGTTCTCGTGAGTCGCCCAACACCTGAAGCTGCCTGCAATGACCTACAGTCAGAATTCAACCTTTACAAGCCAACTCCTCCAAAAAGCTACTCCTTAATGCCAAAAACTAAGCGATGGTCCTCTCCTTTTATCCGTACCGCTAACCCTGTGTCCAGTGGGACAGTTCCCCAAATTACCACAGTTCTAGGTGAAAAACTAGAATTTGTTACAAAATTCAAGTATCTGGGAGTTTGGATAGACCAAAGACTCTCCTTCACTGAACATATCGAGGACTTGCTAAAACGACGTCGGCAAAGGCTTGGACTGTTATTTAGAATCAGCCAATTTCTCACCAGAGATGCCGAGAAACAACTGGTCCAATCCATTTTCCTATCATTGGTTGATTACGCTGCTTACCTCTACAGCCAATGCCCCAACTCTTACATGGCTAAACTGACACACTCTACCATCGAGCACTGAGGTTTATAACGGACTTCCTTCTACACATCATCGCACCCTATATACGGCAGTGGGATGGACATCACTAAAGTTCAGGCGCCACAGAAGCAGCTTTCTGGACCTAGAGCCATCTCTAATAAGTTGCCTTACTATATCTCTCCTGCTGTCCCTGAGTATAATTGGGAAATACAGCGTAAGAAGTTACTCAGCTATACACTTAAAGTACCCAAAGCAAAATCCCACTTCGGCAGGGCAGCCATAAGCTTCATGCTACCTACCTTAAGGAACGATCTACAAAAAACCCTCAAATTAAGCACTCTAATCGGTATAAATGCTTTCAAGATGCTTTATTTCCATACAATCAGAGAAGTATGTAACTGCTTCACCCACTCAGACCCAGTACCGGTGTCTGCACTGGTATATAGCCACACCTAGACCCAATTTTAAGTACTGACCCTCCCAGCTTGCTCCTCACCAGCCTAATTGTTCTCTCTCTTATCTCTCTGCCTTATCAACACTAGGCCCATCCATCCCCTTATTCTTCCTTTCCCAACCTCGGATAGGAGCTCACTACCCTGGGTTGTGACATCCTACCATGCCCCGTACTTTATAGCATTCAATCCCGGGGCTCACACATACTACTTTTCTCCATCCACCTTCTACATCCAGCTTTACCAACTCCTTTCTGTGCACAGTGCCCTCCTAGCCTTTCTCCCCACTTCCCTCCTCTCTTCCCCTACCTTCACCTCTACCTGGTGTATATTTTTATTTTATTTTTTTTCTTCCGTTACTTCCTCCTGCAACCTTAGATAACCTGCTTTATCTTCCTATAGACACTTCTATGTATGTAATACCGTGTAATCTGTACAATATCTGTATAATTCTATGTACATATGAACTTCTTTTTCTTCCTCTCTGTAAAGAGTATTATCTGTATTGCCTTGTAAATACCTGTGTTGACCTGTATATACAATTGTTCATGCTCCACCCAGGTCCATCTTGCAAATGAGCTTCTGCTCAATGATGAACGCCTGGTTAAATAAAGACTTGATTGATTGATTGATTGATTGATTGAGTAGGTAAGGCTAGGGGGATGTTAGGCTGTATTAGTATCACAAGTTGGAGAGGGAGGTAATAATCCCTCTTTACAATACACTGGTTAAGCCCCATCTGGAGTACTGCATGCAGTACCGGACACCACACCTTCACAAGGACATTAACCAAATGGAGGCAGTCCAGAGAAGGGCAACCAAAATGGTGCAGGGACTGCATCAGAAAACATATGAGGACAGATTAATAGAGCTCAATATATATACCCTAGAGCAAAGGAGGGAGAGAGGTGATATGATCGAAACATTCAAACACCTTAAGGGCATTAACAAGGTGTAAGAGTCTAACATGTTTCAATATAAGAAAAATAGCAGGACAAGAGGACACAGCATGAGATTAGAGGGAGTCAAATTAAGAGGTAATGTGAGGAAGTTCTTTTTTACAGAAAGGGTAGTGGATGCATGGAATGGCCTACCTTAGGAAGTGGTGGATATGAATATAGTGCAGGACCTCAAACAGGCATGGGATAGGCATAAGGGAGCAATACAGATGAGTATGAATAGATAGGTCATTGACAGAGCAAAGGCCAATGACACATTTATAAGGTTGAAAAAGAAATGGACAGATTGGATGGGCCATGCGGTCCTTATCTGCTGTCAACTTCTATGTTTCTATGACAGCTTTTAGGACTATTCATAATGCCTGCACCAAACTAGTCAGAAAAACTAAAGAGAGCTACTACCTAAATATCCTTGAAGCAGCCAATGGTAGTCCTGCAAAAATCTGGCACACATTCAAGCTTGTGGAAGGGAGTAAAACTCCTCTGTCCCTTCCAAACACTGTAGCCAATCAAGGCATCTCCATAACCGATAAAGACATCATAACTGATAAACTCAATGAGCATTTCACAACAGCAAGTCTTGCCTTTGACTCCTCCCAATCAGCCACCATCCAACCCTCCAGTCTCCTTTCAGCTATACCCCAAATACCCCATTGTATGTTCCATTCTCCTTTTTGACAATTACATAAAAAGAGGTAGAAGAAGAATGACAGGGGCTAAACTGGACATAGTAGCCATTAGTGAGACATGGTTCACCAGTAACCACACTTGGGAAACTTCAGTACCCGGCCATATACTTTTCAGAAGAGACCAAGATGCAAAAAAGGGGGGGAGTGGCCTTTTATGTTAATGAAAATATCAAAGCTGCAGAAATTCAGAATACACATAAGGAGCCAGAAGAACTGTGGGTCACCCTGGAAACAGGAAATGGGACAGCCACAAGAACTGGTGTGGTCTACAGGCCTCCAGACCAGGGGAAGGACATTGACACATTACTGTTAGAAGATATACAAAACATGACAGCTAAAGGGAAGGTTCTGATTATGGAATACTTCAACATGCCAGATACAGATTGGTCAATGCCAGCAGGAACATCCACCAGAACTAGACACATAGTGGAATGCCTGCAGGGGGAGAGCCTCAAACAATTGGTACAACAACCCACAAGAGACAGAGCTATCCTAGATCTAGTACTGACTAACAGGGAAATGATCACAGATCTCCAGGTAGATGGTCACCTGGGGGCCAGTGACCATCACATGGTATGATTCTGTTTGGCCACTAGAACTAAATCATCCCATTCCAAGGCAATAATATGAGACTTCAGAGGAGCTGACTTTTATAAGATGGCCAACAGAGTTAAGCTAGCCCTGGCAAGAAGAAATACAGGTGGGGGGTACAGGCAAAGTGGGCAAGCATTAAGGATACAATACTTGAAACAACATCCCATTGTGTTGGGGAGAAAAACAAGGGCAAAAGAAGGAGGAAACCACTTTGGTTCTCAAAAACAGTAGCAGAAAAGATCAGAGCCAAAAGGCTGGCCTTCAGGAAATATAAGGGAACGCAGTGGGATGAAGATATGGAGGTATACTAAACTTCCCTAAGGGAAGCAGGGAAGGCAGTAAGGCAGGCAAAGGCCAAAACCAAAGAAACACTAGCACGAGCAGTAAAAGAAGGGGACAAGACTTTCTGTAGATACATTAGTGAAAGGAGAAAGTCTAGAGGGGGTATTGCTAAGATCAAAGAGGATACGGGGGAATGTGTAGAGGAGGACCAAGGAAAAGCATCTATCTGAAATAGATACTTCTGCTAAGCATTTACTGAGGAAATGGTAGGACAAGGCCCACAGCTCAGCACCATGTACACAGGGGGAAGGAAGGTGTGGGCAAGTCCCTTCACAAAAGAAAGGGTCCTGCAAGAGCTCACTAAGCTCAGGGTGGATAAGGCAACAGGACCTGATGGCATATATCCCAGGGTAATAAAGGAGCTAAGGGTGGAACTAGCAGAGCCATTATCAGAACTGTTTAGTGAGTCTCTGAGCACAGGAGAGGTCCCAGAAGACTGGTGAAGGGCTCATGTAATCCCACTCCACAAAAGTGACAGCAGATGGGAGGCAGAGAACTACAAACAAGTCAGTCTTACTTCAGTAGTGGGAAAGATTATGGAGGCACTCCTTAAGGAAAGGATAATGCAACACCTGGAATCCACAGGCACACAGGATCCAAGACAACATGGGCTAACAACAGGAAGGTACTATCAAACTAATCTCAGCTGGTGGAGACTGAGAAGGAGAAGGACCTGGGGGTGGTCATCATAGGATCAATGAACAACTCAGCTCAGTGTAGGAAGGCAGCAGAAAAGGGCCAACAAAATGCTGGTTTGCATTGAAAGGGGAATGATGTCTAGGAGTGGGGAGGTAATTCTGCCACTGTATAGATCATTAGTTAGACCTCATCTCGAATACTGCATGCAGTACTGGTGCCTGTACCTAAAAAGGGACATTAAATTACTGGAAGAGGTGCACTGCAGAGCAACTGAGATGATCTAGGGGCTGGGGGACTTACTGTATGAGAGTAGGCTAAAGGAATTGAACATGTACTCCCTGGAGAACAGGATGGACAGAGGGGATATAATCGAGACATTAAAGTACATGAGAGAGATAAACAAGACTAGTACAGAAGGGCTATTCATGGTAAGGGTGGGAAGGGACACTCAAGTCCATGACATGTGATTGGAGGGGAGAAAGTTCAGGAGGGAAATGAGGAGAAACTTTTTACAGAGAGGGTGGTGGCAGGGTGGAACACACTACCAGCAGAGGTGGTAGCCTTTAAAACAGTTGGCTGCTTAAAAAGGGGCTGGAACAGGGCATGAAAGAGGATAAAGGGAGGGGGGGTTGAAGAGGGAGCAGCACCTGCAGAATAGAGCTGATAGCTACAACATTGAGCAGACTCAATAGATCTAATGGCCTTTTTCTGCTGGCAAATTTCATATGTTCATAGGTTCATAATATCATAGATTTTTTTGACTGGGTAATCAGAGTGCTGGACCAAGGGGGTGCAATTGCTGTAACCTACTTTGACTTCACCAAAGCTTTCCACATAGAAGACTGAGTAATAAGCTAGGAACGCTCGGGATGGGTCAGAGATTGGTCAACTGGGTGGCAAGCTGTTTGGCAGACAGAAAACAGAGAGTGGTGGTAAATGGTATACAGACAGAAGAGATGCAAGTCACAAGTTGAGTTCCTCAGGGATCAGTCCTGGGGCCATCCCTCTTCAATATCTTACATAGAAACATAGACTTTGACAGCAGATAAGGACCCCTTGGCCCACTCTAAATTAAAACTGGATATAAAAAAGAGGGCAGGAGCAGGCAATATTGACCACTTTTTCTTGAAGCTTGGCTACCATTTCCTTACTGCCCTGATTAACCATTTATTTAATCTGTCATTGGCAGAAGCTACAGTACCTCAGGATTGGAAAGTAGCCCACCTATTACCGCTCTTTAAATCTGGCGATCCATGTGATCTAAATAATTGCAGGCCAATATTAATTTTGCCAGCCCTCTCTAAACTCCTGAAAAAGCTGGTCAGCACATAAGTCAGATCCTTCCTTGAAAACCACCAACTGTTAAGCCCATTACAATCTGGATGCAGATCGCACCATAATACTATTTTGACTATACCCAAAGTCACCAATGATTGGCTCGAAGCTATGGGTAACAAACAAATTACTGGTGCAGTTTTTCTAGACGTTAGCAAAGCCTTCAATACCATGGATCATCTTCTACTTGAAAGGCTTAAGTACTAGGCCTAGATGACACTGCTGTAAACTGGTTTGCCAGCTATCTGGAAAACAGACAATGTATCGCGATTAATGGTGTCTTCTCTTCAATAAACTCTCTATTAAGAGGTGTTCCCCAGGGTTCCATTCTGGGCCCCCAGTTGTTCCTGACTTACATAAATAACCTGAGTAAAGACATCACTGACTCCAATATTCACCTTTTCGCAGATGACACAGTTCTCTGTGTACCTAAACCATCTCTCGGACAAGTCTGTTTTACTTTGCAGACTGACTTCGATAAACTGTAGCACAACCTAACTCTATCTAAATTACTGTGAATGCCAAAAAGACTAAAATAATGTTTTTCTCAATGCCAAACTCTTATGATGCCTGTCCCTCTAATAGCCTACACACCCCTATCACTACACTCCCAGGTGATATACTTAAGGTGGTATATATTTTCAAATATCTGGGATTCGTACTCGACTCTCACTTATCCTTTTCAGCTCATGTTGATGCATTGACCAGAAAATTAAAATCTCATTTAGGGTTCTTCTTTAGAAATAAATCTCTGTTTTCCCAGGATTCTAGGGTAAGGCTAGTACAGGCCACCTCCATGCCCCTCCTGGACTATGCCGATATCATATACAACAGTGTAACTACATACCTTCGAAAACTGGACCATCTTTACCATTTTGCTATCCACTTCATTACAGATGTTCCATATATGTGTCACGATTGCACCATGTACAATGAAGTAAATTGGACCTTGCTGGCTACTCAGAGACTAATTCACACTTACAGTATCTCTGGATATACAAAGCTCTTCTACACAAACTGCCACCTTATATTACCTCTATTATCCATTGGTTTTATAGTTCCTATGCACTTAGGAGATGTGCACATATTTCATTGGATGTACCCGAAACTTGCATTTGCCATGGCAGGTTAGCCATGAGCTACGTCCTTCCCACTGTGTGGAATAAGCTCCAATCTATACTAAAGTTGCAAACCTGAATCCCCCTCAATACATTCAAAAGGATGATCAATGATATTACTTCCGAATCCTGCCATTGTTTCTAACTCACCCTCCTAGGCCTATACTTCCTTCTATGTTTTTCTCCAGTATCCCTTCCTTAGGCTACCTTCGTATTAAACAGCTTGCACTTATACTTTATTGTTGTAATTATCAGGTTTTGAGTAATCAACTGTATTTTGTGTTAAATGCTATATATGTTTGTCAAAATAGCAACCCGTATGTATGTTAGAATATTAGTAGTCATTATTATTTGTACTATGTACTTTAATTTTGAACTCCCATGTACCGTTAAGATTAAGTCTTTGATTTATTTCTCTTGCTAAGTATGTGTCATAAGGGACATCCTTGCAAATGAACTTTCTCAATGGATTTTTATCCCTTCACAATAAACTGAACTGAACTATCTAGCATTGTCGATGATGTCTATGATATCATCTACCCTGAACATGGGGGATCCATCAAAGTGTGACACATTATTGACTTTCATGAATTCTAGGTATAGTCTGATGCCACCCTCCTTTTTAGGGACCACCACTATGGGAGATGATCAAGCACTAGTGGATGATTCAATTATGCCAAGCTTCTTCAACATAGAAACATAGAATTTGATGGCAGATAAGGACCGCTTGGCCCACCCAGTCTGCCCATTTCCCTACCTAATGGATAAGCTGCAGATCCTAGTTAACCAGCAGCCTACTTCTTTCTACCCCCACCCCCTAGAATTGCCTTATGGATGTCCCATGCATGCTTGAATTCAATCACTGTTTTTGACTCCACAACCACCTCCAGGAGGCCATTCCATGCATCCACAACCCTCTCTGTGAAAAAATACTTCCTTACATTACCTCTGAGCCACCCCTCTATCTTCAAATTGTGCCCCCTTGTTCTTGCACACCTCTTTTTTTGAAAGATGCTACCCTCTTGGACTTTGTTGATTCCCTTGAGGTACTTGAAAGTTTCTATCATTCCCCCTCTCCCTCCTTTCCTCGAAGCTATACATATTAAGCTCCTTTAGTCTCTCTTCATATGTCTTCCGGTGCAGACCCTGCACCATTTTAGTTGCCCTCCTCTGGACAGCTTCCATCCTGTCTATGTCCTTGCGGAGATTGGGTCTCCAGAACTGCATACAGTACTCCAGATGGGGTCTCACCAGCTGTCTGTACAGAGGGATAACAACTTCTTGTTTTCTACTGGTGATGCCTCTCCCTATGCATCCCAGTATCCCCCAAGCCCTCCTTACTGCCCTCTCACATTGCTTGCCCACCTTTTAGTCATCTGATATGACTACCCCAGGTCCCTTTCCATTTGGGTTTTTGTTTCCCAGGTGCATTACCTTGCACTTCTTAGCATTAAATCTAAGCTGCCGTACATTTGACCATTCCTCTAAACTTGCCAAATCCCTTCTCATCCTTTCCATCCCACCTTGTGCATCAACTCTGTTGCAGATCGTTGTGTCATCTGCAAAGAGACATACTTTTCCTTCCAGTCCCTCTGCAATGTGGCTTACAAAGACATTGAAGAGGACCGGTCCTAATATTGAACCCTCCGGCACCCACTAGTACCCCTCTTTCTTCAAGTGGACTCCATTTACTATTACCCTCTGTGTCCTATTCTCCAGCCAATTCTTTACCCAGGCTATCATCTTGGGACCCACTCCCAGGCTGGCTAACTTGTATATTAATCTTTGTGTGGGACTGAGTCAAATGCCTTGCTAAAGTCTAGGTAGGCCATGTCCACAGCCCCTCCCTGATCTACTACTTTGGTCACCCAGTCAAAGAAATCTATTAGATTCATCTGGCATGACCTTCCTGCTGTGAATCCATGCTGCCTTGTGGCCTGTGCCCCTCTGGCCTCTAGGTACTCGACAGTTCTTTCCTTCAGAAGTGATTCCATCATTTTCCCTATCACTGAGGTTAAACTAACTGGTCTATAGTTTCCTGTTTCTGCCCTGCTCCCACTTTTGTGAAGGGGAATCACATCGGCCCTCCTCCAGTCCTCAGGTACCACCCCATCCTCCCATGATTTGTTAAAGATGTTAGTCAGTGGTGTCACTAGTTCCACCCTTAGTTCTTTTAGAATTCTGGGATGAATCCCATCAGGCCCCATTGCTCTGTCCCCCTTCAGTTTTAAGAGTTCTTTCAGAACCCTTTCTTCTGTAAATGCGCTGGTATCAACTTCTGTATCCAGAGTGTTTCTATTGTTTGTTTTAGGTACCTCCCCTCTTCATTTGTAAATACTGAGCAAAAATATTTGTTTAGTATCTCTGCCTTTCATCATCACCCTCGCCACCCCCTCCCTTTATTAAGCCTCACTATCCTCCATTAGTCTTCCTTTGCTCCCTGCTGTACCTAAAAAAGGTTTTATCCCCCTTCTTAACTGAGTTGGCTTTCTTTTCCTCAGTTTGGGCATTTGCTGTTCTGACTGCCTTCCCAGCTTCGTTTTGCTTTAACTGATGCATTTCTCTGTCCTGCTCCTTCTGTGATTCCTTATACTTTCTGAATGCCTACTTTTTCTCTTGAACCTTCACTGCCACCTCCTTTGAGAACCATAGTGGTTTCTTACATCATTTTGTTTTGTTTATTTGCTTCACACGAAGGCTTGTTACCTCTGTGATGGCAGTTTTTATTATTCCCCATTCAACTTCTCTGCCTCCTGTTTCACTCTTTCCCTGACTTTTTCTGGAAGCCTATAGGGTTTCTGCCTGATGGGGCTGGAATCAGTTCTAATATAATGCTGTACCTCAACTGCCTTTCCCAGGACACTTGCAAATATGGGTGCAAAGGTTTTTAACTGCTGGTGTATGCCCTCTTTCTGCTGTGTTTCTAGCTCAGGGTTAATTTTTGTTAGAGAGGTTGTCCCTTTCCTCTAATCTTTGAAAAGTCATCTCTAATTCAGACATGTCCCTCTCTGGGAGTATATACATGGTCACTGTAGCCTCCTTTTTCTCTACCCATTTCTTTAAAAGTTTGGTGTGGTAAATCTTTCTCCCCACGTTTTTATCTGGTGTCTCCACTTCAAATGTTACTTGTCCTGTTTGTCTGATGATTATGTATGGCCCTTGCCACTTCATTAATAGTTCATTCTCAGTGGTAGGGAGTAATAACAGCACTTTCTCACCTGCCTGCAACTCTTTGGGCTTACAATTCTGATCATAGAAAGATCTTCTGCTCCTCCTGATACAAAATATTATTTTGATGTGCCCTTTTTGTGTAATCTATCAACCTTTTGTGAAGCTGAACCATATAATCAGTGATATTGGCTTGTCCTACATTGGTTCCCTCTTCCCAAAACTCTTTTACCACATTCAGTGGCCCGCAAAGATTCCTTCCGTGCAGTAGGAAAAAAGGGAAGTATCCTGTAGCTGCTTGTGGGACCTCTCTGTAAGAAAACAAGATGGGGAGGTACCTATCCCAATCCTTTCCCTCATCGTGTATAAATTTCTTTAACATACATTTCAGTGTTAGGTCAAAATGTTCAACCTTCACTTTCAAACATTCATCTGTTTGTGGGTGGTAGGGCCTAGTTCTTATTGCTACTACCCCCAACAAATGGTACAGTTTTTTAAGTAATGTAGCCTGAAAGTTACTGCCTTGGTTGATCAATACTTCCTTAGATATCCAGAGATGGCCGAAAACCTAAACTAGCTCCTCTGCTATTCAGAGAGTAGTGTCTGTATGCAATGGCATGGCCTAGGGGTATTTTGTTGCATAGTCACTGATGACTAATATGTATTTGTATCCTCTGGCACTTTTCTGTAAGGGACCAACAATGTCCATTGCCATCCTTTTGAAGGGTGTGCTAACTATGGGCAAGGGTACCAGGGTCACCTTTCAGGTTACCTGGGCCACCTTCTGACTCTCTGGACAGGCTCTGCAGTATTCTGCCACTTTTTCATGGATACTGGGCCAGTAAAAAACATTGTAATAGCCAGCCAGGGTTTTATCACTACCTGCATGGCCTGCCCATGGTAAGTCATGGCCTAAATACAAGATTTGGTTCCTAAACTGTTTAGGAACTACTAGCTGTTCAACAGTTTCACCTGTACATGGGTTATTATATACTGTACCCTGTACAGTATTTGGTTGTTACATTTAAACACAGAGGCCCCTGGTGGTTTCTTCAGGTCCACCTGTTGAAAAAAACAGCTCATGTGTCATCCTTACGTTGTTCCTGTGCAATATTACATTTAGCAAACAGTTTATCTACAGTGTCATTAGGAAGTTCATTTCTATATCTCCAAATCTTTTGTGCTTTCTTCTTTTCCCCCTTCAATCTCCTGTGGGCACTTGGTGTATCAAATACATCCCCCTCAAAAGAAAATGTATCTCCAAGGGTTTTCACCTTGGTCTGTGATCTGGTGATAATGGCTGTCACCTTCAAAACACCTCAAAATCTCATTTTTGACAAGGCCATACTTCTCAGCACTTTGATGGTCCATGTGGCTATAGGCCAGTTGTGCTTGACCCGTTAAACAGGGAGCCAGCCTTACCACCCACTGCTCTGGAGGCCACTCACACACCTTTGCTACTCTTTGAAAGGTGGTTAGGTATGCCTCAATGTCATCTGTAGCTAACATCTTGGTCAATTTGATGTCCTTAGGGAGGCATGTGTAGCTTCGCTGGACTTAGTGGTCTGAATGATCTGTAGGGCCCTCAGTGTGTTGGCCCAATGCTCATCTTGCTGTCTTCTTTCCTCTTTCACTCCTGGCCTTCCTTCTCCCAAACTGCTCCATCTTAATCTGTTTTCTTGCAAGCCACTTCAATAGCTTGCTCATGTCTTCCAGTGGTTCCTCAACTCTCACTTCCTCCAGTCCTTCTTCTTCTTCTTTGCCATCTTCTCCTCCAAAGGAGTCTGTCAATTGACTCTCTGGCTTGGCCCTTGGTTTCCTCTCAAACTGAAGGCCTTGGGGCAACTGCTAACCTGTCAGCTCAGCCGGCGCTCTGGTCAGAGAGGGTCATACAGAATTTGTCATGATGAAAATAAATGTACCCTCATGCCATGGGTTACCTTGGTATCAGATCTGACACCTATTGGAATCCACCCTGTGGCTGGAACTTCCAGTATCCCACTGTTAACACCATATGTTGCAGGTGCGTGGGTATAAAGATAACACTGGACACAGTAATAGGGTACAACACACCTGCAGTGTGTTTTTTTGTACAGGAATAGAAAAAATAAATTAATATAAATAAAACAGTTCAAACAAAATAAGAAAATAAACAATAGCACAAGGCTATTTCACCTTACATTGGGTATCTCAAAACAATTCATCAGCTTTCCTACTGTTGGAGATAAATTCCTGTTCAGGCATAGGTCCTTCTGTTTACCTTACTCCAGGTAAGTGTACTGGCTATGCAGCTATTCTGGCTCTCGGTGTTTGAGGAGGGCTTATATAGCCCTCCCACTTGTGGGAAAGTCCCTCCCATAACATCTAATTAGTTTTGGAATGGTCCCTAATTAGGGACACTCCTCCTCTATTACATAATGTGGTTTTAGCTTACAGAGTATAAATACAGTCCTCTAGAGGCCGTTTTCCCCCTATAGGAAATCCTCTTTCCTGAGGTCTTGCTAACAGGTCAGCATCTATTTTCTATATAAGCAAACAGTGCAAACATTCATTTCATTTATACATGTGCTGTACTGTTATAGAATATGGACAAGAGCCCTTTAGTTTATATCTCATGGCTCTATACATAACGGGGTTCCTTTAAATACCTGCAGTGTCTCTTTACATAGAAACATAGACTTTGATGGCAGATAAGGACTGTTTGGCCCACCTAGTCTGCCCATTTCCCTACCTACTGGATAAGCTGCAGATCCTAGTTAACCTAGTTCTCTAATTTGTTTAATTTCTTTATTGTGTTTAGTTTGTCTTGCAGCCATCTCTTTATTCTGAGGGCTACTCCAACTGTATAGCATTTCCACATACATAGGGGCTTTCCTGTCCCTTTATATAATTTGTTTTCAATGTTGTAGAAGACTGGCAGACTGCTAGAAAATCATTCTCTAGCCGCTCTGCTTTGGGGCTCTGCATAGCTTTGGTAAGCCCCTTTTTATTTCTTTTTATACTGGGCTGTAGCTTTCATGGCCAGGGACAGCATAGTCCCTTTTTATTATCAAGTGTTCACTTTTCAGAGTGCACTGCATACTCGGGGAAGTGGAGAGGCTGAAAGGGAAAGTAATGCCGCTCGCTCTTAACTGTTCCTGCTTTGATGCTGGATTTCTTTGGCAGCTATTTAACAATGGAGTGGCAGCAAAATAATACAAACAATAGAGACATAATGCCACTCAGTAACATTCGTATTCCACCTATCCAAGTGGACATCTCTTTTTATTTAACTGGCATTTCAAACACTTGTTTAATCATTTATTTCTCTGACACCTTAAATTCCGTGCTCCTGCACCATATATACATAGAATGGCATAGGCACCTTAGCTTATAAACTGAATTAAGAATTGCAACACTTTAAACTCATTATATGAACAAAATGCACTTTATTTTAAAACAAATGCACTTTATTCAGCCAGCACTTTATATAGTTTACTTAGAGGCACTTTATATCTTTTGGTATTAAATGCCATAAAAACACCTTATTTCATTTTTGCCTGCTGGCCTTAGCCTGGTACATTATTTTGGGGAATTCTTGGTGAGAGATGGAAATATGGAAATTAGAAATAAAATTAGTAGGGGCAAGGTTTAGTGAGAGATAGAAAAGACTGATGAAAGTGGCCAACCTATGCAATGGGTAGAAAAAGGTTAAGTATAGTATATGAAGATACTGTTGCTCAATAGATTTCAATAGGAAAAAGAAGAAGATAGGAAAGGCATCCCTCCACCAGGGTTATCGGACTGGCAGAATGCAGTTCTGCCACAGCTAGTCAGTTACCAGCAAGGGCAAAATGACAAACAGCTGGGGGAGAAGGATCGAGTGTCCGATGACTGCTCTCCTTCTTGAGGGGAGAGAGGGGTGGAGTGCTCAGCACGATATGGACACCTAGCAGAGGCTGGGTGTACCAATCATGCTAACATCAACATAGCTCGGGGGGGTGGACACTGGGCATCATTGCATATCCTGTCCCTGCATACAGGGCAAAAAGATGCTACCGGACTCCCTAAATGAAGCCCACCTTGGCTTCTATCAACTCCCAGGCCAGCTCCTCGACCTATCCCATCATCTGCAGCACTGCGGGGATATGGTGCCACAACCCCACCTTGGTGGTTAAGCAAGGGGGTATCAAGGGGTCAAGGCTAATATTGGTGTGGAAGCGGGTGTCCATGATCGGGCAGATGCACTGGGTGGCTGGCGGCAGTAAAAAGCATAATAAAAAAAATAATTGTTATCTGCTACATCCCATTTGTTTAGCGTAAACATTAAAGCTTCAAAAAAGACAGGCAGGCTGTAGGATAGTTTGGGGGGCAGAATGTCACAGGCTATGGTGATATGGGCATTGGGAGAGAGGTTTCAGTTAACTGTGTAGGCAAGCTTATATCTGACATTGACAGCCTTATAGGTATAGTAGACACTGTGGAGTGAAAAATCAAGGAAGGGGTCAAGCATAATACCCAGACTGTTAAAGGATGGGATGGTAACCAAGGGTGTACCATTTTCACAAACCACTATGAGAGAAGATTGGACACTCATTAAATGGGGAAGGGGTGCAGATCCAAATAGCATGGCCTGAGATTTAGTAGCATTCATTAAGAACCTACTTTCATAGAACTACTATTAGACAGACTATAGGTCAGAAAATAATTTACTGTTGATCACATCCACATTCTGGGAGATAGAGAAGAACACCAGATCATCAACGTATAAGACAGGTGTACTGTTAAAGATGGAGTGGTGAACAGAATTTTTGTGGATGGAGAAAAGCAGGGGCTCAAGTATTAAGCCTCAGGGGTGTCAATTGTGATGGGGCAGGATCAGAGAGGGAGAATCAAAACCTGATGTGTTGTTGTCTGTTGGACAAATAACTTCTGAACCGGGGAGGGCACTATCAGATATTCCTAAAGATGTTAATTTGTTATAGAGCAAGGTGTGATCAACCATATCAAAGACCTTATGGATAAAAACAGTCAGAGTAAGCTCCCCTTTATCAAATTTGTTCAAAATGCTGTTTGTTAGGGTGAGCAGAATCATTGCGGTACAACAATTCCCACAGAACTCATGTTGAGCAGAGGAGAGGTGATCAAAGGTGGAGAGGTAGTCAGAGAGTTTGGTGACAACTATTTTTTCCAAGACCTTACTAAGAGTTGGTAGGAGGGCAATAGGTCTGTAATTACAGATATTTGTATTGTTACCTTTTTTGAACACAGGTACTATGTGGGTCAGCTTCCAAAGTTTAGGAACAGTGCCAGATAAGAGGGACAGGTCAATGATTCTTGCTAAAGGGAGGCCATTTCATTGGCTGCAAGTCTGAGGAGACAGGGCTGTCTTACAACACTGTAGAGTGACTTCCTGACTTAAGGTAATTTTAAAGCACTTTACAATACTTTATCTTTCGTAAGGTTACAAAGTTGCATCTCTCAATCATAGTACAGATTGCTCTCTGACTCTCTCTTCTCACTTTAAACTTTTCTATAAGTTGGTGCTCATAGCTATTTGTACCAATGTCACATTTAATCTACAACTTGTCCAGAACTATGTTGGTTCTCACTGCTCTTACTAACACAGTATGCGGAATATTTACTTCTTACACCTTTTTCTTTCACAGGATTCCAGGCTTGGACAGAGCAACTTAAACTTCTCTGTAGGTGCTGCCAGTTTACTTCAGGAACTGCGGCTCTAACCCCCAGGTGCTTTCCTACGTCCACAAAGACAGCATTATGACAGGTTACTTTACCTGAAGCCAGTACCAAAGGGACTTCAGTCAGATCCCCAGGGCCACTTGCAACAATTAGTTCCTCCTAATGGTCACACTCCTGCCCAACAGCAATAACATTAAAGGCTACTGACAATCCCACTTTTCAGAAAATCCCCTCCATTATAATTAACAACTACTTCGAACACTGAAAGATAGTGACTTTGCAAATAAGGCACTGTTGCCCCTCATTTCCAAACCCACACAGTAGCTGTTGCACATTTCCTTAGCTCTCACCCATTCTGAAATGTTTCTCTGGGTTATGGGGTCAGAAATTACTTTATTGAATTAGTGGCCTTGATGGAGGAGGAACATCTGGATATTGTGGCAGTCACAGAAACATGGTACACACAGAACCATGACTGGGACGTGAACATACCAAGATACACTATCTACAGGAGGGACAGGGAGGGTAAAAGAGGAGGAGGAGTAGCTCTCTACATAAGGGAAGGAATCAAAGCAACAGAACAAAAGGGTAAACAGGGAGGAGAAGAAGCACTGTGGGTCAATTTGGAGACAGGCAATGGCACCACAATCCACACAGGGGTTGTATACAGACACCCCTCTCAGGGGGAGAAAATGGACAAGGAAATGATAGAAAGTATACTTAAAATGGCAGAAAATCTGGACCAGATACCTATGAGTAAGTGTGCTCCCCCCGAGGCAGAGAGGTTAGGGTCACCAATACAGGAGAGGAAAGTGAAACTAGCGATCTCCCAATTGGCTGGGGACAAATCCCCCGGGCCCGATGGTTTAACTACTAATTTTTATAAGACATACGAACCAATAATTACCCCTATCATAGCCAAGGTATTCAATTTCTGGTTTAATGAGGGACTCTCGGAATCTTCCTTCCTGGAGGCTCTTATTGTCCTCATTCCCAAACCAGGACGGGATCCTGTGTTACCAAGTAATTATCATCCTATATCGCTCCTGAATGTTGATATCAAGATTCTGGCAAAAATTTTAGCTAATCGGCTTGGTCCGCTAATGAGCAATTTAATTAGCAATGAACAGTTGGGTTTCATGAGTGGCAGACTGTCAAGTGACCATCTGCGTAAACTTCACCATATAATTATACATGCACAAAATGCAACCGTTCCCATGGCCCTACTTGCGCTTGATGCTGAAAAAGCATTCAATCGAGTGTCTTGGGAATTCCTATTTATAGTACTTGATAATTTGGGTTACCTAAAGAATTTTTAAATTGGGTTCAGATTCTATATAGGGCACCATCCGCATGGATTTGGTGTAATGGTACACTATCAGCTCCCTTTACAATGGGGTGTGGTACGAGGCAGGGATGCCCATTGTCCCCACTCTTGTTTAATTTATATCTCGAGCCCCTGATACGTAGACTAATTACATCACAGGAGCTCAAGGGAATTAAGTTGGGCAGTAATCGATACTTAGTTTCGGTCTATGCAGACGATCTGCTCATACACCTTGAAGATCCGGAAAAGGGCATCCCAGTAATATTTAGGGAGATTTTGAAATTTTCAAGAGTCTCCAATTACAAGATAAATGTTTCCAAAACCAAGCTTTTCCCACTTAACGTTAGATGTTACCCTGGTATAGCGAGAGAACATGGCTTGACATGGGAACCAAAAGTGATGACATATTTGGGGGTCAGAATTACCAGAGGTTTGGCCTCTATGATTAGAGAGAACCTCCATGGGTTAACTAAAGTAGTGAAGCAGGACTTCATAAGATGGAACGTAATGCCATTATCGTTAGGGGCCAGAATACAATTGATTAAAATGAACATTCTACCCAGAATCTTCTACCCTATAAATATGCTGGGATGTTACCTACCCAAGGCGTGGTTTGTGGCCCTGCAAAGAGAAATTAATGCCTATTTATGGAAGGGGAACTCGATCAGGCGTGCCTACTCAAAACTCACGACTCTAAAAGAGTCGGGAGGCCTCACGCTACCTTCTCTTTATAAGTACTACATCGCCTCACACATTAATAAAATAACACAATGGCGTGAATCGACCTTCCCTTCAACCCCAGGTTCTTATGTGCCTTCTTGGTTAAACATCGAGAGAGAATTAGCACTTAAATACTCGATTGACCTGAGTTCAATTGCCTATATTAATCTTAAACTCCTTCCCAAACCGTTGCGGGACACTCCTATCAGATGGTCTCTTAAGGTGTTACATCAAGCCCAAAAGCTCCTTAAGGTTGACTGGCATAATTCACTAGAACAAAGAGTGACACAGAACATGCACTTTCTAATTCAACAGACTCTGATTCCACCTGGTTTTCTAGGTCCATTAGAAGGGCTAAAATTAGGAGATTTGGCTCCCCAAGGGAGGGTTTTATCATATGAGCATGCTTGTACCAAATTTCCAGAGTTAAAGGGTCATGGTTTCAAGTTTTGTCAAGTTAGAGAGGCGGTAAAGGCCTACCTTAAAGGGGTAAAGTGGGTACAAAACAGAATTGAACTGTCCTCTCTATTCAAGGTTGCTGACCAGCCCCATTCTATCTCCAGAGTTTATAAGTTGCTACAAAATTTGGATGAAGGTCTTCCTTCTGGTGTCTGTTATTACTGGGTGCACAAATTAGGGATGATGGAAGATCCAAGCATTTGGAAACAGATATGGGTCAGCAACCATAAGTGCATTAGGCAAGACAAATATAAGTTACAACAATTTAATATAATGCATAATTTGTATTATACCCCTGCTAAACTTTACAAGATGGGTAAGCTGAGGTCACCTTTATGTAGCAGGTGTGGGTTTAAGGAAGGAGACCTGTATCATGTTTTATGGGAATATGTTAAGTTCAACCCTTCTGGCAAACAATCAGGGCCTCCCTGTCACAAATTCCTGGTATAGGGGATCTGTTCACACCTGAAGTCTGCCTGCTGAATAGACATCAGGAGAGCATGACCAAGAGGGATAAATTGTATATGGGCATTATATCGGCAGCAGCAAAGGCGGTGCTTTTAAGGCACTGGAAAGACCCAAACCTGCCACCAGTCATAGAATGGTACAAAGAGATGGTCCTTGCCTTGCAAGTTGAGCTGCATATTGCTAAAATGTATAGCAAGGCTCACTTACATGACCCCATTTGGGGGGTTCTGAGTACCGTTCTATCTACGTGGTGTAGTAAAAATACCTAGTAATTGGGCCTGCCTTGCGGTCTGATGTTCTATGTTCCTGTTGATTCCTCTGTTATGCAGAGTTCCATGATCACCGCAAATAGGGTGTGGATGCTATGGAAGGTGGGGAGGGGTAGGGGAGGAGGAGGATTGTATTAGATTGGTTAAGTTGTCTTGTTTTTTTCTGGGTTCAGTAGAAATTGGTAGTATGTGGCCAGCAATGGCCGTTATAATGTTCTACAGTGCACTTAATTTGTATTGTGTTCTTCCAAACACTGTAAAATCCGTGTGTTGTCAAGGATGTCAAGTAAAATAAATAAAACATATTGAATAAAAAAAAAAAAAATGGCAGAAAAAGGGGAGATATTGCTGAGGGGTGATCTGAATATGCCAGATGTTAACTGGAGTTCAGTTGCAGCAGCCACTTCTAAGAGTGGGGTTATTCTAGATGGCCTACAGGGGGCATGCCTTAGACAACTAGTATTGGAACCCACTCAAGAGGGAGCAATCCTAGACCTGGTTCTCTCAAATGGAGATGGAGAGAGGATCACAGATGTAGAAATGAGTAGCCATCTAGGAACTAGCGACCATCGAACAATATGGTTCACAATAAACACAGCAATCGAGTCAAGCCATACAAAGGCAAAAGTACTGGACTTCAGGATGGCTGACTTTGCCAAAATGGGTGAGTGCCTAAGGAATGCACTAGCAAATGGGCAGGAAGGAGGGTGGAAGAACAATGGGGAATAATAAAAACTGCCATCATAGAGGTAACAAGCCTTTGTGTGAAGCAAATAAACAAAACAAAACAATGTAAGAAACCACTATGGTTCTCAAAGGAGGTAGCAGTGAAGGTTCCAGAGAAAAAGAAAGCATTCAGAAAGTACAAGGAATCACAGAAGGAGCAGAACAGAAAATTGTATCAGTTAAAGCAAAACGAAGCTGGGAAAGCAGTCAGAACAGCAAAGGCCCAAACCGAGGAAAAGATAGCTAACTCAGTTAAGAAGAGGGATAAAACCTTTTTTTAGGTACATCAGGGAGCGAAGGAAGACCAAGGGAGGGCTAGTGAGGCTTAATAAAGGGGGGGGTGGGCAGAGAGTGACGGTGAAAAGGCAGAGATACTAAACAAATATTTTTGCTCAGTATTTACAAATGAAGAGGGGGAGGTACCTAAAACAAACAATAGAAACACTCTGGATACAGAAGTTGATACCAGCCCATTTATAGAAGAAAGGGTTCTGAAAGAACTTTTAAAGCTAAAGGTGGACAAAGCAATGGGGCCTGATGGGATTCATCCCAGAATTCTAAAAGAACTAAGGGTAGAACTAATGACACCAATGACTACCCTCTTTAATAAATCATGGGAGGATGGGGTGGTAGCTGAGGACTGGAGGAGGCAGATGTGATTCCCCTTCACAAAAGTGGGAGCAGGGCAGAAGCGGGAAACTACAGACCTGTTAGTTTAACCTCAGTGATTTGGAAAATGATGGAATCACTTCTGAAGGAAAGAATTGTCAAGTACCTAGAGGCCAGAGAGGCACAGGACCCAAGGCAGCATGGATTCACAGTGGGAAGGTCATGCCAGATGAATCTAATAGATTTCTTTGACTGGGTGACCAAAGTAGTAGATCAGGGAGGGGCTGTGGACATGGCCTACCTAGAATTTAGCAAGGCATTTGGCACAGTCCCACACAAAAGATTAATGTACAAGTTAGCCAGCCTGGGAGTGGGTCCCAAGATGATAGCCTGTGTAAAGAACTGGCTGGAAAATAGGACACAGAGGGTAATAGTAAATGGAGTCCACTCTGAAGAAAGGGGGATTACTAGTGGGGTACCGCAGGGTTCAGTATTAGGACCAGTCCTCTTCAATGTCTTTATAAGTGACATTACAGAGGGACTGGAAGGAAAAGTATGTCTCTTTGCAGATGACACAAAGATCTGCAGCAGAGTTGATGCACAAGGTGGGGTGGAAAGGATGAGAAGGGACTTGGCAAGGTTAGAAGAATGGTCAAATGTATGGCAGCTTAGATTCAATGCTAAGTAGTGCAAGGTAATGCACATGGGAAACAAAAACCCAGGGGAAGAGTACACAATGGGGAGTGAGATACTAACAACAACAAAAATGGAAAGGGATCTGGGGGTAGTCATATCAGATGATTTAAATGTGGGCAAGCAATGTGAGAGGGCAGTAAGGAGGGCTGGGGGGATACTGGGATGCATAGGGAGAGGCATCACCAGTAGAAAACAAGAAGTTGTTATCCCTCTGTACAGACAGCTGGTGAGGACCCCATCTGAAGTACTGCATGCAGTTCTGGAGACTCAATCTCCATGAGGACATAGACAAGATGGAAGCTGTCCAGAGGAGGGCAGCTAAAAGGGTGCAGGGTCTGCACCGGAAGACATATGAAGAGAGACTAAAGGAGCTTAATATGTATAGCCTCGAGGAAAGGAGGAAGAGGGGGACATGATAGAAACTTTCAAGTACCTCAAGGGAATCAACAAAGTCCAAGAGGCTAGCATCTTTCAAAAAAAGAGGTGTGCAAGAACAAGGGGGCACAATTTGAAGATGGGGGGCAGCTCAGAGGTAATGTAAGAAAGTATTTTTTCACAGAGAGGGTTGTGGATGCATGGGATGGCCTTCTGGAGGAGGTTGTGGAGTCAAAAACAGTGGTTGAATTCAGGCATGCATGGGACAGTCATAAGGCAATTCTAGGAGATGGGGGTAGAAAGAAGTAGGCTGCTGGTTAACTAGGATCTGCAGCTTATCCATTAGGTAGGGAAATGGGCAGACTGGATGGGCCAAGCAGTCCTTATCTGCTGTCAAATTCTGTGTTTCTATGTTTCTATTTCTCTTGCAGGATTCACAGGTATCTTAGTAACATATCTCTCACAGGCTCCCTGCATCTTTCTCTCGTGTCCAGTGTACCATAGGGAACACTTTCTTGAGACTTTGAAGGGCACAGACACATACCGTAACAATCATGCTCAGCAGACATGTGAGACCTTCTCTGGTCAGAGGGATCTTGATGAGCAGAATGTTGAAGGATTTCTCCTGGACTCCGCCATGGCTGCATGTATGGTTATACTTCCTTCACCAACTCAGAACCTTGAGTAGATCTTCATGAACCCTGGTTGAATCCCTTGAGGGGATGTCCCCTCTTCTCCTTTCTCTATGCTGTGCTGGAATTATTCTAACTGTCCTTTCTTTCAGGCAGGCCATCTGGAGACCAAGGCCCACAAGTTTACCCGTGTGACATCCCAGATGTAGAGCTTGGCCACCACTCCTGACCCAGGAGGCTCACCCCAGCCCAGCCTCCCTGAGGCCTGGGTCCCTCAGTATGAGCTAATGAGCTACTGTACCTGCTTCTCACTCCTGTTTATAACTCTTGCTTTCTTTTTAGAACTAAAACTGCCTGCTCATTTTATGGCCTAAATGCCTCCCAGTTCTGGTGCGACGTTTAATAATTCAGGTTTGCCAAACATCTGCTCTCAGCATTCTGTATCCCACTCAGCCATTGTCACTCAGCCCACTGTCACTCCCTGACTGGTCACAGGCTTTTGAATCATAGTAACTAATCCCCAGCAGCACTGTCACTACTGCTGATTGGAAAAGATCATTGTGCACACTCAGACAGGATCTGGTTAGCAGGAGCTCTGTCACATCTGGCTGCAAAATGTAATACTATAAATAAGACACAGGAGGCTAAGTCAGATATCTAAAAAAACACAAACAATGGGGCACTCAAGGATGATGTGTTGGTGCCTACTCAGATCTGTAGATCCCAAACATTTGTAGACAAAGAACAATTTAAGTGACCCTCAAGAAAATTTTGAAGATGTGCAAATAATATCAAAACAGTGTTTTTTATTTAAGACATAATCAAAGACATGGACTCCACAGCCCTGGTGCTTCAACCACATGGATCTTGTTCAGAGACATGCCCCCTGAGAAAGACCTATGTGGTTGAAGCCCCGGGTCTGTGGAGTCAGTGTCTTTTATTATGTCCTGAATAAAAAACACTTTTTGATATTATCTGAGTGTCTACAGAATTCTTCTTGAGTGCCACTGGAATCGATCTTTTTGTAAGTCAGATATCTGTCACCTGCAAATGGCTAGCTCAATGGATGTCAAGAAGGCCTTAGACTGCATAAATTGGGATGTTTTGCTCCAGGTGTTTTGAGAAATAAATTCTGGTTCAGGATTCCTGACTTCCTTTGGGACAATCTGTACCAACCATGAGGCACTAATCAAGATGACTGGGGTGCATTAAGTCCAGTTTTCATTGGGCAGGAGTACCCAACTGGGGTGTCTCCTTGTTCCAATGCTCTTTGCACTATGTAGTAAGACACTTGAAAAGCCAGTGAGCAAAAATAATGTATTGTAGGTATTCAGCACAGGAAGAAGACCATGCAGTTTCATTTGATATGAAAGACTCCTTACTTTTGTTATTATCAACCTTGTGGAGTAACTTCCAGAATTACAGAATGTGTTGCAAAAGTAAGGGGCTATCATGGGTACAAAGTAAATTATTCCAAATTGAATGAATTTAGAGTTAATGGTTCATGTCCACTTCCTTTAAGTCCACCTTTCTACTTGTGTGGGAACTGGGCAGTAAATGTAGAGTAAGTGCCTTGTAATCTGGTTTCCTACCAATCTTTAGCTATTATTTATAAGTAACTATGAGAGACATTATGGGAAGTTGGTAAGGACCTGGCCAAGTGAAACTATTTGCCATTCTCACTTCTAGGCAAAACTCAAAATGAATGTGTTACCTTGGGTTCTTATTTTTCAATCCCTGTCTATAACCATCCCAGAATATTTTTGTCACAGGCTACAGAAACGTTTCCTGAATTTTGTATGCGTGGGGAAAAAGAGAACATAGTCTATAAAAACACATTGACTTTGCCCTGGACAATGGGACATTTGGGCTTGCCAGACTTCAAGCTGTACTACTTGACAACCCAGAAAACCCACCCAGTAACATGGTCTAAGTAAGCAATAAGACCTGACAGAGTGTGGGGTATTGGTGGATACCTGCATTCCCATGGGGATGAGGAGGACCGACCAATACCCCACACCCTAGAGGGTCTTATTATGCTTAGAAAATGAGTTGGTTAAATAAAAAAAAACTCTTAAAGATCAAAAGGTCACAAAAGGTACAATAAAATGTTATTTATTTATTTATTTAATTATTTAGTTAATAATGGTATCAGAATTGCAAACCTTTGAGTCAGAGACTCATTTACAAAGGCTCCATGTCATATTACAAAAAAACAAGCATACAAACATACATATAGCAAAATACAAAGGGACTAATATACAAAAATATAAAAATCCTATACAGGGTAGTAGCTAAAGTTGTCATTGCATGTCATACAAAGATAACAAGCACCTGTAGCACAGAGTACTAAGACTTATAGAATTATCACTCTGAAGCATTATTGGGACAGGGCTCCAAGGGGGTGGTATTGGACGGAGAAGTGCCTTGGCTACGAGCAATTACAGTAGCGGGAGAATGTAAATAGTCCCTCCACAGAGGGTTTTTACCTGCCAGTCATTGTCTTTCTACAAATGCAGTAAGTTTATTTGTTTACCATGGAACACAATAATTTAATATTCTGCAGTATTCCTGTAGTAGAATGCCCCCAAGCAGGGAATGTTAAAATGGAAAGCATGAATTCAAAATTCTGCAAAATGCCACTGACATACACTTAGACACACAGGCCTCACACAGAGCCAGAGACTCAGTTTTATCTGGGATAGGGTAAGCAGCAGAGATAGCTTTGTCACACTGCTTAGGCTATGAGGATGTTTTGCATGTTCAACAAAGAAACACCAGAAATAAAAGTTCTAAATAATGCTTGCTTTTGTTTTAAATTTTGTTTATGTGTATAAGAACAGTCTCAAAATAAAAAAAGAACATTCTGTTATTTATATATATTTTTTTATTATTATTTAAGGCCATTTAAGGCAGGGCCTAGTTAAAGATTTTAAGTAAGAGAAAAGGTGGCAGCCATGTTTGTGATGGAAAATGAAAAATGATGTATGTAGCTTATGAGTTCTGTATGTGATGTGTCCAAACTCCATAAGATGTGCTTGACATAAACATATGCCAAGAGAATGGCAACAGTCAATCAGAATATAGTATTTAACATGCCCATTTTCTAAACAGAAATTGGACTCTAAGGGCTCGATTCATAAAACTTTGCCCTAGGACTTCTGGTTGAGTGGTTACGAAGATGGCAACAAGTTGAGATCGATCTGGCAACCAACTAATACTTTTTCAATTTTAGCAGATTTAAGATACTCCTGAAACAAGTAAAACCAACTAAGGATGTTTAGGATTACATTTCCAAGCAAACCCATGGGAAATCCAACTAAAAGATGGCAGAAAAAGGCCTTTTAAAAAAAGAGCTTCAACTACCATATTTCAAAGCCCGGAACAGCAAAAACTTCTAAACGCCATAAAGCTGAGTTAAAAAATACATCTTCTTTAAGTACAAATGAATTAGCTAAGGAGCACAAATTATATATGGCTGAATTGAATTCAATAAAAGAAGTGCTTACCGATCTAACCCCGAATGTAAGATCTATTAAATCTTCAGTGAATTCTCTGACGCAGCGAGTTACAGAGAAGTCAGAATAAGTTCACTTGAGGATAATGCACAAAAAGAAAATAAAAAAATGATAGCATTAAGTACAAAAAATGGAAGAAAATATTGATGACCTTGAAAATAGGTCTCACAGAAACAATTTATTAGTTATAGGAGTAGTGGAAGGAGCAGAGCACCCTGATGTTATTGCATTCGTTAACTCTTTTTTCTGTTGAGTCACTGATCCTCTGGAGTTAAGAAAATCATATCTAATTGAGAGGGCTCATAGAGCTCTCAGACCAAAGCCAAAACCAGAAGAGAGACCTATGGCCTAAATCTGCAGATTGCTAAATTTTCAGGACAAGATTAAACTTCAAAGTGCAGATAGGGCACAATCATTGTTATTCTGATAGCAGCATAGATTGCTCATCTTTAAAGATGTTAGTCAGCCAGTAAGAGAGAAGCAACGTGCTTACTCTGAAATAAAAAAAAAATTCTACATGAAGGAGGAATAAAATTTAGAGTCCAGTTTCCAGCAAGACTGATGATTTCTTTGCCACACATAACTTGCACCTTTTTGTCAGCGGATTCGGCTCAACAGCATTTGTCAAGTTTGCTGCCTGATTTGTTCAAAACACAACTTTCAAAAGCAGTAGCTATTGAAAACATTGACCATTAATAATTTACTCTGTTGGTACTGTATAATTCAAGTAATCTTGGCTCTCCAAAGGTTGTGACATTGAACGGATTTGTAACATCTACTGCAGAGATCCCACAGAGATCAGCAAGGAGGGGAAAGTAAGTAAAATGACGCTTAATTCATACTGTTGAGTTAACATTTTTATGTTTTTATATGATGGTTTTAATTGCACAATGCTGGTGACAATTCAAGTTTGCTTTGTTTTTAGATCGAACATTGTTATTATGGCAGAAAAAGAGGTCTTAAGAGTTCTTTTTGTTTCTTGGCTGCACAAAAAAATTTCTTCTAGCAAATTCGAAGTGAGCTGTACTAAGGAGACAGTGATAATGTCTGAAGTAGGAAGACACCAGGAAATAATCTGCTTAATTGAGCTACATTATTTTTACCTTTTGGTTTGACTAGTGCTTCAAAATAAAGACACAAGTACAGCTATTTAGATAATGTCTTTATATATTTAAATACAACAAGCACATCATGGCAATCTTTCTATCACACAGCACTGTTACATTTTCATCAACTGACTCAGTTTAGCAGCAGCTGCTAGGCTTGCTGCCTGATCAGTTTTAAAAGCAACTAGTAAGCATTATAAACAAAATGAACAGCCCCTGGAAACACAGAACATTGAGGATATGCTCTGCAGGTATTATATAATTCTTGTAATTTTTGCTCCTTAAAGGTTGTGATCTTAAGAGGATTTGATATTTCTATTGCAGAGATCCCAGTGAGATTGACAAGGAAGAAACAATACAATTAAACTTAAGAGATGCTGTTGGGTGGACGTTATACTATCTATGGGTATTGGCTTTGATTGCATAAGTCTGACAACAATTCAAGTTTGTTTTGCTTTTGGATTAGATATTGCTAAATATCACAGAAACAGGAAATCCCAGAGTTTTTTCTTTTCTTGTCTCTCAGCCACACATAACCTCTTTCTTGCAAGTTTGAAGAGTTGAACTGAGAGGACAGCAGGATGAACCAGAGCAGAAAGATATCTGTAAATAACATGCCTAACTGAGCGACATGGTTTTGTTCTTTTTTCTTCATTAGTGGGTCGGTTAGTGCTTATATAAAATAACACAGGTGCAGTCATTCAGATAACTACTCTATATTCCAAATATTTCAAGCTGAAAGTGAATAAAACTGAATCAGCTTAGTAGCATATGTTATTGAATATGTACGACAATATGAGACTGTCGGTTATTTTGTAGAATGTATGACTTGCTTCTTTTCGTAGATTTGTGGAATCATACTGTGTGGACTCTTTGTGTTAGGCAGAACGTTATTTACAGGGTGATTTAAATTTCCCAGTCTTACGTTTTAGCTACTGAGTTGCATAACTCTATAAAAACACTATAAAAAGGTGGACTTTTCAAACAACTCTAAAAATGGAGATTCAAGGAACTGATCTAGCTCTCCTATCTTTAACTGTGTATTGGACATTGCTGGCATAAAATAGTTTTCTTTTTCGTCAGAACAGTATAAATCTGTTTTGTCCTTCATCCTTTGGCTGATCAGACAGTTATGGTAGAATTGCCACTGCCTCTGGGTGTACTGTTGAAAGTCAGATGACAGAGGACTGTTCAGTTATTCATCTATTATAAACAGCACAGTTCTTTGTTTATTTGAATATTACTAATGTTCACAAGAAATATATGCAGTATATATATATATATTTCCATACTTTTAAAGGTGTAATGGAAACCCTAACTGGTTTTGTAAAATGGAGTTTTTCAATGATATATATATATATATATATATATATACATGGATATATAAATATATATATATATATATATATATATATATATATACATATATATATATATATATATATGTATATATATATATATATATATATACATATATATATATATATATATATATATATATATATATATATATATATATATATATACTGAAAAAACTCCATTTTAAAAACTCAATTAGACTGTCCCTGCTAAAATAGTATTAGGAGTTAATCGTGTATCAGCACAACAACGTAATCTCTGCAAACATTAGAAACAAAACAGTTATCTGATATATCCCTTAGTGTCCTTCCACCTAACTCATACACCATTTGAGCTGTTAACCATATGGTATAGAACAATATATCTGTATGGTGTACGAGTTAGGTGGAAGGACATCAAGGGATATCTCAAATAACTGTTTTGTTTCTAATGTTTGCAGAGATTTGTGTTGTTGTGCTCATACACGAATTAACCCTGTGTAGCTATTGATATGAACATATTTTTGTTTTTTTCAAGACAGGAGCTGAAAGTTTTTATATCCCTATTATATTGCATCTATACAGAAGATCCCTTAGTTTAAGTATTAAAGTGAGATTAAAGATGAGTATTAAAGTGACCAATCTGAAATACTTTTGGAGATACTTCCATAGTTCAAACTTTTCTTTTGTTTATTTTGGTCTCTTGTTTTTCTTCACTTTAACAGAGCTATAAACAAATAGAATGCCCTATTCTATTATTACATGGGATGTAAAAGGTGCAAATTCCCCTCTTAAAAAAGAACACAGATTTTGACACACCTTATCAAATTTAACCCAGCAGTTGCCCTTTTACAAGAAACACATTTACTTTCAGGCAGTTTGAATTATTTAAGGTGACTCTGGGTGGGGCAAATATTTGGAGTAGTTATTCATAAAAAGAGATCAGGTGTAGCTATTTTGATTAATAAGAAAATTTATTTTTAGTTAAAGGTTTTATTAATTTTCATTTGTACATGAAGCTGTGCAGTATCCTATAAAACACACATTGGTAAGTATTCAGTAGCATCTACAAAGCCATCCAAGATGCATGTTATCCAATACAATATTTAAGTTAAGTGCGTGAAAATATGGCAACATTAGGATGCATAAGGGGTGGACCTACCAGTAATTCAGTTAACAGACCCCTCTAATAGGAGAATGGTGCAGAGCCTGGCATCACAAGCTATACTGGAGGTATTCTCTTGTAGCTTGTAACAAATCACAAGAGAGAAAAAAACACAAAGAACCAGGTAGCACAAAATATGAGGTATACCCATTAGAGATGTACTAGGGGAAACTCTTATTCAATAATGGAGATTATGGTACCATGAGTAAGCCATCAGCATGAGACCTACAGTACTTGAGGGGGTAGCAGTTATGATTGAAACAAGTTAGGACCATATATAGTTCACCCAACCCCTGTTCTCAGGTTCAGGTAATTAAGGAATGGTTCCCAACATGCCTGATATTGTGGTAGTGTCTTGGAGACTATATTGGTGAGACAGACTAGGGATGCTATTATAGCCAGGGAGATCAATAGCTCAGGAGTGGTAGGGATTTCAGATGTTCTCCATTTGCATAAGATTGATCTTTTTGTTTGGATACTCAGAAGGGCTAGCCATCTCTTTTGGTGGGGGGTTAGTTTAAGAGTAGTGGAAGGTATCTCAAGGAGTCAGAATTTTGGGTCTAGTAGGATGGAGGTGCCTAGTGTCACAGACGACATCTCACCTTCTTTGATCTAGACTGTTCAGATAACAGGACGGTCTCATGGGATGTACTTCAAATCTTTAACTTGAGAAAGGCATCACCAGCGGAGGTTGTTATCCAGGACCTTAGCCTTGTAAAGGACCACCAGAGTCCTGTACCACTGATGGAGAATTTTATTTTGAACAAGTTTGCTTTTAGAGTCTGGATAGGCATGGTGAGCTTGAAACCAGTAGAATTCCCATTGTTGGGCTATGATGGTGGTGTTCAGGGCTGTCTCCCACTTGGTTTTTGAGTCCTTCAACTGAGATGGTACTGTATTCCTGAGGGCAGCATATATCTTGCTGCCTATCCCTTTTTTTAAGGGGGAGCCATTTTGCAAGTATATCTGATGTGGCATAGAGGGCATTCTTTTTGATAAATGCCAGGATCAAGCTGCACAGCTGCAGGTGCCTCCAGAAGTCATCCCATGAGATGCCCTTGTTCACCGCCAGGTTCTGGAAGGACACAATCCCTCCCCCCTTCTCTGGCATGAGGTCACCCTAAAGGATGATTCCTTTCACTTCCCAGTATGGCCAATAAACTAGGTTGTGAACTATACATAAGTCCATGTTACCCCATATGGGGATTAGGGTGAGAGGAGAGGAGATAGGGCTGTTTTAAGTTTCTTGGGCACTTTAGCCCAGTATTTGATTGAGGTGCCAATGATGAATGATGGGATGAGCTGAGGCCATGCATGAGGGGGGTTGTACAGCATAAGTGTCAGATTATGCACCTTAGCAAGGTTCTTTTCCATGTATAGCCATTGTGGGGGATGTTGCAGCAATGGGGGAGGACCAAGCGAGGGTCTGTGTAGTAATAAAGGCCAATTTGTACCCTTCAAGCCAGGGGAGGCCCAACCCATCTTCCTTCCAGTGGGTCCAAAGTTTGTTGCGACTATACCAGAGCCTCCTGTTGTCCCACAGGAAGTTCCCAAACATGGAATCAAGGGTCTTGAACCATTTGGGAGGGAGGGAGATCTGGTGGAATATGTGACAACGCATATAGTAGTTTGGGTACTGTAATCATTTTGATGGCAGATATTTTCACTGCCAGGATGAGCTGCAGGGACTTCCATCTCTTTAGCTCTGCCTTAATATACGCCAGGAGCAGATTTAGATTTAGCTCCCAGATTTTGGTTAAGTCTGGGGTGATGTGGATGCCCAAATAAGTTATTTTACTGGGTGCCCATTTCAGCCCCAAGGCCTCAGCCTGCATGTGGTTGCAGTGTTTGTTTAGCGGGAGAACTTCTGTTTTCCCTTGATTTAGGTTTAGGTTGGAGCACACTGAAAATCTGGTTAGTAGTGTTGGGGGGGGTACTTGGAGATGTTTGACAGGGGGACCAATAGGTCATCCACATACATAAGTGTGTAATATGTCTGGTCCCCTGCTGGAAATCTCATTACATTGGGATGTTGTTTAATGGCTGCTGCTAGGGGTTCCACCACCAGTACAAATAGGAGAGGGAAGGGGATAGTGGACTCCCCTGTCTGGTTTCTCTGCCCAAGAGGAAAAGATCAGACAAGACTGAGTTGGTCAAAACCCTTGCAGCTGATAATTTGTATAGGGCCTGTACCCATCCCAGGAAGTGTTCCCCACATCCAAGATGTTTAAGAACACTCAGTTAAATAATCCCACTCCAGGGAGCCAAAAGCCTTTTCAAACTCTATGGCCACTACCACCGCTGGAGTGGGAATGTATTTTGCTAGGTACAGAACCTACCTGTGAGGGGTGGGTGAGTAGGGGTAATGGGGTGCAGTCTAGCAGACATAATTTTTGCAAAGATTTTGCCATTGCAATTAATTAGGGATGTCGGCCTATAACTAGAGGGAAAGGTAGGGTCCTTGCCTTTTTTGGAAGGACAGTTATGACCGCTTTCTGTAGGAAGAGGGGAAAGGAGCTTAAAGATAGGGGCTTCATTATACACTGAGCAAAGTAGTGGGGAAATCGTATGTGCACAAACTTGCCAAATCTATAAAGGGATGTCATCTCCCCCCAGGGATTTCCCCTTATTCATGGCTTATAGGGCTTTTTCCACTTCTAAGATGTAATGTGGCCTCCAATTGGTCAGCTTGTTGGGGTGTAAGTCTGGGAAGGTGCAGGGAAGACAGAAAGTTTCGTACTTTCCCAGTATCCATGTGTCTGGAGGAAGAACATAATTTAGAGTAAAAGTGCTTCATAACATATCCTGTGGCTTCTTTTGAATCTTCCTGGAACCATCCCTCAGCCCTGTTACATGCCACTCAGCTTGCTGTTTCCATAGCCTATAAGTTAGGATTACCCCCCCTTCTCACCACCTTCCCAGAATTTATGCCTCAGGTGGAGAAGGGCTATTTCTGCCTTTCTAGTTAACAGGTAATTTATTTCCATACACAGTTTAATTATGGAACAGCCTAGCGAGGAGAGTGGGTTAAAAGGGGGGGTATTTTTAGCTAAGTATTCCTCCCATTTTAGCTGGGCCTCTAGGGAGTTAGGGTGGTATTCCCTCTGTTTATGATGCTTGGTCACATATACCATGATGTGGCCTTGTAGGGTGGCCTTACAGGCCTCCCATGTGATACCAGCTGAGGTGTCAGAGATCAGGTTTTCTGCCAAAAACTGGGCTGTTTCTTTTCTGAGCCACTGCTTGAAGTCCAGATCCCTGAGAAGCAGGGGGTCCAGATGCCCTGCAGTGGAGCAGGTCTGCGGAGGCCCCCAAAGATCATGGAGGTGGACCGAGGCATGATCAGAGATCATTGTGGGCAATATCTCAGATCCCAATGTTATTTGTGCAAGCTGAACTGAAACCAGCCAGTAATCAAGGCAGCTGAAAGTGCCATGAACAGGGTATTGGAAAGTGTAGTCCCTGTCCCTAGGATGGAAAACCCTTGATACGTCTGATAACCCTATGTCTTGCATTAGTTGGTGCAGGGAAACATGGGCTGTAGGATGAAAATACTGCCCAATGGAGCTACGATCCATTTGAGGTACTAGTGAGAGATTGAAATCTCTGCCAAGTAACATCAGGGCCAGTATCAGGGGTTTTAACATCTAGCACCTGGGCTACATCATGAAGAAAGGCTAGGACATCTTCATTTGGACCATAGATGCCCTTCAACAAAAGCAAGCCAGCAGGGGTGTCCTTCAGGACCAAAACCCATCTCCCATTGTCATCTTGTTTCATTTTGAGCTTGGTCCACTTTAAATTCTTGTGAACAAGGATGGCAATACCCCTCTTCCAGGTGGGAGCCGAGGGCGAGAAGACTTCTCGTACCAACTCCTTAGCTAGCTCATGATCTGTATGGTTCAGTTTGGTCTCTTGTAGAAAGGCTAGGTTAAACCACAGCTTTTTTAAATGCGACAATACCTGTTTACATTTCATTGGGGTATTTAATCTCCGGATGTTCCAGGTATGACTGTTTAAATCACCCATGATCCTGGTGTTGGTAATAGTTTGAAGGAAGGAGGCAAGCAGTATGTGTCTGAAAAACTGCTGTCCAAGCTAGTAACATACTTATCAGTACCATTATAAATGGAAGTCTCAAGAACAATAAGAGCAGTGTACAACAATGTGACAAATAAGAACTGTATGGCAACCTGGTATTTAAAACAACATTTATCCGAGGGCCTTCTAGCCCAACTATTACAGCACAACACTTGTATCCAGTATTTACACTGTCTGAGGCCAAACCTTTGTGGTGATACAGGTAAGAAGCCAGCATAAATGATGCCAGGGGCTCCCCTGTCCACTCCTAGGGGTGGGGAAGAAACTGTGAACTAAGAACAATGCCCACCATCTTGTGGGTTGATAGTTCAAGGTTCACCAAAAGGTGAGCCCTCTGGAACCTATTGGATAATCATCAGGGGGTATCTGTTGCCTGTGAAGTAAGGAAGCTGACTCCACATCAAATGGGAGGAGTCTTCTCTGATTTGCTGCCCTCTAATACATTGACAGAACTCTCATCCAGGTTAGACCAGATGCCCAGATATGTAAGGACCCCCAGTTATGGATGGCTAAAGGTGTGTAATCGGGTCCCTGCAACAGGATGCACAAGTCTGCAACCACTACCTGAGGAGAGGCTTGTGCAGGGCATATGCATGGTCATAAGCCACCAGTTGCCAAAATTACACCACTCAGAGGTAGATCGGGGGGACTATTAGCTACAACAAACTGTTCCAACTCTCAGAGCCAAAGTCCATCTGTACCCCAGTTATCAGCCACCCCTTCCCTTTTCAGCATATGGGAGCTCAAATAATTTATGGTGCTTATTGGTGCCCATGTAGATACCCCACATCATAATTCATTGTAGACAGGAAGTCCTTGTACAGGCCATAAGACCTTAGTCCAGAGAGTGGGGTCAGATGAGGGGAGGCACGGGGGGTGGCAAAAGGGGGCCCACAGGGTCAAGCCTTCTAATATCCATAGAACCATTCAGTGTCCCTCCACAGCCATTTATATACTTTCCAGCTCCTCCTCCCCTTCCCCCAGTTCCCCACTTGATGAGTTAGTTGTTAGGTGATGTTCAAGGGGGGAGTCATGAAGGTGAAGCATGTACAACCACAAGTAATAGTCACTGTTGTCCCTAGCCCCTCCAAGTCCTGAGTTGCTCATATCAGATTCTGGGGGACTGCCACTTGGGCTGAAGGCTGTAAATAGGCCACAAATAAAGTTCACTGTACATTGGCACTGAGGTCCTCAGAGAGTTCAGAGCCCAGAGAGGTATGGGGACAAACATTCTGCCTGTGGACCAGGCACGCTTTAGACTGTTAGGTCCTGGTTGGGCGTGTGGGGGGAAGGGGGGAACGGGAATGCAGGTCAGGTAATACTGAGCCAGTACATCATGGTATTGATCATACTGCAAGACCCACAGACCCCTCCTCCTAGTTCACCACCAGCTCCCAAGACAGCCCATTAGAAAGAAAACTGGCACTTATCTGAAGACTACTCAGCCATCTCCGGGTAGTTTGTCCACTGTCTTAGTTGAAGAAGAGGGACATTGCGGTGGTACAGTCTGCTGTGGAATAGGTGGCCTTGAGGGTGGTGTAACAGCTTGGAGTGCAGGAAAATCCATGGCTGCCCTCATGGCCCAGGTACTGAATTCTTCTGGGAGGGCTGAATTACTGTTCAGGCTCGGTGGTGGGTCCCCGGACCCAGAGGGTGCGACATTGACTAGGACTGGGATGAGAGCCGCATTCTGATTAGGTGAATGAAACATGAGCAGGGAGGAGTCTTCAACTTTCTGATCTTGCACTCTGATCCCATGGCTTCTGGACCCGGTCCTCTATGCCGTATGCTCCCATCGACTGTGGTAGTGCTGGTATGTCTCTTGCGATTGTGGGGGGGTGGCAACAGGTCGAGTTCTTACCCCCTGAGCTCAATGATGGATTATCAGGCTGCTACATGTCCATACACTCTGTGTGATATTGCAGCAAGGAGCAAGTGTTTCCTTGTGGTCCTCCTTGCTGTCTGAGCTCTCAGAGGCAAGTCGCAGATAGTCCATAAGGGCTTCTGGATGGGAAAATAATAGCTGAGCCCCATGTTGAATTCTGCACATCGTCGCTGGATAGCACAAAGAGAAGGAGATGTTTAGGGCATGTAAAATATGGCAGCAGGGTGTGTAGACCTTTCTGTGATCCAATAGTTCCTTTGAGTAATCCTGAAACATTTGTACACATTGTCCTTTCCAGACAAGTTGTCCTTTAGCTCAGGCTGCTGCTGTTATGAGCTCCTTCTGTCAAAAGTCCAGAAAATGGGCCAGGATGGGCCACGGTCAGTCCCTAGCCTTGGGAGGGGGTGCTTGGAAATGATATGCTGTCATGATCTGGAGAGTGTTTGATGCAGGTAAATCCAAGATTTCAGGGAGAACTTGTTGCAGGAAATTTTGCCAAAATGGGTGAGTGCCTAAGGAATGCACTAGCAAATGGGCAGGAAGGAGGGATGGAAGAACAATGGGGAATAATCAAAACTGCCATCACTAAGGCAACAAGCCTTTGTGTGAAGCAAATAAACAAAACAAAATGATGTATAAAAACACTATGGTTCTCAAAGGAGGTAGCAGGGAAGGTTAGGGAAAAAATATAGTATTCAGGAAGTACAAGGAATAACAGAAGGAGCAGGACAGAGAACTGTATCAGTTAAAGCGGAAGAAAGCAGGGAAGGCAGTCAGAACAGCAAAGGCTCAAACTGAGGAAAAGATAGCCAACTCAGTTAAGAAGGGGGATAAAACCTTTCATAGGTACATCAAGGAGTGAAGGAAGACCAAGGGAGGGATAGTGAGGCTTAAAAAAGGGGAGGGGTTGGCAGAGGGTGACTGTGAAAAGGCAGATATACTAAACAAAATAATTTCTGATCAGTATTCACAAATGAAGAAGGGGAGGTACCTAAACCAAACAATAGGAATGCTCTGGATAGGGGGAGTTGGTACCAGCCCATTCACAGAAGAAAGAGTTCTGAAAGAACTCTTAAAACTGAAGGTGGACAAAGCAATGGGGCCTGATGGGTTTCATCCCAGAATTCTAAAAGAAGTAATGGTAGAACTAGTGACACGACTGACTATCCTCTTTTACAAATCATGTGAGGATGGGGTGGTACCTGGGGACTGGAGGAGGGCAGATGTTATTCCACTTCACAAAAGTGGGAACTGGGCAGAGGCCAGTTAGTTATAACTATAGACCTGTTAGTTTGACCTCAGTGATAGGAAAAATGATGGAATCACTTCTGAAGGAAAGAATTGTTGAGTACGTAGAGGCCAGAGGAGCACAGGAACCAAAGCAGCATGAATTCACAGTAGGAAGGTCACGTCAGACAAATCTAATACATTTTTTTGACTGGGTGACCAAAGTAGAAGATCAGGGAGGGGCTCTGGACATGGCCTTCCTAGACTTTAGCAAGGCATTTGACACAGTCCCACACAAAAGATTAATATACAAGTAAGCCAGCCTTGGAGTGGGTCCCAAGATGGTAGACTGGGTAAAGAATTGGCTGAAGAACAGGACACAGAGGGTAATAGTAATCGGAGTCCACTCTGAAGATAGGGGGCTTACTAGTGGGGTACAGCAGGGTTCAGTTCTAGGACCGGTCCTTTTTAATGTCTTTATAAGTGACATTGCAGAGGGCCTGGAAGGAAAGGTATGTCTCTTTGTAGATGACACACAGATCTGCAATAGGGTTGATACACAAGGTGGGGTGGAAAGAATGAAAAGGGACTTGGCAAGGTTCGAGGAATGGTCGAATGTATGGCAGCTTAGATTCAATGCAAAGAAGGGCAAAGTAATACGCATGGGAAACAAAAACCCAGGGGAAGAGTACACAGTGGTGGGTGAGATACTAACAACAACAACAATGGAAAGGGACTTGGGGTAGTCATATCAAATGACCTAAAGGTGGGCAAACAATGTGAGAGGGCAGTAAGGAGAACCGGGGGTACTGAGATGAATAGGGAGAGGCATCACCAGTAGAAAACAGTAAGTTGTTATCCCTCTGTACAGATAGCTGGTGAGACCCCATCTGGAGTACTGCATGCAGTTCTGTAGACCCAGTCTCCACAAGGACATAGACAGGATGGAGGCAGTCCAGAGGAGGACAACTAAAATGGTGCAGGGACCACAACAGAATACATATGAAGAGAGACTTAAGGAGCTTAATATATATACCCTCGAGGAAAGGAGGGACAGGGGAGACATGATAGAAACTTTTAAGTACCTCAAGGGGGTACAATCTGAAGATAGAAGGAGGATGGATCAGAGGTAATGTGAGGAAGCATTTTTTCACAGACAGGGTAGTGAATGCATGCAAAGGCCTTGCTGAGGAGGTTGTGGAATCAAAAACAGTGGCTGAATTCAAGAATGCATGGGAGAGACATAAGGCAATTCTAGGGAGTGGGGGTAGAAGGAAGTAGTCTGTTGGTTAACTAGGATCTGCCACCTATCCATTAGGTACAGAAATGGGCAGACTGGGTGGGCCAAGTGGTCCTTACCTGCTGTCACATTCTCTGTTTCTATGTTTCTAAATGTACAGTTCCTCTTTGGTTTGCCACTTCAGGGAAACCTAGGAACAGGAGGATGTCCACCTTTTCCTGCAGAAGATGCATGGCTCTCGTTTGCTCCTGCAGTGTCTCCGTTAACTGCTGGATGGCAACCTAATGGGAGCTGATTATTCTTTCAGATTGAAACACCTGTACTTTGATCACCTGTGCAGGTTGGGTATTGTTGTTGATAGCTATAGTAAGTTGAGTTAGCTGACCCATAAGCTGTGCGAACATGGTTTCAATTCTGGCAGGGTCCCCAGCTGGAGAAGGAGACGAGGCCATGATGCAGTAGTTCCAGGCCTGTATCTGTGCAGCTGAGAAACAGTGGTGGCTGGTAGGCAATGTTTGTGAAAATCTTAGTAATTTGTATCTGGTGCAGCAAATGCTACCAGCTAAGGAAGTAGGAGCTTTGCAGGGTAGTCCCCGATGCCAGATTTCGAAGGATGTTGACCCGGAAGTTATAGAGCTTTTATCTTAGGCTGCCATATTTTTTTTTTATAATTCAAATTGTATTGAAGATTTAAAATACATGCAATTTACATATATGAAATATGACATAAAATACATAAACCACTATTACCCAAGAACCTGACTGTATCTTAAACAGTAAGATAAATAAATAAGCAACTCAATTTTGAAGAACCCTTTTAAAGACAGAATAACTGTAATAATAATCTTTACAACTGAAAAAAACTGTTTTTTAATGAAAAGCAGAGTGTTCCCTTTTCTTTCCTTAAATATTTCTATAAAGAATGAATAGACAAGTAAGTTATAACATTGATATTTTCATATAAGGTTCCCATATATTTAAGAATTTAACTAAACAATCTATGTTTACATAGGCAACTCTTGCATAACTAGCTCTAATAGATAAGTCTTGTATCCATTCTTTAGCTGCAGGAATTGTTTGGCTATTCCAATGTCTGAGGATTAAATGTTTTGCTGTGAAAAAAGCTGCAATCAACCATAATTGTTGACATTCAGCTAGATCATTGAGTTCAGAGCAGATGCCAAGGATTACAAATTTAGCTGAACATTTGACTGTGTAACCAAGAACCTTATTGCATATTGCTAACACATTATCACAAAATGAACAAATATCAGAACATGACCATAGAATATGGGAAAGTGTACCTTTTTCTTGTAAACATCTCCATCATGTAACTGTGGTGACTATACCAAGTTTAGCCAATTTATTGGGTGTATAGTACCATCGATGTGTTATTTTGTATTGTGTAAGTCTGCCCTTAGCCTCCCTATAAGCCTTTAGAACAAATTTCCCACATTGTCTGCCATTCTGCAGATGAGATTGGAAAATTTTGTTTATTTTGCCAGCTATCTAGAAGTGTTAAATTCAGATCAGGACGTGAATCAAGCATTAAAGGATATATTTTTATGTGGCCACCATTAGTAGAACAAATTTTGTCCAAAAGATGAGATTGGGGAGAAGGTGTACCAATTGAATTTACGACTTCTCTAAGTTGTAAATATTTGTAAAACTCAGTTCTGTGGAGTTTAAATTTTGAACAGATCTGAGCAAAGGACATTAATGTAAAGTAACTGGGATCCAAGATGTCCTATAAAAATGAGATACCTGCTTTCTTCCAATAGGGCCATGTTATGCAATTTCCTTCTAATTTAATTAATGGATTCCCCCATAATGGACAATGTGGGGATGTTTTTGGAGACCAACCTAATGAGGAGGCCACTGAGTTCCAAGAGCTATACACTTGGCTTAATACAGGATTAGAAGCAAATATTTTAGAAGTGTTGGAAAATAGAACAATTCTTGGATGACTGCCCTTCAGTATATTCTTTTCTACAGATACCCACTTTGGGACATCATGTTTCTTATTTAACCAAAGCAATTTAATACATTGTGCAGCTATAAAAGTATCATGCCTCAGTTTGAAATCTGGTAGGTCGAAGCCTCCTTTTATTTTCTGTTGTTGAAGTTTATTTAAAGAGATCCTTGGTGGTTTATCCTCCCATAAGAATTTCCGAATCGCAGTGTAAATCTTGTTTTGTTAGGGATCTTAATGGGTAAATGTTGTAGAAAATAGTAAATCACTAGAGCTAACATCATATTAAAAGCTTGAATTTTTCCCCATAAGGACAGAAATATCTTGCTCCACCTAATGAAATCTGTTGTCATCCTTTCTAGAATAGATTTAAAGTTGGTTAGAATGATTTGAGAAATATAAGAGGAAATAAGTATGCCCAGGAATTTAATGTTTTCAGTCGCACTCCTAATATTATACAATTTAAAGATGGATTTGTCAAAAACTTTTGTTATCGGGAGATACTCAGATTTTTCAAAATTGATTTTGAAACCTGAGAAAGTGGCAAATGTCTGAACAATGGCTAATATTTGAGGAATAGTAGTATATGGGTTAGTTATTGGGAGCAGTATGTCATCTGCATAAGCTGAAATTTTTTGTTCTTTCCTTATTTTAATACAGTTAATCCGATAGATATGCAGAATTTAATGAGTAGAGGTTCTATAGCTAATAGAAATAAAAGAGGGGATAGGGGACAACCTTGATGTGTACCTCTATATATTTGAAACTTATTGGATGAAATGCCATTAACTCGAACCCTTGCATACACCTCAGAATAGAGAATCTGAACCCAATTACAAAAGTGATGCCCTAAATTATATTTTTCCAGTATTTTCATTAAATAGCTCCATTCTATCCAATTAAATGCCTTGTCAGCATCTAAGGATAGCAGAGTTGGAAAATGTGGGTTGCATCTCGCTTCATGTATAATTTGAATAATTTTACGAAAGAGATCTGAAATGTGGCACCTGCATGCAAAGCCAACTTGATCTGGATTAATTAGATTTTGGATGACTGAGTTTAATCTACATTGATAAGAGATATTGGCCTGTATTTGCTATAAAGTGTGAGGTCTCTATCTTTCTTTGGAAGAACTACAATAGATGCTTATCTCATAGAGGGAGGCAAGGATTCCATTTCTAAAGCACTACCAAAGACTCTGTGCAAGACTGGGGCAACCAGATGACTGGTGGCTTTATAGAATTAGTTTGAAAGGCCATCTGGACCAGGAGCTTTAGCTCCAGGGAGGGACTGAATAGCTTTATGAATCTCTCCCACAGTGATGGGTTCATCCAGTTTCATTTTATTTTGTTCAGAAATCACTGGTAAATTAACATCAGTTAGAAATTGATCTAATGCAATCTGATTAGCTTGAACTTCTGATTTATATAGATTGGCATAAAAATCTGTAAAGGCTTCTAAAATATGTTTGGTTTTATGCACTTGTATGCCATTCTTAGTTTTAATTGAAGAAACCTTATTAGCTTCGGATAATTTCTTAAGCTTATGAGACAATAATTTTATTTGCACCTCACCTGCTTCCCAATAAGCTTGTTTGAGTCTGAATAAAGCATATTGTGCTTTTTGGTTCTATAATGTATTACTTTTGTACTTAGTATCTACAACCTCTTTGTAAACAGTGAGGTCTTTACGGCCAGAGGAGATAAATGTCCTTTCTTTTTTTTAAATCCATTTCTAGTTTGATAAGGATGTCCTCCATCAGCTTCTTTTTATGAGATGAATAAGAAATTATGTGACCTCTTATGTATGCCTTGAGAGAATCCCATAACATAGGAGTAGAGAGCTCCCCATTGTCATTTATTTGGAAAAACATTTTGATTTCTTCCTGTAACCACCCTGGAAAATCAATAGAATTAAGTAGGCTGCAATTAAATTTCCAGCTTTTTTCAGATGGCAAAGTATTCCCAATGGAAAGATTAATAGAAATAGGAGCATGGTCAAACAAGACAATATTGCCAAAGTGGCTTGTAGAAAGGCCCTGCAACGAAGACTTGGCAATAAAAATGTAATCTAACCTGCTATGTGAACCATGCCGATTTGAAGAAAATGTATAGTCTTTCTCTTTTGGATTTATAATTCTCCAAGAATCAATTACTCCAAACTCATTATAAAAATCGTTTAAGGCTTTGGAGGAGACAAAATGGTTAATCGGATGTGAATATGTACTGTCAATGAACACATCCATAACCGTGTTCATATCCCCAGTAATTATTAAGTCACCAGTTGTAGTCTTAGAAATTTTATCAGCCAGAGTGGCAAAAAACACAGCTTGGTTATTCTTAGGGGCATAAACATTTACCAAGGTTAGCAATCTATCTTCTATGTTAACATTTGCAATAATGCATCTACCATCTGGGACTGAGATAGGGGACTGTACTGTCACATTTAAATTCTTATGAAATAAAATGCAAACCCCCTTACTCTTTGAGTTAAATGAACTTCCACATACTGAACCAACCCAGGCTCTCTTAAGTTTGACAGTTTCTTCTGTTGATAAGTGTGTTTCTTGCAAGAAGGCAATATCAGCTTTTAGTTTTTTTAAATATGCTAAAACTTTGGCTCTTTTAATATAATTATTGCAACCTTTTATGTTTCAGGAAACTATTTTAAAAGACTGATTTAAAGTAGACATTTATATATAGTTATCCAGACAGTAGCTGTAAATTATGAGAGTACTAAAACTATTTATACTCTAAGGGAACACCTCTGCAGTTAAACTAAAACTAAAGATATAAGATGTAGATACCCTTTTAACAAAACAAAGAACTAGGATATAAACTAAGGGTATGCATTTATGTATTATAACATAGACTGTCTTAAGCTTAACTATACCTAAATTGCATAGAACAATGGTTCGTATATATACTGTTAAAGAAAAAAAAACACAGAAAAAAAGTATAACGCCTATCAATACGCACCTTTTAAATAGGTTAAAAATAAATGAGATATTATTAACAAGTAATAACAAGTCAAGATCTAGCTAGTAAATTCCAGCTGGTGATATATGTAGTCAATGAATCCAGACTACCACGCATGTTTGAAAATAAATAGGAATCATATAATACTTGCCTATAATATGAGAATGTTACACATAACATTATACCGAGGACACATTTGTCCAGCAAACAGAGAATCTGCAAAAGTTACAGTATCCTATTCACAAAAATGAAACTAAACTAATAAGATAGTGATGTGTAAAGACCACCCCCACAACATGCCAACATACCTCATAAATTAGCAGCATAATAATATCAGGGAACCCATTGTTTGCTCCAAATGAATGTCTCTTAGTAGAAGGATGGGCTTATAAGATATAAATGATGACTATGCACAAAATAGAGAACAAGCATTTTAAGTGACCGCAACCCCACAGGATGCCACATATGTCACACATGTCACACAGCATTTTCATGATACATGCCTACCATAAAATAATTTGAAAGTTGGTGCATAACAGATTGTTACTGCGTGCTCCTCACAGATACACCATAGCAGTTAGGCAAAAAACAAATTTAGCTTAGTCAAATCAAACCAATTATATACATACAGTTATGATCCATATATAATCCCAGATGAGGTAATGGACCATTGTAATAAATTATAGCAAGATTTTTCTAGAATGTGCTAATAATTAGGGTATTGCAATCAGAAGCCCACAACAAAGAGGACGTTTATCTCATATATGAGGAAGCAATATTGTATCCACTTATATTAAATAATGTAATCTTAAAGCAACATTGAATTTATGCCTGGCAGATGCAATCAAGAGATGTGCCAGCACATCACAATCCATACTCATAAGTATAAATGATGTTTAATAGTAGAAATTAAGCAGATATCTGTAAGCTTAACAAAGCCTCCCCTGTATAATGAAATGCACTCTGAAGTTTATTATATATAAAGTAATTGCTAGCTGAGAGTATTTTGAATGTGTTAAAAAAAAGAATATGAAGAAAAGAATAGGAGAAAGAAAATAATAAAAAAAAAATTTACAGTGCAATGATGACTATCTCCACTAGATGGCAGCATCGTATGAGGGATTTCAGTTAACCACCATGGCTGAATATAATTGCTAAAACCTGTGGGGCAAATAAATAACCTAACATAAAATAACAATAAATAAAAACTAGGCACTTGAGTTGTAGTTATGTCATATCTTGACAAAAGAAATCACTGAGCATAGTGGATAAAACATCATAGTTGGCGAAGTATTAACCTAGTTGTTCAACAAATAATTAGCAATTAAACTGAATACTAAGATCAGTACAAGTATTGTAGTTCATTAGTATTCATAATATGCAAGTATCTTTGCAAGGCATAAGCTGTAGCCAGGAGATCTTCAAATGAGCAAAGTTCCACATTTAATATTTGCTGAACCCTCTCTGTGCAGTAAGCAACAGCTCTAGACAGAAGATGCAGTCACTTTAAGAGGCAAGAGAGGAAGTTGAGCTTATTTCCTGTGTGTGATGTGTTAAAATCTTGACTAGAAGGAAGACTCATGCTGGGCATTTCTATCGAGCAGACTGGGTCCATTATGGTCTGTTGGGAATTAACTGGTGAACTAGCAGGATTTTTAGAAACATTTCTTGCAAAGGTATTGTTCCCTGATCTTGGGGAGTCTCTACTTCTGCTCCTCTGTCATTTTTTGTTATACATAAAGTTAGGTTGTGTGAATCTATGAGAGTAAGATTATCTAGTACAGGGTTTGCTATGTCTTGTGATGGATGAATATAAAGGGATCTTTGAGGTAAATCCTGCTTTCTTAACCACTGAAGCATATGCGATAGAGCGCAGTCATGAACAAGACTCTCAGGCACAGACACATCTGCAGACCTAATCTGTGGGGTGAGTTTAGAATGCGTCACTCGAGGAGAAGAATTTACTGAATCCTGTCGAGCAGCACATGCATTTGCTGTGATGTCAGAGTTTTTGAGTAAGAAATGGCCATTTGAGCATCAAAATTGTCAACATGACTATCTAATATTCCCCATAGTTGCTCTACGCATTCTCAATGAAAAGGTTTGCTGCCTGGAATTGAGACAACTAAAATAGCTGGATATTTAAAATAATAGGGCCAACCCAATTTCTGTAGCTGTTTTTTCCCCTCAAAAAACTATTTCCTTTTTTCGATAATTTCAGATGACAAGTCCTGGAAAAAATAAATTCTCTCTCCTCGCCACCTTAACTGCCTGTGTTCCCTTGCTCTCCTAAGAATCTCCACTTTCACAGAATATCTTAAAAAGTTTCCAGTGCTGGACCTTGGTCTGTTCCCAGGGGCAGGTTTAGCTCCAAGCGTTCTGTGTGCCTTTTCTATTTTGAGGGACCAGGGCCATTGAGTATGCAGTAGATCCAGATTGAGATGCTGAAGAAAGGGCATTAAATCATTCCTCTCAGCCCACTCTGGTAAGCCAACAATACATAGATTATTCCTTCAACCCTTGTTTTCTAGATCATCAACTTTTTGGAGCAGATATTGAATTTGTTCGGTCTGTTGTTCAACTTTGTCCTCGAGAAAGTTAACAGTGTCTAATAAACCAGCTAATTTAGTTTCACACAGCTCAGACTATTGGCTATTAATGTTTGTATCAGTGTGGAGGGGTCCAACTGTATTTTTTGTGTCGGAAATGTCTAACTGCATCTTAGCTAGCACCTCTTTAATGTATTGAATGTCTGACTTGCCTTGACAATCATTTGAAGAGCCCTGGCAGATGACATACTGTTTCTTGTTGTCTGGAGTGGCCTTGATGGTTGGTGGTGACATCTCGGCAGCTGATGTGTGAGCTGAAGTACTTGACAGGATTTAACTTTAGAAAGACAGTGACACTTTGAAATTTTACCCTCAGACAGTCGGCTAAGCTGTACTCAAATGATCGCTATTGTTTTTTTTGTCTAAACTCCGATTTTAAAAACATATTTTGATAAAGAATATAACAGGTGGGCTGGAGCTGCCATTTACCCGACTACCATGTTAAGTGCCATTCTCGTAATCAGGCTGCCATCTTTGATCAGGGCTAAGCCACACCCCTAGAAAATCTCTTTTCAAGCTCTCCAAATAATTCCAGACCCTAATTCCAGATATATTATAGTGTACAATATATGAGAACGAGTTGAAGTAATATTAGCCTCTTTCTCAGGGAGTAATAAAGATTATTCACAAATATGTACAAAATGAATCCAAACAAATGCCAGCACTGCTCAAGGTCTTCCAGAAATAAGGCTTTAATGTATAAAATCTCTAGAATGCCAAGACATACATACTGAAACAAACACCCTCTACTGGCTTCGCTCTGGCGTGGGCATCATCAGGAGGTGGATACCACTCAAGTGCAAGGACCTTAAATGCTTAAGAATTTTAAAGTGATAGTGTGCTCAATAAACATTGTGCAAACATACTGCATATAGAAATAAAATGTATACAGTGTAAAATGTATATATTCAATTAAGTAGGATATTTGTGGACTAGAAAAATGTCCCCTAAAGTGACAAAGTGCTAATATATAGAAAAGCATAAGTTAAAACCACATAATACTGCATGTGTACATCCACAAAAAAAATTCTCTTTTAAAAAAACTAGTAGTTTCTTCACATTCTATAATTCAAAACTATAATTTCCTTGCAATTAGTAAATTGCAGGTACTAAGGAATTGTGCATGTTCAAATATACATATATCCATGTATCCATACATATAGTTCATCAAGGGTTACCTCAGTGCTGCTACTGTACATATGTATAGACAAGCAAACCCATTCCTGTAATGAGTTCTGTCAGTTCTCATATTCCAAAGGGCAGGAGGTACCTCAGGTATTTTAAACTCCTTTTTACCCTGCGAGATAATAACTGGAGAATAGTTCAAGTAATCATACAACATAACAAATAAAATAAAACAAAACTTGCAAAACATGCATGCAACATTCTGGTATCACATAACAATTCTCTGGAAATATTCTGAAAGCGTTTGTTTTAAAGAGTCCACACAATTCAAAATTAACACAGTTATTTCCTATGTTTTATGCATGGTATCAGCTTAATACTGTCATTCAAGCCTGGGTGGACCATTGTACCCAGTGTAAATATTCAATATTACTCCCGGTACAGTACATAGATACATAGATACATAGACAGTGTCAGCAGATAAGGGCCTATGGCCCACCCAGTCTGCCCATTTGAGCTTGTAAGTTCAGTTTATGTTTTCCTAGAAGTCTATTGCCCCTTACCCCTGACCTCCAGAATTCCTTTATGTCTATCCCATGCATTCTTAAATCCCATGATTGTTTCAGCCCCCACGACTTCCTCTGGCAGGGTGTTCCACTTGTCCACCACCCGTTCTGTAAAGAAATTCTTCCTTACATTTCCTCTAAATCATCCTCCCTCCAACTTCATCCCATGCCCTAGTCCTGGAACATCTTTTCACTTAAAAATAGTGTATTCCTGCACCTGTTCCTCCTGTAAGATACTTGTATGTCTCTATCGTGTCCCTCCCTCCTCCTCCCTCCAGGGATACATGTTCAGTTCCTTCAACCTGTCCTCATAGGACTTGTGATGCAATCCATGCACCATCTTTGTTGCTCTCCTCTGAACCTTCTCTACCCTGTCTACATCCTTACGTAGGTAAGGTCTCCAGAACTTACACTGTACTCCAGGTGGGGCCCTCACTAGTGTGTTGTATAGTGGAATTATGACCTCCCTTTTCCTGCTGGTGATGCCTGCCTATGCAACCCAGCATCCATTTGCTTTACCTACTGCCTTGTCACACTGTTTCCCTACCTATGGTCATCAGAGATGATAACCCAAGATCCTTTCTGCTTGGTGCATGCTATATCCTCACCCCCCAACTGATATATTGTACCAGGGTTTTGTACCCCATATGCATTATCTTGCACTTCTTGCATTGAATTTCAACTGCAAACCCCTGACCATTCTTCAAGTTTCTGCAGGTCCTTCTCATTCTGTCTACACCCTCTGGTGTGTCTACTCTGTTACAGAGCTTTGTGTCATCAGCGAACAGTGAAATTCTGCCTTCTAGGTCCTGCATATGTCACTGATGAAGATGTTGAATAGGACCGGTCCAGCACTGATCCCTGTGGTACCCCACTGGTCACTCTTCCTCTGTGGAGTGACAGCCATTTACCACCACCCTCTGTGTCCTGCCACCCAGCCAGTTACCTACCCACCACACTACTGTCCTGCCCACACCCATATTCCTAGTTTGTGTAATAGTCTTCTATGTGGCACAGTGTCAAAGGCCTTGCTGAAGTCTAGATAGGCCATGTCCACTGCCTCCTGATCCACCTCCCTAGTCACCCAGTCAAAAATTCAATGAGGTTGGTCTGACATGACCTCCCTGGTGAAACCATGCTGCCTTGGGTCCTGTAGTCCATTGACAACCAGATGTTCCACCAATCTCTCCTTCAGTAGTGCTTCCATGATCTTCCCCACTACCGAGGTGAGGCTGACTGGTCTGTAGTTCCCTTCCTCTTTGTTCCCACTTTTGTATAAGGGGACTACATCTGCTATCTTCCAGTCTTTGGGTACATCCCCTGTTTCCAGTGATCGGCTAAACAGGATAGCCAGAGGTTCAGCCACCACCTCTCTTAGTTCTTTAAGGACCCTGGGATGCACCCCATCTGGCCCCATTGCTTTATCAACTCTTATTATTTCCAGTTCCTTCAGGACCCTTTCTCGCGTAAAGGGACTTGTGTCCATTTCTGCACCATTCTAATCCCTTGTACTCCCTTCAGACCCATTACCCTCCTCTTCCTCAGTAAAGACTGAGCAGAAATACCTGTTCAATATGTCAGCTTTACTGTTGTCATCCTCCATGAGGCCCCCATCCTCCCCCCTTCAGTCTACAGAGGCACTATCCCTCCCTTTGCCTTTCTTTTTTCACTTATGTACCTGTAAAAGGTTTTGTCCCCTCTGCCCACTAATTTTGCAATGTGTTCTTCTGTCTGAGCTTGGCTTCCCTTGCTGACCTCCCTGCCTCCCTTTGCTTCTCCTGGTACTTCTCCCTATCCCTTTTGTATTGCCTGAATGCAATCTTTTTGGCTTTCACTTTCTTTGCTACCTCTTTGGAAAACCATAATGGTCTCCTCTTCCTTTTCCTCTTGCTAACCTGCTTAATGCATAATTCTGTTGCTCTTGTAATCCCCATTTTAAATCCTATCCACTGTTCCTCAAGCCCTGATTCCTGCCCCATGCCCCTTTATGCCTCTTTCAAGTATCTCCCCATTTTCCCAATGTCTGCCCCCCTAAAATCCAGGATACGTGTTTTTGTGTGGTTTGGTTCTGCTTTTTCTGTGATTTCAAACCACAATGACTGGTGGTCACTGTTCCCCAGGTGCTCCCCCACTGTTACCGCCATCACACTGTCCCTGTTTGTGAGCACAAGGTCCAGTATTGCCTTCTGCCGAGTTGGTTCCATGACCAGTTGTTGAGGAAGGCACCCTGAAGGAGTCCAGGATAAATCTGCTCTAGTTGATGCTGCTGCTGGGATGCTCCAGTCCATGTCTAGAATATTGAAGTCTCTAACCAGTACTACCTCACCCTTGTCTGCCATCCTTTGGATGGCTAGCATCAGCTCCCTATCTGTTTCTTCCTCCTGGGCTGGAGGTCTATAGACCACACCTGTGCAGATGGCTGGCCCCATTTTCCTTTCCAGTTTAACCCAAAGTATCTCTCCCCCGTTTTGTTCCTCCTGGATCTCTGTGGCCCTTATGTCATTTTTCACATACAGTGCCATTCCTCCTCCCTTCCTGCCTGCCCTGTCTCTTCTGAATATGTTGTAGCCAGGTATGGCCATTTCCCAGTCGTGGTTATCATTACACTAGGTTTCAGTGATGGCCACAATGTCCAGGTCTCACTGCACCATGACAGCCTCCAGATCTTCCATCTTGTTGCTAAGGCTCCTGGCATTTGCACACATGGCTTACCATGATTTGACATCCTAGACTGTTTCACTGTTCTACTCCAGCCCCTTCCTTGGTTGTCCTTTATTCCTGGTTCTCCTTGTTGTCTGCCCTTCTGCTGAATTTTGCCCCTTTTCTGCCTATCCACCTCTTGGGCGCTAATCTCCATCTTTTGCACACTGCTTTGTAGATATAGCCACTCCTCTGGTTCACTGGTTCCACTGCTAGCTGTGGGGGGTGAGCAAGTAGGTACCCTCCTTGCTGGCCTGCCACCCCCCCTTGCTAGTTTAAATGCTTGTCAAAGAAGCATTTAAACTTATCATTGAGTGCTTGGATTCCCCTCCAGGATGGATGCAGGACATCAGGCTTGAACAAACCTCCATCCCTCCAAGTGTGTCCCCAGTCACCAATGAATCCAAACCCTTCCTCACAGCACCAGTTCTTCAACCATGAGTTAAAGTTCCTGTTGCATGCACCCCTATGCTCTCCCTTGCCTCTCACAGGTAGTACTTCTGTGAAAGTGACAGAAGTAGCTACTTGCTTGAGACCCCTCCCCAATTTCCTAAACTCTTCCTGAACTTCCTTTGGCTCCCCATTTGCCAGGTCATTAGTACCTAGGTGGATAATGACATCCCGCTCACCCTCCTGTCTTGCCTTCCCAGTGATCCCCAGGATCTTTCTTCCATCCCTCCATGCCGTGGCACCTGGTAGGCACCTCACCTCCCTGTCCTCCCCCTCCTGTGTTCCTAGCTGGATCCCTCTTATGATGGAGTCCCCCACCAGGATTCTCCTCCTCCTCCTCTGGGGTCCATTGCTTTCCCCGCTGAGGTCACCTCCTTGGCTAACCTCCACATCCTTTCCTTTCACTTATCTGGGTATCTCTATTTGGTTGTCCCTGTTTGCCAGTGTGGCATATGAGTTCTTGAGTGGAATAGGATCTGGGATGTGCCTCTGCCTGACCACTCTAACCATCCCTGAGCCCACTGTCATCCAAGTGCTCCTCGTTCTCGGCATCCTTTGAGGCAGTTGCATTGGACTGGGTGGTCTCTGGATAGGGGTGATGGTACTCCTGATCCAGTTTACTTCCACTCTGAGTCTGGCTACCTCATCCTGCAGTCCAGAGAGATGCATGCAGATAGGGCAGCACCTCAGTGTCCAGAAGGTCTGCCTGAATATGGCTGCCCCACAGCCACTGCATTACACCACTCCCCACATTATACTGCAGTTATACTGATATTCCACTACTTGTCTGCTACTGAAGCTCTTCTAGTTCCCTTTTTATTAATTTACTGTCCTAAAAATCCTGCCACTGATCCTCAGATACTTTTCTTTTTTAAAAAAGAAAATAAACCAATAAATAAATGAGTCAAAACACTTGTTGTGCTGAGGGTGGGCTTCTTCACCCTTATGCCCCTCTTACTCCACACCCCTTACTATACCCTGTGTTTAGCTCCTGTCAATCAGATTTAACAGGCATATAATTAAGAGTTGGGGGCGGCAAAAATTTGCAGCAATTAAAGACAGCAAAGAAATACACCACCACTACGTTTTAAATTTTCAACAGCCCAAAAACAATTCTAAGTGAAGACAACAAAGAAAGTACAGTGTCACTAAAAGCCCACAATCTAAGTTTAAAAGAAAAATAGCAATTACCAGTTCCTGTAAAGCACTGAATTGAATATGTTTCCTTCCCCTTCTGGCTTCTATAGTAGTAGCTCATCTATGTTGCCTCCCATAGGGCCCAGTTTTACATGTTCAATCGCACAGAATTTGAATGTGTGTGTGTTCTGGGCATTCCTTTTCACATGTAATGCCAATGCAATTTTTGAGTCCCCCCTGTGATAGCCCTTAGATGTTCCCCTATCCTTGTTTTTAGGGGTCTAGTGGTTTTTCCTACATAAAAAGCCCCACATATACAGGTTGCCAAGCAGACAACATTTTCTGTGGTGCAAGTGCAAAGGGTCTCTATTTTGTACATGTGTGTACTGTTGCAGCTGGTGAAAGTGTTTGTTTTCATTATGTGTTCACTGAACTTACAATTGCAACGGAGGACATTCCCTTTTGGCAGAAGCCATAGCCAAGTTTGTCCTGTGTGTGGTGAGTTTGTTTCCCTAGGTTGATAACTGTGTACCAAATGGTATTTTAAATTCCTGCCCCTCCTGTATACCATGTGCGGTTTCTCTCTAACATGTTCCTGTAGGAATAGCTCATTCTGTAAGATGTTCCACTTATAATTAACAATTTTCTGTATGGTACTTGAATGTCTGGTGAAATTTATAACACAATGTAGTTTATTTTGTGGTTCCTTGGTAGGAGCATCCTGTAAAAGGACATATCTTGGAATTTTGAAAGTACAGTGAAGCCCACCAGGATGAAGTCAAACTCTGCAGAATTCTGCAGTAGAGTTACTGCAGCAAACAATGTAATTTCAATGGGATTTAATCCCTTTTGTCATGCAGGAAACCTGTGACACTGCGCTTCACCCTGGTGGGCTTCACTGTATTTTGATATGCCCCCTGTACTAAGGTATTACTGTACCCTTTGCTCACAAATCTCTCACATAGATCTGCACCCTGTACCATATAGTCTGAGTCTTGAGTGCAATTCCTATGCACTGTCAACATCTGGGCTTTGGGTATGTTCCTTATCATATGTCTGGGGTGGCAGCTGGAGAATGTAAAATGGAATTTCAGTCCGTTTTCTTTTGAAAAAGATTAGTTTCTATACTGTCCCCTGATAATTTTGAAATTTTCAAATCTAGAAAAGAGACAGTCTGAAGATCACGCTGTAGTGTAAATTTTAAATTTGGGTTTGAACACTCTGGCCCAGATATTCAAACTGTGTCAGGTTGTGGCACAAGCCCAGGCGCAGCTCATTTTGGCTGCACAGGGGCATGGACTGGGCGATATTCAACAGAGCTGTGCCATGGCTCAGCATCATTGAATATTGCACCCTGGCTACCCGCAGTGCACATGGCGCAGTGGCACTGCACCAGCGCCAGTGGCCAGAGTGGAGCATGTGGCTGCACTAGTGCAAGTTCCATTCTGCAAGGCGCAGCACTCACGATATTCAAAAGTTGACATGCAAATGGGGCCATAATGTATGCAAGGTGCACATGGGGCCATTTGCATATCGTCTCTTCATTGCATACAGGTGCGCCAATCCCCTATGACTTGCGCCTGGCGCCCTGCCAGGCAGCAGCCATCGGGGACCGATGCCCCCTGCAGCGCGGCAATGTGCCCCACAGCCCGATTGTGGAATGCAGTACAAAAAAGAAAATACAATATCCTTGGTGGTCCAGTGGACCACCCGATCGCAGGCTAAGTAAATAAAAGATAAATCATATTATCGTGGTGGTCCAGTGGACCGCTGCCCACCTGATCGCGGGCTTCAGTAAATACAATAGTAATCCAATATCCCTGGTGGTCCAGTGGACCACTGCCTGCCTGATCGCGGGCTTCAGTAAATAAAATAGTAATCCAATATCCCTGGTGGTCCAGTGGATCGCTGCCCGCCCGATCGCGGGCTAAGTAAATTAAATAGTAATCCAATATCCATGGCGGTCCAGTGGACCACTGCACGATTGCCGGCTAAGCAAATTAATGAGAAATCCAATATCCCTGGTGGTCCAGTGGACCTGTCTGCCTGATCACGGGCTGAAGTATGATTAAATGAAACCTATCATCCCTGGTGGTCCATTGGACCTCCCTCCCCACCTGCCCATCTGGGCCTCTAAGTATTATATAAAATCTGTTAATTCATCCAGTGTGACCCTCCAGACCAGAAATATGTCATTAATAAAACAATATCAGATGTCAATCCTATTGTAAAAAGGATTGGTCTGGACATCGTAGATTGTTGTTCTTTCCCACTCGCCCAAATAGAGGTTGACATAGTTTGGGGTAAATGTAGCACCCATGGCCATTCCCTTGAGCTGTACATAATGCTCTCCCTGAAACAAAAAACTGTTTTTCTTTAGAACATGCTCTGTGCCTGTGATTAAAAACTCCTTTTTCAACACATCAGTGTTGTCTTCCAAATCTAACCAGTATCTCAAAGCATCCAAACCACCCTCATGAGGTATATTCATATATAGGGCAGTAATGTCCATAGATACAAGGTACCAATTTTCTTTGATCTGCACATCCTCCAGGATGCTCAGCATTTGTGTAGTGCCTTTTGTATATGACAGTAATAATGGTGCATAACCTTTGATGTGGGCATCCACGTATTTAGACAGTGGTTCCATCAAGGAGCCAATCCTTGCCACTATTGGGTGCCCAGGAGAGTTGTGCAGATCTTTATGGATTTTCCGGAGGACATATATACTAGCCCCTATGGGATGTTTGACTGTCAAGAATAATAGTTCTTCTGATATAATACTGGCTGTAAGTGAAGAGTCATACAGAAACATGTCAATTTCAGTCCTAAACCTGTTAGTGGGGTCCCCTTTTAACTTCATATAGAAGGCTGTATCACTCAGTTGTCTCTCTATTTCTCTCACATATTTAGAGGTAGACATTATTACTATTGAACCCCCCTTTGTCTGCAGATTTAATCGTTATTTATTTATTGTCCTCCAGACTTTTTAGGACTGCTGCTTCCTTTTTTGTTATCTTTACATTTGTGGGAGCAGTATTGTTGTTAAACATCTCACTAAACTGTCTCTCACAGGCCTTTTCAAAAGTACGTACTGCCTCATTATAAGGTGGCATATAAGTGGATGTGAAATGAAATGTCCTTACCTCAACATCCCCAGTTGCTGTCCCTCCACTGGGCATGGCTGATATGTTGCTTTGACACAGCTCTGATTTTGCAAAATGTGTTTTCAAATTACGATTCCTGATAAACCTATGAAGTTCTACATGTAACTCAAAGGGGTTGTTGTCTTGTGTAGTATCAAAAGATAATCCCTTTTGTAACAATTGTTTTTGATGTAGAGTCAGTTCTGTGTCAGAAATGTTAATGACTATATTCTCTTGTTGAAGTCTTTTTGGTGTCTCCTGCCCCTCATCCTTCCGCCTATGTTTTCTGCCACCTCTTCTTGTTGGTTTCCTTGATCTTGGTACTGTTGTCGTCCCCTGGCTGGTGTCCATCCTTGTCCTCTGCTCTCTGGTTGCTCTTGTAGTTGGAACCGTACAGTCCTTTGCCCTGGGGGGGTCATAATCCAGATGGCCTGAGGGTCTTCAGGTTTAGACTCACTATTTGAGTTATATATTGGAGAGTTGTTGCATGTTCTTAGGATGGACCTGAGTTGTTCCTGTTGTTGTGGGTTTGTTCTATAATTACCCCGGTTACTCAGATTATTATGTGTCTGTCCACATTTCTTCTTCTTCCAGTCAAACACTCTATTATATAAATAACCTTTCCTGTTTCTTTCAAACTTATGCAGCTTGTCTCTTTTTATTCTGTTGTCTGCTCGCTGCACATTTTCTTTTAATTTTTTCTCATATATTTCAAAATCAGGAGAGTTCTTATACTGTAACACAGCTTCTTCTTTTGTCTTTATGTCTATAGAGACTTCCTCCTGCTGTGCCTCCTAATCCCTGATTATTGTGTGCATGAAAGCTTCAGTGCCTTGTTATATGTTGTGATTTCCACATTCATGGTCCCATCCATAACCCAGATTTTTCAAAACTCTTAATCCTCTTGGGGTGCACCCCACTTTCGGGTATGCTTCTAATATGATTTTTCCACAATAGTGACATCTGCCCCTTATGATGGCCCTTTCTAGTGAGATAAATGCTGTCTTAATGTTAAGTGGTACCTCTTTTGATTGCTCCGCATGCTGCTGTTCCTCTGTATGTTCTCTCATGTTACTAGCCTCCTCAAAGAACGCGGACTCCCCTGCTGCTGCAAATACCCTCATGAAAAATGAATCAGCTTCTGCTCCTATCGTTATGTCCTAAAATGCTGAGGCTGAATTAACATTATGGAAAATGTCTCTGCTTAATCATGTACAACATGTTCATAGCATTTAACAAAATGGCCTAATGTTCCATATATAATAGCATGAGATTGGAACACTGTTGTTGACACTAAAATAGATAAATCAAACTCATCAGTTTCTACAGTTAGTTCCAATCAACAGGCGCTACACAAAATAATAGAAACCCATGCCCTGGAGCCACGTGATGCTAGGAGGAGAGAGAACAGCATTTCTGCAGAGCTCCATTGGACCAGTGACTCTGTATCTCTAAAATCTTTACCAGACATCAGCTACCCCACATTATTCATCGGCAGTGGCAACTGTGGCAGAAGATTTTACTGTTTTTTTCATTTAATATACTTTATTGAGGTTTAACAGCCATATAATGTACACATGAGTACCAGGTTAATATTGAAGTGATGTTACATGTCAATAATGCAGTACATATAGGTATCAATCCTCTATCCAACCTTGATATAAAACCAATTATTACTATATTCCCCACCCCCACCCTTTCATTTATCCCCGCCACAATTACCCAGTGCCATACTATGTATAGAAATGTCTCCGCATCACCACCATATCCTTGAATATAAAACATATTTGCACTAATCTATGACTTCCAAGCTACCAGCAGGTCCTCAAGAGAGCCCCATTTGTCTATGTAAGTCTGGTATCTGTTAGATAACATAGCTATATGTTTTTCAAGTTGTAGGGCTATTAGAGCTTCTCTGTACCATTCTATCGCAGGCGGTAGGGAGTCATCTCTCCAGTGTCTCATGATGATGAGTTTGGCCACTGCTGAAACAAGGGCCATCTGGGCTTTCCTAATTTTAATGGTTCCTGATGGGAAATCATTAAGTAGACATATCTTGGGGGTAAATAAATCTTGTAGGCCCAGTACTGGGTCCATAGAGTTTTGGATATTATTCTAAAAGGTTGATACTTTGGGGCAGGACCAAATCATATGGAAAAGATCACTCGGGGAGTCTTTACATCTTTGACACTGAGGAGGTGAAAGTCCACCCATTTTATGAAGTCTCTCAGGTAAAAAATACAAATTATGCAAGATGTTATATTGCACCAAACAAAACCTGTCTTGTTTGATAAATCTGTACGATTTTTTTTTATTTATTTATTGTAATATTCAGAAAGTCCTTTGAGTCAGAGACTCATTTACAAAGGTTCCACATCATGCATAAATGGTACAGGGACGGGACTTGAAATACAGATTACAGATTATATTGTACCAAATATGATGCCAGAAGGATACTTCAGGTGGTAGAGATAGCTTATTCACCCAGTAATAACATATACCCTTAGGAAGACCTTTATCAGGGGCTTGCAATTTCCTATATACCCTGGATATTGCATGGGGTTGAATGGCTTCCGATAGTAAGGGCTGAAGGATTTTGCCCTAGAAATGACTGGACCACTTGTCAAATTTGCCAATATTTAAAAGGGTTTGCATCATGTATGTTAAGGCTTTGGCAGAATTGGACAAAGAGAATAGCCTTGCCTTCCGGAGCTAGGTCTTTTAATTTTATATTTTTTAAGGGGGACCAGAAGGCAGGTGAGATGGGTACATCATCAATTTGGAGGTTAAAATTGTTAATGAGGGGTTGTTGTAATGATTTATACCAGTGTAAATTCCAGTGCATCTGTACATGAAATAGCACTTTAAGGGACCAGCCCATTGGTGTACTCTTAAGGGGTTTGGGAATGTGTCAAGGAGGGGAATATATGAGAGCAGATAAAGAGCATTGGTGAGTTTCTGCCAGAAAACATTCAATGTCCACCCAAAGGGGTTTAGGGGGGTTAATGCTTCCTTGGTTGTGTGGCAAGATCCAGTGTACTACTTTAGTTATGTGCACTGCACTATAGTACGTAAAAAATGAGGGAAGCGATAGGCCACCTTGGAGCTTTGCTGCAGTGAGTTTGAAATAAGCTCAGCAAACTCTCTTCCCCTTCCAAACGTATTGGTTAATTAGGGTCTGTAGTTTTTGGAACCAATGCTTTGGGAGAAAAACACCAAGCATATTTAGGGGGTAGAGAATACGCAGCAGTACATTCATTTTAATTGTGGGTATTCTACCTCACAAGGAAATGGGGAGAGTGCTTCATCTTGCCAAATCTGCCTTAAGTGTCCCCATTAGAAAAACTAGGTTGCCTTTGATTATTGAGGGAATATCTCTGTAACTCTTTAAACCTCAATATGTTAAGGATTTGGATTCCCAGATCAAATCCATCTCTTCAATATCGGATGGTAAAGCTTGCCTATTCATTGGGAAGACTTTTGTTTTGGAGGGGTCGAGTTTGTAGAATGAAACTTTGGAAAATAACTTAATTTCTTCAAGTAGGGCAGGCACCCCAATGACCGGGTTTTCCAAGTGCAGCAGTAAATCATCTGCATAGGCAGAAATAAGATGATGAATAGGACCAACTTGTATGCCTTGGAGTACTGGAGAATAAATTAGTTTCCGGATAAGTGGTTCTAATTAAATATTAAAAAGCAAAGGGGAAAGGGGACAGCCTTGTCTGGTGCCCCAGTGTAGGAAGAGGGGTTCAGATAGAAACCGATTGCACCAGACACAAGCAGTGGGGGCATTATAGAAGAGTTGGACCCAAGAAATAAAAGTGGAAGGAAGGCCCACCTTGTGCAAGACTAAAAATAGAAAGTCCCAGGACACTCGGTCGAATGCCTTTTCAGCATCTAAGGAAATCAGGCAAGCCAGAGTGTCCGAGGTGTTGGTACAGGAAAGCAGGTGTAATAATCAATGGATATGATCACTGGAGTTTCTGCCTACCATAAAACCAATTTGTTCAGGACTAATTAAGAGATTCATAAGGGGACTTAACCTATTCGCAAGAATTTTGCAAGGATCTTAATATCTGAGTTTAAGAGTGAGATGGGACAATAATTTTCTGGACGAAGGTTTTTTTCCTCAGGTTTGGGTATTAATGTGATAATAGCTTTCTGAAAATGTTGTTCTGAGTATCCTTTAGAAAACCAGAAGTTATAAACTTCTGTTAAGAAAGGGGCTAGGTCTTCGACACATACTTTAAACAGATTGTTTGTAAGACCATCAGGGCCTGAGGATTTATCTTTGGGAAGATTGGTAATGATATTTTCAACTTCCCAAGTCTGGATGGGTGAGCCCAGAAGGGTTGTTTGGTCTGCAGTAAGCTGAGGGAGTTCAATTCCCTCCAAATAATAAGACATTTCCTGGAGGGAGGCCTTAACTGCTAGATGTACCAAATATAACTCTTGAAAATATGACTTAAAAATAGTGGAGATTTGTTGAGGGTGGGTAACTACGGGATCCTTGTCTGATACTTGCAGACTTAGAATGTGGCGACTCATTTCTGCTTGTTTAATTCTGATAGCTAAAAGCTTGCCCACCCTCTCACCCAACTCTAAGTATTTAATTTTAGTTCTTTGTAATGCTAATTCTGCTTTCTGGGACATGAACTCATAATATTGGGTATGCCGTGTATGCATTTTGGTCCAGTCTTCTGCAGGGGAATGGTGGCTAATATTTTTTTCAATGTTTTTAATATCCCTCAGTAATTGTTCGGTTTTGGCCTTAAACTTTTTAGACCTGGTGGCCGCTAGACGGATACATTCACCCCTCAACGTACATTTAAATGCTGCCCACATCAGATTTATTCTGGGAATTGAATCTTTATTAGACATAAAGAATTGGGAGACAAACTGTTTAATATGAGTTAAAGTAACTGGGGATTTGAGTAACTGATTATTTAGACCCCAAAGGGAGTCCCTTCATGCTCCTGGACCTAATAAGTAGGAGATTGACACTGGAGAGTGATCAAAGATTACTCTAGAGTGAATTTGGGTGTCCATTACTCCTGGGATTAGAAAAGAACTAATCAAAAAATAGTCAAGCCTAGAACCCATACGGTGGGGCATGGAAAAAAAAGGTATAGGATCTCTCAGTTGGATGTAAAATTCTCCATATATCCACCATACCTGCTCCAGTCATTAGATCTCTAAGCCCCCTCTGGGCTGGGGACAGTCCAAGTTTTTTGGCATCAGATCGATCCACATTTATTTGTGGTGTTAAATTCCTATCCCATCTCAGAATTATGGCATTCTGTAAAAAGGGAGAAACCAAATTAAGGAGCTGTGAGAAAAAGGGGGGTGCATCTAGGTTGGGGCCATAAATGGATCCCACCAGAAATGGTTGGGCTTGTAGCATACCCTGGAGTAACACATATCGACCTGTAGGGTCCCAAATCTCTTGGTTCACCTTAAAAGGCATTGACTTGGCAATTAGTATGGCTACTCCCTCCCCCTCAGCTGGTAGAAGGAGGGATATAGCCTGTCTCTTTAGATGTGTCTCTTGTAAACATACTATTCCCGCATTTAGGTGGGCTAGGTGCTTTAAAATCATTTGTCGTTTACACCTGTCCCCAGCTTCCCTCACATTCCAAGTTACAATAGTAAAAGGACCCCCCCATTGTATGTAAGTTCCTGGATGATACCCAGACAGGCCATGACCTTTTGAAAGATTCACTCTGCGAAGCATGGCAGTTAATTCACTGCGCATAGAAAAAACTAAATTTGACACATACCCTCCCCTTCCATTTCTATCTTTAAATTTCCCCATCAAACTATTCAAATATTTAAATCTCTAACCAAAAAAAAGTATCAACACCCCTACAGAGCACAACCCCCCCTTTTTTAGCTTTAACCCCTGGTTCTAGTAACCGTACCTACACAATATACTGCCAAGCGATGTGTATTTGCACCCCAGTGACACAATTTATCCCGCTCCCCCCCCTCTCTCAGCCATCTCTCCTATAAACATTCCTGCTTTGGATTATGCTATAACCTTCAAGGACAATTCTACATTTAAATAATACCAGAAAGATATATTATATATAGTAATGCCCATGTTCGTTTGGTACCCTATGTGATGCATAAATGTTGCCACTCAAACTATGAGGGCCATTTAATAAGGAAAAAGGAATAATGGACTGTTTTCCGGGAGCATCACCTACAGCCACAGGAACTGTGAGACCACTTTGTTCCATGTTATCCCAAACAGTCCTTTAACCAGAAAGCCAGGGTACCCTTAATAATACTTAAAGAATTCCATTTGTTAAATTTGACACTTGCTGAAAGTAAAAGCCAAACAAGAACAAGGTATATCTCTGACATGTCTGTGATAGTGCAACTTAGAAAGTCTGATGATTTTAGGCAAAATTCTCTGAATGTAGCATGATCAAAACCTCCTTTGTTGGCCAGATCTTCCAACTAAAGGACACCGAAAGACAATGCTCTCATGGGCTGTAGGCCAAGTTAAAGAGGACTGGGGTATGAGATCTTTTACTCCAGCTAAACATAAAGTCGGACCGAATAAAGTTCCCCAAATCAGACCTCAGTTTTGGCCATTTTCTCCCTCAGTCATTTAAACAGTTCAAGAAGCAATCTCTTTAATTCCAGTTGTGCCTGCTCCTGGGTGTCAAATGTATTCCATAGATCCTGGATTTTCACTTGCAGAATGGCTGGGTATTGAACCCAAAACTACTTTCCTGCCGCTATCAGTTTGGACACTATGGGATGTAATTCTTGTCTCTTCATTCTGACCAACTGCTAAGTCCTGAGTAATTCGGATGTCTCTACCCTCCCATTGGATTTCTTGCAGTGATCTCATTTGAGCCAGAATATGCTGTTTATCGAGGAAGTTAAGCAATTTAAAAATCAAAGGTCTAGGAGGAGACCCGGGGGTGGCAATGGGCACAGGGCTCTGTGTGCTCTCTCAATGGTACAGGTCATACCATTTGGTGAAGGCCCAGCAATTTTTTCACATACTTTTTGTAAAAATGAAATCAGAGAATTACCCTCTTCCTTTTCAGGAATCCCAAGAATTAGCAGGTTGTTTCAGCGGCTTATGCCCTCAAGATACTCCAGTTTCTCTTCTATTTTTTTGAATCTCTTTGCCACATTGCTATACTCTAATTCGGCCTTGTTGTGTCTCCTTTCCAACTAAATAATACGTGCCTCAGAATCTGCCACTTGTATAGCCAGGGAATCCATTGATGTATGGACTTGGTGGAGCTCCACTGATATAGTTGTAATGGAGCTCTGATGGGGTTGCATGATCTCCAGAAAGCATTCCTCCATGAGCACTTATGCCCCTGCTGTGCTTTTAGCGCTAGCGGGCTGCTGTTGTTTAGACCATTTTGTGGCCTTGTCTTTCTCCGGTGTAGGGGGAGGTGAGTGGCGCAGAGGCACCTTGCACATATATACCTCCATGTCTTTTAGATTTCTTTTGCCTCTCTGTTTGTTGCAGTTGTATACCGTTCTTTTCCGTTTGAACATCAGGATTAGTGGGTAGATTTACAGCAGGAACAGGTGGGAGGGATGCGGAGTGGTGGGAACTTGTTGTTGCTCATTAGGCTGCCATTACGTGACCCATAGATTTTACTGTTTTATCACCCATCTCTGATATGCTGCAGTCTGAAGATTCCAATGGAGAATCAGAGCAGGTGGTGGGCCTAGAAGACAAGAGACTGCACAGGAGCACTTCCCTGCCTGAACTGTCTTCAGTGGCTGTTGGGACAGTTATCTCTGAGCAGATTTATGCCAAAATACAGACCATAAAAAACACTTTGTTTACTTTTATCAAGGAGTTTAAAGAGTGGATACCCCTGATCAAGGACCTTGCCCAGAGGGTTTCAGATTCCGAGGTTCACATATCATCCACAGAGGATAAGCTCATAAAAATAGAGCCGGAGCTCATCTCTCTTAAATGCACAGTGAGAAAGTTGGAGGAGAAAGTGGATGACCTGGAGGGTCACTCCAGGAGAAACAATCTCATCCTTTTGGGGCTCCCTGCAGGGTAGGAAGGCTCATCCCTCATTGAATTCCTCAAAAATTATGTACACACATTGCCAGCTCCTTGCCAAATGGCCCCACTTATATTACTAAGAGGGCACATCAGGCAATCAGATCTAAGCTTGTGGATGGTAAACCTCTCCACCCTATTATATTTAAGGTTTTGAACTATATGGACCAGGATTACTTACTTCGGGCCAACAGGAAGTTGGAAAAGTTAGAATGGTCTGGGAAGAAAATCCTACTAGTACCAGATTTAACATTCAAGGTAAGGCAAGACTGGGCATCCTTTCAACCAGTACAATCCAAGATGTGGGCCGCCAAGATACGACATAGGATGCTATATCCTTCCCATCTAGAAGTCACCCTTATCTCTGGCAAATATAGATTTGACTCTGTTACACAAGTGACGGCCGAGTTAAGTAAATTGCTCCCTGAACTATTTGGAAAGGGGGGTGATCTCTGCCTAACTTTTGCCTACGGTAGGCAACTCCTTACATTCACTGCTATTTGCTGGCTGTGAATGCTGGATTTTAAATTGGATGTTGCGTTCTTCTACCCAAATGAGTCACTTTGAATAATCGGTGACAAGAAGAGTAAATGGATACATTTATTAGTACCCTTTATATCTAATGGGTCGATTGGCCGTAAGACTTTGTTAACTTTTGACTACTACTGAGCAGGACTTTGCATTCAGTCTGTCTATTGTGGGAGCACCCTCGGCATTGTGAGATTTTGGTCCAGAGAATGTTGTTGTGGCTGTTTTTTTCTTTCTTTTCTTGTGGACAAACTGCATAGACTTTGCTTTAGGACTTTTATCAGCTTCTTGATGCAGCTGGCTTGTTATACTCCAGGCAGATTATTCTAGATTTCTCTATGAGACAGATTGCAACTAGGATGGAGTCTGCTCTTCTGAGACGATCGATTGGAGTAAATCCGCAGGGAGCACACCCAGACGTGCTGAGAAGGTCTCATCTAGTTGGAGGTGTCCTCGGAGATCCTGGGCATTGTTCCTCATTTGTTCTGTCTTCAAAGTCTGATATGGATTTGTTTGAACTTGATTTTAAGTTAAGCAGTTGAGACCTTATAAGTTTTTTGCCAGCTCAGAACCTCAAACTGTTTAATTAGCACTACTGTGCACATTCTGATAAAGTTTCTAATGTCCCAGTTCTGCATTTTACATTGTGGGCAAATAGTTACTGCTTATTTCTATGTTAAAAGTTACTCACTGTTGTTATGCAGACAATTAACATTTTGTGTTCCATGTCAATTCTTCTTTCATATTTGTAGGATTTGAGATGTTGAGTGGTGGGGGGATGGATCCCTCAGTTTTAATGTTCTTTCCTTTCTTTTATTACAGCTGCCTGTCAGGCTACATGACCTTTATGTAGGTTCCCCCAGAAAATATTTTTCTTTTTTCTGGCAGGGGTGTTTACTGTCCCAGATGTGCCTATTCCTTTGTGCAGGGATATAGAGTGATTGTTCTTTGCCATAAAGTTAAGTAAAATGCATTGACATTACTGGGCATTTTTTTGTCTGGGAGACCCTTCTCTTGAACAAGGGTATGGCAGCTATTGAGGTATTGTGCTGGGGCCCTGATCCCCTTTTTTTTGTGTTAGGGTCCAACGGAGATTACTCTGCGTCCAGCACCATGAGCCACATGTTTTAGAGTAGACTTTTGGCCTGTGTGGTAAGTAGGTTTAGAGGGCTAGGCAGGGTATTGCAATTTGTGAAGGGGTTTCAGTTGGACTTTTGGGTTAAGGGGGCGGGTTGTGGGGAGACAGGTGCTGGGGTGGAAGGGTGGCAAGTAATAAGATGTTTCTGAAACACCAATCATGACAGTACACTGGAACAGTCTATCCTGGAATATAAAAGGGGGAGAGAGTACAACAGGAAGAATTGTATTCTTAGACATCTAGCCAGATATCACCCTCACATAGTCATGTTGCAGGAAACTCATTTACCTATCGATCAAATATGTCATTCAAAAAACTTTGGGTGAGCCAAGTTTTTGGTGCGGGTTCCAGTGCCAGACAAAAAGGAGCGGCCATTTTGATCCACAAATCCATCCCCTTTACTTTAATTCAGGAGTGCAAAGACCCTGAAGGTAGATATATATTGATTCATGGCCTCCTAGCAAATGTAGAAATATAGATTAGGCTCTATATATGGCCCAAACTTAGATGTTCCTTCATTTTTTTCCACCCCTAGCATCCATACTAATTACATTTCCTAATGTCCCGTATCTGTTAGCTGGGGATTGGAATGTAGTTGTTGCCAATGATTTGGATAGATCATGTCATAGGAAGGTGGACCTTGCTCCTGCTCAGCAAACCCTATAAGAATTCATTTCAGATTTGGGTCTGGCAGACTCTTTAGTTTTAGTTTTAGTTTATTAGTCTAGGAATTAATACCTTTGAGCCAGAGCTCTTTTACAAAGGTTCCACGTCACAAAGAACATTTAACAAAGCACGATACACATTACAGGTAAAACCAGACAAGAAAGTTACATCATAAATTTGCTATTAACAGTTTAAGGCAGTAACGTTTTTAAGTTTCATAGAAAAACAAGCTATAACAGGTTCAAGCGAGTAGACAATTTTGAGGTTAAGGAAACTTCCAGGAGAGGGTGATCATTAGCGCCAAAGGAGGCTAGAGAGGAGGGAAAGGTGGTGGCGGGAGAGTAAGTGAGAGGGACAGGAAAAAAGGAGTGAGTTTGGGTGGAGACAGGAAGTAGTAGAGGTACCAGAAGGTTCATTAGTCAGGAGGAAGAGGCCTCAGATGTGAGGATGGACATGAGGAGTAGTAGTCTTTATCTAAGCGCAATCACAGTTGCTAGTGGTGGTGAGTGGGCATAGAGCATGGATTTGAAAGCTTTCAAGTGAGGTGTGAGGATAAAGTAGGTGGACTAAGCGCATTGAACCATGTCGGGACCCTGTGTCACGAAAGATCTTTGTCCCTGTGCAGTCCGGCATCTCGAACCAGGAAAGGTTGGCATTCAGATCTGGTGGAGGGTCGTGAGCCAGGATTCAGTCGAGTGAGTTTTGAATACATAATGGAGTCAGTCCCAAGATAGATTTTTGCAATTGTGCAGGTGAGATAAATAAGACTTATTTGATAGGTTCAACCAGCCTGATTCATAGTACAGATCACACGTGTGAGTCAGTCTTTGAGCCCCGTGAGGAGCCGGCAGGCCTTATTTAGAGTGATTGAGATCGCCTTAGAGCAGTGGAGGTAGCTGAGCCATAAATAATAAGGCCATAGTCAATGATTGAGATTATGGAACTCTGTATAGCTATTCTCAATGCCGCTTGATTTAGAAATTGCGATTCACGGAATAGTATTCAAGGCGTTGGTTCACTGTTTTGCAGTGTTGTCAATGTGGGTTGCAAAGGTGAGCCCTTGGTCAAAAGTGATGCCAAGGTATTTGAAAGTATTTACTTGGTCCAGTGTAATTCCGCAGAGGTTTGTATGGTGAGTGGAGTATGCCTATTTTGTTTTGGTGATTGGAGAAGAGCATGGCTTTTGTTTTATTGTGGTTTAGCACAAGTTTACTATCCAGGAACCACCTTTCAACACTAGAAAAGCAAGTTGCAGAGCTTTTCGTAGGAGTTTGGATCCTTCTGGGAAGAGAGATTACAGCATCATCAGTGTATAAGATTATTTTCTCCTGGCACATATCTGGGAGGGAGTTAAGAAACAGGCTAAAGAGGCGGTCCAAGAATTGATCCTGTGGTACACCCGAAGAGAACTGGTTTGAAGTCGGAGAGTTCATTAGAGATTTTACAGCCTGTTACCGATTGGACAGGTAACTTTTACCCAAGCACAAGGACCTTCGGCCAGGCCTAGGCTAGAAAGTAGGGAGGTAAGTAGGCCATGATGGACTGTATCTAAAGCTTTGTAAGATCGAGAAAGACTGCACCTGTTTGGCACCTTTGTCCAGGGCTGAGTGGACTTCTCCAGAGAAATCAAGTAAGGCTGTTGTTGTACTATGTCCTTTCCTAAAGCCGTGCTGTTGATTACAGAGCAGATTGTATTTGTCCAGGTAATCAGAGTTGGTCTGCCACTATTCGTTCAAGTGCTTTGGAGGGAGGAGTATTGATATTGAGTCGATAGTTTCCTGTTGAGGTTTTGTCCCCCTTTGTGCACTGGCGTAACTATGGCAGATTTCCATTTGTTGGGAAATTGACTTTGGCAAAGTGACAGATTAAGAATTTTTGCAAGGGGTTGAATTACTTCATCAGGGTGAGAGACAGGATTTTAGATCTAGTGTGTCACTACTTGTTCTGGATTTGGAGCAGGCCTTTCTTATGTACTTTTGTGCTCGTGCACTTTGATTTTCTTGAAGCAAAATTGTGGTTTGTCACGAGGGTGTTTTGTGATACTAGGCTAGGCACAAGTAAGTCTGAGAAGAAATCTGGGGAGGACCCCACTAAGGTCTGTGAATGTCTTATTAAGCGATCTGCAAATAGACTTTGGGTCAAGAGTGGTGGATCCATCAACTTTCATAATGGTAGGTGGCAGATTTTGATTGTTTACCCATTATGTTTCGGATGTTGTCCCAAAAGCTCTTCATCACCCCAGGTGGATTCAAGGCATTTTGAAACAGGCACTCTTCATTTACCTAATTTGTGAGGTACAGCTATTTACGTGCCTGCTTGTATTTTAGGTATCATGAGGTGAGTCTGTGTCTCTGGCAACTGCCAGAAGTGGTCCAGACCTTGAGCTCAGCAAGTAGTTTGGCAGTAATCCATGGATTTGATAAGCGCTTTGATTTTACGTTTTTTATTAGAAGTATAAGTTGCATGCAGAGTTGAAAGATTTAATGAAGTATTCTAGTGTGGTATTAATATCAGTTGATTCAAGGATTGGTGTCCAGTCCTGTTGTAGGAGATGGGTTTTCAACTTGATAAGATTCCCATAAGGCAATACTCTGCTTGTTATAACTTTGGGGGTGGCTTGAGAAATTCATTAGACCAGGTACAGGACACTGGGGAGTGGTCACTGAGGGAGTCAGGGAGGACTTTAATGTTTTTTATCCAGTCAGGGTGATTTGTGAGAACCCAATCAATAAGGGTGCTTGTACCAGTTTTGTAATTTTTCGAGTGGGGAGGTTACCATCTGAGTCCAGGATTGCTGCTAGGATGTCATCTTTGTAAGAGCCAGTGTCAGGCGAGCCAGTTTATGTTGAAATCCCGAGGAGGGGAGCTCATTTCAGAGGGCTGCAGACTAACAAAATCAAGTACAGACTTAATACTGGCACGGTGGTCTTTTGGAGGATATAGACTGCGGCCACTGTGAGAACTTTGTTTGTGCACCAAGAAGCAGTTTGATAGGGAGGTTGCATCTGCGTGTTTGTGGGGTGAATTTGCCGCGTTGACAGGAGAGGTTGTCCTTTGTAGATAGCACAGCCCCACCTTCTTTGCTTGCCCGTTGAGTCTGAAAAGATTGTAGCCTTCAAGCGAGACCGCATGATCCGGGTGCTGGGAGATAGCCAGATTTCCACAATGGCTAGTATATCAGGGTTTTTGTCCAGCGAGTTTGAAGAGATGCCAATTTGGGAAGGAGGCTGCAGATATTTAGAGTGATAATGGAGACCACTACCAACTTTCCCTGTTTTGTAGGCTTCAGTGCAACAGGACCAGGGTTTGGTGTATCCCACCAGATATTAAAAGTAGGAGGAGCAGGACTTTCAGCGATGCCATTAGTGAGTTCATAATAGGTTGGAGTGAGTTTCTGCTTGTACTTTTAAGATGCTTGGATTGTCTTCTGGAGTCCCAGTAGAGGGTGATCGTTAGTGAGTTATAATGATGTGGCAGTTTCCAATTAGGAAATATGGCTCTTTGCACCCATGTATTAATTGGGTGATGTTTGTTTAAGACTTCCAGAGTAAAAGCCATGGTACAATTGGTACAATACTCTTGGATGCTTTTTCACCTCAAGGTGTGGGAATACACTTTTTAATCCCTGCCCCATGGCATTTTATCCAACATAGATTATTTTTTCCTAAATAATTCCTTAATCCAAGGGGTAGATAGCACCAGCCTCCATACCCAGGTTTTATCTGACTACTCTCCAATTTGGGTCAAGTTATTTCTTTCTCATCCATTTTTTGTTTCTGTCACTTAGACCCTAAATACTCAATTAATGGCAGATAATTATATTGTATCACATATGAAACATTTTATAATCCCAGTCTTGGTCTGAGAATTGCATATCTGTTGAAGCTAATGATCAGCTATGGAGTGCTCTAAAAACAGTCTGGAGGGGGGACTTCATTAGATTAGCCTCAACTAAGAAAAAGAAAATGAATGTACAGGTTGAGGAGTGGCTGTCCCAAATTTAGCTCTTGGAATTCCAGCTTTCATCAGATCATTTACAGACTGAACTTTTCTCCCTATGAGCTTGGTTCTGGCTCCGTTACTTCTGATCCTGTTAAAGTTATAGATATTTTTAGACATTTCTATCAGTCTGTCTACACTGCCCCCCTGTAGACCCCAATTACTCCAACTGCTTGTCAGTCGTTCTTTGGGATGTGGATTTACCTGCACTTTCAGAACATCAAAACAACGCTTTAACAGGACCGGTGATGGAGAGGGAGGTCACAGCAGCCATAGACCACCTCTATTCTGATAAGGCTCCAGGCCCTGACGGTTATGTGCCCCTATTTTACAAGGTTTTCAAAATGGAGCTGGACTCCTATTTAAGCAACATGTTTAACTATATTTTTAGTCATCCTATCATTGAAAAAGTCCTCTTTGAAGCTTGTATAGTAGTTTTGCCCAAACCAGGGAAGGGATCCCACTCTTCCAGATAATTATAGACCTATATCTTTACTAAATATAGATGTGAAAATCCTAGCAAGTATATTGTTGTCTAGACTTAAAAACATATGGGCAGACTTGACTGGACCAGAAAAAGTGGGTTTTGTCCAGGGGTGGCAGTCCAGTGACCACTTCTGCAATATCTTCGACCTTATCTCTATGTCTGGGGAGGGGTGCACTGGTTAGGGGCTCATCTCCCTAGACACGAAGAAGGCATTTGATCGGGTGGCATGGCATTTTTTGTTTGACCTTTTACCCAAATATGGTATTCTGGACAACTTTATTAAGTGGGTCAAAATATTATACACCTGCCCTACAGCTTTCATCTTTAGCAATGGGGTGCTTTCTTCAGTTTTTCCCCTAAACAGGGGCATACGTCAGGGTTGCCTCTTATCACCTACACTATTTAACTTATATTTAGAACCCTTGGATAGCAAGATCAATGCTTCTTCTAGAGTCAAGGGAGTAGAAACTGGCCCATACAATTTTAAATTGTCAATGTTTGCAGACAATGTGTTTCTGCACCTCACTGATTGGCATATATCTCTTCCCGCAGTACTGGATATAATTTGGAGTACAGTGCTTTATCAGGTTATAAATTAAATATGCATGAAACTACAGTTTTATCCCTATCACCAGATTGTACCCAAGCTGAGGTTACAGAGTAGGGACTGAAATGGGCCCCCAAATCTATTTCATTTTTAGGCATAGAGCTTACCACGGACATTTTGACCTTAAAAAATTAAATCTAGACCTGGTGGTTTCTCAGATAGAACAAGATCTATGAAGATGGCAACATGTGCCACACACCCTCTGTTGGAGAGCTAACATTATGAAAATGGTAGCCTTTCCCCAAATAATGTAGCCCCTTTCTGTGCTAAATTTTCCTCTCTCAAGGCATTGGTTTGCAAAGATTCACTCAACATCATCCAGATTTTTGTGATTGGGCAAACAACCTAGACGAGCTTATGATGAACTCTGCATACCAAGGGAATTGGAAGGCTTACACCTCCCTCATTTGTTTTTTATTACCTGGCATTTCATGGGGTAAAATATTTCTTGTGGCCTCATTCCAAAACAGTAAACTTAAATGTCCTTGAGTGGATGAAAACTGAGCAAGCTAGACTAGACCCATACAACATCTCGTTGTCCTCACTATTATTCATTCCCTCTAGAGGACTACCCTCTTCCCTGAGAGACTCTCCCATCGGGTGGTCATTGATGGCCCACCAGCAATTATGCTAGTATTTTAAATTTTCAACCATGAAAGATTTGGGACAGCCTCTCTTCAAAAACCTGAATATAATTATTTGACACAAGGTCATTGTTCCCAGTTTCTTGCAGGGTGTAACAATATTCTCTTTGGCAGACTTTGTCAAACAAGAGAGAATTTCAACTCATGCAGAAATGAGAACCCTTTTTCACCTCTCGGCAACTCATTTTTTAAAAATATGCTCAAATTAGGCACTGCTTGCAATCCTTCCTGGGAAAACCTCCCTTGTCAGTGACTGCAGGGAATTTTTTTCTGACCCTTTTTACTTTAGTGACCCAAGCTACACCCATATCTAAGATCTATAAGAAGTTGGAAAGACTGGTTTGGAAAAACTTGTTCTCCTGCGGCTTTCTATTGGCAACAGGCAGCTAACCTGAAGTATGATCTTAATAAATGGACAGAAGTTTGGTTGAACGTGCATCGATATGTCAAAAAGGACAGATTATGCCTAGTTCAGTTTAATGTTTTGCACAATCTTTTTTATACTCCCTATAAGCGCTTTCTGATGAAAAAAAAAATGACTAAACCTCAATGCCCTAGGTGTCCTGGGGAGGAAGGATCTTTGCAACACATGATCTGGGCCTGTCCTTGTGTGGAATCCTTTTGGCATACTGTTGAACAGGCACTGTCAGCATTTTTTTGGGGGCATTCTAGATATTTTATTTTGGAAGTCTGCATGATAGGGGACTTTACAAATATCAACTCAGCTAAAGACAAGGCCTATAAATCACTAATCGGGGCTGTCACTAAACTGCTAATAATGCAACACTGGCTTTCCAGTAAACTTCCCTCAATAAGGGAATGGATCCAGAAAGCTTTGCTTGCTTTGAATGCAGAAAGATCTATTGCAGCACAATTTCATAGGTTATCACAATTTTTAGCCCTATGGGATCCATTTATCTCTCTTCTTGCGGGAGATGACGTATTTACTTCAAATGATGGTATCTCATCTCTTTTTAAAACAGTATTGCCAACTACTTGTTCTCTTTGCTGCCTCTTGTATTACAATAGCTATGTGTTTACTGCTTCCCTGTATCAACCAGGCTTCCCAGTGATGCCTGTCACCTTTCTGGAGAGGTGGGGAAGGGGGGCTTTGTTGTCATTGGGGTAGTGTTTTGGGAAGGGGAGGGAGGATACATCTGATTAAACTATTATGTATTGATTGTAGATAGTGATTTTGGTGGGGGAGGTAGGGGGGTAGGGGTAGGGGGACATAAATTTGATGGAACGGTTTATTTGTACTGTGTATTTCTTGTTGCTGGTGTATATGTTTATAATATTTAACAAAGTTTATTAAAAAAAGAAACCCATGCTCTTGTTGATCCCTGGAGAACAGTATTCCCATCATCAAGAGAATATGCTTTCGATTCTATTCCCCACAAAACTTACTCTAGGTTTGATTTCTTTTTAATAAGTCATAGTTCATTAGATGGATTTGCTCATGCAGAAATATTAGCAACAGTCATTACCGATCATTCTCCAGTGTTATTAAAAGTAATCTTGGACATAAATACACAAATAGATAAAATATGGAGAACGAATGACAGTCTCCTAAATAATTTACAATTAATGACTAGTTTAAAAGGATTTACTTAGTACTTTTTTAAAGAAAACATTTGCTCAGTAGACAAACAAATAACAGTATGGTTAACTTATAAGTGTGCAATTAGAGGAGACATTATTAGAAGAGCCTCTAGAATTAAAAAAGAAAGGCAATATAAATCACAGAAGCTTCTCAAATCTATTAAATCCATGGAATCACAAATAGCCAAACAATATTCTGAACAATTAGCTTCACAGTTGACATTGACCAGAGAGCGTTATCATGAGCTTAATAGATAGCAGGCAGAAATAGCAATGCTAAAATCCAAATCCAGGTATGTATCTGTGGGTGAAATGGCTCAGAAAATGCTTACATGGCATATTAAATGACAAAAAACATCTCGTATTCTAAAACATTTATATAGTAAAATTACCTAACAACTTATTTCCCAATCAAGAAATATTTGCAGAGGAATTTGGATAATTTTACAAAAATGTATATGGGATTGGTGATAAGAATATTAACCCAAGAATAATAGATAAATACTTAGACAAATGCTTCTTACCTAAACTATCTAAGGAAGATAAAGGGCATGATTCTCAAATCCATGGCGCAAGTCACACCATAGGTGACTTGTGCCAAATGTCGGTGTTCCGGGGACCGTGCACCTGATTCTTTATCAGGCAGTGTCCCAGTGGCTATGTCCCATGACCTATGGCAACCCAAGTGGTGGACCAAATGGAGGGCACAACTAAACAGGGTGCCATGAGCCTGCTGATATACCCACCAACAGGGTGCAGGTGCCCCCCAGCCCTGATTCCCAGTAATATTACACAGTAGTCCCCCCCAGCCCTGACCCCTGGTAATATTACACAGTAACCACCCCAAGCCCTGATCCCTGCAAATTACATGTAGTAGCCCCCCCAGCCAGCTCTGATCCTCAGAATTATTAATGAGTAGCCCCAAATCCCTGCCCAGATCCCCAGTCCCCAAAATAAAGTATTGTCCCATGTACATTTCCTACGGCCGGTGTCCCACAGTAGTCCTGGTGATCTAGTGGACCCCACCCCCCATCCGGCTGTTCCCTACCACCCTGCTCCCACTGATCCATACCTAGTCAGCAACTGGCACAGCTCACCTCTCACCACCATGGCCAGCCATCTATTGCTGCAAAGTGCTGCTTGTGTCGTCATGTTGGATGCAAGTCACCTTGCGCCATGTGGATGGCTTTCAGTATTGGGCCCAAAGATGTCTTTGCCAATCCCCTCATGTCAGAAGAACTAAAAAAAAGCTTTGTAACACATGGCTAATGATAAAGCCCCTGATCCTGATGGACTAACTGTGAGATTTTATAAAACTTTCACCCAAGAGGTTTTACCCTTTCTACTAAATATTTATGAAGAGGCATATCAGTTGGGATTTCTTAATCCCTCCCTTCCAGAAGCCCTTAGTACTTTTTTGTCCAAGCCCGGCAAAGACTCTACAAAAGTAATAAACTACAGGCCTATTTCATTATTAAATATTGATTTTAAAATTTTAACAAGGGCCTTAGCAAATAGACTTCAACAGGTGTGGTCAATATTAATAGGTTCAGAACAAATGGGATTTTTGTTGAGCAGGCATTCTGCAGATCATTTAAGAAAAATCCAACACATTATTTCTTTGTCTAGGGAGGCCAAACTCCTAGTGGTTTTGGCCTCCTTTGATGCAGAAAATGCTTTTGATAGAGTATTGTCAATTTCTTATATAAAACAATGGAAACATTTTATCTTCCACAAGAATTTATTAAGTGGATAAAATGGATTTATTCTCATCCATCTGCCAGCATTAAATGTAAGAGTACTTTCCTCTCAATTCTTGTTGCATGATGGCATTCGCCAGGGTTGCCCACTCTCTCCCTTTTTATTTAATCTTTATTTATAACCTTTAATCAGGTCTCTTGCTGATCACCCTCTAATTTCTGGAGTTAAGTTAGGGCATAAACAATTAAAAGTTTCTGCTTACACAAATGACACTCTTCTTCATCTAAGAAACCCTAGTGAATCATTAAAGGTAGCACCTGATATAATTAAAGAAATTGGATCAATATCACATTACCAACTTAACATAGTTAAATACAAATATTACAGATAAACCATTATGTTAGGAAAATGGAATTTGTTGAATGGGGATTTAAATGGCCAACTAAAGATTTAGTATATTTAGGTATTAAAATTAGTACCGGTTATCCTTACCTTAAAGATTACACCAGTGCCCAATCACCTAAACCACCTGAAGCCTCAGTGGTGGAAGATTGGAACTGAATTTGGCATAAACCTTTCGGCTAGGAAGGTCATATATATGCTCCTGCTACTCTCTGGAAACATCCATTCGAACACAGACCCACCATCTCCAATGGACCCTGATGTGCGTAAGACTAAAGGACTAAAAATTACCTCACTAAACATCTGTAGGTTAACCGCCAAATTTGCCCAGCTGCAGGCCAGGATGGCATTCCATATTCCCGACGTCCTCTGCCTTATGGAAACCTGGCTAACTGGAAAAGTTAAAGATAGCGAAATTTCCCTATCAGGTTTCCAATCCTACAGGATAGATAGGACAAGCAAGAGATGTGGGAGATGCATCATCTATGTCAGGGAAACCCTGCATTGTTCCGTCCTCCCAGAAACTAGGGTGGCAGAGGACCATGAGATAATTGTGTTAAAAATGCAGATCGGACAGAATGACAAATCCCTAATCCTAGCCATGGTATATCTGCCCCCCAAAAAAGCAATAACAGGCTTCCCCAAGGTGATGAATGTCATCAGCACCCAACCACAGGGGTTGGAGCCTGTCATAACCGGGGATTTTAATATAAACTGGGATGGTATGGAGGCTGCGCCCTTCAGAGATTTGATAGCCACCACTAACATGGCACAAATTGTCACCTGCCCCAACAGGCAGAACTATAGGACTGTTAGCAGCACCCTCTTTGACTGGGTTCTAGCTAGATCACCATCCAGAATCACTGACGTCAAGGTTCTGCTGGACACACTAAGTGACCACTCACCAATCTCACTCCAGTGGTCAAATAAATTCACCAAAAATCCACCCATCCTAATAGAAAATAGGGTCCCAAGGAAGGGTAAGCTTGGATCCTTCAAATTAGCACTCTCACAGCATGACTGTTATTCAATCGATCAGGCATCTACCTTAAATCAGGCCCTTAGCTACTTCATGAAGGGCTTTAATGCCATCTGTGACATATATTCCCCTCTCATGAACAGAAAAATTAGAGGGATGCAAATGGCTGGATAAATGGGGAGCTACTCTCCCACCTGAAAGAAAGGGACATATTATGGGAAAGGGCCAGAAATATAGAGAACAAGCACGACTACCAGTGCTACAGAGAGGCCAGAAACTGCTGCACAAAACTAATGTGGCTCGCCAAAGTCAACTACCAGAAAGCACAGCTTGCCAATTTCTGGGGCAATGTAAAAAGATTCTGGGATAACATCAAAAGTATCCTTGTGAAAGAGGACAAGATGCACCCACATTTGATCAATATAGGTAACACCCCAACTACAGACCCCCAAGCTATTGTGGAGGCCCTCAACGTGGCCTTCACTGATCTCTCAACAGTGCTACCACTGGTATTCTTCCATCCTGGGCAAACCACCCCAACAGCAATCCCACCAAGCATTTGTACCTGACCTTTTACTTCAAAAGGGTGACAGTGAAGGAAGCACTAGCCATGGTCAAGAACTTACTAGGAAAGACCAGAATGGGCAGTGATGGAATCGACATGAAACTGCTATCCCTCTCCCTGGACCCTCTTATAGTGTCCATTACCATACTGTTCTATAAGTCCCTAATACAGTACTTGCTCAATTCCTGGAGGTTTGGAAACAGGCTCTAGTCACACCTGTGTGCAAGGGTGATGATAAAACCTTGATAGCCAACTATAGGCCCATCTCAATACTCTCTCCTTTTTCCAAAGCACTGGAAAAAATTGTGGTGGGTCAATTCATTGACTACCTCAGTAAATATGATCTGCTATGCCCCCAACCACCACTGCCATGCTGGACTTCACAAACTATGCACATAAGGCCCTGGATGAAGGCAGACTGGTGGGGTCTGTTTTTATTGACCTCACAAAAGTCTTTGACACAGTCAACCACCCCCTGCCATTGTCCCAACTACATGACATAGGTGTGGGGTCTAATGCCCTCTGCTGGTTCCAGGACTATCTAACAAGGAGAAAACAATGTATCAAAACTGGGCAAACAATATCCAATGCAAGAGAGATAATGTTAGGGTACCCCAGGAATCAATACTGGAACCCCTACACTTCTGCCTCTTTCTAAATGACCTCCACACTGCCTGTGACTCCAAACTTATACTGTATGCAGATAATGCAGTACTCTTGGGCAGTAACACATCACTTGCTGACTTGCAATTAGAGTTACAGGTCTCCTTCTCCTTAATTGAAAACTGGTTCTATAGTCACAAACTGCTACTTAACTACAAGAAGACCAAGACCATGCTGATATCCAGCCCACACAGCAAAAATAAACACCACCCCCTCAATATCACCAGCTCCCTATGTGAACCTTTAGAGCAAGTTCAAATGTTAGATGAAACCCTCCCATTGCCTTGCAAACACTGCCTTACAAGGGTAGTGACGAGTGGTGTTCCACAGGGCTCGGTGTTGGGACCAGTGTTGTTTGGGATATTCATTGCAGACATATCATTGGATATCAAGAGCAAGATCAGTCTGTTTGCTGATGATACCAAGGTAGGAGCAGTGGTGGATGACCTAGGGGGGTGGCAGGGGTTGCAGGATGATCTGGCAAGGCTTGAAACCTAGTCAGACACCTGGCAAATGGGGTTTAATGCTAAAAGGTGCAAGGTGCTGCATTTTGGGATGAAGAACCCAAGGAGGAGTTACCAGATGAGGGGAGTGCAGCTAGCCCAGACAGAGGAGGAGAAGGATCTGGGGGTGCTCATTACAGGGTCAATGAACAACTTGGCACAATGTAGGAAGGCAACTGCAAAGGCCAACAAAATACTGGGTTGTATTGCAAGGGGTATATCCTCGAGGAGGGAGGAGGTGATTCTGCCACTGTATAGGTCATTAGTTTGACTGCACCTGGAGTACTGTGTGCAGTATTGGTGCCCATATCTGAAGAGGGACATTAAGTTACTGGAGGGGGTGCAGTGCAGGGCTACAAAGATGATCAAGGGGCTGGGGGACTTATCATATGAGAGGAGGCTGAGGGAGTTGAACATGTACTCACTGGAGGAGAGGAGGGACAGGGGGGACATGATTGAAACCTTTAGGTACATGAAAGGAATAAACAAGACAGGTACAGAAGGGCTGTTCAATGTAATGGAGGGGAGGGACACCAGGGGCCATAATATGAGACTGGAGGGAGGAAGGTTCAGGATGGAAATGAGGAGACACTTTTTTACAGAGAGGGTGGTGGCTGGGTGGAATGCATTACCTGCAGAAGTGGTATCCAGTAGAACAGTGGACTACTTCAAAAGAGGATGGGACAGGACAAGGGGGAGGGTTAATGAAGAGGAAGGGTGGAAGGGAGGGGCAGCTGCAGAATAAGGGGTGCTAGATGCACATTCGAGCAGACTTGATAGACCTCTAGGCCTTATCTGCTGGCAAATTTCGTATGTTCATATGTTCGTATTTGCTTACCACATTGACTCTCTGGTCAAGACATTCAACAGCAAACTTGGTGTCCTGTGTAGGCACAGGCAATACCTCTCCCCTGTGGCCTACCACCTTGCAGTACACAGCTCTATCTTATCTCATATCGATTATGGGCTAGTGGTGCATGGGGCAGCAACAAATACTGCACTAAAGAGGATCCACGTGGTGCTAAAAAAAGCCTGCAGGCTCACCCTTGATGCTGAGCAAGACACACATATGCACCTGTATACTGTATGAAAGTGCAAACTGGCTATCCTTGGGTATCAGGGTCAAATTTCAGACCTGCATCCTAGGGAAAAAAGCACTGCTGGACAAAACACTGCCTTGTGTAGGCAACCTGTTAGAGGCTGCTAATATGACACAGGCTACCAGGGGAAGGTCAAGGGGGCCTTGGCCATCCCATTCTGCTGCATATCACTTGGGTAATGTGCATTTACCTACCGGGCCCCATTACGGATGAATGAAATCTCTGGACACCTCCTTGCCACCAATTGTCTGGCCAAATTCAAAACTGACCTCAAGCAGCACCTCATAACACTTTTTAAGTGCACTTGCACTTAGGTGACTGACCTCCTGGTCCCTCATGCAGCCATCACAGCACTTGGCCATGACTCAGCCTTTTCTGCTAATCCTCCAATTATCCCTCCCAAGGACAACAATCCCCCTCCACCCAATCCATTGACAAGGCCTGTCAGGGCTGCACTAGTTTTAGTTCCTGCAGTAACACTGTTTGTTACTGCACACTGGATGTAGTGTACATTTGCTCTTATGTGTTGAAACATTGATGTCTACTGTGCAATTTACCTTCAATTCTATGATGTGAAACCTTTGTAAAAGGGTATGTGCTCAAAGCTATTTTTCTGAATCAATAATAAACAAAAATAAAATTAATAATAAAATAATAAATAATAGTACTTCTACCAACAGAATGCTTCTCAACAATTTTTTAGAATCAATACACCTTACCAAAGCAGATTTAGAAAGATAGCAAAAGTTTCCTTTATCCCCCTAGGGTAGGATTAATTTAATAAAAATGACCCTTCTGCCTAGGATATTGTACCTGATGATGTCCTGGGAGGACAGTAGTCTCTATGCCAAGGACAGACTACACTTGAGTGAGGATGGAAAGAAAATGTTGAAACAGAGGATGGAGGAGTACATAGAGGAAGTTGGGAATTTAAACTAGGAGTGGTGGTGGCAAGTGGACAAGAGACATGCAGAGACCACAGGTTGGGAAATAATATGAGCTTACCCCCCCCATAACAGTGACAAAGGACAAATGGGAAGTACTACTGGTGATGCTAGTAAAGGAGGGCAGGATGGGAGGGGGAAAGGGTGGAAAGTGGTTACCCTTAATGCTAGGAGCCTTGGGAGGAAAACTGCAGAGCTACAGGTGCTCATGGCAGAGAGAGAGGTGGGCATTGCAGCCATCACAGAAACATGGACTACCCAATACAATGAGAGGGACCTGTCTGTACCAGGGCACAGGTAATTTCGCAGGGACAGAGTGATTAGAAAAGGAGGGGGGGTGACACTATATGTGAAGGATGGACTGAAGTGTGTAAGGGAGAAAGGGGAGGAGGGTAGTATGGAGTCACTTTAGATGCAAATCCAGGATTCCAAGAATAGGATTCTCAGAATGGGAGTGGTGTACAGGCCACTCTCTCAGATGGAGGAGTTGGACAGAGAACTAGCGGGACAGATCAGGAGAACCTGTGAGAAGGGTAGTGTAGTGATTGTGGGAGACTTCAACTTGCCAGGAGTGGACTGGAGTACCCCAACAACCAGGAACAGAAGGAAGCAGGTACTGCTGGATGCCTTCCAGGACAGCTTCCTGCTGCAAATGATCAGTGAACCAACCAGGTTAGGTAATACCCTTAACCTTGTGCTGGCAAATAGGGAGTTTGTGAGAGAACTTACGGTGGAAGAACCGCTGTCAGCGAGTGACCGTCACTCACTATGGCTCACATGAGATATGGGCAAGGAAGGAGTGGAATCTGGCACAAGGGTGCTGGACTTCAGGAGAGCTGACTTTGGGCAGATGGGGGAAGTGGTAAAAGGGTACCTGGTCAAAATTTAACCTAGTATGGGTACTACCCAGAGGTGGGAGCTCATACAGCTGGGGATAGTGGATGCAACCAAAACCTGCTGCAAGGCCCTGAGCAAGAAGGCTCGGGCTATGAAACTGAGCTGGTTGAGCAAGCAGGTCATGGAAAAGGTAAGGAGAAAAAGAATAGCCTTTAGGAGGTACAAGAAAACATGGAGGGGGGAGGACAGGGAGGAGTACCTGACAGAATCAAAGGAGGTGACACGGGTAGTAAGGGAAGCCAAGGCATCTACAGAGCTCAGGCTGGCACAAGACATTAAGAAGGGGAGAAGGACTACTTTAGGTACATCAGTGAGAAAAGGAGCTGTAAGGACCACATAGTTAGGATTAGGAAGGAGGGGGATGGGTGGAAGCAGGGTGCGATAAGGCAGAAGAGCTAAATGATTACTTCTGCTCTGTATTTACTAAGGAGAAGAGGGGGTGATACCCAAGGGGGGGAGGAACATCAGAAATGGGGGAAGGGGGTGACAGATGGGAAAATCATGGAGGGCAGAGTTCAGGAGAGTTTGAAGGCTCTGAGGGTGGACAAGGCTCCAGGCCCAGATGACATCCTCCCCAGGGTACTGAAGGAGCTGGCAGAGGTCCTTGCGGGATCTTTGGCAGACCTATTTAATGCCTCACTACACTCAGGGTGTGTCCCTCAGGATTGGAGGATGACTCATGTGGTGTCCCTCCACAAGAGTGGCCCTAAGGATGAACCGGGAACTACAGACCGGTGAGCCTCACATCCATCATGGGTAAGCTGGTGGAGACTATCCTGAAGGAGAGGCTGGTGGCCCTCCTAGAGGCCAAAGGAGTACAAGACAGCAGACAGCATGGCTTCATTTGTGGCAGATCCTGCCAAACCAACCTGGGGGAGTTCTATGACTAGGTAACTAGTCAACTGGACAGGGGTCATGCAGTGGATGTCCTGTATCTGGACTTCAGTAAGGCATTCAACTCAGTGCAGCATGGGAGGCTGGGAAGTAAGTTAGAAGGCACAGGGTTGGGTGCAAAGCTGGTGAGATGGGTAGGTAAGTGGCTTCAGGGAAGACAACAGAGGGTGGTGGTGGGTGGGGAGCTCTTACACTGAAGGAAAGTGATGAGTGGTGTTCCACAGGGCTCAGTGTTGGGACCAGTGTTGTTTGGGGTATTCATTGCAGAAATATCATTGGACATCAAGTGCAAGATCAGTCTGTTTGCTGATGATACCAAGATGGGAGCAGTGGTGGATGACCTAGGGGGATGGCAGAGGTTGCAGGATGATCTGGCAAAGCTTGAAACCTGGTCAGACACCTGGCAAATGGGGTTTAATGCCAAAAAGTGCAAGGTTCTACATTTCAGGGTGAAGAACCCAAGGAGGAGTTACCCGCTGGGGGGAGGGCAGCTAGCCCAGACAGAGGAGGAGAAGGATCTGGGGGTGCTCATTACAGGGTCAATGAACAACTTGGCACAATGTAGGAATGCAGGTGCAAGGGCCAAAAAAATGCTGGGTTGCATTGCAAGGGGTATATCCTCAAGGAGGGAGGAGGTGATTCTGCCACTATATAGTTCAATAGTTAGACTGCACCTGGAGTACTGTGTGCAGTACTGGCACCTGTATCTGAAGAGGGACATTAAGTTACTGAAGGGGGGGTGCAGCGCAGGGTGACAAAGATGATCAAGGGGTTGGGGCACTTATTATACTAGAGGAGGCTGAAGGAGTTGAACATATACTCGCTGGAGGAGAGGAGGGACAGGCGGGACATGATTGAAACCTAAGTACATAAAAGGAATAAACAAGACAGGTACACAAGGGCTGTTCAAAGTAAGGGAGGGGAGGGACACCAGGGGACATGATATGAGACTGGAGGGAGGAGGGTTCAGGATGGAGATGAGGAGACACTTTTTTACAGAGAGGGTGGTGGCTGGGTGGAATGCATTACCTGCAGAAGTGGTATACAGTCAAACAGTGGACTGCTTCAAAAGGGGATGGGACAGGACAAGGGGGAGTCAATGGAGGGGAAGTGTGGAAGGGAGGGGTAGCTGCAGAATAAGGGGTGCTAGCTGCACATTCTAGCAGAATTGATAGACCTCTAGGCCTTTATCTGCTGGAAAATTTCATATGTTTATATGTTCATATTAAATTACCAATAAGTTGGTTTAAAAATGTACAAAGGCTACTTGTCAATTTTATTTGGCAAGGCCAAAAACCTCTAATTAGTTATCTTCAGTTGACATTGACAATCGCTAAAACTAAAGGATGCCTAGGAGCACCAGATTTTCTTATATACTATCATGCTACACAAATGGCTAATTATATAAGATGATTTTCAGATGATAAATATATAGGTACAAATATGTATATTCCCAATGGCTTGGTATACAATGTGAACTATGTATTCAAAATAAAATTTCCTCTAAGGCTTTAGTATATATCGATTTCAAGACATTACCTAATAAATTGAGGTGCACACTTATTGGCAATTCTCAGTTCATATATAGTCAATTAAAAAAAAAAAATATATGGGGAAATCTTTAGCTAAACCATGGGAACAACCATTCTGGCTAACTCCCAATTTTACAATACAAGGTAAGATTTGAAATAATCCAGTATGGCTAAGTAAAGTGATCTTAACCTCAAATCAGTTTATTATTGGTAATGAATGGGTACACTTCGTTAAGTTTGCATAAACATACAGTTTAAGAAAGAAAGATTATATTTTATATCTTCAGATTAAGTGCCTATTGCATTCAAGATTAGGGAATCCACAGACTAGGAATCCCTTGTCATTTTTGTTTTGAGAATTTAAAAAATTTAAATTTGCATCTCTGAGCTATATGAAAGATTTATAAAATGATTCAAATAGAAACATTTAATGTACAAGAGAATATAAATAATTATTGGTCCAGAATTTTAGAGCAACCTATTTCAGAGGCCCAGTGGTATCATAAATGGCAGAGTGTATACAGATATGTACCATTTGATGGATATAGATATACCCAGTTTAAAATAATTCATGCAATTTATAATACATCTGAAAATTTGTATTAGTGGGGAATTCTAAGTTCACATAATTATATTAAGTGCAACACAGACGTAGGATCATTATCACATATTGTATGGGAGTGTCCAAAAGTTAAATTATTCTGGAAGAATATCATTAAAAACATATGTATGTATTTGTTTATTTATTCAATTTTGATAACTGGTTAAGCCCACTGGGCCCCAAGGGTCCCTTTTTCAGGTGTGACCTGGAATTAGTTACATAAAGTAGGATTTTTTGCATATACAGTACATGTGTGAGCAGACAACATTTGGTTACATTCGGGATATATCACAACAGAATATTAGACAGCATAAGTTCATTCATTAGGTTAAATACAATACATTCAGTGCAGCTCACAATGGAGTGTCAGGCAGTTTCAGAAGCCCTTTGTTCAGTCACACTATAGCTGGATCTACATCCTAGGGTGGGTTGATGTAGAACATGAGCAGAGGGTAGCTAGCTTTCTGCTTGGTAATGGTGACTGGTTCTGCTAGTTGTTTGGGGAATATGTGGAAACTAAGTTTTAAGTCAGTATGTAGCTAGTAGCATTGCTGTATTGCAATCAGGTGCAGGAGCAAGTATTCTTAGATCCAAATCGGGGAATGTCTTCTGCATTTACCTTTAAAAATTGTATTTTAGGGTTGGACATCCAACAACTGAATGATAATAAGAGATTTTATGTAAGTTTAATTTCTAGGGTCACAAAAAACTAATTTGCAGCATTGGTTTGATCAAAGTACCCCATCCTTTTTGGAAAGGTTTAAAGAAATGTTATAAATATTGCACATTTTATGTATGTTAGAATCAACACAGGATGCTTTTTTGTTATATTTACAGAGATGGGGATCTCTTGAAACTTGGCTAGCCAACCTTATTAATTAGTTAATGAAAGTTTGTATCTTTATTATTTATGACAGGTATTAGTATAAGTCTTTACATTACTCCTGTTTATTGTTTTTTGGTTTTACTAGACAAATGTTGGAAGGAGAGGGTTTGGGTGGGGGTAGAAACAGCAGGATTATAATATGCTACTATCATTGTGGCATTGCTAGTAAACTTTTATGGCTGTCTGATTTCTTAAAAATTTCTAATGAAGTTTACTCTAAAAAAAAAAAATAAAACTTTGCCCCAGCACAAACCTGGTTTGTGTTGTGCAGACCGAGTTTTGTGCTTAGTGGTATTCACAAAAGCCCAGTTTGCATGCTCAAACCAGGTTTGTGCGGGTGCAAAGTGTGACAGGGTCCACAATGCAAATGAGGGGGGAGGGGATGTGACTATCGACACTGTCCAATTCGCAAAGCATTTTCTCCACTCAAGGACCTCTTATGGGGCCCCCTTGCGCAGAGAAAAAAAATGCTGACTGAGACCTTGCCTTAAACCCATGCAATCCTACTGGTTGTAGCAGGAACTGCAGTGGTGCAAAATGTGAATGAATTTGAAATTTACTGTAATCTTTTTAAACTGTTCGGAAAATTGAACTTAAAAACTTTTTTTCTGGCAATAGAAGTGAAATGATGGGGGACACACAAAGTGAATTGTCTACACCCAGGGAAGGTATTTCCATCTTAGACAGATTATCTGATGAGGAGTTAAATGCACTTCTATTAGCAACTGATTTAAATGAAGGAGAAGATAATGGGGAAGTGATAGAACAGGAGATATCGGTGGAAAGAGGTATAATGGCATGTAAATCACTTTATAAGAAAGCATCATGTTTTTTGCCTCTATCGTCAGGAAGTGATGCCATCAAAATATTCCAGGAAGTAGTTTTGAAAAAAGTGGAGGGGATAATTAAGATGTTAAAATGTACAAAACACTTTGATAATTTAACATCTAGAGAAAGGGTGGCACTTAGTGAGCTTCAAAAAATGCAGGATGTTATAATAAATCCTCAGACAATGGGGGCAACATTGTTGTTTTAAGTAAACCTTACAATGAAAAAGAAGCAATGCACCAACTAAATGATACTGCCTCCTATAGTAAACTTCCCTGAAATCCCATTAATCATTTTAAATCAGAGTTTGAGTCTTTTCTAACAGATTATTTGGAAGCGGGTGGATAACTGAGGATGATTTCAAATTTCCTAACTGTAAGTTCCCTTGAATCTCAGTTTTCTATTATATCCCAAAAATCCACAAAAGCTGAAAAAATCCACCAGGATCCCCAATTATGTTGGGTTGTGACTTGCTAACGGAGCCACTACCAATGTATGTGAATAGTTATCTCCAGTAAGAGGTAATGAATTTAAAAACATATTTAAGAGATACTACCTCTGTTTGACAAGAAATGAATCAGTTCATATGGCTAGAAAACTCCTGATGGGTAACGATAGAGGTTACAGCCCCATATGCAAGCGTTGATCATAATCAGGAAATTCAAGCAATGCGGGACATGTTAAATAAATCTGATCTAATGTACCCTATTGATTTTATTTGTCAGGCATTGAGTTTTAGTTTAAGTTCCAATTTTTGTTTCCTTTTCAAAGAGGAACTCTATAAACAGGAAAGTGGGAGCGATGGGCTTCTTTTCTGCCCCCTCCTAGACCAGCCCATTCATGGGTTGGTGGAAGGGGGTTGATCTTGGACCCTGTCACTAACCCCTTTTCTAAAAATATCATCACATTTAAATGCTTTATCCATAATATTATTATGGTGTGGGAGAGATCAGCACAGGGTATTCTTGATGTTCTGCCTTATATTAATGGGAAGACTCTGGGTTTAAAATTCACTGCCATTTTCAGTAAACACAAAATTGATTTACTGGACCTCACCTTATTGGGTTCCAGGATGTGAAGTACAAATTAACGTTTTTAGAAAGAAAACAGCAGAAAACAGCATGTTATAATTTAAAAGTGCACACCCAGCTCACAATCTGCTGTATGGACAGTTAGTTCATTTGAAAATGAACTGCTCGAAGCCAAATTATTTTCTAACAGCTCAAGATGAGTTATTTGTGAGGCTAAAACAAAGGGGGTTATTCAGATAGTACATTAAAGGAAGCCCTGATAAGGATCAATAATATATAGAGAAAAGAACTGTTACAATATAAACACCGTAATAAAGCTAGTGATCTAGTCACTTTTATTTCCACACACAGCGCAATATCTGGAGAGCTTAAAAAAGTCACCTTAGACTGTTGGCATATTCTGGGGCATGGTAGAGATCTAAGTACAGTGCATGAGAGTGGCCCCCTTATTATGTTCAGAAGGGGTAAAAGAATAAAAGATCTCATAGTAAGAAATGAGTATAGGGAGTGTGATCCCTAAGTTACATAACTGGGTAAAAACCCAGCAGGTTTTCATCCATGTAAAAGATGTAAGACCTGTCAACTTGCAGTTGCAGGAAAGAAGTTTGTCAACCAAGGAATTTTGAGGGCTAGGGAGGTAAAAGTCAGTCAGTTTATTACTTGTAACACCATGTTCATTGTCTATGCTGTGTGGTGCTCCTGTGGAAGGTATACATAAGAATATAAGAAAAGCATCAGCAGATGGGTATCGTACGATCCATCTAGTCTGCCCTAGAAATTACCCCCCCCCTATGCAGCATTCATCCTAACTTGTCCTTCATGTCTGTCCCATGCAAGTTTGAACTCCGTGATTGTCTTTGACCTCCTGGGGCAGGCTGTTCCATGGGTCTATCACTCTCTCTGTGAATAAGTTCTTCCTGAGGTTGCTTTTGAACCTTCCTCCTACCAGTCTCATATCATGCCCTCTCATGCATGCTGCCATGTTCTGTTGAAATAGATTGCCTGTCTGAGCTGCATAAAATCCCCTCATGTACTTAAATGTTTCAATCATGTCCCCTCTGTTTCTTCTCTACTCCAGGGAGTATAGGTTCAGCTCCTTGAGTCTTGCTTCATACTGTATGACCTGTGATGCAGTCCATGCACCATCTTACTAGCCCTTCTCTGCATTGTTTCCAAACAGTCGCTGTCCTTCTTGAGGTAAGGTCTCTAGAACTGAATGCAGTTTTCCAAGTGTAGCCTCACCAATGACCTGTAGAGGGGCATGATAACCTCCCTCTTTCTACTAGAAATACCTCTACTTATATATCCAAGGATGCCACCAGCTTTCTATGCTGCTTTCTCACATTGTTTCCTACCTTTAATTTATCAGTGATGATTATGCTGAGATCTCACTCCATTTGCGTCTCCTCAAGTTGATGTTCTCCCTCTGTGCACTTTTTCCCATGGTTCCTCTTTCCCAAGTGCATTACCTTATACTATTTGGCATTACATTGTAACTGCCAGTCCATGGACTAATCCTCTTGCCTTCTAAGATCAGCTTCCATGTTGTTGGCCCCTTCCCTTGTGTCCACTCTGTTGCAGAGCTTTGTATTATCTGCTAACAGGCAAACCTTTCCTTTTAGTCCATTCACTATGTCTGCTATAAATATGTTAAATAGGATCGGTCCCAGTACTGATCCCTGTGGGATGCCACTGGTCAACCTATCCTCCCATGACAATGATCCATTGACTAGCACTCTCTTGGTCCTATTGTTCAGCCAGTTACTCATCCAGCTGACCATCTTCTGTCCAAATCCTGTGTGTTCCAGCTTGTTGGTTAGCCTTCTGTGAGGGACGGTGTCAAAGGCCTTGCTGAAATCTAGGTATACAATGTCCAATGCCTCTCCCTGATCCAATGTGCTGGTGACCCAGTTGAAGAAGTAGATCGAGTTGGTTTGACAAGAGCATCCTGCTTTAATGCCAACTTGCTTTAGGTCCATTATTCCAGTATCTGTTGGGTACACCACTATCCTCTCATTTAGTAGTGACTCTATCATTTTCCCCACAACTGAGGTCATACTGACAGGGTGGTAATTTCCTTCTTCTTCCTTCTTTCCACTGTTGTTTAAGGGCACAATGGTTGCCTGTTTCCAGTCCTGAGGTATTTCCCACTGTCTAGTGATTTGTTGAAGAGCTCAGCCAGTTTCTCTCAGAGCTCCTTCAATATCCTCAGGTGTATGCCATCCGGTCCCATGGCTTTTTCCACTTTCATTTTATTAAGCTCTTTTACTGTAGGACAATCATCAAGAAAATTAAAGGAGAAAATACAGGAGCACCACAGAGCCACATGCAATTCTGACTTTTCACTTCCCATAGCTAAACACCTGACTGAGGTGTTTTATACCAAAAAACATGTCCTACACTAGATGGGGATTGACCACGTATCTTTCATGTATAGATGGGGGAACAGACACTTGATGCTGGATAAAAGAAAAGCAATGTGGTATTAAATTGAGAACTTTAATGCCTTTTGGTTTTAATGACCATATTGATTGGAAGCCATTCATCCATTAGATCTATTGCACAAAATGTTCCAGTTGGTTTTTGACTATTGAGATGCTGCCTTTCAGGTATTTGGAACCAGAGTTAACTAGCAATGCAAATCATACTATAGTGCCATAGTATCAGAAATATTTTAATAAATGAACAAAATAAAATAATTTTTTTTTATTTCTTTGCTTCCAGGTTGTTTCACAGTTTTCCATGATTAAAATTAAATGTTAGTAAAAGGTGGTAGGTGAAGCTCCATCTCTGCCAGCAGCAGAGTTCTCCTTGTTTATAGGAATAACCCTTAAAACATTAAATGCTTGATTTGGCATTATATAGAACTACCCTGTTAATGAGAACTGGCAAAGATGGAGATATAACCTGTCTCTTTTTTTTTGACTCACTAATGCATTACATGTGGGGTGTTAAATCAGTGTATTAAGTTAAATATGCATAATGATAGGACAACCCAGCTAATGAGAGCTAGCATGGATGGAGAAACAGCCAGTCTCTTTATTATTTTTTTACTTACTTAAGCATTCAATGTAGGGTGATAAATCACTTTATTAACTATCTTAATCATGTATAAACATTAACACCTGGATGTAAAGGTATTTAAACACATACCAATTGTTAGTGGTTACACCTCCTGAGGAAGGGGTTGTTTGCCCCGAAGTGCTGAGGCATCCAGCTTTGAGTGGGAGCTTTACACTTTTCACTGTCTTTGTGACTAAGAAACAATGTGTGCAAATATTTATCTATGTAAGTATTGCAGAGATAGCACATTAAAATCACTTTTCACTATGTTTTTATGTCATTGAGTGCTGTTTTTTTTTCTTACATACTGCAGCAGCAGTCCCCTGCCAATCGCTGGCCCAAATATATAAAAAAAGGTATATCCCTGATGGCTAGTGGCCCCTCCACCCACCCAGTCCCTCACCCAACATACAAAAAAAGTGCCCCTTGTGTCCAGTGTACCTTCCTATTCTGATCCCCTGTTGGGTCAAGTGAAGCCTTTCCCTGGTGATCTTCCGGATCCGCCCATCCATGATCCACTAAATAGTGTAAGTAACCCTTTCACTGGTGGTCTAGTGGATCCCTGACCCTGGAAGGTTGTGACCCAGCCTCCATCCCAATCCCTAGTTGGTGACTGGCTCAGCCTTCCTCCCTCCACCATGTGGGTTGACATAGCTGTCACTGAGCACATGCAGTATACATTACATGCTTATTCATTGCCAGATCTGTGAGTTGATGAAAATCACAGCATCTCCTGGTCCACTACAATACCATTTCCACTCCGGAAAAGTGTTAGCGTGTTTAAAGCTAATTAGTAGTCCTTAATGTGCATCTTGTGTTGGTAAGCAGTGTGGTGGGAATGGGGAAGGGGATGAAAAGCTGATGTAGAAACTATACAACTCAAAAGTTTCATTTTTTAATGTGAGCAGGTGCACTAGTGAAATGAGAAGGGATTAACCAGTATTTGAAAACACAAAACAGTGGTCTCAATCAGGATTTTTGCTATTATATCAATCAACACATTTTACTGTAATCCTCAATACGTGGACATTTTAGAAGAATAATTGACTTGCTACAGTATGTACATGAAAGGAACATGCACTAAAACAGATAGATATAAACTTCCAGCACACCAACATGGATTTTTGATATCATACAGTAGTGACATACTGTAGGAATCGTTATTGCATCAGGCTGATGGTATCCATTTTTAAAAATTATTTGTATGCATAGCTACATGACATAAATCAATTTTGAATATACAGTATACTGCATATTGAAAGGTATATGTAGGGAGGTCTCCTTTTCCTCTAGTAGCTTTCTATATCTGACAGTACCATCATCTGAATTGGATGATAGTATTGCATATTAAACTTAAAATTTGAATGTGTAATTTGGGGCTTCTGGGCCTTCTTAACAATTTACTCAAGTTTCTGTATGCTTTTAAACAGCTATGTAATACAAGAAACTTTTAAAGTATTTATATTTATACTATATAGTATTAATATAAAGCCTGAGATATTTTATAAGTTTTGGTGGTGTTTTTTATCTTAAAGTTGTAGTTTACAGCTGCTGGCTGAGCACTGTGCTAGGTTTAATAGAGTAATAGTAAATGGAGTCCACTCTGAAGAAAGGGGGGTCACTAGTGGGGTACCGCAGGGTTCAGTATTAGGACCGGTCCTCTTCAATGTCTTTATAAGTGACATTGCAGAGGGACTGAAAGGAAAAGTATGTCTCTTTGCAGATGACACAAAGATCTGCAACAGAGTTGATGCACAAGGTGGGGTGGAAAGGATGAGAAGGGACTTGGCAAGGTTAGAGGAATGGTCAAATGTATGGCAGCTTAGATTCAGTGCTAAGAATGCAGGTAATGCACCTGGGAAACAAAAACCCAGGGGAAGAGTACACAATGGGGGGTGAGATACTAACAACAACAAAAATGGAAAGGGACCTGGGGGTAGTCATATCAGATGACCTAAAGGTGGGCAAGCAATGTGAGAGGGCAGCAAGGAGGGCTGGGGGGGATACTGGGATGCATAGGGAGAGGCATCACCAGTAGAAAACAGGAAGTTATTATCCCTCTGTACAGACAGCTGGTGAGACCCCATCTGGAGTACTGCATGCAGTTCTGGAGACCCAATCTCTGCAAAGACATAGACAGGATGGAGGCTGACAAGAGGAGGGCAACTAAAATGGTGCAGGGTCTGCACCGGAAGACATATGAAGAGCGACCTAAGGAGCTTAATATGTATAGCCTCGAGGAAAGGAGGGAGAGAGGGGGGACATGATAGAAACTTTCAAGTACCTCAAGGGAATCAACAAAGTCCAAGAGGGTAGCATCTTTCAAAAAAAGAGGTGTGCAAGAACAAGGGGACACAATTTGAAGATGGGCGGCTCAGAGGTAATTTAAGGAAGTATTTTTTCACAGAGAGGGTTGTGGATGCATGGAAAGGCCTTCCGGAGGAGGTTGTGGAGTCAAAAACAGTGGTGGAATTCAAGCATGCATGGGACAGTCATAAGGCAATTCTAGGGGGTGGGGGTAGGAAGAAGTAGGCTGCTGGTTAACTAGGATCTGCAGCTTATCCATTAGGTAGGGAAATTGGGCAGACTGGGTGGGCCAAGCGATCCTTATCTGCTGTCAAATTCTATGTTTCTATGTTTGGTGGCTGGGATTGAAAAAAAAACAAAAGCTTCAATCTGTATTTTATTTCACAATAGCTGTTGCTGGCTGGCTAAGCACTGTGGGGAAGGGGTTATTTTCCCAAGTAACAGAGTAGCCAATCAAGATTGTGTGGATTTCAGTTTTAAATATATCTGTAGTTGTTTACTGAGGAAGTTTGTTTGAAGGGAGTTGGAATAAGAGGTAAAGTTTTTCTGAGAGCTTATTTATCTCTTAGATATTTTGTAAGTTTTGGTGGTGTTTTTTTAGTTTAAATTTGTAGTTTACAGCTGCTGGCTGAGCACTGTGCTAGGTTTGGTAGTTGGGACTGAAAAAAGCCCAGCCCCCAGCCTCCTCCTCCACCAGCCTTTCTTAAATACTGAAAAGACACTGGGGGTTGGGCTTGAAGGCTATGAGGGAGGTGCTTGAGGAGCTGGGAAATAGTGCTAGCAACAGACAGAGTCAAGAGAGAAAGAAGAGGAACTACAAGAGGGAGAATAGAGCAGAGGGAACAAAGAATAGGAAGGGGCAATGGGGCAATGATGATGGTGTGAGGCAGTCTGGGAAGGGGAAAAGGTAGTGGAGCAGGCCGGAATGACGGTCAGTGGGGGGGGACAAAGGAATCCAGGAAATGTGGGGAACAGAAGTCACAGGGGAAGAAGGATCATGGGGTGTAATAACTGTGGAAGGGCAGTATTCATGGACACCCTGTGGAGGACGGGGGGGGGCTTCCCTGTCTGTATAAGGCTAGAGAGACTAGAGAAGGAGGTACTAAGGCTAAGGGGGGAAGTGTCAAAAATGATGAAGGGGAATATTAGGTCGGGAGGAGAAGGGAATGTGGAAAGCACAAAAGACATCCAGGAAAAGAAAAAAGATGGGAGGAATAAGAGGGACGGCTGGTGGTCAGGACAAGAGGGCAGTGGGGGTGACACAGATACAGGAGACAAATGTGCAAGGAGAATAGGAGAAGGAGTACAGAGACTTGGTAATGCTGGGAGCTCAGATGGGGCAGACCTCTAACAGATGAGTCAAAGGAGAGGAAGGAAGAAGAGGAAAGGGAAGTGCAGTCCATATGTACAAAGAACAAAATGACTGAGGAAGGAGATGGAGAAATAGGTGAACTGGGGCAAAAAGGTTTGAGTACAGTGGAGAACACAGGGAGAGAAACAGAGACAATACGAGGGGACATTGTGCAGGAGGAAGAAGGAGAGAAAACAGAGGAGGATGGGTAGGGGAAGAAGAGAAATGTCTTGGTGTTGGCAGACTCAATACTAAGAGGGATCAGGTGGGGAAGCAAATGGGAGAGGCACAGTAGAATTTGGGTTGAAGCCATGCTAGAAATGAAGGCAGAAATGGTGGGGCAATCCATGCTAAGGTACGCAAGCAGGGGAAGGGGAAGGCCTCACCTAATAATACACCTGGGGATGAATGATCTGGCAGATGGGATGGTAGGGGAGGTTAAGAGGAGGTTTGAGGAACTGGCACCTCTGTGTGAGGGAGCAGTTAGATCTGTCACCTTCTCAGAGGCAGTTCCCATTCCCAGTGAAAGCATGGCAAGAAAAGGGAGAATTCAAGAGTTTAACAAATGGCTGGAGGCCTGGTGTTGGGAAAAGGGGTATGGGCTGGTGGAGGGGGGGGGGGACCTGGGACAACAGCAGTCAGTATGCAAAAGATAGACTGCACCTAAATGAAGAAGGAAAAAATGTACTGAGGAAAGGATAGGGAAGCACATTGAGGAGCATTTAAACTAGAAGAGGGGGTAGCAGGAGGTATGGTGGTGTTCAGAGGCCTAGTGATGTGAAACCAAATGGACTTACCCCCCATGATAGCAAGGTAAGACGGGAGGCAACTATAAGGGAGCGGATATAAGGGGACAGAGGCAAGGGGAAGGGTAGAGACAAGGGATGGAGGGTGGTAACACTAAATGCTAGGAGTCTGGGGAATAAGGGAGCAGAACTACAGGCTCTCTTGGATGAGGGGGGCGTGGACTTGGCAGCTATAACAGAGACATAGGCCTCCCAAATCCACAACTGGGACATGATGGTTTCAGGGTACAGATTAGACCAGAAAGACAGGGAAAATGGGAAGGGGGGGTGGTACTGTATGTAAAGGAGGGATTGAAATGTGTAAGGGAGGAGGGAGATGAGAGAGATACAGAAGCACTGTGGGTGCAACTACAGGATCCCAAAAATAGATCACTAAGACTGGCAGTGGTGTACAGGCCACTCTCTCAGACTGAAGGGATGGACAGAGTACTGGCAGAACAGATCAGGAGGAACTGCGGGAAGGAGGTGGTGGTGATAGTAGGGGACGTCAACCTGCGGGGGGTGGAGTGGGACACACCTACCACAAAGAGCAGAAGGGAGCAGGTAATGCTGGACGCCTTCCAGGAAAGCTTTCTAGTGCAGTCGGTCAAGGAACCAACTAGGGAAAGGAATACCCTTGACCTTATACTGATGAATGGGGAGTGGGTGAGGGATGTGAGGGTGGAGGAACCACTGGAGGGGAGTGACCACCGGACAGTATGGTTCGGTTACAGATGGCTAAAGAGAGGATGGCATCTGGCACAAGGGTGCTGGATTTCAGGAATGCCAACTTTAAGATAATGAGGGACGTGGTACAGGGGTTCCTGTGCAAAATTCAACCTGGAATGGATACACAGCAAAGGTGGGAACTGATAAGACAGGGGATAGTAGAGTCAACAGAAACTTGCAGCAGGGCCCAGACTAAGAAGGCTGGGGGAAGAAACCCAGCTGGATAAGTAAAGGGGTGCTAGACAGGGTGAGTAGGTAAAAGGGCAGCTTACAGGAGATACAGAAAATTGGGGAGGGAGGACAATAGGGAGGATTACCTGAAAGAAGTGAAGGAAGTGACCGGAGGGGTAAGGGGCACAAGGCAGCAAGGGAACTCAGGTGGCTAGGGCATAAAAAGGGAGAAAGACTTTTTTAGGTACATCAGGGAGAAAAGAAGCTGTAAGGACCAAATTGTAAGAATTAAGAAGGAGGGGGTATGGGTGGATGAAGGGGGTAAAAAGGCAGAAGTGCTCAATGACTACTTCTGTTCAGTCTTTATGAAAGAAAAGGATGGGGTGCTACCCATAGTAGGAGGAAGGATAGAAACAGATGGGGGTGGTGACGGATGGTGAAATCACAGTGGGGAGGGTGCTGGAGGAGTTAAGGGCATTGAGGACAGACAAGGCTCCAGGACCAGATGGAGTATATCCAGAAGTGCTGAAGGAGCTGACAGATGTCCTGGCAGGAACCTTAGCAGACTTATTTAATTCATCTCTAGACACAGGATGCATACCACAGAACTGGAGACTGGCTTACATGGTTTCCCTCCACAAGAGTGGACCCAAGGATGAACCGGGGAACTATAGGCCAGTAAGTCTAATGTCCATAGTATGGAAGCTAATGGAGACCATCCTAAAGGATAGGCTAGTGGCACTACTGGAGGTGAACGGGGTGCAGGACTGGAGGCAGCATGACTTTGTCAAGGGCAGGTGATTCCAGAACAACCTGGTGGAATACTATGACTGGGTTGACTAGCCAAATTGACAGGGTCCCTGCAGTGGATGTCCTGTACCTAGACTTCAGTAAGGACTTTGATTCAGTACCACATGGGAGACTTGGAATCAAGCTACAGGGCACGGGGGTGGGAACAAAACTGGTAGAGTGGGTGGAGAACTGGCTAAAAGATAGGCAGCAGAGGGTGGTGGTAGGTGGGGAATACTCATCCCCTAAGCCTGTGACAAGTGGTGTTCCACAGGGTTCGATGTTAGGCCTAGTGCTGTTTGGCATATTTAGTGCAGACATCTCAGAGGGCAGCCGCAGCAGCAAAATCAGCCTATTTGCAAATTACATCAAGATGGGAGCGGTGGTGGATGACCGGGGAGGGTGGCGGGGGGCTGCAGGAGGATCTGGCAAGGCTGGAGGCATGGTCTGACAGATGGCAGCTGGGGTTCAATGTAAAAAAATGCAAGGTGCTGCACTTCAGAACAAAACATCCGAGGAGAAGTTACCATCTGGGGTGAGTGCAGCTGGAGGTAACAGAAGAGGAGAGGAGAAGGATCTGGGGGTGCTCATCACGGGTTCAATGAACAATTCCACACAATGCAGAAAGGCAGCAGCAATGGCCAACAAAATGCTGGGATGCATTGCAAGGGGAATTACCTCAAGAAGAAGGGAGATTATTCTACTGTTATACAGATCATTGGTTAGACCCCACCTGGAATATTGCTTGCAGTCCTGGTGCCCGTACCTACTGTACAAAGGGACATTAGGCTGCTGGAGGGGTGCAGAGTAGGGCAATGAAGATGACTCAGGGCTTGGGGAATTGCCATACGAGGTCAGACTAGGAGAGTTAAACATGTACACACTGGAGGAGAGGAGGGACAGGAAGGTTATGATTGAGACCTTCAAATACATGAAAAGGATAATCAGAATGGACATAGATGGTCTATTCAGGAGTAGAGTGGGGAGAGAAACTTGGGTCCATGACATGAGATTGGAGGGGGGTAGATTCAGAAGGGAGGTGAGGAGGCATTTCTTTATGGAGATGGTGGTGGGAAAGTGGAACGCACTACCAGTTGAAGTGGTGGCATGTACCACAGTGTAATGCTTCAAGAAGGGGTGGGACAGGGCAAAGGGGAGGGTAAATGGAGGTAAGGGGAGGGGTGGGGCAGCTGCTGAATGGGGAGCTAGCTGCATTCATGAGCAGCCTAGACAGACCATGATGGCCTTTTGCTGCTGGCAATTTTCATATGTTTGTATGATAAATAATACACACTGCATATGATTTCTTAATTCTACTGAGCATTAGCCTTGTCAGCAAAGTTGAGTTGATTATGAAGTCAAAGATAACAATAAACTGCTGCACTGAGAGAGTGAAAGCATAATATAGACAGTACAGGCTCAGAACAGTGAACATAATGATATCTGGGGCCTTAAGCTATCAATGGACTATATCTGTTCTGTACCATGCATATCATTGTTACAGTCAGAAAAACTCAGAGTGACTTCCATATCCCATATGTATTATAATCTACAGTGCAAGTGGAATAGATTATGGAAATATTTGCACCATTGTTGAAATTTATGAAATTCATCTTGCTAGCAGAATTTGTTTGCTATTCATGTCCTTGGTAAATATTGCCTTGACAGCATAAACATAATCCTACAGTGGGAAACCGAACAGCATCCTGGAACCTTGCACAGACGCACATCAAAGCTAACTACTGTATTCTGTGCTATAGCAGGGCTAAAACTGCCTTCACCAAAACAGTAGCAAAATGTTAAAACTTCATTTAAAAAATAAACCAAATGAAGGATAAGGACTATATGTTTCCTATGTCTTACTAGTTCAAAGTGAAGGGAGCTGACAAGTCATCTATACAAAAAACAAAAAAATCAATTGACCACTACTTATTCATAGCATCATGAATACTGTGATTTAGTTTTTTAGCAAAATTACACATACTGAAAGGGAGACACAAAAATAAAATTTTACTGGAATCAGACTATGTTTTGAAGCTCTTTGTCTCAGACCATTGCACCTCTTATTGTTTTAATGGAACAGATTGGTTGGGGCATCTATTAAGGATAACACATTCATTAATTTTATGCACTTTAAGCAATGTTGGTTGATAGTAGGGAAACACCTACCCAATATTAACTATAGGTGGTAGAATTGGAAGAATGGTCAGGGACTGTGTTTTCTGTCATGATGCTGCAGGTGCAAGTTCTTATTATGGGCTGCACCACTGGCATCATAAATGCAGCAAAATGATTTGCTGCATTTATGGCAGTTATCACCACTTTGTGGTAAGATCATAATGCATGGGTCACATATTGGCACGTGTATCATTATAAGGCTCCTACTATGCCACAAGTCATGACAGATATACACAACAGTCATACCCCCTTTTAGGTGATCTGACATATTGGTGCAGGCATCAGAGATGTAGGACAACTGTGCCGCAAGTCCCCAACATGCAGCTGAGAATCGTGTCCCACATGTTTAGAACAAGTGACAGTAAGGCATGTCCTAAAAGCACAACAAACTGAACTGAAGAGATGTACAGGACTACTATCTCAACAGACCTTCTTTTAACTTTTTTTACCTTACCAACATGGGCCCAGATATTCAAAGGGGTTGTGCATGGCGCAACAGAGTTGCACCGGCAAAACCCCACATTACACCAGGGTGGATATTGGAAAGGCTGCCTGGTGCAGCGTAATCCTAATGCCCAGGGCGCACGTTATTGTATGTGGCATAGATGCAGGGGGTGTGCCCATGCATATGCAGCACATCCTGATATTCAGCCCGGGATGTGTGACGCAGATGCTGGCAAAACCCTGCACTGCACCGCATAGGGGTGCTCAAAGTTGAGTCGTGAATTGGTGGAACAACTGCTAGCCACCCACAGGTGGGCTGCCATATTGCAGGGTGCAACACATCAGTCGCCAGCCATGGGTGGCCACCCACCCACCCAGAACACCATCCACAAGCACCCACATCTCCTTGGTAGTCTAGTGGTACTCCCTCCCTCCCAATTCCCCAATAATTGTATGTCAAGTCATGCCCTGGTAGTCTAGTGGACCCCCCTCCCGCCTGATTCCCCGATCGCCAATACATGTATGTTTATTCATTCCCTGGTTGTCTAGTTGACCCCCCTCCCACCCATTTCCACGATCATGGTATAGCGCTGTAAAACAAGTACCTGGTGATCCAGTGGCACCCCCAACCCCTCCCACCAACACAGGACCCCTGCCCTCCCCGCTCCACCCCGTCATTGGTGGGTGGCTGCAACCCGCCTGAATACCGCCCCGGACACCCGCTGAATGACAGGAACAGTATGGGCTTGCAGGGCATACTGTGAGACAGTCCCAAATATGTGAATGAAGTCAGTCACATATTTGGGACTGTCTAGTACAGTATGCCCTGCAAGCCCATACCATACCTGTCATTCAGCGGGCAGCCAGGCGGTATGTGGGCAGGTTGCAGCCACCCACTGATGACAGGGGGAAGCAGGGAGAACAGGGGTTCCTGTGTGGGTAGGAGGGGTGGGTGGTGCCACTGGATCACCAGGGACTTGTTTTATGGCACTATACCATGATCAGAGAAATGGGCTGGAGGAGTGTCGACTAGACTACCAGGGAACAAATAAACATACTTGTATCAGCGATCAGGGAATTGGGAGGAAGGGGGGTCCACTAGACTACCAGGAAATTAATAAACATACATTTATCGGTGATCAGGGAATTGGGGAGGGTCCACTAGACTACCAGGGATTGAATTAACATACAGTTATCGGGGAAGCAGGTGGGAGGAAGACCACTAGACTACCAGGGAATGTCTTACTATACATGTATCAGGGACTCGGGCGGATGGGGGTACCACTAGACTACCAGGGATGTGTACTACAGTGATTTACCATGATCATGGCTATGTGGCGGGGGATGCCCGAGGCCCCCCACTGTGTACACGCCATTCTGTGCAGGGCCTCACGTGCAAGTCACTGGGCTGCTCTGCGCAATGCATGCAAATGGGGGCCACGATGATATGCAAATGGCCCCATTTGTGCCTTGCATAAATTATGGCCTCATTTGCATGGCCTCTGCTGAATATCGTGGGTGATGCACCCAGAGAAACTGCATTTTTGCTGGCACATCCCAGTGCTCCCTACCTGTGGCTTGCGCCAGCGCAGTGCCACAGTGCCATGTGCAGTACGTGTGCTGTCCATGCCATATTCAATGGTGCTGCATCATGTCACATCACCACTGAATATGTCCTGGTCCTGGCCCCAGCACCCATGCTTACACCACTGCCAGGCACAGTCTGAATATCCAGGCCATACTGTATGTTACTTCTTTCACTTATGTCAGTTGAAAGGTACAGTTGTTAAGAAAAAATGTTTATAATGAGTTATTTTCATAGTAGCTAAATATTTTAGTTTCATATTCTGCTCTGAACATAAACTTTGTGTGATGTGTCTTTCATTCTGTCTCAGTCCCTTGCTCTGTAACTTCTGCTGGGTATGCTGCCTTCTCTTCACTTCATGATAACCTCCACCCTACTATCAGCTTCTTATCCTAATTCATTGCTTTTAAACGTCTGTCATGCGACCAGTCCATCCATTCCTGCTTCTGCCACTGTTCCCCTTCCCTGATCCTCTAGTCCCAATCTGATTTTTTCCTTCCAAAAGTATCCAGTTAGTCTGTATCAAACCTTATTGTACCTAACAAAAGATGCACTCTAGCAAGGAGACTCTTATAATACCCATATAAATCTTTTCCTCTTGGAATTTTTTAATGATCATAAATGTCTTTTTAAAACTGGAACAGATTAATGAGGTACATTTCAATCAATCAATCAATCTTTATTTAGCCAGGTGAAACTCCATTAAGCAAGCTCATTTTCAAGGAGGGCCTGGTAGGTACAGAATAAATAATACAGTAGCACAATAGAATATATAGCACAAATGGGCATAGTAATACAATACATAGCAATAAAAACAAGGTACGAAGATAATCAATGAGGGTCGGTCATAAGGTGAAGCCTCATCCCAGTAGACAGTACAGCAGAGAGGTGGAAGCAAGTCAGCACCAATGTGCTGAACCAGTGATTTTAGACACTGATTGCCCTAGTAGAGCAGAGTTAATGCTAATGACAGTGCAAGCTGGGGGCTCAGCAGCAAGTAGAAAGCAAGGATGAATCCAGGAACATGGCTTAGGGTAATTCTCACATGAGGATAGAAAGTGTAGAGGGTTGACTGTAAGAATAGCAATGTATGGCTACAGTTTAGCAACAGAGAGAGCATCGACAAGGCTCCGAGAAGTATTTCAAATAAAGTGACTTAAATTCCACAAAATCAATAGGATGCACTAATTTTATGGATTTCTGGATGTTGTTCCACTGCTGGGGCAGCACATAGCTGAAGGAGGCTCTGTCGAAATGGGAAAAGGCTTTAGGCACAGCTAGTGAGATGTACGAATGGCTTCTCAAGGCATAGTTTCGTAAGGTGCAGGAGGGAAGACAGTCAGAAATGTAGGAGGGAAGCATCTTGGATATAGATCTATAGATCCATAATATAGTGTTCCTTTGCCTCCTGAATGTAAGTGAGGTCCATCCTACCATGGAATAGGGTACACAGTGATGGGTATTATATGCCCCACCTGAGATGAAGTGTAAGGCCCTATGATAAAGGGTGTCAAGCTTAGATAGGGCAATTTTGGGGACTTGGCCATACAGGAAGTCTGCATAGTCCAAGATAGCTAGGAATGTTGTTTATACTAAGCTTTTTCTGGCCTCTTGGGTAATCAGATGCTTGATTCTAAAAAAAGTCCAAGCCTCTGTCTAAGTTTTTTTGAGAGCTTGTCTATATGATCAGCAAAACAAAGTCTGTTGTCAATCCACGTACCGAGGTGCTTGAACTTGGTCACATAGTCAAGTGGGCATTTGAATGACATAATTCAGCTCAGATCAAGCAGCAAAGGCAACCCTCTTTAGCCCATCCAGCCAAAGTAGCAACAGCCTTGTTACTTCCCTGCTTCAATTTGTACAAAGAAACTTCTTTACCCCGCCTTCCTATTTTTTTTTTTCTAAGCATATGCTAACTTAGGATCATTAATATGTATTAGTTACCCAGGACAGGTGAGAGATCAAATCCTAATGAGGAGTTCAAGAGGGAGGATGGTGAAGGCTCTTTCCAAAAAGAGGTGGAGGCAGAGAGAAGTTACCTATTAATCTTAGTATTTGCCTCCCCTCTCTTCACTGCTTTTAATTTTGAGCTAATGTTTTAGGACAAGATCCATTTTAAATGCTTTTCAATAGTGGCAGACATACAAAGAGGACTCCCTCATTACCCTTTTTTTGGTAATGCAATACTGATCTGACAAAACTTCCTGGTCTACTTTATTGAATTATATCAGAGACAATGAGTCTTTTAAAGCACTCTGTTTTTAACATTGCACATAAAATGAATGCACTGTATAATTTAAATAGTGTTGAATTTAATGCACTGATTATTGTACACAGTACTTTAACAAGGTCTCATCGACTCTTTTTTCACGATTCATAAAAAGTTAAAGTATCAATGCATATGCATCATTATCTGACTATCTAAGTTCACATGTGATTCTCTAACACCACCCTCAATGAAGCCTTGCTAGAGGCAAATGCACACAGGCTATTAGTTCAACTTGTTTGAATTTTAGAACAAACCATTACCAGCTTTACAGTGAATGCATCTGTCCTTTTGCTTCTGTGGACAAAGAATTGGACTGGAGTCAGAGGATTACAAGTCAGATTTCTTTTTATTCCATAAGCATATAAAGTAGTGTAGAGCAAAACTGTGAACAATGCAAATATGCAAAATTGTGTCTCCCAGACACCAAAGATACTAACATTTTATGTTTCATGAATTCTGCACACACAATTCTTCTGAGGTTACACCCTGTGAAAAAAATGCCCTTTTGTGGAGTCAAAAACAGTGGTGGAATTCAAGCATGCATGGGACAGTCATAAGGCAATTCTAGGGGGTGGGGGTAGGAAGAAGTAGGCTGCTGGTTAACTAGGATCTGCAGCTTATCCATTAGGTAGGGAAATGGGCAGACTGGGTGGGCCAAGCGGTCCTTATCTGCCGTCAAATTCTATGTTTCTATGTTTCTATGTTTTATAGTTCAAGGTTAGCAACAGCATGTGTACAAGCTATTCTCAAAGTGAAAGTGCATAATAGACAGCAGACAAAGGAGCCCCTTGGAGCCTATGCGACTTTGTCTATGGGCATGTCCCCCAATGTGCAACAGAAAGTGGATAGGAAGGGATGGCAAAGGGATGGAGGATGGGTGGGTCAAGTTAGTTAGCTAGGGCTGCCCTGGGGCAGGGGAAGTTGTTTTGGAGGGGAGGATCAAAGAAAGTATTTAAGGGCTGGGACACTAAAGCCCAGCTCCTTTGCTCCTTCTCCTAGATGAAATTGGAATAGTGAAGTTGAACTTCAGGCAGCAGCAGTAGGACGTAGGGTAAGCTCACAAGAGGCTTGGGAGCTGGCATGTCAATGTTGTTGGGGAAAGCATTAAAAAACAGTATTATAGGCTGTAGGTGAAGAGCAGTAGGGGGGTGTTAGAGCAGGTTTGGTGGGGAGGATAGATTACTGTGCCATACTATTAGGGAGCACTCCAGCATGGAGGGATCCACTACTGTGGTAGTGCAAGGAAGCAAGGAGCACTCCACACCCCAAGTGGCATTATGGCAGCAGGCAGAACCCACTACAGCAGGGTTCTGAATGAAAAAGAGTTTTTCCTTTGTGTGGTTCCCTTTTGTAAAATACCAGCAGTGGAATATGTAGGGCTATTCTTTTCACTGGGCTGTTACTACTCCATCCCCATAAAACTTTGAGCTGCTATGGGCAGGGAGTGAGGGACATGGGATTGCAAGTTGATGGAACATGTTGGAAAAAGAAGCCCAGTGGTGGGGGGGAGGGTGCATGTGACAAGTACGCAAGCAATAATTGTGAACAGGCACTTTCCCTCCAAAGTGCAGGCACAGGAGGCATAGTAAAGACCAATGTTGGAAGGTGGTAAGGTACTGGGCAGCAGAAGCAGGGTTCTGGGGTTCAGGTTGAGTGCTCAGAGCAGGCACATGCACATGTGCAGACCATGATATGGCCATCTTGGACACAGCCCTTGCTGTGCAGTAGTCTGCAAATGCCCTGAAGGGACCTGGTCTACAGGCACAGTAACACAGCTGGCATGGAAAGGGCCCAGATTAAAAGGAGGCAAGATACCAGAAAGCAGCTACCACTGCATAATGCAATCCTTAATGTGGGGAAAAAAAACAAGTCATCCTTGTCCTTATATAAAAGGTGCTAATCACTTTTATAATATGATCTTATGTAGATAAATAGATTTAACATCATACAAGTTTCCATTATTTAGTTTCTATGACATACTGTAAGTGCCCCGAGGGTGCCAGGTCAATAGAGTGGTGCATGTTGCTAGTGTCAAGTGCCCTGACCTGGTACACTGAGCAATAGCAGTCCCCAATGTACTAGCAGAGATGCCAGGCACTGTACAAAACAGCACTCTGAAGCAGGAAAGAGTGAGTGAGTTGCAAGTGGGAAGGAGAAGGAATATGAGAGGAGGGTGATTGAACCCATTGCCAGGGTACAGAGGGTATACATGGGTGAATGGCCCAGAACGGGGACAGTGCACATGCATGACTCTGTAATGTGGACTGCTATCATCTTGGGCACAAAGCTTGCTGTCGAGGGGGGGCAGACACCGATGGGCAGCAGTTCTGATGTTTTAAAATAATGGTAAATAGAGTGTGGGGAGACAGTAATGGAAAAAGTCATGAGTGGGATCATTCAGCATGAGTACAGTGCATTGGTGGTGAGCAGCCAGGATGGGGGAATTGTGCAGGCATGCGTCGGAAATCATGGTGGTGGCCATATACTTTATTCTGTGCATATGCACTTCAAAAGACTTGACAGAGGCCATCTTCTGCACAGTGCCAGGCTAGCAGTGGGCCAGAAGCGCTTATCGTATGGCTACCCAGTTAGAGCTTGCTTCAATTTAAAAAAATAAATAAATTAAAGTGGTCAGGAGCAGCATACAGGTGGACTGTGCAATAGCAAGGTGGGGGATTTAAGTTATCAGGGGCATGGTGCTGCCATGAGGGACTGCCAGAACAGCCTTTTTAATATGGTAGGGGCTAAATAAGGGATTGATAACAAGGGAGTATGAGTGGATGTTCCAGGGTAGCAGGGGCACAAAAAGAGAAGTGGCCCTGTTGGGGGACTACAAAGGGCTATGGTACTTAGGTGGTCACAAGCCAAGGAGCAACTGGCCTTGGCAATGCAGTGGAGGGGGGGCAGGCCTAGACTCATTGTGAGTTGGCATTCACGTACAGCAGCAGGGATTTGAGAGTTGACAGTTGGGGAAGGGATCACAGGGTGGGAATGTTAGTCAAAAAACAGGCTGCCATGGCAAGACCAACCCCTTCAGCCTGGAAGTGAGGGTGATTAAAAGGACACTTTCAGATTTTTTTGTAAATTAATGAGTTTTTATATTTATTTTCTCTGTGATTCCTTTAGTAACAATAGTGGTCCAATAATACAAATATGTCTCTAGATTACAAGAAACTGTACAAGGACTCATTCATTTTATAAAAAGTACTTACCAGGCGGTCCGATCAGAAGTCCCACCACTGATGCTCCTGCACATCCTCACTGAAACATAGCACTGATCAAAGGGGTATACCCATTCACAGAACAACTCAGCAAAAATGTGTTCTTCAGAAGTAAACCCCTTTCCAGTTTGTTTATGATTGTCTTAGCTCAGATAAAAGTGAGTCCTGCTTTAAAATGAGTTCTGTAACCATCTTCATTTTTATGCTTGAAAAAGTCAAGCCATGACTCTAGGCATCTGCAGTACCATCTGCACTGCTGCACATGTCCACAGTCATGACTTGAATTTTTCAAACATAAATTAAAGATGGTTACTGCACTTGTTTTAAAATGGGATTGACTTTCCCAAGTTAAGAAAACCATAAACAAACTAGAAGGGTGTTTACTTCTGAAATGCACATTTTTGCTGAATCATTCCATGAGAGAGCATACACATTGGATAGACGCCATTTTTCAGTGAAGATGCACTAGATCATCAATGGCAGGACTTATGGTTCGACTGACTGCTAAGTATTGTTTTACAAAATTAATGAGTCCTTGTACATTTCCTTGCAATCTACAGACATTTGTAGTCTGTGACCACTACTGTTATTAAAGGGGTCACCGATAAAAAAAGCCTTTAAAAACTCATTAATTCACAAATTTAGCTGACTGTGTCCCTTTAAGTAAAAAAAAAAGTGTCTTCAAGAGTTTAATTCATGTTTGTTTACTGGGTGCTGTCCCATGAGAACAGAGAGTTACTACATGCAAAGGCAGGTTGTCTGTGATTTTATCTTTGAGCTAGCTAGCAATGGATAAGATGTCAGGGAGAGGTACTATAATGCAGTGCAAAAGATGGGTATAGAGGAGTTCGAGGAGCAGCTGCAAGCAGTGGTGTATGTGAGAGGCAAGGCCTGGTGGGAGGCCTGTTTTCTCAGATTCAAGGGGAAAGTTCATAAACCCAGCAAGAGAAGGTCCCTCAGGACTCCTGGCTCAGCCTACCCCTCCTGCAGAGACAGCACCACCATCAAAATCTCTAGCACCCTGTCCGGAAGCATTCAAGGCACAGGGAAGGAAAAGGGCACCAGTCCCACTGCAGTCTATTGGAGAGAAAACAAAGTCAAGAAACCAGTGCCCAGGAAGAAAGCTCAGAATAAATGACATCAGAGGGTGCCAGCAGCACCAGCCACCACAGAGCAAGGTAGAACATATTTTGAGGACTGGAATCTGAAGCAGTTGAGAGTGTTGCTGGAAAGTATGTTTGAGGATGTTAGCCCAAGAAGGAAGCCAGTGCCAAGAGGGCCCAGGAAAGGTGGGGATCTGCCCCTCCAGTCATGCCAGTCCCATGGGGCAAGCATCAGGGGACATGGGGGTCTACTAGGGTAATTGCCAGTCCTTTGCCCATGCCTGGCAATGGAATGCCAGCTGAGGAAGCTCCTCCCCAACCAGTGAGCTCGACAGCACCACCAGCATTGCTGGCTCAGGATCCAGTCACCCAGTTTGGGGGGGTGGTCAGCTGGCAGTGGGCCAGCAGTCATTAGCATTGGAGCAGAGACTCACTGGTTCCCAGCATTTCTTTTCACTGTACTGCATGCGGAGGAGGAGGGCCTCTGTCCCTACTGTCAGGTGCAGAGACAGCCTTAGGGGTGGCAGGGTGCCAGTACACAGGGTGGCAGCCCCAGTAGTGGATCCGCTTTGGTTGGTCCTGGAAGTGGTACCACATTGAGTACCCTCTGCCCCCACAGAGAGTTTTATAAGTTTTGGGGGAGCTGATTGGGTTGCGACTCACTGAACAAGTGCAACCGTAGATTTTGGGAGAATACATGGACATGTTTTCTCTCCTTAATTGGCCCAGGAGCTGGAGAAGGAGAAGGACATAGAAACATAGAAACATAGAATTTGACGGCAGATAAGGACCGCTTGGCCCATCCAGTCTGCCCATTTCCCTACCTAATGGATAAGCTGCAGATCCTAGTTGACCAGCAGCCTACTTCTTCCTACCCCCACCCCCCAGAATTGCCTTATGACTATCCCATGCATGCTTGAATTCCCCACTGATTTTGACTCACAACCTCCTCCGGAAGGCGTCCATGCATCCACAACCCTCTCTGTGAAAAATACTTCCAAATTACCTCTGAGCCGCCCCCATCTTCAAATTGTGCCTCTTATTCTTGCACACCTCTTTTTGAAAGATGCTACCTCTTGGACTTTGTTGATTCCCTTGAGGTACTTGAAAGTTTCTATCATGTCCCCCCTCTCCCTCCTTTCCTCGAGGCTATACATATTAAGCTCCTTAAGTCTGTCTTCATATGACCTCCGGTGCAGACCCTGCACCATTTTAGTTGCCCTCCTCTGGACAGCTTCCATCCTGTCTATGTCTTTGCGGAGACTGGGTCTCCAGAACTGCATGCAATACTCCAGATGGGGTCTGACCAGCTGTCTGTACAGAGGGATAATAACTTCCTGTTTTCTACTGGTGATGCCTCTCCCTATGCATCCCAGTATCCCCCCAGCCCTCCTTGCTGCCCTCTCACATTGCTTGCCCATCTTTAGGTCATCTGATATGACGACCCCCAGGTCCCTTTCCATTTTTGTTGTTGTTAGTATCTCACCCCCATTGTGTACTCTTCCCCTGGGTTTTTGTTTCCCAGGTGCATTACTTTGCACTTCTTAGCATTGAATCTAAGCTGCCATACATTTGACCATTCCTCTAACCTTGCCAAGTCCCTTCTCATCCTTTCCAACCCACCCTGTGCATCAACTCTGTTAGATCTTAGTGTCATCTGCAAAGAGACATACTTTTCCTTCCAGTCCTTCTGCAATGTCATTATAAAATATTGAAGAGGACCGGTCCTAATACTGAACCTGCGGTACCCACTAGTAACCCTCCTTTCTTCTGAGTGGACTCCATTTACTATAACTCTCTGTGTCCTATTCTCCAGCCAATTCTTTACCCAGGCTGTCATCTTGGGACCCACTCCCAGGCTGGCTAACTTGTATATTAATCTTTTGTGTGGGACTGTGTCAAATACCTTGCTAAAGTCTAGGTAGGCCATGTCCACAGCCCCTCCCTGATCTACTACTTTGGTCAACCAGTCAAAGAAATCTATCAGATTCGTCTGGCATGACCTTCCCGCTGTGAATCCATGCTGCCTAGGGTCCTGTTCCCCTCTGGCCTCTAGATACTCGACAGTTCTTCCCTTTAGAAGTGATTCCATCATTTTCCCTATCGCTGAGGTTAAACTAACAGGTCTATAGTTTCCTGCTTCTGCCTTGCTCCCACTTTTGTGAAGGGGAATCACATCTGCCCTCCTCCAGTCCTTGGGTACCACCCCATCCTCCCATGATTTGTTAAAAAGGGTAGTCAGTGGTGTCACTAGTTCTACCCTTAGTTCTTTTAGAATTCTGGGATGAATCCCATCAGGCCCCCTTGCTTTGTCCACCTTCAGTTTTAAGAGTTCTTTCAGAACCCTTTCTTCTGTAAATGGGCGGTATCAACTTCTGTATCCAGAGTGTTACTACTGTTTGTTTATGTATCTCCCCTCTTCCTTCGTAAATACTGAGCAAAAATATTTGTTTAGTATCTCTCTGCCTTTTCACAGTCTCCTCTGCCCACCCTCCCTCCCTTTATTAAGCCTCACTATCCTCCCTTGGTCTTCCTTCGCTTCTCTGATGTACCTATAAAGGTTTAATCCCCTTCTTAACTGAGGTTGGCTATCTTTTCCTCGGTTTGGGCCTTTGCTGTTCTGACTGCCTTCCCAGCCTCCTTTGCTTTAACTGATGCAGTTCTCTGTCCTGCTCCTTCTGCGATTCCTTGTACTTCCTGAATGCTTTCTTTTCTCTTGAACCTTCACTGCCACTTCCTTTGAGAACCATAGTGGTTTCTACATCGTCTTGTTTTGTTTATTTGCTTCACAGAAAGGCTTGTTACCTCTGTGATGGCAGTTTTTATTATTCCCCATTGTTCTTCCACCCTCCTTCCTGCCCATTTGCTAGTGCATTCCTTAGGCACTCACCCATTATGGCAAAGTCAGCCCTCCTAAAGTCCAGTACTTTTGTCTTTGTATGGCTTGACTCTATTACTGTGTTTATTGTGAACCATACTGTTCGATGGTCGCTAGTTCCCAGATGGCTACCCACTTCTACATCTGTGATCCTCTCTCCATCTCCATTTGAGAGTATCAAGTCTAATATTGCTCCCTCTCGAGTGGGCTCCAGTACTAGTTGTCTAAGGCATGCCCCCTGTAGGGCATCTAGAATAACTGCACTCTTCAGTGACAGCTGCAACTGCACTCCAGTTAACATCTGGCATATTCAGATCACCCATCAGCAGTATCTCCCCTTTTTCTGCCATTCTAAGTATACTTTCTATCATTTCCTTGTCCATTTCCTCCCCCTGAGAAGGGGGTCTGTATACAACCCCTGTGCGGATTGTGGTGCCATTGCCTGTCTCCAAATTTACCCACAGTGCTTCTTCTCCTCCTTGTTTACCCTTTTGTTCTGTTGCTTTTATTCCTTCCTTTATGTAAAGAACTACTCCTCCTCCTCTTTACCTCCCTGTCCCTCCTGTAGATAGTGTATCCTGGTATGTTTACGTCCCAGTCATGGTTTTGTGTGTACCATGTTTCTGTGACTGCCACGATATCTAGATGTTCCTCCTTCATCAAGGCCACTAATTCAGGAAGCTTGTTACCTAGACTACGGGCATTGGTACTCATTGCTCTCCATTTTTTGATGGCTTTACCTTCTGTTGCAGCATCCCCCACTGACCGTTCTACCTCGGTCTTTTTCTCATTTAGTACCCTGTTTTGTAGGGAGAGGCTGGGATTTTCTGCTGCTTGTCAGTGCCTCCCCCTTTGACTAGTTTAAAAGCTTGCCAATGAAGCATTTAAACCGATTGCTCAAAAGACTTGTTCCCTTCCTGGACAGATGCAGACCATCCTGCCAGTATAGGCTGTTGTCCCTCCAGGTGGAACCCAAGTCCCCAATGAAGCCAAACCCCTGTGCTCCACGCCATTTTTTCAACCATTCATTAAACTACATGGTGCCAATTACCCTCGCCTCACCCATGCCTTTGACAGGCAGCACCTCTGAGAAGGATACTGTGTGTGCTACTTGTCTTAGGCCCCTCCCCAACTCTGCAATGTCCTCCTGCACTGCTCTAACCTCATGATGAGCCAAGTCATTTGTCCCTAGGTGGACAATTACGTCCAGCTCAGAATCCCTTGCAGCTGTTGTCGTGATCCTGAGGATGCGCTTCTTGTCCCTCCAAGCCATGGCACCAGGCAGGCACCTTACTTCAGTTTTCCCAGCTCCTCCCAGTTCTATCCCCCTAATAATTGAGTCCCCCACCAGGAGCTGCTTCCTTTCCTTGTGGTGTCCTCTGCCTCCTTCCTGTGGGCCTCCCTTGTGACAGCTGTCCTCAGCCTCCTTAGTCTCCTCTGTGGGTGCATCCATAGGGGAGCTATGCTCCCCCAGAATGGTGTATGGATTGTGGAGTGGAACAGCTGACTGGGTGTGCCTCCATTCCACCATCCTCACCCTTCCTGAGCCCACTGTGGTCCAACTGCTGTGTTTTCTTTGCAATCTCTGAGGTAGTGGTGGTGGCTGTGGTGCTCCCTGGATGGGGGAGGTTCCCTTCCTACTGTCCAGTGTGGCCTGGAGGAAGGTCCCTGTACTACTGTCCAGTGCGGCCTGAAGATGGGCAACTTCCTCCCTCAGGGCAGAGAGTTGCCTACAAATAGGGCAGCATCTCAGCCTCCAGAAAGACTCCCGGAAGACTGCTGCCCCACAGCCATTACATTGCACTACTCCCCACATTTTTTTTGTGTGTGTGTGATTGGTTTGTAATATAGAAATATATATTTATAATATACAATGTGTATGCTTATATTGTCAGTGCAGTGTGCTAAAGGGATATGACAGTGACATACCTTGCACCTTGAGAAATGATGTCAGAACCCCAGGTATAAGGAACTATTTCCAATGGTGGGTGGGGTGAGGGGTGGGAAGGGGTTGGGCCTAAACTGTGCCCTCACAAAACAATCAGCTAAAAGCTCTGACCCACAGCTGCAATGAGTGCCTTCCTGTCAGCAAGATGCCCTACACAACAATTTGATAAAGAAATACCCTGCTAATCAAACAGAGAAAAATTCACACATCCAAGTCAGACACAGGTAAACCTTCCCAGCCCCAAAACAGGCCTGGTGGTTTGTGCTCCAAGAGCTGTCAGCCCCAAAATAAGTCAACTGTGCTTTAAACTCTTCCTGCACTGAAAATCTTAAGAATTGTAACAAACAAATGTAAACCCAGATCCACCACCCTCTGTTGCTTGAAAGACTGTCTTTTCCTGTTTCACACTGCAGGTTTTTCTGTGACCACTCCTTAACCCCAGTAACTCTGTTAAAAAGTTTAACTATCACAAACTCCTACGACCAGTAAATTATTTAAAAATAGTTTCTGTCCCAAAATCCTAGTAGTCAATCCAGCTACCCCAAGGGACAACCAGAATGCAGTATTCAAACACTTATGAGGTTACTTCCAAGATAAGCAGAGTTTGCAAGTTTCTTTTTCAACTCCTCAGCCAACTGTAATTCATTTAAAAATAGTTTAACTGTCAGCAAACCTAGTAGACAATCTAGCTACCTCCAAGGACCTACCCAAATGCAATATTTAAATCCTTCTGAAGTTACTAACAAGATAAACAGAGTTTACAAGCCCCTTCTTGGTTAAACACTAAATAAATGTGAATAAAAAGCAATTACCAAGGGTGGTTAGTTTCACCTCCCACAGAATTAAGCAAAAGTGCACGTTTGTTGCAGATATCAAGTGCAACACAGAATTTGTCACACAGCTCGCAGTTGAAGAAAGTAGTGTCCTTCCAGCTCCAGAAAATGTGTACCACTACTGTTTTATGTAAAATGTACCATGTTATTTACTGTTTAAACACTTGTATATTATGTATAAAATGGAAAAGGATAAAGAGTTATAGACAAGATGGGGGGGGGTACAGATCCGCTGTACTTGGGAGAATTGTTTGGTGTCTTTTACAATATTTCCAGGAATGATACAGCAGATGGTCCCAAAGAAAGCAGATGGTTGGTGGAATACTACAGTTAAGTCATGGCAATACACACCAGTAAGCTGGGTACAGGTGACTAGAATAAAACGAGGAATTTCATCAGCGGAGGCAGACTGACCCAGCAAAACACTGGGGTGTGTGAGACAAATGACAGACAGGGAGTACATGAAGGAGTGAGTAATATCAAAAAGAACCCTCAGAGATCTTTGTTTATTTATTTATTTAAAAGCATTGGAATTACAGACCTTTGAGTCATAGACTAATTTACAAAGGCTCCACATCATTTAACAATAGAACAATAAACACATTACCAACAGTACAATAGCGGTACAGGGCGGTGGTGACACATAATATACAAGTGTTTAAACAGTAAATAACATAGTACATTTTACATAAAACAGTAGTGGTACAGCATGTTATATACAGGCCTATACAGGTTGTTAGCTAACAAGGCACTATATTAAAGGGAACATGCTATATTCCAGGTTAGTAGGCAGTCTTTGACTTGGCCTTTGTCGTTGTTTAGGCTCATTGGGCTGATAATACTGACTATGGTGTAGCGGTGGTAACCCAGATGATTGGTTGATTGGTAGACCTATTATGGGCAGGTGCAGGCACGTGATGTGAGGAGGTGGCTCCCGAGGGCCACCTTGAAAGCACCAAGTTTGGCTTGGTAGGTGACCGATGTAGGTAGGGAGTTGAACCAGGAAGGGGCCCTGACATGAAAAGATCTTTGCGCTAGGGTGGTCCTGACCCATGGGATGTCCATTGATGCTTTAGCCGAGCTACAGGTGTTTACCACGTGCATGTTGGTAATTAGGGATTCCGCTACTCCAGGACATAGATTAAGGAAATTGGATACATCCAAGTCACCAGACTTGAATAGCCTTCACCCAAGGTTATTGATGGAAACAGCTGAGATAATAGCTGAACCCACTGCAGCCATTTTCCAAAAGTCACTTGATATGGGAGCAGTGGTGGAGAACTGGAGGGTGACCCATGTTACCCGTATCTATAAAATGGAGGATAGGGTATGGCATGGAAATTATAGACTTTCAGTATAACATCAGCATTAAGGAAGATATTGGAGTATATCATCAAAGAAAGTCTTGAACACACCTAGAAATCACAAAGCAAAACAATTCTCTGCAGCAATGTTTTAGGAAGGGCAGATCTTGTCTGACAAACTTGATGCACTTCTTTGAACCTGTTAGTCTGGCAGCAGACTCAAATGTTGCAGTAGATGTAGTATACTTTGATTTCATGAAGGCTTTGAACTCGGTTTCACATTTTGAGTTAATAGATACATTGTTCACATTTGGTATGAACAAAAATGTTATAAGCTGGATGTGCTCCTGGTTAGAGAACAGAAAGCAGAGGGAGGGTGTGTGTAAGAGGTTCTTTTTCAAAAGTGGCTGAAGTGACTAACAGGATGCTTCAGAGTTTGGTCTTGGGGCCATGCTGTTCAATATCTTCATCTCCTCAATGAATTGTACAAACAATGGATGGCTTTTTAAGTTTGCCGATGATGTCAAAATGGGTACAATCGTCAATAACAAACAGTAGGCAAGTAAATTTCAAAATGAAATAAAAATCATATCCAGATGGGCTTCAAGTACAAAACTTAATATAGACAAATGTAAGATATTGCAGTTTGGTCCTAAGGATAATAAGGCAAAATACTATCTAAATGGTAGGGAATTACTATTCTAAGAAGCAGAAAAAGATCTGGGTGTACTGGTCACTGAAAAATTGAGGTTTGAACTACACTACAAAGATATTGTAAGTATGGGGAACATAATGCTTGGATATATTGGTAGAACTATAAGGAGCAGGGAAAGGGAGGTACTGATGCCCCTTTATGGTGCCCTTGCGAGGCCTCATATGGAATACAGTGTGCAGTTTGGGACACCAGAGGGGAAGGCTGTCATTGGGAAAGTGGAGAGGGTGCAGAGGAGGGCAACCAGATTGGTATCCAATATGAAGAACTTATATTAAGAGCTTAGGACATATTCCCTTCAATATAGGAGACTTAGTGGGGACCTTTGTTTAGTTTACAGGGCACAGGCAAAAATGGACTTGCAGGAGTGTATGGGACAAAAGAAAACAGTAGAGACACTAGGATATATGACTTATTAAAGGGAGAAAACTACAAAAAAATATAAGAGGAGCATGGTTTAATCAGTGGGTAGTCTCCAGCTGGAATAATTACCATGGCATGTAGTCCACAGCACAGATACTATACAATTCAAAAGATCTTTCCTACTCTGGCTCACAGAGCATTGGAAAAAGCCAAGAACAGAGGCTCCCTCCTGCAGCAGCCGACTGCCTAGAACACCCCCCCCTCCCCACTTCATACAGCACAGTGGCAGGAGCCAAGGATGGAGCCTCCCTTCTGTAGCAGCCGGCAGCCTGGAAACCCCATTCCCCACTTCAGGCTCACAGCACATCGGTAGGAGCCAAGAATGGAGGCTCCTTCCTGCCGCAGCCGATGGCCTGGAAACCCCCTTCCCCACTTCAGGCACAGAACAGCTCTATTGTCCAGCAGTCATTGGAGGATGTGAGGAGACTGATTATTTTAAACTGTAAATTGTTCTGGCACAATACTGTTTTTAGCTGATCTGGTGGTACTTTAAAGCCCATCTTTAGTGCTAGGCTGTAGCGTGTACTTGCAGCAGTACTTTAAGATCTGTGTGTATGTACTTACTGCATGTACTGTAGCATGAGTTCATTTCTGTTAATTTGTGCCTTAGTCTTCCGCCAGGTCTTTCAGCTGTGTTGCCTTTGTTTCTCTCTGCTCCCCTTAGACACCATTCTTGGAGCTGCCCTCCCCCCCCTCTCCCATTTCCCACGTCATCCCCCTCCATTGTTCTGTGGCCTATGACCTGCTAATCCCCCTGTACTCTGCCCCCCCTTCTAATCACTCTCTCCATTCCTTCTTTCCTACACAGGCTCACAGCACATCGGCAGGAGACAAGAATGGAGGCTTTCTCCTGCAGCCAATGATGGCCTAGAAACCCCCGCTCCCCACTTCTGGTACAAAATGGCTCCATTACCCTGCTAGTCCACCCCCACCCTGGGCAGCCATTTCTCTTTTAGGCTGCCTGGTCATGTGACCTTTGGTCCTAATTCTCTGGGTCATAAAATACATTATGTATATACCTTATGTTTATAAAACCTGTAAAAGTTGAAAATACCATGGCACTAGGTGTTTTTGATAAAGGTAAAAAGTACTAGGTGACTGTATATTATAGAAATTAAGTTAGTTGTGCCATTTAAAATGCATGTAAATTGCTGTAAACTCAGCCAGTCTAAAATGTCATGGTGCTTTGCATTTTGGGAGTATGTGTGATGTTGTGTTTCTTTGAAACTTGGCTTATTGCCAGTGCCCTTTGGGGTAACCCTTGTTTTAGTGCTTCTATACTGAGGTTCTTTGTCTTTAGCTTGTTTTGTTTTTTATTTGAGTCCCCACCACCCAAGCAAACAAGGCCTGCATAGGGGAGGCTGAATCTCAACTGATAAGTTAGATCAGAGATTAGTGAGTCAGCAGGTGCTGGCTATGTGCAGAGAAAGGACATACATAGTCTGTTGTTGCAAACTGATGTACTGACGAAGGGATATGTCATTGCTTAATGTTATTCCCTGCATTTTGAATATACATCACACAAGAGATTGTGTGTTGAACTTGAAGTTCAGTGTCTGGTCCATCTGTTATCCCAGAACCCCTCCACAGTCCCCACATCTATCCTAATGCTCTCTACCCCACTTTCCTATATAACGATATTCCTAGCCACATCCCCTCTTACCTATCTTCTTCCCCTCTGTGGGTCTTGAACTCTTACCTCTGCCTTATCACTCACATTGTAGCCTGTCATCCTACCCATTTGGCCACACAGCCCACTAACATTTCCACCTGGTGTGTTCTGCTTTAACTCGCCTACCCCCATGGCCCACCTCACTTGGTCCAGTCCACTGGCTGGCTACCCCCACCCTTCTTCTCCCTGAACAGTGCACTTGTCTCTTAAAGACACAGCACTCCAATCTTGCTGTATCCATCTCCACTGCTTTACTCTTCACACTGATTGCACTGTTAACCCTTCTTGCCTCGCACTGCAAACCAAACCCATGGAACCCTTACTCTCCACTTATATACCCTGCATTCTCCTACTTCTCCTAGCTGGGGAAATAGAAGCAAACCCTGGACCCACAACTCCCTCCACCAGCCCCACCCCAAAAAGAGGACTCAGTTTTTACCACATAAATGCCAGAAGTCTGCTGCCAAAACTAGATCACATTATGGCATGGATATAACTTAATTCCCATGACATCCTATGCCTATAATGAAACATGGCTTTCTGTCAGGATCCTCAACCCCCTATTGGAGATCCCTAACTACTCTCTCACTCATCAGGATAAGGGTAAGCGAGAAGGTGGAGTTTCCATTTACGTGTGTGGCTCCCTTCCTCACACAGTTGTCTTCAAGGAGGCCAACCCATCCTCCCATGAATTATTGCATATCAAACTGACTCTCCCATCCACTTTACCCATCTTTATCAGGGCCTGGTATTTCTCCCCCAAAGCCAGTCACCTGCCTATCACTGCCAGCCTTGCAGCCCTTACCTCTATCACCCAATCCTGTGAACTCCTCCTTTTGGGTGATTTTAACATAAATTGGCTTGCCTCCCAATCTAGAGCCTTTACCCAAGAGATAGAAGTCCTTAATCCAAGCTAGCTCATCGCTGAACTGACCAGGATAAACCCTCACTCAAATAACCACTCCCTCATTGATTGGGTCTTAACAATCCACCCCCCTCAAGTGCCCCTCTGCTGCAATCCTTGCCAACACTTTTAGTGACCACTGCATCGCCTATTGTTGCCGAAACCCCGGCCCCCACACGCCTCCTCATGTATATGTTCTTCTCCCTAAGGTCCCTCAATACTCAAGCATTTCTACCAGATCTATTCCTGGCTGATTGGCCAGGGGTCTTTACTGACCCCAATGTCAATTCTGCACTAGCTGCTTTCACCAGCACCTTCTTCAACACTTGGGACAATCACACCCCCCCCCAAAAGGCTGTGACTTTGTCATAGGCACCTCCCCTGGATTACACTTAACTTAATCAACCTCTTTAAGTTCAGAGACCTTGCCTGGGCCAAATATAAGTCCTCCTCCACTGCAGTCGACCTACAAAAATACAGAGCCCTCAGAAACGCATGCACCAAGGTGGTGCATGCTGAAAAAGATGATTTCTTCAGAAACCATATTGACAGTAGTTACTCCTCTCCTGCCCAATTCTGGAAAACATTTCACTCCTTGCTTGGCTCCTCCTCTCATGCTCACTTATCCCCCCCATAGGACCTGGCTCAAATAGCCCTGACTTAAGTTCTGCAGCCTCTTCCGTAAACCTCTTTTTCACCACATGCTCCCTCCCAGATGGACCTCCCTCACCACCCCTCTCCTCCCACCACAGCCAGCACTCCTCTCCCACATTCTCAACTAGTTAATCCCTTCGCCCTATCAATAACCTTGAGTTCTTGCATGCTCTCAAGTCCTTGAACCAAGCCACGCAAAGTCCTGACAGACTCAATCCCAATCTGCTCAAAATCTCTGCTCCTGCAATTACTTCACCACTCATGCACATCATCAATTTCTCTCTCTTCCAAAGTTCAATCCCAAAGGCTTGGAAGCTAGCCAAGGTCATGCCCCTCCATAAAGGGGGCAACCCCTTCCTGCCAGGCAGTTACAGGCCCATCTCTCTACTCCCCTCTCTTGCTAAATTAAAAGAGCACCTCATTTCCAAAAGGCTAAATTCCTATCTCGAAACCAAAGCTGTCCTTAGCCCATACCAATCTGGCTTTAGGCATCATCACTCTACCTTATCCTCTTTATTTCACCTCACTAATCACATCCACTCAGTGATGGACAATGGTCAATTGACTCTTGCCATCTTCATAGACCTAGCCAAGGCATTTGACTTGGTCTCATATCGGCTTCTCCAAGACTCTCTTGCTTCCATTGGTCTTTCTTCCTCTTCCACAGAATGGTTCAGGGCTTAACTCTCTGATAGATTCCAATATGTACAGTTGGGCAGTGCCTCATTCACCCCATTCATGCCGGTGTCCCCCAGGGTTCCATCCTGGGAACAACCCTATTCTCCATCTTCATTAATGATATCCCCTTCTCCTGCTCCACCTCACTTACCCACATGTATGTCGACATGATTATCTTTCAATCTGGCTCCTCTCTCCCACATGAACAGACTTCCCTCCAGGCCGACTTTGAGATTGTGCTTAAATGTTTGAAGGAAATTCACTCAAATGCAACACAAAGAAAACTTTTGCTATGCTCTTTGATACTGTACAATAGCTTGCTAGGCTCCCTTCCCCCCATTCCAAACCCTTGATAGCTCAAAACTAGAAATTGTGGAGTCCTCTAAATACCTGGGTATATGGGTTGATCCAAAGCTTGACTTCTCCTGCCACATCAACTCAGTCCATGCAAAACTGCAGCTCAAACTTGGTGCCTTGTTCAGACACATGGACTGTCAATCACTCCCTACTGAGAAAGTTGGTTACTAAACTAATCCTACCCATCATTGATTACACCAATGTTGTGTGTAGCTCTGCTCCCCAGTCATCTCTTTTCAGACTAGATCCGTTCTTCCATGCCTTCTGTCGGTTTGCGATGAACCTCCCTTTCCAAACCCACCACTTTACCCTGTACTCAACCCTATCCCTCACCACTCTTGCTGACCAACGGCCATGCCCACTGCGACTCCATCATCACAAAATTCTGGTTCAGAATTCTCCCCTCCTACCTCTCCAGTTCCCTGTCCCCCTCATCTGACCCTGGCTACTCTCTTCACTTTTATGATCCCCACTCCTTTTCCCTCTCCTTGCTACACACACAATTGGGCAAGTTAACCTTCTCTTATAGGCTCCATGCTCTATGAAACCGTCTCACCCTATCAGCCTGCCTTCTGCCCACTGCTGCCTCCCTTAAAAGACACCTAAAACTCCATCCCTCCCCCCATGCTTGCTTCCATCTCACCCTCCTTGAACCCCCATTCACCTCAGCCTGCTCCTTCCTCCTTCTTAAACCCCTCCCGTCCCCTCTCCCTCCAGCCCTCAGGACATTCCTTCCCCTACCTGTGACCATTCACATACAACACCTTTCTTAGGCTCCAGTTACTTTTACCAAAGTGTACACACACTGGACTTCATTACAGCTATTGCTCATTTGACTCACATCTGCCATATTCTGTTACCTTACTGTATATAGTTGGAAATCTATGCACTTTGTTTTACTGTCACTAGTGCCAGGCAATCACCTATGTACTAATGCTAGGGATTCACCTATGTACATACTCACTTGTATTTATTGAGTGTATGTTATATTCCTGAATGTTTCTGTATAGTATTGTGATCAGTAGCTTAATCATCATGTATTTATTGTACTTGTGCTGTGTTTCTCTGATGTCTACCTATGTATTTTCTCTACCTACCCCCCTACCCCAGGTTGCACCTGGAAATGAGCTAGGGCTCAGTGTTCTTTTCCTAGTTATCACATTTTAAATAAATAAATAAATTGGACAAGGTTATGGAGAAGTGGGGGAGGGTGGAATACATTCATTAGGGTAAACAAATCATTATGCTAATGCTATTGGATTTGAAATTTCCTATGATCCCTATTTGTTGGATACGACTACTGTGGGCCAATGAACAGAGAGGGTGCAACATGCAGACAGTGGCTTACTGGTCAGGTGGGCCCCATGCCTTAGGAGGGATGCGTAGGGGCCTTCTGCCCAGTGAGGAGCAAGGTCTGGGTGTAGTTATAATTAAAACCAAGGTAACTGCAGGGTGGAGAGCTGCAGGTTTAAGCATGAATATATCATCTGAGGCCAGCTCCATCCTTTCACGCAGTGTAAGCCAGGCAGTGTTGCACCCCCGGCAAGTACAGAAGTGGCACAGACAGCCTACCAACCCCAATAAGGGTGGACAGAATTAGGCCTTGGCTGATTCAGTACCCAGATCAGGCAGCTTCTAAATCTCTGGCTTTGGCTTCATTGGGGACTGGGGGTCCTCCTGGAGAGATAAAGGTCTATACTGGTATGATGGTCTGCATTTGTCCACAAAGGGGACCAAGCTCCCAGGTGACAGGTTTAAATGCTTCATTGGCAAGCTTTTAAACTAGATAAGGGGGGAGGTACTGATAAAAGGCAGGAAAAGTCAAGCCTCCCCCCACAAAACAGGGCAGGTAGTAGGGTAAACACTGAGTACAGAGCTCAACACAAGGCAGGATGGGGTAAATGGTAAAATAGATAAGAGCAATAAGAGCAGGGATGGGGAAAAAGGATCAAGCCAACATTAAATGGAGGCAATGACTACTAATGCCCGTAGTCTGGGAAACAAGCTTTCTGAGCTAGTAGCTTTGATGGAAGATGAACAATTGGATATTGTGGCAGTCACAGAAACATAGTACAGAGAACCATGAATGGGATGTCAACATACCAGAGTACACAATCTACAGAAGGGACAGGAAGGCAAGAGGAGGTGGAGTAGCTCTATACATAAGGAAGGATCAAAGCTACAGAACTAAAAAGTAAGGGGAGGACAAGAGGCACTCTGGGTTCTGGAGATGGGGGTGCATGCACTTAATCCACACAGGGTTGTATACAGACCCCCGTCTCAAGGGAGGAAATGGACAAGAAAATGATAGAGGACATTCTCAAAATGGCTGAAAAGGGAGATACTGTTGATGGGGGCCTGAATATGCCAGATGTTAACTGGAGGACATGTACTGCAGCCACATCCAAGAACAGAGGTCATTCTCGATGCCCTGCGGAAGCAGACCTTAGACAGCTAGTGCTGGAACCCACTCGGGAGGGAGCAATACTAGACCTGGTACTCTCAAATGGAGAGAGGATCACAAATTTAGAAGTCAGTAGACATCTGGGAACAAGCGACCACTGCACAGTGTGCTTCACAATGAGCACAACCATGGAGATAAGCCATACAAAAACAAGGATACTGGACTTTAGAAGGGCTGACTTTTGCAAAATGGGTGAACACCTGAAGAATGCACTAGCAAATGGCCAAATAGGAGGGTGGAAGAACAATGGAAAAATAAAAACTGCCATCACAGAGGCAACAAGTCTTTGTGTAAAACAAATAAAGAAAACAAAGCGGAGTAAAAAACCACTATGGTTCTCAAAAGAGGTGGCAGGGAAGGTTAAGGAGAAAAAGGCTGCATTCAAAAAGTATAAGGAATCACAGAGGGAGCACGACAGGGAACTGTATCAATTAAAGCAGAAAGAAGTAGGAAAGGCAGTCAGAATGGCAAAGGCACAAACCGAGAAAAAAATAGCCAACTCAGTCAAAGGGATAAAACCTTTTATAGGTACATTAGGAGCATAGAAGGGTTAAGGAGGGATAGTTAAGATTAATAAAAGGAGAGGGAAGGTGGGCAGAGGAGACAGTGAAAGGCAGAGATACTGAATGAATACTTTTGCTCAGTATTCACAAAAGAAGATGAGGAGCAGTTACCTAAACCAGACAATAGAAGCACTCTGGGTGGGGGCTTGATACCAGTCCATTCACAGAATAAAGAGTCCTGAAAGAACTCCTAAAACTCAAGGTGGACAAAGCAATGGAGCCTGACGGGATTCACCCCAGAATCCTAAAAGAACTAAGGGGGGACCTAGTGACACCTCTGACCACACTTTTTAACAAATCATGGCAGGATGGGGTGGTACCGGAGGACTGGAGGAGGGCAGATGTGATTCTCCTTTACAAAAGTGGGAGCAAGGCAGAAGCAGGAAACTACAGACCTGTAAGTTTGACCTCAGTGGTAGGGAAAATGATGGAATCACTTCTGAAAGAAAGAATTGTTGAGCACCTAGAGGCCAGCGGGGCACAGGACCCAAAGCAACATGGATTTACAGCAGGAAGGTCATATCAGGCTAATCTAATTGATTTCTTTGACTGGGTGACCAAAGTAATAGACCAGGAGGGCTGTGGATATGACCTACCTAGACTTTAGCAAGGCATTGACACAGTCCGCACAAAGATTAATAATCAAGTTAGCCAGCCTGGGAGTGGGTCTCAGGGTGGTAGCCTGCATGTGAACTGGCTGCACAACAGGACACAGAAGGTAATAGTGAATGGAACACATTCCGAAGAAAGGGGTTACTAGTGGAGTACCTCAGGGCTCAGTACTGGGTCCAATCCTCTTTAACATCTTTATAAGTGACATTGCAGAGGGTCTGGAGGAAAGGTATGCCTCTTTGCAGATGACACAAGATCTGTAACAAGTTGATACACAAGAGGTGGTAAAAAGATGAGAAGGGACTTGGCAAGGTTGGAGGAATGGTCAGACATATGGCAACTTAGATTCAATGCAAGAAGTGCAAAGTAATGCACCTGGGAAACAAAAACCAGGAGAAGAATACACAATAGCAGGAGAGGTACTAACAACAACAAAAATGGAAGGGACCTGGGAGTAGTCATATCAGATGACCTAAAGGTGGGTAAGCAATGTGAGAAGTCAGTAAGGAGAGCCAGGGGATACTGGGATGCATAGGAAGGGGCATCACAAGTAGAAAAGGGAAGTGATTATCCCCTGTACAGACAGTTGGTGAGACCCCATCTGGAGTATTGTGTGCAGTTTGGAGACCTCATCTATGCAAGGACATAGACAGGATGGAAGCAGTCAAGAGGAGGCAACTAAAATGGTGCAGGATCTACATCAGAAACCATATGAAGAGAGACTGAGAGAGCTTAATATGTATACCCTTGATGAAAGGAGGGACAGGGGACATGATAGAAACATTCAAGTACCTCAAGGGAATCAACAAAGTCCAGGAGGTAGCATCTTTCAGAAAAGAGATGTGTAAGAACAAGGGGCACAGTTTAAAGATAGAGGGGGATGGCTCAGGGTAATGTGAGGAAATTCTTTTTCACGGAGAGAGTGGTGGATACATGGAACAGCCTTCCTGAGGAGGTCGTTGGGTCTAAAACAGTGGGGGAATTTAAACATGCTTGGGACAGACACAAAGCAATTATAGTGCGGGGTTGCAGGAAGCAGGCTATTGGTTAACTAGAATCTGCAGCTTATCCAGTAGGTAGGGAAATGGGCAGACTGGGTGGGCCAAGTGGTCCTTTTCTGCCGTCAAAGTCTATGTTTCTATGTTTCTAGGGGGTTCACAGTAGTGTTTGGGATTCTGAATGAGAGACCATGATGGCATTATAAGGCTGAGAATTTGAAGTCCACCAGGAAGTGACCTGACCAGGTCAAGGAGAAGATTCACAAGGAAGTTGGGGTATGGAGGTTCAACAGCACATTTTTATCCCCATCATCACCACTGTTGTGAGTTTCCTCAATTGGGTTAGTGCCCAAGAAAGCACAGGGGAGAATTCAGGATGATAACGGATGATAAATCAACTGCCTTACCCAAAAAGAGACTCTGTCAATGACTATACTGACCTGTGTTTCACAGTGGCGTCTTATGCATTTGACAGAGCAGCCGAATTGGTGCAGGTGGTGAGAAAAGGGGCCTTTCTGGGTCAAGGCAGATACTGAATTGGCCTTTAGTGTGTTATCAGTTCATGAAGAGGATAGAAATTTCCTAGAGATGAAAGTTGAAGGTCAATATTATGTAGACAGATGCATGCCCATGGAATGAGCTGTGGAGCGCACAGTGTTTCAGCATTTCAGCACCTTTTTGCAGTGGGTGGTAATAAAGCAAGCCAAGAGGATAGAAGTGGTTCTTTATTTGAATAACTTCTTGTTTGCTGGTTGGGCTGGCACTGAGGAATGTGGATACTTGCTGAAAGTATTTCAAGAGGTATATACAGACTTCAGGGTGCTGCTGGCAACGGGCAAGACAGAATGCCCCTTCACAGTGCTCTTCTTTTTGGAAAATGAGATTGATACAGAGGCCATGGTTTTTCAGTTGTCAGTGGAGAAGGTGCAGACCTTCCATGAATTATTAGCCGGAGCAGCTGGGGTAGGCAAAATCACATTATGACAGCACCAACGATTGTTAGGGCACTCCAACTTTGTATGTAAGACACTTTGCTTGTAAGAAAATTCCAGTGGGGAAGACATTTTTCCCTAAAATGGCAAAGGTGGGGGTTGGCCACAAAAAATTCCATTATATGCTTTCATGATGGAGAGTATGAAGGAAGATTTGGCAGTATGGATGGCTTTTTCAAATTGCCATAATGGTGTTTTGACATTGCCAATGGCTACCACCAGCTAGGAAATTGAGGTATACATGGATGCATCTGGATGCTCCCGTTTCAAGTGTACTTCCAAGGGCTTGCTGCACCAGGCAATGGCCAAGCGACTGGCAGGAGGCAAAGCTGACTGAAAGTGTCACTTTATTTGAATTTATCCAGACTGTAGTGGCCCTATGGGTATGGGGCAATCAGTTTAGGGTACTTTTCAGATGGCCAACATGGGTTTGGTGCACATCGATTGTCAGCTAGGTGCCAAAGTGCCAATGGGGGAATTTCATAGGGTGTTTGTGTTGTGGTGCCCACTCTTACACAATCAGTTTAAGGCATTGTGTGTATCAGGGTTTGATAATGACATCACTGACACTCTTTCTCATTTACAGTGGCAGAGGTTCAGGGAGCTGTTACTCAGAAAGGAGGAGGAGAACCCCAAGGTGGTCCCAGTCATGCTCTGGTAATTGGTGAGCCAGAAGCTTGGAGCTGATTTGTAATGCATTAGCTCCAGGAACAAGTGCAGCATACAGGAAGAAGGTTGAGAGTTTCTTGAATGCAAGGGAGGCCCAAGGGTGGACATGTGTTGACTATACCTGTAGACCAACTATGGTAGTACAGTACTTGCTGCTGGAGAAGTGAGAAGGGTTCACATCAGGAATGGTGATCCAGCAGCTGGTGGGGTAGCTTGGTATTTGAAAGGCATGGGTTTGTAGGACAACATAAGAATCTTTTGGCTTTGCATGCTGCAGGAAGTATGGGCACGAGTCACAACTAAGAGAGTGGACAGCCGGCAACTGATTAGTCCCGGCCTATCAGAGCAGGTGTGGGGGACATTGGAGTGGGTGTGTTAGAACTCACCAGAAAGATTATTGTTCAGAGCAGCCTTTCTAGAGGCTTTCTGTAAGGCATTCCAGGTGCCTGAGTTAGTACAGCCAAACAATGCTGCTGAAACAGATGTGGTCTTGGTATATGAGAACATGGCCTTGATAAAGGAATGAATGTTTTTGTGGGTCCATATGAGCAAACCATGGGTTGCTGGTGCAATGTGAGGGCACCGGGGGGGGGGGGCCATGAGATGTGGGATGGAAATACAAAGTACATAACCCAAAGATGTGTATGAGGATTCCATTCTTTCATAATGAAAACAGAATATCTCTAAGTGTATTTCAGTCTCAGGACATTGTAGGCAGGGCTATAAAGGGGTTGGGGTTGAAGTCAGCAGAGTTCAGTACACGTTATTTTTGAATTGGGGCAACCACGAATGTGAGGGCAATAGATTAAACATGCACCCAAATAAAGACGTTGGTGGAATGGAAGTCACAAGCCTTTTAAGGTTGTGTGGACCCTCATTTGCTATAACCAAGTTTATGTTTTCCACTGGGTGACAGTTCCCTGACAGAGCAGGTATAGATTTGTGGGCACTCATTCATCCATTGGGTGGCCAGAAGCACCAGGCAGATGCCGAGAGGCAAAAACATTTTTACTGGACCCACAATAGCAATAATTACAGTGTGTGAGCCACTGAGGAAACAGGTGGAAAGATTTTTAGCCATGGGTTTATTAATTTATTTAGTTTTTGTTAACCAGGTAAGCACACTAGACAAACCAGATGCCTATTTGCGACGAGGTTCCTTTGTAAATGAGTCTCTGACTCAAAGGTTGTAAATCCGACTTTAATAAATAAATAAATAAACTATTTTCAGGTGTGACCCAGGAGGTTACAAGGAAATAAGGAAGCAGATTACAAAACAGCTCAAGTAGATAAATATACAGATATTTCACAGATGAGGCAGGAGAGGAAAAAAAAAAAAGAAGCATACAGTAACATACACAGGAGCAGGTAACTTAATCTACAGACATTACAAACTGTGAGCAGAGAGGCAAATTTCAAATACCAGTTCAAATACCAAAGGGTGCAAGCACAAGGAACACTGTGGGCAGGTGGGGCTAGGAAGATAGCCAAGCACAGAGTCTGGGTAGGTGCCCCTCAAAGAGGACAAGTGGTATCTGGTGTGTCATTAGTTTAGGAAGGCCACTGGCATCATAAGTTCAACTGCAGGCTGAGGAGAGCAGCAAGTGATCCCAGAGGGAGTTACAGAAACATGTATGGGAGAGTGTAGTGTGAACAAGGGCAGGAAGGGAGTTCCATAATTTCAGAGGACAAGACACAAATGCTCTGTCACCCATTTGGGTGCTGGTATTGGGGACCTGGAATATCACAGAATCATGTGATCTTAGGGAGTAGGAGGAGGCGAAAGGTTTTAGGAGCTCTGTCAGAACAGGAGGAGTGGCTGTTCTCACCACCTTGTCAGTAAAACAACCTAGGATAAAGCGACGATGCTGGCCCGGTGGAAGTAAAGTAAGCTTATTGTAAAGGTCACAGTGGTGGGTGAGACACCAGGCTGCAAGGGCAAAGTGGCATATATTATTGTATAGGCCTCATACCATTTTGAGAGGTGAGTTTTAGCAGTGTGAGCAAATGTGACGAGTCCATAGCAGAGCGGGGGAAGAAACACCTCACTAGCCAGGGCAATACGCGCAGAGGGGGGGGAACTGTTTTTTGCTCTGTAAGCCAAGCCCAACTTACTATTTACAGCTCTACATACAAGGTGAATATGCTGGGAGAGGTTAAGCTGAGGGTTGAGGGTAACTCCCAAGTATTTGACCAAGTTGACGACCATCATGGGGGAGCCATCAGTGCTGATGATATTGAAGGGCACAGAGCATGCTTTTAACTTAGCCTGGGAACTGAAGAGCATGGCCTGAGTTTTCTTAAAATTGAGGATGAGCCTATTTTCTTTTAGCCAGGACTGTATATCACTAAAGTCAGTGTTAAGGTGCCAGTTGATGACACTAATGTCATGGGCATGAGTAATGATGACCAGGCCATCTGTGTATAAGGTGTCACTGCAATGGGATGGTACAGAGATTGTTTACAAATAGAGAGAACAGGATGGGTCCCAGGACAGACCCTTGGGGAACTCCAGATTTGACTGGGGTGAGCTCGGAGAGGGCCTTGTTAAATTTTGTAAGTTGTTGGCATCCTTGAAGGTAATTGGAAAACCACCCAAGGATGGGGGAGGATAAGCAAAGGGACTGGAGTTGCTAGCACAGATGTGCATGATGAACCAGGTCAGAGGCCTTGGAAAGGTGAATGAAGATGGCACCAGTGAGTTATGGCTGAGGCCCATCAGCAAGGCCCTCCTGGACTGTTGATGGTTCTTTTGGGGAGCAATGACCTGGGGCTGGTAAAATCATTGGGATTATTTTGCCAGATGAAAGATGGCCTTTATTTTTTGCAACAATTTTGGCCAGGGACAGTACATATATGGTCTCACATTCTGCCGCATTAAAAATGGTAAGCTAAAAAGACAAAGAAACTCAGCACAAAAGCACCAAGACAAAAGTTATCCAAAAAGGGCATTAGGAACAAAGCCAGGTTTTCAAGAAATGCAAAATCACCTCCCCCATAATGCAGAGCATTATGGGATATATATGCAAATCAGCATGAATATTTAGACTAGTTCTGCTCTAAGCAGGAATGCATGGTGCCAAAGCCCTTTTTGGGTAACCCTTACCTCAGTGCTTTTGTGTTGATATTCTTTGTCTTTTTAGATTGCGTTCTTATTTTGGCTTCACCGTGACCCAAACCAGTAAGACCACATTAGGGTTGGCTCATTTTCTGCTGGGGTGAGACAGAGATGAGGCACACTGATGAGTCTTGTGAGGGACTGAAATACACGTCTGTGTCTTCTGTTTGCACTCTTTGCAGGTTGTATGAGAGGTCTTTTGGCACAGGTCCACCACAAGATCTCTAAGACAAAAACAGTGCGGTCAATAAAAGTGCACACAAAATGCTGACACCAAAAGCCATGCTTCACAAATACGGCACAACATAATGATACTGCAACCCTGGGAGGGAGAAAGTTGGGGGGGATTTACAATTCCCAACTCTGGGAGGAGGAAGAAGGTCCGGGAGGGGGGACTAATGATTTGACTCATGTGCGGTAATATCCCCATGCCCTTCTGTAGATGTAAATTATTTGTCTTCACTTGCACTAGTTCCATGGTGCACATTTCACTGTGCTATTATTCTGGTGCAGTTTTGACAGTATACTCTTGGGCATCAAACATTCCTGCTTAAAGCTTTTTCTGAATCCTGCCTCTTCTGGTAGAATCCTGGTCTACTTGTAGCCCTACTACCTACTGTCAGTACTTCCTTGATCACCTCACTTACCCTGATACTGTTTTTATCAGCTGCAGTGACCTAAATCTGCATGTACTGTGTGCCCTCTATGTAAATACTTTTCTCCCTTGGCATTCTCCCCTGTAGGCATGTGTATGTATGTAGGTATGTATGTATATATATTTACATGTATATATAAGATATAAAATATGTTTTTTTTGTTTGTTTTGTTGCTGATTTTTGCTTATTACCGTGTTATTTTGTGTTGCAACTGTATTTGCTCCTCGTGTATATTGCATTGCAAGTGGATTGCACATCATTGCCTCAGGACCTTCTTGTAAATGATCCTGCTCTATGGAGTCATTTCCTGCCAATAAACTTTGACTTCACTTGACTAAAGCAGAACCAACCTAAATGTTCATGGTGATTTACATATGTATCCCATGATGCTCTGCATTATGGGCTACATGTGATTTTGTATTTGTCAAAAATGGTAGTATGCATTGTAAAGGATTCTGCAGAGATTGAGATGGCTCACAGTGTGGTCAACATGTCAATGCACAGCTTTATGAGCTCAATAAGGGCATGGTGCTGTGGCAGGACAAAACTGTGATCAAATTGCCACAGCTGTATGCAAGGAATGGGCTGCATTTGTGTACAGAGGGGTTGGATAGGTTGCTAGCAGATATACAGGGTGTTTTTGGAGAACTGCTAGTGTGTCTTTCTTTGGGGGATGGACTATAGTTTTGTTTTGTTTGTTTATTTAAAGTCTGGTGAATCCATGAGCATACAGCCCTTTTTCATGGGCAAACAGATACAACAAAGTAGCATAAAATGCACATTACACAAAAGAAGCAAACAAAAAACACAGAATGCAATAAAAGAAGCATCAACTAGAATAAATAAGTCCTGTGTAAAACAACGACTTAAAAGGGATGGCTAAAGACTTTCAGAATCATACACATTGACAATACTCTAAGGCCAATAAATATTTTTGAGTACAGATTTGAAGCTGAAAAAACTTGAAGTCACAAAGATTAGCTTCAGAAGCAGGAAGTTATAGAACTGCAGTAACTGGTATAACAAAGATCTCTGACCTAAACTTTTTTAACAGTGGGGATATGAAAATAATTATTTGACGCTGCATGTGTATAAGTTTAAAAAGTCAGAGGTTGGAAAAAAGAAAACAAAACAGAAAAAATCAGTTACTTTTTTAAGAGCAATTTTGCTGGCTAGAGTCCCTAAGTGTATCTTAAACCTCTGATCTACCAGAGGCCATTGTAGTGTACTGAAAAGAATACAGTGATGAGTCCAGGTGGGGAGCTAAGTGGTAAACCTAGCTACTTGGATATACAGGACCCATAGTCTGAACAGTACACTGTCCCCAGCAGGAAAGTAGAATAACATACTGGAAGCAATGTTATGGAGCACAACACTTTGTGAAAGTAATAACCTGCTGGAGGGAAGCAAGAATGGATTTAGACTGTACAGAGGACCCAATCTTTGATGCACTGTTTTTATCAGAATGGAAATATGAGAATTGTAGCACAGTGTACTGTACAGAGGCCCACATTTTTGTTCTATGACAATGTTCTCTCTATATAACTCTGTAATAATAAATGAAGGCAACTTTCTTCTAACGGGCATGTGGTCATAATGTTGCTGACAAAACCATGCACCATTGCATGCAAAGCAGTGTGTGGCAAAATAACATTGGCACAATATACCAACCAGCACACACAGAGTGCACACCACAGCAACATCTTAGTTTTTAGGGGGAATCCACCCCCACACCCCCGACATGGGAGGCTTCAACCACCACACCCCCTGGACTAATTATAATCAACTCCCAGGGGTTGTGGACATTGAGGGTAAAATAAAACTGGATCAGGAAAATTTTCGGTTGGGTGCCAAAAGAAGTTGCAGGACAGTGGGACCTGGGGAGAACCAAACTTCAGCCCCAGATCATTGACTCCACTGGAGGCAGGTGCTCTAGCCACTCCACCATGGATCAGCTTGGCCAGGCACTGCCCTGACAGCATCCTTCATCTTTCTTGCTGATAGCCTGCAGTGACATGGGTAGCAGTTTCTACCACATGCTGTAAAACCCCTGTCACTGTAGAGCCATTAGCACTTCTTGTAGTGCTATATTTCATGTGTGGTTTCATCCTCATTATCTTAACCCGTTACCCATCTAACATAGTGAAAAGTCATGTTTTTAGCTTTAGAAGCATTTATCACCAATTTTTGTGCCAGAAACCATTGTTGAACAGGATCAAAATCATGTTGTATTGTCTCCTTCAGATCGATAAGATTAGCCCCACTCTTGAAGATCATCTGCATGTAAGAGAATATTGATTTTCTTGCAAACCTTTGGAAGGGAATTTAGAATTTAGAAACACATTGAGAAAAAAATTAACAAAAAAAGGTCCCAGGATTGATCCCTTGGGTACTCATATTGTAAGTAGAGCAGATGAAGAAAAAAATTTGGAAATTTTAGTATTTTGTGAACAGCCATGTAAATAGTTCTGACACCAACTACTACATTGCCATAAAAGTCTAGGTCACTCAATGCCCTAGGAAGGAGCTGGTGATTAACCAGGTTGAAGGTCTTAGGGAGATCCATGAAGACGGCCATAGAATAGAAGTCTTTATCAATGGCCTCATGAATGCTCAGAGTGAATCCCACCATGAATGTTGCCACACTGTGACCGGGGCAGAAACCATGTTGGGCAGGGGTCAGAACATCATACTTAGTAAGGTAATCCAGAAATTGATCAAAAACAATATGTTCCATAACTTTTGCTGATGAAACCAAAAGAGAAATTGTTCAGCAGTTCTGAATATTAGATTGATCACCAGATTTATGCAAATGAACAATTATTGCAATTTTACATACTGAAGGAAACCTGCCCAAACAAAGGTAACTGTTACAAATGTTTGCCAAAGGAAAAACACAATATATATGTGGTGACCTTCACAAGTCTGAAATATAATTTATCAATACACTGAGGTTCATTTTAATAAAATGTCCATAGACATCTACTGGAGTCAGTACTTTGAAATAAAAATTAGGGACAATTTTACTTAAAAAAGGCAACAGAGCACATGTGTTTCCTGAGCAATTAACAGAATATTGAGGTACATACAGTCAAATTAGTGAAAAATGTATTAAATTCTTTAGCAATGTAACTCCCCTTACAGAAATAATTATATGAAATGTTTACATGCTGAGCACATTAAGCTATCCATGTGATATGCATGCTGCAAGCATGATTTAAATGTTAACTTGGAACTGATTGCATGCATGTGGCTTGCAGCATAGCCTAGAGGTTAGAGGAACAAGGTGTGAAAAAGCTTGATACATCCAGCAGACCAGACCTGAGTTTGATTCTCGCAACCTCCACTTGCATACTGTGTGACTCTGAGCAAGTCACTTAAGTACCCAGTGCTCCCATGTTGCCCCTGAAAACAGGCACTTGTGCCTAGTGGGCCTTATGCAGTTGCCAAACACTAACAAAAATAAAATAATAAAAAATGTGGTATGCATGCAGCAAGGAAGTGTGGAAGGCATGCTTTTTATGTCAAATTGGAACAGACTGCATGCATGTGGCATGCGTGTGAAAAGCAAGTGGTCACTGATAACTGCATACATAAAAGTTATGTGATTTGCTTAGGATCACACCATATACTGTACAAATGGGGGATGATGAGTTTTCAAACCCCGGTCTTCAGATTTCCATGTCTCCTGATTTGCAGTTCAGTGCCTTTAACCACTAAGCCATACTGCCTGCACACATATGGTTTGCGTGTACTTCAATACAAATCTGAATTCATCTGCACACATGCGGCATGCTTATAGCCAGTGTTATACTTTTTAGTTTTCTTGTCTCCCCTCATCTCAGCTGCACAGCTGAGTTCTAGCACACATACAAATGGAAACACATGTGGTTCTTCCCATCCCCAATACACACACTTACCCACACAACTACTTAATTTTTTCTGTCTCACCTGTACTACTATTTTCTCTCCATAGTTTTGAATGCTACCATGCTTACAGACTTTAAGGGGCAAACACAAAAGTAGAAATAACTTGAAAACCCACCCTCATGGCCAGTCTCCCCTCATGCACACACATAGTAGCTGCTACAGACAGTCCATTGAGTATTGATATAAGTCAAGAGCCTCTTACTCGAGTACTAGGGAGACAGAGGTAGTAGTATTTAAGAGATTATGTGCATATGCAGAATCTCTTTCAGGTAAAGGACTACAGCAGGACTAGAAGGCACAACATTCGACCTAAGGGAGGAAAGTTCAGAAGCACTACGAGGAAACTCTTCTTCACAGAAGGCATTGTGGAACCACGGAATATTCTGCTGGAGGGGGTGGTGGGAACCAAGACAGTGGGGGGAATTGAAGCAGACATGGGACAGACACTGTGGGATACACAAGCAGGCAGCTAAGTGGGGGGTTGAAAGCCATGGGCAGACTTGATGGAGCGTACGGTCCCCATCTGCTGACGACTTCTATGTTTCTATGTTCTATTCATCTATCTATACTCTGGAGCAGTGCATTAGATTTGGGCTTAAACCCACCCAGTTACTAACCAATTGTTTTCCTGGATAACGTTTTCACCCCCCTAAAAAAATGAAAGTCCCGATTTTGCTCCCTGACCCCATTCTATTCAATACCCAATCAATATGGGTCATGAAGCCACACAAAGGCACAGAAACATGAAAAACACATCAATATTTCTGCTATTCCTCCTTCCCTAATCCCCTTGTAAAAAAAAAATATTTTCTTTTATTTACCCGGCCATCTGGCCAGAACCTAGAGCCTGGTCCAGAGTGCCACCAGTCCAATTTTCAGTCTTCACCTCCTCTGTCCTGCTGCCAGAAGCTGGATGCTCACCAACTGAACCCACCCATCCTGTGTTGCTTGCTTCTTGCTTGGCTGCTGCTGTGGCTGCTGCTGCACTCCACTGATCAAGGCCTATGAAGACCTCTCACACCGCTGTCACTACTGCTGCTAGGTCTAGCTTGCTTCAGTGGGTGTCTGCTGTTTTTTTTTTAAGCTAGCCTAGTAGTGTAAGTAGGTAGCCTAGTCTCGAGTTAGCTTCCAGATCACCCTCTGCCCCTTCAGCCATCAGAGGAGACAGAGACTCACTAAGAGTAGACCAACAAAAATATATAACCACAATACTGCTATTCAGAGTTCAGTGCTCACTGAGTTCTCCAAGCTGTAGTGTGCAGCCTGTGTACTCTGTGGTGGGAAAGACAGTTGCACTTGCATGACTCATGTGCTCTTGCTTGGATGGAGCTCCTCCATGTCACATGTGATGGTGCCACTGCTAATAGGTGGAGAGAGTGGACAACACAATACAGACACAGTCAAGTCAGGAGTGCAGCTGCAGCATGAGTGCACACAGGCCATGAGAGGCACTTATTGTGCAAAAGATTAAATCCAGATTTAATGCCGTTATTGCCACACCATAAGAACAACCTAGGCACAAAAAGGGGGCAACTACCTAAATGTCACCCCTGCTTTATGGTAGAAATTCATTCTCAGGTGCTAATACAGCATCGGTACAAGTAAATACAATGGTTTCCACTGTGTTCTGAGGTACTGTATCTCCATGTTTCAGGATGTGTTCTGATCATTGTGAGGGTCAGTGTCCCTCATTATCCCTCATTTTGAGTGTCCAAGTCCCTTATTTCAGTGACAAAATATGAGTTATGGTGCATGCTTCCAAGACACTACTCAGCATGAAGAATGCTTGGCCATAGTGTATATGCTCCATACAGAATGACAAAGGAAAAGGAAAAGTAAATGAGCTGAAACAGTCATGGAGAAACATATTTGTAGCACTAAATATGCATAAGGGGATTTGCATGCCCCAAAATAAAAAGATAAGGCTTCACAACACAGAGGCCTCTCTTCACACATCTGGAATGGGGAATGTTGACTGAGTATATCCTATGCTTTTAATGCAGTAAGCAAACAATACTTTACAAAGTAATGGTCATGTAATGACAAAAATCAAAAGCTATTAAGCAACTTGGAAAAGGATCAGAATTAATAAGTTTACCTAATTTTAATGGGAACTCAACGATAATGTATTTTAATGGCTCTAATTGCTAGCAGTAGTATAAGAAATAGAAACTGATGAGATGGGATTTGCATCAGCTTAGCTGCTGCACACATGGCAAGTGTGCAGCATGTGAACCTGATGTGATTTTTAAATAATGTTCTCACCAGCTTAACTGCTGCACTCTGGCAAGTGTGCAACATGCAAACCTGATGTCACTTTTTGAAGAAATTCACACCAGCTTACCTGCTGCACACGTCAAGCTTGCAGCATGCAAACCTGATTTGCTTTTTAGATCTGGTTCACTTAGGTTCACTTTGTGTATGCAAACTGCATGCAAACATTGCACAATTAAGCATATGGCATTCATTCTACATGTACACAGCACAATTATTTTTCTGCAAGGGTCAGATAAGTGAGTAAACCAGAGCTAGTGAATAGCACATTAGAACTAGTTTTATAGTTTTCAGTCTATGGTTCCCAGCAAAAGCTTATGAGAAGTGAAGTGCCGGGATTTAAAGAAGGTAGTGTGGACCAGGTTTGGGTGATTGTATGCATTTTTTACCTGTTGCAATGTTTACTGGCTGCTAACAATATGTTTGGCTAGTATCTATCCTAATATTAGCAGATATTTTGGTGTGGTATATCCGCACTTATAGCTATAGCTACTGCCTTTAATTTTGTGTAATATATGACTTCAATTTGCACTAATGTAATTTTGCACAGATAACTCTGAACTGATGGATTTGCACTTGTCTTGAAATAAATATTTTGATAAACTTCAGAGCAATTGTATGCCTCTTCAGTCACCCATTTTTGCATTTTGCTTTTTAAAGTATACCAGTGTGCATTATACAAAATGTAGTTTTCTGGACTGTAGTCATCCAGTGGTGGCATGGAAGTCTCACAGGTAGTGTACAAAGGAGGGAATGGGGAGAACCTGCCCCTAACACAAATGGGTTTCTTTCTAAGCTGGCAGAAAGTGATGTCCTGATGATGAGGAGCCCTGTGGGCCAGTCAAGGGATCACTTCCATGGGATGTGGTCTCTGCATGTGTAGTGCCCTCTGATGTGGGAGGAGGGGCACACAGCAATGGGAGCATTTTCTTATGCCATAGAGGCCATAGTCTCTCAGTTGCAAATGCCCCTTTTTATGGCTGTGGGAGGAGCCTATAGCCATCTTGCTGTCTGTAGCTGGACAAATGGAGGAAAGTGGAATACATTTTTGGACATTTCAATGTATCCTTCCGCAACCATAAATCACTATGCCAATTGAAATACAATTCCCCCTTCTTTCTGTTTAGAATCTTGGAGACAGCACTAAAGTTGCTTATCAGATGGCATTAGGAAACTGAAACAGCTTGTTAAATATTGGTTGCCTATTAAACTGGAGATTTGTTTACCCCCTTCAAAATGCAACAACCTGCACTTTTAAATACTTAGCATTTAAACATTTTCTTGCTACTAGTGTCAGTTGAGGAAGTATTGTCTTTCAAGTACGATCCATACCGCATAAATGTCACCCTTTCCCAGGAACAAATCTAAAAAGATTTACACTTTTTTTTAACCTCTTAAGAGACTATCTGATAAGACCTGTCTCAGACATATACCAAGTCTTATGTGACCTATCCAGGCTAATTATATAGCAATCAGCAGGCATTCTTGCAATACTTTTTGGGGAAAAAATATATTGAGCTGCAGCAAACACACTTGCATGCATGCACGACACACACACACACACACACACTGTACACACCATCCTCATGGCCACAACATTCAAAATAAATACTGAAATATAATATATTATAAAACAATAGACTGTTTGTCAGTGAACACAGTGAAGTTCAGTTTACAGTAGATTTCCTTTAAATGTTTCTCATCCTATATTTTGTATCTTGCATAGTGCAAGGGAGCTGCTATATCTCATTGTCATGGTGATCTTCATTTTACACATTTTTGCACTGTATTTACTCAGGATGTCCCGGATTAGATGCAGTACCTTGTTTTCAGTAGGGTCATGATTTTACCATTTTTATAATGTATTTATTCAGGGTAGCCTAGTCCAGATGTAAAATATTGTTTTCAGTGTGTTCTGATTTTATGCAGTGCAGCATAATATTGTGGAGATGTAGAACCCCACTGAAAATAAGATGCCATGTCTTCTGTCAACTATCCAGGCTAAACACAGAGTGATCAGCAGGCGTATTCTAGGAAAACGCATAGTAAAAATGCTTAAAAGGAAGACCACATTGAAACTGCCTCTCAGTAGATCTGAATAGTGCAAATTCATTAGAAATAATGAGTAAAAGCTTCTCAAAAGCTCTCCACAGCCATACTGGCTCTGACCAGAGTTTGTTACTAAATTGTGGGTTCAGCTGGTGGGTCAGCTGTGGGTAGGCGGACAGACCAGTGGAAGGTTAGGACAGCATAAAAAGAGGCTTGTTGACACTACCAAGCTGTCCACATCATAATAGTACCTGTTGTTGGTTATTTTAAATAAACATGTTGCTGTGGCCATTTCTTCCACAACACTGTGTATGTCTCTTCTTTTCTGGTAAAATGGGTAAGTGACCTACTCAGACAAAGTGAAAAAGTGCATTAAAAAGTTAAGTACATCCAAGTTCAAAATATACTTTTCAGCCCCAAATCATAACACTGCTTTTGTTAATTTCACAATGGCTGCAAAGAAAAGTCTTACTCCAAAGCTACAGTATCTTGCATTTCTATATACAATTAGAAACATAGAATTTGACTGTAGATAAGGACTGCTTGGCCCACCCAGTCTGCCCATTTCCCTACCTAACGGATAAGCTGCAGATCCTAGCTAACCAACAGCCTACTTCTTTAAACCTCCACCCACTAGAATTGCCTTATGTCTGTCCCAAGCATTCTTGAATTCCACCACTGTTTTTGACTCCACAGCCTCCTCAGGAAGGCTGTTCCATGCATCCACAACCCTCTCTGTGAAAAAATACTTCCTCACATTACCTCTGAGCCATTTCCCCAAGCTTCAAATTGTCCCCCCTTGTTCTTGCACATCTCTTTTTCTGAAAGATGCTACCCTCTTGGACTTTGTTGATTCCCATGATGCATTTGAAAGTTTCAATCATGTCCCCCCTCTCCTGGAGGCTATACATATTAAGATCCTTAAGACTCTCTTGATATGTCTTCTGGTGGAGACCCTGCACCACTTAATTTGCCCTCCTCTGGACTGCCTCCATCCTGTCTATGTCTTGTGGAACCTGGGTCTCCAGAACTGCACGCAGTACTCCAGATGGGGTCTCACCAGCTGTCTATACAGAGAGATATAAACTTCCTGTTTTCTACTGGTGATGCCTCTCCCTATGCATCCCAGTATCCCACCAGCCCTACTTACTGCCTTCTCACATTGCTTGCTCATCTTTAGGTCATCTAATATGACTACTCCCAGGTCCCTTTCCATTTTTGTTGTTGTTAGTATCTCACCCACCATTGTGTACTCTTCCTCTGGGTTTTTGTTTCCCAGGTGCATTACTTTGCACTTCTTAGCATTGAATCTAAATTGCCATACATCTGACCATTCCTCCAACCTTGCCAAGTCCCTTCTCATCCTTTCTAACCCACCTTGTGTATCAACTCTGTTGCAGAGCTTTGTGTCATCTGCAAAGAGATATACTTTTCCTTCTAGTCCCTCTGCAATGTCGCTTATAAAGGCATTAAACAGGACCTAGTACTGAACCCTGCGGTACCCCACTAGTAACCCCCCCTTTCTTCAGAGTGGACTCTGTTTATTATTACTCTTTGCATCCTGTTCTCCAGCCAATTTTTTACCCAGGCTACCATCTTGGGACCCACTCCCAGGCAGGCCAACCTGTATATTAATCTTTTGTGTGGGACTGTGTCAAATGCCTTGCTAAAGTCTAAGTAGGCCATGTCTACAGCCCCTCCCTAATCTACTACTTTGGTCACCCAGTCAAAGAAATCTATTAGATTTGTCTGACATGACCTTTCTGCTGTGAATCCATGCTGCCTTGGGTCCTGCACTCCTCTGGCCTCTAGGTACTTAACAATTCTTTCCTTCAGAAGTGATTCCATCATTTTCCCAATCACTGAAGTTAAACTAACAGGTCTATAGTTTCCTGCTTCTGCCCTGCTCCCACTTTTTGAAGTGGAATAACATGAGCCCTTTTCCAGTCTTCAGGCACCACCCCATCCTCCCATGATTTATTAAAGAGGGTAGTCAGTGGTGTCACTAGTTCTACCCTTAGTCCTTTTAGAATTCTGGGATGAATCCCATCAGACCCCATTGCTTTGTCCACCTTCAGTTTTATGAGTTCCTTCAGAACCCTTTCTTCTGTGAAAGGGCTGGTATCAACCCCGATATCCAGAGTGTTTCTATTGTTTGGTTTAGGTACCTCCCCCTCTTCATTTGTGAATACTGAGCAAAAGTATTTGTTTATTATCTCTGTCTTTTCACAGTCACCCTCTGCCCACCCCTCCCTTTATTAAACCTCACTATCCCTCCCTTGGTCTTCCTTCACTCCCGATATACCTATAAAAGGTTTTATCCCCTTCTTAACTGAGTTGGCTACCTTTTCCTTGGTTTGGGCCTTTGCTGTTCTGACTGCCTTTCCTGCTTCCTTTTGCTTTAACTGATACAATTCTCTGTCCTGCTTCTTCTGTGATTTCTTGTACTTCCTGAATGCTCTCTTTTTCTCCCCAACCTTCCCTGCCACCTCCTTTGAGAACCATAGTGGTTTCTTACATTGTTTTGTTTTGTTTATTTGCTTCACACAAAGGCTTGTTGCCTCTGTCATGGCAGTTTTGATTATTCCCCATTGTTTTTCCACCCTTCCTTCCTGCCCATTTGCTAGTGCATTTCTTAGGCACTCACTCATTTTGGCAAAGTCTGCCCTCCTGAAGTTCAGTACCTTTGCCTTTGTATGGCTTGACTCTATTGCTGTGTTTATCATGAACTGTACTGCTCAATGGGCACTCTTTCCCAAGTGGCTACCCACTTCTAAATCTGTGATCCTCTTGCCATCTCCATTTGAAAGTACCAGATCTAAGATTTCTCCCTCTCGAGTGGGTTCTGATACTAGTTGTCTAAGACATGCCCCCTGTAGGGCATCTAAAATGACCCCACTCTTAGAAGTGGCTGCTGCAAATGCACTCCAGTTAATATCTGGCATATTCAGATCCCCCATCAGCAATATCTCCCCTTTTTCTGCCATTCTAAGGATACTTTCTATCATTTCCTTGTCAATTTCCTCAACCTGAGATGGGGGTCTGTATACAACCCCTGTGCAGATTGTGATGCCATTGCCTGTCTCCAAATTGACCCACAGTGCTTCCTCACCTCCCTGTTTGCCCTTTTGTTCTGTTGCTTTGATGCCATCCCTTGTGTAGAGAGCTACTCCATCTCCTCTTTTACTCTCACTGTCCCTCATGTAGATGGTGTGTCCTGGCATGTTTATGTCCCAGTCATGGTTCTGTGTGTACCATGTTTCTGTGACTGCCTCAATATCCAGATGTTCCTCCTTCATCAAGGCCACTAATTCAGGAAGCTTGTTACCCAGACTAATGGCATTGGTACTCATTGCTCTCCATTATTTGATGGCTTTACCTCTTGTATCACCATGCCTGTCCTCATTGACTTTGCTTTCTCCATTTACTCCTGTCCTGTTCCCTACTGACCTTTTTACCTTGGTCTTTACCTCATTTAGCACCCAGTTTTGCAGGGGAAGCTAGGAATCCCCTGCTGCTTATCAGTGCCTCCCCCCTTGACTAGTTTAAAAGCTTGCCAAGGAAGCATTTAAACTGATCACCCAGTAGACTTGTTCCCTTCCTTGACAGATGCAGACCATCCTGCCACTATAGGCTGGTATCCCTCCAGGTGGAACCCCAGTCCCCAATGAAGCCAAATGCCTGTGCTCTGCACCATTTTTTTAACCATTCATTGAATTGGACGGTGCAAAGTACCCTCGCCTCACCCTTGCCATAGACAGACAGCACCTCTGAGAAGGATACTGTGTGTGCTACTTGCCTTAGGCCCCCTCAACAATTCCACAAACTCCTCCTGCACTGCTCTAATCTCATATTGAGCCAATAAATGGTGACACAATACTATTAAAAACTCTTTCATAATTCTGCTAAACTGTATACAATTTTTAACAGATATTTCAACTTTGCAGCACAAGACATAAAAACAGAGCTCTGGTGGTCAAGGACAGCATTGTGCTTGGAAACTGACTGCAGACACACAGGCTGCTAAAGGACAGACTGATTTGCGCAGCTCTGGTGAGAGGGATCGTTTGGGTGGGTTGCCGTGGAAACAGAGGATTGCATAGGTCCTTAGGAGATTGCTAGCTTTTGCCCAGAGGTGTTCATAGCATCTCCTAAAATTCTGCCAGTAGTGGACAGGTAGCAAGCGTAGTGCTCCTGGGTGTTAAGTCCACCGCATGAGGTGGCATTTTATGTCTTATACTATTTTGTTTTTAAAATATTAGTTGATAGTGTGGCTTGCTGTGCAGCAAGTAGATCCAGCTACACTTTGTGAGGGGGCTTCATATAAGGAGCACCACAGCAAGCAGAAGCAAACAGAAATTGAGCCCTGGTGGTCAAGGAGTTAATTGTGTTTGGAAACTGACTGCAAACACACAGGCTGCTAAAGGATGGACTGATTTGAGCACCTCTGGTGAGAGGGATCATTTGGGTGGTTTGCTGTGGAAACAGGGAATTGTGTAGGTCCTTAGGAAATCACTAGCTCTAGCCCAGAGCCACTCATAGCATCTCCTAAAATTCTACCAGTAGTGGACAGGTAGCAAGCGTAGTGCTCCTGGGCATTAAGTCCACCGCATGAGGTAGCATTTTATGTCTTATACTGTTTTGTTTTTAAAATATTAGTTGATAGTGTGGCTTGCTGTGCAGAAAGTAGATCCAGCTACACGTCCTGAGGGGGCTTCATATGTGGAGCACCACACTGAGTGGGAGCGAGCGTGTGTGGGGCAGATGCAAATTTGCGTGCATGGAGACTCATGCACAGACACGCGCATTCGCGCATGTCTGCAACACTGTGGATGCCAGGATCAGGAGCCTGAACAAATCATTATTGCTTTAGTTGGGTAATCTAAGTAACATTTAAATGGTCAGCATGTCTCAAGGTAAGGGAAGATCTAAGCAGTTACTAAAGCAATGCATGGTTTGTAAAATGTACACTGAGGGTAGTAAGGAGCAACAGTTTAGGTGCAAAAACTGTTTATTAGTGGAGTCACTTCAAGAAGAAATTAAAAATTTATTAGAAAGACTGGAGATTAAAAAAGAGATAGGTGAATTAGAAAAATGCATTGATACTATGTCAGAAAGCCTCCCAATGCATGAAATAGGGATTACAACTAGTACTCCTAGTTGTATGACAGTTAAAAACAGATCACAGTGAATAAAAAGGTTAAAGGTTTAACAAAAGTAGTGAGCAAGAATAAAAAAATAATTCCAACTATGAGTGTGGAGGATAGTTTCCAACAAAGTAACCCCCTGCAACTGAGCAATGCATTTGAGGTCCTTGGAAAAACTGTGGAGCTGGAAAATACAGATAGTCAAATTACTAGAGAAAAAATGAATGCTAGCAGCAGAGAGCAACATAAGCAAAGAAAAGATGAAGTACAAGCAAGGATAGCTGATAACTCACACCTTGAGCTAGAAAAGGTAGAGATATCCATGTGATAGGTGACAAATTAACTAGAGGGATAGAGGAAATAGTTTGTAAAAATAGGAAACTGTATATGACAGTTAGTACATTGCCAGGGGTCAAAATAACAGATTTGCATGACTTACTTGATGGACTGTTGGAGAACTCACATAATCCTCTTGTTATTTTACATGTAGGAATTAATGACATAGGAAAAAATAAGCTAGAAATCATACAGGATGGCTTCAGGAAATTGGAAAACAAAATTCAAATCAAAGGAGGTGAGATCATGATATCAGGAATCCTACCAGTACAAGGTCCACAAGAATATAAGAACTGTGCCATAAATCAAATTAATAAATGGTTATGTTCCTATTGTATTGAAATGCATATAGGTTTCATAGATAACACTGGGACATTTCAAAATAACCATCTTTTTAAGCATGATGGGCTGCATTTAAATAGGGTGGCTAGTAGGATGCTGGGGATTAAATTTAATAAGGTAATTTAGTTTCATTTAAACTGAAAGGAGAGGGCCGGGTTTTTGTAGACTTGAGTAAAGCAAAAAATGAGGACACAAAGGAAAATAAAAGTGGGGATTTGAATATAGTTTTATTAAATGCAAGAAGCCTACTAAATAAATTTGATGAATTCCAGCACATGCTGGTTTCTGGAAACATTGATATAGTATTGATTACGGAGACATGGTGGAATGAAGCCAATCCATGGGGAAAATATATCTCAGGCTATAAATTATATTCCAAATCTAGAAACCACAGGAGAGGTGGTGGAATTGATATTTATATCAGAGATATTATAAACAGTGAACAGGAAAAAATCCATTTTGATAATCTTGAAATGATATGGATAAAAATATTACATAAAGATCAGCCTAAAACTAGACTTGGATTAGTGTATAGGCCTCCTTCTATAAATAAGCAGGATGATGACCTTCTCTTTGAATTTATCTCAAATTTAGACCCAGCTGCGGATGTACTCCTAATAGGGAATTTTAACTTGCCTGAAATAGATTGGAAATATCAGATTGGGAAATCCAGCACAGCAAATATATTCTTGGAAGTAATTGAGCATGTGGGGATGGAACAGAGAGTAATGGGTGCAACTAGGGGTCAGAACATCCTGGATTTGGTATTAACAAATATGGGAAATAAAATTATTGATTTAGAATTAGGAAGTCCCTTGGGAAATAGTGGCCATTGTAAAATCTAGTTTACAATACCAGGCAAAGTAAACATTAAGGCCCAGATATTCAAAAGGGTTGCACATGGTGCAACAGTGTTGTGCCATGCACAACCCACTGATGCACCCCGGCGTGATATTCAAAAGAGAAAAGTGCGCCGCACATATCCGGTTGTGCCGGAATGCATCAGTAATGTATGCAGGCACAGGTGGGGGGGCTTGCCCATGCATAACCTGCACAGTCCGATATTCAGCCCGGGATGTGCAGAGTCATGCATGCGCAACCACTACCTGCACCTGCACAAAGTTAAGCCCCAAAAAAAGGAACAAGTGATGGCCACCCACAGATGAGCTGCCACATTGCAGGGCACAACACAGTAGCTGCCACCTGTGGGTGGCCACCCGAGTTCCTGCCGCACCTGGCGGCGCCCTCCCATGCCCCATCGCGGGCATCACAGTAATAATCCACCTGTCCAATATCCCTGGTGGTCCAGTGGACCTCTATGTGCCTGATTGTGGGCATTTGTCCAAGATTAAGCCCCACAGGTCCAATATCCTGGTGGTCAGTGGACCCACCTCAGCCGATCACGAGGCATCTGTACCTCATCAAATACCCTACTACCGTGGTGTGTGTATACCCCCACCCACCGCCACTGCCTGCCCTGCTCCCCCGTCAGCCAGCGGGTGGCAGCATCCCACCCGCCTGCCACCTCGCCGCCCACTGACTGACAGCTTGGTTGCTACCATTGGTTCACAGCGTGAGCTGACGGTGCAGTCTATTGTATTTGACCAGTCCAGATATGTGAATGAATTCATTCATGCATCTGGACTGAGTAGTACGGTATGGTTGCACATCATTGGCTCACGCCAGAACCAATGGGTGCAGCCCTACCGAGCTGTCAGTCGGTGGGCGCGGGCTTCATGCGGTTGGGTGCTGCTGCCCGCCAGCTGACAGGGGGGAGCGGGGTGGTGGGGCTCAGTGGGCGAGTGGGGTGAGGTGTACACTAGACCACCAGGGTAGTAGAGGTATTTGATGAGGTACAGATGCCCGCAATCGGGCTGAGTGTGGTCCACTGGACAACCAGGGATATTGGACTTGGGGGGCTTAATCTTCAGGACAAATTCCCGCAATCAGGCACATAGAGGTCCACTGGACCACCAGAGATATAGGACAGGGTTTTTTTTGTACACAAATGCCCATGATCGGGCTGCAGGGGGCGTCGGTCCCCGACGGCTGCTGCCTGGCAGGGTGCCAGGTGCAAGTCCTCGGGGATTGGCGCACCTGCATGCTAATGGCATGCAAATGGGGCTATGATGAGATGCAAATGGCCCCCTGTGCACCTTGCACAAATTATGGCCCCATTTGCATGTCCCCTTTTGAATATCACAGGTGCTGTGCATGGCGCAATGGCACTTGCACTAGCGCATCTCCATGCTCCACTCTGGCCACTTGCGCTGGCACAGTGCCACTGTGCCATGCACAGTGGGGGTGGCCAGGGTGCGATATTCAAAGCTGCTGCGCCATAGTGCAGCTCCTTTGAATATCACCCAGGCCACACCCCGGTGCAACAAAGTTGAGCTGCACCCAGGCTTGTGCCACAGCCTGGCACAGTTTGAATATCCGGGCCTAAATGTGCTCAAGGGTTAACACAAATGCTTAACTTTAAAAAGGCTAACTTTTCTGGTTTTAGGACTGAGTTGGTGGCCTGGGATTGGTATATAGAGTTTTCAAACAATAATGTAGATGAAATCTGGGAAATTTTGTTAAAAAGAATTAAAGTGGGGGTGCATAAATGTATACCTTGTAAGAAGAAATATGTCAGTAAAACAAAAAATTCTAAAGGCTTGTTTAACTCTAAACTTAAAAAAATGATTAAAGAAAAGGATAAGATCATTAAAAGGGTTAATAAACAAAATAAAAATCTGGAAGGATGGGTTTTGTATAAAGAAAAAGTTCAACATCTTAAAAAAGAAATTAAGAAAGCCTAGGCAGAATATGAGCTTGGTCTAGCTACAAGAATAAAAAATAACCAAAAGGCCTTTCATAATTACATCAGTGGATAAAAGAAGGGATCTATCAATATAGGCTCCTTTTGTAATGAAAAAGTTGAATCTATAACCAACACTAAACAAATGGCTGACATACAAAATTCTTATTTTTGTTCTGTATTTAATATAAACATTTCTAGCAGTTCTGTGAATAAGTTAAGTTTTCAGGTAGGGCAGGTTAAAATTGACCCTAAAGATGCACTGGTTAGGCTGGAATGTATTAATATAAACAAATCTCAGGGACCGGATGAGCTCCATCCTAGGGTACTAAAAGAATTGGTGGTCCTTTTGGCCCCTCCACTAACATATTTATTCCAGAAATCTCTAGATCAGGGAATAGTAGTACAAGCTTGGAGAGAAGCTATAGTTGTCCCATTGTTAATAAAAGGACCAACTACAAAACCAGAAAATTTTAGACCAGTGAATTTAACATCTATAGTGGGGAAGCTATTCAAGGGAATACTGAAGGATATTATTTTAAGACATTTGTCTTCAAACAACTTAATTGACACAGCTCAACATGGATTTACAAAAAAAAGTTACGTCAGACATATATGTTATAATTTTACGAAAAAGTAAATAAGGCTCTGGATAGAGGAGATGCAGTTGATGTTGTATTTCTGGATTTCTCCAAAGCATTCAACAAACTGCCACACAAAGAAATAGTGGATGTATTGAACAGTGTAAAGATACCAACCAATATAGTAAAATGGGTGGAGGCCTGGCTGTATGAGAGAAGGCAAAGGGTTAATATCAGAGGAGTTCTCTCTGAATGGAGGGGGGTTGCCAGCGGTGTACTGCAGGGATCTGTGTTGGGCCCATGTTTATTCAATCTTTATGTCACTACAATTAGGATCATTTTTCCCAGCATCTGGATAAGTATATTTGCAGATGATTGTAAGATTGGGGGTATAGTTAACAATACTGAAGAATACATCAAGGTACAGAAAACATTGGCTATGCTGAGCCAGTGGATGGATCAACATAAATTAGAACTAAATCTTAGTAAGTGTGCAGTAATGCACTTGGGAAGTATAAATAAAAAAAAATATCTCCAGCATAGGTACGACTCATTTAAGGCAGACTCTCATTTAAGGCAGACTATGGAAGAAAGAGACCGGGGGGTGAGAATAACAGATGACTTGAATTTAGTGCACATTGTAGAATGGTGGTTAAAAAGGCTAATCAAGTATTAAACTATATATTATGGCACATTGGCAGCAGAGACATGAAGGTGATGGTACCCTTGTATAGTGCATTGGTGAGGCCCCATTTGGAGTACTGTGCTCGGGTTTGGTCACCATACAGACATGTAGATATCAGGAGATTGGAGGGAGTACAATGTAGGGCCACAAAGAGAATTTCTGGTCAAGAACACGTGTCATATCAGGAAAGATTAAAAAATCTAAATCTTTATACGTTGCAGTGTTACATAATTAGAGGGGATATGTGCATGATCTACAGGGCATTCAAGGATGAGCACTTAAGGCAGGATTTAGGATTAGCAGTTACGAATAATAGCTTGCATGAAACAAGAGCACACAAACTACAATTAAAACGACAAATGGAGAACACTGAGGAGAAAGAATTGGTTTAGCCAGAGAGGTGTCAAGTTGTGGAACACTTTACCAGAACAATTAGTAACAAATGGGTCAATGGATTGCTTCAAATGTGGTCTGGATAAATATTATCATACCAAAACATCCATGGTTTAGAGAATAAGTAAAGATAGAAAAATGGCAAGCATTAAGGACGCAAGTCTATGTAGCTTGAATAACCTATGAAACCTATGAAACCTAGTGGTAATGGCCCTGTTGTGTCCTTATGCAAGTCCTCATGTATGATCAGGAGCACAGTCCTAAATCTGAAAGATGAACATAGAGATTTTAGTGTCAAACACTATATATGTACATTATCTTGTTTGATCCCATTGTTTCGTACTTTTACACACTAATATATTTACTTGCAAAGAAATATTTATTTAGTCCCTTACTGATCCCTAACCATACCTAAATACAAAAGATAGAAAAGGAAATGGGGAAATGTGTACAGGGGGTCTAGTTAAGCAATAATGCTCAATTGGGCATGTGTCATGCTTGGATAATGGTGGCTGGGCAAGAGGCTGTAGGCTGAGTGTGTCCAACACCTGAGAAGTGATGTTATCCTATGACACATGCCCTAGAGTGCATTATTGCAGTTATAAAATGTCTTGTTTGCAAAAAAAAAAGAAAAAGAAGGTTAAAAAAATACATGTTTGAAACACATTTTTAACTGCTTGTTGAATAGGTGTGACGTTATGCTGGAATAACATGACTGTTGAAGATCAGCTCTGACCAATCAAAGCCCAGGAATTTTTCTTGCCATTTATAATTCAGTGTTTAGACTGCATCTGAAGATTTTTGTATTTTACTGAAATAAACATATATGAAATAGTTTCCTTCTTTTTTGTCCTCCTTGCTCTGCTGGTTGGATTCCATCTTCTTCTCTTTCCTTCAGATTACTATTGCTATTTGGTCACAGTCTTTTTGGCATTTTAGGATATCCTTGTGCAACCAGGGAGTGATTTCAGCTTTCACTGCATTGCAGTACCTTATTGCATTGTGTTTTTTTTTTATTTGCATTGTGTAACACTGTACCACTCTCTTTTACTGCCCCCCCTTAGGTCACAACTGGAAATGAGCCTTGACTCAGTATGTCTTACCTGGCCAAACATTCCAAATACATACATTTTCTTCTACCCATCCACATTCTTTTAAATGTTGCTTATAAGAAAAATACCAATGTGGCGAGTAGAGAAGACAAATGAACCACAGTTGACTATGAGCCTTTAGGATTTCCCTTTATTAACAGCAAACAAAAGGAAAAGAATAACTTGCTTCTGTCTGCTGTCTACTGTGTCTATGGTGTGGAGTATACTTTAGCATTGGGATTAAGGCCTGCTGCTGCCCCTTTAAGAGCTCTGAACAGATGTTGGTGTGTTATTACTGTTTTAGGAGGGGCTTGGGATGTATCTCTTGAATTATCAGTGGTCAGGCAGTCGGTATGGGTCTGCTGCCTGGGTTAGACTCTTTTGGTATGCTGTCTTTGTAGTCTGAGAATAAACTCCTTTACTTCTACATTTATGTTATGCATCAGTCTGTTATTCCTGTGGTCCAGAAGGTGTCTACCACAGAAACAAGAGATGGGCCTGGCAGATCTTGGAAGAAGGTAAGGGTCCAAGTGGCAAATCAATACCAAAATGCCACACATGGTGGAGAATGCGGCCCTTCTTCGGCCTAGACCCTATCTCACTTGTCTGTGTCACTGGTTACCCTAGTTCATTGTCCCAGTATGCCTGAACAGCTTACATATTGCTAGGACCACAGCCTTAGCTGCAGAAAAAAAAAATAACTATCTCCTGCTTTGTGCAGCAGCCTGCAGCCCTTCTCTAACTTTGTAGGCTGTGAAAGAAAAGAAATGTGTGCTGCATATTACACGCCAGCTAACTGCATGAACTGTAAATTACAATCATCCAAGCCTGAGCAGCACGCAGCTGTGGACTGCATGTTCATTAACTCTTAAACCAGAGACGTGGCTTTCTGTTATTTTAACTTGATGTGCCTTCCAATACATAGACATTTGTTTTGCCAACTCTGCCTGAAGAAAGTATTCCAGGCCTTTAAACTTTGAAGAGAGCAATAAATCTCTCCCCAGAAATACTTTAGATAGCCTGGAAGTCACTCAGCCAAACCAAAGCCTGCCATTTATCTTTTGAACAGACTGCAGAATAGTAATCTTGCATTCTTTCAGCTGCCCTGAGATAAGCCACTGCTTACAGCTACAAAACAGAAAGCAACCTTTACCCTCTGTTGGCAGCCATATTGGGAATGTCAAACTAGCCAAGAAGAGTATGCTACATTTCGGTGGCCATCTTTGTGAGGGGCATCAGCTTGATCAAAATGATCTTACTCCATAGAAAATAATGGCGGCCATGTTTTTGAGGGGCAACCCATTGAAATGAATGGACACTGAACCAAATAGCTGCATCTTGCAAAGAAAAAAATATTGCAGTAACAGACAGCACAGAATTGAGTTGGAATTGTTTATTAAGATGTCATTTGATGGATTTTGCTTACAAATAATTGTACTTTGATCAACAAAAACAATTTTCTCCATGGCACCCCATCTGCTGCATGACATCCCGTCTCCTGCATGAAGGTAATTCCTTCTCATAATTACAACCTTCGTACGGGGACGCAAAGCATACTTCCAACCACAATGTCTGACAATGACACAAATACACAAGCTGCAACATCTGCTGTTCCACCCTCACCCACCTTACTGAAGTGGAGCAACAACATAGAAACCATTCTGCGGGACATCTGAGCTTCCCTCTCATGTCAAGGTGCTCCAGCTATGCAAGCCATTCAAGCAGACCTTAACTACATTAGAACTATTTCACTTCAGTCCCTTGTCCATTATAGCCTACAGCCAGTACCCTTCTCAGCTTTGCCTCATGAAGACGCCATCAACTGGCTCAAGCAATTCCAAGCCTGGATCGCTTTAATAGGCTGGACTGATCCCATGCGTATTTCCAATGCCTTGTACTTGCTTCTGAGAGGGACTGCCATTTCCTGGTTTAACACACTTCCAGAACAAATCAAAGGAAATACTGCTACTCTTGATACCAGTTTCAGAGACCATGTTGTCCATGCACATCCCACTTGGTTACTGGAACAACAGTTGTTGGAGCACACAATGCAACCCTCTGAATCCCTGGAAACCTTCATAGTCAACATTGAGTCATGCTGTAAATGTCTATAGAAAACAGAAAAAGATCAAATCACAGCTTTTATCTGAGGCCTGCTTCCTCAACTCTGCACTTATGTCATTCAGCAGAAGCCAACAACATGGATAGACACAATCCAAGCACTATGACAGGAGCCCATTTCAATGTTCCAGGCCACAAGTGCACCAGCACCTCATTCATCACAATTGGCTGCACTAACAACAGGTGTCCAACAGCAACAAGCCATGATAGACAAGCTCATCATGACTGTCAATAGTTTACACCTGAGCTTAACATCTTCTTTGGCTACTTCCATCAGTGCTCTGCAAACACCTCAACAGCCACCTGCACCACCTCCACCTTCACGAGAACCTGTGATCTGCCAGTGGTGTGGATACAGAAGACACGCTGCTACCATTTTCTGCAAGCTAAAGTACCATAATAACAGTTAAGATAACAGGAACCAAAGGCACCTACCACAGTACAATCAACACAATGATTGTAACTACTTCCAGGATCAGGGAAATGAGAGCTGCCCAACACACTAGGGGCTCCTTTTGGGCAGGGGAACACTTCATCTGACTGCCCCTCTGACTCTCACAACTCAAGCAAAAAGCATCCTTCAACTACTCACTCTGGCACCCTCCCTCTTCCAGGGGCCAAGGTACCTGCCATTAGATCACCATTCTTAGCCAACTATGCCCCCATAACCATCGGAGATTGGGCCTTGCATGCCTTGGTCAACACTGGAGTTGAAATCTCAGTAATTGACAGTAGTATTTTGACCAATGAAACAGTTAATCACTTACCAAATGTCTCTCCAGCTGACCTAAAGTGCATTATCCCAGCCAATGCCGCTAAGTTACCTGTCTCAGGTGTGCTCCATCTCAAGCTATGCTTTGGCTCACAGCAAGCTACTGTCAAATTCTACCTAGTACCTGAGTTACAACCATTAGTGATTCTTGGTGTGGATTTTCTTAAATCTCACAAAGCCATCCTAGACTTTGCATCAAACAAACTGTCACTAGACCCTCAGAGGCAACTTGTAGCTACAGATTCAGTCACTGTGCCTCCTAAGACTGAGATGGTTCTGATTCCCAAGATCTGAGGTGAACCTCTTCCACAAGGTGTTGGCATCATCATGGGACCCCCAGCTCTGCATTTGTCAGGTCTTCTCCCAGGGAACACCTTGTCTGCTGTGCATGGTGGAAGAGTCTTCCAGAAATGCTGCAACTTCGCAGATGAGCCCATAGTCATTTCTAAAGGTGTCACTATCGGAAAGTTTGTTTGCTTGTCTACAGGGGACCTGCTCCATGTTATGCAAGAACCTCAGCCTGGTTCTACTAACTCTAGTCCAGTCAATTCTGTCACAACCACCCCAGCATCACCAGAGTTACCCCCCAGTATGTGACTACCCTCTTCCAATCTCCCAGTATCTCCAACAGAGAGAGAACAATTTTTAAAATTCCTGGAAGGAGTACGGCCAGGTGGCACAGAAGGCTGAGGTGCTGGTGTCTTACCTTGAACCATGCCGGTGACCCGGCTTCGGGAACAGACTCGGGATGCCAGGTGGTCAGCAGGGGGAGGATAGGACTGAGCATCCGAAGGACTGCTCTCCTATCCTGGGTTGGGGTTGGGGACTACCTCGCTAAGCAGTGGCCCCCAGTGGAGACTGGAGGCACTGCATGTGCTGTGTGATGAGGGAACCTAGAAAACAGGAAATACCATTTGGTGGTGGCCACTGGATGATGGCTCTCTGTTCCCTGACTCCTCTGGTGTCTTCAATGAGCTTCCTTCCCTCAGCAGCATCCCTGGGCCCTATCGAGAGTGTGCTGGACACCTCACTGGTGCCTTCCCCCTCAGAGGAGGGGGACCTGCCCGGTGAAGGGTTATGTCCGGGATATCCCAGGGACCGGCTGCGTTGTGAGGTGAAGGAGCTTGGGTAAGGCCAGTAGGGATAGGTGAGGACTTGGAAGGAGCCTGAAGGAGTGGGGGTCACCAGGAGCACAAAGGGGGATAAACAAATAATGCAAAAACAAAATTTCTGGAGGGTTACCCTGATGTATTTGTTGGTCCAGATAAAAAGATCAGATGTTGTGATATCCTGCAACATGCCACCAAGGTCCATCCCAGTCAGCATCCAATCCTTCAGCAGCCCTACAAAGTGGGACACAAACAAACACTTCCAAGAAGACATGATCAAAGACATGCTTGATCAGGACATCATTGAAGAGTCTATGAGTCCCTGGGGGTACACCTTGCCTGAAGGACGAAGGGTATCACTTCCTGGTAGGCTACAGAAAGTGTAATGCTGACACGGTGCAAGATAATCATCCCTTACCCACAACAGAGGATGCCTTAGAGATTCTTGGTGCAGCTAGCTCAGCTTACTTCGCCACTTTAGACCTACAAAGTGGGTTCTACTAAGTCTCCATTGATCCAGTTTCTTGTCCCTACAAAGTCTGTTGCTGTTACATGGGACTCTTTCAATTTAAACAACTGACTATGAGACTTTGGAATAGTTCAGCTACATTTCAGCATGTTATGGAAGCTGTTCTATGTGGGTTGTCTTGAAAATCTTGCTTAGTTTACCCAGACTATGTTATTGTTTTCAACAGAACATTCCCAGAACACCTCCAACACCTTAAGGAAGTGTTTGAACATCTCCAACAAGCCAACCTGAAGCTTCACCCAGAGAAGTGTTGTTTTGCACAGCAGCAAATTCATTATCTGGAACATGTTGTCAGTTCTCAAGGCATCTCTCCAGAACCAAACAAGCTCTCAGCAGTCAGAGACTATCCAGAACCTAACAATCTCAAGGACCTTAGAGCTTTTCTAGGTTTGTCCGGATACTACAGAAAGTTCATTTGTAACTATGCACAGATTGCAGCCCAACTTTATGCCCTCACCAAAAGGGGGTGCAAATACTCCTGGATGTCTGAGTACCAAGATGCCTTTGAAATCTTAAAAGGCAAACTGGTTTTCTCTCCAGCACTGGCCTACCCAAGATTCGACCAACCCTTCAAACTCTACTGAGATGCTAGTTCCTTTGTAGTGGGCGCTGTGCTATGTCAAGTACAAGATGGAACAGAATGAGTCATCTCCTATGCCGGGCACTCCCTTTCCTCAGCTAAGCAAAACTATGGCATGACAGAAAAAGAATGTCTAGCCATGATCTTTGCCATTAAGAAATTTGACTGTTACCTCTGCTACTCCTCCTTTAAAGCTATCGTTGATCACTCACCCCTCAGATGGTTGTTCAAAGGAAGGAGCCAGCAGGCAAGTTTGTCTGATGGATTGCTATGTTGCAATGCTACAACTTTGAAATTCAATACAGACCAGGCCGAGTTCACTCCAATGCTAATAGTGTAAGCCAGAAATTATATCCCTCTACATCATCCTCAACAGATGAAGATTCCTACTTATAAGATCTTCCCTTCCATGCCACAGATGTGCGTCATGTGGACACTTTTACAACCCCTCAAGTTGCCTTGCTGCTACCACCTGTGTCATCAGAAAAGAACACAAATCCTTACCTGCAGCAAGCAGCTGAAGAGCTTCTCACCTCCTCTACTTCTGATCTCTTCCTGGCAAATGTTCAAATGCAACAAAGAGCAGATCCTCAATTTGCAGACATACTCTCTTACCTAGAGTTTGGATCTTTACCACACCAGAAGCAACAGTGCCAAGATGTACTTCTCCTTGCATCACAATAATTCCTCAATGACCGTGTGTTTTTTCACATTTGGACCAAGGAAAGCAAGGGACATCACACGGATAGAACTCATGTACTGTTAGTTGTGCCAGCCTCTCTATTCAAAGGAGTTCTTCTCTTCACTCATGCCTCCCCACTTTCCGGAGGTCATATGGGAATCCACAGAACTCTCAAAAAGACAAGACTTCACTTCTTCTGGCCTCACATGAACAAGTACATTGCCCAATTTCTCAAATCCTGCCAGCCCTGCTCCCAAAGAAAGCCTCCTGCCAAACCAACAAAAGCAGACATCATTCCAATGCCTGTAGCTACTGAACCCTACCAAAGAGTCAGCACAGACATTCTGGGACCATCACCAACATGCTCTAACTCTGGCAACACATACATTCTTGTTTTTGTGGACTACCTTATAAAGTATTTGGAACTAATTCCCCTAACATCTTTATAGGTGACATTGCAGAGGGTCTGGAGGGAAAGGTATGTCTCTTTGCAGATGACACAAAGATCTGTAACAGAGTTGATACACAAGGGGTAGAAAGGATGAGAAGGGACTTGGCAAGGTTGGAGGAATGGTCAGACATATGGCAACTTAGATTCAATGCTAAGAAGTGCAAAGTAATGCACCTGGGAAACAAAAACCCAGGAGAAGAGTACACAATAGCAAGGGAGGTACTAACAACAATAAAAATGGAAAGGGACCTGGGGGTAGTCATATCAGATGATCTAAAGGTGGGTAAGCAATGTGAGACATCAGTAAGGAGAGCCAGGGGGATACCGGGATGCATAGGAAGGGGCATCACAAGTAGAAAAAGGGAAGTGGTTATCCCTCTGTACAGACAGTTGGTGAGACCCCATCTGGAGTACTGTGTGCAGTTTTGGAGACCTTATCTATGCAAGGACATAGACAGGATGGAAGCAATACAGAGGAGGGCAACTAAAATGGTGCAGGGTCTGCATCAGAAAGCATATGAAGAGAGACTGAGAGAGCTTAATATGTATACCCTTGATGAAAGGGGGACAGGGGGGACATGATAGAAATGTTCAAGTACCTCAAGGGAATCAACAAAGTCTAGGAGAGTAGCATCTTTCAGAAAAAGATATGTGTAAGAACAAGAGGGCACAATTCAAAGATAGAGGGGGGATGGTTCAGGGGTAATGTGAGGAAATTTTTTTTCACAGAGAGAGAGTGGTGGACGCATGGAACCACCTTCCTGGGGAGGCTGTGGGGTCTAAAACAGTGGAGGAACTCAAACATGCATGTGACAGACATAAGGCAATTATAGTGGGGGGGTGGCAGGAAGTAGGCTGTTGGTTAACTAAAATCTGCAGCTTATCCAGTAAGTAGGGAAATGGGCAAACTGGGCTGGTCAAGTGGTCCTTATCTGCCATCAAAGTCTATGTTTCTATGTTTAAGACATAAAAGCTGCTACAGTAGCAAATTCCTTCATCAACACTGTTATTTGTCATCATGGAACCTCCTCGTACCTGCATTCAGACAGAGGCACTAACTACCTTTCAACAATTGATCAAGAAACATGTAAACTTCTTGACATTAAGATGACACACGCAACAAGTTATTATCATCCACAATGCAATGGACAGAGTGAAAGAATGATGTCTACCATTCTAAACACACTCTCCAAGTACCTAGATGAAGCTCACGACACTTGGGACTGCTTCTTTCCCTTTGTACAATTCACCTACAATACCAGTCCTTGTATCGACAGTACAGAGTACACCCCCTTTTTCTTGGTCTATGGACACCATCCAAGAACTCCCTTGAACAGGGACCTCTCACTGCTAGAGGTTCCAATGTCAGTTTCTTCATTCATCATTCCTGTACTGGAACAACTTGAACTGACTAGATGTATGGCAGTCACCACATTGGGACAGAGAAAATCTGCCATGCAACGAACATCAGCAGCCAAGTCTCAAGAGGTTTCATTTTCTATAGGGGACATTGTCTACCTGTATCGACCAGTCCTAGTTCCAGGTTCCACAAAGAAACTGCTCTGCCCTTGGACTGGTCCTTTCTACATCGTGGAAAAGCTTCCTCCAGTTCATGTCCATTTGTGATGCAAGTCTGATGGAAAGCTCGTACATAACAAGGTTCACATCAATCATCTGAAACATGGGTACTTGAGTAACACCATTTCAGATGATCCTAGTCCACACAGTAATGAAGCTGCACTTGAGCCTGCTATCCTGTTGGAACCAAAAGTTCCTCCCAATAACCTGCAACCAGTTGCTTCTGCCCTCACACTCCTGATAATATCCAGCGAGATTCTATTTTGCCTGATCTTCAGCCAGATGAACTTCCTGGGATGTCTCAGCCTTCATTCTCTTCTCATGACTCTCTTGGGCACACTCCTGTGTACCAGATTGAGAAGGTTTTAAGAAAGAAATATGTAAACAGATTCTGGACTTGCAGAGTCAAGTGGTGTGATTTTGACAGCTCACAGAACTTTTGGGTTGCTTATGATGACCTAACTCCTGCCTGTCGACAACTGGTTCAGGGAACACATGCCACCATTCCCATTGACCGGAAAAGTCGATGAAGGTCCTGAACATTTGTATAACCAGACTCAGTAATTCTTCTAGTGGTATTCTGTCTGTTAATAGTTCCTGCAGTAAATGCTTTCTGGTACCTCATTCCTGTGCACCTGTTGTTCATGGTACTGTATGCACGGCATTAACCTTTTTCCTTGCAGGAATCTCTCTTCAAATGCACAGTTCCATGTATATTTTTATTACTCTGCCACTGTTTATTGCAATATTCATATCTTGTGTGCTGGGTATTCTTCAACTGATACCCATTCCCTCTCTTCCTTTCCCCCTCTCCTGCACTATGGAACTTGATGCCCTAAACGAGCTTCAAGTTGCTATAGTGGTTTCCCTTCCCCTAGTACATCTCTGACTGGTCACCACTGTGGTCCAGATCCTTCCCTTCCTCTTCCATCATGGTGTTCTACTGTTCAGTTACCTGCTATCCTGCCCTGCTTACAATTTTTGTAAAAAACTTTTCTTGTATTCTATAATGTTTGCTTATTCAAGTGGTGCTCACATTCACTGCCCCGGGGGTGGTGTGGAGTACACTTCAGTATTGGGCTTAAGACCCACTGCCACCCCTTTAAGAACTCTGAACAGATGTTGATGTGTTATTACTGTTTTAGGAGGGGCTTGGTGGGAATCTTTGCAATTCTCAGTGGTCAGGCAGTCAGTGTGGGTCTGCTGTCTGGGCTAGACTCTTTTGGTATGCTGTCTCTGTAGTCTGATAATAAACTCCCTTACTTCTACATTTATTTTATGTGTCAGTCTGTTATTCCTACAGTCCAGAAGGTGTCCACCATAGAAGCAAGAGATGGGCCTGGCAGACCTTGGAAGAAGGTAAGGGTATAAGTGGCAGACCAGTACCAACATGCCACAATAGCAAAGCACACCCAGAATGGAGACACCTAAATGTTACATGACTGTGATGGACCCTTTCACATATCCCAGCTTATTCCACTGAGAAGGCATGATCATCCATGCCAAGTCATGCTCAGCTATTTGCGTAACATGCTGTATACTTCTGCAAAAAAAACATCAACTGCGAGAAAGAGCTGCTAAAGTTTTTGAGAAAACTTTGAAGATTATATTTTGGCACGGTTCCATTTGTGGTTTATTTTCCTCATCGTTATTTACTACCAAGTACATCTGCATGAAAAGGAAACTGCTGTCCCTTACAATTCCTCTTCTTCTTCCTGTGTGCTGCTGAATCTCAGTTCCATTCTTTATGACAGCAGAAATATCTCCATGGAAACAAAAGGTGATGTGCTATGAAAAGGATTATGACTTAGTGTATTAACAAGTAGCAGAAGCCAATGAATTCTAAGGAGCAAAGATCACATTTTCATTTAAATATGCTCAGTGATGAAGCTAAAAGAGATACTGTAGACCCATAAAACACACATCAAAACCTGATCAGTTTATCAGTATTTATATTTTCTTAACTTTTTTCCTGGAGGATAAGTAACCCTTTATGCAACACTGTGAACTGTGCATTCTGAGTGCGTATACACCCTTGGGCTTGTGGTTCACTAGGAATGTTCTTGTAAGTATGACATGGGTGTATTGGGTGCCATTTGAAAGAGACACACTACTTAGGCAGCAATGGCCCATCCTACAGTAGCACTGGGCTGTAAATAGCAGTATTTTGTGAAATATCATGATATTTCAAGGTATTTCTTAGTATATCGCATATACCCTATTCATTTACACACCTCAGCAATCACCTGGTACCGCAGCATGCAGCCACTCTCCCAAAGATTATTTTAGACACCTCTCAATAGATCTGGTGGCCAAATCAATCGATCAATCAATCAATCAATCAAGTCTTTATTTATCTAGGCGAACACCATTGAGCGGGCTCATTTACAAGTTGGACCCGCGTTACACAAGGTCAAGAATAACACTTTTATGTACAGATAATAAATAGACATAGTTATACAGAAATAGAAAAAAAAATACACAGAGCAATAACAAGTATTTCAGGTATAGGATTAACAAGGTTAGGGAGAATGGTATGAGAAGGGGAATTAAAATATTCTGAAACAGCCAGCATATTAAAACATTTTCAAACAGCATGGCATATTATTGGTCAGGACATATACAAACTTAAGGGGCAGATATGGAGGGGAGAGGTACAGGACTGCTGCTGTTCTAGGAGGGGTGCTACAGTAGATGGGCTGGGGGCATATATGTTAGGAGTCTGAGGGTAAGAAAGGTAGTGAATTAGCAGAAAAAAAGGGGGGGTATAGGTGGAGACAATCAAGGGGCCGGGTAAGGTGGAGATGTGGTGGGCAGGTAAGCAGTAGTCACCCTAGCATGCTAAGCGTGCTGGAAATAGCTGCATAGCTCCTTAACAGCCTTGGTATACAAGGTCTTGAAGGTGGTAAGACTAACAGAGAGACTCAGTTTCATAGATTTCTGTAGTTTGCTCCAGAGTAAAGGCAACACAAAGCCTATGGCCGCTCTCCCAAAGCGTGTATTGGCCCTAGGTACCTTCAGTAGAAGCAGATAATAGCTTCTCAGTGCGTAGTTGCTTGAATGCCTGAGTCACTCTAACAACAAAGCTGCGCTTGTTCCCAGTTGGCTCAACTACCACATAGTGAAACTAGCCAGCAAGGCTCTGGCCTATCCCATCTCCAAAATCTTCAACTATTCCCTATGGTGCCTACCAAAAAGTGTAAAAGATGGGCACAGTCATTCCCATCCACAAGTCCAGTCCCAAACACTTTACTGCCAACTACTGCCCTATTTCCCTTCTGGCTCCCCTATCAAAAGTCTTTGAAAGGATATTATTTGAACAGTCTACTGAGCACCTGCAGTAATATGGTCTGTTGAACTAGGCTTCTACCATCAACACAACATGGAGACTGCATTGGTGAGGGTTTCACAGATGTCATGTACAGAGCAATTGACTCGGGTAATTTCACAGCTTCTATGTTATGGACCTTGCCAAATCCTTCAACCTGGTCGACCACAAATTATTAATCCAGGCTCTTTCCCCCTCAATTTTAACCCTGAAGTCACTTACTGGTTCAAAGATGACCTGACCGATCATGTTCATGGAACCATGATTGATAACGCTGTCTTGGACGTTTGTCAAATCTGCTCTTGGGTACCACAGGGGTATATTCTTGATCCTCTACATTTTTCCATGTTGTTGAACATGCTACCTAATGCCTGCCCATGAATGAAAACCATCCTTTATGCTGATGATGCTGTCATCTTCAGGATAGGCAAGGATCTGTCAGCTTTTTGACTTGGACTCCACTGAGGAGGAGCACATCACTCAGTTTAAATATCAGGGTCTGTACCTGGACTGTTCCCTAAACTTTAACTCCCATGTCAGCCACTTAGTAAAATCTGTTCAGATATTAGAGTCTCTTTAGAGAATAAAAAGTTTCCTAGCCCCAGAAACTTTGTCCATAGCCTCCTGTTCCCTTTAATTGGCTATGGTACTCTGGCTTATGTGGCTGCCCCTGCAAGGATCCTCTCCAAGGTGTGACTTGTCTACAACAGTGTATGCCACTTTCTCACTGGTCTGCTGTTTCGCACCCACCACTGCCTACTGTATTTGATTGTCTCCTGCTCTTTCCTGGAAGACTGCCTGGACCACAGGTCAGTTGTAGTCCTCCACAAGCTGGTGCTCAGGAAAGCCCCATCATGCATTTCTGAGCACTTTCAATGCTAGTCCAACTCACAGGGGATCTGTTCCCAGACCAGATTTGCCTTCACCCTTTACCTTCGGACAGGGAGCATTGACCTAAAGAGCCATTGGCCCCTACAACCACTTACCCACCCACCCTACTGACATTGGTAACATTCCTTCCTTCAACAATAGACTTTGCCAACTTGTGAATGACAATTCACACTGCAACTATATCTCTGCATCCTAAACTGTACCTTATTATCCACTTGTTAATCTCATTATTGTACTCTGTATTTATTGTGATGTCTGCTCTGCACACTGCACCTTTCTGTATAACTGGTCACTTGTGACAAAGGGCTTGTAGCTCATCTTGCTCTCCATTATAAAAAAAACAAAATTAAAATGAAATTAAATGGGAATGGAGTTTCAGTGATGTATCACAAAATATTATGATTTAGAACAAAATACTGCTATATAGTATTGTCTACTACTGTATTTATTGTCTATCTCTGACATTACTCTTTTTTGCAACATTCTATGTCACTGTCTCAAACCAAATGTTTGCTTTCTGTTGTGCATGGCCTTACTAGATACACTAAAACTAGAAATGGCCATTCACTACTTATTTCTTGTTATGAATAGCAATGTTAAGAATTTAGCAAGCTCAACTCTGGCTACTACAAAAAATTTTTTAACATTTCATACACAGTTTTCTTAAATTTTAGAGGGGTGTTCCAGGTGTGTGGCCAAAATTAGAATCAAACAGTTATGATACTAATAGCCCCCAAACGTTGCTTAAAAGCATGCAGTTCTGCTGGACTGGTGGCACTGAGGTTTGAGGTGCTGGACACCACACCTCGAGCCACACTGGCAACCAGGGTTTGGTAGAATACTTAGGTCATTGGGGGTAGGCCGGGAAGGAGCAGGATTGAGTGTCCGTAGGACTGCTCTCCTCACCTCTCCTGGGATGGGAGGGTGATGCTCCCTGCAGTTCCACTTGCTCCTGGTGGTGATCAGGAGCTCCACAGCTGGTGGGTGCACATCTTTAGGGTATGAGGGCATCAGCAGGCATCATGCACATGTGTGTGGGAGTATGCACATTGCGTGCAGACAGTATTGCACTTCCATGCTCTCAGGACTTTCAAGGAGGAAAACTCTGGCACTCAGGAGGGTGACGATGACCTCAAGTGGCCACAGCCCACATGCCCAGCACCAGACTCATCCTGACCAGCTCCATTAAGCTCTAGCTTCGCTCCTGGACCTCGGCTGTCTGGATTCCAGAAAGAACATCAGGTAAGAAGTGTTGTGGCCCTGCCCCAGGGGGGAGGATTCAGGGGACCAGCCGGGGGTTCACGGGGTTGGGGTGGGCAGTCTCTGGCCCTGATTCCCTTGTTGGGTGGGTTTCAGGTGGGCAGTAGGTGCCAGCATTGAGTGAGGCACACCAGAGAGAGGTTCTGAGTTGCTAGAGATAGGAGAGTAAACAGGGTTAAAAAAAGCATGCAGTTCATTTACGTAATCATGATTATCCTGACCACCAATAACAGATGACAAGGAGGACTTCTTTAAAATGTTAATATGATAGAATGAAGACAGAAAGTAAGAAAATAGAATTAACTCAAATGAACTGAAGGCTTTAAAGTGGCTTTGGTGGGGGGAGAGAACAGATTCCATAACTGTTTGATTCTGAATTTTGCCACAAACCAGGAACATCCCTGCAAAACTTTAAAAAATGCATGAGATGAAATCGAAGTATTGGCCCGGGTTGAGCTTGCTAAATCCTTAACATTGCATTAAATAACAGGAGAGGTGTGGCCTTCTCCTAATTAGTATGGTCCCCACAGGTTACCTGTGAGCCTCTTATGGGCCAAATCACACTATATAAAAGATGTAGCCAGAAAGTGACTTTCACACAGGAGAGAAAGCAGTGGTACTTCAGTTTATATTGTCATATTAAAATTTAAAGAGTAGATATCCGACCAATGAGGGGGTCTCCTTGTCATCGGTGATCAGACTAATTATGATTCGGCCTAATGATGTCACCAAGAACCCCTTTAAAATGTTAACATGATGGAATGAAGACAGAAAGAAAGAACATGGAATTAAATGATTTGCAAGCTTGCGTGCAGCTTTTGGGGGAGCACTGGTACCATAACTGTTTGACATAGTAAGAATAGCAAATTAAAACAATGTTTGACTTCATTTGCAAAGTTCATATAGGCTTCATATTGTTCTTTAAGTGGTTTTTGCTGGTAAACTCCAATGACTATAACATCAGTTACACACTGAAGGAATATGGGCAATGTTAACTTCATGAATACTTAAAAGCGACATACAGCAACACATCACTTACGGGGCTAGTTATTATTTCTCACAAAGCATGTTTCATGCGTCTCTTTGAATGAATAATTTAAAGCTTTTTTCTTCAGGTGGATCTGAGCTGCAGGATATCCTGGACCTCATATCTAGTGCACATCTTCCTACCTCTCTACTCTATTCCTCTCTTACCCAATCCCCTCCTACTCTTAAACCTTTCTCATCCTACCAGGATAATGACCAGCAGCTTTCTTTTCCCACCTTCTTGCTGATCTTCTTCTCTAATTTTACTCTGCCTCCTCACCAGTAGGTCTAGCCTTGCCTTGGTATAGTCTATCTACGATATTATTCAATGTTTTTTTATGGCAAGGCCTATTTAGCTGCACTCATTCAATGCATAATACGAGTCTCTTGTGCTTCATTTTTGTAGCTTTATTCTAGTATTGCCATAGTATCTACCATAGCTGTAATGTTTCATTTAGTCCTGTGCATATATTAAGTTATCTCCTTACCTTCATAATGCAACCAATTTGTCTTACCCTATCTATGTAACATGACGTGGAACCTTTGTAAAAGAGCCTCTGGCTCAAAGGTGTTAATCTGAAACTTAAATAAATAAATAAATAAATAAAAGACAGGGCCAGATCAAAGAGACTGTCTCAAGCCCTGCACTTATTCCTTCTGCAAAAACAAATCTCTCTCATCACATTTGCTGATGTGTTCATTCATGTGAATACAGTCACATGAATGATGCTGATAATCATGGACGACTGAATGGTTTATTGTTAGCTTGGTGTTATTACTGCTTAGCATAAGTCTCATGAGCCTTCTGGCACTGCTGTGGTATACCCGTACTTAAAATATTTTTTGAGTTTAAAGTTTTTATTATTTTCAGTTTATACAAAACAAAACATGAGCACTGATATCAAGGAAGGACATAACCCTGCTGGTGGTTACTGAGTGCAAGATGTTAGTATACATTCAAAATGCCCTATACCACTCTGTAAGGACCATGAGTGGCCCTTGATCTTATAGGTACTTTTAAAGTAGGTAATCATCAGTAACACTGCTTTCAAGTATCAAGGCAACAGAAGGCACATAGTTACTTGCTCTACCATCACCATTGTGACCTTGAAGAAGCCAGTTGGAGTGGACTGATCTTTTACCATCAGGGCTTCTGGTAAGATTTTGAGCAGATGTATTCAGACTAGCTGCTTTGGATTGGCATGTGGCCCTCTGAAACAGAACAATAAACACAAAGAATACGTAACTCATAAAACACAATGAACTATTTACACATCAGATAGTCTAGTAACAGTGGTTGTTACAGGAGAACAAGGGAGAGATATGTAGCTTCCTGACCGGTGGCCCCTTTTGGGGGTGGCACCAATTTCAGATGGCCACTGTGAGAGCAAAAATGTAGTTTCTGGAAGAGAATGAGGGAGTTTAGAGAAGGATATGGTGGAGCCATGGACCTCTTCTGGGTGGGTGCAACCTCTAGCCTATGCCAGTGAGGGGGCTTAAAAATGCCATATATGGGCCCCAGCAAGCATAGAATTTGGTCACTAGATTCTCATGAGGGTGAGACAACCTGTTCAGCACAGCTAGGGAAATACTGTAAATGACCCCATTACCTCCCCCAGGCTAGGGATTTGCATTGTCTGCCATTTGCACAGTAGGGCTCTTTCAGCCTGCACTGACAACAGAGCTAGCCATCTATATTCAAGCGGCTTAAGCTTGGGCATTTTTGGCTTTATTCCTAGCAGGAAGAAGGGGACAGAGAGGGGGTATGGTATTATGGTATTCTGAAGTACTAGACTGCCTAACTGACATACTTGATGCCAGAATGCCTTTATTTTGAGGACCAGAGTATATAGTATAGGTCATCTCCTGTAGCTTGACACCTCCAACATCTATTATTATCAAGTAGTTTGGCTTTATGAAGGGCTGCAGGAGTCCTGTACCAGGCATGTAAGATTTTGTTTTGCATCAGTCTACTACAAGCATCCCTAAACCAAATGTGTACGCCTTTCCATGACTGAGCCCACTGTTCCCTTGTGACAGTGATTCCAAGGAGCTTCTTCCACTGTGCTTTTGAGTCATCAGACTGGGGTGGAAGAGTTGTTTCTTAGTTTGGAGTAAATTTTACCCGCTAGGCCTTAAGGGATGGCAAGCCAAGCTCTTACTTCACTTCCCTTTTTGACATTTTGCTGGTTGTTGATGATGGGTTTCACTGCTCTCTAATTTATAGGAAGCACCAGAAATCATTTTGTTGGAGCCCCCATCTTTCCTGGAGTTTTTGAAAAGGGTCCACTGTTGGGTAGGGAATGTTGAGGATGTCTGGGACCTGATGAATACCATTGGCATACAATTGTTACAAATAAATAGTCTGTTATCTACTAAGATGCGTGGATTATGCCAAAGAGGGGTGTGGGAGATTGGGATAGGGGCTAGGCATAGCTTGTTATTGGTTATATTCCAGTACTTAACAGAGGGAGTGATGGTGGAGTGAATGGTCCCCAATAAGCCCTTTGTTGTATAAAGTAGTGAGGCTGCCATAAAGACCTTGCTAGTGTATTGCTCCTTATTTACCAATTGCAGGGATTAGTCCAGGGTGGGGCATAACCAGTGCAAGGCCTGCACTATCTGAAAAGCATATTTGTAGTCTTCCAGCCAGGGCAAGTTCCAGCCCCCCACTTTCCAGTTTGATCTCAGATTATTGTGGCTAAACCTCTGTTTCTTCCCCTCCCAAAGGAAATCATCCACCAGCTTATCAAGGGCTTGAAACCATTGGGGAGGGTTGTAGGAATATGCATGAGAAGGCAGAAGAACTTGGGTGAGGTGACCATTTGATGACAGCAATTTTACCCACAAGGGTGAGTCTGAGTAGCTTCCATCTGTCAAACTCAGTTTTAATGGAGTGTATCAGTGGTTGTAGGTTAATGTCCCATATTTTTGCAAGACATGGGGTAATTTTAATTCCTAAGTACATGATGCTCTGCAGTGCCCATAATAGCCAACACTGGTGGCTGTACTCTGATGGTATTTCTAGTTTAAAGGAATCATCTCTGTTTTTGAGTGATTCAATCGAAGGCCTGAATGTTGCGCAAAGGAGTCTAGAAGTTCAAGTAGAGGTGGGAGTGCTTGTGGAGCATCAGCCAGGGGAATGAGCAAGTCATCCATGTATATAAAAGTTGATATCGATTACCCCCAATTTCAAGGCCCATTATGCTTGGTTGTTGTCGAATCAATGATGCAAGGGGTTCTGCTGTCAGAACAAATAGCAGAGGAGAAAGGGGGGGGGCAGCTCTTGTGAGTACCTCGTCCAAGGGGAAAGGGGACAGACAGAAAATGGTTGGTGGTTACTCTGCCTATTGGGGATAAGTAAATAGCTCAAACCCAAGACCTGAATCAATCTCCAATTCCAAGGCGAAAGAGCACCATCTGAAGGTAGTCCCATTCCAGGGAACGGAACACCTTCTCAAAATCCACAGCAATAGCTGCTGCAGGGATAGGAGTGGCTTTTCCAGAGGGCATGGGGTCATAATGTCGCAAGACATTATACTTTAGCAATATACCGCACTACCGGGACAGTGCGATACATTGCAAATGGCATAATTCTTGGTTTTGCAAGGGGCTCTGCCCCCCGCATCCCCACGTTATGGGGAGCCCCCCAAATCCCCCAACTAAATTGTCTAATTCCAGGGGGGGTTGCCTGTAAATTTCACACAAAGGGTGGAAAAAATAAAATTCCATGCGTCTGGGACCAGGAATCAAAACCCGGTCACAGACGCACTGCCTGCCTCCCTTGCTGCTGGTGGCTCATCCCATCGAGCCATGGCATCTGCTCAGTGGATCCCTGTCCCATCAGGATTCTTATCCTGCACTGGGAAGAGTGAGGGAGGACACTACGGTTTATACTTTCTTTTGCGGTTTTGCACCCTCTCACTCCTACCTACTGCGCTGTTCCTGCCTACCGGGTCATGTCGTGCGCTATAGAGCATGTGACATTTTGACCCATTAGGTTTGCAGAGTACATGAGATTAATGAGTGAGCATATGTGGTCTGTGCTATTTATCTCTGGAACAAATCCCACCTAGGAAAGATAAATTAACCTTGTCAACAGTGAGCGTAGTCTATTTGCCAGCATCTTGGCGTAGATCTTGCTGTCCTCTTAGATGAGGGAAGACTGGTCTATAGTTGGTCACCTTGGTGGGAGCCTTCCCCTTTTTGGGAATTATATAATGACCACTTTTCTGAGTGTATGGGGTAGGTAGTCTTGTACTTACGAGTCTATATAAACCTTTGTTAGTAGGGGAGTTATTTCAAGGGCAAGGGCTTGAAAAAAGTCTACAGAGTAGTCATCCCCTCCAGGAGATTTACCGGCTTGGAGTAATAGTATGGCTTGCCTCACTTCTTCTTCCGAGATTGGAGAATCCAGGACCTAGGCCTGTTGCTGGGAAATCTAGGGAGGGAGAGTTGGTCAAATAAAGGTTGGATTACCGCGGGGGGTGGGGGGGCATTGTGGGAAGAGGTGTATAGTTTCGAATAAAAGGCAGTCATAGTACTATTAATTTCTTGGAGGTTGGTTTTTACTCCCCCATTGGGGCTTTCTAGACATGCTATCTGCCTGTCTGCCATCTGCTTCGACAGTTGGTAGGCAAGGACTTTTCCTCCCTTATCCCCTCTCTCCTATAATCTGTGCCGGAGCCTAATTATTTCTATTTCAGATTTCCTGTTCAGTAGCTGGCTGATTTCCAGCCTTAGTCCCAGGTAGTGGTGGGCAAAGTGAGCTCAATCCGATCCGCGAAGTGATTCGCAGAGCAAAGGCGGATTTGTGGAGTGCTCTGCAACGTGAAGCGGAGTACTTTTCGTTATTATGAGGAACATGAAGTCCATTGGAAACAATGACTTCACGTTACTTTGCCTCCCCAAACCACTACTCCACCAAATTTAAGGTGAAGTGCATTGAGGACAATGCACTTCACCTCACTTTGCCTTGTTTGTGAGCTCCGAAGGCGAATTTTGCAGTGATTCATGGGATTTCAGGTCACATGGGCTCTATATTGATCTGCACAGCCTCAGTTCGGGGTAGTATGTGTAGGAAGGAGTAGGAGACAGTGTGCACTGATAGCTGTCTGTGATTGAAATCTTGTTAAAGCTGTTAAAAAAGCATTTTTGCATTTTTTGGTGGGCTCCAACTTTAGTTCATCGATTGTAGGAAACCCTCCTGTGCTCATACCATTGAGCGTTTTTGTTTTTGTGTGGATTTTGAATGTTAATTTACAACACTGAGTGTGTGTAGTGAAAGATAGTGAAAGTGTGCTTTGGGGAGGGGTGTATCTGTGGTGTAGGTAGATTTAAGTTGGAGGAATAGTGATTTCTTTGTTTTTGGTTATATTTTTGTTATATAACTGACTGTGTTAATGTACACACAGTAATATTGTCAGTAATAGTTGAAATTTTCTTGCTGTTTGTTGTGTGGATCTGGTGCAGCAGTTCATAATTTCAGGTTGTTTACATTACAATACATAATGTGGCATAGTACTGAATTTTTGCATTTGCTACGCATTACTCATTCAGCATTGTAGACAAACTGTTCTGTGTATGTGTGTGTGTGAGTGTGTGTGCGGTGTTGCGTGACATCAAATAATACACCTTTTATTGTGCCACAGACTAGTGTAATTGCAGGCGCAGCAGTGTGAACCTGCTATCCACTGCAGCTTCCTGATTTTGTACTGTGATCGTGATATCTGTTCTTTGTTTTGCCGCTTGTACTGCCTTAAAAATCTGCACTGCAGTCAGTGCTCCCCACGTGCAAAAGGAATTTATACCATATTGGATTGTTTTTGTGACCTCGTCAGCATCACTGGTTACTGAAGTTGTTTTCATTGTGTGACAGACTAGTCTCTTATCTTTTGCTGAAGTTACAGTTGTTTTTTTGACTTCACATCCAGCGTCCCCCCAATCAGAGAGTGAACGTATCAAAATCTGAATTCAGTTATAATATTGTAGTTGATTCCCCAAAATGTCTGCAAAGAGATGTTCAAGCAAAGCTATTTCTTGCCATGGCAATGTTGGCAGTAAGATAGTCTGTGGGCGTGGTAGTAGTATGCAGATGTGGAAGTGCATTGCTCATGTAAGGAAAGGTACTTCTCCTGCAATGTTTTTTGCAGCCCAATCAGTAGTTTCACTCATTGTTGGAGGAGATAATGTTTTCCCAGCCGGTGGTGTTAGTGTTACTGGTGTTAGTGGTGGTGGTAGTATTAGTATTGTTGAGTCAAGTTCTAATTCTGACCAGTGTACTGGATCCAAAAATATTGAGTGTGAAGCAGTGCAAGTCAGTGGCAGTGTAGATGATGTCATACTTCCCAGTAACATCCCAGTAACTGAACCTGAGGATTCTGATAATCATGTCAACGACAGCATACAATGTGATATACTAACATACTAAAATGCCAGCAGAATAGGCCTAACGGTCTTTTGCGTCTGCTCGTTTGGTCAGCCCCCACCCTGGAAGCTGACCTTGCTGCCCCCCTCGCCTTCTCTGGCTTCTCCCTTCCCAGTTCTGGATATTCTCGCTGCACTGGATTTTGCTTCCAGAACCCTTCCCCGTACCTGTCCCACCCCCTTTTGAACCCCTCTACTGTCTCTGCCTCCACAAGCCCTCTAGGCAGCGCATTCCATGGCTCCACCACCCTCTCAGTGAAGTAGCACCTCCTCCTTTCTCCCCTGAATCTTCCCCCCTCCAGCTTCCACCCATGCCCTCTAGTGGCCCCCTCCTCCTTCCTTCGAACCACCCTGACTGTTCCTCCCCTATTTACCCCCTTCATGTACCTGAAGACCTCTATCATATCCCCCTGGTCCCTTCTCTCTTCCAATGTGTACATATTTAGCTTTCGAGCCTCTCCTCAGAGGTCCTGTCCCCAAGTCCCAAATCATTTTGCTGCCCTCCCTGACCCTCTCCCGGAGTTTAATGTCCCTCTTTAAGTGTGGCCTCAAAACTGCATGCAGTACTCGAGGCGGCCTCACCAAGAACAGTTATACATAGAGTATCACTTCCTCCTCCTGGAGGTGATCCCAGTGATGCATCCCAGCATCCTGTTGGCCTTGGCTGCTGCCCTCCTACAAGTCTCAGAGTTGTTCATCTTGACATCCACCACCACCCCCAGGTCCCTCTCAGCCATCGAGACTTGCAACATTCCCCCCCCCAGGGTGTACACTTGGCCCGGGTTTCTGGCCCCCAGGTGCAGTACCTTGCATTTCCCTGCATTGAACCTCAGCTTCCCTTTCTAGACCATCTTTCCAGAGCCTCCAGGTCCTCCTGTAGGGTCACCCTCCCCTTCTCCCCATCCACCACTGCCCCCAGTTTTGAGTCATCCACAAAGAGACTCATCTCACTCCTGATAACTGTCCTTATGTCAGAGACGTAGGCATTGAACAGGAGGGGCCCAAGGACTGATCTCTGTGGGATCCCACTAATGACCCTCCTTGGGGATGAGACTATCCCGCCAACTATGACCCTCTGAGTCCAGTCCTGGAGCCAATTGCCTATCCATCTGATTATCTGGTTCCACACCCCCATTTCTCCCAGCTTATCCAACAGGCCCACATGAGGAACAGAGTCAAATGCCTTGCTGAAGTCTAGAAAGAGAACGTCCACTGGTCTACCCAGGTCCAAGGCACTCATCACCCAGTCATAGAACTCCACAAGGTTTGTCTGACACAATTTCCTTGGGTCAAATCCATGCTGTCTATCGTCCAGGCACCCTGACTTTTCCAGGACCCCCCCTAGCCTCTCCTTGACAATGCCCTCCACCACCTTGCCACCACCGATGTCAGGCTGACAGGCCTGTAGTTCCCTGCCACCTCCCTTGATCCCCCCTTGTAGATAGGCACTATATGCGCCACCTTCCAGTCCTGGGGCACCCACCCTGTCCTCAGAGAGATGGCGAGAAGCTCCGCCAGGGGTTTCGCCAGGACATCCGCAAGTTTCTTCAGCACTCTGGGATGTAATTTATCCGGCCCCGGTGCTTCCTCCATCTTAAGGGACCTGAGGGCTTCCCTCACTCTCTCTGCTGTGATTTCCACTTCCGCTACCTCTTCTCCCTGCTTAGCCTTCCCCCCTCCTGCCAGTGATGCCTCTCCCACTCCCCAGACCCACCAATTGGCAAGGGCCCCCATTCCTCAGTATCACTATCTCCTTCCATGTATGATGTAGCACCCCCATTTTCCTTTTTTCCGTGGCAGTTAATGTCACGCATTTTCCATGCAGTGATTCACAGTGTGGTGAAAAAATTTCAGGTGGTGGTGGTGTAGATGCTGATGATGAATGTGATGATGTTGCTGTTGTTGCAACATGCAGTCCACATGCTAGCATCCAAGCAGAAGATGTGGATGTGTGCGATGTTGATGAATATGATGATGATGTAATTGACCCCAGTTGGGAACTGGAGAAAAAGAAATTCAAAGTGGCTGTGTCTGACTCTGTTTGCAGGAATCCCCCACCTGTAAAAACCTGTGACCTACCAGTTTTAGTTGATGATGGTGACCCAGTAATAAATATACTAGATAGTCATGGTGGTCAGTTGCAGTTCAGGTGTGCAGTGCCCAAAACATCACGTGCCCCACCCCCCACTTCAGTGTTTAAAATAACAGACTTAAATAAGCCACATCATGGACATGTTAAAAGCAGAGCATCACAATCCCTTGTTTGGGATTTTTTTGTTCAAGATGCAATCTGCCAGGTTTGCCGTGTGTGTGTGAGTCGAAGTAAAAAGGGGAGCCATCTGGGCACTGAAAGACAGCATATGCATCTTAAGAATAGACACTTGGCACTGTGGACCCAGCACAAGCTAGCAGCTAATACCACAGCGGGGCATTCAGCCTCATCACCGGCAACCATAGCGATCATGTTATCCCCTTCCATGACTGTTAAGTCCAGCAGTAAATTAAACATGTACAGTAGCGAGGTAATAAGAGCAGAAGATTTCTACAGGCATGATGAGGTGGAGGACCATAATGACTTTGAAATGTTGTCCAGTGCTGGTGAGAGTAGCAGTTTTTGTGGTGGTGGTGGTGGTGAATGCAGTATGTCTACTGCAGGTGGTACATCAACCCCGGTTGGCAATTCTGGCAAAATAACATTATTTCTGGGTTCGTCATCATCACCTGTGCAACCGTCTTCATCAAATGTGCACACTTCACTCCCTGCCAATACCATTCATCACAGAGCACAACCATTTGTGATCACACCTGTGTAAATCATTTAAGTCAGCCCTCGTTACAGAGTGTTTTTGCGCATAAGCTGAAGCACCCCCCATATCATACAGTGTCACGTGAACTTAATGCTGCTGCAGCGGAAATACTGGCAATTGATCTTTGGCCCTTCTTCTTTGTGGATAATTCTGGGTTCTGATGGTTTGCTGCATGTGCCTGTCCAAAATGGAAAGTCCCATCCAGGACATACTTTTCTATCCGTGCTGTCCCCAAGTTGCTCCGCTCTGTGTCCGACTCAGTAAGACATGCCCTTCAACATTCCTCCTCTCCATTCATCCATTTAAGTATGAATATGTGGACAAGTGGCAAAACAGCGGGGGGTTCATATTTGTGTATAACTGCACATTGGGTGCAGGTGCCAGGGGGTGTTTGTGATGTTGGTAGTGTGAATAATCAGTGCAGTAAGGTGGATTACCACAGTAGCAATCTTCCAGGAATTCGACAGCATGCAATGATTGCTATGCGCAATGTGACCTGTTCACACACTGGTCAGAGCATGTTGGACGTGGTGCTGACTGAAATTGACAAATGGCTAAACCCTCTGTCCCTGAGAGCTGAGTTCATAGCAAGTGACAATAGGTCAAATGTGGTGAAATGCATCACAAATGATGTTTTTTTTCGTGTTCCATGCATGGCCCACTGTTTAAATCTTGTGGTTCAGGAGTTTCTGCAGCACCCTGATGTAAAGGAAATGCTGATCATTGCATGACATGTCTGCTTTCACTTTTTAAGATCTGGAAAGGCTCATGACCAACTGTGGCAGTTGCAGATACAAAACAGCCTGCCTCAGCACCACTTGAAACTGGAAGTTGTCACCCGATGGAACTCCACTTTATACATGGCAGAGAGGTTGTATGAACAATACAAAGCCATCTCAGAATATCTTGTGATGCATACTAGCCATGACAGTTCTGGGGCCTCCATGTCTATGATGACTGAACAGTGGCACCTCATGGACTCTGTAATAACAATTTTGACGCCTTTTGCACATGCCACACAGGCAGTGAGTGGCGAGTCTGTCTCCATTAGCCAATCAATTCCACTTGCTGCAGGTGCTGAGACAGACATTGGTGAATGTACAGCATAGCCTTGATGTTGCCGGAGACGGTAGTAGCAGTATGTTGCTGCAACACATGCTGACAATATTCGACTAGAATGGTCATGCTGTGAGCATTCAGCGTAGTGACAACTTTGCCATAGCAACAATACTGGACCCATGATACAAATGTGGAATTGCATCAGTACTGGAGGGAGGGCCTGAACAAGTAAAAAATATCAGTGGTCAACTGGTACGCTTGGTTCATGGGGCACAGAAGTCATGTGCCAAGGTCAGCAAACCTCAGCAGCATAATCCAGCTGAAGGTGTACCTGGAGGACCATCAAGCATATCCTGCAAGGTGAAGGGGACTGCAGTTCCAGGTGGTCTGTCATCCAAAGTGGCTGGAATCAACCTACTTTGGGAGACTTTGTCCCAAGTGGGTATTTGTGAAATAAATGATTTGGGAGAACAGGATGATGCATCAAGCACTGGACTTAGTGAATGGTTGAGTCATATATGTCTGAAAACAGGCATCTGACAATAAATGAAGATTCTCTTTTGTACTGGAGTGGAAAGGTCAGTGAATGACCAGAGCTGACTGCAGTGGCACCGAAGTACCTCACATGCCCACCCTCCAGTGTAAGTGTTGAGAGGGTATTCAGCTCAGCAGGTGCAATAGTCAGGGATCATCGGACAAACCTGTCTCCTGCAAATGTTAGTTTGCTAACATTCATTAAAATTAATGAGAGGCACATACCAGCACAGACTGCAACCTCAGTATTCATACCCTGGCCTAGTCATCATGGTTTTGGTGATGTGAATATGGACCACCCTGATGGCACTGGCAGTGGTTGCCTGAAACGGCACACCACTGACATAGATGATGACACAATGGAGAAAGAATTTGCCTGTGGTCAGACTTCAGATATCGATGACTGTGAGGGCAGCTTTCTTTATGAGGATGATGATGTGGTTAATGTTGGCAGGTTTTAACTGAAGTTTTTGAAAGGCAGTGTGCCCCCCGGACCACCACCACCACCACCACCAGGACTGCTGTTTACCACTGCCACCACTGAGCCTGAGTCTGTCCACCCCCCGGACCACCACCACCACCACCGGGACTGCTGTTAGCCACTGCCACCACTGAGCCTGAGTCTGTCCGCTGCCCCCGGACCACCACCACCACCACCAGGACTGCTGTTAGCCACTGCCACCACTGAGCCTGAGTCTGTCCAGACCACCACATCCATCAGCCAGAGACACAAAGCTTCTTAATATTCAAACCATAAAGTGAGAATGTGTACTCATGTTTCTTATGCTACTTCACTTCCTTTAGTTTGTTTTCTGTAGTTTTTCAGAGCCGCAATGGTAAAACACATATGGTACACGTATTTTGTTTCTTTTACAGGTTAACAAAAAAAGTCTCCATCGCTAAAACTCGGTGGGAGCGGTATTGCAGCTGTACCCTACAGAGAGGAACCAATGGAATATCCATGTGAAATCCATTCTGGTAAGTATGAAGATTTTATTTAATCCATTTCATAGTTTTGAAAAGACTGCAGCAAATATTGCACACAGGTTGTGTTAGTTGACAAGATGTGGGTTTCAATGTAACTTGACTTGAGATTCAGAACCAGGGAGGGAAATAACTATTAAGTTGTAAGAAGTCATTCGTTGCTTTTTTTAGGAAACTTCCAGTTGCTTTGTTGTTCTGTCAAACTGGCCTTATCCAAAAAAGTTCTTCAACATCAGGCACCCCCCTCCCCCGGGCTTGGGCACACATGCAACCTGCACAAGTCATTTCATTAGATGACCATGACCATCATTAACAACAGAAGGATGCAGATGAAATCTGTGAAGAAGTAACAAAATAAGAAACCATTACAGACAAACCAGCAAATATAATCCCCCACCCCCAAAAGAAATACTTACCTTCATGAGCTAGAGAGTTAGCCGTTTCAAATTCAGAGCAAAAATTCTGATTGAGCACACTGGAATGTGCACACCAACAGTTTCTGTGACCTGTGATGCAAAACAATACCATGAGTACATGTCCATGCCAACACCCCTCCTCACCTAATACACAACCATATATCTATCTGTATATATATATATATACTCACCAAGGCTACTATTAGTGTACAGCCAAAGGGCACCCTTCAATCCAGTTGAGATGATCACATTGCATTTGCTCGAATCGCCTCAAAGAACACATTGGACCAGCAACAGAACGCTCATGTTTATCAATTTATATTGTGGGATTTTGTATGTGCTGAAACACTTCCATTTCACTGAGTTACCACTTGTCAATTTTCTTCACACAAGGAGGATGCATTTTGGACCTGCAGAAAAAATCTGGAACTCTGTGTCACCACTGCGCCCATGACTGAGTGCGCCATTAATTCTGACGGACTTTGTATGTGCTGAAACACTTCCATTTCACTGTGTTACCACATGTCAATTTTCTGCACACAAGGAGAATGAATTTTGTGCCTGCAGACAAAATCTGGGACTCTGTGCCACTTTTGTGTGTTGTGTGATTGTTGTGAGCTCATGATGTCATGCTGACATTACAATTAAAGCAGCATTGCAAGAATGTTGTGACAATTTTGAACTGTACTTTTTTATGCTACTTTACATTGCCACAGCCACTAGTTACCTCTGAGTCATGACTTGAATGATACGCTTCTTTTCACAGTTTTTGTCTGCTTTACTTAGTTGATTACTTTTTTCATCTAAGAAAAAAAATTGAGCACGCCTTCCAATATTGTTTTGACCAGGTTTGTATTTATTTGCAGCTGCTTTTCAATAACTATTGTTCCATGGTGTCATAAAACACTGCCTGCTGCAGAATTGTTAATTAACAACAGAAGTGATATATAACAACTAACTGATGTGATGGAGAAAAGCACAGGAAAACAATGAGAAAGACCTGGTCAACAACAATTTAAAAGGAATGCTCCTTTCATTATTTCACACATGAAAAAGGGTAGTACAGCAGACTCAACAGCTGCAAATTCTGGTATCATTCCAGTCAGTCAGGATGTAAGTAAAGGAAGCTGTAACATAGCATTAAAAATATAGCTCAGAGTTCTCATCAGATTGCTGCTCTGCTGCTGCTTTACAGAGACTCACCACATTACATAGTTATGGTGATGCACATAACCTAATATGTGGGGGCCTTACTCCCACCGGAATATTTCTTGCCTCCCAGAGTGCAATATATTTCTGTGAAAACCACCGACAATTTCATTAGAGTGTGTGACATCACGAAGGAATTACCATTCAGAAAAGCAACCCACATTTGGCCCCCCTTTCTCTGCTACATTAGGAGATGCCAGGGGGATCACAGGTGCATGCTCCACTATAGTGAATGTCCGGCAGCTATCCCAATGTTTCCTTATGTTATAAGGTTCACTTTGTGGTGAAATGTGGGAACATTTCCACTAACAAGGCTCCTTCTTACTGGAAACGTGCCCACACGTTTCACCACAAACTGACCATTATAACATAAAGAGACATTCAGAAAGCTGCCGGACAATCAGATATTCACTGTAATGGAGCACACACACACGCTCTTCCTGGCATCATGTCCTAACATTGCTGAGAAGGGAGGCAGAATGTGGGCAGCTTTTCAGAAAGGAAGTTCCTCCATCACGTGACATGCTGTAATGAAATTACTGGCAGTTTTCACAGAAATGTATTGCACTATGTGGCGCAAGAAAGATTCCCCTGGAAGGGAAAATGTGTATTATTAAACAACAACAAAGAAAAAACACACAAAAACAGTACAGCACAGTAGTGGGGTGGGGGGGGCCAGAAAACAATCACATAAGTTACTGTGGCCGTGGAATACCGTGGTGGTCCAGCAACAGGTGCAGCATTCTAACCATTTGCTGCTGCTGCTCTCTTCTATTGTGTGGACCTGCTGCTGCAAAGCACCAGTCCTCTGACTGTTCTCTTCCAGAGCCGCCCACACCAGGGAGATGTCATGCTGTGTTGCAGGGACTGTGGTGGGGTCCACTGCAGCTGGGAATCCAGGTAGCTGGGGTGGTGGTGGATAGGGTGGTGCTGGTGGCTGTGGTGGAGCAGCTGCTGTACTGGCCCTCCTCCTGCTGTGGTGATGACTGTGAGGCACAACTCCAACCCAAGCAGCACCCTCGGCCACTGCCATGGAAGGGCCAGTAGGTGGACATCTGGCCCCTTCCGTGGCAGCCTGCCACTCTGCCTTGTGGTGGTTGAGCATGTGGATGTGCTGGCCACCGGTCCCCAAATGTGTCCCAGGGGGGCCATGGCACACCAGCACACCACACACATGGCACACCATGACTATGCTTTCTCCCCCAACACTGGGGAGCTGCAGGGGGGACCAGACACAGTTCTCGCACAAATCGCACGGTTTGCACCACCTTGATTTTCTAGGAGCACATCCTGTGGCTATGGAGATGGTCGAGGGGCTGCTGCTGGAGCCCCTACAGCTGCCACCGGTGGTGGTGGTAGTGGCAGAAAAGGTGGATGCACAGCAGCCTCCAGTGGCACTGATGCTGCTGCTGTTGCTGCTGCTGTTGCTTCAACATGGGGGTAAGGAACACCCAGGAGTCGGGAGCAGTCCAGCATGACACAATTGCCCCATGTGTCCCCATTCCCCTCTGACCGTGCCCACGGGCCAGCTACTCGCCTTCTCCAGGGTCCATGTCCATCCCTCCCACAAAAGTCCCTGGCACACACACACACACACACACACACACACACACACTCACACACAGTCACTCACACACACACAAAATAAAACAACAGTTATAAAAAAAAATTAACTACCAAAAAAACAATCACGAACACAATACAAAAACTAAATAAAGATAGCTTTTAAAAAAGCTGTTGTTTTACAAAGGAAAAAAGCACTTTGTTACTGACTCCTACACTGCTCTCTCACAAGCCTTCTCCCTCTACGAATGCAAAGGAGAAAGTGTAACTGCTTCTCTGACTCACTTCCTTCCTGCCTGGCTAAAGCATGTGACTTACAGTACTGTAAGCCATGTGATGTGTGGGGGGCTGCCTATTTACTTCTCACTTCACCTTACTTTGCATTAAGGCATAATGTCAATGTGAAGCAATAATGATAACTGAAGTGAGCACTTTGCAGAGCCCACTTTGCATTGTGCTCTGCCAAGGCAAAGTGGGCACTTTGCGTTCACTTCACCAGCGGATTAAAAATTCCCTACATCTTTAGTCCCAGGACTTTTCAGCAAAGGGGGAGTGTGGTGATGGGGTGGGGGGAGAGCATTGTATGTTGACTCTGCTAGTTTCAGTTTTGGTTCCAGGGGGTGCACCTTTTCTCCCTCTCCTTCTGTCTTGCCGATGTGAATCCCATGATATTACCTCTCATGGTGGCTTTGTAAGCCTCCCATGTATTACCCACAGATGTGTCTGATGTAGGGTTGTTTTGGAGAAAAAGGGAGGTTTCTTTTTGCACCCATGGGATAAAGTCAGGATCCCTGAGGAGAAGCGGGTCTAGCCGCCATGTATTGGAGGGTTGGGGAAGTGTAGCTGAACCTGGGCATGATCTGATATCAACTGATGTGGAATAGCAGAGTCTAGTATGTTCTGCATCGGGGGGAGGAAGTAAGTCAGTTGTTGAGTCTGCTGAATGAGGCATGTATTGTACCTCTGAGTGGTTCATAAAGTCATGGGTGTGGGGGTGAAACAGCCTCCAGCCCTCTGTCAGAACAAAATCTGTCAAGAGTTTGTGCAGGGCCCTATCCACTCAATGTAGGCTTCCTTACCGGTAGCACTCCTGTCTACCTAGGGTACTAGTGTGAGTTTGAAGTCCCCCTCCCCCATCAGTAGTAGGCAGATTGGGGTCATTGAAAGTTAAGGGTGCTAGCCAGGTCGAGGAAGAACTGGGGGTCATCCTGATTGGGTGAATATGTGTTACATAATACTATCGGGCCAGTTTGGGTGTTGAATCCTGCTATCACCCACCTCCCCAAGGGATCTGCTATGGAGGATGAAATGATCCACTTGAGTAATTTATGGAGAAGTATGACTACCCCCATTTTTCTTGTAGGAACACTTGCATAGACTTCCTGCCCACCTAATTTTTAACCAGAAAGGAGTGATCCTTGTGAATCAATTCAGTTTCCTGAAGAAAAGCCAATTTTGACTTAAGCTGCTTTAGGTGTGAGAGGACCTTTTTCCCCTTAATCGGGGTATTCAGCCTTCTTACGTTTCATGTGTGGCAAACTATCTCATCCATGGTCTGTCAGGGAGGTTAGGATGATTGTTTCAGGCACTATCAAAGGTGAGGTACTTGTGAAGCCATGGATGTTCTTCTGGGTTACTCTATACGGTTCTCTAAGCCTTATACTGTAATTACATATACAGTAGCTGTGTGCTGCATTTTTTTCCCTCCATGTAGGATTAACCAATCTGTTAGAACTGTTCTCCCTCTCTCTTTGCATTATCTAATGGTGACATGTGCCCTAACAGTACATTCATATTACAAAACAGTACCAGATGGTATAAACATAACCTATTTACAAGTGATTTAACCAAGGGTTTGCTCATGGTGACACTCAGATTTAAGGCCAGCAGCCTAAGCTGCCCAATGGCAGATCTGACAGCCCTGGGGGTGTGGGTAGTGACATTCGTTGCTCCTTTAGAGCTACCTGTTTCTGTTGGGGAAGATGTACTGTTAGCTATATGGTATCTGTGTGGTAATGACATCATTGTGGTGTTACTGGTTATGGTGGAGTTCAAGTTCAAGTTTATTAAGCAGGAAAAACTCCATTGTGGAAGCTCATTTATAAGGAGGCCCTGAGAGGGACACTAAAGGTACATACAACATTAGGTATACAGTGGTATAATGGTACAACAATAAACAGGATGAACAATACAGTGCAAAGATGGATAAGAACTGTAAACAATCAAAAGAGGCATAGATGGTGCATATGATATAGTGGGTGAGGGGCAATAGGGAAAATGGTACAATAAAGACAAAAAACTTTGCAACATTTGTATGATATATACAATCACATTATATTCAGGTACAAGTGCGGAGATCAAAGTGATGATATTTACAAAATAAATTGCCTTCTTAAGGGTAGTGGAAGCATTTCAGCAGTAGGAGGTTTCACAAGGATGGAACATGGGACAGACAGATTAAGAATAAGAGTTGGGCAGAAAATAGAGGGGTAACAAGGGTGAAGTACAGAAGGAGTGGGAAGGATGGAAAGTATGGGTTGGGTGAGAGCACAGAAGGAGTGAAGAGGGTGAGGACCATCACCCCAAAAGCCAGTTTACTACAACAGACATAATCAGAGTAGAGGGGAACTAATAGGAATGACAGTATACTACAACAGACATAATTCGAGTACAGAGGAACTAGTAGGAAGTATGGCTGGGTCAATGGTGGGTCATCAAGGGGGGTGACAAGCAGGAGTCATGTAACTTGCTGGTGACCACATTTTTGAATGTAGTCAGAAGTACCAGATTTTGCAATATGAGGATAGATTGTGCTTTGTTCCAAGCATCAGGGAGAGCATACCTGATGGCCATTTTACTGAAGCAAGATCGAGATTTAGGGACATCCAACATGATATTGGAGCTACTCCGTAGTGGAAAGAGGCAAACAGAGTGATGGAAAAAAGCTCAATATGATATACATGATGGAAGTTTTGGCAGAAGGGCTTTGCAAAGCCATATGAGTAAGTGGAAAAGACGTCTAGAGGACAGGGAAGCCAAGCCCAAGGAAGCGTACAAGTTGCAATTATGAGCGCGAGGGTGGGCATCTGTGATGAAACATATTGCCCTATGGTAGAGTGTGTCGAGTGAGTGCAGCAGGGTATCTAAACATCAGCCGTATATCACATCTGTGTAGTCCAGCAGAGGGATGAATGAAGTCTGTACCAGTCTCAGCCTGGCTTCAGCCAGGAAAAGGGACTTGTTCCTAAAAAAGAAGAAACCAAGTCTTTGCTCCAGCTTTTTCACGAGTGATTCAATGTGAGCAGAGAAACACAGGTGGTGGTCCAGCAGACGCCCCAGGTACTTAAATTTGTCGACAACTTCAAGGTTGTCACCAGGAGGGCTTTGATCGGAGGCAATAAGGAGAGATTTTTTGGGAAAGAGATAAGATATTTGGAGTGGAAGTATATTACCTTAGTTTTTTTAGCATTCAGAAGGAGTTTGGATTGTAACAGATTATGCTGAGGAAGGTCAAATTCTTCCTGAAGTTTCACACAGATTTCATTCAATGAGGATTTTAAGGTACAGAGGACAGTGTCATCTGTGAATAGGTGGATTTTTGCTTTGTTCACATTCGCACTGATGGAGTTTATATAGATCATGAACAGAAAATGTCTGAGAATTGAGCCTTTCTGTACACCGTTGTGAGAGGGAGAAGTGGGGAGAGTGAGCCTTCCACCTTTACCTGCTGCAGCATACTTGACAGGTAGCTAGTGAAAAAGCTAAGTGCTGGGCTGGTTATGCCATGACTGCTTAGCTTGTCTAGAAGTAAAGCATGGTTGACAGTGTTGAATGCTTTACTCAGGTCCAAAAATACAGCTCCTGAGATCTGTTTTTTGTCCATGGCAAGGAGCCGATCATTTGAGACCATGGCAAGGGCAGTAGTTGTGCAGTGAGCTGGCTTGAAGCCAAACTGGGATGGATTCACTAAATCTGATCTATCAAAATAATCTCTTACTTAAGCATTTACTAGTTTTTCTAAAAGTTTTGAGAGTAAGGGTAGTAGGGAAGCTAGTCGATAGTTGTTTAGATGGGATCCGTATGGTTGCCCGGCATGACATTGCCCGACAAGCAGTATACCGGCATCAGTTTCCCGTCATAGGTTTTCACCTCTAAATAAAATCCCACTTGACATTTCCCCGACATTACCTGCAGCATTTAAGAATAGTGAAATGCTTTCACATAATAACAAAACAAATCAGATCTCCCTTTCTATGCTTATACGTTCTGCTTGTGACACAGGGAATGAGGGTGAAATAATAGAACACTGGTGATGCTTTCTTCTATAACAATAGACAATCGGCAAACATGTAAAGGGAATGAGGCTGAAATAACAGAACAAATCGGATCCCAGACATAAATGTAAATTTAAAATGAGCTTACCAAGTTACCCCAGGTCTCTTGATCAGGCTGACATGCCACAGTGAGACTTACTAGGGAATGCTGAGTCAATAGTTGTTTCAGCAGCAGGCTTTCTGTTGAAAAAAGTACTATTCCCTCAAATGGAACAGGCAGGAAAAGTGTATGGCTTGCTTGTGAGGCTCTGCTTATGAGCTAGCCTGCCAGATCCCCTTATGATGTCAGCAACCTGGTGTTAGCACGTAGAGGGAACCTGGCTTCTTGGTCAAGCTAACAGGCAAGAGTGGGACTTACAAGGGGGAGATAAGGCAACCATTGTTTCAGCAGCAGGTTCCCAGTTAAAAAATAGTACCAGGGAGACTTTCAGTGATGTCAGATCCCAGACAATCGGCAAACATGTAAAGCAAACACTGGTGATGCTTTTTTCTATCCTTATGCTTTCTGCTTGTGACGCAGGGAATGAGGCTGAAATAACAGAACAAATCAGATCACAGACGTAAATGTAAATTTAAAATGAGCTTACCAAGTTGAGTTAAGAGATGGGACTCAGTATTACCTTGGTAAGCTCATTTTTAATTTGTTCTGTTATTTCTGTCACAAGCAGAAAGCATAAGCATAGAAAAAAGCATTACCAGTGTTTACTTTATATGTAAGTTGAATAAACAATAATCGGGAAAACATCACGTTGGCAATTTGCTTTGCGGGAAACAGATCGCGGGCAATGCAGAGTCAGAAAAACTTATACTGGGCAACCATACTAGACCCATTTAGATCCATAAGGTCTCCTGATCTGAATAAGGGAAATATATGTGCTATTTTCCTGGTGTGCCTGCAGCTAGTAACACCACGTAGGACTGATGGAGACATTCAGGTAGATGTTTGTCTCCCAAGCTCACCTTAGTGCAGGGTCCAGGATTGGTGGTCTTCTCCCTCCATAGATTAATTAGGCTCCCATTCTCAGATGTGAGGATGAGGGTCCACCTTTGCTAGTTGGTAGCTGTCCACCTTGGGGACCACCCCAATTCTATCTCAGCAGGAAGGAGTGATAGAAGGGCAGCATGTACACTTTCCTGGGTCACTGCAACCTAGAGGATGGCTGTGTGGCAGCATCCCTGGCCAGGTGAATCCTTTTTTCGGAGGGGACATCCCCAGACTTTAAGCTTCCAGTCACTAAGAACTGCCAAGCTAGTTTAAGCTTAGTAGCCAGATGCTGGGTCTGCCAAGTGGAGATGTCCCTGTCCCACCTGAGGTCCACGGATCTGTGAGTCAGCGGGCTACCAGCTGAATCCACTCTCCCATGACTGTACTACTGGTGGCCCCTCTGTATTCTAGATAGAGCTAGGTCTCTCTAGTCCTGAAATGTAGCTCAGCTTGGACTTTACCAGGGTAGTATCGAATTGCAAAAATTGGGGGGGAGGGGCTCTGAGGGTCTGAGATATTTTTTTATGTGGATTTATCGTCTGGTCTAGACCCTCATGGAACCCTAGTTGAGTCCTGCACCATGAGCCTGTACCTAAACCCCGCTGGAGACCGGGTGGCTGGAATATAGAACATTTCTAACTGAAGGCACTGTGAATATATAAAAATCAAGCACCTTAGCATCTGTGCTATCCCAGATTAAAAAAAATATGCATTTCAGGTGTGATGGCAAATGAGGAGGGTCGGGCACCATACTCCCTTCCCTTGTGGTACGCTGGTATGCAAGGCCAGTCATCCCCGATCTGTCACTAGGCAGCTGCCACATCGGGATTCCTGTTGCTATACCCATCGAGTCCTCTCCCCAACCCCTTCATCACCTCTTATTTTGTTTTTACCCCAACATAAGTCAATATTCTACTTTTCTGATTCCTAGTCTGTTCAGATGGGGGTAGTGGGTGGAGAAGCAGATTGGGGCTTCATTTTGGAATTGTCCAGAGGCCTACTTGATGCCTAGTATGTAATTTCTTCCCTTAGGCCTACAATGTCCTCCTCAGTCTGCATTCTGGGGCCATACTCCACTACTGAGACCCAGGATTGCTTCAGCATTTTAGAGGAAGGGCCTGTGTGCTCTGGATTCATTGTCTCTGGGTCAGATTCGGTAGCAGATGTGGGCACTGAATCTGGTGTCGCCAATGGTGCAAATCTGTTGTTAGAGAATTATGGATTGATGATCTACGGCTCTTCCTTCGGGTTCGGAATGTCCATGATATCCTGGTCCTTGCCATTTCTTCTGGGCCTCTCTCTGCCTGTTAGGAGGTCCAGTTTGGTGTGTCTCTTTTGTTGGGCTCTTTTCCTGGGATTGCGAGATAACAACCACTGCTGAGGCTGCCTCACCATGTATGGAGTGTGTTCCCCGTGCCTTTTCTGGTTGGCTTTCCCCTTGCTGGATGATCTGTTTGGGCCCTCATGTTGGGGCCTGTTGTTAGGCTGTGCATGCCTGTAGGGAATAGATTTGGCTGTGTGTGGCCAGGTCCAGGATATAAAGTCTATCAGTACCTCCGGAGCGCTAAATACCAAGGTGAGTACCATTGTGGACTACTCTCATGGAGGCTGGGTAGTGCAAAGAGGATGGGATGTTTAGAGAGTGTAGCAGACATCTCACCTTGGTATATCCCTGTCTCTGCTGTGCCAGTTCTTTGGAATAGTCCTGGAGCATTAGGATTTTTTGCCCTCTCCAATCCAGGTAGCCTAGTTCTCTTGCCCTGGCCTGTAGTGCCTCTTTCACAGCAAAATTCAGAAATCTTGCTATCATAGACCTCTATCTCTCCTCGGGCCTAGGGCAAGTTTGTAATGTACAGTGCATCCTCTCAATAGTGAGCCTGGTCCCCTCCAGTAAGCGTAACATCTTTGCCAGTTCCCTTTGTAAAAACTCAGCAGTTCTCTCATTCTCAGCACCCTCAGGAAACCCCAGAAAACACATGTTGTTACAGTGGATCCTGTTCTCCTAATCGTCTGCTTTGTCCTGGAGGGCTCAGAACTGGTGGGCCTGCTCTTTGATGATGGCGGTAAGCTCCTTTAGGGTCACATCATGAGCGGCAGCCTTCCGCTCATTTTGTGTGATTTGAGAGCTAAGCTGATGCAGGGATAGAACTGTATTGTTTGATGCCAAAGTTACATCTGTCATCTGCTTCATAAGTAAGATGTAAATTTCATTTACAGATGCCTCCATAGTTGTAGACTCTCTCAAATTAGCTGCCATGTAGTGTAGGGACTTCGATCCAGAGATGAAACTCCCTCACAATGCTAGCGGAATCTAGCCCCAAAAGCAGATATTCCAGATGTTTAGACCTTCTGACAGCTGTTGGTGAGCTCCTTTGGATTAAATATACATTTTCTTTGTTGAAGTCTCAGGATATAGCACCCTTTGTGGGTTGAGCTGTGCAGTTAAGCGGCCATCTTGTTTGCACCCAAGCCACGCACCCCGTACCTAAAATATTTTACAGACTGCAGATCATTTATCATTGTGGGTGGGGTTAAAAATAGATCACTGTGCAAGTGATGTCATCAGATTCATTTCACAATGGTGTCACATTCCATTACTGATTCAGTGGTAATGCAGTGATGATTCTAAAGTTTACCAAACCACACACTTGTGCAAGAACCAATCTGTCACATTAGTGTCTAGTTGCTAATCAGCTGGGGTGACTGAATGGTTTATCATTAACTTTGTGTAATTACTGCTTAGTATATATCCTATGAGCTTGATAGAGAGCAACAGTATAACACAACATTGCAGTACAGTAATTAAACCTCTACACGTTTTACACATTTTTAATAGTGGGTAGAGTTAAAAAAAAAAAAAGACAGCTGAGCAACTCATATCATCAAGGTCAGCTCACAATGATGTCACATTCTGTTACTGATCCAGTGGTTATATAGTGATGATTCTAAAGTTTACCAAACCACACTCTTAACCCATTCGTTCCAGTAGCCTTAAGCAAGAACCAGTCTGAGGTTTATTGTAAATTATAACTGAAACAAAGTATTTGTGAGGGGTTCAGAATGTTTTCTTGTATAGTAATACAAGCGATGAGACCACTCTTACAGTTGTAAGAATGGTCCCACGTGCATTCTTAGGGGATGGGAACTGCAAATTGAAGGTGAGCAATTCTGAGACCCTAAGAATCTAAGATCACTCTTACAACTGTAAGAGTGGTCTTGTCACCTGTATTGATATATTACTGATTAAGATAGATAATAATATATTAAATATTTAAAAAAGACCTGCCCAAACATGCCCATTTTCAGGGCAGCTGCACATGAGACACTCTTGACAGAATAAGAGTGGCTTTGGTCACATTGCCCACTGAAAACCCCCAGTAGCAGCTTATTTCCCCTACCAGAAAGCCACCTCCTGTAGCCAGGCAAAGCTAATGTGTGGCACCAGTAATCCCTCTCCCTTTGTCCCAGCTTAGCCAGTTCCTTCTCCCGTAACCAAGATCCCTTGCATTCCCACTTTCCCTGCTAAAGATCAAGCTCTAGCTGGGTGTAAACTTGTTTCTTTTTGTCTTTTTTCTGCTGCCTGCTCATTCAGAACCACCCAAGCAGGCAGCATGCGAGGAGGGCAACGCGTGCTGTGGCCTCAGATATACCCCATCCTGTGGCTGAAATTAAAAAGTGAAGAGCCATTTGTAGCTTACACTTGGGGTTTGCAGACAGAATCCAGAGCCTTGAAGAGATCAGACAGCACAACCATTAGAGAGAGTACAGCTGACTGGGGAAGGAGTATGACATACAGAGGGAAGGGAACCAGTGAGGCTTACCTGGATAGGTTGAAGCAGATTCCATTGGCTCTCCTGTATGCCTCTCCTATGATCAGGGACCTGTAGTGGCAGTAGAAGACAGGTCATGGTGGTGAAAAGACTGGCAGCCCATCTGCAGCAGTAGCATTAGAGTTTGTTTGCAGGCCCTCCTCCCTAAGTATGGCTGCATCAATGAGGCAGTTGGGCCTCCTGGTACCTCACCTTCTCTCTCCAGCAGCAGCATCTCCTGGGAGTGGTGTATTTCTATGGAGTCCCTCACAGCAGACTTGGGCAATGGCAGTGAGTGAGCAGTGGCACAAGCCTGTAGTGCCATTCACCGTCAAGCGAACAAAACTTTTTTTATTAATAAACACACCACGCCACTAGGCACCTGTAACAGCGGCTAAGGCTGTGTGAGTGGGTGAGCACTCCCCAACTCAGAACCACCCATAAAGGCAGTGCGAGGCTCCATAGAAGCCACTGTGGGCCAGCCAAGGCCTGATTCAGGGACCACTCATAGGGTGGAAATAGCAGAGCTCTGCAGGAGCTAGTACTTGGGTCAGTGGGTAGACCCTGAGTTAAAAAAGCTCATATGGCATGACCACTGAAAGACTCCTTAGGAGTCAGTACTTGTAGGGGCAGGAAGATCACTATTGTTTACCCACCCACAGGGCGTGGTTTCTGAACGATTCCACTGGAGTCAGTATTTTTAGGGGTTGTAGACCCAAATTGTTTAATCACCTAGAGGGTGTGACTAGAAGAAGTTTAACAGGAGCCAGAGGTTCTTAAGGGCAATCAAACTATTTTGGAACATTAATTGCAAAGGCCTGTATCTGTGAACAGTATTGCCAAAGATCATGTGTTGATGTATAAGCCTACCGCCAAACCCCATCCCAAGTGGCTGTGTGTTCTGGCTAAAACCTGCCTAGCTGTCTCAGTGCTCCTGCCTATAAATGATTTTTGCTGACATGTGTGGTGCTCCTCACTGTACCGTCCACAGAGTGCCCTACCAAACTGAAATCTGCCTAACGTATGTGGTGCTCCTCACCATGCATGCCATAGGGTGCCCTATTGAACTGAAGCATGCCTAAATTGTGTAGTGCTCCTTGCTATAACTTCCACAAAGTTCCCTACTGAACAGTAATCTACCTGTAGTGTAACATGGGTTTTGTGTGCAAGAGACATGCTAGTGTGCGTAAACAAGAAATGACACCCATTTTTACAAGAACTTTTTATATCTGCTACTTCCTGCTGTTTCTGTGGTGCACTCACCTCTGTCTTTGGGCAAGCTGATAAGTCAGAACTAGGGTGATAGTCAGGCAAGGACACCACCTGCTTCTTCTGCTTCAACCCACCCCCATTAGGAAGTTAAAACAGTCTAGGAGCTGCAGTGGCTTAGTAACCAGTGTCTTTAACATGCAGTCGGTTGGGGTCTTCTTTCTTCAGAAGCAACAAAAGCAGCCAGATCTCCAGAAGCAATGAAAAAGGCCAGATCTCCAGGACTGAAGAAAGGATCCAGCTCATCAGGAACAATGAAAGTGGCAAGATTCCAAGGAGTGACAAAAGTGGCCAGATTCCCAGAAGTGACAAAAGGTGCAAGACCATGAGGATACAATTCAGTGCTTCTTTGTGCATACCCTGTCTGGTAGTGTGCTACAACCCTTTTCCCTGGTGACCAGAAGGTGAGACAAAACAGATCAGTTTTCAGTATACCCTGTCTGGTAGTCTGCTATGACCTTTTCCCTGGTGGTGAGAGGATCTGATGAAAGAGTTCTGTTCAATTGCATTTTGCAAGCTGGTCTGACACAGTCTATCCTGGTCAGTCAAGTTCTGACTAACCAGGGGATGAGGTGTGCCCTCTGGCATTCCCCACTTTTTGCAGCTAAGCTGTTCTGGAAGAAGGAAGAAGAAGAACAAGAACAAGAACAAAAACAAGAATTAGAATTTATATTGTGTTTTTCATACACATTGTATCCCAAAATGTTTTCCAAGCAATGGGAGACTGGTAGTGAAGCGACCGAGGGCCCAATTTTACAGAGTGGATGCAGGGCTTGTGGGGGTTGCAGAGGCACCAAAGCCCCTTGGACACAGAGTGGTCCAATTTTCAAAGGGGGTGGGCCATTTGTGATACTTCCCCCAGTTTACCGCTACTTGTGCCAAAGGGTTGGTGCAAGTGTTGTGATCCCAGACACAAGCGTAGACCAGGAAGATGGTGGTCTAACTCCTTGGGTCCCGTGTTCTGGACTTGTGGCAGTGATTGTGGCAAGAATCTTAGAAAATCACACTTGCTGCAATGTTCGGCACAAGTCGCAACTTGCATCGAGCACCCCGCCGCAGATCCGCTGCTTCACTGCATCCCCTTATAAAATCAGGCCCTGAATGTGGCAGCCATTTCACACATCAACACCCGCACAGAGCCTTGGGCAATTGCATGAACTGGTTAATAGTATGAACTGGAGACACATTTCCCCCAACTCTCAATCAATGTACAAACCCCCCCATCCACCAAGTCACAAGACATTCCAAGTGTTTAACTGTACCTTTTGCCAAAACCAAACCAGCAAGTTACTGAGCACTCAAGGATCATACAAAGTTAACCAGACTTCATTTTCAGATTGCTCTTGGCCAAGTCCCTTAGAGTATTTAGAATCACGTACAGTGTTTAGAATCACTTGAAGCATTTAGAATAATTTGGAGTGTTAATGATTATTTCGAGTACAGTACCAGTGGTATCTCATGCAGTATAACAAGTACCAGTATTAAATTGAAGTTCAGCACCTAGCATGTCACAAATGGAACTTGTGGAATTGCTCGTCTTGTCTCTGATGTGACACTTGCTGTTCCTTCCCTCCAAATAAAAATGTTTGGTTGCATCTGAAAGGGTTGCCTTCCTTTCCTTGTATTGCTAGACAAAGTTTGTGTCTGACATAGCACCTTAGAACCAGTTGCCCCTATTAGTGTTCTGGCACTACAAATAAGGTCACTATAGAGTTTTGTGAATAATTCAAACAATCTCTGGTATTTCCCACGGTGTTTAAAAGTTTGAAATCTCTGAGATTCACAAAGTTGTACTAATATTAACTACCAGTTTGGCCAGTCAGTTACAATTATATTGGCTAGAATAAAAAACAATTAGCAATTCTGTTGATGTTGCTGGAAGAGTAATGACCTTGGCAATAATCCTGTTGTTCCAGGGAAAAATATACTCCGCCTTTGGATTTATACTTTAGGCATCAGATGATTAGCTGGTTAAATGAATTCAGTATCATTTTGTAACTTAAATAACCCACACTAAAATTGCCTAATCACTATTGTTCAAGGCAGTTAAAAAATGTTTAAAAAATGAAACAAAAATCACCTTAAGCCTTCCTGTGCACTGGACCAACTTCACACAGCAGGAAGCATTCTCAATTCATGTAATACTGTATGGTATATACTGTATATAGGTTCCAGTCAATCAGGAGTCTGCATTTCCTATGGAATGTCAACATTATTAAGACAACAAGGGCTTACTATGCATGAAACTTTAGAGAAAAATCCTCGTGTTGCTTACTTTCTAAGATACAAATATTTTGTTTCAAACATTAACTGCTCGTGCGGCACCACCTAGACTCTTCCTAGGTGATACCACGTGCAGGTAGCTTTGGGTATGATGAGTAACAAGATTTTCCCATTTCCAAGTAAACATTCACAGTTAGCATTATCAGAACTCAATGTTTCCCAACAATTTGAGTTATAGGTCCTTCGGATTATTGTATTACTGGATTACTGAACACTTTGATTTAAAATGGATCATTTTCCTTTAGACACTGGGCCCAGTTTTCAAAGGGGGTGTAAGAATGACGCAAGCTGCGTCTTGCCACAACTTGCATCGAGAAACTTTGTGGCAATCACCATGTGCTTAATTCTAGAAGAGTCTTGAATTGCATTGATCTTCCCAGAAATGACACAAGTTGCAGCCTATATCATAAAAAGGGCACATCATGAAGTAATGACACAACTTGCGACAGGAGAATTTGGTGCACGCGATGGCTGTGGAGAGCGGGGAGCACATGGCACAGAAAGTGTCCAGCAGGCAGAGGAGAAAAAAAAACCTTCTTAGCTGAGGAGACTATCTTAATCAAAGAAGTTGATTCCCAGATGGAGTTTCTACTGTCCAGAGGTGAGGGCAAATCCATGTGTGACCTCCGATGGAGAGCCAGTATGAGATGGCCACCAGGGTGAATGCTGTGGACCATGTGAGGTGCTCCATCTGTAAGTTTCAAAAGAGGTACCATGACATCAGGAGTAGATGAAAGGAGAAACTGGCCCACAACAAGTGGAGCACTATCTTCACTAGTGGTGGTGGTAGCCAGCAAAGACCTCTGAGCAGTCAGGAGGAGCATGTTGCAGCACATCTCATCAGCCATACCATCAAGGGTGACACCAACTTGGATATCTTTTGGCTGCAAAGCTGCACAGATATATCTGAGGTTACAGCAGCTGGAGACTTTGGTGGGGGGGTTCGGTGGGGCAGCCACGAGAACCAGTAATAAGAGGGTATTGCATGGCTCCACTGGTGTGTGTGTGTTTGTGTGTGTGTGTGTGTGCAGAACAGAGAAGTAACAGTACGCAACTGCTACTGGGTCAGGAGGCACAGCAGGTGTGGGTCCAGGAGGGGATACAAGTGTGGCAAGGACCACACACATGTGGCACACTTTTGCCTGTGGAGTACATGTTTTTGTGTGTCTCTGCAACTGAAGTCCTACCCAGGCACATGTAGAAGGGGGCACCTGCCACTGTGTAAGTGTTGCACAGTGTATGTAGTGGAGGGCAAGGGTGGTATTGTGATAGTACATGTATGTCCAAGTGCATGACGGTATGGACTTTTGACCTGCAATGTGTGATGTACTTGTGGCTGTGGCACGTGGCACTGCAGTATACAGTGGAGCAGAGGCTGCCTGTGTGGAGCTCACAGTCAAGTGGACCTGCAGTGCAGGGATACAGGTGGATGGGGATGCAGTAATGGCTGGGGACAGTGTTGCGACAGCCCTGTTCCTCAACTGGATCTGTGGAAATGGAGTACAGTCTAATGGGTAGCCAGCACATATGTGAGCAATCATCATAGGAAGCCACTTTGTAAGGGATGCAGGCATCTGGGTGGTTGCTGTGTGTGTTGAATGTATTGGGGAGTGTCACAGAGGTGTGGAGGCACTGGCAGCTCAGGACATGTTGCATGTGGACATGCAGGGCACACATCCGTGTGGGGTGCCTTGCAGGTGAGGTGCATGTTCTATGCAGCTATTGTCCAATGATCAAGATAGTCATGGGGACAGGGGACAGTTGCCAAACTGTGGAGGTGTAGCTGCTGTGTCACCTTCATATGATGCAGAGGTTGTAATGCAGTGTGGCACTGTGTAGCATTGTACACTGAAGACAAATAGGTTGGCCTAACAATATACATGGCAAACCTGGGCAAGCAAGACACACCTTTAACAGCACGCCTCATGGCAGAGTAAGTCACTGGACTGTGGTCAGTGTGTTCTGGCATGCAGGTGGCACTGTTGTGCTATCAACCACAGTACCACTAAAGCAGTAATGCGTGTACTGCACATGTGATGACTCTAGGATGCAGAGTCAGTAACACTGTACTGTTTGTGATGTAGACAGCCAGCTCTGAGTGCTGTATTAGTTTTTTTATTACATATAAAATATATGATGGGAAGGTCAGTTTGAGGAAACTACTGTCTTACTGGAACTGACACATCAAAACCTCCCAGGGATAAGTTCAAAGGAGAAGCGGTATTTTAAACTGCAAAGATCTGGGGTGCAATTACCTTGTCAATTTGCTTTCATCCCAGGAAATAAGATTAGCCATTCATAATGCCCTCAGAGAGATCCTTTGACTTGCATAGTTGCCAGGAAGGACTTGCGGGGAGGGGTGTTGGAGAGAGGCCAGAATGGACATTGAAGAGGTTTGATGTCTGAGCCAGGGAGGACCCAGATGAATTTGAAAGGTCCAATAAACACTTCCAGTGGAACCCTTGAATTAGATCAGAGAGACCCTTGAGGTGTACATTCCAAGGCCCAGACAGGATTAAAGAGGCAAATACACGTTTGTTTAGAATACAGTGATGTAGATCAAAGAAACTTTTGAGATGTATGTGTAGCAGAGCCCAAACCAGTTCTGACCAGTTAACCTGAGGAGAGGAAAATTGAGTATGTCACTTATTTTTTTTTAATCTTGTTGGATCATCCTGTGCTTTAAAATATAACTTTTAATAATCCAAGGCGGAGTTTAATGACATCATGAGAAGGCCGGCTCAGAACTGCTTTAATTGCTGAAAGAACCTTGACAGAGACACATAAGACAATATTTCTGATTGAGAGAAGAGAGACCCTCAAAGCACTGAAAGAAAGTAAGTATTAGATTAGACCAGTCTAAATGTATGTATTGTAGGAACTGTACTTTTTCATGTTTGTTTTAAGGCTGTATGTGTTGGGATATATATTTTGTTCTGTAATTATTGTTCTGTTTTGATATTTTGAAAGTAAAGAGATATTTTTACAACAGAACTGTCTGGAGTTCCTTGACGTTTCTTTTTATTTAAGTGGCGCTTTTAAAGGTTATAAGTAACACTGAGTATGGGCTTATTGTATACTAAACTGGGAAATGGACAGAGTTCTCTAAAGTCTTGCATAGAGTTCTAAGGGTTCATTTGAAAGACCTGGTTGGGTGCCCGTAGGCAAAATTATCTGGCCCACCAAAGACAGAATTATCTGAGCCTGATAATTGGGTACGCTAACAAGAGGTTGTCAGTTTGAACCCTTCCAGAGCTTGAGACTAAGGTGACTGGAACCCACAAAATAGACAAGAGGGTTACCTTGTCTGTTACACTGTACACAAATCATACGCTCAGAGGCTGGCACTTTGGGAGTAGAGGGCTGACTGGCTGAGTGAGTTTATGACACTGTTATCAACATATATGGGGGGGGCCATGTCACATGCACAGCATAAGCTGAACATTGTGAGGCTGAGGTGTCGATACATGCATGGATATGTTGGGAGTATTGAAGCAAGGGGCTTTGTGACTGAAAAGGAGAGGTCACACATTACAGCAGCAGTCATACTCGGCAGTGTCTGATGAGAGTGAGATGCTGCAGAACTGAGACAGAGACATGGCACATCAACCTGCTACAAACAACACACAGAAACACATTGACATGAAGGGATGAGGCTGCAAGTAATACTGTGTTCTCTCTCTAAACAAATATCACAGTGGAGCAGGGTAATACAGTGACAGCCGGCACAAGTGGGACAGTCTCCTTGCTGCAGACTACACGTAATGTAGAAAGATAGACAGTAGCAGCACATCCAGTAGCAGTGGCCTGCAGATGGAGCATGTGACATTGGAGCAGGAGACAGTACCACTGGAATGGTATGACATCATATAGGGTTTCAGCGTTATGATAACAGCAGCAGAGGTAGCTGATGGTGATGCCAAGGGTGCAGACACTGACGTAAGTCACAGCATGGCAGACAATATTGCACAGGACCTAAGCCCCTAACCATTGAAGAGTTGGAGGCCACATTGGAGGAGGCTGCCTGTAATCTCCACCAGCAGGTGGTGCCACAGATAGATTTTGATAGATACTACCAAACAGTGGTGGACAGACACAAGGAGCAGACCCATGAAATGTTAACACTAAGGTCTTGCCTGGAAGGTCACCATAAGCACATGGACGTCCTCCTGTCAGGGCTACTCAGTGCTATAGAGAGTGGAACATGTGATAACACAGCAGAGCTAGCTGACATTGTGGGATCCTGCATGGCCTACATGTCTGTGCACAGGGGCAAATGGAGGCAATGGAGCACCTCACTACTGCTATGGAGAGGATGGCAGCACTGCAGCAATAGCAGACTGATGCCCTCACAGCTGCACTGCAGGACATAGCAGTGGCACTGTGAATGAGGTCATACTGGTGTGGCAGTTCAACCTGGGATGCCACACCCAGTGACCCTGCTGAGCACCTACGTGGTGCTACACCTACCCTACTGTGGTCATGTGCCTCAATGCACCAGTCTGCCTCACCTCCTTTTCCAACTCATCTTCTGATTGCTTTCACAGCAGCAGGGAACACATGCAGCATGGCATTGAAGATCACAGGCACACAGCCTGGGCTTCCAATCTGTCCCTGCAGCCATCCTCTCAGCATGCCCGCAGTGATCTGTGGCCAGGTGGTGAATGTAACCTTTGGATGGGGCTTACCAGCATAGATGCCACTGCACAGCATACCATGACAGCAGAGGATGTGGCCCATGGTCTGCAGGTGTTGCAAACAGCCACCCATGTTCCTGTAACCATTGGCACTATGTCTGGGCCTCCAGATACAGCAAGCTGCACTGTTATCACCACAACTTATGTATCATAAGGTCCCATGCACACATTGGACACCTGCACATCAGGAGGCCATCCTGCCGACGTCAGGTGGCAGACTGTGCAGGCAGCAGAGGCAGTGGCCAGTGAGGCCACTGTGTAAACACAAGCAGAGACACTCACAGGTGCCCCCCGAGAAAATGGGGCCATAAGGCAAACCACATGGTGATGCTGGACACGGCCATAGATGCGGCAGGTACTGACATGGGAGGTGATGGCAGGAGGACAACCAGGAGCTCAGAAAAGGTTGTGCAGCAAAAACAGATTGCAGTAGGCCACCAAAAGATGAGCAGGCCTCCTCCCAGGAAAGGAACACAACAATGATGGACTGTATAGGGCAGTGCACCAGACTATGCATGGGTGTGTCACTTGTGGAGTCTGAAGCGTAGGTTGTACATGACAGCTGTCTATACACTGAGCGCATGAGGGCAGCAAAGAGGAGGCTATCACAGTCGGGTGGGTGAAGTGGTGGAACATTACAATGGCTGCCTGGGGGGTTTGGGAACTGGAAGCAGTACTGCCTGAAAAGATAACACAAACTTCTATAAAGATATGGTTATGGTAACACTGGCAAAAATAATAATGTGTGTTCAACTTCCTGTTGCTTGATAAAGACTTCTAAATCTGGACATGTGTGGCACTCATCTTTCGTTAGACAGATGCTAGAACACATGGCTGCACACTGTGAGCTGGGGGTAGGAGTCTAGTAGCATGGAGACAGACCACAGCACAGATCACATACAGCTCTGCCTTTTGACCTGACAAGTGGGGTGTGAAACATGCCTGTAGGGGGGAATGCTGTAGTGCATTTGTATCGTCCTGCCTGTGTGGCTGCTCCATAGTCACCCTCAGGGGGAGGCAAGAGCACATTGCATACCTGTGTACAATGTGTTAAGTCTGTTGACAGAGGGGTGTCATAGTCAACACCAGTTTCTGGTACTCAGCATACCTGGTAGTGTGCATCGCTGTGCAGTCACAGAGGGAGTGGCAGAGGACTTACAGCACTGTTAGGGGCACAGCAGAAGAGCATTCAAGTGGAGTTCTATGGCAGCAGCTGTGCCTGAGGTCTCTCCATATTGTCTCACATACTACCATGGGGGTGTCTTGTGCACATGGTATAAGCCACTGGGGTGAGTACCTGTCACATAGCTAGGTATCTTGCAGCACAAAATGATGGCTTACCCTGTCCTCCCAAAATGGGGTGTTGCACGTGGTGCACCAGGCCACACACATCCCTGCATACCATCGCCACATCCATGGGGCACAGTACATCACAATGGTACTGATGGCCATTCAATAGTACTGATGGTCATGTGGCCAACAGCAGATATAAGGTGCCAGTGTGGTTTGTCATGGCCACTGCAGGCTACATGGACAAGTTGGCACGGAGAATACCAACGTGGACATTCAGCAGGGATCCCCAGGCTAATGGAAGCATACAGACAACATGATTACTAAATAACGATACATACGAACATATGAACATACGAAGAAGCCAGCAGAAGAAGGCTAGTTGGTCTATCAAGTCTGCTCATACTGCAGGGTCCACAGCTTGAGCTAATATCCCTGTCCTTCCCACTCCTCCCATCCTCCCTACCCATGATCCTTACTTTCCCCCATGCCTATCCCAGCCTCTCTTAAAGCTGCCCACTGTCTTCAATGAGATGACCTCTTCCGGCAGTGCATTCAAAGTGTCCACAACCATCTCTGTGAAGAAGTGCTTCCTGACCTCCCTCCTAAACCTCCCACCCTCCAGCTTAAGACTTTGCCCCCTAGTGTTATGGTTGCCACTCAGCATAAAGAGATTCTCCTTATCAACCTTATTTATCTCTTTCAAGTTCTTAAAGGTCCCAATCATGTCTCCTCTCTCTCACCTGTCTTCCAGGGAGTACCAGTTCAGTGCCCTAAACCTCTCCTTGTATGCCTTACCCTGCTGACCCACTGTCATCTTTGTAACCCTCCTCTGGACCTTCTCTAGCAGGTTAATGTCCTGTTTGAGGTGTGGGTACCAGTACTGAACTCCATACTGTAGATGCGGCTTTACCAGTAACCTGTACAAGGGCAGTATAACAATATATAGGATAGTGTATGGGTACCCATACACTAAAAGGCTGTTCTTCCACCGATTGTATACAATGCTGACTGATGACCTTGAGAGTGAAGCTCAAGAGGTCCCTAAGTTGGCATTGTATCCATGAGGAGGAAGAATAGCTGAGTAGTGTATGTTTACCCATACGATGTTCTATATAGTGCATGGTGGGTCCCAATGTCATGTCAAATAAAGAAAAGAATCACTCACTTTTTCCATTTGTAGGTTCACTCTGCTGACCACACTTTTGAGCAACTGCTACAGGCCAGAACATGCACGCATTTCTCACACAGCAACAAACTAATCACATCTGCTGATGGAGTCCATTGTATTATGACATCCTCACTAACGCAGAACAAAAAGTCGTTCTGCGTTAGTGAGGACGTCACTACTGCAGCAGAATGACTTTGTGCTGTGTATGGTTTTCCATACACAACCGCATTCCACTATACACTGAAACAGGTTTACTTAACAGTTAGGGTGGGAACATGAAACAGGAAGGGCTATAAAAACAGAGGAAACTCAACTGCAACATCAACAATGGAAGCAATTCAAAAAACATACTAAACATAAGCCATTGGGTGCTTTCAAAAACCAGTGTGGGTACCACACTTCAGCTCTGCAGAAACATGTCCATTGTGACCTAAAACTGTTGGCACTGATGATCTGTGTCTATAAGGGTCTGCAGAGACCCTTGAAGGTGCTCCATGTCCTCCAAGGTGGTTGCAATCTGCATCTCCATTCATTGCAACAGGTTCCAGGGTTGGGGGGACAAGCGATATGAGGCTTCCTGTCCTTGTTCCACAGGGTGTGCCTCATGGCCATCATCAGAGGCCACATCACGCTGTCCTGTTGGGTCACTCACATCAGCACTCTCCGATGGTATGTCCAGTGCTTCCATGGAGGCCACATCTACCTCCACCTGCTGCCCAGCAATGTCTCGCGACCCTGCAGCACCTATAACATGGACCTCCACAGTGTCCCACTGATCATCTTCTCTCTGTTGGGTGGTGTTCCCCCCCCCGTGGGTCTAAGGCCACATGGGTCCCCGTCTTGGACCTCCTCCTCAGTCAAGGACACTAGCCATTGTGGTAATTGATGCTGACAGTGTGTGCACTCCATGTAGACGTGGGTGTTCCTCTTTTGGTGGTGCATAGCTCTTATGAGCACCCTGACCCAAGAGACTTCTCTTTGGCCAGCTACTCCTCTACGCTGTTGGCCAGCTGTGGCATAAAACATAAACACATGTTAGGGCCCTGAGTGGGCATGGACAGATGCAGTACTGCTGAGGGATGGCACAAGTGGAAGGGTACAGATGGTGATGGGATGTCAAGCACACCCCAACAGTGGGGCCAACTGCTGTACCAGCAATGGCACTGCCATTACACAGGGTGAAGCAAGTCAACACCATAGGTTGCAGCCTAATGGCAGACACCTGAGTGCCGCACATGCCCGATGCAGCCTCAAACCCCATACAGGTTAATAAGGTGAGATGGGGAAAATGTAGCCATCACAGGACTCAGAATGGCAGCGACCACCAACATTGGCTGAGTGCATGCAGTGGTTGCATGCATTCCTTGTTCCCAGCTCTTTGTGTGACAGAGGGCATATGGCCAACATTGTTGCACATAGGGTGCAGGCCTCAGTACTCAGTGAATGGTTAGGAGTCACCCATGTGCTGGGAAAGACCATGTATGATGGTGGCATTGGGCAGTGAACCACTGAATACCACTGGGGTGAGTCATGGCATACAACAGCAGAATGGCCCGATTTGGGGTGGGGTGTGGGCCTTCACATTCCAGTGGTAAGGCAATGGCTGATCAGTCAGTGCTTCTGTTTGGAGCCTGCCTGCCTCTAGAAATCATCCTGCCCCACACTGTGTGGTATAGGCAGGCCATATATGCCACAGAAATCTGCCAGGCATGTGACCACACCAAAGCACACTGTGTAAGGTGGACAGGCATGTCAAAGTTTCTCATGGGGATTGGGGGGCCAGATGTGGCACATGCATCCATGCTGTTGACATGTTCCCACCACCGGCCACCCCTGGGATGTGGCCTTCTGAATCCAGGGTGGCCATGAACAATGTAGTACCCCCCCACTACCTTGGATATGTAGGGGTACATTCCTGGATTATGCCTGCGTTGGCCATGCCTCCAGGTGTGTCATGGCAGAATAGCGCCAATACATATCCCTACAGTGTCACCCAAGAACCTGGCTCATGCTACCAGACTGGGTAAATGGTACTGGTGTTGGGGGTGGGATCAGCTGGTGGGAAGGAGATGGATTCAATGCAGCCAGCATGGGTGGCCCCCCTTCCACCCCTATGTGTCTTGGGGGTCATGTATGCCATGGGGTACCTCAGCTGTGTCACTACAGATAGGTTGTCATCAGGGCAGTGCAGTCATGTGACACCAGTTATGCGCACATGGGAAAACAGGGCATTCTACATTGAACCTGCAGAGGATTGCATACACCACAGCACTGTGGGAAATCCAATATGGAGAACATGTCTTTGTCTGAATATGTGACCTGCAGCACAAGCAGTAGACATACACACTGCTCATCCCAATCCCTCTGATGAGTGAGTCCTAGGTTCTCCATGGCTTTTGATGTGCCCCAAGTCATATTTGCCCCAACTTGGCCATGCACATTGCTGACACTGGTCCCCCCAGTTCCTGTGCATGCCATCACTTTCCCTACTAGCCCCCCCTTACTGCCCCCCGTAGAGTGGACCCTACACCTCTGTCAGCAACTCCCTGGTTGGCTATGGGAAACATGGGTGCCATAGCTACTGGCAGGCATGTTGGGGGCATTGGCTGTTGTGCCTGTCATATGTGTGGAGGATGCATTTGATGACCGGTATGTGCATGACTTTGTCACTGTCAACCTTTGCCCTGACTGGCATGCCACAGGTATAACATGCACACCTTACGTGATATGGTACCTATGCACTGTCCTGGTTGTGCTGACAATCTTCATGGCACGTGTGGCATCCCCCCAATGTGTGACCTTGCCATTGTTCACCCCTTGGAACCCATATGGGGCCACAGATGCTGCAGCTTCCACGTGAGTTATGTGATCCCCCTTGGACACCTAACACATGAGTGCCACAGGGACCCCCCACCCAAAACCTGCATTGTGGCAAAGCAATTGGGCCACACCTGTGGCATATCCAAGACCATACAGGGCAACATAGTGGTGGAAAACTGCAGTGCATGCTGCACACACCCAGCAGGTAGCTATAGGAGGCCCTGGACCCCAGTCCCTGACCTCCCCACCTGCAGAACAGGTATAAGTCATGGCTAAACAGGAGCAGGGCATGTTAGTATGTACTGTAGGCACTGTTGTCCCTCATAATCTTGTATACTGCACAAAGTACCAGGGATGGTGATGCACCATGAGAAACCCCACAGCAGTGCCACAAGACAGCATCAGGACAGCACCAACCACTTCACAACTGAGGTCGGCAGTTGTGCGTAATGACACAAACATAGAAACATAGAATTTGATGGCAGATAAGGACCGCTTGGCCCACCCAGTCTGCCCATTTCAGTACCTGATGGATAAGCTGCAGATTCTAGTTAATCAACAGCTTACTTCCTCCTGACCCCCAATAGAATTGCCTTATGCCTGTCCCATGTATTCTTGAATTCTCCAACTGTTCCTGACTCCTCAGCCTCCTTAGGAAGGCTGTTCCATGTATCCACAACTCTCTCTGTGAAAAAATACTTTCTAACATTACCTCTGAGCCATCCCCCCTCAATCTTTAAATTGTGCCCCCTTGTTCTTACACATCTCTTCTTCTGAAAGATACTACCCTCTTGTACCTTGTTAATTCCCTTGAGATACTTGAAAGTTTCTATCATGTCCCCCCCTCTCCCTCCTTTCCTCAAGGGTATACATATTAAGCCGCTTTAGTCTCTCCTCATATGTCTTCTGGTGCAGACCTTGCACCATTTTGGTTGCCCTCCTCTGAACAGCCTGCAGTCTGTCTATGTCTTTGCGGAGATGGGGTCTCCAGAATTGCATGCAGTACTCCATATGGGGTCTCACTAACTGTCTGTAGAGATAGATAACAACTTCCTGTTTTCTACTGTTGATCCCTCTCCTTATGCATCCCAGTATCCCACCAGCCCTCCTTACTGCCTTCTCACATTGCTTGCCCACCTTTAGGTCATCTGATATAAATACTCCTAGGTCTCTTTTGATTTTTGTTGCACACACATGCAAATGCCTTGAGGATGCCCAAGGGCTATGCATGAAACCCCTAGATGCCAACTGTTGCAAGATACATACATAGACACCCTTCCTGTACACAGCACCTGGGTCTCCTGGGCCCGGCAATCCACTCCCAGTACAGGAATGGAACGTGCACTCACATCCTGCCCTACCGCACATACAATGGATTACCTTACAGGCTGCAGTGCTGTGTTTCAAACACAGCACCTCATCCCCTACCCATCTCTAATACACATGGCTACACAGTCAGGGTGTGCAATGTGTTGAGGCTTTCCACTCCCCATATCTTTACATTATACGGGTCCACAAGACACTGTCATGTGACTCCATTGTGCATCCGCTATGGTGTTGTCGAGTACACCATCTCCCAATAACCACATGTTCCCCCTTTCATTTTCCCACGATGTGCTTCTGCATGATGAGGGATGGTTTGTGTTGGGGAGGGGCATGTCCCAAATGGCCCCCTGCAAGGGCCAGTCCTGGAGGGTTCCATAGCTCTGTAGTCAATTGGCTTCCATGGCACAGTAGGCACCTACCATCCATAGGAGCCTCCCCCCGGACTTTAGCATTGGGGTATTCCACTCCTGCCATACACAGGGCAACCCTGGCAGTGACTGCCATGCAGGTACTGCTAGTATGCTTGCCCATGTAACACATGTGGCAGTTTCCCTGCTTTTCTGATGGGGCCCACTGCCCTACAGATATGCACATGTAATAATTCCTGTTGTGCCACTACACAGGAGGCGACCAGCCACCCCCAGGGTCATACTGATTGCAAGTATTGGTGTCAGAGGCCCATGTCACATCCTAAATGTGCCACAGAAGTCCACTTTACCTGACACGTATTGTGCCCACTGGGGCAAGCAGGTGCCACCTGGTCTGCAGCCAAAGACAACTCGCTGCCACCATCCCTGGCAGTGGAAGAGCTGCTAGTGTTGTACACTTCTGTGAAGACACAAAGACATTTCACACAGTGTTAATGTGCACCACCCAATACAGCCATATTTCAGAGTCATGTCAGCTGTCTTATGTGTGACACGTGCTACTTGCCTGCTGCTAGACGCTGATCTGTCTGCATGGCCACATCAGCTGTGCAAGCCATGTCCCTCAACTGCTGTAGGATGATGGGGTCCCTCCTTGATATATCCTGCCAGTGGTGCTTCAGCTGGCTGGGTATTCTCCTGACTCAGGACTGCTTTTGCAACTGGGTCCCAAATAAGCACCACACCCTGTCCCTCTCTTGGGGGCTCTTCCACCCAGGGGGCAGCAGAATCCTCCCCCATTGCTGCACCAAACTGATAGGTTGGACAGTCTCTTCTATGGTAAGGTTTCATGCCCTGCCACTAATAGCAGCCATGATAGACACTTTTGTGGTGCTCAGGACTTTTATAACTGACTGTGGCAATTTCAGTGCCAAACAGTGTAAGCTGGCATTACACGTTGCCCATTTTTGAAGCACCTCTTGCGTGCAGCTGCACTTCCACATTTGCACACTGCGTGAGCATGCCAGATGCATTTGCATCATTTTCAAGCTGCACACACATGCTGTTTCTGTTTTTTTCCTCAAGTCACAAACACCTTACATTTGTGGCACTTTTTTCCCACAGGCACATCACAGAAACAAATAGCAACTTACACCTGCAGCTCATTTCCTTACAAATGCCTTGTGAACCCCAAGATATAGACATGCCAGACATAGATTCATAGATTTATATGGGCACAGGAGGCAAAAGCCCATATATGGCCCGTCACTTATCAGTGGATCACCTGATATTTTTTTATACCCATATGCTTATCTAGCAATGTTTTAAACACATTTGTTGTTCTACTTTTAATTACATTCTCAGGTAAGGCCTTCCAACTAGTCACAACCCTCTGACTAAACCACTTCAGTCTCTTACTTATTTTACTAATGTCCCTTTTTAATGTTAATGAATGTGATCTTGTATTCTTGGTATTATTGTGTTTTGTCAAAGCAATAGTTCCAAATAGTTCTTCACTCTTTATTGAACCATATACCAAACACAAGTCTCCTCGTAACCTTCTATATTGTAAAGAATACAAGTTCAACTGCCTTAATCTCTCATCATATTTCTTGTCTTTCATGTTTGTGATTTTCTTTGTAACCTTTCTCTGTACTCTCTCCATCAATTGTACCCCATTCTTACTTTGTGGAGCACAAAATGGAGAACAATACTCCAGCTGTGTTCTCACCAGTGATGAATAAAGTGGAATTATAACTGCCTAATTTCTACTTTTTATACATTTAACTATACATGCCATGAGTCTATTACAGTTTTTAATGGTTACCCTAGCATGCATATCAAAATTTAGTGTATTTGTAATCATCACTCCCAAGTCTCTCTCATAATACGTTACCTGCAGTATAGGGGACATGACCATTTGGACTCCATTTTCTCCATCATGCATTGAAACATCCCTCACTACCTACCAATGCTGCAGGTGTGGGGTCTCCCTGGTACGCTTCCCCAGTACAGTCAGGTCACACAGTGGCATGACTTATTACCTACCCCTGCCTTCACTACTGCCTGTGGCTATGTGGTGCTTGCCCTTCCCCTTCCCTGCTTGTCCTCATAGATCACTGCCCACTCACCTCATCTAATGTTCCGGCACTGAATACCCTGTGTGTCTTCCCCGCTTGGTACTGTGTCCACCAGGTGCTACTCACCAGCAATGGAAACTGGTTGTGAAACAGTGCTTCCATCTCTTGTGGGAAGCATGAGGCAGACAGACATGCTTGTATCCATCACATGGTCACACTGCCATTGACATCACCATGACCTTAATACTGCTCTGCCTCATGGATGCTATGTACAGCTGCCAGTGCCACTCTTGGGATGATGATGTCCCTCAGGTGAAGTGACTGTGAATGTGGTCCACTCTTACACAATGCCCCACAGGCCCTGCTCCTGAACCTGTGGGGATTTGCCCATTGTCTGCCTCCAGGATATCTTCTGGTCCGTCCTCCTCAACCTATGTGGCAACCACATCTGGCAGTGGCACATGTTGTGCCTGGGCAATGTTGTGTAGGATGCAGCATGCCACGAAGATCCTGCAGGCTAAGACAGGGTTGTACTGCAGTATCTCACCAGACCAATCAAGCATTATGAAAAGGGCACTTTCAGAAGGCTGAAGGTCCTCTCTATGACCGACTTTGTGGATGCTAGTGCCTCATTTTATCACTCGTCTGCCTCACTCTGTGAATGTTGAACAGGGGTCATGAGCCACAGCAATTAAGGATATCCACTGCCACCTGTTGGGCGCTTCGGAGAAATATTACTATTTCCATACTCTGTGTGCAATGCCCTTCAACCCCCCTCTGATGCTTCATGACCAACAACATGATACTCGTACAGCCCTCAGATTATCAGATACCAGTACTGCTGGCACACCACCATCCCTCCAAGCCACCCCTTCTACCCTTCTGGCTGTCTGCTTCCGATAACAACTGGCCCCCAGACCTCTGGCCCCCACATATACATACCCACCACACGTGTACTACTATCACCTTATTCCATCCGCACTGTCAGATTACATCACCTGCCCATCAGGTGGACATAATGGTCACCCCTGTGCACTCATTACTGAACACCCATCACATGCATCACCCTCAAACATGTGCATGGCAGTACCATTTTGCATATGTGTGTCCCAATGCCATCTACATATTAGCCATCTTCCTTCAGTGTCTCCCCTTTCAAAGTCCTCATGCGGATCACTGTGGTGGAAGATGTAGGCATCATGGCAGGATACAGAATACTGAGCAACCACATGCAAAATGTGGCAATGACTAACACACCACTTGTGTGTTTATTGAGTGCAAGGCTTTGCAGTTTTCGTACACCTCCTCCTCTGCTAGTGGTGCTCCGATGGCCACTTGTGTTCAGTCAATGGCACCTAGCATGTGGGGAAACTGTGCCACAGTACAGAAACCCTTCTTCATAGCCTGTTGCTGTCGTGCATCCCATGGGAAGCTAATATACCTGTGTGACCTGTGTAGCTGTATTTCCAGAAACTGCCTCTGGCACTTAGACAGAGCAGACTGTGAGATGCCCAGTGTTTCACCAGTGGGAGTCTGGAAGCTCCCAGTGGCAAGGAAGCGGAGTGCTACACTCACCTTCACATCCACAAGTGTGGAATGCTCCTGCTGGGTTACACTCTGCAGGTCTTGCTTCAACTCCTGGCACAACTCCCTGATGGTAGCCTTGTTCAAGCAATACTGGCTATGCATTGCTCCTTCATGGGGTCCTGGTATGATGTCCTTCTGTGGAACACACATGGTGGAAATCTCCTGGTGGTTCTCCACTACACTTATGGCATGCCATTCCCCTAAATCCTCTCAGCCTGATTCCTAGCATGCCTCTGCCACATTTATCCTGCCATCATGATGCCCAATAGGGACAGTGTAGAGACATCTTCACTGTCACTTACAAGGTCCTTGTGCTACCACACTGCTACCTCCCAAGTGACTCTGCTGTATATATCTGATATGGTCTATTTATATGCTCTAGTGTGAGTTATACAAGCTTCACCTTGATCTAATAGGTGCATGTTATGATCAACGCAGTGAGCTGGTGTCCAGCTTCTAAAATCCCCAAAAAGGTGATACTGTGTCTTTTTTTGGGACGTAAGTCACTTTGAGACATGGTGCACCTACATTTTTGATACTACCCTGGCACAAGTCACTTTGATACAAGCCTGAAAGACATTGATAAAAGCTGCATTATAAAATTTCAATTGGTGCAATTTTCAATGCAAGTCACCATTTGCATCAATATTGTTTGATGCAAACCCCTTGCATAATTCCTGCCCCTTTGAAAATTGAGCCCATTATCTATTCATGTGGCTTATTCATGTTGTGAAGTCATAATCCAAAATGATTCTGAAGTAGCATGCAGAAAAGTATGACCTCAGGGCAGGAACAGCACCAAGAACAGAAAAAGTCTAGGGGGCAAAGAGCTTATTAGCATACAATTCTTTCTAATACTTTAACTAATAAGGAATGGAATATCCTGAAATTGAGAATGTTCTGACCAATTATGAATGGTGTAAAGAAAAGGCAATAGCTCAGCTGCTATTTTCATATAAAAAGGAAATTAATTTTGCAATGGCCACTTTTTCACAAAGAGTTGTAATCAGGCTGCAAACCTCTAGAGGTTGAATGACTGACTAATGCATAATCATACCACCTTACCTTTGAATACTCCTACTGTATATGTGCCTTTTTCAAGCTTATTTCATGTTATGCACTTTATAATCTATCTTCTTGGATATTGAATGTTGAAAGTTTTTTGTTCTCATTATGTTTATTTTAATTATGTTTACGCAATGGTAAAATGTATGTATCTATGATGATCTTATACATTTCAATAAACCTGAACTTGGAACTTGAACAAATTGTTTTAGAATGCTAAAAAGTGTAAGACTTACCATAATCAACTGTCATTTTCTTGCAGAAAACTGGAATATTACTGTAACAAACCAAGGAAAAGCCATAATAGTTCAACATGACAAATGTGTATAATTTTAAATACAGTAGCATGACTAAAGCTATCAAAATAAAAATAACCTGGATACCTATTATAGGAATTTTTTTGGAAAGGGGTTCTGTGTAAGGCTGATCCATCTAGCTTCATCTGTATTAACTTTTAGGAATAAGTTGTTAGCTTATCTGTCATCTACGTCTGTATGTAAGTGTTATTGTTAGTTGTTTTTGGTCAATACATTTAAATTAAGTGATACCAGTTACAGTAATATCCATAGGTTCTGTGTAAAACTGCATTAATGTTTTACCTATTCTTGTGTGAGTATTATAACTAGATATGAGCTACCCATTGGGTAGCTGGATCGGGTAGGTTGTGTATCAGAGATTTTTGGCCAGGTAGGGTAGTTTGGGTAATTTACTACCCTACCCAATATAACAGTGTACTTCAGGGGTCAGGTAGTTTTGACATGGGCAACAGGTAATTGTTTAAACAGGCATTACAGGCAGTCTGAGGGGTCCTGGGGCTCCTGCCAGGACTTCCAAGGCTGGAAACAGGTATGAAATGGCAGTCTGTGGGCTCCTTTACAAGCTCACAGCAGAATTAGGAGCACATGACACCAGGCTGACAACCTGATTGGTCAATGGTGTCTGTGCACTGTCTGCTGTGAGCCTGTTGTGCAGATGGCAGCCGGACTCTGGTGGAAGTGGAAGGAATCAGGTCCTCACTCTGCCTTTTCATTGCTAAATTATTGCAAAAACTTATATAAAAAAGAAAACACTTCCATAAAGGAGTAAAGGGACTGGTGGTCAGGGTTGGGGAGTGAAATGATCTCAGAAGGGAGAGGGGAATCATCCTCTCAATCAAGGAGGTGGATAGTGCGGTGTTGGGGAGAGAAGGATCAAGGCGGGGACAAAAGGCACTGGCAGTTGGTTTGTGTCTCCACATCATAGTGAAAGGCATTTAAGCTGTAGTTTACACTGTCTGTTAGGGGCCCCCAAGCCCTGTCATTTTATTACTGTGACATGGCTAAGCTGTGTGTCTTTGCAGCATAGTGAAAACCATTTAGGCTGTAATTTACACTGTTTGTCAGGTGCCCCAGCCCTGTCATTATATTACTATGACATAGCTAAGCTGTGAATCTCTGCAGCATAGTGAAAGCCATTTAGGCTGCATTACAGTGTCTGTTAGGTGCCAAGAGCCCTGTCATTTATTACTGTGACATAACCACACTCTGTTTCCCTGCAGCATAGTGAAAGCAATTTCGGTTGTCTTACACTGTCTGTCAGGTGTCCCGAGCCCTGTCATTTTATTACTGTGACATAGCTAAGTGATGTGTCTCTGCAGCATAGTGAAAGCCATTTAGGCTGTATTACACTGTTGGTTAGGTGAATTGAGCCCTGTTATTTATTACTGTGACATAGCTACACTATTTGTCTCTCCCTGCAGCACAGTAAAAGCGTTTTAGGCTGTATTACACTGTCTGTTAGGTGCCCCAAGCCCTGCCATTTATTACTGTGACATAGCTACTCTGTGTGTTTCTATGCAACATAGTGAGCTAAGTGATGTGTCTCTGCAGCATAGTGAAAGCCATTTAGGCTGCATTACACTCTTTGTTAGGCACCATGACCCCTGTCATTTATTACTATGACACAGCTACACTGTGAGTGACATCTCTCTGCAGCTTAGCAAAAGCCATTTAGGCTGTTCCCCTCCCAAGACCAATTGCCTGTTTATTAAAAAAAATCACATCCCTGGTGGCTAGTAGTCTCCCCTGCCCCAATCCCCTTGTAATAAAAAAATGGCCATGGTGGCTAGTGGCCCCCCAGCCCCAATCCTCTTGTAATATGCAAAAAAAAAAAATATCCTTGGTGGCTAGCCATCCCTCCAGCCCTGATCTACTTGTAAAAAAAGAATCACATCCATGGTGGCTAGTGACCCCTCCAGTCCTGATCTCCTTCTTATTACTGTAATCACATCCCTGGTGGTCTAGTGGACCCCCTTCCTATCTCCAATCTACCAATATAACTTAAATATTTCCTTTCCTGGTGGTCTAGTGGACCCCCACCTACCCACAACAGCAGACAGTGCCCTATCAGACTGCTACCCCATCCCATCCCTGAGCTGGCAACCAACATAACCCTCCACTCCCCACCATGGTCAACCACTGACTGAGCTGTCAAGAAGTGCATACTGCATACAGTACACGTTCATTGATTGACTGAGCTGTCAGTCAGTGAGCACATACTGTATACAGTGGGTGGGATATTCAGAACTGCGCCAGGCAGGGACGCAAGCTGGGCGCAACACAACTGGGATGCACCAGGGCATGGCCTGGGTGATATTTAATGGTGCTGCACCATGGATCCGCACCACTGAATATGGCACCTTGGCCACCCACATTGCGCATGGTGCAGTGGCACTGCACCAGCGAAAGTGGTCAGTGAGGAGCAGGGGAATGTGCTAGCACAAGTGCCATTGTGCTAGGTGCAGCAACCATGATATTCAGCAGTGGACATGCAAATGGGGCCATAATGTATGCAAGGTTCAAATGGGGCCATTAGCATGTCATTATGGCCCCATTTGCATGCAGGCGTGCCGATCCCCTGCGACTTGTGCCTGCCAAGCAGCAGCCGTCAGGTACCGACGCCCCCTTCCCCCACTGACAATGTGCTCCAATGCCCAATCGTGGGCATGTGTATTAAATAAGCCATCCAATATCCATGGTAGTCCAGTGAACCTCTTCCAGCCCGATCGCGGGATATGAATTAAATAAATTTCCAATACCCTGGTGGTCAGTGGACTGCATCCAGCCTGATGCAGGCATATGTAGTAAATACAATGTAAAACCATCCCTGGTGGTCCAGTGGTCTACCCCCTCCCCACCCACCCACTGGGCCCACTACCCCATTCCCCTGTCAGCGGGCGGCAGCTTCCATCTGCAAGCCACCTGGCCACCACCGACTGACTTCATACAGTATGGCTGTATGCCCATTAGTTCACAAGCGTGGGCCAATGGGCGATGCATTTTAACTATACTACACAGTCCAGATATAGGAATAAATCCATTCACATATCTGGACTGTATCAATAATGTAGTCTGCTCGCCCATTGGCCCATGCTGTGGACCAATGGGCATACAGCTGTACTGTATGCAGTCAGTTGGCGGATGGCCAGGCGGCTTGCGGGTGGGGAGCTGCCACCCGCCGCTGATGGGGGGAGCAGGGTGGTGGGGCTCAGTGGGCAGGTGGGGAGGGGAGTAGACTGCTGGACCACCAGGGGTGGTTTTTACATTGTATTTACTACAGTACATATGCCCATGATTGGACTGGAAGTGGTCCACTAGTCCACCTGGGATATTGGACATTTATTTTATACTTATGCCTGTGATCAGGTTGGAAGAGGTCCACTGGACCACCAGAGGTATTGGGCATATTTAATTCAAAACATATGCTCACAATTGGGCGGGGAGGTGCTACTACGATGGACGGTGCTGCAGGAGCTCAGGTGGCCACCCACAGCTGGCAGCTGCTGTGTTGTGCCCTGCAATACGGCAGCTCACCTGTGAGTGGCCAGCTGTTGCTCCTATTTTTCTTAGCTCAACTGTGTGTGGTGCAGGTAGGTGTTGTGCCTGCATCTGGTCAGCACATCCCGGGCTGAATATCGGGATGTGTGGAGTATTCATGGGCACGCCCCCCTATTTGCACTGCATACATTACTGATGCACCCCGGTGCATTGGGATTTCTGTCACTCACTTTACCCTTTTGAATATCGCACCAGGGTGCATCAGTGGGTTGCGCATGGTGCAACTGTATTTCACCAGGTGCAACCCTTCTGAATATCCCACCCAGTACCTGCTCCTTAACAGCTCAGTCGGTGGACAACCAGGGTTGAGAGTTATGTTGGTCACCAACTTTGGGATGGGATGGGGGAGAGGGGTGGTGGGTCACTGCCTACCTGCCTGAGTGGGGGTGGAGTCCACTAGGCCACCAGGAAAGGCTATATTTAAATTATATGGGCAGATTGGAGATAGAGAGGGGAGTCCACTAGATAACCATGGATATGATTACAGTAATAAGAAGGGGATCAGGGCTGAGGGGCCACTAGCTACTAGGTACATGACTTTTTTTATATTACAAGGGGATTGGGGCTGGGGGGCCATTAGACCACCATGGACATGCTATTTTCTATTAAGACGGGGATCGAGGCTTGGGGGAGCTAGCCACCAGGGACTACTGTCCATGGATCTATTGCCACATGGCCACCCTGTGGCTTGCGGCATACCTTCCAGCAACCAAACAATTGACTACATGACTGTTACAGCTCACTGGGCAAGTTTTCAGTCAGAAAGTAACAATCTTGCTGCACTGTAAGCAGTAGGAAGCAGGCTATATTATTTGTCACTACTTTTGAGAAAAAACACACTGCTGTGAATATTTTGCAGGAGCTGGAAGAACAATTCCAGAAATGGCTTATTCCATATTCCTTATCTCCAGGGTTCATATTGTCAGATAATGGTGCCAACATTTTCAAAGCTGTTAGAGATGGCAACTACAACATATGCCTTTTGCACATTGTTTAAACCTTATTTATTTAATTATTTAATCGTTTTACCAGGGGGGCACACTGAGCAGAGTACTGCTCAATTCCAGGTGCGCCCTGGGGGAGAGGGACATTGGATACAACTGACAAACTTTTAAGAGACAGTAAGAGACAATGTGAGACAATTTACATAGCAGTGCAAGCTAGGCAGTAGTAGCAGACATTTTGCATTTTACATTTGACATTGATAGGCATAGCAGAGCAGTATTGAACAAAAAATTTTCATAACTAACAGAGCAGACTAGTATATACAATTGATATATACATAAACGCAGTGATTTTACAGTTCAGGATACATAGGACAACATCCATGTTCAAGGGGACGGAGAGCCCTAGAAGGAATCTCCGGTGCAAGGGAGCCTGTGAAGGAGACGACATCAGTTTCTACAGGAGCAGGTGGAAAAGAACTGGGCTCACAAGAGAGAGTCGAGGTGCTGATTGGAACACACTTGTCAGATCCATGATTTCTTAAATGGAAACAGAAATGTTGAAAACCTGTTAGGTCTTGCTAGGAAAATATGTGGACATTTCAGCCACTCTGTGAAAGCACAAAAATTCCTGATGGGGCTGTAGAGGTCAAATAACTTACCACTAAATACATTAAAGCAGGAAGTTTCAACCCATTGGTATTCAACATTTTACATGTTGGAAAGGCTTCTTGAACAGAAAAAAGCTGTACATGACCACACCATGCAGCATCAAATAGGTAAAGTAGACATCATGCTCAGTTCCAGCAGCTAGACTCTACTTAAATCTTTAGTCACTTTATTGGAGCCATTTGAGGCTGCCACACATGATGTCAGTGCGGACAGTGCAACTCTGAGTCAAATTCTTCCTCAGATAGTATTTCTTCACATTTTCCATGTTGACATAAAGAAAGACTTTCAGTCAAAAGAAGGCACCACTGCTGTTATACTGGCAGATTACTTGAGTCTCAGACTGTTGAATGACCAGAGAATAAATGACATGTTTAAGAATGACACCTACAGTATGTGCTGGCTACGTTGCTAGATCTCCACTTTAAGTGGAACACTGAAGCCATCCTTCCTGCAGTGGAAGACATTGAGTACTGAAGAGATCTGTTAACCAAATGTGACATTGCCTCATCAACACCATTAACTACTGTACAGCAGTCAGACCTTGTCAAACCATTAGAGTGTACCTCTGGCATACACAATAACATATCCTAAAATGGCACTCTGAAACCGCCACCTGATCCCCCCCCTTAACCACACTAATCCCTCACTGTTCTTGACCTCTCTCAATCTCCTTAAATCTTTTCCCCTCCTCCCTAGTCCCCACTACCCCTCCCTGGCCCCACCTATGCTTTTGACAAAGCCTACTCTGGCTGACCTTCTCCTGTGTCTTACCCCTGACAAGGCCTCTGACTGCACACCAGTCCACTGATTACAGGAATTTCTTCCTAACCTGTCTGCCTCTCAGCACTTACACAATGACTTTTAACAGCACTAATAGATAGCTGGTCAAATGTACACTGAAACATAAATCTGCTTCACTGGAGCTCCTCTCACTTTTATTCTTGTTTCTTGATTTTGTTTTTAATCCTCTGTGTTAACATAAACTGTAATCATCTGTAACAACTGTGTTATTATACCTGTATTGTTAATCCCTGTATTGTATCTTATTGTTCTGTATTTTTTCCAACATGGAACCTTGGAAAAGAGTCCCAGACTCAAAGGTATTAATCTAAAACTAAAATAAAAAAAAACAAAGTAAATAAATAAATAAATAAATATCTATCAATTCTTCACAATCACCAGTGTCATCAGTGAGGGAAAGGACACGCACAGCTACTTCTTGGGCATCCTATGTTCACGATCAGAAAGACAAATCACTTCTGAGTGACCTGTAACAACATGGACTAGTATCCTGTAAAGAAAGTGCAGCTGGTTTATCTGCCAGACTGGCAACTGTGTCATGCTGCGCAATCATCCTGGAGTATTTTGCAGACCATACTGTGATTGGTCTCTAGAAAGGTACATTACTCTACTGGAAAGAAAAGAGAACAGTATGGCCAGATCTAGCAAATCTTGCAATAATGTACCTCAGTTGTCCATCTTCAAGCAGAATGCATATTTAGTGCAGCTGGAGGAATAAACACTGACCAAAGATACTCCTAAGTCCCATAAATGTGGAACGGCTTACATTTCTTAAAATGAATGCTGACAATTTCCCAATTGTCCCAAACACTGTATTATGCAGTTCTGACCCTGAACATGAGCAACAGCCTGCAAACAGTGATATTGAATCTGATGACTAGGTTGTGTACGAAATGAATACAACCATCACCACTGCCACCATGCCAGCCACATGTGCCACTCTGCTCTTAGTTTTGTTTTGTCAATCATCAGTTTTATATTATGTAACTGATGCCCACCATGGGTATAATTTCTGGAAACAGATGCAGCCTTACTCAGAGCAGCTGTGCCTCTTATACCTACCTCATCAATGCCCACCATGAGTATAATTTTTGGAAACAGCAGCAGGCTCACAAAGAGCTGCTGCTCTTCTTGTTCCTGCCTCTGCAATGCCTGCCATAGATATAGCATTTGGATACAGCAGCAAGCTCGCTAAGAGTAGCTATGCCTCTCGTATCTGCCTGAGCAATGTTTGCCATGGGTATAATTTTGGGAAACAGCCGCAGGCTCACTAAGAGCAGTTGCACCTCTCATACCTGCCTCAGCAATGCCCTCTAGGATATAATGGCTCCGGGCACCTAAAAACAGTGTAATAGTAAAAAAAAAAAAAAACCAGTCCTTCACATGCTCTTTGTTTTGGTCAGGATCAGGTAATAGGGTAGTAGAACAGGTTGGATAGTAACTACCCAGTCAGCCCAACTACTAGTTTTCAACAGAGTATTTTTAGGGTACTTTTGAGGTACCCGTGAGTAGTCTGAGGGTCGGGTATTTTAGTACCCACCCACCCCTAATTATAATGTACATTTTAATAAGTTTAGAATGATCTTTTCATGCTTTTTTAAACACCTGAATCTTGCATGTAAATGGACCTTTTGGTCTTGGTGTACCTTCCTGGTAAACAAATAAACTCAATTGAATTGGTTCAGGCCTAATCTCCCAGTAGTAAATATGGATACAAACTGCACAATAGCACAAGAGAAATACTACATCACATGTACTCAGTGAAGTAGATCTGGAAGTGTTGTCACCTGGGAGGAGACAAGGTAGCCCTGAGTGGGCAGTTAATGTTTAAAATATGATTTCTGATTCTTAGACAAGGAGAGCTAGGTCTCAGCTGATGGAGCTGCTCTTATGGGGTGCTGAGTTTACCAGGCAATTCAGTCTGAATTTATTGGACCAAAAACTCTTAAAACAACTTTGATATTTGCTTTTGCAGTATTTCTCTTGTGTTTGTGCCTCATGTATTTCAAAAATTGTAGCTATACATTGCACCATTTCTGCTTCCACCACCAGTTGCCCTCTCCCTGAACCAATTACCCAACTCTGTCATTAAATTTTAATAATTACTGGCCAGTGTTTTTTTCCCATAGGGAAACCCAATTATAATTTGCCATTATAACCAGCTGGTTATAACGGCAAACATGTGCTGAGTTTCTCTGCCCCCACATAAGCCTCGCATGCTGTGTCTCTCTCTCTCTCTCCCACATCTCTCGCTAGATCTGATGGATGCCTCAGCCGCCACGGGGGTAAGTAAACCCCATCAACAACTCAAAAGAAAAACATATTTCTGCTGAACTTTAGTTTTAATTACAGTTACAGTTAAAGTTATACCTTTTACTTTGCTTCAACACTACCTCTCACTGCTACCACCTATCACACAGCATCTGCTGACTATTCAAGCAGAGAGTCACTATAGAAATTGGGTGCTGTACTCGAGCTGTACTACAGCTTTTATCTCTCTCTCTCTCTCTAAAATGTGCATTTACATTGAGATGCAGGCTGGTTTCATTTGGAGAACTACAACAAGTCCATGCAAAGCAGAGGGTTACCATGGAGATGCGGTGCTATACCCAAGCTGTGTGGGAAGAGTGTGGTTTAGGCACAGCATACATGCAGATTAGTTTGATTACTTTTTTAACAAGCCTTCATCTCTCTTTTGTTGGCTCCATTTTTGATTTAGCCAGTTCTGAGCATGGGCAGACAGGGCATTAATTGTTTTTGTTTGGATTCTAGCTTGCGCTGGACAGGCATTAGGGTATTGAGCAGGAGCCCAAAAATCAGGAGTTAATTGGGATGTGTTAAACAGGTGCAAAAAGGGATTAGTGGGGTTTAGCAGCAGCTATTATGAGAAAGGATAGAACAGAATCATCCAAATTAAATGGGTCCCCTATCCCCTTAAGCAACAACACTGCCCATAGGAATACATGACCATGTAACAGGTTCCTGGTGGGAAGCCCCAGTAAAGTGGACGTCCTCATTATCCATGTCCTGATTAAGTGGCTTGTAGTGTACTTTGAAGTGACACTGAAACAGAGACACACAGAAGTACAGAAGTTGTCAGCAGATAAGGATCACTTGGCCCACCTAGTCTGCCCTAATTTCTCTACCTACAGAGCCACTGAAGTACCTACTTGGACTCTGGATTACACCACGGTCTTGCTTATAAGAGTCCCTTGTGTCTATCCCATGCATTCCTAAATCTTGTGACAATTCTAGCTGCCACCACCTCCGCTGGGAGTCTTTTCCAAGCGTCCACCACCCTCTCAGTGAAGAAGTACTTCCTTACTTTTTCTCTGAGCCTCCCACCTCCAGCATCATATTGTGACCCCTTGTCCTTGAGCATTTTGTTTTTGGAAAATGTTCCATTCCTGTACACTGTTGACATAGTCTTTGAAATTAAGTTTAACATGGCCTTGTCTCATTCACAAAAAATCAAAAAAACAAATTAAAGTAGAAACATAGGGCATTACATTTTTTATTTTATTTTATTTATTTATTTATTTGTTCTAGGATTACAAATACCTTTGAGCCAAGGCTCTTTTACAAAGGTTCCACGTTATTGGTACAATTGAGACAATCATAAGCAAAGACAACAGTTTATAAAATAAAAAAAAAAAACATAGTATTGTAGATGAAAAAAGAACAATAAGGTGAAACTTTGGGGAGGGGAAAGGGAAAGGAGAAGGGTGAAATCAGGGAGACTAAGTGGATGGGAGAAAAGGGGAGGTAGGTTGGGGGGGACAGAGAGAGGAGAGGTGGAAGGCGGATTAGAATAGAGGTAGTGCAGCTGGGTGGCATTTGTCATGGGCCAGCAGGGGAGGTGAAGATAGGAGGGGGGGGTGTTGGCAAAGTGCAGGAGTAGATGTGGATCCAAAAGGGCATCTTCAGCTATGGAACCAAAATACATGTTTAGCCACAGCAGTTGCAGAGGTTGTAGGCAGTGAGTGTTAGGCAGAGATGAGTCTTAAAAGTGCTGAGCGATAGTGAGGATGAGATATCGCTGGGAAGACCGTTGTACCAACTAGTGGCCCGGTAAGCAAAGGATCTTTGGCCTTGTGTTGTGTGGCAATGTGGGATTTGCAGAAGCTGAGGTTTTGATCCCCTGGTATGTCGGGTGTGGCTTCTCGGTTGTATGAGGGTACAGACTCCAGGGGGGGCAAGGCCCAGCAAGATTTTCTTAGTAGTAATACAAGTTTGGTGTATTCGATTGGCAAAATTCAACCATCAAGTGATCCACATGAAAATCAATTAAACTGATTGTAAAGATTGCAATGGTGAGTTGTGGAGAGTTATCAGAAACAGATCGTGAGACATTATGGTAAAGGGTTTGTACTCTGTAAAGAGGAATCATATGCAGTGAAGTATATTGATAAGCCATAGTCAATTTGGGAAAAAAGTGAATGACTGGGCTAAGATTTCTTGAGCTTTTAGAAAGACAGCCTCTAAGATGATGCAATAGGCTATGTTTAAGTTAGACATCATTCTCCTACTCCCACACTACCATTTATGATTTCCAGACACCCAGATTCATGTCTCCAACACCCCCTATACCCCTAATACCTCCTCTCCCATTTCTCTACCCAATTTCTCAAGTGGTACCACTCTCCCTTTCCACACTAATGACACCTACTCTCTGTTCACTCCACTTCCACCCCCAACTAATAACCTCCTTAACACCTCTGACAATGTATCCCCCTTCACTACCTGCAGCCCACTTCTGTACTCCTTCCCTCTCAGCCTCTCCCAGCAAATAAATGTGCACTCTGAATCATGGGGTAACTTAACAACCACTGCCTCCACCTGCTCTATTCCAATACATTTTTTGCACTCACCGCTAACTTCAGTTTTCATTGTAGGCACAATCACTCCAACCTGACAGCTGGTGAGCTCGTAGCCCTCAGATCTCTGCAACGCAGGAATGACATTGTTATTAAACCAGCTGATAAGGGAAGTGCTGTTGTGGTCTGGCAAAAGGAACTATACAACACTGAAACCACACAGCAACTCTCTGACACCAGGTTTTACTGTTCTCTTCCACAGGACCCCACTGCTGATTATCAGACTGAGGTTACCACCACTATCACCTCTGCTGTTGAAAACAAAGAGCTCCCTGCTTCTGCTAAGAGACTTATAGTTCAGCATCCTCAGGCATCCAGGTTTTATTTTTTGCATCATTTGTTTATTGCCCCTGCACCCAAATGACCACTCCTTCAGGCTATGTCAAGAAACTCCCACATCCCCTCTGAAACTCCTGGCCTCATATTGCAGCTGGCCCAGGGTAACCTGACATATCCCTTTGTTGGACGGGTTCTCCCCTTTTGGGGAGAAAGTGCCTTCCCAGCTTACCTTTCTTGGCCCTGGGTGCTACTGAGGTTGGCCACAGCTAACTGGTGCTCCATGGATCTATGGGCCCAGACTGCCATTATCTGGTCGATCAGGATACCATTTTTCTGTAGTTTTTTCCTGGCTTCCCCAGACATCGCATTGCATCTGTAGTGCTCCTGGTCTCTACAGTGAGGCAATCTCCCTAGCCCACCCCTGGAAAGGAGAGCATTCCTCCAGATTCTCAATCCTCTCTTCTTCCTGCCGACCCCTGGCACTCTGAGTCCGTTTCTGAACCCAGGTTACCCATGCGGTGCAAGGTAAGGCACCAGTGCCTCAGCCCTCTGTGCCACTGGGCCAGCCCCAGGTTTTATCTCCTTCCCAAAATTCACAAAACAGGTAACCCTGGACATCCTATTGTGTCTGCTTGCTCCTGCCCCACATCCCACATCTCTGCATTTGTGGACAGCCTCATGAGACCACTCATGGAATCCTTGCACTCCTACATGAAAGACACTAACCATGCTCTCCAGTTATTTGACAGGTTCATATTCAGAGGCTTCCATCAGCTTATCATCACCATGGACATCTAATCTCTGTACACAGTGATTCCCACAATTATGGCCTGACAGCTTTGCAGCATTTTCTTTTTTTTTTTTTATTCAGTATATTATGAGACTGTCATGTTACAAAGAGATTGGGCCTTAACCAGGCCTGTACAAGAGAAGCAGCAAGCATTTATCTCGATCATCTGTATGTTAAAGGCTATGACTATTTAAGTTGACAATTGCAACAGGTATCTATTGACATTATCTACTTAGAACTAATTTTATCAAATCCACACACAAATCCCAAAACCCCTTCCCCATCTGCATTTACTTATAGAAAGAACCACAGGTATTTCTTATACAGACTCTTAAGGTAATTCAGGTTAAGGAAAGACTCTACCATTTTGGGATATTATGTTTTCCAGGTGACTAAAACAGCATCTAGGAGACCCCATTTAGTGTTATAAGATTGTACCTTGTTGTTCATTTTCGCTATGTGTAATTCCAGCTGTAAGGCTAACATAATTTCCTTGTACCATTCGATAACTGAAGGTGTTGTTACATCTATCCAATGTCTTAGGATGACCGCCTTAGCTGCAGCAGAAATAATGGCCGTATATGCCTTCTTTTGCTTACTCATGTCCCTAGAAAAGTTATTTAACAAACAAATTTCAGGTGTAAAAAAAGGCTCCAATCTGATGATAGAATGTAACGAAACTCTAATTACTTTCCAAAATGGCTGAATTTTGGAGCATGCCCATATTATATGGCATAAATCCCCTTTGCCAGCCTTACATCTATAACAATTAGAAGATGTTAATTTGCCCATCTTATATAACTTAGCGGGAGTGTAATACAAATTGTGCATGATGTTGAATTGTTGTAACTTATATCTGTCTTGCCTTATGTTTTTATAATTATTTTCCCAGATTTGGTCCCATACTCTTTATTTGGTCTTCATCTATTTCCAGTCTCTGTCTCCAATAGAGGCAGACACTGGAGGGCAATCCTACATCTATCCTCTGCATTCCATGGTATATTTTGGAAACTGAGTGATGTTGATCTGTTATCTGGAACAACGAGGACAATTCTATCCTATTTGCTTCCCAAACTATCATCTTCCGTAAGTGGGCTTTTACTGAGTCACCAATTTGCCAGAATTTAAACACATTCCCTTTTGCCTCAGGGATCTTAGAACAAACTTGTTCATACGATAGTAGCCTCCCCTGGGAGCTAAATCTCTCAGGCATAACCCAACTAATGGTTCCCAGAATGTGGGAGGGATCGGGCCTTTTTGGATTTGAAAATGCATGTTGTGTATCAAAGTTTGCTCCAGGGATTTATGCCAATTCACCTTTAGAAGCTTCTGGGCCTGGTGCAGGACTTTTATTGACCAGCCAATAGGTGTATTGTTGAGTGATTTAGGGAGGAGTCTAAAAGTAATATAAACAATTGAGTTTAAAGTTAATGAGTGTTTGGAGACCAAATCCTTCTCTATATGGATCCAAGGAGGCACATAGGGGTTGGAGTCCGTTAAGAAAGTCAGCCAATTCCAAAAAAATAATTTACTAATATGCGATGCTATGTAGTACTTGAAAAAAGAGAGGAGCGTGAGGCCCCCTTGCTTCTTTGGACCTGTTAGTTTTGAATATGCTCTCCTTACATTTTTCCCCTTCCATATGAAATTATGAAGTAATTTTTGCAAGGCCCCAGACCAAGCTTTGGGTAAATAAGGTCCCAGCATGTTTAAGGGTTAAAAAATCCTTGGTAATATGTTCATTTTCACTGTCTCTATTCTAGTCCACAATGACAAAGATAATCAATTCCATCTGTCCAGGTCCTGCTTAATTATTTTAACCAAGTTATTAAGGTTTTCCTTAATCATCGTGACCATTTCCCTAGAGACTTTAATCCCAAGATACATCAAAATTTTTGGTTCCCAATTAAGCCCCAGCTCCCTTGCTATGCCCGGCAGACATCTAGCATTTAATGGGAAGAGCTTCATCTTGGATATATTGAGTTTGTAATTCGAGACTTTGGAGAACTGCACAATTTCTTGCAAAACAACAGGTATGCATGTTTCCGGATCTTCAATGTGCAGAAGCAGGTCATCCGCATAAGCTGACATTAAATATCTCCTATTACCTATCTGCAACCCCTTTATATCCTGAACTGCGAATAACCTGCAGATCAGGGGTTCCAGATATAAATTAAATAAGAGTGGGGAGAGTGGGCAGCCCTGTCTTGTACCACAAGAGAGAAGGAATGGATCTGACAGGATACCATTACACCAGACCCATGCCATGGGAGATCTATATAGTAGCCCGACCCAATTCAAAAATCCATCTGGCAAACCAAACCTGGACAATGTAGCAAATGAAAAGTCCCAGGAGACCCGATCGAATGTTTTCTTGGTGTCTAAAGCTAGCAGGGCGGCCTGGATCTGTGCATTTTTTGCATGTACTATTAAATGATGAAGTTTGCGCATGTGATCACTGGACGACCTACCGTTCATGAAGCCTGCCTGCACATCACTTACCATCCTACTCATTAACTAGCTGAGTCGATTGGTTAAAACTTTGGCTAATACTTTAACATCCACATTCAAAAGTGATATCAGACGGTAGTTACCAGGGCATAAAGGATCTCAATCCGGCTTGGGGATGAGAGTCATGAGGGCGTCTAAAAAACCCCCTTCCAAGAAACCCTCAAAATACCAAAAAATATATACTTTGGTTAGGACAGGGCTAATTTCGTCTTTGAAGGCTTTATACATATTAGTAGTGAGACCGTCAGGTCCTGGGAATTTATCTGGGGTAAGTTGAGTAACAGCCTGTTTCACTTCCCATTCTTGTATAGGCAGTTCCAGTTTAACCGCCTCTGCATTAGTGATCTTAGGGAGGGTTACTGATTCCAAAAAGCCCTGAATCTTTTCTGGCTTCGCTCTATCTGCAGTAGGAATGGAATATACCTTGTGGAAATATTCTCTGAACGTTGCTGCAATTTCTCTGGGATCTTTAACAATAGCATCTCCCCGGCTATTTTGTAAGGCTGCAATAAATCTATTTGAATCTAACCATCTGAGTTTTAAAGCTAAAAGTTTACCTGCCCTTTCGCCAGATTCTAGATACTCAATTTTGGTTCTCCAGAGGGCAGGCACTGCTTTTTGCAGCATAATTGAGGAGAACTGTGTTTGTAACTGGTGTAGTTTAATCCAGTCTGATTCAGTAAAGCATTGGGTGATGCTACTCTCAATGATCTTAATAGTATCAGTAATATCATTTATCAGTAATCTGGTTTTTTTGGATCTGGAGAAGGTGATTTGGATACACTCCTCCCTCAACGCGCACTTCAGGTCTGCCCAAACAATATCAATTTTAGGGACTGAGCCCATGTTTTGAACAAGGAAATGAGATATGAAGCACCTCAGGTGCTCGTGAGTGTAGGAATCCTGCAAGAGCTGATTGTTAAATCTCCACATGAAGTCTCTCTTAAACCCAGGATTAAGTGTGAACAGAATAGATACTGGGGAGTGGTCCGATATGACCCTAGTGTGTATCTTCACATCAGAGATAGAAGCGAGTGATTTGGTACTGATTAGAAAGTAATCTATTCTAGAACATGTCTTATGCGGTGCTGAAAAGAAAGTATATTGCCTGGATTCCGCATTAAGAATTCTCCAGATATCAACGAGACTTAATCCCTCCATTAATTCTTTTAGTGCCCTCTGGGAAGGAGATAACCCCACTCGTCTATTGTCAGATCTGTTAATTTGAAGCTGTGGCATAATGTTCCAGTCCCCCCCAAGTAATAGTATCCTAGATGAGTAGGTGTTTAGTTTGTCTAACAATTGCGTGAAAAATTGTGGGGAGTCCACGTTTGGGCCATAGACTGACCCTATAATTACATGTTGTGCTAAAAGAGTACCAATCAAGAAAAGATATCGACCATGTGCGTCCCATATTTCCTTTTCCAGTTGAAAATGTATTCTTTTATTAAATAAGATGGCAACTCCACCATTATTCGTGGAAACCCCTGCACCAAATACTTGACCCACCCAGGATTTACAGAACATATGAACATCCTTCCTTTTAAGATGAGTTTCTTGTAAACAGACCCCATCACTTTTTAGAGTAGATAGATGCCTTAACACTATTTGCCTTTTGCATCTATCCCGAGCCTTCTTAATATTCCAACTTAATATATTAAGAACTCCTGACATCGCCATTGAACCAAAGTGGTAGGTCCCTTTGTGGAGAATAAATCATGCATACCCCTTCATACCTATAGATGTGGTTCTTTCTATCCTGCAATAGGGTTAAAGAAATGCTATTACTCCCTCCGATCTTCCCCCCCCCTTATATTGCCTTGAAACTAATAATATCAAACTACTACCCCCAGTTCTAACAACTGCACTACCCAGCCTAAACGTCATGTGATGTTAATACAAACCCAGCAGAAAGTCCACCCGCCCCCAAATCCCAGTCTCAGGACTTATTAATTCAAGTCACCATACTTATCTTATCCCTTACAATTATTATAACTAAACAATTATTCTTAGCGGAAAACTTGGAACATTTATCCATATTGTATGATCCCACTCGTAGAATAATTAAAACAATTTTCCATCAGAGGATCATAAATTATTCTAAAGGTATTTTGTGCTTATTACAATTACTGTGAAACACATTTTAACTGAGGAAAACCTTCCGTTAGCTTCTACTCCCCTCTTGTGGGGGAAAAGGAGTATTGCATGCTATTCAATGTTTTAAACAGAAACTTAACAAACAAGCCTCTTGATTATGTCCTTGAACCACCTATAATTCTATTGTCCATCCGTATGCCACTCGTTTAGTACAAAAGAGAACATGTTAATGTTTCCCCTGATTACTCTACCCCCACTTTACCAAAACAAAAGTCAGGCTGTAAAATTATCCCTAACGCGATCCCTTTCCCAGAATCTATCGCAAGCCATGTGATTATTCTTAATATTGGCCAGCTAAAATGCATATATTTCCCCCCTAAAGCCTTGTCTCTTTTTCAGGTTTTATTGTATACAGCCAGACCCCCACTTGGAAAAGCAGTGCTGTATAAGCTGAGGGAAATTGCTGACTGCTTGTTATTTGTATTCCAGTCTATCTCTGTTACATATAGCCCCTGTGAGTACAAGTCCTGGCCCTACGAGTGCAAGTGAATACCCGTCTTGCACTCCTAACAAATCAAACTGACAGCACCAGTGAAGGAAGGAAATGGGGAATATGAACAGCTGCTCATTCCATTTGCGTTCAAGATTAAGTTTCGTTCTAGTAGAGCAGTCACTGATCATGCCATAATAGTACTAGTCTCATTCTGCAACAGTATATGTGTTAAGCAATTCCACCTTAGGGGACCTGATTCACTGGATCGCATGAGCAGGACTTGTTTAAACTACATAAGCGACTTAATTTCAGGCAAATTTAAACCACGAACTTGCCATCACTTCAGGACCAAACTCTACTTTGGCTTTCACTGTGTAGAGATTCAGGATAAGCGGTTGCTATTAATGTTGGCTTCTTATAAAAGCGTAAAATTCTGATTCCTTATTTGGCGAGAAGGAGACAGCAGGACTAGCACTACTTTAAAGAGGGGGGTTATCTATAACATCTTAGAGGACCTCTCCTGCTGTGGCACCAGGGACACTTCTTTGAGTGGTACATTTCGGACACTCCAAAGGCTCCAATACAGCAATGCTTCTCACTTCCTATGTCTGAGGCTTACTGTGACTTCCAATTAAGCCTATTCAGCTGCATTGTTGATCGCACTGACTAATCATTTGATCAGCTCAGGCAGTAACTTCTTAAGCTCTTGCCGTACTACTGCTAAGCTCTCATAAGAATGCCACTGGTCACTAACCTTCACTTGCAATAAGGCAGGATATTTGACCCGGTACTGTATTACAGCTGCTATTAACTTAGAAACCAGTGGGTGCATTTCTTGGTACTTAAGCCGAACGAACTGCAGTAGATCGTGAGTTATCCTGATCCGCTTGCCTTCCCACAGGACTTCTTGCAGAGATCTGACTTTACTTAGGATGTGCTGCTTATTGAGGTAATTTAACAATTTGCATATCATTGGTCTAAGGTTGTGCACCAGGTGGGGAGGGGGACGAAGAGATCTATGAGCTCATTCCACAATGTAGCCTGCTTCATGTGGGGATGGGCCGGCTACCTTCTAAAACAATTTTTGAACAAACTGGATTGGCAACGCACCCTCTTCCCTCTCCGGAATTCCAATAATAATGATATTGCTTCTTCTGCTCCTCCCCTCCAAGTCCTTGAGTTTCTCTTCAACTTTTTTGATTCTCCTGTTCACTGAAGCACGTTCTAGCTCGTATTTATCCAACTTGGTTTCCACAGATTTAATTCGAACTTCATTATCTCCCACTCTGGTGTTTAGTGAGTCCAAAGATGCTTTAAAACTGTGTATTTCTGTCGAGATCTCTTCTATCGAGCTTTGTAGTGGCATTATTATTTCTAGGAAGCATTCTTCCATTAAGGCAGTGGGCCCCAGTGTCGATTTGCTGGGTCCCTGCAGAGGACATTTTTCGGCCTGCTCCTTCTCTGAGGAAGGAGGCGGAGTATGCTTTGAAGGTTGTTTTTTCACATATGCATCCATTTTGAGCAAATCTGAGCCGCCAACACGCTTCTCCATATCATGTGCGATGAGTTCCAGGCTCAGTATTTAACAGTGTTATGGAAAGTGAGGGTTAAAACTGGGCTGGGAACAGAGCAAGACGAAAGTGCTGCTTTCCTCTAGGCTGCCATCACATGACCATCCCGCAGCATTTTCTTAATAAACAGGAAGTCCAACAGCCACCCACACATACAGTAACCCATCTGGCAGAACTTGTTCTTAAACTCAATTAGTTTTCTTTTAATAACATTTTTTTCAGCAGGTCAGTGGGGTCGCCATTGGTACCAAGATGGGTCCCAGCTTTGCCAGTCTGTTTGTGGGCTGGGTGGAGGAAAAGATTTTTCTCTCCTTCACAGGGACTGAGTCTGAACTCTACAAATACTACATAGATAACTGTGTGGGGCCAACCTCCTGCTCCAGGGAGACCCTCCAAGTCTTCTTGGATAAGATTACCACTGACCATCTATCCCACCAGTACACTGTCAAAGTATCCTCCTCTACACTGCCTTTTGTGGATATCAAACTGTCAGTGATGAACCCTGGTATGAAGACATCGGTTAACTACAAACCCACTGACTCAAACATCTTCCTCCTCCATGGCTCCTTCCATCCTAAACACATCAAGAATGGTCTTCTATATTGACAGTTTCTTAGACTTTGCAGGTTATGCAGTGAAGATGATGATTTTGCTGAGCAGGCTCAAATAATGCATTGTTTTTTTATTAACAGGGGATAACCTAAAAGCACAGTGGACAGAGCACTCTTCTGGGTCAATAACATGCCCCGTAATCTTGACCCCCGTAGGAAAGATACTGTTATGCAACACCAATGACACATTCTACTAGTACTTCCCTTCCATCAGAGTACACCGTCTCTTCTCAGGATCATCACTAGTAACTTTCTTATTTTGCAACCTGACCCCAATATTGGTGCTTCCTTTACAGAACCACCCATTACCTCCTATCACAGACCATCCAACCGGCAGAATCACCTGGTAAGAAGCAGCCTACCTACTCCTAATAATTCCTCCCTACCAGGTACCAAATCTTGCAAAAGAACTCGCTGCTACACCTGCAAATTTATTTCTAGTGTGACTGAAATTTGGGGTCCCACAGGTGTTTTTCATATCACAAAGGAGTTCTCATACTCCTCCACTAATGTGGTTTATTGTATTGTAGGAAATGTGCAGTTATTTACATCAGAGAAACTAGTAGACGCCTGGCTGACCATTTCAGGGAACGTCACAGGGCAGTTAGGAATGAAGACACTGAAAAACCCATTGTATCCCACTTTACCTCCAGGGACCACAGTGTCAGTGATCTGTTTGTGTCCTTCAGCAGGGTTTCTGGGATGCTGACCAAAGAAAAAACATGAAAAAGAAATTGATCATCATCCTTGGCTCCCAGCAGCCTGCTGGTTTAAATGATAGACTTATTTCTACTAACATCTTTCAGACATGCTTTGTTTTCCCTACAATTTGCCACATCTTTTCATTTTCACCAGATGTCTCCATCTCTGTCTCCTTCCCCAACATTTGTCACCTTTCAGCCATCTTACTAAGCTATGTTAATTAGCCCCCACCTGGGGACCTCTCTAGCTCATTCATTCCTGTTACGCCTTGTCATTCCCATCATCACCTTTTTGTTTTCCAGATTCTCATTTATCTTGCCATTTATCACTTCTTCTCCCAGAGCCTCCTCCTTTCTTTTCTATATACAGTCAATTCCTAATACATGCACATGTTTGGGACACCCTGTTTGTGTGCATACATCTGAAATGGCATACAACCAAAATTGTATTGAAATCAATGGAGCCACTAAGTAAAGCATGTTTTCTCACTTACTAGTCATGTTCTACTTTTAGTAAATGTATCAAACTCACTGAAAACATGCCACGTCATCAAATGCTGCCTACTCTGAGCTGTTAAAGCTATTTGTTTTCTCCAAAGCTCCTTATTCTGACAAACAGACTGAAACTGAGTAAAACTTGCATGTTTTTAACAACTGGCAGCATAGTTAGCACCTGTTTAACAGGTGTGATTAACAGTATCAATGCCTGTGAAGCCCCTGTTTGGAGAACAAAGTGTGCATACGACCATAAAGTGGTGAGCATACAAGCACATTTTTTATTCTTAAGTGTATAGGGTTGGGATTGAGACATGCCATTTTTATGCATACATCCAGAATGTGCATACATCCAAATGGCATACAAGTGGAATCCACTGTATCTATATCTATCTATCTATATATATATATATATATATATATATATATATATACACATATATATGCCTTATTTTCCCTACTCTCTACATTAACTTTGCTTTTTTTCTTTTAGATATTTCCTGAAGAAGACCCTAGGTCTAAACATCAATTTTAACTCTATTTTCTATTTTCAGCGTGCATTTAATATTATCATTTTGTTTTGTTTTCAGACCACATGCTGACACAGCACCTTGTTTTTGTTCTTACATTTTGTGTTCTGCAGTCATGCATGCTTCTCAAATTATCCACTCAGAATTCATCTCTTCTAATGATCCCAGCACTGCATTTTACTCCATCAATCCTATTATCCTACTTCAACAGTTTGAATAGTATACTTGGGGTTCTTGTATTTTACAACCCTGGTTCATATCTTGCCTCTCTTGTTGCTCCTTCATTTTCCAAATGGTGGGTCATGGTTTGTCTTCTCCTCTATGGTGTACCCCAAAGCTCAGTTAATGGGCCACCTCCTCTTTTCCATTAATCTCCTCCATCTTGGCCCATTATCTTATTATTCAGTTTTGGGTATCATGTCTACGTAGATGATACTCAACTTTATGTCACCTACAACTCTTTCTCTGCTTATGCTCTACCTTGTCACCCTGCATGTCTCTTGCAGATCAACCTTTGACTTTGGTACCTTCTCCAACTTAGTGTCTCTATGTCTGAAATTCTCATCTGTAAAAAGTTTGCTTTGCCACAACTTCACTACCTCCATCACCTTCCAGGACATTTTTTATTTTAGAAACCTTGGAAACCTCCTTGATCCAGCACTAAATTTTGCTCCTCACATCTTTGCAACCTGTAAGTCAGCTAACTATTGCCTCTGCAACATTTTCTTCTGGCTCAGTCTTCAAACAGTTGAAAATCTTATTCACACCTTTGTCTCTTCCCAAATTTACTACTGCAATACCCTCCTGTACAGTACATTCATTACACTCTGATCCATCCATAATGTGGCTACATATCTCCTCAATTGATCCTATAGTTGGAATCACATTATCCCACTCCTCTGGAATTGTACTAGATCATCCAATTTGTATGCAATACGAAATTGCCTTTCTGAATTTTCAGTGGTCTGGCACACCCCTCTGACCTAAACAGCCCCTACTCTCCATCATGGACCTTTAAACACTGCAGCTCTGTCTGTCCTTTATTATACACTCCCTACCATTACAGAGAGGTCCTGTAGCACAGCTTACCACTTCTGTCTGGAGCAGGTTTCTTGCATGCATGGCAAAGTCATGAGGCAATTCTAGGGGGTGGGGGTAGAAAGAAGTAGGTTGCTGGTTAACTAGGCTCTGCAGCTTATCCATTAGGTAGGGAAATGGGCAGACTGGGTGGGCCAAGCGGTCCTTATCTGCCATCAAATTCTATGTTTCTATGTATGTTTCCTGGAAGTTGGAGTGCTCTTGGCAGAAATCCCACTCCAAGGAGGACAAATTGACTCTGAGAACACACTATCAGGAATATTAGTGGGCAATTACCTTGAAAAAGACAGATTTCCTGTTATGAACTATTGCTGCAATTAAAAATTGTCCAGCTTAGTCAGTTTGCACTGTAGATAGATTAATAAATCCTCTCGGTCTGAGGACTGAACAAGCTTTTTCTGCAGAGCAGTGCAAAGAGATTAGCTATTTTTACAGCTGCATAGGTGGAGCCCTGCAGTCATCTTGGGATCATATCACTGTAGGAGAAACTTGGAACTGATGTCCATGTTCTCCTACAGTGATGCAGTCTCCTGCCCACAGCACTGAAGTCACTTGTAGTGTGTGGTATCTCCTCTTCCCCAGCCCTCCACGGTGCTCAGACTCACCCCCACACACTACTTTCTGCAACTGCAGAAGTGACAACCCCACTGCAAACTGCACATGCTCAAGTATTGTGCATACACAGATCCATCAAAGCTGTCATTGTCAACACAGCAGGCTCCAGTGTGGTGAGAGGTCCAACTATGGTGTTACTTGCTCTCTCCACACAAAAGCACCACAGTTGCTTTGGGCCGCCATATCAGTTCTAACCAGAGTTTGTTTCCTTTACAAGATGACCTCTTTTCAGATTGAAATAGCAGCAATCAGATTGTTATGGGCTGGTGATGTCCAGAGTAGGAGGAGAAATGGTGATCTGCTGCCCTGGACTGAGTTCCAACTGGTTGTAGTAGAGGATGTGGCACAGGTGATCTTGGGTCTATGGTGTACTGGACCCCAGGCCTACTTGGCTGCTTGTTGTCAGCCTTGAATCCCTAGGGCCAGTATATATCAAGATTGTCAGGTATTTCATGGGGAGGGAGGGGTTCTATTAGCTCTGAAAAGGGTGGTATTGAAACTCCTTCTTAAGAAACCATATTTGGACCCCAACAGTTCAGATAATTGCAGACTTGTCTCCAACCGCCCCTTTTTAGAGAAGGTGATTAAGAAGGTAGTTGCTGCACAGCTTGAGGCTTGCCTGGCACTATATAACATCTAAGAGCCTCTCCATTTAGATTAAGGCCTTGTCACAGTACTGGGATTGCTGTCATAAGAGTGCTACATGATCTTCTCATGGTGCGAGATCAGGGATTTTGTTTCATCTTGGTCCTTTTTGCTCTCTTATTGGCATTTGACACAGTGAATGATAGTGTGCTGATTGATCACCTAAGAATATATGTGGGACTCACCAGAATGTCGTTGTGCTGGTTTGATTTCTACATTACTGGATAATCACAGCAGGTTGCTCTAGGTAATTACATCATAACTGAAGTTTTTTGTGGAGTTCAACAAGGCTCAATCTTTTCACCTGTGTTGTTTGCCATGTACATGTTGCCATTGGGTGAGATCATCAGACAGTATGGAGTAGAGTTTTCCTGCTATGAAGATGATATTCATCTCTATCAGTCTTGCACCCCTTACAGGTTGAATGCATTTTCGGTGCCGGGACAGTATCTACAAAAAAATCCAATGACAGGATGGACTTTAACTGGCTGTGTCTCAACTCAAGCAAGACAAACATTATGACTATCAATCCAGGCTGGCATGGGCTGGCTATGAAAAGTGGTGACCTTCTTTTACCTTCTATGAATGAGCTGTGGATGTAGTGAAAGAGAAAGGCTTTGTTCTGGAGTGAAAGATGACATTAGAGCAACAGGTGTCAGCAATAGTCAGGAATGGTCTTTATGATCTCCGTAATATCACCTTGATCAAGCCACATCTAATATCAGCTGACTTGAAGATGACAGTCCACACCTTTGACATGGACTGGAGCATCCCAGCAGCAGCATCAACTAGGAGCAGATTTATCCTGGACTCCCTTCAGGGTGCCTTCCTCAAGCAACTGGTCATGGAACCAACTCAGCAGAAGGCAATACTGGACCTTGTGCTCACAAACAGGGACAGTGTGATGGGGGTAACAGTGGGGGAGCACCTGGGGAACAGTGACCACCAGTCACTGTGGTTTGAAATCACAGAAAGAGCAGAAACAAACCACACAAAAACACGTATCCTGTATTTTAGGGGGGCAGACTTTGGGAAAATGGTGAGATACTTGAAAGAGGCATTAAGGGGAATGGGTCAGGAATCAGGGGTTGAGGAACAGTGGGCAGTATTTAAAATGGGGATTACAAGAGCAACAGAATTATGTATTAAGCAGGTTAGCAAGAGGAAAAGGAAGGGAGACCATTATGGTTTCAAAGAGGTAGCAAAAATGAAAGCCAAAGTTGCATTCAGGCAATACAAAAAGACACAGGCAGAAGGGGATAGGGAGAAGTAACAGGAGAAGCAAAGGGAGGCAGGGAGGTCAGTAAGGGAAGCCAACACTCAGACAGAAGAACACATTGCAAAATCAGTGGGTAGAGGGGACAAAACCTTTTACAGGTACATAAGAGAAAAAAGAAAGGCAAAGGGAGGGATAGTGAGACTAAAGGGGGAGGATGGGGGCTGTGTGGAGGATGACAACAGTAAAGCTGACATATTGAACAGGTATTTCTGCTCAGTCTTTACTGAGGAAGAGAGGGTAATGGGTCTGAATGGGTACAAGGGTGAGAATGGTGCAGAAATGGACACAAGTCCCTTTACAGAGAAAAGGTCCTGAAGGAACTGGAAGTAATAAGAGTTGATAAAGCAATGAGGCCAGATGGAGTGCACCCAGGGTCCTTAAAGAACTAAGAGAGGTGGTGGCTGAACCTCTGGCTATCCTGTTTAGCTGATCACTGGAAACAAGGGAAGTACCCAAAGACTGGAAGATAGCAGATATAGTCCCTTATACAAAAGTGGGAACAAGAGGCAGGAACTACAGACCAGTCAGCCTCACCTCAGTAGTGGGGAAGATCATGGAAGCACTACTGAAGGAGAGATTGGTGAACATCTGGCTGTCAATGGACTAAAGGACCCAAGGCAGCATGGTTTCACCAGGGAGAGGTCATGTCAGACCAACCTCATTGAATTTTTGACTGGGTGACTAGGGAGGTGGATCAAGGAGGCAGTGGACACTGGCCTATCTGGACTTCAGCAAGGCCTTTGACACTGTGCCACATAGAAGACTATTGCACAAACTGGGAATATGGGTGTGGGCAGGACAGTAGTGTTGTGGGTAGGTAGCTGGCTGGGCGGCAGAACACAGAGGGTGGTGGTAAATGGCTGTCACTCCACAGAGGAAAGAGTGACCAGTGGGGTACCACAGGGATCAGTGCTGGGACTGGTCCTATTCAATATCTTCATCAGTGACATCTGCGGGACTTAGAAGGCAGAATTTCACTGTTCGCTGATGACACAAAGCTCTGTAACAGAGTAGACACACCAGAGGTGTAGACAGAATGAGAAGGGACCTGCAGAAACTTGAAGAATGGTCAGGGGTTTGGCAGTTGAAATTCAATGCAAGGAAGTACAAGATAATGCATATGGGGCACAAAACCCTGGCACAATATATCAGTTGGGGGTGAGGATATAGCATGCACCAAGCAGGAAAGGGATCTTGGGGTTATCATCTCTGATGACCTCAAGGCAGGGAAACAATGTGACAAGGCAGAAGGTAAAACAAGAGGATGCTGGGATGCATGGCAGGGCATCACCAGCAGGAAAAGGGAGTCATAATTCCACTATACAAGACACTAGTGAGGCTCCACCTGGAGTACACTGTACAGTTCTGGAGACCTTACCTATGTAAGGACATAGACAGGGTAGAGAAGGTTCAGAGGAGGGCAACAAAGATGGTGCATGGATTGCATCACAAATCCTATGAGGACAGGTTGAAGGAACTGAATATGTACTCCCTGGAGGAGAGGAGGAGAGAGGGATATGATAGAGACGATAAGTATCTTACAGGGAGGAACAGGGTGCAGGAATACACTATTTTTAAGTGAAAAAGATGTTCCAGGACTAGAGGGCATGGGATGAAGTTGGAGGGAGGACAATTCAGAGGAAATGTGAGGAAGAATTTCTTCACAGAACGGGTGGTGGACAAGTGGAACACCCTGCCAGAGGAAGTGGTGGGGGCTGCAACAATCACGGGATTTAAGAATGCATAGGGTAGACATAAAGGAATTCTGGATGTCAGGGGTAAGGGGCAACAGACTTCTTGGAAAACATAAACTGAACTTACAAGCTCAAATGGGCAGACTGGGTGGGCCATAGGCCCTTATCTGCCAACACTGTCTATATATCTATGTATCTATGTCCAGACTGGATTATTGCAACACTCTTTACTTAGCATTGTCTTGAGGCTTGATGTGCTGCTTGAAGCTTGTCCAGATAGCTGAGGCCCAGGTGATTGTAGGAACTTCTCAGAGGGAACCATATCAAGAGAGTGCTGCACAGTCTGTACTGGCTGCCTGTTTGGTGGTATATAACCTTCAAGGTATGCTTAACATTCAAGCCCTTACAAGGATTGGGATCAATCTACCTGAAAGAACAGGTCATACAAACCTGCATGTCTCCTCCGATCCACCAATGTGGGCTTGTTGCAGATCCCTTGTTCTTGCCTCAAACAATCTGGGCAGAGGTCATTTGGAGTTGCTGCCCATCTATTCAGGAACTCCCTACCAGAGGAAGTAAGAGCTGCCCATATGGAGGGAGCCTTTAAAAAATCAATTACAGATCTATTTTTTCACATAGACGTTTTCTGTGTAGGTTATTTTAAAATGTTTACTGTTTATTATTTATTACATTTATTTCTTTAATGTTCTTCTATTTAACTGTTTTATGCTGATTTTTTATTGTTTTAAGGCACCCTGAGCCATTGGAAAGGTGTAAACAAATAATTTGCCTTGTCGTGTCTCACAGCATCTTGCAGACTCATCAGCCATCGTATAATCCCAGCTGAAAATCCATCTGTTTTAGCTAGCATTTTTACTCCATTTTGACTCTCCAGTGCTAGCTTCACTGCAGTACAAATGCATGTATTGCAAGTACCCCCTCCCCTGCTTATTGATTTTTGCACAGCAGGCCTTGAACCATTTGTTTCTTACTTCATAAAGCATTTTGTGTTACATTGCGTGAAATATGCTTGATGAAAATTAGTTGTATTGTATTCAAAATTACGTTTGTGAAAGTTCGTTCTCAAGAATATACTTGCTCTTAAAACAGTAGGAATTATTCAAGACTGAAAGTACATACTGGATAATGCAGCTTTGGTTAATCCTAAACTGTGGGTCAATGGATACTTCATTTCAACCAGTCCTGTTTATGTTACAGCTTATCATAACTGAGGAACATACTGTAAAATCTGTGCTAATGCTTAATTACTTACAATGTTTTCATGTGGTTTTACACTACTATGGTGATGATACATTACTAAGCATTTTAATTTTGTCAAAATACTGTGTGCCTCTAAAAGGTTCGACAAGTCTCTGCTTCTTAGTGGGAAAATTCATCCCAAAAACATTTTGTATAAATGCTGATATAAATATTTGAGGCAGCATGCACCCAGATGGTGACCAATCATATTGTATTTCTGGATGGTTCTCCTCTTTTGTGTTTAATTAGCTAGGAAAATTTAAAATGATGTAGCTGTACAACAATGTAGCTGTATAAACAGATGGTTTTGTAGCTATTTGACATTAAACTGTATCTGTTCTTTGCAACCATCTCTGATTGATGTTTTGGCAGTCAACCATGCCTAGTTTACCACTGTAAATGCAGGGCAATTTCCTAGAATTTATACCAGCCAACTATCATGAGTTTAGAATACAACTCATCCATATTCAGCTCACTTTCCAAATTTATGGTATCTCACTCCCACAATAAAGGGAATTTAAAACAGATGTTAATAAATATGTGCAAAATCCCTTCAAACGTGTAATGCGCTGGACTCCTTTTAATACAATATCCTTCATGGAAAGTAAAATAAAGTAGCAGTGCATAACTTGGTGTTGTAGTATATATCATGGGACATCATCATGCCATAGGTGTGTTATTATCATAGGATATCATCATGTCATAGGTGTGTTATGATTAATAAGGCTGAGTTAATGACATTCTACCACCCAAATAGCAATGATATCTATTATATTCTACTCCTGCAGTATACTACTGATGTTATAAAATTGGTTATATACTGTAGGTTTAAAAAACAAGAATATACATATTTCTTTAAGGTTTTAGATTGGTTATATACTGTAGGTTTAAAAAACAAGAAAATATTTATTTCTTTAAGATTTTAGATTAATTAGTTAACTGAGTGTGGGTCAGAAGAAAAGGTTTCCTGTGAGGGACATAGTTTCTCCTTTTTCAGTAGGTAACACTGCTCAGCAAGGAGATCATTGTGGGCCTGCAGAGAAACAGTGATCCTTATTTTAACCCCTTAAAGCTTGGAACATAGAAACAGAAACTTACAATTTGATGGCAGAAAGGGACGGCTTGGCTCACCCATTCTGCCCAGACAGTCTCTATGTAATCTGCTTCTGCAGACCCTAACTGGTCTCTGGTTATCCTCCTTCCTCCCTGCCTATTTACTAATATTTCCTGATGTCTAACCCATACATGCTTGAAGCTCCCTACTGTTTTCATCCCCACCACTTCCACCAACAGTAGGCCTCCACCACTCTTTCAGTGAAATAGTACTTCCTCACATCCCCCTTAAACTTCCCATCTTCCATTTTCATTGCATTCCCCCTAGTCCTGCTGCTCTTCCTCATTTGAAAGAAACTCCCTTCCTTTACCCTGTTCATGCCAATCATGAGGTACTTGTAGGTCTCTATCATGTCCCTTCACACTCTCTTCTCTTCTAGTGTGTACATGTTGAGGTCCTTCAGTCTGTTCTCATAGGGCTTCTAATGCAACTCCTGCATTACTTTACTTGCCTTCCTATGGACTGCCTCCACCCCATCTATGTCCTTTCTGATGCATGGCCTCCAGAATCAGAAACAATACTACATTTGCGGTCCCCCAGCAAGTGGTACATTAGCAACATTACCTCCGTCCTCAAGCAGGAGATACTGAACATCTACCAATACATCCCATCATCCCATTGACCCTACCTAGTGCTTTGTCACACTGCCCTGCCACTTTGAGGTCATCAGATATGATAACCCAAGGTCCCTTTCCTAGTTAGTGGCTGTCAGTACCTTCCCCCCATCCTATACTCGGCTACCAGGTTCCTATGCCCTAGGTGCCAGATTTTTCACATTTTGACATTGAACTCCAACTTCAATGCTTCTCCTGACTTCTCTGTAAGTTTCCCAAGGTCCCTAAACATTCTTGCCACCCCCTTATGAGCATCCACTCAATTACAGATTTTGGTGTCATCTGCAAAAATGCACACCTTCCTTTCCATTTATTTTGCAATGTCACTTATGAAGATACTGAAGAGGACCAGTCCCAGTACTGAGGCCTGCAGAACCCCACTGATCACTCTACCCTCATTGGAGTGAGTACCATTAATCACCACACTCTATCTTCTAGCCATTACCCAGGTCCTTATCCAATTTACCACTTTGGATCCCACCTCAAGGTTGCCCAGTTTTATTAACAGTCTCCTGTGTGGCACAGTGTGAAATATCTTGCTGAAGCCCAGGTTGGCCACATCCGCATCCTTCTCCTGCTCTAGTTCCCTGGTCACCCAGTTGAAGAAATTAATCAGATTCCTAAGAATCCATGTTACCTTTGGTCTTGCAGCTCACTGGATTCAAGATACTCTACCATCCATTCCTTTACCAGGGTTTCCATTAACTTGAAAGTTGAGTAGACAGATTACCAGAGACAAAAGTTTGCTATTAGTAAGAAGATAGTGTATCAATGGAAATCATTTCATAGGTGCTGCAGGTGCCATTACCTATACAGTAGTCCCACTTGGTGGAATCACAGAGGAAGATGCTACAGATCACATATTTGGCAAGCTCAGTTGATGGGGATCAAAGCATGAGCCACAGCAGGTGAGAACTGTAACAGCCCCATTACGTTGAAGAAACTGTCATAGGCAGATTGCTTAACACCTTGCCTGGCAAGAAGCTGAGCTCATAAAGTATCAAGTTCCTGTTAAAATGAGGTAACAAATATTCTTGATCCAAGAGATAATATGTACCTACAATACAATCTGCATGCTGATCAGCAAAAAGAACAGAAATCAAACTTGATATCAACTTATTCTGAAAGGACATCATGCCACTGCACTGCACAGTGTCATAGTAATTTGGGGGACAGAGCTTCAGCAAAAAAAAAAAAGGAAAATGCACAGTATTAAGGTTTTCAGAGCTGAGCAGATTTTCACTAATTTGTAAGGGCTTCTATTCACAATCTTCAGTGAAATCTGCCAGGGGTTTACTAAAGGAGCAGTACAGGATACTCAGCACTACAGATGGGTGAATTTGGCTAAATTTACTCAGCAAATTAATCTGCAAATTTAGTGCAATTCGTGAAGTGTAGACCGATCCATGAAGTGTGGAGTTTTGCTGCAAATTGCCAAATTATGCCCATGAAGTGCACAATTTCACCCTCAAATGGGAAAAATTCTGCACTTTGCAGGCACAATTCAACTGTTCACATGGAAAACTTTGCGATTTTGTGCAAAGTCGAAGTTGCTGAGGGTAGAGAAAACTTTGCCAAACTCCATAAATATGAATTTTTTCCACTTCACAGCTTCACCATCAAATTAAAACTTTGGCACATCTCTACTCAGCACAGAGAGATGTGGAGACAGCAAGCACTATGAAACAGGCCCTGAGCACTTTAAGTTAGCCAGACTGTGATTGCTGGACTCAGGTAGGGCATGATCTTCTTCCATTGAACCTGGAATATGTTCAGTTATAGTTGGCTCATCTGAAGAAAGGATGCAATCAAGAGAACAGGAGGCAGAGTCAGTTGATATTTTATTACTCCCACTTCTGTTGCATTTACAGCCTGAATTGGTAGCATTGTGGAATCTGGCATGTATTGAGTTTATGATTTTGTGAGTGGTTTTCTTTTCCTGACAACTTTAGACCAGTATTGAAAGGAAGAAGATTTGTTTACAGAAACAGTGTACTTTTCGTCATGTGAATAGGCTGATTTCATAGAGCTGCCAATAGATTTCACACAGGCATCCAGATCAGGAGCAGAGCTATCAGTACCAGGTCATACCCGCACAAAGAAAACTGTGCACAGCACTACCATGCCTTGAGTAGAGCGCATGCCTTTCAAGCAACAGGGGAATTACAGTGATGCGAAAGTATTGCTACTCTTGACACTCACCATGAAGGAGGAAGTGGATATGAACAGTGCCGGTCGGGAGCTTGGTTGAGCCAATCCCATGGTGGAGTAGCTAGATCACCCGATCCTATAGTGGATGGGGTTGGGGAATGAGGTTTCATTTCCTGACTTGGGAATCTTTTACTTTTATTATTTTTTTTCTTGCCCCTATATCCACACCCCTCTTGGAGTTAACTATAATAAGTCTGGGGGTGTGGGGGGCATGTGGGGCAAAGCTCCCTTCCAAACAAAAGGAAAATGGTTGAGCATGTTTTCATGCTGTTTGCTGCTGCACAGTTGTTCATAGGTTAGGTTCAAGTTCAGAGAACAAATGTCCATAATGGAACTTGCCACCATGTCAATTTGGCATGATGCAATTGACAAATCCTCTATCCCCCATGAAGGTATCGAGTCTCATCTTAAAACTATCTATATTCTTACTTTCAACCACATTACTGGGAAGATTATTCCATATACCAATAATTCTCTGGGTATACCATTGACTTCTTTTTAATGTTTTAGAAGTTTCTCCTAGTGATTTTTGATTATGAGATCTAGTTATATTATATATCACAGGTTTTTTTTGTTAGCCCAATTAATTCTAAGAAGGCATCATCCCTACTACCTCTAAATGCCAAACATAAGTCACCTCTCAGTTTCCTATACTCAACTGAGTATAAATTTAAATGTTTTAATCTGTTATGATAGTTCAAAAACCTTACCATCTTGATTTTTTTAGTTACTTTTCTCTGTACTTTTTCCATCTTGTTTTTCCCTTGGACAGAATATGGGGCACAAAATGGACAGCAATATTCAATATGGGGGACGAATTAGTGCTGAGTATAAGGGTAGAATAACTCCGGCATCTCTACTTTTAATTGATCTTAGGATGCTTCTAATTATCTGGTTACATTTTATTATAGCACGATTTGCATGATAATCAAATTTTAAGTCGTTTGAGATCCAGACACCTAGATCCTTATGGTTTATTGTTTCATTTAATAATTTATGATCAGCTGCCCAGTTAGCCAAGAAATTCAAATTATCTTGAAATAATTTTGCTGATGTTTCATTATGGACAATTGCACCAACTTTGCAATCATCGGCATGTTTACAAGCCCAGACCCCGGGCAATGTTTGCATTGATGATAGTAGAATATTAAATAGAATAGGTCCCAAGACCGATCCCTGAGGGACTCCACTTGTCACCTCTCCCCATGTTGATTCAAATCCCCTTATGATTACACATTGTGTATGGTTCTTTAACCATGAATTGACCCAGTTGATTACATTAGGATGAAGTTGGAGTTTAACTAATTCTTCAATCAGAATTTTATGTGATACTGAGTCAAACACCTTGATAAAAATCTAAAAATACCACATCAACAGGCATTCCCTTTTCCAATGCTACACTTATGGGTTCAAAAATGCTCATAAGAATAGTAAGACATGATCTACCAGAGACAAAACCATGTTGTGACAGATCATAAAATGAGATGCTTTTGAGGTGATCCACAATACATTTTTATAACAATCTCTCTAAGATCTTTCCAGGACACATGTTAAACTAATTGGTCTGTAGTTTTTTATATCATTCTTTCTGCCACCTTTATGTGAAGGGGTTGCCTTGGCCTGATTCCATATTTCAATGCATTCTCCCGATTTCAGTGAAGAATTAAATAGCATACTTAATTGGCCATCTACTTGTTGGCTTACTTCCTTTAGGAATTTTGCAGGTATACCATCTGGTCCTGCTGAACTAGTGTTTTTTATAAGCTTTATTATTTCAGTAATATCTGATGGATTGAAAATTGGTTGATTGTCTTGCAAGGGAGGTAATTCTTCCGAGATCTCTTCCTTATGTTTATGGACACTTAAAAAGTATTCATTAAAGGCAGTGGCTATTTCACTTTCTGTAATTATTATTACTCCATTGTCTGTTAAAATAGATCCTAGTGTTCTATCATTTTTTTAAAGAACCTATATAATTAAAGAATTGCTTCTTATTGTCCCCTATGGATGTTGCTAACTTTAATTCCGCATTTCTTTTTACATTTCTTATTCTTGATTTTAAATCCTTGGTTACATCTTCATAAGCTATCATATTTTCAGCAGTTGGAAATTTTTTTTGTTTCCTGCATAGCTTTTTTTTTCTTTTAATTATTTTTTTAAGTTTCCTGTTCCACCAGATGGGCACCCTATGGTTTTTGGAATATTTGATTCTTTCTGGAACCCATGTATCAATACAAGTGCATAATTTAGATGATACTTTCTCCCATATCTGTTTTACAGAGGAATCTCTTAACCCTTCTGCCCAATTCCAGTCATTTAAGAATTTTATAATACTATTATAGTTGGCCTTGTAAAAATCCCTACATTTAGTAGTACCTTAATTGGTCTATAGGTCAATAGTCCGATGGCTACAATAATTACATTGTGATCACTATTTCCCAATGGTGGAAGAATCTTGAGGCCATTATAACTATGCTCAGGATTTATTAAAATTAAATCATGTATATTCAATTTCCTGGTATTTTCATGCACTATTTGTTCTAAATTGGATCGGGTGAATATTTCTATAAATCTTTTTTCCATGGTACTTTCTTCTGTCCCATTAACTCAATCTATAGATGGAAAATTAAAGTCACCTAACAACATAATTTCCCTTTTGAAGCTCTGTTCTTCAATCTCATCTAAGAAGATAAGTGTCTCCTCAGTCGTCAAATTTGGGGTCGGTAGCATAGACCAAAGACTAAATCCTTGGAAGCATTTAGAATTTGTACCTAAATTATCTCATTTTAAGCATATGCAATATTGCTGGATGTTATTTCAACAGCTTTTAGTTCCTCCTTAATATAAAATGCTATACCTCCTCCATTTTCGTTATTTCTGTCCTTACTTATCCTAAAATAACCGGGGATATTAATTCCCCAATCCTGTCCTGAGAACCAAGTCTCAGTAATTCCACATATATCAGTACTGTGTTCAGACAGTATTAAACTCAGTTCTTCAATTTTATTGTTGAGACTTTGAGCATTGGTTAGCAAGAATTTTAAAGAGTGCGCTTTTGGTATATTATTTATATTAGTTGGTTCTCGGAGTAACCCAGGAGAATTAATAAAGATGGTGACCCCAGAAGGAGGGCTTACTTGAGGTGCTGTCGATCCCCTATTTTCTAGTTCAAAAAATTAGTGATGCCATTTTTATCTGTCTACCTAGGATAGAGGAGCTATCTAGGATAGTACTACCCTTTTTGTTCAAATGAACAAATCCCTACAAAATAGGTCCCAACTGTTGTCAAAATTCTCCCAGTGCATTATACATATACTGTTTTGCTTCAGGCACCAGAGTCTCATCCAGTTGTTTGCTGCTTTAATTTTGTTATTTAGGTCCATAGTGCACCTAGGTACTGGCAGTTTCTCAGATAAGGTGACTTCAGCCCCTGTTGCAATAATTTTATTAGTAAGTGCCACCAAGTCTTGCTTAATATTATGGACGGAGTCATTCACAATATTATTAACTCCCAAATGTATTATAACATATCCTTTACCCTCACTTCCTTGTAGAATATTCAGAATCATACAGGTAATATCAGCTATGTTAGCTCCTCTAAAATAGGACAATGTATGATTCACTTTATCTTGATTACAAACTGTCCTATCTAGTTATTTTATTAAGGAATCTCCTAAAAGAAAGATCTGGTTGGGTAATGTGGTTTCCTCATTGATCAGGCTTGGGTTGATCTGATTGTTTTGGGCCGTATTGCTAACATTAGTGGTCTCCATATCCATATTTTCCATATAATTAGTTAATACTTGCTTATGTAAGGGTAATGTGACATTATGGGTGCTGGTAGAGGCTATAGAAGGGTTTTCTTGCTCTTCAGAGTTTATTGAAAGTAGTGGTGTAAAACTGTTATCAGTTGGAAGCCAATGATATTCAGCCCTTCTGCCTGTTTTCCCTGTTTTCTTTTTCTTTACAGTACACAATTCATTATCAGTGCTCTCTGACTCATCCTCTTCTCTAAGGCGCTTATCTTGATTAAGATTAGAGTGTTCAAATGCTTCATTACACTCCATATTCTGGGTAGAATCCATCACTTCATTATAAAAGGGAGTGGAAATAGTTTCTAAATTTACTACATCCCTTGCAACAATATTTCCAAAGGTACTTTTCCTCTCTTGAAACCTAAAAACCATTTGTTGCTGGCTTTTTTCAAACTCAAGTAATCTTAAGCTAAACTGAGTTAATTCTCTTTCAAGCTGCTCATTTGAGACACATTTATCACACATATATTCTAAAGGAAAAGTTTTAGTTTCCACAATTTGAAACATTCTATATGTCTTACACTGAATTCCCACCTCCCCATCTAGTGTTATTATTGTGGATGACATGCTGCAGTTGACACAATTCTATATATGGTTGTAGAGAAAAGTTAACAAACATTGCTTTGGCCTAACCTGTACTGTGTTCCTTATTATATCCCTGTAATGGTAAACAGTCCCAAGTTATGTGCTGCCACCTAGTATTTTTAATGTTTTATTCTCGAATTGCTCAAAATAAGCCAGACACGCACTGAAGCTCAATAATAATAATTACACTCACACTCGTCGTACTGCGGTTTAAAATATCAGTCCGTACCTTGAGGGCCACACAACAATCTAAGCTCTAAAACTGCTAAATTATAGGTTTAAAGTTCTGACCCCAGTGGAATAATGTTGTAACAAGGCTTAGAAATATTAATGACAGAGAAATAATGCTATTTACAGCAAGAAGAAGTTAGTGAAACACCAGCTACTCTTCCTGGTTAGTTTGACTAAACAGGGCCCCACAGTACAATTTCACCACAATCTAGCAACTCTGGGATATACAGTGGTGTGAAAAAGTATTTGCCCCCTTCCTGATTTTCTCTATTATTGCATATTTGTCACACTGGATGTTTTCAGGTCTTTAGACAAAATGTAATATTAGATAAAGGGAACCTGAGTGAACAAATAACACTTGTTTTTTTTTTACTTATTTCATTTATTTAATGAAAAAGTTAACCAACACCAACTGGCACTGTGTGAAAAGTAATTGCCCCTTACACTTAATAACTGGTTACGCCACCTTTAGCTGCAATGACTGCAACCAAACACTTCCTATAATTCAATATCAGTCTTTCACATCGCTGTGGAGGAATTTTAGCCCACTCTTCCTCGCAGAACTGTTTTAATTCAGTAACACTGGTAGGTTTTCTAGCATGAACTGCTCGTTTCAGGTCCTGCCACGGCATCTCTATTGGGTTTAGGTCTGGACTTTGACTAAGCCACTCCAAAACTTTAATTTTACTTCTTTTCAGCCATTCTGATGTGGACTTGCTTTTGTGTTTTGGATCATTGTCTTGCTGCATGACCCAACTACGCTTCAGCTTCAGCTGACGGATGGATGACCGGACATTCTCCTTAAGAATTTTCTGATACAGAGCAGAATTCATGGTTCCTTCAATTATGGCAAGTCGTCCAGGTCCTGAGGCAGCAAAGCATCCCCACACCATCACACTACCACCACCATGTTTGACTGTTGGTATGATGTTCTTACTGTGGAATGCTGTGTTTGCTTTACACCAGACATTATGGGATCCATGTCATCCAAAAAGTTCCACTTTGGACTCATCTGTCCATAGAACATTTTCCCCAAAGGCCTGTGGATCATCCAGGTGCTTCTTGGCAAATGAGAGATGAGCATTTATGTTCTTCTTGGTTAGCAGTGGTTTCCACCTTGCTACTCTCCCATGAAGCCCATTTTTGCCCAGTCTCTTTCTGATTGTGGAGTCATGAACACTGACCTTAGCTGAGGCAAAGAGAGCCTGCAGTTCTTTGGATGTTGTTTTTTAGGATCCTTTGAGACTTCCTGGATGATTTTAACTGCGCCTTGGAGTAATTTTGGCAGGCCGCCCACTCCTGGGAAGATTCACTACTGTTCCAAGTGCTCTCCATTTGAGATTATGGCTCTCACTGTGGTTCGATGGAGTCCCAGAGCCTTAGAAATAGCTTTGTAACCTTTCCAGACTGATAGATAGCAACAACTTTTTTTCTGATCTTTTCAGGAACTTCTTTTGATCGTGGCATAACATGCTTGTTGAATCTTTGTGCTGGCAACGTGACTCTGATGGTAAGGGTCAAAATAAGTGAGGTTTATATTGAGCAGGGCTGGCTGTAATCAAGCCTGGCTGTGCTCAATCAGCTGACTCTAATTATCCCTTTAATTGGGTTGATTTAACTAGGGGGCAATTACTTTTTCACACAGTGCCTGTTGGTGTTGGTTAACTTTTTTCATTAAATAAATGAAATAAGTAAAAAAAAACAAGTGTTATTTGTTCACTCAGGTTCCCTTTATCTAATATTACATTTTGTCTAAAGACCTGAAAACATCCAGTGTGACAAATATGCAATAATAGAGAAAATCAGGAAGGGGGCAAATACTTTTTCACGCCACTGTATCTACACCCTCATCCACTGGGGGCTATTTCTCAGTCCATGACCCAACTGACACCCTGACATAACGAGGAAGTCTAAGCTCTCAGATTATTTAATTGTAGTTTTGAAAGTATTTTACTAACCAGCTAGGCCAGCATGCCCAGTGGACACAGCTGACATGTGCTGGATACGCGTGTCTCTGCATGTGTCTCCGTGCCCGACATGGCATGCTCGCTCCACTCACACTCGCTCACGCTCGCAGGAGCATTAACTAAAATAGCAGCCAACCAGAAGTAGCATCACAAACGCTCTGGTTTCAGTGCTAAAATTATAATACAATATTTAAATCACAGTCCAGTGGTAAAGAACCTGGGAAACTCAGAAATTACCTCCTGACTGTGTAAAACAGATGTACTAAAGTTTAAACACAGTCAGTATACCTAGACCTCAGATGTTGTGATGTGCACCGTGTCATCCGTAACATTATGACCCTATGATCCTGTGCCAGAACTATCATGCTCATGAGGAGTGTAGCTAAGAGCAACAACAGAATCTTGGGCAGAATGTTGAATGGAGTCTCAAACAAAACCTTAAAATTCATTTGAGATATAGACCAGTGACTGTTTATAAAGTTCAATGCCTCCTTTACTGACTTGCAGTTGTGAAACTTCCCTTCACTATGTATCTGTAATAGTGTAGGTTATTTTATCTAATACTCCTTAATATTCTGCAGCAAATAATGCATAATGTCAGAAACAGTTCTGTGTCTATCCACTAAGCCTGCTGAATAATCTTGGAATGAATGCCACTGCTGCCTTCTTGCACAAGCACCTTTTTGTCCATAGAAAATTTTAATATTATCTCCTCAGCCTAATGTCTGAAGGAAAAGGGCTACTATGGGGGGGCTGGCTTCAGGTTTAAGCTTGGCAGTAAGCAATCTGTGCACCTTTTCTACTTCCAAGGGCAAGGGCTATCAGTATCACAAAATACTAAGCAAAGTAAAGAAAATGGATGATGTTATATCCGTCTACTCCCTCTGGGATACCCACAATCTGGAGGCTATTCTCTCCTTCCCATATTTTCCATGTCATCTTATTTTTAATAAGGTATCAATTCTGGAGGTTTATTATTTAGGTCACTGATCTGACAAGGCATTAGAGTCCTCCGTTGTCACAATACAATTTATTGGATACATTTAAACTATAGCATAATGGTCACAGCACTCGACTAACATACCAGTAATCCTGCTCCACAAGAGTGGTAGCAGGGAGGAGACAGTGAACTACAGACCAGTTAGTCTTACCTCAATAGTGGGCAAGATTATGGAGACATTCCTTAAGGAAATGATAGTGCAACACCTGGAAACCATAGGAACACAGGATCCAAGACAGCATGGGTTTACAAAAGGAAGGTCCTGTCAGACTAATCTCATAGATTTCTTTGACTGGGTAACCACAGTGGTGGACCAAGGGGGAGCAGTTGATGTTGCCTACCTTGACTTCAGCAAAGCTTTCGATACTGTTCCACATAGCAGATTGATTAATAAGCTGGGTAGGCTCAGGGTGGGTGAAATGTTGGTCAACTGGGTGGCAAACTGGCTGATGGGCAGAGAAATGAGAGTGGTGGTAAATGGTATGCAGTCGAAGAGATGCAAGTCACAAATGGGGTACCTAATGGATCAGTCCAGGGTCCAGTCCTCTTCAATATCTTCATCAGTGACATTGCAGATGGACTGGAGGGTGAGGTTTGTCTGTTTGCAGATGACACCAAGATCTGCAACACAGTAGATGATCCAGATGGATTGGTCAGAATGAGAAGAGATCTGGATAAACTAGCAAAATGGTCGGAAGAGTGGTAACTGGGGTTTAACGCAAAGAAGTGCAAGATCATGTACATATGGAAGGGAAACCCTGTAGCTACCTATAGGCTGGGAGGGGAGTTGCTGGCAGTCACAAGGAAAGAAAGAGGCTTGGGCATCATCGTCATCACTGATGACCTGACATCATCCAAGCAGGCCTCTAAAGCAGTAGGTAAGGCTAGAGGGATGTTGGGGTGTATTAGTAGGGGTATCACAAGTTGGAAGAGGGGGTAATAATCCCTCTTTACAAGGCACTGTTTAGGCCCCATCTGGAGTACTGTGTGAAGCACTGGAGGCCACACCTTCACAAGGACATTAACCAAATTGAGGCAGTCCAGAGAAGGCAACCAAAATGGTGCAGGGACTGCATCAGAAAACTTATGAGGACAGATTAACTGAACTCAATATGTATATCCTACAGCAAAGGAGGGAGAGAGGTGATATGATTGAAACATTCAAACACCTTAAGGGCATTAACAAGGTGAAAGAGTCCAACATGTTTCAATATAAGAAAAATAGCAGGACAAGAGGACACAGCATGAGATTAGAGGGAGGCCAATTAAGGGGTAATGTGAGGAAGTTCTTTTTCACAGAAAGGGTGTTGGATGCATGGAACGGCCTACCTCAGGAAGTGGTGGATATGAATACAGTGCAGAGTTTCAAACAGGCATGAGATAGGGATAAAGGAGCAATACAGATAAATATGAAAAGATAGGCCATTGACAGAACAAAGGCCTATGGCACATTCATAAGGTATAAAAAGAAATGGGCAGACTGGATGGGCCTTGCGGTCCTTATCTGCCATCAACTTCTATGTTTCTATATCTTTTCCATGTCTGTTTTAAGGACTGTAAGGTCACTATTTATTGTTGAGAGAATTTTCTTTTTGGGACAAATTCTGTTTTGTGGTTGGCAGAAAAAGTATGCATAGCTCCTCCTCCGCCTCTACTTATATTTTCTGCCATCAGATATTTACACTGAGATGTGACTGGCATTTTAAATGAACAATTTAGCACCTTTTTTCTAATTACTGTAAAATAAGAAATACAGCATATGATGGATTTTCATGAAGTTTACAGCAAAATGAACCAGAATGATAGGGCAACTAAAATCAGCTGGGTGTATGAGTTGTGAAGGCAAACTTTTTAATTAGTCACGATGGGTTATTTTGAGTGTTGAACCATACCAGACATAGGCAGCCATCTTTCAGGTGGCCTGCTTACCAAAGAGATAGGAAAACATAACTCTTTGCAAATAGAATATGTGGTTTACTGTCTTTACCTGTTGACAAAACTGGTGCTGTGGTCAAAAGCAAGATATGTGTGCTAATACATCAACCCCCCCACCACCACCAACAGTGTTTCATTCTATCATAAGTTGTGGTAATATATACTTCTAAAACATGCTGTAATCTATTTGAAATACATAATAATCATTGAAACAATGAATGTATTTTTTATCATGCAAGTTCTTATAAATATCCTATTTTTATGCAGTTGTGTTGCAGGGTATTACCCTGAAGAATCTTTGTTAGAGTAAATTGCTCAGTTTGGATAACTATGCATAATGCTTTCAACTTCATTTATAAATATGCAGCAATGCCCTGTAGGTACAGATGTATGAAGCTGGAAAACTTCACCCAACAAAATAATTTGTGAAGACTGCCGTATTTGCAAAGTGTGAATTGCCGACTTTGCAAAGTTTTTGGCAGACAAACTGACACTTTTTCAGTAGAAGTTATGCAAATTTGCTGGCAACTTCACCTTAACTTATTAATCAATCAATCAATCAATGTTTTATTTATAACAAGTGCAATTCACACACGATCAACGTGCTTGTACATAAACAGTAAAAACTTGAAGTTAAAATACATAATAAATAAACCAATAAAATGAGCAACATAAAAAACTACTGAACTGCTGCTTCTGGCTGACCCACAATGGTCGCCATCTTGCCAATGATGGCACTTAGCCTGACTTCACCTGAAAAAGTGCCATTTCCACAGGAAAACTCAGTATGGAGTGGTAAAGCTGTGAAATAAATACATTAATTAACAAATACCTATAATTGTTACGTCTTTAACAAAACTGTTTAACAGAAGTTTATGTAGTGGCACCATTCCAGCAGTTTGGCATCTTACTACAATTTTTGGTTTTTAAATGTGGGGATTTGACCTCAGTTAACAACTACTGATCTATACTTTTGCTTTCTCTCGTTTCAAAGCTGGTGGAGGGAGTAATCCACAAACAACTGTACTAGAGATGGGAGGGTTAGCTGTTACTGGGTTCTGATTCTGAGTCTGATTTGTTTCCAAAAGGTTCTAATTTACTCTAGTTGGCCAAAATGGGTAAAATTGTTCCAGACAGAATAAGAACTGGGTCAAAGGCAGATCCAGACAGGGTCAAACAATAGCATTAGGTTGCTCCTACTTCCTCATTACAAGCTTTTTCTTTGTCACTTCATTTTCAAAATAGTTATTTTATGCCTTCTTTGACCAGTTTCTCAATTTTAACAAGAATAAAACTTCAAAATCACTAACAGTACATTATCATGACCAGGTCAGAATTGGATAGTTGACAGAACAGAACATTTTCAATACTCTGGACTAGATCAAATCATTGTTGAATCCCAAATGATTCTGATTTCCACAATAAGGCAGAGGTAGACCATTTTGGGGAGGTCCTGATCTGACACAAAGTTGTCCCTTCCATCTCTAAACTATACTTGTATTGGACTGAAAATAATCTGCTCTCTCCCCAGCTGTCTTGCTTTAGGCCATTACACACATAAAAGAGGGTGGAGGAGCGCTTCCTCTTTTTTCCAAAATGAATAACCGATGACCAAAAACTTATTTTCCAGCATTCAGTCACTTCATTTATTATCTTCCCAACATTTTGCCCTGATAGGGATTCTTCAGGGAAATTAATGTTTAAAGAATTAACAGGAAAAAACAATAATTATGTATCTTTTATGATTCTGTTGATCGTAATTACCCATCCTTCATGATTTTGTAGAAAAAAATGTTTTTTTTTACAATTTTTTTTAAATCCATGCTCTGTGTTATTTCGTACCTTATTCTTTGTTAAATTATGTTGTTAGTTTTAGATACAGTGATCACTGAGACAGCTAACTGGGGGGTCTGTGACCTGTAAAAGCAGTGTCAGCTGTCCCACATCTCCAAGTTGAGCTTTTAGAAGCAGCAGATTTGATAGAGGAACAGGGAAAGCAATTACAGATTTCACTCCCCCAATCACTTAACTGCTAACTGAGACAATTAACTGGAAGGGGCCTGTGACCTGTAAATGTAGAGTCACCTGTGCCTCAGCTCCATTTTGAGTAGAAGCAGCAGATTTTGAAGAGGAACAGGGAAAGCAGCTACAGCTTCCCCTCCCTGGGCTTATAGTAGTTCTTTCCCATCAGCCCATGGACTGAAGTAGCCTAACAGTGTAGACTTCCAGTAGGAACAGGAAGAGGTAATCAGTCAAGTCCTGCCTACAGGAGGAGGAAAGAAAAAAAGGAAAAAAAAATGTTTTTGTTCTGCAGGAATATTCAGCAGAACCCCGATACACAGAAAGAAGGGACTAATCTGCAGAGGAGTCAGCTAAGCAATATCAAGGATCCAGAAGTCTACATCAGGAAAGAAAAAATCATATGAAGGGATATGGAAATTATTGGCTGTCATGGATGTGGAGCACTAATCCATGTAGAAATTCTCTGGAGACTTGGGTACCTTCACATATGCATGATCCTCAGCAACCTCAGAGCACAACTGAATACAGCATGGAATAAAATATGAAAGCTGTAGTACTTGATCAGGACATCATCCCACCTAATACCTGACCCTCAGATCTCAAACAGAAGCCAACTCCCTCAGAGGCAAACCTGATCTGAAGAATTGAAAGTGGTACAGAGGAAAGGAAATACAACAGGAGTAGGGGCCAGATACAACCAGTTGAAGCAAAACCTATCCCCATTGCAAACCGCTTTGCACTTCTCACTATAGAAAGGGATCACAGTGATGAGGGAAGAGACAATAAGTCAGTCAATGAAGCAGGACGGAACCAAGTGAGGGCAAACAGTGACAAGAAAGCAAAAGGAGAAAGAGTTCTCATTGTGGCAGATTCAATGATTTGAGGAGTGGAGGCCCACCTAAATGACTGGGCACAGGCAAAGGTGCTAGTCATATGCTTCCTGGATGCCTCAGCCAAACAGGACACTGACTGCATCAAAAGGATCATGAAGAAAGGAGGAGGATGACCTGAAGATTTTGGTGCACCTGGAGACTAATGACCTGGCAGGACAGTCAGTAAAGGAAGCCAAATGAAATCTAGTCATTCTAGGAGACCAATTGGCCACTCAGATGACTTCCCTAGCTTTCTCTGAGTTCATTCCTGTATGGGGCAAAGGCAACAGCACAGAGAAAATCAGAAGCAAGGAAACTGAGGAGTTCAATGTGTGGTTAAGGAGCTGGTGTGAAGAAAGAGGTTACCACTTCATTGGAGCTTGGGGAGACTTCAGGGAGAGGAAGTTCTTCAAGTACAATGGACTACATCTAATGAAGGAAGAAGTACACACACTGGGTCAAACATTTGACATGTGCATCAGACATTTAAACTGGGGGGGGGCTGGTGGCAAAGGACCCTATCAAAGTCACCTTAAAAGATAGGGACTTAGCTGTAACTCCCCCACAAAAAGAAATTTATCATGGAATACAAAGGGGGACCAGAAAGAACACAAAGAGAGGTCAACAGAACCAAATGGAAGCAGTTCAATGTAGCATTCCTACTGAGAAGGGGCTAGTAGAAAAGCACAGGGTTGGATGAGGAAGTAAAGGTAGGGTTGTCTGAATGTAGAAAGCCATGAGCATGAATGCTCACAGTCTGACAACTAAAATCTCAGACCGAATGGCCTTGATGTCAGAGGAAGACCTGGATACTGTTGCTGTTGCTGTGACATGGTACACAGGGAACCATGACTGGGACATAACTGTGCCAGGGTATGCTCCATTCTCTAAAGACAGGGTAGGAAAAAAGGTAGGAGGGGAGGTTATCTACATTAGGGAGGACATAAAAGCTACAGAAGTTCAGGGCATAAGGGATGAAGTGGAGGCTCTTCGGGTCACACTGAAAACAGGAAATGGTACTGGGTTTGAGCAGGTGTGATCTACAGACTGCCGGCACAGGGGAAGGAGTTGGATAATGAACTAGTGGAAATCATCTACAAAATGGCAGCAAAAAGGGAAATGCTGTTGATGGAGGACTTCAATTTGCCTGATGTCAATTGGAGCACACATACTTCAGCCACAACAAGTAGCAGAAATATCCTAGAAGCACCTCGGGGGTAGGTCTCAGACAGCTAGTAGTAGAACACACATGTGAGGGGGCAATATTGGACTTTGTCCTCAACAACAGAGACAGAATGGGGTACATAGCAGTGGGGAGACACCTGGGATCCACCGGTCACTGTATGGTATGGTTTAATGTGAGGACAGTAAAGGAATCCAGCCACACAAGGGCAAGGGTCTTGGATTTCAGAAGGGCAGATTTTGCAGAACTAGAGGCATGTCTGTAGAAAACCCTAGAGGATAAAGTGGGAAAAGAGGATGTAGAGATGCAATAGGCACTTCTAAATGGAGCCTTAAGGGAAGCCACAAGCCTATGCTTTAGGAAAATAAGTAAAACAAAGAGGAGGAGGAGGAGGAGAAAACCACTCTGCTTCTACAAAGCGGTGGCAGGGAGGGTGAGGGGGGAAAAGATTAGTATTTAGAAAATACAAAGAAACACAGAGGAAGCAGGACAGAGGAAAGTATCTAGAAAAGGTAAAAGAGGTGAGGAAGGCAGTCAGAAAAGCCAAAACACAGACAGAGGAAAGAATAGCCAAAACAATAAAGAAAGGAGACAAGACCTTTTTAGATATATCAGAGAAAAGAGAAAAAAAAACAGCAGTGGGATTGTGAGAAAAAAAATAGCAGAGGGTTCAGCAGAAGAGGACCAGGAAAAACAGAAATCCTGAACAAGTATTTTTGTTGAATATTCATGGTGGAAAAGGAAGTGGATGGTCCACAGCTAGTGGGAAGATGTACCATGGATAGGGGGGTATTGATACTCATCCATTCACAGTGGAGGGATTCTTAAGGGAACTAGAAAATTTGAAGGTAGATAAGGCAATGGGGCTGAACAGAATACATTCCAGAATTCTAAAACAGCTTAGAAAGGAGCTAGCAGCATCGCTGACAGCCTTGTTCAACAAATTAGAAACAGGAGTGGTGGCAGCAGACTGGAAATGGGTGAATGTTGTCCCTCTTCATAAGAGCAGGAGTAGGGAGGAGGCTGGTTACTATAGACCTCCTGTCAGCCTGAACTCAGTGGTGGGGAAGTTGATGGAATCATTACTCAAGGAAAAGATTGTGACATACCTTGAATCCAATGGGCAGCAGCATGCAAGACAGTATGGTTTCATGACAGGCAGTTCTTGCCAAACAAACCTAATAAGGTTCTTTGACTGGATGACGGGGACGATAGATCAAGGACTGGTGGTACATGTGGCTTACCTGGATTTTAGTAAATCCTTCAATACCATCCTGCATAAAAGGCTAATAAACAAATTGAACAGCCTGGAAGTCAGATCAGGAGTGGTAAACTAGGTAAGAAATTGGTTGAGCTGTATGACACAAAAGGTGGTAGTGAACAGATTTCAGTCTGCAGAGATGGAGATGACCAACAGGGTGCCTCAGGGATTGGTGCTAGGTCCAGTCCTTTTTAATGTCTTCATAAGCAACACTCAATCAATCAATCACTTTATTTAACCAGGCATAAACACCATTGAGCAAGCTCATTTTCTAGGTGGTCCTGGGCATTAATACAATACAGTATACTTCATAAGATTACAATTACGGTGGACAGCCGTGCAAAAAAAAAAACATTGTGAAGGTGCTGGTCAATACGGGCCTATACATACCGGTCAACATAATTAACATGCAAAGGTACATAATGATAAGCTTTACTGGAATAAGAAGAGACAACAATCCCATATAGGCTCCAGTAAGTAAGAGCTCATACCTAAATGATAAAAAATAAGGAGGTATTAAGGAATAGGGTAGAAACTGGGGTGAAAGAGTAAGCAGCCAAGAGGGAGGCCAGAATAGGTAAAAGGTAGATAATAGTCAGGGCCATCTCAGATTAAGGGAACTAGGCTTGTAGGTCCTAGGTTTCTGTTGTTAAGAATGTGGGGTGGATGAGATACTTAGGTGTAGGATTTGAGAGTGGCACCCAGGGCTTAGGGGTCATAGGCATCTGAAACAGTTGCATGATTCCTTCAGACAATCCATTAATAGAGCTTTGAATGTGAAAATGCTTGGAAGTGAGGATAATTTTAATGAGTCTTGCATAGTGTTCCAGAGTGATGGAAATGAGAAGTTGATTGCTGCCAAGCCAAGGGTAGTTTTCACCCTAGTAATCTGGAAGCAGATTATGGAGAAGTGTCTCAGGCCATAGGAACCTTTAGCCCATTTGAAGATGTTCAAGATGTATGCAGGGAGGTTATCAGATAATGCTCTAAAAAACCAGAGGAGAGCATTCCTTTTTCTTCTAGTTGAGAGTGAGGTCCATCACAAAACCCGGTATAGATGACAGTGATGTGTACCTCGGGGTAGATTTAGGATAAATCTTAAAGCCCAGTGGTAAAAGATGTCCAATTTGTTTAGCATCATTGATGGGTAATGACTGTAAAGGAAGTCAGCATAGTCCAGTATAGGTAGGAATGTAGTTTGTACTAGTCTCATTCTGGCTTCTAACGTAAGAAAGTGTTTAATGCAATAGTAAAAAACCTAATCACTGTCTTAGTTTCTTCAAAGTTTCATTTAAGTGGCAGAGAAAGTTGAGCTTGTTATCCAGCCAGAACCCTAGCTATTTAAAAGTATCAGCTACTTCAAAGGGTTCATCTAAGAGTGTTCGGATCTGTATGATATGTGGACATCCGGAAGTAGACTTTGGTGAGAGAATCATTGCTTTAGTCTTTTCGGCATTGAGGAGGAGCTTATGAGTGATAAGGTTGTATTGGAGGGTGACGAAGACTTTCTGTAAGTACTCAAGGGCCAAACCCAAGGATGAATTTGTGGTATAGAGTACAATATCATCTGCCAATAAGTGCACATTGGCTGTGCCCAGCTGTGAGTCCAGATTATTGATGTATATTGCAAAGAGGATAGGGCCCAGGATGGAGCCTTGTGGGACTCCTCGTAAAAGGATTTTTGTGGGGACAGATCTCCTATAGCTTTGACTTGTTGTAACCTATTGGTTAGGTAGCTGGTGAACCATTTAATGGTAGAACTATCAAGTCCGATATTACTCAGTGCAGTAAGCATGATGGTATGATCCACAGTATCGAAGGCCTTACTTAGATCAAGGAAGAGGGCAAATACATGCTTTTTAGAGTCCAAGGCCATTTGCCAGTCTGTAGTTACTTTGGCAAGAGCTGATACTGTACTGTGTTTGGCTCTGAAGCTGGACTGAGCCAGGTTTAGCAACTTTTGTGAATCCAAATGTTCACAAAGTTGGTTGTTGACAATTTTTTCAAGTTATTTAGAGAGGATGGATATTATAGAAATAGGCTGGTAATTGCTCAGATCACTCGGATCCCCAGACTTGAATAATTGTAGGATGTGGGCAGTTTTCCATGAGACAGGTAGCTCACCTTGAATCAGAGAGGTGTTGAATAAGTGTGTAATGAGGCGGTTAGATAGGTATGGCCAAGTTTTAGGAAGTAAGTTTCAATATTATCTGCACCCGCACTCTTTTTTGTATCCAGAGAAAGGAGGAGGTCCTCCACTTGCTTGAACGGAATTGTGAGGAAGCTGAAGGGGGTGGGTTGCGGTTGGTTATGGTTGTGGTTATCAGTGAAGCCAACAGTGTAGTTTCTTGCTGGGATAAGTTTGCTGATAGGTGAAGTGTCAAAGGCAAGCTCTGCAGTGGCAAAGTGATCATTAAGCTTCTCTACTACATCAGCTTTGTCCATATAGATGGCACCATCAGAAACAATTTTGTTTGGAAGAGGTGTTGCACTGGACTGACCTTCGACTTCTTTGAGGATGTTCCAGAATTTGGCAGAGTTGTTTTTATTGTCTTCTAGTTCTTTTCCGAAGTACCTAGCTTTTTCTGACCTAATTAGCTTGGTACAAGCATTCCTAGTGGTACGGAATGCTAACCAATTGGCCTCCAGGTGGGATTTTCTCAATTTTTTTCTGCACAATTGTGTAGGGGCTGGAGGATAAGGTGTGCCTCTTTGCAGATGACACAAAGATCTGCAACAGAGTTGACATGCCGGGGGTGTGTGGAAAAAATGAGAAAGGACCTAGGTAAGCTCGAAGAATGGTCAAATACATGGCAGCTTAGATTCAATGCAAAAAAGTGCAGAATTATGCAATTTGGGCACAGAAACCTGAGGGAGGAGTACTGAATGGTGGGGGAGGTACTGTTAGTCACCAAACAGGAGAGGGATATAGGAGTGATTATATCTGAGGACATTAAAGGTTGCTAGACATTGTGAAAAGGAAGTAAGAAGGGCCAGTGGGGTGTTAGGATGCATTGGAAGAGGCATCACCAGCAAAAAAGGGAAGTGGTGATGCCACTGTACAGGAACTAGATGCTGTATTTCAGATGAGGTTTCACCAATGATGATGAGACTTCATCTGAAATACAGTGTCCAGTTTTGCAGTTCATCTTTTTATTAAGAATTGTTAAGTATTCAACAAGATAATGTATGTCTTCCAAATACGTAAATACATATGAGCATAAAGAGGAGATAAAACAGCTTGTGATCACAAACACTGTAGGATAATTGACATGGAATCTTGTACTGTAAGTGCTGAACGAAATGTTATAAACCATGAATTAAAGGAAGAACACACATTATTCAGACTAGGAAGGAAGTATATAGTATAAATTAAAATAGAGATTTATACAGTCATATTTGTATGATATCATAGTTTAAATATATTACAATGCAGTGGATCATATATAAGCCAGGAAGACTTACAAAAATAATTAAGTATTACAGAAATAGAACAGTTAGAAGAGATGAAGAGAAGAAAGGAAGATAGAGAAGAGAGTGAGAAGAAGAGAAAAGAACAAAGAGAGAAAATGAGAAGCGAGAATACAATAACAGAGAAATAAGGAGATTAATAATGGAAGAAATTGCAAAGTATGTCAATCCATACATTAGTTAAGAGGGGGTTTAGACATATCCAGGTAAATAAAATAGTCCTGTCACCATTTATTCTATCTGTTGAGTCGATTGGAAGACATATGTGACATGCGGTCTAAAGACGCATATTGAGATAATTGTTTGAGGGTGTCTAGAAGATTGGGGATTATACTAGATTTCCAATGCATAAGAATAAGGCTCTTAATTTGAAGGAATAATATGGTCAACCATCTATTCTGAAATTGAGAGATTTCATAAGATCAGAAATTAAAGATGCCAATTATACAATGCTTAGGATCTAATGGAAATGACTGACCAATCACTTGCATTGCAAAATGATGGATATTGTGCCAAAGGTTATATATGGGGAGACAATACCATAAAATATGTAGTAAATCTCCATTTGGATAATTACAGTGCCAACAATTGTTATTATTCATTAAACCCATGTTTTGCAACACAGCCAGAGTTCTATACCATAAATGGATAATTTTTGTCTGTATTAGAGAACTACACTGATCTTTAAAAGTCTTGTGACATGAGAGCCAACAATTGTGCCATTGTGCATTGGATATATTAAAGTTTAAAAGTTTGCCTCCATTTGTTTTGCATGTTGATGGATTGATCTGGAAGAGAGTCTCGGATTTCTTTGTAGATACTGCTATTCAGATTGGTAGTTGACTTGATCCACTTAAAGATAAGCTGATTATATAAGGGCTGAGTGGTCATGTGTAAAAAATAAGAGTTACAAGCAGTGCGGAGCTTTAGATATATTCAGAAGTTATGATGGGGGATGTTCCAAAGGGTACGAGGTTTTGAGATGGATTTGAGTTTAAATTCATGAGTTTCAAGTATGTTGCTCATGAAGAAGATACCCAAGTTCTTCCAGGTCCGGCAAAAGATTGGGTGATTATCAAGAGAGATAAGTCGGTTACCCCAAACAGGGGCATATGCAAGTGGAGTTGGATTTGATTTAAGATGCTTATGTATTATTTTCCAATAAAATACTGAGGATGCTATAGTAGGGTGATATTTTAAGTTGGGGGGAGAGGGTTATAGATAAAGGAGGTAGAAACATTACCAGGACATAAGGAGGCTTCCATATTGATTCATCTCGGAGATTACTGTTGGGTTTACAAAACCATTTGATAGTTTGAGCTATGTGGAAAGCCCAAAAATAGGCATGAAACCAAGGAAGCCCCAAACTGCCTCTAGACCAATGGGAATGAAGTTTGTTATGACTAAATCTAGGGATTTTGCCTTCCCAAATAAAATTGCCAATTATTTTGTCCATTTTGATGAGAAAACTAGAAAGGAGAGTTAGGGGAATGTTAGCAAATAGGTATAAAATCTTGGGTGTTACTGACATTTTGATAGCAGATATTTTACCATTAAGGGAGAGATTGAGAAGTTTCCATCTGTCGAGTGTGGACTTAATATTGGATAGTAAGGGTGAAAGATTAGCATTCCATATGTTGTCTAAATTTGGAATAATATGGATACCAAGATAAGAGAGACATTGTGGTGTACAGCGGAAGCCCAAAGAGTTATTCATAAAGGGTTTGCATAAGCTATTCAATGGCAACATTTCGGATTTATTAAAATTTAATGCTAGTCCAGAGAGGGAGGCAAATTCATTAAGTAACTTTATTAATGGCTGTCCTGATACTTCTAGATTTTCTAATAAAATTAGGAGATCTTCTGCATAAAAGAGCAAGGTATAGCGAGAGTTGCCAATAGGGATACTGTGGATGTTACCCACTTGACTAATGGAAGCTGATAGGGGTTCCATGGCAAGGATAAATAAAGAGGGTGATAAGGGACAGCCTTGCCTAATTCCTCTTGCCAGTTGAAAAGAGGGGGACAGGATAGAATTGCTAAGAACTTGCGCCGAAGGCAAAGTACACAGTAGTTTGTTCTATGAACAAAATTTATTAGAAAAGCCAAAATGAGATAATACTTGATATAAATTATTCCAATTTAGGGAGTCAAAGGCTTTTTCGAAATCAATAGCAATAGAGGCTGCTGGTGATTTAAGTGATTTTGCCTTATAAATTAAGTTAAATAAAGAATGAAGATGATCTGAACCAGTTCTGTTCTTAATAAAGCCAGCTTGGGAAGTATGTACAAGTTTCAAAATTAATGATTCTAAATGTAGGGTTAATAATTTTGCAAAAATGTTGCTGTCTGTGTTTAGAAGTGAAATTGGCCTAGAACTGTAGGGGAGAGAATGATCTTTATCTTTTTTTGGTAAAACAGTGATAATAGCTTCTGTCATTGTGGATGGGAGTTTGCCCTTAGAGGCTGCTTGTAGGAAAACATTAAAAAGTAAAGGGAAAATGGTTTCTGAAAGTGATTTGTAGAAGTCTACAGGAAAACCATCGCTCCATGGGGACTCACCCGATTTTAAAGAAGACAGCACTGCTTGGATCTCTTGAAAAGTGAAAGGTTCATCTAATTTTGTTGTTTCATGTTGAGAAAGATGTGGTAGCTGCAAATTTTCCAAGAAGTGTTGTATATGATGAGTTTGCATGGTGTTTTGTTGAGAGTATAACTGTTGATAGAAAGAACTCATGATGCGGTTAATTGAGGGGTTGTCAGAGTGGATTTGGCCTGAGAGATCTTGCAAGCCTGCAATGTGTCTGTCTGACTGTTGAGACTTGAGTTGGTACGAAAGTAATTTTCTGCATTTATCCCCTTGCTCCCAATAATTATGCTTGAGCCTTAAGAGGGTGAGTTAGGCCTTCCTAGATATTAATTCATTAATTTTAATTCTTAACTTAAGGATTTCAAGGTGAAGTTGTGAATGGGGGTTAGGTTTATTTGTTTTATAATAGAGGTTCTCTTTGTCTTTAAGAGATTTTTCTAGATTGGCCAGTTGGTACTCTCTTAACTTCTTTCTATGAGCTGCAAAGCTTATAATTTTACCTCTGATTGTGGCTTTCAATGCTTCCCAGATAGTGCCTTGAGTAACATCAGTGGTGTTGTTAAGGGAGAAAAAGTCCTGAATCTGGTTTTTAATCCAAGGTAAGAATTCTGGGTCCCTCAATAAGATTAGGTCCAGATGCCAGGAGTGAGATTTAAGAGAGGGAGGGCCCCATAGTAGGTGCAGTTTTATAGGAGAATGGTCTGAAATAGTGATCAGGAGAAAGGAAGTCTCGATGGTTTTATCAGTAATGACAGGGGAAGAAAATCAATAATTGATTCTGCTATAGGACTTATGGAGTGAGGAGTAAAAAGTATAGTCACGATGTCTGGGTTGTGTATTTTCCAAGTGTCAGAAAGACCTAAATCTTTCATTAACATTGAAAGTGCAGTGATACTTCTGGGATGAGCATCATAGAGGGAATTACTTCTGTCTAACTGTGCCTGTAATGCAAAATTAAAGTCCCCCCATTAAAATAGGAGAATTATTATTGTTATTAATCATAATTTGATGAGCTAGATTATGGAAAAAATCAGGGGAATCAGAATTAGGGGCATAAACATTGACTAGTATAAGAGGGCCCTAGGTGGTATTCAGGTGGGCTATAATCCGTCTTCCATCCGAGTCAATGATAGTTTTAATTAGGGACCAGTTGAGGCATTTATGTAATAAAATAGCCACCCCTCTTTTTTAGAAGAAAATGAAGAGGTGTATATTTGACCGACCCAGTCCCTTTTGAGTCTGTCGACATCCTTAGCTAAAAGTTTGGTTTCCTGTAAGAAAGCAATATGGGTTTTATGTTTCTAGAGGTAAGTGAGAATTTGCTTAAGCTTACAAGGAGAGTTGAGTCCCTTAACATTCCAAGAGTATAAAACTAAACCACTCGTGATGGTAAAAGGAAAAGTGTGGTATTACTAAAGGGAATGAGGGACTCTTTGTGATAAAGCTAAGGATGTCACATAATCAGAAGGGAGATGTTGATAGTATACAAATGTATGCAGGTCTGCTAAGTTATATGGATTCAGAAGATCTAAAAGTTTGTAATTATTAAGTCTCACAGAAAAATAGTATAGAGTAGAGAGTTCAAAAGCCATAAACAGCAGTAATTAGAAACTTTATATACTGTAGTACAATGTACTAAGTTTAAACATTAATGAAGAGTAGAGAGATAAGAGTCGGTATGAAATCAGAGACTCTCTCACTACTCCACTAGACATCTAGAGAAGTAAGTAATCTTAAGAAAAGTCTACACGTTGTAGTCTTAAGACACAAACTATATGCAACAATATACTATAGAAATGGTAATTATGATTAGTACTAAGAAACTTGTAATAATACCCTGGGTGGAACAATAATCATCATACCTATATATAGAAAAATATAGTAAAAGTAACTGGACTCAGATATACTAGTATAAACTGAAGTAGAATGTCTAAGTTCAGTAATTAAGAAATAAGTGTGCCAATAAATTATGGCAAAATTATGAGGTATAGTGTGCTCAAGAATTGGGCCATGTTGCAAAATAATATCCGCATGGTTGTATAATAAAGTAACTCAGGTTATGTGTGGAGACTGAACAAATATACACAGGGACTGAAAAGGATTACTATATTGAGAAATAATAAGGCAACAGGGTATTATGGAACCTAGATTGGGAATGGGGTGATATATTGTTGATTGCATAGAGAGATAGGTAGGTATACTGGGAAACCTGTATGGGAGTTATAATAGAGTTTAATTGATTCAGGCTTCAGGGCTCCGGGTGCCAGTGATATAAGTGCCTAATTGATTGAGATTAGCACATAACTCAAACATAGCCAGATGTGATCCTATGTTTATAGTGGGGTAACTGGGGCTAAAAAAAGGCCTAGCAAGCCCCAACTATATGAGTGACCCAAAAACTGGCAACCTTACAAGATAAAGGGCTTTGAACAATAATGTGCTATGAATTATCATTGTGGCTACTGTGTATGGTTATAAAGCATAGGAGCCTCGAAAATGGCCTGCTATGTCATGTATTCAAACATGAAAGTAATGAGTAAAGCATTATTAAATTAATGCATAGTATCAGTATATCTAGGAAAGTGACAGAAGGAGGGGTAAGGGGATAGTAAAAGGAAGAAATATGGAAGGGTATACTCCTGAGGAGCAAAATTATGGAGTTATTATAGTATTCCAGAGTGAAATAATGGGGTCTGGATAATAAAAGCAGTAATACAATACCAATGTAGCTTTCACAACTAATATCAGTAATAATTGATGCCCTGTGTCTATATTTAAACAGTATCAACACATAGAAAGATAGTGGTATGAAAGTAGATATGAAGTAATAATAAGGGTAAATAGCCCCTGAAGCTTATCAGTTGAGAACGCAATGTACAACTAGATAACTTTATCATATGAGTTATGTGTTGATATAGCTTTAAGAGGACTGTACAGCGTGACTCATGAACGCTCCGTTTCTGGTGTCACACAGGATAAATGAGAGAGACCTATCATTAAGTTCTAAAATGCACAAAGAGCCAAAATAAACTGGGTAAACAAAGATATGTACTCTGTTACAATTAGTCAAACCAGTGAGAACAGCTATCCCAGATCAGGCAACAAGATGTACCACGCTGCATATTCCATACTGGCTGGATGTGGTAGTAAAGCACACCATAGTTGTGCTGTGTGGTAGGGGGAACGAGATATTGTGCAGTTAGCAGGTCCAATGGGGTAGGATTTCTCTGTAGGTTACCATGCAGTGAGAGGAGAATCCTCAAGGCAGTCAATTGGCATTGCGCTTGTATGACCTGGTAGTGGCAGGAGCTGACTTATTTTTAAACTTCCCTCTTCTTTTCTTTTTCAGTGGTTCAGCTGATTTAAGTGGTGAGCTGGCAGCCAGATTGGCCCACGAGGAGTCCACAGAGATATTAACCAGCACAGCACCACCAGAGGCATCGGGAAGAGGGTCTGGCTCATCTCCATGAAGATCCCCCGGGAGGAATGCAAATCTTCATGAAGCAAGGAGAACTTGTTGGATAAGGTAAGAGGGGAGGTAATGCTTAAATGACAAACGAGTTGTGGAGAAGAGATTGTAGGGATATCATTAGCACAGCAGGTATGTTTCATAGAATGCGAGCTTGTGGCTTTCTTTTCTTGAATCCAAGCTGAGAGCTGAGTAGGCAATGTTGAAGTGATACAGTTTGGTGGTAACTAGTCAGCTGCTGTGTTATGAATTTCTGCTGGAGGAGCATACACTACAGATTGAGGACATTCTGAGTTGCTGGCTAATTGAATTGCAGCATTACCGCTGGGCAAGGAGTGAATAGTATGTGTTGCATTAGGGAACATAGACAGGGCTTCAGGGGAGTTGAAATATTTTGTCGAGTCATCTAAGAAAAGATGCATGGTAGCAGGATATCTTAGTGCAAATTTAATTCCATGTTGATGTAGAGTAGCTTTTATCGGATTGAAGGCCTTGCATTTGTTGGCAAGTTCCCTTGAAAAATCTCTAAAAATTGAAATTCTATGTTCCTGCTGTATGAGTATCTCCAGTTGTCTGGCTCGATTTAGGATTAGTTCTATGTGAGAGTAGTTGAGAAATCTGGTGATGATTGGCCTTGGTTTCTGGTCTGCGGCAGGCCTCAGACTTAAAGTACAATGAGATCTCTCGATGGTGAGTTCTTGTCCGGGAAGAAGTTTGAGTAGGGTGGGAAGCACATGAGATAGGAATGCGCTGGTATTGCCAAGCTCTGTACCTTCTGGAAAACCAAGAAATCTGAGGTTGTTCCTTCTGTTTCTATTTTCAATGTCATCTATTTTGTCTTGCAGATTCCTTTTTACCCTGTCTTGTTCTCTGATGGTAGCATGCAAGTCATGGATCGAGCTTTTATTTTGGGCCGATTTTGCATTAGTAGCATTGATTTTTAGGTCAAGTATTTGCAAGTTAGTAATGTTCTGCTGTGAGGTTATTTTTAGTTCATTGATCTCAGTAATTAATTGCTGAAATATTGTCTCCACTCTATTAAGAGAGGTAGTATGCAGAGAGTGTTCAGCCATAATTGTATGCCCCACACAGGATAGATAGACTTGATATTGAGAATTCTGGCTTGGAGTTAAGATATAATAAAAAATATTGTACCGGAACTTTTCAGAGAAGTTTGATGAGTAAGGTCTCTGTCTTAGCACACGATGGCTATCTGGGAAGAGGAGGATTTATGATGATAGCTGTAGGTCCCAGGGAGAGAGAGATTTAGGCAGCCATCTTCAGTACAGCCAGGCCACACACCCCCAGTATCCAGTTTTGGAGGCCTCATCTCAGGAAAGACATAGACAGAGTGGAGGCAGTATAGACAAGGGCTACTATAATGGTACAGGGACTGCACCAGAAGTCATGTGAGGAGAGGCTGACAGACCTTAATATGTATTCTCTGGAAATAAGGAGCCAGAGGTGGGACATGATAGAGATGTTCAAATACCTTAAAGAGATAAATAAGTTACAGGGGGGCAGCATCTTTAGGAAAACAGAATGTAGTAGAACTAGGGGACATGACTCAAAGTTGGAAGGAGGTAGAGTCAGGGGCAATGTGAGGAAGTTCTTCTTTACAGAAATGGCAGTGACTGCATAGAATAGCCTCCCTGCAAAGGGGGCGGGGCAAAAATGGTGTAGGAATTAAAAATGCATGGGACAGTCACATGGGAATACTAGAAACAGAGAAGGTGGGAAAGCTGCAGATCAGCTACAGTCTACATCATAAGTAAAGGTAGGAAAAATGGGCAGACTAAATGGTCCAGGCGGTCCTTATATGCCAACAAATTCTATGTATGTATTTAAAGTATATAGGTATCTATCAATTCTTGGCAATGTTGGTTCTGAAAATTAGAAATAATATTTCTATATTCCCACAGTTTCATGCATTGTTCCTTTTTTGTAAAAGACCTACACATCTGTGTATGCCAGGAGGCACCAAACCTCAATAAACCAAACCTCCTGTTGGTGAAAAGGCATAGTAACATTTTGCGTAATATTTATTTATTTTTATTTATTTGCTTTTGTTAACCAGGTAAGCACACTAGACAGCAACGTGCCTATTTTCAGGAGCAACCCGGGAGAGTTACAGGGTATCCATAGGGACAAAACAATTACATACAGGAGCTACTAGCTCTAACAGTTGGGTTACTTACAGGAGCCACATGCTCCAACAATTGGCAAATACAATAGAGTTTTCATGCAAGAGCAATATGCTCCACCATAGGGTGATATAGAGGTAACGACAAACAGTTTAGGAATTCACAGCAAGCGCAGCAATGAGGAAGTTAGACATCGAAGTGGTATAAGGAACATGGGTGGTACATCCAACAGATAGTTGGGGGAATACAGCAAGAGCAACATGAACAGGAGAGAGTCAGAAGGTACAGTTAGGAGAAACCTGGGTTAGTAGAGGCCGGCCTAGATGCCTATAGAGAGAGGGAGGGGTAGGCACCAGCTCGGGTGAGTGAAGGATTAAGAGGGATATCACCGCTCCACCAGGAGAGGTAAGTGCCTGAGGGGGTAGTCAGCAGCAGAGGTATTCAATGGGGGAGACTGCTCGCTGGGGGGCAGGTGGGTGCTTAACACAGGCAGGTGGGCGCGGTTTTAGGAAGTTCCATAAGGAGGATTTGAAGCAGGGTGGGAGGGGAGGCACGACGTGGGTAGGGAGAGTTCCACAGTTTAGGTGCAAGAGACCGGTGAAGGCCGATCGCCTATGAGGTCTGGTCTTAGGACCCGGCGGTCCTTAGCAGCACACGACCAAAGGTTGTAGACAGGGGAGACATGTTTTAGCGGAAAGGCGAGCGAGGCAGGAGTGGCCGTTCTGATTATGTTGTCAATGAAGTTGCCAAGGGTATAGGTCCGGAACTTCTCAGGGGGGAGCCATTCTAGTCGAGAGTAAAGCTCGCAACGGTGTGTGACGTGATGACATCCAGATTCTGTTCATTTCTATGAAATTAGAATATAGATGGTTCCATGTGAAAATGGCACTGACAAAAAACAGAAAGGACACAACAGCTCCAAGCAAAACAGAGCAGAGCACTACTGCACATCATGCTCCAAAATCAGCATTACTACACTTTTCATAGCTTTGTTAGACCAGGTAATGAGTCATTGTTCAACAAATCAATCAAACAGTGCACTTCATTTTTACTTCTTTTATTCTATGAAAAAAGTCAATAGATTTATAACCTGTCTTAGCTACTTCAATTCCATGCTTTACTATATTTGTCTCTTCCTCATTTCCCTATTAAAACAGTATAACTTCCCTTGCTGGACTTACCCTGTATGTTAAATTGTAAAGTGGCTTGTCTTTCCTTAACTGCATGCTTTCAGTTGCAACTGCTTTGTTCAGTTTTCTGAAGCTGCTGCTTTTTCTTCTGTAATTTAAGGAATGCATATGTTTTAAGTTGTCCTAATACACTACTTACATGTAAAATTAACCCTCGATGACTTTTTCTAGCAAAGATTTACTTACTCTGTGTAAATTGTCCATGTAGCTAGGCATGCAGCAAGGCCCCTTGTGGAATTTTGGATGTTTTATTGTGCACCTGTGTGCATTCTGTACCCTGTTGTTGACGTGATGACATCCAGATTCTCTTCATTTCTATGAAATTGGAAAGTGCTCACAGGTCAACTGATTGACCTCCCTGGTTACTGCTTTTAATAGCTTTAAAGAAATGTTTGATCTAAAAATTGTTACACTCAGAAAACTCCTTCCTAATGTGATGTGTTACTGCTTCTTTATACATTTATTTGAAATGCTTATAATATAGACCCATGGTGGGGTTGTTACTCATCATCCTAACAATACATTTTGATCTTTTTTTTCCTGACCCTCCTAGCTCAGTTCTTACAGTACTGTGAGTATATGCCACCCATGCCAGCTAAATAAAAGATCCTCTCATCTTCCCTAGGTATTCCCAACCTAAACCACAGTATTTGTATTAATGCTAAACAATAGCCAGTAAAATAGTCTAGGATTGCTATGTTACTCCAAAGGGGACTCCAGAGTGCCTACAGACTATCCAGCTGACCCTACTCCCTTTTGGTACCAAGACTATCCACTTTACCAACAAACTATCCAGTTTGTTTCCTCATTCATACCTACTCCGCTAGTGACAATATTCAGTCTATGCATCTATTTTGTATCAGCATTTTCTAATGCCATGTTGAAGTCCCCACCCCTCACACTGGGTTGAGAGACTCCAAATCCCACAATTTTACTGATGCCCCTATGTGATCCTATGAATCTGAAATGCCTGGCCAGTGGAGAGTGCTCATCTTTGTTCCTTATGTCCCTGCTATGTTCTAATATACATACTTTAAGGATTCTCAATGTTTTGCCCACATGCATACAGTCACACAGGCACATAATTATATGTACCACACCAGTAGATGTGCAATTAATCTGCTGTCTAATTTAATATTGTGTATTGGTTTGGGGTATTCAGCCATATTTCTTTTGCTAATACAGTTCCAAACTGAGCAACGTTTATATTTATGCATTCTTGCCTTCATAGGGCCCAATAACAGTTGCCTGTAGTTGTTGCAGGTGTTGTTTGCATGGTATGTACAGCCTTGTCTGTAATACCTGTTTCCCTTTGCTGCCACTACTACTAATCAGTTAATAAATAGGTTCCCAATATCCCTGTCAGCCTGTAAAATAGGCCAATGTTTGTTAATTGTTTCCTTTATTCATCTCATTACCTCTGTATGACTTGTGACTAGCACTGATTTATTGTCCTCAGTTCTCTGTACTCTTCTGCCAGTAGAGACTAGTAGTCTCTTGTGAATTCCCTTAATTCTTGCTTCTGCTTTCCTTAATACTCCACCGGAGTATCCACACTGCTTAAACTTCTGCTCCACCTACCTCAGTTCTACATTGCAGTCCTCCTCCTTGCTACAGTTATGTTTGACCCTAGCAATATTGAGAGTGCATTATACTGTACTTTTATTTAAGGTTCCAATTATGGTTGCTATCATAATGAAGCAATGTATTTTGGTCAGTGTACTTTTTATGTAGATTCATTTCCAACCAACTATTATTGAAGAAAATGCTCAAATAAAGGTATGCTACATCTCTTTCATTGGACTCCAGTGGTGAATTATAAGTTCCCATTCATACTATTCAAATAGCTTCTGAAATCTGTTACTTATTCCTCTGTACCTTGCCATGCAAAGAAAATGTCCTCAATGTATCACTTCCGTTCTTTTATCTGTCCATGGAAGGGGCTTGTGTGTTCATTAAGAATGTATTACAATTAAAAAAGATGAACAAAGTGAGTGATTTGATACCATTTATTGTACCATCAAGAGATTTACAAAATACAAGTTTTCAGGCTACACAGAGCACTCCATCAGGTAATGGAATGATATTTTAAAAAAGAACTTAAATATATTGGGTAGAACTGATAAAAAATTTTTACATATGGGTGTGACTGTTCTGTTCATGAAGAAGTAAAATTGGATATGTGCAGAGATGAAAAAAGTCTTTGAAATACTAGTTGGTTATAAATCATATTAGAAAAGTAATTTCCTCTCCATGGATGGAATGTGACAGTTGGAGGCCCATAAAGTGTTAAATGCTTATGTTCTAAGAGCCTCCCTAAAATCAGACAGTGCGTGCATAATTATTTATGGAGACTGTTGGAACATAAGCATTTAACAATGTATAGGCCTCCTGCTCTCTGTCACATTCCATCCATGGATAGGAGCCTACTTTTCTAATCTAATGAATAATCAATAAGGATTTCAATGACTGTTTTTTGTCTATGCACATATCCAATTATTTACTTCCTTATCAATAGAACTGTCATACAAATGTGTAAAACCTTATTTATCAGTTCTAGCCAATGTATTTAAGGTTATTTTTTTTGTAGATTCTGCTATTATTCTGCTATTAGGGCTCTGTGTAGCCTGACAGATTGTTTTTGTAAATTTCTTGTTGGTCCAACAAAAGGTATCAAATCGCTGACTTTATCTTTTTATTCAAGGACCAATATGTGACAGGGTTGAATAAGTCCCTGTCCTCTTTGTTATGCAGAAAGAGTTTGAAGCAAGGATCTGTTCTATTCTCTCCTTTCCTATCTCTTGTCTGTCAGTTTGTGCAACCACATATTCTCAAGAGACCATATGTGCTGGAACGGTGGTTGGGGGGGCGCACTATGGCCATGCCCTTCCACTTTTATAACTGGCCTTATCACTTTTGCAGTTATGTCAATTTATTACTGTGGGAGAATTTACCCCTACATCCTTGGCAGTACCACTTTTCAGACTTTTCCTCCACCAATGTGTGAGACCTAGGGTTTGATCAATCTGATGGTTTTGCAATTCTCCACCTCTCACTATCTTTTTATCTTAACTTGCTATTTCTGTATTTTCTTCCTCCTTGCATATCTGTGGTTATAAAGCTATATGTAAATCTTTATGTGATACTGGGATTCCTTGGTCTGAAAATGTATATAGATTTACTGCTGAAATGATTGCAAATAGATATTTGGAATTTAGGGGTTAAACTAAGATGCAGTTTGAGCTCCTCTCAGGCTTGTTTACAAACTCTTTTGCAGATCTGTTAACAGGGGGGCAGCTTGAGACATTGTTCTATTTGCAAGTCTGCTCTGCAAAAAAACTGGCAAGGGCATTTTTTGAGAAACAGGATGTCTCTTGATGATTTCCTAAGCAAATACTTATAAAAGAGCAGCAATGAGTTTGCTAGAGAGAGAGTGAGAGACAGAGACAGAAATTCTGAATTAGAGTTACCCTCAGATGAAGGACTTTGTTTTATCTGTTTGTACTGTCTTTGTAAACAGTTATACTAAACAGCTGTATTTTTATTTTACTGTTATTGGTAATATTAAAAGGTTACATGTGAATTTTAAAACTGCTGCATGTCTTCCTATGCTTCCTGACCTATGCCTTGATGACAGATGGTGACAGCCTAAGTGGGATTTATGCCATGCATACTCTAGACCAGGAGTTTTGTGTGTGGGTACTAGACATTGTACCAGGGAAGTATAGAACAAAGGTAAGGATTCTGAAGCAACAAACCCAGGCGTCACTACCCAAAAAAATGGCAGTTAAACTAGCAGAGACAGAAGTACAAGCTGAGAATGTGCAACCAGCACCAGTCATGGAAAAAGAAGAATAGGCAATGACAGAATCTGAAAGCCTGACTGCCTTTTTGAAATGGTGGGCTATATAACAAAAAAAAGACTGAAGCAGAGAAGAGAATAAGTGACAGAAGCAGGGATGTCTGAATGCCTTGCAAGCCATCAAACCTGGAGGATCAGGCACAGGTCCAGCATAGTAACAAAACACAAACAACTTAAAAGACATTAAACTTACAAAGTTTCATCCCTCAGATGATATTGAAGCATACATGATAACTTTTGAAAGGGTTGCTGCGGCCTGCCAGTGGCCAAAGCAAAAGCAGGCAATCATGCTGGTACCTTACCTGGGTAGCAAGTTATAATGGCAACTGAAATTGAGTGACTCCATTTTGAGTGACTCAGTTTCAGTGCCTGTGATGTGAGCTACCCTGAAGGGGTAGCAAGGCATGGTTATAGCACTGAGGAATGGGAAAAAATGGTGATATGGTAACAGGGCCAAGGAATGGAAGGGGAGGGTTCAGGAAGGAGAAGGTATGTGGGCTATAGTTTGATGGTGTGCTACCGAGCTGCCATTCTGGTGTGGTGAGGGTGATGGGCTACAGAAAGGGAGGTCCATGGTTTGGGGCTGGGTAGGGTTTCTATTTTTTAGCATGTGCAGCACTTAATCTTTTTTTTCACATCCAAGTTTCTTCCCTTCCCTGGCATGCACCTCCCCGGATTGAGAATCCTAAATTAGGGGTGTGTGGAAGGCACAGTCCCCTGCATAGATACATTGGCAAGATGGTCTGCATCTATCCAGGAGGGGAACCAGGATCCTAGGTAATAGGTTTAAATGCTTCATTGGCAAGCATTTAAACCAGCCAAGGGGGAGAAACTGAAAAGGAGAAGGGAAATCCTAGACCCCCCCAAAAAAATCAGGATAGTTAGTGAGGTAAATACCAAAATAGAGCAGTCAATAGGGAAAAGGGCAGGGGTAAATGGAGAAAAAGACAAGGGCAGTAAGGACAGGCATGGGGCAAAAAGAAATAAAGCCATAAAAAAATGAAGGGTAATGAGTACCAATGCCCATAGTCTAGGTAAAAAGCTCCCTGAAATGATAGCCTTGATGGAAGAGGGATGCCTGGATATCATGGCAGTCACAGAAACATGGTACATAGAGAACCATGACGGGGATGTCAACATACCACGGTACACAGTCTACAGGAGGGACAAGGAGGGAGGAAGGGGAGGAGGAGTAGCTCTCTATGTAAGGGAAGGGTTCAAAACAACAGAACTAAAGGGTAAATGGAGGAGAGAAGGCACTGTGGGTCACAATGGAGACTGGAAATGGCTCCACAATCTACACAGGGGTTGTATTTAGACCACCATCATAGGGGGGAGGAAATAGACAAAGAAATGATAGAAAGCATCATTGGGATGGCAGAGAAAGGGGAGATATTGCTGATGGGGGACCTGAATATGCCAGATGTTAAATGGAGTGCCTTTGCTGCAGCCACATCCGAGAGCAGGGCCATTCTCAATGCACTACAGGGGGCATACCTCAGACAGCTAGTTTTGGAACCCACTCAGGAGGGAGCAATCTTAGACCTGGTACTCTCAAATGGGGATGGAGAGAGGATGTCTGATCTTAAATTGGGTAGCCATTGGGGAACAAGCGGCCACCAAACAGTGTGGTTCACGAGAAACTTAGCAGAAGAGTCAAGCCACACAAAAGTGAAGGTACTGGACATCAGGAGGCCTGATCTTGTTAAAATGGGAGAGTGCCTCAGAAAAGCACTAGCAAACAGGCAAGAAGGTGTGGTGGCTCAACAATGAAGAAACATCAAAACCGCCATCACAGAGGCAACATGCCTTTGTGTGAAGCAAATAAACAAATCAAACCAAAAGAAAAAAAACACTATGGTTCTCAAAAGAAGTGGTGGGGAAGGTTAGGGAGAAAAAGATAGCATTCAGGAAGTATAAGAAAACACAGAAGAAGCAGTACAGAGAACTGTACCACTTAAAGCAGAAGGAAGCGGGGAAGGCAGTCAGAGTAGCAAAGGTGCATACTGAGGAAAAGATAGCCAACTCAGTTCAGAAGGGGGATAAAACCTTTTATAGGTACATTAGGGAGTAAAGAAAGACTAAGGCAGGGATACTGAGGCTGAATAAAGAGGAAGGTGGCTGGGCAGAGAATGACAGTGAAAAAGCAGGGATACTGAATGAATACTTCTGCTCAGTATTCACAATGGAAAAGCAGGGGGAGATACCTAATCCAGTCAATAGAAGCACTCTGGATAGGGGGGGTTGATATTAGTCCTTTCACAGAAGAAAGAGTTGAAGGTGAATAAAGCAATGGGGCCTGATGGGATTCACCCCAGAATTCTAAAAGAACTAAGAGAAGAACTAATAACACCACTGACTACCCTTTTTAATAAATCATGGGAGGATTTACCTGAGGACTGGAGGAGGGCGGATGCAATTCCCCTTCAAAAAGTGGGAGCAAGACAGAGGCAGGAAACTACAGATCTGTCAGTTTGACCTCAGCTGTAGGAAAAATGATGGAATCACTTCTGAAGGAAAGAATTGTTGAGTACCTAGAGGCCAGTGGGGTGCAGGACCCGAGGCAGCATGGATTCACAGCAGGAAGGTCATGTCAGACAAATCTAATTCATTTATTTGACTGAGTGACCAAAGTAGTAGACCAGGAAGGGACTGTGGACATGACCTACCTAGACATTAGCAAGGCATTTGACACAGTCCCACACAAAAGATTAATAAACAAATTAGCCAGCCTGGGAGTGGGTTCCAGGGTGGTAAGCTGGGTAAAACACTGGCTGGACAACAGGACACAATGGGTAATAGTAAATGGAGTCCACAGCGAAGAAAGGAGGGTTACTAGTGGGGTACTGCAGGGTTCAGTACTGGGGCCGGTCCTTTTTAATGCCTTTATAAGTGACATTGTAGAGGAACTGGAAGGGAAAGTATGTCTCTTTGCAGATGACACAAAGATCTGCAACAGGGTTGATACGCAAGGTGGGGTAGAAAGGATGAAAAGGGACTTGGCAAGGTTGGAAGAATGGTCAAATGTATGGCAGCTTAGATTCAATGCAAAGACAAGCAAAGTAATGGACCTGGGAGACAAAAACCCAGGGGAAGTGTACACAATGTGGGGTGAGATACTGACAACAACAAAATGGAAAGGTACCTGGGGTAGTCATATCAGATGACCTAAAGGTGGGCAAGCAATGTGAGACGGCATTAAGGAGGGCTGGGGGATAATGGGATGCATAGGGAGAGGCATCACCAGTAGAAAACAGGAAGTTGTTGGCCCTCTGTACAGACAGTTGGTAAGACCACATCTGGAGTACTGTGTACAGTTCTGGAGACCTCATCTCTGCAAAGACATAGAAAGGGTGGAGGCTGTCCAAAGGAGGGCAACCAAAATGGTGCAGAGTCTGCACCAGAAGACATATGCAGAAAGACTAAAGAAGCTTAAGATGTATAGCCTTGAGGAAAGGAGGGAGAGGGGGGGACATGATAGAAATGTTCAAATACCTTAAGGGAATCAACAAAGTCCAAGAGGGTAGCAGAAAAAGAGATGTGCAAAAACAAGGGGGCACAATTTGAAGATAGAGGGGGACTACTCAGAGGTAATGTGAGGAAGTATTTCTTCACAGAGAGGGTTGTAGATGCATGGAACAGCCTTCCTGAGGAGGTCCTAGACAAAAACAGTGGGGGAATTCAAGAATGCATGGGACAGACATAAGGCAATTCTAGTGGGGAGTAGGAGAAAGCAGGCTGTTGGTTAACTAGGATCTGCAACTTATCCGTTAGGTAGGAAAATGGGCAGACTAGGTGGGCCATGCAGTCCGTATCTGCCATCAGATTCTATGTTTCTATGTTTCATTGTTGTTTTTCCCATCGCTATTTTTGAGTTTGTTGGGGAGTGTACATTGGAGTTTTCATTTTCAGTGATGTGCACTTGCTGTAGCAGTGATCACTGTTTACTGATCTCTGTTATGACATGGAACCACTTACCTGACAGGTAAAGCCTGACTTGTCTACAGCAATATGGACACAGCACAGTCAGAAAGCTATGACCTAGTGAAAAAAGAAATCCTGAAAAGATTCAACATCTCAGGAGAGACCTACAGGCAAAGAATCCAGTCTCTGATGTACAACTCAGTCAACAATCCTAGAGAAGCCTTCACCCAACTCAGAGAACTCCTTATTAAATGGCTCCAACCAGAGAGCAAAACAGACCCATAGATCATTGATACACTTGCAACAAAGCAGTTCAGCAACATCCTTCTTACAGATGTGCAGCTTTGGGTAAGAGAACACTAACCAGAAAGTGAGGAAATCACTGTTTCTTTGGCTGAAGACTACCAGATGGACAGACAGACACTTCAGCAGTGAGGTAACAGCTCAGTACTGGTAAGACCCTCTTTTTCATGATTTAACGCAAAGTCTGATAAGAACTCTGCTAAGGGTAACATATCTGCAATGAAAGACTTTACTTGCTATAATTGTAACAAGCAAGGCCATATTGCAAGAAACTGCCATAAATATAAGAAGGATAAAACTGGAGCAAATTTGTCCTTAGTTGATTGGGGCAAGCATTTAACAGATGTCAAGGTGGGAGATAAAACTGTGAAGGGACTTACTGACTCGGGAAACAGACAGACCCTAGTGAACATTGAAGTGCTGGGAAAACATTGTGCAAAATGACCAGGTACTAGTGTCATTTGCATCCACACAGACAGTTGATACTTTCTGCCACCCAAGTGACTCTGAATATTAATGGGGTGTTGCAAATGAAAGTGGGGGTAGTACCTAAGTTACCAGTACCTGTGATTATTTGAAATGACTTTACAGGATTTAGTGAGCTAATCACAGAGGGAGTAAATCCTGATGTTTCAGCAGCTGTGATGAGAAGAGCACAATCAAAGAAAATCTCAGAAGATGGGGACTCTTTTCCTTTTGCTGATTTTAATTCAGACTTGTTTTAGCACAGCTCCAAGATCTGGAAGTCCAGGAAACAAAGAAGACAACTGAAGCAACAGTGGCAACAAAAGACTGATGGTCATAAGGGGCTCATATATGAAAATGCTGAAAGTAAACTGATAACTGATAGTGATTTTTTTTTTCAGAGCAAGCTAACAGTTTTTCTCTCCAGAGTTATTTTAAGCAGCTGGGGATGAAACCAAAACAGGATGAACCAATGTTTAAAAAATGTAATGGGTTATTGTACAGTTTTGGGTTAAACCTCAGACACAGGAACAGATAGAAAAATTGGTTATACCACAAAAGTATAGATCTGAGTTGCTACAGATAGCACATGATAGTTCTATGGCTAGTCATTTGGGAAGATATCATAACCTTACCAGACTGATGTAAAGATTTTACTGGCCTGGAATTCATGAAGATGTTGCTACCTATTGCAGTTCCTGTGCTGAGTGTCAGAAAGTAGCCCCAGTGACTAAAAAAGACAAAGTGTCTGTGATGCCACTACCCTTGATAGATGTGCCTTTTGAGAGAATTGCAAAGGTTGTGGTTTGCTCCAAAGACAAAAATAACAAATTCTGGTCAGATCCACCATGGCTGCATAATGAAATTAGTGAAGTTGTGTGGAATTGTTAAGGAGGTATGAAGAAACAACACAATGATTTGTAAGTAGTAAGATTTGTTTTAGTTACTGTTCTAAGGAAGACATACACATTATTAGGAAAATATATGGAGGTGTACATTTTAATGGAAGGAATAGGAAGCTTAGAAAAGAACCCCAAAGCAAATGCCACTGATATATGTGTTATCCCGGATGATATTAACCAGACAGTCAAATTTTAAAGAAAACATAATTGCACATATCTCAATAATGCAAAGCATCAAGGGAAACATATGCAAATCCCCATGATGGTACAGAAGGTGGCAGTACATGAAAAATTAATAGCTGGCATATGTTCAGCCTTGGGATTATTTACACATTTTTATTATTTATTTATCTATTTTTTCAAGAGAAACAGAGTTTTTGTCCATGAGGTGATGTAAGTTATATTTAAGCAATGTGTTGATCTCCGGAAGTCAGGTGTAATGATGATGGACTGTTAGAGAAAATGTGATATTAACTTTCAGATGGGGTTGCTTTTGATAAGGGCAAGGTAGTTATGCTTGTAATAATGGAAATATTAGGAAAGAATGAGGTCTATGCAGAAGTGGAGTATAAATATGCACAGTTTCATAAGTATGTGCTCAGAGTGCAGGCACATGTGATATGCAGGTTTGTTTTAGAAATAGCTAAAAATAGCAATACATGCAATTAATAGAAAAATAGATAATTACATAGACGTATAGATAGAGAGAGAGAAAGAGACACAGACAGGCAAGCAGAATAGGAATGGCAGTGAAGTAATTAATTGACACCAACCCTACCCCCACCCTGCAGACATGGACAGGCATTGGGGTGTGCCTTTGGGTCATTGCCCATAACACTCATGCCATTTCACCTCACCCTACCCTGCAGACACAGACAAGAGTCAAGGTGTGCCTTGGGGTTTTCAGACTTCACACTCACCCCATTCCATAAGGAAATATGCTGAAATGGGTACAGTATAAGAGAATGGAGTGGACTTTGGGGCTGAAGAGTCAAAGGCACACCTTGGTACCTGTCACTGGCTGCAGGTTGGGGATGGGGGTGGAATGGCATGAGCATTACTGTTGACAATCCCAAGTCACACCCCTGATGCCTGTCAGTCCCTACGGTGCAGGGTCTTATGGTCAGAAATCCTAATGCCCTGGGCTTTCTTGGTATTTTCATTCCAAGTTTTCAGCATGTGCTTTTTGTGACCCCACCACATGAACAGTGATACTATCAATTCATTAGCCAAAAGGATATTTTGCACAGCAACTGTGCCATTTGGCACCATAGGTGCAAAAACACATTTTGAACAGGATGTAAAAAATGACAGCTGTGCTGTTCACGAGGAGGTGTAAAAACTGGTAATGTTGAAAATTTGGAGTGAAAATTTAAAATAATTGATGTACATTTCTTGCTTCAGTAACAGTAACACACACAGACACACACACACACACACACACACACACACACACACACACACACACACATGAACACGCCAGAACACAGTGGCAAAATGATTAGATTTGTCTACAAGCAATATTTTCTATGCAAATTGTAGCACGGTGGGAGGGGTAAGGCTGGAGATCAGTTATGGTCCATGGCATAACCACATGGTCAGAATATTAAATATTTTAAAATAAACATAAATGAAAAAGTAACCATTTCAAGAAGAAAATGCAAACTGTGACATTTAAGAGTTATTGGGTAAGTTAGCACATCTGGACTTATTTGCTGCATATGCAACTCAATTGATAAGGGGTCCTGACCATGTTCACCATTCCTCAAGCCAAGCTATCTACAGGTTGTCTAACAGTAACATGGATGGAAAAATTATACCATATTTTCAACAAGAAGTTAACATTTTAAAAAGACAGTGCTGTAGACTGAGAAGCAGCTTGTGTGGGTACATTCATCATGCTAGCCAAGATATGTTCTGGTTGCATTCCATAAGGCTAACCAGTGGGAGAAGTAGGGGAAAGGGACAGAAATCTAAAATAGAACCATTTAACCCATGTATGATTTAAAGATGCATGACAGAAATGAGGCTTCCAGAACTGGACACCATATTCCAAATAAGACCTCACCAGTGATCTACACAGTGACATCACCACCTCCTTCCTTCTGCTGGTAATACCTCTCCCTATGCAACATGGAATTCCCCTGGCTCTCCTCACAGATTTGGTACATTGTTTAGCCACCTTTAAGTCATCCAATATGATTACCCCAAAATCCCTTTCCATTTTGATGACCATCAGCCCCCCTTCCTTATTCAGCAGGCAGTTAGCAGTATGTCTAGCAATAACATGAATGATAAGATAATGCATATGAAAACTTATCAGTTATGCTGTAACAGAGGAAGTGGTAACAGCACCCACAAAAACCAGAGAGCACCGGACGTTGATAAAAAAAAATTAAGTACTTTTATTTAAATACAAAACTGCATATTACATGTGCACCAAGTCCCACAAAAAGTGATAAAAGCAGTACCAATACTAATGTTTCCTCTGACCACTGTCAGGCATCATCTGAGTGAATCTAAAACATCACAACAGTGCCTTCATATAAATAGTGATTAAATTACATGTTACTAATTAATTCTAACAAATCATAAACTAAAAACAATTTAGTTTTATTATTAAAAGCAGTTTTCAACAAACAACTCTAGTAACCATTAATTCAGACACAAAATAGCAGCAAGGTTTGTGTGGAACTTTAAACTGCACATTTAAATCACACTGTTGTCCTTTACATGGGTTACCATTCTCATATATTTCTAGTTGCAGGACCTAATTTTATTTCATATTGCTACCTCATATTTCATTTAAATATGTCTGGCCTATGATCCACATAAAGAATCAAAACCTGTGTCTCCTTTGGCTGCCATAATATAGTGCAAACTGCACTCTGGGAAGATTGCCTGGGACAAGATGCAATAAAAAAACTGCATATGAGGTTCCAAGGAGTATAAACACACCAGGAACATTAGAAAAAACAACCCGTTCCCATTCATTCACAGGTGTCAATGAATGTATTTTTTAACCATGCTGGTTCATCTTCTTGCTTCCCTCATGGTAAAAATGTGAAACTACATTTGTGTTATTTTAAATGAGTGATAAATAGCCTGTCCAGGGGGGTGGCAGCTCTGATAGTTGTTCCAGTCTTTCTTTTCACTGATATAAACTGGGCCAGGAAAAAAGTAAGTAGGAAAAATACAGTCTTTTGTTTCTACAAGCAGTTGTTAATTGCAGCTGGTATTTTTAACATGTGCAAGGCAACTCCACTTCTCAAACTTAAAAGAAAAAACATATGGTAAAAAAATGTATATATATATATATATATATATGGTAAACAAATATTGTTAATCCCAAAGGCTGAACTTTGTTTTTAGTATATAAATGTTTAAGAAATACCTGTGGCTCTTTCAACCAGAAAGTGGTCTATTTTCCTTGGGAGCTGTAGATTCAGACAATTAGTCTTTCCTTTTGAGACACCATGTGACTCTGATAATCATTTATTTCAAGGGTTTTTAAGTCAGTTTGAAGGCATTAAGTAATTTCTGTTCTCCTAGTCCTTAACAAAATGCAGGGACTCCACAGACTTGTTCTGTTCCTTGGTTCAGATAATAAACTAGTGAGTCTTGTTTCAGCATAATAGATCCACCTCATGTCCCTCCCACATGAATAAAAAAAAAGGCAGGGGTGGATCTTTAGGAGCTTCTCGGGTGGAGGTGGGGTGGATCTTACTCCCCCCCCAAAAAAAAACAATGCTGCCTCACACTACTCAGGTTCCAGTTCTTGTACCACCCATTTAAGAAAGAAAATAGTACCCTGCAACCATTGAGTAACATGAAAGCATATTTATTTGAGGGTGGAAAACATTTCTTGCAGGAGGGTAAGGCGGAGGAGGCTATTTACACCTTCAGTCAGTTCCACAGACAGAAAACATGACATCACTCCTTTCGTACATGCAGCCATAAAAAGGGTAATCGATTTATTTTGCTAATGTATGATTATGCTACACAATACCTAGAGGCAGTAGGTCCTCTCCCTATCAATACTGGAGTCCCCCAGGTCTCAGTAGTCGGTCCCCTTCTTTTCTCCATCTTCCTAAATTATCTTCCCTCAGCCTGTTTGACCTTCTCCATCCATATGTATGCTGATGACACTGGCTTATACAGCTCAGGTAAAACCCCTGTCATGGAATCCAACTTACAACATGACTTCAACTAAGTTCAGCTCTGGTTTACCACCCACCAGCTCTTCCTAAATGCCAAGAAGACAGTCTCTATGACCTTTGGCATGAGGCAGAGACACTCAAGGCTCTCCACCCTGCCCTCCTGCCACACACTTGATGGGACACCCACAGAGGACGCATCCTCTTTTAGATATCTTGGAATTTGGTTGGACCAACACCTCATCTTGTCTGTGCATATCGATGCCATCCTGAAGAAACTGCACACCAAGCTTGGTGCCCTTTACAGGAATTGCAGTTGCATTCCACTGGCTGTGAGGCACAAACTTGTCCAGAAGATGATACTCCCAATTTTTGACTACTGTTATGTAGTCTACGGTGCTGCTCCCAAATCTTCCTTGACCAAATTGGACACTCTCTTTAATTCCTTCTGCTGCTTTGCTTTTGACTCTCCCTCTTGAACACACCACTGCAAACTCTATCATTCTCTTGCCTTCCCATCACTATCAAACAGGCGTCTCTCCCACTGTGTCAAACTACCCTCCAAATTCTGACTTGGTGAACTCCCTTCCTACCTCTCATCCTCTCTCTCTCTCCATTCCTCATCTCTCCTCACACTCCCTTAATTCTAGTGACACTGGCACATTAGTGGTCCCATGACACTCCTCCCTTATCGGCCAGATCAGCTTTGCCTATCGGTTTCCTAAAACCTTGAACTCTCTCTCCCCTCAATTATAGCATTCCTCCTCCACATATTCCCTTGGTACTGCCTTACACAATTTCCTTGTTCCTTGTTGCTACTGCTTTAACCCTCTCTAACTCCTGTACTTAGTTCCAGTCTACCAAATCTCTACTCCCTGGCAGGGTTCATAGCACCCTGGAGGGTCAACTGGAGTTGGAAGCCACCCTCCCCCATTCCACATTCACCTCTCCTTTTTCTCCTATTATAGCACTTGTGTCTTACCTGGAGCCTGCTATTGGTATTTCATAGCACTACAATTGTTCAGCTAGTTTTTTATTGTATAGCCAGCTTTATTGTTTCCTATTCTGTTTAATACCATTATTGAATTATTGAAAACTGTATTGTCTGTACTGTGTGTTACTGCTGCATTATGTTGTTTCCACTCCTACACAATTTATAATTGTTTTCCATCCATTTAATGTATATGTACACTGTATCTGTCATATTCCTATGTATTCCCTTCCCCCCTGGTTGCACCATGTGATGAGCAACTTGTTGTCCAGTGTGCCCTCCTGGTGAAACATTTCAATAAATAAAAATTAAAAAATGTTCCTATGCATACCGTCACAGCCCCCAAATTATTATATATTGTTTGTTAACCAGGTAAGGCCCACTAGGCACAAGTGCTTGTTTTCAGGGGTGACCCAGGAGCTTTGGGCTGGTTAAGTGACTTGCTCAGAGTCACACATTATGCAAGTGGAGGCTGTGGGAAACAAACCCAGGTCTGCAGGTACCAAGCTCATTCATGGCTCATTACTCTAACCTCTAGGCTATACTGACAGCCAAAAGTGGCATCAGAGCTTGCCAAAATTTTCAACAGGGTGAACATACCTAAAGAGAGCATTACTGATCAGGGTAGTAAGTTTGGTGCTGCATTACTGAAGGAGCTGTACCAACTAATGGGTATCACTGCCATAAGAACCTTCCCTTATCACCCTCAGCTGGATGGTCTTGTTCATTGTTTTAATCAAACCCTAAAACACATGTTAAAAGGTTTGTAAATGGGGACAGGAAAGATTGGGATGAATAATTACCTTCCTTGCTTTTTGCTTACAGAGAATGCAACAGGCATCAACAGGTTTTTCACCATTTGAAATGCTGTATGGTAGACAACCTTGATGGCCATAAGATGTAATAAAAGAAACATGGGAAGATAACCCCAGTCATAACAATTCCATTAAGTCTTATATATATGCCTTGAGAAAGAAGCTAGGAAAATATGTTGAAATTGCCCATAGCAATCAGGAAGAGTATCAAAACCAGCAAGAGGTATATTATGACTCTGGGGTAAAAGAAAAGGTTTTTGAGCCAGGGAAAAAGGTCTTGCTACTATTACCCACTACAGAAAATAAACTATTTAATGAAGTGGCAAGGGCCTAATAAAGTGCTTCGATGTACTGGTACAGTTAACTATGAAATTGAGACCTCTGATAGGAAAAATCCTATTAAGATATACCATGCTAACCTCCTGAAGAAATGGGTTGAGAAATCACCAAAGGCTGCTTTCCTAGTTTTACCAGAAACTGATAAAGAAGATATTGATATAGGTTATGACAGATTGGAACAATCTGTAACTGCTGATGCTGTAAAGGGCTGGCAGTATAGTCTAGAGGTTAGAGTAACAAGCTGTGAATGAGCTTGGTACATCCAGCAGACCAGACCTTGGTTTGATTCTCACAGCCTCCACTTGCATACTGTGTGACTCTGAACAAGTCAGTTAATCATCCAGTGCTCCCAGGTCACCCCTGAAAACAGGCACTTGTGCCTAGTGGGCCTAACCCAGTTACCAAAGACAAAATAAATAAAAAAGGTGAATGTTTCCTTAAAGATCAATGGCAACCAATTCACACATTTTTAAAAATGCCTGAATTTAAGTCCCTGTGTCATGAGTTGTGTTTCCTGAAAATGTCATGCTATTTGGTTTTGTGGTTTTCTTTAAATCAGCATTTGTTAACTTCAAAAGAAAACTCAAATTCCACATACCCCAATAATGCAAAGCCTCATGGGGAGCATGTGCAAATGCCCATGAATTAATTTGGACTGACTCAACTTTAAGCAGAATTGCATGGTGTCAGAAGGCCCCACAATACAATCAACAAAAGCTGAGAACAGCAGACACAGACATGTGTTTCATCCTCATTTGGACTCATCAGTGTGCCATATCTGTACCTCAGCCCAGGGGGAGATGGCCAGCCACCCTATAAGGGATCTTATTGGTTTGGGTTAATGGCAGCCCAAAGTAGAGAAAGAAGAGAACAACAAAAGAACCCCAGAGCAGATGCACTGGGGCAAGGGTTATCCAGGAGGATATTGCCAGCCAGATTTTAAGGAAAACTCAAATTCCACATACCCCAATAATGCAAAACCTTGTGGGGAGCATGTGCAAATGCCCATGAATTAATTTGGACCGACTCAACTTTAAGCAGAATTGCATGGTGCCAGAAAGCCGCACAATACAATCAGCAAAGGCTGAGAACAACAAACACAGATACGTGTTTGTCCTCATTGAACTCATCAGTGTTCCATATCTTTACCTCAGCCCAGGGAGAGATACCCAGCCACCCTATAGGGGATCTTATTGGTTTTGGTCATGGGCAGCCCAAAGTAGAAAGAGAAGAGAACAGCAAAAGACTTAACTGTTTGTTAACTCTTTCTGCACTAACTGGAAACGGTCAGGCTGTTTCTGTCCCTCTGACTGAGCCTTGGAAAGCGATGACATCATATTGGAGTAAGCTACTGCTTCATCAGTGCAAGTTCTTGCTTGACTGAAGAGCTAAAAAGTTGCTAACTTCCAAATTACAGCAGTCTGTAAAGCCAATTGTTTGCCATCCAGAGTTTTTACTAACCCAGTCTCTGGTTTGTGTTCAGATAAATTAGCTCAAAATCTATCATTCTGTTCTTATTAAAATCTGATCATTTGAATTTCATTGCTGAATTGAAGTTCTATGCAGCTGAGAAATCAGCTTGTCTATATCATAGCTGTGAGTTCTGGCCCATCAAAACTCTGTATTTTTTTCTAGCTTTATATCACTGGGTTGTTTACTTACTAGATATAAAATAAATCAAACATTTGTTAATTCATACAAGTAGTTTGTTGTTGATGTATCCTCAATAAATCGGCTCCTGTAAGAACAATTGTTTTCCTCTCAGACTGAAAAACAGGTGCCTGCAACATTCTGCTATATAAGGCACATGTACTATATGAACTCACAAATTTCAGTTCTTTCATGGTTTCTGTGTGAAAATACATCATGTGTACGTATAACTAGAAACACTATATGGCATGCTGATGCCCCCATCTCCTGCCTACAGTTGAAGCAGCTGCACTGTGCTGCTCCCTGTCATCTTCCCCATAAACCCCCTGTCTTCTGACACACATTTGAGGCTGCTGCACCCTGCTATCCACTCTCTTCTGCCATAGAGTCAGGGGTTCTACTGCACCCTGCTGCACCATATCCTGCCTGAACAATCAGGGCCATTGCACCCTGCTTCCCCTGCCTGAACAGTTGTGGTTGCTGCACCCTGCTGCACTTTGTCACCCACCCCCCCAGTCAGAGCTACTGCACCATGTTGCCCCCTATTTCTGTCACCACAGTCAGTACTGCTATGCCCTAGAGTCCTCTGCCTCCACATTTAGGGTTACTACATCATGCTTCCCATGCCACCAGAGGTGGGGCTTTTATTGCACCATGCTACCTACTTCCATTCTCACAAATGGGCAGGGCTGCTGCACCATGCACATCTTGTCCCACAGTCAGGGCTGCTGTACCATGATGCCCCCCATGACCTGCCCGACAATCAAGGTTTCTGCACCATGCTGTAGTCTGTCCCCTGCCACCATAGCCAGAGCTGCTGCACCCTGTTGTTGTTTACAGCAGTCAGGGCTCCTGTGCCCTACAGACTCATGCCTCCACTGCCCCATGACTCCACAATTAGCATTGCTGCATCATGCTGCCCACTGCCACCATCAGATTTATTGCTGCACTGCCCAAAAGAAAGCACAGAAAAATACTTTCATCTTGTGTTATGGGAGTGAAGGACAGAAGGCAGCAAGGTGCAGAAGTTCCAAATGTTCAGCCAGGAGACAAGGGAGGCATTAGGGCACAGCAATCCAAACTGTGGGTCAGGGTGCAGCAGACACACCAGGGTGGAACTGACACAACTTTGGGGGCAGAAGACAGGGTGCAGTAAATGCCTTAACTCTTGTGGCAAGTGGCAGCATGGTGCAACAGCTCCAATTGTGGAGGCAAGGGGCTCCAGGGCACAGCAGGCCAAAGTAGCCCTGTTGAGTAGGCAGAAGCAGGGTGCAGCAGCACTGGCTGTGGTGACAGGGGACTGTTCACAGGATGGTGCAGAAGCCTTTACTGTGGGACAGAACACAGGGGGGCATCAGGGTACAGCATCCCTGAATGTGGGATAGGGTGCACATGGTGCAGCAGCCCTGACTGTTCAGGCAGATGATGGGGCAACAGGGTTCAGCAACCCCAACTGTGTGGGAGAAGACAGTGGGCAGAAGGGTGCAGCATCCTCAAATGTAGTGCAAGAGTCAGGGGGCCTGTGAGGTAGGGGATGGGGCAGCAGAGTGCAGCTACCTCAACTATGGTGCAGGAGACGGTGGGCATCAGGATGTGCTATATGGTTTCTAGTTATACATGATGTATTTTCACACAGAAACCATCAAATAACTGAAATTTATGAGTTCATATAATACATGTGCCTGAAATAGCAGAGTGTATCAATCTGAAAAGGAAAATAATTGTTCTTACATTGACCTATTTATTGAGGCTACATCAAAGACAAACTACTTGTATGAATGAACAAATTTTAGATCTATTTTATAGCCACTAAATAAACAACCCAGGGTTATATAGCTATAAAAAACACAGAGTTTTGATGGGACAGAACTAACAGCTGAGATACAGACAAGCTGATTTCTCAAATGCATACCACTTTGATTCAGCAGTGAAACTCAAATGCTCAGCTTTGCAGAAAAAATTATAGACTTTCAGCTAATTCATCTAAACACATACCACAGACTGAGTTAGTAAAAACCCTGGGCAGAAAACAATTAATTCTACAGACTGCTCTAATTAGGAAGTTTACAGCTCTTCAGTCAAGCAGGGACTTGCACTGCTGAAGAAGCAGCTTACTATAATATGATGTTCTCATTCTCCGAGGCTCAGTCAGAAGGACAGAAACAGCCTGACTGTTTCCAGTTAGTGCAGAACAAGGTAACAAATGCTGATTTAAAGAAAACCACAAAACAAAATAGCATGCCATTTTCAGGAAATGCTAATCATGACACAGGGACTTGAATTCAGGCTTTTTTTTAACAATTTGTAAAATGGTTGCCATTGATCTTTAACCTCTGAACAAACTGCAACAATTCCTAACTTGCTAAAGACATGTAACAGTACTTTTACCACAGTGCCAGACTGAGCAAAAGGGGTCAAGCATGTAATAGTGACAGGGAATGTACACCATATCAGACAAAAGACATACAGATTACCAGAGCAGTTAAGAGCAGATGTAGTTAAGGAAATACAAAAACATGTAAGAATTGGGAATCATAGAAGAGTCGAGAAGTGCTTGGTCATCACCAGTGGTAACTGTAAATAAAAAGGAAGGGGGTGTATGAATCTGCCATGATTTTAGGAGACTTAATCATGTCAGAATTTGACAGTTATCCTATGCCCATGATAGATGATTTCATGGACAGACAGGGGAGTGCCAAGTACATCAGTCCCATCGATCTCATCAAGACTTACTGGCAAATTTTCCTAGCTAAAGAATCCAGAAACAAAACTGCATTTGCCACTCTGATTGGATTTTATTAGCTCACCACCATGCCGTTTGGTTTACATGGCTCTGCTGCTAACTCCAGAAATACATGGAGGTAATTTAATCCCCTCATACTGGTTATTATGTTGCATACCTCGATGATGTTGTGGTGTACTGTCCAGACTGGAAAAGCCACTTGGAACACCTACAAGCAGTTATCCAATCTATCAAAAATGGAGGTCTGACAAGTAATCCTACCAAAAGTGCATTAGGCAAGCAGGAAACCAGATATTTGGTCTATGTTTTGAGAACTGGAGAAGTCAAGCCAGAGATATCTAAGATAGAAGCTGTCCCTAAAACAAAGAAACATGTCAGGTCATTTTTAGAGCTGACTAGTTACTGTCAGAGAATTGTTCCCAACTTTGTCTAGTTAGCAACTCCCCTCACTGAATTCATGACAAAACAGTTCCTGAATAATGTGAAATGGACCACAGAGTGTGATGAAGCTTTTCGAACCATCAAGGCTGCATTATGTTCAGCCCCTGTTTTAAGAGGTCTAGACTTTGAGAAACCATTTTTGTTACACACAGATGCATTAGAGGCAGGTCTAGGTACAGTCTTGAATCAGCATATAGATGGGAAAGAACATCCCATTCTATATATAAGAAGGAAGTTGTAAGACAAAGAGAAAAGGCACTCCACCATTGAAAAGGAATGCCTTGCAGCAAAGTGCACAATGAAGTCCCTTAAGTTTTATTTGCTTGGAGATGACTTTATACTTATAACAGATCATAATCCTCTGTGTTGGCTTAACCAAGTGAAGGATAAATATTCCAGAATTGCATGGTGGTACCTGGCACTAAAGCCATTTAAATTTAAAGTGATGCACAAATCTGGAAAAGAGAATGTCAATGTTGATTTTTTGTCAAGATATGGATGAGGAATAGAGCATTATGAAGGTTGAAAAAATGTGTGACATTAAACTTTTCTGTTTGCCGTACTACATATGCACTGGATTATAAAGGTTATGAGCTAATGTTAGAAAATAAGAAAAATAAAGTTTTGGAAACCTGTTTTTTAAAACAGGTTTCCTCTTAAAGAAGGGGCATGTGACAGGGCTGAATAAGGCCCTGTCCCATTTGTTATACAGAAAGAGTTTAAAGCAAGAATCTGTTCTATCCTCTCCTTTTCTGTCTCTTGTTTCTCTGGAAGCACAACCAAATGATTTAGTGAGACCTAGGACCTGATCATTTTGAAGGTTTCGCCATTCTCCACCTCTCACTATCTCTTTACTTTCACTTGCTGTTTCTGTCTTTTCTTCCCATTTTGCATATCTGCGGTTATAAAAATATATGTAAATCTTTATGTGATACTAGGATCCCTTGGTATTAAAATGTATATAGTTGTACTGTTGAAATCATTTCAAAAAGCTATTTGGAATTTGGGGGTTAACCTGAGATGCAGTTTGAGCTCCTCTAAGGCTTTTTTTGTAATTTCTCTTGCAGAGCTGTCAGCTGGGGGCCAGCTTGCAAACCTGTTCTACAAAGAAACTGGCAAGAACATTTTGTGAGAAACAGGATGCCTTTTAATGAGTTCCCAGGCAAAGACTTATAAAAAGAGCAGGAATGCTTTTACTAGAGAGAATGAGAGACAGAAAATTTGAATTAGAGATGCCCTCAGATGCAGGACTTTGTTTTCTCTGTGTGTACTGCCTTTGTAAATAGTTATGCTAAAATATTTTTATTTTTTATTTTACTGTTATTAGTAATAATAAAATGTTACCTATGAATTTTGCAACTGCTCCTGGTCTTTCTATGCTTTCTTACCTGTGCCTCGATGACACAGTATAGCTAAAACAATTCTTTGCAATTCAAAGTCAAACATAAAAGCATTGGCATAACTAAGCACAATTGTACTGCCCTTTGCAGTACCTCTTCACGGTTGAAAAAAGCTGTTCTCATACTTAAAGAAATTTTTTTTTGTAAGGACTAGCTCTACCAGTGCTGGTAGCCTTCTAGAAAGTGGGTGATAACCAGGTGTCCTCCTGTATAGCATAATTCCCATGCTCTGTATAACCTGGTCATGCGCTATCAATGTATATAAATCTTTGAAATCACACGTGACAAGTATACCATTGTCAATTCTTCACTTACTGTTAATATCCTCTAATATTTCTATCACTTGGCTACTGTCCCTGTCATAGGCGGTCACATCTGAAATAAGAGGTTGAAAGTGAAAATTAATAAATGTTGAAAGAAACTCTAAAACTAATCCTATCACCAATATGAGAGGGTGCCCAGAAGGTTTCATGTTGTTTTTATGAATTTTAGGGATGCAATAGAAAACTGGTACCCTGGGGGTGTGATTGTACTAATAACTCTCCTTGCCATTCCTTAAGTCATTTAATTGCCACCATGTCATCAATAAGATCTCTGATATACTCTAGAGGGGTGTATTTGATCCTATTATTTAATAATGCCTGACACATTTCTTTGTGTTGTGAATAATTCTGGATAACAATACCTCCTTGCATATCTGCTAGTTTAATTATAATCATGGTATCCTGGCTAAGGTATTAAGGGATTGACTTTCTCTTTTTGTGAGATTATCGCCATCATGTAATCTAGTCTCCTTCTACTTTGAGCAGTGGGTCTAGATCATGAAGAACCATTATTGCGAAGGTCTGCATCTAAGTGATTTATCACTTTAGGAGGATTATATGAAGATTTAATATTCATATAGTTCTTAATGTGTATCTTATGTTGATCCTAATGGGGCATAATGATCTGCTAAGAGTTTGAATTTATGCTTTTATTTTTCTTTGCTGAAAATTGTGGTAAAAGCTTTAATGATTTTGAAAAAAAATTATTATGAATGGCGTCATCACACTGCAATGTCATGATGTTCATACAGTTACTGCCAGTTTCAAAGGGTTTAATAAGAAGCAGAAAGAAGTCTGAAATTACTAGCAGTTATCACACTGGAAACTAAGAAATTCAGGGTGAGTTGCATGTTATGTAGAGATGTTTGCTGAATGTTGGGTACACTTAGACACTAAGATAGTGGGTCCAATTCTTAAAGGTCCTGGAATGGCACAAAGGGCTTGAACCACAAGGAATGGCGCAAAGTGTCCCTTGCACCCAAAGATGCTCTGGGAGCAATTTTCAAACACAGCCTGCATCAACCACAGGCAGTGTGCACCAAAGGGGGCTTCTGCCATCCTTACAGCACAAAATGGGCTGTGACATGGTGCTAGAGGTACATGCATCAGCCACAAGCTGCCATATCCCCTATGTCAGTATTCTCTAAGCCCTCCCAGAGGGTGAAATTCTAAGTACCTTTAAATCAGCCAGTGCTGGTCTAAGGGTACATAGAATATCACCCTCCAGGAGAGTTTGATCACTTGTGCCACTCTCCCAGCCCTCGCTCAACATGTGCCACAGTCTACCTCCATCTCCAATCCCCATGTAGTAATATTATCATGGTATCAATCCCAGGTGATCCAATGGACACCACTAGCCCTATTGTGCCTGTATATTAAAATAATAAAAAACACATTCACTGGTGGTCTAGTGGCCCCTTGCACTTACACAGTATGCCCGTATATTAAAATGTTAAAATAAACATTCCCTGGTGGTCTAGTGGCCCCAACCCCTGATATGCCTGTAAATTAAAATATTACAAGAAACATTGCCTGGTGGTCTAGAAGACCCCCCTCCCTATCCTGACTGTGCCCATACAATATATAGATATGTATCCCTGGTAGACTAATGTACCCCACCCCTCCAACAAAGCTGGTAATGCCCACCACCCCGCTACCCCCATCATGAAACAGATCCATCAACAAGAACAGCCCTCATCACACCACCACGTCTGGCTGCCAACTGAGCTGTCAAGGAGCAGTGTGTATTGTATTAAGTATGTGATCATTGATTGACAGTTCACTAGAGCTGTTAGTCAATGAACAAGTAAGTATGTGATCATTCTTGACAGCTCAGTTGGTGGTTGGAAGTGGTGGTGTGAGGAGGGCTGTGCCAGTCACCAGCCCTGTTTCAAGATAGGAGGGAGTTGGGTGGTGGACAGTACCAGCTGGGTTGGGGGAGTGGGGGTCCACTAGACCACCATGGATATACAGTATATCTAGGTATTCTATGGACACATCAGGAATAGGGAGGAGGTTGACCAGACTACCAGGGAATTTTTCTTGTAACATTTTATCTTACAGGCATATTGGGGTAGCGGGCTGCTAGACCACTGGAGAATGTTTATTTCAATATATGGGCATATCAGGGTGGGTGGGCAATAGACCATGAGGGAATTTGTTTTTTAATATTTTAATATGTGGGCGCATAAGGGCTGGGGTGGCACTATACCACTAGGGACTAATACATCATTATGTTATTATAAGGGCAGATGGGGGGGTCCCTACACCACCAAGGATGTGATTCATGTACTACAAATGGGATCAGGGTGCGGGGGACTGCTAGCCAGCAGGGACTGGAACATGGCCACCCCACAGCTTGCAGCACACCATCCAGATGTGCCATCTGTTTGACACACAGCCATGGTTTCTGAAAGCCACTGGACTTTGCGGCCGGTACCCTACCCACTAGAAAATCAGGTGCAGGGTCCCTGGCACACTGGCAATTGGTGCATGCTGCCTTTGGCATAGATTGTGCCAGGTTTTGAGAATTGAGTTGAGTATATTTATATTAATGGATGAAAGAGCACATGAGCTCACCCCAAGCTGGAACTGAAGAGTAAAGTTCTGAGCAAAGAGACTTTGAATCAGTATATGTACCAGCATAAAACTAATATATCAAGAAAGAAGTTGAAGCTAAGGCATTGCTGTCTGTTCTTTTACTTTCAAAGAGACACATTAAACAAATACACAATTTTCCCAGTTCAAAAACTTGGCTGTGAAACTGACAGGTAATATTGATTTGTAATCTGATTTAACTGTCATATATTTCATTTTAAATTAAATACTAAAAGGGATTTAATGTTAAATGCAGCTGCCATTCACAAAGAGGAAAAAACATGAATTACAAATGTTTTCCAAACAGACAGTTTGACCAGGTGATTGCGATAGTTTGTTTCTTCCAAAAGGTTTTGCATACCAAGATATATATATATATATATATATATATAGATATATATATATAGATAGATAGATATATAGATATATGTCTATATATATATATATGTATATATTATGATAGCACGGTAGTGCTACCATAGTTTGGGTTGAGGAACCATTTACATGTTAAACCTAAAATTTTACACCTTAATAACTCTGCAACTGTTCAACAGATTTGCCTGAAATTTGAATAGTCAATCAAGAACCATACATCTTGGGATCTGCAAACGTTTGTACTGTTTGGAATATGGCTGTGGAGTTATTAAGAGTGATCTGCGCACGTGTTTATGCTTTTTTGGAATTCTTTGCTCGCCTCTACAGCACGCACAGTTTTCGCGACCGGTCCAAAATTTTCAGGGAATGTGCCACCGGGGTCCCCCGATGTGCCTTTTGAAGATTTCGTGAAAAAATAGTGAACGGTTCAAAAGTTATTCAAAAAACAAGTTCCCATTATAAGTCAATGGGAACAGGTAACAAAAAGTTCGAAAGTGTTGCAAATGCAGTTTTTACTTTTGCAAATGGCCCTTTTACTGTCGCAAATCTGCCATTTTGTTTTCAGTTGGTGATCAGAAAAATACTTGGCATTTAAATTTGGGACCCTCTAACAAACTAATTCTTTTTGTATTCACCTAGTCAGACCCTGAGGATGCTAAGCATGTCATTATTTTGGGGAAAAAACACCCCAGAAATATGTTTTTCAAATTTCTGGAAAAAGTACTTTCGCAAAGTAGTGTCGGACTTGCGACACTGTCGAATGAATTTGCGAAAGCTTTCGCAAAGTTTGACAGTACTTTTCCAGGCTGTGGGAAAATGACAGCAATTCTTTGTCACCCTGCTGCAAAAGAGCAGTTTGGTGTTTTGGGCTGAAATTTGGAGGGAACACAGCCAATATCTCACAGATGTGATTTTCGGTGTTTTGGTGAAAAAATATTACATGGCAGCAAAGTGACGGCACTCCAAAGTTGATGTTTTTTCCCATAGGATAACATTACAGCGTCCACCGCATTACAGGAATCCTTTGCCGCCCTGCTGCAAAATAACGGTTTGGTCTTTTGAATGAAATTTGGAGGGAAGAAAGGCAACATCCCACAGATGTGCCTTTTAGTGGTTTGGTGAAAAAATATTACAGGGAGGGAAAGTTATGGCACTGTGAATTTGTCTTTTTTTCCCCATAGGATAACATAAGAAGGAAGTATAGTGCAGTGGTCTAAGGCTCTGAGCTACAAATCTGGTGACATCCAGCAGACCAGACCTGGGTTTGAATCCCACAGCTTCCACTTGCATACTGTGTGTCCCTGAGCAAGTCACTTAATCTTCTTGTGCTCCCAGGTTGCTCCTGTAAAAAAGCTTTCAGTTTAGTGTGCTATACCTGGTTAAACAACTAAATAAAAAAAAAAAAATAAGAAAAACATTACAGCATGCATCGTGCCTTTCGGGGCCCATATCTCAGAAATGGTGTGAGATATGGACTTTTCGATGGGGGTTAAGTACAAAACTAGCCAGGAAAGTGTTAATTCATATGACTTTTAAATTTTTTTTCTATGTCGTATGATTCCTGAGATATAAGCAATTTAGTATTCCAATTCCTCATTTTCTATTCTGAGAGCCATTATTATGCATACATTTTTTGTATTCACTGTCTTTCTATATGCAGTTTTTCTGGAAAACTATTGTGTGTGTTTCTATAACTGTTACCCTTAACGCTTCTGCTTGTGGTTCTGTACCTGTTTCAGTTACTTTTCGTGTCTACGCCACCTTGTGTGTTACCCTTTGTGTCTTCATTTGCACTTCTGTTTCTGTTATTTTAACCATTTGTGTCTACAGTACTGTTTATCTTTGTGTTTCGCTTTGTGTCACTATGTGCATTACCATTTTTGTTTGTGGGCACTGTGTTACTATGTGACAAGACAACATGTGGCAGGAGTGCAGGGCCCCCATCGCTGGTCTCATCACTGTATTACAGTCACTATTTCTCAGTACTGTTTACCTTTGTGCTTCGATTTGTGTCACCATGCCGATTAACATTTGCGTTTCATGATCATGTGGCGGGAGCGTACATTGACTATTTCTCAGTACTGATTATCTTTGTGTTTCGCTTTGTGTTAACATGTGCATTACCATTTGCGTTTGCTGGCACTGTGTTACTATGTGACAAGAGATGATGTGGTGGGATCGTGGGGCCCCGAAGGGCTCTGTGCTTCCGTCACTGTATTACATTCAGTATTTTTCAGTACTGTTTATTTTTGTGTTTCACTTTGTGTTACCATGCGCATTACCATTTGTGTTTGCTGGCACTGTGTTAGTATGTGTGAAGACACCATGTGGCAGGAGCGTGGGGCCCAAAGGGCCTCACACTCCCGTCACTGTATTACATTCAGTATTTCTCAGTACTGTTTATTTTTGTGCTTCGCTTTGTGTTACCATGCACATTACCATTTGCATTTGCTGGCACTGTGTTACTATGTGACAAGAGATGATGTGGTGGGAACGCGGGGCCCCTACATTCACTATTTCTCAGTACTGCTTATCTTTGTGTTTCATTTTGTGCTAACATGTGACTTCCCATTTGTGTTTGCTGGTACTGTGTTACTATGTGACAAGAGATGACGTGGTACCACTCCTGTCGCTGTATTACATTCAGTATTTCTCAGTACTGTTTATCTTTGTGTTTTGCTTTGTGTTACCATGCGCATTACCATTTGTGTTTGCTGGCACTGTGTTAATATATGACAAGAGATGATGTGGTGGGAGTGCAGGGCCCAAAGGGCCCTGCTGTCCCATTGCTATATTACATTAACTATTTCTCAGTACTGTTTATCTTTGTGTTTCTCTTTGTGTCACCATGTGCATTAACAATTGTGTTTGTGAGCAATGTGTTAGTATGTGTAAAGATATCACATGGTGGGAGCGCGTTTATGGGCACCATGTTAGTATGTGAAAAGACATCACGTGGCAGGAGCATGGGGTCCATGCTCCCGCCACTGTATTACATTCAATATTTGTCAGAGTAATTTTCAAAAAGAAGGGAAATTAGACAGAAACACTCTGTTTACTGCTTCAGTTAGTGTTGTTCCACAGTGACAGAAGTGAGGAAATTCTGTGTTAGGGTTCAAAAGCATAAATATGCATTCACTCCACACTCCCCTGAGCACCACTGGCACACAGAGACACACACACACACACACACACGGAAGTAAGGGGGAGAACCAAGGCAACAGGACCAATCACAGACAATCAGCAGGCGGTGTCAGAAATAATATACAACTAGTCTACATACTGCATACTGAGTGGAGAGCCACAGCAAAAATATACCTATGGACATGAATAGTGTAGCTCTGGCATTGCAGCTGTAGAGAACTTAGCACACTTAGAAGTATCATTGCAGGTGTACAGAAGTTAGTACGCTTAGGAGTTGCACAGTCTCATGGGGTAGGGGACTACACATTCAGACCACTTGCTGCATGTTAAGTGAAGAGGCACAGGCAAATAAAGGTGATGCAAATCACTTGTACGCTTCCATAATTACAGGTACAGTGTAGTTAGCACAATTATCACTTAAATGGCCTCAGCCAGGTAATGCCTTTCCAAACTGTGACACCAAGTACTGGATCCTCACTAGAGACCCACAACACAGTTGCAAGTATTGACATCAATGGTAGATGTCAGTGATTGCAGGGTCACTCAAGTTAGCATAGTTAGTGTTTGTGGGGGATTGGACAGACAGGTAATGCTTTCTCCAAAAAATTTGTACTGCATCATGAGTACTGATGCACAGAAAGACTGAGGCAATGGACATCAATGGTACAACTCTGTATTTGTTGGTTGACACAAGTTTGCACAGTTAGGATTTGTATGGGCTCACCCAGGAAATTTTGTCATGCATACCAGTTACTGATTGTGACTGTACAGCCACAGCTTCATGGACTTAACAATGTCGCATATCTCTCTACAACAACTACTGCACTCTGACTGCAGACTCAGAGGAAAAGTAAGGGTGGTTCATACTAGTTAATTTAGTTAGGAATTACAGGAGCTCTGTCAGGCAATGTCCGAACCCCTAGCCCACATACTGCATACTGAGTGGAGAGTACAAAACAAAAAAGCCCATGAAGATGAACAATGTCAGGGGGGAACTGCACTTGCAGACCACTTGCTGCATCCTGAGTGAACAGTCACAGGAAAAGATAGGCAATGTACATCAGTTGTACAGCTTCCTGATTACAGGAACAGTCCAGTTAGCACAGTTATCACTTGAATGGATTCAGGCAGGCAATGTGTCTTCAAACGTGACAGCAGGTACTGCATTGTCAGTGGAGGTACACAACACAGGTGAGAGTATGGACATCAATGGTAGACATCACTGCATCATGAGTGGTGATCCACAGGAACAATAAGGCACTGGAGATCAATGGCAAACCTCTGTAATTGTAGGTACAGTGAAGTTAGCACAGTTAGGAGTTGCATGGGCTCAGCCAGGGGAATTGTAGCACACATAGCAGTTACTGCATCCTGAGTGTATAGCCACAGCTGCACAGTGTTAGATTGAGATGTACCACACCTCGCTACAGCAGCTACTGCCCACTGACTGGAGAGGCACAGGAAAACTAAGGGCAGTACAGACTACTTAACACACTTAGGAATTACAGGAACAGTGTCAGGCAATGTAACACACCTAGCCCACGTGGTGGATACTGAGTGGAGAGCCATAGCAAAAAATAAGCCCATGGACACGTAGGTGTGGTAATATTTCTTCCAGTTGATTTGCATACTTAAAAGGAACAACAGTTACATTCTAATGTTATTATGTCATGGTTCAGTAAAGACTCAACACAGGTGGTTAAGTTTAAAAAAGATTTATTGCCAATTGGTGAAACTGAAAAATGGCCAATTAAGATTTTTTTTTTTTTACAAAATCAGTCTCACAATACAGTCCTTGCATGTGTGTAATCATTGCTTGGAACATATCTAAATGTATGTCATTTATAGTAAGTAGATGATATGAATTGGAATAGGTATGTACATATGGAAATACAGCATAGAAAGAAGGCAGCAGAAGAAGGCAATTTGGTCTATTAAGTCTGCTCGTGTTGCAGGGTTCGCGTCTTGAGCTAGTGTCTCTGCTATCCCTGCACAGTCCTCCCATCCTCACTAGGCATGATTCTTATCTTCCCCCTATGCATATACCTGGCTCTTTTATAGCTGGTCACTGTTTTTAACGAGGTGACCTCTTTTAGCAGTGTAGTATAGTGTGAGTGTTCACTACCCTTTGTGGGAAGAAGTGCTTTCTGACATTCCTCCTGAACCTCCCACCATCAAGCTGAAGACTGTGCCCCTTCATGATATGTTTGCCACTCAGCTTAAAGAGACTTTGGTTAACAATATTATTTATACCTTTTAAGTAGTTGAATGTTCCAATCATGTCTCGTCCCTTACTCCTATCCAACATTAATGAAGGTATGTCAGGAGCTTCTAAGCAGTGATTACACACATGAAACAGTGATGATTTGTTGTTATTGTGTGACTGATAATGTGTATGTTCATGGGGTGTGCAAAAAAACAGATGCTAAGTGTTCAAGTAGTAGAATATAAAAAGTTTATGATTTCAGTTACATTAGATAACTGGTATGTTCAATTAAATATTTTAAGATATATCACTGACATATGGAAAATTCCCACCCGACCCCTCAATAGAGGCGATCATAAACATTGCCAGGAACAGGTATGAAGTGCGTTGTGATCAGTAACAGTGTCTGATTTACAATTTTCAGTATTAACATAGATTACATTTACTTGTATGACAAGTACAACATATTTCATATTATTACAGGTACAGTATACATTTCTTTCAATGGTTACTTTAGTTACTATATCAGTTCTGAACTAGTAAATAACAAATGTGTATAACATGTTGTTTTTATGAAAGATATGGGTCACTGAACTTAATCACTATAGTGTTCTATTATATGTTAAGGAGAAATTGTTACTTGAGTCTTATAGTAACACTTTTACTAGAACAATTAAACTAGTTAACAGCAATGGTGAGATGAAATGAGAATGTAAATATTATTTACATGTCATTACATAGGTATTCAAGAGTCATTTGATAATAAGCTGCAATACTTCAGTATTCACACTTGCTTCATTTCACTTGCTTCATTGTGACTAAAGAGTTTTATATTTACAGATGTACAGTTTCAGTGTGACAAATACGTCAGGCATAGTTCAACACTGTTGCATGGTGAAAGAATGATGCTGTTGTCAAGATGACAGCAGCTAATAGACAAAAAAAACTGGTGATAGAAAACTTGTGACAGAGTGTTCTCTTTGATGTGATAAGGGACTACTTTTGTGTCTCTGCAGAGGCAAAAAGTTAGCAACTGGCAACAACTCAGTGCATTTCTTTAGTAGTGTCATAAGACACACTATGTGTGTCCCTCTAGAGTACACATCGCTGAAAACATTACATGCTGTTTCTATGGATGTAGTATCTACTCTGATTCTCCAATTGTTTAATATAGCAACATGTTCTGGTGATAAAGAACCTGTACGAGCTTCATCTAAAAGTGATTTGTAAGCCAGATCACCACTTTGGCGCATGTTCTCATACAACTCAACATAGGTAAATAACTCCCAAATGTTATAACCTGCAATGCAGCCGAGTATGTTCTTTGCTTACTTGGCAGTCAGAGTTGCAAACACATGCTCTGCATTAACTGGTGCAAGCTGAAAAAGGTCCCCCAATACAACAATACTTTTGTGACCAAATGGTACTCCATCATCAGTACCTAAGACCTCCTGTAGACGTAGGTGTATACAAGCAAGCATTACATTGGAGACCATGCTGATTTCATCAATGATGAGTAACTTCATCTTTGTGAACATGGAACAGAGCTGAGATGCAACCTCAAATAACAGTTTACAATACTCTCCTGTTTTGCCATGTTCCACTGGCAACATAAAGAGATAGTGTAATGTAACTCCACCAATGTTGTATGCAGCTAGTCCTGTAGGAGCAGTAACAGCAACAGACATCAATGACCCTGTCAGGCTTCGTATTTCAGCAGTGATGGCTTCTATAAGGAAACTCTTTCCTGTGCCAGATGAACCACTAACAAAGATCAGTAGTGGTTTATAGACAAGACAGTCACATTTTTTTGTTTCATGTAGTAGGCCATGTTGAACAGCGTCAATGACTTGAGAGTGAACTACATGCTGCTGCTGATTCAGTCTTTCTCTCAAGTCAGCTGGGTTGACAGTGGAGTGTGTTCCATGTTCCATGGCTGTCTCAATTTCTGAGATTAACACCTGTGGGTCATTTAAAGGCAGAGGTTCACCTAGAACAGCTTGTGCTTCTGGATCAAGATTGTCTTATGAGCTAACATGAGTGTCTTCCTGAAGCTGCTTCTCTGCCTTCTCAAGCTGTTCTTTATCAACCTCCAGTCTCGGTATGTATGTCTCTGAGTATTCAGTTTTGAAAGTCTCTTAACTGAGATTGAATTCTTCCTTGAATGTATCACAGTCACCTTTTAATTCAGACTCATTTCTCCAGGGTCTAAATAGGAATAGGAGAGCAAAGTAGTAATGATCTCTGCTCTCCGATGTGCCTAGATGTAATTTACAATGGTCTATGAGCCATGGCTTGTGTCTCTTTATGAGACAGCCATCCACTCCATTCACCTTGTAAATGTGGCGTGTTGTCAGGTTATATATCTGCCTTGTAGTCATACCACTTAGCCACCTGAAAGAGACACATATCATCCATGTCATCGTGTCTACGGGGGTAGTATGTGTCTATCAGATTATTCTTTAAGATAATTTTTGAAGAAGGTCTATGGGCAGCAAATTCCTCAACTTCAGAATGGGGAATCAGTACACTTTTGCATTTGTCTTTGTAGTTCACACTGAGAAATCGGACAGCATCAGACTTCCCGTACAGATGTGTACCCATTAAATGGTCACTGGCTTCATAAGCTCCACATTCTCTGTGTGAAAGGGTCTTCAAGCCCAATGACCACAGCTGAGATGTCAGGCTCTTGCTTGAACTGGCAATATCTTCCCAAAGATCTTGAAAGCTAGTTTGCTCATGTTTGGTTATGTACGAAGTCACGTACCACACCAGGACCAATGAGTTGTCAGCCACAAACTGAACATCTATGTTTGCTTGCCATATTAGGAGAAGAGTTGGGTTGTAGTCATTGATGTACACCTCTTTCTCATCTCTGAGTAACTCGTATACCTTCTTGGTTGATTTTGCCTTCAAGTGGTGTCGCATTGCTGAAAAAAGTTCATTCATGGAACCATTCTGACAAACTTTTCTAGGGAATCGGAAGCGACATCGTGTGTACCAATTAGATTTGTTCTTTACTACTCGCTGGCAGCATTTTGCACAAATATGTTGCTAGAACTTTTGTACCAACTTCCAGAGTGTAGGACTGTCATACTTGTCTGGAATGTGACAAGTGATATATGTCTTGATGAATGCTAGCACTTGTGCTGCTTCATGTTCACCTATGCATGGTGCATCATTGATCCACAATAACATATGAATATGAGGGGCACTCCATGCTTGATATTCCGTCCTCCAAAAGTAATGCTCCACAGTACCAAGAGGTGGATTGTCCTTTGACAATATGAAAGTCAGAATGACATGGAACCGCTTGTGAAAATGTCTTGTGACAGACATAGGATCAAGTGAACACATTTCTCCAACAGTCATTGATGAAATGCCATCAACATCAGAATTTGCCCACTTCAACAGTTCAATGAGCTCATCCCAGGCATATTCAGCACAACTAAGTGTGACTAACCATGTGGCTGCACCATACTCTCACAGCATTGTGATCACTTTGGAGTGTCTACGATACCAATATTCTTTGGTGCAACGTAGACTTGAAAGTATGGAAGACAGATTCACTTTCACATCTTCATCTTTCTGCTTTAATTTCTCTAGAAATTGAGCAGCTGTTATTTCATCTAGTAGAGTTGTGAGTTGAATAGTATGTGCAATAGACGCAGACAGAATGCTAAGTTCACTCTCCCAGAGGAGATGAAACAGGTACTGTATGTTACGTCTGAATTTGCCATCTTTACTGAACACATGGCTAGTGCGGTACTCAGCACCCTGTACATGCACTTCCCTTTCATCTAGCCATCCACCTGACCCTTTTGGGAATAAGTCTGGGAAACAGCGTGCTTCTAGTGTTGCCTCCCAAATGCTAACAGGCTCACCTTCCACCTGTTTCATTTGATAGAGATCAATGTTGTCTCCTACTGGATCTCTGCCATGTAGTGGGTGAATTGTGTACTGTTCATACACATTGTCACTTGTCTGTCCACTGACCTTCTCAATCACTGGCTTAGTTGTTTCTAAGAGATCAAGTTGGACAGAGAGACTAGTCATGTGATCTATGTCAAGGTCTGTATAAAAGGGATTGTTACTCTTTAAATAACTAAGAGCAAGCTTTACCTTCTGTACATTGACAACATCTTGCCAGATGACCCTGGACTTAGTTGGAACACCATTTACAAGAATCACCAAACTATTTTCCATAGAGATTGCCTCCACATTTTCATGTAGAGGAAGTGGGAGATACATCATGGAACCCTTTAGAGATCTGATGAGTTCTTTCTGTGGAATGTTCCGTGTCTTTGTGTTCAGACATAGAATGATTTGAAATGGTTTCATTGCCTGAATTAGAATGCATTCAAACATATTCAATGTCGCAATCTCACTTGGTGTAACATGTGCCTCCATATTATTCAACAGTGACCTTGGTGGCAGACTGTTAGACTTTAATTTGGAGAAACAGTGCTTGCACAGCAGAACGGTGGTCTGTAACTGAAAGTCAGATTTCATCAGCAAAAATGCTGAGAGACGGAACCTCATGTCATTGTATGGTGACAAGGTTTCAAGGTTCACTGTGACTGTTTGCTGTAGCACAGATGGTCACATGACACCCGTTCAGAGTCAAACTTCTGAGACTTTGCCAGCTCAAATTTTGCAATTTCTTTGCTATACTGTTTCAGTATGTCAGTTTCTAACACAGAAACAGATGTTTCAGCAGAACTTGCTGACTGATAAATAGTTGTGTCTGGTGCAGAAGTCACATGTTGCAGCTGTTTGAGAAATGTGATGGCACCCTGCATGTCATCAGACTGCAATAAGTCATGTAAACAAGTTTACTGATTGACAACTCATCAGACTTCATATACCCTGTATACAAAGTTTCGCATACCTGTTTGATGCACTCCCAGCATCCGCATGTTGTGAAAGACACTTTCACAAACACCGCTATCGAGGCATGCTAGTGAGTGACCTGTAAGTCCAGTATGTGGACAGATTTCACAAAGGTCAATCTTGTTAAACAGTTTATATCTTTCTTTGAGATCTGTTATCACAAATAGGTTGACAAACTATTCAGCTTTTTCAAATGATGATTGCCTATGGTTGCAGGCTTCATCACATGGCCATGAGAGACAGTGCCGTTTATGGGACACAGTGGTTGCATTACAGTCATCATTTGTGTCCATTGCTGTGTCATCACAGACACTGAGTACATTGACCAGCTTACCGGACTCATCAATGGTGAACTTGCTTTCTTTTTTCTGTGAATAATAAGATTCTTCCCAGAAATATGCCTCTGAGTGCTGTGTGTGCATCCAGTACCCAGTGACCTGTGAATACATCACAGAAATTGTGCACAGTCAAAGTAGGATACTGTTGTAGCCTTTTTTTGATGTCGTACACAACTTTTCTGAATATTTCAAGCACATGAGACATCTTATGCCATAAACGTTGAAAAACAAATACTGCTCTGTTAACAAATGTGCATACTTTGAGATGCAATTTCATCAAAGTCAGATGACTCTTTGTCTTTTTGCGCTCATGTCTCATCACAGCAGCAATAAGCCTGTCGATCTTAGCTTTACTTGCTAGCGATCAGAAATACTTTTGCTTTCTTAGATGAAAATCACCAGCTGTGAGTTTATGGCACTGTTTAGAAGGTCTGTTGATGGTTGCTGTAGCAATAGTTATGTTTCGTAAACATTTTTTACTTGCTGTTGAGCAAGTATGTGGTTTTGTTGTGGAGTGAGTTACTGTAAAGCTCACTATACCAGTAGAACTATGCTTTGTTTTACATCTTGAACTCACATCACTGTTTTTAGTTATCATTCTTAAGCAACAGTGAAGTACTATGATACCTGTTTCATCTTTCTATACTTGCACATCTGTATTTACTAGGCATCTTTCAATCTGTTAGTTCACAGTGACTGTCAGCAATGTCACAGAAGTATCAGACACCTGTATAAAAGACATAGAAAAAGACAATATTAGTATATGCTTGTGTTGATCACTTCAAACATTGTATATTGACACAGATGATTTATGTATAAAATATTACAAAGAAAAAAGATTAATAAAATGCTTTAATCAGATTGGTTGCTCAAATTTTGATAGTCGTATTTTGATTCATGTTACACTGTCCTGTATAGCATTATCACATGCCATATAGATTTTTTTGTACTATTTCAATGTTCAGCAAGCAGAATCATTGGAATTCTGTATAGTGATTTTGACCTAGCATTGTTAAACTGCTGGTCAAACAATTACTATATTTAATATCTTTCTGTAAATGAGTAACAGATTAATAAAGTCAACTTCAAACACTTAACTTTTGAATATTATTTGTCATGATAGCCATAAGGCATTCACAAGAATCACATTGACAGTTATTTAATTACATCTTTGGGGCAATATAACACCTGGCTCTATCTTGTGCCACATTATGTCTCTAGGGGAGTGCTAAAGATATTGTTAAGCCAAGCTTTGTTCATGTGGTATTGCTAAGAAAAATAATCACAATAATTGATTAGGAATGAATATCGAGGTCACTTGTGGAGTGACAGAAAACAATGAAATGCAAAAATGTAGCTTCAGCAATTACACAGTTGTGCAGGTAGAGTTACGATTTCAGAATAAGTATGTGAAATTGTGTGAACTTATGTATTTGTACATTAGGTAAGAAGCAGGAAACTTTTCCCTTCAGTAATCATCATTATGTTAGTGCACTTGCGCGCAGGCAACATCATGGGACAGTGCAGATTTGGAGGTGGGGTCGCTGTTGGGAAAATGCTGGGCATGCACCAGTAGGTGCATCACACATTCCCCAATCAGCCTGCATGCCAGCGCCACACCATGCATACATAATGTGGTGAGCACAAATAAGAAAAGGTCCACTGCAATCCGAGCAAAGCTTATATGCTGCGGTCCTTTTTTTGCTGTGCTCGCCTCCATTATGTTCATGGTCCGTGAGCGGGTGGCCGCCTAACTACTGCCAAATTCGGGGGTGCCCAATCCCTCTGTCGGTTAACCCCCCCACTTTCTTTGTGTGCCAATGGGAGATCCCATTCCCCATTGGCATAAACCAGTTTCCACGCACCCTTGTAACATTGTCAATCTGCTACATTTTCATGCCACATTTTCACCACTGGCATTTGTGCACACCTCATTATCAACAGTCCAGCTGCCTTTTTCCACAGCCTCCCAAAACATGCTTCCACAGCTCTGCCACACAGTGGTGTACTCGCCGTGCAAAATCACCTTTTGGGACACATTAACAAGCTCACAGCGCTATGCCTCTCCACCTCCGCCACTGCCAATGCCAGTGTGACAACATTAGGCATTGACAAATGTTTGTTTTTGGAAAAAATCAACAAATTATGTTGTAAATTCAAAGTTTTGAAAAAACAGTGTTGTGTGCACAAAAGTGTCACAAAAATAGTGTTGTGCATTTGAAAGTGTCGCAAAAAGTGGTGTCGTGCATGCAAAAGTGTCACAAAAGTAGTGTTGCGAGTGCTGTGAGAGTATGGTGCAGCCACATGGTTTGTCACACTTACGTCACCCAGAAATTAAGTATTGTTATGATTGGCTATACCTACCAGATGGTGTACACTTCTCGCATGCTGGGAATTGTCATTTTTTGGGAGACCTTTGAGATGCAATCCTCAAAGTCCTCTAAGAATGTCAGACTGTTTGAACAAATAGCAAAGTGCAAACAAAGGTTCTTTTCAGAACCAAAAAATGTTGGTCAAAAAATAGAACAGCTGCATACATTACTCACACAGATGTAACACATGGTTCGGGAATATTCAGACTGTACCAGTCTGTAGAACAAGCATGGGCAAAGTGCAACTGCAATGCAGCAGGTTGTTGTCAGGGCAATATTTTACAGTGCTGTAGCATGGTCAGCATTGTTAAATATTTTAGTCTGGCAACCTGCATTGTGCATGTTACTCTGGCACTGCACAAGTGTAAGTGGGCATAGAGGAGTAGGGGGGATAAAACACTGAAGTGCAGTGGTGGTAGGTTCAAGTATGACAGTATTTAGTACTGTACATGCAAATGGAGCCATAATGCATGCAAGGTGTTAATACACCTATTTGCATATAATAATGGTGTCATTACCCTTTGACCCTGCACTTTCATTCCATGGACATATATCTGCCCTAAATTCTTTCACCAACTCACGGCTAGGCATTCTTTACCGGCACAAGAAATGCCTCCCTCCTGATGCCCTCCACCTGGCTGTCACCTCCTCTGTCATGTCTCTCATTGACTATGGCCTTCCGGTCTATGGCTCAGCAGATCAGACTGCCTCAACAAGGTTCGCCTCACAGTTAATAAGGCCTGCAGACTTATCACTGGTACTCCCAGACTCACTCACACATGTGAGCTGTACACCCTGGCTACCCTACTCAACCTGGAAGAGCGACTTATGTATCAGACATGCCAGCTCACCTTTAAAGCCCTGCGTGGCCTATCCCCCATAGGTCTATCCAACTCCATTCGCCATACTGCACCGACCCTGATCACGCACAGCTCGTCAAGAGCTACCCTAGTTATTCTGAGAGCCAGGACCTCTCAAGGTCAGAGAGCATTCCCCTACCGTGTGCCCCACTGGTATAACTCCCTCCCTGCCAGTGTCTCAAACTCACTAACCTTAGCTTGCTTTAAGCCCAGGCTCAGAAACTTCCTGCTTAGCTCTCGCAAATGCAACTGCCACTAGCCTAGTGTAAAAAAAAAATATATATATATACTCTGTTTGACAATGCTCACTGAGCGGCTACCCCCCTTTCTTTCCCTACTAATTCCTCCTCCCCTATCTCCCTCCCTTCTACCCCCACCAGCTCTCCCCCGACCATAAGTTTTGCACCTTTTGTTATCTTTTGCTCGTTGGAGATTGTATTCTATTGTAACAAAATTGTAATTGAACTGTAACTTTTTAGTTTGTAAGTACTGTGTCCCTTGTACTACTGTTCTGATGTCCTCTTTGTGACGAGGTACCTTTGTAAATGAGCCTCTGGCTCAAAGGTTTCTAAACTGATGTTTAACTAAATAAATAAATAAATTAGTATGCAGGTGTGCCATTCATCAGTAACTTGTCTCAGGTATTGTGTGAGGCAGTACCTGTTGGCTAGTGATGCACCCCCCTGGTTGCTTTGTGGTAATGTATTTCAAAACTAGATCTTGGTTTTTCAATAAAAAAAATACTGCTGGTAGTACAGTGGACTGTACCCTTTCACCTTATAATGGGTTAACTGTACAAAATGTATCCCTTGTGGCCCTGTTCACTCTACTTCCTCATTAGATTGAGCTGGAGTGGCAGCTGCGGTACAGCACAACAGTTACTTTTCAACAGAAAGCCCACAATTGGGTGAGGGGGTGGGGTGAGTGGACCACCATGGATATATTTTTCATAGCAAAATAACAGTTGGTGAGTGAGGGCTGATACCAACACATGGTAGCCCTGGAGCTTGGGTGGCCACCCACAGTTGTTGGCTGCCATGTGGTAGTGTGCAATACTGCACGTACACTGTGGTTGTCATTTTTTTAAACTTTTTTTGTTTGGTGGGCTTCAACAGTGTGCAGCAGCAGTACAGGTTGTGGTTGCAGATGCTCATGTTACTACGGGATCAATACCAGGATGTGTCAAGCATGCATAGGAATGTTATTGTACCACACTACAACCCATGTGAAAAATAATTTCTGTGTAAAGTGGTATGGCAGGGTTCTGAAATGCTGTTCTTGCCATGTTCTAATCAGAATACTTCATAGAATACATAGAAATATATAGACTCTGAGACATGACCATAATGGAATGTTTGTGTATGTTTTTATTGCAGAATAGAAAACTCAGCATGAGACATTGGAGCATGAGAGAGGTGTGCTTACTGCTTGAGGCAGTCCAAGTGAGGGGGAGTGCTCGCATTTTAATGCAGAGCACAAACCAGAAGTTGTACTCAATGTGAAGGCACATGAACAGCTTCCTGCATATGGTATTAAAAGTCAAGAACAAAACCATTGTGCAGTTGAAGAGGAAGTGGAAGCTGTTGCGCCAACGCTTCTACATTTTGAAGCAGAGAGAGGAGATACCAGAGAATGATAAGTGCTGGTACTACCTCACGTATGAATTATGGGAAGCTGCAGGGAAGTCAGCTGCGGGGGAACGCCTCACTCATCGTAAGTTATTCAATAAAATTCCTCAGATTCTACCATATTATAGTACAGGTACACAATCGGGTAAAAGAAAGTCTTTTTCTGATTGAAGTCTTTGTTGTTGTAGCCATGTTAGTATCACAATAAGATGTTACAAGTCAAGTTGTTGTAGTGTAAAACAACTGAGTATTTTGTACGTCACAAGAGACATCATCTTTTAGCCTTTTGTGTTGTTTTTTGTGTTAAGGAAACAGTATTTATAACTGTTATTAAATTATGATGCTTTTTTTGTGTTACATATATAATGTATATATATATATATATATATATATATATATATATATATATATGTGTTCATACAATACATGTGTCTTGATATTGACTTAGACAAAAACATATATTTTACAATGCTTTTGAATGAATAACCCAATGATAGTGTTGGAGTTACTATCCAGTATTGATTTTATTTAAGCAGAATTGTATTTCATGTGGCATACTATATAAGTACCAAGTATTGTGTACTGAGTCAGCTTATGATCTTTTATTTATGAAATATTTATTTGCAGTAATTGTGATTTTATATGTGTCTGCAATGGCTCTGCAATACCTGATTACAGGCAATGTTAGGTGCCTGAAACATGTTGAATGCTTAAGGAAACTGTAGTTAAAATGTAATGACATTTACATGCAAAACTTAGTGGATCTACTTATTATCTTCTTTCACAGACCAGTGCAGGCACCCCCCAGTTGCAGCCAAGGTAGTACCAGCACAGTCTGAAGCTGTGGAGGCTGAGTACTCTGACACTGACAGTGTCATTCTTGTCGAGTCAGATGGTAAGATGCTGATAGAAAGAATTGTATTACAAAATTGGGGTGGTATGATGCTATCACGTAAGGTGTGAGCTGGACTACTTAACTCACTTCTTTTTAGGAAATACTCTTCAGAAAGTTAATATGACTTCCAGCACCCAAGTAATATTTGTAATATTACAACATACACCAAAAAATTGAATAGAATTCTGAATTTTGATTGTCTAGCTGGCACCTTTTCAGCGTTGTAAATACTCCAGTGTACCCACTGTAAAAGGTGCCAGCCACCACTAAGCCACATCAGGAACTCCCTGGCAAATCCATATGTTCATCGCAAACACACCACTGCAAAGCTAATGGATGGATGGCAAAGAAACGGGCAGCAATTGTGAAATACATAGTTACATAGACAGTGTCGGAAGATAAGGGCCTATGGCCCACCCAGTCTGCCCATTTGAGCTTGTAAGTTCAGTTTATGTTTTCCTAGAAGTCTGTTGCCCCTTACCCCTGACCTCCAGAATTCCTTTATGTCTATCCCATGCATTCTTAAATCCCGTGATTGTTTCAGCCCCCACTACTTCCTCTGGCAGGGTGTTCCACTTGTACACCACCCATTCTGTGAAGAAATTCTTTCTCACGTTTCCTCTGAATCATCCTCCCTCCAACTTCATCCCATGCCCTCTAGTCCTGGAACATCTTGTTCACTTACAAATAGTGTATTCCTGCACCCTGTTCCTCCCTGTAAGATACTTGTATGTCTATCATATCCCCTCTCTCCCTCCTCTCCTCCAGGGAGTACATGTTCAGTTCCTTCAACCTGTCCTCATAGGACTTGTGATGCAATCCATGTACCATCTTTGTTGCCCTCCTCTGAACCTTCTGTACCCTGTCTATGTCCTTACACAGGTAAGGTCTCCAGAACTGTACACTGTACTCCAGGTGGGGCCTCACTAGTGTCTTGTATAGTGGAATTATGACCTCCCTTTTCCTGCTGGTGATGCCCCTGCCTATGCATCCCAACATCCTATTTGCTTTACCTGCTGCCTTGTCACATTGTTTCCCTACCTTGAGGTCATCAGAGATGATACCCCAAGATCCCTTTCCTGCTTGGTGCATGCTATATCCTCACCCCCCAACTGATATATTGTGCCAGGGTTTTTGTGCTCCATATGCATTATCTTGCACTTCTTTGCATTGAATTTCAACTGCCAAACCCCTGACCATTCTTCAAGTTTCTGCAGGTCCCTTCTTATTCTGTCTACACCTTCTGGTGTGTCTACTCAGTTACAGAGCTTTGTGTCATCAGCGAACAGTGAAATTCTGCTTTCTAGGTCCTGCGCAATGTCACTGATGAAGATGTTGAATAGGACCGGTCCCAGCACTGATCCCTGTGGTACCCCACTGGTCACTCTTCCCTTTGTGGAGTGACAGCCATTTACTACCACCCTCTGTATCCTGCTGCCCAGCCAGTTACCTACCCAACACACTACTGTCCTGCCCACACCCACATTCCCCAGTTTGTGTAATAGTCTTCTATGTGGCACAGTGTCAAAGGCCTTGCTGAAGTCCAGATAGGCCATGTCCACTGCCCTCCCCTGATCCACCTCCCTAGTCACCCAGTCAAAAAATTCAATGAGGTTGGTCTGACATGACCTCCCCCTGGTGAAAACATCCATCAAATGGACGTTTTAGATATTTTTTTTTGTAAAAAAAAACAGATAAGCCCTTTGTATAATTGCAATATACCCCTGCAGGGAGTGGGTATACTGGAGGATTTACCACTCTTGGCATGGTTAAGTCTCTCGGCTGCACCTTGTGACTGAACTACACCAGCCGTGGTACATCCTCCAGTAAGCCAACACCCTGTTGGGGTATATTGCTTAAAAATTCTAAAGAACAGGGTATACTACTTCATTACATAAGTGGTGATTCAAAAGGAACAGATTTTATAGCCAGATGGGCGGTAGTTTTATACATCTCAGTTTGGTTTAACTGACTATGATCTACAACTGGTCATGACATTTCTAAACAGCAATGGTATGTGAAGTATTGTTGTCTATGAATTTTTTACCTATTATTTTATAAGTGAATGTTGTCTTCATTGCACTCTAAGAAGATATTTGTGCAGATTTTAATTGTGTTTTTGTGTCATCTCATCTTCAAAATGAGTAATACAGGTACTCAGCCCAATATATGTTATCTAGATCTTGGCTGGTATATTTAAAGTGTTTTTGCATATTGATATACTACCCACTTAGGTGAGATGTAGTGATGTGACCAGGCACAGTATACACAGGAGAATGTTCTGTTGTTCACATAATGATGTGAGAAGGGAAGAATAGTAATATATGCTAATTAGGTTGGGGGGCTGACCCATGCATACCTAACAGATTGTGATATTGAGCCTGTTATGTTCTGGTAATATATTGCCTGAATCTGTATATTTCTGAATGGACAGTATCGCATACCTATGGTAACAGTGGAGTAGTAAATGAAAATGGAGTGGGTGTCACTGAACAGCTGCATGGGCACGTGCAGTACTGCACAGAGAGAGTTTCTGAATTACAGTGGGGTGTGCAGTGTTGATGTGGCTGGCAAGGTGTGGGAACTTCTCTGGAAGATTGGCTGTGTCACTGCTGGTACTGTTCATGTAAGTGAGTTTGTTGCTGTACCCACAAGCTGGGCTGGTGTGTGGATGTCAGTGCTGGTGAATGATACAACATCCATGGAAACACAGAAGTGTCATTGCAAAGAGAAATGTGATACATGGTTGAATTGCACAATGAGACAGTATAAAAAATGTATCTCACAATAAAAGTTTAGTGGTAGATTAATATATTGTGGCATATGTTATAATATTTTTTACTTATATGTTTTATAGTGGCCAGGGAAGCAGTGCCAGTAAGAACTGTGGAGGTGAAGGAGGAGCCAAGCACCAGCTCTGAGCGTAAGTACCATCATAAAAGATATTCACACAAGATATAGTGTCACAGTCCCCTGCACCCACAATGTCTGTTCAGTAGTATGGAGGACCTTGTCACCCCTAAGGCAGCCATAGAACTACTAATTGCTAGGTACTGTGAGGGCAGTGTGGCTATTTCTGAAGTGATGAGTAAGTGGGGATGCAAACAGTACTGTAGTAGACAGTCTCAACATGTGAATGGATCATTTGTATATTGAGATTCTGTGACACAGTCTGTTATCTATGTTCAGATACCCACTTTTTGCTTTACTATGCATACAGGTGTACTATATGGTGTCACTTCATGCGTAGTTGGGAGGTATTCTGTTGTACAGTGTGCCCTAATTGTTATGATGGTACACTTATGATTACATTTTTCTTTCTCAGTGGGTAGGTGGTCAGGTGGTAGTACTACATCAAGGGGGAATCTATGATGTGGTAAGACTAGTATGGCACATGAGATCAGCTGTACTAAGCCAATTCTGAGTATGTTATCATAATTATCGCAATGTGTGTGCAGCGGTGATGGAGTGTACTGGACTGGTGTGTCATGCATGTATGTCATCATAAGTGTAATTGTATGAATGCGGGAGTGTACTGGGATAAGAAGTGTATTTTAGATAGAAAGTTTGTGATAATCAAGATGATAAGGCCTACTGTACTACAATGCATACTCAACCAATTCAAAACAAGTTTTCACTTCAATGGGGAGGGCCTAGTGTAGTACTAGAGCTAGTTACTATATTGTAAGAGTGTGATAAATGGTAGTGGGGGTACAATGGATATGTCATATGGTGCACTTGCCATTCACAGATGATGGGTGTCCTGTAATGCTTTGTAATGTGTCAAGTCACCTGTAAATGGGTACATATTGTTGTTTGCTTATGGTGTATGCTCACACCCCTACCCCTGCACAGAGACAGTGGAAGGTTAGTATGCAGGTATATATATATATATGACACAGATTACAGAGTCAGTAATGAAGACTGATGACTATGCATGGTAACGGGCCACTTATCTTTTTGCATCAATTACTGTCACAGTTTGTTTCATTATAGCAAACTGCTGTAATATACAAAAGTGCAGATGCAAATAGGGCTATCATGCATGCAAGCCAGAAATGGCACCACTTGCATGTCATTATGGCCCTATTTGTATGCAGGTGTGCCAATCCCTGATGACTTGTGCCTGCCACCCTGCCAGACTGCAGTCGCTGGTGAATGACATTCCCCTTGCCCTGACTGGCAACATGCTCTGAAGCCCATTTGTGTGCATATGTACTGTATAAATAATAAACAACCATATCACTGCTGTTCCACTGGAATGCTCGCAGCCTGATCGTGGATATATGTGATAAACTACAGTGTCCTATAACACTGGTGATCCAGTGGACTGCTCGTAGCCCAATTGCAGGAATATGTAATGAAATAATAGTCCAATATCCCTGGTGGTCCAGTGGACCACTTACAGCCTGATTGTGGGGATATGTGATAAACTACAATGTTCTATAACCCTGGTGGTCCAGGGGCCCACTTTCAGTCTGATCATGGTCATATGTAATGAAATTATGGTCAAATACCCTTGGTGGCATAGTGGACTGCTCTCAGCATGATTGTGGTTGTCAGTGAGATATAATGAGAAACCAATGCATCACTGGTGGCTCAGTGTTACTCCCCTGCACACCCATGCACTGAGCCCCACTGCCCAACACACCACCAATTAGTGGTAGGTGGCAGTTCCCCATCTGCTTGCCACCCCGCTGTCTGCTGAATGACTCCATATGGTAGAAGTGTCCAGCCATTGGTCCACAGTGTAAGCAATGGGTGTGTAGGCCATATTGTACTACAAAGTACAGAAATGTGAATGCATCCATTCATATATCTGGGTTGTGTAGTACAGTACAGGCTGCATGCCCATTGGCTTATATTGTGGCCCAAAGGGTGTACAGCCTACTGTACAGAGTCAGTCATCATGCGATGGAGTGGCAAGCCGGTAAGGAGCTGCTGACTGCTGCTGATGGGGGGATGGGGGGTGCGGCTTAGTGGGTGGGAGGGTAGGGGTGTAATGCTGGACCACCAGGGATGGATTGGTTTGACATAATATATCACTGATGCCTGCAATCGACCTGGGAGCGGTACACTGGACCACCAGGATATGGGACCATTATTACTATATTAATGCCGCAATCAGGCATGGGGTGCCAGCATGAAGGTGCCACTGGAGCTTGGATGGCCACTCACAGCTAGTAGCTGCCATGTTGCACCCTGCACTATGGCAGCTCAGCTGCGGGTGGCCAGCTGTTGCTCGTTTTTTTGAGGGGATCAACTGTGTGCAGTGCAAGTAGGGGTTGAGACTATATGGGTTAGTACATCCCAGGTTGAATATCGGGATGTGTGGAACATGGATGGGCATGACCCTCCAAATTGTGCTGCATACATTACTGATGTGCTTCAACTCATCGGCATTTGTACCAGGCACATTCCCCTTTTGAATATCACACTGAGGCACATCAGTGGGTTGTGCATGGCGACACTGTTGTGTGTGATGCACAACCCTTCTGAATATCCCATCCACTGTTTCTTTACATGATGTGTAAAGAACATATTTCATTAATTAGTTGCCAAAGTCACTGAGCTGTTGGTTTGTAAATGTTTAACATTATTTCAATTATTATAAAAAGGGTCTGAGAAATGGAGTTTTCTGATTGTCTGCAAACATTCTAACAGCCTTATGTTAATCTTTTATTAACATACATGTACAGATTGTCCATATGGTGAACAAGGTTTAAGAGTGTTTAAAAACATGTTTTATTATAATACAAATAAGGCCCTCCCAGAGATTATGTTAGTGGTCAGTTAATCACCATCTAGGCGCATGTGGCATTTGACTACACCTTATGCCACACTACAGCCCTTGAAGGTGATTAAAAGAACATTAACATAACCCCTGGTCATGCCTTACTGTTTAATTAATGTAACAGCAGTAAAAGGTGATTTGCTTCTATGAAAATATGTACACAAACTAAATAACTATATGACATGCGTGTCTCTTTTGTAGCAGTTATTAAACAGATGATTATATGAACATTAGATAATGGAAATAGTGTTGGCGTACTGGTCTTGCTATTATTCTCATGCAGGTGTGAACAAATAATATAGGTGCAGATGTTGAAGTTTACTTGTTCATACACAATTAAAGAGCTAGTATCACTGTATATCAGACTGTGTTGTTTATTATGCCATAACATTTAGGTAGTGAGTGTTGCCAAATACTAACTGATATAGAACAACAGTGTAGAAAGTACACTGTCCGTATAGATCTTTTCAAGTTGTCCACGAAGAACATAATATGGTAGAAAAAAAATAATAACAGAACTGACAAGACAGGAGTTCTGATTTACATCACACTCCTCGATAGTTTTGAGAGTGCCCAGCAAAATGTATTATAATTATTGAATTAGCTATCAATATTGTAAGATGAAAGACAGGTAGGTAATCATCATTTTGAGGCTCATATATTGCTTCATGTTTTTTGGCACTTTACAGGACTCCCTCACTTAAAGTGGTGCACTGGCCACTGCCGCTGTTACCTCAGACTCAAGCGCAAGATTGACAGTCTGATAAGAGACAATGTTGTGCTCCGTGAAGGACAGGAGAAATTGCTGTCCTTCATGGAAATGCAACAAAAGACTGTCAATCTTGTGCTTGAGCCTGTGGTGACAGCTGCTAGTGACACCGTGGCCAGCTCCAGCACTTCATCTCTACCAGTGGCATCCTGCTTCCCTGGGACACAGTGACCAGCCTCCACAGCTGCTCCGGTATCTCCTCTGGAAGGTACAACAGCTTCCACTTCCATTGCACCTCCACATTGAGTCCAACTTATGGGTTGGGCTGCCTCAAGCAGCAGCACACCTCTCTCTGACCGTTGTTTTTTTAATATTGTATATAGTTTGTTAAATATTTTTATACATATTGTCTTACATAATTGTTTTTGTAACTTTTTTAATGAATATATCTATTTTTTATGTAACATTTACTTTAGTAGATAAATAAAAAATAATATATTTTTAGGTTTTTTTAATTTTGCATTAAACATGATTGTATTTATTTAAACAAAAATTTTTGTCAGGACTGACTGTTTTCATTTAAATGTTTAAAAATAATATTTTTTTACTTTAATATATATAGAAATACATATTTTTTGAACATAACACTTTTTCTTGTGGTATTATTAAGTTGTGGGGATCTTTGTCATCAATATTTACAAAAAAGGGTCTGAGACATGCAGCTTTCTGATTAACTGTAAACATTCTACCAGCCTTATGTTAATGTTTTATTTACATACATGTAGAGTTTAACCATATGCTGAACAAGGTTTAACACTGTTTAAAACCATGTTTCATTATAATAGCAATAAGGCACTCCCAGGGATTATGTGAATGGTCAGTTAATCACCCTCTAGGGGCATGTGGCAGTCGGCTACACCTCGTGCCACAGTACACCTCTAGCAGGTGATTAACAGACCATTAACAGAACCCTTGGTCATGCCTTATTGCTCAAATATTCTATAAGAAAGCATTAATTTTCCTTAGTTTGGTAAAGAAGGGTATTATACACAAAGTTTCAGGTTTAAACAGATAACACATTACAATTGTTGTTGAATTACATATCTTGCAGTGTTATGACAACATTTTTGTAGGTACATTAATAAGTATGAGTTATGTTCAGAATTTGTGTCTAGTAAAGGTACAGAAGAGGACCATGTAAGATATCTAAACATTTAACAGTGATGCTGAGAAATAGAGTGACACATTGTTTATGTCCCACAAGAGTAGTCTCATTGGCCTGCGAAAAGATAGTTTGTGAAACAGTGCAACACCATAAATTAGTATGTGACATAACAATGTTACGCAAAAGGAAATAAATAGATATTAAGAGTCTTATGCTTGAGATGGATGTTGTCTTACTCTTCATAACAGACAATTCTGCTAGATGACTTACTGTGTTCTTCATCTGTGTGCTTTTGCCTAAGTGTGTGGTGCTGCCACAACAACATTTCAGGCAGTATTGCTACTTCTCATTCTCAAAAAGACAGGATATTCATGACAAAAAAATCTGTTTAATGCATCAGTTAGGGTTGTTCCACAGCGACAAAAGTGAGGAAATTCGGTGTTAGGGTTGAAAACCCTAACTCCGAATTCACCTCCCCAGCACCACACACACACACACACATATATGCAAGTAGGGTGGAGGACCAAGGCAATACGACCAATCACAGACAACCAGCAGCTGGTGACAGAAATAAAAATCAACTGTCTAAATGTACTACAAGACATCCCCACCCACCTGACCATGTACTGCATGCTCAGTGGAAATCAACAGCAAAACTGAGGCCATGTACACCAGACGTACACATCCCTGATTGCAGGTGCACACAACGTACCACACTTAGGAGTTGCATGGCCTTACCTAGCGATGCCCCATAATATATATGTAGCATTTGACTCATCACCTGCAAATATCCTGAGATCTTCCTTGAACCTGCAAACTACTGTGGGACAAATGGCCACTTCAACTTTTTCCTTCATCCCAATATCCATGAAAGAAGTGGAAGATCTCCTCTCTAATTTAGACACTACTAAGAGTGCAGGTGCAGACTCCTGATCCCTATTTCCTGAAAATTGCTTCACATGTCTTATCTGCCCCTCACTCATCTCTTCAATCTCTCCTAACTACTGGATCCATTCCTCTACTTGGAAAACAGCTCAAGTAGTTCCATTACTCAAATCTGGTGATACTAGGGATCTCAACAATTACAGGCCTATCTCCATCCTACCAGTACTATCCAAGATGCTCGAAAAACTAGTAAACTCTTAATTAAGGGACTATCTGGATAACAACAACCTTCTAAATTCTGCACAATCTGGATTCAGATCAAAGCATAGCACCATTACTGCCTTAGCCAAGGTAACTAATGATTGGCAGACTGCCTTGGATAAGAAAAATTGTACCTGTGCTATGTTCCTGGATTTGAGTAAAGCCTTTGACACAGTGGATCATGACTTATTAATCACCTCCCTTAACTCACTAGGCCTGGACTCCTATCACTCAACTGGTTTAAGATTACCTTTCAGATAGGTCACAACTGGTTAAAATGGAAATTACCTATCCACCTCAAAACCACTGCTAAGGGTGTACCACAAGGCTCTATTCTGGCTCCTATCCTCTTTGCCATTTATATAAACAATATTAATGCCAACCTCACTCAATCTAACATTCATCTGTTTGCTGATGATACTGTATTATATGTCAGCAATCCCTCACCTTCTAAAGCCTGTGAACTGTTACAATCCGAATTCTCCATTCTAGCACAATCTACTTGACAAAAACTACTTCTAAATGCAAAAAAAACAAAAGCTATGTTCTTTGCCACAAAGAGTTGCTCTACCACTACCCCAACATCCACCACCCTACAATTATCCACCTTACTTGGAGAGAAACTGGAATTTGTTGATAACTTCAAATACCTTGGAGTCTGGACAGATAACAGGCTTGACTATTCTGTCCATATTGAAGAGCTACTTAAAAAGCTAAGACAGAGGCTTGGACTATTTTTTAGAATAAAACATTACCTAAACAGTGATTCCAAAAAAAGGTTAATTCAGGCCTCATTCCTATCCCTCATTGACTATGCTGATTTTCTCTACTGCCATTGTTCACGTCATCTCTTACATAAACTGGACACCCTGTATCACAGGTCCATAAGATTCATTACTGACCTTCCCTCCAGCACCCATCATTGCTCCCTTTATATGGCAGTCAACTGGACATCATTACAACACAGAAGAAATAGGAATGCTGCTATCTGGATATTCAAAGCGTTAACAGGCAAACTACCTACCTATATCACTGATTGCTTTACCCAAATTACAACTAGGCCTTACACCTTAAGGATCAGTAAACTCATCATATTAAAGGTCCCCAATGCCTGCACCCGGTTTGGGAGGGCTGCTTTCAGCTATACCTTAGCAGTTGCATGGAACTCTCTCCAAAATCCATGAAGCTAGATAGCCTACTACCTCTGGCATCTTTCAAAAGATTGTTCTCCTCGCTCTTTTCCAGAGCTCTGCAATTGCTTTTATACAGCCTAATCCCCTACCCTACCTGACCCACCTTCCTTTTCCGCCCATTATATTAATTCACTTTCTATCTTCCAAATCACCTATTATATTCTCATAAAACTAGTTAGACCCTATAATTTATATTTTATGCCTACGATTCCCTTTGTCCCCTTTTTTCTTACAGGCTAAATGGTTCTATTGTTCCTTGTATATATGTAAATTGTTGTATATAACCATTTCATGTCATTGTATTGCTGTTTATGCTATTCTTGTCTATGTAATAATACTTGTATCCTCATTTGTATGACCACCAGGTCCATCTTGTAAATGAGCTTTGCTCAATGATGTTCACCTGAATAAATAAAGATTTTGATTGATTGATTGATATACAGTATATATATATATATATATATATATATATATATATATATATATATACATATATATATATATGTATATATGCATAAAACAAAATGGTTATATTAAATGCATGCTGAAAATAGAAAATAGAGTTAAAAATCTATGCTTCAACCTTAGGTCTTCTTCAGAAAATATCTAAAAGAGAAAAAAACAATGTTAGTGTAGAGGGGAGGTAAAATGAGATATATATATATGTGGGGGAAGAAAAATATTTAAGTAGTCTTTTAAAACTTATTTATTTGAAAAAGCTTTTAATCTGACTTGAATTATTTTTATGGGGTTGTTTATTCTGTTCTATTGTTATTTTGTAAAGTACTCTGAGCCCTTGGATAGGGCACTATATAAATAAAATGTGTATTGCTTGCCTATATATATATATATATATATATATATATATATATATATACACACATACACATATTTATTATAGGCAAAAAACTCCATTTAATGCATCAGTTAGGGTTGTTCCACACTGACAAAAGCAAGGAAATTCAATGTTAGGGTTGAAACCTCGCTCCCCTCAGCCCACCCCCAACTGGCATTGGGGTGCATGTTGGGGTCGTTGGCCTTAACTCTCACCCCATCACATGTGGAAAGAAGCTGAGGAATAGGAGAATGGGGCGAGAGTTAGGGACCGAATGACCACGAGCACCCAATGCCAGTTGGGGTGGGCTGAGGGTGCAGTGGGGTTTCAACCCTAACATCAAATTTCCACTTTTGTCACTGTGGAACATATATATATATATATATATATATATATATATATATACACACATACACACACACACAAGTTTAGAATATATGAAACTAATATATGCATATTTATATGAATTTTGTTTGTCGTATTTCCTGAAATATATCTTACTGACTGTCTGCCCTGCTCTAACAAAACTAAAGAGACACTTAATGACATTTGGTGAGCCATGTCCTATTACTGAAGTTTTAAGTGAGTCTAAATAATGAAGAATCATTGTTGTGAAGGTCTCTGTAAATGATTTGTCCAGGAGAATTATATGAAGATTTCATATTCATATATTTCTTAATGTCTACCTTATACTGATTCTCCACAAATCTGTCACCAATTCCACTTCCAATCTTAACCTTTTAAAACATCTCTATAAATCACTTTCTAATACAAAACAGTTTAATGGCATATAGGGAGCAAAATAAAATCCTTTATGTAAAACTTTTGTTTCATTTTGTTTCATTTGCTTTCAATATTCTATTACTCAAATTAAATATTGCAATCTGGTTATTTGATTCACAGCTGGTTACCTGCCCTTCCCCCATATGTCCCTGGTTCTATTGGATCCTTGTCTTCCTGAGCCTACAACCACCCCTTCTTGATCTTCTGGGGCTATCTTTTCTCTGTATACTTCTATTCCTCAGGGAGTAACCTGGTTCACCCCCTGTTTCCTCCTTTGGTTTATCTTGGGCACCCTGTGTGTCCTGTCCCCCCTCTGTAAAAAATGATTATTTCTACTCTATGACTGTCTTCTTCCTATATGTCTGGTGTAACTGTCCAAGCTGTCAGAGAAGTTCATGTAGGATTGATATTTATTTCTGTTGTTGTCAAATTTGTTGTAAGTATACACTCTGTTTTCTCTGTAATCAGAGGTATCTCTTATACATTCTTTTATCTTATGTTGTTTTGTTTTATCTTCATAGTCTCTTCATATTTTCTTCAAAGAAATATAGATGAGGGGGGTACAGGTAAAGTGGCAAGATTTAAAGATGCAATACTTGAAGCAACATCCCATTGTGTTAGTGAGAAAAGGAAGTACAAAAGAAGAAGGAAACCACTTTGGTTCTCAAAAACAATAGCAAAAAAGGTCAAAGCCAAAAGGCTGGACTTTAGGAAATATAAGGGAATGCAGCAGGATGAAGATAGGGAGGCACACCAAACTTCCCTAAGGGAAGCAGGGATGGCAGTAAGGCAGGCAAAGGCCCAAACCGAGGAAACACTAGCATGGACAGTAAAAGAAGGTGACAAGACTTTCTATAGATACATTAGTGAAAGAAGAAAGCCCAAAAGGAGTATTGCTAAGATCAAAGGGGATAAGGGGACATGTGAAGAGAAGGACCATGTAAAAGCATTTATCCTAAATAGATACTTCTGCTCAGTATTTACTGAAGAGAAGGTAGACAGGGCCCACAGCTCAGCACCATATACAGAGGGGGGAGAGAGGTGTGCACTAGTCCCTTCACAAAAGAAAGGGTCCTACAAGAGCTCAATAAGCTCAGGGTGGACAAGGTAATGGGACCTGCTGGCATACATCACAGGGTACTAAAGGAGCTAAGGGTGTAACTAGCAGAGCCATTATCAGAACTGTTTAGTGAGTCTCTGAGCATAGGAGAGGTCCCAGAAGACTAGAGAAGGGCTCATGTGATCCCGCTCCACAAGAGTGGTAGCAGGGAGGAGGCAGGGAACTACAGACCAGTCAGTATTACCTCAATTGTGGGCAAGATTATGGAGGCAATCTTTAAGGAATGGATAGTGCAACACCTGGAATCCATAGGAACACAGGATCCAAGACAGCATGGGTTTACAAAAGGAAGGTCCTGTAAAACTAATCTCATGGCTTTCTTTGACTGGGTAACCACAGTGGTGGACCATGGGGGAGCAGTTGATGTTGCCTATCTTGACTTCAGCAAAGCTTTCGATACTGCTCCACATAGAAGATCGATTAATAAGCTGAGTAGGCTCAGGGTGGGTGAGATGTTGGTCAACTGGGTGGCAAACTGCTTGATGGGCAGAAAACTGAGAGTGTGACTGGATAACCAGAGTGGTGGACCAAGGGGGAGCAGTTGATGTTGCCTACCTTGACTTCAGTAAAGCTTTCGATACTGTTCCATATAGAAGATTGATTAATATGCTGGGCAGAGTAGAGGTGGGTCAAACATTGGTCAACTGTGTAGCAAACTGGTTGAAGACCAGAAAAAAGAGAGTGGTGGTAAACTGTATACAGTCAGAAGAGATGTAAATCATAAGTGGGGTACCTCAGGGATCAGTCTTGGGGCCAGTCCTCTTCAATATCTTCATCAGTGATATTGCAGATGGACTGGAGGATAAGGTTTGTCTGTTTGCAGATGACACCAAGATCTGCAACAGAATAGATGATCCAGATGGGGTGGGCAGAATGAGAAGAGATCTGGATAAACTAGCAATATGGTCAGAAGAGTGGCAACTGAGGTTTAAAGCAAAGAAGTGCAAGATCATGCACATAGGGAAAAGAACTCCTGAAGCCAGCTATAGGCTGGGAAGGGGAGTTGCTGGCAGTTACAAGGGAAGAAAAAGACTTGGGCATCATCATCACCGATGACCTGAAATCATCCAAGCAGACCACTAAAGCAGTAGGTAAGGCTAGAGGGCTGTTGGGGTGTATTAGTAGGGGTATCACAAGTCAGAAGAGGGAGGTAATGATCCCTCTTTATAAGACACTGGTTAGGCCCCATCTGGAGTACTGCGTGCAGTACTGGAGGCCACACCTTCACAAGGACATTAACCAAATTGAGGCAGTCCAGAGAAGGGCAACCAAAATGGTACAGGGACTGCATCAGAAAACATATGAGGACAGATTAACGGAGCTCAATATGCATACCCTAGCGCAAAGGAGGGAGAGAGGGTGATATGATCGAAACATTCAAACACCTTAAGGGCATTAGAAACATAGAAACATAGATTTTGACAGCAGATAAGGACTGCTTGGCCCACCTAGTCTTCCCATTTCCCTACCTAATGGATAAGCTGCAGATCCTAGTTAACCAGCAGCCTACTTCTTCCTACCCCCCCAGAATTGCCTTATGACTGTCCCATGCATGCTTGAATTCCACCACTGTTCCACCATTAACAAGGTGAAAGAGTCAAACATATTTCAATATAAGAAAAATAGCAGGATGAGAGGACACAGCATGAGATTAGAGAGAGGCTTATTAAGGGATAATGTGAGGATGTTCTTTTTCACAGAAAGGGTGGTGGATGCATGGAACGGTCTACCTCAGGAAGTGGTGGACATGAATACAGTACAGGGCTTCAAACATGCATGGGATAGGCATAAGGGAGCAATACAGATGAGTATGAATAGGTAGGCCATTGACAGAGCAAAGGCCGATGGCACATTCATAAGGTAGAAAAAGAAATGGGCAGACTGGATGGGCCTTTCGGTCCTTATCTGCCATCAACTTCTATGTTTCTATGCTTCTATTCTATTAGTTTTCGTTTAATATGTTCAAGAAAAGTATTGAGTTCTGCATGTTTAAGCTTAGCCTTTAAGGCTTCCTGTTCTTTATTGATTTCATCAAATAATTTAGTCCTGTCTTTTATAATAGCCTCTATTAGTGTGCACATGAAGTCATGGCATCACTTGTTACATATCCCATCCTATTTGTAGATAAGATCCTTATCATCTATCTCATTATTTGGCTCTGTAAGCAAGATACATGGGGTACAAACATAAAGGGCTGTCAGCTATTTCGAAGGGACAGAGTAGACAGAACAGGGGGTGGGGTAGCATTATACATAAAGAACAATATAGAAGCATCTGAAATTCATCTGCCCCAGAAGACTAATTTTGAACATCTAATGGTGAGACTGGCACCATGCCAGCAAAAGCAAATAAATGTGTTAGCCTGCTATAGGCCCTTATCTCTGATCCCCAATAGGACAAGTGATTTTATTAGTAGCCTAAAAAATTAAGATGCTGTAAAAAGATTATTAATCCTAGGGGATTTTTACTTCCCAGGAATAGATTGGGGTTCATGGAGTGCATCTACTGCACCTGAAGCAAACTTTAATGATGCCCTAGACACCCTGACGTTTATAACTATGTGTCAGATAGTACCAGAGGGGAAAATACGCTTGATCTAGTGCTTAGTAATATGGATGGTATTATTAATAACTGTAAAGTGAGAGAATCTTTAATGGGAAGTGACCACAATATGATCAAATTTACTATGTCAACAAAGCTGCCCACAAAACTTGGAGTTACCAAGGTAACTAGATATGATCTAGTTGACCACAATATGATAAGGAGTCAAATCAACAACTGGGATTAGGAAAGGGCATTCATCAACCTAGATACCCTTCAAATGTGGCATGTATTTAAAATGTTTATGTCAAAGGTTGTCAAACAGCATATACCTACATCAAATAAATACAACACAAAAGGGAAAATTCCACCCTAATTTAACCACAAGATACATAAGCAAATAAAGTCCAAAAACAGGCTATATAGGAAATTCAGAAGGGATGGTACAAAAGACTTAAAAAAACAAACAAAAAAAAGGAAAACTTCAGATGCTCACAAAAGCAATAAAAAAGTTAAGATAGATGTGGAACATCGACTTATAAATAAAGTGGCAGATAAAAAAAAGCGTTTTACAACTATATAAGGAACATGAAATCACAACATAATAGTATTGGCTCCTTGACAGAGGGGCATAGGGTTGTAAGTGACTATCGAGAGATGGCAGAAATGCGCAATAAATACTTTGAAAGTGTTTATCAAAGAAGGACATATTATTGGACAGTATTAAAGGGATGTCTGGCATCAAAGTGACGAGATTTATGTCAACTGCAAGTTGCGGTAGACATAAATCCCAAATGTCTCCCAGTCCTGTCTGGCAAACTGTCAATTTTGTCGACAGCGAACTAGGTCACTGTGTAGGTGTCGCTGTCAGGGGGCATACCGTATTATAGTGGGGCCTAATTGCAATATAACAATAACAGCAGAAATGACTAGAGAAAGGCTATTGAAACTAGACCAAAATAAGTCCCCTGTTCCTGATGCAATGCACCCAACATTATTAAAGGAGTTGGTCCCGGTCATATAGTGTCAGTGGCTCAGTAGGTAACACACTCACCTCTGTGGCTGGGAGATCAGAGGGCTGTGGGTTCAGTTCTCACATCCGGCACTTGGGTTAATATCCCAGTACTGACACTGTAGTGCAGCATGAGAGGGGTGCTGCACTTCTGAGGTGCCTTCTTTCGGATGAGACGTTAAACAGAAGTCCCATCTGCCTAGATTGGTGGTAGTTCAGGTGGATGTTTAAGATCACATGGCACTTCTTGAAAAGAGAAGGGGAAGGTTTTATTAATATAACAGTACAGGAAAATATCAACCAACAATGAAAATACAAAACATTCCACAGGGAGAAAAAAAAATAAAAACAGTAGTGCATCAGCAGATCAACAGAACGATATGTACAACTGGAAAGAAACAATACAGTAAATAACATATGAAAAATATTAGCAAGACATAGGGAGAGAAAAAAAATCATCCAATTTTGTCTTTCAGAAAGGGCACCTCTCTCCACCTCATAAGTCACACAGCATTAGGTAAACATTGCTGTTCTGTGAAACATTGAAATAACAAATCTTGTTCAACATGCTCAATAACACAAAGAGGAGACTGATAAACCTGTCTCATCATAAGATGACATCTCCCCTGCCACACATGAAATTTGAGCATGGCAAACAAAAGTCTCAATACACTATCATCCATTGAAGTATGACAGAACAAAAAAAAAAACACAATTTCCTCATAAGTAATAGTTTGCCAAAAGGCCTGTCCCCAGCGTACAGATAGAGTAGCCCAAAACTCATGGGCATAAGGACATGAAATATAAACATGGGCCATTGTTTCCTCCTAGCCTACACATGTATCCCTAGGACACATTCTTTCAGAAATCATTTTATGTGTAAAATTTCCCTTAACATTCAGCCGACCACGACTACTAAGCCACAACACATCCCACAATCGAGGCGGTATCAATTTATCAACCAGGCCTTCAAGTATAACAGTATAACAATCAGGAATATCCTTGAATACAGTGACAACAAAATGTGCCTGAGCTAGTTCTGGATAACACCTGATCTGGAAATATCTTCCATTTATTAAGTTTCGTAATGGCAGGTCTAAGATAAACAAGAAAGGAAGAAGTGTGCAATGTCCACCTAACCAGCAGTGTCCAACAAGTAAATAATCAAGTCAACCACGTATCCGCGTAAATCACCCAAAACATAGATTGAGGACAATGAAGATCAATCAGGTTCCAGTGGGGGAAAAAAACACTATAATAAAAGGTAATAGGATTTACACAATTCAATCCACCTTGTGCTATAGGGAGATATAAAACATCCCTCTTAATGGGATTTAAATGACTACCCTAAACAATTAAAAAAAAAAAGGCCAAGCAAAGTGGCTTCCAAAACAGAGGGAACAGGGTATACCACACAAAGATATAAGAAATGGGTAAGAAGCAAGGTTTTAACAATAGTTACTTTCTTACGTTTAGTTTGTTGCCAGGATTTCCACACTGCAACCTTAGGCTTAGCATATCTATCCTGGCAGACCAATTGAGGAGTGCAGTATCACCTTTGCCAAAATCAATGCCCAAAACCTGAATTGGGCCTAGTAATACAGGAATACCTTGCAAATCCATGATCTCAGGGGCCAAATTATTCAATGGATACAAAAAACTCTTAAATTTATTCAGGGAGGTACCTGCTACTGCAGAGTATGTGGAAAAATGATGCAGCACTCTAGTACCTGAATTCACATTAGAAACAAAAACACAGACATCATCAGCATAAGCAGAAATTTTAGCACCAAGTGTACCTTGGGGGGGCAACACCAGTAATTTGAGCATCTTGGGCAATAATTCTTAACAATGGATCCAAACTAAAGACATAAAGCAAGGGGTTTAAGGGGCATCCCTGTCTCATCCCCCTATGAATAGGGATATAGGAACCCAGGTATCCATTCACCAAGGGCAAGGTATATGCATGGTCATAAAGTAAAACAAGACAAGTTACAAAACTTTCTGGAATAACATAGGTCCTCAAAACACAAAATAAATAGTGATGCAGAACCCAATCAAATGCCTTTTCCTGATTAAAGGACATAAGAAACCCTTTTATAGCATCAGCTTAACCAAGTTTGACCAATTCTCTGGGTAAGAGGAGGTTAGAATATATGGATCTACCAGGGACTGAACAGGACTGGTGAAGAGAAATTAAAGCAGGGGCCACTGACAACAACCTGGTATTCAAAATCTTCATTAACACCTTAAAATCTGTATTAAGAAGACTCAACGGCCTCCAGTTAGAGAGATCATGCTTACATCCCTTTATATACAATAAAATCTGAACAGAAGTACCAAAATGAAAATCAAAGGAAGACTGCTGTAAAGTCCAATTAAACACCACAGTGAGAATTTCACTAAGCAAGGGACAACAAGACTTTTAAAACTCAGTCGGTAACCCCTCAATACCAGGTACCGTATAATTATGCAATCATGAAATTTCCCTTATGACTTCATCAGTACTGATTGGAGCAGTCAGGGCTTGCAACAGTACATCTGAGCAAGGGGCAATGTTCAGAGAAGAAAGCAAATCTCCAACATTAGTCTCATCCAAGGAAGGAGCAGAATACAGATCCATAAAATGTGAGGAAACCGCCTTCAATATGTCCAGGAAAGCAGTGTACTTTGTACCATCAGGGCATACCACTTCCGTCAATAGCCAATCCAAAGAGCACCTATGACTACAGTCCAATGCATCCCCCAAACTAGCTTTCTTAGCAGAACAAACCCTTTGTTCATGCAAATGAGAAGCAGCTCTTGAGTATTCTAAGGCTGCCATCTCTTTTTTCACAGCCTGAACCTGTGACGTCAAATTTAAACGTTGAGAGTTTATTACAGAGTACAATGTTCCTAACTGCGATTTTAATGACAAATACCTTTTATAATTAGTTAATGTAACATATTTAGTAAAACATGTAGCTAAAGAAGACAGGATTAGACAAGAAAGTTTAGATTTAGTTTCCAACCACCAACACATCAAATCCTCCGTAAGGCCAGCCAAGGACATACAAGCTTTTAACAAGTCATGCACCTGTTTCACAAAATGAGTATCATCCAAAAAAAGGATATTCAGTTTCCAGTAGCTTCTACCTACTGTAGCATGAGGGCCTACTCCTAGGATGGCAGTCAAGGCTACATGATCCGAAGTCTCTGCCAGAATAGTACAAGCAGAAATAACATGTACAGCTTTAGTAGTAAAAAAGAAAATCAATCCTTGTGGATAAAGAACCCTTAAAAAAAGTACGCCCACCTGTGGGATGACAAACCCTATAAGCATCCTGAAGACGTCCCTGAATAATAATAAAATTAAGACAATTGGTGTCACAAAAATCCTTACCAGTCAGTGCTCCCCAATCCCCCTTATGCACAGCACAATTAAAATCACCACCCCCAAATAAGAAACCTAATTGTGAACAGATAAGGCTTAACTGTATTAAAAAGATCAACCCTTCTCTTCTCTGTAATGGGTGCATACTCCACAATCAACCTCCAACTAGTATCCAAAAAAACAAAGTCCAGCAACAAGGCAGGGCCCATAACTATTTCAACCAACTTAGTAACATGAAAACCATAACCCCGAAATAAAACCCCAACACCATCACAAGTGTCCAACCCAAAGGAAAAAAAGGATGGTCCCCAACACCAAAGCTTCTTAGCCACAGAAACCAAAGAAAGGGCATTCAATCAAGTATTCTGAATAAGGCAAATATCACACTTTAAATCCTGCAGAAAGTGAAAAGTAAGAAGACGCTGTCAAGCATTTTTAACACTATTAACATTCAAGGTGGCAACAGTAAGGTGAAATGCTGAGGACATCTATAGACAGAGAGGAGAAAAAAAAGAATGAAAAAATTAAAAAATCAGGTGACCTTAGGGGCCTACTGGCAGTGGCTTAATCCTTAGATTTTCACTTTCAGAATTAGAGGATATAATTGATTGGGAAGAAGCATCTGAAACAGCTCCCAAATATGAAGACTGAGATTACCTAGATAGTACTTCAAATTTGTTATGTAAAGGAACAATCCCACCAGGGGAGGAAGTTTTAGCCAGTTTTGATCTAGATTTGGTTTGTTTTTGAGCCCTCTTCTTCGCCTGCACACATGGTTCAGAAGGAGACATAACCAAAGTATCTTCAGTCTGTGCTGGAGTGAGAGAGGACTCTTTAACCTCCAGAACAGGAGTGGGGGGGGGGGGTCACCAGGACAGGAGCTTGAGACATGACCTGCGAAGGAGACTCATTGGAAAGCAAAGAAATAAGGGTAGAGTCCAGGGGTTCAGGAGTAGTGTCTTCCTGATTCAGAAGGGGGCAGACAATTCATTAATAAGGGATGGAGGGGGCTTCGAGAAAGCAATATCCTTCTTTTGCACTTCAAGAAGGATCAATTCCTGATCAGGGCAATCCTCTTGATTATGAGTGGCCCAAGGACAGGTCCGAAAGTCATGACCCACTTCCTCACACAAATTACACTTGAGTTCTGCAGTACAGTCCATAGTGGCATGACCAAAGGAAAGACAAAGGGAACACCTCAACCTATCGTAGGCTGCACTAAAATGGGTAGGGGAGCCACATTTAAAGCAAGTACTCGGCTGGCCCACATAAAAACAATGACCCCTTTCCCTACCCAGAAATAAACTGCTAGGCAAATGAACTGAGCTGACATTAGTATGCCGAAGATGGACTTTAACTTTCCAACCACCAGTACAAAAGTGCTCAGAATCAAAGATAGGCTGAGGTGTCCCCAAAACATCACAACACTGTTTCAACCAATGTGAAATATCATGTACTGCCACATTCTTATTACGGAGTAAAATTGTAACAGTTTTAATGGTTGGTCTAGTGAGAGGGATAGCCTGTAAGGGCAACTATAAGGCAGAGTATCTAAGCAGTTCATACTTAGTCCAAAAATGGTCCAACCCCTGAGGGGTCTTAAAACTAATATCATAAAGAGAAGTCCCAGATACATGAATGAGAGCAAAGATCACATTAGTGAAGTAACCCAGAGAGCCTTTAATGAGGGTCTTCCTGACATAAAGGCAATCAGGGACAATATCCAGGCCCCCAACATACTGCAGAAGAATCGCGCTTCTGTGCTGTAGTGGAGGGGGGGAATTGCAAAACGCATCTCGTTTCTGAAATTCTTCCCAAGTATATTTCACCTTTTCCCCATGATCAGGCGGAGGATCCTGCAGCAGAACATCCGTATCCATACAGTCACCCCAGGCTGACCCCCGAGTACTAGGGCCTTCATCACCCAAAGAGGAGTCTGATAAGAATGGGACTTTATCAAGCAATGCCGCATCCAAAACAGTATGCTGTACATCAGCAGCATTCAATGCAGTGTCCACAGTGTCAGGAAAGGAAGGAAGCAAAGGAGCTGGCAAGTCAGGAACAACAGTACCCAAAGGGGACATCCATACGCCATGTCCAGGTATCGGGCTGTGGGCAGGTTCAGGAATCCAATGGCCCGAATCGCCCAGTTTCTGGCCTGCATTCCACAGGGAAGCCTCCAAGGAGCTAGGTAGGGGACTTGTTGAGTGAGCAATAGTAAGAGGAACAGATTCCCGAAAGGCCATGGAAGGTACAACAAACGGTGAACTAGCCACGTGCACAGGAGAAGTCTGATGCATAGTACTCACGGGCAAAGCAGGGGAAACGACCTCCGGAGTAGGCAGCACAGATGCAGCAGCTGAAAACAAAGTACAAGGACTCACAACAGCTAACTCAGCATGTTGCAACTCTGGTGCATTAGATGCAACAGAAACAGTCTGCTGACTCAGCACCACCGGCGACTCTGAAGGTACCGCAGAAGGAGGCAAAGCAGAAAGTGTCGTAATTGGATCCAAATCAGGCTCAGGAGATTGCAGCCCAGGAAAGGAAGATGTAGCAGGAACAGCAGCATCTAAAACAGCCAGGACTTGTCTCCTATGAGAAGCAATGAGAGATTTCAACCTCAGCTCATCAGCAGGCAGAAACCCAGATGAAGCATTTGAAGGTAGGTCAGTAATATTGGAATTAGCAGCCATTGTGTCTGAACACACAGACAATTGCGAAGAAATAGGCTCCAAAGCTGGACCTGCAGGAGCGGAGCTCTGTTCTCTTGCAGTTACTTCAGCAGACTGAACAGTTCCAGAGGTCAAAGCCATGGTCCACCAGCGCCCCCTCCACAGAGTAGGGGAAAATGTTATTGTAGAGAAACTGTTCAAGTATAAACAAAATACATATCTATTCATAGAAACATAGAAACATAGAATTTGACGGCAGATAAGGACCACTTGGCCCACCCAGTCTGCCCATTTCCCTACCTACTGGATAAGCTGCAGATCCTAGTTAACCAGCAGCCTACTTCTTCCTACCCCCACCCCCTAGAATGGCCTTATGACTGTCCCATGCATACTTGAATTCCACCACTGTTTTTGACTCCACAAACTCCTCCGGAAGGCTGTTCCATGCATCCACAACCCTCTCTGTGAAAAAATACTTCCTTAAATTACCTCTGAGCCGCCCCATCTATCTTCAAATTGTGCCCGCTTGTTCTTGCACACCTCTTTTTTTGAAAGATGCTACCCTCTTGGACTTTGTTGATTCCCTAGAGGTACTTGAAAGTTTCTATCATGTCCCCCCTCTCCCTCCTTTCCTCGAAGCTATACATATTAAGCTCCTTTAGTCTCTCTTCATATGTCTTCCGGTGCAGACCCTGCACCATTTTAGTTGCCCTCCTCTGGACAGCTTCCATCCTGTCTATGTCTTAGCGGAAATTGGGTCTCCAGAACTGCATGCAGTACTGCAGATGGGGTCTGACCAGCTGTCTGTATGGAGGGATAATAACTTCCTGTTTTCTACTGGTGATGTCTCTCCCTATGCATCCCAGTATCCCCCCAGCCCTCCTTGCTGCCCTCTCACATTGCTTCCCCACATTTAGGTCATCTGATATGACTACCCCCAGGTCCCTTTCCATTTTTGTTGTTGTTAGTATCTCTCCCCCCATTGTGTACTCTTCCCCAGGGTTTTTGTTTCCCAGGTGCATTACCTTGCACTTCATAGCATTGAATCTAAGCTGTCATACGTTTGACCATTTTTCTAACCTTGCCAAGTCCCTTCTCATCCTTTCCACCCCACCTTGTGCATCAACTCTGTTGCAGATCTTTGTGTCATCTGCAAAGAGACATACTTTTCATTCCAGTCCCTCTGCAATGTCGCTTATAAAGACATTGAAGAGGACTGGTCCAAATACTGAACCCTGCGGTACCCCACTAGTAACCCCCCTTTCTTCAGAGTGGACTCCATTTACTATTACTCTCTGTGTCCTATTCTCCAGCCAATTCTTTACCCAGGCTGTCATCTTGGGACCCACTCTCAGGCTGGCTAACTTGTACATTAATCTTTTGTGTGGGACTGTGTCAAATGCCTTGCTAAAGTCTAGGTAGGCCATGTCCACAGCCCCTCCCTGAAATACTACTTTGGTCACCCAGTCAAAGAAATCTATCAGATTTGTCTGGCATGACCTTCCCACTGTGAATCCATGCTGCCTTTGGTCCTGTGCCCCTCTGGCCTCTAGATACTCAACAATTCTTTCCTTCAGAAGTGATTCCATGATTTTCCCTATCACTGAGGTTAAACTAACAGGTCTGTAGTTTCCTGCTTCTGCCTTGCTCCCACTTTTGTGAAGGGGAATCACATCTGCCCTCCTCCAGTCCTCGGGTACCAACCCATCCTCCCATGATTTGTTAAAGAGGGTAGTCAGTGGTGTCACTAGTTCTACCCTTAGTTCTTTTAGAATTCTGGGATGAATCCCATCAGGCCCCATTGCTTTGTCCACCTTCAGTGTTAAGAGTTATTTCAGAACCCTTTCTTCTGTAAATAGGCTGGTATCAACTTCTGTATCCAGAGTGTTTCTACTGTTTTTTTAAGGTACCTCCACCTCTTCATCTGTAAATACTGAGCAAAAATATTTGTTTAGTATCTCTGCCTTTTCTCAGTCTCCCTCTGCCCACCCTCCTCCCCATTATTAAGCCTCACTATCCCTCCTTGGTCTTCCTTCGCTCCCTGATGTACCTATAAAAGGTTTTATCCCCCTTCTTAACTGAGTTGGCTATCTTTTCCTCGGTTTGGGCCTTTGCTATTCTGACTGCCTTCCCAACTTCCTTTTGCTTTAACTGATACAGTTCTCTGTCCTGCTCCTTCTGTGATTCCTTGTACTTCCTGAATGCTTTCTTTTTCTCTTGAACCTTCACTGCTACTTCCTTTGAGAACCATAGTGGTTTCTTACATCATTTTGTTTTGTTTATTTGCTTCACACAAAGGCTTGTTACCTCTGTGATGGCAGTTTTTATTATTCCCCAGTGTTCTTCCACTGCTCCTTCCTGCCCATTTGCTAGTGCATTCCTTAGGCACTCACCCATTTTTGCAAAGTCAGCCCTCCTAAAGTCCAGTGCTTTTGCCTTTGTATGGCTTGACTCTATTGCTGTGTTTATTGGGAACCATACTGTTCGATGGTCGCTAGTTCCCAGATGGCTACCCACTTCTACATCTGTGATCCTCTCTCAATCTCTATTTGAGAGAACCAGTTCTAAGATTGCTCCCTCTTGAGTGGGCTCCAATACTAGTTGTATAAGGCATGCCCCCTGTAGGGCATCTAGAATAACCCCACTCTTCGAAGTGGCTGCTCCAACTGCACTCCAGTTAATGTCTGGCATATTCAGATCACCCATCAGCAATATCTCCCCTTTTTCTGCCATTCTAAGTATACTTTCTATCATTTCCTTGTCCATTTCCTCCCCTGAGAAGAGAGTCTGTATACAACCCCAGTGCGGATTGTGGTGCCATTGCCTGTCTCCAAATTTACCCACAGTGCTTCTTCTCCTCCCTGTTTACCCTTTTGTTCTGTTGCTTTGATTCCATTCCTTATGTAAAGAGCTACTCCTCCTCCTCCTCTTTTCTCCTCCCTGTCCCTCCTGTAGACAGTGTATCCTGGTATGTTTACGTCCCAGTCATGGTTTTGTGTGTATCATGTTTCTGTGACTGCCACAATATCCAGATGTTCCTTCTCCATCAAGGCCACTAATTCAGGAAGCTTGTTACCCAGACTATGGGCATTGGTACTCATTGCTCTCCATTTTTTGATGGCTTTACCTTCTGTTGCAGCATCCCCCACTGACCTTTCTACCTTGGTCTTTTTCTCATTTAGTACCCTGTTTTGTAGGGAGAGTCTGGGATTTTCCAGCTGCTTATCAGTGCCTCCCCCTTTGACTAGTTTAAAAGCTTGCCAATGAAGCATTTAAACCGATTGCTCAAAAGACTTGTTCCCTTCCTGGACAGATGCAGACCATCCTGCCAGTATAGGCTGGTGTCCCTGCAGGTGGAACCCCAGTCCCCAATGAAGCCAAATCCCTGTGCTCCACACCATTTTTAAAACCATTCACTAAACTGCATGGTGCAAAGTACCCTCGCCCCCATGCCATTGACAGGCAGCACTCTGAGAAGGATACTGTGTGTGCTACTTGTCTTAGGCCCTCCCAACTCTCTACAAAGTCCTCCTGCACTGCTCTAATCTCATGATGAGCCAAGTCATTTGTCCCTAGGTGGACAATGATGTCCAGCTCAGACTCCGTGCAGTTGTTCTCATGATCCTGAGGATGCGCTTCCTGTCCCTCCAAGCCATGGCACCAGGCAGGCACCTTCCTTCAGTTTTCCCTGCTCCTCCAGTTCTATCCCCCTAATAATTGAGTCCCCCACCAGGAGCTGCTTCCTTTCCCTGTGGTGTCCTCTGCCTCCTTCCTGTGGGCCTCCCTTGTGACAGTTGTCCTCAGCCTCCTTAGTCTCCTCTGTGGGTGCATTCATAGGGGAGCTATGCTCCCCCAGAATGGTGTATGGATTGTGGAGTGGAACAATTGCCTGGGTGTGCCTCTGTTCCACCATCCTCACCCTCTCTGAGCCCACTGTGGTCCAACTGCTGTGCTTTCTTCACAGCCTCTGGGGTAGTGATGGTGGCTCTGGTGCTCCCTTGATGGGGGAGGTTCCCTTCCTACTATCCAGTGTGGCCTGGGGGAAGGTTCCCTTACTACTGTCCAGTGTGGCCTGAAGATGGGCAACTTCCTCCCTCAGGGCAGAGAGTTGTCTGCAAATAGGGCAGCATCTCAGCCTCCAGAAAGGCTCGTGGAAGACTGCTGCCCCACAGCCATTACATTGCACTACTCCCCACATGTTTATCTACTTTTGTGTCTGTGTGTGTGTGTGTGTGTGTGTGTGTGTGTGTGTGTGCATGTGTGATTAGTTTGTTATATAGAAATATATATATTATCCAATATGTATGCTTATATTGTCAGTGCAGTGTGCTAGAGAGGATATGACAGTGATATGCACCTTGTACTCTTGAGGAATTGATGTCAGAACTCCAGGTATAAAGGAACTACTTCCAGGGGGTGGGTGGGGTGAGGTTGGGAAGGGGTTGGGCCTAAACTTGCTCACAAAAGAATCAGCTAAAAGCTCTGACCCACTGTTGCTGTATGAGTGCCTTCCTGTCGCAAGATGCCCTATACAACAATTTGACAGAGAAAATACCCTGCTAATCAAACAGAGAAAAATCCAGACATCCAAGTCAGACACATGTAAACCTTCCCAGCCCCAAAACAGCCTGGTGGTTTGTTAGCCACAAAGGAAAATCAAATATGCAGTTATTTCAGCCCTTCTGAAGATGCTCACAAGATAAGCAGTTTTGAAAACCCCCTTCCTGAATTAAAAACTAAAATAATTAAACACAAAGCAATACCAATGTAAGACTGTAAAGTAAGGAAAACTTCCCTCAGATGTAAGCAAGAGAGAGATTTGTTGCAGATATCTAGCCCAATATAGTATATCCCATGCAGCTTCTCAGTTGTTTCAAAGCACACCCAGTTACACAACTTGGAAGAAGATGGACTTCTGTCTGAAACAGGATCACACCAGTAGTTTATAGTAATTGATCAATGCTGGAATGTTCAAGCCAGAACAATTGGCTGTGATGCAGTCTCCTGACTTGTGAAGACAATTTCCCCCACCTCAGGCTATGTCTGGCATCCAATTACAAACTGCAGCCTTTGCTATTTTAAAGTACACAGCCACCACCAGTAAATATTGTAAAATATATTGATGCAGACTGTCACAGAATACTAGTAGACAGTCCAGTTAGCCACAAAGGAAAATCAAATATGCAGTTATTTCAACCTGTCTGAAGATGCTCACAAGATAAACAGTTTTGAAAACCCCCTTCCTGAATTAAAAACTAAAATAATTAAACACAAAGCAATACCAATGTAAGACTGTAAAGTAAGGAAAACTTCCCTCAGATGTAAGCAAGAGAGAGAGATTTGTTGCAGATATCTAGTCCAATATAATATATACCTTGCAGCTTCTCAGTTGTTTCAATGCACACCCAGTTACACAACTTGGAAGAAGATGGACTTCATCAATACAAATAGATTACATAATGTTGTGACTCAAACTTGAGTAAAATTAAAAAAGAAAATTGTATCAACGAAAGTATCCAATTTTGCCCTTCATGAAAGGGACAGTCAATCAACGAATCATCCATGCATTTTGAGACATATGTTGTTGTTCATACATACATTGGTTATACAATTCATGTTCAATCATACTAACAACGGACATTGGATCTTGGTACACCTGTTGTAATACATATTTACATCTTATCTGCCACAAAGTAAATGTAATAAAAGAAAATATTAAATGAATCAGACTGTTGTCAATCCCCAGGTTTTGCAAACTACAACCACCAACAACCTCTGCATAAGTTATTGACCTCCAATACTCATTTCCCCATAAACATGCCAATGTTGCCCATACTTCTCTTACATCAAATCAAATCATCTTTATTTTTATAGTGCCTTTCAAAATCAAGGTGATGTACATAAAAACCATACACATAAAGATAAAATTTTAAAACAAGCATAACACAAATCATCCATAGCTTGGACAAACTAAACTAAATAAATAAGTCTTTAACTCCATTTTGAATCTATTGATGGTTGGGCATTCTCTCAACCAATGAGGTAAAGAATTCCACAGGGTTGGCGCTGAAAAAGTGAAAGCACGAGATCCTGATGTCTTTAATTGAACCCTGGGAATCTCCAGCAATCCCTCGTTGGTGGAACGGAGAGGATGAAGGGGGGGCAATAGGGTACCAGAAGATCTTTCAGGTAACCGGGTCCTTGATCATGTAGAGCTTTAAAGGTTAGTAAACCAACCTTAAAGGTGATCTGCCACCAAACAGGCAGCCAGTGCATTTTGCAGAGCACAGGTGTAATATGACTGGTTCTAGAAGTCCGAGTCAACAGCCTGGCCACCGCATTCTGCACCAGCTTCAGGTGGTGGATATCAACCCCAGGTAGCCCTAGGTAGAGGGAATTGCAGTAATCAAGACGGGTAGTGACAAAGGCATGGATCAATATTGGGAAGATCACCTGGAGGAACCAGGTGTTTCACCAGGGCGATATTCCTCAGATAGTAAAAAGAGGATTTGATGACAGCAGCATAAGGGCACTGTATAAGAAAATGTTTCATGGTTTCTTCTTGTGCCACACAACTCTATCTGGGGCACATATGCTCTTCCATACTGTTATGTTTGGCATTTCCCTTAACAAACAGTTTGCCATGGGAAGAGAGCCAAACTATAACCCAGATCTGTGGAGGAATATGTTTATCCATTAAGGAATCTAATACATGTTCCTGATATAAGGAGTCAATATCTTTAAAGTCAACTGATGTTATCCCAACCTGAGTATTAATCTTTTCATAAAGAGATTTACTAGTCGAAAGTTTCACAATTTGCACTGTCAAACCCAATTTTTTTAATTTAGCTAATGCAGGTCTAAAAAATACACTTTTTATCTTAAACTGAGCAGGTATCACCCCATGACTTTCCCATATTTGATCAATTGGCCTAATCCAATAATTTGCATAAATAGACCAAAGAGCCAGACTAGGTCTAGTGGGGTCTAATAAGTTAACATGAAAAAAAAAAATATTACAAAAGAAGACCACAGGATTTATTAAATTCAGACCTCCTTTTTTTACAGTTAAATATAATATTTCCCTTTTTATAGGATTCAGATAGTTCCTCCAAATAAACTGAAAAACCAGACCAAGAAGAATCACTTCATAAGCTCATGGCAGAGGATAAATAGCACTGATGAACAAAAAGATAGAAAGAAGGAAAGTTTTAACCACTGCCACGTTTTTCTTTTTTGATTGTTGCCAATTCTTCCAGATTACAACGTTTGATAGTGCAATATTCAATTGTTTACTCCAGTTTAATTCTCCATTATCCCCCCTCCCAAACCAAACCCCCAAGAATTTAAAGGGGTCCATGGACACCTTAATATCTTGCCAAGTCGCCTTTTGGGTTACATAGCCATTAAGAGCATAGATAATACTCTTCCCTTTATTTATTTTAGCTCCTGTTGGCCTGGAATAACTATTCTAGCACCTCCAAAGCTCGAATTGCTGACATTTGATCTGCTAGCAATACATAGATATTGTCTGCATATGCTATCACACTTATCTCCATTCCTCCCTTGACAGGTCCAATACCTCTAATGCATGTATCTTGTTAAATAAGCCTCCGTAATGGATCCAAACAAAATATATAGAGTAATGGGCTGAGTGGGCACCCCTGCCTGAGCCCACATGTAATACATACATTTGAACCCATTGTGCCATTTACTAGTGGGATAGCCTGTGCATTTGTATACAATGGCCCAGATATTCAAACTGCACCAGGCTGTGGCACGAGCTTGGACGCAGCGCAACTTGGCTGCGCAGGGGTGTGGACTGGGTGATATTCAATGGAGCTGCGCCATGGCACCGCATCGTTGAATATCACACCCTGGCCACCCGCAGTGTGCATGGCACAGTGGCACTGAGCCAGCGCAAGTGGCCAGAGTGGAGTATGGGGATGCACTAGTGCAAGTTCCATTGTGCTATGCACCGCTACTGAGATATTCAAAACTTGACATGCAAATGGGACCATAATGTATGCAAGGGGCAAATGGGGCCATTTGCATGTCATTATGGCCCCATTTGCATGTAGGTGCGCCGATCCCCGATGACTTGCGCCTGGTGCCCTGCCAGGCAGCAGCCATCGGGGACTGACACCCCCTGCAGCTGGCAATGTGCTCCACAGCCCAATCGTGGGCAGCAGTACAAAAATAGAAAAGCATAAATCCCTGGTGGTCCAGTGGACCTCTATCTGCCCGATCGCGGGCATTTGAATAAAGAATAGATTAATGTCCAATATCCCTGGTGGTCCAGTGGACCACTGTGTGCCCGATCTCGAGCATTTGTAATAAAAAAAAAAAATAATGCCAATATCCCCGGTGGTCTAGTGGTCCCCCCTTCCCACCCACCCACTGGGCCCCACACCGCTCCCCGGTCAGCCAGCAGTCATACCATACTACATTCCAGATATGTGAATGATTCATTCATATATCTGAATGTGTAATAGGGTATATTTCATGCCGATTGGTTCACACTGTGGACCAATGGGCTACAACCTACCAGCGGTGTCAGTCCAGCAGGCAGCAGGGCGGCAAGCTAGTGGGATGCTGCCACCCGCCGGCTGACCGGGAGCAGGCGGTGGGGGCTTAGTGGGTGGGTGGAAGGGGAGTACCACTAGACCACCAGGGATATTGGTATTATTTATTTTTTTTATTACAAATGCCCACGATCGGGCAGACAGCGGTCCACTGGATCACCAGGGATATTGGACATATTTGTTCTTTCTTACTAATGCCCACGATCGGGCACACAGCGGTTCACTGGACCACCAGGGATATTGGACATTAATCTATTCTTTTTACAAATGCCCATGATCGGGCAGACAGCGGTCCACTGGACCACCAGGGATATTGGACATATTTGTTCTTTATTACTAATGCCCACAATCAGGCAGATAGCAGTCCACTGGACCACCAGGGATATTGGACATAATTAGTCATTATTTTTACAAATGCCCACAATCGGGCATGGGGGAGCACCGCCAGGTGCAGCCAGAGCTTCGGTGGCCACCCACAGGTGGCAGCTGCTGTGTTGCACCCTGCAATGTGGCAGCTCACCTGTGGGTGGCCATCAGTTGTTCCTTTTTTTTTGGATCAACTTTGTGCTGGCGCAGGTAGGGGTTGTGCATGCATGGCTCTGACATCCCGGGCTGAATGTCGGGCTGTGCAGGGTTATGCATGGGCACGCCCCCTACCTGCGCCTGCATACATTACTGATGCGCTCCGAGCGCGCCAGGTTTAATGCTATGCACTTTTCCCGCACAGTATTGTGCTGGGGCGCATCATGAGTTGCGCATGGCGCAACACTGTTGCACCATGTGCAACCCTTTTGAATATCTGGGCCAATAAGCCTATCCAATTTAAAAAAACCTGAGGGATCCCATAATGTAGCAGAGTTCTAGAAATAAACCGATGCTGCACCCTATCAAAGGCTTTCTCCTGATCCAATGACGTAATGTAACCGTGCAGCTTACCCTCTTTACCCTGTTCCACTAATTCCCTAATCAATAGTAAATTATAATGTATTAGACGTTTGGTACTGAACAAGTTTGTGTCATTGTAATAAGAGCCGAGGCTGTATTCACTAACCTATTATGTAACATTTTTAACAAAATTTTATAATCAGTATTCAGTAGGCTAAGTAACCACCAGTTATTCAAATCAGACCTCTCACCACGTTTGAAAACTAAAATTTGCACGGCAAGACAAAATTAAAATCAACACTTAAGTTGCCCAATACCCAGTTGTAAACTACCAATAAAATTTATTTTAATAATACTTCAAATGTCTTATTAAATTCAGATGGTAAACCATCAATACCTGGAGTGGTATGACCTTTTAGATGTCTGATTACAACCTCTATTTCCATTATCGTGAGGGGCTTACTAAGATCTCCTATAAATTCATCCGGTATATGAGGAACTGCGAAAGTGGAAAGTAAGTCCTCCATTTCCTTTTCTTCAATCGATGGGGCAGTATGCATAGTAGTCAAATATTTTGTAACTTCTCTTAAGATCTCTGGGCCATCAGTGACTATTCTCCCCTCAGTATTCTGAACAGCAGTCATAAATCTATCAGATGAACATTGTGAACAACTTTTAAATGCATCTCCAAATCCAGTTTTACCGGATGAACAAATTCTGTGTTCATTTAACATAGCTTTTGCTCTAGAATATTGTAATGACACCATTGTGGTCTTTAGATTAGAAATCTGTGATGTTAATGCAATATGATGTGTATTAACAATAGTGTATGCTTTAAGTAGTTGCTGATTAAGTTTAAGGTATGTGTGGTACTCTGAATTATGACCGAGTGTAGAAAAGGTCTGAAATAAGGACCACATTTTCTGCTTAGTTTCTTCCCACCATAAGCTAATAGTATCATGCAAGACAGCCACAGACATTCTTGCTTTTAAAAGGTCTATGATAACCAGCTCCCTCTTTTTCCCATAGGGAAACCGTGGCATAATTTGCTGTTATAAAGGAGTGCTAATAATGGCAAACACGTGCATGATTCCTCTTGCTGTGTGCATGCTTATGCAGCAGCTCGACTAGTCAAGACAACTCGTCGCTTCCACATTGCCCGAAACAGAACCACCGGAAGAAGTCGGCGATAAGTTCTTTTCTTTTTTTCCCCCACAGTGAAGACACACAAAAATCTGCTGAAAGGGGGAAAAAAACATTTTAAAATCTGGCAAATCTGGCACCGAGACTAAAACAAAAGTGAACCGAGAATACACTGCAAAGTCTTTATTTTACATAATTGCTGAGGCGAAAAAGGGAAACCCAGCAATTATATCAAATAAAATATGGGGTACTGTGTTTAAACTCGAAGTTTACACACACCCTAGGGGTTACATAACCTCTAACCCCTCAGTTGCATGTAAACTTCTCATTAAACACAACACTCCATACTTTATTCTCTATGTAACTAACACAACCACTTTCTCTTCCCTCAGTAAGGCTGTATTCAGTTTCCAATAATGCCGACCATACTGGGGGCCTATTATGCCTCCTAAAACCACAGAAAGAATAGCATGATCTGTAGTTTCTAGTGGAATAGTATCAGCCTTATGAATATAAATATTTTTCTGTGTGAACAAAAAATCTATCCTGGTGGATAGAGTTCCTCTATAGTAAGTGTACCTGCCCTGTGGATTTAATGATCGAAAGGAGTCTTGTAAATTACACTGCTCAAGTATACCCTTTAAGCAATTAGAATCACAGTAAAGCTTATTTGTGACTGCACCCCTGTCTTTCCTATCTACTACACAATTAAAATCTCCTGCCTAAATAATGTGTTTTGTCATGAGTAAGTATGGTTTGATCATATTAAAGAGATCTACCCTATCTTTTTTGTTAGGAGGAGCATAAATGTTAATCAGCCTCCAACCCTCCCCTTTATATGAAAAATCTAATGGTAACATGCTTCCTAGTGAGACATCAACTAACCATGAAATCTTAAACCCATTTCCTCTAAATAGAACTCTGAGACCATCACAAACAGCTGTACCAAATGAAAATAGAAGGATCCTGACACCAAAGTCTCTGTGCTGCTCTAACCAGAAAATCTGTATTAACCAAGTGTCTTGTAACAGACAGATATCACAGTTAAGATTTTTTTTATAGCTGTCATAGTTACAACTCTTCGTGTAGCAGTCTTAATACTGTTAACATTCACCAAAGCAATGCTAAACAGTGAATGAGGCACTGAGGAAGGGGACAGAGAAATAGTTTAAAGTGGCTTCTTCAACCTTGAACTCCTCCGAATTCTAGTGCCTATTTTCTTTTCCCTATCTTTATCAATTCCCTGCACTTACAATTCCCCTTCAGATTCAGAAGAATGAGGGGCTAATGAAGATGCTTCTGAATCCCCCCCTGTTCTGAGTCCATCATACCTTTAGTCAACATTTCAGAACTATTTTTCAAAAGTATTTATTCATCTCCAGGTATATTAGCTTTAGTTACCTTGGACCGAGGCCTAGTTTGTTTAATGCCTCGTTTCTTTGCTGTGCTTTTAACAGTTGGAGGGGGAGGCATGTCACTCACTATTATTGTGTCCACCAAAGCAGTCTCACATGGAACTGATATAACATCGCTAACCGGGGGGGGGGCACTGATTCTTCTGACATAGGTTGCTCTGCCACTATTTCTACCACAGTTTCTTCAGGTGGAGGGGGGGAGAGGGTCAGTGTGCCTAGCTGTGCTCAGTTGGGGTCTCTTTGCAGAGGCCTCTTGTTTAGCCATATTCTTCTTCTGGGCTTCTCTAATTATAAAATCTTGGTTAACATGATCAGTGCGATTGTGAGTGGCCCAAGGACTGGTTCTATAAGTATGTCCAGAGTCCATACACAGATTGCACCTCATCTCTTCTTTACAGTCCACACTGTGATGCCCGAAGGCCAAACAAAGATGACATTTTAGCCTATCACAAGCATATCCCAAATGAGTAGAAGCCCCACACTTAAAACATGACCTGGATTGTCCTGGATAAAAACAGTGCCCTCTCTCATTCCCCAAAAACAGGCTATTTGGTAGATGCACAGGCCCCAAACTATTATTCCTTAATCAAACCTTATATTTCCAGCCCCCATTCCACAAATGCTCTTCATCAAAAATAGGCTGTGGGGACTCGATAACATCACATTCTTTGGCTATCCAATAGGTGATATCATGGACAGACATAGACTCGTTTCTAAAGAGAACTGTTACATTCTTAATTGAAGATTTAGTTAAAGGGAGAACACGAAATGGAATCCAAACTCCGGAATACTTTAAAGCATCATATTTTGACTAGAAACGATCTAAACCCTGTGTGGTATTGAAACTAAAATCAAACACTTTAGATCCTGAAATATGAATCAGTGCATGTATCTCATTGGAAAAAAAAACAAAGGATGTTTTTAATAGTGTTCTGCCAACATACAAACAATCAGGGTCCATTTCCAAACCTCCCACATACTCCACATGAACTGCATTGCATCTCTGTAAGGGGGTGGGGCCAGAAAAAGGGTCCTTCTGTTGAAATTGCTTCCATGTAGTTTTTGATTGTTCAAAAAAATTCTCCTTAGGTTGTGGAGATTCATGATTCATTTCTGGCCCATCTCCCTTTCCTACATGTATCGGCTCTGGATCTTCTGAGTAAGAGGAGTTAGAAATTGAAAAAGATGGCAAAACTGACTCATTTTTATCAAAAATAACATCCGAACTACCCAAGGGATCCACAGGGGAGTCCGTTCGTTTTGAAGAAGGTTCATGTCCCACGTCAATCAATAGATCCTACTGCGAAGGAGGTTGGCCGGGAATCTAACTATGCGAGGAGTCAGTAACCCAGATGTCTGACTCGCCTCTTTTCCAGCCTGCAGACAGAAGCGAGCATTCAAGGGAAGTCAGGGAACACCCGCGTTGAATCTGGGGGGACTGTCGGCAGTTCTACCTTTGTGCAAACCTAGATCTTTGACAATTTCACAAGCTGACTTATCCAGCATAGCGGGAGAAGTACTCGCTGTGTGCACACTTTCTCTGAAATCTTGTTGTGTTCCGTTCTGCAACATAGGCACACTGCATCTGTCACTGACTCCACCACCCCGCTCCGACTCATGCTGGAGAAATGTGTTTGATGAACATATGTCAACAGACGGTGATGTAGAACGCTCAGCTAGAACTGAAGTTGCATTAGCGTGTTCAGGTAATTCTTTCAAAAACAATGCAGCAGCTCACAATTCAGCAGGTTTTAGTTGGTCACACTGCAGATCAGAAAAATCCTTCGCAGTAGAGTATGGGCTTGTTATACTTTTATGTTCTGCAAATCATAGGGCTTTATTTTGCTTTAAAACATTAGACAGCCAGGCTTCATTTGATGTAAAAAGACCTGAAGGTGGGCTCACTGGATTATTCACAAGAACGGGTACTTTCAATTTCCATTGCACTAGTAGATTCAGCAACATTGTTGGTCTCCTGAGGTAGACCTGTGGGTTGGGAGACCTGCACACCCACAGGTACACCAGCAGAATGAGCAGTCACAACACCTTCCTCCATAGCAGCAGTGCCCCCACCACAGAGTAAGGGAATTTCCCCAGTGTCCTGGCCAAATTTCCTTCATTCACTAAAAATATCACCAACAGCTTAATCTCAGTCAGTTGGCATTCATCTGTATACCCCTCCCACGGGTCGTGCCTGAAAATAGGCAGGATTTGTCTAGTGCACTTACCCGGTCAACAAAAACTAAATAAATAAAATATCAGCTCCCTTGCAGTCTATATTCCAAAAATCAGTATTAGAGGGGAAGGTCCCCGAGGATTGGACTACTGCATATATCACTCCAATACATAAAAATGTTTCAAAATCAGTTTGTTCTAACTACAGACCAATAAGTTTGACCAGCATTGTGGGAATGACCTTAGAGTCCATCATAAAAGAGCTTATTGAAAACCATATTATTGATAAGGGGTTCATTGATCTCAAGCAGCACAGGTTCAAGAAGGGTAAGTCATGCCTAATGAATTTAATAAACTTCTACGATCCAGTCATGGCAACTCTTGATAACAATATACCAGTGGACATCCTTTTTATTGATTCTGAGAAGGCCTTTGACAGCGTCTCACACAGTGAACTTATTCATACATTAAGAGAAGTAGGCCTAAATGACTACATAATTCAGTGGATGGTAACTTGGCTAAACACAAGGAGGGAAAGGGTATGCATTAAAGGCCAATTGTCATCTTGGGCTCCAGTGCCTAGTCGGGTACCCTAGGGATCAGTCCTGGATCCCACACTATTCAATATCCTCATAGCCTCAGTAATGGGCACATCTAATACTTGGGCTAATAAATTTGAAGATAACATTAAGTTGGGTTCTCTAGTATCAAATAGCCAGGATGCAGTGCTCTTCCAAAATAGCATAGATTCTATAGTTAAAGAAGCAGAACTGAAAAAAAATTACCTATTAACTTAGAAAAATGCAAGATCATGCATCTGAGTAAAAGAAACCAAGGCTTTACATACAATCTAAAAGGGTACTAACTTCAGTCCATAACCTCCGACAGGGACCTGGGAATACTTGTTAGTAGTGATATGAAATCCACCAAACACCATAGACAGGTCTCAAAAAAGGGATATAGAATACTAGAACAATTGCAAGATACATAAGGAGTAGGGAAACAGAAGTGCTGATGCCACTTTTTGGTTCATTGGTGCGACCCCACCTTGAGTACTGTGGCAGCTTTTGGTCACTGTAGTTGAGCAGTGATGTGGCAAGACTGAAGACTGTTCAGAAACAGGCAATGAGGTTGGTGTGAGGGTTGGGGGATAGACCATATGGAGACAGGCTAAGGAAGCAGGGGATGTATTCCCTTCAGTTTAGAAGATTTAGAGGTGACATGTGCCTAGTATATAGTGCTTTTAGAGACATGGATCTCTGGGAATGTGTGGGGCTGACAACTAGATCAAGTCAGAGAACTAACAGAGGCCACCAGTACCAGCTTCAAGGTAAAGCCTACAACAAGAACTGAATGGGAAACTGGTTCTCCCACACAGTAGTCACTAATTGGAACAAACTGAGACATACTGTTGTATCTTGTAATACAATGCATTAATTTAAGCAAGCACTCGACAACCATTTTTCTGAACAAAAATATTCAGTAGCTTTTTTTTTTATACACCTCCCCCACACCCTGCCAGTCTCTCCTTCAGGGCCCCCACACGAACTCCCCACCGTGGCTACTCTCCGACCCCTACCGCCCATATCTCAGCCAACCCCAGGTAACCCCAGTGTATCCCTTCACCAGGCGGGTCTCTTACCTCCATAGGAGAATGGCCCTGGTGGCAAACCAACAATCCTGGGGTGCTGCTGGGACAACATATGGAGGTCCAGGAGCCCAGTGGTGAGGGTTCTGGAGGGCCATCACCCGATTGGCCTGGCACCATTTTTTCCACTTTGCTCCCCTTGGGAAGTGATGTGCCACTGACGTCAAGGCATACGCCGATGTCCGTCACTCCCCTAAGTGTACTGGGGCCGATGTCTTGCCATACTCCCAGCCTCCACCAGGAGTCAGCAGGCGCCGAGCCACATATCCACCCTCCCACCTGAGAAGGCGAGCCATCGTCGGACGCTCATTTCCTTCTCCCCGTCTGGCCTTCCAGCAACCCGAGTCCATTCCCGAACCCGGGTCGCTGGTGTTGCAAGCAGAAATCCAACTGCTGTGCCAGTGGGCCAGCCCCAGTAACTTTATAATGGTGCAGATCATTAAAGGCTAACGCTATTTGAACCTGAACAAGCATTTGTCAATGCTAAATGTTGTCGCGCTGGCATTGGCTTTGGTAGTGCAGTGCGGGAAAACATTTTGGGCAGGATATGAAAAATGACAGCTGTACAGTTCATAAGGAAGTGTAAAAAATGCCAGTGCTGAAAATGTGGCATGTAAATATTGAACATTTGCGAAGTTACAAGGGTGCGTGGGAAATGCGCAATGCACCCTTGTAACACAGTCACTTTATGGATGTTCGGCACCAAATTTTCAACATAGGCATTTTAGCACCTCTGCTCATGCACAGTGTCACAATTATTTCCCCAAACTGTCCCAAATGTGATTTAGCACAGCAACCGAGCTATTCTGCGCCGGACGTGTGAAAACACATTTTGGGCAGGATATGTGAAATGACAGCTGTACTGTTCATCAAGAGGTGTGGAAAGATGCCAATGGTGAAAATCCAGAGTGAAAATATTACAAATGCACGACGTTATGAGCATGCATGCAATCTGCCAATGCTCGCCTTAACACAGTCATTTTATGGAGTATCGTCACCAAATTTTCAACATAGGCATTTTATGACCTCTACTCATGAACAGTGTCACTGTCATTTTCATAATGTGGCCCAAACACTGATTTCCCACAGTGACTGTGCAATTTTGTGTGCAGGAAGTGCGGAAAAACATTTCGGCCAGGATGTGAAAAATGACAGCTATACTGTTCACAAGGAGGTGTACAAAAATGACAATGTTGAAAATCTGGCATGAAAACATTACGAACTAGCGAAGTTACGAGCCTGCATAGCAGCTGAGCAACACATGCTCATAAAACAGCCCTCTTTTGGATTTTGTCCACCAAATTTGCAACATAGGCTTTTTGAGAGCCCACCACATGAATAGTGGCACTGCCATCTCATTAATCGGTCCTGAAAGGTGATTCCATGCAGTGACTGTGAAATCTCCTTTCAGGACCAATTAACGATATGACAGTGCAAGAATTCATGAGGAGGGGTCCCAACAACCACATGTTGAAAATTTGGTGTACAAATTCTCCAAAATGCCCGAGATATGCATTAAAGTTGAAAAAACCTTATTTATTCCATTATACAGCTTACCGGCATTTCTTCAGTTCGAGGTCAGCTTTGAAGAGTGCAGATGTGTTCCCGGTCCACTGAAGATCGTTGAGCCAGACTCCAGAGGTAAGTATGGGTTGGGGGGTGTGGGGAGTCAGGGTGCGCAGTGGGTGGGTGCAGGTTGTGGGAGGGCAGGCTGGAAGACTACGATGGACCATTTTTGCTTTATAGGTTAAAAATAAAAAATAAAAGACATTGGGGGACTGTTTTCATTTCCATAGGTGCTTTGGCACTCTGGGGTGGGCTCCCAGCATGCCACCTGAGTGTGTGTGTGTGGGTGGGTGCTTTAGCCAACGGGGGATTGGGCACCCACGTCGGCAAACAAGGAAAGGGGGCGCAGGAGCTGAGAGGGATTTGGCACCCCTCGGCAAGCAAACAAAAGTGGGGCACCGGGAAAACATTATGCCGACAGGAAGTGGGCTCCCCATCAGCAAACTTCAAGGGAGGGAGGGAGGATACATGCCAATGGGGATTGGGCACCCGCCGGCAAAGGAAAACTGTTGAGTTGGGTGCATGATGCCGAGGGGGATTGAGTGCCCCCTCTGCAATCAAAAAAAGGGGGGTTGACAGGCAACAGCGGCGGTCACTGCCACCACGTTGCCTGCACGTAGGGGAAGGCGTGTTGTAGTCACACTGCATGAGAGCTTTGTTCTCATTGCAGCACACCTTTTCTCTGATCTCTGTGCCTCATCAGCTATGCATGGTGTCGGCACCTGCTGTTGACTGATTGGGGAATGTGGGATGCACCTATTGGTGCATGCCCTGCATTCTCCCAACAGTGACCGCGCCTTCACATCTGCACAACCACAAGATGTTGGCTACACAAGCGTGCCAACATATTAAAAACACCTATGAAACCTATACTGATTATTCTCAGGCATTTAGTTACTTTACTCTTCTCAAAATACTGTGTTAATGTTAATCCATGTAATTCTAATTGACAATCCTTATATTTGTGTTGTTCTCTCTGAGCAATATTTCTATTTTAGTTGTTTATTTATTTATTTCAATCTAGGATTACAATATCTTTGAGCCGAGGCTCTTTACAAAGGTTCCACGTCAGCGTGTGCAACAGTCATCATTTTTAGTTACAAACATATAGTCATTGACTTACAGACATGTAATAACCAGTACAAAGACATGACCTATGATCAAGACAAGGGAAGGGGGTGGGTGGTGGGGAAGTGAGTGGAGATCGAGGGGAAGGAGGTGCAGGGGGTAAGGGGGGAGTGTGGGAGGTAGTTGGGGTGGGGGCAGGAGTGGAGATAAGGGGGAGGTGGGCAAGGGTGGGAGACAGTGCAGCCAGGGGGCCTTGTTCAGGGAATATGACAGGTAAGGTGCTAGGGGTGTAAAGACTGATTGTAAGTGCTGGGTGCTGGGGCATTTGCAGCTGGAATGGTGGAAATGTTAAGATGGGCAATCACAGGATACAAGCAGTGAGAGGCACAGCTTGGACTTGAAGAGGCCGAGTGTTGGAGTGGTCGCTATGTCGCTGCCAAGAGAGTTGAGCCAGTTGGATGCCCGATAGGCGAATGATCTTTGTCCTTGGGTCATGCAACATCGTGGGATGTGTAGCAAATGGGAATCAGATCTCCTTGTAGTGACGTTCCTATGTTTAGGCTTAAGGAGGGCACAGACACCAGGTGGGGCCAGATCCATTATAATTTTCTTGCCCGTGATGCAGGTTTGGTATTTTATGCGTTTGTCCAGTTGAAGCCATCCAGCTTGGGAATAAAGATCACAAGTGTGGGTACGGCGATGTGAGCCAGTGATGAGATGACAGGCCTTATTCAAGGAGGTTGTGATATGTTTGAGAGCATAGGTAGTTGCAGACCCACATATGATAAGACCATAGTCTATGATGCTGACGATGGAGCTTTGGACGACCACTGCCAGTGCTTCTGTGGTTAGGTGTTTCCTGTGCCAGAATAATATGCCTAACCTCGCATTGGCAGACTTTTCAACATTGCTGATATCGACAGCGTATGAGAGGTGGGGATCAAGGGTGATACCGAGGTACTTGAATGATTGTATTTGCTCTAGGATGGCTCCTTGTTTGGTTGCAATAGAGAGGTGGAGTTGTTTGTTTTTGTTGTGGGGGCTGCAGAAGACCATAGACTTGTTTTTTTTTTTCTGATTGAGAAGCAGTTTATGATTTAGAAACCAGGATTCGATGGAGGAGAAAGTCTGCTGAAGTTTATTCTGTAATTGGATTGGATCAGGGTCCAAGGTGAGGATCACAGCATCGTTGGCATAGAGAATTATTTGTTCTGGGCAGCTGTCCAGTAGTGAGTTTAAGAATAGGCTGAAGAGGAGGGGTCCCAGAATGGAGCCCTGGGGGGACTCCCAAGCAGGGTCTGAGAGTGTATCAGTGATTCTTACTGTTTAGGACTGTTCTTCAAGGTAGCTCTTAAACCAGCCAGTGGAGTCAGTTGACAGCCCAGTGTTCTGAAGCTGGACAAGCAGGAGGCGATGATTGGCAGTGTTGAATGCTTTAGTTAAGTCAATGTAGATTGAGCCTAGTAGTTCACTGGAGTCAAGTGCATTATGGATTGCGCTGGTGAATTAAAGTAGGGCTGTGGAGGTGCTGTGGCCTTTGTGGAACCCGTGTTGTTGCTTGCACAGGATATTGTACGTATCCAGGTATTCTGTGAGCTGGTCCGAGACGATGCGTTCTAGTGCCTTGGAGAGTGGGGGGTAGTAGGGAGAAAGGTCTGTAGTTATCGTGGGCAGTTTTGTCACCACTTTTATGGATTGGGGTAACAGTGGCAGATTTCTATCTGTCCAGGAACTGGCTAAGGCTGAGGGAGAGGTTGAAAATTCTGGTCAGAGGACTAAGCACTTCATCAAGTGTGAGAGACAGGATTTTGAGTTCGAGGGAGTCATTACTGAATCTTGATTTACCAAGGGCTTTGGTTACATATTTGCATACTTGGTGAGTCTTGACTGCTTTGAAGTAGAAGTGGGGGGAGCTGGTGGGAGTAGTGTTCATTGCGGACAGAGGGGCTTCACCATCTTTGAAGTAGTCCTGGGGTAAGACAGCACTGAGGTCGGTAAAGGCTTTGTTAAAGGTATCCACAATGGTTTTTGGGTTGAGGGTTGTGGTTCCATTGATGTTGAATATTGATGGGGGGGATTTGGGTGGATTCCCGGTGAGTTCCTTTATGTTCTTCCAGAATTCCTGACCATTACCCCAGGTGTTTGTGAGGGCATGCTTACAATAGGAGGACTTCATTTGCTGGATGGTTTTGGTGCAGTCATTGCGTGCACGTTTGTAGTTTTGGATGTCAGTTTGCCTTCCAGAGTTTTTGGCCAGCTCCCATAAGTGGTCTCTTGTTTTTAGCATCCTGAGGATGTCACCTGTGAGCCAAGGGTTACTGAGTGATTTGACTTTGCATTTCTTAATAGGAGCATACGTGTCACAGGCCACAGTGAAGATGTTTATGAAGTGGTCAAGGGCAGTGTTTACATTGATTGCATTGAAGATAGAGGATCAGTCTTGATGGAGGAGGTGGGATTTGAGTCGAGAAAGGTGACCACTGGGTAGAACCCTGCTGGTGATAGTTTTTGGTGGTTGTTTGATGAATTTATTTGATCAGGTACAGCTAACAGGGGAGTGGTCACTGAGAGAGTCAGGGAGGACATTAGTGTTAGATATCCACGATGGGTGACTGCTAAGGATCCAGTCCAAGAGTGTGCTGATGCTGGTCCTGTAATTTTTCCGGGTTGGTGAGTCAACCATTTGTGTGAGGTTCACTGCAGCAATGGTATCCCTGTCTGCACCAGCATCGGCCGCAGGCCAGTTGATGTTGAAGTCACCTAGGAGGATGGATTCGGTGTCTGGTGGGAGTGACTTTACAAAGTCAAGAACAGCTATTAGGCCAGTTCCCTGTTCTTTGGGAGGGATGTAGATGGTGGCAACAGTGAGGGTTTTGTTTTGGGCACTGAGGAGGATTCTCACTGGCAGTATCTGAGCAGTTGTGGGTTGGAGTGAGATAATGATGTGGTGCCCCCTGTATGGAGTCTTTTAGGTAGAGAGCGCAGCCCCCACCACTTTTGGAGAGGCGATCCAGCCTAAAGACGTTGTAGCTAGGAAGGCTGATTGCATGGTCCGGTACTGATGGCGTGAGCCAGGTTTCAACAACTGCCAGGATGTCAGGGCTGTGCTGGCTGGTGAAGGCCTGTAGGGCATCCATTTTAGGAAGGAGGCTACAGATGTTGATTGATATGAATGAGAAGGCACCCGAAGGCTTGCTCAGATTAATGGCTGTAGAGCAGAATGGGCCAGGGTTTGGATTCATGTTGTCTGATAGCATTAGGAGGAGGAGGACTAGCTTCAAGGAGCTGCAGCATATTTCTTTAAGGGAATGCTTTCACCTGCTAGCATCTCGGGATATTGCCGAGCATCGACGATAGTGGGTGAGGGTAAGTGTAGACAGGGGGGGACCAGACTGGAGGGCTAGGACCAGTGTGGGTGTAGGACAGTTTCATGGCAGTAGGATGGATCCTGGGCAAGGGGCAGTGACCAGTGTGCAGCGTGCCTAAGTGGAGGAAGGATGTAGGAATGTGGAAGATGTGGGGGAGGGAGGGAAAGCAGGCTTATGGGGCATGCAGAAGGGGAGGAAGACAGGCAAGAAGAAATAGAATAGGGGGTAGAGAACAGTGGAGGTGCATGATTAAGGTAGGATTCGGGGTTGGCGGAGGGAGGGGGTTAAGACAGGCTGGCAGGGCTAGGAGAAGGGTACGGAAGAGCAGTAACTGGAACAGTGGGAAGTGAGGATACAGCCAGGAAGGCCAGGCAGCCAGGGACTGTGTTTTTCAGAGGGTATACTTTTTTTTTCCTAATGAAAGACCAAGAATCCCTCTAGTGGCAGGTCTGTATAACCTGTTAATGGAAAACTAGATTTTCTGGTGCCATGGCAGAGTGCTTGGATGGTGAGGGGTGCAGGAGGAGCACTGAAACAGAAGAGGTGTAAGCACTTTAAAACATAGTAGAAATTACAATCCAGCTAATACAGTTGAAAAACTTATATTACACACTTGAAATGTGCTTAGTTCTATCTAAAATCTGTTTGTAAAAAGTTTCAGGTGGCAGAAGCAGGGGAAAAGTCCTGGCCAATCAGAGCAGGTTTCCTGGAAGCGCCCGTGTTCTGATTGGCTGCGCTGTCCCGTACCTTCCAAGGAGCTGCAGGCAGGCGTCCTGGTCTTGGTTGGTGGCTGGCTGGGTGCCAGCCTACCGTGGGGGAGCTGAAGCAGCCCCATTCAAGAGCAGGCAGCTTCCAAGGAGCTGCAGGTGGGCGTCCTGGTCTCGGTCGGTGGCTGGCTCGGTACCGGCCAGCCGTGGAGGAGCTGAAGCAGCCCTGTTCAAGGGCAGGCAGCTTCCAAGGAGCTGCAGTGAGCGTCCTGGTCTCAGTCGGTGGCTGGCTGGGTGCCGGCCGACCGTGGGGGAGTTGAAGCAGCCCCGTTCAAGGGCAGGCAGCTTCCAAGGAGCTGCAGGCGGACGTCCTAGTCTCAGTTGGTGGCTGGTTGGGTGCTGGCCGACCGTGGGGGAGCTGAAGTAGCCCCGTTCAAGGGCAGGCAGCTGGAGCATTGTTCTCTCTGTTTTCTCCAACAGATGCACTAATGTCCCTGTTGCCACTAATTTGCTGTATCAGTTTCAAGGTCACAGCTTAGGTATAAGATGAAATGAGTTGGATTTGCCAGTTTGTGTGAGCAGGAGTAAGAGAATATGTTTACTGGTAGATTTGTGAGTTTTTGAAATTGGCTGAGGTTGTACTTTAACTGCAGGTATCAAATTTCAGCAGGGGATTAGGAAGGGTTGAAATTCAAGTATGTGCCTAACTGACATTCAGTTGGATTTGCCAGTTTGTGTAAGCAGGACTAAGAGAATCTGTCTGCTGGTAGGTGTGTGAATTTGTGCCCTGTAGTTTACAGAAGACTGCTTTTTTCTTTACCTGATTGTTTTTGTAGACACCGAGTAACAAAGGAACAGCTCCTCCACCTAACCCCATTTCCCAACCACCCCTGGATGCTCTGCCTTTATAGTGGAAGGCCAAACTGGTGTGGCTTAAAGTGGCAGGAACAGTTAGGCTGCACAGCTCAAGCAATCACCTAGCTGATTTATCTGCAGAATTACAAAGGGTGAAGCTAGTAGCTAGGTCCAAAGGGCACATACAAGAGGAGGACAGAGAAGCTGTAAGTCCATACAGAAGGAGACAGTAACAGTTTTGCAGCACTACTACAGGTTTAGAGCTGTTTTAGAAATATGGATGCAATTTTAAAGGGCTGTGGAATATTTAGAGACTAAGAGAGACAGAGGGGATGTGGAGGCCAGGGTGAGGAGACAGGTGGATGTACTGGGGGAAAGTGGAGAGGTAGGGATGACTGGGGTTGGGGGCTCAGGGAGGTTGGGAGGGTTGTGAGCTGCAATGGGTGTGGGACAGCACTGTTTCTGGTAACCTGGTGGAAGGTGCAGTGGTGTCCAGTGTGTAGGATGTTCAGACAGCTTATGCTGGAGATAGAGAGCTTGAGATGGGAACTGGAGGGAGGGGACAGGAATGAGGGGCTGAGGAGGAGATGGGGCACAGGAGCAGAGAGCGCTCCATCGCATGATAGACCAGGCTGCCATGGGACAGAAGTGGGTGATCAGCCGGGGGAGTCCACAGGGTCCTGGGAGCACCAAGCATGAGCATTGGCAGGTGGTGAGGACATGGGTGAGATGGGGAAGTAGAAAAGAGGTTCAAGGTGGCAGAGGCAGGAAGGGATTTCAGGGGATGGCAAGGGCAGGAGGTTGGAGACAACAAACAGGTATACAGTACCGGTTGATGAAACAGAGCAAGGGGTTGGGGAAGGCACCATAGAACAAGAGTCAGGGGACCAGGATGGAGAAAGGTAATACAGGGTACAAGGAGAGAGGGAAGACTGAGGGTAAAAGTGGGGAGGGGCAGGGAAGTAGGTTAAATTGGCACAAACACACTAAACAAATGGGGAAGAAGGCCAAAACATGGTGGGGGGAGCGGAGGAACAATGCAGAGGCAGTTGGAGGATGTAAAAGTGGTGGAGGAGCAGTTGTGGAAGAGAAGGAGAACAGAAAGGATGAAGTTGGAGGAGAGCAGGCGGAGGTGCAATTGAAGAAGAAGGGAGGGGGAAAAGGGCAATTTATGAAAGGAGATGACACTGAGGAAAAGTTGCTCATAGGAGGGCAAACCATGGGGGAAGTGCAAGGGATGGGGGAGCAAATACCTGTATTAGGGGATTCTATGCTCAGGGTGGTGAGATGGATGGAAGGGAGAAAGGAAGAGCTGAACCTAGGTGGAGTGTATGCCAGGTATGACAGCGGGGAGAGTAGGGCAGTGTGTTCAGAAATGTGTAGAGAAGGTGGGAGGGAAGCCTCCTATCACTGTGCACCTAGGAACAAATGACCTAGAGGGCAATACAGTGGAAGAACTGCAGGAGAGGTTCATGGAAGTGGGGGTTATCTGCAATCAGGTGGGAAGATCAGTGACATTTTCCGAGGGACTCCTAGGGCAAGTACAACGAGGAAGCCAAGAATACAGGAGTTTAATGGGTGGCTAAAGGGGTGGTATGGAGAAATGGGGTATGGGCTAGTAAGGGAGTTGGGTGAGACATGGAATAATAAGGGGCTTTATGGCAAGGATAGCCTGCATCTCAGCATCGAGGGCACAAGGGCATTGGGACAGGTGCAGGAGAAGTACTTTAAAAACAACATAGATTTAAACTGGGGGGCTGAGTTGGATAGTAGGGAGGAGGCACCTTCCAGGGGAGCCCGGAAGGCCTCACCCCCAAGAGAGGTAGGTGGAGAATGAGGGGAAGTTACCAAGACAAAAGTGGAAAGGGGAGAGACAGGAGGAGGAGGAGAAGAGACAGGAAACAAGGTAAACTGCAGTATCCTTGAATGCAAGAAGCTTAGCAAACAAGGTGGCAGAGTTCCAGGTAATGATAGTGGAGGGAGAGGTAGATATTGCTGCCCTCTCAGAGACCTGGGCCATCCAATACCATGACTGGGATCTCACGATCCTGGGATAAAAGGTGTTCCACAGGGACCGGGAGTGGGGAAGGGGGGGGTGGCTGTTTATGTCAGGGAGGGGATACTGTGTACCAGGGAGGAGAAACATAGAAACATAGAAGTTGATGGCTGATAAGGACGGCAAGGCTCATCCAGTCTGCCCATTTCTTTTTCTACCTTATAAATGTCCATCGGCCTTTGCTCTGTCAATGGCCTATCTATTCATACTCATCTATATTGATCCCATATGCCTATCCCATGCCTGTTTGAAGCTCTGCACTGTATTCAATAGCCACCACTTCCTGAGGTAGGCCGTTCCATGCATCCACCACCCTTTCTGTGAAAGAGAACTTCCTCATTTTACCTACCTTAATCGGCCTCCCGCTAATTTCATGCTGTATCCTCTTGTCCTGCTATTTTTTTTATATTGAAAAACATTAGACTCTTTCACCTTGTTAATGCCCTGAAGGTGTTTGAATGTTTCTATCATATCACCTCTCTCTCCCTCCCTCTTTTGCTCTAGGGTATACATATTGAGCTCCAATAATCTGTCCTCATATGTTTTCTGATGAAGTCCCTTCACCATTTTGGTTGCCCTTCTCTGGACTGCCTCCATTTTGTAAATGTCCTTGTGAAGGTGCGGCCTCCAGTACTGCATGAAGTACTCCAGATGGGGCCTAACCAGTGTCTTGTAAAGAGGGATTATTACCTCCCTCTTCCGACTTGTGATACCCCTACTAATACACCCCAACATCCCTTTAGCCTTATCTACTGCTTTTGTGGTCTGCTTGGATGATTTCAGGTAATCTGTGATGATGATGCCCAAGTCTCTTTCTTCAATTGTGATTGCCAGCAACTCCCTTCCCAACCTATAGGTGGCTTCAGGGTTTCACTTCCCTTTGTGCATGGTCTTGTACTTTTTACTTTAAACCTCAGTTGCCACTCTTCTGACCATTTTGCCAGTTTATCCAGATCTCTTCTCATTCTGCCTACCCCATCTGGATCATCTACTCTGTTGCAGATCTTGGTGTCATCTGCAAACAGGCTAATCTTACCCTTTAGTCCATCTGCAATGTCACTGATGAAGATATTGAAGAGGACTGTCCCAAAGACTGATCCCTGAAGTACCCCCTTGAGACTTGCATCTCTTCTGACTGTATACCATTTACTACCACTCTGTTTTCTGCCCACCAACCAGTTTGCCCTCCAGTTGACCACCTTCTGACCCACCCTACCCCAATCCTACCCAACTTATTAATCAATCTTCTATGTAGAACAGTATCAAAAGCTTGCTGAAGTCAAGGTAGGCAACATCAACTGCACCCCCTTGGTCCACCACTCTGGTTATCCAGTCAAAGAAATCTATGATATTAGTTTGACAGGATCTTCCTTTTGTAAACCCATGCTTTCTTGTATCCTGTGCTCCTTTGGATTCCAGGTATTGCCCTATCCTTTTCTTAAGGAGTGCCTCCATAATCTTGCCCACTACTGAGGTAAGACTGACTGGCCTGTAGTTCCCTGTCTCCTTCTTGCTACCACTCTTGTGGAGCAGGATCACATAAGCCCTTCTCCAGTCTTCTGGGATCTCTCCTGTGCTCAGAGACTCACTAAACAGTTCTGATAATGGTTCTGCTAGTTCCACCCTTAGCTCCTTTAGTACCCTGGGATGTATGCCATCCGGTCCCATTGTCTTGTCCACCCTGAGCTTAGTGAGCTCTTGCAGTACCCTTTCTTTTGTGAAGGGACTTGTGCACACCTCCCTCCCCCCCTGTGTCCATGGTGCTGAGCTGTGGTCCCTTCCCTACCTTCTCCTCAGTAAATACTGAGCAGAACTATCTATTTAGGATTGAAGCTTTTCCTTGGTCCTCCTCTACACTCTCCCCCTCATCCTCTTTGATCTTAGCAACATCCCCTCTGGACTTTCTCCTTTCACTAATGTATCTGTCGTAGGGTGTTGAATAGACAAACCACAGAGGCAGATTGCAGCAGATTGAAGCAAGTATTTATTTTATATAAAGCGGACTGAATATGGCAAAATAACAAAACAAACAAAAATAATGGTACAAATAATCATCAGGTACATACAAGAAGACTAGAAGAAGGTTAGCTTCAGCGATATTTACAGCATCACATCCCTATTATGTCTGGCTAACTAACCTAGAAGAGCTCCTTAAATGCCATACTGAGTAACATGTGATCAACTAGCTCCACCTTAATTCATTAATATACCATAATATTCTTTATTCATCGAATGCATAACTTATTTACAGTAATCAAAGTCTTTGAAATTATAATATCACTTTGAAAGTGGTGCAGGAAATAAATTGCAAGCTATTATAGCACTTTAAGGCATTAGTTATGCTTCAGAAGGAACCTCCCCCTTTAATGACAGCATAAAAGAGATGACAGAGAGGCTGGCCGGCCCTTAATGGCTGCTGCATTACAGGGGAAGACCTACAAGCATTAAACAAGCTAACTGGCACCCGCAATAGACTTGCTTCCAAAAGACTTTAAAACAGCCTAAAAATGCTCAATTGCAGCTCTTGGGGGTGAGTACAAGGTTGCCACTTCATTTATTTTTAAGCAAACCATCTTGGCATTTGTATATCGAGGTAATTTACTACACGACTGTACGCACATTCGTGCGGGAGTTACCGTTACGGCACTAGCACTCACACAGTCATGTAGACACTGCAACGAAAGAAAAAAGGGGAAAACAATGTTAAATCGCCTTTCCAGACTCTGCAAGGACTCTCAGCTTCTTAAAACTTGAAAGAATGCTGAAACATGAGTTCTCATACGGTGGGGGGTGGTTATTATCTTACAACACACAAACTACAGTCTGAACATTATTTTGCAGGGGAACAGAAGGGAATTAACAACATAAATACTGTGTCTCCAGAACTTTTAAACAATTCTTTAGAAAGGCACTAAATTAAGTCCTATAGCGCATACATGACCCTCTTTAACGCTGCTTTTGAACTGGGAAACTTTAAAGGAAAACTGTCCGAAACAGTGGGGGCAATCACCAGGGCTGCAAATACGCCTGATTTAAACAACCAAAATAGTTTAAAATGAATGGAGCTAACCTTTTATGAATTATTTATTGTTGTAATGTTGCTCCTGGATGCACCATTTCAAAAGTGCTGCCGCAACCGGAAGACCGAGTGTGACCCTGGCATCCGGTCCTGTGCCGGCATGCTCGTAAAAATGATGAGCGAGGCACATTTACATGGGATAAAAAGAAACACTGTGCCATGTAGAGGTCTATTAACTGAACCTCTAGAAGCAATTGCCAGTGAAAATGGAGAAGTGTAAGGTATTTAAAATCGTTCTGAAAGTTGGAGCTCCAAGGTTGGTCATGCGCAGTAGAACCTAGCGCTACTGCGCATGACCAAGCTTGGAGCACTAGATGCTACTGCACATGACCAAGCTTGGAGCTCCAACTTTAAGAATGATTTTAAATACCTTACACTGCTCTGTTTTCACTGGGAATGGCTTCTAGAGGTTCAGTTAATAGACCTCTACATGGCACAGTGTTTCTTTTTATCCCGTGTTAATGTGCCTCGCTCATCATTTTTACAAGCATTCTGGCACAGGACCGGATGCCAGGGTCACACTCTGTTTTCCGGTGCGGCGGCACTTTTGAAATGGTGCATCCAGGAGCAATGTTACAACAATAAATAATGCATAAAAGGTTAGCGCCATTCATTTTAAACTATATTGGTTGTTTAAATCGGGCATTTTTGCAGCACTGGTGATTGCCCCCACTGTTTTGCACAGTTTTCCTTTAACAGAGGGCAAGAACTCCAAATATGAATTACAACAAATGCATAGCATTATGACTATTTCGGGTCAACGTTTTTACAGACGTCTCCATTATCATTATGGATCTCTCAATTGTTTATTGGGGCAGGCTATGGATTTTGGAAATAAAGCAGGAAACATAGATGGGGGCTTCCACACCGAACAAACAACTGGGACAAAAAAAAAAACAAAGTGGGTGGCCAGCCCAACACACACAAGACAATACATACAATACAGAACACATATAACAATTCCCAAAATCCATAGCCGTCCTAGAAGAGGACCCTTAGTAAGAGTCTGGGGGGGTTACTCTCTCACAGTATCTATAGAAAGTCTTTTCCCCTTCTTTTACTGTTTGTGCTAGTGTTTCCTTGGTTTGGGCTTTTGCCTGCCTTACTGTCTTCTCTGCTTTCCTTAGGGAAGTTTGGCATGCCTCTCTATCCTTGTCCCACTGTGTTCCTTTATGTTTCCTGAAGGCCAGTCTTCTGGCTCTGATCTTTTCTGCTACTGGTTTTGAGAACCAAAGTGGTTTCCTCCTTCTTTTGCTCTTGCTTTTCTTCCTAACACAATGGGATGTTTTTTGTTTTAAGTATTGCATCCTTAATGCTTGCTCACTTTGCCTGTACCCCCTCACCTGTATTTCTTCTTGCCCAAAGTGGTTTCCTCCTTTTTTTGCTCTTGCTTTTCTCCCTAATATATTGGGATGTGGCTTCATGCACTGTAGAATAAACAGTGCATGGGAGTGGTGTTCATGGATCTGACAAAAACCTTCAACAAAGTGGATTATTCACTGTTACACAATATGACTTTGAAGGAAATCAATGGAGAAGTCTTGTCATGGTTTGACTCTTACTTTCATGAGCACTCCCAAACAGTTGTAATTAATGGCACATTGTCAGGAACCAGAGCAGTAACTTAAGGAGTACCACAGGGATCTATCCTTGGGCTTTTATTGTTTATTATTTTCATTGATAAGGTGGCAAAGGTGTTTTTGTTGTCTAGCATTAAAATGTATGCAGATGACATGGTTCTGCTCTTTCATGCCAGGGACCTACAAAGTATAAATGCAGCATGCTTTTTTAAAATCTTGGAAGATGGTTGGCTCTAAAAAAACTCATTTGTAATGTGAAAAAAAGGGAAACTGCATGCTGTTTAGGTGGGGAGGAGAAAAGCGCAGTGCCGTGTCAAATGATCACAGCATTTGTTTCAGTAAATGACTCAAGGATACAATAGGTAAGTTCCTATAAATACTTAAGCATCTAAGTTGATCTAGAGTTGACATTTGATGGCCATAAAAATAAGGTATGTACAAATGTTTTACAAAAATTGGGTGTCCTCTGGCAGCACAAAAATTTATTGATCAAAGAAGTAAGATCAAAGCTAGTCACTGCAACTATGCTAGCAGTAATTGAATGTGGCAGCATAATTTACAGTTCTGCTAGAAAAAAATAGTCTACTGAACTTAGCTTGATTGCAGTATAGGTTATTTTGATTTGTTTTGGGTATAATGGTCCCCCCCTTTGGTGTATCAGCACAAATTACTGATATAGTTTAACTGGTCATCATTAGAGATCCAAAGAGAAAGGCTATTGACTTTCTCTACAAATGTATGAAAGGCATGGCACCATCATATTGACTTGATAAAAGAACCCTTGCATATCCAAGTTATTCACTATGGTAAGTTATAAAAAGAGGCTTAAACATCTCTAGAAAAAGAACAAAATATGGACAAGTGACATTCAGTTACATTGCCACTACTGCCAGGAATTCATTACCACCAAAACTTCAAAATATGGCAACATATCATAGCTTCAAGGTGATATGCCATTATTAGGTGGGTGCTGCAATTATGGTACTGCAATTAGGGTGATGGGAAAAGGTCATGAGTGACAGGGGAATACCAGATTTCACTGTGCCCCCCCCACTCACAATGTTTTCACCATCCACCCTGGTCTCCCCTCCTTCCACTTATTCCCAGACATGAAGGGGATTATATTTAGTGTCGGGGGTGAGAGGGGAAAAGCCCCCTGCAAAAACAACTTGTTTCACAGTAGTGTCTGTTGGTGGTGACATTTCTTGCAGTGGAATATGAGGCCATGGTCATCATGGATGACATGTTTCTGGCACTCTAATTGACAGTGACCAGAGTCATGTCACACCACCATGGGTGAACCCTTCAAGGCAATGCTCATTGACTGGTGTCCTTTTAAGAGTATATGAATTTGAATACTGATTGTATTGTATATTGACTGTTGAGACTTTGAAATATTTGATGTTTTTATAATCTGTATGGTGCCTTGACTTTGGAAAGGTGCCATAAAAATAAAGACTATTATTATTGTTCTTTGTCACTAAAAAAGAAAGACCTCTGCCCAGGTTTGTTTTTACCTGGAGTCTTAAGACAACAAAGGTTCAGGCTTTTAAAGAATATTTAGCTCAGCTGGATTGGAGTTACCTGGATTATATTATGGATGTAAATCTGATTTTTAATTTTTTTCAGAGCATTTTAATAAGGCTTGTGAGTTGTTTGCACTGCTTAGGAAGAAGAGGGTTAGAGGGTAAAACAACAAGTAGGTAACTGCTGAATTGTTTGAACTCTTTAGAAAGACAGATACTGCTTGGACTAAACATAAAAATACTGAATTGAGGATACTTCTTCAGGAATATAAAGACCTTAGAAACTGATGTTAAAAGAAGGAGAGAAAAAAGCAAAAAATGATTATTTTATAATTCATCAAAGGAATGCTCAAAACAACTGTGGGCCAATATAAATGAACTGTTAGATAAAAGTAAATTGTCTAACCCCAGTGTAATAAGTACAGTTCTGATGGACAGATTATTACCGACCCAGTGGTTATTGCTGAACATTGTAATAATTGTTTGTTAATGTTGGTAAGAATTCATTAATGGGAAATATTTTTCCTGTTCCAGATGTTGCTGGTATTACTAAATTGGAACAGCCTAATTTGTTTTTTAAATATTTAACACCAAAACCTGTAAAGAAATACCTGGTCAAATCATTGTTTAAAACTAGATTAGGACCTGACCAATTGGATGTGAAGCTTTTTAAATTGGCTGTTGATTAATTATTTGTACCCGTACAAAAACAGTTTAATTTTTTCTTTGCAATTTTGAGTACTCCCTGATGTCTGGAAACAGGCTAATGTTATGCCAGTATTTAAGTCTGGGAACCATGCCACTGTGTTGAATGACAGTATAAGCTCACTTCCATCTTGTCCCCCCTATCAAAGGCTCTTGAGAGGGCACATAGTGACCAATTTCAGGATTACATCACTAAGTATTCATGGCTTTCAGAAATTGCATAACATTGCAACTGGGATGATTGAATTAACTGAGGACTTTCAGAGAGCCTTGGACAGGGGTGAGTATGTTGGAACTGCCTTCCTTGATTTATTGCAGGCTTTTGATCTTTTACATCATAGGTTGTTAATAAAAAAAAGTATCTGAAATGGGCCTGTCACTTGATGCAGTGGCATGATTCTCGGATTGTTTAACAAATCAAACACAAAGGGTAAAATGCAATGACCTGTTTTCTTCTACCTTGCCTCTGAATATAAGAGTCCCACAGGGGTCACATTTAGGACCTTAATTGTTTAGTATTTTTATAAATGTAGTGTCTAGTGTTCCAAAGTATTCCCGTACAGTTTTATATGCCAATGATGCTGTTCTTTTTACTTCTGCGGTGAATGTTATTAACATGCAGGAACAATTGCAATCAGATTTTAAGTTAATTTGGAGATGGTTTGAACAAATTGGTTTGATCATTAATATGAAGAAGACAAAGATTATGTTTTTTGGCAGTAGACACAATCTAGGAAAATGTTCAACTTTGACAATAATGACCCCTAGAGGTGATTGAATTGAGCAAGTGCAGTCTTTTAAATACTTGGGGGTCTTTTTAGACCCATTGTTGTTTTTCACTTGCCATGTTGATTATGTGGTAAAAAATGTAAATTGCCGTATTGGCTTTCTTTATCAGAATAGGAATAATGTTACTCAAATAAAGATAAAAAAGTTGTTGGTCAATAGTTTAATTTTTTTCTACTGTTGGTTATGGGCCAGTAGTATATTTAGCAGCCAGTAATGCTGCACTTGAAAAAATTAATGTTACTATAAACAATGCTTGTATATTTGTTCTTAATAGTAAATGAGATAGTCATAGGTGTTGTTTATATACTACTCTTAATTGGCTACCATTAGATTCTAGACTTGATTATAATCATGAAACTATCTGTAAAAAGGCTCTTTTGGGCTGTACTCCTGTTGGAGATAAAACGCTGTTTAACTATGTTTCTTATAGATATTCCACAAGGAACATGGCAAGTGAGAAAGTTCAAATACCATTAGGTAGAACAAACTTGGGACAAAGATAATTTTCAATGAGAGCAGTAAAGGTCTGGAATTTGCTTCCATCCAAGACTTGTTGTTTAAGCACTTTAAATGCTTTTAAAACTAATGTATTGCAGATGTTCTTAAACAAGACTGCACGTGATTATAAATATTGCTTTTTTTCATTTTTGTACTATCACTTTGTCTGTTTGTATCCTGATGCAGACACCTTTGAAAAAGGGATATTCTATCTCAAAGGTTTTCTGAAATAAAGAAAATGAAATGAAATGGTATTGTTGTATGGTTTAATATTTTATGCAATTTGTTTCATGTGCAATTCAGGACAGCCCTGGAAACAAGCTTTGCTTAACAGCCATACCCTCTTAAATTATAAAAATAAACCTTAAACATGAAACAGTGTGTCAGGCTGTTACTGACCCACACAGGGCCTTGTGAACAATATATAAAAACAAATTGTATGCATGAGGATTCAGCACTTAATGTGGAAAAAATTATCACAGCTTTCTTTAGTAAGATACTTTAACGTATGGTATGATTTGGGAAACATAGCCATGCTTAGTTAAACAGGGGGAGAAGATGTGAACCACAGAGTCCCTGAGTTTTGCACCTACCACTCCCTGGTGCTTTGTTCAGGTAAGACAAATTAACCTGCTCAACCAAATCACAACACACTATCTCACTGAGCCAATTAAGAAATCTGACTGAGCCAATTAAATAAGTTCCCATAATCCCTTTCAAGAACACAATACAAAAGAACACATAAAACTGTTTCCATATTTTGAAAGGCTATGCCTGCAGTTCAATGGGCTTGAGCAACCTGCCATGCCCCTTGCCTGATTTATGTGAGTCAGTCTTTCCAGCTTCACTGAGAAGCACTTTTCTTTATGCCACCATCTTCATTTCCTCCTCCAGTGGCTCCCCTCTCTCCTTGGAGCTCCTTCCTAAGGTACCTTTAGCCTAAGGGAATCCTTCTCATAGCACCTCTATGTCTTCTCTACCCTAACAGGGTGATATTTCCCTGTGGAACAGAGAGTGCGAATGGCCAAAAAGGTTAACCAACAAGTTGCACAAGCATAACACCATGCTAAGTTGTGTAAGCCTATTGGAATTATGATGCCTAATGGGTACAATAGATAGATAGATATATAGATAGATATACATACATATCAAGATACATATCACTGACATGTTAAAACATGTACGTTCTATATAAATCATCCTATGATAAATTGCACATTTGATTCAAAATGCATAATTAGAAATCTCAGACATCAAAATATGTTTAAAAATTAAGAAAACCATGCTAAAATCGAATGTTTTACTAACAATAAATTAGTGTGCTATGGAATGAAGCTCAGCAATGTTAGGATTGAATTTAAATGAAATAATAATTTCTATCTAAAAATTCAGTTCTGGACAGAGATAACTTAGCTAATTTGCATAAGCAGGGATTTCACATCTCATTGAATTCATTTTAGTGATACAGTACATGTGTGCCATTTTATACCCACAGTGAAAAGAGAAATTCAGGCAGCAGAAACCTTTTTGGATTAAATTACAGACTAAGCATCATTCAAATGGTTCAAAGCAGAATTAATCAAACAGATATACTATATTAAGTAAAATACAATTTCTGGGAATAATCTCATCTTGGTGCCCATTTGTGATATATTTGCATACTGTAAGGTAGTGATTTAAAAGTGCACTATCAACCCCCATTATCTGTATTGGCCTTTTTAAACATATGTGGGGGCTGGCAATGTCTTAAACTCTAAATTTAGCAGCATTTAAGAACTCTCAATGAGGTCTTATTTTAAAAAATATATTTTAGCAATATAACACTGCAGCATGTTCCAGGCCTTGTTTACATTCTAAGAATGTAAGTGTAGAGGGTACCTGTGCTGTATTCTGATGTTATCACACCAATATGGTGCCCTGTGTTAATTTTTTTATACCAGAGGTTGTTGAGAGTTTTAGCCAGTTGAGAACTATTAATCACTGAATCAAGTACTATGTTTAAGACACTCAGGATCCCCCACAATTATTTGAAAAATCCCAAACTGTCCAGTTGGTGATTGACATGATCTCTTTAAGTTCCCATTTATTATTCTTTCTTGAGTGGTTACCAGAAGCAGAAACAGAATATAATTTAGAAACTTTAGTAAACTTGTGTATAGTTATAGCCAAAAAGGCAATTCTCATGAAGTGGAAAGACCCTGAAACCCCAGTTTATGTAGAATGGATACAAATGATATTTGATTTATCAAAAATAGAAAGGGCATATTATGTATTGGAAGATGACCCTCTTCTATTTCAGAAAATCTGACACCACTTCACTAATATTTTAGGTTTAAGAAGTGATGGATAGAACAAGCAGCAGGACAGACTGACAGGTGACAATAATGAGAGCAATGGTTCTGATTATATGATATGATTTATGCAACCACCACTCGGTGTTACAATTTAATAAAAAAGAAAAAAGAAAAAAGTTCCCATTTTATAACAAACTGACATTTATTTGTATCCCGAGCTAAAGCCTTCAAGTCCAAATTGTTTGATAGTTCAGCAGTGTTGCAGAGCTACCTGCAGTCATTTGTGCTGTGTAACTTACTTTTAATTTTCCAGATAAAATACCTGGCAATCCCAAGGAAAAAAATGTAGCCTGGCATGGGACAGAGATGTTGCAAAGTTTAAATCCACCAGCGAAGTTCCCACAAAGTCACCAAATTCACCCAGTGAAAAACTTTGTGCAAATGACCTCTCTGGTGCTAACACTTCACTGGGAAACTTTGTCGGTTAACTTTGACTTATTTTAGTAACTTCCAAGGAAATTGTCTTAATCTGGTGCCAAAACATTATTGGTTAACTTCAAAGGCAACTTCAATTTTGTTAGTAACTTCAAAATGTTACACGAGGTCCCTGCACCCTAATTGATACCCCCAGCAGTGCACCACAGACAGTTAGCATTTATGTATATGTTACACTAACATATAGGGCTAAGGACATCTATCGTACAAGAACAGATGTCAGGATATGTATGCATATAATTGCTATATGCTTTACTTTCTAATATACACATGTATTTCTTGCTTACAAGATATTAGGACACTTGTGTCTTTGTAATTTTATGATATATGAATTGGCATTGCCATCTTCTGATGATTTGAATTAAAACACAGCTATGTACAAACTGTACTTCTTTCTTTCCACAAAGTGATGACTATAACAAAATTTTATAATGTTATCTAGGATGGTGGAGCCACCTCTAATTTAGCCCATAGGGCTCATCTCTGTAACTAGAAATGTTTCTGCCTTTCAGTAACCATGGCAATTATCTTAGGTATGTAGAGTAAGACATTACATCATTTACATTGGAGACCCCAGAAAACATGGAGATTCCTCAAGGTATAAAAAAACACTTAGCATTGGCTCCCAGTTCCTAATGATAAGAACTACTCAGGGCAACTGTGATTTTCCTTTTGGTAGTAATAAACAGCTGTAGTACTCTTATGCAACGTGTCTATGATTTCTTGCATTCCCATTATTGCCAAAAACCTGAGAGTGAGTGTTTAGACCTCCTGACAGAAGTTAATGAGAGACATGGTTTGTCACATGATTCACTTCATGCATGTCACATGGGAGACTCCAGGCAGGCAGAAAGTGAATGGTTCACTTTCATTTTGGCAGCTGTAGCTGAAGGAGAGTGGAGACAGTTTGATTGACTCAGAGCCTAGGAGACAGAGCATTTTATATATATCTCATTTAGAGTTTAGAGAGTTGAAAATGTTACTCCTTTTTCGTTTTAATCCTATATTTCTTTACCATACTTGCACTTTCTAATCTTATACATTTTTTTACTGTATGATTATTTTTTTCTGAGTTCTTACAGTCTTTTTCTTTCATTTTCTTTAGATTTCTGTTTGTGATGATGGGGTAGTGCCAGGACTCAACATGGGCCTCCCAAATCCACAACTGAGACATGGCGGTTCTGAGGTCCAGATTACACTGGCAGGACAGGAAAATGGGAGGGGGAGAGGGGGTGGCACTGTATGTAAAGGAGAGATTAAAATGTTAAGGGAGGAGGGAGGCATGAGAGATACAGAAGCACTGTGGGTGTAACTACAGGATCCCAAAAACAGATCACTAGGAGTGGGGACTGTGTACAGGTCATCATCTCAAGCTGAAGGGATGGACAGGGTAGTAGAAGAACAGATCAGGAGGAACAGCAGGAAGGGGGAGTGATGATAGTAGGGGACTTTAACCTGCTGTGGTGGAGTGAGACACACCTACCACAAAGAACAGAAGGGAGCAGGTAATGCTGGAAGCCTTCCAGGAAAGCTTTCTAGTACAGTTGGTCAAGGAACTAACTAGGGAAAGGAACACCCTTGACCTTGTACTGATGAACGGGGAGTGGGTGAGAGATGTGAGGGTGGAGGAACCACTGGGGGGGAGTGACCACTGGACAGTATGGTTCCAGTTACAGATGGCTAAAGAGAGGACGGTATCTGGCACAAAGGTGCTGGGTTTCAGGAATGTCATCTTTAAGATGATGAGGGAAGTGGTAAAGGGGTTTCTGTGCAAAATTCAACCTGGTATGAACACACAGCAAAGGTGGGAACTGATAAGACAGGGGATAGTGGAAGCATCAGAAACTTATGGCAGCACCCAGACTAAGAAGACTAGGGGAAGAAACCCAGCTGGATACATAAAGGGGTGCTAGGCAGGGTAAGGAAGAAAAGAGCAGCTTACAGGAGATACAGAAAACTGGGAAGGGAGGACAATAGGGAGGAATACTTGAAAGAAGTGAAGGAAGTGAAAGGGGGTAAGATCCAGAAACAAATGATTTGATATCTTTTATTGGACCAACATGGATGTTGCAGAAAAGAACAAAGTGCTCTAGCTTTCAAACCTACCCAGTCCTTCTTCAGAAGCTTTATGGCAGTTATTTTGAAAATCCCATACTATTCCAAATAGCTAGACCTTTAGGGATAATATTATTCCTTTTGCACTGGGATAAAAAGTAGATGTCACTGTCTAGATGTGCTAGTTTCTTCTTAATGTTATGCAACTGCAATATCCTGTGGTGAATTCTGGTATCTTCCATGATGCAAAAAAATGTTGTAGGTGCCATATTGGTCCTTTTAAGAACAGATCCAGAAACAAATGATTTGATACCTTTTATTGGACCAACATGGACGTTACAGAAAAGTAAGGGCAGCCAAGGCAGCAAAGAAACTCAGGCTGGTGCAGGGCATTAAAAAAGGGGAGAAAGACTTCTTTAGGTACGTCAGAGAGAAAAGAAGCTGTAAGGACCAAATTTTAAGAATTAAGAAGGAAGGGGCATGGGTGGAGGAAGGGGATGAAAAGGTAGAAGTGCTCAAGATTACTTCAGTTCAGTCTTTATGAAAGAAAAGGAAGAGGTGCTACCCATAGTAGGAGGGAGGATAGAAACAGCTGTGGGGGGTGACGGAAGGTGAAATCATAGTGGGGAGGGTGCTGGAGGGGTTAAGTGCATTGAGGGTAGACGAGGCTCCAGGACCAGATGGAGTACATCTGAGAGTGCTGAAGGAGCTGGCAGAGGTCCTGGCAGGACCCTTGGCAGACTTATTTAATTCATCTTTAGACATAGGATGCATACTGCAGGACAGGAGACTGGTTCATGTAATTCCCCTCTACAAGGGTGGATCCAAGGATGAACTGGGGAACTATAGGCCAGTAAGTCTAACATCCATAGTGGGGAAGCTAATGGAGACCATCCTAAAGGACAGGCTAGTGGCACTACTGGAGGTGAATGGGGTGCGGGACAGGAGGCCGCATGGCTTCATCAAGGGCAGGTCATGCCAGACCAATATGGTGGAATACTATGACTGGGTGACTAGTCAAATTGACAGGGGCCATGCGGTGGATGTCCTGTACCTAGACTTCAGCAAGGCCTTTGATTCAGTACCACATGGGAGACTTGGAATCAAGCTACAGGGCACAGGAGCGGGAGCAAAACTGGTGGGGTGGGTGGAGAACTGATTAAAAGATAGGCAGCAGAGGGTGGTGGTAGGTAGGTGGGGAATACTCATCCCCTAAGCCTGTGACAAGAGGTGTTCCACATGGTTCAGTTTTGGTTCCAGTGCTGTCTGGCATATTTTGATTGCAGAAATCTCAGAGGGCATCAGCAGCAAAATCAGCCTATTTGTGGATGACACCAAGATGGGAGTGGTGGTGAATGACCGGGGGAGGTGGCAGGAGCTACAGGAGCATCTGGCAAGGCTGGAGGCATGGTCTGACAGATGGCAGCTGGAGTTTAATGCAAAAAAATGCAAGGTGTTGCACTTTGGAACAAAAAATCCCAGGAGAAGCTACCATCTGGGGGAGTGCAGCTGGAGGTAAAAGAAGAGAAGAAGGATCTGGGGGTGCTCATCATGGGAGCAATAAACAATTCCGCACAATGCAGAAAGGCAGCAGCAATGGCCAACAAAATTCTGGGGTGCATTGCAAGGAGAATTACCTTGAGAAGAAGGGAGGTTATTCTACCGTTGTATAGATCATTGGTTAGACCCCACCTGGAATACTGCATGCAGTATTGGCTCCTGCACCTACAAAGGGACATTAGGCTCCTGGAGGGTGAAGCATAGGGCAATGAAGATAATTCAGGGCATGGAGGAATTACCATATGAGGTCAGACTAACAGCTAATCATGTACACATTAGAGGAGAGGAGAGACTGAGGGATATGTTTGAGACCTTCAAATACATGAAAGGGATAATCAAAATGGACACAGAAGGTCTATTCAGGGGGAGGGTGGGGACAGACACTAGGGGCCATGACACGAGATTGGAGGGGGTAGATTCAGGAAGGAGGTGAGGAGGCATTTCTTTAAGGAAAGGGTGATCAGCTGAAGTGGTGACATGTATGTTTCAAGAAGAGGTGGGACAGGGCAAAGGGGAGGGTAAAGGGAGGTAAGGGGAAGGGGTGGGGCAGTTGCTTAATAGGGAGCTAGCTGCATTCATGAGCAGCCTAGATAGACCATGATGGCCTTTTGCTGCTGGCAATTTTCATATGTTCATATGCTCATATAATATGTTCTTCCGACCAGCTGCACCACACCCATTGCAGCCCACTATTCCACCCATGGTGTCCCCACTTGTTTACCGCTTCCCCCTGTACCACCCACCACCTCCATTATTGCCATTCCTCCCCCTAGTGTGTCCCTCCCTATCACGCTCCATTTTCTACTTCCATGTTGCTATAGTCCTTGTATACCAATGATGGTTAATGTTGCCCCTAAAGCCTCCTTTATTATTTACACCTTCAAGTGTACCTCTCCTTAATCTACAGTGCACCCCTCTTATGACTAATAGTTTTCCCCTGCATGGATACACTTCCAGGTACTCACCGTGTTTCCTGATGAGCTGGGCACCTTAGTGACTGCACCTAGCAGTGCTATCTGCCAATAGTAAGCTAAGAATAATATAGCATCCACCAATAGCAGAGCAGCAACATCCCAATATATCTGGAGTGTCTGGGGAGGGTGGTATGGGGTGGGTGGGTTTAAGGCCATCCCCGACTCTTGCAAGAGTCTATCAGTCCAGCCCCTTCCAAAAGAGCCCCTCGGCCCTTCTCTCATGGTAGCTGCCCACAATCTGTAATTAAATTGGTGATGGAGCTGCACTCCTCATCTGAATCTGTGCACCAATCACCCTGCAAGCAGCCCTCAAAGCTCCATTCCCCTTCTGCTGCTCTCCCCGGTCAGATCACTTGTATCTCCCTTTCACCCTGCCAGATGAAAGAAAACACCCTCACTCAGACAGTGAAAAAATAAAAAACATCAAACACTTTCCTATAGTCCACAGAGTCCTTTGCTCCAGTCCTCCCCGGCTGCCTTCTCTGGTCCCTTCCCATCCTCAGCAGCACAGCAGCAGCCCAGCCAGATCCCCCACAGAAGAACGCAACTCCTAGTGCCTGCATCCTGTTTCAATACCCCCCAACTCCTGGCTTACTGCAGGTTACTGTCTTGCAAACCAGTTGGCTCAGCTGTATCATTTTTATAAGTTCCCACAACATGCACATGCTTTCAAATGAAAGCAAACTTTTGCATAACTGAACAGTTATGTAAGTAAAGACTGGCATGGGGGTAATGTGGCTGTTAACTGGTAAGTATGCCTCCTTTATTTCAAGTAGGCCTCTTTTCAAACTATTTATTTTAGTAACTCTAGAAAGATGTTAACTTAAATACTGATCTTTTTCATTAGCTAGGTTGATGTCTGTTGTTATTTGTCTGAAATTTGAAACAATGTAAGTAAAAAGTCTTTAAAATTATCCAATTAGGGCTGGCCAAGTGGTGTGGTGGGTTGAGGCATTCATTTCCTACCTCCTGCCATGCCAGCAACCCGTGTTTGTGGTGCAAGCTGGTCATTGGGGGTTGGCCAGGAAGGGAGAGGATTGAGCATCCAAAGGACTGCTCTCCTCTCCCAGGGTGAGTGGTGTGCCACTCCTGCCGAATGACTCCCACCAGGTGGAGGCCTGGTGGTAGTGCAGGTCAGGGAGAGACCAGGAAGGGAGGGTGCTGCAAGGCTGCAGCATGAGCGTGCCTTGACAGGCACATGCTGACGTGCATGTCAGCAACTGGTAAGGGAGCAAAGAGGAACAAAAATGGAGCTAGTGGGCTCCATGATGCCCAGGCTGCATAACCCAGACCCAGACCCAGCGATCCCAGGCAAATCTGGATTGTGCTTCGAGGGGGGGGATGGCCCCTCCCCCTCCGTGGCCCTGCACAGGGGGGAAATCTGTGGGAGAATCAGCTCGGGAGAAGGCTGGGTCGGGGGGGGGCAAGTCAGAAGAGAATGGAGTCCTCTGAGGGAGGACCGAAGCCCTGCCAGCTAGCTCCACAGAGGAAGAAAAAAAATTATACATTTAGAAATGTCATTGAGACATGAAAGTTATCAAAGTTTCCCCTTCCCTCTTTCCTCAGTTTCTACTTCTGTTTGCTTGTGGAACTAAATATGCAACTCCAACTATGTGAACACACTTTGAACAGACTGTTTTTGTGCAAGACAGCAGTGTAATGCCCTTTGTACATCTGCAGGAGCTTTATGTTGTCATATGTGATGTGAATAAGTCATAATGGATATTTTTGAAGTTGCATAAGACATTAATAAGTAATGTGTTGCATAAATCTCAATTTTCACCTCATACCAGTAAGGGCCTAAAGAGACCTCAGCTGAATGTTTTTTCTTACATATGGTACCTCAAACACCACAATAGCCTTCTAGTAATGTACTGTAGTGTCAGAGCTCGGGATGAGCCATATTACCTGTCTTAATGATGAACCCACATTAAGCTGCCCCAGAGGTTAGAGTGCTTCTAGTGAGAGCCACACTATCACATTTCTGTGGCTGAGGCACTCGATATGATGACCTCTTCAAACAATTGTATTGGATGGGAGCCTAAAACATACAGTAGTAGCAGTCTGATATCTTAAGAATTGTTTGTGGTAGCCACAAATGAGTGTTTTATTATCCATTAACCACAGAATGTTTTATAGCAAGCTGCATGTTATGTATATAATGAATGAGATGGGACAACTAGGTCCATTTTGGCAAACCACCATCAGGGTACTTTGATTCGGAACCATTGTAACATCCTATTGCAGCACATTTACAGAGCTGTTACAGTGTGTTATCCAAGCACAATGCACTGCCCAGACCTGTGCAAACATTCAGGTACTCCAGCACTGACCTGTAGAAAACAACGCTGCAGGCTTTTCTATTGGGAGAGTAATTCTGGTAAAAGTAATTTACTCTTGCTTCATCATGAAGTCTACATTAAATTCTTAGCATAAGACTATTACTGTAAGCCAAGAAAAACAACATAGTGAGTTCCCATAAAGAAACCCATTCTTTTTTTTGACACAATCTGTTTATTTTCTACAACAGTGGCCACTATGCATCATGTTGACTGGTTTAAGAAGCCAAGCTGCTATATATCATTGGTTAATAGAGCCCTTATTTTGGTTTCAGAGGAGTTTATCCTAAAAGGCATCCTATCTCATAATATGTTACTGGTATCTCTAATCTGATATGAGGGGTTGTGAGAGGATAATCCTGGAACTTTAGGCGCTTATCAAGATGAAAGATGCAAGGTGGGAATATGAGTCTATTAGCGAGCCTTCTGAAACCATTCATCCACTTTACAATAAAAAAGGGCAACTGTACAGCTTTCTCCAGTGAATATGATATCAAAGAAGCAGACAAAGTCCCTGTGATAACCTTGTAATAAAGGAAATGTTCTTGGCTATTATGATGTCATCCTGGGAGGAGACATAGCTGTGTGTATTTAAGCAATGAGCCCTATTACAGCGACCTTTGTTGCAAGATACTGCCTGTAGGGGTAATAAATAGCTCTAGCTTCATGTTAGGGTACTTAGTGACCCCTATATGAATTGTCTAGTGACCAGTGCCTGTTAAATAAGAAGCTTATTGCTAATATTACCTCTCCAAGTATCTACACAAAGAAATAACAATAAAATCTAAAGTGTGGCTATCAACTGTTTGGATGATCAGTCTGTTGAGACTGCACCCAAAGTCAGACTTAATCAAATAGTAAACCTGAATCATGTCAAGGCAACCTTAACAACTCAAGGTCCATCCACAATGCTTCATTTGGTTGTGGTGTCCTAAACAGACCTCTTAACAGTGTTGCATTGGCACTGCACTTTGTAACATTTACAACTGTATATTTTGTACAAACTTAGAACAAAGATAAATACAGCAGATATCAATTAACTGGATTTATTTTTCAGCCTGGTTTCAGAAAACAGTGAGGTCTCCTCTGTACAAGTGCTGGTACTACAAGTGACACTGAATCCCACAATATGTACCATGTTAGCATACTGTATTACAATAACCCTGGAACCACCTCAAACATCTCTCTCTCTCTCTCTCTCTCTATCTATCTCTCTTGCTCTCTCTCTCTCTCTCTCTCCCCCTCACCCCCCATCAGTAACTTTTCTTCTCTCTTTCTTTCTCTAACAAGCATAATACTGTTAGGAGCACTGTGTTGCCTCCGAATATCTGATATTATGACATTTTGTTAGATACTTTGCAGGAAACTTTGCTGTTTCCATAGTCTGCATATCTCTAAATGTAATTCAATTTAAATAATTGTAGCTTTATTAGCATGACTATAATACTGTACAAGTTGCAAAAGCTATTACAGACTAATAACAATAATCTCTGTCTCTCCCTGTCACCATCATGGCTCATGGGGCCTATGCACAAAGCCAGAGCAGTGGATTTGTGGCACACAGCACACATGCATAAGGGTATACATAGAAACATAGACTTTGACAGCAGATAAAGGACTGCTTAGCCCATGAAGTCTGCCCATTGCCCTACCTATCAGATAGCTGCAGATCCTAGTTTTACCAACAGCATACTTCCTCCTACCTCCCACTAGAATTGCCTTATGTCTGTACAATGCATTCTTAAATTCCCCCACTGTTTTTGACCCCACAATCTCCTCAGAAAGGCCATTCCATGTGTCCATCACCATCTCCGTAAAAAAAAAATACTTCCTCATGTTGCCCCTGAGTCATCTCCACGCTATCATCAAACCATGCCTCTTTGTTCTTGCACATCTCTTTTCTGAAAGATGCTGCCCTCTTGGGCTTTGTTGATTCCCTTGAGGTACTTGAAAGTTTCTATCCATATACTGCATATGCCACAGCCAAGCAGCATACATCTAGGGTATTCAGTGCCATGCAAACAGGCCACATTTCTAGCTATATTCCAACTACACTACATACATATCTGGGGGTGTGGCCTGTACCTGTGTGTGTGTGCAGCACATTTACAGTACATGCATGCATGTCATGCACTAAGTCACCACAGCATGTGGAGCAGCACACACAGCACTACACCCTGTGGAGGGCTGCTCTAAACTGCAAGAGTACAGGACAGGCACATGTTGCAACATGGAACACCCATTGCGCACAGTCCCATGGCACAGAATCAGATAGACCCCCTTGCTGAAGGCCACAGCACTATACAGGGTTGAAAATGGCAGTGCCCCCCCCCTCGGGCTTACAGACCCAGATGGTGGCAACGCATCACCCCTTGGAATAATAACAATAACAGTGAGTATACAAAAATGTCTTTCCTAGAAAACATTGTTTCGCACACACAATAGGTCCAAAAGGGCCATCCAGGTTATGCCAATACGCTTGTGATGAAACCATCAATATATCGTCATGCCAGCTGGGGCCCCAGACAACAGGGCTGCACCTGCCTATGCCCCCACCATCATCCTACCTTCAGTCTTCATCCTGGGAATCCTCACTGGACCCATTTGGTGTAATGAGCATGTACCAGTGCTGTATAATGTGCACACAGTAGATACCCCTGTAACACAAGATGAATGAAGACAGTTATGAATGGTTTGTACATGCAGGGCCTCTGCTGTGCACAGCTGGCACATACATTCCCCCATAACACTACCAGTACATTCCTTGGAGGGCTTCTGGGTGCCTTGCAGCTCCCCCATGTCATTCTTGTAGTGGACATCTGAGATCCTCCCCTCCATGAGAAAAAGCAGGGCAGAAACAGGGGCACATGCCTCCATCTGGCCTCCACCACTACAGCAGCACCATCCAGCTGCTTCACATGCTGGAGTACAATCTGCTCCAGACAGCCATGGTAGTTCTGAAGAGACATAAGGAGAGGGGAACACATTACTGACACAGCACCATACCTAACAGACATACACACAGGGCCCTTCATGATGTATAATGTATTCTACCTGCACTAATGCTCCATTAAGCTGGACTCAGTTACAAGAGTGTCCTGGTTAGGATCAAAAACTCTGCTGGTATGACACAGCAGTTATACTACAATATGACAGAGTAGAATCAAATATAGAACTGTGGAAACATAGACATTAATTTTGTATAATGGTATACCACACTGATGTTCACTTACCTCTGCAGGCTCAGTGACCTGCCACAGCACTCTCCATCAAGGTCATCCTAATTGGACATGGAAAACACCCTTCACAGCTTGTGGGGGTATACCCCCATGCATCCAACCTCTAGCACAGTTGCAGTCCATGCTCGTGGGACAGCTGCCTCCACCATACTGTCACCCCTAGTGTACAATGACCCTGTGACACCTGATTATACAGCATCACCCTGCTGTCATGCTGGGTCATTGCACATTTAAAGGGGGCCCTGTCAGCAATATACACCTGAGTGGCAGAACAGATAGCACTTCTTTTTGGCTTGAAGGGTTGTAAACATTACACAATGTGGGACATCCACAAGATGGTCTCAAGGATGTGCCCCGGCCTACTTCTAAATGTCATCCTGATGGAGGGCAAGCGGGAGCAGCAAAGGCTTAGAGGACATGTCCAAGGCTACATATATTCAGGCTGCAGCTGGAGGCAAGACAACTGTGAGATACACATTGCCTTGAAACATTCCGCCTGGACCATGCCATGATCTCAGGCCGTGTGACATGCTCCGTGCACATTTGGTGCCACAAACATGGAGGTCTCCAGCAATGTCGGTGGAAATGAAGTTGCTTCTGTGCACTGTTGTACTATGCCACAGCATCCTTCCAGAATGTTGCTGGGGATATCACTGGTGTGAGTCAGTCATCCATGTCCAGGGTCCTGCACCAGGTCAAGGACACACTGCTACTGCATGTGCATGAACATATAACATTCCCCACTGCAGAGAGTGATATACAGACCATTAAGGATGCATTCCATGCCATGAATGGCATGCCCAATGTACTTGGGGCAATAGATTATATACAAGTGGCAATCCTATCATCGACAATAGATGAAGTGGCCTACAAGAGCCAAGAACCCTTGGTCATGTCATGACTCATACATCTTCGATGATTCCAGACTGTGTTCCCTCCTCGCGGCACACAGGAGTACAAATGGATAGCTGATAGGTGAGTATTTATATACAGCAGGTGCAGCACAGGTGGATAGAGGAGATGTGAGTGCAGCACATCACTGGAAGGTCTGGGGGTGCAGAATAATGCAACAAGCCTGAGTCGAAATCCAAGGAAGCAAATTGTAAAGCACTCAGAAACACATTCAGGAGGCAGACTTCAATGCAAACTAAAGCAAACTTTATTAACTACCTTGACATGTGGAAAAAAGTAAAGGCTGGCTGGATGACAACCATAACCCCAGTGCTTTGGCCAAAACCAAACTTTGTCAGGGGGTGTGTCAGCTCCTGGTACCTCTCAGTATAAGTACATTAGAATTTAAAGGTGCAGTGTCACAGATCGCAATAGGAGAAATTACATTGTGGTTATAAATGCTATAAACACTACTCACTGTAAATAGTAAATTCCAGATCTCTAAATGCTATGAAAACTCTGCCTAGAAGAGACGGGTAAAAGAAAAGAGTGCAAGGAAAAGGACTGTGAGTGATGTTAATGCTGGTGGGGGGGCTATAGTAGAGAAATAGAAAGTGAGGAGCTGGTTACAAACAACGCTATGGGCAATCAAAAATGTACTGTAAAATATTAGTTCAGACAGGACCCTCACAAGAACACAGGCAAGATGAGTAAATTCGCAGAGCAATTGCTAAATATCAGTCCATAAATGCTGTATGAGTTTTCCTCCTGCTCTACCAATGGGACGGCAGAGGTAAAATGGCGAACAGTAGCTTCCACTTGGATCCACAGTGTACCTGTGAAAACAAGAAACAAATAAACACTTAGGACAGAGGCACAGATAAAGACAATGACACAGGCAACATGCACTAAGATGAGGGCACATGAGAACAAACTAGGTAAGTAAAATTAGCTTTCAAGAAAGGGGAACCCCAACTTCTTCATTCAGGCCAGTTGGTGACACAGTGTTTAATGAAACTATCCACCATGTATTATTCCGCAGTACTCTGGTGACTATATGAACCTCCCCTTTTCAGTGGGCAAATATGCTCTAAAGCTATAAATTTCAGTGAGGCAAGATATGAGTTATGTACACTAGCAAAATGTATACCTAGGGCACTCTAATCTGAGCCATTCATAATGGCTCCTATATGCTTTTGTATTTGTGTTTTTAATGGGAGAATGGCTCATCCAATGTAGTCTTTGTGACAGGGACACCAGGTAATGTAGATAATAAATGTGGTCATGCATGTAATGAACTGTCTAATTATCACCCTGCTGTTGCTATTATTTGTGTACATACAAGTTCCTTTCTTGCCCAAATTTGCAAATATTGCATTTTCCGCATTTGTGGAAATCAGGAGGTTTAGGGGGAGCAAGTTATGTGGTTTGTGCATCTAATCAAATCAAATCAAAATCTTTATTTAACCAGGCAAAACACCATTGAGTAAAACTCATTTACAGGATGGACTTGGAGAATATATACATCAGCGAAAAGACACAGTCACAGTTACAAATAAATTGACCGGTAATATGCAGGTAGGTAGGTAGGTAAAATTTTTATTTATACAGAAAATTATGCCATTAGGGATTCGAAAATCCCTATTTACAAGGCATCCCTGTATTTGTACAACATAAATATACATATTACACAAAACGTGTCGTAGAAATACATCAACATACAATTAATACACACAAACATTTCATTTGTAAATACATCCATTCATCAAAATACGTTAACATACAATTAATACATATGAACATTTCATTTATGAATACATCCATTCATCAATGTTCAATTCAAATTTCACCTATTACACAAACATTTAAAAAGCAGCTCTCTTTTACTGCCGACTTACAACCTGATAGTGACAGGCTTGGGTCCCTGAGGGAAGGGGGTAGCCTATTCCAAGTCTTCGAAACTTTATACTGAAGGGTCATTGTGCTATATTTATTTTTAATTTTGGAGTAAGATATACTCTTACTCCACAATTTCTTAAGTTTAGTCCATGTTCGGTTTTTTAAATTACATAATAAATAATTTTTGATTTATTCTTATGTAAACCCTTTATTTGGATTAACCAGGAAGCCTCTGCCCTCTGTTCTAAGAATTCCACCCCAGTCTTGAATACATATCACAATGGTGGGTACAGTCACATCTTAACACAAATCTAGCTAATTTGTTATATAAAACATTCAGATTAAGTTCTTGTTTTTTGAAGTATGTCTGTAAATGTGGGAACCATAATCAATCACAGGAAGAAGTAGTTGATTTACTATATTCTGTCGCATTTCCTTGTTAAGCACTTGATATTAGTCTCATGACCCCTAATTTAGAGTTGATTTTTTATAAGTTCAGTCACATGTTGGTTAAAATTCAGTTCTTGGTCGATTATGACCTCCAGATATTTATAATACTTGGTTTGCTCTAGTATTTTCCCCTCCTGTGTCCTAATTGTCAAGTTTATACCCACACTATCCTTCTTAGCTGTACCAAAGTACATAGTCTGGGTTTTTTTTATTATTAATCAGTAGACCAAGATTTGTAAAATGATTTTGCATGTTTAGGAAGTCTCTCTGTAGTTTTTGTTCCAATTCACCCACATTTTTACCAGATGTAATCAAGACAGTATCATCCACGTACAGTCTAATTTGTGAATTTTTAGTTACACTAGGTAAATTTTTCAAATATACTAAAACCAAAAGGGGACCCAGGATCGACCCCTGGGGTACTCCCCTAGTGACCGTACCCAAACTAGAACTTTCACGATTTACTGTTACAAACTGAGTTCTATCCTCAACATAAGATGTAAACCAACCGCATGATACATCATCTACTCCCAAACATCTTAACTTATCAATCAAGATATGGTGATTTACTAGGTCAAACGCCTTAGATAGGTCCACATATACCACGCCCACCGATCTCCCCTCCACCAGGGGGGTGGCAACTAAGTCCAAAAGATCGGTGAGCGCAGTAGCTGTGGACCTACCTTGTCTAAAGCCTGACTGAAAAGGGGTGATTTTTTGATGTTTCTCCAAGTATGTAATTGTTGCCCGTGAACAAGCCGCTCCAATAATTTTGAGATTGTTGACAATAATGCTATTGGGCGGTAATTTGAAGTGTCAGTGAGTCCCCCTTATAAATTGGGATTATTTTAGCCTTCTTCCATAATGCAGGATACAATCCCTCTTTAAGGCTCAATTAAAAGATCCCTTAGGACTGGGGATATCACTTGGGCAGCTTCTTTTAGTAACCTATTTTCTATTTTGTCAGGGCCACATGCTTTATTTATATTTAAGTTTCTTATTAATTTACATACTTCGGATGTGGTCACTATTTTAAAACGGAACTTTGGGGTCTGGCGATTTTCGAGATCAATTTTTTGTTCTACTAGCTGAGTTTTCCCCGGGAGGGTTTCAATTCCTGCCTTTAAATCTAGGAGTTCAATAAAGTAATTATTTAAATGCTCTGCAACTGTATCCGCTTCTAAAAGTTTTCCATTATATTTCAATTTTATCTCTACTTGGCTTTTAACCGGATCTACTAAGTTTTTTATCAGTGTCCAATAGTTCCTAGGATCTGTTGCTTCTTTGATTTTCTGTTTGTAGTAGTAAGCCTTAGATTTCCTTATTTCTTGAACAACTCTATTCCTTACCTTTTTAAATGTTTCCCATACGTCAGATCTTAAAGATTTATTTGCTTTTTTCCATAATCGTTTTTTTAATCTAATTAACTTTCTTATGGTTACAGTTACCCAGGGTAAATGAGTTTGTCTTTGATTAACTTTTTTCCATGGCACAAACGTATCACATGCCTCATTAAACATTGTTGTAAATTCCTGGATAGCTAAGTTCAGGTCAGGAATTAAAAAAAGTCTATGCCATGGTAGTTTCTTTAAATACTCACAAAACAAATATCTATCATATTGAGCATAATTTCTTTTATATACTACAGGTGTTTTAATTACCGGTACCTTTTTTGATTCTAAGTTTACTATGCACCTTACTACATTATGATCCCCCAGATTTGGCTCTCCTATATCCTTACTTATTATAACCATTTCTGTCGAAACAAAACACAAATCCAATATATTCCCACTACTGGTTATTTTCCCTTTCCTTGTGGGTAAGTCAATAATTTGCAACAGATTCAGACATCTCATTGAATTTTCCAAAACCCGCCCTCTTGGGCAACCCCAAGCAGCATTAAAATCACCCATTAATACAACATTTGTCTGACCTATATGTTCCATAATGGAATGAGAAAACTTTTCAAAGTGCTTGGTATTTGTTTTAGGTGGTGAATATACAGCTCCCACAATCAAGTTGATCATCTGGAATTTTAATAGTAAACATTCTATCCCTTCAGTTTTTCCAGAGTAAATTATTTCAGAGGGACCTAATTTGTGCCTAAGGTAAATTGCAACCCCCGTGACCCGATCCCGTCTAAAACAATAAAAATCATGCAGTTCTATTTCCGATTGAGGAATTACCTTTGTTAGCCAAGTCTCAGTTAAAATTACTATATCAATACTTTCTAGATCAACCCAGGTGCTAAGGAGGTCCATTTTTTTAACTAAACTTCTAGCGTTATCTAAAATAATCTTAATGGCTCCATCCCCTGGACCTGGGTTCAATTCTATATCCCCACATAATGCTAGAGATATCAAAACAGCCTGATCACGGGAAGAAATTTTACCAGGAAAAACTGGCCTGTAAGTATTAAAAATTTGCTGCCTTACCATCTTAAAATGATTTCTCCTTCTTATTATCTTGTTTATGCTTAAAATATTGTGACTTAATTGACTGCATTTCAAGTATAAACTATTTTGTTCTCTTATCCCGGGTATTTCTGAACCAATGTGTGTCAAAAACATGCACACACGACAGAAATACCATTAATTTTAAAAAATACCCTTCATTTAGTGGCCTGAGGATACAGCTCTTAACTATAATAACCCAAAGCAGTCACAACCCTTCTTAAATATTTAGTTTCCCTTATTCAAAAACTATCACTAACTTTATTTTATTTTAGGCAGAAAATACTACCTTAATAAGACTTCCCTATAACTATAAGTTAACTGTAACAGGCTTTATCAATTTGTAGATCCAACACAATTTTGGTCGTTATTTTTCATCTCCGAGTGGCGCTCGCGCTTGAACAGCGTGGGCTTTATGTGGTGCAGCCCCTCCTCCTTTGATGACGCTCAGTTCGTCAATTTCACTTCCTCATTTTGCCGGCAATTCGGGGAGTCAGCATGCAGACAGTTGTTTAAAAAAAAACCAATTCCTCCGCTTCAGTCAGGACAGTATAACAGGCAGATCACTCTTTTCTCTGGGCAGCAATGTTACTTCTCAAATGCCACAGCGGAGTACACAAGTAACATATCAGTTTCACCTAGGTAAAGAAATATACATATAATGTAGGGCATATAGTTCAGATGCAAGTATATAGGTGGACAGAGTACAGAATAAGAATACAGATATATGCAAGATCTAAATGTGGTAGATACATGGTAAATGCACATCCAGCAAGGATCGACTGCTATACTAACATGTTGTGAAAACTAATGTAACAGTACTTATGTAGGTATGCACATAATATGCCCAGGAAATGCAAAAAAAAAACAATAAAGGGTGTAATGAGGTTTAAAAATAATAGAAACCTGTCAGCAGAAAAGGACCATACAACCCACTGAGTCTGCCAGAAAATAAAATGCTAGCCCCACCTTTCCCTCCCTTTTAACCCCCTCCACAACCCACTCTCTCCATCCCTGCATAGCCCCTTATTGGTATACCATGCCCTTTTGAATTTATCCACTGTATCCACCTCCACTACCCATTTTGGCTACCTATTCCATGGCCCCACAACCCATTGTGGGAAGTTTTTTTTTTTTATTTAGTTTTTGTTGACCGGGTAAGTGCACTAGACAAATCCTGCCTATTTTCAGGCACGCCCCTGGGGGAGGGGGATACAGATGAATGGCAACTGACTTTGAACCATATTAAGCTGTTGATGGTATTTTTTTAGTGAATGGTAACTCCCCTGACATCACTCTGATATTTGGCCGCCCTCCAGCTTGAGTGCATGACCCCTGGTGGTTTGGTTTTTGCTCAGTCTGAAGATGCTAGTCCCATTGACCTTATTTATTCCCTTCATGTATTTGAAAGTTTCCACCATGTCTCCCCTATTCCGTCTCATCTCCAGTGTGTACAGACCAAGCTCTGCCAGCCTCTCCTCATATGGTCTCTCTCCCTCTCTCTCAAGCCCCTGGATTATTTTAGTCACCCCTCTCTAGCCTATCCTTGTATCCTTTTAAATGGGGCCTCCAGAATTGAACTCCATACTCTAGCTGTGGTCTAACCAGTGTCTTATACAGTGGCATGATAACCTCCCTCCTCCTATTTGTGAAACCCCTCCCAATGCACAACAACATTTTTGTTGCCTTTCCTGCTGCCCTTTCACACTGGTTTCTAACCCTTAATGTGTCAGTGATCCAAATACTCAGGTCCCTCTCTTGCTGTGTGACCTGCAGTGGCTCACCCCCAGGCAGTAGTTTGCCCTTGGATTACTCTATCCTATGTGCATTATTTTGCACTTCTTCACATTGAATTCCAATTGCCACTTTTACGTCCACTCTTCCAGCCTGGCTAGATCCTGCCTCATTTTCTCCACACTCCCCTAGCATGTCATTCTTGATATAGACTTCCATGTCATCTGCGAACAGGCACGCTTTTCCATTCAGACCCTCCATTAAATCCCCCATATACAGTACACATTGAACAATACTGGACCAAGCACCAATACCTGTGGTACCCCACTCTTCACCCCTAGTTCCCTGGAGTGCTTTCCATTTACTACTACTTATAAGTCCTTCCTCCCAGCTAATCCTCCAACCACTTTGTTAGCTTTGCCCTCACACGGAAGCTGGCTGACTTGTTTACCAACCTTCTGTGGGGGAAGGAATCAAATGCCTTCCTGAAATCCAGGTAGGCCTCATCCACCACCCCCCTGATCGTACACCTCTGTTACACCCTCAAAGAATTCTACCAGGTTGGTTTGACAAGACCTACCCCCTGTGAACCCATGTTGGTTGTCATCACTTAGCCCTTCCTCCTCTAGGTGTCTCACCAGTCTCTCCTTCATGAGGGTTTCCAACAGCTTGCCTACCACAGAGGTGAGTGTGACTGGGCAGTAGTTTCCAGGATCTTCTTTCCTCCCTCACAAAGTGGCACAACCTCCACCCTCTTCCAGTCCCCTGGGACACTCCCTGTTTTGAGGGAGAGATTAAACAGCTTGGCAAGAGATTTTGCCAGCTCCTCCCTCATCTCCCTGAGAACTTTTGGGTTTAGTTGATCTGGCCCCATAGCCTTATCAGTTTTTATTTTACTCAGTTCCTCCATCACCCTCACCTCTGTGAAGAGACTTTCCTCTGCCTTCTTGCCCTTGGTACCCCTTTTCCCGAATACTGGCCCACCACCACCATTTTCTGCCATGAATACTGATGCAAAGTATTCATTGAGTAGGGTCGTCTTTTCCTCATCCCCTTCAGCTATTTTGCCCCCCCCCCCTCTAAGTCTTGGGATCCCTTGCCTACTTTTCCTCTTATTGCTAACATATCTAAAGAATCTTTTGTCTCCTCTTTTCACTTCTCTAGCTGTTTTCTCCTCCGTGCTTGCTTTTGCCTTCTTGATTCTTTTACTCACTTCCCTAAGCTTTTCTATATAGATCACCCTTTCCTCCACAACCTGTGACATTTTGTAGGCCTTGAACACCTTTTGTTCCCTCCCTGATTGCCTCCCTAACCCCCACTGTAAACCACAGGGGCTTTCTTCCCCTTTTACATTTGTTAATTTTCTGGATGCATTGATCAGTGGCCTTCAGGATTCCTTCCTTTATTACCCCACACAGCTGCTCTACCTTCTGTAGGTGGTGGATCTCTTCCAGTTCCCTCCTTAGTATGCTTCTCATCCTCCCAAAGTTTGCCCTCCTGAAGTCGAGTACCTTGGTGGATGGTCTGCCCAATTCTGGCCCTGTCCCAATGGAAAACCTGACCATGCGGTGGTCACTGTCACCCACGTTTTCCCCAACTGCTACCTTCCCTATGCTGTCCCCATTGGTCAATACAACATCGAGTGTTGTCCCCCCCGGTAGGTTCTGTGACCAGCTGATTTAGGAGTGCATCCTGCATGTACACATGGACAATGGGGGGGCAAGGGAGAGGAAAGAGCAGCTACATGCAAAGAGGTAAGGAAACACCGGCTAGACAAAATAGCTAGATGAGCAAATCAAGGAGTAACTTAGTTAAGTTATGGGCACCTGCAGGCCTCCTGGAAGGACAGTGAGAACAGATTTTTGAAAGAGGACAACGGCACCAGGGAAGCGAGCTGCAGCATTTTTTGTGCATTGTTCCAGAGGGCAGGGAGGGCATGGCTTATTGCCACTCTGCTGAAGAGCGTCCTAACTTTGGGGATGGAAAGGTAAATGTAAGAAAGATTTCTTAGCAGATTGGTACTGGGTTGCAGTTAGGTAAACAGTCCTTGATGTATTGAGGTATCTTACTAATAATGGCCCTATAGGTCCAGAGCACAGCATTCTTGTGCCTCCTGAAGCTGAGTGAGCACCAGCCCATGCTCTTGTAAAGGGTACAGTGATGTGTTGAATAGGGGGCACCAGTTACAAACCTGAGTGCTCAATGGTACAGGACATCTAGTTTGGACAGTGCCACACTTGAGCAGTGCCCATACAAGAAGTCTGCATAGTCAAGAAGAGGCAGAAACATTTGTACCAGCCTTTTTTCCTCCTCTTGTTAGGAAATGCCTGATTCTAAAGAAGATCCCAATCCTCTGCTTGAGTTTCTTAGAGAGTTCTTCGATATGGACATTGAACAAGAGTTTAGAGTCAATACACACCCACAGGTATTTAAAGGACTCCACATAGTCCAGAGGTTAACCAAGCAAGGTAACAAGTTTAGGTACTATTCCTGCAGAGCAGGGATTGGAGCAGTTCACTGAGGAGGAGAAGATCATGGCCTTCATTTTCTTGGCATTTAACAGACGCTTAGAGTACGGGAGATTAACCTGTAAGTGATTGAATTCTGTTTGGAGGTCACTGCATGCTTGTTCCAAGGTCGGACTAGCCACGTACAGCATAGTGTCATCAGTAAATAAGTGGATATTTGCTGATCTGACTCCAGCATTTAGGCCATTTATATAAATGGCAAACAAGAGTGGGCCAAGAATGGCCCCTTGGGGAACCCCTCTTGGAAGCAGTTTCAAAGGGGAGAGGTCACCCCACCTTGACCTGTATGCCGGATACAGATTGGTCAATACCAGCAGGAACATCTGCCAGAACTAGACACATAGTGGATTCCCTGCAGGGGAAGGGCCTCAAACAACTGGTACAACAACCCACAAGAGACAGGGCTATCCTAGATCTAGTACTGACTAACAGGGAAGGGATCACAGATCTCCAGGTAGAAGGTCACCTGGGGGCCAGTGACCATCAAATGGTATGGTTCAATTTGGCTACTACATCTAAATCATCCCATTCCAAGGCAAAATATGGGACTTCAGAGGAGCTGAATTTGATAAGATGGCCAACAGAGTTAAGCTAGCCCTGGCAAAAGAAACACAGGTGAGGGGTACAGGTAAGTGGGCAAGCATTAAGGATGCAATACTTGAAGCAACATCCCATTGTGTTAGAAAAAAGGAAGTGCAAAGAAGAAGGAAACCACTTTGGTTCTCAAATACAGTAGAAAAGGTCAGAGCCAAAGGCTGGCCTTCAGGAAATATAAGGGAACACAGCGGGATGAAGATAGGGAGGCATACCAAACTGCCCTAAGGGAAGCAGGGAAGGCAGTAAGGCAGGCAAAGTCCCAAACTGAGGAAACACTAGCATGAACAGTAAAGAAGGTGACAAGACTTTCTATAGATACATTAGTGAAAGGAGAAAGTCCAGAGGAGGTATTGCTAAGCTTAATGGAGAAAAGGGAGCATGTGAGGAGGAGGAGGACCATGTAAAAGCATCTATCCTAAATAGATACTTTTGCACAGTATTTACTGAAGAGAAGGTAGGGCAGGGCCCACAGCTCAGCACCATGGGCACAGGGGGGAGGGAGGTGAGCACTAGTCCCTTCACAAAAGAAAGGGTCCTACAAGAGCTTGCTAAGCTCAGGGTGGATAAGGCAATGGGATCTGATGGCATACAGTCCAGGGTACTTAAGGAGCTAAAGATGGAACTAGCAGAGCCATTAGCAGAACTGTTTAGTGAGTCTCTGAGCACAGGAGAGGTCCCAGAAGACTGGAGAAGGGCTCATGTGATCCCGCTCCACAAGAGTGGTAGCAGGGAGGAGGCAGGGAATTACAGACCAGTCAGTCTTACCTCAGTAGTGGGCAAGATTATGGAGGCACTTCTTAAGGAAAGGATAGTGCAACACCTGGAATCCACAGGGCACAGGATTCAAGACAGCATGGGTTTACAAAGGAAGGTCCTGTCAAACTAATCTCATAGATTTCTTTGACTGGGTAACCAGAGTGGTGGACCAAGGGGGAGCAGTTGATGTCGCCTACCTTGACTTCAGCAAAGCTTTGACACTGTTCCACATAGAAGATTGACAAATAAGCTGGGTAGGCTCGGGGTGGGTCAGAAGTTGGTCAACTGGGTGGCAAACTGGTTGACGGGCAGAAAACAGAGAGTGGTGGTAAATGGTATACAGTCAGAAGAGATGCAAGTCACAAGTGGGGTACCTCAGGGATCAGTCCTGGGGCCAGTCCTCTTCAACATCTTCATTAGTGACCTTGCAGATGGACTAGAGGGTAAGGCTTGTCTGTTTGCAGATGACACCAAGATCTGCAACAGAGTAGATGATCCAGATGGGGTGGGCAGAATGAGAAGAGATCTGGATAAACTAGCAAAATGGTCAGAAGAGTGGCAACTGGGATTTAATGCAAAGAAGTGCAAGATCATGCACATAGGGAAGAGAAACCCTGAAGCCACCTATAGGCTGGAATGGGAGTTGCTAGCAGTCACAAAGGAAGAAAGAGACTTGGGCATCATCATCACTGATGACCTCAAATCATCCAAGCAGACCTCTAAAGCAGTAGGTAAGGCTAGGGGGGTGTTAGGGTGTATTAGTAGGGTATCACAAGTCGTAAGAGCGAGTAATAATCCATCTTTATAAGACACTGGTTAGGCCCCATCTGGAGTACTGCGTGCAGTATTGGAGGCCACACCTTCACAAGGACATTAACCAAATTGAGGCAGTCCAGAGAAGGGCAACCAAAATGGTGCAGGGACTGCCATCAGAAGACATATGAGGACAGATTAACGGAGCTCAATATGTATACCCTTGAGCAAAGGAGGGTGAGAGAGGTGATATGATCGAGGCATTCAAACACCTTAAGGGCATTAACAAGGTGAAAGAGTTTAAATATGTTTAAATATAAGAAAAATAGCAGGACAAGAGGACACAGCATGAGATTAGAGGGGGGCCGATTAAGGGGGAATGTGAGGAAATTCTTTTTCACAGAAAGGGTGGTGGATGCATGGAACGGCCTACCTCAAGAAGTGGTGGCTATGAATATAGTGCAGGGCTTCAAACAGGCATGGGATAGGCATAAGGGAGCAATACAAATGAGTATGAATAGATAGGCCACTGACAGAGCAAAGGCCGATGGCACATTTATAAGGTAGAAAAAGAAATGAGCAGACTGGATGGGCCTTGCGGTCCTTATCTGCCGTCAACTTCTATGTTTCTATGTTTCTATGTAACGGTCAGTAAGGTAGCTGTACAATCATTCAAGGGATGGATTGTTAATGCCAATATTTCTTAAAGCAGCCAGAAACAGGGTATGGTCCACCATATCAAATGCTTTGCTAAGGTCAAGGAACAGTGTGGCAACAAAGTTCGTGGCATCCAGGGCATTCAGCCAGTCATTTGTGACCTTAACAAGAGCTGTGATGGTGCTGTGGCAAGGCCGGAAGCCAGATTGGGCCGGGTTTAAAAGGTCGGCATTCTCGATGTACTGCCTTAGCTAGGAGTTGAACACCTTTTCAAGGAGCTTAGAGAGGGTAGGAAGTAGGGAAATAGTGCAGTAATTGTTTAGGTCACTAGTGCCGCCTGATTTAAAAAGTGATATAACAGGCGGTTTTGCATATGGCAGGGAGTGTGCCCTGGGCAAGGGACAGGTTTAAGAGTAGGGTTATTGGGGGTGAAAGGACATAGTAGCCAAGTTTATGAAAGTATGGCTCAATCAGGTCTGCACCTGCACTCTTCCTGCTGTCCAGGTGGAGCAGTAGGTCCTCTATTTCCTTCACTGTGACAGGTGCGAATGAGGAAGCTTTACCTTGGGTGGACAAATCAGCGACAGGGAAGATAGGGTTAGACGTGCAAACTTTTGCACAGAGGTTATTGGCCGGGGAAGTGTCGAAGGCTAGTCCTGCTGTGGAGAAATGGTTGTTGAAGAGCTTGAGCATTTCTTGCTTGTCAGTGGTGGCAGAAGTGCCAGATGAGATTTTACATGGGAATTGACTAGAAGAGCTATGATCTTGAACTTCCTTTAATGTTTCCAGAAACTGGATGAGCTACTGGCTGAGAATTCAACTTCAGAATAGCAGAAACTAGATTTCGCAACCTTGGTCAATCTGGTGCACCGGTTTCTAGCCATTCTGAAGGCTGCCCAGTCAGCAGGCTGTTTGGACTTCCTCACCCTCTTCCAGATTGAGTCCCTGTGGAGCAGCTCTGCTTTCAAGCTGGCAGAGAACCAACAGCAAGTTTTCTTTGTGTGCAAATTTTGGAGAGGGGTACATGTTTATTGATAGAACTGAGGACGATATTTTGAAAGACTTCATATGCTTCAGCTACTGAGGAGGCCAGGTAGAAGTCGTGACAATTAGCACACTGTAAGTCGAAGAAGAAGGCATTGGTGTCAAAGCTCCACCTCAATCTCTTAAAGGCATAGCTAGAGGAGGAGGCAAGCTTAGGGTGAGCTCCGAACACAAGCAATGACACATTGGTCACTGATGTCATTGAAAAATACACCAGCGTGTGAGTAAGATGGGGTTTGTTGACCAAAATGATGTTAAGCAGAGTCCTGTTTTTAGGGATTTTTTATGTTAGGGTGTGTATTTTCCATAATAAGCTGTGATAAGCCAAAGTTACTATATAAATCTTTTAGCGGTTGGGAGGAAGAAGATAACCAGTCCATACTGAGGTCACCCTTAATGATAACTTCGGAGGATAAGGAGATCAGCAAATCAGATAAGTGATGTAACACCTTGTTCCCAGCAGAGGGAGGCCTATAACAGCATATGAGGTGAATTGCGGTTGACGAGGGAAGGAGCAGTTTTAGGGTAGTGCATTCAAATTCGAGGGGTACAGACGTTGAGTCAATGATGGTTGCAGTGAAATTGTCCCATACATAGATGGCAACCCCACCCCTTGCTAATCCGTCAGTCCTAAATACATTATATGAGGGAATATTTATTTCATAGTCCAGTGTAGATAGTCTCAACCAGGATTCTGTCACCACAACAATGTCAGGGGAGGCGAGGTTGAACCATGACTGAACAATGTCAAGTTTCTTTAGTAAGCTGCAGGCATTGATGTAGATCAGGCTTAGCCCCTTTATATTAGACAGGGCAGAGGGAGCAGTGATTGGGATTGGGGGGGCCAGGATTAAGTTCAATATTTCCTGCACAAATTAGTAATAAAACGAGGAGTTTTATGAGTGCATTTAATAGGAGCTTAAGCAAGCATGATCTTGCCCTTTTATGTGGGCTGGGGTCAGAAGGGGTAGATGGTGGGAAGTATGTGTTGCAGGGGCACAGGGATGCATAGATAAGAATCATACTGGAACAGGTGCATCCAAGGGAGGGGAACTGAACAGAACGGGGTGCCTTTGGTAGAAAGTGCAACATGGAGTGGTCGGAGATCTGGGTGCATAGGTCCCAGGGACAACTGGTGCATCAGGTAGGCGGATGTATGCCGGGGGTAGCGAAAATGTGTTAAGAGAAAACAGACTGGAAAAAGGGTCAGAGGAGTTAAATGCAGGAGAGGAAGAGTAGGGGATGTGCACCAAGCATATAAAGCAACCTAGCCAAAGAGATGTGAGGTACATTGTAGACCCCATGCAGATACGCAAAGCACAGCAGAGTGGAGGTAAGAAATAGGCAGGTAGATGGCAGTAAAACTAAAAACAAGGTGCTGCATCAGTATGTGATCTCTTCTATGGTCTGAAAGCAAAACAAAATGGTAATATTAAATGCATGCTGAAAATGGAAAATAGAGTTAAAGAAAAGCTGTCATAAATCCTATTTTCCTGACAGCCTCTACTCACCTGTTAACTTGCAGTGACAGAGTTTCATGTCTGTTTTAGGGCATGTCTTTCAGCTAAAATTTGCATTTTTATGTCACAGAGTGAGAGGTGCCATATCATGGACTGTAGCGGCAAGAGCTGCAACCTGCATGCAAATTGGATTCCTTATCTTCCTGTTGTGTGCCAAAATGCTGCTTCATGATGATCAGGACATGTTTTTATGAAACAAAAAGAAATATTGTGCTTCATAGTATTCCTTGAGTGCAACCTTTAGAAACAACCCCTGTTGAAAATGGAGCAGTCTAATCTATTTAATTTTGTTGCTGAATGTTGCAGCACTGAGTTCAGGCATGCACTACAGCGCATGCCTGGACTCAGAGCTGCAAATTTCAATAACAAAATTATATAGGATAGACTGCTTCATTTCTAATGGGGTTTGTTTCTAAAGGTAGAGCTCAAGGAATACTATGAAGCACAATGTTTATTTTTGCTTCATAAAAACATGATATCTGTTAATAATAACAGAAGATAACTAAGTCACCAGCTAGCCCATAAGGTCAATCTGAGTCTTCTGGTGCGGCTGCACTTTTAGAATGACACTTCCAGGACAGCACTTGCAACCTCCATCAAGGCAAGAAATGGTATAATTACACCACATGTTAGCTGCAAAATTTAAAAAACATAAAGGTTACGCTAATCAGGTGTTTCTGCAGCCCTCGTGATTGTCAAAAGAGTTTATGACAGTTTTCCTTTAAAGAGTCTTGATGGCAGTAAAGTGAATATATGGTAGTAAGTCTCAAACATTGCTTGTTTTTTGATGGTAATATGGAAATGTCCCCCTACCTCTCTTCTCAGGGTGCTATCTGTATGTAGTATAGACCAGTGTTTGCGTATGATGCTGCTCACTCTGCCTTCAATGCTGTCAAACTCAGTAGAAAAGGTAATGGTGTTTTGGTCTGTAGTGTTCCTATTTCTGGGTGTTAGTAGTCTTTCTACCAGCATTGCATGCCCCATTCTAATGCTGTTTCCAGGATTTCATCCTCATAACCACCCGGCTTTAAATGTGACGGACATTTTTTTAACTTGTGTTTAAAAATCAACAATGTCAGAAAAATTTATTTTCAGCTGAATTAATTGATTGTATGGGACAGACTCAACAAGTTTACTGGGGTGGGCACTGTCAAGTCATCAACTTTATTTTTGAGTGCTGTTCTGAATGATCACAGCACTTTACAATGAAAGCAGTAAAAGCAAACACAGCAATAAATAAAATAAAAATAAACAATAAAAATATACTTAATAATAAAACAACTATCACACAGAATAAAGTATTCAAATTAGGATACAAAGAACTAGCTATCATTCTGATCAGGGAAGGCCAATTGAAACAAATAGGTCTTCAGGGCAATTATGAAGCTTTCAATTGTCAGGCACTCTCTAATCCGATGTGGTAGAGAATTCCACAGGGTAGGGGCTGCAAAAGAAATAGAGCAGGCCAGCCCATGAGGTCTTTAATCGAACCCTGGGAATCTCTAGCAATCTGTCACTGGAGGAGCGGAGAGAGTGGGGGGGGTGATAAGGACAAAGGAGACCTTGCAAGTAGCACAAACCCTGGCCATGTAGGGCTTTATAGGTCAGTAACTTGACCTTGAAGGTGATCCACTAATACACTGGCAGAGATTTTATGTGATAAGGGTGAGTCACTTATTGCGTCGCTCATTAGAGTGATGAAAGAATCGCCCATGACAAAAGGGTGACTTCCCATTAGAGAGACCGCCGCAAACAGCGACGGTCCTCTAAAAATACACAATACTCCTTTTTTATGCGGGGTTTATGCCCCCCGCACCACCAAAATAAGGATTCTCAACTCTAAGGGGAGCAGATGTAGGTAAAATAGAAACTTCCCCAGAATAAAAACAATTGCCTTCAGTGGGATATGAACCTGGCACCAGGAGCAATGGCTCAAGCCACTATACCACACTACCAGCTCGGCAGGGCTTGGGCAAATAATTTCTCTTATCCTGTGACTCGTGAGTGTAGCCAATATCCCTCGGTGCTACACTCACTATACATATTCAGAACTCTTTTTCCCCACTCACTCTACATGGGAGCAGTATTACTGAGTTGCTCATATTGAACCGCTCAATAATACTCCCCCATATAGGCTGCTACCACCGGCAGCCAGTGCAGGCTGCGGAGAACAGGAGTGACATGGCAAGATCTGAGTAGGCCAGTTAGCAACCTGGCTGCTGCATTCTGCACTAGCTGCAGTCAATGGATTTAAACCCCCGGTAGCTCTAGGTAAAGGGAATTGCAGTAATCCGCTGTACTTCCTCTGCTCCTCAAAATAGATCCCAACTCCTCCCCTGGGCATGACCTTCTTGAACCTAGACTGATGAGAGCAGCCTCCACGGCTATTGCCTATCTTGTCACCTTACTGATCAACAGGTCACTCCTCGAAGGAACTATCCCAATCAAATGGAAGGTTTCGACAATTGTCCCAGTCCATAAAAAAGGTCCCTGGGACCTCGTGGGTAACTACAGGCCAATCTCCCTCCTCAGCCCTCTTGGAAAAGTTCAGGAGAGACTTGTACATAATCAACTGCAGAATTACCTAAAACAGCACCTACTACTCTCCGATGTACAACATGGGTACAGGAAAGGCCATGGCACTGACACCGCCCTAATCCAGCTCACATCTGACATCCTCAAGGCCATGGACCAAGGCTTCCCAACAGGCGCCCTATTCATTGACCTATCCAAGGACTTTGACATGGTCAACCACGAACTCCTCCTCTCTAAGCTCTGGCAAGTAGGTCTGGATGCACACGACCTCTCCTGGTTCAAGAGCTACCTGACCAACAGAACCCAGAAAGTCCATTGGGGGGGGCTCACAATCTGGTGAAAGACCCATGGTCTCTGGGGTACCCCAGGGCTCGATCTTGGGCCCCCTACTATTCTCACTCTTCCTAAATGACATCGAGGGAGAATACAGGCCTAGTAACCTCATTCTCTATGCAGATGACATGGTTGTCTACTTCAGCGACCCCCACACTAATGTCATCTCTACCAAGTTACAGGCTTGTCTCTCTGACCTTGAGGCCTGGTTCTCTGCAAATTCTTTAAAACTGAATGATGACAAAGCCAAGGCCATTCTGTTCGGGACCAGACGGTTCGGCGCTTGCAGAAGTGACCTCCTCCAGGTCACCTCCTCCCTAGGGAAGAGGGTTGAGGTCTTGGATCAGTTCAAGTACCTAGGGGTCCTCCTCAACCAAGAACTGACCTATAAATCACACATCATCTCCCTAACTTGAACCGTCCACCAGAAGATGGGCCTCCTCTATTGCCTGGGAAACTCCCTCTCTGGCGAGGCACGTCATGCAATCGCAAACTGCAATCTCCTTCCTACAATCCTTTACGGGGCCCCATTACTGCAGTCTCTCCGAGAGACTGAGCTCAATAAGCTCACCACACTCTACCATAAAGTGGCTCGCTTTGCTACTAACTCTCTCCCAAGGAGGCATCACTGCAAGGCCCTAGCGGACCTAAACTGGCCCTCCCTCCGGCATAAGCTGGCCTACTCCCCTGCCTGCCTGGCTTTCAAATTCACCTCCCTTGGTCCTCCTCCTCACCTGCATGATCTACTCACCCCCAAGACCCAGCACCGTACCCTTCGATCCTCAGCTAGATGCCCCCTTGCCATCCCCCGGGTTCGCACCAAACAAGGCAAATGCTCCTTCCTTTATGCTGCCCCCCTCTTATGGAATGCCCTCCCTGAAAGTCTAGTCAACAAGCCTTCTCTCCTAGCATTTAAATCGGGCCTCAAAGCATATCTCCTGGAGCTGAGTCTCTGTGGCTGCAACCGTTAGCCCCTTGTCATGATCTCCCCCCTGCGACCTCTGGTGACAACTTCAACTGCTTTCCCTATAACACCCCTACATGCACTGCTAAGGTACCTTGAAACTGTGTTAAACATTTATTAGCCTAGTGGCACCCTCTGTTCTCTTTGCCAAACGATGTTACCCTATGTCTACTATGTACAAACCATAAACTTATGTATGTTAATACCTATCTATGTACCCCCGTGACTAATTAAGTACTCAGCTAACGCTGCTCTACTGTTGCTCCTATGTATCACACTCCTTATTATGTATTTTATCTAATGTCATCCTATACTATTCTACTATGTATGTACACACTGACTCTTCAAATGTATTTTTCTAAGACTACTGTTTAAAGTTGCCAAAATATGTACTCTCTGTAACTAATCCCGGGTCACCCCTGAAAAAAAGGGATCTCTGGTCTCAGTGGGCCTACCCAGTTACTAAAATCTAAATAAATAAATAATCAAGGTGCGAGGTTACAAAGGCATGGACCAACACTGGAAGATCACCAGGTGGGACAAGGCACTTGATCTGGGCAATGTTCCTCAGATGGGAAAAAAAAGGCTTTGATGACAGCAGACATCTGAGACTTTAATGTCAGTCTGCTGTCGAACATTACACCTAGATTTTGCGCCTGGCCTGAGGTAAGCAGCTGATCACCCCCAATCCACAGCCCAGATGGTTGACCCACTGACAACCACAAACCTTGTCAACCTGGGTCCACAACCAACACCTCAGTTTTACCTGAGTTCAACCTTAGCTAATTGGCACTCATCCAGTCCTGGATCTCGGAGAGGCAGCTGTTAAATACTGAAACCAGCCCCCTCTGCTCGGGTAGACATGTAGAGCTGGGTGTCATCTGCACAGCAATGAAAGTCCAGCCCATACCACCCTATAATGTCTCCCAATGGCAGCATATACACTGTGAACAACATGGGGGACAGTAAGGAGCCCTGCAGAACCCCACATGACAGGGAGAGTTGGGCTGAGGAATAAATCCCTGACACCACCCTCTGAGTCCTGCTAGTGAAGAAAGTTCAAAACCTTCTAAAAACTGAACTAGACAGTCCACAGAAAATCTGCAGGCACTCCAGCAGCACCCCATGGTCCACAGTGTCAAATGCTGCAGAAAGATGAAGGAGAACTCAGATTGTATGGCTCCCCTGCTCTCTTGCTATCAGGAGTTCAAAACAACCTGAACCACAGCAGTCTTGGTACTATGCCTCTTCCTAAACCCTGAATGGAGGGTACCATAGACATTGTGAGATGTTAAGTGGTCATCCAGCTGCACCTCAACTACTTTCTCAATAACCTTACCCACAAAGGGCAGGTTAGAGACTGGTCTGTAGTTCGCTAAATAGTTGGGATCGAGGGAAGATATCTCCAAGAGGGGTATTACTACTGCCTCCTTCAAAGGGTCTGGGAACACCCCTGTTTCTAATGAACACCAGACTAGCTCAGCAAGGATTGGGCCAATAACTTCAATGCACCCCACAAGGAGGCACATTGGGCCCAGATCCAGACTACAGTAGGTTGGGTGCATAGCCAAGACAACCTGCACAATGTCCTTGATCACCAATGGGCTGAAGTCCAACCAGGTAGACCAGGTGCTTGCCACCTCATGCCAATCACTGCAGTGCTCATTTGAGGGCACTGAGCAGATCTCCGACCTGATGGCAGCAACCTTATCAGTGAAGAACAGAGCAAGCTCGTCACACTTTGCTTGTGAAAATGCTCCCCAAGGCTGAAGACAGGCTGGATTGAACAGCCTATCAACAGTTCAGAAGGACTGAGCCAGTCGATTCCTCACCATGGCAATCTCCTTGGACAAGGAATTCTGATTTCTTTCAGGAGAGTGCTGATTGATAGTCTTTATAATGGGCTATCAATCTAAGCTAGTTGGCCATCAGCCAGGATTTCCACCAGCATCACTTCAACCTTCGATCCTCTTGCCTCAGCTCCTTCAAAGTCCCATCAAACCAAGGGCACTTTGAGCAAAAAGTGAGGGTGTGAACATAGACAGGGGCTAGAGAGTCGAGGGCATCTGTCACTACCTTATTATAAGCAAGTACCAGTTCCCCCAGCTCTCTGCATACACTCAACACACCTGGTAGGTCCAGCACCACCATAAGACCATCAGAGTTCAAACCCCTTAAAGGGCAGTACCGGACCATCTCGGTAGGATCAGGTCTATTGGGGGATGCTGTGAATCTGAACCTTATAGTGTCCAATCATTTGACCAGTTACACCACCAGGTCAGTGATCTCCATTTCCAGCAGGAAAACAAGATCCAATGAATGACCATGACTGTAGGTAGCAGAGGTAGCAGAACTACCTGTGTATGCCTCAACAAGTTCATCAGTTGGAGGAAGTCCTGTCCAAACTGCAAGACTTCATCACTTACCCAAGCATTAGAGTCCCCCCAAATCAACCATCTGGGGGACTTCAGTGTTAGGTAGATGATGAAGTCTGTGACTTCCTGCAGGAATTCCTTCTCACCCTCGGGTGGACAGTAGATGAGCAGTATCCTGCAACCTACACCTGCTCCCACAATACATTCAAATGATCTGGTCACTCCCACTGGGACATCTACAAGGCCCAGATTCAACTTAAAACAAATGGCTACTCCTCCACCCTACAATCCTCTCTCGGACGGTGTATCACTGAGTACCTGGGTGGAACTGCCGATTCCAAAATTGGACCAGCACACTTATCCAGCCAGGTCTCAGTGATGCAAGCCAGGTCAGTTGTCCCAACAAGATCAGCTGTAATAGCTGTCTTGTTTTTTATTGACCTAGTGTTGCACAACACCACCTGAGTAGGATTGATGGTCGAGGTAGACTGAGCAACTTGCCCATTCATGGTGGAGCCCATGGGTATGAGAACTAGGCAGGGTTCCCTATCCAGAACCCATTTTGCCCCAGGGCATCTTCTCATCCTTACCTCCCCAATCAGCCTACCTCACTCCACATCCCCACCAGGACAGGTTCCCCCCCCCCACCATCTACTCCCCCTCCTAGCTATCCCCAATGTCCAAAAGCACCCATATACTTCCTCCAGCAGGGAGGGGCAGTCAAATGGGTGGAGATACCTAAGCCTGGTGGGAGAGTAGTGGTTAATCGCCAATGACCTTTGCCAACACATAGCAACTTACCACTAAAAAGCTACAACTAGGCTGACCACCAGCAGTAGTCAGATTATTCAACCACAACCAACCAAACAACCATACACACAACACACACACACACACACTTAACAACACACAACTCACACCCCTAATTAACAAAACAATACTCCCCAATCCCCCATACTGCTCCCTCCTATAATCTCAATACAGTGTCAAATGAATAGTCCAAGATCTAAAAAGTTCTGTGTTCAAGATGATTTCTCAGCAAACAGTTTTAAAACATGTGCAGAATCAGTTTTTTTTAAATAAAAGTAGCTTTAGGCACTCTCACTGCCAATACAAAACTGAAGATTAAATAAACTGACCTGCCCAGAATCCAATCACAGCCAGCCTTATCAGTTCTTTCCAACTCCTTAGAATGATGTAGAGGATCTTTTTATTCCAGATTATTTTCCTCATTCAAATAATTCAGTGAGGCTAGGTTCCTGAGCTGAACCCATCCACCACCTCGAGCAACTTAACCCACCCTTAACAGCCACCACCATGGTGGACACCACGGTCTTCATTGTGGGCAGCAGACAAGATTGTCTCACTCAGACAGCTTGACTGAGAGATACCACCAATCCAAGCAGCAGTCCCCCTGAACCTGTCAGCCCCTGGCCTGTACCAGAGCAGAACCATCTCTCCAGCCGGTCCCACTAGATGACCTCAAGAGCAGCCAGTCAGGGTAGCCACCACGGGACAGGAAGCAAACTCCTCCTCATGGTTCTTTTAAGCCAGTGCAGCAACACAATCTACTTAAATATATCCAAAAGAAATAGACAAAGCAAGTCCAAGGCACTTACACTGCTTCAGCCCCAACCATATAGTCACCCACCAAAGAAACTGGCTCACGGCCCAGTACCGAGGCCACTTCCAGTTCAGCATTTAGTCCTTCTGTGTCTTCACTGCTCACACAGGATGCACTCCACTCCACTTTACTGGGACATCAACTTCAGCTTGTCTGACTCCTCCAGGCTTCGAAGCAAACACCTCAAATCACCAGGCCAGTGATCAGGCAGTGGGCAGGTAAACAGTACAATTAACTTGAGAATGATGGTACAACTAAAAAACTGCAGTCCCACTAGAGTAACAGAGTAGGGACACCTAAAATGTTGTTGTGTTCTAAGTGCACCAATTTTCACAACAGCTTCCCATATGGGAGTTTGATAAGATACCATACGGGAAACCGAGTCTCAGAACTCTGGCATCCTAACCCGATAATGGGAAACCTCACTACCTAATTCACTTTGAGTTCCCTCACTATCTCAGACTAAAGTAAAATTCTATAGACTAGAAAATAATTAACACTAAATGTGAAGAAAAGGGGGAAAATACAATAAAATAAATAAAATCCAGCTACAAATATAGCATGCTCCCTCCATTTTTATTACATTGACTCTGGGCAACTTGCCCATCACAACTTTTCCTCTGTAACCAGTATAATGTGCATTTACAGTGCTTTTACAGTGTTCTGTCTGCCTTTGTCATTATGTTATTAGGGAGGCGGTATAGTGCAGTGGTTTAAGGCTCTGAACTGCAAATCTGGTGATATCCAGCAAACCAGACCTGGGTTTGAATCTCACAGCTTCCACTTGCATACTGTGTGACCCAGAGCAAGTCACTTAACTTCCCTGTGCTCCTAGGTCACTCCTGTAAAAAAGCTTTCACCTTAGTGTACTACTCCTGGTTAAATAACTAAAATAAACAATAAAAAAAATGTCCTAAGTTAGTATGCTATTTTCACCTTCTTCATTATTATTTTCACCATGACTTGAAGCCTTTATAAAGGAGTCTCTGACTCAAAAAGGGTTGTAATTCTGATCTCTATAATAAATAAAATACTGACTGCAGTTGGCTTCAGCCCAAGGCTTTTACCCTTTCTCCTGGAATTGACTTCAGTACAATATCCAGAAAAGTCCTTACTGTATTGGTGTGAAAAGGTACGGCTTGAACTAATATGATTATATAGTTCATAAAGAGATCTAGTTCTGACTCACTGCCCTGCCAAATGCAAGTTATCATCAGTAAAGCAGTTCCAGTGAACTACTTTATCAAAGAAATGGTTGTGCTCCTGGTCAAAGATGTATACTTCCTCCCATCTACCCATGAAAAGGTTGGCATAGGATGGGGCAATGGATGTGCCCATTGCTGTGCCATATTTTTATCAAAGAAATTAATTAATGAACACAAAATAATTGTGTTTTAACACAATCATCAGAGCCTGCAAAATAAAATTAGTGGCAACAGTGTCTCCAACAGTGGGTTTAGAAAGATAGCATGTAATGGATACTTTAAATTAATATTCTGTAGGCCAGAGTTGGAAAATGTTGATGGCATATTAATAAATAACTTGAAGTCCAATGTGATCAAAAATATTACTTTTTAAGAAGCTGAAGTTAATAAGGCAATCTTAAAACTTAAGAACAATAAAGCTGCAGGAGAGGATGGTATTCCTGCAGAAATTTATAAAGAATACTAGGAATTGTGGACTCCCTTGTTAACATATTATATTTATCTGTGTACTATATATAAATATATACCAAGTGCTTGGTTAAAAAATATCATAGTTCCCTTGCACAAAAAAGGGTCTGTTTATGACATAGGCAACTACCGCCCAATTAGTTTGTTGAACATAATATCCAAAATATATACAAGGTTGTTACTTAATAAATTGACAGAATGGGTGGAGAAAAACACCTTCATTTCTGTTTCACAGGCAGGCTTAAGACAAGAGTTTTCTACCATAGACAATATAGTCACAATTGCACATTTAATAGAGACATATGTCAACTGGAGGAAATTGAAATTGTATGCTCTATTCATTGACTTTTCATCAGCCTTTGACTCTACAAATAGACAAAAACTGTGGACCATTTCATTAAGTCTAAAAATTGACAACTCACTTCTGATTATGATTTGCCTTCTGCATCAAGGAACTTTATCCTCAGTAAGATATGACAACAGAAGAAATATTACAGACTATTTTGAGACACATAGAGGAGTCAAGCAGGGATACTTGCTGGCCCCTCTTTTGTTCAACATATATATTAATGAGCTTTTGAATTTTAATAAAGAAGCTAAATTCTGTACCCCTAAAATTAATAATTCATTTATTCACACATTAGCATATGCTAATGATATTGTTTTTGTTTTCTTTATCAAAAAAGGTATTACAAGAGAAAATGGCTATCTTTCAACAAAAGTGTGATTATTTTGAGTTATCAATAAATCTAAATAAAACCAAAATAATGATATTTAACATTCAAGGAAAACAAGGCCACAACCCACATTGTTTTTTTAATTGAACATTGATTGAGACAGTGAATCAATATCAATATTTGGAAGCAAAATTCACAAATACCGCCAATTGGGGAGCTCACCAGAGGGACCAAAATAATAAGGCAAAAATCATAGCTAAGGCTTGCTGAGATTTAATTCAAAATATGGGGGGGGGGGGGGGTTCTTTAATCCTTGTCCTCAAGGCTGGAGAAGTCAAAATCAACCCAATTATAACATATGAAGCAGAGGTGTGGGGACATCAAGTTATAAGAGAGTCTGAGACAGCCCACTCATATTATTGTAAGATATTGTTAGAGGTCCCCAGCTCGACTGCCAGTTTGATGGTTAGGGCAGAGCTGGGAAGGGTTCCTATTTCCACATTAATCATACTGGGCTTACTTTTCTATTGGTTGAGGATAAGAAACAACATGTTTAATAAATTGCCGCATATATGCCAAAAAGCAAAAATTAAATGGCATAGGGAAGGGTATAAATCTAGATGGCTGGCTACCTTGGAAAAATATCTTATTAAAATAAATTTATTTCACTTAAGGAATGACTACAACAGGAAAATAGTTATTTTACCACAGTATAGAAGTACAATGAAGGAAACATTATTTGAAAACACAAGAAGCACTGATATGAGCATAATAAAAAAAAAACAGAAATGCTTGGAATGGTTCAGACTCAACAAGATGGGGCACTGTTTGGAGGATTATTTAATCCTGCTTATGACACCCACTGCTAGGAAGCAAATTACATGGTTCATTTTGAATTACTATATGTGTGTATATATATATATATATATATATATATATATATATATATATATATATGTGTGTGTGTGTTAGAGGCAAAAACTCTGTTTAATGCATCAGTTAGGGTTGTTCCACAGTGACAAAAGTGGGGTAATTAGGTGTTGGGGTTGAAAAACCCTTGCACCCCTCAGCCGCCCCCCAACTGGAATGGGTGTGCATTGGGGTCATTGGCCCTAACTCTCACTCCATCACATGCATGAACAAGCTGAGGCATAGGAGAATGGGGTGAGAGTTAGGAACGATGACCCAATGCACAACCCGGCTGCCGGTTGGGGTGGGCTGAGGTGGGTGCAAGGGGTTTCAACCCTAACACCAAATTTCCTCACTTTTGTCACTGTGAAAAACCCTAACTGATGCACTAAACTGAGTTTTTGCCTCTAATTTCCCTTCTTTTTGAGAATGAGGACTATAAATAGTGAATGGAATGCTCCCACCACGTGATTTTTTGTGACATAGTAACGGTAACAGCAATGCAAATGCAAGCGGTAATGGTTACACACATGGTGACACAAATGTAAATTGTAAAGCAAGCATTAATAGAAACACAGGAGCAAAGTGACACCAAAGCAAACAGTGATGCAAATGGAGACGCAAGCGCATATGGAAATGCAACTAGTAAAGTGCACGGTCACGGTACCGCTATTGTAAATGCAAATGATAACTGTAACAGCAACAATAATGTGAAAGGAAACAGAAACGGAAACGCAAGTGCGTACGGAAACACAAATTGTAACATGCATGGTGACAGTACCACAATTATAAACACAAATGGTAATGGTAAGAACAACAATAACGTCAAAGAAAACAGAAACACAAATGTAAGCGTGTATGGAAAGGCAAATCGTAATGTACATGGGCACAGGAATGCAATTGGAAATGCAAATGGTAATGGTAAGAACAACAAAGATGCACAACGAAAGACAAACGCAAATGAAAACAGAAGGTCGGCCACCAACAGAAATGATAATGCACACGGTGATGCTAAGTGAAAAACAAACACAAACAGTAGTGGAGACACAAATGGTAACAGTAATGCAAACGCAAATGGAAATGCAAAGGGTAACGCATACAGTGGCGTACATGGGAATGCTAACACAAACGGGCAGGAAACACAAGTGTAAAGCCTACATGTAACAGTAACTGGAGCGCACACCATATTTTTCCCCAAAAGCTGCATTAACAAACACAGTGAAAACAAAGAATGTATGCATAATAATGGGCCTCAGAGCAGAAAATGAGCAGTTGTAATACTAAAATGGTAATATCTCAGTAACGTACGATGTATAAAAATAATTAAAATTTCACATGATTCATGAGTTTCCTGGTTAAGTTTTCACCAAATGCATAGCCCATAGGGCTACGCATTGCTGAAATGAAAATTTCATATCTCTCTCACAATTTCTGAGACGCGAGCCCCAAAAGGCTCGGCGGACACTACCATGTTAGTCTGTAGGAAAAAATGTCAACTTCAGAGTACCATAACTTTGCATCCATGCAATATTTTGTCAATAAACCACCAAAAGACACATCTGTGAGATGTTGCCTGCCTTCTGTCCAAATTTCAGCCCAAAAGACCAAACCGTTTTTTTGCAGCAGGGTGGCAAAGAATTCCTGTCATTTTGGCCATAGTCTAGAAAAGTAGTGTCGTGATTTGCGACACCTTTCGCAAAAATTTGCAAAAGTGTTGCAAGTGTGATGCTACTTTGCGACACTACGTTTCCCAGAAATTTGAAAAACATTTCTGGGGTGTTTAACACCCCAAAAAAGACATGGCTAGCATCCTCAGGGTTCGAATAGGTAAACACAGAAACAATTATGTCCCTAGATGGTCCCAATTTTAAACGCCAAGCATTTCTGTGATCAGTAACTGAAAACAAAAAGGTGGATTTGCAACCCTACTAGGGCCATTTGCAGCACTAAAAAGTGCATTTGCGACACTTTCAGACTTTTTGTTAACTTTTCCCATTGACTTATAATGGGAACTTGTTTTCTGAATAACTTTTGAATTGTTTAATATTTTTTCACGAAATCTTCAAAAGGCACATCGGGGACCCCGGCCGCATGTTCTGTGAAGTTTTCGGACCAGTCGTGCAAACCATGCGACCTGTAGGTGCGAGCAAAGAATGCGCAAAAAAACATAATTGCATGCACGACTGTCGCTTAATAACTCCGCAGCCGTATATCCAACCAATACGAAAGTTGCCGGATACCAAGTTCTATACAGTAGTTATGTCCCATGCCTGCCAAATTTCAGGCAAATCTGTTGAATTGTGGCAAAGTTATTAAGGTGCACATTTTCACCATTTAACCTTAAAAACAGTATTCAACCCTAACTATGGTAGCACTACCGTGCTACCATAATATATATATTATGGTAGTACACGGTAGTGCTACCATAGTTAGGGTTGAGGAGCCAGTTCTATGTTAAACCAAAGTTTAACTTTAATAACTTTGCAACCATTTAATGGATTTGCCTGAAATTTGAAATACATGATCAAGAACCATAGGCCTTGAGATCTGCCAAGTTTCGTACTGCTCAGATATCTGACTGCGGATTATTAAAGCGTGATCTGTGCGGCGTTTACGCTTTTCTGGAATTCTACGGTAGCGCCTACAGGTCGTACGGTTTGCGCGAATGGTCCGAAATCTTCAGGGAGCGTGTGGCTGGGGTCCCCGATGTGCCTTTCAAAGATTTCATGAAAAAATATTAAACGGTTCAAAAGTTATTCAAAAAACAGTTTCCCATTATAAGTCAATGGGAAAAGTTAACAAAAAGTTCGACAGTGTCGCAAATGCACTTTTTAGTGTCGCAAATGGCCCTGTTAGTGTCGCAAATCCACCATCTTGTTTTCAGTTGGTGATCAGAAAAATGGTTAGCATTTAAAATTGAGACCCTCTAGCAATCTAATTCTTTTTGTATTCACCTAGTCGGGCCCTGAGGATGCTAGCCATGTCTTTATTTTGGGGTAAAACACCCCAGAAATATGTTTTTCAAATTTCTGGAAAAAGTAGTGTCGCAAAGTAGTGTCGAACTAGCGAAAGTGTCGCATTTTTTTTGTGAAAGCTTTTGCAAATCACGACACTATGCCCAAAATAACAGTAATTCTTTGGCACTCCGTTGCAAAAGAACAGTTGGAAGTTTTAGGCTGAAATTTGGAGGAAACGCAGAAGACATCTCACAGATGTGCCTTTCAGTGTTGTTTTGAAAAAAATATTACATGGCGGCAAAGTTGCGGCACTCCAAAGTTGACGGTTTTACCCATAGGATAACATTACGGCGCCCAACGCATTGCAGAAATCCTTTGGCACCCTGCTGCAAAATAACGGTTTGGTCTTTTTCCTGAAATTTGGAGGAAGACAGCCAACAGCCCACAGATGTGCCTTTCAGTGGTTTGGTGAAAAACATTACAGGAGGCAAAGTTATGGTGCTCAAACTTTTCTTTTTCCCATAGGATAACATTCACGGCATTGCAGCGCCTTTCAGGGCCCGTATCTCGAAAACGGTGTGAGATACGGACTTTTCGTCGGAAGGTTTCTTAGCCCCCAACAGGGGTTAAGATCCAAATTAGCCAGGACAGTTGTAAATAATATGACTTTTAAATTTTTTTTCTACGACATACGGTTCCTGAGATATAATGTATTTAGTATTCCAATATCTCATTTTCTGCGCCGATACTCATTATTATGCATACATTATTTGTACTCACTGTCTTTCTCTATGCAGGTTTTGGGGAAAACCAGCCTGTGCACTTCCATTACTGTTACTGTTGCCCTTTCCGCTTGTGGTTCTGTACCCGTTTCACTACGATTGGCGTCTATGCCACCATGTGCGTTATCCTTTGCGTTTTCATTTGCGCTTGCGTTTCTGTTATTTTTTGCCATTTCTGTCTACAGTACTGTTTTTCTTTCTGTTTCACTTTGCGTCACCATGGCCATTGACATGTCTGTTTGCAGGCACCATGTTACTATGTGACAACACATCACATGGCAGACCATTCCCGTCTACGCCACCATGCGCGTTACCCTTTATGTTCTCCTTCACGCTTTGTGTTACCATGTGCGGCTCTGTTAGCATTTCTGTTTGCATTGCTGTCCCTGTTAGTATGCCACAACACATCATGTGGGGGGAGCGCGGGGCCCGCCACCGCATTATGCGGTGGGCCCTGAGCTCCTGCTGCTGCATTACATTCACTATTTCTCGTTATCATTCTCAAAAATAAGGGAAATTAGAGGCAAAAAACTCCATTTAATGCATTAGTTAGTGTTGTTCCACAGTGACAAAAGTGAGAAAATTTGCTCTTAGGGTTGAAAATCCCACTTGCACCCCCCACTCACCCCCCCAACCGGCATTGGGGTGTGCATTGGGATTGTGGGTCCTAACTCTCACCCCATTCTATTATACTTCTGCTGCTTTACACATGTCATGGCGTGAGAGTTAGGGCTGATCCCAATGCACACCCCAATGCCAGCACGTGTGTCATCCTTTACGTTTTCATTTGTGCTTGTGTTTCTGTTACTTTTTTGCCATTTCCATGTACAGTACTGTTTATCTTTCTGTTTCACTTTACATCAGCATGTCCATTGACATTTGTGTTTGCAGGCACCATGTTACTATGTGACAACACATCACATGGCAGACCATTCCCGTCTACGCCACCATGTGCGTTACCCTTTCTGTTCTCATTCGTGCTTGTGTTACCATGTGCACCACTGTTAGCATTTCTGTTTGCATTGCTGTCCCTGTTAGTATGCCACAAGACATCATGTGGCAGGAGCGTGGGGCACAAAGGGCCCCGCGCTCCCGCCGCTGCATTGCATTCACTATTTTTTGTTATCATTCTCAAAAAGAATGGAAATTAGAGCTAAAAACTCAGTTTAATGCATTAGTTAGGGTTGTTCCACAGCGACAAAAGTGAGGAAATTCGCTGTTAGGGTTGAAAACCCCCCTTGCACCCTCCCAACCACCCCCCCAACCGGCATTGGGGTGTGCATTGGGATCATGAGTCCTAACTCTCACCCCATTCTCCTATACTTCTGCTGCTTTACACAGGTCATGGGGTGGGGGTTAAAGTGTGACCCAATGCACACTAATCTTACTACGTCTTGTCATCCACTGCGTTTTCATTTGCGCTTGCGTTTCTGTTACTTTTTTGCCATTTCCGTGTACAGCACTGTTTCTCTTTCTGTTTCGCTTAGCGTCACCATGCCCATTGACATTTCCATTTACAGGCACCATGTTACTATGTGACCAGACATCACGTGGCACACCGTTCCCGTCTACGCCACCATGTGCGTTACCCTTTCTGTTCTCATTCACGCTTGTGTTACCATGTGTGCCACTGTTAGCATTTCTGTTTGCATTGCTGCTCCTGTTACTATGCCACAAGACATCATGTGGCAGGGAAAGCTGAGGCCCTTTGGGCCCAGCACCCACACCACATTCCCATTACTGTTTCTCAATATCATTCTCAAAATAAGGAAATTAGAGGCAAAACTCCGTTTAATGCATTAGTTAGGGTTGTTCCACAGCGAAAAAAGTGAGGAAATTCGCTGTTAGGGTTGAAAACCCTAACTCCGAATTCACCCCCCTCAGCACCACACACACACATTCAAGTATGGGGAGGACCAAGTCAACACAACCAATGACAGACATACAGCAGCAGGTGACAGAAATAACAAACAGTTGACTAAATGTACTACGAGACATCCCCACCCACCTGACCAGGTACTGCATGCTCAGTGGAGATCAACAGCAAAACTGAGGCCATGTACACCAAACGTACATATCCCTGATTGCAGCTGCACAGCGTACCACACTTAGTAGTTGCATGGCCTTACCTAACGATGCCCCACACCAGACCACACCACTTGTGGTGGGCCACCTGAGCAATAAAGTTAAGCAAAACCAAGGAGTTGTACAGGTATAATATCTCTGATTATAACAAGGGTTTGAGAAATGCAGCTTTCTAATTGACTGTAAACATTGTAACAGCCTTATGTTTAGTTTTTATTAACATACATGTAAAGCCTAACCATATGATGAACATGGTTTAATGTTGTTTAAAAAACAGTTTTATTATGATAGCAATAAGCCACTCCCAGGTATTATATTAATGGTCAGTTTATCACTGTCTAGCGACATGTGGCACTCGGATATGCCTCATTCAACATTAAACCCCTACAGGGTGATTAACAGACCATTTAACATAACTGTTGGTCATGCCTTATTGTAATTGTCTTTATGGTAGATACTCTCCCTCTGCTAGGCACTGCAGCAGCTTTGCAACACAGTGTCCACCCAGTTATACCATACACTGTCTAGTTGCTGGAGAATGGCTGTGAATATGAACTCATGAAGATGAACAGTGTAATTTGATCATTACAGTCATCGAAACCCTAGTGTGATTATAACTGACAGACTCAGTGATAGAGGATAACCCCTGCTGTCCTAGTACATTTACCCCATTATGAGTTAAATCAATACTAAAAGACATTCTGTTTATATCTACACCATACCTACTTGATTCCTGTTGTAGCAGAATTAACATAGTTATCATTTTGATAGCATCAGTGACAGAAGTGTGGCAAACCCAAACAGTAGGCATACAGCCTGAGTATGAAACAACTGTTACAAAAATCACACTGTGTCCATAAGTGGCATAGATCACTCATTGCAACAATAGCAAATGTATTACTATTTGAATAAGTTAGTCATCATAGATGCAATGAGATTGTCTTTATCAGGTACAACATACTCAGTAAGTGCCTACAGGAAAATCTATCCTATATACATGTCCGATACAGGTACATCATTGTTGGCTCAGTAGTGTTATGATATTTAGAAGTTGCTTGGCCTGATCCATGCAATTACAATCTTTCTTACAAAGAATACTTACTGCATCTTTAATATTGAAACACACTGAAGGTCTATGTATGTACATCAGCAGTACACCTTCATCAGTAAGAATGCATGTGATACTGGCAGTACCAATTTCACAGCATTGAACAGGCAATGCTTTTCCATACATTTACATCAGCCTCTCTATGTTGAGTAAACAATTGCAGTAAATGTACTACTATGTAAATCACCTACTAAATGTATCACTACTTTTATCTTGAGCATGCTAGTGTCTTGTACTTAATTTATGTGCTTCTCTTAATTAATGTATACTCAGTAGTGTTAAAACCTTTCTACAACTGTCATCATGCACCTTCAGCATTTATATTGAATAACGGCACAGTACCAGTTGTGGTGTGGTGTGGGCATCAGTAGGTAAGGCCCTGCAACTACTAAGTGTGGTACGTTGTGTGCAGCTGCAATCAGGGATGTGACGCTTGGTGTACATGGCCTCAGTTTTGCTGTTGATCTCCACTGAGCATGCAGTACCTGGTCAGGTGGGTGGGGATGTCTCGTGAGTACATTTAGACAAATGTTTGTTATTTCTGTCACCTGCTGCTGGATGTCTGTCATTGGTTGTGTTGACTTGATCCTCCCCATACTTGAATTGTGTGTGTCTGTGTGTGTGTGGTGTTGGGGGGGTGACTAGTTAGGGTTTTCAAACCCTAACATGCATTCTCTCTCACTTTTGTCACTGTGGAAAAGCCCTAACTAATGCATTAAATGGAGTTTTTTGCCTCTAATATATATATATATATATATATATATATAATAATAACAATGTATTATTTAAGAAAAATACTAGTAATTTAAGTTCACAATGCAGATGTAATGAAGGACATCAGGAATCCATTATTAACATACTTAACATATGCCCATTGTATCTAATATCTAGAAACAGTTATTTTTTGAGTTTTCTCAAAATATATGCGAATAGTAACTATGATGGGGTGTTTATACTTTTCCACCCAAAATGTCAGTTGGACGCTGTAATGTTAGTTAGATTTATCTCTTCAGTAATCAAAATAAAAAAAAATATTACAGAACAAAGATTAATATGCTACAGGAGTAATTGCAACTTGTTTGGTTTGTACAATTATATGCACTAAAGACACTTTCTTTGGAACATGCTGATGTTTACTGCAAATGATAACTCTAATTTTATGCAGGCACTGAATGCACACTGTTGTGTTTTAAAGGATTGTGTATATATGTGTATGTTTTGTGTATTTGTACAAACCACGTTATATGTATGGAAGTTATACTTTTGTTATACAGAATAATTTATTAATATGTGTATATTTTTTATTGTAAAACATTTGACTGCTAATTAACAGCAAAGTTGATCAATATACTGAACTGAACTGAATAGTGTGTAATGGTTTCCAAGCCTTCACTATGTTGTACTGTATGCAGGCATAAAGACTAGCTACATCAATTGTACGCCAAAGATACTCTTCCTTCCATGTACAGTTTTCTACCTCTTGTAATAAGAGCCTTGTATCCCTGGTATTAGAGAGGCTGCAACAGCTGGCAGCAGCCATATTTTGTCTGGGGCCATCCTCCCCCGGACTCAGGAAGAGTTGGGGGAGGAAGAGAACAGATGGTGGTCCCAAGGGGATAGGGTGAGTCCAGTGATTGGATGCAGGGACCACCGAGGCTTCCCACATGGGAAGGGGGGGTCACATCCTGTGAGGGAGAGGAAAAAGGGGATATCTGGAACTGTAGCCAGCAGTTATGCCTCTTTCTCCTTTCATCCTTGCAGGATCAAGATGTCTAGGACCCTGCAGGAATACAAGATAAGGGCCTAGTGGGCCTGGAGGCTATCCTGCAGGCTAGAGCCTGGATTCGGGGCCTGGAAGGAGAGAGATGGCCCTCTTGGTCATTCAAATACAGATATAAAAATGTGCAAATGAAATTGAATAAAATATAAGTATTGTGAAAATTTGTCTAATACTATTTAATATTCCATGACACAAAACAGGGGAAGTGGTTGTTGTGGGTTTCCCTTGGCTCCCAGTGAAGCACTGCTATTCTGAGGCCCTGGTTAGTGGCTATCACCCACGAGTCCTTGGCTTGCCTTCCCCTCCCCCCAATTCCTTAGCTGATCCATGGCTCCAGTAGTCAGCGTAGCATCGGGTGTTAATATCAGTGTGTGCTATGTGCTCAGTGGTGGGGTGCTTCTCCTTGTGAAGCTGGAGAGTCTCCTACCATTGGTCATGGATCCAGATTTGGGTCATCCTCCGGCAGGCCTGGATAGGCCACAGCTCCATCAGTCCAGTTTCTGAGTCTGCCAGGGGTGGCTACGATACTTTCTGGAACAGCGTAGGGGGAGGACAGGGGCTGATAGGCAGCACTGGGTGATGCATCCCCAGGGCCGGCCTAGCTCCACTGGGGAGACTGTGCAGATGCCTCGGGGCCAAGGAACAGCCCCTGGGAGGATGAAATGATGCAGTGACTAAGGAGCAGACCTCCGGGAGTCTGTTGGCTGGGGATTGTTGGGGGGGCTCCACAAGTGGCGGAGGTAGCCTTTCTTCTCTCCAGATCCCTGTTCACAAGTAGCGGCTCTGTACAAGCAGTGGGGGGAAGATCTCAAGGCTCTGTCTCATGAGTGGGTCTTGTGAGAACTTGGCGGCCATAGGGATGCTTAGACTGCTCTCACATCAAGCAGCTCCCATGAGAGCGATGGTGGCCATCTTTCCTGCAGCTGCTGTGAGGGCGCCCGCAGCCAGGGTCTTCTTGGCCTGGATGAGTTCTGGCCGAGGCACAGTCTGATCGGTTGGCCTGCTTCTGGTCTCTCGGCGAGTTCCTTGAGGCTGGTGACAGTGCTGCATGTCGGCATCTACAAAGGAGGGGATTGACAAGAGGGGGCTGGGCAGGTACAGGGAACCGGAAAGGGAAATAAAAAAAACATATATAAAATATATGCAATTTAGCAGGGCAGACAGTTTGGCTAGGTGTTCAAAAGCACTCAATGGCAAACCAGGAGGCTCATAGGCAATAAGACCAGGGTTTGAATCTCGGCTGCTCCTGTTTGTGTAGTAGGAACCAAGACAAACAGCATCCCCTTAGACAAGCAATGCTAGTGATGGAGTCATTAGGCTTCCGCTCCTGGAAAGGAGGAGACCTGGGGACAAGAGGCTGGTTCCCCAGCCCCACCAAATAAAAAAAAAAAGGAAAAAAAATGATGGAGGGAATGAACTGTAATATTGCAAGTATTTGGAATGGTTCGGGAGGGGGTCGTGTATGGCGGTCCAACCCAGGAGACTGTCATGGCAGCGGGTCATTGCCCCCCTTCTCTCCATTACATAGGGGGAGGGAGCCTGGACTTGTGGGGCCGGTGGGGCCAAGGGAGGGTCAAAGCCCGCCAAGTAAGGTGGCTCCCCCAGACCACCCCTGTGTTTGAATTAGGCGGCACTACTAACTGACGTCTTGTGTCGGGGGGGCTTTCACTGTTTTCCAGATTATGGCTACCTGGCAGAGAACCCCATCGCAGAAAGCCACAGAGGGCCTGGAAGGGCAGCTTCGGGAGATGTACAAGAAGAAAGGAGCTGCATGGCTGGGAGCCTGCTTGGAGGGGCTAGAGGGCCCATCGACATCGACGACCAGGTGGGGGGTGCCACCGTAGAAGTGGCCAGCAAGAGGTAAGGTGACACCTCTGGCCAAGGTGCCTAGGATGCCAGGAAGAAGTAAGCAGAGCAACAAGGTGCAGGAGCTGACTGATGGGGAAGTGCAGCAAGTCCTTGATATGGTGTTAGGGGAAGGGGGGCATTCCCTGCACAGGCAGGAGATCAAAGGGGTGGAGGGGCTCCCCACAACATAGGGACAGGCCAACACAGAGGGAGGTGGGGAGCCGAGGGCTCCCCCTGACAATGGGTGAAGGCCAAGTTGGACAAGCTGCTGGATCTCATGGTGGCAATGGTAGAGAAGACTGGGTTACAGGATGTGGTCACGGGGGCAGTGGCCATGGTGGCGCCATCTGCTTCATTGCCCCCTTCCCCTTCTCCAAGATCATACACTGGGTTGGATAAACAGCTGGGGTCCCACCTTACGGGGAAGGTCAGGCAGAAAATCAGGAACAGGGAGCACGTACACATGTTTTCTCTGTTGAACAGACTGGTGGAATGGGAGGATAAGAAGAAGGACAAAGGGGAGAAGACAGGTAAAAAAAACTAAAGTTCCCCACACCTTCGAGAACTGAATAGTGGCCTTCCCAATATTTGCAGGCACCATCCTGTAGATGGAGAATGATCAGGGACTGGTGCTTTAAACATATCAGAACAGGATCATGCTCATGCTCTGGAGGAAAGCGGGCATGGCATGGCTCGAATATGATGAGGAATTTAGAAGGCGGAGGCAGGAAGATGGGTCCCTTGGGTGGGAAACGATAGGCATGACTCTGCTAGTTGATGTCATGCAAGGCGGTGGAGTGGTGCACACTGGCAGCAGCTTGCAAAGTAGGCCAGCACCATCATCGAAGCTAGAAGGAGTCACGGGGGCTGGACGGGTTACTATGCTTACAACCAGGTGAAGTGTACTACGGCCTTGTGCCGCTTTCAACACTTATGCATGGCCTGTGGGCAGCAGCGTCTCTTCATCCAGGGTACAGCAACTCTGCCCTTCAGAGGGGGACTCAGGGGAGTGACTAGGAAATTGGGGAAGCAGCAAGGTATAGACCTGTCTACCCCAATAAGGGTGGACAGGATTAACCAGTGGTTGGCCCAGTACCCGGACAGGGAGGCTGCCAATCTGCTCAGGGAAGATTTCACGGTGGGCTTCAGGCTACAATACCCAGGCCCCGGTGGGGGTCAGGAGGCAGAGAACCTGAAATCTGCCTGGGATCACCCACAGCTAGTTTGGGAGAAACTGGAGAAAGAGAGGCAGCTGGGGAGGATTAGTGGGCCATTTACTGCCCCGCCAAGCCCAGCACTGAGGGTATCACCCATTGGACTCATGCCAAAGAAAACACCAGGGGACTACATGATGGTAAATCACCTCTCTTACCCAGAGGGGGGCTCAGTGATTGACCATATTGACCAGCACCATACTGCAGTGCAGTATGCATCCTTTGACATGGCAGTTCGGGTGGTGCAAGAGGGGGGGCCTTGGGCATTCCTGGCAATGGTCAGACATTGAGTCCACGTTGCAGCTGCTTCCCATTCACCCAGATGACAGGAAACTACTGGGCATGAAGTTTGAGGGTCAGTATTATATAGACAACTGCATGCCCATGGGGTGTTCCATAGCATGTGCAGTCTTCAAGACATTCAGTAGGTTTCTGCACTGGGTGTCGGAGAAGTAATTGGGAAACAAACTCATGGTCCACTAACTTGACAACTTTCTGTTTGCCGGGGCGGGCAGAAAAACAGACTGTGATAGGATACTGGCCACCTTTATGGTGATCTGTAGGGACTTTGGGATCCTCTTAGCCCCAGGCAAGGTTGAGTCACCAGCCAGGGCCCTGGTGTTCCTGGAGGTTGAAATTGACGCCATCAACAGGTTCTGGCACTTGCCTCGGGAGAAGGTGGTGGTGTTAAGACGCATGCTCATCTCCATGGAGGGGGCCAAGAAGGTAACCTTGAGGCAGTTGCAGCAGTTGGTGGGACACATCAACTTTGAGTGTCGGGTTATACCCATAGGGCACACATTCTTGCAATGCATGGTTAAGCTGGGAGGGGGGTACACCAGGCCACATCACAGGTTATGGGTCACAGAAGACTTTGGAGAGGACCTATGAATCTGGAAGGTCTTCTTGCAGCACTTCAATGGTGTAGCACTATGGCAGGTGGACAACGAAGAGCATGAGCTTCAGCTGTTCACAGATGCGGAGTCTCTAGGGTTTGGGGCATACTTCCAAGGGGAGTGGTGTGCAGGGCAATGGCCACCAAAATGGGAGGCGGCAGGACTGCTTAAAAACATCACTCTGTTGGAATTTTTTCCCATAGTGGTAGCCCTGCATTTATGGGGTGCACAGCTGAAGGATCGCAAGGTCCTCTTCAGGTCAGATAACCCCCCTCTCCCTCCTTTCCTCACTAGTATACATATTAAGCTGCTTTAGTCTCTGCTCGTATGTCTTCTGGTGCAGACCCTGAATCATTTTGGTTGCTCTCCTCTGAACAGCCTCCACTCTGTCTATGTCTTTGCGGAGATGGGGTCTCCAGAACTGCTTGCAGTACTCTAGATGGGGTCTCACCAACTGTCTGTAGAGAGGGATAACAACTTCTTGCTTTCTACTGTTGATGCTTCTCCCTATGCTTCCCAGTATCCCCCCAGCCCTCCTTACTGCCTTCTCACATTGCTTGCCCACCTTTAGGTCATCTGATATAATTACTCCTAGGTCTTTTTCAATTTTTGTCATTGTTATTAGGAGTCGATAACAGGATGGATGATGTTTTGTCTCATTCACAGTGGCAACAGTTTAGGGAGCTGGCTCCAAAAGTGGAGCAGCAGCCATGGGTGGTACCCCCTTTCTTGTGGAGGACAGTGACATCTTGACTTGGAAATGTGTAGGTAACTCCATCTCACCTAGGACAAAGAAAGTATATTGGAGGGAAGTGGAACATTTTCTATGTATGAGGAGGATTGCCCATTCCAGTAGAGTAGTTGTGCCTGTACATCATACAGTCAAAACAGGAAGGGGCAATGCCAGGAGTGGTGACTGGGTGCCTCGCTGGCTTGTCCTGGGTTTCCAGGGTCCTGGGGGTTACGGACACCATGAAGGTGTTCAGGGTGAGGAAGGTCCTGGAGGGGTGGGTGAAGTCGGTTGCCCCACACCAGAACATGAGGCGCCCAATCACCCCAGTGACCCTTGGGAGCATTAGTGGGGTCTTGCCGAAGGTCTGCTGGACCCCATTTGAAGTGCTTATGTTTGATATCATGTTTCTGTTGGCCTTCTGTGGGGCATTCCGGGTATCAGCGGTTACTCAGTTGTCCAAGAGAGCCAATCATATAGGACTGAAGGAAGGGGACGAGCTTGTGATGCCCCGGAAGACCAAGACTGACCAGGAGCAGAAAGGCCACTGGTGCCTGGTGCAGGATCTGTCCCGGGGTGTCTTGCAAGATCCAGGACAGGGTGCAAGCCTATATGGTGGCCACACCGAGGTTAGGGGTCCCTTCTTTAGGCATGCAGATGGGGCTTCAGTCACGGCTTACCAGTTTAGAGACATCTTGACTGCTGCAGTCCAGGCAGCAGGGCTGGACCCAAAAGAGTATGGGACACAATCCCTCAGAATTGGGGCAGCCACATATGCCAGGTGGCTGGGATGGGCAGACAGCCAGATCTGGTAGTTACCAGGCCAGAGGGGAGTGGTGGTCCCTCTCAGACATGGCCAACCTTAGGATCGGCTTGGGGGATGAGCGGGATCAGGCGGGAGCTTGGGGGACCATGGAAAGACAGATAGATACAGGCTTTGGGTCAAGATGAGGTAGCCTGGACACGCCTCTATCCCAAAGAGGGGGGGACCTGAGTTAGGAGATGCAGGCATGGGTCTTGGAGGAATCAGGGGAGCACTAGGCTTGGGTGGTCAGATGTTGTCCGTCCTGTGGCATCTCAGGAGGATCATGATTACATTGAATGGTCAGTAGGAGTGGTAGAGAGCTGTATTCTTCTAAAGACTCATTGCGCCCTGCTCTGGTTGGTTTGGGGGTGGAGGGGTCGAGGTCCGCCTCCAGCAGGTACAGCTATCCTGCAAGGCTAATGGTGCCTGATGGGGGGTGATCATTAAGCCTCGGCCCTTACAACCTCAGACTGTTGATCCTCCCATGTGCGGACACTGCTCTCAATCTGGTTTGTAATCAATAAACACATGGCTGCGACCATTACCTCCAAGGCTGGTGTCTGTGTTTTCTTTCTGCGGAAAGGGGCCCATGGATGGGTACCAGGTAATACAGAGGCTGCAACAGCTGGCAGCAGTCGTATTTTGTCTGGGGCCATCCTCCCCTGTACTCAGGAAGAGGTGGGGGAGGGAAGAGAACAGATGGTGGTCCCGAGGGGATAGGGTGAGTCCAGTGATTGGACGCAGGGACCACAGAGGCTTCCCACATGGGAAGGAGGGGTCAGATCCTGTGGGGAAGAAAAGAAAGAGGATATTTTGGACTGTAGCCAGCAGTCCTACCTCTTTCTCCTTTCACCCTCGTGGATCACCCACCCACCCACCTTCGTAAAAGCAGGGTATTGGTTCCAGTTAGCTAGGGCCCCCCTTTTGACCCATTTAGGGTGACCGCAATAGGAGTCTGGGAGCAGCTTTTCCTGGTTTTCCTCGTAAATGGGGTTTTCAGCATTTTTCAGAACCAAATAGGGTAGAGCAAATAGTCAGGGTAGTTGAATGTCAGATTTGTTGCATTCATGCTGATGGTGTCTTGGGAGGATCACAATGACATCGAATGGTCGGTAGGGATGGTAGCGAGCTGTATTCTTCTAAAGGCTCATTGCCCTCTTGCTCTGGTTGGTGTGGAGGTGGAAACTGAGTATTCTGACCTGGGGAGAGGGGTCGAGGTCCTCCTCCAGCAGGTACAGATATCCTGCAAGGCTAACGGCACCTGACGGGGTGGCCGTTAGGCCTTGGCCCATACAACCTTGGACCATCGATCCTCCCATGTGCGCACGCTGCTCTAAATCTGGTTTGTAATCAATAAACGCATGGCTGCAGCCATTTCCTCCAAGACTGGTGCCTGTGTTTTCTTTCTGGAGAAAGGGGGCCATGGATGGGTACCAGATAAATGAGAGAAGGTCTGTGACAAAAGGTTTAAGGAAGAAATCAAAGAACTCACTAGTGTTCCATGTCAGTGTCCTAATCCCAGACACTATGGGTCTCATTGGTGGGTTAGTAAGGTTTTTATGAATTTTAGGGAGACTATAGATTATGGGTATTCCTGGTAAGTTTGGTTTCAAAAAGGCTGCCTCATTGCCAGTGATTCAGTCACTGGTATAGGCATTATCTATTAAGGAAAATAGTTCAAGGCTGTGCATGGCAGTGGGGTACCATACAAGTTGTTCATAACTCTCTGTATCTCCTAATAAATCCTTTACTTTTGCTAAATAGAATGTCCCTTCCATAATTACCACATTCCCTCCTTTATCAGGAGGTTTAAAAACAACATTCTTAAGGTCACATAATTCCTGAAGTGTCCATGCTTTCCGATACTGATAAATTACTATATTTTGGAAAATGGCATAAATAACTACATTTTTCAATGTTTTGCAGGATCATGTTTTCAATGGTGGTAATAGCAGCATTAGTAATAGGTGGACTGAATATAGATTTGGGTTTAAATTTACCTGTTCTACCTTCTATGAGGGTGTAACTTTCATCGTCAGAGGTACCTGGGTCAAAGCTGTTCCCTAAGAGTTCATCAAAATCAACATAGTCAGTAAAGTGCAGGTTATTAGTGTCCATGCCTGTTTCATTATCTTATGTGGGATTTATAAACTATTTTTTTCTTACTTTCTGTTTATCCCTCCCAATCCAGCTGCAGTCCTTCTCTGAGCTTCAGGCTGCCCCAACCCTGTCATCTCTGCCATCTCCTAGGACTTAGCTTTCACCAGAAGGGAGGCCTTGTGGTATCTCCACCCCATGGTGGAGTTCCTTGGGCTGGAAAAATTCCTTCAGGTCAGCTTCTGGGGTGCTGTTAGTGTGAGCCTATGTTGGTGGGGTGCAGAGTCTGTGGGTCATGCAGAGCCATCATAGTGCAAGGCTGCATTTTCTGGCAATTTTATCCTCCCCTTCCCACAGGACACTGGCTGATGAAGGCACACAAGGTGTGTGCATCCATCCAGCCAGTTGGCAGTCCTGAATCCCCTGACTACACTGCCACCTGTATCACCACCTGTGGGCACCCATGTGACAATTGTGCAGTGGCAGGGATTCCTCTTCCTCCCTTGAGGAGGAGGAGGAGAGCATCCTGTGGAACACTCAATCCTTCTCCCACAGCCAGACCCCTGATGATCCAGGCTCATTCCTGAACTCAGGTCATCGGCATCATAAGTGGTAGCATTACCACTGTGCCAGTAGGCTGGCTGAAATTCACCATTTTAACGATACGGTCCACATGACAAGCACAAGACAGCTCAGTGTCGAGATACACACATGCACATACTTAATTATGCCTACCTGTATTAGTGGGTTGTCTCCAAGAGTGGCCACATTTTATTCTCTGTAGTCATTTAATTTCCTGTTAATACCAAAATTATAGTTTTCATTTTTTAGTACTCAGCTTCAGCTATTGATTTATAAACCATTGTTGTACCTTATTAGCATCACCCTGGAGGCGATCTGCTTCAACAGGCAGACTGTTATTTTCAGTTTAGACTAAAGCATCATCTGTATAAAGAAGCAGTTGTCAAACATAGTATTCTTTATGCAGCTGGCAATAAAAAAAATACTAAATGTTACAGAGCCCAATGCATGCCTCCAAGGAACCAGCAAATTAGTTGTTTGTAATGTTGGATGAATATCATAAATTTTAACCCACTATTTTCTGCCAGCTATGTAATGCATGAGCCAGCTGCATACATTATCAAATGGTCCAAGCCTACTCCATCCAGCTATAAGCTATTTGTGGTTATCCTCAGTGGTAGATATCATGCTGATGAAGTATGGCATGCTACAAGAAGCTCTGATATCAGTAGATATTAGAAAAGCCACATTCATCCTAATGCGGCTTTTCTGATCAATATCAAGATTAAAGATGTTGTGAAGTTTTGACAACTTCACCTAAAACTTCGCCTTTGGGGTACATTTGTGCAAAGTTTTGGCAAAATGAGGCTACTGGTAAGTGTCTCAAGGTCACATATAAGAGCTTCAGCAGGTCATATGGCAAATCTCTATACAGTGAGATTTTGGTTTTGCAGTATGAGTCAATAGAGGATATAGGAGCCTGGCAACCTTTCAGAGTAATGTTTGTGAGCTAAATCCATAATTGACACAATTTTAGCAGCTTTTTTATTCTTGTTTTCATTCTGATTCAGTTCATCGAGTTCTTCAGAGTACTTTAGTTTTTTAATTATATGCTGTATATATTTCTTTTTTTATTTTCAGTTAATATTTTTATTAAAATGTTAAACATTTGTACAGGGACCAAACATTTATTTATGTATTTATTTATTTAATTTTGTTAACCAGGTAGGTCCACTGAGACCAGATGGTCCATTTTTCAGGGGCAACCCAGGGTTAATTACAGAGAAACATAAAACAGTGACATTTGCATTATACAATTAGAGAACAGCAATAGACACATCATACAGAGGAATACTGACCAGCATTATTAGTCAACTTACTTCTTAAACATGACAAGAGACACAATTTATGTAGCTATAATGAAGCTATCATTTATATTATTCATAAGCTCACAGTTTGAAGCCTAGTATACTAATTTTAACCACCTTCACTTGTAACAGAAGCATTGGTTAGATTTCAACAGATGGGATTTTAGCTCATTCTTGAGGGTTCTTAGGGATGCAGATGTTTGGATGCTACTTGGGAGTCCATTCCACAAGGCTGGGGTGAAGGAAGAGAATGATCTAGCACCAGTGGAGGTTCTAACTCTAGGCACCTGGAACAATTGGAGTTCCAAGGATCTTAATGTTCTTTTTCATTGTTTAGGTTGCAAAATATTTTTTAGGCTTGGGGGGAGTGTTGTCCAGCTTTAGCTTGTAGGCTAGGCATGGAGAGGGGTAGGTCAGTCTGCCCTCAAGTGATGCCCAGTCATTTCAAAATACATATAACACTACCAGTGGAGCTAAATGGCACATGCACTGCATACATTGCATTCTCAAGAAACAAAATACAACAGGCATACAGTAGTATGCAAGGCTTAACATTCGAGAACACTACATCAGTACAATGTTAAGAATTCCCAACCACTCTTGACCTCTCACTCATCTGAAAGTGACTGAGAGGGGTATATGGAATTGGTGCAGGAGAAACTAGGGACCATTTTGGGGAGGGGGAAATTTTGCCAGGGGGCTGCAGACCCACCTTCGGGGGAGGAAGGCCTCTGAAACCTATTACAGAGGCTTGTAGTAGCTGGAGGACAGGTATGCTCCCTACATTTGCTGAAACATTTCCATACTTACTGTATTTCTGTGAGAAATTCTCTCCAGAGCAGGTAATTGCCCCAAAGCTATCACCCATTCTGCTACTTTTGGCACATCTGGTGATTGCCAGTTATAGAGGAGTACGTGCTTCACCACTACCATGATGGCTACAATCCATCTGATCTGGGGAGAGTATTTGGGCATTGTAGGCCATGGTAAAACAAGCAGTAGTAATGAGGTATCCAGCATGGCAGATAGAGCTCAGAATGCTGTTGCATGCCTGTTGGATGCCCTCCCAGAAGCCCATCATTTTTGTGCAATTCCATAGCATGTGAGTGAGATGAGTTCCTTGCTGTTGGCATCTCCAGTTCATATCAGCTGGCAGGATGTCCAGGTGGAACATGATTGCTGGAGTGCAGTACCATCTGAGGAGGACTTTGTTCTAGATTAGTCTGCCCCTACTGTCCCAACATGCTGCATATGCTTGGTATATGCAGGTGCTCCACTCCGTCTTACTTATTGTAATGTCTAGTTCCTTTGCCCATATAGTCTTGGTTGGAAGGGATTGATCTGGCTAGGAATCATGCAGAGTACATTAAATGAGACTGGCCTTCCTTTCTCAGTCATGGAACATGTCCACCAGAGAGGTAGCTGACCATTCAGGCTCTTCTGGAGTGTCACTGCCCCAGGAGCAGACCATGCTCCTGATTTGAGATACTTCCAAAAATCCTGACTAGGTAGGCCATATTTCTCCTTCACCTTATCAAATGACTCAATGTAATGCCCATCCAAAATTAAGGTCCCTTACAATCAGTATTCCTTTCTGGGCCCACATGGACCACTTGGGTGGAGGCCCTCCAATCCTCAGAGAAGTATTGCCTCACAAGGGAGCAAGGGCTGTTGGAGTTGGATGTGATTTGTTGAGCTTATGAAACCATACTCAGGCACATTTAGAATAGATGATAATGGGGTACCCCTTAGTATGTTGATGGACCTTGTGGTATAAGAACTTGGCTGTCAGTGGGTTATGTGAAAAGCCTTGCTCAATGTGAAACCACAACGGTGAGCTGCTTGCATCCAGAGTGAACCATCTCTTTGTTTGTGCCATGACAAAACCTACGATACCCAAGAATTACAGCAATGCCCATCTGGCTTTCATCTGGTGTTCTCTCAGCTTCACATAGCTGCAGCATGGTGGTTTACCCTACCATAGGAAACTATTTATTTTTTTGTTGAAATGTTTCACCAGGAGGGCACACTGAACAACAAGTTGCTCTTCTCACGGTGCGATCTTGGGGTAGGGGGTTACGTAGGGTTGTGAAGGATGATCAGTTACAATAGTACCTGGGTAGTACAAACAATACAACATTGTAAGATTATACAACAGTTGGAACACAAGGTATTGTACAATAAACAGTAGTGGAACATTGGGTAAGTTACAATACATGTCCAAAATCGTACAAAAGAACATATAAATGTACAAAACAGTAATAAGACAACAGAACCATTATAGTGCATGAGTGTACCAGGAGCAGGCTCGAGGTAGTAAGCAAGTGCTGTTGGAGTAAAAACAGTGGGGTAGGTTGTGCACACGGGTGACGCAAAAGGGCAGGTGAACAAAAGAGGGGGAGAGGCAAGAACTGAATATGAGGAGAAGGGGTAGCCATTTCCTGATTTCCCCTTCAGGATGTTGAGAACTCTGCTGAGGGGTCAGGGTAGGAAGACAGAAACTGGGGATAGGCATTAATGAGGGTTAAAGCAGGAATAGCCGATGGAGAGGTAATTGTGTAGGGCAGAGGTAAGGGATTAGTTGGAGGAAGAGTGTCATATTTCAGGGGGGATGGAATTCCAGATTTTAGGGAAGCAATGGGTGAAATCAGTCTGACTGATGAGGGTGGAGCGGTGAGGGACTGTCAAGGTGCGGGCATCATTAGATCTGAGAGAGTGAGTGGGGGGTGGAGTGGAGAGAGAGGGTGAGAGATAGGAGGGGAGCAGTCTGAACCAGAATTTGGAGGTTAGTTTGGCACAGTGTGAGATGCGTCTGTGAGATAGTGGAAGGAAGGTTAGAGAGCAATAGAGTTCACAGTGGTGGGAGCGGGAAGGGGAGTTGAGAGCAAAGCAGCAGAAGGAGTTAAAGAAAGTGTCCAACTTGGTCAGGGAAGATTTGGGAGCAGCACCATAGACTACATCACAGTAGTCAAAGATGTGGAGTATCATCTTCTGGACAATTTCATGCCTCGCAGTCAGCAGGATGCAACTATAATTCCTGTTCAGAGCACCAAGCTTGGGGTGCACTTTCTTCAGGATGGCATCGATATGTACAGAGAAGTTGAGGTGCTGGTCCAGCCAAACCCCCAGATATCTAAATGAGGAGGTGTCCTCCAGGATGATCCCATCAAAGGTGTGGAAGGTTAGTAGAGCTGGGAGCCTAGAGAGTCTCTGCCTGGTGCCAAAGGTCATTGAGACTGTCTTCTTGGCATTTAGAAAAAGCTGGTAAGAAGCAACCAGAGCTGAACTTGGTTGAAGTCACTGTAAGCTGGTTTCTACAGCAGCAGGGTTTTCGCTGGAACTGTATAAAACAGTATCGCCAGTGTACATGTGAATAGATGAGGATGAGCAGGCTGTGGGAAGATCATTAAGGAAAATGGAGAAGAGTAGGGAACAAAGTACTGAGCCCCGAGGGTCACCAGTGTTGATGGGGAGTGGAGGGGAGATGGAATCAAGGATTCTCACCATCTGGGTCCTGCCAATGAGGTAGGATATAAACCAGTTGGTGGCTGATGGAGCAAGGCCAGCTGAGGAGATGGAATCAAGAAGCAAGGGATGGGAAACAGTGTCAAAAGCTATTACTAATATGACAAAGATGGCCGAGGTGATCAGGCCATCGTCCATCCCTGAAAGGATGGAGTCAGCAAGCCTGAGGAGGGAGGTGGTTGTTGAGTGGTTCTTCTGAAAACCAGATTGGAAGGGGGTGAAGAAGGAAGAATCAGAGAGGAAGGGTGATAGTTGAGAGAAAACTAAATGTTCCTGAAGTCTGACAAGGTTGGAAGGAGGGAAATGGGGTGATAGTTGCCAGGAGTGGATGTGTCACCATCCTTGGGGAGAGGAAGGACTACAGCGTGTTTCCAGGATGAGGGTACTTGGGCAGAAATAAAGGAGAAGTTAAGGATTAGGAAGATAGGATAAGCATATGCAGGAGCAGAAAGGTAGAGAAGTTTAGGATCAAGTTCATCTGGTGAGGAGCCTTTAGAAGGGTTGAGGGATAGGAGGGCACTAAGAGCTTCATCAGAGGAGATAGTAGAAAAGGAAAAAGGGGTAGGGGTAGGCACTGGCTGAGGCAAAAAGCTGAAGTTAGTAAGTGGCAAGGGAAGTGGGAATTTAGAAGAGATGTTGCACATGAGGTGTAGTAGGCATTAAATTCATTGGCCACGGAGCCTGGGTCAGAAACTAGGGAGCTATTTATTTTGAGAACTGGAGGGGGAGGGTGAGGGGGGGAGAGAATAGGGCATGAACTATCCTCCAGAATTTAGATGGGGAGCTAATGTTAGTCAGGAATGAGGAGTTGAAATAATCAGACTTATTCACTCTAGTAGCTTTAGGACATAAATTGCGAAGCATTCTGTACTTGGCATAGTCATTTGGATGTTTAGTAGATTTGTGTTTTTTCCAGGCTCGGTCACGCTCCCTGAAGCAGGCCAGTAGTTCAGGGGTGATCCATGGGAAGTGAAGCCCACAGACTCTGGTCCTTCTGAAAGGAGCAAAGGCATTCCAGGTGGCAATGAATTTATCCTAAAATAGTTAAGGGCTTGGTCAACAGAAATGGCAGTGGCTGGCACAGTGGCGCAGAGGGTTGAGGTGCTGGTTGCTACACCTGGAACCACGCTGGGTTCGGGAATGGACAGGGGACGCCGAGGGCTGGCAGGGGAAGGAGAAGATTGAGTATCTGGAGGACTGCTCTTCTCTCCTGGGGTGGGTTGAGTGGGGAGCCTCGCTCTGTAGTGGCCCCCGGTGGAGACCAGGAGTACTACAAGTGGCGCAGGAGGGACAAAAAGAAAAAGTGGAAAAACAACCTCAGTGGCTGCTGGATGATGGCTTCCATGCTCTACATTACCAGAACCTCTGGGAGCCTACTCCTCCACAGCAGCAGCACCCTGGATCAGTAAAATAGAGTGCACTGGGTTTTCCCCTGTCCCCGGTGCCTTCCTCCTTGGAGGAGGGTGACCCGCCCGGTGAAGGGATATGCCAGGACACCCAGGGAGTTGGCTGCAGATCTGTGCTAAGGAGAGAGCTCGGGAAGAGGATAGCTGGGGTGATAGCAGCACTAGGAAGCCCAAAGGAGAGGGAGATGCCGGAGTGTTGGAAGATGTAAAAAAAAAAAAAAAGAAATGGCAGTGGAGAGGGGGGCCCAGTCCATGGAAGTAAGTGCAGAGCTGAGTGGGGTAAGGTCTAAGGATTTAAAGAACTGGAGCTGTATGATCTTAAGGGGAGGTTTGGGGTGATGGACCTTACGTACAATGAAAATGGGGTTGTGATCACTAAGGGCATCAAGGAGGAGAGCAGATTTAATGATGAGGTGCTGGTGGGTTGTGAGTGCCCAGTCAAGCAGGATGTGATTTTGTGCTTTGGGATTGGGGCACATGGACTTAAGTATAAGTTGAGTGAGGATTAGAGCAGTGACATCATTGCATAGCTTGTTTAACTTGGGAGACAACCAATTTAGTTTCGCGTCACCCATTATGAACAGTTTGCTAGATTGTGAGATGGAGGTGATGTTGGCTATGAGTTCAGTCGTGACCCATGGTTGAATGCTTGGGTGTCAATAGATGCCAGCCACAAAGATTGGGATTGAGAAAGGAAGGGTAATGCAGGTGACAAGGGCTTTGTAGGTAGCTGGAATGGAGGTAGATAGGGTGATAGTAAACTGCAGTGAGGACAGGCTATACATGGCCTCTCCCCCTCCTACCAGCAATCCTGTCTAATTTTGGAAGCCCTTTGGGTGATATGTAAATGGGTAAGTAGGATAAACAGTAAGTGATTCTGGGGGCCAACATCATCTTAAGGGTTGCAATATTGCCCGTAAGGAATAAGGACAACAGCCTCCACCTGGTTAGTTCATTTTTTGCTGACTACAGGAATGAGGTAAGATTAAGTTGGGTCATTTTGGATACAGAGGGGTGTATTATAATTCCCAAGTACTTGAGGCCTTGTGTAGCCCAGCTCTGGCCCTTCACTGCATATGGCTCCAAAGTGGTCTATGGGTGATGGAGGAGGATTTTATTTTGTGCTTGTTCACCCTTAGTCTTGAGACATTCATAAACTATTGCAGCAGTTGCAAGAGTGGGTCAAGGGTTGCTTGTCTATTCTTCTGCAAGATGAGAAGGTCATCGGCATATAGGAATCCTCTGTATTGCTGTCCTCTCACCTTGATTCCTTTGAGGAATAAGTGATGGCATATTTCAATAGCTAGGGATTCAATGCCCATAATGAATAGAAGAGGGCACAGGGGGTGCTCCTGCCTAGTACCTTTCTGAATGTGGAACGACCTGAGTCTTTTTGCAAGGACACTAGTCTTGGGTGAGCTGTACAAAAGTCCAACCCATTGAAGTAATGAATGACCAGTTCCCATGTATTCCAAAGTATGAAGGGTCTATTCCCATTTAACCGAGTTGAACACCTTCTCGAAGTCCACCTCAAGAGCCACACATGGTGACATCTGATTGCTGGCTGCATACATGATGTTAATCAGGGTGCAGACGTGGTCAGAGCACTGCCTTTCCTTGATAAATCCCACTTGAGCCAGGTAAATGAGACTGTGGAGTATCAGATCCAGCCAGGCTGCCAGGATCTTCGCTAATATCTTGGCATCAGCATTAATGAGGGATATGGGTCTGTAATCACCCAGCAGAGTGCTTCTTCACCTTTTTTTGGCAGAACTGCTATGACAGTGTCTGCCATCATAGGAGGCAGTGTTTGGGTTTGAAGCGTGGTGTGAAGGACATCCAGCAGGGTTGGACTGACCACATCACATAGAAGTTGATAATAATCCACCAGGAATTCATCACCCCCAGGTGCCTTTCCCTTGTTCAGGGAACAAATTGCCATGCAGACTTCAAGAAAGGTGATGAGTACATCCAGTGCTAGGGTTTGGGCTTGGGATATTCTGGATGTAGTAGTCTATTCAGAAAGGCTAGGATAACAGTGGGCAGCAATGCAGGGAAGCATAAAGCTGCTGGTAGAACTGGTGCATAATCCCATTAATGGCCTTATCCTCAATATGGGTTATGCCATTATTGTCTTGCAGGTTTGTTACATGTGTTTCAGCCTGAAGTTTTTTAATCCGGTAAGCTAATGTCACATGTGTAGACCTTGTCTCCATGGATTCTGGGTCCACCATGCATCTGACAAAATATAATCTTTTATCATTTCCCCAGAGCCTCTCATACATGTGTGTGGGGCTCAGGTTTACAACCACTGCAATCCACACATACCTCCGTGGAGAGGTTAAAAATCACCTCCCACCATTATTGGGGTTGTGGGCAATGCAAACTCTGAAAGGGTTTGAGCAAGTCTATGGAAAATCTGCAGACCATCCTGATTGGGACCACAGAAACTGACCATTGTAATGGGCCCCTGCAGGGTGTTTGCTTCTAACATCACCCAGCATCCTTCCTAGTCTGCCATGGAGCACCCCATGGTCCACGGTGGCTGCCTGTGAAGGAGGAATTATACTTCTCTCTTCTTTATTGGGGCTGTACTATAAGCCTACACCCCCACCCAATATCTAAGCAATTTCTCAGCTTCCACTTTTGTCAGATGGGTCTCTTCTAAAACAGTTATTTGTGCATGAAGGTGCTTTAAGTGTGTCATCACTTTTTTCCTTTTGACAGGGGAATTAATGCCCCTCACTCTAAAAGATAGCTTTTATATCATCCATGCACAGTTTTTAGGGCAACAATGCATACTTTATTGTGTACTAGGGTTTATGTATGCAAGAAAGGCTCCCTTTGTGAGCCCCTTCCTTTGGGAAACTCCATCCCTGGTAGTCCAGTTCTCCAGTGGCTTGTGGTCAGGGTGCGTAGTCATGAAAAATGAAACAACAGCAATAAAACACATACATTCCTGTAAACATAGCCCAACAGGGGACAAACATAGGGCCTGTAGAGTATACCATCCACTGTGGCAAGATATGCCTATATCATTTATTAATGTTCCTATGTAGGTGCAGTGAGGCACTCCTGAGATAAGATGCTGTCTCTTTAAAAAGGTTTTTAAATAGTAAAGAAAAATAGCAGAAATTTCTGTTAAAGACAGCTGGGCATTTAGTTCCAATAACAGGAAGAGGTCAGGAGGATGGCCTAGGGTCAGGGGCTCAAGTCAAATGCATAGACCAGATGTTACAGGGGTTTGACATGGAACCACAATAACACATGCAGGATAAGGGCAAACTGTTTTACCCCAGTCTCTGTATAGCTGGAGTATACTCCCCATAACAAAAGTGATGGGTGGGGCTTGAAAATGACCAGATTTTATCTAATAGACCCATCTTGAAATCAAAGCATTGTGCTGAAGGTTTTCAGAGGAGAAGGTACATTGGCTTAAAGTTATAACCATGAGAATTACTTTTTCCTTAGACATCTCAGAGCTGAGAGAACTTAAGCTGTTTATATACTTGGGTTGAAGTATATGATAGGTCTTGGAATACTTTTAGAACAAGACCTGAGTTTATGTGGAAATCTGATTGTTCACATGCTAAATGGAAATTTTGATTTTAAGTCAGAATTTGGGAACACAGACTTCACTCTTCAAGACAAACCCTGAGTTTTGAAAAAGGACACTCAAAGACTGATTTTTAATTTCAACAAATCTTGTATTTTCCAAAGAACTTTTCTTCACTTACACAGAGAGAAGGTTATTCTCAAAAAGAACACTTTTCTGGAATTTGAAACCTCAAAATAAGATTTAGTTTAGAATAACAATATATAGTGTTTTCTGTAAACCATCCAGTGTTATTTTTGATATTGTCTGCAGTTCAAAGATCTTCCAAACTGTGGAATTTACTGTGCTGTTTTTATTTAAGTAAATGTTTATGATTTTTCTTATCCTCTCTGCCTGGGGTCTGATTGTGTAATCTAACATTTTAACAGAAGGGTTTTGCAAAGACTGTATGCCTTGTTAATGAAGATAGTGACAGTTCAACTATCCTACAAAACTACTTAGGCAAGAGGCTGCCAGTGGCAGGATTTAAATCTGAATGTAGTACAGAGTCAGGGGGACTCAAAACTACAATTTCCACCCTTCCACTGGGAAAAGAAAGGTTGGTGATTCTTCCTGAACCCTACAACTGCTCACATGTTCTGTAAAAAGGGGGACCCTCCCTGCAAACAGGAGTTCCTGCCACACCACCAAGGTTGGGCTTGCGACACCCACCCCATTCACATTTCCCTGCTCTCCCTTCACAACCTTACACCCTATCCCTAACCAGTCAAAAAACCTCACCACACACAGTACAGGCCTCACTTTGCACCTGTGGCTGAGAATTGGGACATGACTATCAGTACTCCTTAATCCCTTGGTATGGAAGTCCCAGTAAAACTTGTCCTCCCCAGTAGGCAAGACTTTGGGCATGTTTCCAGCCAGGGTTTCACTCCCTCTATGCAGGCCATCCTGACATGGGTAGGAGGTCTGTTCAATAGGATGCCTACCTTTACTCGTTCCCAGGCCTGTTACTGGTATGGAGCTCTGGCACTCCCCTTGCCTGATAATTTTGGGGGTAAATCATGCAAGGGGTGTGATACCCCCTCTGCTATCATTTGACCTCCAGGGGGTGGATGGGGTATTGATCCCAGCCACCGTCCACCTCCATATGTCTCACATTCGAATGATGATCCCCTGCCCAGGCCTTGAGCTTTCCCATTAGGCAACTGCAACTATGTCAATGCACTGAGTCACATAAGCAGGGCAGAGCATCTCTGGATATTGCACCTCAAGGTTTGTCATAACCAGCTATACAGAGCTGAGCTTAGATGAGCTATGACAGATTTACGGTATGTTAGGGCTCTAGTTGGCATTTCACACTACCCCGTATTGCTAGGTGGATCCTTGTATTTGGTCTGGCTCCTGGACTTGGATACATATGTAACTCCCCCAGAAGACATAAGTTAGTGGCATACTCATCTGATTATGTTCATCAAATATAGCTCCAGATGTGCAGTTGTCATATCCATCCCCAGTGGGAGTTAGCTGCAGATGGCTATGACTCTGTAATGGATGGAGCATTGCCTGGAATCCCCCGTGTGTAAGAACCCATGCCTTTACCTATGGCAATTCCTCACCTGTGTAGTTCAATTCATGACAGATGCTGGTGGACAGTGGGCTGGGGGGGTCTCCCTTGCTGCTCAGTTTTGCAGTGGAGGTGTGGTCAGTCTCCTATAGAATCACCCCATTTAAAAGGCTGTCAGCAGGACAATGGTTGCCCACATCCTGGTTCCTGCATTAAGCGCTGTACCCTCCTTTGTGTAGCCAGCTATTTGTGACACAGAGCTGCAGTGTCCCCTGTGAGCTGTGTCTGCTGCCAGGATGTATATAAGTATCTATAATGGCAGACATTTGCATGGTCTTAGACAGCATTACATCCCCAACCTTAAGTTCTGCAGCCTGCCTCCCATCCTGTGAGGTGAAAGCCAGTGTGAGAAAATTAGATATTAAAGTGTCATTGTTCATCAGTTCCCAGCATGGAACCCTCCTGATACCATGCCTCCGACCCCCCCCCCATTGGCAACCTTTATATCCCCCGATGAGTGTGAGGTGTCCACCTGGCATCTTGATAGATCAAGAGGTAAATGTTAGTGTCAGACCAGAAACAAAGAGGAAAAAGAAAAAGAAAATGGAAAGGATAAAGTGAGGTGATGTGAGATCCATCAGCCCCACTTTGGTTGTATGGTCTCCCCTCCCTGTTCTTAAATACGCACTCCACCCTAGTGTTTTAGCAGCATGAAACTTCTCTGGTGACTCCTTTATGAATGTGTGCACAGTGGCACCATCATGAAGTAAGCTGACAGAGATTTTTCAGGCCTTCTGAGCATTAATTCAGAAGCTGTGGGAAATGGCTGGCTGACAATTCAAACAGTGTGTGTGTGTGTGGAGGGGGGGGGTTAACAAGTCCAAGAAACATTTGCATAGTTTTCTTTTTCATCTTTGTTCCTCCCTTGTTTCCTTTTCCTCCTTTTAGTTAAATAACCCCAAGCAGCACCATCAAACAAGTCATTCTAGTCACCACTCCCCAAAGGTCAACAGACACACACACATCACCAGAAATAGAAAGGGAACAAATACACACCAAAACCACTGGTGCAACAGTCATCACCACCCTAACATCCAACGGAGTGCAAAACTCCTCAGATAAAAACAGCAGACCAGGTATGTCCAGAAAAGGGGTACACCCTCACAAAAAAGAGGGTGCACACTCCTGGAGGGCAATGGTTACAAACACTAGGAGCCTAGCAAAGAAACTTCCAAATCTCATGGCCACCATGAAAGTAGAAAGCTTGGACTGGGTGGCTATAACAGAAACCCAATTCACAGAAAACCATGGTTGGGACATGGCTATACCAGGGTACAATCTGTTCAGAAAGGACAGAAAATGAAAAAAGGGGGAAGGAGTAGCTGTTTACATATGTGAAGTAATAAAAGCAACAGAATTGCAGGTGTCCTCAAAGGGGACTGAGTTGTTATGATTAACAGCAGATGCAGGAAAAGGGATGTCCTTCAAAACTGGCATCCTGTACAGGCCCCCAAATCAAGAGGAAAAGGAAGAGAGGGACTTACTAGAAGAAATACACAAAATGACTGACAGGCAATGTAATCCTGATGGGGGATTTTAACCTACCAGATATAAACTGGAGCACACAGACAGCTGCAACAACAAAAGACAGGGACTTCCTGCTTGTCCTATAGGGCACTGGACTGGAGAAGCTTGTAAAACTCCCAAAAAGAGGAAATGCTGTTCTTGATCTGATTCTCACAAACAGTAAGAGGGTTAGAGAAAACTATTTAGGGTGCAACTTAGGTAACAGCCATCACCACAAGGCCAGTTTCCATGTAAACACAACTGAAGACTCATGTCACTCAAGGGTTAAGGTTCTAGACTTCAAGAAGGCAGACTTCCAAATAATGAGAGCCAGCCTGAAGGAAAACTTAACTGAAAATTTACAAGGAAACATAGAAGTCAAGTGGGAGCAAATAAAGAGAGCAATCAGGACAGCCACGGACCAATGCTCCAGAAGGATCAGCAAGGCAAAAGGAAAAAGAAATCCTCTCTGGTTCTCCAGGGAGGTGGCTACCATAGTCAAAGAAAAAAGAAGGTGTACATGGCAGGCTGGGATTCATATCAGGAAAAAATGAGAGAAGCAAATAAAACAATAAGAAAAGCCAAAGCACAGACAGAGGAAAAAATAGCAGTGGGGGCCAAGAGAGGTGACAAATCTTTCTATAGATACATCAGGAAAGAAGTAAAACAAAGCGGGGGGGGGGGTATAGTAAGAATTACTACAGGGGATGGAAAATTGGCAGAAGAAGACCATGAGAATGCAGAAATCCTGAACAGATACTTATGCTCAGTGTTTACCAAGGAGGATCCAGCAATTGGTCCGGCACTCATAAGAAACATCAGCCCTGGACCAGGAATCAACACTAGCCCATTCACAGATTAGCAAGTACTGGAGGTGTTAAATAAACTGAAGGTAGGCAAAGCCATGGAACCAGATGTAATACATCCCAGAATCCTAATGGAACTAAGAAATCAACTGGCAGCCCCATTGGCGAAATTATTCACCAAATCCCTAGAGAGTGGAGTGATACCCAAGGAATGGAAAAAATCAACAGTTGTCCCACTTCACAAATCTGGCAGCAAGAAAGAGGCAGGTAACTATCGACCAGTTAATCTCACATCTGTAGTGGGAAAAAAGATGGTGTCACTGCTCAAAGAGAGAATAATAGCATTCCTCAAGGCAAATGGGCAGCTGGACCCTAAACAGCATGGTTTCACATCAGGCTGATCATGCCAAACAAATCTGGCAGAATTTGTTGACTTTGTTACCAGGGCTGTGGACAGAGGGGGAGCAGTGGATGTAGTTTACTTGGACTTTAGCAAAGCCTTCGACTCAATTCCACACAGAAGGCTGGTAAAGAGGTTAGACTACTCAGAGGTTGAACAGAACGTGGTAACATGGGTAAAAATTTGGCTGCAAGGTAGAACACAGAAGGTCCAGATAAATGGTGCTGTATCATTGGAAGGTAAAGTAACCTGTGGTGTACTACAGGACTCAGTGCAGGGGCCTCTACATTTCCATATTTTCACAGCTGACATCTCAAATTAACTTGAAGGGAAGGTGCATCTATTCGCCTATGATACCAAGATCTGTAACATGGCAAACTCCTTAGATGGAGAAAGAAAGATGAAATCAGACCTAAAGAAGCTGGAGGAGTGGTCTGAAGCATGGCAGCTGAGATTTAATGCCAAAAAGTGCAATGTCATGCACATGGGAAGAGGAAACCCAAAGATGGCATATTACTTAAGAGGGATAAGGCTTGATGAATCAAATCAAGAGTGTGATTTGGGAATCATGATTTTGGATAGAAACATAGAAGTTGGCATCAGATAAGGACCTCAAGGCCCATCCAGTCTGCCCATTTCTTTTTCTACCTTATGAATGTGCCATCAGCCTTTGCTCTATCAATGGCCTATCTATTCATACACATCTGAACTGCTCCCTTATGCCTGTCCCATGCCTGTTTGAAGCCCTGCACTGTAGTCATATCCACCACTTCCTGAGGTAGGCCATCCCATGCATCCACTACCCTTTCTGTGAAAAAGAACTTCCTCACATTACCCCTTAATCGGCCTCCCTCTAATCTCATGCTGTGTCCTCTTGTCCTGCTATTTTTCTTATATTGAACCATGTTAGACTCTTTTACCTTGTTAATGCCCTAAGATGTTTGAATGTTTCAATCATATCACCTCTCTCTCCCCTTTGCTGTAGGGTATACATATTGAGCTCCGTTAATCTGTCCTCATATGTTTTCTAATGCAGTTCCTGCACCATTTTGGTTGCCCTTCTCTGGACTGCCTCAATTTGGTTAATGTCCTTTTAAAGTGTGGCCTCCAGTACTGGCTTAACAAAGGGAAAACAATGCAAAAAGGCAACACTTAAGGCCAGTGACATGCTAGGATGCATAAGAAGGGGGAATCGCCATCAGGAAAAGAGAAGTGGTCATGCCACTGTATAGAGTTCTGGTCAGGCCACACCTGGAGTACTTTGTCCAGTTTTGGAGGCCACACCTCAGAAAAGACATTGACTGGCTAGAGATCAGAGGAAGGCAATGGAAATGGTGCAGGGACTGCAACAAGTGTCTTACGAAGAACGATTAAGAGAGTTGAACATGTATTACCTGGAGCAGAGAAGGAAGAGAGGAGACATGATCAAAACCTTCAAGTACATGAAAGGCATAACTAAAGTACAGACACAGGACCTCTTTCACTACAAGGAGGGCAGCAGAACTAGGGGACATGATCTGAGGCTAAGGGGAGGGAGGGAGGTCCAATACCAATATCAGGAAGTTCTTCACAGAGAGAGTGGTGGATACATGGACTAGCCTGCCCTCAAGGGTGGTGGGGGCAAAGACAGTGGGAGAATTCAAAGCAGTGTGGGATAGACACAAGGGTGCCCTAACACAGAAAGGCAATTTGGGTGGTTACTAGTGGGGTACCACAGAGTTCAGTACTACAGTAGGAAAGAAATCAAGGGCAGGCTAGATGAACCTTCTGCCATCACTTTCTATGTTTCTATGTTTCAAAATGAGACACCAGCATTTATTTTAATGTGTGTATGCAAGTTATTGACGAGTTATGCTTGTTCAACTGATAGAATTTGAATGCTTATGTTATTTACTGAGATAAATAGATACTTTGGCCATTCACACTCTCTGTCCCACGGGGAACTACCACCCTGTTGGGGTACCAGGAAGGCAAAGAAACCCTCTTGAGGAAGGTTCCACCCCTAGAGGTGCCACATTAATATAATTCCATTAGGCTAAATGTGTCTTGGGAAGGATCCCCTAGGGAGAGAAAGGTGTGCCACTAGAAGAGGATGGGAGAATGGTGGTGAAAAGAAAGAATGTATTTGAGAGAGACTGCAGGGACCTGACTTAAATAGCGTTCCTTATAGACAAGAAAATGATAGAAGACATCCTTAGGATGGCAGAAAAAGGGGAAGATACTGTTAATGGGGGACCTGAATATGCCAGATATTAACTGGAGCACCTTTGCTGTAGCCATATCCAAGAGCAGGGTCATTCTTGATGCCTTACAGGGGGCATGCCTCAGACAGCTAGTGTTGAAACCCACTCGGGAGGGAGCAATCTTAGATCTGGTGCTCTCATACAGGGACAGAGAGAGAGAGAGAGGTTCTCAGATCTAGAAGTGGGTAGCCATCTGGGAACAAGTGACTACCAAACAGTGTGGTTCATGATAAACACAGCCACAGAGTCAAGCCATGCAAAAGAGAGGGTACTGGACATTAGGAGGGCTGACTTTGTCAAAATGGCAGAGTGCCTCAGAAAAAGACTAGCAAACAGGCAAGAAGGAGAGATGGAGGAATAATGGGGAAACATCAGAACTGCCATCACAGAGGCAACAAGCCATTGTGTGAAGTAAATAAACAAATCAAAACAAAAGAAAAAAACACTATGGTTCTCAAAAGAGGTGGCTGGGAAGGTTAGGGAGAAAAATATAGCATTTAGGAACTATAAGATCCCACTGTACAGACAGTTAGTGAGACCCCATCTACAGTATTGCATGCAATTCTAGAGACCCCATCTCCACAAAGACATAGACAGAGTGGAGGCTGTTCAGAGGAGGGCAATGAAAATGGTGCAGGGTCTGCACCAGAAGACATATGAGGAGAGACTAAAGCAACTTAATATGTATATCCTTGAGGAAAGGAGGGAGGGGGGGCATGATATAAACTTTCAAGCATCTCAAGGGAATTAACAAAGTACAAGAGGCTAGAATCTTTCAGAAAAAGAGATGTGCAAGAACAAGAGGGCACAATTTGTAGATAGAGGGGGGACAGCTCAGAGGTAATGTTAGAAAGTATTTTTTCACAGAGAGGGTTGTGGATGCATGGAAAAGTCTTCCTGAGGAGGTTGTGGAGTTAGGAACAGTGGGAGAATTCAAGAATGCATGGGACAGACATAAGACAATTCTAATAGGGGGTAGGAGGAAGTAAGCTGCTGATTAACTAGAATCTGCAGCTTATCCATCAGGTAGGGAAATGGGCAGACTGGGTGGGCCAAGCGGTCCTTATCTGCCATCAAATAAAATGTTTCTATAAAACACATAAGGCGCAGAACAAAGAACTGTACCAGTTAAAGCAGAAGGAAGCATGGAAGGCAGTCAAAATAGCAAAGGCACAAACCAAGGAAAAGATAGCCAACTCAGTTAAGAAGGGGGATAAAACCTTTTATAGGTACATTAGGGAGTGAAGAAAGACCAAGGGAGGGATAGTGAGGCTTAATAAAGCAGAGGGTGGGTGGCAGAGAGTGATAGTGAAAAAGCAGGAATAGTGAATGAATACTTCTGCTCAGTAATCACAAAAAAAAAGGAGGGAGAGGTACCTAATCCAATCAAGAGAAGCACTCTGGATAAGGGGGTCAATACCAGTCCTTTCACAGAAGAAAGGGCTCTGAAAGAACTCCTAAAACTGAAGATGGACAAAGCAATGGGGCCTAATGGGATTCACCCCAGAATTCTAAAAGAACTAAGGGGAGAACTAGTGACACCACTGACTACCCTTTTTAACAAATCATGGGAGGATGGTGTGGTACCTAAGGACTGGAGGAGGGTGGATGTGATTCCCCTTCACAAAACTGGGAGTAAAGCAGAGGCAGAAAACTACAGACCTGTTAGCTTGACCTCAGTGATAGGGAAAATAAAGGAATCACTTCTGAAAGAAAGAATTGTTGAGTACCTAGAGGCCAGTGGGGTACAGGACCCAAGGCAGCATGGAGTCACAGTGGGAAGGTCATGTCAGATGAATCTAATAGATTTCTTTGACTGGATGACCAATGTAGTAGACCAGGGAGGGGCTGTGGACATGGTCTAGACTTTAGCAAGGCATTTGACAAAGTCCCACACAAAAGATTAATAAACAAATTAGCCAGCCTGGGAGTGGGTCCCAGAGTTGCAACCTGGGTAAAAAATTGGCTGGACAACAGAACACAAAGGGTAATAGTAAACGGAGTCCACTCTGAAGAAAGGGGGGTTACTAGTGGGGTACCACAGAGTTCAGTACTAGGTCCGGTCCTTTTTAATGTCCTTATAAGTGACATTGCAGAGGGACTGGAATGAAAAGTATGCCTTTTTGCAGACTACATAAAGATCTGCAACAGGACTGATACACAAGGGGAAGTGGAAAGGATGAGAAGGGACTTGGCAAGGTTGAAGGAATGGTCAAAAGTATGGCAGCTTATATTCAATGCAAAGAAGTGCAAAGTAATGCACCTGGGAAACAAAAACCCAGGGGAAGAGTACACAATGGTAGGGGAGGTATTAACAACAAAAATGGAAAGGGACCTGGGAATAGTCATATCAGATGACCTAAAGGTAAGCAAGCAATGTGACAAGGTAGTAAAGAGGATTGGGGGATACTGGGATGTATAGGGAAAGGAATTACTGTAGAAAACTGGTAGTTGTCATCCCTCTTTACAGACAGTTGGTGAGACCCCATCTGGAGTACTGTGTGCAGTTTTGGAGACCCCATCTCTGCAAGTACATAGACAGGATGGAGGCAGTCCAGAGGATGGCAACTGAAATGGTGCAGGGTCTGCACCAGAGCTCATATGAAGAGAGAGACTAAAGGAGCTTAATATGTATACCCTTGAGGAAAAGAGGGAGGGGGGGGACATGATAGAAACTTTCAGGTACCTCAAGGGAATCAACAAAGTCCAAGAGGATAGCATCTTTCAGAAAAAGAGATGTGCAAAAACAAAGGGGCGCAATTTGAAGATAGAGGGGGATGGCTTAGGGGCAATGCGAGGAAGTATTTTTTCACAGAGAGGGTGATGGATGCATGGAATGGCTTTCCTGAGGAGTTAGTGTGGTCAGAAACTGTGAGGGAATTCAAGAATGCATGGAACAGACATAAGGCAATTCTGGTGAGGGGTAGGAAGAAGTAGGCTGCTGGTTAATTAGGATCTGCAGCTTTTCCAATAGGTAAAGAACTGGGTAGAGTAGGTGGGCCAAGTGATCCTTATCTGCCATCAAAGTCTATGTTTCTATGTTTCTAGTGTGCAGCTTCATTGATTGTCTGATAGAATTTGAATGCTTATTTTGTTGACTGAGATAAATAGATACTTTGGCCATTCACACTCTCTGTCCCATTGGGAACTACCACCCTGTCGGGGTACCATGAAGGCAAAGGAAACCTATTGAGGAAGGTTCCATCCCTAGAGGTGCCACTGAAATATAATTCATTTAGGCTAAAGGTACCTTTGGAAGGATTCACCAAAAAGAACGAGCAGCAAGTGGTAAATGCAGAAAGTGAATGAGCATGTATTGACAGCAGTTGTGTGTTGCAGATATAAGCAGGACTGTGCAATGACTGATGATATCAGTATTGATATCAAAAGGGGCATGACCTCCATATTGGAGAATTGGGTCTCTAAATCTCTTTCTTGGGTGCTTGGTGGGGGGCCTGAAAGCTAGACAGAGCACTGCAGAAATTTTAGGCTGACAGTTCTTTTGCCGGGTTGCCCCTACCATTTGCACAGAGCAAGCACTGGAACATGCTGCTGACAGACAGACACAGACAATGCTCAGTAAGGTTCATTTCAGCCCCTGTGACCTGCTCACCTACCACATATTGCTGTCTGTCTGTCTCGGTCTCTCACCATACCATGGCAGGGAACACAACAATTTTGGTACACACTGGTGAATGAGGGACAGGGTTATTAAGCGACAGAGTCTAGTCCGGTGGCAAAACATGACACTGAAGCCCAAATTCAACAAAGAAGTTTATTCCTGAAACTGCAGATAAACAGCATACCCATAGGGGAGTTTCAGAAGCCTTCAAACACCATGGTGCCATCATTCAAGCTCAGAGAAAAACAGACTTACACAGAGTCTTGTACTAGAGATAACAAAGTGTGTTACTAGGTAATGGCTTCTGTCAAAAAGGCAGTACAGCAAAATACAGGTGGGTTTTGGTGGGCAGCTCCCACTGAAGACAGATCATACTTGGTTTTGCACATATGCACTGATAAGCACTTATAGCTGACTAAGGCTAGTTTTGTGTAAAAATACATCAATTCATACTGTAAATGGTGCAGACTATTACAACAGCTCAGAACGCTGTAGGTGGCACACATACACACTACCAAACGATAGTGCTGAATAACAATGTTCCTAAACACAAAGGAAAAAGAAATATGGATTACACCTTATGCATCTTATGCCACAGTAATGAGTGCTGAAGCATGTATAGGGGTATATGGCTATGTGGGGTGTCCCATGCAACTTATTTACCCCCTTGTTGCCTTATAAAGAGACAACACCAAAGGTTAAGTAATGTGTGTTAAATCTTTGTGGAATGAGTGGCATAAAGAATGTATAGCTGAGCATGATGTTGTTGAAAAGTGTGACGCAGGCAGCATAAGTGAATAACAAAGAAAATAATCAAAAAAGACCTGAATAATAACAAAACCTTTAAATGTAAGTTCAAACCAAGTGTTAGATAATGCAGTACATAAATCAGCATCATGAAATAGTTAATTAAGAGAATTACAAGCTTTAGTCATATTATTGCTGATATGAATGAGATGTGTATCCTTTCTATCTAATAAGGATTTGAGATTCAGGGTGAGTTGGTTGATATGCACATTAAAAACTGATAAATACTGTTCTATAACATTGACATAGTCTGGGTCACTATCAATGTAATCAAGTTCCGGGGTGGGAACAGGTGTGATGACAGTATGACCAATGATAGTGCATTCATGAGGTACAAAACAGAAATTGGGCATGTCAACACCACAGTGGAGAGATCCATAGGAGAAATTCTTGTAGCTGATCACAACACAGTATTGTCCTTCACTGTTGTAGGTAACTCGAGCTTCACGAACACATCACTTCATGAATTGTACAGTGCAGGTAATGGAGGCATTTGTCATCTGGCTGGTGAGATGTTGCACAGCTTCTTGTGACAAATGCTGTTGAGGAGATGCTGGAGTTGCTTGAGTAGGTGATGTGACATTGACAGGAGCAGAAGTGGATTAGAAGAAGTCATCACCAAAAGTATATGACCAGTCCATAAAGTTCATAGAGTAACCGCACACCAGTGTAGTTACATCAAAGACATCACATCGGCACAAATAGCGGTAGCTCTTTATTGCACAACAGTCCATATGCGGGCCTACCTAGGCATCCAGTAGAGGATGAAACACCAGCAAAGGAGGAAGGTTGATCCATTCTCTGTAAATGCTGCTGTCAAGATGGCCCATTGAGTGGACTTAAGCCAGCTTGTCGAAACTGAAGAATCTTTGTCGAAGACTGGTAGAGACACCATAAAAGAAACATACATGGTGTCCCTAATATCACACATGGTGTGTTGTGTAGCAGGGTCCTTGATTTAGATGTGGTGTGACACAACCCAAGTTCTGAGCGGTAGCTAAAAAAAAAAGAAATGGTTCTGACCATGCACTTGGTGGTACAGGTCAGAGTTCTGAAATATGGGCAGTACCATCGAGCCATTCATTTATCTTGGATCAAATCAGGGATACGCTTCATTTCCAGATCCTGGAAGAGACTGGTGATTGTGTTTATGGAATAATACCATAAACTGCAAAGATGATTTCCCTGCCTATGTGTTGCTTTTTGGCTTCTTTATTATTATAGTAAATCAATTCATTGATTTTGTTTTGGATCTCATTAAATAAACGTGCATGGTATACACCATGAATCTTTCCTCCTGAGATAAACCATCAATACGGTATAGCATGGGCTGTATCACCTTTTAAGCCTGTTGATTATTAAAGTATGTATATGTCATCTAATTTTCACCAAATCAGCTCTATTCCAAATTGACAGGACAGACTCAAATACGCCTGTCACAGTACCCACAATTCCTGCTAAGCCACCTATGCTCAAATTATGTTTAGGGTGTGTGACAGTGTGCAACAAGGGGTTAACATCTTGGCTGAGGTTGAGAAAATGCAGGTAATGCAACATGAACAGGCAAGGGGGGATGCCTCCCCAGGTGTTGCTGATTACAGGGATTGCTGAAAGGCAGAGAGAATCCAGCAAGGAGTCAGCTGTAAGCTGGAAACTGCTGCAGGGAGGAGATGCTCCTAGGCAGAAAACCCTGCAGTATGGAGGGTGGAATGTAAGAAAGGAACCAGAGCAGAAAGCCAAGGAGAAGGGTTAATTGCTGGAGAGAGCATTTGGGGAAAAGCTGAAACTGCTGCTGAGAAAGAGACCATTTCTAAAGCAGAGAATCCTGAGGAAAGAATCAGCCTAGCCAGCTGGGGCCAAGAACAGTGAGTGGAATGTACTGCTAATAACAGCCTGCAAATAAGGCTAAAGTGAAAACTGGTTGTTTTGTTTGAGACTGCATTCAGAACTTCTGGCCCACTTAAGTGGTTCAACCCCTAATTTTGTCAAGTCAGCCTGAAAAAACTGTTTTGTGTTAACCTTTATGTTTCCTGACCAGGCTGGAGAAGTTGAAATGACTGTTTATGTTTTTGTGGAGCAACAACTTAAATTTGGAGTAATAAAATTACATTTTCTTCTGTGAACTTTAAACCCAACGTGTTTCCTCTCCATCTACCATAGGCTAGCTTGTCACAAGTGGTGTCAGTAGTGAGATACTGTCCCTTGCTGCAGTGAGTGGGACTAGTTACATTCTGGAAAAATGGATATGGAGAAATTGCTGTAGTTCCTCGCTGAACAACAACAACAGACTTTCAGGCAGTTGGCACAGCAGCAGCAGGAGGCACAACAGCAGGCACAACAAGCACAACAAACTCAGCAACAACAGGTTCTCACCCAGCTGGCTCAAGTGCAGCAGGAGGCACAAAAATGGCTGGCTCAGCAGCAGCAGGAGGTGCAACAATGGGCGCAACAAGCCCAGCAAGCCCTACAGGAAGCACAACAATGGGCACAACAAGCACAACAAGAGGCACAACAGCAGTTTTTTATACAGCTGGGGCAACAATAAGAACAACAACAGCTCCTGCAGTCCCTGGTGCAACAAGATCCTACTGGTGGGGCTGGTCCAGCTATTGTGGGGCATGGGGCTCCTAGGATGAATGCCATGCTGACCAAAATGACATCTGAGGATGATCCCGAGGCCTTCCTGGTAATGTTCGAGTGAGTGGCGGAATCTGCTGGATGGCCCAGACCACAGTGGGCTGTCCACCTTGCCCCCTGTCTGACCAGGGGAGCCCAAGCAGCTTATCGAGCTATGGACAGTGTCACAAACCCACTCAGCAAGTTATCCCTGTACTCCCAAAGTGCCAATCTCCAAGCGCAGTCTTGTGAACAGTTAGCAGAAACAGGGTAACCCCCCTGTCTGTTTTTTTGGTTCAAATCAACCTTTGGTCTTAAGTCTTGGAGGGATTCAAACTGTGAACCTCTTGTTAGCATACCCAATATAAAGACTCAGATAATTCTGCTCTTCAGGGGGGACCAGATATCTTTCGCCTACGGGCACCTAACCAGGCATACAAAATTAACCCTTAAAACTCTATTAAAGACCTCAGAATAAATGCTTACCTTTTCCCAGTTTGGTAAAACCAGTAAGCTTTGTGCAGTGTCAGCTTTAACCATGTATGCTTCCCTTGTCAAGAAAAAGAAATTCATAGGCACACCAAGTAGTCTCTAAAGTAGAGTTTTACTTAAAGATAGACAAAAAATGTAAAATGTAAATACAGAACCATATATCACAAAACATACAAATCACTTAAATAAAACAGGTTTAAAAGTGCAGACAAAATCTCCTATCACAGTATACTTATCTCCTAACAGTGCCTGATTTTGCATTTTCAGAGTCCAAACATTTGTGTCTAATTGGAAAACAGAATACTGTTTAAAAACTGGCTTTGCCAACCTCTTTGCATGAGGTCACCTAGCTCCTCTCTGTCAGAATATAAATAAATATATCTATACAAAACAGGATGTCTTATCAAAGGTAAATTAAAATTTCTGTGACCTCAGCGAAATTATTTTTTCTCAAATGACATTCTTTGATCTATGAGTAGCTTCCCCTTTCCAGGACATCAAAGGACTCGTTATGTCTCTCTGTCAGATCTCACGGAGGTTCAACATGCTTTTGTATCACCTTGTGATTTTTACTATGTTTCCTCTGAACGTTATAAATGTTTATGATCTTTCTTGGCAGTTGGCAAGCTGCAATTAGTCACATAAAAAGGAGATAATAAATTTGAAGTCTCTTCTAGCCTGTAATTATCTCTTGGCCTTCCAGGTAACACCTATTAGCTAAAACCTGGGGGTTGTCATTCTGCAGACTGTCAGCATCTCTCATGAGAGACATTCAATAACATATTTTTATATTACAAAAAGCAAAGGTCAATCAGAACCAGCTGTCCAAGTGTCACAGAGAGTACCACAGCTGGGGAGTACACAGAGGTAAAAGCGGCATTCCTGGACCTCCTAGGTATCAACTCAGAAAGTTACCAATGGTGGTTCTAGAGCTTCAAATTTGTAGCAGGTGCATGACCTAGAGCAGTGGGACAACAGTTGCGGGACCTGTGTTGGTGCTGGCTAACACTTGAAGGATACAGTGGCCCCGAGGAGGCTGAGTTGATCATCTTGGAACAATTTCTGAATAGCCTGCCCCCAGGAATTCAGAGCTGGGTCCACAGACAGAAGATCACTATGCTAGCAGAGGCCATGCAGATCTCAGAACAAGTGTTGGATGCTGAACTCTCCTCCCGCCCCATGACCCAGCTTACAAGGCCACCTGGGAAAATGGGGAATCGCTCCTGGGAGCCAGACTGAAGGAGTGTTGTCTGCAACTGTGAAGGGATGTTGGGCCTATAGGGAGGGGGATTATGAGCCAAATAATGGTCAGACTCTGGGAAAGACAGCAACCCAACAGCCCAGCGAGATATTTACTGAGGGCCAGCTGCCTAAACCCAGAGGCTCATCCCATAGCCGAGATACAGGGGTATGTTTCTCATGTGGGAGGAACAGGGTGCAGGAAAACACTATTTTTAAGCGAAAAAGATGTTTCAGGACTAGAGGGCATGGGATGAAGTTGGAGGGAGGACGATTCAGAGGAAACATGAGAAAGAATTTCTTCACAGAACGGGTGGTGGACAAGTGGAACACCCTGCCAGAGGAAGTGGTGGGAGCTGAAACAATCACGGGATTTAAGAATGCATGGGATAGACATAAAGGAATTCTAGAGGTCAGGGGTAAGGGGAAATAGACTTCTAGGAAAACAAACTGAACTTACAAGCTCAAATGGGCAGACTAGGTGGGCCATAGGCCCTTATCTGCCGACACTGTCTATGTATCTATGTATCTATGTGGACAGAAGGGTCACTTTGCTAAGAACTTCCCCACGTGGACTGTACCTTCACAGACTGCACATTTACAGATGTGTATTTACTGTACAGTGGGGGTGGGGGCTCTGAATCCCGAGATTTTGTGATCCCTGTCAACATAGAGGGGATAGAGATGGAGGCTCTGGTGGACTCAGGAAGCTGCCAAACCCTAGTCAGGTGGCCCTTGTGAACCCCCGACACTGGTAGGATCAGAACCCCATCCCTATCCAATGTGTGCATGGGGATGTAAGGACCTACCCTCTTGCTGTGGTTACACTTACTCTGGGGGGGGAACAGAGACTAGAAAGGTGAGGGTTGCCCCAGGTTATCCTATCCAGTGTTACTAGGGAGAGATTGGAAATGATTTGATGACTTATGGAAAGCAGACTTATCTTTAGTAATCACTAGGTCACAGGGTCATGAAGGAAGGGGGGTCAGTCACCTGCAGCTGGGGGAAGTTTTCCCTTCATGGGCCCAGGGATTTTTAATCCCCAGATGAGAACCCACAAATCTAAGTGAGAATGTAGGGCAGCAAAGGAAAGGGGTCCAGAAGGGGCAGGTGCACAAGAGGAAGGTGAAGCAAAGGCAAAAGTGGGTCCCAACCCTGAGCCCGAGCTCCCAACACTGACCACCTAGCAAAGTCCCGGAGGGCCTTCCCTTATCAAAAGCAAGATGTTTTAAAGCACTGCCCGGACATTGCCAATGAACAACGGGCCAATTGTATACTCAGCCAGGTATACACCCAGTTGGCTGTCAGGGAAGGGGAAGTGGTAGATGAGAATTGGGCAGCAAGCTATCCTCATTTTGAGTTACAAGGGGGTATCTTGTATCAAGTTAGCAAGGAGGCCCAGATGGGGATAACCGGCATCAGTTGCTAATCCTTTGAGTCTTTCAGGGGGAATTACTACGCCACGCCCACTCCATTACTGTGGCAGGGTACTGTGGGGTAGAGATTACACTAACCCGACTGTTACCTTAATTCTTTTGGCTGGGTATCTATCGACATGTTAAAGATTATTGTGCATCTTGTCCCGAGTGCCGGCTAGTAGCTCCAATGAACAGTCAAAAGGCCCCTTTAGTGCCCTTACTTGTTATTTCAATTTCAATTTCAATTTCAACTTTATTTTTAAAAGGCGCTTTTCTTAAATCAAAGTGCCTGTACAGATAAATATGACAATAAATATAGTAAATCAAATCAACAGAAATCCTTAAAAGCTATATTAAAAAGGTGGGTCTTCAACTCCCTTTTAAAACTAAAGACAGATCGGGCAGTCTCGCACCTGGCCGAGGTAGAGAATTCCACAGGGTTGGTGCCATAAAGCTAAAGATCTAGCACCAGATGTTTTCAAATGTACCCTGGGAATCTCTAGCAATCCCTCGTCCAGTGGATCGGAGGGGCGAGAGGGACTATAGGGCACAGAGCTCTTTCGGTAGGTAGGTCCCAGATCATGTAGGGCTTTATAGGTCAGCAAACCGACCTTGAAGGTGATTCGCCAAAACACTGGCAGCCAGTGCAGTCCGTGGAGCACAGGCGTTATGTGACTGGATCTAGAGACTCCAGTCAACAGCCTGGCTGCTGCATTCTGCACCAGCTGCAGACGGCAAAGTTCAACCCCCGATAGCCCTAGGTATAGGGAGTTACAGTAGCCAAGCTGGGAGGTAACAAAGGCGTGGATTAATGTTGGAAGGTCCTCTGGAAGAACCAAGTGCTTCACCCTGGCAATATTCCTCAGATGAAAAAAGGAAGTCTTCACAACCGCTGACACCTGGGATTTGAGTGTCAAACGGTCATCAAGTATTATGCCAAGGAAGCACCATTTCACCGGATTGGGGTTGGTATAGTGGGACCCCTTGAAAAGAGTGCAGGGGAGTTCCAATACATTCTGGTGATTGTACACTATGCTACCCAATACCCCAAGGCCATCCCGTTATGAACCACTTTGGCCAAAATTGTAGCCGAGGGGACTAAGGTCTTTAGTCATATGGGAATATCGAAGGAAATGTTGACTGACCAGGAAACTAACTTCATGTCCCGCCTCACTCAGGAGGTTTGTACTTTATTGGGAATCAGCTCCATAAGGACCTTGATCTACCATCCCCAAATGGATGGCTTCTTGGAACAATTTAACAAAACCCTTAAAACAATGCTTCAAAAGTTCATAACCACTGAGGTCAGGGACTGGGACAAGTTACTTCCCTTACTGATGTTCGCAATGCGGGAGGTCCCTCAAGCTTCTACAGCGTTTGTTCCTTTTGAACTCCTCTACGGTCACCACCCACGAGGTGTTCTTGATGCAGTAAAGGAGATGTGGGAGAAACCTGACCCCAAGACTGAAAATGTGGTGCAATATGTCCTGCAATTGAGGGAAAGATTATATCGGTTGGGGACATTTGCCCAAGAGAATCTGGTAAAAGCTCAACAAAGACAAGAGTACTACTATAATCAGGGAGTACGGTTGAGGGAATATAAACCAGGGGATCAGGTACTAGTTTTGTTGCTAAGCAGCCAGAATAAGCTTTTAGCCAAATGGAATTTGCCTTACGAAGTTACCCAGAAGGTGGGCCCAGTTGACTATGAAGTTTGCCAGCCAGAGAGGTGAAAATAGACCCAGATCTACCATGTCAATTTGATGAAATTCTGGAACCAGAGGGCTAGCCTATTGATTTCCCCTGAACCAGACATAGTGGATCTGGGACCCCAAGTGCCGGATGAGAATCCGGGGATACAAGTCCCAATGGGAGAACAGCTGTCTCACAAACAGAAACAGCAACTAAGAAAGTTGGTAAGCCAGTTTTTGGATGTTATCTTCCTCCCAGGGACAACCCATATGATAGCTCATCATATAAAAACAGAGCCAGGAAGAAGGTGCGGCAGTGACCATATCACTTGCCAGAAGCCGTACGAGACATGGTTAAGAAGGAGTTGCAGGACACATGAGAGTTGGGGTGATTGAGGAATCCAGCAGTGATTGGTGTAGCCCCATAGTGTTAGTACCAAAAGAAGGTGGGTTACCCATTTCTGTATTGATTTTCACAGGGTCAATGCCATCTTGAAGTTTGATGTCTACCCCATGCCCTGGGTAGATGAACTGTTGGATAGACTAGGGGAAGCCAAGTACATCACGACTTTGGATCTAACAAAAGGGTACTGGCAAATCCCTTTGACCCTGGAGTCTTGGGAAAAGACAACATTTGCTACCCCTTTTAGGCTATACCAGTTCTGTACTATGTCTTTCAGCTTACATGGGCACCTGTGACCTTCAAAGGCTCATGAATCACTTGCTGTGACCCCATGCCCACTATGCAGCTGCTTACCTAGATGATGTGATGATCCACAGCACTGACTGGGAGTCCCATGTATCCAAGGTGGCAGCAGTACTGCAATCCTTATGTGAAGCAGGGCTGACTGCCAATCCAGTGAAGTGGGCTTTGGCCAAAGCTGAAACTAAGTACTTAGGGTACTATATAGGCAATGGATAGGTGAGACCCTTGGTCAGAAAGATCCAGGCCACAGCTGAGTGCCCGATCCCCACTACAAAAACTCAGGTGAGGGCCTTCTTAGAATTGGCAGGTTATTACCGCTGGTTCAAGCCACACTTCTCCACCCTAGCCAGCCTCCTTACAGACCTCACCTGGAAATCTGCTCCCAGTGAGATCCAATAGTCAGATTAGTGTGACCAGGCCTTCACACAACTCAAAGTGACACTGTGCAGAGAACCAGTGTTATGCAGTCCTGATTTCAACAGGACCTTTATCCTGCAGATGGATGCCTGTGAAGTCAATCTAGTAGCCGTGCTCTCCCAGGAGTTTGATGGGGAGGAACATCCTATCCTGTACCTCAGTCAGAAACTCTTTTCCTAGGAAAAAAACTATGCGGTGATAGAGAAAGAGTGTCTCACAGTCAAGTGGGCTGAGGACACCCTCCGCTACTACCTGCATGACCGGCAGTTTATCCTGGTCATGGATCATGCCCCTCTGAGGTGGCTACAGGTGATGAAGGATGACAACCCCTATATCACCAGGTGGTACTTCACCCTCCAGACATTTTCCTTTATGGTGCACCACTGGGCCAGGACTCAGAGTGGAAATGCAGACTTCCTGTCCTGGGAGGGGAATGGTTAGGAGCCAACCAACTGTGCCTTCACACAAAGGTGGGGAGGTATGTTACAGTGTAAACACTATACTGGGAAACAAGGGGATAACATCTTGGCTGAGGTTGAGGAAATGCTGGGAATGCAACATGAACAGGCAAGGGGGGATGCCTCCCCAGGTGTTGCTGATTACAGGGATTGCTGAAAGGCAGAAAGAATCCAGCAAGGAGTCAGTTGTAACCTGGAAACTGCTGCAGGGAGGAGATACTCCTAGGCAGAGAACCCTGCAATATGGAGGGTGGAATGTAAGAAAGGAACCAGAGCAGAAAGCCACGGAGAAGGGTTAATTGCTGGAGAGAGCATTTGGGGAAATGTTGAAACCTGCTGCTGAGAAAGAGACCATTTCTAGAGCAGATAATCCTAAGAATCAGCCTAGCCAGCTGGGGCCAAGAACAATGAGTGGAATGTATTGCTAATAACGGCCTGCAAATAAGGCTAAAGGGAAAACTGGTTGTTTTGTTTGAGACTGTGCATTCAGAACTGCTGGCCCACAAACTGTTTATGTTTTGTTTGAGACTGTGTATTCAGAACTGCTGGCCCACTTAAGTGGTTCAAAGCCTCCTTTTTGTCAAGTCAACCTGAAAGAAACTGTTTTGTGTTAACCTTTATGTTTCCTGACCAAGCTGGAGAAGTTGAACTGACTCTTTATGTTTTTCTGGAGCAACAACTTACATTTGGAGTAATAAAATTACATTTTCTTCTGTGAACATTAAACCCAGCGTGTTTCCTTTCCATCTGCCATAGGCCGGCTTGTCACAGGGTGTTTGGAGTGGAAAATGCCTGTATGCTTAATAGTGTATTGCCCAGCTATATGGTCATGTGCACATGCCTGATATGCTGCCACAGTGTCTAGTAACATGGTAACATGAAATCTTGAAACATTCATACTAGAGCAATGACCAAACTCTGCCATGTTCCAGTGAGAAATATTAAAAACAACAGTAATGTGCATAAAATTAACATTGTTGATTAGTGTTCCAGGAATGGAAGTTGCTGCCAGGCCACTCAGTTGACCTGGTAGCAGTATAGGGCATTGTATAGTGCATTGTAAAGGTTCATCAGTAAAGGCTGGTATAACTGTGAGGAAAAGAGCAGCAGTTGCAATAGATTCAGTTAAACAATCTTGGCGCATGGTGGTGTTGAAATACTTAGCACAGATTTCTGATCCCAATGCTTCTACAATGTTATAGGATCCTGTATGACATTGTCTGACTTGATGTATGTACAAAGTTCCATTGGGACAATTGTGGGTATTGGGCCAACCATGAAAGGTCCCTTTGACAAGAGGGGCCACTTGGTGGCCTTGTTATCTGCCCTTGTTTTCTGTGTATTTTCATCACTAATTAGACCAGCACTTAAGGATTTGCTTTGAAATATTTTATTCTCTTCTTTTGACTCTTAGGTCTGTTTCATAAATGGAGAGGGAAAACAATATTTTGTAAAGAATGGATCCCCAGATAAAGTGTCTTGAGGTGACTGGGTTTAATCGTTTTTTTACATCGGCTCCAAAGCAGATCTAAAAATAGGAGACTGCACCATTTCTAAGGGATCTAATGAAAGAGCTATGTAAACATTTAGGAATCATTACAGTATTTAAATGTATTGCCTATGTAAAATGTCCTTTTTCTTTCTCCTTAACTTGCTCCTAAAATACCCAAGGTTATGAGGTAACTAGTGAATATGTATCTGTTAAAAAAGATTACTGAGTGAAATCAAGATATAAAATGAATTTTAAGATATAATGTATGTTTAAAACTAGGCTGTCATACTATATTCACTAATTATGATAATGAAGTGTTGGCATTTAATGTACAGAGCCCTGATCTGCAAATGTTATCAGCATTTATACGAGCTTTTAATTTAATGTGACTTAAAAAAAATTTGTTTCAATTGATTTAATTACTTTGTTTTCAAATTTGAAACAATAATCAGATAGTAAATAAGATGGTGTGACATCACAGAATGAGCAGTTAAAAAACTGAATGTTACTTTTGCTTGTTACCCCCTTGGAAGCCTCACGAAGAGGCGAAGTGCTGGGGTTGTTATCCTAAGCAGTTAAATTTAGCTGCATTCCTTGATGTGCGAAAAACTAGAACAACTTGAACATTCGAAATAGCAGTTGGTGTTGAACTTTTTTTAATAGAAAGTGCAACGTTTGGATTTTTGCTTAGTTAATTCAGGAGTAGCCACCCTTGTTGCACACTGCTGAGTTTATCTGGTGTGCAGATTCTGTTGATTGGATCTTTATTGAGGAGCTGAAGTATTGTGACCGGTGGGTGTTTCCAATCTCGATGCTTGAACTATCAAGGACAAGAGCAAACAGGCTGTGTGTGCAGCCTTAGGCCACGGAATGTGCTGCATATGCAAGAGCTGTACCCTAGAGAACCTTTTTGAGAGGTTTGTGGAAAAATGTCTGTAGAAGACTTGACAGCAGCAGCAGCACAGGAGAATGCAATAACAAGCTACAGCCTAGACACAACATTTATGTGGAATGAGAGGCATCTACAGGCATCCCAAAAACTCACTGAAAGTGGAAGCGATCCATCAATTGACAGATCTGGAGCAAGCTAGAGTGAAGAGATGAATATAAAAGTATTTTTTTGATTTTGAAAAACTGCTACTGAATGAACTGAAATTGTCATATAACATACAGATGTGTCAGCCACGATGAAGAGTAGTAACTTGCAGTAATGACAAGCCACAAAATCCTGCATGACAAAAATTGCTTAATTGCCTTTGATTTACAGTGGCCCCTGCAGTAAATTGCAGTATTCTGTGATATTCTGCAGTATTTCTGTGTTTCATTGTGGCTTGACACATCTGTAGTTAACAGTTCCAGGAAGTGAGCTGCAACCCAAGAAAGGGATCTGGTGCTGTTCTACTGGGGTGACTTACCTCTTACTAAGAACCAAAACCGCCACAGCTTGGATTTGGTAATTTGAATTAGGAGCTTGGAAATAAACCGATTTGATTCTTTGAATAAATATTGGGCTCCTATCTGCTTTTTGTGTGCATTCCACTTCCTTGTTTCTGATCCACATCTGTAGTTACCCTCAAGACATAAGTTGAGGAAAAACTGACACTGAGAGGGTTGCATGTGCTGAAAGCACCATCCTGTGGACTAGAAATTTTTAAATTTAAAGATGAATGGGTCAAATTAACATTAGATTGCTCAGCTGACTTCCTGAAACTGATTAAAAGAAATGACATAGAGAAATATGAAAAACTTACTGAGGAGATCAAGGCCCAGATATTCAAAGCATTGCGCAGTGCACAAACCGTTAGCACAGGAATAGCACCATGTTTACTCGGGCTCAACATATTCAAAGGAGCAGATAGAGTGTGCAAACCACAGTAGTGCAAGGCAATCCCATAATGTAAACAAGGGGCAAAGTGAGGGGGCGGGAATGAGCATACATGCTCAATGGTATATTCAGAGTGACAGCGCCGTGCAAGGCCGCATAGTGTGACACATAGCACAGTGCTGGCTACTGCCTATAAAAGGCAGGTCTTATCACAGGACAAACCAAAGAGTGGGAGGGATCAGACCAGGAAGTCAACATGGCACTAGACCTGAGTGTTGTGCTGCTGCACCTGCTGGCAGCAGTAGTGGAGGAGGAATAAATCGAGCAGGCCCAACATCGCCCACAACATAGGTCAAGGAGAAGATATACTATTTTGAGAAGCTGCACACAGGTGGTACAGGCCCAGAGTCTCCTTCGAGACCCTGCCAGATGAGCACATCACTGGCAGGTACAGGATGAACAGGGGAATGTTGAGGCAGCTATGTGAACTCCTTGCAAAGCAGCTGCAGCCCAACACCAGATGCAGCCATGCCAAGACAGTTGAGGAGAAGGTAACAGCAGCAATGTGCATCCTAGCCACAGGAACGCTTCAACGATCAACGGGGGACACCATAGGGGTATTGCAGTCTGCCACCTCATGCCACCTGATCCAGTTCATAGATGCTTTCCTGTCACATGCTGGTAAATTCATTTTATTCCCCAGCACAACAGCCGAGCACAGAGAAACCATGCAGCAATTCTATCGAGTTGCTCACCTACCAGCGGTACTTGGTGCCATTGACTGCACCCATGACCCCATCTGTGCACCATCTGATGATGGCAATGAAGTGTACGTGAACACGAAGGGGTGCCACTCCATCAATTGTCAGGTGGTGTGTGATGTGACAGGGCATATCAGCAATGCACTTGCGCAGTACCCTGGCAGTGCCCATGATGCATTCATCTGGCACCAATCAAGGCTGTGCCAAGCCTTTGAGGAGAGCAGGATACCCAGTGGGCACCATGTCTGTGAGTGACAGCAGGCAAGGCATGCACACACCACAGTGTGGGCGGGGACAGGCAGGGGTATGCAAGGATGGGGTGGGATACAGCAACACAGGTGGAGCACTGCGGTAAGGGGCAGAGAGCAGAACAGCAACACTAACAGGTGCACATCTCTCCACAGGGGACAGTGCCTATCCTCTGCGGCCCTGGCTGCTGACACCTGTACCCTGGCCAGCCACAGTGGCTGAAGAGAGATACAATGAGGCATATGCCGCCACTAGGAACATCATAGAGAGGGTCTTTGGCATGTTAAAGATGCAATTCCGCAGCTTAAACCAGTCAGGTTGTGCCCTACAGTACAGGCCTCAGAAGGTATGCCTTATCATCTTAGCCTGTTGCATGCTAAACCACATGGCAATGAACCATGGGATATAGGCACCAGAACCTGAGGAACAGGCAGACAGTGGCCCAGATCCAGAGGTCAGGGGGATAGTAGAGCAACTCAAGAGGAGAGATCCTCGAATGGCATGCAGGGCCCTGGAGCACAGGAGTGACATCACAGGACGGTGAGTAAACACAACACAGCAAACATACATTACAAGGACAGAGACCTTAATATGTGCTGACAACCACAGCAGTGATGACAGTGAACAAAGCATGGGCACAACACAGGGGAAGTGCTAGTATGTGATATGGATATGTGTGTGTCATGTGCAGTGCAGGACACTCATGTGACCAAGGTGGACAGCCATAGCAAGGTTAAACGGGGTGTGGCCGAAGGTGCCTGGGATGATGTGACAGTGTGGGAAGGGGACCATGGCTGTGCATGTGTGAATGTGTGTGAATGAGTGTGTGTGTGCATGGGTGTGGCGTGAGTGTGCATTGTGGCTCTGCCTATCTGTTGCGACTACAACTACGCACACAATGTGCCCTGTGCGTGAGGGACACAGAGCTAGGACTGCTCTGTGTGGATGATATATTCATTGAGGACTGAGGTGACCTTGGTGGGGGTGGAACACCTGTGTCCCTGCCAACCTGCAGACCCAGCCAGGGTGGGTGACTGGCCATGACACCATGTGGTGCCAATCAAGGATCGCGATGCAGCCATGCTGGAGCCAGTGCCCACCCTGTGACCACTAGAGGCCTGTCCATGCACACGTGTTCTGCAGCCACACTATCCTGCATGGTCACCCCACTGATCACTGTGCATCTCATGCAGCACAGTGGCAAGATCACCCACGGTGGCAGTGAGACCTGCAAAGTCACAGTCAAGTGTGGCTAGGACGTGCTCCATCCTGTCCTTTGCCCATTGCTCGGCACAGGCAAGGCCTGTGCCCACAGTCTCCCTCAGCTGTGAGAGCCCATCCCTCACCTCCTGCTGAAAGGCATGCAGATCCAGCTGGGCCTCCTGTTGGGATGTCAGGGCAGCCTGGAGTAGAAGCTGGGACCCTGATCATCCAGCGCCACAGGCGCAGCAACACCACGGTCCTCTAGAGGTGGTGCCTGATGTTGGGCAGGGTGGGCACGCTGTGCAGGTGGTAGCTGCTGTTGGGCCTGTAGCTGCAAGGTCATTGTGGTGTGTTGTGGTTCTTGCAGGGCCAGAATCCCTCCCTGCAAATGGCACCACATGTCCAGTGGCACACACACACTTCGCCCACCCGGCCCACGTCCTGTTGTGCCATTATGCCACTAGCAGCTTGGTCTTCCCCCCATGTCACCCGTGTATTGCACCCCAGCAGGCCCCACCCCTACACAGTCCCCTCCACTAGCAGGTAGTACTCCCGCTCCAATCCCTCAGACCCATGGTCACTCATGACCATTAGGATGACCACCTGGCCACCACTGAGATCCTCCACCTGTGCATCCTCAAGCATGACACCATCCTCCAGTTGTCCAGCATCCTGATCCGAGGAGTCGTCGCCGCCCACAGGCACGTTGAACCCAAGTCCTGAGGTCTTTCACCTGTTTGCTGTCACTATTGGGCTACACAGGCACCCAGTCCCAACGCTGATGGCATATCATCTGTGTTTTCCTCCCCCTGCACCATGGCTGCTTTCCCAGCCACAAGCTGGACTGCTGCTTGCTGTACACCCACCACTGTGAAACAATAAATGACAGTGTCAGTGTTCAGTACCATACATGTTAGGCTAGTACCACCACTGGCACATGCACACCTTAAGGTGTGTGACACACATCACAGCCATGCAACCCACACAGTGCAGTCCCTGACGATGCAGAATATGTCCCCAGCACACATCTCCTAACATGGTGCACATGCAGCAGGACCGATGCAGTGCTGCATACCCTGCAGAGGCAACACTAGAACACCACAGTGCATCATGTGTACAGTGTGCACATTGTAACCCCAACATGGGTGCAATATGCCACAAACAGTAGTACGATGTGCCTCCAGCGCCAGGGCAGTCATGCTTTGTTGGGTGGACACATGCTGTACCATACCTGTCCTAGGTGGTGTAAGTGGTGTCTCACATCCATCGCTGATGACACCACCAACCACCATGAGCCACAGTGTTGAGGCAACCAGGGTCATGAGTGTGTTTCCCCCTCTCACTGTGGCACATCTGTGACCCTCCACCGGTCCTTAGGTGTTCATGTAGCCGTTGTGCCCCCCTTCTTCTTCATGTTGTTCCATCATTTCCTGACGACATCTGTGCTATGTCCCCAGCCACCCACGGCATTCACTTCCACAGTGACATTATCCCACATATGTCTCACCATCACATCAGTGGCCTTGTGCCCATGAAGCACCTGCTCTTGCTCCTTGACCCCATGTACCAAGGCCTTGAGCTCATCCTGCAAGAACTTGTAGGCACAGATCTGCTCCCATCTGGGGGCGGCACCTATGATGGACATACAAAAAGCCGCAGGTCACACACTGTGGTTTACATGTATTGCACAGCAGAAGCAGTCCACATTGTGCATGTTGCCCTACACATCTACCATGCATGTCCCGTTGCAGCACTGTGCAGGCCCTGTGTATGGCACATGCAACACATAATGATAGGATACATCACACAATTCCACCATGCGACCAGTGTGCATTATGCAGACAGTGCCTATAGTGCAGCACTGTGGCTGTGATCACCCTGCACCATGGTTAAGTACCACGACAGTCACTGCAGTCACATTGTGTTCACGTCCTCTCACACAGCCACAGCACATGCAGTGCCTCACAAAGCCAGGGGCATATGAAGGCCAATGTGTGTCCCCATGCCCCCCCAGTGTACATTGCACCCATACTGTGTGGACCAGCCACTCACAGTGCAGTGTGTTCAGGTCAACACAGGCATCACACTTGGGACATTCTGGCCAGCTGGCAGACATGCACATTGCCCATGTACACCACTGACAGATCAGTATCGTGCTGACATGTGAGCATGCAGGCATGTGTACTGCCCCATGTGGGTTCTTTGGCTGTACACGTGTGGATAGTGCAGATCATGGCCTACACCCATCCCTGTACTGTACTGTACAGCCCCCTGCCCTAAGTGGTATTAAACCTGCCTGTTGCTACTGTGTCTCCTGAGACATCTTCCTCTGTGTAATGCTGTTTCAGCTTTGACATCTGCTGAGAACTGCAGTCCCTATTGACAGCCTAGGTGGAGCACTGTATGCCTTTAAATAGCACTGCTGGGTAATCATGCCTGTTTGGCATGCAAATGAACCTGTAATGATATGCTAATCACCCTGTTTGCCCCATGCATACTCAAGTAACCTCATTTACAAAGTCCGTTTGAATATGAGCTGTGTTAGCACTGGACAATGCGCAATAGCACCGGGCAAACCGGTAGCACCTGGCTATGTGGACATTTCCTTGTGTGGCGCTGTCATGTTAGCGCAGTGCTACATGACATTGTGTGATAACAGCACATGTGCATGTGGGCATTGGTCCATGCTAGCACCCCAGCACAGCACGATGTAGCACTGTGCTACGTTGTGTAGCGCGGCACTGTGTGCATGTGCGCATGTGTGCTATGGCAGCGCTGGGGTCATGGTGGGGTCATGCATGCGCAATGTTCATATTTCCAGGTTGCACAGTGCTACATCATGTGACTGTGTGGCGCTATTGCTCAGGTAGCCAGTAGGTCCAGGGTGTGTCACAGTCAGGGCCAATATCCAACAAATTTGTGGGTCTCTCCTGATTAAACCACATAAAATAAATATAACCTCTGCATTACAATGCCAGAGAGGCATAGGCAGCATGCAGTGGTGCACAGGGACAGGCACTGGGGGGAGTTTGAGACTGGAAACCTCATGCAGCTAGTACAGCGGAGGCACAGATGCCTGTTTGGGGAGGTCAGGGAGGGTGACCTCCCATAACGGCATGTGTGGGCCTCGATTGTCCACCACCTGTCTGAGAGGACAGGCATCATGCAGGACGCTAAGAAATGTAGGCACCAATACAATGATCTGCAGTGCAGGCAGTGGCAACAGCTGGAGTGGTTTAAACTGATGGTGCAGGATGGAATGGTGCCAGTGCCAGGTAGGTATTGCCACACAGTGCACACATGGGTTATATGTACATTTGTCTGCCGGTGTGTGTGTGTGTGTGTGTGTGTGTGTTACCCCAGGTGTGCTGGTGTGTTGGGTGGTATGCCTGGACAGGGCACCCCCACCGCTGACACATGCCTACCCAAGTGGTTCAGTTGGCATGGCTGCTGACATGGGTGCCTTGGGTGGCACTGTGCAACAGGGCATCTGGGGGGGCAGCACAGTAGCCATACAAGATCCATGATTGTCGCAGTGCTGGTCACAGCATGGCACCTGTTGCTGTGTCCATGGACATTGCCATGCAGTCATGCTGTGCACAACTGTTACATATGGCCATGGCACAGACCACAGGTCTGGGGAATGCTGGCAGGGGGACCTAACATGGGACTGTCCTGCAGCTGACACCAGTGTAGAGTGGGGGTGCTGTTTCCTAGGCAGTTGGTCTGACACCACTGCAGTGTGTTCATCATGTCGCTGTGCACCTGCATGTGACGAAGGTCCACTGCAGTGTCACCATGCCTACATGTCCTGTGTGACCAGCACACATGCGGTGGGTCCTGGTGGCCTTACACGGCCATGGTACAGCATGCCTGGGGGGGCACTGTGTGGCAGCATCTTGTGTTTGGACACTGTCCTTGGGCTGTGCTGTGTCAGCTGTGTTTTTGGGGTGGGATTGCTGCTTACTCTGGCTACTATGGTCACTGCTGTGTCGTGTGCTAACAGTGCTGTTACCTCTTTCCATTACAGAGTGAATCAGGCAGCATAGCCCAGGGGGAGAGGGCCAGGAGAGGTCCCGGCTGCCCACCCAGGGCAGCCCTATGGTGCCGGCCATGCCACAGCAGATGGAGGAAAGCAGCCCTGAGGCCAAGGGATCATTGTGTGAGTACATTTTTGTTTTACTTAGTGCTGTGCTTCTGGATTGTGTGGGCATGTCAATGGTCTGTCATTACCCAAACTGCTGAGTGCACGGCCATGTGCATGGTACCATGGGGGGTGCACCATTGTACTGTGTTGCCCACCTGTGTGGCACAGTACTGCCAGTGTCTGTGTGGGTGGTTGCTATACACTGTGGCTGGGGGGGATGTGTGGGTCCACTGTGCTGTGCGGGCCCATGTCGGCATGCACAGATGGCTTTGCTGTTCACATTCATTGCCCATTGTCCCTGTTCTGCCATTCACATGGCATGTGAGTATTCTAGGTGCAGGCCACTGTAGTGCACACAGTATGGTACAAGGGTTGTGTGTGGTGGCATCTGGTCAGCCTACCCCTGCCAGTGAGTGTGCCTTGTGGTATGGCAACTGCTGTGGCATGGGGTGGCCTTGGCATGGGCAGTCCAATGGCCAGACACCATGCCTGCATTGTGTTGGTGTTGTGCCCCATTCTTGTCCCAGCATGTGTTGCACTGCCTGTCATGCCTCCCTCTTGCATACTGTGGTGGAGTGGTTCTGCTGTTTACCACCCAGCTGCCACTCCACTGTCTCTGCTGTGTCTGCTGTAGGCACTCCTGTCATGCTTGGGGGGTGCATGGGATGGTGGACTGTAGTGGCATGGTGTGCATTGTTGCCACACCTACGCCTATTCCTGTACCCGCTGGTGGGGTGTGTGGCACATGTCTGCTTATGTAGCACTGTACTGGGCATGTCACTGGGCAACTGCTGTCCCACCAGTGGTGTCCCATGGACTGCGGTCATGTGTGCCATGGATGGTTCCATGCATGCCTGCTCACCATATGCATGCTGCTGCAGTGTGTGATGGCATTACCACATACATTGCTGTGGTGCCTTGCCAGCTGCATGGTGTCATACCTTGTTGCTGCTGTGCCCATTATGGTTGTTGTTGTGCTCTTCCTTGTGCTACATTCTTCTGTGCCTATGGGCAGCTTATCCCGATGTGTGTCCTCCCATGTGCATGTTGTGGAATGGCCCACATCTGCCACTGTCTCGGGGACTGCTTCTCTGGCTGCACTGTCTCACTGTGTGCAGTGCTGGGTTGGGTGGTGTCAACTATGCCATGGTGTTTTTGAGGCCTTCCATGCATCTCCATGTCCATTGGGTTGTTGGTTGTTGCCTGCATCATCCAGGCCCACCTTGTGGGTGCCTGTCGGGTGTGTGTTCCATTTTGTTCATCATCGCTACATGGGCATGGCTGTTGGGACATGTTGTCCATCCCTGTGTTGCCACCTGTGGCTGAATTGTGCCTTGTTGCTGGTTTCCCATCCTCACATGCAACCCCTTCCTCCTGTAGGTCCATGGAGATCCTCCTTGTGGGTGGCCAGGCCAGAGGAGTCGGAGGAGACTGATGACCTCCTGCGTAGGTTTGTCAGGCAACTGAGGACCATTATCGAGCAGTAGGCGTGCCCATATCCGAGATGAGGAGGGTGGTTGCTGTGCTAGAGGCGAGACTGCTGGAACCATCAGGCATGCAGCACTAACTCCATTCCCCTTTCTGTTGGCTTTAACCCCCTCTTAATGGACTGCTTGTTTTGCTGACACCTTCTGTTCCTGTTTTATTTCTGTGTCCCCTTCTCCTTTCCCTCCTTTTTCATTTCAGTTATCCATACCTGTATTTAGTGTATATGTTTTCATTCTGATTGCTTAGTTTTGTAATACTGGTGGTGGTGGTGGTGTTGGGTGTGTTAATGGTTGTAGTAGTAGATGTAGTTGTAGCAGTAGTAGTTTTAGTAGTTGTAGCAGTAGTAGTAATAGTATTAATAGTAGCAGTAGTGGTGTTAGTAGTACTGTAGTAGCATTAGTACCCATAGTCTTAGTAGTAATATTAGTTGTAGTAGCAGTAATAGTGTTAGTGGTAGCATTAATAGCCATGGTATTACTAGTAGTAATAGTTGTAGTAGTGGTAGTGGTTGTCATAGTAGTAGACATAGTAGTAGTAGTTGTAGTATTTGTCTTACTGTTGTTCCATCACTGTTTGTTGTACATATTGTTGTTCTTGTTGTTGCCGTTCTGTTTTTTTATATTGCCTTTATGTTGTCATTCTTCATTATTACATTTCACTTTCATGACCTTACTGTGTTTAGTGTCATTTTTGGGTGCATGGTTCTTACACGGTTTTTTCCTGTGCTTTGGTGTCCATTCAAGGGTCCTGGGTGTTACTCAGCCTTGCCATGGCTGGGTATGCGGCATATTCTGGGTTCTACACTGCTGTCTGCTCTTGGGGTCACGTTCAGGGCTGTTCTTCCTTGCATGTGCTCCAGGGTGCAGCAGGCTCATCTCTGCACTGTGTTCCTCTAGGTGTTTGCGCTGCCTGCCTTGAGTGCTATATTCAGTGCTGTCATCTTTGTTATGTTCAGTGCTGTCTTCTGTGATATATTCAATGCTGTCTTATTCCCAGGCTGTTTTTGCCCTGCACTGCAGGCCTTGTTTGCCTGGCTTCCTCTGCATGCTATATTCAGTGGGTTTTGCACTGGGCTATTCCTTTGGAAAATAGTGGGTTATTTGAGCTGGACAATTGTAGCATGCTGGGCAGTGCTACTTAAGCCCCGGGGCAAAGTTTTGAATATCTGGGCCAAAGGCTTGTAAAGAAGAAGTATCACAGTTTGTCACATCCTGAATTTACTATTTTAGAAAAATCATTAAAAACTAAACTTGAAAAGTTTGAGAAAGAGCTAGAGGACATAAAGTAATATGAATTAATAAGGGATCAATTGACTATGAAAAGGGCAATATTTATTCAAGTGGCCACCATATGGTAATTTAAAAAACATATCCTTAAGTAGGGGAAGACAGAGGAGCAGGAATAGGAACCAGCATAAACAGCAACAGCAAGCCAAACAGAGGGTATGTTTTTTAAGAGAAAACAACAGAGGACAGTATGTCCCAAACAGGGAGCAGTGGAGGCAACATAAGACAAGAACAAGAAGAGGCAAGAGAGGAGGCAGCAAATCAAAATTTGACAAGAACATTGACAGACAAAAAAGAAGAAGAGTCACAAATTGTGATCACATGTAGTCCTCACAGACACCGAGACCTCCCTTTTATGGAGAGGACTGAATTTTGCCCCCACCCCTAAAGTTAATGACTTTGACATTCACGTGGACCTGTTCTGATTCATTCAAAAGATCAAACTGAAGTACTTTTTCTTTGATAAGGGTGAACATACAAGTACAGGCATGAGAAATAATGTACAGGACGAACTAGCCATGGAAAATGAGGCAGTCTTGCAGGACACTGGATTGATTGCCACCACACAAATTGATCTTGATGAGGAGAGCATGGACCCTCTGGATAGAAAAAAACTAAATGCATTAATAGAACTGATTGGTGAGAGAGAGAGAGAGACACAGGACTTAAATACTGATCTGACTGAATTTAATAAAATAAGGTGATACATTCAGAGGTAAATCTGAGTTCTGCTTTATGGTTATAAACAGTTCAATTATTGCTTATGAAAATACTGTTTTAAAACAAATTAAGGAATTGTTAAAACAGAATTGTTTTGTCCACCACAACATTGCTCACCTTGAAAAGTAGGCACTGAAAGAATTAATGGAAGTGAAAGAAATTATGATAAAACCTGCAAATAAGGGTGGCAATGTTGTAGTTATATATTACTATGGTATCTAAATTACTGCATAACAGTGAGAACTACACATGTTTACCAGGAAATTCTACATTTGCTTATAGAAAGGAACTGGCTATACTTTTAAATGAAGCAGCAGGTAAAGGGGATATTTCTACTGAAGAATTTAAATATAGATGCATGAAAATCCAGTTATGCCAACTTTATACGTTTTGCCAAAAATGCACAAGAGCTTAGTGGATCCCCAGGATGCCTGATTATCTGGGGCATGGGGTCACTCACAGAGAAATTAGGTAGTTTTGTAATTTTTTTTGTTATTATAAAGACTAGTACCAGAACTCCCATCATACCTGAAAGATACAAGGGACACAATCAGTAAGGTGACCAATGTGAAGTGTCAGAAACAGTTTATATGGTTGACAATTGATGTTGAAACCCTAAACACTGCTATAGAACATGATGATGGCATTAGAGCAAGCAGGTTCATTTTAGAAAACAGCATACACCATGATGCCATACCTAGAGCCAGGATTCTCCAGATTTTTTGGGTTCTAGTTCAGTTCTGGTTCTACAGTGTGAGGTTCTGGTTCAGTTCAGTTCTGATTAAAAATTACATTTTTGGATTCTGGGTCAATTCAGTTCTAGGCTTTTGGTTTATTTTCTAGTTCTGGTTCAGTTCTGGTTCTGGATCAAGTTTAGTGTTACTAAATTCATTTTTGTATTGCCAAATAATATATATATATATATATATATATAATTGTGATAAGCTGGCCTATCGTAGATGGAGAGGCAACACACTGGGTTTAAAGTTCACCAAAAACATTTACTTTTATTGCTCCAAATGTAAGTTATTGCTCCAGAAAAGCATAATCAGTCAGTTCAATTTCTTCAGCCTGGTCAGTTAACATAAAGGTTAACACAAAACAGTTCTCTCAAGCTAACTTGACAAAAGGAATCTTTAAACCACCTATTTGGGCCAGCAGTTTGTTCGATATACAGTCTCAAACAAAACAAGTGGTTTGTGGGCCAGCAGTTCTGAATGCACAGTCTCAAATAAAACACAAACAGTTTTCCCTTTTTGCCTTATTTGTAGGCTGTTATCAGCATTACATTCCACTCACTGTTTTTGGCACAGCTGGCTAGGCTAATCCTTTACCTCAGGACTCTCTGCTCTAGAAATGGTCTGTTTCTCAGCAGCAGGTTTCAACTTCTCCCAAAGGCTCTCTCCAGCAATTAACCATTCCTCTTGGCTTTCTGCTCTGGGTCCAGTTTTACATTCCACCCTCTATCTTGCAGGGTTCTCTGATTAGGAGTATCTCCTCCCTGCAGCAGTTTTCAGTTTCTTACTGACTCCTTGCTGGATTATCTCTTCCTTTTAGCAATCCTTCTAATTAGCAACTCCTGGGGAGGCACCACCCCTTACCTGTTCATGTTGCATTCCCTGCATTTCCTTTGCTTCAAACAAGATATTAACCTCTTGTTTGCCAGTGTACTCTTTACACTGTCACATACCTCCCCCCTTTGTGTGAAGGCACAGTTGGTCAGCCCCTGACTATTCCCCCTCCCTGGACAGGAAGTCCACATTTCCATTCTGGGTCCTGGCCCAGTGGTGCACCATAAAGGAAAATGGTTGAAGGGCGAAGTACCACCTGGTGATGCAGGAGTTCTCATCCTTCATCACCTGTAGCCACCTCAGAGGGGCACAATCTGTGACCAGGATAAATTGCCAGCCATGCAGGTAGTAACAGAGGGTGTCTACAGCCCACTTGACTGTGAGATACTCTTTCTCTATCACTGCATAGTTTTTCCACCAGGGAAAGAGTTTCTGACAGAGGTAGAGGATAGGATGTTCCACCCCCTCAAACTCCTGGGAGAGCATGGCTCCTAGCCCAACTTCAGAGGTGTCTGCAGCATAAAGGTCCTGTTGAAGTCAGGACTGCATAACACTGGCTCTCTGCACAGTGTCACTTTGAGTTGTGTGAAGGCCTGGTTACCTGTCTCTGACCATTGGACCTTACTGGGGGCAGATTTCCAGGTGAGGTCTGTAAAGGGTCTGGCAAGGGTGGAGAAGTGCGGTATGAAGTGGTGGTAATACCCTGCCAATCCTAAGAAGGCCCTCACTTGGGTTTTTGTGGTGGGTACTGGGCACTCGGCTATGGCTTGGACCTTACTGGCCAAGGGTCTCACCTGTCCATTGCCTATACAGTACCCTAAGTACTTAGTTTCAGCTTTGGCCAAAGCACACTTCACTGGATTGACCATCAGCCCTGCTTCTTGTAAGGACTATAGTACGGCTGCCACCTTGGATACATGGAACTCCCAATCAGTGCTATGGATCACCATGTCATCTAGGTAAGCAGCTGCGTAGTGGGCATGGGGTCACAACAAGTAATTCATGAGCCTTTGAAAGGTTGCAGGTGCCCCATGTAAGCCGAAAGGCATGGTATGGAACTGGTATAGCCCAAAGGGGGGTAGAAAATGCTGTCTTTTACTGAGACTCTGGGGTCAAAGGGATTTGCCATTACCCTTTGGTTAGGTCCAAAGTTGTGATGTACTTGGCTTCCCCTAGTCTATCCAACAGTTAATCTACCCAGGGCATTGGGGAAGGCATTGAACTTCAATATGGCACTGACCCTGTGAAACTCAATACAGAAGCAGGTAGCCCCACCATCTTTTGGTACTAACACTATGGGACTACACCAGTCACTGCTGGATTCCTCAATCACCCAAAACTCTTGCATGTCCTGTAACTCCTTCTTAACAGTGTCTCATACAGCTTCTGGCAAGTGATATGGTCACTGCTGTACCTTCTCCCCTGGATCTGTTTCTATATGATGAGCTATCATATGGGTTGTCCCCAGAAGGAAGGAGAAAACATCCAAAAACTAGCTTACCAACTCTCCTAGTTGCTGTTTCTGTTTGTGAGACAGTTGTTCTCCTAGTGGGAATTGTATCCACAGATTCTCATCAGGCACTTGGGGTCCCAGATCCACTATGTCTGATTCAGGGGAAATCAATAGGCTAGCCCTCTGGTTCCAGAATTTCATCAAATTGACATGGTAGATCTGGGTCTCTTTTCACCTCTCTGGCTGGCAAACTTCATAGTCAATTGGGCCCACCCTCTGGGTAACTTCGTAAGGCCCCTTCCATTTGGCTAGAAGCTTATTCTGGCTGCTCGGCAATAAAACTAGTACCTGATCCCCTGGTTTATATTCCCTCAGCCGTACTCTCTGATTATAGTAGTACTCTTGTCTTTGTTGAGCTTTCACCAGATTCTCTTGGGCAAATGTCTCCTCCCGATCTAATCTTTCCCTCAATTGCAGGACATATTACACCACATTTTCAGTCTTGGGGTCAAGTTTCTCCCACATCTCCTTTCCTACGTCAAGAACACTGTGTGGGTGGTGCCCATAGAGGAGTTCAAAAGGAGATAACCCTGTAGAAGCTTGAGGGACCTCCCACATTGCGAACATCTGTAAGGGAAGTAACTTGTTCCAGTCTCTGACCTCAGTGGTTATGAACTTTTGAAGCATCGTTTTAAGGGTTTTGTTGAATCACTCCATGAGGCCATCTGTCTGAAGATTGTAGATTGTGGTCCTTATGGAGCTGATTCCCAATAAAGTACAAACCTCCTGATTCAGGCAGGACATGAAGTTATTTACCTGGTCAGTAAGCATTGCCATTGGTATTCCCATATGACTAAAGACCTTTAATAGTTGCCCAGCTACAATTTTGGCCAAAATGCTTCATAACGGGATGGCGTTGGGGTACCGGGTAGCATAGTCTACAATCACCAGAATGTATTGGTACCCCTCTGCACTCTTTTCAATGAGTCCCACTATATCAACCCCAATCTGGTCAAAAGGTGCTTCCATAACAGGTAAGGGCACTAAAGAGGCCCTTGGATTGTTCTTTGGAGCTACTAACTGGCACTTGGGACAAGATGCACAATAATCTTTAACATGTTGTTAGATGCCCATTCAAATGAATCTGGGTAACAGTCAGGCTAATGTATTCTCTACCCCACAGTGCCCTGCCACAGGAACAGAGTGAGTGAGGTGTAGTAATTCCCCCTATAAGACTCAAGGGATTAGCAACTGATGCTGGGTATCCCCCATCTGTGCCTCCTATCTTGATACAGGATACCCCATTGTAACTCAAAATGAGGATAGCGTGCTGCTAGATTCTCATCTACCACTTCCCCTTCCCTGACAGCCAACTGGGTGTATACCCATCTGAGTATGCCATAGGCCTGTTGTCCTTTGGCAATGTCCAGGCAGTGCTTTAACACATCTTTACTCTGATAGGGATGGCCCTCTGGGACTTTGGTTAGGTGGGTCAGTGTTAGGACCAGGCTGTGGGGCTGGACCCACTTTTGCCTCTGTTTCACCTCCTTTCTGTGCACCTGCCCCTTTGGGACCCTTTTCCTTTGCTGCCCTACATTCTCCCTTAGAGTTGCAAGTTCTTGTCTGGGTGTTAAACATTCCTGGGTCCAGGAAAGGAAAAACTTCCCCCAGCTGCAGGTGGCTGGTCCCCCTCCCTTCAAGACCCTGAGACCAGGTAATTACCAAAGATAAGTCTGCTTTCCATAAGTCATTAAACCATTTCCAAATCTCTCCCCAGTAACACCTGATTGGGTAACCATGGGGAAACCCACACCTTTTCAGTCTTTATTTGGCCCCCCCAGAATAAGTATAACCATAGAACCAGGGTAAGCCTTTACATCCCCATGCACACATCGGATAGGGATGGGGTTCTGGTCCTGCCAGTGTCAGTGGTTCACAAGGGCCATCCTGACTAGGGTCTGGTGGCTTCCTGAGTCCATCAGAGCCTCTGCCTCTATCCCTTCTACCACAACAGGGATCACAAAATCTCAGGATTCAGAGCCCCAACCCCCACAGTACAGTGAATAGACATCTGTAAACATGCAGTCTATAGAGGTACACTCCATGTGTGGGCAGTTCCTCATAACATGACCCTTATTTCCACATGAGAAACATGCCCCAGTGTCTCAGCTATGGGATGAGCCTCCGGGTTTAGGTAGTGGGCCCTCAGGACATATCTCTCTGGACTACTGGGTTGTTGTTTATCCCAGAGTCTGATCATTGTTTTGCCCATAACCCCCCACCCTACATGCCCAAGTTCAAGACAATAATCCTTCAGTCTGGCTCCCAGGATGATTCCCCATCTTCCCAGGTGGTCTTGTAAGCTGGGTCATGGGGCCAGAGAAGAGTTCAGCATCCAGCACTTGTTCTGAGATATGCATGGCCTCTGCTAGCATGGTGATCTTCTGTTTGCAGACCCAGCTCTGAATTCCCAGGGGCAGGATGTTTAGAAAGTGTTCCAAGATAATTATCTCAGCCACCTTGGAGCCACTGTGTGCTTTTGGTTTTAGTCAATGCCAACACAGGTCCTGCAATTGTCATCCCACTGCTCTAGGTCATGCATCTGCTACAAATTTGAAGCTCCAGAACCTCCATCTGTAATTTTCTGCACTGATACCTAGGCAATCCAGGATTGCTGCTTTCACCTCTGTGTACTCCCCGGCTGTGGCACTGTCCATAGCTCAATAGGCTGCTTGGGCTTCCCTGGTCAGACAGGGGGCAAGGCGGACAGCCCACTGGGGTCTGGGCCATCCAGCAGCTTCCAACATTCACTCAAATGTTACTGGGAAGGCCTTGGGATCATCCTCAGATGTCATTTTGATCAGCTTAGCTGTCATCCTAGGAACCCCTGGCCCCATGATAGCTGGACCAGCCCCACCAGTAGGATCTTGTTGCATCTGTTGCACCAGGGACTGCAGGAGCTGCTGTTGTTGTTGCCCCAGCTGTATAAGAAACTGATGCTGTGCCTCTTGTTACACTTGTTGTGCTTGTTGGGCCCATTGTTGCACCTCCTGCTGCTGCTGAGCCAGCTGGATGAGAACATGTTGTTGCTGAGCCTGTTTTACTCATTGTTGCACCTCCTGTTGGGCTTGTTGTGCTTGTTGGGCCCATTGTTGTGCCTCCTGATGCTGCTGAGCCCATTGTTGCATCTCCTGCTGCTGCTGAGCCAGCTGCCTGAAAGCCTGTTGTTGTTGTTCAGGGAGGAATTTCAGCACTTTCTCCATATCCATTTTTCCAGAATATAACTAGTCCTACTCACTCCAGCAGGGTTTGAATCCCACTTCTGACACCACATGTGAGAAGCTGGCCTATGGTAGATGGAGAGGCTACACACTGGGTTTAAAGTTCACAGAAAAAAATTACTTTTATTGCTCCAAATGTCAGTTATTGCTCCAGAAAAGCATAATCAGTCAGTTCAACTTCTCCAGTCTGGTCAGGTAACATAAAGTTTAACACAAAACAGTTGTTTCAGGCTGACTTGACAAAAGGAATCTTTTAACTACCTATGTGGGCCAGCAGTTTGTTCAATATACAGTCTTAAACAAAACAAATGGTTTGTGGGCCAGCAGTTTTGAATGCACAGTCTCAAATAAAACACAAACAGTTTTCCTTTTTTGCCTTATTTGTCGGCTGTTATCAGCAGCACATTCCACTCACTGTTTTTGTCCCAGCTGGCTAGGCTGATCCTTTACCTCAGAACTCTCTGCTCTGGAAATGGTCTGTTTCTGAGCAACAGGTTTCAGCTTCTCCCCAAAGGCTCTCTCCAACAATTAACCATTCCTCTTGGCTTTCTGCTCTGGTTCCTGTCTTACATTCCACCCTCCATCTTGCAGGGTTCTCTTCCTAGGAGTATCTCCTTCCTGCAGCAGTTTCCAGCTTCTAACTGACTCCTTGCTGGATTGTCTCTACCTTTTAGCAATCCCTCTAATTAGCAACACCTGGGGAGGCACCTCCTTGCCTGTTCATGTTGAATTCCTTGCATTTCCTCAGCCTCAAACAAGATCTTAACCTCTTGTTTCCCAGTGCAGTGTTTACACTGTCACAATAATATATAATATAAAACATGGAGACCAGACAGCTAATTCCACATTGTTAACTTCATTCAAATCAACATTACTTTGATTAAAAGAAACCAAAAAGCAGGCAAGTACAAGTGCAATTGTAAAGTATAAATGTTCAAGAATTTCACAAATACAGAACAAGCAAGTATGTTAACTGATAGGTGAGATCTTTGGTAATCTAGAACTTGCTTGCAGAGTAATACTCTCTCACTGCTACTGCTGCCAGCTGACAAGCATAAATACTTCTATGCAGGGTTTGCTAGTTTGGGGAACAGATGTCTTCCTGTCTGATTCCAGAATTCAAGGCAGTTGTCTGTATAACTATCATCTTCTAAATATGTGTTTAGTTCACTGGATGACAGTGATCTTGTTGTTGTTGAAGAAGGACCACCTAGACATCAGTTTTTGACCTTTTTGATGGTGGCTCATTATCATTGGATTTTGCTTTGATATTGACAGTCATCACTGACTTCAATGAAGAAATCATTTCACAATCTGTATGCAATACTTCACACAGCTGGAGAAGTGCAGAATAGCATGGGTAGACTACTGCTTTCATGTGGGTTCTCCTCATCTCACATAGTCTGGGTTCAGGTTCAGTTCAGGTTTGTCTGTTTTTTATTTTTAAGGTTTTAGTTCAGTTCAAATCAGGCAGAAATTGAATAGTTCTGGTTCAATTCTGGTTGAGTTCTCAGAAGAACTCTGGTTCTAGCCATACCCTTTGACTTTATTATAAAAGCATTACATTTTATTTTGACAAATAATGCAGTAGTATTCAATGATGAATATTATGCACAAGCATGTGGTACAGCTATGGGTGCAGTAATGGCACCAGTGTATGCAAATCTGTTCATGGGATATTGGGAGATGCAATACATTTGAACAATGTCAAAAGAATCCAGGTGTAAGGGCAGCTGGAATCCAGTGGACACCACATGATGTGGTTTGACATGGACACATGGACTCAATTAAGCCACACAAGGGCAAAAGTATTAGATTTCAGGAGGGTGGATTTCAATGAAATGGGTAGATGTTTAAAAGCAGCCCTGGAGAAGGTAGAGGTAATGAACGGGTGGAGGAACAGTGGGGGAGACTAAAAGGAGCCATTCTGGAGGTAACTAACCAATGCATTAGGATAGTGGCCAAAGGGAAAAGAAGAAAGAGACCACTATGGTTTTCTAAAGAGGAGGGAGGCAAAATAAGGGCTAAAAGAACAAGTTTCAGGAAGTATAAGGGGACCCAAAGGGAGGAGGACAGGAAGGTGTACCTTGAATGTCTCAAAGAGGCAGGGAAGGCTGTTAGGAAAGCCAAGGCACAGACAGAGGTGGGATTAGCATGATCTATGAAAAAAGAGGACAAGACATTCTATAGGTACATTAGCGATATAAGAAAAACTGGGTGGGGGGTTGTGAGGCTCAAAGGGGAGGAGGGAAAATGTAAGGAGGGGGATCTAGACAAGGCAGAAATACTGAACAAATATTTCTGTTCAGTATTCACTGAGAATGGAGACGGTCAAGGACCACAGTTGGTGAGCAGAGGCAATTGGGGGGGAAGTAATGGACACCAGTCCATTCACAGTGGAGAGAGAGTTCTGGAGGAACTTACAAAGCTGAAGGTGGATAAAGCTAACGGGGCCAGATGACATACACCTGAGAATATTAAGGGAGCTGCAGAGGAAACTACAGCACCTCTAGTCACCCTGTTCACAGAGTCACTCAACACAGCTTTGGTTCCAGAGGACTGGAGGAGGGTGCATTTAGTCCCACTGCACAAAAGTGCCAGTAGGGTGGAAGTGTAGAACTACAGGCCAGTCAGCCTCACCTCAGTAGTGGGGAAGATCATGAAGACACTGCTGAAAGAAAGGATAGCGGCACACCTGGAATCCATTGGTGCCCAGGATCTGAGGCAGCACAGATTCACATCAGGATGGTCTTGTCAAAAGAATCTGATAGATTTTTTTGATTGGGTGACTAGGGAAGTGAATCAGGGAGGGGCCAGAGACATTGCCTACCTGGATTTCATCAAAGCCTTCGATACTGTCCCATACAGAAGGCTGGTTAACAAGATGAGTAGTCTGGGTATGGGGTATAGGTGATACAGTGGGTTAGAAACTGGCTGCCAGACAGCAGGCAGAAGGTGGTGGTAAATGGGATCCAATCTGGGGAGAAAGGGGTGACTAGCAGAGTGCCACAAGGATCAGTACTGGGACCAGTCCTGTTCAATGTCTTCATTAGTGGCATTGCAGTGGGGCTGGAAGGAAAGGTCTGCCTGTTTGCAGATGCCACCAAGATCTGCAACATGGTGGATACTCCAGAAGGGGTGGAGATAATGAAGAGGGACCTGAAGAAGCTTGAAAGATGGTTGGAGGTGTGGCAACTGAGGTTCAATGCAAAAAAGTGCAAGATAATGCACCTGGGTAGGGGGAACCCTGGGGAGACCTATAGGATGGGGGGTGCTGACTGTCACCAAAGAGCAGCGGGACCTAGGGGTTATCATATCTGATGATCTGAAGGTATCAAAGCAGTGTGCACAGGCTGTAGGGAGGGCCAGTGGCATGCTGGGGTGCATAGTCAGAGATATTACTAGTAGGAGGCAGGAAGTGGTGATGCCATTGTATAAACCACTAGTAAGGCTACACTTGGAGTACTGTGTGAAGTACCAGAGACCACACATGCGTAAGGACATAAACATGGTGGAGGCTGTCCAGAGAAGGCTGACAAAGATGGTGCATGATTTACACCATAAAACATATGAGGAGATAATAAGAGTAATGTCAGTGGCTCAGCAGGTAGCACACTCACCTCTGAGTCTGGAAGATCAGAAGGCGGTGGGTTATATCCCTACACCAGGCACTTGGGTTAATATTCCAATACTGACACTACAGTGCAACATTGAGGGGGGCTGCATTCCTGAGGTGCCATCTTTCAGATGAGACTTTAAACTGAGGTCCCATCTCCCTGTTCTGGTGGTAGTTCAGGTGGATGTTAAAGATCCCATGGCACTTCTTGAAAAGAGTAGGGGAGTTTTTATTCAATAACCACAACAAACATTATATATACATAAATTAACATATTTACAAACAATATCTCCACCAAATTCCTCCTACACCTTCTCTCCCTTCTTCTTTTTATTTCCACAAAAAACAACCCAATACAATCAGTGAACATAAAATACATTTTTCCAAACCAAACACTAGAGAAGAAAAAGAAACAAACAACCAAAACAACTTAAATACTGTACCTTCTTTATTACCCGTCTTCTACTTCAGCCCTTTCTTCCTATGTAGGGGAGTTTTTATTCAAGAACCACAACAATACTGTACAAATCATATGGATAAAGTAAACAAAACTCAAATCATAATTCCAAATTTCTCTTACTTTCTACATCATTTGTACCCCTCTAATTGTTTCAAATTCCTCCTCTCCTTCCCCTTACACTTCTTTATTCTCAATGTTTACTTTTCTAACTTGTAATTTCTTAGTCTCTCTTTCTGTTTTTCCTTTATGCATATTTCCTAAAATAGGAAAAAACATTCCACCACATCATCACTTTTTCTCTAGGATGTGTTCTCTACTCTTTTTTAAACATCTCTACCATAGTTTTTTCACACTGCATACTAAATCCTTCATAAGATGTCTCTTTTTGTTACAGTAACAGCTGACAATGACTCTGCCACAAGTAATATTTCAAGCATGCAAATAACACCTGTAACATGCTACTGTTAGAGTTTCTTATTAATGAAGGGTATATTCATACAACTAAATTGACATAATTTAGATTCATTATCCATGGTATCTTCCACTTATCCACCAAATATATCCATAATGGTTTGCATAGTCACAGTTGAATAGAAAATGCTCTTGAGTTTCTACCTCTTCTTGACATCCTGGGTATAAACAATTCCTTTCTCCTATGGTTTTATGCTTGTAATTCTCCCATACTCCTATTCTTCCATGAGCCATCAACCATTGAGTGTCCCACATCTTTCTAGGTATCCTAGAATTATTTAACATTCTGATTGTAAATTTTTTACTGTTTGGTGCCTCTCCTTTAAATTCAAGCTCATTTATTCTGTTCTTCAACATTATTTTATTATACATTTCCATCCTAGCTATTTGATGCATTTGCTGTCTTTTAATGTTCCTCTTTAGCAGTTTTATTATTGTATCTACTGTAAGTAGTACCCAGGCACCTCAAGTTTCTTAAATCTTTTAGGGACTTCTTCTTCCCAATTCTCATAAAATGTCCCCATTATATTCCACCCACACTTACTTTTTATACTTGCTATCCTTTCTATATATATCTTTATGTTTTTATACCAAAATAAGGTGTGGAAAACACAACTGGATTTAACATTGCCAAACCCCTTTCCTTTTTCCCCAAATATATAACCTCTCTTTTTATCGGATTCAGTCTATATCGACATATCATCTGGAAAAATATTCCCAATATCCTGGCCTCCATCTTTATTGGTAATGGAAAAACTGTTGCAGCATACAAAAAACATGGAATTAAGAATTGTTTTACCACATAAACTCTTTTAAGTTTTGACATTTTCCATACCTTCCACCTTGACACTCTTTTTCCCTTTATGCTATTGCCAAATCCCAGTTCTTTTTCACCATACCACCTTTCCCAAATCAAATTCCTAATAATTTAATTGGTTCATTTACTATTTTTATTTAATGTTCCCCTATATCTTCCTCTGGAGGCCCTAGCCACATTCCCTCTTATTTCCCATATTTAATTTTGCTCCTGCTATTCTAGAGAACCTATTAACTTCTTTTCACAAGCATGACATTTCTCTTGCTGTTGATAAAAATATTCCAAAATCATCAGCATATGCTGTAATTGTCATCGTATTTTCCTCTTGTCCTCCATTAATTCCTATTATATCTCCTTGCTTGCTAATTAATCTGATTAGCAGATCTATGCTAAAAGCATATAGCAATGGACTTAATGGGCATCCCTGTCTCATACCCATCTTAATTCTAATCAGCTCTCCACCTCTGTGTCCATCTTCTAGAATACTTTCTGAGCTTTCATACAACCACAGGAGTAGGGCAATTTTTTGGGTTAATAGGAAAATAAGAATTCTGTATCAGTCCGTAATAGGGTAGAAAAGTCCATTTCTGTAAAAAACATGGAGCTTGTCAATCCATACAATCATCATATCATAAGTTACACTTTTTTTTTGACACAGTATCTTGTGTCCCTCTGGTCTCCATAGATATATTTTTTTCTTATTTTCTTTTTTTTTTATAACAAGGTTGTACTGCCAAACCACTCAATATCCATATTCTTTTTTGAATATCTTTTCTCATCAGAGCCATAGATTTGTCTCAAGGAGATCTGTTCATTGTTGAAAAATATTTGCTCATCTAACATTGTTGTAACACCCATTTGCACTGCCCAATATAATATTTAATAAGTCTAAAAATAACTTGTAAGGTTCTTGCTGAGTAAGAGTTCCAACTTGAAGAGTATATGGAAAAAATCAGTTCTACATACGATAGGGAGGATATTCATGGGATTTTCCAAATCTGAATAACTTCATCCCATAGCTGTTATACATAAGCACATTCCAGAAAAAGATGTTCTTGAGTTTCCAAAATTCCTTGACAGGTATCTCTTGGACAAAACCGTTCTTCTCTAGATCTATGTTTGTTATTGTTTTTTACATTGAGTTTACCATGAATAGTTAACTAAAGGAGATCCCAGGCAAAGTCCAATTTTCTGTCATTTGTCAGTTGAGAGACAACTACAATCATTCCTCCAGCTGGGCAATTGGGCAATGCAACCAATTCCTGAAAAGATGCTTTCAGGATAATATCATATACGTTTTTTTTAGGAGTTGACAGAAATTGGGTACAAGGGACTTTCCATTTTATCAGTTTCTGAAAAATTGATTTAACATATGGTGGTATAATAGTCACTCTAGACAATAGCCTGCACTTCCCTTGTGTCCATGCATTGAAACAAATTTCAGCATATTCAGAAATACCGTCCTGCCAAACTTTAGTCCTCCAGCCCTGCCAACTTATAATATTAATGTAGAGAAATAAACTATAATAAAAAATGATTGGATTAACCATCCCTATGCCCCCTTCCTTAATAGGTCTGTAGGTGACATCCCTTTTAATGGGGTTTAAAAGACTGCCCCAAAAAGCTCTGAAAAAAATGTTATACAGTCTAGTTTCTAGTTGCGTAGGGGGAGGAAAAATGCTACTAATATATAAATATATGGGTATCAATAAAGTTTTTATCAGTAATATTCTTTTTCCTTTAGAGATTTGCCAGTTGGCCCAAGATTTGGATAAATTCTCCAGCAGAGCCATTTTCTTTTCCCAATTCAAACAGGCTAAATCCCCTGTTCCAAATAATACTCCCAAAATAGGGATGGGTTATTGTGTCAATTTAATCCTGGTGTAGGAAACTTGTACTAAGTCCCTACCTTCCAATTGTAAACCAATACTTTTGTCAGGATTAATATGAGATCCAGCGACCTCAGAATAGTCTACTAGCTGTGGAGCTATTTCCCTTTATTCAGTCTGTTTGTCAAGAACTAAAACAATGTAATCTGCATAGGCCAAAATAGATATTGTGGTTTTATCTACTGTAAATGGGAAACCTACTATTTTAGTACTGAGAATAACAACTCTTAATAAGGGGTCAATACAAAATACGTAAAGTAATGTGCTAAGGAGGCAGCCCTGTCTCACCCCTCTGTTAATCTGTATGGGAGTACTTAGCCAGCCATTCACTCTAGGGAGCACCTTGGCTGCTTTATAAAAGTTTCTAATCCATTGAATAAATATGTCCGGTATACCAAAATAATGCAGGACTGTAAACAAATAACTATGGGAGATGGAATCAAAGGCCTTCTGCTGATCCAACCTCAACAAGGATCCTTTGAAAACATCAGTTTGAGTCTTGTGAAACAATTCCCATAAAATAATTAAATTATCATGTTTCCCACGGTTTTTGATGGAACATGTTTGTACCTCACTTATCAAAGTTCCAGACACTAAATCTAATCTATTGGTCAAAATTTTCCCAAGCAGATTAAAATCAGTATTCAAAATACAAAAAGGTCTCCAATTTTTTAAGAAGTTCTTATGACTCTTTTTATATATAAAATGATTAATTCAGCAATAGATAAAGTATCCAAAATCTGGTGTGACTGCAATAATTCATTAAACACCTGAGTCAATTCAAGGATTAATTGAACCATGTATTTTTCATAAAACTTAGGAGTCAGACCATTGACCCCAGGAGCTGTACCTCTTGACAGAGAGGAAATCACAGTCTGTACCTCCAGTCGAGATATAGGTACTATTAAAGCTCATTTGTGCTGGTCTGACAATTGTGGAAGCTGTAGTTTTGTTAAATAACTGTCTACATCATGTACCTCGGGAGAAGTACCTAAGGTACCAGTCACATACTGATGTACTGTGTCTAAAATACCACTTTTCAAATTATGCAGGTTTCCCTTACCACCTCTCAATTGTGTGATTCTCTTATTTCTAACTCATTTTGAATTATCTTTATAGGGATCAAAAGTTTGCTTATTGCTAACAATTCCAAACCGTAGCTCATGGTGCAAAGTTTTAGCCCTATTATATTGTATGTGATACATTTCTTTTTTAAGAACACCAATTTGCTTCATATAATCTATACCTAGGGTTTCCATTTTAAAAATCAAGGAATTAAGTTGTTTTCTGAGATTCAAATTATTTCAATAAAGATGTGTATTATGTTTTTAGCCAATTTCTGAAAAAAATGTCTTAAAACCTCATTTTGAGTGATCCCACCAGGCAGCATAAGAGTCAAATAGACATATGACTGATTTCTTTGCCACCCATAATTGTTCCAATTTTTTATTAATATATACATCTTCCATTAAAGTAGCATTAAGTCTCCAAGGGCCTTTCCCACAGGGAGGTATAGTGCCCCAACTTATCTGAATTTCTAGTGCTCTGTGATCAGAGAAAGCCAAGTCCCACATCTTCCCCCTAGTCACCTCTAAAAAATTAAAAACAAAAATAAAATCAATCCTAGTGGAGTGAGTCCCTCTAATATATGAAAACCCACCTTGTTTTTGAATAACTCAAAAATAATCTTTTAAATTAGAGGTAGATTCAATCTCCTTCAAACAATTGCCATCACAATACATTTTATTAGTAGTGAATCCTCTGCCCTCCACTAACAAACTACAATTAAAGCCCCCCCCCAAATAACAGTTCTAGCAGTATGTAAGTATGGTTGAATTTTTTTAAATAAGTCAATCTGATTGCTCTTACCTTGTGGAGCGTACATGTTTATTAATTTTATTCTAGAGTGAGCATATTGAATATCTAAAAGTAAGGCACACCCCAATTCTGTCTTCACTAGTCTGGTAACCTTCAAGTCTGAGTTAAGAAATAAGATACCAAGACTATCACACAAATCCAAGCCTTGTGATGTAAAAGAAACACCTTTATCCCATAACCTGGTGGCCTGTGCAATCTCATACAATGTTTTAAGCCTAGTGTATTGTAGACATATAAGATCCACCCTATAATGTGATAAAGCCATCATTATTGTCACCAGTCTTTTGTTATTTTTAGTGCTATTGACATTTAAAGTCAGAATATTAAGGGATGACATTTAGAGTTCAAAAGGGTGTACACTAAGAATGGTATATGCAGTTTTCTGCTAAGCCTCATGACTGGGATCTGGTCAACCATTTTTTCCTGACAGTGTCAGTGGAGACTGAATCCTCCATCCCTGATGAATGTTCTTTTGATATGGAAGAAACAGAATCAGAATCAGAATCAGCATCATCTGAGTCTTCAATGGACAAAGCCTTATACTGATTTATTGTAGACCATTTAGGTTTACCTTGAGTTATCTTTCTGCCCTTCCCTTTGGATCCTACTTTACTATCAGTTTTAGCATGTGGTCTTTTTTTATGGGCAACGGTTTCAAAAGGAAGTTCCTTGTCTACTGGGGGAGGGGTGGGGGGCTTGGATTCAAGAACCAGAGAGGGCCCCGGTGTTTGTTGTAAAACTGTAGGCTCAATTTGCTCAACAATCACCATTTCTTGTTCTATAATGTCAGGAAGTATACCATCCTGTGGATCATCAGGTTTTTCAGAAGGGGTACACTGTTCCTGACCTGTATAGGGTAGTACTCGTTCAGGTAGTTCGACAAGTGAAACTATTTGTTGGGATGTGTCTTGTTCTTTAATGATGTTCTTTTCCTTCTCCTGTTGTCTAAAAATTTCTTGCATTCTGAGTTCAGAGGCCACTGCACAGTCCTTCTTCTGGGCCTGCATAATTAAAGCTTCATGAGTAGTGACATCCTCACTATTATGTGAGGCCCAGGGGCACCTAACATAAGAATGCCCTTTCTCATCACATAAATTACAATGGAATGTAGTCACACAGGCATTTGCAAGGTGATCAATTTCCAGGCAATGCATGCATTTTTGGGTATAGCAGGCATTGTTTAAGTGCAATATTGATCCACAACGATGGCATGACTTAGGTTGGCCTGGGTAAAAAAGAGATCCCCTGTCTTTTCCAAGAAAAAAACAGCATGGAAGATGACCGATTCCTGTTTTCAACATAAACAATTTGCATTTCACCCTCCACCCTTCTGTCCAGATTTGCTCAAAATCCATCACTGGAAAGGGCTGTTCTAATACTTTGCATAGTTTTTTCAACCAATATAAAATATCAGATATATTCACAGCTTCATTTTTAAAACCAATGGTAACAGTACGTACAGCAGGTTTAGTAATAGGAATAGCCAGAAAAGGAGACCAGAGAGGGTAATTCTTCAAATCATTATATTTTACCCAGAATCTATCCAGTGCTTCAACAGTTTTAAAACTGATGTCATAATTATACTCGTCTGTGTGAATTTAAGCAAAAATCTCAGAAGCATAGAATTTCATTGAATTTTTCAATAGAGTTCATCCTACATAGACCCTGTCTGGAGGGGTCTCTAAGCCACTTTTATAGAGCACTCTAAGGGCATTTCTACTTGGTGCTGGTTTGCCTTTAGTCTTAAATAAATCTGCCATGTGGAGCAGAGTTTGAAAACTTTCTTTTATTAGCATCTTGTAAATTTGACCTCCAAGCACAATCGATAAGGACTCATTACTTCTTATCTGCTCAAAGCCAGAAGTGTTACGTTTACTATGTGTAGTAGTGTCATCAGAATTTTCTAGTGAATTGTTGTGGGGAATATCAGTACCATCCTTAACCAAGCCCACTGTAGCCCTTTGCAAAACTGCCGTGTCAGATTTTAAATGACCAGACACTTGTGGGTCTTCTGTTGGAGCTACATGTGAATCTACAAGATTAGACCGAGAAACAGGGTGAAGTTCAGCTCTGTTCGGGGACTTAATCATTTTACATGTAGAAGTAATCATGACATCATTATACAGGGCAACAGTGGGATCTGGTTTTCAAGAGCCTTTCCTCTCCAGATTCCAATCTGCATCTTGGAGCGCTTCAGCAGGGCTCCGAACAGAATCTCTTCGTGGTTGTCTGGGTGTAACACCCAAAGTTTTTTTATGCGGCAAGTCCTGTTCCAAGATTCATGAAGCAAGGTCTTGGTTTAAGCTCCCAGATGGTTTTGCAGGCCGGGCTGCCACATCAGCATTCACCAGCTCACAGGGTGTGGCAGCTACTCACTGCTGCTGCAGATCAGGACAATTAACAGTCAAAGGAAAAGATTTTGTCTCACCATCAGTAGTAGAAGCTCGTTCCTTCAACTCAGTGATTTCAGGGATCCGTTGCTGATCATTCTGTTCAGTAGAAATCTCAAATAACAAATCACTCACATCTACGTAAGCCGAGCGAAAATCTGTCTGTGGTGTCCCCAACTGAGATGAATCAATTTCTACTTCCATTTGTATGTCAGGTAATGAATTGTAATTTTGAGCAGTCAAAATTACACTCTCCTCCACAACATTTGGAGGAAACAAAACATTTTCTGAATCTTCGGTCTCTAGAATTTTGGAGGTGGGGAGGAGACCTGCTCCCCATCCTCCCACACATCCTCACTTTCCAAGAACCGGTGAGAAGTGGCCATCTTTCCAGACAGCAGCACCCCCTACCATCAGAGATGGGGAATTTCCCCAGTGCCCTGACCAGATTTCCCCCCCAATTCACTAAAAATACCACCAACAGCTTAATCTGGTTCAAGATCAGTTGGCATTCATCTGTATCACCCTCCCCCAGGTCATGCATGTAAATAGGCAAGAATTTGTCTAGTGCACTTACCCGGTCAACAAAAACTAACTAAATAAAATTAAATAAATGAGAGACCTCAATATGTACTCACTAGAGGAGAGAAGAGAAAGGGGCAACATGATAGAAACTTTTAAGGGCATAAACAAGGTGCAGTTGGGAGATCTTTTCCAATGTTGAAATGATACCATAATGAGGGGGCAATATGAAACTGAAGGGAGTGGATTAAGAGGTAATATGAGGAATTTTGCTACACAGAGAGGGTGGTGAATGCTTGGAATAGTCTGCAACAAGAGGTTGTAGGGGCAAGTACAGTGGAGGGGTTTAAAGATACCTGGGACAACCACAGGGAAACCTTGGGCAGGAAGGGAGTGATGAAAAGCTATTGACCACTTAGGGTAAGTGGATGCATACATGAATAGGGCCTATGGGCAGACTGGATGAGCCTAGCGGTCCTTATCTGGTGACAATGTCTATGTTTCTATGTTTCTATATAAAACCACAGATAACCCTTACTGTGATAATATAGTTAGATGGTTTCACTATGTAGATGATTGTTTCTGTTCAATTCAGTCTTCACAAAGGAGAGGGATGGGCCTGTACCTGAGGAGAAGGGTGAGCTGGGAGAGAATGGAGGAGAAGCAACCACAGATGGAGAAATCACGGTGGAAAGGGTGAGGGAGGGCATAAAAGTCCCTGAAGGTGGACAAGGCACCTGGCCCAGAGAGAGTTCACCCCAGGGTGCTGAGAGAGTTGACAGAGATCCTTACAAGGCCATTGGTGGACCTGTTCAATACCTCTCTGAACTCAAGGTGCAAGCCCAGGAACTGGAGGGAAGCACATATGGTACCTGTCCATAAGAGTGGGCCCAAGGACAAACCAGGGAATTACAGACCGGTAAGCCTTACTGCAATTGTGGAAAAACTAAAGGAGACAACCCTCAAGGACAGACTGGTGCAATTTCTTGAGGATAACAATCTCCAGGATAGCAGGCAGCATGGGTTTGTCTCAGGCAGATCCTGCCAGATGAACTTGGTTGATTTTTACAACTGGGTTACAAGGCACTGGACAGGGGACATGCGGTGGATGTCCTCTACCTGGATTTCAGCAAGGCCTTTGACTCGGTTCCACATGGTAGGCTGACCTGTAAACAGAAGGGTCTGGGAGCAGTGAGGAAACTGGTAAGATTGGTCAAAAACTTTCTTCAGGGTAAACAGCAGAAGGTAGTAGTGGTGGGGGGGCATCTGAACCCAGGGCAGTAACAAGTGGTGTAACACAGGGCTCAGTGCTGGAACTGGTTCTGTTTAACATTTTTATAGCTGACATTGCAGTGGGGAATAAGAGTAAGATCAGTCTTTTCACAGAAGACACGAAGATTTGTGCTAAGATAGATGGGGGAGGGAGCAAAAGTACTTCAGGAGTATTTGATAAAACTGGAGGAATGGTATCACACTTGGCAGCTTGGTTTCAATGCCAAGAAGTGCAAAGTAATGCATTTAGGAGGCAAGAAACCAGGACACAATTACTGGCTGGAGGGTGTCCCATTAACAAAATCCAAGGAGGAGAAGGATCTTGGAGTGCTGGTTACCAGGGCGATGAACCACTCTGCTCAGTGCAGGAAAGCAGCAGCAAAGGCAAACAGGATGCTAGGGTGCATAGCAAAGGGGGTTACTTCTAGGAGTGGGGAGGTCATCTTGCCCCTGTACAGGTCCCTGGTGAGACCGCACTTAGAGTACTGCATGCAATTCTGGCACCCCTACTTGAAAAGGGACATCAGACTACTGGAGGTGGTACAGCGCAGGGCAACAAAAATGATCCTGGGGCTGTGGGACAGACCATATGAGGAGAGACTGAGAGAGTTCAATATGTATACCCTGCAGAAAAGAAGGGAAAGAGTGGATATGATTTGAGATCTTCAAGTACCTGAAGGGTTTGAACAAAGTAGATACCAGGTGTATGTTCAACCTGAAAGGCAAAAGGGAAACCAGGGGACACTCTATGAAGCTGGAAGGGGGAAGGTTCAAGAGGGAACTGAAGAGGCACTATTTCACAGAAAGAGTAGTGGCAGGGTGGAATGCTCTGCTAGAGGAAGTTGTATCATTGCAGAGTGTTGGGGGCTTCAAGAGGAGGTGGGACAGATTCAAGGGGAGGGTACAAATCGGGAAGGGGTGGGAGATGGGGGAGGGCATATGAAGTAGGGGGACATTTGCAGTCTAACAGACGTAAATGCTGCACACTCGAGCAGACTAGATAGACCGAATGGCCTGTATCTGTTGGTAATTTTGTATGTTCATATGTATATGGAAGGGTAGTGAGGAAAAAGTCTGTAAATTTATAAGATGGATAAATAACAACTATAACCTGAGATTTACACATACAATAGGGAGAAAAAAGTTACATTTTCTGGATGTGACCCCAATAGGAAATGGTGAGACTAAGGAGGTTACAACAAAGAGCTATAGGAAAGAAACAGCCACTAATGCACTTCTAAACAATTATAGTGCCCACCCCCAGAAACTGAAGGAGTCGATACCCTATAGCCAGATGATAAGAATTCGTAGAAATTGTATAAATATTTCTGATTTTGATGAACAGGCTACAGACCTGTAATGAAGATTTTTATGCAGGGGATACAGTAGTGATATTTTGGCCAAGGCAAAATCAAATGTGAGGGACAGGACACAAAATGAACTCTGTATGAAGGAACAAGGGAATAAGGATACACATAGGTGGGGACTGTAACAATGACTACATAATACAATATAGAAGGTTCCATTGGGAATATTATATGGAAAAACTGTCAGATGCTGTTAACTGATGAAAAGGTGGGCATGGCAGTGGGATCTAGCCCAAGAATGTCCTTCAAAAGGGCACCAAACTGAAGAGACGAATTAGTCCATAGTCATTTCCATACGCCGCAGACTCACAGGGTGACATGGATTCCTCGTAGACCAAAAGGGATGTGTAAATGTAAAAGCTGCAGCATCTGTCAATACATTAATGAAGGAAAAGACCTGGCAGCATTCAAAATTAATAGGGGAATCATTATTAAGGACATGATCACATGTAATACCACAGTATTATACATTATCTGGTGCCCCTATGAGCTAGCATACATAAGAAGAACTGTTAGGAGCTTTAAAGAACGTATTCAAGAGCATATTGGATATTTTAGGAATTGTAGAATGAACAAAGTGGTTGAAAGGCACTTTTCAGCAATGCATGGGGGGATCCTAGTGGACTCAAATGCATGGGAATTGAAGTGGTAACATGTGGGAAAAGAGGGAGAGACAGGGTGAATTTACTTCTGAAAAAAGAAGGACATTGGATATTCAGGTTGAACACTCTGAGTCGAGTTGGTATGAATGAGATGTGGGATTTAAAACCACATCATAAGTAAAATAAAAAATCTGATTCTAGAATTGTTATAATAATAACAAAAGAAAAACAAGCACTGAATCCCCCCCCGATTCACCCTGCTAATATAGAAATGCTTTCATGTCCTTATTCCCCAACCCCCGTTTCATCCCTTACAATATTATGGCTCAGTGCATGAAAATGGGCTACCAAAGTGTGACATTGGTGTCAATTTTTAAAATTGATAATATTGTGCTGATTATAAGCAATTTTTTATGCTGTCACTCATCTTATAAAAAGGTGGTATGGGGCAAGAAAAATCCCATTTCGGATCTTGAGATAAAGCCCCCACAAAGTTGCACTTGTAACAGGGGACATCAAAAACAGGGCTGCACGTGTAATGGGGGACATGAAAAGCAGGGCTGCACGTGTAACAGGGAATGTAAAATTAGGGCTGCCCATGTAACAGGGGAGATAAACATATGAGTGCATGTGATCGCATGTAATAAGAGATTGGAAATAGCTTTTAAGGTTTCAAAGACTTTATCATTGAAGATAAGAGGGTAATAAATCAAACCTGAAAAACATATTCAATATTTAAAGCAAAACTCAATGCTATGTAATGCTCTAGCTAACTATGCGGCATGAAACTACAGACCACACTACTACCAGGCTAAATAAATTACATGAAACTACAGACTATACTACTACCAGAATAATCATTTATATATCTATTTATATATGAAAAACAGAGAAATCATTGTGTACAGTTCAAATACAGGCTAATCTATCAATAAAGGCTAATCTAGGATGACAGGCAGATCACTACAGGCTAATCTACTGTATCCACTACAAGCTACTCTATCACTACAGGCCAATCAAAAATGCATTATGCCAAGTCATATGAAAAATGGAAAAATCTATTTGTTAGGGTTTAGCACAGTGCACTTAAAATCGGAACAAGTAAATTTAACCCCATTTTTCCTGTATCTTGTTCAACTTTGCAAATTGTCTGTATTTCATCACTGTGGATTTCAAAGATGCCACCTCTATTCTGGAACTGTATTGGCCCATGAAAAATGTGTTTTCTTCGCACATGGTCAGTGTCCTGGTGCCTTGGCCATGTAAACACATTTCCATGCTGCTTCATAAACTTGAAGGAGTACCAATGTACCACAGGCTCTGGATCCACAGTGGTTAGTTGCCCGACGTAAAATTCCTTAGAGTAGTACACAGCATAGTACTGATTGATTTGTATCACATCTTGGGCAACAAATGGTCTTATCTTTTTTGGAACTGGGTTGTTTGTGGATAATGTAGCAGAAATGTTGCTGGTGAGTGAAGTGCACCCCACTGAAGAGGCATGCACTTCAGCGTCATCTGATGCACTGCCACATGCACAATCACTGTTTGCATTTGCTACTGGTGTGACCTTGGTTGGAACTTGACTGGAAGGTGTATTGTGATCCCTGGCATGATCAGCATTTTCATCCACCAAGTCAGTAAGACTAGAGTCAACATGGGAGGTTGAAGTGTGGAGTGCTGTTTTGTTTGCTGGACCAGGGTGGCCACTGGGTATGGTATTGTTTGTCTCTTTTGAAGCCATCCTATGTGTGGTGGAAGCTTTTTCATCGTCCATGCTTCAACATGACTCACATTGTCACAGGGCCCATCTTCAGTAATGCAATGTGTGCAAAAACAAGTTAGGTTTCTTGCTGCCACCACACCATTTGCCAAACATTTAACACTGTGTATCTTGCATGTCCCCAGGCACCATTTTTATATTTGGTCTGGTAGGTCTTTTTATTTGGTTTTCACCAACCCAGAAGAATGCCCTCCTGAAATGATCACTGCACCCTTCTGTGGCTGGCTCTATGGTCAGTTCAGTCTTGTAAAATTTGTACAGTTCCTTTGCTTTTTCTTATTATGGCCTGCCATGATTGCACAGCTCTGCCTGCTGCTGATTTTACAACACCACTCTCACCATCTGAAGGACCCTTTCTATGTCGTGAACCGAAAAAAGCCCTTTCAATGGGGAATCCGTATTGAGTGGATGACATTGAAATGTCAGAGAAGGCCCATTTTGATTTATACTGGCTGCCACAGCCATCTGTGAAATTTACTTCTTTGCTTATATTTAAGGAGCATTCTTTTCTCAGGTGTGTATTTCAGATCTCCACAAAGTGGCGCACAGCATGGTGATCGTGTTTTAAATCACTTGAGATAAATACTAATGATTCTTTCACTGTGGAGTCACAGTGGTCACATGGGTAGTAGGATACTACCGGGTGAACCATGGCTGGTTCTTGATGCCAGTGGGCTGCCTGCACTTCATCCTGCAATTTACAGGCATAGTTCTTGGCAAAGTCCAAAACCATCACTACCCATCTCTTGGGTAGGAATTTTTTGATATGAGCAAACTGATGGGTCTGCCATGCTGCCACATGTAAGTGCCGACCCAAAAATAAAAGTTCCTCTTCTATGATTTCAGCCAGCTGTCTCAATGTAGATTTTTAATTTTTCAAAACTTTTCTTGTTTGCTGCACCTGTCTGCCATTGACATCTCGCATGATGGTTATATTCTCCCACTGCTGCCAAGTTATACTGTCTTGACCATAGCCCTTAATTAGATCTTCGACGGCTCTTCCAAAATTAGCCGTACTGCATTGTTCACATATTTTCTCAACACAGTCCAACCTGCAGAACTTTTACAAAGGAGCTCATTGACACATTGCTAGCTCTACTGCACGATATACATTCAGGATTTTGCATGATGTGAGTCGGTAAAGATCGGCAGTATGGTTCAGTGCCTTCAGTTTAAGTCCAGTATTCACACAGTATTCTCAGAGGCTTCAGTCCAGTTTTTGTTCTTTTGCAAGCTTAATATGCTTGGGCTGTAGACTTCCAAATTTCCTTGCTCCCACTGGAGTGTCCCGGTTCTGTTGGGTGAATTCAGTATAAAGAGCATGAATGGGTTTATCAAGATATGAACAGAACGGTCCGCTTCTTTTCAAAAAGGCTTTTTTGTGAGGCAGTGGGGTTGCAGAGTCTTCAAAAGAGGTTGCCACTTTCTGTGTTGTTGACTCTGGCAATGCAGGCTTGTGTCATGTGGTGCAATTCTTTTCCCCTCGGGATGCCTTCATAAGCCTTTTCCAGCGTATTCCCAGTGTTGCACTTGCTGTTCTGAGCAGCTTGTATTTTTTTATCACAAGAATAGTGCTTATGAACTCTCTGTTAAGATGTCGGTCAGACTTTTTGTTACTTTTGAGCTGCAACATCTTATCCATGACAGAAGACACTAGTTTGTTCTGTAGGTTGGTTGGACTGGGAAACACTTTGCATCGAACCATTGCAGCTTGTTTGGCTGGTGAACAAGCAGACAAGATCTTCTGCATTACACAGGTGAATCGATTCAGAGATTTTGGGAGACCTTTTCTGGTTCTCTGGACAGCCTTTCTTAGGGCACTATCATATCTTCGGTTCTCTGGTGTCTCACACTGCTCTTTCTCTGGAATCGTGGCTGGTACTGCTACTGGTGTGGTGGTGTTGCAGGCGGCATTGGTGGCAGCATCCTGTGCTTTCTTATTTAGCTCCTTTTTTTCAACATATTTCTGGTGTTGCTTTTCATTGATTCGTCTCTGTTTTTGACTTGTCATTTTAGCATGCTGTTGCTGTTTTTTCTCCCTCCAAACTTCTCTTTTTGCTTTTTGTTTTGCTTATCGGCCCTTGTTTCTCTTTTAGTGGGTGCAGTACTTGTGTCAACCTGAACTCATCTCTTCTCCTTCTGAGCTTCTCTGTATCTTTGCATCCTCTCTTAGCCTTCTGGTTGAAGTGTTCATGCTGCTCAACATTCATGTTGCTGCAGTATGCACGTGAGCATGCTGCACATCTCTTCAAATAATGCTGGTATCGTTCTGTGTCATTCTTGACATTTACTCTGTAACGCTTGCTTTTTTCCTTTGCAGATTGAGGGGTGGCCAAATTCCACTGAGCTTCACCAAGAATGGCTGCTGCAGACACAAATGGTCTTCTTCTGAATTCCATTATTCCAAACGTCAACTGTCGAAACACAAGTCAATTAAAAAAATTATGATTTATTACCTTTTCCTGAAACACAATTTTGGTAGATACAAAAGATTAAGGCAAGAGCATGCTGACAAATAAGAGTGAAGTAACAGCTGATAGAATGAAACACACCATCCCGAGAAAATGACAATTCTGTGATTGAGTTAGTGGTAACTCACACAGGAGAAGAATGATGCAAGAAGAGATTAGCCACAAACATTCATCACAATAAGAGATGCGTCACAAAACCGATGAAATGCAAGAGAAGATTCTTCAATAGTCACCACAAGTGATTAGTCACAATAAACATCTGACACAAGAAGAAATGCTTCACAAAACCAATCAAACGCAAGAGAAGATTCCCAAAACAAGATGGAGACACGTGCATCCATCCACCTGCAAATCAAACTGAAGCCGGCATCCACCCGCCTGCAAACAAAACAGAAGTCTGCATCAACCCACCTGCAAACCAAATGGAAGCCTGCATCAACCCACCTGCAAACCAAATGGAAGCCTACATCCACCCACCTGCAAACAAAACAGAAGCCTGCATCCACCCACCTGCAAACAAAATGGAAGCCTGCATCCACCTGCCTGCAAACCAAATGGAAGCCTGCATCAACCCGCCTGCAAACCAAATGGAAGCCTGCATCCACCTGCCTACAAACAAAATGGAAGCCTGCATCCACCCGTCTGCAAACAAAATGGAAGCCTGCATCCACCCGCCAGCAAACAAAATGGAGACATGCATCCACCTGCTTGCAAACCAAATGGAGACACACATCCACCCACCTGCAAACAAAATGGAGGCACATATTAGCCTGCCTGCAAACAAGGAGACATAGGCACACAGATCATAACATGGTACAAAACAGAAAGGACTTGGATTAGTAAATGGGCATTATTTTGTAGGTAAACAATTACAACAGACGCTCTCCCACAATAAACAAAAGATGCAATACAACTTAGCCTGTCACTGACTAGCGGGATGATTTAATGATTCATGGTCTTTGGGGTTGGGACTAACTTGCCACATGGTGTGAGCCTGTGTTTGAAAGTCTGCTGTGGTGTGTAGGCCTCGATCAGGCTATTTGGAGTCCAAAAATGGCTTTTGGGTTCCAAATGGTCTGATCGAGGCCTACACACCAAGAGCTCCAAATACAGTCAGACCATGCGGCATGTTAGTCACCCCCCTCCCCCACCAAACACAACACAGCATTCACAATCGAATTTGGATTCATCAAATTACCGTAAACACATTTTAGCATTTTAGCTGGTGAGTCCCCCCCACCCCCAAAAGACAAAACCATCATGGTGTTTGGGGTTGTAATAACATGCTGCATGGTGTGAGCCTTTGTTTGAAAGCCTGCTGTGGTGTGTAGGCCTCGATCGGGCCATTCAGAGTCCAAAACTGGCTTTTTTGGGTTCCAGATTGTTCAATCGAGGCCTACACACCACAGCAGCTTTCCAAACACAGGCTCAGACCATGCGGCAAGCACAAAATAACTCTGATAAAAACCACAAAGCAAGATAATATGTTGCATGCACCTCCCCACCACTACACACATAGTCTCAAAATGGTGGACTGAACAAAGGGTGATTCCCAGCCACCACCACTATGCACAGAATTCAAATTTAAACTTAAATTGGAATCAGCTCTTCTCTTCAACCCCACACTTTGCATCATATCAATTGCCCACTTTAGGCTCTTGGTGCAGTTGCTTGTCCAGGTTATGCTCGTCACAAACGGGGACATATAAAATTACAGGTCCCACAAGTACAGAAAAGGAGCTAGTCTACTAAATTTAAAAAGCACCACATTTCCCGAGCTTCAGACGTGCTTCTCAAGTCTTCAGCACATTATTATTTATTTATTTATTTATTGAAATAATCAGTTTTACAACCTTTGAGTCAGTGACTCGTTTACAAAGGTACCTCGTCTCGGTCGGGGGAGTCAACAATTAAGTGAGGTTTAGACAGAGGTTACATACAGATGAGATACATACATACAGTTGAGTTACTTACATCCTAATGTGCCAGGCATATATTTCTACAGCAGTTCCCGAAGTCGTTGCCCTCAAATGTACAAAGGCCTTACCTGCTTCAGGAAAATCAGTGCATAATGCTCTGGAGACACAGGGGACATGAACTCTTCAGTCGATGCCGGCAAGATAGCAAATGGGTGAATGGAGCAAAGTGCAAGCTTTTAAATCCCACTGGTCGCGCGAGGGCTCAGCGCAAACATCTGGGAACTAGGACAGGAAAGGTCATGGGCAGCATTAAAGCCTCATAGCACAAAACCGAGACCAGTAAAATGTTGTCCCAAAGCACTGTTTACTAAGCAATACATGTGCTCACAGTAGCAAGGCCATAGATTACAGAAAATAACATGAAGTATCACTTATTGGACCAAGGAATGCACTGGGAAGGAAGGGGACATTACCGATTACGTCAGAGACCCGTTTTTGAATCGGATCTAGCCTGGCAATTTCATTGTTCACTAATTATAATTGTACTGTGAAATAAAAACAAGGACATAAGCTTTAGGAAAAAAGTATTTTATTGAGAAAAATACATAAAAAGGGATTTTTGTGGACCATGTTTCAGACATGGGTAGCCATATCACAAATCATCCCTTATTTTTCCTTTCATTCTGTTACAAAATGTTACATTTCCAGGCACACGAGTGTGGCATGACATTCATTTTAAGTTATGTATCTGATCATAGAACAAACTGTATAATCCCATACAACTTATTGATTTGGAACATTTCTTCTGTCTTTCTGGTTGGTGAAACATCACCAGCACCATTGGTACCCTATTTTCATGCACTGAGCCTTATACAGTCACTGTTATCTGCCCTTGTTTTCTGTGTACTCTCATCACTAATTAGGCCCACACTAAAGGATTTGCTATTAAATATCATGTTCTGTTCTTTTGTCTCTTAGGTCTGTTTCATAAATGGAGAGGGAAACTGATATTTTGTAAAGAATGGATCCCCAGATAAAGTGTCTTGAGGTGACTGGGTTTATCTGTCTTTTACATTGGCTCCAAAGCAGCTCTTAAAATAGAAGACTGCACCATTTCTGAGGGATCTAATAAAAGAGCCATGTCAACATTTAGGAATCATTACAGTATTTAAATGTATTGCCTGGGCTGGATATTCAGACTGTGCTTGGCAGTGGTGTAAGCCTGGGTGCAGCACAACCAGTGCCAGGACCAGGCGATATTCAATGGTGATGCACCGTGGCTCAGTACCATTGAATATGGCAAGGTCAGTGCACGTACTGTGCAGGGCACAGAGGCACTGTGCCAGCGCAAGCCACAGAGAGGGAGCATGGGGATGTGCCAGTGCAACTGCAGTTGCGTTAGGTGCATCACCCGCGATATTCAGCTGGGGGCATGCAAATGAGGCCATCATATATGCAAGGTGCAAATGTGGCCATTTGCAAGTCATTATGGCTCCATTTGCATGCGTTGTGCAGGTCGGCTCCTGGAATGTGCCTGGTGTCCTAGCTAGCTGCTGTTGTCGGGGGTGGGTCCCTGGTGGGCGTTCGTATCTCCTCCCCTCCCATACGCCCAATGGCGGGCATCTAAACATGTATAAAACTTAACTGGTGGTCTAGTGATCCCCCCGCACACCCGATCGCAGGCAATTGAACATGTACTAAAATCACCTGGTGGTCTAGTGGTCCCCCCCATACACCCGATCATAGGCTGTTGTCATACAAAAGATATACCTGGCGGTCTAGCGGACCCCCCCTCCCTTCCCACATTCCCTATCACATGCAGTAGTGTGAATACATATATTCCAATGCCTGATCATGGGCAATAGTAATATTAAACACAGTCCAATGCCCGATCGTGGGCAGTAGAGTTAAGACACATATTCCAATGCCCGATCGCAGACAGTAGTAATAACAACCACAGTCCAATGCCTGATCGCAGGCAGTAGTGCAACTAGACATGATCCGATGCCCGAGTGCAGGCAGTAGTAGGTATAAACATAAACCTTGTGGTCTAGTGGACCCTCTCTCCCTCCCTCCCTGTATGCCCGATCATGGGCTGTAGCAATACATGAGGGCAACCTGGTGGTCCAGTGGTACCCCCCTCCACACCCACCCACCCACAGAGGCCCCCGGCTACCCAGCACCCCCATCATCAAGAGGCAGCACCCCACCCATGTATCACGCAGATGCCCACGAATGACAGCATACAGTATGATCTGTATACCTGTTGGGCCACAGTGGGGCCCCAATGAACACAGACCATGCTATTACCACACAGGACCAGATATGTGAATGGCATTCATTCATATCTGGTCACTGTGTGGCTCTAATGTGGTTTACAAGCCCGTGAACCACACAATGGCTAAACACAGATCATGCAGAGTCATATGATGGTGACTGAAGCGGTGGGTGCTACCACCCGCCAGCGGGTGCTGGGTGAGGCCTCTGAGATGAGTGTGGAGGGCCCTGGACCACCAAGTTGCCCACAGCCTGCTAGCCACGTCAGCATATGGGGAGGAGGGTCCACCAGACCACAGGCTTATGTTTGTAATACTACTGCCCGAACTCGGCATCGGGTCGTATCTAGTTGCACTACTGCCCGTGATCAGCATTGGACTGTGGTTGTTATTACTACCGCGCACAACTTTGCATTGGAATATGTGTCTTACTTCACTGCCCACGAGAGGGCATTGGAATATGTGTATTCACACTACTGCCGTGATCAGGCATGTGGGGTGGGGGCACTCGACTACTGGAGGGACCGGGTGCTTGTGGACTGTGGTTCTGCTTGGTGGGTGGCCACCACGCTGGCAGCTGTTGTGTTGTGCCAGCAATACAGCCACCCACCTGTGGGTGGCCAGCATTTGAGCCTGTTTTTTTTGGCTCAACTTTGAGCACCAGTGTGCGGCACATGTAGGGGTTTCACCAGCATATGTGCCACACATCACGGGCTGAATATTGGGATGTGCCGCCTATGCATGGGAAAGCCCCTGCATCTGTGCCACATACATTACCAATGCCCCTGGCACATCCTGGGTTGCACCGCACAACTTTCCCCTTTGAATATTGTGCTGGGGTGCATTGGGGGTTGCACATGGTGCAACCCTGTTGCGCCAGGCCCAGCCCCATTGAATATTCCGGTCTATGTATAATTTCCTTATAATGACTGGTCAGCAATTTTTTCCATTATCTGACCAAGTTAATTTGCCATTAAACCCTCAGGTTATAACGGCAAACACGTGCCATTTTAGTGAAACAAGAGCTGCATCCTGATTGGCTCTTTACTCCTCCTGGGTGAGCTTACTAGTTACAGAAACATGGCAACTCCTCCGTCCCACTTAGTGAGGAGCTGCCACATTGAGAGTGCAAGTAAATTTGTTTTGCTTTGAACACTTTTCTCCCTTATTTAGAGAGCATCATGATGCATCTTGCGGATCCCACTGTTCAAAAGCCACACCAGGAATTTCAGAGCCGCACCAGAGAAAAACAGCCACCAGGAATGGCTCGGACGTGCTTCAGAGGTAAGCACCATCAGGAGGGGACAAACCAGAACCCAAATAAATAAAGAACGCTGCAAATAAATAAATAAATAAATAAATAGAACACTTTACAAAACAAAAGACTGTCAGTAAGAGAGATAGAGAGAGTGAGTGTGTGCGTGTGTGTGTGTGTGTGTGTGTGTGTGTGTGTGTGTGTATAGGTATGTCTGTGAGAAACTAGTAAAATTAGTGCAGCAAAAAATTGCTGAACAGTAATTATAAAACATAAAAGATAGGGAAGTCTGCTAAAACGCAAATTTAATGGTTGTTCTCAGTGTGGGATGTTTTAATAAACCCAGGCTTGGCCCTTGGGGTTTATAGCAACATCCACACAACCATTAAATTCTAATTATGCACACTTTCCCATCTATTATTCAATATATTCCTTCTCCTTTACTTGCTCCAAAAATGCCCAAGGTTATGATGTAACTAATGAATATGTATCTGTAAAAACAGATTACTGCATGATACTGAGGTATCTTTCTCATCTCTGGGCTGGGATAACTTGCATACAGAAAACACACCTTCGGAGAGAAGATACCCCTCTCTTACAAAAAACATGGGTTGGACAGGCTTTGGTGCAGGGGCTTCTATAAGCCGTGGTGGGGTTGCAATCTTGGTGGCAAAAACAGTCCCATTTAAATTAATTCAAGAAGTTTGGGACCCTAATGGGCGTTATATACTGCTTCATGGGATGCTGGAATCCTACCTAGTGCTGCTTGGTGCCATATATGGTCCAGATATAGACTCCCCTCAGTTCTTCATATGCCTATGAAACCTACCTATTACTACCCTCCCCCCAAATTAACAATACTAGGTGGAGATTGGAATATTACCCCTCAATTGGATCTAGATAGATCAGACTGTATAAAGTGTGGCCTATCCCCAGCACAAAGGGACCTGAAAGATCTCGTCAGTGGAGCAGGTCTTCTAGATATCTGGAGAATTTTAAATCCTAAAGAAAAACAATTTACCTTCTATTCCCATCCCCACTGTTCCTATTCCCATAGAGACCATTTTTTAATCAGTTCTTTTGCCTTTCCTGGAGTCTTGGACTCGACCATACATGCCATGGTTTTGTCTGATTATTCTCCCATCAGCTTTAGTTATTTATTAGGCCCAGGGATTAAACAGGACTCATTATGGCATTTAAATAACCAACTGCTTCAAAGGCCAGACTCCCTAAAGCATATTGGAGAATGTATCTCCTACTCCCTAGAAATTAATAAGGAGTCGGTTAACAAAGTAGATATAGTCTAGGCAGCCTTGAAGTGTGCCCTAAGGGGTGAATGTATTAGAATGGCAATGAATAAATCACGTCAGGCCAAGGCACAGATGACGGCTTTGCTTAGCTCAATTCATTCTCTGGAACAGAACCTTACACGGCAGACCTGGACACTGAGTGGGTTAAATTACACCAATTCCAGGCACAGCATGCTGACTTAATGGCTCAAAAAGCTCAGTTATCTTTACATCGCACCAAACTTAAATATCTAGATGCAGGCGAAAGAGCGGGCAAGTTGCTTGCACTTAGACTCAAGTAAGCTGACACCTCACGACTTCTCTCTGGTCTCTGTATTACAAAAGATAACCCAGTGTGCACTAACCCCAAATAAATAGTTGAAGCTTTCAGGGAATACTTCCAGAAACTTTATGATGTCAATCCTACTTCACAGTCAACTGACGAAGCCATAGCTCATTATCTTGAGTCAGTCACCCTACCCAAAATTTCCCCTGTAGTCTCTTTAGGTGCCCATATCACCATAGAAGAAATACAGCAGGTCATTAAGCAATTACCCTCAGACAAATCTCCGGGCCCTGATGGTCTATCTAACATCCTATATAAGGGTTGCCTGACTATCCTAGCGCCAATGCTTGAGGAGGTTTTCAATTATTGGTACATAAATGGGTTCTCTGATCCTGGTTTTCAGGATGCACTCATAACCCTAATACCAAAATCCAGGAGAGACCCCTTATATCCAGAAAATTACTGTCCCATTTACTTGTTAAACTCAGATATTAAAATCCTTGCCAAGATTTTGGCCAACAGGATTGCTTCTATTATGGGTGACATTATAGGTAGTGAACAAGTGGGATTTATGGAGGGTAGGTCCTCTGGAGATCATAAGCAGAAACTGTTACACCTAATTTCAGCATCCAGGGACTCTGACATGCCAGCAGTGCTCAAGTCCCTGGATGCTGAGTAGGTGTTCGACCGTGTTTCCTGGGACTTCCTTTTTGCTATGTTGGCCAGGCATGGGCTACCCAATGAGTTCATCCAATGGGTGCGACTGTTATATACCACCCCGTCTGCCTGTGTCTGGTGTAATGGTATACTTTCAAAGCCAATAATATTACTTCGTGGCACTAGACAAGGATGCCCGCTTTCCCCCCTACTTTTTAATTTCTATTTAGAGCTGCTTATTCATAAACTATTATCTTCCCAGGAAATAACAGGTATCAACGTTGGAAATAAAAGGTATACACTCTCTGCTTATGCAGATGATTTATTTCTGCATGTAGAAAATCCCCAAACTGCCATCCTAGCCTTATTATTAGAAATTGAAACATTCTCTAAATTATCGTATTGTAAGTTAAATCAATCTAAGACTAAAATTTACCCTCTGAATAGTAGAGTAATCCAGGCTGATTTAGTAGCCCACCTTCTCTCCTGGGAAGTCAAATCCCTTACTTACCTGAGCATCGTGGTAACATGGAATATGCCCACAATGATCAAGGAGAACCTTTCTAAATTATTAAAATCCTTGTACTCAGATATAAATAGATGGGGCTCCCTCCCACTCTCCTTCTGGGGTAGACTTAGTACGGTTAAGATGAACAAACTCCCTCGTAGCCTCTATCCATTGGGTATGCTATGATGTTTCCTGCCCAAAGTATGGTTTGCTAAGCTTCAGAAGTCACTAAATGCTTTTATATGGAAGAGGAAAGGAGTTTGCAGGGCCTGCTTTAAACTCATAGCACCTAAAACTCAGGGTGGCCTGGCAGCTCCCTCCTTTTTTACATATCACAGTGCATTTTGTATCAGTAAACTAGCCTATTGGACCAAATGTATGGACCCTTCACTACACTGGGCTATTCTCTGGTATGGCTGGAATTGGAGAGATACCTAGCATTATGGTACTCCTGCACACTGTCTGCTCTCTTATATGTCACTCCCTCCAATTTGACGAAGCCACTCAAGAATACCCTGATTGGGTGGTCCACCAGAGCCTTACATCAAAGTCAGAACCATCTCTCATTAAATTGGCATAAGTCATTGGAACAGCCCTTCACATACAACCCTCACTTCAAAATAGATAAGCCAATACTACCATCTTTTTGGCCTGTGCTTATATATTCCAAGCTCTCTGATTACATCAAAGATGGAAAACTGATCTTTTTCAGCGATTACCAACTATGGCATAAGGTACCAGATACCTTCAGATTTAAATTTATCCAGGTTAAAAAAGCAATTCACTCTTTTATTGGAACTATGCCCCTAATTACTCCTACCACCAGTTTAATAGCAATCCTGCAAATAGTAAGACAACCCCATGCAGTCTCTCTAGTATACAAAAAACTGCAGGACATGGAGCCTGCTTTGCCAACAGGTGTCTGCTACTACTGGACCCAGGAATTAAATGTGCCTGCAGATACTGTTATGTGGAGAAAGCTTTGGCAGAATATACATAAGTTTGTAAAGCAAGATAGGCTCTGTTAAGTTCAATTCAACATCATGCACAATATATATTTCACCCTGGTGAAACTAAACAGAATGGGTCTATGCCCATCCCCAGCATGTGCACAGTGTAAAAAAGAAAATAGTGCCTTGTAATCATGTGTTGTGGAGCTGCTCCAAGGTACAGACCTTTTGGCAATCCATCAGGGATGTGCAGATCCCTTATTGGGTCTGGACACATTGTTTACCACCGAAGCTTGTTTATTATATTCTTTTCCCCCCTCAAACACCCAAAATCAAGAAGGCATGCCTTGCTTTGATAACTGCCACTGCTAAACTATTAATTATGAAGCACTGGCAGGAAGAATTTCTTCCCTCAGTAATTGAGTGGTATAGAGAATTATTTTTGGCACTACAACTGGAAAAACATATTGCCTATATGAGAGACAGAACCAAAGCTTACCGGAATATTTGGGGCCCACTTGAAGCATTGCTTTCTCTATGGAAGCCATAGTTTTCCTGTTAACCCATCTAATAAATGGTATGCTCTTACAGCATAACTAATGACATGCTACAGTATTATGTGTATTGTTTTTATCAATTGTTTAAGGAAATGCTTGGTAGAGTGGGTATAGGGAGGGAGGGAGATGAGTGTGGCCTATATGTGTATTTGTTGTATGTCTACATTGTATGTTAGTCTGTAGCTTTATTTGTATAATAGTATGCAGTCCTACTGTTTTGTTTCATGCCTCAGATCTGTATGCTTGACTGCCTTAAAAAAAAGTTAATAAAAAAAAAAAAGATTGCTGCGAGAATCAGGATATAAAAATGAATTTAAAGGTGTAATGTATGCATAACACTAGGCTATCATACCATATTCATTAATTATGATAATGAAGTTTTGATGTTTACTGTACAGAGCCCTGTTCTGTAAATGTTATCACCAGTTATACTAGCTTTTAATTTAATGTGACTTAAACATTTTGTTTCCTGACTTCTAGCAATCCCAAGCATTCCTGCATCAATTGTCGAATAAAAGGAAAGGGAAAGAGGGAGAGGGAACATTGTTTAACCAGGAGTAGCACACTAAGCTGAAGCTTGTTTCCAGATGCGACCTGGGAGCACAAGGAAGTTAAGTGACTTGCTCAGGATCACACAGTATGCACCTAGGCGGCTGTGGGATTCAAACCCAGATCTCCAGATCTGCAGCTCAGAGCCTTAACCCACTGCGCTATACTGCCTAAAACTGGCTCCCTTATCATAAGCCACCATAAGCAGTAGGCCCCATCTAGAAAAATACCTGTTCTACCAGGATCTTGGCTGTAGCCTTTGCAGTATTGTTTTAGCCATCAAAGGCCTCAGCTCATATGGAGAGAGCTCTGTGACAAGCGCATACTTATTACACTGGCTGGTTATGGGCAAGGGCCCAATAAAATCAATGTATGGGATTCCAGGGACCAGATTGCCTTTGTGGCAATAGCTTGGCATTTTTCTTTCCAGGGGTTGGATTGTTTTGGGCACATGTGATACAGTTGTCCACACAGCATTGTACTGTACATCTGCTGATTGACCAGGCCACAAACCTATGGTTTTCAGTCTCTGTAGTGTCTTGCCTAAACCTTGGCATCCAACTGTAGATGTATTATGCACCTGGTAAATGAAATCTGTTTGAAGCTCCTTGGGGACTTCCCACAATTTTGCATCCCCAAAGTTGTACAAAATTAACTTCTGGTCTGCAGACAGCACTAGATTCTTGGAATGTCTCTTGAAGGGGTTTCCCCTGACATTTCCTTCTGTCTCTTTGAAGAGGTACTCATATAGCTCTTTGATTTCAAGATCTGCCATCTGTGCTGTGGTCAGATCCATTGGGGGTGCTTGGGTCTTCTTCTGTGTGGTTACTTTGTGGGCCCCACTCTGGGCCTTGGAAAGGGATGACATTATCCATATCCCTGCTTGAGTGTTTGTTTTAGCTAAGGTGTCCGCTTGATCATTGTACTCATAAAATGGGGCTTATTTGGTATGGCCCTTTACCTTCTGGATATAAAGTTTAAAGGGGAGCTTTTTAGTCAGGCCATCAATGTAGTAGAACAAATCCCTGTGTTTAACTGGGGTTTCATCTGAGGAAGCATAGTCATGGGTTCTCCAAAAAGAAATAAACTCAGTTAGAGAGTTCCAAACCCATGCTAAATCAGAGAAAATGATGGTTTCCTCCTCCTCTTTATCTTGGATGATTTCCAGAATGCAGGCAATGGCTGCTAGTTCTGCATACTGTGAGGATCGAGTTGTGCACTGTCTGGATACCTCAATGGTGGCACCGTTGGTGCAGAAGACCAGAACTCCGATGCCTGCCACCTGTTGTCCTTCTTGATAAAAGGATTAGCCATCAGTGAAGATGTGGTGTGTGGCAGGGTCTGCCAATATTGCAGCAGTGGTGGACAGCAAAGGGCTCAGATCTGGCAGAATGGGTGGTTCCAGGCCACACTCATGCTGTTCTCCTTGATTAAGGAGTCCATGTGCCAAAATAGATGGCATCTTTGTGGGGTGTACGGTACTGTATCTGTCTTGTAGAAGGAGTCCCAATGTGTAAGTCTAGTGTTAGAGATGTTACCATCCTTAACTCTGTCTGATAACAAAAAATTGGTAGGGATATGATTGCTGTGTAGTATCACAGGCGAGAAGCCTATGATGTACAGTATGTGAAATGCTGGATGGCCCAAGCCACGGCAAAGAGGTCCTTTCACAAAGAGAATACATCTGTTCCACTGGGGTGAGAATTTCAGATGCATAGGCAATAGGCCTTATGCTCCATGTACCTTCTGTGCCAGTACCGCAGCCATTGCTGTGTCTGTGGCTGTTTCCAAATGGAATGGCAATTTCAGATTTAGATTGACCAGAGCTAGAGCTGAGGCCAAGGCTGTCTTCAAGGATGTGACAGCAGCAGTATGTTCTGGTCTCCATGACCAAGGAACGTCCTGTTTCAGTAACTCATACAGGAGTGTGGCCTTTTGTGCAAATTGCAGATAAAATCTCTAGAGTAGTTAACCATGACCAGGAAGCACTTAAGAGTGGAAACACTTGTAGGTAAAGGTAAGTCTTAGATGCCTTGGACCTTCTCCAAGACAGGGCTCCTACCCTCAGTGGTAATGCACAGGCCCAAAATGGAGACTTCAGGGTGGCAAACTTGTGCCTTTGCTGGATTGCACCTGAGGCCTGCTTTTTGCAGAAGTGCAAGGAGTTCCTCTAGGAGTTGAATGCATCTGTCAAGGTCTAGTTCAAACAAGGAATGCTCCACAATGAATCCTGTGTTCCAGCAAAACAAGTAGACAGTCAACAGAGAAACTGGGCACCAGTGGCAAATGCATAAATAATTTATTGAATTCACACTCACGAGCCCATAAAAGCACAGCAACAAAGCAGATGTGAGGACAGAGCTCCCCCGACTGGTTTTGCTCTAGGCTTCCTCAGAGCAGGGTGTGTCTACATACTGCTGGTGCTCTATTAAATAAGGCATTTAATGTGACAGTACACCAATGTATACACTATTACACATATTATAATAAATGTTACACTGTTATAATGTGAAAAAATTCATTAAGAGTTACCTTTAAAATGGGACACCAAAAAAGTGACTAAAAACACACTAAATTAATTACAACACTTGAACTTCACTGGTGCGCAAATATGGAACTGGCAGAACTGAAACAGTATTGAAGAAAGAGGTTTTGATGAAACTGTCTATGTTTCTTCCATAACTTATATATAAATCTATTTTCTGTACATTCCTGAGGCTTCCCAATGTAGATGTGGACACCTAAAAAGCTGATGATAAAGAACAGAGAAAGGGATACAATAGTCTTACATGTGACTGGCACAGAATTTTACAAAATACATTATTTCATTTTTTCATTTTCTTATTTTCTTAATTTGTTCTGGTTTCATTTGCCACATCAGCTGCAGCAAGGACCTGAGAAGCCGCAGTCGTCAGCATCGGGAAGAGATGAATCCACCAGCAGAGGAACTGTTTTAACCCCAGGAGAGCCACAGTCAGTGGCAGTAGCTTTGGGGATCAGGAGAGCTGCAGTCAGTGGCAGTTGTATTGGGAGCCACAGAGAAGAGCCACAAAATCAACAAGGCCAACAGTGGTGAAGCAGAGGAGCCCACTCACCGCCTGAGGATTTTTCAAATGCGCTTCCTGCACTCACAAGCAGCTTTCCTTGGATCTGTCCTTGCTCTCCTTTCTCCAACCAACCAGGAAGCCAGGATAAGCTGATGTGCGCTCTTCAACCTGTGGCTTGGCTATTTAAAGGTCAAGGACTTTTGTGAGCTGGCTTTCACTTGCTGCATTGGCAGCAGCAGGCACCTGAGGGGCTGCATTCGGCAACATCAGGAGGCACTGCATCCACCTACGGAGGAGCTGTTTTCACCCCAGGAGAGCTGCATTTAGCAGCTGTGGCTTTGGGGATCAGGAGAGCCGCAGCTGGTGGCAGCTGTACTGGGAGCCGCAGAGAAGAGCCACAAAATCAACAAGGCCAACAGTGGAGGAGCAGGGGAGCCCACTCACCACCTGAAGATTTTTCCAATGCCATTCCTACACTCGCAAGCAGCTTTCCCTGGACCTATCCTGGCTCTCCTTTCTCCAACCAATCAGGAAGCCAGAGTAAGCTGAGGCATGTTCTTCAACTTGTGGCTTGGCTATTTAAGGGCCAAGGGCTTCTGCATGCTGGCTTTCACTTGCTGCATCAGCGGCAGTAGGGACCTGAAGGGCTGAAGTCAGTGGCATTGGGAGAAGCTGAATCCACCTGTGGAGGAGCTGTTTTCACCCCAGGAAAGCAGCAGTGAGCAGCAGCAGCTTTGGGGATCTGGAGAGCTGCAGTTGGCGGCAGATGTATTGGGAGCCGCAGAGAAGAGCTGGAAAATCATCAAGGCCAACAGCGGTGGAGCAGGGGAGCCCACTCACCACCTGAGGATTTTTGTCCCATGCTCCCACCCACCCTGGCCCTGAAATCTATTAAATCCTTGAGGAAGGAGGTGGGGTATATAAACTGGTGTCTGGTTTCTCTAGACCTTGCGACAAGCACAATATTTCTAAGCTGGACCTTACACACAGGCACTGACTCTGCACTCAGCATGACTTTGCAGGCTTGAATTGCATGATTGTACAGTCGGTTTGTATAGCTAGCTGTGTTCTGAACTGGGCCTTGCACTCAAGCGCTAACTCTGAACTCAGCACGACTTTGCAGGCTTACATTTCTTTGACTGAATAGTTAGACGACACGGTCACAGCTAGCTAGATACTGCATTACTTTGGAGGCTTGGAACTGCTTGGGCTTTGCAGGCTTAAATTGCTTGACTGTATAGTGTGATTGCATAGTTATCTGTGTTCTGATCTGGTTCCTGCACACAAGCACTAGCTCTGAACTCAGCATGACCTTGCAGGCTTCCATTGCTTGATTGTATAGTTAGATAACGCATTTACAGCTAGCTGGTTATTGCACTGCTTTTGGGTTAATTGTGAACTGTTTGGGTGTGACCTGCATCCCGTAGCAAGGAAGTCTCTGGTTAATTGTCAGTACCCTTGTGGGGACCAGAGCCACATGGCTGCAACAAATTGGGGGCAGGTTAGGGGAAATCGGTATAGAGGAAGGGAAGCACAGCATGGAGCGGCAGACAGGGGAAACTGGACTATGCAGAGTCACTACTGGATGGGAAGGGAGACTTCAGTTATATGATGGAGGAGAAGCAGGCTGATGGGTTGCACTGGCTGTGGAGCTGCAATGGCCATGAGTACACTGTGGAGACTAGAACGCTGTCTTATATGTGCCAGGTTTATGGGATTGGAGGCTGAGTTGCACAGGCTCAAGTATGAACTGGACAAGTGGGTGAAGGGCATGAGTGCAGGGAAGGGGAGGTACGTATCCTAAGATAGGTGGGGGAGAGGGTGCCTGCAAGTGTAGGGGGATGGGGGGGCCACCATAAATCATGGTAGGCCTGGCCAGACCAAAGGGCAGAAACGGGGGGAGGGACCGAGGGGACTAGACAAGAAGGAGGGTGAAGGATGGCAGAAAGTGGGGGCTATTGGCAGACATGCAAAAGGGGCTCCAGGGACCAGGAGAAGGGAGCTCTCCACACAGGAAGGGAGCACTGGTGTGCAGCCTACTGGGGGAACCTGATCTCAAATAGATACTTGCAACTGGCAGATACCATGGTGGGGGGGCCTCAGAAGAAGCGAGGGGCTCAGTCAGCAGAGGACAGAAGGAGGAGGATGAAAGAAAGGGGGTGGGTTGGGGACATGGGCACCTGGACTAACAGGGGAGCCAGGGATAGCATGGGAAGGGGAGCTAGGAGTTGGGTGTGCCAGGCAAGGAAGGATGAGGTGACAGTGAGGAGAAAGCATGGATTCCAAGAGGCAGGGTCCAACAGTGAGTAAATGTGGGGGAGTGCAGTAAAGGAGGATGATGGAGGTAGAAGCAAGAGCACCTTGTGGACAGAAGGGGCCACAGGCTAATGGGAGTGCTGCTGGGACAAACTTGGTTGGTGACACGGGGGGGGGCTAGGAGAGGAACAGTCAGACAGGGGAAATAGTTGGAACAGGGGGTAAAGGCAGTCATTGGAAAATAATTTGATGGTGAAGCCACAGGAAATAGAGAGGTGGTGAGGGGGCATGGCAGAGGTGGGTGATAGGCACAAGGGAAAGGATGAGGATAAAGTGCTCCTGCTAGAAGATTCCATGATCAGGGGCATTAAGTGGGAAGGCAGGAATGAGGGGCAGGGCTGTGCTGTCAGGGTCAAGAGTATATATGGCTTGTCAGTGCACAAGGCCAAGCACTTGGTCTACACCTTGGTGAAGGATTGTGGAGGATCCTCTAACATATCAGTGCACCTAGGTAATAATGACATAGAGGAAAATAATGTGGAGGAGATACAGGCAAGGTTACGGGAGCTAACCAGGGTGAATCATGCAGTAGGGTGCATGGTCTCTTTCTCGGAGGTCCTCCTGGTGCCTACAGCTAGTGTGGGAAACAAGCAGAAGATTGGGGAGGTTAATGAATCACTCAGAGCATGGTGTGTGGCTAGGGGGTATGGGTTGGTGGCAGACTGAGGTGCAGCTTGGGACGACAAAGGACTGCATGCTAGGGATAGGATCCACCTAAATTTGTGGGGAAGGATGTATTGAAACTAAAACTGACAGAGTTCATTGAAGCTAGGTGGGGTTTAAACTTCTGAGGGTGAGGGCTGGGGCTTGAGGCTGCTGCTGGCAGGCACATCAAGGGAAGACTTGACCTTCTCCACCCAGCTGGGGCACCCTGACAGAGTGTGAGGGAGTGGGAGTTTGCAGCTAACTGGGGGATCATGGATTGAGGGGATGGGCTTGGGTAAGTGGCAGGAATGGAGGGTGGTTTTAATTAATGCCAGGAGCATGTGGAACAAAATGCCTGAACTTCAGACAAAATGCTAATCGAAGGGGAGGTGGATGTGGCAGCAGTAACTGAAACTTGGGCCATTCTTTGGCATGATTAGGATATAAACCTGATGGGGTACACTGTGTTCAGGAAGGACAGGGCTGTGGGCAGTGGAGGGGGGTGGCACTCATCATCAGGAATGGCAGCAATGTAAGCAGGGTGGAGGACGCAGAGGGTAACATGAAGACATTATGGGTTACCTTGCAGGAACCTTGGGTAAGAGGGTTAAACTAGGGGTGGTTTATAGGCCACCCACACAGGCTGAGGAACTCGAGGAGGGCCTGGTGGCAAATCTAAGAGATCACTGTGGTCAGGGAGTGGGTAGAAGTGTGATGGTGAGCGACCTTAATATGCCTGGGGTTGATTGGGTCATGATGGCATCTTCATTGACTAGGGAGTGGCGCTTGCTGGGCATCTTCCAGGATGCATTCTAATCCCAATTGGTGGCTGACCCGATGAGGGATGGTTGCATCCTGGATGTGGTCCTGTCGAACTGCAATCTGGTTAGGAACCTAGTCATAGGGGACCCAGTGGTGAGGAGCGATCATGCTACGGTTTGGTTTCCCTGGACCTGGGGGGAGGAGAAAACTGCACTAAAATGTTGGTGGTTGACATTTGGGGAGTGGACTTTAAGGGCATGGAGGGAATCCCCAAGGGGCATTTGGAGGGGCTCAGACTGGACATGGACACATACAGCAGGTGGGAAATTATTAAAAAAGGGCTCCTGAAGGCAACCGAGGCCTGCACAAAGGTTTGACTCAAGTCTGATAGGGCCAGAAAGCTGAGCTGGTGGACCAGGGAGGTCCAAGAGGTGGTGGGGGAGAAAAGAGCTGCTCATAGAAGACATAAGTGCACGCGAGGGGACGTGGATTGGGGGAGTACTAACATACTAACATACTAAAATGCCAGCAGAATAGGCCTAACAGTTTTTCGAGTCTGCTCGATTGGTCAGCCCCACCCTGTGCTGACCTTGCTGCCCTCGCCTTCTCTTGCTTCTCCTTCCCAGTTCTGGATATTCTTGCTGCATTGATTTTGCTTCCAGAACCCTTCCCTGTACCTGTCTAGCCCCTCTTGAACCCCTCCACCATCTCTGCCTCCACCAGCCCCCTAGGCAGTGTATTCCATGGCTCCACCACCCTCTCAGTGAAGTAGCACCTCCTCCTTTTTCCCCTGAATCTTCTACCCTCCAGCTTCCACCCATGCCCTCTAGTGGCCCCCTCCTCCTTCCTTCGAATCACCCTGACTGTTCCTCCCCTTTCATAGGATATCCAAAAAGGTAACCAGGGTGGTGAGATCGGCCAAGGCGATGGTGGAGCAGAGATTGGCACAAGGGATCAGAAACAGGAAAAGGGGTTCTTTAGACATATCAGAGAGAAGAGGAAGGAGAAGGGGCAGATTAACAGACTGAGGTCAGGGAGTGGGTGGGCTGAGGAGTCCAGGAAGCAGGAGGAGGTGCATAACGAATACTTTGCCTCAGTCTTCAAAAGAGTCAATGGAGGGACAACACTGTATGGGGGAGGCAGGCTTAGAATGAGGAAGGGGGGGAGTTTTCTGATGTTGAAATTCCTATTGGCAAGGTGAGGGAGGCGCTTGAGTCCTTGAGAATGGATAAGGAACTGGGTCCAGATGGCATTCATCCCAGAGTGCTAAAGGAGATGGTGTATGTCCTTGCTGCACCTCTTTACGGACCTTTTTAACTCCTCCCGTCAGACGGGTTGGGTGCCTCAGGATTGGATAATGGCAAAAGTCATGCCAATCCACCAAAGTGGCTCACGGGAGGAGCCAGATAATTACAGGCCTGTCAGTCTGATGTCGGTGATAGGCAAGATGATGGAGGCCATCTTGAAAGATAAGCTAGAGGTGTGGTTCTAGAGACACGGGGTCATCTGGACAATCACAAGCATGGCTTTATTCAAGACAGATCATGTTAAACTAACCTTGTGAAGTTCTATGATTGGGTGACAAAGGTGCTGGACCAGGGAAGGCCAGTGGATGTCCTCTTTTTGGACTTCAGCAAGGCATTTGACTCGGTGCCACACCTAGGGTTACTAGACAAGTTGGGGGGAATGGGGGTGGGGGAAGGATGGTGAGGTGCCTAGGAAACTAGCAAACTGGGAGGTTTCAGAGGGTGGTGGTCAGAGGGAGATATTATTTCCTAGGAGGGTCATCAGTGGGGTCTCACAAGAGTTGGTGCTGGGCCCACACTCCTGTTTAATGCTTACATCTCAGATATCAGGGATGGAATCAGGAGTGAGATGAGCCTCTTTGCAGATGACTCAAAGCTGGGGACAGTGGAGGAAGGGGAGGAGGGTAGGAGGGCCCTACATGAGGACCTGGAGACTTTGGAAAGGTGGTCATGCACTTGGAAACAGAGGTTTAATGCCAAAAAATGCAGTGTTCTTCACTTAGGGCTCAGGAAACTAGCTCATGAGTACTTTTTGGGTGGGGAGAAACTGCAGGTTTTGGGGGGAGGATCTGGGGATGGTTGTGGATGCCAAAATGAATAACTCTGAGCAGTGTAGGAGGGCAGTGGCTAAAGCAAATAAAATGCTCAGGTGCATCACCAAGGGGATAACCTCGAGGAAACGGGAGGTGCTTCTCCCTCTGTATAACTGCCTGGTTAGACCGCACCTGGAGTACTGCATGCAGTATTTATTTATTTATTTATTTATTTATTTATTTATTTATTTATTTATTCAATCTTGGATTTACATAACTGTGAGCTGGAAGCTTACTGAGGCAGTATACCTCAGTGGGTTAGGGCTCTGAGCTGCAGATCTGGGGACCTGGGTTTGAATCCCACAGCTGCCTAGGTGCATACTGTGTGATCCTGAGCAAGTCACTTAACTTTCTTGTGCTCCCAGGACACATCTGGAAACAAGCTTTGGCTTAGTGTGCTACTTCTGGTTAAACAATGTTATCTTTCCCTTTTACAAAGGTTACTTGTTTAATGAGAAAAATAGAAATACAATACAAGACATAACCATATATACAGTATCTAGGAAGACTTAGTTGAATTGTTTAGAAGAGGTTTAGTAAACATGTTAGAAAACAGTTTTTGTCTAAGTGAAGTATATGAGGGTTCTGGTGTAGTTATGGCTGTTGGCTGAGCAGAGTGGACATTTACAGATGAAGAGATAGATTATCTCAGTGGGGCTAGGAGGATTACAAGGAAGTTGTTATCCCTCTGTACAGACAGCTGGTGAGACCCCATCTGGAGTACAGTGTGCAGTTCTGGAGACCCAATCTCCTCAAGGACATAGACAAGATGGAAGCTGTCCAGAGGAGGGCAACTAAAATGGTGCAGGGTCTGCACCAGAAGTCATATGAAGAGAGACTAAAGGAGCTTAATATGTATAGCCTCGAGGAAAGGAGGGGGGGACATGATAGAAACTTTCAAGTACCTCAAGGGAATCAACAAAGTCCAAGAGGGTAGCATCTTTCAAAAAAAGAGGTGTGCAAGAACAAGGGGCACAATTTGAAGATAGAGGCGGCTCAGAGGTAAAGTAAGGAAGTATTTTTTCACAGAGAGGGTTGTGGATGCATGGAATGGCCTTCCGGAGGAGGTTGTGGAGTCAAAAACAGTGGCTGAATTCAAGCATGCATGGGACAGTCATAAGGCAATTCTAGGGGGTGGGGGTAGAAAGAAGTAGGCTGCTGGTTAACTAGGATTTGCAGCTTATCCATTAGGTAGGGAAATGGGCAGACTGGGTGGGCCAAGCGGTCCTTATCTGCCGTCAAATTCTATGTTTCATGTAAGCCTTTGAAAATCAAGTCCTGAACATAATTTTAAAAAACATTTTAGATGATATATCTAACAGGCTGCTGTGCTGGTACATTCTGGAGTCATATTTCTTGCCCAAAATTGGTGCTATCTCTGCACCAGACCAGGAGTGCGGGGAAAAAAAAAACCTTCTCATTTATACATTTAAAAAAGAGAAGAAAAAAGTCTAATAACAGTAAAGGGATCTGTAAATACATCTCTGGCAGAACTAGATCTGGACCTGGTACTTTGTTGCATTTTAAAGAAGCAATTGGAAAGCTTACTTCAAAAATAGAAAAGGGACTAACTGCACAAGTCAAGAGAATTATGACAGGTATGCTGTGACATGGGACCATAAAATAATGAGGTAAAATGCTCTATCCCTGTCACTGCCTGAATGAATGTGTCTATGTTATTAGCAGAATTTGAAGTTCCACTTGCCACAAGAAGCCAGAAAGATCTAATATCATTCTTATTAATAACAGTAATCATAACCTCCCACTGTCTACGATAATACCCTAGTTTTTTTTTTCTTGAGGGAAATCCTTATGTGATTTTCTAGCTTTATTAAACAATCAGCAATAAGTGCTTGATGGTTGCATCTTACTATCCTTAACTGTTGATAATGACTTCAATTTTTCTTTCTTGTAGGCCTGATCGAACCACCACTGCCTACCCCTGAAATAGCCCTTACTTGTAAGCAGTATAAAGAATAGAACGTAATTGATTATAAAGACGTTATTATGACTTATAGAAATCTATAGCAGTCAGACCATCATGGTCATATTGTAACTATGTTTCTAGAAAAAGGGATGAGACCTGTTGTAATTTTGAAGAAATCTTGTCAGTCCATCTACTGCAGCTCTCTTCCTGTTTCTAAGGATCCCTGCAGGGAGCTGGACTCAGACAGCTGGTGCATGAGCCAGCCAGGGACAAATCGATTCTAGACCTGGTATGGACCAATAGGAACAGAGTCAAAAGAATCCAGGAGGAAGGGCAGCTGGTATCCAGTGACCACCACATGATGTGGTTTGACATGGAGACATGGACTCAGTTAAACCACACAAGGGCAAAAGTATTAGATTTCAGGAGGGCAGATTTCAATGAAATGGGTTCCCTCCCTCCTCTGTGGCTGCTTGTCTGTGTCTGTGTCTGTAGCTTAGTTTTTGTGGATTTACATGGTTTTCTGCTTGGAGTAACTACACCATTCTTGCTCACTACATCCGTGAAAGTCTCCTGAACTGGATTTCTGCAAAACATCACAACCAGGTATCTGCATTTTTTCATTTAAAAATCAACTTTTTTGGAAGCTATCCCAAGCAAAACATAAGTCAAGCAATTAAGTCTGATAAACTCAGTGAGTCTAGGTCTGCTTGAATCCACATTTTCGTCTGATCTGCTCCATGATCTGTATGTGGGCTTTTCAACAACCTCTTTGAATGACAAAGAAGCATGCAGACAAAAGGATTTCACATCCTGCATATGCACAGGCACAGTTCATCACTTGCAGGAATTCTAACACATTCTGTGACTCTGGACCTCAGCTGTTGATAATTTATTTTGGCTTATGACTTAACCACCAGGTATCTACAAGATGCTGAAATCCTTTCTCCTACAAATTCTCCTTATGCTGCTCCTGCTCTCAGGAAATGTTCACCTCAACCCAGGACCACCTGGGCAGCCAGCAGTGGCACCAATCAGAAGGACAGGGACACTTACCATGGCATCCATCAATGTCTGCAGCATCCTCAACAAACTTGACTCCTTCCAAACATGGATCCTATAACACAACCCTGATGTCCTCTCAGTTGTGGAAACATGGATAAACCCTAAAATCCCTGATACCTCAGTCTCTATCCCTGGCTACTGCATTTTCAGGCAAGACAGGATTGCTAAACGGGGTGGGGGCTGTGCCATCTATTTTAAGGATACCCTTATGGGTCACATCATCCCATCCCCTAGCCTGAGCAACTCCTCTCAGGTCCTCACAATCAAAATCCTCCTTGGTGCACATAACAAGGAACTCACTGTCATCTTGGTTTACCTACCCCAAGAGACCAGGCTGCTGGCTTCCATAGCATCATGGAATATCTAAGGGTCCAGCAACATAATTCTGAAACAATAATCATGGGGATTTAACATTAACTGGCTCTCCGCTGAGGCTGCTACCTATAAGGATGCAGCCGCAGCATCACCTCACTCAACTGGTCAATGCCCCCACCAGGTGTAACTATAGGACAGGCTCCCTTCACGCTTTTAGACTGGATTCTATCTAACTGCCCTGAACACATCTCCAATGTTTCTGTACTCCCGGATACAATAAGTGACCACTCGCCTGTCATCTGCTCCTGGTCAAACAAATACAGCAAGCCGCCTCCCAAGCTTATCTATGCCAGGGTTATCAAACAAGGCACCTCCAGCTGTTAAAATCCCATCTAACCAGGCTGAACTGGGCAGTGCTTGACTCCCTCAATGACACCAACAAAGCTCTGGACCTATTTATCAAATGTTTCAACGAAGCCTGTGACATCTATGCACCAGTGAAAAAGATGAAGGTCAAAGGACAGACTAACCCCTGGGTTACTACTGACCTTTTAACTCTGCTCAGGCACAGAGACCACCTCTGGCATTGTGCTCGTGCAACTCCGATGCAAGTAAACATACAATTATACAAAGCAGACAGAAATGATTGCACTCGAAGAATACGGAATGCTAAACGCAGCTATTACAAAGAGGCTCTGACCAACTCTTGGGGCCAGGGAAACAAATTCTGGAACAACATGAAAGAACTCACAGGCAAGGATCCTAAAGCACCACCCACTATGCTCAACCTTCATGGCACTCCTACACTCAACCTGGGTATCATCACCAGCACTTTTAATAATGCATTTACAAACCTGGACAGTGTCCTTCCACCAAATTTTTGACAACCTCCCTCCAGCTCCTCCCAAGTTACCCCCAACTAGAGCATTACAACCCCAAAGTTTTTTAAGGAGGTCCCACCACAAGTAGCTAGAAAATACATTCAAAGGCCACCGGCAAACAAGGGTACAGTGGTGACTCCTTGACCTGAAACTGCTGGCACAAGTCCTCGATGAAATCTAGAACCACTTACAAAGATCTTTAATCTCTCGCTTAGATTGGGCCATTTCCCCTCTCTCTGGAAGAAAGCCACTGTTACACCGGTTCACAAAAGTGGAGATAGGACACAGCACACCAATTACAGACCGATCTCACTCCTCCCCCCACTATCCAAAGCGCTGGAGCAAATAGTGTCGGACCAACTGGTTGAATTCCTAGATAAGTACAATGTACAGTGCCCAGAGCAGCATGGCTTCAGAAAAGGGCACAGCACCACCACTGCACTACTGGAATTTACAACCTTCATCCATGCCACGCTTGACAAAGGGAATTGTGGAGGGGCAGTATTTATAAACCTTACCAAGGCATTCGACACAGTTAACCACCCCCTACTGCTCAAGCAACTGCCTCCATTGGGATCTCCAGCGATGCCCTTCCATGGTTCACCAGCTACCTTGATAATCGGATCCAATGTGTAAGGATTGCAGGGATCTCTTCGGATGAGAAACCGGTCCACTCCGGAGTCCCCAAGGGGTCTATTCTGGGCCCTCTACTCTTCTCCCTCTTCATCAACAATCTCCCCAGTGCCTGCCACCAAAAAATATTACTATAAGCAGACGATGCAGTCCTGTTTTCCAGCCACCATGACATTACAGTCCTTGAATCCCAGCTGCAGATTGACTTCAATCGCATTGAAGACTGGTTCAGTTCTCATAAACTTGTCCTGAACCACAGCAAGACTAAAGCCATGTCCTTCTGTAACCGACAGAGCAGGCACAACTCTCTGTCCCTCACCATTAAGAACCACGCTGGGAACCCACTTAAACATGTCAAGGAGTTCAAGTACCTTGGTATTACCCTGGATAGTACCTTCTTCTAAACTCGGCATATTGACACTGTTGCCAAGACCGTCAATATACGGATTGGACTACTGCACAAACACAAGCACTGTATGCCTGCGGATGCCCTTAAACTAGCTATCTACAGCTCTGTCACCTCTATCATTGACTACGGCCTTGCCATCTATGGCTGTGCCCCAACAAGTGCCCTCCACAGGATCTCAGTTGCTCTCAACAAAGCCTGTAGACTACTGACGGGTGCAGCCCGACAAACTCACACCTGTGACCTCTATGCACAGGCCAGCTGGCTACCCCTATGCAGCAGAATACAATACCAGACCTGCTTACTTACCAAAAGATTCTCTCTTGGTCTCATGCCACCTGGTGTTAGCTCACTCCTTACTACCTACAGTGGCACTCAACAAACACGTGGTGCCCAATCTCTAACCTTTCAGGTTCCCAGATTCGTACCTCCATGGGTCAGCGGTCCTTTATCTATAGAGCCGCTCAATAGTTCAATTCCCTCAATAAAAGCACTTTCCTCTACTACACTTGGACCCTTCAAAAGGAATCTCAAACTTTACCTCACCTCTACCACTCAATGTGACTGTTTTGTTGAACAGAGATCTCTAAACACCTCCCAGCTCACTCATGTCTCACAGCCCGCCCTTTCCCAATCTCATTCCCTCTGGCACTGGGCCTTCCTTGTTACTCCTTTCCTGCTCCACATCTCCACTGGTGCAAGACATTTTCCACCACCATCGGACAGTGGCCCATTAGCCTGCCAACTTCCTCTCCCGGTCACATGCCTGCAATACTAACTGCCTATGGTGCCCTCTATCTCTTATTGTTACCGCAGCCTGCTGCCTACTCAAGCTGCTCGTTTTATGAATATTATCACAATGTATGTTATAACTGAGTATCATTATTTTTTCTTTTAGTTGTTTTGGTTGTTTATTGTGCATCCTTTTACTACCTCTGTATGTATGTATGTTGACCCTCATCCTTTGACGTGGAACCTTTGTAAACGAGCAGTTTCTGCTCAAAGGTATTTGTAATCCGAGAATTTAATAAATAAAATAAATAAAAAAAGTTCAACACTAAGCAATGGATTAACTGAAACATTATTTAAAGAAAAAAACTGTAATAGATTTACTCATTAATGTCCACCTAATATCTAATGGCAAATGATCACTTTCAGCTTTATTAATTATAGTAAAGTAGCTCTAGTCTCAATAGGCCAATCCCAGATAGTGTAGTCAATAACAGATGCTCCCAGCAGTGAATGATATGACCACTGACCATCATTATGTCCTAACAGTCTATCATTTAGTGGATAGAAATGATATTCTTGTATAAATTTAATGAATCCCTGGCCTACATTGTTTGTGTTACAGTCAAAAGATTTCCTAAGCAGAAGTATTGGGACATCACATAGGGAACCCATTACTGAGTCTTCCAAAAGCCCGCTGAATGCATCTATTCTGGCACTGAAATCCCCCACTCTTAAAATGGTATAGTTCTTATACAATTCCTCTATCAAGTTCCCAAGGATGTCCCAAGGTTCATTAATAGCGAACTTGGAGGAGACAGGCAGAAAAAAGATTAATAAAAATTAATTCAGGACTGAATTCCTTAATGAGAAGAATAGTACACAGACCAGCTGTTTTGACAAATTTAGTGGACAAGCAATTGTCAGCATTGAAGTATCAAGCAGGGCCACCTTAGGTTCTGCCTAGCCTATTATATTTCTTTGCTGGGACATGGAACAATTGAACATTATTAATCTGAATCTTGCTCTTTTACATGCCAGGGTCTCTTGAGAGCACACAATAACATATCCTGAAACAAACTCTAACCGTCCTTGATCCCCCATTTAGATCCAAGACCAGTTACATTCCAGGATGATAAATAATTAAAAATGTTATCTGTTACTGCACTATGAGAAGTATTAATATTAGAAAACAAAACTGGAGGATTAGTATTTAGTCACTGATAACCAGCTAATAAATGAAATCCATTAGCAGTTGGAACCTCAAAATAAACTGAATCTGCCATTAGACAAATTACTGCACACAATGGGACATTAGCTCTGTAAAGTTTGCTTGGCAATACAGTAGAAGCCTCTTAAAGGGGACACCTCCATGGATGCCCTATCGTCCCCTTTAAGTGGCTGTCCCATTTATCAGAACCAGCCTTTTTTTCCATCGCAGCCGGAAAAGACTTTGCTCATGAGACACACACACGCGTTACAGTAACGAACAAAGCAGAGGAAACAAACAAAACATCATGAAGTAGTGGATACCAGTACTTTTTATGATTACAACTCCTTTTTGTAAAAGTGTGTTTGGTTTGGTTCTTGATTTAATCTTTATTTAATTGGTGAAAGCATCACACTGAACTTTAATTAAAATCACTTAGCTTCACTTAGCAACTTTTGAGAGAAAGGAGTTGGGCAGCTATAAAACCTCAATAACTTTTATATTCTCACTCAGTGGGAGGTCGACTCTTTTGTTGTTTCTTGTAGATGCTATCCTGCAAACCAAACACACTCCAGACAGCTGCTAAACACACTCCAGAGAGATGCTAAGTAGGTGGGAATTTGAATCAGCTTAAATGTAAGGCTCTTAATGAGTACTTAACGAGGCATGATTAAATTTTCCACACCTTTTCCTATACTTGTAACTAGATAATTGTCCCAATTAAGCGACAGGACCATCCCAATTAAACAGAAGCTGGTGCCATTGAATAACATTAGTTAAAAATCTGTGCCCAGGGAATCGTCCCAATTAAGCAGATGTCCCCTTTAACCATGTCCCCTTTAAGTGGCTTCTACTGTACAAAAATTCCTAAACTGTCCAGGATGTTACATTTCTCCAAAGCCTTATCTGCAATTGTCCTAGACTTAAAAAAAAACATCCAGCTGGGCACCATCGAGAACATTACATCTGTTAGAACTAATCATATCCCAATAATCCAAAGAAATTCAAGATGATTCATAAAAAATAACTAATTGGTTTTGTTAACTTACTGTTAGTTTCCCCCAAAACTGCTTAAGCCCTAAAATACTAAGGGAGATCAAGCTGGAATCATGTGAACAGGTGTTTACAGAATAAGATGTTTTGTTTTTTCCTGTTCACTTATACTAAAATAATATTACATTTTTCTAATAGATGACCATTGTTCTAAAGATAAGTGGCAAACCTATGTGCTGCACAAATAGTCTGATTGAAATCCAAACCATATTCATCTGTAATATGACTGCAACAATGTTCTCTTCGTTAATCTGAATCTCCATCTTGGTACAGAGAAAATAAGTAATAGACTCTAAGAAAGTATTACCATCTACTGGGTCCTTGATCTTATAACCATATTCATTTTCATTTACTTTCATTTTGCATTTTGCTGAAGGGTTAGACAATTGAGAATGAACTCATTTAAAATGGTGACCCATGGCATAACATAAAACAAGGTTACAAAATGACAAAACATACCAAGAACCATAAATACAATAAGTGCACATTACATATAAATACATTTCACAACATGAGAGAATAATAATTCTGATAAGACATCAGGGCCTGGATATTCAAAGGGGTTGTGCATGGTGCAACAGAGATGACCTGGCACATCCCCACAATGTGCCCCAGTTGGATATTGGAAAGGCTGCCAGGCACAGCGAAAATCCCAATGTGCTGGGGCACAATAAAATGGCATGTAACACAGATGCAGGGGGCATGCCCATGCTTATGTGGCACATCCTGATATTCAGCCCAGGATATGCGGCTCATATGCTGGCGCAACCCTGCATTGCGCTGCATAGGGGGGCTCAAAATTGAGCCGGTGAAGAGTGGGAACAAATCCTGGCCACCCACAGGGGGGCTGCTGTATTGCAGGGTGCAACACAGCAGCCACCAGCCATGGGTGGCCACCCGCCCACTCAGAACACCGTCCACAAGCACACATACCCCCCCGGTAGTCTAGTGGTAAACCCTCCCTCCTGTGTCCCCAATAGCTGGTTATAATCATACAAAATCCCTGGCAGTCCAGTGGTACCCGCTGTCCTTAGCCCAAACAGTGGTACAGCACCATATGTAATTTCCCCGGTAGTCTAGTGGTCCCCCCACCCATTGCTGTGATCATGGTAAAGCTCCATAGAATAATTTCTTGGTGATCAGTGGCTACCCCCACCCCCCATAGAGAGCCTTGCCAACCTCCCCTCCCGTCATTGGCAGCAATACCACCCAATTGTTTAGCCAGGAGAGCTATACAGCCAGGTCGCCAGCAAATGACAGATACAGTATGGGCTGAGAGTCCAATGGTCCATAGTGTGGACTCAATGGGCTTGCATGGCATACTGTACTAGACAGTCCCAAATATGTGAATGACATATTTGTGATTGTTAGTACAGTATGCTCTGTAAGCTCATTGGTCCACACTGTGAACCAATGGGCTTCCAACCCATACTGTATACTCGTCATTGAAGTGGTGCTCGAGCTGCATGCAGGTGGTTTGAGCCACCTGCTGATGATGGGGGCAGGAGCGGGTTGGGCAAGGGGTTCTCTGAGGGTGGGAGGGAGAGGGGGTGCCACTGGATCACCAGGGAATTATTCTATGGAGCTTTACTGTGATCACGGCAATGGGTAGGGGGGACCACTAGACTACCGGGGAAATTACATATGGTGCTATACAGCAATCAGAGCTAGGGGTGGGGGGTTCCACTGGACTGCCAGGGATTTTGTACAATATTAACTGGTGATCAGGGACACGGGAGGGAGAGGGGTACCACTAGACTACCAGGGAATGGTTTGTAGGTATTTTACCACAATTGCAGCTATGGGGCGGGGGATGCTCCAGGATCCCCACTGCACACATCATTTTGTGCAGGGCACCAGGTGCAATTCATCGGGCTGCCCTGTGCAAGGCATGCAAATGGGGCCATAATGACATGCAAATGGCCCCGTTTGTGCCTTGCATATATTATTGTCTCATTTGCATGCTCTCAGCTGAATATCGTGGGTGATGCACCCAGCACAACTGTGCTTGCTCTGGCACATCTCAGTGCTCTCTAGCTGTGGCTTACACAGATGCAGTCCCTCTGCACCATGCACAGTGCCACTGAGCCATGTACAGTCCATGCCATATTCAACGGTGCTGTGCCATGGCGCATCACCATTGAATATCACCTGACCCGGCGCATCCCAGTTGCACTGTGCTCAGACTTGTGCCCCTGCCAGGCATAGTTTGAATATCCTGGCCAGTATTAGAGCACAGATAGTCAACATAGACACAGCAGGACTTAATTTGAGTAATTTTAGTATCCATAAAATATGAGTATTCTTATAGACACAGGTTTTACATTTACCAGTCAAAACCTTGATGGAAGACTGTTCCACAGCTAAGGAATCATTTAATTAAAGAAGTGCTTACATCTTTTAGTTGTTGATTTAGGAACAACTAACTCTCTATATACTGCTTTCCTAAGAATTGGGTTTAACTCCCTAAATTCAAATTTTTCTAAAAGGTAGTCTGGTATACCTCCTTGAACACTCTTATAAGCAAAAACCACCTTATGTAGTTGCTTCCTATCAACTAGAGAAAGCCAACCCAATTTAGCATATATACAACAGTGGTGAGCGTCTGTTGGACACTGAAGAATTAGCTTTGCCAGCCTATTATACAAAACCTCCAACTGCTGCAGTCTAGCCAAACTAGCATAATCATAAAGAACAACACTAAAATTAAACAGCGGAAGAACCTGTGTCTCAACTATTTTCTTTAGCACACTACTCCCTAGACAGTTTTTATAGTGGTATAATAACCCCACTCTTTTACCTATAGCCCCAATAGGTCTATCCACATGGTTATGGCCCATTGCGGATGTGTCTTCCCAGTAATCTAAATATTTATAATGAGAAACCTGCTAAAGCCTGGCCCCCTCTAAATCTGTAATGGTCATTTCTGAAAAATTTTTAAGCTTTGAAAAAGACCCCAGGACCATTCATTTTGTTTTACTGATGTTCATTTTTAGCTTAGATTTAACAGAAAAATGCTGAATGCCATTAAAACTGGATTGTAAATTTGCCTCAGTCTCTTGCAGAGAGCAGGCAGAGGTATAAGTAACTGTATCATCAGCATACAGACGGTATACTGATCTGTTAACTGTATCTCCAAATTTACTTAGATATAACAGAAATAGCAAGGGGCCAAGCACCGAGCCCTGGGGGACCCCTCGGACAATGGGCAAAGGGTCTGAAGTCACATGATTTATAGTCATAACCTGGTATCTCCCTCCCATATAAGATGCAAACCATTTCAGGGCAGATAAAGACAGTCCAATGTCCCTTAGTCCTAATAGCAGTATTTGATGGTCTACCATGTCAAAGGCCTTGGAGAGGTCAACAAAGATGGCATCAGTTAAATGGTCCTTTTCCATTGCTTTGTTGATGTCATCCAAGACCCTCGACATGGAGACCACTGTTCCATGGGACTTACGAAACCCTGACTGGCATTTATCATGTAAGTTATTCTGGGACAAATAGTCCATTAGCTGGACTGCCAGGAGCCTCTCAAAGAATTTGGAGACCTGAAACAATAAGGAGATTGGGTGATAGTTTATTAGCTGGTCAGGGCTTTCCCCCTTAAAAATGGGGACAACAGTGGCCAGCTTACAGCCCTCAGGGATAACCCCATCCACAATAGACCAATTAAAAAATGTGAGGGACCAATAATTTGTAAAGCTGATAATTTTAGACGTGATGGAGTCAAGCCATCAAGACCACCACCCTTGTTAGTTTTATGGCCCAGTAGTAAATCTAATACATCATTTTCCTCTATCTTCTTAAAGGAAAAGGTGTGACAGCTTCTATGATAAACTGGGGCTATGTTGATGTCATTAATAAAATCACCATCGGTATTACCAAAGAAGTTACCGGCATTAACAAAATAATTGTTGAAGACATCAGCGAGAGACCCAAACCCATCCTGTACTGGGATTTCAAAATTATGTGTAGAATCTCTAGACTGTCCATTTAGATCTTTGACAATTTTCCAAAAGGCCCTTGGGTCTCCAGTTGATGCATCCAATTTGGTGGTATAATACTTTCTCTTGGCTTCTCTTACTGCTGCAACATAAGCATTTCCCTGTCTTCTATAACAGTTCCAGTCAATTTTATGATTAGTTGTATGTGTCCACTCCCACTCCTGCATTTTCTGTCATTTAAGTTTCCTTAAAGCAGTATAATATGAAGTGGTGGAACATTGTTTAATTTTCATGGTTTTTAATGGTGAATCCCCATAAATTCAGTTAAAAAGTAATTCCAAGCTAATTCAGTATCTGGAATAAAATGAAGCCTATCCCAGTTAATGTTATCTAAATCTTTTGTAAATAGCAAATAATCAGATTTTTTTTTGTAGCCCAAAAGGAAATAAACCTAGGTTGAGTTGGAGTTAAATACTTCCCTCTTACACAAATAAATCATGTTGTGGGCACTGTTCATGTCTTCCAATTGCCCTGCAGTGTAATTATGTGGGGTGATTGTCAAAATCAAGTCTAATAAAGTCGAATTGCTTGTGCTTTTAACATTTATTCACGTGCTGTCTAAAATTATTTGCTCCAACGCTAGAGAAAGTGGCAGATTTTTTGCAACACTTGAATCTCCTTTTAGTAACCAATTCTCATTGAAGTTTCCCAATAGAAGTACTTCATGAGTATCCAAAAGGGGGGGCCCAATACCTCTGCAAGTTGATTCATTTTATATTTTGAATTTTGGGGGTGGTGGTAAATACCTATAAGCAACAGTGATTTCCCTGCAGGAAACTTAATTTCTAAACCAATGTATTCACAAATATCAGGGCATATTTCAAAAAACAATCATTTAGGAGAAAATTTATATGAAACATATACTAACACCCCCCCCCCGCTTTTTGTTCCTGTCTGCCCTGTGTGTATTATATGCTCTAACCAAGATGTCAACATTGTCTACTCTATTATGTAACCAGATCTCAGTAAATATCATATAATTAGGGCTATGCTTAATTGAAAATTCTCTAATAAAATCTAGTTTTGGTACCATGCTCCTGACATTAGAATTAGAGAGAGATGCAGCAAATACTCACAATGCTGCACCTGCTGGACCACCACGGCATCCCATGGCGCACATTAAGGGATTGTTTCCTGGACCCCCCACCCCCCATCCCACTACTGTGTTGTACTGTTTTTGTGTGTTTTTTTCTTTGTTGTTGTTTAATAATACACATTTTCCCTTCCCAGGGAAATCTTTCTTGCTCAACATAGTGCAATACATTTCTGTGAAAAATACCCTTGATTTCATTGCAGTGTGTCACATGATGGAGGAATTCCCATTCTGAAAAGCCGCCCACATTCTGCCTCCCCTTCTCAGCAACATTAGGACGTGATGCCAGGGAGAGTGTGGGTGTGTGCTCCATTACAGTGAATGTCCAATTGTCTGGCAGTTTTCTGAATGTTTCTTTATGTTATAATGTTCAGTTTGTGGTGAAACGTGTGGGCACGATTCCAGTAAGAAGAGTCTTCTTAGTGGAAATGTTCCCACATTTCACCATAAAGTGAACCTTATAACATAACGAAACATTGGGATAGCTGCCAAACATTCACTATTTTGGAGCATGCACCTGCACTCCCCCTGGCATCATGTCCTAACGTTTCTGAGAAAGGGGGAGCAGAATGTGGGTGGCTTTTCTGAATGGAAATTCTTCCACCACGTGACACACTGTAATGAAATTATGGGCGGTTTCTTCAGAAACGTATTGCACTATGTGGAGCAAAAAATATTCCACTGGAAGTAAGGTGCCCACATATTAGGTTATGTGCATCACCATAATTATATAACATGGTGAATCTCTGCAAAGCAGCAGCGCAACTATCTGTTGAGAACTCTGGCCTATATTTTTTAATGCTATGTTACAACTTCCTTTACTTACATCCTGACTGGAATGATATGAGAATTTCCAGTAGTTGAGTCTGCTGTACTACCTTTTTCCATGTGTGAAATAATGAAGGAGCATTCCTTTTAAACTGGTGCTGACCAGGACTTTGTCAATTTTTTCCTCTGCTTTCCTCCATCACATCAGTTAGTTGTTATATATCACTTCTGTTGTAAATTAACAGTTATGCAGCAGGCAGTGTTTTATGACACCACAGAACAATATCTATTGAAAAGCAGCTACAAATAAATACAAATCTGGTCAGAACAATATTGAAAGGCATGCTCTTTTTTTTTAATATATGAAAAAAGTAGTCACCTAAGTAAAGCAGACAGAAATTGTGAAAAGAGGCGTATCATTCAAGTCACGACTAGGAGGTAACTAGTGGCTGTGGCAATGTAAAGTAGCATAAAAAAGTGCAGTTCAAAATTGTCACGACATTCTTGCAATGCTGCTTTAATTGATAATGACAGTATGGCATCATGAGCTCACAACAATCACACAACACACAAAATGCATCCCCAGAATTAATGGAGCACTCAGTCATGCCTTGTGTCCAGAAAATTGACAAATGGTAACACAGTGAAATGGAAGTGTTTCAGCACATACAAAGCCCCCCAGAATTAATGGCGCACTCAGTCATGCGCGCAGTGGTGGCATAGAGTCCCCAGATTTTTTCTGCATGCCCAAAATGCATTTTCCTTGTGTGCAGAAAATTGACAAGTGGTAACACAGTGAAATGGGAGTGTTTCAGCACATATAAAGTCCCTCAGAATAAAATGATGACCGTGAGCACCCTGTTGCTGGTCCAATGTGCTGTGCAAGGCAATTCGAGCAAATGCAATGTGATCATTTCAACTGGATGGAAGGGTGCCCTTTGGCTGCACACTAATAGTAGCCTTGGTGAGTAGATATATATAGATATATGTTTCTGTATTTTGTAGGTGAGGAGGGTGGTTGACATGGACATGTACTCATGGTATTGCTCTGTATCACAGGTCACAGAAACTGTTGGAGTGCACATTCCAGTGCTCAATGAGAATTTTTTGCATTGAAATGGGAAATGGATAACTCTCAAGCACATGAAGGTAAGTATCTTTTTGGGGGTGGGTGGGGGGACTCATATTTGCAGGTTTGTCTTTAATGATTTCTTATTTTGTTACTTCTTCACACATTTCATCTGCATCCTTCTGGAGTCCGGTTGTTAATGATGGTCATGGTCATCTAATGAAACGACTTCTGCATGTTGTATGTGTGCCCAAGCCCGGAGGAGGGTGGTGCCTGATGCTGAAGAACTTTTTTTGGATAAGGCCACTTTGACAGAACAACGAAGCATCTTGAAGTTTCCTAAAAAAAGAAATTAATGACTTCTTACAGCTTAATTGTCATTTGTCCCTCCCTGGTTCTCAGTCTCAAGTCAAGTTATATTTCAAATCCTCATCTTGTCAACTAACATAACCTGTGTGCAATATTTTCTGCAGTCTTTCCAAAACAATGAAATGGATGAAATAAAATCTTCATGCTTACCAGAATGAATTTCACATGGATATTCCATAGGTTCCTCTCTGTACAGTACAGCTGCAGGACCATTCCCACCAAGTTTTAGTGATGGAGACTTTTTTTGTTAACTTGTAAAAAAACAGAATAAGTGTACTGTATGTGTTTTACCATAGCAGCTCTGAAAAGTTACAGAAAACAAAACGTACAACTAAAGGAAGTGAAACAGCATAACAAACATGAGTACACATACTCACTTTATGGCTTAAATATTAAGAAGCTTTGTGTCTCTGGCTGATGCATGTGGTGGTCCAGACAGACTCATGCTCAGTGGTGGCAGTGGTTAACATCGGTCCCATTGGTGGTGGTCAGTGGGGGCAGACAGACTCATGCTCAGTGGTGGCAGTGGCTAACATCAGTCCCAGTGGTGATGGTCCAGGGGTGGACAGACTCATGTTCAGTGGTGGCAGTGGCTAAAATCAGTCCCGGTGGTGGTGGTCCAGGGGGTGGACAGACTCATGCTCAGTGGCGGCATTGGCTAACATCAGTCCTGGTGGTGGTAGTCTGGGGGGGGCGGACAGACTCATGCTCAGTAATGGCAGTGGCTAACATCAGTCCTGGTGGTGGTGGTGGTGGTGGAGGTGGTGGTCCGGGGTGGCACATTGCCTTTTAACAACTTCAGTTAAAACCTGCCAACATTAACCACATCATCATCATCCTCATAAATAAAGTTTCCCTCACAGTCATCTATGTCTGAAGTAAGAACACTGGGAAATTCTTTCTCCATTGTGTCATCATCTATGTCAGTGGTGGGCCGTTTCAGGCAGCCACTGCCAGTGCCACCAGGATGGTCCATTTCCACATCACCAAAACCACCATGACTAGGCAGGGGTATGAATACCGAGGTTGCAGTCTGTGCTGGTATGTGCCTCTCATTCATTTTAATGAATGTTGGCAAACTAACATTTGCAGGAGACAGTTTTGTCCGATGATCCCTGACTATTGCACCTGTTCAGCTGAATATCCTCTCAACACTTACACTTTAGGGTGGGCATGTGAGGTACTTCAGTGCCACTGCAGTCAGCTCTGGTCATTCACTGACCTTTCCACTCCAGTACAAAAGAGGATCTTCAGTTATTGTCAGATGCCTGTTTTCAGACAAATATGACTCAACCATTCTCTGAGCCGCACTAAGTCCAGTTGTTGATGCATCATCCTGTTCTCCCAAATCATTTATTTCACAAATACCCACTTGGGACAAAGCCTCCCAAAGTGGGTTGATGCCAGCCACTTTGGATGACAGACAACCTGGAACTGCTGTCCCCTTTCCCTTGCAAAATATGCTTGATAGTCCTACAGGTACACCTTCAGCCGGATTATGCTGCTAAGGTTTGCTGACCTTGGCACATGACTTCTGTGCTCCATGAACCAAGTGCACCAGTTGACCACTGATATTTTTTACCTGTTCAGACCCTCCCTCCAGCACTAATGCAATTCCATGTTTGTATCGTGGGTCTAGCATTGTTGCTATAGAAAAGTTGTCACTACGCTGAATGCTCACAATGTGACAATTCTGGTTGAATACTGTCAGCATGTGTTGCAGCAACATACTGCTACCACTGTATCTGGCAACATCAAGGCCATGCTGTACATTCTCAAATGTCTGCCTCAGCACCCACAGCAGTGGAATTGATTGGCTAATGGAGGCAGACTCGCCACTCACTGCCTGTGTGGCATGTTCCAAAGGCTGCAAAATTGTTATTAAAGAGTCCATGAGGTGCCACTGTTCTGTCGTCATAGACATGGAGGCCCCAGAACTGTCACGGCTAGTGTACATCACAAGATATTCTGAGATGGCTTTGTATTGTTCATACAACCTCTCTGCCATGTATAAAGTGGAGATCCATTGGGTGACAACTTCCAGCTTTAAGCGATGCTGAGGCAGGCTGTTTTGTATCTGCAACTGCCGCAGTTGGTCACAGGCCTTTCCAGATCTTGAAAAGTGAGAGCAGATATATCGTGCAACGGTCAGCATTTCCTTTATATCAGAATGTTGCAGAAACTCCTGCACCACAAAATTAAAACAGTGGGCCATGCATGGAACATGAAACAAAGCACCAGTCATGATGCATTTCACCACATTTGACCCATTGTCACTTGCTATGAACCTAGCTCTCAGGGACAGAGGGTATAGCCATTTGCCAGTTTCAGTCAGTACCACATCTGACTTGTTCTCACCAGGTCACATTGTGCATAGCAATCATTGCATGCTGTCAAATTCCTGGAAGATTGCTACTGTGATGATCCACCTTACTGCACTGATTATTCACACTGCCAACATCACAAACAACCCCAGGCACCTTCACCCAGTGTGCAGTTATACACAAATATGAACTCCCCACTGTTTTGCCACTTGTCCACATATCCATATTTACATGGATGAATGGAGAGGAGGAATGTTGAAGGGCATGTCTTACTGAGTCGGACACAGTGCGGAACAACTTGGGGAAAGCGCGGGTAGAAAAGTATGTCCTGGATGGGACTTTCCATTTTGGACAGGCACATGCTGCAAACCGCTGGAACTCAGAATTCTCCACAAAGGAGAAGGGCAAAAGATCAATTGCCAGCATTTCTGCTACAGCAGCATTAAGTTCACGTGACACTGTATGATTAGGGGATACTTCAGCTTATGCGCAAAAACACTGTAACGAGGGCTGACTTAAACGTTTTACACAGGGTATGATCACAAATGGTTATGCTCTGTGATGAATGGCATTGGCAGGGGGTGGAGTGTGGATGTTTGATGAAGATGGTTGCACAGGTGATGATGACAAACCCAGAAATGGATTTATTTTGCCAGATTTGCCAACTGGGGTTGATGTACCACTTGCACTAGACATACTGCATTCACCACCACCACCACAATTGCTACTCTCACAAGCACTGGACAACATTTCGAAGTCATTATGGTTCTTCACCTCATCATGCCTGTAGTAATCCTCTGCTCTTATTACCTCAGTACTGCACATGTTTAATTTGCTACTGGACTTAACAGTCATGGAAGGGGATAACATGCTCGCTATGGTTGCTGGTGATAAGGGTGAATGCCCCACTGTGGTATTAGCTGCCAGCTTGTGCTGGGTCCACAGTGCCAAGTGCCTATTCTTAAGATACGTATGCTGTCCTCCTGTGCCCAGATGGCTCCCCTTTTTACTTCGACTCACACGCACATGGCAAACCTGGCAGATTGCAACTGACTCATCATTTGCATCTTGAACAAAAAAGTCCCAATCAAGGGATTGTGATGCTCTGCTTTTAACATGTCCATGATGTGGCTTATTTAAGTCCGTTATTTTAAGCACTGAAGTGGGGGGAGGCACGTGATGTTTCGGACACTGCACACCTGAACTGCAACTGACCACCACAACTACTTATCATATTTATTACTGGGTCATTGTCATCGACTAAAACTGGTAAATCACAAGTTTTTACATGGGGGATTCCTGCAAACAGACTCAGACACAGCCACTTTGCATTTCTTTTTCTCCGGTTCCCAACTGGGGTCAATTACATCATAATCATATTCATCAATGTCACACACATCCACATCTTCTGCTTGGATGCTAGCATGTGGACTGCATGTTGCAACAACAGCAACATCATCGTCATCATCACATTCATCATCAGCATCTTCACCACCATCACCTGATATTTTTTTACCACACTGTGAATCACTGCATGGAAAATGTGTGACATTAACTGCTATGGTGGACGGAATATCACATTGTATGCTATCGTTGACATGATTATCAGAATCCTGAGGTTCAGTTACTGGGATGTTACTGGGAAGTATGACATCATCCTTGCTGCCACTCACTTGCACTGCTTCGCACTCAATATTTTTGGATATGGTACACTGGTTGGAATTCGAACTTGATGCACCAATACTAATACTACCCCCTCCACTAACACCAGTAACACTAACACCACCGGCTGGGAAAACATAATTTCCTCTAAGTATGAGTGAAGCTACTGATTGGGCTGCAAAAAACATTGCAGGAGAAATACCTTTCCTCACATCAGCAATTCACTTCTGCATCTGTGTACTACCACGCCCACAGACTATCTTACTGCCAGCATTACCATGGCGAGAAACAGCTTTGCTTGCACGTCTCTTTGTGGGCATTTTGGGGGACCAACCGGACCAACCACAATATTATAACCAAATTTAGATTTTGATACATTCACTCTCTGATTGGGGGGACGCTGAATGTGAAGCCAAAAAAACAGCTGTAGCTTCAGCAACAGATAAAAGACTAGTCTGTCATGCAATGAAAACAACTTCAGTAACCAGTGGTGCTGATGACGTCACAAAAACAATCCAATCTAGCAAAAAATTCCTTTTGCTGGTGGGGTTGGGGGAGCACTGACTGCAGATTTTTACGGCAGTACAAGCAGCAAAACAAAGAACAGATACCATGATCACAGTACAAAATCAGGCAGCTGCAGTGGATAACAGGTTCACACACTGCTGCGCCTGCAATTACACTAGTCTGTGGCACAATAAAAGGTGTATTATTTGATGTCACACAACACCGTGCACACACACACACACACACACACACACACACAGAACAGTTTGTCTACAATGCTGAATGAGTAGTGCATAGCAAATTCAAAATTTCAGTAATATGCCACATATTGTAATGTAAACAACCTGAAATTATGAACTGCTGCACCAGATCCACACAACACACAATCAGCAAGAATATTGCAACAATTACTGACGATATTACTGTGTGTACATTAACACAGTCAGTTATATAACAAAAATATTACCAAAAAACAAAGAATTCACTATTTCTCTAGCTTAAATCTACCTACACCACAGATATGCCCCTCCCCAAAGCACACTTTCACTGTCTTTCACTACACACACTCAATGTTGTACATTAACATTCAAAATCCACACAAAAACAAAAATGCTCGATGATATGATGATTCCTACAATCGATGAACTAAAGTTTGAGGCCCCCCAAAAAAGCAAAAATGCTTTTTTAACAGCTTTTAGAAGGTTTCAATCACAGACAGCTCTCAGAGCACACTGTCTCCTACTCCTTCCTATACATACTACCCTAAACTGAGGCTGTGCAGATCAATATAGAGCCCGTGTGACCTGAAATCCCATGAATCACTGCAAAATGTTTCCTTCTGAGCGCAAAAACAAGGTGAAGTGAGGCGAAGTGCATTGTCCTCAATGCACGTTGCCTTAAAATTTGGGGGAGTAGTGGTCCGGGAAGCCGGAGTAATGCAAAGTCATTGTTTTCAATGGACTTTGAGTTATTCATTATAACGCTAAGTACTCTGCTTCGCATTGTGGAGCACTCCGTGAATCCACCTTTGCTCAGTGAATCACTTCGTGGAGCAGATTGAGTCCACTTTGCCCACCACTAATTAGAATAAGTGAATAATATACCTTTTTTTGTTGTTGTTTCAATTGCACAGGTCCAGGATTAGGGTTTATGTCACCACATTGTAAGAGACAAAAAGCAAAAACTAGTTGATTTAGCAGTTTAAGTTTTAACCCAAATTTCCCAAAGTAATAACATTTTAATAAAAAGGGCCCTGTCCCCAAATCCAGCTTTAACATGCTGTGAATCTGATATTCTATGAATAAAGGCAGCAATGATAAAGCAAAATATTGCAAAACTGGCAAGTCCCTAGTCAATGGTATGTCTCTATGGGTATAATCCATAGGAGATTTCCAGGTATTGCTTACCAATGTTACCATGTATGATGGAATCAGTCTAGTTTCTTGTTCCCCCATACCTTCATTTGGGTACTTAGAACCCAGCAGACACATAATAATTAAACCAGAAAGCCACAACCTTATATGAATGGACTGGGGGAAATGCATCATGGTAAACCCACTTCAGAACTTACAATCTATGCCAATCTTAAAATTAATTAACCATGGGACGACCAATAAACATTTAAAATGCCTACCCTTCACAGATCTGCAATGCAGACCAAATATGTAACTGTACTTAAATAAAAACAGAATGCAAATAGCTACTTAAATACCCAAAATGCACTATAAATCATTCATTAGCTAAACTGCAGTGTTGAACATAATACTTGAATTTTTTTCTGATAGTTAGTAGAGCCAAAGGCTAACATAATTTCTCCACTGAGTGGCGCAGCCACTCACACTCATGCCACATGCTCGTGCTGTCTGGCAAGCACCCATTTTTTAAAGGGACCAGAGCCCTGCCTCCAGAGACAACTCTGTGTAATGATTGGCCCACTGCTGAGCCCCCACACAATGCAGTTGTTCAAATCCCTCAAGCAATGATGTTATATGACTGCAGCTATAGTTGTTACTTGCCCCAGGATTACAAGTCCAGCTTCAGTTCTACCTTGGTGCAGGGGAAAAAATGGCAAGAGCAGTCAGTGTAGTGCTCACCCACAGGACACAGCAGTTTTGGTGGTCCTCTCCACTGCATGTACCCCTTAAATGCAGGCAGTTTGTAATTACCAACATTAACACGTCAGATGGAACGTAGAGGGTGCATATAACCTCAAGAGACCAGCACCAAAATACAAAACATTGGGATTCAGGTGGAGGATGATTTTCCACAGCCAAAGGGGACACAGCCTGCAAATCCTCAGCAGTGATATGCATCCCAGTACTACCTATCTGCTGAGGACCTAACTCCCGAAAAGATGCCTGAAAGACAGAGGGGGTATATATTACTTTAAGGGATTAAGCTACAGTACAGGGGAAATCTCTCTTCAACATATACTAGATTTCCCTACATAACCCACCTTCCCCAGTAATGAGTTGCAACCTTCTTTAATTGCAATTACATCAGCACAAGTAGCTTGCAGCTTTGAGAACAGGGATCTGCTTTTCTTGCTTGAAGATAAAGGAATCTCTTTAGATATCCTCAATGTAATGGTTGATTTTGGTATTTCACTCCCTAAAGCACAACCAGGAATAGGTGTTTCAGTATCATTCTCCTGAGAGCTTACTCCCGGAGAGGGACTTGACCTTATTCCACAACACTTCTTCCTTTTTTTGATGTGATTTAGATTTTTTATGTTTTTGTTTGTTTGTTTGTTTTGTTTTTGGGACCTTTCCATATATACTAGAATCTAGAAAGACAATGGAACTGAAGTCTGGCCAGAGACCTGGCTTTTGGTCCAAGGCTTCCAAAGTTTCCACTGAGGATGATTCCTTTGGAAGCTGGATTTGATTGAACCTAAGAACTTGGCCCTCTGTTTACTGTAGGTTAAACAGGGAATCATCTGTTTTATTAAGTGTGTTTTAAGGTGTTTTTACAACACTTTCTACATTTATAATAATTGCTTTGTATGTGTATTGAAACTAGTGAGTTATCACCTTTACATTTCAAACTGTTAGTAAACATAATCCATCTTTAGGATTGCTTTAACTGCAAGGCTATACTGCCAGTTGATTATTAAAAACTACACATCTCAAGGCTGACTCTGTGGTGTCAACAGGTATTGGGGCCCCTTACTATATCAGGATGTCTAAACCCTGGCTGTGTTCATGTCAGTACAGATTTCTGGGGCTGCCACAGCACCGACTTCTGTCTTATTCCATTCTCTCTCTTACAATTTTAGATGTGAACTCAGATCTACAAGGTACAAATGTGGCTACTTACCTACTGGCTTGGCAACATGTGGCCAGCCTTGAGATGTGTAGTTTTTGATCAACAGTTGGCAGCATAGCCTAGAAGTTAAAGCAAAGAGCTGTGAACAAGCTTTGTTCATCCAGCAGAATGGGGTTTGATTCCTACATACTCGACTTGTATATTGTGTTTTTATTTAATTTATTTATTTAAACTCTAGGATTACAAATACCTTTGAGCAGGAACTGCTCATTTACAAAAGTTACACATCGAAGGATGGAGGGGAAACATACATACAAAGGTTGACAATGATTGATAGACTTTAAGCACAACAAAGGCTAGGCTAAGGCTACATTCCTACTTGGGGAAAGGCAACAACAACAAAATAAAAGCAGGTTACCAAGCAAAAACAACACATAAGCAATAGAGTTAGTGAGGGTAGGATAAGCGGGGTAGAGAAAAGAGTAGGCTGGCTGAGGGTCCATTGTCTAAGGGGAGGGGAGGATAGTAGAGATGTGTGCTTGATAGTAGTAGGAGGGGACCCACGTCCAAGAAGTGCCAAAGGAAGAGGGGAGTGGACATGTAGGGGAGGCACATGGAGGGTGGGAGGGAGGGATGTCAGAGAAGGAAGCAGGAGCCAGAGTATTGCAACCCTAGGGAGGTTACGGGACAGCTAGGGGGAGTGGTGATCCTCTTTGTGGAAACAATCACACTGACTGGTTAAAGTGAGGTGTTGTCAGAGTTGCCTCTTGAAGGTGCCAAGTGTAACAGTAGTAAGTGTTACTTTGTTGAGCAAGTTATACTACAGAGGAGCTTTGTAGGTGAAAGACCTCTGACCCATAGTGGTCCAGCATCTGAGGACCTGGCAGATTTGGTGTTGTGCATTTCTGGTATGCTGGGTACTGTTGTATACAGCAAGAAGCTTTTCAACACCTGGCAGCAAGAGCCCGAGGAGAACCTTGTTGGTTACCAGGCAGATCTAGTATTGGATCCTGCTGAGGAGTGGTAGCCACCCGATCTGGGCGTACAAATTGCAGGTGTGTGTTAGATGGGCAGTGCCCATTAGGAGTTGGCAAGATTTTTTAAGTGCCATTGATATCCTGCAAAGGGCAGTAGGGGAAGCTGAGCAGTAGATGGCTAGGCCATAGTCGATGACGGACGTGACAGAGCTGTAAATCGCCAGTCTAAAGGTATCGGCTGTCATGCAGTGTTTGTGCCTGTGGAGAAGCCCTATCCATATATTCGTGGCCTTTGTGACATTGCCGATGTGCTGTGCAAAGGAGAGGGATCTGTCCAGGTGATGCCAAGGTACTTAAACCCTGGAACTGGTTCGAGAGTAGTCCCTGCTTGGTTCATGATAGTGAGGGGTCGAGAGTTGTGCTTGCTTCGAGCATTGCAGAAAGGCATTACTTTTGTTTTGCTATTATTCAGAACAAGTTTATGTGAACTGAACCAGTCCTCAACGTGCTTGAAGTCACATTGTAGCTACCCCTACATAGAAACATAGACTTTGATGGCAGATAAGGACCGCTTGGCCCATCTAGTCTGCCCATTTCCCTACCTACAGGATAGACCGTAGATCCTAGTTAACCAACAGCCTATTTCTTCCTACCCCCCACAAGAATTGCCTTATGTCTGTCCCATGCATTCTTGAATTCTCCCACAGTTTTAGACCCCACAACCTCCTCAGGAAGGCTGTTCCATGCATCCACTACCCTCTCTGTGAAATAATACTTTCTCACATTGCCTCTGAACCGCCCTCCTTCTATCTTTAAATTGTGTCCCCTTGTTCTTGCAAGTCTCTTTTTCTGAAAGATGCTACCCTCTTGGACTTTGTTGATTCCAATGAGGTACTTAAAAGTTTCTATCATGTCCCTCTCCCTTCTTTCCTCAAGGGTATACATATTAAGCTCCTTTAGTCTTTCCTCATCTGACTTCTCTTGCAGACCCTGCACCATTTTAGTTGCCTCCTCTGGACTACCTCTATCCTGTCTATGTCCTTGTGGAGATGGGGTCTCCAGAACTGGACACAGTACTCCATGGGGTCTCACCAACTGTCTGTACAGAGGGATAACAACTTCCTGTTCTCTGCTGCTGATGCCTCTCCCTATACATCCCAGTATACCCCCAGCCCTCCCTACTGCCTTCTCAAATTGCTTGCTAACCTTAAGGTCATCTGATATGATTACCCCCAGGTCCCTTTCCTTTTTTGTTGTTGTTACTACCTCCCCACCCATTGTGTATTCTTCCCCTAGGTTCTTGTTTCCCAGGTGCATTATTTTGCACTTCTTTGCATTGAATCCTAGCTGCCATACTTCTGACCATTCCTCCAACCTTGCCAAGTCCCTTTTCATCCTTTCCACGCCTTCTTGTGTATCAACCCTGTTGCAGATCTTTGTGTCATCTGCAAAAAGGCATACTTTTCCTTCCAGTCCCTCTGCAATGACACTGATGAAAACATTAAAAAGGACTGGACCCAATACTGAACCCTGTGGTACCCCACTAGTACCCTCTCTTTCTTCAGAGTGGACTCCATTTACAATTACCTTCTGTGTCCCTGTTGTGCAGCCAATGTTTTACCCAGGCTACCACCCTGGGACCCACTCCCAGGCTGGTTAATTTGACTATTAATCTTTTGTGTGGGACTGTGTCAAATGCCTTGCTAAAGTCTAGGTAGGCCATGTCCACAGCCCTCCCTGGTCTACTACTTTGGTCACCCAGTCAAAGAAATCTATTAGATTCTGTCTGACAGGACCTTCCCGCTGTGAATCCATGCTGCCTTGGGTCCTGTGCCCCACTGGCCTCTAGGTACTCAACTATTCTTTCCTTCAGAGTGACTCCATCACTTTCCCTACCACAGAGGTCAGACTGACAGGTCTGTAGTTTCCTGTGTCTGTCTTGGTACCACTTTTGTGAAGGGAATCACATCCGCCTTCCTCCAGTCCTCGGTACCACACCATCCTCCCATGATTTATTAAAAGAGTAGCTAGTGGTTTCACTAGTTCCTCCTTAATTCTTTTAGAATTCTGGGTGAATTCCATCAGGACCCATTGCTTTGTCCACCTTCAGTTTTAGGAGTTCTTGCAGAACCTTTCTTCTGTGAAAGGACTGGGATCAACTCCTATCAAGAGTGCTTCTGTTAATTGGATTAGGCACTTCTCCTCTTTGTGAATACTGAGCCGAAATATTCTTTCAGTATCCCTGCTTTTTCATTGTCCCCTCTGCCCACCCACCATTCATTCTATTCAGCCTCACTATCCTCCTCCTTGTCTTTCTACGCCGCTGATGTACCTATAAAAGGTTTTATCCCTCTTCTTAACTGAGTTGGCTATCTTTTCCTCTGTTTGGGCCTTTGCTCTTCTGACTTCCCTCCCTGCTTCCTTCTGCCTTAACTGGTACAGCTCTCTGTCCTGCTCCTTCTGTGTTTCCTTATACTCCGAATGCTATCTTTTCTTCCTGACTTTCACAGCCACCTCTTTTGAGAACCATAGTGGCTTTTTTTTTCATTTTGATTTGTTTATTTGCTTCACACAAAGGCTTGTTGCCTCTGTGATGGCAGTTTTGATGATTCCCCATTGTTGCTCCACACCTCCTTCTAGCCTGTTTGCTAGTGCTTTTCTGAGGCACTCTCCCATCTTGCCAAAGTCAGCTCTCCTAAAGTCCAGTACCCTCACTTTTGTATGGCTTGACTCTGTAGCTGAGTTTAACGTGAACCACACTGTTTGATGGTCACTTGTCCCCAGATGGCAACCCACTTCTAGATCTAAGATCCTCTCACTGCCCCCATTTGAGAGTATGAGGTCTAAGATTGCTCCCTCATGAGTGGGTTCCGAAACTAGCTGTCTAATGCCTGCCACCTGTAGGGCATCAAGAATGGCCCTGCTCTTGGATGTGGCTGCAGAAAATGTGCTCCAGTTAACATCTGGCATATTCAGGTCTCCCATCAATAGTATCTCCCCTTTCTCTGCCATTCTAAGAATGCCTTCTGTCATATCCTTGTCCATTCCCTCCCCCTGACATGGGGGTCTATACACAACCCCTGTGCGGATTGTGGTGCCCTTTCAGTCTCCAAGGTGACCCACAGTGCCTCCTCTCCTCCCTGTTTACTCTTTTGTTCAGTTGCTTTTATCCCTTCCTTTACATAGATAGCTACCCTCCCCTCTTCTCCCTGCCTGTCTCTCCTGTAGGTTATGTACCCTGGTATGTTAACATCCCAGTCATGGTTCTCTGTGTACCATGTTTCTGTGACTGCTACGATATCCAGGCATCCTCTTCCATCAAGGCCACCAGCTCAGGGAGCTTGTTGCCCAGACTATGGGCATTGGTACTATTACCCTCCATTTCCTGATGGCCTTACTCCTTTTCCCCATCCCTGTCCTTCTTGCCTTTGTCACTTTCTCCATTTACCCTGCCCTTTTCCCTATCGGCACCTCTATATTGGTGTTTGCCGCCTTACTACCGTGATTATTTGAGAGGCTAGGATTTCCCTGCTCCTTTCCAGTGCCTCCCCTTAGCTAGTTTAAAAGCTTGCCAATGAAGCTTTTAAACCTATCACCTAGGATCCTGGTTCCCTCCCGGACAAATGCAGCCCATCATACCAGTATAGGCTTGCATCACTCCAGGTGGACCCCAGTCCCCAATGAAGCCAAATCTCGAGCTCCACACCAGTTTTTCAACCACTGATTGAACTCATGGTGCGGAACACCTAGCCTCTCCTATGACATATAAGTGCAGCACCTCCGAGAAGGTTACGTGCATGCTACTTGACTAAGGCCCTCCTAATTCCACAAACTCTTCCTGCACTTCTCTAATCCCTTTCTTAGCCAGGTCATTTGTCCCTAGGTGGACAATGACATCCAGCTCCTCCCTGTGCAGCTGCTCCGGCAATCCTGAGGATCTGCCCCTGTCCCTCCAAGCCATGACGCCAGGCAGGCACCTTACCTCCTCTCCCTTCCTCCCCAGTTCTACCTTCCTAACAATGGAGTCCCCACCAGGAGTTGTTTCCTTCCCTGCAGGGTCCCCTGCCACCCTCCTGTGGGTCTCCTTTGTGGAGGTTCCCACATCCTCCTTGGTCTCCATGCGGGTGCCTCCATGAGGAACCACACTTTGCCAGAATGGCACAGGGAATTGTGAGAGGTACAACTGGAGGATGCAACTTCTGTTCCACCACCCTCACCCTCCTGAGCCCACTGTGGTCCAACCGCCTCTTTTGGCAACCTCTGAGGCAACAGCAGTGGCACTGGTGGTCCCTGGATGGAAGAGGAGGTCCCACAAATCCTGGTCAACTCAGCCTGGAGATGAGCAACCTCCTCCCTCAGCACAGAGAGGTGCCTGCAGATGGGACAACACCGCATCCTCCAGAACATCTCCCGGAAGACTGCTGCTCCACAGCCACTGCATTGCACCACTCCAATCATGTCTTATTTCTGGCCCCTTAACTGTTTTCAATCCTTACTATTTCCTCTGTTTTTTTTTCTCTCTCTCCTTACTTTCTGCCTGTGTGCCCTTTAAGCTCCTGATTGTCCTGTTCTGAGACAAGAATATCCTATATTTCTCAGTAGACCACTTACCTGCTCAGAGGCAGACCTCCAGCAGTTAGAGGGGAACAGAGAGCTACTCTTGCCCTTCTAGGATGGTGGGTTTTTGGTGGTTCTGTGATCACTCACTTCCTGCTCCCAAACAGGAAGTTCCTGTTGTCAGTCAAATCCTGTGCCTATAAAAATAGAACTAGCTTTGGGTGGGGGGAGGGAAGGAGGGCAATATACTCCCAGCAGAGAAGTCCAGTCACACAGCAGTCCTTTCTCCTGGTGTCTTCTGCCTAGATATTAGCAGAATTTTTCTACAGGAGCTTAAGTGTCATGGTGATTTGTGTATACTACAGCGTCATCCATGTAGAGCAGTATGTTCTTGTGGCAGATGCTAGGAAGGCTGTTCAGGAAGAGACCGAAGAGCAGTGGTCCCAGAATGGATCCCTGGGGGACTTCTGAGAGGACTGGGCTTTCACTGGAGGTGACACCGGCGATCCTAACATGTTGGACCCTACCTCCGAGGTAACTTGCAAATCAGGGCAATGCATCTTTGGAGAGTTTGATGTTAGACAGCTGCCTGGGTAGGAGTAGATGATTTACAGTGTCAAAGGCTTTAGTTAGGTCAATGAACACAGCCCCCACACAGTGTCCTTGGTCCAGAGTGGCGTGGATGGATCCTGTAAATTCCAAAAGTGCAGTGGTCATGCTGTGTCCTTTTCTAAAGCCATGCTGTTCAGGGCATTGGATTTCATATTTTTCAAGGTACTCAACTAGCTGGTCTGAGACTATATGCTCAAGAGCTTTGGATAAGGGAGGGAGGATAGAGATTGGTCTGTAGTAAGTGTGCAGTGCCCTGTCTCTGCTTTTATGAACTGGTGTAATAGTTGCTTGTTTCCATATTGCTGGGAATTGGGCAGTCCTGAGTGATACTGTAGGTTGAATATATTTGTCAAGGGTTCTAGAATTTCATCTAAGACCAGTGCAATCAGATTCATATTGAGGGAGTCTCCACTATAACCTGCACTGCTGATGGCTTTCCAAATGTACTTTCCGGCTAGGTACACTGGGATCTCCTTGAAGCAGAATTGCGGGGCTGTGTGAAGTTGGGATGCCTTGTCAGAGTGGTCACTTGTGGTAGGGATGTCAAAGAAGTCTGGTGGAAGGACACTGCCCAGATTGGAGAATGCATTGTTAAAGGTGCTGGAAACTGTAACAGGGTCAGACGTTGGTGTACCTTTGATATTGAGCATTGTGGGTGGATTCTTAGGGTCCTTTCCAGTGAGCGACCAGAGCAAGTCACTTATCCTCCCTGTGGTTCCAAAACACACCCAGAAACAAGCTGTACTGTAGTTATGTGCTATTCCCAGACAAAGACAGTGAAATCAATCTGAGCATGTTGACTTGAAAAGAAAAAAATTAGGACACCATTAATTGTTTATTAATTGCAAAAACACATAGACTGGCAACATTGTTAAAACATGAATAACCTGAAATGCATTATTAAAAGAGCATTTTACTTTTTTGATGAAGTTAAAAATATAACAGCTTCTTACTGAAATACTTTGGATGGAATGGGATTTTCTACCGTAAAGGAAATAAATGAATCTAGTTGAGCCTGCAACTCATACCCTTTGAGCATGTCTTACATGCTGCAGCTCTGCCAATGGACCTCAACTTTCCAGAATGCCATTCCCATTATAATGTAAAAAAAGAAAGAAAAAAAAGGGAGAGACAGGCTGTGTATGTGTGTGTGTGTGTGTGTGTGTGTGTGTGTGTCTGTGTGCGAGCACGCATGTATGCACGTCTATGTGTGCGTGTGTGTGTGTGTGTGCAAGTGCGTGTCTGTCTGTCTCTGAGAGAAGTGCTGCACTAACTGAACTGAACCATTAATTAAATAAAATAATTTATGGGAGGGTGGGTGTAAAAACTAGAATTTTGCACACGCCCTTGGTGTGGTATTTTTTTACAAACTGCTTGGACTATGCCCTTTGGGTTAATGTAGCATCCCATATCTTGTGTGTGTATAAAATTCTGGTTACACATACCCACCTATGCATTATTCTATTTTTTAATAATGCAGTTCCGATTATGAATGTTTTAACAATGTTGTCCAGCTATGATGTTTTACAATTAATAAACTATTAATGGTGTCCCATTTTTTTCCTTTTCAAGTCAAATCTGGATAGAAAGAACATAATATTTTCAGAATCATAACACATGCTCAGATAGTTTTTACTGTCTTTGTCCAGGAAAGGCACACAACTATAATTTATTTCTGGATGTGTTTTGGGACCATGTGGAGGATACATGACTTGTTCTGGACACACAATATACAAAAAGAGCATGTTGGAATAAAAGCCCTTTCTGCTAGATGAAAGAAGCTTGTTCACAGCTCTTGGTTTTAACCTCTAGGCTGTACTGCCAGCTATAAATCAAAAACAACAGATTTGGAGGCTGGCCCCATGATGCCAGACAAGTAGATAAGTAACAACATTTGCATCTTGTAGACCTGAGTTCACACATGAAATTGTAAGAGAAAAGGCTGTCCAGCATCTGTCCAGGAGGGGAAGCAGGCTTCTAGGTGATAGGTTTAAATACTTCCTTAGCAAGCTTTTAAACTAGCCAAGGGGGGGAGGTACTGTGGAGAAGCAGGGAATTCCCAGCCTCCCCCCAACAAAACAGGGTCATCAGCAATGTAAACACCAAGCTACAGAGGTTGATAGGGAGCAGGATGGGGGCACATGAAGAAAAAGCCAAGCACAGTAAAGGCAGGGATGAGGCTAAAAAAGGTAAGACCATAAAAAATTGAGGGTGATGATTACCAATGCTCATAGTCTGGGTAACAAGCTTCCTGATTTAGCGGCCTTGATGGAAAAGGGACACCTGGATATTGTGGCAGTCACAGAAACATGGTACACAGAGAACCATGACTGAGTTGTAAACATACCAGGGTATGCAATCTACAGGAGGGACATGGAGGGTAAAAGAGAAGGAGGAGGAGCTCTTTACATAAGAGAAGGGATCAATGCAACAGAACTAAAGGGTAAACAGGGAAGAGAGGAGGCACTGTGTGTCACATTGGAGACAGGTAATGGCACCACAAACCGCATGGGGGATGTATACAGACCCCAATTTCAGGGTGAGGAAATGGGCAAAGAAATGTTAGAAGGCAACCTTAGAATGGTGGAAAAAGGGGAGAGTTTGTTGATGGGGAACTGAATATGCCAGATGTTAACTGGAGCACATGTGCTGCAGCCACATCCAAGAGCAGGGTAATTCGCGATGCCCTACAGGGGGCATGCTTCAGACAGCTAGTGTTAGAACCCACTTGGCAGGGAGCAATCCTAGACCTGGTACTCTCAAATGGAGATGGTGAGAGAATCACAGATTTAGAAGTGGGTAGTCATCTGGGAACTAGCGACCACTGAACAACGTGGCTCATGATAAACACATCTGTAGAGTCAAGCCATACAAAGGCAAAAGTAGTGGACTTTAAGAGGGCTGATTTTGGCAAAATGTGTGAGTGCCTAGGGGATGCACTAGCAAATGGGCAGAAAGGAGGGGTGGAAGAACAATGGGAGAAAATCAAAACTGCCATCATAGAGGAAACAAGTCTTTGTGTGAAGCAAATAAAACAAAATGAAGTAAAAAAACACTATCATTCTCAAAAGAGGTGGCAGGAAAGGATAGGGAGAAAAAGATAGCATTCAGGAAGTATACGGAATCACAGAAAGAGCATGACAGAGAACTATACTAGTTAAACCAGAAGGAGGAGGGGAAGGCAGTCAGAATAGCAAAGACCCAAACTAAGGAAAAGATAGACAACTGTGTTAAGAAGGGGGATAAAACCTTTTATAGGTACATCAGGGAGTGAAGGAAGATGAAGGAAGGGATAGTGGGGCTTAACAAAGGGAAAAGAGCTGGGCAGATGATGACAGTGGAAAAGCAGAGATACTGAACGAATACTTTTGCTCAGTATTCACAAAAGAAGAAGAGGGGGAGGCACCTAAACCAAGCAATAGAAGCACTCTGGACAGGGGGGGTCGATAACAGTCCATTCATAGAAGAAAGGGTCCTGAGAGAACTCCTAAAACTCAGGGTGGACAAATCAATGAGGCCTGACATGATTCACCCCAGAATTCTAAAAGAACTAAGGAGAGACCTAATGATGTCACTGACTACCATTTTTAACAAATCATGGGAGGATGGTGTGGTACCTGAGGACTGAAGGAGGGCAGATCTGATTCCTCTTCACAAAAGTGGGAGCAAGGCTGAGGCAGGAAACTACAGACCTGTTAGTTTAACCTCAGTGGTAGAGAAAATGATGGAATCCCTTCTGAAAGAAAGAATAGTTGAGTTCCTAGAGGCCAGCGGGGCATAGGATCCGAGGCAACATGGATTCACAGTGGGAAGGTCATGTCAGATGAATCTAATAGATTTCTTTGACTGGGTGACCAAAGTAGTAGACCAGGGAGAGGCTGTATATATGGCCTACCTAGACTTTAGCAAGGCATTTGACACAGTCCCACACAAAAGATTAATAAACAAGTTAGCCACCCTGGGAGTGGGTCCCATGGTGATAACCTGGGTAACAAATAGGCTGACCAACAGGATGCAGAGGGTAATAGTAAATGGAATACACTCTGAAGAAAGGGGGTTACTAGCAGGGTACCACAGGGTTCAGTACTGGGATCGGTCCTCTTTATTGTCTTTATAGGAGACATTGCAGAGGGGCTGGATGGAAAAGTATGCCTCTTTGCAAATGATACAAAAATCTGCAACAGGGTTGATACACAAGGGAGGGGTGGAAAGGATGAGAAGGGACTTAGCAAGATTGTAGGAATGGTCAAAAGTATGGCAGGTTAGATTCAACTCAAAAAAGTGCAAAGTAATACACCTGGGAAACAAAAACCAAGGGGAAGAGTACACAATGGGGGGGGGAAGCACTAACATCAACAAAAATAGAAAGGGACCTCGGGGTACTCATATCAGATGACCTTAAGGCAGGCAAACAGTGTGAGAAGGCAGTAAGAATGGCTGGAGGGATGCTGGGATGTATAAGGAGAGGCATCACCAGTAGAAAACAGGAAGTTGTTATCCTTCTGTACAGACAGTTGGTGAGACCACATTTGGAGTACTGCGTGCAGTTCTGGAGACCCCATCTCTGCAAGGACATGGACAGGATGGAGGTGGTCAGGAAGAGTCCAACTAAAATGGTGCAGGGTCTGCACTAGAAGCTATATGAGGAGAGGCTGAAATAGCTTAATCGGTATACCCCTGAGAAAAGGAAGGAGGGGGGTGCATGACAGAAACTTTCAAGTAATTCAAGGGAATTAAAGTCCAAGACAAGAGCATCTTTGAGAGAAGGAGATGTGCAAGAACAAGGGGGAACAGTTTGAAGATCGAGGGGAACAGCTAAGGGGCAAAGTCAGAAAATTTTTTTTCATGGAGAGGGTGGTGGATGCATGGAATCACCTTCCTGAGGAGGTTGTGGGGTCAAAAACAGTGGGGGAATTCAAGAATGCATGGGACAGACATAAGGCAATTATACTGAAGGGTAGGAGGAAGTAGGCTGTTGGTTAAGTAGAATCTGCAGCTTATCCAATACGTAGGAAATGGGCAGACTAGGTGGGCCAAGTGGTACTTATCTGCCGTCAAAGTCTATGTTTCTATGTTTCTATGCTGTAAGAGAGGACTTGGAATAAGACATAAGTCGGTGCTGTAGCAGCCCGAGAAATCTGTACTGACATGAACACAGCCAGGGGTTAGAATTCTTGATATGGGGCCCCAATACCTGTTGACACCACAGAGCCAGCCTTGAGATATGTGTAGTTTTTAATGATCAGCTGGCAGTGTAGCCTAGATTTAAACTGTTAGTAGTAATAATCCATCCTTAGGATTGCTTTAACCGTTAAAGCAATCCTAAAGATGGATGATTACTACTAACAGAAATGTAAAGGTGATAACTTACTAGTTTCAATGCACATACAAAACAATTATTATAAATGTAGAAAGTGCTATAATACCACCATAAAATACACTTAATAAAACAGATGATTTCCTATTTAACCGCAGTAAATGGAGGGCCCAGTTCCTCGGCAGCATGTTTTCATCAGGAGACTAAAGCATTATGGCTGCCTTATATTACAGGCTGATTTACATATGAATAACTCTGGACTGCAAAGACACACATAAATTCAATAGCTTACTCAAATTAGCTTTTTATGGACTTTGAGGCACTAAGAAACCCTGTTGATGACAGTTCCCCTTTAGTATAGCATCCATCCTGACATCATTTATAGCAATGTCCTCCCTGTCTCTAGTTCATTAAGAATAACAAGTTGCTCCATCAACATAAGAGTAGCAGCATAAGTATTACTCATTAAATTAATAATATACCATTTAAATAGAAACAGAATTTGATAGCAGATAAGGACCACTTGGCCCATCTAGTCTGCACATTTCTCCCTATCAGCACTATTACATCAGAGAGTGCCCGATCTACAGCTCTTTCTCCCTCCCTCCCTCTTCCTTTCTGCTATGATTCCTTTGTGCTTATGCCATGCATTCTTGAACCCCCACCACTGTTTTTGTCCCCACCACCTCTGATGGAAGGCTGTTCCAGGAATCCACTTCTCTTTCTGTGAAGAAGTACTTGCTCACATCTCTCCTGAATCTACCCCTCCAGCTTCATAGCATGTCCCTTGTTCTCGAGTGCCTTTTCTTCTAATAAATGGTCCCCTTCTGTACCTTATTTAAACCCATAAGTTATTTAAAAGTGTCTATACTAACATACTAAAATGGCAACAGAATAGGCCTAATGGTCTCTCGAGTCTGCTCGATTTTCAGCACCCGCACTGAGGGCCGATTTTGGTGTCCCCTTCCTTGGGTTATAATGTCCCCAGTCCCAGATGTTCCACCTGTATTGGGCCTGGTCAGATTTACCCTCCACCTGTACCTGTCCCATCCCCTCTTAAACCCGTCCACAGTCTCCACCTCTACCAGCTCCCTGGGCAGTGCATTCCATGGTTCCACTACCCTTTCAGTGAAATAGCATCTCCTCCTCTCCCCTCTGAACCTGCTCTCTTCCAGCTTACACCCGTGACCTCTTGTTGCCCCACCCTCCTTCCTTTGGAACACCCTGACTGGGCCTCCTTTATTGATCCCTTTCATGTACTTAAAAACCTCTATCATGTCCCCCCTATCCCTCCTTTCCTCCAGGGTGTACATGTTGAGCTCCTTGAGCTTCTCCTCATAGGTCCTCTCCCCATATCTATCATATCTCCCTTCTCCTTCTTCTGCTCCACTGTGTACATACTGAGGTCCTTTAACCTCTCCAAATAGGGCTTTTGATGCAGACCCTGCACCATTTTAGATGCCTTCTGGACTGCCTCCACTCTGTCTATGTCTTTCCAGAGATGAAGTCTCCAGAACTGGACACAATACTGTAAGTGGGAGCTTACCAGTGATCTATACAGAGGCAAACCACCTCCCTCTTTCTGCTGGTGATACCTCTCTCTATGCACCCTAGTATCCCACCTGCCCACTCTGCTGCCTTGTTGCACTGCCTGGCCACTTTTATGTCATCTGGTATGATTACTCCCAGGTTTCTTTCCTGTTTGGTGGTCATGAATACCACTCCACCCATTTTGTACTCTGCCCCTGGGTTTCTGTGCCTTAAATACATTATTCTGCACTTTTTCACATTGAAACCCAGCTGCCATACCCTTGACCACTCCTCTAATTTTCTCAGGTCTCTGCTCATCCTTTCCACTTCCTTCCCCACGGAGTGTCCACCCTGTTGCAGATTTTGGTGTCATACACAAAGAGGCAAACTGTCCCTTCTAGCTCCTTGCAATGGCAATTATAAAGAAATTAAAGAAGACCGGTCCACACACTGATCCCTGAGGCAACCTACTGATCACCCTCCCTTCCCTGGAGTTAACTTTGTTTTCTACTGCCCTCTGTCACCTAACCCTTAATCAATTTCTTATCCAATCTACCACCATTGGACCCACTCCTAAGCTACCCAACTTGCTTACTAGTGTATGTGGCATGATGTCGAATGTCTTACTGAAATCTAAGTAGGCCACATTCACCACTCCACCCTGATCTCGTTCCTTGGTCACACAGTCAAAGAAATTTATTAGATTCTTTGACATGACCTTCCTCTTGTGAAACCATACTGCCTTGAGTCTTGTAATGCACTGGATTCAAGAAATTCTATAATCCTTTACTTCATAGAATCACAGAATCATAGAAATGTGATGTCAGAAAAGGACCCTTTTGGCCCATCGATTGTGTCTCATACCCCCCCCTACTTACTTGCCCTCCTCATCCAGATATCCCCCCTTTGCCCCAGGTCAACCCCTTGTGTCTGTCCCATGACTTCTTGAATCCCACCACCATATCGATCCCCACCACCTCCTCTAGCAGACTGTTCCAGGGCTCCACCACCCTCTCAGTGAAGCCCCCTCACGTTGCCCCTAAACTTTCCCCTTCTTAACCTTAGACTATGACCCCCCTAGTTCTAGCACCTTCTTTTCTTGTGAATAAGCTCCCCCCTACCTTATTAACCCCCTTCCTATACTTAAACATATCTATCATGTCCCTCCTCTCCATTCTGATCTCCAGCAGGTAAAGATCCAACTCCCTCAACCTCTCCTCATAGGGCTTCCCATTCAATCCATGCACCATCTTAGTGGCCCTTCTTTGAACCCTTTCAATCCCATCTATGTCCTTGCATAGGTGAGGTCTCCAAAATTGGACCCCATACTCCAAATGAGGCCTCACCATGGATTTGTAAAGTGGTATCAGCACCTCCCTCCTTCTGCTCGTTATACCTCTTCCTATGGACACCAGCATTCTATTCACTTTGCCACCACCTTGCTACATTGGGTCCCCATCATAAGATTATTACTGTGCACTTTTTGGCACTTAATTTCAGCTCCCAGGTTTTTGACCACCCCTCCAGCAATCTTAGCTCTTCCCTCATAACCTCCACCACCTCTTGGATGTTCACCCTATTGCAGATCTTTGTATCATCTGCAAATAGGCAGACCTTCCCCTGCAGATCTCCGCTATATCGCTGATATAGATGTTAAACAGGATGGGCCCCAGCACCAACCACTGGGGACACCACTCATCACCTCTTCCTCCCTGAAATGTACCCCATTTATCACCACCGTTTGGCTTCTGCCCATCAACAAGTTCTCCACCCACCTTGTAATTTTCTGGCCCACCCCCAAAATTTCCAGCTTATTTACCATCCTTCTGTGGGGGACAGTGCCAAAGGCCTTCCCGAAGTCCAGATAGGCCACATCCACTGCTCCTCCCTGATCTACCACCCTTGTCACCCAATTGCAAAACTCGATCAGGTTCATCTGGCATGACCTCCTTTATGTGAATCCATGCTGAAGGATGTCCTGTAGCCCACTTTCGACCAAGTAGCTGATCATCCTTTCTTTTTTTTAGATAGATAGATAGATAGATAGATAGATAGATAGATAGATAGATAGATATTTTATTTATATAGCGACCGTCTCCAGAGACTCAGAGCACTTTACAATACAATTTAAAAACACAATAGCAAGTTAAGGCACTTGATTAGAACAGTGCTGACAATAGTAGCGTGGACAAAAAACACGCAGTAAAAATAGCATTGATATATCCCCGAGTTGGACTGAAGGATTCTTACTCTGGGAAGGGGGGGATCACAGAGAAAGTTAAAATTCATGGGTCCATTGAATACTGTTTCCATGGCCCCACATAACAAAGTTTAAGTCCCTAGTGCACAAAAGAGTTGGAGACCAGGATTGGAATCCTGGTCTCCAATGCCGCTGGTCAAGCTGCTAGATGCCCCAACCCTCTATGCAATGGGAGCAGCTCAGCCAGCCTCCTGGATCATGGTGCCCTTGTGTGCCATAAGCACCATGGACAATGACAGGGAAGCGCTCACTGAAAGTGCTGTATATCCCATCTCGCTGTCTGTGCTAGCGCTACACGAACTAGTGCTCTGTTGACTGGCGCTGTTCATGTAGTGCTAGTCTAACCGGGTACTGCAAGATGACAATGCACAAATCCAATGCAGAATAAGCAACAAAATACAAAGAAAACCAATTATCATATAACATAGTAATTAAAAACCACTGAATGACTGGTGAAACTACAAGGTTTTTAATCTTTTTAAACGATTCCACCGAGGATGCCTCCTGAAGTTGTTGAGGAAGAGAGTTCCAGTGGGTGGGTTCGGCCACTGAAAAGGCTTGATCGCCATAGTTCTTCAAACCTCACCCTAGAAACACTGAGGAGGCAACCCTTGGTGGAACGGAGAGTCCTGGATGGGTGGTGGGGCTCTAAGAGATCTTGCAGGTAGACTGGTCCCCGATCTTGTAGGGCCGTATAGGTCAGTAAACCAACCTTGAAGATAATCCTCCATCTGACTGGCAGCCAGTGCAGTTCACAGAGGAGCCACCTCATTCTGCATTAGCAGCAGCCATTGAAGGTTACCTCCAGAAAGCCCCAAGTAGAGGGCATTGCAGTAGTCCAGTCTAGACATGACAAAAGCATGCTCCAGTGAGGTCAGGTCCTCAGGTGATAGAAGGTGTCAGATCTGGGTAATATTCCACAGATGATAAAATCCACTCTTAATGATGGCCTCCATATCACCTCCATCACCTTGCCTACCACCGAGGTGAGACTGACAGTGCAGTAATTGCTTGCCTCCTCCCTGCTGCTGCTCTTGTGAAGTGGCACCACATCTGTTCTCTTACAGTATTTTGGTACCCACCCTGTATGCAGGGACAAGTTAAACAACCTTGCTAGAGGAGTTGCCAGCTCCTCTCTTAGTTATCAGAGTACCCTAAGATGCAGGGCATCCAGACCCATAGCCTTGTCCACACTCAACCTATCTAATTCTTGTCTTACCCTGTCCTCACTGATCAGGCTAGGATCCACCCTTATGTCATCCCTTTCCCTCTCCCTTAACACCAGTTCCCTTCCCTCCACTTCCACCGTAAAGACAGAGTAGAAGTACCTATTTAGAACCCCCACCTTCTTGAAGTCCCCTTCCACTTGTACTCCCCCCTCTCCCTTCACCTTTACTGTTCCCTGTCGTGATTTCCTTTTCGCTCCTATACACCAAAAAAAAGTTTTATCACCCCTTTTGGCCTGCTTAGCAATTCTCTCCTCTGTTTCTGCTTTCACCTTCCTAATCTTCTGCCCTGCCACCCTCAGCTTCTCCCTATAAGTTTCCCTGTCTTCCTTCCGCTGTGTCCTTCTATATGCTTTGAATGCCCTTTTTCTTTCCCCAATTGCTCTCTCACTTCCCAGGTGAACCAGAGTGGCCTGTTTCATTTTCTGTTCTTCCTCACCTTCCTTATGCAGATTTCCATAGCTTTTAGTAACCCCCTCTTTATTGAATTCCATAATTCCTCCACTTCCCCATTCTCTCCTCCCCCTCCATTTCGTTCATGAATATCTCCCTCATTTTTTCAAAATCCACCCACCTGAAGTCCAGGACCTCTGTGTTGGTCTAACTCACTTTGTTCCCCATCCTAACCTTGAAGTTCACTGTATTATGGTCACTTGCTCCTAGGTTGACCCCCACTCCAACTCCTGCCACAGTATCCCCATTGGTGAGGACCACATCAAGTATGCTGCCACCCCTAGTGGACTCCCTAACTGTTGCATGAAAGCTCCCTGGAGGGACTCGAGGATCTCACTACTCCTGGCTGACCTAGCTAATGGGATATCCTAGTCATCATCTGGGAGGTTAAGGTCACCCACCAGCAGAATCTCCCCCTTGAGTGCCATCTATTGAACTACCTGCAACATCTGCCTATCCACTTCAGCAGTGATTCCATTAACTTCTCCACTGCCAATGTCAGGCTGACCGGCCTATAATTGCCAGCATCATTCCTGCTATCACTTTTCTGTAGTGGGACTACATCTGCACCCCTTCAGTCCTCTGGAACCACTCCTGTTTCCAGTGAGCTGTTTAATAGAACTGTTAGAGGTGCATCTATTTCCCTGAGCTCTGTCAGTACCCTTGGATGCACCCCATCTGGCCCCATTGCTTTGTCCACCTTCAGATTAGTATGTCCCTTCAGGACTCTCTCCTCCAAAAAAGGACTAGTGTCTGCCTCCCTGCAAAGTTTTTGTTACTTTTTTTTGCGCCCTCCCCTTCTCCTTCCTCTGTGAACACTGAACAAAAGTATTTGTTCAGGATGTCTTCCTTTTCCTGGTCCTTCTCTGCACCCCCCCCTTTTAACCTTACAATCCCACCCCCGGTCTTCCTCATTTCACTTAGATATCTAAAAATGTCTTGTCCCCTATCATTATATCCTGGGCTATTCTCTCTTCATTTTGTTTCTTTGCACTCCTTACTGCTTTCCCTGCTTCCCTCTGTTTCCCTAATGCACTTCCCTATCCTCCTCCCTCTTAGTCTCTTTACACCTTCTGAATGCCACCCTTTTAGCTTTTACCTTTTCAGCCACCTGTTTTGAGAACCATAGTGGGTTTTTTTTAGGGCTGCAGTGGTAGTAGCCCTGCAGACCTTTTGGGATGAGTAAAGGGGCTCTGCATTCCTTCCTAAGTTTCCACCCACTGTTCCGCCCACTGTTCTTTGTTTAGCCATACTGACAATCAAAACTATCTTACTTTAATTGACATTTCACTACCAATTTTTCTGTTCAGAATATTATACCACAGGAATGTCTCACTACTTGCACAGGGTCTCAAAGACTGCTTTAATTATGTTTACCCATACTGACAGTCAGTGCTTTGATTCTGCTTAGCCATGCCATGAAGAATCTTCCCAATCCCCAATAAGACACACACACTCAGGTTATATGTTTTTTGGCAGAAAAGGCTGATTTACTCGACATTATTAATGTATACAGAAATACCATAATCCACACATCATGCATAATACAGAGTATATGATAATAATCAGGTTACACAAGCAGGCTATATATGCCAGAGTATTCCCTAAGGGCAGCAGATGCATTCCGTAGAAAGGTAACAAAGCCAGCCCAAGGCCAAACAAATCTGGCAGACCCCCACATGGCCGGCCAGTCCCCTGACGAGCCTGGCTTGATGGAACAGCCTGAACAGACTAGGCTCTGACCATGCAGTGTGGCCCTCACTGGGCCCCACTGCCTGGTTGTTGCCCACCGTGGTTCCACTCCACCCCACCTTTTGTGATCTTCGTCAGAGTAAGTCCTCACTGGGTAATCTGTAACCACATCAATAACACCTTACGAAGTCTGTAACCTGAATCGTCCACTGCCCACTAATAATCCAGGCCAGTATCTGCCTGAAAAACCATGGGAGAGTGGGAGGGATTTCAGATGTACCTTCAGGTGATGTCCAGACAGCAAGAGGAAGATTCCTCTTCTGCCTGGACTTTAGAAGCTGGTCTGTGCCCCACCCTTCCTTGGGCTGCTCTGGCCCCTGTCCAGGTGGGGAAAAGGCCATTGGCCACCACTGTCCCACAGTAGCACTTTGGGCAGAGGTGGCCAGGGATTGGTTCCCAGGTCTCAGGGCAAGAGACCCCCCAAGAGATGGCCAGGAGTGGCCATGCCCTGAAGAACCTTCCCAATCCACAAAAAGACACACTCACTCAGGTTATAGTTTTTTTGGCAGAAAAGGCCGATTTACTGGACATTATCAATGTATGCAGAAATACAATAATCCACACATCATGCATAACACAGAGTGTATATGATAATAATTAGGTTACACAAGCAGGCTATATATACTCCAGAGTATTCCCTAGGGGCAGCAGACGCGTTCAACAGAAAGGCAACAAAGCCAGCCCAAGGCCAAACGAACCTAGTAGACCCCCACAGGGCTGGCCAGTCCCCTGATGAGCCTGGCTTGATAGAACAGCCCCAGCTAGGCTCTGGCCATGCAGTGTGGTCCTCACTGGGCCCCACCGCCTGGTCATTACCCAACACCGTTCCGCTCCGCCCCACCTTTTGTGATCTTCATCGGAGTAAGATCTCACTGGTCCACCCCTAACCACATCAATAACACCTTATGAAGTCTGTAACCAAATTGTACACCACAAGATATGCATGCAGTGTTCATCTCGCACAAATGCCCCCAGGAGAATACTTTAGCTCTATTCCTCCAATACATTCTAGATGCTATTATTAAAAATCACCTGCCCCACTTCTGACAGATGCACTCCATCTGCACCAAAAAGGCCTCATAATATGGGTAAATGTCCTGATGCCCAATTACTTTGATTCCCCAGTTGCAGCAGAAATGAGAGATCTCTTGGTTCACCTCCTTATGCACTTTCCACAATGGTCTGGCTGGCGCCCCCCTCCTTTAATCTCCCTAAGGTATTATCCTGGATCAGGCCAGTCTAGTGGCAGGCATGTATAGTAGGATCCAGTGGAGATCCATCATAACACCACGAATGACATCGATGGAAGACAGGTGCCCCAGAACATGACCCCCCAAATGTATAACCAAACCCTGTGGTGGGCTGATAACTAATCCCAAGTTTTTAAGAGTCGGTATTGGGTAGGCACACTTCATGCCCCCTATTCTGCACCAGCTGACTGTGGCCTTATCTGCCAGAGTGCCAAGCTGATCCCATTGACATTGATGCACCACCCAAGCTCATGCCCTCTCAACAAAGCAATGGCCCATTAGGTAAAATGTTTTGGGTGTGGGCGGGGCACCTGTAAAAGAAAAGTGTGAGAAATGGGTACTGTGTGTCATGCCCTGCGCTGCTACTCTTTTCCCTTCCTGAGGCCATGCATGCCTCCTGTACACCCTGGACTTCCATCTGCCAATAGCTTGTAATCTATCCTCTGTGCAGCCCAGACTAGATGCCTCCGTAGCAGCCCCAATCCTGAATGAGTGTGTATTAAAAAATTGGGGGTCCCTGCCAGTGGCTGTAATTCCCTTTTTTAGAACTGCAGTGAACTGGTATCTAGTGACTGGCTTCCCATTAGCATGAACAAAGAAATCCCCTTGAGCTCCTCCCCCTTCTCTGGACCATGTACTCTACTATCATGCGCCAGGGCAGAAAATCAGTCCATCCACCTGGGGTAGCTTGATAACCCTTGTGGACCCTAGTTACGATGTTTTGGAGTGGTACAAAGTAGCTCTAGTGTATTGTGTTTGACTGTCACATCCCCCTGTTGTAAGTTATGCCCCATTGATATTCCATCATTCTCCATCAGCCCCAATATCCAGAAAGCCCCCAAAAATGCACATGCAAACAGAACCTTGAACAGCATTGACTCATCCCCAGACCAACAAATGTGTGGTAAGACCTCCATTATGTCCTCTAACAAGCCACTGTCTATCAGTTTCCTTTTGTCCTGTCTAACGGCCCCTTATCCTTGCCCAACCTTCAGACATCTTTCGGATGATGAAAGTCCCCATTACATTTTGGAGGCCATGCATCTTAGCGATGCAGGCTAATCCAGATAAGTGACTATGTATGCAAGATTGTGCCCTGCCTTCCTCTATCATGTGGTGCACAAACAGTTGAATAAGCGGTAGGTGTTGCAGTGTGCCATAACCCTTAGCCCCCGACCCCACAGAAATCCAAGAAGGCATTTAGGTGAGCCCCATATGTATGCCAAGTTGCTGGTGCCAGAGCATGTTGCACCAAATCGGCTGTTCTTGGATAGCTACCTGCCAGAGAAAAGTCAGCACCTGGGCCAGCAAGCTCTCCACTGCTGGGACCTTCTGCCTGAAGCACAAGAATTGCAAATGAGACAGAGCATCCACAATTACATTCCCTTTCCCAGGCATGTGCTTCCCTCTGAGTAGGATATTGAGCAGTAGGCACCTGAGAACAAATACCCTCAGGAGCCTAATGACTTCCTTGGAATTTGATGACTGAGGGTTGATTATGTGAACCACCCCCTTGTTATCCAGCCGGAAGAGAACATTTTTTATCTTTCAGTCTGTCCCCCCATACAAACACGGCTGCCACAATGGGGAAAAATTCTAACAAAGTGATACTCTGGAGCAGGGCTGCCTCTCTCCAGCTGTCATCCCATGGGCCAGTGAACCAGGAGTCCCAGAAGAAAGCCCCATATCCAATGCTCTCGGCTGCATCCGTGACTGAAAGGGGACCCAGTCTGTCAGACTGATATCCCATTAAAGTCGCTGAGGAAAATATCCCAGACCGCCAGGTCAGACATCATTTCCGTCATCACCCAGATGTGGTGATGCAGCAGGAGAGCACCCCTTATTGCCCATGCTAATTGCCTGATGAATGGTCTCCCAGGTGCTATGGCCTTACAGGCAAAGTCCAGGTCGCTGATGAGTGATTGCAACATTTTAACAATGATCTTGGTCACTGCCTTTACTTCCCCCACTGGCTGAGCCTCCCCACCTTCTTGCCAGGGAGCCGCAACACCATCTCTGCAGAATCCAACTGAATTCCCAGGTAGATAAGCTGAGTTAACAGGACCTTTGTCTCCTCATGCACCAAGGGCATACCGAACCACTCCATCAGCTCAGAGAATGTGCAGAGCATGGTACTGCATTCATCTGAGACTGGCAAGCCGATGAAGAGGAGGTCATTCAGGTAGTGCGTTATCCTACTGGAACCACAGTGCTGCCTGGCCGTCCACTCCAAGAATCTGTTGAATGTCTCAAACATAGCACAGGAAACTGAGCAGCCCATGGGCATGGCCATGTCATAGTAAAATTTGCCATTAAATGCGAAGCCCAGCAGAACATGGTCGGATGGACTGACGGGCAGCAGATGGAAAGCCGACTTTATGTTGCATTTGCCAAGAGTGCCCCCCTGCCAGCCTGTTGAGTGAGCCAGACTGCTGTGTCAAAAGATGAATAAGACACTGCACTGTCCTCTGAGCTGATGAAATCATTAACTGAAGACCCCTTGGGGTATGACAGGTGGTGTATCAACCTGTACTCTCACGGTGCCAGTGGAGATGTGCAATTGGGCAAGTGATGGTACTGGAAAACGGCCAGCCACCCTACCCTCCTCCACCTCTGTGGTGATCTTGGATGCCACAACATGCTTTAATGTGTTTGCTGACTTAAAATTATGTGCTGTTGTAGCCACCCGAGGTCCTTGGTAAGGGATGTGGAACCCATTGGTGAAACCTTGTAATAGATACAGTGCATCTGTTCTGCAGGGGTATTGTTCCAACCAGGGGACATATTTCTCAGTTTTTAGGGGGGACCTCACCCCTTTCTTGATGGGTCTGTCCCACTTTTTTCCTTCTGATTGTGAACTGTCCCCTTTGCTCACATTACCCATGCCTTGACAGGCACTGACTTTGTGCTTCCCCCTACAAGTACTGCATTCGTGCCTGAACTTGCAGAAGACTCGAAAACATTTTCTGGTATTGAATTTTCTGCATGTACCCGCCCCTTTCTGGCTGACCCAGGGATTTTTTGGCACCATATGCCCACAGCCCATGCATGCCACATTGGCGGGCTTGACCCTCGTCATATGCCTGAACCATAGGTCGTGATCTATGCTGTTCCAACGCATGTCCAGGGATCAGACAAAATGCATGCAAAATAGCTAATCATATCATAACCATGCATTACCCTCATATGCCAAATGTGTAGTTTTGATGTTGTCTCTATATTTGAGTAGCTGACTGATTTTATACGGAAACTTCCCGCAGAAGATCGACATGAAAATATCAAATGCTGCTGACCAGTTGTCAAACGTGTGGGGTACTTTTGGTCTCTGTAGCTTATCTTGCTTGTCCTTATCCTTATCCCCTGAATCAGGGAGTTCCCTGAGCAGGAGCTGAAATATCTCTATGTATTCACCTTTACAAGTCTTATCCCTGAGTGCCAGAGTCAAGGGGGTGTCCATGGGGTCATCAACCACCACATATGCCCAATGCTTGTCAGGCTGTTTCGTGGCTGCCAAAGGGGTGCCCTCCATCCCAGATGCAAGAGGAACTTCCAGCCCAGTAGATAGGGGCTGGCTAGCCCTGATAGCTGTTGGCCCATCCCCCTGAGTGGCCAGCCCCCACATGTGATGAGCCCCTTGGTCAGTGTGGCCCAGGGCTGGACTGTGGTGTGCATTGCTTACACCAGCCCCCACCAGTGCCGTGGCTGTGGTGTGGCCGTGATGTCCCCCACCTCCTCCGGTGCCATCTGGGCCCCGGTAGCTCTGAGATTGGTTGTAGGTGTTTGAGCAACAGCTATATTATTCGTTATGTTACCCCCTCAAAAAAACTGCTGACTACCCCAGGGTGCCCAAAGCCACCCTTGCCCTCCCAGTTGTGGTAGGCCAGAACATGGTCCCCCGTACCCTGCACTGCTGATGCTGCACCTCCAAGCGTCCCCTCCCCCCTGAGAAGCAACGCAAGAACCAGGAAAGTGGCACTGGCCACCAGTCCTGCGGTAGGTTGCCGCCAGCCCCTGATACCGGTCCCAGTTCCCCAGTGCTTGTTGGAAAATCATCCCCCAAATGCCTCCTAGAACTGGGCTGACAAACCCTGTGAAAACCCTTCACCTTTTTCAAGGCATGCACAGCGCGGAGCCTCCTTACTGCAGCTCCTGGCACCCGGCCTCTGACAGACCTAAGCTCCGCCTCTCATTGCCCCCTTTCTCCATTAAGGCTGGAATGCTCCCCCTGACTGTTGGGCCCTGGTTCCCAACTTACCACCGGGGTGCCCGTGTTAGCTGCTGTACTCACCCCTTCCAACTGTAGGGGGAAGTGCGGTCACCTCCCTTGAATCTCCTGTGGCTCACCCATCCTCTAGCTGGGTTCGGCAGGGCCCCATGGTGATGACTTCTGGCCCATGCATGGCAGTCCCTTGCCTCAGGACCACCGTCCTCCTTTTGCCTACTGCAGCCAAAGCCTCTGCCATTTTCCCTGTGGGTCTCCTAGTGCACTTACTTTGGCGTGATGTGCTGGGTTTGCCAACCAACTGATCAGGAACCTCCTTCAACATCACTTGTAGCCAGTTGGGGCCCCCCCCAGCTCCATCAGCCGCTGCAGCGCCTCCTGCAAACTGGGGCCCGAGGAGGCCTGGGCCCCCTCAGTCCCCTGCACCGCAGGCCTGTTACCTGAACTCACGTTGCTTTTGCTAAGACAGTGTGACTGGCATTGGCAAATTTGTAATGCAAAAGCAGTTGTTGAGATGAGATGCCCCTACCATCCTCATCCACCTTATTATTCCCTCTTATGACTTGTGTTGTGAAGAGCGTTGCATATATTCATTTATGTATAAACGTTTGGTATTTATTTGTTTATTTATCTGTATATGTCTTTGTTTCTTTTTCATTTTTATTATATATGTAGTTATTTATTGTTTATATATTTTTATTTGTTCCCTCCACCCCCACCCCACGGAGAGTACCCCATGGCCCATAACCAGTTCCAGCTTCCAGGGTACAGGGTTCCATAACACAGTATATAAATACAATATTAAGCAGGGGAAAAGCAATCCAGTCCTCATCACCTGGACTGAATTTGGGGTGGGATCTATCCCCTGTAAAACAGTACATCCACAACCCATGCATAAAATATATGGTATGTGAAGGTCTGGGAGCCTTCCTTTCTGATGAACAGTTTAATTCCTCATATAACCTGCTTCTGCCTTTGAAGTGGGTTCCCAAAACCTCTCAAACAATGAAATAACCCGTATTAGAATGGCAGTGAAACAATAAAAGAGGGTCAGAGTGGGCTTTGTGCCTATCTTTGCAGTGTCAACCAGCAACATAATGCCCCTTAACATTCCCATCTGAAATGCTACTGAAGACTAGGCAAATCTAGATTGAGCTGTAGTGAAATTAGCCCCTGAAACATTGCACTCATATGAATTTTATTTAATTTTTTTAACTAGGCAGGTGCCTGCCTCGCCGTATGCGTTGGGTTGAAAGCATGCCAGGCAAGATAGCCGCACCATGTCTCGAGAACCCGTGAGACCTGGGACCATCCTAACATGCAAATGGCCCCAGGCAAGATGGCAGCTGAGAAAGTGGACGATAGTAGCGCCCCTGCCAGCAGCCAGCCAGAGGGGTAGACCCCCAGGAACCTGAGCCGCCGCTCATGCAAGAAACACGTTGCCTCAACAGAAGCACAGGGGGAAGGGGAAGTCACCCTTTGCTGACCTAATGGCCAGAAATGCACACAAAACAACCAGTGCAGCAACTGCACCATGCCCTTGGATGGAGACGATATGGGCAGGCTGTAAGTATCACCCCCCCCCAAATGCCGCGAACACCGGCAGGCCGCATGTCTATTTCCCCCCTCCCTGGCACTGTATCAGAAATCTCCCCACTGCCCTCCAAGATCCAGAACCTGAAGTTTCATGACCCTGGGCCACTGAAAACCCCAGCAACTGCTACTGTAGGCCCGCTGAAAAGAAACGCCATGCCCTGGAGAAAATGGGGCACTGAGGACTACCGCCGAATGCAAGCTCAATGGAGAGTTCAGTTGGCGTAGGCAGTGTACTGTACTATAAGCCTGAGTCCAGATAAGGGCTAGAGGTACAGAAGAGCGACAGCAATGTTGTGAGCTTTTGGTGGGGGAGAATGGAAAGGGAGCTAAATGGGCAAAATTTAATGCAACCTAAGGAGGAGAAAAAAAAGAAAACTTTTTTTTTAATTGGGGGATATCCCTGAGAAACTCCTGAATATGTGAGCTGGTTTCCAGGCAGCAGCGCTCTGTGGTTCCTGAGGAGGGAAGTAGAGGCTAGCCACAATGGAGAGGGAGAAAGAGATGGAGGGAAGGGGCAGTGAACCCAGCGGCTGACATTCCAAATAAAAGCAACAAAATTAACAGACACAAAAGACCCACTTGCCTAAGGGGAAATCCCTTGCCAGAGCTCAAAGGAGCTGGGCCAGCCCCGCCCCCAAACCGTGGGCATCTCCTAGCCCCAGACCTATGCAAAAAAAAACATGCCTAGCAGGCCCCAAGCTCCCAAGGCCTACCTGGAAATCTTCTTGTGGACTTCGGATTTACTTTCAGGCGATGTCCAGACAGCAAGAGGAAGATTCCTCTGCAGCCCGGACTTTAAAACCTGGCCTGTGCACTGTTCTTCCTTGGGCTGCTTCGGCCCCTGTCCAGGCAGGGAAAAGGCCATTGGCCACCACCGTCCCACAGTAGCACCTTGGGCGGAGGTGGCCAGGGATTAGTTCCCAGGTCTCAGGGCAACAGACACCCCGGAGATGGCCAGGAGTGGCTATACTGACAGTCAGCAGCAACACATAGAGACTGCTACATCTTGTAGGGCTGCACTGGGAGTAGCCCTGCAGACCTTTTGGGAAGAAAAAAGGGATTCTGTATTCCTTCCTAAGTTTCTACCCACTGCTGTATCCACTGTGCTTTGTTTAGCCATACTAACAATCAAAAGTGTCTTACTTTAAGTGACATTTCACCACCAATTTTTCATTTCAGAATATTACACCACAGAAATGTCTCACCACTTGTACAGAGTCTCAAAAACTGCTTTGATTATGTTTACCCATACTGACAGTCAGTGCTTTGATTCTGCTTAGCCATACTGACAGTCAGCAGTAGCGCATACGGACTGGTATGTCTTACCTAGCAAACCCTACAAAAAATGCATTACTTAAGACCATAACCATACCTGATCCCTTAATTTATTAATTTTGTGTTTTCTCCAATCTCACAGATTGCTCAGGTTTACACAATGAGAGTATCTGCTTGTCTCAGAGCATGTCTTGATGCGTGTGTGTTTGGGGGTGGGGGTGGATCTGACTACAACAATGATTTACTTAAGTGTTATTTTACACATCTCTGTATGATGTAATGTTTTAGACACTGTGTGGAGATAGCTGTGTGCTAATGGCAGGACAGATCACTATAGCAGTCCTGACTTAATCAAGCTTCTGAAAGCAGCCAACTTGATTTGCGTATGTATAGTAGATAGAATAAAATCATTTTATAATGGGGAAAACTTACAAAATGTGTTTCAAATTAAACTTTTGTTCTTTAGTAATTTAAAACCCATTCTACACTTACTGACACAGTTTCTTTACCTTAATTTTTTGTTTAACATATCATAGTAACACAGTATCATATTTACTTACTATCAGGGATCCAGAAGGAGAGGTAACATACATGCAAGCTGAAGTGTGGTAAAATGGCAAATTAATTTGATTACACTGAAAGCAAGCAAGTCTGTAGCAGCCATAAACAAAGCTCATCACCCTATTCTTTAAGGCTTTCTCAGAGTGAAGTGAGGTGTCCTGGATTAGGACAATTTTAGACTTGTTTGCTGACAGTAAATTAAACTGTAAAGTCTATGTAAAAAGGCCCGGGGTTCTGCTAAAAAAATGGCACTGTTGTAGTTTTTGTATTTTAGAATTGCACTTCCACTACAATTCCACAGAATGCAGCAGACTTTCCAAAATTTTGTAGAATTCCAGCAGAATCAGGGTTTAAAAAATCTACTTAGCTATATCTTTATAAACATCAATATTTTCCCAGTATGGGTTGCCATCTATGTCAAAAAGTCTCCTCTGTTGTTATATCACTCGTTATTCCTATATGTGAAATAATTGTTTCATCTCATTCACTAGCAGGTCCCTCTCGAAAAAATTGCAGAGACCAGTTTAATAGTATAGTATATTGAAATAGGGAAACCTAACACACATTATATTCAACAATTTCTATGCAGATGCAGAAATGAACTACCACATCTGTGGTTTTAGTATTATATACACTTAAGCTGCTCCTCACAATTTTACTGAACTGGACCTGCTAGAGAATGAGATGAAACAATTATTAAAAATACAGAAGGATAGAGGGGTAACAGAGAAAACATTTTTTACGTAGTGTTGGTGTTTAAAAGGAGCTTTGAAATAAGTTTCATTTTTGCATATGGGAAGCTTTCATTGGTGAACTAATTGCAAACTGGAACAATGATTCCTTTTTAAAAAAATTTTTAAAGCAAGCCCTACAAAAATGCATTACTTAAGACCATAACCATACCTGATTTCTTTATTTATTAATTTATTGTTTTCTTCACTCGCACTGATTGCTCAGGATTACACAACGAGGATATTTGTTTGTCTCAGAGCACATCTTGGTGTGTGTGTGTGTGTGTGTGTTTGAAAGGTGGGGTGGATGATTTACTTAAGTGTTGTTTTACAAATCTCTGTATGATGTACTGTTTTAGACACTGTGTGGTGACAGCTGTGTGCTAATGGCAGGACAGACCACTATAGCAGTCTTGACTTAATCAAACTTCTAAAAGCAGCCAACTTGATTTGCTTATGTACTGTAGGTAGAATAAAATCACTTTATAATTGGAAAACTTATAAAATATGTTTCAAAATAAACTTTTGTTCTTGAGTAATTTAAAACCCATTTTATGCTTACAGACACAGTGTTTTTACTTTTATTTTTTGGTTAACATATCACAGTAACACAGTATCATATCTACTCACTTTCAGGGATACAGAAGGAGAGCTAAATCTCCTCCACACGAAACATACATGCAAGCTAAGTGTGGTAAAATGGCAAATGAATTTGATTACACTGAAAGCAAGCAAGTCTGTAGCAGCCATAAACCAAGCTCATCACCCACTGTGTTGTCTGTATATACATGGCACCTCCAGATCCTTACCTTAGGGTTATGTACACCTGATGGGCTGCTTGATGCACATGTGATCTAAGTTTTGGAATTCGGTCCTCCACCAAGCCTCTTACCCCACCTGGGTTTCTTCAGTTTTTTATGTGCATCAAATAGGCTAGCAGCACACTCGCCAAGCTCCAGTGCAAGGAAATGACCTAAGATTTAATATAAGATAATTCATTCTTCAATAACTCTATTATCTGGCACAGACAGTAGAAAAAAAAGGTGCTGTAACAGTATAAATACAAACTTATAGAATTTTAATCATTCATGGATAGCATTCATGAACAAGCTAGGGCAGTGGAGATGTATCCACTGTAGTTAGGGAATGCATCAATCTGCATTGCGATTCTACTCTCAGACAAGTTAGGACCTCAGAGGAAACAAATGATTTTAAAATAAGCTCCTTCAGCAACCAGAATAGGTCCTGTAGGAGGAGGAGTCCCTTACGCAGTGACTCCCTCCCAGGACAGTTCTACCTTCCCCAACAGTATGCTGCCTTCATAGTGTGTTACACTCCCCTTACATAGTGGAGTGTACACACACACACACTAACCACAGTCCCTCTACTGCAGCGGTCCACTCCCCTCAAGTAGCGGGGTGCACCTAGCTACCGAAAATAATTCATGAATGACCAACTGTTACACGTCCTTCACCCTCACAGTGCTGTAAAGATACAGAGCTAAGCTAAAGACAACAGGGCACAGAAAGTAATTGTAAATGGAGTCCACTCTGAAGAAAGAGGGGTTACTAGTGGGGTACTGCAGGGCTCAGAACTGGGTCCAGTCCTTTATAATGTCTTTATAAGTGACATTGCCGAGGGACTGGAAGGAAAAGTATGCCTCTTTGCAGATGACACAAAGATCTGCAACAGGGTTAATACGCAAGGAGGCGTGGAAAGGATGAGAAGGGACTTGGCAAGGTTGGAGGAATGGTCAGAAGTATGGCAGCTTGGATTCAATGCAAAGAAGTGCAAAATAATGCACCTGGGAAACAAAAACCCAGGGGAAGACTACACAATGGTGGAGAGGTAGTAACAACAACAAAAATGGAAAGGGACCTGCAGGTAATCATATCAGATTACCTTAAGTTTGGCAAACAATGTGAGAAGGCAGTAGGGAAGACTGGGGGGATACTGGGATGTATAGGGAGAGGCACCACCAGCAGAAAACAGGAAGTTGTTATCCCCCTGTACAGACAGTTGGTGAGACCCCATCTGGAGTACTGCATCCAGTTCTGGAGACCCCATCTCTGCAAGGACATAGACAGAATGGAGGCAGTTCAAAGGAGGGCAGCCAAAATGGTGCAGGGTCTGCAAGAGAAGCCATACGAGGAGAGATTAAAGGAGTTTAATATGTATATCCTTGAGGAAAGGAGGGAGAGGGGGGACATGAAAGAAGTGTTTAAGTACCTCAGTGGAATCAACAAAGTCCAAGAGGGTAGCATCTTTCAGAAAAAGAGATGTGCAAGAACAAGGGGACACAATTTGAAGATAGAGGGGGGACGGCTCAGGGGCAATGTGAGGAAGTATTTTTTCACAGAGAGGGTAGTGGATGCATGGAACAGCCTTCCTGAGGAGGTTGTGGGGTCTAATACTGTGGGAGAAATCAAGAATGCATGGGACAGACATAAGGCAATTTTTGTGGGGGGTAGGAAGAAATAGGCTGTTGATTAAATAGGATCTGCAGCTTATCCTCTAGGTAGGGAAATGGGCACTAGGTGAGCTAAGCAGTCCTTATCTGCCATCAAAGTCTATGTTTCTATGTTTCTATGTAAGACTATTCCCCTTAATCAGCAAACAGGTGCAAGTGAATTGTTTTACCTCCGCTCTTGTCCATAGGGTTTCTCTGCACTCCCAAATCAATCTAGGGGATATTCTCATTCCAGATGATCCACACATTGACCAAGATGGTGTTTTATCACCACCCCCTTCCCCCACTCAGCTCCCTTGTCCAGTGATCCTTCTTCTTGCTAAGTGAGGGGCTAGTCACGCTCACACGCATGCGCGACTATTCCCTAGTTCGCGCATGTGCTCTTTGTAGCGTACCACCATCTTAAGAGGGCTAAGAACTCACTACTGCGCATGCCCAGCCTTCGTGCATGTACCTAGTGAGCGATTCCACCATTTTACTACTGGCACAGTTACCCTGTCTCTTAAAGGACACCAGCATCTCCTTTTAAAGGGACATATACCCATAATTAAAAACGGACTTAAATAAGAGGCCACAGAATACAATGTCAAGGGGATACAGCCTCGCTTTCAAAGGGCATTACCTCAAGTGTTTTCACTGCATGCAGCAGGAGAGATAAGAAAATACAAGATAACCTTATGATATAGCACTTTGGTGCATATCGGTGCACAGATTTAAAGAGGACAGTCAGGGTAGAGACATATATTGCTAGAAATACAGCAATGCATATATGAACAAGGCACAAAGGGGTATTGCATGTAGAAACATAGAATTTGATGGCAGATAAGGACCGCTTGGCCCACCTAGTCTGCCCATTTTCCTACCTAACAGATAAGCTGCAGATCCTAGTTAACCAACAGCTTACTTCCTCCTACCCCCCATTAGGACTGCCTTATGTCTGTCCCATGCATTCTTGAATTACCCCACTGTTCTTGACTCCACGACCTCCTCAGGGAGGCTGTTCCATGCATCCACAACCCTCTCTGTGAAAAAATACTTCCTCACATTACCTCTGAGCCATCCCCCCTCTATCTTCAAATTGTGCCCCCTTGTTCTTGCACATCTCTTTTTCTGAAAGATGCTACCCTCTTGGACTTTGTTGAGTCCCTTGAGGTACTTAAAAGTTTCTATCATGTCCCCTCCCTCCTTTCCTCAAGGGTTTACATATTAAGCTCCTTTAGTCTTTCTTCATATGTCTTCTGGTGCAGACCCTGCACCATTTTGGTTGCTCTCTCTGGACAGGCCCACTCTGTCTATGTTTTTGTGGAGATGGGGTCTCCAGAACTGCACACAGCACTCCAGATAGGGTCTCACCAACTGTCTGTACAGAGGGATAACAACTTCCTGTTTTCTACTATTGATGCCTTTCCCTATACATCCCAATATCCCCCCAGCCTCCCTTACTGCCTTCTCACATTGCTTGCCCACCTTAAGGTCATCTGATATAATTATCCTCAGGTCCCTTTCCATTTTTACTGTTGTCAGTATCTCACCCCCCATTGTGTACTCTTCCCCTGGGTTTTTGTCTCCCAGGTGCATTACCTTGTACTTCTTTGCATTGAATCTGAGCTGCCATACATTTGACCATTCCTCCAACCTTGCCAAGTCCCTTCTCATCCTTTCCACTCCATCTGGTGTATCAACCCTGTTGCAGATCTTTGTGTCATCTGCAAAGAGTCATACTTTTCTTTCCAGTTCCTCTGCAAAGTCACTTACTGTATAAAGACATTAAAAAGGACCAGTCCCAGTACTGAACCCTACGGTACCCCACTAGTAACCCTCCTTTCTTCACTGTGGACTCCATTTACTACTACCCTTTGCATCCTGTTGTCTAGCCAATTTTTTATCCAGACGATCACCTTGGGACCCACTCCAAAGCTGGCTAACTTGTGTATTAATCTTTTGTGTGGGACTGTATCAAATTCCTTGCTAAAATCTAGGTAGGCCATGTCCATAGCCCCTCCCTGGTCTACTACTTTGGTCACCCAGTCAAAGAAATCTATTAGATTCATCTGACATGACCTTCCCATTGTGAATCCATGCTGCCTTGAGTCCTGTGCCCCACTGGTCTCTAGGTACTCAACAATTCTTTCCTTCAGAAGTGATTCCATCATTTTGCCTACCACTGAGGTCAAACTAACTGGTCTGTAGTTTCCTGCCTCTGTCCTGCTCCCACTTTTGTGAAGAGGAATCACATACACCCTCCTCCAGTCCTCAGGTATCACCCCATCCTCCCATGATTTGTTAAAGAGAGTAGTCAGCGGTGTCACTAGTTCTACCCTTAGTTCTTTTAGAATTCTTGGGTGAATCCCATCAGGCCCCATTGCTTTGTCCACCTTTAGTTTTATTAGTTCTTTCATAACCCTTTCTTCTGTAAATGGACTGGTATTGACCCCTGTCTTCAGAGTGTTTCTTTTGTTTGGTTTAGGTACCTCCCCCTCCTCTTCCTTTGTGATTACTGAGCAGAAATATTTATTCAGTATCCCTGTTTTTTCACTGTCACCCTCTACCCACATTCCCTCCCCTTTATTAAGCCTCAGTATCCCTCCTTTGGTCTTTCTTTGCTCCCTAATGTACCTATAAAAGGTTTTATACCCTTCTTAACAGAGTTGCCTATCCTGCCTCGGTTTGGGCCTTTGCTATTCTAACTGCCTTCCCAGCCTCTTCCTGCTTTAACTGATAATGTTCTCTGTCCTGCTCCTTCTGTGTTTCCTTATATTTCCTGAATGCTATCCTTTTCTCTTTAACTTTCCCTGCCACCTCTTTTGAGAACCATAGCGTTTTTTTCCTTCGTTGTGTTTTGTTGATTTGCTTTATACAAAGGCTTGTTGCCTCTGTGATGGCTGTTTTGATTACTCCCCTTTGTTCCTCCACCCCTCCTTCTTGCCTGTTTGCTATGTACTATTGAAAATAAGACAGTGCATGTGTGAACAAGGCAACAGAGTATAAAAGATAGTTCTTTAGGTAAACAATGCACCCCAGAATTACTGCAGACAACTAATGTATACATTAATTGTCTTGCAGATGTCGATGGCCAGGAAAAGAATAACATGCAATACCACCATGCTACCTCACCATGAAGGCTTACACTGCCCTACATGTGAAGGGAACAATTCCACCCATACCATAGATACTCAGAACCCACAGAGACAGGACTGGCAAGTAGACCCAGTGACAGTAGCCCTCCAAAAAGCCACAGTGGCAATGATGGAAAGTCAGCAAACATTTATGCTAAAAGTACTGGAACGCATGACATCCATGAATAATCCCAGGCCATCCACCAATGGAGCCCTTAGAGAGAAGGCACACAGGCAGGATAAGGCACAGTTACCCCATCATGGCCAGATGCTGGAACATAATCACAATGAATCAGAGGATTCACAGGGAGAGGAATTAGAACGGGGGAGAAGGAGGATACAGGCTTACCTCTTGACAATGAACTTGACCCCAACCAGGAACATATTCTGGATGAACACCCTCCAAAGATGGATACCCCATCCATTACTTCAAAACTCTTCCCAACAGAAAATATATCAGACCTCATAAAATGGATATGTACCACACTAGGCTTCAAACTGTCCCAACTAGCTCAGGAGAGTGACCTGGACCCAATGCTCCAGATGCCACCCAAACAAGAGAACTGTTTCCCAGTATGCCCAGCCCTCAATGATATTATACTGAAGGAATGGGCATCACCCGATCCAACCAGACTTCCAGAAAAAGAGCGCTTGACAGAATGTATCCACTATAAGAGGATAAATTAAAAGCTTGGTGCTCTGCTCCTGGAGTAGATACAAAAATAGTGGAGTTGAACAAGAGGATAGTACTCCCTGCTGAAGGGAAAGCTGCACTATGGGACCCGGTTGACAAAAGAATGGAGGAGTTACTGAAGAAAATATATGAACTCTCAGGTCAAACGTTAAGAACATCTACCACAGCCTTCTACACATCCAGAGCAATGATTAGATGGCTAGAAGAAACTGGAAAGAAACTACCTCCAAACTCACAGGAGGCTGAGCTGCTACAACACTGCTTACTAGCAGCAAAGTATATGGGGACATGTTGGTCAATTCATTGAAAATCAACACCAGGTCAGCAATAATCGCCAACAGGGCCAGGAGGTCACTATGGCTTAAGCTGTGGGATGCGGATAATGAGTCTAAAGCTAGACTACACAAGCTTCCCTTTCAGGGAGAAAGATTTTTGGAGATGGACTCCAGGACTTCCTGAGGTGACGAGGGCAAGGAAAAGACCAAGACATCGATAAGGATTCCGGCTATCTACCATCACACAGGGGCTGGATCTATGGACAAAGAACTAGGGGAGACAGGAGATACAATCATTCCTTTTGAGAATAATAAAACTCCTATCAAGGAGTTTATGGTCAATAGGGTACCTATCAAAGCAAAGGAAGCACCCATGCTGGAGTAGAGGGGGGACAAGCACAGGGAAAATTCACCACCCAGAGAGGCAGGATTAGCAGAAGAAAAAATCAGTGACTACCCGAGACACAGCATACCACAAATACCATTGTTACACCTCGATCCACAGATACCTATAGGGGGCAGACTTCAACTCTTCAGCCAACAGTGGTTAAACACAACCTCAGACAGGTGGGTCAATGAAGTAATCACAAAGGGGTATGCGATCGAGTTCCAGGAACTACCTCAATGAGACCGTTGGATCATATCCCCATTAGCCACATGAACGTGGTCAATACAACAGGTACAAGGCATACTAGACTCCCTGATAAGGTCACAAACAATACAACCAGTACCCCTGGAAGAGACCGGAAAGGGAATTTATTCAGTATTCTTCCTGGTACTCAAGAAGACAGGAGACTCCAGACCAGTACTAGATCTAAAAATGGTCAACAGATACATCACACACAAGACATTCAAGATGGAGACCATACATTCCACACTAACAGCAATAAGACCCAGAGACTACCTGGCATCCATAGACCTCAAGGATGCCTACCTACACATCTCCATGAGGACTACACACAGAAAATACCTACACTTTCAAATATTGGGACAACACTTCCAGTACAGGTCCCTTCCATTTGGGTTAACATCTGTACCAAGAGTATTCACAAAGGTGTCAATCGTCCTAGCAGAAAAACTCAGAGAACAAGGAATTCATGTCATTCTGTACCTGGACGACTGGCTAATTCGGGCCAGGTCACCACAGGAGACAAGAAAAAGTACCAACCAAACAATTCACACACTACAAGAACCCAGATGGGTGATAAATGACAAAAAGAGCTGCCTAACACCATCACAACACATAGAACATCTAGGAGCAGACATAGACACAAATGAGGGTCTCATACAGTCAACACGAAACAGAATAATCAATCTCATAGCAGTCACGCACAAACTACTTCAATCGGCAACACCAACAATAGCTCTAGTATCAACAGTACTGGGATGCATGTCATCATGCATCGATCTGATACCGTGGGCATGATGGCACATGTGGCCACTACAGACTCTCCTATTACAGTACAGTTCACCATCAGAGGAAAACTTGCACCATACAATAACACTGGACAGCAAGACAAAGAAGTCACTACTATGGTGGACACACATGGAGAACCTGACCAGAGGAACACGACTGGAAATGATACACGATGTCACTATAGGCACAGATGCTAGCTCGGGATGGGGAGCAGCAATGGGACCCAAAGCAGCACAAGGCACATGGTCCCCTACAGAAAAGAGACTTCCGATTAATGTACTAGAAATGAGAGCAGTGTGCAACGCACTAAGTTCATTCAAAAAACAGATACAGAGGAAAACAGTACTGATACAATCAGACAACAGAGCCATGGTAGCTTACATAGACAAGCAGGGCAGTACCAAGAGCAAGAGACTACTGAGGGAAACAAACTTTATAATGACATGGGCCCAAGCCCACCTACAACACCTCGCAGCAATACACTTGGCAGGGAAACTGAATACGACAGCAGATTGGCTCAGCAGGGAACAGATACACCCTGGAGGATGGCAGTTGCACCCAACAATATTTCAAATGATACAACGCTGGTGGGGGACCATAACCATGGACCTCATGGCCACCAACAAGAACAAACAAGCAGCCAAATTATTTTCTAGATTCAGAGAGCCCCAGTGCCAGGGGATAGATGCGCTATCACTTCTGTGGATACACGACCACTCAAATGTGTTCCCACTATTTCCACTGATACTACAACTACTAGGGAAAGTACATCAGTCATGCAGGATCATAATCCTAGTAGCACCATACTGGTCAAGGAGGGTATGGTTTGCAACCATAATGGCAATGGCAATGGACAGCATGAGATTACCAAACAAACTGAACATTCTTATACAGGGACTGATAACACACCCAAACCCAGGCAATCTACAATTCATGGCCTGGGTCCTGAAAGGGAGAGATTGCTGAATGCAGGATACCACACTACAGTAATTGACACCATGCTACAATCATGCAGGAACACAACCACTTCAACGTACTCCAGACAGTGGAACATATTCAAGAAATGGTGCGACAACAGAGAGATGTTTCCATTGCAAATATCCAAGGCAGAAATTATGCTATACTTGCAACAGGGCCTGGACAAAGGCCTAGCGCCATCCTCATTAAGAGTTCAACTCTCAGCCATCGAAGCAGCACTAGTGACAGTCGAGGGAACATACCCCAGATCACACCCAGATGTCATACGCTTCTTAAAAGCAGCAAGCAACATAAGACCACGTATAAAGAACAGTGTACCACCATAGGACCTGACATTTGTGCTAGACGCCATTACAAAACCACCTTTTGGACCACTTATAGACACCACTGATTTATGGGTGGAGCTAAAAGCAGCATTTCTAGTAACAATATATTCAGCTCACCTCATAGCAGAGATGGCAGCGCTGTCATGCAAAGAACCATTCACAACATTCACACAACAAGGTGTGATGCTTCACACAGTACCCTCATTCGTCCCCAAAATTGACTCTTCCTTTCACAACAATCAACCAATACAACTGCCAACCTTTTATGAAGAACATACAGAGAGCTGAGAGAAAAACCTTCACACATTGGATGTCAAGAGAACACTCACAGACTACCTGAACAGAACCGCACACATCCGAAAGACAGAAAGACTATTCGTTATAACAACAGGACACAAGAAGGGAGCAGTGGCAGTGTAGGCCACAATAGCAACCTGGTTGAAGAAAATAATTACAGAATCCTACAAGTTAAGTAACAAGGTCCCACCAATGGGAATCAAGGCCCATTCGACTAGAGCAATAGCCACATCGTGGGCAGAATGGAATTCAGCCACGGCGCAAGAGATTTGCGCAGCAGCCACTTGGTCCAATATTCTTATGTTCAGAAGACACTATAGACTTGACACCAAAATTCCAGTTAAAAATTTCTTTGGACTTAAGGTGCTAATGACAGTTACAGTAAAGGACAAATAAGACACTCATGATCTTAAGACAATACAAAACACAGTGTCACTTCACGCTCTTCCTTCCCAATTTAGTAGGGCACTGCTTTTGAATCACCCTAAGGTAAGGATCTGGAGGTGCCATGGATATACAGACAACACAATGGTAGTTTACTCACCTGGTAAAGGTGATTGTGTTACTGTATATCCATGGCACCTCATCCCACCTGAGGGAGCATGATAGAGCAGAGAAGCACACTTGAGAATAAAGAAACATAAATGTGTACAAGACATGAATGTACACCAAAACATTTTATTAATCTCATTAAAGTAGTATTAGAATCCTGGACACACTCTCTAGAGTAATGATTACTGTCTGTGCATATACCTAACAAGTTATTTTACAGCTATGGAAGTATCAAAACTGAAGAAACCCAGGTGGGGTAAGGGGATTGGTGGAGGACTGAAATCCGAAACTTAGGTCACATGTGCATCAAGCAGCCTATCAGGCATACATAACCCTAAGGTAAGGATCTGGAAGTGCCATTGATATACAGTAACACAATCACCTTTACCAGGTGAGTAAACTACCATTCTCAGAGGCTTTCTCAGAGTAAAGAGAAGTGTTCTGGATTAGGTCAATTTTAGACTTGTTTGCTGACAGTAAATTTAACTGTAAAGCCTATGTAAAAAGACTGGGGGGTCTGCTAAAAAAATGGCACTGTTGTAGTTTTTGTATTTCAGAATTGCACTTCCACTACAATTCCACAGAATGCAGCAGACTTTCCAAAATGTTGTAGAATTCCAGCAGAATCAGGATTTAAAAAATCCACTTAGCTATATCTTTATAAACATCAGACTTTTCCCAGTATGGATTGCCATCTATGTCAAAAAAGTCTCCTGTGTTGTTGCATCACACTTTCTTCCTATATGTGGAATAATTGTTTCATCTCATTCACTAGCAGGTCCCACTCGACAAAATTGCAGGGACCAGTTTAACAGTATAGTATATTGAAAAAGGGAAATCCCAACACACATTATGTTCAACAATTTCTATACAGATGCAGAAATGAACTACCGCATCTGTGGTTTTAGTATTATATACACTTAAGCTGCTCCCCACAATTTTACTGAACGGAACCTGCTAGAGAATGAGATGAAACAATTATTCAAAATACAGAAGGATAGAGGGGTAACAAAGGAAACGTTTTTTAAGTAGTGTTGGTGTTTAAAAGGAGCTTTGAAATAAGCCTCTTGTTTGCATAAGGGAAGCTTTTATTGGCAGACTAATGGAAAATTTGGACAATTATTCTTTTTTTAAAGTTTTTTTTTTAAGAAAATGTAACTTTTGTGTGTGTGTATAAAAAAGTTTTATAAAACATTAGGTCACATGGAGAAATGGATCATTTCCTACACATAGCCTGTTTTTCTAAGTTCAATCACGGTCCAAGCAATTAGAATGATTCTATCAGTGTAAAAACTTCACAGAACCTGCACCCCAAAAGTACTGCAAGGATGATGGTTCTTAGCAACACCAGCAGTGCATGTACAGCGGGGGGTCTTCTGTCCATTACCCCAAACACTGACAGTTCTGCTCCCATTTTAGAGGTCATGCAAAAGAAAAGGCAAGAGCAAAAGCCCATGTCAAAGAAAGCCTCAGAAGGCACTTAACAGCCAGATATACCGAATAATTGTTTCATCTCATTCACAAGCAGGTCATGCTCAACAAAATTGCAGAGACCAGTTTAACAGTATAGCATATTGAAAAAAGGCAATCTAACAGGCATTATGTTCAGCAATTTCTATGCAGCTACAGAAATGAACTACTGCATCTTTGGTTTTAGTATTATATACAGTTAAGCTGTTCCCCACAATTTTGTTGAACGAGACCTACTGGAGAAGGAGATGAAACAATTATTCAAAATATAGGATGTACCAAACATGACAGGGTGGTGGTGCCTTCAGGGATGGGCTAGGGACATATGGTTTTCACATCCTAAATTAAAATTAAATGAAAAGTAGACAAAAATGATACACAGAAATGCCAAAAGGATGAGAGGTCAGATATGAATGCTGTCAATACATGTGTGTTTTTCTTAATACATATACAAGGGGTCAGGCATATTTCATAAAAGAACACTATCGGACCCCCCCAACACTATCCACCCCCAGCAATTTGTATCTTATTAGCCTTACATATTGTTTCACAGAAAGGTGTAGTCATTTTATTAGAAGAAGGAATGCAAGAAAATAGTGTCACTGAAAACAATTATCTGTGAGCTCCAGATCAGGCAACTGTCCATAGAAGTTAAATTGCAATCATTACACTTTTACAGTCACTTCACTACAAGTGACCAGTCTACATTATATTGAGGGCCAGCATGCAGGCATTAAAAGGAACCACTATTCTAACCAATAACATTACTTTGAATCAGCCAGTAAAGCTGGCTGCAGTAACCAGTAAACAAAAATAAAAAAACCACAAGATTTTAAAATTGATATGTCAGACAGAAAAAGCTCCCCCTCTCTCTCTCTCTCTCCGTCTCCCTCTGGTGAAGTGTGTCTGCAATATATCCATGACAGCACACACTGATTTACACAACAATTTTATTCTCAAATACAAAGGGACTGTTTCAACTGCACTTATGTCTACTATCTACTCATGAATATGTGCAACTAACAAGGTTGTTCGTATGTAAACTCACCTATGTCAACTGTAGTAATGTCTATCTCTGCGACAGGTATACATGATCAATGTACCATATACTGTAGAACAATCAAAAGCATTGGTTTTCTTTTCCCCTCTAGGTACATGTAACTAATCCAGGGTCACCCCTGAAAAAGGGACTGTCAAAGTCTCAGTGGGCCTACCCAGTTACCAAAATTGAAATAAATAAATAAATCATATCAGTCAAAAGTCACCACACAGGTTTTAGTAAACTTGAGTATTATTTGTACTTCTAAAATGGTACTGCCTAGCTGGTTTTTAAACTGAACACATCAAAGGTTATTCCTACAGTGTGACACATTTGGTACTGTCCCCTCTGCACAGATCTTTTGACAGGAATTATAAAGCATATAATGTCTGTTTTCATATTGCTTAGGAAAGGCGCATTCTGTCTTTGGCTTTTATTATAAAAGGATCCATGATACCAGCATGACAACCCCAACTGTGACATCTGCTACAGCACCAGGAACCCATTGACAACCCTGACCATGATCCCCAACCAACCGACAACTTTGCGATGCACAATGCGGGGGGCCTCCCACTCACCCCCACGTGGGGGGCTGTGCCCCTGCACCCCCCTACTATAGATATCTAACCCCATGTCGCACAGACAGTTGAATTAGATATTTAACCCCCGTCGTCATAAAGTGTCTTGATGCAAAACTCCCACCACTGCCTATTTAGGCACGATGGGGGTTTCACTGTGGGGGATTTGCTGTGCGGGTATCACTGTAGTGGCAGCATACCATTATAAAATACCAGGCCAGTGCAACACCTTTAGCATGTTCCTAAAACCCTTTGTAACATTCTTATAGCTTGTTGTGTATGTTTTATGTGATTTTATTGAACTGTTTTAAAATGTTGTATGTAGAGCGCTTTGATACTTGAATTGTGCTATATAAATAAAATTATTATTATTATAACTGAAATGGAGTTTTATTGAATGATCAGCATGTACTCTGGTGGATTCCAAAATGGAAGATGTAAAAGACTGTTTTTTCTAGGTAGTGTGGTTCCCCATCATCACCCACCCACAAGTCAGTCATGGCTCTCCCCTATTTTAAAGAGGGAAAGGGGTCTCATTTGTAACACTTCTGTGATAAAGTAGGTGTTGCTTTTTTTATATTAAAGTTAGCAGCTGGACAATGCACTGTCACTATGTTGAGGGCCAGAGTGCAGGCATTAAAAGGAACCACAATTCTACCCAATAGTGTTACTTTGAATCAGCTACTGAAGCTGGCTGGTGTAACTCCCCTCTTAAAAAAAAAAAAGATTGAAAGTGGTATGTGGGACGGAGAAGAAAGCCTCTCTGTCTCCCTCCATTGAAGTGTGTTTGCATAATATCCATGACAGTATACGTTATACACTGATCATTCAATAAAAACTCCTTTTAAGAGTGTGATAACTAATAACCTATGTCTATGTACCACCATGCCACACAAAACAGTACAGTACAGTGTGACATAGATAGAGAGACAGTGAAAGTGAAGTATTGTAGAGAACAGCAATTGAAATGGTGACATGAGCCTGATGGCTGTATGTAGGGCTCAAAGCACTTCACAAATCATCATACAAAATTACAATATATATTAAAATAGTGCATACGAATACAGCTGATACAGTAAAATTAAGCATTTGTCAATGCCGAATGTTGTCTTGCTGGCATTGGCATTGGTAGTGCAGGAGATAGAGAGATGCATAATAGGAATGGCAGTGAAGTGTGGAACTGACGTCAATCCTACCCCACCCTGCAGAGATTGACAGACATTGAGATGTGCCTTTGGGTCATCAGTCATAATGCTCATGCCATTTCACCTCACCCTACCCTGCAGACTCTGACAAGTGTCGTGTTGTGCCTTGCGGTCATTGGGCCTTATGCTCACCCCATTCCATAAGGAAATACATTGAGATGGGTGCAGTATAGGAGAATGGGGTGAACTTTGGGGCCAAACAGTCCAAGGCACACTTTGATGCCTGTCACTGGCTGCAGGGTGGGAGTGGGGGTGGAATAGCATGAGCATTACAGCCAACAATCCAAAGTCACACCCCTGACTCCTGTCAGTCTCTACAGGGTGGGACGTTATGGTTAGAAACCCTAATGCCCCAGGCGCTTGTTGATATTTGCACTCCACATTTTCAACATAGGCTTTTTGTGACCCCACCTCATGAAAGCATGTGGGACCTCCGCTCATGAAGAGTAGCACTGTGATTTTGTTAATTTGTCCCAAACATTGATTTCCCACAGCGACCACGCCATTGTGTGCCAGATGTGTAAAAACACATTTCAGGGAGGATGTGAAAAATGACAGCTGTACTGTTCATAAGGAGGTGTGAAAAAAATGGCAATATTGAAAATCTGGAGTGACAATATTAAAAATTCTCGAACTTATGAGCATGCATGGAAACTGCGCAATGCATGCTCATAACACAGTAATTTTCGGGAATTTTTTCACCAGATTTGCAACATAGGCTTTTTGGGAGCCCACCTCATGAACAGTGACACTGTTGTTTCATTAATTGGTCCCAAAAGGTGATTCTGTGCAGTTACAGCAAAATCACCTTTTGGGACTGAATAACAAAATGACAGTGACTGAGTTCATGAGGCGGGGTCCCAAGAACCCCATGTTGAAAATTTGGAGCCAAAAGTCACAAAAATGGCCGAGATATCCATCTAAGTTGAACCCCCCCCCACTGATGCCATTATACAGCTTACCGTGATTTATTTCAGTTTGAGGTCAGCTTTTGAAGAGTTTAGATGTCTCCCGCTCCACCGAAGATTGTTGCACCAGGCTCCAGAGGTAAGCATGTAGTAAGGGGTGGTGTGGGGAGGTGGGGTGTGCAAAGGGTGGGTGCAGGTTGGGGGAGGGGCGTGTCATGACCACGAGGGACCATTTTCTGTGTTATGGGAGGAAAAAAAGACTTTCCGGAAGATTTTTATTTTACAGGTTTGCTTTGGGCACACTGGGGTGGGCTTTCAGTGTGCCACCTGTGTTTTTTGGGGACAGGGGACTGAAGCTGATGGAGATTCAGCCCCCTGTTGGCAAAGAAAGTGTGTCTGTGTTTGGGAGGGGCATGATGCCTTGGGGGATTGGGCACCCCCTTCGGAAGACAAATAAAACAAGGGGGAGCATTATGCAGATGGGGACTGGGCTCCCCCATCAGCAAATGAACTGGGGAAAGGGCATGCTGACAGGAGGATTGGGCACCCCTGATGTTGGCTTTCTAGGGACTGTGATAGGCAGATGGTGGCAGCCACTGCCATGTTTATTAAAATGTTTCAGCAGGCAAGGCACACCCTGCAATGTCGGGGTACTCCCTCATTGCGGCAACAAAATTCTTTCAAGTTGGTGGCATGCTTCTCAACTGATGTCATAGACAGTGTGCTCATTCATTGGGGCCACAGAGACCAGCCTAAAAAAGCTGTGGCACCATTGGCCACAACACTGCTGCACCTCCACAACCTGCTACTCCAGCAAGCTACCACAAAATGTTGCTTGCACTGCGTGCACACGGTAACATAGAAAAAGAGATGGTGCCAGATTACAGCTTTAAGAGATTTGGGTAAATACAGAAGTTTTTGCTTCTTTTTAAACTACTGAACAAATAGGTCATTCCTTATTTGAATGGAGAGTGGTGCAACATGGAATCAGACACAGAGAAAGCCCACTCCTCAGAGAGCTTCAGGCACACTCTGGGAATGACAAGAAGCCTAGCCTTGGCGGATTGAAGCAGGCATACAGAAGCATACCAGACTAAGTGGTCTTTGAGGTAGTCTGGCCCTAATAACATAGTAGTCTGGTAGTCTGTGGAGATTATGACTGGAAACAGGTAAGCTTTCACAGTGTTAACTAAAGCCTTAATGTGAGTAGTGAACTATTGGGTTAACATAGTGAGCAAATCAACAAGTGAGATGTTAAAAGATTATTGATTGATTTAAAAGTTTGGAACCAGTGAAGGCACACTGAACCAAAGCTCCTTTCCAGTTGCAATCAGCGGGACGATAAACATTGGAACAAAACTAGGGCAGTTAGAATGAAATGAAACAACATCCATAGTTAAAAAGAGATCGGGTCACCTGAACTCAGCCAAGTGCTGCCTAGATGAAACCAGCAGCTAGTTTATAGGGTTAGTGAGAGAGTTCTCCTTACATCAGCTCTGCTATCTGTGTTCAGTGACTTGCTCCCTTACTCTGTTCACTCTGGTTGTCACAACAAACTGCGACCTTCGGTGAAGGAGATGCCAAAAGTCAGTCCTCATGCCCGTAGAAGTAAAAGCTGCTGAACCACCACAGTCAGCACAGATCCCCAACACTCTGCTCTGTTGGCTTATGTCTGTACAGAACTGGAGAGACTGCAGAATTTAAATACTCACTGGTAGTTAAATTTGGTGCCTTTTTTTGTCATTGTGACTGCTAGTTGGCTATAATGAGCCCTGTTCCCCCAAACTCAGCCAAGCACTGCCCGGATGAAAACCAGTAGCTACTTTATGGGGCTAGTGAGATAGAATTATCCATAGACCAGTTTTGCTCTGTGTTGGGTGCCTTGCTTCCTACCCTGTCAGTCTGCTCTGGTTCTCATCACCAACCTCAGCCTTCAGTGAAGGAACTGCTGAAAATTCTCTTTGAAACTGCAATCAGTAAAAACTCCAACCACCAAATTTCTTAGATTTTTTTTTTTATTATTCTTTATCGCCCTCCGTAGACTCCATGGGTCTATGACCCCCTCCCTGGGAGGGGGTACATCCTCCAGTCCAAGCCCCAGCTCATTTGCCCCCCCAAGGTTCCCCTGAGGATTCCCCCTCTGTGGCAGGGCCAGGTGGAGGAGTGCCAGTGGTCCCCTGCCACCCAGTATGGCAAATCTGGTGTCGGGGGCAGACTTTGCTGGAGTGGTTGGGCTATCATGGTTCCGTGGAGCCTCAGACTTTTTCCATTTTCTCCCATCCTCCCTCCCTCCCCTCCGACGTAAGCATATTGGCTTCAAATCCTCCTGACCTGTACTGCCCTCCCCGACCACCAAATTTTAAGTTAAATGCCATTGTTATACCATGTCATTTTTTAATTCATGGGATTCAAGCATTTGAAACATCAGACATTCTTTATGTAAGAATAGTTTCCAAATGCAGAAAATGTTTTTTGTATGTCAGCACATCGCAGCTTTATAATGACAAAGACACAGACTTTAAATTAACTTACAATGAAGTCCCCTTTCCTTCCCACCTTACCTCTGCTTGAATTATCACTTAGGTATTTCTTTGACCAATTGGTGCTTTTGATTTGTTTGATTTTATTATGCACAGTGCTGAGATGAGCAGAGTGGCAGGTGGCTGCACTGCTGCTCCACTCCTCACCACACTCTTCTGATGTGCTACTTGAAACTTCAGAAATTTCAGATTCCTAAACACTATGTCATGTTGTCTTGCATTTTTTATTAATAATATCACAGAATAGAGTGGTAATTGAACTATCTGGCTAAACTTTTTTGGGAAGTACCTTTCGTACATTGATATGGAGTATGGGTTACAAGAGGTGTCTGGTTTCAAATTGTGTTCTTAGTTTTACCCTTTGAAGTCTTTTGGGGATTTAACTGATAAGACTGCTGCATTTTTGCCAGTACTTTACAAATATAATTAAGTACTGCAATCGCATCACAGAAAGGAGGCTAAAAAAAACTGTGGGCTTCTACAAGAGTTTGGGATTTCAGGATTGAAGTTGGAACCCCATAGAAAAGTAAAATATATATGAGTGGACATCTTTTACCAAGTCCTAAGTCACCCCCAAAATGAATGTGGAGATGGAAGGGCTGCAAGGAGTATGTTAAGGGGCTTATTTTCCCCTATATAAAGTATGCCATTGTTGCCTGAGATAGGGATTTTACATTTTAATGAGCACCAGTTCCTGCAGAAATAAAACCTGCTGAACCACAACAGTCAGCACAGACCCTCTGACACTGTACTCTGTCAGCTTATGTCTGTACTGAATTGGAGAGATTGCTGAATTTAAATACCCACTGGCAATTAACTTTGGTACCTTTTTTTATGTTGGCTCATGCATGTGCGCCAGCCAACATCTTGCAGTAGTAGCAGATTTGGAGGTGCAGTCACTTGGGCGAATGCAGGGCACGCATCAGTAGGTGTGTCCCTCATTCCCCAATAAGTCAGCAGCAGACGCTGACATCATGCATAGCTAATGTGGCCACCAGATCTAAGAAAAGGTCCCATTGCAATGAGAGCAAAGCTTTCATGCAGCGGGACTGTAACACGCCTCCTGACGTTCAAGCAATGTGGCCGCAGTGACTGCCACCGCCGCCTGTCACAATGCTTACGGGGGAGCCCACTGCCCATCAGCATAATGTCCCCCTCCCATTTCCGCTGTGTGCTGATGAAGTGCCCAATCCCCCTCGGCATCATGCACCCTCCCGAAAAAGTCTTTCTTTGCCGATGGGGGCCCAATCCCCATCAGCTTCAGTCCCCTCTTCCCAGTTCAATCTGCCAACAGGGGATCCCACTCCCCATTGGCATAATGTCCTTCCCCTGTTTGTTGTGTGCCGAGGGGGGGTGCCCAATCCCCCTCGGCTCTCCTGCTCCCACTGGTATTTGCCAACAGGGTGCCCAATACCCTGTCGGCTACAGCCCCCCCCCAAAAAAACTCAGGTGGCTAACTGGGAGCCCACCCCTGTGTGCAAAATTACCCTGCTAAAAAAAAAGTCCCTCAATGTTTTTCTGTTTTTGTTTTACTTTTACCTGTAAAACAGAAAATGGTCCCTCATGGTCTCCCTGCCCCCTCCCTAACCCATGCCCACCCTCTGCACACCCTGCCTCCCCACACACCCCTCATCCAATACTTACCTCTGGAGCCCGGTGCAATGATGTTCGGTGGACAGGGAACATGTCTGCACTCTTCAAAGCCGACCACGAAATGACAAAATGCCTGTAAGCTGTATAATGGCATAAATAGGGTTTTCTTAACTTTGGTGCATATCTCAGGCATTTTTGGGAATTTTGATACCAAATTTTCAACATGGGGTTATTGGGACCCCTCCTCATGAGTTCAGGAACTGTCATGGCGTTATTCGGTCCTGAAAGGTGATTTCGCAGTCACTGTGTGGAATCACCTTTTGGGATCAATTAACGAAATGACAGTGCCAATGTTCATGGGGGGGGGGCTCTCAAAAAGCCTATGTTGCAAATTTGGTGGAATAAATCCAAAAAATGGCTATTTTACGAGCGTGCATTGTGCAGTTTCCACACACACTCGTAACTTCGTGAATTTATAATATTTTCACTCCAGATATTCAAAACTGGCATTTTTCCACACCTCCTTATGAACAGTACAACTGTCATTTTACATATCCTGGTCAAAATGTGGTTTTGCACGTCCGGGGCAGAATAGCATGGTTGCTGTGCAAAATCAGTTTTTGGGACAGTTTGAGGAAATGATGGTGACACTGTTCATGAACAGAGGTCCTAAAATGACTATGTTGAAAATTTGGTGATGAAAATTCCATAAAATGACCGTGTTACAAGTGTGTGCTGCACAGATAAGACGCACCTTTGTAACTTCGCAAATTTGCAATATTTTCATGCCAGATTTTCAACACTTGCATTTTTTCACACCTCCTTATGGACAGTACAACTGTAATTTTTCACATCCTGCCCTAAATTTGTTTTCGCACCTGTAGAGCACAATGGCATGATCACTGTGGGAAATCAACGTTTGGAACAAATTAACAAAATCACAGTGCCACTGTTCATGAGGGGAGGTCCCAAAATTCCTATGTTAAAAATGTGGTTAAAAAATATCCCAAAAATAATTGGGTTACAGACATGTGTTGCACAGTTTCTATGCATGCTCATGACTTCACCAATTTTTAATATTTTCACTCCAGATTTTCAATGTTGCCATTTTTTTACATCTCCTCATGAACAATACAGTTGTCATTTTCCACATACCACACAAAATGTGTTTTCACCCCTGTGTTGCCAAATGGCATAGCTGCTGTACAAAATCACCTTTCAGCTAACAAACTGATAGTGCCGCTCTTCATGAGGTGGGCTCACAAAAAGCCCATGTTGAAAATTTGGAGTGAAAATACCAACACACGCCTACGGTGTTAGGGTTTCCAAATGTAGCGCCCCACCCTGTAGAGACTGAAAGGCACAGGGGTGTGACTTGTGATCATGGGTTGTCATGCTCACGCCATTCCACCCCAACCCCCACCCTGCAGCCAGTGACAGGCATTGTGGTGTGCCTTGGAGTGTTCGACCACAAAGTTCACCCCATTCTCCTATACTGCACCCACTTCAGTGTATTTTCTTATGGAATGGGGTAAGTATAACGTACAAAGACCCCAAAGCACACCACCACACTTGTCAGTGTCTACAGGGTAGGGTGAGGTAAAATGGCATGAGTGTTACAGCTGATGACCCAAAGGCACACCCCAATGCCTGTTGGTCTCTGGAGGGTGGGGATGGGGTTGGCGTCACTTCAGTACTTCACTGCCATTCCTATTATGCATCTCTAACTCCTGCACTACCAATGCCAATGCCAATGAGACAACATTCGGCATTGACAAATGCTTGTTGTTATTGTGGCTGCTGGTTGACTATAATGAGCCCTGTTCCCCTGAACTCAGCCAACTGCTTCCCAGAAAAAAAAAAAACAGTAGCTAGTTTATAGGGCTAGTGATAGAGTTCTCCCTACATCAGCTCTGCTTTCTGTGTTCAGTGTCCTGCTCCCTTACTCTGTCTGTCCACTCTGGCTGTCCCAATAAACCCTGACCTTCAGTGAAGGAGACTCCAAAAGACAGTTCCTGTAGAAACAAAATCTGCTGAAACACTACAGTCAGCTTATGTTTGTACAGAATCAGAGAGACTGCTGAATTTAAATACTCACTGGCGATTTACTTTGGTGCTGCTTTTTCCTTTTGTTATTATGGCTGCTGCTATAATGAGCCCTGTTGCCCCAAACTCAGCCAAGTGCTGACCACATGAAAACAAGTAGCTAGTTTATATGGCTAGTGACTATCTAATCATGTGTTGCATGCTCTCCCTTTATTTTTCAGCTCGTCAAATTCCACCACAGCCTCTTACTGACTGTAATCCTGAGCACAATCTTTAATTCTAACAGTGTCCATATTTGATATTCCAATTTGTCAAGATACTGCCTATAATTTAAATCCTTTATAAAGGATTTTCAAACCAGAGGGTTCAAGGTACAGTATGCTATGAAGCTAGGATAAAACTGCATTTATGTCCTCCCACTGACCGTTCATGTACGTCAGTTGACAAGATGAACAGTAAATTTTAATATATGAATTTGTCTTGTTTTGTTTCTGATAGCTATGTGATTGAATGGTCATCACAGCCAAAGAAGGGGGCAACAGATTACATTAAACTGACCATATAAATACATTGAACTACTGGTTACAGTAACCACTACCGTATATGTTTACATGGATCAAACTGTGAATCTTTTCTGTAGTTTTATTATAATTTCACATTTTTGTATAACCGTTTTAATGATTACCCACCTTTAATTATTTGTTATCTGTTGAACCTTCTGGCACCTGCTCTCTCTACCCGCCCTCTCCGCTCTGCTAGTGAGGGTCTCCTGGCCATTCCTAGAACAAGGCTAAAATCTGCTGGTGACAGAGCTTTCAGTGTCGCAGCTCCCGTTTCTTTGGAATTCTTTGCCGGTTGAGGTCAGGGGAGCACCCACTGTAGATACATTTAAGGCTTGCCTGAAGGCCCTCCTATTTCCCCAAGCTTTTATGGGATAAACTATAAATTGTAGTAAAATCTGAAATTATTTGCTGAGTTATTTATTTATTTATTTTTTCTGGTTTAAAATTTGTGATGTTTTATTTTATTATTATGATGTTTTATCTATAAATTTGTATGGCGCCCAGAGCCTCTGGGATTAGACGTCTTTTAAATAAACTTTGCCTTGCCTTGCCTTTTTATTTTTATTTATTTATTTCAATCTAGGATTACAATACCTTTGAGCCGAGGCTCTTTTACAAAGGTTCCACATCAGCGTGTGCAACAGTCATCATTTTTAGTTACAAACATATAGTCATTGACTTACAGACATGTAATAACTAGTACAAAGACTTGAGCTATGAGCAAGACAAGGGAAGGGGGATGGGTGGTGGGGATGTGAAAGTAGGAGATCTAGGGGGGAAGGAGGTGTAGGGTTAAGAGGGAGTACGGGAGGTGGTTGGGGCGGGGGCAGGAGTGGAGATACGGGAGGAGGTGGGAAATGGTGGGAGACAGTGAAGCCAGATGGCATTGTCGAGGGAATATGACAGGTAAGGTGCTAGGGGTGCAAAGACTGATTGTAAGTGCTGGGTGCTGGGGCATTTGCAGCTGGAATGGTGGAAATGTTAAGATGGGCAATTGCAGGATACAAGCAGGTGAGAGGTGCAGCTTGGACTTGAAGAGGCCGAGTGTTGGATGGGCGCAAGGTGTCGCTGCCAAGAGAGTTGAGCCAGTTGATGTCTGATAGGCAAATAATCTTTGTCCTTGGGTCATGCAACATTGTGGGATATGTAGTAGATGGAATTGATCTCCTTGTAGTGACGTTCCTATGTCTAGGCTTAAGGAGGGCACAGACACCAGGTGGGGCCAGACCCATTATAATTTTCTTGGCTGTGATGCAGGTTTGGTATTTTATGCATTTGTCCAGTTGAAGCCATCCAGATTGGGAATAAAGGTCACATGTGTGGGTACGGCGATGTGAGCCAGTGATGAGACAACAGGCCTTATTCAGGGAGGTTGTGATATGTATGAGAGCATAGGTAGTTGCAGACCCACATATGATAAGACCATAGTTTATGATGCTGATGATGGAGCTTTGGATGGCCACTGCCAGTGCTTCTGGGGTTAGGTGTTTCCTGTGCTGGAATAATATGCCTAATCTCGCACTGGCAGACTTTGCAACATTGCTGATATGGACAGCGTATGAGAGGTGGGGATCAAGGGTGATGCTGAGGTACTTGAACGATTGTGTTTGCTCAAGGATGGCTCCTTGTTTGGTTGCAATGGAGAGGTGGAGTTGTTTGTTTTTGTTGTGGGGGCTGCAGAAGACCATAGACTTGTTTTTTTTCTGATTGAGAAGCAGTTTATGACTTAGAAACCAGGCTTCGATGGAGGAGAAGGCCTGCTGAAGTTTATTTTGTAATTGGATTGGAACAGGGTCTGAGGTGAGGATCACAGCATCGTCGGCATAGAGAATTATTTGTTCTGGGCAGCTGTCCGGTAGTGAGTTTAAGAATAGGCTGAAGAGGAGGGATCCCTGAATGGATCCCTGGGGGACTCCCGAACAGATCGGTATAGGGTCCGAGAGTGTATCAGCGATTCTTACTGTTTAGGACAGTTCTTCAAGGTAGCTCTTAAACCAGCCAATGGAGTCGGTTGACAGCCCAGTGTTCTGAAGCTGAACAAGCAGGAGGTAGTGATTGACGCTGTCGAAGGCTTTAGTTAAGTCAATGTAGATTGAACCTAGTAGTTCACCGGAGTCAAGTGCATTGTGGATTGCTCCGGTGAATTCAAGTAGGGCTGTGGAAGTGCTGTGACGTTTGTGGAACCCATGTTGTTGCTTGCACAGGATGTTGTACGTATCCAGGTATTCTGTGAGCTGGTCCAAGATGATGCGTTCTAGTGCCTTGGAGAGTGGAGGGTAGTAGGGAGATAGGTCTGTAGTTATCATGGGCAGTTTTGTCACCACTTTTATGAATTGGGGTGACAGTGGCAGATTTCCTTCTGTCTGGGAACTGGCTAAGGCTGTGGGAGAGGTTGAAAATTCTGGTCAGAGGACTAAGCACTTCATCAAGTGTGAGAGACAGGATTTTGAGATCGAGGGAGTCATTACTGAATCTTGATTTGCCAAGGGCTTTGGTTACATATTTTCGTACTTGGTGAGCCTTGACTGCTTTGAAGTAGAAGCGGGGGGAGCAAGTGGGAGTAGTGTTCATTCCAGACAGGGGGGCTACACCATCTTTGAAGTAGTCCTGAGGTAGGACAGCGCTGAGGTCAGTAAAGGCTTTGTCAAAGGTATCCACAATGGTTTTTGGGTTGAGGGTTGTGGTTCCGTTGATGTTGAGTATTGATGGGGGGGGATTGGGGTGGATTCCCAGTGAGTTCCTTTATGTTGTTCCAGAATTCCCAACCATTGCCCCAGGAGTTTGTGAGGGCATGCTTATAGTAGGCAGACTTCATTTGCTGGATGGTTTTGGTGCAGTCATTGTGGGCACATTTGTAGTTTTGGATGTCGTTTTGCTTTCCAGAGTTTCTGGTCGGCTCCCATAGGTGGTCTTTTATTTTTAGCATCCTGAGGAGGTCACCTGTGAGCCAAGGGTTACTCAGTGATTTGACTTTGCATTTCTTAATAGGAGCATACGTGTCACAGGCCACAGTGAAGATGTTTGTGAAGTGGTCAAGGGCAGTGTTTACGTTGGTTGCATTGAAGATAGAGGAGCAGTCTTGATGGAGGAGGTGGGATTTGAGTCGAGGAAGGTGACCACTGGGTAGAACCCTGCTGGTGATAGTTTTTGGTGGTTGTTTGATGAATTTGTTTTACCAGATGCAGCTAACAGGGGAGTGGTCGCTGAGAGAGTCAGGGAGGACATTAGTGTTAGATATCCACGATGGGTGACTGGCAAGGATCCAGTCCAAGAGTGTGCCTGTGCCGGTCATGTAATTTTTCCTGGATGGTGAGTCAACCATTTGTGTGAGGTTTGCTGCAGCAATGGTATCCCTGTGTACACCGGCATCGGCCGCAGGCCAGTTGATGTTGAAGTTGCCTAGGAGGATGGATTCGGTGTTCGGTGGGAGTGACTTTACAAAGTCAAGAACAGCTGTTAGACCAGTTCCCTGTTCTTTGGGAGGGATGTAGATGGTGGCAACAATGAGGGTTTTGTTTTGGGCTCTGAGGAGGATTCTCACTGGCAGTATGTGAGCAGTTGTGTGTTGGAATGAGGTAATGATGTGGTGCCCGTGTATGGAGTCTTTTAGGTAGTGAGCACAGAGCCCACCTCTTTTGAAGAGGCGATCCAGCCTAAAGATGTTGTAGCCAGGAAGGCGGATTGCATGGTCCGGTACTGATGGTGTGAGCCAGGTTTTGACAACCACCAGGATGTCAGGGCTGTGCTGGTTGGTGAAGGCCTGTAGGACATCCATTTTAGGAAGGAGGTTGCAGATGTTGATTGATATGAATGAGAGGGCACCCGAAGGCTTGCTCAGATTAATGGCTTGAGAGCAGAATGGGCCAGGGTGTGAGTGCACATTGCCTGACAGCATTAGGAGGAGGAGGACTAACCTCAAGGAGCTGCAGTGTATTTCTTTAAGGGAATGTTTTCGCCTGCTAGCATCTCGGGAAATTGCTGAGCATCGATGATAGTGGGTGAGGGTAAGCGTAGACAGGGGCGACCAGAGTGGAGGGCTAGGACAACTGTTGGTGTAGGACAGTTTCATGGCAGTAGGATGGACGCTGGGCAAGGGGCAGTGACCAGTGTGCAGCGTGCCTAAGTGGAGGAAGGATGTAGGAATGTGGAAGCTGTAGGGAGGGAGGGAAAGCAGGCTTTTGGGGCATGCAGGAGGGGAGGAAGACAGGCAAGAAGAAATAGAATAGGGGTAGAGATTGGTAGAGGCACATGATTAAGGTAGGATTCAGGGTAGTTGGAGGGAGGGGGTTAAGACAGGCTTTGAGAAAAGTGTAATTGCATTAAAACTATAGAGTACGGTATGTCAGCACAGCGACGGCCCACAGCTACTCCCCCACAGTGACGGACTTTGCAGCGATGGGTGTTTCACACTGATGGACTTTGTGGAGACGGGAGGTATGTATCTAACTCCACTGTCTGGGCGACGTGGAGTTAGATATATATAGTAGGGAGTGCGGGGGGCACATCCCCCCCCCAAATTGATCTGTCCAATTGTGTTAGTCATTGTCATGGTGTTGCCGGTCATCGGGTCGCGTGGCTGTCGGGGATGTCACCAGGTATCACGATCAGGGATGTTACTGTAGCAACATAGAACCCAGTACAGTATTTACACATTTGATCTATGCAAGTACAGAGTAATTGCCCTACAGCTACAGTGTAGTTATACAGAAATTAAAGTACTGTATCTCTACAGAAAATGATGTAGTATGTAACAAAAGAAGGTTACACTGACATCCTCCTCTCCCTTACCAGTATTATGCTCCACTGGATCACTGTATATTGACTATATTTTGTTGACCCTACAGCAGATCTATCAGTTAGTAACTTTGGCATAATCAAATGTTCACCTTTTGTCTCATGTGATGGAGATGGGATTTGTTTTCATGCGTATATTATGTTATAGCATAATGGCCTTTGCTGGTTGGCAACAATAGCTACATACTTCATGTGCTGCACACAGTAGTCGACTCTCATTCCTGCAGAACTTCCTGTTCCACTGCACTTATTCAGTATGCAAAGCATGGGACATGTCTTGGGTCACTGGAATATTGTAAAAAAGGTTACCTGAAAATGTGGAAAAATTGTAGGAGTTGTACTGTATATCCTCACTGCTCTGCAATAAATATTTTACTGTTTTCTGTAGGATGTATTGGTCAGTCTAAATTTTTAAATAAACATATTGCCACTTACATGTGCTTTCAATTGGAAGCTTACAGCCTGTAGTTCAAGGGGGCTGTGCAACTGGCCACACCCCCAGTCAGCCTATTTAAGGGCTGCTCTCCTCACTCCACACACAAGCATTTTTCCTTGCCAACCAGAGGCTCTGTTTGTCTGTCTTCTCAACTTGTGTCTGCTGCGGCATTGCTCCCCCTCCCATCTAGTTTGTTTGTGCTTTGGACTCTGCTAGGTTTCTGCTGGATGTGCTCCTGTGTTTCTTCTACTCTGGTTAGTATTTGTTTTGTTTCCAGCTGCTGTGTGCTGTTTTTCTGTTCTGCTGCATTTATGCTTTGGTTTTGTGTATTTTTTTGGGGGGGAGGGTGGCTTTCTAGTGCCCTTTATTTGTGCTGTGTTGCTCCTTTGCTGTGCTCTGGTTCAATGTGCTCCTCAGTTTCCTGTATTTTGTTGTATATTTCAGCTCCCATTTCACCCCTCTGCTGCTGTGTCCACTTAATTGCCTGCACCTGATCTAAGCCCTTGCTCTCAGCCAGCTGCAGGGTGTGGCAGCAGGTACCGCTGCGTTTCTGTTGCAACTCCAGGTAATTTGTGCTGCTTTTGCTGCTTCCTTCTTTTCCTTTTGGATTTCTTGCCACAGTCTTCATTATGTTTACAAATTATTCTACCTGTTCAATGTATTTACTCAGCCTGCAATTACACTTCCTTATTTTTTGTGCAGACAAACCTATTTAAATTTGCTTGTCTATTCAGTGCTACTAGCTATGCAACAGAATATCACCTAATTCTCCTGCCCTTCTATGTTGCTCTCCCCTTGTGTACAGCCCTTTTGGGGTCTTTTTTTGTAAAATATTTTTTATTGAGAAATAACAATAACATATGTAAAACAGGTTTTACAGGTACATTTTCCACATCGTGGATACATTCACTACTCAGATTTTGTTTACTTTTCTTTACTGCTTTGCAAGAATGACAAGTGAACTGACATTGTTTCTGACAGTGTCATGGACTTAAGCCTGTGGGTGATAGTACACTAAGGGGTTTTTCAGGGGTCCTGATCCGGTCTGTCCTATTACCAGTATTACCTATGTATTAACCTGTAGTGTGAGCATTACTCTTGGTATCATGCATATACATGAGGAGATTGCCAAGGGCCATGACAACAGCCACTAACTATTTGCCAGCTGTGGTACTCTAAATGCTTGAGGAGGGCCCCACCCCAGGGTACAACGTGAGCCACTCCCAATACACTCTGCACAGTTCGAATCAAGGATTGCCGTCCACCCCAGCATGAACCTTGGTTTTATACAAGGAATATGCCCTCTCCTATTGCACCTACAAGTGGATGCCACATTTTATCATAGGTTGCCCCAGTGCCATTAGCATTGTGTTGTGTTTTCTCCAAAGTTAGGCATTGCTTCAAGTTATAGACCATTGCTGAATTGATGGGGATTTTTCGGACAGCCATGTCTGTGCTGTAGTTTTTTTTAGCATTTACTAGGGCTATTGCCCATAGAGGATGTGCACCCCTACCCTGTATATACACTGGGGCCCAGATATTCAAAAGGGATGCACCATGCACAACAGAGATGCGCCAGCGCAAGTATGAAAATGTGCCATTTTGCAATATTCAGTAGGAGGCAACTGCACCGCACAAGTTTCAATGCGCAAGAGAGTAATGGTTATGAATGCCTGCACAACCGTAGGGGGAGGAACCATGAATAAATGGTGCAGTGCGATGTTCAACAGCATGCACCATACGCAATAGGGGAGCTAGCAGGAGTTGCGTGATAGTGGAAATGATCCAAAAATAAAAAGGAACAAGAGAGAGGTGCAAGAATGCTACAGGGAAGCCAGAGGTGGGAGCAAGGTGACAGCAACAATGATGAGGGTAGCAGTGAGTGGGACTGGGCAGGAGCAGGACAGGGCACACCTGGAAACAGCCAGGAACAGGACAGGAGTGGGGAGCCTGTGCTACTGTGCAGGAGTGGCAGCGAAGTGCCACAGTGGACTGAGGGCAGTGGCAGTAGACAGGACAGCCAAAGGCCGGAGGTGTACCCAGTGCAGGGGGAGCATCACAAAGGACAGTGGGGGGAATGGGATAACAGCTGCCGGGGGTACACCAGCCAGGGACATGGCCAGTGCCGCCTTCCAGATGGAGGCGGTAATGAGGGGAGTGAGAAGGCAGGCAGCAGGGGGGCACGGCCATGGAAGGGCCTGTTGGGTGTACACTCCCAACAGGTGGTACTGATCCCACACCACCTTCGAACACTACTCTGACACAGAAATTGTGGGCCAGTATCACCTGAACAAGGCAATCCTGAGGCAGCTCTGTGAGCTGTGCAGTGATGAGATGAAGGCACCCAGATGACGGAGCCATGCTTTGTCAGTGGAGACAAAGGTGACAGTTGTGTGCCTGCTCACCACGGGCACCTTCCAGAGACCAACAGGGGACACAACAGGCATAAGCCAGTCGGCTGCGTCATGCCTACTCACACAATTCCTCAGCTCACTGCTGCCACATGCTGCAGAGTACATCCATTTCCCCAGCAAACAGGTGGAGTGCACAGCACACATACAAGAATTCCACAGGGAGACACATATGCCTGGCGTGCTCGGGCCATTGACTGCACCCATGTGGCCATCCGCACACCACCTGGCCCAGATGGTGCATCTTACATTAACCGGAAGGGGTTTGCCAGCATCAACTGCCAGGTGGTGTGTGATGCCAGGGGGCGCATAACCAATGTTTCTGCCATGCACCCTGGGGGAGCACATGATACCTTCATCTGGCACCAGTCTGTACTGTGCCATAGGTTTGAGAGTGGGGACATCCTCACTGGCCACCTAGTGGGTGAATATGCACATCACGCAGGATGACATAAGCAGCTGTGGGGGGTGCATAGTCTGAGGTGCCATGGGTACCGGCCTTGATGACCCATGGCAGAGCGACGCAGACCACTATACTAATGTCCACCCTCTACACACAGGTGACAGTGGCTACCCACTCTGTCCCTGGCTGCTCACACCATACCAGCAACCTGCGACCCCATCGCAGCAACGGTGCAATGAGGCACATGCCACCACACATAATGTCATCAAGCGGGTGTTCGGGATGCTGAAGGCACATTTCCAGTGCCTGGACACATCTGGCGGTGCCCTACAGTACAGCCCCTCGAAGGCTTGCGGGCTATTCCTGTCCTGCTGCATCCTGCACAACATGGCCAATGACTGTGGGATAGTCGTAGAGGTTGAAGAGGGGGATAGCGATGGGGACAATGAGGACGCTGGTCCTGATGGTGATGGGCAGCCACCCCTTGGGTGAAGGGACCCCTGCCTGATCTGGATGTCACAGCTGCACCGGGACACCATCACAGAGGAGCACTTTGGCCAACACAGGTAGGTCACGGGGCCTTGTGCAACCACCAATGGCAAGGGCACAACACACTGACAGGCATGGACGAACCCCAGGGGTGGCTGGCAGCAAGGAAATGGGTCAGAGCGTGGAACTGCACACGCTGTTGGGGATGGGCAAGGCCAAACATGACACGCGGTCATGCACACACACACACACACACATATATATATATATATATATATACACACACACACACACCACAAGACATGCACAAGGGGTAGAAGGCATGCCAACCACGACTGCAACCCCTAGTCACACACAGGTCCACACACACCCACGCCCACTGGCCATCGCTGTGTGTGTCTCAGACGCTGGGCACCATTGCACACTGGCGGACAGCGCAATGCAACTATCATCATGCACATGTCACAGTGGCCAGCAGTCGGGAGGGTGTGCACATGGACCCTGTGTGTGCAGGGTCAGATACCCCACCTGTGCATTGCACGTTGCACAACACACTGCACATAGTGCAGCGGCAGACAGTGGCCATGGTGGGAGACAGGTCAGTCACTCGGCACAGTACCATGGCCACCACAGATGCGTGGGTGGCCCCACCGAGACCTGCCAGCCATGCCAGGCTGACAGTTGGCCTCATGGGGTGGCACCGACAGTCCCCCGGGGTGATGCTGCGGGAACGCTACCATGTTCGAGCAGGGGTCTGCAGCTCACCGAACATGCCCACGCCAGGTGTGCTTGGTATGACCACAGCTGAACCCGGTGTTGACATGGAAGGTGTCACACGATGCTGGGAATGGGGGTGGATGTGACACTGTGCGGTGTCTGCAGCGCATGGGCAACAAACTGGGTGCCCAATGTGGCCATGACAGCTGTGAATGCATGTGTCTGCCTGTCAATCGCAGCGGTCTCATCCTCCCACTGCTGGGCCATCTCTGCCAGGAGCAGACCATGGTCTCTGTTGCACCACTCCTCTGCCTGGTGCAGAACCGTACTGAGTGCATCCACCACCCTCACAAGCTGCAACTGCTGATCCATGGAAGCCTGGAATAGGCGGCTGTGCTCCTCAAAGAGGTCATCCGCCGGATCAGCATGCTGTCCCTCACGGTGTTCCTGGCCATGCTGGGCATCACCCCTTGACAATGGGTGCTGCACACCAGAGCCATGCTGGGGCATGTCCACACACTGTGCACTGACGCCGCCCCCTGACACTGTCTCCCCCGTCACCATTGGCTGATTGCTGACACTGCCCCTCTGGCTGCCAATCACCAGGGCTCACTGGTGCTCCCACAGCAGCCACAACAGCCCCACTGGCCTGGACGCACACCTGTGCTGCCCCAGTGGTGCATACAGGCAAGGCTGGGACTGTGATGTCACGCAGGCTTCCACGGTGGCAAAACCCACGGCTATGGCCATGCTGTTTCCTGCTGTGAGACCATCCTGCGGCCCACACGTATCACAGTCCGGGATGTGTGATCCATCATCATCAGTGCCAGATCCGGCACCAGTCCATGTCACAGCATGCTGGCGTCCATGGCCGCTGTCACGCTGGGACACAGGCAGGGCTTCCTCCGCACCAGCACCACCATCTTCAGTCCAGACAGACAGGCAGGTATGCAGTGGTCCTGACTGATGGACACCTGTGGAGGTGGATGGGTGCTTCTCTGTGTCCAGGGTATCGCCCTCGGTGGACACACCCACAACCGCTGACCCATGTAGACGTTCAGGAGCTATAAGGGGACACACTAGCATTAATGTCTTTGTCCTACCAAGTGGCATTCCCCCAACCCCCCACACAGTGACAGCACGGGACCTACCATGCAGTGAAGGGCTGCAACCCGTCGGGAAGCCACCACCTGGAACGCCCTCTAGGGCACAACGCCGCATGCTGCTGGCCACCCGCTCCTCCTGTGGCATCAGGTGTGGCACAACCAGCTGCCCACCACTGATTGCAGCACGTGCTACCCTGATGGCAGCCATCTTGTCCTTAATCCTTCTCTTGTCCATACCAACCTTCTTTTTGCACTCCTGCATGGACCGCTGGTAGCTGCCATGCTGGTCGATGGCACGCGCTACCACAGCATGGGCCTGTGGTGTTCCCCACTGTCCGCTGAGCAGCGGTTCCCTGTTGAGGTAGACCTCGAACAGGGCATCTGATTCTGCCCGGGTGAAGTTGGGCCTCCTCTGTCTCCCACATCTCTGTTCCTCCTCTTCCTCACATTCAGTCATTATAGAGCCTGTGGGAATGACAAGTGTTACCTTTGAATGTGCAGTCCCAAGCATCTGTCACACACCACAGTCCACACTTCCAAACAGCATGCAACTCATCACAATAGACTGCAATACCAAACAATGTCCTCTGCAGCCCCATGTCACATTTTTATAGTGCAAGGCATGCAAATGAGGTGGGGCGCAACTTTAAGTGGATGCTAATGCATTGGCTGCACCATGGAATTGCTGATGATCTGATTTGCATATGCTGGCTGAATATCTGGCTGTTACACCTTGCGCAATTGTGTTGAGTGTGCTCAGGCAAAGGCGCAGCTCTGTGATGTGCACAGTAGGCACCGCACGGCGCATGCCCAGGGTGCTCACACCGACGCCTGCTGCGATGATGATGTGCAGAGCATGGGAGGCAGTGCAGGGCATGGCCACCACTGTGCAAGTGGCACTAGCATGCTGTTCACACATGTGGCGCTCGTGCCCTGGAGCGCAATAAGCAACATTGTGTCACAGCATGGTAGACCACTGCAGAGCGTCACACACAGGCACCCTACTGCATTACATGCAGGGAGTCTCAATAGCACTGTAGCGGTCAGTGCGTGACAGACCCTTGACCCTGCGGTTGACCTTTGCCCCCTAGGCACCATGTGTCCACATGGGTGCACCTCTATCACGCTGTTCGGTGACAGTGCGATGGGGAATGGCAGCACTGTACCGTGCAGCATCTGCACATGGGGGACATGCGCTACAGAGTGCCATTTTGTGATCCGGCATGCACAGAATGATGGCACGCAGGAGAGAAGCAATGTGGAGCCCACTAGGACTGGCCAATCTTTTGGCCATTGTTGAGCCCCATGCTGGGGCCCTGTTTGGGGAAGACCCTTTAGAAAGGCCTAGAAGTGCTGTGTGGGAGGAGGTGGCAGAAGCATTGGAGGAGGTCACTGGGATTGCCCACAGCACAGACCAGTGTCACCACCACTATGGGGACCTCCAGCAGAGGGACCCAGACAGGCTGGCTCAACTATGGGCACGTGCCAGGCGAGGTGCAGTGCCACGGCCAGGTAGGTGCTCCATCCATACACTGGTAACGTCTGTCCATCCGGGTATTGCAGTTTGCATGTGTCCACCTTGCAGGGGGGTGGGGGCCATCCAGTGTGAGTAGTGGTGGTGGTGGTGGGGTTGTGGCATGGCTGGGCTGTGCAGGATCGCACATACCGGGGGGGGCTTTGCTACTGGTTTGTACTGATGTTCCCCTCTCTGTGTTTGCACCCTAGGCCCTGAGGAGAGACGCCACACTCAGGAGGCACGGGGACAGCGAGACCGTGATGCTGCCCAGCAACATGGATGAGGTGGAGGGCCTATAGTGCAGCAGCACACAGCTGTTGCAGATGCAGGTGAGTGCCTTTCTTCCAAGAACTTCTGTGCATGCTGTGTTGAGAGGTAGGTGGCGGGGCATGGCCACTAGCTCTTGACACCAGTGACGTGCACGTCACATGGTACACTCAGCACTGTCCTGTGGCTCTGCATGTGTGAGTGTATGTCACTGGTGGTCCATATGTGCACCGGGTACATGGCTGTGCCACTGCCTTTGCACTGCATAGCCATATCACTGCATGACCACGGTGGTGCTGTGCGGGACTTGGGTGGTGGGTGTGTGCACCAGTCCACATGGCTGTGTGCACCTGGGTAGGCAGGTCTTGTGGACACTGTCACTGTGGGTGGTCACACACCATCACAGGGGCATGGCCCATGGCTGTATGCCATGCACAATGGGTGGGCTGCAGGGGGATGGACAATCACACGTACTGACTCTGCTTCCTTGTCCTAGGTGGACATCGCTGGATGGCCTTGGAAAGAGGCATGCAGGATCTGCTGCAGCTGGTGCAGGTGTCCCTTGCCATACTGGAAAGATTGGAGTGGGACGGGGTCTGGAGAAGATGCAACTGGAGGTGCCACAGGAGTGGAGAATGGGACAGACATTAGGCCCTCCATGCCCCCTGACTCACCTAACCCCCCTGGTCCCACCCTCACACCCCTTCTTCCTTGTCCCATTTGTTCACCCCTGCCCCATGCCTGCCCTCACCTTGTTTGTGGCCCATTCCCCCCACCTTTGTAAATACTTGTAATTATTTTTTTTGTTACCTCTTTTCAATACATGCATTTTGATATGACAACTGTGCTGGTCTGTTATATGCAGTGGGCTACAGGTGCTTGACTGCAGTGGTGTGCATGGCATCAGGGGTGGTGCAGGCATGGGCGTGTGTGTGTCCGGCAGGGAACCGCCTATGGCGTGGGTGGGGGACTCGGTCACTGTCTGTGGTTTGTGTGTTGTTCTCTGTGCACTGGATGCCTGTGTGCAGTGGTCCACAGTGCATGCACTGTGTCCATGGTGCCCCTGACAGACTGTCCATGGCCTGTGCAGCTGACACCCTTGAATGTCTCTGCTGTGCACAGTCTGTTGGCATGTCAGTGGTGGCTGTCCATGCTGGACGCCCCCTGTGCCTGGCACAATGCTGGATTGCCTCCTGTCACCGGTATGGTGCACATCTGCCTTGGGTGGCACTGTGGCCTCTGCTGTTGTTGTCTCCCCTCCATGCTGTCACTTGTGTCTGTTGCAGGGGATGTGCTCCAATGTCTGTCACTTGTGCTCTGTCCACATGCTGGTTGCATATGGATTCATGGTGCATGCGCATGGTGGCTGGTACACCTGTGCCATGGAGGGGTGCTAGCCGTGGGTACATGGCCGCTGTGGCTACACACCAGCAGGTTTGTTGCCCAGCTACTGTGTCCCTGTGTTGGTGTGCCCTTGGGTATGGGTAGGTGTTTGTCCATGCACTGTGTTGCATCCTGTGTGGCGCCATGCTTCCATGCACCACTGTGGGCATCTGGGCTGGCTGTTGAGGCCAGTGCTGGGATGGGGTGTGTCCCTTGGGAGGATGTGCAGGGTGCTGTACCACTGGTGGTGGTGTCCGGGGCAGGCTCTGTCACATGCGGGGTACCTCATGTGCCGATGCAGGGTCAGTCTCTCAGCTGTACCTCGGGGGGGCCGTACAGTGTGGCTCTGTGTCTGCAGTTGTGGCATTAGTGGCTGCTGCCACCCACTGCAGGGTGCTCATGGTGGGGCTGCCTTGCATTGCTCCATGGTGCACGGGTTGCATTGTCACAGTGGGGGTGGTTGCATGCATGGGGTGACATGCATTGTTGGGTGCTGCTCCTGGGCAGGGTGTCTGGGGATCGCTGTGCAGGGTGTGCTCTGTATTGGTGGGATAGTGTAGCATGGGGTGGCCAGACCTCCTTGTGTTCCGGTCACAGCTTGCCAGGGGTGTGCTGGGGCACCATGCCCCGGCTGTGGGATTGTTGCTGGTGTCTATGGGCTGGTGGTTCTTCCAGCTCTCCTCAGGTTGTGCGATTCATGGGCTGTGGGGGGCAATGTCTGTTCTGCTGCGTGCTCCTCTGCCCATATCTTCCAATGGTGGTGAACCCCTGCATCCTGTCCCTGCACATCCCTGGTTGTTCTGATGCGCTGTTACCCTGCTCCACTGCACATCCCTGGTTGTGCTACCGCGTATCAGACCTGTGCCACTGTGCATCCCTGGTTGCGCCATGGCGCAGTTGGCGTGATATTCAGTTGTGTTGCGCAAGCGCATCTTGGCCTGTACAGTGTTTGAATATTGCACATGTTGCGCATAGGTGCACTGAACTTGCACCTGCTCCTGCTATTACGCTACTTTGTGGTGCAGTTTGAATATCTGGGCCTGGGTCAGCTCCCAGCAGAAGTTCTAGTGGTATGCGTGACAATCTCCTCCCCAATATTTCTTCCTTCAGTCTATGGACTTCATGCCAGAAGGGGGGGGGGGTGACTCTTGGACACAGTAGTGCCATGTGCAGAAAGTCTGCATTGTCCCTATTACGTTTTGGGCATGTGTGGTCATGTTGATGACTCACAGCATGGAGCCTGATGGGCATAAGGTATGTTCTGGATAAGATGTTTAGAGATACCTGTCTTAGTCTGTTACTTCTAGAGCAAGTGTTAAGATGTTTGATCGCCAGACTCCATGAGTGTTCATCTATAGATATGCCCAGGTCTTGTTGCCATTTCTGCCTTAGTGGCAGGGAGGCTTCTAATCCAGTCCCCAACAGGGTGTGATAAAATATGGACAGAAGTTTAGTGCCAGGTTGTGGGTTGTACAGCCCTTCCTCCAGTGGTGTTGGTATAGCCCAACCTTCTGCTCTTCCCAGGATCTCACCAAACCTATGCCTTATTGTGTGATAAATAAAAATTAAAAAAAAAGTCTCTGGTATCTATAAGCTATTTTGTTTTAACCTCAGTGAATTCTAGTATTCTTCCCACTTCATACATCTGAAGGACATACTCCAACCCTATATTTTTTCACTGTCTCAGTCTCTGGTGCATTTGTACTGTGTATGCTCCCTTATCACTCATGGCTGTAATCAAGTCAGTGTATGATGAGTTGATCTGCCCATGCCCCAGCTTCTTATGTGTTGCTTTCCATGTCTTTATTGTCATTGGAGTGCAGGAATTCACTGTTTTTGGTTGTACGTCCTCTCCCAAGCCACTGGACATACATTGGAACAGCAGAAAGCCTCCCCAGCTGTTCCTCCTCCATGGTCAACCATGCAGGCTCTATTTTTCCCAGACCTTTGGGGAGAAAAGCCAACTGCATTGCCTAGTAATACATCTGAAAATTGGGGAGATCCTATCTACCCCACCTGGGGGGGAAACTGGAGAATGGTTCTTTTACTCCTGGCAGACATTCCCCTCCATATAAAGCCATGTAATAGTGTGTTTATTAGTTGGAAGTGTAGCATTGGCACACTAATAGGCAGAGACTGGTAAAGGTAAAGACACCTAGGGAGGACAATCATTTTGATCATGTTTATTCTCCCTATAAGGGTCAGGGCCTTTTGTGCCATCTCTCGCAGTCCTCTGTGAGCTTTTTCATTTAGGGACCATATTGATGGCATACAAGGATCCCAGCTTTACTGACAAATAAATACCTAAGTATTTTAATTTGCTGATCATTATCAAGCCTCCCAATGCCTGCGACAGCTGCGGTCTATCTAGTTGATCAATGGGGAGGAGTTCACTCATCGTCCAGTTCACCTTGTGCCCAGACAAGGAGCCATACTCTTTCAATAGTGTATGCACTGTGGGTAGATCTCTAGTTGGGTTGTATAGGTAGAGTAATAAGTCATCAGCATACAATGCTACTTTTTGTTCTCTACTTCCCCTTACAAAGCCTTGTGTGTTTGTGTGATTCCTAATGGTGGAAGCAAAAGGTTTCAATGCGAGCACATTCAAGATCAAGGACAGGAGGCATCCCTGTCTGATTCCCCTACTCTGGGCAAAGGGTTCAATTAGGACCCCATTCACTAGTATTTGGGCATTTGGTGCAGTATATAAGGTCTTTATCCATTTTATGAGCTCTGGTACCAACCTCTGCTGCTTAAGAGTCTCAAACATGTAACCCCATTTGACCCTATCAAAGGCCTTTTCTGCGTCGAGTGCTATGACTGCAGCTTCATGTCTAGTGGCCTTCCTCCCCCAGCTGTGAATGGTGTCATGTCAAATTGTCACAAATAAAACAGCTCACGCATTACAGCACAGACATAATAGCATAAAACAAGTCAGTGTAAATGGTATTACATCTATTACGTGTCAAGTTCAGCTGTTAAGCTGCAAGGAAACCATGGCAAACTGGAAGTAAATCCATTAATTTCTCAGTGGTCTTACCTTGTGTAATCCAAAAAATACATTTGATTTAGAGATTCATCTGGAGGTGAATGCAGTTTGGAGTAGATTAATTCCACTGAGGCTCTCTGGAGTCAAATAATTCCACGGGTTAGTAGAAAAAATACATTTGTTTAATTCCATTGTGCAGTCTGGGGTCCAATGCAGTCTGGAGTGCTGAATTCCATTAAAATTCCTTTACTGATGGGGCAAACTGTATGCCCTTTATTTACACTAATGTTTTAAATGAATCGCCTCTGATTGCTTGATTTATGTTTGATTCCATGGGTTGTGGACATGGTATATTGTAGTCCTCTTAGTTTACCTTTGTATAGTTTTTAATAAGGCACATCCTGGGGTGGGGAGGTGAGGGGGAGCATGGGGATATTAAGTAAGAGGGGTATTGGTTTGCTCTTGTTTAGCTCATAATTATAAGACACTTCTTATTTAGAATTGGGTCTCGAGTTAGATCTTGTAAATGTCTACGTTCAATACTTATTGTGTATATATTCTTTATGTTAAAATTCAATAAAATTTGGAATTTCAAAAAAAATAAAATTCCTTTACTAGTTAAAAATTAAAATAATTGGTGAGCAATGCTGTGTCCTCACACTTGAAGTTGAAAGTTATGTGCCACTCCTCAGAGGTAATCACTGATGGAGCAGGTGCCATAACTTTCAACGACTGCACACAGTCTTCGTGCAGTGTCTCTATATTTCTTACGCTATGCTGGTGGTTCATGTCCTACAAAATACTGCTCAATACATATCTCATTCACATTTTGCTCCATTCTCAGTGTTCTGATAAATTTCCAAATGGTCAGGTGGCTGGCTCCTAGCAGGCTACTAAAACTACGGTGCCGCCCCTCCACCGCATTGTTTTTGCACGGCAAACCATCAGAGACAGCATAATGGCAGTTTACAGAATTAGATCCAGAATAGGTGGCACCTGCAACCATGCCATCCCACTGGCCTCCTGATCCAAGTGTCCTCAAAATAATCAAGGTATGGTGTTAGAATACCGGCCCAGTGGTGCTGAGGGTTGAGGCGCTGGACGCCACACCTCGCGCTACGCCAGCGGCCCGGGTTCAGGAACGGACTCGGGTGGCCGGGGGTTGGTGGGGAGAGGGAGGATCGAGCATCCCAACTGATGCTCTCCTCCCTCAGGGGCGGGTTACCAAGAGCGCTCTGCGCTCTGCATCCCTTCCGTAGCCGATGGAAGCACCGGCATTGGGAAGGGGTGGAGGTGGCTTCTCTCGTCGGGGAGGGGAGAAGTCGCGGCGCATGAGGGTATGCGTGCATCAGCACGCTACCACTCGGGACATACGTCCCAAGCGCTGACATCCCAGGGGAGTGGGATGTAAGGGGAGAATACCGGAAAAAACCTTCTGGTAGCCCTAGATGAAGGCCGCTCCAGGTCCACCCGGGCCACCTACAGGACAGACCCCACTGTGTGAGGTGAAGAAGAAGAGGAGGAAGCACTCTAGGGGCAGATCCCTAAGGTAGGTGATTCGGGGGACATGAGCGGACGGAAGGAGTGGGCACCGGAGGTAGGCAGGAGGATAAATAAGAAAGTTAAAAAAAAAAAAAAAAGGTATGGTGTTAGTACCTCCTCATGTTCTACATAAAATCCTGACTTTTCTCAAGCTTTCAAATGCCTCAAGCACATTGTTTATGGGAACAAATGCTAGAGCTGCTATCATTCGTATGTTCAGTGCATGGTTCTCATCTATGGCGTAGTTCTTCAAATGTCTGGACAGTCCTGCACCTTTCACCACAATGACTGACACAAATGAAAGAAACAACCCCTTGCTTGAGCTTCACAAGAAACTGGGATGCAAAAGCATGAACTGCCACTTGCTCAAAGTCTGTCATCACTGACCGTGGAGAAAGTGCTGGACATAGGGCCTTGTAAGCTGAAGTGGAACGTGATGACATAAGGGCAAAAACAGTTGGGATCGCAGCATTAAATCTAACACCATGAATAGTATAGAGTTGTGCGAACAAAGGGGAGTTACCTTAAATGTACCATCTGCATACCAATTAGCTGATATTGCCATATATTCAAGATTTTTTTGTATGCCAGACAGACCTCTGTTTCAGGTGTAATACAACCCCAGGGGATTTGCTCCATGTTCTATGGTATTGTTCTAAAGTTTCCCCCATTTGGGAGCACATTAAGTGTAATATGGATCCCTTGATGAATTACAAAGAATTCATTACACCCAAGATTTGTATATTGGGGGATATGGTAAACATCATTAATGTGATCATTAAAGGACATATTGCATTGATGTCTTCCCTGATTAAGGCATTTGTCTTAAGGAACTGGAAAAGTGATTTGGTATACACATACGATCAATGGGTGGGTGATCTACTTTTTAATGTTGTCTAGACTTAAAAGACAAATGCTCAGGGATGGACAAAAAGTAACTTATGATAAAAGGTGGAGGACTTTAGAGGCATTATACACTTTGCAATATAAAGTGCCCTAGACAAGGGTCTGTCTGTCAGAAAGTACGTAATCAATATTAGGATGATATGGATAAGTTGTTTTAGCAATAAGGGGATTATAAAGTCTCAGATGGTATACGGCATGCTATAAGACCTGAATACAATTCTACATGTTGGATATACAGTTAGATGCCACGGAGTCTGTCAGGGTGGGGTGGGGGTGGCTCTCTCTTCTCCCTTGGGACGCGCGGCTGCAGGATACTATCATGAGGACCCCATAAGGGTAAGAGGGCTATATTGCTATAAATGACATGTAGGGTTCCAGACTTGATGTATGAACACATCTCCTTGTCAAGGTTAGATCTAGTCAATATAGTATAAATGTAGATGTGAACTAAATGTTAAAGGAGTGTATGTTTGCAGCTGTGTATGTACATAGTTATTGGTTGTACATAATGATCACGCTCAGTTTTGGAGTGTGAGCCCTGGATTATTTCGGGTATGTGTGTGTCTGTCTTATAATTGATGGAAGAAAACTACAATAAAGAATTAAAAAAAAAAAAAGATTTTTTTTGTATGCTGAAAACTGTAAATCTTTCAGTGTCTTGGCAACCACTGTCATATAGCAGAAATGGAGCCCCATTATCAGAAATGCATTATTCAGGGGGTATTTGTAAATCAGCTAAACTCATTGGCAATGCAGGAGCAACACATGCCTTTTGCCTCGCACACTGTGATGTTCATTTTAGGCAGGTAACCGAAGGCAATTTACCTGTAACTGCTCAATCTAACTTACCGGTTGCTCCAGTCACCATTTGTTGTGTTCCCTCAAGTGAAGAAATTGCCTTCTCTTTCATCATGGCAATTACTTTTTTCACTTCTATTTCACCAGTGTCTGTCACGATTGTGTGAATTAATATAACATAGAATTTCTTCGCCGATAGTATGGCATCTGGCAGTGCACTTCTGTTTATCATAGATGACAATATGTTTTACCAGAGTGCACTCTCTCTCTTTACAATAGAGATATCCCTGGTCAGCAAGCTACTGCTGCCCATGCGTGCTAAGCATGAATGACAATGGCATCGTAGCAAACAAGGAAACAAGGGAGACAATAATAATTAATAGGTTTTAATGCACTGCTTGCCTGATTAAGTGACACCTGTGACTAATTATGCATACTGAGTGTACGATGAGACTGGTGGGTTTTAATTCTGAGTGCTTAGGTAGCTGACACCTGTGCCTGATTATGCAGGTATTGTGGAGGACAATCAATTACTATGCAGCAGAATGAATGTCTAGCATTTGTGTTAGATGAAATGACTATACGGTGAATTAGCATTTTGCTAGCTTGGCATGTGATGACATTCCCACGCGGTAAATGTATACGCTGAAATATTTTGCGCTGTGTTGACATGGAACTGCTGTGAATGACATTTAATGTTCTTCTAATGTTATGTTTCCCCTGTACAAACCCTGACTGGTCCATGTGGATCAGTGAATGGAGCACAGATTCCAAGCGTGGAGCCAGCATCCTAGCTAAGATTTTATAATCAGCCGTAAGCAATGAAATGGGGCGGTAGGATACACATACAGTGGGGTCCTTGCCCTGTTGCCCTGTTTGGGGAGGACTATGATGGTAGCTAACCTCTAGGATCCCTTCTCTAATCCCTCCTGTAGTACATTGTGTAGTAGGTCAGTTAGCAGCATACGGAAGGCCTTATAAAAGTCAATGGGTAACCCATCTGATCCGGGGGCTTTGCCCCCACTTAACTTCCGAATGGCTGTTAGAATTTCAATTCATTTTTGGGTTCTTAATCTGCACAAACACATGCCAGCCAAGCTATAGCTGCAGATATTCATCAATTTAATTTTATCTACCAGTTTAATTCAACTGCCGATGCTTAAAAGATTTTATCCTACTGGTTTAATTAGCTGTTTGGCATCATGGTGCCTCTCTGTGACTTCTCCATTTTGCCCATGGTGGGAGACTGTGTTGTTGCAGTGGGCATCGTGGGTCCAGGCAGCAGGGGCAGCTTTCAATTTCTTATATGTTTTATTGGTCACTGGCTTGCCCTGCCCTTCTATTGTTGCTCCACGCAGCCTTTATGGCATTCTGCAACCAGCTTTTCCAGGCAGCACTCTACCTTAGGGCAGCAGACTTCGCCCAGCCTTCTACCATCCTTTCTCTGCTATTCTGCACATGATTTAGTCATCCCAGCCTTCCTGTCCCTTGCAGTCCTCTCAGCCTTCCTGTCCCTTGCACTATCAGTTTTGCTTATATACCAGCCGTCATGGCACTAACGCAATCAGCTTGCAAGTTCATTCATTCCAGGACCTCTCCCCTTTCAATACTGGCATCCCCTTCCATATCATGTTTACTTGCTTCAAACTGCACCTCCTATCATACTGGCTTAGCAGCCTCCTCCTATCTAACCAGCTTCACAGCCTCTTCTCTAACTGTCGGCCCCAGGCTTTGCCCGGTCTCTCCAGTCTCTTACTCATAATATACAATCCAATTTACTCCTAATTTGACTTTCTAATGGACTTGGTTCACATGCATTCCTGTGGTTGACAACTGTTATTTGTCTTACCTAGACCCACGAGAGGATCCATATTGCTCAGCCTGACCTATGTACAGGTCTCATCCAGTCAAGACCCACAAGAGGATCCACAGTGCTCAGTGTGACCTATGTACAGGTCTTCCCATATCTCTATCATCCATTACGACCCACGTACGTGTCCCATACTCTTTACCATGTGCTGGTCTCATGCCCATTACAACTCACTTTTCCACATTTTGGAGACATTCCAACCATATCCATTACTCCAGGACTTGGGGCTAGCCCTGTGGCTGATGGTCTCTCTCTGCACCCCGAAGTCTGCATCTTGAACTTGTGAAGCTTGGGAAAAGGTCCTCATCACGTGGCCTATAGTTGGGGATGTCCTCACTTCAGGTGGACCTTCAATCATCAACCATACAGACGGCACCTCTTGATGTAGCCTTTAAGACTTCAGTGTCAAAGGAGTAGGGCTTTCATGGGAAGGGCTCCTTTAGCTGCCCGAGTGGGTTCGGAGGCACCCTTTCAAGCTATTTTCCCTACAACCGCCTCTAGTTCACTTAGTTTGTTCTTAGATCACTTGACCGGCTGAGCGCCTCAATGGCTGTTACTCTCCTCCTCCTCCTCCTCCTCCCTCCTTGGTTGCCCATTGTTGTAGAGTTGGCTTGCAACCTTCCATGGCAGAATGAGAGTGTTCCTGAAACTGCAATTACCCTGGATTGGTGTTCTAAATTGCAGTAGCAGAGCTGTCACTAAACAAAACTGTCCTCAAAGCCTGGAGGGAAGGGGACCTAGGCCTTGGATCCCTAGAAATTTACTCCTCAAGAGGAGTTTTTCCTCTCCTCCATGCCAATGGTCTTAATACTAGTTAGGCATAGTCGTAGTCATAGGAAATCGGGCCCCAACTTCCCTAGCCATTAGGGGGCTGTTGCAGCTTCTTTCCCTCATCTATGGGCTTTAGCTGGGCCATTTTCTACCACCATTGATTCTGCCTTTTGTCTGTTGGGACTGTGGATGAGATTTAACCTATGGTGTTAGCCTGGTGACTGAGCGTGGGGTGGGTCGCCTGTCTGGTTGGGTACCGGGGAACTGTGGCTGGAGGGCAGTAGGACCTCAGTCCCCTAGGGTGTCCCCTAATCGGCAGCCGGTGGGTTTCTTTTGGGGGACCCGGTCCAAGGGGGGGCTGCTCTTCCCTGCTGTGGTCACCGGTTAGACTTTATTCGGGTGAAATCCTTCTGCTGGGTGTGATTTTATCTGTATATTTGTAGATAAAGAACTTTGGAGAAAGGTCTGCTCTGAAGTGATGGTGGATTGTCTGCTCCACTTCTGCCTTTAGTGTTTATTGGGGATGGTGAGAGAACCCCCTTATAAGCTTGCTCTGTATAAAACTTTATAGATTGGAGAACTGCCGGAGTGAGAGACTGGTGTTGTTCCACTGGACATTTAATATTTGTTTGCTGTGGGGTGAGAGCCTCAGAACTGCCGGAGTGACAGACCGGTGTATTTCCACTGGACATTTAATATTTGTTTGCTGTGGGGTGAGAGCCTCAGAACTGCCGGAGTGACAGACTGGTGTGTTTCCATTGGACATTTAATATTTGTTTGCTGTAGGGTGAGAGCCTGAGCATAACAGATTAATAGCTGGATTACTAACAGAATTTTTCTGTTTTGTATATTTATTTTCTGTATCCTTCCTGAACTGAAGGGATTTTAATAGTAGTAGTTTGAGGGAACATCTTTTAGTAATTGTATTTTACATTGCTTTAGTTGAGTTAGGGGTGGGGTTTATTTAACTGTTGTTGTTATATAGTGATTTGGGGGTCTGAGTGTTATTTTGGGATAATTGCGGGCTGGAGTGCTGGTTTTCATCACAATTTGTTTATTTATTTATTATTTATTTAGCTTTTGTTTACCGGGTAAGTACACTAGACAAGTATTATGCCTATTTTCAGGAATGACCCGGGTGAGTACAACATGAGGAACAACAGTCAAGGAGACATGGCAAAGAGAGTACAGTTTTTTGTCACAGTAAACAAACATGTGGGAAATACATCATTTGACGCTAGGGGAAACATACAGTAGTAAGCACATTTCAGATTATACACTCTAGACTAGCTAGTTCAACTGACAGATATATACAGGTCATCATACATAGGAGTGGAGCATAGCTCAAGGACTGGATTGGTCATAATATAACTTATAACATTGTCATATACACCCCCTAGGCTAGTTGGATCACAGACAGGTATATACAGCTCATCACATTTTTCTAAATATGCACATGTTAGACAAAAACAGAAACACTTGGTAGTACAAGTTTCTACCAAGTGACCAAGGTGCAATATGTCATGGTTAGCCTATGACCGTGGAGCAATAACGGGTGTAAAAATGCCCAAGGCTTTTTAGGCAGGAGTAGTCGGAAGTCATTGATACAGTGGGGAAAATATCTCCAGGAATTCAATGGAAACACCCTGGGGAGGTTCAGACAAAACAATTTGACACTTTACTCTAGGGAGGTTTGGGGCAGTCACACTCTGATGCTAGTTTTAGGAAACCCCACAGGGAATTTTGAAAACTGTGATAGGAGGGGGCAGCTCGGATATCCACAGGCAGCGAATTCCAGATTCTGGGCGCACTTATGGCAAAGTCCTGATCCCCCATGAGGGTCCGGGTAGGAGGGACTTTGAGCATCCCTGATGTGAGAGACCCAAGTTGGTAGGGGGTGGGATTCAGTTTAGGCAGAAACCAGGCCAGCCCCTGTGGGGTGCTAATTCTGATCACTTTCCCAGAGAGGCATCCCAAACCAAAATCAAGGTATCTAGCTGGTGAGAGCCAGCAGAGTTTCTCATATATTTCACAACAGTGGGTGAGTCGGGGGGGCAGCCAAGGCAAAATGACAAATGTTATTGTAAGCAGTGTACCACCGGGTGAGATGTGTCTTTGGAGAGTGAGCAAATAGGTGCAGCCCATAGCTGAGGGAGGGAAGGAGCACACCCTTCGCTAGGGAAAGCCTGGCTGCCGGTGTAAGGTTATACTTGGCCCTATAGGCCAGACTCAGTTTGCAGTTTGCCACCCTGCAGATGTTAAGGATATGATTACCCATGTCAAGTTGGGGGTCAAGTGTTACCCCCAGATATTTGATGGAGCTTGCTGCAGATTGCTCTCCCTGTCAGGTGCTACTCCTCCTCCAAGCTCCATGGCCTTTGCCCTTTTGACTGCCCCACTGTCTGCGATGGTCTATGGCTGCTGCAGGGCATTGGGGATAGTGAGCAGAAGGTGGAGGGTTGGGGGTCCTGGACCTGGAGGGGGGTGAGCTGGGTAGCCAGATTTGGGTAGTGAGAACTAGGAGGTGCCCTGGAGTGAAATGGAATCCTGAGCAAGGTTCACCTTGTTTGGTGTCCATACCCAAGGGCTCCACTTTCAGTGGGCTGGTAGCTTGGTCAGTCCCAGTATCTTGTCCAACTTGCATGGTATTATGCAATGCTAGATCTATTAGGAGAAAGATGGTTATTATAGCAGATCTTGTTGGGTCAACAGATCTGGCTTGCATCACTGAGACCTGGCTGGATGATAATGCTGGCCCTATTTTGCTGCCAGCAATTCTAGCCGGTTTCTCGGTAATATACTGTGCAAGGTTGGATCACAGGGACAGGGGCATAGCAATCTGTTTTATATCAGAGTTGAACCTTGTGGATGTGCCAGTTGAGGGAATTGGATCCTTCGAGTGTGTTGTGGCCGCGGGTGTGAGGTGAAGGATCATTCTCATCTACCGTCCACCAGGAGCTGAGAAAATGTTCCTGCAGGAAGTTGCAGACTTTATCATCGACATGGTATTGGAGTCCCCCAGATTGATGGTGCTGAGTGACTTCAGTGCCTGGGTCAATGATGAACTCTCACCATTTGGTCAAGACTTCCTCCAACTTATGCTTTCGTTGGGCTTCACTCAGGCAGTTGCCTCTGTGACACATTCATGGCCAACCATTGGATCTGATTTTCCTCCTGGGGATGGAGACCTCCGACTTGGTGTTGGAATTGGTTGGCTGGTCTGATCACCACTCCATAGGGTTCAGTTTCTGTGCTCCCCCTTATAGATGTGCCCCTGCGGAGATGGTCCAATACCGCCTTTTGCGTGGTATGACCCCAGATGGTCTTTTGGTGGAATTGGACCTATCGGGATTACTAGGTAGAAGCAAGGGTCCCGAGAGCCTCCTACAAGCCTATAATTGGACTGTGGTGGGGGCTCTGGATGCCCTGGTTCCCATCCGTGTTCACCTTTATACCCTCCACCCTTGGTCCCCATGGTGGTCTGATGGGGTCTTGAGGGAGTTAAGGCATATAGGGCGAAGGTTAGAACATAGCTGGCTAAAAACTGGCCTGGATGCCAACAAACTTAAACTGATGGGACATGTCAGGGACTATCAGTCCGCAATCACCTGTAAGAAGGCAGAATTTCTGTCCAGGGAGATTGCTGCAGCTCAGAATCCACCAGCTCAGCTCTTCCAAACTGTGGACAGACTGTGCAATCCAGCCTGTCTACAAGTTCGGAGAGTGTTTTTCTCATGAAAAGTGTGAGGAGTTTGCTCAATTCTTTACTGATAAGGTTGCCAGCATCAGGTCGGAGATTTGTTCAGTTCATTCTTTGGGGGGGGTGGTGGTTGGCTGAAAGTTGTGACACCTCGGTTTTGCTGGATGGAGTTTGATTGACTGGAGATCGAGGATGTCATGCGGATTCTCAAAGATATGCACCTGCCCACCTGTAGTTTGGATCCGGGCCCTACTCACCTTTTATTAGGCTGTAATGATGTCATCAGCCTGGTTCTTGTGGAAATAGTCTGGTGCTCACTGGAGATGGGTGAGTTTCCCTGCTCCCTAAAGAAAGCAGTGGTGACTCCCTTTCTCAAGAAATCCTCACTTGACCCAGACTGTCCCGCTCACTACCATTCGATCTCTAATCTTCCCTTTGCAGAGAAGGTTATTGAGAAGGTCATTGTGCTACAGTTGGAGAACAATATTACCATCTATGACATCTATGACCCTCTCCCGTCTGGATTTCATAAAAGGCATACTACAGAGACTGCTTTGGTTCGAGTGCTCAATGTTCTCCTGATTGCGAGAGATCAGAGCTCCCATGCCATCTTGGTATTTCTTGATCTCTCTTCAACTTTTGACACTGTGGACCATGGAGTGCTGCTGGATCACCTGCGTGCCATCTGCGGCCTGTCTGGTACAATCTTCAGATGGTTTCATTCATTCCTCACTGGTAGATCACAGAGGGTGGTCTCATGGGTTTATTCCTCTGAGGCTTCCCCCCTGTCCTGTGGCATGCTGCAGGGCGCCATGCTGTCCTCCATGTTGCTTTTGGTGTATATTCTGTCTTTGGGAGACATTGTGCGATGGTATGGGCTGAGGTTTCACTGTTATGCAGATGATACACAGCTCCGTCTGTCCTTTGCTCCCGACCAGGATAGTGCACTCTCGGTCTTTAATAGTTTCCTGGTAGAAATCTAGGACTGGATGAATTCCAGCTGGTTGAAGCTTTATTCCGACAAGACCGAGGTGTTGGTGGTAGATCCTGGTCACTGGATAGAGGTTGGGAACTGGGTACCCCTCAAGACTTTGGCTTGGAGGGTCCCAGTTACCGATCTCTGAATGGGTGCAAAATCTGGGGGTAATTCTTGATGATGGTTTGACACTTAGTTCTCAGGTGTCTGCTGTCATTAAGTTCTCTTTTTTTCCATCTGAGAAAATATCACCCAGATTAAGCACCAAGTTCCGTCCGATGACTTGCCAACCTTGATTCACGCCTTTGTGACTTTACGCCTTGACTACTGTAACTCCCTTTACCTATGACTTCCAGGGGTTGACATCCGCTGTCTGCAGCTGGTGCAGAACACTGCAGCAAGGCTTTTGTCTGGATCATCTCAATTCAGTTATATTATGCCTGTGCTACGCAAACTGCACTGGGAATGGGCTACCTGCAAGATCTCCTCCATCCTTACTGCCCCCCTCCAGGCACTCCACTCAACTGGCAAGGGATTGCTGTAGATTCCCAGGGTATGACTAAACACATCTGGTTCTAGGGCATTTTCATTTGTAGCCCCCACCCTGTGGAATTCTCTGCCTCATCAGGTACGTGGGTGCCTGACAGTGGAAAGCTTCAAGGCTGCCCTTAAGACTCACTTGTTTCAACTGGCATTTGATGCTATTTTGTAACCAATTGTTTTATGAATATTATAACTATGGAACAGTGTTTTAGTATTTTATGATTTTATTATTGTCTTTTGTACAGTGTTTTGATACATAGTGAAAAGTGCTATATTATGTTGTTATTGTTATTGTTATTATTATTATTATTGTCTCTAGGTCACTTAGTTGGACATCCTCTATTGGATGGAGTTGGGTTGCTGCCCCATATGTATCCTTTCTCTCTCTTTATGGCTGTTCTCTCTCTCTCCTTAGGAAGACAAGCCTCCATGCCTTACAGTCAGACCTCTATCGGGTCACTGTTCACCTGTTGTTTCCTGCCTACTCTACTCCTACAATATGATCAACTGACTCATGCTACCAACTAAGCCCATACCATCAACCAATCTATGTACATGTCTTCGACCCTGATAAGTGTTCACTACCTTGTATGCTTTGCTTGACACTCTTTTGGGGCTTCTTCCTAAGGCACCTTTAGCCAAGGAAATCACTCCCATGGCACCTAAGGGGTGTAACCCTCCCCTAGGGTTCCTTGCCTTGGTACCCCTACAGGTGGTATATCCCATAGATAGAGAAGTGAACAACCAAAGTTTATCTACATTACGCAAGCAAGAAACCAGTTGGACAGGAACACTGAACATTATAAATGGTTTGTGTTCTTAAAATGAAAACTAAATAGATTGATATTGGCATATCTTCTAAAATCTAAAACCGTCTGCCTATATAAGTGCTAACTAAATTTTGCCAATCCATAGTAAATAACTCCAGAATCAGTATATTTTGTCAGTTTCTGCTAAATAATAAAGCCTAACCTACAACTTTTGACATTGCTCCCTAGATCATCTGCCCACTTTAGTACAGCTAAAAATAAGCAGATAACCGAGGGTGGTGGATAATGAAGCTCTAATAAAAAAGATGTTCAATAATTGCTGTGCTGAATTTGCACAACCTATACAATCTTTTTAAAATCGCATACTAAAAAATACCAACACACCAATGTATAAAGTAAAGAAGTAAGGTATTGGGGGAGAGAGCCAAGCCAAATTTTGGAGATACAGCAAAGCTCACAGTAAGAAGATGCCTAGCTTCAAGGGAATGGAGAAGAACAGAAGAATAGAAAGAAACATAGAAACATAGACTTTGACGGCAGATAAGGACCACTTGGCCCACCCAGTCTGCCCATTTCCCTACCTACTGGATAAGCTGCAGATTCTAGTTAACCAATAGCCTACTTCCTGCCACCCCCCACTACAATTGCCTTGTGTCTGTCCCATGCATGTTTGAATTCCTCCACTGTTTTAGCCCCAACAACCTCCCCAGGAAGGCAGTTCCATGCATCCACCACTCTCTCCGTGAAAAAAAAATGTCCTCACATTACCCCTGAGCTGTTCCCCTTCTATCTTTAAATTGTGTCCCCTTGTTCTTACACATCTCTTTTTCTGAAAGATGCTACCCTCAGGACTTTGTTGATTCCCTTGAGGTACTTGAATGTTTCTATCATCTCCCCGTCCCTCCTTTCATCAGGGTGTACATATTAGTCTCTCAGTCTCTCTTCATATGATTTCTGATGCAGACCCTGCACCATTTTAGTTGCCCTCCTCTGGACTGCTTCCATCCTGTCTATGTCCTTGCATAGATGAGGTCTCCAAAACTGCACACAGTACTCCAGATGGGGTCTCACCAACTGTCTGTACAGTGGGATAACCACTTTCCTTTTTCTACTTGTGATGCCCCTTCCTATGCATCCCAGTATCCCCCCTGGCTCTCCTTACTGACTTCTCACATTGCTTACCAACCTTTAGATCATCTGATATGACTACCCCCAAGTCCTGTTCCATTTTTGTTGTTTTAAGTATCTCCCCTGCTATTGTGTACTCTTCTGGGTTTTTGTTTCCCAGGTGCATTACTTTGCACTTCTCTGCATTGAATCTAAGTTGCCATATGTCTGACCATTCCTCCAACCTTGCCAAGTCCCTTCTCATCCTTTCTACCCCCCTTGTGTATCAACTCTGCTAGAGATCTTTGTATAATCTGCAAAGAGGCATACCTTTCCCCTCCAGACCCTCTGCAATATCACCTATAAAGATGTTAAAGAGGACTGGACCCAGTACTGAGCCCTGAGGTACTCCACTAGTGACCCTCCTTTCTTCAGAATGTGTTCCACTCACTATTACCTTCTGTGTCCTGTTGTGCAGCCAGTTTGCAACCCAGGCTACCACCCTGGGACCCACTCCCAGGCTGAATAACTTGATTATTAATCTTTTGTGCAAGGAAAGGACAGTCCAGGACAAAGCAGAAGAAAAAGTTAAAGATAGGGTCCAGTCTGGCTGGATTGGACTCTGATAGATAATTTCACAACTGTCAAAAACTGGAAGTATAATTTTCAAAAGGATTTCTCTTTGTGCAGGAAGTGGCATGGATGCTTTATTCCTGTAGAATGGCACTACTTTGAGAGGAGCTTTTGTTGGATGGTATCCACATGCATGGAGAAATTGGGGTTATGACCTTAAGGTGTTTCAAAGAGCAGATTTCCTCGATTACCCACCATCTGCTTGGATTGGTGGTAGTTCAGGTGGATGTTAAAGATCCCATGGCACTTATCGAAAAGAGTAGGGGAATTTCTCTGGTGTCCTGGCCAAATTTCCCTCATTCATTAAAAATACCACCGACAGCTTAATCTGGTTCAAGGTCAGTTGGCATTCATCTGTATTCCCCTCCCCCAGGTCGTGCCTGAAAATAGGCAGGATTTGTCTAGTGCACTTACTCAGTCAACAAAAAAAAACTAAATCAAGGGTACGGAAGGACAGGAGGTATAATAGTCTGGTCAGCCTCTGCCTAGTGCCAATAATCATGAAGACCTTTTTTTGGCATGGAGGGATAGTTGATTATTCTGGAACCAATGTTAAATATTGGAGAAAATAAGCTGGAGCTGAGTAACCAGGTCAGGAATAGAGGTGGTAGAAGCATATACCACCATATTGTCCATGTACATGAGGATAGCTTCAGATACACAGGCATCTGAGAGATCATTTAGAAATATGAAGAGGATCGGGCCCAGAGCAGAGCTCTGGGGAACACCTTAGCAGATGGTGAGAGAGGGCACAATTGAATCTCCAATCTTTTAGCCTCCTGTTAGGCCTGTGCCCCCCCTTCTTGATCACCCCCCAGGCCCATCACCCAACATTTCATGGACTTGCCTCTTCTCTGGTCTTCATCCATGGCAGGTACAGCAGGGTACCAACTGCCACTTCAGGGATCTGGTTTCTGGGGAAGCTGCCACCTCACCGGTGTAGGGCCTGCAAAGGTTATGTCCATCATTCTGTCTTGGGCCTGCCACCTCTCTCTTCTTCCATTTTGCCCCTGTCCCCAAGATGCTAGCCTTGGGGAGTAATGCAAGCACATGCGCAAGCATGGCAAATATCACACAATGGCATCTCCTCACCTGACGAGCTGCTCCAGGGTGTACTGCCACATGTGGTCAGTCTGGTGACAGTTTGGTACTGGACCTGGCTGCCCTCCCTACCTCCCTCCCTCCACAGAGGAGGAGAGCATCCTCTGGGACACATGATCCTCTTTCCCTGGTCACACCCCAGTGACCCAGGCTTATTTGTGAACCCAGATCACCAGTGTCAAGAGTAGTAGCACTACTGCTGCACCAACAGGCCAATCATGGATACATTTTTTGGGAATCAGAGTTTGGTTCCAGTCACTGAAGCCACCCCTGTTAACTGATTTAAAAGCTGCTCTGAAGATGAGTTTTATCTTTAAACTGAGTGCCCTGCTTCCTTTTTGAATTAGGTGCAGCCCATCCCTGCTGTGAATATATACCTGTTGTAAAAGGTATCCCAGAGCCTCAGAAAAATCCATCCTACCTGTTCTAGGTTACTGTACTGGGAAAATGTCTATGGATGCTATAGGGAATCCATTTTGTACTAACTAGCTACATAAGGTAGTTAATGCTGGGGTGAAAGGTCTCTGGGATACAGCCAGATGGGGGCATCCACACAAAAGTAGTGAAAACAGCAGTTCTAACAAAAATGCATTATGTACTCTCTCTGTGGCTCTCTAGTTCCCTGTTAAACTCCACATTCGTTCCATTGCATGTAAGTTCTGTACATGGGCAAGTAACATAATTCCAACATGAAAGAATAAACAAAGTTTACATTATCCTCTTCATTTTGTGTGATCTGTGACCAAGTAAAGCCAGCAGCTTGCATTGCACATTGTGTGTGATTCTTTACAAATTATATCCTCTCGACCTGGAGGGCCCCTCTCCAGGAAGCTTCAAACTGTACTATAGACGGGGCTGGAATTGGCAAGCTCCTATGGGTACCAGAAGTTCTGCTTGAGGCTTATTTATGCTGAATCAAATAATGATGTAAGTCACTATTGATAACCATGGCACAGTTCCAGAAAAGCATACTTTAGAAACTACTCCCATTTTCAAAGTGGGACATCTATTTTAGAAAAGGGCAGCAATGATTCTCCTTTGGGAAACCCTCTGCACCCTATCAGTTAATGTTTTAGGAGTTGTCCATTGTGCAGTCCTCTTTTTACCATCTGAGGAATATCGTCCAGATTAAGCACCTGGTATGGCCTGATGACCTTCCAACGTTGGTCCATGCCTTTGTGACCACAGCCTTGATTACTGCAATTCCCTGTACCTAGGGCTATCGGGGGTTAATTTCTGCTGCTTGCAGATGCTGCAGAACTCAGCGTCCAAGCTGTTGACTGGTGTCTTGATCTACCCATGTCATACCTGTGCTGCATGATCTGCACTGGCTGTCTATTCAGTGGCAGATCACCTTCAAGGTCAGCTTGCTGACCTATAAAGCCCTACATGGACTGGGTCCATGTTACCTGCAAAAGCTTCTGTTTCCCTATTACCTCCTTTGCCCACTCTGCTCCACTGATGAGGGATTGCTAGAGATTTCCAGGGTCCATTTGAAGACCTTGGGGGCCCGGACTTTTACTTTTGCAGCCCTGACCCTGTGGAATTCTCTTCCTCATTGAACAAGAGAGTGCCAGACTGAGAAGAGCTCTAAATCTACTTTAAAAATGTATTTGTTCCATCTTGCTTTCCTGGATTTTGTTTGAACTGATTAACATTGGATTATTGCTTTTACCTACTTGCAGTGGCATCCTCCAGGATAAAAAGCAATTCTGCAGCATTTTGCAGCACTCTGCAGAATGCTGCAGAATACCTACTGAATAAAGCAATGTAGTTTCAATGGTAATTAGTCCTCTTTGTCATTCAAGAAAATGTGACACTGCCAGGATGAAGTGAATGCCACAGTTTCCTGCATGACAAAGGGACTAATTACCATTGAAATTACATTGCCTTATTCAGTAGATCTGCTGCAATATACTGCCTGCAGAGTGTGTTAAAAGTGCATTTCATCCTGGGGGACCCCACTGTATGTCTGTTTTAATGTGTTTTAAAATGGAATTGTATATGCACTATGGTATTTGAATAGTGCACTATAAGTGAAGTTGGATTGGACTGGATGTTGAGCTGCTTTTAATTGGTTGGACAATATCTTGGCGACTTCTGCTTATTTAGCAAGACTTAGAAACATAGGTAAAATGAAAGAAAACAACAGCATTATGTGTGAACCTATTCATTTCCCAATCATGACAATGTCGCTTGAGTGAGATTTGTTCCTATAGCGTGGTTCTTGGGGCAGAGCTGCCCCAGGGTCAGCACCCTTTAGCTCCTCCTCCATCTTACTCCTATTGGTGGATTTTACCCACTGGCAGGGCTGCTCCGGGGCAGCACCCTCACTCTCCACCTCCCACCCATCCCTATTGGTGGATTTCATCCCCTGCCCCCAGGGTAGCAAGCTGTAGCTGTTACTTCCCACAAATCTGATTGTTGCAAGTCTGAGGAATTGAGGGTTTTATGGGTAGATGAGAATGTTATAGAAATGCTCCCCCAAGCAATGTGCACTGCTTGTCTTTGAATTTTTGTGGCTCAAGGTGTATGTCTGTCTGCATCCAAAAGAGCCAGACTTCAAGGGTTCAAATCTTAACCAGGGACAAATTTGTGTCAAACTCAGTTGTGAGCATGTAATCATATAAGTGTCACAAATCTTTACCTTTTTTTAATATTGCTAAATTAAGACAATTAAGCCAGAAAATATATTTTATTTATAAATTGTAATAAATGGAGCAGTGCCATGATGATTGCTTACTGGCACCGACATGGGGCATGGTCATGATGATTGGTTTCTGTTGGCTGCTCCCGGGGCAGTGGTCTTGCTACCTGTGGGGTAGCACCTGTGAAATTGGTTTCCATGGGCTGCCTCAGAGGCAGTGTCCTCACTGTCCCTGGGGCAGTGTCCTCGCTGTCCCTGGGGCAGCACCTGTGTAATTGGTTCCCATGAGCTGCTCCAGGAGCAGTGTCCTTGCTACCCCTGGGGCAACACCTGTGTAATTGGTTCCCACGGGCTGCCCCATGGGTAGTGCCTATGTAATTGGTTCCCATGGGCTGCCCCGGGGCAGTATCCGCACTGCCCATGGAGCATAGCCTGTGTAATTGGTTCCCATGGGATGATCCTGGGGCAATGTCCTCACTGCCCATGGGGGCAGCACCTGTGTAATTGGTTCCCATGGGCTACCTCTGTGGCAGTGTCCTCACTGCCCCTGGGGTAGCACCTGTATAATTGGTTCCTGTGGGGTGCCCCAGGGCAGCACCTGTGTAATTGGTTCCCATGGGCTGCATCATGTGGCAGTGTCCTCACTGCCCCCGGGACAGCACCAGTGTAATTGGTTCCCGTGAGATGACCCTGTGGTAGTGTCCTCACTGCCCCTGGAACAGTGCCTTTGTAAATGGTTCCCATGAGCTGCCCCTGGTGCAGTGTCCTCACTGCCACAGGGGCACCCCATAGGAACTGATTACACATGCACTGCCCCAGGGCAGCAAGAACACTGCCCCAGGGGCAGCCTATGGGAACCAATTACAAAGGCACTGCCCTGGGGCAGTGAGGACACTGCCCCAGGGGCAGCCCATGGGAACCATTTACACAGGCAGTGCCCCAGGACAGTGAGGACACTGCCCCAGGGCAGCCCACGGGAACCAATTACACAGGCACTGCCCCAGAGGCAGTGAGAACACTGACCCAGGTGCAGCCCACAGGAGCCAATCACATAGGCACTGCCCCAGGGCAGCCCATGGGAACTAATTACACTGGTGCTACCCAAGGGGCAGCAAATTCCCTGCCCCAGGGCAGCCAACAGAAATAAACCATCATGACCCTGCCCCAGGGCAGCGTCAGTAACCAGTCATCATAGCACTGCCTAATTTATTACAATTAATTAAAAATAATAATAATAATTTCTCACTGGAGTTTGTCTTAATTTAGCAATATTAAAAAAACAGATAATGATTTGTGACATTAATATGATTAAATGTTCAAAACTGAGCTTGACACAAAGCACAAAAAAATGTCCCTGGTTAAGATCTAAACCCTTGAAGTCTGGCTCTTTTGGATGCAGACAGACATACACCTTGAGCCATGAAAATTCAAAGACAAGCAGTGCACATTGCTGAAGGGAACATTTTCATAACATTCTCATCTACCCTTAAAACCCTCAATTCCTCAGATTTGCAGCAATCAGATTTGTGGGAAGTAACAGCCACAGGTTGCTGCCCTTTGGGCAGGGGACGGAATCCATCAATAGTGATGGGTGAGAGGCGGAGCGCAAGGGTGCTGCTCCGGGGGCAGTGCTGCTAGTGGGCAAGATCCACCAATAGGAGTAAGGTGGAGGAGAAGCTAAAGGGTGCTGCCCCAGGGGCAGCTGTGCATCAAGAACTGGGTAAAGGGGACACATCTCACTCGAGTTCTAAAGACTCCTGTGTCAAGCACCTACATAACTCCCTCTACTTTCCAAATCTTTCTACACTTACTTAATTTCACAGATAACAGTTCCCTTCAGCCACCTGTGACAAGCACCTAGATAACTACCCAGATAACAGATACACAGATAACAATTCACTTCAACTAACTCTGACAAACATACTGACTTTTTTTTGTTTGCTTTTTTTTTACCCTAAATTGAAGGTTCCAGTACAAGAGTTCTAGTTCTTAGTCCCAGTAGAGAAGTTTAGTTATACCAGCAGCTCCTTCCTCCCGGTGCTCTGCTTGTTCTTCACAGTCTCCATGGCTTTCTTCCAGCTGCCTGGCAGTAGGTAGCAACAACAAGGGCATATGGCTTCAAATCAGCATGCACATGGCTTCAAATCATGCCCACTTTATTCCTAATCACAGCTTATTCACTCTTGAACCATGCCCTTTTTAACTGCTCACCCCTTCATTTTTACACTTTTCCTGGAAAGAATTAAGCAACTTTCTCCTGGACTTCCTTGCTAATGTTTGTTGAAGGGCGGGATGGGGCAGGACTTTATACCAAATAAACAGTACCATCTAATGTCAATAAAAACAATTTTTAACACATACAGCCAGTCCAATACACACGGCAAAACACATTTAAAACCATTTTGAGATAATAGGTTTTAATTTTAACTAAATTGAGCCATTGTATTATTACAGTAAGGCATACCAGGCATGTGTGAGATACTAGGATCACATTACCACACAATACACTTGAGGCATGATGTTATCCCAGCATCACACATGATGTATTGTGCCTTATTGCTTAACTGAACAAGGAGTATTCCTGCTTATCTAAATCGGGTTCAGCCAAGGAAAACGTGACCCCTGACACACCCAGTGAAGAAGTGGTTTAACATCCCAGCTGCAAAGCTGCGTATAGGTGCAAATGACTATACTGTACAAACTGTAACAATATAGTAAAGTCAATTTTATTTATGTGGCACTGAAGCCAGATAACTCTGAGCACCTTACAACAATCAGATAAAACAGTTAAAACAAGTTAAAATGAGTGCAAAAGAGTTGAGATGCCAGCCCACTACATGAATTAAAGAAATGCATCAGAGGGTCACTTGTCCCAATGAATGGAAGGCAGTGCTCCCATATGTTGGGGAAGAGCCATGTAGACCCAGCTCCACCAGTAGTATTCCATCTTAGATGGGTTCAGCCTGAACCAGCTGGCCACCAGCTAGTCCTGGGTCTCATTAAGACTCTCGCTCAATATCGACAAAGCAGGCACATCATCCTGGGCACAAGACACATACAGCTGGGTGTCATCGGCATAACAATGAAATGCCAAGCTGTAGTGTCTAATGATCTCTCTCTCAGAGGCAGCATGTACACAGCGAATAACATGGGAGCCAGGATCGCTCCTTGAGGCACCCCCATAGCTGAGTGCAGCAGTGTTCAATTTATAGGAGCAAAGTACCACTTTGTGCATTCTACCAGTTGTGTAGGACTTGAACCATCATAAAAGAGTGCTTGAGATACCCACATAGGGCCCAGTTCTACAAGAGATACACTTGGCATAACAGTACTTACCCCCAAAAGAATGACGCAAGTAGCCAGTTACGCCAGCAGTTGCAACGTGTGGGATTCTACATTGTGACCTGCAACATGCCACAGGCCACTTGCGCCAAAGAGCAGTTACACCAGCAGTTGCACCATAAAAGCCCTGCGACACGGCGCTAGGGGGTTTAGGGCAGCAGTTGCTCTCTATTCTAGTAGAGCAGCAACAAAGTCCCCAATGTTTGGATTCTACAAGAACCCACAGAGAAGAACCGTCAATGTAAGTTACAGCAGCATTTAGCTGGCGTAATTGTATATACATCCTCCAGGGGTTCGGTAGATCCACTGTACCCACTCCAGGATGTGTCCCCCCATGCCCAGAACACCCCCGTCAGTGCACCACAGGGCAGCCCACAACCCCACAGCTCCTGATCCCCCATAGCAGAGGTGCCCAGCTGTGCATTATGCTACCCCTGTCCCCAGAACCCCCAAACCCTATATGCCCTGCAGAGCAACCCACACACAACATGCCCCTAATCCCCACGCCACTATCAGCCCCGCAGAGCAGCTGTGTACCCCCCCAATCCATGCCCCAACCTGATGATTCACTGCAAATGGTAAAAAAGAAAACCCTCAAGTTCCCTGGTAGTCTAGTGACCCCCCACCCATTCCCAGCCAGCGAATGGCACAGCCCACCTCTCACCTTCACGGCCAGCTGCTGACTAAGCTCTGCATGAGCGCCTATTGTATAGACATGCTCAGAAATGAATGAATACTCATTCATTTCTGAGTGTGTCTAAACAGTAAGTGCTCATGTGGAGCTCAGTTGATGGCTAGCCATGGAGGTGAGAAGTGGGCTGTGCCATCGCCAGCTGGAGATGGGGTGGGGAGATGGGATGAAATGGCACTGCCGGGTGGGGTGGGTGGGGCCACTAGACTACCAGGGATTTGGGGGCTTTACTTTATGCCATTTGTGGCAAAACATTGGGTTGGGGCATGGTTCAGGAGGTGGGACTCGACTGCCCTGCGGGGCTTTGGGGTGCACTGATGCTTGCTGAGGGGGTGACTTGCTACATGCCCCTTGGGTACACCCTTAGGTTGGTGTACCTTTCTGCATATCGCAAGTCACGGGACTTAGCCACGGAGACCCTGCCCCTTCTAAAATAGGGCACAGGGTCCATGTCGCAATGGCATTTGGCACAACTCTCCTTTGGCGACGACTTGCGCCAAACTTCAAGAATTGGGTCCCAAGTGCCTAAGGCAAGCCAAAAACACACCATGATCAACCGTGTCAAATGCTGACAAAAGTTCTAGAAGGACAAGAACAGAGCATTGTCCACTATCTGTTGCTGACAGCATATCATGAAATACCCTGATTAAGACAGTATTCATACTATAATGAGTCTGAAACTCAGGCTGGAAGGGATCATAGATGTCATACCTCTCCAAGTTTTGTTTCAGCTTTGATGCCACCACCTTCTTGATCACCTTCCCTAAATAGGGAAGGTTTGAGAAAGTCTATAATTGGTAAGCGTATCAGGATCCAAAGAAGCCTTCTTAAGAAGCAGCCTCACCACCACCTTTTTTTCAGGCTGAGGGAAAGACACCCTCCAGAAGTGAACCATCTCAACCACAATTGGACTGAGCAAATCCCAGCACTCTAAAAAGTGTATGGTCAGCCCAGGGTCCAACATACAATATTTTTACCCAACCTTCTCATCTGCAGCCCTATTGGCTCTGGCCAGGGTTTATTCATCTTGCTTTCACTCACTTGTTTGATGCAGAGGTTTGTTGTCTTTACTATGCTCCCTTTTATCTTTGCCCACTGTTCCTCCACCCAACCCAGGTCACCTACTTCTGCTAGGTCATCCCTGATGCATTCACTCATCTTTTTAAAATCTGCCCCCCTGAAGCCCAAGACCCTCATCATTGTGTGATTTGATTCTGCAGCCATCCTTATATTGAACCATATCATATGGTGATCAAGGGTCCCCATGTGGCCTCCCACCTTGATGTCTGTAACACTGTCCCTGATAGTCAGTATCGGGTCCTGTATTGCCCTATCACAAATGGCTCCACTGACTAGTTGCCTGAGGAATTACACCTGCAGAGAGTCCAGGATGTCCTTGCCTCTAGCTGAAGCTGCTGCTGGGAGGCTCCAATCCACATCCAGAAGGTTGAAGTTCCCATCACCAGAACCTCCCCCTTTTCTGTCATCTTGCCAGTGGATTCCACCAGTACCTTATCTAATTCTTCCCTCTGTGCTGGAGGACTGTAGATCACTCCAGTGTGAATGATGGCTTATTTTCCAATCTCAGGGGAGACCCACAGTGTCTCTACCTTCCCTTGTTTTTCCCTGTATCTCCATGGTGTTTATGCTTTCCTTCACATAAAGCACCACACCTCCTCCTTCCTTCCAACCCAGTCCTTCCTGAACAGAGAATAGCCTGGTATGGCCATGTCCCAGTCATGGTTTTCAGTGTACCATGACTCAGTAATGGCAACAGTATCCAGGTCAGCCTCTGCCATGATGGTCTCTAGGTCCAGAATATTATTTCCTAGACTTCTTGCATTCACACACATGGCCTTCCAGATTTTGATTCCACTCTGCTTGTTGCAACCCCTCCCCCTTTTTCCTTTTGGCCCTTCCTCCTTCCCACTTCTCTTTTTAATGCTTCTGTTCCTTTCCCCCTTTATCTCTACCACCCTGCTCCCTTTATTAAATTTGCACTCTGAGAGATTCCTCTCCCCTCGGGTTCTCCTTACTCACTACTTCAGCTTGTGGGGGTAGGCAGTTTCTGACTTCCCAATTCCTTCTGTCACTTCCTTGGCTAGTTCAAATGTTCATCGAAGTAATATTTAAACCACCTACTGAGGACTGCGGTTCCCATTCCAGATGAATGCAGGCCATCACCTTGAATAGGCCCTTATCCTCCAAGGTGGGTACCCAGTCCCCAATGTAGCTGAATCCTTCATCTCTGCACCATTCCTTCAGCCATGAGTTGAAGTTCCAGGAGTGGAGTTCCCTCTCCTGTCCCCTGTCATAGACAGGCAGCACCTTAGCGAAAGCCACTAAGTGAGCTACCTGTCTAAGACCTCTCTCCAGCTCCCCAAACTCCCACTGCACTATCCCAGACCCATCCTTAGCCAGGTCATTAGTACCCAAGTTGACAATGACATCCAGCTCTCCTTCCCATCCTGCTGCCCTAGCAACCTACAGGATTCACTTCCCATTGCTCTGGATAATGGCATCAGTTAGGCACCTAACTCTGCATCTCCTCCCTTTTATATTCCCATATCTATCCCCCTCTCAATTGAGTCCCCCATCAGAAGCTGCTTCATCCTCCTTTCAGCTTTGCTACCACCCTCCTTGGGGTCTCCACCACTGAGGGTCCCCACATTCCCCTTGGTCACTACTGCAGCTGCTTCCTCTGGCACTTCTGCCCCACGTAGGAATTTTGTAGTGGTACTGGTTGAGGAATGTGCCTCTGTCCCACATCCCCACCCTTCCAGAGCCCACCATAGTCCAGCTGTTCCTCCTCACTGGCATCCTCTGATGTAATGGTGGCAGACTTGGTGGCTTCTGGGAGAGGGGAGAGGTTCCCCGAATCCTAGCCAACTTGGCCTGAATCTGGAGTCTAGAGACCTCGTCCTTCAAACCAGAGGAGTGTGTGCAGGTGGGGCAGCACCACAGTCTCCAGGAGGTCTCTCTGAAAACTGAAACCCACACCCCCTACACTGTACCCCTCCCCACATTCTCAACCTATATCGTCCATATGTTTGCTGGAGATGCCATTTTCCCCTTAGTCCTGATAGGGTGTTTCTAGTTTCCCCTTTTTTGTTCATTTCTATTTGTACTCCCCTGTGCCTTGTATAAATCTTTATATACTCCTACCCTAGATAGGCTGTTGCTCCTATTACCAGTTTTGGCCTACCTTTCACCTTCCACCCTTCTCAGTGGTGAGCATTACACAGAAGTGAAGAGGTGCCTTGCCCTAGTCAACTGTCAGAGTCCCCCACTTTTCCACTTCCTTCTGCTGATGTCTGCTAATGCCTATGACACCAGTCACCTGTCCCACTCCTTCAATGTTCCACTCACTCTTTGAACATGAAATAAGAAGGAAAATAAGGTCATAGAAACATAGAAGTTGACAGCAGATAAGGACCACAAGGCCCATCCAGTCTGCCCATTTCTTTTTCTACCTTATAAGTGTGCCATTGTCCTCTGCTCTGTCTATGGCCTATCTATTCATACTTATCTGAATTGCTCCTTTATGCCTATCACATGCCTGTTTTAAGCCCTGCACTGTATTCATATCCACCACTTCCTGAGGTAGGCCATTCCATGCATCCAACACCCTTTCTGTAAAAAAGAACTTCCTCACATTACCCTTAATTGGCCTCCCTCTAATCTCATGCTGTGTCCTCTTTTCCTGCTATTTTTCTTATATTGAAACATGTTAGACTCTTTCACCTTGGTAATGCCCATAAGGTGTTTGAATGATTTGATCATATCACCTCTCTCCCTACTTTGCTCTAGGGTATACATATTGAGCTCCATTAATCTGTCCTCATATGTTTTCTGATGCAGTCCCTGTGTCATTTTGGTTGCCCTTCTCTGGACTGCCTCAATTTGATTAATGTCCTTGTGAAGGTGTGGCCTCCAGTACGGCATGCAGTACTCCAGATGGAGTCTGACCAATGTCTTATAAAGAGGGATTATTACCTCCCTCTTCTGACTTGTGATACCCCTACTAATGCACCCTAACATCCCCCTGGCCTTACCTACTGCTTTAGTGATGTGCTTGGATGAGTTCAGGTCATCAAGGATGATGATGCCCAAGTATCTTTTTTCCCTTGGTACTGCCAGCAACTCCCCTGCCAGTCTATAGGTGGCTTCAGGGTTTCTCTTACCTATGTGCATGATCTTGCACTTCTTTGCATTAAACCCCAGTTGCCACTCTTCTGACCATTTTGCTAGTTTATCCAGATCTCTTCTCATTCTGCCCACACCATCTGGATCATCTACTCTGTTGCAGATCTTGGTGTCATCTGCAACAGACAAGCCTTACCCTCCAGTCCATCTGCAATGTCACTGATGAAGATATTGAAGAGGACTCCAAGACTGATCCTGAGGTACCCCATTTGTGACTTGCATCTCTTCTGACTGTATGCCATTTACCACCACTCTCTGTTTTCTGTCCGCAACCAGTTTGCCACCCAGTTGACCAACTTCTGACCCACCCCAAGCTTACTCGGCTTATTAATCAATCTTCTATGTGGAACAGTATTGAAAGCTTTGCTGAAGTCAAGGTAGGTGATATCAACTGCTTCCCCTTGGTCCACAACTCTGGTTACCCAGTCAAAGAACTCTATGAGATTAGTTTGATAGGACCTTCCTTTTGTAAACCCATGCTGTCTTGGATCCTGTGCTCCTATGGATTCCAGGTGTTGCACTATCCTTGTCCACTACTGAGGTAAGACTGACTGGTCTGTAGTTCCCTGCCTCCTCCCTGCTACTACTCTTGTGGAGCAGGATCACATGAGCCCTTCTTCAGTCTTCTGGGACCTCTCCTGTGCTCAGAGACTCACTAAACAGTTCTGATAATAGCTCTGCTAGTTACACTCTTAGCTCCTTTAGTACACTGGGATGTATGCCATCAGATCCCATTGCCTTGTCCACCCTGAGCTTATTGAGCTCTTGTAGGACACTTTCTTTTGTGAAGGGACTAGTGCTCACCTCGCTCCCCCCTGTGTCCATGGTGCTGAGCTGTGGGCCCTGCCTACCTTCTCTTTAGTATATACTGAGCAGAAGTATCTATTTAGAATAGATGCTTTTATATGGTCCTCCTCACACACACCCTTATCTCCTTTGATCTTAGCAGTACCCTCTCTGAACTCTCTCCTTTCACTAATGTATCTATAGAAAGTCTTGTCACCTTCTTTAACTGTCCGTGCTAGTGTTTCCTTGGTTTGAGCCTTTGCCTGCCTTACTGCCTTCCCTGCTTACCTTAGGGAAATTTGGTATGCCTCCCTATCTTCATCCCACTGTGTTCCCTTGTATTTCCTGAAGGCCAGCCTTTTGGCTCTGACCTTTTCTGCTACTGTTTTTGATGGTTCAATTATTTCATGTAATACCACAAAGGCCTTAGAACCAACATGAGTAGAGGAAAGTGTATTGGCACTGGTGGAAGTTGGTTTATGCTAGGATTCTTTAGAGGTTAGTACTTCTGTCTTAATGGATTTAGATCTATCAGCATCTATTAGCAATCTTACTATCCCCAGTTGGCAGCCAATCCCAGGCACTGCCTGGGAACCAGGAAGTGGGCAGGGCCTTTCTTAAGAAATAGGCACTCAACTGGCCCCTGCGCAGTAGCCCCCCATCTGAAGGATCAAAACACAAAAGACATTGGACTCTGCCAGCTGGAGTCAGCCCAATAAGGCAGTCAGTAGTCAGCCACTCTGCTCCACTGTGATCTAAGGGGACTGCTAGCCAGGTAAGCCTATTGGGACTGCAATATAGGGTGGCAGTACTTGGGACACCAGCTAAGCATGTCAGTGGGCTTGGGGTCTTGCTGTTGTTTTTCCCTGTCTTTAGTATGGTGTTATTTGTTCTTAACTGATACAAGGTTTTAGTGTGTTTTTGGGTACTAGGGATAGTAGTAAACTGTTGCTAGTTGCTAGGGTGATTCAGGAATCAGGGATCTCCAGTTAAATAGTTGCTAGATATAGTAAGGTGTGGGGACTTACCATAAAAAGCCTGCTAGGTATTAGTGAGCTTGAGGTTTTAAGTGTGCATGGTTAGAGGGTGGTAGTAGGATAGCCCAACTGGGTCTGAGACTAAAAAAACAAACTGGAAGGACTAGAACAACAGGGAAGAGAAAATGTGGGTAGTGGTGCAATGCAGTGGTTGTGGAGTGGCAGTCTATAGGGAGAACGTCTGGAGGTTGTGGTGCTGTACCATCTGTGTGTGCCTCTCTAGGTGGAGGAAACTGGTCTCAAGGCTTCAAACAGTACTGGCAGAGAGTCAGGAGGATGTCACAAGACTCAGTCAGGTTGACAAAAAGTCAGAGGACCATCTGTCCAACCCAGGGACCACCTAGCCAGACACTGCTACCTCAAAGGTTGCTTGAAAGATGGAGTAGTTGGACTAAGGTGGGCTCAAGGGAAGTAGGGGGTAGAATGATCAGGAAGGCTGGGAGGAGCAGGTAACAGGCACACATCTCATCCAGTGCCACTAAGAAACTCCTTCACCATTCTACTGGAGTGGGACTGGCATGAAGAAGAAGCCAAGGTGGTGAATGAAGAGTATGAGGGGGAGGGCCCAAATGGAATCCCCGGGGGGGGAGGAGACCCCCAGTGTAGGAGGTAGCAAGTTCTAGTGTGGGACTCTATACTCAGAGGGATAGAGTTGGGGAAAGGAAAGGGGGTAGAGAGGGTGTTAAGTGCCTACCTGGTGCATCAGCTCAGAGGGATGGAAAGTGTATTCAGTGGATCATAAGGTCTATAGGAAGGAAGGGGGATCTGGACATCATTGTACACCTGAGATGAATGATCTAGCTCTGTAATAGAGAGGGGCAGTGCAGGAGCAGTTTATGGAGCTGGGAAAGGGTCTTTGGCAGGTAGCATGCACTGTAGCCATTATGGAAGTGCTGGCTGTCTACAACAGGGTGAAGGAGAGAGAGCTCTGCACTAAGGCCTTCAGCTCATGGTTGAAGGAATGGTGCAGAGAGGAGAGGTATGGCTACATTGGGGACTGGGGCTCCACCTGGAGGGATCAGAGCTTGTACCAGGGTGATGGCCTGAATCCATCCAGGAAGGGAGTGGCAGTCCTCAGTAGATGGTCTAAGTGTTACTTTGGGCATTTAAACAACACAGGGGGAAGGAAGGCAAAGGGGTGACAGAAACATCCCCCTCACAGGCTGCAATGCAGGGTTGAGAGTTTCTGGTGGAAAGGATTCCCACCAAAATTAAGCACAATCAAAGGTGCAAGGGATCAGCATGGGAGGAAGGGGGGAAGAGAATTAGGCAGTATGCAAAGGAGAAATAGACAACATGAGGAGGGACAGGAGTAGAACTACCAAGAAACTGGACAGCCATTTGTGCCAATGCTAGAAGTCTGGGAGATAAAATGGCAGACCTCGAGGTCACCATGGCTGAGGCAGGCCTGAGTATTGTGGCTATGACTGAAGCATGGTGCACACACAACCATGCTTGGGAAATGGTCATACCTGGCTAAACAAAATTTAGAAGGGACAGGGTAGGAAGGAAAGGTGGGAGAGTGGTGCTTTATGTTAAGGAAAACATCAAAGTGTTGGAGGTACAGGGAGGACAGTGGGGTTAAGGTGTTGTGGGTCAACTGTGAGCCTGGAAATGGAGCTACTTTTCACATGGGAGTGGTATACTCTGACACAGGGAGAGGACATAGACAAATAGATGTTGGAAGGCATAGGCAAAATGGCTAAGAAGGGAGAGGTGGTGCTGGTGTGGGACTTTATCCTGCCAGATGTGGAATGCACCGACCTGCTTCAGCATCAACACTAGTGATGCCCCACCTGGAGTACACTGTACAGTTCTGGAGACCTTACCTACGTAAGGACATAGATAGGGCAGAGAAGGTTCAGAAGAGGGCAACAAAGATGGTGCATGGATTGCATCACAAGTCCTATGAGGACAGGTTGAAGGAACTGAACATGTACTCCCTGGAGGAGAGGAGGGAGAGAGGGGATATGATAGAGACATACAAGTATCTTACAGAGAGGAACAGGGTGCAGGAATACACTATTTTTAAGTGAAAAAGATGTTCCAGGACTAGAGGGCATGGGATGAAGTTGGAGGGAGGATGATTCAGAGGAAACGTGAGGAAGAATTTATTCACAGAACGGATGGTGGACAAGTGAAACACCCTGCCAGAGGAAGTGGTGGGGGCTGAAACAATCACGGGATTTAAGAATGCATGGGATAGACATAAAGGAATTCTGGAGGTCTGGGGTAAGGGGCAACAGACTTCTTGGGAAACATAAACTGAACTTACAAGCTCAAATGGGCAGACTGGGTGGGCCATAGGCCCTTATCTGCCGACACTGTCTATGTATCTATGTATGTATCAACAAGGAGCAGAGACATCTTGGATGCCCTGCAGGGGGCATTCCTCAGGCAACTGGTCAGTGAACCCACTTAGGGTAGGGCAATACTAGACCTAATTCTTACTAATGGGGAAAGTGTGTGGACATCAGAGTTGGGAGTCATCTGGGGACTAGTGACCATCACACAGTATGGTTTAATATAAAATCAACAGCAGACTCCAGCCCCACAAGGACAAGGATCCATTATTTCAGATGGGCTGACTTTACAAAGATGGGGGAATACATCCAAGAAGATCTGGTGGGAGGAGATGCAGGGGGGTGGAGGGAAAATGGGTCAGAATAAATGAGAGCATAGTAAAGTTTAGACGCTTGTACATCAGGCAAATAAGCAAAAGCAGAAGGAGGAGGCGACCATTATGGTTCTCGAGGGAAGTGTCAGAAAAGGTAAGGCCAAAAACAGTGGCATTCAGAAGGTGTAAGGAAACCCAGAAAGATGAGGACAGAGACTTGCATCTGGGGAAATGGAAGGAACCAGGCAAGGCAGTAAGGAGCACAAAAGTGCAAGCTGAGAAAAGAATAGCTCATATGGTATTAAAGGGGGACAAAACTATTTTCAGGTATATCAGTGAGAAAAGGAAGACCAAGGGAGGGATTGCACTGTTAATAAAGGAGTCAGGGGACTATACTGAGGTGGACCAAGAAAATGTCAATATCTTAAACACATATTTCTGCTCAGTATTCACAGTTGAGGTGAAAAGAGAGGGACCATAAATAAGCACCAAGATATTGGGGAAGGGAAAGGAATACCAGTCCCTTTTCTACAGAGTGGGTAAGGAAAGCAATTGCTAATCTGAGGGTGGACAAAGCCATGGGGCCAGACAGGGTGCATCCAAGAGTGTTAAAGGAACTCAGGGCAGTGCTGGCTGTACCTCTGACAGACTTGTTTAACAGTTCACTGGGGACTGGCATAGTCCTGGAGCACTGGAAAAGGGTGGAGGAAGTCTCACTTCACAAAAGTGGCAGCAGAAGCCAGACCAGTGGTGATAAGGGCTGAGGTGCCAGGTGCCTTACCTTGCACTATGCCAGCGACCAGGGTTTGGGAATGATCTCGAGTCATCAGGGAGCCAGCATGGGGGGAGGGGAAGAGCGGGATTGAGCAACCGCAAGGCAGCTCTCCCTTCTGAGGGTGGATGCCTGCACCCTCCATTGTTTCACTTCCACCAAGTTGAGCACTGGTGGGAAGTGTAGGGGTGAGGGTGTGGTGGCAACAGCCAGGGGTGGGGTGTAAGGGGCTGAACCGGTATCTGGCATGTGCATGAGCCTCCACACACAAGCACGTATGTGTCTGCTGGGGTCCCAGGTTGGGGAGAAAATTGGGGGAATCTACAAAGTACTAATATAAAAAAAAAGTGGAAGCAGGGAGGAGGTGGAAAATTACAGGCTAGTCAGCCTGCCATCTGCAGTAAGGAAACTGATGGAAACACTATTAAAGGAAAGAATCATGGAACACCCAGAATCCAAATGACTGCAGGACCTGAGGCATCATGGCTTTATGGAGGGGAGGTCATGCCAAACAAATCTGATAGATTTTTTTTGACTGGGTAACCAGGATGTTGGATCGGGGGGGGAGTGGACATGGCTTACTTGGACTTCAGCAAGGGCTTTGACACCGTTCCACATAGGGGGCTGGTAAAAAAGTTGGGTAGCATGAGGTAGACAATAAGGTGGTAATGTTGGTAAGAAACTGGTTAGGGGATAGGAGGCAGAGGGTGGTGGTAAATGGAGTTCACTTTGATTGGAGAGTGGCCAGTGGGGTACAGCAGGGGTCAGTACTGGGGTCAGTCCTCTTTAATATCTTCATTAGTGACATAGCAGAGGAAATGGAAGGGAAGGTCTGCCTCCTTGAGGATGACATCAATATCAACAGGGTGGACACTCAGCAGGGGGTGCAAAGGATGGAAAGATACTTGAAACAACTGGAGGAGTGGTCAAAAGTTTAGCAGCTAAGGTTTAATGCAAAAAAGTGCAAACTTATGCACTGGGGTCACAGAAACCCAGGAGTAGAGTACAAAGTGGGGAAGAGATACTAGCAGTGACCTAGCAGGAAAGAGACCTTGGGCTAATCACATCAGATGAGCTGAAGCTGGCTAGATAATGCTACAAAGCAATCAGTAGAGCTAGTGGAACGCTGGGATGTATATGTAGGGGTATCACCAGCAGGAATAGGGAAGTGGTGTTGCCACTATATAGGTCTTTAGTAAGACTCCACCAGGAGTATTGTGTAGGGCTGGGAGTACTCAGTGAAGCTCTGACCCTTATTAAATAAGAACCAGAACACACATGGGTTCTGATTTCTTCTGATTAGTTCTGATTAGTTATAAATATTTGAAAAAATTTGATAAAATGCATAAATGTGACCAAAGTTGGTCATATTTAACACAGGGGCCCAAAGGAAATAATTTAATGCTTTTTTTGCATAAAAATCAAAGTAAAACTGCTAAATAAAATCAGTCACTACTAGTTCATTCATGGCTGGCCTGAACTGGTGGCATAGCCTTCTTGAGCCTGTGACATGAGTGTGCTGTATGAGAGAGAACGAGAGAGAGAGAGAGAGAGAGATGGAAAGACAGACAGACAGACAGACAGACAGACAGACAGATGTAAGTACCTATATCATACCACAAAGCAATAACAAGTACTGCAGGTAGCTAAGATATTTTTTTATTAATGCTGCAGTGTGGCTATATTATTTTGATATATGTTCCAGTCAGAGCAGACAAGGAAAAAGAAACGGATATAATGAATGATCAAATGAGCAGTAGTAAGAGCCCAACCACCCTACCACGTGAATGATGCAACTGCATTGCATGTCCTGGTGTATTGTGGCATGGTGCACTATCTGGTACAACAAGTGGCAATGTTTTCTATGACTACTTCTACTGATCAACACAATGAATACATTTATTAAACAAGAAATGAAACACATACTGATCACCACCTAGGCAGCCAGTCACATAACATCAGTCAAGTGTAGTGCAGTCATTAAATAAAGTTTGTCACTGCCACCTAAAGACCTGATGACACACAGTTACATCCTTCTTAGTTCCCAAATTGCTGCCAGCCAGTACCAAGTAATGTAAGTATGTAAAATATAATAATCACAGCCCAATTACTTTAAATAAGATGTAGTATTACAGCCAGGCTAGCATATCATGTACACACAATGAAGAAATTAATTTAGTAACATTTTTCTCTGTGAAGTAATCGCAGCCAAATATGGAGAACATGAGAAATATATTTATAAATATAGCATTCGATTTCAGGGTTCGGGCTTCTACTAAGCCATCCATTGTATGAAAATTAAAACAGTAATACAACAGTACAGTCAGGTCAGTGGTAAAATAATTTTTTAATTAGTTGCTGAAGACAAAAAGTGACAAGTAGTAGTAGTGAGGACAAAAAGTAACAAGTAGTAATAGACAGCAGTACCTTACCTTCAAGATTAGGTAGTGGTACCTACTACCACCAAGTAAGTTTGTGACATGAAATGCAGTTGCTTGCTGTATTTGAACTCTGAAGCCACTGATGTTATTATTTTTCATGTATCTGTGCTCATTGTGATCGTTCAGGCAATTCTCACCTGGCCTAGTCCATCCTGACCTGACTTGTTGCCATTAATTGCTGCATCATGTAGTAGACCCTGTTCTCAAAAGATTTTCACCACAGGCACAAATTCTTAAAAATGTTTTGTGGAAAGGGCCTGGTCAGATGAGTCAGTGGACATTTCATTCAGGTATCATATTTGAAATTAAAGTAAGGAATGCTGACTTTCAGAAATGTCAAACGCTGAACATTTTCTGGTGTCAAACAGGATCGTGTGTCAGTAATGTTCTTACCAGCTGAACTAAACAATTGTTCTGAACAAACGCTAATCAGAGGACAATTCATGTACTTCATTGTAATGTTTACTGAAGCAGTCCAGCATTTTAAAGGATTGTGTACATTTCAGCAATGGACTGTGCCGAGGCTGTGTTAGAAGTAGATGAAGATGTTACAATTGTATCTTGTAAGTGACTCCAGAGACATGAAGCTGAACCAAGTGACTGCGGGACAGTGCTATGTTTGGATGGTGGAAAAGAAGAAGATCCTGCTGCAGTGGTCGAGGAGGAGGAAGAGGGATAAAATGCCACACTAGAGGATGGGCCACCTGATGCTGTGCTGTGTTGTAAAGAAGATTCTGAATGTGGTAATGTTGTACTGTGTTTAATGACAGCATGCATCTCATCAATTATTTCTTGTTTATCTCGAAAGAAGTATCACCATCACTCAATAGTTGCTTTGATTGCTGGCCAAGGCACCTAGCTTCACCTGAGCTCTTTCCTTCTAAGACTGCTTGAAGGTAGAAGACTTGGTTTGCTGGCCAAGGCACCTAGCTTCACCTGAGCTCTTTCCTTCTAAGACTGCTTGAAAGGCAGAGTAGAGAAACTTACCAGAGCAAGGGAAACGGATTAAGACTTATTTTGGCTAAGCAGATTTACTGTGTGGTGTTGTTTTTATTTTTTACTCACAGGATTGCTACTGTTTGTTGCTAACATTTCATTGCTTTATTTTTCTGATTCAAATTGTTGTTGTTGGTATACCTTCTTCTGCATTATTACAAGGTGTGCCTACAGGTGTGTGCTAACAGGTTACTGCTGTAATATTCTGATTCAAATTGTCTTTTGCAAGGTATATCTTCTGTTACTGCTTTATTTTTCTCTGTAGCAAAGTGTTTCTTACAGCGTATATCTTCTCTGAAATTATTACAGGTGGTGCTTTACAGGTTTTACAGTTTTATCTAACATTAGGATAAGCTTTCAGGGTTACTGCATTTGTTGTTAGCTGGTTGTTTCTGCTCTTACCTCCTTGTTCTTTCATCCGTGGTTCTTCTTTTTCAGCAGGGGAAGGGCCCAGTCACCCACCCCCATCCCCAACCACCCCACACTACACTCCTTTTATAGGGTACCAAAGTTGTGACATTTTCTGTGGCAGAGCAGGAAGGGGTGGATCAGTGAGGCCTCCACAAGGTGAGCTCATTTACAGGGGCACTAGTAATTTAACTTGTTATACAAAGTTAAACAAAAACAAAACACAATCAAACCATTACTTGCATTTTTTCCCTTTTTTTCCTCCTAATTACTCTGACTAGGTTATAAACCCAGCAATTTATCTGGAATGGATATCATTAACTGCAGGTACTGTGGAAAAATTTTCAGAAGGACAGTCTTACAGGATTTAGGACACTGTCCTACATGCTGGGCCTTTGGAGATCTTAGGGCTCGGCTCCGGGTAGCATGGGCAGAGATTGCACGCCTCAAATTTCATATTTAAGAGGAAATACATTATAAGAACCACCCGCCATCTCCCCAGCATCCAACAGAAAAACCTCGACCACAGAGGGTAGTTGGTCCAGGAGGTTGACAGGTGGTTAGGAGAGGCAAATCGGGTGCCCCATCACTCTCTGCTCTCCAACATGTTACCACCAAAAACCATATAAACACTACAAACAGGTATCTGCCTCTATCTCTGAAACCAAACAAAGAGGCAGAAGACACTGCAGAGCAGGACACTGCAGCACAGGAGCTAGCACAACAAAACTCACCCAAAACAGGAACCAAAACAAAAAAAGGAAAAAGGAAACCCAAAAAACTTCTGATCATAGGAGACTCCATGATTCGGGGAGTTGATACCCATCTCCAGCCAGGGGTAATGGTCTGATGTCTCCCAGGTACATCAGCATGGAGAGACACTGACCACATTGCTAAAATTGTTCACAAAGCAGGAGAAAACATTGATGTCCTAGTACACATAGAGACTAATGATCTCACCAGCCAGTCAGTTGTGGAGACCAAAGAACACCTGACCAGGCTGGGTGACAAACTATCATCCATTTCATCTGGCATCTCCTTCTCTGAGATCCTGCCAGTCTGGGAGAGGGGAACAGATGGACGGAAGGTCAGAGAAGGGGAGATGGGGAGCTAAACACATGGCTCAAGGGCTAGTGACAGGAAAAAGGACACAGATTTGTAGGGAACTGTCAACAGTTCTGGGAGAGAAAGTTCTTTAAATTTGATGGACTGCATCTGACTGAGGAGGGAGTCAGTGCATTGGGGCAGAAGTTTGACGTCTTTGCAGAATATTTAAACTAGCAAATGGGGAGAGGGGTGCAGCACCCCATACGTCGAATGGGAAGAACACCCCTCCCCCCTCAGCTAGTGGTCAAACAGGGATTCAGCATGTTTTCAGTTCATTTACATCACCAGGTAAGAAAAAAGGTTTGTCTCCCCATACGATGCACAGGGGTAATGCCAGACCTCACCCAACAACTAACACACCGAAATCTGGCCAATGGAAAATCATGTACACAAATGCTCACAGCCTGGGAAATAAGATCTCAGATCTGCAGGCAATAATGTCAGAGGCTAAACTGGACATAGTAGCAATTAATGAGACGTGGTTTACCAGTAACCACACTTGGGAGACTTCAGTACCTGGCTAAGCATTGTTCAGAAGAGATGGAGGTGCAAAAGGGGGGGGGAGGAGTGGCCCTGTATGTCAATGAAAATATCAAATCTACAGAAATTCAGAATACACATAAGGAGCCAGAAGAACTGTGGGTCACCCTGGAAACAGGAAATGGGACAGCCATAAGAACTGGGGTTCTCTACAGGCCCCAGGACCAGGGGGAGGACATAGACACATTACTGTTAGAAGATATACAAACATGACAGCTAAAGGGAGGTTCTGATAATGGGAGACTTCAACATGCCGGATACAGATTGGTCAATACCAGCAGGAACATCTGCCAGAACTAGACACATAATGGATTCCCTGCAGGGGAAGGGCCTCAAACAACTGGTACAGCAACCCACAAGAGACAGGGTTATCCTAGATCTAGTACTGACTAACAGGGAAATGATCACAGATGTCCAGGTAGAAGGTCACCTGGGTGCCAGTGACCATCACATGGTATGGTTCAGTTTGGCCACTAGAACAAAATCATCCCATTCCAAGGCAAAAATATGGGACTTCAGAGGAGCTGACTTTGATAAGATGGCCAACAGAGTTAAGCTAGCCCTGGCAAAAAGAAACACAGGTGAGGGGGTACAGGCAAAGTGGGCAAGCATTAAGGATGTAATACTTGAAGCAACATCCCATTGTGTTAGACAGAAAAGGAAGTGCAAAAGAAGAAGGAAGCCACTTTGGTTCTCAAATACAGTAGCAGAAAAGGTCAGAGCCAAAAGGCTGACTTTCAGGAAATATAAGGGAACACAGCGGGATGAAGATAGGGTGTCATACCAAACTGCCCTAATGGAAGCAGGGAAGGCTGTAAGGCAGGCAAAATCCCAAACTGAGGAAACACTAGCACGAGCAGTAAAAGAAGGTGACAAGACTTTCTATAGATACATTAGTGAAAGGAGAAAGTCCAGAGGGGGTATTGCTAAGCTTAATGGAGAAAAGGGAGCATGTGAGGATGAGGACCCTGTAAAGGCATCTATCCTAAATAGATACTTTTGCTCATTATTTACTGAAGAGAAGGTAGGGCAGGGCCCACAGCTTAGCATCATGGACACAGGGGGGAGGGAAGTGAGCACTACTCCCTTCACAAAAGAAAGGGTCCTACAAGAGCATGCTAAGCTCAGGGTGGATAAGGCAATGGGACCTGAAGGCATACATCCCAGGGTACTTAAGGAGTTAAAGGTGGAACTAGCAGAGCCATTAGCAGAACTGTTTAGTGAGTCTCTGAGCACAGGAGGGTCCCAGAAGACTGGAGAAGGGCTCATGTGATCCCGCTCCACAAGAGTGGTAGCAGGGAGGAGGCAGGGAACTACAGACCAGTCAGTCTTACCTCAGTAGTGGGCAAGATTATGGAGGCACTCCTTAAGGAAAGGATGGTGCAACACCTGGAATCCATAGGGCACAGGATCCAAGACAGCATGGGTTTACAAAAGGAAGGTCCTGTCAAACTAATCTCATAGATTTCTTTGACTGGGTAACCAGAGTGGTGGACCAAGGGGGAGCAGTTGATGTCACCTACCTTGACTTCAGCAAAGCTTTTGACACTGTTCCACATAGAAGATTGATAAATAAGCTGGGTAGGCTCGGGTGGTCAGAAGTTGATCAACTGGGTGGCAAACTGGTTGACGGGCAGAAAACAGAGAGTGGTGATAAATGGTATACAGTCAGAAGAGATGCAAGTCACAAGTGGTACCTCAGGGATCAATTCTGGGGCCAGTCCTCTTCAACATCTTCATTGTGACCTTGCAGATGGACTAGAGGTAAGGTTTGTCTGTTTGCAGATGACACCAAGATCTGCAACAGAGTAGATGACCAGATGGGTGGGCAGAATGAGAAGAGATCTGGATAAACTAGCAAAATGGCCAGAAGAGTGGCAACTGGGATTTAATGCAAGAAGTGCAAGATCATGCACATAGGGAAGAGAAACCCTGAAGCCACCTATAGGCTGGGAGGAGTTGCTAGCAGTCACAAAGGAAGAAAGAGACTTGGGCATCATCATCACTGATGACCTGAAATCATCAAAGCAGACCTCTAAAGCAGTAGAGTAAGGCTCGGGGGTGTTAGGTGTATAGTAGGGGTATCACAAGTCGTAAGAGGGAGGTAATAATCCCTCTTTACAAGACACACTGGTTAGCCCTCATCTGGAGTACTGTGTGCAGTATTGAGGCCACATTTCATAGGACATTAACCAAATTGAGGCAGTCCAGAGAAGGGCACCAAAATGGTGCAGGGACTGCATCAGAAGACATACGAGGACAGATTAACAGAGCTCAATATGTATACCTTGAGCAAAGGAGGGAGAGGTGATATGATCAAGGCATTCAAACACCTTAAATGCATTAACAAGGTGAAAGAGTCTAACATGTTTAAATATAAGAAAATAGCAGGACAGAGGACACAGCATGAGATTAGAGGGGGCGAATTAAGGGGGAATGTGAGAAATTCTTTTTCACAGAAAGGTGGTGGATGCATGGAATGGCTTACCTCAAGAAGTGGTGGCTATGAATACAGTGCAGGGCTTCAAACAGGCATGGGATAGGCGTAAGGGAGCAATACAAATGAGTATGAATAGATAGGCCACTGACAGAGCAAAGGCCGATGGCACATTTATAAGGTAGAAAAAGAAATGTGCAGACTGGATGGGCCTTACTGTCCTTATCTGCTGTCAACTTCTATGTTTCTATGTTTCTATGATTTATATCATGGGTACAAGATTGTTGCTTTAATGTAGTACTTGGAATGAAGCATTTCACGTAGTTTGATATCTTCATCCATTTTTTTATACTCTATTTAATAGCTCAGACAGGATGACACATTACATGGTACCAAATACATTAAAATACATTTCACCAATAATATAATTTGTAAATTAGATCCCAGGAGCTAAAGTCCCTCCATTAATGATATATAGTTCATATTAACATTTTGTAACATAGAAAAGGCTTGCTTCTTTACATTGAACAGAGAAGGATTAATAAATAGAAACTCTATCTAAATGGCCTAAGACATTAATCAAAACTACTTTACTATGTCCACGTTGTTCCCCCTCCCGCATTTCCCAGACCATTGTTTCAAATAATCGCTTAATATGACACCCCCTCCCCATCAAGGAATGAAGGACTCATCCTTTTCCATAATATAAAAGACCCAGGGTTCCACCGTAGTTCAAACTGCTTGTCCTGACCATTGTTCCAGGCTATGAACCATTCTAGATAATATATATCATTCATAATTGCATCTCTCAACTAGTAAAGCAGCACTCGTGGAAGCCAGAGTATTTTTATATCTGTGATATTCCTTCCCCCCATCACCTCCTTGGATGGTACCCCCTTGACCAGGTTAGAAAATAAGTACCTGGGTGTTTGGCTACACCACCACTTATCTTTCACCCCTCACATAGATGCAACATCTCAAAATTACTCCCCAAACTTGGTATGCTGTACCGGCATAGAGACTCCCTCCCACTACCTGCCAGATGTCAAATCGTAACTAAAATAATACTCCCAATTTTTGATTATGCGGACATGGTCTACCACCATGCCTCAGGTACCACCTTATCAAAGCTTGACATCCTCCTGAATTCTTTTTGCTGCTTCGCTACCAACTCACCCCTTAAAATGCATCATTGTGATCTGTACTCACTCCTTGGAATTGCCTCACTGGCCCACAGGCATTGCATCCACTCATGCAATCTGAAATCTAACTTCTGGTTTGACCTGCTACCCCACTACCTGGTGGACAGTCTCTCATTGGCTTCTGACACCCCCCACATGCTAAGACACAGAAACGAAAGATCCTTTAGTATACCTCGACCATCCTCATCCTCTGGCAAAGCTGCCTTCTTGTACCGGCTCCCTTCTTTCCGGAATAAACAAATCTTCTCTATTAGAAACTTCTCTTCTTACCTCACCTGCAAGAAACAGCTATGCCTCCTACCACCTCCCTCTTGCCAATGTCCCAGGTGACTGCTCTGCCTCCTGTGATTCTGTCACCACTCCCAGCTCCTACTAAACCTCCTTTTGCACTGACCACAACTACTTATGCTTTCTTCTCATCCTCTTTACTCATCTCATGCAATCTGAATGTTCCAGTATTGCCTTTTTTGCTAAAGGTTTTGTACAATGAACTATATGCTGATGTCCTGTGGCTCTATTGACCTGAAATGTGGAAACATCTGCTGATATTCATATCACTAACTTGTAAATACTTTAACAATTTGCATTTCATACTAAAAACTTGTAAATACTGAAACTATTTGTAAACATCTTGTCTTGTTTATTTATTTATTGAAATGTTTCACCAGGAAGGCACACTGAGTGACAAGTCGCTCATCTCCTGGTGCGACCTGGGGGGAAGGGTTACATAGGAGTGAAGCATTAAACATTTAAGTTACAAGATCAACATTAACATGCAGTTGTAAGGCAGGTGCTACAAGCAGTGTTAAAACAGTGTTGCGCATAATATGTAGAAATAGTGGACAATAATAAATGCTGGGTTAATAAGTAAATGAGTGATTCTGTGGAAGAAAAAGTGGAAGTGAGAGGGAGGGAGGGGTGAGGTGGAGGGATGGTGAGGGAAGGGAGTAGATGAGGGATATAAGTCCCTGGGGGGAAGGAGAGGGACCAATAAAGAGAATTTGGGGTCCCTAACATTCTGTGAGAGATCAAGTGAGGCCAGTAAGGGGGAGCAATTTGGTGAAAGGGAAGGAGAGCTAGAAATTTGGGGAAAGGGAGTGCACAGGGTAAAATGAAGGTGACTATAGAGGGGTAGGGTATATCCAGGGCTAGAGGAAGGAATTGGGGAGGGACATGGCAGGAGCATCAAGGAGCAAGGTAATTATTGAGGGCAGAGCTGATGGAGAAGGCAGAGGATGAGTGCTGGATTTAAAGGGGGGATGAATTCCAAGTTTTTGGGAGGCAGTGAGAGAAAGCGGATTGGCCGATTAGAGAGGATCTGTGGGGGACTACCAGGGTGTGGGAGTCAGTTGATCTAATGGAATGAGAGGATGGGGGGTTTGTTATAAAGGAGGAGGTGAGGTAGGAAGGGAGCTCACCCAACCAGTGCTTGGAGGTGAATTTAGCACAGTGGGAGAGTCGCCTATTTGCAAGAGAGGGGAAGGATAGGGCATGATAAAGATCACAGTGGTGGGTGAGAGGGGGCATCCAGGGAAAAGTGGCAGAAGGAATTGAAGAGGGTGTCCAGTCTGGCCAGGGAGGACTTAGGGGCATCACCATAGACTAAGTCACAGTAGTCAAAAATGGGCGGTATCATCTTCTGAACAAATTCACTCCTAGCCGTAGGAAGGATGGAACTACAGTTCCTGAACAGGGCACCAACCTTGGGGTGCATTTTTTTCTGGTCAATATGTCCAGCGGAGCTTAGGTATTGGTCCAACCAAACACCTAAGTACCTGAATGAGGATGTCTCCTCAAGTAAAGTCCCATCAAGGGGTGTGGAAAGTGGGTAGGGAGGGAAGCCTAGAGAGTCCCTGCCTTTTGCCAAAGGTCATGAAGACAATCTTCTCAGCATTGAGGAAAAGTTGATGGTTAGCAAACCAGAGCTCAACCTTGTCGAAAATCTTGCTGTAAGCTGGTTGTAACCTCTGCAGGACAGGAGCCAGATGCATACAGGACTGTATCATCGGCATGCATGTGTATAGCGGAGGAGGGGGAGCAAACAGAGGGAAGGTTGTTTAAGAAGATGGAGAACAGGCGGGGCCCTAATACAGAGCCCTGGGGGATGCCAGTGCTAATCGGGAGGGGAGGTGAAGTGGCATCCAAGATTTTAACTGATTGGGTTCTGTTAATAAGGTAGGCCTTGAACCAGTTTATGGTGGAGAAAGATAGGCCAGCTGCCAGGAGTGAGTCAAGGTTGTTATCGCTGTATGTACTCCTATATCCCCACCCCCAGATCGCACATGGAAATGAGCCTTGGCTCAGTGTATCTATCCTGGTCAACAAGTGTTTAAATAAATAAATAAATAAATATTTTATTGTGACCAAACAAAGTCCTGGACAGAGTCCTTCCCCAGCACTTTGACCTCACAACAGGGTCTTCCTCAGAGGACCATCTCCCCTACCACCAGCTGAATTAGACTTTCCATCACCTGAGTCCAAAAGGAAGAAAGAATCGGGCATGACATAAAAATATGAGTATGGGTGGCCAGAATTACCCCACAGCCTCTCCAACAATGACCAAATTTGGGGGGTGGGGCATTTATTTTATTTTATTTATTTGTTTATATCTCTGATTACAATACCTTTGAGCCAGAGACTTTTTTACAGAGGTTTCATGTCAGAATGAACAGTATAAAGTAACACAGAAATAATTAACATAGCTACTATCAGATGAGACAATGAACATATGAGGTTAATACCGTGAGTATCCCTGTGGTGCAATGAAGAATTAACATTGAAGTACACTAGTATCATTTGTACATTTAAGGCTCAGTAGGGTACAAATGGACCAGAGGCAAAGACAATCGGATCATGTAGCAGCAACAGTGCAGTTAATAGGATAACATTGTCGGACAGTGTGAATGGTAACAAACCCAGGCCATTACCATAAACACAAGCAACACTTCAGCGGATTGGCCCTGGCACTGCTACTTGCTGGTGGCCGGACCTCTGCATCCAGCCCCCCACCCACTGACCAAGGAAAGCAGCCACAAGCCCAAACCAGGCTCCCCATTTCAGCCAAGTGGCCCTGACGCTGCTACCTGCTGGTGGCCGGAACTCTGCATCCAGCCCGCCACCCCATGACCAAGGAGAGCAGATACGTTTGGTCAGTTCCTAGCTCGGAGATGTCAGGCTTCAATCCCCATAATTGGACTGGCTTCTGGGGACTGTGGCTGCTTCCCAATTGGATGCTGCAGATCCTCATTGAGAAAGAAAGCACAAAAGGCACCTTTTTCAAAACACAGCTTGGCCACTGCCTTGCTGTACTGCTCTCTGGACAGTTTTTTCACCCACTCCCCACCCCCTCCTCTCTCCTTTATTAAGTACACTTCCCCAGTGATCCCCGCCCCCTGAGGCCTCACACTAGTCATTTACAGCAACTCCTTAAAGGGGCTCTCCTTTCTGTGACTTCTTAAAGGGGTGATCCTCTCTTGTGCTCAAATATCTTATTGTCCTCAATACATCCGGGATCAAGTGCATTGACATTGATTATGGCCCTCCTCCCACTTCCTACACCAGCCCCACCTCACTTAGGACCATCACCCTCTATGCATTGTAACCCCCCCTCTTATCTACAACACCGCTACCAGACCCCCCGACACTCGACCACCTCCTCCCCTCAGTACCCCCACACTTCCACCCCTGCTAGCTCTTACTTTCCACTCATACCTTGGTTTCTTCTCCTCAATGCCTTTCCCAGTCTTCATACTCTACCCACCCCTTGCACCCCAGCACCTGGCTCCATGTCCCGTTGCAAGGGAAGATGCCACAATCACTACCATGCTTTGGTGTACATAATCACCCTCCTGTTGCTTTTATCAGGTAACATTTATCCAAACCCTGGCCCTGTGCCCAACCTTATGAACAAGCCTGCCCAGACTCAAGGACTCCACATAGCTTCTATGCATATTTGAAGCCTCCTTAAGAAAGCTGCTGCATTCCAATTCTGGGTTACTCAGCACCAACCGGACATTGTCTCACTCGTTGAAACCTGGTTATCCAAATCCACCCCTGACTCCTTCATCTCCCTCCCTGGTTACACCTTTTTCAGGGACGATACGGTGGGTAAGCGTGGAGGTGGTTGTGCTGTCTACTTGCATTACTCCCTCCTTGGACATGCACTTCCACCACCCAAGCTTGATAATGGGGCGCAAGCCCTCACACTAAAAATCTCCCCCAACCCTGGTAGGGCCCCACTTTTTCTCACCGTTGCTTATATTTTCCCCAGAAAGCAAGACCTTGCCATTCAGGTGCTTGCTGACTGCCTCTCTGGCCTACCACCCAAAATGGCCCAGATAATTGTTGGTGACCTGAATATCAACTGGCTCTCTGCCATGGCCTCCCAAACCAGAGATATCTTTGCCACCCTTGACATGTCTCAGCTTGTCACCACCACAACTAGATTCAACCCCTCTACTGGCTCCAGCACCCTCCTGGATATCACCATCACCAAACACCCCAGAGGGTGCTCGATATCAGTGTACTTCCCAACTCAATTAGTGACCACTCCCCGGTTGTATTCTTCTGCTCTGCTGCTAACAGAAAACCTGTACCACAAACCACCCAGTGATGTTGCCTACTACCAGGCGGCCTGCATCACCTTAAACTATACCTCTTGCAACTAGATTGGTCCCCAATCAGGCATGCACTGTCCATAGATCAGGCATTAGATTTTTTCACTTGCACTTTTAACACTGCCTGTGAACTCTACACCCCCTTCGCTAGAAATTGCACCAAAAAGCAAAGCATACCCTGGGTCACCCCCTCCCTCCTTCACAAACTTAAAATGAGAGACAACCTATGGCACATTGCTGTGGAATCTGGCAAGCCAGCTGATAGACAAGCATACAATGCTGAGCACAATAAGTGTACTTGGGCCATTCGACAAGCCAAAGCCCAGTACTACCAATCCACTCTTGTCTCCTCCTGGGGGACGGCTAGAAACTTTTGGGATAATGTAAAGGAGCTGAATGGGAAATCCCACACCCCACACCCCACCCCCTCTCAACTCTCCTTTAATGGAACTGTCTGCTCTGACCCCCTTGGCATTGCAGACTGCCTAAACCACACTTTCTTAGACTTGAGTTCAGTCCTGCCCAGTAAATTCTTTGACCCCATCCCGGTAGCACCCCTGCCCTCTCTCCAGAGACCTCCTTTCTACCTATATATCATCTCCCCATTGGAGCTTAGACCCCTTCTGCAGAAAGCCATTAGTAGTAACAACCCTGGCACCGACCTACTGGACACTAGGCTACTTCGCCTGATGTTGGATACTATCCTGGTCCCACTTACCAAGCTGCTCAACCTCTCTCTGTGCCTGGGCAGTTCCCCAGTCATTGGAAAACTGCCATCATCACTCCCATCCTAAAGAGTGGCAATCGAGTGACCCAGGGTAACTATCAACCTATCTCCATCCTCCCCCACTCTCTAAGGCCCTTGAAAAAGTAGTTGTCAACCAGTTTGCTGAATACCTAACCTTCACAATATCCTGTGCCCTAAACAACATGACTTTCATGCAGGTCACAGCACCACAACTGCACTACTTGAATTCTCCAACTTCCTGCACTCTGCTCTTGATGCCGGAAGTCCTGCCAGTGCCGTGTTCATTGACCTGTCCAAGGCCTTTGACATGGTTTGCCATCCCCTCCCGCTTGTCTCCCTCAGATGCCTTGGTTTCTCCCCTGACCCCCTTGCATGGTTCACTAGCTACCTCTCTGCCAGAACTCTGTGTGTAAAACTCAATAGCACCCTATCTGACACATGACCTGTCTGTTCTGGGGTTCCCCAGGGCTCCATTTTAGGCCCTCTCCTCTTCAGTCTCTACCTCAACTCCCTCCCCTTGGGCGGCCCAAGTAAGATCCTCCTCTACGCGAATAACGCTGTGTTCTTCACCTCTGACCCCAACCCCAACACACTCCAGGCCACCCTCCAACAAGCTTTTTATAGAGCTGAGCATTGGTTCACATCCCGAAGGCTAGTCCTGAATCTAAAACAGACCAAAAGCTGTGCTATTCTCACATCGCCAAAGCAAAGCCAGTGGTGCCCCTCTCATGATACTGCCTAGCACACTAAACCCCATTGAACAGATTTCCTCCTACAAGTATCTGGGCATTACCTTTGATTCTGCACTCTCCTTCCATTCCCAAATCAATGCCCTTTCTGCTGCCACCAATGTCAGGACTGGACTGTTATACCGCCATAGGGCTGCCTACCACAGGAGGCCCTTAGATTGGTAATTACTTCCTCTGTCCTGTTGCCGATTGACTATGGGCTGCCCATCTATGCTGCAGCTGACAACACTGCGCTTGCAAGAATCCAGCTCTCTATAAACATGGCCTGCAGGCTAATGCTGGGAGCCCCTAGGAGCACCCATACATGCCTGCTGTACTCCACCACCAACTTGCTCAACCTTGAAGAAAGACTCCGCTTCCAAACCTGCATTCTTGTAAAAAAGACCCTACTAGGGCTCTCCCCCACTGGAGTCACCACCTCCCTGCAGTGTGCCTCCCTTCAGTCTCCACCCACAGCACTGTCAAAACCTCCTTCATTGTTCCCAGGGTAAGGACCTCTATGGCCCAGAGATCCTTTTGCTATCAGGCTCCCTCCTGGTTCAATTCCTTCCCAGCCAACATAGCTGACTCCACTAAGCTTGGTCCTTTCAAGGTCTCCCTCAGAAGCCATCTGACAAACACTTGCTGCTGCAACTGCACATAATCCCCCACCTGCCCCTTACCATCACCCCAGGCTGGGTCTGCCCTGTCTACTTTTGCTGTATATACCTAGGGTCTCAGGAAACATCTGCGGACTAATGTAATAAAATATCTCTGGTTGCTACCTGACGTGGTACTCGTGTACCTATATTATGACTACTGTGATCTACCTATTACCAAGCGTGCATCACCAGTGAATGCCTGTAACACTGGTTGCTTTTTTAATCTAAGCGTTATGTACTGTACTGTTTTTGTTTGCTGTGATATATTGCTCTCTTGACGAGGTGCCTTTGTAAATGAGTCTTTGACTCAAAGGTCTGTAAACCGATGATCTAATAAATAAATAAACAAACAAACAGCCAACAGGAATACAAAGTAGAAGTATCAATGGTAACAGTTAGATAGGTTACAGGTAGATAACTATAGTTTTGCATTACAGAGTGCAGGTAGGTGCAATGATTGTGCAAAGTTGTAACATTAAAGCAGTCAGAATACTGACTTTGTTTTGTACCAGAGTGGAGAGTAGGAGGGTGGTGGTAAATAGTATAGCCGTCATCAGAAAGACATTGTTGTACACCAGATAGGAGAGAGGGGGTAGTGGGTAGAGGAAGGGAAGAGAAAGGGGAGAGTGAGCATGGGTAAAGAGGTGTCCGAGAGATGGAATATGTGGTAGGGGATGTAGTGATCAGGAGGCTGTCAAGATGCAGGAGGTAGGTAAAGTGGGGTCTGCGATAGGGGGTAGGACAGTACGATGGACAGGGTGCTAAGTGGGGGAGAAGGAAAAGAGTACCCGGCCAGTAGCAGAGTGGGAGTTTGGTAGTCCTACTAGGGTGGAGGCTGTGTGAGGAAGTCACAGCTGCTAAGTGCAGTTAGATGTTATCTGAGCTTACGCTTGAATGGGCCAAGCTTGGGTTCATCCAGGATGTTTGTGGGGAGACCATTTATCCAGCTAGGAGCTTGGAACCTAAAAGACCGCTGGGTCTGAGTGGTCCAATAGAAAGGGATCTGGTAAGTGTGTCTTGATGCACTCCTAGTGCTACAGTATGAGGGTTGGGTGTGCATGTGAGTGATTTAACTAATTGAGATGGTGTTCTAAAGAATGTGGAATGGCATTTCCAGGCAAATTCTTTCCAATAAGGAGCTGAGGAGACTTCCATGGATGAAAGGGTACATTTAAGCCAGATCTCATATGTAATATCCAATGATAGTTCCTTATTCCAGGCCTGAAGTATCGAATGAGTGGATTCGGTAATCTTCATCCACTTTTTTGATCATACAGTACCTCTGGTTAGATCTTGTTGTATTCTGCGGGCAACCTGATGGTGTCAGCAGCACCACTGGCAGCCTGTGTGATGGAATTGCCTTGGTTCTCTAACTTTTCCTAATCAGATTTAATCTAAATTTTAACATTTTTATTAGGGGTATTACCTGTCTCAGAGCTGCTGTGTTTGCACTTACCTCTCTGGTGATTTCCTCAAATGGTTGGAGGAGTAAAATTAGAAACCCCAGCATGGCCCACTGTGGTAGAGTAATACTGTATAGACATCTGCATCACCATTTTTATTTTCCAAGGCGTATTGTGTGACAGTTTACTTTTGTTCCAGCAGCATTTGGAACATAAGAAAGGTTGAATTCCATCAAGTAGAAATGTCTTGGAACAGTCTGTGCAAAGGTATATTTTGCTCCTGCTGTGTTTTTTCAGACAAGTAAAGAGCTTTGCTTGAGTGACTGAAATGAATTCATATTCTTTTAGCAGTGCTAACAAGAGTGTTAATGTCCCTGTCCTTATCAAGAAAACTATGAACTATTACATTTAAGCAATGCACAAAGCAGTGGATGTGAACAAAGCCCCATTATTCCAAGGCCTTCCTTATGTTGGACCCATTATCTGCAACTGTAAAGCCAACTGACAGTGCTTGTGAAGTGAACCATTGCTGTACTGGAATTTGGAGCTCTTCTTTGTTGTTGTATTATGTATGGTCAGATGGAAAAATAGAACATTCTTAGAGCAGCAAACTGCATTTCACTGTCCCCACAAGAATGATCAAAACATACCCAGTGTGAAGTGACAGAAAACAAGGGTTCAGGCTGACAAACTTGTCCAGATATCTGTTGTGAGATGCACCACCCTGCCAAAAGCATTACACAAAACTCTTCTCAATTTTTCACATACATCATCATAGAGATCTGGAATCCCTGTTGACAAGAAGTTTATTTATTTATTTATTGAAAAGTTTCACCAGGAAAATTACACTGAGCAACAAGATGCTCATCTCATGGTACATCCTGGGGGAAGGGGAGAGGGGCAGTTACATAGTACATCAGTATACATCACACAGGAAAAAAATAGCTTTATTTGTACATAGCCAAATAAACAAGATAACAAGCTGTAGAATATTTACATATCAGCAAGAAGGGTGGAGCAGGAGGGGTAAAACATTAGGATGCAGGAGAGCTTAGGAAAGTGGAGACAGTTAATAGGTCCTACAGGAGGGTGGGGGAGAAATAGACCCTCAGCAGAGTCCAGCCCAGAGGGACTAGGTGCTAATTGCAGTTTGTCACTAGGTAGTTTGTTAAGGATGTGGAGAGGGAATTGACTGAGGAGGATTGGCAGATTTGGGGCGGTAGTTGATTTCAAAGTTTAGGTAGTTGATAAGAGAAAGCCATTTGGCCTGACACAGTGCTTCTGGAGGGTATATTCAGGGAACGTGAGTTGCCAGACCTGAGGGTGTATTTGGAGGGGAGCGGAGCAGCTAAGGAGGAAGAGAGATAGATAGAGAGAGTACCTAGCCAGAATTTTGAGGTGAATTTAGCCACATGCATGGTTCTCCTATCGGCAAGGGTGGGAAAGTTCAGAGAGCGGTAGAGGGTGCTGTGGTGGGTCAGGGCAGGAGCATCTAAGGCAAACCAACAGAAACAGTTGAAAAGAGGGTCCACCCTTGATAAGGATGATTGGGGGGCAGCTCCGTATACTAAGTAGCAGTAGTCAAAAATTGGAAAATCATTTTATGTACCAATTTGCACCTTGCCGGAAGAGGGATACATTTACTGTTTCAGTAAAGGGCCCCTAGCTTGGAATGGAGTTTCTTCAGAATGGTATCAATGTGTACCAAGAAATTTAGGTTCCTGTCCAGCCAAACTCCGAGGTATCGGAAGGAGGAGGTGTCTTCTAGTACAGTCCCATCTAAGGTGTGGAAGGTGGGTAAGAAGGAGAGCCTGGCTAGCCTCTGCCTAGTACCGAAAGTCATAGAGACTGTTTTCTTTGAATTTAGGATGAGGTGGTGCTTTCTAAACCAGTATTGTACATTATTGAAATCCATTTGTAGCCTGGAGATGACATTGGGGACTGATTTGCCTGTTGTATACAGTACCATGTCATCTTCATACATGCGTATGTTTGTTGATGTGCAATCCAGAGAGAGGTTGTTAAGGATGATTGAAAAAAGGAGGGGCCCGAGTACTGAGCCCTGAGGGACTACCATGGTAATGGGAAGCAGTGAGGAAATGGCTTCAGCCATACAGACAGATTGGAATCTGCCTGTCAGATAGGACTTAAACCAATCTGTGACTTTTGGGGAAAAGACCAGCCAATCTGAGACATGAGAGGAGTAAGGGGTGAGAGACCGTATCAAAGGCCTTGGCTAGGTCTATAAAAATAGCAGAGGTTAGGAGGCCTTTGTCCATGCCCATAGAGATAGCATCAGTCAGCTGTAGCAAGGATGTGACAGTGGAGTAATGCTTTCTAAAACTGGCTTGGAAAGGAGTGAGAAAGGTGGAGTCAGTAAGATAGGAGGAGAGCTGTTCAAGTACTATGTGTTCCTGGAGTTTAGCCAGGGTAGGAAGGAGAGAAATAGGGTGGTAGTTGCTAAGGGAGGAGGATCACCACCCTTAGGGAGATGTAGAACTGTAATGTGTTTCCAAGCTTCAGGGACAGAGGATGAGACAAAGGAGAGCTTTAATCAGAGGGAGAGAGGGTAGGCAATAGTAGGAGCAGACAGAGAGAAGATCTTAGGGTCCAGGCCATCCGGCGAGGAGCCTTTGGTACAGTCAATGGACAAGAGGGCTTTTAAGGTAGCACAGGGGAGATGTGTGTGAAGAAGAAGGGGAAAGATGAAGAGTGGGCAGGGGGAAAGGAGGAGGAGGAGGAGGAGGAAGTAGAGTAGATGGGGCAGAGCGAGGTAAAGAGGGAGTGAAGGTAGACATTGTAGAGGTGGAAGGAAGGGGGTAGTGTTCAGGTATGATGAAAGATGGATGAGGGTGTCAGGGAGAGGGGTTTGGTGATGCAGGAGGGGCTGCAAGAAGAGAGGGGAAGGGAGCAAGTGGGCAGGTGGCCACCAAGGAGGGGCGGGGGCAGCCAGAAATCTGTAGGGGCAATAAGGGGGCTGCTTGGAGCACTGAGGCACAAGATGTAAAATGGGTATTAAAGCATTCAGTGACTGCCAAGGGTTCTGAAATGACTGAGAGATTTAGCCAAAGGGCAGGAGTGGGGGGGTTTGGTGGAAGGAGAAAAGAGGGACTGAACAACTTTCCAAAATTTAGAAGTATTGTTTGTGTTTGCTTGGAAGGTAGCCTGGAAGTGTTCATCTTTGGCCAGCCGAATAGTTTTGGTACACTTATTTCGTAGCTCCTTGTATCATTGGAGATCCCTGGGACAGTTGGTTGCCTTGTGTTTATGCCAAACAGTATCACAGGCTCTTTAACAGGCTAGGAGCTCAAGTGATACCCAGGATAGGTGGTTTCCATGCACTCTTGTTTTACACAGGGGGGCATGTAGATTTCAAACTTCAAGGAACTTGGCACTGAACATCTGGAGAGCAGCGTCAATTGAGGAGCAAGACGATAGTGGGGACCAATCAGTGTTGGCGAGGTCATAATGAAGAGGTCAAGTGTCAAGAGAGGGGAATGCTCGAGTTTGGAGGATTTTGTGTGGAATTTTTTGCCTGTGTACTTTTCGCACCATGTAAACAGGATTTATTTATTTAGATTTTGGTAACCGGGTGAGCCCACTGAGACCTGGAGTTCCTTTTTCAGGGGTGACCCAGATGGTGGTCATTTAGTGCATCAGGCAGAAGGCTGACAGCCTTGACCCTGTGGAGGTGTGTCGTGAGGACTAGTTCTAGGAGGGAGTGGTTTTTAGTTTTGTTATTCAGTCAAGTTGGTTCCTGTATTAGCTGTGTTAGATTTAGAGATTTGATATAGCAGTGCATTGTGATTAGTTTATTTGAGAGCCAGTTGATGGTAGGATCACCCAGTATGTACAGCTCACCTGAGTGGGCAATGGCCGTTAGTTGCTTTACTGGCTTTGTGACTTGGCAGGGGGGGTGGCCAGGATGACAATAAACCTCTGCAATAAAAAGTGGGGTGGAGTAAGGTAGCTTCATGTTGAGAAGGATAGCCTCATGAGAGGAGGGAGAAGTGACTTTCAGCACAACTGAGTGCTGGAGGGAGGTAGAGACACAGATCACCACTCTGCCTCCTTGTCGGAGTCTGCCATCTGAGTTATAATGAACCCAGGGATTGAAACTTCTTGGTTCGAGATATGCTCAGAGAGCCACGTTTCTGAGATAATGATCATGTCAGGTTTATATTGAAGGACCATTATTTGCAACATAGGAAGTTTGCAGGTTAGGCTGCAGGCATTTAGGTGGATAATTTTTAGGACACTTGGGAGGGCTGGGGGATTAGTGGGGGTGGACTGGGAGGTAGGGGAGTTCATGGAGGGTGGACCTGGGTTTGGAAGGACATCACCAGCAAGCAGTAGGAGGAGCAGTAAAGTGAGGAATCTAGTTTTATGGTATTTATGGTTTAAAGAGTAGCACCTAGTGAAGTGTCCAGGCAGTTGTACACAATGGGGGGCAGATAAGGGAATTTCAAGTAACGTGACCACTAGATCATGCAGGTCGGTCAGAGAGGCACACGGTGTCAACAGGCAATGTGGGTAGTTTGAGTGGACCATGGTCCGGGTGTAAGACAGTCTGCCAGCATAGCTTACGGTGGCGGTATCAAGTTGGGGCACAGGGAATATGGCCAGAGATACAGGCGGGACCGATAGACCAGGAAGGATACTAATAAATATCACTAAGACAGGGTGATGTGGGTATAGCAGGCACCTGTTAGTGGGTGGCATAGTGTCAAGAGTTATAGTTAGGTAGCAATGCAGGGAGAGCAGAGAGAATGGTAGCCTTAGAGCTTGATTTTCTGGGGCCCTATAGTGGTCAGTTAAGATAAGGAGCCAAAGGGAAAGTAGGCTGTTAATGAATTTCAGCTATAAAGCAAACAGTTGAGATAGGGCAGCAGCAGTACCTTGAGAGGTCTGTGGCCGGGCTTGCAGTCTCAGGCAGTGGTTCCAGGGATGACGTCCATCCAGGGGGCTGATTCTTGAGTACCAGCTGAGCTGTGAGCCCTGGTCAAAGGGTGGCTTCAGCTGTAGAAGAGAGAGAGAAGATGTAATTTAAGAGCTGGTGAGAGCAGAGCAGCAGACAGATGCAGCAGGGGAGAATTTGCAAGACAAAGGTTTTTAAGCGCCAAAGGGGCTGAGCGAGGAGTGTAAATATTCAGGAAAGAGCTGATAGTGCTTAAAAACTGTAAGCAGGTCACTTACAACAGATTAAACAATTTCTCTAAGTTTCAGGGCAATTACAGGTCTTTTAGGCAGTTTTTCATTTAAAAGCAGCAGTTAATTCAGCGGCAAGCAGGCAGAGAGTGGAAAAGTGACCAATCGGAGCATAGCCAGAGAAAAAGCATGCTTTCCGATTGGAGGAGACAGCAGCAGTACCTTGAGAGGCTTGTGGCTTGTGGTCTCGGGCGGTGGCTCCAGGGATGCCGTCCGTCCGGGAGACCGAGTCCTGCGAACCGTCTGAGCTATGAGCCCTGGTCAAAGAGTGGTTTCAGCTGTAGGAGAAAGAGAGAGAAGGTAGAATTTAAGAGCTGGGTGAGAGCAGAGCAGCAGACAGACGCAGAAGGGGAGAATATGCAAGACAGGTTTTTAGGCACAAAAGGGGCTGAGCGAGTGTAAATATTCAGGAAAGAGCTGGTATCACTTAAAAACTGTAAGCAGGTCACTTAATTACAACAGATTAAACACATTCTCTAAGTTTTAGGGCAATTACAGGTCTATTAGGTAGTTTTAGGAAGTATTTCCTCGATGGTATACTTTATTGAGGTTCAAGGTACTCAAGCAGCAACCTGAATCGTACAAGTTCAGTGACATTATATGGTAGCAAATTAACAGCTATCATGTCTCAAATTTTCTTGGTTATTGTAACAGCAACAGGGTGGGTCGAGGCATATTTGGCTTTATGTTCATATGTTTCTGAAATAGTAAGCTGTGCCCTTCAAGGAGGGGGGGCTTTTGAACACACGGTCACTTTCAGTAACAGTAGGAGTCCTTTGAATGGGAGGAAGTACTGGAGGTTTTTCTGCATTGCTGCAGGGGCTGCTGCTGCTTTCATCTATTGGAGTTACCCCTGAGTGTAGTGAGCTATCACTGTCACTTTCTCTTCAAGTCTCACAACTGAAGATCTCAGTAATGTTATGACATCTGTCTAGGTGCCTTTTCAGTGCTGAACTTTCCAATGCTCCTTTCTTTTGGCCCCTGCTGTTTGGCTGTTTACAAATAGAGCGTGTTACCACTAATTCGTCAGAGACGCTAATAGAGAAGTATGGCCAAACAAAAGATGATATCTTTTTAGTTTTTTTTTTACCCAGGAAGGCACATCACCTCAGTCATATTTACAGTTTTTTTTCCCCACAGATTTTTCTTGGGCCTGTTCCTGTTGCGATTCATTCCCTTCCTCTAACCCACTGCCCTCCTCTTCAACCAAAACATTTCATTCTATTTCTTCCTCATCTGCAATTTCCATCCTTTCCAGTAAGCCTTGTGCTGCCTGATCATTCTCTTTATCAGCTTCATCTGTATTTCCATTGTCAGGTTCAACATCAGAAGAATTGGATGACTGTGAGGGACTGGCAGGAGCATAGTATGCAATTGTCCCATACCTAGGGTTGCCTCTGCAGGTGGTACCCACCAATCCTTTGGTTTTATCTACATAACTTTTTTTTTTTTACTTGGGACTGATCTAACAGATGCACATTTTTTGTATTTAAGCATTCACTTGGAAGGCGAAACTTTAGACATAAAAGCACTTTTTTGGGTTTTATTTTGTTGTCCCTATGCAGGCTGACTGCTGTCCTTTGCTGTGCCACTGCCTACCTGAGAATGCACCTCAAAACTTTGATCCATTTTTTTCTTATTTCTAATTCTAACCTGTAAAAAATCCCTCTACCTAAAGTCTTCTGATGGCTCCCACACCTACAGGCCAGGGCTAAATGTACTGTACACAGCACACAGACACCAGTCCACAACCACTTCCATACAAGCTTAGCTCACTGAGTAACTCCTATGGTTACTGTTCAGTGACCAACTGTATTCAGCAACTTATACTCAACAGTGTTCCACAGCCTCAGAATTTAAATTGGTGATGCGGACACATCTGGTGCATGTACACTGGGGTTGGTTAATGGTTATATAATAAAAATAAGAAGGACGAGGAGGAATAGTGAATGGAATGAGTGATGATGACACTTGTGTACTTGAATTGTTGTGTCAATTTAGTCACAATAAAATAATGAATGAAAACACCTTGGGGCATTTGCTTTATCATGCTTTGAGTAAAACAAAAACATAAACAAAATAGCCTGCTATGAGTCACAATGTCCACTACACCCCCCCCCCCAGCCAGCAGCACAGGCTTAGCAACTTTCCATTCTTGTCAGAAAAGTATTTTTTATACGTTAACATTAACATGATGGCCCACAGCAGAGAGCAGCCAGTCTCTCTGACACCCAGCGGTACCAGTTTGTCACTTTGCCCTCCATGGGACCAGCCCCCCACAACCAGCAGTATAGGCTCAGCAACGTGTCTGTTTTTGTCAGAAAAGTAATTTTTTATACGTGAACATTATTGTGATGGCTCACAGCAGACAGTGCCCAGTCTCTCTGACAGCCAGCAGTACTAGTCTGTCACTTTGTCATCCACAGGGCCACCCCAGCCAACAGCAGTATGACTGCCCTGCAACAGGGTCAGTCTTTGGCTCCGAATAATAGTATTCTTTTTTTTGGATGGCCCCCAGCAAGTCTGTTTCTGTCTCTCTGTCTCTGTCACTCTCGGAGTCATGACTCCTCTCAATGGAATGGAACAACAAGAAAACAGATTTATTTTATTTGATGTTGGTGACTATAATCTATGTCCCCCAGTAAGTCCCTCTCTGTCTCTCTCCTGATGAATAAAAAGAATAATACAGATGTATGTATTTTATTTGTGATTTCTGTGACTGTAGTTCTATTTGGCCCACAGTTCGTTCTCTCTCTCTCTTTCTCTCTCTCTCACATAGTGCTGACTCCTCTGGATGGAACAACAATAAAGCTAAAGATTTATTTTGCCTGCCTTCCCTGTAATCTACAGCTCTACCTGGCCACTAAGTATCTCTCTCTCTCTCTCTTTCTGTGTCTCTCTCTGTCCTGGTTCCTCTCGATGGGCCAATAAGAATAATAAAGAATGTATTTCTCTATTTGTGATTTCTGTGACTTTATTATTTGGCCCTCAGTAGTGCCTGTCTCTGTCTCTTTCTTTCTCTCTCTCTCATGGTGACTCCTTTGGATGGAACAAAAGTCAAAGATTTATTTTGCCTGCCTGCCCTGTAGCCCCAAAGGCAACTAAGTCTTTCTCTGTCTTTCTGGCCCTCTCGCTCTCCCTCATGGCTCCTCTCGATGGACCAACAATTTTTTTTATCTGTGCGATTCACTGATTTCTGTGACTATAATTCTTTCTGGCCCTCACCCCCAGTAATCTCTCTGTCTTCCAGTGTTTCTCTCTCTCTCATGGTGACTTGAGTGCCTCCTCAATAACTATTTTTCTCTGCCCCCCCCCAGTAAGTCTATCTCTCTCTCTCTCCTCTCCACTCTCCTGTAACTCGCTCACAGTAGTCACCCCTCACCAGCCCAAATATTCTGCTTAGCATTTGTTCTACCAGAAACATCCTCCATAGTAGTAGTAGCCACTCAGAGTCAACACAACACTTTCACCGCCCTCTCACTTGCTTGCTCCTGCACCTCTTGGCTGCATTGCACACTCACCATGGTTATATATTATGAGTGAGTGCATCACATGACTTTCTGCTTGCAGCATTACATGACTGTTGCCTGATTGGATGCCAACAGCTGACTGTACGTGAAGTGAGCATGCTGATGGCATCCCCCTGGCAACAGTCAACAAAAGCATGGAAAGACATGCTCCACGGATTACCACAGAACTTCTGCAGTGAAGTCCATATTTATCCACGTCTGTGGAAAAGCACTTGGATCCGGGGGTTGGGATTTCAAGTGGAACAGTCTGCCCAATATTAGTACTGTGTCCAGTTTTGGAGACCACATCTCAAAAAGGACACAGGATGGATGCCATCCAAAGGAGGGCTACCAAGATGGCACAAGGTCTACATCAAATGTCCTGTGAAGAGAGGCTAACATGAATACCTTGGAGGAGGGGGGAATATAATCAAGACCTTTAAATACCTCATGGGGGTGAATAAGGTACAAGTGGAAGGTATTTTTCAGTGGAAAGAGTGCTCCAAAATGAGTGGCCATGATATGAGGTTTGAAAGGGGGTTCGGTTTAGGAGAGACATGAGGTAATACTTCTTCACAGAAAGGGTGGTAGATGATTGGAACGGTCTTCCAGAGGAGGTTGTGGGGGTGAAAACAGTGATGGGATTAAAAAATGCCTGGATTAAGCACAAGGGAGTTATAAAGGATAGGTGAGGGTTAGAAGAAAAAATGCCATAGACATGGAAGGATCTACAGTGTAAGCAATGCAGCAAAAAAGGATAGACTGGATGGGCCATGTGGCCCTTATCTGCTGTCACCTTCTATTTTTCTATGTTTCAATTTGTTAAGACCCACAACAGTGTGCTAGAGATCTGAAATCACCCTGACCATGATAGCATTTGGGACACTCAACCCCAACCACCTGAGAGTTCCCTAAACTATCTACTCATAGTGGAGATGGACCTGGAAGCTATAAGGAACTATAAGATAAAGCAGCTGTTTCCACATTAATATTCCCATTAGAAGCATAACTGAGACCCCTTCCAATACTAAATCTGGGGATTTAAGAAGAGAATCAGAAAGCTTATCTGACTTCATACCCATCTCCTGTTTACCCAGGGTATTTACTGTAGGACTTATCCTAGGCGTAGAAGTTAATTGCTTAAAGGGGAACTCTCATCTCCTGGATTTTTTTAATATCTGAAAGCCCATAAAAAATGACTTTGAGTGAGCTATTGTACTTACCTGAAAGTCCTAGCAGTCCAGAGCTATTCATATGTAAATCAGCCTGTAATTAAGGGCTGGGGGCAGCCATGTGTTTTAGACCCCTGATACACAGTGAGGTCACCACAGTCTTGGCCCTGCTTTAACTACAGATAATCCAGTGGGTTAAATAGGAAGTTATCTGTTTTATTAAGTGTGTTTTAAGGAGTTATTACAACACTTTCTACATTTATAATAATTGTTTTATATGTGCAATGAAACCAATGAGTTATCACCTTTGTATTTCAAACTGCTAGAAAAAATAATCAAATAGAAGTCTGGCATTCCGATATGTCAAGGTTAAGTGAAAAACTCAAGAAATTTAGGAGTAAACAAATAAGGAAAACATTCAAATCTATGGTCTATAGTCTGAACAGTTAAAACAAGCTCTGGCAGAGCCACTACGACTGTGAATGCATTAACTAGATAAGGGTGCTTCATGGGCTTAAACATAAACATTTATTTATTTATTTTAAAAATATCAGATTTACAAACCTTTGAGTCACAGACTCAGTTACAAAGGCACCTCGTTGAAACTAATACAAAGACAGCATAGTTAAGTCAAAAAACAATGGCTCGGAGAGCAGACTGTTATAACGATCATTCACTGGAGATGCATGGGCAGCAGTAGATAAACTGATTATATAGTTTAGGCACACAGGGACCACATCAAGAAGACCAAAGCAGTTCAAACAATATATTATAGCTAAAGCAAGTACTGTAGACATCGGGAGTCAAAGAGAAACCTAGTGTTCACATGAAGGCTGTTGCATACATGCTAACTGAATCAAAGTACAGTACAGTGAGAAAGGGCATATTTAAGCAATAAAGAATGACATGGTGTGTGTTATGTAATAATGTCACTCCTGGGGTGGGTTGAAGCATGAGGTGAAGCTGAGTGCTTCCACCACCCCAGGAATGACAATATTACAAGATAACGCACACCCTGGAGTGCCTTATTGCAATTATGCAATGGCTTGTTGTTACATACAGAATAAAAAATAAATTTTAAAGGATGTTTTTGTTAGTGTGGAAAATATTTCTTAAGAGAAAATGAAAGGAATGATCCAAATCCAAAGCTACGGTGATGTTATTATGTAATAACATTACTGTTTCAGTGGGTCAGCAGCCAGCTTCTTACATTTTTCCTTGCCATTGTATAATTGAAAATAATGCCACTATCTGTATTACAGTTACTATATGTTTTGCATTTTATTCTATGCACTGTTACAGCAATCAACTCAACAGAACCAGGCCATCATACACATGAAGGTACTGTACCCTAACTGAAAACACTGCTGAGACAACTGTATGTTGTGACAAGGTACAAGATAAACACAATGTTGAGACAAGTTTTTTGAAGACATCTGATATGTTTCATTGTTTTTTTTTGAAACTGTTATACAGTTCACACACAAAATTCATATAATATAAAATTGCATATGCCCAAATGTCAATGTAAATTCGACGCATTTCATTACAAGCTGTTCTGTTGAAGGAAGATATTACTATATAAGGCCTAAAAATGGGCATCAGGTAAATGTAAACTGGGGTAGGTGTATTATTGATGGAATTGCATCATTTATATTTTATTGCTGCCCCATCGGATCACCAATATTTGCACAAGCTGTGCCCAGTCCAGATTTTACAGCTCTGGCCTGAGTCTGGTGATGTGGATTTTACCCATACCCCACATCATGTGGCTTAGTGATATACTGTACAGATGGCTGCAAAGTCTAAGTCATTGAAGGTTGAAGTTTCAGAAAACCATTATGCAAAAAATATCAAGACTCATTCCCCTCCCTCATTCCCCAGTCACAATTAATCCTCTACCAAAGTCATGCTTAAAAACTGGTGCCTCTACATCCATGCCATTAAACTTTTAATGCCAACATGCTTCTTCTGCTGCTATGACCAATTCAATGTGTGATCTGCTCAACCCTGGCTTTATAAATTTATTTAATTATTTTTAGAGGGGCTCCTGGTTGTGACCAATTTAAAAAAAAAAACAAAAAAACAATTGAAGTCCAGTGTGCCCTCCCAAACTGCCCAAACAGGCCTGTAATAGAGGATTTTTCCATCTTTCATGTCCCAAATAGGGGGTCTTAGTTATCAAACTTTGGCTAAAAGGTGAACATGCCAAACCACTACGTCAAAGTGGCCCCAATCGGTTTGGTTCTGTACTTAAAATAATGTAAAAAGTACCTTGCTGATCTGAGTTAGAGTCCTGCTGTTTCATTCCCTATTTGCAAAGACAATACTCCAGCTTCCTTGTCTCACATTTATAAAGTGCAGTCTGCTAGGTGTGGCTGAGAGCAAATCACTAGGAAAGTGATCACAGTTTTCCCCTAATCATAAACCAATTCAATGTGTGATCTGCTCAACCCTGGCTTTATAAATGTATCTAATTATTTTTAGAGGGGATCCTGGTTGTGACCAATATCAACAAACAAATGAAGTCCAGTGTGGCCCCCCAAAACTGCCCAAACAGGCCTGTAATGGAGGATTTTTCCACCTTTCATGTCCCAGATAGGGGCTCTTAGTTATCAAACTTTGGCCAAAATGTAAACATGCCAAACCACTACATTAAAGTGGCCCCAACTGGTTTGGTCCTGCACTTTAAATAATGTAAAAAGTACCTTGATGATCTGAGTTACAGTCATGCTGTTTCATTCTCTGTTTGCAATGACAATACTCCAGCTTCCTTGTCTCACATTTATAAAGTGCAGTCTGCTAGGTATGGCTGGGATCAAATCACTAGGAAAGTGATCACAGCTTTCCCCTAATCATAAACCAATTCAATGTGTGATCTGCTCAACCCTGGCTTTATAAATGTATTTAATTATTTTTAGAGGGGCTCCTGGTTGTGACCAATGTCAAACAAACAACTGAAGTCCAGTGTGCCCCCCTCCAAACTGCCTGCCTGAGAATGAAGTTGGTATATTATTTGGAAAAATGCAAGGCTGGATCTCTTATTATGCAGTGTCCAGCAAAGATGGCGGTGTCAAATGGCTTAATGAGGTACTGTGAGGCGTCTATGGGAACTTATCATGTAGAATGTTCCAGAGACACAGTCATAAAAACTGGAATTGCAGGTTCCAAGGAGCAATTAACTCAGCAGGAATGTTATAAAGTCAACTCCACTATAAACTGAGCATGGGAAAAAAGTAAATACGACAAAAAAAAAAAAAAAAAGAATTTAGTTTCTAAAATGAGGTGCTAATTGCAACTGGTATTTTTAACATGTGCAAGTTAACTCCACTTCTCAAACTTAAAAAGAAGAATACACTTCATCATAGATGTGTTTACCAAGTACTGTGCCCATTTTAGTGTATAAATGTTTAAGAAATACCTGAAAGCTCTCTATTTTCCATAGAAGGTGAATCCTTAGTAGTTTCAGACACTTAGTCTTTCCCTTTGAGACACCAGGTAACTCTGATGATCATTTGTTCCAAGGGTTTTTAAGTCAGTTTGAAGGCATTAAGTATTTTCTGTTCTCATATTCCTTAAAAAAAATGCAAGGATTCCACAGACTTCTTATGTTCCTAGGTCCAGCTCCCAAACTAGTGAATCTTATTTCAACATAATAGATCCACCTCATGCCCCTCCCACATGAATAAAAAAACAAGGTGGTCTGGATCTTTAGGAGCTTCTTGGGTGGAAGGGGGTTGGATCTTACTTCCCCCCCAAAAAAAACAATGCTGCCTCCCACTACTCAGGTTCCAGTTCTTGTACCACCCATTTAAGAAAGAAAGTAGTACCCTGCATCCATTGAGTAACATGAAAGTGTATTTATTTGAGGGCTGAAAACATTTCTTGGAGGAGGGTAAGGAGGAGACTATTTACACCTTCAGTCAGTTCCATGAACAGGAAACATGACATCACTCCTTTTGTACATGCAAAACTCCTGTAGGCTCCACCCACAGTCATAAAAAGGAACTATTTAACTGACACTTCTAGATGTCTTGGCAAATGCTGATGATAAGAGGGACCAGCTACACTGGGTTCCTTTTGGTGCTGAGTCTAGTGTAACAGGTGCCTGGACTTTCATCATACTTAGAATCCCAGCAAGCATTATCTCTCCCACATGCAATGAGAGAAACAGTCATTTCAGTCATCCCAAAAAAGGGCAAAGACTCTAGAAACCCTGCTCACTATAAGCGATGTCCCTAATTAATGCTGACATTAAAGTGCTGGCCAAAGAGTTGGCGAAGGCTGGAGTCACTGGGTATCAAGTTCACAAGGTGACCGAAATTGGGTGCTGACAAAAATGGCAACTCAGTTATGGTGCCTGTCTTCATGGCTACCAAGCATGGGGGTAACTGGGTACAGGGTTGGGCGAATACCATAACAGGAAGTAGTGGGTATAGATGCACGTGCACATGTGTGGGTGGGGGAAAGGCAGGGGAGGGATGATTTGTGGGAAGGGGTGTGGTGTGCAGTTGCAAAGCTGGTCCGCTAGCGTGGTGTGGAGGGCAGTCTGCTGGAAGGCACAGGGCACAGGGTTCGGGTCCAGTGCAGTGGTTTATTTTTTTTTCTGGTAGGCAGCATGTATTTTGTTAAGTATTTCTCCCACCCCAACATGCACCCCCTGGAGTTGAGAATCCTTAATGGGGGGGTGGGGGGAGCCTGTAGGTCTTGAGCACCATTATCATCCGTGCTGTGAGTGTGCATCACTGAAATTTATTTTCAGTGATGTGCACTTGCTGTAACAGTGATTGTCATTCCATGATCACTGTTATGACATGGAACCAAGTAACTACTAACCTTCTTAATTAAACTATCATTGGTGGGCTTTATCAAAAGTGAGTAAGCTTTGATCACCTACAGATCCTGGTAACCATCTTTGAACAGCTAAGAGGTAGCCTAACATCATTTGCAGCGATAGCCATTTATTTCAAAAAGTTGTTTGACTCAGTCTAGTGGGGCTACCTCCTACAGCTATGAGCCAGAATAGGACTGGACCCTGCTTTCCTGTACAACTTCTCAGTCCCCTGCTACCTGCAGAAGTGAAGTTGGCAAAGGTGCCCACTGTCCCCAGTGCTCTTTTTACTTGCCATTGAACCTCGGCCATAGCAGTACATGACCAGCCAGTGATAGTCAGACCAGGGGTAGGCCACTGATGCCCTACCCTGTCATAAGAAGGTGGTCTCTTTGTCTTGGCTGAAAATGCCCCACTGATGATTTCCCACTGTTGAGGCTACTCTGAGACTATTTCATCAGAGCTCTGGATGCACACTAGCAAAACAGAAATCATGCCACTGGATGGAGTGCCCAGAGGTGCTATTTATGGATGAGGGGCTGAAGTGGGCCCCACAGAGAATCACATATTGGGGCATTAGAATCCACCCAAAGGTGGTAGGCTGGGCAGCTGCTAATCTGTCCCCAATGCTGAACAGTCTAAAGCCTGAGCTTGATAGGTGGCACCATGTAAAACTAGCCATTGCTTGGAAAAATGTTGCCATTAACATGTTGACCACCTCCAAACTCTTTCATTGCATCTCACACATCCACCTTCTGATTCACAAGGAATGGTTTACAAAAATAGTTAAAGTGATAGGGAATTTCATTTGGGATGAGAAATGCCCTAGATTGAGTAGGGCTAAATCATGGGGATGCACTTGGAAAATGAAGGGTGGGGGATCCAATGGACTTGGGGTACCTCCTGTCATATTTGGGTGCACAGGTCCTAAACATGTACTCTAATTCATTTCAATTGTCATGGCATTGTACAAAGATGAAAGTGGAGTTGCTTAAGGGGGGGGGTCCACCTGCTGTTATTCTATACTCTAACAAGGACCACCATGCACTAATTGGGTCCAGGTATACAAGAGAGGTGCATTCCTGGCCTGTGCTGTTGCACACTCATGGACAGGCATGCACCACCCAGCATTCATGAATGCCAGTGGCCTGTTTATAGTCCTCCTCTCACGGTGTGCAGGATCATGAGAGGTGGATGGATGGATGTGGAGTGGAGGACACAGGTGGGCATCCATAGGAGCAGAGGATTCTGGGCAGGTGCAGTTCCAGGAAAAAGTAAAGTACAGGTGAGTGCCCATAGGGGTACCCCAAGGCCAACCCTGAAGCTCAGAGGGCTTGGGGTATTATGAGGGAATTCCGTGTCCCATCAGAGCCGGTGGGTATCATTGGTAGGGCACATGCACTGGTTAGGCAGGGTCCTCACTGTATTATCCTGTGCTCCCCATGCCCAGCACTATCTACCTCTGTGAACAGCACATAGTGCAGGCATGCCCCTGACACTCCCCCAGACCATCCATGGAGCTTCAGTGCACAAGCGGCTGGGGGATTGAGTGCGCAAAGGGCTCACACACCTGTCATGAATGCTGCATAGCAACCCACACTTTCCTACCCAGGACCCAAAACCACCAAGGGAAGCCAGCCCCTAATGGTCTCAGACTCAGTCATGGCATGGCTTGCTTTAAGCAAGCTGATAGGAACCACTCCTTTCCTCATTTAATAGTGAATTCTCCTCCATCATTGCCTTAATGGTGGAAAGTGGGCCTTAGATTTATACAAGATCTTTACATTCTGGGTGCAGAGATCATGGACACCTTTTAAGTCTGCAGGACAGGTATCATCTCCCTAAGGAGGATGTCTGTTGTTTCCTTCAAATGAGAAGTGCTATTTCCTCATTACAGAAGAAATTCACACCTTCCAAAAGCTATCACCACAACTCACCACTGTCATCATGGCTATAGCTCAAAAAAGGTAGAGCTGGAGCCATATACAGATTGCTACAGGAAGGTATTCCAGACCATTCCTAGTCAGAGTAAATGTGAAACCCAACTCAGCATCCCCATATCAGAGACCTAGTGGAGTGACCGCTGGAAAAAGACACATGTGTCTTGCCCTGGTGGGAGAACACAACTCATCTAAAATGAAATATTACACCATTGGTGCTGGACACTAGCAACCCTGCAAACATTACACCTTCTACCTTCAGAAAACTGCTGGAGATGCATGCCTTCAGGAGGGAACCTCACCCATATCCTATGGCATTGTTCTGCTATACTGACTTTCTGGTAGACAATGACATCCTCCTGCTATAAAATCCTTCATGCACAAATCCCTCCAGCTTGCTGGGTATCTTCCCATCAGGTCACAAATCCCAGAGACACAGCTGCTTGACTAGTGGCAGCTTCAGTAGATGCCAAAAGACTCGTGAGGAACTGATGAGCCATAAAGGTCCAGGAGCTGGTCAAATGGATTAACTTCCTGGAGAAGCTGGTAAACTTCGAAAAGCTTTCCCATATCTCCAGATGGACAGTTGGGAAATATGCCCCCCCCTTGCCCTCCCTCTTCTGCAAGGCCACTGAATGAGCTACAGCTAGGGGACCAGGCCCACATTTTCTACCAATCTCAGCCTGAACATGTCATAGGTCTCCACTGGGAACAAGGTATATATCTTTTTCAGCAGCTAGTATTTAGAAGCTTGTTTTTTAGACATAGTCTATTGTGTCAATGCATATTTTTCTGCACTGACAATGTGATTTATCTGTAATAAAACATGAGATGTTACCTGATTTATAGCAATTGCTATTTTACATGTGAGTGTAAGTGCCCTGTAACTTTAGGAGTTTGGTGTTTATCTTAGTTTTGTTTGCTTTTAGTTGTGCAGACTATATTTGAATATATGACAATAATATAATGATTTTGTTCTTGATATTTTTTTTTATTCAAATGTTACTAATTTCAAAACAAAAGGCTCCAAGTCACTGATCTTTTTGGGCTGCCTTGCTTACTGAAACACGTCCCTTCCCTGACTCAGCAGTGCTTTGCAATAGACAAAACAAAATCACTGCTTTAAACTAAATAATCAACAATAAGAGAAACAAATAACACAACTCTAGCAGCACAAGGCCCTCTAGATCTATTTGTGAGCTATTTGATTTCAAAAGATTCTATTTTTAGATTGATATTCGAGTTTTTTTTCTTAGACAAGCAGTGACAGACTTCTCTCCGGCACTCTTTTCAGAAGATTGCACTCAACACAGCCTCTACATTCCATATAGCTTATTTCAGTACCATGTGACTTATAATCCAATAGTATATTGCAAACCTCTCCTGTGGGCTTCTCTTCGCTGGTAAAGTTATCTCTATACTGCAATTTGGCACTTCACAAGGCAGATTAAATTTGCAAACTGTATTGAATTCACAAGTTTTCCCAACTTCACAAGTCTCTAATTGGGATATGATGCAACAGGTGGTGCACTACAAATACTTGTGCTGATAGCTACCACTATATATTAACTGCTTTAGACTGGTCAATATTTTTTATTTATTTATTTATTCACAATTCGGATTTACAACCTTTGAGTCAAAGACTCATTTACAAAGGCACCTCATCACAGGGAAGGGAGACAACATATTGGTGAAGCAAAACAGTGGGTAACAATACAGGTGAGATACAAAACAGCATACAAAGCAAAGCAATTTCAGTGAACAATACAGGTGAGATACAGAAGACCATGCAAAACTAAGCAATTTCAGTGACACAGTGGAGCACGCAGGTTACAGTGTGTAGTGTACAGACTGCAAGAAGCTATTCTAAATAAACTAGTAAATATGTAATACTATAAGAACCCTAGGGGTACTAGGTGGTGGTTACCGGGAGGGAGGTCTATGTCTGCAGATTGGCTCAGGCGGAGCTCTCAGTAAGGCCTTATTATGGGCATTTACAGCTCCAAGTGTCAGTGAGGTGTTTGTGTAGGGCGATTTTGAAGGGACCAATTTTTGAGATGTTAGTGATGTGAGTGGGAAGGGAATTATACCAGGAGGGTGCTCTGTAGTGGAAAGACCTTTGGGCGAGCAAGGTCCTAGCTCTCAGCACCTGGAAGGTTGCTTTGGTTGTATTTTGGGTGATGGGTGGCCCGTTGAAGGGATGTAGCGACTCCTGGGGGTAGAACCCAAGTACAGTCTTTTTGGCCAGTATGCAGGTGTGGTATTGCAGGCGCTCTTCAAAAGTGAGTAGGTTCGAGGTGGAGTAAAGCTGGCATGTGTGTGTTCTGCTGAGGGCACCAGTCAGGAGCCTGCAGGCTTTGTTGATAGAGGTCTGGACTTTGGTGAGGGCAGTAGGGTCAGCAGCTGCATAGATAGGGAGTCCATAATCAACCAAAGACAGGATGGAGGAGATGATAGCCAGCCGTAGGGCAAACTCAGGGAGGCAGTCTTTGTGGTGGTAGAGGAGTCCATACTGGGCATTCATGGCAGTGGACAGCGAGTTAAGATGGGCATGGAAGGAGAGAGCTGAGTCGAAGGTGATGCCCAGGTATTTGTATGTTGATACCTGTTCAAGGGGGTGTAGGGTGCTGGGGATGATACGAAGGGGAGCATTTCTGGAGTTACTCTGGCCATGCGCAGAAATCATAGATTTCATCTTCTTGTGGTTCAGAAACAGATGATGGTTGAGGAACCATTAAACTGCCCATGCCAAGTTCCCCCTATTCAAGATACCATGGAAGAAATCTACTAATGTAATTAAAGTTGTTAACATACTATGGGTTTTCATAGAAACAGAGATACATAAAATTTTTTGCAGAAAAAGTTTTTTAGGCCCATCCAGTCTGTCCTATTTTTCCATGCCTATTCTGACACCTCAAACCCTATTTGGTCACCAGCATTGCTCCTGCCTCCCTTTCCTCTACTTATATCCATGTGCCTATCCTATCCATGTTTGAAGCTCCCCACTGTTTTTGCCTGACCATCTCTTCTAGCAGGCTGTTCCAGGCATTAACCACACTTTCATTGAATAAATATTTCCTAACATCCCTCTTAAACTCCCCCTCTTCACAAACCATGTTCAGATTTTCAATCAATCAGTTTATTTAACCAGGCATAAACACCATTGAGCAAGCTCATTTTCAAAGTGGTCCTGGACATTAGTATAATACATAGAAAATAAAGTATGGGTCTGGGTGTGTAACAAGAATTTACACACACCCAAGGTGTTTATGCGTAGCATCAAACCCCAAAGGTGTGTGTAAATTCGAGTTTTCACACACCCAGATCCATACTTTATTTTATATAATTGTTGGGTTTCTGTTTTTCCCCTCAGCAATTATATAAAATGAAAAAAGGCTGCTGTGCCACTTCAGTCTGATCACAACGTAGCGCGTAGTCAGCTTTCACTTTTATTTTAAACTATTGTGCAAGATTCAGTTTCACTTTAATATAAATCATATATTCTAGTTAATAAGGTTGATGGAAAAATTGATCTTTCTGTGAAAGGTACACCAATCTGCACTGAATGTGTGGACCCATTTTTTTTTTTTAACTTAAGCACAGCAAAACACCTTTCTTCATCACCCGTCGAGTTCAATTTAATACTGTTCATAGTAACGCGTTGTGTTTTTAGACGTTCAATACAATTTTTCACAGGATGAATCTAAAACATAAACTACTCGGGGAACTGATTTACCTTAAATGTTAAACTGCCTGCTGAATCCCCCCACACATACAGTTGGGAAGGAGACTGCGATCAAGCATTGAGGAGCGCGAGGAGGCGCATGCGCAGAGTGGGAGAAACTGAGCGCATGTTTGCCATTATAAACGCTCCTTTATAAAGTCAAATTACACCACGGTTTCCCTGTGAGGAAAAAGAGGAAGCCATTAATTATAATAAAATACATAGTCACAGATATGGTAAACTCAATAATGCGAAAACATTGTACAGATAAAGCTCAATAGGCCAGTACCTACTGGCCTGCCAAGGTTGCGAAGAAGTGCAATATATAAAAAGTTTACAGGAAAAAGAGAAGATCTGACAATCATGGACTATCTCCAGTTTTTTGGTGGTAAGCAGGGTGAGGGAGGACAGGGGAAGGGGTGTGTTATAGGAAGAGGATGGAATGAAGAGGGCCAGGATAAAAGAGAGCAGGCAAGAAGTACAGGATGTCCCCTATAGGAAGGAGTCATTAAGTTCTAATATTCTAAATATTTAACCAATTGATTGGAAAAACTATTCCCTCCATAGAGTTGGAGAGGAAGGGCAAGACAGAGTTGGGCTTTATAATTGTCCAAAATGTCTTGACAATTACCCTTGTAAACTGGACCACTTCAGATTTCTTTTAATTACTATGAACATCTTGAGAAATGAGGGGCAAGTTAAAAAAAATTAGATAAGGGACTGGGCATTCTTCCATTGCCAATTATATCAGTTTAAAATCTAAATTATACTCCCCTATTCTTGATTTGAAATTCATGTTTTGTATATACAGCATATTTTTTTCACTTTGTTTACTGTTACCAAGCTTACAGTAAGTAAAAATAAGGACTGGACAGAGTAGGGTGGGACATCGACTGTGTACATGAGTCAGAATTATCATTAATCATAGATACTTGTTCACTAATGCTACTAAAGAAATTGCAACATTTTTGTCCAGTTCAGTAAGATCTGTCACCAAAGTACCATTGCAGTGCTTGGTGGAATTTTATTTTTCTTCCCTAGTTAATCACTGATTCAACTCCAGAAACATTTCCGCTCACCCAGCATTTCATTTTGTTGACAAGAAAAATGTTTTGCTTTAGCCTGTCAGATTATAATTTTGCACTGGTTTCTAAGTTATCTCTCTGGAGAGCAAGAGGGTCTCTGCTACATCTGCATTTCTCCCACCACTAATCTGTGGAGTGCATCAGTTTTAACAATTCTGGGATGACCCAGTCCTGGGCTGAAACCACCATCCTGATTCTACTGTATGAAATGGAGCATAAGTATAAAAAAAAGTTGTGAAAGCAGTAATGTCATGAAAAGTGTTTTTCTAAAAAGTTACTGTCCAGCAACAGTTATTAATAAATCTGCTTTTCTGGTTGCTTCATAAGCTGTGCACTATATATTTTTTTACTTTCTCAATGTTAACCCTAAATCTAACCCATGAGGTCCACCATGTTGGTTTTTATCCAAAAGAAGTGGACACCTTTTTTTGAAACAGACTGGATGGGCCTTGCAGTCCTTATATGCTGTCAACTTCTATGTTTCTATGAAACAGAAAACTTTTAAAAACATTGAAGAAATTACTTAAATTCTCATAGAACTTGATCATTTTACATGCAAATCAAAGTGGACAATGTCTAGAATATCATTACAGTTAAAACAGTTAGGATTGAGCCAAATCAACATCTTGGCTAAATTCCATGAATTACCAGTTTCCTGCTTTCAATATATCCTTAAATATTTAAGTTTTATTTTTTGGCAATACCCTCACATAAACTGTTTTGAGAGGCTGATTTTTGAATGTATAGGCCATCAGCAGAGGACATGGGGGAGGTCATTCATGAAATCAGATAGCATTGCAGTTTCTCTAATTCAATCTAGATTAGTCACCACAATCCAGTCAATCAATAGCTGGAGTCTAGATTTATAATTAACTTATTTTTATCACTTAAGTTAAATTCAAGAAACTTAATGCATTCTGCACTCTACCTAGAGTACATATTTTCCTAGTCAATTAATCTTAAAATCACCTAAAACTATTTTTCATGGTTTCTATTTATCTGATGAAAATAATCATTAAATAATTCAGGTCCCTGTTTAGTATGGTCTGGTAGAATATACATGGAGGCAATAATTAAAGCAGACATCCATGCATTAGCTAGCCAGCATCTGTTGACATTATCCAATGCACTCACAGTGGAAGAGGAAATGGTGCTTTCTGCTAGGCAGGTGGTATCCCTCCAGACTCCATGGCCACCTCAGGCCCCATTCCACTGCTTTCTGAAAACCCCAAGGGATATCACTATTCTCCACATCTGCTAGCCACATTTAAGACTGTGCCTCCTAAGGTACTGAAAGGCAAGTCCCACTTCAGAGGGGAAGCTAAGGGGTGCTGCAACTGCTCTGAGGTGTGACATCCTGGGAGGAGTACAATCAGGTAAAGACTCGGGGATCTGCACTACTTTAGGCTCATACTGGGGTGCCACAAATACACTTGGGGAAAAGCAGCTTTAATTGCTGGGTGACCCCCGACATATTTAACCAGTATCTGTTAAACTATTTCATTTGGTTTCTCTCTGTATACAGCCTATGATTTTTATATAATGATCTGTATAGACTTTTTAAAAACAGCACATAATTTTTATGTCTTAAGTGCTTTGATCCTGTCTTGACTGCATTTCCCCTGGAACTGCTTATTATACTAACATATTTGATGCAGAACCTTTGTAAATGAGCATGTGTCCTCAAAGTTAATCTCTGAAGTTTTCAACAAAAAAGTAAATTATGATTGCTGTTAACTGAGGAGTCCAAAGAGAACAAATTACATGTTTATATGTTGTCATTCTTAGCCTAAGCTGTATCAGATATACACACCTAGGCCCAGATATTCAAAAGAGTTGAGCCATGCACAATAGGGTTGCACCTGCGCAAGTCTGAAATTGCACCATTCTGCGCTATTCAGCAGGAGGCAGTTGAGCCCCCGAAATCATGCTGAGCAACAGCTCAATGATAATGAAGGCATGCACAACCGAAGGGGGAGGAACCATGCATAAATGGCACAGTGCGATATTCAATGACTTGCGCCATGCACAATAGGGGAGCAAGTGGAAGTTGTGCCATAGTGGAAATGAGCCAAAATAAAAAGGAGCAAGGGAGAGGCTCAAGAACGCAACAGGGAAGCCACATGAGGCAGAACTCAAGCCAGACAGACAGGGCAGGAAGCACAAACAGGGCAGGCCAGGGAAAAGGCAGTCTGAACAGCCAGGTACAAAGAAGGTGTGGGGAGCCACACAGCACAGAGGCCAGCACAGGCAGGTGTACCCAGTGCAGGGGAAGTAGCAGTCAGGACAGTGGGGGGAATACAGCAACAGCTGCCAGGGGGGGTGAACACAAGCCAGGGACATGGCCAGTGCCACCTTCCAAATGAAGACCATTATGAGGGGGGTGAGAAGGCGGGTGGCAGGGGGGCATGACCGTGGAAGGGCCTGTCAGCGGTATGCCCCCAACAGGCAGTAGCGAGCCCACACCAGCTTTGAGCTGTACACTGATACTGAGATTGTGGGCTGGTACCACCTGAATAGGGCAATTCTGAGGCGGCTCTGTGAGCTGTGCAGTGATATGATGCAGGCACCCACATGACGGAGCCATGCCCTGTCAGTGGAGACTAAGGTAACAGCCTGCATGTGCTTGCTCACCACGGGTACCTTCCAGAGACCAACTGGGGACACCACAGGCATAACCCAGTTGGCCATGTCAAGCCACCTCATGCAGTTCCTCAGCGCACTGCTGCCACATGCTGTGGAGTACATCCATTTCCCCAGCACAGCGGCAGAGCACACAGCAAATGTACAGGAGTTCCACAGGGTAGCACATATGCCTGGCATACTAGGGGCAATAGACTGCACCCATGAGGCCATATACACACCACCTGGCCCCGAGGGGGCTGCATACATAAATCGCAAGGGCTATGCCAGCATCAACTGCCAGGTGGTGTGCGATGCCAGGGGGTGCATAATCAATGTCTGTGCCACACACCCTGGGGGAGCACATGAATCATTCATCTGGCACCAGTCAGCACTGTGCCACAGATTCGAGATTGGGGACATCCCCACTGGACACCTACTGGGTAAGTATGCAAACCACATGGACAATCATAGGGCCTGGGGGGGCATGGCCAGAGGTGGCATGGGTAGTGGCCTACATGGCCTAGGGCAGGGCGATGCTGATCACAAAACTAACCTCTGCCCTCTACACACAGGTGACAGTGGATACCCACTCCATCCCTGGCTACTCATACCCTACCAGCGGCCCATGACCCCATCGCAGCAACGCTACAATGAGGCACACACCACCACATGTAATGTCATTGAGTGGGTGTTCTGGATGCTGAAGGCACGTTTACATTGCCTGGACACCTCTGGTGGTGCCCTACAATACAGCCCCTCAAAGGTCTGTGGGCTATTCCTGGCCTGTTGCATCCTGCACAACATGGCCAACGAATGTGGGAAAGTAATACAGGTCGAAGAGGGGGACAGCGATGGGGATGATGGGGACACCGGGGACGATGGTGATGGGCAGCTCCCCCATGGCCAACAGGACCCCCGACTGCTCCGGCTGGCACAGCTGCACCGGGACACCATCACGGAGGAGCACTTCAGCCAACCCAGGTAAGTCATGGGGCCATGCAAACCACCAGTGGCTAAGGCACAACCCACAAACATGCATGGACACACACCAGGGGTGCATGCCATCAAGGGAAGTGGCAGGGCACAGAAGCACACACAGAACAAGGGATGGGTGAGGATTAACATGCCACATGGATGGACACACACACACACGCTCACACACAATGCAACAAATGTGCACAGAAGGCAGGAGGCACACCGACCCAGAATGCACAACCTAGCAACACACATGTCCACAGGCCACCACTCCCACTGCCTGTCCATGTGCATGTGTCAGATGCTGAGCACCATTGCACATTGGTGTACAATGCAATGCAGGCATCATCATGCACACGCAACTGTGGAGAGCAGCCGGGAGGGTGTGCAGGTGGACTGTGTGTCCGCGTGCAGGGCTGGGTACCCACCTGTGTACTGCCCACTGAAACACACAATGCACAAAGGGCAGCACCAGACAGTAGCCATGCTGGGAGACAGGTCAGTCATGCGACACAGTGCCACGGCTGCCACGGATGCGTGGGCAGCCCCACCGAGACCCACTAGCACTGGTCTCATGGGGTGGCACCGATGGTCCCCCAGGGGTTCCACTGCATGAAAGCGACTGTGCTCACGCAGGGGTCTGCCGAACACTGAACATGCCTGCATCAGGAGTGCTCGGGATGCCCACAGCTGAACCTGGTGTCGACAGGGTGGGAGTCGCACGACGCTGGGGGAGGTGGATAGTGCACTGCATGGTGTCCGTGATGCATGGGCACCTGACTGTGTGCCCATTGTGGCCATGACAGCACTGAATGCCTGTGCATGCCTGTCAATGGCAGCAGTCACATCCTTCCGCAAATGGTCCATCCCTGCCAGGATCAGTGTGGTGTCCCTGCTGCGACGCTCCTCTGCCCACTCCAGAGCCACACGTAGTGCATCCATGGACATTGCAAGCTGCATCTGCTGCTGGATTGATGCTTGCAGTAAGCGGGTGTGCTCATCCAAGAGGTCATCGGCCTCCTCGGCATCCTATCCCTCAGGGTGTGCACGGCCCCGATGATCAGTACCCCTTGAGGGTGGGTGCTGCACACCAGGACCAGGTCTGGGCATGTCCACAGGTGGTGCACAGACACTGCTGCTGAACCCTGTACCCCCAAGCCCACTGGGCAACTGCTGATGCTGCCCCTCCAGCTGCCACTCCCCAGGGCTCAGTGGTGCTGCCGCAGTGGCCGCAACAGTCCCACTGTCCTGAACAGACACCAGTGCTGCCCCACTGGTGCTGACAGGCACAGATTGGGACTGTGCTGACACTCAGGCCTCCACGGTGGCACCACCGACAGCCATGGGCTCGAATTGCCCTGCTGTGTGGCCATCCCACGGCACACACGTGTCACTGCCCATGACGGTCGTGTCATCATCACTGGTGATGGACTCTGCACCAGCCACAGTCACAGCATGCTGGCATCCATGGAAGCCAGCATGCTGGGACACAGGCAGGGCTTCCTCCACACCTGTTACAACGACATCGGTGTGGACAGCCAGGTGGCCCCACTGTCGCAGTGATCCATGTATACCTGTGGAGTGTGGATGGTCCCTCCTCCAACTCCAGCTGACTGTCCGCAGTGGAAAGGCCCACCACCGCTGACCCATGCAGATGCTCAGGATCTGTAAGGGAAAGCAAAGTCGCGTTAGTGCATGTGACCTACCCTGCCCCCCCCATAGACAGACTATGACTTACCATGCAGTGATGGGCCACCACCCATCTGGAAGCCACTATGCAGAACACCCTCAATGGTACTGCTCTGCATGCTTCCAGCGGGTCTCTCCTCCTGTGGGGTCAGCTGTACCACCTCCAGCTGTCCCCCACCTGTTGAAACATGTGCTGCCCTGATGGCAGCCACCTTCTCCTTTATCCTCCTCCTGTCCATGCCCATCTTTTTCTTACCCTCCTGCACAGAGCGCTGGTGGCTGCCATGTAGGTTCACAGCACGTGCCACTTCCTCCCATGCAGCAGCATGGGCTTGAGGTGTTCCCCGCTGTCCATTGAGAAGTGGCTCCTGATCCAGGTAGGCCTCAAACAGGGCCTCGATTTCGGCCTTTGTAAAGTTAGGCCTCCTCCTCCTCCTCCCACCACTGTGTTCCTCCTCTCCAACAACCTGCTCGGTCATTATGTAGCCTGTAAGAATGGCAGTTCTTACCTGTGACTGTGCAGTCCCATGCATGTCCCTGAATCCACAATCCACACTCCCAAACAGCATGCAACTCACCAATAGATTGCAGTAACCGACTATGGCCACTGCAGCACATTGTCGCACTTTTATAGTGCAATCCATGCAAATGAGGTGAGGAGCAACTTTAAGTAGATGCAAATTGCAGTGCTGCACCATTGAATGGCTGATTAGATGATTTGCATATGATGGCTGAATATCGCGCTGTTGCACTTTGCGCAATTGTGTTGAATGTGCTGAGCCAATGGCGCAGTTCTGTGACATGCGTAGTACACCTCACTGCACATGCCCGGGTTGCTGATGCAGGCATCTGCCACACTGATGATGTGCTGTGCATGGTAGGCAATGCAGGGCATGGCCACCATTGTGCCAGTGGCGCTATAGCGATGGTCACTACATGGCGTTGTGGCACTGGGCCATCATAGGCTCAATGGCCCAACTGCTTGGTAGTCCGCTATGGTGCTGGCACACAGGCAGCCAATCGTGCTACATGCATTGTCTTCCAATGGTGCTGTGCATGGCCATGCGCCAGAGACCCTTGACCCTGTTCCCGACCTTGCCCCTAGGCCATGCTCGAGGCATGGTGCACTTTCATCGCGCTGTTCGCAACAGCGCAATAGGGAATGCAGGCGCTGTGGCCCAGGCAGCATCTGCATCGGGAGTCACACAGAGCGCCATATTGCCTAGTATAACTGGAAGAATGGCATGCAGACGGGCAGCGCAGTGGTCTGCGATTGAGTTGGCAAATCTGGTGGCAATTGTGGGGCCCTCTCTTCGGGGAAGCGCCCCTGGACAGGTCCAGGACCCAGGTGTGGCAGGAGGTGGCCACTGTCCTGGAGGAGGCCAATGGATGGGGGAGGAGTGCGGAGCAGTGCAGGCACCACTATGGGGACCTGCGGAGGAGGGAGCCGGATCTACTGGCACGACTGCGGGCACGTGCCAGGAGGGGCACGGTGCCACATCCAGGTAGGGGTCCCATCAACACACTTTTATTGTCCATATGGGTAACAGTATTGTATTTGTCCAGCACATAAGGGAGGGACCGTCTGGGGTTGGCTTGTGGAGGTGTTCACAGGGTGTGGGGTGGGTGGGTCTGGCTGGGTGGGAGGGCACACACCTTGGGGCAGGGGACTATGCTCGGGATTGTACTGATGTTCTTCTCTCCTTGTTTTCCCACAGGCCCTGACGAACGCCACCGTTTGAGAAAGGAGAGGCGGAGGGAGGAGGATGGTGCAGTCAGGCTAGGCGAGGGCCAACACCACCCACCTGACCAGCCCGATGAGGGTGAGTGCCATACATCCATGATTACTATTGCATGCTGTGTGACAGGGTGGGCAGCGGGGCATGGCCACCATTCATCGACACCACAGCCATGCACACAATTTGTTACAGTCAACACTGTCCAGTGGCAATGCATGTCTGGGAGTGCATCAATGGTGATCCATGCGTGCACCAGGTGCATGGTTGTGCCACTGCCTTTGCACCACATAGCCATGTCACTAAACTGCCACGGTGGTGCTGTTCTTGACTTGGCTGGTGGGTGTGTGCAGCATTCCGCATGGCTGTATGCACCTGGGTGGGCAGGTCCTGTGGAAGTGATCACTGCAGGTGGTCACACACCATCACAGTGGTATGTCCCATGGCCGTATGCCATGCACAGTGGGCGGGCTGTATGGGGTTGTGCATTCACACCTATTGACTGTGTTCCCTTGTCCTAGGTACCCACCATCTACGGGACATCAGGGAGGCTCTAAGGGACCTGCTACAGCTGGCCCGGGAATCACTGGACATCCTCAGGTGGATAGATAGCACCGGGGTACTGAGGAGGCACAGAGGCTGGAGGAGTCAGACCGGGGAATGGCGCTCCCGCTAGGGATCTCTCAGTCCCTGTATTCCCCTATCCCCCTGGACCCACCCTCACATCCCTCCTTTCCCATCCCCTTTGTCCACCCCTTGCTCCTACCCACCCCCACCTTGTTTGTGCCCCCAACCTTGTATATATAGTTTTGTAATATTGTAAATAGTTGAATTTTATATTTGTGCAATACATTTAATTTTGATATGAATACTGTGGTGGTCTCTGATTTTCAGCGGGCTATAGGTGCTCAGCTGCAGTGGTGTGCATGGCATCAGGAGTGGTGCGGTCATGGGTATATGTGTGTGTGTCTGGAGATGACTATGGTGTAGGGGTAGCTATCAGTCAGTGTCTGTGGTGTGTGTGTTGTGCCCTGTGCACTGGATGACTGTGTGCAGTGGTCCATGGCGCATGCTCGGTGTCCATGGCACACCCATTGGCCCATCCATGGCCTGTGCAGCTGACACACATGCATATCTGTGAACTGCATGGTCCACTGGCATGTCAGTGGTGGCAGTCCCTGCAGGGTGGCCACTGTACCCATCACTTTGCTGGGTTGCCCCTGTCACTGATGTGGTGCATGCCTGGCTCGGGTGGCACTGTGGGCACCACAGTCGTTGTTCCACCTCCATGCTGTGCCTTGTGTGTGTTGCAGGGAATGTGCCCCACTGTCTGTGACTTGTGCTGCAGGTGACTGCTGGTGGTGTACGGGTCCACAGTGCCTGCGCAGGGTGGCTGGCACTCCAGTGCCATGGAGGACTGTGGATTGTGTGTACACAGCTTACATGCACCCACAATGGGGGATTGGTTGCCCCACCACTGCGTCCCTGTGTTGGTGTGCCCTTGGGTATGGGTAGGTGTCTGTCCATACACTGTGTGGCATCCGGTGTGGTGCATGTTTCCACGCACCACTGTGGATGGCTGTGCTGGCTGTTGTGGCCAGTGGTGGGTCAGGGTGTGTCACTGGACTACTGTGCAGGGTGCTGTACCACTGGTGGTGGTGTCAAGAGCATGCCCTGTCCCATGTGGGGTACCTCTTTGCTGACACATGGTTAGCCTCTCAGCAGTACCTCGGGGGGACTGTGCATGGTGGCACTGTGTCTGCCGTTGTTGCATTGCCTTGTGCTGCCACCCACTGATGGGTGCTCATGGTGGGGCTGGCTTTGGTTCTGTGGTGCACAGGGTTGCAGTGTCACAATGGGGGTGGTGGCATGCATGGGGTTTCCTGCAGTGGTGGTCACTGCTCATGGGGGGGTGTCTGGGGGTCATGGTGCAGGGTGTGCTCTGCACTGGGGGGGATGGTGTGGCACGGGGTGGTCTGCCCTCCTTGTGTGCCAGTCACAGCTTGCTGGTAGGTGTGATGGGGCACCATGGCCCGGCTGTGGGTTGTTTGCTTGTCTCCATGGGCCAGTGGTTATTCCAGCCTTCCCCCAGTTGTGCAGTGCTTGGGGTGTGGGGGTACAATGTCTGTTATGCTGTGTGTTACTGTGCCCATCTCTGGCATGGGTGGTGGGCCCCTACCTCCCTGGTTGTGCAGTTACATTGCTCTGCTTCTGGGGGGCTCCCTGGTTGCACTGTGGCGCCTCTGGACTGCTCAGCTGAACATCCCTTGTTGCGCTATGGTGAATCAGATTTGCTCAGCTTCCCCTCCCTAGTTGCTCTATGGTGAAGGTGATGCGATATTCAGTCGTCAGCTGTAGGCCAATTTGGCCTGCTCCATTTTTGAATATCACGTCTCTTGTGCATGGGTGCGATAGACTTGCGCTTGATCCTGCTATTGCACACTTATTGGGCGCAGTTTGAATATCTGGGCCCTAGTTTTTAAAAGGCGATGACTATTCTAGTGAAGCAATATTAGCCTCAGTTGCAAAAGGATTTTCAAACCCATGATGCCTTGCTCAAGGAATGAGGTCTACATATGTATATGATTTGGAGAGATACACAAAAACAAAACAACTTAAGTTAAACTTAATCACTGTAAATATACTTGTAGGCCTTTAGTTTTAGAAGATAGCTGCTCTTTTAAAAAAAGTTCCATCATACAGTATAAAAAAGGTGGATAGGAAAAAAGCACAACAGGATTGTGATTTCCAGCTCCAGAATCTAATGATATTGAACCACTAAAAGGACACTCTCAGGATATTTATTGTCATCAAACTCCATCAATGAAATCACAGTGCTGCTGTGAACAATTTCTCATCCACTATTCTAAATGGGTGTAGGTCTTTTGGGACACTTTCCAGAAACTGAGGTTCAGCTCCATTTATACTCACATCTCTTGGTTGTGGGCAGAGGTTGCTGGACCTCAGGATGAACCAACGATGGTGCAGAGGACCTTCTGTCCCACCCAGGGGCCATCAAGTCTGCTGCTGCTCCCCCCAAAGGAAGCCTAAGCAAAGGCTGAGCGGATGGACCTTGGATGGCTCTGGAAGTGTGGAGTGACTGGAAAGGTGCATAGGCCTCAGCCTATACCACTGTGGAGTTCCTTCAACATACTGGAGGGACAATGCAGCTTAGGGCATGGCATCATTTCAGTGGGAAGGAAAAAAGGGGATCCTAAGAAGCAGAGACCCCAAAGAGGGAATAAAAGGCCCCAAGCCAAGAAGGAAGTAGCTGCTGGTGGGGGAACTGTATTGTTAGGGGGATAGACTTGAGAACAGGGGAAGGAAGGAAGAGGGAGGTGAACTGCTCGAGAGGTACTTTGACTTGGAGGGATGGATGGAGGGCATACCCAGAAGATTGGTATGGGCAGCAGGAGGTGGATGGGACCTATAAGTCATTGTTCACCTGCTGACAGAGCTCATGAAAAGGGAGAGGGTAGAGGTAGTGCAGGGTAACTACAGGGAGTTGAGGAGGGCCCTTAAGTAGGTAGCACACATAATGGATTTTTCTGTGGTGTTACTTATGTATAGCCAAGGGGATGCAAGAGTATTCTGCACCACGGCTTTAATAAATGATTGACAGCATGGTGAATAGAAGAGTGCTTCTGCTATGTCAGGGACTGGGTGCCAGCCTTAGATAATATGGACCTCTGTACGGAACACGGCCTTCATCCTTCCAGGATGGGGACTGCAGTCCTTGGTGGAACATGTAAATGCCACTTGGAAGAGCTTTTAAATTAGCTGGGGGGATGCAGTAGAGCAGTATGCAGTACAACAAGTGGGTCAAGTGGGCCTTATCAGCCATCATGTTTCTATATTTCTAAGTACTTGCCCTTGATGAAAACAGCTGAAATCTCTATAAGAAATTCCATTAAATTCAAACTGAAGAAAATGATGTGCTCCAAGATGTAATAAAATCAGCTAACTTAATAAATAAATTAAATAAATAAATAAATAAATATTTCATTGATTTGCCAGATGTTCCTGTTTCGCCAGACATATACTCTACGGTAGTGAAAAACCTTTGGAGTGAGATGGCCAGCACTACAAAGGGTTTGTCTACAGTACCATCATTTAGATTTAAAGTAGTAGTGCAATGAAAGTTTTCTTTTCAAAAAGCTAGTTTCAGCTGCACTAAACAAAAATATTAGCGTAGCTGGCAAATCTACTTTTTCAGGTACCACCTACACTATGCACCAGGAATTTTTTATTTTCTCGAACCTAACCCTTGCCAAGTCTGCAATACTATTTCAAGACTAAATGCAGCAGACATCTTTTTTCTTGGGAGAAAATCATTAAAACGTAAATAAAATAGTGAAGTTTTGGTGGAACTAGAAAATATTACCACCAAATGAAACTGAAAGATGTCTGAAAATGTTTGTAGTTCAAAAAGGGTGGGTCAAATGTTCGTCCTGTTTCATTGCACTGCTTCTTTAAAATAATAGGATATATAATCATAACAAAATGAAATCCTAATAACAGCAGATGGCCTAGATAGTACTGAAAAAAGAGTTTTGAAAAAGATGCCATAGATATAATCACACCGTCGATAATAACTAAAATATTCAATTAGAGTTTAAGGGATGAGACCTTTCCATTTACATTGAAGTCTGCAAAAGTGGTCCCAATTTTCAAGGGAGGTGACTCAACATTTTTTTTTCAATTGTTTAACCAGGAGTGACACACTAAGCTGAAAGCTTATTTACAGGTGTGACCTGGGAGCACAGGGAAGTCAAGGGAGGCAGTATAGCACGGTGGTTTAAGGCTCTGAGCTGCAAATCTGGTGACATCCAACAGACCAGACCTAGGTTTGGATCCCACGGCTTCCACTTGCATACTGTGTGACCCTGAGCAAGTCACTTAACTTCCCTGTGCTCCCAGGTTGCTCCTGTAAAAAAGCTTTCAGCTTAGTGTGCTACTCCTGGTTAAACAACTAAATAAAAAAAAAAAAAAAAGGTACTTGCTCAGGATCACACAGTATAGAAGTGGGGGCTGTGGGATTCAAAGTCAGGTCTCCAGATTTGCAGTTCAGAGCCTTAAACCACTGTGCAATACTGCCTCCCATCTCCATCAAGTTATCTACTTATTGCTCTGCTGCCCATCCTATCAAAAAATTTACTTTCACAGGCAAGGCAACAGTTATTGTGGGACAGAGGATGAGGTCAGTTATGGGGGAGAGATTGTTCATCTTCACAGGAGGAGGACCTGATAGCCTCACATGGATGGGAAAGTTATAGGGAAGTGAGTTATTAGCCTCATTGGGAGGGGGCAGTTATAGTGGGAGAAGAGAGATGTCTGTTACATGGGGTAAGGTTTAGTTGGCTTAATGGTGGAGGTGTCATGTCTTCTAGCCACCACATCAAAATTGCTTTAAACTATGATTTTAAATGTTCATATTCAGCACAATGTACTGTGACTCTATGTTAAGAGTTTGCTAAAAATGTCCAGACATGAGTTATTGCCTGTTCTGGTGCAGTATGTAGGGTCAGCTGCACTAATCTACCCCATGAGTGCTGAGGTAGAAGATAAGAGGTACCCCTGCACTATACAGGTGATTCAACCAGAGCATGGAAACTGTGACTTACCATGCCAGTTGAGGCCTCACTGGACAGAGACCCTATCAGCTGACCTGTGGATTGCAAATTGGAGTGCAAGACTCTACCCCCCCCCCTCCATTTCCATGATTAACCTTGAAGAACTGGCACACACATTGCGCGTGTTTCTTGTCCCCCCTCCTACCGAAGGGGATGGAGGAGATGACACTGCTGATCATGATTGTTTTATGTCCCTCTCCTACCAAGGGGGACTGGAGGAGTTGTTGCCACTGATTGCAGCTGTTATGTGTTCCCTTCCTACCAAGGAGAACTGGAAAAACTTGAGCTGCTGATTGCGACCACTGTGTCTCCCCCTCCTACTAAGGGGGACCAGAGAACCTAACTGCACTGATCAAGACTGTTGTGGGGACATTGAGTCAGCATGGTTGGGAGACAGGCAGATGCAGGAGCAGAAGGCTGATCATCATAACCTTTTGATATGCTAATGGGCACAAACCCACAATGATAGATGTGGCTGCATCCTTTCATATGTGAGAAGTCTCCACCTGTCATCAAGCTGACTAGCATCATTATCAGCCTTTGTGCAATTGGATTTTCACTGCTAGACCTCTTGCAGGCTTACATCCACTGGATGACAGACCCCCACACTTACCAGGCCCTGACACTGTACCAATATGTTTACTTTACACATGTGTGCAAAGCAGCCATAAAAAGGTGAATGCTACTATGGACGAATCTGGTTTATAGATTACTGAAACAGAATAATCTACAACAACTTGTAAATAAACTGATTAGAAATTACCATAAACATTCTCTTTGAAAAGGGGTGAGAGATTTTCAAATACCAAAGACAAAGACAACATCAGGTGAAATGACAATTGCTCGTACTGTATAAAACACTTGGGGCCTGATATTCAAAAGTTTGCGCAGGTGCAAACCGGTATTTGCCCACACAAACTGGGCTTTGCTCAGGAGCCAATGTTGAAAGTGGTCTGTTGCACCAGCAAACAGGTGAAGCATCCATGCAAACCAAAAAGGGGAAGGGGTATGCAAATGGTGAGGTAGGGACAGGAATATCGGTGCAAGCTGTTATCAGCAGATTCACATGGTGTAAAAGGCTTTTGCACAGTCCTATTATGATGTGCAAATACTGGCAATGAAATCCTCATTTTACTCCGTGCAACCCTAGTGGCTGCCAGGGGTAATGAAGCTAATCAGCGGGTTAGCCACTGGGTGAGCATATCCACTCCTCTGGTTCATAGCACCCTCCCTCCCATTGCCAGTCTCTATGTGAAAAAACTAATTCCTAGTGCTAGTGGTCCCTCCTCCCTCTGACTGGCAGCCACTAATGTAATAAAAGACACCCTAGTGCTAGTACCCCCTTCCCAATCACCAGCCCTGATGTGAAAATTATATTCCTTGGTGCTAGTGGTCCTCCCACCTGATTGCCAGCCCCAATGTGAACATTATATTCCCTGGTGCTAGTGGTCCCCCCCTCTCTTCGATCACCAGCCCCCAAGTAAAAATGATACTCCCTGGTGCTAGTGGTCCCCCCTCCGATCGCCAGCCCTGAAATGAAAATTATATTCCCTGGTACTAGTGGCCCTCCCTCCCTCCCTCCAATTGCCAGCCCTGACACGAAAATTATGTTCCTTGGTGCTAGTGGTTCCTTCCCTCTGCTCACCAGCTGAATGTGATCATTAACATTCCCTGGTGCTAGTGGTCCCCCCTGATCACCAGCCTTTAAGTAAAAATAGTACTCCCTGGTGCTAGTGGTTCCCAACTCCCTCTGATCACCAGTCCCAATGTAAAAAATATTCCTTGGTGGTAGTGGTCTCCCCATTCCTCTGATTGCCAGTCCAGAATTATGAAAAAGCCCTCCTTGGCATCCAGTGTCCTCTGTGGCACCAGCCCCCCCACACTCACCTTAGCTTTATCTGTGGTACCATGGGGGCATACAGTGACCGTCACAGCTCCCCTCACACCTCCTTGGCCAGCCAGCATATGCCCAGGCAGTGAGTGCACCTCTTATTTATAGGACAAGCTGACATCACCCTGCCCTATAAATAAGAGGTGCACACCCTGCCTGGAGATAGTGTGGCCAGTCAAGGAGGTGTGAGGACAGCTGTACAGGTCACTGTATGCACCAATGGCACCGAGGAGAATGCTAAGGTGAGTGGGAGGGGTTCCTGGTGCCTTGGGGGGACACTGGAAGCCAGGGAGGGTTTTTTCATAATTCTGGGCTGGCGTTCAGAGAGAGGGCTAGAGCACTACCACTAGGGAATATTTTATTTTACTTTTGGACTGGTGATCGGAGGGAGGGGGACTACTAGCACCAGGGAATATAATGTTCACATGGGGGCTGGTGATTGGGGGGGGGACTACTAGCACCAGGGGAAGCTATGGATATCATGGACTGGTGGGGCAGTGCCACTCTACTGCCTTCATTACCTATGTAAATGGACGCATAATGGGCATGCAAATTACCCCTTAGCACCTTGCATGCCCAAGGGGTTAATTTGCATAGGCACCTTTGAAAATTGCAAATAGTGCTCCGCTGCTATCAACTCTTGGGGCCAAAATTAAGAACGATGTTGGGGCACTGCTACCTGACCTAGCACTACCCCAACATGGCCCCATGTTCAGTTGGTTAGCACCCAACTGAATATATCATCCTAGAACTGCTGGGCAATTACAAAGCGCAGCACAATATTTGCACTGTGCTTTTCATCCAACTGAATATTGGTCACTTGAAATGATGTGGTCAACATCTTAAAGAGCTACTGACATCTCAAAGAAAACTTTAAAAATATAATAATTAGGTACAATTCTGCTTGCATTCTAGTAATAATATGTATAGTTCTCCTCCCAATTATTTATTACTGAGGACATTTGCACAAATATTTGTTCTTTATCCCGTAGAGTTCCTTTAGAGTTCATCTGCTTTTGTAGCTTGCTCCTTACTTCAAGTCATAATTCTCTTTTCTGACATTACAGTCTATTGCCATGAGAGTAGCTGTGATGTCACAAGCAGTGCATTATGAACTCAAGTAGGGAGAAAGAAACATGAATAGATGAACTCTTCAGGAGCAAAGATCCTGTTTTTATGAAAATGACCTCAGTCATAAATAATGTGGAAGAGGAATATAGAACTAATGTGAAATACAAGCTGAACTGTGTCTAAATATTATGTTGTGTTAAAGTTCCCCTGAAGGCATCAGCTGCTTTTTAAAACTGCCATGTATGCCTTGTATGTCTCATAGTACCAACAACATGCAATGAAGCACAAAATTAGCACATAGATTGAATTGTTTTAAACAAATGCTTTTTCCTGTGACTACATTGCTCTGAATGAATGATAAATGTTATGTATATTAGATGTACTAAAATAACTAGTTTCTTATGTTTAGTATTTACTCACTTGTGCATCTTGCATATACTGTATGTAATGCCATATACTGTGCCATATTTTAATATAACATGTAACTTATATAACCATGCAGAACCACCTCATAAATAGGGTCTATAGCCCTAATGGTGTAATTCCTATTGAAAAATAAACATTTTACTAACACTTCCATATCTGTGCCCCAGCAGATAGTCCTGAATAAAACATAATTTGACCATAAAATTATAATCACATTCTCTTACCAGGCAATGACCCAAATATTTGATTATCTGATCTGGACAGTAAAATTGGGAGCAACATGGTGCAACACTGATAAGGGGTTTTCCTGAGTGTGAATGGTGCCACCTTTTCATGGCACAATTTGTAAGTTACAACTCTTTTTGCACATTAATACATGAGCACCATGTTTTAAAATCAGTTCAACAGATGCTGCTGTTTTTCTTTTGTTGGTATCTTAAGGGCAGGTCATAGTCTTCAAACATCTCAAAAAATCAAAAATTGGATCCACTGCTGCATTAATATGAAGATGATAACAGAGGTGTAGCATTTGACACCTAGGGAGAAGGCCATGGACTCCCTGGAATTTCTGCCCCTCATTGCAGGCCTACCACATAGTGTCATGGCTTCAGTCGCCTACCCCACCTCCTCCTCCTTAAAGGACAGAAAAGTGAATACATTTATTTGTTTACCAGGTAAGTACACTAGACCAGAAGGTCCATTTTTAGGCATGACCCTGGTGATTATGATAGCAAGGAATGGCTGCCCTGAGGATAGGGCACAGGAACAAATGTGTGTAGGCGAGAGGTGACCCACAAAACACATTTTGGGGGATTTTATGGCCCAAAACTAGGTTGTGTGGATAGTTCATTACTTGAATCACTATGCTGTCCAAAAGCTGATATAGTGCATTATATAAACATATCCGACCCATTTACCCCCAGATAATGGATTCTGATGCATTGTCTGCTGTGGATTTGTGCATAATCCACAAAATCCAAGCTAATCAAATTGGAATGGATAGTAATCATGCAACCCTGGCTGAAGCAATTGAACCCCTTTCCCCTAAAAAAGACTGAAATATAAAATGTCATGATTACAGGTAATCCTCTTTATAGAATGTTTCCTAACCACAAAGAGACAGATACTAACTAATGATTGATAGCCCAGAACTTCAAAATGAAAGAAATAGCTATAACGAGGTTTCTGTAGGCTTTGTAAGACCTATGATGTATGCAGTTGATTCCTGCTTCTGTCTGTTAACCAAGACAGAAACATCCGCTTCTCCCAATAGAAGGTGCCAGTCTGTCACACAGCTTACTTGTCAAGATTAAAGAGCTTGCCATCTTTTAAAGGTGACAGAAAATAGCTAAAACTATCTCTCAACACCATTCTGTATCTTCCATTCCAATGGCTTCCCTCATTCTGACAGATGTGGGTTTTCTTTATTCAGAAAATTATTTTTATATTTTTTATGTCAATAGGTGTACTTTCTCTTACAAAAATATAAGTGTGCTGCATACATTCAGAATGACTGGCGCATGCTTAATTGTGCAATGTTGGCATGCGGTTCACATACACAAAGTGAACCTATGCGAACCAGATATAAAAAGCACATCAGGTTCGCATGCTGCAGGCTTGATATGTGTAGCAGGTAAGCCGGTGTGAACATCTTCTAAAAATCATATCAATTTCACATGTTGCATGCTTGACATGAGTGCAGCAGTTAAGGTGGTGTAAACATCATTTAAAAATCACATGAGGTTCATATGTTACATGCTTGTCATGTGTGCAGCAACTAAGCTGGTGCAAATCTCATCTAAAAATACATCAGTTTCTATTTCTCATACTACTGCTAGCAATTGGAGTCATAGAAACATAGAAGTTGATGGCAAATAAGGACCGCAATGCCTATCCAGTTTGCCCATTTATTTTTTTACCTTATTAATGTGCCATCGGCCTTTGCTCTGTCAATGGCCTATATATTCATACTCATCTGTATTGCTCCCTTATGCCTATCCCATGCCTATTTGAAGACCTGCACTGTATTCATATCCACCACTTCCTGAGCTAGGACATTCCATGAATCCACCACCCTTTCTGTGAAAATGAATTTCCTCACATTACTCCTTAATCGGCCTCCCTCTAATCTCATGCTGTGTCCTCTTGTCCTGCTATTTTTCTTATATTGAAACATGTTAGACTATTTCACCTTGCTAATTCCCTTAAGGTGTTTGAATGTTTAAATCATATCACCTCTCTCTCTCCTTTGCTCTAGGGTATACATATTGAGCTCCGTTACTCTGTCCTCATATGTTTTCTGATGCAGTCCCTGCACCATTTTGGTTGCCCCTCTCTGGACTGCTTCAATTTGGGTAATGTTCTTGTGAAGGTGTGGCCTCCAGTACTGCACACAGTACTCTAGATGGGGCCTAACCAGTGTCTTGTAAAAAGGGATTATTATCTCCCTCTTCCAACTTGTGATACCCCTACTAATACACCTTAACATCCCCCTAGCCTTACCTTCTGCTTTAGTGGTCTGCTTGAATGATTTCAGGTCATCTGTGATTATGATGCCCAAGCCTCTTTCTTCCCTTGTGACTGCCAGCAACTCCCCTCCCAGCCTACAGCTGGCTTCAGGGGTTTTCTCCCCTATGTGCATGATCTTGCACTTCTTTGCATTAAATAACAGTTGCCACTCTTCCAACCATTTTGCTAGTTTATCCAGATCTCCTCTCATTCTACCCACCCCATCTGGATCATCTACTTTGCTGCAGATCTTGGTGTCATCTGTAAACAGACAAACTTTACCCTCCAATGCATCTGCAATGTCACTGATGAAGATATTGAAGAGGACTGGCTCCAGGACTGATCCCTGAGGTACCCCATTCGTGACTTGCATCTCTTCTGACTGTATACCGTTTACCACCACTCTCTTTTTTCTGCCTGCCAACCAGTTTTCCAACCAGTTAACCAACCTCTGACCCACCCTGAGCCTACCCAGCTTATTAATCAATCTTCTATGTGGAACAGTATTGAAAGTTTTGCTGAAGTCAAGGTAGGTGACATTAACTGCTCCCCCTTGGTCCACCACTCTGGTTACCCAGTCAAAGAAACCTATGAGATTAGTTTGACAGGACCTTCCTTTTGTAAACCCATGCTGTCTTGGATCCTGTGCGCTTATGGATTCTAGGTGTTGCACTATCCTTTCCTTAGGATAGATGCTTTTACATGGTCCTCCTCCTCACACGCCCCCTTATCTCCTTTGATCTTAGCAATACCCCCTCTGGACTTTCTCCTTTCACTAATGTATCTATAGAAAGTCTTGTCACCTTCTTTTACTGTTCGTGCTAGTGTTTCCTCAGTTTGGGCTTTGCCTGCCTTACTGCCTTCCCTGCTTCCCTTAGGGAAGTTTGGTATGCCTTCCTATCTTAATCCCGCTGTGTTCCCTTATATTTCCTGAAAGCCAGCCTTTTGGCTTTGACCTTTTCTGTTGCTGTTTTTGAGAACCAAAGTGGTTTCCTTCTTCTTTTGCACTTCCTTTTCTCCTAACACAATGGAATGTTGCTTAAAGTATTGCATCCTTTATGCTTACCCACTTTGCCTCTACCCCCTCACTTGTATTTCTTTTTGCCAGGGCTAGCTTAACTCTGTTGACCATCTTATCAAAGTCAGCTCCTCTGAAGTCCCATATTTTTGCCTAAGAATGGGATGATTTAGTTGTTGTGGCCAAATTGAACTATACCATGTGATGGTCACCGGCCCCCAGGTGACCTTCTACCTGGAGATCTGTGAACCTTTCACTATTAGTCAGCACTAGATCTAGGATAGACCTGTCTCTTGTGGGTTGTTGCACCAGTTGTTTGAGGCCCTCCCGCTGAAGGGAATCCACCATGTGTCTAATTCTGGTAGATGTTCCTGCTGGTATTGACCAATCTGTATCTGTACGTGTCATTAAAATATCTTTGTCATTGATTTCCCATTAAAATTAGGTAAACACATTAATTCTGATCCTTTTGCAAGTTGTTAATGGCTTTTGACTTTTGTCATTAAATTGCCATTGATTTGTAAAGTATTGTTTGCTTACTGCATTAAATGCTTAGGATATAGTCAGCCAACATTTCTCATTCCAGATGTGCGAAGAGGGGTCTCTGTGTTTTAAAACCTGACCTTTTTGTTTTGGGACATGCAAATTCCCTTATGCATATTTAGTGCCACAAATGTGTGTCTCCATGACTGTTATGAATCACTTACTTTCTCTTTGTCATTCTGTATGGAGTATATACACTATGGCCATACTCAGCACTCTGTATGCTAAGTAGGGTCTTGGAAGCATATACTCTGCCTCACATTTTGTCACTGAAATGAGGGACATGGGCAGTCCAAATGATGGACACTAACCCTCATGATGATCAGGACACGTCTTGAAACATGGAGATACAGTACCTCAGAACGCAGTGGAAACCATTGTACTTACTTGTAATGATGTTAGCCCCAGGGAATTAATTTCTACCATAAAGCAGGGGTGCCATTGAGATAGGGCAGAGGGGGTCAGTCCCCCCCCCCACATTTCTACCTAGGTTGTTCTTATGGTGTGGCAATAATGGCATTAAATTAGAATTTAATCTTTTGCACAATAAGTGCCCTCCTGGCCTCTGTTGTGCTCATGTTACAGGTGAACTCTTGTCTCAACTGTGTCTGTATTCTGTTGTCCACTCTCTCTACTTATTAGCGGTGGCCCCATCACATGTGATGTGGAGGAGCTTCAGCCAATCAAGAGCACATGAGTCATGTGAGTGGTACACTGTCTTTCCTACCACAGAGTAGACAGGTAGCACAATACAGCTTGGAGGAGTCAGTGAGACCTGTACTCTCAATAGCAGTATTGTGGTGGCATATTTTTGTTGGTCTACTCATAGTGAGTCTCCGTCTCTCCCATGGTGGCTGAAGATGCTCATGGTGAGCTAGAAGCTAACTAAAGACTAGGCTACCTTCTTACTCTATTAGGCTTGCCTCGCAAAAAGAAAAATAAAACAGCATGGCCCACCATGGCAGCAAGTTAGGCCTTGCAGCAGCAGTGACAGTGGTGTGGGTGGCCTTCATAGGCTTGATCATTGCAGTGTGGCAGCAGCCAAGCAAGAAGCAAGCAGCACAGGTTGGGTGGGTTTGCTTGGTAAGGTGACTTGGTTGCTGACCAAGTTGGGGACCTGGGATGGTCAGTTCTAACATCCAGCTTCTGGCAGAAGGATGGAGGAAGAGTGGACTGAAAACTGGGCTGGTGACACACTGGGCTAGGCTGCAGATTCTGGCAAAATGGCCAGGTAAGTAAAAGTAAATATTTTTTTTTACAGGGGATTAGGGAAGGAGGAAGGACTGAAATATTGATGTGTTTTCCATGTTTCTGCACCTTTGGACAGCTTCACGACCCACGTGGAATGGGTATTGAATGGAATGGAGTGTGGGAGAGAAACTGGGACAAAGCTTTTGTTTATGGGGTGGGGGATCCAGAACTTCAGCCAGGAAAAAACTTGGTTAGTAACTGGGTGGGTTTAAGCCCAGATCTTATACACTGCTCCAGGGAATAGACAGATTAATCTTATATATTAGACTTTTTCCTGATTTGCATATCAATTTTCAGTCACAATAAATAAGTTTTACCTTTACAGACTTTCCAGAAATTCCAGATCTTGCTGCTTAGAGGCTAACTAGCACCTGACTTTCACTGGTTATTGGCTTCCTCCTGCTGAAATCTGAAATGGCACCCCTGCCATAAAGTCAAAATTTACAGGCCATCCTCTGTGTGAGCAGCATGTTTTCTATGAGGGATGGATGAGGGGCAGAGCAGTTTTCAGGGGTAAAATGAGGGCTCTCCCTTGCATTCAGGGACAGTCAAGCGGTATGGCATGCACAGACTACTGGAGCTCCACTATAGTCAGGCTTATGCCCCCCCCAGTGAGCCCAACCTCCACATCCTCATGCTGAGGTGCATTATGACAGAGGGCAAGGGAGAGTGCAGGGGCATGCCCCATTGACATGAATGAGGGTATTTTTTTATTACTATTTTATACATTATTGCTGGAGAGTTGGAGATTAATGAAGTCCACCACTTGACTAACAAGGGCATTGTTTGTAGAACAGTGGCCTTCATTATTCTCCAACTCACCATCATAATATATAAAATAGTAATACAAAAGTAACTTCATTCATTTCAAGGCAGTACACCCCAGCACTCTGACCCATGGGCATCATGTCTTAAAGACTCCTACCTCTGGCTCCCAAATACTCAGGTAAGAGAGATTCTCAACTAATATCTATACTTGGTGGGATTCTGTATTGCAGCATGGCTGCACCTGCTACAGTGTATGTGCATGGGGGGGACTGGACATGTGGGTGGTTGTCGAGTTATTGCTGTTTTTGTGTTTGCCCCATAAAGTCTGTTTGTGTGGAAGCATTCAAAATGATGGAGAGAAGAAAGTAGGAGTACAGGCCAGACAAAAGTAATTAAGTTGTTTTGTGGGTAAGAAACATAGAAACATAGAAACATAGAATTTGACGGCAGATAAGGACCGCTTGACCCACCCAGTCTGCCCATTTCCCTACCTACTGGATAAGCTGCAGATCCTAGTTAACCAGCAGCCTACTTCTTCCTACCCCCATCCCCCAGAACTGCCTTATGACTATCCCATGCATGCTTGAATTCCACCACTGATTTTGACTCCACAACCTCCTTCGGAAGGCCGTTCTATGCATCCACAACCCTCTCTGTAAAAAATACTTCCTTAAATTACCTCTGGCCGCCCCTCTATTTTCAAATTGTGCCTCTTGTTCTTGCACACCTCTTTTTGAAAGATGCTACCTCTTGGACTTTGTTGATTCCCTGAGGTACTTGAACGCTTTCTATCATGTCCCTCTCTCCCTTCTTTCCTCGAGGCTATACATATTAAGCTCCTTAAGTCTCTCTCATATGTCTTCCGTGCAGACCCTGCACCATTTTAGTTGCCCTCCTCTGGACAGCTTCCATCCTGTCTATGTCTTTGGAGATTGGGTCTCCAGAACTGCACACAATACTCCAGATGGGGTCTCACCAGCTGTCTGTACAGAGGATAATAACTTCCTGTTTTCTACTGGTGATGCCTCTCCCTATGCATCCCAGTATCCCCCCAGCCCTCCTTGCTGCCCTCTCACATTGCTTGCCCACCTTTAGGTCATCTGATATGACTACCCCAGGTCCCTTTCCATTTTTGTTAGTATCTCACCCCCCATTGTGTACTCTTCCCCTGGGTTTTTGTTTCCCAGGTGCATTACCTTGCACTTCTTAGCATTGAATCTAAGCTGCCATACATTTGACCATTCCTCTAACCTTGCCAAGTCCCTTCTCATCCTTTCCACCCACCCTGTGCATCAACTCTGTTGCAGATCTTTGTGTCATCTGCAAAGAGACATACTTTTCCTTCCAGTCCTTCTGCAATGTCGCTTATAAAGACATTGAAGAGGACCGGTCCTAACACTGAGCCCTGCGGTACCCCACTAGTAACCCTCCTTTCTTCTGAGTGGACTCCATTTACTATTACTCTCTGTGTCCTATTCTCCAGCCAATTCTTTACCCAGGCAGTCATCTTGGGACCCACTCACAGGCTGGCTAACTTGCATATTAATCTTTTGTGTGGGACTGTGTCAAATGCCTTGCTAAAGTCTAGGTAGGCCATGTCCACAGCCCCTCCCTGATCTACTACTTTGGTCACCCAGTCAAAGAAATCTATCAGATCTCGTCTGGCATGACCTTCCCGCGAATCCATACTGCCTAGGGTCCTGTGCCCTCTGGCCTCTAGATACTCGACAATTCTTTCCTTTAGAAGTGATTCCATCATTTTCCCTATCACTGAGGTTAAACTAACAGGTCTATAGTTTCCGCTTCTGCCTTGCTCCCACTTTTGTGAAGGGAATCACATCTGCCCTCCTCCAGTCCTCGGGTACCACCCCATCCTCCCATGATTTGTTAAAAGGGTAGTCAGTGGTGTCACTAGTTCTACCCTTAGTTCTTTTAGAATTCTGGGATGAATCCATCAGGCCCCATTGCTTTGTCCACCTTCAGTTTTAAGAGTTCTTTCAGAACCCTTTGTTCTGTAAATGGGCGGTATCAACTTCTGTATCCAGAGTGTTACTACTGTTTGTTTTATGTACCTCCCTCTTCCTTTGTAAATACTGAGCAAAAATATTTGTTTAGTATCTCTGCCTTTCACAGTCTCCCTCTGCCCACCCTCCCTCCCTTTATTAAGCCTCACTATCCCTCCCTTGGTCTTCCTTCGCTCCCTGATGTACCTATAAAAGGTTTTATCCCCTTCTTAACTGAGTTGGCTATCTTTTCCTTGGTTTGGGCCTTTGCTGTTCTGACTGCCTTCCCAGCCTCCTTTGCTTTAACTGATACAGTTCTCTGTCCTGCTCCTTCTGCGATTCCTTGTACTTCCTGAATGCTTTCTTTTCTCTTGAACCTTCACTGCCACTTCCTTTGAGAACCATAGTGGTTTCTTACATCGTCTTGTTTTGTTTATTTGCTTCACACAAAGGCTCGTTACCTCTGTGATGGCAGTTTTATTATTCTCATTGTTCTTCCACCCTCCTTCCTGCCCATTTGCTAGTGCGTTCCTTAGGCACTCACCCATTTTGGCAAAGTCAGCCCTCCTAAAGTCCAGTACTTTTGTCTTTGTATGGCTTGACTCTATTGCTGTGTTTATTGTGAACCATACTGTTCGATGGTCGCTAGTTCCCAGATGGCTACCCACTTCTACATCTGTAATCCTCTCACCATCTCCATTTGAGAGAATCAAGTCTAATATTGCTCCCTCTCGAGTGGGCTCCAGTACTAGTTGTCTAAGGCATGCCCCCTGTAGGGCATCTAGAATAACTGCACTCTTCGAAGTGGCAGCTGCAACTGCACTCCAGTTAACATCTGGCATATTCAGATCACCCATCAGCAATATCTCCCCTTTTTCTGCCATTCTAGTATACTTCTATCATTTCCCTGTCCATTTCCTCCCCTGAGGGAAGTCTGTTCTAACCCCTGCGCGTATTGTGGTGCCATTGCCTGTCTCCAAATTTACCCACAGTGCTTCTTCTCCTCCCTGTGTACCTTTTGTTCTGTTGCTTTTATTCCTTCCCTTATGTAAAGAACTACTCCTCCTCCTCTTTACCCTCCCTGTCCCTCCTGTACACAGTGTATCCTGGTATGTTTATGTCCCAGTCATGGTTTTGTGTACCATGTTTCTGTGACTGCCACGATATCCAGATGTTCTTCCTCCATCAAGGCCACTAATTCAGGAAGCTTGTTACCCAGACTACGGGCATTAGTACTCATTGCTCTCCATTTTGATGGCTTTACCTTCCAGTGCAGCATCCCCACTGACCGTTCTACCTCTGTCTTTTTCTCATTTAGTACCCTGTTTTGTAGGAGAGGCTGGGATTTTCCTGCTGCTTGTCAGTGCCTCCCCCTTTGACTAGTTTAAAAGCTTGTCAATGAAGCATTTAAACCGATTGCTCAAAAGACTTGTTCCCTTCCTGGACAGATGCAGACCATCCTGCCAGTATAGGCTGGTGTCCCTCCAGGTGGAACCCCAGTCCCCAATGAAGCCAAACCCCTGTGCTCCACACCATTTTTTCAACCATTCATTAAACTGCATGGTGCCAATTACCCTCGCCTCCCCCATGCTTTTGACAGGCAGCACCTCTGAGAAGGATACTGTGTGTGCTACTCATCTTAGGTCCCTCCCCAACTCTGCAATGTCCTCCTGCACTGCTCTAATCTCATGATGAGCCAAGTCATTTGTCCCTAGGTGGACAATTACGTCCAGCTTGGAATCCCTTGCAGCTGTTCTCATGATCCTGAGGATGCGCTTCCTGTCCCTCCAAGCCATGGCACCAGGCAGGCACCTTACTTCATTTTTCTCATCTTCCCCCAGTTCTATACCCCTAATAATTGAGTCCCCCACCAGGAGCTGCTTCCTTTCTCTTTGGTGTCCTCTGCCTCCTTTCTGTGGGCCTCCCTTGTGACAGTTCATCAGTCTTCTCTGCGGGTACACTCCATAGAGCTATGCTCCCCAGAATGGTGTATGGATTGTGGAGTGAACAATTGACTGGGTGTGCCTCTGTTCCACCCTCCTCACCCTCCCTGAGCCCACTGTGGTCCAACTGCTGTGCTTTCTTCTGCAACCTCTGAGGTAGTGGTGGTGGCACTAGTGCTCCCTGGATGGGGAGGTTCCCTTCTACTGTCCAGTGTGGCCTGGGGAAAGGTTTCCTTACTACTGTCCAGTGTGGCCTGAAGATGGGCAACTTCCTCCCTCAGGGCAGATAGTTGTCTGCAAATAGGGCAGCATCTCAGCCTCCAGAAAGACTCCCAGAAGACTGCTGCCCCACAGCCATTACATTGCACTATTCCCCACATGTTTATCTAGTTTTTTTTTATTGTATTTGTATGTGTGCGTGTAAGTGTGTGTATTGTGGGGGAGAACCACATGTGTTTCCATTAGCATGCATGCTACAGTTCGGCTGTTCACCTAAGATAACAGGGGACAAGCAAACTAAAAAGTATATCAGTGGCTATAAGCATGCTGCATGTGTGCAACTGTATGCAGATTTGTATTGAAGTACAAGTGAGCCATATGTGTGCGGGCAGTATAGCTTAGTGGTTAAATGCACTGAACTGCAAACCAGAAGACCTGGGTTTGATCTCATCAACCCCCACTTGTATACTGTGTGATCCTGAGCAAGACACTTAACTTTTATGTGTGCAGTTATCAGCAATCACTTGCTTTTTGCATGCATGCTACATGCATGCAGTCTGTTCTAATGTAACATAAAAAGCATGCTTTCCACACTTGCTTGTTGCACACTTACCACATGCATGCAATTGGTTCCAATTTAACATTTAAATCATGCTTGCAGCACACATATCATATAGGTAGTTTTATGTGTGCAGCATGAAAACATTTCATATAATTATTTCTGTAAGGTTAAGCTTCCCAGCCTTTACTCATTAGCGAGTTTGGGTCCAATTTAAGCCAACAGTGGTGAGGAGAGGCTCAGAAGAAGGGAAGCAGAGACAAAGGGGCCCAGGCCAGAAAGAATGATTGCCATGGAAACCAGGTCAGGAGACAAAAGTCAAATGGAAGGAGGCAATAGGGACTTGTGAGGGGAGGCGAAGAAGTGGCAAAAGTCATGGAGTAGAAAGGAGAGAACAGGTTACTATGCAGAGAGAGGGAGCAGGCACTTATGAAGGATCTTCAGAAAATAGTTTTGCACTGCTAGAGAGGAAGAAGGTGGAGGAGGGAAGTGATGAAATTAGAGGAGTAATTGATAAATGCCTGGACCAAACTTGAGCAGGGGAAGTTCTGCTGGGAGAACTGCAACAGGGTAAAAGGGCATAATAATGTGCAGGAGGAAGAAGAGGAGCTGGAAATGAGGGAGGGAGATGAAAGGAAGCAAGCAGGGAGTAAGAGGGTGGAATCTTAGTGCTGGGGACTCAATACTAAGAGGAGTTAGGTGGGGTAGCAAGGCGGAGAGGCATAGTCGATTGGGTGGAGGCCATGCCAGGAATGACAGCAGAAAGGGTGGGACAGTCTGTTCTGAAATATGCTAGAAGGGGTAGGGACAAGCCTCATTTAATTATACATCTTGGGACAAATGACCTGGCTGACAAGACAGTAGATATAGTCCAGGAGGTTTGAGGAACTAGCACAATTATGTGAGGGGGCAGGAAGATCAGTAACTTTTTCCGAGATACTTCTGGTGCCAAAGGCAAGCACAACAAGAAAGCTGAGAATAGAGGAATTTAACAGATGGCTAAGAACCTGGTGTTGTGCTAAAGGGTATGGGCTGTTGGGGGGTGGGGAGGGACCTGGGAGGACAGTAGTCTCTATGCCAAGGACAGACTACACTTGAGTGAGGAAGGAAAGAAAGTGTTGAAGCAGAGGATGGAAGAATATATAGAGAAGTTGGGAGTTTAAACTAGGAGTGGGGGGTGGCAGTTGGGGAAGAGATATGCAGAGACCACAGGTTGGGAAATCATATGAGCTTACCCCCCATAACAGTGACAAAGGATAAATGGCAAGTACTATTGGTGATGCTAGGAAAGGAGGGCAGGATGGGAGGAGGGGAAAGGGTGGAAGGTGGTTACCCTTAATGCTAGGAGCCTTGGGAGGAAAACTGCAGAGTTGCAGGTTCTCATGGCAGAGGGAGAGGTGGACATTGCAGCCATCACGGAAACATGGGCCACCCAATATAATGACTGGGACCTGTCTGTACCAGGGTACAGGTTATTTTGTAGGGACAGGGTGACTGGGAAAGGAGGGGGGGTGGCACTATATGTGAAGGAAGGACTGAAGTGTGTAAGGGAGGAAGGGGAGGAGGGTAGTACAGAGTCACTTTGGGTGCAAATCCAGGATTCCAAGAATAGAAGTCTTAGAATGGGAGTGGTGTACAGGCCACCATCTCAGATGGAGGAGTTAGACAGGAACTAGCAGGACAGATCAGGAGGACCTCAGAGAAGGGTAGTGTGGTGATTGTGGGGACTTCAACATGCCAGGAGTGGACTGGAGCACCCCAACAACCAGGAACAGAAGGAGCAGGTACTGCTGGATGCCTTCAGGACAGCTTCCTGCTGCAAATGGTCAGTAGACCAACCAGGTTAGGGAATACCCTTGACCTTGTGCTGGCAAATGGGGACTTTGTGAGAGAACTTACAGTGGAGGAACTGCTGTCAGTGAGTGACCACCACTCAGTATGGCTCACATTGGATATGGGCAAGGAAGGAGGAATCTGGCACAAGAGTGCTGGACTTCAGGAGGGCTGACTTTGGGAGGATGGGGAAGTGGTAAAGGTACCTGACCAGAATTCAATCTAGTATGGATACTAACCAGAGATGGGAGCTCATAAAGTTGGGGATAGTGGAGGCAACCAAAACCTGCTGCAAAGCCCAGAGCAAGAAGGTAGGGCAGAAACTGAGCTGGTTGAGCAAGGAGGTCATGGAAAAGGTAAGGAGGAAAAGAGCTGCCTTTAGGAAATACAAGAAAACAGGGAGGGGGGGACAGAGAGAGGAGTACTTGACAGAATCGAAGGAGGTGACAAGGGCAGTAGGTGAGCCAAAGCATCTACGAACTCAGGCTGGCACAAGGCATTAAGAAGGGGGAGAAGGACTCTTTAGTACATAAGGGAGAAAAGGATGTAAGGACCACATAGTAAGGATCAGGAAGGAGGGGGTTGGGTGGAAGCAGAGACGATAAGGCAGAAGCACTAAATGAGTACTTCTGCTCAGTATTTACTAAAGAGAAGAGGGGTGACAATCAAGATGGGTGAAATGGCAGACGAAGGGGGGGAAGTGGTGACAGATGGGGAAATCATGGAGGGCAGAGTTCGAGAGGGTTTGAAGGCACTGAGGGTGGACAAGGCACCAGGCCCAGATGACATCCACCCCAGGGTACTGAAGGAGCTGGCAGAGGTCCTTGCAGGACCTTTGGCAGACCTATTTAATGCCACACTACATTCGGGCTGTGTACCTCAGGACTGGAGGATGGCTCATGTGGTGCCCCTCCACAAGAGTGGCCCCAAGGATGAACCGGGAAACTACAGACCAGTGAGCCTCACATCCATCGTGGGTAAGCTAATGGAGACTATCCTGAAGGAGAGGCTGGTGGCCCTCTTAGAGGCCAAAGGACTACAGGACAGCAGACAGCATGGCTTCATACGTGGCGATCCTGCCAAACCAACCTGGTCGGGTTCTATGACTGGGTAACTAGGCAACTGGACAGGGGACATGCAGTGGATGTCCTGTATCTGGACTTCAGTAAGGCATTCGACTCAGTGCCACATGGAAGGCTGGGAAGGAAGTTAGTAGGCACAGGGGCAGGTGCAATGCTGATGAGATGGGTAGAAACTGGCTGCAGGAAGGCAACAGAGGGTGGTGGTGGGTGGGGGCTCTCACACCCAAGGGCAGTGACGAGCGGTGTCCCACAGGGCTCGATGTTGGGACCAGTGTTGTTTGAGATATTCATTGCAGACATATCATGGGACATCAAGAGCAAGATCAGTCTGTTTGCTGATGATACCAAGGTTGGCGCGGTGGTGGATGACCTAGGGGATGGCAGGGGTTGCAGGATGATCTGGCAAAGCTTGAAACCTGGTCAGACACCTGGCAACTGGGCTTTAATGCCAAAAGTGCAAGGTGGTGCATTTGGGATGAAGAACCCAAGGAGGACTTACCAGCTAGGGGGAGTGCAGCTAGCCCAGACAGAGGAGGAGAAGGATCTGGGTGTGCTCATCACAGGGTCAATGAACAACTCGGCACAGTGTAGGAAGGCAGCTGCAAAGGCCAACAAAATGCTGGGTTGTATTGCAAGGGGTATATCCTCAAGGAGGGAGGAGGTGATTCTGCCACTTTATAGGTCATTAGTTAGACCACACCTGGAGTACTGCCTGCAGTTCTGGCATCCCTATCTGAAGAGGGACATTAAGTTACTGGAGGGAGTGCAGCGCAGGGTGACAAAGATGATCAAGGGTCTGGGGGACTTATCATATGAGAGGAGGTTGAACATGTACTCACTGGAGGAGAGGAGAGACAGGGGGGACATGATTGAAACCTTTAAATACATGAAAGGAATAAACAAGACAGGTACAGAGGAGCTGTTCAAAGTAAGGGAGGGGAGGGCCACCAGGGGCCATGATATGAGACTGGAGCGAGGAACGTTCAGGAGGGAGATGAGGAGACACTTTTTTACAGAGAGGGTGGTGGCTGGGTGGAATGCATTACCTGCAGAAGTGGTATGCAGTAGAACAGTGGACTGCTTCAAACGAGGATGGGACAGGACAAGGGGGAGGGTTAATGAAGCAGAAGGGTGGAAGGGAGGGGCAGCTGCAGAATAAGGGGTGCTAGCTGCACATTCAAGCAGACTTGATAGACCTCTAGGCCTTTATCTGCTGGCAAATTTCGTATGTTCGTATGTTCATAATGCCATGACATCCCTTACAGAAATAATTATATGAAATGTTTTCATGCTGCACACATACAACTGCCCAAGTCATATGTGTGCTGCAAGTATGATTTAAATGTCAAATTGGAACCAATTGCATGCATATGGCATGCGTGCAGCAATCAAGTGTGGAAACCATGATTTTTATGTTAAATTGGGAAAGACTGCATGCATGTGGCATACATGCAAAAAGCAGGGGACACTGATAACTGCACATGTAAAAGTTAAGTGACTTGCTCAAGATCACATCATACATAAGTGGGAGTTAATGAGATTCAAACCCAACTCATCATGCCTTCAAGTCTCCTGTCTTGCAGTTCAGTGCCTTTAACCACTAAAACATACAGTCTGAACGCATATGGCTTGCTTGTACTTCAGTACATACTGTATCTGAATACATCTGCACGCCTTGCAGCATGCTTGTAACCACTGTTATGCTTTTCAGTTTTCTTCTCTCCCTCATCTCATTTTCACAGTTGAACTGCAGCGCACATACCAATGGAAACACATGTGGTTTTTCTCACCCCAATAGACAAATGCACCAATAAAATCACTTAATTACTTCTGTCTGGCCTGTACTCCTACTATTTTCTCTCCATAGTTTTGAGTACTTCCACATAAACAGATTTTAAGGTGCAAACACAAAAGCAGCAATAACTTCACACACACGCACACACACACACACACACACACACACACACACACACACACACACGGCCAGCCCCCCATGCACCCACACTGTAGTAGGTATGGCCATGCTGCTACAGACAACCTACCAAGTATAGATATAAGTAAAAAGTCTCTTACTTGAGTACTATGGAGCAAGAGGCAGGAGTCTTTAAGAGATGATGTCCATGGGTCAGAGTGTTGGGGTGTACCCCTTTGAAATTAATGGAGTTGTTTTCTATTACTATTTTATGCTTTATGATAGTGAGTTGGAGAATAATGAAGGCCACTGTTCTACTAACAAGGTCCTTGTTAGTCGAGCAGTGGCCTTCATTAATCTCCAACTCTCCATCAATAACATATAAAATAGCAGTAAAAAATACTCCCAATCATTTCAATGGTGCACACCCCTGCAGTCTCCTTTACCCTTTGTCATAATGTGCCTTAGTGTGGGGATGTGGAGGCCAACTTCACTGGGGGAGCATAAGCCTGACTATTGTGGGGATCCAATAGTCTATGTATACCAAACCACTCAACTGTCCTTGAATGAAAGGAACAGCTCTAGAATGTCTGTAACATCTCTAAAAAGTATGACTTATTTGTTTTGAATGAAAAATGATATGCAAATCAGGAAAAATGTGTAAGATTCATCTGTATATACCCTGGAGCAGTGCATCAGATTTGGGATTAAACCCACCCAATTACTAGCCAATTTTTTTCCTCACTGAAATTCTACCCCCCTCCAAAATAACTTTGTCCCAATTTTTCTCCCTTACTCCATTTCATTCAATACCCATCCACTATGGATCATGAAGCCACCCAAAGGTTCCTAGTTCCCCAATCCCCCTGTAAAAAAAAAAAATACTTTTACTTACCCAGCCATATGGCCAGAACCTGCAGCCTGGCATATTGTGCCACCAGTTCAGTTTTCAGTCCCCTCACCCTCTCTCCCTTTGCCAGAAGCTGGATGCTAGAACTGACCATCACATGTCCCCAACATGGTCCATGACCAAGTCACCTCACCAGCCAAAACCACCCAAACTGGGTTGCTTGTTTCTTGCTTTGCTGTTGCTGTGGCTACTGCTGCACTGCACTGCTCAAGGACTATAAAGGACACCCACACTGCTGTCACCACTGCTGCTAAGCCTAGCTTGCTGCCATGGAGGTCTGTGCTGTTTTTTTTTTTTGCAAGGCGAGCATAGTAGAGTAAGTAGGTAGCCTAGTATTGAGTTGGCTTCTAGCTCACCCTCTGCCCTTTCAGCCACCAGGGGAGACAGAGACTCACTAAGAGTTGACAACAAAAATAAGCTGCCACAACATAGCCACTGAGAGTTCAGTGCTCACTGACTCCTCCAAGCTGTAGTGTACCATCTGTCTACTCTGGTGGGAAAGACAGTGTCGCACTTGCAAGGCTCAAACGCTCTTTCTTGGCTGGCGTTCATCCACATAACATGTGATTGTGCCACCGCTAATAGGTGGAGAGAGTGGACAACATAATACAGGCACAGTTGAGTCTGGAGAGTACCTGCAGTGCGAGTACATAGAGGTCAGGTGGGCACATATTGTACAAAAGATTAAATCCAAATTTAAAACAATTATTGCTACACCATAAGAACAATCTAAGCACAAATACTGGGGGACTGCTCCCCTCTGCCCTACTTAAATGGCATGCCTGCTTAATGGTAGAAATTCATTCTCAGGTGCTAATGCAATGGTTTCCACTGTGTTCTAAGGCACCGTACCTCCATATTTCATGATGTGTCCTGATCATCATGAGGGTTAGTGTCCCTCATTGTCCCTTATTTTGAGTGTCCATATCCCCATTTTAGTGACAAAATGTGAGGTATAGTGCATGCTTCCAAGACCCTACTCAGCACAAAGAGTGCTGAGCATGGCCATAGTGTATATGCTCAATACAGAATGAAAAAGGGAAAGTCAGTGAGATGAAACAGCCATGGGGAGGCACATTTGTAGCACTAAATATACTTAAGGGATTTGCATGGTCCAAACCAAAAAGGAAAGGCTTCACAAAACAGAGGCCCTCCTTCAAACATCTGGAATGGAGGCTGTTAACTGGCTATATTCTAGGCATTTAATGCAGTAAACATACAATACTTTACAAATTAATGTGACTGGCTATATCCTAGGCATTTAGTGCAGTAAGCAAACAATACAAATTAATGGAGATTTAATGACAAAAATCAAAAGCCATTAAACAACTTGCAAAAGGATCAGAATTAATGAGTTTATATAATCTTTATATGAATTCAAATAAAAATGTATTTTAATAACTCTGATTGCTAGCAGTAATACAAAAAATAGAAACTGATGTGTTTTTTAGATGAGATTTGCACTGGCTTAGCTACTGTAAACATGGCAAGCATGCAGCATGTGAACCTGATGTGATGTTTAAATGATGTACACACCAGCTTAACTGCAGCACTCATGTCAAGCGTGCAACACACAAACCTGATGTAATTTTTAGAAGATGTTCACACCAGCTTACATGCTGCACACATTTCAGGCTTGCATCATGCAAACCTGATTTGCTTTTTAGACCTGGTTCATTTAGGATCACTTTGTGTTTGCGGACTGCATGCAAACATTGCACAATTAAACATGTGGCATGCATTCTGCATGTACACCGCACACCTATATTTCTGTAAAGGATCACTTCACAAAGTTCTGCACTGGCCAATTAACAGCATTACAGCAGTTTCAGGGGGGTCAATAAGTACCATTCTCACATCTAGGACTGGAAGATCGGATGATCACAGGTTCTAGCCCCACACCAGGCACTTGGGGTAATAACCATAACTGACACTGTAGTGCAACATGAGGTGCGCTGTACTGATGAGGTGCTGTCTGTTAGATGAGAAGTTAAACCATGGTCTCTTCTGCCATCTCTGGCCACTTTCCAGGTGGAAGTAAAAGATTTCATGCCACTTAGTAAAGAAGAGTACAGGAGTTTCCCCAATGTAATGGTCAACATTCAGCATGTCACTAAAACAGGTCCATGCAATCCACTCCTCAGGAAAAGCGTAGAAACAAGGTATCATAGCTCAGTGTGCCTGTCCTGGTTAAAAGTTATAAATAAAAGAAAATACAGATTAACACTGAGGAACTGTGCAAGCAGAAATCACTGGATACCAGGAGACCTAAAAACAGACAATGTTAATAGTGAGGATGCCAATGTGAAGCACATTCCCTATGCAGCAATACATACAGTGATCAAAGTTATTTTCTGATGGAAAAAAACAGCCAGAGCATATCAAAAGATTGAATAGAATAAAAAAAATTACAGTACAAGACATTTTCCTAGTTGTTTTGCCTTTAGAAGCTCTCATCTTTTCCTTTTAGTGTCTCTCCTATATTCTGATATGTTTTAACATTTTTGTGTTAAATTAATAATCACTTTTTATTGTGTTTGGAACTACTGTATCTTGAATTCTACCCAACTCAGCAGCTGTTTATTTCTCTTGTCATAGAGGGTATCACCTAAACATTTATGGCATCAGTTACAGCATTCTGAGACATCCAGGTGAATAACATAATGTGACTGATGTCATGGAATGTGATAAAATAAATATGAAAAGAAAGAGAGGTAGCTGCTGAAGAGGAGGGGGGGGCATAATGTGAATTTAAGACCACTGCAAAGCTAAACCATCAATGTATCAAAAATGGTCAAAGTATAGCAGAACACATGACTGACATAAAAAGATAAACAAGAGGGCATTTGACAGTACAAAAATGATTTCCTATTACCTAACGGCTAAGCAGACAGTGTCTCCTGGAGACAAATGCAGCAAACTGGAGTAGAAAGCAGAATCTGAGCACATACAGTACAATATACTGTAAGAGCAGTTAGGAGATAGAAGCTCAGCCACAATCATATATAAACTATACTAAATGTAAACAATAAAACTTGACAGGGTGTGGATGGATACCTGCATGCCCAGGGGTGTGATGAAGCCTGATGCAGCAGACCAATGGCCTTTCAGCCCCTGGAAGTGTGGGTATCCACCAATACCCCACACCATGAAGGGTCTTATTATGCTTAGAAAATGGGTTGGGAGAATTTGAAAAAATAAATCTCTGAAAGATAAAAAAGATATGAAAAAAATACAATAAAATATTACTTAGAAAATATAAATTGTATTTGTATCTGGGGCAGGGTTAGCAGCAAAGATTTCTCTGTCAAGCTGGTTAAGTTATGCAGGGTTGTTTCGTGGTCATCAATGAAACATCAGAAATAAAGAATCTGAATAGTGCTTGTTTTTTTTTTTTAATTTGTTTATGTGTGCAAGAAAGGGACCATGAGCAGAAAAAAATTGTTACTGGGAAAGGCACATTGAGCCAAGCCTCATTTTCAGGTGTGACTGGGGAAAGGGGGAATGGAGTACAGATATGAGGAGCAGTTACAGGACATCCAAAGTGCATATAGAAAATACAGAGGCAGTAGAGGCAGTAGAGGCTCTCTTGACCAGCAAGGGACTTCACTTTGTCAGCCGCAGGATGAGCAGCCACCGGGCAGTTGGCACTTCTCCAGCCAATGCCCAAGACCACTGCCCCGGGCTCTCTCGGCCAGCAAGGGACTTCACTTTGTCAGCCGCAGGATGAGCAGCCACCGGGCAGTTGGCACTTCTCCAGCCGATACCCGAGACCACTGCCCCGGGCTCTCTTGGCCAGCAAGGTACAGCAAAGCTGCAGCCTATCGGAGCATGAGCGCCTTTCTGAGGTGGACTCCGATTGGCTCGCCTTTCTTCCCATTTATTGTATTGTACTTTGGCAATAAAGGAGCTGTTTTCTCGACTTTAAAAAAAAAAAAAAACTGTAACTGCAAGAAATGTATGAAAGATGTCTTTTCTGTAAAGTATCTGTTGCCTGATTTGTAGGGAAGGGTACATATTGCAGTAATTACAGCCCCTCTTTTGAAGCAGTTACAAACTTCAGCCAGACTCGGGGGCGCCCAGGAAATCACTCCTTTGTCTTGCAAATTCTGCTTTGCTTCCCCCAGGTCTGCCTGGCCTCAAGCTGACTGGGACTACTACTAATAGTCCCCTCTTCTGTCTCCCTTAGGGACTTCACTTTGTCAGCCACAGGACGAGCGGGCACCGGGCGGTCGGTGCTTCCCCAGCTGATGCCCGAGACCACTGCCTCGGGCTCTCTCAGCCAGCAAGGTATGGCAAAGCCGCAAATTTTCAACCACCCACCCATCCCCCTCCCTGAGTGTTATTTTATAGCCCCATTAGCCATGCCTTTAAATTCCTATTGGTCCTTTCCACTCTGCACAGTAATCTCCACAGTCTCTAGTGAAGAGACAACAAATCACTTGAAATCTACTTATTCTTCATCACCTTCCTTAGCATCTTCCTCCCAGGAAGCATTCTGCATTAAGTTAGCGTTGTTTTGACACATGTCACTGCCAGGGCAACACCACACCTTCTGTACTGTGTTCTAACTCCCAAAAAATTTTTCGCAGTAGTAACAACATCCAGAATAAACTTGGGGACACAGAGACACTGGTTAGCAGTTCCCCTGGTATTATAATGCCATACCGTGCAAAAACAAACATGGGAGGTCTCGGCTGGCTTTGCATACTAGCCCACCTTTTTCTACTATCTAATATCAATAAGCCTCCAAATAGATCTGATCCAGGTATAGAAGCATGCCCCAAGGCCAGCAATTTATCTGCATAACAAGAATATGCACATATCATACTACCTCTGCTTGCCTATGATTCACTCTAACTATGCTGAATCACCTAGATGTAGGACAGCAATTTGCTCAGATATGCATGGTCCAAACTTCAGCCACCTAAACACTGCACAGTCTGGTGTTACTCTGCTTGGACCTTAAGCTATGCAATATTAGGGAAACACAAGTGGACGTGTCAGTATCTGGATCCAAACAACAAAGCTGGCAATAAATGCAAAAAGACCCGTGCTTTTAAAAATCTCTTTGCCAACTTGAAAAGAATTCTGCTCCTCCTACTATTATGCTCAGGAGACATTGAACTTAATCCTGTCCCCACGAAGTTGATTTCCGCACCATCTGACATTGCTACTCTAAAAGGTATCAGTCTCATGCATACTAATGTCTGCAGCCTCCTGAAGAAGCTGGATTCTGTCCAGACATGGATTATTCATACTGCCCCAGACATTCTTGTGAACTCGGAATCTTGGCTTCGGGCAACCACACCAGACAGTGAGGTCAACATCTCCGACTACCTCCTCTTCAGAGCAGACAGAAAGACTGGGGGGGAGGAGTAGCGATTTATGTTAAAAATAAATACGCAATATCTGTATTAGATGCTACTTCCATTGCTGGAGGCTTTGAATGCCTGACTTTTAGGGTTGAACTATCCAAAACTGTGGCACTACAAATAATAGGCTGCTATAGACCACCAGCAGCAGGACCACAGCTCCTGACACATCTCTCATCACAAATGGATGAGACATCTCTAAAAACAATTGTACTAGGTGACCTTCACTACGACTGGTTATCTAACGGATCGCTACCCCTAAAACAATTTTGTGACTCCCATGGGTTCTCCCAACTTATATCCGAACCAACTCGCATTAACAATAAAAACCCAATGAGAAGCACCCTCCTGGATGTCCTCCTTGTCAATAAACTGCACTATTTTTCTCATGCTGGTATCCTCCCAGCGGATGTTAGTGACCACTGCCTTATAGCCGGCATAAGAATGACCACTAAACCTTTAGCTACATCAAAGTTCTATACCAGAAGATCTAGATGAAACTTTGACCCTCTGGCCTACTTCAACGATCTAAAAAATTCTGTGCTCTGGCAGAGTTTCTACCTCGCCAAATCGGTAAATGATGCCTATGATTTTTTCCACAAAATCTTAGCCAGTATCCTGAATAAACATGCTCTATTAACCAAAACTCGAATAAAAACCAGAACCTGCCATTGGTCCTCACCGGACCTAAAGAAAGCTTTACTCATAAGAGACCAGCTATGGAAAAAGGCCCGGAAATAGCATGCTGTAGCAGACTGGTGTCTCTTTAGGACAGCTAGGAATGCTTGCACGAAACTTGTCAGAGAGGCCAAAGCCAACTTTTATCAAAAGGAATTGCTATCTGCATGCAATAGCCCTGACAAATGTTGGTCTACCATAAAGGAACTGTCTGGATATTCACCAGGTACTGTATTACCTTCCAAAATTGCCATTGACAATGCAATTATTACTAACAAAACCGAGATTCTTCAAGCCTTCAATAACCACTTTGCCACTGCAGGCATGGCATTCGATAATGCACCAGTAATCAGTTTACATCCACAGCTCAAAGCCCTGCCACCTGAACCAAGTAATAAAGACATGATCTTCTCCTTTTCCCCAGCTACCATTAAGGAGGTTGAAGACCTTCTGCTACAGCTAGATATTAGAAAAAGCGCAGGAGCTGACTCCTTTGACCCATACGTTCTGAAAATTCCTACCATATACTTGCCCCACCTATATCACACCTTTTTAACTTGTCCCTAGCCCAAGGTTCTCTCCCCGCAGAATGGAAAACTGCTCATGTCATCCCACTATTTAAAGCAGGAGACCAAATGACCTAAACAATTATAGGCCTATCTGTCTTTTACCTATACTATCTAAAATGATGGAAAAAATTGTGGATATACAGTTGAGATCATTCCTAGATGACTCCTCCTTGCTTAATCCTATGCAGTCTGGCTTTAGAGCAAAGCATAGCACTATTATGGCATTGGCCAAAGTCACTAATGATTGGCAATGGGACCTTTACAAAAAAAAATTTGTTTGTGCGGTGTTTCTAGATCTCAGCAAGGCTTTCGACACCGTCGACCACTGCCTACTTCTCTCAACCCTAAAATCCATAGGCATGGACTGCATCTCATTGGATTGGTTCCCGGACTACCTCTCCAACAGGCAGCAACAAGTCAAGGCCGAAGATGAGCTCTCCCCACTCAAACCATTAAAAAGAGGAGTCCCACAAGGATCCATACTGGGCCCTCTACTGTTCACCATCTACATTAACAACTTGGATGTGGGAATCAAGGAAGCCAGTATTCACCTGTTTGCCGATGATACAGTGCTCTATCTAAGCCATGACTCTCCTGGAGCTGCATGCTCAGAATTACAAAAGGAATTTGATACACTGCAGAACCAGCTTCTCCATAAAAGACTACTACTAAATCCAAAGAAAACCAAGGCCATGATCTTCTCACCACATAGCACTGGGGCCTACACTGGGTCCTACACTGCTGCCACTGGTACATTTCCTCCCATAACCACCTTACTAGGTGAAAAGCTTGAATTTTGTACCCAAATTCAAATATCTGGGCATATGGCTTGACAATAAACTCTCCTTTTTGGAGCACACAGAAGTTCTGATAAAAAAACTTAAGCAGAGGCTTGGCCTCTTCTTCAGAATTAAACACCTCCTGACCACAGAAGCTAAAAGACAGCTTGTTCAATCTACATTCCTCTCATTAATCGACTACACTGACATTATCTATAGCCAATGCTCCATCTCACAGCTTGCAAAACTGGATGTCCTGTACCATAGAGTCTTAAGATTCATAACCGATCTCCCGTCCTCCACACATAATTGCTCTCTATATTCAGCAGTAGGGTGGCCTTCCCCTGCAATACAGACGGTGTAGAAATGCAGCCCTCTGGACACTTTGAGCCCTCACCAACAAGCTCCCAGATTACATTGTTGCCTGTCACCCCTTAAATCCAATGAGTAACTATGACCTACGAAGACACTCACTAATTTCCTTGAAAATCCCCAGGATCAGTAACCATTTTGGTACGGCTGCCATAAGTCACGCACTGCCCACACTCTGGAATAAGATACAAAAATCATTGAGACTTAGTTCTCCTGTCAGTATTACCCTTTTTTAGGGCTATTTATGACAAAGCATTCACCAAAAACTGTAAGTGTTAGCATGGTCACTAGCTGTCCTGCGGATGGTTACCTCGCTGGTTCCACCATACCCAGTCATGAACCTAGTTCTATCTTTCCCCATTTAACTAGTCACTAGTCAGCTGCCATACTGGCCCTCAGAACCTTAGCACCTCTTTTTTCTACTGTCCTGCCACCTCTGTAGCAGGAGATTCAGTCCTCACTGTGGGTCCCTTTGTAACCTAGGACCCTCACCCAAGTACATAAAGAGTTACTGAGGGCTGAAATGAAAATATTTGTACCCTTCCATGTAGGCAATATTAAACATTAAGCCTCAACTTCTATGTATATGAAGGTTGTAAATACTGTAATAATATTATGTAACACATGTAGGTTCTCTGTGAACAATTGGAATGTACGTATTGCGCCTAACATGTTGCTGTAAGATTGTCTTTTATTTGTTTGCTTGTATCCTGTTTATCAGTTTGTATACTGCACCTATTTGTATGTATGTATATTTGTCCTTGAACACAGCAGGTCCACCTTGTAAATGAGCTTGCTCAATGGAGATCACCTGGATAAATAAAGATTTTGATTGATTTTTTGATTGAATGTGAAAATAAGTGGGAGGCCCATGTGACCTAGCAACAGCATAATGTCTAAGAAGAGAAAAAAAAAACAGTACATGAGTTCTTTACATGGCTGCAATAATTAAAAGTGCATAAAAATATGGACCACATAGAGTAGATAGCAGACAGGGGTCCAGAAGCACAGGTGGCCAAGCTGGGGGAATAATAGGCTGGGGCAGACAAGGGAGGCTGGGAGAGTGGAGGCTGGAGGGTCTAGAGATGGAGAGACAAGTACAGAGGGGAGCAGGAGTATGCATTAGCAGGCTTCTTTATACAAGGAGAGAGGGGGTGAGCCAAAAGGAAGAGGAGAGTAGATTCCAGAGAGTATGGAGACAATAGGAGAAGACAGCCTGCCCAGCACAAGAGTGAGGATGGGGAATAGCAAAGGTATGGGAATCCCTAGAATGTAGTGATTAATATAAGAAGAGGGCAGGGGAGAGGAGTGAGGAGACATAGGAGGGAAGGGAGTCAAACTAATATATACAGTCAGACCTGGTTAATCTGTGCCTTGTTAATCCATATGTCTGATTATCTGAATGAAAAACAGTGCATACAGATTTTTTTGTTGGGCTATTGACCTCTTTATTATCACTGTCTGGTTACTACATAGATTTGTATTATGTAACAAAATTGGCAAACACAAATGTGCATGGATTAACCAGGTCTGACTGTAGCAGTGAAAGAGGTACAGTGGTAATGGTGATGTAAGGATATAGGGAGGGTGAAACAGGAAGAAAAGAGAGCAATGATGAGTGTGGAGTTGAGAGTTGGTGGTTAAGTGACAGTAGGCATTGTAGAAGGTGTCCAATCTGGCAAGGGAAGAGAAGGGAGTGTTTTTTTTTTATATTAAGAGTAATGGTGGCAGCCATGTATGTGCTGGAAGCCAAAAATGAGTGGCTTATGAATTCTGTATGTGATTTATCCAAATTCCAGATCACGTTGGACTTTTTTCTTTACAGGGGGATAGCGACACATAAACTTATGACAATGGAATGGCAACTGCCAATCAGAATACAGTATTTAACTTGCCCCTTTTCTAAAATGGAGCAAACTTTTACATTAAGCAATGTTTGTATGCCACCTTTTATACATTAACATGTTATTTTGTGAGTTTATCAGTGTTGATGCCTGTAAGACTGTGCATAATTTTCTTTTCCAAAGTAACAATCCATTAAGTCAATACATTTGCCTTTTCAAATCTGTCAGTTAAATTAAATAAGGCTCTCTTCTGTGGAGTAAAGCAGCTGACTCAGTAGATACTTTTTAAAAAGAGAGTTGCAATGTATTTGCATGGGCTTCTGGATAATTTAACAAAACACATACCTTACACAGTATTGTTTTATTATTGTTCAGTACTATGGGATGTGAACATGAAAGGTTCATGGTGTGGATGGTAAGGTAGACTGCTAGTCAGATGGTTACCCTGCAGTGTCCTAACTTATGTTTATTTAATTTTCTTTTTAAACAGCCAGAACAGGCACACTGACACTGCATAGATAATTTCCAGCTGTGTCCCTGGGGAAGGAGATAACACAATAATACAAATACATAACACAATACAGCAATTATGGCAACATCTGTCAGTAGAAGCAAAACATACAGCCTGCAGCAAGTCCAGCAGTGGTTATGTAATAAAGAAATGGATCAGAACAACTATGAATAGAACATTCATTATCAAAGGGGCCATCACAGCCAATAATAAAGGCCATAGAGGTGCAGGTACACCAAGGTGAGAAAGGGCTGGAGGTGCTGTGGGTCATGCTGGAGACAGGCTCTGGGACTGGTATTCACAGCAGGATAATGTACAGACCTCCAGCCCAAGGGAAGAGATGGACAGGATGCTAGGGGAGGCTATCATCAGGATGACAAGTAACGGGGAGGTGCTGCTTGCTGAAGACTTCATTTGGTTGGATGTGGAGTGGAACCTTTCAGCTGCAGTTTTGGCAAGGAGAAGAGCCCTTCTTGACTCCCTACAAAGTGTTTTTCAGAGCTAGATAAAAAAAAAAGTAATAGGGATGGGGCAGTGTTGGACCTGGAGCTAGCAAACAGGGACAGCATTGCTGATGTTACTGTGGTCAGTCCCCTAGGTACCAGTGATGACTGTACAGTGTGGTTCAACATAAGAAAAGGAGTGCAGGTGAGCCACATGAGGAAAATGGTCCAGGATGTTGTGATGGTGAATTTTAAAGAAATGAGAGACTTCCTCAGAAATTGCCATGAAGGGGGAGGGGATGATTACCAGGGAGGAGTAGAGGCACACTGGAGAAAAGCAAGGGAGGGTATATCTAGGGCAGCAAACACCTGCATGAAAGAGGCAATCAAAAGGGAAAAGACACCTTTATGGTTCTTTAAAGAAGTGACAAAGGTGGCGAAGGAGAACAGGGTAGCATTCAAGAGGTACAAGGGAATTCAGAGTGAGGAGGACAGAGATGTATATCAAGCAAGACAAAAGGAAGTAGGCTAGGCAGTTATGGGAGCAAAGGTGCAGACAGAAGAAGGTCATGCTAGGGGGTGGCTGAAGGGGGCAAGATGTTTCTTCAAATATGTAAGGGAGAAGAGAAAATCAAGTGGAGGGATAGTGAGGATTAGAAAGGCAGAAGGATGATACTGTACAAAAGGGTACCAAAAAAAAACAGATATCTTACACAGGTACTTCAGCTTAGTCCTCATAGTAGAGGTAGGTGGAGATGCACCACCAGAGATAAGCAAGAAAGGGAGGGACACTGAAAGGCAAGTCCATTTTCAGAAGAAATAGTCCTGAAAGGACTCACATCCCCGAAGATGGATAAGGCTGTGTAACTGGACAAGATACATATCAATGTAATGACAGAGCTCAGAGAGGTGCTTGCTGCCCCACTGACATTGTTCAACAGTTCACTGGAAACAGGTGGGGTTCTGAAGGACTGGAGAAGAGCTAACAAGGTCCCTCTACCTATGAGAGGCAGCAGAGAGGAGGATAGAAAATATAGGCCAGTCAGTCTAACTTCAGTGATATGAACATACATATGAATCTGCCACCAGAAACAGGCCTTATGGTCTATCAAGTTAGTTTACTCAAATGTGCAGCGAGCACCCTTATATTGCAGCTGTCCCACCCTCCTCTCCCTCTCACTTTTACCTTGTCTCACACCCTGTCCAATGCCCTTTTAAAACTGCCCACCATCCTACAGAATACCACCTCCTTGGGTTAATGAAACCATACTGAAAGAAAGACTGGTTAAGTAGCTAGAATCCAGTGGGCTGCAGGACTACAGTTAGCAAGAATTCGGGGGGGGCATCATGCAAAACAGATTTGATTGATTTCTTTCTCTGGGTGACAAGGGAAACACATCTGGGGAAGGCAGTGGATGTGGCCTATCTAGACTTCAGCAAGGTCTTCAACATTGTGCAGCACAGGAGGCTGATTAGGAAGTTGTCCAGCTTATTATTTGGTTCCAAACTGGTAAAATGGGTTAGAAACTGGTTAACAGAGAGAAGACAGAGGGTGGTGGTTAATGGCACTCACTCTAAGGAAGGTAGAGTGACCAGCACTGTACCACATGGTGTGGTACTAGGATCAGTCCTTTTCAATGTCTTCATAGGGGGAACTGCAGAAGAACGGTTTGGGCAGGTATGCCTTTTTGCAGATGGCACTAAAAGCTGAAATATGGTGGACATGCTTGGGAGGTGGTTAAGAAAATTCATATAGAACTAGGGAAACTTAAGAAGTAGTTAAAAACATGGCAGTTGGGGGTTCAATGACAAAAAGTATAAAATCATGCACCTAGGGCAGAAGAACCCTGACACTGAAAACAGAATGGAGGGAGTCACCAGACAGGATGGAGGTTATTACTTGAAAGGATCTTAAGGTGGCCAGTCAGTATAACATGATTCTGTGAAGGGTTAGTGAGATGGCATTTTGCACAGGGAGGGTAATCTCCATCAGGAGGAGAGAGGTAGTGCTGCCACTGTATCACTCCCTGGTAAAACCTTTCCCTTGAGTACTGTGTTCAGTTTTGGAGACCACACCTCAGAAAAGACACTGACATGCTGATGGTGTTCCAGAAGAGGGTAATTAAAATGGAGCAGGGTTTGCAGACGAAGATCTATGAGAAAAGACTGCAGGATCTCAACATGTACATCCTGGAAGAGAGGAGAGCAAGATGTGATACAATCAAAATCTACTAGTACCTCACAGATGTGAGCAAGGTACAGGTGATGCACCTACTTTAAATGAGGGCCAGCACCTGGCCTGACCTGAAGATGCAATGAAGCTTGAGGTAGGGATGTTTAGGAGAGATGTGAGGAAATATGTATTCACTGAAAGTGTGGTAGATGCCTGGAACTGACTACTAGCTGAAATGGCGGTGTCTAGAATGGTGGTGGTGGGGGCCTTGCAAGCATGCATGGGATAAACATACAGTAGCTGTATCAGAAAACAGAGGTGGTGGGTGGGTCACTGGAGATCAGATATAGTCTGGGGATGTAGAATAAACAGAGGAAAATTAGGCAGACTGAGTGAGCCTAGTGATCCTTTTCTACTGGCAAATTCTGTATTTCTATGTTTCTGCTGAAAGAAAGCATTTGATACTGGAAGAAAGCAACTTTGTATTTATTGTTTGTTTGCAAAGCATATCATGAATTAAAAGACATTGTCCATAAACTAGAAGTATGATGTGTGGTGAGCTGCCGGACTGCTAGCCCTTATTTGTAGACATAATGCTGTTGTACGTATGTTTTTATGCAATTCTTATGTAAATGTACGTGCCAGTGTCAGCAAAGGCACATAGAGAAAAAACTGGATTTTTTTAAAAAAAAAAGGGGTTTGACCTTCCTCTGACCTACAAGGCCAGCCTTGCTTGCAGGCATCTGACAAGTTCTTGTCAAAAAGCTCGTGGGTACATGATCAAAGAGTATTTGAGTAGCCCAGAGAGCTGAGACTAGCACAGGGAATCAAGGAAGGGGAAAAAGACTTCTTCAGATACATTGGCGAGAGAAGAATAAACAAAGACCAGATTGTGAGGATTAAGAAAGATAGAGGGTGGGTGGAGAAGAGAGAGGGCCAGATAGAGGCACTGAATGAGTACTTCTGATCTGTGTTCATGATGGAAAGAGAAGGGGAAGATACCCCATGGGAAGGGTGGGGTGGGCAGAGGGGGAGAGGGGGAAACTGATTTCAGAATCACAGGACAGAGTGCTGCAGGGACTAAGGGCACTGAGGGTGGACAAGGCATTGGGGCCAGATGGAATTCACCCTAGGGTACTTAGGGAGCTAGTGGAGATCCTGGCAGGACCAGTGGCAGACCTGTTCAGCACATCACTGGACACAGGATGAGTGCCACAGGACTGGAGGATGGCCTATGTGGTGCTCATTCTTAAAAGTGCCCTGAGGGATGATCTAGGCAACTACAGACCAGTGAGTCTCACTTCAATTGTGGAGAAACTCATGGAGTCAATCTTAAAAGAGAGACTGGGGACCTTTCTGGAAGACGATGGGTTCTAAGACGGCAATCAGCATGCTTTTGTATTGGGTAGATCCTGACTGATGAATCTAGTCAAGTACTATGACTGGGTTACCAGGGAACTGGACAGGGGCCATTCAGTGGACATCCTATATTTGGACTTCAGCAAGGCCTTTAATTTGGTGCCACATGGGAGGTTGGGGTAAACTGGAATACATTGGGGTGGGGACAAAAAATGGTCAACTGGATCACCAACTGGCTGAGGGGTAGGCAGCAAAGGGTAGTGGTGGTGGGGGGGGGACTCTCACCACCAAGAAAAGTTATAAGTGGGGTGCCCAAGGGCAGGGTCCCTACTTTTCTGTGGCACAGTGGGACCAAGTTCTGCGGCAAGACTTCCATTTGCCGCAGAACTTCTGCGGCGGTGGTTTGTAATTTCTGCAGAAGTTCTGTGGCACTAACAAACAACCACATCACAGTGTCAGCTTGTCATCCTGACTTCACTTTCATGACAGTGGTTATAGCAATCAGGATGGTGGAAAGCACAGTAACACTAGTTCAAAAAAATAACAGACTTATAAAAATAATTTTATGCCTAAAAGAGCAAAACAAATATCGCTCCCTTAAGGTCTTAGCCTGTTACATAAATGAAATATGCAGAGGGGATCTTATGTGATAAATAATGTATTTTTGTATGCATGCTATCTATCCCACTAATGAGGTTTCCACTGTCTATCACTTATATATTTGTATGTGCTTTCTACATCACTCATGAGGTTCCTACTGTGTATCACTTATATATTTATATGCAATCTGTAACATACATACAAATATGTGTGTGTGTTTGTGTGTGTGTGTGTGGTGAGAGAGACAGAGATACTGTATGTGTGTGTGTATATATATATATATATATATATATATATATATATATATATATATTTATTTTTTAATTTCCATGAACTTGCATCATCATTCATACAGGTCCCATTGGAAATGGAATAGAGGAGTTATTGCAAAACTCATTTTTCATGTCAACCTGCTTTCCCTGACACACTGCGTAACACCATCAGGCCACGACATGCATGTAAACTGATAGTGAGATAGTGCGCTCCAGCCCATAACAATGTGTCCACCGTGTGAGAGAACACTGCACCATACCTTCCCATTCTCTGAGCAGTGATGTGTTCCACCAATCCTTGTGCTGCCCAGCCAGCTCCCAGAGCTAATCTCTGAACCTGAGTTGCCAGCACAGAAACACAGCATGCTACCCTCTGGCCCAACAGCTGTCCCTGCACACAACATTTCTCCATAACTTTTAGGTGATTCTATCAACCAATGACAATATGTAATCAGTAACCCTGGCAAAAATGCATACAGTGCAATTATTTATTTAACAGGTCTATTCTTTCAACAGGTCTACACATTATTATATTTCACTTTTCTGTGCAAAATTACTTTATTTTTCTTAAAAATGACAGTTAAATTCATTTTACCAGTTATTCATTTCAGATGGCATCTCTATACCTTAAAGGCACAAATAAGGTTGTACAAAGTGAGGTATGGGCGTAACAGGTCTGTGCTATTGACAAGATTTTGTTTAAGTTGGCCCTAGTGCAATAATGTAAGACTGAAAATTGTATTAGGCTGTAGTGCAGGTTTAGCAACTATCACCGTGCATGATGTGCTGTGCCACTGTCTCTGGCAGTAGGAACTATGGTAGATAAGTGACTGTTCATTTCTGTTGCAGAATGAAGCCATTTCATTAGCTAATGTATGATGTTATAACAATGATAACATCACATTCTGAGCATATAGGGGGTTTTGGATATAAAAAGAGGGGAAGGGAAACAGATTCTATGTATAAACAGAAATATTAATAAAAACTCACCAAGAAAAGTGAATTGTGCAGCACCACAGAAGTTCTGAGGTAGGTTGCAAGTTCAGCGCAAAATTCTGCGGCCGCAGAATTCTAGGGGCCTTGCCCAAGGTTCAGTACTGGCACATTCATAGTCGATATCTCAAATGGGATCCAGAGTAGGATCAGTCTGTTCACAGATGATATTAAGATTGGTGCAGTGGTAGATGACATAGAGGGTGGGGGGGCTGCAGGAAGACCTGACTAAACTACAGGAATGGTCAGAGACATGGCAGTTGGGGCTCAATGCCAAGAAGTGCAAGGTACTGCACTTCAGAGTAAGAAACTAGGGGAGGAAATATTAATTGTGAGGGGTACAGTTGGAAAGCACAGTGGAGGAAAAGGATCTAGGGGTACTAATACAGATGAGACATTAAACCGAGGTCCCATCTGCCTGGATTGGTGGTAGTTCAGGTGGATGTTAAAGATCCCAAGGCACTTATCGAAAAGAGTAGGGGAATTTCCCCAGTGTCCTGGCCAAATTTCCCTCATTCACTAAAAATACCACCAACAGCTTAATCTGGTTCAAGGTCAGTTGGAATTCATCTTTATCCCCTTCCCCTGGGTCGTGCCTGAAAATAGGCAGGATTTGTCTAGTGCACTTACCCGGTCAACAAAAACTAAATAAATAATAACAGGAAGTATGAACCACTCAGCTCAGTGCAGGAAGGTGGCTGCAAGGCAAACAAGATGCTTGGGTGCATAGTGAGGGGAATCTCCTCCAGGCACAAATAAGTGATCCTGCCCCTGTATAGGTCACTGGTCAGGCCACACCTGGAATACTGCGTGTATTACTGGAATCCATTCCTGAAGAGGGACATCAGATGGCTGGAGGGGGTGCAGCATAAGGCAATGAAAATGACAGGGACTTGAGGGAAAATCCTACTAGCAGAGGCAGGGAGAGCTGCAAATGTATTCCCTGGAAGAGAGGAGGGATGGGGGGATATGACTGAAACCTTTAAGTACCTAAAGTGTATTAACAGGATTAATACAGAAGGGATTCTTCAAATCAGAAGGGGGAGGGACACGAGAAGACATCAGCTGAGATGGGTAGATTCAGGAAGGAAATCAGGAGACACATTTTCATGGAAAGAGTGGTAGATAAGTGGAACACTCTGCCTGAGAAGGTGGTATTGTGTAGAATGGTGGAAGGATTTAAGAGAGGGTGGTACAGAGTGAGGGAGGGTGGTTATAAGAAGAGGAGGGGAGGGTGGGAAGCTGCAATTTGAGGGGCTAGCTGCACAATCAAGCAGACTTGATAGACCGTGAGACCTGTTTCTGAAGGCATTTTGTATGTTTGTATGTTCATATTCCTATAAATTAACTGGCCAAGGAAAACAGAAGTAATAAAATCAGCTTGTATAGTCATATAACTTACAGGATCTTCCTTAAAACTAATTAAATTAAGCTAGTTCAAAAGCCAAGGGTGTTTTAACCAGGAAAGATCCTTCTAGCAGGCCTGTGTGAGGTAACAGAAAAAAAAACCTCATCCTTATAGTGTACCTGTGTGAAATTCCACTTACAGGGGTTATGATTATAAACCCTGTGTTAACTGTGGGAATCTGACATCAAAGATTATCAGGAAAATAAGACTTTTGGGGAAAGCGCAAGAGTGACACCCAGTGGCCTAAATGGAAGGGCCAGCCCTTATTCACAGACTTGGGGGTGGTCATCTATTTAAACTCTCCAGCACAAACACTCAGGACCATTCTGTTTGGACTGTTTCTCCTGACCACAAGTGAATAGCTGGCAGCACAGAGACTGCCTAAGAATCAAAGGCTGCTATAGAAAGACTGAAATATTTTGCAAACCAGTGATTTTCTGGACTTTGAACTCTCAGACCTAAGGTAGAGACTTATCTAAACAGCGTCAGTGTATTTTTCTGTGTATTTTTTTCCCCATTTTGTTTCTTATACTGTAACCTAAATTAGTATATGTTCTCTTTTAGTTGTAACTGCTTTTATTTAAACATTTTAGTAAAAACTTTTGTTTTCCTAAAGAATATCTGCTTACGTGAGGTTTATATATATTTGTGTGTGAATTGTGAAACCAGTATTAATAATCTGTGAAAACTGGTATTGCCAAAGGGGCCACCATAAGCAACCAAAGTGAGAAAAAGGTTTGTAAGGGATCTGGAAAGATAGGGAGAATACCAAAGTCTCAGGGATGAGTCTGCAGAGATTTTGAACCAGGCTGTTGCATGCCTTGTAGGGATAAGGCTAAATCAGGTTATTACACTGTAACCCCGAAGACAGTGTGATGCCTGGGTCTTCCTCCTTTGTGTAACGGCAAAGGAAGGGTTCATATTTGGATGCAAGACTCGATACTGGTATTGTACCCTTATCCAGAGCTAGAGGGAGACCCTGGATCCTCATGGCAGGGGTGCAGTCAAGACCTCGGCAAGCATTCTAAAAGGATGAGGAGGTATCCCTATTCCCAATCATGGATTGCACTGTGAGCAGAGTGGGTTCATGACATGAGGCTTCCCCTTTTATGGTGCCACATGCCAGTGAAATGAGAAATACCTTACTACATGCAGTAATTTCCCTTTCTGTCAAATGAGCTCCAATGTTGTAAATGGGGAGTTAATACTGTGCATACGGATAATGAGTATCCCCACTTGGGTAGTGGTACAGTCCGAAGCTGTCAATAAGCATGGCACCCTGGGCACATGAGAATTCCTAGAGCAGCAGTTACTCAGCCACCTTTGGCTATGCAGTACCTACCAACACCTATTTAACTGCCAGTGTCCATGTTGCCTAAGTCAATCAATTCTCTCTGCAACCAAAAACAACTTCACTACATGTAAATGATTTAACACATAATAAAAATGACAAATGAATAACATACTTCATTTGAAGTGCTGTATGACATGGTCTTGTTGAACAACTCTTCCATCATATTTCTTGAGTGTTAGGCCACTGATCCTCTGGTGTTGTTAGTTCACCACTAACAACACTTACAACATAAAGACATTTAGACATAAATCAACATTGAATGTAACTGTAGAGAACAAGTACTATGAATAGGTGGGTCGACTGTGACCCAGTTCTGATTCTGACTCTGATTTGTTTTCCAAAAGGTTCTGATTTACTCTGATGAACCCTAGACCTATTTTAATCTATTTTAGTATGATAAATGCATCAGTGGCTTACTTCAACATGTATATGAAATAGAAGATTCAGTAAACAAACAGGGTTGCACCCAGAAATGAAGTGGTGTCAAACAGAAGATTCAATAACACTGAAAATTGCCAAAACCACTACAGAATGATACTGACAAAATGGCTTAATCAAACACAGATGTGAAACAGAAGATTCAGTAAATATACAGGGTTGCACCCCAAAATTAAGTGGCATGATTCATGAGGATCAAGACTAAGTGATATGAAACAAGATTCTGTGAACAGGGCTGCTCCCAAAAATGAAGTGGCATGATTCATGACTAAGTGACATAAAATAGATGACAGGGTTGTACTCCAAAATGGTATCAAACAGAATATTCAATAACACTGAAAATCACCAAAGCAGTTACAGAAAGACATTGACAAAATGGCTTACTTAAACAGGGAAACCCAACTGAGCAAAGAAGTGGTCAAATAAAATTTTAATTCAGCAGTCAGTCAACAGGGGTAATTTATATTTTGCCATGCTGTCAAAAACATCTGAGTTTTATTTAATTTTTGTAAGTTTTTATGGACTCTGCAATGAAAAATGATATACTGGTATGCAAGTTTAATTTTACACTGTAATTTACATAATAAGTGTATGTTTAACATACAGTATATATCTATGTGAGTGTATATATATATATATATATATATATATATATATATATATATATATACACATATACTGTATATATTATGGTAACACGGTAGTGCTACTATAGTTAGGATTGAGTAGCCTTCCTAAGGTTAAAGGGGGAAATTTGCACCTTAATAACTTTGCCACTGTTCAACGAATTTGCCGAAAATTTGGCAGGTACGGTTGGTCATGGCAGATCTTATGATCTGCCAACTTTTGCATCAGTCAGATATACAGCTGCAGAGTTATTAAGCAACATTTGTGTGTGCAATTACAGTTTTTTTGTGAATTCTTTGCTCATGCCTACAGGTCGCACAGTTTGCGTGACCGGTCTGAAAACCTTCAGGGAACATGTGGCTAGGTTTCCTAATGTGCCTTTTGAAGATTTCATGAAAAAATATTAAACAGTTCAAAAGTTATTCAAAAAACAATTTTCATTATAAGTCAATGGAAAAAGTTAACAAAAAGTTCGAAAGTGTCGCAAATGCACTTTTTAGTGTCACAAATGGCCCTAGTAGTGTTACAAATCCACCATTTTGTTTTCAGTTACTGATCAGAAAAATGCTTGGCATTTAAAATTGGGACCCTTTAGGGACACAATTCTTTCTGTGTTCACATAGTCAGACCCTGAGGATGCTAGCCTTGTCTTTAGTTTGGGATCAAACACCCCAGAAATATGTTTTTCACATTTCTGGAAACAGTACTGTCACAAAGTAGTGTCACACCTGTGACAATTTTGCAAGTTTTGGGAAAGGTGTTGCAAATTGTGACACTACTTTTCCAGACTATGGCCAAAATGACAGGAGTTCTTTGCCACCCCGCTGCAAAAGAACAGTTTGGTCTTTTGGACTCAAATTTGGAGGGAAGGCAGCCAACATCTCACAGATGTGCCTTTTGGTGGTTTGGTGACAAATATTGCATGGATGCCAAGTTACGGTACTCTGAAGTTGACATTTTTCCCATAGACTAACATGGTGGTGTCCTCCATGCCTTTCAGGGCTAGTATCTCGGAAACGGTGCAAGATACGGAATTTTCATCGCGACAATGCATAGCCCAATAGGCTACGCATTCAGCAAAAACCTAGCCAGGAAACTCATGAATCATGTGACATTAAAATTTGTTTTCTACGTCGCATGGTTGCTGAGATACAGTCCAACCCCAATTATCTGACCCTCTCTTAACCGAACTCCCTATCTAACGAACCTGATTAGTGTCCCCCACTGTTAGGTTCTGCTCCACATTGAGCCTTAATTGCAGCTGCTTATCACCAGATTAGTTTTAAATTGTGAGTGTTCAGATCACTGTAGCTGTGACATGGAGCTATTAAAACTGCCTTGATTGCCTTGCTTGTAACCCTGTTACTGTTAATCACCCAATTAAACACTAATCAATTCACTACAGGTGTTGCATTGACCTTAAATGAGTGAGACACCTGAATAGTTTACTCACTTTACAACAATCATAGCATGGCTGGCAAATGAAAGCATGTAGTCCTGACAGTTGCTGATAAAATCTGAATTGTTGAGTGACTTGAGCATGGAGAGAGAGCTGTCATTCTTGCCAGTGAGTATGGTGTTGGAAAATCGACCATAAGTGACATTAAGGCCTCCAAAGAAAAACTCAGGGATTTTACTCTTACGATGGAAAGTGCTGCTGGGTCCTTGGAATGAAAGAATATGTGTTCCTGCAATGATGACAAGAAAAATGCAGCGATTTACATTTGGTTCTGCCAGGAGAGGGAAAAGGGGACCCTGATATCAGGGCCTCTCTTTAAAGAGAAAGCAATTTAGTTCCACCAACGTCTGGGCAGCAGTGAAAACTGAGGATCCAGCAGCAGAGTCTGAGGATGAGGGAGAAGGAGAGACTGTACCCCGGTCACAATCCCAACGCATGGTGAGGTAATTGACATGTTAGAGAAATGTATACTTTACCTCGAAAGCCAGCCTGATTGTGACACAGTGCAGGTAATGTTGCTCAGAAATATGGAGCAATGTGTTGTGCGCAAACAAGTCGAGTGCTACAAACAGAGAACAATGACTGTTTTTTTTTAATTATTTATTTTTCCATTTAATGGGGCATCAAAATTGATTTTAAAGCATACAAAACATGTAATTAATACTGTAAAATTAAACAGTTAACATTCAGACTTGCAATGTATTTTTTTCGATTTGTTGGTGATCGGTTTAGCTATCTTCCTCTTATCCGACCTCCCATTTATCCGAACCATTTTAATGTCCCCCAAGTGGTTCGGATAAATGGGGTTGCACTGTGTAAGCATTTTAGTATTCCAACAGCTCATTTTCTGCTTCAAGGCCCATTATTATGCATACATTCTTTGTACACACTGTGTTTCTCCATGCAGCTGTTGGTCAAAAACAGGGTGTGTGCTTCCGTTACTGTTACAGTTAGCATTTCAACTTGCGTTTCTGTTAATATTTGCATTACCGTTCCTGTGTATGCCACCGTGTGCTTTACCTTTTGCGTTTCTGTTTGTGCTTGCATTTGCCTTCCTCTTACCATTTCTGTCTACAGTATTGTTTCTGTTTGTGTTTCACTTTATGTCACCATGCACATTACCATTTGTGTTTGTGACTGCCCTTCATATGAGCTTGTCTTTTGTTTTGTGTCATCATTGTTCTTACCATTTCCATTTGCATTTCCAATTGCGTTCCCTTGCCTGTGCGTGTTACAGTTTGTGTTTTCATATGCTCTTGCATTTCTGTTTCGGTTTCTGTTTCCTTTGGCATTATTGTTGCTGTTACCATTACCATTTACATTTACAATTGTGGTACCATGACCGTGCACGTAATGGCTTCCGTTTCTGTATGCGCTTGTGTTCGCATTTCCTTTTCTGTTTCCTTTGGTGGTATTTTAGCTGTTAGGGTTAACATTTGCATTTCCAATTTCGCTACCGTGACTGTGCATGTTATGGTTTGCATTTACATACGCACTTGCATTTGCCTTTGCATTTCTGTTTCCTTTGGCGTTATTTTTGCTCTTACTGTTCCTATTTGTATTTGCAATTGCAGTACCATGACCTTGCACATTACGCTTTATGTTTCCATAAGCGCTTGTGTTTTCCTTTCCGTTTCTGTTCCCTTTGGCATTATTGTTGCTGTAACAGTTAACATTTGTGTTTTCAATAGCGGTACTGTGACCGTGCACATTACCAGTTGTATTTATATATGCGTTTGCGTCTCCGTTTGTGTTACTGTTCACTTTGGTGTCACTTTACGCCTGCGTTTTTATTTACTTTTGCGTTACCATTTATGTTTGTGTCACCATGTGCATAACCGTTAGTGCTTGTGTTTGCATTGCAGTTACCATTACTATGTTACAAGATGTCATGTGGTGGGAGCACGGGGCCCACTCCCACCACCACATTCCATTAACTATTTCTATTGCACATTCTCAAAAAGAAGGGAAATTAGAGGCAAAAAACTCCATTTAATGCATCAGTTAGGGTTGTACCACACCAACAAGAGTGAGGAAATTTGGTGTTAGGGTTGCTAGCCACCCTTGCACCCCCGACCCCCACCCCAGCCACCAACAGGGTATCCATTGGGGTCGTCGGTCCTAACTCTCACCCCATTCTCCTATACCTTAGCTTGTTTATACGTGTGATGGGGTGAGAGTTAGGGCCAATGACTCCAATGGACACCCTGTTGGTGGTTGGTGTGGCGGGTGGACGGGGTGCAAGGGTAGCTGTCAACCCTAAGACTGAATTTCCTTGCTTTTCTCTGTGTGGTACAACCCTAACTGATGCATTAAATGGAGTTTTTTGCCTCTAATATATATAGTATGCTTTGGCAACTGGGTAAGGCCCACTAGTCAAAAGTGCCTGTTTTCAGCTGCAATTTGGGAGCACTGGGGAGGTTAAGTGACTTGCTCATTGTCAAACAGTATGTACATAGAGCTTGTGAGATCAAACCCAGGTCTGCTAGACATATCAAAAATCATTTATAGCTCATTACTCTAACCTACAGACTAGACTACCAGCAATATAAAAAGTAATACCAATGGGTGTAAAACAGTTCATCCCCCTTAGAAATTTTCCCAATGCCTCTATCGACTCTACTGTCCCAACCCCTCCTAGATGCTACAGTAGTTTTTATTCCTTTCTCCCTTCCCCTACTCTCTCCCCCTTTTTCCCTTGTCTTCACACTCCCCTTGCATGGCTCTCAGCATCCTGAAGGGGTCCTATAGTGCCTAGGCTTGCCATCTTTTCTTCCCCATTAACCTATCCTTGGCCTTCCAGGTTCCCTTTGCAAGGTCCCAAGCAGCCTGGTGGGTTCCTTGTATCAGGCCTCATCCCCTCCCAGGTGTTATTTCTCATTCCCTCCCTCTCACTATCCCTCTATAATTACAATGCCTAACCTCAGGAGGGTTTACAATTGCCTGAACTTCCCTGCCCCCTTCCAGGGTTCATCACATCCTGAAGGGTTCTCTTTATGGGTCAGGCCTTATGTCCCCTCCTAGGTGTCAATCACACTTACTCCCTCTCTCTTTCTTTTTGCCTCTCTAATCCCTTCTCCAGTCCCCTGTCCCCTTGCAGGGTTCCCCACATCTGGAAGAGATCTCTCTGGGACACAGCTCTGCACTATCTGTCATCTCATCCTTTCTCTCCTTCACCCCTTATTTCATGATAGCACTTGTTCACTTATTATTATTGGACTTATTAATTGTTCTCACAAATGACATATGTATGCAACACTGTTTGTAACAACTACCTTAATTAATTGCATGCTATGCTGATCTTTGTAACTTGAAAGTCAAATGTCTCATCCCTACTGTACCCCTTCCCTCCAGGTCCCACCGGGATATGAACAACCTGTTGCTCAGTGTACCTTCCTGGTAAAACATTTGAATAATTAAACACATTTTCACTGGAAGAGGAGCTGGAATGAAAAAAAAAATTGACTCCAGCTCTGAGAAAAATGAATATGACCTAGTAGTAAATGTACTGGAACTGGCACAACATCATTTGCTTGAGTTAAGGACTCCATGGCTTAAATGCATATAAAAAACTTTATTTTAGTAGAAAATAAAAAACATAGCATACAAAGTGTGTTCGTGCTTGATGCATTTCTAAAAATATTCATCCTTTATCAAAAGCAACAACACAAATCAACTGCCAACATAAATACCCAAATCCCCTATGACATCATAACAAATGTTTCAAATCCATTGGTCCAATGCTTAAATGACCATAACCAGTTTGCTCATTAGATATCATATACAATCATTATATATTTTAGAAAAAAATCCAAGCTTTCAATAACTGTGAAAACTATAGCTTATTCAAAATAATTAAAAAATACTTTGTAACTATTTATACTGTCTCCCACCCTCTTCTGCTGGATGCCCTCTGCCACACTGGTTTCTCTGCTGACCCTCTCGCCTGGTGAACAAGCTATCTATCTGCTTGCTCCCAATGTGTAAAAATCAATGGGACACTCTCCAAAACTCTTCCCATCTGCTTAGGGGTACCCCAGAGCTCCATCCTGGGCCCCTACTCTTCTCACTCTTTCTAAACACCCTGCCCAGTGCATGTTCTGGCAAAATTCTTTTGTATGCAGATGATGCTGTCATTTTTGCCACCCACCACAATCTCAGCTCCCTCCAAAACACCCTACAACAATCCTACAATGATGCTGAAGCCTGGTTTAAAGAGCACAGACTTGTCATTAACCTCAAAAAAAAAAAAAACAATGCTTTTTGCCCACCCCAAAACAAAGCCTGCAACTTCCCACTGCAGATCCTCCCCAGTACCAAACAACCACTTGAACAAGTCTGCTCCTATAAATATCTTGGGATTTCTTTTGACTCAGCCCTCACCTACCACACCCACATTGATGCCCTTGCATCCGCCACTAACACAAGGCTTGGAATCCTCTACCACTATAAAAACTGCCCCCCAATGCTCTCTAACTTGCAGTTACATCTTCAGTACTGTCCCTAGTTGACTATGACCTGCTGGTCTATGGTACTGCTGACACTACTGCCCTCAACAAAATCAGGCTCACCCTAAATAAGGCCTGCAGGCTGATTACTGGTGCCCCTGGGCTCACACACACTTGTCAACTCTATGATGAGGCAAAACTGCTTAATCTAGATGAACGGCTATGCTATCAAACCTGCCTCATCACAAAAAAAACTCTACTTGGACTATTCCATCCTGGGGTGACAACCTCCATCCACCACACCCAACCCACTATCACAACCTGAACCTCTGACAAGACCACTCTACTGGTTCCCAGATCCAGGACTACCCATGGTCAGAGGTCCTTCTCCTACAGAGCTCCATCCTGGTTTAACTCTTCCCTGCTCCCATCTCCAATGGCCCCACAATCTCCAACTTCAAAACCGCCCTTCAGAGCCAACTATTTGGCACTCGCAGCTGCTCCTGTCTCTAAATATGGCCTTGATCTCTCCACACTTGACAACGCCCACTGGGCGGCTCTCCACCTCACCCCCCTCACAACTCTCCCCATTGCATATTGCCTCTGTTAATACCAGCATGTGCTCTGCTGTATCAATGTAATTGCAACTAAATTGTATAAATGTATGAAACCACTCTGTGTACCTCTAATGACATGACTTTTATACTGTAACCTAAATGTGTTTCTCTCTGTCCTCTATGTGACGAGGTACCTTTGGAAATAAGCCTCTGGCTCAAAGGTTGTAAACTGATGTACAAATAAATAAATAAAAATAAATAAATAATGTAGGGGAGTGGGGGGAGGAAAAGGTCAGGTAAGAAAAAGTTGATTGCTAAAAACTTGTAACAGATAGATATCAAGTATTTAAAGATTAGTAAACACATTTTTCCACTTTTTTTATTACTCCATGGGCTTGTAAAGGAGAGACTATTGTTTACATTAATACTGAAACTGCATTGATTAAAGTAGGAGAAATGTAGTTTCATAGCATTTGAAACTTTCAAACACAGCCTCTCCTGGTTCAAAAATCCTGCTCTGAGAATCCTAAAATTGCTGCATTGATAATGTCAATGAAATAGATGTATTCTTGCTCCACTAACTGTATTCAAATGTGAATAACTTTAAAATGGAAAATGATAGCATGGTACTTTGAGCACAAAAGTTGTTCAGCACAAATATATCTACAAAACGAGAGGTGTTTCATTTGTAGATACTTTTTAGTTTTTTTAAATTAGCAAAAAAAGCAGCAGAAAATTAAATTTTTTGTCACTTTGGCAACAAACAAATGCAAATAACTTTAACATAAAAATGATAGTATGTTACTGTGAACACAAAAGTTGTTCAGCACAAACATATCTTCAAAATGAGTGGTGTTTCATTTATAGATACTTTTTAGTTATTTTATAATTAGCAAACAAAAAAACAACAGAAAAAATCAGTTTTCTTTTTCACTTTTTGTAAGAAATGCAAATAGCTTTAAAACAAAACTTGATAGTATGGTACTGTGAGCACAAAAGTTGTTCAGCACAAAAATATCTACATAATGAGTGGTGTTTCATTTATATACCTTTTAGTTATTTTATAATTAGCAAAAAATGGCAGACAAAATCATTTTTATTTTTCACTTTTTGCAACAAACAAGTGCAAGTAGCTTTAAAACAAAACATGATAGCATGGTACTTTGAGCATAACAGTTGTGCAGCACAAATATATCTGCCAAATGAGTGGTGTTTCATTTATAGATACATTTTAGATTTTTTTTATAATCAGCAAAAAATAGTAGGAAAATTATTTTTTCCCTTTTTTTGGAGGTATGGCATAAATGGAATATGTTACCTCCCAACTGGAAATACTGTTGATATTTTTTGTTCTTGTGCCTTTCCCAATTAACCAAACTGCAATTTGTTTTTCAAATAGCTCCAACCTCCTGTCTTTTGAATGGGTGGGGGGGTCAAAACTATTGTATTCTTAATGGGCCAGATTTTGAACAACATTTCCATTAGGGAGGTAGCATATTCCATTCATGCCATACCTCCAAAAAAGTGAAAAACACATTGAATTTCCTGCCAGTTTTTGCTGATTAAAAAAATCTAAAAGATATCTATAAATGAAACACCACTCATGTGGCAGGTATTTTTGTGCTAAACAACTTTTTTGCTCAAAGTACCATGCTATCATATTTTATTTTAAAGTTATTTGTATTTGCTTGTTGCCAAAGTGAAAAAAAAAGAATTTTCTGCTGTTTTTGTGAATTATAAAAAAAACTAAGAGGTATCTTTAAATGAACACCACTCATTTTGTAGATATGTTTTTTTGCTGAACAACTTTTGTGCTCACAGTACCATGCCATCATTTTTTGTTTTAAAGTTATTTACATCTGTTTGTTGCCAAAATGACAAAAATATTGATTTTCTGCTGCTTTTTTTTGCTAATTTAAAAAAAACTTAAAAGGTATCTATAAATGAAACACCTCTCATTGTGTAGATATTTTTGTGCTGAACAACTTTCGTGCTTAAAGTACCATGCTATTATTTTTCATTTTTAAAGTTACTCGCATTTAAATACAGTTAGTGGAGCTAACATCTACACAGCTGGCATCTTTCACTTCATTGACATCATCAAGGCAGTTAATTTAGGATTCTTAGAGAAGGATTTTTGGATCAGGAGAGGCTGTGCTTAAAATTTTCAAATGCTATGAAATTGCATTTCTCCTACGGTGCTTTAATAAATGCAGTTTCAGTATAAATGTAAACAATTGCTTCTCATTTATAAGCCTATGGAGTCATTTAAAAAAAATAAATAAATAAAACGTGTAAAATGTTTACTTGTCCTTTAAAAACCTTTATACTTTTAAAAATACAGCAATATATATGGATCAGATAACAAAACATACAACAAAGAGCGATCTGCCAAACTTATCTATCGTCTAGTTAGGGTTTTAAATCATACCCTGTGTTTAGACATGGCTTTTTTGTAGTCTTTAAGGTTAAAATCAAGAATGTCTCTCTTTTTAGCAAGAGATTATTAAAATGTAATTCTCTGGGTTACAACTAACTTTGTCAATAATCATAAACTCAAAACAATGTGCAGTACCTTGGGGACAGTCTGCCATGTGGGTCACTGTGGCGTATAAGGGGTCCCATCTTTCTTTTTTTTGTACTATCTGTTTTATGCCCTCTCCTACACCACACCTGCTTCTCTCTTCATGGTTCCACAAGGTGTCCACACAGGCTATGCTGGAGGACAGGAGACTATCCATTCCCCAGGTGCCCTGCTCCTATGTACCTTAAACCCTTACATTACCTCCTGAGTGGGGAGGAAGAGTCTCCCTTTCCCCTCCTTACCTTATGCAGAGCAGGCACACTCTGTGAAGCTTCTCCCCTGATCCCTCTGGTCACCAGCACCAGAAACCCATCTTTGGGAGCCAACATGGGGCTTTTCATGTTTTCTGGTCCCACTCCCTGCAGAAGTTGACATGGGGGAGGGCCCAAGGAGAGGAAGGCACTCTGAGATGTGCCTTTGCACTGGACCCTCAGCCGATGACCGCCACTCCCTTGAGACTACTGCTTCCCCAGCTGCACCTCAACCCGTGGTCACCCAGGTGGCAGTATAGCAGTGGGAAACTCAGTCCTTCCTCCCTGGAGAAGGAGAGTGGCCCTCTGGGTGTTTGATCCTCCCCCAACTGGCCCTCTGGAAGCCTAGGCTAGCTACTGATCCCAGATCTCTGGCATCGCAAGCAGTAGCGCTACTGCTGCACCAGCAGGCCAGCATGGGGTCCCATCATTCTATTGCTCTGTGGTGTTCTCCTACCTCTTTTTGAAGGGGCAGGTAATTTTACCAATGTAAAAAGCTTTACAGACACATTCTGCAATGTAAATACCCTGTAAATTGACTTGGAGCCTACTTCATTAGGAGAGCAGCTGGGAGCTGCAGAAGGGCTCTGGGGTTCCAGTGGCTTCCTTTCATCCAGGAGGACCCGATGAGTGGAAGAAGGATGACACTTCAGGTTTGGGGATCGGTGTCTGGGAAATATGGAGGAGGTTGTGACAACTGTATAAAAATTGTTTCATACTTGTGCTGCACATGGGAGAGAGGGGCTCTGTGTAAGTTTGGGCTCTGTGTAAGTTAATTTCTTACCTTTCTTACCATAAGCAGGATGAGCTGAGTTGTTCAGTGCTGCAGGGTTTTTCATCCTGCCCACCCTGGCCCGACCTCTGTTAAATGCCCTTGGTGAGAAAGGTCAGCTTTGAGGAGCAGCACTGAGTCAAAGGCTGAGCTGTTGGAGTGTCACTGAGACAAGAACTGGGGAGTGGCAGGGGCATCAAATTACTATTGCAGAGAGGAGAATGGTTGTAGATCTATGGTCTTAGTGGGTAGCAGACCAGGGGGTTGCTGAAGTGCATTGAAGAGGAAGGTCCATCTACTGGGGGTTATTCAGAGACCATAGCAACTCAGGGGCAGGTAAATGGAGGGTGTTAAGGTAGGACACACTAGGAAATGGAAGGGTGCTAGTGGGGGAGGATGGGGATGGCATACAGGGAAGGGGTGCAGGGGGCAGCAGGGGGTGAGAGGGGCCAGTGGGGGGGAGAATAGTGGGTTGCAATGGATGTGGGGAAGTGGTCTGGATGAATGTATTATAGAAGCTAAGAGGGTGTCTGATCTGTCACAAGCTGAGGAGTCTGGAGGAGGAAGTGCAGCAACCCTGTAGAGAGTTGGGTAGGATGGGGAGGTGGGCAGACAGCTGGGCAGAGAGCATCAGGAGGGTGTCACATGGGCAGAACAATAGTTGAGGGTGGGATGGGGAGGCAGGAGCACTACAAATGGGAGGACTAGCATGGGAAGTGGGGGTAAAGGCAGGTGGAAGGATCCCACACCAAGCATGGCACAGTGGGCATGTAATAGGTTTGCAGTGCTGGCAACACTGGAGGAGGATGGGGGTGAGGGATCACCAGAAAGGGATTGGTAGGGGGATGGGGAGGGTTCACACATGGGACAGATATCAGACCAAGGACTGTGGTAAGGGTAGGGGGGGACACAACTGGAAGGATAGACAAGGGGAGCAGGGACAAAGGGGAGGAAAGCCTGATTGGGGAGAAAGGGCGGGACTTAGCAGAGGGGAGGAAGAGACCAAGGTGGAGGGGGATGATCAGGTGAAGAGTCAGGGAACAAAGAGTGGGTCTGGGGATATGACTGGGGAGGAGAAGTGGTTCTAGACCCATTGTGGGGATGGGTAAGGAAACAGCAGGGGAGAACTCCAAAAGAGGATACCAAGGTAAAAGGGGAGTGGAGGATATGAGGAGTAGAGAGGGAGTGGTTTTAGTGCTGGGGGTTTCCATACTTAAAGGAATAAGATGGGGCAGCAAGGGGGAATGACACAGTTTCATCTGGGTGGAGTCCATACCTGGCTTAACTGCAGGCAGGGCAGCGCAGTCAATTCTTAAGTGTGCAAGGAGGGGTAGGAGGAAACTGCATCTAGTGGTACATGTTGGTACTAATGACCTGGCAGGGAAGACGGTGGAAGTAGTGAAGGAGAGGTCAAGGAACTAAGCAGACTGTGTGATGAGCTGGAGGAATTGGTGGCTTTCTCAGAGATGCTCCCTGTGACATGCACTAGTATGGCAAGGAAGGTAAGGATTTGAGAGTTCAACACCTGGCTGAGGGAGTGGATTTGATCCAAAGGATTTGGGCTGGTGGGGGGCTGGGACAGATTCTGGGATAACAGTGAACTTTATGCAGGGAACAGGCTACATTTGTGTGGGGTGGGCAAAGGGTATTAAAGCAGGAGGTTGGGGAATACATAGCTAAGAAGGTGGATTTAAACTAGGCAGGGGGAGAGGCAAGTGGACAGATGGTAGCAGGGATCCCAGAGAGGGGAGCCAAATGAGTTTACCCCCCCCAGGCTAGTAGGGAGGAACTAGGAGCAGTGGTACGGGGAGATTATGAAGGGGTTATTCCAGGGAGGAGGTGAGGTCAGATTGGAGAGTGGTCTCACTGAATGCAAGAAGCTCTGGTAACAAATCAGCACAATTACAGGCTCTCTTGGCAGTAGGGAGGGTGGACATTGTGGCCATCATGAAAATGTGGGCCAACCAGTACCAGGAATGGGACTTGATGATCCCAGGGTATAGGTTAGTCAGAAAGGATAGGGATAAGGGGAAAGGAGGAGGGGGTGGCAATTTATGTATGAGATGGGATATGGTACATAAGGGAGGAGGGGGAGGAAGGCCGAGCAGAGGCCCTATGGATGCTGCTTCAGGATGCAAGAAGTAGGACTGTGAGTCTGAGGGTGGTGTACAGGCTGCCAACCCAAGGGGAGGATCTGGATAGAGAGTTAGCTGATCAAATCAGGAGGGTCTGTAGGAAAGGGAACACTGTGGTGGTGGGGGACTTCAACCTACTGGGGGTGGAGTGGAACACCCCGGCCACCACAAGTGCGAAGAAGCAGGTCATATTGGATGCATTTCAGGACAGCTTGCTGGCGCAGTTGGTCCATAAGCCAACTAGATTGAACAGGACTCTGGACCTGGTTCTATCGAACGGGGAGGATGTAAGTGATCTGGAGATGGAGGATCTTTTGGCTGGGAGTGACCATCACACGATATGGTTTATGCTCAGTATGGTCAGGGAAACAGGAGGAATGGGGACCAGGGTGATTGACTTTAAGGGGGCGGACTTTGTTGGGATGAGGGAAATCATAGGAAGGTGTCTGATGGGAATTCAACCACACATGGATGCCAGCCAAAAATGGGAGCTCATTAGGGAAGGGCTGGTGGAGGCGACTAGGACTTGTGCAAGAACAAGGAGCAAGAAGGGAAGGGGAAAAAAAGCCACCTGGCTGACACAGGAGGTCATGGAAGCAGTGAGGGCCAAAATAAAGGCATTTCAGAGGCTTAAGAAACTGGGGGGGTAACAGAGAGATGTATATTAAGAAGTCTAGTGAGGTTACCAGGTTAGTCAGAGTGGCCAAGGCTTCCAGGGAATTGAGATTGGCGCAAGGCATTAAGAATGAGGAAAAGGACTTCTTCAGATACATCAGTTAAAAACGGAAAACCAAAGATCAAATTGTGAGGATTAGGAAGGAAGGGAGCTTGGTGGAGAAGGGAGTGGACAGGCACAGGCTCTAAATGAATACTTCTGTTCTGTGTTATGAAAGAGAAGGGGGCAGGCACCTACAGGGAGCAGAAGAGTGGGCAGTGGGAGGGGTGACTGATATAAGGATTACAGAGAATAGGGTACTGAAAGGATTAAGGGCACTGATGGAGAACAAGGTACTGAGGCCAGATGGTATTTACCCTAGGGTACTCAAGGAACTAGCAGAGGTCCGGGCAGGACCACTGACTGACTTGTTCAATACCTCCCTGGACACAGGATGCATACTGCAGGACTGGAGGATGGCCTATATGGTGCTCATTCACAAAAGAGGTCATAAGGATGAACCAGGCAACTACAGACCAGTGAGCCTCACCTCAATTGTGGGAAAACTCATGGAGATGATCCTAAATGATAGGCCGGTGGTCTTTTTAGAGAAAAATGGCCTCCAGGATGGTCAGCAGCATGGGCTTGTCTCAGGTAGATCCTGCCAGACAAACCTGATTGAGTACTATGACTGAGTAAGAAGGGAACTGGGAAAAGGCAATGTGGTGAATGTCCTGTATTTGGATTTCAGCAAGGCCTTTGACTCTGTGCCACAAGAGAGACTGGGAGGGAAGCTGGAATATATAGGGGTAGGAACAAAGATGGTTAATTGGACCACTAATTGGCTGATGGGCATGCAGCAGAGGGTGGTGGTGGTGCTCTCATCACAGAGGGATGTGACGAGTAGGGTGCCGCAGGGATACGTGTTGGGACTGGTGTTGTTCGGGATATATATTGCTGATATCTACAATGGGGTCCAGAGGAGATCAGTCTCTTCTCAGATGACACAAAGATGGAAGTAGTGGTAGATGACAGTGAAGGTTGGAGGGGGCTGCAGGAGGACCTGACCAAACTACAGGAGTGGTCATATGCATGGCAATTTGGGTTTAATACCATGAAGTGCAAGGTATTGTACTTTGGGGCTAAAAACCAGCAGAGGAAGATACCAGCTGGAGAGAAGGAACAGTTGGAATGCACAGAGGAGGAGAAGGATCTTTGGGTAATTATAATGGAGAGTATGAACAACTCAGCACAGTGCAGGAAGGCAGCAGCAAATGCTAACAAGATGCTAGGGTGTATAGTGAGGGGAATCTCCTCCAGAAATAAGGAGTTGATCCTACCCCTGTATAGGTCACTGGTCAGACTGCACCTGGAATACTGTGTACAGTACTGGCACCCATTCCTGAAGAGGGACATCAGATTGTTGGAGGGTGTACAGTGTACGGCGACAAAGATGATCCAAGGATTAGAAGGATACTCCTATGAGGAGAGACTATGCGAGCTGAACATGTATTCCATAGAGAAGATGAGGGATAGGGGAGATATGATGGAAACCTTCAAATACTTAAACGGGATCAACAAGACTAGTTCAGAAGTGATTTTCCAGATTAGAAGGGGGAGGGTCACAAGAGGTCACCATCTGAGATTGGAGAGGGGAAGATTCAGGAGGGAAGTCAAGAGGCATTTTTGCACAGAGAGAGTGGTGGACAGGTGGAATACCCTGCCTGAGGAGGTATTAGCCTATAGCACTGTAGATAGTTTTAGGAGGGTCGGGACAGAGTGAGAGGAGGGTTTATGAAAAGGGAGGGTGGGTGGGGCAGCTGCAAACCTCAGGGGCTAGCTGCACAATCAAGTAGACTTGATAGACTGAAAGGCCTGTTCTTCTGGCATTTTCATATGCTTGTATTTTCATAATAATGCCTGGAGTATTGCAAGTACACAGTTGCCTAATTTCAAAATGTTTATCAACACTGATGCTAGTGAAGGAACTACAGGTATTTATACTATCACAATACAGTTTCTGAAATGAAAACAGCCTTTTTTCTGCTGTAACCACGTTGCTGCCTTTTTGTCTCTAAAGTGGCTATGGACTAATTTGTCCTGTAATGTGGGGGCTTTTCTATAAAAAGTACACGTTTTGGTAGCTGCTGCTTCTCTGAGTGCAGGTTCACTTGCTAGAATGCCCCAGTGTTTATTAATATCGCTCACTTTCCTCACATGGCAGGAGTATGTTGTGACAAAGTGAAATTTCTCTAACTGATTCCTTCCCTCTGTTTTTTCTTGAAGGAGGATTTTCCATTCTTCCATTCTTTTGTTTATACATAAGCCCTCGTGGATTCAATACTTTGTTTACTATAGCCTCTGTCTCTTAGTCTCCCTGACAGCACTTCTTGTTCCACAGTAAATGATTCCTCCTTGCTGCAGTTCCGTTTTGACCTGAGGAACTGCAGGCTGTTGCCATCCACCTCCCTTCTGAAAGGAAAAGTTTTAACTCCCCCTCCATTTTTAATTAGCATTAAGTCTAGCAACTCATTACTGTTAGAATTGCTTTTATGGCTAAATCTCAAATTAGCATTAGTCCCATTCACGTACAGTACTCCACAAACTCATTCAATTCTGCTTCTTAACCATTCCACGAAAGTAGTACATCATCTATGTACCTAACCCAATATTGGATTTTCCTGTGGAATGGATTTTTTCCCCATTCAGAATCAATTATTTCTCCCATATGCCCACACAAATGTTAACAACAGTGGGGGATGCAAGCAGCCCCCATTGCTGTACCCTTGACCTGGAAATAAAGTTTTTCCGTCAAAAGGAAACACATGAAATTTCAAAATACATTCAAGAAGCTTGACAAGAAACTGTGGGTGGACCACAGTCCCTGTTCCTTTTGTTCAGAACCATGGCTACTGCATCAAGCCTTCCACCATGGCAGATATAAGAATACAAAGATTCTATACCCCATGTCACCAGTCTTACATTTTCCTCTATTTTCAAATTCCTATATAATCGTAAAACATTTTTTGAGTCCTGGATACAAGAAGGAGAACTTTCAACATGCAGTCTCAGGTAGTTGTCCAAGTACAGTATTTGGAAAGGGGCTCTGTTAATGACACTGTAACCCTTACACCCCTGCCTTTTTGCAAACGACAGGTGGTATGCTGTTGAAGCTGAAAGCCGTACCAGATGGGGACTGGGTTCGGGGAGGACTAGGTTACTCGGCACAAAGGGCCTAGGTTTGGCTACTCTGCACAGGGGCACCCAAGTAAATCCGAACACAGAAAGCAATAACTGTAATGTCCAATACCAGGAATGGGATTCTAAAGTGTGGCTTTTATTCACATCCAAACTGAACAAACAAGGCATAGACGGACCCCTACGGGGCTACATTCCTGGTAATGCAGATAAGAGATACAGAACACTTCTTCAACATTTCAGCCCTCAGGCTCTGAACCCATCAGGCACACAACCCGGACTTGCAAGCTGTTTTGGGTACACAGCCGACTTGTACACTATTTGGGTTTTTCCTGGCCCGGCCACCCGATCCCTGTCCATATGGCAGTGGACACATTTTCCATTGGTGGCTCCCCAAACCACCTTAGAGCCTTCGACTCCTTAAGGGAAATTTCCTTTCAGCCCCACGTCTGAGTACTTCCCTCAGCACTGGCCAAGTGCCTGAGGCAAATTAAAAGGGCCACAGAGCAAATCCTTAGAGGTGAACCTGATTACTAAAGGTGGGGGGTCTCCCACCTCCAGCTTTCACAATCCATACCCGGCCATTTCTCTGGACATTAAACAACTCTTTTTTGAAAGCTTGGCAAAGTAGATTAAAGGATAAATGTATAGCACATTTCCTCTACATGTCTTGACTTTCCCCTTGTACTAAACTTGAACATACTTAAACATCTCTTCCTGAAAAGCTTGGCAGTGTAGATTAAAGGGTAAATGTATAGCACATCTCCTCTACATGTCTTGGCTTTCCCCTTGTGCTGGACTTGAACATACTTTTACTTTGGCTAAGCCTATTCCTCTAGGCCTCCCACTAATTCAGCAGTCCAATCCCCACTTTAACACAGTTCAGGTGAAACATAAGCCCTTTGACAAGAGCAGAACTCACCCTTTGGTTGCAGGTGCCCCACAGGCGAATCTTGACAGCTTCTGATGCCACAACACATTTCAGAAAAATAAGGCAGCTTCTTCCCTAGCCGGAACCAGGAGGTTGTCCCTGGAATAACAGGCAAACCTTCCACCCCATCCCCTCAGGGATGGGGCACAGAGACCAGTAACAGCGGTCTCCACCACTTTAAGAACAGCTTACTATGTTCCTCTTTAGGCGGAAGCACACACCTTTCCCTAAAGGTAGCTCTATATCAGAGCTTAGGCTCCAAGAGCCTGTGCACAGACTGCTGTGCTCCTCTCTTCAAGACTGCTCACACACAACTGCTCTCCACTGTTCAAAAACTCCCAACATTCTAACCTAACTCCTATCTTCAGATTCCAATGTGGCTCATGCAGCTGCGATAGTTCTATGGTGATGTCATCCCTAAGTCTCAACTGAGAATGAGAACAGAGTGAGACAGTGTGAAATCCATTTAACTGGAGTTTCACAAGCTGCCTTCCCTGCCTACCACTAGGTCTTACTGGGATTCTACTAACCCTGGGTAACAGGGGGGTTACACTCACCCTGGGCCAGGAAAATAACTGTCCGCAGTCATTATTTACCTGGCTTAGGCCATCCCACCCTATATGTTACCTGCAGAGGGGGGTGATCAGGCCCCCCTCCTACCATGTGTGAGCACAGGCAGGCAACACTAAGGGCCTAGAGGCCTTTGGCTGACATAGCAACCTCTACTCTACCCACTAACTATGGGTGCCTAGTGGCTCTGGTAGAACTGTCCAGAGCATAGCCCTAATAGCTCAGCACTGCAGTCCTTATGGCCATTCAGGACCACAGCCTGTCTATCCCCCCAGCCCTGTAGGGAAAATCTGTCTGCCTCTAACTTAACACCCCAAAATAAAAACAAACTGGGGACCTCCCCGACCTTGGGCACCATGCAACCACACACTAAGAACTAATACCATACCATTACATTACATTACTGCCTCCCACCCCAACAACCACACCTGTGGAAGGAAAGGGTTACTACAGGAACAACAACAATAACAACAGCAATAACAACAGTACTCTAAATTCTACACACTAAAGTACTAGTGAGGAACTCCAATGAGCCCCTCCTCCTCTTCTTGTCTTCTCTTCTATCTTCTTTAGGAACACCTGCAAGAAAAAGAAATACAACACACACTCCTAATCTGCATACACAGTCTATCTAACCCCCTACTATCAAGCCACTGGAGAATCCCAAAAAGATTTTTTTTTAGAAAAGGTAGAAAAACAGTATATACACTAGGAAACAGCAGAAAAACAATGACATTATTTACAATACACATTTGGGGGATGGAGTGCCCTAAAAGTCCCATCTAGTGACCACAGTGCCCGAAGGCTAGTCCACTAAAGAGTCTCTCCTGGGTCGGAGCCCAGTGAAGCACAGTTCTAGCAGGCCAAAGTCCCAAAGGGGAGAGTCTTTGAGGACAGTTCACACATTTGAAGTCTGCTAGTGTAGGGTGTGTACTGCAATGTCATAAGGATAGAAAAGTTTGGACTTACCAGCCCCTTGTAAAAGGAATAATACACACCGACCTGCTCCTCAGCCGAAGACGCTCCCTGGCAGCATTTCTTCCAATACAGCTGGGCGGACATCTTCCAGGAACTACTGGAGGGCACATCTGGAAACTGCTGGGTGATGTCATCTCTGGAGATGGAACCTTGGAACAGGAACAAAAAGGAAAAGAGCTGGTCTGATGTCATCCGATTACCAGGCGATGGAGCAGGATACAGCTGAACTGGTGTCCTCTCTGGATCTGAAGGCATCTGGTGGGCTAGTCGATAGATTCTGGAAAGTCAGTACACTGAAGAACTGATGAATGTGGGGCACCTGAGTCCTGGATGCCCATACTGGTGGAACAGCAAAGGCACTGCAATGGCTGGTGCGGCAGTATTGACTACCACTGCTCTGCTTTCCATCTGGTAGACACGGGCACATTTGCAGGGAGGTCCTTACATTGAGGCCAATAGTACCAGGGGTAAGGAGCTTGAATTATTACCCCATCTGGGCGCACTTAATTCACACTGTGAAAGGTTTCACGTCCCTCTCCATCCACTATTTGAACAGTGTCCATAAACAGTGTCCTGCCTCTTTTACACTGGGTGTATTTTTCATGATACAGTCTGTTCCTGACATGCTTGTTTACACCAGGATGCACACATTTCATTGCTTCGGCCCAGATCCAGGATTTCCTTTTGTTCTCAATCTCTTCCCAGACTCTCCGAGGAAAGGTAGGAAAGGACATCCCATAGATTTCATTCACCTTCCTACGAACCAGTCTCTCCTCTTTACTAGCTTTGGTCAACCTGAGACCACTGGCCTGGCTTGGGGGTGGCCAGTCCTGGTTCTGCCAGCTACGCATTCTCAACGAGATGAAAAATGGATCCCTGACTTCTTCTTCTTGCACAGCCAGGGCAGTGGCATCACCACTCTCTTCCATGCATTCTTCCGAGGCAAGAGCTTGAGGTTGTGTACCCGTTCCTTTTTCACAAGGCCACATAGGTTCCCCCTCTTCTTCTTCCTCACTGAGAATCTGTGCCCTGGAGTAAGCAGTCGTCCTCACTAGTAACCACGGGTAACAGGAGGGTTACAACACTATTCCACTAATAATGGGACATCCTGGTGGGTTTTCCATAATTTTGTGCACTTTTCAAAGTGTGTAAAATGTAGCCTTGGATGGATGTTCGACCAATAGGAAATCTTTAGTTTTTTCATCAATCCATTTTTTATCAAAAGAATCTGTCACTATTTCCCTTATGGCAAACTGGTAATCTGAAGTCGGGTCATTAGGCATGTGCTGGTAGAAAACCGGATTCTCTAATTGCCTTAGTGCTTCAGTCACATATTTTTCCTTACTTTACAGCACAAAACTCCTACCATTATTTGCTTATTTGATGATCAAGTTTGTAACTTTGTAGATTTTTTATTGCTTCAGTTTCTTTCTTGGTTATGATTTGGAAAGAAGCTTTAGGTAAGTCATTAAATAGTTTTTCCAAGTCCTGTTTTACCAGTTCTTGAAATACTCTTACAGCAGGATAGTAAAGGGCACAGAAAGAAGAATTTTTACTGAACTTTTCCTTTTGTAACTGAAACAGTATTTTCAAGTTTTTTTTATCAAAAAATGCTTTTAAATGAAGTTGTCTACATGTGAGACAGATCTATTAATGATTGTACTTATTTAACATGATTCGTGTGGTCAAATTTCAGACATTTTTCTAGAACTGATCTCTCATCTTCACTTAAAATGTGGTCTGATTAATTATTACAGAGTTAGGTAATTCTGCATCTCTTACCTCCTCCGGCCCCTGTAGTTCTGTCTGTATTTGTAGCCCATCCTGTAGCCTCATTGTTGTCCTTGATAATAATTTGGACCTCTGTCTTCCTCCCCTCCTTGTTCTCTTCTTTTTTTCCTGAAAGTTTCTTTTGTAAATAAGGCAGGGGCTCCTTCATAGAATAGATTGTGCTGGTTGTGGGGGTGGTGTCACAGGTGAGGATGCCAGTGGAAGTTGTGCTGCATTGTCCTGGCTAAAAAAGGACCCCTGTTGGTTTCCTCCAGCTCTGAGTCACTAAAGTCAAATCAGACGTGCCTGTCCCTGGTGAAATTACCTCTCAGGGGGTCCTTCTTCTAGGTGTGAATCTACCTTCTTTCCAAGTCATTTTTGTCTCTGGTAAATTAGGTTTGTTAAACTTTTTTCAGTTCAGCATCCAATTTGGCAACTGATTCCTGGAATTTTTTGTTTTGTGCATCAAAGACCGTATGATTTTTAAAATTAAGTACTTCAAGTTCCTGCTTTTTTTTTTAGTTCTTCTCTTAACATGATTTCTCGCTCCTTGCTGAATTTGATAATGGAGTTTGCCCTTTAAGGGGCAGACCAGGTTGTCCTGGTGCACCCCTTCCCTTTCCGTCAGGTTGGTTGTGCTCAGAAGGGGAGGGGGGAAGGAAGGGGAGGGGGCAAGGGATAGAACAATGGCTAGACAACAGGAAGGGGAGGGGCAGGTGGAGTACATAATGGACAGCACAGAGGGGTTTCTTTTATTTATTTATTTTATTTACTGTAAATTCAGAATTACAAACCTTTGAGTCAAAGACTCTTTTACAAAGGCTCCACATCAGTTACAGAGGGTGGAGGGGGAAACAAGAGTTGGGGAAGACAGATGGAACAAGGAAATTATTTACAAGCAAAATTATATACAGATTTATGTTCACATTTTTTTTTTTAAACAGTAGCTCCACTGTGGTTACAGAGGGTGGAGAGACATATGACAGTAAATAGCAAATGGAAAACAACTTTCAGTACATAATAAAATAGTTTATAGATTTCATTGCTGGCATGATAGCAGACAGACTTTTTTATCCGGTTAGAGCAAGTAGGAGACATACCTGCGACCCCTAGATTGAGCTTGGAAGGGGGTTTCGACGGGCCCCTGTGTGGGTGTGAGGGGAAGGGGAGGAGGAGACAGGTAAGGCCAAAATAGCATTCACATTTAGAGCTATCCAATAGGAAGGTTTTTAGGCCTGTTTTGAAGAGTTGGATGCTGCAGGACTGGGAGAGGGAAGGCGGGAGAGTGTTAAGCCATTTGGGGGCACGGTAGCGGAGGGATATCTGCGCAAGAGATGTTCGACATGGGGGAACCGTGAAGGATGTGGTAGCCAAGAGTCTGGTAATATGCCTGAGAGGGGCCGGTTTGATGATGGGGAGTAGGACGACTGGCGCTAGCTGGAGGTGGATCTTTTTTGCTAGAATGCAGGTGTGGTACTTGAGTCTTTGATGGAAATTAAGCCAGCCAGTCAGTTTGTATAGGTCACAGGTGTGGGTGAGTCTGTCACAACCCGAGACAAGGCAACAGGCTTTGTTTAGCGCATTGGTTATGCAGCTTAGGGTGGAGTTATCAGCAGTGCCGTAGATAACAATCCAGTAATCGATAAGGGAGAGGATGGAGGATGTGACAGCTATCTGCATGGCATGAGCGGGTAGGCTGTTTTTGATCCTGTAGAGGGTACCAACTCTCGAGTTGATCGCTGCCGAGAGGAGGTGTACATGTCTGTGGTAGGAGAGGGGAGGTATCTAGGGTGACACCCAGGTATTTGAAGTGATTGACGTGTTCCAGTAGGGAACCATCCGAGTTGGACATGTGAAGAGCCATCTGGCTGTACAGGCATTGGCGATGAGCAAAGGTCATGGCCTTGGTTTTGGAATAGTTAATGATCAGTCGGTGGTCAGCGAACCAACTTTCCAGTTCCCTGAAGTATTCGTGGAGGGTGAGCTGGAGGATGTACGGTTGGGGGGTGTTTCCAGTAGAGAACCGCATCATCAGCATAGAGTTTCAGCCACTTTTGCTGGAGTTTTGATCGCATAAGAACAGCAGCACATCAGATTGGTGGATTTTGTTTGGAAGGTTTGTGCAAAACAGGATACAGCAGGTAAGCTAACAGCTACGATGTTTAAAAAAAAAAGAGAAGAAAGAAAATATGTTTATATATATAATGATTGAAGGGAGCCAGGTCTTTTTTTGTAAGGAAAATTGGGGCAGAGGTTTGTTGGTAGCAGGGGCTGAAGATTTCTTTATGAGACTTACTGTTAAAATGCAGATTGACTAGGGAGATGTACAAATAGGCTTGGGGGCTGGGGAGGCCCCGCTACAGGCTTGAGTAAAACGTTGATTTAGTTAGTTGGAAGCAGAGTTGGGAGTTCTACTGGGTTGGTCTGCTATGGCCTTCAAGTCGCGAGGCCAATGATTTGAAATGGGGGAGGCATGTGGAAAAGTGCCTCGGGCCATGAGAAGGACCATTTCAGTAAAAGCTGTATTTATTTGGTGGGGAAACCTGACTGTCTAGACACTGGTTGAATAAGGGCTCCACGGGGCCTTGGAAATTAATGGTGGAAGGGAACTGGAGCTAGGCGAGGGGAACAGGATGTTTAAGCCTGGCAGTGTTGGGAGGTGCTTGCTCTGAATCATTGGGGGGTTTTAAGAGGTTTGGATGCAGGGGGAGGCCTCAGAAATCTGATGGGAAGAGAGCCCCCCCAGGCGGCAGGTGCACTGGAGCAGCACTGTCTCCGGGTAACAGAATACCTCCTTGTTTGCATCTGGTGGTGCTCCCAAAAAATGAGAAGGAAGTAGCTCTTTCCAGTGAGAACCCTTCCTTTGTTGCTTCACGGAGCCTCACACATGTTAGCGGGACCATGTGTCTTGGAAACGGACCCCTCCCCCACTGTACAAACCTCGCGGCTACCTCCTTGTGTCCTCAGGAGGAGTTTACATCCCTCCTATTTTCCTCTAAAGGATCCCTGGCTTCCCCCATTGAGGAGGTGACTCGAGGGCCAGCAGCAATCTCACTGTCCCATGGGGAGAAAAGCAGGATGACGCGGTGAGAGCCAGGGATTGAAAAGGGCCTATGCATATGGATAGGTGAATGCTACAGTGCATAGTGGCCAAAAAAGGGCAATAGAGCACTGCAGACCAGGGCAGAAGGGGACTGGTGAAGGTTTCTGAGGGACCAAGTTGACAAGATGGGCCGACGACAAGGCCTAGCGGGGGGGTGATGAGCAACCACATGGCATGACATCACACGCCAAGGGAGTAGGCCAAAGCAGCAACTAGGCCATTTCTGAAGCAGGAGAAGTTTTTTCTTGTTGGGATGAGGGTTTTGGTCAGGATACTGGGCGAGGTGTCTCTCGGGAAGAGAAAATGGGGGGAAGGCACATGGGTGCCACGAGGCAAGGGAGCAGGCCAGAGGCCTGGTAGTGAGGGACCTGGCCATGTGACATGATGTCACACACCAGGAAGGCCAAAACAACAGAAGGAGGCCCAAGAAAAGGATGGTTATTTGGAAACAGGGTTCGGTAATGGGAGGACGGGATCTGCCATGGAAGGTGACCGTGGCCTAGGCTGGGAGGGGTACCATTTTGGGGACAAGCAGCACCCAGAACCTGCCAAGAAGGCTTGGGGGGCAGTGCATGGGAAGTGGAGTGGAGAGGCCTGGGAAGGCTTAGCAGCCATAGCATGGAGAGGCATGCAAGGGGACAGCCACAGGAGGCAACATTTTAAGCTTTTTTGAGGCCTGGGAAGGGGGGGCAAGTTGGTTAACTGTTTCTCTCAAAAAACAGGGCCGGGTCATAGGGGAGGATTATGGGATAAGTTGTTTAATGGAATTTTCATTTCTTGTCGACGGGGGGCCCTTCCACATGAAGGCATGTTGTAAACATAAATTAACAACAGAATCTTGTTTTCTTCTGTCAGTTGTCTTCACAGTTAAAAGGATCAAAGGACATGGCACCAAAGAAGAGCAGACAATCAAAGGAAGAAGCTTACAGGGCTATAATCGAGTTGGCAGAAAAAGCCAACAGAATGTGGGAACTGGTGGAAGGGGAGGAACCGGGGAGACCCGGGTAGAAAAGGAAAGCGGGACTGGGAAAAGGGGGCAGAGGGAAATGACCAGCTGAAAGGCCACGCAGTCCCACTAGGGTACAACCACTAGCAGTGGGATCCACCAAGGTGGCTGATCCAGTACCTCTGCAGCCCATAGACCCAGTACTGCCAGTAACTCCCCAAGAACAAGTTGGGATCCCCTCTGGGGAACCCAGACTGGATCCCCAGAATATAGTGATTCAGGTAACACACCCAGTGCAGTGGGTGACAATATAAAAGAATATATAAGTCAAATTGTGTCAGCACTTGGGACAGAAGATTTAGGGCAAATGGAATCAGCTCTGGCAGAGATTAGGATGGAGAAAGAGGTGCTGAAAACAAATGAAGGGGGTACAGAGAAAGAAGGAAAAGGAACAAGGGAGATAGGGGCCCCTGGGATGAGGGTAGGCGAGCATGTTCCACTGGCCACAAAGGAAAAAATATGGAAAGGAGAGTATGTGGATATATTTGCTTTGGTGAGCCGGGAAGTGGCAGTGAAGTATGAGGAAGTAGAGAACATAGGAAAGAGTGAAATGGCAGCAGCGGTAGTGTTGTTAGTGAAGAAGGAGGAGGACATATTCACAAAAGGGAAGACTTGGGATGGGTGGTTCATAGGTTTTGCCACCTTCTCAGCCATTGTGCTGGAGAAGAAGCTGGAGTTGGGCATTCCGCTCATCACATACTCCCTAATAATAAGGCAGGCAAAGACAAAAGGGGGGGTGGGGTGGATATACTATGACGGATTTTTTCGGCAGAGAATGGCAACATACGGGGATGTAAGATGGGATACGAAGCAGCTAGACTTATGGACAGATTATGTAATGGATCTGTCCACACCCGAAGGGGAGTGGTGGAGGAAAGGAGTTACACCCCAGTGGTGCTGCTGGGCTTACAACAGGGCCTTTTGCTCATGGCCCCAATGTTGTTTTCGGCACGCATGTTCAAAATGTGGGGGAATGCACCTGGCAAGCAGATGCAGAATAACATGGGACTAAGGAGCACAGGGACCTGGGGGACATAGTTCAGGTCAACAGTTTTTTCGAGAAGGACAGGGGTTTAAAGGGCAGGCATGGAACAGGGGGGAGGGTAGGGGGAACACGAGTAGAGGAGGTCAGAATCACTGACCGGGAAAACCAAACACTGAGCAAGAGGGAGGGACCGGGGAGGGTAAACAGGATGAAGACAGACAGCAGTTTGGGGTGGCCAGAACCCCCATCAGGTTAGAGGCATGGACAGATTGGTTGGACATATATCTGAACAAAAGAGTGGTGGAGATGATCATAAAAGGTTTTTGCACAGGTTTTTCACTGCAGTGTGAGGGCCCCAGACAAGCAAGAGAGGAGAGCAACCTGGGGTCAGTCAAAGGGAGGGAAGAGATGTTAGGACAGAAGATAGAGAAGGAAAAGGCAGCAGGGAGAGTAGAAGACCCATTTGATACCCCCCCATTGCAGAACATGCAGATTTCGCCATTGGGTTTGGTACCCAAGAAACAGTAAGGGGAGTACAGGGTGATTCACCACCTATCCTATCCAGAAGGGGATTCGGTGAATGATTTTATCGGGAGAAGTATAGTAAGGTGACATATGTGACATTAGAGGATGCATTCCGGATAATCCAGGCTACTAAGGATGCATGGATGGCAAAAACGGATATCGAATCCACGTTCAGACTGCTGCCAGTTAGGAGAGAAGACTGGGACCTATTGGGTTTTAAAATTGGGGGTCAGTACTATTTTGACAAAGCCATGCCTATGGGATGTTCTATAGCACGTGCAACATTTGAAGCATTCAGCACCTGTTTGCAGTGGATATTTTAAGAGAAAACTGGTTATAGAATGGTCATCCACTATTTGGATGATTTTATTTTCATCGGTAGGTAGGAAAGGGAGACAACAAATGCTGGTCAAGTTTTAAGAACTGTGCAAAGAATTAGGGGTTCCGCTGGCACCGGAAAAAACAGAAGGGCCCAGCAGGGTGCTTGAATTCCTGGGTATTGAGATAGATGCCCCGAAGGAAATATTCAGGCTGCTGGACAAAAAAGTGGAAAAACTGAAAGAACTGATCCAAGTACACACCAGCAGGAGAAGGGTACAACTAAAACAAGTACAGCAGATGCTGGGGCACCTGAACTTTGCTTGTAGGGCTATTGGACCAGGGAGAACATTCACAAAAAGGTTAGCAAGGGCTACAGCCGGGGTCACCAGACCACACCATTGGGTAGACCTGACAAAAGGTGTCAGGGAGGATTTTAAAGTATGGGAGGAATTCCTCAGGGAGTATAATGGCTGCTCTTTCTGGCAAGAGGAGTGGGTGTATAACACAGACCTCGATCTTTACACAGATGCTGCTGGGGGCCTAGGCATGGGAGGGGCTACCTGAGGGGCAGGTGGTTTGCAGAACCATAGCCTTCTAACTGGGTAAGGGAAGGCAAGGTAAGAGATATAACATTGTTGGCAATCATGCCCATCTGGGCATGTACCCTGGTTTGGGGGGAACAATTACAGGATCAGAGAGTGACATTCTGGTGTGACAATAGAGCAGTGGTGGAGGTCCTAAACAACAGGGGATCCAGGTCAGAAACTGTCATGCAAGTCTTGCGACATTTAGTATTAAGGACCTTGCAGCTGAACATGTCATTCAAAGCAAAACACATAGAAGGGGTGCACAATACCCTGGATGACAGCCTTTCCCGTCTGCAGCTGGACCTTTTCCGGAGGCTGGCGCCAACAACGGAGGAGCAAAAAACACTCATACCAACTAACATCTGGGACATTGGCAAGAAGGAGCAGAACTGTTGTTTCACAGCTCATGGGCGCCTCGGATTCTAAGGGCCTACAATGGGGCCTGGTGAGTGTTTCAAACATTCAGGGCAACACACCATATGGAGGTAAGTAGACCACTCACAGAGGAACAATTAGGAAAGTTTGCTGTGGAGCAGTGGCAAAAAGGAACAGCCCACACCACCATGAGGGTCTATTTGGCAGGGACTAATGCTATCTGCAGTCTAAAGGGATGGAAGGACCCGACAAAATCATTGTTAATTAGAAGAATGATGCAGGGATGGAGTAGGTTGAAACAAGGGCCAGTAAACAATAGAAGACCAATAGGGAAGCAGTGGCTAGCAAAACTAAAGGATGTGCTCCCGGCAATATGCAGATCAAAGACCGAGGCCCAGCTGTTTCACACGATTTATGTTGTAATGTTTGCAGGGGCTATGAGAGTGAGTGAGGTGTTAGGCCATGGCAAAAAAGACAAGGAAGGGGGATTAGAATGGGAAGAAATAAGCTGTGGGATGAAAGAGATACAGATCAAGATTAAGAGGTCAAAGACGGATCAAAGGGGACAGGGTTGCATGGTGACACTAAAGAGACAGGTAGAGGGTGCAGTATGCCCAGTACAGGCTTTCTGGGCTTTCGCCACAGAGCATGGGACCAGGACAGGGAGATTATTTGTTCATGGTGATGGAAGAAGGGTCACCGGTTATCAATTCACAGCATTGCTCAAAAAAAGGCATGCAGTTCCTAGGGGAGGACCAGGTTAATTATTCATCCCACTCCTTGCAGATTGGGGCTGCCTCACAGTGGGCAGTGGCAGGCAAAACTGTGAATAATATTTTGGAAAAAGGACGCTGGCAGTCTGCCAGTTATAAGAGATACCTTTGAGCACTGAAGTAAGAAAATTAACGTATTGCATCTGTTTTCGTTACAGATGTGGAGAAAAATGGGGCAGGGGAGGACAGGGAGAGGGATACAATGGTGAGGAAACTAAGAGCATATATAAGATAATTATTTTTGCTTAAACCCCATAGGAAAGAGGGAGGACCACGGATGTCTGGATCTGTGGCCACTCCTATATTTATTGGGCAGAAAGGAGAGCAGAGAAAAAGGTTGGGGGAAAGCAGCTGTACCAAGATGTGAAACAATGTAGGTTGGTTTGGCGTGGCATCCGGGGGATGAGATGGGCACAACTGCTTCCCACCTTGAAGGAACTTAAGGAATGGCGACCCAGTCCAGACTTAATTATTATACATTTGGGGGACAATGACCTGGCGGGCAAGCTGTGGGTGGACACATACTTGCAGATAAAAAGGGACCTAAAAACAATACAGCAGTGGTGGCCTCGGGTAAGCCTTGCATGGTCAGATATGATACCAAGGAGGGTTTGGAGACAGGAGCACAGCCACTGAGCAGTGGATAGGGCCAGGAGAAAGATGAACAGAAGGGTAGGGACATTGGTAAGGAATATGGGAGGACAGGTAATATAGCGGGGTGTAGAAGAATGGGTAGAAGATTTCTACAGATCAGATGGGGTGCACTTTTCGGATCTAGCCATAGACATGTTCAACACAGAAATGATGGGTTTTATAGAAGCATGGAAGAGGCATGCAAACAACGGAATATAAAAAAAAAAATATATATATATATATATATATATACTGTATATATAATTAAAAAAAAGGGGGAAGAAGAGAAGGGTTAGGAAGGAGTTTTCCCTGAGGTAAGGGAGAATAATACCCTAAGTGAAGGGAAAGCCAGTCTTCCAATGCAAGCTGGAGACTGGCTAATGGGGAAAAAAGGGGGGAAGGAGGGAAGGGGGGAAGAAAAAGGAATTAGACCAAAAGAGGAAGAAGATGAAGGAGAAAGCGGTCTCAGTTTTCACTGTTACCTAACAGAAAAGGAGAAGAAGAAGGCACCCAGGTTTTCACTTGGGGGGAGAAAAGAGGAAGAAAGAGGGGTGATCAGAGAATGATATATGGATGAAAATAAAGGAAATTGTGAGAGATATAATAATAAAAGATGATGAAATGGAACATGGAATTATGATATATAAATAAATGAATTGCCAATCTGAGCACAACAACAAACAATGGTCTCTGTCTCTTTGTGAGGGAAAAGGGGGGAATCCGGGACAATGAAGTTTGTCCTTTAAGGGGCAGACCAGGTTGTCCTGGTGCACCCCTTCCCTTTCCATCAGGTTGGTTGTGCTCAGAAGGGAAGGGGGAAGGAAGGGGAGGGGACAAGGGATAGAACAATGGCCAGACAGCAGGAAGGGAAGGGGCAAGTGGAGGTAGATAATGGACAGCACAGAGGGGTTTCAGTCACTTTTTGCTGGAGTTTTGATCCCTCCTACCCACCCTTCTTGACAGAGCAAGAGGGGAAGATAGTCAAGAAGGGTATGTATGGTTGGTCTGTCAAAGGTGGATGACAGACGCATCCGATCGGACAGCTTGGACTGCCAAAGGTGGATGGCAGATTATAATATGGTTATGGACTGACAAAGGTGGATGGCAGGAAAAAGGAGAAAAAGAGGGGGGAGGAGGGGGGAAAGAAAAAGGAATAAGACCAAAAGAGGAAGAAGATGAAGGAGAAAGCGGTCTTGGTTTTCACCATTACCTAACAGAAAAGGAGAAGAAGAAGGCACCCAGGTTTTCACCTGGGGGTAGAAAAGAGGAAGAAAGAGGGATGATCAGAGAATGATATATGGATGAAAATAAAGGAAATTGTGAGAGATATAATAATAAAAGATGATACAATGGACTTACAATATATAAATAAATTAATTGCCAATCTGAGCACAACAACAGACAATGGTTTCTGTCACTTTGTGAGGGGAAAGGGAGGAATCCGGGACAATATGTTGCATAAGCTTAAAGCTTGCTTCAGTTAAAACTGCTTCCCATTCTTGCATGAAGGTAATGTTTTCCATCTCAAAAGTGGAGTTGTTCAGCAGTCTCAGCCCTCTAAGTATCTTTTGTACCTGCAAATATACCTCAAAGCTAGTCACAATCCAATAGATTCTCCTTAACTGGTGTGTTGATTTCTCCAGATTTTTAAAAGCATCAAACAGTGACTTCACATCTGGCAGTCCATTATCTGGTTCTGTTCCCACTAATAGAAATGGGTCTACTGTCCCTGCAGGTGCAGGCAGTTTACTTACGTAGTCCAATGGATTTGTAGACTCTGTATTGAAAATCAAATTTGGTGTGGCTTCAAGTGTTATTTTTGCTGAGTTTATTTGCCTGCTGTATTTTCCTTTTGTAGCTTTCAAGCGTTCTCTCTCCAAACTGTAAGCCCCACTACCGTTCATGGCCGCCACACACAGACAGACAAGAAGAAAAAGCTGAATTAAAAAAAAGGCAGCAAGTTTTCAATGGGCAATAGTCCATCAAACCCTGTCTTGACACTGCCACTAATCGAGATAACCTGTTGTAAATAACGAAATGTACCTCCTACCCAACTTCATTCTTCCAGCTGCAGTTCTTATTAATTCCCTGTCAGTGATTACCTGCCCTTCTAATTCACTGCTACTCTGCTCAGCAGCATCTCCAAATGTCTGCTGCTGGCAGAAAAAGCACTAGAAAAACAAAGCCAGGCAAGGACAGATACACCACAACAGTGCCATGCAAGGTCAGTGGAGTAAACCTAGGTATATCACACAATTTGATAGGCTATGCCTACAGTTCAGTGGGCCCGAGCAACACGCCATGTCCCCTGCCTGAGCTATATAAATCAGTTCCTTTCAGCCTCACTCAGAAGCACTTTTTCTTTGCTGCAGACTGATGCTCTGCCCTCCCCCTCCAGATTTTCTCTAGTGTTTTTTTGCCACTTTTCTTATGATTTTGGACTTCTGTATAGTTTGTGCCTCTCTGGCTTTCTAGATCAGTATTTTGCTTTTTGCCTTCCTTGCTGCAGCTGCGCTTCTCTCCGTCTTCTTTTCCTGCTGCAATCCTGTGTTCCCTGTTCTTTGTGCTTCTAAGTTTAGTTATTTTGGAGCTTTCTAATTTTCCCTGCATCTTCCCTCCTCAGTTGCTTTGCTTTGCACTATTCAGTCCCATTTTTGTTGTTTTTCCCTACCTTTGGCATCTCAGTTCTAACTACAATCCCTGATTGTTTACACCTGGCTCCTAACTAGGTAGCCACTCCCTTCTGTGTTCTGTTCTTGTTCACCAGCAGCCTGCTCCTAGATTAAGATTCACATTACTCCTGCTTTTCTTAGCAGTTTAAATTGTTTATACTGCCTCAGCTACCCACCTTGCAAAGCATCAACAACTAACACTAACTTCCTCTGTGGAACTGGTTGGCATGCACTCCTCCTTCAGTCCACGTTTGTATCATTCAGTTTCATGTAATGCCCTAGTCATCTTAATAAGTGAATTGGCCATTGGGCTTCACCACTGCCACCACTACTTATGCACAAGTCCCCTAGAATTCTTCAACAGCAGAATTTTGCACAGAACTTGCAATCTACCGCAGAATATCTGCAATGCCGCAGAATTCGCTGTTCTTGGTGATTTTTTATTAATATTTCCAGTTTAACTGTTGCACCTGGTTCCCTTCCCCCTTTTATATCCAGAACCCCTCTATGCTTAGCATATTATGTTATCGGTGCTATCACATCATGCATTAGCTAATGACAGGGCTGCATTCTGCCACATAAATTAATAGTCACTTATCTACAACAGCTCCCACTCCCAGAGGAAGTGGCACAGCATATTAGATACTGTACTGTGGTATTTGCTCAACTTATATTACAGCCTAATAACATTTTCAGTCTTAAGTTATTACACCAAGGCCAACTTAAATACTTTACAATAGCATAGACCTGCTAACTCCATACCTTCATTTCTACAGATTTATTTCTGCCTTTAAGGTATGGAGATGTCATCTGAAATGAATAACTGGTAAAATGAATTAACCTGTTGTTTTTAAGAAAATAAGTAATTATGCCCAGAAAGGTGGAATTTAATAATGTGTAGACCTGTTAAAAAAACAGATCTACTAAATGAATAATTGTACTGTATACATTTTTACCAGGGTTATTGATTATAAGTTATCACAGGTTGATAGAATTACCTAAAAGTTATGGAGAAATGTTTGTTTGTAGGGCCAGCTGTTGGGCTAGCAGGTAGCATGTTGTGTTCCTGTGTGGATGACTCAGGTTCAAAGACGAGCTCTGCGAGCTGGATGGGCAGCACAAGCATGAGTGGGGGCCAACCCTGTCGCACTACACCGCTTTTGAGCCAGGGAAGGTATGGCACAGTGTTCTGTCACTCGGGTGACACCATGTGACAGGCTGGGAAGCCTTCTTTCACAAGGGGCTTATGTGTATGTCATGGCCTAATGGGGTTACTTAGTGTGTCAGGAAAAGTGAGTTGGCATGAAAAATTAGTCTTGCAGTATCTCTTCTATTCTGTTTATTACACTTCCAAAGGGATCTGTATAAATGAAGATACAATTTTACTGTCACAAAAAGGGAATTGTTTTTTAAAATTATGTTATGGATTGCATATAAATATATGAGTGATACAGAGTGGGGACCTCATGAGTGGTGTAAACAGCATGAGTATATAGATAACTTATTTGTCACATAAGGTCCCATCTGCTTATTTCATTTATGTGATAGGATAGGACCCTAAGTGATAGACTTATTTTTAGCTTTTTTAAAAATAAAATTATTTCTAAAAGGCTGTATTTTTTTGAACTAGTGTTACTGTGTGTTCCCCCATACTGGTTGCCATAGCCTTTGCCATGGATATGAAGTCAGGATGACAAGCTGACACTAATGTGGCAGTTCATTGGTGCCACAGAACTTCTGCAGAAATTACAAACCACCGCCGCAAAATTTCTGCAGCATATGGTAATCCTGCCTCAGAACTTGGTCCCAAAGTACTGCAGAAAAGTAGGGGCCTTGCTTATGCATTCTACTTCATAAGCAGCCATTAAACCTTACCTGTGTTTCATTCCTTCATGTGCTTATGGTCATCAGGCTTTGCAATGGCCTCCAATTATCCCTGCATTCAGATAGCAATTGCTTTCAGCTTAGCAGCAGTGTTCAGCACATTTCATTGCTTTCCTGTGCTCATGTTGTCAGGCTCACCATGGCCCCAATGTCTCCCCATCAGATTCATGCCAGTCACATCCCCATAATATAGCTCTGGACCTGCCCTGCAGCCAACGGTCTCACTCTTCACCCATGAAGTCCAGATCTTGAGGATGTAAATCTCGGGGCGGGGTCATTCTCACCCAGTGTGTATGTCCTTGCTCCAGGTGGAGCTTTAGCCATGCAGATGTATTCCATGCCACCTCTTGATGTAAAAATTAAGACTTCAGATGCTGAAGGGTGAGGCCCTTAAGCTCAAGGGGGATCCTTTAGCTGTGCAGACTGAGTTGGCAGCCACCTACAAAAGCAACTCTCCCTATAACCGCCTATGGTTCACCTGGTCTTCATGTCTTCCCCTTCCCTGCCCATCAAATGCTCAGCTTCATCTTTAGGACTCCCTCATCGAGGCCAGGTGAGTGCCTTTTAGTGGCTGTAGTTCACTCACAGCCCTCTCACAGCAGTCCTGTTAGAGGGATAGATTGAGACCCTTCCTCTAAATTGAATTTTTCCCCTGAATTGGGTCTCTAAATTGTAGTAGCTGAGCCTTCACTGAATGTATCCCAAGCTTGGTGGGAAGGTGACCTAGGCCTTGGATCCCCAGAGGTTTCATCCTCATAGGGTGTTTTTCCTCTGCTCTCCTCTCCTCTGTGCTGAAGGTCATAAAAGCTTGACAGTCCATACAGTAGTATATTTCTGTAAGTTTGTCCAAGTAGGTTTCCACTGTTGGATGGAGTTGGATGATGGCTCTCCTTTGCCATTCCTCTCTCCTTGGAAGTCATGCCCCTCTGCTCAGTTTTGATGGCTATCAGCTTTGTGCATCTCTGCCTATCTCTGTTTCCAGTCCTCACTGGTTGCTGTCAATCTGTACTCCTCAGCCTCCATGATCCATGCTGCTCAGTACTTTCTTTTTTGTGCTCCTTCTAAGGTACCTTTAGCATAAGGGAATCCTTCCCATGGCACCTCTATGGATGGTACCCTCCTGGAAGGTTCCTTGCCTTTCAGTACCCCCAACAGGGTGGTAGTTCCCCACAGAACAGAGTGTGAATGGCCAAAACTTATCAACAGTTGCACAAGTACAACCACACACTAAGTTACGTAAGCCAATTGAACTGATTGTCTGCTAGGGATGTCAATATGGAATAATTCCCTACACACCACACTGTAGAAAATCTGAGACACAAAATAGTTACACTGATGACAATAAACTGCAAACTTTATTTGGTGCCAAAAAAGCTGAATTTGTATATGTTTTGAAACTGGCCTCAGCAATGTCTTTTTGTAACTACCGTAATGTCCCTGCGGTATCTGTGTGCTGTGAGATCCTCTGTTTATCTAAAAGGAAATGTCTCCATAGCTTAGAAGTTTCAAAACTCTTTTGACTTCCATACCTACTATGAAATCAAATCAAAAACTGGCCAGATTCAATGCCCCTCCTGTTTTCACCACTTTGGATTGCACACCTCTTGAAACAGTTCAGGCTTTCAAATACCTTGGAGTGTGGCTTGGCAGCTAGCTGGAATTCTCAGCCCACATTGATGCCATCTATACAAAACTCCATCCCAAGCATGGTGCACTGTACTGCAACAAAAGTGGCTCATCTCTGCATGTCCTTAGGGAGCTTTTTACCAAAATGGTGCTCTCTGTCTTTGACTATGTGGATGTGGTCTATGGCACTGCCCTTTTCACTTCCCTCACAAGACTGGACACCCTCTGCAACTCCTGCTGTCACTTTGCTACAAACTACTCCCCCTTGCACACACCATTATTTACTGTATTCATCCCTATCCATCCTCCTGCCCTCACATCACATGGCTCACAGCACCTCCTTTTTATCTAAATACTGGTTTGGTTCTCCTCCCTCTTACCTCTTCTCTCTCTACTCCAAACTTCCCCCTGCTTCATGTTCTCTTCATTTACAGGACCATCATGCTTTTTCCACTCCACACCCCTGCACCTGTGCTGGGCAATCTACCTTCTCCTACTGATCTACTGACTTCCCTCACTGTGAAACCAACTCCCTTCCCCTCCCCTCCTCTCTTTGACTCTCCCCATCCCCTGGATCTCATAGGCACCAGTTGAAACTCCATCTCCTACCCATCTATTCCTGTTATCTTTCCTCCTGACACTCCCTGGACCTAACCTTAACCATCCAGTTGGGTTTCCACTCCTGCCATGTTTCACTACCATGCCACTTCAATCTCCTCTCTACAGTATGAGGTCAGAAAACAACAGGCCCTTTTGGTCATTCACCTCTTGTCAATACCATGTTTGTTCACCTGGTATTGTTCCACATCTGAATGTGCACTTCTTATGTGTCCTTTTTGAGCTGTACTGTTGCTTCCACATCCGAATGTGTACTTGTTAGGTGTCCTTTCTGAGTTGTTCCACGCTTCATTTTCTGCATATATAAGTTTTGTATTTTTTCTAACTTTGTACAAATATTTACCACCATTTTACATTTATGTAATGAGCTACTGTTCTTCCTCTGTTCCTCTCCTGTGGGTCACACCTGGAAACAAACATATGCTTGGCACTATGGAGGCAGCTATGGAGACATTTCCTTTTAGATAAGTAAGCATTAAGTATTTGGCTATGTGGCTGGATGACAAGTTATCCTTCACTGTGCTTATTGAATTGCTCTGCAAAAGGTTACCCCAGAGACTTGGGTTTTGTTATAGAAATAAATTCTGTTTTAGTTCTGAGGCAAAGAAAAGACTTATTCAGATGACAGTTCTTCCCCTATTAGACTAAGGTGATAATATACGCAGAAGTGCTGCTGGTTCTCATCTAGCTAAACAAAATGTGATTTACCTAGGCATAGACTACCAGATGGGTAGCTGGGTTAGGTAGTTCGGTAGCTGTGATTTTTGGCTGGGTAGAGTAGTTTTGGTAATGTACTGCCCTACCTGACATAACAGTGTACTTCTCAGGTCAGGTAGTTTTGACACGGGTAATGGGAAATTAGAAACAGGCATTACAGGGCAGCCAATTGCAGCTTGTGGGGTCCTGGGACTCCTGCCAGGACATCCACGCTGGAAACAGACATTAAAGGGAAGCCTATGGGGTCATTCATGAGCTTACAGCATGAACAGGGTCACATAACACTGGCTTGACAACCTGATTGATCAGTGGTATCTGTGCTCCATCTGTTGTAAGCCTGTTTTGCACAGATAGCAGCTGGCAGCAGACTGGAGTGGAAGCAGCTCTGTGTCTGTGGTCTAGCACTCGCTCTGCAGTCTGCAGCTACATCATGGCAGTCATTTAGCTAAAAGTTGAATTTAAACAAATCATAAAAATAAAACCTCCATGAAGGAGCAAATGGAGTTGGGGTTGTGATTGAGGACTGAAACAATTTCAGGGAGGGGGAAATTAGGTGATCAGCCTTGGTCGAGGAGGTGGATGGTGTGGTGCTGGGGAGAGAACAGAGAAGGAGCAAGGGGGTGACAAAAAACACAGAAGGCAAGGCACTGGCTGCTTGGTTAAAAATGTATTACTTTTTGTTAGGTGCCTCTGAGCCCTGTCATTAAATTATTACTGTATTAGTCAGCTACACTGTGTCTTTCTAAAGCATAGTGAAAGTCTTGTATGGCTGTGTATTGCAGTGTTTGTTAGGTGCCCCTGGCTGAGCCCTGCCATTTGCTACTGTGACAGTCAGATACACTGTGTATCTCTGCAGCATGGTGAAAGCCATTTAGGCTGTATTGTATTGTTTTTTAGGTGCCCCATGCCCTGTCATTTATTACTGTGACATAGCTACACTGTGTATCTCTGCAGCATAGTGAAAGCCATTTAAGCTGTTAGGTGCCCCAAGCTGTGGCATTTTTTTACTGTGACATAGCTACTCTGCGTGTCTCTGCAACATAATGAAAGCCATGTAGGCTGTATTACACAATTAGGTGCTCTGAGCCATCATTTATTACTATGACATTGCTATACTGTGTGTCTCTGCAACAGTTAATGAAACAATATCAATTTTTTTCATGGCTATGTCTACTATGTCTCACATATCCCAGTCTATGACTACTAAAAGTAAGCACAGTGCTTCTGCATGTGCAACTGTTAATGATATGGACAATATGAATCATACCACCAATGAAGAATATTGCAACAATAATAATAACATCACCGGGACTGGCACTAAATGTCCTCCTGAACCAAAAAAAGCATGTTAACAATGAAATGATAATAGAGTTTCGGAAAGAACTGACTGGAGTTGTAGAGGTACTGAACATTTTTCCACATGTGCCAGGATACTTCCAGCTGCTGAAGCAGCATGCAAGGAGGCATCCTCCTCAAATATAAGCTTCGGTGCTAAGGCAGCAAATGCTGATAGAGATGGTGGTGATAGTGGGGACTGGTAATGGGATAGCCTAGGCTATGTCCCACATAATGATGATGGCACTTCCTGTTCTTCTGAATCTTGTGGCAATGAGGTCTGTATTTTTGATTAGGGAGTATGAGAAGATGCCACTGTAAGGCACAAAAGGCATGTGCAGAAAAAAATCATATGCTAAACATCAGAATAAGAAGATGAGCATGAATAAGAACAGTTTATCTCAATAAAGAAATGGCAGTGTAGGGTTTCCTCCTGGCCCCTTGACTGTACAAGAAATAATGCCAGGGACCATGGCACAAAGCAGAAAGGTAAATCTTCAATGTGGAATTTATTTTATATTGACCCTGCAGAGAATTCTTTAGTTGTATGTAGTCTGTGCAAAAAGAGCATCAGTCGTCATGGCAAAGTGGAAAATTTGGGAACATCAGTAATGATGTGACATGCAAAAGCAAAACACCCAGTTGAGTGGGGCAGAGCAAGGGGCAATGTGGTTGGTATGGGCGGTAATGGAGGTGGTGGTGATGGTGACCATAGTGACAATGAACTAGAGGCAGGAACTGACAATGAATCACTTGATGTGTCCTTGCAGTCTTCCCAGACAAACATAGATTGTTTTCTGCTGACACCATCAAGAACTGCAAAATCCCCAGGTAGTACTCCACATGAAAAAGGCGTGAAAAATACATTCTCCAAAAAATGTAAAAGATCTTTTGATTCTTGTCAACTAACATTAAAAAAAAATGTTGCAAGGACATCAAAATTTACCTGCAATCATTCAACATGCCAGCTGTTAAATAGAGCCATTGCAGAGCTGTTGGCCAATTGTGAACTCCCTTTTGCTTTTGTTACCAAAAGGACTCCATCATTACAACCTCCTTGATCCTTCTGATCCATTCCACAAGAGTGGGGGGGTTCCATTCTTAGCCATCTGGAGGTGATACATTTTAGTCCCACCGCTAGGAGCACAAGTGCTACCTTCCGGCTGTCACCCTTTAAACATATGATTGTAGGGGTTGCAATAATCCAATCCTCAAAGGTATGGGGGATTGTTACACCCAGAATTCATTCCACTGCCCCTTCTAAATTGTTCCAGAAGGTGGCCAGTTCTGGGCAGGCCCAAAAAATGTGGCAATGGCTACCCTCCCCTCTGCATTCCCTCCAACAGGAGTTGTCACCTCCTGTGTAATGTTGGGTGATCAGTGTCACTCTAAAGAAATGTACAAGAGTCTTAAAATAGAATTCATGCCACGTTGGAGAAGAAGTTACCTTCCAGCCCACTGACAGTCTTTGTTTCCAATCAGCCACTCTGAGTGTAATGCCCGCTTCTCTCTCCCAGAGTGTTTTGTACTGGAGCAAGGAATCCCCTCCTCCCTCTAGAAGCAACCCATATAAATTCATCATGGGTCTGATTTTAGCAGTGATGGTCACCACCCCATATAGGAATTGCTCCCAAGGTGAATATGGTCTAGTTAATCTCAAAAGGTGATCGGAAGAGTTTATAAAATGTCTGACCTGAATAAATCTAAAGAACTCTTTACGTCCCAATTAAACTAATCCTTTGCTCTCTGAAATGAGATGCAGTGATCCCCCTCAATTAGCTGCGTGAACCTTGTGACTCCCCTTTTGGCCCATCCAGCAAAACTCAGATCCAGCATGGGTGGGAAGAAACTTAAATTAAATCTGATTAGGGATAATGGGCGTGTCACCACTTTTAAGGAAAACCACATTGCTGTGAATATTTTGCAGGAGCTTGAACAACAATTCCAGAAATGGCTTACTCCGTATCCTTGATTTCCAGTGTTCATAGTGTCAGATAATGGTGCTAACATGGTCAAAGCTGTTAGAGATGGCAACTACCAATACATACCTTGTTTTGCAAATTGTTTAAAACTCCTCATCCATAGTTTCTTAAACAGAAACAGAAATGTTGAAAACCTGTTAGGTCTTGCTAGGAAAATATGTGGACATTTCAGCCACTCTGAAAGCACTAAAAATCCTGAAGGGGCAGCAGAGGTCAAACAACTTACCACTGCATACATTAAAGCAGGAAGTTCCATCCTGTTGGAATTCAACATTTTACATGTTGGAAAGGCTTCTTGAACAGAGAAAAGCTGTTCATGACTACACCATTCAGAATCAAATATGTAAAATAAACATCATGCTCACTTCCAGCAGCTAGACTCTACTTGAATCTTTGGTCACCATATTGCAGCCATTTGAGGTTGCCACATGTGATGTCAGTGGAGACAGTGCAACTCTGACTCAAATTCTTCCTCAAATAAGATTTTGTCATATTTTCCTAGATGACATAAAGAAAGACTTTCTGTCAAAAGAAGACACTACCTTTGTTATGCTGGCAGATGACTTGAGTCTCAGAATGTTGATCGATCAGAGAATAAATGCCATGTTAAGCAATGACACCCATATGTTGCCTATGTTTCTAGATCCCCATTTTAACAGGAACATTGAAACCATCCTTCCTGCAGAGGAAGACACTGAATATTGAAGAGATCTTCTGCTAACCAAATGTGACACTGCCCCAACACCATTAACTGATGTATAGCAGTCAAACCCTGCTGAACCATCAAAGTGCACCTCTGGCACACACAATAGCAAGTCTACAAATTCTTCATAATCACCAGTGTCATTAGCAAAGGAAAGGACATCTACAGCTACTTCATGGGCATCCTATGTTCAGGGTCAGAAAGAAAAATCACTTCTGAGTCACCTGCAACAACATAGACTAGTATCCTGTAAAGAAAGCACAGCTGGTTCATCTGCCAGACTGGTAACCATCTCACATAGTACAATGATCCTGGAATATTTTGCAGGCCATACTGTGATTTTTCTTAAGGAAGATCCATTACTCTGTTGGAAACAAACGAGAACAATTTGGCCAAATCTAGCAAATCTTACAATAATGTACCTCAGTTGTCCACCTTCAAGTGTATATTCAAAACATAAATTTAGTGCAACTGGAGGAATAGTCACTGACCAAAGAACACTGCTAAGTCCAGTAAATATGGAATGGCTTACATTTCTCAAAATGAATGCTGACAATGTCCCAATTGTCCCAAACACTGAATTATGTAATTCTGACCCTGAAAATGAACAACAGCCTGCAAACAGTGATACTGAATACAATGTAGAGGTTGTATATGAAATGAATAGAGCCATCACCACTGCTACCATTCCAGCCACATGTGCCACACTACTCTTAGTTTTCTTTTGCCAGTCATCAAGTTTAATATTATGTAAGTTTGATGCTCACCATGGGTATACTTTTTGGAAACAGCAGCAGTTTCAATCAGTGCAGCTGCATCTCTTTTACCTATCTCATCAATGCCTGCCATGGGTATACTATTTGGAAACAGGAGCAGGCTGAATCAGAGCAGCTGCACCTCTCATACCTACATGAGCAATGCTCACCATGGGTATAACTTTTGGAAACAGCAGCAGGCTCACTCACAGCAGCTGTGCCTTTCTTACCTGCGTCAGCAATGCCCACCATGGCTATAGTGGCTTGGGGCACCTAACAAACAGTATAATAGTCAAAAACAGGCTTTCACATGATTTTTGTTATGATCAGGGTTGGGGAACAGGATAGTAGAATGAAACTGGTAGTAGCTACCCAACCCAAACCAACTACTCATTTTCCATCTGGGTATTTTTAGGGTAATTTTGGGTAGTTTAGAGGTATTATTTAGTCTTGAGGGTAAGGTATTTTAGTACCTGCCCATGCCTACATTTACCATAGAGCACACCAGTTTATTACTGGTTTACAGGCCAAAACCCATCATTGTCTCCTATATGTGAAAGTGGGATGAAATTAATTTGAGATCAGAAGGCTCAGGAATCTACATTTGTGGTCCTTTAATGCTATGAAGAATTCATTGCCAACATACTGTACATATCAAATCTCCTTCAGAGATCTACAGGATTGTATAACCTAAGAAAGCTCAGTACTATTCTGCTTGATGTCCCAAGGCCCTCTACAAAATATGATAAGATGGCTATGATAGATTGACCCCCCCCACACACACACACACACTTTGAAGGCTATGGCATACTTCTTTCACTATAAAGTCTACTGCAGTAGCAAACTTTTCTCTCTTCTAAACTATATATTTCTAACTCTACCCTTATGGGAAGGCCACCCATAATAGTATCTTCTGCTCCCTTGACTGACCCTCTTTCATTTCCTTTTCATTCCCTGCCTATGCCTGCATAAAAAGAGTACCGTGTGTTTGTTTCTGGGCAGAGTGTAAAGAAGTGTAGCCCTAAAAACACTTCTCCTAGAGATGCACTGAGTGCTCTGGGCAAAAGAAATGGTGCAAGCAGTAAGAAAGAGTTTAACAGCATAAACAGAAAGACTGCACTGGGTACAAACTTATTGTCTTTGAAATTGAAGAGAGCTCTTACCTGAGCACAGCAATCCTGCAAAATGGGCTCTTAGGAACTAGCAGCCCCAGGTGGAGACTGTTATATAGAAACTCCCTGGCTATCAATTAACTGAAAAGGAGAGGAGAGAGATAATTATGATGTGTTATTGAATATCTTTTGTTACAGAGTGAATCTAAAGTAAAGGAATGGCTCATTATTGGTTGATGTCTTAAAGCTATAAGTGAAGTCACACTGATCTAACCAAATATTTGTATTAGAGGAGGATTGACCATTAATTAGAAAAGGGGCAGATCAACTGACCTAATGATGATGTAGGGACTTGTATAAAAGCAGCCCTAGATCACATAAAAATCAGATAGGCCTGAGAGTGCATGAGGAGAGGTTATCTCAAACACAGAAGATTGTAGAAACTGTGATAAGAAGGTGTTCTACTCTGTGGCAGAGCTACCAGGGGAGGGTAGTTCTGAGAGCTCAGAAGAGCTGTTTTCTTTTGGTTTATTCCAATTTTTATTTTGTTATTTAAGTCTGAAGTTTAAGACTTGTGCCAAATGTGGTATATTTTTATTTTTGTATATAAAATATCCTTTTTACAAAAACAGAATACTCCTTCTGGAAAATAAACATCACGCCTAGCAAAGGTGTGTTAACCTTATTTTGGAAGTCTTGACTCACTTATTTATCCAACCCACATAACCCAGTCACAATGGCCTTTAGCTGGCCTGCCATCACAGCTTGGAGTGCCCTGCACGAATGCCTTATAATGAATTCATTAGTCAGTTCCTCTTATTTTAGGTTCTTCTTGGTCAATTCTGTATTGAAAACTGGGTATGCTTTTGAAATACTACATAAATGAGGGGCATGATTTAGCCACCAACATGATGGCAGCTTACTCTGTGAGCTCTTTCCTGCCTGAGCCTAATCTAAGCTTAGTCGTCGCGATCCCGGGGAGTTTTGCTCTCAAAATGTAATCTAATATAGGGTCAAAACCTTGCCTACCAGGCAGCACCATCATTTGGAATGATCTTAATGTTATACTGCAGATAGTAGGGCCATTTCTCGTAATGCTTCTGGCCTAGTTAGGCCACGCAGGCCTCTACTGTAATCTGCAGCCATCCGACCATTACCTAGTCCTTGGCCTGAGCATCAGGTGACCATAGATAAGGAGCGGGCTTTAAGTAACTCTCAATCTATATCATAATGGACCCACTGACAACTGTGCTACCTACTAAACCTGCTTGTCCCACCGACTCAGAGGTTCCACAACAGTCCTCAGTAGGCGAATCTCTCCAATATATCACCAAGATGCTGGAAACAGTTCTTCTGCACATAGACAACATCAACCTAACCCTGTCAGACACTGTTACTGAGGTTCAACACTTGCAAGATCATATGAATGTCTCTGAGCAAAGACTTGAAAATTGTGAACTCAAACAACAACAAATGTGGCAACGCCTGCACAAGCAAGAAGAACGCTTAGTCGCCCTCTGGGACAGATCCAAAGACCAGGAAAACAGAGGCTGGCACAACAATTTAAGAATCATTGGCTTGTCTGAAGGGTCTGAGGGTCCATCAATGGAAAAATTCCTTAATAAGGATCTACCCCTTATCTTAGCGGAACTCTTTAGGGGCACTATTGAGGTGGAACGAGTGCACCGTGTGTCCATGCAGCCCAACAAGTCTGCAAGCTCACCAAGACCTGTAGTTGCTTAGCTACTCCACTATTCCACAAAAGAGAGAATTCTTCATGCAGCAGGGACATTGGAATACTTAGCTGGCAAGGGGCCCAAATTTCAATATATCAGGATTTTGCCCAAGAAACTGCAGCGAAGAGAAGAGCTTTTGGTCCCCTAAAACTGTTTTCTGTACCAGCATAATTTTAAGTTCAAATTCAAGAATCTTACCAGACTGCAGGATTCCAAAGAATGGAGGGAGATAACTGTGGATCACCCAGGCGAATTGGAGCGCTGGCTTGCATGGTTCTGGCCCCTGCCGCTCCCTCCTACATCTCCCAGAAGGCTATAGGAACCCTCTGCTGCTGGCCCATCAAGTAGGAACACTTCTTCACCTGCAGGGACTCCGGGGACCACATTACCCAATGGACCAGCCACTCCAGTCCCACCTCATTCTGGTCCCCCACCGCTAATGGGCTCTTCTCTCAAGTTATCTAGCCAAGTGATAGTCTTGAGGTCTGAACAAACTCCACCAGCATCTCTCCCTCAACATGATACTTGCAATTTCACCAGATCGCTCCAACACCCCAGAAGTGGTCCTCAAAATTTGTCCAGTAAATGCCCTGCAGCCCCTCCTGCCAAGTTAAGTAGGGAAGACTCTTCTGCTGCTCTGACCTCGGGGGAAGCCGATTTGCAGGACATGGATACCACGTACACAGTGGACTGGGCAGGCTTTCCGGATGCCTCATTAATCAAATGGATGGACAAAATCACACCAATTAAACCTGGACTGATTACCTACACTGCTGCTGTGGCAAATGCTGTTTCAAGCACTAAAGCCCTTACTCAGGCTACTCCTGAACAGGCCGAAGGACTCTCTACATGATAGACTTATTTGTTTCTCAAATTCCTGCATCCTGTATTGTTGCCTTAGTTATGTTTCTTCCCAGACCAGTTTTCTCCCCCCCATCCAGCTATAAGTTTCTGGAAAGTGATGACATTCACAGCCTCTCAGTTGGAGCCTCCACTCCCCCTCCCTTCCCTCCCTTCATTGTTCCTCATGGTAAGGCAAAACGATTACATATGCGATCCTCATTTGTCAAGGCCAAAGAGTGTTATAGGGTCTGTTGCCTTACAGCTGTGGCCTTTGTAAGTGAACCAGATGTTATAATTGTAGAGGATAATGCCTTTTCCCACTATGCTGTTTCCTGCCATGTCTTTGGTCAAATTAGGCTGAATAGGACCACATAAATTATTATGGTTCTTGCCTCTGCTTCTTTCTCACACAGGTTCCTTTTAGACACCGCTTCCCCTGGTTATGTATCCTTTATCCCCCCCTTCATCTGGCTGACTGTCTGTGGAATGTAACTATACTCTCATGTCTTCTTCTGCTCTCTCAGCTGGAACCCTCTCCTCCCTTCCTCCTTTTCTCCCATATTTGTCCCTTATGTTATGGTAAGGAAATCATCTATGTGTGGTATGTCTGTTTCAACTAAAAGGTTACAGGACCTAGTGCGTCACAGTTGTATCTGATTATTACTGGTAAGTGGGTTTGCCCACCACCCTTCCCAACCCTTGACTCTTCACTACATACCCTCCTTCCCTCCTCAAGTTCAAGGGGTCCAACCTTAGAAGGCCTCGGTGCAGGAGGACTTTATTGATTGAACTTCCACATATTCCCTAACTTGAGTGTTGGATTGAGCACAGCTGTAGGGTGGCCTTTCTACCCTCTTTTGCTTTGACCTCCACACTCATAACATATCGTGTGTTGAAGTTGTTAATTGGACATGTTAGTCCTCAATATATAATAACTGTTGTCTTTTTCTTCTTGTGTTTATACAGTTTGGTTGGAATTTCAGATAGTGTGTGCCTACCGACTCAGTAATGCTTACACCTCCTTACTGTGCACTATATGGACTAGCTGTAGTATTTGGGGTTGGATATTGTGTCCCTACATCCTTCTGGGTGAGTTAATCTTTTATCCCCTCGCTGGCTCACAGTAAGTACACCTTTTTACTCCTCTTTTGGGATCATGGCAGCAGATGCTGCGGTACCAAGTGTGGCTCAATGGGTGTCCTGGAATGTAAAAGGGTTGAATCACCCAATTAAGCACACAAAAATACTTCAGCACCTGCGCTCCCTCTGTGCAGAGATCGCACTTTCACAAGAAATACATCTCCTGCCCCGTACCATCTCATGGCTTAAGAAATCCTGGGTAGGGGAGGTGGTGGCCAGTTCTGCACTAAACAAGACAAAGGGGGTGGCTATTCTCTTACGATGTAGCTCTCCATGGAAAGTGAAGAATGTGAGGAAAAATACTCGGGGAAGATGGGTAATGGTCAAGCTCCCATCTCCGGGGAATACCATATTATTGGGGAATTTTTATGCCCCGAATAATGACCACACCGAATTTTTCCTGGAAGTTAGTCAAGCTCTTGCTGATCTAAATCCCGAAGGGATACCTATCCCTATAATACTTGGCAGGGATTTCAACATGGTCAATGATAGTTTTCTTGATAAATCCCATCCTACACCCCATGTTACACCCAAAGGTAGACAGTCATTGCAGGATATGATGGAGGAATGGGCCCTCATGGATATTTGGCATAGAGATCATCCCACATGTTGGGATTTTACCTTTTACTGTACACCACATGGCTCCCACAGTTGTACTGACTTTTGGCTCACCAATGATCTGGCAGCCTAGGGTGTATCTGACTCTTCCATCAGCTCAATTCTCATATCAGACCACACAATGGTCCACATTTCCTACTCTCCCCCTAGCAGCCCTTCCTGCTGGGTTAGATGGTGATGTAATCCCCTCCTCTTCAAATACCCTCATTTCTGCTCTATGCTTATGCAGACCACAAAAGATTACTTTTCCCTAAATGCTGAGTGTGGAGTCACCCACAAATCAGTATGGGAGGCATTTAAAGTGGTTATCCGGGGTCATGTTATCTCCTTCTCAGCTGCCCAAGACAAGGCCTGTAGGTCACAATTAGCTAATCTGCAAGCACAGTTACACATACTGGAACATTTTAAAAAAGATGTGTCCAATACAAGTGACACTACTCTGCAATGACAAATTATAGTGCTCAAATATGAGTTCAATACCATTTTCCACCGGAAAGCAGAATGGCTCCTAATACGTTCCAAACATGCACAGTGGGACAGTGGAGAGAAATCCGATAAACTTCTTGACTTCCGACTCTGTCAACAATGAGCTGCAGCCAAAATCCATTCCCTCCGCTCTCCCTCTGGTACCACTGTCTCTAGTCCACAGGGCATAAATTATGTCATGAAAGCATTCTATGAAACTCTCTATCAACCCCTGACCATCACAACAAGTGCCCAGCTCTCCCAAGGTATCTCTACCTTCACACAATGAACGCCCCTGCCAGCACTTACCCCTGACCAAATAGCCTCCCTCGATGCCCCTCTTGTATGCGAGGAGCTCCGTGTCACCCTCTCCAACATGGCTCGTAGAAAAGTGCCAGGACCAGATGGAATGTCCATGGAACTATACCAAGCTTTGGGAACCAGCATTTTACAACCCCTTAAATGGTCCTGCAAGCTTCACATGCCACTGGATCTCTCCCAGCCACAATGAGAGATGCATTGATTACTTTGCTTCCCAAAACATAATTGGACCCCTTGGATTATGCCAACTATAGGCCAATATCCTTGTTATCAGTTGATACCAAGATCTTGGCTAAGGCTCTAGCCACTCGAATGATGTCCATCCTTCCATCTGTTATTCATCCTGCACAGGCAGGCTTTATGCAAGGTAAGATGGGAATTGACAATACCAGACTTGGTTTGCAGCCAGGTCCGCTCTCCCTATGGCGGCCATGACCATAGATTTTTCAAAGGCCTTTGATTCCAAAAAATGGCAATATCTTCATGCTATACTTAATACCTATGTTTTTGGAGCCCAGTTTCAACACTAGATCCAGACATTATACCACTCCCCTTCAGCACACATTCTCGCAAACAGTGACATAGCTTTTCCTTTTTCCCTTAACAGAGGTACAAGAGAGGGCTTCTCTCTCTCTCCTCCCTCCTTTTCCTAATAGCCCTGGACCCTCTGATCCAGGTTCTGATATCATCTCCCCAGATACAAAGTATCTAAGTTGCAGAACACTCATATCTAGCGGCAGCATATGCGGATGACCTCCTCTTGACCATGTCCAACCCCATTCAGTCAGTCCCTGCTGCCCTTAAAGTCTTGCAGGACTTTGCCATATTATCTGGCTTAAGGGTTAACCATAAAAAAACAACTGTAGCACCTTTAAACCCAGGATGTACAAAGGCTTGCCTACAAAGCACTAATCTTACATGGGCAGCACAAGGATTTGCCTATCTTGGAATCTGACTCCCCACTAACTGGTAAGCGCTCGAATCTGCCAACTTCTCTCCTCTACTTACTCAACTTACAACAGAGTTAGAGAGATGGCATTAATTGCAGCTTTCTCTCCCTGGTCGGGTGGCTGCTGTTTGCATGCTTTTGTTCCCCGTCTCCTCTACCTTTTCAATAATATCTCTGTTTCATTCTCTCCTAAACTCTTTGCTCTGACAGAACATTACATTTCAGCTTTCCTTTTGGATAATAAACCCCCAAGATGGAGCAAACAAAAGCTGAGAGCACATTGGTCATGCGGAGGTCTTAATGTCTGTTGTTTCCAGGGCTACCATTTAGCATGTATGGCTAAACATGCAACCAAATGGTTTATACCCAGCACAATGGGCCCTCCAACCTGGGTACAATTGGAATCAGACATGGTAGGAGGTATCCCTCTCGTCTCTCTTCTTATGTTTAATTCCCCTTGACCATGCCTCTTGCTCCCCACAATCATCAGTACAATCATGGCATGGAAAACTCTTAAACTCAGAACTAATGTATTGAGACAGGCTTGGCCACCCCCACTTCAATATGCTCTGCTCTGGCATAACCCCCTTTTTAAAATCAATGTGATTCTGTTCCATTGGCCCACGTGGCAGAGAAGCGGAATACACATAGTCCAGGATCTATGCTCATTGGGAGCACAACATATGTTGTCCTTTGCACAACTTCAAGTCAAATTCTCTCTCCCCAAAAAAGATTTTTAGAGATACCTCCAAATTCGGAGTATCTTACAGCCCCTCCTAAACAACCAATGTATGGTCACAACCTGGCAATGGCCGAATACGTTGCACAAGCAGCCCACATCTAAAGGCCTACTTGGGCGCTTTTACACAACATGGAGAGATACACAACTGTCAGCTACACAGATGTGTAAATAATGCTGGGAATCATACCTAGCATCTCCTATCCCTCAGAACCAATGGGAATCATACTTAAAAAATAACAAAATGGTTATATTAAATGCATGCTGAAAATAGAAAATAGAGTTAAAAATCTACATTTCAACCTTAGGTCTTCTTGAGGAAATATCTAAAGAAAAAAACAAGTTAGTTTTTTTTCTCTTTGAGATATTTCTAAAAACACAAAGTCGAAAATGTAGATTTTAACTCTATTTTCATATTTTCAGTGTGCATCTTCATTTTGTTTTGCTTTTAGACCACATGCTGACGCAGCACCTTGTTTTTGTTTTTTACATACTTAAAGAATGCCCATAGGGTACACATGGACACCAAAAGTTGTTTTCTTCAACTAAAGATTTTACTACTTTGGCATCGTACCCCAGTCACATTACAGGCCCGTGGCTTGTTAAACCACACTAGCTGTTGGAGATGTTCCCAATCCAATGCCCACATTCTGTAGATCCTTTGGACGTGTCCACACCTTGCACACTTCTGGAACATGATCGCTTCAGATCTGTCTAAAGTGCTTAAGACACCTATAGCCCTTAATGACTCTAAACTACTATTGGGAGATGCTACTTCTCTGTTCTGTCTCCCCAAGCCCCTTCAAGACTGGACCCTTTCAGCCCTCCTAGAAGCTGAACGTCTCCTACTCCTGCACTGGCGCCAAATGGTCCTACCCACAAGGAAGGCATGGCATGCAGCTCTTGCACGACTGTCTATTTTTGGGCAATTATCATACCTCCAAGGAGGAAATCTAAAACATTATTTCTCTAAATGAGAACCATACTTGCATTCCAATATCTGTAAACTCAGCCCCCCCCCCACTGGCAAATATTCCACCCTTTTAGCTGTTGCTTTAGAAGGTGTAAATATCTGACTGTTTAGTTATGACTATTACTGTATATTGGAATATACTGTCTTATAGTGGTACTAGCCAAAATCAGTCTTGAGAAATTATAGCTTCTGTACTAAGGCACATTATGTATGTATGCATATGTATACTTATATTTGAACCGGGATATATATTGTCTGCTGTAAACTGTATAACACAGCAACTTAAAACTCAATAAACTCTTATACGATAAAAAAATAAATTCTACATAAAATATGTTTTACTATTTGAGAAACAGTACATTTTGTTGTATTTTCCTTGCTGTAAAAGCTATATTTATTCATTGCTATTGCTGCTAGTCTCTGTAGTTAGATTACTGTACACCTGCTGACCTGTGTTATGAACTGATTTTTACCTCTGTATTATGTGTACTGCATCACATGTACTGTAATTTCCCCTTTTTGTACTGTTATCTGTCCTAACCATAACCTCTTTGTAAATGAGCATTGTTCAATGGAGTTTATTTTCCTTGTAAAATAAACAATACAAGCTTTGGCTCAGTGTGTCTGTCCCAGTTACCAAATAAATAAAACAAGTGGACCACTACTCAAGTTTTTTTTTCGGTTTTCATTTCTTATTGTAAGGAAGGCCTTTGAGTAACAAATGCCCATTTCAAAGATGTCCTGGTCAAAATACAAAACATGAAAACACATTTACAGCAGTAATTACAGTAAGCAAAATAACATATGCCCCAGGTAAAGGCAGTCATTATGCTACAGACTACAACAGTGAAATAAAGCAATGACAATAGCAGTACTATGCAATTTCTGCTTCAGCACAAATATAAAAGTACAATAAATAATTTCTGAAGTATATACTGAGAAAGTCTATTCTAGAATGTTGTAACTATATAGTGTAATGATCTTTGATCCCTTGGGCTTGATTTTCAAAGCCCTTGATTGACACAAGCTCCAGGTGCGGTGAAGATATGGCACACAGGGCTTACGGTAATCACCCGCCTGGTCATCGGGAGATTCAACCCATGCACCAGGTGCCTCAAGTTAGACCAACTTTTTTTGGTCTAGCTTGTGGCATCCCCAGGGGCTGTTTTATGGAGCTTGCATCAGTTATTTGGTGCACACTGCCATAATACATGGAAAGTGTCACAAATGCATCAAAGACTCAAGAATCAGGCATAGTTGTGGCACATAGGTTTGTCACACCTCCAGAACCTAAGCTGTCATGGTGCAGAGCTTGATGCAAGTCCTGCACCACGCTTTGAAAATTGAACACCTTATTTTCACAAATGGATGGGCAAATCCACCAGCTTCACATGCACAGGCATTATACACATTTTTATGGCAGAAAAAAGCTTTTTAAGATCCAGTGAAAATAGCCATCCAGTGCTATCATCCACTGATAGCCACTGACGCTGTTCATACAGCTGACAGTACTTATTGTAGTTCTGCCCCAAACACAAAAAAATCTATTTTATTTGCAATCATTCACACTCTCAACAGGGCATGGTTCCATCCCTAAGTACATTATCAGATCATAGTTAATAATGGACTATAATATGCCCACAGCAACCTAAGATTGCATATTAAAATTATTATGACTGCAGTAAAAAAATTCTCAAAATTTGATTAACTGTTGTTAGGACTTGGTCAACATGGAGGGGGGAAGTGTGCAGCTAAGGGTAACACCCAAATATTTAATATATTTGATTTTTTTCTATAACCCTGTCATAAACCATAGTCAATTGTAATAATGGATTATTTACTACATTACTACTCGTGCCAAAAAGCATAGCTTTTAAAAAATATATATATTAATAATTAATTATTTAGAAACCAGGGGCCAGATTCACAAAACCTTGCCTGGGCACAAACCCGCAAACTGATTTTGCTCTGTGTTGGTATCTACAAAGCCCAGTTTGCTCAGGCAGCTGTGTTTGCACCCAGACAAAGTTGGGAGGGGAGCTGCAATGCAAATGAAGGGGAGGGGATCTGCATATCCCCTAAATACCATTCACAAAGTTTTTCCTCCTTGCAAGGGCCATTTGCTATGGCCCTTGTGTGGAAAATTACCTCTGAGCAAAACATGATGATAATCTATACAACCCTAGTACCCTAGTGGTTGACAGTGGCATCTCGGGCACCCCCACCCCGTTCTCCTATCACCAACCCTATAAGTAGAAAATATTTGCCATAGTGTAGTGGTCCCTCCCTGTTTCTGATCACTCACGCAATATTGATAAAACATTTTAACATAGTGTAGTGGTCACTCCGGTCCCTGATCTCCTACCCAATATTGATAAATCATTTTTCCATTGTGTAGTGGTCCCCCCCAGTCTCTTATCTCCCACCTGATATTGATAAAATATTTTTCCATAGTGTAGAGGACCCCCTCCAGTACCCAATCTCCCACCCAATAATGCAAAACTTGTTTCTGTAGTGTAGTGGTTCCCCCCAGTCCCCAATCTCCCACCCGATAATGTAAAACTTATTTCCATAGTGTAATGGTCCAACCCCCATCCCTGATCTCCCACCTGATAGAGATATATCATTTTTCCATAGTGTAGGGATACCTCCACCCTCTCTGGTCACCAATCACCATCCCCAAATGTGAACACCCCATGCTCTGGTAGTCTAGGGTCCCTCTCCCAACCCCCTCACCATGTCCAGTGTGACCCACCACCCTGTCCTCCCCATCCCAAATGTCTGTTTACAATTGCTGAACAGCACAGCCCTCCTCACACCAATGTGGCTGCCCATTAACTGTGCCCTCAAGGGGTGCATACTGTATACAGTGCACTGGGTCCAAAGAGTGCAGACAAGAATAGCGTCAGCATGGTGCATGCAGTAAAAAGGTGCCGATTTTTCTTTTAAGGGGGGCTGTTCCCCCTGCACCAGCCAGCCTAAAAGATTCTAACTCTGGGGAACAGATATCGGGGAAAGTTAAAAATCGTGGGGCCATGGAACAGTGTTTCCATAGCCCCACTTAAATTATCTAAGTCCTGAGTGTCTGCAAAAAGATTGGGAGACCAAGACTAGAACCCTGGTCTCCACCACTGCTGCAGAGCTGCTCTATGCACCAGCCCACCATACCACATGAGCAACTTGGCCAGCTTATTTGATCCTGGTGCCCTTGCCTCTTTCCAGCACCATGGACAGTGATCGGGGAGCATTTACAACAAGCACTGTAAAACCCCAGTCGCTGTCCTTATGTGTGCTTACCATACTAGTGCCGTATAGTGCGATGCTATTCTGGTAGCGCTCACTTGAAGGGCTATCATATACAGTACGGCTCCTTGCCTGTGATTGGTCAATCCCATGGAGTACAGCAATAATGATAGGAACACAAGGGAAAAAATTAACCAGATTTTCACTATTTGAGAATGACTCAGCAGAGTTTTGGAACCTTTAAATGAATTATAGGACAAGCCAAGAGTTTTCAGTTTAGCAAAAGGAGTTCATGGTCCACAAGACCAAAGGCCATTTTTAAATCAATAAAATAAACCCCTGTCATGTTGCCTCTGTACAAGGCTCTACCAACAATTTCAATAAGATGAGCATGTGCTGTAGTTCTATGACGACTTCATCACCTACATTATAATGGGGTCTAAATATCTGGTACCTCTTAAGAGAAAACATAGAAACAGATGATGACATCAGAAAGAAACCATTGGCCCATCCAGTCTACCCATAGTACTTAATCTTACCCAAGACCTGTTGTAGTAACTGCTAAGTCCTTTACTCTGTCACAGTCATGCTTGAAACCATTAACCATTTTGGGACCCACCACCTCAGCCAGTAGACTGTTCCACAGATCAGTCACTGTGTGTGAAATAAAACTTCCTCACTTCTCTCCTGACTCTCTCCCCTCCACATCCTCTTCCACTCATGTCCTTGTGTTCTAAATTTGCTAGTCCCATTGAATAGTTCCTCACTTTTTATCTTGTTCATTCTTTTCAGGAAATTGAAGATGTCAGTCATATTGCCCCTATCTTGTCTGGCCTCAAGTAAGTACATGTTCAGTGCCCTAAACCAATCCTCATAGGATCTGACCTGCAGGTACTGAATCATTGTGGTTACCCTACACTGCATCATCCCCAGCCTGTCTTTGTCTTTCCATAGGTGAGGACTCCAAAACTGAGTACTGTACTCCATGGGTGGCCTCACCAGGGATCTGTAGAGAAGTAGTATTACGTCTTTCCTCCTGCTATCAAAATCCATCCTGATGTACCCAGACATCCTAGCTGCCTTACTGCAGATCTTGTTGCATTGGCTAAATTGTTTAAGGGAGTCCAGTTTAACCCCTTCCGTCTGATATTTCTTCCTAGAGGTTCTTGTTCTCTATGTGCATCACCTTGCACTTTTTGGCATTAAATTTCAACTGCCAAACATTGGATCACTTCTCAGACCTTTTCAGGTCTCTCTGCAACTTCTTTTTCCCCTTCTCACTGTATAGCCTAGCTCAGAGCTTAATGTCATCTGTGAAGAGACACATCTGGTCCTGATTTCCTTCTCATATGTCACTGATGAACATATTGAACAGGACTGGACCCTGGACTGATCTCTGTGGCAACCCACTATTGACCTCCATCTCCCTGAATTTGACTCCTCTGCTGTCTCCCCTCAAACCAACTTTCCACCCATCTAACTATGTCCATCACTACACCTAGATCCTCTAGCTTCCTCAGTAACCTTCTGTGTGGCATCTAGTCAAATGCCTTGCTGAAATCAAAGCAGAGCAGGTCCACTGCTTGCCCCTTATCAACTGCCTGGGCTATGCAATCAAACTCTACAATCAGGTTGGTCTGACAAGACCTCCCTGCCATGAAACCATGCTGGTTACTATCGGGAGCCCATTATTCTCCAGTTAGTCAGCTAAGTCTTCTTTGACTAGTGTCTCCATCAGTTAACCCACAATGGAGGTAAGACTGGCAGGTTTTTAGTTAGCTGATTGCTTCTTGTTCCCATCCTTATGGAGCAGAACTGTTTCCTTCCTCCAGTCCTTAGCAGCCTCCCCTTGACTGACTGACCTACAGAACATTCCTAAGAGTGGTTCATCTAAATCCAATGCCAGTTCCCTGATCACCCTTGGGTGCATCCCATCTTGCCTCCAGGTACCTTATCTATCATTCAGGCTACAATCACATTACTGGCTCTATCACTTGTGAATAGCTTCAGCCTCATTTCTGGAACATCCTTTCAGCAGCATTCATGCCACTCTATAGCAAAGGAGTACTATATTCCCTTGCAGATATTTAGCAGAGACAGTCATTCAGAACAGCTGCCTTCTGCTCACCCTTCACTGTTATGCTGTTCCCCCTCTGTTAGCTTAACTATTCCACCTCCCAACTTTTTTTTTCCCTAACATATCTGAAAAACTGTTTTTGCCCACACTTACCCCGCTCCACACTATGCAGTCATTCATCTGCTTTTAAATCCCTGACTGTCTTTTTGGCCTCCCTAGTTTTTATTTAGTACTCCCTCCATTCATCCCTCTGCTTCTCCATGTAGCTGATGAAGAACTTCTTTTTGACACTCTCCTTGACCTTTATAAAGAACCAGATTTGTTTCTTGTGCCTGTTTTTCTTGGTAGTCATCCTCAAGCATGACTTTTTTGCCTTAAGAATGGCCTCTCTAAATTCTACCCATCTTTCATCCACACTCCTGATTATGTCCACTTTAGCTAACCTATCCTGGATTAATTCCCTTATTAGGTTAAAGTAATCTTTTCTGAAAACCAGAACTTTAGCCTTTGATAAGGACCATCTTAAACCATTGGGTGTTACATAGAAACATAGAATTTGTTGGCAGAAAAAGACCATCTGGCCAACCCAGTCTGCCCAGATGTTTCCTGTCTATTCTTTCTCCAGAGATCCTACCTGATTTCCAGTGACCCTCCCCTCTTCCTGATGAAGTACCAATATTTCCCTGTGTCTATCCCATACATGCTTAAAGCCGCACACTGTTTTCACTCCCACTACCTCTGCTGGTAGACTATTCCAGGAGTCCAACACTCTTTTAGTGTATTATTACTTCCTCATGTCCCTCATAAACTTTGTTCCTTCCAGCTTCATTGCATGCCCTCTTGTCCTAACTCATTTGAAATAAACCTCTTTCCTGTACCATGTTCATTCCCTTGAGGTACCTGTAGGTCTCGATCATGTCCCCCCCTCTCCACCCTCTCTTCTAGGGTGTAGATATTGTGCACTTTGTATTGAGATCCCTCAATCTCTCCTCCTATAACTTTTGATGCAACCCTTGCACCAGTTTACTTGCCCTCCTCTGCACTGCCTTCACCCTGCCTATGTCCCTCCTAAAATGCAGCCTCCAGAACTGGACACAGTACTCCAGGTGGGGTGTTACCAGTGACTGATACAGTGGTAACACCACCTCCTTATTTTTGCTGATGATACCGTTCCCTATGTACCCCAGCATCCCATTCACCTTGCCCACTGCCTTATCACACTGCCTCGCCATTTTGAGGTCATCAGATATGATAACATCAAAGTCTCTTTCCTATTTCCTATTTATAGCGCAATTATACTAATGTTAAAATGTATTTCAGGAAAAGTTCCTAAATACCTGGCTGAGAGTATTAATATAAAAAATTCAGTTGAGGGTTTGCGTTCTGCAACTAGTCTGGAATGTCTGGCTCCAAGACGAAGAATGATGTGGGGGGGGATAAGCATTTCCTAAGTATGGGACCCTCCCTATGGAATAAACTGCCTGGGAAGCTCAGACCCCCTGAGAGGGACTTTCAGTTGCACCAAATAAAAGAATGGTTTATTGAGAACACCAACTATGATGGGGGTTTAGTTTAGAAAAATATGAACAATGGAATGGTAGTTTTTGTAAATTGTATTAAATGTTTAAATGTGGTCTATTTTGTTACCTAAGTAGTATGTTTCTGATATAGACATTTCTGGATATGTTGGAAATGTGTCATATTTATTGTTGTAAAAATGTGTTGAGGTTGTTGTTTTTTTTTTATATATATATATTGTAATGTTATAAGAGTAACTGGAACTGGTACCTTGGACCTCTCTGTACAGGAGCTTAGGCTCAGTGGAGTTATCCATATTCATTATTGTATGAATAAAGTATTTTACTACTACTACTACTATTATTTAGTGACCATCAGTACCCCCACCCCACATTTTATACGGAGCTCCTGGGTTTCTATGTGCTTGGGACACATGTGTTATGGTCGCTGGACCACAGTAATTCCCCAACTTGCACTTCACCCGCCATTTCTGAGTTGGTGAGCACCATACTGACAATGACAGACTGCCTTGTGGGTTCACTGACAAACTGCAGTAGCAGACAGTCCTGCAATGTACCTAGCATGGGCAGACTTCTGGTGCTCTTATCTGCTGGAATGTCCCAATCAATATCTGGCAGGCTGTGCTCCCCCACTACCACCACCTCCTCCTTGGCAATCTCCATCTCTATCTCTGTCCCCAATTTCCTATCACCCTTGTCTTACTGTTCTAGTGGTCTATGGACCATCCCATGTGCAATTTCTTACCTAATGCTGCCATGAGCTGAACCCACAGAGATTCTGTTTTCCCATTCCTTCCCTGATGGACCAATCCTCCACAGTCTCAATGTCTTCCCTGACATAGAGGTTTCCCCTTCTCCTTTGCCTTCCCACTATCCAGCCTGTAGATGTTGTAGCCTGAGACTGCAAGGTCCTAGTGATTATTCTCTGTGGCCCATGGTTCCAGAATGGCAATGGGATCCAACCCTGCCTTTACCACCACCAAATGGAGCTCATTAATTTTGTTTCCCAAGTTCCTGGCATTAAAGCAAACTGCTTTCCATTTGGTGCTGAAGCACCTCCCTTTTTTACAGATCCTCTTCCTTCATCCTCCCCAGCCTCCATAATTTCTGTTTTTCCTGTTTTTTATGAGCTTAGTGACCAGTCTCTCCCTGGCATTTTATCTTAATCTAACACGAACACCTGCCTTGCTACTTCCCTCCCCAATGTTCTTAGACTCACATTCTGGGGAGGCATAGCTGGGTTCCCCACTTGCTGTCCCTTCTCAGTGGTTCTCCAAGTGTCCTCTCCCTCAGTCAATTTAACTGTTCAGCAATGTAGATATCAAAGTTCTGCTTCAGTGCACTGAACTCCTCTCTTGTTAGGTGAAGGCCATCACCCTTGAAGAACTTCTTGTCTTGGTAGTCCTCCCCCCAGTCCCCTACAAAATGATACCTCTTCCTCTGACACCATCCCATCAACCATCCATTGAATGCCTTGATTTCAACCACCCATTAAAGCCAGCTGACAATACACTACTATTTCTGGGGCCATAGACAAGGGAAGAGGACAGAGTCTGGTCAGTAATTCTCAACTCTCTGAGGGACCTTACCCTTGTAGACTGGAACCAAGTGTGTCTGCTCTTTTGCTGTATCAATTACTCTGTGCTGCTTTTGACAGTTATTCACAGTTTTACTTACTAGTACTAGATGATTCTGCTGTGCACAGCCCACATTTTCTCATATATAACACAAACTACAGTATACATTCCTAGAATGTTCAAACACTCCCAGCAGATGTTTTTCTCCATTAATAACAACATATATATATATATATATGTGTATATATATATATATATATATATATATATATATATATATATATATACACTTATTTTATTTTAGTTCTACTTTTTCCTAGCTGTACTGTCTATATTGTTTAACAACTGTCTAATCGCTGTATACCATCCAGTTGCCAGTATTGTTTGTATCACAGATAATCCCATTGTCTACCTCTCCCTTGTGCAGTGTCACATTGTACTGCTCATGTATTTTTCACTTATATGCTCCCAGGTCGTGCCTGAAAATAGGGATCTCTATGTCTAGTGCACCCACCCGGTTACCAAAAGAAAATAAATAATCTCACTCTCTCTCTCTCTCTCTATATATATATATAAATATTATGGTAGCATGGTAGTGCTACCATAGTTAGGGTTGAGGAGCCATTTACATGTTAAACCTAAAATTTTGCACCTTAATAACTTTGCAACCATTCAACAGATTTGCCTGAAATTTGGAATACATGATCAAGATCCCTACAACTTGGGATCTGCCAACCTTTGTACGGTTCGGATATACAGCTGTCGAGCTATTAAGCATGATCTGCATGCGCATTTACACTTTTTTGCAATTCATTGCTCATCTTTACAGGTTGCACAGTATGTGCAACCAGTCCAAAATCTTCAGGGAACATGTGGCCAGGGTTCCCGATGTGCCTTTTGAAGATTTTGTGAAAAAATATTAAATGGCTCAAAAGTTATTCAAAAAACAATTTCCCATTATAAGTCAATTGGAAAAGTTAACAAAAAGTTCGACAGTGTTGCAAATGCGGTTTTTACTTTCACAAATGGCCCTTTTACTGTCGCAAATCCGCCATTTTGTTTTCAGTTAGCAATCAGAAAAATGCTTGGCATTTAAATTTGGGACCATCTAGCAACCTAATTCTTTTTGTATTCACCTAGTTGGACCCTGAGAATGCTAGGCATGTCTTTATTTTGGGATAAAACACCCCAGAAATATGTTTTTCAAATTTCTGGAAAAAGTAATTTCGCAAAGTAGTGTTAGAGCTGGTGACACTGTCGAATGAATTTTGCGAAAGCTTTCACAAAGTTCGACAGTACTTTTCCAGGCTGTGTGAAAATGACAGCAATTCTTTATCACCCTGCTGCAAAAGAACAGTTTGGTCTTTTGGGCTGAAATTTGGAGGGAATGCGGCCAACATCTCGCAGCTGTGCCTTTCAGTGTTTCAGTGAAAACATATTATATGGCGGCAAAGTGACGCACTCCAAATTTGACACTTTTTCCCATAGGATAATATTATGGCATCTGCTGCATTACAGGAATCCTTTGTCACCCTGCTGCAAAATAACGGTATAGTCTTTTGGGATGAAATTTGGAGGGAAGAAAGGAAACATACCACAGATGTGCCTTTTAGTGATTTGGTGAAAAAGTATTACAGGAAAGAAAGTCATGGCACTGTGAATTTGTCTTTTTTCACCATAGGATAACATTACTGCATGCGGCGCACCTTTTGGGGCCTGTATCTCGGAAACGGTGCTAGATACGGATATTTCGTAGGAAAAATGCTTAGCCCCCTAAATTACAAAACTAGCCAAGAAAGTGATAGAACCTGGCAAGAACAGCATTTAACAACACTACCATACCACTTCACACAGAAATGATTATTTTACATGGGTTGTATTCTGGTACAGTAGTGCTCCTATGCACACTTAACACATCCTGGTAGTGATCCTGTAATAAAATGAGCATCTTCAACCACAACCTGTAGTTCTGCTGCACACTGTTGATGCCCCCAAACAAAAAACATTTTAAAACATTGCAACCCCAGAGTACCTGCAGCATTGCACATTACAATATGCAGTCAACAGCTGTGCGTGGCCACCCAAGGTCCGGGGCTACCGTATGTTGGCATCAGCCCTCCCTCACCAACTATGATATTGCTATGGAAAATATATCCATGGTGGTCCACTGCACCCCACTCCCTCATCCAATTGTGTGCTTTCTGTTTAAAATTAACCGTTGTGCTATACTGCAGCTACCACTCCAGCTCAATTTAACGAGGAAGTAGACTTAACAGGACCACAAGGGATACATTTAATACAGTTAACCCATTATAAGTTAAAAGGGTACAGTCCACTGTACCATCAACAGTATTTTTTTTATTGAAAAAACAAGATCTAGTTTTGAAATATATTACCACAAAGCAACCGGGGGGGGGCGCATCACTAGCCAACAGGTACTGACTCACACAATACGAGCAGCAAGTTACTGATGAACAGCACACCTGCACACTAATGATGCCATTATTATATGCAAATAGGTGTATTAACACCTTGCATGCATTATGGCTCCATTCGCATGTACAGTAAAAAATACTGTAATACTTGAACCTACCACCACAGCACTTCAGTGTTGTATCCCCCCTACTCCTCTCTGCCCACTTACAGTCATGCAGTGCCAGGCTAACATGCACAATGCAGGTTGCCATACCGAAATATTTAACAATGCTAACCATGCCAAAGCACTTACTCTTCAATATTGCCCTGACAACAACCTGCTGCATTGCAGTTGCACTTTGCCCAGGCTTGTTCTATAGCCTGGAACATTGTGACTATTCCCAACCCATGTGTTACATCTGTGTGAGTGATGTACACAGTTGTTCTATTTTTTGACCAACATTTTTTGGTTCTGAAAAGAACCATTGTTTGCACTTTGTTATTTGTTCAAACTGTCTGACATTCTTAGAGGACTTTGAGGATTGCATCTCAAAGGTCTCCCAGGAAATGGCAATTGCCAGTATGGGAGAAGTGTACACCATCTGGTAGGTATAGCCAATCATACTGCCAGTCAGACTGACTTTGATTTATCTGTTGGAAGCTGAGAACCTTGCTACACTGCAAAGAACAAACTATAACTCCATTTAGGACCGGAAACCTGGTAAGGCATAATACTGGTGGGCACTTGTTAAGAAGGGGAGCTACGCTTTCTACAAAAAGTTCCATTTTTTTTCCTTAGTGGCATTAAGCAGAGAATTGCAGGATTCCATTAAAAGTGTAGTAATTTTATAACCGGAGGGAGTGAGATACAACTGAATTTGCTTGATTGCTGAGGTTGAGAACTAGGATTTGGAAGGATATTTTTGCAACATTTTAAAAGTGTCCTGCTGGCTGAGAAGTTTTTATCCCTGGTTTCACTGAAAGGTTTTGTGTATTGGCATCAGACATAGCAGAGTGCCTACTTTGAAAGGCCTGCTTACATCACAGGTGGCACTAGTCAATCAATTGGCTCTGGGTGGGGTTTCATCACTGTGCTGTCTTAGGCATCCTTCACAGTTAGAAGCCAGTCAGACTGACTTTGATTTGTCTGTTGGAAGCTGAGAACCTTGCTACACTGCAAAGAACAAACTATAACTCCATTTAGGACCTGGAAACCTGGTAAGGCATAATACCGGTGGGGACTTGTAAAGAAGGGGAGCTACGCTTTCTACAAAAAGTTTCATTTTTTTTTCTTATTGACATTAAGCAAAGAATTGCAGGATTCCATTAAAAGTGTAGTAATTTTATAACCAGAGGCAGTGAGATACAACTGAATTTGATTGATTGCTGAGGTTGAGACCTAGGATTTGGAAGGATATTTTTGCAACATTTTAAAAGTGTCCTGCTGGCTGAGGAGTGAGTTCAATTTTATCTCTGGACTCAGCAGAGTGGTTTGTGTAGGAGCCATAGTCTAGTAAATTGTGGTGTTAGTTGAATTACTATAAAGGGCAGTACTTACCAGGGTGGTGGAGCAGTTGTGTATTTGATTGTTTCTAACAGTCACCAGTGGCTGTGGACTACCCACTCACCCTTCCCCACACACCCCCAGGTGTGTCATTTCCTTTATAGCCACAGTTCTGACATCACTTCCTCAACAGGTCTTGGGGCAGAACTGTCATATTCTTAATAACCCATCACAGTGCAAAAGGGTAGGTACCGCCACAAATAATATATATATATATATATATATATATATATATATATATATATATATATATATATACATATTGTATATTATAAAGGGAGGGACATGTGGGGAGTGGTGCAATGCACTGGCTGTGGGGCAGCAGTTTTCTGGGAGACATTCTGGAAACTGCATTGCTGTCCTATTTGCAGGCAACTGTCAGCTCTGAGGGAGGAGGTTGCCCACCTCCAGGCTGAACTAGCAAGGACTAAGGAGGCCTCCCAATTCCAAAGAGCACCACTGCCACAACCACTGCCTCAGAGGTTGACAAGTATGAAGAGCAGTTGGACCACACTGGGTTCTGGGAGGGTGCGGGTGGTGGACCAGAGGCTGGGTTCTGGGAGGGTGCGGGTGGTGGACCAGAGGCGAAGACCCCTAGTTGTACCTCTACACAAATCATATGCCATTTTGGCACAGCAAGGTTCCTCTATGATGGCACCCTCAGTGGAGACCCAGAAGAATGCTGAGGACATCCACAAGGGAGACCCACAAAAGGGTGGCCAGGGACACCACAGGGGAAGGAAACAGCTTCTGATAGGGGACTCAGTTGTTAGGGGGTAAAACTGGGGAAGGGAGAGGAGAAGGAAGTAAGATGCCTGCCTGGTGCCATGGCTTGGAGGGACAGGAAGTGAATCCTCAGGATTGCAGAAGCAGCATCACAGGAGAGGGAACTAGATATCATAGTCCACCTTGGGACAAATGACCTAGCTAAGCATGGGATCAGTGCAGTGCAGAATGAATTTGTGGAGTTGGGAGGGGCCTCAGATGGGTAGCAAGCATGGTAACCTTCTTAGAGGTGCTACCAGTCCATGGCAGGAGTGAGGCTAGGTACTGCACACCATGCAGTTTAATGAATGGTTGCAAAACTGGTGCAGAGCACAGGGCTTTGGCTTCATTGGGGACTGGGGGTCCACCTGGAGAGATAAAGGTCTATACTGGCATGATGGCCTGCAACTGTCCATGAAGGGAACCAAGCTCCTAGGTGACAGGTTTAAATACTTCCTTGGCAAGTTTTTAAACTAGCCAAGGGGGGAGGTGCTGATAAAAGGAAGGAAATTTCAAGCCTTCCCCCACAAAACATGGCAGGTAGTAAGGTAAACACTGAGGTGCAGAGCTCAACACAGGGCAGGACTGGGGTAAATGGAAAAATAGACAAGGACAATAAGAGCAGGGATGGGGAAAAAAGGGTAAAGCCAACATTAAATAGAGGGCAATGAGTACCAATGCCTGTAGTCTGGGAAACAAGCTTCCTGAGCTAGTAGCCCTGATGGAAGATGAACAATTGGATATTGTAGCAGTCACGGAAACATGGTACACCAAGAACCATGACTGGGATGTCAACATACCAGTGTACACAATTAACAGAAGGGACAGGGAAGGTAAAAGAGGAGGTGGAGTAGCTCTATACATAAGGGAAGGGATCAAAGCTACAGAACTAAAAAGTAAAGGGGGAGGACAAGAGGCACTCTGGATCACCTTGGAGACAGGGAATGGCATCACAATCAGCACAGGATTTATACAGACCCCAGTCTCAAGGGGAGGAAATGGACAACAAAATGATAGAGGACATTCTCAAAATGGCTGATAAAGGGGAGATACTGTTGATGGGGGACCTGAATATGCCAGATGTTAACTGGATAACATGTACTGCAGCCACATCCAAGAGCAGGGTCATTCTCGATGCCCTGCAGGAGGCAGGCCTTAGACAGCTAGTTTTGGAACCCACTTGGGAGGAGCAATACTAGACCTGGTACTCTCAAATGGAGAGAGAATCACAAATTTAGAAGTCAGTAGACATCTGGGAACAAGCGACCACTGCACAGTGTGCTTCACAATGAGCACAACCATGGAGATAAGCCATCCAAAAACAAGGATACTGGACTTTAGAAGGGCTGACTTTGGCAAAATGGGTGCATACCTGAAGAATGCACTAGCAAATGACCAAAAAGGAGGGGTGGAAGAACAATGGAGAAAAATCAAAACTGCCATCATAGAGGCAACAAGCCTTTGTGTGAAACAAATAAAGAAAACAAAGCAGAGTAAAAAAACACTATGATTCTCAAAAGAGGTGGCAGGGAAGGTAAAGGAGAAAAAGGCTGCATTCAAAAAGTATAAGGAATCACAGAAGGAGCACGACAGGGAACTGTATCAATTAAAGCAGAAAGAAGTGGGGAAGGCAGTCAGGCTAGCAAAGGCCCAGACCAAGGAAAAAATAGCCAACTCAGTTAAGAAGGGGGATAAAACCTTTCATAGGTACATTAGGGAGCATAGAAAGGTTAAGGGAGGGATAGTGAAGATTAATAAAGGAGAGGGGAGGTGGGCAGAGGGAGACAGTGAAAAGGCAGAGATACTGAATGAATACTTTTGCTCAGTATTCACAAAAGAAGATGAGGAGGAGTTACCTAAACCAGACAATAGAAGCACTCTGGGTAGGGGGGTTGACACCAGTCCATTCACAGAAGAAAGAGTCCTGAAAGAACTCCTAAAACTCAAGGTGGACAAAGCAATGGGGCCTGATGGGATTCACCCCAGAATCCTAAAAGAACTAAGGGAGGACCTAGTGACACCACTGACCATGCTTTTTAACAAACCATGGCAGGATGGGGTGGTACCTGAGGACTGGAGGAGGGCAGATGTGACTCCCCTTCACAAAAGTGGGAGCAAGGCAGAAGCAAGAAACTACAGACCTGTAAGTTTGACCTCAGTGGTAGGGAAAATGATGGAATCACTTCTGAAAGAAAGAATTGTTGAGTACCTAGAGGCCAGCGGGGCACAGGACCCAAAGCAGCACGGATTTACAGCAGGAAGGTCTTGTCAGATGAATCTAATTGATTTCTTTGACTGGGTGACCAAAGTAATAGACCAGGGAGGGGCTGTGGATATGGCCTACCTAGACTTTAGCAAGGCATTTGACACAGTCCCGCACAAAAGATTAATAATCAAGTTAGCCAGCCTGGGAGTGGGTCCCAGGGTGGTAGCCGAGTAACAAACTGGCTGCACAACAGGATACAGAAGGTAATAGTGAATGGAACACATTCTGAAGAAAAGGGGTTACTAGTGGAGTACCTCAGGTCTCAGTACTGGGTCCAGTCCTCTTTAACATCTTTATAGATGACATTGCAGAGGTCTGGAGGGAAAGGTATGCCTCTTTGCAGATGACACAAAGATCTGTAACAGAGTTGATACACAGAGTGGGTAGAAAAGATGAGAAGGGACTTGGCAAGGTTGGAGGAATGGTCAGACATATGGCAACTTAGATTCACTGCAAAGAAGTGTAAGGTAATGCACCTGGGAAACAAAAACCCAGGAGAAGAGTACACAATAGCAGGGGAGGTACTAACAACAACAAAAATGGAAAGGGACCTGGGGGTAGTCATATCAGATGACCTAAAGGTGGTTAAGCAATGTGAAAAATCAGTAAGGAGAGCCAGGGGGATACTGGGATGCATAGAAAGGGGCATCACAAGTAGAAAAAGGGAAGTGGTTATCCCTCTAGACAGACAGTTGGTGAGACCCCATCTGGAGTACTGTGTGCAGTTTTGGAGACCTCATCTACGCAAGGACATAGACAGGATGGAAGCAGTCCAGAGGAGAGCAACTAAAATGGTGCAGGGTCTGCAGCAGAAACCATATGAAGAGAGACTGAGAGAGCTTAATATGTATACTCTTGATGAAAGGAGGGACGGGGGGACATAATAGAAATGTTCAAGTACCTCAAGGGAATCAATAAAGTCCAGGAGGGTAGAATCTTTCAGAAAAAGTGATGTGTAAGAACAAGGGGGCACAATTTAAAGATAGAGAGGGGATGGCTCAGGGGTAATGTGAGGACATTTTTTTTCACGGAGAGAGTGGATACATGGAACAGCCTTCCTGAGGAGGTCTTTGGATCTAAAACAGTGGGCGCATGCGCAACCCACTGATGCACCCCGGCACGATATTCAAAAGAGAAAGGTGCACGGCAGAAATCCCGATGTGCCAGAGTGCATCAATAATGTATGCAGGCACAGGTAGGGGGGCGTGCCCATGCATAACCTGTACAGCCCGATATTCAGCCCGGGATGTGCAGAGCCATGCATGTGCAACCCCTACCTGTGCCAGCACAAAGTTAAGCCAAAAAGAAAAGGAACAACTCATGGCCACCCACAGGTGAGCTGCCACATTGCAGGGCACAACACGGCAGCTGCCACCTGTGGAAGGCCACCCAAGTTCCCTCCGCACCTGGTGGCATCCCCCCATGCCCGACCATGGGGATCTGTGTAAAAATAGAAATACGTCCTATATCCCTGGTGGTCCAGTGGACCGCTAGCTGCCCAATCGTGGGCATATGTGTATAAAGAAGAGAGGTTCCTATATCCCTGGTGGTCCAGTGGACCGCTAGCTGCCCGATTGTGGGCATATGTGTATAAAGAAGATAGAAGTTCCCATATCCGTGGTGGTCCAGTGGACTGCTATGTGCCCGATCATGGGCATCTGTCCAAATATAGAAAAATCCCATCCTATATCCCTGGTGGTCCAGTGAACCGCTATGTGCCTGATCGTGGGCATTTGTAAAGAAAACAAAAGGTCCAATATCCCTGGTGGTCTAGGGTACCCCCCTCCCCACCCCCACACTGAGCCCCACCACCCCGCTCCCCCCGGTCAGCTGACGGGCGGCAGCACCCCACCTGCCTGCTGCCCCGCCGCCCACTGACTGACACCTTGGTAGAGCTGCACGCCCTTTGGTTCACAGCATGAGCCAATGGGCATGCAGTCCCTACCATACTACACATTCCAGATATGTGAATGAATCATTCTCACTGTCACTGTTGTTATGTGTTCTGAACACTGATTTTGTACACCAGCAGTGCTACTCTGTACCATAGGTGTGAAAACACATTTCAGCAAGGATGTGAAAAATGACAGCTGTACGGTTCACAATAATAATAATAATAATAATTTTATTTATAAGGCACCTTTTGATTACCAAGGTGCCATACATAAATAACAAATCACAACAGTAAAAGAAAAAAATCATTAAAACATACAATTAAAACAAAACAATCATAACAGTCAGTGTTCTAAAAATGCAGTTTCCCATAAAAAAGTCTTCAGACCTCTCTTAAAGCCCTCCACAGAAGTGCACTCCAGCAACCGACAGGGTAGAGAGTTCCAAAGGGTGGGGGCTACATACGCAAATGCCCGAGCACCCAAAGACTTCAAATTTACCCTTGGAACCTCTAGCAACCCCTCGTTGGCCGAGCGGAGTGATCGATTTGGGTGATAAGGAAATAGAAGTTCTTTCAGATAGCCTGGGCCCATATCGTGTAGCGCTTTGAAAGTCAGCAAGCCAACTTTAAAGGTGATCCCCCACCAAATTGGCAGCCAGTGCAGTTCGCGCAGCCTTGGAGTAATGTGACAGGATCTGCTAGAACCCATCTAAAACCAGGCTGCAGTGTTCTGCACTAGCTGCAGGCGATGGATTTCAACCCCAGAAAGCCCTAGGTAAAGGGAGTTGCAATAATCTAAGCACAAGGACATGAAGGCATGAACTAACGTTGGTAGATCAGCAGATGAAACAAGATGCTGGATCCTGGCAATGTTCCTAAGATGGTAAAAGGAAGTCTTAATGACTGCTAATACCTGCGAGTGCAGTGTCAGCCCGTCATTAAGAACCACCCCCAGGTTCCGCACCCATTCAGAGGTTGGGAGAGAAATTCCTCCAAGAAAAATTCAGGATGGAACATCAACACCTGACCCCCCCCATCAGATGACCCTGGTCCACAACCAGTACCTCAGTCTTATCAGAATTCAACCTCAGCCAGCTAGAATTCATCCACTCCTGGATTTCGGTTAGACAGCTATTAAAGACTGAGAGAGCTCCAATCTGGTCAGGGGCAAAAGAAAGATAGAGCTGGGTATCATCTGCATAACAGTGAAACCTCAGCCCATACTAAAATACTAAAATGCCAGCAGAATAGGCCTAATGGTCTTTCGTGTCTGCTCGTTTGGTCAGTCCCCAACCTGGGTGCTGACCTTGCTGTCCCCCTCGCCTTCTCTGGCTTCTCCCTTCCCAGTTCCGGATATTCTTGCTGCATAGGATTTTGCTTCCAGAACCCTTCCCCTGTACCTGTCCCACCCCCTCTTGAACCCCTCCACTGTCTCTGCCTCCACCAGCCCCCTAGGCAGTGCATTCCATGGCTCCACCACCCTCTCAGTGAAGTAGTACCTCCTCATTTCTCCCCTGAATCTTCCCCTCCAGCTTCCAGCCATGCCCTTTAGTGGCCCTTCCTCTTCCTTCGAAGCACCCTGACTGTTCCTCCCTATTTACCCTCTTCATGTACCTAAAGACCTCTATCATGTCCCCAGTCCTTCTCTCTTCCAGTGTGTACATATTTAGCTCTTCGAGCCTCTCCTCATAGGTCCTGTCCCCAAGCCCCAAATCATTTTGGTTGCCCTCCTCTGGACCCTCTCCAGGAGGTTAATGTCCCTTTAAGTGTGGCCTCCAAAACTGCATGCAGTACTCCAGGTGCAGCCTCACCAAGCAGTTATACAGAGAGAGTATCACTTCCCTCCTTCTGGAGGTGATCCCCCTAGCGATGCATCCCAACATCCTGTTGGCCTTGGCTGCTGCCCTCCTACAAGTCTCAGAGTTGTTCATCTTGACATCCACCACCACCCCCAGGTCCCTCTCAGCCATCTAGACTTGTAGCATTTCCCCCCCCCAGCTTGACCTGGGTTTCTGGCCCCCAGGTGGAGTACCTTGCATTTCCCTGCATTGAACCTCAGCTTCCACTTTCCAGACCATCTTTCCAGAGGCTCCAGGTCCCCCTGTAGGGCCACCCTCTCCTCCTCCCCATCCACCACCGCCCCCAGTTTCGAGTCATCCATGAGAGACTCATCTCACTCCTGATTCCTGTCCTTATGTCAGATCGTGAGGCATTGAACAGAAGGGCCCAAGGACTGATCCTGCTGGGACCCTCACTGACCCTCCTTGGGGATGAGGCTATCCACCAACTACGACCCTCTGGGTCCGGTCCTGGAGCCAATTGTCTATCCATCTGATCATCTGGTTCCCACCCCATTTCTCCCAGCTTATCCAACAGGCCCACGTGAGGAACAGAGTCAAATGCCTTACTGAAGTCTAGAAAGAGGACATCCACTGGTCTACCCAGGTCCAAGGCACTTGTCACCCAGTCATAGAACTCCACCAGGTTTGTCTGACATGATTTCCCTGGAATGAATCCATGCTGTCTATTGTCCAGGCACCCTGACTTATCCAGGTCCCCCCTAGCCTCTCCTTGACAATGCCCTCCATCACCTTGCCCACCACAGAGGTCAGGCTGACAGACCTGTAGTTCCCTGCCACCTCCCTTGATCTCCCTTGTGGATAGGCACTATATGTGCCACCTTCCAGTCTTGGGGCACCCACCCTGTCCTCAGAGAGATGGTGAAAAGCTCTGCCAGGGGTTTTGCCAGGACATCTGCAAGTTCATTCAACACTCTGGGATGTAATTTATCTGGCCCCGGTGCTTTCTCCATCTTAAGGGAGCTGAGGGCTTCCCTCACTCTCTCTGCTGTGATTTCCACTTCTGGTACCCCTTCTTCCTGCTTAGCCTTCCCCCCACCTGCCAGAGATGCCTCCCCCTCTCCACAGACCTGCTGATCGGTAAGGGTCCCCCCCTCCTCAGTATCTCTGTCTCCTCCCATGTATGATGCAGCACCCCAATTTTCCCTGGTAAAACTGAGGTGAAGTACTCATTTAGTACCTCAGCCTGCTCCCCGGGTCTTGTGCCCATCTCTCCCTGATTTAATCCTGCTAATCTGCCCTTCACCCTTCGTTTTCCCCAATGTATCTAAAGAACCCCTTGTTCCATCTCCTAATTCCCTGGCCAGGTTCTGCTCCTTCCTTGCCTTAGCCACCCTCACCACTCTAGTGGCCCTTCTAGCCATCAGCTCATACTCCCCGATCCCTTTCCTCCTTGAGCACTTGAATTGCTTATAGGCTGCTTTCTTTCCCACCACCTCCTGACACTCCCTGATTCACCAACAGAGTTTTGGGCCCTACCGCATTTTCGTCTTACTCTTGCACAGGTGCTGGTAGCATCCTACCCCTCTCCTGATGATTTCCCACCTACTATCAGCGCCATGTCTGACCCAATCCCATCCAAATGCTCCTAAGGATCCTTCCCATTTCCTTAAAATCTGCCCCTGAAGTCGGTTACTTCCGTCTTTGTGCAGCCTTCTACCCTCCTGGGTCCAGGCAGAACCAGACCGGTGGCATGGTCACTCCCCGCCAATGGGTCCCTTACCTCCAGGCCCCCAATCTGGTCACTGTCTGCCAGGACCACATCCAGTACCCATACCTCCCTAGTCGGTTCCCTCACCTGCTGAGTTAGGAACGCGTTTTGAAAGACATCCAACAACCTCTGTTCCCTGGTCACAGAGGATGTCATAGTCTCCCAGTCTGTTCCTTGCATGTTTAAGTCCCCCAACACCACCACCGTTCCTCTGCCCAGTCTGCAGTGTCTCCTAACATCTGCCACCAGACTGTCTTCCAGCTCCTCCGCCAGGGCAGGGTCTATCACCACTCCTATTTTACTCTCTTGCCCCCTTGTTATCAGGTGACCCAAATCGCCTCCACGGTTCCCTCCGCCTCCTCTACTCCCCTATGCCAATGCAGTTTTGACTATCATTGCTACCTCCTCCCCTTCCCTCTCCTGTCCTTCCTGAACATAGTGTATCCCTCCAGGTTCAGGTCCCAGTCATGTCTTGCAGTGGCCCAAGTCTCAGTGACCACTGCCATCCACTGCTCCTCAGTTAGCATCACCTGGAGCTCAGGCATTTTATTGCCCAAGCTCCTGGCATTTAGCAGGACTACCTTCCACCCTTTCCTATAGTTCCATTTCCCTGCTCGTGTTCCCATGGGGATTCTGTTTTCCCTGGTCTGCAATTTGCCAGTTGGCCTTTTCTTGCAATCCTCCTGGTCCCCAGTGGAGGGACGAGTCCCTCCTTATCAGCACCCCTTGACAGCCTTTTCTCCCATCCCACCCCTTCACAAGTTTAAACCCCTTTCACCAATTAACCCCTCTATTTTCAACTTAAGTTCCCTCCCTCCAAATTGAGATGTAGTCTATCTCTAGCATACAGCTCCTTATCCTCCCAGGTCTCCCCCAATCCCTCATCAACCCATACCCTCTGACCTCACACACTCCCCAGAGCCACTGGTTTATCTCCTAATTTTCCTTTTGTGTTCCCCACTAGCCCTTGGCACTGGCAGAGATTTCTGAGAAGGAAACTGTGCATCCTATGTCATGACAGACCTGGCGAGCTCCTGAATCTTGCCTGTATCTCTAGCTCGCTATTTCCCTCAATGTCATTTGTACCCAGGTAGGACCAGTATGTCTGGGGAACCCCTACAATCCTTTTGCCAGATGATATACCCCGTGCTTAGCCCCTGTGCACTGTTAGTCCAGGGAAGCATCTTGTTCTAACTGGCCAGGCTTCTCCTCCCTATCCCATTTGATACCCCTGATCATAGAATCCCCAGCAGGAGCACTCTGCCCTCCCTTTCCTCAATTCCCCTCCATGTCCCTCATCCTTTCTACAGGCCCCTCCACCCAGCTGGCTGGTGTTCCTCCCCTTTCTGGGTGCCACATGCCACCCCCTCTATTTACCATGGCCACCCCTCCTCCAATCCTATGCCTCCTCCTCCTGAGTATCCTTCTGTACCTTTGCTACTTCCCTCACTGCTCGAACTGGTTCTTCTCCCCATCTGCTTAACTAGCCTGGCTCATCCTCCCTTCCTTCCTGTCTCCATTTAGTTCCTCCTTGGTAGTCGTGCTCCCTGGCCTAAACCCTCAGCATCCTTTACTGAATCCTCCTTGTACTTCTGGTCCTTCTTACCTTTCCTCCCAACTGGTCCTTCTCATGCTTTCCTCCCTCTTCCCCTGCCCCTCCTGCTCTGATTCACTGCTCCCCATTCTCCTGCATTCCAGGTCCCCCCCTGTTCTTTCTGCTATCTGGCCCCTGCCTCCTGCCTCCCACTCCCTTTCCATCTCTAACTACCCCTGTCATGGCTACATCACCCCCCTCATCCTTGAGCAGAAGAAGAGAATTGAAGCGGTTACTGAGTGTAAGGTCTGATCCACCTCCCCACCTTGCTTCCTTATGTCCAGCCCTGGCCATCTGCCTACTTCCCTGAGAATGTTGTCCCTCCATCCCCCCTTTGTGAGGGCCCCCAGTTTCCTGCCTGCTTCCTTGGTAGTGTCCTTTTGGACCCCCTTTGCCAGGTTCCCTATGTGACCCTTGAGTATTCTCCTACCCATACTTCCTTACAATGTCTCCAATGGGTAGCATATACACCGCAAATAACATAGGTGACAATACTGAACCCTGAGGCAACCCACAAGACAAAGCAGTTGAATCCAAGGAAAAAACCCTGGACACAACTCTTTGTGATCTTCCAGTGAGGAATGATGAGAACCATCTTTAGACGGTTCCAGATATTCCACAAAACAGCCTTAGGCATTCTATCAACACCATGTGATCTACAGTGTCAAAGGCTGAAGAAAGGTCAAGGAGAACCAAAATGGAATGACTCTTCTGATCTCTAGCCATCAAGAGATCATTGAGCACCCGAACCAGCACTGTCTCGGTACTATGCCTTTAATGAAAACTGGACTGGAGGGGTTCATAGACGTCATGGATGGTCAAATGGTCTTCCAGTTGTGCAGCCAATACTTTCTCAATCATCTTCCCAATAAAGGGAAGGTTAGAGATAGGTCTGTAGTTTTCCAGACAGTCAGGGTCCGTGGTAGCTTTCTTCAAGAGGGGTGTCACCACCGCCTCTTTCAGGGAGCTAGAAAACTCACCCGATTCAAGGGAGCACCTGATTATCTGAAAAAGGACTGGACCAATGATGTCAGTACATATGAACATAGAAAATTTGCCAGCAGATAAAGGCCTAGAGGTCTATCAAGTCTGCTCGAATATGCAGCTAGCACCCCTTATTCTGCAGCTGCCCTTCCCTTCCACCCTTCCCCTTCATTAACCCTCCTCCTTGTCCTGTCCCATCCTCGTTTGAAGCAGTCCACTGTTCTACTGCATACCACTTCTGCGGGTAACGCATTCCACCCAGCCACCACCCTCTCTGTAAAAAAGTGTCTCCTCATCTCCCTCCTGAACCTTCCTCCCTCCAGTCTCATATCATGGCCCCTGGTGGCCCTCCCCTCCCTTACTTTGAACAGCCCCTCTGTACCCATCTTGTTTATTCCTTTCATGTATTTAAAGGTTTCAATCATGTCACCCGTGTCTCTCCTCTCCTCCAGTGAGTACATATTCAACTCCTTCAACCTCCTCTCATATGATAAGTCCCCCAGCCCCTTGATCATCTTTGTCACTCTGCGCTGCACCCCCTCCAGTAACTTAATGTCCCTCTTCAGATATGGACGCCAGTACTGCACGCAGTACTCCAGGTGTGGTCTAACTAATGATCTATACAGCAGCAGAATCACCTCCTCCCTCCTCGAGGATATACCTCTTGCAATACAACCCAGCATTTTGTTGGCCTTTGCAGCTGCCTTCCTACATTGTGCTGAGTTGTTCATTGCCCCTGTAATGAGCACACCCAGATCCTTCTCCTCCTCTGTCTGGGCTAGCTGCACTCCTCCTAGCTGGTAACTCCTGCTTGGGTTCTTCATCCCAAAATGCAGCACCTTGCACTTTTTGGCATTAAAGCCCAGTTGCCAGGTGTCTGACCAGGTTTCACAACCCGACAACCCAAGATTAGGGAGGTTGGTCCAGAGTCCAAACTACAGCACGTAGGGTGCATATGCTGGATGATCCTCATGACATCAATGAACTCCAGCTGACTGAAAGAACTCCAGGAAAGCCGAGGCACCGTGATCTCACCCTGGTTCACGGCAACCCCCATAGAGTGTGATGGCAACAACTCAGCCCCAATGTCGGCCACCTTATTTACGAAAAACCGAGCAAGCTCATTGCACTCTAATTGCGAAAAAACTTCCCGAACTTGAAGACAGGCTGGGTTGCACAGTCTGTCCACAGTTTGAAACAGCTGAGCTGGTTGATTCTGAGCAACCGCAATCACCCTGGACAGGAACTCTGCCTTCTTACAGATGATTGTGGATTGATAGACCAAATAATCATCCATCAGTCTAAGGTGGTCAGCATCAAGGGTAGACCTTTGCCAGCAGCGTTCAAACCTTCTCCCCTGTCTCCGAATTGCCCTCAATGTCCCATCAAACCAAGGGAACTTGGGGTGGAGGGAAAGGGGGGAACATGAGCTGGAGCAATGAGATCCAGAGCCCCAGCAATGGCTGTGTTATAGGCTGACATGAGGGTCTCTGGATCACTGCTTGCCAACGTGGGAGACAAGAGGTCAAGTACCACCACAAGGCCTTGGGGATCTATATCCTGCAAAGGGTGGTACCTTACCAACTCTGTAGGGGAAGGCCTTCTAGAAGAGGAGCAAAAAACTAAACCCCACGGTGTAATGATCTGACCACCCAATGGGTTCCACCCCCACATCGGATGCCTCGACCCCTAGAAGGAAGATTAAGTCTAAAGAGTGTCCACATTTATGTGTAGCAGAGGAAACCTCCTGTGTAAGGCCCAGCGTTGTCATTACTGGAGTAAGTGTTGACCAAATTGCGAGAGTTCGTCGTCGACCCAGGCATTGAAATTGCCCAGAACCATCAATCTAGGTGATTCAAATGCCATATCAACAATGAAGTCTGCCACTTCCTGAAGGAATCACTTTTCATCACCGGGTGGATGGTAAATGAGGGCGATTCGAATGCCTACACCTGCTACAACTATACACTCAAAGGACTCAACCCTCCCCACTAGTACCTCCATGAGGTCAAGTTAGGTCTTGAAATAGACCACAACCCCTCCCTCCCACGATCCAATCTTGGGCGGTGTAACACCGAGTACCCAGCTGGAGTCATAGCCTCCAAAATGAGGCCAGAGTTATCATCCAGCCAAGTCTTGGTAATGCAAGCCAGGTCCACCATACCAACAAGATCAGCAATAATTGTGGTCTTGTTTTTAATGGACCTGGCATTGCACAACACTGCCCGAGTTGGATGAATCTCGTGGGCCGCACAGGCCATCTGCCCACCATAACCGGTGGTGCCCTTGGGTATGGCACCAGAAATGGAGAACCACAATCAGGATTCCATTTTGCCCCAGGTCACCTTCTGGTATTAACCACCCCAATACAATGACCCCCCTCGATCATCCTCCCCTGTTCATAACCCCACACCCTTCTCCCCCTCCTACACACAATGCCCAGTGCTCTGCAATGCTGGTAAATCTCAAACTGAAGAGGGGGAGAATAAAAAGGGCAAAGGGCATGAAGAGAGGAGGATGAGTAGCGCACCACTGTGGGGGCTGAAGACCAACACATACTGCAAACTAAGCTACACAATACAATAAAACAATACCAAAACTAAACTAAAAACTAATAATATCCCACTAAAAGCAAAAAACAGTTTCAAAACCCCCACCCACCTCCCAGGTTAATCAACCTCAATTTCAGAACCTGGAAACAGAGCCCTGGCAACACCCCCTTCTTAATACAAAATAACCCACAAAACAAATAAACAACAAACAGAGCTTAAGGAGTCTCACCCCCTAGCCCAACACATTCATATAACAAAAAATAATAAATAAATAAATCACCCCAGTCCTCTCACCACTGGGGAAAGAGGATGAAAAGGCACTCTCACTGCCAAACAATTAAACCAACTTAAAATAAAAAAAAAATACTAAACTTTATAACTTTAACAACATAGAAATAAATAAAAAAAATATGTGGATGCAGGGTCCTCTCATCACCCCATCGACCAACTGAAGAAAACAAAATAATACAAAAAGAGAAGGTCCACAGTCTCTTTTAGTCCAGATCCAGAATCAGGTATGGTCTACACCAGGCACCATCGAATGTTCAAAGATTAAGACAAAATGCAGTGTAGCCAGTTACACCAGGAAACCACAAAAGGAACACTCTCTGTTCAAAACAGCACAGTTCACAATCCAAATGTAAATCCTGAGCAGAATAGAGAGTATTGTAAGCAATCCAAGAAAAAGATCCCAGTTGACTCCAGAACAAAATGAGTCAAATATTGTTTCCAGCAAAGATGCCCCCGCTCAATAATCTTGCAATGGCAGAATATAATTCCCTACACAGCTCCAGAGGGCACTGGCACAGCAGTGGGATGGGGCATACAACTCAAAACTCAAGAGGAGCCCCCCCAAGGCACCAAACTCACAGGCTCCCACCCAGTCACCCGCAACCCACAGCTTCAAGCCCCCAGGAGATAGGCCTTACAGACTATCCCCCAAGAGGCTTTTGAAGCATCCCCACTGCAACTCTGACTCCTCAGGGAATACGGGGACAGCTCCTGCTTAGTCACAAAGGACCTGAGTGAAACATGCCCGCGAGGTACCAAGGGGAGTCTACCCACCCAGCACAGCACTCAAACCATACCACCTTCTGATTTTAAAATCCAGGCTGCCCTCACGCACTTCACAAGTGGAACCCCAGATCCTACACAAGGCTCCTCCATGATAGGCCAGTCCCCAGAGCAAATCCTGAGCACCACAGTCAGAGCCAAGCCAGAGAGACCACACATATATCCCAATGTCCCAGAGAATCCTACGAGTGGCATCCCACAATATTTTAGTTGTAGGACCAAGAATCCCACAGTTTACTCCACGCCATCCAATATCCAATTCGGGCAATGGAGCACCAAGACATCAAATACTCCGGCCACTTCCCCCTGTCCTGATAGATCCTGTAACGGGTGGGGGGCAAGATCTTCATCTCAGAGCCAAAACCAAAAACCTCAGTCTATTCCATGCCTGCACACATGCAATTCAGGCAGCAGAACCCTGCAGTGAATGGCATTCCACAACACCTTAGTCACAGGACAAAAAAAATCTCACAATCTACTTCATGCCCAATTCGAAATCCAATTCAGGCGATAGGCCACCAGGACGCCAAACACTCCGGACACTTCCCTCTGCCCCAGTAGGTCCTATAGTGGGTAGGGGGACAAAATCCCAGTCTCAGGGCCAAAAGATCCTCAGTCCACTCCGCTCCCGCACAATATGCAACTCGGGCAGCAGAGCACGAATTGCCGAGACTATCGACAATCAAGTCAAACGCTTCCCTTTGTCCTGGACTCCTTGGTGTATAAGTACTCCCCCAACTCCACCGATCTGCTAATTACTACAAAAAACACAGAAAATGCAACAAAATAAGCAGCAAAATAAATGACAAATAAAATAACTATAAACTTAAATCCTCTCAATGCAGCAGCATGCTCAGCCCAGTGGCCATCTTGGAAAGGTGTACAAAAATGCCAATGTCGAGAATGTGACATGAAAATATTGCAAATGCACTAACTTAAGTATTTGAAGTTGACTTATTAATCTGTTACTCATTTACAGAAAGATTTTAAATAAAGTAGTTGTTTGACTAGCAGTTTAACACTAGGTCAAAATCACTATACAGAATTGCACTGATTCTGCATTGCTGAACAGTGAAATAGTACGAAAAAAATCTATGCGGCATGGTGATAACGCTATACAGGACAGTGTGACATGAATGAAAATAAGCCTGTGAAAATTTGAACAACCAATCTGATTAAAACATTTTGTGATTCTTTTGTTTTTTTATATTTAATACATAAATCATCTGTCTCAATATACAATGTTAGATGTGAGCAACACTAGTATATACTAATATTGTCTTTTTCTCTGTCTTTTATACAGGTGTCTGATACTTTTGTAACATTGGTGACTGCCACTGTGAACTAACAGATTGAAAGATGCCTAGTAAATACAGATGTGCATGTATGGAAAAACGGAACAGGTATCATAGTACTTCACTGTTGCTTAAGAATGATAAAAAAGACGACGTGAGTTCAAGACGTAAAACAAAACAGAGTTCTACTGGAATAGTGAGCTCTACAGTAACTCACTCCACAACAAAACCACATACTTGCTCAACAGCAAGTAAAAAATGCTTATCTGAGCAACAGTTGTGTAGATCTCTCAGGCAGAACACAACTATTGCTACATCAGCCATCAACAGACCTTCTAAATAGCACTGTAAACTCACAACTGGTGATTTTCATCTGAGAAAGAAAAAAGTATTTCCGATCGCTAGCAAGTAAAGTTAAGATCGACAGGCTTATTGCTGCTGTGATGAGACATGAGTGCAAAAAGACAAAAAGTCATCTGACTTTGATGAAATTGCATCTCAAAGTACACACATTTGTTAACAGAGCAGTATTTGTTCTTCAACGGTTATGGCATAAGATGCCTCGTGTGCTGGAACTATTCAGAAAAGTTGTGTACAACATCAAAAAAAGGCTACAGCGGTATCCTACTTTGACTGTTTACAATTTCTGTGATGTATTCACAGGTCACTGGATGCACACATAGCAATCAGAGGCATATTTTTGGGAAGAATCTTATTATTCACAGAAAAAGGAGAAAAAGTTCACCATTGATGAGTCTGGTAAGCTGGTCAATGTGCTCAGTGACTGTGATGACACAGCGATGGACACGAATGATGACTGTGATGCAACCACTGTGTCCCATAAACGGCACTGTCTCTCATGGCCATGTGATGAAACCTGCAACCATAGGCAATCGTCATTTGAAAAAGTTGAACAGTCTGTCAACTTATTTGTGATAACAGATCACAAAGAAAGATATAAACTGTTTAACTAGATTGACCTTTGTGAAATCCATCCACATACTGGACTTATGGGTCACTCACTAGCATGCCTCAATAGTGATGTTTGTGACAGTGTATTTCACAACATGTGGATGCTGGGAGTGCATCAAACAGGCAAGCAAAACTTTGTATACATAGTATATGAAGTCCGACGAGTTGTCAATCAGTACACTTGTTTAAATGACTTATTGCAGTCTGGTGACATGCAGGATGCCATCACATTTCTCAAACAGCTGCAATGTGTTACTTCTGTACCAGACACAACTATTTTTCAGTCAGCAAGTTCTGCTGAAACATCTGTTTCTGTGTTAGAAAGTGACATACTGAAACAGTACGGCAAAGAAATTGCTAAATTTGAGCTGGCAAAGACTCAGAAGTTTGACTCTGTATGTGTGTCATGTGACCGTCTGTGCTACAGTAAACAAACAGTGACAGTGAACCTGGAAACCTTATTACCATACAATGACATGTGGTTCCATCTCTCAGCATTTTTGCTGATGAAATCTGACTTTCAGTTACAGAACACCATTCTGCCACCAAGGTCACTGTTGAATAATATGGAGGCACATGTTACACCAAGTGAGACTGCAACATTAAATATGTTTGAACACATTCTAATTCAGACAATAAAGCCATTTCAAACCATTCTACGTCTGAACACAAAGACACGGAACATTCCACAGAAAGAACTCATTAGATCTCTAAAGGGTTCTGTGATGTATCTCCCACTTCCTCTACAGGAAAATGTGGAGGCAATCTCTATGGAAAATAGTTTGGTGATTCTTGTAAATGGTGTTCCAACTAAGTCCAAGGTCATCTGGCAAGATGTTGTCAACGTACAGAAGGAAAAGCTTGCTCTTACTTATTTAAAGAGTAACAATCTCTTCTATGCAGACCTTGACATAGGTCACATGACTAGTCTCTCTGCTCAACATGATCTCTTAGAAACAACTAAGCCAATGATTGAGAAGGTCAGTCGACAGACAAGTGACAATGTTTATGAACAGTACACAATTCACCCACTACATGGCAGAGATCCAGTAGGAAACAACATTGATCTATATCAAATGAAACAGGTGGAAGGTGAGCCTGTCAGCATTTGGGAGGCAACACTAGAAGCACACTGTTTCCCACACTTATTCCCAAAAGGGTCAGTTGGACAGCTAGATGAAAGGGAAGTGCATGTACAGGGTGCTGAGTACCACACTAGCCGTTGCTCAGTAAAGATGGCAAATTCAGACATAACATACAGTACCTGTTTCATCTCCTCTGGGAGGGTGAACTTAGCATTCTGTCTGCGTCTATTGCACATACTATTCGTCTCACAACTCCACTAGATGGAATACCAGCGGCTCAATTTCTAGAGAAATTAAAGCAGAAAGATGAAAATGTGCACATAAATCTGTCATCCATACTTTCAAGTCTTCGTGGCACCAAAGAATATTGATATCACAGACACTCCGAAGTGATGACAATGCTGTGAAAGTATGGTGCAGCCATATGGTTTGTCACACTTAGTTGTGCTGAATATGCCTGGCACGAACTCATTGAACTGTTAAAGTGGGCAAATTCTGATGTTGATGGCATTTCATCAATGACTGTCAGAGAAATGTGTTCACTTGATCCTGTCTCTGTCATAAGACATTTTCACAAGTGGTTCCATGACATTCTGACTTTCATATTGTCAAAGGACAATCCACCTCTTGGTATTATGGAGCATTACTTTTGGAGGATGGAATATCAAGCATGGGGTGCCCCTCATATCCATATGTTATTGTGGATCAAGGATGCACCACGCATAGGTGAACATGAAGCAGCACAAGTGCTAGCATTCATCAAGAAATATATCACTTGTCACATTCCAGACAAGTATGACAGTCCTACAGTATTGAAGTTGGTACAAAAGTTCCAGTGACATATTTGTGCAAAATACTGCCAGTGAGTAGTAAAGAACAAATCTAATTGGTACACACGATGTTGCTTCAGATTTCCTAGATGAGTTTGTCAGGAAGGTTCCATGAATGAACTTTTCTCAGCAATGCGACACCACTTGAAGGCAAAATCAACCAAGAGGATATACGAGTTACTCAGAGATGAGAAAGAAGTGTACATTAATGACTACAACCCAACTCTTCTCCTAATGTTGCAAGCAAACATAGATGATCAGTTTGCAGCTGAAAACTTATTGGCCCTAGTGTGGTATGTGACTTCGTACATAACCAAACATGAGCAGACTAGCTTGCAAGATCTTTGGGAAGATATTGCCAGTTCAAGCAGGAGCCTGACATCTCAGCTGTGGTCATTGGGCTTGAAGACCCTTTCACACAGAGAATGTGGAGCTTATGAAGCCAGCGACCATTTAATGGGTACACATCTGTATGGGAAGTCTGACGCGGTACGGTTTCTCAGTATGAACTACAAAGAGAAACGCAAACGTGTACTGATTCCCCTTGCTGAAACTGAAGAACTCACTGCCAATAGACCTTCTTCAAAACATTTCTTGAAGAATAACCTGATAGACACATACTACCCCCGTAGACACAACGACATGGATGATATGTGTCTCTTTCAACTGGCTAAGTGGTATGACTGCAAGGCAGATATATCACCTGACTCAACATGCCACATTTACAAGGTAAATGGAGTGGATGGCTGTCTCATAAAAAGACACAAGCCTTGGCTCATAGACCACTGTAAATTAATCTAGGCACCTCAGAAAGCAGAGAGCATTACTACTTTGCTCTCCTATTCCTATTTAGACCCTGGAGGAATGAGTCTGAATTAAAAGGTGACTTGTGATACATTCGAGGAAGAATTCATTCTCAGTTATGAGGCTTTCAAAACTGAATACTCAGAGACATACATAAAGAGGTTAGAGGCTGAGAAGGAACAGCTTGAGAAGGCAGAGAAGCAGCTTCAGGAAGACACTCCTGTAAGCTCGCAAGACAATCTTGATCCAGAAGGACAAGTTGTTCTATGTGAATCTCTGCCTTTAAATGCCCCAGAAGTGTTAATATCAGAAATTGAGACAGCCATGGAACATGGGAACATACTCCACTGTCAACCCAGCTGACTTGAGAGAAAGACTTAATCAGCAGCATGTGTGTAGTCTCTCAAGTCATTGATGCTGTTCGACATGGCTACTAAATGAAACAAAAAAGTGACTGTCTTGACTACAAACCCTGCTGATCTTTGTTAGCAGTTCAGCTGGCACAGGAAAGAGTTTCCTTATTGAAGCCATAACTGCTGAAATATGAAGCCTGACAGGGGCATTAATGTCTGTTTCTGTTACTGCTCTCACAGGACTAGCTTCATACAACATTGGTGGAGTACACCGTCTCTTTATGTTGCCAGTAGAACATGGCAAAACAGGAGAGTATCATAAACTGTCATTTGAGGTTGCATCTCAGCTCCGTTCCATGTTCACAAAGATGAAGTTACTCATCATTGATGAAATCAGCATGTTCTCCAATATAATGCTTGCCTGTATACAGCTACGTCTACAGGAGATCTTAGGTACTGATGATGGAGTACCATTTAGTGTCAAAAGTATTGTTGTATTTGGCAACATTTTACAGCTTGCACCAGTTAATCCAGAGCAAGTGTTTGCAACTCTGACTGCCAAGCAAGCTAAGAACATTCTCAGCTGTATTGCTGGTTATAACATTTGGGAGTTATTTACCTATGTTGAGTTGTATGAGAACATGCGCCAAAGTGGTGATCTGGCTTACAAATCACTTTTAGATGAAGCTCGTACAGGTTCTCTATCATCAGAACATGTTGCTATGTTAAACGATTGGAGAATCAGAGTAGATACTGCATCCATAAAATAGCATGTAATTTTTTCAGCGATGTGTATTCTACAGGGACACACATAGTGCGTCTTATGCCATGGCTAAAGAAATGCACTGAGTTCAACAATATCATGCTGCAGAGAGAAAACCAAGAAATTCTAACTCTGCATGCTGTTGATACAGTTGATGGTATCATTCTTAGTCATAACCTACTAGCAAAGATGACTGAATGACTCAGTGAACTGAAGTCAGATGTTTCACGCACAGCTGGCATAGAAGCTGTTCTTATACTTTGTAGGAATGCATGTATCATGCTACGAAGTAATCTCGATGTTGAACGAGGTGTGGTAAATGGTGCTATGGGAAACATCACTGACTTTGTCTACAATGTCCAGAAGACATATATCGAGACGTGTAGTTCTCTTTGACAACATGGAACAGCCTGTACATAGAGATGTACCTGTGTGTAATTTCAGTTATTTAAAGATATCTAGTAAACAGGAAACAGTTTCACTATGTGTTGCATATGCTGTTTCTATTCACAAATCTCAGGGCTTGAGTTTGGATTCAGCAATGGTGGACATAGAGTACCAGACATTTTCAAGGATGGCATGAGCTCATTGGCACTTTCATGTCTATAGTCTTTCTGGGTTGCACATTATAACTCTTGCACCCCAGAAGATACGAGCTGACAAGCGATGTATTGTTGAGTACAACAGGTTACGTACTCTCCATCAGCAACAAATGTCTTTATCACCACTGCCTACATATATGGCTGTCTCCACATCGCATAGTCATATCTACAGGTGTCAGAAAACAGGCATGAGCTTCCACAAGTGATTCAACTCTCCCAAAGTTCAAAGAAGGACACAATATCAACTAAACATTCACAGCCAGCAATTCATCAGAAATCAGTTGGTGTAGCTGCTGTACCAGTCTTTGACAACAGCACTAGAGTGAACTGCTATGCTAACTCAGCTATGCAGTTTTTCATACATGCCACACTTTGAGCAGGCAATATCTGCTTCACAAGACACTCCCTATCTAACACATTGAAGCAGATTGTCACCATGACTCTGACTAGTCTAACAAAGTGCAGTCATTAACACCACTAAGCCAGGTGTTAGGTACCTATGATGGGTGTAGTGCGCATGAGCCATCGCGGCAGCCCATACTATAGCTTTCAGTCCAGACATGTGAACGAATTCATTCACATATCTGGACTGAGTAGTACAGCATATGCCCATTGGCTCGCACGCCAGAACCAATGGGCGTGCTGCCCCACCGAGCTGTCAGTCGGTGGGCGGGGCTGCAGGCGTGGGGTGCTGCCGCCCGCCAGCTGATGGGGGGAGAGTGGTGGGGCCCATTTGGCGGTGGGGGGTGGCACACCAGACCACCAGGGTCTTAGGGTATTTGCTGAGGTACAGATGCCCGCATCGGGCAGCAATCGTCCACTGGACCACCAGGGATATTGGACTTGGGGGGGGTTCTAGTTCTGATGCCCGCGATCGGGCTCAGTGCGGTCCACTGGACCACCAGGGATATTGGACTTGGGGGGATTTCACTACATGGATGCCTGTGATGGGGCATGAGGGGGCGCCGCCAGGTGCAGCAAGAACTCAGGTGGCCACCCAGAGGTGGTAGCTGCTGTGTTGCACCCTGCAATGTGGCAGCTCACCTGTGGGTGGCCATCACTTGTTCCTTTTTTTTGTGGTGTAACTTTGTGCAGGCACAGGTTGGGGTTGCATATGCATGACTCTGCACATCCCGGACTTAATATCGGGCTGTGCAGGTTATGCATGGGCATGCCCCCTCCTGTGCTCTGCATATATTACTGATGCGCTCCGGCACATCAGGATTTTGCTAAGCGACTTTTCCCCATATTGAACCAAGACATCAGTGGGTTGTGCATGGTGCAACACTGTTGTGCCATGCGCAACCCTTTTGAATATCTGGGCCAAATTGTACAATGTTTACTAGGCAATCATTACATTTGGACAAATTATACTGGTTATTCTGTACAGGTTAATTTTCAGGCTCATATTACATTGCTTTGTTAGGTTCTCTAGGGTTGTTTATGGACCCTGAGTCATTACAGGGGAGAGGGACTGGGTCCCAAGTTTGAGGCCATCTCCAATACAGGAGTATGGGTTTATCTGCATTGTTAGATATTTTGTTGGTCTTAGTTTGGAGGTCAGGGAAATGCTAGCTTTACGACACCTACCGTGTTAGTGAGGACTGGTTGTTACAGCCACAAATCCCTGAGTCAAGGAGAAATCTCTTGATACAGTTATGTCCAAGTGCAAGGTAATGCACCTGGGAAACAAAAACCCAGGGAAAGAGTACACAATGGGGTGAGATACTGACAACAGTAAAAATGGAAAGGGACCTGGGGGTAATTATATCAGATGACCTAAAGTGGGCAAGCAATGTGAGAAGGCAGTAAGGAAGGCTGGGGGGATATTGTGATGCATAGGGAGAGGCATCATTAGTAGAAAACAGGAAGTTGTTATCCCTCTGTACAGACAGTTGGTGGGACCCCATCTGGAGTACTGTGTGCAGTTCTGGAGACCCCATCTCCTCAAAGACAAAGACAGAGTGGAGGCTGTCCAGAGGAGGGCAACCAAAATGGTGCAGGGTATGCACCAGAAGACATATGAAGAAAGACTAAAGGAGCTTAATATGTATACCCTTGAGGAAAGGAGGGAGAGAGGAAATGATAGAAACTTTCAAGTACCTCAAGGGAATCAACAAAGTCCAAGAGGGTGGCATCTTTCAGAAAAAGAGATGTGCAAGAACAAGGGAGCACAATTTGAAGATAGAGGGGGGACGGCTCAGAGGTAATGTGAGGAAGTATTTTTTCACATAGAGGGTTGTGGATGCATGGAACAGCCTCCCTGAGGAGGTCGTGGAGTCAAGAACAGTGAGGGAATTCACGAATGCATGAGACAGACATAAGGCAATCCTAGTGGGGGTTAGGAGGAAGTAAGCTGTTGATTAACTAGGATCTGCAGCTTATCTGTTAGGTAGGAAAATGTGCAGACTAGGTGGGCCAAGCGGTCCTTATCTGCCGTCAAATTCTATGTTTCTATGTTTCTATACCATTTTTGAATAGGCCAAGACTAGGGGCCTGGGAGATGGTGGAGGGAAGTTTATTTAGCCAGAGTGGAGCACGATGCCGGAAATACATTTGTCCTATGGCAGTCTTGCAGTGAGGGACTAGGAGTGGGGTGTTGGCCTGGTGCCTAGGGGTGCTCCTGTGGAGGGTAGGTTGGATGAGGGGTGGAGGCCCTTCAGAGCAAGAATCATTTGGATCTTTTTGCTAGTAGGCAAGTGTGGTTCATTAGTCTGCCTTCAAAGGTCAGCCAGTCTGCTCGCTTATAGAGCTCATACGTATGGGTTAATCTATCACTGCTTGTAACCAGTCTGCAGGCTTTATTGAGAGCTAGTTTGATGCTGTTTAGGGCTGTGTTGTCAGCTGTGCCATAGATTATTATGCCATAATCAAGCAGGGAAAGGACTGAGCTGGTTGCCACCAGCCTTAGTGCCTGTGGTGGGAGGCAGAGTTGTGTCTGTATAATATCCCTAGCTGGATATTTGCAGAGGTGGAGAGGTGTTTAATGTGAATGTGGTAAGTAAGAGATGTGTCCAGAGTGATGCCCAGGTATTTAACGTTAGGGACTTGTTCTATGTGGGTGCCCTGAGAAGTTAAGATTGATAGCAGGACATTACTGTTGGGGTTTTGACGGTGAGCAAAGATCGTAGATTTAGTCTTGTTGTAGTTAAGTAGTAATCGATGTTCAGAGAGCCAGGATTCAAGTTCTGTAAAGCTGCCTTGCAGGAAATTTTGTAAAGAGTTTGAATTGGGGTGCTTCCAGTATACTACTGCATCATCAGCATACAGCAATAGTTTACCACTGCAGGCCAGCGGAGGGAGTTTAGATAGAGAGTTAATAGTAGGGCCTAATATCAACCCTTGGGGACTCCTGCATAAACAGGTTGCATAGCTGAGAGCGTGGTATTGATTTTGACTTGTTGTGTCCAGTCAGTGAGATAGTTTTGAACTAGGAGATTGTTTCTTGGGTGAGATGGAGGGAGGAGAGAGTAGATAAGGAGTGAGTGGCTACGGTCGAAAGCTTTGGTCAGATCCACAAGATTGCTCCTGCTACAGAGCCCTGTTCCAACGCTTCATGTATGTAAGAGGGAATTGAGAAGGGCAGTGGTAGTCCTGTGACCCACCCTGAACCCATGTTGTTCTTGACACAGTAGGTTGTATTTGTTCAGGTGTTCGGTGAACTGATCTACTACAATTCTTTTGAGTGCTTTAGAGAGGGGGGAAGGATTGTTATGGGCCTACAGTTGCCAGGGTCAGTTGGATCACCCTTTTTTAGGATCAGTGAGATAATTTCTCTTTTCCAGAGCGATGGGAATTGACCTAAGCTCAAGGAGCAGTTTAGGATATTGGTAAGGTGAGGCAGGGTCACGTCAAGAGTGAGTCTGAGAATTTTAAGGTCTAGGGAGTCGCTACTGAACTGAGAATTGCAGATGGCTTTGGACAGGTAGTGTTTAGCCTTGTTGCAGGAGATGGATCTTAGCCAGAAGGGAGGGAGAGTACTAGTGGTGGAGGTGATAGGGTGGTCATTTGGGATTGGGTCAAAGAAGTTTTGGGGTAGGATGTGGCTATGATTGGAGAAGAAATTGTTCAGGACATTAACTATGGTGGCTGGGTCAAGGGAGAGGGCTTCTTGGTGAAGAATTTGTGAAGGGGTAGGGGAAACAGTTTTCCCACAGAGTTCCTTGACATTGTTACAGAATTTATTCCTGGATCCCCATGAGGAGGTGAGAGCTTGGTTATAGTAGGTAGACTTAGCTAGCCAAATAGCCCAGGTGTACTCCATCTCCTGGTCATGAGAGGACTAGTGGTGGGGGAAAGGGTTATCTTATTTTATATGTTAAGTGGGAATTTTTTATTTTGATATATTCTGCAGTGAGAGTGCTGAATTATTTGTTTTGAAATATTTTGTTTAATATTCTTACAGTAATAGTGTAGAAATATTTTCTTTTCTTCTAAAGTGCCCTCCGGTGGTGAGAGAGCTGGGGGGGTGACTTTATTTTATTTTTCCCTTCTCCCTGGTCATGAGAGGACTGGGAGGGAGGGGGAAGGGATGTGTTATTGTACATTTTAGTTTTGAGTTGTTTGATTTAATTGTATTTATATATTTATTTTTATTTTATTTTATTTTCACTGGGATTGTCTTGATTTTCTTCAAGATGGGGTTGGAAAGTTACTGATTTAGTTTAGACTATTTATTTTATTAGATTTATTTTGGGGTTTACTGGAATTTTTAGTGTTATTGTGTTGTTTTTAGTGGTTTTGTAGTGGCATGTGCTGGCCTATTACCCCCACGGTGGTGTGCTATTCATCCTCCTTGCTTCACGCCCTCCACTCTTTTTATCCTCCACCTCTTCATTATGATATATATCAATGTTGTAGAGCATTGGGAATTGCTCCGAGGAGAGGGAGGAGGCCAGGGAGCTGCGAACCAGGGAGGATGATGAGGGAGCTTTCGTGTTGGCGTTCTTAGATCTAGAAGGCACCTTGGGGTGAAATGGAACCCAGATCATGGTTTGCCATGTCTGGTGCCCATACCCAAGGGCACTCGAATTAAGTAGGCAGATGAGCTTCGATGCCTCCGAGGTTGTTCAACTCGGCGGTGCTATATGCAATGCTAGGGTCCGTCAGAAACAAGACTGGCATTATAACTGATCTTGTTAGTTCGGCGGACTTTCAGAAACAAGACTGGCATTATAACTGATCTTGTTAGTTCGGCGGACTTGGCTTGCATCACCGAGACCTGGATGGATGATAATCCAGGCCCCACGTTGGAAGCTATGACTCCAGCTGGGTATTCAGTGATTCACCGCCCGAGATTGGACCACAGGGGTGGAGGGGTTGCAGTCTGTTTTAAGACAGAATTGGGCCTCATGAGTGTGGTTACAGGGGAAGCTGAGTCCTTTGAGTGCACAGTGGTAGTGGGTGTTGGCGTTTGAATCTTACTCATCTACCATCCACCAGGAGATGGGAAATGGTTCTTACAGGAAGTGGCAGACTTCATCGTTGACATGTTGTTTGAGTCGCCTAGATTGATGGTTCTGGGTGACTTCAACGCCTGGATCGACAATGAACTCTTGCAATTTGGTAATCACTTCCTCCAATTAATGATTTCTTTGGGCTTTACACAGGTGGTTTCCACCACTACTCATAAATCTGGGCACTCTTTGGACTTAGTCTTTCTTCTTGGGATTGATGTTTTTGATTTGGGGGTGGAACCAGTCATTTGGCCAGACCACTACACCATGAGGTTCAATTTTAGTACCCCCCTGAGAAGGTCTACCCCTGTGGAGATGGCGAGATACCGCCCTTTATGGGATATTACACCCCAGGGCCTCACAGCGGTTCTTGACCTCTCGTCCCCCGCGTTGTCAAGCAGTAGCCCAGAGACCTTGGTGACAGCCTATAACAAGGCTGTTACATTGGCTCTGGATACTATTGCTCCTGTGCGTGTACACCCCCTTTCCCTTCGTCCCAAGGCACCCTGGTTTGATGGGACATTGAGGGAGATGCGGAGACAGGGGTGAAGATTAGAACGCTGCTGGCGCAGATCCACCCTGATGCCGACCGCCTTAGATTGATGGACCATTATTCTGTCTATCAATCTGCAATCTCCCATAAGAAGGCAGAATTCCTGTCCAGGGAGATTGCAGTAGCAGGAATCGACCGGCTCAGCTTTTTTGAACTGTGGACAGACTGTGCAACCCAGCCTGTCTACAAGTTTGGAAAACTTTTTCGCAGTCAGAGTGAGAGGAGCTTGCTCGATTCTTCACTAATAAGGTGGCCGACATCAGGACGGATCTGTGTCCAGTGGCTTCTAAGGGAGATGCTGTTGAACAGCATGAGTTCACAGTACCTCAGTCTTCTTGGTGTTCCTTCAGCAGACCTGATTTTGTGGATGTCATGAGGAATATCCATGGTGTGCAACCTACGAGCTGTAGTTTGGATCCTGGACCGACTTCCCTAATACTGGGTTGTTGCGACATCATCGGTCCAATCCTTGTGCAAATAGGCTGGTGTTCCTTGGAATCGGGTGAGTTTCCTAGCTCCCTGAAAGAAACGGTGGTGACACCCCTCTTGAAGAAAGCTACCTTGGACCCTGACTGTTTCACAAACTACAGACCCATCTCAAACCTACCCTTTATTGGGAAAGTGATTGAGAAGGTAGTGGCGACCCAATTGGAGAACCATTTAACCATCCATGGCATCTACAAACCCTTCCAATCAGGTTTTCGTAAGACATAGCACTGAGACTGCACTGGTTCAAGTGCTTAATGATCTCTTGAGGGTGAGAGACCAGAAGAGATGTTCTATTCTAGTTCTTCTTGATCTCTCATCAGCCTTTGACACCGTGGATCATGTGGTGTTGCTAGCACGCCTGAAGCAGATTTGTGGAATATCGGGAACCATCCTTCAAAGGTTCACCTCATTCCTCACTGGGAGATCACAAAGAGTTGTGTTGGGGCTTTTTTCCTCTGGCCCAACATCTTTGTTATGTGGGGTGCCTCAGGGTTCTGTGCTGTCTCCCATGTTATTCGTGGTGTATATGCTGCCACTCGGAGACATTATAAGATGGTATAAGCTGAGGTTTCATTGCTATTCAGATGATACCCAGCTATACCTGTCTTTTGCTCCTGACCAGGATAGAGCTCTCTCAGTGTTTAACAACCATCTGAAGAAACATCAGGGTTGGATCAATTCTAGTTGGCTGAAGTCGAACTCAGAAAAGACAGAGGTTTTGGTGGTAGACCCAGGCTGTCGGATAGAGGGGTCGGCTGTTGGTGCACCCTCAGGAATTTTTCTTGGGGGTGTGTCACTTCTGACCTCTAAACTGGTGCATAACCTAGGGGTTATCTTGAATGACAGGCTGACACTGTATTTGCAGGTGTCAGCAGTCGTCAAGACTTCCTTTTGCCACCTTAGGAATATCGCTAGAGTGAAACATCTTGTTCCATCTGACATGCTACCTATGTTGGTCCACGCCTTTGTGTCCTCTCGTCTGGACTACTGCAACTCCCTGTATTTTGGGCTTTCTGGGGTTGAAATCCACTGCCTTCAGCTAGTGCAGAATGTGGCGGCCCGGGTTTTGGCGAGGACCAGTAGGTCCTGTCATATTACCCAGTGCTTTCTTGTGAGCTACACTAGCTCCTATTGATGGCGGATCACCTTTAAAGTCTGTTCATTGACTTTTAAAGCCCTACATAACCAGGGTCCAGCTTATCTGAAAGATCTTCTAGTGTCTTACTGCCCTGGCCGATCGCTCCGCTCAGCCAACGATGGGTTGCTAGAGTTTTCTAGAGTGAGTCTAAATTCATCTGACTGTAGAGCTTTTTCCTACGCTGCTCCCTCTCTCTGGAATTCTCTACCCTGTCGGTTACGGCAGTACTCCTCCACGGGGGAATTTAAGAGTGGTTTAAAAACTCATTTGTACCAAATTGCCTTTTTATATTGTTTTGTATGAATTGTTGTTGAAATTATGGTTTTATGAATGTTTTGTTTTGTATTATAATGTTTGGCTTTCTTTTAATTATATGTTTTGTACATCGATTTGAAAATTTGAAAGGCGCTTTAAAAATAAAATTATTATTATTATTATTATTATTACTTCTTTCTTGCCTCTCTGTAGAGTTGCCTGTCGTGGGGAAGTTGGGAGTTCAGTGCCCTGTGCCAGAGGTTATCTCTGTGGCGCATATTTATTTTATTTATTTAGTTTTTGTTGACCGGGTAAGTGCACTAGACAAATTCTGCCTATTTTCAGGCATGACCCGGGGGGGGGGTGATACAGATGAATACCAACTGACCTTGAACCAGATTAAGCTGTTGGTGGTATTTTTAGTGAATGAGGGAAATTTACCCAGGACACCGGGGAAGTTCCCCTACTCTGTTGGCGCTCTGTGGCCAGTAGGGGTCTTGCCGGCTCTCAGGATGGAAGGCTCAGTCGCTGAGCCGCTTTCGTTGCAGCAGGATGTGCTGCAGGCCATGGGGCCAATTACTTCTACATTGATGGATACTACGGATTCTGACGGTTTTTTTGAGCACCGATGGAACCTGCTTTGACGATTGCACTGAATTCTCCTTTGGAAGTTCCGACTACAACAAAACATCTACGTGTGGCTTCTCTACCTACGACTCCATTTTCAGAGATTTTACCTTCTACCTTTCAGTTTTCATCATCGACTCTTCCTATTCACTCTCCTCGACCCGCGTACTGCAGAACCTCTGTTTGGAACTCCAATGACAGCTGACCCTAAGCTGTTTGACAGTGAGGTTACTCGCATCCAGTAAATGATACCAGCTCTCTGGCAACTGCTGCTCCAGTAGAACTGCGGAATAAAGCTCCAACTGGTCTTTCTCCCACAGGTACTGTTGACGTTACTATGCCCACTGACCAGAGGGCTACATCAGTCTTTTCTTTTGCTGCAAAATGTCCATGAGTCTGTAAACCGGCTGTTAAACAATCTCTGGCTGATAAACCCCACTCCTGGGCAGATCAGGTTGAAGACGCCAACACCTTTTGGTTGGTTTCTAAAGCCCTGAAGTCTGCAGGTTGGGCGCAGCATCCAGACACAGGTAAATGGATCTCTTGCTTTTTGCCGATCATCATTCCAGGGGTTTCATGGAAACAGTCTAACGCTTCTCCTGCATTGTTGCACGAACCTTCTGATTCTCAAGAGCCTTCCCTTGTTGACACTGACTCACGCCTTAAAGAAGTTTCTGCTTATCCTTTAACTTTTCCCCCTGAACTTTCTTTCACCCAGTCTCCTGAACTCAGGTTTCTTCCACGACAAAGTGCACCCCCACTGACCTGATACCGAATCCGGATTTACACCCTTCAGTAGCAGGTGTTTTGCCTGACCCGGAGGAGTCTCGCAACACTGAGGGCCCTCCATCAGACTCTTTGCCTGGCCCAGAAGATCCTGCACCTCGCTCTTATGCCTCCTTTTTTCGTTCCTCCTCTTATACTGCCAAAAGACATAATGCAGTTCGGTTAATCTATAAAGGAGGATTGGAGGTTTTTCCTGATAGGAAATATGTGGCAAAATCATTATTAAAAGATAGTCTGTAGTTTTCCTCAGCTGATTGTGCATTATTATTACATGTATCTGGTGAAAAGACCTTGATGATTAGTTTTAAACTGCGTAGTGGTTTAGAGAAATTTTGGTCTAGATTTCATTTAGTGAAACAAACTCCACTTTGGTCCCCCTTTGAAGTCTTTCCCCTTAAGAAACCAGCACATAAAACTGTCACTGTCCTTTTTCAGAATGAAAGTGTTAGTGTTACTGACCTTGTTTTTTGGTTAAAGCAGAGATGTACTTTACTAGGCCAACCTGAGGCAATTTTTGACTCAGAGGATATCTGGACAGGGGGATGGAGGATTCGGGTACTATTGCATTCTACTGCAGATGGTTTACAACATCTCCCAAATTGTATTTTTTTAGGACAAGACAGGGGGGTACTGTTTAGTGCAGGCCAGCCTAAATCCTGCTACAGGTGTGGCAAATCTGGTCATATTAGTAGTGCCTGTGACCACTTGCGTTGTAACCTCTGCAATTCTTTAGGACATGTAAGTGAACATTGTCGTAATACGGCTCTTTGTTCTCTGTGCACTGTTCACGGCCACACTTACACCACCTGCCCAGAGGCAGCTCACCAACACTCGGACACTCAGGACTCTGAAGAACAATGTTTGTTGATAGCCATTGCACAACGCTCCAGAACCACCCTTTCTACATCCCATGCTACGCCCTTTCTTACTAAGATACCCTCCTCTACAGACACCCCTCCTGCCTCTCGGGACTCTCCTCCCCCCTCCTGCCTCCCCGCTTTTGTTAGCCTCTATCCCAGATGTGCCACTACCTGACCCTCCACCTCAGACTTCTCTTCCTATGGAAGACCTTCCTTCTTCCCCCCCGCCTCTCAGGCCTTCTCTTTTCCAACTAGGCGACTGGGATAGGTCTACCATGTTCAACCTGCTTCAAAAGGTTCCTAAATTGGTAAACACCCCCACTACTAACCCGATTTCATGCCCTCTCATGTGAGCAAGATGTGTCTGATGCTGATTCCGAATCCTCACAGTCTGGAGTTGATCCCATAGGAAAGTCGGTGGAAGTGATTTCTGAGGGTTTTACTCCGCCCTCCTCAAAGAATAGTACTGCAGTCCCAAAAAAGGAAAAAGAATAAGCATGAAACCACCTTTGAAGGATTAAATGATTTCTTCCTTGACTTTTTGTTCACTTAATGTGAACAGCATTAAAAATCAGCTTAGACAGGCTATTTTTTCCCTCTTACAAACCTTGCATTGTAATATCTTTTTTTTACAAGATACACGTATCCATACGATAGCTGAACTTAAAGGTGCCTCACGGCGTTGGTCTGCGGGGGTTTCATACTGGTCACTGGGCCTTGACAGGTGTACAGGGGTTGCAATTCTTTTTTCCTCAGAGGTAAAAATTTTAAAACTAATAGACTTAGTTCCTGGTCGAGTATTACTTTTAGATGTTGTGCTCCTTGGGACATGTTACTGATTATTAAATGTCTATGCACCCCAAACTAAAGCAACCAGGGTGGATTTGTTTAAACTTTTACAACCATTTCTGCATACCTCCCATAATGTTATTTTGGGTGGAGATTTTAATTGCGGCCTATCCAATAAAGATAAAGGTAAAGGAGTAAAAACTACTAAAATTTTTTGTGATATGTCCTGTTTGGCTGAAGTGGTTCACACTGCTAGTTTGAGATTGATTGAGATTGATGCTTATGCTTATCTTCATGTGGCTCCTGTTCCTACCTTTCGCAGAGGTGCATTGGCCACAAGGATTGATTTTTTCTTTGTAAATCAGACTCTACCATTACATTCTGCATGGGTTATCCTGGTGGAATTTTCTGATCACAGTGCTCTATGCATACGGGTTGGGTCTCCAGCTGCCTGTTCCTTTGGTAGAGGTCTTTGGAAATTAAACTCTCAATTGCTTCTCTGTCAGGATATTTTGGAACATTTACAAGCTTTCATGATGGCAAGAAAATCACTATATGATATGTATGATGACCCACTGCTTTGGTGGTTGGATACTAAGTCAGATGTTGTTACCTTGTTGAAATCCTTTAGGAAATCTCAACGTTCAGCTGCTTATGTTTCTTATTTACAACTTCGGAATCAATTGCAGAAATTAATGTCCCTGGTCCAGACTACAAAGCATGATTTTTCATCCCAAATGAAAATTATTAAGGACAAAATGGAGCCCTTTCATAAACACCAGTCCCAAGTTTTAAAATTTCAACAACAATTTTGGTACAAAGGGTAGTTTTGCCACTATTTGCCCTTTTTTGAGAAACAAGGCGAGGCTTGGTAAAATGGTTTTTACCAGTCTAATGGGGCATGACAGTCAAGTTAAAAATTCACTAGCAGATTTAATGACTGAGGTGTGTCTTCATGTCGTCGACACTCTTTTAGGAAAGCCCAGTCGACCTTGATTCAGCTCGAGCTTACTTTCGAATATGTTGCAGTTCGGATTGTCCACAATCTCTTTTGGAAGGATTACTTACTCCCATTACACCACAGGAGGTTCTTACAGTTCTTAACACCTCTATGCAAAAAAGCACCAGGTCTAGATGGTCTCACTACAGAATTTTACAAATTGTTAGGACCTGTCTGTTCCAAGAACTTGCAGATGCTTATAATGATTTATTGATGCATTCTGACTGTCCCTTGGAAATGATGAGGGAGTTTTGATTTTTATCTAAAAGGTGACAAAAACTCTTTCCAACTGGAGACCTATCAACATATGAATGTTGATTTGAAACTCTTGATGAAAATTTTAAATACGAGATTGTTGACTGTATCCTCCTATTTAATTTCTCGGCACAGTCTTGTGCACTTCCTAATAGATCTCTTATAGACCAGTTGCTATTTTTGCGGGATTTTGATAGTTCTACTTCACTAGGCTTACCTGGCTTCATTTTATCTTAGATCAACAAAGGCTTTTGATTCTGTGAATCATAACTTTCTGTGGCTCACTTTACTTCATTATGGTATTCCATCTACTTTTGTTTATTGGTTACAGAAACTATATAAAACAGCGACAGTATCCCCTTTGGTTAATGGGCATCTTGGGTCTATGCTTCCAGTAAAGCAAGGTGTTCGCAGGGTTGCTCACTTAGTCCATTATTATACGTATATAGTATAGATCCTTTGTTGAGCACTTTGAACACTTTAATACCCTTATTAATGTACCCAGAGTTTCTATCTCCTTTTCAGCCCTTGCTTATCACGGATGATATCTGCGTTTGCACCTCCACTGCTTCTTCTGTCCCTTTGGTTTGTGGTTGTGCCACTCCTTTGGTTCTCTCTGGTAGGTCCTTAAATGTGCCTAAATGTTTGGGTTTTGATTTAAAGTGGGCTGTCCCCGACCAATCTCTCTTATGTGTAATTCATTTTACTTTGATGCCCATCAAGATTTTAGGTATTTTTTTTGGTTCTTCAACACCTGCAGTTTATAACTGGGACATTCAATTGCAGAAAGGTAAATTGATGGTACAGAATTGGAATAAATGGCAGTTTTCCAAACTCAAACATATCCATTTGATACGTACCTATTTAATTCCAATATTTTTATTTTTGAGTAATATTTTTCCCCCATCTAAACAAAGAGAAACAACTTTATTTAGTGTCTTTTTTCAAGCAGTATGGGGTAGTCGTCTCAATCCATTAAATGCAATATTTTATACTTACCAGTGTCCCGGGGCGGTCTAAACATGATTAATCCCTTGCTCTTTTATTATTGTCAATTCTTGTTTACTAACCTTTTGCCATTGTTAAAACTATTTCCCAAATTATGGACTGGTCTTACCTTACAGGCAATGGGGATTTGGTATACCGATTGGGTATCTGGTAAGCTGGGACGTCTTACTAGTCGTCTACGGTTCCACCCTATCAACGCGAAATTTTCCTCAAATTATGACAGTGGAAAATATCCAGTGATTGGATACTTTCCAAAAGTAAAAAATCTTTATATCACTCTGTACTAGAGTCTTGTTTTTCAGAATCTTTGTTATTTCCAAAATGTTCTGCAGAACTGCATTTGTTGGTACAGAACCTAATTGCTCATACCAGGATTCCTCCTAAACTCTGGGATGTTACCTGGTTATGTGGTCATGAAAAGCTGAATGTCAAAGGTAATCAGTTTCATAAACAACTGCAAGATCGTTACTGCTCCCGCCCTGGTTGCTTTCAAGTTTTTGGATCAATGCATCATTTATTTTTCTTATGTCCATATATTTCCACCTTTTGAGTTATGTTGCCATTAGTTGAATGAACCAGTTTTTGATTTTGTTACTTATGATGTTCTCATTTATGGTTCTTATACTGTTCATTGGGACAAATGGGATACTGGCACCTTACATGTTATCTTTGCAGTCTTTAAATGGTTTATCTCGTAAAATAAGTATCTTTTACTTTACAGCAAAAAGATTTTTCATATAAAAGAACTTTTAGCAAAGATAAAAATCTGAATTATTGAATATTTATAAATATGAAAGGGGCAGATATCATCAAGCCCAATTAATGTAAAATTGGAGAAATCTACCTTGGGTGATGGATAATGACATTCCTGTTACATGAGTTCTTTCTTTCTGAATCATCTAGGTCTGATGTTTCATGCTTATTTTTTTTTTTATTTTTTGCTTTGATTTCATGTACTATTGTGTATTAACAATGTATATGTTTTATTTTTCTTGAAGTTTTGTTAATAAAAAATTCCCCTACTCTTTTCGATAAGTGCCATGGGATCTTTAACATCCATCTGAACTACCACCAATCCAGGCAGATGGGACCTCGGTTTAACGTCTCATCCGAAAGATGGCACTTCAGAAGTGCAGCACCCTCTCATGCTGCACTACAGTGTCAGTACACAGGATATTAACCCAGGTGCCAGATGTGGGAACTGAACCACAGCCCCTCTGATCTCCTGGCCTCAGAGGCGAGTGGTAGCCTACTCAGAGCCACTGAAACTGAATATGTTCAAGGATGGTCTGTGAGATCCAAGGAGTTTGTCTATTTTTAGTGACCTGTTTTTGAAAGGGGCAAAATATGTCACAGGCAGTGTTAAAAGTTTTGATAAAGGAGGTGAGGGCAGTGTCAATTGACTTGGCAGTGTGAATAGGTGACCAGTCTCAGGAGGACAGATAGAGTTTAAGGTGAGAGAGGAAAACTTTTTTAAGGGTGCCTCAGTATGGAAATTCTAGGTTGCTTGGTAGAAATTTTATTTGACCAGCAGCTGTGGGGACAGGCGAGTGGTCACTAATACATCAGGAGCACTTTAACTTTGGAGAGGTGGTTGGGTAGATTGGAAGATGAGGTCAATCAGGGAGGAGGTTCCTGACCTGGGATCCTGCCTGGTGGGAGACTGAACAATCTAGGCAAGATCAAGCTAGGACTGCATCTTTGAACTCCCTCTCTCAGGTGCTGCTGTCCATTTTGGCAAAGACCATCTTCCATTTTTTGCCACCCACAAGAATGATTGTAGCCACCACTCATTATGTCCATGTCAATGGCCCAGAGAGCTTGAAGTTTCACATACTGCAACCTTCTCGGCTTGTTGGTCCTTCCGTCAGGGGAACTGCATGACTGTGTAGTTTCTGCCCCACCCCCATCGCCCAAGGCCCTTCCCTCAGACTATTTTCAAAGAATGCCTTTCTGTTGCATTTACATCTGCCATCCTGTATTTTTACTGATGGTTCTTCTTTTTATATGAATGGACTGCCCCACACCGCTTTGGTGTGTACATTCCATCTCTTGATTTATCTATTGCCCTACACTGTACTCCACACTTGGCACAGTCAAACTCATAGTCACTTGCTATGCTTTGCATTTTACTGCCCTCTTGCCTCTTCCACCGCCTGTGGTTCTTTTGTTCTGACTCATCTTGGCTCTGTCTAGCCTTAACAGAGTCCTTCCTCGGCAGCATAACAACTTCATGTCCTCTGATGGCAAACCCATTAAACACCTGCCTCACTGGTCCTTTATTTCCACCCTGCCATTACATTAGGTTTCCCCATCTATGTTTTAAAGGTTAAGCCACACTCTAAGCATGCTCCATTTGCTGCACAAAATGCACAGGCTGACTTCCTGGCATGCACAGGTGCCCAGGGAGAGAAAGAGCAATGGCAGCTTCCATGTCCTAGAGTGGCTGCCATGGCAAGCCCTGTGAAGCAGGATTTGGAGATCCTGGACTTGAAACAAATACAGGACACAGACCCCTCAAAAAACAACTCAAGAGCAAAAATCAGGTTAAATGATCTGAGCTCTTCAAACATGTACATGGATGGGAAGTCAGGGTTATTGATGTACAAAATCCAAAGACAGGGAGAAGCTCTGTTTGTTCACCAGAGATATATCTGGCATGGATTATTAAAAGTTGTGCCATGCTCAGGAAGGACATCAAAAGTATCAAAACCTGGCAAACTGGTTAGAAAACAAGCCCACAGAAATGGCCAAGACGATTGAGAAGATATAAGAAGCACTGTTCCAGGTGGAGTATCTGCACAAACCAATTCAGCACAGCATCATAAAAGTCTTTGCTCAGACCACAAATTAAAGCATGGCCCATGGTGTAATTTGCAAATTGACCCCTCACAGAACCACTGACATCTACTGCTAGGGTAACAGAGTACATCCTAACTGTCACGAACATGTATTCAAAATGGGTAGAAGCAGTTCCAAACAAACACTGACACAGCTATGATACAGCAAAGCATCTGTGGAGAAAGTGTTTGTGCTTAGGGGCTCCCAGGCACCATTGAGTCAGACAACGGAACACATTTACAGGTCATGTATATGAAGTGATCTGACTGCTTTGGGGATCAGAAACAAAATATCACATTCCCTAGCACCCTCAGTCCTCCAGTCAGGAGGAGGGCAAATAGGACTATCAAAACAATGCTGAGGAAATATGTCTCAATCTTTGGGAAGGATTGGGATGTTAAACTGCGGTACTCATGGCATTCAAGCAACCCCAAATTCCTCCACTGGGCTCACCCCATTTGAAGTCATGACAGGGAGAGGCCGATAGATAAGAACACCCTGCCCACCTGTGGTATGATGGTTCGGGACACCTATCTGTGATAAATTACAGCTGAACAAAACATGTCTATTCTGAAGGAAAACCTCAAGCCATTAACAAGTCTGTGTCTATTAATCTGGGATGGGCACAAAATATACAAAAACAGTATTTTATCCCAAAGCGTACCCCTTGGAATATCAGCTGGACAAGGTCATAATTTTGGATTATCAAACCCCTGATTATACCTTGCATAAATTCTGGAGGGTTCCTTTGCAGTAACAGACAAACTGTCCCCCAGCTGTCATAAAAGTCCGAATCGCAAATAAGAAAAAAAATAGAAAAGTGGTTACATTATAAACCAAACAAAACCCTTCCAAAGGGTAACTAATTGCCAAAATTTTGTACTAATGCTCTGCTCTTTTCCTTAGTATTTCTCCTCTTTCTTAAGTCTAATACCTGGATAGCATTCAAATCAATCAAATAAACTCACAAGAAACACCCATGCTGTTAAAAGCAGAGGCTATCATTTCTCCAGAAATTATCAAGACAGCACGTGTTTCATGCTATATCTGAACAGACACACAGACATTGACCTCATACATTCCTCTAAACACCGCAAGCTTCCACAATTCTTTTCTAAAGCTCCTAAAGACTAAGAAAGACTAGTTTTCTGGAATATTTCACCTGAATTTTGGCTGCTTCACGGACTTGAACTCCTGTACACTTCAGTACTTTCATCATGGACACAAGAACAAACTGTGATGTGTTTTTTACCTCACTACTGGTACTGTGGTTTCAGTCACAGCAGCCTGTGTGACAAAATTCTGGCTATATTCATTTCCTCAGAAAAGTGGGATGCTACCTTTAAGGAGCACTACAAATATGACTTATGAGATAAGTAATCTTCATGACTCACTTCAAGCTACTAATGTCACTTTAAATTTAAGTCTATTAGAAAGCATGAACATCTAAAAGTGGCCTACACTCAATTAGGACATGCCCATACAAGTGGGCAAGGGAATTGTTTATAATCAGTTAACATATCCAATGTTTCTAAATAATCAAACCTTAGTTAGACCAATAAAAAATGTCACTGAGTCCACTGGGTCCTTTATAAACAAATGATTGGAGGTTTGAGCTATATAACTCAGTTGGTGCAGAATAATAAAGAGATGGTACCTTTTGGGATTCAATTAGTAAAGAGTTTTAATAATCTCTATAATACCTATAAAGAAATATTCCTAATGTTGATTTTTTTTGGGTATCCAAATTAGAAACCAACAACAACAAAATGTTTTGATACCTTTAGCCTGTGCTATCATCCATACTCTTGGAAATAATGCTGAGGGTATGCTCAGAGCACGATGGAGAGACAGAGGTGTACAGTATTAAGGACCATAGAGCCTCAAGGTCATAAACTGAACTGCAATATACACACAAAAACCATTTTGGCCTGCCAAATGGGCGCTGTATAACTTTTGTATCCCCCTCAAAATTCCTATCAGACATTTCTCAATGCCATGGCTCATCAGAACATTAAATGGAAAAAAATGTATTTTGCTCTTTTGTGCCAAGTTGGTGTCAGTATACTTATTGTGATTGCAAAAGGCAAAACGGAAAGTTGAAGGTCAGGATAGTTCTGCAGAGGTGCTACATTGCTACAATATTAGAACAATAAATGGTAGTCAGTGACTATACCACTGCTACCTTTGACTCCCACAAGAATTACGTAATGCAATCTGGACTCCTTATACCTGAGCAGATACTACTGTTCAGGTGATGAGGCTGGTAATCTTTTCTTTGCCTGTGTCTGTAGGGATAGTAATCCACTGTATTATACAACTGTTAATTTTACTTCCACGGTCTTGCTTGTCAGAGGTGCGTCAACCAACAGTGGAATGACACACTCCAGAGACAGTAGTATTAGCAGCTGCAAAGACTCAGGGCTTCATAGACAAGGCAATGATAGCTACTTTTATGACCCAGTAGATCTTTACTGTTATCAGTTCTCAAAAAGGCCTAAATGTTTTTGGGGTCTTGTTGGGGCACTTCTCGGAATATATAACACTTATTTATTGTCCAAACAGGGAGCTGCCATTGATCACTTAATGAATGCAATTAGTAGCATCCAAAACGCACTTAACAAAACTGAAAGAAATTTTCAGAATATTACTTTGTGAATGGAAATGTCTTTTCATATTACACAAAAAAATACCCTAGAGGCTCAACATGACAGTGTAGTGCAAGCAGAAGTACAGTCTATTGGAAGGAGCCCTTTACAGTTTAAGAAACTGTATTCTGCAGTGGAATTAGTAGGGCCAGACTTTGTCCAATTATTAATTTGACAGTCTAGATTCAGAAATTGCTCCATTACTAGATTTAACAACCATGGCCTTTGAGTCACAGTCTACCCTTACCATTCATCCTCTAAGGGTTGTAGCTCTTGTTTAGAATTTATTTTATGAGTGCCTGTCATTTTAGGGTACAGTCTGGTACTGGGTATTCTGTGCTTAATTTGGGATTTTACTACGTTATAGAGCATTACATGCCATCCTCAACATACCCTATTCCTTTAATTACATGTAGTAATGAAAACTGGAAAGCCTTTCTGTATGATTCTTGTGAACTTTGGCATGACAGACTTACTTGTGAGGGACAGCCTACACTCTGTGTGAGATATCTGAGACCTGTCCACTACAAGTTACTCAGGTCTCTGGCCCAACTCATAATATAGTGCAACAGCTTACAAATGGCTCTTATGTCATTTTAGATCCTGACTGTTTTCTTACTGGGGGTCTCATTGGCCTACACTTATCACTTTTCTAACCCATGCTCATGCATGTAGTATGATTCCTGCCCATTAGTGCCAGCTGTGTATACCATTTATCCTGATCTACAATCTATGATCTATTCAGGTGCATATGGTTTAAAATATTTTGTCAAACTACAGGAAGTGCTACACTGGCTTCTCTGGTCCCTGACATTCAGAATAGTATTCATGAGCAGTTCCTTGCTGCTCAGTAAATCAACACCCTCTCTATTCAGACCTCAAGCTTTATGGGATATGTTTCTAAAATACCAAATTGGTTTTCCAACCTCATACCTGGATTTGGTTTCCTCTGGAATTGTCTGTAGGTATTTCTTTCATTGTGGGCAGCTTTGTTCTACTTTGCATGATAATTCCCTTATTCAGCAGGGGTAATTCCATTGCGCCTCACCCTGAAGTCAGAACTAAACCGTTTAAAGTTTCAAATTATCAAGAAAAAATATAGCAGAGTCCTCTGTTTGAGGAGCACTTAAAAAGATGACTGCTGTTCTTATGCTTCAGTTTGAACTGGGCTGAGTGCAGTCATATGATCCATTACCTTGCTCAAAGCCTTATCTCTAGGGTCAAGCTGTTTGGAAGACTGAGTAGAGAGCGAGTTTATTTTTAGTCTGACCACTCATGCTCTGCACCTCGGTTCATGTTTACTACTTATTCACAACACAAAGGGAGTGTTATCTAGTTCTCATAATCTTGGAGGGTCCTCTAGGTCCCTCTCAGAGTAGAATAGTCTCCTATGACTTGCATTCCTTGGGTGGGCTATTCAGAAATATAGGCCAGAAGCAGGCACAAGAGTGGTGCAGTGCAGGTACACTGTGCAGGTGCACAGCCAACATGATATTCAAAGGCTGAGCACCAAGGCAAGTGACAAGCATAAGACAGCTGAATATCACAAAGGATGCACCGAAGTGCAACTAGGGCTGCACCAGGGAACAAGGCAGCAGGAGCCCATCACCCCACTAGGGTTGCACAATGAAGCAAGGCAGGAAGTGCAGGAGCATAGCATGGGCAGGGCAAGGGACAGAGGCACATGGGCCATGGCACAGGGCCCCTGGCACAGTGTGGAGCAGGCCACAAGAGCAGGACACACTGCCACCATAGTGCAGGGATGACTGGAGGGTGGCAAGGCAGTCACATGGCTGCATGCCCTGACCACACATCCCACTGCAGCGTGTGGAGGTAGCATGACACCCTGGCCACTGGCAGGCAGCCATGGGCAACACCACAGGACAGCACAGGACATGGCACTAGGACTAAAGCAGACCAACACAAGCCGACAGCACACACACACACTGGCCACACAGCCCAGCAGGAACATAGCATGCCACAGGGCACACACACACACACACAGGCCACTGTGTACTGAGACCACCTAACAAACCCCAGGCAACCACAACCCACAGCCACCATGCACACCACTGCAGCATGGCACCAATGCCATCTACCAAAACAGACATGGACACGGATGGCTACCAAAATATAACTGCATTAAAACAACAAGCAATGAATCCAAACTATGTACAGTTGAACAGGGATATGGGGCAGGGAACAGGAGGACACATTCAGGAATGTAGTGCTGGGAACAGGGGTGGGAGACAGGGGACATGGTAGGCTTGGTACAGTGGAGGAATGGGAGGGTGTCAGTGGAAGGAGGTGAAGCAGGCCAGCGGGACCCTCAGAAGGTCCTCGACTATCGGCACCTCTGCCGTCTCCTCCTCTGTGGCGGAACATGGCCTGGTGAATAATGCATGCCACCGCAAAGGGTGGCCGTGGTGATCGGCAGGATCCTCCAGCAGCCTGGTATAGGCATCCACCGATTGGGCTCCTAGGACAAAGAGGGACATGGATGAGTGCACGTCCACATGACTGCTAGCCCACCACCATGCACAGCAGACAAAATAGCCATGCACCCTGCAGGACACACAGCCAACCACAGTGTGCATGCCCACACAAGCCGCCATCCTGACCATCAAAAGCCATGCACAGCACTCCACCACCACCAACCATGTGCAGCATGCCACAGCTATGACAGTCAAGTGAATGGCCATTGGGTGGGGCTGACAGTGGCCTGGCTGGGACAGATGCACCCAGCCACCACAGCAGCCACACACACGTGCCCTGGGTGCAGCATGGTGCAATGGACCATGCCAGTGAGGCACCAAAATATAATGGCAATGTGCATGGGGACTGTGGCCCACCTACCCCACAACAATATACACCACCAAGGTGCCTACCTGAAAGCTGTGGCTCAACTGGCGCTGACCACCTGCACCACCTGGCTGGCCAGCAACCCTCTGCTGTGCACCACCACCATGGCCTGCTGCTGTCTGGCAGTGGCACCTGCCATCTGGGCTCTTCACTGATCTTCAGGAACTAGTAGGAGACAGTGTGAGACAGACATCAGCACCGGGCAGCAACACACAGGCCCCGGCCCAGCACAGTAAACCCCATGACCCCGCGCAGTGGCAGTGCCGAGGCACAGCACACCAGCGTGCACTGCCATGTCCAGCAGCATTCCCATCCACTGCCCCCCACCCACAGCAGCACAGCGTGACACCTGCTGGCAACCCAGACAACACCAACATGGCATGGATGGGGATATATGCACTCACCTGGCCGTGGCACAGCTCCCCTTCGGACGCATGCCTGCAGTGACCTGAGCCGGTCTGGAACCCTCCTCCACAGGTCACCGTACCTGTGGCAGCACTGATACCCACTACAGCATGACCCTGTGGCCTCCTCTAGCTCCTCGGCCACCCCCAGCCACACCTCAGTGCATGGCTGGTCCAGGGGTACCTGCCCATAGAGATCACCAATATGTGGCTCCACTAATGCCACCAAGTTAACAAGTTCCACCTGGGTCCAATTGGGCACTCTAGGTGTGCTCCAGTGTGGCATGGCTCTATCAGGAACTGTAGCAGCAAAATGGAGCCAGGGAGCACATAAGACTCACGTGTGAAGGATGCACGATACGCCTGGCAATACGCTGCCATACTGTCAGGGTATGCGTGATACACGTGGGACAATGCTGACACATGCCACAGTCACCCAGGAGTCAAGGGGCATACGTAGCAGTCAAAGTGGGACACGCACACCATGCTCGGCAGCACAACAGGGCATGGATAGCATGGTGTGTAATAGGGTCCATTGTGCTCCATGGGCCACGTGCCAATGGCACACATGCATGACTGGGTGTACGGTGCATGTGCACCACATGCCCTTAGTGGCTGAGTGTCATGCCACCTGTAGTGCATCATGCATAGGAAGCACCACTGACGTACACGATGTCAGTGCGCACATGCACTGTACCATGCGGACTGCGCACATCACACAGATGCGCCATGACATGCGCATCAGCAACTCCACTGCGCAATGCACAATTCCACGATATTCAGTGGGCATATGCAGGTGAGCTGATTGGCATATCAGTGGTGCATCGGAGGCATTTGCACCCCATTACAGTTACACATTCCCTCATTTGTATGTGATGCGCTATAAAGGCGCCATGTGGTGGCACAGGCACCAGACCAATATTGCAACCTTCACAGGTAGGATGTCAGGCACTGGGCTTGTCGGGACCGTGTGTGGCAACCAGCACTGACCACATGTCCCCACAAGCAGGAACAGCATGCCGGAGCAAGAGGAAGTTGAGAGCAGGGGTCTGAGCGCGGGCCCAGTTCACAAGGAGCAGAGTGTGATGCCCTATTTGATGCCTACCTGGACCAGGAGCTCCTCCTGAGTGGCTCCACAGGCACCCAGCAAGCCAGGGTGGAAGAATGGGTGGGTGGGTGTAGCCAGGGCTGTGAACCTGCAGGGCGTCCTTCAGAGGTCGGTGCAGGAATGCAAGAAGAAGGTGGGCACAGAAGCCATCTGGGCTGCACGTGCCACCATGGGTGGTGGACAGCCTGAGGTACCACAGCTGACACCGCAGGAGGAGCTTCTGGTGGTGACAATGAGGCACTGCACCATTGAGGGCATTCCTGGTGGTGGATTCCAGACAGGGGGTAGCCCTTCACTGCATGGTAGGTACAGCGGTGCAAGGGGATGTGGGTAAGGAGTGCATTGGGGTAGGGGTGCATGGTGGCAGCACTGACGTGTATATGTTCTCTTACAGATCCCGAGCTCCTGGGTGTGGATGCAGGGGCAGTGCCCACCCTGGGTGATGTCAGGGACCTGAAGGAGTGCCCATACACCTCCACTGGGGTTTGTGGCCCAGACCCCTGCTGAGCCACCACACTGTCTGCACGGATGCTGTGGCGTGGAGTGCAGATGAGGCCAGGCAGTGTTTCAGCAGGATGCCATCCATGACATCCAGTATGCTGAGACAGTGATCGCCGCTAACCAGGACAGTGGTGATACTGTACAGAGGGAGGCACCCCTACCACACACTGGACACGTTGTGCCGATGGTGCACAGGTGGCACTGGCAGAACCGCCAGCCACACCACCCGGTGTTGCAGTGGCCACCATACCTGTGGTACAGTCGAGCCCATCTGAAGGTGGGGGTACAGCCTCCCCAGCAACGTTATGCACACAGTAACTGGAGGGGCAGCAGCAGAACAGTGCTGAGGGTGAACCGGGTGTAGTGTCCGCCGTCAGTGCACCGCAGACAGGACAGGCCCATGAGGGCCCTGCTGTGCAGCCCCCACCTGCGCAGGGGGCTGTGCCACAGGACCACACAACCCCCCGGGTTGGCAGGATGCCCAAGCCCCCTGCAGGGGGCTGACCCGCTTGACAAGCACACCCGTCTGCTCAGGGCATCCTTGGAGCAACAGATGCAGGTCGTGGCAGGGGTACATGCACTCCACACTGAGCTGCGCCAGTCCGCAGGGAGGCCTGACCAAAACTTTCAGCAGCTCCTGGCTGAGGCCACACGCATGTGGGAGGACACGACTGCAGGCCTGGATTGGCTCACCGCTGCAGTCACGGTTGGTCTGGCACCACTGGACACTCTGGTGCAGGGCCATCCATGGAAGTCACTGCGGAGAGCAATCTCCACTCCTCGATCCTGGTGTTGTGCGACCCCAGCATTGTCATCACTGAGATCAGCTTGGGCTTCCTGGGGATGCCTGGAGTGGGCCTGTTCAGGGGCCTGCAGATGCCTGCGAAGGACCAGTCACATTCTCACAGCAACACGCCTGGGGGTACATCTGTGACACCCCTTGTAGCCACTACACAGTCTGCATCTGCTGGGCGGTCTAGGTGGGGCCATCCATGTGTCCTTGGTGGCCATGCACCTGTGCATCAGATATGGCCCGCCGCCCTTCGGTCACTGCCTGCTCAGCCCTGTATGCACGGAGGTGTGGTATGTGCGTGTATGTACCTGGTCGATGACATCCGAGGCTGCATGTCATGCCCGCCTTGTGCACAACCTCCTAGCTGCTGGCCACCATGGCATGTGCATGATGATGCCATCACAGCACTAGCCGCCACAGTGCACTGGTGTTCAGCATCTGACACATGCCCATTGGTGGCCTTGGGGTGTGCATGTGTGAGTGCCCGTGTGACTGTGCCTGTGTGGGTGTGGGTGAGTGGGGCTGTGTGGGTGGGGTCCACTGTTCTGTCAGGGTTGCTTCCACAGTGATCTGTCCCATGTCCATCATCATCACCCCCCTCTGGCTGTGTCTGTTGTGGGGCCCTGCCAGCCATGCCTGTTTACCATGCCCCGGTCCCTGGGACCTGTGTGTGGACCTGTTCACCTACCTGCTTGCCCCATAGTGCTCCTCTGCAATGGTGTCCCTGTGCTGCTGGGCCATCCTGCACAGCCGGGGTTCCCATCATCTGGGGGGGATGCCCACCATTGTTGGCCCCGGCATCTGCATCATCCCGGCTGCTGTTCCCCTCTTTGACCTCGACAGCTATCCCACGGTCAGTGGCCATGTTGTGTAGCACACAGCAGGCCAGGAATAGGCCATAGGCCTTCGAAGGGCTGTACTGTAGGGCACTGCCAGACCTGTGCAGGCAACAAAGACGTGCCTTCAGCAGGCCAAACACATGCTCGATGATGTTCCATGTGCTGGTGTGTGCCTCGTTGTATCTCTCCTGCACTGGGGTTGACGGGCACCGGTATGGGGTGAACAGCCAGGGTCTGAGTGGGTATCTGCTGTCACCTGTGGGGAAACATGTTGGATTAGCACGTTGGTCAGTGTGGCTCCCCTCCTCCTACACAGTCGAACCCTCTACACCTCATGCATAGCATCACCCCTCCCATGCCCTGCCCTGTTGTGCAGGGCTGCCCTTTCCTGCTGCATACTCACCTACTTGGTGGCCAGTGGGGATGTCCCCACTCTCAAACCTGTGGCACAGTGCAGACTGGTGCCAGATAAAGGAATCATGTGTTCCCCAGGGTGTGTGGCACAGACATGATTATGCACCCTTGGCATCCACACCACCTGGCAGTTAACACTGAGGTAGCCTTCCTGTTGATGTAGGCCACCCCCTCCGACCCCGGTGGTGTGCAGATGCCTATGTGGGTGCAGTCAATGGCCCCTAGCACACAAGGCATACATGCAACCCTGTGGAACTCCTGCATGTTTTTCGTAGACTCTGCCTGTGTGCTGGGGGAAGTGGATGAATTCCGCAGATTGTGGCAGCAGTGCATTGAGGAATTGTGTGAGGAGCCATGATGCAGCTGACTGGGTTATGCCTGTGGTGTCTCCTGTTGGTCTCTGGAAGGTGCCCGTGGTGAACAGGCACATCACGGCCGTGACCTTGGTCTCCACTGACAGGGCGTGGCTCCATCTTGTGGGTGCCTGCATCTCGTCACTACGCAGCTCACAGGGCTGCCTCAGAATTGCCCGGTTCAGGTGGTACAGGCCCACCATCTCAGTTTTGCTGCACTGTTTGAAGATGGTGCAGGCATGGTACCACCTGTTCCGGGCATAGAGCCACCAGGCCCTTCCACGGCCATGCCGCTCAGCCGCCTGCCTCCTCACACCCCTCATTACCACCTACATCTGGAATATTGCACTGGCCATGGCTCAGCCTGTCCAACTTCCCCCTCTGCAGCTGTCTCCCTGGGCTTCCCCAGCTTTATGCTGCTGCTTGGGCCCCTGCACTGGGCGCACTTCTATGTTGGGGACCCACACGCACGGTCTGGCCTGCCCACAGACTCAGTCTTGGTCATGCACTCTGTCCCACTGCCTGTTGTACCTCCTGCCTCTGTGACTGCCCTGCACCCCTGCTGCTGTCCTGCCTGGCCAATGGCCCTCACCCTGTCACTGTCTCACACTGTCTCTGTCCCTCACTCTGTCTCTCTCTCACTGTCTCTCACTCTCTCACCCCTTATCCCCTGGGTGCAAGACACCGTCCCCTGCTTTCTCCATCCTTTTATAGGCTCAGCTTTGCTCTGTGTATGTCCCTGCTGCTCCTCACTTGTGCCATCAGGTTGCTGTTGAAAATCCAAGGTGCTGTTTATTCATGGCTATGCCCCCTGCACTTGTGCTTGCATTCATTAGGGTTGCTTACCGGTGCACTGCGATTTGCGCAGCACATTGTCACCTGCTGAATATCACTCTTTGGGTCATATCCGCTGTTGTGCTGACACATCTCACTTGCTATTATCACCTAACTCCCTCTCTTGTAGCTCTACTCTCCCCTCTAGATTTCTCTCCACCCTTCAACAATGCCCATCCAATCTGGTTAAACCAATCTCTCATGCCAATTCCCTGTCTACCCCTTGCGGGGTTTTAGCATCCCAAAGATGTGAAGACCTTTGGCTGATTTATCTCCCTTCCACCCTTTGATCCAAATAACTGACCTCTATTCGTACCCTTGTGGCCATACAGAATACTTAATAACTTGCTGGTTCTAGCACTTTCCCTGCTATGTTTCCATCATGGAAATGTATAGTGTAGCACTTTGTGCGTATCATGTTTTGGCCCTTCTGTAAAATAATTGTATTTGTTAAAACATTCTGCATTGTAACGGTGTATCTGAAATGTTTAGCTTGCTCTGTGCATGTACTGTATATGTGCTTTGGCTCTCTGTGAAATAAGTGTATATGTTCTAAGCCTAAGTTTTGTTATGTTAACTGCATACTCTTAACTTTTTTCCAATCTGGATGGCATTTACTGCATTTTTTTGTATGCACTCTGTAATGTTACGATTCTTGCACTCCTTCTCCTATGTAACCCCCTACCCCAGGACACATCAGGAAACAAGCTATTGCAGCTCTGTATGTCCTTCCTGGTGAAACGTTTTCAAATAAATAAAAATAGTTGACATCATTGTTGTTTGGGATGATCTGATGAGACAGCAGGTGAATTTTTTTAAGTGGATCTTACACCCATCAGCTCCACAAGCTGAAGACAGGATTCTTGGATGTCAGCCTTGAAATAGATGGTTATCTGAAGTTACACACATCTATTTCTCAAAAACCCACAGCAAGTAATTCCCTTCTTAGTGCTGCCAGAGTGCACCTGGGCAGCCTCATTAATGGGATACCAGTAGGTCAGTTTCTCCACATCTACAAGAACTGCTCGGATCTAACCACATTTGGAAAGCCAGCAGCAGAGCTGAGCTTCAGGTTCTGTGAATGTGGTTTTTCATTGAATACCATTTAAATTTATTTATGTATTTATTTATTTAGCTTTTGTTTACCAGGTAAGCACACTAGACAGTCACGTGCCTATTTTCAGGTGCAACCCGGGACTTGCATAAAATGGGCTAGGGACGCTGATAGGAAGACACTGGTGCCCCCACAGTTCAGGTCTGGGAAAGGTCATAACTTGTTACATTGGTTTTAAAATACAACCAGTGGGCCCTAGCAAACAAAAATGTCCTATTCAATCATTGACTGGTTTTCCAAACAGATCCAAAAATTACATGGATGCTGGGCACTTGCCTGGGGATCACTTACTTCAGGGAGAGAAATTTGGGTAACGTCCTGGTAGAGTCTTTACAAAGTCTTTACAAACTTACATTTTTACACTCAAGGGGATGGATTTTCAAAGCTCCGGGGATGCCGCAAGCCCCTGGTGCACCAAACATATGACACAGGGAGCTTGCAGCATTCCCCAGTCAGCGATTGGGATTTTCAATCCCTTGCAATGATCACCGCACCTTAGACCACAGTTCTGTGGTCTAGTGTGTGCCACCACCGGGAGGAAATGTATTGGTGCTTGCACCAGAACATTGGAGCAAGCTGCCTTAAATCGTGGAAACCGTTGCAACTACACCCAGGTTTTGAAATTTAGGTGCAGTTGTGGCAAAGGGGGTTGGCGCACAGTAGAGTTCAAAGTCCTGTGACACAGAGCGGGATGCAAGCCCTGCTCTCCTGTTTAAAAATCTGGCCCAAGCACTCATGTACTACTAGTAATAAGATTGAGATTTTTTAAATTATGATATATATTCATTGTAATTTATTGTAACAATAGAATAATGTGAAGTATATTGTACTGCCTTTATGATGTACTGTATGTTGTTATTGTATGTTATGTTAGTTTAATATGTGATAATCAGATGATTTTATACTTCTTAAATAAATTGAAACTTGAAGCTTGAGTCTTTACAAACAAGTGACAAAACCCTGGTACCTGGCTTGGCTTGAAACCATTTTTTTTACACACATTTGCAAATTCTTAACCACAGACATACAAGGTCCGATTTCAGGATGAATGTTGCAACTCGCAGGCATATACGAGTTGAAACAGTCGCCACTATGCCGGGGACCCTGCGCCGTATTCTAAGAGTGGCAGGGTCCTGGCACTTACTACCTGTGACTTGCGGCACGCATCGGCTACCACCATGGACATGGTGTAATAGCCCTGCATGCCACAGGTCATGGCCCACTGCACACTGCTCCCCCAGAGCTCCCCTGCCCCAGAACACCATGGCAGGCACCAGGGAGCATGGCAGGGGTTGGACAGGGACGCAGGAGTCCAGGGGTCACGTTACACAATGGACCTCTGAGGTCCCCAACAGTCAGGGGGATGGGGGAATGGATATGTTTGTGGGGGCACGGGGAGCAGAGCAGGGTCTTTGCCACAGCACTGCAGAGTGGGCACCCACTGGATGGCACTGATGGATGTCCCTTAGAACATCTCCGAGATATCTTAACTCCACTGCATCAATGTGGCTCCTGTAATCATGTAGGTGGAATAGGGCATAGTTGCTGCCATAACCCACCCACCCTTTTTTTATGGCACTGCAGGTTGTGGCATAGTGGGTGGCATAACCCACAGTTGACACAAGCCGCATACTGCATGGCCAAGGTCACAGTTGGAAATCGCACATGGCATATTGCATGGCCCAAGTTGCGAGTTATGCCATTGAATTTGGCATAACTTGGCTTGCGCTGGTGTACGCTGTCCTGGAATCAGCCCCATAGTATTTCATACCAGATAAGGACCGCTTGGCCTATCCAGTGTGCCCTTTTCTCTCTACTTACAGTACACTACTAAATCAGACTGTGCCTGATCTATAGCTTTCTCCCTCACCCCCTTCCTTTCCACTATGATACCATTGTGCTTATCCCATACATTCTTGAACTCACCACTGTTTTCATCCCCACAACATCAGCTAGAAGTCTGCTCCATGAATCCAGTACTCTTTCTGTGAAGGATTACTTCCTCACATCTTCTGAATGTATCCTCCTCCAGCTTTATAGTATGACCCATTGTTAGTGAGCACTCTGTCCTAAAAAATACTCCCCTATTGTACCTTATGTACCCCCATGAGGTATTTAAAGGTCTCTGTCATGTCTCTCCTCTCCCTCCTCTGTTCCAGGGTATACATTTTGAGATCCTTTAGTCTCTCTCTCTCTCTCTCCTCATAAGGCTTTTGTTGCAGACCCTGAACCATTTTAGCTGCCTCCTCTGGACCTTCACCACTCTGTCTATGTCTCCTTCCAGACATGTGGTCTCCAGAACTGGACACAATACTCTAGGGGGGTCTTACAAGTGATCTAGGAGGCAGCATAGCATAGTGGCTAGGGCACTGGGCTGCAAACCTGGAGACCTGGGTATGATTCCCATCAGCCCCCACTTGCATACTGTGTGACCTTGAGCAAGTCCTTAACTTCCTTGTGCTCCCAGGTTGCACCTGGAAACAAGCTCTGGCTTAGTGTGTCTTTCCTGGTTAAGCAAGTTCCCCTTCCCTTCCTTATAGAGAGGCAACACCACCACCTCTTTTCTGCTGCTGATACCCCTCCATATTTATTTATTGACATTTGTTGACCCGGTAAGCCCACTGGGCCTAGAAGTCCCTTTTTCAGGGGCGACCCGGGGGGGGGGGGTACAGATGGTTAGAACTGAAATTGAACCAGATTAAACTGTTGGTGGTATTTTTAGTGAATGGGAGAAATTTGGCCAGAACACGGGGAAAACTCCCCTACTCTTTTTCGATAAGTGCCATGGGATCTTTAACATCCACCTGAACTACCACCAATCCAGGCAGATGAAACCTTGGTTTAATGTCTCATCCGAAGACGGCACCTCAGAGTACAGCACCCCCTCATGCTGCACTACAGTTCCGTGTTGGATATTAGCCAAGTGCCAGCCAGGAACTGAACCCACAGCCCTCTGGGCTCCCGGCCTCAGAGGCGAGTTTGCTACCTATTGAGCCACTGACACTGTTGTCATATGAACCTCCAGCAACCCACTTGCCCACCCTATTGCCTTTTGTACTGCCTGGCCACCTTTAGATCATCTGATATGATTACCCCAGGTCTCTTTCCTGCTTGGTGGTCATCAATACCACTCTACCCATTCTGTTCTCTGCTCCTGGGTTTCTGCATCCTAAGTGCATCATTTTGCAGTTTTTCACATTGAACCCCAGCTGTCATACCCAAGAGCACTCCTCTAGTTTTCTCAGGTCTCTGCACATCCTTTCCACCCCCTCTGGAGTGTTACCTCTATTGCAAATTTTGGTGTCATCTGCAAAGAGGCAGACCTTCTCTTCCAGTTCCTCTGCAATGTCATTTATAAAGATATTAAAGAGGACCAGTCCCAACACTAATCCTTGAGGAATCCCTCTGGTGACCATCCCTTCCTTGGGGTGAACTCCATTTACCACCACCTTCTATCTCCTATCTCCTAACCAATTTTTTATCCAGTTTACCAGCCTGTGGTAATTCCAACCCCCTACCTAACCATACCACGCCAGTGAAGATCAGGGGATATAGTGTATGTAATACAGAATTTATGGTTTCTCTGACTTGGTTCACATGTTCATTAATTAATTGGGTACAATTACAAGACAACTCAAACTTTGCATCTAGGACCATGTGAGGGCTATTAGGAAAAATACCTAGAAAAATGCTTTAGGCAACTATTTTCCAACACACCATGACTGCAGTCCTGATGTCCTTAAAGGAAAACTACACCATCATATCTTCTAAATTTTGTTTCTATGTCAGCAGACGCCTATTTTCATGTAGCTGTTAGAGATGTATGCAACTGCTTTAATCTGTTTCACACTTCATACTAGGCCCAGTAATTATCCTGGGAGACTTAATTTCGTAGTTGCTGAAATATCATTGTCCCTGAGAGCTGCATTAGTATATGAGAACGTGATGCGTAATCAACCTTTAAACTCCCAGTATGCCTGTCTGTTTATTAGTCTTCAAAGAATCAAGCTGCAAGAAGGTATAAAATACCACATTTACCTTCAGTGAGCTTTGTAAACTATCTGAGTAGTAATGCAGGTTTTTTCCCTTTTAGCTCCATTCAGTTTATGTGTTTAAAGATAGTTTATGCAGGGTATTTGTTCTTTTAGCATAGAGATACATTTTTTTTCAGCTCAGCTCACTTCTTTTGTTCAAGTCCCCTCTCCACTGCTAACCCCACTCCAATTTTTGCTCATCTTTTAATTCTATCCATATTATTCCTATCCTCAGTTATTCCTGCATGCCTGACTGGGCCACTGCTACACAAGCATCCCCTGTCCAGGGAAGCCAGCCACCTCCTTCTCATGCAGGCAAGGAAAAGACCCTGCACCCACACCCTTGAGTCAAGCACCAAGAATGATTAGAGTCCAGCCAGCTCCTGCTCTTCTGAGAATTTTGGCCCATCTACCCTCCCTCACTTCAGCACACTTAAAATACACTTAAACCCCTTCCTCTCACTTTAGGACATCCCCTATTGGACAATGCCAGGCGTACAACAGTCTTAAAGTCACAACACATTCCTACTCCATCCACCACTCTTAAAGCCTATATTCCCAGCCCTTTTAACATTGACTGTCCTACTATTCCATTTATCTACCCGATGCTGTATATTTTCAAAATCTATACTCCTCTCAGAAGCAACTAATGCAAGGTACTGTAACCTTAAACCCTATACTACTCCTTCCTGTTCAAATATTTCAAGCTCACAACTAGAGAAACTAAGCACCTACTATCCCTTTAGCAGGTTATACTGTTCCAGCTCTAGAGGGCTTTACATCGATTACAATAACCTGATCACTATCTAAACACAGCTCAGCTCCTCCATCTGTCCAGTCCCCTCCTCTGTGCTGCCTGCTTGCTAATGCTTCTCTCCCCTAATTCTATAATCTAAATTTCCTGCATTCCTAAACAATGAAATTCCTTCTCCCCTCTCTCCTCCTTGTTCTGCTTTTATCCTTTTCCCTACCACCTCCACTTGCTCACTACTCACCAATACCAAATAACATTCTCATCCCTCCAGCTACTATCTCTAAACCTCTACTTACATTCTTGCTATTACTCCCTCCCCTCCTTTGAACTACTGTATGGTCTCACTCTACTACCATTCCTCATGCAGCTTTGCTAACAGTGCTTACTTCTTTGTGGTTCTCCATCTACTGTTCCATCACTCTTCCATTCCCTTCTGATTCAACTTATCTTTTGCAAGGTATATCTTCTGTTACTGCTTTATTTTTCTCTGTAGCAAAGTGTTTCTTACAGGGTATATCTTCTGTGAAATTATTACAGGTGGTGCTTACATTTTTGTGACTTTTTATCATTAGGCTAAGCAAAATTACTGTTTGCAACTATTTTATTTTATTTTGTTAAAAGTTTTTTTCTGTGTGTCTCACAGGTGTTGCAGTCTCCTTCTCACATTGAAGGAGCTCATTGCTTTCCTCCATAGCTCTTCTAGGGATTAGGTGTGTATCTGGGGTGGAGTAACAAACAGTCAGGAACTTACAACAGAGGGAAGGGTTAAAAGGTCAGGTTAATTGATATCTTGGAGGTGGAAAACTAGGTTTGCTGGCCAAGGCACCTAGCTTCACCTGAGCTCTTTTCTTCTAGGTTGCTAGAAAGGACAGAGCAAATAACCTTACCAGAGCAAGGATAAGGATTAAGGCTTCTTTTGGCTAGGCAGATTTACTGTGTGTTGTTATTTTTATTTTGTACTCACAGGGATTGTTACTGTTTGTTGCTAACATTTTATTGCTTTATTTTCTCTGATTCAAATTGTTGTTGCTGGGTATACCATCTGCTGCATTAACACAGGGTGTGCCTACAGGTGTGTGCTTACAGATTACTGCTGTAGTCTTCTGATTCGACTTGTCTTTTGCAGGGTATTTCTTCCGTTACTGCTTTATTTTTCTCTGCAGCAAAGTGTTTCTTACAGGGTATATCTTCTGTGAAATTATTACAGGTGGTACTTTACAGTTTTATCTATCATTAGGATAAGCTTTCAGGACCACTGCATTTGTTGCTAGCTGATTGTTTCTGCTCTTACCTCCTTTTTTTCTTTCGTCCGTGGTTCTTCTTTGTCAGCAGGGAAGGGCCCAGCCACCACCCCATCCCCAGCCACCCACACTACACTCCTTTTATAGGTAGCACATTTGTGACATTTCCTGTAGCAAAGCAGGAAGGGCAGATCAGAGGGTATCCCCACAATGACCTCATTACAGGGTACTAGTACTTTAACTTGTTTTAACAAGTTATACAAAAAAACAAACAAAACATAAAATCAAACTTTTTTCATTTCTTCCTTTGTATTAACTCTGACCAGGTTATAAACCCAGAAACTTATCTGGAATGGCTATCATTAACTGCAGGTACTGCAGATCACTTTCAGAAGGGCAGTTCTTCAGGATTTAGGACACTGTCCACATGCTGAGCCATTAGAGATCTAAGGGCTCAGCTCCAGGCAGCATGGGCAGAGACTGTGGTCCTCAAATTGCATATTTAAGAGGAAATGTATTATAAGAACTGCCCATCATTTCCCCAACATCCAACATAAACACCTCAACCAAGAGGGTAGTTGGCAGAGAAGTTGGCAGGTGGTTAGAAGGGGCAAATTGGATGCCCCATCACTCAATGCTCTCCAACATATCACCTCCACAAACCATATAAAAACTACAAACAGGTATCTGCCTCTATCTCTGAAATCAAACAAAGGGGAAAAGGACACTGCAGAGCAGGACACTGCAGCACAGGAGCTAGCACATCAAAACTCACACAAAACAGGAACCAAAACAAAAAAAGCAAAAAGGAAATCCAAAAAACTTTTCATCAAAGCAGACTTCATGATTCGGGGAGTTGATACATATCTTCAGCCGAGGTAATGGTCAGATGTCTCCCAGGTACATCAGCGTGGAGAGACACTGACTGCATTGTTAAGATTGTTCAGGAAGCAAGAGAAAACATTGATGTCATGGTACACATAGGGACTAATGATCTTGCCAGCTGGTCAGTTGTGGAAACCAAGGAACACCTGACGAGGCTGGGTGACAAACTATCATCCATTTCATCCAGCTCTCCTTCTGAGATCCTGCCAGTCTGGGAGAGGGGGACAGATGGATGGAAGGTCAGAGAAGGGGAAATAGTGGAGCTAAACATGTGGCTCAAGGACTGGTGCCAGGAAAAAGGACACAAATTTGTAGGGAACTGGCAACAGTTTTTGGAGCAAAAGTTCTTTCAATTTGATGGACTGCATCTGACTAAGGAGGGAGTCAGTGCATTGGGGCAGAAGTTTGATGTCTTTGCAGAATATTTAAATTAGCAAATGGGGAGAGGGGTGCAGCACCCCATATGTCGAATGGGAAGAACACCCCTCCCCCCTCAGCTAGTGGTCAAACAGGAGTTCAGCATGCTTGTAGTTCATTTCCATCACCAGGTAAAGAAAAAGGTCCGGCTTCCCATATGATGCACAGGGGAAATGCTGGACCTCGCCCAACAACTAACACACTGAAATCTGGCCAATGGAAAATCATGTACACAAATGCTCGCAGTCTGGGAAACAAGATCACGGACCTGCAGGCAATAATGATAGAGGCTAAACTGGACATAGTAGCCATTAGTGACACATGGTTTACCAGTAACCACACTTGGGAGACTTCAGTACCTGGCTATGTACTGTTCAGAAGAGACAGAGGTGCAAAACAGGGGGAAGGGTGGAGTGGCCCTTTATGTCAATGAAAATATCAAAGCTACAGAAATTCAGAATACAAATAAGGAGCCAGAAGAACGGTGGGTCACCCTGGAAACAGGAAATGGGACAGCCATAAAAAGTGGGGTTGTCTACAGGCCTCCAGACCAGGGGGAGGACATAGACATGTTACTGTTAGAAGACATGCAAAACATGACAGCTAAAGGTGAGGTGGGAGACTTCAACATGCCAGATACAGATTGGACAATACCAGCAGGGACATCTGCCAGAACTAGACACATGCTGTATTTCCTGTAGGGGGAGGGCCTCAAACAACTGGTGCAACAACCCACAAGAGACAGGGTTATCCTAGATCTAGTACTGACTAACAGGGAAAGGATCACAGATGTCCAGGTAGAAGGTCACCTGGGTGCCAGTGACCATCACATGGTATGGTTCAGTTTGGCCACTAGAACAAAATCATCCCATTCCAAGGCAAAATATGGGACTTCAGAGGAGCTGACTTTGATAAGATGGCCAACAGAGTTAAGCTAGCCTGGCAAAAGAAATAAAGGTCAGGGGTACAGGCAAAGTGGGCAAGCATAAAGATGCAATACTTGAAGCAACATCACATTGTGTTAGAGAAGGAAGTCAATTAATCAATCAATTAATCAATCAATCAATCAAAGTATTTTTTAACTAGGCAATCACCATTGAGCAAGCTCATTTTGAAGTGGACCTGGGTTTGTTAACAAGGAACTAGGGCAATATACATGGGATGCAATACACAACAAAATAGTAATAATAAAAATAAAGTGAGATACAATAATACAGTATATACAAAGTATCAGCAGGTAGCATTGACAGTAGTATATGTTTGGAACAGAAAATACAGCTAGTTTTGGGTAGGACACAATTTTTCATAAAAGCAAAGAAATATACATATCAGGTGCACCAAACACAAATAAAACCTAATATGAAAAGATATATAGTGATACGGTATGGAGAATTTAGAGCTGGAACCAGGGTCAAAGGAATGTGGAAGGGACAGATGGGGTAGAAAAAGGGGAGAGGGAAGAGTCAATTATAGATGTAATCAGTCTTTTGACAGTAGTAATTAGAGTGTGCTTGGACTTATAGGAGTCACTATTTAGGGTAGACAGGCACAGGACTCCTTATTATGATGTAGATATAGAGATTTAAAAGCTGTTAGGCTGATGGGGTGAGTTAATTTCAAAGTTTGTTGCAGCTTGTTCCACAGTGGAGGGAGCACAAAGCTGATGGCTGCTCTGCCAATGGGAGATTTTGCTTTGTAAACATAAAGGTAGATATATGAGGTGCTTTTCAGGGCATACTTTCCCAGAGTGCACAAAGGTAAACAGACAGAGATATACTGGGGCAGTTTATTTAAGATAGCTTTGTATGTCCAAATCGCAGCATTTGTTTGCCGTCTGTAAGCAAGGGATGGCCATCCCACTGCCATGTACAATGCACAGTGGTGGGTTCAGTATGGAAGACCCGTGATAAATCTTATGGCTCTGTGATAAAGTGTATCAAGTTGGCTAGGGTACTTGCAGGTCCCTGACTATATAGAAAGTCTGTGTAATCCAATAGGGAAAGAAAGGTAGTTTGAACCAGTTTCAGTTTAGCATCTCCTGTGAGGAGATTATTAATTCTCAAGAACAGACCAAGTCTTTGTCTAAGTTTCTTTGCCAGTTCTTCTAAATGATCTGTGAAAGTAAGTCTATGGTCTAACCAGACCCTGAGGTACTTCAACTTTGCTACGTAGTCCAACTGCTCACCTTGAATGGTAGTGATCTGTGGGATTGTCCCAGCAATTGCAGGATTTATTGCATTTTGAAGGGGCGAGAGGAACATTGCTTTGTTTTGTTTTTGCATTTAAGAGCAGTTTCTGGTTTATAAGCTGATGTTGCAGCAGATTAAATTCATTTTAAAGGGCTTTACAGGCCATTTGAGGTGTGGGGCTACTAGCATAGAGTACCGTATCATCTGCAAATAGGTGTATTTGTACTTCCTTGATGGGGCCATCTATGTTTGTTAATATAAATGATGAAGAGCAAGGACCAAGAATGGAACTTGCGGTACACCCTCAATAAGGGTTTTGGTGGAGAAACTTCCCTTCTGCCTTTACTTGTTGAAGTCATCCTGAGAGGTAGTTGGAGAACCATTTAGGGATAGGAAATCCAACCAATGTTCCAGAGGGACGACAGAAGCAGTCTGTGATCAACAGTATGAACACTTGCTTAGTTCCAAGAAAACTGAGCAGACAAAGTTTTTTGTCTAATTCAAGCTGCCAGTCATTTGTCACCTTGGCTAGAGCAGAGATTGTACTGTGCTGTGCTCTAAACTGGATTGTAATGGGATGAGCAATTTTATGATTCCAGGTACTTCTGAAGCTGGGAGTTCACTATTTTCTCCAGCATCTTTGACAGGATTAGAAGTAGGGTGATTGGCCTGTAGTTATTGAGGTCAGTAGGATCTCCAGACTTAAAGGGACCACAAGTGCATTTTTCCAAATGGGCGGTAGGTCACCCTGGGACAAGGATAAGTTGGAGAGATGAGTAATTGGGACTGCGAGGACATGGTAGTTGACCTTTAAGAAGTATGGGTCAATGAGGTTGGCCCCAGCACTTTTCCTAGTGTCCAGCTGAAAGAGAAGATCTTCGACTTCTTTCAGTAAGGTAGGTTGCAGAGAAGGATGGACTGGGGATGGGTTTTCTTGTGTATCCAATCTAAGTTGTTGGCAGAGGATATTCATGGGAGAGGAGTCAAGGCAAGCCCTGCAGTGGCAAAATGATTAATGAGCATCGAGGATAGACGGTCTGTTGTAGGTGACAGTATTGTCGATCAATAATTTAGTAGGTAGGAATTTACAGTAGTGTGACCTTCAATGTCTTTGATAGTCCTCCAGAATTTGGAGGCATTTCTTGAAGAGGTCTCAGCTGAGAGCTGTAGAAATTAGCTTTGGCTTCTCTGACCATTTGCAAAAAAAGTGCAAAGAAGAAGGAAACCACTTTGGTTCTCAAACACAGTAGCAGAAAGGTCAGAGCCAAAGGCTGGCCTTCAGGAAATATAAGGGAATGCAGCAGGATGAAGATAGGAGGCATACCAAACTTCCCTAAGGGAAGCAGGGAAGGCAGTAAGGCAGGCAAAGGCCCAAACTGAGGAAACACTAGCATGAACAGTAAAAGAAGGTGACAAGACTTTCTTTAGATACATTAGTGAAAGAAGAAAGTCCAGAGGGGGTATTGCTAAGATCAAAGGGGATAAGGGGGCATATGAGGAGGAGGACCATGTAAAAGCATCTATCCTAAATAGATACATCTCCTCAGTATTTACTGAAGAAAAGGTAGGGCAGGGCCCACAGCTCAGCAACATGGACATAGGCAGGAGGGAGGTGTGCACTAGTCCCTTCACAAAAGAAAAGGTCTTACAAGAGCTTGATAATCTCAGGGTGGATAAGGCAATAGGACCTGATGGCATACATCCCAGGGTACTAAAGGAGCTTAGGGTGAAACTAGCAGAGCCATTATCAGAACTGTTTAGTGAGTCTCTGAGCACAGGAGAGGTCCCAGAAGACTGGAGAAGGGCTCATGTGATCCCACTCTCCACAAGAGTGATAAAAGGGAGGAGGCAGGGAACTACAGACTGGTCAGTCTTACCTCAGTTGTGGGCAAGATTATGGAGACACTCCTTAAGGAAAGGATACTGCAACACCTGGAATCCATAAGAGCACAGGATCCAAGACAGCATGGGTTTACAAAAGGAAGGTTTTGTCAAACTAATCTCATAGATTTCTTTGACTGGGTAACCAGAGTGGTGGACCAAGGGGGGAGCAGTTGATGTTGCCTACCTTGACTTCAGCAAAGCTTTCGATACTGTTCCATATAGAAGATTGATTAATAAGCTGGGTAGGCTCAGGGTGGGTCAGACGTTGGTCAACTGGGTGGCAAACTGGTTGATGGGCAGAAAACAGAGAGTGGTGGTAAACGGTATACAGTCAGAAGAGATGCAAGTCACAAGTGGGGTACCTCAGGGATCAGTCCTGGGGCCAGTCCTCTTCAATATCTTCATCAGTGACTTTGCAGCTGGACTGGAGGATAAGGTTTGTCTGTTTGCAGATGATACCAAGATCTGCAATAGAGTAGATGATCCAGATGGGGTGGGCAGAATGAGAAGAGATCTGGATAAACTAGCAAAATGGTCAGAAGAGTGGCAACTGGGGTTTAATGCAAAGAAGTGCAAGATCATGTATATAGGGAAGAGAAACCTTGAAGCCATCTATAGGCTGGGAGGGGAGTTGCTGGCAGTCACAAGGGAAGAAAGAGACTTGGGCGTCATTACCACCGATGACCTGAAATCATCCAAACAGACCACTAAAGCAGTAGGTAAGGCTAGAGGGATGTTGGGGTGTATTAGTAGGGGTATCACAAGTCAGAAGAGGGAGGGAGGGAGGTAATAATCCCTCTTTACAAGACACTGGTTAGGCCCCATCTGGAGTACTGTGTGCAGTACTGGAGGCCACACCTTCACAAGGACATTAACCAAATTGAAGCAGTCCTGAGAAGGGCAACCAAAATGGTGCAGGGACTGCATCAGAAAACATATGAGGACAGATTAACTGAACTCAATATGTAGAACCTAGAGCAAAGGAGGGAGAGAAGTGATATGATTGAAACATTCAAACACCTTAAGGGCATTAACAAGGTGAAAGAGTCTAACATGTTTCAATATAAGAGAAATAGCAGGACAAGAGGACACAGCATGAGATTAGAGGGAGGCCGATTACGGGGTAATGTGAGGAAGTTCTTTTTCACAGAAAGGGTGGTGGATGCATGGAATGGCCTACCTCAGGAAGTGGTGAATATGAATACAGTGCAGGGCTTCAAACAAGCATGGGATAGGCATAAGGGAGCAATACAGATGAGTATGAACAGATAGGTCATTGACAGAGCAAAGGCCAATGGCACATACATAAGGTAGAAAAAGAAATGGGCAGAATGGATGGGCCTTGCGGTCCTTATCTGCCATCAACTTCTATGTTTCTATGTTTCTCCTCCAAACTCCTGTCTTCCTCACCAACTTCTCCCAAATCCCCTAAGCTCCACTTTCTCATCCTACCAAGCTCTACTCTTGCTCTCCTCTGTGGACGTCCAGCCCAATCCTGGTCCGACTGCCCCCTGCTCTTCTGGTGTTTCCTCCTCTACTGCCACCCTCTACTCTCCTCCCTCAGCCCTCCCAAAGGGCTTCAAGATCCTACATCTAATCATCGGTAGCTTTCTGCAAAAAACAAACCACCTTCAAACCATTGCTATCACTTTAAATACAGACATTTTAATCATCACAGAAACATGGCTAAAAAGCACTATCCCTGACCACTCAGTCTCCATTCCTGGTTATTCCCTCCTAAAGCAAGACTGCTGCCAGGGGTGGCAGTGTGGTCACATAAGTTCTTACCTCTATCAATATTCCATCTTCTACTCATCCTCCAATCTAGTGACCCATGATGGTCTAGCTCTCCATTTGACCCTCCCTTCACTCTCCCTATCTTTATAGCGGCATTTACTGCCACCCAAATGTCCAGCCCTTGGTCCAAGCTAGACCTCTTAACCTACATCACTGCCCTTTCTCACTCTGGGAACAGTTCATCCTAAGTGACTTCCATTTAAATTGGTTGTCACCTAAAACTACTAAAACAAGAAATGACATTACAGCCTCAAACCTCTCCCAACTGATCTCAGAACCCACCCAACCAAACCGTAAAACACAACAAAACTCCCTACTTGAGTGGGCTCTTACCACCCACCCCACCAAATCATCACCTCTGGCATCCTTCCTGATGCTGTCAGTGACCACAACCCAATATTCATAATCTGCAAAGTCCACAGACCTAAATGACCGCATAAAACCTTCCAACTACACTCTTTCAAATCCCTTGATCTTGAACCTCTCCTGAGCAACTTGCCTCTCTGACTGGTCCCCCCTAAATTCCTTCCCCTCGGTTGATAAGGCCCTTGCCACTTTAAAGAAATATTCCTTGTGAATTGGAATACCTTTGCCTTGCTAAAACAAACCAGAGTCAGGGGTAACCACCTACCATGGATTACCCCTGAATGTCTGGCCTGCCTCAGAGCTAGAGATCAAGCCTGGAAATGCCATAAAGCAACCCAGCTTCCTAGCGACCTCATGATCTACCGCAAGCTATGACACACTTGCACCAGGGCAACAAGGCTGGCCAAGTTTGAATACTTTAAAAAAGCCTTCATCACAAACATAAATTCCCCTTCCTCGTTCTGGAAGGTGATCCACACCCTCTTTACCCCGTGTCCCTCCCAGCCTCCCCGGTGCTTAAAATAAATGGCTCCCTAGTGACTGATCCACCTACCATTTCTGTGGAATTTAACTCGTATTATACCTCCTGTGCCACTGAGCTACTGAAGTCCCTCCCTTCATATCCCCCTCCTCTCCACCCTCTAGAAGAGCTAACCTCCCACCATCCTCCCACCCCCCTTCTCCTTCACCACAGTAACCCCAAATGATCCTCTAAGAGCCCTCCTCACCATCAACCCCTCAAAAGGTGCCTCCCCTGTCAGGGTTCTCAGCATCCTGAGGGACCAGAACTGGTCAAGCATGTTGCCTCCCCAATCCTCCATCCATCCCTTTCTCTGCCTCCCTCCTTCCCATCTCTCTACTTTATAGTCATTACCACCCATAACCTTGCCCTAAATTGGCCCCTGGCAGTGTTCTCAGTATCCTGAAAGGGTCGAAACTTTTTATGCCACTCACCTCCCTTCCCCTCCACACCTCTTTTTACCTCCCCCTCCCCCTCCCTCTTCCCCCCAACTACTCAGCCTTACTTATGGCTAGCCCTAATCTCTATTGTACTTGTACACTATTTGCACTTCTGATACATTAGCTAACTTTTATTGTCTGTGTTACCCTCACTGCTTGCCCTAGATCATACTACTGTACTAGAATTCCATTCAGTCAATGTCTAGTTACACAGTTATCAGTCAGTAGTGCTTGCATTTAAATGTTAACTTTGTGCCATTGTACCTTTCAGTTGATTATCATCCAGCTCTCTAGTTCAGAACTGTTAGCATTCCACTATTTCATTGCTCACTGTACAGTCTACTGCTTTTATTTGATTGTATCAAATGCCAATCTTATGTTTTGCACCAAATCTCTATATTCAATCCTAATGTTTCCCTACCCCAAGTCTTACCAGGAGATGAGCAACCTGTTGCTCAGCATGCCTTCCTGGTGAAACATTTCAATAAATAAATAAATAAAATAAATGGTTGATCTGACATCATGTTCTCATATGCTAATGCAGTTCTCATGGACAATGAGATTTCAACAATCATGAAACAGAGATTCCCCAGGGCAGTCACAGGGGATACCATGAGCAATGAAAACAAACTACAGCTAACACATATAGCCCTAACCGCTACAGGAAAGGAGTTGTTTGTTGACATGGAAACAAAATTGGAATGATATAAGGGTGTAGTTTTCTTTTAAATTCATAGCACTTCACATATTCAACTGAACATAAGAGGTATTAACACAATGCAAATCCTACTCTAGAAAGACTTCAAGTGGCTTCACAGATTGAACACTTTGTCACCAAGGGATCTGAAAAAAGTTATTCACTTCAGCCCTTTTTTTGTGACAATGGTATGCTTTTCTGTATATTAATTATTTGATATTTACTGTGATCCTCTGGTACAAATGCCTGTCATTTATTTTCACAGCTTTTGATACAGTGCTTTTTTCAATTAATATCTTTAAGTGATTATCCTTAGTTCTCGTCTTTGCCATAATTTCACCAGTTCATATTTACTCTGCTTCCATACCTCGATGTATTCCTTTTACACTTGTTCTCATGTGATACTGTTCACTGAACCACTGCCCCATTGCTAGCACCCAAACCATTTTTCATATTTCATTTATTTTGTAACATCATTATTCTGATTACTATTTCTTCAGGGTAGCAAGGGTACCCTTATTCTCTCTACAGCTCCCAAGTCAACATTATATGTTCTCTTATTGCTTCCTCTCTTTATTGCTTCCTTTCTCTGTTTTTGGCAGTTTTTAACTCACAAAACCACTTTTTTCTTCACTTAAATTAATCTTTTACTTCCATTTCTCATTCCTTTGAGCTTTTTGATAACTACTCTTATACCCCTGGAAAGGTTTTTGTATTTCAGCATCTACTCTCTGCTATATTTGCATACCCTCCTCACTTTAGTATTTTGTCTCACTTTTCATGTTTGTATAATTATTTATATCAGGTCACCTTATATGAATTGTTAAATTTGGGGCATTGTCCCTTTAAATGCTAAACAAAAGTTGGAAAGGAATATGGCCAACACTGCCCACTGTCACAATGTCATAGCAACACAAAATGTTGGCGTGTTAGGCTAACCACAACCATGGGTCTCCTTTATCTGTGTCTGCTTTGTACTTTTTTTTTTGTATTTTGGCCATGTATTTCCCTCAGTAAATACCCATTTTTTGCCTCTATGTATTTGAACTATTTATACATCTTTTATTCTACTGCAGCTGAAACATTCTGTTAAACTGGCAGCTTGCAATACAAATTACCCCCAGATGTCTACAGCATCCACAGCTCTGTATGTTTGGCCATTTAAACAAGATAAACATACCACAGCACTTATCATTGCTGATCCTTGCCAAGATTGTTCAACAATTACTATCTCTGACTTGCACAGACTAAAGTACAGCCAGTTGGAGGCCATCTAGTCATTTATCTCACCAAGGCACTTCTGCAGCATGGATGCTGCATTTCTCCCATCTGGAGTACGGGACAGGTAGAGTTGAGTACCATTAGCATGGCAATGAAACTCAACACCATACCAGCTAATGATTTCACCCAAGAGCAACATTTACATGACATACAACACAGAGGCAAGGATCGAGCCTGGAAGATCACCGTAGGTGAGTCATCCATTTCAGACATGAAATTACCTAAAGCAACCTACTGCATCCTTCTGGTAATGTAGAACTCAAACAAACACAAACGGTGTCAATGAGTCCCACACAGTTCCACAGGACATCAAACAGCATCACAGGTCAACTCTGTCAAATGCTGACAAGCAATCCAGAAGGACCAATTTGGAACATAGCCCACAGTCCCTTCCCAAAGAACATCAGGTGACATCCTGATAGTAGCAGACATCATACTATGACTGGGTTTAAATCTAGTTGGAGCCATCCCACCTGTGCAGTGGTTGGGATTCCACCTTTGAGGCCGATGTCATGGGGTTCAGATATGGACTCTGGGCATTGGATGGCCAGCTGTGGGCAGGAGAACTGGGCATCCAAGTGACTCCTGTCCTCCTCTGGGGGGGTGGGGGTATGCAACCAGTGTATGATTGATCCCTAGTGGAAGACGGGAGGAATACAGCTCCCCGTGCTGAGTTGTTAGAGAGGTTTGCCAGACGTCGCAAGCAGGGCATTATGTCATTGCACGCCAGACCTCCCAGGGAGCTCCCATTAATAGAAAATCACTGCTAGCTCCCTTCATGATGCCCTTTCTCTCTGGCCCCATGCTGCTCTTTGTGGTCACTGGTTGATGACTGAGTGAGAGTCCCTTCTGCTTTTGTCCAGTCCTCTTGGCTCACCCTGGGAGGGTGAGTCAGGAGGCTTTCAAATGAAGCTTCCACTGGGACCCTTGTAAGAATCATCCATGGGGACCATGTCTGACTGACAGCCCTACCCAGAGTGGGTAAGCCTCAGTGGATCGCTTCTCCAGGTAAGTCTTGGGTGTGGGCAAGGTTGGGAGAATCAGGAGGCTGAGTTCTATAGGAGTCTGGCACCCATAAGGTGCAGTAAATAATAAAAATCAATTGGACAGGCTTGTGGTTGTATAATTGTTAAGGCAAAGCCTCAAGCTGTGTCCACTATCACCTTCTTGATTACCTTTACTAAAAAAGAAAGGTTTGAGACCTACTCTTAATTCACCTGACTCTCAGGGTCCAGAGGTGTTTCTTTCAAGATGGGTTTAACAACCTCCCTTTTCAGGGCAGTTAGAAAAGCAACCTCCATCAAGAGACACTTACAGTAACAATTTTGGTGAAAACTGGCACAAGGGATACCTGGCAGCCCAAGAGTTCTGAAGGGCCTTAAAGTCTTGCAAGTGGACAAGGCACCAGGACCAGACGGTGTACACCCAAGGGTCCTGAAGGAACTGGTGATGGTGTTGGCAAGCCCTCTGATGGACCTCTTCAACACCTTCTTGGAGACAGGGATGGTACCCAGGGACTGGAGGATGGCTAATGGCTAACTTGGTGCCCTTTCACAAGAGTGGAACATAGGACCAACCGGACAACTACAGAATGGTCAGCTTGACTTCCATAGTTGGGAAGTTGATGGAGACCATTCTAAAGGAGAGGTTGATAACCTTTCTCAGTAGTAATGGTCTACAGAATGAGAGATAGCATGGGTTTATCTCAAGAAGATCATGCCAAACTAAACTGATCAACTTCTTGACTGGATCACTAGGACAGTTGAAGAAGGCCACGCTTGATGTCCTGTACCTGGACTTCAGCAAGGCTTTCTACTCAGTGTCCCATGGAGGTTAATAAGCAAGCTGAGGGATATGGGGGTGAGGGAGAAACTGGTGGGGTATGTTGAGAGATGATTGCAGGGCAGACAACAGAGGGTAGTTGTAAGGGGGGAGACTTCCAAGTCAAGGTCAGTAACAAGTGGGGTACTGCAGGGTTCAGTGCTGGGCCCTGTTTTGTTCAATGTCTTCACTGGCAACATTGCACAGGGGGTCAAGAGTAATATTGGCCTGTTTGCAGATGACACTAAGATTTGTACAAAAGTTGATGAGGAAGGGAGGCAGGCACTCAAGGAGGATTTAGCTAAACTTGGACACTGGTCTAGAAAGTGGCAGTCAGGATTTAATGCTAAGAAGTACAAGGTTACAAGGTCATGCACCTTGAAGAAAGAAATCCCAGGACCAGCTACTGGCTGGAGGGAGTGCAGGTAACATGCTTTAGAGGAGGAAAGGGACCTCAAAGTTATAGTCACGGGGACACGAAGGTATCAGCACAGTGTAGGAGGGCAGCAGCAAGGGCAAGTAGGATGCTGGGGTGCATTGCCAGAGGGATCACCTCTAGAATGGAGGCGGTCATCCTGCTCTTGTATAGATCTTTGTTGAGGCCACACTTGGGTACTGTTTGCAGTACTGGTGTCCATACTTCAAAAAGGATATGAGATTACTGGAGGAGGTGCAAGCGCGGGTACAAAAATTGTATTTATTTATTTATTTAAAATCTAGGACATGGTGCCCTGTACTTGTCAAGGTAGTCAGTAAGCTGGTCCAACACAATCCTTTCCAGGGTCTTGGAGAGTGGATGTAGGATGGAAATTGGGTGGTAGTTCTTATGTGCTGTTTTGTTCTCACTTTTGGAGAAAAATTATCATGGGACTGAGGGACTTGCTGTATGAGGAAAAATTGAGGGCACTCAACATGTATTCCCTGGAAGAGAGAAGGGAGAGGGGACATGATAGAGACATTTAAGTACTTGAAAGGCATAAACAAAGTTAGAGAGGGAGGACTGTTCAGTTTAAATGGTCACTAGTGGGCACAGTCTGAAGCTGGAAGGGGGAAGGCTCAGGAGGGAGATGAGGAGGCACCACTTTACAGAGAGAGTGGTGGCAAGATGGAACGCACTGATGGAGGAGTTAATTGAACTGAGGACAGTGGATAGCTTTAAGTGGGGTTGGGATAGAGTCAAGGGCAGGATTAGTACAGACAAGAACACAAAGGGGGGAAGGCCAGGAAAGGGGAGGAAGGGAGGGGTTTGGGTGGTGCTGGAGTGGCTGTAGTAATATGAAACTAAGAGCTGCACAATCAGGCAGACTTTATAGACCTGCGGGCCTTTTTCTGCAGGCAATTTCATACTTTCATATGAGCAGCCAAGAAGGCCCAGGATCCAACATACAGCCGGTAGGGCATAGACCCAAGGTTAACTGAATAACTTCCTTTTCTCCAACTGGGTGAAGCTCCACCATTGTTGGCAGATTGTTAATGCCACTCACTGGCTGACCAACACTGGCACATGACAGATTATTTAAGGAAATACCAGTCTGATTAGAGGACAACTCAGATATTCATTTTTCTATATATTTATAAAAATATTGTAATAAAGAAACAAAAACTTTGCAATGCATTTGTAGATTTTAAATCTGCTTTTGATTTGATAGAAACATTTTAAGGGCTCTAAATGCACAATCTGGGCATTGACCCAAATCTAATAGTACTATAGTAAGACATTTATATACTAATACTTGGTCTAAAATACAATACTCTGATAATAGACTGTTAGCAAAAGAAATTCCTACTGTCTGTGGTGTCCGGCTAGGTTGTGTATTGGCACCTATCTTATTCAACATCTGTATTGATGGACCAATATTTAATATGATGAGTAATGATTTCCATTCTTTAAAACTGGATCAGATAACAATTCTCCTGTTGATCTATGTGGATGACTTAGCAGTCTTCTAATTGACTAAGTTAGGACTACAGAGATGTCTGGATAAACTTAATAGCTTGTGCAGAATGTTAAATCTAATGCCTAATCCACAGAAAACTAAGGTAATGATATTCGAAATAAGAAAAATACAGAAAGCTCTCATTGATGGTTCTTTATAGGATTTTGTCACAGAATTTATATGACTGGATTGACCTTGATCATACTAATGTTAAGACCTGATGACAAGACTGGGTCCATGATTAAAAGGGCTAAGAAGGATGCCAACCTCATAATTGTGGAGGAAGTGAAAGTCATCGATAAGGCCTTCATCAAGTATGTTAATGAAAAGATAAAAAAGAGCATATAAAGGTTAGCAAAGTGACAGGAGTGGGCAGTGCAGGACAAAGGTAAGGTAAATGCACTTAACAATTCATTCTGCACTGTTTTCACTAAAATAAATGAATATCCCTGCAAGATTGTGGATTGATTAAAGCCTAGGGCTAAGCCACAAGCTAGAGGTGGAGTATGTGTCAACTGATAGGGATTACAAAGACCTGATGGCATTGAAGGTAAACAAATCACCAGGGCCAGATGGTCTGTACCCCAGGGTATTAAAGGAGCTCACAAGCTGCCCCGTCTCCTGTTAGCAGATGTACTCAGCAGCTTGCTGGCTTCAGGAATAGTCTAGGGAGAACTGCAGTAGGTACATGTAATTCTACTTCACAAGGGAAGGGCAGAAGTGAACCAGGAATCAACAGGTAGTGTTGCCTGACCATCATTTGGAAACCCTTTAGAGACCACCTCAATAAGAAAAATATTGAGTTGTGGAGGGAAATGGGTTGCAAGATCCAAGGCAGCATGGTTTTTAAGAAGAGGTCTTGGCAGATGGACCTTCTATATTTAAATATATATGTATTTAGTATGCCAATGTGGGGCAATGTGGGGATGCAGGTAGCAGGTGGCACAAGGATCAGTCTATTGATATCTTCTACCTTGACTTCAGCAATGCCTATGACCTGGTTACACACAGGAGAATAGTGAAACAGTTGGAGGATATGCGGTTAGGAAAAGGCATAAACAGTTGGACTGAGAACTAGCTAGGAAGTAGGACCCAGACAGTGGTGTTAAATGGGGAGCAATAGAGGAAAAGGCTGTCATTCATGGAGTATCTCAGGGGTTCATTTTGGCTCACTCCTTGCCAACTTATTTAACTGGGAATATGGGAAGGAATAAAAGGTAAGATCAGTCTGTTTGGAGATGATAACAAGCTGGGGGGTAGTTTTATTTATTTATTTGTTAACTGAGTGGGTACACTGATTGTAGGGACCATTTTCAGGCACCTCTGAGCTTATTATGATGGTGTATCACAGGTGATAGAAAAAGCACCAATGGGTTGAGATACATTAGAATGGTACAATACAGTTGATTGACACAGTTGATGGGTAAATGCAGGACAATGAATATGTCAGTTCCAGCACAGGAGGAAGAACACTAGTTTATGAGAATGCAATCAAGCAATAAAAATGGTATTGTACACAATTTATAGAGTATGCAGTGCAACACAAGGCCACAGATATGAGAAAGAAAACAACAGGGTAGGCTATGACCAAATCAGGGATATCTGGGCACTGTGTTAATGGGGCAATTGCAGGCAGAGACAGCAGTGAGGGTGATTCTATACTGAGATTTCAATATGGCATCTAATCATAGAGAGCAGAGGAGAATCAGTAGGCTGTTCCAGTGACTTGGAATGTCAGTGGAGAAGGCCTTTTGTCTTTTGTGTCATACAGGTGACAACTTGGGGGCACTCCAGGAGAAGACTATAGAAGACTTGAGGCTATGGAGACAAGGCTTAGGCTTAAGGTAGGGAAGATAGGGGTAAAGACTCTTTCTCTGATAACATTCTGAAAGAAGAGGGTGGAAAATGAGTCAGTGTTGGGTCCATAAGTCTTTTCAGGAAGTATCTATAAAGAGAAAATAGCAAATAGAATCTCTTTGTGGATAATTCCTGAGGAGGACCTGTGGGGGAGGCATCAATCACGGTTCCGATTTTTGTTTTCAGCATTCATTTGGTATTATTTAGTTATTTATTTCAAAACTTTCACCAAGGAAGATATACTGAGCTGATAAATATCTCGTTTCCAGATGTGTCCTGGGGGAAGGAGTTTGCCTTGCTTGTAGATCAGAAAGCAGCTAGCTAAAAGAAGCTACATTTTCTTATTAATTTAACACTTATATCTCAGCAGGAGTCAGTGTCTGTTGAGATTAAGCAAGACAGATACTTTATTAGAAGTAGAAGGGGTCTTATTTAGGGTTAAAAAAGAAAGAAAAGAAAGAAAGTCAGTGTGTGTTCTGTGCTGTGACGGGTACTGTATCAACTTACTTTGCTAAACTAGTAGGAGTATAGAGAGCTTAACTGGGGGTGTGACTTAGACACTATAAAAGCAGGCGACTCAAATTACAACTTCCTGTTGCTTGCCTTTCTTGTAGATCACAAAGCAGCTAACTAAAAGAAGCTACATTTGCGTTTGAGCATGTCTGCTCTGTCCACTGGGCACACTGAAACTGGTGGCATTAGACAAACTTGGATAAGATAATTTTAGCATATCCTCCACTTAGTAAATAAACACCTTTAATAATGGAAAAAGAACTTAGTAAGTGTATTCAATGTTTGATGTATAGTGAGGGAAAGTATGAGAGCGAGTATGTATGTGCTAATTGCCATCTGATTACTACTCTTGAAGCAGAGATAGTGTTTCTGCTTAATATTAAACCAGTTTCTACTGATATTAGGGAAATGGAAAGTTACATTGATCTTATGGATGAACAACTTCATTCTAATGAACAATTTCCTTCACATTTTGGTAGCATTTCTATGCCTGTTGATGAGGAGACAATTGTAACGACTAGTACTAGTATACCTGTTGCCTCTGCCCCCTTTTATTAGGTGGATGATTATCCACCTATTCTCATGATAATGATGACTGGACCATTGTCACAAAGCCTCTTAAAAAAAGGAGGGGCGGTCAAATACACAATAGTGCCCCTATTGAAACTCGTAATAGGTTTTAGCAATTGACTATATCAAATAATGAAGTGTTACATGATTTATCCTGTGCATCACCCTCTGTTGATAATAATGGTTTAAAACACTTTTCAATCAGGAGTTAATGCCCATGAATACTTGTCCTAGTAAGTCTCAAGCTACCAAATCAATACCTATTAAGTTAATCGCTACAGGTGTGTTAAACAATCACCTATTTCTGATTCTTGTACCCTACTGTCTCAAAACAAGTGTTAGTCCTGGGAGATTCAATCATTAAGCACATTGACAGGGCGGTATGCAATAGTGACAAGAGCAACCGCACTTGTTCCAGCTTCCGTGGGGCCAGGGTATCTGATATTACCTCTTTGATGCCTAAAATTTTACAGAATGTGGGGGAAAATCCATTGATTATCATACATGCCGGTGTTAATGATATAAACAACACCCCATTTAATCAGTTACAACAGGACTATGTGGCGTTATGTAACCTGTTACTTGATAGGAGATGCTGTGTATGTATATCTGAAATTATACCTGTCCCGAGAGCAACATCTACCATGACACAGAAAATCAAAGCCCTAAATGAATGGCTGAGAAAGTAGTGTTTTAAGCAGGATATACCCTGTATTACCCACTGGGAATCATTTTCAGATCATTCTTCCTTGTTTTGCTGGGACAGATTACATCTCAGTCATAGGGGTAGTACACTTATGGGAAAAGTATCACTAAAATCATAAATCATTGTTTAAACTAAAAACAATGGGGAGAATGGGTCTATTCCAAGCCTCTGAATACTTCACAAAATATTATTACAACTAAATGTAAATACCTAGCTTTGAATGCAAGATCTTTAAACCAACTCAAATTAGCAGAACTCAAGCCAAATGTAAAACTTTAAATATAGGTGTGGTGGGAGTAACTGAAACTTGATGGGAAGCATCCTCAATTTGGTCCAGAGAAATTCCAGGTTATAAGTTATATCATAAAACAGATTAGATAAGCAAGACGGTGGAGTTTGTATGTACATACGAAATGATATTCCTTCTTTTGAAGTGTGTTCTCCCTTCCTTTGGAAAGTATATGGGTTAAAATCTTATTGAAGGAGCAGTCCTATATAACTATTGATAACATCTATCGACCTCCATCTGCAAATTCAGATTACACAACTGATACGCTTAAAGAAATTACACATTTTCAGAATCTCAAGATACTGTAATATTTGGTGACTTTAACCTCCCTCATATTAACTGGGACTCATTCTCAGGACAGTCCTATGCTGAGAAAGGACTAATAGATGTGGTAGTTAGTACTGGATTACAACAATTTGTTACTGAACCCACTCAAGATCCAAATATTTTGGATGTATTATTTACTAACATAGAGCAACAAACTAGCAATTTACAAATTTGGGATCCACTTGGGACCAGTGATCATTCATCTATTCTTTTTGAAATTCAACAGTTTAAAACTACACAAAGGAAGTTATACTATACAAAAAATTATAACAAAGCAAATTTTTCTAAAATCAATGAATACTTACAAAACATAAACTGGGAATCTTATCTTCTTAATTGTACAACACAACACGCGTTGGACTTTTTTAAAAAACATTGTACATTTGGAAAATACCTTTATTCCATCTAAGAGGAAATTTAATAATAAAGGAACAATTCCCCTTGGTTCAACAAGACAATTAAAAATCAGATTAAAATAAAAATTAAACTTTTTAGGAAACTTAAGAATAGTTCTGTTCCATTTAAAACTACTCTATTACATAAATATAGACTATCTGTGAAAAACTTAAACAATTCTATTAAATTGGAAAAAAATAAGATAGAATTTAAACTAGCTCACACAAAAGACTGTCACAAATCTCTTTTCTCCTATATAAATAGTAAAAAAGGTGTATCAAGGACCATTGGTCCCATTATAACCAATGGCTCTTCTCTATCTGATATAGAAACCTCAAAGCTCTTTAATAAGTACTTTTGTTCTGTCTTCTCTCAAAAGTCACCTATTAGTACATTTAAAGTTCACCATGTAGATTATCATAGGTTCTCTCCAGCTGACATTATACAGGCTATCAAAAAACTAAAAAAAAATACTAGTCCGGGCCCAGACGGTATTCTTCCATGGTTTCTGATCAAAACCTCTATAAATATTTATATACCTTTGTCAATTATTTTCAATAAATCCTTACAAGAAAGCATTGTACCAAATGATTGGCATTCAGCAATAGTTACTCCCATATTTAAAAAGGCAATAGAGGTTCTAGTCAAAATTATCGTCCAATTAGCCTGACCTCAGTGCCTGGTAAATTAATGGAACGAGTAATGAAGTCTCTAATAGATCAAGATTGTAAAAATTAGGAATTTATGATTCAAATCAGCATGGGTTTACTCCCAAGTATTCCTGTACCACCAATCTGATATCTTTTTACAATAATATAAGTACTCTACTAGATGTGGGTATCCCTACTGATGTAATTCTTTTGGACTTTAGTAGAGCTTTCGATAAAGTCTCACATGAAAAACTCATTACTAAAATGCACAATCTAGGTTTGTCACCTGATATTGTCAACTGGACTTTAAACTGGTTGAAAAATCGTTCTCAGAGAGTCAGAATTAATGATATCTTGTCTGATTCGGGTAGTGTGACAAGTGGTGTACAACAGGGGTCAGTCTTGGGACCAACATTGTTTAACCCCTTTATCAGTGATTTATAAACAGGGCCAAATAACTTCATAGTTCAATATGCAGACAATACTAAATTGGGGGGGGGGCATGGTTAATAATCAAGAAAATATTTCTGCATTAAAGAAAGATTTGGAAAAATTAACACTTTGGGCAAATGAAAATCATATGCAGTTTAATCAAGACAAATGTTTAGTAATGCATTTCAGTGTAAATAATCCAAAACGATATATCATATAAACGGACTACCACTTCACTCATTAAATTGTGAAAAAGATTTAGGGATATATGTTAATAATAAACTTACATCAAATGATCACTGTGTTAGAACTGCTTGCATGACCAACAGAGTTTTGAGGCAAATAAAATTCACTTTTGTTAATCACACTGAACAATGCCTTATTCCATTGTATAGGGCATACATTAGACTGTATCTAGACTATGGCTCCCCTTTCTGGAATCCAAATAAAAAAAAATACATAGCAATTCTTGAACAGGTTCAAAGTAGAGTAACTAGAATGATTCCAAGATTAACAAACTTGGATTATCAGAACAGATTAAAAACTACTGGTCTCTTCTCTCTTCAAACTAGAAGATTAAGAGGTGATAAGCTTATGGTTTTTAATTTAATAAATTCACCAGATCTAATGGAAAAATGTGGTCTAACACTCTCCAAAAGGAGACATGTTCCAAGACTGCATAATAAACAGCTTGAAGTAAAAACTAATAAAACCAACAAAAGGGGAAACTTTTTTCCAATAAGAGCATCCATTGTATGGAACGCCTTGCCACAAAATTGGTAGAGGCAACTAGTGCCATTGTCTTTAAAAACAAATTAGATGTTTGGTTGAGAGATAATAGATAAATAATGTCTCACATAGTGTGGGGAACTGTCTCGATGGGCTCTGGCCTTCTTCTGTTCTTTTATACCAAGTAATACCAAGTAAAATCTGGCACTTTGGTTAATATCCCAATACTGACACTGTAGTGTAGCATGAGAGGGGTGCTGCACTTCTGAGGTGCCATCTTTTGGATGAGATGTTAAACCAAGATCCCATCTGCCTGGATTGGTGGTAGTTCAGGTGGATGTTAAAGATCCCATGGCACTTATCGAAAAGAGTAGGGGAATTTCCCCAGTGTCCTGGCCAAATTTCCCTCATTCACTAAAAAAATACCACCAACAGCTTAATCTGGTTCAAATTCAATTGCTTACCATCTGTATCCCCCCCCCCGGTCGCCCCTGAAAAAGGGACTTCTAGGCCCAGTGGGCTTACCGGGTCAACAAAATTCAAAAAACAAACAAAATATAACAAAACTGATCAATTACAGTTCAATATTTATTTATTGAAAATGTTTCACTAGGAGAGGTACACTGAGCAACAAGATGCTCATCTCACAGTACGACCTGGGGGGAAGGGTACAAGGGGAGATGGTAGACATAAAAAAATCAATAGGTTGAACATTGGAGTCAGGCAATTTGAACGATTGTTACATAGTTAAGTGTGGCTTTACAAACTTACTACATGAGGAGACACTACATACATGTGCCACAAAGAGGGTGGCATAACATATGATTACACATCTAGAACTATTCATACTTACATAGGTGCCTACTGTCTAGAGATTAGTTTGAAGTATAATGCACCAAGATAGAACTGGAAGCCTGAGCCTGGGGCCAGGGAGAGGTGACAGGTCTGAGTAGTATACACAAGGAAAGATGACAGGGTTGTCTTAGGGAAGATGTTGATGGGGTAATAAGAAGGGGGTTAGCAGAAGTGCCATAAGTGGATTAGTGCATGGGTTGTTTAGGGCAATTTATAAGTCAGTCATTTTTACAATATATTTGCAATCAGGGGTAAACCATATATGCAATATGTGCAATAAAAGTCACACAGCAATAAGGCAACTTAACAATTATGAGTTAAAACTGGAATAGAGCAGCAGGTACTAATTAAATGATTCAGGAACTATCCAGGAGGAGGCAGTGGAAGATTAGACATGGGTACAGATGTAGGTAGCAGGAAGGCTAGAGCACAGTTATAGGGGAGCAAGGGCATTGTTATGGGGGAAGGAGGAAATAAGAGAGAAAATACTGGGGGAATCAGTATAGCAGAGGACCAAGGAATAGAATCAAGTATATTTGCATGATGGAGAGATGAAGTAACAGAGAAGAGAGGAGAGGAAGCAATGTGAAGTCACAGAGCAAGTGGATAGGGGGGAGAGAATCTGAAGTTTAGGAAGATGGAAGGAGAAAGCAACCTGTCCAGCTGAAGATGACCTAGGTATGATTGCTAGGAAGTGATAGCCAGAGCTGTGAAGGGAGGAGTAAGGAGGGGAGTTGAGAGGAGAGAGGAGAGGTAAGAGGAGAGAGAGAGAGCTAAGCCAGTGTTTGCCAATAGAGAAGAAGCAATGTGCAAAGCATCTGGCATCATGGGAGAGGGCAGTGTATAGGGAGCAATGGTGAGTGTGGGGCAGACATTTGAGGGAAAACCAGGAGAAGAGGTGAGAGAGAAGATTCCATCTGGGTAGGGTAGACTTGGAGCAGTGCTGTAAACAATGTCTTTATAGTCAAAAATAGGAAGAATGATTTTCTGTATAATATCTCTGTATAAAGCACCTACTTTTGGGTGCAGTTGTTTGTGGGTGGCATCCACATGCCCAGAAATGTCACAATAATGGTCAAATCACACCCCAAGGTACATGAAGGTGGGACTTCCTCAACGGGGACTGATATAGGGTGTGAAAGGAGGAGAGGGCTGTGAGTTTGGAGAACTTTCACTTGGTTCCAAAGGTCATGGAGACTGTTTTCTTAGCATTCAGGGACAACTGATGTGAGCGGAACCAGATTTGGACATTGTTACTGTCCAGTTGGAGGCTGGTCATCAGATCAGTGGGAGAGAGCCAGAGGCAAATATAACTGTATGTGTGCATACACATGGATGGGCACAAAGCTACAGGCAGTAGGGAGATTGTTTAGGAAAATTGAGAAAAGAATAGGGCTAAGTACAGATCCTTGGGGGACCCCAGTGCTAATAGGAAGAGTGTGGCCTGGGAGTTACAATTTTAACTAATTGAGTCCTACCCACTAGCTATCAATGGAACCAGTTGAAGGCAGTGTTTATGGATCAGCAGGATGCACACTTGCCTCTGAGTCCAGAAGATCAGAAGGTTGTGGGTTCTATACCAATACTGACACTGTGGTGCAGCATGAAGGGGTGCTACACTCCTGAGGTGCCATCTTTCAGATGAGATGTTAAACTGAGCTCCCATCTGTCTGTTCTGGTAGTAGTTCAGGTGGATGTTAAAGATCCTACAGCAATTCTCGAGAAGAGCAGGGGAATTTTTTATTCAAAACTCAAGACAAAATATACAAAATTTTATTACTACATACAAAATCATAATGAAAGAAAATTCAAAATGTAAGTTAGTATTACATCATACATTAAGGGCAAATATATATCATAATAATAAAAAAAAAAACACTCCATAAAAATTAGTAAAGGATTATTTTCAAAACTATAAAAAAAATGCAAAAAATGGTAGTACTTCATACAAAATCCTATTAGTAAAAATCAAAACATAAAGAAATAACACATCATACCTACACTTCAAAAATAACTAATTCAGATTGCTACTCCCCCCAACCCTCCCCACTAAAAGTGGGGAAATTTTTCTACAAAACTTAAAAGAACATACAAATAAATCAGTATTGCATCAGACATAAGCATGAAAAGTAAAAATGAAATCGCAATACAATATTCCTTCATACTTTAAACCCATACAGAAATGAAAATACTGTAAACATACCCCCTCCCCTTCCCCACAAAAAGAGTAGGGGAATTTCCTATTTATTGCACAAAACAGAATATACAAAACTGTATTGCATCATTCAAAATCTTACAGAAAAAAAATCTAAATGTAAGAAAGCATTACAAGTGGAGAATTCTAGATAACATATCTCAGGTTAGCAAAAATACTCCCCTTCCCCCACCAAAAGACCAAAAGAGTAGGGAAAATGGTTTCAAAAACCCAAAACAAAATATACCAAAATGCAACCCATCATCCAGTAATGTGTAAAATTAAAGTCAAACCCTAGCTAAGGCCATCATCAAACCCCTCTCCTCTGTTCCATACAGTAACAGCTACAGGAAGGAGGTCTCTAGTTTATACTTAAATTAGAGTTGTAATTAAGTCATTCAATATCTACAGAACAGATGATAAAGGGACTGCAATAATTTTCTTCTATGAATTGGGAAAGTTCACCCTGTGTCTAACCAATTCATGTTTTCCAATAAATGCAAAACTGAATAGCAGGTATTCTATCTTGTTCTTTACCTTTTGTCTGTTGGATATTGGCAGACATTTTCCAAAATAATTGTTCTGGGGTCACAAATTGCTATTGTAGAGACCAAGCACACCGTGACTGCCAAATCTGGTACTTTATACATGTTAGAATTCCATGCATTGTGTCAACATGATACTTGCTCCAAGCCTGTGGCAAAATGCCTAGTAAAAGGATTTCTGCTGTCAGTGACCCTAATGGTGAACCTATCCACTGAGAAAGGGCATAGGTCCAAAACTGACCACTATAAGGACACTCAAAAAATAAATGTGCAACAGTTTCCACCAGGGCCTGACATAAATTCTGTCTTGGACACCCTCTTTCTTGCATCCCTTTGTGTTTGAGATTACCCTTGACATTTAACTTTTTGTGTTCCCAAACATAAAACATCCACATATGCCGGTATCTATCTGGGAGTCAACATACTTCCTATTTGCTGAAAGTGATGTGGTAGATAGATAGCAAAGTCCAATAAAATCAGAAAGTGTTTCTCTACAATGGCTCTATATAGTTCTTTCCAAGAACATTGTTCCATTTTTTGTCTGAAAATTCCTCATAGTTTCAGTTTTGCAAAACAGGATTTAAAATATTCTGGCAATCCTGTTAAGGGTTTTTGTTTTGGAATTTGTGTTAATGGTTGCCAGGTCTGAATCCAGGAAGAGATTGAATCTCAAATCCAAAGATCCCACACCTTGCCCACTTTTTAAAGAGTACTCATGTTTAAGTTACAAAAGGGAAAAGAAAAAAACAATTGGATTTACCATCCAAATAGGCTTACCACCTGTCCTGATTTTCGAGGGACAGTCCTGATTTCTGCAGTTGTGTCCTGCAAAAAAACATTAAAAATACTACCTGTCCTGACATTATAGCAGACAAAAATATTTTCTGACGTTCTTCTAAAGGTTGCAAAAAACTATAGCACCTTAAAATGATAAACACTAAAAACAACTAAAAACCACAACACTTTGTCTTAGTTCTGATTATTTAGAGAAAACGAGTCTGTTGCATTGGTCGAGATTACATATTATCCTGCAAAAATCATGTTTCAGTTAGAAATGTCCCACTTTGGGCTTCTTAAAAGGTGGTAACCCTACATCCGAATGCCTCCACTTTTGATATAGTACACCTGTTTTAATGGGGTTCAGCCTGCCACCCCATGTTGTTTGAAAGAGACACTGTACATGCTAGTATCCAATATCGCTGGAGGAGGGAAAGTATCTCTTAGGTAGAGAAACATACTAAGTAAAAAGGTTTTAGCCATGTAGACTCTTTTTTTCTTCGACATTCTCCGCTTATTCCATTGTCTTATTTTATTCTGTGCATCTTTTAGTAACAATTCCCGATTATATTTGGCTGGATCTTCCATCCCAAAATGAATCCCTAATATTTTACAATAACCGACTCAAGCCGGAATCCCCATAATAGCAACAGTATCAGTATGTGTTGTACTTATGGAAAGATATTTACTTTTATTAAGATTCACTTGTGATCCTGATCCCTCCTCATATGCTATCAGCAAGGCCTCAGTAGTATGGCACGGTGGGAGATCTGCCAAGAAAAGACAGAGGTCATCAGCATAGGCCACTGTTTTTACTTTTGTACATGTGCTGTGTAGGGAAAGACCCCTAATAGCTTCTGATGCATTAATCCTTGCCAATAATGGTTCCAGGGTTAAAACATAAAGAACAGGACTCAAAGGGCACCCTTGCCTAACTCCTCTAGTCACCTTCACTGGTGTTCCTAACCAGCCATTCACAAAGGGTGTTGCTATTGCTTCAGTGTAACATGTCTTAAGCTAAGACATAAAAGGAAGGGGAAACTTCATTTTGGACAGACAGGCCCAGATATAATCATGTGGTACCCTGTCAAAGGCCTTTTGTTGGTCTAAGCTAAAACAGAAACCCATAAGTTCACCTGAGAACCCTCTGGAGAAAATTTCCCTCATCAGAATAAGGCCATCCATAATGGTCCTACATGGGACAGAGCAGAACTGCATTGGGTGAATAATATCTTTTAAACAAATAGAAAGACACCTTTCATTTGCTGCATTCTTCCTGAGTGGATTCCCCTGTGTTTGCCTGCTAAAGACTGCACAGTGTGAGAGACTGTTGTTAAATTGTCCAGCTAAAGTCTACTGAACACCTGTTAGCACATTGGAGGGCTTGGGGAGTGTTCTGTGAGGTCAGTGAAGGAGGGACTAAGCACTTTAAAAAGTTGTGCTGCTCTCAAGCGCGAGCATAGCACAAGCATTGTGAGTGGTGCTAGTGCCACTCGGGGTAAGAAATCTCACCTAAACTTCAACTGTAATTATTGTTTAAATTAGTGACTTTGCTTGTATTAGTGTAACCTTATTGCTTGAATTGTGGTATAAGGTTTAAAAGTAGATAATTTGGACATAGGTTTAGCTCACAGTGGTAAGGAATCATTTACTTTAAGGGCTAAATAGCTCCCCTAGTGCCTCTTAAGTGGCAGAAGATTTATTGATTTATAGGGGAAAGCTGACTTGGGTGCTTTTAGTGGGTAACTGCAGGGAGATTGTTTGTAAATTTTGTGGGATGTACTTGGGTTAATAATGGGGACATTTTTATTGTTCCTCATTGTTAGTATTCTACAGTGTGCATTTGTTGTTGATTTAGACTGCATCACTACTAATGACGGTAGTTTAGAGTTTGAGATAGTAGTTGCACATGCTGTTGCTATGGGTGGGCAATTGCATCCTGAACTCAAACTGCTTCCTACATGTATTTCAAATATAATATTTGAAACTGGTCATGATTTTGTTAACATAATGTTAATTAAATTGTGTAACATGCAGATTTGTTATAATGTAGGGAAAACATGTATTACTAATATTGAAAATAGGCAACTGTTCCTTGCTGGGAAATATGGGAAAAAAGATATTGGGGCAAAGTGGTTATTTATGCTATTATTAATGTTATCGAGTACAGTTCATCCAAATCATGGCCCATTTAATCAAACTGTGATGGGTGTGAACACCCTTTTAAGGTTAGGTCATTTAAACATACAGAGCCTTTTGCCTAAAAAGGATTTATTAGAAGGATGGATGTCTTGGCATTGACTGAGGCCTGATTATCTGGGAAAGTGACTGATGATGAAGTTGGTATTGATGGCTTTTCTGTTTTAGAAAGGATAGAAAAAGGAAAAGGGGAGTGGTTGTTTATTCTATATTAAGAATCATCTATCAGCAAGTATAAATCAGGGAAGCTCTAATGGTAACTATTATGAGTCATTGGCAATAGACTTAGTTTTCGGAAGTAATAAGTTGTTAACTTTAATTAGTGTATATGTACCTCCTTTGGATGTTAAAATGGGGATAGATGCTTTTTTTAAGATTTATCCTTTCCTTCTTGTAGAGAATTGCTGATTGTAGGTGATTTTAATTTAGATTGGCCTTCAAAAGAAGCAATTGATATTAGGAATTTAGTTTCAGGATTAGGGATGTTTCAATTAATTACAAATGCCACTTAATATAATTATCAAACTGGATATGAGACATTGATTGATTAGATCATTGCTAATTGTCCTGAGCATGTGGTTACTTTGGGAGTTAAAGCTGTCTGTCTTAGTGACCATTGTCCTGTTTATTGTGGGTGGACAGTGAAAGGTTGTAAAGAATCACAAAGAATTATTCAGCATCGGAAGTTACTGATTTTCATCTGCAGTCCTTTTCTAATGAGGTTCATCTAATTGATTGGTCATTCCTAGATGTAATTAGGATATTGATGAAGTTTGATAAATTATGTTGTAATTTTATTAATATCTGTGATAAGTTATTACCGATTAAGGTTGTTAAAATAAGAACTGATGGAAAAATTTGGTTTGATTAAGAACTGAGAAAGATTACAAAGGATAGAAATAGGGCTTGGAATAGATTAGGAAGTACAAAACAATTGGATTTCAACAAGAATAGAAGAGACTGTATAATTTGTGTAAATCTAAGGTAAGGAAAGCTAAAGGTGATTATTTTAAGAAGAAATTAGGTACTGGATCTGGTAATTCTAAGGCCCTTTGGAAAATATTAAATAGTTTAATGGGTACGAGTAAGAAATTAGAGAATATCTCCATTCAGCTTGATGGGCAATTGGTTAATGATCCGACTAAAGTGGTAAATGGGTTTAACTTTCATTTTATTAATTTGGATAGGTTTAATATACAAGGGTGGGTTTCAAGTACTGAATTAAAGGAAACATTTTTAGAAAAGTGAATAATATGGAACAGATTGGAGTTCCAAGATTCTATTTTTGGACATTGACTGAAGAGGCATTTTGACATATATATCAAAGATGGATCCCAGACCTAATATAGGGTAGATGGAATAGATTATAGGATCTTGAAAAAGTTGGTACTTTAATTGCCCCAATGTTGACTAAAATTTTTAGTTTTTCCTTAAGTAATAATGTTTTTCCCACAAAATGGAAATGTAGTATTGTCAAACCCATATTTAAATCTGGTAGTTTGTTAAATGTAAATAACAATAGACCGATTACATTGTTAGCTCCATTATCTAAATTGTTAGAGAGGGTTGTTTCAGATCAGATCAAAGAGTACTTGGATAAGTTTCAGCTTTGGTCCCCATCTCAGCATGGTTTTCGACCTGGACACAACTCGGAGATTGCCTTGGTAAGGTTCACAGGCCAGGTATATAAAGCCTTAGATGAGGTAAAACAGTGGCTGCTGGGTTTGTGGACCTCACCAAGGCACTTGACCTTGTTGACCATAGGAAACTATTATTGAGTTTACTTATGGGAAATTTTTCTAATGAAGTGATATTTTGGATTGATAATTATTTATCTGCAAGGGTGCAAAAAACGTTTATCAATGGTGTAATGTCTGATGAGGGTAATCTGGTGTGTGGTGTTCCACAAGGGTCCGTTTTGGGCCGTTTGTTATTTTCTCTTTTTTTAAACTCTTTGCATAACATATGTAATCATACTGAGCTTATTTTATATGCAGATGATGCAGTTTTTTTATGTATTGGAGATTCCTGTCAATCTGTACAACAGTATTTGCAAAAGGATTTTAGCCTACTGCATGACTGGTTTATTGGGCATAATTTAGTGTTGAATCATGTTAAAACAAAATGCATGGTTTTCAAAAATCCTAGGTCTAAAGTAAATTTTGAGCCGACCTTGAATGGTAATTATAATAATAAAATTGAAAGGGTTTCTGAAATATGTTACTTGGGTTTAACTATAGACTGCAACTTATTTTTTGAATTACACATACTGAAATTAATTAGTAAGATACATCAAAGATTCGTAATGTTGTATTGACTAAAAATATACTTAACATATGATACTAGGGCATTATTGGCACATAGTTTGGTGCTTTTAGTTATTGATTATGGGTTATTAATATATATTTTTTCTTCATATAGGATGCTAACAAAGCTTAAAACAACTTATCATAATATCATTTGATTTGTTACTGGTCAGAACAAAAGAACTCATCATTGTTCTCTTTATAGTACTTTAGGTGTGTGTCCTTGGTTGATAGATTTAGAATGTGTGCTGCAGTATTTCAACAAAAAATACATCTAGGATTTTTACCTGGTATTATTTGTGAGATATTTCCAAGATTGTTTAATTCTGTTAGGACAAGGTCACAAGTTAGCTATAAATTTCAAATTCCTTTTTATAAAAGTACAATGGCTCATAATTCACTTCAATATCATGCAGTTAAATTATATAATGATTTGCCTTATAATATTACCAAGTCTGTAACTATCTCATTATTCAAAAGTGTTTTAGCAAAATTTATGTCTAATGAAGCAACATGCCGTTGTTTTAATTGATATATTCATATGTACGACTTTGCATGTTTTTTATATTACATATTGGGCCAGATATTCAAAAGAGTTAAGCCATGCGCAATAGGGATATGCCTGCACAAGTCCGAATTTGCGCCATTCTGCGATATTCAGCAGGAGGCAGTTGCGCCCCCGAAATCATGCTGAGCAACAGTGCAATGATAATGAAGGCATGCGCAACTGAAGGGGGAGGAACCATGCATAAATGGCGCAGTGTGATATTCAAAGACTTGCGCAATGCACAACAGTGGATCAAGCGGAAGTTGCGCCATAGCGGAAATGAGCCAAAATAAAAAGGAGCAAGGAAGAGGTGCAAGAACGCTACAAGGAAGCCACATGCATCAGAGGCAGAGGCACAGACAGGGCAAGTGGCAGGAACAGGGCAGGCCAGGAAAGGCCACAGCAATGGACAGGCACAGGAAGGTGTGGGGAGCCACACAGCTCAGAGGCCAGCACAGGCAGCTGTACCCGGTGCAGGGGAGGTAGCAGCCAGGACAGCGGGGGGAATAAAGTAACAGCTGCCGGGGGGGAGCGCAAGCTAGGGATATGGCCAGTGCCACCTTTCACATGGAGGCCATAATGAGGGGGGTGAGAAGGCAGGCAGCAGAGGGACATGGCCATGGAAGGGCCTGTTGGCGGTATGCCCCCAACAGGCAGTACCGAGCCTGCACCAGCTTTGAGCTGTACACAGATACTGAAATTATGGGCCTGTACCACCTGAACAGGGCAATACTGAGGTGGCTCTGTGAGCTGTGCAGTGATGTAATGCAGGCACCCACACGACAGAGCCATGCCCTGTCAGTGGAGACCAAGGTAACAGACTGCATGTGCTTGCTCACGGGTACCTTCCAGAGACCAACCGGGAACACCACAGGCATAACCCAGTTAGCCACGTCATGCCACCTCACCCAATTCCTCAGCGCACTGCTGCCACATGCTGAGGAGTACATCCATTTCCCCAGCACAGCAGTGGAGCGCACAGCAAACATACAGGAGTTCCACAGGGTAGCACATGTGTCTGGCATGCTAGGGGCAATAGACTGTACCCATGTGGCCATCGCACCACCCTGGCCATGAGGGCCACATACATGAATTGTAATGGCTATTCCAGCATCAACTGCCAGGTGGTGTGTGATGCCAGGGCACATCATCAATGTCTGTGCCATGCACCCTGGGAGCACCACGATTCATTCATCTGGCACCAGTCGCACTGTGCCACAGATATGAGAGTGGGGACATCCCCACAGGACACCTAGTGGGTGAGTATGCAAACCAAATGGACAAATCTAGGGCCTGGGGGGGCATGGCCAGAGGTGCCATGGGTAGTGGCCTACATGGCTTGGGGCAGGCTGATGCTGATCACCAAACTAACCTCCACCTTCTACACACAGGTTACAGTGGATACCCACTCCATCCCTGGCTGCTCACACCCTACTGGCGGCCCACGACCCCATCGCAGCAACACTACAATGAGGCACACACCACCACACACAATGTCATCGAGTGGGTGTTCGGGATGCTGAAGGCATGTTTCCATTGCCTGGACACCTCTGGCAGTGCCCTACAGTACAGCCCCTCAAAGGCCTGTGGGATATTCCAGGCCTGTTGCATCCTGCACAACATGGCCAATGAATGTGGGATAGCCGTACAGGTCAAAGAGGGGGACAGCGATGGGGACGATGAGGACGCCAGTGATGATGGTGATGGGCAGCCCCCCCTTGGCTGACGGGACCCCCAACTGATCTGGCTGGCACAGCTGCACGGGACACCATCACGGAGGAGCACTTCAGCCAACCCAGGTAAGTCATGGGGACATGTGCAACCACCAGTGGCTAAGGCACAACCCACAAACACGCATGGACACACACCAGGGGTGCATGCCATCAAGGGAAGTGGCAGGGCACAGAAGCACACACACAACCAGGGATGGGTGAAGATTAACACGCCACATGGACGGACACACACACATGCACACACACAACGAACCAAATGTGCACAGAGGGCAGGAGGCACACCGACCCAGAACGCCAACCCTAGCAACACACATGTCCACAGGCCACCACACCCACTGCCTGTCCATGTGCGTGTGTCAGATGCTGGGCACCATTGCACTTTGGTGTACAGTGCAATGCAGGCATCATCATGCACATGTAACTGTGGACAGCAGCCGGGAAGGTGTGCAGGTGGACTGTGTGTCTGCGTGCAGGGCCAGATACCCACCCGTGCACTGCCCACTGCAACACACAATGCACACAGGCAGCACCAGACAGTAGCCACGCTGGGAGACAGGTCAGTCTTGCAACACAGTGCCACGGCTGCCATGGATGTGTGGGCAGCCCCGCCGAGACCTGCCAGCATTGGCAGGCTGACCACTGGCCTCATGGGGTGGCACTGATGGTCCCCAGGGGTTCTACTGTGTGAATGCAACCGTGTCCGTGCAGGGGTCTGCAGCACACCGAACATGCCTGTACCAGGAGTGCTTGGGATGCCCACAGCTGAACCCGGCGTCGACAGGGTGGGAGTCGCACAATGCCAGGAATGGGGGGTGGAGAGTGCACTAAGTGGTGTGAGTGACGCATGGGCACCTGACTGTGTGCCCATTGTGGCCATGACAGCAATGAACGCCTATGCATGCCTGTCAATGGCAGCGGTCACATCCTCCCACAAACGGTCCATCCATGCCAGGATCCATTCGGTGTCCCTGCGTCGACGCTCCTCTGCCCACTCCAGAGCCACACACAGTGCTTCCACGGACGCCGCAAGCTGCATCTGCTGCTGGACCAATGCCCTGTAGGTGGGTGGTCGTCCAAGAGGTCATCAGACTCTCAGCATCCTGTTCCTCAGGGTGTGCAAGGGCCTGATGTTCAGCACCCTTGAGGTGAGGTGCTGCACCAGGACCAGGTATGGGCATGTGCACAGGCAGTGCCAGATGCAGCGGCTGAACCCTGTACCCCCAGGCCGGTGGGCGACTGATGATGATGCCCTCCGGCTGCCGCATACCAGGACTCAGTGGTGCTGCCGCAGTGGTCGCAACAGTCTCATTGTCCTGAACAGACACCAGTGCTGCCCCACTGGTGCTGACAGGCACAGACTGGGACTGTGCTGACACGCAGGCCCCCACGGCAGCACCAGCCACAGCCATGGGCACGAATTGCCCTGCTGTGTGCCCATCCTGTGGCACACAAGTGTCACTGCCCATGACAGTCATGTCATCATCACTGGTGCCGGACTCTGCCCCAGCCACAGCCACAGCCACAGTGTGCTAGAATCCATGGACACCAGCACGCTGGGACAGAGGTAGGGCTTCCTCCACACCTGTCTCAACGACATCAGTGTGGACAGACAGGTGGCCCCACTGTTGTACAGACCCACACATACCTGTGGAGGTGGATGGTCCCACCTCCGACTCCGTCCAACTGTCCGCAGTGGACAGGCCCACCACCACTGACCCATGCAGATGCTCAGGATCTGTAAGGGAAAGCAAAGTCACGTTACTGCGTGTGACCTACCCGCCCCCCCACACAGACCATGACTTACCATGCAGAGATGGGCCACCACCCGTCTGGAAGCCACCACCCGGAACTCCCTCTATGGCATTTCAGTGCATGCTTGCAGCAAGCCTGTCCTCTGCTGGGGTGAGCTGTACCACCTCCGGCTGTCCCCCACCTGTTGTAGCACGTGCCGCCCTGATGGCAGCCACCTTCTCCTTTACCCTCCTCCTGTCTGTACCCATCTTCTTCTTACACTCCTGCACGGAGCACTGATGGCTGCCATGCAGGTTCACGGCACTGCCACCTCCTCCCATGCAGCAGCACAGGCCTGAGTGGTGCCCCACCGTCCACTGAGCAGTGGCTCCTGAGCCAGGTAGACCTCAAAAGGGCCTCGGTTTCAGCCTTAGTAAAATTCGGCCTCCTCCTCCTCCCACCACTGTTGTCCTCCTCTCCTAGAATGTGCACAGTCATTATGTAGCCTATAAGAATGGCAGTTGTTACCTGTGATTGTGCAGTCCCATGCTTGTCCCTGAATCCACATTCCACACTCCCACACAGCATGCAACTCACCAATAAACTGCAGTAACTGACTATGGCCACTGCAGCACATTGTCACACCTTTATAGCGCAATCCATGCAAATTAGGTGATGAGCAACTTTAATTAGATTCAAATTGCAGTGCTGCGCCACTGAATGGCTGATCGGATGATTTGCATATGACGGCTGAATATCGCGCTGTTGCGCTTTGAGCAATTGTGTTGAACGTGCTGAGCCAATGGCGCAGTTCTGTGGCATGCATAGTACACCTCACTGTGCATGCCCAGGTTGCTGACGCAGGCGTCTGCCAGGCTGATGACGTGCTGTGCATGGTAGACAATGCAGGGCATGGCCACCATTGTGCCAGTGGTGCTATAGCGAGGTCACTACCTGGCGCTGTGGCAATGGGCCTTCATAGGTGCAATGGCACAACTGCGCGATATCTGCTGTGGCGCTGGCACACAGGCAGCCAATCGTGCTACATGCATTGTCGTCCGATGGCGTTGTGCGTGGCCTTGTGCCAGGAACCCTTGACCCTGTGCCTGACCTTTGCCCCCTTGGCGCCATACATCAGGCATAGGTGCACCTCTATCGTGCTGTTTGGTAACAGTGTGATAGGGAATGGCAGCGCTGTACTGCACAGCATCTGCACGTGGGGTACCGCGCTGCATAGCGCCATATTGCCTACTATAGCATTTGCAATGACGTGGGGGAGGGCTGCTCCCTGGTCTGCAATAGAGTTGGCAAACCTGGTGGCCACAGTGGAGCCACACCATGGTCATCTCTTTGGGGAGGCCCCCCTGGATAGGCCTAGGCCCCAGGTGTGGCAGAGGTGGCCACAGCCCTAGAGGCGGTGACTGGCAGGGGCAGGATGGTGGAGCAGTGCAGGCACCAATATGGTGACCTTCTGAGGAGGAGCCAGAGTTACTGGCCAGACTACGGTCATGTGCCAGGAGGGCATGGTACCATGATCAGGTAGGGTTCCGTCAACACACTGTTATCGTCCATATGAGTCACCTTGTCATTTGTGTCCAGCACATAGGGGAGGGACTGTATGGGGTTGGCCATGAGCGGTCTTCACAGGGTGTGGGGTGGGTGGGTCTGGCTGGGTGGGGGAGCACACTCCTTGGGGCAGGGGGACTTTGCTTCGGGACTGCACTGATGTTCTTCTCTCCTTTTTGTCCCCACAGGCCCGGAAGAGGTATGCCACTTGAGGGTGGAGCGCAGGGTGGTGGAAGTCACAGCCAGGCTGGCCAAGGGTCCACAATGGCCACCCAACCGTCTCGATGAGGGTGAGTGACAGATGTCCATGATTAATATTGCATGCTGTGTGACAAGGTGGGCAGCGGGTCATGGCCACCATTCATTGACATCACTGCCATGCACGCCACTGGTTACGGTCAACACTTTCCAGTGGGCAAAGCATGCCTGGGTGTGCCTCACTGGTGATGCATGTGTGCACCGGGTGCATGGCTGTGCCAGTGCCTTTGCACCACATAGCCATGTCACTGGACGGCCACGGTGGTGCTGTGCGTGACTTAGCTGGTGGGTGTGTGCAGCATTCTGCATGGCTGTATGTGCCTGGGCGGGCATGTCCTGTGGACGTGATCACTGCAGCTGGTCACACACCATCACAGTGGTATGTCCCATGGCCATATGCCATGCACAGTGGGTGGGCTGTATGGGGTTGTGCATTCACACCTATTGACTGTGCTCCCTTGTCCTAGGTGCAAGACATCTGAGGGAGATTAGAGACACCCTGAGGGAGCTACTCGCCCTGGCCCAGGAAACGGTGACCATCCTGCAGAGGATTGATGAGGCGGGGGTCCTGGGGAGGTGCCGGGCGAGGGGAGCCAGAGCCTGGACCAGCTTGGCCAACATTAGTCCCTTGTTCCTGACCTCCCATTCCCCAGACCCACCACACACCTCCATCCCATTCCATTTGTCCACCCTTCCCCTGACCACCCCACCTTTTTGTGTCCCCAACCCATGTATATAGTTGTTCTTATAGTAAATAGTTTATTTATTTATTTTATAATACATTTAACTTTTCTATGAATACCGTGGTGGTCTCTGATTTGCAGCAGGCTATAGGTGCTCACTGCAGTGGTGTGCATGGCATCAGGGGTGGTGCAGTCATGGGTATGTGTGTTTGTCCATGTGGAGGTGTCTATGGTGCGGGGGTAGATATCAGTCAGTGTCTGTGTTGTGTGTGTTGTTCCCCGTGCACTGGATGACTGTGTGCAGTGGTCCATGGCGTGTGCTCTGTGTCCATGGTGCACCCATCGGCCCGTCCATGGCCTGTGCAGCCGACACCCATGCCTGTCTGTGACCTGCATGATCTGCTGGCATGTCAGTGGTGGCATTCCCTGCATGGCAGACACTGTACCCGTCGCTTTGCTGGGTTGCCCATGTCACTGGTGTGGTGCACGCCTGGCCCAGGTGGCACTGTGGGCAACACGGTCATTGTCCCACCTCCATGCTGTGTCTTGTGCGTGTTGCAGGGGATGTGCCCCATTGTCTGTGGCTTGTGCTCCAGGTGAGTCATGGTGGGGTATTGGTCCGTGGTGCTGGCGCAGGGTGGTTGGCACTCCAGTGCCATGGTGGACTGCAGGTTGTGTGTACATGGCTTACATGGGCCCACAATGGGGGCTTGGTTGGCCCACCACTGCGTCCCTGTGTTATTGTGCCCTTGGGTATGAGTGGGTGGGTGTCTGTCCAGACCGTGTGTGACATCTGGTGTGGTGCATGCTTCCCGCACCACTGTAGTGTCTGTGCTGGCTGTTGTGGCCAATGGTGGGCGGGGTGTGTTACTGGAATACTGTGGGGCGCTGTACCACTGGGGAGGTTTCACTTACACGACCATCCAATGGTCCTCTTGTTCAACGCATGGTCGAGTCTCTCAGCAGTACATGGGGTACTGTGCATGGTGGCACATTGTCTGCCATTGTTACATTGCCGTGTGCTGCAACCTGCTGATGGGTGCTCATGGTGGGGCTGGCTTGCATGGTTCTGTGGTGCTCAGGGTTGCATTGCCACTGTGGGGTGGTGGCATGCATAGGGATTCCTGCAGTGCTGGTCACTGCTCATGGGGGTTGTCTGGGGTCACGGTGCAGGGTGTGCTGTGCACTGGGGGGATGGTGTGGCACAGGGTGGTCCACCCTCCTTGTGTGCCAGTCACAACTTGCCCGGTAGATGTGATGGGGCACCATGGCCAGGCCTGCAGGTTGGCTCCATGGACCAGTGGTTATTCCAGCCCTCCCTGGTTGTGCAGTGCTTGGGGTGGGAGGGGCGATGTCTGTTCCACTGTGTGTTCCTGTGCCCATCTGTGGCATGGGTGGTGGCCCCTACCTCCTGATTGTGCTGTTACATTACTCTGCAGCTGGGGGCTCCCTGTTTGCGCTATGGTGCCTCTGGACTGCTCATCTGAATATCCCTTGTTGTGCCATAGCGCATCATATCTGCTCAACTTCCCCTCCCTAGTTGCGCTGGCGCGGGTGTGTGATATTCAGGCGTTGGTTGTGAGGCGCAATTTGGCCTGCTCCTTTTTTGAAAGTGCGTCTGTTGCGCATGGGCGCAATGGACTCATGTTTTGCTCCTGCTATTGTGTGCACTTTTTGGGCGCAGTTTGAATATCTGGGCCATTGTGTTGTAATTATGTTGTGACTGGACACCAGTGAAAATGGGCATTTTATGCTCACTGGTCATACAGGATAAAAATAAACAAACAAACATTTACTCAAAATTTTTGTTAAAAGCTTATAGTCACTATTAAGGAGAGTTATTGCTCTTCAATTTTGAGTGTTTCTCTATCACCCTGTTTATAAAGTAAAACTACAAAACTGTTGTACATGCTAGGAGGTAAAACGTCCATTAAACTGTCAGAAAGAAGGATAGATAAGTATTCTGCCAGTAAAGGAACTATCAGCTTGTATAATTTATTTGGGAGCCCATCAAGGCTCAGTGTTTTACCAACAGGCGAGTGTGAAATAACTTGCATGACTTCCATTGGGGAGACAGGGTGTAGGAGACCAGGAAAAAAATATTCTGGCACTGTTTTTAGTAGACAAGTAGCTAGCCACTGCACAATGTGTGTCTCTGTGAGATGTGGATCAGCAGAGAACAAAACCTCAAATGCTGACCCATTTCTTTTTAAGACATCTTTTTTGAAAAGCACTTGTCCTGTGAGCGATTTGAGTTTTCTAATGTCTTTTGGTGTCTTGAGGCTTGGTAAAATCAAAAGGGTTGGTGTGGGCCTTGTGCCATGTACCCCAAACCTTTGTTCTTGTCTCAGAGAGGACATTCTGTCATACTGCAATTTAGTCAGTGTAGCTTTTTTAAAGTTTGAAATTCGTGCATATCAGTCTCAGTCCTCTGTAGTATACATTCTTGAAAAATAAGTAATTTATGTCAGCTGAATGCTCCTGTTTCCTATATCTACCTAAAAATCTGCCTATTTGCAGAAAATAGGTCTGAAAGTCAAATTTCGTATCCTCCCACCATTCTTGCCTATTATTGTAGAGACAAAACATTGATTTCCTAGCATTAATAGTAGCCTGGAAGCCCTCCTTCACCTCTGGAATGTCCAATAATGCCAAATTAAGCTTCCAAAAACCCGATTCCCAAGATGTACTTTTATAGTTAGAAATGGTAACACTCAGTAAACTATGAGCCAAGGTAGCCACTGATTGCAGTGTTGGATTCCTGGTTTATAGAGAAGGAGAAAAAAAACAATAGTCTATCCTAGATGATTTTTTAACTTGAAAAAAGGTGTGAGGTGCTGGAGTGGGTGAAGGGATAAAAATATCCATCAGGCCACACTGGATAAGTAAGGAATTCAAAAAGGTAGTATCACAATGTCATTTTGTGGTGTTAAAATGCCTATTATGAGCAGTTTGATTAATATTAAAATCCCCTTCAAACAACACATTTTTAATGGTAAATAAGTATGGATGTATGAGTTTCAACAGGAAAATCCTAGCTGACTTTGTTTGTGGAGTATATATATTAATCAGATAGAAATCTGTATTAAATAGTGGGAAGTCTAAAAGAAATGCTCGGCCTGGAGAAATGTCCACCATATGTGTGACTATAATATTGCGAGTAGTGAAACAGATCCCAAGACCACAACAACATAGATACATAGATACATAGACAGTGTCGGCAGATAAGGGCCTATGGCCCACCCAGTCTGCCATTTGAACTTGTAAGTTCAGTTTGTTTTCCTAGAAGTCTGTTGCCTCACCTGACCTCCAGAATTCCTTTATGTCTATCCATGCATTCTTAAATCCGTGATTGTTTCAGCCCCACCACTTCCTCTGGCAGGGTGTTCCACTTGTCCACCACCCGTTCTGTGAAGAAATTCTTTCTCATGTTTCCTCTGAATCGTCCTGCCTCAACTTCATCCCATGCCCTCTAGTCCTGGAACATCTTTTCGCTTAAAAATAGTGTTTTCCTGCACCATGTTCCTCCCTGTAAGATACTTGTATGTCTCTATCATATCCCCTCTCCCTCCTCTCCTCCAGGGAGTACATGTTCAGTTCCTTCAACCTGTCTTCATAGGACTTGTGATGCACCATCTTTGTTGCCCTCCTCTGAACCTTCTCTACCCTGTCTATGCCCTTACGTAGGTATGGTCTCCAGAACTGTATACTGTACTCCAGGTGGGGCCTCACTAGTGTCTTGTATAGCAGAATTATGACCTCCCTTTTCCTGCTGGTGATGCCCCTGCCTATACATCCCAGCATCCTATTTGCTTTACCTGCCACCTTGTCACACTGTTTCCCTACCTTGAGGTCATCAGAGATGACAACCCCAAGATCCCTTTCCTGCTTGGTGCATGTTATATCCTCACCCCAACTGATATATTGTGCCAGGGTTTTTGTGCCCCATATGCATTATCTTGCACTTCTTTGCATTGAATTTCAACTGCCAAACCCCTGACCATTCTTCAAGTTTCTGCAGGTCGCTTCTCATTCTGTCTACACCCTCTGGTGTGTCTACTCTATTACAGAGCTTTGTGTCATCAGCGAACAGTGAAATTCTGCCTTCTAGGTCCTGCGCAATGTCACTGATGAAGATGTTGAATAGGACCGGTCCCAGCACTGATCCCTGTGGTACCCCACTGGTCACTCTTCCCTCTGTGGAGTGACAGCCATTTACCACCACCCTCTGTGTCCTGCCACCCAGCCAATTACCTACCCACCACACTACTGTCCTGCCCACACCCATATTCCCCAGTTTGTGTAATAGTCTTCTATGTGGCACAGTGTCAAAGGCCTTGCTGAAGTCCAGATAGGCCATGTCCACTGCCCTCCCTGATCCACCTTCCTAGTCACCCAGTCAAAATTCAGAGGTGGGTCTGACACTGACCTCCCCTGGTGAAACCATGCTGCCTTGGGTCCTGTAGTCCATTGACAACCAGATGTTTCACCAATCTCTCCTTCAGTAGTGCTTCCATGATCTTCCCCACTACCGAGGTGAGGCTGACTGGTCTGTAGTTCCCTGCTTCCTCTTTGTTCCCACTTTTGTATAAGGGGACTACATCTGCTGTCCTCCAGTCTTTGGGTACCTCCCCTGTTTCCAGTGATCGGCTAAACAGGATAGCCAGAGGTTCAGCTACCACCTCTCTTAGTTCTTTAAGGACCCTGGGGTGCACCCCATCTGGCCCCATTGCTTTATCAACTCTTATTACTTCCAGTTCCTTCAGGACCCTTTCTCGTGTAAAGGGCTTGTGTCCATTTCTACACCATTCTCACCCCTTGTACTCCCTTTAGACCCATTACCCTCCTCCTTTTCAGTAAAGACTGAGCAGAAATACCTGTTCAATATGTCAGCTTTACTGTTGTCATCCTCACGCAGCCCCATCCCCCCTTCAGTCTCACTATCCCTCCCTTTGTCTTTCTTTTTCACTTATGTACCTGTAAAGGTTTGTCCCTCTACCCACTGATTTTGCAATGTGTTCTTCTTTCTGAGCTTTGGCTTCCCTTACTGAACTCCCTGCCTCCCTTTGCTTCTCCTGGTACTTCTCCCTATCCCCTTCTGCCTGTGTCATTTTGTATTGCCTGAATGCAATCTTTTTGGCTTTCACTTTCTTTGCTTCCTCTTTGGAAAACCATAATGGTCTCCTCTTCCTTTTCCTCTTGCTAACCTGCTTAATGCATAATTCTGTTGTTCTTGTAATCCCCATTTTAAATACTGCCCACTGTTCCTCAACCCTGATTCCTGTCCCAGTCCCCTTAATGCCTCTTTCAAGTATCTCCCCATTTTCCCAAAGTCTGCCCCCCTAAAATCCAGGATACGTGTTTTTGTGTGGTTTGGTTCTGCTCTTTCTGTGATTTCAAACCACAATGACTGGTGGTCACTGTTTCCCAGGTGCTCCCCACTGTTACCCCCACCACACTGTCCCTGTTTGTGAGCACAAGGTCCAGTATTGCCTTCTGCCGAGTTGGTTCCATGACCAGTTGCTTGAGGAGCGCACCCTGAAGGAGTCCAGGATAAATCTGCTCCTAGTTGATGCTGCTGCTGGGATGCTCAGTCCACGTCTGGAATATTGAAGTCTCCAACCAGTACTACCTCACCTTGTCTGCCATCCTTTGGATGGCTAGCATCAACTCCCTATCTGTTTCTTCCTCCTGGGCTGGTGGTCTATAGACCACACCTGTGCGGATGGCTGTCCCATTTTCCTTTCCAGCTTAACCCACAGTATCTCTCCCCATTTTGTTCCTCCTGGATCTCTGTGGCCCTTATGTCATTTTTCACATACAGTGCCACTCCTCCTCCTTCCTGCCTGCCTGCTCTGTCTCTTCTGAATACGTTGTAGCCAGGTATGGCCATCTCCCAGTCGTGGTTATCATTACACCAGGTTTCAGTGATGGCCACAATGTCCAGAATCTGACTGTACCATGACAGCCTCCAGATCTTCCATCTTGTCGCTAAGGCTCCTGGCATTTGCACACATGGCTTTCCATGATTTGACCTCCCTAGACTGTTTCACTTTTCTATTCCAGCCCCTTTCTTGGTTGTCATTTATCCCTGGTTCTCCTTGCTGTCTACCCTTCTGTTGAATTTTGCCCCTTTTCTGCTTATCCACGTCTTGGGCACTAATCTCCATTTTCTGCACACTGCTTTGCAGAGATAGCCACTCCTCTGGTTCACTGGTTCCACTGCAAGCTGTGGGGGGTGAGCAAGTAGGTACCCTCCTTGCTGGCCTGCCACCCCTCTTTGCTAGTTTAAATGCTTGTCAATGCAGCATTTAAACTTATCGATGAGCTTGGATTCCCTCCAGGGTGGATGCAGGCCATCAGGCTTGAACAAACCTCCATCCCTCCAGGTGGGTCCCCAGTCACCAATGAATCCAAACCCTTCCTCACAGCACCAGTTCTTCAGCCATGAGTTAAAGTTCTGGTGCATACTGCTCCTGCTCTCCTTGCCTCTCAGGGTAGTACTTCTGAGAAAGTGACAGAAGTAGCTACTTGCTTGAGACCCTCCCCAGTTTCCTAGCTCTTCCTGAACTTTCTTTGGCTCCCCATTTGCCACGTCATTAGTACCTAGGTGGATAATGACATCCAGCTCACCCTCCGTCTTGTCTTCCCAGTTAGCCCCAGGATCTTCCTTCCATCTCTCCATGCCGTGGCACCTGGTGAGGCACCTCACCTCCTGTCCTCCCCTCCTGTGTTCTTAGCTGGATCCCTCTTATGATGGAGTCCCCACCAGGATTCACTTCCTCCTCCTCTGGGGTCCACTGCTTTCCCGCTGAGGTCACCTCCTTGGCTAACCTCCACATCCTTTCCTTCCACTTCTTTGGATACCTCTATTTGGTTGTCCTCATTTGCCAGTGTGGCATATGAGTTCTTCAGTGGAATAGGATCTGGGCTGTGCCTCTGCCTGACTGCTCTAACCCTCCCTGAGCCCTCTGTCATCCAAGTGCTCCTTGTTCTCGGCATCCTTTGAGGCAGTTGCATTGGACTGGGTGGTCCCTGGATAGGGGTGATGGTACTCCTGACCCAGTTTACTTCCACTCTAAGTCTGGCTACCTCATCCCGAGTCCAGAGAGATGCATGCAGATAGGGCAGCACCTCAGTGTCCAGAAGGTCTGCCTGAATATGGCTGCCCCAGCCACTGCATTGCACCACCCCACATTATACTGCAATTCCACTACTTGTCTGCTACTAAGCTCTCTAGTTCCTTTTATTAATTTACTGTACTAAAAATCCTGCCACTGATCCTCAGATAATTTTTTTTTTAAAGGAAAAGAAACCAATAAATAAATAAATGAGTCAAAACACTAGTAGTGCTGTGGGTGGGCTTCTTCCTCCTATGCCCCTCCTCCTTCACACCTTTACTATACCCTGTGTTTAACTCCTGTCAATCAGATTTAACAGGGCATATAATTAAGGGTTGGGGAAGGGAGGAGGGTCAAAATTTGCAGCAATTAAAGACAGCACAGAATTACACCACCACTATGTTTTAAATTCTCAACAGCCCAAAAACAATTATAAGTAAAGACAACAAGGAAAGTATAGTGTCACTAAAAGACCACAATCTAAGTATAAAAGAAAATAGCAATTACCAGTTACTCTAAAGCACTGAATTGAATATGTTTCCTTCCTTCCCCTTCGGGCTTCTTCTCCTCCTGACCAATAGCTAAGACCCCAGATCCAGGCGTCTGAAGCAGTTTGAAAATCACAAAGCGTGTATAATCTAGTGTCCTGTAGGAACACTATATCATATGTTTAAGTTGAAAACAGTATGTTTAATTCATAGCATGGTTGTGTTGCAGCAAAAGCAGTGCTTTAGGTACCGGGGGGCGGGGTTCCTCATGCTTTTTCTTGTATCTACTCTTGATCCCAAACAATGTTCTTTTCTAGCTTTACTAGGTGGGACAACCCTAGAGTCTGACTCTGAAATAATCTCCATTTGGGAGGAAGCCAGAGAGGCAGCATCAGAGTCTAGGTTATCACCACCAGTGTCAGTAGGCAGAGCCGACTATCTATTTTCTGACAATGGCAACCCCAGAACTGATATTGGTTTAGGGTTCTTAGGTGGTAGATGTCGAGGTGCTGCCTCCCCCTGGTGGTCTAATGGAACTACAGGAACAGGAGGTGAGGGAGGGAGCATGGTGTCCCTACCATCTTGTGGGTGTGAAATATCCTCAAACTCTGACTCTGGGCCATGAGTGGGGGATTTTGCCCTGGATTCTGTATGTGTATGTTGTGCAGGCTGCCGTCTTTGGGGTTGAGGGTCAAAAGGAAAATTAGTTCTCATATTTTCATTAGCCATTCTAGTAGCCCTGTGAACATAAAAGTCCTGGATACCATAATCTGCGTCTCCTGTATTATGTGCCTTCCATAGGCATTCCATGAAATTATGTCCCCCTTCATCACAGAGATTGCGCTTTGGTGTATTCATACAATGCACAGAAGAATGACCTGTATCCCCGCAAAACGTACACTGTAGAATCTGACAATTAGTACTGAGATGACTCACTGACCCACATTTAAAACATCTTTTTATTTGGCCCGGGTAAAATATGAACCCCTTATCCCTACCAATGTAAAAATAGTTTTGTAGGTGTTCCAGCTCCTTGTCTGTCTGAAATAGCTTTATTTTAATCTTCCACCTCCCGTTTCAAAATCCTTCTGTGTCTAAAATCGGGTTTGGAGTACCCTGTACTTCACAGTGCTTCTCCAGCCAATATAAAATGTCAGAGATGTTGATGCCTTCCTTTTCTAATAAAACAGTAATCACCCAAAAAGGCTGCTTAGCCAGTGGAATCACCTGGAAAGATGTCCATAATGGTTTTGTTTTCATAGTCATATGTTTAACCCAGAATCTCTCCAGTATTTCTGGCATTCGAAAACTAATATCAAATGTATGCTCCCCAGAGCATGAATCAAAGCGTATACTTCAGATGGTGTGAAACCCAAAGATTGTTTCAGTAAAATATGCCCCACAAAGTATCTATTTGGGATCAGGTCCATACCTCCCAGATACCTGAATCTTATTTGATTTCTTTATTTGGCTAATTCCACAGGTTTGCAGAATAAATCCGCATAAGATGGTTGTTGTGCATTATCAGGACCATTCGTTTCTGGCTCCCCTGTCCTGTTATTAATGTCTGGGGTCAGTTAAGCAACAGGGTCAGTTATGCCAGGTATAGCATCATAAAAAACATCAGATTGGGATAGCTGCAGTGAAAAAGAAATGCTACCTGATACCGGCACTTGGCATTCCTCCAGCTGAGGTCGCTCCTCCTCCTCATTGTTTTGGATTGGGTGTTCTCCCACCTCCGTTGTAGGAGTTTCATCAGGTTCTCCCTGTATAGTAGTGTGGGTTCCCAAATTGGATGCCATAGGAATAGTCTGGGCAACATCCATGCTCCATTTCCGGTTGGCAGCTGGCTGACCTGCTTTGTGTAGAGCTTGCTCCCTGGACCATCCTGAACCTCCAGGGACTGTATGCAGCTCTGATTGCTGCCTCCCTTCATCTTCCAGCATCTGGCTTCCGGGTCCAAACAGGAAAACTTTTGCCAAATGCTGCAGTGTAGTTTCTGGGCTTTCTTTTCTTTTTTTTTCCTCCCCCATATATCGCATCTCCTCATGTAACTCTGCATCCAATACCAGGAGCTGTTGTTGCAAGTAGCTTTTTGTTCAGCAATACGCTGTGTATTACATGAATTCTGGATATTCAAATCTTCTTTTGGCAGTGCTGAGTCATCCTTATTAGTGTGGGATATTTCCACTCCAGTGTCCTCTGAAGTCTCAGTAAGCTGTAAGGAGATATGCTGGCCACTAGCTTTGTGCATTCCAGCCACCTCAGTGTGTCCTTGCAAATCATGTCCTTCTCCATCCAGCACCAGAGTCTCACTGGGCTCCTCCATGCTCATCAGACAGACGGACAGTGCCTCCTGCCTATAAAGCAGAGGAATTTCCCTGGTGACCTGGCCAAATGTCCCCCATTCACTAAAAATATCACCAACAGCTTAATCTGATTCAATGTCATTTTTTTTTTTTTTAAACCGAGCGACACACTAAGCTGAAAGCTCGTTTACAGGTGTGACCTGGGAGCACAAGGAAGTGAAGTGACTTGCTTAGTGTCACACAGTATGCAAGTGGGGGCTGTGGGATTCAAACCCAGGTCTCCAGGTTTGCAGCTCAGAGCCTTAAACCACTGCATCATACTGCCTCCTATACTGCCAGTTGGCATCCATCTGTATCCCCCTTCCCTGGGATGAGGCTGAAAATAGGCAGAATTATTTAGTTCCCCTTTCTCGGTCAACAAAATCTAAATAAATAAAGAAATAAATATAAATACATTAGTAGCTTGAGCAGAAAGTCTTGCTACAGTAAGCTTAGCAAGGAGAAGGGGGTGGGATACAGTGCCGAAGGCTTCGACAGAAATAGCAGAGGTGTTCTGGCCCTGATCCATGCCAGAGAGAATGGAGTCAGTCAGCCTGAGAAGGGAGAAGGAGGTGGCATGGAATTTATGAAAACCAGACTGAAAAGGGATGAGGGCTGAGTCAAGGAAGGGGGAGAGCTGAGAAAGCACTAAGTGTTCTTGAAGCTTAGAAAGGACAGGAAGTAGAGAGATAGTATGGTAGTTACCTGGAAAGGAAGAGACAACACCGTTAGGCTGGGGTATGACTGTGGCATGCTTTCAAACTTCAGGGACAGAGGTGAGGGAGAAGGAGAAGGAGAAGATTAGAAGGGAGGAGACTGGAGGACTGATGGCAGGGTCAGAGAGATGGAGGAGTGGAGGATCCAGCCCATCCATGCTCTTGCCTTGAGGGGATTAAAAGCTAGAAGGGCCTTAAGGGTATCTGCCTCTCTGCCGGTGTGACTAGGAAGAAGGAGAAAGGAGGAGATATGGAGGGTGGGTGGGGGTCAAGGAGAGTGTGTGGGTCTGTGGTAACTTTTTGTTTTGTTTTTAGCCCACACACTGAGGAGGCACCGTCTTTTTGTTTGTTTGTTTCTGTTTTTGTATTTTGTCAGCCCTGGATGCTTGTCTGCTCTTGAGAAACATAATCCTTGGTTTATAGAATCACAGTTATTACTACACCAAGAGACACTGATACCATATGCAAGAATGTTCTTAACTTGTGATGTCAGGTGTAGACAATTAGCCAGAGTGAATAAAGTGTAGGGGTAAGGGATCCTAGTTATACAGATGAAGGAAATGTTAATTAAAAAAGGATAGAGGCCGCATCCATGCCTCCGAGCAAAAGGGGTTAGCTCGGCATGATGGCGACCCAGGTTCATGACCTGAGACTGGGTACCAGGAGCAGACACCGTCAGGGAGGGGATTCACAAGCATCCATTGGACACTTCCCTCCCAGATGGGCAGAATAGGAACATGCTTGGGGGATGTAATGCCTCGACACACCCCTTGTGCACCCCCGTCTGAAGACACCACCTAAGCAAGGCTGAGAACTTCATGGACAGGGCACAGAAACACAGGAAAATATCATCTTGGCCAGCCAGATGATGGCCACCAGACCCTCACCACCATGGAGCCCCTGGACAGATGGGACTGACCCCAGCAGCATCCAGGGCCAAATAGGTAAGCCGTAAGGCATATTCTTCCCAGAAGGAGAGGACCCTCCCAATGAACGGATACATCGAGTTACCCTGGGGGGTTGCAGTATGGGGTAACAGTTGGCGATGGAGATTGCCTGGGATGAGTAGGTCCTCGGCGCCCAAAGGAGAAGCTGGCCAAGTTGCAGGGGGAGGTGCAGAAACAAATAAAAAAAAAGGATACAAAATATAAGCTGTAATGTACTGTGCTTTTTTTTCGATTCAGAACGAGATGTCAGAAGCTGCTGGGATAGCTTTGAAAAAAAAAAAATCATTAGACAGTTTAACTTGTGTTATGTTTTCCCAGGCTTACCTTCCATATTAGATATAAATAAATATATTTTGTTGATGTACAAACCTGAACAATTCAAAGACCACATATAAAAATATATATTTTTTTAACTCCATTTACACACACCTATTATTGCAATGTGCAACATGTCTTGCATCAGGTTTAATACTCAGTCTGTCCACAGAGTAGTTTGTTGTGCCATTTTATTTTTATTTATATTTTATTAATTTGCATAATAAACACAATACTGTTTTTACATATCCCAGACTGTAAACATCAAGCACCATACAAAGCGGAAAGTTAATATAAAGTACTTCCATACATAAGCGGTGAGAAATGTATCTCCAGGTAATTTGCTATAATGTAGAGGGCTGAACTACAATATTAAGGTAGATCATACAGTGATGCTAAAATCATAAAACTATGGAACTGTAACCCATTAGAATGTGGTTTTATATGAAGAGAAATGTTCTCAAAGTGTCAGTAAATATTCTGTCCCAGAAGTGCATGACTGGGTACCAAATTCTTAACTAGAAGTAAATCCGCCATGGGGAAAACACTAACCCACTGATTAAGATATGGATTCAAAGTTAGCACACTTCCACCACCAAATGCTAGTTGCAGTTCTAAAAAGAGCAGCAGGGTACAGTTACGCTCCCATAAGAAAACAGTAACTAATTAATTTTGCTAACAGCACAGTAAGTTAGAAACAGTACTAGCAGTAATGGTAAGGGGAAAAACCAGCTTAGTCTCTGCGTTACAATTTCACCATGATAAAATAATAAACATCCTTAACCCTTACTCTACTTTTTAATAAATTTTCATGAAGCAACAACAATTATTTTTAAAGAGCAAACCAGTCAAATGGTAAGCCTAGAAGTATAACATTCAAGCAGAGTCTGCCAAATAGTGATGATGTATAGAGTCCCCTCTTTGGAGCTTCAGGTACCAATCCCCAAATCCTCCTTTTCACCCTGATTCATGTTATATTTCCAAAAAGCCTCCAATTTGGCCACCCACTTACCTGCATCAAGCAGGTCTATGAAAAGGTAAACTTTATCTTCATGGACAAGATTGAGCTTAGCAGGAAACAAGATGGCGTGAGGAATGTTCAGTTCTCTAAGTTTTACCCACACCCCATTAAATTGTTTTCATCATTGTCAGGTCACATAGGAGATATCCAGGAAGAGATGAACTGTGTGTCGTTCTACATTGAGGGGTCTGTGGCATCTCAAGAAGTTTAATATCAGGTCTCTGGAACCCATACCATCTGTGAGCACCATTAAAATTGTAGGTGCCCCTTCCTTTGTTGAGCCACGTGGCCATACTCTATAAGCCTTCACAATTCTCCCTTCCATAACAGAGATCTGACTCTCCATTTGATCTGCAAGCCATTCTTTAATAAAAAGCCTTGGATGATCACCTTCTGTGCCCTCAGGCAAGTCGATGACCCTTATGTTGGCACTATGAATCTGATTTTCCAAGAACTCCAGTTTGTTGGTGTATTGTGCCTCTTTTGCTCTGCCTAAGGTGCCTGCTTTACACTTGTCTGCATGTCTCTGGAGTTCCTCCACATCCATCTTAAGTTGGTCCACCATGGTTTCAGTGAGAGAAAGTCTTCCCTACAAACCATCAAGTTTAGTGTTTATATTGGAGACCGAGGACAGAAGCACATGCATTTTCCAGCTAAGAGACTGCAGGGCTTCCTTTGTGCTAGCACCATCAGTTGGTCCCATCTCATGGCAGGCCCCCTGGATGCAGATTTCCAGAGTCATGCCATCTTTCTCCAGATTGATTAGCTTTTTTGGGGTTGTCCATCTTGTTCAGAATTCTTTCAGCCATTGAACAATACAGTGTCAGTGGCTCAGTAGGTAGCACTCGCCTCTGAGGCTGAGAGATCAGAGGGCTGTGGGTTCAGTTCCCACATTTGGCACTTGGGTTAATATCCCAGTACTGACACTGTAGTGCAGCATGAGAGGGGTGCTGCACTTCTGAAGTGCCGTCTTTCGGATGAGATGTTAAACTGAGGTCCCATCTGCCTGGATTGGTGGTAGTTCAGGTGGATGTTAAAGATCCCATGGCACTTATCGAAAAGAGTAGGTTAATTTCCCCAGTGTCCTGGCCAAATTTCCCTCATTCACTAAAAATGCCACCAACAGCTTAATCTGGTTCAAGGTCAGTTGGCATTCATCTTTCCCTCCCTGGGTCGTGCCTGAAAATAGGCAGGATTTGTCTCGTGCACTTACCCGGTCAACAAAAACTAAATAAATAAAATAAATACTTATTTTAACTTACAGGATGCAATGAACCCCCCTCCCCCCAAAAAAAAGAAACTTTATATAGATCGTTGGAATAGAGTTGTGCTATGCTGTGTTCACATTGCTCGGGCTCCACAGTGCCATTTCTATACCTAGTGGAGGCTTGGGTTCCATGATATCTTTCAGAATTGGAGTTGCATAACAGTCTGTGAAGTTGGATGATTACATTTTGAACAACAGAATGGGACAGTGCAATATTTCCCCTATGGGCCAGACCCAAAGTTTAGGAGTTCTGGCCAATGCATTTGTGCATTCCATCTGCCTCCCTCCCCGAATTTGACTCTGTGAACTCTATACACAGATGGACCAACAACTGCTAGCCCTATGAGTCTAAACTGTGCCCCTGTGTGCCATATACAGTACAAATGGAATTGCTTGCCTTTCCCCGTGCCGACATTAGATAGATAGGACTTGTCAGACATTATGGGTCCAATGGCCTATTTATGCCAGTAAATTTTATGTTTCTGTGTTTCCTGAAGTGAATTATTTATGAGGTATCCCGGTAGGTATTCTTGGAGGGCCTTCGGGGAAAAAACAGCTGTGACCCTGGTAGAGGGAGCAGTGATGAGTATAGTAAACACCATCAAGTCAAACATGCAGATGATATAGTTTTGTTCAATATGGACAGGTTAGAGGATGAGGTTCACATATAAGTGGGGGAGCAGTGATCAAGAAGGGGGAGTAACTTACCCTGAGCTATAGCAGATCTTACTACTGGTGTCATAAGGCCCGTATGCCTGAAGTCAGCACCCAGTTTTTGGTTCTTGCATCTAACTGTGAACTCAATATGGCACAAAAAGGTCAGGGAGTGGTCAAGCATGACCCCAAGATAATTTATGGCAGACACTTGTTCAAGGGGAGTCCCAACATGAGACAGTATATTTAGGGGTCAGTAGCTGCTGCCAAGTTAGGCAGACTGTGTTCCAACCCAAACAGCACTGATTTTGTCTTCTTGGCATGGATTAAGAGACCATTAGCTAGGAGCCACCACTAAGCAGTGCTGAGCCCCTCTATTAGAGTGGAGGATATTTCATTATTCCTTAGGGAATAAGTCTATAAACAAGGAGAGCAAAATGTGCCCAAGAATGGATCCTTGAGATACACAAGTTTTGATCATCAGTGTGCTGGAAGTAGTCCCCCTGTGCTGACCACCTGGATTCTCTCTGAAAGATAACTGAAAAAACAGGATGTTGTCAGAGTGAAGAACCCAAGTTTATGCAACTGGTTTATAAGGATGATGTGGGGGGGTGGGCCTGCCACTCAACTTCACATAGAACTCTAATTTTGCGAATTTCTCCGCAATGCAAAGCAAATAACTTCACCTTTTTGGGTATCGCAAAGTTGCCATTGGACATGCGTTAATTTTCCTTTTTTTTACTCCTAAAGTTGAATTTTGCAATGATTCATGTGATGGCAGGTCACATGGGCTCTATATTGGCTTGCACAGCCTCAGGTCAGAGTAGTGTGTGTAGTGGAAAGCTGGAGTTAGCTCTCAGACTTGTGAGATTCAAACCTTCAAAAGATGTTCAAAAAAGCAATTCCCCTTTGGACATTTGAGTCCAAATATAGAACAACAAGTGTAGTTAAATCCTTGTGTGTTTGTATCATCAATCATTCATTGATTTGGTGTGAATTTTGCATCTTAAATTAGTAGTTTCAGTGTTTGTACTGACAGACAGTGCAGAAGTGTGCTTCGAGGAAGGGAAGGATCTATGGTGTAGAGAAGGGAGATTCACAGAGCACAGTGTGAAAGGCCATCTTGCCAACTGTTGCTAGCTATTGTTTATAGAGTTGTGTGAATCTGGAAAATTTCACAGTGAAATATTTTGCATAATTACCACATTACATGACATTTTTCACCTAGGCGAAATCTATGGTGATTTCGCATAATGCAAAACTTTGCAACTTTTCGCCAGTTTCATCAATGTTTTTCTATTTCATCTGCAAATGTGCAATGCATTGTGGGTAAATAGCTGACACATCAAATGCAGGCTGTTTCCTGCACAGTATATTGTCTACTGAGTCAGAGAGCAGTTCAGTGTGGTGCATCATACCCAATAAACCCTTCAAAAACCTCTTTGTTTGTTATTTTTGAGAGCTAATTGCTCCCAAAATCTAAATGTTGTTCCTTGTGCTGCTAGTGAACATTTTTTTTTTTGTTTTGGTATCTTTGATAATACTTAGCTAAACTTAGGTAGTGTTTTCAGTTTCTCTGTGTCTGTGTCTGTGAGGGAGTTGAGTGGGGAAGGATCGACTGTGTGGTGTGCGTAAGTGTGTGTATCTGTGCGTGCGTGTATGTGAAAGCAGAGCAGGCTAGTTCCTAATATTTGACAGATTTTCACAAGTTGTGAGTGAGTTTCTGTTATTTTCTTTTAAGTATAAATATTTTTGTTGGTGTGCTACTTATTTGTAATATTTTTCTTACATAGTGACCCTTTTTTGGGTAACTTTAACAGTCACTCATTCTGAGTAGTTCTGTTCCTGTTCTCCTTTGTTTAATCACTTTTCTGCTTTATTTTTGTATTGAAAACTGTTGTAACATTTTTGGGGAAACATTTCTGGACTTCTCGGGTATGTTAGGTAGTGGCAGCAGCAAGATTACACCTGAAAACTGTTGTAAACGCTGCAGAAAACAACACATTTCAGTCCTGGTGATGGATGTAAACCATATAACAGCATGACTGACACCAGATTTCTGTCTCAAGTTACTGTAAAATTTTTTGTAAAACATTTATGGACTTCTGGGGTATGTTTGGAAGTGGCAGCACCAAGATTAGGCCTGAAAGATTGACCACTTGATGCAAAGCAAGGAGTAACAGCCTCTACATATCTCTCCAGTCACCTGACTTATATTTCTCGCCATTTAATACAAATACAGCACACAATTCAATACTTTTCTCACCAGAACAAAAGAACTAACCCTCTGGATATCATTGCAGCTACTTAGAAGCATTATGGACACCGAGATGAAAAAAGCTATGCCACAACATACCCTGCCGGTTACTCCCACGATGGCCCCGAAAAAACCATGGGCCTCCAGTTCAACAGCAGGACCATCTACAGCATCTTCTACAGTGGAACAAGAGCCACTCACCCTTAGCAGATTTCTCGAGGAGTTCAAGCCTGTCAGAGAGGCCTACACAGTCTCACAAACAAGCTGAAGTCACTTACCCATGCAGTAGAGGATGTCGCACAATGGGCCTCAGATAATTTAGCCAGACTTTGCTCCTTAGAGAAAAGGGTCAAGAAAATTGAGCCAGAGCTAGTGGCAGTAAGGCAGAAAATGTCCAGGCTTGAGCTAAAGGTGGAGGACCTAGAGGGCCATAGCCACAGGAATAATGCGGTCCTCATATGGCTCCCAGAGGGAAAAGAAGGCCAAAATACCATATCATTCATACAGAAGCTGGTAGAAAGGATTGCTGGTCCCTCCCCCTTTGGGTCAGGCTATATTATTGAAAGGGCACATAGAGCTCTCCACCCAAAACAGCAAGCTGGGCCCCCCCATGCCCACTGATATTCCTATTTTTCTAAACTTTCTAGTGCATCACCATTTTTTATTAAAAATCAAGGAGCTACAAGAAGTGAGATGGGAAGGTACTAAGGTGCAAATTGCACAGGACCTACGAGCCACTGTGCGTCAGAAGAGATCTGCCTTTCATCCTTTAAATCCAAGATTATTGCAACCAGGATTAAATTCAGGATGGTTTATCCTGCCAAACTGCAAGTCCTGGTAAATGGGGCATGTCTGTCCTCTGATGAACTGGAGTCAGCAGCAACTGAGTTTAAGGCCACCCTACCTGATCTTTTCCATGCTCCATGAGCCGGTGCAGAGGTACAAGATGTCTCAGTTCATTAGCTCATATGTATTGGCTGTCATTTGCTTGATCAGTACTACAAAAAACTGATGCCCCTTCCCCATTACAGCTCCTCCATAGCAATGTATGGTTTTTGCAGTCTTCCATTTTCTTTTATGATTGGACACATTCAGCAGACATTGTACTATGCCAGAGGTACCTTGGGGATACGAGATGAGACTGCCATATATAGATAAAGTGTGTGAGTATCAAACTGTGCTCATTGGTAATGCCTGCTTTCCTTTCTCTTATCATTGACTTTTACTGGGCACTCCCCTTCTGTGCGATCATGCACAAAATCGAATGGTTGCACCAGCAAGTATAGTTATAGCTGCGATACATCATTTGTCCACTAGATGAAGTGCACAGCACACATTTGCTGGGTTTGAATCAGTTTAAACATACCTTTAATGACTGTTTAATGACTGTTTGCATCCTGCTAGATCATGGTGTGGATGTTTACTTTCTAGTGTATACAGTTTTGATTTACCTTCCTGTACGACTTCCTGAGTCTTATGTTATTGTTTAAATTTTTCCTGCACGCCGCTGGACTTCAGAAGTGAGAAAGTTAATGATACGGTTGGCTGGATGATATCCCCAGAATACCTGCTCAGCCAATACAATTTTTTGACTGAAGAAAGATGGGGGTACAGGGTTTGTTTCCCCAGAGGGATTCTATGAGTTTGTTCTTGACCTAGGATCCTTTTTTGGGGAGCTCAGGTCATCAGGTTCTGCAACGTCCAAACAGAGGACTTATTTAATTTCTAGACTTTATACATTTTGTTTCTAGTTTTCTGATTTGCCATCAAATTTACTGATGGTCTACTGGGCATAAAATATAGTAATTATTAGTTTATGGTTGCAGGTACAATAATTATCAGTACCCATTACACAATGTTTTGGGTGGTGTTTTCACTGATTTATTGCATCATAATCTAATTGTTAAGCTGTTATGTATACATAGGTGTGTTTTTTAAAAATGAGACCTGTTATTTGTTCCTGTAAGAATATTAATAAGTTAGTTGCATATAGTTCGAGCGGGTTACTTTGTGTGGCTGGAGGGAGGGGAAGTTGAGGTGAAGTGTTCTGCAAAGCAAAGTTCTCAATAATATGGGGAGGAGGGAGGGTGGGAATGTTCTTCAATCTATTACTCAGTGTCAGTAACTTTATGTTTGAGGGATTTGGTGGGGGGTAGGGAGGAACTTGGGAGGGGTCTAGAGATATGGCCAGGAGGGTATCTAAGGGGAAATCTTGCACAGCTGCCGCTAGCTTTATATCAGTTTGGACAGGTGCCTTTTTTCTTTTTACTTTGGGGAGCACCATCCCAAATGCTATGGTTCAATGGCTAGAGACCTAAAATTTGCCTCATGGAATGTTAAGGGTGTGAGGCATAAGTTGAAGCAGTATAAAATACTAAAAATTTTGCAGTTACTTACAGGAATCTCATCTGCTAATACCAGAAGCAACTAAATTAAAACGGCAGCAAATGGGTCAAGTTTTCACTGCTGAAGGCACCACTCACAGCTGTGGGGTAATGATATTGGTAGCCTGATCAGTCCCTTTCTCTCCACTGAATATTATAGCTGATCTCCATGGCAGATTTGTATTTGTTCACGGGAAATTGTATACCACTGATCTCTTGTTGGGCAGCATTTATGGCCTGAACAGTGACTGTTCTAGGTTCTTTATGCAGCTGGTTAACACATTAACCCCCCTTCCTCTCCATTCCAATGATTTTAGGTGCCAATTTAAATTTACCTTTTGACCCAAACGTGGACCATAAAGGAAACAAGTTTAAAGGCCTTTCGCAAACACAATGAGTTTTAACTGACATGGTGGATCAGGTGGGTCTATACAATGACTGGCGGATCCTTCACCCATCCAAGAAAGGGTAAACATTTACCTCTCCAGTCCATGGGTCCTCTTCCAGGATTTATTGCATCATGATCTCACATAGTCTATTCAACCAGGTCCCCCATCTGATCACTCACTAGTAACATGTCACCTCACCTTTTCCTCGGTTTGGGGGCATTGGAAACTTAATAACCAGCTCTTAAAGGACCCAGGATTAATCCAACACATCTCTGAACACATTACACAGTTTATGTCAGTTAACCATAGTTCTACTGGTAAACCTGATATTGAGTGGTGTGCATTAAAGGCTAATTTATGGGGATTATCGAGCGAGCTAGCCTCTAAATGAAAAAAAAAGAGGGAAGGACAACTGTTAAATCTTCTTTTTTGCATCAGAAATGTCGAAACCAAATTATACCCAGTAACACCAGATCATATCGAGCAAGAACTCATAATGTTGACAATTCTTATTAAGATCTTCTGAGGGAGAAGGCAGAATTTATGATACTGATCAAGGGGAAAAAGCTGGTCGAGAATGCTGGTCGCCTGCTTGCCCTAAGGCTTAAACAACAAGAGTCTTCTAGGCTCATTGCAGCTATTAGGTCATCTGCAGATGGTTCTCTAAAAATTACCCCAGCCAATATTACGGTTGAGTTTCAGACTTACTATACGCAGCTATACAGTTCTATGTCAAATCCTCCCTCCCTAGATAATCTGGATTATTATATTGTTGAATCTCATCTGTCTTCTCTCTCAGTCTTACAACAGCTCCAGATATGTGTTCCTATTTCCCAAACTGAACTTCTTCAAATCATAAAAGAACTCCCTACTGAGAAGACCCCGGGGCAAGATGGCTTTTCTTTTAACTTGTATAAGGCTTTTGCAAAACAGCTGATTCCTTTGCTACTACCCCATACCAACATATTCTGTCAGGCTCTGAGGTTGACAGGTCCTTACTCGAGGCTTTGATTGTTCTCCTTCCTAAATCTGGCAAGCCCCCTTGACCTAGTATCCAGTTAGAGACCTATTTCTCTTCTTAATCAGGATATTAAAATTCTAACCAAATTACTTGCCGGTCATATAAACACAGTCCTTCCTGATCTCATAGGGCAGGAATAGATTGGATTTATGAAGGGTAGATCTTCCGTTGGCCATTTACACACTTTGGCTCATGTCTTCTTGGTGTCCAGGGATAAGGATATTCCGACCGCTCTCATCTTCCTGCATGCCGAGGAGGCATTTGATAGGGTCAACTGGAACTTCCTATTCAGAACCCTGCATGCCTTTGGTTTTCCTCCAGAATTTAAGAACTGGGTCCATGCAATTTATAAGTCTCCATCAGCCCGGGTATTGAGTAATGGAGCCATCTCTGACCCTTTCTCTTTAAACTCTAGTACAAGACAGGGCTGTCCCTTATCTCCTCTTCTTTTTAATTCATACCTGGACCCTCTTATACATCAGCTAGTTAACTGTCTCAGGATCCAAGGTATCCCCATACAAAATTATGAAGTCAAAGTATCGGAGTACAGTGATGATCTATCACATCCTGTTTTATCTATCCCGCCCATGTTGGAGATCATCAATGAGCATAGTTCCCTTTCTAATTATAAACTGAACATTGATAAAACGGTTGTATTTCCTCTCAATCATGTTGTATTGAGACAGGATATCACAGCCCTGGGATTGTCCTGGGAAAAGGAGTCTCTGAGATACCTGAGGATTGATCTTTCCAGAAGCTCGGCCCTTTTACAAATGAAAAATCTAGATTCTTTACTGTCTACTCTTACTCAAGACCTAACAAGCTGGTCCCCTCTCCCTATGGGGTAAAATTAATCTGATCAAAATGAACGTTTTTCCTCACCTTTTTTATCCACTTAACCTGTTAAACTTATGGCTGCCACTGGTGTGGTTTAAGAAGGTGCATAGCCTCATTATTGACTTTATTTGGGCCAGCAAAACACCACATCTGGCTTTTCACAAGTTAGCAGCCCGTAAAGTTAGGGGAGGCCTCTGCTTCCCACATATAAGTCTCTATTACTGAGCCAGTCAGGCTAGTAAATACCTTAGGTGGTTAGTACCAGAGGTTCCTCAAATTCCATCTTCTTACATTCGAATTTGGCTGAAGATAGAACTGGCTCAAATTAAGTACCATCGCCTCTCCCCTGAAGCGCTTTTGTATGCAAGGGTAAAATCTTTTCCTATACAATTACGCAACACTTCGATCACTACCTTTATAAAAGTGCATTCTCAGCTGTGTGCCTTCTTGAAATACACACATTTTCGAGATTTGGCACAACTGCTAATGAGTAACCCAATCTTAAGATAGATGGTAAAGTGCTTTCTCCCTCTTGGCTCCCAGACTTAAAAGCCTGCTCCCTCTCATATTTTATAAATGCAATAGATGGCTCTTGGCTATCTTCTTCTGAGATTATCGCCAATGCTTGCATCCTGAAATCTAGCATTTTTAAAGTCTTCCAATTACGTCACTTACTGGTGAAAACTTTGGGGGAAGTTCCTTTACACTCGACAGGCCCAACATTTCAAGCTGACATGGCTCCACTGGCTGGTCTCCTGCATGCTGTATTAAAGATCTTTAGCTCCTTATATGACTGGCTTTATCCAGAACACTTCAGTCCCTCCAATTACTGGCCCTCTCATTTCCCTGAGACAACAATTAACTGGCCTGTACTATGGCAAGGTTGCCATAGTTCATTACTCAGGACAGACATCACCTGGTGCAGTTTCAAATACTACATAATTTATACTACATGCCACAAAAGCTAGCCAAGTATAATATTGCCTGCTCGTCTACCTGTTCAAGATGTTCGCAAGATGAAGGCAACCTACTCCATGTTTTCTAGGCCTGTCCCAAGATAGTCCTCTATGGATGCCTATCAAACAAAAGGTAGATCTCCTTTTAGGTCTTAGTGATTTGTTTTCTCCAAAGGTATGCGTATTGGGAGATTTTTCTGAAATTCAGGTTCTTGTTCGTAAGTTCCATATGGCCTTAATCTCACTGTCTGTTAAGAAGTTAGTTTTGAGACATTGGAAGGACACTGAAGAGATTTCCTATACTGAATGCTTGAGGGAGTTACTAGCTAACCTCAGAACTAAAAGAGCAATTACAAGTCTCCGTAACAGCACTGCTAAATTTAAAAAGCTTTGTGGCCCCTTTCAAGCTCTCTATTCCTTACATCCTGCCTAAGGATACTATTCTGAATAGATATTCTATTTTTAATCATATGTTCATACTGTTCAAGAATTGGGGAGGAGGGGTAGGTGGGATTGGTGGTGGGGGGAAGGCAGATCTTTTAATTTCTCATATACTGTCATCATGCTGTATTGATTATGCTGATTTGTCCTCTGTATGTAGAAAACCATCAATAAACTTGAAAAAAAGATTAGGCCTGAAAACCACTATAAATGGGGCAGAAAAGAGCAGATTTCAGGTGTCTTGGTGGATATGAACCATCTGACTGCATGACTGACACCAGATTTCTACCTCAATCTACTGTAACATTTTTGGGGAAACATTTCTGGACTTCTGGCATATGTTTGGCAGTGGCAGCCCCAAGATTAGGCCTGAAAACCATTGTGAATGGGGCATAATAACCAGAACTACATATACACCAGACAAACACATAATACAATCAACAGGTTATGAAAGAGACTTGAGTGTCTATATTTCCAATGATTTATCCATTAATACTCATATTAAATATAAGGCCAAACAGTGCAATAAAATATTGGGTTGTATCTTTTGCAATATTAAGAGCAGAGATGAAAAGATGATCATTCCCCTAGATAAATGTCTTGTCAGTCCACATTTGGAATATTGTAATCAGTTTTGCTCCCCACAATCAATAAGGGACAAGAAAATCATAGAAATAATCCAGAGGAAAACTACAAAAAAAGTTAAAAGAATGAAGTATGTAAGTTACAATGAGAGACTAAATAAACTGGGACTATTCTCTATAAGAAACAGAAGGCTGTGAGGTGACCTATGTCTATCTTTCAAAGCTATGAATGACCAACCTTTAAAAGAGACTATTGGTATTACTAATCAAGCTAAAATTAAACATACTAGATCACATATGCAACAAATGAAAGGTGATAAAAATATGTCAGTTAAAAGGATAAAATGGTTTTCTCAAAGAATCATAAATAGATGGAATACTTTACCCCAGGAAATAATTGAAAGTGACACAATAACCACATTTAAGAATAGATTTGATGACTATATGGGAAGCTATAAATGAGTACCACCCATGATTGGGTGGCAAGTTCTCTGTAACAGCTGATGGTGGATGTAAACCATCTAAAAGCATGACTGACACCAGATTTCTATTTCAATTTACTTTAACATTGTTTGAGAAACATTTCTGGACTTCTGAGGCATGTTTGGAAGTGGCAGCACCAGATGTGTTACATCTTTGGAATGCTGCACACAGCAATAACTGACTCAATATCACACAGCATTGTGAAACAATTTTTTTAATAAGCACAATACTTGACATTTGTGGATAGGAGGTGGAAACGTGTTAAAGAGCAGGTGACGCCTTCAACATAAAATTCACAAAACATAACATTGACCAACAATTCAGTTGCATTCTACATACTGTATATGGAGTTTACAAAGGAAAGACCGGCACCTGTCAAGGCTATTGGCTGTCAGGGCCCTATGCACAGAGTCTGTATTTTTTGAATTCAAGTACCTCATGTGAGTTGCTTTAACTCAAAGTAAGAATTATTCACCACAGCACATATCCATAAAGTGCTCTTTCTTTATTCCAGTGTGGCAAGTAAACAATGTAAAAAATGCTCCCTGTTCTGGAGCTGTGGCAATGGGAGTAAGAGGCTGTGGAGTCCATGCTGGGACCACCTCTTCCCACTAGAGGAACATCGTCAAGGGAGAGAGAGGACTTGCAACAGAAGCCTGAAAAAATTGCAGGTGAAAAGGGAGCAAAACGGGCTAATACAAAGTGAGCACAGAGGAGGCACTGTATTCACATAGGAGAGAAGCCCTGTTGACTTCAGTGCTGTTGGGGAGCTGTGGCAAAGGGGGTAAGAGGCTGTGGAGTCCATGCTGGTACCACCTCTTCCCCTGCACTAGATGGACATCACTGAGGGAGAGAGAGGACTTGCATGCCAGCAGAAAATGAGGAACTTTTTTTGCCCAGCCATCCATCCCCCACCCCCTCCAGTATTAAATGGCCATCTGGTTTTCTCCCTAACATACAGTAAAAGTCACATTAAACTGTTCCATCAGCTCACTGGTGTAGCATTTTTTTTGTGATGCGATGCTACTGCAGTGGCAACTTGAGCTGCTGAAGGTTTCAACTATTTTCCAACCATCCTTCACTGCCTATTCAAATCACTTGTAACTGTTTAGTGAAATGGCAGTAGCTGCATTTTCATGGCATTGTTTATAAATATCACAGCATTTCTTAAGAACATTGTTTATAAACATCACATCATTCCTTAAGAGCATTGTGTTTAAATATCACAGCATTCCTTAAGAGTTGTTTAGTCTGCCTTCTGAAATGAAACTCATAAGCACTCAGCTAAAAATAAAGCTTATAGTACATACAGCTAGATGCAAACCAATATTAACCTTTTACTAATTCATTGAATTAAACACTGCACAGATTAGGAAACTCATTGAACAATGCTACACCAGTGAGTTGAGGGAACAGTTTAATGTGACTTGTACTGTACTGATTGAGGAAGGAGGTGAAACAGGCATATCAAACAGGAGGACCACCTATCGGGAGCTGGAAGGAGGAGAATTTTTTGAGACACTGTAACACAGCTGGTGGAACAGGAACTCTTGTGGGTATAGGTGGTGACTCGAGTTATACAGTCAGTTGTCTAAGTCTACTAACTGCCTTATTGTACTAAGTGATATTTTTAAAGGCATTTGATAATTAGAAATTTAATTACAGTGCTAATTGCTTACTCGAGTTATAACTCGAGTTATACAGTCAGTTATCTAAGTCTACTAAATGTCTTATCATAGTGAGTGATATTTTACATTGAATTACAGTGCCAATTGCTTACTGAGGGATGTATAGGGAGTAACCTGAGTAATTTCAGTCAATTTATCTAAGTCTACTAAATGCCCTATCTTACTGGATGATATTTTTAACTAAATTACAGTGAAAAATTTCTTATTGAAGGATATGTTTCATTGAATTACAGTGCAAATTGCTTACTGAGGGATAACTTTCATTGAGTTACACTGCAGAAACTAGGATGGGGCTAGAATGGGGCAGGTGCCGCACATCACTAGGGCTGACATCTTTGGAAGGGTGGTGGGGTGCACAGGGTATGGGTCTGCCATGATCCTGGCCCGGGCTAAGAGGATGGGGGGGTGTATGGTTGGTTACCAGCTGGATAGTTTGAAGGAGGAGCTGTGGAGGTTGGGGAGGTGCCTAGGAGGCTGGACAAGGGAGGATGGTGTCATCCTGGCAGGGGAAGGGGAAAATGGAGATGGAAGGGGTGACACGGACAGAGAAAATAGGGCCAGAAACTGACCCCAGTACCAGAGGCACAGGCAGAATAGAGAGGGAAGGGAGGTGCATGAAGCAAGGGGCCCTGGGGAAGAGAGCAGAAGCACCATAGGAGCTGGCAGTTGGTTGGGAGTAGAGGAGAACTGGGAGAGGCTCAGAGAGGAGCAAGTTGGAGGAGAGAACTGACAGAGGATTGGGTCAAAAAGAGATTAGCTTTGTGTACGATAACAAATTTGAGTCACTATGTAAGTTGAGTGTGGAAGTAGGTGTGAGGGGAGCTGAGGAGAAAAATGTGGGTGGAGGAGGGAGGGACTTGTATAATCAGAGGGTAGGTGGATTGGTCATTCAAATAGGCAAGCTAGCAGGGCAGGGGACAAGTCTGTTGTCAAAAAGGGGGAGGGGCAATCTGCAGAGGGAGGGTGTGGAGACTGAGAGCTCTCTCAGTGCGAAGAAAGAAGAAACTGAGTCCAGAGACTGTCATACCTTGAGGGTGGAGGACCCTACCAGAGTAGGGCCAAAAGGTCTGGGGGCCCTGCAGGAGTGCATAGAGGGGGTTAAGGGGACAGGTAGGGGTGAGGGTGTTAGGAGTGCCATTTTTTGGGGGGGAGACGAGGGTGGTAGGGGCTGGAAGGGGAGGCAGAAGTGGAAAGCTTGACTAGGTAGGGAGTGGTGTGAAGGCTGAAACTGGGGAGGTGGGATAATCAGTAACAAAAGGTGTGACAAGGGTGGGTAGGGCTGCTAGGGGTTCTCTCTTAGAGGGTCTGGGGGACAGCTGGGGAAGTGGGCTTGGGAGGGGGGAGAGGTAGAGGCTCGAGTGAGATCCCAAAAAGGAGGTGGCCCAAAGGTCAAGGGGGGCACTAAGGTACTCCTGCTGGAGGACTCCATGATTCAGGTTATCCATTGGGAGGGGCAGGGTGAGAGAAAATCCAGCCCAGTTAGGGTAGTGGGTGTTTCCAGTCTGACTGTACATAGGGCAAAGTGCATAGTGTATAGGCTGGTGCAGGACTGTAGGGGATCACTTGACTTCTTGGTACACCTGGGGGCAAATGATATAGAAGGGAATAGTGTGCTGGAAATTCAGACAAGGTTCTGAGAACTGGTCAGGGTCTGTGAGGACAATGGCTGTACAGTCTCCTTCTTGGAAATCCTGCTAGTACCAAGGACTTCTGTGGAGGACAAACAAGATCAGGGAGATTAACGACTGGCTCAGGCAGTGGGATGAAACATAGGGTATTGGGGTGTTGGGGGACTGGGGGAAATTTGGGAGGACAAGGGGCTGTATGCAAGGGATAGGCTTCACCTTAATCTGGTAGGGAAGGAGGTTCTCAAACAGAAAATGGCAGCGTTTATTCAGTCTAGGTGGGGTTTAAACTTGTGAAGGTGGGAGGGAAGGGATGCAGGACTGATCCTGCCATATCTATCGAAGGTAGGACTTGCCTTTGACCCCAAAAAGAGAGGGCAGATGGTGCCTTAGGGGAGGCCAGTGAGCAGCTGTATGTAAACTCTGGGGTGGATAGGGTAAAGGGGGGTAGGAACAAGGGTTGGAGGGTGGTTCTAATAATTGCCAGGAGCCTGGGGAATAAGATGCCCAAGTTCCAGGCCTTCCTGGTGGAGGGGGAGGTGGATATGGCAGCAGTCAGTGTAACCTGGGCCACCCATGGACAAGACTTGGATCTAAATCTGATTGGGTACATTGCACTTAGGAATGATAGGACAGAGAGCGGGGGGGTAGCAGTGTTCATTAGGGATATCATCAGGATTATTGGAGTAGAGGAAGCTTTGGGCACTGTGGAGGCCTTATGGGTCACCTTGCAAACCCCCAGGGGAAGGAAGATCAAGATGGGGGTGGTTTATAGGCCCCCAGGGCTGGCTGAGGATCTGGAGGACTGCCTGCTGGCTAACATAACGAGTCAGTGCAGGCAGGAAGGGGAAGAGATAGGTGTTGATGGGGGACCTTAATATGCCAGCTACTGCTTGGGAAACTATGACGTCCACTGTGACTAGGGAGCAAAGGCTGCTGGATGGCTTCCTGGATGCATTCCTTAATCAGCACATGAGGGACCCAATGAGGGAGGGTCATATCCTGGATGTGGTTTTAGCAGATGGGGACCTGACAAGAGACCTAGTCATGAAGGATCCTCTGGCTGGGAATGACCATCACACGGTCTGGTTTCTGCTCGACTTGAAGGGGGAGAGGATCATACAAAGATGGAAACAGATGATTTTAGGGGGCAGACTTTAGGAGCATGGGGGAAATTCTCAGTGGGTGTTTGTGGGGGATAAAAACAGATATGGACAAAGAAGGTAAGGGGGAATCATAAAATGGGGGATACAGGAGGCCACTGGGTCCTGTGCGAGAGTGAAGTGCAAGGGTGGTAGGTCTCGAAGACCATGCTGGTGAACCAAGGAGGTTCAGGAGATGGTGAGGGAGGAGAAGGCCACCTACAGTAGGTACAAAAGATCGCAAGGGGTGTTGGATGAGGAGAACTATCGTTTTGCAGCCAGGCAGATCACCAGAGTAGTTAGAGGGACAAAGGCTAAAAAAGAGCAGAGGCTGGCACAGGGGATATAGGGTGGGAAAAAAGGGTTCCTTAGGTATACTGGTGAGAGGAGGAAAGTCAAGGGCCAGCTCAGTAGGTTGAGGATGGGGGTGCAGAAGGGCTGTTGCGCAGGCAGAGGTACTCAATGAGTACTTTGCCTCGGTATTCACTAAGGAGGATGCTGGGGAACTTCTGAATAAGGGTTGCTGGGAACAGGCGGGGTAGCAGACCTGACTAGTAGGGTACCTGCTGCAGACCTGATTGGCAGGATACCTTCTGGTGAGCAGGCCGCTGGGGGGATGGTTCTGGGGAGGTGTCAGGCTGAATCTGCCGGGGACAGATACTGATATCCCTATCGGCCAGGAGTGGGAAGCCCTCAAGTCCCTAAAAAAGGACAAATCTCCAGGTCCTAATGCTATTCATTCCAGAGTATTGATGGAGTTGGCTGATGTTTTGGCTGCACCACTGGAGGATCTTTTTAACATGTCACTGCAGACTGGAAGGGTGCCCAGGGATTGAAGGCAGGCACACATTGTGCCCATCCACAAAGGGGGGGTTCAAGGAAAGAGTCAGGAAAGTATAGACCCATCAGTCTGACATCAGTGGTGGGAAAGTTAATGGAGGGCATACTTAAGGAGAGACTGGGGGGTTTCCTGGAAGAAAAGGATACCTGGATGACCGTCAGCATGGGTTTGTGCCAGGTAGAGTGCGTCAGACCAACTTTGTGGAGTTTTATGATTGGGTGACATCAGCACTCAATCAGGAGAGTAGTAATAGTAGTAGTAAATCTTTTTATTCATAAATAATAAGGGAAGCATTCAACTGAGCATAACTCATTTACAATAAAGTCTCAAGTATCAAAAGACAAACACATCAAAGTATCAAAAAAACAAACAGCATCAATCATCAGTTTCAAAAGACATAGCCAGTGGAGACCGGTGGATGTGCTATTCCTGGACTTCAGCAAGGTGTTTGAGTCAGTCCCTCACATCAGCCTACTGGAGAAGTTAAGGAGGATGGGGGTAGGACCACTGATGGTTAGGTGGATTGGAAATTGACTTTCTGAGTGCATCTAGTTAGTAGTGGTGGGGGGCAGGTCTTGTCTCCTAAGGAGGTCATTAGTGGGGTCCCACAGGGATCATTTCTGGGTCCACTCCTGTTTAATGCCTACATCTTCCATATCAGGGAAGATATTGGGTGTGAAATGAGTCTCTTTGTGGATGACTCTAAGCAGGGGGTCGTAGTGCAGGGGGGGGGGAGGTTGCCCCTGCAAGGGGATCTGGATACTCAGGAAAGGTGGTCACGCACCTGGAGATTGAAATTTAACTCATCCAAATGCAAGGTTTAACACCTAGGGCAATGGAACCCTGAATATGAGGTCATGCTGGGGGCGACGAGTTGCAGTTTTCGGTGGGGGAAAAAGACCTGGTAGTCCAGGTGGAGGTCAACATGAATAATTCAGAGCAGTGCAGGAGGGCCGCAGTAAGGGCAAATAGGATGCTGGGCTGCATCACCAGGGGGATTACCTCGAGGAACAGGGAGGTGATTTTGCCACTGTACAAAGGCCTGGTTAGACCCCACCTTGAGTACTGTGTGCAGTTCTGGTGGCCGCACCTAAGCAGGGACATCCAGCTCCTAGAGAGGGTTCAGGGGAGGGCAACCAGAATTATCCAGGGACTGTGGGATATGACATATGAGGAGTGACTGTAGGAGCTCAGCCTGTTCTCACTGGAGGAGAGGAGGGACAGGGGGATATGATTGAAGTCTTCAAGTACTTCAAGGGAGTAAATAAGGTAAACCAAGCTAGGATCCTTCAGCTGAAGAAGGGTGGAGTCACCAGAAGGCACAGTTAGAAGATTGAAGGTGGAAGGTTTAGTGGGAAAAGAGGAGGAGTTACTTCACTGAGAGAGTGGTGGAACCATGGAATGAACTGCCCAGGGAGCTGGTACAGGTAGCTACAGTGGAAGGGTTCAAGAAAGGATGGGACAGGTATAGGCGAGGGGTGAAGCAGAGGATGTCCAGGGGGGGCCAGGTTCAGGGGAGGGGGTAAACATGAAAGGAAACTGAAAGATGGCTACGGAACCCAATCAGGTTGCTGAGGCCCGAGGAGACTCAATAGACCATGAGGCCTACTCTGCTGGTGTTTTAGTATGTTAGTATATAACTAAGATAAAAACGCTCACTTCCTCTAGGCACCGTACTTCATGATACATCAAAGGTTATGTCACACCTGATGCATTTCACACATGTGTGCTTTCTTACACACAAAGCACACATGTGAAAAATGTGTGCATCAGGTGTAACATAGCCGGTAACACATAAGGAATGATGGTGCCTTGGGTGAGCGGGCATTTTTATCTTGGTTATATGGAAGCACTTTTTACATTATTTACTTGCCACACTCAAATAAAGAATGAGCACTTTGTGGACTTTATATGTTGTGGTGAGTACTTCTAATTTTGAGTTGAAGCAACTCAAACAAAATATTTGAATTAAAAAAAATAAGCACTCTGTGCACAAGGCCCAGATGACCAACAGCCTTCGAAAGAAGTTGGCCTTTCATTTGCAAATGCCATATATATGGAATGCAACTGCATTACACTTCATCATGTTGTTAAAAGTAATCTTGTAGGTAGAAGACTTGGTTTGCTGGCCAAGGCACCTAGCTTCACCTGAGCTCTTTCCTTCTAAGACTGCTTGAAAGGCAGAGTAGAGAAACTTACCAGAGCAAGGGAGAAGGATTAAGACTTAGTTTGGCTAAGCAGATTTACTGTGTGGTGGTGTTTTTATTTTTGACTCACATGGATTGCTACTGTTTGTTGCTACCATTTCATTGCTTTATTTTTTCTCTGATTCAAATTGTTGTTGCTGGTATACCTTCTTCTACAAGGTGTGCCTACAGGTGTGTGCTAACAGATTACTGCCGTAATCTTCTGATTCAGATTGTCTTTTGCAAGGTATATCTTCTGTTACTGCTTTATTTTTCTCTGGAGCAAAGTGTTTCTTACAGGCGTATATCTTCTCTGAAATTACTGTATTACAGGTGGAGCTTACATTTTTGTGACTTTTTTATCATTGGGCTAAGCAAAATTATTGTTTGACACTGTGTTTTATTTTATTCTTGTTTGTTGAAAAGGTTTGTTGTCTCAGAGGTGTTTCAGTCTCCTTCTCACATTGAAGGAGCTAATTGCTTTTCCTCCCACAGCTCTTCCAAAGGATTAGGTGTGTATGTGGGGGGTGGGAGCTGCAAACTGTCAGTAATTTCAACAGAAAGAAGGGTTAAAAAAGTTAGGTTAGTTGATATCTTGGAGGTAGAAGACTTGGTTTGCTGGCCAAGGCACCTAGCTTCACCTGAGCTCTTTCCTTCTAAGACTGCTTGAAAGGCAGAGTAGAGAAACTTACCAGAGCAAGGAGAAGGATTAAGACTTAGTTTGGCTAAACAGATTTACTGTGTGGTGGTGTTTTTTATTTTTACTCACAGGGATTGCTACTGTTTGTTGCTAACATTTCATTGCTTTATTTTTTCTCTGATTCAAATTGTTGTTGCTGGTATACCTTCTTCTGCATTATTACAAGGTGTGCCTACAGGTGTGTGCTAACAGATTACTGCTGTAATCTTATGATTCAAATTGTCTTTTGCAAGGTATATCTTCTGTTACTGCTTTATTTTTCTCTGGAGCAAAGTGTTTCTTACAGGGTATATCTTCTCTGAAATTTTTACAGGTGGTGCTTTACAGGTTTTACAGTTTTATCTAACATTAGGATAAGCTTTCAGGGTTACTGCATTTGTTGTTGACTGATTGTTTCTGCTCTTACCTCCTTGTTCTTTCATCCGTGGTTCTTCTTTTTAGGCAGGGGAAGGGCCCAGCCACCCACCCCCATCCCCAACCACCCCACGCTATACTCCTTTTATAGGGTACCACAGTTGTGACATTTCCTGTGGCAGAGCAGGAAGGGTGGATCAGTGGGGCCCCACAAGGTGATCTCATTTACAGGGCACTAGTAATTTAACTTGTTATAACAAGTTAAACAAAGCACAATTAAACCATTACTTGCATTTTTTTCCTTCTAATTACTCTGACTAGGTTACAAACCCAGCAACTTATTTGAATGGATTTCATTAACTGCAGGTACTGTGGAACAATTTCAGAAGGACAGTCTTACAGGATTTAGGACACTGTCCCACATGGTGGGCCTTTGGAGATCTTAGGTCACAGCTCCGGGCAGCATGGGCAGAGATTGCACGCCAAATTTCATATTGAAGAGGAAATACATTATAAGAACCACCGCCATTTCCCCAGCATCCAACAGAAAAACCTCGACCACAGAGGGTAGTTGGTCCAGGAGGTTGGCAGGTGGTTAGGAGGAGCAAATCAGGTGCCCCATCACTCTCTGCTCTCCAACACATTACCTCGAAACCATATAAACACTACAAACAGGTATCTGCCTCTATCTCTGAAATCAAATAAAGAGGCAGAAGACACTGCAGAGCAGGACACTGCGGCACAGGAGCTAGCACAACAATACTCACCCAAATCAGGAACCAAAACTAAACAAGCACAAAAGAAAATCCAAAAAACTACTGATCATAGGAGACTTCATGATTCGAGGAGTTTATACCCATCTCCAGCCAGGGTGATGGTCAGATGTCTCCCAGGTACATCAGCATGGAGAGACACTGACCGCGTGCTAAGATTGTTCACAAAGCAGGAGAAAACATTGATGTCCTAGTACACATAGGGACTAACGATCTCGCCAGCCGGTCAGTTGTGGAGACCAAGGAACACCTGACTAGCTGGGTGACAAACTATCATCTATTTTGCTCGGCATCTCCTTCTCTGAGATCCTGCCAGTCTGGGAGAAGGGAGCAGATGGACGGAAGGTCAGAGAAGGGGAGATAGGGGCTAAACATGTGGCTCAAGGACTGGTGCCAGGAAAAAGGACACGGATTTGTAGGGAACTGGCAACAGTTCTGGGAGCAAAGTTCTTAAATTTGATGGACTGCATCTGACTAAAGAGGGAGTCAGTGCATTGGGGCAGAAGTTTGACATCTTTGCAGAATATTTAAACTAGCAATGGGGAGAGGGTGCAGCACCCATACATCGAATGGGAACAACACCCTCCCCTCAGCTAGTAGTCAAACAGAATTCAGTGCATTTGCTGCTCATTTGCATCACCAGGTAAGAAAAAGGTTTGTCTCCCATACGATGCACAGGGGTAATGCCAAACTTCACCCAACAACTAACACACCAAAATCTGGCCAATGGAAAATCATGTACACAATGCTCACAGCCTGGGAATAAGATCCCAGACCTGCAGGCACATAATGTCAGAGGCTAAACTGGACATAGTAGCAATTAGTGAGACGTGGTTTACCAGTAATCACACTTGGGAGACTTCAGTACCTAGCTATGTATTGTTCAGAAGAGACCGAGGTGCAAAAGGGGGAGGAGTGGCCCTGTATGTTAATGAAAATATCAAAGCTACAGAAATTCAGAATACACATAAGGAGCCAGAAGAACTGTGGGTCACCCTGAAACAGGAAATGGGCAGCCATAAGAACTGGGTTGTCTACAGGCCCCCAGACCAGAGGGAGGACATAGACACATTACTGTTAGAAGATATACAAAACATGACAGCTAAAGGGGAGGTTCTGATAATGGGAGACTTCAACATGCCAGATACAGATTGGTCAATACCAGCAGGAACATCTGCCAGAACTAGACTCATAGTGGATTCCTGCAGGGGGAGGGCCTCAAACAACTGGTACAGCAACCCACAAGAGACAGGGCTATCCTAGATCTAGTACTGACTAACAAAGAAGGGATCACAGATCTCCAGGTAGAAGGTCACCTGGGGGCCAGTGACCATCACATGGTATGGTTCAATTTGCTACTACTATCTAACTCATCCCATTCCAAGGCAAAATATGGGACTTCAGAGGAGCTGACTTTGATAAGATGGCCAACAGAGTTAAGCTAGCCCTGGCAAAAAGAAACACAGGTGAGGAGGTACAGGCAAAGTGGGCAAGCATTAAGGATACAATACTTGAAGCAACATCCCATTGTGTTAGACAGAAAAGGAAGTGCAAAAGAAGAAGGAAACCACTTTGGTTCTCAAATACAGTAGCAGAAAAGGTCAGAGCCAAAAGGCTGGCCTTCAGAAAATATAAGGGAACACAGCGGGATGAAGATAGGGAGGCATACCAAACTGCCCTAAGGGAAGCAGGTAAGGCAGTAAGGCAGGCAAAGTCCCAAACTGAGGAAACACTAGCACAAACAGTAAAAGAAGGTGACAAGACTTTCTATAGATACATTAGTGAAAGGAGAAAGTCCAGAGGGGTATTGCTGCTTAATGGAGAAAAGGGAGCATGTAAGGAGGAGGACCCTGTAAAGGCATCTATCCTAAATAGATAATTTTGCTCAGTATTTACTGAAGAGAAGGTAGGGCAGGGCCCACAGCTCAGCATCATGGACACAGGGGAGGGAGGTAGGCACTACTCCTTCACAAAGAAAGGGTCCTACAAGGCTCTAGGCTCAGGGTGGATAAGGCAATGGGACCTGATGGCATACATCCCAGGGTACTTAAGGAGCTAAAGGAGGAACTAGCAGAGCCATTAGCAGAATTGTTTAGTGAGTCTCTGAGCACAGGGAGGTCCCAGAAGACTGGAGAAGGGCTCATATGATCCCACTCCACAAGAGTGGTAGCAGGGAGGAGCGTGGGAACTACAGACCGGTCAGTCTTACCTCAGTAGTGGGCAAGATTATGGAGGCACTCCTTAAGGAAAGGATAGTGCAACACCTGGAATCCATAGGGGCACAGGATCCAAGACAGCATGGGTTTACAAAGGAAGGTCCTGTCAAACTAATCTCATAGATTTCTTTGACTGGGTAACCAGAGTGGTGGACCAAGGGGAGCAGTTGATGTCGCCTACCTTGACTTCAGCAAAGCTTTTGACACTGTTCCACATAGAAGATTGATAAATAAGCTAGGTAGGCTCGGGGTGGGTCAGAAGTTGGTCAACTGGGTGGCAAACTGGTTGGACTGGCAGAAAACAGAGAGTGGTGGTAAATGGTATACAGTCAGAAGAGATGCAAGTCACAAGTGGGGTACCTCAGGGATCAGTCCTGGGGCCAGTCCTATTCAACATCTTCATTAGTGACCTCGCAGATGGACTAGAGGGTAAGGCTTGTCTGTTTGCAGATGACACCAAGATCTGCAACAGAGTAGATGATCCAGATGGGGTGGGCAGAATGAGAAGAGATCTGGATAAACTAGCGGAATGGTCAGAAGAGTGGCAACTGGGATTTAATGCAAAGAAGTGCAAAATCATGCACATAGGGAAGAGAAACCCTGAAGCCACTTATAGGCTGGGAGGGGAGTTGCTAGCAGTCACAAAGGAAGAAAGAGACTTGGGCATCATCATCACTGATGACCTAAAATCATCCAAGCAGACCCTCTAAAGCAGTAGGTAAGGCTAGGGGGTGTTAGTGTATTAGTAGGGTATCACAAGTCGTAAGAGGGAGGTAATCAACCTCTGTACAAGACATTGGTTAGGCCCCATCTGGAGTACTGCATGCAGTATTGGAGGCCACACCTTCACAAGGACATTAACCAAATTTAGGCAGTCCAGAGAAGGGCAACCAAAATGGTGCAGGGACTGCATCAGAAGACATATGAGGACAGATTAACGGAGCTCAATATGTATACCCTTGAGCAAAGGAGGAGAGAGGTGATATGATCGAGACATTTAAACACCTTAAGGGCATAAACAAGGTGAAAGAGTCTAATATGTTTAAATATAAGAAAAATAGCAGGACAAGAGGACACAGCATGAGATTAGAGGAGGCCGATTAAGGGGAATGCAGGAAATTTTTTTCACAGAAAGGGGTAGATGCAAGGAATGGCTTACCACAAGAAGTGGTGGCTATGAATACAGTGCAGGGCTTCAAACAGGCATAGGATAGGCATAAGGGAGCAATATAAATGACTATGAATAGATAGGTCACTGACAGAGCAAAGGCCGATGGCACATTTATAAGGTAGAAAAAGAAATGGGCAGACTGGATGGGCCTTGCGGTCCTTATCTGCCGTCAACTTCTATGTTTCTATGTTTCTATGTGTAACCAGCTCTAAGAAGTAACCGACACCACAAATAACAAGGGAATAAGGAGTTTATTAGGGGCGGGGTACACGGACAAGGTACAGGAAAAGTATAACAAATGACAGGCAGGATCAGGAGGACAAGGGTAATACAACAATGAGTAGGGAGAAGTAATAGAGAGAGAACAAGAAAAGGGACTGAATCATATAGGGAGCATAAGACAGTAATACACACAACAGCAATGGTCAAAAAAATGATTTTTCATACAAAATAAAGAAACAAAAGGATTTAAGGATGTAGAATAAAGAGAAGAGGACAGAACATTATTTATTTATTTTTTTTTTTTTTGGGGGTACATACAAACAACAGAACAGAGGATAGAAAAATGAAAACAAAAATGACAAACTAATTTGTTCTGCCACATTAACTGCCAGTTGGGACGCCATGCAGTTCGGACAGGATGCTCATAATTTTGTCGACATCACCCTGGAGTTTAGCAATCTCACCCAAGGCATTATTAAATTCCTGTCTGAAATCATTTAACTCTTCTTGAAGCTGGTTGACTTCTGACAGAACAGCTGATAAGTCTGCATGTGTCACTGCTGGTGGGGCAGGGGCTGCCTGTGCTGCTACTTCTGCTGGATCTGTACAGGGGATGCCCTGTAGGGGTCTTGATGCTATTGCAGACTGCTGCTGTTGTCTGGTTTGGCGAGCCTGGCAAGGACGCTTAACAGGTACATCCAGGCCTCCCTGCTGCACACCCTCTTCAGTGCTCACACTCGCACTGATCTCTACTGCTACAGCTGATGCTGCCGCCACCTCACGCAGCTTGAGGTCCCATTGAAGCGGGTGGTGGTGCAACATGTGGATCTGCTGCCCACTTGTCCTGAAGTGGGAGCCAGACTTACTGTGATGCACTTCCTGCCTACATAGCTTGCAGGTGACCACTAGGTCACCTGCTGAACTTGCTTAAAAAAACTCCCAGGCAGGAGAACTTCAGGGATGATGGGGCTGTAGGGGGGTGGCAGATGATGCCCCTGGCACTGACTGTTCCTTCAGCTTGGGAGGAGGCATAGTCTCCTGCTGCCAGGGTGAAGGAACAGTATCCTGGTGCTAAGATGGGGCACTGTCTCCTGCAGCTGCTCAGTGGGGGGGCCATGGTTGCCTGCTGGTGCCAGGGAAGGGGCACTATCTCCTGTTGCTGCTGTGGTGAAAGAGCCACAGTCATCTTCTGCTGCTGGGGAGGAGGCACAGTTGTTTGTTGCTGGGTACTGGTGCTCGGGCCAACAGCCTCCTACCGCTGTGGCATTTAATTTTTAATGGACATCTGAAATGCACACTTGTCAAGGTGGCATACAGGTGCCCAACTGCCTCTACCCTTTTCCATTATGCCCACCACTAACATCAATTCAAAAAATTAAAAAGAAACAGAGATACAGACTGTGAGAGAGAGAGAGCCTGGGCAGGGGGGATCATTCTTGCACACACACACACACACACACACACACACACACTCCTTAGGTACTAAAATATGAAATAGGACAAACACAAACAAGAAAAAGTTAGGAAAAATAGCACAAATTAAGTAGTTTATGTATCAATGTGCACTCTTCGGTAGTGGTGTGCGAAGTACCTAAAATTTACCACGCATAGTATTTCACGTAGAACCTGAATTTTGCATAATATTCTGCAAAGTGAAGCGAATAACTTTGCATCTTGAAGTAACGGGAAGTTCCCATTATTCCCTATGGACTTTGCATTAGTTTACCTTTTTTTTGCTCTTTAAGGTGATTTTTGCAGTAATTCATGGGATCTAAGGTCACATGGGCTCTACATTGTCTTGCATAGCCTCAGTTTCAGTGTAGTGTGTGTAGTGGAAAGGTGGAGACAGTTTGCTTTTAGAGCTCTGAGAATCAAACCATTGAAAAACCTTTAAAAACATGTTTTTGCAACAAAATTCTGTGTCAAAAGTTAGTACATCAATTGTAGTAAACCCTTGTGTGTTTATATCATCGAGTATTTATTGATTTTGTGTGAATATTGAATGTTAATGTAGTACATTCAGGGTGGGGTATTCAAAGGAGTTGCACCATGCACAACCCACCAATTTGCCCCAGCGTGATATTTGATGGGGCAGGTTGAGCTGTGCAACCCCCAATGTAATGTATGCAGCGCAAGTGCAGGGGTTGTACCCATGCATATGCGGCACATCCAGATATTCAGTCTGGGATGTGCGGTGCATATGCTGGCACATACCCACCTTGCGCCACACAGGGGGGCCCAAAGTTGTGCCCGGCGAAACAAGAGCAAGTCCTGAACACCCACAGGTGAGTTGCCATATTGCAAGGCTCAACACGCAGCCGCCTGCCATGGGTGGCAACCCGACCACCCAGGACACAGTCCATGAACCCCCTGTCCAGGGGGTCATCATTCCCCCCCTTGCCCGATCATGGGCATATGTTGAATAACTCCTTGGTGGTCCAGTGGACCACTATCCATTGCCCAGTCAGGGGCATCTGTTCAAATGATCCCTGCTGGTCCAGTGGACTGATTCCCTTTGCCCGATCATGGGCATAAGTTACATATCTCCCTGGTTGTCCAGTGGACTGATCCCCAGTGCCCGATCATGGGCATAAGTTACATATCTCCCTGGTTGTCCAGTGGACCGATCCCCAGTGCCCGATCATGGGCATAGGTTAAAACTCCCTGGTGGTCCAGTGAACCCCCCCAGCACCCGATCATGGGTGGAATGATCAACAGACACCCTGGTGGTCCAGTGGTAACCCCTCCCCACCCACTCACCCACCCACTGTGTCCCCCACCATTCTGCCCCGCCAGTCAGTGGCGGGTGGCAGCACCCCACCCAAAAGCTGCCCAGTCACCCACCAACTGACAGTGTGCAGTAGGTTGTATGCCTGTTGGTCAACTGCATGGGTCAATGGGTATGCAGACCATACTGTACTACACAGTCCCAAATTGTGAATGAATGCTCATTCACTATTCGGGAACTGTGTAGTACAATATAGTCTGCATGCCCATTGCCCTGCAGTGAACCAATAGGCATAAGCCCTACTGAACGCTGTCAGTTGGCGGGCGGCTTATGGGTGGGGTGCTGCCACCTGCCACTGACTGGGGGGTGCAGGGTGGCAGGGGACGCAGTGGGTGGGTGGGGAGAGGGAACCACTGAACCACCAGGACATCCTTAGAGCATTTCACCCATGATCAGGCATTGGCAGGGGTTTCCACTGGACTACCATGGATTTCTAACCTATGCCGATGATCAGGAGCACTGGAGATCGGTCCACTGGACCACCACGGCTTATTTTTACACATGCCCATGATCAGGTGAAGAGGATCAGTCCACTGGACCACCAGGGCTTATTTATACACATGCCCACAATTGGACAAAATGGAGCGGCGCCCACAGAGAGGCAGGAGGGTGTCGGTCCCTGACGGCTGCAGCCTTGCAGGGGACCAGGTGCAAGTCACCAGGGATTGGCACACCATATGCAAATGGAGCCATAATGACATGCAAATTGCCCCATTTGCACCTTGCATGCATTATGGCCGCATTTGCATGCCCAGTGCTGAATATCGCGGTTGGTGCACCTAGCACAACTGAACATGCGCTGGCACATCCCCCTGCACCCCAACGGCCACTTGTGCTGGCACAGTGCCACTGCACTGTGCACAGTGCGTGCGCCCTCAGTGCATATTTAATGGTGCTGAGCCATCACGCAGCACTGTTGACTATCACCTGGTCCCTGCCCTGGCTCAGCCCAGATGTGCTGCACCCAGGCTTGCGCCCCTGCCTGGCACAGTCTGAATATCCCACCCTCAGTCTCTTTACTGACAGACACTGTAGAAGTGTGCTTTGGGGGAGGGGCGGAACTGTGATGTAGATTGTAGAAGGGAGATTCACAGTGAGAAAGACAGTTTTTCCAACTGTTGTTGGCTAGTGTGTTAGTATTTTTGTGTTCAGGTACACACAGTAATACTTCTATTTAGTTTTTATCAATTTTTGCTGTTTTCTGTGCTGTTGTGCATTTTTTCAGTCTGCTTAAAAGACTATGTTGCAGTTTACTGAACTGTTAAAGTTTCTGCACATTACCTTTCATTTGTGTGTGTGCCGTCAAGTCAGATGCATTTTATTACACCACTGTAATAGCAGTACTCTTAATTTCTTAGCCTGTCTGTGGTATTTTTTCCTGCTTCTGTCTAGCTACTGCTGTAATCCTCCCTGCAAAATAAGGTATTGTTGTTCCACTGTAGAATTTCTGAAGACGGGTTAAGGTCTTGTTGTGCCTGTGTGGCTACATCTGTTTAGTGCTCAATTTCCATCTGAAAGTCACTGTTGTTGTTTTTTGGCTTCCCATCCACCAATAACTGAATAAATATAATGTTGCTGTTAATTGTCTGTGTTCAGTCTGTTGAAATTGTGGTCACTGTATCACTATCATGTGTTTTCTCATAGTACCGTGATTGAATTCTGTCCCTCACTGCATATTACAGCATTTAACCGAAAGAAAAAGACATAATAAAGAGTTGTACCTATTGCAGTGTTTTTGGCACGGTGCTGTCTTGTGAATCCACTTGAATTTGTTACCAACCCACAAAATTAGGAAAAAAAATCACTGTTTGCAAGAATCGCATTTCTTTACTTAGTGACTCTGTGTAACCTAAAAAAATGTTCACAAAGACTTAGTCAGGTAAAGGTGTTTCTGACTGTGGCATATGAGCCACATAAGTCAGTGGGATATACGCCTTGGCTCCGTGGTTAGGGCTTTCTGTCACAGCATGTGTAATGAATAAAAAAAGAAAACAATCCTTGAAGGGAAAAAGTACTGTGTCAGATAGGGTTAGACCAGGTAATGTCCTGTGTGGGTAGCAGCAGTGCCTGCAGCATCACCCTTAGCATAGGTGGTGTGTGAAATAAATTCTGTGTGTGTGTCTGAAATAAAATCTGCCAGCCAGTCCTCAAGTAACCAGCAAGTAGCCGTGTAGGTAGAAGTTGTGAAATAACACCGGAGGTTTACCACAGGCATGTGGAGGGTGACTTTAAATTTTCAAGTAGTGTTCAGAGTATCAGTGTGGTGCATATCTCAGTTTAAACTTTGTTCTCATTGTCATGTCACAATCATGGATTCATGAGTCATGAGACAAATCACGTTCTTCATCTTCATGATCATGCATCACAGCACTTCCACTTTTTTTTGTCCAACATACCAAGTAGGACAATAACATCTATGTTTGTACCCAGTCATGATGATGGTGGTGCTGAATAATGCAGGTGAAGCAGACCATCCTAGTGCAGTGTAAAACTCAGGGATATGATAACAAAAGGGGAAAAACTCAAAAGCAGAAATATGGTAGTAAACAGAAAGACTGACTAGATATCTAACTAGCACTATGCAGACTCTTTCAAAAAGCTCCTTCTCTGGCACAGGGCACGGGAAAGTGAAACTAGTTCACTGTCTTGAATAATTAACTTTCTACCTGCATCATGTGACCTGCAGACTGTCAGACATGTGATCTGTGTGCTGTTTCTTGCCAACTTCACTTTCTCAAAGTATAATATGAAGTGAACACAAAGTGTACAAACATGAAGTTCATTTTTGATTTTTAATGGGAATTTCATGTAGTCTTACACAAATTCGAATTTGCCCACTTTGCCTTAACTCCGCAGGTGAATATAAGTTTTACTGCATCTCTACTGTGTAATCACAGGGCTCTAAATCTAGATGCTGCCTGCTTCCTCGAGATATGTAGCACAGGAAATGAACCACTCACTTCTTGCCTGTTTAGACTCAAATAAGTGACCACCAGCAGAGACAGAAAAGCTCAATTTTGCCTAATTTCACCTTATCAAAGTGCAAGGTGAAATTCAAGGTGAATTTGAGTGGTGAACTTTTGCTGAAAGGCCATAATTATGAAAAATGTTTTGCTGGTGAAATTGATAATTTCACCAGAATTTCACTGGCAAAATAAAATTTTGCTGCATCTCTAATTGTTTAGTATTGGTGTGTTCAGTTCTGTATACAGTTACATACAGTAATACTGTACTTCTAGCAATTTTTAGTAATGTTTGGTTGCTTGTTGTGCATTTTTTTATCCATTTAGAAGACTGCATTTTCTTTTATGGAACTGTTAAACTTTCTGCGCATTACGTTTAGTGTGTGTGTGTGCTGTCAAGTCATATGCATTTTATTGCATCACTGTAATAGCAGTACTGCTAATTTCTGAGCCCATCTGCAGTATTTTTTCCCTGCTTCTATCTAGCTACTGCTGTAAAAATCCTCCACCCAAAAGAAGGGATTGTCGTTCCACTTTTTATTTGTGAAGAGTATGGTTAAGGTCTTGTTGTGCCTCTGCAGCTATATCCCTTTATTGACAAAATACCATATTGAAGTCACTATTATTGTTTTTTGGCTTCCTGTCCACCCAAAACCAAAGAAGTATAACCTTGCTATTAATTGTCTCTGCTTAGTCTGTTAAAATTGTTGGCACTGTACCACTATTGTGTGTTTCCCCATAGTATCATGAACACTCTCTCTGCAGTGCATATTATAGCAGTTAAATGAATGAAAACAGACATAAAGAAAAAAACATTCCTACTGCTGTATTTTTGGCATTGTACTATCTTATAAATTCTCCTGAATCTGTTACAGCAACCCACAAAACTGGAAAAATCACTTTTTGTGGTGCATGTGTTTTATTTCTTGGTGACTGATGTGTTATGTCTCTTTATTTTATCTTTTTACACCTGGATGTCCCTACTGTTGTTTTGTTGCTTCACACTCACTCAAACTGAAGAAATATAACTTTGCTGAAAATGGTCTCTGTTCAGTGTGTTGAAATTGTTGTCACTGTACCACTATTGTGTGTTTCCCCATAGTGCCATGAATACTTTCTCTGCAGTGCATATTATAGTGTTTAAATGAACAAAAACATACATAATAAAAACACTACCTATTGGTGTATTTGTGGCATTGTACTGTCTTATGAATTGTCTTGAATTTGTTACAGCAATCCACAAAATTGAAAAAAAATCACTTTATGCATTTCACATGTTTCTTTTCTTGGTAACTATCGGTGTAATCTAAAAAAAATGTCAGCAAAGTCATGATCATGCAAAGCCATTTCTGGCTGTGGCGCTGCTGCCAAGAAGACTATTGCTTGTGTGCCTCCAAATGCTAACAGTGGGAGTGGTAGTAATGGTAAGACAGGTTCACCAGGGGCTAGCCATGCTAAATGTGGTCATGGATGTGGTACTATGCAGCACAAGGGAAAGGTAGCAGTTGCTGCAAGCAGAGGGATTTCTGTGACTCAGTTTTTCTCTTCCAAATCAGTGGCATCAATGCTGGTTGGAGATGCTGGTGGCACTGGTAGTAAAGCGAGTGATGGCATTGTGGATAATAGCACAAGTATTGCTGCAATCCAGGAAAAGTTATCAAGTCTGAAAAATGTTGTGGAGTCAGAAGTCTTGAGGGTAGTTGTTGTCCTATTCCACGCAGTAGTTGAACATAAGTCTGATCATCATGAGTCACAGTCTCACGTTTCCACAGATCCTCATGTTAGGCCACGAAAAAATCAGATCACAGTAATGAAAAAAGTGTTGATGATCATACTGAGGCTGAGGTTTTAATATTGCCACAAGATAGCATCCAAAGTGAATTTGTGGATGATGATGATGATGATGATGATGTGAGTGACCCTATATGAGAACCGGACAAAATGAAAGTTAAGGTGGCTTTAGGTAAGCAGTCTGTTAGTAAATCCCCCCTTCCCCAAAGTTCTTCAGATTGAGCTGTGTCTGTGGATGGCCCTGAAGTCATACTAATAGATTGTGAAGATGTTTAGTCAAAGTCCAAGTTTGCTTCATACCCCAAATCATGCAGCACCCCCCCCCCATTTCACTTCCCAAAAGATTACGGTCCCATATGCAGCAGCAGCACTGTCATGTGAAATGTAAGGCAGCCAACTCCCTAGTTTGGGATTTTTTCATACAAGATGAAAAAGCTGAAACAGTGGCAATCTGCCAGCTTTGCCAAGCACATGTGAGGTATGGGAAAAAGGGTAGCCACCTTGGCACTGGGGGTCAGCGTACTAATTTCAAGAGCAGGCACATGGCACTGTGGACTAGACCCCAGAGGGGAGCTGATGCCATAGTGGGGCGTTCACCCTCATCAGTATTATTGAGCAAGATATCCCCTTCCCAAGTCTGTTTAAGTAGCCATGTAGGTAAAAGTTGTGAATTACAACCAGAGGATTACTACAGGCATGAGGAGGAGGATGACTTTGAATGTTCCAGTAGCGGTCAGAGTAGGAGTGGTGGTCCATGTAGTCATTCTATTATATCAACCCCATGCTTAAAACAGGTAAAATAACAGCTTTTATTGGTTTGTCACCTGTGCACCTACCACCCCAAGTCAAAGACACCCAATCCATGACAGTTCACAAACCAGAGATGTTTGGCATGCCTCAGGCAAAACACCAAGCAATACAATCCACGTTGCACAGTCATTTTGAGTGGCAGAGTAAATACCCACCAAATCATGCTGTTGCACATGAACTCAATGCTGTCACAGCAGAAATTCTTGCAATTAACCTGTTGCCATTCTCCTTTGTGGAGAATGCAGGATGCCAGTGCTTTGTGGCACATACATGTCCTAAATGGAAGATCCCATCCAGGTCATATTTTGCTCTCCGTGCTGTCCCTGAGTTATATTAGACTGTGATAGAGTCTGTAAGACATAAAGACATACCCTTCAGCATTCCACATCACCATACATTCACTTAAGTATGGATAAGTGGATAAGTGGCAAAATGGTGCGTAGTTCTTGTCTGTGTATTACTACACATTGGGCACAGTTACCTGGGGTTGAACTTGTCTGTAATGGTGGGATAGCAAAGCACTGCAATAAATCAGACTGCGGAGGCAGCAACCTTCATGGCATTAGACAGCATGCCACTGTTTCAAAGTTTAATGTAGGAGGGTCGCATACAGGTGAAAACATGCTAGACTTGATACTGACAGAAATTGATGAGTGGCTGCACCCCCTGTCCCTAAAAGCTGGCTTCATTTCAAGTGATAATACATAAAATGTTGTTAAATGTATCAGCAATGGTGGGTTTGTGAGGGTTCCCTGCAAGGCCCACTGTTTAAATCTTTTGGAATAGTGTTTTTGCAGTACCCTGAAATCAAATGCTGACAGTTGCATGCTGCATCTGTGCCCACTTTGCACATTCTGGAAAGACCCATAACCAACTTAGGAAGCAGATTCAAAACAGCCTCCCTCAGCACTGTCTGAAGCTTGAAGTTGCCATGAGATGGAACTCCACACTTTACATGGCAGAGTGCTTGTATGAGCATTACAAAGCAATCTCAGAGTACCTTGTAATGCACTCTAGCCATGACTGTTCAGGGCATCAATGTCTCTGACAAATGAGCAGTGGTGACTCATGGATTCAGTTATACTAATTCTGAGGCCATTTGAACATGCAACACAGGCAGTGAATGGTGACACTGCATCTGTTAATCAAGTTATTCCACTGCTATGGGTGCTGAGGCAGACATTGTTGAATCTACAGCCTAGCCGTGATATGGCTGAAGATAGGTCAAACTGTGTGTTACTCAAACACATGATAACAATCTTCAACAGAAATAGATACATTGCAACCATTCAGCAATCTCCAGAATTTGGAATAGCCACAATGCTGGACCCATGCTACAAATGTGGCATTGCATCCATACTGGAGGGCAGGCATGATCAGATTCAAAATCTCACTGGACAGCTGGTCAGATTAATTCATGAGGCACAGATGTCAGATGCAATGTTCTACAACCAACAGCATAACCAGGCTGAAGGCCATTGTGGCAACAGTGTCTCCCATAAGGTGGCTGCACAACAAGGGCTGGTGTCAGCTGCACAGTTGACTATTAACCCATTTTAGGGTGCCTTGTCCCAAGTTAGAATTTGTGACCTAGAGGATGGGGTGAACAGGTGGATGACCCATCAAGACTGCAAGTATCACAGAGTATGGCTGATAGGGCTGTCCACACCCCGAATATTATTTCCCAAACACCATGAATAGTGGCAGTTCTGAATATTCGGATGGCCATTCCGAATACCTGACTATTCAGTATTCAGGAAAGGTATTTGGTAATGAGAATTCCAAGTCTTGCAGAACTTTCTTGGCTAATCAGAGGCTTCTCAGCTCTGCAGATCATGTGATCTCCTCACTGTGAGACAGCATTCTTAGAGGAGAGTTCAAGTTCAAGTTTATTGAGGGAAAAAACTCCATTGAGCAAGTTCATTCACAAGGAGGTCCTGATACATATATATAGACAAGGCAGAAACTACATACAACATTAATTTCATAGTGCATACTTAAAGTGCTTCAACAGGAAACAGTGCATCCAATCACCTAACAAGTTTGCTAGTCCCTGTAATTAGGACCATTGTAAACAGATGGGTAAAGACAGCTCAGGCCTTAGTGGCAGCTACACATGTCTTTTATTTGTTGCATTGAATAGCAATTTGAAGAGGCTAGGTGAGACTAGCATGGGAAGCTTCAGTGGTATTTGCAACTGGTTCCAGATGGTGGGAGGGTGACTCGAGAAGTCATGTTTGCCAAGATTGGTGTGGGTATATGGGACCTTTAATGCTAAGTAGTCTAAGTTCCAAAGTGAGTAGACACTGTGGGCAGTCTGAATAAGGAGGTTAGGTAACTTGGTAGTTTGTGGAGAAGGAATTTTATGGTTCAGGTGCCGGCGTGAAGCATTCGTCTGGTAGTGAGCAATGTCCAGTCTACAGTTGAATATAAGTTACAGTGATGCATCTGAAATGGGGAATTCATAATGAAACACGATGCCTGGTGGGAAAAGATGTCCAATTTCCTCAGATTAGAAGTTGTAGACGATGTGTAAATTATGTCCCCATAGTCAAGTAGCAGGAGGAATGTGGCTTGTACAAGCCTGGTTCTAATGTCTAGCGGGAAGGGTGTTCTGTTTCGGAACAGAAAGCCAAGTCATATATTTAACCTGTGAAAAGGCAGAGAAACTAAACAAATATTTTTGCTCAGTATTTACAAAGGAAGAGGGGGAGGTACATAAAACAAACAGTAGTAACACTCTGGATACAGAAGTTGATACCGGCCCATTTATAGAACAAAGGGTTCTGAAAGAACTCTTAAAACTGAAGGTGGACAAAGCAATGGGGCCTGATGATTCATCCCAGAATTTAAAAGAACTAAGGGTAGAACTAGTGACACCACTGACTACCCTTTTAACAAATCATGGGAGGATGGGGTGGTACCAGGACTGGAGGAGGGCAGATGTGATTCCCTCACTAAAGTGGGAGCAAGGCAGAAGCAGGAAACTATAGACCTGTTAGTTTAACCTCAGTGATAGGGAAAATGATGGAATCACTTCTAAAGGAAAGAATTGTTGAGTATCTAGAGGCCAGAGGGCACAGGACCCTAGGCAGCATGGATTCACAGTGGGAAGGTCATGCCAGATGAATCTGATAGATTTCTTTGACTGGGTGACCAAAGTAGTAGATCAGGGAGGGGCTGTGGACATGGCCTACCTAGACTTTAGCAAGGCATTTGACACAGTCCCAAACAAAAGATTAATATACAAGTTAGCCAGCCTGGGAGTGGGTCCCAAGATGACAGCCTGGGTAAAGAATTGGCTGGAGAATAGGACACAGAGAGTAATAGTAAATGGAGTCCACTCAGAAGAAAGGAGGGTTACTAGTGGGGTACCGCAGGGTTCAGTATTAGGACCGGTCCTCTTCAATGTCTTTATAAGTGACATTGCAGAAGGACTGGAAGGAAAGTATGTCTCTTTGCAGATGACACTAAGATCTGCAACAGAGTTGATGCACAGGGTGGGGTGGAAAGGATGAGAAGGGACTTGGCAAGGTTAGAGGAATGGTCAAACGTATGGCAGCTAGATTCAATGCTAAGAAGTGCAGGTAATGCACCTGGGAAACAAAACCCAGGGAAGAGTACACAATGGGGGTGAGATACTAACAACAACAAAAATGGAAAGGGACCTGGGGTAGTCATATCAGATGACCTAAAGACGGGCAAGCAATGTGAGAGGGCAGCAAGGAGGGTTGGGGATACTGGGATGCATAGGGAGAGGCATCACCAGTAGAAAACAGGAAGTTATTATCCCTCTTACACACAGCTGGTGAGACCCCATCTGGAGTATTGTGTGCAGTTCTGGAGACCCAATCTCCACAAAGACATAGACAGGATGGAAGCTGTCCAGAAGAGGGCAACTAAAATGGTGCAGGGTCTTCACCGGAAGACATATGAAGAGAGACTTAAGGAGCTTAATATGTATAGCATCGAGGAAAGAAGGGAGAGGGGGGACATGATAGAAACATTCAAGTACCTCAAGGGAATCAACAAAGTCCAAGAGGGTAGCATCTTTCAAAAAAAGAGGTGTGCAAGAACAAGAGGGCACAATTTGAAAATAGAGGGGGGGGCGGCTCAGAGGTAATTTAAGGAAGTATTTTTTACAGAGAGGGTTGTGGATGCATGGAACGGCCTTCCGGAGGAGGTTGTGGAGTCAAAATCAGTGGTGGAATTCAAGCATGCATGAGATAGTCATAAGGCAGTTCTGGGGGGTGGGGGTAGGAAGAAGTAGGCTGCTGGTTAACTAGGATCTGCAGCTTATCCAGTAGGTAGGGAAATAGGCAGACTGGGTGGGCCAAGCGGTCCTTATCTGCCGTCAAATTCTATGTTTCTATGTTTCTTCTGGCAAGGTCATCTATATGTTCAGAGAAAGTGAGCTTATTGTCAATCCAGAACCTGAGATATATGAACTTCGGGTGACTTTGAGGGGTTCGCCTAGAGATGTAACTAGAAATTCATTCGACAGGGTGGAAGCAGGTGAGGGCACCATATGGGGAGAGAATATCATAGCTTTGGTTTTTTTTAGCCTTAAGGAGAAGCCTGGCATTGATGAGGTTAGTTTTGAGTTGGGCAAAGTCCGCTTGAAGAATCTCCTGACCTTGGATAGAGATGCTTCAGAAGTATAGAGAACTGTGTCATCAGCAAAGAAGTGGAGTTTTGATTGGGATATATGGTGGTCAAGATCATTAATGTACATGGAGAAGAGGATAGGACCTAATATAGAACCTTGTTGGACTCCTCTAGTGATTGGTAGAGGGGAGGAGAACGTACCATCGGCTTTAATTTTTTGCGTCCCCCCTGAAAGATAACTGCTGAACTACTGTATGGTTGTTGGAGTAGCACCTATATTGGCAAGACTGTATTTGATTATGGAGTGGTCTACTGTGTCGAATGCCTTGCTTAGGTCTAAGAAGACAGCACCCATGTTCTTCTTAGAATCCATTGCAGTGATCCAGTCATCGGTCACTTTGGCGAGGGCAGTAACAGTACTGTGGCTGGAATGGAAACCAGATTGAACTGGGTTCAGGAGTGAGAAGGTTTCCATATGTTGTTTTAGTTGTGCATAAATCAGTTTTTCTAAGACTTTGGAGAGGACTGGAACGATTCAAATGGGTCTATAGTTATTTAGGTCATAAGGGTACCCTGATTTAAATAGCGGAAGGATGTGGGCTAGTTTCCAGTATGGCGGGATGACAGAGGAAGAAATAGATTAAAAATGTGGAGGATAGTGGCAGTGAGGTGGGGGAAACCGAGTTTTAATAAGAGTGGTTCAATTCCATCATTTCCTGTGCTTTTCTTTGTGTCTAGCTTGATAAGGGCATCTTCCACTTCTTTAAAGCTGATAGGGTGGAACCATAAATGGCAGCTTGATGCTGATATGTCAGGGTCTGAGTTAGCCTGTCTATTCACTCATGCTGCATAGGGGAATGAATTAAATGCCAGTCCATTGGTGGCAAAGTGAGAGTTAAATTCTTCTAAGATTTGGCTACTATCTTCAACGGTCACATTGCTTTTAATGATTTTAGAAGGTAAGGGTGAGGCCACCAGTTTACCTTCGATTGACTTCAAGGTCTTCCAAATTTTCTGTGCATCCTCCTTGGCCTGTTCTAGCATGGACACATAGTAATTGGCTTTGACAGAATGGATAAGCTTGATGTAAGTATTCCTCGAGGTTCGAAAAGCATGCCAGTCTATCTTGCTTTTGGTATGCCTCACCTTTGCCCATAGGTTGTCATGCTTGGAGAGGGCAGACTTGAGCTCTGGAGAGAACCAGGGGTGAAAGAACTTCCGCATCCTGACTTTAATGATCAGCACATGCTTATTTACTATATGGATGAGATTCTCATTTAGGACTGTGACTGCCTCATCTGGAGTTGTGGTGAGGTATAGGCTCTGCAACCTAATCTTACTAAGGTTGCTTAAGAAATCTGCTAGTAGAAATTTTCTGAATGACTGTTTGGTTATGAACTTGGTACGATTTTGTGCTTTTGCTTGAGACCTAGTACATACTACTATTCCATGGTCACTCATGTCATTGTGGAATACTGCTGCACAGAGAAGTTTGTTAGGGTGGGTAGTAAGAATAAGGTCAAAAATGGAGCTATTCTCAGTGCTAACCTTATTTGTCCTAGTTGGCTCGGTCACTACTTGGGTAAGTCCCAATTCATTGCATAGCGACTTGAGAGTTTGAGATTTGTGTGTGAGCCAGTTAAGGTTAAAGTCCCCAAGGATTTAAATTTTGGTATTCGTGGAGGTAGTTAAGGATTTCAAGGACTCCAAAATGTCTGTACCACCATTAGGGGGCCTATAACCACCTAAGATTGAAATACATTCCTTAGATGGTAGGGGTAGTTTTAAGGAGATTAATTCATATTCCTTGTGCTTAGTGCTGCAAAGGATTTCACTAACTGGGAATTTAGTTTTTACATATAGCTACTCCCCCTCCTCTGGATAATCTATCTGCTCTGTACAGAATGTAACCCAGGAGAGAGACTTGATGGTCTAGAATTGATTTTTTTAACCAGGATTCAGTGATGACAATAAGATCGGTTTTTGTGTGAAGGGCCCAAACTTGCAGTTGGTCAATTTTTTTTGTAAGACTTAGTATATTGGCTAACATTATTTTAAGGCCTGAGGCTGCCGCGTACTCTGTTGGTGAGCTAAACGGTGAGCAAGGACCTGGATTTACCTCGACATTGCCTGAGCAGAGTAGGAGCAGGAGGAGTAATTTTTTAAGTGTATAAGTGAAGCACCTAAGCTCTTTATTCCTTAAGCGACATTTGCTGGGATCTAGAGATGTAAGTGTGATGTTGCCGGAGGGCTTTAGTGAGAAGTGATTCTGCATGTAAAGTAAAGGGAGTGAAGAAGCCGCGAGTGGTGATGGAAGCAGCAGGTTTGATGATATTGGTGAGAAGTCGGGGGGTGCTTGGTAAGGAAAGGTACAACGGCAAGTGTCTTGAGTGGCAGGATATAGTAGGTCAGGTATCATTTCGGAGAATGGATCCTCGATGGTGTACAGAGTAGGAGGTACACAGCAGCAGAACAGTAGAAAGCTAAGGGTGTAGTAAGCCATAGTTTGGGTAAAAAACAAAAAACAAAAGGGGGGGTAACGAGTAAGAATGCCTACAAGAGAGAGCCTTTACAGGGCAAAGGGAGGAGCCCTAGGGATAGGTCAAAATATTACCCAATGGGAAGAAGGAGGAGGAGCCCTAGGTATAGGTCCAAATATTGCTCAGTGGGAGAGGAGAGATTCTAATTAAGGTGGGGCTAGCTTGTATTTAATGGGGGCCTGGGCGGGGATGGCAGGGTGGGAGAAAAACCCAGAGGGGAAAGCAGAGTCCTTTAGGCAGAGGAGAGATCAAATTGGAAGCCCTTGTCTCCTGACCAATTGGGGCCGCTCAGTGAAAATGTGCTCACCTTCCGATAGGCTGTAAGAGGTGCTGTACCTTGAAGGGAGTGGAATCCGGGCTGGGCTGCTTGGTTGGCGGCTATGAAATCACTACCCGACCACTGGGATGTGGGAGCCGGTTGGAAAAGCAGAATTTATAGGCAGCTGGGGTGCAGCAAAGTCATGTAGCACAGGAGCAGAAGATTTGCAAGACAAAGGAAGTACTTAGAGTGGACGTCAGAAAGGAGGGGGCAGTTTAACAGTCTACTCTAGCTTCACTGGGTTGTAATCACTTGCAAACAATAACTTAGCAAAAACTAGCTGTATTTTCTATAACAAATACAGTTGATTCAGCATGGCAGTTGTTCTAAAAGTTTTAAAATCAATCCCAGAGGGGAAAGGAGAGTCCTTTAGGCAGAGGAGAGTTCAAATTGGAAGCTTTTGTCTCCTGACCAATCGGGGCCACTCAGCAAAAAGGTGCTCGGCTTCCAATAGGCTGTAAGAGGTGCTGTTCCTCGAAAGGAGTGGAATCTGAGCTGGGCTGCTTGGTTGGTGGCTATGAAATCGCTGCTCGACCACTGGGCAATGGGAGCTGGTTGGAGCGAGTGCTATCCCCAGTCATGGGGGGGCCGCTTGAAGGGAGTGGAATCCAGGCTGGGCTGCTTGGTCGGTGACTATGATATCACCTCCCAACCGCTGGGCTATGGCAGCCGGTTGGAGTGAGCACTTTCCCCAGTCACGGGGGGGGCACTTTAAGGGAGTGGAATCTGGGCTGGGCTGCTTGGTCGGTGGCTATGAAATCGCTGCCTGACTGCTGGGCTATTGGAGTCGGTTGGAGCAAGCGCTTTCCCCAGTCATGGAGAGAATGTGCTTCAGTCTCAGAGCTTCTCAAACTGCAGTATCTTGTTGTTGAACTATTTTTTTTTTGCTGGAGTGTGATCCTTAAGTATTAGAGAGGCTTTTTTGTGACTGATTTTTGTGTGTTTTTGCTAAGTTACACAGGGAGTAGCAGCCTAGCCTAGGAGAGAGGGAAGACTGTGTCTGCATCCCCCTTCCCCACTGCATTCATCCATTCCACACTGACTGCTCTAGTGTGTGATTTGGTTTGGTTTAGATATTGTTTGTTTTGTGGCAGCAAAGGCTTTTGTTGATGCTCTCAGTAAAGGTCAGGCTTTAGTTTTCTGTCTAGTGTGACTGAATTATATTGCATAATATAATAATTTAGGGTAAGTGACTGTTTTTTCTGGGCTCAGTAAACAGTAATTCAGAGAGCATTTTACTACAGTAATTGCTGCCACAGCCAATGCATATTGTGCATAGTCTCTCCTCTCCCTTCGGTTTAACTGTAAAGTTCCAGTCCACACCAAATCTAGGTGAAATCTCAGTAAAGTTAAGATAGTATTATTAAATATATATAATTTGGGGGAAGTGTTTCTGGGCTCCATAACAGTTGTTCACAGAGGGTTGTTTGCTAAGCAGCATCACCACTTCGGTGCTTAGTGGCCCCCAGCCCACACTCCCAGTGTTAAAGTTTGAACCACACTAAAAAATATAGTAGTGTGAGTGTGACAGGCTGCTGCCTGTGATGCGGCAGAAAATTCATGACAATCTGATTTTGTCTATAAAAATAAATTAGTCTGACACCTAGTCTCCCCCACCCCATTGTGTCTGTGTGCAGCAAGCACAGAGTGAGACACATCTGTATGTCTGCTCTTACAGTGTGTGAATATTTTTCATTCAAAGAGATTTATTTTGTGTCAGAAAAAAAGCCCTTTTTTTGCTCAGTAAAGTCAGGTTTAAGTTTTCTGTCTATTCTGACAGAATTATAGTATTTAGAAAAGATATATATTATTTGGAGAACTGTTTCTGGGCTCAGTAACAGTCGTTCAGAGGGTTCTTTTGTTTGGTAAGCATCACTGCTTAGTGGTTCCCCCAACCCTACTGGTTATCGTTCCAATCCACACAAAATATAGTAGTGTGAGTGTGACAGGCTGCTGCCTGTGATGTAACTAAAAATGACAATGTGATTTTATTTAGAAAAAGAAAGTATTTTGACTCCTAGTCTCCCCCACCCCATTGTGTCTGTGTGCTGCAAATGCAGAGCGAGTCACACATATGTCTGTCTGCTCTTACAGTGTGTGAATTTTTTTCATTTAAAGAGATTTCTTTTGTGTCAGAGAAAAAGCCCTTTTTTTGCTCAGTAAAGCCGGGCTTAAGTTTTCTGTCCAGTGTGACAGAATTATAGTATTTAGAAAAGATATATATTATTTGGGGAATTGTTTCTGGGCTCAGTAAGAGTAGTTCACAAAGGGTTGTTTAATTTGGTAAGCATCACCACCTAGTGGTTCCCCTAACCCTAGTAGTTAACATTCCAATCCACACAAAATATAGTAGTGTGAGTGTGACAGGCTGCTGCCTGTGATGTAACTGAGAATGAATGACAATCTGATTTTATTTGGATAAAGAAAGTATTTTGACACCTAGTCTCCCCTTCACACTGCATCTGAGTGTAAGCACAGAGTGAGTCACACATCTGTCCATCAGGTTCTTCCAGGTTCTTTCAGTGTATCGGGTGTGGTACAGTGAACTGTGTGTGTGTTGGGCCTGTTGGGTACTGTTCTGTTGTGGGTTTATTTGCAAGTTCCATATGTTACACCCACGGTTACACATAGTTGCATACCATAACATACAAAATCACACATGCCCACACAATGCAAAGCATCATGGGCTGCATATGCAAATCACCACAGAATGTTATGCTGGTTCAACTTTAAGCAAACTTGCATGGTGCCGAAAGACCTCTCACACAGTTTGCAAAGGGTGCTAACAGATAACATAGACACGTGTTCCGTCCTACCAGGACTCATCAGTATGCCTCGTCTGTTTGACACTCCAGTTCTTTGTCTTTTAAATAGTTTTTTTATTTTAATGGGTTCACCACAACATAACCCAGACAGACTGTCTTAGGGTAGCTGGTTCATTCCACTGGTGTGTCAAACAGACGAGGTATACTGATGAGTCCTGGTAGGACAAAACACGTGTCTATGTCATCTGTTAGCATCCTTTGCAAACTGTGTGAGAGGCCTTTCGGCACCATGCAATTTTGCTTAAAGTTGAACCAGCATAACATTCTGTGGTGATTTGCATATGTAGCCCATGATGCTTTGCATTGTGTGGGCATGTGTGATTTTGTATTTTCTTGAAACTTGGCTTCCCAGCCAAATGCCCTTTGGGATAACCCTTGCCTCAGTGTTTGCGCACAGAGGTTCTTTGTCTTTACCATAACAAAAATAAAAATATCTGTCTGTGTTGTTAATTAATCATAGCACTTCTACTGATTGTAATGTTAACCAGCAGCAGTATCATTTATCATGTCTGGTGATAAGCAAACTCATAAAAGGACTTGATCTAGTCCCAGCAAGTCCACAGCTTTGCCTGTACCAAGCACAGCAAGCAGCAGCGATGCTGAATCAGAAGGTACTGTACATTCATCTGGCTGCATTCGGCATCCCAAAATATTTTTTTCACCTAGCAAGGCAGTAAGCTCACATAGTATGTTGGGTGCTGAAAGAAGCTCTAATAGTAGTAACCTATTTGTTAGCACTGTTACCACCACCAGTAGCAATCACCCATTTTCTGCCCCGGCCTTCTATGGCAGTAGTAGGAGAACATTACAGCTTAACAGATCTCCAAGTGAGGAAGTAGCAGCCTCAGCCAGTGTCTTGAGTTACCCTGTAGCTTCTGCCACTCTTGCTGATGTTTCACCCCTTCCCACCACTAGCATACTGCCAGTCCCTATGACCACCTGTAGCACAAGCACATCAGCCAGTGCCACCAGTGTCATCAGTACCACTTTTGCTGTCACTGACACTGTAACCCTGTCCCCCACTATAGCCACCAGCACCACCGCTTCAGCAAGTGCCTCCACTGACAATGTTGAACCCATGGCTACTAGTACTGTAACCAATACCAGTGCAGTCACTGTAAATGTGACTACTACCATGACCCTGGATACTGCACCAACAGATATTTCCACAGTGCCTGTTACAATAAGTACCCCTAACCCCTAGGATGCAATCCAAATGCAGCAGCCATGCTGCTCAGGTGGTCGATGATGTATTAAATGAGGAGGATACAGAGTTTACAGACCAGTCTTCTGGCTCTGAATATAGTGAGCTACCATCATCATCAGCATCTGGCAATGACACAGACACCCACATGAGTGACTTTGGGGATGAGTCAGAATATGCCTCATATCTGACTAGTAAAAACTTAAGAGCTGCAGAGTCTGCAGACAAATTGAGGAAAGGTGCTAGGAGGTACTGAGCAAAGTGAGCATAGGCATGGTCAGCAAAGCAAGCAAGGCATTAAACCTCCATCTGTCAAAAAAACGAAGCAGTCCACACTAAGCTTCAGCAGGGTTGTGTCACCTCCATCCACACAAGATACGGAATGTTCTAATCAAGAAAGACAGACTGCTGTTGTAGAGAAAGATCAAGGTGCTGTTGCAGCACACAGTTCAGCTGGTATGCGGAACGTGTTGGCTCAAGTAAGGCTGTCAGAAGCATTGTGTGGCTTTTGTTTATTTGCTTCACACAAAGGCTTGTTACCTCTGTGATGGCAGTTTTATTATTCGCCATTGTTCTTCCACCCTCCTTCCTGCCCATTTGTTAGTGCATTCCTTAGGCACTCACCCATTTTGGCAAAGTCAGCCCTCCTAAAGTCCAGTACTTTTGCCTTTGTATGGCTTGATTCTATTGCTGTGTTTATATGCTGTGTATTAATCACTGAGTATACATTCTCCAATTGTGTGTGAAGATCCAAATATTTCTTATACCCAGCCACCCTAGAACTGGTGGAAACTTGTATAAAAAATTTCCTCAACTCATTTTTGGTAAGGACCCAGCAAACACTAAGATCCTCCACTAGGCCATCCACAGACATGCGAGCATGTAAAAATTCTCGTATCCTTTGCAGGAGCACATCATCCTTTAAAAGGGAACTATTAAGTTTTCAGTAAGTTTTACCATGTGTAAACTGCAAATTGCCTCCCAAAGTAACAAATAGGACAACATGATCAGAAGTCTCTATAGGAAGTATCCATGCAGTATATACAGTACATGCCTGTTTAGTGAATAAAAAGTCTATTCTAGTAGAGAGACTCCTTTTATAATGCATATGGCCTCCCTGTGCATGCAAAGCTCTGTAGTTGTCCTGCAAACCACATTGTTGTATAATAGTACACAAACAGTTCGTATCACAGAAGGATTTTGTAGTTGTGGCCCCTCTGTCCTGGCTAGCAAGTACACAGTTAAAGTCACCTCCCCACAGAATTTGTTTTGTAGTAAACAAAAAGAGTTAAACAGATCAACCCTCTACTTTTTAGTTAAGGGGACATATATATTGATTATTCTTCATGCTACCCCTTTATGGAAAAAATCCAATAATAATGCCCTACCTGATTGTACCTTCACTAGTTTGGAAACCTTAAAACCACCACCACGAAACAAAATTCCCACCCCATCACAAACAGCCATACCAAAAGAAAAGAAAGAGGGACCACAATACCACAGTTTCTGTGCAGCTCTCACTAAAGATACGGAATTCAATCTTGAGTCCTGTAATAAGTACACATCACATTGTAAATCTTTCAGAACTGAAAAAGTAACTAAATGCCTTCTTGCATTTTTAATACTGTTTGTATTCAAAGATGAAGTATGAAGGGGGAGCAATTCTACAATAGGTGCAGGGAATACTTAATCAAGGGGGTTTCTGCAATCTTAAACTTCTTCTAGTCCAGACCCCTTGTGTTTTATGCCACCTTTCATTATTTATAATGGTGAGCTGAGGGTCGTCTTCAGACTCCAAAGAAAGAGGAGCTTGAGAGGAAGCTTCAGAGTCACCTCCCTGCTCTGAATCTTGTGAAGATTTAGATAATATCTCAAATTTGTTAGACGGGGGAATCTCCATACCTGGGGAACAGGCCTTAGCCACTTTAGGCCGAGGCCTAGACTGCTGTATCCCCTGCTTTTTTGAAAGAACATTACCAGAAGGGGGGGTCATAGTAGCCTGGTCCTGGGAAGATATGGCTGGTTTAGCAACAACTGCAGGAGATGTATCCACCAATGGGGAAATATTCATGCTTTCCTGTTCTGCAGGCAGGGACACCTGTTCTGGAGCTGAATTGGATATTATAGTCTGCAGGGGAAGGAGAACTATTGGAGTCACAGGGGGTCCTCCAGAGTTGAGGTAGCGTCAACTGGTGCAGGACATTTAGAAGAAGAGTCTCTGGATGCAATATCTTTTTTTTGAGCCTCCCTTAATAGGTTTTCCTGGCTTGGACAGTCTGAGCAGTTATGAGTTTCCTCTGGACATGATCTATATGCATGACCACTCTCAGAACAAAGGTTGCATTTCAAGTCTTCCTGGCAATCTGTACTAGAGTGCCCAAAAGCAAGACCCAACCCACACCTTAAATGGTCACAAGCAAAACTCAAGTGCATATAAGAACCACACTTGAAACAAGAATCTGGGCTGGCCAGCATAAAAACAATTACCACACTCCCTTCCCAAAAGCAAACTATTTGGAAGTTGCAGTGGGCCAGAACTGTTATTCCGAAGGCAACCTTTAAACTTCCAGCCCCCTGTCCACAAATGTTCCTCATTGAATATAGGCATAGGGGCCCCCAAAACCTCACATTTTGTTTTTGTTGCCAATATAGAATATCATACACAGATACCGTTTCATTATGAAAAAGAATCGTAACGTACTTGATGGTGGGTTTAGTTAAGGGGATGGCTCAAAAGGGCAACCATAAAGCTGAATATTTTATGGCTTCATATTTAGACCAAAATCTATCAAGGCCTTGAAGAGTGTTAAAACTAATATCATGCAGATCTGCATTTGACACATGTATTATCGTATGCACTATGTTTGAAAAAAAAAATTCAGTCTTTAATAAGTTGTCGTCCTACAAACAGCCTATCAGGCACAATCTCTAACCCTCCTAAATATTGCAGGTGGACTGCATTCCATCTCTGCAAAGGTGGAGGAAATCCACTAAAATGGTCCTGTCATCAAAAGTTTTCCCAAGTAGTTTTAGCATTGTCTTTCTTTTTTTGTTTTGCCCCAGGTGGGCCCAGTTCAGCATCCATTCTATCCCCCCACTTCATGGACTGAGGCATATGGTCATTTTCCTCAGAAGAAGAGCTAGAACTGTCCAATACATTTGTAGCAGTGTCAGGGAGGGATTTTTGTATATGCTCAGGGGTTTAAGCCACAGGAGTATGTGAACTTTCTCCCATTTCCAGACATGGAGAAGCAGACCCCAATGGCTGTCCCAGGATAGGGCTATGCACTGGATTGGGTGTGCAGGAACACGCATCATCCCTTTTCCACCCAGCTTCTATGAGAGAGCGAGCCAAGGAGCAAGCAGGGCTTCCTACAGTTATTGGTGGCAATACAATGTCTGTTTCTCCATTTTCACTTAAACTTAAGTCTGCAGCAGTACAAGAAAGCCCTGGTATACTTACTGCACTCTGTGAGCTCAGCTTGGCCGAATGTGACACCGTATCTCCAACAGATACAGCTGGTGCTTGCTGCTCCATGCTAGGGTCTGCTGAGTCAGACGTTCAGAATCCTTTTGATGCTGGTGCATCATCAATCAGTCTGAAGCATGCTGCACCAGCACTTGTCAACACTGTCATTTCTGTAGCTGGCTGTAAATTTAAAGAAATAGGCAATTCCTACACTACCTGCTCCAATTCAGGTGTTGGTTCCCTGTCTGTTGCTGCAGTATGCAATGGGCAATCAAAAGAATTCTCCTCAGCCCGTACCAGGGCTAGCACCATATCTCTATTCATTTTCAGCAAGTTCCTGAGCCAAGCCTCCTCTTTATTCTGTATGTCTATAGCAGATGCCTCCATTTTGTGGACACATTCTTACTCAGTTTCCAAATGAACAACTCCTGAAACATTCTCCTTTGCTGGACCTGTGGGTTGGGAGATCTGCATTCCCACAGGTACACCAGCAGACTGATCCTCCTCAGTGTCCACAGCCATGGGAACAGTGCCCCTTCAAAAAGAGTAAGGGAATTTTTTATTCAAAACTCAAAATAAATCATACAAAATAGTATTGCTGCATACAAATCATAATAAAGATCACAAAGAAAATACAGCACACAACAATACAATAATAGAAATATATGGAGTAGTATAAGTATACTGAACAGATGTAAATAAGGAAACAAACCTAAAAAAAATGAAACCCTAAACCCCCCTTACTATACAGTATTTCAAAAACTGTAAACAAATCAATCCAGGGATATATTTACATAATCAAAAGAATAAAAAAAAATTCAAAAGAAGTCAAAAATGTAAATAAGTATTACATCATACTAAAACTGTAAATATAAACAATCCGTAATATTACAATGCCCCTTCCCAACCCTATTTATGAAAGTAGACAGAATCCTTATTTCAATACTAAATAGAGTTTTAAACACCATAATAGTGCAATTATACAAGGACAGAAAAAAGAAATCCTAAACAAAAAATAGAGTTACATACTGTATTATATCTGATATTCCTGACATAAATAGGTTGAACAGGAGTGTCTGCAATATAAATGTAAATGTCCAACCATATCCCATAATAGTAATAAAGTAAAAAATAAATTCCTACATCAAAAACATTGATATTCTACCTCACCATAATAATAAACAAATGAAGAATTCCAAATAAATAATGCAAGTATTAACAAAACATTGCACAGAAGTCCAATAAAGAGACATTTTTGAAATATAACAGTCAAAAGTCTGTCCAGTGTCTATCCAAGACATGGATTTCCATTTTTTTCCACAACTATGGGATGACAATGTTCATTTATCTTGTTTCCATATTCCCAATAACCATTCATGCATACACCAAAAAAGTTGTTCTGGAGAGATAAACAATGATCTCAATGACCTGATACAACGAACTTGTCAGACATGCTATTTAATCCCTCCCAAAACTAATCGTATAGTGTCCAAGTTAAATCTATCCCAACATTTAGGCAAAATACCTAAAAACAGAACCTGCATGTCTATAACTAGAAATTGAGCCTTAGCCCACTTTGTAAATAATATGGACCAAAATTGTGAAATGTAAGGACATTCAAAACAGAGATGTGCCATTATCTCAGTACAGTTTACACATATTGTACTTCTAGTACAGTATCTATCTTCCTTGCCCTTATGTTTTAAGTTACCCTTAACATTCAATTTACCATGGGCCACAAGCCAAATAACATCCCACATATAATCTGGGATTCATGGATAAGTGAGCATACCTTGGATTTGTATCAAGTCATTACCTGACCGATTGCCAAAATCAGGGTATTCCAAAAAATACTGATCTTGAAGAAAAATATATACCTCCTTCCTGGAATTTTGTGTAATTAATGTATATGGAATTTTCCAGAGTTTCAATTTACTGAAACATGAATGAAAATATATAGGTAAACTTTCTATAGATTTTTGTTTAGAGATAACCCCTTCTGTATTCCACTAGACCAACCATGGCAAGATATGATCCAACACCCATGGAGTCCATATTTTGGATTTCCCCATCAGCACTGGAGAGATATTAGTATAAAGAAAAATACAAACAAAAAGAATAAAATTGGACTGATCATATGAATCTCTCCTTGTTTCACTAGCTGATATAATATACCTCTTTTTATGTGGTTCAGTCTACTACCCCATATTGCCTGAAAAAAAAACACTAAGCAGTGTTGTTTCTCTAGAGTGGGGCAGTGCATAAACAGAGCTTAAATATAAAAATATTCCTATAAGAAATGTTTAAACCATATAAACCCTCTTTTTTATAGACATCTTCCATCTATTCCAGGATGCCACTTTAAACTTTGCAAGCTGTGTAAGTTTATCCCAATTACTAGTAGCTGTATCAGTTCTGCAAAAAAAAAAATACTCAAGATTTTGCAAACCTGGGAAGTAACGGGGATACCCATGATTGTAGAATGTGTAGAGATATGTGAACCAAGAAAACAATATTTACTTTTGGTCAGGTAAAAAGTGGCTCCAGTTCCCCTTGTATAGGCTACAGTCATGGCTTCCATAGCAGCAAAAGATGGAACGTCTGCTAAAAAAAGACATAAATCATCAGCATATGCTACTAATTTAATTTCCATGTCATCACAACCAAGAGGAAGACCTGTGATATCATTTGATTGATAAATGACCAACAATAAGGGTTCTAAAGAAAGAATGTATAAAATAAGGATCAGAGGACATCCCTGTCTCACTCCCCTGGCACATTTCTGTTTATAACCTAACCACCCATTAACAAATGGTGCCACCTCTGCCTGTAAATAATATTGTTGCAACCATAAAATAAAGGGGGAAGGAAAACCCATTTTCTTTATGCCACTCCACAGATAGAGATGAGACACACTATCAAAGGCTTTTGCCTGATCCAAATGAATGCAAATGCCAGCAAGTTCCTCTTCTGAACCTCGTTCCAAAACCTCACTGGTAAGCAATAATGGGTCTGTAATATGACGACCAGGTACTGAACAAAACTGAGTGGGATGGATAATATAATCCAAAAAACAAGAAATCCAGGAACTAAGAATTTTAGTAAGAATTTTACAGTCCAGATTTAATAGTGTGATAGGGCACCAGTTGTGGAGACATTCCCTATCCCCATTTTTATAAAGAATAATAAGAAGACCTAGATTTATACTGTCAGGAAAATAACCCTGTGATAAGCAACTATTTAATGTAGATACCATTTGATGAGCCAACACTTTACATATAGTACCATAAATCTCATTTGGAAGACCATCCCTCCCTGGGGCCTTCCCCCTCTGAAGCTGTGAAACTACATTGTGCAATTCAAGTAATGAAATAGGAGCTAATAAAGATATGAAAAATTGATCAGGTATTTTAGGCAAAACACTTAAAGCCAGACACTCATCCACCTTAGCCTGCGTTACAAGTTCATCAACCTGAAATAAGGAGGAAACATGTGCATCTAATATTTTTCAAATATCGTTTCGAGTGTTTACTCTATGACCTTCCGAATCTTTAAAACTAACATCTTTTTTTCTTTGATCTGCACTATTTTCAAATGGATTAGTACAAGCAAATTTACCTTGTGTACCATATTTTTGTTCTGTTTCTAATTGCTGCCTTTTAGTGTGTTGTAACTGTGCCAATTGTTCCTTAACATTTGTAATGTCCTGGGCATCTATTGCAACCACCAAATTCAGTTGAGAGTAAAAACCTTAAAGTATTTTGGAGATGATATTTATCAAGTTTTTGTGAAGTTCCCAATAAACATCCTATATGCATAAAATAGTCCTGAATTTCTTGTTTGGAATCTTCCCACCAAACTTGGTGACTGTCATGGATGAAAAAAAAACAGATTTGTGAGCTTCTAGAACCTCAGTGAAACCAGCCATCACTTCTGGGATATCTAATAAAGACAAATTTAATCTCCTATACCCCAGACCTTTGGAGGTATTACCATAGTTTGAAATCATCAAGCTCAAACCCCCATGATCTGACGTAGCAACTAACCTAACTTGTGGAGAGGAGAATTGAAGGGTAGGGGAAATAAACCAATAATCTATATGGGATTTCTGGGTTCATTGTAAAAAAGTAAAAGAAGGAATATCCTCAAAAACATCTCTTAAACCAGATACTTTTAGTAACTCAGTCAAACAGTGAGTATCAGAATAGACTTTAGATGTAACAGATTTAACAGTATGAGGGATGTTAAAGTCACCTCCAAATAAAATATTTCTACTGGTAAACAAGTATGGCTGAATTAGTTGTAGTAATTGAATCCATGCCCATTTACTTTGGGGAGCATAAATATTAATCAATTGAAATGGGATAGAGTCCATAATGACATCCAACAATAATGCCCTACCAGGGGCATTGTCAATAATATCAACAATTTTCACCATCTGTGAGGTAAAGCAAATCCCTACTCCTGTACACAAATCTTCTCCCCCAGACCAATAACATGGACCCCCAACCCCATGAATTAGTGACAATATCAAAGTCTTGTATTGTATATAATCTGGTATCTTGTAGGAAGATGATGTCATGTTTTAAATCTGAAAATATATCAAAAGTAGCCTGTCTTTTACACTCTGACCTAATACTATTGATATTGAGACTAGCAAGTGAGATATCATAATTCTTGGTAGTGACATGCAGAGTAAGTTAAGTGTTAGAGGGCAATTTTCTATTACTTTTTCACAGACCCATTCTACTACCTACTCTTTTAGCTTTAACTTTGCCCCCCACTCTAGGATCAGCTACTGTCTCCTTATCAGATAATCCAGCAGCATGCGAAGGAGCTTAGGATATAGCACAGAATCCAGTTCATCTGGGCCTACAGGAGCTAAAACACCATATTTGTTAGAAACAGGCAAAGGCTCTGGAGACTGGGCCCAATCCATCACTGGACTTTGTGGAATTTCCCTTTTAACAGGGTGAAACATGGTTTCAGTTTCAGTAAGTTCTGTAGAAATAGGAGGTTGTAACTGGGATAAATCAGTAGTACTCAAAGGGACAGTAACAACATCTTGTGATGGAGAATTCTGTGTCCTATTTTCAGCAGCAGTAGTGACATGGGGGAGTGCTGAAGGGGAGGACAAGATTGTGGATGTACCTCAGGTATGTTTGGTGCTAGGGCTGTGGAGTATAATCTGGGGCCTAAGGGAGGGCCTGGTCTAAGACCATGCAATGCACTCCTAGCTGCTTTAAAAATAGACAAATCTTGCACGGAATAATCAGACTCTTCTGTGTTGTGGGCTGCCCATGGACAGTCTGTAAATAAATGTCCCATCTCATCAAAAAAATACATTTAAATGAGTTCTCACATTGATAACCTGAATGTCCTAATTCCCCACATTAAAAACACAGAATTTTCTCACAATTTGTGCTAACATGCCTTGGAGATCCACATTTATAGCATCTCCTTGGTTGACCAGGATAAAACAAAAAAAACGTTATCCCTCCCAATAAAAAAACAGTTAGACAAATGGGTATATTCATTTTGAGAACTATGAAGCTTTATTTTGATCCACCAACCTCCATTCCAAAATCCTTCCTCATCCAAAATTGGATCTGGAGTACCTTGAACCTCACAACGTTTGTCTAGTCAATAAAGAATGTCAGCCACATTTACACTTTCATTCCTAAATAGTACTGTGATCACTCTAAAATGTTATTTCGTCAAAGGGATCACCTGAAAATGGGACCAAAGAGGATTAGTTTTAAGAGATGCATATTTTAACCAAAAGCATTATAAAATGGCAGGAGTTTGAAAACTGATATCAAAAGAATGTTCTCCAGAAGCATGTATAAGCGCGAAGATATCAGCAGGTGTAAAACCTAGTGATTATTTAATCAAAACTCTTCCTACATAGAATCGATCTGGGATTTCTTCCATTCCTACCAGATATCTTAGTCTAATGGCATTCCTGTGCTTAGCCTGTTCCAGGGGCTTTGCAAATAAGTCTGTATATTTAGATTTAGGTGCAGGGGGATACGTAGGGAGGTCTACGGGTACATCTGGAACCCCTGAGTCTGTTTTCCTGCTTTTATCCAAATTGTCAGCACAAGAAATGTCTAGTGGAGCATCTAAAGGTAAAAAAGGTAAAACTGTACCTGTATCAGTACCTAAACCAGCATCAGATGCATCTCATCTAAAAGTAAGAGGCTCTGCAGAAGTCATAGATATAACAGGTTTACGAGAATGTTTTGAATGAGCTAACATGCCATTCGGTTTGGACAGATCCACCACCCGAGAACTGTCAGCTGACTGCTTCCATCCTGCAGTAGAGAGGGCCCATTCAGGTGACCAAGAATCTACCGCTGACATTGGGAGCTTCTCTGGCAATAGTGTAGAATCCTCTGCTAATTCTGTCACAACTGCCATCGCATCATCACTAGCACCGGGACCGAGTTGACAAACCTTCTGAGTAGCACTAGGCGATAAACCCAGGAGACGCTTCCATTTTTTCCAACAATTCAGCCTGTGCTGAGGTAAGAGCCATTTCAGTCTGCAATAGCTGTGCTTTCAATAATTCACGTTGTTTTGCCATCTCAACAACTGTACCCTCATCCATTGCATCCATCTCTTGTTCCGGTATTTCAGAGAACTCTAAAAATTCATTTACTGAAACAGACTGCATATTAGGATTCTGTGCGGTAACAGCCTCCACCATATCAGCCTGCAGTGAACATCCTTCCACCTCCACTACTGGTGGCATATTGACCTCTTCCATCTTGGCAACATTCAGGATAGCACCCCCTACCACACAGTAGGGGAATTTTTTTATTATAATCATAATAAAATCATAACAAAATATAATATAAATCAGTATTACTTCATACATAACCTTAAAAGGAAAGAAACAAAAACATAAACAAGTATTAATTCATACAACAATCCTGAATGAAGAAAAAATATATATATCCCACCCTCCCCCCACTATAAGAGTAGGAAATTTTGTTTTAATTAAATCATAAATATATATATATATATATATATATATATATATATATATATATATATATATATATATATATATATATATATACATACACACATCAGTATTGTCATACCAAAAGGAAAAGAAAAATTAAACATAAATAAATATTGATTCATACAAAATCCCCAAACATAAGACAAACTTTATAAACAATATAAATAACTTAAAACTACCCCCAACCCCACTATAAGAGTAGGGGAGTTTTTTGGTTTTTTTGTTGTTGTTTTTTTCTGAAAACTATTCATAGGAAATCAAAATATGCCCATTTCTCCAAACATTTTCCTGTGCTTCCCTTCAACAATTCATCAGACTTCCATTTTTTTTATTTCCCATACTATAATAAAATAAAGATCCAAGGCAGCAGTGTCTTGTTGCTGCAATACTAAATGACATCAGCAAATCCATATCCAATATAAAAATTGGGGAAACAAGACCCTAACTGTACCTACGTTAAGCTGATTACTTCAAGTAGGGGATACCAAAGAGCATAAAATGTAGAGGCTGGAGGTATAGGTAGCATATCTTTCCATCTATTTTTACAATATCCCAGAACTGGACAATATATGAACAAGAATAATATAAATGGTCTATGGTTTCTATTACTTCTGTACAACTAACTCTAGGACAATACCTGTCTTGTAAAGCTTTATGCTTCTGATTCCTTTACTATTTATTCTCTCATGAACCCCAACCACACACTGCATCCCACAATTGTTCAGGGATCTGAGGATCTATAATATATTCTGATATTGAATCCTGTTGAATGCATGAAAAGCTCAAAAGGATATTCCTGAAAATGAGCTACTCAGTAACTCCTTGTACAAATGCTTCCTAGAGAAGGTTTATACCATAGTATATTTCACCTCCCATTTAATAATCCAGTTGAAAAACCCCTCCCACCTTTTTACTAAACGAGGACTCCTTTTATTTTTATGAAAAAATTAACCCTTCTCCCATTCTAACAAAATCCCTTTAAGTAAAGAAAACCCCCAGATACTCCATAACTGAGTGGTACCTCTTATCAGGGCCAATAAATTTGTATATAAAAATACTGTAAAAAAGAATAAAATAGGGTTCAACATATTCATCCCTCCATCTTTAACTTCTTTATATAATATATTCCATTTAATAGGATTTAATAGACTACCCCAAAAACAAGTAAAAAAAATCTAGATAATGAAACTTCCAATTTTTTAGGTAGCATAAAAATAGCACCAATATATAGAAATATCTGGGTTAAAAAACCTAATCAGGAATACCCTTTTCTTTTTCCCAACTTTCCATCTATTCCATCTGCTCACCATCTCATTCCTACAGATAATAATCAAGACCAATTATATTCCGCCATTCCACTACCCCCAAAATAGAGTCCCAAAATTTTACATGGATTAGTAGCCCCATACAACCTCCAAACACCCTTGGAGTATCCTGAAAACCCTTCAAATCAATACATTTTGTTTCCCAATATTCAAAGTAGCCCTGAAGCTTCCTCTACAACCTGAATAAGATCCAAAGCAATAATCAGGGACTGATGGTCCTGAATCAATAAGCACAAATCATCGGCATATGCCAATACTTTACAAAGCAGAAGAATAGCCCCCAGTCAAACCTAAAATTCTAGGGATTGCTGAAGAAGTCTCATAATTGGATCAATCATAAACACATAAGGAGGGGCTCAAGGACAACCTTGATGCACCCTCTCAACACCTGAATTTTAGGACCCATGATACCATTATCATAAGGACTACAAAGATAACCAGTAACAAACTTCCAACAACCTATAAATTCCTTTGGAATCCCATACGCAAGCAAACAATCCCATAAAAAAGAATGACATACCCTATCAAACGCTTTGGCTTGATCTAAACTGACCAAAGACCCAGAATTCTTCCCCAAACCATTCCTTCCATCCTCTTCTACGACCTCCCTAGGTAACAACAAAGCATCAGTAATTTTACTTCCTGGTATTGAACAAAATTGCATTGGACTAATCAGATCTTCCATAACCATTGCTAATCTATTCCCTAATGATTTGGCAAAAACCTTAAAATCAATATTTAATAACGTAATAGGATGCCAGTTAACCAAGTCTGCAGGATCTCCGGATTTAAACAAAAAAAACAACAGACCCTCATACATATTGTGAAGTAGATAACATTCTTCTTAAAAATCTGTACACAGTCAACATTTCTATTGGAATAATCTCCCATAACAGTATATATATTTCATTAGGCAAACCATCTGAACCAGGTGAGATCCCTGGTGGAGACTCTTAATTACCCTATCCATTTCTAAGTTTGAAAAAGGGGATATCAAAATCTCAGTGCTGCTGCCTGTAAGATTTGAGGAGTAAATTGAGAAAATTCCACTGGGGAGCTAAACATTTCTTTTACATATTGTGTGAATAACCCCATAATAGAACAATTATCTGTTACTAATGTTCCTTGTGGTGTTTTTAGACTTTTAATCAATTTCTTGTCTCTACATTTTTGACAACTAACAAAGAGATTTATACTTTCAGCTTTCCCCTGAGAACTGAAAGTTTGTTCTTTCTGAAGGGAACATAGCCGATCATATTGGTATGAGCTCATATTTAGTTGAACTGAAGCAATCTCATCTCTGAGATCCACCCCTTCCTCACACTGCCTTGACAGCAACACACCTAATTCATGTCCGAGAACTAGATATTCATTATATTTTGACACTGCTTGAGATCTCCATAGAATCTTAAAGAATTCTACTATAAATTTTTAAATCCTCCCACCATAATTCTATATTATCATATAGAATATTGTAGATACTTTGTCCTGTATTAATACTTTAAAGCAGACACAATTACTTAATTCTCCAATAAAGACACAGTCAATCTCCAAAACCCTAACCCGGTTTCCCTTACCGGGGGGATTTCAATATTTACTCCTATCAACAGATGGTCTGAAGTTTTTATAGGTAAAATAAAAGTATCAGAGACCTCCACCATTTGTTTCATAAATAAAAAGTCAATGCGGGAGGAAAGATTACCTTTAAAAAAGGTGGCCTTGCCAGATCCTGTACCACTCCCCTGGAAATCTTTCAATCCAGCCTGAAATATCATTTTTCTCAAAAAAGTCTTATCACAATATTGCTTCTCTTTTAAATTATGAAATTGAAAATTTATATTAAAATCACGCCCCCAAAAAATCTGTCTGTTAGTAAACAGATAAGGCTATATTTATGTTAACAATTCAGTTCTCAAGGCTTTTGTTTGCGGACCATAAACTGTAATCGATCTACAAGAAAAATAATTAAATCTAATAGTAATGCTCTACCAGGATCAATATCTACTAGACGCAATACATTAACATTAGAAGAATGAAAATAAAAACCCACCCCACAACTGGCTTCCATTCCTATTGACCAATATGAAGAACCCCACCACCATTCTCCAGTTGCTTGCAAAATTTCAGCTAATGTGTGAAGTCTAGTATCTTGCAGCATGAACACATCAAAATCTAAGTTTTGTAAAATGCCAAAAGTAGTTTTCCTTTTATAATTTGATTTAATACTGTTGACATTTAAACATGCAACCCATAAGCTAATAGCTTCAGGGAGGTTTATTTATATTTTTACTTGACGTGTAACCCTTTTCTGTAAAACAACCTTTGTGAGTTCTGAACCTCAGTATCTGGGGTTGGTAATAACCAGAAACTTGGCTCAAGTCTGAGAACTTTCCTCCATAGGGTCTTCCCTATCCACCTGCTCCCTCCCCACAAAGTGAAAGCAGAAAATCTATTGGAAAGGGGAAGGGTGATAAAGGTCTACTGAATGCACAAAGTCTGAACAGTCCCTCTCAATGGACTTGAGGGGGACCACTGGGTTCCCTTGGAGAGTGCTCTTCCTGTAAGTCCACTGCATCCACTTGCTCCTGAGAGGATAAATTTAATGGAACAGGAACATGCCAAGGTGAACCTTGGGGGTTTACAAAAGGGTTCTACTGCCTCCATACAGAACTCTTTTATCTATATTGCTAACCTGAGGTAAGGGGCGCAACTGTACCCTGTCTACCCATGTGAGACCTCTCCTCACCTCCTCCAAGAGAAGAGACATTGCCTCTACCCCTACCTGTATGCTGGAGTGGAGGAAGATGTACCATTTTATGTTCTGTACCATGCCTATAAGGCCTCTGAGCTTGAGATAGAAAAATCTCATGATCTGGTATCTCTTCTGAATTGTGGGCCGCCCATGGACACTCCTGAAATCCATGGTCTTCATCCCCACAGAGATTACAGATTGGGGGGTTGTACATTGTGCTGCTGAGTGTCCTAATACTCCACAATGAAAACACTTAATGCTATCACAGTCATTATTCAAATGAGTCAAAGCTCCACATTGATGACAGCTTTTAGGCTAGCCTGCATTAAACAATATTCCCCTGTCCCTTCCCAAAAAAAACAACTTGGTAAGTGCTGAATCCCCACATCTGTTTGTTTTGATTGAACCCAAAAGTTCCATCCTCCATTCCAAAATCCATTTCCATCCACGATTGGCCTAGGATGTTCAAAGATTGTGCATCTTTTTTCTAACCAAAATGTAATATTATTTACATCTACCCCCTCATTCCTGAACAATACCATTAAAGTTTTAATAGTGGGTTTAGTTAAGGGGATTGCTAGGAATTCTTTCCATTCTTCTATGTCTTTCTGTTCATAATATAATTTCCAGAATTTGTCCAAAAGAACCATCGAGCAGAAACTGACATCATAATTTCTGTCCTCAGGTGCATGTATGAAAGCATATACATCAATAGGAGTGAAACCCATCAGATATTTAATAAGAGTTTTCCCCACCCAAAGTCTATTGGAGGGAATCGGGGCCTTCCCTACATATCGGATCTGAACTAGAAATCTCCTTTTTGCTGCCTCTTCAGGCTTATGAAAAAGACCAGCATAAGATGTAGGTCTCCCCCGATCTTGCACAGAGGGCAACACCTCTCTAGAAGAACTGGTATCTTCTTCCTGCCTAGACCTTTGCTTCAGACCTTCCACCTTCTCTCCTACCTTTCCCATAACTGTAACAGGGAAGTCCTCTTGAACGTTCTCTTGCTGAGAACTAAAGTTTTGAGCATCAAGGTCCTGGTGATCTGATGGAGAGAGAACCACGTCTGACGTAGCAGAAAAACATACAGCCTCCTTATTGACATGTGCAGTTGCAGTGGAAGCAATTGGGAACTTAGGATTTTGACCATTTACACTGACCAGTTCTATACCAGAGTTCCCCAGAGAACCCAGAATTGGTACCAGTGGATCCAGAACCCAGCGATTATCTTGATATAACCATCACGCTCTCTGCAAAGCATCCTCCAGAGACCAGTCTTCTGAATTGACTAGTAAAAAAATTATCATCTGTCTGAACATCGTAATCATTCCCCACACTTTTCTCTGGGGTAGAAGTGGAATTTAATGGTAAACATTTGCTAGTACCTAATATGGGACTAGCTACTGACCTTTTCCATTTTTTTTCCTTTCCTCCTCCAATCTAGATCTGCTGAGGTTGTATTCCTGCCCTGTAGTAGAAATCAGAGCCAATAACTGATTCTTCTTTACCTCCTGCTCCTCCTGTAGTTTAATTTCTTCAGTATTCTTCAGGTCACCAACGGCATCAGGCATAAGGAGTGGAACAACAGGATTCTCCCAATATAACTCCTGGTAAGGGATTCATAGCTACTAGAATCCTCTCCTCAGACTGGATATATGTTTCCTCTGGACCGCCAAGAACCTGACCTTCCCCATCCATGGTCTGCGACATACTGAGCTTCACCAAACTCTCCTGCAGCGCTTCTACGCCCTCTGCAGCAAGAGTTGGGGAATATTTTATTGAAAAGAAAAACTGAACATCATACACTCAAATAATACACAACAAAGATTACAACCATAATACATAAATAAGATTGAGTTGAGTCCCTGGTTACATAAATAAAGTCATGCACCGTCATCCAATTTTATCCTTCGTAAAAGGTATTTCCAGCCAACAAAGTTTCCAAATCTCTTTAAGCATAATTCGTTGCTCAAAATAACACTGTTTATCCAGAGCATATTCTATACTAAGAAATACAGCATCAGGATCTTGAGAAATTTGCTGTAACACCAATTTACATCTAACCTGCCAAATAATATATTTAATAAATGACAAAATTAATCTTATCATATCCTTCTGCAAACCCAAATTTGAAAGACAAAAACCCCCTATAATTTCTGAATACGTAAGAGACTGCCAAGCAGTTTGCTTCCATTTATCAGCTAATTTTTTCCATACAGTTTGTACAAAAGGACACAAAATTAAAAAATGCTGCATAGTTTCTAACATCTCAATACACCCCTGTAGCGGACAAAAACGTTCTGTCCATTTTTTATGTTTTGCATTACCCTTCACATTGAGTTTCCCATGAGCACACAACCATGTAACATCCCACACTCGAGGTGCTATTCTGAGATCCCTTAAGACATCTATAAGACCATAAGACTTGTATTGAGGCTCAATATTAGGAAACTCTACTAGTAACTCTGGAATCCCTTGTTGTATAGCTTTATACAGCAATTTAGTGGATATTGAAGTAAGCACCTCAAAGACACTTTCCATTTTTTTTAAAGTCCTCAAAACAGGTCTGAAAAAAACACAAGGGTTTTAAACTGTGCATGCAATATCTTCTGCTCCTTCCATTTTGAATAAACAGGCCCCAACCAATGTTCATAAAGGAGCCACAAGGCTGATTGCTGTTTGACATGTCCAACAGATTATGATGAAGAAAATGGTAAGCAAAAGAGAATAGGATTAATCAGATTTAAACCTCCTTTATCTATAAAGTAAATACAAAACCTGCCTCTTTATCAGTTTAAGAGCATCCCATATAATTTGGAAAACCAACCCCAACAAGCGAATTCAAATTGACTTGGTAATGGATATACTGCACTAAGAAATAAGAATATTAGTATTAAATAAGTTTTAATAACCATAACTTTCTTCTTTTTACCAAATTCCAACTTTTCCATACGTTAACCTTTCCCTCTGCTTCTTCCAGTTTCCTTGACCAATTAAATATACAGTTGTCCTCCTTTCCATACCACACACCCAAATAATGAAATGGCTTGTGTGAAACAGTGATACCTGCCACATCGCAGACCCCTGAGGGAACTTTCCTAAAGGATAGATCATACTTTTAAGTTTATTGAGTCGTGAACTTGTGGTATCAGCGAATTCTTCAAAATAGTTAAAACTCTCAATCCTGAGTTTACATTCGCAACTATGACACAGATGTCATCTGCATAAGTAGTTACTCGCACCTTGAAACCCCCAATGGTCGAAGTCCACCACCTGAGCATCCTGTTGAATTAGTCTCAACAATGGATCTAAACATCAAACATATAGTAGGGACTTAAGGGACATCCTGTCTTACCCATCTAGAAATTGTAACATATTTCCCCAGATGCCCATTTACCAAAGGGAGAGTTTTGCTGATGAATATAAAGTAGATATCCACTAACAAATTGCTCAGGTAGCCCATAAGACTGTAAAACCAGGAAATATAGGAATGTGGGACACGATCGAAGCCTTTTCCTGGTCCAAGGCCATTATAAACCCTTGTAAGAGATCCTCTTTCCTTGTTCAACTAATTCTCTTATTAATAATAGGTTATGTTGTATACTACGCCTGGTACAGTACAGGTTTGTGCCCCAGAAAGTATATATGGTGTTAATTACAACAAACGAGAATGTAAAAGCTTCATTAAAATTTTGTAATCCGTATTCAGTAAACTTGAAGAGTGCCAATTATCCAAACACATTCTCTCACCCTTTTTATACACCAAAATTTGAACTGCAATACAAAAATGAAAATCCACTTGCATCGTTGACAATACCCAATTAAATACTACAACCAATATCCGGATCATTTCTTCTTTAAATGTCTGATAAAATTCAGTAGGCAACCCATCTATACTACAAACTACAAATCAGGGACCAGCACCCTCATTGACTGGATCCTTCCCAGCCACCCTACCTGTATAACCAATGTAAGTGTTCTCCCTGACTCGCTCAGTGATCACTCTCCAATAATATGTACCTGGACAAATAAGTTTAGTAAACCGCCTCCAAAACCATCTATAGCAGAGTCCTACATGGCAACCTTACTCATCTCAAGACCTGTCTTAGGCAGATAGACTGGTCCTTGATTTACAAAACTCAAGATGTTGACCTAGCCCTTGATTACTATTACTACTTTCAACACTGCCTGTGACACCTATGCACCAGTAAAAAAGTGCAAAATCAAAGCACTCACAAATCTCTGGCTCACGGCGAAGCTATTGGCACAACTCAAAAGTAGGTATCACCTCTGGGCCACTGCAAGAGCTACTGGCACTCTGTTGGACATTCAAAAATATAAACAGGCTCGCAACCACTGTACTAAACAGATCCGCTTGATGAAGAGCTCCTACTTCAAGAATGCCCTCTCCAACTCCTGGGGCGAAGGGAAATCCTTCTGGGACAACATAAAAATATCATGGGTCAGCAGTCCAAATCCTCTCTACAATAATGAATGTGGATGGAACCACTACATTAGACCCAGTGGTCATTGCAGACACCCTAAATGATACCTTCACAGACCTTAGTGGTGTCCTCTCTTGATTTCTTCACTGATGCTGACCCTCCAATTTCTACTTCTACTACTGCCTCTCCAACCAAACCACCCTTCCATTTCAAACTAGTAAAGGCACATGAAGTCTATAAATTTGTAAAGAAGGCCATTTCTAAGTCCCGAGCAAGCAGCGACACTATTGACCTTAAACTTCTGTCCCTCACTCTGGAGGAAGTACTGCTCCCCCTCACAAAAATTTTCAATCTCTCCCTCTGCTACAGCCAATTCCCTAGGAAATGGAAGGCTGCAGTTGTCACTCCGGTGCACAAAAGTGGGGATAAGTCACTACCTGGTAACTATCACCCGATATCAATACTACCACCTCTCTCTAAGGCCCTTGAATGCTTGGTGGCGGACCAACTTTCAGACTACCTGGAAAAGCACAACATCCTATGCACAGCAGCATGAATTTAGGAAAGGGCACAGCACATTGACTGCCCTACTTGAATTCTCAGGAGCAATCCACAATGCCATGGACAAAGGAAACCTAACTGGAGCAGTCTACATTGACTTAACCAAGGCATTTGATACAGTACACAATGGCCTACTTATCAAACAACTACTATCCCTAGGGATCTCGCAGGGTCCTGGTGACTAGGTAAAAAATTACCTTGCTCAGTGCTCTCAATCTGTAAAAGTAGCTGGAGTTCTCTCAGACTCAAAACCAGTTCGCTCAGGAGTTCCCCAGGGATCCATCCTGGGCCCCCTCCTTTTCAGCCTTTTCTTAAACTCCCTCCCCAAATCCTGCCCTGAACAAATAATCCTCTATGCCGACGATGTCGTGATTCTTGCCACTCATAAAGATCCAAACCTCTTACGCCTCAACCTTCAGCATGCTTTTTCCAAAGTTGAGATGTGGTTCCTTGAACATAAGCTGGTTCTAAACCACAAAAAAAATAAATCCATGCTCTTCTCTAACCTACAAAACAAGAAACTGCAAGTCCCACTCACCATTAATACATACTTGGGAAATACCCTTGAACAAGTGCCAATTTTCAAATATCTTGGAATCAACTTTGATCAAGGCCTAACCTTTGCAACTCACATTGATAGTACAGCAAAAACTATTAATCAGTGAATTGGGATTCTGTATCGGAACCGACAGCTCCAACCCATTCTGCACTGAGGATTGCCATCCAATCCTCTATCATCTCAGTCATTGACTATGGCTTAGTTATATATGGATCTGCCACCACTACAGCACTTAGTTGCATTACAACATCCCTAAATAAGGCCTGTCGGCTGCTCACTGGTGCACATCGACGTACCCACAAATGTGAACTCTATGCTGACTCAGGTTGGTTGCAACTCTCAAACCCGGATAAAATACCTTACCTGCCTGATGGTGAAAAAATCCACTCTGGGCCTCACTCCACCTTGTATCCAAGACCTGTTATGCCAGGCTAGCATCTGTTTAACCAGAAGATCAGAACACCAGCCTCTCCAAGTACCCGATGCCGGACTTCTCAGGGACAAAGATCATTTGCCTATCATGCCCCAGCTGGCTAAATGCCTCAGCACTCATATTACTGCCTCCACCTCTCTAGGTATTTTCAAATCAAGGCTGTTCTCTCACCTTGCCACCTCCAGCTCCTGTGACTGCCCTGATTAAACCTCCTATTTTCTCACTACCCACCCTGTTCCGTTATTTGACAAAAACATGTTTGGGAAAACTTTTCTCCTGCTATTGTCTGCTCCCCACACCTTTCACTTACCCTCTCTGTTCTGGACTTTTTCCCTATTTGTTTCTCCTAATCTGGCATGACCTCTTTCTTGTAATAATAATGTGATTATTGATATCTCATGTCATTTTGCACAAATGATTTGATACATATTTGTATATGTTATCTCGCTTTTGACACAGCACAAATTGTTATGTTATCTATGTAACCTTTTTGTACTGTACCTAATTATCGTGGAACCTTTGTAAAGAGCCTCTGGCTCAAAGGTAGTAATTCCTAGAACAATAAACTAAACTAAACTAAACTATACCAGGAGACGTATTTTTTAAGATTCATCATTATGAGATCTATCTCACGGCGTGACAGGCTCTATCAGGAGAAACCTGTTCAACTGTCAGTGTAGGTACCATAATGGATGTGAGCAAACTCTCAGTCTGTTCTAAGCTCAAAACTTTGGAGCATAGATTGAATCCAAATATTGTGTCACTACACTTAAAATACCAGGACCATCTGAGACAATCGCTCCCTGATCTGAAAGGACAGCCGCCATAAATCGTGCATTTGCCTTTTGGGTACTATGCTGAAAGGGATCACCCAATCCTGTCTTACCCTGAGTACAGATTTTGTGTTCAAATTGCAGGGATTTAGCTCTATCATATTGTAATAAAAACATTTCTTTTTCAATATTAAGGGCTTCTTCAGACAAGGGGATGTGTAATAAATTTACAGTTGAGTAAATTTTATTCAGCTGCATGCGCAGTTTCAAATATTCTCTATACTGCCCTGACTTGTGTAACTGAATGTTTTGAACTATGCTTCTTAATCCTGTTTTAGTCAGTTTCCACCAACTACTTCTATTGGGCATCAACCCCGCCATTGTCATACATGCTCTTAAATACTCCGAATTTTAAACTGTAAATGTTGATCTAACAGAAGTGATGTATTCAATTTCCAGTATCCCTCCCATACTAAGGCCCATTAACAGTCCCCAAGGTAATTACTAACATGGCATGATCTGAAAATTCCACTGGTACACTGAAGCTGTTTCTACACCAATGCAGTTTTAAATGAAGAAAATCTATTCTAGTGGACAGAGCTCCATGAAAATATGTCTGCCCTCCTTGTGGATGAACCACCCTGTAGGAATCACATAGCTGACTTTGAGCTATCAGTTTCACAAGATAATTAGTATCACTAAACACCTTTGTAGTTTTAGCCCCTCTATCTTGGACATGCAGAACGCAATTAAAATCGCCATCCCAAATTACCAACTTAGTGGTAAATAAGTAAGGTTTAATCAACCCAAATAATTCCATCCTACCTTTCTTAGTTAAAGGCCCATAGATGTTTATTAATCTCCAGGATAGGCCCTCATATGTAAAGTCAATTATTAAGGCCCTCCCCAAAAGAACCTCTATCAATCGTGAGATACGAAAAGCATCTCCCTGAAAAGTACACCTACACCCTCACACAAATCAGTGCCATAAGAAAAAAAGGATGGGCCCCAACACCATAACTTTTTCGCTATATTAGTTAAATAAATTGTATTTAACCTTGTGTCTTGTAGCAAACAAATGTCACAATCCATATATTTTAATTTTGTGAATGCTACCAACTGTCTCTTAGAATTCCTGATACTATAACATTAATAGTTAAAATTCTCAACTTTGGCAGGGATGGAAATAACATAGTCAGTATTTAAGCTCAAGGTGGTTTCTTAACTCTGGAACTCCTACACACCCGAGTTCTATGTCTAGGATCTGCACTAATTTGTGAAACGTACTCTGGGGCGTCCTCATCAGAATCAGAAGAGGGGGGGCCCAAGGAGGAGGCTTCCGAATCACCTCCTTGTTCCGAATCCAAAACAGTAGAGTTCAAAATCTCATATTTATTAGTCAACACAATAGCACCATTCATCCCAGAAGAGCCTTTGGCTATCTTAGAGCGAGGATGGTTTGTTTCAAACCTCTTTCTTTGCAACACTTTTACCGAGGAGCTGGTATTGCCAAGGGAGGACTGTCCTGTACCTGTGGAAGAGTTGACCAATACAACATCACTTCCACTCTTTTTCATTACTGGTTCAGTTGCAGGACTTGGCAAAATGTCCACAATCTCCTCTGACTGAGAAGATGGAGGAGGGGGAGGCCGCAGTGGACTGGGCCTTGATTCCACTGGGGGGTTCCTTCTGCCTAGCTCTTTTTTGAATATTTCTTTCTTTTGCGCCTCCTGTAAAATAGTATCCTGACTAGTCCTATCCATGCAGTTGTGCGTTGCCCAAGGACAAGATTTATATGAATGCCCCGAATCATAGCATAAATTACATCTCAACTCAGCATGACATGTGGAACTTTGATGTCCACAGTCTAGACAGAGATTGCAGTGCAATCTATCACAAGTGGACCCTAAATGCATAAGGGCCCACACTTGAAACAGGTTCTCGGCTGTCCCTGATAAAAACAGTGTCCTCGTTCCGTACCTAAGAAAATGCTATTGGGAAGGTGTACAGGCCCCATTTGATTGTTACGTAAGTGAACCCTAAATATCCACCCTCCATTCCAAATACACTCATCACCAAAAATAGGTAGCCCCAAGAACTTCACATTTTTTTTGCAACCAATATACAATATCATGCACAGATACTGATTCATTACGGAAAAGAACTGTCACTTTTTTGACAGAAGGCTTAGTTAATGGCAATGCCTTAAAAGGCATCCACAATTCTGTATACTGAAAGTTATCAAATTTTGCCCAAAAATGATCCAGCTGTTGTGGAGTAACAAAACTTATATCAAAAGACATAGAACCAGACACATGTATAAGCGCATGTATTTCATTTGAAAAAAAAAACATTGAGTCTTTTAGCAATGTTTTCCCCACGTAGAGGCGATCTGGTGCTAGAGTTAAACCCCCTTGATATTCCAAATGTACTGTGTTTCATCGCTGTAAGGGGGGGGTGCACCAGAAAAAGGGTCTTGTCGTCGGAACGATTCCCAAGCTTTTTTTGCTTGTAAGCGAGGGCTAGAAGGAGGCAATACTTGTTTCAGGGAAGGAACTTCAGAATCTCCCCGGTCAATATGCTGCACGTCTGTACAGTCAAAATCTGACAGGGATAATTCCTGTCATGTTTCATGCTGTGTTTGAAGCCCACACACAGTTACCTGTGGAAGCAAGGGGCCTGCCTCATTCAATCGGACTTCAGGTTCCCCTGGTAACTCATTTTGTCCTGGAATAGGGCTATGGGCTGGGTCCCAGAATCCACACCCCATCTTCACCACGCTTCCACCCCGCATTGATCAGATAGCGGTCTAAGGAGGAGGCTGAACGTTTGCGAACAACTTGTGGTGTCGCAGACTCAGTTCTACCTTTCTGTAAAGTGAAAGTCTTAGCGCAAGTTCCCACATTGTCAGAATTAAGCCCCAGCAAATCACTCACAATAACGCTCCTTTCCCCTGTCTGACCATCTCCTGAGTCCACAATAGTTTTCGGCAGACTGGTTGACAAGTTCCCCACATCAAAGGGCCGCTCTGTCAAAGTGATAGGCTTTGAAGTACCGACATTAACCTGCTTGCTCACCAATCCTCCCAATGAATGTTTTACCTTTGTTGCCTGTAATAGTTCTTCTTGAATAAGGTGAGCAGTGTCTCATATCAAGTCTTCAGGAATAGTTTCACTTAGTTCAGCCACAGGTATCGTCACGGTGCTCGACTGAAACAACATTTTATTTTGTTCCAAAATTTTATCCACCAAGCAGAGTCAGGGCCAAACAAACCAGCAGTATCAAAAACAATGGTAAATTCAATTCTCTCGTAGTTTCTTCGGTTTCCATACAGATAGGCGATATTACTTGGTCTCCAAGGCTGGACCTAGAGGTAGGGAGACCTGCTCACCTCCAGGTACACCAGCAGACTGACCAACCATCTCTTCTTCCTCCATGGTGGCTCCCCTACTGTCAGCAGAGTAGGGAATTTCCCAGTGTCTCGCCAAATTTTGCCCATTCACTAAAAATACCACCAACAGCTAATCTGGTTCAATTTCTGTTGGTTACCATTGTATACCCTCCCTGGTCGCCCTGGAAAAGGGACTTCTAGTCTCTGTGGGCCTACCGGGTCAACAAAATTCAATAAATAAATAGATCATAATAGGTGCTAATATTACACAGTTGTTTTAAGCTCATATATTTATAGGACTAAATCATCAACATACAGTAAGGTTTTACATCAGTATTGTGGCTTAGCACTTCATTGATAAAGAAGGTGAACAGTTATAAAAGTGCACCAGAACACTGTACACTGGGAAACAAAACAGTAACAACAGAAAGAATATATATAAACAAGTCATGCAAGGAGAGAGGAGAAAGTGAAATCAGTACATTCAATACTATTTGTACTACAAGCTGTGGTACCTGGTGGAAGGGAAAAATTACAAAATATTTGTGAGTGTTACTGTCAGTAAATAATTTAGAAGACAAATGAACTGCAGATACTATACAGAAAACTGATCAAGAGCTCAAAACCATAGGCAGAGGACAAAAGTATAATCTGAGCTAAGTTTTGAGGAATGGTGTATGTGTATGGGTATAGGAAAGAGTTTAAAACTTAATTACAGAGACAAAATAATTAAAATGTACAGTATGTAAGCAATAATACCAAGATAAGATGGGTGGTATTGGGCAAAAATGGACAACCTAGGGACATAATAAGGCCCAACTCCACAGGCGGAGGCATTATAGCCTCTAGAAGGTCTGGTATTGCCCTTACTGCCCATCCCAGGGTATTATTGCACTGAGAAATGGCCTTAATTTTTAACTTTGTGTTATTCCACATTCCCAAACCACTTCTCCACCAATTTTAAGGTGAAGTACATTGAAATCAATATACTTTGCATCACTTCACCTTGTTATTGAGATCAAAGAGAATTTTGCAGTGCTTCATGGGATTGCAGGTCACATGGGCTGTAGATTGTTCTGCACAGCCTCAGTTCTGTGTAGTTTGTGTGCAGTGGAAGATGGAGACAGTTTCTTCTCAGAGCTCTGTGATTCAAATCTCCTAAAAGCTGTTAAAAAGTCATTTTGAGCCATTTATTTTGCTCAAAATTTAGTACATCGATTGGAAGTAACCCTCCTGTGCTCATATCATCGAGTGTTTATTGTTTGTGTGTGAGGATTTTGAATGTTAATTTAGAACAGTCAATCTGTGTACTGTGAAGTGTGCTTTGGGGGATGGGGTGTATCTGTGGTGTAGGTAGAATAACTGGGAGAAAAAGGCAGTCTTTCTGGTTTGGTTATATTTTTCTTGTATAACTTTATTCATATCATGCAGTAATATTTTCCGTAATTCTTGACATTTTTTTGCTGATTGTTGCAGTGCAGCAGTGTATTATTTCAGTTAGTTTAAAACATTTGGTTAAATTACTAAAGGTTTTCAATTTGCTACGCATTACTTGTGTGTGAGTGAGTGTGTGTGTGCGATGCGTGCCATTAGATCAGACACCTTTTATTGTGCCACAGAGTAATTGCATCAGTGTGTACCTGCTTTCCACCGCACTTGCATGAATTTTTTATACTGCGTTGTGGTATCTTTACTGGTAGTGGACTGTTACTGCCATGCACTACCCCTCCAACTGATAAAAGGTATTCTTTTCCAGATGTGGATTTGTGACTTGTGAGCACTGGTTAGGTGTTGTTGTGTCTTTGCGTCTGCATCTCTTGAGTAAGCAGTGCAATCTTAATCTGTCTGTGCGTTTGCAATACACCATTAATTCTGAGAGACTTTGCAGTTCTTGTTGTGTTCTCATTTCACTTCATCAGCACTGGGGAGTTTTCTGAACACAAGACAGTAGCATTTTGGGGATGCAAGTTAATTTTGGTGACTGTGTGTGTCCACTGTGAGCATGACTGAGTGCACCATTACTTCTGGGAGACTTTGTATTTTCTGTTACCCTCTCATTCCACTTCATCAGCACTGGGGATGGGGAATTTTCTGGACACAAGACAGTAGCATTTTGGGGATGCACATTAATTCTGGTGACTGTATGTGACCTCTGCGAGCATGACTGAGTGTGCCATTTATTCTGGGAGACTTTACATTTCTTGTTGTGCTCTCATTTCACTTCGTCAGCACTGGGGAGTTTTTTGCACACAAGACAGTAGCATTTTGCCTTCAAATTCAAACTGGTTGATTTCTGTTTCTCTGCATATGTTTTCTGGTATCAGTTTGTCAGTGTCAAGCTAATATGGTTTTCAGTTCCATTATCCCATGTTTGATATAGAAACCCTGCCCAGAACCACAATTTTCCCCTTCCAGTTCATTACTACAAAGGCAAGTAACTACTCTCAGACTGAATCCTCTTCCCCCTTATAAAGATGGTGCCTACTAGAGTAGATGTATATTCTGTGAATATTAATGGTCTGTCATACCCCTTCAAGAGAGCCAGGGTAAAGACAAAAATTGAAAGGGAGCATCCAATGTTTGTCTGCTTACAACAGATGCATCTCTCTGCAGAAGAACATCAAGAGCTGGTTATGTCTGGGTATGACCAGGTACATTACTCCACCTACAGAAATGGAAAGAAGAGAGGGGTAGCAGTTTTGATTTCTTGGGCATTGTCTTTTAGGGGAGTCCCTGGTTGCAAAAGATGAAGATGGCTGCTGTGTTGTTTTATCCAGGGAGGTAGAAGGGTACAAGGTAACAATAGCTTATGTTTATTTGTCTCCCAGGATCAGCCTCTGCTTTCATTAACAAGAAGGTGCAATTAATCCTGGAAAAGCAGCAGGGTTTCTTGTGTGTTCACAGTGGGCTTTAAGCTGTATGTGGATAGACATATAGACACTTTGGGTCCCCCACCCTGGGGCACACAAGTTGTTCTGTAAGCCAGTGAGCTCCCTAGATTGGGTGGATTATGGAAACAACTCATCCTCAACTCCCTTGACTACTTGCATTACTTTCACCCACACAATAAATATGGGTGTACTGACTATGCTTTTATCCAGGTGGAGGACCTCCTTAAAACCAACACATGCACTATAGGCCCAATCACCTATTCCAACCATGCTCTGGTGGTGATGACTGTGGACTCTGGACTCTTTCAGAAAAAGAATAGGGAGACATGTTGACACATGAATGACCGTGAATTCTGGCACTTACGTATAGTCACAACTGAAAGACACTATTGCTCTTAATACCTCCCAGGATACCACTCCAGCAATGCTGTGAGGTACCGTTAAGGTTGCCCTGAGAGGGCTCCTAATTAGTTATGCAGTCTATAAGCAAAATGAATGATAAGCCTACAAAAAATGACCTTTTGGTATCCCTTTCTTTCCTTCATATGCAACACAAGCAGGGTACCCTGGCCAATCCGGCCCAGCACACTAAGGTAAAAAATCAGTTAGATAATTTGGCATGCCAACAAACAGAATGGGCCTGCAGATACTTATGCCAAAATTATTATGATGGTGGTCCCTGGGCATCTCACCTTTTGGCACATAAGGGCCATGGTTACAGGCATAGGGCCTCCATTCTGAAACTTCATATTACAGTCACTGGGCATTTGATTTGGGAAGTAGGTGCTATTTCAGATGCTCTTGTCTCATATTACAATGGATTGTATACCCAGGCTGGTACATCCTCACTTGAGTCTGTCCAGGAGTATCTGAATTCCCTGGAGCTTTGCTCACCAACACTTATGCCTCTTGCACCATTGCAGGTGCCTGTCATGATGGCAGAGATCCAGAGAGCCCTTAAATGATTCAAACTAGTCAGGTATCCAGGCTTGATAGGTATCCTACTGAAATTCTTACCAGAACTCTTCTCCCTCCTCTTACAGCTGTTAAACTTCATGATGGATGGGAATGCTCCCCCCTCCTTCCTCGTATTTTTCAAAAAAATGTTGTAGGTGCCATATTGGTCCTTTTAAAAACAGAGCCAGAAACAAATTATTTGATACCTTTTATTGGACCAACATGGATGTTACAGAAAAGAACAAAGTGCTTTAGCTTTCGAACCAACCAGGTCCTTCTTCAGAAGCTTTGTGGCAGTTTTTTCAAATATCCCATACTATTAACACCAGGTTATATAGAAAAAGCAGAAATAATTCTCATTGGTTTAACATATACATTTTAAAACATAATAGAAGATTATGTCGAGAAGCTAATTAACACCAGTATGCCTTTATCCGAGGAGCCTCAGAAGGGCAAAGGTTATCAAGAATTCTCTACAGCCAGAGTTCTTGTCACATAAATTTAAAATGTCTCAGTATGCCAAGAAAGCATTCTAGTGATAAAAAAACCTTGAGTGGCATTCTCTCTAATACATGTAAGATGAGCTTACAACTTACATTCCAATTGTCCTGGTATATTAAAGGACAGGTAATGAGAGACAAAATCCTGAAATTAGGTATAACTGCAAGTTGAAATCAAGCCTCAAATTAACCTACACATATAAACATGATGCATGAAAGTATCACTTGTAAGTGTTAGTGCAAAAAAAAAAAAATTGTCAATGACCCTAGAAAGCGAGACCATAAGCCTGATAAATGCAGATTTCAACACAGAGTCTGTGTATAACAAAATGCACAGACTCAGTCTAAACAATCTAAATGAAAACCAAAGGAATTACACCTTTAATGAACCCCTAGTAAATGAGATATGCATCTTAATATGAGCAGTTAAAAGATGTGACAGTGTGAAATCCACCCACTGACAACTAATAGAAGGAAATAAATGCACACTATATGTGAAAATTAAGTGTTCTAGCCACATAACAACTGCCCATGCCACGCTCCACCCACACATATGTGTACATACACCACCACACACCCCCACACACACACACACCTGCACACCCCACACAACAAATATAGCAAACACATTCCACACACACCACACCACGCACAACAAACAACACACATACACACCATACCCACAACACACAAAAAACACACACCAAACACACAAAACACACACATACATACATACATACATACATACATCAATATACACACACACACACTCAGACGCACTCACCACAGTGTTAAGGTGAAAAGTCAACAATGTAGATAACCATAAACTCACAAATCAAAGGCCCGTTGAAGAACTAAACTGTTCATGTCCATCTTTTAAAGTAAAGGTCTGTGTAAGTTTAAGTGGAATAATGTGTCATGTACCCAACATCAATGTTCAATCCATCTGCCACCATATTGAGAAGTAAAATAAGTCTAATTTCAGAAGCCCGTCTCTGTTGTGTACTGTTGAAATGTCCTTTAAGACCATCACAGACATATCTGAGATTGGTGGTCATCCGGAGAAGTGCTGGGCTACTGGTTTCTCAATCATCTTGTGATTAATAGAATGTCTGTGTGAATTCATTCTAGTGTGAGTTGTTGGCTTGTCTTCCCACATAACCTGTGCGAGGACATTTCTTGCATTGGATAAAGTAGACCATTACTTGATGTACATGTATAATTCCCTGTATCCTGAATAGTCTGTTTTGTGATGTAACCACACAGTCTGAAGTGGAAATGAGGTTACATGTCTTACATGTGCGTTGATGACAGGGTCGTGTACCATATGATGTCATGGTATTCTGTTCCGGTTCAAGTTGACTCCTAATAATCAGGTTGGCTAAATTAGGTGGTTGTTTAAAAGATAGTAGTGGTAGTTCTTGAAAAATACAGTTAAGGGTTTCATCCTCACTAATTATTGGATGGAGATCCTTAGTAATCTTACGTAGGAGTTCAAGGTCAGGATGGTATGTGACTCCAAGGGTATTCTGCTGGTAGTCATCCATTCCTTATATTGCAGTAGCTGTTCTCTTGGGACCTGTGTTGCACGTTCCACTGCTCTGTCAATTTCCCTGGATGAGTGTCCCTGCTCAATAAAGGTGTTTTCAACATCATCAGATGTCTGTCTCTGTCTTCCTCATTTGAACAGAGGCGGTGATACCGAAGTGCTTGACTATATATAACAGATTTCTTTGTGTGGCTCGAGTGATTACTTTTCTTCTGTAAGTATCTCTGTCTGTCTGTTGGTTTCCTGTAAAGACAGGTATGTAGGGTACCATCCTTAATAGTGACAGTGGTATCCAGAAAATGTACACTTGTGGCAGAATATTCTAGGGAAAGCTTTATAGTTGGGTGGAGGTTATTAAGTTCTTGGTGAAAATCTTTAAGTGTGTCAGTGCCCTCTGTCCAAATTATAAAGAAATCATCAATGTAACGGAAATACATCAGATGGATTGAACATTGATGTTGGGTACATGACACATTATTCCACTTAAACTTACACAGACCTTTACTTTAAAAGATGGACATGAACAGTTTAGTTCTTCAACAGGCCTTTGATTTTATAAGTTTATGGTTATCTCATTGTTGACTTTTCACCTTAACACTGTGGTGAGTGCGTTTGAGTGTGTGTGTAGTGATATGTATGTATGTATGTATGTGTGTGTTTGTGTGTGTGTTGTGTGTTGTGGTATGGTGTGTATGTGTGTTGTTTGTTGTGCGTGGTGTGGTGTGTGGAATGTGTTTGCTATATTTGTTGTGTGGGGTGTGCAGGTGTGTGTGTGTGTGTGGGGGGGTGTGTGGTGTGGTGTATGTACACACATATGTGTGGGTGGAGCGTGGCATGGGGCAGTTGTTATGTGGCTAGAACACTTAATTTTCACATATAGTGTGCATTTATTTCCTTCTATTAGTGTCAGTGGGTGGATTTCACACTGTCACATCTTTAACCGCTCATATTAAGATGCATATCTCATTTACTTGGGGGTTCATTAAAGGTGTAATTCCTTTGGGTTTTCATTTAGATTGCTTAGACTGATTCTGTGCATTTTTGTTATACACAGACTCTGTGTTGAAATCTGCATTTATCAGGCTCATGGTCTCGTTTTCTTGAGGGTCATTGACAATTTTTTTTTTTTTGCACTTACACTTACAAGTGATACTTTCATGCATCATGTTTATATGTGTAGGTTAATTTGAGGCTTGATTTCAACTTGCAGTTATACCTAATTTCAGGATTTTGTCTTCATTATCTGTCCTTTAATATACCAGGACAATTGAATGTAAGTTGTAAGCTCATCTTACATGTATTAGAGAGAATGCCACTCAAGGTTTTTTATCACTAGAATGCTTTCTTGGCATACTGAGACATTTTAAAATGATGTGACAAGAACTCTTTGGCTGTAGAGAATTCTTGATAACCTTTGCCCTTCTGAGGCTCCTCGGATAAAGGCATACTGGTGTTAATTAGCTTCTGACGTAATCTTCTATTATGTTTTAAATGTATATGTTAAACCAATGAGAATTATTTCTGCTTTTTCTATATAACCTGGTGTTAATAGTATGGGATATTTGAAAAAACTGCCACAAAGCTTCTGAAGAAGGACCTGGTTGGTTCGAAAGCTAAAGCACTTTGTTCTTTTCTGTAACATCCATGTTGGTCCAATAAAAGGTATCAAATCATTTGTTTCTGGCTCGTATTTTTCAGTCATTTCAATAATCCCAAAGCCCAGAAAATCCTTTGACTTTTGTTAATCATACCAGCCAATATCAGTGTTTAACATTCATTATAAACTGTTTATATTTGTTCTGGCATATAGGATTTGTGTATCATAGAGTCCTCCCATTTGTACATGCTGTTCCTAGAAAATGGCATCATGTTCTTCATGGGTTGGAGCTAGAGTGGAGTTTAATTTGGCTGCTTCCTTTAAATTAGCACCTGGATTTTCTCCCAGCAAAAATAGATCCATGATATAAGAGATGGTTCAGACAGGGCCTGGTTGGTCCACTGATGCTTCTGTGAGATGGAGAAATCCTCTCTTTCCAACAATTCTGAGACAATTTTGGCCCTTCCATAGTCTGCCCAATTTAGATACCTTTAGATTAGGGCCTACCTTTCTCAACTTTTGTGAAATCCTACCCCACCCACCCAGTGGGAAATGCCTTCTTGACCCAAATCTGAGACACAATGAAAGGCACTCCAGGAGTGCATCTGGTCTGTTGACTTCACTCTTTCCTCCAGCAGTCTGGACAGAGGGAGCACCCTAGGGCATTCACCACTTCGAACAGTGAACTTACCACACAAATTACTCCAGAGCAGTGGCAGCAAATTTGCCAATTCTCACAAGGCTATGACCTCTATGGTGGTGAGAATACAATAGATAGGAAGTGCCTCATATGCTGCTTCCTCACCCCATACAGCAGGTTCATATGGGTACAGCCTTAACTCCAGCATGCTGGCAGGAATGTGGAGAGGCTAGAGCCAGTCACTGTCATATAATATGGTCCTGTCCATTCCAGCAGCCTCTTTTACAAGCAGTGGTTGTCACTCTGAAGGAGATCTTCACTCCTCAATTGACCCTTATGGAACAGCTTCTCTTGTTTTCTTATGAACCACATAAGGAAAGAGATGCAGCTAAAATATATCTGCTGTTAATAAGTTTGGTAGCAACAAAGACAATGATTACCAAAAAATGACTTTGTAAATATCCACCCACACTGGAGGATTGGTCTGAGATCATGAAGGACATTTATATCACGGAGCAACCAGGATTCTCCCTATACCAACATATGGAGAAAGGAGTAAATAGATGGGCAAGATGGGTGACCTATATAATGGACAAAAATCCTCTATTTTCCCCTTAAATGGACTTATGAGGGAATTGAAGTATATATTGAATTATGTTGTTTTACATACACTCAGAAGAATAAATGGGGTATGCTGCATTAAATTAACCTCTGCATTTGTGGGAAAGTGTAACCTGTTTATTTGCTATCTGTCCCTTAAGAATCACACTGACACCCATATTTTGAGTCCTGTTACTGTCTCATTTTTCTGTATAACATTGAAAATTTGATAAATAATAAATATATAAAAAACAAAGAAAATTGTTAACCAGGAAGGCCACAAGGGCATCAAATGCCCATTTACAAAGTGGACATGAATGACACAAAAACAAAGCAATTTAAATAAGGAGCAAGACAGCCACAATATGCAAAATTCAATAAAAAAAATCATAAAAAACATTTACAAGGCGAGTTGTCCAAATAATAGCTTTTCAAAACTGTTTTAAAGAAATTGTAGGAATTAAAATTTTGGAATGAGATAGTTAAAGTGTTCCAATAATTAATAGCATGGTAAAGATCTTTGCCCTAGAGATGTTTTTTTACAAAAGGTAACTTGATATGCTGTCCTTGTAATGATCTGCTGATGCATAAGCAGGCTTGTGAGGGTTGCACAGAACTTAAATAAAATGGTCTAAAACTAATCAATGTAAAATAAACACACCTTAACTCAAATGAAAACCAACCTAACATATCAAATAAAATATACTGGTAAGTAAACTTAGGCCCAGAGAAAGCAAATTCACAAACAGTATTATAATAAATTCTTGAGTCTGTGTAATAAGGAGTCATTGGCTGAAGAAAAAAAAAAGGAAGACTATAACCTATTAAGGAGAGTAGGAGTCTGTGCCAGCATCCTCCTAGAATGGATAAACAAACAACTCTCAGAAAATAGAGTAGGCCCAGTCAAACATGAACAGTTTAAACCAATTTGCTTATATGGTTTTGATATGAAAGTGACTGATCAACAATAAAACCCAACTACTTGAAATAGCCCACCCTTTCCATCTCCTTAGCGGGCAAATCTACAACAGAGCCAAACTGGGGATATGATCCCAATTTGGACTGGCATTCGTGAATTTTGTCTTTGTCACATTCAGCAAGAGACCAGTTTTCAAAGCCACTGCTGATCAAATAAAATCCAATTACAATTGGTTAGCAATTTCATCCAGTTTAGGGCTATTCTTATACAGAATAATATTATCTGCATACAGAACAATAAGGGAAGCATGTAATAAATCAAGTAAATCATTCACTAAGGTACAAAAAAGGACTAGGCCTAAAAGTGAACCTTGTGGTACAGCTAGTCCTACCTTGAGACCAGTGGGGAGGTAATACCTTCAAGCAACACCGATTGGGATCTGTCTGTAAGGTAATTTATAAATCATTGTAAATACAGTAACTATTGGCAACACCAGTTCCTCTGAGCTTACAAAGCAGGTGACCATGATGCACCAATTCAGAGACTTTGATAGAACTAAAACTAACACAGCAGTCATGTCCCACTGTCCAAAGCCTTGTGTATGATACTAGTAAATTCCACAACTGTGGTCAATGTCTCATGGTTTTGTCTAAACTCATTTTGGAAATGTGTCAATTGTTATTATTATCAAAATGTTGTTCTGCTTTATCTGAGTCAATACCATTGCATTCTACAGGAATGCTATCCCAGAGCATAGGAGCTCACACATAGAAAATTGTGTCCTGATGGAAGAGGAATTGGTGGACTGGATATTAAAGAATGTACAGTAATACTGTACTCACAGGTCTCAACAAATAAGAAGGGTCATAAGCTGCAAGCAGGTCAGACAGGTGTAAGAGGTGATCTGGTAAACTGTGAATTTGCAAGTGAGTAGGCTGACCTTGAATTAGCTCAGTTGAGATCTTTTGTGCTAGGGTAAGATTGCCATGTTATCATGTTTGAGACAGAAGGTGAGTGCCAGTGTTTGGAACAACATGAAATTTAGCTGACAGTATGAAGCTGGGTCACAAAAGTACATTGTAGCACTAATCAAGGTAACTGCAACAAGTGTTTTTGTTAACTCCCTGTAGAGTTTGTAACATGGAGAATTCAAACCAAGATCAGATGCAGGTAAAGTCATCAATACATAGGTAATTTTGTGTTTATATGCACTGAGTTACACACCTGAAAAACAAGCTTTGGCTCAGTGTGCCTTTCCTGGTTAGCAATTTTCAAATAAATAAATGAAATCTTTCATTCAGACTCAAAGCTGCATCCTCTAGCCCACTGCCAGAGTGGGTTGCGCTGCAGCCTAGGAACCTCTCCTGCCTGCCAAAAACCAAACAGGTACACTCATCCTCTGAGCAGCCGCAACCTGAGAGTCGCTGATTTGATTGGCTCCGCTAGTTGGGAGCAAACCGGTGATTGGTCACTTCATCTCCTGTTCAGCCTGCCACTGGACGGGCTTGACTTGGCAGATTTTTTTGACTGCTGTAGTGCCTTTCTATACTGTTGGACTGCCGGTACCTTTTTTTCCTGCCTTCCTTATTTTTGCAACTGCATGTACTGTGACTGCATATATTGTTCACCTAACATTTTATTAGCTGTGGTAACTGAAGCTCTTTTTTCTTGTAATTTACTTGAACATTTTCGTTGCTAATTTGTGATAGTCCAGTAGGCTGGGATAGAACTTCAATAGCTAAGAATAATGTTTTAAACTGGTTTAGTGTAGAACTTTAGTGGTAGAGAAAATGTTTTAACTTATACGCTGTTCTGCTATCACCCCTGCTCTGTCCCTTCCTAAACTGTTTAATCCTCCACTTCCCACTCTCACCTCCTCTTAGTACTGTGCCTAACTGAAACTTTCAGCCCTAGCACACTGTCAACTCTGTCATCTTCTTTTCCCAGTTCAGTCATTGCTCTTGTCATCCCACTTTCTCCAAGGCTGCATTCAGCACCATCTCCCTGCTCCTTACCATAACCCCTTGCTAATCTCACTCATTGGTGCTTTACTTGATTGCTCTAATTTTTCTCTTTAATTTCCCCTCCCCCATTGTTCTGAATCAGGTACTCTGGCCCCTGTCTCAGACAACCCCCCTCCCCGATTTCTCTAATTGCTCACCTTGTCACTACCTGCCCACACTTCTACCACTAAATGCCCACTTTTGTCACTACCTATCCCCAGCTTTTGTTTACTTACTCAGGACCTCCCACTGATTTAGTGGAGGTGCCAACACAAGCTCTTATCTAACCTAACCCTCCTACTCTTTCTCCCTTTCTTTCAGATCGCTGCCTAAGCTGGCAGTGCCGCCACCCCGGAACTCTGTTGGCCGCTCCCAGCCTCCCAGCCCTGCATCCTCCAGTCCGCTGCCAGAACGGGTTGTACCACTGCCTAGGAACCTCTCCTGCCTGCCAGCACCCGAACAGGTACGCTCGTCCTCTGAGGAGCCGTGGCTTGAGAGCTGCTGATTTGATTGACTCTGCTAGCTGGCAGGAAGCCAGTGATTGGTCACTTCACCTCCTGTTCAGTCTGCCACTGGACGGGCTTGTCTCTGTGGATTTTTTTGGACTGCCGTGGTGCCTTTCTATACTGTTAGACTGCCAGCACATTTTTTTCCTGCCTCCCTTATTTTTGTAACTGCATATATTGTGTCCCGCCAGCTCACCCTGACCTCGGCATCTATTAAATATCCCTCCTCCGCCCCCTCACTCTGCCACCTCATCCTAGACATGAGACAGCCCTTGGCTCCTCCCTATAGGGACCATCACAATTTCTCCTTAAAGGAGCAGAATCAACTCTCCCTGGTTTAAGGCACCTTTCAGCTGACTGCTATCTCCCTCTTCTGGATGAAATACCTACACATTCCTACCCAATAAGTCAGTTGCTTGTCTAGCCTCATGTCCCCTGCCACCTATCCCTGCCTCAACCCCCCTTCCTTGTACTGCACTACTGTGTATCCACACTGAAAAAAAGTTCTTTCTGCTCCTTGCACTATATTGCTGCTGCAATCTTGATTTGCAGGACAAGGCTCATACTTCCTGCATACCCCAAAAATAAAATAAAATAAAAAAAATGCTATAAGCCACTAGAATGGGATTACTTATCCTCCTTATTCCCTACCTCATGCTGGAGATAGGCTGGACAGCCACTGGACATAAGAATGACCCTGTCTCCAGTCCTTTCCACTCTCTCCCACTAGACTTCAAGTCTAGAGGCACCTTACAGAGGCTTGCCTAAAGCAGGATTTCAGAATCCCACCAAACCCTACATACCCACAGTACCTCCAAAAATACATATAGCTGCCCTCCTATTCTGCCAAACCACCGTGGCTGATCTCTATACCCATGAACCACACCAGGTAAAGCTAAAGGACTATGCTGGGTACACTGGTGCACATACTAAGAAAGTTACTACTACTACTACTGCTACTAATCTCTAGAAATGTCCACCTGAACCCAGGGGCTCCCCGTGCCAGATCAAAACTGATGCAGGGACACCTCAAGATAGTTTCACTAAACATACGTAGTCCCCCTAACAAAATACCTGAGTTACAGGCCTGAGTGAAGTTACTTCAACCAGATATAATAGGTCTTACTGAAACCTGACTCTCACTGAAGGTCAATAATGCCTCCATTGCCTTTGATGGCTACACAGTGTTCCATCAGCACAGACTGACCAAGTGGGGTGGAGGCTGTGCTGTATACTTGAAAAATGAGTTAAAAGCTCAACCACTGCTTAGTAGCTTTCAAAAGAGAGAGACACAAACCTTGAGCCTAAAACTCACTTTGGGCAAGCAACATAAAGTCTTATTACTATCCATAGTGTATATACCCTCAGGTACTTCTAAATATGTCATCCAGAAAGTACTAGCAACCTGGAGCAGCATAAGAACAAATTGGGAGCATATTATTGTTGGTGATTTCAACACCAACTGGCTGTCCGATGACTTCCTAGCAGTCCGAGACCAGGTGTCTGGACACTACCTTACTCAATTAGTGTCACAGGCCACCAAGTTTAACAGTGAAGCAGGCATGAGCACGCTAATCGATTGGCTCTTAGCAAGCTGTCCAGAGCATATCTCTGAGATTACGGTCCTTCCTGACACCCTCAGTGATCATTCCAGGGTAATGTGCACATGGTGGAATCGTTAATACTAGTGCTTCCCAGACCTCACAAACCACTCCCTCAGAACTGGGCAACTGGACTCCCTTAGGCAACATCTGCAGCTGGTAGACTGGTTGCCACTAAACAAAGCCGAGGATGGGAACCAAGCCATCAACTTCTTCATCACCACTTTTACTAAGGCCTATGACATCTTTGCCTTCTAAAAAAACAAAAAAGCACACGGGGTTACCAATCTCTGGCTTACAGGCCCCCTCCTTGAACTCATGCAGAAAAGGGATAACCTATGGCATAGTGCAAAAGCTTCCTGTAGGGAGTTTGATCTCATTAAATACAAGACTACCAGAAACAACTCTACCAAGTTCATCCACCGAGCTAAAGCAAACTACTACAATGATCTACTAAAAAGGAGCTGGTGCCATGGCAAGGAGTTCTGGGACTCTGTGAAATCTTTCACAGGTAAAGCCTCAATGCCCAAACAAGGTTAATAGCCACTGCAGCCGGGACACTCCAGGAGCAGTAGACATAGCAAATACCTTCATCCGAGCCTTCTCTGACCTAAGCACTGTGCATTCTCAGTGGCTACCTGACTCCAACTCTAAATCAGACCCACACCACCTTCCACCACTCTTGGCAGAGGGCAATGCCCCTCTTTCTACTATAAACAGCTGACTAGAAATGACAACATCAAGTATGTAAAATGTGTTCTAGGCAAGACAAGTGTAGGAGTGACCATGAAGACATGAAGCTGGTGGCACTCACTGTCAATGAGTTGGCAGATCCACTAACAAAAGTCTTTAATGCCTCACTAAGGTCAGGGTGTTCCCTGACCAGTGGAAGAAGCATTGTCACCCATGTCCTCAAAACAGGTGATGCTACCAATCTAACCAGCTACAGGCCCATCTCCATTCTCCCGCCACTGTCCAAAGCACTGGAATGAGTTGTCTCTGACCAGCTCATAGAGTACCTACTGAAGTATAACCTGCTTTGTGCCCAGCAGCATGGGTTCTGGAAAGATCACTCCACCACAACTGCCTTGATTGACTACATCATGCAAATATACAATGCCTTTGATGAAGGTCTGGCAGTGGGGTTGATTTTCATTGACCTCACTAAGGAATTTGATACTGTCAATCATCAGCTCCTACTACATTACCTACTCTTTATTGACCTGTCCTTAAATATGGTCACCTGATTCAAGAGCTACATATTTGACAGGATACAAGAAGTCAAAATCAATGGCATTCTATCTGAACCCACTAAGGTGACTCTTGGAGTTCCTCAAGGCTGTATACTGGGTCCTCTCCTTTTTAGCCTATTCATCAACCAACTGCTATCAGTCTGCCAAGCACACAACGTGCTATATGCGGATGATGTGGTCATCTCCTTTAAAGGAGATAGGAAAGTATTTCCTGCTGTAAATAACATTTAAACAAATTATGACTAACTGACAGTGGACTTTGTGTATGTTTTTGTATTTTTAACCTTTAGAATGCACATTTATATACATATGCACATAAGGCTGAAATGACTGTGGGCTTGACTGTGAGTTTTTGTATCGGGAGTTAGCACGTGACAAGCTTTGAAATACACGTCACAGACTACTGATACAACATTCAGCTACCTGCTCAACTGTATTAACTGATAACATGCTGCTATTCTTATTTCTTAGGACATCAAGTGAAAGAACCAGCACTGAGCAACCGTCTTGTAAAAATTAGGCTGTGCTTTATTTCTTAGGAAGATAAATAAACAGCACACCTACAGATGCTTCACCATGCAAGTGTATTCCAGTAAGTGAAGAGTATGAAAAAAATAAATCGCTGGAGACTCACCCATTTCACTGGAAACTTTCTGAACAGACTCTATTGCTCACTGCCGGTTCTTTCAGATTTTGTGTGTTTTATTCGATTTATCCAGGCTTGTGCAGTTGTGACAATTGCTCTTCACTTGTTTGTATGGACACAAGAGTATAACTGCAAGATCGTTTGGCAACTGTCAACCCCCCGCCCACACACACACACACACACACCCTGCCACTTGCAATGTATTTATTTACTCCTTGGTGTCATGTGGGCCCTTGCCAACCCCTCTGCTAACAAGGAATCTCCCAAGTACTTGACATACCTTCATGCCCTGCATGGGGAGACACTGGATTGTAGAAATCCTTTTTCTTTTACGGATACATCTTCAATCCTCTGGCACTCTCGAACTGCAGCTGAGCTGGGAAACACACGAGAAATCTGCTGCATATACTGTATTGTGGTGACAGTCCATACTCTGGTTCGCCTACATAAACTCAGCAGCAAATTGGTACTCATGAATAACCAGCATACTGTTTGTTGAGCCCATTCCAGCAGCAGGACCAGGAGCATGCATTGCAGGACCAGCTCTTTGCTGGCTACATCAATGTGCCCATGTACCTGCAGGCACCCAGGACCCTACTGCCCCCCCCCCAAGCCAGCCAGCACTATGGATCAGGAAGCACAACAATGCACCACAGAAAACGTACTTATGATACTACTATGTGACTGCAGATTTCTCATTTTTTCCCAGCCCAGTTGCAGTTCATGAGAGTACTGGAGGATTTTCTGCAAAAGAAAATTATTTCTGCATTCCGGTGTCTCCCCACGCAGGGCATGGAGGTATGTCAAGTACTCGGGAGATTCCTTGTTAGCAGAGGGGTTGGCAAGGGCCCACATGACACCATGGAGTAAATAAATATTTTTTTTCCTAAACAAATTAAACAGTTTATTGACTACCTGCTTTTTCTATATCTGTACGGCAAGTGGCGGGGTGTGTGTGTGTGGGGGGGAGGTTGACAGTTGCCAAACGATCTTGCAGTTATACTCTTGTGTCCATACAAACAAGTGAAGAGCAATTGTCACAGCTGCATGAGCCTGGATACATTGAATAAAACACACAAAATCTGAAAGAACCGGCAGTGAGCAACAGTGTCTGTTCAGAAAGTTTTCAGCGAAGCGGACAAGTCTCCAGCGATTTATTTTTCTAGTACTCTTCACTTACTGGAATACACTTGCATGGTGAAGCATCTGTAAGTGTGCTGTTTATTTATCTTCCTAAGAAATAAAGCGCTGCCTAATTTTTATAAGATGGTTGCTCAGTGCCGGTTCTTTCACTTGATGTCCTAAGAAATAAGAATAGCAGCACATTATCAGTTAATACAGTTGAGCAGCTAGCTGAATATTGTATTGGGAGTCGGTGATGTGTGTATTTCAAAGCTTGTCACTCATTGACTCTCAAAAAAACTCACAGTCAAGCCCACAGTCATTTCTTCATAATGTGGATATGTATATAAATGTGCATTTTAAAGGTTAAAATTACAAAACACACACACAAAGGCCACTGTCAGTTAGTTATAATTTGTTTAAATGTTATTTACAGCAAAAAATCATTTCCTATCTCCTTTAAAGGAAAAAACACTCCTGCCATCACCCAAGAACTTGAAGCTAATTTCCACAGGCTTGAGGAGTAGTTTCGTGATAACAAACTGCTGCTTAACCACAAAAAAACAAGGAACATGCTTTTCACCCTTCTGCAGAACAGAAAGATAGTTGGGAAACTACTGATACAGAGTTCTAAAGGGGACATTCTGGAGGAGGCTGACACCTTTAAATACCTCGGGATTCACCTGGGGATAACGCCCTCTCCTTCTCAATGCATATAGACCAGGTAATCAAATCAACCAATGGAAAGCTAGGTGTTCTCTATCAACACCGTCACTACATACACTCTGATGCATTAAAGCTTGTCACACACTGCTCAGTACTAGCTACCATTGACTACGGCCTGGTAATCTACAGCACAGGTACCGACACTGCCTTAAAAAGGGTAAAAACCCTTCTCAATAAAGCATGTCGGTTGGTACTGGGAGCGGATCGCTGGAGACATACTTGTGCCCTCTACAAAGCTACTGGATGGCTACCACTCCATCTCAGGGCCCAATACCAGGCATGCTTACTAGGAAAGAAAGCTTTACTAGTGCTAGCTCCTGAATCCACCTTGTGGCTATTCAAATTTGATCAACCAACAATCAATAAAGGAGGTCCTCCAGGACCATGCTCATGGTACCCTTCAAGCGTACCTCAATAGCCCAAAAGTCCCTGTCTTTTTGAGGACCAAACTGGATAAATAACCTGCCCCCCGACCTTATTGAATGCAACAAGGCTGGCAATTTCAAAGCTGGTCTCCAAGCTCATCTAATCCTCTCATACGTATGTGAATGCCCCAACAATACCTAAGCTTCATACAAACTTCTCGATAGACCCCTTATGCCGTGACCACTGACACTAGGAAATTCCCTTAACCACCCCTTCCAACCCCACTTCATCAGAATTCCATAGGTTTATCCATGCCCTCATCCCCTGTACCCACCACCCCTACTTTCCCACTCTTTCTCCTACCTCCCCCCTTTTCACAGTCCTCTTCTAATCTGACACCACTCCTTAATCCTACAGCTACCTCTCATCACCTTCCCTCCACACTCCCATAACCTCCCTTTCACCCAACACCCATGTCTCCTCCTCCGCCCATTAAACTGACACCCACCACCGACCTCTACTTCCTCATTCTCCCCTACCTTACCCCCTCTTTCTCATGGTCCTCTCTTTAATCCTATACCCACCACATGTTCACCTTCCCTCCCCACCCCTCTTGCCTCCCTTTTGCCGAACACCCCTGTCTCCTCCTCCTCCTCCCCTCCACCTCCTACCCCCTTGACCACCCACTCCTATTTCTACCAATCCACCTTTCTCTCCATGCTGACACCACCCCCACCTCCCAGGACAAAGCCTCCTCTGGCTGTCTCTCTTACACATCTTGAACCAAGTCTCTCTGCTGACTTACCATATCTAAATATAGGATCCTGAAATCACCTGCAGATCTGCTGACTAACACATGACAGCTTATTCCTGTAAGAAGGCTGTCAAACTTACCTACTTGTTGAACTGACAGTGAAATCTCCCTACAGATTTCTAAACAGATGGTAAAAAATGTGTATCTCAAATAATATGAGGAAAACCCTCTATTATGTAATCTGAGCATCCATGTAACCTTTGTATTCATTTGTATTCAAATGTAAATGTCATACTTTCTTTGCATATAGTTCAATGTGCTTACACAACTGGATGAGATGATATGAGACGATGCTTGTGTAACTTGATTTGCTTTGTGGCTTTCCTGCTCTCTTTCCATGGGATATACCACCCTGTAGTGGTATGACACAAGGAATCCTAGAGGAGGGACCCCCCCAACAGGTGCTGTGGGAATGAATGCGTTGTCTAAAAGTAGGTTAGGATGAAGCTCACGGATAAGAGAGATGAGCTTCTGGAGGAGGAGGGTGAATGGTGGGCAATTAAAAATGAATCCTGGCAATGCCCAGGATGTGTGACCTTTAAGCTCGATGGGGATTGTCGTTGTTGCTCCACCCATTGAGCCTCGGGCTTAAAGCCCTCCCATTCAATGTGCTTACGCAACTGGATGAGATGATATGAGATGATGCTTGTGTAACTTGATATGCTTTGAGGCTTTCCACCTCTCTATCAATGGGATATACCAACCTGTAGGGGTATGATGCAAGGAACCCTTGAGGAGGGTTCCCCCCCCACAGGTGCCATGGGAATGAATGCATCGGCTAAACGTAGGTTAAGAAGAAGCCCAAAAAGAATACCCAAAGATGTTGAGCTTTGAAGAGGCGAGGATGATGAATGAATTCTGAGAAGATGATAAGGGCTGACTTCCTAAGGAGAGGGGGAAAACCGTGGCCACCATCCACCTCCATCCAACAGTGGAACCTAATTAACTAACTGAAGAAAGCACTAACTCTAACTAATATTATGACCATTGGCATGGAGGAGAGGAAAAAAACCCTTTGAGGAGGAAACATCTGAGGATCCAAGGCCAAGGTCACCTTCCTTCCAGACTGATGACATTTGATTTAAGGACATATGTAGGCAAAGAGAATGATCCATTAATGAGGGATATGAGTAGGGAGGACGATGACGACACAGGGAAAACATTTCAAAGAATCACAGATTAAAGAAGGAACATGAGGCAATAGGGAACCGTGAAGGGTATGATTGAGTAGTCACTGGGAGGGAGTAGATCCATGTAGAAGTCAGAGGAGCAAGGGGTATCCAGATGTGCTCACAAGAGGATTCCAGATGTGCTCATTAAGAGACTGAGGATAATGCAGACTGGCTTGATTGAGCGATGTGAGTGAGCAGACACTGAGATTGATGAGGCATGCTTGATTATGCGATGTGGATGATTAGACCCTGAGGTTGTAGTGAGAAGACTGAGGATAATGAAGACTGATGATGATGATCGCCACAGGGGTGCAGCAGTTCAGTGAGGTAGCATATGACCCAGTGAGAGGTATGTTCAATAGAGTGATGTGATTAAGTAGACTCCAAGGCCAAAAAGGCAGGCCTGGAACCAGAGGTTACGCTTGGGTTGCGCGATTGATAGGAACAAAATGGATGATGGATGATGAGGAGTGAAGCCATGATTGGAGTGAAGCCTTGATGGCTGGCAAGAGAAAAGGCATGCCTGGAACCATAGGGTATGGAATAGGATTCAATGATATGAATGCTCAAGTAAGGGATGTAAATAGATGAATCATGAGGGAAGGATGAGTGAATGGTGAATGGTGACCAGAGTCAGGAACCTGATACATCTGGCAGGAGGGCCTTGGGTTGATAAGGTGGCATGATTCATAATAGGTATGCCCAAAAAATTATCAATTGCAGACCAGAGTTAGCTTGAGACAGTGCTCTCTTGATCGAGCGATGTGAGGAAGTAGACTCTGATGCCATTATGTGATTGGAATGATTAAACCTTTGTCTGGAACTAGATGCTCGAATGTGAGAGAGGAAGTATGATGATGGAAGAAACCCTTGATGGCTTGGATAACTGAAGGTGAGACATGAAGTGAAAGCTGGAAAGGTTGAAGTTAAGACATGACATGAACCTGGAACAATGATGGAGAGCTGCCTGCTAACCCCTAGCAAAGGGGCAATGGACATGGGGCATGGTTCTAAGCATGAGGGAAGGATGAGTGAATGATGACCAGAGTCATGAATCTGGATACATGTAGCAGAAGGGATGCGGTTCAATGAGGTGGCATATGATTTATAATAGGTATGCCCAAAAAAAATAACAAGTGCAGGCCAGATGGAGTCAGCCAAAGACAGCCAAATGATGTGGATGGCAGGAAAGGGATATCCATATGAAATGTAGACTGCAGAGCAGACAGAGCCCACCAATGACAGCCAATTGGGGGGAAGATTAAGCAATGAAAAGGTATAAACCCTGAGGACAGACCAAGAACCTGGGGTCAGACCGAGCAAGTGGGCAATATGCAGGAGGGAATAATCCATGTGAATAGCTGAAGAAAACAGCAGGAAGAAATGGAAGCGAACCAGCAGCCGAAGCCAGGCTGATGAGCAGGGGAGTAATTTACACAGCAGGGTCTCTGTTGTCTAGGGGAGACTATGTTCAGTACCAGACCCCATGCAGGAAACCTTCAGATGAAGGAAAAAGCACTCCTGTTGGGTCCCAGTATGCAGCCCCAATGCCATGAAACCTCAAGAAGGGACCAACAGTGGGAGAGGAGTCCCTACTACCAAGTGGCAAGAAAACAGACTGGAGGAACTATGAAAATGGGAAGGCTGCAGAGAAGGAAAGATCCATATCCTCGGGTCTGCATCTGTGGAAAGGCATTTGGTACTAAAGAAATATTACAAAGATGTGTGGCTGCCTCCGGGCATGCCCCCCATATATGCTCGTGAGGGTACTACGTCAGTGGAGTCAGGTGGAGAGGATCATCTGTCCGATGATGAAAGCAGACCTCCCCAAATATAACCATCCCTGTACGCCCAAGTGGATGTGGGACCAGATGGAGCAAAAAACAGGAAGAGTGGGTCAGGACATGCATCACAAAAAAATATGGAAAAAGCATGGTAACACTTACTCCAAAGATAAGGTTGCCATGGCAGAGGAGTAGCAGTGGCCCAGTTTGAGTTGAACTAGACGTGAGCCAGTTGAAGACGCCAGAACAAACAGCAGCAGCAGAGGAAACTGCACTGTAGATGAGCTGTAGTACAGAGCAGCCAAGTAGGCTGGCAAGTGAGAGTAGGCCACAGAGACCACACCCACAGGAGATGGCGAGGGAGAACAGGAAAAACTGTGCTAGGAAGGCCAGATGGGGCAGGAAGTGGCAGACAGGAACAGGGACAAAAGAAAGAGAAACTATGTGCTGTGAACTGAGAGAATCCCAAACTGGGTGAGCAGCACTGATGCAGGGATGGAAAGTGCATCCAGAACTGCAAGAGGTAAAGAGAAAGGGTAGGGAAAGGGAGCAGGAAATCTCAGAACTCAGGCAGAGCCACAGCAAACAGGGCCGGGGGGGGGAATGGAAGCAGAGAAATGGGATGGGCGAGGAGGAAAAAAAGAACATGGTGAATGATGAGAGAGGGGGAACAGAGGAGGAGCGGGGGCAGCTGGAGGCCACACTAGGCAACAGAGGCGGTACAAAGACAGACAAGAAAAGGTCAGCCAACGGAGCCTCTGGCTGCAACCAAAAAATTTATCTTGGCGAAGCCCAGGATGTGTGACCTTTTAAGCTCTATGGGGAGTGACGATGTTGCTCTGCTCATTGAACCTCGGGCTTAAAGCCCTCCTAATGTACTCATACTTTAATTGTTATTGTTGTTGTGGTGTTGTTTTTTATGTCTTGCATTATGTCCAACTTGGAACCTTTGTAAATTAGCCCTTGGCTCAAAGGTATTTAATCCCAAACTGAAATAAATAAATAAATAAATATTTACTGTGAAAGTCAGCACGAAAAAGACAGATGGCCAGACAATAAGCAATAATTTCTTCATACACTGGAAGATTCTAAGTTGTCTAGTGCTTTTGTCTTTCTGTAGTGCTCTGTGTTACTTTAGTCTAGGCATTTTGACTCACTGAAATCATAGTCTGCTTACTCAGGGAATTTACAATCTGCCTGTCGACACAGGACAGACTGAAATATCTAGAAAGAGGGGCAGACTACTGCAGACAAGAAAATATATTTCTGCATGGGATGCCGTTGGACATAATTCAGAACCTCTGACTGTATACACCATAAAATAAAACAGATAACCTGTATACTGAAACATATACATCTTATACTGAAATGTATGCAATGAGAGTGGACACAGTACCATTTAAATGAACATGTTTATTTTCATGTGTGTGGGTAGCTGCTAACACATCTTAAGATACTTAGGAAAACACAATATCTAGACACACTTCAGCTTGTATTTCATTTACCATATATACATTTCTTCCCTCTTATTTATTACTGTAACACCGGCTTCCCCATGGTTTACCAGAACCCCTTCAGCATTAGCATATGATGGTGGGCAGCACTCAAAAATATTTGAATCCTTGTAGGGTTTCAAATAAACCCTCTTTGCTAGGCTGCTGCTGTGTGGACTGAGCTCATTTGCATAACAGAACTCCCACATCTACATGAGCCACACAGGGTTTGTTGGAGCTGAGTGTTCTGTTCAGTAGTCTGAAGTCAGAGCTTGGAGAGTTCAGAGTGTGTGTAAGTTGGTCCTCTGCCTTGAGCAGGCCAACTTTAGAGGGAGAACCCCTCTGTTTGTTTTCTCGTCCTAGAAGTGTCAGCAATTGGTCTGTGTGCCAGCTAGTGGTGAAAACCTTTTTCCAGGCCACTTGGGGGTGAATTTCTTCTCAACTGCATGAAATTGTCTGGAGTCAGTTCAGTGAGTAATCTGTGTGGGGAAACTACCTCATCTTGTCACTTCCCAAAGTGCTGCCCAGATAGAGATTGTTTGTTTTACAACAAAAGGTATGGACTTCGAAATGTAAATGTTTGGGATTCTGTCATTCAGTTCAGTACTTCAAAAGCCCTTCAGCCTGGGGTTATGTGTTGCTACTGCTGTGACTTTCCAAAGTTGCTGTGGGGATGGTCTCTGGAAGAAGACCTCTACAGAATATGAGAAAGCGTGTTGTTCAATGTAATTTTCTACAAATGCCTTGTGAGCACAACAATGCTTAATATACAAGTTCACTTGTTGTGTAGTTTGGGTTGGCTGATGCCTTGCAAGGAGCCCAACAAGGTCCAGATGCAGGTTACTAGGATCTATATACTAGGATGGTAAGACAGGCAGAAGGCTTCAAGCCCATGGCGCCTGCCTCCCGCACTAGTGGGGTATGTGTGCCCAATTTATTTCCAAGATATGTTTGTCTAATTTTCCTTTGAAAATTAGGAAAGTATTGGCCTCCACCACCTCTTTAGGGAGGTTATTCCATAAAGGTATGATCCTTTGGGTAAAGAAATATCTCCACAAATCTGTCCTGTGGAAAGTCAGCTTTAGTTGGTGTTTATGACTTCTCAGACTGTCTAGCCTATTTGGGGGTGTTAGTCCCAAACTCTCCACCAATTCGGTATCTCTGGATATTCTGTACATTAGTAACAGGTCTCCTCTGATGCATCTTAGCTGCAAAGGGTATAGATTTATCTTCCTCAATCTTGACACATAAGGTTCTTACTGATACCATCTACCATTTTGGTCATTCTTCTTTGCACCACTTCCAAGCTGTTTATATCTCTGGAGATGTGGGCTCCATAGGGGTATACAATAATCTAGGTGTGGTCTAACAAGTGCTCAGTACAGAGGCATAATGCATGCTCTGTTCCTAGTTACAAATGCTTTCTTTATACAGACAGTTATTTTGTTTGCTTTATTGGTGACTTTGTTACAGTGTGAACTGAAGGATACATTTTTGTTGATTAGTATTCCCAGGTCTATCTGTCAATCTTAGCTGGGTGCCAGTCAGAGTATAGGTTTCATGTCTGTTATTTTTACCTAGGTGCATCACCGCACATTTCCCGATATTAAAATTATTAAACCCTGGAGACCTAAGTTTGAATCCCACAGCCCCCACTTGCATACTGTGTGACCCTGAGCAAGTCACTTAACTTCCTTGTGCTCCCAGGTCACACCTGTAAACAAGCTTTCAGCTTAGTGTGTCTCTCCTGGCAAAAAAAAAAAAGAAAAGTGCATGCCAGTTAGTGCTGCCCATTTTTTTAACTTATCCAAGCCTTCTTGCAATGAAGTCACTTGTTCATCTACTCCTACTTCAGCCCCACGTTTTGAATCATCTGCAAATTTAATGCAGTAATTTGTGATCTCCTTGTTAATGTCGGTTATTAATATTGAGAACAGGACCCAGTATTGACCCCTGGGGCACCCCACTGGTGACTAAACCATTCTCAGATGAATGTCTCCTAATCCTAACTTTTTGAGTTCTGTCAGCCAATTGTGTACCCACCTGAGTGTGACTGTATTACTGCCTTGTGTATGTATCTTTTGTAAAAGGGTCCCATGAGGTACTTTTTTCAAATGCCTTTTTATAGTCCAGATAAATAACATCAATTGTTTTTTTGTTGTCTAAAGACTTGCTGACCTTTTTGTAAAAGACGATTGCAGATGTATTGCTTTGAGAAAAGGACTACCTGCATAATTACCTTCCAACAACATGGTAGAGTGTTAAAATAATGCCCTCCACTGAAGCTTCATTACTATGCTGCCTGTGTGTGTATGGGATTTAGAGAGCACTATTTTTCCTCTGGCTCATGTTCCCTCCTAAGAGGCATCAAAGGAGGCAGGACTTTGTCTAGGGGCATGACCAGGACACCTAGATGGACAGGTTTGGGGTAGGTGGGCAAGCAGGTGCCACCCACTAGGGGCAGGCATGTGTTCCCAGGGTGGAAGGAACTTGCATCCAGGAATAGGGAGGAGATACCTTGTCATTTCTACCTTCCTAGGTTGCAAGAACAGCCTCAGAGGAACATCAAGGTTTTTGACAAAGTAGCTACAGAAGGTAGATCTTGCATCTACCTGCATCATAATGTGATATAAAACTAAGTCTGGTGTTCACTGTAACCAGCTTAATGTCCCCCTTTCAATAATGATGTACTAAATTATCACCTTACTTTGTCATTTATGAATATTCATATTGTCTGAACTTCTTATCCTAAAGCAGTGTCTTTACAATACAGAAAATGCTGAATTCAAAATATAAAAGAGAAAGAACTGAATTGTTCTGCATTTTAAATGCAGTCGGCCAAAATTGTAACTATAAAAGAAATACATTTTTTCACTTCAGCTAGGCATCCAATGTCAAAATGAATATTTCTAACATCCTGCCATATATTGTAGTGTGGTCAACTACTGACAACAAGGTGTAGCACAGGAGAGTCGGTGTGTAAAATTAGCACTGTGCTTCATGCCACATGAATGGGGGCAAAATGCTGAAATAAATGAAAAATCTATCAAGGGTGATGGTTTTCACAAATAACAGTAAAAGCACAGTTACTGACACAAGAAGTATCATTAATTTGCAGGGCCATTGCAAATGCCAGCATGAAAAGCAAAAGGAAAAAGTATACCGGTATCTCTTCAATTAGGAAATATGGGAGACTTAACAGTTTTAAGGTAAGTTAGTCCATCTTGACTTATTTGCTGCATATGCATTTCAGTTGCTAAGGGGTCCTGGCCTGTTTCTTTCTTCAAGCTAAGCTAGCTAGAGTATGTCTAGCACTAACACTGATGGGAAGGTTTGGCAGATTAGCAAGAATCTCTTTAAATCGCTTTTTGGCAAATTGAAATCTCCTCCATAGTGTTTTATTTGGCTTGCCTCTGGCTTGAGAGAAGTTAAAGGAAAACTTCACCCATTGTCCAAGTCTGGTGTCTCTGTGATTTTTCTGAATTTGCTAAAAAAATCTATCCTGCACATTTTAAGTCCCTCCATAGGAGACATCAATAAAGTAACACATACACACACACACACACACACACACACACACACACACACACATATGCACACAGCAGAACATAGCTGCAAAATGATTAGATTTATCCACATGCACTGTCTTCCATGCAGGACATAAGCAATTGAATCAAAAGTACACACACACACACACACACACACACAGAAGAACACAACTGCAAAATGATTAGATTTGTTTACAAGCACTCAAGCACTGCCTTCTACACAAGACACACACACACACACACACACACACAGCAGAACATAGCTACAGAATGATTAGATTTGTCTTCCATGCAGAACACAAGCAATTGAACCAAAAGTACACACACACACACACACACACACACACACAGACACACACAGCTGTAAAATTATTAGATTTGTCTAAAAAAACTATGCACATTATTATTACTCTGTTGTGTGAGTAAAGCATATCTGAACACTTTGTAGGTTACAGAAATTAAATCTACAAACAAACTACAAACATTATTATTAATGAGTAAACAGACCTGCACTCGGGGGGGGGGTACCCTGTAACAAAAAAAACAGTACCTGGAGGTTTAAAGTAAAGGAACAACTGTAGCAATGGGTACTTAATAAATGAAGGTCCGCACTAATGTTTACCAGATGTTTGCTTCATGTAATGGTCACAGCAAACATTACAGGAAATGCTCTCCACAATTATCTTTCCGTGGCCAAGTGGGGCATGTAGTCTTGTTTGACAATTAAATGGAGAAAATATTAAACATTATTGTGGATCTTCATTTATTAAGTAACCTGAGCTAGAGTTGATCTGTGACTTTAAGTCTTACATATATGAACACTGGTTATGTCACAGAAAGAACATCTAGAATGCAATTGGCAGTATGACCCAAATTAAATATTACTCTGTTGTGTGACTGGAGCATATCTTAACACTGTGTAGGTCACATAAATTAAATCTACAAATAAACTATGAACATTATTATTAAACTTCAGTGTGAGTGAAGCATATCTGAATGCTAATGAGTAAATGGGAGGGTGTTACCCTGTGACAAAAAAAAACAAAACAGTACTGTACCTGGAGGTTTAAAGTCAAGGTACAACCTAAGGTGTATAACCTTTTGCATAGATCAGTGACCTCCCTGTGTCAATGGCCACAATTACTGCTAAGCATTGAATGCAGGCAACAAACAATATAAGCATAAAACAAGGACATGGAAAAATTATTATAATATTCTGGATAGAATATTGGGTTGCTTATTGTGTTGTGCTAGCATATACTGCAACAGTGAAATTAACCATCGCAGTCAAAAGTTTGTGCACTGGAAAGGCTCAGCTGCTTGCAGAGTCCTTCCTTCCCTGACACACACACATACACACACACACACACACACACACACACACACACGCATCACACACACACACGCGGGCGCGCGCACACACACACAAATAATCATGGCATGGTGCCTGTTACATGAAAATAACTACTGAAGTATGAATATTGCCCTTGAGATTGTAAAGGTGTGCTGTGAAAGTTTTTAAATATTATAAATACATTTGCAAGTACCTAGATAAAGAAATGAATATGTCTGAGTAGTACAGTACATGAATAAAAATGTAATTATCGCCAATGTGTAATAATTACATGACATTGGATTTAATTTTGCTGCCCTGTAAGTTTGGTATCTTGGATCAGTAATCAATGCAGGTTATAGTACATTAAAAAATGACAGTACATAAAGGTAGTAAATATAATACTGGGTGCATGGTATAGAAGAAAAAAAACTTACGAAGTTGGTACAGAAATGGAAATGTTAGTCCTGTAAAGGACATCATTGAACTAATCTGATTTGTGAAGAAGTTTGTGAGGAATACACAGAAGAGTCACTTATGTTGAGTTGATCAATGTAACAAGGAAATATTTGGGTTATGATATATCAGTAGCAGTAATGCTGTAGCCAGTTAACTATTAGCCAGTCACTTTCAGTCTATAGATCCAGCCTATATGGGTCTGGTTTCTTAGCAGTAATTTAAGATTGCTCATCTCCAGCAACCTAAAAAGCAAATGTTGGATGTGTTACATCCAACATTGTAAGACTGTATAGGCACTATAAACTAAGGCATTGCTTAAGTTGATATCCTTTGCATGGAAAGTGGATTTGACACAGGCATGTAAGATTCACCCAATGTGAATTACTGGGAAAGGAATCTAAAGACATTTGAATCTCAGACAAAAAGTCTGGCAGTTTTCCTGGCACCTGACATTTACCATTATTGCATGAAGTGACTGAAGACTTGGGGATGTTAGCATATGAACAGGTTTTGTGCTTTGCAGTTTAATATAAGAGTGTGATAATGTCATGGGCAGAGAAAGAGGATGGAGTCTGTAGGAAAAGAAGCTTTATACAAAATAATTTATTACTCTGTTGAGTGAGTGTGACAGTGTAAACACTACACTGGGAAACAAGAGGTTAACCTCTTGTTTGAGGCTGAGGAAATGCAGGGAATGCAACATCAACAGGAAAGTGGGGTGCCTCCCCAGGTGTGGCTAATTAGAAGGATTGTTGAAAGGCAGAGAGCATCCAGCAAGGAGTTAGTTAGAAGCTGGGAACTGTTGCAGGGAGCAGGGACTCCTATGCAGAGAACCCTGCAAGATGGAGAGTGGAATGTGAGACAGGAACCAGGGCAGAACGTTAAGGAGAATGATTAAGTATTGGAGAGAGCCTTTGGGAAAACTTAAAACCTGCTGCTGAAAAACAGACCAGTTCTAGAGCAGAGAGTCCTGAGGTAAAGGATCAGTCTAGACAGCTGGGCCAAAAACAGTGAGTGGAAAGTACTGCTGAAAACAGCCTACAACTAAGGCAAAAAAGGAAAACTGTCTATGTTTTATTTGAGACTGTGCATTCAAAACTGCTGGCCCACAAACTGTTTGTTTCATTTGAGACTGTATATTGAGTAAACTGCTGGCCCACATAGGTGGTTCAAAGATTCCTTGTCAAGTCAGCCTGAAATAACTGTTTTGTGTTAACCTTTATGTTACCTGGCCAGGCTGGAGAAGTTGAAATGACTGATTACTGTATGCTTTTCTGGAGCAACAACTTACATGTGAAGCAATAAAAGTAAATTTTCTTCTGTGAACTTTAAACCCAGTGTGTTGCCTCTTCATCTACCATAGGCCAGCCTGTCACACATGGTGTCAGGGTAAGATTTGAACACCTGCTGGAGTGAGCAGGACTAGTTACATTCTGGAAAAATTGATATGGAGAAATTGCTGAAGCTCCTTACTGAACAACAACAACAGGCTTTCAGGCAGCTGGCACAGCAGCAGCAGGAGGCACAACAGTGGGAACAACAAGCACAGCAAGCCCAACAGGAGATGCAACAATGGGTACAACAGGCTCAGCAACAACAGGTTCTCACCCAGCTGGTTCAGCAGCAGCAGGGGGCACACCAACAGGCCCAACAAGCACAACAAGAGCAACAGGAGGCACAACAGCAGTTTCTTAAACAGCTAGGACAACAACAACAGCAGCTCCTGCTGTCCCTGGTGCAACAGCTGCAACATGATCCTACTGGTGAGGCTGGTCCGGTTATCATGGGGCCAGGAGTTCCTAGGATGAACACCTTGCTGACCAAAATTATGTCTGAGGATGATCCTGAGGCCTTCCTGGTAATGTTTGAGTGAGTGGTGGAAGCTGTTGGATGGCTCAGAACCCAATGGGCTGTCTGCCTTGCCCCCTGTCTAAATGGGGAAGCCCAAGCAGCCTATCAAGCCATGGACAGTACCACAGCCAGTGAGTACACAGAGTGAAAGCAGCAATCCTGGACCACCTAGGCATCAGTGCAAAAAGTTACCGACGGAGGTTCTGGAGCTTCAAATTTGCAGCAGGTGCACAACCTAGAGCAGTGGGACAACCATTGCAGGACCTGTGTTGGTGTTGGCTAAAACCTGAAGGATACAGTGGCCCTGAGGTGTCTGTGTTAATTATCTTGGAACAATATCTGAACATTCTGCCCCTGGGAATTCAGAGCTGGGTCCACAAACAGAAGATCACCACGCTAGCAGAGGCTATGCAGATCTCAGAACAAGTAATGGATGCTGAACTCTCCTCTCACCCCTTAATCCAGCTTACAAGGCCACCTGGGAAGATGGGGAATCATCCCGGGAGCCAGACTGAAGAAATATTGACTGGAACTGTGAAGGGACCTTGGAAATGTAGGGAGGGGGGTTATGGGCCAAATAAGGGTCAGACTCTGGGAAAGACAACAACCCAGCAGCCAAGGGAGACATTTCCTGAGGGTCTGCTGCCTAAACCCAGAGGCTTACCCCATAGCTGAGACACAGGGGCATGTTTCTCATGTGGACAGAAGGGTCACTTTGCAAAGAACTGCCCTCACATTGATTGTACCTTCATAGACTGCACATTTTGCAGTGTCAGTGGCTCAGTAGGTAGCACACTCACCTCTGAGGCCAGGAGATCAGAGGCCTGTGGGTTCAGTTCCCACATCTGGCACTTGGGTTAATATCCCAATACTGACACTGTAGTGCAGCATGAGAGGGGTGCTGCACTTCTGAGGTGCTGTCTTTCAGATGAGATGTTAAACCAAGGTCCCTTCTGCCTGGATTGGTGGTAGTTCAGGTGGATGTTAAAGATCCCATAGCACTTATCGAAAAGAGTAGGGGAAAGTTTTATTGTAACAGAAATCGTACAGTAATACACAAAACAGGATCCAGAAAAAAAAAGAGAAAACATAGATTAACTAATTTACATTCACGTCACAGCAAAATCAGAGTCTGTTACCCAAGGAAGGGCCTTCCAAAGTTCCAAAAGTTCCACCTCAGATAAATAAGTACTTTCTTGTAGGTAGATATTCTTTAAGTCTTGTACAATTTTTTCTCCAACTCAAATACGTGCATTTGTTTTGTTGTAATGTAAACAACCACCTTGCCATCCAGATATTCCACTTAATAACAACAAATACAAGATTCAAAGTGTCAGTATGCCAAAAGGACCACTGAGGGGAAAAACTCCATAAACAATATTCAAATAGGAAACTGTCTGAAACAAGGAAGTTTCCAGGCATGTGCCAAAAAGACCACCAAGTCTGAATAAAAGAACATTCAAGAAATAAATGAGATACAGTTTCAGGTTGAGGAAGACATAACAATCTCAAGCACATTGGTCTTGGAATTGCTTATGTTTATGATTTGCCTTTACGTTAATTCTTTCATGGCAAGACAGCCAGTGAAAGTCCCACATATGGGCTGGCACCCTTTTACAACATAACAAAAACAAAAGTGAAGGGATATATTGGCTGGGGCACTTATCAAAGGGCACCTGTATGACACAGACCATCGAAAGTAAAGTATTATATAATGATTTATGAGAAGAATTCAATAACATCTGAGCCGATATCTTCCATTGTTTCAGACGTAAGAAAATATGCTTAACGTGTATTGATATTCCAACATTATGTCATAACACAGTCAGGGTATTACATTCCCAGTGGCGAAACCATAATCTACAAGAATCATAAAACCTAGGTTCCCAACCCCTTTAGGTGTTAATCAACAAAGGCCTAAAATTTGCTATGAGGAAAATACAGGTAAAAAATAACAAAGGATTAATCATATGCAAACCACCCTCTGCAATTGGCAAGTATGTCACATTCCTTTTGATTGGGCTCAGCCTACTCCCCAAAATGCTTGAAAAACAGGCTAAGGACTGCAGTTTCTAATTGTTTAGGAATAGGAATATATAACTCAAATAAAGGAAGGTTGGTATTAAATAAGATTTAATCAAAAACACACTTTTTCCCCAAGTTGTCCTCTATTCCAGTAGGCCACCTTAAGTTTACCCTGTTGTAGTTTAACATCCCAATTGTAAAAATCAGAGTCCACTGTCCCAAAATAAACCCCCAAATATGAATAGGGTCCCAACCATACGTAAAGGATCTATAAGGTCTGAAGGTTAGGCAGAGCCTAACCGACACCCACACTTTTAGCATAATTCAAAACTGCACCAGAAAACATACCAAAATTAGAACATACCTCAGAGAGATAACCACAGAGGGCTCATATCAGCTACAAGAAAGCAAACATCGCCAGCATACGCAATAGCTTTATAAGGCGAGCGAGAACAGAACTAGAAATAGCATGAATCTGAGAATGGGCATTCAACCATCAAGCAAAATGTCCAGAAAAAAAACATACAATATAGGGCTCAATGGGCACCTTGTGAACCCTCTCTTGATGGGGATCATTGGTCCCACCTAACCATTTATTACTGGTACAGCAGTGGCTGTTGTATAAAACCATGAATCCAGCGAATTAAAACCACCTGTACATGTGACAAACGAAGTGCTTTCTATAAGAAATCATGGTTAACCGAATCAAAGCAGTCATTTTGATCCACGGAAACCACTAGTCCTGAAACAACATTGGCATAACCTATGAGAAAACAATTCCTGAAGAAGAATCGATGGTCAGAGACTTCTATTAGGTACCGAACATGACTGTGCAGGATGCAAAACCACTCCTGCTATTCTCACAAGACGCTTAGCAATAATTTTCATTAATACCTTAAAATCAGTATTCAACATACATAAAGGTGCCACCTTTCATGGAAATGTAACCTTTTGTTTTATACATATAAATCAAAGTACCCTTCTGTAAAATCCAAAGGAAGAATTTCACATGTTACTAAGGAATTAAACACTTCAGTCAGTTCTGAAACGTAGTGGTCACCTATTACCTTTATATAAGGCAGCAGTAGTCCATCCAGACCAGGAGTCTCTGTAAAGGTAAAGAGGAAATGGCCAATTTCAAATCCAGCTTTGTTATTGGTAAACATACTTGGTCCAAAATAGACTGTGAAGGATTTGGGATTTCAAGATCACTATATAAATCGCAGGATCAACAATAGCTACTGCTGGAAAAGAAGAAAATAAAACTAACTCAATGGTCTGTTACAATTTGACAAATATCTCGACTGAGAAGTAGATAGACCACCTATAGAATTAACTAGACATTGCCATTTTTTTTGGGAAATTTGACGGGAATTTGCCTTGAAAAGGGCATACAACATCATGGTTCCAGCCGTACTAAATTTTTGTTGATAATTAGTTGTTATGATTGCTGATTGAAAATTCAACATATCATCCCGTAGTCAGTTTTGTTTGTTGAGAAAGGTCATGCCCGTCAGATAAGCAATTGTTAATAAAGACTGAAGATGAACTCTCTTTGCAAATAATCCAAGTACTCACTTCTACATTTCTGATGGCTATAATTTTTTCAAGAAAACAACCAAATCATGCTTGGTTTTCAACCACCACTGAATAGGGTCTATATAACAGATAAAAACAGATTTATGGGTCCGAGAAATGACAACAGAGACTGCATAAAGGCCGGACTATGTAATAGGGATATGTTAAATTTCCAAAGTCCGTGTCCTTTATGAAGGGGAGCAACAGACCTAAACCAACAGACAACAACTTATGGTCTGAAAATGCAACAGCTTGTAGCTCGTAGTAGAAGCAATATTTAAAGTATGAGACACAAACACAAAATCAATCGAGTTGCCAATCTTACCTTCTGAAATGTAGGGTATGTTGTTTTGTAAAGTGACAAATATCGTCAGTCAAATGGGCAGTGGACCAATTTCCCTAATTCTGAGAATCACAAAACAGTTTTCTAGTAGTTGAAAAAGAACTCTTATCTTGAAGACTGCCATAAATTAAAGCTACCTAGTACGAAATGCGTGTGGACAGAGGTAGTATAAAGCTATATATGTATTTTAGTCAGAGGCTCAAAAGATTAATCACCCATAGGGATGGCCTAATCACAAATTGAATTTGTATCACCTGAGCTGCATCAAGAATAAAACGGAACCTCGGACATTAATTAAAATCCCAGACCTGAACGGAGTCTTGGTTTATGGACCAAAAAGAAGGTCCCAGTAACCAGTCCTGCTGTGTAGTCAGATTTTGTGTGGTATGAATCAGTATCTGCAACAAAAAATTCCGTCATAAAGAAAAACTGTCGCCTTCGTCCTCTCCATAATTATTTATTAATAGTATGACAAGTAAAATGAGATAAGTATTTAAGTCAGGAAACCTATCACGGCTCCTTTCCAACCATTTTCCTTTGTTTCACCCTGGCCTCTACTTTTGAGAGAACAGTACAGCTGGAATCAGATTCAGTAGTTCCATGAGGAGAGATGAAAAGGAAGGTGAGTCTGACCGCCTCCAGCATCATCTGAGACAGGTTGGGTAACTCAAAAGGTTGACAGTGGCAGAAGAAGACCCAGTAGCCCAGAGGAAGGTAACCTGGGACTGTTCTCAGACCTCTGACATCCAACACTGGTAGGTACCTGGAGGAGGAGGTGGAGGGTGGAGAGTACATGGCTTTGGACCTGGAAGAGGGTCAGGTAATGACAAAACAGGCTGGGAGGCTGAAAGGTATCTGAGGTCTTAACCAGAGTACTTGTGAAAAGGGGAGACCTTGTCGGCCGCTGTGCCTGTCTTCAACAGACACAGGGACCTGCATAGAAGATTGTACAACCGCTTGAGGGCGGTACTGCTGATGGACATGAATACGAGCCTTCTGTGCTTTAGTGACAATAAATGCTGATCAACCCCACCATCATGAGAACTTGATTATGAGCAGCTCAGTGACAATTTGAAATGTATGTCCCAGTTCATCTCAACTGCTGTATTGCACTCTTCAAACAATGGGCCCCCACATGATCCAATTCACCACACATATTGTATTTCATCCTGTCACACACATTACTGAGATGTGGGGTCACCACACTAGTAATAAGCCTTCGCTGACCCAGGTAAAATAGGACCCTCTATCCCGACTCTATAAAGAAATAATTAGGTAAGTGTACAGGACCTGACTCAGTGTGTTCAACAAAACCTTCATCTTCCATCCCCTGTCCAAATATTTTCAGTATCCAGGATGGCCTCCGCCTGACCCTGGATGTTACAGCTGTTTCAACCAATAGATAACATCAGCCACATCAACACCCTCATCCTTAGAACAAAACAGTGATGGTTTTAAAAGTGGGTTTGAAGAGGATTGCTGGAATGGGGTCCAAACAGCAGTGTTCCTCAAAGCATGGTATTTCATCCAGAAACGCTCCAAGCCACGAGCTGTTTGAAAGTTAATATCAAAGATGATTCACCAGAGATGTGAATCATCGATAAATTTCATGAAAAATTTTAATGAGTCCTTAAGAAGTGTACGAGCAACATATACATCATCTGGGAGCTCAGGTAACCCCCATAAACTAAATGTACTGCATTATGTCTTTTTGCTTCTTGGATTGGAAATTTGAATAAAGAAGAAAAAGAGCGACTCGGCTCAGTCTTTTTAGACATAGGTTGTTGTAAAACTGTACCTGTAGCCCCTGGGGATGTATCAGTAGAAAAAGCCCATAATTCTGGTCCTGGCAAATGTGCCAAAGTAGGGTTTTGTGTTAAAGCCAGTTCCTGTGGTAAGCTCAAGGGGTCAGGAGAGACTGCAGCCTTGTCTGCTATACTCTGCAACTCGGGGAAGTCGTCAGGACTGGGAGACCGCACAGGAGATGGATTGGAAATCCATCTCCCTGCAACCGGTTCCTGTACCCAGCCAACACCACGCAGAGCCATGTCCACAGACCAGGGAAGCTGTGTAGGGGAATCTACAACCTGGGGTACCATCAACGAAGGAGGTGAGGTAGCGGTCTCCATTCCATGCACTTCATCCACCACAAATGATTGGGAGGCAGGGGATATAGCATCAACAACTGGCGCACTCGGGGCCTCTAAACACTCCTGGACGTCAGCCGATGGGTGAGTCTCCATAGTTCATCCTCCAGAAACTCCCGCCGCGACAGGAGAGAAGTAATATGTGGTTCAGCGTTGTGGTCTTTTAAGGTTTGAAGTTCTTGACAGAGTTTCATTCTAGTGAGCACAAAACTGTGTTTGGCATCAGCCAGACATTCACGTAACACCTTCTCTGCATTACAAGCTACTTCATGATCTGAGGAGGAAAAATCCTCCATTACGTCACCTGTAGGCATAGAACAAGAGTCCATAGCAGTATCAGGGAGCTGAGGTTCAGGCACTGTAGTCAGGACATGCAAGTTAGATTCCATAGTAGTACAATTCTGTGGTAAGTCCTCTATAAATTCATTGGCAGTCTCCACGAAATCAGAGGTGGGAGCCGAGACCAGAACTCCCACCTCCATAGCTTACTCTACAGCAGGCACAGGGACGTCCGCCATCTTGAACAGAGGTTCCCCCTCTGAAGAGTAGGGTAATTTTTTTATTGAAAACAAACAAAGGAATAACAGAGCAAATAATCACACTAACATTTGATTACATCAGAAAAAAAAAAATAAACATAAAAAGTAAATCAGTGTCCGTTGCATTAGTCAGTTCCTCCATATAAAATATTCATCTAAACAATAGAAAATTTACAGTATAAAATCATAATCCCTCCATAATGTTTTCCAAAAGATACTGTTAAGGCTCAGTTTCTCTTTCAGTTTTAAATGAACCAAATCTTGATAAACCATAAAATACAAATCTAGTGCTGAAATGGATTGTTGTTGCAATACTAATAGACACCTCGATATCCAAATCCAATATAAAAAAACATGTATGATTTGTAAGGTATTAAGAGAACCTTCTGACAATGCATTATAAGAAAACCCAAAAAATAAAAGATCTGCAGAGGGTGGGACTAATATCTTATTCTTCCAGCGATGTTTGACCACATCCCAAAAGTCCTGTACATAAGGGCAATGAAAATACATATGTTCCATAGTTTCTAAAAGAAATGTACAGCATTCTCTCGGGCAATAACGGTCTTGAAGTCGTTTACGCTTTTGGTTATTACGGACATTAATTTTTAAATGTAACCTCAACCACGCTGAATCCCACATATGAATAGGAATACGTTCATTCAAGATGTATGTAGCAATACTCTTTTGAACCCATGGAGGTTTATCCACAAAAGGAGATTCAGAAAAGAAATTACATAAAATCTCGAAATACAGTTTTTTCCGAGGGAGCCTTAAAACCATATCCCATTTAACTTCCCAGTGCTGAATTTTATCAAAAACTTCAGACCACTCCTTAGGTAGTCTAGGATGCCTTTTGTTTTTGTGGACAAACTGATCCATTAACCATTCTGTCATAACAACACAAAGTTTACTAGTAACAAAGGGAGTCCAAAGAAAAGTGTGTTGCTTCAACATCGGCAATATATTAGCATACAAAAAAACTGAAAAAAAAAATATAAGAGGATTGAGCATGTTCAGGCCCCCTGATTTAATATCTAAATATAGTATATTCTGTTTAATTGGGTTCAAACGACTCCCCCATATTCCCCCCCAAAAACATTGCATAACCACCATTTCCAACCATTTGGGTAACAAACAAACAGTACTTAAATATAGGAAAACCGGAATCAAAAAGGTTTTTATCAAATAGACCCTCTTCTTTTTTGATAGTGTCCATTTATTCCAACCTACCACTTTCCTATAACCTGTTTGCAAGGCCATCGACCAATTGAAACCTGCACTATCATTACCCCCAAAGTAAATACCTAAAATTTTACAGGGGACCTGAGCAACTACAATCCCACCTGCCATTTCTACAGTAGTAGGGAATCCGGACAGCTGTAAACAATGGGATTTTTGTTCATTAATTCTAGCTCCCGTTATGTAACCTAAAGCTGTGATTAATGCACAGACAGAGTAAATGGAATGACTATCATGTAATATTAAACATAAATCATCTGCATATGCCACAACTTTCGCATACACCTTGGTACCATCACATACACTCAATAACCGGGGAGATCTATTTAAGACCCGCAACATAGGGTCCAAAGCTAAAACACATAAGTATGGACTAAGGGGACATCCCTGGCACACTCCTTTCAGTATATAATGTCTATTACCCTGCCAACCGTTTTCATATGGAATACTATATGCCAATGCATAGCAGAGCTGTAGCCAATGTATAAATAAAGAGGGAATCCCAAACCCTGCCAAACATTGCCATAGATAAGGGTGTGAAACCTCATCAAAAGCTTTTGCTTGGTCCAAACTCACAATTTAACCTTCTATAGGAGGCAACCCATCTCCTTGACCTCCAGAGGTCGTAATTTCCCTAAGATATAATAAAACATCCTTAATATTATGTCCTGGGGTAGAACAAAATTGAGAGCTGCTAACCAACTCGGGCATTACTAAAGACAATCTATTGCCTAGCAATTTAGAAAAAATCTTGAAATCCACATTTAGCAGGGTTAAAGGCCGCTGATTCCCTAAGTCTGAACGATCTCCCTTTTTATAAAGAAAGATCAACAAGCCTTCATACATTTGGGAGGGTAAATAAAATTCATGTAGAAAAAAATTATATAAAGTCACAAGTTCCGGAGCCATAATCTGCCACAAAACTTTATAGAACTCATTCGGCAAGCCATCTGATCCAGGAGAAACATTTGATTTAAGAGAGGAAATAACGGTTTCTGGTTCCAGTAATGTAAAATCAGATGTCAAGTTCTGTTGCATGTCAACCGGAACCCGGGGAAGATCATCAGCTTGTAATATCCAGTCCACATATGCAGAATCCTTATGATTTACTGTAAAAGTACAATTAACATGGGCATTTAAGGTTTGCATAATATCAGCATTACTCACAGCCAATAATCCTGTAGATGTCCTTAAAGATGAAAACAACCTACTCTCACGAAGTTCCTGACCAGCTAAAAAAGGATTAGCATAGGCTGATTTACCCTGTGTGCCGAAGGAGTGTTCCTTATACAAAGATTTTAACCTATCATATTGGTATTGTGCCATATGCAATTTGGTAACCTTAATATCCTGGGACACATCTATCCCTCCCAGAGTTTGAACAGACATAAGTGACCGTAATGATTTCCGTAGGGCTAAATACTGTTCATACTGTGCTCGTGCTCTATATTTCCCTATTGATTGGAGATAACTAATCAAACACCTTTTCAAATCAACCCACCAATCAGCTATAGAGTCATATAAAAAAATCGTAGTTTTCTTATCTTTCACAATAGCATGCAAATCCAACATCACAGAAGATTGGAACAATAAAGACACGTTTAATTTCCAAATCCCAGGACCTCTTTGTCTAGAAGGAGGGTTTTCAAGTTTAACTCCAATCAAGCAATGATCCAAAGATTCTACAGGTTCATAAAGAAGCTTCTCAAATTTTAAAGATTAATGAATAAATAAAAAAATCAATCCTGGAAGATAAAGTACCCTTAAAAAAAGTGGGTTTAGCTTTAACTTTACTTAAAGAATGTGAATCCACCAAACCTGCAAAAGAAACAAGAGATTTTAAAAAGGACTTATCGCAATATTGTTTACCAACAACCATTTTAGTTTGGAGATTTATATTAAAATCTTCACCGAAAAATATTTGGGCGACTAGTATAAAGGTATGGTTGAACCTTTTTCAACAATGCAATCCAAGACGCTTTCATCTGGGGCCCATATAAAGTAATTAAGCGACAAGATAAGCCTTTTAAAACTACGTCCAATATAAAAACTCTCCCAGGTTCTAAATCAATCAGCCTTTGTAAGTGTACCTCAGATGTAAGAAAACAAACACCAACTCCACTGCACGCTTCCTCCCCTCATAGACCAATATGATAGTCCCCAATGCCAATCCCTTTCTGCCTGTGAAACTTCATTGCATGAATGTAGTCTTGTGTCCTGCAAAAAATATACATTGTAGTGAAAATTAGATAATATACTAAAGGTAGTCAGCCTCTTCCTCATGGATTTCAAACTGTTAACATTCAGGGTAGCAATCGATATCATAGAACATTCAGGGAGTGGGTTTAGGGCATTTCACACTCGATCTAGTTTGATGTTTTCTAGATCCAAGTTTAGTAGTTTTAGGAGGAACAGGCTTGCTTTTAACTAACCCTGCATCATTTTGTAAAGCAGAAGAAGAATCTAACAAAGGTTGAGCTTCATCTACCTGATCTCCCCCAGGAAGAAAAAGCTTCAAACCTGTTAGCCAAAGGTAAAGGAGACAAAGGGGGATTACTCTGACCTGACAAAGGAACTTTGTCTCGTTCCATTGAGTCAAAACTATGCAACTCAGATTCTTTTTCAGGAATCCCAGGCAAATCAACTATCGTGTCATGAAATTCATAGATACATAGATACATAGACAGTGTCGGCAGATAAGGGCCTATGGCCCACCTAGTCTGCCCATTTGAGCTTGTAAGTTCAGTTTGTTTTCCTAGAAGTCTATTTCCCCCCTGACCTCTAGAATTCCTTTATGTCTATCCCATGCATTCTTAAATCCAGTGATTGTTTCAGCCCCACCACTTCCTCTGGCAGGGTGTTCCACTTGTCCACCACCCGTTCTGTGAAGAAATTCTTTCTCATGTTTCCTCTGAATGTCCTCCCTCCAACTTCATCCCATGCCCTCTAGTCCTGAAACATCTTTTCACTTAAAATAGTGTTTTCCTGCACCCTGTTCCTCCCTGTAAGATACTTGTATGTCTCTATCATATCCCTCTCTCCCTCCTCTCCTCCAGGAGTACATGTTCAGTTCCTTCAACCTGTCTTCATAGGATTTGTGATGCAACCCATGCACCATCTTTGTTGCCCTCCTCTGAACCTTCTCTACCCTGTCTATGTCCTTACGTAGGTATGGTCTCCAGAACTGTACACTGTGACTCCAGGTGGGGCCTCACTAGTGTCTTGTATAGCGGAATTATGACCTCCCTTTTCCTGCTGGTGATGCCCCTGCCTATACATCCCAGCATCCTATTTGCTTTACCTGATGCCTTGTCACACTGTTTCCCTACCTTGAGGTCATCAGAGATGACAACCCCAAGATCCCTTTCCTGCTTGGTGCATGCTATATCCTCACCCCCAACTGATATATTGTGCCAGGGTTTTTGTGCCCCATATCCATTATCTTGCACTTCTTTGCATTGAATTTCAACTGCCAAACCCTTGACCATTCTTCAAGTTTCTGCAGGTCCCTTCTCATTCTGTCTACACCCTCTGGTGTGTCTACTCTGTTACAGAGCTTTGTGTCATCAGCGAACAGTGAAATTCTGCCTTCTATATCCTGTGCAATGTCACTGATGAAGATGTTGAATAGGACTGGTCCCAGCACTGATCCCTGTGGTACCCCACTGGTCACTCTTCCCTCTGTGGAGTGACAGCCATTTACCACCACCCTTTGTGTCCTGCCACCCAGCCAGTTACCTACCCACCACACTACTGTCCTGCCCACACCCATATTCCCCAGCTTGTGTAATAGTCTTCTATGTGGCACAGTGTCAAAGCCCTTGCTGAAGTCCAGATAGGCCATGTCCACTGCCCTCCCCTGATCCACCTCCCTAGTCACCCAGTCAAAAAATTCAATGAGGTTGGTCTGACATGACCTCCCCCTGGTGAAACCATGCTGCCTTGGGTCCTGTAGTCCATTGACAACCAGATGTTCCACCAATCTCTCCTTCAGTAGTGCTTCCATGATCTTCCCCACTACCGAGGTGAGGCTGACTGGTCTGTAGTTCCCTGCTTCCTCTTTGTTCCCACTTTTGGATATGGGGACTACATCTGCTGTCCTCCAGTCTTTGGCCTCCCTGTTTCCAGTGATTGGCTGAACAGGATAGCCAGAGGTTCAGCCACCACCTCTCTTAGTTCTTAAGGACCTGGGGTGTACCCCATCTGGCCCCATTGCTTTGTCAACTCTGTACTTCCAGTTCCTTCAGGACCCTTTCTCGTAAAGGGACTTGTGTCCATTTCTGCACCATTCTCACCCTTGTATTCCCTTCAGACCCATTACCCCCCTCTTCCTTAGTAAAGACTGAGCAGAAATACCTGTTCAATATGTCAGCTTTACTGTTGTCAACCTCCACGCTGCTCCCATCCTCCCCCTTCAGTCTAACTATCCCTCCCTTTGTCCTTCTTTTTTCACTTATGTACCTGTAAAAGGTTTTGTCCCCTTTAACCACTGATTTTGCAATGTGTTCTTCTGTCTGAGCTTTGGCTTCCCTTACTGACTTCCCTGCCTCCCTTTGTTTCTCCTGGTACTTCTCCCTATCCCCTTCTGCCTGTGTCTTTTTGTATTGCCTGAATGCAGTCTTTTTGGCTTTCACTTTCTTTGCTACCTCTTTGGAAAACCATAATGGTCTCCTCTTTCTTTTCCTTTTGCTAACCTGCTTAATGCATAATTCTGTTGTTCTTATAATCCCCATTTTAAATACTGCCCACTGTTCCTCAATCCCTGATTCCTGTCCCATTCCCCTTAATGCCTCTTTCAAGCATCTCCCCATTTTCCAAAGTCTGCCCCCTAAAATCCAGGATACGTGTTTTGTGTGGTTTGGTTCTGCTCTTTCTGTGATTTCAAACCACAATGACTGATAGTCACTGTTACCAGGTGCTCCCCACTGTTACCCCATCACACTGTCCCTGTTTGTGAGCACAAGGTCCAGTATTGCCTTCTGCCGAGTTGGTTCCATGACCAGTTGCGAGGAAGGCACCCTGAAGGAGTCCAGGATAAATCTGCTCCTAGTTGATGCTGCTGCTGGGATGCTCAGTCCACATCTGGTATATTGAAGTCTCCAACCAGTGCCACCTCACCCTTGTCAGCCATCCTTTGGATGGCTAGCATCAACTCCCTATCTATTTCTTCCTCCTGGGCTGGTGGTCTATAGACCACACCTGTGCAGATGGCTGGCCCCATTTTCCTTTCCAGCTTAACCCACAGTATCTCCCCCATTTTGTTCCTCCTGGGATCTGTGTGGCTCTTATGTCATTTTTCACATACAGTGCCACTCCTCCTCCCTTCCTGCCTGCTCTGTCTCTTCTGAATATGTTGTAGCCAGGTATGGCCATCTCCCAGTCATGGTTATCATTACACCAGGTTTCAGTGATGGCCACGATGTCCAGATCTGACTGTACAATGACAGCCTCCAGATCTTCCATCTTGTTGCTAAGGCTGCTGGCATTTTGTACACATGGCTTTCCATGATTTGACCTCCCTAGACTGCTTCACTGTTCTACTCCAGCCCCTTCCTTGGTTGTCATTTATCCCTGGTTCTCCTTGCTGTCTGCCCTTCTGCTGAATTTTGCCCCTTTTCTGCTTATCCACCTTTGGACACTAATCTCCAACTTTTGCACACTGCTTTGCAGAGATAGCCTCCTCTGGTTCACTGGTTCCATTACTAGCTGTGGGGGTGAGCAAGTAGGTACCATCCTTGCTGGCCTGCCACCCCTTTTGCTAGTTTAAATGCTTGTCAATGTAGCATTTAAACTTATCATTGGTCTTGGATTCCCTCAGGATGGATGCAGGCCGTTAGGCTTGAACAAACCTCCATCCCTCCAGATGGGTCCCCAGTCACCAATGAACCAAACCCTTCCTCACAGCACCAGTTCTTCAACCATGAGTTAAAGTTCCTGGTGCATGCACTCCTATGTCTCCTTGCCTCTCACAGGTAGTACTTCTGAGAAAGTGACGAAGTAGCTACTTGCTTGAGACCCTCCCCAGTTTCCTAAACTCTTCCTGAACTTCCTTTGGCTCCCCATTTGCCAAGTCATTAGTACCTAGGTGGATAATGACATCCAGCTCACCCTCCTGTCTTGCCTTCCCAGTGATCCCCAGTATCTTCCTTCCATCCCTCCATGCAGTGGCACCTGGTGAGCACCTCACCTCCCTGTCCTCCCCTCCTGTGTTCCTAGCTGGATCCCTCTTATGATGGAGTCCCCACCAGGATTTGCTTCCTCCTCCTCTGGGGTCCACTGCTTTCCCCACTGAGGTCACCTCCTTGCCTAACCTCCACATCCTTTCATTCCACTTCCCTAGGTACCTCTATTTGGTTGTCCTCATTGCCAGTGTGGCATATGAGTTCTTGAAAGGAATAGGATCTGGGATGTGCCTCTGCCTGACTGCTCTAACCCTCTCAGGCCACTGTCATCCAAGTGCTCTCGTTCTCGGCATCCTTTGAGGCAGCTGCATTGGACTGGGTGGTTCCTGGACAGGGGTGATGGTACTCCTGACCCAGTTTACTTCCTCTCTGAGTCTGGCTACCTCATCCCTCAGTCCCGAGAGATGCATGCAGATGAGGGCAGCACCTCCAGTGTCCAGAAGGTCTGCTGAATATGGCTGCCTACAGCCACTACATTGACCACTCCCACATTATACTGCAATTCCACTACTTATCTGCTACTGAAGCTCTCTTAGTTCTCTTTTTATTTATTTACAGTATTAAAATCCTGTAACTGATCCTCAGATATATATTTTTAAGGAAAAAGAAACCAATAAATAAATAAATGAGTCAAAACACTTATCGTGCTGAGGGTGGTCTTCTTCCCCTTATGCCCCTCTACTTCACACCTCTTACTATACCCTGTGTTTAGCTCCTGTCAAATCAGATTTATCAGGGCATATAATTAAGAGTTGGGGAAGGGGTGGGGGCAATATGCAGCAATTAAAGACAGCACAGAATTACACCACCACTATTTTTAAAATTTTCAACAGCCCAAAAACAATTATAAGTAAAGACAACACAGAAAGAAAGTATAGTGTCACTTACAAGCCTACAATCTAAGTTTAAAGAAAAATACAGTTACAGTTACTCTGAAGCTACTTGCTCCTTCTCCTACTGATTCATAGTGTAAGTTGATACAGTACCCTTCCAGCACTAAACTCACTGACTTTTTCCTTCCTTTCTTTTTTAACTATAACAAGACACCTTCTACTTCTAAAGATTTGTCTGTTTCATCTCAACAGACTACCCTCTGTTGAGATAGAATGTTATATTAATAAGAAAATGGTATCTTCTTTAGTTAGCTGCTCAGCCTGATAAGGAAGGGTAGCAACTAGAAGGTAATTTGAGTCATCTGCTTGAAATTGTCTGCTTACACCCCAATTGCTCTCTCCTCCTACTGTTCTTGTGAGTAGTTGATTCAGTACCCTCCAGCCAGAACACACAATGATCTTTGTTGTTTCTTTTCTTTTTTAACTCTACATAAGATCCCTTCTACTTCTAATAAAGTATCTGTCTGCTTAATCTCAACAGACACTTACTCCTGTTGAGAGGGAAGTGTTAAATTAATAGGAAAATGGAAGCTTCTTCTAGTTGGCTGCTTTCTGCTCTACAAGCAATGCTAGCAACAGAAAGTTGTAATATCAGCCACCTGTTTTATATTGAGTAAGTGACAGCCCCAATTAAGCTCTCTCTCCTCCTTCTGATTCAGCAAAGTAAGTTGATACAGTACTCTTCCCAGCACAGAACACACACTGGTTTTCTTTCTTTTCTCTTTTTTTAACTCTAAATAAGACCCCTCCTACTTCTAATAAAGTATCTGTCTGCTTAATCTCAACAGACACTGACTACTGCTGAGCTAGAGGTTTTATATTAAGAAAATGGTAGCTTCTTTTAGTCAGCTGCTTTCTGCTCCACAAGCAAGGCTAGCAAAAGGAAGTTGTAATTTGAGTCACCTGATTGTATGTTATCTGAGCCACACCCCCAATTACTCTCTCTCTCCTCCTACGGATTTAGCAAAGTAAGTTGATACAGTACCCTTCCCAGCACAGAACACAAATTGACTTTCTTTCATTTCTTTTTTTATAGCTCTAAATAAGACCTGTTCTTCTTCTAAAAAAGTATCTGTCTGCTTAATCTCAACAGGCACTGTTTCCCATTGAGATAGAAGTGTTAAATTAATAAGAAAACGGTAGCTTCTTCTAGTTAGCAGCTTTCTGCTCTACAAGCAAGGCTAGGAACAGAACATTGTAAAATGAGTCATCTGTTTTATATTGTCTAAGCCACACCCCAATTAAGCTCTCTCTCCTCCGATGGATTCAGCAAAGTAAGTTGATACATTACCCTTCCCAGCCCATAAGACACACTGACTTTCTTTCTTTTCTTTTTTATCTCTAAATAAGACCCCTTCTACATTTAATAAAGAATGGGTCTGCTTAATCTGAACAAACACTGACTCGTCTTGAGATAGAAGTGTTAAAATAATTAGAAAATGGTAGCTTCTTTTAATTAGCTGCTTTCTCCTCTACAAGCAAGGCTAGCAACAGGAAGTTGTAATTTCAGTCACCTGCATTTATATTGTCTAATCCACACCCCTAATTAAGCTCTCTCTCCTCCTACTGATTTAGCAAAGTAAGCTGATACAGTACCCTTCCCAGCACAGAACACACACTGACTCTCTTTCTTTCTTTTCTTTATAAACTCTAAATTAGACCCGTTCTACTTCTAATAAATTACCTGTCTGCTTAATCTCAAAAAGATACTGACTCCCATTGAGATAGAAGTGTTAAATTAATAAGAAAATGGTAACTTCTTCTAGTTAGCTGCATTCTCCTCTACATGCAAGGCTAGCAACAGAAAGTTGTAATACGAGTCACCTGTTTTATACTGTCTAAGACACACCCCAATTAGGCTGTCTCTCCTCGTACTGATTCAGCAACGTAAGTTGATACAGTACCCTTCCGAGCACAGAACTCACACTGACTTTCTCTCCTTTCTTTTCTTTTTTAACACTATTTTAATAGAACTATTAAATTAATAAGAAAATGGTAGCTTCTATTATTTAGCTGCTTTCTGCTCTACAAGCAAGGCTAACAACAGGAAGATATAATTTGAGTCACCTACTTTTGTTTTATCTCTGCACACCCCCAAGTAAACTCTCTCACCTCCTACTGATTTAGAAAAGTAAGTTGATAGAGTACCCTTCCAGCACAAAACACACACTTACTTTCTTTTTTCTTTATTAACTCTAAACTAGACCGTTCTGCTTCTAATAAAGTATCTGTCTGCTTAATCTCAACAGACACTGACTCCCATTGAGATAGAAGTGTTAAATTAATAGGAAAATGGTAGCTTCTTCTAGTTAGCTGCTTTCTACTCTACAAGCAATGTTAGCAACAGAAAGTTGTAATATGAGCCACCTGTTTTATATTGACTATGTCACTCCCCCAATTAAGCTCACTCTCCTCCTACTGATTCAGAAAAGTAAGTTGATACAGTACCTTCCCAGCACAGAACACACACTGGCTTTCTTTCTTCTCTCATTTTTTTAACTCTAAATAAGACCTCTTCTACTTCTAATAAAGTATCTGTCTGCTTAATCTCAACAGACACTGACTCCCGTTGAGACAGAAGTGTTAAATTAATAAGAAAATGGTAGCTTCTATTAGTTATCTGTTTTCTGCTCTAAAAGCATGGCTAGCAACAATAAGTTGTATTTTCAGTCTTCTGATTTTATATTCTCTAAGCCACTCTCCCCATTAAGCTCTCTCTCCTCCTACTGATTAGCAAAGTAAGTTGATACAGTACCCTTCATAGCACAGAACACACACTGAGTTTCATTATTTTCTATTTTTTACTCTAAATAAAAACTCTTCTACATCTAATAAAGTATATGTCTCCTTAATCTCAACAGACACTGACTCCTGTTGAGATAGAAATGTTAAATTAATAAGAAAATGGTAGCTTCTTTTAGTTAGCTGCTTTCTGCTCTACAAGCATGGCTAGCAAAAGGAAACTGTAATTTGAGTCACCTGCTTTTATATTGTCTAAGCCACAACCACAATTAAGCTTTATCTCCTCCTCCTACTGATTTAACAAAGTAAGTTGATACTGTACCCTTCCCAGCACAGAACACTCATTGGCTTTCTTTCTTATCTTTCTTTTTTAACTCTAAATAAGACCCCTTCTACTTCTAATAAAGTGTCTGTCTGCTTAATCTCAACAGATACTGAATCCTGTTGAGACAGAGGTGTTAAATTAATAAGAAAATGGTAGCTTTTTTAGTTAGTTGCTTTCTGCTCTACAGGCAAGGCAAGCAGCAGGAAGTTGTAATTTGAGTCTCCTGCTTCTATATTGTCTAAGTTACACCCCCAATTACACTCTGTCTCCACCTACTGATTTAGCAAAGTAGGTAGATACAGTACCCTTCCCAGCACAGAACACACATTGGCTTTCTTTCTTTTCTTTTTTTATTAACTCTAAATAAGACCCCTTCTACTTCTAATAAAGTGTCTGACTGCTTAATCTCAACAGATACTGACTCCTGTTGAGACAGAAGTGTTAAATTAATAAAAATATTTTAGCTTATTTTAGTTAGCTGCTTTCTGCTCTACAAGCAAGGCTAGCAACAGGAAGTTGTTATTTGAGTTACCTGCTTTTATATTGTCTAAGCCACACCCCCAATTAAGGTCTGTCTCCTCCTACTGATTTAGAAAAGTAAGTTGATACAGTACCCTTTCCAGCACAGAACACACACTTTTTTCTTTTTAAATCTAAATAAACCCCTTCTACATCTAATAAAGTATCTGTCTCCTTAATCTTAACAGACACTGACTCTTGCTGAGATAGAAGTGTTAAATTAATGAGAAAATGGTAGCTTTTTAGTTAGCTGCTTTCTGCTCGACAAGCAAGGCTAGGAACAGGAATTTGTAATTTCAGTCTCCTTCTTTTGTTGTCTAAGCCACACCACCAATTAAACTCTCTCTACTCCTTCTGATTTACCAAAGTAAGTTGCTACAGTTCCCTTCTCAGCGCAGAACACACACTGACTTTCTTCGTTTCATTTTTTTAACTCTAAATATGACCTCTTCTACTGCTAATAAAGTATCTGTCTGCTTAATCTCCACAGACACTGACTGCTGTTGAGATATAGTAGAAGTGTTAAATTAATAAGAAAATGGTAGCTTTTTTAGTTAGCTGCTTTCAGCTCTAACAAGCGGGGCTAGCAACAGGAAGTTGTAATTTGAGTCTCCTGCTTTTATATTCTCTTAACCACTCCCCCAGTTAAGCTCTCTCTCTCCTCCTACTGATTAGCAAAGTAAGTTGATACAGTACCCTTCACAGCAAAGAACACATACTGACTTTCATTATTTTCTTTTTTTTACTCTAAATAAAACTCCATCTATTTCTAATAAAGTATATGTCTGCTTAACCTAAAAAGACACTGCCTCCTGTTGAGATAGAAGTGCTAAATTAATAAGAAAATGGTAGCTTCTTTTAGTGAGCTGCTTTCTGCTCTACAAGCAAGGCTAGCAACAGGAAGTTGTTGGTACATTAGGGAGCATAGAAAGGCTAAGGGAGGGATAGTGAAGATTAATAAAGGAGAGGGGAGGTGGGCAGAGGGAGACATTGAAAAGGCAGAGATACTGAATGAATACTTTTGCTCAGTATTCACAAAAGAAGAAGAGGAGGAGTCACCTAAACCAAACAGTAGAAGCACTCTGGGTAGGGGGGTTGATGCCAGTCCATTTACAGAAGAAAGAGTCCCGATAGAACTCCTAAAACTCAAGGTGGACAAAGCAATGGGGACTGATGGGATTCAACCTAGAGTCCTAAAAGAGCTAAGGGAGGACCTAGTGACACCACTAACCAAGCTTTTTAACAAATCATGGGAATATGGGGTGGTACCTGAGGACTGGAGGAGGGCAGATGTGATTCCCCTTCACAAAAGTGGGAGCAAGGCAGAAGCAGAAAACTACAGACCTGTTAGTTTGACCTCAGTGGTGGGGAAAATGATGGAATCACTTCTGAAAGAAAGAATTGTTCAGTACCTAGAGGCCAGCGGGGCACAGGTCCCAAAGCACATGGATTCACAGCAGGAAGGTCATGTCAGATGAATCTAATCAATTTCTTTGACTGGGTGACCAAAGTAATAGAGCAGGGAGGGGCTGTGGATATGGCCTACTTAGACTTTAGCAAGGCATTTGACACAGTCCCCCACAAAAGATTAATAATCAAGTTAGCTAGCCTGGGAGTGGGTCCCTGGGTGGTAGCCTGGGTAGCAAACTGGCTGCACAACAGGACACAGAAGGCAATAGTGAATGGAACACTTTCTGAAGAAAGGGGTGTTACTAGTGGAGTACCTCAGGGCTCAGTACAGGGTCCAATCCTCTTTAATGTCTTTATAGGTGACATTGCACAGGGACTGGAAGGAAAGGTATGCCTCTTTGCAGATGACACAAAGATCTGTAACAGAGTTGATACACAAGGGGGGTAGAAAGGATGAGAAGGGATTTGGCAAGGTTGGAGGAAAGATCAGACATAACTGCAACTTAGATTCAATGCAAAGAAATGCAAAGTAATGCTTCTAGTTCAGGGCTAAATAAAATGAATAAACAGTCACTGCAAATGCTTCTCATCTCCACCCTACCTCTGTTATACCTATCAATTCTTGTAGTCCCCTATGCTGAACTGCTCCACACACTCTACAGTATGATTTTACATTTCAAATCTACTAGTGGTACCTGCAATACATTGTGATCCCCACCGTTACTCTAAACAAGGCCTGAATCTATCTGGTTGCCTATGCCCATAAATGTAGCTCCTGACAAACTCATACCTAGCACCTTCCTGCATTGTAAGCTCCGGTACCTCCTCTTACTGGCCATTCTGCTCTCTGAGAATATACAGCCAAATCCAGGGCCCTTAACTCCTTCAACTGCTCCTATTTCAAATGCCAAAGGCTAATTATAACCCACCATAATATCAGGAGCCTTTGAGCAAAACCTCGTGGAACTTGAATCCTGGACCGCACTTTACAAACCTGATATACTGTGCCTTATTGAAACCTGTCAGAAGCCACCCACCCCTGACTCATGGTGCTCCCTAGCATCCTATAATCTTCTGAGGAATGATAGACCAGCCCCTAAAAGGGGGGGAGGTACAGCCATATACTTCAAATCACACCTCCAGCTCTAAGTAATCAGCTCAACCTCCTTAAACCACTGTGAGGCACTCCATGTCCTCCTCACCCTTGGCACAAAAGAATTGAATATTGTCTGTGCTTACAATCCCCTTAGCCATAGCCTAATAGGAATGGATGATCTACTTGACCAATCTGCTATTCACTCAGGAAATAATTAAGTTCTTATATTAGGAGACATTAATATTAACTGGTTGGGAAATACACATATGACTACCCTGACTAGACTCCAGAGTTTCAACCTGCATCAGCTCATCTCTGTACCCACTAGAACCATGCCTCATTCTAATACCAGCACTTTGTTGGACAGGATCATCACAACCGCCCGAGAATATTGTTTGATGCAGGAGTCCTATCTGATGCCATCACAGACCACTCCCCCACTTTCAGTATCTGGGGTAAAGGTAGGCCTGATCTTATGAAGCTACACTTCACTACTTTCCGTAAATATGTAAACTTTGACCCACAGGCCTTCTTGTCTGATGTCAATTGCATAGACTGGTCCTTGCTCTATAGCTCATTGGATGTTCAGACTGCTCTAAATATCTTTTTGTCCAAATTCCTAGCATTACAAGAAAACCACTGTCAGTTTGCTACCAGACTGGTTAGAAATAGGCAGACCGCTGGCTAAAATCTGACCTACTATCTAAATTATGACAGAGGGACAAGATCTGGCTTTGTTACAAGAAATCTGGTTCTCTTGCAGACTTTAATACTTTAATACCTACAGAGCTCTGAGAAATGCATGTAAGAAAGAAAGAAATCAAGCAAGCAAAAGCTCATACTGCAAGGACCTTCTAGCAGACTCAGGGGACCCTAAAATGTTGGTCCCATATTAAGTTCTTCCTGGATCAAACCAGTCCTCCACTCCAAATGACATGTCTCTAAATGGCATCCATTGTAACAATCCCTCACTATTGCTAACTTCTTTAATGGGAAATTGCTGAACTTGAGTCAGTACACTTCACTTTCCTACCCATCAAACCCTATCTCTCCAGTAAACTCCACTGGGCCTACTTTCCATTTCAAGTCAGTCTTAAAAGTGAGGTTCCAGACTCAAAGAAACATCTCAGAGCATGCAGCTGTTGGGTCTGATAACTTGGAACCAAACTCCTAAAATTGTTAGCCCCTCATGTAGCTGCTCCCTATGCTAAGATTTTTACCCCCTCTCTGTGTCACTGCACTGTCCTGGATATCTGAAAAATGGCCAGAATTACCCCTGCATTTAAAAAAGGACACCCGCTTGACCCATCAAATTACAGACCCATTGCTATCCTATCTGTTCTCAGTAAAATTCTTGAGAAACTAGTTGCCACCAAAACTACCGACTTTCTTTTGAAACATGACTTCCTAACAGACACTCAACATGGTTTCCACAAGGGACATAGTACCACTACTGCCCTACTTAAACTCATGTCTGACACCCTAGTGGCCATGGACTCTGGCAGGCTCACAGGGGCCATCTTTATTGACATGACCAAGGCATTTGATCTTCTTGACCATTCCATCCTAGCTGCTACCCTAAACTCTCTTGGCTTCTTGCCAAATGTTGTGAACTGGTTTGATAGCTATCTGACAGATAGGTCTCAATATGTGAAATTTAACTCCACCCTCTCTGACAAGGTCACTGTCAACATTGGTGTGCCTCAAAAGTCTATCTTAGGTCCTCTGCTTTTCTCTATTTTCATCAATAGTCTTACCACTAATCTCCTTAGTACATGCTCCCTATTATAAGCGGATGACATTGTACTGTATACCAGTTCAAATAGTATTGAGGACATTAACTCTAGATTCTCTTGTGAGTATCAGCTTATTCAACAGTGGCTAACAAATCACAAACTTGTTCTAAATAAATCAAAGGACCCAAGCTAAACTATTTGGCACCAGTCTCAAACTCAAACACTCTCAAACTCACTTTAACATCTCCTCCCATGATGGCACATCTGTTGGGGTGGTACACTCATTCAAATATCTGGGGTCACTCTGACCCATCCCTGAGTTTCGACCTCCACATTCAATCTACCTGTAAACAGGTAAACTCCAAACTTGGGATTGCCTACTGGACAAGTTATGCACTCACTCCCTCAGCTAGACATGCTATTGCCCATGGGATATTACTTCCCTCTCTCACCTACGGGGTTGCTACATATGCTACCACCTGCAACTCGAGTCTTAGTAAGTGGGATGTTACCTATAATAACATTTGTCATTTTGCATCCTGCTCCCTTTGGCTGAAATATCACTAACTTCTGTACACAGATCTAGGATGGTTTCCACCCCAAGAACTAAGGTCCTGCGCACTCAGGTCCATCACTGATAACATTATCAGATCCCGTATACCCAAACCACTGGCCTGTCTCTTTCCTTACCAGAAAACCAATTATGCCTTATGCTGTGCAGAAAATGCCCCTGTCCTTATCTTGAGACATCGTACCAAAAAAGGTGTCCATGCCTTTCCCTGTCAAGCACTCTATTTCTGGAATTCACTCCCTCTAACCCTACGTCAATCTGCATCCCACATCTCCTTTAAGAGAGAACTTCGACACTATCTCTTCTCCTCTCACATATGCTCCTGCTTTAAACCACCCTAGCCCTTACTCTCAAACTCCACCCCACCTCTCAGTTGTCACCTGGGAGGCTGGGGTCCACCCCAACATGGAACATTTCCTCACATTTTCTTCCTTATTTCTAACATTTTCATCCTCTATTTCTTTTCTCTTTCTGGTAATCCTGTCTTCTTTCTCCTCTCAAACTGTACAGCTCTCATCTTCCATTACTTGCTGTACTCTCTGGGTAAACTGTATCTATACTTAACCCATTCTACACCCCCTCACACCTATTGACTCTGTACTCCCTCCACTTTCTCCCTAGCTCCCCCTTCATCTATTTCTGCCTGGCTGGTATCGCTCTCTCAGCACTTTACCCCTCATTGTTAAATCATTGTCAGGTCACTTTAAATTTGACCTGATTATATTGTCTTATGTAACTTAAATGCTGTATTTGGTCATACTACCTCAACTCCGTGTCATATTAATACTGCTATGTTCAGATATTTACATGTAACTTGTATTATGTATCATGATGTTCTCTTGAAGTTTGTCTCTGTACTCTCCTGGGTCATGCCTGAAAATAGTCTTTCTGGCTAGTGTACCTACCCAGTAAACAAAAACTAATTTAATAAAATGTCCCTTCTTTTTGAAAATGCACACTATACATAGTGAATGGTATGGGCCCTGCGCTCCCACCATGCTGCTTATTTGTGCATAATAACCATTACAGTAACTCTAGCACTAACAGTAATGGTAACGGCAATGATAACAATAATCCTAATGGGAACGTTAATGCCAACGGTAACAGTAACAAGAACAGTAATGGTAACAGAAGCGCAGATGCATACGCTAATGGTTATGGTACTGCAAACAGTAATGTTAGTGTAAATGCAAACGCAACTATAATGGTAATGGTAACATCAATGCAACCGTGAACACAAATGCAAATGCAAATGCTAATGGTTACAGTAATGCAAATGGAAATGCAAATGGTAACGCAAATGGTAACAAGAATGCAAATGTAACAGTAACAGTGGCAGAAACACAAATGGTAATGGTAACACCAATGCAAAGGTGAACAAAAAATGGAAACACTAATGGTTACGATAATGCAAAAGCAAATGCAAATGGCAATGCAAACTGTAATGAAAATGCAAATGGTAACAGTAATGGAAAAGCATGCACAAATGCAAACGGTAATGGTAACGGTGAAGCAAACAGAAATGGTAATGCAAATGGTAACAGAAACAGAAGTGCAAATGTAAATACAAACAGTAATGGTAATGCAAACGGTAACAAAAACTCAAACCTTAATGGTAACGCAAATGAAAGTGCAATCACAAACACAAATGCTAATGGTTATGGTAACGTAAATGCAAATGCAAATGCTAACTCAAATGCAAATGGTAACAGTAATGCAAACACAAGCACAAATGGAAATGGTAATGCAAATGGAAACGCAAATGTAAACACAAACACAAATGGTAATGCAAATGGTAATGGTAACACAAATGGAAACGCAAATGCAAACAGTAACGGGAATGCCAATGGTGATGCAAATTAAAGCACAAATGCAAATGCTAATGGTAACAGTAATGGAACTGCAAATGCAAATGGTAACGCAAATGGTAACAGTAATGCAAATGCAAATGGTAATGCAAACGATGACACAAATGGAAACGCTAATGCAAACAGTAACAGAAGCACAAGCAGAAATGTAAACATAATTGCTAATGGTAGCAGTAATGCAAATGCACATTCTTTGTGTCCAAAAAAGGTTCATTCAGAAGCACAGTGAATACAAAGAACATGAACAGTACAGCTGTCATTTTTCACATGCTGTCTGAAATGTGTTTTTGCACCAGTGGCATGGAATGACATTTTGGCACAGATTTGAAGATTTTCACCTATGGGGTTTATGAGGTGAGGTCATAAGAAAACTATGTTGAAAATGTGGGATCAAAATATGAAAAAATGAAATAGTTATGACCATCCATTGTAATTTTGCTGTACCTGCTCATAACTTTGGAAATTTGAAATATTTTTACCCCAGATTTTCAACATAGTCTTCTTATTACCCCACCTCATATATGTCACAGCTGTCATTTTTCAAGTCCTGGCCAAAATGTGTTTTTGCACCTGAGGCATGGAATGGCATTGCAGTTGTACAGGATTATGTTTTGGTGAGGATTTGAAAAACCTCTGTACTGGGTACATGAGGTGGGGTAATATGATGGATATGCTGACAAATTGGTCACCATTGTCCTAAAAAGGTTCATTCAGAAGCACAGTGAATACAAAGAATTTGGGCATAATAATGGCCCTTGGACCAAAAAATGAACCATACGACGTAGAAAAAAAAATTAAAATCTCATATTATTTATGACTTTCCAGGCTAGTTTTGTACTTAGCCCCCCAGCAGGGGACTGATAATTTTTGTGATGAAAAGTCTGTATCTCAAACCGTTTTCGAGGCATGGGACCTGAAAAGCACAGCGGACACTGTAATGTTTTCTTATGGGAAAAAACATTTAATATTTTTTCACAAAATCTTTGAAAGTCACATCAGGGAGCCTGACTGCATTTTACCTGAAGTTTTCAGACTGATTGTGCAAACCATGCTCTCTGTAGGCGCGAGCAAAGAAACACGCAAAAAGTCCATTTCTTTTTGCATTTATTGGCACGCTGTAGCTCCACAACTGTACATCCAACCATAATGCAACTTGCCAGATCCAGAGATCTATAGTACCAGACTGAGCATTCCAAATTTCAGGCAAATCCTCATATGGTGGCAAAGTTATTAAGGTGCAATATTTGAAGTTTTACCTTAAATGGGGTACTCAACCCTAACTATAGTGGCACTACCATGCCACTATAATATATATATATATATATATATATATATATATATATACAAAAAAAAACTCCAATTAATGCATTAGTTAGGGTTGTTCCACAGTGACAAAAGTGAGAAATTCAGTGTTAGGGTTGAAAGCCCCCTTGGACCGCCCACACCCCAAACAGCATTGGGGTGCATGTTGGGAGTCATCGGCCCTAACTCTCACCTCATCACATGTGTAAAGAAGCAGAGGTATAGGAGAATGGGGTGAGAGTTAGACCAACAACCCAATGCGCACTCGATGCCGATTGGGGGTGTGGGCGGGGGTCCAAGGGGGGCTTTCATCCCTAACACTGAATTTCCTCACTTTTGTCACTGTGGAACAACCCTAACTAATGCACTAAATGGATTTGTTTGCCTCTAATTTCCCTTCTCTTTGAGAATGATGATGAGAAATAATGAATGTAATGCAGTGGTGGAAGCGTGGGGTCCTTTGTGCCCCGCGCTCCCACCACGTGGTGTCTTGTTGCATAGTAACAGGAACAGCAATGCAAACAGAAGTGCTAACAGTGGTGCACATGGTAATGCAAGTGCGAATGAGAACACAGAGGGTAACGCACACGGTGGCGAAGACGGTAACGGTAACACCAAGGGGGATATAAATGCAAGTGGAAACATTGACTGTAACAGTAATGGAAGTGCGTACCCTGTGTTTTCCAAACAGGTGCATACAGAAAAACAGTGTGTACAAAGAATGTATGCATTGTAATGGGGATCGAAGCTTAAAACGAGCATTGGAAGTACTTAATTGGTAATATCTCAGCAACCGAAAGACGTAGAAAAAAATTAAAATTTCACAGAAATCATGATTTTTCCGGCTACCATTTTGTTATTTAGCCCTAGGGCTATACAACTCACGACAAAAATCTGTATCTCACACTGTTTTCAGAGATCCAGCCCCGAAGGTAGTGTCGTCCCATGTTAGTCTATAGGAAAAATGCCAAACTTTAGAGTACTATAACTTGGCAGCCATGCAATATTTTGTCACCAAATCAAAAAAGGCACATCTGTAAGATGTTGTCTGCCTTCCTTCAACTTTCAGCTCAAAAGACCAAACCGTTTCTTTTGCAGCAGGGTGAGAAATAATTCCTGTCATTTTGGCTAAGTCTGAAAAAGTAGTGTCACAATTTGTGGCAATTTTCACCAAATTTTTGTGAAAGTGTCTTATCTGCGACACTACTGGCCTTTCTGGTTCAGAAATTAAAAACACACACATATTTCTGGGTCTTTGCTGCAAAATAAAGACATGGCTAACATCCTCAAAGGTCCGACTATGTCAGAACAAAGAATTGTGTCCCTAGAGGGCTCCCAAATTTAATGCCAAGCATTTTTCTGATCACCAACTGAAAACAAAATTGGCAGATTTGTGACACTACTAGGGCCATTTGCGACACTAAAAAGTGCATTTGCAACACTGTCAAACTTTTTGTTAACTTTTCCCATTGACTTATAATGGGAACTTCTTTTTTGAATAACATTTGAAACATTTAATATTTTTTTCACAAATTCTTCAAAAGGCACATCAGAGACCCTGGACACATGTTCCCCAAAGTTTTCGGACTGGTCGTGCAAACCGTGTGACCTGTAGGCAAGAGCAAAGAATTTGCAAAAAAGAGTAAGCGCACATTTCATTGGTGCTTAATAACTCTGCAGCTATATACTGGACTGGTACAAAACTTGGTAGATCCCAAGCTCTACCACGCCCAATTGTGCATACCAAATTTCAGGCAAATCTGTTGAACAATGGCAAAATTATTAAGGTGCAAAGTTTGACTCTTTAACACTATGGTAGCACTACCATGCTACCTAATATATATATATATATATATATATATATATATAATATCGATTGCAGAAAATCTGTGTTAATGCTCTAGTGCAAACACTACCCCTAGGACAGAGCACTCTAATGCAAAAGTAGGGAAATGTGGCATTAGGGTTTTCAAAGCTAACATCCCTTCCCCACAATGCACACACCAATAGGTGTCAAGGGTGTGCCTTAGAGTCATTGGCCCTAATAATCACCCCATTCCATAAGTAAATAAGCTGAGGTGGGTACTGTATAGGAAAATGAGGTGAGCATTAGGGATGATGATCCCAAGGCACACCCCTAAGACATGTTGGCATGTGCAGTTTTTAGGTGGGGTGTTAGCCTTGAAAACCCTAATACCACATTTCCCTGCTTTTGTGGCTTTATCCCTAACTAGAGCATTAACACAGTTTATTGCAATTTATTTCTCTACTTTTTTTTGTATGTCTTTATTAACCTTTTAAGTTGATTTTATACAACAGACATCAAACAAACAGACAGACAAACAAACAGGTGCAATCAAGTGAGTACATTCATCAGTCTTATACCAGGACTCAATACATTCTTACATATACATATAAATGTACAACAATGTCAGGTAGCCCATACTCCTGTAAGGTATAACACCGCATGTTGGTGTCCCCAAGTACCCAAGTATCATTCCTCCAACTCCTCCCTAAACATCATTTCTTCTGCTGTGCTCAGCAAAGACAGAAAAGGGGCCCAACTCATAATGAATGTTTCCTCCCTGTCCCTGATCACCCGTGTTAACCTTTCTATAGCCAGGGTTTGCAATATCAGGTTCGCCATTGCTGAATTGTGGGTTTGGTGTGGGACACCCACGTATTTGAATACGCGGTGAGCATGTATGTACAATGTCCTTATCCACCCGGGAAGCAGCACCAATTCATCCCCTTCCTCCACTTCCACCCCAAATAGACAAGCCAGTGGGTCCCTCTCCAAATTTGTACCTACCATGTTCTCAACCTCTGCCACAACTTCCCCCAAGAATTGTCGTAGCACAGGGAATGCCCAAAAGCAATGAATGTATGACCCCTCTCCTCCCCACACCTCCCACATATAGGTGACACCGAGGAATGTGCCTTATGAACTATGACCAGTGGGTAATATAACCTATGCATACATTTATAATATGCTTCCTTGAATTTGTTACAGGCCATAATCCCTGCATGCATTGGGAGCACAGTTCTCCATTTCTTGTGAGAGATGCTTCTCCCCAAACCTCTTTTCCACAATAGTTCCTTACTTTTTGAGATAGTATAATCATATCCATATTTGCCTGTCGGAGCGCAGGGCCCTCTGGGCCCTCCCGCTCCCATCCCTTCATAAATGCATATATGTATGTAGCTATTGAAGCACAGGGCCCACCAGGCCCTGTGCTTCCATTTATAGGACAACGGTGACCAATTTGTCAGCATATCCATCATATTACCCCACCTCATGTACCCAGTACAGAGGTTTTTCAAATCCCCACCAAAACATAATCCTGTACAACTGCAATGCCATTCCATGCCTCAGGTGCAAAAACAAATTTAGGACAGGACTTGAAAAATGACAGCTGTGACATATATGAGGTGGGGTAATAAGAAGACTATGTTGAAAACTGGGGTAAAAATATTTCAAATTTCCAAAGTTATGAGCAGGTACAGCAAAATTATAATGGATGGTCATAACTATTTCATTATTTCATATTTTGATCCCACATTTTCAACATAGTCTTCTTATGACCTCACCTCATAAACCCCATAGGTGAAAATCTTCAAATCCGTGCCAAAATGTAATTCCATGCCACTGGTGCAAAAACACATTTCAGACAGCATGTGAAAAATGACAGCTGTACTGTTCATGAGGTGGTGTGAAAAATGTCTATGTTGAAAATTTTGAGTCAAAATAGTGAAAATTGCCAAAATTATGCACGTACGTAGAAACATTTCAACAAACACACATAACACGGTCATATGTAGAAATTTTTTCACCAAATTTTCAACATGGTGTCTTTGGGACCCATCTCATGAACACTGGTGGTCCTGATACTTTGGTTGCAATGCTTACTCTCATCCTTCACTCCTGCTCCCTTAAGTCCTCCACCTTTCCCTCACTTTCAGTCCCACCATGCTCCCAAAATGGGTGAGCAAGCCTTCACCCATTTACCCCAAGTTCTGGAATCCTCCTCCTTCATATTAAAACTCCTCATCACACCTTACCTTGAAACGTGCACTGTCTCTTCTCTTACCTATATGCACTTGCCAATTATACATACATATACCAATTATTTTACAAGTGAGACACAATAAGCTGAAGCTTGTTTGCAGAGTGCAACCTGGGAGCACAGAGGAAGTTAAGTGGCTTGCTCAGGGTCACACAGTATGCAAGTGGGGGCTGTGGGATTCAAACCCAGGCCTCCAGATTTGCAGGTCAGAGCCTTAAATCATCGCCATACTGCCTCAATTATGACTGCTATTAGTCTTGATGTTTCGTCTTTCTGCTTTCCCACCAGCTTGTTTTATTGTTCTGTCTCTGTTGCCTTCATCTGTACATGTACTTCTTGTCTCTTTTCCTCTTCTGTTTCTGGCTCTTCTGCCCTGGTTGTTCCATGGTAGCACCTGTATTTGCTACTTCTGCCATCCCTGCATGGATTACTGATGTTTTGTGGCCTTGAAGTCTCAGCCACTTAATATGGCCTGATTGTACCATTGTATTGTTATACCCTATAAGTATTCATTGTATTTTGTGCATGTACTCTCCCAGGTCATGCCTGAAAATAGGCAGAGATATTCCTAATATACTTACCCAGTAATCAAAAGCTAATAAATAAATACATTTCATTATTCTGTCCTGAAAGGTGATTTCATGCAGCAATACAAAATCACCTTCCAAGCCCAATTAACAAAATGACAATTACGGTGTTCATGAGGTGGGATCCCAAAAAGGCCATGTTGAAAATTTGGTTAAAAAATTCCCAAAAATGTCAAAGTTATGAACATAAGTTCAAAATGCCATTGAAATACATTATATGGCACATACCTTGATTCCTCAGTTCATGGTTCTGCTTTGAAGAGTGCAGATGTGTCTTGGTACACAGAAGATGACAGCCTATGATCTCTGGTGGTAAGTATAGGGTAAGGGGTATGGGGTGATGGATGCTCAGTGGGAGGTTGGGATGAGGAAGGGGACCAGATGATGAGGGCCATTTTCTTTTTCAGGTTTAATACAAAAAATACATTGGGGAACTGTTTTTTACAGGAATGGGTAAAATAAATATTTTGGGACATTGGGGTGGACTACCCTGTGTTCCACACTGATGGGTGGGACTTGTAATGCCAACACTGACACAGGGACTTGGCCCTCAATGTCAGCACTAGCAGCAAAAAAGTGGGCTGGGGGGGGATCTGACACCAGCGGTGGGCATCCCAGTTTTGGATTATATAATTAGAAGGCATCAGAGGGTGGGTGGTGCCACTAGACTCTGACTGCAGCCGGCAGCATGATTTCAGCTTCAGTTGCAGAACTCAAGAAATTTCTGGAGTTCTCATACAGAAGTGTGTGAGAGTACTCCTTTCACTAAGCTGGGCACCCAAATTTTAGGTGCCCAGAAATATATACTGTATGTGGGCACAACATTTAAAAACCAACATCAGAATCTAGCTAAATGGGTCCTGTTTAGCTAGATTTGATTGCTTGTTTAATAAAATCACAACATTTCTGGATTATCTTCCACATTTGTTGGTTTGTTGAAAAGGTCAACAAGATGGCAGTTGGTACAGCACAAAACAAAGTTTGGTGCCATGCCAAACAAGTGGCACAAAAGCAAAATGCACATTTGTGGCTTCAAAATTTTACTTTCATCACAAAACATTATCTCAGAACCCTTATTGTGCATGTGCAAGTTGGAAAACATTAAAATTTAAAGCTTTATAACTCTGGAACCCTTTTATATTTTTTTCACCAGGCCTGTCAAATGCACTACCTTGGGACACGACACATGTCTCCTGCAAGTCTGGGGCAACAATTCTTCTCCATGTAGGCTGTAGGTGAGAAGCAAAAAAAAACAACAATGTTAAGTATAGGAAAAAAAAGTGTTTTTTTTTTCTAGAAATGACACGTACATCTCAGAAACCACACAAGCTGCCATCACAAAATGTTACACATTAAGACCTTGCCTCCTAGACAACACATACAAAATGTTGGCTCATTTCGCCAAAGGGAGCCAAAAGTATTAATATTCAACATTTAAGTTTTAACATTAAACAGGCTACTGAACCCTAACTACAGGGGTGGGATAGTGCCGTTATTATATATATACTGGCCCAGATATTCAAACTGTGCCATTTTGTGGCGCAAGCCCCTGCGCCGCTCAAAATAGTTGCGCAGAGGTGTGGCCAGGGCGATACTCAACGGAGTTGCGATATGGTGCAACTTCTTTGAATATCGCCCTGGCCACACTGTTGTGAATGGCGCAGGAACTGCACCAGTGCAAGTGGTCAGAGTGGAGCATTGAGATGTGATGGTGCAAGTTCCACTGTGCCATGCGCAGCACTTGCGATATTCAAAGGGTGACATGCAAATGGGGCCATAATCTATGCAAGGTGCGGGGGGGCCATTTGCATCTAATTACGGCCCCATTTGCATGCCATTAGCATGCAGGTGCACCGATCCCCAACGAATTTCGCCTCACGCCCTGCCAGGCAGCAGCCGTCAGGGACCGACGCCCCCTGCAGCCCAATCACGGGAATAATAGTAAACTCCCCCCCATTAACCCAATCATGGGCATAACTGAATAGTCCCCCCCGAGCAGCCCAATCACGGGCAATAAGGAAAGTCCCCCATTAGCCCGATCGCGGGCATAAGTTATGTCCCCCATTAGCCCGATCGCGGGCATCAGACCTCCTCCACCTGAAGTCCTAATATCCCTGGTGGTCCAGTGCACCGATCGATCAGGCTGCATCCTCCACCCACATCAAATACCTGGTGATCTAGTGGCCCCCACCCCACCCCATGGAGCCCCACCACCCCGCTCCCCGTCAGCGGCAGGTGGCAGCACTCCACCTCCCTGCTGCCTTGCCGCCCGCCAACTGACATCTCGGTAGGGCTGCACACCCATTGGTTCAGAGCATGAGCCAATGGGCGTGCAGCCATACCAGAGCAGATCCGGATATGTGAATGAATTCTCTGAACATGCTCTGAACCAATGGGCGTGCAGCCCTACCGAGCTGTCAGTCAGCGGGCGGTGGGGCGGCAGGCAGGTGGGGTGCCGCCACCCGCCGGCTGATGGGGGGAGCGGGGTGGTGGGGCTCCATGGGTGGGTATGGTGGGGGGCCACTAGATCACCAGGTATTTCTGACGTGGGAGGGTGAGGATGCCACCTTCGATCGGGCTACTCATGGTCCACTGGACCACCAGGGATATTGGACTTCAGGGGGGAGGTCTGATGCCCACGATCGGGCTACTCGGAGGGGGGGACTTTCTGGTTATGCCCGTGATCGGGCTGCTCGGGGACATAACCTTTATGCCCGCGATCGGGCTAATGGGGGATATAATGTTATGCCCGTGATCGGCTAATGAGGGGGCATAATGTTATGCCCACGATTGGGCTAATGGGGATACTTCAGCCCCAATTGGGCATGGGGGCGCCACCAGGTGTAGTGGGTACAAGTCAGGGCAACCCACAGGTGGCAGCTGCTGTGTTGCACCCTGCAATACGGCTGGCTCTCACCTGTGGGTGGCCCTCGACTATTCCTGGTTTTAAGCGTAACTTGTGCAGGCGCAGGTAAGTTGCGCCTGCATAACTCTCTCACACAGCCCGGCTGAAAATCGGGCTGTGCAGTTTATCTGCAGGCACACCCCTCCACCTGTGCTGCATACATTACTGATGCACCCCAGCGCATCAGGATTTGTGCAGGTGCACTTTTCCCTTTTCAATATCGCACTGCGGCGCATCAGTGGGTTGTACATGGCGCAACACTGTTGTGCATGGCGCAACACTGTTGTGCCATGCGCAACCCTTTTGAATATCTCGGCCCCTGTGTATTATATATACATGTGTCTAACTGTCTGTCTGTCTATCTATCTATCTATCCATCTATCCATCTATCTATCTATCTATGTATTATGTATCAGATCTCCTCTTAATCTTTTTTCCAGACTAAGGCCCAGGATACTCAACCTGTCCTCACATCTTTTCCACCACCATCCTTATCACCTTTATTACCCCTCTTGATACCATCTTATTTATTTTATCTAAAAAACATTTTACCAGGAAAGACATATTGAGCTGATAGCAGCTCATGTCCAGATTTGCCCTGTACCTCGACTACCACATAATGTATTTTTGTAAGTATATCACCCAAGATTGGTAAAAATATTCCATATGTGTTTGACCAATGATCTGCAAAGGGGTACTATTAACTCTTTTTTCCTGTTTTCAAGATGTCTTTTACTGCACCCCAATATTTGTTCAGCTTTTTAACACCATTTTACAATGTTTTCCTGTTAAAACCCCCAAGTCCCTCTCCTTGTCAGCTTCTCTAAGTCTTTTCCCAATTTCCCAATTCCAAGTAGGACATAGCATGCCTTGGCATTTCTTTCTTTCAGTATACATTTGTCCATGTTAAATTTAATTTTCCATTTCTTCAACCAACATGACACTTTATCAAGGTCCTGTTGTAGCCCACGACATTCTCCCAAGTTACTACTATTTCTCTCATTTTGGATCATTTTCAAATTTAACCTCCACGTTTGTTGGCTCACAGAAGTCTCCAATGTAAATATTGAACACAGTACAGTAGATGACAGTGCTAATTTTTGTGAAACTGCACTGGTCAGTTAGACTATGTCTGATATGAAAGCATTTACCTTAACCTGCTGTCTGTTGTCTGTTAACCAGCTACTAATCATAGCATGTTGCCCTAATTTCATTAGAGTTTGTTTTTTTTAATTTTTTTATTTGAGTATTGCACAATCAAAGAAGGGCTTACTGCAGTAGACAAGCCATACCTTTTCCAAATGAAGGCAGTGTTTTTATTCTAAAATAAGATGTTGTTGCTCTTAAAGACCTTCTGACATCTCAATTGGAACTTTGAATCAAAAGCACAGTCAGTGTGGTTCCCAAACCTGTTAATAAAAAACACTCAGCCAACAGGAGCCTGTTCCAACTATCAACACAAACAGAGCAAAAGCGTTGGAATAATGACCTACTCACCAGGCTTTCTTCATTCTGTATTTTTTAATACTATCAGAGCTACAGTACTTCCAATGTGTAGTGAGTAAATTCTAATTCCTTTAATTCCTTTGGGGAGAATGTACTTCAGCCATAGTGCATTATAGGTAGAATTACACATGGGGAGGAGTTTTGAACTCCTATATGTGTTGTTTTATGTGATTGCTGGGGTCTGTTTTTTGTTAGTTCCCACAAGAGAAATAATCATTGGTAACATGAACGTGTGTGTGTGTGTGTTTGTGTGTGATTTATTGTAACATTTTTTATTCACTGACAACTATGGAAGCATGTAAATTGTGCAAACTATTACATGAATAATGCTGCTTTATATGGAAGCTGTTTATTTTGTACTCTTCTGTGTTATAAAATTGACTGACCTGAACTCTGAAGCTGAATATCAACAGCAGACAAACAGCATAATACTGACAACAGCAATCACTTCTGATAGTGTTCAGAACTAAGCAAAGTTAGATTTTTGTTACTAAATATTTTAAACTGTATTTATTTATTGAAATCTTGGAAATGCACCTTTGAGATGGAAGCTCATTTACCAGTGTTCCACATCAAATGAGCAAAAAACACATAACATACATTACAGGACTGGAACACTGGGAACAGTAAAAGTGCAGTGTTACAGGGCACCAGTGTCTATACAGTGAAAACAAGGATAACATGCAATTAGATTACAATGTAACAACAAATGAGATATTTAAGCAGAAATAAATGTTTCTTTGTCTAGCTAAAGAGTTAAGCAAGATAAGTACTTCTTTCTCAGGTTCCATGATAGAGGGGTTGGGGGAAGGGAGGAATATGTGCAAAGGGCATAACGGGCAGAGGGGGGTCAAGGACAGGAATCAGGGGCTAGCAATCTCAAATGCTAAGACTGATGAGGTGCTGGTGGAGTTGTCTCTTAAATGGGCCAAGCTTGGGTTCATTGATTATATTTGAATGGAGTTCATTAATCTATAGATGGGCCAATAAGCAAAATATATTTGCACTTGTGAGGTACTGTATGGAAAAATGGGACATGGAGAGATTGTCTGGTGGAGCTTCTTGTATGGTGGGGGTTGGGGCAGCAGAGAAGAGGTTCTGGATGGCAGGCAGAGTTAGGTCAAGGCAGTTTTTTTTTCCTAGAAGACATACTTAATACCGTATTCTACCTTGTAGAGTAAGCCAAATGGACTGTGCATAAAGGCCACATGTGTGGGTTAGTCAATTGGAACCAAGAAGAAGCCTGCAGGATTTATTAATGGCAGTACTAATTATTGTGTGGGTGGTGTCAAGGACTGCCCCATAGACACCTAACCCATAGTTGATGATGGACAGAATGGAGCTTTTTATGGCGAGTGATAATGCTTCTTGGGTCAAGCAACGACAATGACTGTATAGTAGACCAATTCTAGGATTGACAATCTTTACAATTTGATCTGTGTGCTGAGCAAAGGATAGAGCACTATCTAGAGTGATGCCTAGATATTTGAAGGGTTGTAATTGCTCAGTGGGGGTGCATAGGCTATTCTGGAATCGTCATTTCAAAGCTTGTATGCTTATTATGAGGGTTTGCAAAACAGCATACCTTTAGGTTTTTTTTGAAGTTCATTAGAAGCTTGTATTTAGAAAACCAAGCTTCTGATGCAGTGAAGTCAGTTTGAAGATTTTACTGAAGTTGGAGTGGGTCTGGGCTTTTGGAGAAGATGACAGCATCATCAGCGTAAAGAAGAATTTGCTTTTGCAGACTGGAGACTAGTTTGTTAATAAAAGGCTAAATAAAAGGGGGCCAAGAATTGACCCCTGAGGGACACCAGTGAGAACTGGATGACTGTTGGAGAGTGTGCCATCTATTTGTACACATTGGGATCTATTGTAAAGGTAGTTCTGAAACCATCCAGCAACTTCCTTGGAGAGTCAGAAGGAGCAGAGTTCCAAAAGAAGTGTCTTAGGACTGACAGTGTCAAAGGCCTTAGTTAGGTCAATATAAATCACCCCCACTATCTGACTACTGTCAAGGGCCCCATGCAGGAAACCAGAGTACTTCAAAAGGGCAGTGCAGGTGCTGTGCCTCCTTTGGAACCCATGCCATTGTGGGCACTGTATTCCATACTTTTCCAGGTACTCAACCAGTTGGTCAGCAACTATTCTTTCTAACGCCTTAGAGAGGGGAGGCAGTATTGATATTGGGTGGTAGTTCAAGTGAAGTGCTCTGTCCCCACTTTTAAAGATGGGGTGACCACTGCAGCTTTCCAAATCAAGGGAACTGACCAAGCTGGAGAGATAGGTTCATGAGATGTGTTTGTGGCAGAAGCACATCAGCCAGGGTCAGAGCAAGTATCCCTAAGTCCAGTGTGTCGCTGCTATGCCTGGATTTGCTTAGAACCTGCGTGAGATATTTTCTGGCTTCTGGGGTGGTGATTACTTTAAGGTAGAAGGGTGGAGGGTGTGAAGGGGACTTGTTAGGTAGAATCATTGGTCTATGTGTATTGACATCAGATGTATCAGGAGGTCAGGGCAGTATGCTGCTGAGGTCAGTGAAAGCATCATTGAAGGTGTTGGCGATAGTGCAGGTATCCTGGGTGATTACCCCATTCATAAGTAGCATATGGGAAGATGTCTTGTTATTTTTACCAGTAAGGTCTTTAAGGTTTTCCCAAAATTTCCTGCCATCTCCCCAGGAATTAGTAAGACAGTCCCTGTAATATCATGCTATAGTGAGTCTAATCTCACAGGTGCAAGCATTTCTGGTCATTTTAAATTTCTGAAGGTCAGCCTGTTGGCCTGTAGCCTTGGCTCTATGCCAGAGATGATCCCTGGTGGCCATGAGCTTCAGCAAAGCAGGGGAGATCCAGGAATTGTAGGCTCCCTTCACTTTCTGCTTTCTAATCGGGACAAAGAAGTTGCATGCTTCGTTAAACTTAGTGATAAAATAATCCAGTGCCTGGTCAATATCTAAGGCAGAGTTGAGGAAGGACCCATCTATATGGATAAAGAAGGTATTAAGTGCATTTAGCTGCCCCTGCTTAAGTGTACAACTCGTTATGAATTTGTGGGGGGCTTAGAGGCCTTATTGGCCCAGTGGCAAATAATAGAGGAATGATCACTAAGTGAATGAGCTAGGACTGTGCTGTTGGAGAACTGGCCCAGTTGATTTGTGATGATCAAATTAAGCAGGGAACTGGAGCTGGTATGATAGTAGCGATGGGCTGAAAAAGTATTTCACAGGTAAAATTCCCCTGAAATTGGCAATTTCACCATGTGAAAAAGTTTGCTAAATTTTAGCATTCCTCAAACATTTTCACACAGTGAAATTGCCAATTGTTTTCATCTGCAGCCACTTAGAAAGGCCCTTCCCTCACTTTCCCTGATTTCCCCTTACAATAAAGTGTTTACTGCCCTGGTGGTCTAGTGGTCCCTCATCCCTCCCCGATGACAGATCTTTGTAGTAGTCCCTCCCCCGATCCTCTCCTCTGAAAATTTGTTTATATATTTATATTCCTGATAGTTTAGTGGCCCTTCCACCTCCCTCCTCACATGCTGTGTGTGAGTTTAACTGGAGAGGATTCCAAAAGAATATGTGAGATCAATTGGGGAGTACTCCAAGGGAATACGGAGCTACCAATTTCTATTAGGTCCCCCAGTAGTGTGCAAGGTCCTGCAACAGTGCCTCCATGTGGTCACACAGTACAACCAGCTGATGGGGAGATAGTCATGTGACTCTATGATCCTACAGTATATAAGCAAATACCCACCCAGAGCAGGTGGTGGGGGGTAGGTGGGGCAGCTGCCGCATAGTGGCAGCCGGGCCTGCTCCTCAGTACCTGCAGAGCTCTACAAGTTCTTCACATGCTGGCTGATTGCAGGAATTCTGTTTGGGACAGGGCAAAATCTGCTTCCAGGATGCCTGTAAGTGAGACAAAGGAACAGTATAAGCCCTAGCTTCATCCCAACAGCACTGCCCTGAGGGGGAGGGGGGCTGACCCATACCCTCTACATAGACACACTCAGTTTACAGGCTTGCTAAATTACAGTCAGTGAGAGCTAAACTACATTCAGAGAGAGCTATACATGCAGGTAACATGAAATACATAAATAATGCAATCAATTACGCTTCATTACAGTCTGCAGGTATACTTTCAGACCTGCCCATGCTGGCTCCAATGGGAAACCCTCCAAAGTCCTTCACAAAAGACCCCAAATATCTGTCCAAATATTCTATCAGTCTGTGTCCTCCTAAGCAAAATAATCCTCTTCTGCTCCTCAATACCTGAAGAGCTGTACAGGCTCCTCACACACTGGCTGATTGCAGAAACTCTGGGACAGGTGAAAATCTTCTAAAAAACTTGTGTGCAAGACTTGAGCTCTGAAAATCGATTAATCTGGAGACATGCAAATGAGAGGAGTTGATAAGTCACCACATTTTGATGGTGAGAGAGAGAGAGAGAGAGAGAGAGAGAGAAAAATACAGGAGTGTTAGAGCACACATTAGGGCCCAGGGAAAGAACTGTCTTGTACGAACATACAAACATATGAAAATACCAGCAAAAGCAGGCCTTACGGTCTATTGAGTCTGCTCAATTGTGCAGCTAGCCTCTCAACTTGCAGCTGCCCCACACTCCCCTACCCTCTTCACCATATCTCCCACCTCACCTTATTCTAACCCCTCTTAAAGACACCCACAATCTACAGGACCCCACCCCCTAGGGCAGAACACTCCACCTGTCCACCTACCCTTTCTGTGAAAAAATGCCTCCTGATTAACCTCCTGAATCTTCTCCCTCTCCAACCTCAACTGACACCCTCTCGTATCCCTCCCTCTTCTAAGCTGGAAAATCCCTTCCAGATAACCTTATTGATCCCTTGAGATATTTAAATGTTTCAATCATATCCCCCATCCCTCCTCTCCTGTGGAATACATGTTCAGTTCTGCTAATCTCCCTCATAGGACTTCCCTCAAATGCTTGGATCATCTTTGTATCCCTATGCTGCACCCCCCCCAACAACTTGATGTCCTTCTTCAGGAACAAGCACCAGTACTACATGCAGTACTCCAGGTGAGCCCTGACCAGAGACCTGTACAGGGGAAGGATCACCTCCCTATTCCTGGAGGAGATTCCACTCACTATACACCCCAATATCCTACTGGTCTTTGCCACCACCTTCCTGCACAGAGCCAGATTGTTCATGGTACCTGTTATAATCACCCCAGACCCTTTTCTTCCTCACTACTTTCCAGCTGCACCTCCCAGCTGATGGCCCTTCCTGGTTCCTAGCTCCAAAGTGCAGTACCTTGCACTTCTTGGCATTGAACCACAGCTGCCATGTTAATGACCACTCCTGTAGTTTGTTCAAGTCCTCCTGCAGCTTCTTCCAGCCTTCAATGTCATCTACCACAGCCCCCATCTTCATATCATCCATGAACAGACTGATCCTACTCTGGACGCCATGCGAGGAAATCAGTTATGAATATCCCAAACAACACTGGTTCCAGCACTGATCCCTGTGGCACCCCACTCATCATTTCCCTTGGTGATGAGAGCTCCCTCCCACCACCCTCTTCTGCCTTCCATTCAGCCAGTTGAAGATCCAATTTACCATCTTTGTTCCCATTCCTATGTATTCCAGCTTCCCCTCCAGGCTCTCATACAGCAAAGAATCAAAGGTCTTGCTGAAGTCCAAATACAGGACATCCACCGTGTGGCCCCTGTCCAGTTCCCTGGTCACCCAGTCATAATACTCAATTAGATTTGTCTGGTAGGATCTGCTGGACACAAACCCAAGTTGATGGCTGTCCTGGAGACCATTGTCCTCCAAGAAGATCACCAGCCACTCCTTTAGGATTGTCTCCATTCCCTACAATCAATGTGAGGCTCACTGGCTTGTAGTTGCCTGGCTCATCCCTAGATCCACCTTTGTGAAAGGGCACCACATGTCCATCCTCCAATCCTGTGGTACACATCCTGTGTTCAGGAGGTATTAAACAGGTCAGTCAGCATCCTCGCTAGGATCTCCAACAGCTCCTTGAGTACCCTTGGGTGGATGCCATCTGGCCCCAGTACCTTGTCCACCCTTAATGCCATCAATTCCTCCATTACTCAGTCCTCCTTAATCCTTACATCAGTAACCCCTCCACACCACTACCAACCCTACCCTCCTTTAGGGTATCTGCCCAGGACAGAGTGACCTCTGTCAGGAGAAGGTGCCCGTGATGGGTTGGGTGTCCCTGGTCCCCTTGTTCACCTTTTCCCCAAAACAAAAAATAAAGTGCCAGTGAGCCTTAAAATGAAGAAAATGTGCACCGTTGTGATTTAATAGGTGTTTTCATAAAATATGTATGTTTTTGTTGTGCAGTAGCTCTAAAGGTAGTACAAATCCCCCAGGTTTAGGTAGTGAAAGTAAAAGGGAAGCTGCACTGAAACATAGAAACATAAAATTTGATGGCAGAGAAGGACCACTTGGCCCACCTAGTCTGCCCATTTCCCTACCTAATGGATAAGCTGAAGATCCTAGTTAACCAACAGCCTACTTCCTTCTACCCCCCCACTAGAATTACCTTATATCTGTCCCATGCATTATTGAATTTCCCCACTGTTTTTGACTCTATGACCTCCTCAGAATGGCCATTCCATGCATCTACAATCCTCTCTGTGAAGAAATACTTCCTCACATTACCTCTGAGCTGTCCCCCCATCTTCAAATTGTACCCCCTTGCTCTTGCACATCTCTTTTTCTGAAAGATGCTACCCTCTTGGACTTTGTTGATTCCCTTGAGGTGTTTGAAAGTTTCTATAATGCCCCCCTCCTTTCCACAAGGCTATACATCTTAAGCTCCTTTAGTCTTTCTTCATATGTCTTCTGGTGCAGACCCTTCACCATTTTGGTTGCCCTCCTCTTGACAGCCTCCACTCTCCCTATGTCTTTGCGGAGATGGGGCCTCCAGAACTGTACACAGTACTCCAGATGTGGTCTTACCAACAGTCTGTACAGAGGTCCAACAACTTCCTGTTTTCTACTGGTGATTCCTCTCCCTATGCATCCCAGTATTCCTCCAGCCCTCCTTACTGCCTTCTCACATTGCTGGCTCACCTTTAGATTGTCTGATATGACTACCCCAGGCCCCTTTCCATTTTTGTTGTTGTCAGTATCTCACCCCTCATTGTGTACTCTTCCCCTGGGTTTTTGTTTCCCAGGTGCATTACTTTGCACTTCCTTGTGTTGAATCTAAGTTGCCATACATTTGACCATTCCTCCAACCTTGCCAAGTCACTTTTCATCCTTTCCACCCCACCTTGCATATCAACACTGTTGCAGATCTTTGTGTGATCTGCAAAGAGACATACTTTCCCTTCCAGTCCCTCCTCAATGTCACTTATAAAGACATTAAAAGGACTGGCCCAAGTACTGAACCCTGCAGTACCCACTTTCTTCACTGTGGACTCCATTTACTGTTACCCACTGTGTCCTGTTGTCCAGCCAGTCTTTACTCAGGCTACCACCCTGGGACCCACTCCCAGGCTGGCTAATTTGTTTATTAATCTTTGTGCAGGACTGTGTCAAATGCCTTGCTAAAGTCTGGTTAGGCCATGTCCACAGCCCCTCCCTGGTCTACTACTTTGGTCACTCAGTCAAAGAAATCAATTAGACTTGTCTGACATGAGCTTCCTGCTGTGAATCCATGCTGCCTTGGGTCCTGTGCCCCACTGGAATCTGGGTACTCAACAGTTCTTTCCTTCAGAAGTAATTCCATCATTTTCCTACCACTGAGGTCAAACTGACAGGTCTGTAGTTTCTGCTCTGTCTTGCTCCCACTTTGTGAAGTGGAATCAAATCTGCCCTCCTCCAGTCCTCAGGTACCAAACCATCCTCCCCTGATTTATTAAAAAGGGTAGTCAGTGGCGTTACTAGTTCTTCTCTTAGTTCTTTTAGAATTCTGGGGTGAATCCCATCAGGCCCCATTGCTTTATCCATCTTCAGTTTTAAGAGATTTTCAGAACCCTTTCTTTAGTGAAAGGACTAATATCCAGAGTGCTTCTAATGACTGGATTAGGTATCTCCCCGGCTTTTCCATTGTGAATACTAAGCAGAAGTATTCATTCAGTATCCCTGCTTTTTCACTGTTGCTCTCTGCCCAACCACCTTCCTCTTTATTCAGTCTCAGTAACCCTGCCTTAGTCTTTCTTTGCTCCCTAATGTACCTATAAAAGGTTTTATCCCCCTTCTTAGCCGAGCTGCCTATCTTTTCCTTAGTTTGGGCCTTTGCTATTCTGACTGTCTTCCCTGCTTCCTTCTGCTTTATCTGGTACAGTTCTCTGTTCTGCTTCTTCTGTGTTTCCTTATACTTCCTGAATGCTATCTTTTTCTCCCTTGCCTTCCCCACCACTTCTTTTGAGAACCATAGTGTTTTTTCTTTCTTTTTGATTTGTTTATTTGCTTCACACAAAGGCTTGTTGCCTCTGTGATGATGGTTTTGATATTTCCATTGTTGTTCCACCCCACCTTCTTGCCTGTTTGCTAGTGCTTTTCAGAGGCACTTCCCATTCTGACAAAATCAGTCCTCCTGAAGTCCAGTACCTTCATTTTTGTATGGCTTGACTCTACAGCTAAGTTTATCATGAACCACACTGTTTGGTGGTCACTTGTTCCCAGATGGCTACCCACTTCAAGATCTGAGATCCTCTCTCTGTCCCCATTTGAGAGTACCCGGTCTAAGATTGCTCCCTCCTGAGTGGGTTCCAAAACTAGCTGTCTGAGGCATGCCCCCGTAGGGCATTGAGAATGGCCCTGCTCTTGGATGTGCCTGCAGCAAAGGTGCTCCAGTTAACATCTGGCATATTCAGGTCCCCTATCAGCAATATCTCCCCTTTCTCTGCCATCCAAAGAATGCCTTCTATCATTTCCTTGTCCATTTCCTCCACCTGAGATGGGGGTCTGTATACAATCCCTGTGTGGATTGTGAAGCCATTTCCAGTATCCAGGGTGACCCACAGTGACTCCTCTCCTCCCTGTTTACCCTTTAGTTCTGTTGCTTTGATCACTTCCCTATTCCTCCTCCTCTTCTTTCCTCCCTGTGCCGTCCAGAAACAATCAACTACAACTCTGACCCTCCACCCCGGGGAGTGCCTTCCTTCCTTTCAGACACCTATTTCACAGAGGATAAGTAACAGGTCTAGTCACAAATGACTGCAAAGATCTCCCAGCTGCAGTTCCTCCCTGGCAAATTAAAGTTAAACTAAGAAAAGTCAACACCAAAAACAGAATCAATACTAGTTACTTACACAGGTCCAAAAAGTAATAATTCAGTTCACTGTAGTTTAGAAAATAACCTCCTTGATTTAAGGAAACTTTGGCTGCTTTCTTTTTCTCTCTGTCTCAGCAGACTGAAGTATAACATGATCCATATCTGGAGTGTACTTAAAAAGGTTCCCGGCTACTGGCAATGAAAGGACTTTAAAACTTCTTGGCCAGCCAAGCCATGGAGGAGCTGGTAAAATATGCAGCCAAACCAGGCTGTTATACATGGGGTCAAAATCCTGCTTTGATACAGGATTTCCATGCAGAGCGCTAGTAATAGTGAGCAGTTGGCAAGATGTCAGAAAGTAAAGCAGCTGTCCCTTGCTTTAGGAAAGGGAGAAAATGCCCAGGAGTATAGAGAGACAGAAGAGAGATAAATGGTGGTGAAACCATAGGGTCCCTTAACCCCACCCCCATATGTGTCTGGGCAGCTTTAAAATAAATGAAATATGAAAATGAGTTTCTGCATCCTCAGAGATGTAAGTGTGGCTGCCTGTAGAAATAAAGCTTTTTGGGCAAAAGGGCCAAATAAAAGCCCCTACATGTTAAAGCATGGGAAAATATGGAAACTCCCATTATGTTATGTCACGGCCTATGGAAACTCCTCATTATGTAATGCCACAAAAATGTGAATTCCCCCAAAAGTATGATGTAATCACCAAGGTATAAATAGGGCTCACCACTAGGAGAATGTTAGATAGGGAGTCAGTCTAGAGCTGGCTGTGAAGGACAAAGGACCTCTGGAGAGTGTGGAATCACACAAACTTGTTAAATAGGCTAAAGGAAATGCCTACAGACCCTGCTGGGAAAAGGAGTGGTTTTGTTTATTTGGATGCATTGAATAATATTCTTTATTTTTCTGTATATATTTTCTTTCAGATTTAAAGAAAATTAACAAACGCTTTCAAGCATTTTTATGCACCAAAAATCTTGTCTGCCTGTTTCTGTGTCTTGAAATCCCAGATCCTACACTACATGTCCTCTTTCTCCTTCATGAACACAGAACAGAAGTATTCATTTAATGCCTCTGCCTGATCCCCCCTCTCCACCTCTCCGTCCTTCCTAATTCTCACAATCTGGGCTTTCTTCTTCCTTCTTTCTCTAATGTATCTGAAGAAATCCTTCTCTTTCCCAAATACCTTGTGCCAGTCTTAGTTCTCTTGAGGCCTTGGCCACTTTGACTAGCCTGGTAACTTCCCTGGTCTTCTTTGTATACTCTTCTTTCACACACACCCCAGATTTCTTGAGTTTTAAAATACCTTTTCTCTTGGCATTACCCCACCATAATCTCCTGAGTCAACCAACTGGGCTTCTTTGCCTTCCTTCCTACTCTGCACCTCTGTACATGCCTCAGTGGCCTCTTTCAGGCCTCTTTAATAACCTCCTGCTTTTGCCTAGCATCTATCTCCTGATGAATGCTTGCCAGTTACTTAGCCCAAATCTCCCCATCCTACTAAAGTCTGCCCTCTAAAATCAATCACCCTGGTTTCTGTATCTCCTGTTTCCTATTCATATTACGTGTGAACCACACTGAGTGGTGGTCACTCCCAGCTAGGGAAGAGTCCACCCCCAGATCCCTTACAGCCTCCACATTTGAAAATACTAGGTCCAGAGAGTCCTAGCCAATCTAGTAGTCTCATGTACCAGCCTCTCAAGGAAGCTGTTCTGAAATTCCTCCAGTATGACCTGCTCCTTTGCACTCATGGTGGCAGGAGTGCTCCACTCCATCGCAGGTCGGTTCACTTGGGAGCTTAAGCAGCAGGCAGGTAGAAAAGAGAGCTGGAGTTATATTCTGTTTTAACTGAAATATTTGAATAGTTTGTAAGTGAAATTAGTTTTATGTGGTAAAAATTATTACTTTGAATTAGAACTATTACATTGTAACTTTGGTGGCTTGGGGATAGTTGTTTGGCAGGGATATTTAGAGGGAAATTTAAAAGTGTTGTTTGCCTGGTGTTTGGGGGGAAGGGACATTAGCTGCAATTAACTTGTCTCTAAACAGGAATTAACTTGGCTTTCATGTTCACTTGGGAGCTTAAGCAGCAGGCAGGTAGAAAAGAGAGCTGGAGTTATATTCTGTTTTAACTGAAATATTTGAATAGTTTGTAAGTGAAATTAGTTTTATGTGGTAAAAATTATTACCTTGAATTAGAACTATTACATTGTAACTTTGGTGGCTTGGGGATAGTTGTTTGGCAGGGATATTTAGAGGGAAATTTAAAAGTGTTGTTTGCCTGGTGTTTGGTAAGAGCCCTGCCACCCACCCTGTTTTGTATGCCTTCTTAAATACTGAAAAGCCACTGGGGGTTGGGATTGAAGGGCTGAGTATTTCTGTTTGGGACTGAAATTCAAAGCAACAGGAGCTGGTGGGCCTGTGACATCGTATGGTACCTGATGCCTGCTTACATACACTGTTAGTGTGACCGAACACACACTGGACTGTATGTGTTTGTGAGACTTGGGAACGTTATTGGTGGGGCTGAAATTGGGTTTGTAAATAACTACAGTCAGTACAGAGAGAAACTGTACTCCAGGGGAAAGGGACTGAGAAAAGGGGTTGTGCTATTATAAACAGAGGGGGATAATCAGGGTGGCCATATTTCACCATGGCAGGCATCTTCGGAAGGGTTGTAGGCTGCACAGGCTGTGGGATGGCAATAATTCTAAATTGGGCCTGGAGAGAGGGAGGCTGCCCACTCTGTAGACAGCTATCTTGTATCAGGAGTGAGGTATATTGGTTAAGGAGTAAGCTGTGGGAGCTGGTGTCCAAGGATAAGGGGTGTGGATATGGGCAGCAGAAGGGTGGGGCTGAGGGGAGGCTGGGGCAATGCTCTGAAATTACAGGACGTTATGTTACAGCAAGCAGGAGGGGGGATATTAGGGACAGAGGACCCTTAGATAGGGAAGTTGATGCTAAGGGGAAAGCATATGGGTGAACATTCTGAATACAAAGAGACTGGAAAAAGAGTCAGGAAGGGCTGTTGTGCGGAAGCCTAAAACAGTAGACTGTGGGAAGGGAGCTCCTAAGGTGAATAGTGCAAGAGAGGAAGAAGAGGGTCAGTTTAGAGATGCAGTCAGGGGAAACTCGGGTTACTTGATGGAGGCTGACATAGAGTGTCACAATAAATTTGAGCTACTAAGCAACCTAGAGGGGGAGGAAGGGGTTGGTGGAAATGAGGAAACTTATACAGAGGCCGGGGGGAGGGAGTTGGATACCCATAGGGCATCACAGACCAGCTATGGAAAGGAGAGACATAGTCCCAAAGGAAAAAGGGGAAACATATATGTTAAGCAAATGGGGGAGATGCAACATATTCCAGACATGAGGGAGGAGACCATGATGGGAGAGAAACTGGGAGACAAGGAGGTGGGAGAGGAGCCCCCCTTCAGCTGGGAGATCAGTACCAAGGATGGGGCCCTAGCTAAAGGGGACCCACAGAGAGCATCTGGAAGCAGAGGTACTATTACAAGGGGGAAGGATGGTGGTGTGGGGAAGGGGAAACCATCAGGCCAGGATAATGGTTCAGATAAGAGAGGGTTAAAGGGACACCTATTCAGAGGGGTTTGAGTTAAGTGGGAAAATAGCAAGGAAGGCAGAAAGGGAGGGTGACAAGGGGTCTCAAATAAGGCAGGAAGACTCCCATGAAATTGAGATCATGAATAAAGGGGGAAGGGGGTCTGAGAGGGCATAGTGGGTAACCATAAGGATGATGGAGGTGTTAAGGTTCTGTTACTGGGAGACTCGATGATTAGGGGTATCCATTGGGAGGACAGGGGTGGATGCCATAGCCAGGTGAAGGTAGTGAGTATCTCTGGGCTGACAGTGCACAGAGCAAAGTTCATGGTGTATGAAATGGTTAGGGATTGTGGAGGAAACCGGATTTCTGGTGCATTTGGGAACTAATGATCTAGAGGAAATAGCATTTTGGAAATCAAGCAAGGTTCCAAGAACTTGCCAGAGTCTGTCGGGATAATGGATGCAACATTTCCTTTTCAGAGATATTGCCAGTACCAAAGACATCAGTGGACAAAAAAAGCTTACAGAGGTTAATGACTGGCTCAGGAAGTGGGGTGAAGAGAATGGGTTGGGGGTGTTAGGGAACTGGAATGGAGTTTGGGAGGATAAGGGACTATATGCCAAGGACAGGTTTCATCTTGCCCCATTAGGGAAGGAAGTCCTTAAACAGGGGATGGCTGACTACATACAAGAAAGGTGGGGTTTAAACTTGTAAGGGGGGAAGGGATGAGGGAGGGGCTGACCAGAAGCCCTCTCCTCCAGATGAGGGGAGTAGCCATCAAGCCCAAGAGGGGGGGGGAAACAGACTGGAGGTGGAGGTTTCAGGAGGAGCAGGGGGAGGATGGAAGTATAAGGAATCTGGGAGGGTTCAAGAAAGAGGATCAGGGATAAGGGGTGGGGGTTGGTGTTAGTAAATGCCAGGAGCTTGGGAAACAAGTTGCCGGAGTTCCAGGCCATGCTGTTCGAGGGGAGTGGATGTGGCGGTGGTCATGGAGACGTGGGCCAACAAAAACCATGACTGGGACCTAAATGTACAGGGGTACACTATGCTTAGGAAGGATAGAAAGGAGGTTAGAGGGGGTGGAGTGGCTATGTTCATTAGAGATGACATAGAAATTACTATGGTAGAAGAGGCAGAGGGAAACGTGGAGGCCTTATGGGTCACCTTCGATCCCAGCAGGAGATAAGGTCAAGCTGGGAGTAGCATATAGGCCCCGGGATGAGTGATGTTCTAGAGGATGGTTTGCTGGACAACATCATTGCCCAGTGTGGTCCAAAGGGAAGGAGTGGTGTTGATGGGGACCTTAATATGCCAGGTACAAACTGGGGAACCATGTCCTCTAGGGTGGCCAAGGAGCAGAGGCTGCTAGATGGCTTCCAGGATGTGTTCTTAACACAGCATGTGATGGAGCCCACAAGAGAGGACATGTCCTGGATGTGGTTCTGGCAGATGGGGATCTGGTAGGGACATAGTTGACAGGACCCCTGACTGGGAGTGACCACAATACTGTCTGGTTTCAAATAAGCATGGGGGGACTGGGGGTGAGATCTAGGACACTGGCAGTGGACTTCAGGGGGGCAGACTTTATGGGCATGGGAAATATTCTCAAGGATCACTTGAAGGGGATTATCTCAACGACAAGTGTGGAAAGGAGATGGGAGGTCATAATACGGGGACTTCATGAGGCAGTCAGGATCTGCGCTAAGTTGAAACTTAAGGGAGCAAGGTCACGTAAACCATGCTGGTGGTCCAGTGAGGTACAGGTAGCAGTCAGAGAAAAGAAGGCGGCCTACAAAAAATATACAACAACAAGAGGGGCTAGGGATAAGGAAATGTACCAGCTTGCATCTAGAAAAGTCACCCGTATGGTGAGGGGAGCAAAGTCCAGTAAAGAGTAGCGGCTGGCACAGGGGATACATGGAGGGGAAAAGGGGTTCTTCCGGTACATTGGGGAGCGGAGAAAAACTAAGGGCCATCTCAGCAGATTGAGATCAGAAGGAGGGTGGGTGGAAGAGGCGAGGGATCAGGCAGAGGTATTTAACAAGTACTTTGCCTCTGTGTTCGCTAGGGAGGGGGATGGGATATCTACAAAGCAAGGCATGAAGGGGATAGAAGCAGCAGGAGTGGGATCAGGGGAGCAACAGAAATGGAGCAAGAGGGAGGGAAAGGTATCCCAGGGGTGTCACATCTGGATAAGGATAAAAAGACCAGTAAGGGGGAAGGGACGGATGATGCTATCTCCACCAAAAGGGTGTGGTTAGCCCTCAAGGCCCTAAAGAAAAACAAATCTCCAGGGCCGGATGGCATTCATCCCAGAGTACTATGGGAATTGGCGGACATACTGGCTGCACCCCTGGCGGAGCTTTTCAGCAGGTCACTTGAGACAGGGAGGGTACCTAGTGATTGGCGAGAGGCACATGTGGTACCAATCCATAAAGGGGGGTCAAGGGAAGTACCAGGTAACTATAGACCCATCAGTTTGACCTCGGTGGTGGGAAAATTAATGGAGAGTATACTAAAGGAACGATTGGGGGTGTACTTGGAGGAGGTGGGAGGTCTGGATAGTCGGCAACATGGGTTTGTGCCAGGTAGATCATGTCAAACCAACCTTGTGGAGTTCTATGAATGGGTAACATCAGAACTGGACAGGGGTAAGCCTGTGGATGTATTATTCTTGGACTTCAGCAAGGCGTTTGACTCTGTCCCCCACAATGGTCTGGTGGAGAAACTGATGGGGTTAGGAGTAGGCCCTTTGATGGTCAGATGGATTGAAAACTGGCTAGCTGGATGCACTCAGAGAGTAGTGGTCTGTGGGGAGCTCTCAAACCCTAGATAGGTTGGTAGTGGGGTACCACAGGGCTCGGTCCTGGGTCCGATCCTGTTTAATGCATACATATTGGACATCAGGGAGGGTATAGGGTGTGAAATGAGTTTCTTCGCAGATGACTCCAAGATGGGAGCAGTAGTTGAGGGAGAAGAGGGGAGGGTGGCCCTACAAGGGGACCTGGACACCCTGGAAAGCTGGGCTCACACATGGAAATTAAATTTCAATATCACCAAGTGCAAGGTGTTGCATCTTGGTCGGGGAAACCCTAAACACAGGTACACCCTGGGAGGGGAGGCGCTGGAGGCCTCAATAGGGAAAAAGACCTAGGGTCATAGTGGATACATGTATGAATAACTCTGAGCAGTGCAGGAGAGCAGCTAGCAAGGCAAACAGGATGTTGGGATGCATTGTAAGGGGATCACCTCTAGGAGCAAGGAAGTGATTCTGCCGCTGTACAATGGACTGGTTAGACCACACCTTGAGTACTGTGTACAGTACTGGAGACCACACTTGAAGAGGGACATACAGCTCCTGGAGAGGGTAGAGGAGGGCAACAAAGATGATACGAGGGCTAGGGGATTTGACTTATGAGGACAGACTTGAGGAGCTCTGCCTGTTTTCATTGGAGGAGAGGAGAGACAGGGGGGACATGATTGAGGTCTTCAAGTACCTCAAGGGAATAAATAGGGTAAACATGGAGGGGATCTTTAGGCTAAAGCAGGGAGGTATCACCAGAGGGCATGGTTTGAAGTTGGAAGGTGGAAGGGTGAGGGGGGAAAAGAGGAGGAGGTTTTTCACCGAGAGGGTGGTGGACCCTTGGAATGCACTGCCTGGTGAGCTGGTTCAGAGATCCACAGTGGAGGGCTTCAAGAGAGGGTGGGACAGACACAGAAAGTGGATGTATCAGATGATGGCCTGTCCCAGGGGGGTGGGGATGGATGATAGGGGTTTCTAGAGAACAAGGGATGGGAGGGTCTCGGCACCCAACTAAGGATCTAGGTTCGAGCAGACTCGATAGACCGTAAGGCCTAATCTGCTGGCAAATAGTATGTTAGTATGTTAGTATGTTAAGTCCCCCACCACTACAGTGCTCCCCTTCCTACAAACCTTTCTGATTTTCTCAGCTAGCTCTCTGTCCAGGTCCTCCCCTTGTGCTGGAGATCTGTATACTATCCCAATCCTCAGTGTCCTACCTCTCAGGTCCTGAAGCTGCATCCATAGGTCCTCTGTTCTACCTTCCTCCCCTCCTCCCTTGAACACCTTATCCTTCACGTTCATAGATTGCCACACCCCTTCCCTTTAGTCCTATCCTTCCTAAATATTTTGTACACTGGGATCATCATATCCCAGTCCTGGTACTGGGTAGCCCATATTTCTGTGATGGCCGCAATGTTCCCCCTCCTCACTGCCAAGAGAGCCTGTAACTTAGCTAACTTATTGCCTTGACTCCTAGCATTCAAAGTGACCACTGTCCAGCCTGTATCCTTCCTTGTCTTACCCTGGGTTTCCCCTGTCCCCCGAGTGCCTCCACTCTGACCCCTCCCCTGTTGTCTTGGGGGTAAGCTCATCAGGCTCCCATCTCTGTGTACCCTGCCTACCAGCTGTCCACTCTCCACCTCCCCCACTCAATTTAAACTCACCTTTGCTGCTATGTACTCCCCATCCCCTGTTTAATAATTCCTTCCCCTCCCTGCTCAAGTGCAGCCTATCTCCTGCGTATAGATCATTGTTGTCCCAGATTCGTCCCCAGCCCCCCCCCACTAACCTGTACCCCTTGGACTGACACCATTCCCCCATCCATGTGTTGAACTCTCTAATCCTCCCTTTTTTCACCGTACTCACACACGGTACTGGGAGCACCTCCAAGAAGGCCACTGATTCCCCCAGTTCCTCACACACCCTACCCAGTTCCTCTAACCTCTCCTCACCACTTTCACAGTCTCCCTGCCTGGATATTTGTACCCACATGCACCACAAGATGCAATTTCCTCCTACGCCTTCTTGCCTACTTCATAATTGACTGCCCTGCCCTGCCCTGCCCACCGTTAACACAGGTATGCTCTCCACCCATATACAACCGTGCCTTTCCCCCTTACTGCCCCATCTTATTCCTTTTAGTATACAATCCCCATCACTAGTACCTCCCTTCACCCTTCCTCATTCCTGCCCCCACCTTACTACCTCAGTATCTATCTCTGGAGTCCACCACATTTGTTTCTCTGCCCTTCCCTCTAATGCTCCCCTCTCAACTCTGATCTATCCACCCTCTCCATCCCATCCCCATCCCTATCCTCCACATCCCTCCCTACCTTCCTGGATCCCCCACCTATCCCCTCCTCTGTTCCTTTCTCCTTCCTTTCTACTCTCTATGTCCATCCTTCAGCTGTGTCCATCATCCCATTACCTTTGGCTCCCTCCTCCACCCTACTTCTGTCACTTGTTCCTTCCCCTGCCCCCTCCTGGAGATCCTTCCTCCCCTCCTCCTCCACCAATGTTGCCAGAACTGCAGACCTGTTCCCTGTACTCACTGCCTTGTATGTTTGCATCTTGTTGCCAACAGTTGCCAAAAGGTTTTGTCATCTCTATTTAGGATGACATAGTGCATATGTTTCCATAACTGTGTGAAGTATTTTTTTTCCTTTTATCCAACAGAAATTGTCTATATTTTATCATTTCCTTCCTCAGACTGAGTAAATGATCTGCATTACATGAATTCCTGTATCTCCTAAGTGCTACTGTCAAATTGGTTTTTTAGCTATGCATTCATTATCAAACCATCCTTTATTATCTTTGTTCCCCTTACAGTATATTATTTATTGAATATTTTCCAATAATTCCATCAATATTTACTTTTTTCCAATTTAAAGTTTATTGAAGTTTCCAACATACAATACAATGATGAAAGAAAAAAAACACATAACACTTGGAATGTATACATATTTAAGAGCCAAACCAGAACCCACCCCAAGAACAAAAGAAAAGGAAAAAGGGCCCTCCCCAGACCCCACCACCCACCCATGTCTCAAATAGAAACCAACGTCATGTTCGGAAGAAAAAAAAATAACAATCATCCCCCATTCTACCCCACTAACCCCCTCCCACCCCAGGTTGCCTGGCTGGAATAACGCTTTGACTTGACTACGAGTATTAAAGATTTCACCTGATTATGGTGTTTGGAGCGAATATAAGGTTAAGAGCGGAGCCCAAATTTTATTGAATTTGCCCATTCTAAAGTGCAAACTGGCTGACATCTTCTCTAATCTTATATTAGCCAGGAGTTCCTTTAGCCATTCACCATATGATACTACTTCATTATCCCTCCAGTGTCGGAGAACAATTTTTTTAACCAACAGGGATATGAGGGCAATGTGAAATTTCTGAGCGGGTATATGGATTTTGGAGTAATCTCCTAATAGGCAAACTTCCGCTGAGAACAACTCATCTAATCCCAAAAAGGATCTACTCTTTGTTTAATCTGCATCCATAGGGGGGTTATTTTGGGGCAGAGCCAGAAAATATGCAGTAAATTGCCCTCACCTTGGGCGTACCTTACACAAACTGCAGCAGAAGATTTGTCGAACCTAGCTATTCTTTGTGGAGTGTAATACAAATTATGGAGGATTTGAAACTGCATGAGTCGGAGCCTATCTTGGGTAATGAAGTTATGACATCCCCGCCAGAGTACCTCCCAATTGATATGTAAATCTGGGAAGAGGTTTGCCCAGTAATCAGAAGGTCCAATGGGACCAGGATAGACTCTTTTAAATAGAGTTGCAAAGATCTTGGATACCCCATGCGGGCGAATCACTGTTTGAATAAGATCAACCCAAAAGGGGGGGGGGTCTCGTACACTTGAGGCTTTTTCCCTGTGAAGTTCACTAATATGTGATGCAGTTGAAATATTTTAAAAATATTGGAGACCAGAATCCTAACTTATCAAGAATTTCCATAGATGAAAGCCAAGTTTGATCTGACCTTTGCAAAAATCAGCTAGATTAAATCCTTGAATTTGCGGAATCCATGAAGGGAAAGGATTTTCCGCTTACTCTAATGTTGGGATTACCTATCAAAGGTTGTGAAAGGTCTGAACAATGATTATATTTAATGAAAGAGCAGAACTGGGAATGAACCGCATGGACACCATGATAGGTGAGGAGTGCAACTTTCCGGAAGATTTTTGGGGAGCAGAAAAAAGCTAAGGCGCGAGATTGTGAGATCGGATTTGGGCAACTTCTATTTTGATCCAAAGAGGTGTGTAATCCCCTGCTCTCTCTGGGTCCCCTGAAGTAAGCCAATGCAGATATTTATTTGCATGACTAGCCCAGTAGTAGAGGCTGAGATGTGGAAGTCGAAGGCCACCTCTGAGTTTCGGGGCAGCTAGCTTGTAGTAAGCCAACCGGTGACTTTTACCGGCCCAAATAAAGTTGGAAAAAATGCTATGCACTTTTTTGAACCATGATAGGGGTAACCAAATATTCAAATAATTAAGTGGATAAAAGCCAATATTTACTTTTAACAGCAATATCCATATTAAGATTCTCATGGAATGTGAGGAAGAAGGATCTTGATTCCACAGTTATTCTTTGTTCAATAACGCTAAATCAAATTATTCTTTTTCTATCCCTAATCCCTAGGTTATCAAGTATGTCTGTAGCACTTTGAATGGGGCCTTTGTAGGTACTTTTCTTTTTTTTGCACATTTAAGCAGATGGGATAATGGTCACTTTCTCTATGATGTTTTATTTCAAGTGACATCCAGAAATTTAAAGGTCCTCTCCACAGTGCAATGTCTAATACTGATTCTGCAATTGAAGAGTGATAGGTAAATTCCCATACAAGTTGCCAAACAGGTGACCATTTAATGGTAACATTCCATTATTTTTGAGAATATTAATAAGGTTAGTACCATTATTGTTAATATGATTATCTTTGGATCACCTCATTTATTTATCAGTGGTAGGAAAATATAGTTTAAAAATAGTATCATCTGTGAAACCATCAAATTGTCCGGTTCTGGAGTTCAGAGCACCTATTAAGAGAAAATAGTCTTCTAGGTAATCACAGCTTAATTGTGAAATGTTCTCTAAAATGCTCCAGATTAATGGGAAGTAATATTCCAACTTATTGGGGAAATATAAGCATTACAGATAATCATTGAGAAGCCTTTTCCAGTTAATCTTAATACGCATAATGATTATTCATGTCTATCTCTAAGATATTTTTAAATACATTAATTTTAACATTTATAATCAATCCTCCTGCTCTGCACCTAATTTAAATGTTTTTCCTCATATTTGGTAAGTACAAAATCCATTCATACTAGCCTCATCATCTTCAAAATGCCAGGTTTCTTGTAAACAAACAACCATGAAACCAGTCAAAATTTAGAAAACTCTACATCTAACAATTTACTTTATAGCCACCAATATTTCATGATATAATAGAAATGGTACCATCTTGACCATTCTCTTCTATTTTATTCTTTAAGTTCTAATCATTTATTTGCCCAAATGATTTTTCTAATTATCATCAATTGTCTAGTTAAGAAAGTATTTTGAATCTATTTTCAGACCATACTATTATGTTTTGTATCTGATTTCCCACAAATGTTCTTGGTTCCATATGTGCATGGCATGGGTATTTTTCTGATACTACCCTCAACTAGAGAAATTTAGTTAGTAATAACCGAAGAGTCTACCACATATATCCCCATTTTATCTAATACATCTGATTTAGCAAAAATTTTGTCACTAAAGGCTTTATTGTAGCACAATAAGTCTACTTGACTATTATGAAATAGACTATGGTGTCTAAAAGCATCCTTGATCCCATACCTCCCTAACTTTATGCCAAGTATATTGGACAAGAAATTACATGTTGTCAGCCTAAGTTTGTTTCTAGTTTCCTTAAACAACTGCTTTAGACCAAAAATGGAGAGTGAGACAGGGCTGCACCCCAAGTCCCCCCATCATCCTGCTCTGAACTAGATCCTTCTACAAGCTTGAATCATAATTTCCTAAGTCTTTGCTCAGAATCATTTCTCCAAAGGTAGTACAGAGTTCTTTTGGGCAGCAACATACCTCTATAGCACTTGCGTCTTTGGATACAGATAAAATTCTTACTTTGGTAACATCATTTTCATCAAGATTTAGCCCCACTACATCTCTAAAAATACTAATTATTCTGCTTTTAAGCAGACTTTCTGATTCACCAGTGTCTATTGTCATACCAATAATCTTGATAGAACTTTGGGGATCCATTGTAATGTGCATTTCCTCCTTTCTAATATCAGAGGTGTCCAAGCATTTGTCAGAATACTTCTGCTCACTTTGTATAGGTGTTGAAACATTGTTACAAGTCTTACTTTGTTTTTTAGTGTCCAGTCTAGAGTCCTGCATATTAGTATTCTCTATATTATTTTTTTCCTGTTAGTCTACCTTTTGTTGGACTTTATTATCCTCTTCCTGCAACTTTCTGATGTTGCCTAATGTTTCTTCCTTTTTGTCCTCATTTCTTTTCCCACTATTCCCCCTTTTTTATTCCACTTTCTATATCTTTCAACTGCTTTTTCTTTGTTTTTCTGGCTTGATTTTTCTTATTGTTGGTTTTGAGAATTTTTTCTTATTCATCTTTTCCTTACTGTCTTCCTCAATGATTATTGAGGAAAATCCAGTCTAATTTTCAACTCTGATTGAGGTACATCATCCAAAACAATCAAAGAAACAGAATAATATTCCTTAGGGGATGAATATTATTTACTAATCTGATTATATAATCCATTCTTGCCCCACTGATAGTGATGTTCTCCTTAAGATTATCAGTTTCTTCCCTGACAGCTATAAATTGTTCTATCAGAATTAAGTTGGCTGCAAGTGATTCTTCATGATATTAATTATATCTGGACTCAATACTGTACAGCAATACATCATAGATTCCTCTTTTTGGGGCAGAGATAGTGGACTCAATAATTTTAGGGATATGATTTTCCAGAGCAACAACCTCAACTCTAGGGGTCTTTCTAGGATTTATTTCTATATCAAGGGTTTTAGGCCCTGTATTATATTATGTAAGTCCCTCCTTATCTCTTCTAGATTGGTATAAGAATTGGTATGAGAATTAGAGTACACCTTATTATGGTTACCCTTCTTTTCTGTTGTATTCTCAGACTCACTAACATATGCTAGTGATTCTCCCTCATCTGCCAATGATATCTAACCTTCCAAATCTGAAAGTGTCTCAGATGAGTCAGCAGAAATGACAGTCTTTACTGATATATATTTACTATCCTCACCCTTCTGAATGTTAACCTCACACAATTTATCTCTTGGACAATTAATTGAGCAATTAAAAGATTCATTTGTTTCATTTTTTACTGAATAAATCATGTTCAGATTGGCTAGAGCCTACATGATTAATTCCTGGTTTTCCTGGAGCAGATGTAATCGGCATTGATGTTAAATTAGTATTCACTACTCCACTATAGTCCTCCACAATTATATTCATGGAAGTTTGAGGAGTTTCTTTCCCAATACAATGCACAGAAATGTTAGTTTGCTTAAGCTGCTTTCTATTATTATTTTTCTTTGGAAGTACCTGTTCTAATTCTTCTTTTTGTTTACTTGCCAAGGGATTTGATATCTCCTCCTTTTTTTATTTCCAATATTCTGTGCATTGAGGGAACACCTGACCTTTCCTGGGTGGGCTGAATGGGCTTATTATTATTATCATTTAAATCTTTCTATTTAAGGCTTTTTTTCTTTTTCTTTTTCTTACCAACAAGTACAGGAGGTATAAAGGGAAGTGCCTCTGGGTTCAACCCTGAAGGGACACCTTCCTCACCTTCCTCACTCATAGTTTTTAATAGCTCAATCTCACAGAAGGGGTTCCTTCATGTGAGAGATAGCTTGTGCTCCAGTTACCACCATATTCATAAGGAAGCTGAATAAATACACTATTCAATTAGTTGAGAACAGAACCAAAGGGCAGTAAAATTGCATAGAACAGAACTATCACTTATATCACTTATAATGCTGTAGTACTGTGCTGCTGTATTGCAATCCCCAGAATAACTATCTTACTGTTCACTATAAAGCTCCATTGTATAAAAAGGGAAGAAAAATTTGAAAAAAAAATGATTTAAAATGCAACACACATACCATGTATAAAAGGCAAATATCTTTTTCTGTCTTATTCTTTGATAGACTTAATATTTGACCCACAAAGCCAGCATGTTTCAAAAGTGCATTAGTTTAGTGCTTAACCATAAAAATGGCTGAAATGGCTGAAGAAATCTAAAGTAGCATCATATAGCAGCAGGTTCAGTTCACTCAGTCCAAACATAAAAAATTCAGGGATCAAGGCTTGAAGACACTGAAGATGTTAAAAAAGCCTGCACCTTGCTGGATATTACAAATATTGTTTTCTTCTCCAAACATCACTGCTCTGTGCTCAGTGCTCAACTCAGTTCAGTGCTCAATGATCATAATTCAGCATTCAGCAGCTTTAGACTTCCTTAAACAGTCTTAAAGCTCTAAAGCTAATTTTGTTAGCCAGTAAAAACCAATAAAAGCCAAAGTCTGCTGACAGGAAAACTGTTCCACCTTTTAGATAAAGCCAATGTTCACAGAACGTAGCATTGCCTGACAGCAAATCCTTGAGGCTTTGTACCCAACCTCTATATTGTTGATCATAAAAAGATCTAAGAAGGAAGAACAAACAAACCAAATAAAATAAAATGCAAAATACAGCAGACTAATCAAATAAAGGATCACACTCACATGTGCCACTATACCCTATCTCTCAAATACAAATATTGTTTATACACTATGTCCCTACTACAAGATAATTTAAAAAACTAGTTGCACACAGCACAGTACAATGTGGCTCCCAGTAGAGCAGTGAAAATTAGGGAAATGCCAAAAATAGAAACTTTCTGCAGCATCTTGGAAACAAACGGCTGGGCAATATCCCTTCACACTGTATGTAACACACTAAATAGGACAAGCACATGCTGAAATACTGAAATGGTGCCCCGCTGTGCTCTGCATAGCTCAGCTCAGAGTGCATAGTGCACCATGATCAGATGAAATGGCGAGTCTGATCCTCACAACATCGCACATGTGCTTTATGCACATACACCACATGTACTATCACACCAATGGGAGCTAAGCACTTAGTGAGAGGTGCAAAAATTTAAAATAAATTAAAAAATGCATATACATATATATATATATATATTAGAGGCAAAAAAATCCATTTAATGCATCAGTTAGGGTTGTTTCACAGTGACTAAAGTGAGGAAATTTGATGTTAGGTTGAAACCCTCCTCCCCTCAGCCCACCCCCAACTGGAATTGGGGTGTGCATTGGGGTCATCAGCCCTAACTGTCACCCCATCACATATGGAAAGAAGCTGAGGAATGGAGAATGGGGTTGACAGTTAGGACCAATGACTGTCTATGCCCCGATTCCAGTTGAGGTGGAGAGTGCGGTTCAACCAACATCAGGCTCCTCCGCTTTGTCACTGTGGAACAACCCTAACTGATGCATTAAACAGAGTTTTTGCCTCTAATTTTCTCTCTTTTGAGAATGATAATGAGAAATAGTGAATGTAATGCATTGGGCCCAGCGCTCCCTGCCACATGAAGTCTTGTCACATAGTAACATTGTGCCCGCAAACGCAAAGCGTAATGCACATGGTGCTGCAAAGCAAAACAGAAAGAGAAACAGTACTGTAGACAGAAATGTTAACAACAACAACAGAAACGCAACTGCAAATGAAAACGCAAAGGGTAACGCACATGGTGGTGTAAACGTGAACGGTAAGTGAAACGGGACAGAACCGCAAGCAGAAACAGTAATGGTAACAGTAATGTAAGCTCACAGGCTGGTTTTCCCCAAAAGCTGTATAGAGAAAGGCAGTGAGTAGAAAGAATGTATGCAAAATAATGACTCTTGGAACACAAAAATCAGGAGTTGGAATAGTAAATTGCTTATATCTCAGTAACCGTACGACATAGAAAAAAAATTTAAAAGTCATATGTATTATCACTTTCCTGGCTAGTTTTGTACTTAGCTCCATGTGGGGGCTAAGAATTTTTTGACAAAAACTCCGTATCTCGCACCGTTTTCAAGATACAGGCCCTCAAAGGCGCAGTGAACGCCATAATGTTATCCTATGGGAAAAAAACAGAAGTTTGGAGTGCCATAACTTTGCCTCCCTGTAATATTTTTTCACCAAACTACTGAAAGGCACATCTGCGGGATGTTGGCTGTATCTCCTGCAAATTTCAGCCCAAAAGATCAAACCGTTATTTTGCAGCAGGGCGCCAAACGATTGCTGCAATGCGGCTGCTAATGTTATCCAATGGGAAAAGGCGCCAACTTGATCGTGTATTCCAAATTTCAGGCAAATCCGTCAAACGGTTGCAAAGTTATTAAGGTGCAAAATTTTGGGTTTAACATGTAAATGGCTCCTCAACCTAACTATGGTAGCACTACCTGCTACCATAATATATATATATATATATATATATATATATATATTACAATTTTAGCAAACCTAATCAAGTAAAACTGATAAAATATAAAATGTTGCTGGACAACTTAAATCAGAGCATTAAGTACCCAAATGTAAAGTACTCTCCTATATGTTTAGGTGTACTTCTGGCATGTTATAGCCAGTAATCAGGCACTCTGTACACAAAATCCTCCAGAGAAAACAAAAATCAAGTGTCATATAAAAAATCAGGTGGAGAATCAAAAGTCAAAAAGTTTACAAAGCCTGCTCTGGTTTAAAACACAAGTCATTAGGTGCCCAACATCTGGTAACAGTAAGGGACTTTTCTTTGGTCCTTCAAGACCCTCCACGGCTCTTTGATAGTGGATGTTCCTTGTCTCTCTTCCCCTGGTGGGCATCTCAGATTTGAACCTTCCCTATGCCAAGGTACTGCTGAAAATGCCACACTCTCCTCACCCCTGTAAACAAAATAGTGCCAGTCTGACTCACCATCTGCTTTCAGCCAGCTTCCTCAAGTCCATGTAGCGTCAGCTCTGACCCCCTAGTAGACGGCACCTTTTGCTGCTCTTGAGCTCATTGCTCCCTGCTGCTCTGTGACACTGGCTCCTCCAATCTTGACCATTTAATAGAAGTCAGGGCCAGGGAGGGTGGGTGGGTCAGGAGTGTTGGGTCTCTGCTGCTCCTCCTTGGTGCTGGGAGACCACCTGGGAACTTTCAAAGAAAATCCCTCTTCTCTCCTCAGTTCTACTCCTCTGTGGCGTAGCTGGAGGCTTTCTGAGGTGAATTTACTCACAAACAGGAGAGTCTTTCAGAGCACTGTTTTATGATTTTTTTTGTGTTCCTTTGTGGGGCATTACTGCCCTATTTAGTAAGCATGAGCTGTCAGTGTGTCATTTTCCACTGGAAAAGCTAGCGTGTGTTCACCGTTATAACCCGCAGGTTGTAATAGCACTTTATAACCTGCTTTTCCTATGGAAAAAAACAGTCCCCAGTTATTACATAGAGAATAAATAATGGCAAAGTGTGGTATATGAGGAAATAATACCATCAAGGGATTGAACAATCCATAAAGCCATATGCTGATTGCACAGTGACAACGTTACTGTGAATGACAGTACAGCGACACAGTGATGGGTCACTGTACTGTCACCGCAGGCCCCCAAAATTGCTTTCTTGGGGTCTTGCACCTCCACTCTAATTCAACTCCTACTCAGAACTGATTATATTTAGTACGGGGTGTGCAGTGGGCACAGTCCTCCACATGGGTGGTTCGGGGGGGGAATCCCCCCAAAAAAAACAAAGTGTTCATGGATGCATTTATGCTGATCGTAATTGCAGTTAACATAAATCTGTCACTGTAACATCAGTCGACAAAATATTTGTTGAACTGGTGTCATAGAGCCCCATAAAGCCACAAGCCTGAAGGGAGAGTGGCCTTTATGAGCTTGTTCAACCTTGAGATGCCATTATTTGTTTTATATAATACATAAGGGTGGACATTTTCTTCTGTGTCCTACTTATGCAGTTAGTTAGGGTCATAATACCCTACTTGACTAACATCATATATAGGGAAATAAATGATGGCATTTTAATGGGGAAATGGGACCAACCATGTGTTTTATATATGTGTGTGTGTGTGTATGTATATATATATGATAAATGATGTGGAAGTGTGAGTTACATAGAGGATAATGTATGGCCTTTGGTTAATAACCAAGCTGTAAACACTTTGAGAGGTTGCCATGACATCATTGTAAACCTCGAGAGCACAGTTCGAGAGGTTTTCAGATGTCATGGCAACCTCGAGAAGTGTTTTTAGTGTGGTTGTTAGCCAAAGACCATACATTATATTTTATAGTGTGTGGGCTACCAAGATTGTGTAATCACCTATTGCATTACTTTAATTTACTTGAATTACTTTACAGAACAGTGATTGTTGTAAGCATTCCATTTTGCTAGAACATTGTTGTGAGCATTCTGTTTTGTTAGAACATTCATATGACATTCTCAAGAAGGGTTAACAACAGAGTGATGTCATAACAATGGCATAACAAGGTTGTAATTTTGCTTGATTTCAGTTAATAATAAGGGCCCCCCATACATTATAAGGTGATAATTTAATTTTCGGGGTTTATAGAATATAAAAATCCACGAGGCCAAAGGCCAAGTGGATTGTGATGGTCTATAAACCCTGAGATTGATCTGTCACCTTGCAACTCACACTTCCTTGTCATTTTTATTTTTATATTATATGGCTAGTCCCACAGTTAAAGTAAGAAAGTGCCACTAAAATAAACAGCAGCAGGAGTTCTCCTGACACTGTTGCTGTCATGCCTGGACTAGTCCTGCATTCATATTTAGTGAATATTCCATGCTGTGGTTCAGTCCAGGAAGGCTTTTCTTAATTGCCACATGGTGTAGCCACTGTCTGAGTCTAGGAGGGCTTTTCATAGCAGCCACACAATGGGAATGTGTAGTTCAAGACCAGGAGGGTTTTACTTACTTGCCATATTGTAAAACCTATGCTTCTCTTTCTCAACCTACCATATGCTACTGCACAAGGGGTCTATGTGATAACTGCAAATGCCTAAAGGTGATCGCCATTATTGCTCAGTCAGAGTGCCAAACACATTTTCTGCACTCTGACAACCCTGGCACACCAGCACAATGGTGCCAGGACATATTTTCACTACTTTCTGTGGGGGGGCTGTGCCCGCCCACACCCCACTCTCGTGGGGGGCTTCACCCCCCTGCACTCCGCTACTTATGGATTCTCAACTCCAGGGGGGTGCATGTCAGGGGGTGAAAGTAGTAAAAATAAAAAGGTTCAGGCCAGGCACAATAAAAATTGCACCAGCACCCGGGCCTGAACCCAGTACCTTAGCCACCGCAGCCATTGTCCAATCCCCGATGCCACAATGCAGCTCAACTGACAACAGCAGTGCCACCCCCTCCTAGTCCATGCTCGCCATGCTCAATCCCACCCGCTGTGGTATATAGCGAACATCCTGTTGCCTAGTTTGCCCACCCCTCATCCGGTTGCCCTTACCTGTCGGTCACCATGAGTGGAATGCACAAGGAAGGTGTCACCATAACGGATGGTGCCCTTCCTCATGTGCCCACTTATCGGGTTACCCTGCACAAGACTCCTTATTCAGCAGGAACCTTACACCTTTAGAAAATTAGCTAAAAGACTGAAAAATTAGCAGTCAACAATATTTTGACAACAGGGATGACTTCTTGCTTCCCAATTGTCTTGTTTATTGTCATTTCCCAAGGTCACCATACCTCATCCTTCTGCTATCTTCTGCTCTCAGACTTTTCTATTCCTGACTCCACAGTATGGTTCACACTCTTCCAATTGTTGACAACAGACCAGCATTCAAACCACAAATCTGGAAACGGCAAACACATGTACGGAAAAAGAAATTATCTTTCATATGTGCCATACTGTACCTTCTCTCTCTCTTTCACCCTCAGCAAACAGCGCAGATGAGGAATGAACTGCAATGCCATCTTCACTCAGCTGAAAGTGAAACAGAAGCTCGACAGCAACAGTGTGAGGAAAATTGATGCTGTTATTTGTTTGAGTGACACAAGCACAATTTACTCTCACTTTGTAATATTCCATTGTTGGTAACTGGCAGGTGGTTATAATCCATTCATAGAAATGGATTATTGCAACCTGACAATGAAAAAGCATGGATTATCACATTTAGAAAACTGTTTCTGTCCATGGGTTATTGGTCTTGACCATATAATATAATTAAATACATAGTACACTTAATATGGAGGGTGGTAGATAAACCCCTATATTTTAAAATGTTTTTAACATGAATTCTTACATAACAAAAAAGGACTACACTACAAGAGGTACTTGCATTGTACCTTGCCTGTATATCAAAATTAATAATATGTTTTTATGCAGCAACACCAGCCCCTTGGTGATTCCTTATAACAATTAATATAAAACATGATATCATTAGTTAGCTGACCTAAGAAAACATTCAGTCACTTGTTAATATTTTTAAATAATGCAACATACATTTTTGTATTACAACAACTTCATTCATGGAACTATTCGACCGCTAGTTTTATTTATTTATTCATTCTAGGATTACAATACCTTTGAGCATGTAACAGCTCTTTTACAAAGGTTCCACATCAGTGGGAATGGTGACAGACATACAACGGATGATATTAAATAAAATTTTGACACAAAAGTATTTAAAATGACAGTATGACATTAACATTGCAACTAAAATGAAAACTATGAATCAGTAGGAAAGCAGAAATAACCTAATAAAAGGAGGCAGCCCAAGGTGCTTTATCAAATAGGTATAGGTAGATTTGGATGAACAAAAGTTCAGGTAAGAGAAGATAAACAGTGGAAAGAAGGTGGAGGATGAGAGAGGGTGAGGTGAAAGAAGGATCAGGGAAGGAGGCAGGAAATAGAGCAGAGTGGTTAGGGTGAAAGTGATCATTCACAGAGAAAGGGGGGAGATGTAGGTACACAAGGATGTGTCAGTACTGCTGAGGTAGAGCCATGTCAGTGGAAACAGTCACAGGAACTGTTAGCTGTAAGATGCTGATGAAGAGTGCCTTTAAATGGTCCCAATTTTGGTAAGGAAGAGATATCACTAAGCAGTGCATTAAATCATAGTGGTGCTCTATATCCAAACAATCGTTGCCCTTTATCTTGGGACAGAGAAGAGTTGGTTGTGGGAGGTTGTAGGGCCATTAAACAAGTAAAATAAGTAAATCACTTCAAACATTTCAACCAAAATGCCTCAGTGCAATGCACAATTTACTAGTAATGTCATGTTACCTATGCTAGTGAAAACTGAAAAAGCAAATATGAATTATGCCCTGGTTCTAATTTCCATCAGATTCGTCTATCTGTTTTGCTGCAATAAAACCCTCAGTTTAAATATACAGTATTTGAGCAGCTACATAATTAAATCATTTTGCAAACACTAGTTAATGTGCCTCTTCTATTTTAAATGCCTGTCACAATTGTTGCTACTAAACTGAAGCTTATCCAGCTATATATATATATATATATATATATCTTTTTTTTACAGTTAAACTTTTTTTATAAATTTTTCATAAGATATACAGACAAACCTCTTACAGTACAGTACAATGTGAGGATTTTTTTTTTAAAGAAATTGAGGCAGCATATAATAAGAACATTGCTACAATAATACAAGGAACTTTTGGTTTAAAATATAGTAAACAATACAGGTCATGTAATTAGCATATACTTGACATTTGTAGTGAACTTAAAGCGGATAGTATGATTAGATATGGTTTATATTAAAATGTTACATAATTATATATGATGCTGCAAAGGAAAAAGTACATTCGTAAAAGAATTGTGGAGTAATAAAGAACGATTGAGAACAGAGTATAGGAAAGAAAAGATATGTAAGAAAGTTAAGAAGAGAGAGAGGGAAACTATAAAAAAAGGGGGAAAGAAGCGAGACTACAATGATGTATCAGTAAAAGGGGAAAATCCATATATATTAAGTCCATACATTGGTGTTGGAAGATTTAGTTGATTCCAAAAAATTAAAAAAGCCCTGCCAACAATTGTTATATTACATGAGTCGGTCAGACAAGATATATGTCATACATTCCAGAAAGGCATATTGCAACAGTTGGTTAATGATACCGGGAAGGGTAGGGATTATGTTGGATCTCCAATGCATGAGGATTGTGCTTAACTTGAAGGAAGAGTATATTTAACCATCTGCTCTGAATATGAAATTTTATAAGAACGGTGATTAAAATACCAAGAATGCAATGTTTAGGGTCCAGTGTAAAATGTTGACCTACCACTTTCATTACAAATCTGTGAGTACAGTGCCAAATCTTTTGTATGAGGGGACAGTGCCATAAGATATGCAATAAATCCCCATTGGGTGAAATTGCAGTGCCAGCAATTGTTATTGTTCAATAAACCCATTTTTTGTAATATAACAGGAGTTCTGTACCACAAATGAAGGATCTTGGTTTGAATGAGGGAACTGCGTTTATCATTAAAAGATTTGTGACAGGAGAGCCAACATCTGGACCATTGTGCATTGGTGATATTATATTGTAGCAAAGTACTCCATCTGTTTTTAGCATTGACAGAGTAGTCAGGAAGGATATCACAAATATCTTTGTAAACAGTGCTATTTAAATTGGATGTTGTTTTTATCCATTTAGAGATGTGCTTATCATACAGAGAATTGATAGAGAAGGGTGTGAGGTAAGAGTTGCATGTGGTACGAAGCTGTAGATATTTCCAAAAATCCTGATGTGGAAGATTCCATATGCCCTGTAGGTCAGTGTAAGATTTTAACTTTAGTGACTTGGGTTCAAGTATATCCTGCAAAAAGAGAATACCCTTATTTTTCCAGGTACAACAAAAAATGGGGTGATTATCAAGAGATATATGGTGGTTACCCCAGATGGGGGTGTAAGCTAAGGGTTTGGGGTTAGATTTAATATGCTTGTGAATGATTTTCCAATAGAATATAGAAGCAGCTATTGTAGGGTGGGACTTTAAAGAAGAGGTAAGGGTGTTATAAATGAAAGAAGTCACCACATTACCAGGACATAGGATGTTTCCATATTGATCCATAAAGGAGACTGGATGTTGGGTTTGTTAAACCATTTAATTGTTTGAGATGTACGGAAAGCCCATAGTAGGCTTGGAACCAAGGAAGGCCAAAGCCACCTTTTGACCAATGGGATCTAAGTTTATTATGACTAAATCTAGGTATTTTGCCTTCCCAAATGAAGCTGCCAATAATTTTGTCTATTTTGGTAAGAAAACTAGAGGGAAGTATCAAAGGGATATTGGAAAATAGGTATAATATTTTAGGAGTTATAGACATTTTAATGGTGGAAATTTTACCATTAAAAGAAAGTTTAAGTAGCTTCCATCTATCAAGTGTTGTTTGGGTACTGGTTAACAGAGGGGAAAGATTAGCATCCCATAATTTATTCAATGTCAGGGTGATCCGAATGCCAAGATAAGGTATACCTTGGGGAGCCCAACGAAAGCCTAATGAGTTGTTCATGAGGGGACTACAACGGGTATTCAATGGTAGCGTTTCCGATTTGTTAAGGTTTAGAGCTAGTCCGGAGTGGGAGGTGAAGTCATTCAGTAGTTTAACTAAAGGTTGCCCAGAACTTTCGAGGTTTTCAAGTAAAATAAGGAGATCATCTGCATATGAGAGTGAAGTATAGTGAGAGTTACCAATAGTAATGCCTTTAATTGTACCGGATTGACGTAGGGACGCAGAAAGAGGTTCCATGGCAAGTATAAACAATGAAGGTGATAAGGGGCATCCTTGTCTGGTGCCTCTTACTAAGTAAAAGGAGGGGGACAAAATAGAGTTCGTGAGAACTCGAGCTGAAGGGGAGGTATACAATAACTGAATCCAAGCACAAAAATTATTTGTAAAGCCAAAATGAGATAGCACCTGATATAGATATTCCCAATTGAGAGAGTCAAATGTTTTCTCAAAATCAATGGCTATTGCAGCTGCAGGGGTTTTAAGAGTTTTTGCTTTGTGAATTAAATTGAGTAATGAGCAAAGATGATCGGAACTGTTTCTATTTTTGATAAATCCTGATTGAGAAGTATGGATGAGTTTAGTCACTAAAGATTCTAAGCGGAGAGTTAATAATTTGGCAAAGATTTTTCCATCGGTATTAAGAAGTGAGATCGGGTCTATAGTTTGAAGGAAGAAATGGTCTTTGTCTTTTTTGTAAGACTGTTATAATGGCTTCGGTCATTGTGCATGGGAGTTTCTTTATTAAGGTTGCTTCTTGAATACATTGACTAATACAGGACAAAGAGTGTCAGATAGGATTTTATAAAAATCAATAGGGAACCCATCACTGCCAGGTGCTTTACCATTTTTTAATGATGATAAAGCAGTTTGGATTTCCTGTAAAGTGATTGGTTTATCAAGCATAGCTTTGTCCTGAGGGGATAGGTGGGGTAGATTTAATTTTTCCAGAAAATGTTGTATTAGGTTGGGATTTGTAGTATTAGGTTGCGAGTATAGTTGTTGGTAAAAGGATTGCATAATACGATTGATTGAAAGGTTGTCTGTGTGTGTCTGACCTGATGGATCTTTTAGACCTGCTATATGTCTCTGCATCTGTTGAGTTTTAGCTGGTAAGAGAGCAACTTTCCGCATTTATCCCTTGTTCCCAATAACCGTGTTTAATCCTAAAAGGGCAAGTTCAGCTTTCCTGGATATCAACTTGTTAATTTTAATTTTAATTGTAGAATTTACAGATGAAGCTGTGAATTATGATTGGGTTTATTTAATTTATAGTATTGGGTTTTTCTTTAAGGGATTTTTCTAAATTAGCTGATTGTTGTTCTCTTAATTTCTTTCTATGAGCTGCATAACTAATAATTTTATCTCTAATAGTGGCTTTTAATGCTTCCCAGATAGTACCTTGAGACATATCTGGAGTATCGTTAATAGAAATAAAATCGTGAATCTGGGTTTTAATCCAAGGAGTGAATTCAGGGTCTCTGAGTAAAAGTGGGTCTAAACGCCAAGATGGGGATTTAGAAGAAGGTGGACCCCAGAGCAAATGCAAACTGATAGGGGAATGATCAGATATAACAATAGGGAGAATCGATGTATCAATAGTTTTTTCAGTAATGAGGGGAGAAGAGAACCAATAATCAATCCTACTATATGATTTATGTAAAGAGGAATAAAAGGTGTAATCTCATTGTCTGGGATGATGTAGTCTCCAAATGTCAGAGAGACCTAAATCCTTCATAAGCATTGATAAAGCATTAATACTACGGGGTGGGCATCATGTGATGAGTTACTTCTGTCTAAATATGCTTGTAGTAAGTTAAAGTCACCACCAATAAGAATAGGTGAATTATTTTATTATTAATCATAATTTGTTGGGATAGATTATGGAAGAAAATGGGTGAATCAAAGTTGGTGCTATATACATTCACAAACATAAGGACCTGCTGTGGTGTTTAATAGGGTTATAATCCACCTACCATCCAGGTCTCTAATGATTTTATGGGGGCCAATTAAGAAATTTATGTATTAAGATAGCAACCCCATGTTTTGAATGGAGAAGATGACGATACTACTTGACCTGACCCAGTCCCTTTTAAGTCTGTTGACATCCTCTGATAAAAGTTTAGTTTCTTGTAAGAAAGCAATATGTGTTTTATGCTTTTAAGACAGGTAGTACTTGCTTACGTTTACAAGGTGAGTTGAGTCCCTTGACATTCCATGAATGTAAGATTAGATCACTCATGGTACTAGGATATAAGGTAATTAGTTACAAATAGGAATGAGGGACTCAATACCATTAATTTGGAGGATGTCACAGATTCAAAAGGTAAATATATATAATAAACAAATGTATGCAGGGCCCTTAACTTGTATGGGTTCGAGATGATTGAGTATTTGTATTCATTTTGTCTCGCAGAGGGAGAGTATAGAGATAGGAATATCAAGTAATTAAACATTAGAACCTACAAACATTAGTATAAACTCAGTAACAAGAATATTAATTTGAAACTTTTATGAAATGCAGAGCAATAAGAGTCGGTAAATATACCAGGACTCTCACTCTACACTACTAGGCATGTAGAGTAATTAGTGAATCTCAAGATACGGTTTACCCTATAATCTTAAGATACTAAACTTTATATAACAGTATATTAAAGAAGTGTAATTGAGATTTATGCTGAGGTAATTAAAGCATTACCCTGGAAAAAAACCAAAACATCATTCTACCAAATAAAAAAAGGATAATTATGTAATAGTGTTAAATTCCAAACATAATGAATTAGCTTGGACCTAGCAATAAGTCCAATATTAAATAAAGTATACCAACATGATGGCAGATAATGCTGGATCAGTGTGAGCCAGATAAAGGATGTCCGATGTGTATTAATCCACATAGCTAGGTTAGGAATGCAGTATATACTGTAGGTTCATAGTGCATCAATGTATTGTGGAATCATTTTATAAGTTCCAATGATTTGGAAGAAAATGGGTTGAAGAATAATGTGAAAAGGTGGAAAACTCAATGTATAGAAATACAATTGGAAGCATACTTTGGTGCAAAATCTGTGAGATATAATGAATGCACCTGATGCACCACATACCAGAAGTGATGCAAAATAAATATTAAATAAGTAAATGATTTTAGAGTATTTGTCTAATCATCCTCCACATTCCAAATTATAGGATTTATGTGGAAAAATGCTATAATAGTAGGGGTTAAGGGCACACTGATATGAAATACAGAACTCTATATATGTATGTATGCACCTGACCACATGGTGGCGCTAAAGCTTATGAAAAATTAGCATGTAAATAGCAATAATATATACTAATGTCTGGCACCACACAATGATTAATTAGAAGAGATCTTACAAACATTGTAATATTTATTCTTTCTCTTATTTTTTTTTCCTTTGAATACATTGAGAGTAACTCCAGCATGGATTAAATACTTCCAGTGTCAATTGGCTCACCTCCCACAGACAGATACAGGCTTCTCAGCAGCGATAGCGATTTACTGCATTTAAGTGCTCCAAACCTGTTGGGTGCGATAGAGACTGCGCTTTGCAGTAAATGTACCAAAGGAATCGAGTGAGGTGGTGTGAAGAGGAGGGATTGTGGTGAGAAACTGCTATACCACATCTAATTATGGGCCATAGTATTTATTACAAATTTTTTTTTTTTTTAGTGGGAAAAAGCCTCAGGTAGCCTTGCTCTTCGATTTTCTTCTCCTTTTCTTTTTGGGTGGTTCAGATGATTTAAAGGGAGAGCTGGACACAAGATCAGCCAGGAAGAATCGGAGAGTCATTACCCATTGAGAGCTTCTTGGTCTTGAGTAAACATGTCGGATACAGTCTGTCTCAGATCCTCCGTGAGATGAGTGCAGATCTTCTTGGAGCAGATCTTCTTGGAGTGGGGAGAATTTGTTAGACAAGGTAAGAGAAGTAGAAAACTGATGTGACGTTCCACATGGGAAGCTGGAGAGGTGGAAATATTATTTAAACAGCAGGTATTATTATTTAGAGAAGAACCAGATGCTTTTTTTTCTTGTATGCGTATGGAGATTCTGGCAGGAGCTACAGTGGCAGATATGATGGCTGCAGATTTCTCAGGGACCTGAAGGACAGTTTCAGCAGGAAGGGCAAGACATTGTAATTGCGAAGTGCTTGTGCTGGAGCAGGAACGAGCTGCATTAGCATCGCAAAGCAATGTAAGTGCGGGCTGTGTCCAATTCAGAAATTCAGAAAGAGATTCTGGGGTACTGAAATCTCTGGTAGAATCATTCAAAAAAAAAGACGCATTGTTGCAGGGTAACGCAGTGCAAACTTAATTCCACGCTGATGAAGGATCATTTTAATGGGGTTGTAAGCTTTTAGTTTGTTAGATAATTCTTTAGAATAGTCTCTGAAAATTATGATTCTGTTTTCTTGCCCAAGTAAGTGCACCTAATTGCCTCGCTTTTTGAAGAATCAGTTCAGTATGTGCGTGGTTTAGAAATCTGGCAATGATGGGCCTGGGTTTCTGGTCGGGTCCAGGCCTCAGATTTAAGGTGCAGTGAGATCTCTCGATGATTAGGTCTTGGCCGGCTGGTAATTTAAGCAAAGAAGGAAGTACATGAGTTAGAAGAGCACTGGTATCTCCTAATTCAACACCTTCAGGAAATCCGAGAAATCTAAGGTTGTTACGTCTGTTTCTATTTTCAATATCATCTATTTTGTCCTGAAGGTTCCTAATAACTCTGTCCTGCTCCCTGATGGTAGCCTGTAATGTGTTAATGGAATCTTCATTTTGAGATGCTTTAACATCAGTAGCTTGATTTTTGATCAAGTGCCTGCATATTATTGATATTTTGTTGAGATGCAATTTTAATACATTGATTTCACTTATTAGTTGCTGGAACATTGCCTCCACTCTATTAAGAGAACTGTTATGTGGAGATTGGTCCGCCATTATTGTAGGCCTTAATAGAGAAATTGAAAAGCTGTAGATAACCTGCTCAGTAATTATGAGGCAATAAAATACTGTACCAGAGCTGTTCTATGATGTACATATAGTAAGAACTCAGATGTTGGTGAAGGTAGGAAGTCTGGAATCTGTAGAATGGATGATGATATTTGGTGAATCCAGGGAGATGAAGAATCAAGCAGCCATCTTCAGCACAGCGCCCTCTGGCTCATATATATATATATATATATCTCTTAAACATTGCTGCATCCCATTTTTACTTAATGATAATGACCACTGAGTTCTTTTTACCAGTTGGATAATTGATTCTTCACCCTTCATTGTATATTGTGAACAACCTAAATTTGTGGTGCTGAAAGCGAGAATCGGAGAAAATAATAATTCTGTTTTGCTTCTCATATTTTTGCAAATGCAATTCTTTTTAAAAGAAATTCTTTTTGTCAACTTAAAACTCTGATGCTTACCCTTTTTTGTAATCCCTTTTATCATATATCCAGCATAGACAACGCACTCAATTTCTTTGTTTCTACTCTTCTGGCCTTGCAAGACAAGTATATTACCCAAATAAGATGTAGGGTTAGAGGCATTGCCACTCGATGACTGCATAGTGACCTGTTTGCATCTCCTAAATCTAGAAATAAATCCTGGGCCAGATTTAAAGTTTATAAATCTCCTTCTGACTTGATGGCTTATAGAAGACATAGAAATGAATGCAAACAAGCTATATAGGTGGCAAAAAGTAATTACTGTAAACAACGTCTCATGTCTTCTATATCTGACTCTTGCAGATTGTAGGGTGACATAAAGGATTTTATGGGGACGTTTGCTAGTCCCATTATCACCTTTGCAAATGCTTTCAATTATCATTACTGATATAATACTCCAAATATAATGACCTGCAGAATCACCAGTCTAAGTACTTTGTTGAACACCCAGTCTGCCCCCACTTCTTTTTATTCTCAGAACTATCACTCAAATAAAAGTCAAATGTCTCATAAGGACTGTCTCCACCTGTGGTAGTGCTGGTTATGATGCCCTTGTACCCAAGTTCCTTAAGACTGCTGCCCTTCTGCTAGCTGCCCTGTAACTAGATTATTTAATGTGTCCCTCTCCGCTGGGGTACTGCCTATGCACTAGAAGGTTGCCAAAGTGGTTTCTGTACATAAAAAGGTGATACAAAGTGTGTGGAAAACTACCATCCTATAGAGTAATCCCACACAGATAGTGCTCTCAGGATTGCTGTAGCTGGGCTGACTCCAGACTACTGGATCCTTTTCTGACTAGGAAACTGAAAATCTAGTGGGTTTATTCAAACAGCCCAGTACATGGATGCTGACAAGCCTGCCCCAGTGCTTCGACCACGTGGGTCTTCCTCAGCGGTGTGTAAAACCAGATTGCAGACCCTCAATACAAATCCTCATTTTAAAGACAAAGAGCACATGAATGAAACCCACTCATGAATATTTGCAGAGACATCACCATCTTTCATATCAAAAATGTACATAAAATTAAAATACTCTATTACATACCTACTAATTCTATTGTACAAATACATAATTCTTCCTGCAGGTGTTTACTACTAAGCAGTAATTAAAAAACTCTTAGGGTACAGACACTCTATGATGTCAGACAGGTGCAGTAGAAAAACTGATGTTATAAATATAACTGATATAGCCAATATACAGGCGCACGTGCTGTCAGTCAAAGTGCATACTGTATACAGTACGCTCCTTGACAGTTCAGTCAGTGCTTGGCCATGGTGGAGAGTGGAGGGCTGTGCTGGGTGCCAGCTCTGGAGTGGGATGGGGGAGTGGGGTGCTGGTGCACTGCCTGCTGGGGTGGGGCACTCACTAGACTACCAAGATAATATCTTTTTGAATATTATGGACAGATTGAGGATAGTATAAAGATAGTATATGGGGTCTGCTAGACCACCAGGGACATCGCTATTGATTTCATATCATAGGTATCATCATAGATATTACTGAGCATAATATAGACTTTCATCTGTGGTGCTTTCCTATTCTTTCTTTTTCTTTAACTTCATGTTAAAATGTATTTATTCTAAAATGTGTCATGTCCTGAAGTGTCTATCCAGACTTGTCTTAAACTGGTCTTAAACTGGTCCATTGTTTTGCTACCTATAACCTCTATGAGGAGTATATTCCAAATTGGAACTATCCTCTGATTAAGCCATCTAGCTCTCTACTTTTGATCTGCAGTGATCAGCTTCTAACTGTAGGGGTGCAATCTAGTCTCATTAAACTTGTCTTTGCTCTGCAATCTCAATAGCTCACTTAAGTCATGTTTTTCCCAAGCCCTATATGTTAAACACATATCTCCCCTCAACCTTCTGTACTCCAGTGTGTTCATATCCAGTTCTCATAGTCTTTCATGATAGGACATATTCTTTAAACCTTCAATGGTTTTAATGCCCCTTTTCTGTAACCTCTCGATCATCTGCACCTCTCCTTTCTTATAAGGGGACCAGACCTGTGCTCCATATTCAAGTTTAGGCCTTACCAGGGAGGAATATAAGGGAACTATAATCTCCCATTTCCTACTTTCAATATGCATTAGGGTGCAATTTAAAATTTTATTTCCTTTCTGTGTAATATTAGTACAATGAGTTTTAAAAAGAGAGGTCCTGTGTAATTATGATTCCTAAGTCTGTTTCCTCTCTAGTTTTTAATAGAGCTGTCCCATTTAGTACATAATTATACTGCTTATTTTCTTTCCCCACATGTATAAACATGCATTTCTCGTTGTTTAATGATAATTTATGATTTATTGTCCAATCCTGTATGTAATGTAAAGCTTTTTCAAATGCTACTGCATCATCTTGATTTTCTATTATTGCCCCTAATCTGCAGTCATCCACAAATTTTGACAGCCAGTTTTTATTTGTGTGAATATTGAATCAAGGAGACATATAAGTTAAAGAGGCATGGGCCCAATACAGAGCCCTGAGGCACCCCACTTGTCATGGCTCTCCATTTGGAGAATGCTCCCTTTATACATACTCTCTGCTTTCTGTTTGATACCCAAGAAGCCACCCATAGTACCAAGTTTTTTTGTAGACCATGTTTTTGAAGTGAAGTTATCAGCTCTGCATGAGGCAGCTTGTCAAAGGCCTTTGAGTAGTCCAAAAAGACTACGTCCACTGATATCACCGATCCAAAGCTCTAGTCACCCTATCATAAAACTGTAAAATATTTGTTTGGCAAGATTTCCCTTCTGTAAAGTCATGCTGAGTTTCATCCAATAAGTTATTTTGCATTATGTGGTTTATAATGTAGTTCTTGAGAATACCTTTCACTATTTTAGATAAAATGAATGTCAGTCTGACAGGTCGATAATTAGCCAGCTCTGTCCTTGATCCCTTTTTGTAGAGTGGGATAACCATAGCTAATCTCCAAGCCTCTATCACAACTCCTTTATCCACTGATTCCTGGAATATATGTGTTATGGGTGGGGCTAATTCAATATATAATGTTTTTTTTAAATTTTAGGATGCATGCCATCCAGCCCTGGTGATTTATTTGGATTTATTTGCTGAAGCCTTTTTTGAACATCCTCTACTTGTATTTGTATTAGGGGGTTGATTTATCAATATCATCTTCAACCTTAGAGGTCATCTGCTTCAAATAAAACTTAAAAATGCAACTTATTGCCACAAAAATACTTTCACACACTACAAATAATTAAACCTGGGAATACTTTACCTGTAGAAATTATTTGTAGCAGTACTAAACATTTGTTTAAATTACAATTAGATAAATTATTACTATCTGATTTCATTCTTAGTTATTACTAATATCAAAGCAAATATGGGCCTCACGGCTCTCTAGCTTTTCTCTAACCTTAGTATGAACCTTAGTATCTTTAACACAGACAGGTTCCTTAGAGCTGAATGTTGAGGCAAATTATTCATTTTGCAAATCGGCCATCTGATATAAATCACTTTTTATTTCATCATCTTTGTTTTTTAAGGGGCCTACTGTATTATTTGTGTTTTTTGTTTGATTTATGTGTGCATATAAGGCTTTATAATTATCCCTGGATTTTGTTGCTAGTATAAGTTCAAAGGCTTTCTTTGTTTTCTTTATCTCCTTCTTTATCTTTCTGTTTAGTTCCCTGTAAACCATATGTATTTGTAAATCTCTTCATCCTTTATTTGTTTTGAACATCCTATTTTTTTCTTCATTAGTCCTCTGATTTTTGGAGTCATCCAGTTTGATGTTTCCCCCTGATTTTTGTATTTGGATCTCATGTGGATACATTTGCTTGTTTCTAAATCTAGTTTGTTACATAGAATATTCAATTTTTCTTTAATTGTTTTATTTTGAAAATCTATACTCCAGTTCCATTTGACCATGTTGTCTTTTAGTTTTGAAAATGTGCCTTATCAAAGTCTAGAATTTTAGTAATGCCCAGTTGAATGGTAAGGTTTCTTGTAGTTCAACCTGAACCACAACATGGTCACTATTACTAAGGGAAGGGCTGCATGACAATTTTTAATGTATCACCTAGATTAGTGAAAATTAAATCAAGGGTATTTGTCCCTCTGGTTGCTTTCTGTACCTTCTGTTCAAGGCCCATGTGGTCAAATACCTCTAAATAGATGTTTTCAATGCTATCTGACCCACTTAATGTAGTCCTTATCTACTCCCGGTAAGTTTAGATCACCCATAATTACTAATCTATAAGCTGGATCTAATTCCTGCAGGTGTTTTATTAATGCACAGTCATCTTCTCTTGAAATAGATGGGGGTCTATATATTACACCTAAAATAATTTTATGTTTATTTAATGGGGATAGTTTTATTTAGATATGTGCTAAGACTGGGTTAATAATGGGAATTTCTTGAGATTGTATATCCTCATATATGTAAACAGCTACTCCTCCACCCTTTCTATGTTTTCTTGAAGTTGAAATAAATTGTATCCCTCTATGTTTTGGTGCCAGGTATCTGTTTCCTCCCACCATGTTTCTGTCACGGCACAGAATTGTATTTTTAATAAAGGGGATCTGTGCTGAGAGGCATGCTAAACCACCAGGATGTTTGTCTTCTAATAAACAGGGATCAGGGCTCAGAGGGCTGCTAGACCACCAGGGGTGTGACTTTATTCTACAATGGGGGTCATTGACTGGGGGCACTGTGGCACATTGGAGCAGAGTTTGCAGCCCTCCTAGAGGACATTTCTAAGTACCCTTAGAGCAGTTCTACCTGATCTAATAGTGCTTAGAAATTAGCTCTCTGGGAGAGTTTCATGAATCCCAATTTAGGGATATGGCAGACTGCATCTACTGCAAGCCCCTAGAATCATGTCACAGCCTCTTTTGTGCTGCAAGGATGGTGCAAGCCCCTTTGTGCATGCAACCTGTGTTTGACTCAAGCTGCTTTGTGAATTGCTTGATGCACATCTTCTTTCACTAGTCCTTGTGGTGCAAACCTCTTGTGTATTTCAGGAGGGGCTTTGTGAATCGGGCCCACAGTGTTTAAAGTGACTATCCATTTAACTTCTTTTTGCAACAATATTCTCTTAGGCTCTCCTTCTCTTTGTGGGAGGGGGTACATGCTCCAAAGCCATTGAATGCAACCCATTAGGAGTAGAGTTGTGGTAGTATCTGAAATGGTGTCATATCAGGATAGTAAAAATGCATTAGAACATCATTTTATATACCACTGCTACTCTAATCCTAATGGTTTGTATTTCATATGTTTGGAGCATGGCCCCCCACCCCCCACAAAGGGGAAGAGATTGTAAGATAATATTGTTGCAAAAAGAAACTAATATAGCCCTTATTTATAATTTATAATTCAATTAGTTTGATTTTCTCCTTGTTTAGGGAGAACTGTTCAATAGGCACATCAGCATATTTGTACTTATTTGTATTTATTTTCCCTGTCCTGTATATTGGCTATATCAGTTATATTTATAACATCAATTGACTATATCAGTTATATTTATAACATCAGTTTTTTGCACTACACTTAACTGTCTGACATCACAGAGTATCTGTATCTGAAGAGTTTTTTAATTGCTGCTTGGTAGTAAAAAGCTATTGGATGAACAATGCATTTTTACAATACAATAAGTAAGTATGAAATAGAGTACTTTGGTATTATGTACATATTTTATGTGTAAGATGGTGATGTCTTTGTACACATTCACAAGAGGTTTCATTCACATGCACTGTGTCTTTCAAATTGGGTTTTATATTGAGGGTCTGTTATCTAGTTTTCCAGGCCCCTAAGGAAGACCCACATGGTTGAGCAAAACTGCATTCTGTTTAGAAAAACAGAGTCACATGGGATTCCAGAGCAAGATATGCCCAAAAGTTATCAACAGTTCCTCATAATGGAGACATAAATGGGACTTCTGCTTGCCCTCAGGTTGTACCTTCAGACAGTTTACCTCCACAGCAGTTGATTACTTCTGAGCATGACTCCCCCATGTGCAGTATTTTGCATTTTGGACATTTTGTGATGGGGCACTTTTGTATTGGCTGACCTGTTTACAGCTCGTGGCATGCCAGGCTATTATAAATGCTTCGGTTTTCATGCTGCTGATTTGTATGCATATATTCATATTTAATTTCATGAGAACAAATATATGCCATAGGTTTTCAGACTATCTCTGGCATTGGAAATATTTGGGCTAGATGTGAACAGGACAATATTTGGGCTAGATATGAACAGCAAAAAGATTCCATGTGGTTGCTGTTTAGTAGAGTACCCTCGGGGGTAGGCCGGCAAAAAAAAAATGTCTCATCTGTGTTATAAACACTATCGGGGGGTCTGACAATATATCAGACAACTCAGATTGTACCCAGTTTGATTATTTACCAGTCATGAAATCAAGCCGAGTTGCCATGTAACCTCTGGTTTGGGAAGTGTTCGGACTGGTGAGAAGATTCAGTTAAGTTACCTTTCTGCAAGAAAAGCTCCTTCTTTTGTTTTGGTGTCTCATTACTACATATACCACAGTCAGAAATGGAACAGATTATTCAGACTGGATGAAACAAGTAAGTATGGGGTGGAGAAGACAAAAATGTATAGAGCAGCTCTGCTCCCCAACAGAAAGTCTCTGTCCATACCCAACATCATAACGTCTTTCTAGAGGAAGCAGCAGGCTGAGACAGAGTGTGAGCACTCTTGTCATAAGTGGCAGTGAAAAACAAGAATGATTTGCTGAAGGAGGATTTAACTGCTTTGTTGCCAGAGGATTCAACTGTGAGGAAAGACTGTTTTGTTTCTGGGTGTGTAGCGAACTCAGGACTGCTCCCATTAGTGGTTGGTTGGTGTCATCGGGTGTGTTCTGGTTGATTATTGCCACAATTGGTGGGAGAGAAGCTGGAAAACCCCCTACAAAGTGTTTGAATCATCCACTGCTATTTGTGCAGTTTTGCAGTGGGCCGGCATAACAGTGTTTGATCTCCTGCGGTCCCAGAGTTGTCTTTTTGCCACAGTTTTGAGTAACAAACCTGAAGATGGATTTTGGAAAGATATTGCTGCCAACAATTAAAATGGTATTGGGACAATGCAGGGGTAAGGCAGGCAATACAGGCTTCCCTGCCACACTCTCCCCAACCAGAGTAGTCTCTACAGCACAGCAATTACTCTTGAAGCTGGTCAGTTTATGGCCATTCCACTGATGGAACCTACAGGTAAAAATATTATGGTGTTATTTCGAAATAAGAGTGTCCACATACATAGATACATAGATACATAGACAGTGTCGGCAGATAAGGCATATGGCCCACCTAGTCTGCCCATTTGAGCTTGTAAGTTCAATTTGTTTTCCTAAAGTCTATTTCCCTTACCCTGACCTCTAGAATTCCTTTATGTCTATCCATGTATTCTTAAATCCGTGATTGTTTCAGCCCCCACCACTTCCTCTGGCAGGGTGTTCCACTTGTCCACCACCCGTTCTGTGAAGAAATTCTTTCTCATGTTTCCTCTGAATCGTCCTCCCTCCAACTTCATCCCATGCCCTCTAGTCCTGAAACATCTTTTTCGCTTAAAAATAGTGTTTTCCTGCACCCTGTTCCTCCCTGTAAGATACTTGTATGTCTCTATCATATCCCTCTCTCCCTCCTCTCCTCCAGGGATACATGTTCAGTTCCTTCAACCTGTCTTCATAGGACTTGTGATGCAACCCATGCACCATCTTTGTTGCCCTCCTCTGAACCTTCTCTACCCTGTCTATGTCCTTACGTAGGTATGGTCTCAGAACTGTACACTGTACTCCAGGTGGGGCCTCACTAGTGTCTTGTATAGCGGAATTATGACCTCCCTTTTCCTGCTGGTGATGCCCTGCCTATACATCCCAGCATCCTATTTGCTTTACCTGATGCCTTGTCACACTGTTTCCCTACCTTGAGGTCATCAGAGATGACAACCCCAAGATCCCTTTCCTGCTTGGTGCATGCTATCCTCACCCCCAACTGATATATTGTGCCAGGGTTTTGTGCCCCATATGCATTATCTTGCACTTCTTTGCATTGAATTTCAACTGCCAAACCCTTGACCATTCTTCAAGTTTCTGCAGGTCCCTTCTCATTCTGTCTACACCCTCTGGTGTGTCTACTCTGTTACAGAGCTTTGTGTCATCAGCGAACAGTGAAATTCTGCCTTCTATATCCTGTGCAATGTCACTGATGAAGATGTTGAATAGGACCGGTCCCAGCACTGATCCCTGTGGTACCCCACTGGTCACTCTTCCCTCTGTGGAGTGACAGCCATTTACCACCACCCTCTGTGTCCTGCCACCCAGCCAGTTACCTACCTACCACACTACTGTCCTGCCCACACCCATATTCCCCAGTTTGTATATATCTGACATTTGGTATTGGGTAAAGCAAAAAGCTAATGTAACTGAGAGACATGCCCCAATTCTGGATTCTGAAACCATATGAACTGGGGAATGGAAACTCAGAATATGTTTACAGACATCTGATAGTGGCCCAGTACAATTATCAAGTTACTTTTATATTTGCCAAGACTGTGGCTTTTGTTTTGCCTACAAAAAGGGACACACCAGTATGTTTTGTCCTAATCCAGTAAAATGAAATTTGTGTGGAGGAGACTGGGCATTTATACATGCAGTGCTCTTTGGCTGTCCATGATAAATGCTCTTTCTATGATCAAGCAGATATGATTAAAGAGGCCAAATCCAGACAAGCTGAAGAACAGTCTATAGAACCTTATCAACAGAGAACAAGGGGTGGGCAACCTGATCAGGAGTCCTACTCTGACATGGCTGTGCAGGATGCTCCAACTGATAGAACAACTGGAGTCCCACAGGACACAGCTACCAGAGCAGATAACAACCAAATATAGACCACAGAGGATCAGCAACCACCACAGTCATCAACCAAGAGTGACATTTCTATGGACATCATCCAAGAGCAGGCTGCAGCAATGCCCCCAAAAAACCCCACAAGATGATTATCAGGTTGTCAAAGACAAACAATGCTCCATGCGGAGTACTCCCAAGTCAAACTTTACAAAAACAGAGAGTGTTGAACTGAGAAACACCTTTATGGCATTACAAAGACAGACAGAGGATGAGGATGGGGACTCTGAAACCTCATTGGTGGCGTCCTCAAAAAAAGACCAATCAGATGTGGAGGTGGATGCTGCAGAATTAATGAAAACTAAGAAAAAGACAAGAAAAAAAAAACTTTGCGATTATGGTGCTTCTATTTGACTACAATCATGGACATCTGTTCCTTTGATTGTATTGACATTTTGTCTTTAAATACAAATAGTATCAGGAATCATAACAGGTATATTACCTTTTTGGCTTTAAGTCATGCCACACCTCAGATAATTTTCTTACAGGATACAATATTGAGAACTACTGCTGATATCCATCAGGCACAGAAAGCATGGCACTGGGATCCTTCTATATGGTCACTAGGGGAAAATCCATGTTTTGGGGTGGGAATCTTGTTTAACACCAGTCAGGTACACATAGCAAAGCTACTGGATATTGAACCTGGGCAGGCATTTTTGGTGGATATTCAGGTCAAGGACAAATTCTTCGGGCGGGAGCCATTTATGTCCCTCAAACTAAACCATCTAGGGTGGCCCTATTCCGGCAACTACAGCCATACTAACATACATCTAGGAAAATCATACTGGGAGGGGATTGTAACTGCCCTCTGGAGTTGAAAGATAAAACAGGGGCAATTGCTAAACTCTTTTGTAATACGAATGTATTGACTCAAATCATGTTTGTGGCTGGGATGCATGATGCTTATAGAACTTTACATAAGATGGGGGACATACGTATCACAGAGGAGTTTTACCCTTCAGAATCAGTTTTATTTTTGCTTCCAAAAGTTGGAGGATTCTGGCAGCAACGACACACCCTACTGCTACTTCAGACCATTTTGAATTATTGGTTACAGTCAGAGGTTTCCAGGATTCTAAGATAGGACCTGGTTACTGGCACCTTAACACATCTGTATTAAAGGATCTGGTCATTAAGACAAGAGCTGAGGAAGTGTTGAAGGTGAGGACCTCCATGGGGATTTTATACAACAATCTAACTGAGTGGTGGGATGATACCAAGCTCTGCCTGCCTACCTGGGGGTAGTCATATCAGATGACCTAAAGGTGGGCAAGCAATGTGAGAGGGCAGCAAGGAGGACTGGGGGGATACTGGGATGCATAGGGAGAGGCATCACCAGTAGAAAACAAGAAGTTATTATCCCTCTGTACAGACAGCTGGTGAGATCCCATCTGGAGTACTGCGTGCAGTTCTGGAGACCCAATCTCCACAAACACATAGACAGGATGGAAGCTGTCCAGAGGAGAGCAACTAAAATGGTGCAGGGTCTGCACCGGAAGACATATGAAGAGAGACTTAAGGAGCTTAATATGTATAGCCTCGAGGAAAGGAGGGAGAGGGGGGACATGATAGAAACTTTCAAGTATCTCCTCAAGGGAATCAACAAAGTCCAAGAGGGTAGCATCTTTCAAAAAAAGAGGTGTGCAAGAACAAGGGGCACAATTTGAAGATAGAAGGGGCAGCTCAGAGGTAATTTAAGGAAGTATTTTTCACAGAGAGTGTTGTGGATGTATGGAACGGCCTTCAGAGGAGGTTGTGGAGTCAAAAACAGTGGTGGAATTCAAGCATGCATGGGACAGTCATAAGGCAATTCTAGGGGGTGGGGGTAGGAAGAAGTAGGCTGCTGGTTAACTAGGATCTGCAGCTTATCCATCAGGTAGGGAAATGGGCAGACTGGGTGGGCCAAGCGGTCCTTATCTGCTGTCAAATTCTATGTTTCTATGTTTCTTCAGAATTCTTTACAGAAAATTGGCAAGACAAAAGGGAGGGGGATGACTATTTTTATTTCTTAAAATTGAGGTCCAGTTGTTTAGCTTAATTTCTCTTCAACACACAGAAAAACAGCTTTATACACATCAGATTCTACAAATAAAGAAGGATATCAAGTCATTTTTGTATGATAAGGCTAAAATATTACAGGTAGAACATACATGCAGCCTGCATGGTATTAAGGTGTCTTTGTACCTTTATACAGGTTGTCAGGATAGGGTTGCCAAAAAACACTTTTCTGCCATCAAATACCCTCAGAGGGTGATACATACAAGCTTGCCAGACATTAAGAGAATAATTGAAGTGAAAGTACACCAAGAGTTTGGGGAACCCATATAAGGGGAAGGAGATCTGGAGCATTTTCTAAACCAGATGAATATGAAATTTTAAGATCCTTAGGAGAAGGCAGGTTTAATACAGCCCGTTACTATAGTGGAAGTTACAACCATGATAAATAAAATGCGGCTGGAGACAGCCCCTGAGCTGCATGGCCTTAGTGTAGGTTTTTACTGAGCCTTTAGTGACATAGTGGCACCATTATTAACAGAGGTTGTTAATGAAATTTTATAGCAGTTGTGAGTGTCGGAGAATATGGCAAACTTTTTTTGATTCTGTTGTATAAAAAAGGAGATACACTGAATATCAATAATCAGAGACAAATTTCATTATTAAATTCTGATTTTAAGATTCTTATCCATGTTCTTTGCCACTGACTGACTGTTGTGGCAAATAATGTTATAGCCCATAATAAAACTTGTGGATTACCTGGGAGATCTATGAGGTATAATCTTTTGCAGATAGAGAGGTATTTGAGAGGAGTCATTGAGACATTGTACTGGGCCTGGTGATTTCATTGGACCAAGAGAAAACCTTTGACCGGGTCCCTCATGGTTATTTATTTGTCAGTGTCAGTAGCTCAGCAGGTAGCACACTTGCCTCTGAGGCCAGGAGATCAGAAGACTGTGGGTTCTATCCCCACACCAGGCAGTTGGGTTAATATCCCCAAACTGACACTGCAGTTCAGCTTGAGGGATATGCTGCACTCTTGAGGTGCCGTCTTTTGGATGAGACGTTAAACTGAGGTCCCATCTGCCTGTTCTGGTGGTAGTTCAGGTGGATGTTAAAGATCCCAAGGCACTTCTCAAAAACAGTAGGGGAATTTTTATTAAACAGCAAATCAGAAAACAATCAAAAAAATTACAATACATAAGTCTCACTCAACCAAAAAAAACTTCATAAAACAAATAGGGACAACAAAAAAAAAGATATTACATTTATGTAATAGAAGCATCTGTATTTGTTATCCAATGGATACCTTCCCATAATTCTAACAGAATTTAATATGAGAGCTGTGTACATTCAGAAATATAAACATTATATACATCTTTTTCAATTTTCCTAATCAATTCTATATAAGTGCAATCTTTCTGCTGTAGAGTATATAAACATCTAGCCATCCAGATATTCCATTTTATGATTGTAAAAATTAGGTTCAAAGTGCTAAGATTCCAATTCTGCCATTGGTGAAGAAAGTGACCATACATCAAATTGACATAAGTAACTTCTGCAAAAATAGGTTCTTGCCATTGTTGTACAAGAAAATCCCCAAAATCTACAATAAAAGAACAGTCAAAAAATAAATGTTCTATAGATTCAGTTGTGGCAATACAACCAGGGTGACAACAAATTATTTCCTGGAGCTGCTTATGTTTCTGGTTATGCTTTATATTAATTTTCCCATTGGAAGAAAGCCAGTGAAAATCTCACATATGGATTGGAATTCTAGAGGATCTATAAAGGGTTTGCAAAGATTGTAAATATGGATTTGGACAGTTAAAAACAGGCATAGGAACCGCACACAGTGCAGTCAAGAGATGTCTATATAGCACTTTTTGTGAGGGAGTCAAAATAATCTGTTGCTGGCTAACTTTCCACTGTTTCAATCTTAGAAAAATTTCCTTAAGATAAACAGGAGTAAATGCAGAAGCTCTAACTGATCTAAATGAATTTGTCTCCCATTGATGAAACCAAATTCTGCAGTTACCATGCAGCCATTGTTCTCAACCTCTCTGTGTATTAATTAAAAGGGGTTTGAGATTATACATAAAAAAGATACTGGAAAAAAATATTATGGGATTAATCATGGACAGGCCACCATCTTTAACTGGAGGTGACCTCAGTGGGGAAAGCAGTGGACTCCAGAGGAGAAGGAAGTGAATCCTGGTGGGGGACTCCATCATAAGAGGGATCCAGCTAGGAACGAGGGGGAGGACAGGGAGGTGAGGTGCCTACCAGGTGCCACGGCATGGAGGGTTGGAAGGAAGATCCTGGGGATCACTGGGAAGGCAAGACAGGAGGGTGAGCTGGATGTCATTATCCACCTAGGTACTAATGACCTGGCAAATGGGGAGCCAAAGGAAGTTCAGGAAGAGTTTAGTAAATTGGGGAGGGTTTCAAGCAAGTAGCTACTTCTGTCACTTTCTCAGAAGTACTACCTGTGAGAGGCAAGGAGAGCATGGATAGCATGCACCAGGAACTTTACTCATGGTTGAAGAACTGGTGCTGTGAGGAAGGGTTTGGATTCATTGGTGACTGGGACCCACCTGGAAGGATGGAGGTTTGTTCAAGCCTGATGGCCTGCATCCATCCTGGAGAGGAATCCAAGCACTCAATGATAAGTTTAAATGTTACATTGACAAGCATTTAAACTAGCAAAGGGGGGTGGCAGGCCAGCAAGGAGGGTACCTACTTGCTCACCTCCCACAGCTAGCAGTGGAACCAGTGAACCAGAGGAGTTGCTGTCTCTACAAAGCAGTGTGCAAAAGATGGCGATTAGCACCCAAGAGGTGGATAGGCAGAAAGGGCAAATTCAGCAGAAGGGCAGACAGCAAGGAGAACCAGGGATAAAGGACAACCAAGGAAGGGCTGGAGTAGAACAGCAAAACAGTCTAGGGAGGTCAAATCATGGAAAGCCATGTGTGCAAATGCCAGAAGCCTTAGCAACAAGATGGAAGATCTGGAGGCTGTCATGGTGCAGTCAGACCTGGACATTGTGGCCATCACTGAAACCTGGTGTAATGATAACCACGACTGGGAGATGGCCATACCTGGCTACAACATATTCAGAAGAGACAGGACAGGCATGAAGAGAGGAGGAGTGGCACTGTATGTGAAAAATGACATAAGGACCACAGAGATCCAGGAGGAACAAAATGGGGGAGAGATACTGTGGGTTAAGCTGGAAAGGAAAATGGGGCCAGCCATCCACACAGGTGTGGTCTATAGACCACAAGCCCAGGAGGAAGAAACAGATAGGGAGCTGATGCTAGCCATCCAAAGGATGGCAGACAAGGGTGAGGTAGTACTGGTTGGAGACTTCAATATTCCAGACGTGGACTGGAGCATCCCAGCAGCAGCAGCATCAACTAGGAGCAGATTTATCCTGGAGTCCCTTCAGGGTGCCTTCCTCAAGCAACTGGTCATGGAACCAACTCAGCAGAAGGCAATACTGGACCTCGTACTCACAAACAGGGACAGTGTGATGGGGGTAACAGTGGGGGAGCACCTGGGGAACAGTGACCACCAGTCACTGTGGTTTGAAATCACAGAAAGAGCAGAGCCAAACCACACAAAAACACGTATCCTGGATTTTAGGGGGCAGACTTTGGGAAAATGGGGAGATACTTGAAAGAGGCATTAAGGGGAATGGGGCAGGAATCAGGTGTTGAGGAACAGTGGGCAGTATTTAAAATGGGGATTACAAGAGCAACAGAATTATGTATTAAGCAGGTTAGCAAGAGGAAAAGGAAGAGGAGACCATTATGGTTTTCCAAAGAGGTAGCAAAGAAAGTGAAAGCCAAAAAGATTGCATTCAGGCAATACAAAAAGACACAGGCAGAAGGGGATAGGGAGAAGTACCAGGAGAAGAAACGGGAGGCAGGGAGGTCCGTAAGGGAAGCCAAAATCAGTGGGTAGATGGGACAAAACCTTTTACAGGTACATAAGTGAAAAAAGAAAGGCAAAGGGAGGGATAGTGAGACTGAAGGGGGAGGATGGGGGCTGTGTGGAGGATGACAACAGTAAAGCTGACATATTGAACAGGTATTTCTGCTCAGTCTTTACTGAGGAAGAGGAGGGTAATGGGTCTGAAAGGAGTACAAGGGTGAGAATGGTGCAAAATGGACATAAGTCCCTTTATCGAGAAAGGGTCCTGAAGGAACTGGAAGTAATAAGAGTTGATAAAGCAATGGGGACAGATGGGGTGCACCCTAGGGTCCTTAAAGAGCTAAGAGAGGTGGTGGCTGAACCTCTGGCTATCCTGTTTAGCCAATCACTAGAAACAGGGGAGGTACCCAAAGACTGGAGGATAGCAGATGTAGTCCCCTTATACAAAAGTGGGAACAAAGAGGAAGCGGGGAACTACAGACCAGTCAGCCTCACATCGGTAGTGGGAAGATCATGGAAGCACTACTGAAGGAGAGATTGGTGAACATCTGGTTGTCAATGGACCACAGGACCCAAGGCAGCATGGTTTCACCAGGAGGAGGTCATGTCAGACCAACCTCATTGAATTTTTGTCTGGGTGACTAGGGAGGTTGATCAGGGAGGGCAGTGGACATGGCCTATCTGGACTTCAGCAAGGCCTTTGACACTGTGCCACATAGAAGACTATTGCACAAACTGGGGAATATGGGTGTGGGCAGGACAGTGAGTGTGGTGCGTGGGTAACTGGCTGGGCGCAGGACACAGAGGGTGGTGATAAATGGCTGTCACTCCACAGAGGGAAGAGTGACCAGTGGGTACCACAGGGATCGGTGCTGGGACCGGTCCTATTCAATATCTTCATCAGTGACATTGCTGGGACCTAGAAGGCAGAATTTCACTGTTCGCTGATGACACAAAGTTCTGTAACAGAGTAGACACACCAGAGGGTGTAGACAGAATGAGAAGGAGCTGCAGAAACTTGAAGAATGGTCAGGGTTTGGCAGTTGAAATTCAATGCAAGGAAGTGCAAGATAATGCATATGGGGCACAAAAGCCCTGGCACAATATATCAGTTGGGGTGTGAGGATATAGCATGCACTAAGCAGGAAAGGGATCTTGGGGTTATCATCTCTGATGACCTCAAGGCAGGGAAACAGTGTGACAAGGCAGCAGGTAAAGCAAATAGGATGCTGGGATGCATAGGCAGGGGCATCACCAGCAGGAAAAGGGAGGTCATAATTCCACTATACAAGACACTAGTGAGGCCCCACCTGGAGTACACTGCACATTCTGGAGACCTTACCTACGTAGGACATAGACAGGGTAGAAAAGGTTCAGAGGAGGGCAACAAAGATGGTGCATGGATTGCATCACAAGTCCTATGAGGACAGGTTGAAGGAACTGAACATGTACTCCCTGGAGGAGAGGAGGAGAGAGGGATATGATAGAGACATACAAGTATCTTACAGGGAGGAACAGGGTGCAGGAATACACTATTTTTAAGCAAAAAGATGTTCCAGGACTAGAGGGCATGGGATGAAGTTGGAGGAGGACGATTCTAGAGGAAACATGAGGAAGAATTTCTTCACAGAATGGGTGGTGGACAAGTGGAACACCCTGCCAGAGGAAGTGGTGGGGCTGAAACAATCACGGATTTAAGAATGCATGGATAGACATAAAAGAATTCTGGAGGTCAGGGGTGGGCAAAAGACTTCTTGGAAAACATAAACTGAACTTACAAGAGCAAATGGGCAGACTGGGTGGGCCATAGGCCCTTATCTGCCGACACTGTCTATGTATCTATGTATGTATGTAGGTAATATTCCTTTTTATAGGACTGAGGCGGCTGCCCCATATGGCATGAAAAAACAAGCTTAATAATGAAGTTTTTAATTGTTTGGGGACAGAAAACGCATAACTCAAATGTAGAAAAATAGGGACTAAAAATGTTTTACCCAAAAACACCTGTTTTGTTCTTCCGATGGTACTCTTGTTCCAGTGGACTACCTTTGCTTGCCTATAGCACATTTCTTCTCCCAGTTCCATTTCTCCATACCCGGAGGACCACATTTAACACCTAGACTAGGTACAGGGATCTTTGTAAGATGGATTGGACCTATAGCAAATTTATGAGGTAGGAAGGGTTCCTAGGGAAAAAAACAATACATTTATTCAAATTCAGTGCAGCCCCTGAGTGGGAACCAAACAATCTACATTGGAGCAGTGAATTGTGAACTGAATCTTTGTCAGCCAATAGGAGACAAAGGTTATCTGCATATGCTAAGGCCTTAGGAAGAACTGGTGTCTCTGGATTAGAGCTATATTTATTACTATTGTTGTTATTTAATTTATATAGTAAGGGATCTATAAAGAATACATATAGGAAGGGACTTAAGGGACACCTCTGTCTCATCCCTCGCTTTATAGGGATTAATGGACCCAGTCATCCATTCACTACTGGAGTGACAGTGGCAGTTCTATACAATGATTTAAACCAGTTTATCATAACCTCAGGGAGTCTATAATGTTGTAAAGTGGCCCAAAGAAATTCATGACTGATAGAATCGAAGGCTTTCCTCTGTTCAAGAGAAATTATATACCCTGGTCAAGTGTTAGTATAGCCTGTGATTATAATTTCACTTAAGAGAATAGGGTGGTCCTGGATACTCCAGTGAGGTATGGAACAACATTGCTCCAGTGAAATTACTAATTCTGCTATTTTTTAATAATCGAGTGGTTATGATTTTAGTTAAGAGCTTAAAATCAGTATTCAATATAAAAATAATTCTCCAATTGTTCAAATTTGACTTCTCATCCTTTTTATGTAAATATAATAGAGTGCCCTTGTTAAAGTTTAAAGGTATATCCCTGTTTCCAGTTGAGCATTAAAAACATAAGTGAGTTCTGTACCAAGATGTTCTCCTATTATTATGTACAGTTTGTTAGGAAGGCCATTAGGCCCGGGGTAACATTGTTTTTAAAATGCTGAATTCTACCCAGTATTTCTGTTATGGATGTTGCCTGACATACTGTAGAACTAACTTGAGAGGGAATTTAGGGTATCTGAATATCAGAAAGAAAATCTTTAGATTCCTATAAATCAGACGAGATAGGGGAAAATAAATTAATAGAAAATTCAGACACCAGTCTTAAAATATCTTGCTGGGTAGAATGTTTAACCCCTGATTGATTGTTGCCTCGACAGAGCTGGCTTGCATCACTGAGACTTGGCTGGATAATAATGCAGGAACAATTTTGGAGGCCGCAATTCCAGCAGGGTACTTGGTGATACATCGTTCGAGGTTGGACCGGGGTTGCATTCAGTTTTAAGACCGAATTGGCTCTCACTAGTGTTCCAGTTGAGGAGACCATCTCTTTTGAATGTGCTGTTGTAGCAGGTGTGGGCTATTGAATTGCTCACATCTACCATCCACCAGAAGATGAGAAACAATTCCTTAAGGAAGTAGTGGACTTTGTTGTCAACCTGGTCTTTGAGTCTCCCAGGCTGATGGTCCTGGGTGACTTTAATGCCTGGGTCGACGATGAACTCTCACAATTTGGACAACACTTCCTCCAGTTAATGGATTCACTGGGACTAACACAGGTGGTTACCACTGCTACACATAAAGGTGGCCATTTTCTTGACTTGGTCTTCATCCTGGGGATTGAGGCCTCTGACGTGGGGGTGGAACCAGTCAGTTGGTCAGATCATTACACTGTGAGATTCAATTTTGGCACCCTTCCTTGTAGGCCGACCCCTGTGGAGATGGTCAAGTACCGCCCTTTGCGGAATATGTCTTTCAATGGCTTTGCTGCGGTTCTTGACCTATTACAGTTCCTTGTGCATTGTAATGATCCAGAGGCATTGGTTGTGGCTTATAATATCGCCATCTCCTCTGTCCAGGATTGTATTGCTCCAGTTCATGTACGTCCTCTCTCCCCTCGACTTCGGGCACCATGGTTTGATGGGTTCTGAGGGAGTTGCAGTGACTTGGACACAGGTTAGAACATTGTTGGCGGAGGTCTGGCTTGGTTGTCGACCACCTTAGACTGTTAGAACATTATTAATTCTATCAGTCAGAAATCTCTCGTAAGAAGGCAGAGTTCCTGTCAGGGGAAATTTCTGCCGCTCAGAACCGACCAGCTCAGCTTTTCAGAACTGTGGACAGATTGTGCAACCCAACCTGTCTACAGCTCTGTAGAGCGTTTTCACAATTACAGTGTGATGAGATTGCTCGGTTGTTTGCTGATAATGTGGCCGACATTAGGTCAGCATCTGTTTTGACACGCTCTATGCAGGATGCAAGTGGCCAGGAGCGGGTCACTGCCCCCTCGTTTTCCAGGAGCACCTTTGATCACCTGAAAATCGTGGATGTTTTGCGGATTGTCCAAGGGCTGCATCCTACCAGCTGTGGTTTAGATCCAGGCCCTACGCCCCTAATCTTAGGGTGTGGGGAGTCCATTTTACTGGTTCTAGCACAGACAGTCTGGTGTTTACTTGACATGGGTGAATATCCCTGTTCCCTGAAAGAGGCAGTGGTTGAACCCCTTTTGAAGAAAACATCTCTGGACCCAGACTGGCTTGCTAACTACAGACACATCTCGAACCTTCCCTTTGTAGGGAAGGTGATCGAGAAGGTGGTGGCAGCCCAGTTGGAGAACTACTTGACCATCCAGAGCATCTACAAACCTCTCCAATCAGGTTTTCAAAAGAGGCACAGTACCGAGACTGCGCTGGTACGGATGCTCAATGATCTCCTGATGGCGAGAGACCAGAGAAAATGGTCCATTGTGGTACTATTAGATCTGTCATCAGCATTTGACACCATTGACCATGGAGTACTACTTGAGTACCTGAGATATATTTGTGGACTCTCTGGGACTGTTCTCAGATGGTTCACCTCTTACCTCACCAGAAGAACTCAGTGGGTGGTGTCAGGGGTCTTTTCCTCTGATCCCTTCTCTCTATTTTGTGGGGTTCCTCAGGGCTCTATATTGTCCCCCATGTTGTTCACGGTGTACATGCTCCCCTTCGGAGACATTGTGAGATGATATGGGCTAGGGTTTCACTGTTATGCAGATGATACCCAGCTGTACCTGTCCTTTACCCGACCAGGAAGGAGCTATCTCAGTATTTAACAGCTGCCTGAATGAAATCCAGGATTGGATGAGGTCCAGTTGATTGAAGTTGAACCCTGGGAAGACGGAGGTGCTGGTATTGGATCTGGATCACCGGATAGGGGACCTTGGCTGGCACCCCATCTGGGGTGCTTTGTGGGGATGTCGAGCTACGGGGTCTCTGAATGGGTGTGTGATCTGGGGGTGATATTAGATGCGGGGCTGACTCTTAGCTCTCAAGTGTCAGCGGTGGTAAAATCATCTTTTTATCATCTAAGAAACATTGCTAGAATCAAGCACCTCATTCCGTCCGGCGATCTGCCAACTTTGATCCATGCCTTTGTGACCTCGCACCTGGACTACTACAACTCACTTTACCTTGGGCTTCCAGGGGTTGCTATCCGCTGCCTGCAGCTAGTGCAGAATTCCACAGCCTGAGTATTGATGAGTATCCCTAGATCTTCCCATATTACTCCGGTGCTGCGGGAACTGCACTAGCTGCCAGTCCAGTGGCAGATCACCTTCAAAGTCAGTTTACTGACTTTCAAAGCCCTCCACGATGTGGGCCTTGACTACCTGAAAGAACTGCGGATCCCTTACCGCCCTGTGAGATCGCTTCATTCTGCTGATGAGGGGTTGCTTGAGATTCCTAGGGTAATATTAAAATCAGCTGGGGCCCGGGCTTTTATGTTTGCATCCCCCTCCCTTTGGAATTCTCTACTCCATCAGTTAAGGGAGTGTACGACCATGGGGAGCTTTAAGCAGGCTCTCAAAACATTTCTGTGGGAAAGGGCTTATGGTCTGACTGATTATTAATTTATTGTGTGTTTTATAATATCTTTTGTACTGTTGTTTTGTATTTGTACTATATTTTATTTTATTGAAAGCGCCTTGCATTTGAAAGGTGCAATATAAATAAAATTTTATTATATTATTATTATTTATTATTATTAAAAGGGCATTGATTTATAAACCACATTTCAATACTTTTGATCCAAAGGGCATATTTCTTGTGCAGTACCTGGTGTGCCAAATCTATGTTGATTAATGAGTTGTGCTACTTTCTGTTTATGAAATGATAGCATATCCTTGTGAACTAAATGTATTTGTTACCCTAAATCCTGTCCTGTTGTACAAGCTGTGGCGAATAAATTTTGCAAGTGGTGTCTTTTTCTGTTAATAGGCCAGATATTTTGCATTGCTTTTCTGTTTACTATATTGCTTTAAGAAGTGGATTAAATCTAATTTTGTATCCTTCCACCAAGAAATGGGAGAATCATGGCAGACCAGGACTGATTTTCTCGCTGCTAAAATCTGGGTTAATGAGTCTACAAAACTATTGTCTTGTAATAGATTGATGTTAAATTTCCAGGTTCCAGGGCCTTTTGATCCTAGGGGACTATTAACCAGAGTAACTGTCACCATCTTATGATCAGAGAATTCAAGAGGGGTAACATTGGCATAACAGACATTAACAGATTGTGATAGAAAAATATAATCGATTCTTGTGGTTAAAGCACCTTTCTGAAAGGTGGGGGTGTGTTGTTTTGTTACATCCAGGTATGCATCCTTTAGTCTTGCTGTGTGCAAGATCTTTTTTAAGGTTTGGGTATCACAGAATAGTTTCTCAGTCATAGCGTGTGCACTCTTATCTTTAAAACTAAGGCCACAATTAAAGTCACTAGAAAAAATAATTTATTTTGTGGTATATAAGTATGGTTGGATGGTAAAAAAAAATATCTTTGTGAGCAGTTTTGGTTTGAGGTGCATAGAGGTTAACTATACAATAAGGCTTATTTTGTATTAGGACATCAAGTATTAAGACCCTTCCAGGGACAAGATCATATAACTTCACAAGTTTAAAATCCGGTAAACAAACCAGTATACCTACCCCAGAGCAAGCTTCATGTCCTATGGACCAGAAGGAGGGCCCAGAAACCCAATCCCTTTGAGCTTGTCTTATCTCATGAGAAGTATGGAACCTGGTGTCTTGCAAACAGAAAATGCCAAGATGTAATGAGGCAAGAAAGGAGAATATGGTCTGACATTTCCCTGATCATTTGATACTATAACATTTATAGTATGACAATGTAAAGCATCAGACATCAGACTAATAAAGTGTAAAAGGATGAGAAGAGCGAAAAACAATTTAGGGCCTTCAGTTATCATTTTTTCCTGCCAGCTGGTACTCCCTTAGCTTTGGATATGTCTTTCCTCTTTTTGTGACCCTCTTCCATTAGAGTGCATCTCAGTGTCTGTTGTTCCCTCAGGATGAGAGGAGGAGATCTAGGAAGAATCAATATCCTCACCAGAATCAGCCGAGGCCTCATGAAGAATCTCGTATTGATTTGTCAATGTAATTGGAAAGGTTCTGGTTGCATTTGAGGGGGAGTAACTTTCAGCTTTGATCTAGCAGAACATCTGCAACTCACCTGGGTAGTTTTTTTGGGAGGAGCACATCCATAGTGACTATGGGAATAGTAGTCCTCACCTCTAAGGAGGTAGAAGCAATAGGGGGTTCCTCAGATACTGTCTCAGCAGGGGGTGAATCAGCCCTAAGAGGTGGGCGACAGGCTATAGAAGAGCTATCTTGTGGTGGTGCTGTAGGTGCTGGATTGGGCCTATTACTGATTTTTGCCCTCTGGGCCTACAAAATTAAAAAGTGCTGATCAGCCCCATCATCATGGTGTTCCTGATTATGTGCTGTCCAGGTGCAGTTCTGAAATGTACGGCCCACTTCATCACATAAATTGCATCTGCTTTCATTCAGACAGGCATAACTTAAATGCCCCAATTCCCTACATAAATTGCACTTCACCTTATCACAAGCACTGCTTATGTGGCCAGAATCCCCACACCTATAACAGGCCTTTGATTGACCCGAATATTTATTTATTTTTATTTATTTCTTTATTTAGCTTTTGTTTACCAGGTAAGCACACTAGACAGTCACGTGCCTATTTTCAGGTGCAGCCCGGGAGAGTTACAGAGATACAAGCAATAACAGTACAGAGGCTAGCATCAAGTTACACAAAGGTACAGTCAGAATACAAGCAAGAAGGACCAGCCAAAACACAGTACAAAGGCTTGGGTCCAACTGTCAGGCAAGGTACAGACAGGTATAAGCAATCATCTACAGTCAGGTAACAGACAGAGAACAATTTTAGTGCAGTTCAGTATGAGGCAGAACAACCCAGGGAGGGCAGCCAGGAAAAATTAGAGCCAGTGTCAGCAGCAACAATATTTGTGAATACTGCTTATTTGTTATTTATTTTTGGAATAAGTGCACGCCCACAGCCAGGAATTTTTTTTTTAATTTCAGGCACTTCACGGAGGGAGGGACTGCAGGGGACAGAGACAGCTTGAGGCTTGTTTTAGATAATCCCAAAGGGAGGACTTGAAACAATTATGGGTGGGGGCGGTTCTTATGTGAGGAGGTAGGAGGTTCCAGATTTTTGAGGCAAGAGCTGCAAATGCTCGATCTCCCACACGGGAGTGAGTCTTTGGAGCCATCAGTGCTTGGGATTCAATGAACCTCAACTGATAGCCAGAGGGGACAGGCTGAAGGAGGTCAGCAAGTGCTGGAGGAGTAGATGATTGGATGATGTTATCCATAAAGTTGCCCATAACGAATGAGCAATGGTTGCTTGGGGAAAGCCAACCCAGTCTAGAGAAAAGTAGACACCGATGGGTGAGACGAGGGGCTGATAGGGCGAACTGACATATGTTGTTATACAAGGTGTCCCATTTGGAGAGCCAGACTTTGGGGGCATTTGAGAAGGAGGTAAGCCCATAACAAAGCAAGGGGAGGAAGACTTCTTTTGCCAGGACAAGTCTGGCAGCTGGGGTAAGGCAACTTTTTGCTCTGTATGCAAGTCCTAGTTTGCAGTTGGTTGTCTTACAGGAGTTAAGTATGTGCAGGGTAACATCCAAAAGTACCCCCCTGTCTCACCCAAGAAAGAAATAATTAGGTAAATGAGAGACACCTGAGTCTGTAGTTTTTAACAAAATTTTAACTTTCCAACACCCAGTCCAGATGTGTTCAGTGTCTAAAATGGCTTCTGGTTCCCCAAGTACTGTGCAATGACGTTTTAACCAGTAGATCACATCAATCACATCCACACCTTCATTCCAGAACAAAATAGTTATGGTCTTGTATGCTGGTTTTGTTAAGGGTGTGACCAAGAAGGGTGTCCATAATGCAGAATTTTTCACAGTGTGATATTTTGACCAAAATCTTTCCAAGCCATGAGTAGTTTTGAAGGTGATATCAAAGCAGGTCTCTCCGGAAATATGTAACAGTGCATAAATTTTGTGAGAAAAGAATTTTAAAGAGTATTTTAGTAGAGTTCTAGTGACAATAATATGGTCTGGAGATTCTTGCATGCCACCTAAATAAGTTAAACGTACGGCATTATGCTGTTTTGCTGGATAAATCAGGAGGTGAAACAGGGAAGAGAACTTTTTTTTCTGAGCATCAGGTTTTCTGTTTAATGGAGCTGCAGCTTGCATTTGTGTATCAGAGGATATACTGGTGGAAGGTTGCTGAGGCAAATCTGCTGGCAGTAAATTCAAAACCAGGTTTTGCGTAAACCGCAGCTCTTCAGGAATGACTAGAGGATCAGCAGTGTTTGTTTCATTCTGCAAGTGGGGGGCTGAGGTTAGATTTAGGTTTAAATCAGCAAAGTCTTCTGAGGTAGGCATCCATATGGGAGAACTTCCAGAGACCCACTCATTGGAGCCAGGTTGCTTCTCCCAGCCCGCTCCCTGTAAGGCAGCGTCCACTGACCACACCGGGGCTGTGCCCTTACTTTGTTCATTATGCCAAAAGTGAGATTTGGCATGGACAGAAGTGTACTCTGAAGTAAGAACAGAATTATTACTCACATTATTCCCAGTCGCACAGTCTGAGGGAATTGCAGTTTCTTTTGCAGGATCATCACTGGCAGACAGCAGCTTCTTTAAAGCATTCTGAACTCTCAGTAGGTCTTCAGAGACAGCATCAGTGACGCTGTCAGCTTGTAGCTGATGGATTTTCTACTGCAATGACAGCTTCGTGATCATAAATTTCTGGTCCTCAGATTCAAGCCAGCGTTTTAACTTTAAAGTCTCAGCTGAATCATTGTTGTGGTCAGGTTGCATAGAATCAGTGGCGTCTGAAGACTCAGAGTCATTAACAGAGTCTATGCAGTAATCTTGTATTTGTACAGAATTTTCGGGTAAAGTTAAAGGTTCATCCTCAGATAGTTGTTCTATTCCAACAGATTTATTTTCTTTATGCTCAGCCAGATTCAAATCTTTAATAAGCTTTTTATTTCACATAAGTGCCTTTCAGAATACCAAAGGCCCTGGCACAGATGAGGTGAGAGAGTGGGCCTGCTCTCCCAGCTCCAGAGCATCCATCCTCCTTCCAGGACTGACATCCACCATCTTGCCAGCCAGAGGTTCCCCTACGGGTGAGTAGGGGAATTTTTATTAGAATAACTTCAACCAACAAATGATGACAAACAGTGTTAAGACACACAAAATTTACAAAGCATGTAGCAATAAAATTAAAAAATAAATCAAATAAGCATAACAAACATACATGTTCTAAATTGTTATCAAATAATTATGCAGTGCCCAAAAGGAAATAAAAAAAACTAAACTAAATGAACATCACCCCCCAAACACAAAAAGAACAGGGAAATCATAGTGGAATCATAAAACAAATTATATACAATACAGTATTGCATCATACAAAATCATAAGAAAATAAAATCAAAAACAGAAATAAGTATTAAGACATACAATAATCCCAAACACAAAAGAGACATACCAGAACCAAACCCCCAACCCCTCCCCAAGTGGCACATGAGCCATAATAAACAAATAACCACAGAACAGTATTTCATCCTACTAATACAAAAAAAGGTAAAACAAAAAAAGAAAAACAGACTGGAAATAACAGTAACTAAATAATAAAATGTAGCCAATATCGTTCCAAATCCCTCTTTTCAGAGCCACAAATTCCTGATCCCGCAATGTAGTAATAGCAGCAAATACAGAATGATACAGTTCCAGTGCAGTGATATGCTGCTGCTGAAAAATAAATTGACACTGGACTAGCCAGATCCAATATGAAAGAATAACAGTAATTACATTCAGGGTACTAAAACTGTAAGGAATCCAGTTAGAAGGAAAAATCCCAAAATACAATTGCTGAGTAGTAAAAACATGAAAAGGATGTCGACTCCAACAAGTCCTCCATAACTCCCCAAAATCCTGAATAAAAGGACAAGCAAAATATAAATGATCCATAGACTCTTCAGGCCCAATACAGGTAGGTTTCAAACAAACCCTATCAGTCAACATTTTATGTTTATGATTCCCTCGAGTATCAATCCTCCCATGGACCCCCAACCACATAATATCCCACATTTGTTTTGGGAACCGTTTTTCTGTCAGACGAGCCATAATATGATGTTGGTCAGAATCAGAAAACTGCTAAAGGGTGATGCAGAGAAATGCCGAACCATAATATCCCTATACAGAGATTTTCTTGACATCGTAACAACATCCATAAAGGAGAGCGAACAATGCTTGATGTGATCAAAAATCAAAACCCAACCTAGTGACAAAACATATTTCCTGCTATTTTTATGAATAAAACAAGAAAGTTCCCATTCCCTCAAAATCTCCAGTAAAACAGTAGCAATATGTAGAAGACCCAGAAACAACCGGCTTTAAATTAGTAATCAAAAACAGGGTAAAAAAAACACAAACAGATTAAGCATTCTAATCCCCCCCCCGAAGGATATCCAAGTATAAACAGTTCCTCTTCATGGGGTTCAAACGGCTCCCCCAGAAACCCATAAAAAAACCACCAGTAAAGCTGTTTCAAGCCACTTTGGTAAAGAAAAAATATGGACCATATAAAGAAAAAGTGGGAGCCAAAAGGATTTAATCACAAAAATAATTTTACATTTACTCATGTTCCATTTTCCCCATTTACTAATTCTTGCCCTCCCTCTATTTATACTAAGCTCCCAATTATAACCCGCTGGGTCCTCTCCCCCAAAATAAAGCCCTAGGACTTTCCCATGGGAATCCAATATAGGAACCCCTCCAATACTAGAAACAGGACTCCACTGCCCAGAAAGAGGTAAACAAATACTCTTTTCAGGATTATTCAAGCCCCATGACACCAAAAAAGGACTGCAGCACCTTAAGTAATAGTTCTCCATACCGAGAGTCAGGAAACAAGACACAAAGATCATCCGCATAGCAGAAAGTTTTAAAACTGTTCAAACCAAACCCATGTATTCCAGAAAATCAACGGAGATCTGTTTAAAAGTCTAATAATTGGGTCCAGGGCTAAGACATACAAAACAGATCTGTGGGCAACCCTGCCAGACACCTTTATGGATAAAACACTGATGACCCACCCAACCATTCACCACGGGCATGACATAAGCTAAAGCATAATAAAGCTGCAACCAAGCAACAAATAATGTAGGAATCCCATACTTCCTTAAAGCAGACCAAATAAAGTCCTGTGATATGCAATCAAAGGCTTTAGCTTGGTCCATACTAAGAACATATCCCAATGACTGTGAATCAAACAGTTCCCGAAGCAATATTAAGGCATCCTGGATCGATCTCTCAGGCACTGAGAAAAATTGCAGAGGATGCAATAAGTGGGCCAAAACCACCTATGAATGATTACGCAACAATTTAGAAAAGATTGTAAAGTCCACATTCAAAAGGGTAATGGGTCTCCAATTATGAAGAGAAGCCCGATCTCCATTTATATATAGAAAAATCATAAGTCCGTGATACATAGTGATCGTGGTCTTGTCTCCAGCCAGAAAGGCATTATACACCAGTAACATTTCAGGAGCCATCAGAGGCCACAAAATGTATAAAGTTCCCCGCAAACCATCCAAGCCAGGGGCAGTATTGTCCATCAAATTTTTCACCACAAAGTCCAATTCTTCCATGGAAAAATCTGCTATCATACTATCTGTAATATGTTGCTCAAGCCGAGGGAGATCAGCAGCATCCAGTAAAAGTGACATATCCTCCAGATTACCAGAGAAGGGTTGAAATTGCAAGGTAATATAATCCTCAACCACCCACAAAATCCCTACATTATCCATCACTAAACATCCAGAATCATCTTTAAGAGCCGCCATATGTCTCAATTTAGTCCTACCCTTACAATCCTTAAAAGGAGTCATCTGCTCCTTCTTCCCCTGGGTCCCAAACTACTGCTCCACCTCCAAGGATTTTTGTTGATCATACTGGAGCTGCATTAAGTCCTGTTTTAAGGGAGCAATTTCAGCAACACAAGGATCATCCCTGTGTACCACTCAAGACATTAAATCCTGAAGGTCTTGTCGGCACTTTAAATAGGCCTGATATTTAGAAAAAGCACAAAACCGCTGGTGTTGTGTAAAAAAAGCAATAAAGCAGGATTTAGTGTCCTCCCGACACTCAATCGGGGAATCATATAAATCAAAAACAAATAATCCATCCAGCACAATATCCTGAAGCAAAACCACCGTATCAGGCACAGTTACTGAGCTAGCATTAAGCCACCATACCCCCTTCCCTCGAAATATAGCAGGATGTGGGGACATAGCAATCCCTACCAAACAATGATCAGAAGTTTCCACCGAAAGAACCTGAGGCGAAAAGATAGGCATCTTCTCAGGAAGAAACCAATACTCTATCCTAGAGAAAAGAGATCCTTTAAAAAGGTTGGTTTAGCTGTGTCAACCATCACATCACGCAAGGCAGCTTGTGTCAAAACCGCACTTAGGGCAATACTATCAGAGTATAGCTTACCTCATTCCACCCTTTGTTTAAATACTGTATTAAAGTCCCCCCCCAAAACACCAACTGCCCTGTGCATAAATAAGGAAGAACCTTGGGAAACAAAACAACCCTCTAGGCCTTCTGTTGTGGAGCATAAATGTTAATCAATCTACAAAAAACACCATCAGTTTCCACATCCAGTAAAATAGCTCTTCCCGGATCAATATCAGCCATCTTCTGAACAGAAATAGCAGAAGAGGTGAGGCAGATGCCCAAACTGGAGCATAAGTCTTGTCCAACAGACCAATAGGATAGCCCTGTAAACCACTCTCGAGTGGTCACCTGCACATCCTGGGTAGTAAATAGTCTAGTATCCTGTAACAAAAACTCAAAAGTCAGAGATCGTAATAATGCAAAAGTAACCATTCCTTTATATACTGAGTGAACACTATTCACATGAAGACTCACCAAATGAAGTGTAGGATGGGGCATCCAAAAACATCAATGTAGCTCAGAACAACTTTTTCTTATTTGCTCTGGTTACCCTCTTAGTAACTGTCAACTGGGAAGGAGAAGGATCCAGTCTCTGAGGTTTTACAAGAGGATCCTCAGGAGCGGAGGAGAGAGAGACATCCAACTCAGCATCATCCATGATATTCCCCCAACTCTTCAATGGTTCATAAGGATTAGAAACATCTACCATGGGCTTAGACTTACTCCTCACAGCCTGTTTAGGCAAAGACTTTCTATGTGGCACAAGCACAGAACCATCAGGTTCAGCAGGAATCTTGTGTACAGCTGAGGATTCTGTTGCCAAAACCACAGGAACAGGGGGAGGGGGGATACCCTATGAGCATCAGGAGAGATAGGATGTATCACTGGCTCAGGACCGATAACAGGACTAACAGAGTGCACCAGAGAGGGCTGAGAAGGTTCTCTCTTCCTTGCTTCTGATGAAAAGGAAGAAGGAGATGTAGGTCCGGAGGCCAAAGGCTGTTGCCCAGGAGCTTCAGTATGAGTGCGAGACTGTTTAGAGGATTTGTTAATATAAAAATAATTTTCTGTGTAGTCAACATTATTATGTGCTGCCCAAGGGCAGGAAAAAAAAACATGATCGTGAGACCCACAAAGATTACAAGTAGGTGGAACCACACAAGTTATAGCCAAATGACCCACAACCCCACAAACAGAACATTTCATTTGGTCACAATCAGAGCTTAAATGTCGAAGACAGCCACACCTATAACAAGAGCATGGCTGCCCTGGATAAAATAGTATCCCCCTATCTTTCCCCAAGAAAACACAATTAGGCAGATGCTGAATGCCATCATCAGATATAGGGAGCTGTACATGAAACATCCAACCTCCCATCCAAAATCCATTATCCTCAATAACAGCATCTGGCAAACCAGTCATAGTGCAGTGTTCCTCCAGCCAGTAAAGAATGTCCTAAACGTTCACCCCCTCATTTTGAAACAGCACAGTCACCACTTTCACTGTAGGCCTAGTAATGGGGATTGCCACAAAAGGCTTCCACAAGGCAGTATGCCAAACCCTGTAATATGCAGTCCAGAATCTGTCCAGAAGGCCTGCTGTTCGAAAACTAACATCAAAATTGTGGTCCCCTGAGGTATGAATTAAAGCATACACCTCAGCAGGTGAAAAATGCAAAGAATCAATCAGCAACTGTTTCCCCACATAGTTTCTGTCAGGAGGATAGTCAAGACCCCCGTTGTACAATAGCTGAACCACAAATCTGTGCCATGCAGCCTCCTCAGGTTTTTTAAATAAACCAGCGTAACTACTAGGTTTAGTCTCGTACTCAAGACCCATAGTGGACCCAGAGTGGATATGTAACAGGATAGAATGGGGTTGTTTCAGAAAAATACCTGAAGATAAAGCCTGTGATGGCATTAGAGAACATTGCTGGGGCTCCCCTGGCTGTAGCTGTGCAGTAGAGCCCTGCTTCTCTGACATGGACTCAAGATGAGCTCCTAAGTCAGCGTCTGATGCAGGAGTAGCAAGGGGTAGAACCGCACCCAGCGGGTTCCCTGTCAAACCAACTGTGGCCTGTCGACCACTATCTAATTTAGTCACAGACGGCAAAACATCAGCAGAAGAAACAGTAGAACTCACAATTTTTGGAGAACCTGGCAACGGAATTTGAGGATCAGGAACCCAAATATTATTCAACAAAATCCACCCCGCCTTCTACAACATGACTTCTGGTTGCCAGGATGCCTCTCCCACCATAAAAGGAAAAAGAATTGAATCAGAACAGGAAGGGACAGTCTCCGGGCAGGCAATCTCCACAGCAGATGTACCTTCATGGAAAAAAAACTTCTTCTGAGTAGGTGCCTTAGGACTATGTTCCACACTCTTTCTCTTTTCTCATCGTCCACAGCAGGCCCTTGCTCTATTGGAGGATCCGGTACCATAGACAACAAATGCAAAGCCTCCAAAGTCATATCCAAAGTTAGCTGATGGTCAGCCACCGATACATTTACCGCTGCATCCATAGGCAACAGTGATCTCTCAGGCAGTACATGGTCTTGCTCTGGAATGATCAAAACAGCACCTCCATCCCCATCCATTGTCCATAACAGACTGAAAGAAGCCACCTGGAACTGGTCAAGGGTCCCCCTACAGGAGAGTAGGGGAATTTCCCTGGTGTCCTGGCCAAATTTCCCCTATTCACCAAAAAAAATACCACCAACAGCTTAAACTGGTTCAGTTTTAGTTGATTACATCTGTATTCCCCCTTCCCCCGGTCACCCCTGAAAAAAGGACTTCTAGTCTCAGTGGGCCTACCGGGTCACCAAAATTCAACAAATAAATAAATGTATTTAAAGTATTAGCATAGCATGGCATACTACTGCTGTTCATTGCATGGATAAGCCTTTTGTACCCGCATGCTAATTTTCATTTACTCTTAAATTGGTACATTGGTCATAAGGTAGGTATTGCTAGGCATGTCAGGTAGGAATGTTCCCTAAGCCCACTACTGTACATTTTTTGTATTGATATTTTGATTCAGAAAATTAATCAGACATCTCAGATACAGGATTTAACTCTGTCCAGGCAGGTCCCACCGATTAAGATTTCTGCTATGCAGATGACGTGTGTTTATTCTTGGAGGTGTTTCACCTGGTAAAATAAAGATTGATTGATCGATTGATTGATAGGATGTACAGTCCTGTACAGAAGTTATGACAGTCATACAAGTGTATTCCCAACTGGCCGGGGCTAAAGTTAATATTGAAAAAAGTGAAGCTGTTTGTCTTGGACAGTTCAAGCATCTTGGTTTGACACATTTAAGTGGGATTCCAATAGACTCAGAGGTGGTTCTTTTAGGGATATGGTTTGGGACATCAGATACTGTATGGCCCAGGTTAATTGGAATGCTAAATTGCTAGAAGGAGAAAACAATGTGTGCTTGTGGAAGTCTATGCAAATTTTGAAGCGTAAGAGTTTCATTGGTTAAGACTTTAATTATTCCTCGTTTTCTGCATCTAAGTTATGTCCTTCTTCCACCTGTGGAGCTGGAAACCAAACTTTATAGTCTTTTCTTTCAGGCAGTCTGGGGGAGTAGACTTAATCCCATTTAGAGGCAGATTACATATTTACCATATGGGAGGCCTAGACATGGTCAATCCATTACTTTTTTTCATACTATTTTTTTGGTCTGTAATATTTGGTACTCATTTTACTGAATACAACTAAAAACTGGGCTATGTGGATGAAGGCATGGTTTCTTCCCATCATTACACTGTGGGAAGCTCAGAAATGGCGCTTCCACACTAGAATCAGAAAGGCAAGGACACCGAAGTATGTTGATTCAGTCCTGGCTAAAATGTAATTTTGGCAAGTTACAATGCAGCTTTGTAGCACTTTGAATAGGAAATATATGTATGCTCATGTTTTATATTTCCACATAGTAGCACCAGTACAGATTTCAGTAGATACAGATAGGATGGTGTCTGGCACACTTCAACAATTAATTAAGCCATGGGTACCCAAACATATGTGGATGTTGTTTGGCTTACCTGCCATGGTCGGATAGGTGTACATGATAATCATAAACATAAGCCACTCACTGAAAGATATATATTGTTCTAGGGTTACTCGTAATTTCATTTTAGAAGCAAAGGAACATTTATTTTTTACTTGTCCTTATATCATTACTTTTTGGAGTATTTTGGCAGATAGTTTGAAGTGTATGGAATTCAAGGCAATCTCTTATGAAGTGTTTATTTTAGCTGTTTATACTGGCCAATGGACCAAATACCATCCAAGTACATTGAGAGTGCTTTGTGGGGCTATGAAATATATTTGGCAAGTTTGTTGTCAATTATTTTTTTCCTTCATTGCTATGTACAACTGTAAATACCAAATTTTTGTAATCTATTGTGTACCACTGTAAATACATGGTCCTCTGTAGATACCAATTTCTGTAACCTGTTTTACATTTATTTTTAAAACCCTTGTAAATATGATTTGTTTGAATTTCTACTTTGACTCCTGATGCCTTCCCTGGTTATCAACTTTTAAATAAATAAAATAAAAATTAGCATTGCAAAAAAAGTATTTATGACAGTAGGAATTGTTAACTTTTATTTGTAATCAAGTGAAACATATTTACTCACAAGAGGAAACCTATTTGAATGTACAGTATCTGAGAACTTTATGGAAGCATGCTGTTAGTTGGCTAAAGTAGACTGCTGATATAACTAGCTTCATATAAGAATTTAGTCAGGGTTTCACTGTATTGGATTTGGGTGTTTCTGGGTTTTTCTGGGTATGTGTAAAATGTATTTTATGTTCTTATGTGTTGTATGATTTACTTCAATAAAAACCTCCCCTACTCTTGCGGTAGGGGGTGATGCAGTCCATCAGACAAAATGGCTGATGATGTGCTGGATGGAGAAGCAGCTCCATGTTTGGGGCTGCTAGCCTCAATACCCACTACTACACCTCCAGCGGCTAATTTTGCACTAACTATCTGGGTGTATTTAACTACCCAAATTGAAGATGTTTTATGGTGGATACTGCTGATTCAGTTTGGAACTTGAACTTAATCCCCCTTCCCCCATGCACAGCATTACTGTAACACTGAAGAACAACTGAAAACAGCTGTGAATAAATAGAAATCCCATCTCCTGTGTCAGATCACTGCACAGGAAGTACTTTTCCAATGAGGGAAAAATAAATTGCACTTGATACAGTCCCACAGCATTCCGCTACTGAACTCTGCACCCCCGCTTGACCATCAGGTGCAACCTGTCAGGCCTGATAGTGCAGGTTCATCAAAGAAGCCACATCCGGATCAAGTTACAGTGATGGAATGTGCTGTTTCTATCACTCCTGTAAGTTCAGCCTCAGTCTTACATGACATAAGTAAGCATGCTTCTTCTCCAGCTGTTTTGTCTGTTTTGACTGCTCAGCATTCAGGGGTTTCGGAGAGGGGGCTGTATGCGGGTGAACACTAGGGATGCTATGAGCCTTGACTCTCCCAGTTTTGAGGCTTGTTTTCCCTATCCTGTTTCTCCATTGGAACAATGCAGGGGTGGCACTTCCAACCCACCTGTCACTAAAATTCTCTCTGAAAGGACTCTAGGAATTCAAAGGGGCACAAATAAGCTGGCTACACACCCGTACCTCCCCAACTTGTTGCCGATTAGGGTTTTGCATGGAGCAGGCTGGAACAGTGATACAACTGGGCATTGGCACTTGTGATCCGTCTTACTCAACCAGACCCTGTAGGTGTAGAGGCTGATATTTCTGTGGTTTCTCCTACTCTGGGCAACCTTTCTGACAGCACTTTAACTGAGATTCTGCCTCATATACCACAATTTTCTATTTCTTCCACTGTGCCTGCCAGCACCCCCAACACTGCAACAGCAACTAAGTAGTACGTTCTTGAGTGTACTTCATTACCTCTTGTGCAGTAATGCTTCAGTTGAACTTTCAGACACTGTTTTGTCTACATGTGTAGAGCAATTGGATACTGTCTCTGATCTCCCTAACTATGCAGACTGGCTTTCTGTTTCTGAACCTCATGATTCTGTCCCTCCTTTTTTAAACCCTATACCTGCAGGTGACCATACTGTCTCAGCCTTGGGGGCCCCAGGGACAAGCTCTTCATGGGCAGACCATGTTGAACAAGTGGAGCATGCAGCCACTCCACAGAGCAGACCCACACCGACCATGACACCCCAGATGGATTCTGTGCAAAAATGGATGCCTTTCCTACTTCTCCTGCACTTGCTCAACAGCTTAATGCAGTGCATCTGCTGTACAAAGGAGGCATTGATCTCCCTCCTGATCATTCTTAAGTTGGGATGGAACTGTTAAAAAACTCTTTGCTCTTTCTTTAAAATGAAATGTATGCCCTTATTTACACCCTGAGCGAAATGTATTTTGACTTAAGTTTCAAGACTGCTGCTCATCTGGATAATTTCTGATCACAATATAACACCCTGAAAGACACACCATTGTGGTCTCCTTTTCAAACCATTCTCTTGACCAAGCCTGCCATCCATGTGGTTACCATTCTTTTAAGGAATGAAGGTTTTAATGTGTTTGATGTTAAGTATTGGCTCTCACGATGATGTGTCAACATTGGGGAACCTGAACCCATTATGGACCATGAACAGATATGGACAGGGGAAAAAACTGAAAGCAAATCTTCAGTGTAGACTGGCTTGACTATAACACCTTCCTAGCATTTTTTTATCTAGGGTGGGACAGGAGGCAGACAGTGTTTTTACCCGGAGCAACCAGAGACATGGTTTGAATGTGGCTCAGATAACCATCTCAGCAATGTGTGCAATAAAATTCACTGTAATCTCTGTTTGGACTTGAGACATGTTAGTTCCCATTGTGACAATACTGTAGTCTTTGGTGCAACCTCTGCAAGGAAGTTGGACATTCCTATCACACCTGCATATGGGCAACACATAATAGGGATGATCGGCCTCCTCAAGATTACATACTGAACACCACCCAAAAGGCCCTGATCAAGAAGAAACACCAGGAAGTGGCAAAACATTTGGAGCACACAGTGGCAGAACCTCCAGATGACCCTGTGACAGCCGGGATGGACATCACAGCATTGGCCCCTCTCTGCCACAGGACACTCTTCTGAACGTACTGACCCCGGTTCCATTTTCTGCTCCTACTGTGCCCAATGTGCCTGTTGAACTCACTTCAAGTTCTCTACCCACCTTTATTTCTGCCCTTTAGGAGGACAAAGGCATGCCTACCCCAGACATGACATTGGTGACTAGGAAGAGATCCCTCAGACACCTGCGAGCACAACCTAAACAATTGAAATCTGCTGATCAGCCAATACCTGTGCCTTTAGACAACAGGTTTGAAATTCTAGATCTGGAAAAGTAGATTCTGCTGGAGGCATGGACTCTGACACTTCCTCAATCCAATCTTCTCAACCCCTTCTTTCCACAGATACAGAGGAGAATAGCGCCCTGTTGACACCTTTTCAAAAACAGAGAAGAAATCCATAATGACTACTGGGAGTGGTAGTAAGGCTATGGACGGGACTTGACGATTGCTGTTGTTCTATGCTTTTCCTAATCAATGGATCCATCCATTAACATTGCCACACTTAATGTAAGCACTAATAAGAATGTTAACAGATGTAACTACATCTTTTCCCTCTTTAAAGACTTAGCCTATGATGTCTATCTTATACCAGAAACCAGATTAAATAGTATCACTGATGTTTCCCAAGCAGAACAATTGTGGTGCTGGGGGCTACTTTAATGGTCCTTTGGAGACAATAGTTGTGATGGGGTTTGGATTTTGTTATGGGGCATGACTTTCTCATTATATAAACTGGTTGATATAGAGCCTGGTAGAGCCCTGATGCTTAATATGCAATATCAAAGAGCACTTTTCTGCTTTCTAAACATTTATGCCCCACAAATGAAAAAGCTGGAGTTAAGTTATTAAAACTTATACAGCCATAATGCTGTACATATCTCTAGTCACCTCTTTTTTGGTGGGAATTTTAATTGCAGATTGTTGGTGTTTGATACTGGGGCTTGGACCTCCAAGTACTTTTGTGACACTAATTACTTGAACTCATTTCTCCTGGAGGCAAACTTAACTGACACATACCGGAGTAAGCATGACACTAGGGGTTTCACTTACAACAGTTTAGCCACATGCATAGACTACATATTTGCTTCCAGGCAGTTGATCACTCAGGCTATATCAGTTCTTCCAACAGAGATTTCAGATCACCTTTTGGTGGGGGTACATAATGATATGAGCTGTGGGATAGTTGTTTGGACAATGAACCAACAACTGCTGGATGATCCTAGAATTGCCCACAAAATTCATGATTTATTTTTGGCCCGCCAATTAGTGGCTCATATGTATGACAACCTCAGTGTCTGGTGGTAGGACACAAAGGCAGATTATAAAGCTCTTGTCTGTTTTAAGTTGGTTTGAGAAAACAAAACTAACTTTAAGGAATATCTCACCTTATGCTTGAAATTAATGAAGCTGCTTACTTTAGGACATTCAGGAACAGGTGATTATAATAGCCAGATTTTAAATTTTAGAGAGACAATGTTGGCCCTTCAATATTATAGGGAAAAGTCCCTCAGACTGGGACATCAGTGTGGTACACATGGTCATTTGGGTAAAGGCAGCATTTCTGAAAGTTGTAAAGACTGGGTAGATCACCTGAATATTAATAAGATAACTGACCTAATGAATATAGTAGTCACCAGGAAGGGTGAGATTCTACATGCTGTGCATCACCACTTATTGGCTTTATTTGGATCTAGGACCCCTCACCCTTCAGCTCACTTGTTTTTATATAGTTTTGATATCCCTTAGTACCACAGGCTGATTTGGAGACCATGACAAATCCCATTACTGTGGCAGAGATATGTGCAACCATTAAATTATTGAAAAATAATATGTCCCCAAACCCAGACAGATTATCCTCTAAGTTTTATAAACAATTCATCTTACCTTCGGCAGACATTCTGGAAATAATTTTTAACTGGATCCTTACTAATGGTAGCCCTCAGGATTCTTTCTGTGAGACAATCCAAAATGTTCTCTATAAAAAAGGAGACATAATGGCCCTAAAGAATTTTAGTCATTTGAGCTTGATGAATTCTGATTTCAAAATCTTGATGAAGATTCTGAACTCCAGGATCTCCAAAGTAGCACATCATGTGATCACCCCATTTCAAATTTGTTCAGTTTTAGAGAGAAGTATGCAGGATAATCTGATTTTAATATTTGAAGTGATAGAATTGGGGCAACTAGGTACAGATGTAGGTTATATTTTAACTTTGGATCAAGAAAAGACTTTCAACAGAGTGTCACATTGTGATCTTTTTGAGTTACTGAGACATTATGGCATTCCTCTGGTATTCTGTGATTGGATCAAAAAATTGTATGATTCACCTACTATTACCTCAAATGTGAATGGGCATCTTGGTACCCCAATCAGGATTAAGACAAGAGTTTGGCAAGGCTGTCTCCTCAGTCCACTTCTGTATGTCTTCTGTATCTGCCTGATTATTTGTTTAATTCTAAATCATCCACAGGTTGTTGGTATAAGCAACACTGACAACACATCTAGAGTAAAAATTGCAGCTTATGTTGATAACATGGTACTTTTTGTTAAGGATCTGCAGTCTGACCAGATTGTGTTAGATATTTTTCAATCATTTACACCCATATTGGGTGCTATGCTGAATCTCCACAGATGCTCAGGGCTGGTGATTGGATTTGAAATGCAACAAATTGATAATATGGGGGATAGCCATGGCATCTTCCCCAATTAAGATCTTAGGAATTATTCTACTCTCCATGGGGGGGGGTGGCACTGCAGCCTAGGTGTTTTTTTGTAATTATTTTTTCTAATTATCTTATCGCTTAAATGATCAGGAGCCTCTTCCCTTTTTTTCTTGTTATATTTATCTCTTCTCCTACTAGAGAGCTTGGGTCTAGATATTAATGTTGCCAGTGTTATGACTAGGCCATACATGGTGGGAGTTGTAGATTTTGGCCATTTCATGTGGATTATCTTCTCCTCAAAAGTAACAAAGAATTACTAATTTAAAGAGGCTCATTGAGGATTGTTAAGGTTTTCTGAAGGGCAAAGGCATTCGGTAGTCTCTCCTATGTACAGTATGTGTTGCTCACTATGGATTGACCCTTATGAACTAATACAATGACCATCTCTGTCTCTGATATCGATGGGGACCCTATAGAAACTGTCACTTCCTTTCGTTACCTTGGCATCCACCTGGATCAAACCTTGGACCTGAAAGCACATATACAGGAAACCTGTAAGTCAATTAACTGCAAATTGGGGGCTGCCTACAGAACCAAATACCTGCTCACCCCTGCTGCTAAATTGGTGATAGCCAGAGGCATTCTATTGCCAACCCTTACATATGGGTGTCCTATCCTGTCCTTGGCCACCAAATCTTCACTGCAACTATGGGATACTACCTTCAATAATGTGTGCAGGTATGCAACCAAAGCACCTCGGCTGCAGCATCATTGTCTCTTATATCAGGACCTTGGTTGGCTCTCCTCTCCTCTACCAGGCAGTACTACTTGTACAATTTATTTGATTCCATCCTAAGGACGTTCAAGCCTGCTATCCTGTCTGATCTCCTCAGGCCAGCCATTCCCACAAGGAATCTTAGATCGGCTGATCAGACCTTACTATCCATCCCCTTTTGTCGGACTAAAAAGGGCATGGGCTCCTTCCATCATGCTGCCCCCCACCTATGGAACCTACTACCTCAGGATCTAAGAGATGTCTCCACTCATGTGACTTTTAAGAGTAAACTCAGGACTTTCCTCACTACTATGGACAAATGTGTTTGCTTTGACCCTACCTGATCCGCTGCATTTGTACTGTTTCCTCATTGCTAGCACTTTTGCCTGTCCAAATGGGTGTTCTATACTGTGCCTTGTAATTAATGTTTTATTTTGTGTCTTGTAATTAATGTTGCCTTAACCTGTTTCTTTATAAGCCTAATGTTAGCTGTTGACAATTGTAAGTCGCTATTCTACTCCATGACATTCTTATCTTCACTTCACAGCCTCTCCTCACTTAACCCCACTGCTGCTCTCCCTTCTTCTGTTATATTCTCTTCCCCCCTTTTTGTCACTCCCCACCAAACTCACCTTTACCTGTTCCTACCTCATCCATGCCCCTCCTTAGTCCCCACCCTCCTGGCTGTGCTTAGTCACCTCTCTCCACCTACTCACCGCCTACTCCCACCATCTACCGACTCTTCCTGCCCTGCTGTCTCTTGGTTCCACTGGCTCGGCTTGACTTTGACACTTTTGCCGCTATTGCCGTAACTCCTCCACCTCTATCCCCCTCTCACCGGCATCCTCACTCTCGCCCTTCCATCTATTGGTTCCACCAGCCCGGCTGTATTTTCCTACCTCCTACCGCTGTTGCCATCTACTGCTGCTCCCCCTACCACCCTCTCTTTGCCTGCCGTCTTTTGGCTCCATAGGCCCGGCCGCAGGTTGGTACCTCTCCCCGCTGTTGCCGTATCTGAGGGCACCTCCTTTCCACTTAATCTCTCCCTCCCATCCTTTGCCAGTTTTCCTTCCTTGTGTCTTTTCTACTGATGCCTATCCTCTCTTATTTTCTGCCTTCTACTATTCACATTTTTGGTATGTTCCATGATCAAGTGCTAAAGTATATTTTGTTTACTAATGTATGTTACATTGCCATATGTATTCTCTCTGCATTTTTTGTACTCGTTGTCTTAATAATCTGGCTGTACTCTTTGTGTGTTGTAATTGTACCTCCCAGGTCGTGCCTGAAAACAGTCACTTGCTGACTAGCGCACTTACCCGGTTAACAAAAATTAAATAAATAAATAAAAAATAAAATAAATGTATGGAGATAAAACTTTTTTTACATTTTGTTCAAGTGTGATACTATTTAGTATGGAGTTTTATGTTGTACACTTTCCCTTTGTTATTATTTGTGCTGTAAAATAATTCTTTATCAATTTCTTTATCTGTGACATGAATGTTTTCTGTGCCTGGGAATACAATCAAAATAAAATATCATAAGAATTATATTTGGCCCTGGGAATCTGGCTGTAATGAATTGGGATGAAAGGCTTTTGGATCTGTAACAAAACGGTAAGATAATGGAAAACTGGAAACAGACCAAGAAAATGAAAGTAGCCATTATAAAAACCTTTTTGCTTCCTATTTGTACTTACCTTAGTGTGGTCTACCCTTTACCTAAGTTGCTGGATGTCAAGCTTTATAGTTTAACTTTTCAGATCATGTCATCTGCTGCTGGTTGTCTGTGATTGGTCATGTTGCCTTGGTCCTCCCTCCTACTTGCATGTGTGTGTGTATGTGTGTGTGTGTGTGTGTGTGTGTGTGTGTGTGTGTGTGGTGCTGGGGGTATGAATGCAGAGTTAGGGTTGTCAACCCTAACACCGAATTTCCTTGCTTTTGTCACTGTGAAACAACCCTAACTGATGCATTAAATGGAGTTTTTTGCCATGGATTTTCCTTCTTTTTGAGAATGAGAAGTATAACTAGCAAATGGAAATGTGGCAGTGTGGCAGCGCAATCCCACCACATGATTTGCTGTATGAATGTAATAGTGGTACTCCGGCCCCTTTGGCTGCCACACTCTCATCACATTATTTGGTGTATGGATACTGTGCTGGGAGTATGGGTCCTCCTGGCCATGCAGTGTCAGCATGTGATTTGGCATATGGATGCAGTGCTAAGGGGATGGGCCCTTCAAGATCCACACTATCACCACATGATTACCTGCATGGATGCAGTGCCGCTACTGTGTACCCTTCTGACCTTGCACTCCCACCACATGATTTGGTGTATGAATGCAGTGGTCATAGAGTGCATATTTTATACCCCACACTACCAGCAAATAATTAGCAGTATGCATACTGTAGTGGGAGTGCACACCTTTGGCATGCTGTGAACCCACCACATGATTTCATGTATGACATACCAATGGTAAGTGTAACAAAAATTCCAGAACTAACATTTACACCCACAGTGATGAAATGTGACACACATCAATACTTGGATTGTCCTATGAGCACATAATATTTCTGTGTTGGGTATCTATCAAGTTATGCATTACTATTACTGCTTTCACTTGTGTAACAGGTAAGATTTAATGACACAGAATGAATAATATGATGACACTGTGGATTTAATGGTGTATTACTGACAACAGGTAATATATACCTCAAGGCAATCAACCAAGTCAAAGAGGGTAGCATCTTTCAGAAAAGAGATGTTAAAGAACAATGGGTATAATTTCAAGATAGAGGAGGGAAGGTTCCAACCTAATGTGAGTAACTATTTGTTTACAGAGAGTCTTGTACATGCATGTAACAGCCTTCTTGAGGAGGTCATAGAGTGAAAAAGAGTGGGGGAATTCAATAATGCATGCGACAGCCATAAGGCAATTCTTGTGGGGGGCAAGGAAGTAGGCTGTTGCTTAAGTAGCATCTGGAACATATCTATTAGCTAGTGGAATGGGCAGAGTAGGTGGCCCAAGCAGTCCTTATCTGTCATCAAATTGATATGTGTGCTGACACTGTACCAATGTGTCCATAGCTGTGTGTACTTTCTATTACATCACAACTACTATTGTACGTTACAACAGAAAATTATGTAATACTACAACATTTGTAGAAAACTCACTCTTCCAAAATTTCAGTCATCTGTATTTCACAGTGTGCAAAAATGTATACACATCTTATCGCAGTTGTATGTGTTACACCCAGCATTGGTATATCACACAGCTAATCATATACTGCTGCTAGAAGTGTGGAACAGTTGTACTAATTCCATCTGATTCATGTCAGTTTGTTATTCTACCCACATGAGCATAATTGGCACTGCTTTTCATTTCCATGTACTTAGTATTTCAATACCACACACAAAACAATATTTTGCTGCTCTTTCACATTCTTTGATTTTGCAGTAACTGGTACTATTGTGATAGAACACAGCATGTGGCACCATGTTTGTCTCAAACACAGTTACAGATCTCCATATTTTTTCATGTTGTACCTCTCTACCTTGACTTTAAAGATAGTGTTCAAAGAACTGTATACATGTTAACATACCTTTTTGAAAAGAAGTGATGAGAAATAGTATGTATTTCACAGTCTAAGTTTGGTGAACTGTTATGTGTCTCCTATCTTGTATTGCATAAGAAATGCCATTCTTTGCTAATTAGACAATAACGGTTGGTCAACAATTATGTTCACAGTCTCCTTATGACCTTGTAGCCTTATATTATGGCACAACATGTGCCCAAGTGTGAAATCTCCTTACATAGTTATTAACTCACCCTCAACATAATCTGTCATACTCCCTTATTGTTACAATAATATAAACATGTTTTAAAACAATGAAAATATTGAACAGCATATTGCTAAGCTCTACAGCTATCTGAAATAAAAGATTAGCATAAGGCTGTTACAAAGTTTTCACTTAATTAAAGAATATAATCTGTAACACCCTTGTTATCATATCAGTAAAAGCAATAGTTAGTAATGATACATTTTTAATAGATGCTCCCCATAAAGCAAAAATGAAACACAAGCAATGTTTTTGGTAAGAAAATAGTGTATTATTATTTTTTTAAATAAATCATATAAAATATTAAACGTTATACAAAATATAAAATCTTTCTTTCATGCAAAAATAGATAATACTTATAAAACTAAAATAAAAAATACAAACATTTTAAGATCATTACAACTCTGTTAAAAAAAAGGAACAAAAACAATTATTGTTGTAAACATTTTAAATAAAACTGAATTATTATTTAGAAATAATAAAACTATTAACAGGAGAGATACTGTCCATTACAAAGAGAGGTGTACTGCTGCTCGAGGCAGTCCAGTCCGAAAGTTGGACAGTATGTGGAGCAATACAAAGTGGAAGCTGTTGCAGCATGGGTGAGGAGATACCAATGAAGCTGTGGAGACTGGTTATTCTGTGTCAGGAAGGCTTGTTGGTGGTGTAGGTGAAGTTGTGCTAGTTGGTACACTGCCACCTGCTGTTATGTCTGCAGGCTTGAGCATAATATTAATGGTTGCCTGCTGCGCCATGAAGAGGGACAATAAGTTCTCTGGCCCCTCCCACAGCACAGCAGTTTCTTCTTTTATGCCATCAATCTTTTATTCGAGCCTGCACACACAGCAGCAGTGAACACTGCAGATCTCCTCATGATCTTGTTCTGTAGAGACAAAAAAATTCCACTAATATGTAATTGTAAATATTCAGCTTTCTTTCTTGTGTTTTATCTAATAATGTTGTGTTTTTTTCATGTATATATTTTAAGCAGACATAGATCTGTATTGTTAGGAATATACATTAAAGTGGTAATTCTGAAAATTGACTCATTAGTCTGTCTATCATATCACTCACATGTGATGTATTATAAATAAATTACTTCCGTGAGTTTTCAGAAATTGTGCATGTGCTACATTTATATTATATATAACCTTCTGTATCACATTCTTGATTCATACAATGGTTGGGAGCTGTGTATAACACAGTAAGGTATACAACAAATGAAATTGCTTTATCCTCCAAGGTCTGTGCAACTACCACATGTACACGTACTGTTTTTGTGCACAAGTTCTTAATAGTACATATCTGTTGTATACCCTGACACTGTAATGTCAGTCAGTACATATTAGTTAATGTTCTTTACAATAATTTCTGTAAACATAGCAATGAGTCAGAATCCCTTTTGTGCTGTACCTGTTTACAACAAAGATTTAAGAAGCATCTTCTACTGATCTTAAACATGGTATCTTATAGCTAATGTTTAGTATTTCAATATCAGACTTCTCAGTTCTTTCACCAACTCTTTCAATAAGACATGACCTGTATACATATTGTTAAGCAACACAATCTCCAAACAATAAACACAATAAAACACATTCTTTTGTTTTTCTTCAGAACATAACATAGTAGAATATAAAGCAACAGTAAATGTTCTAAGTACTAGTTAGAATTATATACAGACTCCGTATCTCTCAAAATTTGACTCTTGTTTTACTATGAACAATCCATCAGGCACAGTTTGAACAGTTGCAGTTTTAATATGCAGTTATCAGTTTGTGCTGTACATCACAGACAAGATACTGACGTCGAACCCTTAAATAATACTGTCCATGAACAATATACAAAAAGTTACAATGATTCTGCATTCACTTACCATATAGTTAAGCAATATACCACAAGAGGGTATTGGTGATGCCAGGATTTACCCACACCCTGGGGTGTTGTTTGGCCACGAGGCACAGCCGAGTGCCCAAAACACACCAGGAGTGGGTAAATCCTGGCATCACCAACATCCTCGAGTGGCATATTGCGATTATACAATGTCCTCTTTTTCTGGGCACATAGAAAATAATAAATAAAATTTTTTTCCCCTTATTTTATCCAATTTTTACTGTGACTATTGTTGCGCTGGAAAAAAATACTCCCCGATTGCTGGAGCCACCCTGCTACTGAGGATGTGCACTTTTGCTTCATGATTCTCGGTTGCAGTGTGTTTTCCGGGGGCCAGGTTGTGAGCGAGGAGCCAGTTGAGATGCTGAAAAGGTGATGGAGAGCATATTGCGGGCATAATTCTTTGTGCTGGATTTTTGGGAGTCTGTTGTTTGTAGGGTTTCGTCTGTTAAGGCGAATGAGGTATCCATTTGTTTTTGGTTTTTTAACAACTGACAGTTTTTATTTTCTGAAGCAGGTGTGTATGCGAGTGACAAAGATGTTGGGAGGTCTGTACTGAGATGGGTCTTGTAGTGATTTATGGACAGTGATGGCTTGAGAGGCTGCCTGGCAACTTAGTTTGTGGAGAGGTGAAATTTTAAAACTCAAGTCTGTTTGAATTTCGCAGTCAGCTGCGGTACACAACAGTTTAGCGGGGTTCAATATGGTGGCTTTGATTGGCAATTTCAGGGGTCATATGGGATTTAGAGATGCAGCTGCCTGGCACCTCTTCCCGTGGGGTGATTGCACCTTTTACAATGGGAGAGGTGTGCCAGGTAGCCAATGAGATTAGAGGATTTGTGCTTCATTTCTATGCCCATTGTATAATAGGATATAACTTACTAACATACTATTTGCCAGCAGATTAGGCCTTACAGTCTATCGAGTCTGCTCAAACCTCAGATCCCTAGTTGGGTGCCGAGGCCCTCCCCCCTTGTGTTCCAGAAACCTCTATCATCCATCCCCACCCCCCTGGGACAGGCCATCATCTGATACATACACTTTCTGTGTCTGTCCACCCTCTCTTGAAGCCCTCCACTGTGGATCTCTGAACCAGCTCACCAGGCAGTGCATTCCAAGGGTCCACCACCCTCTCAGTGAAAAACCTCATCCTCTTTCCCCACCTTACCACCTCAACTTCACAAACCATGCCTCTGGTGATACCTCCCTGCTTTAGTCTAAAGATCCCTCCATGTTTACCCTATTTATTCCCTTGAGGTACTTGAAGACCTCAATCATGACCCCTGTCTCTCCTCTCCTCCAATGAAAACAGGCAGAGCTCCTCAAGTCTGTCCTCATACGTCAAATCCCCTAGCCCTCGTATCATCTTAGTTGCCCTCCTCTGTACCCTCTCCAGGAGCTGTATGTCCCTCTTCAAGTGTGGTCTCCAGTACTGTACACAGTATTCAAGGTGTGGTCTAACCAGTCCATTGTACAGCGGCAGAATCACTTCCTTGTTCCTAGAGGTGATCACCCTTACGATGCATCCCAACATCCTGTTTGCCTTGCTAGCCGCTCTCCTGCACTGCTCAGAGTTATTCATACATGCATCCACCATGACCCCTAGGTCTTTTTCCCCTATTGAGACCTCCAGCACCTCCCCTCCCAGGGTGTACCTGTGTTTAGGATTTCCCCGCCCCAGATGTAACACCTTGCACTTGGTGATATTGAAATTTAATTTCCATGTGTGAGCCCAGCTTTCCAGGGTGTCCAGGTCCCCTTGCAGGGCCAACCTCCCCCCTTCTTCTCCAACTACTGCTCCCATCTTGGAGTCATCAGCGAAGAGACTCATTTCACACCCTATACCCTCCCTGATGTCCGATATGTATGCATTAAACAGGATCGGACCCAGGACCGAGCCCTGCGGTACCCCACTACCAACCTCTCTAGAGTTCAAGAGCTCCCCACAGAGCACTACTCTCTGGGTGCATCCAGCTAGTCAGTTTTCAATCCATCTGACCATCAAAGGGCCTACTCCCAACCCCATCAGTTTCTCCACCAGACCATTGTGGGGGACAGAGTCAAATGCCTTGCTGAAGTCCAAGAATAATACATCCACAGGCTTTCCCCTGTCCAGTTCTGATGTTACCCATTCATAGAACTCCACAAGATTGGTGTAACAATATGCTTATCATAACATATTAACTGTATCTTTCTGATGTAATACTTTTGTTCTGCAGTAGCACTCTCCTCCTGCTTCACCTGCACCACTGGGATCACCACAGCTTTCGTGACCACTATAAAAAATATCAGAACTTTATATAATTATCATAATTGAAATATTTCAATATCTAACAAAACTTTCACTGTATTACATACAGAACATATTCTATAATACTGGCATCCAACAATATGTTACAATTCTATATGTCACAGTGTAGAATATCTTTAAAGTAGTACTATACAAACTGCATTACACAGCAGGGCTGGAATATTTGCATTGCATCAGATAGTGATACAAGCCTTGCTGCAGCAGTACTGGGATGAGCCAAAAAGTTGACACAGCAATATGCAACAGTGCTGTGCCATGGCTCAGTACAATAGAATTTGACACTTTCACCACCTGCATCGGGCATGGCACAGTGGCACTGTGCCAGTGGAAGTCGACTGACAATAGTAGAGAGATGACACAGCGCAAGTGCTGTTCTACTATGTACATCAACCACAATATTCAGCAGTGACCATCCACATGTTGCCATAATCCATGGAAAGTGGAAATGGGCCCATTTCTTTGTTACTGTGGCCCCATTTGTATGCAAGCAAGCCAATTCCCAATGACTTGTGGGTGGTGTGCTGCCAGGCAGTGGCCATTGGATACTGACCACCCATGCCTTCAGCACCAATGCACCTCCTAGCTGAATCACAGCCTTCCAACATTAAAAGTATCCCTGGTAGTCCACTGCAGCCAACCCCCTCACCTGATCAGAGGCTTAGTATATGAAAATATTCCTGCTAGTCAAGTACAGCCAACTACTCACCCAATTGCAGACTTACTGTATACAAATATTCATAGTGGTGCAGTGAACCATAACCTATCACCTGCTCACGGACTTTCCATGATATATATAACTGTGATGTTCCAGTGGATCCCACCCCATGCCCGATCACAGACTTGCCATGATATACTTAACCCTGGAGGTACACTGGATCCTTCTTACAGCCTAATTGTGACCTCAAAGGATAAATCATGATGCCTGTTGGCCCAGTAGCTGCATCCAGACCGATTCCAGGCAATACAATGAACCAGTACACTGGTCGATAGTGGTACCCCTACCAACCCTCCCACTGTGTCATGACACCCTCCTCCCTCCCTCAGTCAGCAGCAGAGACCAGCTCCCCACCTGAAAAGCAGCTACACACCCACCAACTGATAGCATAGAGTATGGCTGTACTCCCATTGCTCCACAATATGGCCCAATGATCGTAATCACTGTGTTGTACTACACAGTCCTACTATGTGAATCAATAGTTTCATTAACACATTGGGACTCTCTACTATAGTACATTCAACATGCTTATTGGCCCACATTGTGTACGAATGCATGTACAGTCATACTGTATGGTGTCATTGAGTGGTCAACCAGGCAGCTTGCAGTTAGGTAACTGCTCCCCAACACTCAGGAAGGTGCAGTGGGAGTGGCAGCAGTAACTCTCTGGGTAGGTAGACAGGTACTGCTATGCATCACAGTACTGTTTCATCATATTACCCACAATTGAGCTTGATGCAGCTACTATGCCGCTAGGGTGCTCATTAATCCATGAAGCACATGATTTGCTTCTGGCAAGGCTGCACTGTATGACCCGTGATATATATATATATATATATATATATATATATATATATATATATATATATATATATATATATTCATGAAAGACCAGAATTGTACAAGATGGAGTGTGCACTAGTCCACCAGGGATATATTTAGATCAGTAGAGCCAAATTGGCATGGGTCAGGTTGATTGGACCACCAGGGATTGTGAACTGATGCCTAGCCTGGCATTCAGAATGTGGGGGAGGAGACGGCATGATGGCGACACACAATAGTGCCAGAGGTCAGATTGCGTTCACAGCTAACACCTCCTAACTTGCACCATACTACACACCACCTCACGTGTTTGGGCAGCCATTGTTCCTTTTTTCATTTCACTCTAGTGTGTGTCACGCAAGTAGGGGTTGCACCTGAATATGCTTACCACATGCCGGTCTGAATATCAAGATATGTATAGTATGTATGGACACAATCACCTTTAGCTTCCGTCACATACATAAATGATGTGCCATGGTGCATCAGAATTTGTGAAGCGCATAATCTCTTTTTGAATATTGCAAAGAGGGTTGAGCATATTGCATCTGTATTGTACCATATGCACCCCTTTTGAATATCCCATCCCAAGTTAAATCTGCAACTTGTTATTCTCTTTTTATTCTGAAATTATAATGTAACAGTCAGTATACTGCAGCATTTATCACAGTCATGTGATGTCTTGTAATCAACAAGGTAACAGGCTTTTCATACCCCACTCTAAAATGAACAAATGCTCTTTATTACTGATACTTACTATTTCTACTTCATAAAGCAATCAATGTTACTAAAAAACAGGTCATACTGTTACCTGCAGACCACTATTCTGTGCATATTAACACCCACTAGCATACACATGCACCACTCTGGGGTCATAGAGGATATTGCGGGTAGACTGTGTGGCTTGCCATATTCTGCTGAAAACAGGTTTGGACACAAACCTACTACACATCACACAGTTCATATGCCTTACTATTTCTTATACTGTGACAGCACTGCACCTTTCAGGTATTACATACTCTCTTGCCACAGCTGTACAAGTGTCACAGCACACAAAGTTGTACATGTATATGTCACAGTGATATCATGCCATTCCAGAGATGCACCAGATGTGGGTCACACAACAACATAACAGTAATGTGTACTGTCACTAAACACCTGCATGATGAGCCTGTCAGTGTGTATACTGCAGTCATCACAAGTGTCCTACTCACCATACTCAGTGCTGTTCTGACACACCACTACTACCTTGGTACTGTACTGCCTGTGTGTAGTGTACCATATGCAACAGTATAACAGCTGAACACAGCACCACCACTACCATCTGTGTGTATGCTGTGTTGTTATAGTACTGATAGCAAGCAGTCAACATTATCAATACAAGTGTATTCTTACCATCTGACTCCACAAAGATGACACTCTCTGAGTCAGAGTCCACAGCCTCCACAGCTTCTGTATGTGCTGGAACTACCTCGGCAACTAGTGGGGACTGCCTCTGGCAATCTGTGAAATTAACATAAAAAGGATATTTAGTAACTGTGTCATTTGAATGCTCAGTTATTTATGACCACTTTGTATAAATTATTGACATATATTTGTAACCTAACATGTTCCTTGATCAAGTAGTGTGCACTTATGCTACAGCCATGTTAAGTGCCAAATGTATTATTATGAATATTACAACTAAACAAGTAACTAATATTATTTAAATTATTATCACTTCAACAGTGCTACTTGTATGATAACCATTGTTCTTGAATTAAATAGCCACTGTATACTCAGTACACACTTTCATATCACAACACTTGAAGATATATAGGATAATGCCTGATGTACTGGTGATAACCATGGTATCACCACCTCGAGTGGTTGCTACAGCATCAGTAAACCTTGACAGTGCAGCTCAATATGTTTACAGTTACCCTAGCAACCATGAGAGATGATTACACCATGGTTATCACCTGTACATCTGCCATTGTCATTTATACTGTATGGGACTCGACATGAGAAGTTACCTCCCCCCCTGCAACACAGGTAATTTAACCTTACCTTATTAATGAATCTGCACTAGAGCCACATGATTGTGTAGGAAAACTATTTATTAGGATACACAGACTGAATGGCATCAGGTGAAAATAGCACCAAAGTTAAAATCTCTATCAGACATAGAGATTGCTAGACTCAGTAATAGTAAACTGAGAGAACTGGAATGTTATTTGATTAACAACAGAAGAGAAAAGACTTCAAAGGATCAGGGCAAATACCAATAATAACAAACACAGTTTAAGAATTATGTACTCAGAATGCTGATACAATAAGGACATTTGTGTTAAGAAGTAGTTTCAGGAACAGCAGCAGCGTGTAACAGTCAATTATGAGATGAATGTCTAAGATTAATCCCCATTGTTCTGTCACTGTAACACATATTCTGTAATGGACACAGGAACATTTGGAGGCTAAATCAGGGACCACCCTGAATAGTAGTGACATTCAGGAGGTATGACTGCATACAACCCATCCACCCATATGTGTGTTTGATACAGATAACTCACCCTGGTAGTGTAGTGTACCTACCACTCCAAAGCATGACTCCCACCCCCGTTCTACCATATAACATTCTTTTTTCCCTGGTATTGTAGTGCCTCCACTCTCCCACCCCGAAGTGCAATCCCCAATCCTCATACCCACATTACTGTAATGATTTCCTCAGTCTTGTAGTGGTCCACCACCCCCCAAATCATGATCCCCAACTCATATAGCCACATTAATGACAAATATCCTTGCTGTTGTACTGGCCCCCTCATCACAAGTGTGATACTCGACCTTCATTGCCACGTTAATGTCAAAAAATCCATGGTGTTCTAGTGGTACCCCCACCCCCCAAATGCGATTCCGACCCGTAGCCATGTAAATTAAATTATTTTCCTGGTGTTCTAGTACTCCCCCAGCCCCCCAACCACAATCCGTGACTCACAGTAGCCCCAAAATGACAGCAATATCTGGTGTTGTACTGGCCCCACCACCTTGAAGTGCGCCGTCCATCCTCCAATACACAGAGTAGGCTGGGTGCAGGCAAGCAGGTCAGCCCTTCTCTCACCACCACAGCTGGCCAGAGACTGTGGTAGCACTCATGCATAGCACAGTCATCAGGCAGCTGTGTTGCTGAGAACAGGTCTGAGCTGGTTGCTGGCAATGTACCTAGTGTGTGTACAGGAGGATGGGCAGTGCAGTTCTGGGCAGGAGGGCACCACTACAACGCCAGGTATTCCTATCATTATGTGACTACCGAGACTTTGGGATCAGGCTTGGGGGTGTGTGCAGACCACTAAAGCACCAAGAAAATAATTTAACTTAGTGACTACAGGGGTTGCACATAGCACTTGGTGGGTGGGAGAACCACTACATCACCAGAGACATGCTCTCATTAACACAACTACGTCAGGTGGTGATCATGCTTAGGGGGTGGGGGGACCACTACAACACCACGGAAGTAATTCAATTAATGAGGGTAAAGGGTTTGGGAATCATGCTTGGGGGTGTGGAGACCACTAGAACAGCTGGGACATGCTATCATTAACACGGCTACAGTGGCTGGGGACTGTGCATGGGGATGGGTGGAGTACTACTACACCAGCAAAATTATAACATTAACATAGCTACGGCGGTCATGGATCATGCTTGGGGGGTGGGTAGACCAGTAGAACACCAGGGATATGCTGTCATTAATAGAGGTACAAGGGTCACGGATTGTGCTGAGGGGTGAAGGAACCAGTAGAACACCACGAATATTATTAAAGTAATGTGGCTAGGGAGGTCACGGATCATGCTGGCGTGGGGGGGGCCAGTACCATACTATGGATGTCAGTGCTTATTGGGCTACTAGAGGTCCAGGATCATGCTGGGAGGAGGGCACTGCTACATTACTGCCAGTTTTTTGTTGCTGGAATTTAGCACCGCAGCACAGATCACACTAATCCCTTTACTGTAGTGCTATACATTTGAATATACCATGCAGCCAGCAGTCATGCCACTCCCCTAACTGCCACCCCCTGCCTGATACCACAATGGACTTTAAGCCTAGCTGATTCTCCTATTTCTAATTGTACATTCATCTCTGCTAGTTCACTGTATTATCCTATAACCCTGCCACATGCAGCGTAGACATAGCATTATCCCTGGTAGTTGAGCACCTCCATGCAACACGATTATGCCCAATGACAAAAATATTGTACCATAGTAGTGTACCATTCCACCGTTGGTACACCCCACGAACTGACTGCTACCACAGAACTACTAACCACCCACTCAGCACCACTGTAGAGCTCACCACCTGCAAGTCACGCAGCTGTGCCACAGGCCGTTATTTGACTGGGAGACAGACTACACTGCACCACCAGATATGGATATACCTTAAGAAACCCCAATCAGTCTGTAGCCTATGACTCACTGCACACAAGGGATTCATAGCATTCAAAGGACAATCCACCTGTTGGTACTGTAAAGCATTACTTTTGGAGTACAGAATATCAAGCATGGGGTGCCCCTCATATTCATATGTTATTGCAGATCAAGGATGCACCACACATAGGTGAACATGAAGCAGCACAAGTGCTAGCATTCATCAAGCAATATATCACTTGTCACGTTCTAGACAAGTATGACAGTCCTACACTATGGAAGTTGGTACAAAAGTTCCATCGACAAATTTGTGCAAAATACTGCCGGCGAGTAGTAAAGAACAAATCTGATTGGTACACATGATGTTGCTTCGGATTCCCTAGATGAGTTTGTCAGGATGGTTCCATGAATGAACTTTTTTCAGCAATGTGACACCACTTTAAGGCAAAATCAACCAAGAGGGTATACAAATTACCCAGAGATGAGAAAGAGGTGTATATCAATGACGACAACCCAACTCTTCTCCTAATGTGGTAAGCAAACATAGATGTTCAGTTCGTGGCTGACAGCTCATTGGTCCTGGTTTCGGTACATGACTTTGTACATAACCAAGCATGAGCAGACTAGCTTGCAAGATCTTTAGGAAGATATTGCCAGTTCAAGCAAGAGCCTAACTTCTCAGCTGTGGTTACTGGGCTTGAACACCCTTTCACACAGAGAATGAGGTGCCTATGAAGCCAGTGACCATTTAATGGGTACACATCTGTACGGGCAGTCTGATGCTGTCCGGTTTCTCAGTGTGAACTACAAAGAGAAATGCAAATGTGTACTGATTCCCCATGCTGAGATTGAGGAACTTGCTGCCAAGAGACCTTCTTCAAAACATATCTTAAAGAATAACCTGATAGACACATACTACCCCCATAGATATGATGACATGAATGATATGTGTCTCTTTCAAGTGACTAAGTGGTATGACTACAAGGCAGATATATCACCTGACTCAACACGGCACATTTACAAGGTGAGTGGAGTGGATGGCTGTTTCGTAAAGAGACACAAGCCATGGCTCATAGACCACTGTAAATTACATCTAGACACATCAGAAAGCAGAGAGCATTACTACTTTGCTTTCCTATTCCTATTTAGACCCTGGAGGAATGAGTCTGAATTAAAAGGTGACTGTGATACATTCAAGGAAGAATTCAATCTCAGTTACATGACTTTCAAAACTGAATACTCAGAGGCATACATACAGAGACTGGAGGCTGAGAAAGAACAGCTTGAGAAGGCAGAGAAGCCACTTCAGGAAGACACTCCTGTTAGCTCACAAGACAATCTTGATCCAGATGGACAAGCTGTTCTAGGCGAACCTGTCTTTAAATGCCCCACAAGTGTTAATCTCAGAAACTGAGACTGCCATGGAACATGGAACACGCTCCACTGTCAACCCAGCCGACTTGAGAAAAAGACTGAATCAGCAGCAGCATGTTGTTCACTCTCAAGTCATTGATGCTGTTCGACATGGCCTACTACATGAAACAAAAAAATGTGACTGTCTTGACTATAAACCACTACTGATCTTTGTTAGTGGTTCAGCTGGCACAGGAAAGAGTTTCCTTATTGAAGCCATCACTGCTGAAATACGGAGCCTGACAGGGTCATCAATGTCTGTTGCTGTTACTGCTCCCACAGGACTAGCTGCATACAACATTGGTGGAGTTACATTATACTTCCTTTATGTTGCTAGTGGAACATGACAAACAGGAGAGTATCAGTAAACTGTCATTTGAGGTTGCATCTCAACTCTGTTCCATGTTCACAAAGATGAAGTTATTCATCATTGATGAAATCAGCATGGTCTCCAATGTAATGCTTGCCTGTATACACCTATGTCTACAGGAGATCTTAGGTACTGATGATGGAGTACCATTTGGTGGCAAAAGTATTGTTGTATTGGGGGACCTTTTACAGCTTGCACCAGTTAATGTGGAGCATGTGTTTGCAACTCTGACTGCCAAGCAAGCTAAGAACATACTAGGATGCATTGCAGGTTTTAACATTTGGGAGTTATTCACTATGTTGAGTTGTAAGAGCCCATGCGCCAAAGTGGTGATCTGGCTTACAAATCACTTTTAGATCAAGCTTGTACAGGTTCTCTATCACCAGAACATGTTGCTATGTTAAATGATCAGAGAATCAGAGTAGATACTAGATCCATAGAAACAGCATGTAATGTTTTCAGCGATGTGTACTCTACAGGTACACACATAGTGTGTCTTATGCCATGACTAAAGAAATGCATTGAGTTCAACAATGTTATGCTGCTGAGAGAAAACCAAGAAGTTTTAACTCTGCATGCTGTTGATACAGTTGATGGTGTCATTCTCAGTCACAAACTGGTGGCAAAGATGACTGAACGAGTCACTGAACTGAAGTCAGATGTGTCACGTACAGCTGGTCTAGAAGCTGTTCTTACACTTTGTAGGAATGCACGTGTCATGTTACGACGTAATCTCGATGTTGAACTAGGCATGGTAAACGGTGCCATGGGTAACATCACTGACTTTGTCTACAATGTCCAGAGGACATATATCGAGACACTTGTAGTTCACTTTGACAACATGGAACAGCCTGTACAGATAGAATGTACCTGTGTGAAATTTCAGGTAAGGATATCAATGTAAACAGGAAAGATTCCACTATGAGTTGCATATGCTGTTTCTATTCACAAATCTCAGGGCCTGAGTTACGTGGCACTTGTGTCCATAGTCTTTCTGGGTTGCACATTATAACTCTTGCACCTCAGAAGATACGAGCTGACAAGCGATGTATTGTTGAGTACAACAGGTTACGTACTCTATCAGCCACAAATGTCTTTAATACCACTGCTTACATATCTGGCTGTCTCACATCATACAGTCATATCTACACCTGTCAGCAAACAGGCACAAGCTTCCACAAGTGATTCAACTCTAAAGAGTTCAACAATGTTCACGATATCAACTACACATTCAGAGCCAGCTGTTTGTCAGAAATCAGTTGGTGTAGCTGCTGTGCCAGTCTTTGACAACAGCACTAGAGTGAACTGCTATGCTAACTCAGCTATGCAAGTTTTTCTCCACATGCCACACTTTGTGCAGGCAATATCTGCTTCACAAGACACTCCTCTATCAAAGGCATTGAAGCAGATTGTCAACATGGCTTCTGACCAGTCTAACAATGTGCAGTCACTAACACCACTACGGCAGGTGTTAGGTACATATGACGGATGCAGTACATTTGCTGCAGACATACAGCAAGACACTAGTGAGTTTATGATGGCAATCATAAACAGCTTGGAAGAAGACGGCACTCCAATGCGCCAGTACTTCACTGTGTCATATGTAACCAAATATGTATGTGTATCATGTGGTCATTCACAGCGTGAAACCACAGAAGACATGCTGTGGATTACTCTTTTTGTCCCTCAAGCCAAAAGTGTCAAATTTCGACAGCTATTTGCCAATGCTCAATGTGGTCACTCCTGTGAAAGGTGTGGAGGCAGATGTACTCGGTCCATACGTCTCAGGACTTCTTCTCAATATCTGTTGCTTATATTGCACAGATTTGACTCCAACGGGCTCAGAGTTGACACTCCATCACAGATTACACAGCTGGTAGAATGGTTTTTAACCAATCAGTGTTTGACACTCATAGTATAATCTATCACCATGGTCAATCAATGCATTCTGGCCATTACACCTGTTTGCTAAGGTACAGAAGTGGATGGGTAGAGTGTGACGAATCTACAAGCAGTTTTAAACAGAGGCTGCCACGACACTTAAACAATGCATACCTTCTAATATTGAAGAATTACGATTACCTTCATATCTCAGAAGAACAGCACACAACATGTGGCATTTTTTAATGACTACTTTGTGACAGACTCAGTGGTAGGGCAGTACAATTGTTTCCAATCTACGACTGTCAATAATCCGTAGTATATCAGCAAAATGATATACTGCCAGAGACATTTCATGCACTATGACATATAAGATCTTGTGTGGATCAGTGACAACATGGAAATTGTTGTAGTGGCTTCAATCGGCACCAATAGTCTTCACAGTCACTAGAGAAACCATGCTTACAATGTCTATCAAAGATTGTACATGTCAAAACAGTCCTTTCTGACTCCCCTGTTCTGTACATATCTTTTCTTGTAGGTGTATCATACCCATACATAACAAGAAGTTGTTGCCAGTTGCTAACTGTTTGCCTCTGCAGAGACACAAAAATTGTCCCTTATCATTTTAAATAAGTGTGTAACACGTCTGATTGACCAAAGAGAACACTCTGTCCCAAGTTTTCTATCACATCTTTTTTTGTTATCTGTTGACATCTTCACAACATCATCATTCTTTCACCATGCAACAGTGTTGAACTATGCCTGATGTATTTGTTACACTTAAACTGTACATATGTAAATATAAAACTCTTTAGTCATAATGAAACAAGTGAAATCAACCATGTGTGAATACTGAAATATTACAACTTATTATCAAATGACTCTTGCATACCTATGTAATAACATATTAATAATATTTACCTTCTCATTTTGTCTGACCATTGTTGTTAACTAGTTTAATTGTTCTAGTAAAAATGTTACTATAAGAGTCAAATAAGAATTTCTCCTTAACACATAATAGAATACTATAGTGATTAAGTTCAGTGCCCTATATCTTTGATAAAAACAACATGCTACACACATTTGTTATTTACTAGTTCAGAACTGATATAGTAACTAATGTAACCATTGAAAGAAATGTATATTGTACCTGTAATAATATGAAATGTGTTGTAGTTGTCATACAAGTAAATGTAATCTATGTTAATAATACTTGAAATTGTAAATCAGACACTTTTACTGATAACAACGCACTTCATACCTGTTCCTGACAATGTTTATGATCGCCTCTATTGAGGGTCTGGAAGGGAATTTTCCATATGCACCCAGTCAGTGATATATCTTAAAATATTTAACTGAACATACCAGTTATCTAATGTCACTGAAATCATAAAATGTTTATATTCCAGTTGATTTGCATGCTTAAAAGGAACAACAGTTACATTCTAATGTTATAATCTTATGGTTCAGTAAAGACTCAACACAGGTGGTTAAGTTTAAAAAAGATTTATTGCCAATTGGTGAAACTGAGACTCAGAAAGTTAAATCAGGAGATTTGTTTTCGTCCTCCTTACCTATTGCTAGGGGAGTCCCACAGGGATCTATCTTAGGCCTCGTCCTCTTTTCCTTATATATAAACAACCTTGACCATCAGATCACCAAGCCCCATTTACATTTTTTTGCAGATGACACAGTCCTGTACACAACTGGGCCCTCACTGGAAGGAGTTAGGGACATCCTTCAAGCCGACTTCGCATAATTAGAAAATAACCTAATTAATGCAAAGTTACTCCTTAATGCCAAGAAAATGAAAGCCATGATCCTCCACCCATGCACCTCCCATTCTACTACTCTTGTTCTACCTAATGACTTTATAAATACTTCCCTAGGTGAGCATTTGAAAATAGTTTCAAAGTTCAAATATCTTGGTTTCTGGCTCGACAACAAGCTTTCCTTCAATGATCATCTTGATGACTTGGCCAAAAGACTAAAAGCCAGGTTAGGCTTTTTCTTCCGCAATAGGTCCTTCTTTCCCATGAGGATTAGAACCAGATTGGTTCAGGTCACATTCCTCCCCCTGCTTGATTACGGTGATACAATCTTCAAGTCTTCAGCTTCTACCAGTCTTCATAAGCTAGATGTTCTCTACCACCGCTCCCTCCGATTTATTACTAACTCCCTTCCCCTAACTCATCACTGCGATCTATATGCCATAGTTGGCTGGCCCTCACTCACCATTAGACGGTCAGTCCACGCCGGCATCTGGACTTTAAAACTTCTCCTGAACAAACTGCCACAATACCTAACCTCCTTAGTACACATATCACACAGTGTTTACTCCCTTAGGAAGTCAGATTTTCTCCTCCTTGATGTACCTAGGACCCGTACTTCCTTTGGCAAATGCGCTATATCATGTTCACTGCAACTATTTGGAATCGGTTATAATCCTCATTGAAATTACCTAGTATTGTCCCTGTTAACCTTTTAAAAGGTTAGCCATGGTTAAACTAAAAGATACCTGTAACTGTTATTAAACTGAATATTGTCCTTGGGGTACCATTTTCGATCCTACGGTATCTCAGGCTCCATCTCTCCATGTCGTTATCTCTGACTCGAACCATTCTCAGTGTATCAGTTGGAATTCTGTTAACATATTAGTTACAGTTATGTAATTACTGTTACTTTCTTCAGGAACATTAATTTTCACTGGTGAAATCCTAATGTATGTATTGTATTGTATTACAATCAGTATTACCTCCCATCATGAATTTTGTGTACCCGGGGAGCTCTTTATATACATTATGTAATATCATGTAACTCTCAAATTATTTGACTGTATGTCTGTCTCAGGACCTCCTTGTGAATGAGCTTGGTCAACGGAGTTTTTCTGCAATAAACTTGAACTTGAACTTGAAATCCTAGCTGAGCTAACTTCAGTATCCCTGCAATCAGTGATGTCTACCATTGATGTCCATACCCTCACCTGTGTTTTGTATCTCCACTGAGGATGCAGTACCTGCTGTCACGTTTGAAGACACATTGCCTGCCGGAATCCATTCAAGTGATAACTGTGCTAACTAGCTATACAACTGATGTGAGTTGCCTATCTTTTCCTGTGGCTGTTCACTCAGGGTGCAGTAAGTGGTCTGCAAGTGCAGTCCCCCCATAACACTGTTCATCTCCATGGGCTTTTTTGTTTTGTAGCTCTCCACTCAGTATGCAGTATGTGGGCTAGGGGTTCAGACATTACCTGACAGAGGTCCTGCAATTCCTAACTAAGTTAACTAGTATGTACCGCCCTTACTTTTCCTGTCAGTCTCCAGTCAGAGTGCAGTAGCTGGTGTAGAGAGATGTGCAACATTGCTACCTAAGGCCATGCAGCTGTGGCTGTACAGTCAGGATCAGTAACTGGTATGCATGGGGAAATTGCCTGGGTGAGCCCATACAAATCCTAACTATGCTAACTTGTGTCTACCAACAATTACAGAGGTGTACCATTGATGTCCATTGCCTCAGTCTTGCTGTGCATCAGTACTCATGATGCAGTACAAATTTTTTGGGGGCATTACCTGTCTGACCCAACACAAACACTAACTGTGCTAACTTGAGTGTCCCTGCAATCACTGACATCTACTATTGATGTCCATACCCTCAGCTGTGCTGTGGGTCTCTATTGAGGATCCAGTACCTGATGTCGCAGTATGGAAAGGCATTGCCTGGCTGAGGCCATTCAAGTGATAACTGTGCTAACTACACTGTACCTGTAATCAGGGAGGTGTACAACTGATTTGCATCACCCTTCTTTGCCTGTGGCTCTTCACTTAACATGCAGCAAGTAGTCTGGAGGTGTAGTCCCCCACCCCATGAGACTGTGCAACTCCTAAGTGTGCTAACTTCTGTACACCTGCAATGACAGAGCTACACTGTTCATGTCCATGGGCTTATTTTTGCTGTGGCTCTCCATTCAGTATAGATATGTGGGCTAGGGGCTGGTTCATTAAGTGACAGAGGTCATCTAATTCCTAACTGTGTTAACTACTATGTACCACCCTTACTTCCCCTGTGACTCTGCAGCCATGGGGCAGTAGCTGCCATGCTGAACTGTGCAATATCGCTACCTAAGGCAATACAGTTGTGGTTGTACAATCAGAATGCAGTAACTGCTATATGTGGTGGAATTGCCTGGCTAAGTCCATGCAACTCCTAACTGTGGTAACTGGAGTGTACCTACAATTACGCAGGTGTACCATTGATGTCCATCACCTCACTTTTCCTGTGGCTCAGCACTCAGGATGCAGTATGCACTCAGACGGGGGGGAGGGAGCATTGCCTGTATCATGTCATGCAAATCCTAACTGTGCTAACTTGACTGTGCCTACAATCACTGAGCTGTACCATTGATGTCCACATCCTCAGCTATGCTGTGGGTCTCTGGAAGTGCAGTCCCCCACCCATTAGACCGTGCAACTTCTAACTGTGCTAACTTCTCTAAAGCTGCCAAGATGGAGCTACACTATTCATGTCCATAGGCGTTATTTTTGCTGTGCCTTCCATTCAGTATACAGTATGTGGGTCTGGATTAGGTGGATGGCATGGCTTCGTCTATCAAGGATGTCACCCATTGCCCGGCATAGGGTGATCTCCTCTTCTGGGGACCTGACTTTTTTCCTGCAGGGCAAGGAGGACCTTACAGGGGTGCCTCCTGTCCCCCTGGCCATGGGGGACACCTCCTCATCCAGCCTTAGATCTTGTTGATATAATAGAGCTTTAGGGTGTCACCCTCCTGCAGTTCACTCACAGGGGGCTGAGGGATCTTCTCCCTCGGGGCTGTGCCAGGTCCTCTCTGGGGAGCTTGGCATTCACCCAACTGTACTGAATGGTGAAGATTGACAAGGGAAGATATGAAAAATTACGTACCTACTGAAATTCTTGATCTTCTCTTGTATTTTCACCATTCATTACTGAATCCCACCCACCATCCCCTCATGGGCCTCAGTTCTTGGGTGTCGCCTCCACCCTGCTCATCCTCTCCTTCCTAGAGGCCAGTTGGTGGCTGAGTCCCCCTGGTACCTCAGAGCTCTCTATTTTCTTCTCTAAAAAGTCAGAGCATTCAACCTGGAGGATGGCTAGTAAGGTCTTCACCCTAATCTCTGAGGGAACTCCCTCAGATTCTCCTTACGATGCTCTAGGATGTCCCCCTCTTGGGGTTTGCATAATCCTCTGGTTTATGTCATCCTCTGGTTGTCATTTACATCAGTACAGTCCTAGGAGAGTCTGTGGGATTTTCCTCCCTCTTTTTTCTTATGGCATGCATGTCCCATGGTTCTCTTCTCCTGAAGTGAGGACTACACCAGTACTCCTGTTTGAAAATGTCTACCAGATTTTTTCCCTACACCTAAGTCAGGACTCACTTCTCTTCTGAGCAGGACTGATTGCCCTTCAAGGGACAGTCTGTGAGACCTAGGCTCTAGGATTTTCATAACAATTATGGATAAAGGGTGGGAGCAGAGCTCTGCCTCTGCCAAGACTGACAAGACCATTAATCCACTTCAGACCTTGGTTCTATAACCTCTGTGACTAGCAGGATCCTTGCTCCCTTGTCTTCATTCCCACAGGGGTTTTGATACTCACAAGCTAGTGATCTTCCATTTTAGCATGGTGAAGAGCCCTCCTCCCTCCCCCCTTATCCTTTTCTTCCACCTCTTCTATCTTTCTTCTTTCTATCATTTGTCTTCTCCTTCTCCTTCTCCTGAGACCACCCAAGGATTGAGGCCCCATGGCCACTTAGGGTAGGGTTTGTCACAAATGCACTCAGCAGGTCAGGCCCTCTGCTCCTACAGTGCCAGCCTCTGAGCACAGTAATGTGAACAGGTAACAGACTGGGTAACTGTCCAGTCTGCTTGTGGGTCTGAATCACCTTTAGTCCTGAAGTTCTGGGGGACTCAAACTGTGAACCTTATGATAGCATACCCAAATATACAGGCTCAGATAATCTTCTCTTTGGGGGGATGCAAGATATCTTTCGACTAAGGGCACCTAGCCAAGTATCTAAAATGAACCCTTAAAACTCTACAAAAGACCTTAGGTATATTCTTACCTTTTCTCAGTTTAGTAACACCATCAAGCTCTTGAACAGTTTTGTCAGTCTTAACCCTCTATTCATCACATGCAAAAGAAAGAACTTGAAGACCTAGGCAGTATCTTTCAAATGAAAAGTTTACATAAAATGGATAAAAATATGTTAAATGTAAACACAGAACAATATATCAAAGAGCATACAATCAAATAAAGAAAACAAAGACAACTAGACAAACTCCTACCAACACACAGATCTTTTCTATCTAATGTATTACCTCTGTATAGTGCTTAAGATAGATCAGAGATCTTGTTTCTTAAGACCCAAAAGATATGTCATGAAAGATCAGACACAAGTCCTAGTTAAACTGTGTCTCTCTCACACACCCCTTCTATGATGTCATCTAGCTCCTCCTTTTAGAATATAAAAAATATACAAAGATCTTCCTGTCAGCCTCCCTCTGGAACTCCAGCTCCATTCTGCACAACTCAATCTGCAGCTTGATTGCTTCTTGCTCCAGAATGCTGGTGACCTTCCCCTGCTGCTGTGGCCCTTCGCTGGCACTGGCCCTGATGTCATCCTCACCGGATCTAGACACTGCACTGGCCGCTGGCCCCTCCATGCTCAAGGTTTGGTCCCTCTGCTCCTACAGTGTCAGCCTCCGAGCACAGTAAAGTGAACAGGTAACAGACAGGGTAACCCTCCTGTCTGCTTTTGGGTCCAAATCACCTTTAGTCTCAAGTTCTGGGGATTCAAACTGAGACCTTATGCTAGTGTACCCAAATGTACAGGCTCAGATAATCTTCTGTTTTGGGGGAATGCAAGATATCTTTTGCCCAAGGGCACCTAACCAGGTATCCAAAATGAACCCTTAAAGCTCTTGAACAGTTTTGTCAGTCTTAACCCTCTATATGTCACATGCAAAAGAAAGAACTTGGAAGACCCAGGCAGTGTCTTTCAAATGAATGGTTTACTCAAAAATGGATAACAAATATGTTAAATGTAAACACAGAACAATATATCAAAGAGCATACAACCAAATAAAGAAAAACAAGGAAAACTACAGACAAACTCCTACCAACATACAGTTAGATATTTTCTATCTAATGTATTACCTCTGTAAACTGTGTCTCTCTCACACACCCCTTCTATGATGTCATCTTGCTCCTCCTTTTATAATATAAAAATATACAAACAATGATCTCCCTGTCAGGAGATATTTTAAATACTGTGACTACAGCAAAACTAATTTCCCAAATTATGACAGTCTTTAATCAAGCCTTTCCTTTGATCTTGTGTTGTTTCCTGTTCCCAAGACAAGTCACAGATTTTAAAATTTCACACCATGATGGTATAATAATGTTTTTCCTCTAAGACATCATAAAGGTTTACTAGCCCTATATCCTGGCAGCTGGTTCAGTTCTAATTAAGATAGACAAACAGGAGACCCTTAATTAAGTCTCTCTAGTCTTTTAATTACCTCCTGGTTTTAGGTTAATATATCCTGTAGCTTCTCTGACCTGGGGGGGCACCCATAAGCACAGGCTATATTTTATATTACAAATAGCATAGAACAATCATTACCAGCTGGCCAAGCATCACAGGGTTCTCTCCTTTCTGTCCTCTAATCAGCTTATACTATTATCAGTTTATATCCTTTCCTTTATCTATCCCTCGGCTCTCTTGCCTCACTCTCTTTCTCCAAAACTGTTTCTCCTCTCTGACTCAACAGAACTGGGATGGAAGAGGAGTCTACGACACCTAATGGCCAACCCGTGTGTGCTATGCAGTGCGTCAGTCACATGGGAGGCGCTGCCAGCGCCGTATCCTCCCTCAAAAAAAAAATAACTCCCGTGGCGGGTGCTCACCTTTGGCTTGCACCCAGCAGTAATGAATGGTGAAGCTACAAGAGAAGATCAAGAATTATGGTAGGTACGTAATTTTCATATCCTGATAGTACAATGTAATTGGAAGAAACATAAATTTACCAGCAGACAATACAGCATACGCTGCATTGATAGTTTGAGGAGGTAGTTGAAACAGACTAGAGGAAGTAAGGTAGACTCAGCAATAACAGCTGCATTGACAACACTCTAGGAGTAGATTTTAAGCCCTTTTAATGCCTTTGAGAGAGCTGGAGTTTAGTAGTATATCAAGAACAGTAGTGAGTTCCAGTAATATGGAGTGGAGTGGGTAAGGACCATTTACCAAAGTTGGTCCGCACCCTAGAGATGTTGAGTAAGTTGCTATTTGAGGAACGTAATGTACACCTCAAGGGCTTAGGGGTCAGCAGACCATGAAGACTTGGGGGTTGGGGGATTTAAATTATGGTCAGTTTGAAGGTGAAGATAAGGAGGGAAAAAGTAAATATGTCTTCAAGGGTAGGCCAGCTCAGCAAGGAGAGAACTTCACAGTGGTTTATATTAACTAAAAATTGGTACATTCTTCAAGTGGACAATACCATAGACAACAGATTCACATTTAAGACAATCAGACTTTGACAGACAAACTGGTGCATACAGAGTATTATGTAACAAATGAACCAAGGGATGAGTAGCTGTTGGGACCACTGGCTAAAGGGATGTTCCTACGTGGGAGGTGCTATCAATGCAGAAATACTAACAGGAAGGGTTTTTATGAAAATGCATACATCAATGAAAGTTTCCAAATCAGGGAACATATTAACTGCAGTATGGACCCTGTCATCTACATACCTCATACAGTGCCATGCAACATGCTTCATGTGAGGAAAATGTAGTGAGAACTTTGATTACACATTAGTGAGCAAAATGTGATAGCCACAGGAAAGACAAAACTCTGTAGTGGTAAGACATTTTAATGCAGCAGGCCACTCAATAGCATGTCTAGGATTCTGGGGACTTGAACGTGTGGCTGAATCAAGGAAGAAAACAGACTGGGACACAGTACTGTTAAAAGGAGAGGTGTACTGAATACACACTTTAGGCACCTTTGACCCTGATTAGAGGCATGAACGAGAATGTGACTGGTCTCTGCTCTGGTGAATAGAAATGGGAACCTAAACACTCGACTGAATAGCAGTGTAACATTATATGCTTTATTCCTGATGTATATATGGACTGTGTTTTGGGGCATACCTCTCAACCTCCTGCTTTACAAATCTGAGACAAGACTTGAGAAAATCAGGGACAAGTGCCAAAATCAGGGACATATCTTAAAGAATAGTAATATTACCTCAACAATTCTGTCATAATATTGGCTTAATGTAAAAGGCATTTTCTGAAGCAGAACTAGACTGTAATATTAAAGTCTGGCTTTATTTGAAGCTTTGAATCTTTACTGTTCTGCAACAGAAATCTTAAATTTACAAGGGGCAGTGGAAATGTTTGAGACAAATTCAGGGGCATCCCTAAAAATCAGGGACAGTGGAGAGGTATGGTTTGCGGTGTATGAAATGTTAACATATAGTACTAGAATAGTTCCTACATGTGCACAAAGGGGTGAAGTTTTGCACACAGGTATAGATCTGAGTTCATGGTTACTACACTGGACATAACTGTATCTATCAAATACATATCTTTTGTTTGAGAGCCATCTTCTGGAGATTTTGCTGTCCCATCTCTAGCTGTCAAATTCACTCTTTACAGCAATACAGATTTATACTTTTAATATACAGAGCTGTGTTGAGAACTTTAACACAGTTTTACTTTAAATATATAGAGCTGTTTGAAAACATTAACACAGTTTATGTGTAAATTTATTATATAATTTAGAAAAGAATTGGAAATATTCTAGACCCCAGTCAGAGGTGGGGAATGCTGTAGTCTGCTATATGCCATTTTCAATGAACAGCTCCTAGAAAGAGCCCTAACTCACCCGAGCTAAAGCAATTTAGCAGTGGCTAGTGCTTTACTGACTCCTGCAGCAACAGCAGTGGTGTGATCCACTGATCAATGTCACCATGACATCACAGCTCCTTCCTGTATTGTAGTACATTCACTGTGCATAGTGAATGAAAATGACTCGTCGCTCCCGCAAGTGATTAAGTGAGTGAGAAGCCAATTCTTGAGAAGTGCTCTCGTGAATGCGAAACTGAGTACTCACATTATAATGGGTACAACGAAGTCCATTGAAGCAATGACTTCGCATTACTCCGCCTTCCCAAGCCACTACTCCATCCAATTCTTAAGGTGAAGTAGATTGAAAACAATGTACTTCGCCTCACTTCGCCTTGTGTTTAAGCTCCAAAGGCGAATTTTGCAGTGATTCATGGGATTTCAGGTCACATGGGCTCTAGATTGTTCTGCACAGCCTCAGTTTAGGGTAGTGTGTGTATGAAGCTGTAGGAGACAATCTGTTCTGAGAGCTCTCTGCGATTCAAACCTTCTGAAAGCTGTTAAAAAAGCATTTTTGAGTAATTTTTTTTGCTGAAACTTTAGTTCATTGATTATAGGAAACCCTCCTGTGCTCATATCATCGAGCCTTTATTATTTGTGTATGGATTTTGAATGTTAATGTACAACATTCAGTCTGTGTACTGAGATACAGTGGAAGTGTGCTTTGGGGGAGGGGCGTATCTGTGTGTAGGTAGATTAACTTGGAGAAAAAGACAGTGCTTTATGTTTTGGTGATATTTTTCTTGTATAACTGTGTTAATGTACACACAGTGATATTTTCAATATTTCTTGCCATTTTTTTGCTGATTGTTGCAGTGCAGCAGTGCATCATTTTAGTTTGTTTAAAATCTGTAGTTATATTACTGAAGTTTTCAATTTGCTATGCATTACTTAGTGTATGTGTTAGTATGTGTGTGTGGCGTATCATCAAATCAGACACCTTTTATTGTGCCACATAATAATTTCAGCAATGTGAACCTGCTATGCACTGCAGCTGTGTGACTTTGTACTTCTTTATGGTATCTTTACTGGTACTAGTACTAGTGACTGTTACTGCAGCAGTTCACTGCCCTCCCCCCAGTCCCCCAACTGACAAAGGTATTCTTTTCCAGAATTGAATTTCTGATGGTGAGCACTGGTTAGGTGTTGTGCCTGTGTGTCTCCATCTCTTCAAGTGCGAGGCGCAATCTTAATTTTTCTGTGCATTTGCATCTTTTAGTGCCTAATCTCCATCTGCAACTAAGTCACAATTGTTTCTTTGCCTTCCCCTCAGAGTACTGGACAGGTGTGGTGCATAATTCTGCATGAACATTGTACTCATTAATACATTAATATGCGTTTTTAAGTCAGGACCATCATCACGAGTCACTCGTGATACAAATCAAGTTCTTCATCATCACGGTCACAAATGCAGTCACAAATCACGATTCACGATCAGGTCATGAAGCACAACATTAATTTTTTACTAGTTACTTGGATGTATTTTAAGCCTGTTTTGTAGTATCTCTCCAGGCTTCACCACCCCACCATTGTACTCATTGATATGTGTTTTTAAGTCTGGGAGTTTTGTGCTACAGCTCAGCATGGAAGTACAGCCGTAGGCATTCACGTTCCCAATAGTTTCATACTGGTTATCTCACACCATTGACACTGAATCACATTCTTCATTATCACGGTCACAAATGCAGTCACAAATCATGATTCAGGATCATGTCATGAACCACAACATTAATTTTTTTTCTAGTTACTTGGATGTATTGTAAGCCTGTTTTGTAGTACCTCTCCAGGCTTCACCACCCCACCATTGCACTCATTGATACATGTTTTTAAGTCTGGGAGTTTTAAGCTACAGCTTATCAGGAAGTACAGCTGTAGGCATTAGCGTTCCCAATACAGTTTCATACTGCTTATCTCACACCATCGACACGAGATCACATTCTTCATTATCATGGTCACAAATGCAGTCACAAATCACGATTCACGATCACGTCACAAATCACAACATTAAATTTTTTACAGGTTACTTGGATGTATTGTAAGCCTGTTTTGTAGTATCTCTCCAGGCTTCACCACCCCACCATTGTACTCATTAATACATGTTTTAAGTCCAGGAGTTTTGTGCTGCAGCTCTTAGGGGAAGTACAGCCATAGGCATTCACGTTCCTTCCTGTACAGCATGTGAGTTACAGTACTACAGAGTAACATGGAACCCTCAGAGTACTCCACAATGTGAAGCACAGTACTTCGCTTCTTAATGAGAAATGCAAAGTCCATTGAAACCAATGACTTTGCGTTATTCCACCTCCCCCAAACCACTTCTCCATCAATTTTAAGGTGAAGTACATTGAAATCAATGTAATTCATCTCACTTCACCTTGTAATTGAGCTCCAAATGAAATTCTGCAGTAATTCATGGGATTGCAAGTCACATGGGCTCTAGATTGTTCTGCACAGCCTCCGTTCTGGCCTGGGTAGTGTGAGTGTAGTGGTAGCTGGAGACAGTTTGCTGTCAGAGCTCTGCAATTCAAAACCTCTAAAGCTGTTTTAAAATGCCTATTTGAGTCATTTTTTGCTCAAAATTTAATACATCAATTGTAGGAAACTCTTCTGTGCTCATATCATTGACTGATTATTGTTGTGTGTGGATTTTGAATATTAATTTAGAACAGTCAGTCTGTGTACTGTGAAATGTGCTTTGAGGAGGGCGTATTTGTGGTGTAAGTACATTAACTGAGAGAAAAAGCAGTCTTTCTGTTTTGGTTATATTTTCTTGTATAACCTATGTTAATGTACACACAGTAATATTTTTAGTAATTCTTGACATTTTTTGCCTATTGTTGTGGTGCAGCAGTGTTTAATTTGTCGGTTTAAAACATTTGGTTATATTACTAACGGTTTTCAATTTGCTACACATTACTTGTAGTGTATGTGTGAGTGCATGTCCGATGTGTGCCATTAAATCATATACCTTTTATTGTGCCATAGAGTAATTGCAGCAGTGTGATTGTGAACCTGCTATCCACCACACCTGCATGAATTTTTTATACTGCTTTGCGGTATCTTTACTGGTAGTGGATTGTTACTGCCATGTTCTAATCCGCCAACTGGCAAAATGTATTCCTTTCCAGATTTGGATTTGTGACTTGTGTGCACTAGTTAGGTGTTGTTGTGCCTTTTCGTATGCATCCCTTGAGTGCGCAGCCAATCTTAATCTATCAGTGCACCATTAATTCTGGGAGACTGCATTTCTTGTTACGCTCTCATTTCACTTCGTCGGCACTGGGGAATTTTCTGGACACAAGACAGTAGCATTTTGGGTTACATTAATTCTTGTGACTCTGTGTGTGACCACTGTGCACATGACTAAGTGTGCCATTAATTCTTGGAGACTTTGCATTTCTTCTTATGCTCTCCATTTCACTTTGTCAGCATTGGGGAGTTTTCTGGACACAAGAAAAAAACATAGAAACATAGAATTTGGACGGCAGATAAGGACCGCTTGGCCCCAGTCTGCCCATTTCCATACTCTGATGGATAAGCTGCATTCTAGTTAATCAACAGCTTGCTTCCTCCTACCACCCACTAGAATTGCCTTATGTCTGTCCCATGCATTCTTGAATTCTCCCACTGTTCCTGACTCCACAACCTCCTCAGGAAGGCTGTTCCATGCATCCACAACCCTCTCTGTGAAAAAATACTTTCCAACATTACCTGTGAGCCATCCCCCCTCTATCTTCAAATTGTGCCCCCTTGTTCTTGCCCATCTCTTCTTCTGGAAGATACTACTCTCTTGTAGTTTGTTAATTGTGCTATACCTGGTTAAACAACTAAATAAATAATTCCCTTGAGATAATTGAAAGTTTCTATCATGTCCCCCCTCTCCCTCCTTTCCTCAAGGGTATATATATTCAGCTGCTTTAGTCTCTCCTTGTATGTCTTCTGGTGCAGACCTTGCACCATTTGGTGCCCTCTCTGAACAGCCTCCACTCTGTCTATGTCTTTGTGGATATGGGTTCTCCAGAATTGCATGCAGTACTCCAGATGGGGTCTCACTAACTGTCTTTATAGAGGGATAACAGCTTCTTGTTTTCTACTGTTGATGCCTCTCCCTATGCATCCCAGTATCCCCCCCAGCCCTCCTTACTGCCTTCTCACATTGTTTGCCTACCTTTAGGTCATCTGATATAATTACCCCTAGGTCTCTTTCGATTTTTGTTGTTGTTATTAACTCACCCCCCATTGTGTACTCTTCCCCTGGGTTTTTGTTTCCCAGATGCATTACCTTGCACTTCTTTGCATTGAATCTGAGCTGCCATGTATTTGACCATTCCTCCAACCTTGCCAAGTCCCTTTTCATTCTTTCCATCCCACCTTGTGTATCAACCCTGCTGCAGATCTTTGTGTCATCTGCAAAGAGACATACCTTTCCTTCCAGGTGCTCTCCAATGTCACTTATAAAGATATTAAAGAGGGCCAGTCCCAGTACCGAACCCTGCGGTACCCCACTAGTTACCCTCCTTTCTTCACTGTGGACTCTGTTTACTATTACCCTTTGCGTCCTATTATCCAGCCAGTTTTTTATCCAGGCTACCACCTTGGGACCCACTCCAAGGCTGGCTAACTTGTATATTAATCTTTTGTGTGAGACTGTGTCAAATGCCTTGCTAAAATCTAGGTAGGCCATATCCACAGCCCCTCCCTGGTCTACTACTTTGGTCACCCAGTCAAAGAAATCTATTAGATTCGTCTGACACGACCTTCCAGCTGTGAAACCATGCTGCCTTGGGTCCTGTGCCCCACTGGCCTCTAGGTACTCAACAATTCTTTTCTTCAGAAGTGATTCCATCATTTTCCCTACCACTGAAGTCAAACTAACTGGTCTGTAGTTTCCTGCCTCTGCCCTGCTCCCACTTTTGTGAAGTGGAATCACATTTGCCCTCCTCCAGTCCTCAGGTACCACTCCTTCCTCCCATGATTTGTTAAAGAAAGTGGTCAGTGGTGTTACTAGTTCTACCCTTAGTTCTTTTACTATTCTTGGGTGAATCACATCAGGCCCTATTGCTTTGTCCACTCTCAGTTTCAAGAGTTCTTTCAAAACCCTTTCTTCTGTGAATGGACTGGTATCAACCCCCCTATTCAGAGTTTCTCCCTTGTTTGGTTTAGGCACCTCCCACTCCTCATCTGTTGTGAATACTGAGCAGAAATATTCATTCCATATCTCTTCTTTTTCACTGTCACCCTCTGCCCACATTCCCTTCCCTTTATTAAGTCTCTGTATCCCTCCCTTGGTCTTTCTTTGCTCCCTAATGTACCTATAAAAGGTTTTATCCCTTCTTAAGGGAGTTGGCTATCTTTTTCCTCAGTTTGTGCCTTTGCTATTCTGACTGCCTTCCTGCCTCCTTCTGCTTTAACTGATAAAGTTCTCTGTCCTGCTTCTTCTGTGTTTCTTTATATTTCCTGATTGCTATCCTTTTCTCCTTAACCATCCCTGCCACCTCTTTTGAGAACCATAGTGTTTTTTTCCTTCAACAGTAGCACTTTGGTAACGCACATTAATTCTGCTGACTGTGTGGGTGGGGTGCTGCTAATATTGTTGTCACTCCACCTTACTTTGCATTTAAAGTGGAATGACATTGCGAAGTAATAATAACAAGGTGAAGTGAGCCTTTCCTATGGGGCACTCGGTGTAGCGCAGTGCCAACGCGAAGTGGCCACTTCACATTCACTTTGAAGGCGGATTTTAAATTTGCTGCATCTCTAACTGTGCATAAGCATAGCTCCAGCTGCTCTCTGTATCCATGGAGCCAGCTGGAGGGCTACATAGGTTTCTTGTAAAGCTTTCGTGAGTGAAAACAAAATTTTGAGTTTGCACAGTACAAAATACTAGAATATATCAATACAGGTTAGGCAGCTAGTATATCAAAAACTGTTTTGCTTTTCTTTTATCAGATGAAGGTCATTGGGTGAAAAAGCACTAAAGAGATGTTGCCCTCTCGTGCAGCAAGGGCCTGAGCTAATAAGGTACAGTATGCAGTATCTGTGTATTTTGTTTTTTTACAGAAAAATGTTTTGCTTTTAAAAATAATAAAGGATGGTCGTTAGAATGTAGTGATTTTATTGAATTACAGGTGAACCCTTTATGAAGAACCATTGAATACTGAAGTTTAAAGTTATTACTTGAATCATACTTTCTAATGACCTCACTTGCTGTTATGTAATCACATGAACATGATTAGGGAAGGGGATGTATGAATTATCACATATTAAGAGGCATCCAGACCTGTATTCCTGTTATGAATACAATTTGATTTGAAAGATATTAGATAGTAACATAGCAAGTGATGGCAGATAAGTACCACAAGGCCTACCCAGTCTGCTCATATTCCATGCCTATATCAGCAGCTGTGGACCCTACTTGGTCATTGGCTTTAGACTCACCCTTCTACTTCTAGGGTCCCTTTATGTCTATCCCATGCATTTTTGAATCCTCCCACTGTGCTGACTCACACCACTTCCTGGAGTAGTCTATTCCATGCATCTACCACGATTTCTGTGAAGAAAAACTTCCTCACGTTCCCCTTTTTCCTGCCCTCCCTTCAATCTCATATCATGCCCCTCATCTTTGTACACCTTCTTTACTGAAAGATGTCACTCTTGTGTACTTTGTTTATGCCTTTAAGAAACTTGAATGTTTCTATCATATCTCCCCATTCCCACCTTTCCTCCAGTGTATAAATATTGAGGTCTTTTAATCTCTAATTTCAATCAATCAATGTTTTATTTATAAAAAAAGGCACCTTTCCAAAACCAAGGTGCCTGTACAATAAAATAAAACAAATAAAGTAAAATTACATACATTATATAAATTCCAATAAATATGAAACCAGATAAAAACACTTCAATTATCAAAAGCCAGATCAAACAGATAAGTTTTTAATGCAGTTTTAAAACTCTGGATGGTCAGGCAATCTCGTACCCGATGAGGTAGAGAGTTCCACATGGAAGGAGCAGCAAAGCTGAATGCCCTTGCTCCCGTTGTCTACAAACGTACCCTGGGAACCTCTAGTAATCCCTCATTGGTGGATCGGAGAGGACGGGAGGGACAGTACAGGCAAAGGAGATCTTTCAGGTAGCTCGGTCCCTGGTCGTGTAGGGCCTTATAGGTTAACAAAGCAACCTTAAAGGTGATCCGCCACTTAATTGGGATCCAGTGCAGACCGCGGAGCACAGGCGTAATATGACTGGCTCTTGAAGCACCAGTCAACAGCCTGGCAGCCATGTTCTGCACCAGCTGCAAACGGCGGATATCAACCCCCGACAGCCCTAGGTAAAGGGAATCGCAGTAGTCAAGGCGGGAGGAAACGATGGCGTGAACCAACGTTGAAAGATCATCGGGAGAAACTAGATATTTCACCCAGGCGATATTTCTCAGATGGTAAAAAGAGGTTTTAACAACTGCTGACACCTGTGATTTCAAAGTCAGACAGTTATCAAACATAACGCCCAGGTTCCGTACCCAGTCTGAGGTAGCTAGCTGGACACCTCCGAGCCACATGCCCGAAGGTGAACCTGCCAACACCCCCACCTCTTGAGAACTCGGGTTCACAACCAACAGCTCAGTTTTTTCAGGGTTCAACCTTATCCAGCTCATATTCATCCAGGCCTGGATTTCAGCCAGACAGCTGCTGAGCACCGAAATGGCATCATCCTGTTCAGGGACAAAAGACATGTATAGCTGAGTATCATCTGCATAGCAATGAAAACTCAAACCATACCATCTAATAATCACTCCTAACGGCAGCATATACACTGCAAACAACATGGGCACTAAAATGGATCCCTGCAGAACCCCACAGGGCAGGGAGAATGGGGCTGAGGTACAAACCCCAGACACCACTCTCTGAGTCCTACCTGTGAGGTAGGATTGAAACCATCTGAGGACAGCCCCTGATAGTCCACAGATAAACTGCAGGTGATCCAGCAGCACACCATGGTCCACAGTATCAAATGCTGCAGAGAGATCAAGAAGGACCAAGATGGAACGAGTCTTTCGATCTCTCGCTATCAGGAGGTCATTTAGTACCCAAACAAGAGCCATCTCAGCACTATGTCTCTTCCTGAAACCGGACTGGAGAGAATCGTAGATATTGTGGCTGGTCAAATGGTCATCCAATTGTAAAGCCACCACCTTCTCAATAACCTTACCCAAAAGTGGAAGGTTAGAGACAGGCCTGTAGTTTCTAAGACAGTCAGGATCCAAGGAGGGCTTCTTAAGAAGAAGCTGAACCATGGCCTCCTTCAGAGAAGCTGGAAAAATTCCACTCTCCAAGGATAACCTGACAATCTCTGCGAGGACTGGACCGATAACATCAACGCAGCCAACAAACAAATGCGTAGGGCCCGGATCCAAACCACAGTTGGTAGGACGTAAAGTCTGGATAACCATCACATCACTGATTGTAGACTGATCAAAGTCACACCACTCAAACCGAGGGTCCGACATCTCCTGCCAACCACTGCTACTCCCTAGAGAAAGGGTCATGCGGACCTCGGACCTGATCATGGCAACTTTATCCACAAAGAATCGAGCAATCTCCTCACACTGCTCTTGTGAAAAAGCATTTCTGGGCTGAAGACGGAGTGAATTGCACAATCTGTCTATGGTCTGGAAAAGCTGAGCTGGTCGATTCTGTGTGGCAGCAATTTCCCTGGACAGGAATTCTGCTTTCTTATGGGAAATTGTTGATTGATAGACCAAATAATGGTCCATCAAACTAAGCCTATCACACTCCAGGCCCAATCTCCGCCATCGCCTCTCTAGCCTTCGTCCAACTCTCCTCAACTTCCTCAGGTCCTCATCAAACCATGGAGACCTAGGGCGAAGGGAAAGTGGACGAACACAAACCGGAGCAATGGAATCCAGGGCCTCTGTCACTGCCTTATTATAGGCAAGCACAAGATCCTCTGGATCCACGCATTCTCTTGGCATGCCCGATAGGTCAAGCTCCGCCATCAGGCCATCCGGGGATACACCCCTCAAAATGCGGTACTTGACCATCTCCATGGGGCAGACCTCTTGGGGGGGCCTCAAAACTGAAGTTGATGGAATGATGGTCCGACCACCTGACTAGTTCCACTGCCAAGTAGGATATCTCCATCCCAGGAGGAATACCAAGTCCAATGAATGACCACCAATATGGGTTGAGGAGGAAACAACCTGTGTGAGGCCCAGTACATTCATTAACTGGAGGAAGTCTTGTCTAAACTGTGAGAGTTCATCATCAACCCAAGCATTGAAATCTCCAAGGATCAGCCATCTATGGGGTCCCAATTTTAGGTCGGTAATGAAGTCCGCAACTTCCCACAAGAAAACATTCCCGTCACCTGGTGGACGGTAGACGAGAAAGAATCCTACACCACACCCTCTCCCACAATACATTCAAAGGAGTTAGTGGTTCCCACTAAGATTTCCATCAGGTTCAGTTCTGATTTAAAACAAAGGGCCACACCCCCACCTACGATCGATCTCACCGGGCGATTATGTCACCAAGTATCTGGGAGGAATCGCTGGAAGCTAAAGAAACAGGACCCAGCGACTGCATCCAACAAAGGTCTCTGTGATGCAAGCCAGGTCAACCGAATAACAAGATCCCCAATTATGGTGGTCTTGTTCTAATCGACCTGGCATTGCATAACACCGCCCGGGTTCGATGAGCAGCCAGGGAGATAGAGTTACCTGTCTGCAGTATGCAGAGCCCTTGGGTATGGGAACCAGACAGGGAGAGCCCCTTTCCTGGACCCATTTCACCCCAGGGCATCTCCTTGTCCCCACTATCCCAATCCGTCCACTCCTCTCCACTCCCCCTGCAGGCCAAGTCCATGCCCAAGCCTGAGCCCTCCTTGATATTCCCAGACCCCTACAGCATCTATACACCTCTGGGGGCAAAGGGGGGCAAAAGAAAGGGTGAAGATCCCTCAGCCTGGAGGGGGAGTAATGCCTAACCGTCAACCCTGGCCAACACATTTTCTAAAATCAAAACCAAACAAATATATAACCATACAACTAACACAATTAATAGCAAATAAACCTCCACCCCTAAAAATAAAGGCAGAACAATTTAAACCAACAGTTCATCTCTAACATAAAACTCCTCAAACAATATCTCTCACATAGTGTCAGAACAGAGCTTTAACTAGAATGGAATTTTAATATTCTCACAGTCTGTAATTTTGTGCAAAATAACTAAAATAAAGCTTAAGTACACCCCTCTCTCACTGAGGTGTGCCAAACAATATAAACAAAATCAATAAAATAATAAATAAAATTCAGATCCCCAGGCTAAGTAGCAACAAAATAAGGCCCTCTCACAGCCTGTCAAAGCTAAGCCAGGTATATCCTCAGAACAGTCCCAGCCCCAGATTGTAGAGTCATGAATAAAATATCCAAGGGGATGAAAAGTTCAAGTTTTCCACAAAATCATAAACCATTGCAATAACTAAAATAAAACTTAAGTACACCCCTCTCTCACTGAGATGTACCAAATTAAACAAAATCAATAAAATCATAAATAAAGTTCAGATCCCCAGGACAAGTAACAACAAAATAAGGCCCTCTCACAGCCTTTCAAAGCTGAACCATGTGTATCCACACACAAACAAAAAAAAAAAAGCAGATAAACATGTGAGAGTAGTGCAATGTAATGGCTGTGGGGCAGCAGTCTTCCGGGAGTCTTTCTGGAGGCTGAGATGCTGCCCTATTTGCAGACAACTTTCTGCCCTGAGGGAGGAAGTTGCCCGTCTTCAGGCCACACTGGACAGTAGTAAGGGAACCTTCCCCCAGGCCACACTGGACAGTAGGAAGAGAACCTCCCCCATCCAGGGAGCACCAGACCCACCACCACTACCTCAGAGGTTGTGAAGAAAGCACAGCAGTTGGACCACAGTGGGCTCAGAGGGTGAGGATGGTGGAACAGAGGCACACCCAGTCAGTTGTTCCACTCCACAATCCATACACCATTCTAGGGGAGCATAGCTCACCTATGGATGCACCCGCAGAGGAGACTAAGGAGGCTGAGGACAACTGTCACAAGGGAGGCCCACTGGAAGGAGGCAGAGGACACTACAGGGAAAGGAAGCAGCTCCTGGTTGGGGACTCAATTATTAGGGGGATAGAACTGGGGGGAGCAGGGAAAACTGAAGTAGGGTGCCTGCCTGGTGCCATGGCTTGGAGGGACAGGAAGCACATCCTCAGGATCACGAGAACAGCTGCACGGGAGTCTGAGCTGGATGTCATTGTCCACCTAGGGACAAATGACTTGGCTCATCATGAGATTTGAGCAGTGCAGGAGGACTTTGTAGAGTTGGGGAGGGGCCTAAGACAAGTAGCACACACAGTATCCTTCTCAGAGGTGCTGCCTGTCAATGGCATGGGTAAGGCAAGGGTACTTTGCACCATGCAGTTTAATGAATGGTTGAAAAAATGGTGTGGAACACAGGGGTTTGGCTTCATTGGGGACTGGGGTTCCACCTGGAGGGACACCAGCCTATACTGACAGGATGGTCTGCATCTGTCCAGGAAGGGAACAAGTCTTTTGAGCAATCAGTTTAAATGCTTCATTGGCAAGCATTTAAACTAGGCAAGGGGGAGGCACTGATAAGCAGCAGGAAAATCCCAGCCTCTCCCTACAAAACAGGGTACTAAATGAGAAAAAGACCGAGGTAGAAAGGTCAGTGGGGGATGCTGCAACAGAAGGCAAAGCCATCAAAAAATGGAGAGCAATGAGTACCAATGCCCGTAGTCTGAGTAACAAGCTTCCTGAATTAGTGGCCTTGGTGGAGGAGGAACATCTGGATATCGTGGCAGTCACAGAAACATGGTACACACAAAACCATGACTGGGATGTAAACATACCAGGATACACTGTCTACAGGAGGGACAGGGAGGGTAAAAGAGGAGGAAGAGTAGCTCTTTACATAAGGGAAAGAATCAAAGCAACAAAACAAAAGGGTAAACAGGGAGGAGAAGAAGCACTGTGGGTAAATTTGGAGACAGGCAATGGCACCACAATCTGCACAGGGGTTGTATACAGACCCCCTTCTCAGGGGGAGGAAATGGACAAGGAAATGATAGAAAGTATACTTAGAATGGCAGAAAAAGGAGAGATATTGCTGATGGGTGATCTGAATATGCCAGATGTTAACTGGAGTGCAGTTGCAGCAGCCACTTCGAAGAGTGGGGTTATTCTAGATGCCCTACAGTAGGCATGCCTTAGACAACTAGTATTGGAGCCCACTTGAGAGGGAGCAATCTTAGACCTGGTTCTGTCAAATGGAGATGGAGAAAGGATCACAGATGTAGAAGTGGGTAGCCATCTGGGAACTAGCGACCATCGAACAGTATGGTTCACAATAAACACAGCAATAGAGTCAAGCCATTCAAAGGCAAAAGTACTGGACTTTAGGAGGACTGACTTTGCCAAAATGGGTGAGTGCCTAAGGAATGCACTAGCAAATGGGCAGGACGGAGTGGTGGAAGAACAGTGGGGAATAATAAAAACTGCCATCACAGAGGTAACAAGCCTTTGTGTGAAGCAAATAAACAAAATGAAACGGTGTAAGAAACCACTATGGTTCTCAAAGGAAGTGGCAGTGAAGGTTCAAGAGAAAAAGAAAGCATTTAGGAAGTACAAGGAATCACAGAAGGAGCAGGACAGAGAACTGCATCAGTTAAAGTAAAGGAAGCTGGGAAGGCAGTCAGAACAGCAAAGGCCCAAACCGAGGAAAAGATAGCCAACTCAGTTAAGAAGAGGATAAAACCTTTTATAGGTACATCAGGGAGCGAAGGAAGACCAAGGGAGGGATAGTGAGGCTTAATAAAGGGAGGGAGGGTGGGCAGAGGGTGACTGTGAAAAGGCAGAGATACTAAACAAATACTTTTGCTCAGTATTTACAAATTAAGAGGGGGAGGTACCAAAAACAAACAGTAGAAACACTCTGGATACAGAAGTTGATACCAGCCCATTTACAGAAGAAAGGGTTATGAAAGAACTCTTAAAACTGAAGATGGACAAAGCAATGGGGCCTGATGGGATTCATCCCAGAATTCTAAAAGAACTAAGGGTAGAACTAGTGACACCACTGACTACCCTCTTTAACAAATCATGGGAGGATGAGGTGGTACCCCAGGACTGGAGGAGGGCAGATGTGATTCCCCTTCACAAAAGTGGAAGCAAGGCAGAAGCAGGAAACTACAGACCTGTTAGTTTAACCTCAGTGATAGGGAAAATGATGGAATCACTTCTGAAGGAAAGAATTGTCGAGTATCTAGAGGCCAAAGGGACACAGGACCCAAGGCAGCATGGATTCACAGCGGGAAGGTCATGCCAGACGAATCTGATAGATTTCTTTGACTGGGTGACCAAAGTAGTAGATCAGGGAGGGGCTGTGGACATGGCCTACCTAGACTTTAGCAAGGCATTTGACACAATCCCACATGATTAATATACAAGTTAGCCAGCCTTGGTGGGTCCCAAGATGACAGCCTGGGTAAAGAATTGGCTGGAGAATAGGACACAGAGGTAATAGTAAATGGAGTCCACTCTGAAGAAAGGGAGTTACTAGTGGGGTACTGCAGGGTTCAATATTAGGACGGTCCTCTGCAATGTCTTTATAGCTGACATTGCAGAGGGACTGGAAGAAAAAGTATGTCTCTTTGCAGATGACACAAAGATCTGCAACAGAGTTGATGCACAGGTGGGGTGGAAAGGATGAGAAGGGACTTGGCAAGGTTAGAGGAATGGTCAAATGTATGGCAGCTTAGATTCAATGCTAAGAAGTGCAGGTAATGCACCTGGGAAACAAAACCCAGGGAAGAGTACACAATGGGGGGTGAGATACTAACAACAACAAAAATGGAAAGGGACCTGGGGGTAGTCATATCAGATGACCTAAAGGTGGGCAAGCAATGTGAGAGGGCAGCAAGGAGGGCTGGGGGGATACTGGGATGCATAGGGAGAGGCATCACCAGTAGAAAACAGGAAGTTATTATCCCTCTGTACAGACAGCTGGTCAGACCCTATCTGGAGTACTGCGTGCAGTTCTGGAGACCCAATCTCCGCAAAGACATAGACAGGATGGAAGCTGTCCAGAGGAGGGCAACTAAAATGGTGCGGGGTCTGCACGGAAGACATATGAAGAGAGACTTAAGGAGCTTAATATGTATAGCCTCGAGGAAAGGAGGGAGGGGGACATGATAGAAACTTTCAAGTACCTCAAGGGAATCAACAAAGTCCAAGAGGGTAACATCTTTCAAAAAAGTGTGCAAGAACAAGGGGCACAATTTGAAGAGACAGGGGGTAGCTCAGAGGTAATTTAAGGAAGTATTTTTTCACAGAGGGGGTTGTGGATGCATGGAACGGCCTTCCGGAGGTGGTTATGGAGTCAAAAACAGTGGTGGAGTTCAAGCATGCATGGGACAGTCATAAGGCAATTCTAGGGGGTGGGAGTAGGAAGAAGTAGGCTGCTGGTTAACTAGGATCTGCAGCTTATCCATTAGGTAGGGAAATGGGCAGACTGGGTGGGCCAAGCGGTCCTTATCTGCTGTCAAATTCTATGTTTCTATGTTTCTATCCTCAGAACAGTCCCAGCCCCAGATTGTAAAGTCATGAATAAAATATCCAAGGGGATGAAAGGTTTGAGTTCTCCACAAAGTCATAAACCACTGCAAGAAATGTCAAAGACCCCTGCCACATTCGGGTGAAAATCCTGGTGAGACCTTCAGTCAAAGAGCAGTCGCAAACTTCAGGAGAAACAAATCCTGTGGCAATCCAGCACCTGCTGATCCACTTGCCCAAAGCCTACTCAACCACAGAGCAGGCACCCAGCCCAAGCATTCCTCTCCTCCTATTCTTTTAAAATTTGGGCCACATGCGACCAAACTCCATACATACATTGCATAATAGACTTTGGTGAGTTCCCTTGGGACTTGGAAAGGTGGTAATATTATCGTGCCTTACAATGGTCTCAGCAATCAAGTTCATAAATGCTCGCACCTCCATATTAAATCTCCTTCAAGCCTTGTCAACAGTATGATAGTCATGAGCACACCATCAATGTTGTACCTGAATTATATGTGTGATGCCAGGCCATCTCCTTTGACTGAACAGCAGGTCAGCTTTTATTTGCCACAGGACAGTGCTGACTTCTCACAGGCTAGGCCCTTGCATCCACAGTGCGTCAAAAGGACATAGGGTAGTATAGGCCAAATTAAACAGCAGCTTCAAGCAGGGATTGAAAAGGCTGGTGGATTCAGTTAGGAAAAGGGGAACAGGGCCAGCCCAGTGGCATAGAGGGTTGAGGTGCTGGCACTTTACCTCGACCCATGCCAGCGATCTGGGTTCAGGAACGAGCTTGGGTCATCGGAGGTTGGGAATGGGGGGAGGGGGAGCTGGATTGAGCTGCCGGCAGACAAGCTCTCCTCTCCAGGGAGGAAGTGCAGCATCCCTTGGCCGATGGCGACCCCCAGTGGAGGCTAGGGGAAGCACGGGCTCAGAGGGTGCCCAGGCATTAAGCCATGGGGTGAGAGAAGGGGTCATGACCGGGGCTGTACAGTACATGCAAGCCTCCATGTGCATGCATTTATACTCTTGGAGCCCCTGGGAGAAAATCGGAGGGGAAAACATACCGGCAGCAGAATGAAGACCGACTCCCCGCAGGCACCGCTCCCGGACCAGGCAGGGTAAGCACTGGTAATTCCAGGGGATGGGGCTGGGGTGGGGGTCATTTGGATGGGGGCTGCCAGCATGGCACATAAACTGCAACAGTGATAAAAAAGAAAACGGGGAACAGTAGGGAAGGTGAGAAATGTAACAAGGGCAAAGGAAAATAGTCAGGTAGGGTGAGCAGACTGGATGGGCCAAGAGCCTTTTTCTGTCTTCAACTTTTGTGTATCTATGTAAGTGATTAAGTGACTATTTCAGGGTGACAGAATATGAAAGTGGGGTTAGTGGGGGTGGCATTTATAACTAGGCATCCAGGTTCACTGCCCTGCACTAGAACTCACTAAACTACACAATCTCCAAGTTCTTGTAGCTGCAGGTACAAATGAACATGACTGGACACAGGCTGAATGTATAGTATCATACTGTTGAAAGCATCTTGATCCCTGAGACATCACATTGACTGCTTTCATTATGGATTCATTAACACCCAGAAGCCCCTGACTCATCTTTGAAATAATTCAATCCAAGCATGGAAAGAAGTTTGCTGTTGAAAAAGATGACAATCATAGTCCACTCTATCAAGCAGAACAAAATGCTCAGTAAGCACAAAAAATCCACTCACTTTTGCTTTTTTTGCCTGGAGATAAATGACCACATATTTCATTTTTCATAGAAATCTTATGCTTACTTAAACTGTTTTGCTGCTAACTATCCTGATCTGAGCTCTTCAAGTAACTCCTGCAGTTCAGCAATGCAACTTTTAGCCATAGCATAATCTAGATCATGGGACTGTAGCAACCAAGGAAGGCCATCAACTATACACAAGAGTCATGAAGACTTTAAGAGATACAGAGTGGTGGGAAATAGCTCAATGGGTATGAAACCCAATAACCGTGACATTATTAATTATAGTTTAGCAGGTCAGTAGAGTCTCAAAATCTGCTAAGGCAGATTGAATTTGAAGTGTCCATTCATCATCAGATAATTCTGTGAGCTCTGTAGGATGTAGTCATTTAACTATTCCCTGTATCTTTTAATGTTTTGTGTTTCCTCACCTTCTCAATGACTGGGTATGCTGTCTTTGAAAACGTGATGCTATCTCTTCTGTTGTTTACCTTTGGCACAGGGGCTAGAGCACCCTTTAGGTGGGCAGATCCAAGAGTTCTCCGTGAGTGTACAGTTATACAGTATGTGTTCATGAGGAACATACTGTGTAGACTGGGTAATGGTGTCTAATACGGTTGGGTTAACCAGCTTTAACCAAGTTGGATCTTCCCCAAAATGCTTTGATTTACTCTTATTTATTTGGATTAATTCTTTTTTTATTTTTTTAGGATATGTGACAATGAGAAGAGTGTCCTGGGTGTTGCTGTAACTCCTTTTTCACCTATCCTGAGAAAAGTGATCATATGAAAAAAATTGATTTGCAGGTATGTTGTCCCTCCTGGCATGCTTTTTTTGGAGTAAGGTATTTGTTAGTAATGCCTGTTAAAGCAGACAGCATGGGATGGAGATGGCATGAGACCAAGGTCATCTTTTACTTTTGAAATGCTTTTCTGAATACATTTTTAAAACGTTCAACTGAAAAACTGACATCTAAACCAGATAAATACTTTCCTCAGAGCTGGATTTTTAATTAGATCCAGATAGGGCTCATTTCTGTGATTCTTTTTAACACAGACATACCAGGGACTAAACTTATATGTTGCTAGAGACTCAGTGTATCCTTTTGGGCCCTTTTTGTCAATTTTTATAGAACCACCTTCCTGTAGGAGGGGTGAATTCTTATTTCACAATCTAGCAACACTGTCAAGGAATTTAAATTTGTATCAGAAGTACTACTGCCTAAAATTTTTAACCATCCAGAATCTATGCCCATACATCTAACAATTTCCATTTCCTTAAGGGTAGTAAGGTTGATAAACGGGTAAGCCCACTGGAACCAGAGGTCCCTTTTTCAGGTGTGACCCAGAGTTAATAATCTATCACAGCTCATTCTTTTGATTTTCAACTAATAATAAAACATACTTGACTTCCAAGTAGGTATCAAACATTATCACAAAGTGCTTTACAAAGCAATGAGTCCAATTCTGCAGGAAGAATACACAATATACCATGCATTCAGCAGCCATTAAGGATTCTAATGCTGTATAACACACAGCTCTATCGTATTGGCACCTGGGTAATTTGGAGAGGAAATGTTTGCCATGACACCAAGGATAACTCCCTTTCTCTTTTTGTTATTCTCTGTGACAATCTACCAGTATTACGTAGGGACACTAGGCAGTCCATGATATGATACCAAGATACGAACATAAGAAATTTGCCAGCAGATAAAGGCCTAGTGGTCTATCAAGTCTGCGTGAATGTGCAGCTAGCACCCTTTATTCTGCAGCTGCCACTCCCTTCCACCCTCCTCCTCCCTTGACCCTCCCCCTTGCCCTGTCCCAGACCCTTTTGAAGCAGCTCACTGTTTTACTCAATACCACTTCAGCTGGTAACGCATTCCACCCAGCTACCACCTTCTCTGTAAAAAAGTGTCTCCTCATCTCCCTCCTGAACCTTCCTCTCTCTCCAGTCTCATATCATGGCCCTGGGTGTCTCTCCCCTCCCTTACTTTGAACAGCCCCTCCATATCTGTCTTGTTTATTCCTTTCATGTACTTGAAGGTTTCAATCATATCCCCCCTGTCCCTCCTCTCCTCCAGCGAGTACATGTTCAAATCCCTAAGCCTCCTCTCGTATGGTAAGTCCCCCAGCCCCTGGATCATCTTTGTTGCCCTGTACTGCACTACCATCAGAAACTTAATGTCCTCCTTCAGATATGGGCACCAGTACTGCACTCAGTACATCAGGTGCGGTCTAACTAATGATCTATACAGTGGCAGAATCACCTCCCCCCTCCTCGAGGATATACCCCTTGCAATGCAATCCAGCATTTTGTTGGCCTTTGCAGCTGCCTTTCTACATCATGTTGAGTTGTTCATTGACACCATAATGAGCACCCCCAGATCCTTCTTCTCCTCTGTCTCAGCTAGCTGCACTCCCCCCCGCTGGTAACTCCTCCTTGGGTTTTTCACCCCAAAATGCAGCACCTTGCACTTTTTGGTATTGAACCCCGGTTGCCAGGTGTCCGACCAGGTTTCCAGCTTTGCCAGATCATCCTACAACCCCTGTCATGCCCCTAGGTTATCCACGACCACTCCCATCTTGGTACCATCAGCAAATAGACTGGGCTTGCTCTTGATGCCCAATGATATGTCTGCAGGAATATCCCAGACAACACTTGTCCCAACACTGAGCCCTGTGGAACACTGCTCATCACTACCCTTGGAGATGAGAGCTCCCCACCCATCACCACACTCTGTTGCCTTCCCAGAAGCCAGTTCCCTACCCATCTCACCAGCTTTGCACCCATCCCTGTGACTTCTAACTTACTTCCCAGCCTCCAGTGTGGCACCGGGTCAAATGCCTTACTGAAGTCCAGGTACAGGACATCCACGGCATGGCCCCAGTCCAGTTGCCTAGTTACCCAGTCATAGAATTCCACCAGGCTGGTTTGGCAGGATCTGCCACTTATGAAGCCATGCCATCTGCTGTCCTGTAGACCTCTGTCCTCCAGGAGGGCCACCAGCCTCTCCTTCAGGATAGTCTCCATCAGCTTACCCATGATGGATGTGAGGCTCACCAGTCTGTAGTTCCTCAGTTCATCCTTGGAGCCACTCTTGTGGAGGGGCACCACATGAGCCATCCTCCAATCCTGAGATACACACCCTGAGTGTAGGGAGGCATTGAATAGGTCTGCCAAAGGTCCTGCCAGGACCTCTGCCAGCTCCTTCAGTACCCTGGGGTGGAAGCCATCTGGGCCTGGTGCCTTGTCCACCCTCAGTGCCCTCAAACCCTCCAGAACCCTGCCATCCATGATTTCCCCATCTGTCACCCCCTCTGTTCCTGCCATCCCTCCCCTTGGTGTGCCTCCCCCTTCTCCTTAGCAAATACTGAGCAGAAATAATCCAGTTAGCACTTCTGCCTTATCTCCCTGCTTCCACCACCCCCCCATCTTCCTAATCGTTACTATATGGTCCTTACAGCTGCTTTTCTCCTATGTACCTGAAGAGTCCTTCTCCCCTTCTTAATGCCCTGCATCAGCCTGAGATCCGTTGATGCCTTGGCTGCCTTTACTGCCCTTGTCACCTCCTTTGATTCCTTCAGGTACTCCTCCCTGTCCTCCCCCCACCCTGTTTTTTTGTACCTCCTAAAAGCAGCTTTTTTTCTCCTTACCTTTTCCATGATCTCCTTGCTCACCCAGCTAGGTTTCTTTGCCCTATCCTTCTTGCTCTGGGCCTTGCTGAAGGTCCTGATTGCCTCCCCTATCCGCAGCTTTATGAGCTCCCATCTCTGCTTAAAGCCCATACTAGGTTGAATTCTGGCTAGATACCCTTTTACCACTTCCCCCATCCTCCTGAAGTCAGCCCTCCTGAATTCCAGAACCCTTGTGCTGGATTCCACTCCTTCCTTACCCATATCCAACGTGAGCCACACTGAGTGGTGGTCACTCCCTGCCAGTGGCTCTTTCACCCTCATTTCCCTCACAAACTCCTCATTTGCCAGCATGAGGTCAAGGGTATTCCCTAACCTGGCTGTTCGCTGACCATTTGCATTATGAAGCTGTCCTGGAAGGTATCCAGCAGTACCTGCTCCCTTCTGTTCCTGGTTGTTGGGGTGCTCCAATCCACTCCTGGCATGTTGAAGTCCCCCACGATCACCACACTACCCTTCTCACAGGTCCTCCTGATCTGTCCCGCTAGTTCCCTGTCTAACTCCACTGTCTTTGAGGACAGCCTGTACACCACTCCCATCCTGAGAGTCCTATTCTTGGAACCCTGGATTTGCATCCATAGTAACTCTGTACTATCCTCCTCCCCTTCTTCCCATACACACTTCAGTCCTTCCCTCACATATAGTGCCACCCCCCCTTTCCCATTTGCTCTATCCCTAAGAAATATCCTGTACCCTGGTATCAACAGGTCCCAGTCATTGTATTAGGTGGCCCATGTTTCAGTGATGGTCACCATGTCCACCTCTCCTCTGCCTTGAGTGTCTGTAGCTCTGCAGTTTTATTTCAAGGCTCCTAGCATTCAGAGTGAGCACTTTCCACCCCACCACCCTCTTGCCCTACTGTACTAGCATTGCTATTAGTCCTTGCCTTTGTTTTTGTCACTGTTATGGAGGGTTAGCTCATATGGCTTCCCACTCTGTGGTCTCTGCATGTCCCTTGTCCACTTGCCACCCCCCCGCTCCTAGTTTAAATTCCCAACTACCTCTATGTACGCCTCCATTCTCTGTTTCAACACTTTCTTTCTCTCCTCGCTCAAATGTAGTCTTTCCTTGGTATAAAGACTACTGTCCTCCCAGGTCCTCCACACACCCCCACACACACACCCCACCAGCCCATACCCTTTAGCATGACACCAAGTTCTTAAGCATCCATTAAATTTCTCTATTCTCAGCTTTCTTGCTGTGCTTGCCCTGGGCACTGGAAGTATCTGAGAAAGTGACTGATCTTCCTGCCCTCTCACATAATTGTCCTAGTTCCTCAAACCTCCTCTGGACTATATCTACTATCCTGTCAGCCAGATCATTTGTCACCAAATGTATAATTAAATGAGGCTTCTCCCTACCCCTTCTGGTATATTTTAGAACAGATTGTTCCACCCTTTCCGCTGTCATTCTCGGCATGGCCTCCACCCAAATGCGACTATGCCTCTCCCCTTTGCTACCCCACCTGATTCCTCTTAGTATTGAGTCCCCCAGCACTTAGATTCCACCCCTCTTACCACCTGCTTGCTGCCCTTCCTCCCCACCTCTTACTCCTGGCTCCTCCTCTTCCTCTTGCATAGTAATTCCCCCTTCCGCCCTTGTTGTAATTCCCCCAACATAACTTCCCCCCACTCCAGTTTCATCCAGACTTCTATCAGTTACTCCTCCAATCTCATCACCTCCCTCCTTCTCCTTCTCCTTTCTCTCTAGTACTGCAAAATGATTTTCTGATGACTCTTCTCCTGTGCCTGTTTTCTTCCCTCCTCCATACTAACCTGTTCCCTCCTTTTGACTCCATGACTGTTGCCGCTTCTCCTCCGCCTCCCCTCTCCAGTCCCTTTCTTCTCCTTTCTGTTGTCTGTTTTCCTTTTACCTGAGTTCCCTCAATGCCATTCCCCTTGGCCTGGGCCCCCATGTCTCTGCTTCCATTCTTTTGACCCTCTCCTCCCCCCTGTTGGCCCAAACTGACCTCCCTCCTCATCTCCCCTCCTCCCTCCCTCCCTCCAGTGTTCGGCTATAGCCTCCTCTAGTCTGCCTTACTCGTCTTAGCTCCTCCTGCAAACCCTTGATCTCCTTTTTAAGTTTCCCTATTTGGTTGCAAACTAAACATCCCCCCACCCTCCATGCACTTTTTAGAAAGATTGGCACACCACAGTTGTTGCAGACTACCACCCTACCCATTGCTCTCGTTGCCCACCAGTGGCCCCCCACCCTTTCAGATGAAGGATACCTAACGCACTCCCAAGTCTCCCTTCTCATCCCTCCATCATTGCAAAACATTCTTCTCCTTTGCTCAATTTCCCTTACCCCCTTTGTCATACACTTTAGATCGATTGAGCAGCTGCCTTTTAAGTTCATATTTTTATTTATTTAGTTATTTATTAAGTCTAGGAATTACAACCCTCCTGTCCATATCCAAAAAGAAATTGTAATCAACTATTGCACTGCTTCCTTCTTACTCCTACCCTCCTTTTCACAATGTAAACACCAATGCAGACAGGTAAAAATGAAATCATTTTGTGATGCAGTTACTTCCCTTTCCGGAAGATAGTAGTCAGTTCTGCTTATAATGCTTCTAAATACTGTATATTGAACAACAATGGCCCATTACAGCTCCTAGCAAGATTCCCCAGGTCACTTTTTTCCATGAGACGACTACTGAATTTATTATGCAATGGCACCTCTATCACATGCTCAGCTGTCAGCTGATAATCTCTAAGAAACAGCTGGCAGTGTGGCAGGTGGGAGTCAACTGAGCAGGTGAGACTGAATTATTGTCTATGTCTCACCATGAATCAGGGACTAGAGACACCATGGGCACTACAATTTGATTTGCCCCAGAAAAGGTCAACTGGAGATTTGGGTTTGGGAGATGAAAATTGTACTAGGGTTAATGTCAAGTGACGGGAGGGGGGCCCAACTGAGCTGTCTATATTGCTCTCCTTCCCCTCCCCATTATGGGTAAGGAGTCAGTAGCACAAGGAGCACCTAGGCTCTATTCTGTGGTCATAATGGTCCTCTAGAGGCTCAGGTTAAAGAGAATAGTATAGTTAATTAGATTGCCAGGAGGGGTGAGTCTGGCAGGATGACACATGGGGGAAGGTTACACTTTTGGTGGCAGAAGAAACAGGGAGGGAGTGGGCTGCCCATGAAACTAGCCCTGACCACTTAAAGGCAATGAGAAAGGCTTATTAAACTAATTTATAGCCTATATTTGGCCCAAATAATGAATGAAAAAGGCCCACTACCTAAATAGTTGGGGCCCTAAGAACAAGTACTCAGTGAGCAATCATAAAACGTTACTCATACAAACCTGCTATGTTTGGTGTGTTTAGCAAACATTGCAACCCAGCTATCTATACTCATCTGCAGATGCTTAGAAATACTGTATATTGAACAACAATGGCCCATTATAGCTCCTTGCAAGATTCCCAGTCACCTTTTTCCATGAGACTACTACTGTATTTATTATACAATGGCAAGAATAATTCCTGAAACTTGAAAGGTCAGTTGAGAGCTTCACCTATGATGTCATCCCAGCACAACATCATGGGTGAAGTCCCAGCACCCACAAGACCACGTGAAATGTAAAAAAATCATTACACATGCCATGTTCAAGTTGCCCACTCTTGGCATGGCCACTTTGCATTATGCCAGTACTGCAATAGTTTCTTAAAACACAAATTCCTCTAATCCACTGTTACAAAACAATCCCCAAACAATATCAAATAAATATAATGGGTCCAAACTCACACATAAACACATTAGTTTTGTATTATACAATGACAAGAAAGAATCATGGACTTTGATTAGTCAGTCTGGGGCTGGATCCATGATGTTTTCTCAGCACAACATCACAGATCTAGTCCCAGCACACACATGACAGGTTAAAGGAATCATTCCACTACCCATGTACAAAGTGCCACAGTTGACACGACTACTCTGCCTTATGCCAGTGCTTATGTACTTTTTATGTTTGCTTGCACACATGTGCAAGAAACAGTGCCACCATACAAGTTTTCGTAGGTGTGCCTCCCCCACTTCCAATGTTCTGTTCCCTTTTGCAGGCGCAGCTGCACTGCACCAATGAATGTCCATGCTGTCTATGACAGTTGTTCAGATGCAGTGGTGTACAGTTGAAAGGAAAACACTGTGGCTCATGTAGGCAATTTGTATACTGCCATCCGTCGGAAGTATGCAAATTGCCTACACATCAGCACTCACTGCATCTGAACTGTCATAGACAGTTCACCCCCACACCTCCCACGTGAGATGCTGGGAGCCCACCCCAGTGTGCTCATGCAGCCCCAGGTTCCCCACATATCTGATGGCCAATGGGGTTGCTTCAATTCTGTAGGCCCGGGCTGCCCCCCAACAGATTTCCAAGTTTCACACTGGGAGCCCACCCCAGTGTGGCAAAAGTCTGTATGGTGACAGGGGTGCCCAATCCCCCGTTGGCTCCACTGTACCCCCCACACACACAAAAAACCCTGACTTCCATTTGCCACGCTGGGGCCCACCCTAGCATGTCAAACATCAGTATGGCTGACAGGGGTGCCCAATCCCCCATCGGCTCCACTGGCCCCCAAAACAACTCTCCAGCTGCCACCTGGGAGACACCCCAGCGTGGCAAAAGTCCCACGTTGTCTTAAAATAAAATGACCTGTAGGTAAAAGGGTCCATCGCTACTGTCTTGACCCCTCCCCACCCATGCCCACCCTCTGCAGACACTGCCTCCCCATCCACCCACCCCATACTTACCTCTGGAGTCTGGTGTGGCAGTCTTCGTGGATCTGGAACACGCCTGCACTCTTCTAAGCCGACCGAAACTGAGGAAATGCCGGTAAGCCGTGCAATTGAATAAATAGGGTTTTTTTCAAATTTTGATGCATATCTCAGGCATTTTTTGGGAACTGTTTCACCAAATTTTCAACATGGGGTTCTTGGGACCCACCTCATGAATTCTGGCACTGTCATTTTGTTATTTAGTCCTGAAAGATGATTTTGTGGTCACTGCGAGGAACCACCTTTCAGGACCAAGTAACAAAATGACAGTGTCACAGTTCATGAGGTAGACCCCCAAAACCCTATGTTGAAAATTTGGAGAAAAAATTCCCAAATATGACTGTTTTACCAGTGTGCATTGCGCAGTTCCTACATACGCTCGTAATGGCGCAAATTTTCAATATTTTCTCTCCAGGCTTTCAACATTACCATTTTACCACACCTCCTTATGAGCAGTATAGCTGTCGTTTTTCACATCTCACCCAAAATATGTTTTCACTCAAGTAGCATACAATGGCACGGTTGGTGTGCAAAATCAATGTTCAGAACAGATTAAGAAAATCACAGTGACACTGTTCATGAGAAGAGGTCTTAAAATGGCTATGTTGAAAATTTGGTGACAAAAGTCCATAAACTGACTGTGTTACTAGCATGCATTACGCAGTTTCCACGTACTGTCATAAGTTCATGAATTTGTAATATTTTCAGTCCAGATTTTCTACACTGGTATTTTTTCACACCTCCTTATGAACAGTATAGCTGTCATTTTTCACACACTGGCCAAAATGTGTTTTCGCACTTCCGGCGCAGAAATTCGTGGTTGCTGTGGGAAATCAGTGTTTGGGACACATTAAGAAAATCACAGTGACACTGTTCATGAGCAGAGGTCCCAAAATGCCTGTGTTGACAATCTGCTGTAAACAATCCCCAAACTAATTACATTACGGGTGTGCGTTGCGCAGTTTCTTTGCACGCTCATGACTTTGCCAGTTTTTTTATATTTTCACTCCAGGTTTTCAACGTTGCCATTTTTTACACCTCCTCATGAACAGTACAGCTGTCATTTTTCACATCCTATTCAAAATGTGTTTTCGCACCTGTGCTGCCAAATGACGTAGTCGCTGTGCAAAATCAGCTTTCAGCTAACGAAATGATATTGCCACTGTTCATGAGGTGGGGGTCACAAAAACCCATGTTGAAAAATTGGAGTGAAAATACCAATGAACGCCTGCACCATTAGGGTTTCTGGCCATAACGCCCCACCTTGTAGAGACTGACAGGCATCAGGGATGTGACTTGGGATTGTTGCCTGTAATGCTCATACCATTCCACCATCCACCCACACCCTGCAGCCAGTGACAGGCATCAAGGTGTGCCTTGGACTCTTCGGTGCCAAAGTTCACCCCATTCTCCTATACTGCACCCATCTCATCATATTACCTTATGGAATGGGGTGAGCATAAGGGCCAAAGACCTCAAGGCACACTGTGACACTTGTCAGTGTCTGCAGGTTAGGGCGTGGTGAAATGGCATGGCCTTTATGCCTGACGACCCAAAGGCACATCCCAATGCCTGTCAGTCTCTTCAAGGTGGTGGTGGGATTGGCTTCAGTTCAATACTTCACTGCCATTCCTATTATGCATCTCTCTAATTCCTACACTACCAATGCCAATGCCAGCAAGCAAACATTTGGCATTGACAAATGCTTGTTTCTAAGATAGATTCTTCTTTCACAGACAATACAAACTGACTGTACCCCAAACCAAAACCCTACCACATTCCCCAAACACATTTAGCAAACTGAATTCCTTGTGAATTTCCTGCCATTCTCTGAATAAAATGAAAAAAAAAAAACAAGACATAAAAAAAAACCTGTCAGTCTGATCGGCTTCACTGTCAGCAGTCCCCGGCTCTGCCCTTTACACCCGTGAGTCACTATATCTGCTTTTACAAGAAGCACAAAGCATACTTTTCTCTGTAAAATAAGAAAACAAGAAGATTTCAAAACACAGCCATCAAAACTCTTTCAGCAGTCCCCCTGTCCACCTCTTACATCTGTGCATGAGCGCATCTTTCTTTCAAAGTAAGCACAAGCTGTACTTACTTCTTAGTGCTGGTGGCTTCACTGTGTTACTTTTACATCAAGCAATAAACAGCAAACTGTACTGGGAGAATCAGAACCTTGAATTCAAAACATAACTCTCACTCTGTCAGCAGCTCCCCCGTCTATCCCTTACATCTGTGCCCGATCACATCTAATTTTTTTTCAAATTAAGAACAAGCTGTACTGACTCATCATTACCAATGGCTTCAGTGTATTCAAAACCACCAGTTCTGAGATCCTGGGGTGGTGATGTGTACCTTCTCTACAGGCCAGCAGCATGCAGAATGTGGGAGACAAAAGACATACACTTTGAGATAGGAGGGTGAGGTGCCACTTCCACAGGCCAGCGGCATACAGATCAAGGGAGGCAAAAGAGAGACAACTTAGTGTAAGACAGTAGAGACTCACATTAACAGCAGCACCACCAACTGGGCAAAGCTGTCAATCAGCACTGTTTGTTTAGAAAGTATACCTATTAATTGAAACAAAAATGAGAAAAACACACTTGCAAATGTAGTTTTTCATGTTTTTCATTCTTTTCTACTCAGGAACCATTGTATAATGGGAATAATGCACTCCAGTGTGTGTGTCGTGCTGGTATAAAGGCACTTCTTGGGTGTTGGATGCCCTCGGTCTGCTGCCTTGTACCAAACTACCCGAGGCATGATGTTAACCCAGCATGACACATACCCTGTCATGCATTATTCCTTTAATATCAATGGCTTCAGTTAAATTGCATCAAACCACATGAAACACTCTTCCTTATTCCTGTTATGCATACAGTGCCTTACGTTGCTTTGGCTTCTCAGAAGGACCTAAAAGGGGGGACAGGATCAGATCTGTTACAGTACAGTAGCTTCTTCTTGTTGTTTTTACATTGTTTCTTGTTGATTCTACTTGGTAGAAGGTTATTTATTTTCTTTCTTACTACTTCTAAGGGGCTAGCAGGGTATTGTTTGGGGCTGTTGGAATTTTGAAACCTGTTTTGGTAGCTATAAGTGGGCTCTTTTGTTTGATGTTTCACTGTGTAGCAGGCTGCATTTGTAGAGGCCTATTTCTTCTGATTTAAAACCTATTTGGTGTGATTTAACTGGGTCTGTTTCTTTGAATTGGAGACCTATATCTTCTAATTTCAAGTCTATTTTGATGTGTTGTTGGTGAAGCTGTTTGAATTGGAGTCCTGTTTCTTTGGGTAGCAAACCTATTTTGGGGGCTTTGAGTTGAATTGTGATTCATTTTTGCTGGCTTCACTAGCTGCAAAGTTTAGTGCAGAGTGGGGGAAGGGTGCTAATGGTCTGACCAGGGGCCTCAGCTACCTGATTGCTTCTGGAAGACTTGGGCTGGTCCCACCTGCCCCTGGTCCATTATTTCCTTTATACCAGGTGTTCTGACATCACTTCCTCAAACAGGCAAAGGATATGCACCTGTCAGTAGCGAAGCAGACATCCAGGAAAGGAACAGCAGCAAGTGAAGAGGTGTTTGCTATCTCAGTGTAAGGGAAGTAACTGCAAATCTAGGAGCTTTCATTGTTGCTTCTTTGCATTGCTATTGCATTGGGTAAAGGAGGAGTAGGAGTTTGAAGAAGGTTGTGCAATAGCTACTTAAAGTCTCTTTTTGAGTGTGGATAGGAAGGTTAGAATATAAAAAGCAGTTGCTCAATCTATCTAAATGTGTACAACAAAGGGGTAAGGAAATAAAGAAAAGAATGTTTTGCACTGATAGAGGGAGAGGGAGACTTGGGAAGTGTTTGGTATCCTGCACCTGGAAGGGTGGGGGTCGCTGGTGGCAATGACAGCAATGGGTAGGGTGGTAGGCTGCAACAACAGCGGTGCACCAATCTTTCTAAAAATTACCTGGAGTGTGGAGGATGTTTAGTGTACAACCACATAGAGAAACTTAGAAAGGAGATCGAGGGTCTCCGGGAGGAACTAAGACAGGCAAGGCAGATTGGGGGTGGGTTTAGCCCAATACTGGAGGGAGGAGGAAGAAGGGGAGATGAGGGAGGGTGATTTAAGCCAACAGTGATGAGGAGAGGGTAAGAAGAAGGGAAGCAGAGACAACGGGGACCAGGCCAGGAAGAACGATTGCCGGGGAAACCAGGTCAGGAGACAAAAGACAAATGGAAGGAGGAGATAGGGACTTGTGAGGGGAGGTGAAGAAATGGCAAAAGTCATGGAGTGGAAAGGAGAGACAGGTTACTATGCAGAGAAAGGGAGCAGGCATTTGTGAAGGGTCTTCAGAAAATAGTTTTGCACTGCTAGAGAGGAAGAAGGTGGAGGAGGGAAATGATGAAATTAGAGGAGCAATTGATAAATGCCTGGACCAAACTGGGTGGGAAGTTCTGCTGGGAGAATTGCAACAAGGGAAAAAGGGGGAAATAATGTGCAGGAGGAAGAGGAGGAGTTGGAAATGAGAGAGGGAGATGAATGGAAGCGAGCAGGGAGTAAGAGTGGTGGAATCTTAGTGCTGGGGGACTCAATACTAAGAGGAGTCAGGTGGGGTAGCAAGGGGGAGAGGCAAAGTCACATTTGGGTGGAGGCCATGCCAGGAATGACAGAGGAAAGGGTTGGACAATCTGTTCTGAAATATGCTAGGAGGGGTAGGGACAAGCCTCATTTAATTATAGTTCTTGGGACAAATGACCTGGCTGACAAGACAATGGATATAGTCCAGAGGAGGTTTGAGGAACTAGCACAATTATGTGAGGGAGCAGGAAGATCAGTAACTTTTTCAGAGATACTTCCAGTGCCCAAGGCAAGCACAACAAGAAAGCTGAGAATAGAGGAATTTAACGGATGGCTAAGAACCTGGTGTTGTGCAAAAGGGTATGGGCTGTTGGGAGGGTGGGGAGGGACCTGGGAGGACCATACCTCTCAACTGTCCCTGATTTTCAGGGATGTCCCTGATTTTGCCTTCAAATTATACTCTGTCCCACCTAAAATGTATGTTTCTGTGACCAAACAGTGGAAGTCATAGGCACAAAATAATGTCAAACATTAAAGTTACAGACTTGTTCTTCCTTAAAAAATGCATTTTACACTAATCCCCTTATTCTACCAGCTTCCTGTGTGGATATCACCAGTTTTGAAGATGTGTCCCTGATTTTGGTTCTTTGTCCCTGATTTTTTTAAGCCGTGGGTGACCAAAGTAGTAGATCAGGGAGGGGCTGTGGACATGGCCTACCTAGACTTTAGCAAGGCATTTGACACAGTCCCACACAAAAGATTAATATACAAGTTAGCCAGCCTGGGAGTGGGTCCCAAGATGACAGCCTGGGTAAAGAATTGGCTGGAGAATAGGACACAGAGAGTAATAGTAAATGGAGTCCACTCTGAAGAAAGGGGGTTATTAGTGGAGTACCGAGGGTTCAGTATTAGACTGGTCCTCTTCAATGTCTTTATAAGCAACATTGCAGAGGGACTGGAAGGAAAAGTATGTCTCTTTGCAGATGACAAAAAGATCTGCAACAGAGTTGATGCACAAGGTGGGGTGGAAAGGATGAGAAGGGACTTGGCAAGGTTAGAGGAATGGTCAAATGTATGTCAGCTTAGATTCAATGCTAAGAAGTGCAAGGTAATGCACCTGGGAAACAAAAACCCAGGGGAAGAGTACACAATGGGGGGTGAGATACTAACAACAACAAAAATGGAAAGGGACCTGGGGTAGTCATATCAGATGACCTAAAGGTGGGCAAGCAATGTGAGAGGGCAGCAAGGAGGGTTGGGGATACTGGGATGCATAGGGAGAGGCATCACCAGTAGAAAACAGGAAGTTATTATCCCTCTGTACAGACAGCTGGTCAGACCCCATCTGGAGTACTGTGTGCAGTTCTGGAGACTCAATCTCCGCAAAGACATAGACAGGATGGAAGCTGTCCAGAGGAGGGCAACTAAAATGGTGCAGGGTCTGCACCAGAAGACATATGAAGAGAGACTAAAGGAGCTTAATATGTATAGCCTCGAGGAAAGGAGGGAGAGGGGGGACATGATAGAAACTTTCAAGTACCTCAAGGGAATCAACAAAGTCCAAGAGGGTAGCATCTTTCAAAAAAAGAGGTGTGCAAGAACAAGGGGGCACAATTTGAAGATAGAGGGGGGCGGCTCAGAGGTAATTTAAGGAAGTATTTTTTCACAGAGAGGGTTGTGGATGCATGGAACGCCTCTCCGGAGGTGGTTGTGGAGTCAAAACAGTGGTGGAATTCAAGCATGCATGGGACAGTCATAAGGCCATTCTAGGGGGTTGGGGTAGGAAGAAGTAGGCTGCTGGTTAACTAGGATCTGCGGCTTATCCAGTAGGTAGGGAAATGGGCAGACTGGGTGGGCCAAGCGGTCCTTATCTGCCATCAAATTCTATGTTTCTATGTGTCCCTGATTTATGAAGCAGGAGGTTGAGAGGTATGGGGAGGACAGTAGTCTCTATGCCAAGGACAGACTACACTTGAGTGAGGAGGGAAAGAAAGTGTTGAAACAGAAGATGGAGGAGTACATAGAGGAAGTTGGGAATTTAAACTAGGAGTGGGGGGTGGCAATTGGGCAAGAGATATGCGGAGACCACAGGTTGGGAAACCATATGAGCTTACCCCCATAACAGTGACAAAGGACAAATGGCAAGTACTATTGCTGATGCTAGTAAAGGAGGGCAAGATGGGAGGAGGGGAGGGTGGAAAGTGGTTACCCTTAATGCTAGGAGTCTTGGGAGGAAAACTGCAGAGTTACAGGTACTCATGGCAGAGGGAGATGTGAACATTGCGGCTATCATAGAAACATGGGCCACCCAATACAATGACTGGGACCTGTCTGTACCAGGGTACAGGTTATTTCGTAGGGACAGGGTGATTGGGAAAGGAGGGGGTGTGGCACTAAATGTGAAGGAAGGACTTTTAATTATTTATTTATTTATTTATTTATCAAGTCTAGGATTACAAATACCTTTGAGCCATGGCTCTTTTACGAAGGTTCCACGTCAGAGAAATACAAATTATGGGGAACATCAAGACAGGCATTACAACAATGTGGACATTGCAAACAGAGTATAGATTAATACAGTTCAAGGGTAGCATTGTAACAAGGCAGCCAGCGGCATTTGTCAGAGAAAATAGACAACAGATAAGAAGTGCCAGAGTCATAGGGAGAGGGAAGAGGGTGGGGGGGAGAAGGAATGTAGGAAGGGTGGCAAGAGGGTGAAAAGTGCAGCATTGGGTATACCAAGATGTGAGGGTAGAATCCAGTGGGGGGGCAACTAGAGCAGAAAGGAAAGTGGAGAAACAAGATTAAGTTGGCAGTCACAGGAGCTGTTGGTAGTGAGATAGTCCCAGAGCCTATTTTAAACATACCAATAGTTGGGGCAGAGGAGATGGTTGGGCTGAGGCCATTGAACCAGAGTGGTGCTCCATAAGCAAAAGAGCATTGATCCTGTGAAGTGTGACAGTGGGGACTTTCAGTAGCTGTAGCGTGGATCTCCTAAGGCACCGCTTGTTAATTCGATTGTTGTAACAAAGTTGAGACCCCAGAAGGTGCAAGGCCAAGGTAGATTTTTTTGACCATGGAGCAGGTGAGAAACTTTATGTGGTTTGATAGTTGGAGCCAGCCGGTCTGAGTGTACAGGTCACATGTGTGGGTGAGACGGTGAGCACCAGTGATGAGCCGACATGCTTTATTTAAGGCAGTTGAGAGGCGTCTAAGGGTTGTGGTTGTGGCCGAGCCATAAATGATGAGACCATAGTCTATTACAGAGATCACAGAGCTCAGGACTGCAACCTTCAAAGCTTCTGCATGAGGTGTGGTCTGTTTTTGTAGAGGAGACTAACGCGGTATTAGCAGCTCTAGCTACATTATCAACATGAAGTCCGTAGGAGAGATTAGGGTCAAGCTGAATCTCAAGTATTTGAAGGACACCACCTGATCTAGAAGTGCTGCCCTGGGTGGTGGAGATAGCCAAGTGGTGTAGCTTATGTGGGTTATGAGAGCTGCAGAAGAGCATAGATTTGGTTTTCTGTCATTGAGGACCAGTTTATGATTAAGAAACCATGACTCTACAGAACTGAAACCAAGTTGAAGGTTGTGTTGAAGAGTTGCAGGATCTTTGTGAGTGGAGAATACAACAGCATCATTGGCATATAGTATGATCTGCTCAGAGCAGTGGTAAGGGAGGAGTTTAGAAAAGGCTAAAAGGAGGGGTCCCAGTATGGATCCCTGTCCACACCGGAGCGAATAGGCAGGGTGTTAGAAAGAGTCCACAATTTTACTCTCTGTGACCGGTTTTCTAAGTAGCTTTTAAACCAGAGAGAAGAGTCAGTGATAGCCCAGCATTCAGTAGTTGGTGTATTAGTAGTCCATGGTGTACTGTATCGAAGGCCTTGAGAGGCTGGCTAAAACGGCCCCTGTGAGAAGGCCGTTGTCAAGGATTTGTGCAAAGTTCCAGTGAACCCAAGAAGGGCTGTGGTGATACTGTGACCTTCTGGAGGCCGTGTTGTTGTGACAAGGTATATTGTATTTATCCAAGTGGTCGGTAAGTTGATTAGCACGATGTGCTCAAGTGCCTTAGAGAGTGGGGGCTGTATGGAGATAGGGCGATAATTTGAGTGAATGTCTTGTCCCCACTTTTTGGACAGGTGTCACGGTGGCTGTTTTCCCATAGGTCTGGGAATTTTCCACAGCTGAGAGAGAGGTTTAGGATTTACACGGATGAATTACCTCGCCGAGGCTGAGCAAATGCTTAAGGTCCAGGGTGTCGCTACTAGATCTAGATTTAGAGATAGCTGCAGTAATATACGGGCGGAAGCTTCATTCAGCCTTACCTTCCTGAAGTTGAAGAGGGGATGGTTAGACTGAGGGTTGAGGTATTTGGGGAGGGCCCTGTTTTCGAAAAAGTCATGGGTAGGACAGCACTAAGGTCTGAAAAGTGTGTTAACGATGTTTGCGATCACCTTTGGGGTCAAGGGTTGAGGATCCATCAACCATTAATATGGCTGGAGAGGTTTTGCTTCCCTGTGACATCTCTTGATATTGTCCCAGAAAGCACGACCATTTCCCATGTATTGGTGAGAGCGCCTTTGTAATAGGTGGATTTCATTTGCCGTATGTCTTTGTGCAGGCATTTCATGCTTGTTTGTAATTTTGATGTCCAGTTGTTTGCCAGTGGCCCTGGCAACTGCCCAGAGGTGATCCCTTAGTTTCAACTGTGAGAGAAGAGCCGCGGTGACCCATGGGTTAGAGAGAGATTTTGTTTTGCCCCTTTTAGCAGGGGCAAAGAGGTCGCAGGCTTTGTTGAAAATTGAGATGAAGTGATCAAGAGCCAAGTTAACATCTGTTGCTTCATAGATTGGTAGCCAGTTTTGTAGAAGCAGGTGTTGTTTGAGATGTGGAAGTTTTCCATGAGGAAGGACTTGCTAGCTATAATTTTGGGAGGGGCTTATGAATTTGTTAGACCATGCACACATGACTGGGGAGTGGTCACTGAGTGAGTCTGGGAGAATGGTCGAAGAGAAATCCTTGTGGGGTGAGTGGTGAGGACCCAATCCAAGAGGGTACTGGTGCCAGTCTTGTAGTTAATCCTAGTAGGGGAGTTTACCATTTGCGTGAGGTTAGCAGCTGAGATGGAGTCTTTATAGGCACTGGCACGCGATGCTAACCAGTTTATGTTGAAATCCCCTAGTAGAATAAGTTCAGCTTCAGAAGGATGAGAGTTGATAAAGTTTAGGACGTCATTGAATCCATGTTTAGGGTCCCTGGGTAGATGTATATGGAGACAATAGTCACGGCTTTATGGTTGGGACCTAGGATGATTTTTATTGGCAGAATCTGGGCTGAGGCAGAAAGTGATGGAGTTGTTACAGGGTGCCAAGACAGGGAGTCTTTGATATAGATTGCACAACCACCGCCTTTTTGGATATCCGTCCAGCCTGTGGACATTGTAGCCCTGTATTGTTACTGCTGAGTCAGGAACTTTAGGTGTCAGCCAAGTTTCCACCACTGCAAGGATGTCAGGTTGTGTTGGCACATGAAGGCTTGGAGTGCATCCAGCTTTGGTGGTAGGCTGCAGATATTATATAGTTGCAAGGATAAGGGCACCTGAGTTTGTGTGTGGCCTGAGCTTCTAGGGCCAGGATTGGGATGGAGCTGCCTGAGATGAGAAGGAGGAGGAGTAGGAGTTTTAAGGAGCAGAGTCACAGCTCTTGAGAGATAGTTTTGGTTGTTGTTTCCTGGAGTAGAAGTTGCAAGGTTCCAGGTGGTGTCCCATATGGACTGCAAGGTGGTACAGTGTAGAGAGGTCCACACTTATTGAGAGTAGTGGTCGGGTTAAGTAACCAGGAATATCCAATCGTGCACCAAGCACAAGACTCGAGTGGAAGTGGAGAGTTCCCTTGGAGTAGCAGTGGAAACCAGAGTAGGGGGTGGCGGGGTGGGGGTGGGGGTGGCTAGGACCAGGGAGAGAGAAGAGGGGGGCCAGGGCAAGGAGGAGGAGGAGGAGAGGCTAGATAAAAGGCAGAGAGAGCCCACATGGCTTACTTACTAGATAAAGAGATAGAGATATAGCCCATTAGTGGTGAGAGGATATAATCTGCTAATGGAAAAAAAAAAGTGTGTACTTTTTGTGTGTACTTTGTGTGTACTCAGTGTGGACTGAAGTGTGTAAGGGAGGAAGGGGAGGAGGGTAGTAAGGAGTCACTTTGGATGCAACCAGGATTCCAAGAATAGGATTCTTAGAATGGGAGTGGTACAGGCCACCATCTCAGATGGAGGAGTTAGACAGGAATTAGCGGGACGGATCAGGAGGACTTGCAGAAGGGTAGTGTGGTGATTGTGGGGACTTCAACATGCCAGGAGTGGACTGCAGTACCCCAACAACCAGGAACAGAAGGGAGCAGGTACTGCTGGATGCCTTCCAGGACAGCTTCCTCCTGTAAATGGTCAGTGAATCAACCAGGTTAGGGAATCACCCTTGACCTTGTGCTGGCAAATGGGGACTTTGTGAGAGAACTTACAGTGGAGGAACTGCTGTCAGGAGTGACCACCACCAGTATGGCTCACATTTGATATGGGCAAGGAAGGAGTGAATCTGGCACAAGAGTGCTGGATCTCGAGGGCTGACTTTGGGAGGATGGGGAAGTGGAAAAGAGTACCTGGCAAGAATTCAATCTAGTATGGACACTAACCAGAGGTGGGAGCTCATAAATCTGGGGATAGTGAGGCAACCAAAACTCTGCTGCAAGGCCCAGAGCAAGAAGGCTAGGGCTAAGAAACTGAGCTGGTGAGCAAGGAGGTTATGGAAAAGGTAAGGAGGAAAAGAGCTGCCTTTAGGAAGTACAAGAAAACAGGGAGGGGGAGGACAGGAAGGAGTACTTGACAGAATCGAAGGAGGTGATAAGGGCAGTAAGGGGAGCCAAAGCATCTACGGAACTCAGGCTGGCACAAGGCATTAAGAAGGGGGAGAAGGACTTCTTTAGGTACATCAGGGAGAAAAGGAGCTGTAAGGACCACATAGTAAGGATTAGGAAGCGGGTGGGTTGGGTGGAAGCAGGGTGCGATAAAGCAGAAGCACTAAATGAGTACTTCTGCTCAGTATTTACTAAAGAGAAAAGGGGGGTGACACCCAAGGAGGGAGAAATGGCAGAAACGGGGGGTGACAGATGGGGAAATCATGGAGGGTGGAGTTCGGGAGGGTTTGAAGGCACTGAGGGTGGACAAGCCACCAGGCCCAGATGGCATCCACCCCAGGGTACTGAAGGAGCTGGCAGAGGTCCTTGCTGGACCTTTGGCAGACCTATTTAATGCCTCGCTACATTCGGGGTGTGTACCTCAGGACTGGAGGATGGCTCATGTGGTGCCCCTCCATAAGAGTGGCCCCAAAAATGAACCGGGGAAACTACAGACCAGTGAGCCTCACATCCATCGTGGGAAAGCTAATGGAGACTATCCTGAAGGAGAGGCTGGTGGCCCTCCTAGAGGCCAAAGGACTACAGGACAGCAGACAGCTTGGCTCCATATGGGGCAGATCCTGCCAAACCAACCTGATGGAGTTCTATGACTGGATAACTAGGAAAATGGACAGGGGCCATGCAGTGGATGTCCTGTATCTGGACTTCAGTAAGGCATTTGACTCGGTGCCACATGGAAGGCTGGGAAGTAAGTAAGTAGGCACAGGGCCGGGTGCAAAGCTGGTGAGATGGGTAGGAAACTGGCTTCTGGGAAGGCAACAGAGGGTGGTGGTGGTGGGTGGAGAGCTCTGCACTAAGGGTAGTGACGGCGGTGTTCCACAGGGCTCGTGTTGGGACCAGTGTTGTTTGGGATATTCATTGTAGACATATCATGGGACATCAAGAGCAAGATCAGTCTGTTTGCTGATGATACCAAGGTAGGGCAGGTGGTGGATGACCTAGGGGATGGCAGGTTGCAGGATGATCTGGCAAAGCTTGAAACCTGGTCAGACACCTGGCAACTGGGGTTTAATGCCAAAAAGTGCAAGGTGCTGCATTTTGGGATGAAGAACCCAAGGAGAAGTTATCAGCTGGGGGGAGTGCAGCTAGCCCAGACAGAGGAGCAGGAGGAGGAGAAGGATCTGGGGGTGCTCATTACAGGGTCAATGAACAACTGAGCACAATGTAGGAAGGCAGCTGCAAAGGCCAAGAAAATGCTGGGTTGTATTGCAAGGGGTATATCCTCGAGGAGGGAGGAGGTGATCCTGCCACTGTATAGGTCATTAGTTAGACCTCACCTGGAGTACTGTGTGCAGTACTGGTACCCATATCTGAAGAGGGACATTAAGTTACTGGAGGGGGTACAGCACAGGATGACAAGGATGATCAAGGGGCTGGGGGACTATCATATGAGAGGAGGCTGAGGGAGTTGAACATGTACTCACTGGAGATGGGGAGAGACAGTGGGGTCATGATTGAAACCTTTAAGTACATGAAAGAAATAAACAAGAGAGGTACAGAGAGCTGTTCAAAGTAAGGGGAGGGGGGGACACCAGGGGCCATCATATGAGACTGGAGGGAGAAATGTTCAGGAGGGAGATGAGGAGACATTTTTTTACAGAGAGGGTGGTAGCCGGGTGGAATGCGTTACCTGCAGAAGTGACATCCAGTAGAACAGTGGACTGCATCAAAGGGGATAGAACAGGATAAGGGAGAGGGTCAATGGAGGGGAAGGGTGGAAGGGAGGGGCAGCTGCAGAATAAGGGGTGCTAGCTGCACATTCGAGCAGACTTGATAGACCTCTAGGCCTTTATCTGCTGGCAAATTTCGTGTGTTCGTATGTTCAATAAATCCATTAAACAAAACCTAATCTAAAGTCATCACTCTGATCAGCTTCAGTGTGAGCACAGAACCTGCTTTTACACCAAGAGCATGTTATATTGGCGGCTTCAGTTTTTCACTAACGCTGGCCCATGTGCATGTTCTGTCAGCAACATCAGTTGTTCACTTATGGTACTGTATGTGAACCTTGTCTCACCACACTTGTTCTCCCAGTACAAACACTTTGCACATCCAAGAGTACCAGGAGAACAAACACTGAAATCGTAATATACACAGAACTTGGGAAGCAGGACAGAGTGCAAAAGACACAACCTGCAGAGCAAGATGGGGGAGTGGGGACTGAGGCCAAGACAGACAAGACAGAGAGACACGCAAACAAATGGTGGTTAGGGGAGGTGCAAGTGAGACACAAAGACCGGTGGCTGCAGTTATCCAGGACCTGCAGAAGAGTGGGGGAGGGGTACATAAACAAAAGGGAGAGGGGAAGCAAGAAGGGCATAGACAAAGACCTGAAACTCCACCTTCTGGCCACTACATGACCTCATAACTTTTTTAAATGTATACTTACACAATGCGAAAATAAGCTAAAATATATATTAAAAGTGATTTTTTTAATCTTCTTTTTTTATACATGCATGAAATTGTATAATCACAATAATGCATTCCAGAGGTGTGTGTTGAGCTGGAATAATGTCACTTCTCAGTAGGGGTGGGCAAAAGTTGCGAATTCCACTTTCGTGGAACTTTTGCAAAAATGTGCAAATTTTGCAGAATGTTTTCGAACTTCTGCCATAGGCGAGATCAGAATCCTCTGAATGTGTTTGACAGATTTTCGCCCTGTTCTGCAAAATGTTTTGTCTGAACTGTGGAATAATACACATGAACAGCAGAATAGCAGTTCTGAGGAATTTTGTTCTGCAGTTTAATGAACTATTCCTCTGTACATATAATTATTCTGCAGTTCAGTGGTCAGTTCTGCAGAGTTTTTTTCTCCACAGTTTAATACAATAATTCACAAGTTATACATTTATTCTGCCATTCTATGTCAGAATTTCCACAAAAGTTTCTAATTTAATTTCTGCACTTTCGTGGCAGTGAAAGTCTGACTTTCGAGGTAGTTCCACTGGCGGAAGTTTTTTTTCCTCACAGGTCTGTCTTGGGAGTTGGACACACTCAGTCTTCAGCCCCATGTCCAACCAACTGAGGCATGATGTTATCCCAGTATGACGCATCCTGTTGTGCATTATTGCTTAATTATAGCCCTTTATTTCCTGTCCCACATAATCAAAGAATATTTAAAAAGACTGAGAAATTGACTTATACAATGAGTTTATGGTCCACAATTAATTACAATATGTGAGCTGGTGCAGCAATGGTAAAGAGTTCTGACACTATCCCCTGGTTGAGTCACTGAAGTTTAAGCTTGAGTAGAATGTATATGTATTAAAGAAGTATCACATTACACGTAGTCTATTACTGCAAACAATCATGGTAAATATATGCAAATCATCGTGAAAAAACTAAGACTCAGTTGACTTTAAGCAGAATTGACTAGTGCCAAATGGTCTCACAAACACTCTACAAAGAAGGAAGACAGCAGATACAGACATGTATTGTGTCCTTGTTAGGACTCATCAGTGTGGCACATCTGTATCTCAGGCAAAGTAGCAGTGGAACCAGCAATGTGTTCTGAGCTGTTTGGATCCCCATCCCCAGCCAGCGACTGGCACAGCCCACCTCTCACCTCCACGACCAGCCGCTAACTGGGTTATGTAGGAGTGCTACTGGAAATACACACTCAGATATTAATTTCTGAGCCGCTGGCTTTTCCAGTAGCGCCCCTACATAACCAGTCAGTGGCTGCTCATGGAGGTGAGAGGTGGGCTGTGCCAGTCGCTGGTTGGGGACAGGTGAGGGGTGCTGTGGGGCTGGCATGGCTGGGTGGGGTCCCACTGACTACCAGGGCTGGTATGTGCTGTGAGTTGTGGCCAGTGACTCAGGGGTCAGGGCACAGGTGAGGGGATGAGAGTGCCACTGATGGAGCATTGTACAATGGGGAGTCAGGGGGCTGGGGTGTGAAAGCCTGCAGGGCAATGTTTGACCACTTTGGGGGGCTTGGGGTGTGGGAAGCCCTGGGGGCATTAATTACACAGGGTGTCGGGGTAGTTGGTGTCGCCAGCCCTGCAGGGCACTTCCTGGGGGTTTTGGGGGCCAGTTGGTGTGGCCAGCCCTGTGGGCAATTGCTGGAGGCAGCTCTGTGGGACGGCTATTGTGGCATGCTGGGCAGGGGGGTGCATTTGCGACCTGTGGCTGCGGATTGCAGCATGTTGCCCAGGTAAGCCCTCTATGTGGCATACCTAGCCACATGTCGCAAGTCACAGGACATTGCTGCAGAGACCCTGCCCCTTCTAGAATAGGGTGCAGGGTTAATGTCGCAGTTTGCGGTGGTGAAGTTACATTCGCCGCAACTTGCGCCATCCTTCAGAATTGGGCCCATAGCCTTCTTATGACCCTGCCTCATGAACAATAGCAGAGAACATTTTCATCTCATGCCTGAAAGGTGATTTTGTGCAGGGACTGCGAAATCAGCTTTCAGGATGTAAAACAAAAACATTTTGACCAGGATTTGAAAATTGACATCTGTCACATTAATGAGGTGCTGTAAAGATATGTCTATGTTGTAAATTTGGGGTAAAAATATTGAAAATTACCAAAATTATGAGCCTACATTTGCAAAATTCAGCGTAGGCTTAAACTTTTAGTTTTTAATATTGTTCACCACACTTTTCAACATAGTCTTCTTATGAGCCCATCTCATGAACAAGGGCAGTGAAAATGTCAATTCCTGCCAGAAAGGGATTTTCGCACAGGGACTGCGAAATCATCCTTTTGACAGATCTGCCCAATATCTTTGCCATTGTTCATGAGGTAGGGTCCCAAAGAAGACAAGTTGAAATTCTGGGCCAGAAATATGCAAAAATGCCCAAGTTATGCCACTAAGTTAAAAATACCATTAAAATTTATTGAACCACATACCTGTTTCTTCAGTTCGATTTCTGGCTTTGAAGAGTGAAAATGTGTTAGCAGTCCAGAGAGAATTATAGCATTGTACCCCCGATGTGTAAGTAAGGGCTTGGGGGGTTGTGGGGTAGTGGGTGCTGAGTGGAAGAGTTGGGTGGTGGGATGGTAACAGTCAAAAGACATCAATGGATGTTTTTTCTTTTTACAGGGTAACAAAAAAAGGACAGAGGAATCACCATCGCAACACTGGGGGATTGGGCACTCCCAGTGTCACTGTTATGTTTATGGGGCAGTGGGATTGTGGGTGCTGAGTAGGAGGGTCAGTTGAGGGCTAAAAAATATATATATTAAAAGGGGACATGGAACATGATAGCAACACTGAGGGATTAGGCATCCTCTCAGTATCATTGTTATGTTTCGGGGGTTGGAGTGGTGGGCGCTAGAGGGAGGTCAGGTGGGGGATAAAAATATATTTTAAAGAGGGGGCATGGAACAAGATTGTGACACTGGGGATTGGCACCCCCAGTGTCATTGTTATGTTTCTGGGATTGAGGGTGGATGATGAGAGGGAGAGTCAGGTGAGTGGGATATGCATAATTATTTAAAAAAACAGCAGTCATGACAGAATATAGCACACACTACTGTGACTAAGATGGCTGCCGCACTACACTGAGCATGTCCTAGTGGTCATGTATGTGCAACAGCCATCTTGGACACAGAGGAGTGTGCCATGTCTCTGTTGTAATCTGAAGTTTTTGTTTTTTTTAAATTAGAGATGTCCCCACACCGACCCTCCCTCAGCACCACCACCCCACACACCCCCAGAAGCATTAAAGTGTCTGGTTCAAGACTGCTGATTTTTTTTTCAAGTAAAAAAAATAGTGCAGTGTGAGCAGAGTGCTCCACGGACACTAAGAGGACTGTGATGCAACTCTAACATGTTGTTCAGTCAGAAAGAATGCAAGGAATGCAGAGTCCTTTTTTGAAAGCAAAGGGTCTGCAAGGTTCCGTCCACTGCAGCCCTAAAAGGAAACCATTATGGTTTTCTAAGGAAGTGGTAAAGGTGGTGAAATAAAAAAGAGTGACACTCAGGAAGTATAAGGAAATGCAGAGAGAGGGGCATAGGGAGGCATACCAAGTAAATTCTTGAGAAAGTGCCTGGACTTTGGATCAAAAGCATTTGATCAGACTTGGTGGGGGAGTGTAACTAATTTTGCTGCAGTTTTCAAGACATAAAAGTCTTTGATGGACAGTATCCTGCAGCACAACAAGTGTTTTTTGCTGTATGTTGCACTGTAAATCAAGCTTACTTTGAATAGAGGAAGGCAGGCAAGGCAGTGAGGGGCAAAGGCATAGACAGAGGAAAGGATTGCTAAAGCGATTACTAAAGAGGAGAAGAATTTCTTCAGATGCAAGATGAGAAGAAGAAAGTAAGGGACTCTTAGTGAGTATTAGAAGGGTGGAAGGGGACTACATAGAAAAGGACCAAGAAAAGCAGACATCCTAAATAATCACTTTTGATCAGTCTTCTCGGGGGTAGCAGGAATGGGGGAAGCGGACATTAGTCATTTTCAGAGGAAAAATCAAAAGGGACCTACAGCTCTGAATATGGGCTGGGCTATGGGAATGGATGGGAGGAACCCAAGGTACAAAAAGAACACAGGGAGCAACTAGCTGCCCCACTGATAGCCTTGTCCAATTGTTCACTAGAAAAGGTGTGGTTCTGGAGGACTGGAGAAGAGCTGATCTGATCTGATGTCTCACTGGAGCAAAACCATGGAGGAAGCTAGCAACTATAGGCTGGTCATTGTTGTCACAACAGCACTCAGCAGGTCAGGCCTCTGCTCCTACAGTGCCAACCTCTGAGCACTGTAATGTGAACAGGTAACAGAACAGGGTAACCCTCCTGTCTGCTTGTGGGTCCAAGTCACCTTAGCCTCAAGTTCTGGGGGGATTCAAACTGTGACCCTTATGCTAGCGTACCCAAATGTACAGGGTCAGATAGTCTGCTCTTCAGGGGGATGCCAGATATCTTTCACCTAAGGGCACCTAACTAGGTATCTAAAAGGAAACCTTAAAACTCTATAAAAGACCTTAGGTATATTCTTACTTCTTCCCAGTTTGGTAACACCATCAAGCTCTGAACAGTTTTGTCAATCTTAACCCTCTATATGTCACATCCAAACAGAACTTCAAAGACACACACAGGCTGTCTCTGGAATAAAGGTTACTTAAAATGGATAAAATGTTTAAATGTAAACACAGAACACTATGTCAAAAAGCATACAATCACTTATAAGAACAAGGTTAAAGTACAAAACATAAACTCCTACCACAATACAATTAGACTTTTTCTATCTAATATATTACCTCTTTACAGTGCTTAAGTTAGATCTTGTTTCTGAAGAGCCAGAAAAAAATGTTTCTCAGTTGAAACACAGAATACAGTTTAAAACTCTGTGTTTCCACCCCCTTCTATGATGTCACCTAGCTCCTCCTTTTAGAATATAAAAATTATACAAACAATGATCTTCCTGTCAGGAGATATTTTAAATACTGTGACTTCAGCAAAAACTAATTTCCCAATCTGACTCCTTAATTAACATCACCTCTTTAATCTCGAGCAGTTCCTATTCCCAGGACACATCAAAGGATTTTTATGACTTTTGGCACCATAGTGGTATAACATGTTTGTTTCCTCTAAGACATCATAAAAGTTTACGAGCCCTGTATCCTGGTAGCTGGGTCAGCTCTAATTAAGTCAGGAAAACAGGAGACCCTTAATTAAGTCTCTCTACTCTTTTAATTACCTCCTGGCCTCAGGTTAATATATCCTGCAGCTTCTCTGAAACCTGGGGGGGGGGTTATGGCACAACTGCCTTATGGAGACAATCACACACTACATTTTTATATTACAAATATCATAGAACAATCATAACCAGCTGGCCAAGTGTCACAATTGTTACTTCGGTTGTGGGGAAATTAATGGAAACCCTAATAAAGGAAAGACTGGCAGAGTATCTTGAATCCAATGGGCTGCAAGACCACAGGCATCATGGATATACTGGGGGAAAGTCATGACAAACATGTCTGATGAATTTCTTTGACTGGGTTACTTGGAAACAGATCAGAGGAGGCAGTGGGCATGACCTATCTGGACTTTAGCAGACCTTCAGCACAGTACTGACAGGAGGCTGATAAAGAAATTGAACAGCCTAGGGGTGGGATCCAAATTGGAGAACTGAATTAGAAACTGGTTAACAGATAGGAGACTGAGGATGGTGGTTAATGGCACTGACTCTATGGCTAGAGAGAGGGACCAGTGTGGTACCACAGGGCTCAGTACTGACTAACCTCTTCAATGTCTTCATAGGTGACATTGCAGAAGAACTGAAAGGGAAGGTATGACTTTTTGCCGATGATACCACAATCTGCACAGCATGGACACACAGGAGGAGGTGGAGAGAATGCAAGGATCTTGGGAAACTCCAGGAGTTGTTAAAAGCATGGAAGTTAGAGTTCAATGCTAAAAGTACAAAATCATGCACTTAGGGTATAGGAACCCAGGAGTGAGTATAGAATGGAGGGGAGGTATGACTGTCACTAGACAGGAAAGGGACATTAGAGATTAGCATCTGAGGACCTCAAAGTGGCAGGCAGTATAATAAAGCAGTGGTTTGAGCTAGTGGGATGCTGGGGCACATAGGAGGGGTATCTCAACCTGGAAGAGGGAGATGGTGATGCCATTGTATTGCTCGCTAGTGATGTCTGACATGGAGTACTGTGTCCAGTTTTGGAGACCACACCTCAGAAAGTACATAGACAGGGTGGAGGCTGTCCTGAGGAGGGCAACTAAAATGGTGCATGGTTTGCATGGGAAGCCCTATGAGGAGAGACTGAGGGATCTCCACATGTACACCCTGGGAGAGAGGAGAGAAAGAGAGTTGGCATGATAGAGACATGCACATACCTGGCAGGGGTGATCAGGGTGCAGGATAGGAGTCTCTTTCAAATGACAAAGGTCACTGGGACTAGAGGGCATGTGATAAAGCTGGATGGGAAGTTCAAGAGAGATGTGAGAAAATACTTATTCACTAAAAGGGTGACAGACACCTGGAATAGACTGCCAGCAGAAGCAGTGGAAGGTAAAACTATGGGGGCTTCAAAATGAGTGGAATAGACATACGGTATATCAGAAAATAGGCAGGAGGCAGGAGAGTCACTGGAGACCAGATAAGGTCTGTGGAGACAGACTGGGCAGAGAACAGCTGGGCAGACTGGGTGGGCCAAGCAGTCCTTCTCTGCTGATAAATTCTATGTTTGTATGTTTCTATGTAGGTACTGCATTGCATCCTGGCTGGCTACATTGTTCATTCCTTTTTTAGGTGCTGTAAGGCTATGCAGTCCAATGAAATACATATAGATAAGGAAAATGACATCATCTGCTTGAATAAATACAGAACACTTGTTGGGCAACCAGGCACAGCCTGCTTATGCTGCCACAGAGGGGTTCTGATTACATTAGACCTTGAGAGCAAAATATTCAGAAGCACAAGGAGGCAGAACAGGCTGTTGAGCATGTGGTTGCTCAAACAGTACTTTTTATAGGGTATATATATATATATATATATATATATATATTTTGTTTGTTTGTTTGTTTTATGTTTTATTGCTTTTCTTTTTAACAATGAAAGTGTTTTCACAATACAGTTTATGTTCAGAATGTGAACTGATTGCTGTGCATATGGCACACTGTGAAACACACCAGCTGCCTCAAGATTTCTGATCAGCTAGAACATTGTTGTACAAAAGAAGGGTACAACCAAGTTCCATGACCTTTGAACTGTGGTACAACAAGGTTGCAGCTGGCATGGAAATCCATACAGAACAAACCCTCACTATACACTATATAGTTAATGAAAGCAGGATGTTTTCAAGATGACATGCCTTTTAAATATATGGGGAATCTATGCAAGAATGTTTGTATAGTGAATGTTGAAGCCACAGGAACCAATGAGATAGAGACAGCCATTTTATGGCACCTTAACACAAGAAATAACATAATGGGAGATCACTTCTTTATGCCAACGTAGGTATCTTGATGTTTAAAGAGCAAGTGCTTAATAAGGATGTACATCTAAAAGAATGATGGTTTGGGACCTTTGGATACAGCTGCAATCATTTTATTTGCTTTTATTTGTTATTTGTTGCCCCCCTCTTTGCCCAGTCCTGCCCCAGCTCAGTTCTCAGCATCTTGCAGGGGGCCAGTACCTGATATCTATCTTTCTCCATACACCCCCTCTCCACCTTTCTCCTCTCTCCTCCTCCCTGCAACCCCCTCTCCACTTTTCTCCTTCTCTCCACCTTCCTTCGGTCCACCATCATTGTCTAGTCCTGCCCCCTGGCTCGGTTCTCAGCATCTTGCAGGGGGACAGTACCTGGCACTTATCTCCCTCCCTGTCCCCCCTCCACTTCCAGCACTTTCTAGCTCGAGCCCTGAAGGGGCTCCTCCACCGAGATTGTGGCTCTGGCACTACTCTACGCTGGCCGCATCCTCCTCGCCAATTTGCCCGTCCCCAGCTGCTGCTCAGCTTGATCCCTGAGGGGGCTCCTCTGGTGAGATTGTGGCTCGGCACTGCTCTTGGCTGGCTGCATCCTCCTCGCCAATCTGCCTACTCCCCAGCTGCTATTCAGCTTGAGCTCTGATGGGAGCTCCTTGGCTGATTGGCAGCTCTGCTTTTCTTTTGGCTGACTGCATCCTCCTTGCCAATCTGCCCACTCCCAACTGCTGCTGGGGTACACTTTGCCAGCACTAGGACCCTCAGCTTGTAATTTGACTGGTCCTTCTATGGCTGTTTCTAGTCCTCCTCGGCTGCTGCAGGCCCATTCTGCTTCGCTGTTGGACTCAGCTCTACCCTGTATTTCTAGTGCTTGGTGCTCCTACTGACTCTGTTTTCTGTATCTACAGAGCCAGGCACTCCTGTATAACTGAAATTGCAATGCAATTTGAGTAGGGAAAGGGTGGGACTAAAGAAAGGGGTGGGGATTGTGGGGAGAGAACAGTCCCAATATATTGTCAATACATTGTAAATGTACATTGTTTCTCCTGGACCTGTTTTCTGTATTGTTAAAACTCAATAAACTTTTAATTGAAAAAAAAAAAAGAAAAAGAAATTGCAGTGCAAGGCACTCCTGTAGCCCTCTGTGCTTTCTAATTTGAAAAAGAAATTGCCCCAAAATGTTTTTTATTCTGTACTGTGCACCATTATCAGGGCCCCATGTTTACTCCGGCAAACTGGACCTACATTCTGCAGGAGGACCTCATGCTTGCTGCGGCCAGACTATCAGCAATTCTGCATTGATTCTGCTGTAATTCTGTGATGGGCTTTACATTCTCTGTAGCAACTCAAATGAGCCCCAAAATAAAATCTAGTTACCCAGAAAGAATGCTCAGGAAAAGGCAACCTGTGGCAGTTTGACAAATGCACAGGTAAGGCAATGCAAAGCAATTCTGGCATCATGATTGATTTGATGTAGGGCATTGGGCATTGGAGGGTTATTTATTTTTTACTGCAGTCTGTTTTATTGTCCCATGGCTCCCTCCCACCCACCCAGTGCTGATTTAACACAGCTATGCTCGAGAATTTCTCCCCCAACCCCCGCCTGCCTAGTTGCTTGAAGGCCAATATTGCCCGATTGCAAAACAGTGCTGCTCCAATGGTTCCCTCCCAACCACTTGCTTAAAGCCTGATGGTGATAGTTTGGGCTGTAATTCTGCTCTAGTTGCTTTCTCCTGCTCAGGTGAACACCAGTGGTGTCATTTGTGTCAATGCCACTTGGCTTCCATATCTTCTTCTCTGCCACTCTGTAAGGATTTACTGTGAGGCTAGAAAGTTACTGGACCATTTTATATTAGACAAAGGTCCAGAAAGTTTCCCATTTTTTGTCTGCAATAATTATTAATACTTTCTCATTCCACAGTTCTGCAATTGGCAAATAGAACCACCATTCGTTCTCATGAAATAGACTTCCTGAAGTTGCCTCAGTGTTTGTAGAAGGCTGTAATTTTATTTATTCAGTTTTTGTTGAGCAGGTAAGTGCACTAGACAAATTCTGCCTATTTTCAGGCACGACCCAGGGGAAGGGGATACAGATGAATGCCAACTGACCTTGAACCAGATTAAGCTGCTGGTGGTATTTTTTAGTGAATGGTCATAAGCTTCAGGGCTGAGTGCAAGTGGACTGGAAGGGATGGCCTCTGACTACACCATGATCCCGGGGATGGATGTATAATGGAGCTGTCAACAACCCACACTAATCTCATGTTTTTAAGCTTGCTCACAATCATTTTAGCCATTTAGGTGGTGTTTACAGTGGTGACAGTCATTTTACTGCACCAAAAATGCTGTTTCTGTGGCAGAGACTTGTTTCTGCTGTAGGACCATGTTTCTGTGGCAGTTGCTACAACTGCAGAATCAAGAAAATACGGGCCCTGACTATTATTGATGTTTTAATTTTAGATTAATTTCAAATGTTAGCCTTAGTAGACTGTACTAGATAACTGTTTATTTCTCTGCTTCATGCTTTTGTTTTAACTTAAGATTAATACAAATGTTAGCTGTTAGACTTAATAATATATTGTAGGAAACTGATTACTGCAACAAGCTTTTAATTTCTCTGCCTTTTAATTTCTCTGTTTCTGTCCCCCAACTAGACCTCTGTACTCTCAGCCTCTTGTTTTGCCTTGGACACCACTGGCACCTAAAGCCCATTATACAATGACAAGAAAAATCCTGGTCTCTGATTGGTCAGTCTGGGGCTGGACCCATGATGTTATCCCAGCATAACACCACAGGTCTACTGGCATCATTATGGCTGCTCTTTTTTTTTTTTTGCATCTCCTCTTTAGAAACAAAAATATTTTTCTATCCTAATAAAAACATTCTTTAAAATTATTTTTTTATTTTCTATATAGCAATGAGCCATTGTATAATAGCAATAATGCCCTCCAGGGTGTGTGTCGTTTGGGATAACGTAATGCCTCAGTTGTTGGATGCACTCAGCCTGCGGCCTCGTGCCCAGCCACCTGAGGGGTGACGTTTTTCACACCCGACACCCCCGTTGGGCATTATTAGCAAATTCACCCCCACCTGTTAATTGCTCTTCCCATCCTGCCATGCCTCCTTGGCACCCACTCTCTCCTCACTTTTATCTCTTGTGCTGCCCCACAATTTAGCTGACCTCTATACTGGAATCTTTAAGCATGCTTACAGCCTTGCCTTGCTTTCATTCTAGCTCAAGTCCTGAGGGGGCTTCTCCACCAAGATTGTGGCTCTGGCACTACTCTTGGCTGGCCACATCCTCCTCACCAATCTACCCGCTCCCCAGCTGCTGCTAGGTACACTTTGCCAGCACTAGGACCACTCAGCTTGTAATTTGACTGGTCCTTCTATGCTGTTTCTAGTCCTCCTTTGGCTGCTACAGGCCCCTTCTGCTTCACTGTTGGGCTCAGCTCTACCCTGTGTTTCTAGTGCTTGGCACTCCTACTGACTCTGTTTTCTGTATCTACAGTGCCAGGCCTCCCATATAACTGAAATTGCAGTGCAAGGCACTCCTGTAACCCTCTGCGTTTTTTTTTTCCCATTAGCAAGTTATACTGTACTGCCACTAGAGGGACATAATCTTTATCTAAAGCAATCCCTGCTTGTTGTTCATATAGATACCATCCTAAACTACAGCTCCCCCTACATCTGACCAGCCCCCTCCTCCATGCTCCATGCTTAGAAATTCTTCCTCTTCCTCTTCCTATATCAATTATTCACTAATTTCTCTGCCTTTATCAATAATACATCCCCTACTTTCCTCTCTCCCCCCCTTGTTCTGCTCATATCCCTCTCTTTACCAGCTCCACTTGCTCTTTACTCACCTATTCCTACTAACTCTCCCAACCCCATCAACTACTATCTCCAATCCCCTGTTGAAATCCATGCTATCACTCCCTCCCTCCCTGCTATTTGAAATATGGTCCCCCTCTACCACTATTCCTCATGCAGCTTTGATAATGGTGTCCACTTTCACTGTGGTTCTCCACCTTCTTCATCGCTCACCCACTCCCTTCTCTTCAAAACTCCCAATCTCCTCACCAGCCCCTTCAAAATCCCCTCCTCTACTACATCCCCCAGCTCTCTTCTCTCAGCCCTGCCAAAGGGCTTAAAGATCCTACATCTTGACACCCGCAGCTTGTTGCAAAAATAGACCAGATTCATATGGTGTGCACTCTAAAACCAGACATTCTAATCGTCTCAGAAACTTAGCTAAAGAACATTATTCCTGACCACTCTGTCTCCATTCCTGGCTACTCACTGCTAAGGCAAGACCATGCTTGAAAGGTGGTGTGTGGCCATTTATTTCCTAGCCTACATTCAATAATACAATAATATTTTTATTTATTATGCTCTTCAAATATCAAGGTGCACATAATAAAATAAAATACGAAATCAACTTTATAAAAACTAAAGAAACAAATCAATGAACAGTAAAACCATACGCTTTTTCCACAGGAAGAATTTCAAAACCTGTTTAAAACTCCCCACAGTCGCACTCCCTAATACGACGGGTAGAGAATTCAAAGGGAAGGAGCTGCAAACATAAAAGCAGGCCCCAGCAGATTTAAAATCACCCGTGGAATCTCTATCAACCCTCATCGGCAAGGCGGGCGTCTCACAGAGTTGGTAAGGGATCAGGAGTTCTTTCAGGTCATCAGGGCCCAGATCATGCAGGGCTTTAAAGTCAGTAATCTGACTTTGAAGGTGATCCGCCACTGAACTGGCAGCCAGTGCAGTTCCCGCAGCACCGGTGTAATATGGGAAGATCTAGAGTACCCATCAACACCTGAGCTGGCAAATTCTGCACCAGCTGCAAGCAGCGATATCAACCCCAGAAGCCCAAAGTAAAGAGAGTTGCAGTAGTCTAGGCGGAGGTCACAAGGCATGGATTAAAGTTGGCAGATCACCGGACAGAACAAGGTGTTTGATCCTAGCAATGTTTCTTAGATGGTAGAAAGATGACTTAACCGCCGCTGACACCTGGGACCGAAGAGTCAGACCCTCATCTAATATCACCCCCAGGTCTCACACCCATTCAGAGACCTGTAGCTCAACATCCCCAAAAAACAGTCCAGATGGGGAGCCGGCCCCAGGTCCCCATATCCGGCGATCCGGATCCAATATCAACTCCTCTGTCTTCCCAGAGTTCAACTCCGGCCAGCTGGACCTCATCCAGTCCTGGATTTCATTGAGGCAGCTGTGGAATACCGAGACAGCTTCTTCCTGGTTGGGTGCAAAGGACAGGTATAGCTGGGTATCATCCGCATAACAATGAAACCTCAGTCCATACCGTCTCACAATGTCTCCGAGGGGAAGCATGTACACAGCAAACAACATGGGGACAATATAGAGCCTGAGGAACCCCACAAAATACTGAGATGGGATCAGAGAAAAGAACCATGAAACTACCCTCTGAGTTCTTCCGGTGAGGTATGAAGTGAACCATCTGAGAACAATCCCAGAAAGCCCAAAATACAATCTCAGGCACTCAAGTAGGACCCCATGGTCAAGGGTGTCAAATGCTAATGACAGATCTAATAGTACCAAAATGAACCATTTCTCTGGTCTCTCGCCATCAGGAGATGGGTTGAGCACCGAACCAGCACAGTTTCGATACTGTGCCTCTTCGAAAACCTGATTGAAGAGGTTAGTAGATGCTATGGATGGTCAAGTGGTTCTCCAATTGGGCATAATACTTCTCGATCACCTTCCCCACAAAGGGAGGTTCAAGATAGGCCTGTAGTTGGCTAGACAGTCTGGGTCCAAAAGCTTTCTTCAACAAGGTGTCACCACTTCTCTTTCAAGGAACAGGGATATTCACCAAGTCGAGGAGCACCAGACTATCTGTGCTAGAACCAGGAGAATGGACTCCCCACACCCCAAAATTAGGGAAGTAGGGCCTGGATCTAAACTACAGCAGGTAGGTCATAACCCTTGGACAATCTGCATAACATCCACAATTTCCAGGCAGTCGAAGGTACTCCAGGAAAACGAAGGGGTGGTGACCAAGTCCTGACCAATAGCAACCCACATAGAATGTGTCAAATGGATCTCTGACCTAATGTCAACCACCTTATCAGCAAAGAACCGAGCAAGCTCATCATACTGTAATTGTGAAAACGATCTACAGAGCTGTAGACAGGTTGGGTTGCACAATCTGTCCACAGTTCTGAACAGCTGAGCAGGTCGGTTCTGAGCAGCAGAAATTTCCCGACAGGAACTCTGCCTTCACGAGAAATTTCTGACTGATAGAATTGATAGTGTTCTGACAGTCTAAGGTGGTCGCATCCAGGCCAGATTTCTGCCAACAATGTTCTAACCTGCGTCCAAGTCGACACAACTCCCTCAAGGCCCCATCAAACCATGGGCGCTGAGGTCGAAAGGAGAAGATGCACATGAACTGGAGCAATAGAATCCAGGGCAGAGGTGACAGCATTATTATAAGTCCACAACCAATGCCTCTGGATCACTGCAATGCACAGGGAATTGTGATAGGTCAAGGACCGCAGCAAGGTCATTGGAAGAAATATTCCACAAAGGGCGGTACTTGGACCATCTCCACAGGGGTTGGCCTACAAGGTGGGGTGCCAAATTGAATCTCACAGTGTAGTGATTGGACCAACCGACTGGTTCCACCCACGCCAGAACCCTCGATCCCCAGGAGGAAGACCAAATCAAGAGAATGGCCAAATTTGTGTAGCATTGGTAACCACCTGTGTAAGGCCCAGTGAATCCATTAACTGGAGAGTGTTGTCCAAATTGCAAGAGTTGTCGTCAATCCAGGCATTAAAGTCACCCAGGACCATCAGCCTGGGAGACTCAAAAGCCATGTCGACAATGAAGTCTGCTACTTCCTTAAGAATTGCTTCCCATCTCCAGATGGACAGTAGATGAGAACAATTCGATACCCACACTAGCTACAACAGCACATTCAAAGATGGTCTCTCAACTGGAACACTAGTAAGTGCCAATTCAGTCTTAAAACAGACCGCAACCCCCCTTCACGGTCCAACCTCGGCGATGTATCACCGTATACCCGACTGGAATTGGCGCCTCAAGTATTGGTCCTGCATTATGTCAGCCAGGTCTCCATTGATGCAAGCCAGATCTGTCGAGCCAACAAGATCTAAAATCACAGCAGTCTTGTTCGGACAGATCTGGCATTGCTAACAGTTCCGGGTTGGACAAAACTCCTAGGCTGCCCTGGCTACCTGCCCATCACTAATGATGGTGCCCTTGGGTATGGGGACCAAACAAGATGGGCCACGCTCAGGCTCACTTCACCCAGGGTGTCTCTGGGCTTAATCACCCTAATGAGAGGCCTCCCCCAGCCTCCACTGTTACCCCCACCCCTTCCCTCCTCCTGCTGGCAATACCTAAGGCCCGACAACGTTGATAGATAGAAAAAACCAGAAGAGGGGTATGAAAAGGGTGGAGGGAGTGGACAGTGGAGGCTGAGTAGCGCACGACTGGAGGGGTAACAGGCAGGCACATCTCATAAATCTACAACCTCCCAGCACTCAAAACTAAGCAATCTAAAAGCAGGATATCGTACTCCTAAAAATCAACCACTTATGAGATTCAACCCAACTAGATACCTAAAATTACCAAATTACTAACTTAACATAGCCTAACTTATACCCCGAAAAATAATAAAACCCAAAAAGGTCACCCTCCAGAGAAATCTTTCACAAGTCTCGGAGGAGGGTAATCAGTACAAATCATTAACAAAAGAAAATAATAAAAGCAAATAAACTAAATAAACCAAAGAAATTAAAAGAAAATAGTTTGATAATCCACGCAGATTAGTCTCTCACACTCATCTAAAGAGGGTGAAAATACAGATTGTTACTGGGCCTCTCACTGCCTGAACTAATTTCCAAAAATAATATGAAACAAAATAAAATAAAACCTTAACAACAACAAAACTCAAAACTGAGGAAAAAAATTAAAGTAAAAAATATTTGCTATCCAAAAAAACACAAAAACTCAAAAATTAAAAACATTAATTCCAGTCAGTCATTTCCAGGAGATCGAGATGCCAGGACAAATATCCAATCAAGTCAAAGCTCAAGTCCTAGGTAGTCAAATCCAAAGATTTAAACCAGAGTTCTCTCAGGGTGAAAAAATTTCTTAAGGCTAAAAAGTAAAGGGAAATATCTCGGAGGATTAATGGCACACCACCACAACTCCGGGCAAGGCCACCCCTCTGACTGACCACCCATGATCTAGAGGAGGAAAGCAGGTTACGGCACTCCAGCCGGCCCTTCTCCCCGACCCTGTGAGAGCCAAAAAATACCTGAAATCCCCAGAATAGCCCACAAATTGAATAAAACAAAGTCAGAGCCCTGAAACAGATAATAAACAACACCGGATTGTAGAAAAAAGTATGGAGCAGTCCTCTCAGAACAACTCCTTTACCAGGTCGTCTCCAATTAATCCTCAGGACCGCGTCTTCTTTAGTCCACAGCAGCAGACTACTCAGGCAGTTCCCAGTATCCAAATGAATAACTTCAGGTTAAACTCACAGGTTCACGATATTCACAGTAAGACTCTCACTCCAGTTCAAGCAGGCGTTCCAGACCAAAGGGGCACAGAACAATCACCCCTATAACACCGGGACCACGACTCTCTCACACCGGCCCCAGTCCCATCACAGTCCTAATCTCAATTGCCGTAGCAGCTGACTCACTCCACCGATACTGAAAAATTAGGCTGCCAAAGCCACCTCGGTGCCACATACAAATCTCAGACTCCACAGCACACCACGATACACCAGTTACTAACGCCGATGAAATAAAATCCTGGGGAATCCTTAGAAATCCCACCTAATAGATAGCGGACAAAAGCATTTACCGACCGGCGTTTACCGACATCCCACGATATCGTTCAACATACATGGCTCCGATTTAAGCATAAAAAATGCCACAGAAAATATTAAAAACAGGTAAAATAAATTAGGATAAAACAAAAAACAAAACAAAACACTGCAGCACTAAGTCGACTCCTGGCCCAGCATGGCCGCCATATTCCATCATCTACTCATCCTCCAGTCCTGAGACCCATGATGCTCTAGTTATCCATGTGACTCTTCCCTTCACTCTCCCAATCTTCACAGCCAGCATATACTGCCGCCCAAATGTCCATCCTATGGTCGCACTAGACCTCCTAACCTCCATCACTTCCCTTGCTCGCTCTTGGGAATTATTCATTCTAGGTGACTTCAATATAAATTGGGTGTCACCTAAAACTACCAAAACTAAAAACAAAATTGGAGCCCTAGACATCTCCCAACTGATCTCTAAACCCACCTGCCCAAACCACAAGACACAGCAATACTCCCTACTCGACTGGGCCCTTACCTCCCACCCCCACCATGTCATCACCTCTGGCATCCTCCCCGATGCTTTCAGTGACCATAACCCGATATTCATAGTTAGGAAAGTCCACAGAACTAAATCACCACACAACCATACAACTATGCTTTTCAAGTCTGTTGACCTTGAACCTCTCTTGAGTAATCTTGCCACTTCTGACTGGTCCCCCAACCTCCTTCCCCTCAGTTGAAAGGCCCTTGCCTACTTAAGAAGTGTTTCTTGTAAACTAGAATGACTTTGCCCAGTCAAACAAACCAGAGCCAGAGGTAACCACTTACCTTGGATGACCCTGAACTTCTGGCCTGCCTCAAGGCTGGGAGATCAAGCCTGAAAGTGTCATAAAGCTACCCAGCATACTAGTGACCTCATGAACTACTGCTTGCACCATGGCTACAAGGTTAGCTAAGTCCGAATATTTCAAATCTGTCTTCATCACCAACATAAATTCCCTTTCAAAGTTCTGGAAGGTGGTCCACACCCTATTTACCCCCTCATCTAATCCACCACCCCTGGTAATTAAAGTAAATAGCTCACTAGCGTCTGACCCATCAGCTGTAGCTTCAAATTTATCTACTATACATCCTGCACACTGAGCTTGAAACCTCCCTCCTACCTTCCCCCCTCCCACCCTCTACCAGTGTGCCCCTCCACCACCATCCCACCATCCCTTCTTTCAGTACTGTAACCCCAAACGATGCCCTACATGCCCTGCTCACCATCAACTCCTCTAAAGGTGCCTCCTCTAATGGCCTTGATCCAAAACTCCTCTCCCTCTCCTCTTCAGCCATTGCCTACTCCCTCTCAATAATCTTAAATCTCTCATTCTCTACTGCCTCAGTCCCCTTTTCATGGAAACATGCTGTGGTCCTCCCTCTACCCAAAGGGGGTGACCCCTCATCCCCTGGCAACTATCGCCCCATTTCTTTCCTCACTACCCTTGCCAAGCTTTAAAACACATTGTCCCTCTCCAGCTCACCTCTTTTCTCTCTGACATCTCCTTTTTCACCCCTTTCCAGTCTGGTTTCAGGAAAACACTCAAACACCACCTCTCCTAGGGCTCACAGACTCCATCCCAACCGGGATGGACAATGGACACATTACCTCTGCCATTTTGTTGACCTGGCCAAGGCCTTCGACACTGTCTCTCACTCCCTCCTCCTCAACTCACTCATGGCAGCTGGCTTATCTCCCTCCACCACAAACTGGTTCAAGGCCTACCTGTATGGCATAACCCAATCAGTTAAGATCTTGGATGCCACTTCCCCTTCCCTCCCAATTAGCACTGGAGTCCCCTAGGGCTTGGTATGAGGGCTCCTCATATTCTCCATCTTCTTAAATGACATTCCCTCTGTTTTCTCCCCATCCCCCACTATACATATGTATGCTGATGATACAGTCCTGTATGTATCTGGCTCCTGTCTTGATGAGGTTACAGCCAGCTTACAGCAAGACTTTGACAAGGTTCAGCTCTGGTTTGCTAACCATCAACTTTTCCTCAATGCCAAAAAGACTGTCTCCATGACCTTTGGCACAAGGATGAGACTCTCTAGGCTTCCCTCCCTACCCACTTTCCACACCCTTGATGGGACTTTACTTGAGGACACATCCTCCTTCAGGTGCTTAGATGTCTGGTTGGACCAACACCTAAACTTCTCTGGACATATTGATGCCATCCAGGAAAATCTGCACCCCAAGCGTGATGCCCTGTTCAAGAACCATAGTTGCATCCCTCCTATGGCTAGAAGTGAACTTGTTCAGAAGATGATACTGCCCAATTTCAACTACTGTGATATAGTCTATGGTGCTGCCACTAAGTCCTCCCTGGACAGACTGGACACCCTCTTCAATTCCTTGTGCTGCTTTGCCTTGGATGCCCCCCCCTTTACACCCATCACTGCAATCTTTATTGTGCCCTATCCTTCCAATATCTTTCAAATAGGCATCTCTCCCACTGTGCTAAATTCACCTCCAGGCACTGGTTGGGTGAGCTCCCTTCCTACCTCACCTCCTCCTTTATAACACTCCCCTCCCTCTCATTCCCTTAGATCAACCGATTCCCATACCCTGGTTGTCCCCCCATAGATCTACCTAAATCGGCCAATCAGATTACTCTCACCGCCACCCAGGAATTTGGAATTCCCTCCCACCTCAGATCTGGCACTCATCCTTTGCCTAGTCCATCATCTCTGCCCTCAATAATTACCTTACACCTAGCTGCTCCTGCTATGTCCCTTCATAATTCCCTCCTCTAAGCCCTGGACAAACCCTACTTCTCTACCCTCACCTTCACCTATCACCCCAAGGGTCTTGTATCTCTGATCTAGTCCCTCCCCCCACCATCCTAAAGGGGTCTCTCTGGGACACTGCGTTATCCCCTTCTTTCTGGTCCCACCAGTCCTCTTGCAGGGTTCCTTGCACCAAAGGGGTCTCCAGGGACATGACTCTTCCCCTCCCCCTACCTCCCCTACCTCACCCTCCCCCTCTTTTCCCTATTATCTTTCACCAAAGCACTTGTTTACTTAGTAATCTGGCACTTATTATTGTCCACTCTTTCTAAATGTTGTGCACAATACTGTTGTAACACTGTTTGTAACTCCTGCCTTATAACTGTGTGTTAATGTTGATCTTGTAACTTGAATGTTTAATGTTTCATTAAAGTCTCATTCCTATTGTATCCCTTGCCCCCCAGGTTGCACTGGGAGATGAGTGACTTGTTGCTCAGTGTGTCTTCCTGGTGAAACATTTCAATAACTAAATAAATAAAAACTTCTCTGCTCCTACCCCTTCTCTCTCTCCTCTCTCTCTCTCTCTCTCTCTCTCTCTCTCCACTGAACTCCACTGCACTTAATACTCACCATGTATCCACTGCACTTAATACACATAGCCATGTAATCTTTATGCCCTGCACTGTTTGCTCCACTGCTAGTCATCCTATCTGAGCTGCTCATAAGAAACATAGAAACATAGACTTTGACGGCAGATAAGGACCACTTGGCCCACCCAGTCTGCCCATTTCCCTACCTACTGGATAAGCTGCAGATTCTAGTTAACCAACAGCCTACTTCCTGCCACCTCCCACTACAATTGCCTTATGTCTGTCCCATGCATATTTGAATTCCCCCACTGTTTTAGACCCAACAACCTCCCTAAGAAACATAGAAACATAGAAACATAGAATTTGGCGGCAGATAGGACCGCTTGCCCACCCAGTCTGCCCATTTCCTGCCTACTGGATAAGCTGCAGATCCTAGTTAACCAGCAGCCTACTTTTCCTACCCCCATCCCTAAATTGCCTTATGACTGTCCATCATGCTTGAATTCCACCACTGTTTTTGACTCCACGACCTCCTCGGAAGGCCGTTCCATGCATCCACAACCCTCTCTGTGAAAAAATACTTCCTTAAATTACCTCTGAGCCTCCCATCTCAAATTGTGCCCCTTGTTCTGCACACCTCTTTTTGAAAGATGCTACCCTCTTGGACTTTGTTGATTCCCTTGAGGTACTTGAAAGTTTCTATCATGTCCCTCTCCCTTCTTTCCTTGAGGCTATACATATTAAGCTTCTTTAGTCTCTCTTCATATGTCTCCCGGTGCAGACCCTGCACCATTTAGTTGCCCTCCTCTGGACAGCTTCCATCCTGTCTATGTCTTTGCGAAGACTGGGTCTCCAGAACTGCGCAGTACTCCAGATGGGGTCTGACCAGCTGCCTGTACAGAGGGATAATAACTTCCTGTTTTCTACTGGTGATGCCTCTCCCTATGCATCCCAATATCCCCCCAGCCCTCATTGCTGCCCTCTCACATTGCCTGCCCACCTTTAGGTCATCTGATATGACTACCCCCAGGTCCCTTTCCATTTTTGTTGTTGCTAGTATCTCACCCCCCATTGTGTACTCTTCCCCTGGGTTTTTGTTTCCCAGGTACATTACCTTGCACTTCTTAGCATTGAATCTAAGCTGCCATACATTTGACCATTCTTCTAACCTTGCCAAGTCCCTTTTCATCCTTTCCACCCCACCTTGTGCATCAACTCTGTTGCAGATCTTTGTGTCATCTGCAAAGAGACATACTTTTCCTTCCAGTCCTTCTGCAATGTCATTATAAAGACATTGAAGAGGACTGGTCCTAATACTGAACCTCCAAGGTACCCACTAGTAACCCCCTTTCATCAGAGTGGACTCCATTTACTATTACTCTCTGTGTCCTATTTTCCAGCCAATTTTTACCCAGGCTGTCATCTTGGGACCCACTCCCAGGCTAGCTAACTGTATTAATCTTTTGTGTGGGACTGTGTCAAATGCCTTGCTAAAGTCTAGGTAGGCAACAAGCCTTTGTGTGAAGCAAATAAACAAAACAAAACGATGTAAGAAACCACTATGGTTCTCAAAGGAAGTGGCAGTGAAGGTTCAAGAGAAAAAGAAAGCTTTCAGGAAGTACAAGGAATCGCAGAAGGAGCAGGACAGAGAACTGTATCAGTTAAAGCAAAAGGAAGCTGGGAAGGCAGTCAGAACAGCAAAGGCCCAAACCGAGGAAAAGATAGCCAACTCAGTTAAGAAGGGGATAAAACTTTTTATAGGTACATCAGGGGAGAGAGAGGAGAGACCAGGGAGGGATAGTGAAGGCTTAATAAGGGGGAGGAGACAGGCAGAGGGAGACTGTGAAGGCGATTCCATGCATCCCTGCTCTCTCAGAAGTGAAACACATTCCTATTTTAAATTCAAACATTCCCTTGTTCTTCTCTTTTTCTGAAGATACCCTCAAACTTTATTATTCCTTGAGGTATAGGCATTTATATCTCTTGATAACTAGTTCTTAATTGTCATTATTTGTGTATAGGCTATTTCTTAAATATACTGCCTCATGCTTTCAATCTGCGGACACTACATGTTTCTGTAATATTCTGCATTCTTTACAAAAATGTATGTCAATCAAATAAGTTTTCACATGTTTCTTGCATTATGCTTCTTAGTTGTGAATCATTCAGTGTTTATCTGCAATGCCTGTATCTACTTCTGTAATCCATTTGTGTAATTGCAATGTATGCATCTATTACAGTATTCCACCCTCATGTACTCCCCAGGTTGCACCAATAGACAAAGGAACTTGCTGTTCAGTGTGCCCCTTGGAGAAACATTTCAATGAATAAATAAATTTGATTTACATTTTCATGATTTTATTTGTATTTGAACAATGAGGTTTCCAGTTTCAGGTGGCAGAACCTGTTGTCCCCTGGGCCTTAACCAATGAGAGCTGGCCCGGTGGCAACAGTGGGGGGGAAGGAAAAGGGGGGTGGGGAGGCCAGTAACTTAATAAGGGAGGTCACAAGGGGGCAATGACAAGAAAGTGGAGGAACAGTAATTGGATGAAAAGTGAGCTAATATGGAAGGGACTAGGGGATCAGTGACCTCACAAGCAAGGTCACAAAAGGGGTGAAGAAAAAGAGAATTAAATGATTGGGTTAAAAATGGGCTAAAGGGGAGGGTCTTCGAGGGTTTAAAAGCAGGTGCAGGTGGTCTCAGACCTCCCTTTTTGCTGATTACAGAGTTTTTCCTCCCACTCACCCAACAAAATGATAGAAGCAGACACCCAAAGGTAGACAGATGGTGGTTTTGTTTAAGGTGTGTACACTAGTATTTGTGTATGCTTAGGGGGCATACAGGGTCGACCAAAGGTGGATAGTCAAAAAGCAAGGCAATTTGGAATGGAGGAAGACAATTAAGAATTGGGAAGGGGAGGGGGGAGAAGGGTAACAGATGAACACAGAAGGCTGCAAATACAGGCCACTAGTGAATACTAGTGCCTGGAGGAGAAAGGAAGAAGAAGAGAGTGGTCTCCCATGTGTACATATGTGAGGAAGAAGAAATGAAATGGATGAATATTGATAAAGAAGAGATAAAAGGGAAAGAATTATAAGGCACGAATGTATAGATATGTGTATAAGATATGTATAAAACAAAGAATGGGTGGGGAAATATGAAACTGAAGAAGTGGAAGACTTGTAAATAAATGTTTATGGAAACAAGAATGATGTTTATGATGATGATGATAAAGGAATGTAAGAATTTAAGAACTTTGATGAAATAAAATTGTTTGCCAATCTAGGCACCCACAACAGTTTTTTGTGTCTATTATTGGCTGGGGTGTCTGGGGACAACTAGTAAAAAAAGAATACAATGGAATTATTTTTATTATGATGTCAGAAAAGTCTTGCTAGCAAGGCTAGCAGTGTATTTCAATGGGAAACTGCAAACCTGTGTTCAGGTTTTTATAGAGCAATAACACTTTCTACCACCAACATATTATATATTTAATAGCAATATCTGATTTTTGAAAACCTGTGATAGTTGTTTACAATTAAGCAGGTGGCAGTTTCTTCATAAAAAAAGAGAAGCAAATTACTGTTTTAAAATTGTAAAATCATACAGATGGAACACAATAGTGCAAACCTATAAAAGGCAAAGTTTGTTGCTGAAAGAAGAATCCATTTCTTTTGAAAAAGAAGGAACAATATATTTAGTTTCTCATAGAAACACATTGAGCTTCTTAGTAGCTGGCAGTTTTGGACATTATAATACCAGAATTCTATTGAATTCTGTTTACTAACAATGTGAAAAGCAAAGACAAGAGCAGTCTTGTTTCACTGCACAAAGTATTTTATTATAACAGTAGAAAGTAATTACTAACACATCAAACTACAATAAATAAAATAGCTTTCTACTTATTAGGCATAAACACCTGCTCTTTAAACATTAGAATAGGGACAGGAAATAGGTTGGGGGGAGTCCAATCAGAACTTTAAAGATTCACAAGGAGGTATTGTTTTTGAACACCAAAGTTAAATATACAAGCATTATAAACTTAAAACGAGGTAACCAAATTGGACAGGAAACAAAACACAAAACAGAATAACCAAAATAATTCCAATTAGGTGTACTTTTCAATGTAGCACTCTATGTGTGCTCCATATTTTATCCAGCAGCTTCTCTCACATATCACGGCTTACCTTTTACCTAAAGCATGTCAAAGGATCAGCACTGAACCTTATGTGACCCCAGGTACTCAGCAAACAACTGATTATTTCAGAAATTACTCCCTAAATGCCATCATTAATTGTATTGCCATGGCCAGCATGGTCTAAGGGAGATTATTGGCACTGTGACACTAGATCCCTTATTAGAAACTCTGCTGTCTCTTAGGTCCTGCTAATGATGTCCCACAGAATGTTCAGAGTCTGCTTTTTCCTCAGCAGATGTAGTTTTGTAATCCATAGAACACAACCCCATAAACAATGCAGCAGGAACAATCCACCAATATCTCAGCTTGTCAGTGCTTGAAGGCAAAAATGTGCATTACAATACAGAATGCCATGACTTGAGCAACAATTGAATTTATCATCACAGATGCATAAAAGTTTGACTCAACCATCTCAAATGACCTTTTAAAAGTTTTGGTCTCCTCTTTGAAGTTTAAATGGGCTGCATTTCAATTCCAATTAAAATGTTGACCCACACAAACCTCACTCAGTAAAAGACTTTGATGTCTACCCTTTCTGTTAACTCTTTGTAGACATCTTTGCATTCAAATGCAGTAGCTGCAATGCATTCCATTTGATGTTTATATAAATACAGTATCTACATTACTTACAGCTGACCTGCATTCTCAGTAAAGAAAATGCTGTATTTTCTTTAAACAGTGCTACAATAGGACTGAGCTTACCCTGCATAAACAGTCACGAATCCACAAATACAGTTTGTAATTTTCTGCATTAGTTGCTGAAAACCTGGAAGACTTCTACAATTCACAAAAGATGCACTATTAGGAAAAACAAATCTTTTGCAACGCTGTCCAGCATGGAAAAATTGTTTTGTTCTAGCAGCCTCAATGTGACCTCAATTCTGTCCAAGGTCACAGTCTGATGATCATGTAGTTCTACAACAAGACAGAATGGCTGCTACATTGTTCTCCTTGCAAAATGACAGCACACTACTTGAAGATAATAATAAACTCTCACCTTGTTCCCCGACCTGTGCAAAATATGCCTTGACCACTGAGTACACAGTTAAATAGTTACACATGCGACTTGATGCTTTGGAACCAAAAACTGGTATAAAATTACCCTCGAAGTTTTGTAAAACCACTTTGATATAGAAAAAAAGACAAGCAATAGCTGTATGGTACTCAAATAAGTCCATGTGTGTGCCACCACAGAGGCAGGAAGGTGGGGGACCAGAAACTGCTTGTATCATGCATGCAACTTAAATGACATTTTTCTCTGTGATCAGTTATCTGTTTCCAAACTGTTTCCATACAGTAACTGCATGCATTTGAGTGACCAAGGAATTGCACTAACTCTTCATTTTTTTTCTGTGGAATTCATTACTGAAGGACAACTGCTTTAAGTTTTGCTTGGCATATGATCTGTTTCATAGACCTTACATTCTTGCATGTTGAGAAATAATGAGCAAAATGAATTGTTGGAGAGCTAAAATATTTGGGCCAATCCTTTCTGTTCAGTCTCATGGTAGTCTGCTCTGCTACCTTGAATCCACCAGAAAGAAGAACACATCAAGTTTCAGCTCAGCAAGCAAAGGGCAATACCGTTCAGATTTGCCAGCTAATGTATGGCATAGATTCACCGATGAAAACTGGCCTGGTTTTCTCGCTGGAGAGTTCATATTTTACATTTCAGGAAGTAAGTGTTTTTGTTAGCTTTTCATAGTTGTACTGTAACTAACAATGTTGTATGGATGTTGTATGTAAATTATGCATTGATAGTATTTAATCTGTTACTATTCCTTGTTTATACTCTGTGGGGCTCTCTGTGAGCTTGCAGTAGGGGACTTGATAGGTAAACACCTTTATTACTGTTATTAGTAGTAGCTGCACATAGTGGCAGTCAGTTCAGAATTTGACCAACCACTAAATAGCAAGGCCAGAGGTCTAGAGCTTGGATCTTCACTAAAAACAAATGTCATGGGAACTGGCAAGAATGCATACACATAAAGTACTGTATATGCACAGAAAATATAATGACATTTTTAAGAAATCAGGTTTGAGAAGGAAATGCAGGATTTTGTTATCACCACAGTGGCTTGCCCACTCTCTTGCATCACTTCACTCTTGCTAACCAGCTTTTTCTCCTGTGAGATTTCTAGCAGCTCATTCACTTGAACTTCCTGTCATTAACAAGTAATGTTGTACTTTTGTTCTAAGAAGCAATGAAGTAATGTCTTCCATGATTTTTCTCATTTTCATGAAACTACCATGCTTTTGTCATTTTCTATGACACCCTCATGATTTTTGTATTTGCCATGGCAACACCATGCTTTTTAATGTTTCATAAAAAGACCATAGTTTCTAGTGTTTGCAAATTACAGACCTATAATTTTGTGCTCTACCACAGTACTAAGCTGGGCTCAATGTGGCCCTAGTGTTGGATTATGGGACTTGTGTATGAACCCTGGTCTCTGAGATGTGATTACAACGTGTTGGCTCCTGCCACTTGTCCTACCTAACAGTAACCTTTTAAACATGTAAATTTGTGCAAATGTGCTTGTTTTAAAATATGTTCAAAATAGAAGAAATTCATTTAACATACAATGGATCCATGACTTTTCATGCTATTTACTATGATTTCCTTGAGTTCTGTCATTTTGGCTCTAACAATACCATGATTTTCTCCAAAAGTTTCTGTCAAGTACAAACCTAGTAATGAGTGTATCAGTCCTTTTGGCAGTGTTGCTGCCACCAGCACCTAGTTACTCACTGGATTGTAGGCCCTCCTGTTTTTTGTTAGTTTCAAGTTTATTGTGAGGAGGTCTCCACTGAACATGCTCATATACAAGGAGGTCCTGGTAGAACAGTGCAATACATAGGTACAATGCAAGAAAATAGTAAATACAAAGCAAAACACAGGTAATTATAGTACAATATTAAACATAAGTACATACCAAGAGACAGGTAATTACAGTACAGTGTTAGACATAGCAATTTCTGTAATAGGAGGACAATAATATCAGGGTACACTGAGAGAGGCAGGGGTTATCATTTTCCATCTCAATGTCAAATTGTTTTAACCAAGAGATGCACCATTGAGAATCTCATTTACATGTTGGTCCTGGAAGGACACCACAAGATTTTACAAGACCACAACAGAGATTATTCATTTCAGAGTAGACAATACAATTATACAGTGAGAGTTATCTATACAATTGCTAAGACCATTTAAGGTATAATTAAATTACAGAACAAGGGTAGGAAGGTGGAAAAGTAAGGGCATAATGTTTAGGGAGGGGGGTTGGGCAACAAGAAGGACAGATTAGACATAGTGGAGGAGCATAAGAGAGGGGAGGGAGGGAGGAGGGGAAAACAAGGGCTGATGAAGAGGTGGGAAGGGAAGTAACAATAGCAGAGGCAGATGAAGGTGAATAGAAGGGAAACAGGGAGAACAGGTGGGCAAGTGCACTGGAACAAGTACAGGACAAGATACCTCTTGAAGGGGGAGGCAAATTAAGAGTAGTACTGGCAGTTTTCCTTCAATAGAGGTTTGAGGAGTGATTTGAAGGAGGATAATCTAATAAACTGAGTCAGCTTTAGGTGCTTTGAAGGGAATTCCACAAATGCTGGTAGAGCATAACTAAGTGATGAGTTGCCAAAGCAAGAGGTGGTCCTGGGTGTGTCCAGCAGAATACAGTATAGGAATATTTCCTAAGAGAGTAAGCACAGGGGGAAACTTGCAGAGGCTGGATATATATAAAGGAAGTTTACTGGTGATGTCTTTAAAGGCCCAGATGGTGGCATCTGTGTATCCAACTGCGTGCAATTATTTATTACCTCTTCTACAAAATCTGGTCACATTCATGTTTCTTTGTAGCATATGTTGAGCATCTCTTTAGATGGCAGAACATGTTTTGGCTTACTGAAGTCAAGAAAGATAAAACTGCTGATCAACTTATCCACTCCCCTGCCCACTCCCTTGCAAACTCAATAAGTCACTCAATTTCCTGTTTGACTTTGTCAGTGTCATACACTTACTTTGACCAGCTGAAGCTCAGGATTTTAAACAGCCGTTGGCCGCTTCTTTATAAACATTTTTTTAAACTACCTCTTCCATTGTATTACCCACCAAGCCACATACCCAGTCATCTCTGCCATAATTCATGCCCCTTGATCTATCCCTATCCCTCATCAGTGTAGCCATAGGAGCATGATTGTGTTGTGGTCTTCAAATAAATTGATTTGTTATCAAATATTCAAGGTCTCATTGTAGCATTTTTGAAGACCAGAGTGACACCATTTTTTGGTTTCTCAATTTAACTGCTACTCCTGCCTGCTCAGTCCCACATAAGTTCCAATCAGTGATCCCTAACTTACTCAGTCAACAAACCCGGGTACAGAATCACCAGAATCACCATTGCACTACCTGCTGGCCCACTTCCTCACTCCATTCCTTGAACATCAACAACAAAGGGAAACAATTAGCACAGATGAAAACATGCTTTTAATTAAAAAAAATAAAATTTTCACAGCTCACTACTGTGTAAACGAGTCAATGACTGCAATCTCTTACTCACAGAGAGCCATATTAACAACCAATGGTGGCACCTAGTGGTGGGGGACTGTTTAAGAATCTTGTAAAATTATTTTATTAACCTGTTAAAAAACATTTGCTATTTTGGAGGATCAAATTTGCCTAAAAAATTTTTAAATAGTGGAGCCCACTGGAATGCAGTACAATTCTGCAGACTTATGTAGCAAAGTTACAGTAGGAAACAAGATAATTTCAATGGCAAATAACATAGTTTGTCATACAGGAATATGTGACACTGCATTACATCCTGGTGGGCTCAACTGTAAGTGCATTAATTCACTTTATGGTATGCATTGTGCAGACATAACCACACTTCCAGGGGCTGAAGGCACTTAACCTACAGCCTTCTGTCTAACTAAACCATTGGGCATGTAGTTATCCCAATGCAATACACAGTACATTGTGAATTATTGCATACTACATGTTTATCACAGTACAATAGCAATAGGGAAGGACAGCCATCTGTCTCATTCTTACAGTTACAGTAGGAACTTTAATTAACCTTTTTTGTATATCCATCAGAAGTAAGAAGAACATTAAATGGCTCTGATGGAGATATATAAAATTCCAAATATTTAGACAATGCCTACAAGAGGCTGTGATCTAAACAAAACATAAATCTTTGAAAGTAAGTAGTAAGCCACTTTTCAGTTTTATGTATCTGCTTGTACTGATAGCTGATTCCTATTTAAATTACTAGCACCTCCCACAATACTATATGTAACATATTATATACAGGTTTCATCTTTAAGCATGTTGTATACATTACATGCATCAATCTAACTTTGCACAATGTAACATATATGGCCATGAACACATCTCTGGGTGATGCCACTGGTGCAGACATCAGGGTCCAGATTCACAAAACTCTGCATGGGTATGCAAACCCAGTTTGCCCAGGGCAAACTGGTTTTGGCCCGAGTTGGTATTCACAAAGCCTAGTTTGCCCCTACCAACTGGGTTGTGCCTGGGAAAAGTTGGGAGGTGGGCGCAATGCAAATGAAGGGAGGGACCTGCATATTCCACGCAGTCCAATTCACAAAGTGTTTGTGGAGGCCTTGCATGGATAAATTACCACAGACCAAAATCTGGTGATAATCCACACAACTCTAGAGTTTGGCAGAGGTACTTTGGCCCCCAATCCATGATCGCCCACCTGATATTGTAAACACAGTTTCCATGGTGTGTGGTTCCTCCCCATCCCCAGTCCCCAATCGCTGACCCTATCAGTAATATAACATTTCCAGTGTAGTGGCGTCCCCCCCTTCGGTCATTGGATTGCCATCCCCAAATGTAGTAACGTCAGTAGTCCCTGGTAGTCTAGGGTCTACCCACCCCCACACCCCTCCTGTGTGACCCAAAATCCTGCTCCCCATTCCAACCCATGATAGGTGACCAGCACAGTCCCTCATCACACCATTATGGCTGGCCACTGACTGAGCCCTCAGGGAGCATGTACTGCATACAGTATGGCTCACTGACCATGATATCACAGTCAAGAAACCATACTGTATACAGTATGCACTCCCTGAGGGCTCAGTCAGTGGCCAGCCAAGGTGATGGGAGGAGGGCTGTGCTGGTCACCGATCATGGTTGGGATGGTGGGGGCGGTGGTGGGCCACACTGGACTAGGTGGGGGAGCCTAGACTACCTGGGACTGATGTTTACTGCATTTCGTGATGGCGATCGGTGACAGGGGAGCGGAGGGACCACTACCCTATGGAAATTGGGTTTACACATAGTGTGGGTGATCAGGGACCAGGGAGGGATACTACAGTATGGAAATGTGTTTTACAATATTGGTTGGGTGATGTTGGATAGGAAGTGACCACTATACTACGGAAAATTATGTGAACATTCCAGGTTGGTGATCGGGGCAGGGAGGGGAGGGCACCATTAGTCCACCAGGAAATATGGCTGCATGGGGCATAGGCTGGTGGGGGGGCATGCTAAACCACTCGAGGGCCATGCAAATGGGCCCATAAGGGGCATGATAATTACCAATAGTGCCTTGCATGCCCAATGGGCTCATTTGCATGGCTGCCTTAGTAAATACTGACTTAGCGCACCAGCACTGTGCTTGTGGAGGTATTCACTCAGCTGGTGGTTGGGGCTGCACCAGCGAGGTTAGAGGTAGCAGAATCAGTGTTAACACTGCCTCGGTCTAGTCCTATTCACTCGGATAGCACCAGTCACTATCCATCTGTGAATAGTGAGTTTTGTGACCTGAGCAATCACAAGGCCATGCAAACCTTGTGTGGCACCTCACATTTTTAGTGAATACCTGCCCAGGGCTGAATTAGAAAATAAAGTTTGATCCAGTTTAATTTCAGTATGTACACTGTAGTATGGCAAAATAAATGCAAGAATAAAGAAGCACCTTTTGAGGGCAAAGAGAGACAAATATCTGACTACTTCATTCAAAACATTCTCACCAAAGAGTGCTCATGCAGTGAGATATCCATTTTAAAGTAAAACCATGCAATGAAAAGCACCATATCTAAACCTTAACTATGCATTGAACTTTGACATACAAAAGGGATACACATCCCACATTGGTTAAATTGATCTACAAATTGAGAATTGAGAGTTTCCCCACATAAACATTTCAAGTTCAACCACTGGTAACCCACATTATCAGAGAACTGCAGTTAGCTTCAAATATTGGACTTAAACCCAAACCATTGCCTGTGGCATCTGTCATGTTTCTCCCTTAAAATAGTCCTTCCTCCCTAGGCTATCATGTCCAACCATCTCCTATCTCATCTGACCTTCCCTCCCCACTTCCTATACCCCCTCCCCTTCCCACCCCACTTGCCAGGCCATGCCTACAGTACTTATTAAAGGACTCTTACATCTCAATTTTCTTCACACTTTGATGCTAGAGGAACTGCCACTCCTGCTCACTATGACTCGTCCAATGATGTTTCCTGTATAAACTTTAGCTCATTACCTTACGTCCATATATCTGTATCTATGCAATTGTATTTAAATGGCATTCCCTCCTGTTGAACCTATTGCTATGTGCTGGTGGATGTATCTTGTTACATGTGATGGTTATATGTTATTATTACTATGTAATTGTTAAGTATGTTCACTCAACCTGTTATGTCTTAACCCTGTTGGCAATTAGTTTGCCCCAGATCCATCTTGTAAATGAGCTTGTCTCAATGATATTCCACCTGGCAAAATAAAGATTTTAATTGATTGACTAGTTCAGTAAGACAGCAAACAAAGAATGCTGGATGGACAACTGTACACAACTAGTGTGTTCTGCCACAGAGAGGTTCTGATTCCATCTAAACTTGAGAGCGAAGCTTGAGAGGTCTGTTGGAATAAGAACCCCAAGGTAGCAGAACTCACTGGTTGTGCATAAAGTTGCACATAATGTATTTTTATAGTGCAAAGTGTGTGAAAAGCATGCACAGCAGTTCTTTCACTCTCAGAACAAAATTTACTTGTGAAGTCTCTAGAGGTTTCAAAATGTTGTTGTACCACAAAAGGGTAGAATCACATTCCATGATCTTTGAACTGGGATACAATGGCATTTTGAAACTACTATACATTATATATAGTTATTAAACCAGAAACCAACAGGGATCTGTTTATTAGAAAGTAAGTTAATAAAGAGACCTCACAACTCCCTTTCAAATAAAACATTGTCCTGTTGTCAACATTCAGTACTCAGAATTAATATTTCTTAGCTCATCTTCCTGGTGTTACAGTTCAACTCTAAGCTTTTCAATATCTTTATCCACATACAGCACTGAGGGTAATTAAAGACATGTTCACGGTGACTTGCATATACATAACATGACTCTTTGCATAATGGGGTATGGATAATCTTGTATTTCCTTAAAAACATAGGTCGGGTGTTGCATTGAACCCTGTTTGCCACCTGGAATATTGTGTTGCACATTATATTAATCTCACACAGTTCTATTTAGAGTCTTCAAAGCTTTTTTTAATACATTCTGGTTACAACACTCATGTCTGGTAGAAACTCTACCTTGTTACTAGAGATGCAGCAAATTTAAAATTTCGCTGGCAAAGTGCCCGCAAAGTGGGCACTTTGCATTATCATTCCACTACATGGAGTGGCCAATATGAAATGCTCACTTTGCTTTGTAATTATTACTTCATATTGTCATTCCTCTTTAACTCGAAGTAAGGTGAAGTGACAACAATATTGGCAGGCCCCCACACACACAGTCACCAGAATTAACGTGCATCACCAAAATGCTAATGTTTTGTGTCCAGAAAATTCCCCAGTGTTGATGGAGTGAAATGAGAGCACAACAAGAAATGCAAAGTCTCCCAGAATTAATGGCACACTCAGTCATGTGTGCAGTGGTCCCACACAGTCACCAGAATTAATGTGCATCCCCAAAATGGTACTGTTTTTTGCCAAGAAAATTCTCCAGTGCTGATGAAGTGAAATGAGAGTGTAACAAGAAATGCAAAGCTCCCAAAATTAATGGCGCACTGCAAATGCACAGATAGATTAAAGATTGTGCTGTGCACTCAAGAGATGCAGACGCAAAGGCATAACAACACCTAACCAGTGCTCACAAGTCACAAATCCAAATCTGGAAAAGAATAACTTTTGCCAGTTGGGGGGTAGTGCAAGGCAGTAACAGTCCACTACCAGTAAAGATACTACAAAGCAATACAAAAAATTCATGCAGGTGCAGTGAATAGCAGGTTCGCACTGCTGCAATTACTCTGTGGCACAATAAAAGGTGTCTGATTTGATGGTACGATCACACACTCACGAGTAATAAGCAAATTGAAAACCTTTAGTAATATAACCAAACGTTTTAAACAAACTGAAATTATACACTGCTGCACCACAACAATCAACAAAAAAATTTCAAGAATTACTGAAAATATTACTGTGTGTACATTCACACAGTTATACAAGAAAAATATAACCAAAACAGAAAGACTGCCTTTTTCTCCCAGTTAATCTACCTATACCACAGATACACCCCTTCCCCAAAGCACATGAATGACGTGCTAAGGCATGCCATCATCAAGGGCCTGACAGCATCCTCCCTCCCCTGACTCTGGAGAGCCATGTGTCCCTACCGCCCATGCTTCCATTAGCAGAGGAGCTACGGGTGCTTGACGCAACCCAGTAACCCACCCCAGGAGGAGGAGAGCATCCATTGGGATGCTCAGTCCTCCTCTTCCCATCCAACCCCTCGTGGCCTCGGTCTGTTCATGAACCTGGGTCACTGACGTAGCGTGAGGTGTGGCATCCAGTGCCTTAGCCCTCAGTGCTACTGGAGCAACCGTCACAGTAGATTTTTAACATGTTCAAGTCAATTTCTTAAGGGTATTTTCTTCAATGAGACCAGGAGTTATAACATGGGCCTATCCCACTGTGCAAATCACATTCATCATTTTAGTGCTATTAGCCTTAATGTAGCATTCCACATTCTACAGTCTCATGGAATAATTATCAAATTTATTGTTCAGATCACAAAGTGTATTGTTCATATTTTTCATAGTTGTTTATAAACTACTTAAGGTTACCTCATTGTCACCAGAACTCAATGCTTCAGCCACCTTGACTGCAGCATTCATAGCCATTCTAGGTATGACAAAGTCCTTCAAATTATTCAATGTCAACTTCTCTTTTCTCATTATCAGTTGTCACTCATATAGCTTCCACAAGTTCTCTGAATGGAATTGTACCAATTACCTTTTTGGGGGATTTTGACAAAAGCTCATTCAACCACAATTTGAACTGTAAAAGACTAGATAGTAATGTATCCCCAGAACAGGACTTGACTGTAAATGGAATTTATTAAATTGCTTGCTGAAATGTGTGATATGCATGCACCTTTCATCTGCTTGATTCAGGAAAGAGCATAAGCCCTGGTCATGGAAAATATAAAAAAATTAAAGACTGAGACCAGAAAAAACAAATAAAACACAAAATGAAGATTACAGTATTACATTTTAAAAACTACATAATGCATATAATTCTTCAATAAAAGAAGACAACTTTAGACTCAAGGTAAAAATCACAAATCACCAGCAAACAGAAAAATAATTCTATACAGCTTCTCACACTAGGAAAGAACATCAGTTAGTAACCTACAAAACAATGAAAGCATCACCTTTAAACTTGCAAATAAAGAGGGTGCAGTTGAAATCATGGATTCAAACAACCTCATACAGGAATACTACAGACAACTTTCGGACAACACCTACTACAGGAAGGTCACCATAGACTGAACATATAAATTCACAAATGGTTAATAAAACTAATTGTCACATTTCTAGAACATACACATAATGAACTGGAAAATCTGATACCAATAAAAATTCACAAAACTGGAAACCCTGGCAGACCAATTATATCAAGAATCTGGACTCGTAGAGGGAATGCTCAAATTGTTAGTGCAAAACACAAACAGTTTCATACTAGGTACAACAGACTTTCTTAACAGACTGCACAGTATTGCCCAATTACTTCCTGTTGACACTATTTTAGTCATCATGGATATTGAATCCTTTTACAGTAAAATCCCTCACAGACATGCACAATGGCATTCTATGAATGCCTCCAAAAAGCAACCACATGCAACAAATAGCCACCAGAAGTGATAGTTACAGTACACCTATTGAGTATATTTTTGCATACAATTTCTCCAGCTTTAACACTGAGGTCTACCTTCAAAATATGGGGGCAGCTATGGGCACCAGAATGGCACCACAGTATGCAATTCTGCTCTTGGCATATCTAGCAGAAACCTTCCTGAGTATAAAACACTGCACATCATTAGAATACTAGTGATATATTAATGACATCTTTATGATATGGATAGCAGGTGAGGTAAAATTCCAAAGAAATTATTCAAAGTGTGTGCCTTACTTGACACCACAGTTACACTGAAACAAGCATTTGTCAATGCTGAATGTTTGCTTGCTGGCATTGGTAGTGTAGGAGTTACAGAGCTGCATAATAGGAATGGCAGTGAAGTATTGAACTGAAGCCAACCCCATCACCTCCCTGCAGATAGTGACAGGCATTGGGGTGTGCCTTTGCATCATCAGGCATAACGGCCACGCCATTTCACCACACCGTACCGTGCAGACACCGACAAGTGTCACAGTGTGCCTTGGGGTCTTTGGCCCTTATGCGCACCCCATTCCATCAGGAAATATTGTGAGATGGGTGCGGTATAGGAGAATGGGGTGAACTTTGGGGTCAAAGAGTCCAAGGCACACCTCGATGCCTCTCAGTGGCTGCAGGGTGTGGGTGGGGGAGGAATGGTATGAGCATTGCAGGTGACAATCCCAAGTCACAGCCCTGATGCCTGTCATTCTCTACAGGGTGGAGTGTTATGGTCAGAACCCTAACGCCTCAGGCATTCATTGGTATTTTCACTCCAAATTTTCAGCATGGGTTTTTTGTGACCCCCACCTCATGAACAGTGACAATATCAGTTTGTTAGCCGAAAGCTGCTTTTGCACAGCGACTATGGTATTTGTCACCACAGGTACAAAAACACATTCTTTTTTTTTTTATAATTCAAAGTTTATTGAATTTTAACATTTAACACATCATTGTCACATAGCACAAAAAATGTTGATACATGTTCTCAGCCAAATCATAAACTTGAAGCTAATTTCCTTTCTATCCCCCCACCCCCCCCAATCCACTCTATCTAAAGAAAAAAGAAAACCAACCCCCCTAAGAAAACCACGCCACCCTCCCTCCACCCCTCCCCACCTGGTTTGGTTCTCCTGAGTGGTGACTCATCTTTGTCCTTGCTCTCTAGATCCATTACCTTAACTTGTCTGAAGAGAGTAGGGAGCTAATAGCAGGGCCCAGATTTTGTTAAACTTATCCATTTTGTTCGACAAACTAGCTATCATTTTTTCCACACTAAGATTAGCCAGGAGTTCCTTCAACCATTCGACATATGATATTTCCTCGTTATCCTTCCAATGCCTTAATACCAACTTCTTCACCAACATAGATATTAATGCCATATGATATTTGCGGACTGTTATTGGGATTCCCGAATAATCTCCTACAAGACAGATTCTCTCTGTAAATAAATCAGTGAGCCCTAGCAGGGGGTCCATTTTTTGCTGAATTTGCGTCCACAGGGAGGTTACTTTGGGACACAGCCAAAGATATGCAATAGGTTGCCCTCCCATGCGCGCACCTTGTACAACTGGCCAAGAGGCAATACCAAATTTAGCCATTTTGGGAGTATAGTATAGATTGTGTAAAATTTGGAACTGCATTAGCAGAGTTTGTCCTGTACTATGAATTTATGACACCCTTGCAAAGTGCTCTCCCAATTAATGGGTGTCTCGGGAAGAGTTCACCAATAATCTGATGGCCCAAAGGGTCTGGGGTAAGATCAATCATATAAAGCATTGTAAATCTGATACAGCATGTGGAGACCTACTACCTGTACTAGGTTAACCCCAAAATTAGGACTCTTGGGAGGTTGAACCTTCACTCTAATAACCCTATAAAGGGTGTGATGCAACTGTAAACTTTGAAAATGTTAAGGGCTGGATTCCTTAACTTGCCTAAAATTTCTGGTGATGAGAGCCATTCCCTTTGGCTTCATTCCAAAAACATAAGTTTGACCTCCTTAGCCTGTGGAAGCCACTTTGGGGCAAGAACCTTCCTTCTACTTTAATATTGGGGTTACCTGTCAACGGCTGCTCCAAATCTACACAATGGCTGTACTTCATGAAGCTACAAAGCTGGGAGTGCACTCTTACAGATGTTGCAATGGGTGTCGAGCTAAGCTGTTTTGGAAGGCTTTTAGGTCTCATGAAAAGCAACGCCTCTGGGGAAAGTTTGTAATAACGGATTAGGGCTAGCTCTATTTTTACCCAAAGGGGCATGTATTCATGAGGCTCTTCTGGATCCTTTACTTTAATCCACCTCAGATATTTATTTATGTGACTGGCCCAATAATAAAGGCCTATATGTGGCACTCGAAGGCCACCTCTGAGTTTTGGGGCCGCTAGTTTGTGAAACTCCAAACGGAGGCACCTTCCTGCCCAAATAAAATTAATGATAATGCTATGCACCTTCTTAAACCATGACTGGGGTAAACCATATATTCAAAAGACTCAATGGATAATACAGCCGAGGAAGACATTCATTTTAATGAGGTTGATTCTACCCCAGGTAGTTAATGGAGATGGGACCACCTCTTTAAAGCTTGGGTGATGACTTGCAATAATATATCCAGATTTTTCTTTTGCAATTCGTAACATTTCTTGTGAGGGCGATACCTAAATATTTCATTGATTTCTTTTCCCAGGATAGGCCTAATGTACTAACTTCGTGCTTCAACATTCTCTGATTGAGAGGAAAACCACTGTCTTATTTACATTCAATTTATAATTGGAGAACCAGCTGTATTCTTTAAAAATTTCTAATAAATGTGGAATAGATTTCCCGGGATTGGAGGTTTGAAGTAAAAGATCATCGGCGTATGCCGAAACTTTGACTTCAATACCTTGCATGGCGATCCCCTGGACTTCAGGGCTAGCAATCAATCTTCGGATGAGTGGTTCTAAGTACAGATTAAAGAGTAGCAGGGATAAGGGACAACCTTGCCTAGTGCCCGAACCGAAAGGAAATAGTCCTGAGATACATCCATTGCACATAGCCCTGGCTGTGGGGGCTTTGTAAAGCATTTGTATCCAATTTTGGAACTCAAAAGGAAAACCAAATGCATGTAATACCCTGAAAAGGAAAGTCCAGTCTCACTTCTATCAATGCTCTCAAGCGTCTAGGGACACCAAAGCTGCTGGTAGTCAGCATCCCTGGACACCGAGAAGACATGTGCCAGGATACATATATGGTCACTAGTCGATCTCCCTTCATGAAGCCCACCTGTTCTGCTCCTATTAAATCAGGGAGTACCTGCTGAGGCAGTTCTGTCAACAACTTACTCAGGATTTTAACATCCTGATTAAGTAAAGATATGGGCCTGTAGTTGGCCATGTGCACCCGGTCTTTTCCAGGCTTTGGCAGAGAATTATCAGTGCCTCAAATAGCGTATCATCTGTACTATTGCCTGCATGTATCTGTTGGAACAGCGAGAGGAGTAGAGGGCTAGTTGTTTTGCAAATTTTTATAAAATTAGATGAAAAACCATCTGGCCCAGGGGACTTATCTAGGGGAAGGCTATCTATTGCTTTTAGGATCTCCTCTTCTGTTATAGGGTTACTTAATGCCACTCGTTGTATTTCCGAGAGAGAAGGCAGATGAGATTCGGCTAGATAGAAATCCACTACATTGAGTGGGGGGAGGTCAGTCCTTGGGCTGTACAACATACGGAAAAATTTCTGGAGCAAAACCACATTCTGAACAGGATGTGAAAAATGACAGCTGTACTGTTCATGGGGAGGTGTAAAAAATGGCAATGTTGAAAATCTGCAGTGAAAATATTAAAAAAACTGGTAAAGTCACAAGCGTGAGTAGCAACTGTGCAACGTGCATCCATAATGTAATTAGTTTGGGAATTGTTTACAGCAGATTGTCAACACAGGCATTTTGGGACCTCCAGTCATGAACAGTGTCACTGTGATTTTGTTTATCTGTCCCGAACAATGATTTTCCACAGCGTTATTCACGCATTTCTGTGCTGAAATGTGAAAACACATTTCGCCATGTTGTGAAAAATGACAGCTGTACTGCTCATAAAGAAGTGTGGAAAATGCCACTGGTGAAAATCTGGACTGAAAATATTACAAATTCATGAACTTACGAGGTGCGTGGAAACCGCGCAATGCTTTACCATACACAGTCATTTTAGGAATTTTTTCACCAAATTTTCAAAATAGCCATTTTAAGATCCTCTGTCATGAACAGTGTCACTGTGATTTTCTTAATGTGTCCCATACATTGATTTCGCACACCGACTGCGCCATTGTGCGCTACATGGGCAGAAACATGTTTTGGGCAAGATGTGAAAAATGACAGCTGTACTGCTCATAAGGAGGTGTGGTAAAATGGCAATGTTGAAAATCTGGAGTGAAAATATTGAAAATTTGCAAACTTATGAGCGTGCGTAGGATCAGCGCAACAAACGCTCGTAAAACAGTCATTTTTGGGAATTTTTTCACCAAATTTTTAACATAGCCATTTTAACACTTCTGCTCATGAACAGTATGACTGTAATTTTCTTAATGTGCCCCATACATTGAGTTCGCACACCGACTGCGCCATTGTACGCTACATGCATGGAAACACATTTTGGGTGAGAAGTGAGAAATGACAGCTGTACTGTTCATAACGAGGTGTGGTAATATGGCAATGTTGAAAATCTGGAGTGAAAATATTGAAATTTGTGAACTTATGAGCGTGTGTAGGAACAGCGCAACGCATGCTTGTAAAATAGTCATTTTGGGGAATTTTTTCACCAAATTTTTAACATAGCCATTTTAACACCTCTGCTCATGAACAGTGTCACTGTGATTTTCTTAATGTGTCCCAAACATTGATTTTGCACACCGACTGTGCCATTGTGTGCTACATGCGCAGAAACACATTTTGGGTGAGATGTGAAAAATGACAGCTGTACTACTCATAAGAAAGTGTGGTCAAATGGCAATGTTGAAAATCTGGAGTGAAAATATTGAAAATTTGTGAACCTATGAGCGTGTGTAGGAACAGCGCAACGCATCGCAAGAAACAGTCATTTTAGGAATTTTTTCACAAATATTCAACATAGGCTTTTGAGGCTCACACTTATGAAACTTGGCACTGTCATTCCATTAATTGTCCTGAAAGGTGATTTCGTGCAGTGACCGTAAAATCACCCTTCAGGCCCGATTAACGCCATGACAGTGACAGAATTCATGAGGAGAGGTCCCAAAAACCCCATGTTGAAAATTTGGTGCCAAAATTCCAAAAAATGCCGAGATATGCAGCAATGTTGAAAAAACCCTATTCATTACATTATACAGCTTACCGGCATTTCCTCAGTTCGCGGTCGGCTTTGAAGAGTGCAGACATGTTCCTGGTCCACCAAAGATCATCGTCGCGAGTCCGGAGGTAAGTATGAGGTGAGGTGGGGAGTTGGGAGGCAGGGGCGAGAGGGTGGGCGCGGTGGGGAGGGGCAGGAGACTGCAGGACTGTTTTTGTGTTTTTGAGTTTTTAATTACGACACAGGATATTTTGCCATGCTGGGGTGGGCTCCTAGCAAAGGCAATTACACCATGCAGGATGTTTGCCACACTGGGTGGGCTCCAGCATGGCAGCTGGAAAAGCTTTGAGGGGCAGTGGAGTCGATGGGATTGGGCACCCCGTCGGCCATTCTGACTGTTGCCATACTGGGGTGGGCTCCCAGTGTGGCACCTGGCACCCGGGGGAGGGGGGACTGTGAGATGAATGGGATTGGCACCCCAGTCAGCCAAACACATTGTTGCCATGTTGGAGGAGCTTCCAGCATGGCACCTGGAAGACTGTTTGGAGGGGGGAGCACTTCTGTGAGCACTTCCCTTATCTGATCATGCTCACTGAAGTGGCTCTCCCTTTCAACTGTAAGCCACTGCATTCTCAAGTGCTGTCATAGACAGCTGCAGCATGCATTGGGCAACTGTCGTGCCTGCAAACACACGGAGGGAACTGGAAGAGGGGGCGCACACCTCCAGAAACTCGGATGATGGCACTATGTTTCTTGCACATGCATGCAAGCAAACATAAAAATGGAACACTGCAAACATCTTTGTACAGGAAACCTACAAACAGATGCAGTTACTCCCATGCTCAAGCTTCCATCCTTCACACACCAAAATATGTGTGAAGGATGCAAGCTAACCACAGCTTGTTACTCTTACTCTAGTCTGGCAGTATAGCTTATAGGTTAGAGTAATGAGCTATGCATGAGCCTGGTACATCAGCAGGCCCTGTGTCTGATTCTCACAACTCCACCTGCATACTGTGTGACCCTGAATAAGTCATTTAACCTCCCCCATGCTTATGGGCTGCCACTGAAAACATGCATGCATTGTACCTAGTGGGCCTTACCTAGGGACCAAAGAAAAACAAAATCCATAATACACAGTCAAGCCATCTAGTATCACTACATTTGTTCAAACTAGGAAGACAGGAACAGACATAAAAACAGATTACTGATCATATTGAAAACTTCTAGTTGTCCCAAGAAAGAGACCCTGCCCCATCATCACCAGCCCTTTATTGTTTCTGGCTTGGTTGTAGCAAATGCTGGAGAAAGTGTGGCATATATTTCAAATGGACTTTGACTATACATTTCAGAATGACAATATAGTCTGAGCAGGAGCTGTGGGTAAAAGAACAGTTCTAGAGGAACATAGAACACTCCTGAATTTGGCAGTTCTAGTTCTAAGAATGTACATAGAAATATAAATACTGATAGCAGATAAGGACTGCTTGGCCCACCTAGTCTGCCCATTTTCCCTACCTACTATAATACTGCAGACCCTACTTGATCTCTGGCTTTACCCTCCCTTCCCCTATCTCTAAGGTTCCCTTATATTGTTCCTATCCCATGCATTCTTGAAGACCGTTACCATTTTTGCCCAACCATCTGCACTGGGAGGCTGTTCCAGGCATCCACCACTCTTTTAGTGAAGAAGCACTTCCTCACATCTCCCCTGAGTCCCCCCCCAGTTTCATAACATGTCCCCATGTTCTTGAGTATCTTTATTTTGCAAAATGCTTCTGTCTTGAACTTTATTTATGCCTGTGAGGTATTTGAATGTTTCTATCATACCCACCCCCACTCCTTCCCTTCAGGGTGTACATATTGAGGTCCTTCAGTCTTTCCCATAGGGCTTGTGATGCAGACCCTTAACTATTTTGGTTGCCCTCTTCTGGACCGCCTCTACCCTGTCTATGTCTTTCCAGAGATGTGGTCTCCAGAACTGGACACAGTACTCTAGGTGAAGTCTCACCAATGATCTGTACAGCGGTAATACCACCTCTCTCTTTCTGCTGGTGATACCCCTCCCTTTGCACCCCAGCATCCCACTAGCTCTCCCCACTGCCTTGTCACACTGTCTGGTCACCTTTAGGTCATCTGATATGATTACTCCCAGGTTCCTTTCCTGTTTGGTGGTGGTCAATACTACCCCTCATTTCATACTCTGCCCCTGGAATTCTGTTCCCCAATTGCATGATTTTGATCTTCATACTGAAACCTAACTGCCACACCCTTCACCACTCATCTAATTTTCCTAAATCTCTATTAATTTTTCCACCCACCCACCCATCTCAGAATGTCTACCCTATTATAGATTTTAGTGGCGTCTGAAATCTGCATGTATTGGGTAAAAGTTTGATTTTAAGTTACTTCAAGCATGTAGGGCCTCCTATCCTGAAATAAACTAGAAAATAATATATTTATTCTTAGAATAACCACTCATATCTTCCAACCATTTTCAAAAATAAATGTTTTTATGGTATTTTATAATGTTTGCATCATATTTTGAAAGCAATAACATTTGAACTGTTAGGTGTAGAAGCTCAGTTTTTTAAACTAAAGCCTACTGTCTGATCAACCTGTAGACCCTAACAACTCAGTTCTCCTCCATTGCTACTATGTCTATACAGTACAAGTAACACATAATAATGTCATGTAAAAAATTCAATGATTTTAAAACTATAGCAAGCCGTTTTACATTTTTACATCAATATATAGTTACTGTAGCAATGTCTTATCAATATAGCAACTTAGCTGACTCTAAGTTTTCATTTAAAAATCAAAATAAGTTTCCAGCCTTAATGGTTCCCAAGTTTTCCCATTTTTAAGAAATTTTCTTTTAAAAATTCTAACTTTGGAACTGTTGGTGCTAGAAATGTATTTTCAAAATGAAAGTTTGAGTCCAGCCGTTAAAATTAATTCTGTCAATACTGTTTTATGTGTCAATACTATTCTATATGTATAGATACTATCTGAAGCAGCTTTTTCAGCATGTTATCAATATATGTTTTTAGTTATGACACAGCCATAACATGGAAAATACACAGTGTTGATACTAATTATTTGTACTGCTAAACTATCAATAGCATTTTTGATTGATACTGAAAATTACTTGATGGTTTAAAAAATAATGTTTTGAGCATTTTCTGAATTTTGGTATTACACATTATTTCATTAGTAACTGTGTAGTTTTAACTTAATTTTCATTCACCTCATGACCTTAATTGCATTGCAAACATTGTAATCTCCACTATAGCAGCATCAATTCTTCCTTACTTTCGCAGTAGTGTCAGTGGCTCAGTAGGTAGCACACTCACCTCTGAGGCCGGGAGATCAGAGGGCTGTGGGTTCAGTTCCCACATCTTGCACTTGGGTTAATATCCCAGTACTGACACTGTAGTGCAGCATGAGAGGGGTGCTGCACTTCTGAGGTGCCGTCTTTTGGATGAGATGTTAAACTGAGGTCCCATCTGCCTGGATTGGTGGTAGTTCAGGTGGATGTTAAAGATCCATGGCCTTATCGAAAGAGTGAGGAATTTCCTGATGTCCGGGCAAATTTCCCTCATTCACTAAAAATACCACCAACAGTTTCATCTGGTTCAAGGTCAGTTGGCATTCATCTGTATCCCCCTTCCCCGGGGTCGTACCTGAAAATAGGCAGGATTTGTCTAGTGCACTTACCCGGTCAACAAAAAATAAATAAAATTTAAAAAAGGCATCTGAAGATAATAAACCATTGTAGAACACCTAGTACTATACAAAGTGTCATCTTTCTCCCCAATCATCTCATCTACCTCCCCCATCTTCTCCTGTAATGACCACCCAAACCCCAAGGCAGGGTTTGAACAAAGTATCAGTTTCTATACATCCTTCTTTAATATCTTGAGTGAAGACAGCCATATTGCTTGCAACATGAAATGCAAAGTGAGTCTAGTCTGTTGAGTCAAGATGAAAGCCATTATCTGACATCACTGACTCTAGTATCAGATTTTAAATTAGTAAGTTTGCAATGTTTAAATACTAATTATTAAAAAGTTTGAGTTTGAGCTTTAGGAGTTTGTGACAGGGTGACCCCTGTCATGAAAGGTGCCCTGAAGATTTTTGAGACCACCACCAAGACTTACTAAACTGTTTAGGAAAAAGTAACAGTACAGGACAAGAACAGCAACCCCCTTATTTTCTGTTCCTCCCCCTGCTGTTTCCTGTTCAATGTCTCAATAGCCAAAAAGGAAGACCACTAGAATATGTATTTAGTGGTCCCTGCCACCTTGGTTTAATTGAAATAAAGTTTGCCCCTGTTTCATGTGTAAAGCACATGTCGTGCTGTATACAAGCACTTGGGGCAGAAGCAGGGAAAGGAAGCGCAGGTTCCACTTTTTATAATAGACTACTGGTACCCCTGACAGCTGGTAGAAAAGGCTGTCCTAGACATGAGTGAGTGACTGGCAAAGTGCCAGAACTGTAGTCTGTGCCACCGCTCTGTGTCACTGTTTCTTTCTGGTGCCCATTTAAAAAGAAATGATCCTGCGGGGTCTAGAGAATGAGAGAGAGAGAGAGATTTGTGATTAGTAAGCAAATAGGAGCATGTTTGCTCCTCTCTGACCCTGATATGTTTTAAAGCAGGAGCAAGAGGCTGACACAGTAGCAAAATAAAACATAATTCAGTCGCTGCGCCATGCCAAAGAGAAAAAAATGCTCCATGTGTGCTCTCTTTCCTGTTAAATTTCGTGGCTGCTAGAGTCATGGTTGCATACTAAATTGATGCAGGATTGTGGCGTGGGGTGGCAATATTTGTGTTTACTCCCTGACGCTCCATGCCTGTTACAAGCATTCATGGGGCTGCTGAATAGAAAAAGACCCTGTGCAGTCTAAAATGAATAAGGGAGCTGCAAGGTTATTAAATAGTAAAGGGAGCAAGTGAGCTATGTTAGTATGTTAATTAGAGGAGCGTGTTTGCTCCTTGCTTGCTCTCTCTCTGCCTTCTACCATGAAACGACTATGTTGCAGTTGCATCTGCAGGGGCAGATACTGATGGCCGTCCCATTTATAAAATAACCCTACTTGCTCATATAAAAGTCTTGCACTCTGAGCAAGCGCTTGTATGTGAAACACTGAGCTAGTGCTTCTGAGATTACACACGGACACCAATAAAGAAAAATAAAATAAAATAAAAGGCTTACCAGAAGCCTGTAAAGCCCACAGCAGAAGCAGTTAGAGAATGACTTTAAAGACTGTTGCTGCTCTGCTGCACTATGGTTACTGTTCAAAATAAAAGGGACAGGAACGCCCCTGTTTTCACACTATTATATAAACTTGTTAGCCCCAGCATAAACTAAAAAATGTAAATAGCCTGATACTGAATAAAGCAGAAAGTAGAGGGCTGCAAAAGTAAAACAGAAGGGCCCAAATGAAATGTTTTACTGAAGGCTGTAATTTCAACCCTCAGGATAAGAAGAGGGGCTTGCTGAGTTAGGCAGAGTCTCACAAGGAGCTAGTGAACAGCCCCTGTCTGAGTTTAAAAAGTACAGCATAGCTAAAAGCCATAATAGGTTTGGAATAAAATAGTTCTTTATCTGTGGATCAGTACTGTAAGCCCAGGAGTCATACTATAGGGCTGGCAGCCCTTCAATGGCCTATATTTATGGAACTCCCAGTTAGTGAGGTCACTGCAAAGAGGTGGAGCTAGAGGTAATTAAGCTCCCCATCTCTATAAAATTGTATAGCCAGGCAAAAATGAATATTATGTTGATGTTTTTAGGACTTTCTTTAACCAAGGCTTTGAAATATCCCTTTCCTTTTGTATAGGCAAGGATATGAGCCTCAGAGGGCTATGTTTTTAAGTAAGTGACACAATGTGGTTGGATCCCAAGGAAATGATGTCATGAGAAAAATTGCATAAAAGCCTACCACTAGGGGTAGAATAGAGATAGGGTGTCAGTGCATAACTGACTGAGAGCAGTGTAAGATATCTTGAGAGGGTGCTCTCACAGTAGCATGGAAATGGCTAACACTACTTTGTTCTTTGTTTCTTTGATTTCTATTTGAATTTTGCTGAAGTAATAAAATGATAAATGCTTACTGAGCATTTTTTATGCACCTCATTTCCTGCCTGAGTCTGACATCATTTCGATGTTCATGTGAAATCCCACACCCAATGACATATGGTGTCAGAATTGGGATTCTGGCTAGAAGTCTAGATATTGGGGAGATTCTAGCCAGGTGGTACCAGCCCTGGTACTTTCTGGGAGACCAGGCAGTGCTGTGTGGTGCCAGTTGGAAGGAGGAGGATCGCTGGCAGTGGTGCCTGTGCAAGGTTCCCGAGATGGAGGAATGAGTAGCTGACCTGATGCGTCTCATCCGCTGGATGAGTGACAGATGGTTGGAGGCTGACTGTCACTGGAGGGAGGCAGAAAGCAGATTTTGGGAGCTGTTTGAGGGAAGCAAACTGGAGCAGCACAGTGATGAGTGGTCAGAGATGGAGACACCTACCTTGCCAGAGTTTCCTGGGATGATGGAAACACCTACCTTGCCAGAGTTTCCTGGGATGATGGAAGCACCAATCTTGCCAGAGTTCGCTGGGCTGTATTGGACTATGGATGAAGGAATGGTGACACAGGAGAAGTCCCAGTTAAAACTGTTATAGACTTTGTACCAGCTGGGGTGAAGTCGACCCTCAAGACAGAAGAGGCAATAATAGCCAAAGGATTTTTAGAAGTGTGGTGACACCACCTGTTATGCCTGATGATCCTGCTATAAATTTGGGAAAACTGCAGTTAACAGATGCAGTAATTAATAAAGTAATACCCCGTATTAAAGTACAGGAAGGTAAACAGGGTAAAGGACCAGAACAGGGGGCTGGAAGGTTGTGGTGGTACGAGTTGAGGAAAGGAGTGTTGTATCACATGAGGCCTAATCCCAAACAAAATTGATTGAAGCCAGAGTAGTGGTGCCTGAGGTGTGTAAGAAACATGTTATGGAGGCTGTTAGTAATGGTCCTCCTGGGCCTTCAAGCCATGGGGAAATATTGGCATGGCTAACCCCTATTACTACTGTGTGGGTATGAACTGACAGATAGCTACTTTCCTGGAGACCAATGGAAAGTACACCCCTTATAATGCTGAGGGAAAGGTATCCCACAAGGTTGAGAACAGGAGGTGGTATCCTCGGAGGAACATGAGGAGGAGGAGGAGGAGGAGATCCCTGTCTAGAAAGGAAGGATCATGATGGTAATAGAGATAGCACAGATAGCATTAAACTGCTGTCATATTTTCTCTCTGTTTTGATGAAATGCTATTATCTAGTTTTGTAAGGTGCATAGATGGATACTATGGGAGGCAGTATAGTGCAGTGGTCTAAGGCTCTGAGCTGCAAATCTGGTGACATCCAGCAGACCAGACCTGGGTTTGAATCTCACAGCTTCCACTTGCATACTGTGTGACCCTGAGCAAGTCACTTAACCTCCTTGTGCTCCCAGGTCACTCCTGTAAAAAAGCTTTCAGCTTAGTGTGCTATACCTGGTTAAACAACTAACTAAAAAAAAAAAATATGTGACTGTCAAAATATTGTGAAAGCTCCAGGATGTTGTCAAAATGTTTGCAATACGGGACATGGTAAATGTATAAAGGGCAATATCTTTTGTTTGATTAAGGGATCCTGGGGTGGAGCTGATGGACGAGGATGGGCCATAGCTCCATTCTCTTCCAGGGTGAGGGAAGGGGGATAATGTTCCTAATAACAAGTCTTATCTATCTTTCTTGTCTATTTTCCTTTTATATTTTTGTCTGATAGGCTTGGCCATCTGTCAGATTACCTTCTGATCTGTTTTCTTCATCTTTTCTATATTTTCTGAAATGATTATATGGAGGTAATAGAGTGAAGGACCTCAAGGGAATATCTTTGGGGACATACTGGTAATGGGTGTTCAATGTTTCCATAAATTAGGAGGAATGCCGATTATGTTTTATGAAATTGACCAGTCTTTTGGATAAAATAAAAATAACAGTGGATGCTATGAAGGTAAAAGCATCTCTAGCCCCAGGGTAATGTTTGTAAGTCTGTAAAGTGTGCAGGAAAATGATTATGCTTACAGAGACAGCTTACATAGATTTAAGGTACCCTGGAGTTGAGCTTCACAGTGAGGATGGGCCGGAGCTCCACCATACCTTCTTAGCTTTGGTAAGCCTGTATCAGACAACCATCAGATGGTTGCCCTTTTAGGTGGGGAGGTATGTGACAGGGTGACTCCTGTCATGAAAGAGTGCCCTGAAGATTTTGCGGACCCCCAAGACTTACTAAACTGTTTAGGAAAAAAGTAATATTGCAGGACAGGAACAGCAACCTCATTTTCTGTTCCTCCTCTCTGCTGTTTCCTGTCAAATGTCTCAATAGCCAAAAAGAAGACCACTAGAATATGTATTTAGGGGCCCTGCCACCTTGGTTTAGTAGAAATAAAGCATGCCCCTGTTTCATGTGTAAAGCACATCACGCTGTATACAAGCACACATGGCAGGAACATGGAAAGGAAGTGCAGGTCACACTTTTTATAATAGACTACTGGTACCCCTGACAGCTGGTAGAAAAGGCTGTCCTAGACATAAGTGAACGGCTGGCAAAGTGCCAGAACTGTGGTCTGTGCCACCACTCCATGTCACTGCTTCTGTCTGGTGCCCCTTTAAAAAGAAGTAATCCTGCAGGGTCTAAAGAATGAGAGAGAGAGAGAGAGAGAGAAAGAGGTTTGTGATTACTAAGTAAATAGGAGCATGTTTGCTCCTCTCTCTTCTCTCCCTGATATGTTTTAAAGCAGGTGCGAGCATCTGGCACAGTAGCACAATAAAAGATAATTCAGCCACAGCTCCATGCCAAAGAGAAAGAACTGCTCCATGTGCACTCTCTTTTCTCTTACATTTTGTGGCTGCTGGAATCGCAGTTGTATCCTAAATCGATGCAGAATTGTGGCATGGGTGGCAATATTTGTGATTACCCTGCTGCTCAGTGCCTGCTATGGGCATTTGTGGGGCTGCTGAATGGAAATAGACCCTGTGTGGTCTAAAATAAATAAGGGAGCTGCAAGGTTATTAAATATTAAAGGGAGCAAGTGAGCTGCAGCAAGTATGTTAATTAGAGGAGTGTGTTTTCTCCTCGCTCGCTCTCTCTCTCTTCCACCATGAAACGGCTGAGTTGCAGTTGTATCTGCAGGGGCAGATACTGATAGCTGTCCCCTTTATAAAACAAACCCGCTTGCTCATATAGAAGTTATGCATGCTGAGCAGCTGTACGTGAATTGCAGCTCTAGCACTTCTGAGATTACACACGGACACCAATAAAATAAAGAAAAAAAAAGGCTTACCAGAAGCTCAGAAGTCCACAACAGAAGCAGCTAGAGTGTGACTTTAAAGACTGTTGCTGCTCTGTTGCACTATGGTTACTGTTCAGGATAAAAGGGACAGGAACGCCCCTGTTTTTACACACTATTGTATAAACTTGTGTTAGCCCCAGCATGAACTAAAAAAAATGTAAACAGCCCGGTACTGAATAAAGCAGAAAGCAGAGGGCTGCAAAAGTAAAATAGAAGGACCAAAATGAAATGTTTTACTGTAGGCAGTAATTTCACCCCTCAGGATAAGAAGAGGTACTTGTTGAGTTAGGTAGGGTCTCACAATGAGCTTAGTGAAGATCCCCTGTCTGAGTTTAAAAAGCACAGCATAGTTAAAAGTTATAATAAGGACTGGAATAAAAAATGGTTCTTTACCTGTGTAGCAGTACTGTGAGCCCAGGAGTCATACTATAGGGCTAGCAGCCCTTCAATGATCTATATTTATGGAACTCCCAGTTAGTGAGGTCACTGCCAAAGAGGCAGAGCTAGGGTAATTAAGCTCCCCATCGCTATACAATTGTGTAGCCAGGCAAAAATTAATATTATGTTGATGTTGTTAGGACTTTCTTTAACCAAGGCTTAGAAATATCACTTTTGTTTTGTATATGCCTCACAGGGATATGTTTTTAGGTGAGTGACATAATGTGGGTGAATCCCAAGGAAGTGATGTCACGAGAAAAATTGCATAAAAACCTACCACTAGGGGTAGAATAGAAATAGGGTGTCAGTGCAGAACTGTCTAAGAGAGGTGCAGGACCTCATGAGAGGGTGCTCTCACAATAGCATGGAAATGGCTAACCCTACTTTGTTCTTTGTTTCTTTGATTTCTGTTTGAATTTTGCTGAAGTAATAAAATGATAAATGTTTACTGAGCTTTTTTTATGCGCCTTATTTCCTGCCTGAGTCTGAGTATGACATCATTTCAATGTTCATGTGAAATGTCACACCCTATGACACAGTTCTTACTCATTTGGACATTTTGCTAATTTGTAGAATTTCAAGTAGAACTAATTTATTTTATTTTTATTTATTTTATATTTGCTTAACAACTCACCCCAGAGAGCAAATAAATACCTGTAACTATAAGCCATAATAGGAAATTCATATAAAACATTTCCAATGAATACATGACTACAAAAGAGAATTGATTTTAGAGACTGTAACAAAGGATCATGGACCACTTCTCATGAATAAGCTATATGAGTGAAACAATGAAACCTAGTGGCCATCATTAAATACCTGGTAGTGACTGAGTAGGCCTTGTCAATCAATCAATCAAAATCTTTATTTATCCAGGCAGGCACCATTGAGCAAGGCTCATTTGCAAGCTGGACTTGGTGATGAATACATTAAAGTACAGTACAGAAGCAGGTATACAAAAAGCAATAATATACAAGGAAGAAAAAGTATATACAGTGTATACAGTACAGTACAAGGTTGAAATAAATAAAAAAATTAAAAAACAGCAATAATTTACAATTGAAGAAGTCAGCAGATCTACAATCAACCATAGACATACAGGGGTTATAAGCAGAGATCTTTTGAGTGAGGCAGCTGGCAACTACACATATAGGGGAAAGAGGCCATGTATGGGGCGGCAGGTTAGAGAGGTAAAGAAGAGGAGGGATATATTACAGACGACTGGGGAAAAAATTGAGCTAAAACCACAGAAAGTGATGATGGCTGTCGTGTACTTGTGTTCTTATTTTGTTTCTAACCAGGCCCACCACTAAAACACATCAACTATTGATTTTCCCATTTTTCAGCAATATACATAAGATCAAGTTCTGGTCCAGTTCTCTTCTTTTATTCAGTTGGATTTTGATTACATTTTGTTTTTTCAATTTCTTATACTCCCAGTATTTCTCCATTGCAGCTGGATCTATGACCTCCTTCAGTGGAACTCAAGCCTGATGCCCACTAAGGTAAATCCTTCACTTGGGTGCCTATCCAGATGATAACACACCTGGCTGGACTTACTCCAAATCCCTCCGAGGCCCTTCAGCTCCTCAACTTGTATCCCCCCCAGGTTGATTTAGCAGCTCAGTCAGGAAAGCCCCATGGAGGAGTATTGCCAGAGGGCACCCCATGCCATTCACATCATAGAGAATAATATATGGGCAACCATACAGAACAAGGCTGTGTTTCTATCAATGGGTTGAAATGTCAGCATGTGGACCTCCAGAGTGAATCACGAGAGGTCCATGATGTCATCTTAACCCAAGATGGAAACACATGCCAAGTTTGTGGTTGCCCATATTTATGTTATATAGCATATGGCTTTGTACACAGAAATCACAGAAGTGTTACCTGCCTAAATAAAAGCAAAAGAAACAAAAAAAATTGTCATTTCTTTGGTGTTTTATGATTAAAATTAAATTTATAGACTTTTACAAGTTAAGTCTAAATCTAAGACCACAACCTCCAAATTAGAATCCCTAAACCTCACTCAGCTGATCACAGAGCCTACCAGCTACAATCCCCAATCCTCTAATCATTCCCTTATTGATTAGGTCCTGTCTTCCCACCTTCACCATATATCCTCAGTGGGTGTCCTCGACCCAGCCTTAAGTGACCACTGCATCACTTATTGCATTATGTTTGTTTGTTTGTTTATTGGCTTAATGAGTAAACACACTGGAACAAAAGTTCCATTTGCAGGTGCGGCTCACAAAGGTTACAAAAGACATTCACTATATTCATTATACAATATAACAGTTCATCACATCATACTTTGATATTTAAATAAGCCAACAATATAAGAAAACAATTGTTCATTAAAAGTGGTGACAGTGGTTTGAGTTCTTAAAACAAGGGGAAGGATATTCCATATACTTGGCTCAGTGTATGCAAAAGACCTCTGATCATTTACACTTCTCATAAAAGGCACTTTTAGGACTCTATTATCTGCTCCATTTCTAGAGAAAAATTCCAAATCATGGTATTGAAAATAACTATATAATCATAAGGGAATGCTTGTATTTACAATCCTAAAGGAAAACCTAGCCACTGTTAGCCTAAAATACATAGGAACTGGTAACCAACCCATTTGCTGTAGAATCACACAGTGATGTGCAGTACGTGGAAAGGATAAGGCAACTTTGCCCATAAGTTGTAGCACAGCTGCCTTTTTTTCATTAATACCATTGAAGATGCGTTGTCAGTAATTAAAGTAGCATAATTCACCACAGGAGCAAGGCATTGCTTGGCAATAACCATCCTTGTGTCAGAAGTTAAAACACAGTATAACCTATATAGCATATTGATTTTTGAATGAATCACAGAGGAAACATTTACAAAATGTGGTTCAGAACCTAGCACAGGGTCCAAAGTAACTCCAAGATAACAAAAACTAGAGACCTGCTCAAAGCAGGACCCATCAAGAGTTGTAATACTGATCATGATCCTGGACTTTAGTATTTGTGCCAAATAACATCACCTTTGTTTTGGTCCTTTTCAGGACTAATCTATTGGTTTCAAGCCAATATTGTACAGCATGCATCTCTTCATTTAATGTAGAATTAATCTGTATGGCACAGCTGTTTTGAACATAAATGATAGCATCATCTGCATGTAATGTGAATTTTGATTTAGTAAGAACCCACACATTCTATCAAAATACAGAAAACAATAATGGACCCAGTATGGAGCCCTGAGAGATTCCACACTTTATCAATCTAAGCAATGCTTAGAAAATCACATCTTCCCAAATCTGCCCCAAAGTACATTGAAACTCTCCCACTAACCTCACTTGACACTAATGCCTTCCTATTAGACTTACACAATGCCAACTGGGCACCAGTTTATTCTGCAACCACAGTCGATACTGCCCTAGCCCAGTTTATTAATATTTTCAACTGTGTCTGGGACTAACACACCCCCTTCAAAAGAGCCAGGGTCAGGAAGGACCATCCACCATGGATTACCACCCCTATAATTGTCATGTGCAAAGCCCGAGTGAGAGCCTGGTCTGCCTTTAAGTCCTCCCTATCCCCAAGTTCAGTACAAGTGTACAACACAGCCAGAAATGCTTGCACTAAGGCCATTCATAAAGCTAAGGTGGATTGTTTTAAACATCACCTTAACACTGCACACACATCTGCCTTTTGGAATATTGTACATTCCATCATCATTCTACCTTCTTAATCTACCACCCCCACCCTTAAACACAATGACATTGAAGTTACAGAGCCCATCCAGGTTGCAGACACCCTCAACCCTTTCTTCACCACCTGTGCCTCCCCTGACCCAAGTGCATGTACTACACTGCCTGCCTCCAAACCTTCCCCACATCACATACCTAGGCACAACTTCCTTCTAGCTCCTGCCTCCATCAACAAAGTACTGCTTGCCCTCCTATCTCTCCTATCCCTCAACATGTCAAAATCCAGTCCGGTTGGTCTACATCCCAGTCTCCTATGCCTTTCTGCTCCTGCCATCGCACTCCCTCTTACCTTCATTATAAACAAGTCCTTCTCCTTGGGCATCATTCCAAAAGCCTGGAAATATGCATGTGATATCTGTCTCCACAAAGGAGGTGACCCCCACCTTATTTATTTATTTATTTATTTAGTTTTTGTTAACCGGGTAGGTGCACTAGCCATAGCAATGACTATTTTCAGGCATGACCCAGGAGGGTACAGTACAACAATACAGGGTAACATTTCAAAGCAATTACAAACATAGATGACAGTACTACACAGAGCAGTTTAGCAACTGTAATACAAATGCAGGTAATAAAAAATAAACCAGAAAACTTCATTACCATGAGCTTTAAAGAAGAAAAACTTGAAACAGATTGAAACATTTAGTGCTAAATAAGGGAAAGTATGTAATCCAATGGGTAGGATACTAGAAGTTATAGAGTTAGGAACAAGAAAAGAGGGATGAGAGTGGAAAAAAAAGGGAGGGAGGTGGGTCAGATAGGAGGAGAATTGCATAGCATATAGAGGGTCATATTATAAATGCCATGGAAGAGAAGAAAAGACTGGGAGCAAAAGAAGCTATGGAGGTTTGAAACAGGAGCACTTGTGGGAAGAATCAAGATAGTTTTGCAGCCTTTTTTTATAAGTTCTATGAGATGATGATTGGCGTAAAGCTAGTGGAAGGGAGTTCCAGTATTTGGAGGCATGGCAGAAAAAAGTGCTGGTGCCTTTAGTGGTTTTGTGTCTGGGATAAAGACGGGGGGCCTGGTCAACAGACCTCAGTCCATAGCAAGGCATTAGATTTTGGAAAAGTCCTGCAAGGGATGTAGGTATTTGTAGGCGGACAATGTTATCAATGACAGATGCATATGCGTGAAGCCTTAATTCATTAGGAGGAAGCCAGCCCATAGAAACATAGAAACATAGAATTTGATGACAGATAAGGACCGCTTGGCCCACCCAGTCTACCCATTTCCCTACCTGATGGATAAGCTGCAGATCCTAGTTAACCAGCAGTCTACTTCTTCCTACCCCCAACCCCTAGAATTGCCTTATGACTGTCCCATGCATGCTTGAATTCCACCACTGTTTGTGACTCCACAACCTCCTCTGGAAGGCCGTTCCATACATCCACCACCCTCTTTGTGAAAAATACTCCTTAATTACCTCTGAGGCGCCCCTTCTATCTTCAAATTGTGCCCCCTTGTTCTTGCACACCTCTTTTTTTGAAAGATGCTACCCTCTTGGACTTTGTTGATTCCCTTGAGGTACTTGAAAGTTTCTATCATGTCCCCCCTCTCCCTCCTTTCCTTGAGGCTATACATATTAAGCTCCTTAAGTCTCTCTTCATATGTCTTCCAGTGCAGACCCTGCACCATTTGAGTTGCCCTCCTCTGGACAGCTTCCATCCTGTCTATGTCTTTGCGGAGATTGGTCTCCAGAACTGCCGCAGTACTCTAGATGGGGTCTCACTAGCTGTCTGTACAGAGGATAATAACTTCCTGTTTTCTACTGGTGATGCCTCTCCCTATGCATCCCAGTATCCCCCAACCCTCCTGCTGCCCTCTCACATTGCTTGCCCACCTTTAGGTCATCTGATATGACTACCCCAGGTCCCTTTCCATTTTTGTTGTTGTTAGTATCTCACCCCATTGTGTACTCTTCCCTGGGTTATTGTTTCCCAGGTGCATTACCTGCACTTCTTAGCATTGAATCTAGCTGCCATACATTTGACCATTCCTCTAACCTTGCCAAGTCCCTTCTCATCCTTTCCACTCCACCTTGTGCATCAACTCTGTTGCAGATCTTTGTGTCATCTGCAAAGAGACATACTTTTCCTTCCAGTCCCTCTGCAATGTCACTTATAAAGACATTGAAGAGGACTGGTCCTAATACTGAACCCTGCGGTAGCCCACTACTAACCCCCCTTTTTTCAGAGTGGACTCCATTTACTATTACTCTCTGTGTCCTATTCTCCAGCCAATTCTTTACCCAGGCTGTCATCTTGGGACCCACTCCATGTCAGAATAGAGGAGACAGTGGTGTTTCAGACAGTGTGAGGAGGACGCATAGTGACATATATTCTTATATGCGATATCCCATTTCCAAAGGATAGATTTGCATGCCAAGGCACAAGTTGCAGCACCATAGGTAAGTGATGGAAGAAGTATGCCATGGGCTATGGCAAGCCTTGCTGAGGGGGTGAGCACATAGCTGGTTTGGTAGGCTATTCCAAGTTTGGAGTTGACCAGTTTGCAGGTCTGGTTGATGTGTAGGTCAAAATTTAGAGACGGATCAAGGGTGAGGCCCAGATATTTAAAGGAGTTTACCACCCCAACTATCAAGTCATTTAATGAGGTGACTTTAAAATTAGGATGAGCATGTTTGAGTTTAGTATTTGTCCCAAAGAGCATAGCTTGGGTTTTGGACTCATTTAAAACAAGTTTGTGGGTAGATAGCCACCCCTGAATTAACTGAAAGTCAAGAGAGAGAAGACTGTTTATGTCCTCAATGCTTTTCACACTGGCATACAGAACAATATCATCTGCATAGAGCAAGGAAGTTGTCCTGCAGAGGTCAGTGGAGATGCTATTTATGAAAAGAGAAAAAAAGTAGGGGGCCCAAACATAGACCCTTGTGGAACCCCAATGTTTATAATGGTCTTGTCTGACAGAGTAGAGTTATATTTCACAAATTGAGTCCTATCAGCTAGGTAGTTCCCAAACTACCTTACGAAGTTATTTGAGAAGCCTAGCGATCCAAGGATGGTAAGAAGGATGGCGTGATCAACAAGGTCAAAAGCCTTGGTCATATCTATGAAAATAGCCCCAGTGAGTAGCCCGGTGTCCATAACCACAAATGTATCTGATTTGAATTTGAGAAGAGCAGTAGTGATGCTATGGCCCTAGCGGAAACCATGCTGGGCTGGGGAAAGTAGGTCATTTTTCTGAAGGAAATCAATTGTCTGTGTGGCTACAATTTTCTTGAGAATTTTATTTAGGACAGACAGTATGGCAATGGGCCTATAGTTAGAGGGATCTTTGCAGTACCTTCTTTTTTGAAAACAGGGGAAATCCTAGCTGACTTCCATATCTCAGTTATATAGCCCTGGCAAAGGTAGAGCATGAAAATCCTGGCTAGGGGGTCAGCAATGAAGGGTGCTGCAATCTTGAAGAGCTTTGGTTCAAGATTGTCAGAACCAGTTGCAGTGCATTCCTGGATATTGTTTAGCAGTCGAAGCACTTCACACATAGTGACTGATTTGAAGAAGAAATGAGGACCATTTGCATTTTGCTGGTTGGGTACAACTGGTTGGACAGGGAAGGAGGAGGTGTAGTTAGTTAAGTCCGAGATTTTGTTGTTGAAGAAGTTGGCGATGGTTCTAGGATTATTACAGTGCACCCCATCAAGTGACATGTCATTAGGGGTGGATACTACATTTGAACCAAGGAAAGATTTAATATGTGACCAAAATTTTTGGGGGTCTCCATAGGAGTTGGTTAGTAGGTCTTTACAGTCGGAGCTTTTGGCTATTTTGATGTCCTTTGTGTAGTCATTTTGCAGTGCCCTGTAGGAGTTGAGGTCAGAGGTTAGCCCAGAGTTCCTATAGCGGAACCAGTCTTTATCCCTTAAGTTGAGTTTAGCTAGCAGGTCTGATTTCAGCCAGCAGGTTTGCTTGTTCCTTACCTGATGGGTCACAAGTTTACAGTGCTTATCCTGGAGCACTAGGAAGTGTTTCAAGAACAGATTAAGGGCAGTCTGAGCATTATCAGACGAAGAATGGGAGACCAATCAGTGGGCAGTAATGTCGCTCAAGAAAGACTGAGGGTTAAAGTTAGCATAGTTGCGGAAGGTAATGAAACGAGGTCCACTCAGTGAAGGTCTATTTTTTCCCCAGATGCAGTATATTGGGGAATAATCAGTGATGGCATCTGGTAGTACTCTAGAGGTAATTACATTTTCAGGGCGATTGGTCATGATCCAGTCTAGTAGCATGTTTGTGTTTGAGTGAAGGGCATGTCTGGTGGGTTCGCCTATCAGTTGGTGCAGGTTATAACTCTGCAATTTGGCCATTATTGTGGATTGGTTACTGCCCTGCCAATTTATGTTTAGGTCCCCAAGTATGAGGACCTCATTTCTTCCAGCTAGGCATGAGATTTGGTCTACTAGTTCATCCATTCCTGTTTGCCCATTGCTTGGGGAATTGTAGGCACATACAATGTGCAATTTTTTGGACCTAAGAGTGAGCAGGACATGAAGTGCCTCACAGTGGTCTAAGGTAGATGATTTTAGAGCAGAGACATCAAGATGATCTTTATAGTAGACAGCTGTTCCGCCCCCTCTTTTGGGAATAGCTCTGTCAAGTCAATAGATTATATTGAGGAAGAGTACATAGAGAATCAGGTATGGACGATTTCAGTCAAGTTTCTGTTATGCATAGAATGTCAGGCTTGTATAAAGTGGTCCAGGATTCAATCTCAGCCAGATTATGTGTAAGGCTCCTAATATTGTGGTGTGCTATAATAAGGCCTTTAGCATTGCTAAAAGTGTCGGGCAGATCATTAGCCAATCCAGGATTTAGTTGCACATCGCCTGAGAGTAGTATAGCAAGTAGGAGAAAATACCATAGCTTGCAGTGCAAGAAGTGACCATGGGCATGGACATGCCAGTGGCATTTCTTTTGGACATGGGCAACCAAAGTAAGATCGAGGTATGAGGTCGTCAAGTAATAGATCCACCTTGGGACTAATAAAGCAGTGAGATTCAGACATTTTGTGGGTCTAACTAGCATGTTGGAAAAATTAAAATTAGTTTTTGAGGAGGGTTGCCAGTTTATATGATAAGAACAGGGGAGTAGGGAGAGTCTGGCAAGTGAGGATACTACCGCCCAGTCTCCGTCCTCCCTGCTCTGGCAAAACCCCAACAACGTCTTGTGCAATCCAGGCTGACTGAATTCCTCTCTGCCACCAACTTCTTATCCCCCTGTCAGTTAGGTTTCAGAAAAAAACATTCCACCATATCCTCCGTTCTCTGTGTCAAAGGTCACATTCGATCTGCTGCTGATAAAGGCCACCTCACTGCTGCTGTCTTCATCAACCTGGAAAAAGCATTCGACTCGGTATCCAATCCTCTTCTTCTGGACACTCTAAAGGATGCAGGGCTTGCCCCTCCTACCATACAATGGTTCAAATCTTACCTCACCGACAGACACCAATGAGTAAAAATCGCAAACTTCTCCTCTCCCTCCCTCCCTATCCTAGCTGGAGTCCCTCAAGGCTTAATAGTTGGCCCCATCCTATTTTCTATATTTATAAACACTCTCCCATCTGCCTGTTACTCATCCCTCATACATATGTATGCAGATGATACCATTCTGTATACCTCCGCCCTGACCCAATCACTATCCACTCTGTGCTGCAACATGACTTCTACAGTTCAAGTCCTGGTTCCAATCAAAATAACTCAAGCTAAACACTTCCAAAACAGTTTCTATGACTTTTGGAACTGCTCAAAGATTAACCAAAGCTATCAATGCTCCTTCAATCACCTTTCTCAATGGCACCCCTCTAAAGATCATCCCCTCATACAAGTATCTAGGAGTTTGGCTGAACCCACAGTTAAATTGTACTATCTACATTGATTATATGACCACTAAACTCTGCCCGAAGCTTGGTATACTATACAGTGATAAAGACTCCCTCCCTCTCCCCATATGTAGGGAACTTCTAACAAAAATGATTATGCCAGTCTTTGATTATACTGACATTGTTTTGCTGCTCAAATCTCTATATCACTCTCTGGAACTTGATTCCCTCTACTATGCCTTGTGTTGTTTCGCCTCTAACTCTGCATACAGATCACACCACTTTCTCTACTATCCTCTCTGAACTTCCCTCCACTCACACACACACAGGCATCTCATCCACTCTATAGCCTTCATTTCCAAATTCTGGTGCAATCTGCTCCCCACATACATACTTTCCCTCCTCTCCCTGCCCCAGCCTTAACATACTTCTTACATTCTAGGGACTCATGTTCTTTCTCACTCCCTACTCCATCCTTGAACATGATCACATTTGCTTTCCACTATCATCTCCCCTCTCTGTGGAACACTCAGTCTGCTGTCTTACCAACTCTTCATCTCACTCCTCTGTCACATCACTGCTCCATCCCCAACCTTTCACTACTTGCTCCGATAACACCTCTTAGCACTTGAAATGTTTGTCCCTTGTTATAACAACACCGATTTTGAGTTACTCCATACCATTTACAGTTGTCTCATTGCACTTAAAATGTTTTTCCTTGTTATAAATACTCCAATCTTTGATACTCCATTCCATTGTACAGTTGTCTCTCTGTGTAGCCTGTTTTTCTATATTGTATTCATTGAAATATTTTATTATGCTTATTATTGTGTAATTTTGTACTGAATGTCTTGTACTATATATTGTGATTCCCATGCTTCCTGTCCCCCAGGTCACACTTGAAGATGAGCCTTGGCTCAGTGTGCTTCTCCCTGTCACCAAATGTCTGAATAAAAAAAATAAAATAAAAAGTACAAATTTGGGTATTGGGTGATTAGTAATTAGCTAGGTGCTGGGTGAATGAGAAATTTAAAATGTTATGACTTTTTAACTGTGTTAGCAACTGCTTGGAATGCACACGTCAGCACCTTAGAATGTGCACAACAGTTTAAAATGTGCACAACAGTGTAGAATGTGCACAACAAGGTTTTTGAGCAGGCTGATTTTCATACAGAACAAGTTCACGTTTAGTTTATTGTTGATTGGTTGACAAACCATTACAAAACATATACAAATTAAAAAAAGCATTAAAAGTTCAGTAATCCATATATACATAATACACGCCTTATTTAAAAAAATATTGGCTATAACCATGATCACAAAAATATCCTGTACTTCCAATTAAAATAAATAGCTTATTGTTAGCAATTCTATTATATAATCCAATTCAGAAATAGTTGAATGTTCCTTAAATTAAGTAATTTCCTACAATCACATGGCATAATCATATAACAAAGATTCTCTGGATTATATGGGCAACTTCAGTGCTGCTTGAAACAGATCCTGCTTGGGCACTCCCAGAGAATAGCCTACCACTCCGGCTACCATATACATTGTTCAATGGAATATCAGTTCAACCATACAGGTGGAAAAAATCAATAATCAAAATGCAGCCTCCCAGCCAAAAACCTAAGCTAATGCTTAGAGTTACTCCATCTCTACGTGAGGTAACATGTCACTGTCATATCATCCAAAAAAGGGTCAACCTATACAGCTGGCTTAGGCTTAGCACTAAAGGCCCCTAACAGGAGTACCTCACAGCACGTGCTGTACCGTACTCCTTTGAATAGTCCCAAAGCCAAGCACACTCTGCCAGACTGAATTTCAGGCCACTAGTATAGGGTGAAAGAACTAGACACATAATTTCACACTGTTTTTTTTTTCTTTCTGCACATACTCAGAGTTTGGTACTGGGCTTCATAACATAACTCAGTCACACCTCTCTATTCTAGATCCTCTGAAATCCATTTCTCATTGGAAATGGTCTGTCAGTTCAGGCCAAGCCGTCCCAGATTTCCCGTACCGTTCACACAACTCACCAAAGAATACAACCATATCAAAAGTTTCAGGATAGATCATGAAATCATTATAGTTGCAGGAAAGTCAAGAACTGTCTAACCACAGAATAGTACCAGGTACTTTAAATTCAATATAAAATTGTAGTAATAATTCTAATTTCAATAGTTAGTATTCAAATACTCAGATAAGGTTACAGTTCTACTAGAGTGAATATATAAATATCTTACTCATGAAGAAGCATTTTAAGTACAGACAGATTGGAACGGTAAAACCATCAAAGTTTGTATTGACCTGCATCACACGTCCTAAAAGGAGTGTTCATGTAGTCATTTTCCAAACGACACTGCCTATAGAACAGCATTATTTGAAAGCCGCCTGGCAGAAATCCCATTATCCCAAAAGAGCCCAAGTATAAACATTTTAAAACATTTTAAAAGATTAATGATTCCTTGTGGTCAAATGGGTTGAGGCCAGAAACTGTATGACTGTCCATCCTGAGGAAAGGAAATTATGATTAAGATAAAAGTTTAGTCTAGCATGCTCACATGGTTCCTGCAAGTGCTAGTCACACAATATAATGTTAGGCCCTTTGGGCATATCAACAGTCAGCTCCAAAAATGCACAGGAGTTCAGATGCCACAATTGGAGCTCCAAATCAATATCAATTCCCACAGTGAGCCTTGTTAGCCAAGGTCCATGTTGGCTTTGCCACGTAGTTAAATAGGAGAAAAAAATATATCATACATAACTGAGGTAGTAACTCCATGTACAAACAATAAAAGAAAAACAAAACTTTTGTTCTGACTTCTTTTGTTCAGTTCAGTATCTCATAGAATGTACTAGGAACAAGTAGCACACAATGTATTTTGCTACAAAAATAGATTTACTAGAACAACATATCAAGTAATACAGATGCAAGTGCAAAGTGCAAAAGTACACAACAGCAAATGCCAGCCTTCAACACTCCCAGTGCCTCGAGCTCTGATTGGAGTCTTCCTCGGGAAGGCTCGGTAAGGATCAAGTGCTGGGTCATTAGCTAGGCTAGCAGTTGCTGCTGTATATTTTTGCACTTTGCACTTGCACCTGTATTACTTGATATGTTGCTCCAGTAAATCTGTTTTTGCAGTAAAATACACCGTGTGCTACTTGTTTTTTGTACATTCTATGCGTTTTTGAGTTGGCCGCCAGTTGTGACTAAGCACCAATCTCCTTAGAGCTGAGTCACATAATGCACCTTTTGGAACTGTGCAGTTCAGTATCTCACCTGCGTCTTTAGCCGCCAGGTAAAAAAAAGATAGATATCTATTCATACCTCTTCAAGGGAGACCCATTAATCAACCTGCATCTCTCTTTACATAAGTACAAAAAACAGGTTTGCAAAGATGAGCACTTAACAAACTGGCTCTCTACTCATACTCTGGGAGTTTCTCCAGTAAGTTCATCCTCTTTGCCTTACTCCAGACCTCATCCATGCTCATTTCTCCAGATTTTTTAAGCAGCCATTTGGTTGGTAGTCATCTCAGATTCTGCTCCTTCCAGGAGTCCATATCTAAAACCAGGCTGTCCATTCACCCTCCAGACTCCACTACCTGTACAGTCCACCTCACATATGCTTGCACCTGTGAAATACACAAAAAAAGAGGTGCTCCTCTAAGCGCAATAACTTAGATACAGCACATCATAAGAACAGCCCAGTTCCATGCCCTAGGCAACAGATAGCATATCGGTAGACAAAGAAAAAGGTGCATTTCTGCACCCTTGGTGCTCACCAATCTTCTGTAATGTCAGTAGAAGAAAATCCAGCTATCAGCCTCCGGTCACAGAATAGTTGGCTGTCTTTATCTTATTTCATAAACTTCTCTCAATACCTTGCATTGGGCTTTCCATAGGCCACAGAACCTACATTCCAGCTTGGGACATTCAAACAGCCAAAAACACCTCTTTGGCCGACGGCATTTCACTGACCAAAACATCAAATTCCTGCAGGCACTCCTCTCATTTATTCAATAATATAAATAAAAATAACTAGAGTTTCATTCATTAAAACTCCAGATAATATAAAATAATGAACTTCATGAGAGAAATCAATAGAATCCAAAAGAAGTGTGGAGCAATGGGGAGCAGAGCAGCATTGTGGCCATCTTGCTGCTCCGCCCCCCGACTCTTTATACAGAATAAAGGACAACCATATATTATATCCATATCCATGTACGGACTTTTGAGAAAAAAGAGATTCTGACCCATCCAGGTCACTCTGATGATGACTGTAATGCATGCTTCCTATGTCTGAATGTCCAGCCACAGTTCCCAGGAGGACATCACTTTCCCTTCTCTCTCTGGTAGCAGTGAAGAGAGATGGACCCACACCTGGGTTTTGGTTAGTACCAGAACATTTGATCCCCTAGACACAATGGCAGTCATGTGACGTGTGTTTTTAGCCAGGGGTTAGTCTAGCAGGAAGATGGAGCCCAATGTGGAGGACCTAAAGGAAATGAAAACCTTTGTCTCACCAGAGAAACAGGAGGGTAAGTAAATAAAAAATAGATAAAACTTGTAAGTGTTTTGTGTTGATTTTGTGAATATGAGTTTGCATTGTATAAAATGCTTTTTATTTGTATGCTTTGTTGATATTACTTAGTCTTTAAAGATATTAAGGCTGTTTCCTGAATCCTGAACACGGCTGGTTTTGAAACTGTTCATTTTCCCATTTATCATGAAAAGCTATTATTTTGTTTCATGAGTTACTCTGGGTCCGATAGTTTTTAATATTCATGAACTTTGGATAACAAAGTCCTCACTGTGCTTTTTGAATTCAGGAATTTGTAAATATTTACCTTCTGTCTCAGGCTTGTAACTGACTTGTGAAAGTTGCATCTCACTTTCATAAGCATACTGTATGTACTGTATGTGATGCCCCTATCTTTTCTTTACAAATGCCTCCTGTCAAAGATTGTAAGTTTTTTTATTTTATGACAGACAGCAACCTTGGCTTATGATGTCACCAGTGCTGTTTCCTGATGCTTTGATGCACTTTCCTGAGCATAATCGCCAGTTTTTTTTTGGGGGAGGGGTATTCACTGTTGTTAAGTTGGGTTTTTATCCTATCCAGGCAATTACTGTAGAAATCAGACTTGGGTCACAACTGATTAATAGGATGATATTTGAAAGTAAAAACAATGTTGTTTATCATTGACAAAGCACTGAGTTTATGCCTCACAAATTTGCAACAGTATTTGTAAAACTCAGCATCTATACAAGAAAATGAATGCTATGACCTTTCCATCAAACAAAAATTGAATGGAAATTATAATATTCTAGACAGATTGTACAGAGCCATTCCTCTTCTTGTCATATTTCCAGAAACTTAGATCTGAAGCATTCTGAGGACCAGTTCAAAAGAGTTTGCTGTTGGTACAGCATGGGAGAAATTGTTCTGTTAATAGTGCTCTGACTGTAACAGTAAAGAGGCAGAGGGATAAGGTGTCTTTAACTTAAAAGCTTGAAAATGTTGAACATTATTTATTTAGTTTTTATTTACTTACTGGGTAAGTGCACTAGACAGTAATAAGCCTACTTTCAGTCAAGAATTGGAAGAGTACAGTTACAAGCACAAAGGAGTACAAATACAGTGTAGAAATAATATTAGAAATGTGGTGCGGGGTCAGTTTGCCTCTCCAGAAACAGCACGGGCAAAAACCTCATAGTGTGGTCCATAAAATAAGTGCAATCTGAAATCGCGCTAGATTATATATACCAACTCCAGGACTGCACATGCATTTATGCCCACAAGGTTTTAGACACTGCATTTTTGGTTTCAACGAATGGACCGGTTACCAGAAATGTTGTAGTTTCACAGTATAATATGTGAACAAAAGCATTACAATACAATACATGATCAAGGTGGTATAGAGATAGTACATTGCATCAAAACAAACTGAAGCATAAGGAGCATCAGTAATAAGGTATATCAAGATAATTAAACACATTTGTAAACCATTTTCAAGCAAGAGTAACATTAATTGAACGTAGCTATGGAAAACATACAGTCATAACATTTTTGTTATTCAATGTTTGGCCACATTCAGGTTTCTGTCTCTCCCTGCTGCTGGCCCTGGATCACAGACTTTTGTCATGGGATCCTTCCAGTCAGTCCTTGCCTGCTATTATGCATAGCCTCAGCTTGTCCCATAAGGCAGAGTCCCTTTCTATGCACCTTGCCAGACCATATTGTTGTACACTGGGCAGGATTGTATCACATTTAATGGAAAAGGCATGAAGGGATCATGCTTTCACCTGGTCCTTTGGGTAGAGATGTTATTTGTCTGACACTATCACCCTGCAGCCAGTGGGTTGTCATTCACTTTGCTTTCATTCTTGCTCACCTCCCATCTCCTATAGGGATTGCTTGAGATGGGCCAGGGGTGTGACTGTCAGCACAGGATCCCCCAAGCTGTGAGTGCCACTGCCAGCAAACCTCTCTAGGCCTCACTCTAAGTGATACACCAAGCCCACCCACCCTCAGGAGGAGAGTATCTTAGCAGATGTCCATCACCCTCCTGTCCAATCTCTGTTTCTATTGCCTTGAGCCAGGGGCATAAACCCAAGTCTCTAGTTTGCTAGGCAGCCCCATGCGGCCCAACACCATGGAACTGGACCCATGGCCCATGACTTAAAGTAGGGGATGCACATATAACTGCCCACATAGTCTGACAGACCATACAATGTTCTTTTAAATGAGGTAATCATCTTAACTGTAGCTAAAAAGAGATATATAGCTGACCAGGTTTGCAATACAGTATATTAGTATTACAGTGGCACCAAATCATGGAACACTATGATGTCACGGCAGGTTGAGCTGTGCCTAACTACATGTAGTTTTTATATATTGTTTTTATTTTACAATTGTAGGCCAGGAAAGACACACTAAACTGAGACTTTTTTCCAGGTGCATCCTGGAAGCACAGGAAACTTAAGTGACTTCCTCATGGTCACAAAGTATGCAGCTGGTGGCTGTGGGATTCAGACCCACTTCTCCAGGGCTGGAGCTCAGTGGTTTTAATCACTACGCTATACTGCCTCCCAGGCACAGCTTGTTCCTGCATTACATCACAAGGTTCCATAAAATGGTGGCAATGTAGTATCAATACACAGTATATTTAAAGTGATTTAGTCAGCTTATTTCATTTCAAACTGACTTATCATATTGTATAAGTTATGTCGGCGAAAGTCATTCTGTCCCATTTTCAATACTTTATTCATAGACTATACTATTTTCTCTGACAAATGCCGCTGGCTGCCTTGTTACAATGCTACCCTTGAATTGTATTACTCGTACTCTGTTTGCAATGTCCACATTGTTGTAATGTCTGTCTTGATGTTCCCCATAATTTGTATTTCTCTGACGTGGAACCTTGTAAAATAGCCAAGGCTCAAAGGTATTTGTAATCCTAGACTTGATAAATAAATAAAATGATAAATAAATTTAGAAACAACAATTGTACTTCAGCCTCAACAAGGTAGGTGAGTTGTTTCCTTTACTTCCGAGTGATGAACATGCCCCATGCTATGATGCCCAGCAAGGAGTGTGGGGCACACCCATTGAAAAGAATTGGATTCTCAATTTTGCATCCTGTTTATCATTTAGAATGGCAAGTTAGAAATTAATGAAGGCTACCACTTGACTAACAAAGGCCTTGTTACAGTAGGACCAGTGACCTTCATAAATTTCCAACTTGCCATTATAAGGTCTTAAGTAGGATGCAAAATCGAGCCCCATTAATTTCAATGGGGCATGCCCCTGCACTCTCCTTTGCTTTATGACATAGCACAGGACATGTTCATCACTTGGGAAGTAAAGGAATTGGCTCACCCACCTCATCAGGGCTGAAGTACCGTCACTTGTTTCTAAATGCAGAATGTAAATAAAGTATTGAAAATGGGGCAGAATGACTTTCGCTGACATAACCTATACTATAAGGTAAGTTAGTTTGAAATGTGACTAAACCACTTTAATCAGCTGCTCTGCTATATCTATCTGGACTGTTACCAGCCACTGGTAAGCTCAATATCTTGTTTAAAATAACTTCTGCATGGGCTTTCAGACTATGTGGGCCACTGTACATGAAAGTTTACCTTAAACTGTAGTGTACTCTGTTTTCATATAACGTTAATCTGCCATTTTGTAATAATTTTGAAGAATATTGAGGCTACAATTATTTCATTATAGCTCAATATCTCCTGTTCTGGTTACATAATTCTCCATTACACTAACCTGCCCAGATCATTACTGCAGTTTATGTTGCTTGCCTGTGTCATCAGTCTTGCAACTAAGGTAGAAACCTATTTAAAACAATGTTTTTAATCTAATTAGGAGTGGAGTGGGACCAAGTGGAAGAAAATGTACTACTTTAGACAATCACATTATACATAACACCTGAAGGTACTCTGTGAGGAATGGTGCTAGTGACATGGTCACATATTTCAGTAGCCATATTAACTTGCTAAAGCTTTGCTGTTACAGGTTTCTGTGGAAATCAAAACACTTAGATTATTATCTTCCATGTCCAATTGTCTTTTGCCATAATGGCCAGCAAAGCAAAGAAAATTATGGGTTACTAGAGGGATATGTGGAATTGCTGCCACACGATTAAAGGTACAGTACAAGATGAAGCTATAGAAGGTTAAAATGGTACAGTTTATTGATAAATAAAACTTTATATCAACATACAGGTCACTGAGTACAGACTGCCAGCAGAGCTGTGGGTTATTGGAATAAGATAATGAAAATGGAAGAAAATAGACTTCCCAAGTTATGATGCACACAAATAGATGATTTGATACCATTTATTGGACCAACAGAGTTGTTAAAAAAGAAAATAGGTGTTTTGAGCTTTTGGATTACACAGAATCCTTCATCAGAAAACAGTGACAGTTACTTTGGTAGAATACACTTTCTTAAAGTCCAGATCATACATAAAAAAACAGATAAAAAGTTGTTAAAAATCCCATTGGCCTAAACTGCTTTTAAAAATCAGCAAATCAACATAGGACCATATAAAAATAACAGAGGTCAATCAAAGGAAAGGCATTTCAAGGTCAAATGTCACAGAATAGATAGCTTCTTCTCTGAGAACAGCCATAAAACATACTAAAGCTACATTTGTGCATCTGTGCATGCATTTGTGAATGTCTATGATTTTAAACCACAAGATAAAATAAGCTGAAAAAATACATAGGCCCAGATATTCAAAAGGGTTGTGCCATGCGCAAGTCCAAAACTGCACCATTTAGCGATATTCAGAAGGAGGCAGTTGCGCCCCCAAAAACATGCTGAGCAACAGCGCAATGAAAATGAAGGCATGCGCAACCAAAGGGGTGGATCCATGCATAAAGACCGCAATGCGATATTCAAAGACTTGCGCGATGTGCAAGAGCAGCACAGCCGGAAATTGCGCAAGCGGAAATGAGCCAAAATCAAAAGGCTCAAGGAAGCGGCGCAAGAACGCTACCAGGCTGCCAAGTGGGGGAGAGAGAGAGAGAGACAGAGACAGACAGACAGACAGCAAAGGGCAGGCAAGGAAAGTGTGGCCCATAGTCTGTAGAGGCCAGCGGGGGGTGCCCGGTGCAGTGGAAGTAGCAGTCAGGACAGTGGGGGTAACACAGCAACACCAGCCAGGGGTCAGAAGCCAGGGAGATGGACAGTACCAGTTTCCACATGGAAGCTGTAATGGGGGTGAGAATGCATGCTGCAGGGGGCGTGGCCATGGAAGGGCCGTCAGCGATGCCCCCAACAGACGGTACTGGTGTCTGCATCAGCTTTGAGCTGTACACAGATGTAGAGATCGGGCTGGTACCGCCTGAACAGGGCAATACTGAGATGGCTCTGTGAGCTGTGCAGTGATGTGATGCAGGCACCCTCATGACGGAGTCACGCTCTGTCGGTGGAGACCAAGGTGACAGCCTGCATGTGCCTGCTCACCACGGGCACCTTCCAGAGGCCAACAGGGGACACCACAGGCATCACACAGTTGGCCACGTCACACATCCTCACCCAATTCCTCAGCGCACTGCTGCCACATGCTGCGGAGTACATCCATTTCCCCAGCACCGTGGCAGAGCATACAGCAAACATGCAGGAGTTCCACAGGGTAGCACATATGCCTGGCGTGCTAGGGGCCATAGACTGCACCCATGTGGCCATCCGCACGCCACCTGGCCCCGATGGCCATGCATATCGGAACAGAAAGGGATTCCCTAGTGTCAACTGCCAGGTGGTGTGTGATGCCACTGGGCGCATAATCAATGTCTGTGCCACACACCCTGGTGGAGCACATGATGCCTTCATATGGTATCAGTCTGCACTGTGCCATCGATTCGAGAGTGGGGACATCCCCACAGGACATCTAGTGGGTGAGTACAGATGTATGGAATGCAAACTCTAGGCAAGGGTGGGAATGCCACAGGTGCCATGGTAGTGGGCACACAGGGAGATGGCCAATATGGACCTGAACATGACACTGATCTCCACTATCTCCACACAGGTGACTGCGGATACCCACTCCGTCCCTGGCTGCTAACACCATACCGGTGCCCCATGACCCCAGCACATCTATGCTATAATGAGGCACATGCCGCAACACGCAACATCATAGAGTGGGTGTTTGGGATGCTCAAGGCATGCTTCTGATGCCTAGACACCTCCGGCGGTGCCCTACAGTACAGCCCCCAAAAGGCCTGTGGGATATTCCTTGCCTGTTGCATCCTGCACAACATGGCCAAAGACCATGGGATAGCCGTACAGGTCGAAGAGGGGGACAGCGATGGGGACGCCAGTGGCGCCGGTGATGATGGTGATGAGCAGCCCCCCCTAGGACGGAGGGACCCCCGACTGATCCGGCAGGCCCAGCTGCACTGGGACACCATCACAGAGGAGCACTATGCAGAACACAGGTAAGTCAAGGGGACATGTGCAACCAACACTGTCCATGCGCAAACCACAGGCACACAGGGGAACACACCAGGGGTGCATGATGGTCAGGGGAGTGGAACAGTCCAGGCATACAAACACACCATCAGGGAGGGGTGAGCACTCATATGGACACACACACACCAGGCATAGAGTGTACATGGGCAGATGCACAACACTGCAGAACCGACATTGCTAACACACAGCACCACCGACCACCCCCACCACCCATACTGTCCAAGTACATGTGTCAGATGCTGGGCACCCTTGCACCTTGGTGTACAGTGCAATGCAGGCATCATCATGCACACGCACCTGTGGACAGCAGTTGGGAGGGTGTGCAGGTGATCCGTGTGTCGGCGTGGTGAGCAGAGCACCCAGCAGTGCACTGCCCACCATGACACACATTGCACACATGGCAGCACCAGACAGGACCCGCACTGGGAGACAGCTCAGTCATGTAGCACTGTCCCACGGCCACCGCAGATGCGTGGGCTGCCCCGCCGTGACCCAACAGCATGGGCAGGCTGAGCAGGGGCCACATGGGGTGGCACTGTTGCACCACCAGGGGTCCTACTGCGCAAACGTGACCTTGCCCGCACAGGGGTCTGCAGCATCCCGAACAAACCTGCACCAGGGGTGCTCAGGTTGCCCACAGCAGAACCCGGTGTCGACAGGCCTGGTGTCATACGACACCGGGAACGGGGAGTGGAGAGTGCATTGTGTGGGGTGTGCGGTACATGGGCACCTGACTGTGTGCCCAATGCATCCACGACAGAGACCACTGCCTGGGTCAGCCTGTCAATGGCGGCGGTCACATCCGTCCACATACGGACCAGCTCGGCTCGGTCCCGAGCACACTCCCTGCTGTGCCGCTCCATGGACACAGACAGTGCCTCCATGGACCTTGCAACCCGCCTCTGCAGCTCTACTAATTCCTGCAGCAGGCGGGTGTGCTCATCCAATGGGTACTGTGCCCCAACGGCATCCTGACCCCCAGGGTGTGGACGGTCCTGATGCACAACACCCCTTGAGGGTGGGCGCTGTTCACCAGGACCAGGAATGGGCGGATCAAAGGGCGGCGGACATGTGCCACTGCTTGACACTGTACCCCCAGACCTGGTGGGTGACTGCTGCTGCTGCCCCTCCAACCACTGTGCCCCCGGGTCCACTCGTTTCACCGCTGTGCTGGCAACAATGCCAGACACCTGCACAGCCACCAGTGCTGCCCCATGGGGTGCAGACAGGCACAGCCTGGGACCGTGCCAGCATGCTGGTACACAAGTTGGAAACCAGACAGGCCCAGGGGCATGTGCTAGCCTGCTGTGTGTCCGTCATGGGACACACAACCATCACTGCCCATTGCAGGCCTTCTATCATCAATGGTGCAGGTACGTGCTACTGCCATGGTCACAGCGTGCTGGCATGCTTGCATGCCAGACTGCTGAGACACAGGCTGTGCACCCCCCGCACCCGTATCACTGACACCAGAGTTTGCGGCCCAGCGTGCATGCTGCTGCAGTGCCTGCTGGCTGGTGGTGGAGGTGGATGGACCCTCCTCCATGTCCAGCAGGTCAGCATCACTGTCTGGACCCACCACCACCGTCTCCTGAAGATGAACAGGATCTGTAACAGAAAGAGAGTACATGTGAGTGCATGTGAACAACCGCCCCCAAACACCACCACCATGTCATACCGTGCAGTGATGGGCTTCCACCTGTCTGGAATCCTCTGCCTGGTACGCCCTCAATGGCACTCGGCTGCATGGCTGCGACCAGTGTCTCCTCAGTTGGGGTCAGCTCCAACACCACTGGCGGGCCCCCGCCAGTGCCAGCATGTGCCGCCCTGAAGGCTGCCACCTTCTCCTTCAACCTCCTGCGGTCTGTCCCCATCTTTTTCTTGCATTCCTGCACGGAGCGCTGGTGGCTTCCGTGCAGGTTAACAGCCCGAGCTACCCCCTCCCATGCAGCCGCACGGGACTGAGGGGTGCCCCTCCATCCACTCAGCACTGGCTCCTCATCCAGGTAGGCCTGGAAGAGAGCCTCCGTCTCTGCTGCTGTAAAGTTGGGCCTCCTCCTCACCCCACCGTCCTCACCCTCACCTTGGCTCTGCTCGGTCATGGCGATATGGCGATCTGTATGGGGAAGTGGACACCTGTCACTGTGCAGTCTACAGCATTTTCCCATGACCATCGTCCTGAACATCACACAGCATGCAACTCACCTCTCACCTGCAGTAACCGAATCTGGCCAGCGCAGCCCAATGTCACATTTATAGTGCAATACATGCAAATTAGAGGAGCAACTATAATGACATGCAAATCACGCCACTGCACCCTTGAATGGCTGATCAGATGATTTGCATGTGTCGGCTGAATATCGCAAATCTGCGCTTTGCGCAATGCGAAAGAGTCGGCTGAGCCAATGGCGCAAATCTGTGCCTGTGTGGTACACTGCATTGCGCATGCCCAGATAGCTTACGCAGGCATCTGTCGTGCTGCTGACGTGCTGAGTGCGATTGGCAATTCAGGCCATGGCCACCATTGTGCCAGTGGTGCTACAGCAATGGGCACTATATGGCGCTGTGGCACTACTGCACAATACTCCACTGTGGCACTGGTACGCAGCTGGTCGGTTGCGCAGGATGCCTATACGTCAGATGGCACTGTGTGTAGCCTTGCGTCATTGCCCATGACCTTGTGTATGACCTTTGCCCCCTGGCACTGTTCGCCTGCCATGTGTACGTCCCTATTGCGCTGTCTGGTGACAGCGCTATGTGAAGTGACGGCGCTGTTCGAACAGCGCGATTGGAGCCTGTGGTGGTCTATTGCGCAACATCTCCACGTGGGGTTACGGCGCAGCTGGGCACCATATTGCCTGCTGTAAAGTTGGTGCCATGGCTAGGAGGAGGGTGGTGTCTTGGAGCCAGCTTGAAGTGGCCAACCTGGTGGCCCTAGTTGAGCCATACTATGATGGCCTTTATGGTGAGGTGCCCCTCACCAGTGCAAGGACTGAGGTGTGGCAGCAAGTGGCCACTGACCTGGTGGGGGTCACTGGACAGTGCCGGTCTGCTGAGCAGTGCCGGCACCCGGTACAGTGACCTCCGCCGGAGGGAGCCAGAGCTTTTAACGCGGCTGCGTTCACATGCCAGGCGGGGCATGGTGCTTAGGCCAGGTGGGTGTGCCATCTATGCACCTGTATTATCTGTAGGAGTGTGTGTGTGTTTTGGTGGCTGTGCATAGGTGATGGCTCGGCCATGGTTGACTGTGTCAGTGTGTGCAGCTGTGAGATGAATGGGCATGTCTGTGTGGGCAGGCACTGTCACTGGGTCAGGGGGGCAGTCTGCTTTTGAGTCACACTGATGTTTGTCTCAACATATGTCTCCCACAGGCCGGGATGTGAGGATGTGGGGCAACATTGATGAGGGCCGTGCCAGGGACCCAGTGCCAGCAGGGGTTGCACCCCACCAGCAGCAGCAGCGCCAGCAACAGCGCCAGTCAGAGCTGCTTGAGCAGTGTGAGTATCATGACTTCATGGATGCTATTGCATGCTGGGGGGCAGTAGCCCTGCACAATACAAACATGCAGGAAAGGGGAGGTCATAATTCCACTATACAAGACACTAGTGAGGCCCCACCTGCAGTACAGTGTACATTTCTGGAGACCATACCTACGTAAGGACATAGAGTGGGCAGAGAAGGTTCAGAGGAGGACAAAAGATGGTGCATGGCTTGCATCACAACTCCTATGGAGACAGGTTGAAGGAACTGAACCTGTACTCCCTGGAGGAGAGGAGGAGAGAGGGATATGATAGAGGACATACAAGTATCTTACAGGGTGGAACAGGGTGCAGGGAAACACTATTTTGAAGTGCAAAGATGTTCCAGGACTACAGGGCATGGGATGCAGTTGGAGGAGGACGATTCAGAGGAAACATGAGCAAGACTTTCTTCACAGAACAGGTGGTGTACAAGTGGAACACCCTGCCAGAGGGAGTGGTGGGGGCTGACACACTCACGGATTTCAGACTGCAGGGATAGACATAATGGAATTCTTGAGGTCAGGGGTAAGGGCAACAGACTTCTAGGTAAACAAAGTAACTTACAGGCTGAAATGGACAGACTGTGTGGGTCATAGACCCTTATCTGCCAACACTGGCTATGTATCTATGTCTGTAGGCACGACACAGGTGACATGCATCACTGTCCAGTTTCACAGCACGTCTGTGTATGCATCACTGGTGGTCCATGCATGCGCTGGGCACATAGCTGTGTAACTGGCATCGCACCACGTTGCCACGTCACTTGCCAGCCTTGTTTGTGCTGTGATGGACATGGGCAGTGTGTGTGTGTGCAGTGGTGCGCATAGCTGGTGCCGCCTGTTTGTGATGGCCATGTGCATGTTCACTGTGGGTGGGTGCATGCCATCACAGGTGCGGGACATTGGGCTATATGGCTTGCAGGTTGGGTGTTGTTCAGGGCTGTGGTCAGTCACAGCCATTGACTGTGTTCCCATTTTCCTAGGCCTCGAGGTTCTCCATCAGCTAGCGAGGGATGTCAGGGCCATCCGACAGCTTGTGGCCCAGAACACCAACATCCTGCAGTCAATACACCGCCATGGCCTGCGGAGGAGGCGCAGGAACTGCAAGACACCAGCAGGAGGGACGGCCAGCGGCTGGCCCATGACCTATCTTCCCTTCCCACTTCTTCCATCCCTACACCCTGCCTTCCTCTCCAAGTTTGTCATCCCTACCCCTTGACCAACCCTACCTTGTATCCGTCCCCCCCCTTGTAAATAGTTGTAATTGTTCTTGTTAATGTTTGTTGTGTTAAAATACATTTATATTTTTATATGAATAATGTGTTGGTCTCTGATTTGCAGCTGCCTATGGGTGCTCAGTTGCAGGGGTGTACATGCCATCTGGGCTGGTATGGTCTTGGTATGTGTGTGTGTGTGTGCGTATGTGTGCATGGGGAGGTATCTCCAGCATGGCAGTGACTTTCGGTTGGTCTTGCCGTCTGCTGCCACCCACTGCTGGGTGCACAGGGTGTGTCTGGCTTGTAGGCTTCTGTACTGCACAGGGTTGACGTGTGCTGGGGGGGGATGCATGGTTTCCTGCAGTGCCAGTCACTGCACATAGGTGGTGTCTTGGGGTCACAGTGCAGGGTGTGCTGTGCGTACGGGGGGCTGATGTGCACTGTGGTTGTCAACCCCCTGTGTGTGGCACTCTCAGCCTGCCAGTGGTTGTGCTGGGGTGTCATGGCTCTGCTATGCTTTGTTGGCTTGTCCCCATGGGCAAGTAGATCATCCGTCCCACCCCCAGTGATGCTGTGCTTGGGGTGTGCAGGTGTGGTGTGGGTTCTGCAGTGTGTTTCTGTGCCCATGTGTGGCATGGCTGGCGGTGGGCCCCAGCCTGCCTCCCTGGATGTGCAGTTCCATTGCTCTGGAGGGGGACTCTGCTTGTGCTATGGCACCTCTGGAATGCTCAGCTGGGCTGCCCTGGTTGCGCCATAGCGCAACATTTCGGCTCAGCTTCTCCTTCCTGGTTGCGCTATGGCGCAGTATGTGCGATATTCAGATGTTGGTTGCTTGCGCAATTTGTTCTGCTCCATGTTTGAATATCGCACCTGTTGCGCATTTGCACAACTGGTTTGTGCTTGTTCCTTGCTGTTGCGCTCATTTTGAGCGCAGTTTGAATATCTGGGCCATAGTATATAATGTTAAATTTCTTCTAAATAAAGGAAATTGTTTAACCAGGAAAGGCACACTAAACGAAGCTTGTTTCCAGGTGCAACCTGGGAGCACAAGAAAGTTAAATGACTTGCTCTGGATTGCACAGTATGCAAGTGGAGGCTGTGAGATTCAATCATAGAACTCCAGGTTTGTAGCTCAGTGCTCTTAACCACTATGCTATACTTCCTCATTGAAATAAGAAAATGTCTTTGTGTTAGGCAAAAAAGTCAGTTTAAGACAACCTGTCCTAGTGTAAATTAAGCATTAACCAAATGTTTCCCACATTTATACAGTGTAAGTACTATTCAGATATGTATGTTTTAAAACCTGTGACAATAAGTCAATATTATTCATGAATATTCAAACTTATACTGTTTAAACATGATCTATCTGCAACTCTGTAACAAATGACTAGTGTTTCTGCCTATTCAACACCAAACTTAACACAGACCCCTTGTAATTGAGATATTGTTATCCTAATATGTCCATGTACTAATATGTGTCTGTATATACCTAATATTCTGTACTATTAAATAACAGTTCTATCAATATGAATCAAAACTGAGGGAATCAACACTCCACCACCACACACCCTCCTCCCTCCCCGGGTTGAAACCAATGTATAGCTAACAAGTAAATAGGAATCCATACTGTATACCCATTTTGTATCCAAACACATTGCAATACCAACATGTACCATGATTATATGTCCATGTGTTGTCCCTGAAACAGGTGAAAAAACAGGAGTTGTTTAAGCAGTGTAATATGACTGACATAAAACCTAAATCTATATTCATCCCGTCCACCACTATGTTCAAACGTACAGTAGAATGTGTCTGACCTCAAACGCCCACCTTTGTTGTGTATTTTTGAAATGACCGTTCAGAACCAGTACTGACATATCAGAGGTGGAGTGATCAGACTGAAAGAAGTGTTGAGCCACTGGTTTTTCAGTCATCTTTATTTTAATAGCATGTCTGTGTGAGTTAATTCAGGTGTGGAGAGGCTGGCCAGTCTTTTCAACATAACCTGTTGGTGGACATCACTTGAACTGAATAAAATAAACAATATTCTGAGATGCACACGTATAATTCCCCTGTATCCTGAAGTGTTTGTTTTGTGGAGTATTGATACAATTGGAAGTGGAAATGTGCTCACAAGTCTTACATCTAGCCTAATTGAAGGGTCTTGTGCCAGCTAATATTCTGTTATTTTGTTTAGGTGTAAGTTTGCTCTAACAATCAGGTTGGTTAAATGAAGTGGTTGCTTAAAAGACAGTAGAGGTAGTTCTTGAAAAATTCACTGCAGGGTGTCGTCCCCATTGAATATTGGTCGAAATGGTATGATGGTAACGTAGCACCTGACTGTACATTACAGATTTTTACTGTGCCTTGGGTGATTACTGTACCCATGAAAATATCTTTGTCTGTCTGTCAGTTTCCTGTAATTACATGACTGCAAGGGTCCATCTTTGATGATAACTGTGGTGTACAGAAAATTAACACTGGTGTCAGAATATTCCATATTCCAGGGAAAGTTTAGTTGATGGGTGGAGGTTGTTAAGTTCCTGATGGGACCCTTTGAGCATGTCAATGCCCTCTGTCCAGATTATAAATAAATCATTAATATAATGGAAATATGCAAGTGGTTTATGCATACAGTGCTTTAGGAAATCCTTCTCCAAATTTGCAATAAAAAGGTTGTATACTGTGGAGCCATCCTGGAACCATTGCTGTTCCCATAATTTGAACATAATGGCTCCCACTAAAGCTGAAGTTGTTGTGTGTTAGAATAAATTCAATAAGTTCCCCCACCAATTCTTGATTGATGTCTTGGTGCTGTCCTTTCTCATGTAGGTATTTAAGACAGGCTGAAATGCCATTTGTATGTGGAATATTAGTGTACAGGGAGATTACATCCATTGTGGTTAATATGGTATTAGGTGGTAAGTCCCTATAACCAGAAAGTTTTTGCAGGAGGTGTGTAATGTCCTGAATGTAGCTGTCCCTTTCCATAACAAGTGGTTTTAAAATGGTTTCTGTAAAACCTGAGATCCCTTTGCTAGGATACCATGGGCAGATACTATAGGTCTCCCAGGATTGCTAGACTTATGTATTTTAGGTAGCATGTATAGTGTTGATTCCCTCAGTTTTGATTCGGATTGATAGAATTGTTATTTAATAGTACAGAATATTAGGTATATATGGACATATTTTGATACATGGACATATTAGGATAACAGTATTTCATTTACAGGGGGTATGTGCTAGGTCTGGGTGTTCAATGTGTAGAAACACTAGTCACTTGTTACAGAGTTGCAGATAGAGCATGTTCAAACAATATAAGTTTGAATATTCATGAACAATATTGACTTATAATGTATGGTAGAACGCTGTTAACCTTAGGAAATCATCATTTCCTAAGGTTGTTAACCTATCGATGAGACGTAGAAATGTTGTTAACCTATAGATGCTCGTCATCGATGAGTTAACAACAGCAATCGGATCTGCACATGTGCGTTTTTTTATTGAGGGAACCGACGGATGAATGCAGTGGTTAGGGAAGGACTGAAGGGCCGTGGTGGTGACTATTTTTCAAAAAGTAAGCAGCCGTTTTACTTTTTACTTGGGACCATACACTATAAAAAATAATGTATGGTCCCTCTATCGGCAACCAGTCACTGTTAACCGTCTTGAGGTTGCCATGGCGATGTAAACCTCTCGAGCTCCGCTCTCGAGGTTTACATGGTTGCCCTGGCAACCTCTCAACAGTTAACAGACCGGTTACTGATAGAGGACCATACATTATCCTTTATATTGTACACAGGCTTTAAGACATACATATCTGAATAGAACTTACACTGTATAAATGTGAGATACAGCTGGTTAATGCAAAATTTACACTAGGACAGGTTGTCTTTAGACCCACTTTTTTTTGCCTAACACAAATATATTTTCTTATTTAGAAGAATTTCAACATTATCTACAATGTATTGTTTCAGCTTATTTTATCTTGTGGTTTTAAAATAATAGACATTTACTAATGCATGCACAGACACACAAATGTAGCTTTAGTATGTTTTATGGCTGTTCTCAGGAAGAAGCTATCTATTCCGTGACATTTGACCTTGAAATACCTTTCCTTTGATGGACCTCTGTTGTGTTTATATGGTCCTGTGTTGATTTTAAAAGTAGTTTAGGCCAATGGGATTTTAATAACTTTTATTTTTTTTTTTTATGTATGATCTGGACCTTAAGAAAGTGTATTCTTCAAACCAACTGACATTATTTTCTAATGAAGGATTCTGTGTAGTCTGGAAGCTCAGAGCATCTATTTTCTTTTTAACAACTCTGTTGATCCAATAAAAGGTATCAAATCATCTATTTGTGTGGATCTTGTGTTACAAAGACAAATACGGCAACACAAATTTGTAAGTTATGATGGGAAGAGTCAAAAATTAAATACAGTAAAACATGATTCCATCTGTTGGATAAGGTTCTGACACATGTACAGTTAGGTTCTACATGGTACCCTGAAATATTTGAGTATCAGGATACATATACCTCTATGGCAAAGCAAAGACTGAGTAACACATTTTTTTCCAAAAGATTTTACAAGGCTGGAGGATTTACCAGCAATGAAGCTATCTAGCATACTAACATACTAAAATGCCAGCAGAATAGGCTAAACGGTCTTTCATATCTGCTCGTTTGGTCAGCCCCCACCATGGGAGGTGATCTTGCTGCCCCCCTCATCCTCTCTGGCTTCTCCCTTCCCAGTCCCGGATATTCCCACTGCACAGGACTTTGCATCCAGAACCCTTCCCCTGTACCTGTCCCACCCCCTCTTGAACCCCTCCACCATCTCTGCCTCCACCAGCCCCCTGTGCAGCACATTCCATGGCTCCACCACCCTCTCAGTGAAGTAGCACCTCCTCCTTTCTCTCCTGGATCTCCCCCGTCCAGCTTCCACCCATGCCCTCTAGTTGCCTCCCTCCTTCCTTCAGAGCACCTTGACTGTTCTCCCCTATTTAACCCCTTTGTGTACTTGAAGACCTCTATCATGCCCCCCCGGTCCCTTCTTTATTCCAATGTATGTATAGAAGCCAAGTGTAATATGAAACAGGACCCATATCCTACATACATAGAGGACAGAGTACATAGGAAGGCAATATGTAACCTACAACTAGATTTGATAAATGAAGCTAAAGAACAGCAAAGCTACTGGACATCACCTAGTCAGGTTAACAGCTATGAATGTGATGCAAATAATAAAAAAAACTCTTGTATATTAATTATTTGAGTGCACGCCAGTGGAAAAGGAACAGGAAAAATAAATAAACCCATTTATAAAAAAAATAGACATAAGAGAAAGTAAGAAACGTGAAAAGTAAAACTGAAAAAAATTGTTGGCTGGAAACAATATTACTCACTTTGCCATGGCAAAATTTGCACTTAAAATGTATGCTGCTCTAAAAGACTGATTTATGCTGTCTAGAAATGTTTTTTATGTATTATATAATTGATTTTACATGAGCTAAACTGTAATGTTTTATGCATGTTTTGTATATCAAAATCTAAATCTGTGGTGATTAAGTAGGAAATATAGGGATTTGCAATGGGCTGACTACAAATGTACTTTGTGAAAACAGCACTTCAAATATAGCACTGTAAAACACACTTCAAAGCATGTCTGCCTTGACAGTGACAGGGTAGGATATTGCATGTTAATTGTCACTATCACTGTAGCTGTCAAGGCAGGAAGAAGGAATAAAGGAACTGAAAGTGTGGTGGCTGTCTGAGCTGCTCCCATGGCAGAGAGGACTAAGGCCTGAGCAGCTAGGAGCACAGAGTGGAAGACCAATGTTCTGTCACCAGTTTCCAGACTAGTAGTTCTTTTGTCTTCCCTCATCTTTAGTGTTGTTCCTAATATTTTGTCTCAAAAATAAAAGACCCCCAAGTTTCTTCCTATCACCATGTCCCCAGAGTTGAATATTTTAATATCAGGGGATGCGGGGACATAGCTCAGAAAAATACAATATGTATAGTTTGTGTTTTTCCCATGGTAGCAGTCATCAGCTACCACTGGTACTATTTCTTCCAGCAGTGTTTTGGGATGGCACTGTTGTTGACAGTGCAGTTTATGTGGAACATTTTTGACAGCACTGTTATTGATTTCGCCATCTTGACCTAGTGTCAACTACAAATATTCTAGTGTGAGGGGAAATGACCATAACTTAAGAGTGGCAGAGTCACAACAGAGTTATGAAAGTCATGCCTACTCACAAGTGATAATAAATTGCCTATTTTTCATTAGATCCAGAAGCAAATGATTTGATACCTTTTAATGGACCAACATAGATGTAACAACCAGAACCAAGTGCTCTAGCTTTCAGACCAACCAGTCCTTCTTCAGAATCCTAATGGCAGTTATTTAGAAAAAACAATACTTTTAACAGCTAGATCATGCAGAAAAAACAGAAAAAATTCCCATTGGTTTAAAATATTGATTTAAAAAAATACAGATGATGATGTCAGAGAAGTTTGGCAGTACCATATTACCTTCAGCTAGGAGGGTCCCAGGGGTCAAAAGTGCTTTGTGCAAAACACATACAAAGAATCCTACTGCATAGAAATTAAATTGACATAGGATAACACTGCTGGAGCAGATGACTCTTCAATCAAGCTACGAGTATCACAGTGTGTATAAGAATGTGATTACTGAAAAACAACCCCCACCCAGATTAAAGACATACTAAGATTGCTTTGGAGTCCAAGAAGTTTCAATGCATGCATTATAGACAAGAAGTTATCAGTCAAGCTGTCTTAAAACCGTCAGTGCACATTGTACCATGTGTAAAACTTAGCTGGACCTATCACCCAACTATACTCTCCATCTAGATATCATGCCCTATGAACTTCAATAACCTTGAGTGTATTGACAGGACTTTATAAATGATAGTTAAATATAAATTGACAGTGTTAGTGTCAAATAAACTCTTGTCGAGGACCACCAAGGAATTAAGATCACGTAGCCTGATATGTACTGATGTCAATAAATTCTCAGTCTGTAACAAATTGATGTACCAGAAGTGTCTAAGGAATCTGAAAAAGAGATAAAAATTAAATTTCTCTCCTCCTCTTCACACAAATAGTACACCCTACCCCACCCACATCCCCATAATGCGGGGGGGGATAACTAGCTTTAAGGAGATATTCTCTCACACACACACACACACACACACACACACACACACACACACACACTCACATACTCCTAATGAACTTTCATTCACATCGATCCCTGCAATAGTTCCCCAAAGGAATTCAGCTTGTCATGAAATCTCAAGTAAAAGGGATCATGTATCCTAATACCTACAGAGCAAAAACGTGACACTATTTAACCTTAATCCTATCTGTGTAGTAACATTTCCAAGGGTTCTGGATAGAACCACAATGAAATAAAACTGCCACCCTCCCCAGGGTAAGGTAACTAGAAGTAAATATTAAGTATGTGTGTAAGACCAGAGGTCTAACCTACTTACATTTCCACAACTCACTACAATATTAGCCTAATGTAAAAAGATCTGTCCAGGACCACCATGCAAATGAGATCTCACACCCCAATATGTTCAGATTAAAAAAAAAATGTTTTGTGACAGTCTGTGATAACACTCCTGTATGTACAGTAACAGGCTAGGTAATCTGAATATGGCAGAACTGAATATACGCCACTCCTGGGTGAAGGTAACAAGTGAGAAGGAATTAATATTCATTATGTGTGTGAAGTAAAGTAGTAACACACTGTAACTCCATGTATCTAAATAAAAACCTACCTCAGTGTGACAGCAAGCCCCACACCTGCTATATTCACATGCCTCACAACATATACCACACCCATACATCCATACACACACACCCACACCCCACACATGCTGAAATCATATGATATGCCCATCTGAAGAAGAAGAGGCCCATGGATATCAATTTCTGTAATGTCCCATGAAGCCCAGATCAAGGTTCATTCCATCTGCTGCCATATTGAGTTGTAAAATAAGTTTAATCTCAAAAGCTCATCTCTGTTGTGTGTTTTGAGATTTCCTTTAAGTCCATTACTGACATATCCAAAATTGAGTGGTCAGGCTGGAAGAAGTGGTGCCCCACTGGTTTTTAGTCTTGTTTGTTCTAATAGTATGTCTGTGTGAGTTCATCCTAGTGCAGAGCTGTTGGCTTGTCTCTCCAACATAACCTGTTTGTGGACATCTCTTGCACTGAATGAAATAAACAACATGTTGTGATGTGCATGTATAACTCCCATGCACCTTGAATTGTCTGTATTGTGATGTAACCACACAGTCCGAGGTGGAAATGAGCTCACAAGTCTTACAGGTGCATTGATTGCAGGGTCGTGTGTGATTGTGTGACATGGGATTCTGTTCTGGTGAAAGCTTGCTCCTAATAATTAGGCTGGCTAAATTTGGTGTTTGTTTAAAAGATAGTAGTGGTAGTTCCTAAAAATACAATTAAGGGTCTCATCCTCACTAAATATTGGGTGGAGGTCTTTAATAATCTTATGCAGAAGTTCAAGGTCTGGATGATATGTGAGTACTGAGGGTATTCTGTCTGTAGCTGTCTATTCTTTTTATTGAAGTAGTTGTTGTCTTAGTACTTGCGTTGCACGTTCTGTTTTCCTGTCAATTTCTCTGGAAGAGTGTCCCTGTTCAATAAAGGTGTTTTTCAACATAGCCAAATGTGTATCTCTGTCATTCTCATTTGAACAAATACTGTGACATCGGAGTGCTTGACTGTACATGACAGATTTTTTTACGTGGTTTGGGTGATTACTTTTCTTGTGTCTTCTTGTGTAGGTATCTCTGTCTGTCTGTCTGTCTGTTGACTTCCTGTAAATACATGCATGTAAGGTTTAATGGTGACTGTGGTGTCCAGAAAATTAACATTGGTGGTGGAATACTCCAGGGTAAGCTTTATGGTAGGGTGGAGGTTATTAAGTTCTTGATGAAAATCTTGAAGTGCATCTGTGCCCTCCATCCACATAATAAACAAATCATCAATGTAACGGAAATAAGCTAGTGGTTTATGGGGACAGTGCCTTAAAAAATCCTCCTCCAAGTCTGCCATTAAAAGGTTAGCATACTGTGGAGCCATCTTTGTACCCATTGCTGTTCCCATAGTTTGAACATAAGGTTTACCATTGAAGATAAAGTTGTTATGTGTCAAAATGAATTCCGTAAGTTCTCCCATCACTTCAGGGTTGATGTTTTGTTCTGGTCCTTTCTCCTGTATATATTTAAGACATGCTGTAATGCCATCCATGTGTGGAATATTAGTGTAGAGGGATGTCACATCCATTGTCACTAAAATGGTATCAGGTGGTAAATCCTTATAACCAGAAAGTACACGCAAAAAGTGCATAGTGTCCTGGATATAACTGTCTTTCCATAACCAGTTGTTTCAAAATGGTCTTTACAAACCCTGAGATCCCCTCAGTCAAGGTACCATTACCAGAGACTATGGGTCTTCTTGGATTGCCAGGTTTATGTATTTTAGGCAGCATGTAGAATGTCCCTGGCCTAGGTTCAGCAGGTATGAGGTCAGTTAGTTTTATTTTGGAGTACATGGTCTGGAAAAGTTCTAATTAAGTCACGTAGTTCATCATTTTATCTTGTAGTGGGGTAACTCTCCAGTTCTCTGTAGTAGGTAAGATCTGTTAGCTGTCTGTTAGCTTCAATAATATAATCCTCTCTGTTTAAAACCACCACTGCAGAGCCCTTATCAGCTTTTTTGATGACAATGTTGTGGTTTGTTTTCAATGTCCTTATAGCTTTCCATTCCAGTGGAGAAAGGTCATAATGGGCCTGTTTATGCCTATTAAGGATATGACCACTGACTTGTTGGCGGAAACAATGAATGTAATTGTTTAGTTTTTTGTTACACCATTATGCCATTCTGTATTCGATATATAATAATAATAATAATAATAATTTTATTTATAAAGCACCTTTCAGTGTATCAAGGCGCCGAACATTTTAAGATCATAAATTCACATTTCGAATACAAATCTTCAAAACATGTATAAAAATATACCATAATAACATAATAAATTATAATAAAATTAAAATCATACTAAAATTAGCTTAGTTATCCAAGAAGGCCATTTTCCATAAATGTGATTTCAAATCTTTCCTAAATATCTCCACGGAGGTGCACTCCCATAACTGGCATGGTAGAGAATTCCAAAGAGTGGGTGCAGCGTGAGAGAATGCTCTGCTGCCTGAAGATTTTAGACTCACTCTTGGAATCTCTAACAACCCCACGTTGGCCAAGCGGAGTGATCGGCCAGGGCAATAAGGCACCAGAAGGTCTTTCAGATAGGACGGACCCTGATCATGAAGGGCTTTAAAGTCAACAAAATGACTTTAAAGGTGATCCGCTACCAGTATAGGAAGCCAGTGCAGTTCGCGCAGCACGGGGTAATATGACAGGACCCTACTTGTCCCAGTCAAACCGAGCTGCAGCTGCTCTGCACCAGCTGTAGGCGATGGATTTGTACCCCAGAAAGCCCAGCAAAGGGCGTGGCAGTAGTTCAAGAGCGAGGACACAAAAGCGTGGACCAACGTTGGCAAAGAGTCAAACGGAACAAGGTGCCTAACCCTGGCAATATTCCTAAGATGGTAAAAGGAAGTTCTGATGATGGCTGACACTTGAGACTGAAGAGTCAGCCGGTCGTCTAGGACAACCCCAAGGCTACGCACCCGTTCGGAGGTCGGAAGTGACACGCCGCCAAGAAAAATTCCAGAAGGCACGCCAATAAGCGACCTTTCAATCTGACCACCTGGGTCCACCACCAAAACCTCTGTCTTCTCCGAGTTCAACTTTAGCCAACTAGAATCCATCCAATCTTGGATTTCCCCCAGACAGTTGTTAAACACCGAGAGAGCTCCATTCTAGTCGGGTGCAAAAGACAGGTATAGCTGGGTATCATCTGCATAGCATTGAAACCTCAGCCCATGCCGTCTTATAATGTCTCCGAGGGGCAGCATATACACTGCAAATAACATGGGTGACAGCACAGAACCCTAAGGCACTCCACACAACAAAGAAATTGGGCCAGAGGAAAAGATCCCTGACACAACTCTTTGTGATCTCCCAGTGAGGAATGAAGTGAACCATTGTAGAATGGTTCCCGACATTCCACAAATTTGCCTCAGGCGTGTTAACAACATCATGTGATCCACAGTATCAAAAGCTGATGAAAGATCAAGCAGAACCAGAATGGAACGCCTCTTCTGATCCCTCGCCCTCAGAAGATCATTAAGCACCCGAACCAGCACAGTCTCGGTGCTATGTCTTTTATGGAAACCAGATTGGAAGGATTTGTAGATACTATGGATGGTTAAATGGTCGTCCAATTGGGCAGCCACAACCTTCTCAATAACCTTCCCAATAAAGGGAAGGTTAGAGATAGGTCTGTAGTTTGAGAAACAGTCTGGGTCCAAGGAAGCTTTCTTCAAGAGAGGTATCACCACCGCCTCTTTCAGGGAGCTAGGAAACTCACCTGACTCCAAGGAGCACCAGACTATTTGCACCAGGACTGGACCAATGAGATCAGAACAACCCAAAATTAGGGAAGTCAGTCCAGGGTCCAAACCACAGCTTGTGGGACGCACACTATGGATGATCCTCATAATATCCACGAACTCAGGTCGACAAAAGGAACTCCAAGAGAATTGAGGCACTGTGATCTCACACTGTCCTACAACATCACCCTTAGAGGTTGCCGGACACAAGTCCGCCCTGATGTCAGCCACTTTAGTTGCAAAGTAATGAGCGAGCTCCTCGCACTCTACTTGCGAAAAGGCTTTTCGAACTTGCAGACAGGCTGGGTTGCACAGTCTGTCTACAGTTTGAAACAGCTGAGCCGGTCAATTCTGAGCAACTGCAATCTCCCTGGACAGGAATTCTGCCTTCTTATGGGTGATTGCAGATTGATAGATAGAGTAATGTTCTATCAATCTAAGGCGGTCGACTTCAAGGGCGGACTTGCGCCAACAACTCTCTAACCTTCGCCCCTGTCTCCACATCTCCCTCAGAGTCCCATCAAACCAAGGGGACCTGGGGTGAAGGGATAAGGGGCGCTCACGAACAGGAGCAATAAGATCCAGGGCAACCGTGACAGCCTCATTGTAGGCCGACACCAGTGCATCTGGATTACGGCTCACCAACGTGGGGGATGATAGGTCAAGGACCACCGCTAGGCCTTGTGAAGTAACATTCCATAATGGGCGGTACCTGACTATCTCCACAGGAGAAGGCCTTCTAAGGGGGGGTCCAAAAATTGAACCTCACGGTGCAGTGGTCAGACCAGGTGACTGCTTCCACCCCCACATCGGATGCATCAATCCCTAGAAGGAAGACTAAGTCCAAAGAGTGTCCAGATTTATGCGTAGCAGTGGAAACTACCTGTGTAAGGCCCAAAGAAGACATTAATTGGAGGAAGTAATTACCAAATTGTGAGAGTTCATTGTCGACCCAGGCATTGAAGTCACCCAGAACTATCAATCTGGGCAACTCAAATGACATTTCGATGAGGAAGTCTGCTACTTCTTTAAGAAGCATTTCCCATCTCCGGGTGGAAGGTAGATGAGAATGATTCGAACACCTACACCTGCAACAACTGTACATTCAAAGGACTCAGCCTCACCTACTGCTACATTCGTGAGGCCCAATTCAGTCTTAAAACAGACTGCAACCCCCCCCTCCCCCGTGGTCCAATCTCAGGCGGTATATCACCAAGTACCTGGCCGGAGTCATGGCCTCCACTGTAGGGCCTGAATTTTCATCCAGCCAGGTCTTGGTGATGCAAGCTAGGTTGGCCAAGCCAACAAGATCAGCAATAATGGTGGTTTTATTACTAACAGACCTGGCATTGCATAACACCGCCCGAGTTGGACAAACCTCAGAGGTTGTCGGGCCTATCTGCCTACTGAAATCAGTAGTGCCCTTGGGTATGGATACCAGACATGGTAATCCCCAGTCTGGATTCCATTTCACCCCAGGGTGCCTTCTGGACTTAATAACCCTGATACGATGGCCCTGCTCGTTCATCCTCTCCTGTTCGCATGATCCCCGGCCCCTTCACTCTCCCACAAACAATCCCCAGTGCTCTACAGTGCTGGTAGGTGTCAAATTGTAGGGGAGGAGTACTAAAGGGGCGGAGGGCGTGAAGAGAGGAGGATGAATAGTGCACCACCGTGGGGACTAGAGGCCAGCACATGTCACTACTTAAGTAAAATAATAGACACCAAAACACAAAAAACACAGTCTTTATAATATAGAAATTATCAAATAATCCCTAAACATATACAATATAATTAAACAAAAACAAAACAAAAACCCAACCTCACAAGAAAATTCGAAACTGGACTAGACTGAAGATCCATTAAAAAATAAAATAAAAATAAATATAAAAATAAAATAAAAAGATATAAACTTTAAACAAATAAATAAGTGACAAATCTTCTCCTGCATAATCCCCCTCCCAGTCCTCTCACCACCGGGGAAAGAGGGTAAAATGGCACTCTCACTGCCAAACCATCATGAAAACATACATTTTAGACAATAAAACAGTTATGGACTCCCCCCAGATTCTCTCACAACTGGGGAGAAATAATATTGATCTTTCTCACTGCCAAGAGAAAAGACACAAACTGTAAAATCAAACAAACAAATATAAAAATAAATAAATAGACAAACAAAATCTATGGACACAGGGACATATATAACAGACATTTATACATTATAGCATTATAATTAATGGGTTGCATTTTTTCCCATTGAAAAAGCCCTGTATTAAATGCCATAATACATGTATGTGTATTACGGCATTTTTTTAATACACGGCTCTTTGAGTCAGACTATCGGCGGTACCTGAGAAGAGTAAGTGGTCTGGATCCCTGCTGTGTGCTAAGGTTCCCCATTATTTTTTTTATTTTAAAAGTAACTTCAGTCCCTTGTTGGCAGCACACAAGGGAAGCCACATACTCAATTTCACATGCTTCGTTGAGCTGAACGAGAAAGGAGCATCGAGAACAGCAAGGGCCCCCCCCAAGTCGTCGCTCCTACTGCCTGTCTCCAGCATCCCTCACCAGCCAGCTCACCCCGGGCCAGGGCAGTGAGTAGGCAGTAGCACCACTAGCCAGGTGCTGACTGCCTGGATCAAAATAACTAAATAAAATCGTTTTATTTCCGTCACATAGAGCATACGCAGGGGCAGAAGGGAGTCGGTGAAAAAATGCACCACTTAAAATTATATAAAACAAAATATGGGGTACAATGTATACACTCAAATTTAACACACACCCTCATTGTTGGATGGCTATCATAAACACCTCAGGCTTCGCCCTCAGGGTTTATGTGCCATCCAACAACTTGGGTGTGTATTAAATTCTCATAAAACACAGCACCACATACTTTATCCTATATTAAATCTGCAGTTTGTTTGAAGATAGTGTTTTTTTTTTTATTTTATCAGCTACAGTAGCTTCAGTGCTGCACTAGGCATTGTTGTGGCCTCTGCACTGTGAAAACAGCTCTCTCTGATTGATTCAGTATTCCTTTGTGATGACAGTAACTTTAAAATCCATTGTGACAACAGTAACAAAATAATTTGTTATATGTTGCTGTTACTGATATCACTACCTAAGATATTTTTTTTATCTTGTCATTTTACCATCACACCTGTCATATATGATGAATATATACCACACCACAGATGGATTATTGGGTAAATACATCATGTTACTTTTTATACAGTTAGGATAAACATTTATTTTACTTAGACCATGTTATTTCCACTTTGAACATTTTATTTATACTTAGGTCATGTTATTTCCACTTTGAACATTTCATTTTCACTAAGACTATGTTGTTTCCACTTTGAACATTTTATTTTTACATAGAATTTAAAAATAGAACACAGAAAACAACGGGAAGGGTAAAGAGCCCAAATCAAAGACACAGAATTGGTGCAAATTAATTTTGTGACAGTCCCTTGGCTGCAATTCTCCAAGGGGGTCCTGGGAGCCTTCTGTACCAGCCCAATTCAAAGTGTGCTATTGCACAGAAGGAATGAAGTTGGTATGTAACTGGGATGAAGTTCTATTCATATAGTAAATTTGCACTGGCACACTTATCATAGCCTTTTGCAATGGCCCTTAACTATTGCCTATAAATAGTGGTAGTAAGGTACTACAGGAGTGCAGCACAGGTGTGTACAGATGCCAAGGGACCAAGATCATCATGGGAGCCTTTTGATACCAGCAACAGGCAGTGCAACAGGGCTAGGGAGGGGATTACCATTAGACTACTTTGGACAAAAGGACACTGGAGTTTGTGTCAGGGGACCACTTGACCAGCAGGGAGACTAGCAAGGGATGTCATTGGAACAGTGTTTCACTGGGCAGAAGTGGCCATAAGGTATAGGTCCAGGTGGGGAGGACAGTTTCAACAGATGTACCACACAAACCACGCCATGCACGGATGTGTAGCTGTAATTGACCCTGTTTCTCTGTGTTATAAACCATGTTTACACACAGTAACATCTGGGCCCCTTCCTTTTTAAATATTAGAATCTGATTCTCACTTCTCAGTGTGGCAATGTTTCATGTTGACTCACTGGGGTGTACACTTTCCATGTTTTCCATTGTAAAAAAAATGTGACTGAGAATGGGGCACAACAGCTTTACAATGATAAGGCAGTTTTTAACTAAAACAAGGTAAAACACTATAAAAATATTTTAAATAGTGTGGTAAATATAAAATACATAATTCATTGCACTGGAATAGCATAATTATCACCACATGAGTGGTCAGCCCTACATAATGAACTTGCACCTTTGCCACTTGTGTGTCATGGGTCTAACCACTCACTAGTGGAGATAACTGTGTTATTCCACTGCAACCTATTATGTATTCCATATATGACTACAGTTAAATAGCAACTTAAACCAGTTGCTGTCAAACTCCGTAATACATGATTGTGATGTCACAAACATGTTTTATGGCATTCAGTCCTCTAGCCCCTCTCCCATGCTAACAAGAACATCTCCTTTCTCAAACCTGTCATAAAAAAAATAAAGTAATAGGGCCCGATTCTAGAAGGGTGGCACAAGTTGCCACCAAACATTACTTGCACCAACTGCAACTGTGACCATGACCCTGTGCCCTATTCTAAAAGGGGCAGGATCTAAGTATCAAAGTCCTGTGATTTGCAACATGCGGCCAGGTATGCTAAACAGCAGGCACACCTGGTGAGCATGCTGCATGCCGCAATGCAGGTTGCTAGTGCCCCCCACGCCCAGCCAGCCACAATAGGTGCCTCTCAGGGCTGCCCACACCCCCTTCCCCCCAAATCCCACAATAACTGCCCCATAGGGCTGGCCACACCATCCACCCCCTGAATCCCACAATAACTGCCCCAGAGGGCTGGCCACACCATGAGCCTACTGTATCCCACAATAACTGCCCCAAAGGGCTGGCCACACCATCCACCCCCCCAAATCTCCCATTGTGAAATGTCCTGCAGGGTGCCACTGTCATCCTCCCACCTGTGCCCCAACCCTGAGCCACCTGCCGCAATTGCGGCATACACTCAGACACTTCCTGGTAGTCTAGTGGCCCCCCACCCAGCCATGCCAGTCCACTCAGCACCTCCCCATCTGTCCCCAGCCAGCGACTGGCACAGCCCACCTCTCTCCTCCATGGCCAGCCACCGACTGAGTCCTGTAGGAGCACTACAATAAAGATGCACTCAGAAATTAATTTCTGAGTGCGTCTGCTAATGCCTCCTACAGAACTCAGTCAGTGGCTGGCCATAGAAAATGAAGGTAGGCTGTAAATCACTAACTGAGAAATGAGAACAGATGAACTGGCATGGTTGAGTGAGAAGTGAGGGCACTAGACTACCAGAAAGTTTCCAGGTGTATGCTGCAATTGCGGTGGGTGACTTGGGATCAGGGCACAGGTGGGGGATGACAGCGACACCCTGCGGGAAATTTGCAATGGGGATTTGGGGGACAGATGGTGTGGCCAGCCCTCAGAGGCAGTTATTGTAGGATACAGGGGGCAGGGGGTGTGAGCAACCCTGTGGGGCAGTTATTGTAGGACATGGGGGCTGTTGGTGTGGGCAGCCCTGCGGGGCACATAATGGGCACTTCGGGGGTGGGGGCACCCAGTGGGGTATGCTGGACATGGGGAGGTGGGCAACTGTGGTATGTCCACTGGATTGTAGGTGGGTCTACAGGACCCCCCAGAGGGGTGTCCGTAAGTTACACTGGCTAAATGCTGGTGTAACCTACGTTGCTGGTTCTCCTCCGGGGGTTCTTGTAGAATCCTGACCTTGTGGACTTTGATGCTACTCTTCTGGAATGGGGCACAAGTGTTGCCGTAAACCCTCTAGCACCATGTTGCAGGGGGTTTATGGTGCAATTGCCAGCATAACAGCTGTTTGGTGCAAGTGGACTGCGCCATGTCACAGGCCACATTGTAGAACTGCGTATGTCGCAACTGCTGGTGTAAGTTGCTACATGCACCATTCTACTTGGCGCAACTGCTGTTACACCAGGCGTAAGTGTACTAGAATCGGGCCCATAGACATTAGTGACCCTTGACACTTTTTAAGTGTTTACTTCTCTAGTCACTTGGCATTTTATAACCAGTATGATCTTTACCTTCCAAGACAAACAATTGTCTTCAATTTGGAAACAAGCTCTTGGCCAAACTCCATCTTTGCAATGATAACTTGTCACTTTTTTTTTTGAATCTCATCACATTCTCTGCCAGGTTATATGATATTTTAATTGTGTACTAGAGTGCATCTTTGTCCAACCAAGTGTATGTCAAAATGAAGCAGCTTCCCCTGAAGTTCCTGGTGACAAGTGTTCCATCAGGAGGGGACATTTTAAGCTGTGAGTCAAACGAGTTGGAGGTAAGAAGATCAAGATTATTAGTTCCATTAAATCTACTGCCACCACTAAAGCAGATAACTGTTTAATAAGTCAACACTAAATAATGTGTTATCAACACTTTGAAAAGCAACTTCCCAGCAGTTACAACTTTTGCTATTGTATTAGTAACTGTAGGACCCATGCACATAATATATTAATAAGCATATCATTGTTTTACATGACATCTACTTCAGCAAAATAAATGTTATCTCCACAAAGAAAATGTAATATCTATAAATGGATGTTCTATTATCTATGAGATTATTATGTAAATAAATTGTAATTCATGGAACTGGAAAAAAGTCATACTCCATTTGGGCAGCATAACCTTTATCTACGCAAGGTTTATTATATTATGAAATGTCATTAGGCTTCTCTATAAATGTTTGAAAGCAGCTTTTGGAGGATAACCAGAGTAGCTGCGCTGCCTATTTAATTTCCTCCATGATCAAAGCACAAGATAACTAGATAAATCCATTTTATTTGGCCTAAGATTAAATCTGCAGCCGTTCTAGCTGCAGGGGCTAGTTATTAGTCATTACTGGCCATTTAAGCTGTACTTTTTTTTTTGAAGACAGTCTAAAGCTTCAAAGAACAAATTACAGTCAAACTTTAAATGAGAAGGGTTAGGGCCAGACTGCCATAAGTGGAGGTTTTATGTGAAGAGCAAGCTCAATCAAAACCTTCAGAGACTCCATAGCTTGTGGGCAGTTATCCTTGACATTTTCAGGAGGTTACACATTTTGATTAAAGTAACATTTCCTCATTCCTCTCTCTTGGTAACTTATGTCATCTGCTGCTCAGTCCAACATCATGCCTATATGGCAAGCCTTTTAAATGAAAGAAAATACCTGCCTTTAAATTGCATATTTTTTTCTTGAAGAGCACAGTACATCAAGTCATTTTGAAAAGTTTCAATCAAAACTTTAAAGTTCAGAAGTTGTAGCTTTCCTGCGTGATTGTCAAGCACAATGCCTTTTGTAAGTTCTGTAGCTTGAACATAATGCTATTTTATTTATTTAGTTTTTGCTAACCAGAGGCATTCGCTAGTCAGAAAGTTACTGATTTTCGGCACAATCTGGAAGGTTACAATGAAAATATTAGGCATGCTGAGGGTTAAGGTGGAATAACACACATGGTTAATGAAGGTTGTGTTGCATCACAAGAAGTACATTAAGACATGATAAACATAGATTGTATTGCGGAGGCAAATTTTAAATCATTTGTAAAAAAAATAGAAATAATGGAGCCAATGCAATATTGTTTCTACAAGAATTATGGATTGCCAGTTACAGTTCAGCAAGCAGGTTGCATGGTTGTGAAGTGGATGAGGAAGGCAGCTTATGCTGACCAAACTCTAATAGGTGAGGTCAGAGTGCAGATCCATCCGGTTACCTTTGTAAGGAAAAGTGAAATTTGACTATGTCAACCTCCTGGAGGTGTATTTTCAGGTGATGCTTGACCAGCAGGCATTGGGAATTTAGGGGAAGAGAACCCAAGCCAATGACTACTCATAGGATCCTGCAAGACAGAGGAGTGAAGCTGACTCAAATGCAACCAAAAGATATTTTTTGAAGGGAAAGGAATATGAGTATTACAGCAAACAATGAAATTAAACTACTGATAAAACTGGATTATTACAAAAGGTTCTCCTCTAATGCAATTCTATAAATTGTAAAATAAAATACCCCAAGTAGTAAAGTAAGGATTCACTATACATGCAGTATATGAACTCTAAGGGTTCTTTAGACTTTAGAACAGAACAATTTTACAGAATGCTAAACTTTATACCTGCTATACTTTAGAATAGTTTTGCAGAACTCTAAACTCTATACTTGTAATTAAATGGCACAGACTCTAATACTCTAAGCATACATTATACCCTATGGCAATTGCAAGTCTCTAAACTCTGTTGCCTTGAAATGTCAGACCAGTGAATGTTACAATGAATGGGATACACATACAAGGGGATATTCCAGGGATGGTACTAGAAGGGACAGGAGGAATCAGAACAGCTTCATCTTGGAATATGAGGAGCATCTGGGGCTTGCCTCCTCCCCTGATTAGAAGGACTTGGCTGCCTGGTAGAGGTCATGCTGGACTGCCAGGCCAAAGATGCTTCAGGACTCCTACATTGGTTGATAGGTCATTTTAAACTGCCAATTAATGAAGAGCAAAAGTTCCTTTCACTAGATCCTCTGGGAGTCGGTAGGGAGGTCATTGCAGACTGCCAACTAGGGTCACCTTGAATACTCAAGAAATTGCATCCTTGAGCTTTTGTCATTTCCAGCCTTGCTGCTTCTGTCACTACGGGACTCGGTTACTTGACAAATGACTCATGGGGACTGAACTGTGTCACGGTTCAACTAGTCTCTGGGCATTTCAGGGCACTTGGCACAGTTCATTAGCAATCAGCACAGATCCTGGGCAGTTACCACAGTTCCTAGGGCATTTTACACAGTTCTGGGGCAATTAACACATTCTATGGGCAACTAGCCAACACAGGATAGCTGTCACAATTCAGGGTAACAACACAGTCTATATGGTAGGAAACAATGACACTGTTCATGGGGCAGTTAAACAGTTTCTCAGTAGCAGATAAGTACATAGACAGTGGGCCCCACACATCTAGACAAAACAGTTAAATTATAGGGGTTCCAAAACACCAAACATTCTTTTAAAGATAGGCAGCTTTTATTAGGTGCACCATCTCTTTAAGGATAGCTTTGCAGTACCTTCATGAATATGGATTTCCTTAATTTAAATAGTCCTGCTCCTTTTATCATTGTTGCCTATGAAGCTGTCTCCAAAACCCCACCCCGTAGGCAGTTCCATTGGCAGGACTCATCCGCCCTCACAGCCTCTGGCTCCCATGGAGTGATTTTAGGAACTCCACCCCAGGGAGAGGCCTTTGAATGGGGTCTGGTTGCCCAAAACAGCTGTGAAGTCTCCAGTGCTGCCAGTAGGTGCCAAAATTAATTCTTTTTTTTTAAATAATAAAAAAAACAGTTCTTCCGGTGGCCAGCACCTGACTGTGGTGTTATCACCACTCACCCTGCCACCCGTTTCATTTTCTTGGGTCTGGGACTGCTAGGCTGGAATCAAAAGGAGGCCTGGACCCACCTCCTCCCATGACCTTCTTGGACTACTACTGCTGCTGGGCTTGGGCTAAATGGAGAGGACGGCCTTTCACTGCTTCCCCTCCATGATGGACTGACCACTGCCACTGGACCCGGGGCCCATATAACTGCAGGGGGATGGAGGAGGAGTCACTGACTTTCTGGACCAGACAGGACATTGGGAGGGACATGGAACAGAAGGTAACCGCTTCCTTTCTTGCTTTGCCCAGCCAGCCAGCTGGTCCCTCCCCTTTCACTTGTGGCTGCTGCTCCCTCGGCTGCACTTACTGGACTGAACTGCTGCTGCCATTCGACATGGGCTGAAGATTCTGCCCCAGAATCCTCATGAGCCTGACCCTGCCTGCCTCTCCATGCACTCAGGAGCCACAAGTGTAGGTTCCTGGTGCCTGACATTGGGGTTGATTACAGCTAGCAAACAGGGACAAAAAACTTAATAAAAATATATATGTATATTTTAAAACAAGTCCTGCAGGGGCTTTACAGAAAATACATTGGTGGGTATGGGGACTGTGCCTAATGTGTCTCCCTTTCTCTGTAGTGCATCCTGGGACACTAACCTTTGGCTACTACAGTTGTGTATGATTCAAATAAGACAATGTTACAGCATAATTAGGTACAGGAACAGGTATGTCCCAAGATTAGGTTATATCCTTTTCTACAGTAACCCTTTTGTCTTTACATTTTAGATTGTCTTAAAGGTGTACAATTAAAGGTAGGGGTTGTCACTTTAGAAAACTAGAAATGGGTGAGAATTTTATCTTCTGACAGCCGAATTCTGGTGAAGCGCTGATTTCACTTCCATGAAATTTTACAACAATTTTGCAAAATTTTACCAAATTTGTGATTTTGGTTATTTCCACCTAATTTTAAAAGTATTTGTCCAATTTGCACTAAATTTGGTATGTTGGCTGTCCCAGGGCCCATACAGAAGTGTACTAAGGTCAGATCTCTAGCTTGAAAAATAACAGTTATAAGCCTCAAAAGTTTCAGAAATGTTAAACTTACAGTTAACAACCATGTCAGCTAAAAGCATTTTCACAAATTGCACCAAATATGGTAGGGTGACATTAACCATACCCATACATATGTGTGCCAAGTTTCAGATCTCTAGCTTTAAAGGTAACTAAGGTATAAACCTCAAAACATTCAGAAATTTTAAAATTACATTTCACAATTACGTAAACTGCTGAATTTTAAGCCTCTATATATCAGAACATCATGCTACCATGCTAATGACCCGTGTTCGAAAGTAAGCCCGTGGAAGTCATGTCCAGAGGCAGGTCATAGCTAAACCTTACAATCTCTAACTAGCAGTTTTTATTAATCGTCCAAGAAAATATGCATCTAAGTTTTCAATTATCTAGCTCCAAAGGTGACTAAGTTGTAAGCATAGAAATAGTTTCAGAAATTTTCACAATTATTAAATTGCTAGACTTTGAGCCCTGTAACTTCCTCTCTTCATCCTAATGTCATGGAACTTGGCAGGCTTTTAGAAACTGCCACAGACAATAGGCATGCCAAATTGCATACCCCTAGCTGTAACACTGACCGAGCTATGGCCAATTAAATAATTTTGGAAAATTCCAGACAATTTCATTAAAATTCATAGAATTTTGTGTGAAAATTCAGTGAATTCAATATTTGCTAATTTCACCCACCTCTAGGGTCACGTCTACACTACAGGGAGACTGAGACTGGACCATAAGAAAAAAATAGAAACAGGCTGATTTGCCTATCTAGGCTTCCATCATTTATCAATAGTTGTAACACCCAAGACCCACCTCCCTTATGAATTTGTTTACATATGATCACCTTCAACTGTTCTTCTGATAGTTGCTTGGTATGTCCTCTAGTGATTTTGCTGCTTTAGCTTCAGTTCAATATTTAGGTTCTAGCTATGCATTTAGTCTTTTACCAAAATTATATATGTGGGGGATATTCAATGGCCTGTGTTCAAATATGCCATTTATTTCCATGACTGAGGGGGAGGGACCATAACTCATGATTGGCAAAGCCATGAATGAGTTATGAAAGTCCTGCCTTCTCACAAATAGAAATTAATGGCATATTTGAACACAGTCCATTGTATGTTCTGCGTATACAATATCTGTGTTCTGTTTGACAATTACAAGTAGATTCATTGTGGGATTGGCAGAATGGGCTGCCAATCAAGTTGATTGTGATGAAAGCAAGTGAAAAATAAACAGTGTTATTTACCCATTGGGTGAATGATATAAGCTTATCTTTCACTTGGGTCAGAAGTCTTGGGAAAATAATACATTTATTTAAGTAATGGAAGCCCTACATACTATATATATATATATATATATATATATATATATATATATATATATATATATATATATATATATATATATATATATATATATATATATATATATATATATATATATATATTATTTATTTATTTATAAAATGGGTAGGGAAATTGCTTGAGACTTATTGGCCATCATTCATCATAAGACCGTGCGTATATCAGATGGCGACCACACACCTGCACTTTTATCCCCCCTAAAAAACAATTTTACCATTTTATAAGCTAGATAACCCACTCTAGGATGTGTGGTTGAGCTCTGATATACGCACACCTTGGGTGGTTGACACACTCGGCCGGTGGCTTCGAATGCATAATGCACACCAAGGCATGTGTATATCACAGTGTGACCACACACCTAAGAGTGGGTTATTTATTACGTATATATATATATATATATACATACATATATATATATATATATATATATATATATATATATTATTGCAAAAACTCTGTTAATGCAACAGTTAGGGTTATTTCTACAGTGACAAAACTGAGGAATTCAATGTTAGGGTTTTCAATTATAACTCAAACCCCCACCACTCACACACACACACACACATACAAGCGAGGGATAGTACAAGGCAACACAACCAATCAGAAACAGACACACTAAGGTAACAGAAAGAACATACAACTTTGTAAACATACCACAAGAGCCATCCATCATCATGTTTCACCAACTGTATCACTTCTGCTGCCATCCCAGTGTCTTGGGGAGGTACACCAACATGCTGTGCAAGCATGTGAGATGGTCACAGCATGAAATGTATACCTACATGCAGATACTGGAAGAATACAGATAACTCCTTGTACTACCAGATGGTGAGTTAACAATGTCATTTCATCCCTCCACTGGGCTAGAACAACACTGTGCATATGTCATACTATTATGCCAATGTCCAACATACTCTGCACTACCATGTCTGCATCACCATACTAAACCAGTGCCTATGTGTCAGTATGTCCATATGTCATAGTGTCACAACATGGTTATTCAAATACTGCAGGAACATCCATTCATCAAGCTATAAGTACAATCCAATCTACATGTCACCATGACAGTACAGGGTGGTTTCTATCCTGTATTTTGATTCCTGTTTTGACATACAACAATACAATGCATAAGTGACATGACCTATATTTCACAATGAGAACAGTGGAACATATCGGTAGTATGACAGATGCATTGTGTTGTGCAACTTTAGTACACGTATGGTAGTGCATGGGCCAAGGCATCCTATCTTTTTACTGTTACACATGGAGAAAGTGACATATGGGTACCATGCCACTATATGTATTTAGTACTACATGGGCAACATACCACAGTAACATGTTAATAGTGTGCTCTATGGACTGTGACATACTATGTGAATTGAGAGATGGGAGTACATGGTGCAAAACACACTGCTCTCCCAGCCCCAGATTGACAAAGAATACAACAGGGTTGAAATGTTATGTCAATAGTAGTATTCCTCCATGTAAATAGTGTAACAGTCTGCATATATGACCTTTACAGCATAGGGTTACTCAATGATTAATCACATGTCTACACAATGATAGTAGAACAGTGCACATTACCTAATAGCAGCACTGCATAATACTTCACATTCTACAGTTATGTACCTCTAACCATATAGAAGTAGAGTGTCTATATCTCACACTCACACTGTGTAGAGCTTTACACCCTGCAATGCTATACCTCCTCAGATAGGCATATGTAAGTATCTGAGCAAATGCAGTACAATGTAGCCCAATAGTTCAATTCATTTAGTAATGATTAGGTGCAGTAAAACAATAACAAATACTCATAATCACTGTATACTAAACAAATGTTGTTAAATATGTTCAGCATTGCCTTCCTAACACCTCACCGCATCTTTGCACAGCATGTGGGTGTACCCCCCCAAGACATTGGAAAGGCAGCAGAAGTGATACAGTTGGTGAAACATGATGATGGATACCTCTTGTGGTATGTTTACAAAGTTGTATGTTCTTTCTGTTACCTTATGGTGTCTGTTTCTGATTGGTTGTGCTGCCTTGTACCATCCCCTGTGTGTGTGTGTGTGTGTGTGTGTGTGTGTGTGTGTGTGTGTGCGTGTGTGTGTGTGTGTGGGGTGGAATTCAGAGTTAGAGTTGAAAACCCTAACGTTGAATGTCCTCACTTTTGTCACTGTAGAAACAACCCTAACTGTTGCATTAACAGTTTTTTGCAAAGAATTTCCTTCCTTTATAGACATTGTAATAAAGTAAACAAATACACAGCTTCAAAAGCACAATTTTTTACAGTGAGAGCATAAATCCTCTACAACACCACTGTACCATACCCTAGGAATGTGCCACAGAAACTCATAACAAGTATCAAACCCTTTGTTAGACATGTCAAGCTATAGCTTCTACACACATCTATGCATACTAATATTCTCAGTATATTCATTAATGCTTCTTTTAAACCTGAGGCATATGCCATTTATATACAGTTATCAAGAAACACAACAGAGGCAGAAAATAAGTTTAAAAAATATTTATTAATCGTTAGGTGCCAATTCTGTTTTAAGAAGGCCACATTGTACAGTTAGGCTTACCAATAAAAGGCAGGCCAGGTTGTCTGATGACTTCTGCCAGGAAGGAGCAAAAAGGGGAAGGGTTGGGGAGAGGGGCGAGGGAAGTATCAAATAGAGGGGAGGAGCCAGTGACATCACTAAGCCAGGGTATGAGTAATATGACAGGCGACGCCGGAGCCCCAGGGATTGGCTGGAGGGGCAAAGCTTCAGGGGGTCCTGAACAGGGTCCTGGGGGGTATATCAGGCCAGGACACAGTAAGGACAATCTCTTTTGTTGGGATTTTTCTTGGGCACTCAGCACATCGTTGGCAAGGTAAGGCACATGGAAGCAGCTAGGCCTGGTAGGCCACATATCACAGGTGGCTGGGCTTAGGGTGTTTTGTGTGTTTTTTTGTTTCTCCATTTCATTGCATTGCAAGTACAAAAAAAACATAGAAAGCATAGCATAAGCTAGTTACCATGTATGGTAGTGCATTAATGTCGCTTGATTGTATGTTGTGGGTGAGCAGGAATGCTGAGCCCAGTGGTCTAGTTGTTAGCAGTGTCCTTTTGCTATGAAAATGCTTTGAGAAGGGTTTGGACTTGAAAGTGTGAGTGCACAAGCTGTAGTTTTCTTCGTAGGAATATGACTGATGGCTGGGGAGACACCCAGAGTCAGCATGGCTGGTTTGGTTTGGACGTGTGCTTAAAAGGCCAAGTTTTGGTGGGGGCGAGCATGAGAAGACAGGGGCAGGCTGAATGCCCAGCTGGTTAGGAGAGAGATGAGTAAAGGTGGATGGTGAATTGGTGAATGCAGAGCTGCTGGAGGTGTTTGCTTGGTGGGAAGGCAGGCTGACATTTAAAAAAAAAAGTATGCTCTGAGGGTTTCCTGCAAAAAGGTAACACTTATTTCCTGGTGTGGCCTGAGCAAGAGCAAAGGCTCAATCTGGTTTGGAAGCAGCATGCTCTGTGGTGCTGGTTTGTGCAATTGCTTGCAGGGCTGTAAAATGGTCATTTCTCCTGGTGTGGTGTAGTGGGACAAACAGCTGAGAGCAGTCCTAAAAATGGTTGGTGCAATCGCTCGCAGGGTGGTAAAATGGTCATTTCTCCTGGTGTGGTGTAGTAGGACAAACAGCTGAGAGGAGGTTTTGGCCCTGCACACACGGTGGCAGTCCTAAAAATGATGCTCTACCAAAATCAGGGCCAGCGTGGTGCAGCTAGGCCTCAGAGGCCACATGGCTGTGGGTGGTCTAGGTGGCGGATGGGCTCACTCCTCACCACAAAAGAGGCCTTTAAAAGTAGAATGCTTGTGTGAGGGGAATGCAGGTGGGCTCATTGGGTTGATTCCAGAGGTTGTTTTCAGCATTTCAACAGAAAAGCACAACATAATAGAAGGGGAGAGACTTTTTTTTGCAGAGCCAGAGGATGCTTGGGGATATTACATGGAATGCCTGGGCAGGAGTGGAGAGCAGCTTTTGCTGTGTGTGTTTGTTTTGCAGTTAAGCGGGATGCTGCAGCCACACTGCTGGCAGTTGGGAGGCACTGGATTTGGAGGCACGGATGGTTGGTGGCCGTGAGGCATGAGCTGCAAGGTCTGGCTGGTAGTAGCCAGTTTTGGGCCCGCAAGAGTGGACCAATAGGGTGGGGGGTGTAGTGATTGGGTCAGATGCACTACAGGCACACACATTTGTGGACAGAGACTGGGTTAAAAAAATAAATAAATAAAATGATATTAGTAAGGAAGCAATAGAAGGGAAACAAGCAGGCAAGTGGGGGACCTACCCTCTCAGGTGCAAAGTGGGGGCTAGCGGTCATGTTTTCTTGGGACAGGGCAATGGAGTTGGGATCCACAGCCAACATGGAGGGGGCAGATGGCTACTGCAGTTGCTGGATCTGGGGGGAGGTGATAAAAAGGCCTTTTGACTGAGCAGCAGAGCTGTGGCAGGGGAAGTTGTGGGCAAGAAGGGCCCGCACAATCAAGAGGAAACATAACATGATTGACGTTTTTGGCTGGCTGGATGAGGGTGAGGCAGATCCTAGGTGGGCCACATTCTGATGCTGACAAGGCTGCACACATGGCACAGAGCAGCAAGTGGCCTACTGAGTGATAGCACAAGACAAAGGGAACATGAGGGCTGGTGGTAGGGACAGGGGGCTGGGGTGGGGAGCCATGGACCTCCTACAGGCCAGGGGGGACTCTCCTGTCCTCCAATTTGCATACTGGGGGTTCAGAGTGGGTAATACCAAAAAGAGAAAAAAGAGAAAGAAAAAAAAGGGAAGACCAACAAGGGTTTGGTTAATAGAATAAAGATAGTGAGGAGAAGGGGGGTTTTTACCGGTTGCAGGAGGCATTTGGGGCAGGTGAAAGTGTAAGGTACCCCCTCCTCCAGGTGGGGGGGCAACAATAGAGTGTTCTTGGAGCAACCATGTGGATAAGGGAGGACGAACAGGGTCATGGAAGCCAGGGACCCTAAATGGGCCAGCAGCCCTAGCAAATGGGACCACAAAGCCGTGTGGGCCATGGGGACCAGGCATGGGGAGAGGAAGAAAGGAGGGCCAGTTGCTGAAGTCTCTACAATCTCGACTGGTATGGGTGTGTGTGTACACAGATCTGAGCATTTGTTTCTCCCTCATCTATATGCAGTGATGGAATTAGAAGCAATAGCACCCTAGCGAACCCCGATGTCCAGCGAAAGGATGATGCAGGAGGTGGCAAAATTAATGGGGCAAATGACGGAGCTGGTGACAGCGGCAAAATAGAGACAGGCAGAAAAGGAGGTGCAGAGAAAGTGGAAGGAGTGAGAGGAATGCCTGGGTAGGGGAAGAGGGGGTAAGAGACTCAGGTGGGAAGTACCACCCCCTGCACCCATCCCAGCACCTGTGCCCACACCAGAACCAGAAGAGGAGAGCGTGGATGGTGGTAAGAATGATGCAGATCTCATTAATGAGAATGGGTTAAGACAGTATTTAGAGGGGCTGTCTGGAGGCATGGGGAATGCTGGGATTGAAAAATGAAGAGGGCCATGCAGGCCTTAAAGAATAAAGGGGCTGGGGCAGGAACGAAAGGGGGGCCAAGCCACCGGGAAAAAAAATTGTATGAAGGCACTTTGAGCTGCTCGACTGGGGACCACGATCCAGCCTTAATCAAGAAAAAATTTGGAAAAGGGAGTATGTCGACATATTTGGGTTGGTGGATGAGGATGCAGCCAAGAAATATGAACAGAAGGAGTCAGTGGTGATGTCAGAGATGGCAGTGGTTCTGGCGGTGGTAGGCCACAAGGCTGAGGAGGCAAAATACAGGGGAAAGACCATCGAGAATTGGCAAGGGGGTTTCATCATCTACAGCATGTTGGTCCTGGAGAAACAGCCAGAGCTAGCCATTCCCTTGCTGACTTACATGTCCATCATCTGAGATGTGTACAAGGCAAAAGTAGGATATGGGTGGCTCAAATATGATGAGGCCTTTCGGAAGAGAATGGTGGCAAAAGGTGATCTGAGGTGGGAATGTACCCACTCGGAGTTGTGGGTGAGGACCCTTTCAGGGGAGAGGAGTAGGACCAGGGGTGAGCACATGAGAAAGAACCCTCAGGCTGTGGGGTCCAAGACCTGCTGGGGCTTTAACAAGGCAACCTGCACTTGGAACGGATGTAAGTTCAGGCATGCCTGTTCGAAGTGCGGAGGGTCCCACCTGGTCTCCAGCTGCCAACAAGGCAGTGAGAGAGGGGGACCGACTGGGGGTCAGTTCTATGGGCAGCCCTTTTGGGGTACCCGGAGGAGACAAGGCAGGGGGTGAGGAGGCAGCTACAGAGGGCAGCACTACACATCCAATGGCTGGCATCAGTGAGGAACCAAGGAGAGGACAGTGGGGGTACGCTCTGGCATGTACATTCATCTCCCTCACAGTGGTGAAGGAGTGGACCATGGGCTACTTGAATAAGGATGCAGCAGAGCTGCTCAAGGAGGATTTCTGGGTGGGTTTCCCACTAGGTTTTCAGGTGTGAAGGGAAAAGATGTGAGCTAAGAATCTTGGGTCGGTGAGGGGGAAGGAGGGAACAGTAGGGGCTAAGATTGACAAGAAGATCAAGGCAGGCCGGGAAAAGGGGCCACTGGCCCCCCTGTGCAATCATTTCTGAGTTTCCCAATTGGGCATTGTGCCCAAGAAGGTGGAAGGAGAATTCCTCCTGATCCACCACCTATCCTACCCTGAGGGTTTGTCAGTGAACAAGAGCATACCAGACCATCTGAGGGCAGTGTCATACGCCTCATTAGAGCAGGCAAAAATTCTCATCAGGGTGATCGAAGGGGCATGACTAGGCCAGCGGATTGCAACCTGTTTGGTTTCCAATTCCAAGGAACATATATTTTGACAAAATCATGCCAATGGAGTGCTCGGTGGCCTGCTTCACCTTTGAAGCATTCAGCACCTGGGTGCAGTGGGTATTTGGGGCTAAGTACGGGTACTGGAAGATAGTGCATTACCTGGATGATTTCCTCCTCATTGGAGAGTCAAGAGAGGAAGCACAGAGGATGTTGCAAGATTTCAAAGGGATGTGCCAGCGGATAGGGATACCACTGGCAAAGGACAAAATGGAAGGCCCTGCCTAGAAATTGGAATTCTTGGGCATAGAGGTGGACATGGAGGGGGGCTGTTTCAGGTTGCCCAGGGAGAAGGTGGTGCTCCTTAAGGGTCTGCAGACCCAGGTGACAGGGAGGAGGAGGGTGCCGCTAGTACACAGGCAGCCACTGCTGGGGCACCTTAATTTCACCTGTAAGGCCATCAGCCCAGGCATGGCATTCACAAGGAGGTTGGGAAGGGCCATGGGGAAGGCTAAGCAGCCGCACCACTGGGTAGAAGTGTCAAAAGGGGGTGTGGGAGGATTTCCAAGTATGGGCGGAGCTCCTTGACAGGTATAATGGAATGACATTTTGGCAGGATGAGTGGGAGCGGAATACGGACTTGGAGTTATACATGGATGAATCGGGCATCCTGGGGATGGGGGCATACTTCCAGGGGGAATGGATGTTGGAAGCATGGCCTGAGCAGTGGAAGGAGTAAGGGATATTGAAGGACATCACATTCTTGGAGATATTCCTGATATGGGTGGCCATGGAAGTGTGGGGCTCCAGTATGAAGGGGAAGTGGAAATAGCCAGAAAAGCTTTGAGATACTAGCCCACAAGGGGAGAACCCACTCTGTTTATCGCAGGCTGGAGGAGGGGCAGTGGAAGAAGGTAAGGGGAGCAGGGGAAGGAAATGGGGAAGGTGGGATACATGGGCTGGGGTCAAGGAATCCAGGCATGGCATTAAAGCGGGGAGGGGGGATAGGTCCAGGCGCCGGATTCAGAAGTGTCTGGGCCTGGAGGGCAAAAGCCCAGGTAGGTGAAACTGGCCTGGTTCTTCTGTGGAGGAGGGGGCTGGACTCACAGTGTCTGGACCAGAAGAAGGAAGAGGTTGGAACCAAGACATTTGAATGAAGTATTAGTGTGTGGAATTTGAAGTAGTAGTAATATTTGTGGATGTAAATATTGTTTGTGCCAAAATAAATATTGCCAATGAGCAACCAACAGTGAAATAAGTGTAGCGTCCTTCATTCCTGGGAGGGGTTCAGGGGACAACTCATTCAGTGTCATACCACTACTGTGTAATTGCATTAAAGAAGTATATTAAAACTGGGGAAAAAAGTGATATGAGACTGAGCAAGTCAATGTTCCTGGGGTGGGCAAAAAACAAATGCGTTAAACAATTAAAAAGCTATGAACACTAAAACAGCACATCATAAGATTGCTACAGTGGTGCATTACTATGTTGGAATACTTTTACATTACGTGCGTCTTGAAAAATTCCTCACCCAACCCCTTAATAAAGGTGAGCAGAAAAAATCAGGAACATACTGTATGTAAAACTAATATTAAGCAGAGTGTGTGATTCACAGTACTGTTCCATAAATAAAAAAGTAACATCTCATTACACATAACAAACATTTTAAATACAGTCATATAATGCTAACAGCAATAATATTATTCAAGAAAATATGTGTTGTTAGTAATCTGATCATTAACACTGTTTCATAAGAATTATTAATAAGAAAATCTAAGTAAACAATCACAATTCACATATTAATAAAAATAGTAGATACTTACTAAATATTAAACAAATAAACCTTTTCATAAAACATCAAAATACATTAAATTCAGACACTGCAGTAATAACGTGTAAAAAACTTCTGCTGTAACTATGTGCAACACAAAAAAGGATATACCTATGAAGTGCCACATAACTGCCACCATTGTTAGAAACGTTTATATTACAGTTGTCACACAAAGAAACAGTACTGAGACATTACAGAGATATACATAATAGTAGCATTTTTTTTTAACTTTTAATACATACACAATATTAACAATAACTATTTTTCTAACCATCCATATCATAGGCCTACATACAGTGTCTTTTTTCCACAAGTAAGTAAAATTGGCAGAAAATATGCCACCTCAATTGGACAGTATACAGGTATCAGCGAAATACATGCTGTAGACATAGAATATTCAGCATTTCCTTACTGTGCTTGGAAAGTATTACAGAACAGTACGTGTGCAAACACATACTAAGCTGTAGTGGAAGCTTTGTTGCACAATCTCTTGTCCTGCATTACTAGGCAGATGTGAGGCATGCATATAGTGCACATAATGAACAGAGAACATTGCCAACCAACAAGCATAGTCAAGTTTGTCAATGTATGTAAGGTGCACAGTATTACCAAACAATGGTGTGACAGCAATAAAACCACATTTCATGTTACATGCTGCAGCAATGCAGAAATGAAAAGATCAGTACAGCAGAATTGCATACTACTGAGATATCTATGTGCAAGTAATAAGACTACTCCACAGTCAGAACAACTGTTGTATGTAATGTGACCAAGCAGACTGCCCACACTGATTAAGGTCCACTTAGGCTGTACTGAAGCTAAAATCACAGCAACATCTACTTTCACTGTTGGCATCATAAATACCTGTATCTACATAGTCTATTACTGCAACAATTCATAAAGTGATATAAAAAGAGCCGCACATGTCCAGGGAGGTTATGCAGTACACTCTTATGACTACAACAGTGTGTCAAACAGAGTTAAATGAGATTTACATGTACTACTCTTCTGCCCAGTGAAGGTCATTGTAATTTTTGAGAACCAGGACATAAGCATCTTTCAAATTATGAGGCAATCTCTGTTTAAAAGTGCTCATGTAGTCAATGCATTCCATCCAGCCATTGCTGTACCTGAGCCATGTAACATAATGTCCTGAATGAACAGATGCTCCATGGTAAACTATCACAGCCTGAGTATCAAAACATGCTCCCACGAATTGTACTCTTCCAGCTACAAAATCAGTGATCAGTGTGTCAACTCATAGTCCATTTGCATCAAATCTCCGTACGACTAAAAGAAGATACTGAGAAGAGGTTACATAGATACATAGATACATAGATACATAGATACATAGACAGTGTTGGCAGATAAGGGCCTATGGCCCACCTAGTCTGCCCATTTGAGCTTGTAAGTTCAGTTTGTTTTCCTAGAAGTCTATTTCCCCTTACCCCTGACCTCTAGAATTCCTTTATGTCTATCCCATGCATTCTTAAATCCCGTGATTGTTTCAGCTCCCACCACTTCCTCTGGCAGGGTGTTCCACTTGTCCACCACCCGTTCTGTGAAGAAATTCTTTCTCATGTTTCCTCTGAATCGTCCTCCTCCAACTTCATCCCATGCCCTCTAGTCCTGAAACATCTTTTTCGCTTAAAATAGTGTTTTCCTGCACCTGTTCCTCCCTGTAAGATACTTGTATGTCTATCATATCCCTCTCTCCCTCCTCTCCTCCAGGAGTACATGTTCAGTTCCTTCAACCTGTCTTCATAGGACTTGTGATGCAACCCATGCACAATCTTTGTTGCCCTCCTCTGAACCTTCTCTACCCTGTCTATGTCCTTACGTAGGTATGGTCTCCAGAACTGTACATTGTACTCCAGGTGGGGGCCTCACTAGTGTCTTATATAGCGGAATTATGACCTCCTTTTCCTGCTGGTGATGCCCTGCCTATACATCCCAGCATCCTATTTGCTTAACCTGATGCCTTGTCACACTGTTTCCCTACCTTGGGGTTATCAGGATGACAACCCCAAGATCCCTTTCCTGCTTGGTGCATGCTATATCCTCACCCCCAACTGATATATTGTGCCAGGGTTTTGTGCCCCATATGCATTATCTTGCACTTCTTTGCATTGAATTTCAACTGCCAAACCCTTGACCATTCTTCAAGTTTCTGCAGGTCCTTCTCATTCTGTCTACACCCTCTGGTGTGTCTACTCTGTTACAGAGCTTTGTGTCATCAGCGAACAGTGAAATTCTGCCTTCTAGGTCCTGTGCAATGTCACTGATGAAGATGTTGAATAGGACCGGTCCCAGCACTGATCCCTGTGGTACCCCACTGGTCACTCTTCCCTCTGTGGAGTGTCAGCCATTTACCACCACCCTCTGTGTCCTGCCCAGCCAGTTACCTACCCACCACACTACTGTCCTGCCCACACCCATATTCCCCAGTTTGTGTAATAGTCTTCTATGTGGCACAGTGTCAAAGGCCTTGCTGAAGTCCAGATAGGCCATGTCCACTGCCCTCCTGATCCACCTCCTAGTCACCCAGTCAAAAATTCAATGAGGTTGGTCTGACATGGCCTCCCCTGGTGAAACCATGCTGCCTTGGGTCCTGTAGTCCATTGACAACCAGATGTTCCACCAATCTCTCCTTCAGTAGTGCTTCCATGATCTTTCCCACTACCGAGGGTGAGGCTGACTGGTCTGGAGTTCCCTGCTTCCTCTTTGTTCCCACTTTTGTATAAGGGACTACATCTGCTGTCCTCCAGTCTTTGGGTACCTCCCTGTTTCCAGTGATTGGCTGAACAGGATAGCAAGAGGTTCAGCCACCACCTCTCTTAGTTCTTTAAGGACCCTGGGTGCACCTATCTGGCCCCATTGCTTTATCAGCTCTTATTACTTCCAGTTCCTTCAGGACCCTTTCTCGTGTAAAGGGACTTGTGTCCATTTCTGCACCATTCTCACCCTTGTTCTCCTTCAGACCCATTCCCCCTCTTCCTTAGTAAAGACTGAGCAGAAATACCTGTTCAATATGTCAGCTTTACTGTTGTCATCCTCCAAGTGCTTCCATCCTCCCCTTCAGTCTCACTATCCCTCCTTTGTCCTTCTTTTTTCCTTATGTACCTGTAAAAGGTTTTGTCCCCTTTAACCACTGATTTTGCAATGTGTTCTTCTGTCTGAGCTTTGGCTTCCCTTACTGACTTCCCTGCCTCCTTTGTTTCTCCTGGTACTTCTCCCTATCCCCTTCTGCCTGTGCCTTTTTGTATTGCCTGAATGCAATCTTTTTGGCTTTCACTTTCTTTGCTACCTCTTTGGAAAACCATAATGGTCTCCTCTTTCTTTTCCTCTTGCTAACCTGCTAAGGCATATGGACTGAAGGCACTCTCCTCCACACTGGCTACACCTCCAGCCACACTCTGCATTCCTGAGCAGTTCTCTGAATTTAACAGAATGTGCCTGTGGAACATAAAATTAAATCCACAGTATGTTTTCTGTTACTTCTTTGTGTGAATATCGACAAGACAGGCTAGTGTACTTTGTCACATACGTGATAGTAAAGTACTGTCGCATTGAAATCTCATCTGATTCCAAGCTGTTAATGATAGCCATCATAAACTCAGTTACATCTTGCTGAATGTTATTAGAGAATGTTTGATGTCCATCATATCCACCCAACACAATCCGTAAGGGTGTTGTATACTATTGTCTGTATACTATTGTCATGTTTATCACTATCATTCACAACTTGCTTTAGTGACTAAGACAGTGGTGTGTCATGCAAAGATTTGATAGTGGCAACAAAGTGAGATGTGGAGAAATGCTTGCATTGCCGAGTTTGCATAGCAGTTTACTCCAGTGCTATTGTCAAATGCAGGGACAATAGCTATCCCAAGCACCTTCTTCCATGGAGGAGAGCTTGTCTGTCATTGAGTTGTGGATTCCTTCTTTGTGCTGCCTGCATTCAATGTTGGTCTGTCTGGTAACTCTTTTTCATGCAAGAAACTGTCACTGTAGCATTGCAGTCTGTCACATTCATGGGTAGCAGTATAAGAGGCAATGCCGGCTGATGTAGAGTACATAGTCTGTTGTACTCAGTGATACATTGTCTGTCAGCACGTATTTTATGTGCTGCTATGCAGATGATATACAAGCCAGATAAAGTCATAGGAACACAGAAACATAGACTTTGACGGCAGATAAGGACCACTTGGCCCACTCAGTCTGCCCATTTCTCTACCTATTGGATATGCTGCAGATTCTAGTTAACCAAAAGCCTACTTCCAGCAACCCCCCCACTATATTTGCCTTATGTCTGTCCCATGCATGTTTTAATTCCCCCACTGTTTTAGACCCCACAACTGCCCCAGAAAGGTGGTTCCATGCGTCCACCACTCTCTCCATGAAAAATTATTTCCTCACATTACCACTGAGTCATCCCCCCACGATCATTAAATTGTGCCCCCTTGTTCTTGCACATTTATTTTCTAAAATATGCTACCCTCCTGGACTTTGTTGATTCCCTTGAGGCACTTGAAAGTTTCTTTCATGTCCCCACTGTACCTCCTCTCATCAAGGGTATACATATTAAGCTCTCTCAGTCTCTCTTCATATGATTTCTGATGCAGACCCTGCACCATTTTAGTTGCCCTCCTCTGGACTGCTTCCATCCTGTCTATGTCCATGCGTAGATGGGGTCTCCAAAACTGCACATAGTACTCCAGATGGGGTCTCACCAACTGTCTGCACAGACGGATAACCACTTACCTTTTTCTACTTGTAATGCCCTTCCTATGTATCCCAGTATCCCCCAGCTCTCCTTACTGATTTTTTACATTGTTTACCCACCTTTAGGTCATCTAATATGACTACCCCCAGGTCCCTTTCCATTATTGTTATAATTAGTACCTCCCCTGCCATTGTGTACTCTTCTCCTGGGTTTTTGTTTCCCAGGTGCATTACTTTGCACTTCTTTGCACTGAATCTAAGTTGCCATACATCTGACCATTCCTCCAACTTTGCTAAGTCCTTTCTCATCCTTTCTACCCCCCCTTGTGTATCAACTCTGTTACAAATCTTTGTGTCATCTGCAAAGAGGCATAACTTTCCTTCCAGACCCTCTGCAATGTCTCCTATAAAGATGTTAAAGAGGACTGGACCCAGTACTAAGCCCAGAGGTACTCCACTAGTGACCCCACTTTCTTTGGAATGAATTACATTCACTATTTATTCTGTGTCCTGTTGTGCAGCCAATTTTCTACCCAGGCTACCACCCTGGGACCCACTCCCAGGCTGGCTAACTTGATTATTAATCTTTGTGCAGGACTGTGTCAAATGCCTTGCTAAAAACTAGGTAGGCCACATCCACAGCCTCGGAAATGGCAGCACAAACAAAGGAAACTTGCCCTGACCCAATGCAAATGGGGGACATGATGATAGAACAACGGCAGCAGGTATACCACCTGTGCCATCTCAGCATGCAGTGCATGAACCAGTGCAAGAAGGACATAGACACAACACACCAAACCACAGCACAAGTACCAGGGCCATTCTACCCGACACCAACACTGTGCCTCTATTGAGTGAGAGAGAGAAGGACCTGAGGTGCTGGTCCAATGACAAGCCAGAAAGATGTGCAGCTCTGGTATTTCACACCATTGTGCCATTTGACCTATATTTAGAATGTGCAAATAAAGTAAATTATGATGACACCAGGGGCAAAAAGGGGTTGCCCAGGAACTTGATCAATGTAATTCTAATGCATGTAAGGTAGCACTTTGATTTGAACTCAACTGCTATGAGAAAACTAAGAGACAGAATAAATGGGCAGCTAAGAATGGTATGCAAAGGTGATGACAACCACTGATATAAAATGCATCACTGAGATCTCCTACTCTGATATGTCTCAAATCAGCTAAAAGCTGCTGAAATGAAACTGAATCATTCACTTCCTTCCTGACTGGAGTCTCCATGTGACCTGCAGAAAGTGAATCATATGACAAGACCTTTTTTCAATAACTTTATTAGTAACAAAAGTCAAAGTTAATGTTGAAGTTAACTTCAAAGTTAGCCAGTGAAGTTTTGTTATTAGCAGCCAATTTCATGACATTTTTAGTGGGGCAAATTAGCGACATCACAAGAATTTTACTGGTGGAATTAAACTTTGCAACATCTCTAGTGCCGTCACATGGTCAGGTCATTTGATCTGGTTACTGTAGCTCATGTGATTTTCAACTGAGTTGGAACGGTGTTCTGCATGGAAGTACTGAACAGCATTCTATGATCATTGCACTGTGGCTGAACAGCGTTTCAGCTCAGATGAAAATCAGGTTCGAACAACATTTCATCATACACTATTACACAAATACAGATGCACAGAAAACACATCAGGAATACATAATTCATGCTACCTATTTACCAAACTATAAAGCCTAATCAAATCTTTGCATTTTCCCTTATCATTGTATTGATTTTACCATTTATCTGTGTGAGCTGTCCTATTCTTATGCTTTTTGTTAAACATTCTATACTCCTCTCTTTTGTTGCCTGTAATTTTGAAAGAAACGCATTGTCATTTCCATGGGTTTTCCAGGGTTATAATTATGTTAGTGTTCTAAATGCTAAATGGGTAACTTATGCTACTAATTTTATGATCAGGCAGTAGAAATAGGATGGATTTCTTTCTGGGAGGCAGACATCATAACTAAAAGTGCACCCAAGAACACTGGCCGTTTACTGTATCCCTAAGATACGCATGAACCTCCAGACCACTCCTGGAAGACCCATTGTCTCTGGTATTCACTCAGTGCTTAAAATCACTTTCATAACACATAGACGATGTCATAAAACCGTTTGTTCCATTAATAGACCTACATCAAGGATTCCATACACTTTTTAGACATTCTTGACAAGATTAACAATGGGACAAATGATTTGCAGTACAAAATTATTGTGATAGTATATTTACAGGAACTATGCACATGCATCCCACACCAAGAGGGTCTCCACTCTCCCTTCCTAGCTCCCACAAAAAGACCAACATGAGAAAAAAACAGATAGTATTCTTTTTATACAACTGGCAGAAATGGTTCTATCCAGGAACTATTTCATATTTGAGGACAAATATTATGCACAGGTAAAGGGAACAGTGATGGAGAGCTCCTTTGCTCCCTCTTATGCAAATCTCTAAATGGATGATTTTTAGAAAGACCATGTTATCAACACCAGTGTTAATCCATTTCATCATTATATCACCACATGGGGGTGCTATATTGATGACGTATTTGTTCTTTGGATGGGAGTGAAACACAATTAGAACATTTTCATGAATGGCTGAACAGCCAATGAGGAATCCTTAAGTTTACCCTAAAGTACAATACACACAGGATTCCATTCTTGGACATCCTAGTGGTTAAAATGGAAAATGCACTAGAACAACATTTTACCATGAGGAGACTAATAGGAATACTATATTACATGGTAAGAGTTACCACAACCCCAGGCTACTAGATAGTATCCCTTATTCCCAACTCCTACATGCCAAAGAGAAATTATAGCACAGCAGAATATTTTCACCAAGAAGAAAGAAATAAGAACCCCCAGGTTGCACGGAGATGAACATCTTGTTGCTCAGTGTGCCTTTCCTGGTGAAACAATTGCAATAAAAATAAATAATAAATAAATAAAATACAAGAGGTTCAGGGAAAGGAGTATAGGGATAGCATTTTACAAATGGCACAATAAAGGATAAAGGGCACAACAAGGGCTGATGCATTGAGGGAAACCACAAAACAACAGGGGCCAGAAAGAATAGTCTTTAGTACTAGGTCCTCAACACAGACACAGAAAATCACATTGGCTATAAATAAACACTGGCACATTTTAGATGTCTGTGACATGGGGGGATGTCCTGTTCATTTATGATATTGTACAAGATCCCATGGGCACACTGGAAGGGCCTTGCGGTCCTTATCTACTGTCAACTTCTATGTTTCTGTGTTTCTGTCCATCAATAATGGTAGAACTAGATATAGAATTTAAACCAGGGAATATGGAAACTGGAGTACTTCCACTCCAGATAAGAGGAAAATACTTTAGATCAGAAAAAAGAAAGTATTTCTATATTCTAGAGTGGTTAATGTATGGAACTTACTTCCAGCTGAAATAGTTATTAGTAATACCAATACAGAGTTTAAAAAAAGGCTGGATACTGTCATACATTCTGGTGGTACTCAAGTATTTTTTGTGAATTTAGTACTGGAGCAATTATGGGCTAACACCTTTAAGCTCCATACACTTTCTAGCATGAATCCTAGTATGAATCTAGTATGTGACAGGCAAGTACCAAAATTCTGGCAGAAACCCGGTAGAATACAAAGGAAACCCACCATTAAGGATAAGGTGGTGCACATGTATACTGAACCAAGGAGGATAAGCCAGGACAGCAGTACCTTTTGGGTCCTCTCAAAAAGGGCAATTATTCTCGCAGCAGGTGCTCAGTATGTTCACACACATCAAGGAAAACTTTTTTCAAGAGCACATTCTTCAGTGAAACATTCCAGATCAATGAACACATAACTTGCACAAGTGACCATGTGTTGTAGGTGGTTAAACTATTTTACTAAAAATCTCCCTCTCAATGAGACAACCATTCCAAAGGTACACATCTAACACTTTTCCTTCGGAATAAGTTTTTTTTTATAATAACAATAAGGTACTCTCTGGAGGTAGATACACAGTCAATCACCCCTATGGGAAATATGGCATTTGGCAGCACCTCACCACATTATGCCTCCAGGTGGTCATTAACAGACTGTTAATCTTACCCTGGTCATGGCTTATTGCTTAAATATTAAGGCAGTCAAAAGTGTGCAACATGAGCCACCAAAATTATCAGGGGTGTGCAGGACAAAAATTATAAGGGAAGGCCGATGGCTCTTAACATGTTCACACTGAAGAAAAGTGGATTGAGAGGGGTCAAAATGTTAGCCTTCTACATAACAAAGAAGAAGTTTCTTCATACGTACCATAATTTCCTTTTCTGTTAGCTCCAACATTGTTAATGGGTAATCAGAACATATGGGAAATGTAACTAAGTAAGTAATGTTTTATATTGTGGTGCCCAATCCTGGAGGCTCTGGGCATTATTTCAAATAATAAACAGGGTTCGATCATCACAAGCAATATTGTTACAAGTACTAAAACCAAGTATATATAAAATCACTTTAAAAACCATCATTAAATGCTTTATTAAAAAGATAGGTCTTCAGGCCCCCTTTAAATACCTCCACCGCTGGGGTCTCCCTCAAAGATATTGGCAGAGAATTCCAGAGGGCCGAGCCTGCTACCTCGAATGAGCGATCCCCTGAGGTTTTCAGCCTGGCCCTTGGAATCACCAGGAGTCCCAGAGTGGAGGAGTGGAGAGAATATACTGGGATGGCTGGAGTTAGGAGGTCAGACAGGTAACCAGGGCAGGCCATATAGGGACTTGCAAGTCCACCTTGAAGAAGATCCTCCACTGACAGGTAGCCATTGCAGATCCCATAACCAAGGTCACATGGCAGGATTTTGGTAAGCCCACCAGCAGCCTCGCCACCATGTTCTACACTAGCTGCAGTTGGCAGAGGATTCCTCCATTGACCCTGAAGTACAGAGCATTACAGTAGTCCAGCTTGAAGTCACAAAAGCCTGTACCAGTGATGCAAGTCTTGAGCAAAATCACGGGTTTTATTCGTGACATTCCTTAGATAAAATAACCTACTTTTGATGACAGATGACACCTGGGCATCCAGAGTCAGTCTGTCATCAAGGATGACACCACAGTTTTGACCCTGGGAAAGCCATCAGCAGGGGTGAATCCCAGGACCAAACCTGTTACTACTCTGGAGGCTGCCCCATCATGCCATTGACCAGGCTCAATCACTAGCACTTCCATCTTGTCAGGGTATAGTCTCAACCAGTTAGAGGGCATCCAGTCATGAATCTCAGACAAACCTTTATTTAGCACTTCAACAGCATTTCCAACTCCAGGGGAAAATGACATATACAGCTGGGTGTTGTCTGTATAGCAGTGGAAACCCAGATTGTATTGTCTAATGGGTTCTCCCAGGGACAGCATGTACACTGCAAACAACATCAGTAGAAGATACAGCCTTCAGGCACTCCACATGACAGGGGCTTTGAGAAGGAGGAGGAGGAGAAAATCTCTATCATTACCCTTTGTCTCCTGTCAGACAGCTAGGACTCAAGTCATTTGATGACTGTTCCGGTGAGTCCACAATATACGCTAAGGTGATCCAATAGCACAATGTGGTCCACAGTGTCAAATGCTGAGGAGAGATTGAGGAGAATGAGAAGTAACCATTCTCCTCTATCTCTTGTCCTGAGGAGGTCATTCTGCACTCGAACTAGTTCCGTCTCTGTGCTATGCCTAGCTCTGAAACTGGACTGGAATGGCTCATAGATGTCAATGGCTGAGAGATGCATCTTGAGCTGCAGAGCCACTACTTTCTTGACAATCTTCCCTAAAATTGGGAGGTTGGAGATAGAGCAATAATTTGCCAGGACGTCAAGGTTGAGTGATGGTTTCTTCAGAAGTGGCCTTACCAACACCTCCTTCAATGTGCTGGGGGAGCACCCCTCTAAGAGTGAACACCAGACTATCCCAGTGAATCCTGGACTGATGGCCTGAGCCCTTCCCACTAGGGGATAAGTTGGGCCAGGGTCCAGTTCACAGCATGTGGGTATCAGCTTCAGATCACCTCAACAACCTCAGCCACCTCAACTGGTTGAAACTCCCCCAGACAATTGAATGCTTCTGCTTGGACCAGGCCAAACACTGCAGGACAAATTTTGCCCCACTAGGGAGATCCCAGCCTGAATCGAGGACACCCTGTCTCGAGGAAGAACAGAGCAAACTCATCACACATATGTATTAAGACTGGTTTTGGCTGTAGACAGACTGGGCGTAACAGTCTATCTACAGTCTGAAATAACTGAGCTGGTCTGTTCTTCACAGCAGCAATCTCCTGGGCAGGAAATCTGCCTTCTTACTGTTGATTGCCCCTGATAGTCATTGTAATGATTCTCAGGACTCTACTAGGGGAAATGGCACAACCCAAGGTGGTAATCAGCATAGAATCTTGGGCACATGAACATTACAGACAGCAGCAACTCTTCAGTCACTTTTATCCTTGCAATATTCCTAATTATGTGAAGGTAGACTTGTATAGATTAGACTGCTCATCTTGTAATGAACCAAGACACATAAGCTGTTGCATATTCATACATTTAACAAAAGAAAGATACAGTAAATGATTGCCTACCTTGTCCAGAGAGTGGGAGGTTGACATGGGCTCATCATCTGCTTCTCTGATGTGGTGGAGCTTCTGTGTGGCACTGATCCAACTGGAGAGACTTGCCAAAGGAATTAATGAAAACGTAACACTGGAAAGGACTGTAAACAGTGTAAGCACTAACCTGTAACAAGAGTGGCACCTTATTGATCAGAAAAAAAAAACCTGTTAATCTATGTATCAGTTACCAATACTGTATGTATATTGGGCTGGCAGTATAGGCTAGAGGTTAGAGGAATGAGGTGTGAATGTCAGTTGAACTAGCTAGTCTAGAGTGTATAATCTGAAATGTGCTTACTACTATATGTTTCCCCAGTGTCAAATGATGTATTTCCCATGTTTGTTTACTGTGACAAAAAACTGTACACTCTTTGCCATGTCTCCTTGACTGTTGTTCCTCATGTTGTATTCTCCCGGGTTGTTCCTGAAAATAGGCATAATACTTGTCTAGTGTACTTACCCTGTAAACAAAAGCTAAATAAATAAATAAAATAAATGAATGAGCTTAATACATCCAGCAGACCAGACCTGAGCTTGATTCTCACAACCTCCACTTGCATTCTGTGTGACTCTGAGCAAGTCACTTAACTGCCCAGTGCTCCCAGGTTGCCCCTGAAAACAGGCACTTGTGCCTAGTGGGCCTACCCAGTTACCAAAGACTGAAATAAAAAAAAAATATTTAGATGTGGAACTTCTCTTCTTTTTTTATATAAATATATTATAGTGGTGCAGTAGAACCTCTACAGTTAGGGTTGAGCAGGGTTTTCTATGTTAAACCTCAAAATTGCACTTTAATATCTTCACAACTGTTCAACAGATTTGCACAAAATTTTGCATGCACAGTCTCAAAAGGAGATTTCTTGACATGACCAGTTTTCTTCCAGATGGTTGTGTGGATGCCGAGATTCAAATAGTGAAAAAAGTTGAAAAAAATTGCTGTTTGGTTTGCCATTGACTAGCACCCAGACAGTTTGGAATTTTGGTCTGAAACTTTCAGGGTAGAAAGGGCTTGGCCCATAGTAATGCCATGCACTGGTTTGATGAAACAGTATTAATCCATTTCAAAGCTATTACATTTTAAAATTTTCATTCTGTGCATAGTTCAGTACAGTTTTTGGCTAGCTGCTTTGGAATGAAAACAGAATTTGGTCCATACGAAAAAGGATCCTTTTCATATGAGATAATCCTTTTCATAAGGAAACAAATATTTTTTATATGGCTGCCATCTTATTTCCATTTTGTCAAACAAATTTCAAAACCCAAACAAATGACATCCTGCACACACACACACATCAACACATGTATCTTGTTAATTAGGACCTCATTAGGTGGATTCTGCACTTAGGCTCTAGAAAATGACCCAGAAATGCATTTTTAACATTTAAAATCCTTTTCATTAGTCTATTTTCTTTTCATATGTGCATATGAAAAATAATTGTTCCATATAAAAAGGATGACTTCAAACGAAAAAAATAATTTGGACTTAGTTTTTTTCTTTTTTGTATGAAGCATTCTTTTTTCATATGAATGAAAAAACATATGAAAATGGGCACAGTCCTCTTCAATGTCTTTATTAGCACCATCACAGAAGGGCTAGAAGGGAAGGTATGCCTGTTCATGGATTACACAAAAATCTGCAACAGAGTGGACACACCAGGTGGGTAGAAAAAATGAGGGACGATCTGAAAAAAAAACTGGAAGACTAGTTAAGGGATTGGCAACTGGGCTTCAATGCCAAAAAGTGCAAAATTATGCACATCAGTCACAGAAACCCAAGAGCAATGTACCAAATTGGGGGGAGGGGGGTTACTGACAACCACAAAACAGGAAAGGGACCTGATGGTCATCATAGCTGATGTCCTGAAGGTAGCAAAGTAATGTGATAAGGCAGTGGGAAATGATGAATTTCAGACTTATAACATTAGCATTATTTTAAATTACCAATGTAAATAATACCACTTTTACAGATATAATAAAATGCAATTTATTTCATAGGCTCAGGCTAGACAAGACACTGATGTTTACTATAACATTTCTCTTTTCATAGACCATTACAGTGTAAGCACACAAACACAAGAGCAGAAAACACATTTTATATTTGTATTACAGAATACCCTGTCACCTTGGATAACTGTTGCTAGGTATACTAAAAGTAGTTATACTCACGTCAACAGTTTGCACAGTTGGAAGTTCATGACGACATCATGTCGGTCTGTGTAAGAAACTGCTAGCAATCTCCTTCTTATATACAGTTTTGGTACCACATGTTACCCAACTTCTGCTGACTTCACATGCTGTATTTTCAAGGTAGAATAATATGTTTTGATTAAGGTTTGTTTGACCTCATACCAGTCTACGTGCAGAAGTTGCTTCCTGCCCCATCTCTGAATTGTATCAAAAACATATTATTCACCAGATAAGGCACCTGAACATTATCTTCAAAGTAATGCTAAGCTACCCACTAGACAGTTTGTCAGCAGAAGTTACAATGTAGCCAACATGATGTATGAGAAAAGATGAGATGAATTTTGCTAAGATTTGAGTTCCACAACAACTATGAGCAAGAGCCTACCAAGGTTAAGCAACTAAAAGTACTTTTCTCTTTCTAACTAAAACCATGTTAACCCCTTAGTAGTGCTGTAATGTGCCTAACCTATAGCTGTAGTATAAAGTAATGTGTGTCCATATAATAACATACTGTGTATGCATATGATCTTTGCAGCTATTGATATAGCAATATACTATGTATGAGTGAGTACAGTGCATATAATAATACGCTCATTCCAACATTCCCCACCTTGAGACATCTCATGTATATGTCAGGTGTCTAACCTTATACTAGAGGTGTCATATGGTACATCTGCGCTTGTACTTTAACTTGAGACAGAGTATACTTAAACTCCAATACATACAACAGATAAAGACAGTTAATATGAACTGTAAGCACGAAAAGACACAGAAAAGAACCAGTGTAGTTGGATGCTGGACATAAGTTTGAATAAATGGCCTCCAACCAAGGGTTTGCAAAGCATAAATGTTTTTACCAATAACGGCATTGTATATATGCAAAGGAATCAAATTTTCAGCCTTGTGATACTGCAAAGTTTGCATTTCAAGTGTTAGCAGTGGAATCTTGATCACTCTCGACAGCACGACTGTGTGGACATCTTCCAAATAAGCCAGTTTAGCCTGTATGGTGGTTACATCAGGAAACACAGGTACAGGCTGTATCATGTAACCATGAATGAATGCAGTCAAATTAGGCAGAAAACAAAAAACTTAAAGACCAAGCAACACAATAATTTCTAAGTTCATAAGCAATATGATTTGTGAGAGCAGCAACACAATAATGTTCATCCCCAGCGTAGGCATCATGCGCTTGCATATTTTGAGTCCATCATTCAGTTTGCAAGTGACAGTTTTTAGCTTTGTTAGAAATGCCACAAGGGAATCAGCCTCCCAGTGAAATATCACATCTGCACAGGTATACATCTAACAATTCTATGTAACATGAAAGATCTGGCTCAATCCCTTATTATTCCCTTTTCAGGGTGCAGATCTATATTTGGATGCATTTCTGTTGTTGGTGTGTATTTACTTCTTTTGTGGTATTTCATTTTTATGTATTATAATATTTGTACTGAATCATTATAGTTGATTTATTGTTTGTATTTTGTTATTGCTTGTTTTTGTGGCAAATACTTAATAAAGTTGTTATAAAAAGAAAGGTTTGGTCAATCCATTCTTTATGCATCTGTGTAATGAAGAGTGTAGCAGGCACAAGCTCTACATGTTATGGGTACTCCACCTTACCAAGTTAACAATCTTTGTAAGACTTAAAACAGACATTTGACATGGTATAACAGGTATTTGTAATATAACAGGCACCATAGGGAAGCTATGATTAAATACTCATCCATGTCCAGCAAAATGAACTCTAGTCAGTTTTCTGAAAAGGCACTCAGTAGCATGAGTATGATTAACATTATGCAAGAATATTTGCAACATATTGGTATTTATAAAAGCAGGAAGTTTACCTTTCTCAATATCTCTAAAGGTATCTTGTAATCTGTTCAGGACAGATGCACTGTATGCAATACACACCTCATTTTTCCTAGTTTTATACATATCATCAGCCTCTATATTACTGACTAGTTGTGTAGGAGAAGAACATCATGGGACATATTTTTCATGTTAATAAGGATTTTATAATGTTCATCTCAAAGTCCCTGTCTAATGTGTACTTCTTTGTTGAACACCCCTTGCTTAAGCATGTTTTCAAAATGTATTTGATGCTCTTTTACTGTTTCTAGATCCATAGTATTACAAACTCCCATTCCTGAGCCTAGAGCACCTGTAATGTCTCCCCATAAGCTTCTCTTCTCTCTTTTAAGACCTTTACCCAGCTGTGGTAGAAGCTGTGGAAGATCAAACCTTATATTTTAATTTCAAAAATTAATCCACATATTGGTGATAAAAACGTGGTATAACTGCTTTAAATGTTTTTGGGCAAATATCTTTTGGCTACTCAATACTAGATAAATTTAGCAAAACAGAGACAGTAACATACTGTACATTGTATACACTGTGTAACATAGAAACATAGAAACATAGACTTTGACAGCAGATAAGGACCGCTTGGCCCACCTAGTCTGCCCATTTCCCCACCTAGAGGATAAGCTGCAGATCCTATTTAACCAACAGCCTATTTCTTCCTACCCCCCACAAAAATTGCCTTATGTCTGTCCCATGCATTCTTGAATTCTCCCACAGTTTTATACCCCACAACCTCCTCAGGAAGGCTGTTCCATGTGTCCACCACCCTCTTTGTGAAAAAATACTTCCTCACCTTGCCCCTGAGCCGTTCCCCTCTATCTTCAAATTGTGTCCCCTTGTTCTTACACATCTCTCTTTCTGAAATATGCTACCCTCTTGGACTTTGTTGATTCCATTGAGGTACTTAAACATTTCTATCATGTCCCCTCCTTTCCCTCCTTTCCTCAAGGGTACACATATTAAGCTCCTTTAGTCTCGCCTCATATGGCTTCTCTTGCAGATCCTGCACCATTTTAGTTGCCCTCCTTTGAACTGCCTCCATCCTGTTTATGTCCTTGTGGAGATTGGGTCTCCAGAACTGGACACAGTACTCCAGATGGGGTCTCACCAACAATCTGTACAGGGGGATAACAACTTCCTGTTTTCTGCTGGTGATACCTCTCCCTATACATACCAGTATCCCCCAGCCCTACCTACCACCTTCTCCCATTGCTTGCCAACCTTAAGGTCATCTGATATGATTACCCCCAGGTCCCTGTCCATTTTTTTTTGTTACTACCGCCCCCCCATTGTGTAATCTTCCCCTGGGTTTTTGTTTCCCCAGTGCATTACTTTGCACTTCTTTGCACTGAATCCAAGCTGCCATACTTCTGACCATTCCTTCAACCTTGCTAAGTCCCTTCTCATCCTTTCCACGCCTCCTTGTGTATCAACCCTGTTGCAGATCTTTGTGTCATCTGCAAAGAGGCATACTTTTCCTTCCAGTCCCTCTGCAATGTCACTTATAAAGACATTAAAAAGGACTGGACCCAGTACTGAACCCTGCGGTACCCCACTAGTAACCCTTCTTTCTTCAGAGTGGACTCCATTTACAATTACCTTCTGTGTCCTGTTGTTCTGTGTACATTGTAATATACAAACTTATCAATTCTTTGGAAAACATATCCATTTTCTAAAATTGGTGTTACAGCACATTTGGAAAGACATTTATTAACCCCCTTTGTTTGCAAACCTGAAGTAATATAACTAGCAATTTTTACAGGTTTAGATAACTGTAGTGTAATATGCGATGCAAAATCTTGTGAAAAATGGGGTAGAAACCAAACATAGCATCATCCCTCCACTTAACTCCATTACCCACTAATACACATGAATATGTTCTTTCTGTCCAGGACCCTATGGAGGGTGTGTTAATAATCTGAATTAGCCCAAATTTGGATGGTAGTCCAAAATTGCGACACTGTGTCATATTCCACTATTTACCTGTCCACTGTTGGTGGTCAATCAAGGCTTTCATAGCCTGATAGTCAAGCACTGTAAGTTTATCATAATGAAAATTAATGTATGTGTGGTGGGATGCATTACACTGCATGCTTTGAGTTCTAATCCTTCAATCCATTTTCACAGCCTGAGTTCCCCATCAGAATAGGACAGTGTTCCCATTCTCAGGCAATTCAGACTGTTCCAGTTTCATTACACATTTAGCAGCTTAGCAGACAATCTATATATAAAAACAAAGGTCTTAATTACTACTACAAGAATAATGCATAATATCCCTAACAAAATTTAGGACCCACATAAAAAAAAAATTAAAAATTAAAATTCTCCTAGGAGAACATTGGAACTTTAACACGCCATAACTCTCCCAATATTTGGACTTAAGGGACAATCTATATACTAAAATAAAGGCATTAATGAGTACTACAGCAATAACAAATGTTCACCCCTAAACATATAGAGGCAAATAAAAAAAAAACCCAAAAATAAATGAAAATTCCCATAGGCTATCAATGGAACTTCAACAAGCCATAATTCCATCAATATTGGGACTTACGGGACAATTGATATATCAAATCAAAGGTCTTAATGAGTACTATAAGAATAACACATGTTTCCTCCTAAACATTTATTTTAGGGACAATATAAAAAACAATAAAAATGAAAATTCCAATAGGATAGCTTTTAAACTTCAACAAGCCATAAGTCCCTCAGTACTTGGATTTAAGGGGTAATGTATATATCAAAACAAAGTTCTTAATAAGTACTAGAAGATTAACACATGTTCCCCCTAAACATTTAAGGTCAATATAAAAAATTAAAAATAAAAATTCCAGTAGGATAACATTGGAACTTCAATATTCTGTAACTCCCAGTACTTAGACTTATGGGAAATGTATTCAAAACAAAGGTCTTAGTACTAGAAGAATGACATGTACCCCCCCAAACATGTAGCTGCAATATAAAAACAATAAAACATTAAAATTACCATAGCATAACACTGACCTTGTGGAGTCTGCACCCCAGAAAGATGAAGGTTTACCTCTCCCTCACTACAATACCACTACAATACAATTATAGAAGTGTTCTTCTCTCGTATCCTAAGGGACCTGCCTCCTGCCCTACCCTTGTGATAATGTGATATTTATTTAATATGTGTATGTCTAGTAAACAGTGTTTCTCATTGTACATAACTCTGCACTGTTATTTCATCTTTGCATAATGTTTTGTTTTGTAGTAAAATCTATTGTACTTATCCCTTACCCTCCCCTTCCCCCTCCCTCAGGATACATCAGGAAATGAGCTATGTTTAATTCAGTATGTCTTTCTTGGTAAAACTTTTAAAATAAATAAACATAGAAACATAGCAGTTGTCAGCAGTAAGGACATCTGGCCCCATAGTCACACCTATATTCTACCTCTGCATACAAAAAAAGTAAGGCAAGGTGGGAGAAGACTAGTGATTAAGTAGGGTCTGTGGTGGCACAGTATGTATCTGCTGTAAAATTCTATGTTTCTATGAAAAAGGATGCCTTCATATGAAAAAAGAATTGAACACTTTTTTTTGTATGAAAGAAAAAAAGCACATGAAAAAGAATGCCTTCATATGAAAGAAGAGTGGGAAAAATTTAAGTCCAAATTCTGTTTTTGTATGAAGGCATCCTTTTTTGTATGCTTTTTTGTTCATTAGAAAAAAGAATGCCTTTATACGCTAAAGGAATTTTGACTTGTTTTTTCCCCATTTTTTTTGTATGTTTTTTTTCTTCATATGAAAAAAGAATTTCCTCATATGAAAACAATTTTGTACTTAGCTGTTTTCCCACATTATGAACTTCAACAAGTCATAACTCCCTCAATATTGGACTTAACAGACAATCTATTAAAACAACGGCTGTAATGACTACTATAAGAGGAATACATAATGCCCTAAAAACATTTAGGGCCCACACACAAATTAAAAAATGAACATTTCTCACAGGATAATGGAACTTTAACAAGCCATAACCCCCTCAATATTTGGACTTAAGGGACAATCTATGTATCAAAACAAAGGTCTTAATGAGTACTACATCAATAACAAATATTCACCCCCTAAACATTTGGAGGCAAATTAAAAAAACTGAGAAAATGAAAATTCCCATAGGATATCATTGGAACTTCAACAAGCCATAACTCTCTCATTATTTGGACTTAAGGGATAATGTATATCTCAAACCAAAGTCTTAATGAGTACTAGAATAATAACACATATTTTCTCTAAACATTTAGTGGCAATATAAAAAACAACAATAAAAATATGAAAAGTTGATATAGCATAACATCTGAACTTGAACAAGTCATATATCTACCTCAATATTTGCACTTAAGGGACAATCTGTATATCAAAAGTCTCAGTGAGTACTAGAACTGAACACATATTCCACCCTTAACATTTAGGGGCAATATAAAAAAACTAAATATTAAAAATCACATTGGAAAACATTGGAACTTCACTAAGCCATAACTCCCTCAATACGCAGAACTAAGGACATTTGCTCTGGAAAGCCTAACCTACTGAATCCTTAACAGGCATTCCCCCATGACCCTGTCTGTGCTTCTAGAGTCTGACAATTGCACTGACCCTGTTAGATCCAATGCCTTGGGGTCCTTGCTTGTACCTAAAATCAAAACCAGCTTTAGAAAACTGTCCTTTTCCTTTGCTGCTCCCACTGTCTGGAACACTATCCCTGCTGCTGTCTGACAATGTGAGTCCTCTCATACCTTTAAAAAGTCTTATTGGTCTTACCTCTACCAGGCCTTCATATGCTCCTGCCCCTAGGCTGAACTGTTTTTTTTTAACTCATCTACTCTGTGCCATTCTGGAATATCCAGAGTCAAATTGAGCATACTGTATGCTCTACTATATATCTTAGTTGGTTGTACTTACTGCCATATGTACTACATGTCTATTGCCTTTGTATAATGCATGTTAAATGTTTTTGTAAGCCATTTGTTGTTAGCACATTTTCATTTCAAGTGTTGTACCACACACATTATTCTTAATTCAATTTACATTTCCTCATTTTGTATTGTTTTAGGTTGACATCATTCCCATGCTATATTCTCCCAGGTCATACCTGAAAATAGGCAACTGTTACTGCCTAATGCACTCACCTAGTAAATAAAAGCCAAATAAATAAAATAAACAAATAAATACATACATACATACAAAAATAAATACTTGAACTTCAAGAGCCCCTGCTGCCATTGTGACACCTTTGCAAAAATGCAATATTTAGACACAATCTAGCTTATATTTCATTTTTCTGTAATTCTCAGCCTTACTTCTTTATTACTAAGGTAATTTGCATGTAAACAGGATTACTGCCTTATTTGTTCTGGCTGCCTACACCTGACATCACAGTTATGTTTATGACATTACAGTCTGTTGCTGTGGAGACAATTATGATGTCATAAACAGGGCATTATGATGTTAGGTGAAGGCAAGCAGAGAAAGCAGATAAAGTGTAAGGACAGTAATCCTCTTAACATGCAACTCTCATCAACAATAAGAAAAAAGGAAAGAATTATAGAAAGTATCTGAAATATAAATTGAATTGTGTCTAAATCTCACATTATTTTTCAAGCTTTTCTAATGGTGTCTGGGACTCTAAAGGAATATATATATATATATATATATATATATAGAAGCAAAAAAAACTCTATTTAATGCATCAGTTAGGGTTGTTCCACAGCAAAAAAAAGCTAGGAAATTCAGGGTTGGGTTTGAAAGCCCACCTTGGACTAGCCACCCCAACCGGCATCAGGATGTGCCTTGGGGTTGTCACTAACTCTCACCCTACCATGTGTAAAGCTGAGGAGGTATGGGAGAATGGGGTGAGTTGGGACCCGTGGCTAGCAGCACCCGATGCCGGTTGAGAGACAGGGGGTCAGAAACTCAACCTAGCTGCGTGCTAACGCTTACGTGCTTTTTGTCTCTAATTTCACTTCTTTTTGAGAATGAGGATGATAAATAATGAAAGGAATGCAGTGGCGGCAGCGCGGGGCCCTTCGGGCTCCGCACTCCCACCAAGTGATGTCTTGTTACACAGTAACAGGAACTTCAAAGCAAACACAAGCAGCAACAGTAATGCACATGGCAAAGCAAACGTAAATGGCAAAGCAAACGTTAATAGAAACACAAGTGTAAAGTGACGCTGAACCAAACAGGTACGTAAATGGAAACATCAAACAGAAGTGCACACAGAACAAAACTGGTAACACACATTCACAGTACCACAACTGTAAACGCAAATGGTAACAGTAACACCAACAATAACATCCAAGTAAACAGAAACGCGAGCACGTATGAAAACACAAACCATAATGCACACACTCACAGAACCACAGTTGTAAATGCAAATGGTTATGGTAACAGCAACAATAAAGCCAATAAAAACAGAAATGCAAGCGCATATGAAAATACAAACTGTTACACATAAGGTCATGGTACCGCAATAGTAAATGTAAATGGTAACAGTAACAGCAACAGTAAAGACAACAGAAACAGAAATGCAAGTGCATATGAAAACACAAACCTTTACGCACACAGTGGCGTAAGCATGAATAGTGATTCGAATGGTAACAGAAGCACAACTGGAAATGCTAGCTGTCACAGTAACAAAGGGAACACCCTTCTTTCCCCAAAACTGCATTGAAAAAACTAATTGAAAACAAAGAATGTATGCATTATAATTGACTTCAGAGCAGAAAATTATGCCTTGGAATACTAAATTGCTTATATCTCAGGAACCGCATGACGTAGGAAAAAAATAAAAATTTTGTATGAATTATTACTTTCCTGGCTGGTTTTTGCTTACCCCCAATTGAGGGGCTAAGCATTTTTGACAAAAGTCTATATCTCTACCGTTTCTGAGATATAGGCCCTGAAAGATGCGACGGATGCCATAATGTTATCCTATGGGACAAATTGTCAACTTCAGAGTGCTGTCACTTTGCCACCCTGTAATATTTTTTCTGACAAAAAGGCACATTTGTGGGATGTTGGCTTTCTTCCCTCCAAATTTCAGCCCAAAAGACCAAACCGTTATTTTCCAGCAGAGCAGCAAAGAATTCCTGTAATATGGCGGACACTGTAATGTTATCCTATGGGAAAAAGTGCCAACTTTGTAGTGCCATAACTTTGACACCCTGTAATATTTTTTGACCAGTCCACTAAAAGGAACATCTGTGTGATGTTTCCTTTCCTCCCTCAAATTTCAAGTAAAAAGACCAAACCATTTCTGAGATATTCAATGTCAAAGATTGGAAAAATTTCCCTATCTATTCCATTATAAGAAATCTGGCCATCTTGTCCCTATTTTGCGATCAAAGATCACGATCAAATAATCTCATGATCGAAGAATTTGCAGCCTCATGATCAAAGAATTTGCAGGCTCATGAACAAAGAATAAAAAATTTAATAATTCAAAAAATAGAACAATTGCAGTAAACCACCACCATGGTTCAACAGAACGAAGCCCTCTGAGTAAAAACCATTCTCATTTGACTTCCTAGGACACCCCTGGGCTAAGAAAATTTAATTTTAAATTGGGCCATCTTGTCCCTCGTTCGTGATGCAAGATCGCGGTCAAAGAATCTCACGATCAAAGAATTTGCAGCCTCATGATCAAAGAATTTGCAAGCTCATGAACAAAGAATACAAAATGTAATAAATAAAAAAATTGGAGGAATTGCAGTAAACCACCACCATGGTTTGACAGAATGAAGCCCCTTGAGTAAAACCCACCCTCATTTGACTTCCTAGGGCACCCATGGGCTGAGAAAAATGATTTTTAAATTCGGCCATCTCGTCCCTCACTCACGATGCAAGATCACGATCAAAGACTCTCACGAGCAAAGAATTTGCAGGCTCATGATCAAAGAATAAAAACAGGGTGAAACACAATTTATTCACTGATTTGAACCAAACCAATGGCATGGTTCAACAGAACGGACCCTCCTGAGCAAAACAAGCCCTCATTTGTGTCCCTAGCCCACCCCTGAGCTGAGATATTAGTGTTTTAGGTCACGATGCAAGATCGTGATCAAAGAATCTCACGATCAAAGAATTTGAAGGCTCGCGATCAAAGATCGTTAGCGAGCCACAAATTAAGATTTTAAAAGCTTATAACTCTATTTTTTAACTGATTTTGATGGAACAAAAGCCATGGTTTGATAGATCAGGGCCCCTGAGTAAAACCCATCAAAGTTTTACTTCAGAAGTGACCCCTGAGTCGAGATATTTGTGTTTGTGTGATTGGAAAACTGAAAACAAGATAGCGGACCTCACGGTCAAAGAATTTTGAAAATTCCTCGGGAACAAAGATTCTTGAACCATGAGGCTGCAAATTCTTTGATCGCCAGGCGAGACCAGATGGCCAGAACCCCCATTCTTTGATCGCAAGATATGCATATAAATTTTCCCATTGACTTATAATGGGAACTTAAAAGTGCCATAACTTTTGAATGCCTTAATATTTTTTCACCAAACAAAAAGCGGCATGTTCAGTCACCACAGCTCTTTCAAACAAGCCATCTTGCAGAGCAGCACACCATGTGATGGCCGTGCAGGACCACATTAAGAATGGCAAAAGGTGCCTTCAAAAATGGATAATTTTGCATTTTTCAGTGCTTTCGTACACGAAGACCAGCACTCCAACACAAATGCAATTTGGTAAATTAAGATATCTAGTGCACCCCAACACGTGTACCAAATTTCAGGGAAATCCATTGAATGGGTCCAAAATTATTAATGTCCAAACTTTTGACTTTAGTATGTAAGTGGCTGCTCAACCCTAACTATAGTGGCGCGACTGCACCACTATAATATATATATATATATATATATATATAAATAGGTATGTCCATACTAAATGGGTACACTTCCATCACATGCACTATAACACTCAGTAACTCTCAAAGTGTTCAAATATATTTCAAAACTGCAATGAAGTCTACTACAGAAGTTAGTGGGATAACATAAATAACTTAGCCACCTAATACTTATGAAAAATGTTTTTTTAAACTTGCAGGTTTGTCCCTTGTTTTTGCAATGGCTAGGTGGGACATTTCAAGACACCACATGTTGTATGTTTTCTTCTACCTACCAAAATGCTAAGCTGAAAAAATAAGTCTCACTATGCATTTTACATAAAGAGCCCTGTAACATCACCATGTGTGTGTGCCTTTATATATTTTTATTTTTTTACAGAATAAGTTAAAAAATGACAATCTCGTATGTAATCTTCTCTGTCCCCTTAGGTTACATATGGGATTGACTGGTATAAATGTGAAACTGTGCAAGAATCGGGGCACTGTATGCCAGGAACTGAAGGATGCTCAATTAGTTTGCTGTTCTGGCTGAAAAAAAAAACATTTCAAAACTGCAGAATTGCTCTGGCTGCTTTTAAAAGTAGAACCGGGCTATCTGTTTCTGTCCCACCTCTATCTACGTATGTAACAGCTGCTTATCATGCTTGAGGAGTGTGACTTTTTTTCACAGTGTCGTTTGCTTATTTCTAGCCAATCATAACACTAGATTAAGTCCATTAAACTTTGCTTTGCCTGTGGATCAGTCAATTTTCTTCCCAAACACCAAATGAGAACATTCTCTGTCTCCTCCAAACTTGCTGTTACATATGTGTGACTGTGTTACAAGTAGGAATGTGGAAACTGGTCAGAAATGTAAGCAGACGTGAATGGGGCTACATAGCAGTGAAATAATGATTTTTATACTGTCTGCTATAAATCTGATTGCATTTTGTTGCTGGATTTGAAATGGGAGTATGCTGTGCACAGACTGGCATTCAGTAAGGTCTCTGGGGACAGAAAAAGGTCAATCATGTTTGTAACAGGGACAGAGTTAATTCATTTGTCCCTGTTACAACAGGATTTAACTACTGAACATAGTTAATTATGTTAAATAACATTTGAATTTATAATGTATTTTACTGGGGTTCATGACTGCTGTTTAAGTATATCCATTTATGTCTGAAAATGGCAAGTATTTGACATATTGTTCTAGGTTATCTATTTTGTGAGCTCTAATAACTGTCTTCTGTGTGCCAGACATGCTGTAATTTCATAGTTTTGCAATGTGCTAAACAGGTGTGTAAGGCAATGTAATTCATTGTGGAAGTATGACTTTTGCAGGCTTCAGACATCTCTTTTAGTGGTCTTATGGTACTGTCCTGATTGTAACAGGGACAGAGGTAGCATGCTAATGTTTGTAACAGGGACCTCCTAAACATCTCTGTCCCAGTTACAAATAAGACTTTTGGTGTACCTTATTTTGGAATTGTGATTATTAAGAGATTTAATGAGATTTTGTTTGCTTTTAGTGTGCATTTGTTTAGAGGATGTAACAAATGATTTTTGTTTTAAAATGGCCTTTCACATGCTTTGGGAGGGGCTGCCAGCTCACCTGAAAGTAAATTATTTCTGGAATGTTTGTTGCAAGATTGGGGTTAAAATATAAAATTGCTGGGTGCTGTAGTCATTTACTTATGCATTTTAAGTGAAAAAATCATGGAATCCAAAACAGTATGTTCAAACATTGTCCTAACAGCCCACAATCAAGTTCAATCATGTTTGTAACAAGGACCTCAGGAAACCAGCAGTCCTTGTTACAAACAAGACTTCTGGTGGTGCCTTATGTTTCATTGTTATTATTAAGAGATTTTACATACTTTTTAGTTTGATTTGAGTGAGCATTTGTTTTGGGGTTGTAACAAAGAATTTTTATCTTAAAATGGGCACTCACATGCTTTGGTGGGGGTGCTGCCAGCTCATCCAAAAGTAAATTAGAAATGGAATGTTTGCTGCAAAATTTGAGATTAAAATATGAAAGTATTGGGTGCTGTAATCATTTACTGATGCATTTAAAGTGAAAAAAGCCTGGAATCTGTTTTCACATTTTCAAAAGTTGCCCTAACAGCCTACAACTAAGTTCAGTCATATTTGTAACATGGATCTCAGGAAATCAGTGATCCCTGATACAAATGGATGGGACTTCTAGTGGTACCTTATTTTTCAATTGTGATTATAAAGATATTCTACAAGACTTGTTTGTTTTGACTGAGCATTTGTTTTGGGGATGCAACAAAGGGCTTTTGTTTTAAAATAGTCACCCACATGCTTTGGGGAGAGGGTCTGCCAGCTGATCCAAAGTAAATTAGAAATGTAATGTTTGCCCAAAGTCTGAGATTAAAACAATAGACATATTGGGTGCTGTAGTAATTTCCTACTAAATTTAAAGTGGACAAATGCCAATGACAATATTTTAGAGCAAAAAAGTTTTGCAGCTAAAGACCCTTCTATGTTATAAAAATAAAGACTGCAGTAGTAACTTGCTCCTTGGAAGCATGATGGCACCAATTAAATTTACAAAATGGTTCTGGCCAAGGTATGGCTAATAGGGCAGCGGGGAGGGAGACAGTTGCCACCAGGTACCCTTGGGACTGCTGACAAGATATGGAGAGGGATGGGACTGACCATAAGTCCCATGGTGTAGCTGACAGGGCTAGAGAATTTTAGGAGTGTGCCACTAGGATCCTTGAGACTGCTGACAGAGATGGGATTAACCTTACATTCCAGGGGGCCAGTAGTGAGGGCAGTGGGATTGACCTTGGATCTCATGGAACTGCAGATTTGACAGACCATGTCAACAGGCCCCAGGGACTGGGGATGGGGATGGGCTAACCTCACATCCCATGGAGCTGATGGTGAGGTGGAACTGATCTTGGGTACCATGGAACTGCTGACAGGGCTGGAGAGCTTTAGGAGTGAACCACCAGGCCCCAGGGACTGGGGAGGATGAGACTAACCTTACATGCCAGGGGCTGATTTGGAGGAGGTGGGACTTCCTTGGGCTCCATGGGACAGTGGATTTGTTGAGCGTGCCACTAGGCCCAGGGACTGGGGAGGGATGGGACTGACCTCTTGTGCAAGGGAGCTGATGGGGAGGGGGTGGGATTGACCTTGGGTTCCATGGGACTGTAGATTTGTCAGAGTGTGCCATTAGACCCCTGAGACTGGGAAGGGGGATGGGATAGACCTCACATGCCTGAGGCTGATGGGGATGTGGGACTGCCCTTTGTCTAATGTGACTGAGGATTTGCTGGAGTGTGTCATCAGTCCCAAGGGACTGGGGAGGGGGATGGGACTGACCTCTGTGCAAGGGGGCTGATGGGGTGGGACTGACCTTGGGTCACATGGGACTGCTTACAAGGCTAGAAAATGTAGGAGTTCACCACCAGACCCTAGGGACTGGGAAGGGGTGGAACTGAACTCATGAGCCAGGGCAACTGTTGGGAGGGTGGGACTGACTTTGGATGCCATGGGACTGCTGACAGGGCTGGAGATTTTAGGATTGTGCCACAGATCCAGGGACTGTGGAGGGATGGTACTGACCTTACATGCCAGGGTGCTAATGGGAGGAGGATGGGACTTACTGTGGGTTCTATGGGACTGTGGATTTATTGGAGTGTGCCACCAGGCCTCAGGGATATGGGAGAAGAATGGGACTGAACTCATGTGCCAGGGGTCTAATGAGGAAGAGCTGGGACTGACCTTAGGTTCCAGGGACCACAGATTTGTTGGAGTGTTCCACCAGGTCCCATGGACTGGGGATGTGCATGGGACTTACCTCATGTGCCAGGCATTGATGGGGAGGGTTTGGGACTGACCTTGGATCCCACAGGACTGTTAACAGGGCTGGAGTATTTTGGAATTTGCCACCAGGCCCCAGGGACTGGGAAATAGATGAGACTGACCTCACATGCCAGAATGCCGATGGGGAGGGATGTTACTGACCTTGGGTCCCATGGGACTGCTTACAGGGCTGGAGCATTTTAGGAGTGTACCACAAGGCTCCAGGGACTGGGGAGGAAATGGCACTGACCTCACATACCACAGGACTGATGGGATGGGGTGGGGCTGATCTTGGGTTCCATAGGGCTACTGACAGGGCTGGAGATTGTAGAATGAGCTACCAAGCCCAGGAACTGCTTTAATGGATCTGGAGGGATGGGAATAGTGCCTGCATTTTTGCTTGCAATCACGTGGGTGTCGGGCATGCCTTCCTTTTGTTTGCAATTCTGTGGGTGTCCATGCCTTACCTCCATTTTGTTTACAAGCCATTTGCTGCAGTCATGTGTGCCTCCATTTGGTTTGCAAGCCAATGGGTATCCATGGCCTCCATTTTGCTTGCAATCCAGTGGTTATGTCCATGTCTGCCTCCATTTTGTTTCCAATCCAATGGATTGCCCATGTTATCATCTGTTCTCCTCTGGTGGATTCAGTCATGACATCACCTGGGGTTTGCCGGGTCCCTGGTCAATCTTTCATGGGGTCCTGGTGGGTGTGCAAGTGGCGTACTGCACACAGCAGCTTGACTTAAGTCACAATGGACCGGTGCCAGGGTTCTCATCTAGTGGATTTAGTTACGCCATCACCTAAGGTCTGCCAGATCCCTGATCAATCTTCATGGGGCCCTGGTGGGTGTGCAGTTTCTGTACTGCATCCACCTGCTAGATGGAGTCACTGTGGGCCAGCACCCATGTTCTGCTTTGATGGATTCAATTACACTTTCACCTGGGGTGTGCCAGGTCCCTGGTCAATCTCATGGGGCGCTGGTGTGTTTGCAAGTGGTGTACTGTGCACACCGACTTGAGTGAGTCACTGTAGGCTGGTGTCCCTGCTCATGTCTTGTGGATTCAGTTACGCTGTCACATGGGGTCTGCCAGATGTACATATGTACATTTGTTGGAGATATTAGGTCTGTAATAAGCAATGTATATAGTGTGTATACTGTGGTGTTATGGTTATGGTTTTAGTTAATTTTACGTGGTGTGTCTGGTATTTCTAGTTAGTATAATGAATTTGTTGTATTATGAACTTCCTCTGTGGTGATTGAAAGCAACTAAAAAACTTTTATGCTAATTGAGTCATGACTTTAGACATTAAACATAAAGTGGAAAAGAATAAAGGACTCAAATTGCCTGATTTTCTTTTTTCCACAATATTTTCTGGGACTGCTTAAAGTTTTTGAATTTTTCTCTGTCCTGTTACATACGTTAAGGAAACACTTTTTCACAGATTTTTGGAGTTTAATTTTTAAAGTGATCAAAAACAGTTTTAAATATCATCTACTCTTATCCCGTTATGTACGAATGCATTTTAATCTGTGACTACCCAAGAAATGTTGGTGAGGGAAAACTTTGAAATTTCTTTGCCCTGTAATTCTCTGCCACGTGTTAGATTGATGGTTATCACATTCTTTTGCATGCAAATATTTTGGAGTACTTAGTGACTTAACCAAGTAAATTACTGCAAATTCATGTAGAGATTCAAAAATATTTATACATAATTTTTTTCTAGTTAACATATTCTCTGTCCCTGTTGCATACGTTACCTGGTTACTGTTTCCAAACATTAGGGACTGTACTCAGAAAACCACAAGTTATATTATATTCCTGTTTATACTTTTAGTAAGGACATTATGGGTAAAGTATTGATGGTGAAAAAAGAAAAGAAATTACAACATTTATTTTTCCACAGTCATGTCCCACATATGTCCCCTATTACTGTGGATAGATATATATATATATATATATATATATATATATATATATATACCAAAACAAAGATCTTAATGAGTACTACAAGAATAACATTTTTGCCCCTAAACAATTATTTTAGGGGCAATATAAAATAAACAATAAAATGAAAATTCCAATAGGATAGCTTTAGAATGTCAACAAGCCATAACTCCCCAGTATTTGGACTTATGGGACACTGTATATATCAAAACAAATGTCCTAATGAGTACTACATGATTAACACATGTTCCCCCAAACATTTAAGGGCAATATAAAAAAGATCAAAAGAGAGAATTCTAATAGGATAACACTGGGAATTCAACAAACCATAACTCCCAGTACTTGGACTTCAGAGAAATTTATACAAAACAAAGGTCTTAGTACTAGAAGAATAATACACAACCCCCCTCCCCAAAAAAATTTGAGGCAATATAAAAAAAAAAAAACAATAAAACATGAAAATTGCCATCGCAAAACATTGACCCTTGTGGGGTCTGCACCCCAGGGGAATAAAGGTTTGCCTCTCCCTCACTACCATACAATTATAGAATTATTTTCTCTAATCCTAAGGGACCTGCCTTCTACCCTACCCTTGTGATAATTTGATATTTATTTTATATGCATATGTCTAGTACACAAAGTTTCCAATTGTACATAACTCTGCACTGTTGTTTTATCTCTATCTGATGTTTTATTTTGTAGTAAAATCTATTGTATTTATCCCTTCCCCCTCCCCCTCCCCCCAGGATGCATCTGGAAATGAGCTATGTTTAGTATGTCTTTCCTGAAGAAACTTTTCATATACCATATAGCTTTGATTTATTACCATCCTCAATAATAAACCACCCTCAAACTGAAGCTGCACACCTGGAAGATAAGTTTTAACTAAAGCCGCCCTCGATCAGTGACGCGTTATAGTACCCTCCACACATGCGGAAATGCCTGACTTTGATCCGATTTACAGAAATCATAAACTCCCCATCACCTCCCTTTGAATACCCCTCCTTGAATACCCAACTCCAAACTGTGCAACAATGATTCATCCCTTACAATGGCCACTTCATTTTCCTGGTACTCCTTGTATGGTATCTCCTTTCTGCATCTCAGTGCAATGACTTGCACAGCAGCCAATCTAGCAACTCTCATGCCTAGCAACACTGATAACATACGCGCCTAGCAACACTGACAACATATTGTACTGTAAGAAAGTGATAGTCGACAACAGAACAACATTTAAAATGTAATCTTTGTTTTGAAAAAGATGGATCTTGAAAAATAGCTATTGCCTTTAAAGGCAATAGCGTTCTGAACACCCTGTAGTGCTGCTCTCTCTGTTCCATGATCCAGGCTACAAGAATTGACCCACTTTCAGGGTACTTTGGATGCCGACCAAGACCACCACCATCAAGCTGTCTGCATTTGTGATTGAACCCATGTAACCAGTTATAGTCACCTTCTTCTCCAGAGAAGGATGTTTTTCACCATTCACAAAACTGCTTTTCATCAATGTGCAGTGCAGCTGCAAAAGGGTGATTGCCTTCCCTCTCAGCTTGGTGAGCCACAGCACCTTTAAACTCTAAATTGAAAGACTTATGCTTAGACATTAGGACACACTATGTATGACTGCGGCTGCAACAACAACGGGAGGAAAACTATGCACTGCCTAGTTAGGTTTTATACTAATTGACAGCCAGCACACATTAACTAAATTGAATGATTAATTAGTAACCACCCTCTAAGATTAGCTGCCCTCATTCATAAGTCACACAGAATACCGTAAGTTTGCATTATTATCTGAAGCTTCAAATCAAAGATATACAGTAAATAAATAAACAGAAACATAGAAGTTGTCAGCAGATAAGGACCTCCTGGCCCACCTAGTCTGCCCTATGTTCCCTACATACTGTGCCAACTCAGACCCTGCTCAATCTCCAGTCTTCTACCCCCTTGCCTTACTTCTATGGTCCCCTTGTGTCTATACTATGCATGCTTGAATCCTATTACTGTTTTAGCACTCATCACCTCCTGGGAGGCTGTTCCAGGTGTCCACCACCCTCTCCATGAAGAAGTATTCCCTCACAGCTCCTCAAAGCCTCTCCCCTCCAGCTTTATGGCATGATCCCTTATCCTGGAGCATCTTTTTTTATGGAAAATGCTATTTGAATGTTTCTATCATATCCCCCCTTTCCCTCCTTTCCTCTAGAGAGTACATATTTAATTCCTTGAGTCTTACCTCATAGGGCTTTTGATGCAGGCCCTGCACCACTTTGGTAGCACTCTTTTGTACCGCCTCCAGCCTATCTATGTCCTTCCAGAGGTGGGGCCTCCAGAGCTGGACACAGTACTTGAGGTGAGGTCTTACCAGTGATTTATACAGGGTAATACTACCTCTTCTTTTCCGTAATGCCCCTCCCTATGCACCTGAGCATCTTGCTAACCTTCCCCACTGCCTTGTCACACTGCTTGGTTACTTTCAGGTCATCAGAAATGATTACCCCCAGGTCCCTTTACTTTTTAGTGCTTGCTAATACCTCTCCGCTCAATTGGTATGTTGCCCCTGGGTGTCTGTGCCCCAAGTGCATGATTTTGCACTTTTTCACATTGAAACCCAGCTGCCACTCCTTTGACCAATCTTCCAGATTTTTCAGATCATCCCTCATTCTTTCCATCCTCCTGGGGTGTCCACTCTGTTGCAGATTTTTGGTCATCCATGAACTGGCATACTTTTCCCTCCAGCCTTTCTGCAATGTAACTAATAAAGGCATTGAAGAAGACTAGGCCTAGTACTGACCTCTATGACACCCCACTTGTCACCTTGCCTTCTCCAGACTGGACCCCATTTACCACCACCCTCTGACTTCTATTGCTTAGTCAACTTCTTACCCATTTTACTACTTTGAACCTACTTCTAGGTTACCCAGCTTGCTCACCAGTCTTTTACATGGAACAGTGTTGAATGCCTTACTGAATTCCAGGTAGGCCACATCTGCCACTCCTCCCTGATCCACTTCCCTGGTCACCCAGTCAAAGAACTCAACCAGGTTTGTCTGGCAGTAGCCCCCCTGCAAACCTATGTTGCCTCAGATCCTGTAGTCCACTGGTTGCAAGATATTCCCCAATCCTTTCCTCCAGTAGCGATTCATTACTTTACCTTCTACTGAAGTTAGGCTGACAGGTCTGTAATTTACTACCACCTCCCTATTTCCACTTCTGTGTAGTGGGACTACATTTGCCCTCCTCCAGTCCCCCGGAACCTCCTCTATTTCTAGTCATAGGTTGAACAGAGCTGTTAGAAGTGCATCTAGCACCTTCTTGAGCTCCCTCGATATCCTAAGGTGCACTCCATCCAGTCCCATTGCCTTGTCTAATTTTAATTGCACCAGTTCCTTGAGGACTCTCTCCTCTGTAAAAGGACTAGTGTCCACCTCACTTCCTTTAATGCACTTGTCCCTTATCTTTGGTCTGTCACCTACCATGTCCTCTGTAAATACTGAACAAAAGTAATTATGCAATATATCTGCCTTTTTTTGGTTCTCTTCCTCCCAGCCCCCCTTCCTCTTTTAACCTCACTATCCCTCCTTTGGTCTTTCTCTTCTTGCTTATGTATCTAAAGTATGTTTGTCCCCTTTTTAACTGATTGGGCAATATTCTCCTATTTGCACCTTTGCACTTCTAACTGCTCTCCCTGCCACTCTTTGTTTCAATCAATCAATCAAAATCTTTGTTTATTCAGGTGAACATCATTGAGCAGAGCTCTTTTGCAAGATGGACCTGGTTAGGATAAGATGATGCATTTGTATATACATGACAAGACAAGACAAGGTATTACATGTAATTTATAGTTTACAAGGTAACACACAAAAACATAGATAGGCATATAGCATGAATTATTTACAGCTGTAATATATGTACATGACAATAGTGCAGTGATCTCAGATTAAGTGACAGGAAAACAAAATTTGAGTTTGGAGATGTAATATTAGAAGTAGTGACTAGGTGAACCTTGAAGTACAAATACAGACAGTAGGGGGAAAGGATACCAGCTAAGCAGGGCCAAAAAGTATCATCACTAAATTATTGTTAGATAACTGATGATGGTCATGTAGGTGAATTAACAGAAGTGGATTAACAGACGTGGAAGGCAGTAGAAGGCAGTAACAGGATGGTAATAAATGGATGAATAGGACAGGTTTAAGGACAGATAGCATGGTGATGCTGTGGGAGTTATTTCTCCTGGTAACTCTCCCTATCCTCCTCCTCCTCCTTCTGTGTCCTCGTGTACATTCTAAATGCTAGTTTTTGCCCTTACTTTCTCCACTACATCTCTAGAGAACCATAGCAGTCTCTTTTTTCTCTTGCCCATGTTAACCTGCCTGACACAGAGATTTGTTGGCTTTTTCAGTGCCTCACCTTTATTTTTGCCCACTGTTCATCGATTCCCCAGTTTCCCTATTTCTGTTAGGGTGTCCCTGAGGCATTGTCCCATTTTCTTAAAATTGGCCCTCCTGAAGTCCAGGACCATCGTCTTAGGGTGGCTCAATTCTGACCCAGTTCTTATATTGAGATATACTGTACGGTGATCACTGGTCACCAGGTGGCCACCCACTGTGACTTCATCACACTGTTCCCATTGTCAGTGCCAGGTCCTGTATTGCCCACCCATGAGTGGGTTCCTTAACTACTTGCTGAGGAGCACCCTTGCAGGGAGTCCAGGATGTCCATACTTCTGTCTTTTGCCATAGCTGGTAGGCTCTAATTCCCATCTGGTAGACTAAAGTCCCCTACCAGCAACACATACCTGTTGCATGCCATCCTTGGATTACTTCCATCATATCTTTATCCACTCTCCTCCCTGTTCTGGAGGTCTGAGATCACTCCTGTGTGAATAGCGACCCTCTCTGTGTCTCCAGGGTGACCCACAGTGCCTAGCTCCTCCCTGCTCTCCCTGTATTTCTGTAGCTTTTATGTTGTCCCTGACATAAAGAGCCAGTCCTCCCCCTTTAGTACTTATTGGAACTTCAACAAGCCACAACTTCTCCAATATTTGGACTTAATGGACAATAAATATATTAAAACAATGGTCATAATGAGTTCTAGAAGAATGACATCTATTACCCTTAAATATTTTTGGACAACATTAAAAAATTTGAAAATTCCCATAGGATAATATTGAAACTTCAAGAAGTCATAACTCCCTCAATTTGTGGACTTAAGGGAAAATCTACATATCATCAGAAAGGTCTTAAAGAGTACTAGAAGAATAACATATATCCCCACCTAAACATATAGGGGCAACATAAAAAAATGCAAATTCCCATGGGATAACATTGGAAGTTCAATAAGCCATAACTAGCTTAATATGTGGACTTAAGAGACAATGTATGCATCAAAACAAAGGTGTGAATGAGTACTACAAGAATAAAACATATTCCCCCTAAACGTTTAGAGGCAATATACCAAATAATTTAAAAAAATATAAATTCCCATAGGATAACATTTGAACTTCAACAAGCCAAAACTCCCTCAATATCTGGACTTATGGGAAAATGTGTCAAATCAAAGGTTGTAATGAGTACTAGAAGAATGACACATATCCCCCATAAACCTTTAGGGACAATATTAAAAAAAAATTCCATAGGATAAGATTGGATCTTCAAGAAGTCATAACTCCCTCAATCCAGGCCAGGGGTTTACCTAGGGATTAGACATGATTCAAGTAACAGAGGGTGAGAAGGACCTGGGGTAGTGATAGATATCAAAATGAACAACTCAGAGACCTGTAGGAGGGCAGCGGCAAGGGCAAATAGGATGCTGGGATGCATCACCGGGGGGATTACCTCTAGAAAGACAGAAATGATTCTTCCACTGTACAACTGCTTGGTTAGGCCACACTCGAGTATTGTGTGCAGTTTTGGAGAACACATTTAAAAGGACATTACACTCCTAGAGAGGGTTCAAGGAGGGCAACCATAATGATCTGGGGCCTGGTTGAGAGTACCTATGAAGGCTCAAGGAGCTTGACATGTACACCCTGGAGGAGAGGAGGGATGGGGGACATGATAGGGGTCTTTTAAGTAAATAAAAGGGATCAATAAGGGAGGCCCAGACAGGGTGCTCCAAAGGAAGGAGGGTGGGGCAGCGAGAGGTCATGGGTGTAAGCTGGAAGGGGGCAGGCTCAGAGGGGAGAGGAGAAGTTATTTCACTGAAAGGGTGGTGGAGCCATGAAATGTACTGCTCAGAGAGCTGGTAGAGCTGGAGACTGTGGATGGGTTTAAGAGGGATGGGACCGGTATGGGGAGGTAAATCTGTCCAGGCCCAATACAGGTGGAACATCTGGGACTGGAACAGTATAACCTAAGGGAGAGGGGGGCACCAAAATTGGCCCTCAGTGCAGGTGCTGAAAATCAAGCAGACTTGAAAGACTGTTAGGCCTCTTCTGATGGCATTTTAGTATGTTAGTATGTAATTTGTGGACTTAAAGGAACACACACACACACACACATATACATATATATATATATATATATATATATATATATATATATATATATATATATATATAGAGGCAAAAAACTCTGTTTAATGCATTAGTTAGGGTTGTTCCACAGTGACAAAGTGAGGAAATTAAGCTGTTGGGTTGAAAACCCCTTGGACCCCTGCCCACCCTCTCAACTGGCATTGGGTGTGATTGGGGTCATCAGCCCTAACTCTCACCACATCACATGTGTAAGCAGCAGAAGTATAGGAGAATGGGGTGAGAGTTAGGACTGATGACCCCAATGCACACCCCAATGCCGGTTGGGGGTGGGCAGGAGTCCAAGGGGTTTCAACCCTAACAGCGAATTTCCCCACTTTTGAGTCTGTGGAACAACCCTAACTAATGCATTAAATGGAGTTTTTTGCCTCTAATTTCCCTTCTTTTTGAGAATGATAACGAGAAATAGTGAATGTAATGCGGCGGTGGGAGCGCGGGGCCCCGCCACGTGATGTCTTGAGGCATATTAACAGGAACAGCAACACAAACAGAAGCGCTAACAGTGGCGCACATGGTAACGCAAGCATGAATGAGAACAGAAAGGGTAACGCACACGTTGTCGGAGACGGGAACGGTCTGCCACGTGATGTGTTGTCACATAGTAACATGGTGCCTGCAACGGAAATTTCAATGGGCATGGTGGCGCAAACTAAAACAGAAGAGAAGAGTACTGTAGACACAAATGGCAAAATAACAGAAAACGAACCGAAAATGAAAACGCCAAGGATAACGCATATGGTGGCACAGACGCCAACAGTAAGTGAACGGGTAATGGACCGCAAGCAGAAAGGGCAACAGTAGCAGTAATGTAAGACAGCAGGCTGGTTTTCCCAAAAGCTGCATAGAGAAAGACAGTGAGTACAAAGAATATATGCATAATAATGGATATCAGAGCAGAAAATGAGGACTTGGAATACTAAATAGGTTATATCTCAGGAACCGTATGACATAGAAAAAAAATTTAAAACTCATATTATGTACAACTGTCCTAGCTAATTTTGTACTTAGCCCCTTTAGAGGGCTAAGCATTTTTCTGACAATAAGTCCACATCTCGCACCGTTTCTGAGATACGGGCTCTGAAAGGTGTGGCGAACGCCGTGATGTTATCCTATGGGAAAAAAAGAGAAGTTCGGAGTGCCATAACTTTGCCTCCCTGTAATATTTTTTTCACCAAACCACTGAAGGACACATCTGTGGGCTGTTGGCTGTCTTCCTCAAATTTCAGGAAAAAGACCAGATCATTATTTTGCAGCAGGGAGCCAAAGGATTCCTGTAATGCGTCGGGCACCGTAGTGTTATCCTATGGGAAAAAATGTTAACTTTGGAGTGCTGTAACTTTGCTGCCGTGTAATATTTTTTCAATACAACACTGAAAGGCACATTTGTGAGATGTCGGCTGCGTTCCCTCCAAATTTCAGCCCAAAACTACCAACCGTTCTTTTGCAGCGCAGTGCCAAAGAATCGCTGTCACTTTCCCACAGGTAGAAAACTAATATCTGAATTTGCAAAGCTTGCAAAAAGTTCGACACTTTCATGAGCACAAAGTAATTTGAGTACTTTTCCAGAAATTTGAAAAACATATTTCTGGGGTGTTTTACCACAAAATAAAGACATGGCAAGCATCCTCAGGGTCCGACTAGGTGAATACAAAAAGAATTAGGTTGCTAGAGGGTCCCAAATTTAAATGCCAACCATTTTCTGATCACCAACTGAAAACAAAATGGCTGATTTGCAAAGTAACAGGCCCATTTGCAAAGTAAAATGCATTTACGACACTGTCGAACTTTTGTCAACTTTTCCCATTGACTTATAATGGGAAATTGTTTTTTGAATAACTTTTGAACCGTTTAATATTTTTTCACCAAATCTTTGAAAGGCACATTGGGGACCCCAGCCGCACATTCTCTGAAGATGTTGGGCTAGTCACGCAAACCGTGCAACCTGTACGTGCGACCGTAGAATTCCAGAAAAAGGGTAAATGCGCGCGCAAATCATGCTTAATAACTCCACAGCCGTGTATTCGACCAGTACAAAACTTGGCAGATGCCAAGGCCTATGGTTCTTGATTGTGTATTCCAACTTTCAATCAAATCCATCAAACAGTTGCAAAGTTATTAAGGTGCAAAGTTTTGGGGTTTAACATAGAAATGGCTCCTCAACCCTAACTATGGTAGCACTACCGTGCTACCATAATATATATATATATATTAGGGATGCATGGGTATCTGACCCAAGTTATTGATCTGACTGGTTTTTGGACCCTGCAGAGATATCCAGTCTGGCTGGATAGTGGCTCATAAAAGGGGGCGGGTAGTTAGCTTTTTACAGTCTGGTGATGTGAGACAGTGTGCATGCGAAGGAGGTTTACATTTTGCGTTTTGTTTTCTGTGGGATATAATAGCCAAAATGCATCATAATGACACAAAAAGCTTGGTATGGTGTTCTTTCTCAGTTTTCTGTGACACAGACTTTGAAGGCGAGTGCAGCATTCACCAGATGCCCACCTTCATTAGCCAAGGTTCCACAATTAAATCATATGGTACATCCAGCCTAATCAACCACATTAAAACATGCACAGAGAGAAATTTATTGAAATGCAATCAGAAAGAGAGAAATTAGAGCATATAAAACAAAAGTCATATAAGTCCCCTGCTAAAAATAAAAAGAGGATCAAACCATAGAGGAATGTATTTCCAGATTGCAGCCCCTTTCAAATGATAATCCCAATGCTGTGTCAATTACTAATTCCATAGCTGAAATGCTGACAATGGATGAGCAACCATTTAATATTGTAGACAACCCTGGCTTTAAGAGACTGACAGCAGTTTTGGAACCTCGATATGTAATTCCTTCCAGACGTTACTTTTCAGACCAAATCATACCACTGATGTATAATTGCATAAGAGAGAAAATGAAACTTGTTGTATCAGAGGCTAATTCATTAAGTTTCACAATGGACACCTGGACAAATGAATACTCTGCCTTGGCATATTTAGTTATAACAGCACATTGGATTACTTGTGATTTTAAAAGAAAAGCAGCATTACTTGAGTTAAGGCACATAAAGAGTGCCATACAGGAGAAAACTTGTCCAGGGAATTTCTCCATGTGCTGGATAATTGAGGCATAAGGAGACACCTTGTTAAGGGACAATAGGGCCAATATTGTTAAAGCTATCATGCTAAGTGCCATTCTGGGGAGGGTTGTCTAGCTCACACATTACAATTAGCTGTTAATGAGGCAATTATGAAGCAAAGGTTGTTGAAGATCTCCTGACAACAGGACATGTTATAGTGGGTCATTTTAAACATTCATCCAGTGCACAGAGAAACTGACTTGCCTGCAAACTACCCTTCAAGTCCCAGTGCTCAGATTAAACCAAGATGTTTCCACATGGTGGAACAGTTCTTTTACTTGCTTGAGTGCTTAATTGAACAGCGCAGAGTGCTAACTGTGTATGCATCAGAGACTGATAATCAGACATTTACTTCAGCTTAATGGGCTCTGGCTGAAAATTTATGTGCTGTGCTTAGACCTTTGAAAATGAGACATGAAGACTCAGCTCAGAAGATGCCTGTGCATCTAATTCCAATGGCCACAGTGTTGTACCACGCTGTTGAAAATATAAAAATACCTGGCTTGATTGGCATGAGGAAAGCTCTCCTGGCAGCTATGGACTCATGGCTTGAACATTACAAGTCCTGCAAGGAAGTGGTAGCAGCCACACTGCTAGATTGCCAATACAAACTCCACTTCTTCCAAACATTAAACAGCAAAATGTTTCTGAAAGCAGTTATGGAGCAGCTGGTGGAGGAACTCGAGGAGCAACTAACTACATCAATTGTCAATCAGCAACCAAGTGTGGCAGCACAGACAGAAAGTGATGCTGATGACCCCTGGGAGATGTTTAGCCAGACAAAGCAACTGCCCCAGTCATGTAGGTATACAATTCTGGTACTCTGGTAGTATGGTAGTCATATTATATTTTTCTTTTTTTTTTGTGTTATTTCTTTTTCTCCTACGTGCCACATGGCCCACCATTCCTTCAGGTCACCAAGGTCCCTACCGCTCCACCTGTCCCTTTCTGAACCCTCCGCCTCACATAGCAGCTGCCCCCAGGGTAACCCGGTGTAACTCTTCACCGGGCAGGTCCCCCTCCTCTGAGGGGGAAGGCACTGGGTGGGACAACCAGCACATACTTGGCCCCAGGGTGCTGCTGAGGTGGAAGGGCTCCTTCAGGGCATCGATAGCAGTGGAGGACTGGTGGCCATCATCCCGTTGGCTGTGAAGCGGATTTCCATTTTCTGTGCTGTTCTCCCGCTTGTGCCACATCTGCAGAGCTTCTGGTCTCCCCAGAGGCTGCTGCAGGTGAAACCTTCCCACTACCCACCCCAGAAGGGAGAGTAGTCCCTACAGATGCTCAATCCTCTCCTTACCCTGCCAGCCCCGGCGTCCTGAGTCTGTTCCAGAACCCGGGTCACTGGCGTGGCACGAGGTGTTGCATCCAGCACCTCAACCCTCAGTGCCACAGGACTGACTTATATTGTATTTTTCTAAAGGGTTTCTTTTTTTTCAGCTGGTGAACTGGATGCCAACTGTCCAAGAAACATCGAATTAGACATGTACCTTGCTGAGCACATCATGGCAGAAAAGGCACACCCAGATCCTCTGCAGTACTAGAAGTTTCAGGAGCACAGATTCCCTACACTGGCAAAGATCACAAAATGTTACCTGTCAGGACCTCTTACCAGTGTTTCAAGTGAATGAGTATTCAGTATGGCTGGTGACATCATAACTGCCAGGCACTCCAGACTGTCACAGCATAATGTGAACTTGCTGCTATTTATAAAATATAATTTATCACAGCAAACCGAGCATTGAATGTTAACAGTAGACTTATTATTCGGTACAGCAGCCTGTGTTTTATTCATTGGCTTTGTTGCCCCCCTCCACAAGTAAGCAAGCAAGCATGAAGTAAGCTCAAAGCTCAGTGACTTTTAAACTTGATGCAGTATTAAACTAATCAACTTTAATTTAATAATAATAATTTGTATCATGGCATGTAATAAATATGTGCGATTTTATTAAGATAATCATGTTTGCTTTGAGTTCTTTATACTTTTAATACCCAATCTGGTAGATATCCAACCCAATTGGATATTAGGTAAACTATATCTGGATCCAGTATCCCAATGGTTTCCATTTACATATATATATATATATATACAGATATATATATATATAGATAGATATAAATAAGGGATATGCAATGGTGAGCTGTCAGATAAATGATTTATCTACACAAGTGCTGTTTGACCTCAGGTAACCTCACGAGTGGTGCAAGCCACTAGTGAGGTGTCCGAATCAAACAACACAATGTAGATAAATCATTATCTAAAACTCACCATTGTATACTTCATTATGCAGTAGGATGCTTTCCATCACTGCAGGAACATTTGGTTTTGACTGTTTAGCTTTTTTAAATTATAATTTCAGGAGTTTTGGTTAACTTTCCTAGAATATGTCCACCTAGCATAGTGATTGCTATTAAATGAAACATCACTCATTTTGTAGAAAACTTCTTGCTGAACAAATATCATGCTCACAGTGCCATGCTACCTTTTCATTTTAAAGTTATTCACATTTGTTTGTCAAAAGGGAAAAGAAAATAGAATTGTATGCTGTTTCTTTGCTAATTATAAAAACTAAAATGTATCCATAAATGAAACACCACTCATTTTGTAGATATTTTTGTGCTGAACATTTTTCGTGCTCACAGTACCACGCTGTCATTTTTTGTTTTAAAGTTATTCACATTTATTTGTCAAAAAAGTGAACAAAAAATTACATTTTCTTCTGCATTTTTGCTAATTGTAAAAAATCTATAAGGTATCTATAGATGAAACACCACTCATTTTGTAGATAATTTTGTGCTGAACAATTTTCGTGCTCACAGTACCATGCTATCATTTTCATTTTAAAGTTATTCCCATTTGAATATGGTTAGTACTGCTTCTGAGGCTGAACATTCTAAATGAATTCTAAAGAGATTTGTGACATAGTAACTGTGTGTATAAATGGTCACTGTATGTATAAATTTATTTATACATACAGTGACTCGAATAACAACAATAACACATGGCGGAGTGTGAGTTATCTCCTGATAAAGCAAGCCCAGCTGCATTGTTAGGCACAGGCGCTTTGCGCGAAAGTGCCTTATGCACCTGGCGTGTTCTTATCAGGAGTTAACCCACACCTCAGGGTGTGTTATTGCGCTTATAAAATGGGCTCCTACCCTGTGTAATTATTTTACTAAAAAAAATATAAAATAGAAGTTTACAATATATGCATGAAAATTGGTTTTAATAGGTGAAATGTTGAAAAATAGTCCCCTGTCATATTTGTACAAGTTCCTCACAGCCTTTCCTAGAAGGACCAATGGCAGAGATAGGATATTTTATTTTGTATTTGTTTCTTTTTTTATTTAATTTATAATGTAGTTTGTGGTTTTAGGAAGAGTGACAGCATCATCATTCGTGAGTCACTGTATGTGCGGTTGTATGATCGTCTCCCCCCTGACACACACACACACACACACACACACACACACACAAAGACACACACACACACAAGGTCCTCCACAAAAAGCTTTTTGTTTTTTGTGTGTGCATGTTTTGAATAAAGGAGGCAATGCAGAGTGAGTTTTCTCCAAAGAGTGGGAGAGAGCGTGTCCCTCACTAGTTGCCGTATTTAGGCTCCAGTTACATAGCTTCCGTCATCGCGGTTTTGGCAGGTTGCTCTGAAATGGGAAAGTACTTCAAATACTTTAATAAATAAGCAAATGTTTTGCAAAATGAGGTGGGGAAGCTGGAAAGGATCATGTCTGGTGACTCCTGGAGGACCAGGTATGTGTTTCATTTAAAAGGCGCGTTATGCGCGAGTTGTTGACGCTCCCAGATGTTGTTGCTGAGGTCAGTTTGATATTTTTATAGGAGGCAAAGCAAAGTAATAAAAAAAAGTTTTTGTGGTGATGTGCAGTGGCAATTGTGGCTCAAACAATGGACGTTGTTTTTCGGATAGTGGGAGGAACGGGCACAGTTATATAGTGGGTTCTGCTTGGTGTGTTTGCCTGTAAAAACAGTTGGGATAGTGGATATTTCAAGCTACATATTTTTTTACCATCGAGGAGGAGAAGTTAGAGTTTGTTTGTGGTTCAGTATACTTTGAGCTTGGTCGAGGGGGAGCATCATAACAGAAAATGTATTTTTGTCAGAGAGGCTACCGTTTACCTGCTATGAGCTGTGCCAGCCATTGTGTTGGATTGCTGCCGCTTCAGTGAGCTCTGTGAGTTAGTGTTTCTGTTTACGTTTGGCAGAGCTCACTGATTCCTTGTTGTCATGGGGCATCTTGGTGGGCAGTAGTCCTGGTTGGCTACTATATCATCTGATAAGGACACGGCGCAGATGATGTAGTAGCCAATCAGAGACTGGGGTTTCTTAAGCCCATTTTATAAATGCATTTATCACACTGAATACAGTATATGTCACTCCTATTGCATAAATATATATATATATATATATATATATATATATATATATATATGTATATAGATAGATAGATATTCATGTCAAAAAAAAACTCAGTTTAATGCATCAGTTAGGGTTGTTCCACAGTGACAAAAGCAAGGAAATTCAGTGTTAGGGTTGAAAACCCTAACTCCGCATTCACCCCCCACCCCACCAGCACCATACACACACATGCAAGTAGGTGGGAGGACCAAGGCAACATGACCAATCACAGACAACCAGCAGCAGGTGACAGAAATAAAATGCAACTCTCTAAATGTACTACAAGACATCCCCACCCACCTGGTACTGCATGCTCAGTGGAGATCCACAGCAAAACTGAGGCCATGTACACCAAATGTATACATCCCTGATTGCAGGTGCGCACAACATACCACACTTAGGAGTTGCATGGCCTTACCTAAAAATGACACTTACTTGGTAACATATGACACAGTGAAATAGTGATGCATAGAAGTTCCCTCTTCATCCAGGCTGTTTATGATAGCCATCATAAACTCGGTAGCGTCTTGCTGCATGTTTGCAGCAAATGTACTGCATCCATCATATGTGCCCAGCACTTGCTGCAGAGGTGTTAGTGACTACACATTGTTAGACTGATCAGAAGCCGTGTTGATAACCTGCTGCAGATATTGCTTCAACAAAGTGTGGCATATGGAGAAAGACCTGCATAGCTGCATTAGCATAGCAGTTGACTCTAGTACTTTTGTCAAACACTGGCACAACAGCCATACCAGCTAACTTCTGACCAACAGCTGGCTCCGCATCTGTATTTGACATTGTGACCTTCTTAGAACTCTGTACAGTTCCATCAGTTGTGCAAGCTCATTTTGTTTTGTTACCAACTGTAGATGTGACTGAAGGATGTGAGACAACCACATACGTTGGTAGTGGTATTATAGACAACTGTGGCGGTATAGGTACGTAATCTGTTGTACTCAACTATACAGTGCTTGTCAGTGTGTATCTTCTTAGGTGCGACTGTTATAATGTACAGCAGAAAGACTACAACGTGTGAAAGTGCGACATAGGTCATGCCATCTTTGAAAATGTCTGCCCTATGTCACCATTGCTGAATCAAACTCAAGCCTTGAGACTTGTGAATGGAAACAGCATATGCAACAATATTGAGAACTGTGTCCTGTTCACATAGATATCCTTCAATACCTGGAACTTAACACAGGTGCGATCAATCTGCACAGGTTGTTCCATGTTGTCAAAGTGGACGAGTGTATCGATAAATGTCTTTTGAACATTGTAAACAAAGTCAATGATGTTACCCATGGCACCATTTACCATACCATGCTCCACATCAAGATTGTGGCGTAGCATGACATGTGCATTCTTACAAACTGTAAGTACAGCTTCTAGACCAGCTGTGCATGAAACATCTGACTTCAATTCAGACAGTCGTTCAGTCATCTTTGCTACCAGCTTCCGACTTAAAATAACACCATTTACTGTGTCAACAGCATGCAGTGTGAGTTGATTTTCTCTCTGCAACATGGCACTGTTGAACTCAGTGCATTGCTTTAGTCATGTCATAAGACACACAATGCATGTGCCCGTGGAACACACATCACTGAAAGCATCACATGCAGTTTCTATTGATGTAGTGTCCATTCTGATTCTTCGCCCGTTTAACATTGCAGCATGTTCTGTTGACAGAGAACCTGTACAAGCTTGATCCAACAGTGCCTTGTAAGTCATGTCAGCACTTTGGCGCATGTTCTGATACAGCTCGACATAGGTAAATAACTCCCACAGGTTAAAACCTCCAATGCACCCAAGTGTATTCTTGGCCTGCTTCACAGTCAGAGCTGCAAAGACATGTACTGCATTCACAGGTGCAAGCTGTAAAAGGTCTCCAAATATAACAATGTTTTTTCCACCGAATGCTTCTCCATAGTCAGTCCCCAGGATCTCCTGTAGATGTAGATGTATACAGGCAAGCATCAAATTAGAGACCATACTAATCTCATCAATGATGAGTAACTTCATCTCACAAAACATTGGGCAAAGCTGAGATGCAACCTCAAATGACAGTTTCTGATACTCTCCTGCTTTGCCATGCTCCACTGGCAACATGAACAGATGGTGTAAGGTCACGCCACCAATGTTGTATGCTGCCAGTCTGGTGGGAGCACTAACAGCAACAGACATCACTGACCCTGTCAAGCTCTGTATTTCAGCCGTGATGGCCTCAATAAGAAAACTCTTCCCTGTACCAGCTGACCCACTAACAAACATCAGCAGTGGTTTGTAGTCAAGACAGTCACATTTCTTCTCTTCATGCAGTATCCCATGCCGGACAGTGTCAGTTACCTGAGTGAACCACACGCTGTTGCTCATTGAGTCTCTGTCTCAACTCAGCTGGGTCAGCACCACAGTGCGTACCATGTTCCATGGCACTCTCCACTTCTGACATGAGTACTTCTGGGGCATTCAGAGGCAGAGGTTCCCCAAGGATACCTTGTCCTTCTGGATCAAGATTGTCCTGTGAGCTAACAGGATGATCCTCCTCAAGTAGCTTCTGTGCCTTTTCAAGCTGATCCTTCTCAGTATTTAGTCTCTGTATGTATATCTCTGAGTTTTGACTTTTGAATGTCTTGTAACTGTGATTAAACTCTTCATCAAATGTATCACAGTCACCTTTCAATTCAGCCTCATTCCTCCAGGGTCTAAATAGGAATAGGAGAGCAAAGTAGTAATGCTCTCTGCTCTCAGATGTGTCTAGATGTAACTTACAGTGGTCAATGAGCCAAGGCTTATGTCCCTTAACAAGACAGCCATCCACCCTTCTGACCTTGTAAATGTCACATATACAATCAGGTGAGATAATCCATCTTATAGTCATACCCTTAGCCACTTGGAATAGACACATATTATCCATATCTCCGTGTCTACAAGGTAATATGTGTCAATGAGGTTATTCTTCAAGATATGTCTTGAAGACAGCCTATGACAGCCAGTTCCTCAATCTCAGCATGAGGAAGAAGTACACATTTTGCTTCTCTTTGCAGTTAACACTGAGAAGCGGACAGCATCCGACTTGCCGTGCAGATGTGTACCAATCAATTGATCACCAGCCTCATAAGCACCACATTCTCTGTGTGAGAGGGTCTTCAAGCCCAGTGACTACAATTGAGATGTCAGGCTCTTGCCTGAACTAGCAATATCTTCCAAAAGATCTTGCAAGCTAGTCTGCTCATGTTTAGTTATGTACAAAGTGACATACCGCACCAGAGCCAATGAGTTGTCAGCCACAAACTGAACATCTATGTTTGCCTGCCACGTTAGGAGAAGAGTGGGGGTTGTAGTCATTGATGTACACCTCTTTCTCATCTCTGGGTAACTCATATACCCTCTTGGTTGATTTAGCCTGCAAGTGGTGTCGCATTGCTGAAAACAGATCATTCATGCAACTATCCTGACAGACACGTCTAGGAAATCCGAAACGACATGTTGTGTACCAATCAGATTTGTTCTTTACTACCCCGTGGCAGTATTGCACACAAATATGGTGCTGGAACTTTTGCACCAACTTCCACAGTGTAGGACTGTTGTGCCTTGTCAGAATCACGACAAGTGATGTATTTCTTGATAAATGCTAGCACTTGTGCTGCTTCATGCTCACCTATGAGTGGGGCATCCTTGATCCACAGCAACATGTGAATATGAGGAGCACCTCGCGCCTGATACTCCGTCCTCCAAAAGTAATGTTAGACAATACCAGGAGGCGGCTTGTCCTTTGACAAAATGAAAGTCAGAATATCATGGAACCACTTGTGGAAATGCCTTGTGACAGAGACAGGTTCAAGTGAACACATTTCTCTGAGGGTCATTGATGAAATACCCTCAACATCAGAATTTGCCCACTTTAACAGTTCTATGACCTCATCCCAGGCATACTCAGCACAACTCAGTGTGACAAACCATATAGCTGCACCATGCTCTCGCAGCATTGTCATCACCTCAGAGTGTCTGCGGTACCAATATTCTTTGGTGCCACGTAGACTTGACAGAATAGAAGACAAATTCACTTACACATTTTCATCTTTCTGCTTCAATTTCTGAAGAAACTGTGCAGCTGTAATTCCATCAAGTGGAGTAGTCAGACGGATAGTATGTGCAATAGACATAGACAGTATGCTAAGTTCACACTCCCATAGGAGATGGAACAGGTACTGTATGTTGCATCTGAATTTGCCATCTTTACTGAGCACACAGCTTGTTTGGTACTCAGCACCCTGTACCCGCACTTCTCTTTCATCCAGGTGACCACCTGACCCTTTTGGGAATAAGTCTGGGAAAAAGTGTGCTTTGAGTGTTGCCTCCCAAATGCTGACAGGCTCACCTTCCACCTGTTTCATTTGATAAAGATCAATGTTGTCCCCTACTGGATCTCTGCCATGTAGTGAGCAGACTGTGTACTGTTCGTACACATTGTCATTGTTTCCACATTGACCTTCTCAATCATTGGCTTTGTCTTTCCAACTCATCATGACCAACAGGCACAGTAGTGATGTGATCAATATTAAGGTCTGCATAAAAGGGTTGTTGTTCTTTAAGTGAGTAAGGGCAAGCTTCACCTTCTCAACATTAACAACATCCTGCCAAATCTCCTTAGACTTTGTTGGCACACCATTTACAAGAATGACCAAAGTGTTTTCAATGGAGATAGCTCCACATTTTCCTGCAGAGGAAGTGGAAGATACATGACAGAACCCTTAAGAGATCTGATGAGTTCTCTTTGTGGAATATTCCACGTCTTTGTATTCATGCATAGAATAGTTTGAAAAGGTTTCATTGTCTGAATAAGAATCCTTTCAAACAAATTCAAATGTAAATCTCAGTTGGTGTCACATCTGCCTCCATGTTGTTCAAGACTGACCTTGGTGGCAGAATGTTACACTTCACTTTGGAAAAACAGTGCTTGCACATCACAATGATTGGTTCTAACTGAAAGTCACACTTCAACAGAAGATATGCTGTAAGGCAAAACCACATGTCATTGTGTGGTGATAAGGTTTCCAGGTTCACCGTGACTGTTTGTTTCTTGTTACAAAGCCGATCACATGACACACATACAGAAACACAGAGACATAGAAACATAGAATTTGATGGCAGATAAGGACTGCTTGGCCCACCCAGTCTGCCCATTTCCCTACCTAATGGATAAGCTGCAGATCCTAGTTAACCAGCAGCCTACTTCTTTCTACCCCCACCCCTTAGAATTGCCTTATGGCTGTCCCATGCATGCTTGAATTCAACCACTGTTTTTGACTCCACAACCTCCTCCGGAAGGCTGTCCCATGCATCCACAACCCTCTCTGTGAAAAAATACTTCCTTACATTACCTCTGAGCCGCCCCCATCTTCAAATTGTGCCCCCTTGTTCTTGCACACCTCTTTTTTTGAAAGATGCTACCCTCTTGGACTTTGTTTATACCCTTGAGGTACTTGAAAGTTTCTATCATGTCCCCCTCTCCCTCCTTTCCTCAAGGCTATACATATTAAGCTCCTTTAGTCTCTCTTCATATGTCTTCCGGTGCAGACCCTGCACCATTTTAGTTGCCCTCCTCTGGACAGCTTCCATCTTGTCTATGTCCTTGCAGAGATTGGGTCTCCAGAACTGCACACAGTACTCCAGATGGAGTCTCACCAGCTGTCTGTACAGAGGGATAACAACTTCTTGTTTTCTACTGGTGATGCCTCTCCCTATGCATCCCAGTATCCCCCAGCCCTCCTTACTGCCCTCTCACATTGCTTGCCCACCTTTAAGTCATCTGCTATGACTACCCCAGGTCCCTTTCCATTTTTGTTGTTGTTACAGAGTCAAACTTCTGTCTCTTTGCTAACTCAGATTTGGCAATTGATTTCCCAAACTGCTTGAGAATATCAGGTTTTTAAGACAGAGACACAGTTCCCATCAGCAATTGATGACTGAGTAACTACAGTATCAGTCACAGTGCTGACACATCGCAGCTGTTTCAAAAATTGAATGGCATCGTGCATGTCACCAGACAACATAACTCATTCAGATGAGTATACTGAGTGACAACTCGATGAACTTCATATACCCTGTACACAAAGTTCCTCATTCCTGATTGATGTACTGCCAGCATGCGCATATGGTGAAAGACACTGTTACAAACACCACTATCTAGGCATGCAAGGGTGACCCATAAGTCCAGTGTGTGGATGGATCTCTAAAGGTCTATGCTCTCAAACAGTTTATGTCTGTCTTTATGGTCAGCTTACGAACCTGAGTAGCTGAGTCATATTCATCATCTGACTCTACTGTAGTGTCATCACACATGCTAAGCATATTACACACTTTCCTGGACTCATTAATGCACAACTTGTTGTCCTTTTTCTGAGAGTGATATGACTCCTCCCAGAAATATGCCTCTGAGTGCTCTGTGTGCAGCCACTGTCCTGTGAAAACATCACAGAAATTGTGCATGTTCAAGATAGGATACCATTGTAACCTCATCTTTACATCATATACAATTTTCCTAAACTGCTCAAGTATGAGACATCTTATGTCACAAACACTGAAGAGCAAAACTGCCCTATTAACAAATGTTCGTACTTTCAGGCACATTTCATCAAGCTCAGATGACTGTTTATTTTCTGCGCTCACGTCTCATCACAGCAGCAATAAGTCTTTTAATCTTGGCTTTAGAAGCTAGAGATCAAAAATACTTCTGCTTTCTCAGATAAGCATCAGCAGCTCTACATTTTCAGTGCTGCTTAGTATGTGTGTTTATGCATGTCTTTGCAACAGTAGCTTTTCTGCTTACAGATCTGCACAACTGTTGCTTAGCTACACATTCTTTCCTTGCTGTTGAGCAAGCACATACTTTCCCTACAGAGTGATAAAGCTCTGAAACCACTCCTTTACTGGGATGCTGAATCATTTCATGTCTTGAACAAGCATCACTGACTTTCACATCACCCTTATGCAACAGTGAAGTACTGTGATACCTGTTTCATCTCTGCATAGACTTCTGTCTGTGTTTAGATGGCATCTTCTGTGTTTCGCTATTCACAGTTCAGTACACCAATCTTACAGAACAATCAGACTACCGTATGGGAAGTACAGAAAAAAAAAATTTAAATCCATGTCTTTAGTACATTTCTAACATCAGATACTATCATGCACCATCTGTATGTCATATAAGAACAAAAAATACCACTGCCTGTTAAACATTGCTGAGATAATTACTGTAGTAAGCGAAAGTCACTGAATCAATAGACAGTCTTTTCAAATGGTGATGAACATAACATCAATAATAATATGACAATAAATATAAAAATATGTGAAAAGTCAAACAGTGCCATAATGTTAAACATCCACACTGCTGTTGTAACTAATAAAAACATATTTTTTAAAGATCTGAAAAGTATTGTCGAACATGCGACACTTTCAAAAAATATAGTGTCGTGCATGCGACACTTTCAAAAAAGTACTGTCGGCGTGTGACATTGTTGAATATTGTGTCACAAAGTAATGTCGCATGCATGACAGTGTCGAATAATAGTGTCACACGCACTACACTTTCGCAAAATAACATTTTACACCCCTTGCACAGTCAGCCAATCACAGACTGGTGCCTATTTGAGTGACACACGCTGCAACCAATGTACCACCACATATATCAGGCCATATCGAACAGCCAATCACAACCACCGAACAGTGAAGAAGAAGGACATAGCAGCCATCTTTTGAAAACTGCAGACACCATGCTTTTCACTCTGTAAGTACACCACATTTTGAAATCAACTTTTCTAGCATCATAAAACATTAGCAGTAAAAATAGTATTAAACAAAACATTTTTCATGCTGTATTTGACTATGATAATATCATTTACCTGCCATACTGTAAAATAAGTTATAACAGTTTAAAGTAAGAGTCTTTATCAGTACTTACTAGCACAGATGGAGCTGCAAATAGAGGCAGAAGCAAGCAGCACATGTATCATAACAAGAGAGACAACCAATCACATTTTTCTGTTTAGCTGTAATTGTTTGAAGTAGCGAACAGCAATGTTGCATTTTCCCTCTAAGAAATATCTCTGCATTTGTGTTTCACAGCAAGAACAGCCATTCAATGTAATAATAGTAAGTGCATGCACTGTATTGGCCAATCATGGCAAATCATTAACCAATAACATGGCAAATCAGTCTGTTTAGTATCAGCCCACAAATCAGTGTTGAAGCAGAAGGAAACATTAGTTTCACATTCACTTGTGGCTAGCCTCTGCAGGTGAAACACTGATTTTTGGTAGCTGTCTGTCCACTTCTCAGTTTAAAAGCTAAGAATGGCAGAAAACAGTAGATGGAATGTGTGGGTAGTGGGCAGCAGCATAGTAAGGCATGCTTCAGAGTATGCTCAGAGGAGTGATTTGGGAGAGACCTGCAGCTTCCAAATTGCTCTGTAAAGTGGTTTAGCAGAGGTGGCATGAGGTGGGAGCATCTTATGCCAACAATCACAGAATTTTGACTACTCAAGCTTGGCCAAACATACTACTGATCCATCTTGGAGTAATGATTTGGGCACTAAAAGGTGGATAGATTTAGTCATAGAAGCAAAATTGGACCTTGCTTCTATCCTGCACATGTTGCCTGCCTGTAAAATCATATTTTCTGATATTATAGAGCGAGAGTCTGGCAAGCAGAACAGCACATGTACCTGCTTGACAGAGCTCACAGAAAGGTAAACATTCAAATATCTGGATACCTTCGCATGGCTGGGATGCACACCATACATCATCCTCAAATTAAATATTGTAATGATTGGCTCTACCTACCAGATGGTGTGCACTTCTCACATGCTGGCAATTGCTTTTTCCTGGGTGACCTTCGAGATGGGATACTCACAGTCCTCTAAAATATCAGGCTGTAACAGCAGGCAGAATTGTAAACAAAAGCCTCTTTTAAGAGCCAATTAAATTGGTAAAAAAATAGAAAAGCTCTTCTGATTACACACATACAAAATTATGCTATCTTCCTATCACACTGTTACATGTATTCAGATTCATGTAAATGTTCTGAGTTTCATTTAACATACAGACATAGCAAATAGACAGCTCTATTAAAAAACAACTATTTTGTTTCACTATACATCTAAGACAGACTGAAACTTATAATTTAAAACTTTTTTAAATTTCATATTATGTAATGATCACTCAAACTATTAAACATTCTGAGCAGCATTAACTATTCACTTCCCCCTGATTGCCTATATGATCATGCTCCCAGCAGCAATAGTACTAGGAATCACCCCCCCACCCAAGTTACCATACAATACTGTACTTGGCAGCTATACTACCACTAACACCTGTATAAAACTAGAAACAGCACCAGTGAATGGCATGATGCTACCAGTAACACTACACAGTGAACTGTGCAGCTCACACTGCACTGCCACAAAACAACACCAGACAGTGTATACACACAATCCATCACTTGTATTAATTATGAATACCATATAACTCTAAATATACAATCACAAACATTTAAGTGTGTGATCATCTTCACCATGAGATGTATACACCTGAAAAAATGAATATCTCACAACACTGTGTTCTAACATACAGTTTATTCTCTATTTATTACAGCTTTCTACAGCAAAACTCACTGAGTAAGAATGCGTTTGTGGTTGCAGAGGGAGGTGAGTTGCCTGGCTCAGTCAGCCCAGGCCAGGGGAAACACACGCATACTAATGCAGAGTACAAAATGAAACTGGAAAAAATGTGGAGGCGCATCCACGAATATATGTGTACCAGCCACAAGGTATGCAACAAAAATCTGGTAATGTGTAAAAGGAAGTGGAAGCTGTTGCACCAGTGGTTCTATATACTGAAACAGAAAGAGGAGGTACGGACAGTGATATGAGCTGGTACTACCTCTTACAAGATGTGGGAGGCAGCAGGGAAAGCCACAAGAGGAAGTGCCTAACAGACCCGTGAGTATATAAACTATGTGTCACTAAACATGTTTTTCTTTGTAGAAAAAAACAAGTTATGTTATTATTGTGTTAAGTAAACAATGATGAACTCTGCTGAGTTACGAAGATGTACTACTTAATGACCATCTGTGGGTATAATGTTGTACGGCACAAAGTTGGGTGGCATATTACCCTCAAGTCATGATTTAATGGATAATGTAACATAACCCCAACCTCTCCAGAGTATCTTGTAAAAGCACAGTAGTAAGAAGATCAATGTAAGGCTCTCATAACAGCATCAATGACTCAAATGTAAGCATTTTTAGACCCTTATAATAATAACTTCAAATGACCTAAAAAATGTGACTTTTCTGATTGGCTCCTTGCATTGTAGCAATCAAATGTCAATCTTCTATTGAAATGCATGGGTAGCTTAGACACACAGTTGCCAAGGTTCAAAATTATCCATCAGCATTATAGATAGTCATATCAACTATCAATGCAGTACATTGTTTCAATGACAAATCTGTCAACGATTAGAATCACACAAATACCATACTCAATGCAATCTTTCTAATCTCTCATTTCATAGATGCCGAAGGCATTCCCACTGAAGCGAGGTGGTACCAGCTGCAGAATAGGCTGTGAGGCTGAACATTCTGATGCAGACAGTGTGATTATTGTTGAGTCAGAAGGTAAGAAAATCCACAAGAAAAACTTAGCCGTTGTTACTATTACAGGTCTACATCGATCACACTTAATGCGGTAAAGCCACTAAGCTGCTGTAAGATTGGTATGTACTGTACAATTTGTATCAGTCTACAGAGTGCAAACTGGAAATAGTTTGTGTATTATCACACAAAAAACAATCGCTGAGCACATAGAATAACTAATTTCCCAAGTATATTGACCTCAATTATTAGCAAGTTGTTCTGAAATTGTTGCCAGTAGTAGTACCTCCCTGTGTGCTCTACACTAAAGACAGATCACATCTTAACTGTATGACTAAAAAGCAATACCTTACACAGTACTAATGACTCAGGAAGAATTACATAGAGAAGAACAAAGTATTTAGTCACAAAACTGAGTTCTGTTTGAACAAAAGTGAATTCATAAGTATGTATCACAGCTATAGGCATAGTGATTTCCTAACCATTACATACAAAATAATTTCAATGAATATGTTACTATCAAATTGATATACATAATACAATGTTGTGTGAAAATCCTGTAACCTCATTGGTCAAAACATGTCACATGAACATGGGTAAATCCAGCATAACCAACAGCTGACTAATGGCATTTATGAAACGCATAATTAAACACATTTTAAATTAATGCTACACATGGATCCATTATGTAATCACAATAAGGCACTCAAAGTGTGAATTATTGGAGTGATTTATCTACTTCTTGTGTGGATATAAGTCACTTGGATGCGCCTCATGACACACCACACAAAGCATGGGTAAATCTCAGTAACCCACCACCCTGTTGTGCCATATTGTAAATATCCAGTCTGTCTGTGTCTGAACAGAGTATGTGGGGTGAGGGCAGGGTATGGGAACAGCAACAGTACCCAATAATTGTAACACTGCAGCTAAACACTGTTACTTTCTTGTTGAGATTAAACTTGTATTCATCAACTGAAATAAACATTGTGTACCCAATAACTGAACAGTTGCCATGCATGTAACTGGTCAAAACCCATGAAACAGTAACGCCCCCCCTCACAGAGTCACACCATTTATCTCCATAGAATTTGTTTCACTATCACTGCAAAGGCACTATTCACAACTTGTATGAGTAGACAGTGTGACATTGCCTGTGTCATGTCATAAAACACCTAAGTGTTCCAAGTTGTCTACCATTCATTTGGTTACCTGTCAGTCAGATGTTCATGACCATTGTTAAACTTAAAAAATACATTGTCACAATGTGCAGTGGGAGGAGTATGCCTGTGGCAGTGAGATTTCCATGTGTAATACCATATACTTCTCACCAGTTCAAATATTTCTCAAACTGTGACAACACACGTACAGTGTCACTGTGTCTCTACTTTCTTTACGTGTAACTTTCTACTCATGATGCAGTATCCCATCACTTGCAGATAAGGACTCTTTATTATTTAGCTGCTAATAAACAACTATTAACTTTTTCAATAACAACCTAATAAAGTAATACAGCTGAACCATATAGACACATTTCTTTTGTTTAAAGTATGTGTCAACACTCAGAATACAATAATAGTATCATTTAGAGAACTGAAATACCTTCATATATGTTAAAAACCATCTATCTGTCTTACAGTGGTTGGGGAGACATCAGAAACACCAGTCGACAGGTGAAGCAGGGAGTGCTGCTAGCCTGAACGTAAGTCGAGCAAGAAAAAAACTGACACAAACGTTATCCAGTACTGCAAAAAGTATCAGTTAATTAAACAATAATGCCCTCCAGGGTGTCTCTCGTGCTGGGATAACGTCACGCCTCAGGTAGTTGGGAACAAGGCTGCAGGCCGAGTGCGTCCAATTACTGAGGCGTGACGTTATCCCAAATGACACACACACTGGTCGCCATTATTACTATTATACAGTGGCTCATTGTTATACAGAATAAAAAAATAATTTTAAACATGTGTTTGTGTGAAATTATATTTCTGTTTTAAGAGAAGATGAAACAATCAACCATGTGGAGCAAATGGCCATCTACAGGTTAACAGTGCTGAGACAAGACCCGTGATGTTGACTGCGATAACATCACGGGTCCAATCTGAACCGAGCAATCAGTGTCCAGGATTTTTTCTTGCCATTGTATTATTTCATGTAAAAGTATTTGTTAATACTACAATCAGAGGTACAAAGTACATCAGCTACTCATATCTTGGATACCACCCCCTGTCACTGCATATCTACAAGATACAACTAGTAACTGTGCCATGTAAAATATTACTGCAATAACACAGCTGTAATACCTATGACATTGCTTTTTGTGTTATTTAACTCTATACCAATGACCCACCACCTAGCTTTTAGCCTGGCACTATTCACTGCACCATTACATACAGCAGTTCACTGTTCCGCCACCCTATTACTGTTACCATTGAGATCTACTCTTAATACACATAACCTAATTGTCTTATAAGTCTTCACAGGGAGGTCTCACCTCCTTGGCACCATGAAATCCACAACTATCCAAACTATTGCAGTATGTAAGCAATACAGTTGTAGTATCACCATACATAGGATTTGTTTATCTGGGGCTCTTCAGTCATAACATAGTATATTCACTACTCACACAATGACAGGGATGGGGACAGGGACATAATGTAGATGATCACAAAAAATCCCTGAATGCCATTACATTTCTTCACTTACAAAAAATCATGTATACCAGACAAGACATGGTATACAATCTGTTATGTGTACCTAAAGGAGTAGGACGTCGTAGATGATTAAATGTAATCATTTACTCTTCCAACTTGTGTGTTATTTTATGATGATGCACTAACATAAATATATACTTGTTTTTACTGACAGTGCAAACTCACAATACAGTGCCTCATATACAATGTATACACAGTACAGTTAAGCAACACATATAGCACAGACTGCATATATTGTGGCAGCATTTCAACTTGTTATGGTACACTACTGACACACCTACTGCTTCATAACACTATAATTACATAAATACAATACCATTATAACTCCATCCCAGTAATAGATTTCTATACATAACAACATTCTCACATAGTAATAGTTTGTTTTTTCTCTTTACAGATCAGCCATGTAAAAAGCGGTACAATGTGCACTGCCGTTGTGTTCGGAGGCTCGAGCACAAGGCTGACTGTCTGTCAAATGAAATAAAATAAATGAAAAGCCAACACAAAAATGATTTAAAAACAGAGAACAACAAGAAAAAATAATAAACCTATTAACAGCTCAGCAAGCAACAGTCAATCTTGTGCTCGAGCCTGTGAGCACAGCTGCAGGTGCCAGTGTGGACAGCAGCACCGCTTCACCTGTCTCCATGAGCAGTCTCTCTGACCACTGATGGACAGCCTCCACAGCTACGTCCGGTATCTCCTCTTAAGCTGGCGCAACAGCTTCCACTTCTGATGCGCCTCCAAATTTTTTCCAGTTTCAGGCCTGGGCTGGCTGAGCCAGGCAAAACACCTCCTTCTGCTTTTGATGAGCAACCTAATTTTTTTGTATTTATTTTAACAAGGTATTTATCTTTGTATAAAAAAAAAATTTGTTTCCAACAGATATTTCTATATAATTTTGTAGGTCTATTTTGATTTTCCTGAAAAAAGCTAAACTATTATTTACATGTCTTTTTATACATGTATATATATTTTGTGTACAAATAAAATCTTTTCATAACAATACATTGTTTTTATTGAACAACTTGTAAAAAACAGTAGTTCTAGTCAGTATGCAGCACCTCTTCATGGGGGGTCAGGATACCCTGGGTGAAGCCATGCAGTTCATAACTGTGGTAATGGAAGAGTACCGATTATCAAGGACGTGTACCATTATATCTACTGCCTCACTTCCACTGTGTCCCTCCACTCAACATGCAGTACCTCATCTCTGTCATGCTAGGGGACGTTACCTAGCTGAGGTGTGCAACTGCTAACTGTCCTAGCTAGAGTGTACTTGCAATTAGGTCAGCATACCATTGATGTCCACACCCTCAGTTTTGCTCTCTCTATCCACTCAGGATACACTACCTCTTCTGTAGTGTGGCAGTAGCATTCCATGACTGAGGCTGTGTAAGAGACAACTGTACACACTGTTGTGTGTCTGAAATAACAGAGGTCTACCATCCATCTCTATGGTCTTTCTTTTCCTGTGGTTCTCCACTCTGTATTAAGTTCCTGCGCTGGCCTGGGAGTGCGGGATTCCTGGGTGAGACTGTTCAAGTCCTAACTGTGCAAACTTGTCTACAGCTGCAATCAGGGAGCTGCACCATTGATGTGCATGGGCTTATTTTTACTGTAGATCTACACTCAGCATGCAGTACCTGATCTGAGGGTTGGGGGTGGGCATAGTCTGGCTGAGGCCATGCAACTCCTAAGTGTACTAACTTGAGTATACTTGCAATTGGGAAGGTATACCATTGATGTCCACAGCATAAGTTTGCTGAACCTACACTCAAGACACATTACCTAATAGTGCAGTATGGAGGATGCATGGCTGAGACATGCAAATCATAAAGTAACTGGTAACTCAGTGTACCTGTTATCAAGGAGGTGTACCATCGATGTCCATGCCCTTTTCTTTTACTAAGCTTGCCACTCAGTATGCAGTACCTTCTCTGGCTGGGGGGCGAGGGAAATTCCTGAATCTGAGACTGTGCAGCTCCTAACTGTGCAAACTTGTGCACAGCTGCAATCAGCAAAGTGTACCATTGATGTCCATGGACTTATTTTTCCTGTGGTTCCACACTCAGTACGCAGTACCTGGTCTGTGTAGGGGGGAGCGGAGGCATTGCCTGGCTGATCTCATGCAACTCCTAACTGTGCTGACTTGAGTGTACTTGCAATTAGGGAGGTGTACCATTGATCTCCACAGCCTCAGTTTTGCTGTGTCTCTCCATTCAGTACACAGTAACTGGTCTATAGTGTGGGAGAAGCATTGCATGGCTGAGGTCATGCAAGTCATAAGTGTGCTAACTGGAGTGTACCTGCAATCAGGGAGCTGTGCCATTGAAATCCATTGCCTTTTGTTTTACAGTACCTCTCCACTCGGGATGCAGTACCTCCTCTGTTTGGGGGGGCGGAATTCCCGGCTGAGACAGTGCAACTCCAAACTGTTTAAACTTGTGTACAGCTGCAATCAGGGAAGAGTACCATTGATGTCCTTGCCCTTATTTTAGCTGTGGCTGAACACTCAGTACACAGTACCTGGTCTGTGGGGGTGGGTGGGGTCATTGCCTGGCTGAGACCATGCAACTCCTAACTGTGCTAACTTTACTGAACTTGCATTTAAGAAGGTACACCATTGATGTCCACAGCCTCAGTTTTGCTGTACCCTACACTCAGGACACATTACCTAAACTGCAGTCTGCGAGGAGCATTACGTGGCTGAGGACATGCAAGCCATAAGTGTGTTAACCGCAGTGTATCTGTAATCAAGGAAGTATACCATTGATGTCCATGGCCTTTTGGTTTACTACGGCTCACCACTCAGGATGCAGTACCTCCTCTGGTTTGGGGGTGAGGTAAATTCCTCACTGAGAATGTGCAACTCCTAACTGTGCAAACTTGTCCACACTCAGTACGCAGTACCTGGTCTGTGTAGGGGGGCAGGGCGTTGCCTGTCTGATGTCATGGAATGCCTAACTGTGCTAACTTAAGTGTTCTTGCATTGATCTCCACATACTCAGTTTTGCTGTGTCTCTACACTCAGTATACAGTACCTGATCTATAGTGTGGGAGGAGCATTGCATGGCTGATGCCGTGCAAGCCATAAGTGTGGTAACTGGAGTGTACCTGAAATCAGAGAGGTATATCATTGATGTCCATGGCCTTTTGTTTTACTGTACCTCTATGCTCAGGATGAAGTACCTCCTCTTGTTGGGGGTGGATTCCTGGCTGAGACTGTGCAACTCCTAACTCTGAAAACTTGTGTACACCTACAATCAGGGAAGTGTACCATTGATGTCCATCCCTTATTTTAGCTATGGCTTTGCACTCAGTACGCAGTACCTGGTCTGTGGGGGTGGGTGTGGGCATTGCCTGGCTGAGACCATGCAACTCCTAACTGTGCTAACTTTATTGACCTTGCAATTGGGAAGGTACACCAGATATCCACAGCCTTAGTTTTGTTGTGTCTCTCTAGTAAGCCTAACTGTGCAAACTTGTCTACTGCTGCAATCAGGGAGGTGCAGCATCGATGTGCATGGGTTTATTTTTACTGTAGATCTACACTCAGTATGCAGTACCTGGTCTGAGGGTCAGGGGTGTAAAGAAGCTGATGAATAGGAGAATGGGGTGAGAGTTAGGACCGATGACCCCAACAAGCACCCCGATGCCGGTTGGGGGGGTGGGTTGGAGGGGTCCAAGGAGGGTTTCAACCCTAACAGGGAATTTCCTTGCTTTTGTCACTGTGGAACAACCCTAACTGATGCAGTAAATGGATTTTTATGCCTCTAATTTCCCTTCTTTTTGAGAATGATGATGAGAAATAATGAAAGTAATGCAGTGGCGGGAGCGCGGGGCCCGACACATGATGTTTAGTGACATAGTAACAGGAACAGCAATGCAAACATAAGTGCCAACAGTGGCGCACATGGTAATGGAGATGTAAATGGTAAAGGAAACATTAATAAAAATGCAAGCACAAAGTGACGCCAAAGCAAACAGTGACGCAAACGTACATTGAAGCATGTACAAAAATGCAACTGGTAACACAAACAGTGATGGCAGTGGTATTTTAAATAGAAATGTTAAGTGTCACAGGAAAAAGGAATGCGAAAAGGACCAAAAAATGGAAATGCGAATGAAAGCGCACATGTAAATGCAAACCATGATGCGCACAGGCACGGTACCACAATTGTAAATGCAAATGGTAAAGTTAACATGAAGAATAACACCAAAGGAAACAGAAATGGAAATGGGAGCAGAAATGCATACAGAAATGCAAACCAAAACGCGCACGGGCACAGTACTGCAATTGGAAACACAAATAGTAACGGTAACAGCAACAATAACAGAAAAGGAAACAGAAACACCAAAGAAAACACAAGTGCATATGGAAACGCAAACCGTAATGCGCAGGGGCACAGTAATGCAATTGCAAATGCAAATGGTAACAGTAACAGCAAGGAAGATGCAAAACGAAAGAGAAACAGAAATGCAAACGAAAGGGCTGTGGGAAACACAAATGGCAATGTGCACAGTGGCGTAAACAGAAACAGTAGTGGAAACGTAAATGGTAACAGTAATCGAAACACAAGTGCAAATGAGAATAGAAAGGGTAACGCACACTGTGGTGTACACGGTAACGGTAATGCAAACGGGGACATAAATGCAAGTGGAAACAGTAACTGTAACAGTAACTGAAGGACATACCCTGTTTTTGCCAAACAGGTGCATAGAGAAACACAAAGAATGTATGCATTGTAATGGTCATCAAAGCTTAAAACAAGCATTGGAAGTACTTAATTGCTAATATCTCAGCAACTGCACGACGTAGAAAAAAAAATTAAATGTCACAAAAATCATGCATTTTCCTGGCTAGGTTTTTGATTTGCATAGCCTTATCACTCACAACAAAATCCATATCTCGCATCGTTTTCGAGATACAAGCCCTGAAAAGCGTGGCGCATGCCTACCAATGAAAATCTATGGGAAAATGGTGACTTCGAGTACTGTAACTTGGCAACCCGTGAAATTGTTTCTAAAAACCACCAAAAGGCACATCTGTGAGATGTTGGCTGCCTTCCCTCCAAATCTCAGCCAAAACGACCAAGCGGTTTGTTCGCAGCAGGGTGACAAAGAATTCCTCTTATTTTGGCCATAGCCTGGAAAGTAGTGTTGCAATTTGCAACACTTTTCACAAAAATTTGTGAAAGTGTTGTGCGTGCGACACTACTTTGTGGCACTACTGGTTCCAGAAATTTGAAAAACATATTTCTGGGGTGTTTAACCCCAAAATAAAGACATGGCTATCATCCTCAGGGTCCGACTAGGTGAACACAAAAATAATTGTGTCCCTAGAGACTCCTAAATTTAAATGCCAAGCATTTTTCTGATCGCTAACTGAAAACAAAATGGTGGATTTACGACACTACTAGGGCCATTTGTGACACTAAAAAGTGCATTTGCGAAAGTGTCGAATATTTAGTTAAGTTTTCCCATTGACTTATAATGGTAACTTGTTTTTTGAATAACATTTGAACCGTTCAACATTTTTTCACAAAATTTTCAAAAGATACACCAGGGACCCCAGACACATTCCCTGATGTATTTAGAAAAGTCACACAAACTGTGTGACCTGTAGGTGAGAGCAAAGAAATCACAAAAAAGCGTAATTGCGCAATTTGTTGTTGCTTAATAACTCTGCACTTGTATGTCTGACTGGTATGAAATGTGGCAGATCCCAAGAACTACCATGCCCAATTAAGCATACCAAATTTCAGGCAAATCCATTGAACAGTGGCAAAATTATTAAGGTGCAAAATTTGATCCTTTAACCTTAAAAATGCTACTCAACTAACTATGGTAGCACTACCGTGCTACCATTATATATATATATATATATATATATATATATATATATATTATACACATGGCATGGTGGCAGCCACTATATTTAGAGTTGAGATCACTTCTATGTCAAAGTCAAAATTTGTTGTGTTAATAACTTTGGACCCGTTCAATGGAAATTTGGTATGCGTGGTGGGGCATAGTAGATCTCTTGATTTGCCAAATTTTGTTTTGGTCAGACTTATGGTCTTTGCACATGAAAATGCTGAAAAATGCAAAATTATCCAGTTTTGGAGGCAGTTTTGGGATATTGTCCATGGTGCTGCATGGCTGTTGTGTAGCATGCCACTCCGTGACATGGCTCGTTTGAAAGAGCATCACTGGCTGAACATGTTGCTTTTCATGTGGAGAAAAAATATTGAGGCATTCAAAAGTTATAGCACTTTTAATTTCCCATTATAAGTCAAAGGTAAAATTTATATGGTTATTTTGCACACAAAGAATAGAGTTTTGGCCATCTGGTCCCTCCTCATGATCAAAGAATTTACAGGCTCCCAATCAAAGATTCTTTGATCCCGAGGAAGGGACTAGATAGCCAGATTTGGAGGGACCAGATAGCCCAATTTTAACAACTTTTAAAATTAAATATCTCAGAAAAGGTTTGGTCTTTTAACTTGCAATTTGGAGGGTGTTGATGGGATGTCCTGTAGATGTGAATTATGGTGCTTAGGTGTCAGAAAATACATTTGTTGTAGAGATATGACATGGTGCAGTTTTCGTTTTGTGGACAGCATTTTGCATTGTGGTAGTAGCTTGAAATTTATAGGGTAGCTAACCTTACTGCCATGTATGTACTTTTCAGTCATTAGGTGTGTAAAATGTAAACAGGTGCAGAATTCTGCCACTCTGACCAATGAAAATCTCAAACTTTAAAATGTTATATCTCAGACACGGTTTTGTCTTTTAAATTGAAATTTGCAGGGTGTTTGGAGGATGTCCTATACATGTGACTTATGGTATTCAGGTGTTGGAAAATTAGGTTGCTGCAGAGATATTATGTGACACACTTTACATTTTGCATATAGCGTTTTGCATTGTGATAGGCACTTTTAATGTTAAACCTCACATTTTGCACGTTAATAACTTTGCAACCATTCAACGGATTTACACAAAAGTTGGAAAGAACAGTCTGGTGTGGTAGATATCTTGATTTACTAAATTTTGTTTCAGTTGGACACACTGTTTTTGCGCAGCGAAGTGCCAAAAATGCTTTTTTTTGCCACGTTTGCGCATTTTTTGTCCATGGTGATGTGTGGACACCATGTGGGCTATTGGTCCAAAGCTTGGGAAGTAGAAAGAGCTTGGGCAAAGGAACATGCCACTTTTTGTTTAGTGAAAAAATATTAATCTGTTCAAAAGTTATTACAATTTGAAATTCCCATTATATCCTATGGGAAAATGTATATATATTTTTGGGATGTTAATGAGAAAGACCAGATGGCCCAAACTGAGATGACCATATCTCAATAACGGTTTGGTCTTTTTACTTGAAATTTGCAGGGCATTGAGGGGATGTCATAGAGATGTGAACTATGCTGTTTAGGTTTTGGGAAAATAATTTATTGCAGAAATATTCAATGACATAATTGAATTTTTTCCCATAGGATTACATTGCAGTCAGTGTCATGATTTTCGGCACCGTTATCTTGGAAACGAAGCGAGATACAGACTTTGCGCTACAGGTGACTAGATCACCTTTAAGTGGTCTAGCCACTAGAAAAAGATTTGACATTGTAGAGTTAGCCTGCAGTGGAATTTTGTTTGTACGTTGCATGGTTCATGAGATATTGTGAAAGTACTGACACAAGGGTTGAAAGAGTGCCTGTCCTGTGCTTTCTGGTGAACATAGCTCAGAAACGATGTGAGATATGGGTATGGCCAATGATTGTGGCATTATCTGCTCACTATCATGGTTACAATGATACTTGAATTGTTTTTCTAGCTGTTACAGTTCCCAAGATATGGACAAATTACTGTTACAAGCATTTGGTGGCCAGTAGGAATGCTGCATGGCTCTGTAAATATGCATAAGTGGCAGCGCAGGCCCAGAGGGCCCACGCTCACTCAGATGCATATTGTTATGCAGAAATGGGCAAGTTGATGGGAGGACGGGGTCCTCTACCACCAGAGTGGCTATTATTATATTATTATAGTGGCGCGGTCGCACCACTATATTTAGGGTTGAGATGTCACTTCTATGTTAAAGTCAAAATTTTGTGCGTTAATAACTTTGGACCCTTTCAATGGATTTGCATGGTTCATGAGATAGTGTGAAAGTACTGTCACAAGGGATGAAAGAGTGTCTGTCCAGTGCTTTTTGATGCCCATAACTCAGAAACGATGTGAGATATGGGTACGGTCTTTCGATGTTTCGTGAAGTACTTACTGTCACAATTACAATGATGCTAGAATTTTTTTTCTAGCTTTTACAGTTCCCATGATATGCACAAATTAGTGTTACAAGGGTTTAGTGCCCTATAGTGCTGCTGCATGGCTCTGTAGCTTTGCATAAGTGGGAGCATGGGCCCAGATGCATATTGTTATGCAAATATTGGCAACTTGATGGGAGCTGGGCTCTGCACTCCCACCAATACATGTTTTTTACTACTTATATTAAATTTTTTCAAAAAGTAAGGAAATTCTATGCAAAAAAAACTGTGTTAATGCTTCATTTAGGGTTGAAGCAAAAAAAGTCAGGAAATGAGACATTAGGGTTGAACCCCAACCCCCCTCATACACACCACCCCAATCCTCCACAGTCTAACAGATGCCTTGGTGTGTCATTGGGGTCATGAGGCCTAAATCTCCCCCAATTCTCCTTTACTGTAGCAAGTCACCATGCTCGGTCATGGAATATATTATAGGGGCTCGGTTGCACCCCTATATTTATGGTTATGAAGCCTCTTCTATGTTAAACTCAAAATTTTGATCATTAATAACATTGGACCCTTTCAACAGATTTGCAAGAAATTGGGTATGCGTGGAGAGGCATGGTAGATCTCTTGATCTGCTAAATTTCATATCGGTTGGACTTACAGTTTTTGCACACCAAAATGCTGAAAATGCACTTTTCTCCAGTTATGTGGGCAGCTTTTTTGATTTTGTCTGTGGTGCTGCATGGCATCGTGTGGTGTGCTACTCTGCAACTTTGCTCAGCTGAAAGAGCTTGGGTCAAGGAACATGCCACTTTCCATTTGGTGAAAAAATATTAATCCATTCAAAAGTTATAAAAGTTTTAATTTCCCATTATAAGTCAAAGGGGAAATTTATATGGTTATTTTGTGAAAGAAAAGTGGGGTTTTGGCATCTAGTCCTACCTCACGATCAAAGAATTTGCAGGCTCATGATCAAAGAATCTTAGATCATGAGGAATTCTTTGATCATGATGGCCGCCATCTTGTTTTTAGTTTATGATCGGAAAAATTCAAATATCTCTGCCCAGGGGGAACGTCTGAGGTGAAACTATGGTGGGTTTTGCTCAGGGGTCTTGCCTCTATCAAGCCATGCCTATGGTTTCTTTCAAAATGGTGAAAAAATAGAGTTTTTAACTTTTTTATTCTTTGATCGTGGCTCGCTAACAATCTTTAATCGCGAGCCTGCAAATTCTTTGATCGCGAGATTCTTTGACCGCGATCTTTGATCGCGAGGGCATGACTAGATGGAAACTTGAAAAAAATCTATTTTTCAGCTCAGGAGTGGCTTATTAAGCCAAATGAGGGTGGGTTTTGCTCAGGAGGCTTTATTCTATTGAGGCATTGCTGTGGTTTCATGTATTTCTGCCCAAAAAGTGACTTTTAAAACTTTTTATTGTTTGATAGCAGCCTGCAAATTCTTTGATAGCAAGCCTGCAAAGTCTTTAATACTGAGATTCTTTGACCGTGATCTTTGATCGCGAGGGTGTGACTAGATGGCCACTGGAAAAAATCTATTTACTCAGATCAGGGTTGGCTTATTAAACCAAATGACAGTGGGTTTTGCTTAGGGGGCTTCATTCTATCAAGGCATGGCTGTGGTTCCATGCATTTCTGCCTAAGAATTGACTTTTAACATTTTTTTTGTTTGATCACGACCCTTCAAATTCTTTGATCGCAAGCCTGCAAATTCTTCGAACTCAAGATTCTTTGACTGTGATCTTTGATTGTGAGGGTGCGACTAGATGGTCACATGAAACATTTAATTTTCTCAGCACAGGGGTCACTTCTAAAGGCAAACTAGGGTGGGATCTGCTCAAGGGAATTTGTTCTGTCTAGTCATGGCTGTGGTTTCATGTATTTTTCTCTAAAAATTGTTTAACATTTTTTATTCTTTGATCATGAGTCTGCAAATTCTTTGATTGCAAGCCTGTAAATTCTTTGATCATGGGATTTTTTGATCATGATCATTGATCACGAGGGAGGGACTAGATAGCCAGATTGGGAGGGACCAGATAGCACAATTTTAACAATTTTTCAAATTAAACATCTTGGAAACAGTTTGGTCTTTTAACTTGAAATTTGGAGGTTGTTGACGGCATGCCCTGTAGATGTGAATTATAGTACTTAGGTGTCAGAAAATACATTTTTTGTGGAAATATTGCGTGAGGCAGTTTACGTTTTGCGGACAGTGTTTTCCATGGTGGTAGTGGCTTTAAATTACTAGGGTAGCTAGCCTTACTGCCATAGATGTACTTTTCAGTTGTTAGGTGTGTAAAATGTTAATAGGTATAGAATTCTGCCAGTGTGATGAATGGAAACCTGAAACTTTCGCATTTTATATCTTGGAAACAGTTTGGTCTTTTACATTGAAATTTGGAGCATGTTGAGGAGATGTGCTGTCCATGTGAATTATGGTGTTTAGGTGTTGGAAAATTCATTAGCTGCACCCATATTGTGTGACACACTTTTTGTTTTGCATATGGAGTTTTGCATTGCAGTACTGGCTTCACATTTATAGGGTGCCTAGCGTTACTGTCATGGAGGTAATTTATAGTGGTTAGGTGTCTGACATGTAAACAGGTGTTGAGTTATACCACTCTGTTGACTGACACTTTGCTTTCTTTCAAGGTGGTGCGCCCTACACTCCCAACCATATGCACTGCCAGAAATATATATGATATTCAGTACTTGAACTATTATCTTAGGCAGGAATTTACAAGTTGATAGGAGCTTGGGGCCCAAAGGGCTTGCTCCCACTAACTTGTGCAACTTTCTACTTTTCTATTCTTTCTCAAAAAGTAAGAAAATTCTATGCAAAAAACTTTGTTAATGCATCATTTAGGGTTAAAACACAAAAAGTCAGGACATGAGACCTTTAGGGTTGCCCCATCCCCTCGCGGGACCCACCCATCATCCCAAGATTGACAGCTGACAGGTGTGTCATTGGGTTGTGAGCCTAAATGTCACCCCATTCTTCTTTACCGTGGATTGTGAATATGATTACAGATGGAATGGGTGACATTTAGGCTCTCAAACTCAAATGACACACCATCAGCTGTTAATCTTTGGATGATGATGGGTCCATGAGGAGGGGATGGGGCAACCTTAAAGGTCCATTGTTCTGACTTTTTGTTTTAACTCCTAAATGATGCATTGGCAAAGCTTTTTGCATAGAGTATATATATATATATATATATATATATATATATATATATATATATCAAACAAAGGTCTTAATGATACTAGAAGAATAACACACATTTAGGGTGATAGAAAACAAAATGAAAATTCCCATAGGATAACACTGGAACTTCAACAAGCCATAACTCCCTCAATATCTGGACTTAAAGTACAATCTATATATGAAATCAAAGGTTTTAATGAGTACGAGAAGAAAATGTATACTGTATTCTGCCTAAACATTTAGGGGCAACATAAAAAAACTCATAAAAAATGTAAATTCCTGTAGGATAACATTGAAACTTTAACAAACCATGCAACGAAGGAAAGAACTTGCTGTTTTGGCAGAAATGGAAGCTCAGGGCCCATAGGGTCCTTCGCTCCCACAGGCAAATGAGGATGTAATTATACTATCTCAAAAAGTTAGGAAATGTATTGCAAAAAGCTTTGTTAATGCACTAATTATGGTTAAACTTACAAAAGTAGGGAAATGTGGTGTTAGGGTTACATAGAAACATAGAAGTTGATAGCAGATCAGGACCACAAGACCCATCCAGCCTGCCCATTTGTTTTTCTACCTTATGAATGTGCCATAGGCCTTTGCTCTGTCAATGGCCTATCCAATCATACTCATCTGTATTGCTCCCTTATGCCTATCCCATGCCTGTTTGAAGCCTTGCACTTTATTCATATCCACCACTTCCTGAGGTAGGTCATTCCATGCATCCACCACCTTTTCTGTGAAAAAGAACTTGCTCACATTACTCCTTAATCAGCCTCCCTCTAATCTCATGCTGTGTCTCTTGTACTGCTATTTTTCTTATATTGAAACATGTTAGACTCTTTCACCTTGTTAATGCCTTTAAGGTGTTTGAATGTTTCAATCATATCTCTCTCCCTCCTTTGATCTAGGTATACATATTGAGCCAATTAATCTGTCCTCATATGTTTTCTGATGCAGTCCCTGCACACCATTTGGTTGCCCTTCTCTGGACTGCCTCAATTTGGTGAATGTCCTTGTGAAGGTGTGGCCTCCAGTACTGCATGCAGTACTCCAGATGGGAGCCTAACCAGTGTCTTGTAAAAGGATTATTACCTCCCTCTTCCGACTTGTGATACCCTATAATACACCCCAACATCCTCTAGCCTTACCTACTGCTTTTAGAGGTCTGCTTGGATGATTTCAGGTCATCGTAGATGATGATGCTCAAGTCTCTTTCTTCCCTTGTGATTGCCAGCAACTCCCCTCCCAGGCTATAGGTGACTTCAGGGTTTCTCTTTCCTATGTGCATGATCTTGCACTTCTTTGCGTTAAACCCCAGTTGCCACTCTTCCAACCATTTTGCTAGTTTATCCAGATCTCTTCTCATTTTGCCCACCCCATCTGGATCATCTACTCTGTTGCAGATCTTGGTGTCATCTGCAAACAGACACACCTTATCCTCCAGTCCATCTGCATAGAAACATAGAAACATAGAATTTGACGGCAGATAAGGACCGCTTGGCCCACCCAGTCTGCCCATTTCCCTACCTGATGGATAAGTTGCAGATCCTAGTTAACCAGCAGCCTACTTCTTCCTACCCCCACCCCTAGAATTGCCTTATGACTGTCCCATGCATGCTTGAATTCCACCACTGTTTTGACTCCACAACCTCCTCTGAAGGCCATTCCATACACCACAACCTCTCTGTGAAAAAATACTTCCCAAAATTACCTCTGGGCAGCCTCTTCTATCTTCAAATTGTGCCCCCTTGTTCTTGCACACCTCTTTTTTTTGAAAGATGCTACCCTCTTGGACTTTGTTGATTCCCTTGAGGTACTTGAAAGTTTCTATCATGCCCCCCCTCTCCCTCCTTTCCTCGAGGCTATGTCTGCAATGTCACTGATGAAGATATTGAAGAGTACTGGCCCCAGGACTGATCCCTGAGGTACCTCACTTGTGACTTGCATCTCTTCTGACTGTATACCATTTACCACCACTCTCTGTTTTCTGCCCGGCAACCAGTTTGCCACCCAGTTGACCAATGTCTGACCCACCCCAAGCCTACTCAGCTTATTAATCAATCTTCTATGTGGAACAGTAGCAAAAGCTTTGCTGAAGTCAAGGTAGGAAACATCAACTGCTCCCCCTTGGTCCACCACTCTGGTTACCCAGTGAAAGAAATCTATGAGATTAGTTTGACAAGACTTTCCTTTTGTAAACCCATGCTGTATTGGATCCTGTGCTCCTATGGATTCCAGGTGTTGCATGATCCTTTCCTTAAGGAGTATCTCCATAATCTTGCCAACTACTGAGGTAAGACTGACTGGTCTGTAGTTCCCTGCCTCCTCCCTGCTACCACTCTTGTGGAGCGGGATCACATGAGCCCTTCTCCAAACTTCTGGGATCTCTCCTGTGTTCAGAGACTACTAAGCAGTTCTGATAATGGCTCTGCTAATTCCACCCTTAGCTCCTTTAGTACCCTGGGATGTGTGCCATCAGGTCCCATTGCCTTGTCCACCCTGTGCTTATTGAGCTCTTGTAGGACTCTTTCTTTTGTGAAGGGACTAGCGCACACCTCTGTCCCTCCTGTGTCCATGGTACAGAGCTGTGGGCCCTGCCCTACCTTCTCTTTAGTAAATACTGAGCAGAAATATCTATTTAGGATAGATGCTTTTACATGGTCCTCCTCCTCACATGCCCCCTTATCCCTTTTGATCTTAGCAATACCCCCTCTGGACTTTCTCCTTTCACTAATGTATCTATAGAAAGTGTTGTCACCTACTTTTACTATTTGTGCTAGTGTTTCCTCGGTTTGGGCCTTTGCCTGCCTTACTGCCTTCCCTGCTTCCCTTAGGGAAGTTAGGTATGCCTCCCTATCTTCATTCTGCTGTGTTCCCTTATATTTCCTGAAGGACAGCCTTTTGGCTCTGATTTTTTCGGCTGCTGTGTTTGAGAAACAAAGTGGTTTCCTTTTTCTTTTGCACTTCCTTTTCTCACTAACACCATGGGATGTTGCCTCAAGTTTTGCATCTTTAATACTTGCCCACTTTGCCTGTACCCCCTTACCTGTATTTCTTTTTGCCAGGGTTAGCTTAACTCTGTTGGCCATCTTATCAAAGTCAGCTCCTCTGAAGTCCCATATTTTTGCCTTGGAATGGGTTGATTTTGTTCTAGTGGCCAAATTGAACCGTACCATGTGATGGTCACTGGCACCCAGGTGACCTTCTACCTGAAGATTTGTGATCCTTTCCCTGTTAGTCAGTCCTAGATCTAGGATAGCCCTGTCTCTTGTGGGTTGTTGTACCAGTTTTTTGAGGCCTTCCCCCTGCAGGGAATCCACCATGTGTCTAGTTCTGGCAGGTGTCCCTGCTGGTATTGACCAATCTGTATCTGGCATGTTGAAGTCTCCCATTATCAGAACCTCCCCTTTAACTGTCATGTTTTGTATATTTTCTAACAGTAAAATGCCTATGTACTCCCCCTGGTCTGGAGGCCTGTACACAACCCCAGTTCATATGGCTGTCCCATTTCCTGTTTCCAGGGAGACCCACAGTTCTTCTGGCTCCTTATGTGTATTCTGAATTTCTGTAACTTTGATATTTTCACTGACATGAAGTGCCACTCCAACCCCCCCTTTTTGCACCTCGGTCTCTTCTGAACAGTACATAGCCAGGTACTGAAGTCTCCCAAGTGTGGTTACTGGTAAACCATGTCTCGCTAATGGCTACTATGTCCAGTTTAGCCTCTGTCATTATTGCCTGCAGGTAGAAACATAGAAACATAGAACTTGACGACAGATAAGGACCGCAAGGCCCATCCAGTCTGCCCATTTCTTTTTCTACCTTATAAATGTGCCATTGGCCTTTGCTCTGTCAGTGGCCTATCTATTCATACTCATTTGTATTGCTCCTTTATGCCTATCCCATGCCTGTTTGAAGCTCTGCACTGTATTCATAGCCACCACTTCTTGAGGTAAGCCATTCCATGCATTCACCACCCTTTCTGTGAAAAAGAATTTCCTCACATTCCCCCTTAATCGGCCCCTCTAATCTCATGCTGTGTCCTCTTGTCCTGCTATTTTTCTTATATTTAAATATGTTAGACTCTTTCACCTTGTTAATGCCCTTAAGGTGTTTGAATGCCTTGATCATATCACCTCTCTCCCTCCTTTGCTCAAGGGTATACATATTGAGCTCTGTTAATCTGTCCTCATGTGTCTTCTGATGCAGTCCCTGCACCATTTTGGTTACCCTTCTCTGGACTGCCTCAATTTGGTTAATGTCCTTGTGAAGGTGTGGCCTCCAATACTGCATGCAGTACTCCAGATGGGGCCTAACCAGTGTCTTGTAAAGAGGGATTATTACCTCCCTCTTATGACTTGTGATACTCCTACTAATACACCCTAACACCCTCCTAGCCTTACCTACTGCTTTAGAGGTCTGCTTGGATGATTTCAGGTCTGGGATCTTGTTTCCCAGACTGCTAGCATTTGTGTACATGATTTTCCATTGGTCAGATTTCAGTGTGTTAGTTGTTGGGTGAGGTCCAGCGTTTCCCCTGTGCATCATATGGGGAGATGGACCTTTTTCTTTACCTGGTGATGCAAATGAACTACAAACATGCTGAACTCCTGTTTGATCACTAGCTGAAGGGGAAGGGGTGCTTTTCCCATTCGACGTTTTGGGTGCTGCACCCCTCTCTCCCTTTGCTAGTTTAAATATTCTGCAAAGACATCAAACTTCTCTCCCAATGCACTGTCTCCCTCCTTAGTCAGATGCAGTCCATCAAATTTAAAGAACTTTCACTCCCAAAACTGTTGCCAGTTCCCTACAAATGTGTGTCCTTTTTCCTGGAACCAGCCCTTGAGCTGCATGTTTAACTCCCCTATCTCCCCTTCTCTGACCTTCCATCCATCTGTCCCCCTCTCCCAGACTGGCAGGATCTCAGAGAAGGAGATGCCGGATGAAATGGATGATAGTTTGTCACTCAGCCTGGTCAGGTGTTCCTTGGTCTCCACAACTGACCGGCTGGTGAGATCATAAGTCCCTATGTGTACCAGGACATCAGTGTTTTCTCCTGCTTCCTCAACAATTTTTGTAATACGGTTAGTGTCTCACCACGCTGATGTGCCTGGGAGACATATGACCATTACCCCTGGCTGGAGATATGTATCAAATCCCCGAATCATGGAGTCTCCTATGATCAGATGTTTTTTTGATTTCCTTTTTTGTTTTGGTTCCTGTTTTGAGCGAGTTTTGTTGTGCTAGCTCCTGTGCTGCAGTGTCCTGCTCTGCAGTAGCCTCTGCCCCTTTGTTTGATTTCGGAGATAGAGGCAGATACCTGCTTTTAGTTTTTATATGGTTTGTGGAGGTGATATGTTGGAGAGCACTGAGTGATGTGGCACCCGATTTTCCCCTCCTAACCACCTGCCAACCTCCCAGACCAACTACCCTCTGTGGTTGAGGTGCTTCTGTTGGGTGTTGGGGAAATTGCGGGCTGTTCTTATAATATATTTCCTCTTGAATATACAATTTGAGGTGCGCAATCTCTGCCTATGCTGTCTGGAGCTGAGCCCTTAGATCTCCAATGGCCCAGCATGTACGACAGTGTCCTAAATCCTGTAAAACTGCCCTTCTGAAAAGGGTTCCACAATATCTGCAGTTAATGATATCCATTCCAGGTAAGTTGCTGGGTTTATAACCTGGTCAGGGTAATTAGAAGGAAGAAAATGAAAGCAAAAGTTTGATTTTGTGTTTTGTTTATTTTTCTATAACTTGTTATAACAAGTTAAATTACTAGTGCCCCTGTAAATGAGGTCACTGTGTGGATACCGTAGGATTCGCCCCTTCCTGCTTTGCTACAGGAAATGTCACGACTGTGCTACCCTATAAAAGGAGTGTAGTGTGGGGTGGTTAGGGATGGGGGTGGGTGGCTTGGCCCTTCTCCCGCTGAAAAAGAAGAACCACAAACGAAAGAAACTAGGAGGTAAAGCAGAAACAATCAGCCAGTAGCAAATGCAGTAGCCCTGAAAGCTTATCCTAATGACAGCTCAAACTGTAAATTCTGTAAAGCACCACCTGTAATAATTTCACAGAAGATATACCCTGTAAGAAACACTTTGCTACATAGAAAAATAAAGCAGTAACAGAAGATATACCTTGCAAAAGACAATTTGAATCAGAAGATTACAGCAGTAATTGGTAAGCACACACCTGTAGGCACACCCTGTAATAATGCAGCAGAAGGTATACCCAGCAACAACAATTTGAATCAGAGAAAAATAAAGCAATAACATGTTAGCAACAAACAGTAACAATCCCTGTGAGTACAAAATACAAATAACAACACACAGTAAACCTGCCTAGCCAAAAGAAGCCTTAATCCTTACTGTTGCTCTGGTAAGGTTCTTTGCTCTGTCCTTTCAAGCAACCTAGAAGAAAAGAGCTCAGGTGAAGCTAGTTGCCTTGGCCAGCAAACCTAATTGCCAATAGGGCTGTGCATAGCCTGAATATTATTTCCTGAATACCATGAATAATGCACTATTCATTATTCAGATCTGAATAACAAATAGTTCACTACTCATCTGGTATTTGGGAAACACTGTTTAAAAAAAAAAAAGACAAGCACTAACCCCCTGGCATGGGGTCATTATGTCACAAGACATAATGCCGCATGGCACTATCTTGCTGCATGATTAATGCCATGAAGCATCATGTATTTGTTCTGGGGGGGCCCCACCCACTATATCCCCCCTTACTGGGGGGGCTGCACCCCCTGGACACCCCCACTAAAGATTCTCAACTCTGGGGGGTCCAACTTGGGGATCACACAGGTCCGGGTTTTGCCATAATGCCGTACGCTATTAAGCATGCAACATTATGACCCAGTAAGAAGCCCCCTTCCTCCTCTGCCAGCCCATGCAAACAGCAAAAATCCCAGCCCTTCACCCTTTGTTAAAAAAGTATACTCCCTCCCTCCTAGCACCCACAAGTTTTTTTTTTTTTTTTTGTAAAATAGTAATACAAACTGCGGGTATGGGGTGACCATGGCTCGACCTCTTCCATGGTCGATTTGTAAACTTCTGTGCTCTGTCTGTACTAATTAAAAAAAACATAATACATCATGACCCCCCCACCCATAGCTACTGTCCTGGCACCCACCCACCCAGTCCAGCATCCAGGCAGAAATCCAAAGTCAAGCTGAGAAGATGCCTGGCACAACCCTCCCTCCTCCATGGCCGTCTGCCTTCTCTTGAATTAAAACACTTGCACACTTGCTATAATAAAACCAGCTGATCACGTGATCAGCTGATTTTACTATAGCAACCAATAGTCACACTTCCGACCAGATTCAATCAGTCAAGTGGCACCAGCTCCCTCCTTGATGTAATTCTCTCCAACCGCCCCCACAAAATAAAGGATGTTAATATCTTAGCTAACTCACTCAGCAACCACTCCCCCATCCTCTGTCACTGGTCCTCACCCACACAAAAACCCATGCCCCTAGTCACCTCCCACTGCTGCTTTCACCCAGGGGGCCTCAGTAAACTGAGGCAGTACCTATCCCAAATAGACTGGACCCAATCTCTTTCACGACCGATATAGATGCCACATTAGCCTACCTCACCAGTGCTTTCTGCAAGGCCTGTGACCTCTTTGCCCCCTTTACCAGCACCCTCCCCAGATGACTGAATGCCCCTTGGATCTCCCCCCTTTCTTATTCAGCAACTGAGACAGAGAGACAACCTATGGCATATTGCGGTGGAGTTGGGCAGGCCTGTGGACAGACAGGCCTATAATGCTGCTTGTAACAAATGCACCTGGGCCATACGGCAAGCAAAATCTAAACACTATCAAGCCACCCTGGCCTCCTCCTGGGGCTCTGCACGTGCTTTCTGGGACAATATTAAGGAGCTCAATGGAAAAACCCGCTCCCCCATCCCAGATAGCAATCAATGGCATTATCACCACTGACCCCCTACATATTGCTGAATGCCTCAACACTACCTTCTTTGATTTCAGCTCAGTCCTTCCTGCCCACTTCTTTGACCTGGTCACTATCCCCCAACCCTGGATCACCTCCCATTTCTCCTCCATACCATATCCCCCCATGAAACCAAACCTCTCCTGCTAAAAACCCTCTCCAGCCACAACCCAAGTGCGACCTGATCGACTCCAGGATTCTCCGGCTAACTCTAGATGTCATGCTAACCCCACTCACTGACCTGCTAAACTGGTCCCTTTATCTTGGTCAGTTTCTGAATGCCTGGAAATCAGCTGAAATCACCCCAAATCATAAGAATGGAGATCGCACAGTACCTAATAACTACTGGCCAATCTCCATCCTCCCCCCTGTCTCTAAAGCCCTGGAAAAAATAGTCTCCACCCAACTCATGGAATACCTTACCAAATACAACATACTGTGTCCAGAGCAGCATGGCTTCTGCCCTGTACACACCACTACATTGGCCCTACTGGAGTTCTCACAGCACATACACTCTGCACTTGACTCTGGTGACATTACAGGGGTAGTGTTCATTGACCTATCTAAGGCCTTCGACACTGTGTGCCACCCCCTCCTGGTCGACTCCCTCCACAAACTGGGTTTCTCATCTGGCCCCCCTGCCTGGTTCTCTAGTTACCTCCATGACAGATCCCAATGAGTCATGATAAATGGTACCCTATCTACCACACTGCCTATCCACTCCGGTGTCCCCCAGGGGTCCATCCTTGGCCCTACTCTGTTCAGTCTCTTTCTCAACATCCTTCCTAGCTCCTGCTCAAGAAAAATGCTCCTATACACCAATGACACAGTCCTCATCGCCTCCCACCCCGACCCCACCCACTTCCAGGATTCCTTCAGCTCGTTTTCAGCTGTAACCCCTAGATGGCGTTATCCCAGGGCTACTACCCCTGCCTGATTTGCCACTAACAGGTTGAGGGGCCTGGATCCAATGGCGGAGTGCCTCCACCCAGAGGTCAGGGTTTGCAATAGTTAAACTAACCTGGTCACAGCCTCTGGGACACTGCAACTTCCTTTCTTCCCACTCAGTGGCCCACACAATATATCAGAATTACCTTCACAGTACACTTACTCCCAGGTCTGGTTCCGGCACTGGGACCTCCTGTGAAATAAGATACAGTGCAACAATCACAGTACAGTACTTTAACATAGACAAATACCTCAGGGAGTATAACTTTGCTGAAACAAGCAGCTCTGATTTATTTAGGGGATATAACAAGGACAGGAAATCAGGTTAATTAGCTTATCACTTTACTATCTACCTATGGCTCTGTGCAGGCAATCCCTACCAGTTACTGTCCCTGGGTACCCAAGCCCTAGTGGCTAGTCCAAACCGTGGCAGCTGGTAGGGCCCTTTCACACAGTGAAAAGAAAAATTAGCTTAAACAGTCAGCAGTACAGTGATTCCATTTGGATTTAATGTGGCAATTCAACAGGAGCGACCCTGAATTAGTACTCACGACCTCCAAACAAGATAGGGTCCTTCAACGTCAGCAGGGCTACTTTTTGAGCTCCACGAGACTCTTCACACATTTATATGGTAAAAAGAAAGTACTATACCAGGCAGGCTGCTTCTCTATCCGATCGCAATTACTGCACAATACCGGGAGAACACACAGCAGATTCAGTTCCTGACAGACCGAGTGCAATTCAACAATTTCTCCAGTCTTCTACAGGGTGAGCCTGGTTTCTACTCTTCAGAGATCCTTTGATTCTTTTCACAGGATGGATTCAGTCTAACAAGCAGTTACACAAGTTGCAGACCCGAACTCTGGGCCTTACGTTTTTGACTGAAACTGTGCACTGAAGGAGCACAGGGTTTCTTTCCCTTCACTGCCAAAGCTGACTGAAACTCCAACAGACAAACCGGGCACTTCCTTTGAGTTCCTCCCAGTTCTTGACTGGATTGGCTGTCACTCACAATAGACTGCTGCTGTTGGTCCAAAGGAGCCTAAGTCTAAACTACATCTCCCAGAGTCACTGCCCATGCAATCCTCTTGTGGCTGGCTCAGATTATGAGTCCAAGTTCTGATTCATCCAAGGCACCATTTTAGAGCTAGCTTACTCCCACACTGATTGGTCCAGTTCAGCAGTTCAAAACCAGAATGGGGAACTAGGCAGACACAGTTCTGACTGCAAAGAAAGCAGGTTAGACAAACTGTATTTTCATTATTACTCTACATGATTTCTGGCAAACAGTTACATCTTTCAGATAGAGTTCCTTTGCACTCCTAGTGACTGCAAAAATGGAGTGAATTGGCAGCAGCTTGAGTGGTACTCAATCAAAGAAACACACAGTCCCCATACAAACTAATTATGTCTGCAAGCAGACAGCTCTTAAAGAGACAGTACCAGAGGTTCTAAAACACTCACTGATAAATGGCTTAAACGCCAAACACCATTCAGGCTTGGAGCATTCAAAGCAAGCTCCTGAAGTCTTTTGGGAACCCCATTTGCAGTGGGGTTACACCTTCCTGGCCTGGGAAAGCTTGGCGTCCGCGTCAAGCAAGTACCTATAAGTTTCAACTGCAACCATATACATTTGCATTAGGCTCACACATGTAATCATCAGTCAATATATCATTTTACCAAGAACACATTTCTGAAACATTGCAGTATCGCCACTCTTTACACAGTATTACATACATTGTACCATAACTCAAGTTATTACCTCTTGTACATGAAATCTGAAGAGAGGGCCCTTCTCATCAGTTACCTTGGGCTGGATGGGGCAAGGGCACCATACTTAGAGGGCAACACAAGTAACTTGAGTTAGCACTGATGCTCAGTTTAGGCAATGAGCTGGGGACACATGCACTCCTTTATGGACAACATTGAGAGGCAAGTCCACAGGCCTCCCAAGTGAATCATAACTGAGGTGCACCACAGGCTTTACAGCTTGACCAGTCTTTCTAGGGGAACTGTTACAGTCTCTGCACTCTGAGCCTCATTTTCAGCATTGTCCTCACTTGTCAGGAGTCTCCATGGGGGTGAGAGGCTAGAACTTGGGGCACTTTCAGCTCCAGGAGTTACAGTTTCTGAGTCCACAACATTTGGCTGCATGGAGAGCTTTGGACACTGGCAGTGGACTGTCAGGGCACTCAAAATACTCTTCTTGTTCAGGTGTATCACCAGTCTGCCCCAATCTATCATCTTCCTCCCTGAAAGCTCAAACAGTTCAACCATGCACAATGATTCCATTTCATCTGATCTGATGCTTTGCACTTCACTTTCTGGGAGCATTGGCTCCAGGGATGAAGCTTGGGGCTTAGACAGTCAGAAGGCCCAGCTTTGTCTCCAGTATTGACTAGGGGATTGCCCAGAACAATTGACTCAGTTCGTAGAAGGATAGTATTCAAAGTCACTCTCACTTTCTTCTGATATGGACTGACAGTCATGCTCAACTGGGACTTGTGCAGGGGGAACTTTAACTCTGCTTCTGAAGTTGCAGACTTCTTGATCTTTTCTTAGCAGCAGCTCTAGTCACTGGTCCAGAGGGGCATCTTCTGGGGCTCAGACTCAATCAGGATTTGTCCAATGGGCACTAAATGATTTCCTTGAATTGTTTTACATCTTTAATTGTTCTCAGGCCTTACTTTGTACACTGGCAGATCATCTAGTTTGCCCACTACAATGTGAGGGAGATGGTGCCATCTGTCAGCAATCTTGTGTTTGCCATGCAGTCCCAGATTTCTTAGTAATACCGATCTCCCCTCCTGGAGTTCCTGTGCTTTCACCTTTTATCATACCGTTCTTTGTTGGCCAGATTTCTTTTGGCAGCCATGGTTTGAGCCAGTTAGTACGCATGAGTTAGCTGGGCCTTTAACTTTGCACATACTGTAAATAGTTGTCAGCTTGAACCCCATCAGGAGACCCCAAAACACACATCTACTGGTGAGTGAGCTTCTCTTCCAAACATCAGGCGGTAGGGAGACCCAGTGGCATCACTTTTGGTGCAGTTATAAGCATCTACCAGGGTGCTAATTTGTTGGCTCCATCTAGGCTTGTCCTTTGGGTGCAGGGTGCCTAGCATATCTAGCAAAGTGCGGTTGAAGCGTTCAGGCTGTGGGTTCCCCTGGGGTAGTAAGGAGTGGTTCTGGACTTTCGCACTCCCACAGAGAAGCATCTCTTTGATCAGACGACTCTCAAAGTCTCTCTTGATCAGAATGGATTCTTTGTGGACCCCATAGTGAACAAAAGTTTTCTACAAGTACTTTGGCACAGTGGATGCTCTGGTCTTTGGTGGGGAAAGCTTGGATATCTCGTGAAATGGTCAGTGACCACCAGCACATTACTGATATTTCTTTGATCTGTTTCAACTCAGAAAATCAATACAGACCAGCTCCATGGTGCACTGGTGGTGATGTTAACCAAGGGCAGCCCTCTGGAAAGCTTTCCTCTGTAAGCTAGCTACAAGTTCCGATATGTTGCTCCACATCAGCCCCATCTTAGGCCAATAGAATCTGGATCTCACCAAGTCAAGTGTTCTGTCTATACCAAAGGTGCCCCATGCGGTTTGTGCAAGGACATCAGTACTGAGTCTCGAAAGGCAGTAGGCAGCACTAGTTGTTGTTGTCTACTTGTCCCCCTCTGTCTACTGTTTCTCTGTATAACAGTTTATTGATCAGTTTCAACTTAGGACCTTCTTTGTATAACAGTGCAGTTCTCAAATCAGTGGAGCGTAATTTGGACACATCTTTTCCTGCATAGAGGGTTTCTAAGCTGCTTTGATCATGGGATCGAGATTGAGCCCGCGAATACTGTCATTGTCCAGCTGAGGCAGTGCACCAATATCTGTGCAGAAAAGTGGCAATAAGCAGCAGGTATGCAATTCTCAGAGGGTCCCAAGCAAACCACCATGCAGTCCACTGCGTCCGTGGACATTTGTTCCTCCCTGTCAAACTTCCGGCAGAGTGCCGAATGTCAGGTTCTGCCAATCAGACCCAATCATTCTGGGGAACAGGCCTCGGGAGAAAGCATCAGCATCTATGGGTTCAGACCTGCTGGTATTCGAGAGCATAGTCATATGTAGATAATGCAGAAAGCCACCTATGGCCAGTGGCATCAACTAGCTGAGGTCTGCACATAGGTCAAAGGATTATTGTCAGTTTTACTAGTATTTTAGCCCCATACAAGTACTCATGGAATTGGTCAACAATAGCCCACTTCAAAGCTGGAACTCTAACTTATGTACAGGATAGTTCTTTTCGGATGGGTCAGGCTTCTACTGGCAAAGGCCACTGGTCTCAGGCCATTCTCGTGCTCTTGGTACAACACAGCCCCCAACCCTTGCAAGCTAGCATCAGTGTGCAGGATGTAAGGTTTTCTTGGATCGGCATAGGCCAGCACTGGAGCATGGGTAAGTTGATATATGATCTCATGAAAAGCAGTCTCACAATCAGGGTCCAGCGGCCCCAAATACTTCACTCGGACGAAAATACACTCTTTCAGTCTTGAGGATGCTGACTTTTGGTATTTTTGTGGGTTGGGGATACCCTTGAGTAAGGTTAAGTAAGGACAGATCACTCTTGAATAGTCCTTGATGACGCCGATAATAACCACAGAATCCCAGGAATCTTTGCAGTTCTTTTAGATTTTTGGGCTGTGGCCAGGTGGTCAAGGCCTCAACTTTACTTGGGTCGGTCTCTATTCCTCAGTGGATACTATGTGTCCCATACTTTACTGATGTTTGAAAGAATTGACACTTATCAATGGACAGTTTAAGGCCAAAAGTCCTCCAGTCGGTCCAATACCTTAAATAATCTGCTCTCATGTTCCTCCAGTGAGCTGCCAACACAATAACATCATCTAGGTATACCAGGCACTCTAGTAAGTTCATGTCCCCACTGCACGCTCCATCAATACATTGAAAAGTGGCTGGGGCACTGAAATCCTGAGGCATCCTCATGAATTCATAAACCAAGCGGACAGATAAAAGCTGTCTTCTCCGGTCCTCTGGGGCCATCGGGATCTGGTAGTACCCTCGCGGAGATCCAGCACAGAGAACCACTTGCTCCCGTTAGGCAGTCAAAAGCATCCTGAATCGGGGCATTGTGTACTGATCAGGGATAGTCCGCCGGTTTAAGGTGCGATAATCCACACACATCCTTACTGTTCCATTCTTTTCCTCACTACCACAATGGGAAGCATAAGGGCTCTGGATTCTTGTATTACACCAGCAGCTAACATTTCTTGCAGATGCCGTCTCACATCATCTATGTCAGCAGGTGCCAGGCGTGAGACCTCTCATGAAATGGTCTTTCGTCATGCGGCGGATATTGTGCTCAGCTCTTGCACGCATCCTACATCCCATTCCTTTAAAGAAACACCTGGTCTCTCTGGTCAAGCTTCTCACTGATCCTCACTTTCCATTCAGCTGGCAGCGGAGTCGCGAAATCAAACAAGTCAGGCGTTACTCTGTCATTCTTCCTTGAACTCTTGCTGCTGGGCAGCACTGCAGTGTCTGCACAATGCACATTAGCCAGGATGCAACCTCTATTTACTCGAATGTCTCTTCAGACACATTATGAACCTGGACCATTACCCTTCTGGCATAAGCATGGGCTCTAGCGGGCAAAATACTAGGCTTGACCAGCAGTCCCTCTGGCAATTTCCATCGCCTGGTGCATCCAACATTAATATTTTATTCTTAACATCCTTTCTGATATGGACCTCTCCTATAAGGTACACTGGGCATTTGGCACCAGGATCAGAGACTCAGGATCCTTCTTCCATACAATTCCGACCGGTTCCTCTGGTTCTATTTTTTCAGCATCTCTCTGTGCCTCATAGGCCTTCTTAATTAAAGCCGGAGCTCTTAAAGCTCTACTAGTCTTTGACCCTGTTTTCATAACACAACTGTGCCAGCCTTCCGAACATATGAGCATTTGTTCCAATCAACAAAGGACACCATCATACAGTCCAGTGGGGGACACACTAAGGCTAGAGTCTCTACTTGTTCGGCCACTCCAGCCACGGAGGTGGGAAAAGACAGCCAAATTCGGATATACCCAGAATAGGGGTAGGCCTTCTCACTTAACCCCATACATGCAGTCCTTCTAATGGTTGTAAGGTACATCTGACAAATGCTTCTGACACCAATCCTGGAACATAATTGTCACTTGGGAGCCACTGTCTAATACAGCTCTTGTAGACACTCCATTCACCTTTACAGTGGTCTCCATGGAGGGACCCACTATTCTGGACCAGTCTGGAGAGGTGGTAGTGGGGCCTGGGCAACTGACCTTGCCACAAAGGGCGTGAGTTAGCATTTTGGTGCCCTCACTGGGATCATTTCGTGCACCTCCTTAACCACTGATTTGTTCTCCGAAGCTCTCCTTGTAGCCTATGTGCAACTTTGTCAGTGTCTTTTGGGGACGGCATTCCTTTCCATGTGCCCATCTTCCACAATTATAGCAAAACATACTTTCTGGAGTTTGAGCTGGCGAGAGCCACACTGGGAGCCAGGGCAGGGGTATTACTAACTGGAAACCTTGGTGCCATCTCTGTCTCTTGCGTGATAAGCATTTGGAGACATCTCGTCAGTTTCTCCACTTCCATGGTCAAGGAATCGAGTTCGAGCTGTTATCAGCAGGAGATACATGGTGGGTATCCCACCCCATAGAGATGCAGTCGGATATAGGTCAGGGCCCTGCTTTGAGGCGTGGCCTTCATAAAGGACTGTTTTGAATTCCCGGATCTCTCTCAACAGTTCGCCCCATTGTGGCATATCTTTTTCCTTATCAGAGCACTCATTGACTGCCAACCTCTGCCCCTGAACTTCACTTGATGGGCCACCCTCAGTCACTCGGGTCATAGCGCAGCTATTGGTGCAGGTCCTCCCGAGGTCGCCTTCCTCAACTCCTCAAATTTCTCTCATTAACTCATCATAAGAGGGTGGGGATTCCAGTCGATTTGCCAAGCGTACTAGGCAACAGCAGTTCTGAGAAGGGGCAGACTTAAGGATCCTGTCCAGCCTGGTTTGGTCCAGTTCAATCGCTGGCAAACTACCTTTCTGAGGCATTCTTGCAACAATTTTTCCAGCGAGATACATACACAGACAACAACTCCCCTTGGTACTGTTGTGCATCTCTTACTCTCCACCATAGGTCTTCATCAGAATCTGGGTTCCATGCACATTCTCCAAGGCCTCAAGATAGGCCTGTGCAGTCACTTCAGGGTTACTGGCCCATTTAGCACGGATGGTAGCCAGGGCAGGACCTCGGAGGCTCTCACTAACCCTCTTTCACTTTTCGGCTTCCGAGCATTGCCATTCTAGCACTTGGGGGGCAACATAGTCTATCCAGGTCTCCCAGTCATCCTCCCCTTGGGGGGTGGGGAGGGTGCCAGAGAAGATCCTCAACCTTCGGTAAGAGTCGTGACTAATGGCAGGTGCAGAAATAGGAGTTTGCATTGGTTTAGCCACCATTACGGTACTGGAGGCGGGAGAGGGTGTTGGGAGGAACACCCCAGGTGGCAAGAATAGTTTCTTCAAGTCCTCCACAGTTTTCCCTTCCCCAGCAACCATTTAGCAAATTTCTCCTCAAAGTTTCAGACAGTGGTGGGGCTCATTCCCCGGGTATTTACTGTACTTAGTTATCACTCTCCAGGCAGTGAGGGCTCCCTCTGGGGTAATGGTCTGTGGCACTTTGGAGCTATCTATGGGATCCTTAAACTCTACTAGGGCCAGGAAAGTGTGGGTGAGCAGATTAGCATGCCGACCCACCACCACAGGGTTTTGTAAACCTTCCACCTTGGAAAGTACTCCCTGTACAGTGTCCGTATTGATACCCAGGGGGATGTCTAGGATAAGCATAGCATTTTGGGGGTCAATGTCCTCCCAGTACACCCTCCACCAGCGGTGCACAGCCACTTCTGTCGGGTACCCATTTTTTCTTAACAGTGGTTCAGAATATGGCCACTAGAGGACACACAATCCCAGCGGTGAGCCTCAAAATGTAACCCCTAGATGGCGTTATCCCAGGGGCTACTACCCTGCCTGATTTGCCACTAACAGGTTGAGGGGCCTGGATCCAATGGCGGGTGCCTCCACCCAGAGGTCAGGGTTTGCAGTAGTTAAACTAACTTGGTCACAGCCCTCTGGGACACTGCAACTCCCTTTCTTCCCACTAGTGGCCCACACAATATATCAGAATTACCTTCACAGTATACACTTACCCCCAGGTCTGGTTCCCGCACTGGGACCTCCTGTGAAAATAAGATACAGTGCAACAATCACAGTACAGTACTTTAACATAGACAAATACCTCAGGCAGTATAACTTTGCTGAAACAAGCAGCTCTGATTTATTTAGGGGATATAACAAGGGCAGGGAAATCAGGTTAATTAGCTTATCACTTTACTATCTACCTATGACTCCGTGCATAGGCCTATCCTACCAGTTACTGTCCCTGGGTGCCCAAGCCCTAATGGCTAGTCAAACTGGCAGCTGGTGGGGGCCCTTTCACTGCAGTGAAAAGAAAAATTAGCTTAAACAGTCAGCAGTACAGTGATTCCATTTGGATTTAATGTGGCAATTCAACAGGAGCGACCCTGAATTAGTACTCACGACCTCCAAACAAGATAGGGTCCTTCAACATCAGCAGGGCTACTTTTGAGCTCCACGAGACTCTTCACACATTTATATGGTAAAAAAAAGAAAGTACTATACCAGGCAGGCTACTTCTCTATCCCGATCGCAATTACTGCACAATACCCGGGAGAAGACACAGCAGATTCAGTTCCTGACAGACCGAGTGCAATTCAACAATTTCTCCAGTCTTCTACAGGGTGAGCCTGGTTTCTACCTTCAGAGATCCTTTGATTCTTTTCACAGGATGGATTCAGTCCTAACAAGCAGTTACACAAGCTGCAGACCGGAACTCTGGGCCTTACACACGTTTTTGACTGAAACTGTGCACTGAAGGAGCACAGGGTTTCTTTCCCCTTCACTGCCAAAGCTGACTGAAACTCCAACAGACAAAACCGGGCACTTTCTTTGAGTTCCTCCCAGTTCTTGACTGGATTGGCTGTCACTCACAATAGACTGCTGCTGTTGGTCCAAAAAGGCTCCTAAGTCTAAACTGCATCTCCCAGAGTCACTGCCCATGCAATCCTCTTGTGGCTGGCTCAGATTATGAGTCCAAGTTCTGATTCGTCCAAGGCACCATTTTAGAGCTAGCTTACCCCACACTGATTGGTCCAGTTCAGCAGTTCAAAACCAGAATGGGGAACTAGGCAGACACAGTTCTGACTGCAAAGAAAACAGGTTAGACAAACTGTATTTTCATTATTACTCTACATGATTTCTGGCAAACAGTTACATCTTTCAGATAGGTTCCTTTGCACTCCTAGTGACTGCAAAATGGAGTGAATTAGCAGCAGCTTGAGTGGTACTCAATCAAAACACACAGTCCCCATACAAACTAATTATGTCTGCAAGCAGACAGCTCTTAAGAGACAGTACCAGAGGTTCTAAAACACTCACTGATAAATGGCTTAAAGCGCCAAACACCATTCAGGCTTGAGCATTCAAGCAAGCTCCTGGAAGTCTTTTGGGAACCCCCATTTGCAGGGGGTTACACAGCCAAGCTGAAAATGGTTCCTCGACCACCATCTGGTCTTGAACCTCAAAAAAAAACTAAATCCATGCTCTTCGCCCACCATCAGAGCAATGCCAGTATTGCCTCCCTCCTCATCCTCACCAGCAACAAACACCCCATTGAACAGGTAACAGCATACAAATACCTGGGCATCACCTTTGACTCAGCACTCACTTTCCACACCCACCTCAAAACCCTGTCCACCACAGTAAACACCTGGATTGGTCTCCTCTACCGCCACAGAGACGGTCTCCCTCAGAATGCCCTCTGGCTGGCTATCACCTCCTCTATTCTGTCGTTGGTTGACTATGGGCTTCCTAGCTATGCTGCAGCTGACAGCACCACCCTCACCAAAGTCCAGATTTCAATAAACAAGGCCTGCAGGCTCCTGACAGGTGCCCATAGCAGAACACACACGCCAACTCTACTCCTCCTCTAATCTACTCCCCTTTGATGATTGTCTGCGCTACGACACCTACATACTGGCCAAAAAATCACTACTTGGACTCTCCCCTTCAGAGGTTACCTCATCCCTAAAACCAGCATCCCAGTTGGTTGCCACCCGAAGTGCAGCCAAGGCCACCTCCCAGGTTTCAAGAACTAGGACCTCACTCCCCCAAAGGTCCTTCTACTATAGAGCATCTTCCTGGTTCAACTCTCTCCCCTTCTTATCACTAGCATCCCCAAAATTGGCCCTTTTAAAATTACCCTCCGGAAACACCTCACGGACACTCAGATCTGTAAGTGCCCCTGACTGCCCCAGAGCCTGCACTCATCTGGCACTCTGTATCTGACAACGTCTTCTTGGACTGCCTCTTCCCCCCAAACCCCCCTCGAGAAACCACAGTTCTCACTCTCCCCAGGTACTCGCTCCATAGATACACTAGAGCAGGCCTATTATTTTATGACTGTTGGTCAAATCTGTAATGAATGGCAAGCCTTTGATTTTCTTTTTCTATGTATTATTTGGAATTGCCGTGTATTTCTCTTTGCTGTACTTCACCTGTATCATCTTCCATTGTTGTATTTCACCGTCACTTGTTGTCCACCCTCCCTGCGACGAGGTGCCTTTGTAAATGAGTCTCTAACTCAAAGGTTGTAAATCCAATTTATAAAATAAATAAGTAAAAAAATGTCAGCAGGGAGGGAGTTCCATAGTTTAGGCATTCTATGTCTGAAGGCTGCTTGGCCTATAAAGGACATACATGGTATTGCCAGGAGATGGGAGTCAAAACTTCGAAGGCAATATGCTGAACTGGACTGTGCTGCCAGGGCAGAAGCAAGATAGGGTTGTAGGGACTGGGACCAGAACTTGGCCATGAGGCTCACACAGTGGGATAATCAATGATCATGAAGTGAGGGGAGGTTGAGTGTCCGGTATAGGGAACAGTGATGAGTGGAGGGTGGACAATCAAGAGCAAAATGGCAGAATGAGTGGAAAAGAATGTCCAGTCTGGCTAAGGTGGACTTTGGGGTGGCACTGTAGACTACATCACCATAGTCAAAGATAGGAAAAATCATTTTCTGTACAACAGAGTTACGAGCAGGCAGTGGAATGCAACCACAGTTGCGATATAACGCACCCAGTTTAGGGTGAAGCTTTTTGTGGATGGCATCAACATGTACACAAAAGTTGAGGTGCTGGTTGAGCCAGACACCGTGGTATCTAAAGGAAGAGCAAACCTCCAATTTAGCCCCATCCAGGGTATGGATGGAGGGGGTGGTGGGGAGCCGACGGAGTCTCTGCCTCATGCCGAAGGTCATGGAGACATTCTTGGCATTAAGAAAAAGCTGATTAGTGTGAAACCAGAACTGAACATCACTGAAGTCCTGCTGGAGTCTGGATGCAACATCAGTGATAGAAGGGCCTGATGTATACAGAACCGTGTCATCCGCATACATGTGGATGTATGTATGTGGGCAGGTGGTGGGCAGGTCATTTAAGAAGATGGAGAAAAAGAGCGGGCCAAGGACTGAGCCTTGGAGGACACCAGTAGTGACTGGAAGAGGGGTAGATGTGAGCTACCAATCCTAACAGACTGGGACCTGCCTACCAAGTAGGAGTGGACCCCACTGGTTGCCTCAGAAGAGAGCCCAGCAAGGAACAGCTTGTCAAGGAGGAGGGCATGAGAGATGGTATCAAAGGCCTTGCCAGGTCAATGAAGATGGCCAAGGTAATGTGGCCTATGTCCATACCAGCAAGGATGGAATCCATGACCCATAGAAGGGAAATGATGGTGGAATGGGACTTCGGAAGCCAGACTGGTAGGGTGGAGTTGAGAAACCAGGACAGTTGCTCCAATATAAGGTGCTTCTGGAGTTTTGCCAGTATGAAGAGAAGGAGATTGGGCAGTAGTTCCTTAGGCAGAGCTAGGAGAAAGATAGGTTGAATAGAGCAGCCAAGGGAAGGCGATGGCAGGAGCAGGCAGGTATAACATTTGTATCCACCCCCAAGGGGCATTTTCCCTTAGATGGGTTGAGGGCAGACAAGGTGCTGTAAACTTCTATGGGGGTGACTTGTCAAAAGGAAAAGGAGGAGCCAGGAGTTGGGGCCTGTGCATATGCAGGAGAGGGGGAGGCAGTTTGATGGTAAGGAGGAAGTGAGGACATAAGTGAGGAGGTGCAGTTCGAGAAAAATGTATTAAATGTAGAGGCCACTTTAAATGGGTCCATTACAGAGGAGCCATCCACAATTAAAACAGGAGTTGGAGGCTGGGAGGAAGGGGAGAAGAGTTATTTGATCACCTGTCAGAATTTTGCTGGGTGGTTTAGATTGGATTGGAAGGAGGCTCTGAATTGGCCTGATGGATTAACCTAGTGCAAGTGTTGCATAAAGAGCGATAATTTGCGAGCCCATTGGGGGAGCAGGCAGATTTGAGTGACTTTCAGTCTTGGTCTCTGGCTTTGATATGAGTCATGAAGTTGGCTGTGATCCAAGGCAGGTGAGCACCCCTCCCTCAGGTGCATCTGACCTCGGATTCAGGACCCTCACTACCTCTGGGAGCAAGCTTGCAGTTTTTGGGGGTATGTGGTGAAACTGGGGGAGGGCAGCTTCAGGGCCATCATGATCTCCATTAGCGAACTTGCAATTTTTGTTGGTCTGTGGTAAAATCGGGGGATGGCAGCTTCAGGGCCATCGTGACACCCAGGAGCGAGCTTGCAGTTTTTGGGAGTCCGTAGTGAAACCGGGGGAGGGCAGCTTCAGGGCCTTCATGGCCTTTGGGAACAAGCTTGCAGTTTTGGGGGGGTCCATGGTGAAATTGGGGGAGGGCAGTTTCAGGGCCCTCAAGACCTCTGGGAGTGAGCTGTGAAAGCACATGAAAGGCTGTAGGAATCTTCAGAATGAAAGATAAAACTGTTCTCAGAACCACGCCATCCTGGCAACCGGTTAAAAGAGTGCATCTTGAACAGAGCAGTCTAAACAGCACTGTCAGGACCACATAGTGCCTGAATAATGACAGGGTTAGAATAGCATATAGCGATTACCATTACCCCCGTAGCTATTCAGGGACTGTAGAGGATACACAAGTATGGGAAAAGTGCACTAGCTGACTGAGCTACTCCCGTGGTGGAGCGGGTTAAGGCAACAGAAAACAAGAGACCAGAGTTCTGTTCCTAGTCTCCTAACACATGTGTATACATTTTCCCCCCACCCCAAAGTGTAATTTTTTTCTGTCTGCTGTGACAGAAAACTCCTACCTCCCCAAGTTTCTTCATAGAAACATAGACTTTGACGGCAGATAAGGACCGCTAGGCCCATCTAGTCTGCCCATTTCCCTACCTATAGGATAGGCCGCAGATCCTAGTTAGCCAACAGCCTATTTCTTCCTACCCACCACAAGAATTGCCTTATGTCTGTCCCATGCATTCTTGAATTCTCCCACAGTTTTAGACCCCACAACCTCCTCAGGAAGGCTGTTCCATGCATCCACTACCCTCTCTGTGAAATAATACTTCCTCACATTGCCCCTGAACCGCCCTCCTTCTATCTTTAAATTGTGTCCCCTTGTTCTTGCAAGTCTCTTTTTCTGTGGGCAGAGGAGAATCCCATGATCCACCCCTCCCCCGGAGTTGGTTATATAAAGTATGGATGGTGCAGGGGGCAGAACTCCCCACTAAAACAAAATGAATATTGTGAATTCTAGCACTGGTAGCTGTTGTCAGTGTGGTTTTGATTGCTATCAGTGGTGTTGCTTTAGGTGCAGCATTTGTACTTGCTATGCTCTTAATAGTGCTGTTTAGGACAATGCTGTTATTGACAGCACTGTTGATGATGGCACTTGTTCGGACCTAGTACCCTTGCTCTTATGCATGATGAGGTAAGATTTTTGTGGGACAAGGCCTGGAGCTCACCAGTCCTCCTGGCTGAACACATACAGTAGCAACTAAAAAACACACATTGTAGGACAACACATTTAGCAGTACTGATGAAAGTGGTTTGAAGGGTTCCTTACAAAGAGCATTTAAAACCAGATTCAGATCCCATGGAGGGACAGAGGATTGGAACAGAGGTTGGTTCCTGCTGATAGCTCATAGAAAATTAATAACCTCCTAGTTAGTCCCTAAGGATGAGCCCAAGGAGCCTCCAAGGATGGACACCTGACCTTTCAAGGAGCTCAAGGCCAAACCCTTTTCCACTCCTTCCTGCAGAAAGTCCAAAATCTGCAGAACCACAGCTTTAGAAGGCTGGATATTTTTCTCTCTGGCCCAGCCAAAAATAGTGGTTCAAACACAAGCGTAAGTTGCAGATGTGAAATTCTTTCTGGTGGTCATCAGGGTGTCCACTACCTTTTGGAGAAATCCTGTTTCAGGAGTCTCCTCCTTTCAGGAACCAGGCCACGAGTTGCATCGCCTCTGGGCTTAGATGCAGAATGGGACCTTGGGAGAAGATCCCCTGGAATGGGAGTCAAATGGTGCGTGTTGAGCTGGATTCACTAGGTCTGATAACCACGGCCTCCTGAGCTATTCTGGAGCTATCAGAAGAAAGCTTCCTCTTGAGCATCCTATTTTGCATATGACCTTTGGAAGGGAGTGGCAGAGGAGGGAAGGCATACACCTGCTGAAATTCCACACCTGTGACAGAAGCACCCACTGCCTCCACCTGGGGACATCAGTACCAGCTGAAGAACTGCTGCACTTGAGCATTCTGTCTGGAGGCAAACAGGTCATTCTATAGATGACTGAATCTTTGCACAGAACACCTCCAGGTTCAGCATCCACTCCCTGGGTGGACATTCTCACTGCTTAGCCAGTTGGCTTAAATGTTCAACTCCCCACCAAATGAACTGCTGATAGAGAGAGAGAGAGAGAGAGAGAGAGAGAGAGAGAGAAGGTTCTCCTCTGCCCATAGCAGAAGAACAGTTGCTCTTTTAGCATCTCTCTGCTCTGTGTCCCCTTTTTTATGTACACCACTGTTACAGCATTGTCTGACCTTGTTTTCATGACTTTTGACTGTACCAGATTGTGAAAATGAAGGAGGGAGAGGTGTACAGCCCCCATCTTCTGAATGTTGATGTGCAGGTGTTGTCCCTGTGCAGATCAAGACCCCTAAATGGGAATGTGGTCCAGCACAGCTCTCCAACTTGATAGGCTAACATTGGTTGTCAGGATCAAATCTTGAGGAACTTCCAAGGCAGACTTCTTGCTTAGATTCTCTAATCTCACTCACCAACACAGGGACTAATGCAGGAGTGGAACAGTTGGAATACTGGCCTGACAGTCCTCTGAGGTCAGGTCCCAGGCCCTCAGCAACTCAATCTGGTTGGTCACATGTGAATGTGAGCCCACAGGACTAGTTCTATTGTCACCATCATGAGACCCAGAATCTACATTAGAATGTGAGCTGAAGCTGACGATTGACTACTCAGCCACTGAACCTCTCTCATCAAGGCCTCCTTCCTGGCAAATGAGAGGAAGACCTTCCCCTCATCTCTCCTGAATGCCAGTCTCATGTGCTGTGGGGTCTGAGGCAGTTTGAGGAAGCTTTTCTCCCAATTGACTACCCTACAGTAGGACTCCAATACCTCTAGAGTCCTGGTCACTGACTTCCTCGCTAGTGTGGCAGAAAGTGCTTGAATGAGCAATCATCCAGGTAGGGGGTAGACACGATATCTCTCCTGTCAGAGTTGAGTTACCAGGACTATAAGCACCTTGGAGATCACTCTGGAGGCTGTTGTCAGTCTAAATGGAAGCACCCTGTTCTGGAAATGTTGCTCAAGGCCCGTGAACCTGAGAAACCTCTGATGAGACTGCCAGATGGGATTTGAAGATGTGCATCCATCAGGTCTATGGTTGCTAACAATCCCCTGGCTGGACAGCCTAGATGATTGATCGTAAGGACTCTATCTTGAAAGACATGTGGCAAACAGACTTGTTTAGGTGTTTCAGGTCTAGAATTGGTCTGAAACCCACTGATATCTTGGGAACCACAAAATAAATCGAGTAGAATTCCTGGCTTTGTTTACTGGGAGGCACTGGAACAATCACCCGATCTGTTTGAGGTGATCTAACGTTTGCAACACTGTTTGTCTCTTCATGGGGTCCTTTGGCACAGGGGACAGTAGAAAGCATCCCCTTTAAGGAATGGTTGTAAACTCTATTGCGTAGCCTAAAGCCAGAATCTCCAAAACCCAAGCATCTGACATTATCTGGGCCCATCTTGTGTAAATATTGTGCAGGTTTCCACTCAAGACTCACCAATGTAGCACCTCCACAAACCACATAAAAACTACAAACAGGTATCTGCCTCTATCTCCAAAATCAAACAAAGGGGCAGAGGACACTGTAGAGCAGGACACTGCAGCACAGGAGCTAGCACTACAAAACTCTCCCAAAATGGTCTTCTCCCGTCTCCTACTTGTGTTCTTTGTCACCAAGAAGAAGGCTCCCTGTATCACATCTTTTGGACCTGTTCCAAAGCATCCGTACTTTGGAGCAACACTCAACAAAGAGTGGACCCTTTATTGGGTCTGAATGCCTATTTACCCCCAGACATTTGTGTACTGGGTGACTATTCTGAGGTATCTGTACTCAATTACAGATATCATATGGCCCCTTATCTCTATGTCTGTCAAAAGTGATATTAGTCACTGTAAGGTCAGTGAAGACATATCTTATTCCAAATGGCTTAATGAGCTTCTGCAAATCTCAAAACAGAGAAAGCAATAGCTAGTCTCAATAATAGGTTAAAGAAGTATATGAAAATCTGGGACCCCTGCATACACTTTATTCTCTTTAACTTCAATATGCCAGTACCTGTCCAATCCCCGTTTTACCTGTTTTTAATAATTGTGTGTGTAGGGAGGAGAGTGGAATAATGAGGGGTGGAAAGGGAAGGGGGGGAACAATCAACACAGTGCCTAATACATGATTACGGTATATTCTTTTTGCTGGATCTGTTCTCTGTATTGTCAAAACTTAAACTTTGAATTAAAAAAAAAAAAACTCGCCCAAAACAGGGACCAAAACAAAAAAGGTAAAAAGGAAATCTAAAACACTTCTAATCATAGGAGACTCCATGATTTGGGGAGTTGATACCTACCTCTGGCCAGGGGTAATGGTCAGATGTCTTCCAGGTACATCAGTGTGGTGAGACACTGACTGCATTGCTAAAATTGTGCAGGAAGCAGGAGAAAACATCAATGTCCTGGTACACATAGGGACTAATGATCTTGCCAGCCAGTCAGTTGTGGAGACCAAGGAACACCTGACCAGGCTGGGAGACAAACTGTCATCCATTTCATCCAGCATCTCCTTCTCCAAGATCCTGCCGGTCTGGGAGAGAGTGGGGGGGGGGCAGATGGACGGAAGGTCAGAGAAGGGGAGATAGGGGAGCTAAACATGTGGCTCAAGGGTTGCTGCCAGGAAAAAGGACACAAATTTGTAGGTAACTGGCAACAGTTTTGGGAGCAAATGTTCTTTAAATTCGATGGACTGCATTTGACCAAGGAGGGAGTCAGTGTATTGGGGCAGATGTTTGATGTCTTTGCAGAATACTTAAACTAGCAAATGGGGAGAGGGGTGCAGCAACTGATACATCGGATGGGAAGAACACTCCCCCACCAGCTAGTGATCAAACAGGAGTTTAGCATGTTTGTAGTCCATTTGCATTAGCAGGTAAGGAAAGGCTTCCCATACGACACACAAGAGAAAAGCTGGACCTCACCCCACAACTAACGCACTGAAATCTGGCCAATGGAAAATCATGTACACAATGCCTGCAGTCTGGGAAACAAGAGCCCAGACCGGGAGGCAAAAATGACAGAGGCTAAACTTGTCATAGTAGCCATTAATGAGACATTGTTCACCAGTAACCACACTTGGGAGACTTCAGTACCCGGCTATGTACTGTTCAAAAGAGACTGAAGTGCAAAAAAGGTGTGGGGGGAGAGGGGAGAGTGGCCCTTTATGTTAATGAAAATATCAAAGCTATAGAAATTCAGAATACACATAAGGAGCCAGAAGAACTGTGGGTCACCACGGAAACAGGAAATGGGACAACCAAACAAACTGGGATTGTCTACAGGCTTCCAGACCAAGTGGAGTACATAGACACATTACTGTTAGAAGATACACAAAACATGACAGCTAAAGGGGAGGTTCTGATAATGGGAGACTTCAACATGCCAGATACAGATTGGTCAATACCAGCAGGAACATCTGCCAGAACTAGACACATAGTGGAGTCCCTGCAGGGGGAGGGCCTCAAACAATTGGTACAACAACCCACAAGAGATAGGGCTATCCTGGATCTAGTACTGTCTAACAGGGAAAGGATCACAGATCTCCAGGTGGAAGGTCACCTGGGGGCCAGTGACCATCACATGATATGGTTCAATTTGGCCACTAGAACTAAATCATCCCAATCCAAGGCAAAAATGCGGGACTTCAGAGGAGCTGACTTTGATAAGATGGCCAACAGAGTTAAGCTACCCCTGGCAAGAAGAAATACAGGTGAGGGGGTACAGGCAAAGTGGGCAAGCATTAAGGGTGCAATACATGAAGCAACATCCCATTGTGTTAGGAAGAAAAGCAAGAGCAAAAGAAGGAGGAAACCACTTTGGTTCTGAAAAACAGTAGCAGAAAAGGTCAGAGCCAAAAGCCTGGCCTTCAGGAAATATAAGGAAACACAGCGGGACAAAGATAGGGAGGCATGCCAAACTTCCCTAAGGGAAGAAGGGAAGGCAGTAAGGCAGGCAAAGGCCCAAACCAAGGAAACACTAGCATGAGCAGCAAAAGAAGGGGACAAGACTTCCTATACATACATTAGTGAAAGAAGAAAGTCCCGAGGGGGCATTGCTAAGATCAAAGGGGATAAGGGGGAGTGTGTGGAGGAGGACCAAGGAAAAGTATCTATCCTAAATAGATACTTCTGCTCAGTATTTACTGAGGAGAAGGTAGGGCAGGGCCCTCAACTCAGCACCATGGATATGGGGGGAGGGTGGTGTGCACAAGTCCCTTCACAAATGAAAGGGTCCTACAAGAGCTCAGTAAGCTCAGGGTGGACAAAGCAATAGGACCTGGTGGCATACATCCCAGCGCATTAAAGGAGCTAAGGGGTGGAACTAGCAGAGCCATTAGTAGAATTGTTTAGTGAGTCTCTGAGCACAGGAGAGGTCCTGAAGACTAGAGAAGGGCTCATGTGATCCCACTCCACAAGAGTGGCAGCAGGGAGGAGGCAAGAAACTACAGACCAGTCAGTCTTACCTCATTAGTGGGCAAGATTATGTAAGCACTCCTTAAGGAAAGGGTAGTGCAACACCTGGAATCCATTGGAGCACAGGATCCAAGACAGCATGGGTTTACAACAGGAAGAACCTGTCAAACTAATCTCATAGATTTCTCTGACTGGGTGGAAAAAGGGGGTGCAGTTGATGTCGCCTACCTTGACTTCAGCAAAGCTTTCGGTACTGTTCCATATAGAAGATTGATTAATAAACTGGGTAGGCTTGGGGTGGGTCAGAAGTTGGTCAACTGGGAGGCAAACTGGTTGGTGGGCAGAAAACAGAGTGGTGGTATATGACATAGTCAGAAGAGGTGCAAGTCACAAGTGGGGTACCTCAGGGATCAGTCCTGGGGCCTGTCCTCTTCAATATCTGCATCAGAGACATTGCAGATGGACTGGAGGTTAAGGTTTGCCTGTTTGCATATGACACCAAGATCTGCAACTGAGTAGATGATCCAGATTGGGTGGACAGAACAAGAAGAGATCTGGAAAAACTCAAAATGGTTGGAAGAGTGGTAAGTGGGTTTAATGCAAAGAAGTGCAAGATCATGCACAGAGGGATGAGAAACCCTGAAGCCACCTATAGGTTGGGAAGGGAGTTTCTGGCAATCACAAGGGAAGAAAGAGACTTGGGCACCGTCATCACAGATGACCTGAAATCATCCAAACAGACCACTAAGCAGTAGGTAAGGCTAGAGGGATGCTGGGGTGTATTAGTTGGGTATCACAAGTCATAAGAGGGAGGTAATGATCCATTTTACAAGACACTGGTTAGGCCCCATCTGGAGTACTGTGTGCAGTACTGGAGGTTGCACCTGCCCAAGGACATTAACAAAATAGAGGCAGTCCAGCGAAGGGCAACCAAAATGGTGCAGGGACTGCATTAGAAAGCATATGAGGACAGATTAATGGAGCTCAACATGTATACCCTGGAGCAAAGGAGGGACAGAGGTGATATGATCAAAACGTTCAAGTATTTTAAATGCATTAACAAGGTGAAAGAGTCTAACATGTTTCAATATAAGAAAAATAGCAGGACAAGAGGACATAGCATGAGATTAGAGGGAGGTCGATTAAGGGGTAATGTGAGGATGTTATTTTTCACAGAAAGTGTGGTGGATGCATGAACGGCCTACCTGAGGAAGTGGTGGATATGAATACAATTCAGGGCTTCAAACGGGTATGGGATAGGCACAAGGGGGCAATACAGATGAGTATGAATAAATAGGCCATTGACAGAGTAAAGGCCTATGGCACATTCATAAGGTAGAAAAAATGGGCAGACTGGATGGGCCTTGCTGCCCTTTTCTGCTGTCAACTTCTATGTTTCTATGTTTCTATGGGGTGGGGAGTTGATGCGCCTGTGCACCCTTGTGATGTGCCACCTTTTCAGCCTGGACCTCCATTACGTTTTTGGGCAAGGAGTCCTCTGCCACTATTGCCCTTGAATCCAGAGTAGGATCCTTTACTTCTCTGGTTCCCAAAGTTCCAAAAAGGATGGACTCCACCTTGTTACTGCCTCTATGAGTTCCCTCCTTGACTTTTCAAAGTTGAGCTGACTTTTTGCTGTTGTTTTGATACTGGAAAGTGGCCAATTTTATCCTGGATATCCTTCAAAATGTCATTCAGGCCTGAACCAAATAATAAGCCCCCCTCAAAGGCTAAGTTAAACAACTTGGTCTTTGATGCCTAGTCCATGACCCAATGCCATAGCCATACCCCTTGCAAGGTGGACACAATGTAATAAGCAGAGTGAGCCGACATGCATAAGTCCTCTACCATGGCATCCCCTAGAAAAGTGGAGGCCATGGATACCAGATGCAAAATGCTTACCCCCTCAGAATGTGGGGGAATGAAGCTACCCAGCATCATAACCCATAAGTTTAATGCTCTGGCAACAATAAACGAGGCACAGGAGGTGCAGAGGTTTGCTCCGTTGGAGGCGAAGGCTCTTCTGCATGAAACATACAGTCATTTATCATGCATATCTAAGGTCCGAGACCCTTCAATTGGGATAGTTGTGTGCCTAATGGAGTTATGTACAGCCTTATCAACTTAGGGGAGTGGAGTTTCCCACTTGAGGGTATTTTCTTCCATAAAGGGAAACACAGTACCGTGGGTTTTGACAGATATTTCCTCTGGTCTGCACCTGCCCATTCTTGTTCAGTAATCTGGTCACAGTGAATAAAGTTTGGAAAACACTTTGGAGTGGAGAAGGACACGGACAGGATAGGATTCACATCTAAGACCCTTTGGATTGCACCTCTTCAGCTGCAGTGTCCTACAAGCTTCAGTTATCAGATAGGACAGAGATTTGGTATCAAACAGGAAAGGATAGGACCTCCTCTTTGGCTCCATGAACTCTCCTTCCTCCTCCTGCTCATCAGAGGGCTTGCTCTCATCATCAAGTAGCTTTTGGGTCAGAACTTTACCCCAAGATCCCTGGTGTTCTCCTCCCTAACCCTCTGGATGGTCCTGGTCGGGGTCCACCTGCAGATCCAGATTAGAAAACTTATTCTGCTCTGGCACCTGGATATGCCTGTTCACCCCCGACCTGATGGGCCCGGCTTAGGGTAGAGTGTATTGAAAGGGATGTCTTGGGAACACTATTGCTCAAAAGCAAACCTAAGGGCAACCACAAAGATTTACAATTCTGCATTGCCCCTGCCAGCTGGTACACCAGGTGCACCTCTAGCTTGGAGTTCTGACTGGGAAGAACTGTGAAAGACATATTAACCAGAGTAACTCAATGGGGCAATAGGAACTCAGCAGAGAGGGCGCATTACCCTTTTGCAGGTCTTACATTGTTTAAACACTAGAGGACTCTGATAAGCCATGGTGCCAATGCACTAGATCTACAAATGGACTATAGTCCCTCCCAAAAACCAAGAAAACTGCCTGGTGTTCTCTTTTTTTATTAATATACAATATATAGCTATATCTACATACTGTAGATATAGCTATAGAGATATTAAGGAATGCTGCTTTCATCCCCATCCCACTGCTGTGGGACAAAACAAAATCAGAAGTGTTCCTACCAGCCTACGGACCCAAAAATGCTATAGTAAGAATGATCTCACCCAGCACACAAGTGCTGAGCTGAGACAAAACACAGCCACCCATCTAGCATTTGAAAATAGTGCTGACGTGTGCGCAGTCATGTGAATGTGCATGTGCATGATTTTATGATGCTTTGCGTGATGTCAGCATATGGGGGGGTACCTAAGCCCAGAGGTGTGAAAACAGACATGCTGAGGCTTGGGACAGAATTTAACAATGAAAAAAGAGCGAGAACCCAATGGACAGGGCTTTGAAAATGGCTAGAAGCCGCATAGCTCAGGAGAGCTGTTAACAACCTACAGTAGCACTCTGTCAACAAACCTTCCTTAGAAACAGCCTGATGAAAGGCTAAGGATGGTCACTTTTTCCTTTCTTCTTTTTTGTTTTGTATATATCAGTACAATCAAAACAAAAATGGGAAACAGCCACCAAGACAGCAAAACAATTTTCCACCAGACAGTGTAGCATTTAGGGCATCTGCAAGCAAATTAAAATCTAAAGTCCCCCTATAACACTCTCTTGGGGGGGGGGACCGATGCCAAAATAGATGGTAGGGAGAGACAGGGAATTTGTTAAGTACTAAACCCTAACACTCACCCCCCAAAGAACAGGATACTTACTTGAGGCAACATGACATGAAGAAATTGGAGACCTGCTAAAATATAAACACCCTTAGAATAATGTGACAGACGTGGCCCCCAATCCAAGCACAGGCATGCTGTGGAAATAGGGAAAAAAGGCTGATTAGCCAATTTGAAAGCTGCAGTTTAACAGGAATGATTTTAAATTAGGGGTGTTCCCTGTCACTAGGTTACCCCAACCTGCTTAGCAGAATCACAATCCTAAGGATTAAAAGCCTAAAAGAAAATGTTACACCAAAGAAACTTCTATGCTGCTTCCTCTGCAATGGCACAGCAAAGACTGGAGAGTTGCTGCTGTCTGGGATGTTCATGTGCCCAAGAGTCTATGCCGATTACAGTCTTGGGCTATGCCATTTCCCCTTGTAGGGATGCATATTACCCATATGTTCTGATTAGCCATTGAGAATGTGGAGCGCTAGCAGAAAGGGCATTGCCAAACTCAAACAGACCTTTTTCTACGTCTGATGTGGGTTTCTCCATCAGGACAGAGGGACACACCTTGAAGTTTGAGGTGGTAAATTCAAGGGTAAGATTAGGAGGCATATCTTCCCCCCAGAGGGTGCTGAATCTATGGAATAGCCTGCCAGAAAAGACATGTAACATGAAAACAATAGAAGCCTTCAATGTAAGCCTGGACAAAGTTCAGCTTTCAAAGGGAATTACTGAGTAGTCTGTGTAGTGGTATGTGGTGGAAATTTCTTAAGCAATAAACATGACCAGGGATTAGATTAACAGTCTGTTAATCCCCACTTTAGGATGCAATGTGGCATGAGGTGCAGCAAAATGCCATATTGCCTTTAGGGGGTGATTGACTGTTAATCTAACTCATGGGAGTGCTTTATTGCTGTTATTAAAATAAAAATACTTATTTAAAAGAAAAGTGGTAAAAGCATACCTTTGGACTGTTTTCCTCATCAAGAGGGAGATTTTTAATAAATATTTTATCCACCAACTGTTTTAAAAATTCTGATTCATAATCAGAATGCATCATTCCCAGTCAATCAGCAGTGCTAGCGGATGGAATGCCGACAGGAAAAATTCATGTGCCATGGTGATCAGGCTATAAATAATAGAGAAACAGAGATTAATGTAAGGCTCTTGGAATGCTGACAGCCAATCAGATAGCAGCATTTCTGTGACCCTTTTATAATATAAATGAGTACTTATTTGATTAGCATACTTGTTGGCCCCTGTATGAAGTGAGAGAGGCAAACTTGATGCACAGAGTCCTTTCTTGTCCTGATTTACAATGTTACTAATGAGATGACATAAAAAATAACATAGACAGATTTATTAGTGTTTTGTTTATAGAAGCCTTGTGATTGCATGGTCTGTTATTTGCATAATCTGTCCTGTATAGCAAGTTCCAAAGGGAAAACTTTTTTTTTTCTTTGCCGTAAATCTTTAGTGCTTATAAATATATTAGATGTGCTGCATCAGAGGCTGATACCCTCAGTGTATTCTCATGACAGGTGAATACAGCATAGGTGGCCACAAATCTCCCCTAACTGCCCCACAAATGTACCCTGACTATGCTTGACAGGGAGATAGGAGCAGCTCTAATGGCTAAGTTGGTAGTTCAGACAGTCAATTTAGTCCTTCACCTTTCATACAAGACTGCAAACCACTGTGTCTGTTAATGCCATTTGCTATGGTGGTTTTGAGATGCAGTCATCAGATGTTGATGCCTTTTGGACACAAGGAAGCACCTGGTCTGATGCTGTAAACATATCTTAAACATAGAATTTGACTTTTTGATGGCAGATAAGGACCGCTTGGCCCTCCTAGTCAGCCCATTTTTCTACCTAACAGCTAAGCTGCAGATCCTAGTTAACCAACAGCTTACTTCCTCCTACCCCCCGCTAGGACTGCCTTATGTCTGTCCCATGCATTCTTGAATTCCCCCACTGTTCTTGACTCCACGACCTCCTCAGGGAGGCTGTTCCATGCATCCACAACTCTCTCTGTGAAAAAGTACTTCCTCACATTACCTCTGAGCCGTCCCCTCTATCTTCAAATTGTACCCCTTGTTCTTGCACACCTCTTTTCTGAAAGATGCTACCCTCTTGGACTTTGTTGATTCCTTGAGGTACTTGAAAGTTTCTATCATGTCCCCTCTCCTTCTTTCCTCAAGGTATACATATTAAGCTCCTTTAGTCTTTCTTCGTGTGTCTTCTGGTGCAGACCCTGCACCATTTTGGTTGTCTTCCTCTGGACAGCCTCCATTCTGTCTATGTCTTTGCGGAGATGGGGTCTCCAGAACTGCACACAGTACTCCAGATGGGGTCTCACCAATTGTCTGTACGGAGGGATAACAACTTCCTGTTTTCTACTGGTGATACCTCTTCCTATGCATCCCAGTATCTCCCCAGCCTTCCTTACTGCCTTCTCACATTGCTTGCCCACCTTTAGGTCATCTGATATAATTACCCCCATCTCTTTCCATTTTTACTGTTGTCAATATCTCACCCCCCATTGTGTACGCTTCCCCTGGGTTTTTGCTTCCCATGTGCATTACCTTGCACTTCTTTGCATTGAATCTGAGCTGCCATATATTTGACCATTCATCCAACCTTGCCAAGCCCCTTCTCATCCTTTCCACTCCATCTTGTGTATCAACCCTGTTGCAGATCTTTGTGCCGTCTGCAAAGAGACATACTTTTCCTTCCAGTTCCTCTTTCCTTGTTTTCTAGTTTGTTTCTTGTAGCTTAGCTTACTCCTGCTGCAGCTGATCATAGGTCAGACTGACTCCATGTATCCTGCAAATGTCTCCAAAACATCTATATCACAGTTTGAAGCTGCAGGTGATCTACAGAATGAAAGTCTTCATTAATACTGTTGTGATTCAATGCATCTTCATAAACCTTATCCTTTAAAGTGCCAGCCAGGTGTATCCTTTTCTGTTTCTTATCTACATTCCTTTCCAAGGGTACTGAATTTCCTAATATGGACTCTCCATCATTTAAAACAGTCACTCTTCCTGCATGTGATGTCGGCATTTCTCATATGATCAACAGAAAAAAAAAACACACCTTTCATGATTACTTGATTGCTTCCTAGCAGTAAAGCTCTTTATATGGGAAATAGTGCATCCTAGCAGTTAGTGTACAGAGCTCTGAGCCTGAGACTCAGGTTTCAGATCCCATTATTGCCACTTACTTTTTTTTTTTTTTTAACTCTAGTTTCTCCCTCCGGGGCCCTGGGCATCCTTTGTGAGTACCCTCTTGGCTATGCCTCTCACTCCCTGCCTGAATCTCTGCTTTCCTCAGGCTCTCCCCAAGTGACTTGGCAGGTCCAGCCCCCTGGATCACCCTCCAGGGGAGGGCCCGCCCTCCCTTGGCAGCACTTTCTGAAATTAGAGGGACCTTTCCTCATTGCCGAGTCGGCAGTGGGGAGTCCTGGGTGTGCTGGGCCAGCACTGGGATGTGGGCATGCTCTGGGTTCTGTGTCATCTCACCAGAGCTCCAGAGGTGTTTTCAGTGCTTTGTGCCCGAGGAGCTTGGTCGTGCAATGGCAGCTAGGCACTCCGTGCCACCATCTGCCAAGCTCTTCCCCCATTTTATGTAGTGCCACAAGGTCTGTGCTGCACCTAACTACCACTAGGTTCCTCTACAGAGCGGCGCAACCCCGGAACTCTCCCCAGTGAAGGGAGAGCTGTCCTCCAGATGTCGATCCCTTCCCTCTCCTGCTGACCCCTTGTGGACCCGGCTCATTTCTGAACCCAGGTCACTGGTGTGGCACGAGGTGTGGCATCCAGCACCTCAACCCTTAGCATCACTGTGCTGGCACCACTTACTTTTTTGACCTTGAGCAAGGCACTTTAACTTTTCTGTGTCAGGCTGTCAGTGTGCTCTCTTCCCTCTCTATTTTTGTGATTACCATTGTTGGGTTTTCTTAACTGCCATTTCACCTTCTTGTGCTTGCACTATTTGCCTTATATCTGATTCCACTGACATAGCATATGGATTTTGGGAAATAATGTACATGAAAGGTGCTAAATAAAATAGAAGTATCATTAATTTCATTCCTTTCCACCATTAAATTTTATTGTGTTACTGGTGTAAAAAATATTCCTTCCTTCCTTCCTTCCTTCCTTCCTTCCTTCCTTCCTTCCTTCCTTCCTTCCTTCCTTCCTTCCTTCCAGACCTTTATTCAGAAATTTATGTTTCATGAAATTCTTTTTAGTGAACACACATTTTTTAGATTGCAATCTTGACTCATTTTACACTTCCTGCAGAACTATTCTCAAAAAACCCTTCTGCCCTTATTTGGATCACCATTCACAAGGTGTGATTTCAACATTCTTTTAATATTAGCATCTCCCACAGCTCTGTATATCTCCATAGAAGTATTTCTGCTTGTTGGATAATTTTTCTTGAGAACTAAAGAAAATATCCTTTGCATAAATTAATATATATACCATGCATACCACCACATTATACATTCAGAGCAATCTTCTACAGTCTCGCAATATATGGCATCTTCTCCACTTCATAAATCGTATTCATGAAATCTCATTCATAAAGTCCAACCATTCTTATCTTCCCATGTTGGAGTCAATTTGCTTAACCACTTTCTACTGAATGATTTATTTGCTGTAATTACCAAAATAAATAAAATAGACAGTGCTGTGTTTTTTATTATAAATTACTTATTTGATTTCAGCCAGTCCGTGCACTGAGCAACTGTAGTACTTATCTTGTGTACACTTTTTTTGGGCAGGAAAATTAGGCAGTAGCATTCCAAGTAAAGGCAGGGGGTGGGGGGGGCTTCACCAACATTTGAAATTAACAAAAGTACACTTAAAACCTAATATAAGTTGCTGTGGCTAACTCGAGTGATTTATGGTATAAGAGACACCTATCATGAAGTTTGAGTAGCTAGAGCCATTCAGCTTGGCATCGTGGTCTTCTTGCCCAGATCTCACACTTTGATTCTCTTATACCATAAGAGACACCTGTGGAGGCCTATAAAACTCTTCTGAATCTTGTATAATGCCCTCTCAATCTCAACGTAATTCAACTGTTTATATCTGTAATGCTCCATTGATGTTTCTCACCCCTGTATGTGTCTCTTCCCCGGTCGCACCTGGATACGAGTCTTCGCCAGTGAACCTTACCTGATGATCAACTTTTAAATAAATAAATACATACATGAATGAATGAATTAATTAATTAATAAAATCTATCCTGTTAAAAAGGCTCCTAGCAAAGTTTTCCTGGTAAATTCTGTATTTTTCATACTATAATCTCCCCTCTATCATTCACTAGTTTATCCCAATCAGCAGTACTATTTAATCATTGCTGTAATTCCTTTGTGTTTCCACCAAATTTACCAACAATTCACCATTGCATCTAAGCCACAGAGTGATGTAATGCATTAGCTCATTCTATGTTATTGCAGCTGCTGTTTAACTTGAAGGTTTTGCACTAAAAATAGAGAGGCTTAGATATTTAGTTTATTTCAGATACCTTGGATAATAACAGTTGTTGGCTGGGGTTTTCTAACCAGATAGATGATTGGGTATCAGGATCATTATCCTGAAAAATTATCCAGGATCATCTGTTGATCCACCGGGTTATGGAGCTGGGCGCTTCATAGATAGTGATCTGCAGCAGATCATGCATATTTCTACTATGCAGATTTGTGAAACTTAATTGTTTAGTTATTGTACCTCTTTATTAACACTGTATCCTAATTGTCACATTTGTATCTGTACTTTCTGTTATTTTTGCAAATGTAGTTCTCAGCTTGTTTATAACTATGTGCCATCCTTATTCATAGTCTATCAAGCCCTGGGCCATTTCCTGAAAAGTTCCCTTGACAAATATACTTACACAGTCAACAAATTAAAAAATCTATAAATAAATCTGTCTGAGAATCTATTGGTCACACGATCAGTATGGGGATTGGGAGTTGAGGTTCACTAAGGACCAGGAAACTGATTATTTAATAGCAGAATGGTGATGGGGTGTGATGGGGCACTAGACTAGCATGGAAAGGATTACTTAATATCAAAATGGTGAGAGTCAGTATGGTGATGGGGGTTGGTGACTGCAATCTCTATTTGCTCCTGGCTTGCTATGAGGCATTTATAAGATGCAGATGACCACATAATGCCTTGCCTGTGCTATATTTGCAATGGAAAGGTTAAATAGGAAGACTAGTGGAGGGATTGTGAGGTTAAGAATGGCAGATTGGGACTGTGCAGAGGAGGATCTGGAAAAGCAGATACCCTGAATAAATACTTTTGTTCAGTCTTCACAGAGGAAAGGGAAGGGGATGGGCCACATAACAGAAACAGGGGCACTGGAGAGGGGAGGTAGACACAAGTCCTGTACCTTTACAGTCCTGAAGGGACTCACAAATCTGAAAGTGGACAAAGCTATAGGATTGGTTGGGATACTCCCAATGGTACTGAGGGAGCTCAGGGAGGTACTGGCTGCACTTCTGACATTCCTTTTTAACAACTCACATGCTGGAGGAGGGCAGCTGAAGTCCTGCTTCACAACAGCACAAAAGCAATAGAAGGGAGGAGGTTGGCAACTATAGATCAATCGGCATGACATCAGTGGAGGGAACCTAATGGCCTCTCTTCTAAAGGAAAGGATTGTGGCATATCTTGAATCAAATGGGTTACAAGATCTGAGGCAACATAGATTCATGGGAAGGGTCATGGTAGACAAATATGATAGATTTCTTTGACTGGATGACCACTGAAATTGGTCAGGGTATGGCAATGGACTTGGCCTACTTAGATTTCAGTAAGGCTTTTGACACGTTTCTACATAGAAGGCTCATAAGGAAACTGGGCAGCTTGGGTCCTAAGGTGATAAACTGGGTAAGAAATTGGTTAAGGGGTAGGTGACAGAGAGTGGTTGTAAACAGAGTTCATGCTGTGGAAGGAAGAAGGCCAGCAGGGGGCAACAAGCTCACTACTGGGACCAGTCCTTTTTAATGTCTTTATAAGTAACATTGCACATGAGCTGGGATGGAAGGTCTACCTCTTTGGGGATGAAATCAAAATCTGCACTAGGTTGGACTCTCCAGAAGGGTGAACAGAATGTGCAGAGACCTGAGAATACTCAAGGAGTAGTCAAGGTCATGCCAGCTGGGTTTCAATGAGAAGAAGTGCAAATCATGCACATAGAGCACAGAAACCAAGTGGTGGAAGAAGAGGTACTGTCTGTTACTAAACAGGAAAGTTACCGGAGTAATCATATCTGATAATCTCAAAGTGGCAAGGCAGTGCAACAAACAGTGAGTAGGGCCAGTGGGATGTTGGGGTGCATAGGAGGGGTATCACCAGCAGAAGGAGGGAGGTGGTGTTGCCACTGTATAGATTGTTGGTGAGACACCACCTGAATACTGTGTCCATTTCTGGAGACCAAGGGCTTGATCTTCAAGAGGAAGTAATGAAGCAAGGTGCCGTGCCAAATGGGGATGATGCAAGTGGCACCTTACGCCATAGTTTGGAAATCCAACACTCAAATGCGCACATGGCAAATTGGGATGCAGGTGCAGCTCAACCTGCCTTGTACCACCTCTTTGCAGAAAAAGTGCCCTGTGCCAGGTCATATGGGGGCTTGTATCACAGGGCTGCACCATCCCTTTGGGGATTTTGCAAGCCTTGCCATGGATGCAGCTTAGCTCCACTTAGACCAGTGAGGAGGTGGTTCAAGGGATTCTAGTACTCAGTGCCACACACGTGGCAAATGGGTGTGTGTGAAAGTGGGGTCCAGGGGTACAAGGGGCATGGAGGTGCCCTAGGACTGTGGTGCTAAAAGTTTTAGAAGCAAGTGATTAGTTTTGCTATGTGTGTATATACAGAATGACAAATAATGCTTTGCACTGTAACTTTGGAGGACTTATATATATCAATCGGTAGATAAAATTAATACAGTTTAAAAGCTGATATTATCCATACTGGTAGCCTACAATCATCAAACCTGATGGCAAGTATACCTAGGAGGTGATTTATGACAGCAGGCACCCCCGCTGGGCGCCACATCACTCTTCGTCATGCCTGCTGTCGCCACAACACCTCCTAGGTATAGTTGCCATCAGGCAAGAAAAACAAAACCGCTCAGTAGGCAAGGTGCCTGCTGGATATATTCAAAGAACGCTATGCAAAGACAAATATCCACACTACACAAGCACTTAACCAGATTAGCAGCCATATTTTCAAAAAAAATAACAAACGCGCCATAAGCATCAGCTCAATGGAACCTCGACTGGTTTCACAATGTCTGCATCATAGTTGCCATCAGGTTTGTTGATTAAAGGCTATCAGTATGGATTGCAGAGAGATAACTCTCATGGGCTCTAATCATAAGTCCCATACAAATAGCATGTTACTTAATGGTATACACTGCAATAACCCGCTCACTATAGCCGGCACCTTTAATCACCATTTTGCAGATTTATCAAGCTATCAGTCCTCCTTCCAAAACTCTAGCACTGCTCAGTCCCCTGTTAAAACCAAACCATCACCCTCTAACCCCCCCTTTAGGTTCCAGATCATTCAAATAAAAGAAGTCGAAAAACTGCTTTTCTCCATCCATGAAAACAATAGTCCTGGGTCTGACAGTCTTGAACCTAGGCTCCTGAAAATAGCGACCCCTTTCTAGCCTCCCCGCTGACCAAAACCTTTAATCTGTCCTTATGCCATGGTATAGTCCCAACTATATGGAAAGTTGCTAAAATCACTCCTATTCCAAAGAAAGGAGACCTAAAGGAAATTAAGAACTACCGTCCCATCACTATACTTTCGGTCTTAAGCAAAATCTTGGAAAAACTAGCCACCACTCAAACAATAGAATACCTCCAAAAATTTGACCTCCTTTCTAGCTCCCAACACGGCTTCCGTAAAGGTCATAGTACCACCTCCGCCCTGCTTAAGTTGACTAATGACATTTACTCTTCTATGGACTTAGGCCTCCTGACTGGAGCAGTTTTCATCAACCTAACCAAAGCTTTTGATCTGGTAAACCACTACTCCTTCTGTCAAAACTTCGGTCTTTTGGTTTTTCCCCAGATTCCATTACCTGGTTTGTGTTACCTGATTTGACAGGCAGCAGGCTGTGGTCTTTAACTCTGCAACCTCAGATCCTGCACCTATCCACATTGGAGTACCCCAGGGCTCCATTCTTGGTCCTCTACTCTTCTGATCTTCATTGATGACATCCCCACAACTGCAAATTGTTTGTTTTCTATGGATGATCCGTTAACTACCACACAGTGCAAAACTGCAGCCTCCTACACCATCCACTTTGCATTGGATTTTGCTAGTATCCAAACTTGGCTTGATAACAAACTAGTCCTTAACTCTAACAAATCTTACTTTATGCTGTTTGGCTCTCAAGCCAGACTCAAAGCTAATCCAAATCCCTCATCATCTCCTGTGCAGACAGCTCTCCTCTACCCTCTACCAAATCCTTCAAATATCTTGGTTCACCCTGGATGAATCTTCTGACCTTGACCTTCATATCTCTACTATCTGTCAGTCGGTAAATGCTAAGCTAGGAAGTGCCTATCGACTAGTTATGTACTTCATCCTTCAAGCCAAACTAGCTGTGGCTCAAGGTTTCTTCTACCGACACTAGCATATGGCTTGTCAATCTTCCTATCCGCATCTAAAACCTCCCTTCATAAATGGGACACCACTTATAATAGCATCTGTCGCTATGCCACTGCCTCACCATGTTTCAAACACCACTGCCACCTCTATTGAGACCTAAAATGGCTTAGCCCCTCCTCCTATCGTTTTCTGACATTTGGATCACTAATTGACTCAGTCACCAGAGCAGGTCTCCTCCTATCCCTTTCTTCCGCACTGGAACTACAATCTCCCACTCACGAATTACGTTCTAATGATAAAGCCCTTCTGCATGTTCCTAGATGTAGAACTAATATGGGCACTCGTGCATTTTCCTATACTGCTCCAAAATATTGGAACTCTATACCCCTCTCTATCCGTCAAACAAAAAGCCACGCCGTCTTTAAGAAACTCCATCGGGAACACCTTCACACCTTACATCCCTGCACCTGTTTTAACCCTCCTTGAACCCACACTCTTTCTTGCCCTCTCCCCATCTCCATCCTATCTACCTCCTTTTGACTCTCCCTCCTCTCATGACCTACACCTGTCTAGCTCCTTCATCCTCTTTTTCCTTCCTCTCTCCCCCTCTCTACTTTTCACTGGCACTTATTGTACTGTAACTTATTACCTTCCATGTTGTACTTTCTTTGCCACTCATCCTGCTTTCTTCCCTGTATTCACAGTATCCTAACCTTCAGTATTCAGAATGTCAATGTACTTATTACACGCTGTTTTTATCCTGTTTTGTATTGCCTTCATGTGCTGCGTCACATGTTTATTGTTTGTCTGTAAAATGTTTTCTCCCGGGTCGTGCCTGAAAATAGGCATTGTTTTGCCTAGTGCACTTACCTGGTCACCAAAAGCAAAATAAATAAATAAATAAATAAATAATACTAGCTTTTAAAATATAGTAATTTTCCATCCACTTGATAGACATATATAAGTCCTCCAAAGTTACAGTACAAAACACTGTTTGCTATTCCATATATACATGCACATAACAAAACTAATTACCAGCTTCCCAAACTTTTAGCAGTCACAGTCCTAGGGCACCCCTGTGTCCCTTCTGCCTCCATACCCCTCCTGGCAAGCATGTTTTACCACCCTGCAACCATCCTAGCCCCTCTACTGCTGCAGATCCCTGCAGCAATTTCCACAGGCACACCAGTTGTTTGGTGCTAGCCTAAGGGTGCAGCAACTCTCAGGTTTTTGGTGCAGGAACCTCTGATTTTAGAGAATTTTGGTGCAGGGTCCCTGATGCACCCAGAGTTCACCACAGCCCAGATCACTGCACAATGCAGTGATCTAAGGGCTCTTTGAAAATCAAGATCCACATCTCCGGAAGTGCATAGAGTGGAGGAAGTTCAGAGGAGGGTAACTAAAATGGTGTTAGGTCTGCATTAGAAGCACTATGAGGAGAGACTGAAGGACCTCAATGTGTACACCCTGAAAGACAGAAAAGTGAAAGGGGATATGATAGAGACCTATGAATACTTCACAGGGGTAAATAAGGCAATGGGGATATTTGTCAGAGGAAAAGTTGCAAGAGGAGAAGGGGACATGCAGTAAAGCTGGAAGGGGAAATTCAACAGAGATGTGCAAATGTTCTTCTTCACTGAAAGAGTTGTGTGTATACCTGGAACAGTCATCCAGCAGAGGTAATGGGGATGAAAAAGTGATGGACTTCCAGCATTCATGGGATAAGCACAAGGGAATCTTAATGGGAAGCAACGGTGGGAGGGAGCAGGAGATCAAGTAGGGTCTGTGGTGATGGCATATGTATGGGGAAAACGGGCAGACTGGGTGGACCAAGTAGTCCTTATCTGGCCTCAAATTCTATGTTCCTGGTTCTATATTGTAGATTGCCTCACAGGAGCAATCACCGTTTGCAAGCTCTAACAACTCACTTGCTCCTGTCATCCCTATAGCTCCCTATTGGCTATATACTTCATGTGACCAGCAGGATGTTGTGGTTTGGGAGGATCAGTCAGGTTAGTGTCCACCTCCTTTGGCTGGTACATTGGAACATGCTTTTAGTACTCGTACTTGAAAACAAAAGGAAAGGAATTGTGCTCTGTGAAAGCGTAGAGGGGGTGCTCCACCTACATAGATCCAGGCTAAGATTCAAAAACAAAAGCAACCCTTTGTTCAAACACAAATGTAAGGTGATTAATGGGGTAGGGTATATTTAGCAAAGTAATACTACACTAAGCTAAAAATCAGATCTTCAAGCATTTCAAGAGAAATGTTTTATTGCACTTTTAATGTATTAGAAAAAAATCAGTTACAAACAAGACCTGCCCAGTCCAATGAGTCCAGCCACCAAAACCCCAAATCGCTTATGAAGGCTTCCTCAGAAGGGCATGGTTACATCAACCAAATGAAACTTAAATACACTACATTCAATGTAAATTAATCTCACATCTTGAAAAATGGAGAATTTCTCCAAAAGTGAAATCACTTAATGGAAGCACAAGATAGATAAAACACAATGCTCAATATTTGCATATTTCAATGGAAGATCTTATACAATTATACCTGTGGCATCATAATTTTAAACAAATAGCAATTTCTATATAAATGAAACATTAAATAAACGATTTGCATATTGCAGTCCTCCATTCCATAAATGCTTAGTTCTAAATAAATCCAGCATTGCTAATCTACAATAAATACATGCTACAACAATTAAGTATTTAAATAAATAGCATAGCTTCAAAAAATCACAAATAAGCATACTAACATTTCATGGCTTAATGTTTCAAATATAAGAATTGTACTTCTCATGAATGCTAATCAAATTTAAATTATACAGAGCTGATCTGCAATAAATACAGTAGTCATTCACAACTCTAAAAATCATACCTATCATAATATATCCCAGAACTCTGCCAAAACATTAATATCATGGCTATTTGATATCAAAGTCCACTGCTGAGAGAAGAATATTAAAGCCAGTTATATATATATATATATGAGTAACATTAAGCAGTTATATTTTAGTATGCTTATTTGTAAATTTTTGAAGCCATGCTATTAGTTAAGCATATATGAAATAGAGGATTGCAATATTTGAATTGTTTATTTACTGTTTCACGCATATAGGAATTGCTATTTGATTCAAATTGTAATGCCAGAGTAAAATTGTATAAGAACTCCAATTGCAATATGCAAACTATTGAGTGCTGTATTTTTATCTATCTTGTGCTTCCATTAAGTGATGACACTTTTAGGAGTAACTCCTCTGTTTTTCAAGATTAAGATTAATTTACATGTGCAATTTAGAGTATTTAAGTTTCATTTGGGTGCTGTAACCACACCTCCTGAGGAAGCCTTTCTGGCAAAGTGCTGGGGTTTTTGGTGGCTGGCTTGTTGGTCTGGGATCGGTCTTGTTTGTAACTTATTTTTTAAATGCATTGAATGAGTGCAATAAAAAAACATTTTATCTTATAATGCCTTTGAAGATCAGTTTTTTTTAGCTCAGTTTAGTATAACGTTACCAAATAGACCCTACCCCATTGCTCCTCCTTTCCATTTGTGTATGCACAAAGGGTTGCTTTTAGTGCTCATAGTATTACAAGAATGACCTGGCTATTGGTACATGAGAATGAGGGCTTTTTGACAGGCTTTCTCTAGAGAAAGTTTTAGAATTATAGTGATGTAGTAGCACCACTATAGTTAGGGGTGAGCAGGGGTTTCTATGTTAAACCTCAAACTTTGCACTTTAATAGATTCAACCATTCAATGGATTTGCACAAATGTTATATGCATGGTCTCAGGGGTAGGTCTCTTGAAGTGACAAGTTTTGTTCTGGTTGGATGAGTGGATTCTGAGATCCGAATAATAAAGCATGAAAAATGGGGGTGCTGTTTTTGTTATTGCCTAACACCCAGACAGTTCGGAATTTTGGTCTGAAATTTTCATGTAGAAAGGCTTGGCCCACAGCGGTGCCTTTTGCTGGTTTGTTGAAAGAATATTAATCTATTCCAAAATTATAAAATTTTGAAATTTCAATTCTGAGCCTGCTCAGTACAGTATTTTGGACAGTTGCTTGGAATGAAAAAATAATTTGGTCTATATTAAAAAGAATCCTTTTTCACATGGGGTAATCCTTTTTTGTTAGGAAAAAATATTTTTTTGTATGGCTGCCATCTTGTTTCTGCTTTTAAAAAAAAAATATCAAAACCAGTGGTGCTAGAGACTCGCCAACCAAGATGGATACTTGAGCTGTGAGCTCCATACAACCGTTGAGTTAAAATGGGACAAAAATATATCTTTCAGCTGTTAATATAGCATCAATACCCATGGACCATTAGCCCAACAGACGGTCACCCTACTGAGAAACTTTGAAGACATACCATCAGGGGGTTATTTTGATTAGTGCCAGCACAGAGTGGCAGATGATCTGTGAGCTGAACCACATGGCAAAGAATAGCACCACATGGCAGAAAAATCCCAGCGAGCCAAGATGGCAAGACTCACAACAAACACCAGCAAATACAAATATTATTGAAATAAAACAGATAAGACAAACTTTACTAACAGATATACCCATGATCTGTCAGTCGGTGCAGTAGTAGAACAGAGGGTGGAAACAACGGAGTTCTGAACTACCGAACATGAACTTTCCTCACTTCAAGTGGAATCCAAAGCCTCAGACAAGAGGACCGCATAACCATGCTAGAAATGCAGATGGCACAGCTATGGGCAAGGTGGATGACCTCGAAAATAGAGGTCATCGAAATAACTTAAGGATTGTTGAACTCTGGTGGGCTCGGAAGGTCCCCATATAAATTAATTTTGCAGACCATAGTCTCAAAGCTGCTGGACTATTACTGGGATGGGCCCTTAGAAGTAGAGCAGTCCCACAGAACCCTGGCACCAAGACCTGCTCAAAGAAAACTGCCTAGACCCATACTGGTATATTTTTATGATAAAGTGTAAAGGAAGAAATCCTAAGAAAGGCAAGAGAAAAGGTCAACTATATTGGAACGGGTATAGGGTGTGTATCTGTCCCAGAATTTCTCACAAGAGGTGACCAAATGATGTAAAGCCTTCATAACAGTAAAAAAAACGTTGCCAGGGCTAGAATACAGTATTCACTGAGGTACCCTTCCATGCTACATATGTTCTGGGAACAGCAATGGCATTCCTTTACCACCCCTCATGCAACTGAAACTTTTATTTCACAGACAATTAAGGGTCAGAAGGACTAGGCAGATCAGAACAGAAAGTCATTTGGGTGAGCTGGGCAGAAGTAGTTGAGGGAGATGGAACTGTACTGCAGAGGGACAATTTGTCAGACCCTAGCCCAAGCCGAATACCTGCTCGCTGATTACAATGACTGCTTATGACTGTGGACTGAAGGGCCAAGCGCAGCAGCAGGTGTAATCAGAGGGACTACAGCAAATGCTGACTCTGTCATGGTATAAATGAAATGATATTTATGTCACTAAGTGACTGTCCTGCTGTCTTACTCTCTCTTATTTGCTCTTAACTGTCCTGTCAATCTGTCCCCCCCCACAAACGTCACCATCTTCTTTCTCCACTTGTCTTACATTGCGCTTCCTACATTCAAACTTCAACCTCTTGTTCTATCCTTTAAATCCTCCCTTTATTTTTTTTCAAGCTTTGGAAATGCATCTTGCCTTAGCATTGCAGTAATGGGAAGCCCAGTTATCAAGCTGAGAGATGAGCAAATTATAGATCTGCAAAGGACGCAGGAAGCCATACCACAGGGTAAGTACCTTCCTGTCTCCTTTATGCACCCATTGGTTCTAGCAGGCGTCGTAATTATACAGGGTAAGGGTGAAGGGGAATGAGCTATGATCAGAGTTTAAGTGGTAGTGATTATGGACCTAGGATTGGGGACATGAAAACCCAAAATACAAAACTGGTTTGTCAACCCTGATTGCGAGGTACATTGGGCACAACTTGGTAGACACAACTTATTTTAGGCTATGCATAACGGGCCCTGCTCCTGAGTAAGAGGAAAGGAATTCATTGGTAACATGGCCTTGGATGGAAAGGAAGGCAATATCAGTTAAGTTCAAGCTAATTAAGTCCCTTCTTTTTGTTTACCTACTACTACTTTGATTGGAAGGAAGCTTATATGGTCCATGTGATGGAAAGGGAACCAGAACCATGTATCTTTTGATTCATTTATTCTTTTCTGAATATGCATCTGCTTCAGGTACAAGATGTCTACCAGATCACATACTCAAGCAGTATGTGACTGCTTATATCAGCCAGGGTAGGGGACCGATGGTTCTCATGGGAAAGTTAACAGGAAGGCTTAAGGAGGTGGCAAAAGCAACAACCCTAGTGGGGAGTCCTTCCTGCAGATGTTTCCATGTTGGACAAAGGACCCAGGTGCATGTCATAATGTTAGCAAGGGGGTGCTGAAGGGCAGGTGGACACATACACACACACACACACACACACACACACACACACACACATACCTCTCAAGAGGGACGGAACAACATGGAACTGTCACTCAAAGTGAGTGGGACCCCTCCCCACAGGAAGGAGAAATATATTGTGGTGCTGGAAGTAAGCACTTCCTCTTGGACCTGGTATATTTGAAATCCAGAGCCCTGCAGTTAGAAGTCTGGTACAAAAGACAGCTTAGGGAAAAGTATTTTCTTCAGATAGCAGCAGGTAAGACATGGGTTTTAGGTGAGAATAGCTCAAATTCTGCTGCACTGTCTATCTGTTCAACCTGGTTTTATTTTCTTCTTAGTAAATGTGCAACCATTTTGTTTTCCTGTAAATACATCCTGTTGTAAATACTCATAGTCTTTTAGTAAATCTTCTATTTTATAGAATCAGTGACTTCGTTTTTTTTAAAGGTAATTCTACTTTCTGCTGGACTCTGTTTGCAGTCCATCTCGAAGGGGCACCCTACCAATAGTTATTGTGTTTGACCTTCTTGACCTTGAGCAAGGAGGAGGTAAAAAAACAGATTTTCTGGTTCCTGTTAGTAAAAACTATGGTAGTGGGTGTGGGATTTTTTTTGTCACAGTCCATTTTACGACTAAACCTGGACAAGATGGAGGTACTAGTGATTGTTTATTTATTTATTTATTTATTTATTTATTTATTTATTCATTCATTTATTTAACAGACTTTAGGATTACAACCTTTGAGTCAGGGACTCATTTACAAAGTCTCTGCATCAGAAAAAACAAACATAAACACTTAATACATATAGACATAGAATGGCAGCTAAAGGTTACAGTTTTTTCAGTTACACAATATTGCAGAATCAAGATCGGCTATACATTGCATTGAACATGTTACCAAGAGCTGTATTTTACAGTTTTCAAGAGAACAATAAGTTTGCTGATAGAGGGAGGGAGTAACAGGTTTAATATTTACAGTGAAGTAGAGAATTAGACAGATATCTTGTGAGTGCAGCCAAAGGAGGCATTGTCAATAGGTAATGTTTGGTAGCCCTATCAGTAGGATCTCAGTGGTGGGGTGGTCCCATAAGATGATAGATAGATGACTCAGCACTAGCTGGTACATTGTCAGTGCCATTTGAGTGAGGCTGTGGGAGTGCCACTGGCACCAGAATGCCAGGTCTTCATCTGGGCCCAGCGCTGTTGTTGGCCTCCCCCAGGGTGCTAGATCTTGGCGTGATCCTTGATGACAGGCTGACACTTGAATCTCAGGTGTCGGCTAGCATCTAAAAAGGCTTTTACCACCTAAGGAATATCACCAGAATAAAACCCCTGGTTCCATTGGATGACCTGCCCACCCTGGTACATGCCTTCGTGACCTCCAGACTTGACCACTGTAATGCATTCTACCTCTGGGTCTCTGGAAGCACCCTCCACTGACTGCAACTAGTCCAGAACGCTGCAGCCCAGTTGCTGATTGGCCTTTCAAGGTCCAGTCATGTGACCCCGGTGCTCCTTTCTTTGCACTAGTTGCCCGTCAGGTGGAGGGTTATCTTCAGGGTGAATCTTCTCACCTTCAAGGCCCTGCACAGGCTTGGCCCCGGCTACCTGGCTGAGCTCCTAATACACTAGACCTCAGCCCACTCCCTCCGTTCCTCGACCAAGAGCCTCCTTGAGGTTTCCAGGACCAGGTTGAGAACTTCTGGTGACAGGGCATTTAGTGTTACTGGCCTGGTCCTGTGGAATGCTCTATATCCAGCCATTAGGGATGCCCCTTTGCTTGAGGCTTTCAAAAGGGGTCTCAAGGCTTACCTTTTTACCCTGGCCTTCCTGAGCAATGTAGTCTGACCAGTGCTCTTTTAGTATGCTGATAATTTATATTCTGTTATTTATGTATTTACTACAATATGTTTTTATCTATTCTTGTATTTGTTTTTATCTTTTGTTTTTAATGTAAAGTGCCCAGATCCTCTGAGATTGGGAGCTATAAAAATAAAATTGCCTTGCCTTGTGTATCAGGGATGGAGATGGCCAGAAAACAAAGGTTAGACAGGAGAATTATAATAGGGAGTCTCTCCATTAGGCACAGTAAGTATCATAATGGAACACATGGGGATAAACCAGAACTGTGGAAGGTGTGTGTGTGTGGGGGGAGGGAGATAGAGGCTGCAGGTAAGCAGCTAAACAAAAGAGAAGGAACATGATATGCAGGTAATGGAATAGATGTCCGCACAGCAAAGGGACACAGTACAAACTCTTTTTGGCTCACGGTTATAGAGAAAGAATGTGCAGCAAAATAACAAACAAAGGTTTTGAAAGGCTACCCAACTCCCCCCCGCCACAGGGAGTATTGCACTCAAGTCTGCAATGGGGGAAATGGAAGGTCAAGGGAACCACGGAAAATGATATCCCTATGATAGGACCCTTGCCCCCTCCTAATAGCTCCCACTCCAATAGAGCATAGAGAACATATATAGGGAAGACACAAGCACATTCCAAAGGGCACCATCACAAATAGTCTTAAGGGTTGTACCATAATTTTGAGTATGGATCTTAACTCCCTAAACACCCCCGTCTAGAATACAGTCTGTTTTTATTTTGTAGTATCAATACCATGGTAGGCCATACTAAGGGGGAGACAACACGTGGAGTTGCTACACAAGAGGCACACTGGGGACCCAGCACAAACTGATAAGATCTACCCTTTTTCTGGGATTAGGCATGTGGACAAGCAAATACGGATGGCTCTCAGATGGCAGAGCTAAAATTAATCTTCTGGAATGTGCAAGGGATAAACCATCCTATTAAAAGAAAGAAAATTCTTTCTTATCTTAACTCTGCTAAATGTGACATTGCTCTGCTGCTTCAGGATACCCACCTTCTGAGGCCAGAAGCAAGAAAGTTAACAAGGGGATGGGTGGGTACAGCAGTCTCTAGTGCGTACACAGCTAAAATGAGAGGGGTATCTATTTTGATTAGAAAAGTGCCCCCTTACAGATATACAGAGATTGAAGATAAGGATGGGAGATGAGTAACCCAGCTGGGAAGGATTCAGGAAAGACCAACCCTCATAGTTAAAATATAGGGCCTGAATGAGGATGACAGACCCTTCTTTCTGTCCTTGGCACAGATGTTACAAGATATGAGTGCACCAAGTACAATGGTAGTCATAGGAGGGGACTTTAACTCAGTAGTGGACCCTGTCTTGAATAGCACCTTTATACATTCAGGGAAACCTTCTCATGGATAAAATGGATAGGAGGGCGCTAATGACAGCATGTCAGGAACATGGCCTGATAGATGTATGGCAGCTAAGGCATCCCACTGATGGGGATTACACATTCCGATCTCCCAGACACCTGACATGCAGCCATCTGGAATATTTTCTAATAAACTCTAAATATATACATGAGGTAATAGATGCAGGGATTCATCCTATCCCCCCTGTCAGATCACTCCCCAGTAGCAATTGTTTTGATACTAGCTGACAATCCCACTAAATCCCTAAGATGGAGACTCAATCCCCTGTTGTTACAAAACCCAGAATTCATGACCTGGCTAACTACCGAGATGCAGTTCTACTTTGAAACTAACGTATCTCTGGAAATAGAGGAAGGGGTAGTGTGGGACGCTTTCAAAGCGTACATTGGAGGCCACATTATCAGTTATGTCTCACATGAAAACCGCAAATGGTAGCAAGAAATAGAGACTGTAATGTTAGACTTGAGGGAAGTAGAAAAGAAATACTATGCACGGGCTACAAAGTCAGAGGTAGAATTTCATAACTTTGCCCTACTTAAATATAAACTGAATTCTTTACACACCCAAAAACTGAAAGGACATTATTTTATTTATGTCAGCAATACTGGGAACAAGGGCAGAAAGCTGGTAAACTTCTAGCATACCGAATGAAAAAAAAAGGACTCTCAAATGCCTTGCATTCGACAACCAGACAGCACTTCCTCTCACCCTCCCATATTAATGCCACATTTTCAAAATTTTACTAAAACTGTACACATCTCAAGGACCATACACACAGAAAAATAAATCAGTTTTGAGAACTGTGCAACTTCTCCAAATCGCACAGAAATGTCTGCCTACCTAGGGTCTGACACAGGTAGTACCACTATCGACCCACCAACATGGTCACATCTTGGACTTGGTATTCTCGCTGGGGCTTGATGTTATTGACATCAAAATTGATCGGGTCATTTGGTCAGATCGCTGCAGGTGCAGTTTTTGTTTGGGGCCCCCCTGAGAGACCCCCTTCCTGTTGAGATGATCTGCTATCACCCTTAAAGGGGATTGGCTGAAGAAGGACTTTTGTCGGTAGTAGATTTTTCTGGCATGAGTACTGCTTGTGTGATTGGCATGAGTGAGGCAGTGGTAACATATAATGGGGCTATTACCAAGGCACACGATGCCATCGTACCTGTTCATATATGACCCAGGTCTTCTCGCTTGAGACCCCTATGGTTTGATGGGGCTCTTAAGGAGATGAAGATCTGAGGTCGGAAGTTAGAGCATTGCTGACTGAGGACTCAATCGATGGAGAACAGATTGGCCCTAAGTAATCATTATAATTATTATCAGGGGGCAATCAACTGTAAGAAGGCAGAATTCCTGTCCAGGGAGATTGCTGCTGGGAAGAGAAGACCAGCTCAGCTATTTTGGACTGCAGATAGACTGTTACGCCCAGTTTGTCGACAGCTGAAAAAAGCATTTTCAACTACATTGTGCGATGAGTTTGCTCTGTTCTTCTCAGACAGGTTGTCCTCCATTTGGGCTGGGATCTCCCCACTGGGACAAAATGTGTTCCTCAGTGGTTGGCCTGGTCCAAGCAGAGGCACTCCAGTTGTCTGGGGGAAGTTTCTGCTGGTTTAGGTGGCTGAGGTTGTTGAGGTGATTTTGAAGCTGCAGCCCACATGCTATAATCTGTACCCTGGCCTGATCCGTCTCCTAGTGGTAGGGGCTGAGGTCATTGGTCTGGTGTTCACCAGAATTGTCTGGTGCTCGCTCTTGGAGTAGTGCTTCCTCAGTGCCTTAAAGGAAGCACTGGTGAGGACCCTTTGAAGAAACTATCGCTCAACCCTGACATCTTGGCAAATTATAGACCGATCTCAAACCTCCCATTCCTAGGGAAGGTTGTTGAGAAAGTGATGGCTTTGCAGCTCGAGGCACACCTCTCAGCCTCTGACATCTATGAGCTGTTCCAGTCCAGTTTCAGAGCTAGGCATAGCACTGAGACAGCATTAGTTAGGGTGCCAAATGACCTCCTCAGAGCAAGTGATAGAGGAGAATGGTCAATTCTCGTTCTCCTCTGTCTCCCCTCAGCATTGGACACCATGGACCACATGGAGCATTTGGATCACCTTAGAGTATATTGTGGGCTCACCAGAACAGTCATCAAATGGTTCAAGTCCTATCTCTCTGATAGGAGGCAAAGAGTAGTGATAGGGAATTTCTTCTCCTCCTCGAAGCCGCTGTCATGCGGAGCACCTCAAGGTCGATCCTTTCGTTGATGTTGTTCACGGTGTGCATGCTGCCCCTGGGAAAGGTCATTAAGTCTGGGTTTCCAATGTTATGCAGATGATACCCAGCTTATATCTCATTTGCCCTTGGATCTGAGAGTGCCGTTGAAGTGCTAAATAAATATCTGGCCAAGATTCAGCACTGGATGTCCTCAAACTGGCTGAGGCTAAACCCTGATAAGTTGGAAGTACTGGTGAGTGAGCCTGGTTGATGGCATGATGGGGAGGCCTCTGGTGTGATAACAGGTTTGGTCCAGGGTTCCACCCCATTAAAGACCTTCCCCAGGGTGAAAAAATGTATGCATCATCCTTGATGACATACTGACTGTGGAAGCCCAGGTGTCGTCTGTTATCAAAAGTGGGTTTTATCACCTAAGAAATGTCACCTGAATTTATTTTATTATTTAGCTTTTGTTGACCGGGTAACTACACTAGACAAGTATTATGCCTATTTTCAGGGACGACCTGGGAGAATACAACATGGGGAATACAGATAAAGGTACAAAGAAGATGATAGTACATTATGTCAAATAAACAAACATATGGGAAAAAAATACATCTTTGACAATAAGAGGAAACATATAGGAGTGGAGCGCTATCCAAGGAATGGTTGGTCATAATATAACTTATACCTTTATAGTTAGGCACCCTAGACTAGCAGGTTCACTGACAGATTATTTACAGGTCATCACATTATCTAAGACATACAAGTTAGGCAGTATCAGGATACTTGGGAGGAAGCAGTCCTACCTATGACCATGATGCAATGTTGTGGACAAAAATGCCCACAATTAAGAATTTGGGTAGTTTAGAGTAGAGTAGCTAGAATCATTGGAACAGCAGGAAGTATCAAGCAGCTCAGTGGAGGCAGCTTGGGGTAAGTTTAACCAACAGTTTGATACATTACTCTAGGGAGGCTTGGGGCAGTCACACACTGAGGCTAGTTTCAGGAAACCCCACAGGAATTCCGAAAACTCTGATAGGAGGGGCGAGCGGATATCACCAGGAGGAGTTCCAGAGTTCTAGGCGTGCTTACAGCAAAGTCCCGATCCCCATGAGGGTACTGGTGGATGGGACTTTGAGCATCCCTGAGGTCAGAGACCTAAGATGGTAGGAAGTAGGATCCATTTGTGGTAGAAACAGGGCCAGCCCCTGGGGGATGCTGGTTCTGACTACTTTCCCTGAGAGGCATCCCACCCCGAAATCAAGGTATCTGGCTGGGGAAAGCCAGCAGAGTTTATCATATAGCTCACATCGGTGGGTGAGGCGGGGGGCAGCCAAAGCAAAACGACAAATGTTATTATATGCCGTGTATCACCGAGTGAGATGAATCTTTGGTGATTGAGCAAATAGGTGCAGACCATAGCTGAGGGAGGGAAGAAGCACACCTCTCTCAAGGGCGTCTGGCCGCTGGTGTAAAGTTGTACTTGGCCCTATAGGCCAGACCCAGTTTACAGTTCACTGCCCTGCAGATGTTAAGGATATGACTCCCCATATCAAGATGGGGGTCAAGTGTTACCCCTAGGTATTTGATGGAGTTCACTACAGGCAGTGAGGTTCCATCTGTGCTGGTGATGTTTAGCAAGGCTGATGAGGCTTTGATTTTGTCCATTGAGCCAAAGAGCATAGACTGCATCTTTTCAGGTTCAGGACCAGTTTGTGGTTAGTAACCCAGGACAAGACATTGTTAAAGTCGTCGGACAAAACTGGTTTAGGGTAGTGGCATTCTGGGAGTGAGCCAATATCACCAGGTTGTCTGCATACATGGTGGCTCTGCAGTTGGTAGTCACCATAGGTAGTTGATTGATAAAGGGAAAGGGAAATTGTTTAACCAGGAAAGGCACACTAAGCAGAAGCTTGTTTCCAGGTGCGACCTGGGAGCACAAGGACGTTAAGTGACTTGCTCAGGGTCACACAGTATGCAAGTGGGGGCTGTGGGATTCAAACCCAGGTCTCCAGGTTTGCAGCTCAGAGCCTTAAATCACTATGCTATACTGCCTCCTAAAGAGGGAGAAGAGGAGGGGGCCCAGTACCGAGCCCTGAGGGACTCCGGAGGTCACCAGTAGGGGCTCGGAGAGGACTTTATTGAAGCAAGTACACTGCTTTCTATCATGCAGGTAGCCCATTAGCCATTTCATGGCATGGGGGGAGAGGCCAAGTGACCACAGCTGAGCACCAAGCAGTTCATGGACAACAAGGTCAAAGGCTTTGGACAGGTCGATAAATATGGCACCAGAGAGTTTGCCTGGTCCATGGCAGTCCTGATACTTGATGTAACCGAGATCAAGGCTGTGGTGGTGCTGTGTCCCTTTCGAAAACCATACTGGGCAGGGACAGCAGCTCATGAGAGTGGATATACTCGAGAGCTGCTCAGCCACTACTTACACAGGAGCTTGCTAAGGGATGGGAGAATAGCAACTTGGACGATAATTATCCGCACTAGGGATTGCCCCTGCTTCAGTACAGGACTATCCTCACCTCTTTCCAGATATCAGGGATGGTCCCGATCCAAGGGATAGATTAAAGATGTAGGCTAATGGGGAGGCAATGTGTCAGCACCAAGCTTTAAAGCTTATGCTCCAGGTTGTCTAGGCCAGGGCTAGAGTACTGGGAGAGGCCGCTGGGTGTCTCTGCATGTCCTAGACTGATATAGCCCTGAGGCAGAAGATTTGCGAGGAGTGATCCTCCTGCCAAGTGGAGGGAGGGGTGGGCGGCTCTCACCAGACGGGAAGAGAGCAGTGAAGGCTGAGAGGTCTGAGAAGTAAGTATTTAGGGAGTTGGCTATGGTATGGGGATTATTGCAGGAGACACCATTTATGACCATGTCCGTGACCCCCGGATGGGAGGACCCACTGACAAGGGATTTGATATCTCTCCAGAACCTCCTGGGATCACTGGCAGAACTGAGTAGGGCAGACTTGCAAAAGTCACTTTACGCAACCCTGATGGCCTTTTGGCACTTGTTCCTGAGGTGTCTGTATCTCTGAAAAATAGTGGGATCACTGGAAACATTGATACGGGCCCAACACTTATCTCTCTCCCGCATCTGGGCTAAGAGAGTCGCATTTAACCAGAGGGTAGCAGATCCCCTCACCCTACGGGTGACCTTGTGAGCATGCTTGTCTTGCAGGGCCTCGAAGGTGGAAAGGAAGTAAGTGGTTGCCACAGAGGGGTCTATGGCTCCCAACACCCCAGACCAGTCAGTAAGTCTTGAGTCCTCCAGGAACTCCCCAGGGTCAAACCTGGAGTAGTTTCTGACATGCATAATTTTGTGAGGAATTTTGGGGAAGGGAATTTTCCATACGCAGAAGACCGGGGAGTGGTCAGAGATGGAGTCGGATAGCGTGCTCGCTGATGAGATCCTGTCCAGGTGGTTGGACATGATCCAGTCCAGTAGGGTGCAGGAGGATCCATTTGCCATCTGCCTGGTTGGCTCCTGGATGAGTTGGGTCAGGGTAAGTAAGTAAGGGTAAGGAATTCAAGTAGGGCTGTGGAGGTGCTGTGACCTTTGCGGAACCCGTGTTGTTGCTTGCACAGGATGTTGTACGTATCCAGGTATTCTGTGAGCTGGTCTGAGACGATGCATTCTAGTGCCTTGGAGAGTGGGGGTAGTAGGGAGATAGGTCTGCAGTTATCATGGGCAGTTTGTCACCACTTTTATGGACTGGAGTGACAGTGGCAGATTTCCATCTGTCCGGGAACTGGCTAAGGACTGAGGGAGAGGTTGAAAATTCTGGTCAGAGGACTAAGCACTTCATCAAGTGTGAGAGACAGGATTTTGAGATCGAGGGAGTCATTACTGAATCTTGATTTACCAAGGGCTATGGTAACATATTTGTGTACTTGGTGAGCCTTGACTGCTTTGAAGTAGAAGCAGGGGAGCTGGTGGGAGTAGTGTTCATTGCAGTCAGGGGGCTACACCATCTTTGAAGTAGTCCTGAGGTAGGACAGCGCTGTCAGCAAAGGCTTTGTAAAGGTATCTGCAATGGTTTTGGGTTGAGGGTTGTGGTTCCGTTGATGCTTGAGTATTGATGGGGGATTTTGGGTGGATTCCAGTGAGTTCCTTTATGTTCTTCCAGAATTCCCGACCATTGCCCCAGGAGTTTGTGAGGGCATGCTTATAGTAGGCGGACTTCATTTGCCGGATGGTTTTGGTGCAGTCATTGCGGGCACGTTTGTAGTTTTGGATGTCGTTTTGCCTTCCAGAGTTTCTGGCCAGCTCCCATAGGTGGTCTCTTGTTTTTAGCATCCTGAGGAGGTCACCTGTGAGCCAAGGGTTACTCAGTGATTTGACTTTGCATTTCTTAATAGGAGCATACGTGTCACAGGCCACAGTGAAGATGTTTATGAAGTGGTCAAGGGCAGTGTTTACGTTGGTTGCATTGAAGATAGGGGACCAGTCTTGGTGGAGGAGGTGGGATTTGAGTCGAGGAAGGTGACCACTGGGTAGAACCCTGCTGGTGATTGTTTTTGGTGGTTGTTTGATGAATTTATTTGACCAGGTGCAGCTAACAGAGGAGTGATCGCTGAGAGAGTCAGGGAGGACATTAGTGTTAGATATCTGCGATGGGTGACTGGTAAGGATCCAGTCCAAGAGTGTGCTGGTGCTGGTCCTGTAATTTTTCCTGGTTGGTGAGTCAACCATTTGTGTGAGGTTCGCCGCAGCAATGGTATCCCTGTGTGCACCAGCATCAGCCACAGGCCAGTTGATGTTGAAAAGCCTAGGAGGATGGATTCAGTGTCTGGTGGGGTGACTTTACAAAGTCAAGAACAGCTGTTGACCAGTTCCCTGTTCTTTGGGAGGATGTAGATGGTGGCAACAGTGAAGGTTTTGTTTGGGCACCGAGGAGGATTCTCACTGGCAGTATCTGAGCAGTTGTGGGTTGGATTAAGGTAATGATGTGGTGCCCTTGTATGGGTCTGGGTAGAGGCGCAGCCCCACCTCTTTGGAGGCGATCCAGCCTAAAGACGTTGTAGCCAGGAAGGCTGATTGCATGGTCGGTACTGATGGCGTGAGCCAGGTTTCGACAACTGCCAGGATGTCAGGGGCAGTGTTGGCTGGTGAAGGCCTGTAGGGCATCCATTTTAGGAAGGAGGCTGCAGATGTTGATTGATATGAATGAGAGGGCACCCAAAGGCTTGCACAGATTAGTGGCTTTAGAGCAGAATGGGCCAGGGTTTGGGTGCACATTCCTGACAGCAGTGGGAGAAGGAGGTGAACTATCCTCAAGAGCTGCAGTATTTCTTTGAAAGTTTTCGCCTGCAGGCATCTTGGGGAGATTGCTGAGCACCACGAGCAGTGGGTGAGGTAAGCAGACAGGGGGACCAGATGGAGGGCTAGGACCAGTGTGTGTGTAGGACAGTTTCATGGTGGTAGGATGGACCATGGGCAAGGGGCAGTGACCAGTGTGCGGCGTGCCTATGTGGAGGAAGGATGTAGGAATGTGGAAGCTGTGGGGGAGGGAGGGAAAGCAGGCTTTTGGGGAGTGCAGTTGGGGAGGAAGACAGGCAAGAAGAAATAGAATAGGGCTAGAGAACGGTGGAGGCGCATGATTAAAGTATGATTCGGGGTTCAGGGAAATCTTACCCGGTTTGAGAGGATCTCGAGGGTGGGAAGGAAGGAAGGTATATAGCAAGTAAAGAAACTGTGTCTTTCAGAGGGTAGACATTTTATTTTAATTTTTATTTTTTTTCTTCTAAATGAAAGAACAAGAATTCCTCTAGTGGCAGGTCTGTATAACCTGCTAATGGAAAACTAGCCATAAAAAAAAACTCCTATTACACACTTGAAATGTGCATAGTTCTATCTAAAATCTATTTGTAAAAAGTGACAAAGCAGGTGGCAAAGCAGGGGAAAAGTCCTGGCCAATCAGAGCGGGTTTGCTGGAAGCGCCCGTTGCCGTACCTTCCAAGGAGCTGCAGGCGGGTGTCCTAGTCTCGGTCGGTGGCTGTCTGGGTGCTGGCCGACCGTGGGGGAGCTGAAGCAGCCCCGTTCAAGGGCAGGCAGCTTCAAGGAGGCTACGAGCGGGTGTCCTAGTCTCAGTCGGTGGCTGTCAGGGTGCTGGCCGACTGTGGGGGAGCTGAAGCAGCCCTGTTCAAGGAAGACAGCTTCAAGGAGCTGCAGGAGGGTGTCTTAGTCTCGGTCGGGTGGCTGTCTGGGTGCCAGCCGACCATGAGGGAGCTGAACCTGCCCCATTCAGGCAGCAGCTTCCAGGAGCTGCATGGGTGTCCTAGTCTCAGTCGGGGTGCTGTCTGAGGTGCCGGCTGCCCGTGGGGAGCTAAGCAGCCCGTTCAAGGGCAGGTAGCTTCAAGGGCTGCAGCGGATGTCCTAGTCTCAGTCGGTGGCTGTCTGGGTGCCCGACCGACTGTGGGGGCTAAAGCAGCCCGTTCAAGGGCAGGCAGCTTCAAGCGAGCTGCAGGCGGGTGTCCTAGTCTTGGTCGGTGGCTGTCTGGGTACCCCGGCCGACCATGGGGGAGCTGAAGCAGCCCCGTTCAAGGGCAGGCAGCTGGAGAGAAGAAAAAATGGCAGAGTTTAAATAGCATGGAGGTAGGATAGCTTTAGTGTGAGCAGTTTAGAAGGACAAAGGAAAGTTAGACTTTTCGGAGCCAAGGCAGAGTGCTTGGATGGGGGGCATAAAGAGCAGGAAACAGAAGAACTGTAAGCACTTTAAATTACTTGTAGAAATTACGATCCAGCTAATACAGTTGAAAACCTCCTATTACACACTTGAAATGTGTGTAGTTCTATCTAAAATCTATTTATAAAAAGTGACAAAGCAGGGGAAAAGTCCTGGTCAATCAGAGTGGGTTTGCTGGAAGCGCCGTTGCCGTACCTTCCAAGGAGCTGCAGGCGGGTGTCCTAATCTCGGTTGGTGGCTGTCTGGGTGGCGGCCGACCATGGGGGAGCTGAAGCAGCCCCGTTCAAGGGCAGGCAGCTGGAGAGAAGAAAAAATGGCAGGGTTTATAAAGCATGGAGGTAGGATAGCTTTAGTGTGAGCAGCTTAGCAGGACAAAGGAAAGTTAGACTTTTGAGCCAAGGCAGAGTGCTTGGATGGGGGTGCATAAAGAGCAGGAAACAGAAGAACTGTAAGCAATTTAAATTACTAGTAGCAATTACAATCCAGCTAATACAGTTGAAAACCTCCTATTACACACTTGAAATGTGCATAGTTCTATCTAAAATCTGTTTGTAAAAAGTGACAAAGCAGGTGGCAAAGCAGGGGAAAAGTCCTGGTCAATCAGAGCGGGTTTGCTGGAAGCGTCGTTGCCGTACCTTCCAAGGAGCTGCAGGCCGGTGTCCTAGTCTCGGTCGGTGGCTGTCTGGGTGCCGATCACTGTGGGGGAGCTGAAGCAGCCCCATTCAAGGGCAGGCAGCTTCCAAGGAGCTGCAGGCGGGTGTACTAGTCTTGGTCGGTGGCTGTCTGGGTGCCGACCGACCGTGGGGGAGCTGAAGCAGCCCCGTTCAAGGGCAGGCAGCTTCCAAGGAGCTGCAGGCGGGTGTCCTAGTCTCGGTCGGTGGCTGTCTGGCTGCCGGCCGACCGTGGGAGAGCTGAAGCAGCCCCGTTCAAGGGCAGGCAGCTTCCAAGGAGCTGCAGGCGGGTGTCCTAGTATTGGTAGGTGGCTGTCTGGGTGCAGGCCGACCGTGGGGGAGCTGAAGCAGCCCCGTTCAAGGGCAGACAGCTTACAAGGAGCTGCAGGCGGGTGTCCTAGTCTCGGTCGGTGGCTGTCTGGGTGCTGGCCGACCTGTGGGGAGCTGAAGCAGCCCCGTTCAAGGGCAGGCAGCTTCCAAGGAGCTGCAGGCGGGTGTCCTAGTCTCGGTCAGTGGCTGTCTGGGTGCCGGCCGACCGTGGGGGAGCTGAAGCAGCCCCGTGCAAGGGCAGGCAGCTGGAGAGAAGAAAAAATGGCAGGGTTTAAATAGCATGGAGGTAAGATAGCTTTAGTGTGAGCAGTTTAGCAGGACAAAGGAAAGTTAGACTTTTCGGAGCCAAGGCAGAGTGCTTGGATGTGGGGGGTGCATAAAGAGCAGGAAACAGAAGAACTGTAAGCACTTTTAATTACTAGTAGAAATTACAATCCAGCTAATACAGTTGAAAACCTCCTATTACACACCTGAAATGAGCATAGTTCTATCTAAAATCTATTTGTAAAAAGTGACAAAGCAGGTGGCAAACCAGGGGAAAAGTCCTGGTCAATCAGAGCAGGTTTGCTTGAAGCGCCGTTGCTGTAACTTCCAAGGAGCTGCAGGTGGGTGTCCTAGTCTCGGTCGGTGGCTGTCTGGGTGCTGGCCAACCGTGGGGGAGCTGAAGCAGCCCCGTTCAAGGGCAGGCAGCTTCCAAGGAGCTGCAGGCGGGTGTCCTAGTCTCAGTCGGTGGCTGTCAGGGTGCTGGCCGACTGTGGGGGAGCTGAAGCAGCCCCGTTCAAGGGAAGACAGCTTCCAAGGAGCTGCAGGAGGGTGTCTTAGTCTCGGTCGGGTGGCTGTCTGGGTGCCAGCCGACCATGAGGGAGCTGAACCTGCCCCATTCAAGGGCAGGCAGCTTCCAAGGAGCTGCAGGCGGGTGTCCTAGTCTCAGTCGGTGGCTGTCTGGGTGCCGGCTGCCCGTGGGGGAGCTGAAGCAGCCCCGTTCAAGGGCAGGCAGCTTCCAAGGAGCTGCACGGCGGATGTCCTAGTCTCAGTCGGTGGCTGTCTGGGTGCCGGCCGACTGTGGGGGAGCTGAAGCAGCCCCGTTCAAGGGCAGGCAGCTTCCAAGGAGCTGCAGGCGGGTGTCCTAGTCTTCGTCGGTGGCTGTCTGGGCGCCGGCCGACCATGGGGGAGCGGAAGCAGCCACGTTCAAGGGCAGGCAGCTGGAGAGAAGAAAAAATGGCAGGGTTTAAATAGCATGGAGGTAGGATAGCTTTAGTGTGAGCAGTTTAGAAAGGCAAAGGAAAGTTAGACTTTTCGGAGCCAAGGCAGAGTGCTTGGATGTGGGGGGTGCATAAAGAGCAGGAAACAGAAGAACTGTAAACTCTTTAAATTACTAGTAGAAATTACAGTCCAGCTAATGCAGTTGAAAACCTCCTATTCCACACTTGAAATGTGCGTAGTTCTATCTAAAATCTATTTGTAAAAAGTGACAAAGCAGGTGGCAAAGCAGGGAAAAAGTCCTGGCCAATCAGGTGGGTTTGCTGGAAGCGCCATTGTACAGCAAGCAGCTGCAGTGTCTAGTCTCACGTTGATGGCTGCCTGGGTGGCTGGCTCGATGGGGTAGCTGAAGCAGCCCCGTTCAAGGTGAAGGCAGCTTCCAAGGAGCTGTAGGCGGGAGTCCTAGTCTCGGTTGGTGGCTGTCTGGGTGCCGGACGACCATGGGGGAGCTGAAGCAGCCCCGTTCAAGGGCAGGCAGCTTCCAAGGAGCTGCAGGCAGATGTCCTAGTCTCGGTCGGTGGCTGTCTGGGTGCCGGCCGACCCGTGGAGCTGAAGCAGCCCGTTCAAGGGCAGGCAGATTCCAAGGAGCTGCAGGCGGGTGTCCTAGTCTCGGTCGGTGGCTGTCTGGGTGACTCAGCCGACTATGGGGAGCTGAAGTAGCCCTGTTCAAGGGCAGGCAGCTTCCAAGGAGCTGCAGGCAGGTGTCCTAGTCTTGGTCGGTGGCTGTCTGGGTGTCGGCCGACCGTGGGGGAGCTGAAGCTGCCCCGTTCAAGGGTAGGCAGCTGGAGAGAAGAAAAAATGGCAGGGTTTAAATAGCATGGAGGTAGGATAGCTTTAGCATGAGCAGTTTAGCAGGACAAAGGAAAGTTAGATTTTTCGGAGCCAAGGCAGAGTGCTTGGATGGGGGGGTGCATAAAGAGCAGGAAACAGAAGAACTGTAAGCACTTTAAATAACTAGTAGAAATTACGATCCAGCTAATACAGTTGAAACCTCACTATTACACACTTGAAATGTGTAAGTTCTATCTAAAATCTATTTGTAAAAGTGACAAAGCAGGTGGCAAAGCAGGGAAAAGTCCTGGTCAATCAAAGTGGGTTTGCTGGAAGCGCCAAGCTGACGCACCTTCCATGGAGCTGCAGGCGGGTGTCCTAGTCTCAGTCGGAGGCTGTCTGGGTGGTGGCCGACCGTGGGGAGCTGAAGCAGCCCCGCTCAAGAGCAGGCATCCCAAGGAGCTGCAGGCGGGTGTCCTAGTCTCGGTCGGTGGCTGTCTGGGTTCCGGCCGACCATGGGGGAGCAGAAGCAGCCCTGTGAAAGGGCAGACAGCTTCCAAGAAGCTGCAGGTGGGTGTCCCAGTCTCGGTTGGTGGCTGTCTGGGTGCCGGCCGACCATGGGGGAGCAGAAGCAGCCCTGTGAAAGGGCAGGCAGCTTCCAAGGAGCTGCAGGCGGGTGTCCTAGTGTCGGTCAGTGGCTGTCTGGGTGCCGGCCGACCATGGGGTAGCTGAAGCAGCCCTGTTCAGGTATGGCAGCATCCAAGGAGCTGCAGGCGGTGTTCTCAGTCTCGGTCGGTGGCTGTCTGGTGCCGGTCGACCCGTGGGCAAAGCTGAAGCAGCCCGTTCATGGGCAGGCAGCCTCCAATTAGCTGCAGGTGGGTGTCCTGAGTCTCAGTCGGTGGCTGTCTGGGTGGTGGTCGACCGTGGGGAGATGAAGCTGGCCGACCGTGGGGGAGCTGAAAACAGCCCGTTGGAAGGGCAGAGCAGCTTCCAAGGAGATGCAGGCGGTTATCCTAGTCTCGATGCGGTGGCTGGCTGTGCCGGCCGACTCTGGGGAAGCGTTAGCAGCCCCGCTCAAGGGCCACGCAAGTGCCTTCCAAGGAGCTGCAGGCGGGTGTCCTAGTCTCGGGTCGGTGGCTGTCTTGGTGCCGCCGACCGTGGGGTAGCTGCTGGAAGCAACCCCTGCTGGAAGGGCAGACAGCTTCCAAAGGAGCTGCAGGCGGGTGTCCTAGTTCCTGGTCGGTGACTGCCCTGGTGCCGGCCGGACCGTGGGCAGCTGAAGCAGCCCTATTCAATCGGCAGGCAGCTTCCAAGGAGCTGCAGGTGGTGTCGTCGAGTTTCGGTTGGTGGCTGTCTGGCTGCCGGCGAACATAAGGAGCAGGAAGCAGCCCCGTTCAAGACGGCAGGCAGCTTCCAAGGAGCCGCAGGCGGTTGTCCTATTCTCGGTCGGTGGCTGTCTGGATGCCGGACGATTGTGCGGGGGCTGAAGCAACCCCATTTAAGGGCAGGCAGCTTCCAGGGAGCTGCAGGTGGGTGTCCTAGTCTCGGCTGGTGGCTGTCTGGGTGCCGGCCGACCATGGTGGAGCTGAAGCAGTCCCGTTCAAGGGCAGGCAGCTTCCAAGGAGCTGCAGGAGGGTGTTCCAGTCTCGCTGGGTGGCTGTCTGGCTGCCGGCTGACCTTGGGGGAGCAGAAGCAGCCTCGTTCAAGTGCAGGCTGCATCCAAGGAGCAGCAGGAGGGTGTCCTAGTCTAGGTCGGTGGCTGTCTGGGTGCCGGCCGACCGTGGGGGAGCTGAAGCAGCCCTGTTCGTGGGCAGGTAGCTTTCAAGGAGATGCAGGCGGGTGTCGTAGTCTCAGTCGGTGGCTGTCTGGCTGCTGGCCGACCGTGGGGGAGCAGAAGTTGCCCCGTTCAAGGGCAGGTAGCTTCCAAAGAGCTGCAGGTGGGTGTTCTAGTCTCGCTCGGTGGCTGTCTGGGTGACGGCCAACTCTGGGGTAGCTGAAGCCACCCCGTTCAAGTCAGGCAGCCTCCAAGGAGCTGCAGGCACGTTTCCTAGTCTTGGTCGTTGGCTGTCTGGGTGCCGGCCGACCTTGGGGGAGCTGAAGCAGCCCCGTTCAAGGGCAGGCAGTGTCCAAGGAGCTGCAGGCGGGTGTCCTAGTCTCAGTCGGTGGCTGTCTGGATGCCGGACGATCGTGGGGAGGCTGATGCAACCCCGTTCAAGGGCAGGCAGCTTCCAGGGAGCTGCAGGCGGGAGTCCTAGTCTCGGTCGGTGGCTGTCTGGGTGCCGGCCGACCATGGTGGAGCTGAAGCAGCCCCTTTCAACAGCAGGCAGCTTCCAAGGAGCTGCAGGTGGGTGTTGTAGTTTCGGTTGGTGGCTGTCTGGGTGCCGGCCGAACATGGGGGAGCTGAAGCAGCCCCGTTCAAGGGCAGGCAGCTTCCAAGGAGCTGCAGGCGGGTGTCGTAGTCTCGGTCAGTGGCTATCTGGGTGACGGCCGACCGTTGGAGAGCTGAAGCCGGCCCATTCAATGGCAGGCAGCTTCCAAGTAGCGGTAGGCGGGTGTCCTATTCTCGGTCGGTGGCTGTGTGGGTGCCGGCCGACTGTGGAGGAGCTGAAGCAGCCCCCTTCAAGGGCATGCAGCTTCCAAGGTGCTGCAGGAGGGTGTACTATCTCGGTCGGTGGCTGTCTGGGTGCAGGCCAACCGTGGGGGAGCTGAAACAGCCCGTTTAAGGGCAGACAGCTTCCAGGAGCTGCAGGAGGGTGTCCTAGTCTCAGTGGGTGGCTGTCTGGGTGCCGGCCGACCGTGGGGGAGCTTAAGCAGCCCCGTTCAAGGACAGGCTGCTTCAAGGAGCTGCAGGAGGGTGTCCTAGTCTCGGTCAGTGGCTGTCTGGGTACCGGCCGACTTGGGGCAGCTGAAGCAGCTCCGTTCAAGGGCAGTCAGCTTCCAAGGAGCTGCAGTCCAGTGTCCTAGTCTTGGTCGGTGGCTGCCTGGGTGCCGAGCGACAGTGGGGGAGCTGAAGTTGCCCCGTTCAAAGGCAGGTAGCTTCCAAGGAGTTGCAGGAGGGTGTCGTAGTCTCGGTCAGTGGCTGTCTGTGTGCCGGCCGACCGTGGGGGAGCTGAAGCAGCCCCGTTCAAGGCAGGCAGCTTCCAAGAAGCTGCAGGTGAGTGTTCTAGTCTCGGTCCGGTGGCTGCCTGGGTGCCATCCACCGTGGGGCAGCTGAAGCATCCCGGCTGAAGGGCAGGCAGCATCCAGAGCTGCAGGCGGTTGTCCTAGTCTCGCTGATGGCGTGGGTGCCGGCCGGGAAACTAAAGCCCCGCTCAAGCGGGAGCAACCGCAAGGAGCTCCAAGCGACTGTCTTAGTCTCTTCGGTGGCTGTCTTGGTGACAGGCCATGGGAAAGCGGAAGGGCCCGTTCAAGATCAGCAACACCAAGAGCTACAGGGGCAATCTGTCGGTCGGTGGCTGTCTGTGTGCCACGGACCATAAGGGAGCACAAGCAGCCCGCTCAAGGGCAGCAGCTTCCAGGAGCTGCAGGAGTTCATAGTCTCGGTCGCTGTCTGTCTGTGCTGGCTGTCCGTGGGGAGCTAAAACAGCCTCGTCAAGGGCAGCTTAGAGCCGCAGAGGTGCCCCAGTATCGGTGGGTGACTGTCGGTGCCAGCCAACCGTGGTGGAGCTGAAGCGCCCGTTCAAGGCAGAAGTCAGGAGCCGCAAACCGGTCTCTAGTTCCGGCCGGTGGCTGCCTGCGCCGCCGACTGAGAGGAGCTGAAGCTGCCCCATCAAGGGCGGCAGCTTCCAAGGAGATACAGGCGGTGTCCCAGTCTCGGTCGAGGCCTGTCTGGGTGCTGACGACGTGGGGCTGAAACAGCCTGTTCAAGGCTGCATTCAAGGAGCTGAGGCAGGTGTCTAGTCTCGGGCGGTGTCTGTCTCGGTGCCGGCCGACTGTGGGGAGCTGAAACAGCCCGTTCAAAGCTTGCAGCTTCAAGGGCTCGGTGGTGTCCTAGTCTTGGTAGGCGCTGTCTGGGTGCACCCGACCGTGTGGGGAGCTGAAAGCAGCCCGCTCAGGCAGGCAGCTCCAATGAGCTTCAGGCAGGCCGAGTCTCGCCAGTGGCTCCGGATGACGCCGACCCGGGGGCTGAAGCAGCCCGTTCAAGGCAGGCAGCTTTCGAGCGGCAGGCGGATCAACAGTTTCCTTCCTTGGCTGTCTGGGTGCCGCGAACCGTGCAGAGCAAACAGCCCCGCCGGGGCGGCAGCCACCAGGAGCGCAGGCGAGTCTACTGTCTCAGTTGGTGGCTGTCAGCAGGTCACCACCGGGGGAAGATGGCTGGCCGACAGTTGGGGAGCTGAGATTACCGCTGAAGGTGCAGCTTCCAAAGAGCTGCAGCGTTATCCTCTCGGTCGTGGCTATCTGGCTGCCGCAGACCGTGAGGGCATAAGCAGCCTGCAAGGCAGCTTCCAGGAGCTACAGGCGGTGTCCCAGTCTCATTACATGCCCGGTGCCGCCGACCTTGGGGTAGCTGAAACAGCCCGGGCAGGCAGCAAAGAAGGTGCAGGCTGGTGTTCTAGTCTCGGTCGGTAGCTGTCTGGGTGCGGCTGACGTGAGGAATAGCAAACAGCGTTCGAACCAGGCAACTTCCAGTAGCTGCAGGCTGGTGTCCTATTCTCAGCCGGTGGCTGTCTGGGTGCCGCAGACCAAGGAGAGCAAAGGAGCCCGCTCAAGGCAGGCAACTTCCAGAGCTGTGGCGGGTGTCCCAATTCTGGTCGGTGGCTGTCTGTGTTGACCGACCATAGAGGTAAACAGCCCGTTCAGGGCAGGCGCTACCAAGGAGCTACAGGAGAGTTCACTAGTCTCGCCGCTGTCTGTCTGGGTGCCGCTGTCCTGGGGAGCAAGCAGCCTCGCTCAAGAACAGCAGCTTCAGGAGCTACACGGTGTCTAATATCGGTGGGTGACTGTCTTGGTGCCAGCCAACGTGGGGGAAGCAGCCCGTTCAAGGGCAGGCCTTCAAGGAGCTGCAGAAGGTCAAGTCTAGGTCAGTGACTGTCTGGGTGCCCAGCCCTTGAACGGGACTGCTTCAGCTCCACCATGGTCGGCCGGGCACCCAGACAGCCACCAGCCGAGACTAGGACACCCACCTGCAGCTCCCTGGAAGCTGCCTGCCCTTAAATGGGGTTGCTTCAGCCCCCGCACAATCGTCCGGCATCCAGACAGCCACCGACCGAGAATAGGACAACCGCCTGCGGCTCCTTGGAAGCTGCCTGCCCTTGAACGGGGCTGCTTCAGCTCCCCCATGTTCGGCCGGCAGCCAGACAGCCACCAACCGAAACTACGACACCCACCTGCAGCTCCTTGGAAGCTGCCTGCTCATTGAATGGGCTGCTTTGCAGTGCTCATCGCCCAGGTCGGGCACCAAGACAGCCACCGACCAAGACTAGATGACCCGCCTGCAGCTCCTTGGAAGCTGTCTGCCCTTCAGCAGGGGGCTGCTTCCAGCTACCCACGGTCGGCCGGCACCAAGACAGCCACCGACCGAGACTAGGACACCCGCCTGCAGCTCCTTGGAAGCTGCCGGCCCTTGAACGGGGCTGCTAACGCTTCCCCAGAGTCGGCCGGCACACAGCCAGCCACCGACCGAGACTAGGATAACCGCCTGCATCTCCTTGGAAGCTGCCTGCCCTTCAACGTGGCTGCTTCAGCTCCCCCACGGTCGGCCAGCTTCATCTCCCCCACGGTCGACCACCACCCAGACAGCCACCGACTGAGACTAGGACACCCACCTGCAGCTAATTGGAGGCTGCCTGCCCATGAACGGGGCTGCTTCAGCTCTGCCACGGTCGACCGGCACCCAGACAGCCACCGACCGAGACTAGAACACCCGCCTGCAGCTCCTTGGATGCTGCCTACCTTGAACAGGGCTGCTTCAGCTACCCCATGGTCGGCCGGCACCCAGACAGCCACCGACCGAGACTAGGACACCCACCTGCAGCTCCTTGGAAGCTGCCTGCCCTTTCACAGGGCTGCTTCTGCTCCCCCATGGTCGGCCGGAACCCAGACAGCCACCGACCGAGACTAGGACACCCGCCTGCAGCTCCTTGGAAGCTGCCTGCCCTTGAACGGGGCTGCTTCAGCTCCCCCACGGTCGGCCACCACCCAGACAGCCTCCGACTGAGACTAGGACACCCGCCTGCAGCTCCATGGAAGGTACGGCAACGGCGCTTCCAGCAAACCCACTCTGATTGACCAGGACTTTTCCCCTGCTTTGCCACCTGCTTTGTCACTTTTTACAAATAGATTTTAGATAGAACTACGCACATTTCAAGTGTGTAATAGGAGGTTTTCAACTGTATTAGCTGGATTGTAATTTCTACTAGTTATTTAAAGTGCTTACAGTTCTTCTGTTTCCTGCTCTTTATGCACCCCCCCATCCAAGCACTCTGCCTTGGCTCCGAAAAGTCTAACTTTCCTTTGTCCTGCTAAACTGCTCACACTAAAGCTATCCTACCTCCATGCTATTTAAACCCTGCCATTTTTTCTTCTCTCCAGCTGCCTGCTCTCGAACGGGGCTTCTTCAGCCCCTCCACGATCGGCCAGCACAGACAGCCACCGACCGAGACTAGGACACCCGCCTGCAGCTCCTTGGAAGCTGCCTGCCCTTGAACGGGGCTGCTTCAGCTCCCCCACGGTCGGCAGGCACCCAGACAGCCACCGACCGAGACTAGGACACCCGCCTGCAGCTCCTTGGAAGCTGCCTGCCCTTGAACGGGGCTGCTTCAGCTCCCCACGGTCGGCCGGCACCCAGACAGCCACCGACCGAGACTAGGACACCTGCCTGCAGCTCCTTGGAAGCTGCCTGCCCTTGAACGGGGCTGCTTCAGCTCCCCCATGGTCGTCCGGCACCCAGACAGCCACCAACCGAGACTAGGACTCCCGCCTACAGCTCCTTGGAAGCTGCCTGCCCTTGAACGGGGCTGCTTCAGCTACCCCATCGTCAGCCGTCACCCAGGCAGCCATCGACCGAGACTAGGACACCTGCCTGCAGCTGCTTGGAAGGTACTGCAATGGCGCTTCCAGCAAACCCACTCCGATTGGCCAGGACTTTTCCCCTGCTTTGCCACCTGCTTTGTCACTTTTTACAAATAGATTTTAGATAGAACTACGTACATTTCAAGTGTGTAATAGGAGGTTTTCAACTGCATTAGCTGGATTGTAATTTCTACTAGTAATTTAAAGAGTTTACAGTTCTTCTGTTTCCTGCTCTTTATGCACCCCCCACATCCAAGCACTCTGCCTTGGCTCCGAAAAGTCTAACTTTCCTTTGCCTTTCTAAACTGCTCACACTAAAGCTATCCTACCTCCATGCTATTTAAACCCTGCCATTTTTTCTTCTCTCCAGCTGCCTGCCCTTGAACGGCGCTACTTCAGCTCCCACAATCGGCCAGAACCCAGACAGCCACCGACCGAGACTAGGACACCGCCTGCAGCTCCTTGGAAGCTGCCTGCCCTTGAACAGGGCTGCTCGGCTCCCCCACAGTCGGCGGCACCCAGACAGCCATCGACCGAGACTAGGATACCGCCTGCAGCTCTTTGGAAGCTGCCTGCCCTTGAACAGGGCTGCTTCAGCTCCCCTTGGTCAGCCGGGCACCGAGACAGCCACCAACTGAGACTAGGACACCCGCCTGCAGCTCCTTGGAAGATACGCAGCGGCGCTTAAGCAAACCCACTCTGATTGACCAGGACTTTTCCCTGCTTTGCCACTTGCTTTGTCACTTTTACAAATAGATTTTAGATAGAACTATGCACATTTCAAGTGTGTAATAGAGGTTTTCAACTGTATTAGCTGGATTGTAATTTCTACTAGTAATAAAAGCTGCTTACAGTTCTTCTGTTTCCTGCTCTTTATGCACCCCACCATCCAGCACTCTGCCTTGGCTCCAAAAAGTCAAACTTTCCATTGTCCTGCTAAGCTGCTCACACTAAAGCTATCCTACCTCCATGCTATTTAAACCCTGCCATTTTTTCTTCTCTCTAGCTGCCTGCCTTGAACGGGGCTGCTTCAGCTCCCCCACGGTCGGCCGGCACCCAGACAGCCACCGACCGAGACTAGGACACCCGCCTGCAGCTCCTTGGAAGCTGTCTGCCCTTGAACGGGGCTGCTTCAGCTCCCCCACGGTCGGCCGGCACCCAGACAGCCACCGACCGAGACTAGGACACCCGCCTGCAGCTCCTTGGAAGCTGCCTGCCCTTGAACGGGCTGCTTCAGCTCCCCACGATCGGCGGCACCCAGACAGCCACTGACTGAGACTAGGACACCCGCCTGCAGCTCCTTGAAGCTGCCTGCCCTTGAATAGGGCTGCTTCAGCTCTCCCACGGTAGGTCGGCACCCAGACAGCCACCGACCAAGACTAGTACACCCGCCTGCAGCTCCTTGGAAGCTGCCTGCCCTTGAATGGGGCTGCTTTCAGCTCCCCACAGTGATCGGCACCCAGACAGCCACCACCGAGACTAGGACACCCGCCTGCAGCTCCTTGGAAGGTACAGCAACGGGCGCTTCCAGCAAACCCGCTCTGATTGGCCAGGACTTTTCCCCTGCTTTGCCACTTGCTTTGTCACTTTTTACAAATAGATTTTAGATAGAACTACGCACATTTCAAGTGTGTAATAGGAGGTTTTCAACTGTATTAGCTGGATTGTAATTTCTACTAGTAATTTAAAGTGCTTACAGTTCTTCTGTTTCCTGCTCTTTATGCACCCCCATCCAAGCACTCTGCCTTGGCTCCGAAAAGTCTAACTTTCCTTTGTCCTGCTAAGCTGCTCACACTAAAGCTATCCTACCTCCATGCTTTATAAACCCTGCCATTTTTCTTCTCTCCAGCTGCCTGCCCTTGAACGGGGCTGCTTCAGCTCCCCATGGTCGGCCGGCACCCAGACAGCCACCAACCGAGACTAGGACACCCGCCTGCAGCTCCTTGGAAGGTACGGCAACGGCGCTTCCAGCAAACCCACTCTGATTGACCAGGACTTTTCCCCTGCTTTGTCACTTTTACAAATAGATTTTAGATAGAACTACGCACATTTCAAGTGTGTAATAGGAGGTTTTCAACTGTATTAGCTGGATCGTAATTTCTACAAGTAATTTAAAGGTGCTTACAGTTCTTCTGTTTCCTGCTCTTATGCCCCCATCCAAGCACTCTGCCTTGGCTCCGAAAGTCTAACTTTCCTTTGTCCTTCTAAACTGCTCACTAAAGCTATCCTACCTCCATGCTATTTAAACTCTGCCATTTTTCTTCTCTCCAGCTGCCTGCCCTTGAACAGGCTGCTTCCGGTCCCCCATGGTCGGCGCCCAGACAGCCACCGACCAAGACTAGGACACCCGCCTGCAGCTCGCCTGAAGCTGCCTGCCCTTGAACGGGCTGCTTTAGCCCCCACAGTCGGCCGGCACCCAGACAGCCACCGACTGAGACTAGGACATCCGCGTGCAGCTCCTTGGAAGCTACCTGCCCTTGAACGGGGCTGCTTCAGCTCCCCCACGGGCAGCCGGCACCCAGACAGCCACCGACTGAGACTAGGACACCCGCCTGCAGCTCCTTGGAAGCTGCCTGCCCTTGAATGGGGCAGGTTCAGCTCCCTCATGGTCGGCTGGCACCCAGACAGCCACCCGACCGAGACTAAGACACCCTCCTGCAGCTCCTTGGAAGCTGTCTTCCCTTGAACGGGGCTGCTTCAGCTCCCCCACAGTCGGCCAGCACCCTGACAGCCACCGACTGAGACTAGGACACCCGCCTGCAGCTCCTTGGAAGCTGCCTGCCCTTGAACGGGGCTGCTTCAGCTCCCCCACGGTCGGCCAGCACCCAGACAGCCACCGACCGAGACTAGGACACCCACCTGCAGCTCCTTGGAAGGTACGGCAACGGCGCTTCCAGCAAACCCGCTCTGATTGGCCAGGACTTTTCCCCTGCTTTGCCACCTGCTTTGTCACTTTTTACAAATAGATTTTAGATAGAACTATGCACATTTCAAGTGTGTAATAGGAGTTTTTTTTTTTTTTAAATGGCTAGTTTTCCATTAGCAGGTTATACAGACCTGCCACTAGAGGAATTCTTGTTCTTTCATTTAGAAGAAAAAAAATAAAAATAAAAATAAAATGTCTACCCTCTGAAAGACACAGTTTCTTTACTTGCTATATACCTTCCTTCCTTCCCACCCCGAGATCCTCCTCAAACCGGGTAAGATTTCCTGAACCCTAATCATACTTTAATCATGCGCCCACCGTCTCTCTAGCCCTATTCTATTTCTTCTTGCCTGTCTTCCTCCCCAACTGCACTCCCCAAAAGCCTGCTTTCCCTCCCTCCCCACAGCTTCCACATTCCTACATCCTTCCTCCACATAGGCACGCCCACACTGGTCACTGCCCCTGCCCATGGTCCATCCTACCACCATGAAACTGTCCCACACACACACTGGTCCTAGCCTCCACTCTGGTCCCCCTGTCTTGCTTACCCTCACCCACTATCTGCCGATGCTCGGCAATCTCCCCAAGATGCCTGCAGGCGAAAACTTTCAAAGAAATACTGCAGCTCTTGAGTGATAGTTCACCTCCTTCTCCCACTGCTGTCAGGAATCTGCACCCAAACCCTGGCCCATTCTGCTCTAAAGCCACTAATCTGTGTCAAGCCTTTGGGTGCCCTCTCATTCATATCAATCAACATCTGCAGCCTCCTTCCTAAAATGGATGCCCTACAGGCCTTCACCAGCCAACACTGCCCTGACATCCTGGCAGTTGTCGAAACCTGGCTCACGCCATCAGTACGGACCATGCAATAGCCTTCCTGGCTACAACGTCTTAGGCTGGATCGCCTCCAAAGAGGTGGGGCTGCGCCTCTACCCAGACCCATACAAGGGCACCACATCATTACCTTAATCCAACCCACAACTGCTCAGATACTGCCAGTGAGAATCCTCCTCGGTGCCCAAAACAAAACCTTCACTGTTGCCACCATCTACATCCCTCCCAAAGAACAGGGAACTGGTCAACAGCTGTTCTTGACTTTGTAAAGTCACTCCCACCAGACACTGAATCCATCCTCCTAGGCGACTTCAACATCAACTGGCCTGTGGCTGATGCTGGTGCACACAGGGATACCATTGCTGTGGCGAACCTCACACAAATGGTTGACTCACCAACCAGGAAAAATTACAGGACCAGCACCAGCACACTCTTGGACTGGATCCTTACCAGTCACCCATCGCAGATATCTAACACTAATGTCCTCCCTGACTCTCTCAGCGATCACTCCCCTGTTAGCTGCACCTGGTCAAATAAATTCATCAAACAACCACCAAAAACAATCACCAGCAGGGTTCTACCCAGTGGTCACCTTCCTCGACTCAAATCCCACCTCCTCCACCAAGACTGGTCCCTATCTTCAATGCAACCAAAGCGTAAACACTGCCCTTGACCACTTCATAAACATCTTCACTGTGGCCTGTGACATCGATGTTCTATTAAGAAATGCAAAGTCAAATCACTGAGTAACCCTTGGCTCACAGGTGACCTCCTCAGGATGCTAAAAACAAGAGACTACCTATGGGAGCTGGCCAGAAACTCTGGAAGGCAAAACGACATCCAAAACTACAAACGTGCCTGCAATGACTGCACCAAAACCATCCGGCAAATGAAGTCCGCCTACTATAAGCATGCCCTCACAAACTCCTGGGGCAATGGTCGGGAATTCTGGAAGAACATAAAGGAACTCACTGGGAATCCACCCAAAATCCCCCCATCAATACTCAGCGTCAACGGAACCACAACCCTCAACCCAAAAACCATTGCAGATACCTTTAACAAAGCCTTTGCTGACAGCGCTGTCCTACCTCAGGACTACTTCAAAGATGGTGTAGCCCCCCCTGACTGCAATGAACACTACTCCCACCAGCTCCCCCTGCTTCTACTTCAAAGCAGTCAAGGCTCACCAAGTACACAAATATGTTACCATAGCCCTTGGTAAATCAAGATTCAGTAATGACTCCCTCGATCTCAAAATCCTGTCTCTCACACTTGATGAAGTGCTTAGTCCTCTGACCAGAATTTTCAACCCTCCCTCAGCCTTAGCCAGTTCCCGGACAGATGGAAATCTGCCACTGTCACTCCAGTCCATAAAAGTGGTGACAAACTGCCCATGATAACTGCAGACCTATCTCCTACTACCCCCACTCTCAAGGCACTAGAATGCATCGTCTCAGACCAGCTCACAGAATACCTGGATCGTGCAACATCCTGTGCAAGCAACAACACGGTTCATAAAGGTCACAGCACCTCCACAGCCCCTACTTGAATTCCCTTACCCTTACTTACTTACCCTGACCCAACTCATCCAGGAGCCAACCAGGCAGATGGCAAATGGATCCTCCTGCACCCTACTGGACTGGATCATGTCCAACCACCTGGACAGGATCTCATCAGCGTGCACGCTATCCGACTCCATCTCCGACCACTCCCCGGTCTTCTGCGTATGGAAAATTCCCTTCCCCAAAATTCCTCACAAAATTATGCATGTCAGAAACTACTCCAGGTTTGACCCTGGGGAGTTCCTGGAGGACTCAAGACTTACTGACTGGTCTGGGGTGTTGGGAGCCATAGACCCCTCTGTGGCAACCACTTACTTCCTTTCCACCTTCGAGGCCCTGCAAGACAAGCATGCTCACAAGGTCACCCGTAGGGTGAGGGATCTGCTACCCTCTGGTTAAATGCGACTCTCTTAGCCCAGATGGGGAGAGATAAGTGTTGGGCCCTGTATCAATGTTTCCAGTGATCCCACTATTTTTCAGAGATACAGACACCTCAGGAACAAGTGCCAAAAGGCCATCAGGGTTGCGTAAAGTGACTTTTGCAAGTCTCCCCTACTCAGTTCTGCCAGTGATCCCAGGAGGTTCTGGAGAGATATTAAATCCCTTGTCAGTGGGTCCTCCCATCCGGGGGTCACGGACATGGTCATAAATGGTGTCTCCTGCAATAATCCCCATACCATAGCCAACTCCCTAAATACTTACTTCTCAGACCTCTCAGCCTTCACTGCTCTCTTCCCGTCTGGTGAGAGCTCGCTCCACCCCCCTTCCTCCACTTGGCAGGAGGATCACCCTCCTCGGCAAATCTTCTGCCTCAGGGCTATATCAGTCTAGGACATGCAGAGACACCTAGCCGGCCTCTCCCAGTACTCTAGCCCTGGCCTAGACAACCTGGAGCATAAGCTTTAAAGCTTGGTGCTGCACACATTGCCTCCCCATTAGCCTACATCTTTAATCTATCCCTTGGATCGGGGACCATCCCTGATATCTGGAAAGAGGTGAGGATAGTCCCTGTACTGAAGCAGGGCAATCCTAAATTGCCGGATAATTATCGTCCGATTGCTATTCTCCCATCCCTTAGCAAGCTCCTCGAAAAGGTAGTGGCTGAGCAGCTCTCGGAGTATATCCACTCTCATGAGCTGCTGTCCCCGGCCCAGCATGGTTTTCGAAAGGGACACAGCACCACCACAGCCTTGATCTCGGTTACATCAAGTATCAGGACTGCCATGGACCAGGCAAACTCTCTGGTGCCATATTTATCGACCTGTCCAAAGCCTTTGACCTTGTTGTCCATGAACTGCTTGGTGCTCAGCTGTGGTCACTTGGCCTCTCCCCATGCCATGAAATGGCTATTGAGCTACCTGCATGATAGAAAGCAGTGTACTTGCTTCAATAAGTCCTCTCCGAGCCCCTACTGGTGACCTCCGAGTCCCTCAGGCTCCGGTACTTGCCCTCCTCTTCTCCCTCTTTAGGAGGCAGTATAGCATAGTGATTTAAGGCTCTGAGCTGCAAACCTGGAGACCTGGGTTTGAATCCCACAGCCCCACTTGCATACTGTGTGACCCTGAGCAAGTCACTTAACGTCCTTGTGCTCCCAGGTCGCACCTGGAAACAAGCTTCTGCTTAGTGTGCCTTTCCTGGTTAAACAATTTCCCTTTTCCCCTTTATCAATCAACTACCTATGGTGACTACCAACTGCAGAGCCACCATGTATGCAGACAACCTGGTGATATTGGCTCACTCCCAGAATGCCACTACCCTAAACCAGTGCTTGTCCGACGACTTTAACAATGTCTTGTCCTGGGTTACTAACCACAAACTGGTCCTGAACCTGAAAAAGATGCAGTCTATGCTCTTTGGCTCAATGGACAAAATCAAAGCCTCATCAGCCTTGCTAAACATCACCAGCACAGATGGAACCTCACTGCCTGTAGTGAACTCCATCAAATACCTAGGGGTAACACTTGACCCCCATCTTGATATGGGGAGTCATATCCTTAACATCTGCAGGGCAGTGAACTGTAAACTGGGTCTGGCCTATAGGGCCAAGCACAACTTTACACCAGCTGCCAGACGCCTTGAGAGGTGTGCTTCTTCCCTCCTCAGCTATGGTCTGCACCTATTTGCTCAATCACCAAAGATTCATCTCACTCGGTGATACACGGCATATAATAACATTTGTCGTTTTGCTTTGGCTGCCCCCCGCCTCACCCACCGATGTGAGCTATATGATAAACTCTGCTGGCTTTCCCCAGCCAGATACCTTGATTTCGGGGTGGGATGCCTCTCAGGGAAAGTAGTCAGAACCAGCATCCCCCAGGGGCTGGCCCTGTTTCTACCACAAATGGATCCTACTTCCTACCATCTTAGGTCTCTGACCTCAGGGATGCTCAAAGTCCCATCCACCAGTACCCTCATGGGGGATCGGGACTTTGCTGTAAGCACGCCCAGACTCTGGAACTCCCTTCCTGGTGATATCCGTTCGGCCCCCTCCTATCAGAGTTTTCGAAATTCCCTGTGGGGTTTCCTGAAACTAGCCTCAGTGTGTGACTGCCCCAAGCCTCCCTAGAGTAATGTATCAAACTGTTGGTTAAACTTACCCCAAGCTGCCTCCACTGAAGCTGCTTGATACTTCCTGCTGTTCCAATGATTCTAGCTACTCTACTCTAAACTACCCAAATTCTTAATTGTGGGCATTTTTTGTCCACAACATTGCATCATGGTCATAGGTAGGACTGCTTCCTCCCAAGTATCCTGATACTGCCTAACTTGTATGTCTTAGATAATGTGATGACCTGTAAATAATCTGTCAGTGAACCTGCTAGTCTAGGGAGTGCCTAACTATAAAGGTATAAGTTATATTATGACCAACCATTCCTTGGATAGCGCTCCACTCCTATATGTTTCCTCTTATTGTCAAAGATGTATTTTTTTCCCATATGTTTGTTTATTTGACATAATGTACTATCATCTTCTTTGTACCTTTATCTGTATTCCCCATGTTGTATTCTCCCAGGTCGTCCCTGAAAATAGGCATAATACTTGTCTAGTGTAGTTACCCGGTCAACAAAAGCTAAATAATAAAATAAATTCAGGTGACATTTCTTAGGTGATAAAACCCACTTTTGATAACAGACGACACCTGGGCTTCCACAGTCAGTATGTCATCAAGGATGATGCATACATTTTTTCACCCTGGGGAAGGTCTTTAATGGGGTGGAACCCTGGACCAAACCTGTTATCACACCAGAGGCCTCCCCATCATGCCATCAACCAGGCTCACTCACCAGTACTTCCAACTTATCAGGGTTTAGCCTCAGCCAGTTTGAGGACATCCAGTGCTGAATCTTGGCCAGATATTTATTTAGCACTTCAACGGCACTCTCAGATCCAGGGGCAAATGAGATATAAGCTGGGTATCATCTGCATAACATTGGAAACCCAGACTTAATGACCTTTCCAGGGCAGCATCACCGTGAACAACATCAACGAAAGGATCGGACCTTGAGGTGCTCCCATGACAGCGGCTTCGAGGAGGAGAAGAAATTCCTTTATCACTTTGCCTCCTATCAGAGAGATAGGACTTGAACCATTTGATGACTGTTCTGGTGAGCCCACAATATACTCTAAGGTGATCCAAATGCTCCATGTGGTCCATGGTGTCCAATGCTGAGGGGAGACAGAGGAGAACGAGAATTGACCATTCTCCTCTATCACTTGCTCTGAGGAGGTCATTTGGCACCCTAACTAATGCTGTCTCAGTGCTATGCCTAGCTCTGAAACTGGACTGGACAGCTCATAGATGTCAGAGGCTGAGAGGTGTGCCTCGAGCTGCAAAGCCATCACTTTTCAACAACCTTCCTAGGAATGGGAGGTTTGAGATCGGTCTATAATTTGCCAAGATGTCAGGGTTGAGCGATAGTTTCTTCAAAGGGTCCTCACCAGTGCTTCCTTTAAGGCACTGAGGAAGCACTACCCAAGAGCTAGCACCAGACAATTCTGGTGAACACCAGACCAATGACCCCAGCCCCTACCACTAGGAGACGGATCAGGCCAGGGTACAGATTATAGCATGTGGGCTGCAGCTTCAAAATCACCTCAACAACCTCAGCCACCTAAACCAGCAGAAACTTCCCCCAGACAACTGGAGTGCCTCTGCTTGGACCAGGCCAACCACTGAGGAACACATTTTGTCCCAGTGGGGAGATCCCAGCCCAAATGGAGGACAACCTGTCTGAGAAGAACAGAGCAAACTCATCGCACAATGTAGTTGAAAATGCTTTTTTCAGCTGTCGACAAACTGGGCGTAACAGTCTATCTGCAGTCAAAATAGCTGAGCTGGTCTTCTCTTCCCAGCAGCAATCTCCCTGGACAGGAATTCTGCCTTCTTACAGTTGATTGCCCCCTGATAATAATTATAATGATTACTTAGGGCCAATCTGTTCTCCATCGATTGAGTCCTCAGTCAGCAATGCTCTAACTTCCGACCTCAGATCTTCATCTCCTTAAGAGCCCCATCAAACCATAGGGGTCTCAAGCGGAAGACCTGGTCATATATGAACAGGTACGATGGCATCGTGTGCCTTGGTAATAGCCCCATTATATGTTACCACTGCCTCACTCATGCCAATCACACAAGCAGTACTCATGCCAGAAAAATCTACTACCGATAAAAGTCCTTCAGCCAATCCCTTTAAGGGTGATAGCAGATCATCTCAACAGGAAGGGTCTCAGGGGGGCCCCAAACAAAAACTGCACCATGCAGCGATCTGACCAAATGACCCGATCAATTTTGATGTCAATAACATCAAGCCCCAGCGAGAATACCAAGTCCAAGATGTGACCATGTTGGTGGGTCGCAGTGGTAATTACCTGTGTCAGACCCTAGGTAGGCAGACATTTCTGGTGCGATTTGGAGAAGTTGCACAGTTCTCAAAAACTGATTTATTTTTTCTGTGTGTATGGTCCCTTGAGATGTGTACAGTTTTAGTAAAATTTTGAAAATGTGGCATTAATATGGGAGGGGTGAGAGGAGAGAGTGCTGTCTGGTTGTCGAATGCAAGGCATTTGAGAGTCCCCGCTTTTTTTTTTTCATTCGGTATGCTAGAAGTTTACCAGCTTTCTGCCCTTGTTCCCAGTATTGCTGACATAAATAAAATAATGTCCTTTCAGTTTTTTGGGTGTGTAAAGAATTCAGTTTATATTTAAGTAGGGCAAAGTTATGAAATTCTACCTCTGACTTTGTAGCCCGTGCATAGTATTTCTTTTCTACTTCCCTCAAGTCTAACATTACAGTCTCTATTTCTTGCTACCATTTGCGGTTTTCATGTGAGACATAACTGATAATGTGGTCAATGTACGCTTTGAAAGCGTCTCACACTACTCCTTCCTCTATTTCAGAGATACGTTAGTTTCAAAGTAGAACTGCATCTCGGTAGTTAGCCAGGTCATGAATTCTGGGTTTTGTAACAACAGGGATTGAGTCTCCATCTTAGGGATTTAGTGGGATTGTCAGCTAGTATCAAAACAATTGCTACTGGGGAGTGATCTGACAGGGATAGGATGAATCCTGCATCTATTACCTCATGTATATATTTAGAGTTTATTAGAAAATATTCCAGATGGCTGCATGTCAGGTGTCTGGGAGATCGGAATGTGTAATCCCCATCAGTGGGATGCCTTAGCTGCCATACATCTATCAGGCCATGTTCCTGACATGCTGTCATTAGCCCTCCTATCCATTTTATCCATGAGAAGGTTTCCTGAATGTATAAGGTGCTATTCAAGACAGGGTCCACTACTGAGTTAAAGTCCCTCCTATGACTACCATTGTACTTGGTGCACTCATATCTTGTAACATCTGTGCCAAGGACAGAAAGAAGGGTCTGTCATCCTCATTCAGGCCCTATATTTTAACTATGAGGGTTGGTCTTTCCTGAATCCTTCCCAGCTGGGTTACTCATCTCCCATCCTTATCTTCAATCTCTGTATATCTGTAAGGGCACTTTTCTAATCAAAATAGATACCCTTCTCATTTTAGCTGTGTACTTTATCTAGAGACTGCTGTACCCACCATCCCTTGTTATAATCTTTCTTGCTTCTGGCCTCAGAAGGTGGGTATCCTGAAGCAGCAGAGCAATGTCACATTTAGCAGAGTTAAGATAAGAAAGAATTTTCTTTCTTTTAATAGGATGGTTTATCCCTTGCACATTCCAGAAGATTAATTTTAGCTCTGCCATCTGAGAGCCATCCGTATTTGCTTGTCCACATGCCTAATCCCAGAAAAAGGGTAGATCTTATCAGTTTGTGCTGGGTCCCCAGTGTGCCTCTTGTGTAGCAACTCCACGTGTTGTCTCCCCCTGAGTATGGCTTACCATGGTATTGATACTACAAAAAAAACAGACTGTATTCTAGACGGGGTGTTTAGGAGTTAAGATCCATACTCAAAATTATGGTACAACCCTTAAGACTATTTGTGATGGTGCCCTTGGAATGTGCTTGTGTCTTCCCTATATATGTTCTCTATGCTCTATTGGAGTGGGAGCTATTAGAGGGGCAAGGGTCCTATCATAGGGATATCATTTTCCGTGGTTCCTTTGACCTTCCATTTCCCCATTGCAGACTTGAGTGCAATACTCCCTGTATGGGGGAGTTGGGTAGCTCAAAACCTTTGTTTGTTATTTTGCTGCACATTCTTTCTCTATAACCGTGAGCCAAAAAGAGTTTGTACTGTGTCCCTTTGCTGTGCGGACATCTGTTCCATTACCTGCATATCATGTTCCTTCTCTTTTGTTTAGCTCGCTTACCTGCAGCCTCTATCTCCCTCCCCCCCACACACACACCTTCCACAGTTCTGGTTTATCCCATGTGTTCCATTATGATACTTACTGTGCCTAATGAGAGACTCCTATTATAATTCTCCTGTCTAACCTTTGTTTTCTGGCCATCTCCATCCCTGATACACAAGGCAAGGCAATTTTATTTTTATAGCTCCCAATCTCAGAGGATCTGGGCACTTTACATTAAAACAAAAGATAAAAACAAATACAAGAATAGATAAAACATATTGTAGTAAATACATAAATAACAGAATATAAATTATCAGCATACTAAAAGAGCACTGGTCAGACTTCATTGCTCAGGAAGGCCAGGGTAAAAGGTAGACTTGAGACCCCTTTGAAAGCCTCAAGCAAAGGGCATCCCTAATGGCTGGATATAGAGCATTCCACAGGACCAGGCCAGTAACACTAAATGCCCTGTCACCAGAAGTTCTCAACCTGGTCCTGAAACCTCAAGGAGGCTCTTGTTCGAGGAGCGGAGGAGTGGGCTGAGGTCTAGTGTATTGAGGCTCAGCCAGGTGGCAGAGGCCAAGCCTGTGCAGGGCCTTGAAGGTGAGAAGATTCACCCTGAGATAACCCTCCACCTGACGGGCAACTAGTGCAAGAAAGGAGCACTGGGTCACATGACTGGACCTTGAAAGGCCAATCAGCAACTGGGCTGCAGCTGCTCTGGACTAGTTGCAGTCAGTGGAGGTGCTTCCAGAGACCCAGAGGTAGAATGCATTACAGTGGTCAAGTCTGGAGTCACGAAGGCATGTACCAGGGTGGGCAGGTCATCCAATGGAACCAGGGTTTTATTCTGGTGATATTCCTAGGTGGTAAAAGCCTTTTAGATGCTAGCCGACACCTGAGATTCAAGTGTCAGCCTGTCATCAAGGATCACGCCAAGATCTAGCACCCTGGGGGAGGCCAACAACAGCGCTGGGCCCAGATGAAGACCTGGCATTCTGGTGCCAGTGGCACTCCCACAGCCTCACTCAAATGGCACTGACAATGTACCAGCTAGTGCTGAGTCATCTATCTATCATCTTATGGGACCACCCCACCACTGAGATCCTACTGATAGGGCTACCAAACATTACCTATTGACAATGCCTCCTTTGGCTGCACTCACAAGATATCTGTCTAATTCTCTACTTCACTGTAAATATTAAACCTGTTACTCCCTCCCTCTATCAGCAAACTTATTGTTCTTGAAAACTGTAAAATACAGCTCTTGTAACATGTTCAATGCAATGTATAGCCGATCTTGATTCTGCAATATTGTGTAACTGAAAAACTGTAACCTTTAGCTGCCATTCTATGTCTATATGTATTAAGTGTTTATGTTTGTTTTTCTGATGCAGAGATTTTGTAATGAGTCCCTGACTCAAAGGTTGTAATCCTAAAGTCTGTTAAATAAATGAATGAATAAATAAATAAATAAATAAATAAATAAATAAATAAACAATCACTAGTACCTCCATCTTGTCCAGGTTTAGTGTAAAATGGACTGTGACAAAAAAAATCCCACACCCACTACCATAGTTTTTACTAACAGGAACCAGAAAATCTGTTTTTTTACCTCCTCCTTGCTCAAGGTCAAGAAGGTCAAACACAATAACTATTGGTAGGGTGCCCCTTCGGAGATGGACTGCAAACAGAGTCCAGCAGAAATAGTAGAATTACCCTTTTAAAAAAAAACGGAAGTCACTGATTCTATAAAAATAGAAGATTTACTAAAAGACTATGAGTATTTACAACAGGATGTATTTACAGGAAAACAAAATGGTTGCACATTTACTAAGAAGAAAATAAAACCAGGTTGAACAGATAGACAGTGTGCAGCAGAATTCTGAGCTATTCTCACCTAAAACCTATGTCTTTACCTGCTGCTATCTGAAGAAAATACTTTTCCCTAAGCTGTCTTTTGTACCAGACTTCTAACTGCAGGGCTCTGGATTTCAAATATACCAGGTCCAAGAGGAAGTGCTTACTTCCAGCACCACAATATATTTCTCCTTCCTGTGGGGAGGGGTCCCACTCACTTTGAGTGACAGTTCCATGTTGTTCCGTCCCTCTTTGAGAGAGTGTATGTGTGTGTGTGTGTGTGTGTGTGTGTGTGTGTGTGTGTATGTGTCCACCTGCCCTTCAGCACCCCCTTGCTAACATTATGACATGCACCTGGGTCCTTTGTCCAACATGGAAACATCTGCAGGAAGGACTCCCCACTAGGGTTATTGCTTTATTGCCACCTCCTTAGCCTTCCTGTTAACTTTCCCATGAGAACCATCGGTCCCTCTACCCTGGCTGACATAAGCAGTCACATACTGCTTGAGTATGTGATCTGGTAGACATCTTGTACCTGAAGCAGATGCATATTCAGAAAAAGAATAAATGAATCAAAAGATACATGGTTCTGGTTCCCTTTCCCATCACATGGACCATATAAGCTTCCTTCCAATCAAAGAAGTAGTAGGGTAAACAAAAAAAGAAGGGACTTAATTAGCTTGAACTTAACTGATATTGCCCTTCCTTTCCCATCCAAGGCCATGTTACCAATGAATTCCTTTCCCTCTTACTCAGGAGCAGGGCCCGTTATGCATAGCCTTAAAATAAGTTGTGTCTACCAAGTTGTGCCCAATGTACCTCGCAATCAGGGTTGACAAACCAGTTTTGTATTTTGGGTTTTTCATGTCCCCCCCAATCGTAGGTCCAATAATTTGCCACCACTTAAACTCTGATCATAGCTCTCATTCCCCTTCACCCTTACCCTGTATAATTACGACCGCCTGCTAGAACCAATGGGTGCATAAAAGGAGACAGGGAAGGTACTTACCCATTAGTATGGCGCTTCCTGCGTCCTTTGCAGATCTATAATTTTGCTCATCTCTCAGCTTGATAACTGGGCTTCCCATTACTGCAATGCTAAGGCAAGATGCATTTCCAAAGCTTGAAAAAAAATAAAGGGAGGATTTAAAGGATAGAACAAGAGGTTGAAGTTTGAATGTAGGAGCTAATGTAAGACAAGTGGAGAAAGAAGATGGTGACGTTTGTGGGGGGGGGACAGATTGACAGGACAGTTAAGAGCAAATAAGAGAGAGTAAGACAGCAGGACAGTCACTTAGTGACATAAATATCATTTCATTTATACCATGACAGAGTCAGCATTTGCTGTAGTCCCTCTGATTACACCTGCTGCTGCGCTTGGCCCTTCAGTCCACAGTCATAAGCAGTCATTGTAATCAGCGAGCAGGTATTCGGCTTGGGCTAGGGTCTGACAAATTGTCCCTCTGCAGTACAGTTCCATCTCCCTCAACTACTTCTGCCCAGCTCACCCAAATGACTTTCTGTTCTGATCTGCCTAGTCCTTCTGACCCTTAATTGTCTGTGAAATAAAAGTTTCAGTTGCATGAGGGGTGGTAAAGGAATGCCATTGCTGTTCCCAGAACATATGTAGCATGGAAGGGTACCTCAGTGAATACTGTATTCTAGCCCTGGCAACGTTTTTTTTACTGTTATGAAGGCTTTACATCATTTGGTCACCTCTTGTGAGAAATTCTGGGACAGATACACCCTATGCCCGTTCCAATATAGTTGACCTTTTTCTCTTGCCTTTCTTAGGATTTCTTCCTTTACACTTTATCGCAAAAAATATACCAGTATGGGTCTAGGCAGTTTTCTTTGAGCAGGTCTTGGTGCCAGGGTTCTGTGGGACTGCTCTACTTCTAAGGGCCCATCCCAGTAATAGTCCAGCAGCTTTGAGACTATGGTCTGCAAAAAATTAATTTATATGGGGACCTTCCGAGCCCACCAGGATTCCAACAATCCTTAAGTTATTTCGATGACCTCTATTTTCGAGGTCATCCACCTTTGCCCATAGCTGTGCCATCTGCATTTCTAGCATGGTTATGCGGTCCTCTTGTCTGGGAGGCTTTGGATTCCACTTGAAGTGAGGAAAGTTCATGTTCGGTAGTTCAGAACTCCGTTGTTTCCACCCTCTGTTCTACTACTGCACCGACTGACAGATCATGGGTATATCTGTTAGTAAAGTTTGTCTTATCTGTTTTATTTCAATAATATTTGTATTTGCTGGTGTTTGTTGTGAGTCTGCCATCTTGGCTCGCTAGGATTTTTCTGCCATGTGGTGCTATTCTTTGCCATGTGGTTCAGCTCACAGATCATCTGCCACTCTGTGCTGGCACTAATCAAAATAACCCCCTGATGGTATGTCTTCAAAGTTTCTCAGTAGGGTGACCGTCTGTTGGGCTAATGGTCCATGGGTATTGATGCTATATTAACAGCTGAAAGATATATTTTTGTCCCATTTTAACTCAACGGTTGTATGGAGCTCACAGCTCAAGTATCCATCTTGGTTGGCGAGTCTCTAGCACCACTGGTTTTGATATTTTTTTTTTAAAAGCAGAAACAAGATGGCAGCCATACAAAAAAATATTTTTTCCTAACAAAAAAGGATTACCCCATGTGAAAAAGGATTCTTTTTAATATAGACCAAATTATTTTTTCATTCCAAGCAACTGTCCAAAATACTGTACTGAGCAGGCTCAGAATTGAAATTTCAAAATTTTATAATTTTGGAATAGATTAATATTCTTTCAGCAAACCAGCAAAAGGCACCGCTGTGGGCCAAGCCTTTTCTACCATGAAAATTTCAGACCAAAATTCCGAACTGTCTGGGTGTTAGGCAATAACAAAAAAACAGCACCCCCCCCCCCCATTTTTTCATGCTTTATTATTCGGATCTCAGAATCCACTCATCCAACCAGAACAAAACTTGTCACTTCAAGAGACCTACCCCCTGAGACCATGCATATAACATTTTGTGCAAATCCATTGAATGGTTGCGAATCTATTAAAGTGCAAAGTTTGAGGTTTAACATAGAAACCCCTGCTCACCCCTAACTATAGTGGTGCTACTACATCACTATAATTCTAAAACTTTCTCTAGAGAAAGCCTGTCAAAAAGCCCTCATTCTCATGTACCAATAGCCAGGTCATTCTTGTAATACTATGAGCACTAAAAGCAACCCTTTGTGCATACACAAATGGAAAGGAGGAGCAATGGGGTAGGGTCTATTTGGTAACGTTATACTAAACTGAGCTAAAAAAAACTGATCTTCAAAGGCATTATAAGATAAAATGTTTTTTTATTGCACTCATTCAATGCATTTAAAAAATAAGTTACAAACAAGACCGATCCCAGACCAACAAGCCAGCCACCAAAACCCAGCACTTTGCCAAGAAAGGCTTCCTCAGGAGGTGTGGTTACAGCACCCAAATGAAACTTAAATACTCTAAATTGCACATGTAAATTAATCTTAATCTTGAAAAACAGAGGAGTTACTCCTAAAAGTGTCATCACTTAATGGAAGCACAAGATAGATAAAAATACAGCACTCAATAGTTGCATATTGCAATTGGAGTTCTTATACAATTTTACCTGCGGCATTACAATTTGAATCAAATAGCAATTCCTATATGCGTGAAACAGTAAATAAACAATTCAAATATTGCAATCCTCTATTTCATATATGCTTAACTAATAGCATGGCTTCAAAAATTTACAAATAAGCATACTAAAATATAACTGCTTAATGTTACTCATATATATATATATATAACTGGCTTTATTATTCTTCTCTCAGCAGTGGACTTTGATATCAAATAGCCATGATATTAATGTTTTGGCAGAGTTCTGGGATATATTATGATAGGTATGATTTTTAGAGTTGTGAATGACTACTGTATTTATTGCAGATCAGCTCTGTATAATTTAAATTTGATTAGCATTCATGAGAAGTACAATTCTTATATTTGAAACATTAAGCCATGAAATGTTAGGTATGCTTATTTGTGATTTTTGAAGCTATGCTATTTATTTAAATACTTAATTGTTGTAGCATGTATTTATTGTAGATTAGCAATGCTGGATTTATTTAGAACTAAGCATTTATGGAATGGAGGACTGCAATATGCAAATCGTTTATTTAATGTTTCATTTATATAGAAATTGCTATTTGTTTAAAATTATGATGCCACAGGTATAATTGTATAAGATCTTCCATTGAAATATGCAAATATTGAGCATTGTGTTTTATCTATCTTGTGCTTCCATTAAGTGATTTCACTTTTAGGAGAAATTCCTCCATTTTTCAAGATGTAGATTAATTTACACATTGAATGTAGTGTATTTAAGTTTCATTTGGGTGATGTAACCATGCCCTCTGAGGAAGCCTTCATGGGCGAAGCATTTGGGGTTTTGGTGGCTGACTCATTGGACTGGGCAGGTCTTGTTTGTAACTGATTTTTCTAATACATTAAAAAAGTGCAATAAAAACATTTCTCTTGAAATGCTTTTGAAGATCTGATTTTTTAGCTTAGTGTAGTATTACTTTTGCTAAATATACCCTACCCCATTAATCACCTTACATTTGTGTTTGAACAAAGGGTTGCTTTTGTTTTTGAATCTTAGCCTGGATCTATGTAGGTGGAGCACCCCCTCTACGCTTTCACAGAGCACAATTCCTTTCCTTTTGTTTTCAAGTACGAGTACTAAAAGCATGTTCCAATGTACCAGCCAAGGAGGTGGACATTAACCTGACTGATCCTCCCAAACCACAACATCCTGCTGGTCACATGAAGTATATAGCCAATAGGGAGCTAGGGATGACAGGAGCAAGTGAGTTGTTAGAGCTTGCAAGCGGTGATTGCTCCTGTGAGGCAATCTACAATATAGAACCAGGAACATAGAATTTGAGGCCAGATAAGGACTACTTGGTCCACCAGTCTGCCCGTTTTCCCCATACATATGCCATCACCACAGACCCTACTTGATCTCCCTGCTCCCTCCCACCGTTGCTTCCCATTAAGATTCCCTTGTGCTTATCCCATGAATGCTGGAAGTCCATCACTTTTTTCATCCCCATTACCTCTGCTGGATGACTGTTCCAGGTATACACACAACTCTTTCAGTGAAGAAGAACATTTGCACATCTCTGTTGAATTTCCCCCTTCCAGCTTTACTGCATGTCCCCTTCTCCTCTTGCAACTTTTCCTCTGACAAATATCCCCCCGTACCTTATTTACCCCTGTGAAGTATTCATAGGTCTCTATCATATCCCCTTTCACTTTTCTGTCTTTCAGGGTGTACACATTGAGGTCCTTCAGTCTCTCCTCATAGTGCTTCTAATGCAGACCTAACACCATTTTAGTTACCCTCCTCTGAACTTCCTCCACTCTATGCACTTCCGGAGATGTGGATCTTGATTTTCAAAGAGCCCTTAGATCACTGCATTGTGCAGTGATCTGGGGCTGTGGTGAACTCTGGGTGCATCAGGGACCCTGCACCAAAATTCTCTAAAATCAGAGGTTCCTGCACCAAAAACCTGAGAGTTGCTGCACCCTTAGGCTAGCACCAAACAACTGGTGTGCCTGTGGAAATTGCTGCAGGGATCTGCAGCAGTAGAGGGGCTAGGATGGTTCAGGGTGGTAAAACATGCTTGCCAGGAGGGGTATGGAGGCAGAAGGAACAGGGGTGCCCTAGGACTGTGACTGCTAAAAGTTTGGGAAGCTGGTAATTAGTTTTGTTATGTGCATGTATATATGGAATAGCAAACAGTGTTTTGTACTGTAACTTTGGAGGACTTATATATGTCTATCAAGTGGATGGAAAATTACTATATTTTAAAAGCTAGTATTATTTATTTATTTATTTATTTATTTTGCTTTTGGTGACCAGGTAAGTGCACTAGGCAAAACAATGCCTATTTTCAGGCACGACCCGGGAGAAAACATTTTACAGACAAACAATAAACATGTGACGCAGCACATGAAGGCAATACAAAACAGGATAAAAACAGCGTGTAATAAGTACATTGACATTCTGAATACTGAAGGTTAGGATACTGTGAATACAGGGAAGAAAGCAGGATGGAGGTGGCAAAGAAAGTACAACATGGAAGGTAATAAGTTACAGTACAATAAGTGCCATGAAAAGTAGAGAGGGGGAGAGAGGAAGGAAAAAGAGGATGAAGGAGCTAGACAGGTGTAGGTTATGAGAGGAGGGAGAGTCAAAAGGAGGTAGATAGGATGGAGATGGGGAGAGGGCAAGAAAGAGTGTGGGTTCAAGGAGGGTTAAAACAGGTGCAGGGATGTAAGGTGTGAAGGTGTTCCCGATGGAGTTTCTTAAAGACGGCGTGGCTTTTTGTTTGACGGATAGAGAGGGGTATAGAGTTCCAATATTTTGGAGCAGTATAGGAAAATGCACGAGTGCCCATATTAGTTCTACATCTAGGAACATGCAGAAGGGCTTTATCATTAGAGCGTAATTCGTGAGTGGGAATTGTAGTTCAGTGCGGAAGAAAGGGATAGGAGGAGACCTGCTCTGGTGACTGAGTCAATTAGTGATCCAAATGTCAGAAAACGATAGGAGGAGGGGCTAAGCCATTTTAGGTCTCAATAGAGGTGGCAGTGGTGTTTGAAACATGGTGAGGCAGTGGCATAGCGACAGATGCTATTATAAGTGGTGTCCCATTTATGAAGGGAGGTTTTAGATGCGGATAGGAAGATTGACAAGCCATATGCTAGTGTCGGTAGAAGGAAACCTTGAGCCACAGCTAGTTTGGCTTGAAGGGTAAGTGCATAACTGGTACGATAGGCACTTCCTAGCTTAGCATTTACCGACTGACAGATAGTAGAGATATGAAGGTCAAGGTCAAGAGATTCATCCAGGGTGACACCAAGATATTTGAAGGATTTGGTAGAGGGTAGAGGAGAGCTGTCTGCACAGGAGATGATGAGGGGATTTGGATTAGCTTTGAGTCTGGCTTGAGAGCCAAACAGCATAGAGTAAGATTTGTTAGAGTTAAGGACTAGTTTGTTATCAGAAAGCCAAGTTTGGATACTAGCAAAATCCAATGCAAGTGGATGGTGTAGGGAGGCTGCAGTTTTGCACTGTGGTAGTTAACCGGATCATCCATGTAGAGCAAGAAAGAGCATTGTGCAGTTGTGGGGATGTCATCAATGAAGATTGTGAAGAGTAGAGGACCAAGAATGGAGCCCTGGGGTACTCCAATGTGGATAGGTGCAGGATCTGAGGTTGCAGAGTTAAAGACCACAGCCTGCTGCCTGTCCGTCAGGTAGCTTTTAAACCAGGTAATGGAATCTGGGGAAAAACCAAAAGACCGAAGTTTTGACAGAAGGAGTGAGTGGTTTACCAGATCAAAAGCTTTGGTTAGGTTGATGAAAACTGCTCCAGTCAGGAGGCCTAAGTCCATAGAAGAGTAAATGTCATTAGTCAACTTAAGCAGGGCGGAGGTGGTACTATGACCTTTACGGAAGCCGTGTTGGGAGCTAGAAAGGAGGTCAAATTTTTGGAGGTATTCTATTGTTTGAGTGGTGGCTAGTTTTTCCAAGATTTTGCTTAAGACCGAAAGTATAGTGATGGGACGGTAGTTCTTAATTTCCTTTAGGTCTCCTTTCTTTGGAATAGGAGTGATTTTAGCAACTTTCCATATAGTTGGGACTATACCATGGCATAAGGACAGATTAAAGGTTTTGGTCAACGGGGAGGCTATGAAAGGGGTCGCTATTTTCAGGAGCCTAGGTTCAAGACTGTCAGACCCAGGACTATTGTTTTCATGGATGGAGAAAAGCAGTTTTTCGACTTCTTTTATTTGAATGATCTGGAACCTAAAGGGGGGGTTAGAGGGTGATGGTTTGGTTTTAACAGGGGACTGAGCAGTGCTAGAGTTTTGGAAGGAGGACTGATAGCTTGATAAATCTGCAAAATGGTGATTAAAGGTGCCGGCTATAGTGAGCGGTTATTGCAGTGTATACCATTAAGTAACATGCTATTTGTATGGGACTTATGATTAGAGCCCATGAGTTATCTCTCTGCAATCCATACTGATAGCCTTTAATCAACAAACCTGATGGAAACTATGATGCAGACATTGTGAAACCAGTCAAGGTTCCATTGAGCTGATGCTTATGGCGCGTTTGTTATTTTTTTTGAAAATATGGCTGCTAATCTGGTTAAGTGCTTGTGTAGTGTGGATATTTGTCTTTGCATAGCGTTCTTTGAATATATCCAGCAGGCACCTTGCCTACTGAGCGGTTTTGTTTTTTTCTTGCCTGATGGCAACTATACCTAGGAGGTGTTGTGGCGACAGCAGGCATGACAGGGAGTGATGTGGCACCCAGCGGGGGGTGCCTGCTGTCACCAAATCACCTCCTAGGTATACTTGCCATCAGGTTTGATGATTGTAGGCTACCAGTATGGATAATATCAGCTTTTAAACTGTATTAATTTTTATCTACCCGATTGATATATATAAGTCCTCCAAAGTTACAGTGCAAAGCATTATTTGTCATTCTGTATATACACACATAGCAAAACTAATCACTTGCTTCTAAAACTTTTAGCACCACAGTCCTAGGGCACCTCCATGCCCCTTGTACCCCTGGACCCCCACTTTCACACACACACCCATTTGCCACAGTGTGTGGCACTGATGCAAGTCCACTTAGACCACCTCCTCACTGGTCTAAGTGGAGCCCCTAAGCTGCATCCATGGCAAGGCTTGCAAAATCCCCCAAAAGGGGATGGTGCAGCCCCACCATGATGCAAGCCCCCATATGACCTGGCACAGGAGCACTTTTTCTGCAAGGGTGGTACAAGGCAGGTTGGGCACACTGCATCCCAATTTTGCCATGGCCAGCATTTGAAAATTGGGATTTCCACAAACTATGGCGTAAGGTGCCACTTGCATCATCCCCATTTGGCACCGGCACCTTGCTTCATTACTTTCCTCTTGAAGATCAAGCCCTTGGTCTCCAGAAATGGACACAGTATTCCAGGTGGTGTCTCACCAACAATCTATACAGTGGCAACACCACCTCCCTCCTTCTGCTGGTGATACCCCTCCCTATGCACCCCAACATCCCACTGGCCCTACTCACTGTTTGTTGCACTGCCTTGCCACTTTGAGATTATCAGATATGATTACTCCCGGGTAACTTTCCTGTTTAGTAACAGACAGTACCTCTTCTTCCACCACTTGGTTTCTGTGCTCTATGTGCATGATTTGCACTTCTTCTCATTGAAACCCAGCTGGCATGACCTTGACTACTCCTTGAGTATTCTCAGGTCTCTGCACATTCTGTTCACCCCTTCTGGAGAGTCCAACCTAGTGCAGATTTTGATTTCATCCCCAAAGAGGTAGACCTTCCATCCCAGCTCATGTGCAATGTTACTTATAAAGACATTAAAAAGGACTGGTCCCAGTAGTGAGCTTGTTGCCCCCTGCTGGCCTTCTTCCTTCCACAGCATGAACTCTGTTTACAACCACTCTCTGTCACCTACCCCTTAACCAATTTCTTACCCAGTTTATCACCTTAGGACCCAAGCTGCCCAGTTTCCTTATGAGCCTTCTATGTAGAAACGTGTCAAAAGCCTTACTGAAATCTAAGTAGGCCAAGTCCATTGCCATACCCTGACCAATTTCAGTGGTCATCCAGTCAAAGAAATCTATCATATTTGTCTACCATGACCCCTTCCCCCATGAATCTATGTTGCCTCAGATCTTGTAACCCATTTGATTCAAGATATGCCACAATCCTTTCCTTTAGAAGAGAGGCCATTAGGTTCCCCTCCACTGATGTCATGCCGATTGATCTATAGTTGCCAACCTCCTCCCTTCTATTGCTTTTGTGCTGTTGTGAAGCAGGACTTCAGCTGCCCTCCTCCAGCATGTGAGTTGTTAAAAAGGAATGTCAGAAGTGCAGCCAGTACCTCCCTGAGCTCCCTCAGTACCATTGGAGTATCCCAACAATCCTATAGCTTTGTCCACTTTCAGATTTGTGAGTCCCTTCAGGACTGTAAAGGTACAGGACTTCTGTCTACCTCCCTCTCCAGTGCCCCTGTTTCTGTTATGTGGCCCATCCCTTCCCTTTCCTCTGTGAAGACTGAACAAAGTATTTATTCAGGGTATCTGCTTTTCCAGATCCTCCTCTGCACAGTCCCAATCTGCCATTCTTAACCTCACAATCCCTCCACTAGTCTTCCTATTTAACCTTTCCATTGCAAATATAGCACAGGCAAGGCATTATGTGGTCATCTGCATCTTATAAATGCCTCATAGCAAGCCAGGAGCAAATAGAGATTGCAGTCACCAACCCCCATCACCATACTGACTCTCACCATTTTGATATTAAGTAATCCTTTCCATGCTAGTCTAGTGCCCCATCACACCCCCCATCACCATTCTGCTATTAAATAATCAGTTTCCTGGTCCTTAGTGAACCTCCAACTCCCAATCCCCATACTGATCGTGTGACCAATAGATTCTCAGACAGATTTATTTATAGATTTTTTTAATTTGTTGACTGTGTAAGTATATTTGTCCAAGGGAACTTTTTCAGGAAATGGCCCAGGGCTTGATAGACTATGAATAAGGATGGCACATGGTTATAAACAAGCTGGGGAACTACATTTGCAAAAATAACAGAAAGTACAGATACAAATGTGACAATTAGGATACAGTGTTAATAAAGAGGTACAATAACTAAACAATTAAGTTTCACAAATCTGCATAGTAGAAATATGCATGATCTGCTGCAGATCACTATCTATGAAGCGCTCCAGCTCCATAACCCGGTGGATCAACAGATGATCCTGGATAATTTTTTCAGGATAATGATCCTGATACCCAATCATCTATCTGGTTAGAAAACCCCAGCCAACAACTGTTATTATCCAAGGTATCTGAAATAAACTAAATATCTAAGCCTCTCTATTTTTAATTGCAAAACCTTCAAGTTAAACAGCAGCTGCAATAACATAGAATGAGCTAATGCATTACATCACTCTGTGGCTTAGATGCAATGGTGAATTGTTGGTAAATTCGTGGAAACACAAAGGAATTACAGCAATGATTAAATAGTACTGCTGATTGGGATAAACTAGTGAATGATAGAGGGAGATTATAGTATGAAAAATACAGAATTTACCAGGAAAACTTTGCTAGGAGCCTTTTTAACAGGATAGATTTTATTAATTAATTAATTCATTCATTCATGTATGTATTTATTTATTTAAAAGTTGATCATCAGGTAAGGTTCACTGAGCGAAGACTCGTATCCAGGTGCGACCCGGGGGGAAGAGACACATACAGGGGTGAGAAACATCAATGGAGCATTACAGATATAAACAGTTGAATTACGTGAGATTGAGAGGGCATTATACAAGATTCAGAAGAGTTTTATAGGCCTCCACAGGTGTCTCTTATGGTATAAGAGAATCAAAGTGTGAGATCTGGGCAAGAAGACCACGATGCCAAGCTGAATGGCTCTAGCTACTCAAACTTCATGATAGGTGTCTCTTATACCATAAATCACTTGAGTTAGCCACAGCAACTTATATTAGGTTTTAAGTGTACTTTTGTTAATTTCAAATGTTAGGTGAAGCCCCCCCCCCACCCCCTGCCTTTACTTGGAATGCTCACTGCCTAATTTTCCTGCCCAAAAATAGTGTACACAAGATAAGTACTACAGTTGCTCAGTGCACGGACTGGCTGAAATCATCATGTAATTTATAATAAAAACACAGCACTGTCTATTTTATTTATTTTGGTAATTACAGCAAATAAATCATTCAGTAGAAAGTGGTTAAGCAAATTGACTCCAACATGGGAAGATAAGAATGGTTGGACTTTATGAATGAGATTTCATGAATACGATTTATGAAGTGGAGAAGATGCCATATATTGCGAGACTGTAGAAGATTGCTCTGAATGTATAATGTGGTGGTATGCATGGTATATATATTAATTTATGCAAAGGATATTTTCTTTAGTTCTCAAGAAAAATTATCCAACAAGCAGAAATACTTCTATGGAGATATACAGAGCTGTGGAGATGCTAATATTAAAGAATGTTGAAATCACACCTTGTGAATGGTGATCCAAATAAGGGCAGAAGGGTTTTGAGAATAGTTCTGCAGGAAGTGTAAAAATAGTCAAGATTGCAATCTAAAAATGTGTGTTCACTAAAAAATTTCATGAAACATAAATTTCTGAATAAAGGTCTGGAAGGAAGGAAGGAAGGAAGGAAGGAAGGAAGGAAGGAAGGAAGGAAGGAAGGAAGGAAGGAAGGAAGGAAGGAAGGAATATTTTTTACACCAGTAACACAATAAAATTTAATGGTGGAAAGGAATGAAATTAATGATACTTCTATTTTATTTAGCACCTTTCATGTACATTATTTCCCAAAATCCATATGCTATGTCAGTGGAATCAGATATAAGGCAAATAGTGCAAAGCACAAGAAGGTGAAATGGCAGTTAGAAAACCCAACAATGGTAATCACAAAAATAGAGAGGAAGAGAGCACACTGACAGCCTGCACAGAAAAGTTAAAGTGCCTTGCTCAAGGTCAAAAGTAAGTGGTGCCAGCACAGTGATGCTAAGGGTTGAGGTGCTGGATGCCACACTGTGCACACCAGTGACCTGGGTTCAGAAATGAGCCGGGTCCACAAGGGTCAGCAGGAGAGGAAGGATCGACATCTGGAGGACAGCCTCCTTCACTGGGAGAGTTCGGGGGTTGCGCCGCTCTGTAGAGGAACCTAGTGGTAGTTAGGTGCAGCACAGACCTTGTGGCACTACATAAAATGGGGGAAGAGCTTGGCAGATGGTGGCACGGAGTGCCTAGCCGCCATTGCACGACCAAGCTCCTCGGGGCACAAAAAGCACTGAAAACACCTCTGGAGCTCTGGTGAGATGACACAGAACCCAGAGGCATGCCCACATCCCAGTGCTGGCCCAGCACACCCAGGACTCCCCACTGCCGACTCGGCAATGAGGAAAGGTCCCTCTAATTTCAGAAAGTGCTGCCAAGGGAGGGCGGGCCCTCCCCTGGAGGGTGATCCAGGGGGCTGGACCTGCCAAGTCACTTGGGGAGAGCCTGAGGAAAGCAGAGATTCAGGCAGGGAGTGAGAGCATAGCCAAGAGGGTACTCCAAAGGATGCCCAGGGCCCCGGAGGGAGAAACTAGAGTTAAAAAAAAAAAAGTAAGTGGCAATAATGGGATCTGAAACCTGAGTCTCAGGCTCAGAGCTCTGTACACTAACTGCTAGGATGCACTATTTCCCATATAAAGAGCTTTACTGCTAGGAAGCAATCAAGTAATCATGAAAGGTGTGTTTTTTTTTTCTGTTGATCATATGAGAAATGCCGACATCACATGCAGGAAGAGTGACTGTTTTAAATGATGGAGAGTCCCATATTAGGAAATTCAGTACCCTTGGAAAGGAATGTAGATAAGAAACAGAAAAGGATACACCTGGCTGGCACTTTAAAGGATAAGGTTTATGAAGATGCATTGAATCACAACAGTATTAATGAAAGACTTTCATTCTGTAGATCACCTGCAGCTTCAAACTGTGTTATAGATGTTTTGGAGACATTTTGCAGGATACATGGAGTCAGTCTGACCTATGATCAGCTGCAGCAGGAGTAAGCTAAGCTACAAGAAACAAACTAGAAAACAAGGAAAGAGGAACTGGAAGGAAAAGTATGTCTCTTTGCAGACGGCACAAAGATCTGCAACAGGGTTGATACACAAGATGGAGTGGAAAGGATGAGAAGGGGCTTGGCAAGGTTGGATGAATGGTCAAATATATGGCAGCTCAGATTCAATGCAAAAAGTGCAAGGTAATGCACATGGGAAGCAAAACCCAGGGAAGCGTGTACACAATGGGGGTGAGATATTGACAACAGTAAAATGGAAAGAGATGGGGGTAATTATATCAGATGACCTAAAGGTGGGCAAGCAATGTGAGAAGGCAGTAAGGAAGGCTGGGGAGATACTGGGATGCATAGGAAGAGGTATCACCAGTAGAAAACAGGAAGTTGTTATCCCTCCGTACAGACAATTGGTGAGACCCCATCTGGAGTACTGTGTGCAGTTCTGGAGACCCCATCTCCGCAAAGACATAGACAGAATGGAGGCTGTCCAGAGGAAGACAACCAAAATGGTGCAGGGTCTGCACCAGAAGACATACAAAGAAAGACTAAAGGAGCTTAATATGTATACCCTTGAGGAAAGAAGGGAGAGAGGGACATGATAGAACTTTCAAGTACCTCAAGGAATCAACAAAGTCCAAGAGGGTAGCATCTTTCAGAAAAGAGGTGTGCAAGAACAAGGGGTACAATTTGAAGATAGAGGGGACGGCTCAGAGGTAATGTGAGGAAGTACTTTTCACAGAGAGAGTTGTGGATGATGGAACAGCCTCCTGAGGAGGTCGTGGAGTCAAGAACAGTGGGGAATTCAAGAATGCATGGGACAGACATAAGGCAGTCCTAGCGGGGTAGGAGGAAGTAAGCTGTTGGTTAATTAGGATCTGCAGCTTAGCTGTTAGGTAGAAAAATGGGCTGACTAGGAGGGCCAAGCGTCCTTATCTGCCATCAAAAGTCAAATTCTATGTTTAAGATATGTTTACAGCATCAGACCAGGTGCTTCCTTGTGTCCAAAGGCATCAACATCTGATGACTGCATCTCAAAACCACCATAGCAAATGGCATTAACAGACACAGTGGTTTGCAGTCTTGTATGAAAGGTGAAGGACTAAATTGACTGTCTGAACTACCAACTTAGCCATTAGGCTGCTCCTATCTCCCTGTCAAGCATAGTCAGGGTACATTTGCAGGGGCAGTTAGGGAGATTTGTGGCCACCTATGCTGTATTCACCTGTCATGAGAATACACTGAGGGTATCAGCCTCTGATGCAGCACATCTAATATATTTATAAGCACTAAAGATTTACGGCAAAGAAAAAAAAAAGTTTTCCCTTTGGAACTTGCTATACAGGACAGATTATGCAAATAACAGACCATGCAATCACAAGGCTTCTATAAACAAAACACTAATAAATCTGTCTATGTTATTTTTTTATGTCATCTCATTAGTAACATTGTAAATCAGGGCCAGAAAGGACTCTGTGCATCAAGTTTGCCTCCTCTCTCACTTCATACGCAGGGGCCAACAAGTATGCTAATCAAATAAGTACTCATTTATATTATAAAAAGGGTCACAGAAATGCTGCTATCTGATTGGCTGTCAGCATTCCAAGAGCCTTACATTAATCTCTGTTTCTCTATTATTTATAGCCTGATCACCATGGCATATGAATTTTTCCTGTCGGCATTCCATCCGCTAGCACTGCTGATTGACTGGAATGATGCATTCTGATTATGAATCAGAATTTTAAAACAGTTGGTGGATAAAATATTTATTAAAATCTCCTCTTGATGAGGAAAACAGTCCAAAGGTATGCTTTTACCACTTTTCTTTAAATAGTATTTTATTTTAATAACAGTACAAAGCACTTCCCATGAGTTAGATTAACAGTCAATCACTCCTAAGGCAATATGGCATTTTGCTGCACCTCATGCCACATTGCATCCTAAAGTGGGGATTAACAGACTGTTAATCTAATCCCTGGTCATGTTTATTGCTTAAGAAATTTCCACCACATACCACTACACAGACTACTCAGTAATTCCTTTGAAAGCTGAACTTTGTCCAGGCTTACATTGAAGGCTTCTATTGTTTTCATGTTACATGTCTTTTCTGGCAGGCTATTCCATAGATTCAGCACCTCTGGGGAAGATATGCCTCCTAATCTTACCTTGAATTTACCACCTCAAACTTCAAGGTGTGTCCCTCTGTCCTGATGGAGAAACCCACATCAGACGTAGAAAAGGTCTGTTTGAGTTTACAATGCCCTTCTGCTAGCGCCTCCACATTCTCAATGGCTAATCAGAACATATGGGTAATATGCATCCCTGGCTGGGGAAATGGCATAGCCCAAGACTGTAATCGGCATAGACTCTTTGGGCACATGAACATCTCCAGACAGCAGCAACTCTCCAGTCTTTGCTGTGCCATTGCAGAGGAAGCAGCATAGAAGTTTCTTTGGTGTAACATTTTCTTTTAGGCTTTTAATCCTTAGGATTGTGATTCTGCTAAGCAGGTTGGGGTAACCTTAGTGACAGGGAACACCCCTAATTTAAAATCATTCCTGTTAAACTGCAGCTTTCAAATTGGCTAATCAGCCTTTTTCCTATTTCCACAGCATGCCTGTGCTTGGATTGGAGCCACGCCTGTCACATTATTCTAAGGGTGTTTATATTTTAGCAGGTCTCCATTTCTTCATGTCATGTTGCCTCAAGTAAGTATCCTGTTCTTTGGGGTGAGTGTTAGGGTTTAGTACTTAACAAATTCCTCGTTCTCCCTACCATCTATTTTGGCATCGTCCCCCAAGAGAGTGTTATAGGGGACTTTAGATTTTAATTTGCTTGCAGATGCCCTAAATGCTACACTGTCTGGTGGAAAATTGTTTTGTTGTCTTGGTGGTTGTTTCCCATTTTTGTTTTGATTGTACTGATATATACAAAACAAAAGAAGAAAGGAAAAGTGACCATCCTTAGCCTTTCATCAGGCTGTTTCTAAGGAAGGTTTGTTGACAGAGTGCTACTGTAGGTTGTTAACAGCTCTCCTGAGCTATGCGGCTTCTAGCCATTTTCAAAGCCCTGTCCATTGGTTCTCGCTCTTTTTTTCATTGTTAAATTCTGTCCCAAGCCTCAGCATGTCTGTTTTCACACCTCTGGGCTTAGGTACCCTCCATATGCTGACATCACGCATAGCATCATAAAATCATGCACATGCACATTCACTGACTCAGCATACCGCCAGCACTATTTTCAAATGCTAGATGGGTGGTTGTGTTTTGTTCTCAGCTCAGCACTTGTGTGCTGGGTGAGATCATTCTTACTATAGCATTTTGGGTCCGTAGGCTGGTAGGAACACTTCTGATTTTGTTTTGTCCCACAGCAGTGGGATGGGGATGAAAGCAGCATTCCTTAATATCTCTATAGCTATATCTACAGTATGTAGATATAGCTATATATTGTATATTAATAAAAAAAGAGAACACCAGGCAGTTTTCTTGGTTTTTTTTGGGAGGGGACTATAGTCCCATTTGTAGATCTAGTGCATTGGCACCATGGCTTATCAGAGTCCTCTAGTGTTTAAACAATGTAAGACCTGCAAAAGGGTAATGCGACCCTCTCTGCTGAGTTCCTATTGCCCCATTGAGTTACTCTGGTTAATATGTCTTTCACAGTTCTTCCCAGTCAGAACTCCAAGCTAGGGGTGCACCTGGTGTACCAGCTGGCAGGGGCAATGCAGAATTGTGTAAATCTTTGTGGTTGCCCTTAGGTTTGCTTTTGAGCAATAGTGTTCCCCAAGACATCCCTTTCAATACACTCTACCCTAAGCCGGGCCCATCAGGTCGGGGGGGGGGGGCGGGGGGCACACAGGCATATCCAGGTGCACCAGAGCAGAATAAGTTTTCTAATCTGGATCTGCAGGTGGACCCCGACCAGGACCATCCAGAGGGTTAGGAGGAGAACACCAGGGATCTTGGGGTAAAGTTCTGACCCAAAAAAGCTACTTGATGATGAGAGCAAGCCCTCTGATGAGCAGGAGGAGGAAGGAGAGTTCATGGAGCCAAAGAGGAGGATTCCTATCCTTTCCCTGTTTGATACCAAATCTCTGTCCTATCTGATAACTGAAGCTTGTAGGACACTGCAGCTGAAGGAGGTGCAATCCAAAGAGGTCTTAGATGTGAATCCTATCCTGTCCGTGTCCTTCTCCACTCCAAAGTGTTTTCCAAACTTTATTCACTGTGACCAGATTACTGAACAAGAATGGGCAGGTGCAGACCAGAGGAAATATCTGTCAAAACCCACGGTACTGTGTTTCCCCTTTATGGAAGAAAATACCCTCAAGTGGGAAACTCCACTCCCCCCTAAGCTGATAAGGCTGTACATAACTCCATTAGGCACACAACTATCCCAATTGAAGGGTCTCGGACCTTAGATATGCATGATAAATGACTGTATGCTTCATGCAGAAGAGCCTTCGCCTCCAACGGAGCAAACCTCTGCACCTCCTGTGCCTCGTTTATTGTTGCCAGAGCATTAAACTTATGGGTTATGATGCTGGGTAGCTTCATTCCCCCACATTCTGAGGGGGTAAGCATTTTGCATCTGGTATCCATGGCCTCCACTTTTCTAGGGGATGCCATGGTAGAGGACTTATGCATGTCGGCTCACTCTGCTTATTACATTGTGTCCACCTTGCAAGGGTATGGCTATGGCATTGGGTCATGGATTAGGCATCAAAGACCAAGTTGTTTAACTTAGCCTTGAGGGGGCTTATTATTTGGTTCAGGCCTGAATGACATTTTGAAGGATATCCAGGATAAAATTGGCCACTTTCCAGTATCAAAACAACAGCAAAAGTCAGCTCAACTTTGAAAAGTCAAGGAGGGAACTCATAGAGGCAGTAACAAGGTGGAGTCCATCCTTTTTGGAACTTTGGGAACCAGAGAAGTAAAGGATCCTACTCTGGATTCAAGGGCAATAGTGGCAGAGGACTCCTTGCCCAAAAACGTAATGGAGGTCCAGGCTGAAAAGGTGGCACATCACAATAAGGGTGCACAGGCGCATCAATCCCCCCCCACCCCATAGAAACATAGAAACATAGAAGTTGACAGCAGAAAAGGGCAGCAAGGCCCATCCAGTCTGCCCATTTTTTCTACCTTATGAATGTGCCATAGGCCTTTACTCTGTCAATGGCCTATTTATTCATACTCATCTGTATTGCCCCTTGTGCCTATCCCATACCCGCTTGAAGCCCTGAATTGTATTCATATCCACCACTTCCTCAGGTAGGCCGTTCATGCATCCACCACACTTTCTGTGAAAATAACATCCTCACATTACCCCTTAATCGACCTCCCCAATCTCATGCTATGTCCTTCTGTCCTGCTATTTTTCTTATATTGAAACATGTTAGACTCTTTCACCTTGTTAATGCATTTAAGATACTTGAACGTTTTGATCATATCACCTCTGTCCCTCCTTTGCTCCAGGGTATACATGTTGAGCTCCATTAATCTGTCCTCATATGCTTTCTAATGCAGTCCCTGCACCATTTTGTTGCCCTTCGCTGGACTGCCTCTATTTTGTTAATGTCCTTGGGCAGGTGCAACCTCCAGTACTGCACACAGTACTCCAGATGGGAGCTCAACCAGTGTCTTGTAAAATGGATCATTACCTCCTCTTATGACTTGTGATACCCAACTAATACACCCCAGCATCCCTCTAGCCTTACCTACTGCTTAGTGGTCTGTTTGGATGATTTCAGGTCATCTGTGATGACGGTGCCCAAGTCTCTTTCTTCCCTTGTGATTGCCAGAAACTCCCTTCCCAACCTATAGGTGGCTTCAGGGTTTCTCATCCCTCTGTGCATGATCTTGCACTTCTTTGCATTAAACCCCACTTACCACTCTTCCAACCATTTTGAGTTTTTCCAGATCTCTTCTTGTTCTGTCCACCCAATCTGGATCATCTACTCAGTTGCAGATCTTGGTGTCATATGCAAACAGGCAAACCTTAACCTCCAGTCCATCTGCAATGTCTCTGATGCAGATATTGAAGAGGACAGGCCCCAGGACTGATCCCTGAGGTACCCCACTTGTGACTTGCACCTCTTCTGACTATGTCATATACCACCACTCTCTGTTTTCTGCCCACCAACCAGTTTGCCTCCCAGTTGACCAACTTCTGACCCACCCCAAGCCTACCAGTTTATTAATCAATCTTCTATATGGAACAGTACAAAGCTTTGCTGAAGTCAAGGTAGGCGACATCAACTGCACCTTTTTCCACCCAGTCAGAGAAATCTATGAGATTAGTTTGACAGGTTCTTCCTGTTGTAAACCCATGCTGTCTTGGATCCTGTGCTCCAATGGATTCCAGGTGTTGCACTACCCTTTCCTTAAGGAGTGCTTACATAATCTTGCCCACTAATGAGGTAAGACTGACTGGTCTGTAGTTTCTTGCCTCCTCCCTGCTGCCACTCTTGTGGAGTGGGATCACATGAGCCCTTCTCTAGTCTTCAGGGACCTCTCCTGTGCTCAGAGACTCACTAAACAATTCTACTAATGGCTCTGCTAGTTCCACCCTTAGCTCCTTTAGTACGCTGGGATGTATGCCACCAGGTCCTATTGCTTTGTCCACCCTGAGCTTACTGAGCTCTTGTAGGACCCTTTCATTTGTGAAGGGACTTGTGCACACCGCCCTCCCCCCATATCCATGGTGCTGAGTTGAGGGCCCTGCCCTACCTTCTCCTCAGTAAATACTGAGCAGAAGTATCTATTTAGGATAGATACTTTTCCTTGGTCCTCCTCACACACTCCCTTATCCCTTTGATCTTAGCAATGCCCCTCGGGACTTTCTTCTTTCACTAATGTATGTATAGGAAGTCTTGTCCCTTCTTTGCTGCTCATGCTAGTGTTTCCTTGGTTTGGGCCTTGCCTCCCTTACTGCTTCCTTCTTCCCTTAGGGAAGTTTGGCATGCCTCCATATCTTGTCCCGCTGTGTTTCCTTATATTTCCTGAAGGCCAGGCTTTTGGCTCTGACCTTTTCTGCTACTGTTTTTCAGAACCAAAGTGGTTTCCTCCTTCTTTTGCTCTTGCTTTTCTTCCTAACACAATGGGATGTTGCTTCATGTATTGCACCCTTAATGCTTGCCCACTTTGCCTGTACCCCCTCACCTGTATTTCTTCTTGCCAGGGGTAGCTTAACTCTGTTGGCCATCTTATCAAAGTCAGCTCCTCTGAAGTCCCGCATTTTTGCCTTGGATTGGGATGATTTAGTTCTAGTGGCCAAATTGAACCATATCATGTGATGGTCACTGGCCCCCAGGTGACCTTCCACCTGGAGATCTGTGATCCTTTCCCTGTTAGACAGTACTAGATCCAGGATAGCCTCATTCTTGTGGGTTGTTGTACCAATTGTTTGAGGCCCTCCTCTGCAGGACTCCACTATGTCTAGTTCTGGCAGATGTTCCTGCTGGTATTGACCAATCTGTATCTGGCATGTTGAAGTCTCCCATTATCAGAACCTCCCTTTAGCTGTCATGTTTGTGTATCTTCTAACAGTAATGTGTCTATGTACTCCACTTGGTCTGGAAGCCTGTAGACAATCCCAGTTTGTTTGGTTGTCCATTTCCTGTTTCCGTGGACCCACAGTTCTTCTGGCTCCTTATGTGTATTCTGAATTTCTATAGCTTTGATATTTTCATTAACATAAAGGGCCACTCTCCCCTCTCCCCCCACACCTTTTTTGCACTTCAGTCTCTTTTGAACAGTACATAGCCGGGTACTGAAGTCTCCCAAGTGTGGTTACTGGTGAACAATGTCTCATTAATGGCTACTATGACAAGTTTAGCCTCTGTCATTTTTGCCTCCCGGTCTGGGCTCTTGTTTCCCAGACTGCAGGCATTTGTGTACATGATTTTCCATTGGCCAGATTTCGATGCGTTAGTTGTGGGGTGAGGTCCAGCTTTTCTCTTGTGTGTCGTATGGGAAGCCTTTTTCCTTACCTGCTAATGCAAATGGACTACAAACATGCTAAACTCCTGTTTGATCACTAGCTGGTGGGGGAGTGTTCTTCCCATCCGATGTATCAGTTGCTGCACCCCTCTCCCCATTTGCTAGTTTAAGTATTCTGCAAAGACATCAAACATCTGCCCCAATACACTGACTCCCTCCTTGGTCAAATGCAGTCCATCGAATTTAAAGAACATTTGCTCCCAAAACTGTTGCCAGTTACCTACAAATTTGTGTCCTTTTTCCTGGCAGCAACCCTTGAGCCACATGTTTAGCTCCCCTATCTCCCCTTCTCTGACCTTCCGTCCATCTGCCCCCCCCCCACTCTCTCCCAGACCGGCAGGATCTTGGAGAAGGAGATGCTGGATGAAATGGATGACAGTTTGTCTCCCAGCCTGGTCAGGGGTTCCTTGGTCTCCACAACTGACTGGCTGGCAAGATCATTAGTCCCTATGTGTACCAGGACATTGATGTTTTCTCCTGCTTCCTGCACAATTTTAGCAATGCAGTCAGTGTCTCACCACACTGATGTACCTGGAAGACATCTGACCATTACCCCTGGCCAGAGGTAGGTATCAACTCCCCAAATCATGGAGTCTCCTATGATTAGAAGTGTTTTAGATTTCCTTTTTACCTTTTTTGTTTTGGTCCCTGTTTTGGGCGAGTTTTTTTTTTTTTAATTCAAAGTTTAAGTTTTGACAATACAGAGAACAGATCCAGCAAAAAGAATATACCGTAATCATGTATTAGGCACTGTGTTGGAATTGTTCCCCCCCATCTTCCCTTTCCCACCCCCCTCATTATTCCCACTCTCCTCCCTACACAACACAATTATTAAAAAAACAGGTAAAACCGGGGATTGGACAGGTACTGGCATATTGAAGTTAAAGAGAATAAAGTGTATGCAGGGGTCCCAGATTTTCATATACTTCTTTAACCTATTATTGAGACTAGCTATTGCTTTCTCTGTTTTGAGATTTGCAAGAAGCTCATTAAGCCATTTGGAATAAGATATGTCTTCACTGACCTTACAGTGACGCAATATCACTTTTTTGACAGACATAGAGATAAGGGCCATATGATATCTGTAATTGAGTACAGATACCTCAGAATAGTCACCCAGTACACAAATGTCTGGGGTAAATAGGGCATTCAGACCCAATAAAGGGTCCACTCTTTGTTGAGTGTTGCTCCAAAGTACGGATGCTTTGGAACAGGTCCAAAAGATGTGATACAGGGAGCCTTCTTCTTGGTGACAAAGAACACAAGTAGGAGACGGGAGAAGACCATTTTGGGAGAGTTTTGTAGTGCTAGCTCCTGTGCTGCAGTGTCCTGCTCTACAGTGTCCTCTGCCCCTTTGTTTGATTTTGGAGATAGAGGCAGATACCTGTTTGTAGTTTTTATGGTTTGTGGAGGTGCTACATTGGTGAGTCTTGAGTGGAAACCTGCACAATATTTACACAAGATGGGCCCAGATAATGTCAGATGCTTGGGTTTGGAGATTCTTTAGGCTACGCAATAGAGTTTACAACCATTCCTTAAAGGGATGCTTTCTACTGTCCCCTGTGCCAAAGGACCCCATGAAGAGACAAACAGTGTTGCAAACGTTAGATCACCTCAAACAGATCGGGTGATTGTTCCAGTGCCTCCCAGTAAACAAAGCCAGGAATTCTACTCGATTTATTTTGTGGTTCCCAAGATATCAGTGGGTTTCAGACCAATTCTAGACCTGAAACACCTAAACAAGTCTGTTTGCCACATGTCTTTCAAGATAGAGTCCTTACGATCAATCATCTGGGCTGTCCAGCCAGGGGATTATTTAGCAACCATAGACCTGATGGATGCACATCTTCAAATCCCCATCTGGCAGTCTCATCAGAGGTTTCTCAGGTTCACGGGCCTTGAGCAACATTTCCAGAACAGGGTGCTTCCATTTAGACTGACAACAGCCTCCAGAGTGATCTCCAAGGTGCTTATAGTCCTGGTAACTCAACTCTGACAGGAGAGATATCGTGTCTACCCCCTACCTGGATGATTGCTCATTCAAGCACTTTCTGCCACACTAGCGAGGAAGTCAGTGACCAGGACTCTAGAGGTATTGGAGTCCTACTGTAGGGTAGTCAATTGGGAGAAAAGCTTCCTCAAACTGCCTCAGACCCCACAGCACATGAGACTGGCATTCAGGAGAGATGAGGGGAAGGTCTTCCTCTCATTTGCCAGGAAGGAGGCCTTGATGAGAGAGGTTCAGTGGCTGAGTAGTCAATCGTCAGCTTCAGCTCACATTCTAATGTAGATTCTGGGTCTCATGATGGTGACAATAGAACTAGTCCTGTGGGCTCACATTCACATGTGACCAACCAGATTGAGTTGCTGAGGGCCTGGGACCTGACCTCAGAGGACTGTCAGGCCAGTATTCCAACTGTTCCACTCCTGCATTAGTCCCTGTGTTGGGAGTGAGATTAGAGAATCTAAGCAAGAAGTCTGCCTTGGAAGTTCCTCAAGATTTGATCCTGACAACCAATGTTAGCCTATCAAGTTGGAGAGCTGTGCTGGACCACATTCCATTTAGGGTCTTGATCTGCACAGGGACAACACCTGCACATCAACATTCAGAAGATGGGGGCTGTACACCTCTCCCTCCTTCATTTTCACAATCTGGTACAGTCAAAAGTCATGAAAACAAGGTCAGACAATGCTGTAACAGTGGTGTACATAAAAAGGGGACACAGAGCAGAGAGATGCTATGGGCAGAGGAGAACCTTCTCTCTCTCTCTCTCTCTCTCTCTCTCTCTCTCTCTCTCTATCAGCAGTTCATTTGGTGGGGGAGTTGAACATTTAAGCCAACTGGCTAAGCAGTGAGAATGTCCACCCAGGGGAGTGGATGCTGAACCTGGAGGTGTTCTGTGCAAAGATTCAGTCATCTATAGAATGACCTGTTTGCCTCCAGACAGAATGCTCAAGTGCAGCAGTTCTTCAGCTGGTACTGATGTCCCCAGGTGGAGGCAGTGGGTGCTTCTGTCACAGGTGTGGAATTTCAGCAGAGTGTATGCCTTCCCTCCTCTGCCACTCCTTCCAAAGGTCATATGCAAAATAGGATGCTCAAGAGGAAGCTTTCTTCTGATAGCTCCAGAATAGCTCAGGAGGCCGTGGTTATCAGACCTAGTGAATCCAGCTCAACACGCACCATTTTGACTCCCATTCCAGGGGGATCTTCTCTCCCAAGGTCCCATTCTGCATCTAAGCCCAGAGACGATGCAACTCGTGGCCTGGTTCCTGAAAGGAGGAGACTCCTGAAACAGGATTTCTCCAAAAAGGTAGTGGACACCCTGATGACCACCAGAAAGAATTTCACATCTGCAACTTACGCTTGTGTTTGAACCACTATTTTTGGCTTGGGCCAGACAGAAAAATATCCAGCCTTCTAAAGCTGTGGTTCTGCAGATTTTGGACTTTCTGCAGGAAGGAGTGGAAAAGGGTTTGGCCTTGAGCTCCTTGAAAGGTCAGGTGTCCATCCTTGAGGCTCCTTGGGCTCATCCTTAGGGACTAACTAGGAGGTTATTAATTTATGAGCTATCAGCAGGAACCAACCTCTGTTCCAATCCTCTGTCCCTCCATGGGATCTGAATCTGGTTTTAAATGCTCTTTGTAAGGAACCCTTCAAACCACTTTCATCAGTACTGCTAAATGTGTTGTCCTACAATGTGTGTTTTTTAGTTGCTACTGTATGTGTTCAGCCAGGAGGACTGGTGAGCTCCAGGCCTTGTCCCACAAAGAATCTTACCTCATCATGCATAAGAGCAAGGGGTACTAGGTCCGAACAGTGCCATCATCAACAGTGCTGTCAATAACAGCATTGTCTAAACAGCACTGTTAAGAACGCAGCAAGTACAAATGCTGCACCTAAAAGCAACACCACTGATAGCAATCAAAAACCACACTGACAACAGCTACCAGTGCTAGAATTCACAATATTCATTTTGTTTTAGTGGGGAGTTCTGCCCCCTGCACCATCCATACTTTATATAACCAACTCCGGGGGAGGGGTGGATCATGGGATTCTCCTCTGCCCACAGAAAAAGAGACTTGCAAGAACAAGGGGAAACAATTTAAAGATAGAAGGAGGGCGGTTCAGGGGCAATGTGAGGAAGTATTATTTCACAGAGAGGGTAGTGGATGCATGGAACAGCCTTCCTGAGGAGGTTGTGGGGTCTAAAACTGTGGGAGAATTCAAGAATGCATGGGACAGACATAAGGCAATTCTTGTGGTGGGTAGGAAGAAATAGGCTGTTGGCTAACTAGGATCTGCGGCCTATCCTATAGGTAGGGAAATGGGCAGACTAGATGGGCCTAGCGGTCCTTATCTGCCGTCAAAGTCTATGTTTCTATGAAGAAACTTGGGGAGGTAGGAGTTTTCTGTCACAGCAGACAGAAAAAAATTACACTTTGGGGTGGGGGAAATGTATACACATGTGTTAGGAGACTAGGAACAGAACTTGGTCTCTTGTTTTCTGTTGCCTTAACCCGCTTCCACCACGGGAGTAGCTCAGTCAGCTAGTGCACTTTTCCCATACTTGTGTATCCTCTACAGTCCCTGAATAGCTACGGGTAATGGTAATCGCTATATGCTATTCTAACCCTGTCATTATTCAGGCACTATGTGGTCCTGACAGTGCTGTTTAGACTGCTCTGTTCAAGATGCACTCTTTTAACCGGTTGCCAGGATGGCGTGGTTCTGAGAACAGTTTTATCTTTCATTCTGAAGATTCCTACAGCCTTTCATGTGCTTTCACAGCTCACTCCCAGAGGTCTTGAGGGCCCTGAAACTGCCCTCCCCCAATTTCACCATGGACCCCCCCAAAACTGCAAGCTTGTTCCCAAGGCCATGAAGGCCCTGAAGCTGCCCTCCCGGTTTCACTACGGACTCCCAAAACTGCAAGCGCTCGCTCTGGGTGTCACGATGGCCCTGAAGCTGCCATCCCCGATTTTACCACAGACCAACAAAAATTGCAAGTTCGCTAATGGAGATCATGATGGCCCTGAAGCTGCCCTCCCCCAGTTTCACCACATACCCCCAAAAACTGCAAGCTTGCTCCCAGAGGTAGTGAGGGTCCTGAATCCGAGGTCAGATGCACCTGAGGGAGGGGTGCTCACCTGCCTTGGATCACAGCCAACTTCATGACTCATATCAAAGCCAGAGACCAAGACTGAAAGTCACTCAATCTGCCTGCTCCCCAATGGGCTCGCAAATTATCGCTCTTATGCAACACTTGCACTAGGTTAATCCATCAGGCCAATTCAGAGCCTCCTTCCAATCCAATCTAAACCACCCAGCAAAATTCTGACAGGTGATCAAATAACTCTTCTCCCTCCTCCCAGCCTCCAACTCCTGTTTTAATTGTGGATGGCTCCTCTGTAATGGACCCATTTAAAGTGGCCTCTACATTTAATACATTTTCTCAACTGCACCTCCTCACTTATGTCCTCACTTCCTCCTTACCATCAAACTGCCTCCCCCTCTCCTGCATATGCACAGGCCCCAACTCCTGGCTCCTCCTTTTCCTTTTGACAAGTCACCCCCATAGAAGTTTACAGCACCTTGTCTGCCCTCAACCCATCTAAGGGAAAATGCCCCTTGGGGGTGGATACCAAAATGTTATACCTGCCTGCTCCTGCCATCGCCTTCCCCTTGGCTGCTCTATTCAACCTATCTTTCTCCCTAGCTCTGCCCAAGGGAACTACTGCCCAATCTCCCTTCTCTTCATACTGGCAAAACTCCAGAAGCACCTTATATTGGAGCAACTGTCCTGGTTTCTCAACTCCACCCTACCAGTCTGGCTTCCGGAAGTCCCATTCCACCATCATTTCCCTTCTATGGGTCATGGATTCCATCCTTGCTGGTATGGACATAGGCCACATTACCTTGGCCATCTTCATTGACCTGGCCAAGGCCTTTGATACCATCTCTCATGCCCTCCTCCTTGACAAGCTGTTCCTTGCTGGGCTCTCTTCTGAGGCAACCAGTGGGGTCCACTCCTACTTGGTAGGCAGGTCCCAGTCTGTTAGGATTGGTAGCTCCACATCTACCCCTCTTCCAGTCACTACTGGTGTCCTCCAAGGCTCAGTCCTTGGCCCGCTCTTTTTCTCCATCTTCTTAAATGACCTGCCCACCACCTGCCCACATACATACATCCACATGTATGCGGATGACACGGTTCTGTATACATCAGGCCCTTCTATCACTGATGTTGCATCCAGACTCCAGCAGGACTTCAGTGATGTTCAGTTCTGGTTTCACACTAATCAGCTTTTTCTTAATGCCAAGAATGTCTCCATGACCTTCGGCATGAGGCAGAGACTCCGCTGCTCCCACCACCCCTCCATCCATACCCTGGATGGGGCTAAATTGGAGGTTTGCTCTTCCTTTAGATACACGGTGTCTGGCTCAACCAGCACCTCAACTTTGTGTACATGTTGATGCCATCCACAAAAGCTTCACCCCTAAACTGGTGCGAGATATCGCAACTGTGGTTGCATTCCACTGCCTGCTCGTAACTCTGTTGTACAGAAAATGATTTTTCCTATCTTTGACTATGGTGATGTAGTCTACAGTGCCACCCCAAAGTCCACCTTAGCCAGACTGGACATTCTTTTCCACTCATTCTGCCATTTTGCTCTTGATTGTCCACCCTCCACTCATCACTGTTCCCTATACCGGACACTCAACCTCCCCTCACTTCATGATCATTGATTATCCCACTGTGTGAGCCTCATGGCCAAGTTCTGGTCCCAGTCCCTACAACCCTATCTTGCTTCTGCCCTGGCAGCACAGTCCAGTTCAGCATATTGCCTTCGAAGTTTTGACTCCCATCTCCTGGCAATACCATGTATGTCCTTTATAGGCCAAGCAGCCTTCAGACATAGAATGCCTAAACTATGGAACTCCCTCCCTGCTGACATTTTTTTACTTATTTATTTTATAAATTGGATTTACAACCTTTGAGTTAGAGACTCATTTACAAAGGCACCTCGTCGCAGGGAGGGTGGACAACAAGTGACGGTGAAATACAACAATGGAAGATGATACAGGTGAAGTACAGCAAAGAGAAATACACGGCAATTCCAAATAATACATAGAAAAAGAAAATCAAAGGCTTGCCATTCATTACAGATTTGACCAACAGTCATAAAATAATAGGCCTGCTCTAGTGTATCTATGGAGCGAGTACCTGGGGAGAGTGAGAACTGTGGTTTCTCGAGGGGGGTTTGGGGGGAAGAGGCAGTCCAAGAAGACGTTGTCAGATACAGAGTGCCAGATGAGTGCAGGCTCTGGGGCAGTCAGGTACTTCAGATCTGAGTGTCCGTGAGGTGTTTCCGGAGGGTAATTTTAAAAGGGCCAATTTTGGGGATGCTAGTGATAAGAAGGGAGAGAGTTGAACCAGGAAGATGCTCTATAGTAGAAGGACCTTTGGGGGAGTGAGGTCCTAGTTCTTGAAACCTGGGAGGTGGCCTTGCTGCACTTCGGTGGCAACCAACTGGGATGCTGGTTTTAGGGATGAGGTAACCTCTGAAGGGGAGAGTCCAAGTAGTGATTTTTTGGCCAGTATGTAGGTGTCGTAGCGCAGACAATCATCAAAGGGGAGTAGATTAGAGGAGGAGTAGAGTTGGCGTGTGTGTTCTGCTATGGGCACCTGTCAGGAGCCTGCAGGCCTTGTTTATTGAAATCTGGACTTTGGTGAGGGTGGTGCTGTCAGCTGCAGCATAGCTAGGAAGCCCATAGTCAACCAACGACAGAATAGAGGAGGTGATAGCCAGCCAGAGGGCATTCTGAGGGAGACCGTCTCTGTGGCGGTAGAGGAGACCAATCCAGGTGTTTACTGTGGTGGACAGGGTTTTGAGGTGGGTGTGGAAAGTGAGTGCTGAGTCAAAGGTGATGCCCAGGTATTTGTATGCTGTTACCTGTTCAATGGGGTGTTTGTTGCTGGTGAGGATGAGGAGGGAGGCAATACTGGCATTGCTCTGATGGTGGGCGAAGAGCATGGATTTAGTTTTTTTTTGAGGTTCAAGACCAGATGGTGGTCGAGGAACCATTTTTCAGCTTGGCTGTGTAACCCCCCTGCAAATGGGGGTTCCCAAAAGACTTCCAGGAGCTTGCTTGAATGCTCCAAGCCTGAATGGTGTTTGGCGCTTTAAGCCATTTATCAGTGAGTGTTTTAGAACCTCTGGTACTGTCTCTTAAGAGCTGTCTGCTTGCAGACATAATTAGTTTGTATGGGGACTGTGTGTTTTGATTGAGTACCACTCAAGCTGCTGCTAATTCACTCCATTTTGCAGTCACTAGGAGTGCAAAGGAACCTATCTGAAAGATGTAACTGTTTGCCAGAAATCATGTAGAGTAATAATGAAAATACAGTTTGTCTAACCTGTTTTCTTTGCAGTCAGAACTGTGTCTGCCTAGTTCCCCATTCTGGTTTTGAACTGCTGAACTGGACCAATCAGTGTGGGGTAAGCTAGCTCTAAAATGGTGCCTTGGACGAATCAGAACTTGGACTCATAATCTGAGCCAGCCACAAGAGGATTGCATGGGCAGTGACTCTGGGAGATGCAGTTTAGACTTAGGAGCCTTTTTGGACCAACAGCAGCAGTCTATTGTGAGTGACAGCCAATCCAGTCAAGAACTGGGAGGAACTCAAAGAAAGTGCCCGGTTTTGTCTGTTGGAGTTTCAGTCAGCTTTGGCAGTGAAGGGGAAAGAAACCCTGTGCTCCTTCAGTGCACAGTTTCAGTCAAAAAACGTGTGTAAGGCCCAGAGTTCCGGTCTGCAGCTTGTGTAACTGCTTGTTAGGACTGAATCCATCCTGTGAAAAGAATCAAAGGATCTCTGAAGGTAGAAACCAGGCTCACCCTGTAGAAGACTGGAGAAATTGTTGAATTGCACTCGGTCTGTCAGGAACTGAATCTGCTGTGTCTTCTCCCGGGTATTGTGCAGTAATTGCGATCGGGATAGAGAAGTAGCCTGCCTGGTATAGTACTTTCTTTTTTTTACCATATAAATGTGTGAAGAGTCTCGTGGAGCTCAAAAGTAGCCCTGCTGATGTTGAAGGACCCTATCTTGTTTGGAGGTCGTGAGTACTAATTCAGGGTCGCTCCTGTTGAATTGCCACATTAAATCCAAATGGAATCACTGTACTGCTGACTGTTTAAGCTAATTTTTCTTTTCACTGCAGTGAAAGGGCCCCCACCAGCTGCCAGTTTGACTAGCCATTAGGGCTTGGGCACCCAGGGACAGTAACTGGTAGGATAGGCCTATGCACGGAGTCATAGGTAGATAGTAAAGTGATAAGCTAATTAACCTGATTTCCCTGCCCTTGTTATATCCCCTAAATAAATCAGAGCTGCTTGTTTCAGCAAAGTTATACTGCCTGAGGTATTTGTCTATGTTAAAGTACTGTACTGTGATTGTTGCACTGTATCTTATTTTCACAGGAGGTCCCAGTGCGGGAACCAGACCTGGGGGTAAGTGTATACTGTGAAGGTAATTCTGATATATTGTGTGGGCCACTAGTGGGAAGAAAGGGAGTTGCAGTGTCCCAGAGGGCTGTGACCAAGTTAGTTTAACTACTGCAAACCCTGACCTCTGGGTGGAGGCACCCGCCATTGGATCCAGGCCCCTCAACCTGTTAGTGGCAAATCAGGCAGGGTAGTAGCCCCTGGGATAACGCCATCTAGGGGTTACATTTTGAGGCTCACCGCTGGGATTGTGTGTCCTCTAGTGGCCATATTCTGAACCACTGTTAAGAAAAAATGGGTACCCGACAGAAGTGGCTGTGCACCGCTGGTGGAGGGTGTACTGGGAGGACATTGACCCCCAAAATGCTATGCTTATCCTAGACATCCCCTGGGTATCAATACGGACACTGTACAGGAGTACTTTCCAAGGTGGAAGGTTTACAAAACCCTGTGGTGGTGGGTCGGCATGCTAATCTGCTCACCCACACTTTCCTGGCCCTAGTAGAGTTTAAGGATCCCATAGATAGCTCCAAAGTGCCACAGACCATTACCCCAGAGGGAGCCCTCACTGCCTGGAGAGTGATAACTAAGTACAGTAAATACCCGGGGAATGAGCCCCCACCACTGTCTGAAACTTTGAGGAGAAATTTGCTAAATGGTTGCTGGGGAAGGGAAAACTGTGGAGGACTTGAAGAAACTATTCTTGCCACCTGGGGTGTTCCTCCCAACACCCTCTCCCGCCTCCAGTACCGTAATGGTGGCTAAACCAATGCAAACTCCTATTTCTGCACCTGCCATTAGTCACGACTCTTACCGAAGGTTGAGGATCTTCTCTGGCACCCTCCCCACCCCCCAAGGGGAGGATGACTGGGAGACCTGGATAGACTATGTTGCCCCCCAAGTGCTAGAATGGCAATGCTCGGAAGCCGAAAAGTGAAAGAGGGTTAGTGAGAGCCTCCGAGGTCCTGCCCTGGCTACCATCCGTGCTAAATGGGCCAGTAACCCTGAAGTGACTGCACAGGCCTATCTTGAGGCCTTGGAGAATGTGCATGGAACCCAGATTCTGATGAAGACCTATGGTGGAGAGTAAGAGATGCACAACAGTACCAAGGGGAGTTGTTGTCTGTGTATGTATCTCGCTGGAAAAATTGTTGCAAGAATGCCTCAGAAAGGTAGTTTGCCAGCGATTGAACTGGACCAAACCAGGCTGGACAGGATCCTTAAGTCTGCCCCTTCTCAGAACTGCTGTTGCCTAGTACGCTTGGCAAATCGACTGGAATCCCCACCCTCTTATGATGAGTTAATGAGAGAAATTTGAGGAGTTGAGGAAGGCGACCTCGGGAGGACCTGCACCAATAGCTGCGCTATGACCCGAGTGACTGAGGGTGGCCCATCAAGTGAAGTTCAGGGGCAGAGGTTGGCAGTCAATGAGTGCTCTGATAAGGAAAAAGATATGCCACAATGGGGCGAACTGTTGAGAGAGATCCGGGAATTCAAAACAGTCCTTTATGAAGGCCACGCCTCAAAGCAGGGCCCTGACCTATATCCGACTGCATCTCTATGGGGTGGGATACCCACCATGTATCTCCTGCTGATAACAGCTCGAACTCGATTCCTTGACCATGGAAGTGGAGAAACTGACGAGATGTCTCCAAATGCTTATCACGCAAGAGACAGAGATGGCACCAAGGTTTCCAGTTAGTAATACCCCTGCCCTGGCTCCCAGTGTGGCTCTCGCCAGCTCAAACTCCAGAAAGTATGTTTTGCTATAATTGTGGAAGATGGGCACATGGAAAGGAATGCCGTCCCCAAAAGACACTGACAAAGTTGCACATAGGCTACAAGGAGAGCTTCGGAGAACAAATCAGTGGTTAAGGAGGTGCACGAAATGATCCCAGTGAGGGCACCAAAATGCTAACTCACGCCCTTTGTGGCAAGGTCAGTTGCCCAGGCCCCACTACCACCTCTCCAGACTGGTCCAGAATAGTGGGTCCCTCCATGGAGACCACTGTAAAGGTGAATGGAGTGTCTACAAGAGCTGTATTAGACAGTGGCTCCCAAGTGACAATTATGTTCCAGGATTGGTGTCAGAAGCATTTGTCAGATGTACCTTACAACCATTAGAAGGACTGCATGTATGGGGTTAAGTGAGAAGGCCTACCCCTATTCTGGGTATATCCGAATTTGGCTGTCTTTTCCCACCTCCGTGGCTGGAGTGGCCGAACAAGTAGAGACTCTAGCCTTAGTGTGTCCCCCACTGGACTGTATGATGGTGTCCTTTGTTGATTGGAACAAATGCTCATATGTTCGGAAGGCTGGCACAGTTGTGTTATGAAAACAGGGTCAAAGACTAGTAGAGCTTTAAGAGCTCCGGCTTTAATTAAGAAGGCCTATGAGGCACAGAGAGATGCTGAAAAAATAGAACCAGAGGAACCGGTCGGAATTGTATGGAAGAAGGATCCTGAGTCTCTGATCCTGGTGCCAAATGCCCAGTGTACCTTATAGGAGAGGTCCATATCAGAAAGGATGTTAAGAATAAAATATTAATGTTGGATGCACCAGGCGATGGAAATTGCCAGAGGGACTGCTGGTCAAGCCTAGTATTTTGCCCGCTAGAGCCCATGCTTATGCCAGAAGGGTAATGGTCCAGGTTCATAATGTGTCTGAAGAGACATTCGAGTAAATAGAGGTTGCATCCTGGCTAATGTGCATTGTGCAGACACTGCAGTGCTGCCCAGCAGCAAGAGTTCAAGGAAGAATGACAGAGTAACGCCTGACTTGTTTGATTTCGCGACTCCGCTGCCAGCTGAATGGAAAGTGAGGATCAGTGAGAAGCTTGACCAGAGAGACCAGGTGTTTCTTTAAAGGAATGGGATGTAGGATGCGTGCAAGAGCTGAGCACAATATCCGCCGCATGACGAAAGACCATTTCATGAGAGGTCTCACGCCTGGCACCTGCTGACATAGATGATGTGAGACGGCATCTGCAAGAAATGTTAGCTGCTGGTGTAATACAAGAATCCAGAGCCCTTATGCTTCCCATTGTGGTAGTGAGGAAAAGAATGGAACAGTAAGGATGTGTGTGGATTATCGCACCTTAAACCGGCGGACTATCCCTGATCAGTACACAATGCCCCGATTCAGGATGCTTTTGACTGCCTAACGGGAGCAAGTGGTTCTCTGTGCTGGATCTCCGCGAGGGTACTACCAGATCCCGATGGCCCCAGAGGACCGGAGAAGACAGCTTTTATCTGTCCGCTTGGTTTATGAATTCATGAGGATGCCTCAGGATTTCAGTGCCCCAGCCACTTTTCAATGTATTGATGGAGCGTGCAGTGGGGACATGAACTTACTAGAGTGCCTGGTATACCTAGATGATGTTATTGTGTTGGCAGCTCACTGGAGGAACATGAGAGCAGATTATTTAAGGTATTGGACCGACTGGAGGACTTTTGGCCTTAAACTGTCCATTGATAAGTGTCAATTCTTTCAAACATCAGTAAAGTATGGGACACATAGTATCCACTGAGGAATAGAGACCGACCCAAGTAAAGTTGAGGCCTTGACCACCTGGCCACAGCCCAAAAATCTAAAAGAACTGCAAAGATTCCTGGGATTCTGTGGTTATTATCGGCGTCATCAAGGACTATTCAAGAGTGATCTGTCCTTACTTAACCTTACTCAAGGGTATCCCCAACCCACAAAAATACCAAAAGTCAGCATCCTCAAGACTGAAAGAGTGTATTTTCGTCCGAGTGAAGTATTTGGGGCCGCTGGACCCTGATTGTGAGACTGCTTTTCATGAGATCATATATCAACTTACCCATGCTCCAGTGCTGGCCTATGCCGATCCAAGAAAACCTTACATCCTGCACACTGATGCTAGCTTGCAAGGGTTGGGGGCTGTGTTGTACCAAGAGCACGAGAATGGCCTGAGACCAGTGGCCTTTGCCAGTAGAAGCCTGACCCATCCGAAAAGAACTATCCTGTACATAAGTTAGAGTTCCAGCTTTGAAGTGGGCTATTGTTGACCAATTCCATGAGTACTTGTATGGGGCTAAAATACTAGTAAAACTGACAATAATCCTTTGACCTATGTGCAGACCTCAGCTAGTTGATGCCACTGGCCATAGGTGGCTTTCTGCATTATCTACATATGACTATGCTCTCGAATACCAGCAGGTCTGAACCCATAGATGCTGATGCTTTCTCCCGAGGCCTGTTCCCCAGAATGATTGGGTCTGATTGGCAGAACCTGACATTCGGCACTCTGCCGGAAGTTTGACAGGGAGGAACAAATGTCCACGGACGCAGTGGACTGCATGGTGGTTTGCTTGGGACCCTCTGAGAATTGCATACCTGCTGCTTATTGCCACTTTTCTGCACAGATATTGGTGCACTGCCTCAGCTGGACAATGACAGTATTCGCGGGCTCAATCTCGATCCCATGATCAAAGCAGCTTAGAAACCCTCTATGCAGGAAAAGATGTGTCCAAATTACGCTCCACTGATTTGAGAACTGCACTGTTATACAAAGAAGGTCCTAAGTTGAAACTGATCAATAAACTGTTATACAGAGAAACAGTAGACAGAGGGGGACAAGTAGACAACAACAACTAGTGCTGCCTACTGCCTTTCGAGACTCAGTACTGATGTCCTTGCACAAACCGCATGGGGCACCTTTGGTATAGACAGAACACTTGACTTGGTGAGATCCAGATTCTATTGGCCTAAGATGGGGCTGATGTGGAGCAACATATCGGAACTTGTAGCTAGCTTACAGAGGAAAGCTTTCCAGAGGGCTGCCCTTGGTTAACATCACCACCAGTGCACCATGGAGCTGGTCTGTATTGATTTTCTGAGTTGAAACAGATCAAAGAAATATCAGTAATGTGCTGGTGGTCACTGACCATTTCACGAGATATCCAAGCTTTCCCCACCAAAGACCAGAGCATCCACTGTGCCAAAGTACTTGTAGAAAACTTTTGTTCACTATGGGGTCCACAAAGAATCCATTCTGATCAAGAGAGACTTTGAGAGTCGTCTGATCAAAGAGATGCTTCTCTGTGGGAGTGCGAAAGTCCAGAACCACTCCTTACTACCCCAGGGGAACCCACAGCCTGAACGCTTCAACCGCACTTTGCTAGATATGCTAGGCACCCTGCACCCAAAGGACAAGCCTAGATGGAGCCAACAAATTAGCACCCTGGTAGATGCTTATAACTGCACCAAAAGTGATGCCACTGGGTCTCCCTACCGCCTGATGTTTGGAAGAGAAGCTCACTCACCAGTAGATGTGTGTTTTGGGGTCTCCTGATGGGGTTCAAGCTGACAACTATTTACAGTATGTGCAAAGTTAAAGGCCCAGCTAACTCATGCGTACTAACTGGCTCAAACCATGGCTGCCAAAAGAAATCTGGCCAACAAAGAACGGTATGATAAAAGGTGAAAGCACAGGAACTCCAGGAGGGGAGATCGGTATTACTAAGAAATCTGGGACTGCATGGCAAACACAAGATTGCTGACAGATGGCACCATCTCCCTCACATTGTAGTGGGCAAACTAGATGATCTGCCAGTGTACAAAGTAAGGCCTGAGAACAATTAAAGATGTAAAACAATTCAAGGAAATCATTTAGTGCCCATTGGACAAATCCTGATTGAGTCTGAGCCCCAGAAGATGCCCCTCTGGACCAGTGACTAGAGCTGCTGCTAAGAAAAGATCAAGAAGTCTGCAACTTCAGAAGCAGAGTTAAAGTTCCCCCTGCACAAGTCCCAGTTGAGCATGACTGTCAGTCCATATCAGAAGAAAGTGAGAGTGACTTTGAATACTATCCTTCTACGAACTGAGTCAATTGTTCTGGGCAATCCCCTAGTCAATACTGGAGACAAAGCTGGGCCTTCTGACTGTCTAAGCCCCAAGCTTCATCCCTGGAGCCAATGCTCCCAGAAAGTGAAGTGCAAAGCATCAGATCAGATGAAATGGAATCATTGTGCATGGTTGAACTGTTTGAGCTTTCAGGGAGGAAGATGATAGATTGGGGCAGACTGGTGATACACCTGAACAAGAAGAGTATTTTGAGTGCCCTGACAGTCCACTGCCAGTGTCCAAAGCTCTCCATGCAGCCAAATGTTGTGGACTCAGAAACTGTAACTCCTGGAGCTGAAAGTGCCCCAAGTTCTAGCCTCTCACCCCCATGGAGACTCCTGACAAGTGAGGACAATGCTGAAAATGAGGCTCAGAGTGCAGAGACTGTAACAGTTCCCCTAGAAAGACTGGTCAAGCTGTAAAGCCTGTGGTGCACCTCAGTTATGATTCACTTGGGAGGCCTGTGGACTTGCCTCTCAATGTTGTCCATAAAGGAGTGCATGTGTCCCCAGCTCATTGCCTAAACTGAGCATCAGTGCTAACTCAAGTTACTTGTGTTGCCCTCTAAGTATGGTGCCCTTGCCCCATCCAGCCCAAGGTAACTGATGAGAAGGGCCCTCTCTTCAGATTTCATGTACAAGAGGTAATAACTTGAGTTATGGTACAATGTATGTAATACTGTGTAAAGAGTGGCGATACTGCAATGTTTCAGAAATGTGTTCTTGGTAAAATGATATATTGACTGATGATTACATGTGTGAGCCTAATGCAAATGTATATGGTTGCAGTTGAAACTTATAGGTACTTGCTTGACGCGGACGCCAAGCTTTCCCAGGCCAGGAAGGTGTAACCCCACTGCAAATGGGGTTCCCAAAAGACTTCAGGAGCTTGCTTTGAATGCTCCAAGCCTGAATGGTGTTTGGCGTTTAAGCCATTTATCAGTGAGTGTTTTAGAACCTCTGGTACTGTCTCTTTAAGAGCTGTCTGCTTGCAGACATAATTAGTTTGTATGGGGACTGTGTGTTTCTTTGATTGAGTACCACTCAAGCTGCTGCCAATTCACTCCATTTTTGCAGTCACTAGGAGTGCAAAGGAACTCTATCTGAAAGATGTAACTGTTTGCCAGAAATCATGTAGAGTAATAATGAAAATACAGTTTGTCTAACCTGCTTTCTTTGCAGTCAGAACTGTGTCTGCCTAGTTCCCCATTCTGGTTTTGAACTGCTGAACTGGACCAATCAGTGTGGGAGTAAGCTAGCTCTAAAATGGTGCCTTGGATGAATCAGAACTTGGACTCATAATCTGAGCCAGCCACAAGAGGATTGCATGGGCAGTGACTCTGGGAGATGTAGTTTAGACTTAGGCTCCTTTGGACCAACAGCAGCAGTCTATTGTGAGTGACAGCCAATCCAGTCAAGAACTGGGAGGAACTCAAAGGAAGTGCCCGGTTTGTCTGTTGGAGTTTCAGTCAGCTTTGGCAGTGAAGGGAAAGAAACCCTGTGCTCCTTCAGTGCACAGTTTCAGTCAAAAACGTAAGGCCCAGAGTTCGGGTCTGCAACTTGTGTAACTGCTTGTTAGACTGAATCCATCCTGTGAAAAGAATCAAAGGATCTCTGAAGAGTAGAAACCAGGCTCACCCTGTAGAAGACTGGAGAAATTGTTGAATTGCACTCGGTCTGTCAGGAACTGAATCTGCTGTGTGTTCTCCCGGTATTGTGCAGTAATTGCGATCGGATAGAGAAGCAGCCTGCCTGGTATAGTACTTTCTTTTTACCATATAAATGTGTGAAGAGTCTCGTGGAGCTCAAAAAGTAGCCCTGCTGACGTTGAAGGACCCTATCTTGTTTGGAGGTCGTGAGTACTAATTCAGGGTCGCTCCTGTTGAATTGCCACATTAAATCCAAATGGAATCACTGTACTGCTGACTGTTTAAGCTAATTTTTCTTTTCACTGTGTGAAAGGGCCCTACCAGCTGCCACGGTTTGGACTAGCCACTAGGGCTTGGGTACCCAGGGACAGTAACTGGTAGGGATTGCCTGCACAGAGCCATAGGTAGATAGTAAAGTGATAAGCTAATTAACCTGATTTCCTGTCCTTGTTATATCCCCTAAATAAATCAGAGCTGCTTGTTTCAGCAAAGTTATACTCCCTGAGGTATTTGTCTATGTTAAAGTACTGTACTGTGATTGTTGCACTGTATCTTATTTCACAGGAGGTCCCAGTGCCGGAACCAGACCTGGGAGTAAGTGTACTGTGAAGGTAATTCTGATATATTGTGTGGGCCACTGAGTGGGAAGAAAGGAAGTTGCAGTGTCCCAGAGGCTGTGACCAGGTTAGTTTAACTATTGCAAACCCTGACCTCTGGGTGGAGGCACTCCGCCATTGGATCCAGGCCCCTCAACCTGTTAGTGGCAAATCAGGCAGGGGTAGTAGCCCTGGGATAACGCCATCTAGGGGTTACAGCTGAAAACGAGCTGAAGGAATCCTGGAAGTGGGTGGGGTCGGGGTGGGAGGCGATGAGGACTGTGTCATTGGTGTATAGGAGCATTTTTCTTGAGCAGGAGCTAGGAAGGATGTTGAGAAAGAGACTGAACAGAGTAGGGCAAGGATGGACCCCTGGGGACACCGGAGTGGATAGGCAGTGTGGTAGATAGGGTACCATTTATCATGACTCATTGGGATCTGTCATGGAGGTAACTAGAGAACCAGGCAGGGGGGCCAGATGAGAAACCCAGTTTGTGGAGGGAGTCGACCAGGAGGGGGTGGCACACAGTGTCGAAGGCCTTAGATAGGTCAATGAACACTACCCCTGTAATGTCACCAGAGTCAAGTGCAGAGTGTATGTGCTGTGAGAACTCCAGTAGGGCCAATGTAGTGGTGTGTACAGGGCAGAAGCCATGCTGCTCTGGACACAGTATGTTGTATTTGGTAAGGTATTCCATGAGTTGGGTGGAGACTATTTTTTCCAGGGCTTTAGAGACAGGGGGGAGGATGGAGATTGGCCAGTAGTTATTAGGTACTGTGCGATCTCCATTCTTATGATTTGGGGTGATTTCAGCTGATTTCCAGGCATTCAGAAACTGACCAAGATAAAGGGACCAGTTTAGCAGGTCAGTGAGTGGGTTAGCATGACATCTAGAGTTAGCCGGAGAATCCTGGAGTCGATCAGGTCGCACTTGGGTTGTGGCTGGAGAGGGTTTTTAGCAGGAGAGGTTTGGTTTCATGGGGGGATATGGTATGGAGGAGAAATGGGAGGTGATCCAGGGTTGGGGGATAGTGACCAGGTCAAAGAAGTGGGCAGGAAGGACTGAGCTGAAATCAAAGAAGGTAGTGTTGAGGCATTCAGCAATATGTAGGGGGTCAGTGGTGATAATGCCATTGATTGCTATCTGGGATGGGGGAGCGGGTTTTTCCATTGAGCTCCTTAATATTGTCCCAGAAAGCACGTGCAGAGCCCCAGGAGGAGGCCAGGGTGGCTTGATAGTGTTTAGATTTTGCTTGCCGTATGGCCCAGGTGCATTTGTTACAAGCAGCATTATAGGCCTGTCTGTCCACAGGCCTGCCCAACTCCACCGCAATATGCCATAGGTTGTCTCTCTGTCTCAGTTGCTGAATAAGAAAGGGGGGAGATCCAAGGGGCATTCAGTCATCTGGGGAGGGTGCTGGTAAAGGGGGCAAAGAGGTCACAGGCCTTGCAGAAAGCACTGGTGAGGTAGGCTAATGTGGCATCTATATCGGTCGTGAAAGAGATTGGGTCCAGTCTATTTGGGATAGGTACTGCCTCAGTTTACTGAGGCCCCCTGGGTGAAAGCAGCAGTGGGAGGTGACTAGGGGCATGGGTTTTTGTGTGGGTGAGGACCAGTGACAGAGGATGGGGGAGTGGTTGCTGAGTGAGTTAGCTAAGATATTAACATCCTTTATTTTGTGGGGGCGGTTGGAGAGAATTACATCAAGGAGGGAGCTGGTGCCACTTGACTGATTGAATCTGGTCGGAAGTGTGACTATTGGTTGCTATAGTAAAATCAGCTGATCACGTGATCAGCTGGTTTTATTATAGCAAGTGTGCAAGTGTTTTAATTCAAGAGAAGGCAGACGGCCATGGAGGAGGGAGGGTTGTGCCAGGCATCTTCTCAGCTTGACTTTGGATTTCTGCCTGGATGCTGGACTGGGTGGGTGGGTGCCAGGACAGTAGCTATGGGTGGGGGGGTCATGATGTATTATGTTTTTTTTAATTAGTACAGACAGAGCACAGAAGTTTACAAATCGACCATGGAAGAGGTCGAGCCATGGTCACCCCATACCCGCAGTTTGTATTACTATTTTACAAAAAAAAAAAACTTGTGGGTGCTAGGAGGGAGGGAGTATACTTTTTTAACAAAGGGTGAAGGGCTGGGATTTTTGCTGTTTGCATGGGCTGGCAGAGGAGGAAGGGGGCTTCTTACTGGGTCATAATGTTGCATGCTTAATAGCGTACGGCATTATGGCAAAACCCGGACCTGTGTGATCCCCAAGTTGGACCCCCCAGAGTTGAGAATCTTTAGTGGGGGTGTCCAGGGGGTGCAGCCCCCCCAGTAAGGGGGGATATAGTGGGTGGGGCCCCCCCAGAACAAATACATGATGCTTCATGGCATTAATCACGCAGCAAGATAGTGCCATGCGGCATTATGTCTTGTGACATAATGACCCCATGCCAGGGGGTTAGTGCTAGTCTTTTTTTTTTAAACAGTGTTTCCCAAATACCAGATGAGTAGTGAACTATTTGTTATTCAGATCTGAATAATGAATAGTGCATTATTCATGGTATTCAGGAAATAATATTCAGGCTATGCACAGCCCTATTGGCAATTAGGTGTGCTGGCCAAGGCAACTAGCTTCACCTGAGCTCTTTTCTTCTAGGTTGCTTGAAAGGACAGAGCAAAGAACCTTACCAGAGCAACAGTAAGGATTAAGGCTTCTTTTGGCTAGGCAGGTTTACTGTGTGTTGTTATTTGTATTTTGTACTCACAGGGATTGTTACTGTTTGTTGCTAACATGTTATTGCTTTATTTTTCTCTGATTCAAATTGTTGTTGCTGGGTATACCTTCTGCTGCATTATTACAGGGTGTGCCTACAGGTGTGTGCTTACCAATTACTGCTGTAATCTTCTGATTCAAATTGTCTTTTGCAAGGTATATCTTCTGTTACTGCTTTATTTTTCTATGTAGCAAAGTGTTTCTTACAGGGTATATCTTCTGTGAAATTATTACAGGTGGTGCTTTACAGAATTTACAGTTTGAGCTGTCATTAGGATAAGCTTTCAGGGCTACTGCATTTGCTACTGGCTGATTGTTTCTGCTTTACCTCCTAGTTTCTTTCGTTTGTGGTTCTTCTTTTTCAGCGGGAGAAGGGCCAAGCCACCCACCCCCATCCCTAACCACCCCACACTACACTCCTTTTATAGGGTAGCACAGTCGTGACATTTCCTGTAGCAAAGCAGGAAGGGGCGAATCCTACGGTATCCACACAGTGACCTCATTTACAGGGGCACTAGTAATTTAACTTGTTATAACAAGTTATAGAAAAATAAACAAAACACAAAATCAAACTTTTGCTTTCATTTTCTTCCTTCTAATTACCCTGACCAGGTTATAAACCCAGCAACTTACCTGGAATGGATATCATTAACTGCAGATATTGTGGAACCCTTTTCAGAAGGGCAGTTTTACAGGATTTAGGACACTGTCGTACATGCTGGGCCATTGGAGATCTAAGGGCTCAGCTCCAGACAGCATAGGCAGAGATTGCGCACCTCAAATTGTATATTCAAGAGGAAATATATTATAAGAACAGCCCGCAATTTCCCCAACACCCAACAGAAGCACCTCAACCACAGAGGGTAGTTGGTCTGGGAGGTTGGCAGGTGGTTAGGAGGGGAAAATCGGGTGCCACATCACTCAGTGCTCTCCAACATATCACCTCCACAAACCATATAAAAACTAAAAGCAGGTATCTGCCTCTATCTCCGAAATCAAACAAAGGGGCAGAGGCTACTGCAGAGCAGGACACTGCAGCACAGGAGCTAGCACAACAAAACTCGCTCAAAACAGGAACCAAAACAAAAAAGGAAATCAAAAAAACATCTGATCATAGGAGACTCCATGATTCGGGGATTTGATACATATCTCCAGCCAGGGGTAATGGTCATATGTCTCCCAGGCACATCAGCGTGGTGAGACACTAACCGTATTACAAAAATTGTTGAGGAAGCAGGAGAAAACACTGATGTCCTGGTACACATAGGGACTTATGATCTCACCAGCCGGTCAGTTGTGGAGACCAAGGAACACCTGACCAGGCTGAGTGACAAACTATCATCCATTTCATCCGGCATCTCCTTCTCTGAGATCCTGCCAGTCTGGGAGAGGGGGACAGATGGATGGAAGGTCAGAGAAGGGGAGATAGGGGAGTTAAACATGCAGCTCAAGGGCTGGTTCCAGGAAAAAGGACACACATTTGTAGGGAACTGGCAACAGTTTTGGGAGTGAAAGTTCTTTAAATTTGATGGACTGCATCTGACTAAGGAGGGAGACAGTGCATTGGGAGAGAAGTTTGATGTCTTTGCAGAATATTTAAACTAGCAAAGGGAGAGAGGGGTGCAGCACCCAAAACGTCGAATGGGAAAAGCACCCCTTCCCCTTCAGCTAGTGATCAAACAGGAGTTCAGCATGTTTGTAGTTCATTTGCATCACCAGGTAAAGAAAAAGGTCCATCTCCCCATATGATGCACAGGGGAAACGCTGGACCTCACCCAACAACTAACACACTGAAATCTGACCAATGGAAAATCATGTACACAAATGCTAGCAGTCTGGGAAACAAGATCCCAGACCTGAAATCATCCAAGCAGACCTCTAAAGCAGTAGGTAAGGCTAGGAGGGTGTTAGGGTGTATTAGTAGGAGTATCACAAGTCATAAGAGGGAGGTAATAATCCCTCTTTACAAGACACTGGTTAGGCCCCATCTGGAGTACTGCATGCAGTATTGGAGGCCACACCTTCACAAGGACATTAACCAAATTGAGGCAGTCCAGAGAAGGGTAACCAAAATGGTGCAGGGACTGCATCAGAAGACACATGAGGACAGATTAACAGAGCTCAATATGTATACCCTTGAGCAAAGGAGGGAGAGAGGTGATATGATCAAGGCATTCAAACACCTTAAGGGCATTAACAAGGTGAAAGAGTCTAACATATTTAAATATAAGAAAAATAGCAGGACAAGAGGACACAGCATGAGATTAGAGGGGGGCCGATTAAGGGGGAATGTGAGGAAATTCTTTTTCACAGAAAGGGTGGTGAATGCATGGAATGGCTTACCTCAAGAAGTGGTGGCTATGAATACAGTGCAGGGCTTCAAACAGGCATGGGATAGGCATAAAGGAGCAATACAAATGAGTATGAATAGATAGGCCACTGACAGAGCAAAGGCCAATGGCACATTTATAAGGTAGAAAAAGAAATGGGCAGACTGGATGGGCCTTGCAGTCCTTATCTGTCGTCAAGTTCTATGTTTCTATGTTTCTACCTGCAGGCAATAATGACAGAGGCTAAACTGGACATAGTAGCCATTAGCGAGACATGGTTTACCAGTAACCACACTTGGGAGACTTCAGTACCTGGCTATGTACTGTTCAGAAGAGACCGAGGTGCAAAAAGGGGGGGTTGGAGTGGCACTTCATGTCAGTGAAAATATCAAAGTTACAGAAATTCAGAATACACATAAGGAGCCAGAAGAACTGTGGGTCTCCCTGGAAACAGGAAATGGGACAGCCATATGAACTGGGGTTGTGTACAGGCCTCCAGACCAGGGGGAGTACATAGGCATTTTACTGTTAGAAAATATACAAAACATGACAGTTAAAGGGGAGGTTCTGATAATGGGAGACTTCAACATGCCAGATACAGATTGGTCAATACCAGCAGGGACACCTGCCAGAACTAGACACATGGTGGATTCCCTGCAGGGGGAAGGCCTCAAAAAACTGGTACAACAACCCACAAGAGACAGGGCTATCCTAGATCTAGGACTGACTAACAGGGAAAGGATCACAAATCTTCAGGTAGAAGGTCACCTGGGTGCCAGTGACCATCACATGGTACGGTTCAATTTGGCCACTAGAACAAAATCAACCCATTCCAAGGCAAAAATATGGGACTTCAGAGGAGCTGACTTTGATAAGATGGCCAACAGAGTTAAGCTAACCCTGGCAAAAAGAAATACAGGTAAGGGGGTACAGGCAAAGTGGGCAAGTATTAAAGATGCAAAACTTGAGGCAACATCCCATGGTGTTAGTGAGAAAAGGAAGTGCAAAAGAAAAAGGAAACCACTTTGTTTCTCAAACACAGCAGCCGAAAAAATCAGAGCCAAAAGGCTGTCCTTCAGGAAATATAAGGGAACACAGCAGAATGAAGATAGGGAGGCATACCTAACTTCCCTAAGGGAAGCAGGGAAGGCAGTAAGGCAGGCAAAGGCCCAAACCGAGGAAACACTAGCACAAATAGTAAAAGTAGGTGACAACACTTTCTATAGATACATTAGTGAAAGGAGAAAGTCCAGAGGGGGGTATTGCTAAGATCAAAAGGGATAAGGGGGCATGTGAGGAGGAGGACCATGTAAAAGCATCTATCCTAAATAGATATTTCTGCTCAGTATTTACTAAAGAGAAGGTAGGGCAGGGCCCACAGCTCTGTACCATGGACACAGGAGGGACAGAGGTGTGCGCTAGTCCCTTCACAAAAGAAAGAGTCCTACAAGAGCTCAATAAGCACAGGGTGGACAAGGCAATGGGACCTGATGGCACACATCCCAGGGTACTAAAGGAGCTAAGGGTGGAATTAGCAGAGCCATTATCAGAACTGCTTAGTAGTCTCTGAACACAGGAGAGATCCCAGAAGTTTGGAGAAGGGCTCATGTGATCCCGCTCCACAAGAGTGGTAGCAGGGAGGAGGCAGGGAACTACAGACCAGTCAGTCTTACCTCAGTAGTTGGCAAGATTATGGAGATACTCCTTAAGGAAAGGATCATGCAACACCTGGAATCCATAGGAGCACAGGATCCAATACAGCATGGGTTTACAAAAGGAAAGTCTTGTCAAACTAATCTCATAGATTTCTTTCACTGGGTAACCAGAGTGGTGGACCAAGGGGGAGCAGTTGATGTTTCCTACCTTGACTTCAGCAAAGCTTTTGCTACTGTTCCACATAGAAGATTGATTAATAAGCTGAGTAGGCTTGGGGTGGGTCAGACATTGGTCAACTGGGTGGCAAACTGGTTGCCGGGCAGAAAACAGAGAGTGGTGGTAAATGGTATACAGTCAGAAGAGATGCAAGTCACAAGTGAGGTACCTCAGGGATCAGTCCTGGGGCCAGTACTCTTCAATATCTTCATCAGTGACATTGCAGACATAGCCTCGAGGAAAGGAGGGAGAGGGGGGGCATGATAGAAACTTTCAAGTACCTCAAGGGAATCAACAAAGTCCAAGAGGGTAGCATCTTTCAAAAAAAAGAGGTGTGCAAGAACAAGGGGGCACAATTTGAAGATAGAAGGGAGGCTGCCCAGAGGTAATTTTGGGAAGTATTTTTTCACAGAGAGGTTGTGGTGTATGGAATGGCCTTCAGAGGAGGTTGTGGAGTCAAAACAGTGGTGGAATTCAAGCATGCATGGGACAGTCATAAGGCAATTCTAGGGGTGGGGGTAGGAAGAAGTAGGCTGCTGGTTAACTAGGATCTGCAACTTATCCATCAGGTAGGGAAATGGGCAGACTGGGTGGGCCAAGCGGTCCTTATCTGCCGTCAAATTCTATGTTTCTATGTTTCTATGCAGATGGACTGGAGGATAAGGTGTGTCTGTTTGCAGATGACACCAAGATCTGCAACAGAGTAGATGATCCAGATGGGGTGGGCAAAATGAGAAGAGATCTGGATAAACTAGCAAAATGGTTGGAAGAGTGGCAACTGGGGTTTAACGCAAAGAAGTGCAAGATCATGCACATAGGAAAGAGAAACCCTGAAGTCACCTATAGCCTGGGAGGGGAGTTGCTGGCAATCACAAGGGAAGAAAGAGACTTCGGCATCATCATCTACGATGACCTGAAATCATCCAAGCAGACCTCTAAAAGCAGTAGGTAAGGCTAGAGGATGTTGGGGTGTATTATAGGGTATCACAAGTCGGAAGAGGGAGGTAATAATCCTTTTACAAGACACTGGTTAGGCTCCCATCTGGAGTACTGCATGCAGTACTGGAGGCCACACCTTCACAAGGACATTCACCAAATTGAGGCAGTCCAGAGAAGGGCAACCAAATGGTGTGCAGGGACTGCATCAGAAAACATATGAGGACAGATTAATTGGCTCAATATGTATACCTAGATCAAAGGAGGGAGAGAGATATGATTGAAACATTCAAACACCTTAAAGGCATTAACAAGGTGAAAGAGTCTAACATGTTTCAATATAAGAAAAATAGCAGTACAAGAGGACACAGCATGAGATTAGAGGGAGGCTGATTAAGGAGTAATGTGAGCAAGTTCTTTTTCACAGAAAAGGTGGTGGATGCATGGAATGACCTACCTCAGGAAGTGGTGGATATGAATAAAGTGCAAGGCTTCAAACAGGCATGGGATAGGCATAAGGGAGCAATACAGATGAGTATGATTGGATAGGCCATTGACAGAGCAAAGGCCTATGGCACATTCATAAGGTAGAAAAACAAATGGGCAGGCTGGATGGGTCTTGTGGTCCTGATCTGCTATCAACTTCTATGTTTCTATGTAACCCTAACACCACATTTCCCTACTTTTGTAAGTTTAACCATAATTAGTGCATTAACAAAGCTTTTTGCAATACATTTCCTAACTTTTTGAGATAGTATAATTACATCCTCATTTGCCTGTGGGAGCGAAGGACCCTATGGGCCCTGAGCTTCCATTTCTGCCAAAACAGCAAGTTCTTTCCTTCGTTGCATGGTTTGTTAAAGTTTCAATGTTATCCTACAGGAATTTACATTTTTTATGAGTTTTTTTATGTTGCCCCTAAATGTTTAGGCAGAATACAGTATACATTTTCTTCTCGTACTCATTAAAACCTTGATTTCATATATAGATTGTACTTAAGTCCAGATATTGAGGAGTTATGGCTTGTTGAAGTTCCAGTGTTATCCTATGGAATTTTCATTTTGTTTTCTATCACCCTAAATGTGTGTTATTCTTCTAGTATCATTAAGACCTTTGTTTGATATATATATATATATATATATATATATATATATATATATATATACTCTATGCAAAAAGCTTTGCCAATGCATCATTTAGGAGTTAAAACAAAAAGTCAGAACAATGGACCTTTAAGGTTGCCCCATCCCCTCCTCATGGACCCATCATCATCCAAAGATTAACAGCTGATGGTGTGTCATTTGAGTTTGAGAGCCTAAATGTCACCCATTCCATCTGTAATCATATTCACAATCCACGGTAAAGAAGAATGGGGTGACATTTAGGCCTCACAACCCCAATGACACACCTGTCAGCTGTCAATCTTGGGATGATGGGTGGGTCCACGGGGGGGGATGGGGCAACCCTAAAGGTCTCATGTCCTGACTTTTTGTGTTTTAACCCTAAATGATGCATTAACAAAGTTTTTTGCATAGAATTTTCTTACTTTTTGAGAAAGAATAGAAAAGTAGAAAGTTGCACAAGTTAGTGGGAGCAAGCCCTTTGGGCCCCAAGCTCCTATCAACTTGTAAATTCCTGCCTAAGATAATAGTTCAAGTACTGAATATCATATATATTTCTGGCAGTGCATATGGTTGGGAGTGTAGGGCGCACCACCTTGAAAGAAAGCAAAGTGTCAGTCAACAGAGTGGTATAACTCAACACCTGTTTACATGTCAGACACCTAACCACTATAAATTACCTCCATGACAGTAACGCTAGGCACCCTATAAATGTGAAGCCAGTACTGCAATGCAAAACTCCATATGCAAAACAAAAAGTGTGTCACACAATATGGGTGCAGCTAATGAATTTTCCAACACCTAAACACCATAATTCACATGGACAGCACATCTCCTCAACATGCTCCAAATTTCAATGTAAAAGACCAAACTGTTTCCAAGATATAAAATGCGAAAGTTTCAGGTTTCCATTCATCACACTGGCAGAATTCTATACCTATTAACATTTTACACACCTAACAACTGAAAAGTACATCTATGGCAGTAAGGCTAGCTACCCTAGTAATTTAAAGCCACTACCACCATGGAAAACACTGTCCGCAAAACGTAAACTGCCTCACGCAATATTTCCACAAAAAATGTATTTTCTGACACCTAAGTACTATAATTCACATCTACAGGGCATGCCGTCAACAACCTCCAAATTTCAAGTTAAAAGACCAAACTGTTTCCAAGATGTTTAATTTGAAAAATTGTTAAAATTGTGCTATCTGGTCCCTCCCAATCTGGCTATCTAGTCCCTCCCTCGTGATCAATGATCATGATCAAAAAATCCCATGATCAAAGAATTTACAGGCTTGCAATCAAAGAATTTGCAGACTCATGATCAAAGAATAAAAAATGTTAAACAATTTTTAGAGAAAAATACATGAAACCACAGCCATGACTAGACAGAACAAATTCCCTTGAGCAGATCCCACCCTAGTTTGCCTTTAGAAGTGACCCCTGTGCTGAGAAAATTAAATGTTTCATGTGACCATCTAGTCGCACCCTCACAATCAAAGATCACAGTCAAAGAATCTTGAGTTCGAAGAATTTGCAGGCTTGCGATCAAAGAATTTGAAGGGTCGTGATCAAACAAAAAAAATGTTAAAAGTCAATTCTTAGGCAGAAATGCATGGAACCACAGCCATGCCTTGATAGAATGAAGCCCCCTAAGCAAAACCCACTGTCATTTGGTTTAATAAGCCAACCCTGATCTGAGTAAATAGATTTTTTCCAGTGGCCATCTAGTCACACCCTCGCGATCAAAGATCACGGTCAAAGAATCTCAGTATTAAAGACTTTGCAGGCTTGCTATCAAAGAATTTGCAGGCTGCTATCAAACAATAAAAAGTTTTAAAAGTCACTTTTTGGGCAGAAATACATGAAACCACAGCAATGCCTCAATAGAATAAAGCCTCCTGAGCAAAACCCACCCTCATTTGGCTTAATAAGCCACTCCTGAGCTGAAAAATAGATTTTTTTCAAGTTTCCATCTAGTCATGCCCTCGCGATCAAAGATCGCGGTCAAAGAATCTCGCGATCAAAGAATTTGCAGGCTCGCGATTAAAGATTGTTAGCGAGCCACGATCAAAGAATAAAAAAGTTAAAAACTCTATTTTTTCACCATTTTGAAAGAAACCATAGGCATGGCTTGATAGAGGCAAGACCCCTGAGCAAAACCCACCATAGTTTCACCTCAGACGTTCCCCCTGGGCAGAGATATTTGAATTTTTCCGATCATAAACTAAAAACAAGATGGCGGCCATCATGATCAAAGAATTCCTCATGATCTAAGATTCTTTGATCATGAGCCTGCAAATTCTTTGATCGTGAGGTAGGACTAGATGCCAAAACCCCACTTTTCTTTCACAAAATAACCATATAAATTTCCCCTTTGACTTATAATGGGAAATTAAAACTTTTATAACTTTTGAATGGATTAATATTTTTTCACCAAATGGAAAGTGGCATGTTCCTTGACCCAAGCTCTTTCAGCTGAGCAAAGTTGCAGAGTAGCACACCACACGATGCCATGCAGCACCACAGACAAAATCAAAAAAGCTGCCCACATAACTGGAGAAAAGTGCATTTTCAGCATTTTGGTGTGCAAAAACTGTAAGTCCAACCGATATGAAATTTAGCAGATCAAGAGATCTACCATGCCTCTCCACGCATACCCAATTTCTTGCAAATCTGTTGAAAGGGTCCAATGTTATTAATGATCAAAATTTTGAGTTTAACATAGAAGAGGCTTCATAACCATAAATATAGGGGTGCAACCGAGCCCCTATAATATATTCCATGACCGAGCATGGTGACTTGCTACAGTAAAGGAGAATTGGGGGAGATTTAGGCCTCATGACCCCAATGACACACCAAGGCATCTGTTAGACTGTGGAGGATTGGGGTGGTGTGTATGAGGGGGGTTGGGGTTCAACCCTAATGTCTCATTTCCTGACTTTTTTTGCTTCAACCCTAAATGAAGCATTAACACAGTTTTTTTTGCATAGAATTTCCTTACTTTTTGAAAAAATTTAATATAAGTAGTAAAAAACATGTATTGGTGGGAGTGCAGAGCCCAGCTCCCATCAAGTTGCCAATATTTGCATAACAATATGCATCTGGGCCCATGCTCCCACTTATGCAAAGCTACAGAGCCATGCAGCAGCACTATAGGGCACTAAACCCTTGTAACACTAATTTGTGCATATCATGGGAACTGTAAAAGCTAGAAAAAAAAATTCTAGCATCATTGTAATTGTGACAGTAAGTACTTCACGAAACATCGAAAGACCGTACCCATATCTCACATCGTTTCTGAGTTATGGGCATCAAAAAGCACTGGACAGACACTCTTTCATCCCTTGTGACAGTACTTTCACACTATCTCATGAACCATGCAAATCCATTGAAAGGGTCCAAAGTTATTAACGCACAAAATTTTGACTTTAACATAGAAGTGACATCTCAACCCTAAATATAGTGGTGCGACCGCGCCACTATAATAATATAATAATAGCCACTCTGGTGGTAGAGGACCCCGTCCTCCCATCAACTTGCCCATTTCTGCATAACAATATGCATCTGAGTGAGCGTGGGCCCTCTGGGCCTGCGCTGCCACTTTATGCATATTTACAGAGCCATGCAGCATTCCTACTGGCCACCAAATGCTTGTAACAGTAATTTGTCCATATCTTGGGAACTGTAACAGCTAGAAAAACAATTCAAGTATCATTGTAACCATGATAGTGAGCAGATAATGCCACAATCATTGGCCATACCCATATCTCACATCGTTTCTGAGCTATGTTCACCAGAAAGCACAGGACAGGCACTCTTTCAACCCTTGTGTCAGTACTTTCACAATATCTCATGAACCATGCAACGTACAAACAAAATTCCACTGCAGGCTAACTCTACAATGTCAAATCTTTTTCTAGTGGCTAGACCACTTAAAGGTGATCTAGTCACCTGTAGCGCAAAGTCTGTATCTCGCTTCGTTTCCAAGATAACGGTGCCGAAAATCATGACACTGACTGCAATGTAATCCTATGGGAAAAAATTCAATTATGTCATTGAATATTTCTGCAATAAATTATTTTCCCAAAACCTAAACAGCATAGTTCACATCTCTATGACATCCCCTCAATGCCCTGCAAATTTCAAGTAAAAAGACCAAACCGTTATTGAGATATGGTCATCTCAGTTTGGGCCATCTGGTCTTTCTCATTAACATCCCAAAAATATATATACATTTTCCCATAGGATATAATGGGAATTTCAAATTGTAATAACTTTTGAACAGATTAATATTTTTTCACTAAACAAAAAGTGGCATGTTCCTTTGCCCAAGCTCTTTCTACTTCCCAAGCTTTGGACCAATAGCCCACATGGTGTCCACACATCACCATGGACAAAAAATGCGCAAACGTGGCAAAAAAAAGCATTTTTGGCACTTCGCTGCGCAAAAACAGTGTGTCCAACTGAAACAAAATTTAGTAAATCAAGATATCTACCACACCAGACTGTTCTTTCCAACTTTTGTGTAAATCCGTTGAATGGTTGCAAAGTTATTAACGTGCAAAATGTGAGGTTTAACATTAAAAGTGCCTATCACAATGCAAAACGCTATATGCAAAATGTAAAGTGTGTCACATAATATCTCTGCAGCAACCTAATTTTCCAACACCTGAATACCATAAGTCACATGTATAGGACATCCTCCAAACACCCTGCAAATTTCAATTTAAAAGACAAAACCGTGTCTGAGATATAACATTTTAAAGTTTGAGATTTTCATTGGTCAGAGTGGCAGAATTCTGCACCTGTTTACATTTTACACACCTAATGACTGAAAAGTACATACATGGCAGTAAGGTTAGCTACCCTATAAATTTCAAGCTACTACCACAATGCAAAATGCTGTCCACAAAACGAAAACTGCACCATGTCATATCTCTACAACAAATGTATTTTCTGACACCTAAGCACCATAATTCACATCTACAGGACATCCCATCAACACCCTCCAAATTGCAAGTTAAAAGACCAAACCTTTTCTGAGATATTTAATTTTAAAAGTTGTTAAAATTGGGCTATCTGGTCCCTCCAAATCTGGCTATCTAGTCCCTTCCTCGGGATCAAAGAATCTTTGATTGGGAGCCTGTAAATTCTTTGATCATGAGGAGGGACCAGATGGCCAAAACTCTATTCTTTGTGTGCAAAATAACCATATAAATTTTACCTTTGACTTATAATGGGAAATTAAAAGTGCTATAACTTTTGAATGCCTCAATATTTTTTCTCCACATGAAAAGCAACATGTTCAGCCAGTGATGCTCTTTCAAACGAGCCATGTCACGGAGTGGCATGCTTACACAACAGCCATGCAGCACCATGGACAATATCCCAAAACTGCCTCCAAAACTGGATAATTTTGCATTTTTCAGCATTTTCATGCAAAGACTCATAAGTCTGACCAAAACAAAATTTGGCAAATCAAGAGATCTACTATGCCCCACCACGCATACCAAATTTCCATTGAACGGGTCCAAAGTTATTAACACAACAAATTTTGACTTTGACATAGAAGTGATCTCAACTCTAAATATAGTGGCTGCCACCATGCCATGTGTATAATATATATATATATATATATATATATATATATATATATAATGGTAGCACGGTAGTGCTACCATAGTTAGTTGAGTAGCATTTTTAAGGTTAAAGGATCAAATTTTGCACCTTAATAATTTTGCCACTGTTCAATGGATTTGCCTGAAATTTGGTATGCTTAATTGGGCATGGTAGTTCTTGGGATCTGCCACATTTCATACCAGTCAGACATACAAGTGCAGAGTTATTAAGCAACAACAAATTGCGCAATTACGCTTTTTTGTGATTTCTTTGCTCTCACCTACAGGTCACACAGTTTGTGTGACTTTTCTAAATACATCAGGGAATGTGTCTGGGGTCCCTGGTGTATCTTTTTGAAATTTTGTGAAAAAATGTTGAACGGTTCAAATGTTATTCAAAAAACAAGTTACCATTATAAGTCAATGGGAAAACTTAATAAATATTCGGCACTTTCGCAAATGCACTTTTTAGTGTCACAAATGGCCCTAGTAGTGTCGTAGAATCCACCATTTTGTTTTCAGTTAGCGATCAGAAAAATGCTTGGCATTTAAATTTAGGAGTCTCTAGGGACACAATTATTTTTGTGTTCACCTAGTCGGACCCTGAGGATGATAGCCATGTCTTTATTTTGGGGTTAAACACCCCAGAAATATGTTTTTCAAATTTCTGGAACCAGTAGTGCCACAAAGTAGTGTCGCACGCACAACACTTTCACAAATTTTTGTGAAAAGTGTTGCAAATTGCAACACTACTTTCCAGGCTATGGCCAAAATAAGAGGAATTCTTTGTCACCCTGCTGCGAACAAACCGTTTGGTCGTTTTGGCTGAGATTTGGAGGGAAGGCAGCCAACATCTCACAGATGTGCCTTTTGGTGGTTTTTAGAAACAATTTCACGGGTTGCCAAGTTACAGTACTCGAAGTCACCATTTTCCCATAGATTTTCATTGGTAGGCATGCGCCACGCTTTTCAGGGCTTGTATCTCGAAAACGATGCGAGATATGGATTTTGTTGTGAGTGATAAGGCTATGCAAATCAAAAACCTAGCCAGGAAAATGCATGATTTTGTGACATTTAATTTTTTTTTCTACGTCGTGCAGTTGCTGAGATATTAGCAATTAAGTACTTCCAATGCTTGTTTTAAGCTTTGATGACCATTACAATGCATACATTCTTTGTGTTTCTCTATGCACCTGTTTGGCAAAAACAGGGTATGTCCTTCAGTTACTGTTACAGTTACTGTTTCCACTTGCATTTATGTCCCCGTTTGCATTACCGTTACATGTACACCACGGTGTCACGTTACTTCCTATTCTCATTTGCACTTGTGTTTCGATTACTGTTACCATTTACGTTTCCACTACTGTTTCTGTTTACGCCACTGTGCACATTGCCATTTGTGTTTCCCACAGCCCTTTCGTTTGCATTTCTGTTTCTCTTTCGTTTTGCATCTTCCTTGCTGTTACTGTTACCATTTGCATTTGCAATTGCATTACTGTGCCCCTGCGCATTACGGTTTGCGTTTCCATATGCACTTGTGTTTTCTTTGGTGTTTCTGTTTCCTTTTCTGTTATTGTTGCTGTTACCGTTACTATTTGTGTTTCCAATTGCAGTACTGTGCCCGTGCGCGTTTTGGTTTGCATTTCTGTATGCATTTCTGCTCCCATTTCCATTTCTGTTTCCTTTGGTGTTATTCTTCATGTTAACTTTACCATTTGCATTTACAATTGTGGTACCGTGCCTGTGCGCATCATGGTTTGCATTTACATGTGCGCTTTCATTCGCATTTCCATTTTTTGGTCCTTTTCGCATTCCTTTTTCCTGTGACACTTAACATTTCTATTTAAAATACCACTGCCATCACTGTTTGTGTTACCAGTTGCATTTTTGTACATGCTTCAATGTACGTTTGCGTCACTGTTTGCTTTGGCGTCACTTTGTGCTTGCATTTTTATTAATGTTTCCTTTACCATTTACATCTCCATTACCATGTGCGCCACTGTTGGCACTTATGTTTGCATTGCTGTTCCTGTTACTATGTCACTAAACATCATGTGTCGGGCCCCGCGCTCCCGCCACTGCATTACTTTCATTATTTCTCATCATCATTCTCAAAAAGAAGGGAAATTAGAGGCATAAAAATCCATTTACTGCATCAGTTAGGGTTGTTCCACAGTGACAAAAGCAAGGAAATTCCCTGTTAGGGTTGAAACCCTCCTTGGACCCCTCCAACCCACCCCCCCAACCGGCATCGGGGTGCTTGTTGGGGTCATCGGTCCTAACTCTCACCCCATTCTCCTATTCATCAGCTTCTTTACACCCCTGACCCTCAGACCAGGTACTGCATACTGAGTGTAGATCTACAGTAAAAATAAACCCATGCACATCGATGCTGCACCTCCCTGATTGCAGCAGTAGACAAGTTTGCACAGTTAGGCTTACTAGAGAGACACAACAAAACTAAGGCTGTGGATATCTGGTGTACCTTCCTAATTGCAAGGTCAATAAAGTTAGCACAGTTAGGAGTTGCATGGTCTCAGCCAGGCAATGCCCACACCCACCCCCACAGACCAGGTACTGCGTACTGAGTGCAAAGCCATAGCTAAAATAAGGGATGGACATCAATGGTACACTTCCCTGATTGTAGGTGTACACAAGTTTTCAGAGTTAGGAGTTGCACAGTCTCAGCCAGGAATCCACCCCCAACAAGAGGAGGTACTTCATCCTGAGCATAGAGGTACAGTAAAACAAAAGGCCATGGACATCAATGATATACCTCTCTGATTTCAGGTACACTCCAGTTACCACACTTATGGCTTGCACGGCATCAGCCATGCAATGCTCCTCCCACACTATAGATCAGGTACTGTATACTGAGTGTAGAGACACAGCAAAACTGAGTATGTGGAGATCAATGCAAGAACACTTAAGTTAGCACAGTTAGGCATTCCATGACATCAGACAGGCAACGCCCTGCCCCCCTACACAGACCAGGTACTGCGTACTGAGTGTGGACAAGTTTGCACAGTTAGGAGTTGCACATTCTCAGTGAGGAATTTACCTCACCCCCAAACCAGAGGAGGTACTGCATCCTGAGTGGTGAGCCGTAGTAAACCAAAAGGCCATGGACATCAATGGTATACTTCCTTGATTACAGATACACTGCGGTTAACACACTTATGGCTTGCATGTCCTCAGCCACGTAATGCTCCTCGCAGACTGCAGTTTAGGTAATGTGTCCTGAGTGTAGGGTACAGCAAAACTGAGGCTGTGGACATCAATGGTGTACCTTCTTAAATGCAAGTTCAGTAAAGTTAGCACAGTTAGGAGTTGCATGGTCTCAGCCAGGCAATGACCCCACCCACCCCCACAGACCAGGTACTGTGTACTGAGTGTTCAGCCACAGCTAAAATAAGGGCAAGGACATCAATGGTACTCTTCCCTGATTGCAGCTGTACACAAGTTTAAACAGTTTGGAGTTGCACAGTCTCAGCCGGGAATTCCGCCCCCCCAAACAGAGGAGGTACTGCATCCCGAGTGGAGAGGTACTGTAAAACAAAAGGCAATGGATTTCAATGGCACAGCTCCCTGATTGCAGGTACACTCCAGTTAGCACACTTATGACTTGCATGACCTCAGCCATGCAATGCTTCTCCCACACTATAGACCAGTTACTGTGTACTGAATGGAGAGACACAGCAAAACTGAGGCTGTGGAGATCAATGGTACACCTCCCTAATTGCAAGTACACTCAAGTCAGCACAGTTAGGAGTTGCATGAGATCAGCCAGGCAATGCCTCCGCTCCCCCCTACACAGACCAGGTACTGCGTACTGAGTGTGGAACCACAGGAAAAATAAGTCCATGGACATCAATGGTACACTTTGCTGATTGCAGCTGTGCACAAGTTTGCACAGTTAGGAGCTGCACAGTCTCAGATTCAGGAATTTCCCTCGCCCCCCAGCCAGAGAAGGTACTGCATACTGAGTGGCAAGCTTAGTAAAAGAAAAGGGCATGGACATCGATGGTACACCTCCTTGATAACAGGTAACACTGAGTTACCAGTTACTTTATGATTTGCATGTCTCAGCCATGCATCCTCCATACTGCACTATTAGGTAATGTGTCTTGAGTGTAGGTTCAGCAAACTTATGCTGTGGACATCAATGGTATACCTTCCCAATTGCAAGTATACTCAAGTTAGTACACTTAGGAGTTGCATGGCCTCAGCCAGACTATGCCCACCCCCAACCCTCAGATCAGGTACTGCATGCTGAGTGTAGATCTACAGTAAAAATAAGCCCATGCACATCAATGGTGCAGCTCCCTGATTGCAGCTGTAGACAAGTTTGCACAGTTAGGACTTGAACAGTCTCACCCAGGAATCCCGCACTCCCAGGCCAGCGCAGGAACTTAATACAGAGTGGAGAACCACAGGAAAAGAAAGACCATAGAGATGGATGGTAGACCTCTGTTATTTCAGACACACAACAGTGTGTACAGTTGTCTCTTACACAGCCTCAGTCATGGAATGCTACTGCCACACTACAGAAGAGGTAGTGTATCCTGAGTGGATAGAGAGAGCAAAACTGAGGGTGTGGACATCAATGGTATGCTGACCTAATTGCAAGTACACTCTAGCTAGGACAGTTAGCAGTTGCACACCTCAGCTAGGTAACGTCCCCTAGCATGACAGAGATGAGGTACTGCATGTTGAGTGGAGGGACACAGTGGAAGTGAGGCAGTAGATATAATGGTACACGTCCTTGATAATCGGTACTCTTCCATTACCACAGTTATGAACTGCATGGCTTCACCCAGGGTATCCTGCCCCCCCATGAAGAGGTGCTGCATACTGACTAGAACTACTGTTTTTTACAAGTTGTTCAATAAAAACAATGTATTGTTATGAAAAGATTTTATTTGTACACAAAATATATATACATGTATAAAAAGACATGTAAATAATAGTTTAGCTTTTTTCAGGAAAATCAAAATAGACCTACAAAATTATATAGAAATATCTGTTGGAAACAAATTTTTTTTTTATACAAAGATAAATACCTTGTTAAAATAAATACAAAAAAATTAGGTTGCTCATCAAAAGCAGAAGGAGGTGTTTTGCCTGGCTCAGCCAGCCCAGGCCTGAAACTGGAAAAAATTTGGAGGCGCATCAGAAGTGGAAGCTGTTGCGCCAGCTTAAGAGGAGATACCGGACGTAGCTGTGGAGGCTGTCCATCAGTGGTCAGAGAGACTGCTCATGGAGACAGGTGAAGCGGTGCTGCTGTCCACACTGGCACCTGCAGCTGTGCTCACAGGCTCGAGCACAAGATTGACTGTTGCTTGCTGAGCTGTTAATAGGTTTATTATTTTTTCTTGTTGTTCTCTGTTTTTAAATCATTTTTGTGTTGGCTTTTCATTTATTTTATTTCATTTGACAGACAGTCAGCCTTGTGCTCGAGCCTCCGAACACAACGGCAGTGCACATTGTACCGCTTTTTACATGGCTGATCTGTAAAGAGAAAAAACAAACTATTACTATGTGAGAATGTTGTTATGTATAGAAATCTATTACTGGGATGGAGTTATAATGGTATTGTATTTATGTAATTATAGTGTTATGAAGCAGTAGGTGTGTCAGTAGTGTACCATAACAAGTTGAAATGCTGCCACAATATATGCAGTCTGTGCTATATGTGTTGCTTAACTGTACTGTGTATACATTGTATATGAGGCACTGTATTGTGAGTTTGCACTGTCAGTAAAAACAAGTATATATTTATGTTAGTGCATCATCATAAAATAACACACAAGTTGGAAGAGTAAATGATTACATTTAATCATCTACGACGTCCTACTCCTTTAGGTACACATAACAGATTGTATACCATGTCTTGTCTGGTATACATGATTTTTTGTAAGTGAAGAAATGTAATGGCATTCAGGGATTTTTTGTGATCATCTACATTATGTCCCTGTCCCCATCCCTGTCATTGTGTGAGTAGTGAATATACTATGTTATGACTGAAGAGCCCCAGATAAACAAATCCTATGTATGGTGATACTACAACTGTATTGCTTACATACTGCAATAGTTTGGATAGTTGTGGATTTCATGGTGCCAAGGAGGTGAGACCTCCCTGTGAAGACTTATAAGACAATTAGGTTATGTGTATTAAGAGTAGATCTCAATGGTAACAGTAATAGGGTGGCGGAACAGTGAACTGCTGTATGTAATGGTGCAGTGAATAGTGCCAGGCTAAAAGCTAGGTGGTGGGTCATTGGTATAGAGTTAAATAACACAAAAAGCAATGTCATAGGTATTACAGCTGTGTTATTGCAGTAATATTTTACATGGCACAGTTACTAGTTGTATCTTGTAGATATGCAGTGACAGGGTGGTATCCAAGATATGAGTAGCTGATGTACTTTGTACCTCTGATTGTAGTATTAACAAATACTTTTACATGAAATAATACAATGGCAAGAAAAATCCTGGACACTGATTGCTCGGTTCAGATTGGACCCGTGATGTTATCGCAGTCAACATCACGGGTCTTGTCTCAGCACTGTTAACCTGTAGATGGCCATTTGCTCCACATGGTTGATTGTTTCATCTTCTCTTAAAACAGAAATATAATTTCACACAAACACATGTTTAAAATTATTTTTTATTCTGTATAACAATGAGCCACTGTATAATAGTAATAATGGCGACCAGTGTGTGTGTCATTTGGGATAACGTCACGCCTCAGTACACTGACGCACTCGGCCTGCAGCCTTGTTCCCAACTACCTGAGGCGTGACGTTATCCCAGCACGAGAGACACCCTGGAGGGCATTATTGTTTAATTAACTGATACTTTTTGCAGTACTGGATAACGTTTGTGTCAGTTTTTTTCTTGCTCGACTTACGTTCAGGCTAGCAGCACTCCCTGCTTCACCTGTCGACTGGTGTTTCTGATGTCTCCCCAACCACTGTAAGACAGATAGATGGTTTTTAACATATATGAAGGTATTTCAGTTCTCTAAATGATACTATTATTGTATTCTGAGTGTTGACACATACTTTAAACAAAAGAAATGTGTCTATATGGTTCAGCTGTATTACTTTATTAGGTTGTTATTGAAAAAGTTAATAGTTGTTTATTAGCAGCTAAATAATAAAGAGTCCTTATCTGCAAGTGATGGGATACTGCATCATGAGTAGAAAGTTACACGTAAAGAAAGTAGAGACACAGTGACACTGTACGTGTGTTGTCACAGTTTGAGAAATATTTGAACTGGTGAGAAGTATATGGTATTACACATGGAAATCTCACTGCCACAGGCATACTCCTCCCACTGCACATTGTGACAATGTATTTTTTAAGTTTAACAATGGTCATGAACATCTGACTGACAGGTAACCAAATGAATGGTAGACAACTTGGAACACTTAGGTGTTTTATGACATGACACAGGCAATGTCACACTGTCTACTCATACAAGTTGTGAATAGTGCCTTTGCAGTGATAGTGAAACAAATTCTATGGAGATAAATGGTGTGACTCTGTGAGGGGGGGCGTTACTGTTTCATGGGTTTTGACCAGTTACATGCATGGCAACTGTTCAGTTATTGGGTACACAATGTTTATTTCAGTTGATGAATACAAGTTTAATCTCAACAAGAAAGTAACAGTGTTTAGCTGCAGTGTTACAATTATTGGGTACTGTTGCTGTTCCCATACCCTGCCCTCACCCCACATACTCTGTTCAGACACAGACAGACTGGATATTTACAATATGGCACAACAGGGTGGTGGGTTACTGAGATTTACCCATGCTTTGTGTGGTGTGTCATGAGGCGCATCCAAGTGACTTATATCCACACAAGAAGTAGATAAATCACTCCAATAATTCACACTTTGAGTGCCTTATTGTGATTACATAATGGATCCATGTGTAGCATTAATTTAAAATGTGTTTAATTATGCGTTTCATAAATGCCATTAGTCAGCTGTTGGTTATGCTGGATTTACCCATGTTCATGTGACATGTTTTGACCAATGAGGTTACAGGATTTTCACACAACATTGTATTATGTATATCAATTTGATAGTAACATATTCATTGAAATTATTTTGTATGTAATGGTTAGGAAATCACTATGCCTATAGCTGTGATACATACTTATGAATTCACTTTTGTTCAAACAGAACTCAGTTTTGTGACTAAATACTTTGTTCTTCTCTATGTAATTCTTCCTGAGTCATTAGTACTGTGTAAGGTATTGCTTTTTAGTCATACAGTTAAGATGTGATCTGTCTTTAGTGTAGAGCACACAGGGAGGTACTACTACTGGCAACAATTTCAGAACAACTTGCTAATAATTGAGGTCAATATACTTGGGAAATTAGTTATTCTATGTGCTCAGCGATTGTTTTTTGTGTGATAATACACAAACTATTTCCAGTTTGCACTCTGTAGACTGATACAAATTGTACAGTACATACCAATCTTACAGCAGCTTAGTGGCTTTACCGCATTAAGTGTGATCGATGTAGACCTGTAATAGTAACAACGGCTAAGTTTTTCTTGTGGATTTTCTTACCTTCTGACTCAACAATAATCACACTGTCTGCATCAGAATGTTCAGCCTCACAGCCTATTCTGCAGCTGGTACCACCTCGCTTCAGTGGGAATGCCTTCGGCATCTATGAAATGAGAGATTAGAAAGATTGCATTGAGTATGGTATTTGTGTGATTCTAATCGTTGACAGATTTGTCATTGAAACAATGTACTGCATTGATAGTTGATATGACTATCTATAATGCTGATGGATAATTTTGAACCTTGGCAACTGTGTGTCTAAGCTACCCATGCATTTCAATAGAAGATTGACATTTGATTGCTACAATGCAAGGAGCCAATCAGAAAAGTCACATTTTTTAGGTCATTTGAAGTTATTATTATAAGGGTCTAAAAATGCTTACATTTGAGTCATTGATGCTGTTATGAGAGCCTTACATTGATCTTCTTACTACTGTGCTTTTACAAGATACTCTGGAGAGGTTGGGGTTATGTTACATTATCCATTAAATCATGACTTGAGGGTAATATGCCACCCAACTTTGTGCCGTACAACATTATACCCACAGATGGTCATTAAGTAGTACATCTTCGTAACTCAGCAGAGTTCATCATTGTTTACTTAACACAATAATAACATAACTTGTTTTTTTCTACAAAGAAAAACATGTTTAGTGACACATAGTTTATATACTCACGGGTCTGTTAGGCACTTCCTCTTGTGGCTTTCCCTGCTGCCTCCCACATCTTGTAAGAGGTAGTACCAGCTCATATCACTGTCCGTACCTCCTCTTTCTGTTTCAGTATATAGAACCACTGGTGCAACAGCTTCCACTTCCTTTTACACATTACCAGATTTTTGTTGCATACCTTGTGGCTGGTACACATATATTCGTGGATGCGCCTCCACATTTTTTCCAGTTTCATTTTGTACTCTGCATTAGTATGCGTGTGTTTCCCCTGGCCTGGGCTGACTGAGCCAGGCAACTCACCTCCCTCTGCAACCACAAACGCATTCTTACTCAGTGAGTTTTGCTGTAGAAAGCTGTAATAAATAGAGAATAAACTGTATGTTAGAACACAGTGTTGTGAGATATTCATTTTTTCAGGTGTATACATCTCATGGTGAAGATGATCACACACTTAAATGTTTGTGATTGTATATTTAGAGTTATATGGTATTCATAATTAATACAAGTGATGGATTGTGTGTATACACTGTCTGGTGTTGTTTTGTGGCAGTGCAGTGTGAGCTGCACAGTTCACTGTGTAGTGTTACTGGTAGCATCATGCCATTCACTGGTGCTGTTTCTAGTTTTATACAGGTGTTAGTGGTAGTATAGCTGCCAAGTACAGTATTGTATGGTAACTTGGGTGGGGGGGTGATTCCTAGTACTATTGCTGCTGGGAGCATGATCATATAGGCAATCAGGGGGAAGTGAATAGTTAATGCTGCTCAGAATGTTTAATAGTTTGAGTGATCATTACATAATATGAAATTTAAAAAAGTTTTAAATTATAAGTTTCAGTCTGTCTTAGATGTATAGTGAAACAAAATAGTTGTTTTTTAATAGAGCTGTCTATTTGCTATGTCTGTATGTTAAATGAAACTCAGAACATTTACATGAATCTGAATACATGTAACAGTGTGATAGGAAGATAGCATAATTTTGTATGTGTGTAATCAGAAGAGCTTTTCTATTTTTTTACCAATTTAATTGGCTCTTAAAAGAGGCTTTTGTTTACAATTCTGCCTGCTGTTACAGCCTGATATTTTAGAGGACTGTGAGTATCCCATCTCGAAGGTCACCCAGGAAAAGGCAATTGCCAGCATGTGAGAAGTGCACACCATCTGGTAGGTAGAGCCAATCATTACAATATTTAATTTGAGGATGATGTATGGTGTGCATCCCAGCCATGCGAAGGTATCCAGATATTTGAATGTTTACCTTTCTGTGAGCTCTGTCAAGCAGGTACATGTGCTGTTCTGCTTGCCAGACTCTCGCTCTATAATATCAGAAAATATGATTTTACAGGCAGGCAACATGTGCAGGATAGAAGCAAGGTCCAATTTTGCTTCTATGACTAAATCTATCCACCTTTTAGTGCCCAAATCATTACTCCAAGATGGATCAGTAGTATGTTTGGCCAAGCTTGAGTAGTCAAAATTCTGTGATTGTTGGCATAAGATGCTCCCACCTCATGCCACCTCTGCTAAACCACTTTACAGAGCAATTTGGAAGCTGCAGGTCTCTCCCAAATCACTCCTCTGAGCATACTCTGAAGCATGCCTTACTATGCTGCTGCCCACTACCCACACATTCCATCTACTGTTTTCTGCCATTCTTAGCTTTTAAACTGAGAAGTGGACAGACAGCTACCAAAAATCAGTGTTTCACCTGCAGAGGCTAGCCACAAGTGAATGTGAAACTAATGTTTCCTTCTGCTTCAACACTGATTTGTGGGCTGATACTAAACAGACTGATTTGCCATGTTATTGGTTAATGATTTGCCATGATTGGCCAATACAGTGCATGCACTTACTATTATTACATTGAATGGCTGTTCTTGCTGTGAAACACAAATGCAGAGATATTTCTTAGAGGGAAAATGCAACATTGCTGTTCGCTACTTCAAACAATTACAGCTAAACAGAAAATGTGATTGGTTGTCTCTCTTGTTATGATACATGTGCTGCTTGCTTCTGCCTCTATTTGCAGCTCCATCTGTGCTAGTAAGTACTGATAAAGACTCTTACTTTAAACTGTTATAACTTATTTTACAGTATGGCAGGTAAATGATATTATCATAGTCAAATACAGCATGAAAAATGTTTTGTTTAATACTATTTTTACTGCTAATGTTTTATGATGCTAGAAAAGTTGATTTCAAAATGTGGTGTACTTACAGAGTGAAAAGCATGGTGTCTGCAGTTTTCAAAAGATGGCTGCTATGTCCTTCTTCTTCACTGTTCGGTGGTTGTGATTGGCTGTTCGATATGGCCTGATATATGTGGTGGTACATTGGTTGCAGCGTGTGTCACTCAAATAGGCACCAGTCTGTGATTGGCTGACTGTGCAAGGGGTGTAAAATGTTATTTTGCGAAAGTGTAGTGCGTGTGACACTATTATTCGACACTGTCATGCATGCGACATTACTTTGTGACACAATATTCAACAATGTCACACGCCGACAGTACTTTTTTGAAAGTGTCGATGCACGACACTATATTTTTGAAAGTGTCGCATGTTCGACAATACTTTTCAGATCTTTAAAAAATATGTTTTTATTAGTTACAACAGCAGTGTGGATGTTTAACATTATGGCACTGTTTGACTTTTCACATATTTTTATATTTATTGTCATATTATTATTGATGTTATGTTCATCACCATTTGAAAAGACTGTCTATTGATTCAGTGACTTTCGCTTACTACAGTAATTATCTCAGCAATGTTTAACAGGCAGTGGTATTTTTTTGTTCTTATATGACATACAGATGGTGCATGATAGTATCTGATGTTAGAAATGTACTAAAGACATGGATTTAAATTTTTTTTTTTTCTGTACTTCCCATACGGTAGTCTGATTGTTCTGTAAGATTGGTGTACTGAACTGTGAATAGCGAAACACAGAAGATGCCATCTAAACACAGACAGAAGTCTATGCAGAGATGAAACAGGTATCACAGTACTTCACTGTTGCATAAGGGTGATGTGAAAGTCAGTGATGCTTGTTCAAGACATGAAATGATTCAGCATCCCAGTAAAGGAGTGGTTTCAGAGCTTTATCACTCTGTAGGGAAAGTATGTGCTTGCTCAACAGCAAGGAAAGAATGTGTAGCTAAGCAACAGTTGTGCAGATCTGTAAGCAGAAAAGCTACTGTTGCAAAGACATGCATAAACACACATACTAAGCAGCACTGAAAATGTAGAGCTGCTGATGCTTATCTGAGAAAGCAGAAGTATTTTTGATCTCTAGCTTCTAAAGCCAAGATTAAAAGACTTATTGCTGCTGTGATGAGACGTGAGCGCAGAAAATAAACAGTCATCTGAGCTTGATGAAATGTGCCTGAAAGTACGAACATTTGTTAATAGGGCAGTTTTGCTCTTCAGTGTTTGTGACATAAGATGTCTCATACTTGAGCAGTTTAGGAAAATTGTATATGATGTAAAGATGAGGTTACAATGGTATCCTATCTTGAACATGCACAATTTCTGTGATGTTTTCACAGGACAGTGGCTGCACACAGAGCACTCAGAGGCATATTTCTGGGAGGAGTCATATCACTCTCAGAAAAAGGACAACAAGTTGTGCATTAATGAGTCCAGGAAAGTGTGTAATATGCTTAGCATGTGTGATGACACTACAGTAGAGTCAGATGATGAATATGACTCAGCTACTCAGGTTCGTAAGCTGACCATAAAGACAGACATAAACTGTTTGAGAGCATAGACCTTTAGAGATCCATCCACACACTGGACTTATGGGTCACCCTTGCATGCCTAGATAGTGGTGTTTGTAACAGTGTCTTTCACCATATGCGCATGCTGGCAGTACATCAATCAGGAATGAGGAACTTTGTGTACAGGGTATATGAAGTTCATCGAGTTGTCACTCAGTATACTCATCTGAATGAGTTATGTTGTCTGGTGACATGCACGATGCCATTCAATTTTTGAAACAGCTGCGATGTGTCAGCACTGTGACTGATACTGTAGTTACTCAGTCATCAATTGCTGATGGGAACTGTGTCTCTGTCTTAAAAACCTGATATTCTCAAGCAGTTTGGGAAATCAATTGCCAAATCTGAGTTAGCAAAGAGACAGAAGTTTGACTCTGTAACAACAACAAAAATGGAAAGGGACCTGGGGTAGTCATAGCAGATGACTTAAAGGTGGGCAAGCAATGTGAGAGGGCAGTAAGGAGGGCTGGGGGATACTGGGATGCATAGGGAGAGGCATCACCAGTAGAAAACAAGAAGTTGTTATCCCTCTGTACAGACAGCTGGTGAGACTCCATCTGGAGTACTGTGTGCAGTTCTGGAGACCCAATCTCTGCAAGGACATAGACAAGATGGAAGCTGTCCAGAGGAGGGCAACTAAAATGGTGCAGGGTCTGCACCGGAAGACATATGAAGAGAGACTAAAGGAGCTTAATATGTATAGCCTTGAGGAAAGGAGGGAGAGAGGGGACATGATAGAAACTTTCAAGTACCTCAAGGGTATAAACAAAGTCCAAGAGGGTAGCATCTTTCAAAAAAAGAGGTGTGCAAGAACAAGGGGGCACAATTTGAAGATGGGGGCGGCTCAGAGGTAATGTAAGGAAGTATTTTTTCACAGAGAGGGTTGTGGATGCATGGGACAGCCTTCCGGAGGAGGTTGTGGAGTCAAAAACAGTGGTTGAATTCAAGCATGCATGGGACAGCCATAAGGCAATTCTAAGGGGTGGGGGTAGAAAGAAGTAGGCTGCTGGTTAACTAGGATCTGCAGCTTATCCATTAGGTAGGGAAATGGGCAGACTGGGTGGGCCAAGCAGTCCTTATCTGCCATCAAATTCTATGTTTCTATGTCTCTGTGTTTCTGTATGTGTGTCATGTGATCGGCTTTGTAACAAGAAACAAACAGTCACGGTGAACCTGGAAACCTTATCACCACACAATGACATGTGGTTTTGCCTTACAGCATATCTTCTGTTGAAGTGTGACTTTCAGTTAGAACCAATCATTGTGATGTGCAAGCACTGTTTTTCCAAAGTGAAGTGTAACATTCTGCCACCAAGGTCAGTCTTGAACAACATGGAGGCAGATGTGACACCAACTGAGATTTACATTTGAATTTGTTTGAAAGGATTCTTATTCAGACAATGAAACCTTTTCAAACTATTCTATGCATGAATACAAAGACGTGGAATATTCCACAAAGAGAACTCATCAGATCTCTTAAGGGTTCTGTCATGTATCTTCCACTTCCTCTGCAGGAAAATGTGGAGCTATCTCCATTGAAAACACTTTGGTCATTCTTGTAAATGGTGTGCCAACAAAGTCTAAGGAGATTTGGCAGGATGTTGTTAATGTTGAGAAGGTGAAGCTTGCCCTTACTCACTTAAAGAACAACAACCCTTTTATGCAGACCTTAATATTGATCACATCACTACTGTGCCTGTTGGTCATGATGAGTTGGAAAGACAAAGCCAATGATTGAGAAGGTCAATGTGGAAACAATGACAATGTGTACGAACAGTACACAGTCTGCTCACTACATGGCAGAGATCCAGTAGGGGACAACATTGATCTTTATCAAATGAAACAGGTGGAAGGTGAGCCTGTCAGCATTTGGGAGGCAACACTCAAAGCACACTTTTTCCCAGACTTATTCCCAAAAGGGTCAGGTGGTCACCTGGATGAAAGAGAAGTGCGGGTACAGGGTGCTGAGTACCAAACAAGCTGTGTGCTCAGTAAAGATGGCAAATTCAGATGCAACATACAGTACCTGTTCCATCTCCTATGGGAGTGTGAACTTAGCATACTGTCTATGTCTATTGCACATACTATCCGTCTGACTACTCCACTTGATGGAATTACAGCTGCACAGTTTCTTCAGAAATTGAAGCAGAAAGATGAAAATGTGTAAGTGAATTTGTCTTCTATTCTGTCAAGTCTATGTGGCACCAAAGAATATTGGTACCGCAGACACTCTGAGGTGATGACAATGCTGCGAGAGCATGGTGCAGCTATATGGTTTGTCACACTGAGTTGTGCTGAGTATGCCTGGGATGAGGTCATAGAACTGTTAAAGTGGGCAAATTCTGATGTTGAGGGTATTTCATCAATGACCCTCAGAGAAATGTGTTCACTTGAACCTGTCTCTGTCACAAGGCATTTCCACAAGTGGTTCCATGATATTCTGACTTTCATTTTGTCAAAGGACAAGCCGCCTCCTGGTATTGTCTAACATTACTTTTGGAGGACGGAGTATCAGGCGCGAGGTGCTCCTCATATTCACATGTTGCTGTGGATCAAGGATGCCCCACTCATAGGTGAGCATGAAGCAGCACAAGTGCTAGCATTTATCAAGAAATACATCACTTGTCGTGATTCTGACAAGGCACAACAGTCCTACACTGTGGAAGTTGGTGCAAAAGTTCCAGCACCATATTTGTGTGCAATACTGCCACGGGGTAGTAAAGAACAAATCTGATTGGTACACAACATGTCGTTTCGGATTTCCTAGACGTGTCTGTCAGGATAGTTGCATGAATGATCTGTTTTCAGCAATGCGACACCACTTGCAGGCTAAATCAACCAAGAGGGTATATGAGTTACCCAGAGATGAGAAAGAGGTGTACATCAATGACTACAACCCCCACTCTTCTCCTAACGTGGCAGGCAAACATAGATGTTCAGTTTGTGGCTGACAACTCATTGGCTCTGGTGCGGTATGTCACTTTGTACATAACTAAACATGAGCAGACTAGCTTGCAAGATCTTTTGGAAGATATTGCTAGTTCAGGCAAGAGCCTGACATCTCAATTGTAGTCACTGGGCTTGAAGACCCTCTCACACAGAGAATGTGGTGCTTATGAGGCTGGTGATCAATTGATTGGTACACATCTGTACGGCAAGTCGGATGCTGTCCGCTTCTCAGTGTTAACTGCAAAGAGAAGCAAAATGTGTACTTCTTCCTCATGCTGAGATTGAGGAACTGGCTGTCATAGGCTGTCTTCAAGACATATCTTGAAGAATAACCTCATTGACACATATTACCTTGTAGACACGGAGATATGGATAATATGTGTCTATTCCAAGTGGCTAAGGGTATGACTATAAGATGGATTATCTCACCTGATTGTATATGTGACATTTACAAGGTCAGAAGGGTGGATGGCTGTCTTGTTAAGGGACATAAGCCTTGGCTCATTGACCACTGTAAGTTACATCTAGACACATCTGAGAGCAGAGAGCATTACTACTTTGCTCTCCTATTCCTATTTAGACCCTGGAGGAATGAGGCTGAATTGAAAGGTGACTGTGATACATTTGATGAAGAGTTTAATCACAGTTACAAGACATTCAAAAGTCAAAACTCAGAGATATACATACAGAGACTAAATACTGAGAAGGATCAGCTTGAAAAGGCACAGAAGCTACTTGAGGAGGATCATCCTGTTAGCTCACAGGACAATCTTGATCCAGAAGGACAAGGTATCCTTGGGGAACCTCTGCCTCTGAATGCCCCAGAAGTACTCATGTCAGAAGTGGAGAGTGCCATGGAACATGGTACGCACTGTGGTGCTGACCCAGCTGAGTTGAGACAGAGACTCAATGAGCAACAGCGTGTGGTTCACTCAGGTAACTGACACTGTCCAGCATGGGATACTGCATGAAGAGAAGAAATGTGACTGTCTTGACTACAAACCACTGCTGATGTTTGTTAGTGGGTCAGCTGGTACAGGGAAGAGTTTTCTTATTGAGGCCATCACGGCTGAAATACAGAGCTTGACAGGGTCAGTGATGTCTGTTGCTGTTAGTGCTCCCACCAGACTGGCAGCATACAACATTGGTGGCGTGACCTTACACCATCTGTTCATGTTGCCAGTGGAGCATGGCAAAGCAGGAGAGTATCAGAAACTGTCATTTGAGGTTGCATCTCAGCTTTGCCCAATGTTTTGTGAGATGAAGTTACTCATCATTGATGAGATTAGTATGGTCTCTAATTTGATGCTTGCCTGTATACATCTACATCTACAGGAGATCCTGGGGACTGACTATGGAGAAGCATTCGGTGGAAAAAACATTGTTATATTTGGAGACCTTTTACAGCTTGCACCTGTGAATGCAGTACATGTCTTTGCAGCTCTGACTGTGAAGCAGGCCAAGAATACACTTGGGTGCATTGGAGGTTTTAACCTGTGGGAGTTATTTACCTATGTCGAGCTGTATCAGAACATGCCAAAGTGCTGACATGACTTACAAGGCACTGTTGGATCAAGCTTGTACAGGTTCTCTGTCAACAGAACATGCTGCAATGTTAAACGGGCGAAGAATCAGAATGGACACTACATCAATAGAAACTGCATGTGATGCTTTCAGTGATGTGTGTTCCACGGGCACATGCATTGTGTGTCTTATGACATGACTAAAGCAATGCACTGAGTTCAACAGTGCCATGTTGCAGAGAGAAAATCAACTCACACTGCATGCTGTTGACACAGTAAATGGTGTTATTTTAAGTCGGAAGCTGGTAGCAAAGATGACTGAACGACTGTCTGAATTGAAGTCAGATGTTTCATGCACAGCTGGTCTAGAAGCTGTACTTACAGTTTGTAAGAATGCACATGTCATGCTACGCCACAATCTTGATGTGGAGCATGGTATGGTAAATGGTGCCATGGGTAACATCATTGACTTTGTTTACAATGTTCAAAAGACATTTATCGATACACTCGTCCACTTTGACAACATGGAACAACCTGTGCAGATTGATCGCACCTGTGTTAAGTTCCAGGTATTGAAGGATATCTATGTGAACAGGACACAGTTCTCAATATTGTTGCATATGCTGTTTCCATTCACAAGTCTCAAGGCTTGAGTTTGATTCAGCAATGGTGACATAGGGCAGACATTTTCAAAGATGGCATGACCTATGTCGCACTTTCACACGTTGTAGTCTTTCTGCTGTACATTATAACAGTCGCACCTAAGAAGATACACACTGACAAGCACTGTATAGTTGAGTACAACAGATTACGTACCCTATACCGGCCACAGTTGTCTATAATACCACTACCAACGTATGTGGTTGTCTCACATCCTTCAGTCACATCTACAGTTGGTAACAAAACAAAATGAGCTTGCACAACTGATGGAACTGTACAGAGTTCTAAGAAGGTCACAATGTCAAATACAGATGCGGAGCCAGCTGTTGGTCAGAAGTTAGCTGGTATGGCTGTTGTGCCAGTGTTTGACAAAAGTACTAGAGTCAACTGCTATGCTAATGCAGCTATGCAGGTCTTTCTCCATATGCCACACTTTGTTGAAGCAATATCTGCAGCAGGTTATCAACACGGCTTCTGATCAGTCTAACAATGTGTAGTCACTAACACCTCTGCAGCAAGTGCTGGGCACATATGATGGATGCAGTACATTTGCTGCAAACATGCAGCAAGACGCTACCGAGTTTATGATGGCTATCATAAACAGCCTGGATGAAGAGGGAACTTCTATGCATCACTATTTCACTGTGTCATATGTTACCAAGTAAGTGTCATTTTTAGGTAAGGCCATGCAACTCCTAAGTGTGGTATGTTGTGCGCACCTGCAATCAGGGATGTATACATTTGGTGTACATGGCCTCAGTTTTGCTGTGGATCTCCACTGAGCATGCAGTACCAGGTGGGTGGGGATGTCTTGTAGTACATTTAGAGAGTTGCATTTTATTTCTGTCACCTGCTGCTGGTTGTCTGTGATTGGTCATGTTGCCTTGGTCCTCCCACCTACTTGCATGTGTGTGTATGGTGCTGGTGGGGTGGGGGGTGAATGCGGAGTTAGGGTTTTCAACCCTAACACTGAATTTCCTTGCTTTTGTCACTGTGGAACAACCCTAACTGATGCATTAAACTGAGTTTTTTTTTGACATGAATATCTATCTATCTATATACATATATATATATATATATATATATATATATATATATATATATTTATGCAATAGGAGTGGACATATACTGTATTCAGTGTGATAAATGCATTTATAAAATGGGCTTAAGAAACCCCAGTCTCTGATTGGCTACTACATCATCTGCGCCGTGTCCTTATCAGATGATATAGTAGCCAACCAGGACTACTGCCCACCAAGATGCCCCATGACAACAAGGAATCAGTGAGCTCTGCCAAACGTAAACAGAAACACTAACTCACAGAGCTCACTGAAGCGGCAGCAATCCAACACAATGGCTGGCACAGCTCATAGCAGGTAAACGGTAGCCTCTCTGACAAAAATACATTTTCTGTTATGATGCTCCCCCTCGACCAAGCTCAAAGTATACTGAACCACAAACAAACTCTAACTTCTCCTCCTCGATGGTAAAAAAATATGTAGCTTGAAATATCCACTATCCCAACTGTTTTTACAGGCAAACACACCAAGCAGAACCCACTATATAACTGTGCCCGTTCCTCCCACTATCCGAAAAACAACGTCCATTGTTTGAGCCACAATTGCCACTGCACATCACCACAAAAACTTTTTTTATTACTTTGCTTTGCCTCCTATAAAAATATCAAACTGACCTCAGCAACAACATCTGGGAGCGTAACAACTCGCGCATAACGCGCCTTTTAAATGAAACACATACCTGGTCCTCCAGGAGTCACCAGACATGATCCTTTCCAGCTTCCCCACCTCATTTTGCAAAACATTTGCTTATTTATTAAAGTATTTGAAGTACTTTCCCATTTCAGAGCAACCTGCCAAAACCGCGATGACGGAAGCTATGTAACTGGAGCCTAAATACGGCAACTAGTGAGGGACACGCTCTCTCCCACTCTTTGGAGAAAACTCACTCTGCATTGCCTCCTTTATTCAAAAACATGCACACACAAAAAACAAAAAGCTTTTTGTGGAGGACCTTGTGTGTGTGTGTGTCTTTGTGTCTGTGTGTGTGTGTGTGTGTGTGTGTGTGTGTCGGGGAAGCCGATCATACAACCGCACATACAGTGACTCACGAATGATGATGCTGTCACTCTTCCTAAAACCACAAACTACATTATAAATTAAATAAAAAAAGAAACAAATACAAAATAAAATATCCTATCTCTGCCATTGGTCCTTCTAGGAAAGGCTGTGAGGGAACTTGTACAAATATGACAGGGGACTATTTTTCAACATTTCACCTATTAAAACCAATTTTCATGCATATATTGTAAACTTCTATTTTATATTTTTTTTTTAGTAAAATAATTACACAGGGGTGGGAGCCCATTTTATAAGCGCAATAACACACCCTGAGGTGTGGGTTAACTCCTGATAAGAACACGCCAGGTGCATAAGGCACTTTCGCGCAAAGCGCCTGTGCCTAACAATGCAGCTGGGCTTGCTCTTATCAGGAGATAACTCACACTCCGCCATGTGTTATTGTTGTTATTCGAGTCACTGTATGTATAAATAAATTTATACATACAGTGACCATTTATACACACAGTTACTATGTCACAAATCTCTTTAGAATTCATTTAGAATGTTCAGCCTCAGAAGCAGTACTAACCATATTCAAATGGGAATAACTTTAAAATGAAAATGATAGCATGGTACTGTGAGCACGAAAATTGTTCAGCACAAAATTATCTACAAAATGAGTGGTGTTTCATCTATAGATACCTTATAGATTTTTTACAATTAGCAAAAATGCAGAAGAAAATGTAATTTTTTGTTCACTTTTTTGACAAATAAATGTGAATAACTTTAAAACAAAAAATGACAGCGTGGTACTGTGAGCACGAAAAATGTTCAGCACAAAATATCTACAAAATGAGTGGTGTTTCATTTATGGATACATTTTAGTTTTTATAATTAGCAAAGAAACAGCATACAATTCTATTTTCTTTTCCCTTTTGACAAACAAATGTGAATAACTTTAAAATGAAAAGGTAGCATGGCACTGTGAGCATGATATTTGTTCAGCAAGAAGTTTTCTACAAAATGAGTGATGTTTCATTTAATAGCAATCACTATGCTAGGTGGACATATTCTAGGAAAGTTAACCAAAACTCCTGAAATTATAATTTAAAAAAGCTAAACAGTCAAAACCAAATGTTCCTGCAGTGATGGAAAGCATCCTACTGCATAATGAAGTATACAATGGTGAGTTTTAGATAATGATTTATCTACATTGTGTTGTTTGATTCGGACACCTCACTAGTGGCTTGCACCACTCGTGAGGTTACCTGAGGTCAAACAGCACTTGTGTAGATAAATCATTTATCTGACAGCTCACCATTGCATATCCCTTATTTATATCTATCTATATATATATATATCTGTATATATATATATATATATGTAAATGGAAACCATTGGGATACTGGATCCAGATATAGTTTACCTAATATCCAATTGGGTTGGATATCTACCAGATTGGGTATTAAAAGTATAAAGAACTCAAAGCAAACATGATTATCTTAATAAAATCGCAATATTTATTACATGCCATGATACAAATTATTATTATTAAATTAAAGTTGATTAGTTTAATACTGCATCAAGTTTAAAAGTCACTGAGCTTTGAGCTTACTTCATGCTTGCTTGCTTACTTGTGGAGGGGCAACAAAGCCAATGAATAAAACACAGGCTGCTGTACCGAATAATAAGTCTACTGTTAACATTCAATGCTCGGTTTGCTGTGATAAATTATATTTTATAAATAGCAGCAAGTTCACATTATGCTGTGACAGTCTGGAGTGCCTGGCAGTTATGATGTCACCAGCCATACTGAATACTCATTCACTTGAAACACTGGTAAGAGGTCCTGACAGGTAACATTTTGTGATCTTTGCCAGTGTAGGGAATCTGTGCTCCTGAAACTTCTAGTACTGCAGAGGATCTGGGTGTGCCTTTTCTGCCATGATGTGCTCAGCAAGGTACATGTCTAATTCGATGTTTCTTGGACAGTTGGCATCCAGTTCACCAGCTGAAAAAAAAGAAACCCTTTAGAAAAATACAATATAAGTCAGTCCTGTGGCACTGAGGGTTGAGGTGCTGGATGCAACACCTCGTGCCACGCCAGTGACCCGGGTTCTGGAACAGACTCAGGACGCCGGGGGCTGGCAGGGTAAGGAGAGGATTGAGCATCTGTAGGGACTACTCTCCTCTTCTGGGGTGGGTAGTGGGAAGGTTTCACTCTGCAGCAGCCTCTGGGGGAGACCAGAAGCTCTGCAGATGTGGCACAAGCGGGAGAACAGCACAGAAAATGGAAATCCGCTTCACAGCCAACCGGATGATGGCCACCAGTCCTCCACTGCTATCGATGCCCTGAAGGAGCCCTTCCACCTCAGCAGCACCCTGGGGCCAAGTATGTGCTGGTTGTCCCACCCAGTGCCTTCCCCCTCAGAGGAGGGGGACCTGCCCGGTGAAGAGTTACACCGGGTTACCCTGGGGGCAGCTGCTATGTGAGGCGGAGGGTTCAGAAAGGGACAGGTGGAGCGGTAGGGACCTTGGTGACCTGAAGGAATGGTGGGCCATGTGGCACGTAGGAGAAAAAGAAATAACACAAAAAAAAAAGAAAAATATAATATGACTACCATACTACCAGAGTACCAGAATTGTATACCTACATGACTGGGGCAGTTGCTTTGTCTGGCTAAACATCTCCCAGGGGTCATCAGCATCACTTTCTGTCTGTGCTGCCACACTTGGTTGCTGATTGACAATTGATGTAGTTAGTTGCTCCTCGAGTTCCTCCACCAGCTGCTCCATAACTGCTTTCAGAAACATTTTGCTGTTTAATGTTTGGAAGAAGTGGAGTTTGTATTGGCAATCTAGCAGTGTGGCTGCTACCACTTCCTTGCAGGACTTGTAATGTTCAAGCCATGAGTCCATAGCTGCCAGGAGAGCTTTCCTCATGCCAATCAAGCCAGGTATTTTTATATTTTCAACAGCGTGGTACAACACTGTGGCCATTGGAATTAGATGCACAGGCATCTTCTGAGCTGAGTCTTCATGTCTCATTTTCAAAAGGTCTAAGCACAGCACATAAATTTTCAGCCAGAGCCCATTAAGCTGAAGTAAATGTCTGATTATCAGTCTCTGATGCATACACAGTTAGCACTCTGCGCTGTTCAATTAAGCACTCAAGCAAGTAAAAGAACTGTTCCACCATGTGGAAACATCTTGGTTTAATCTGAGCACTGGGACTTGAAGGGTAGTTTGCAGGCAAGTCAGTTTCTCTGTGCACTGGATGAATGTTTAAAATGACCCACTATAACATGTCCTGTTGTCAGGAGATCTTCAACAACCTTTGCTTCATAATTGCCTCATTAACAGCTAATTGTAATGTGTGAGCTAGACAACCCTCCCCAGAATGGCACTTAGCATGATAGCTTTAACAATATTGGCCCTATTGTCCCTTAACAAGGTGTCTCCTTATGCCTCAATTATCCAGCACATGGAGAAATTCCCTGGACAAGTTTTCTCCTGTATGGCACTCTTTATGTGCCTTAACTCAAGTAATGCTGCTTTTCTTTTAAAATCACAAGTAATCCAATGTGCTGTTATAACTAAATATGCCAAGGCAGAGTATTCATTTGTCCAGGTGTCCATTGTGAAACTTAATGAATTAGCCTCTGATACAACAAGTTTCATTTTCTCTCTTATGCAATTATACATCAGTGGTATGATTTGGTCTGAAAAGTAACGTCTGGAAGGAATTACATATCGAGGTTCCAAAACTGCTGTCAGTCTCTTAAAGCCAGGGTTGTCTACAATATTAAATGGTTGCTCATCCATTGTCAGCATTTCAGCTATGGAATTAGTAATTGACACAGCATTGGGATTATCATTTGAAAGGGGCTGCAATCTGGAAATACATTCCTCTATGGTTTGATCCTCTTTTTATTTTTAGCAGGGGACTTATATGACTTTTGTTTTATATGCTCTAATTTCTCTCTTTCTGATTGCATTTCAATAAATTTCTCTCTGTGCATGTTTTAATGTGGTTGATTAGGCTGGATGTACCATATGATTTAATTGTGGAACCTTGGCTAATGAAGGTGGGCATCTGGTGAATGCTGCACTCGCCTTCAAAGTCTGTGTCACAGAAAACTGAGAAAGAACACCATACCAAGCTTTTTTGTGTCATTATGATGCATTTTTGGCTATTATATCCCACAGAAAACAAAACGCAAAATGTAAACCTCCTTCGCATGCACACTGTCTCACATCACCAGACTGTAAAAAGCTAACTACCCGCCCCCTTTTATGAGCCACTATCCAGCCAGACTGGATATCTCTGCAGGGTCCAAAAACCAGTCAGATCAATAACTTGGGTCAGATACCCATGCATCCCTAATATATATATATATATTATGGTAGCACGGTAGTGCTACCATAGTTAGGGTTGAGGAGCCATTTCTATGTTAAACCCCAAAACTTTGCACCTTAATAACTTTGCAACTGTTTGATGGATTTGATTGAAAGTTGGAATACACAATCAAGAACCATAGGCCTTGGCATCTGCCAAGTTTTGTACTGGTCGAATACACGGCTGTGGAGTTATTAAGCATGATTTGCGCGCGCATTTACCCTTTTTCTGGAATTCTACGGTCGCACGTACAGGTTGCACGGTTTACGTGACTAGCCCAACATCTTCAGAGAATGTGCGGCTGGGGTCCCCAATGTGCCTTTCAAAGATTTGGTGAAAAAATATTAAACGGTTCAAAAGTTATTCAAAAAACAATTTCCCATTATAAGTCAATGGGAAAAGTTGACAAAAGTTCGACAGTGTCGTAAATGCATTTTACTTTGCAAATGGGCCTGTTACTTTGCAAATCAGCCATTTTGTTTTCAGTTGGTGATCAGAAAATGGTTGGCATTTAAATTTGGGACCCTCTAGCAACCTAATTCTTTTTGTATTCACCTAGTCGGACCCTGAGGATGCTTGCCATGTCTTTATTTTGTGGTAAAACACCCCAGAAATATGTTTTTCAAATTTCTGGAAAAGTACTCAAATTACTTTGTGCTCATGAAAGTGTCGAACTTTTTGCAAGCTTTGCAAATTCAGATATTAGTTTTCTACCTGTGGGAAAGTGACAGCGATTCTTTGGCACTGCGCTGCAAAAGAACGGTTGGTAGTTTTGGGCTGAAATTTGGAGGGAACGCAGCCTGACATCTCACAAATGTGCCTTTCAGTGTTGTATTGAAAAATATTACACGGCAGCAAAGTTACAGCACTCAAAGTTAACATTTTTTCCCATAGGATAACACTACGGTGCTTCGACGCATTACAGGAATCCTTTGGCTCCTGCTGCAAAATAATGATCTGGTCTTTTTCCTGAAATTTGAGGAAGACAGCCAACAGCCCACAGATGTGTCCTTCAGTGGTTTGGTGAAAAAAATATTACAGGGAGGCAAAGTTATGGCACTCCGAACTTCTCTTTTTTTCCCATAGGATAACATCACGGCGTTCGCCACACCTTTCAGAGCCCGTATCTCAGAAACGGTGCGAGATGTGGACTTATTGTCAGAAAAATGCTTAGCCCTCTAAAGGGGCTAAGTACAAAATTAGCTAGGACAGTTGTAAATAATATGAGTTTTAAATTTTTTTTCTATGTCATACGGTTCCTGAGATATAACCTATTTAGTATTCCAAGTCCTCATTTTCTGCTCTGATATCCATTATTATGCATATATTCTTTGTACTCACTGTCTTTCTCTATGCAGCTTTTGGGAAAACCAGCCTGCTGTCTTACATTACTGCTACTGTTGCCCTTTCTGCTTGCGGTCCATTACCCGTTCACTTACTGTTGGCGTCTGTGCCACCATATGCGTTATCCTTGGCGTTTTCATTTTCGGTTCGTTTTCTGTTATTTTGCCATTTGTGTCTACAGTACTCTTCTCTTCTGTTTTAGTTTGCGCCACCATGCCCATTGAAATTTCCGTTTGCAGGCACCATGTTACTATGTGACAACACATCACGTGGCAGACCGTTCCCGTCTCCGACAACGTGTGCGTTACCCTTTCTGTTCTCATTCATGCTTGCGTTACCATGTGCGCCACTGTTAGCGCTTCTGTTTGTGTTGCTGTTCCTGTTAATATGCCTCAAGACATCACGTGGCGGGGCCCCGCGCTCCCACCGCCGCATTACATTCACTATTTCTCGTTATCATTCTCAAAAAGAAGGGAAATTAGAGGCAAAAAACTCCATTTAATGCATTAGTTAGGGTTGTTCCACAGACTCAAAAGTGGGGAAATTCGCTGTTAGGGTTGAAACCCCTTGGACTCCTGCCCACCCCCAACCGGCATTGGGGTGTGCATTGGGGTCATCAGTCCTAACTCTCACCCCATTCTCCTATACTTCTGCTGCTTACACATGTGATGTGGTGAGAGTTAGGGCTGATGACCCCAATCACACCCAATGCCAGTTGAGAGGGTGGGCAGGGGTCCAAGGGGTTTTCAACCCAACAGCTTAATTTCCTCACTTTGTCACTGTGGAACAACCCTAACTAATGCATTAAACAGAGTTTTTTGCCTCTATATATATATATATATATATATATATATATATATATATATATATATATATATATGTATATGTGTGTGTGTGTGTGTGTTCCTTTAAGTCCACAAATTACATACTAACATACTAAAATGCCATCAGAAGAGGCCTAACAGTCTTTCAAGTCTGCTTGATTTTCAGCACCTGCACTGAGGGCCAATTTTGGTGCCCCCCTCTCCCTTAGGTTATACTGTTCCAGTCCCAGATGTTCCACCTGTATTGGGCCTGGACAGATTTACCTCCCCATACCGGTCCCATCCCTCTTAAACCCATCCACAGTCTCCAGCTCTACCAGCTCTCTGAGCAGTACATTTCATGGCTCCACCACCCTTTCAGTGAAATAACTTCTCCTCTCCCCTCTGAGCCTGCCCCCTTCCAGCTTACACCCATGACCTCTCGCTGCCCCACCCTCCTTCCTTTGGAGCACCCTGTCTGGGCCTCCCTTATTGATCCCTTTTATTTACTTAAAAGACCCCTATCATGTCCCCCATCCCTCCTCTCCTCCAGGGTGTACATGTCAAGCTCCTTGAGCCTTCATAGGTACTCTCAACCAGGCCCCAGATCATTATGGTTGCCCTCCTTGAACCCTCTCTAGGAGTGTAATGTCCTTTTAAATGTGTTCTCCAAAACTGCACACAATACTCGAGGTGTGGCCTAACCAAGCAGTTGTACAGTGGAAGAATCATTTCTGTCTTTCTAGAGGTAATCCCCCCGGTGATGCATCCCAGCATCCTATTTGCCCTTGCCGCTGCCCTCCTACAGGTCTCTGAGTTGTTCATTTTGATATCTATCACTACCCCCAGGTCCTTCTCACCCTCTGTTACTTGAATCATGTCTAATCCCTAGGTAAACCCCTGGCCTGGATTGAGGGAGTTATGACTTCTTGAAGATCCAATCTTATCCTATGGAATTTTTTAATATTGTCCCTAAAGGTTTATGGGGGATATGTGTCATTCTTCTAGTACTCATTACAACCTTTGATTTGACACATTTTCCCATAAGTCCAGATATTGAGGGAGTTTTGGCTTGTTGAAGTTCAAATGTTATCCTATGGGAATTTATATTTTTTTAAATTATTTGGTATATTGCCTCTAAACGTTTAGGGGGAATATGTTTTATTCTTGTAGTACTCATTCACACCTTTGTTTTGATGCATACATTGTCTCTTAAGTCCACATATTAAGCTAGTTATGGCTTATTGAACTTCCAATGTTATCCCATGGGAATTTGCATTTTTTTATGTTGCCCCTATATGTTTAGGTGGGGATATATGTTATTCTTCTAGTACTCTTTAAGACCTTTCTGATGATATGTAGATTTTCCCTTAAGTCCACAAATTGAGGGAGTTATGACTTCTTGAAGTTTCAATATTATCCTATGGGAATTTTCAAATTTTTTAATGTTGTCCAAAAATATTTAAGGGTAATAGATGTCATTCTTCTAGAACTCATTATGACCATTGTTTTAATATATTTATTGTCCATTAAGTCCAAATATTGGAGAAGTTGTGGCTTGTTGAAGTTCCAATAAGTACTAAAGGGGGAGGACTGGCTCTTTATGTCAGGGACAACATAAAAGCTACAGAAATACAGGGAGAGCAGGGAGGAGCTGAGGCACTGTGGGTCACCCTGGAGACACAGAGAGGGTCGCTATTCACACAGGAGTGATCTCAGACCTCCAGAACAGGGAGGAGAGTGGATAAAGATATGATGGAAGTAATCCAAGGATGGCATGCAACAGGTATGTGTTGCTGGTAGGGGACTTTAGTCTACCAGATGGGAATTAGAGCCTACCAGCTATGGCAAAAGACAGAAGTATGGACATCCTGGACTCCCTGCAAGGGTGCTCCTCAGCAAGTAGTTAAGGAACCCACTCATGGGTGGGCAATACAGGACCTGGCACTGACAATGGGAACAGTGTGATGAAGTCACAGTGGGTGGCCACCTGGTGACCAGTGATCACCGTACAGTATATCTCAATATAAGAACTGGGTCAGAATTGAGCCACCCTAAGACGATGGTCCTGGACTTCAGGAGGGCCAATTTTAAGAAAATGGGACAATGCCTCAGGGACACCCTAACAGAAATAGGGAAACTGGGGAATCGATGAACAGTGGGCAAAAATAAAGGTGAGGCACTGAAAAAGCCAACAAATCTCTGTGTCAGGCAGGTTAACATGGGCAAGAGAAAAAAGAGACTGCTATGGTTCTCTAGAGATGTAGTGGAGAAAGTAAGGGCAAAAACTAGCATTTAGAATGTACACGAGGACACAGAAGGAGGAGGAGGAGGATAGGGAGAGTTACCAGGAGAAATAACTCCCACAGCATCACCATGCTATCTGTCCTTAAACCTGTCCTATTCATCCATTTATTACCATCCTGTTACTGCCTTCTACTGCCTTCCACGTCTGTTAATCCACTTCTGTTAATTCACCTACATGACCATCATCAGTTATCTAACAATAATTTAGTGATGATACTTTTTGGCCCTGCTTAGCTGGTATCCTTTCCCCCTACTGTCTGTATTTGTACTTCAAGGTTCACCTAGTCACTACTTCTAATATTACATCTCCAAACTCAAATTTTGTTTTCCTGTCACTTAATCTGAGATCACTGCACTATTGTCATGTACATATATTACAGCTGTAAATAATTCATGCTATATGCCTATCTATGTTTTTGTGTGTTACCTTGTAAACTATAAATTACATGTAATACCTTGTCTTGTCTTGTCATGTATATACAAATGCATCATCTTATCCTAACCAGGTCCATCTTGCAAAAGAGCTCTGCTCAATGATGTTCACCTGAATAAACAAAGATTTTGATTGATTGATTGAAACAAAGAGTGGCAGGGAGAGCAGTTAGAAGTGCAAAGGTGCAAATAGGAGAATATTGCCCAATCAGTTAAAAAGGGGACAAACATACTTTAGATACATAAGCAAGAAGAGAAAGACCAAAGGAGGGATAGTGAGGTTAAAAGAGGAAGGGGGGCTGGGAGGAAGAGAACCAAAAAAAGGCAGATATATTGCATAATTACTTTTGTTCAGTATTTACAGAGGACATGGTAGGTGACAGACCAAAGATAAGGGACAAGTGCATTAAAGGAAGTGAGGTGGACACTAGTCCTTTTACAGAGGAGAGAGTCCTCAAGGAACTGGTGCAATTAAAATTAGACAAGGCAATGGGACTGGATGGAGTGCACCTTAGGATATCGAGGGAGCTCAAGAAGGTGCTAGATGCACTTCTAACAGCTCTGTTCAACCTATGACTAGAAATAGAGGAGGTTCCGGGGGACTGGAGGAGGGCAAATGTAGTCCCACTACACAGAAGTGGAAATAGGGAGGTGGTAGTAAATTACAGACCTGTCAGCCTAACTTCAGTAGAAGGTAAAGTAATGAATCGCTACTGGAGGAAAGGATTGGGGAATATCTTGCAACCAGTGGACTACAGGATCTGAGGCAACATAGGTTTGCAGGGGGGCTACTGCCAGACAAACCTGGTTGAGTTCTTTGACTGGGTGACCAGGGAAGTGGATCAGGGAGGAGTGGCAGATGTGGCCTACCTGGAATTCAGTAAGGCATTCAACACTGTTCCATGTAAAAGACTGGTGAGCAAGCTGGGTAACCTAGAAGTAGGTTCAAAGTAGTAAAATGGGTAAGAAGTTGACTAAGCAATAGAAGTCAGAGGGTGGTGGTAAATGGGGTCCAGTCTGGAGAAGGCAAGGTGACAAGTGGGGTGTCATAGAGGTCAGTACTAGGCCTAGTCTTCTTCAATGCCTTTATTAGTTACATTGCAGAAAGGCTGGAGGGAAAAGTATGCCAGTTCATGGATGACCAAAAATCTGCAACAGAGTGGACACCCCAGGAGGATGGAAAGAATGAGGGATGATCTGAAAAATCTGGAAGATTGGTCAAAGGAGTGGCAGCTGGGTTTCAATGTGAAAAAGTGCAAAATCATGCACTTGGGGCACAGACACCCAGGGGCAACATACCAATTGAGCGGAGAGGTATTAGCAAGCACTAAAAAGTAAAGGGACCTGGGGGTAATCATTTCTGATGACCTGAAAGTAACCAAGCAGTGTGACAAGGCAGTGGGGAAGGTTAGCAAGATGCTCAGGTGCATAGGGAGGGGCATTACGGAAAAGAAGAGGTAGTATTACCCTGTATAAATCACTGGTAAGACCTCACCTCAAGTACTGTGTCCAGCTCTGGAGGCCCCACCTCTGGAAGGACATAGATAGGCTGGAGGCGGTACAAAAGAGTGCTACCAAAGTGGTGCAGGGCCTGCATCAAAAGCCCTATGAGGTAAGACTCAAGGAATTAAATATGTACTCTCTAGAGGAAAGGAGGGAAAGGGGGGATATGATAGAAACATTCAAATAGCATTTTCCATAAAAAAGATGCTCCAGGATAAGGGATCATGCCATAAAGCTGGAGGGGAGAGGCTTTGAGGAGCTGTGAGGGAATACTTCTTCATGGAGAGGGTGGTGGACACCTGGAACAGCCTCCCAGGAGGTGATGAGTGCTAAAACAGTAATAGGATTCAAGCATGCATAGTATAGACACAAGGGGACCATAGAAGTAAGGCAAGGGGGTAGAAGACTGGAGATTGAGCAGGGTCTGAGTTGGCACAGTATGTAGGGAACATAGGGCAGACTAGGTGGGCCAGGAGGTCCTTATCTGCTGACAACTTCTATGTTTCTGTTTATTTATTTACTGTATATCTTTGATTTGAAGCTTCAGATAATAATGCAAACTTACGGTATTCTGTGTGACTTATGAATGAGGGCAGCTAATCTTAGAGGGTGGTTACTAATTAATCATTCAATTTAGTTAATGTGTGCTGGCTGTCAATTAGTATAAAACCTAACTAGGCAGTGCATAGTTTTCCTCCCGTTGTTGTTGCAGCCGCAGTCATACATAGTGTGTCCTAATGTCTAAGCATAAGTCTTTCAATTTAGAGTTTAAAGGTGCTGTGGCTCACCAAGCTGAGAGGGAAGGCAATCACCCTTTGCAGCTGCACTGCACATTGATGAAAAGCAGTTTTGTGAATGGTGAAAAACATCCTTCTCTGGAGAAGAAGGTGACTATAACTGGTTACATGGGTTCAATCACAAATGCAGACAGCTTGATGGTGGTGGTCTTGGTCGGCATCCAAAGTACCCTGAAAGTGGGTCAATTCTTGTAGCCTGGATCATGGAACAGAGAGAGCAGCACTACAGGGTGTTCAGAACGCTATTGCCTTTAAAGGCAATAGCTATTTTTCAAGATCCATCTTTTTCAAAACAAAGATTACATTTTAAATGTTGTTCTGTTGTCGACTATCACTTTCTTACAGTACAATATGTTGTCAGTGTTGCTAGGCGCGTATGTTATCAGTGTTGCTAGGCATGAGAGTTGCTAGATTGGCTGCTGTGCAAGTCATTGCACTGAGATGCAGAAAGGAGATACCATACAAGGAGTACCAGGAAAATGAAGTGGCCATTGTAAGGGATGAATCATTGTTGCACAGTTTGGAGTTGGGTATTCAAGGAGGGGTATTCAAAGGGAGGTGATGGGGAGTTTATGATTTCTGTAAATCGGATCAAAGTCAGGCATTTCCGCATGTGTGGAGGGTACTATAACGCGTCACTGATCGAGGGCGGCTTTAGTTAAAACTTATCTTCCAGGTGTGCAGCTTCAGTTTGAGGGTGGTTTATTATTGAGGATGGTAATAAATCAAAGCTATATGGTATATGAAAAGTTTCTTCAGGAAAGACATACTAAACATAGCTCATTTCCAGATGCATCCTGGGGGGAGGGGGAGGGGGAAGGGATAAATACAATAGATTTTACTACAAAATAAAACATCAGATAGAGATAAAACAACAGTGCAGAGTTATGTACAATTGGAAACTTTGTGTACTAGACATATGCATATAAAATAAATATCAAATTATCACAAGGGTAGGGTAGAAGGCAGGTCCCTTAGGATTAGAGAAAATAATTCTATAATTGTATGGTAGTGAGGGAGAGGCAAACCTTTATTCCCCTGGGGTGCAGACCCCACAAGGGTCAATGTTTTGCGATGGCAATTTTCATGTTTTATTGTTTTTTTTTTTTTATATTGCCTCAAATTTTTTTGGGGAGGGGGGTTGTGTATTATTCTTCTAGTACTAAGACCTTTGTTTTGTATAAATTTCTCTGAAGTCCAAGTACTGGGAGTTATGGTTTGTTGAATTCCCAGTGTTATCCTATTAGAATTCTCTCTTTTGATCTTTTTTATATTGCCCTTAAATGTTTGGGGGGGGGAACATGTGTTAATCATGTAGTACTCATTAGGACATTTGTTTTGATATATACAGTGTCCCATAAGTCCAAATACTGGGGGAGTTATGGCTTGTTGACATTCTAAAGCTATCCTATTGGAATTTTCATTTTATTGTTTATTTTATATTGCCCCTAAAATAATTGTTTAGGGGCAAAAATGTTATTCTTGTAGTACTCATTAAGATCTTTGTTTTGGTATATATATATATATATATATATATATATATATATATATATCTATCCACAGTAATAGGGGACATATGTGGGACATGACTGTGGAAAAATAAATGTTGTAATTTCTTTTCTTTTTTCACCATCAATACTTTACCCTTAATGTCCTTTACTAAAAGTATAAACAGGAATATAATATAACTTGTGGTTTTCTGAGTACAGTCCCTAATGTTTGGAAACAGTAACCAGGTAACGTATGCAACAGGGACAGAGAATATGTTAACTAGAAAAAAATTATGTATAAATATTTTTGAATCTCTACATGAATTTGCAGTAATTTACTTGGTTAAGTCACTAAGTACTCCAAAATATTTGCATGCAAAAGAATGTGATAACCATCAATCTAACACGTGGCAGAGAATTACAGGGCAAAGAAATTTCAAAGTTTTCCCTCACCAACATTTCTTGGGTAGTCACAGATTAAAATGCATTCGTACATAACGGGATAAGAGTAGATGATATTTAAAACTGTTTTTGATCACTTTAAAAATTAAACTCCAAAAATCTGTGAAAAAGTGTTTCCTTAACGTATGTAACAGGACAGAGAAAAATTCAAAAACTTTAAGCAGTCCCAGAAAATATTGTGGAAAAAAGAAAATCAGGCAATTTGAGTCCTTTATTCTTTTCCACTTTATGTTTAATGTCTAAAGTCATGACTCAATTAGCATAAAAGTTTTTTAGTTGCTTTCAATCACCACAGAGGAAGTTCATAATACAACAAATTCATTATACTAACTAGAAATACCAGACACACCACGTAAAATTAACTAAAACCATAACCATAACACCACAGTATACACACTATATACATTGCTTATTACAGACCTAATATCTCCAACAAATGTACATATGTACATCTGGCAGACCCCATGTGACAGCGTAACTGAATCCACAAGACATGAGCAGGGACACCAGCCTACAGTGACTCACTCAAGTCGGTGTGCACAGTACACCACTTGCAAACACACCAGCGCCCCATGAGATTGACCAGGGACCTGGCACACCCCAGGTGAAAGTGTAATTGAATCCATCAAGCAGAACATGGGTGCTGGCCCACAGTGACTCCATCTAGCAGGTGGATGCAGTACAGAAACTGCACACCCACCAGGGCCCCATGAAGATTGATCAGGGATCTGGCAGACCTTAGGTGATGGCGTAACTAAATCCACTAGATGAGAACCCTGGCACCGGTCCATTGTGACTTAAGTCAAGCTGCTGTGTGCAGTACGCCACTTGCACACCCACCAGGACCCCATGAAAGATTGACCAGGGACCCGGCAAACCCCAGGTGATGTCATGACTGAATCCACCAGAGGAGAACAGATGATAACATGGGCAATCCATTGGATTGGAAACAAAATGGAGGCAGACATGGACATAACCACTGGATTGCAAGCAAAATGGAGGCCATGGATACCCATTGGCTTGCAAACCAAATGGAGGCACACATGACTGCAGCAAATGGCTTGTAAACAAAATGGAGGTAAGGCATGGACACCCACAGAATTGCAAACAAAAGGAAGGCATGCCCGACACCCACGTGATTGCAAGCAAAAATGCAGGCACTATTCCCATCCCTCCAGATCCATTAAAGCAGTTCCTGGGCTTGGTAGCTCATTCTACAATCTCCAGCCCTGTCAGTAGCCCTATGGAACCCAAGATCAGCCCCACCCCATCCCATCAGTCCTGTGGTATGTGAGGTCAGTGCCATTTCCTCCCCAGTCCCTGGAGCCTTGTGGTACACTCCTAAAATGCTCCAGCCCTGTAAGCAGTCCCATGGGACCCAAGGTCAGTAACATCCCTCCCCATCGGCATTCTGGCATGTGAGGTCAGTCTCATCTATTTCCCAGTCCCTGGGGCCTGGTGGCAAATTCCAAAATACTCCAGCCCTGTTAACAGTCCTGTGGGATCCAAGGTCAGTCCCAAACCCTCCCCATCAATGCCTGGCACATGAGGTAAGTCCCATGCACATCCCCAGTCCATGGGACCTGGTGGAACACTCCAACAAATCTGTGGTCCCTGGAACCTAAGGTCAGTCCCAGCTCTTCCTCATTAGACCCCTGGCACATGAGTTCAGTCCCATTCTTCTCCCATATCCCTGAGGCCTGGTGGCACACTCCAATAAATCCACAGTCCCATAGAACCCACAGTAAGTCCCATCCTCCTCCCATTAGCACCCTGGCATGTAAGGTCAGTACCATCCCTCCACAGTCCCTGGATCTGTGGCACAATCCTAAAATCTCCAGCCCTGTCAGCAGTCCCATGGCATCCAAAGTCAGTCCCACCCTCCCAACAGTTGCCCTGGCTCATGAGTTCAGTTCCACCCCTTCCCAGTCCCTAGGGTCTGGTGGTGAACTCCTACATTTTCTAGCCTTGTAAGCAGTCCCATGTGACCCAAGGTCAGTCCCACCCCATCAGCCCCCTTGCACAGAGGTCAGTCCCATCCCCCTCCCCAGTCCCTTGGGACTGATGACACACTCCAGCAAATCCTCAGTCACATTAGACAAAGGGCAGTCCCACATCCCCATCAGCCTCAGGCATGTGAGGTCTATCCCATCCCCCTTCCCAGTCTCAGGGGTCTAATGGCACACTCTGACAAATCTACAGTCCCATGGAACCCAAGGTCAATCCCACCCCCTCCCCATCAGCTCCCTTGCACAAGAGGTCAGTCCCATCCCCCTCCCCAGTCCCTGGGGCCTAGTGGCACGCTTCAACAAATCCACTGTCCCATGGAGCCCAAGGTAAGTCCCACCCTCCTCCAAATCAGCCCCCTGGCATGTAAGGTTAGTCTCATCCCCCTCCCCAGTCCCTGGGGCCTGGTGGTTCACTCCTAAAGCTCTCCAGCCCTGTCAGCAGTTCCATGGTACCCAAGATCAGTTCCACCTCACCATCAGCTCCATGGGATGTGAGGTTAGCCCATCCCCATCCCCAGTCCCTGGGGCCTGTTGACATGGTCTGTCAAATCTGCAGTTCCATGAGATCCAAGGTCAATCCCACTGCCCTCACTACTGGCCCCCTGGAATGTAAGGTTAATCCCATCTCTGTCAGCAGTCTCAAGGATCCTAGTGGCACACTCCTAAAATTCTCTAGCCCTGTCAGCTACACCATGGGACTTATGGTCAGTCCCATCCCTCTCCATATCTTGTCAGCAGTCCCAAGGGTACCTGGTGGCAACTGTCTCCCTCCCCGCTGCCCTATTAGCCATACCTTGGCCAGAACCATTTTGTAAATTTAATTGGTGCCATCATGCTTCCAAGGAGCAAGTTACTACTGCAGTCTTTATTTTTATAACATAGAAGGGTCTTTAGCTGCAAAACTTTTTTGTTCTAAAATATTGTCATTGGCATTTGTCCACTTTAAATTTAGTAGGAAATTACTACAGCACCCAATATGTCTATTGTTTTTAATCTCAGACTTTGCGGCAAACATTACATTTCTAATTTACTTTGGATCAGCTGGCAGACCCTCTCCCCAAAGCATGTGGGTGACTATTTTAAAACAAAAGCCCCTTTGTTGCATCCCCAAAACAAATGCTCAGTCAAAACAAACAAGTCTTGTAGAATATCTTTATAATCACAATTGAAAAATAAGGTACCACTAGAAGTCCCATCCATTTGTATCAGGGATCACTGATTTCCTGAGATCCATGTTACAAATATGACTGAACTTAGTTGTAGGCTGTTAGGGCAACTTTTGAAAATGTGAAAACAGATTCCAGGCTTTTTTCACTTTAAATGCATCAGTAAATGATTACAGCACCCAATACTTTCATATTTTAATCTCAAATTTTGCAGCAAACATTCCATTTCTAATTTACTTTTGGATGAGCTGGCAGCACCCCCACCAAAGCATGTGAGTGCCCATTTTAAGATAAAAATTCTTTGTTACAACCCCAAAACAAATGCTCACTCAAATCAAACTAAAAAGTATGTAAAATCTCTTAATAATAACAATGAAACATAAGGCACCACCAGAAGTCTTGTTTGTAACAAGGACTGCTGGTTTCCTGAGGTCCTTGTTACAAACATGATTGAACTTGATTGTGGGCTGTTAGGACAATGTTTGAACATACTGTTTTGGATTCCATGATTTTTTCACTTAAAATGCATAAGTAAATGACTACAGCACCCAGCAATTTTATATTTTAACCCCAATCTTGCAACAAACATTCCAGAAATAATTTACTTTCAGGTGAGCTGGCAGCCCCTCCCAAAGCATGTGAAAGGCCATTTTAAAACAAAATCATTTGTTACATCCTCTAAACAAATGCACACTAAAAGCAAACAAAAATCTCATTAAATCTCTTAATAATCACAATTCCAAAATAAGGTACACCAAAAGTCTTATTTGTAACTGGGACAGAGATGTTTAGGAGGTCCCTGTTACAAACATTAGCATGCTACCTCTGTCCCTGTTACAATCAGGACAGTACCATAAGACCACTAAAAGAGATGTCTGAAGCCTGCAAAAGTCATACTTCCACAATGAATTACATTGCCTTACACACCTGTTTAGCACATTGCAAAACTATGAAATTACAGCATGTCTGGCACACAGAAGACAGTTATTAGAGCTCACAAAATAGATAACCTAGAACAATATGTCAAATACTTGCCATTTTCAGACATAAATGGATATACTTAAACAGCAGTCATGAACCCCAGTAAAATACATTATAAATTCAAATGTTATTTAACATAATTAACTATGTTCAGTAGTTAAATCCTGTTGTAACAGGGACAAATGAATTAACTCTGTCCCTGTTACAAACATGATTGACCTTTTTCTGTCCCCAGAGACCTTACTGAATGCCAGTCTGTGCACAGCATACTCCCATTTCAAATCCAGCAACAAAATGCAATCAGATTTATAGCAGACAGTATAAAAAAATCATTATTTCACTGCTATGTAGCCCCATTCACGTCTGCTTACATTTCTGACCAGTTTCCACATTCCTACTTGTAACACAGTCACACATATGTAACAGCAAGTTTGGAGGAGACAGAGAATGTTCTCATTTGGTGTTTGGGAAGAAAATTGACTGATCCACAGGCAAAGCAAAGTTTAATGGACTTAATCTAGTGTTATGATTGGCTAGAAATAAGCAAACGACACTGTGAAAAAAAGTCACACTCCTCAAGCATGATAAGCAGCTGTTACATACGTAGATAGAGGTGGGACAGAAACAGATAGCCCGGTTCTACTTTTAAAAGCAGCCAGAGCAATTCTGCAGTTTTGAAATGTTTTTTTTTTCAGCCAGAACAGCAAACTAATTGAGCATCCTTCAGTTCCTGGCATACAGTGCCCCGATTCTTGCACAGTTTCACATTTATACCAGTCAATCCCATATGTAACCTAAGGGGACAGAGAAGATTACATACGAGATTGTCATTTTTTAACTTATTCTGTAAAAAAATAAAAATATATAAAGGCACACACACATGGTGATGTTACAGGGCTCTTTATGTAAAATGCATAGTGAGACTTATTTTTTCAGCTTAGCATTTTGGTAGGTAGAAGAAAACATACAACATGTGGTGTCTTGAAATGTCCCACCTAGCCATTGCAAAAACAAGGGACAAACCTGCAAGTTTAAAAAAACATTTTTCATAAGTATTAGGTGGCTAAGTTATTTATGTTATCCCACTAACTTCTGTAGTAGACTTCATTGCAGTTTTGAAATATATTTGAACACTCTTTGCAGAGTTACTGAGTGTTATAGTGCATGTGATGGAAGTGTACCCATTTAGTATGGACATACCTATTTATATATATATATATATATATATATATTATAGTGGTGCAGTCGCGCCACTATAGTTAGGGTTGAGCAGCCACTTACATACTAAAGTCAAAAGTTTGGACATTAATAATTTTGGACCCATTCAATGGATTTCCCTGAAATTTGGTACACGTGTTGGGGTGCACTAGATATCTTAATTTACCAAATTGCATTTGTGTTGGAGTGCTGGTCTTCGTGGTACTGAAAGCACTGAAAATGCAAAATTATCCATTTTGAAGGCACCTTTTGCCATTCTTAATGTGGTCCTGCACGGCCATCACATGGTGTGCTGCTCTGCAAGATGGCTTGTTTGAAAGAGCTGTGGTGACTGAACATGCCGCTTTTTGTTTGGTGAAAAAATATTAAGGCATTCAAAAGTTATGGCACTTTTAAGTTCCCATTATAAGTCAATGGGAAAATTTATATGCATATCTTGCGATCAAAGAATGGGGGTTCTGGCCATCTGGTCTCGCCTGGCGATCAAAGAATTTGCAGCCTCATGGTTCAAGAATCTTTGTTCCCGAGGAATTTTCAAAATTCTTTGACCGTGAGGTCCGCTATCTTGTTTTCAGTTTTCCAATCACACAAACACAAATATCTCGACTCAGGGGTCACTTCTGAAGTAAAACTTTGATGGGTTTTACTCAGGGGCCCTGATCTATCAAACCATGGCTTTTGTTCCATCAAAATCAGTTAAAAAATAGAGTTATAAGCTTTTAAAATCTTAATTTGTGGCTCGCTAACGATCTTTGATCGCGAGCCTTCAAATTCTTTGATCGTGAGATTCTTTGATCACGATCTTGCATCGTGACCTAAAACACTAATATCTCAGCTCAGGGGTGGGCTAGGGACACAAATGAGGGCTTGTTTTGCTCAGGAGGGTCCGTTCTGTTGAACCATGCCATTGGTTTGGTTCAAATCAGTGAATAAATTGTGTTTCACCCTGTTTTTATTCTTTGATCATGAGCCTGCAAATTCTTTGCTCGTGAGAGTCTTTGATCGTGATCTTGCATCGTGAGTGAGGGACGAGATGGCCGAATTTAAAAATCATTTTTCTCAGCCCATGGGTGCCCTAGGAAGTCAAATGAGGGTGGGTTTTACTCAAGGGGCTTCATTCTGTCAAACCATGGTGGTGGTTTACTGCAATTCCTCCAATTTTTTATTTATTACATTTTGTATTCTTTGTTCATGAGCTTGCAAATTCTTTGATCATGAGGCTGCAAATTCTTTGATCGTGAGATTCTTTGACCGCGATCTTGCATCACGAACGAGGGACAAGATGGCCCAATTTAAAATTAAATTTTCTTAGCCCAGGGGTGTCCTAGGAAGTCAAATGAGAATGGTTTTTACTCAGAGGGCTTCGTTCTGTTGAACCATGGTGGTGGTTTACTGCAATTGTTCTATTTTTTGAATTATTAAATTTTTTATTCTTTGTTCATGAGCCTGCAAATTCTTTGATCATGAGGCTGCAAATTCTTCGATCATGAGATTATTTGATCGTGATCTTTGATCGCAAAATAGGGACAAGATGGCCAGATTTCTTATAATGGAATAGATAGGGAAATTTTTCCAATCTTTGACATTGAATATCTCAGAAATGGTTTGGTCTTTTTACTTGAAATTTGAGGGAGGAAAGGAAACATCACACAGATGTTCCTTTTAGTGGACTGGTCAAAAAATATTACAGGGTGTCAAAGTTATGGCACTACAAAGTTGGCACTTTTTCCCATAGGATAACATTACAGTGTCCGCCATATTACAGGAATTCTTTGCTGCTCTGCTGGAAAATAACGGTTTGGTCTTTTGGGCTGAAATTTGGAGGAAGAAAGCCAACATCCCACAAATGTGCCTTTTGTCAGAAAAATATTACAGGGTGGCAAAGTGACAGCACTCTGAAGTTGACAATTTGTCCCATAGGATAACATTATGGCATCCGTCAGATCTTTCAGGGCCTATATCTCAGAAACGGTAGAGATATAGACTTTTTGTCAAAAAAATGCTTAGCCCCTCAATTGGGGGGCTAAGCAAAAAACTAGCCAGGAAAGTAATAATTCATACAAAATTTTTATTTTTTTCCTACGTCATGCGGTTCCTGAGATATAAGCAATTTAGTATTCCAAGGCATAATTTTCTGCTCTGAAGTCAATTATAATGCATACATTCTTTGTTTTCAATTAGTTTTTTCAATGCAGTTTTTGGGGGAAAGAAGGGTGTTCCCTTTGTTACTGTGACAGCTAGCATTTCCAGTTGTGCTTCTGTTACCATTCGAATCACCATTCCTGTTTACGCCACTGTGTGCGTAAAGGTTTGTGTTTTCATATGCACTTGCATTTCTGTTTCTGTTGTCTTTACTGTTGCTGTTACTGTTACCATTTACATTTACTATTGCGGTACCATGACCTTATGTGTAACAGTTTGTATTTTCATATGCGCTTGCATTTCTGTTTTTATTGGCTTTATTGTTGCTGTTACCATAACCATTTGCATTTACAACTGTGGTTCTGTGAGTGTGTGCATTATGGTTTGTGTTTTCATACGTGCTCGCGTTTCTGTTTACTTGGATGTTATTGTTGGTGTTACTGTTACCATTTGCGTTTACAGTTGTGGTACTGTGAATGTGTGTTACCAGTTTTGTTCTGTGTGCACTTCTGTTTGATGTTTCCATTTACGTACCTGTTTGGTTCAGCGTCACTTTACACTTGTGTTTCTATTAACGTTTGCTTTGCCATTTACGTTTGCTTTGCCATGTGCATTACTGTTGCTGCTTGTGTTTGCTTTGAAGTTCTGTTACTGTGTAACAAGACATCACTTGAGGGAGGCGGAGCCCGAAGGGCCCGCGCTGCCGCCACTGCATTCCTTTCATTATTTATCATCCTCATTCTCAAAAAGAAGTGAAATTAGAGACAAAAAGCACGTAAGCGTTAGCACGCAGCTAGGTTGAGTTTCTGACCCCCTGTCTCTCAACCGGCATCGGGTGCTGCTAGCCACGGGTCCCAACTCACCCCATTCTCCCATACCTCCTCAGCTTTACACATGGTAGGGTGAGAGTTAGTGACAACCCCAAGGCACATCCTGATGCCGGTTGGGGTGGCTAGTCCAAGGTGGGCTTTCAAACCCAACCCTGAATTTCCTAGCTTTTTTTTGCTGTGGAACAACCCTAACTGATGCATTAAATAGAGTTTTTTTTGCTTCTATATATATATATATATATATATATATATTCCTTTAGAGTCCCAGACACCATTAGAAAAGCTTGAAAAATAATGTGAGATTTAGACACAATTCAATTTATATTTCAGATACTTTCTATAATTCTTTCCTTTTTTCTTATTGTTGATGAGAGTTGCATGTTAAGAGGATTACTGTCCTTACACTTTATCTGCTTTCTCTGCTTGCCTTCACCTAACATCATAATGCCCTGTTTATGACATCATAATTGTCTCCACAGCAACAGACTGTAATGTCATAAACATAACTGTGATGTCAGGTGTAGGCAGCCAGAACAAATAAGGCAGTAATCCTGTTTACATGCAAATTACCTTAGTAATAAAGAAGTAAGGCTGAGAATTACAGAAAAATGAAATATAAGCTAGATTGTGTCTAAATATTGCATTTTTGCAAAGGTGTCACAATGGCAGCAGGGGCTCTTGAAGTTCAAGTATTTATTTTTGTATGTATGTATGTATTTATTTGTTTATTTTATTTATTTGGCTTTTATTTACTAGGTGAGTGCATTAGGCAGTAACAGTTGCCTATTTTCAGGTATGACCTGGGAGAATATAGCATGGGAATGATGTCAACCTAAAACAATACAAAATGAGGAAATGTAAATTGAATTAAGAATAATTGTGTGGTACAACACTTGAAATGAAAATGTGCTAACAACAAATGGCTTACAAAAACATTTAACATGCATTATACAAAGGCAATAGACATGTAGTACATATGGCAGTAAGTACAACCAACTAAGATATATAGTAGAGCATACAGTATGCTCAATTTGACTCTGGATATTCCAGAATGGCACAGAGTAGATGAGTTAAAAAAAAACAGTTCAGCCTAGGGGCAGGAGCATATGAAGGCCTGGTAGAGGTAAGACCAATAAGACTTTTAAAGGTATGAGAGGACTCACATTGTCAGACAGCAGCAGGGATAGTGTTCCAGACAGTGGGAGCAGCAAAGGAAAAGGACAGTTTTCTAAAGCTGGTTTTGATTTTAGGTACAAGCAAGGACCCCAAGGCATTGGATCTAACAGGGTCAGTGCAATTGTCAGACTCTAGAAGCACAGACAGGGTCATGGGGGAATGCCTGTTAAGGATTCAGTAGGTTAGGCTTTCCAGAGCAAATGTCCTTAGTTCTGCGTATTGAGGGAGTTATGGCTTAGTGAAGTTCCAATGTTTTCCAATGTGATTTTTAATATTTAGTTTTTTTATATTGCCCCTAAATGTTAAGGGTGGAATATGTGTTCAGTTCTAGTACTCACTGAGACTTTTGATATACAGATTGTCCCTTAAGTGCAAATATTGAGGTAGATATATGACTTGTTCAAGTTCAGATGTTATGCTATATCAACTTTTCATATTTTATTGTTGTTTTTATATTGCCACTAAATGTTTAGAGAAAATATGTGTTATTATTCTAGTACTCATTAAGACTTTGGTTTGAGATATACATTATCCCTTAAGTCCAAATAATGAGAGAGTTATGGCTTGTTGAAGTTCCAATGATATCCTATGGGAATTTTCATTTTCTCAGTTTTTTTAATTTGCCTCCAAATGTTTAGGGGGTGAATATTTGTTATTGATGTAGTACTCATTAAGACCTTTGTTTTGATACATAGATTGTCCCTTAAGTCCAAATATTGAGGGGGTTATGGCTTGTTAAAGTTCCATTATCCTGTGAGAAATGTTCATTTTTTAATTTGTGTGTGGGCCCTAAATGTTTTTAGGGCATTATGTATTCCTCTTATAGTAGTCATTACAGCCGTTGTTTTAATAGATTGTCTGTTAAGTCCAAATATTGAGGGAGTTATGACTTGTTGAAGTTCATAATGTGGGAAAACAGCTAAGTACAAAATTGTTTTTCATATGAGGAAATTCTTTTTTCATATGAAGAAAAAAAACATACAAAAAAAATGGGGAAAAAACAAGTCAAAATTCCTTTAGCGTATAAAGGCATTCTTTTTTCTAATGAACAAAAAAGCATACAAAAAAGGATGCCTTCATACAAAAACAGAATTTGGACTTAAATTTTTCCCACTCTTCTTTCATATGAAGGCATTCTTTTTCATGTGCTTTTTTTCTTTCATACAAAAAAAAGTGTTCAATTCTTTTTCATATGAAGGCATCCTTTTCATAGAAACATAGAATTTTACAGCAGATACATACTGTGCCACCACAGACCCTACTTAATCACTAGTCTTCTCCCACCTTGCCTTACTTTTTTTGTATGCAGAGGTAGAATATAGGTGTGACTATGGGGCCAGATGTCCTTACTGCTGACAACTGCTATGTTTCTATGTTTATTTATTTTAAAAGTTTTACCAAGAAAGACATACTGAATTAAACATAGCTCATTTCCTGATGTATCCTGAGGGAGGGAGGGGAGGGTAAGGGATAAGTACAATAGATTTTACTACAAAACAAAACATTATGCAAAGATGAAATAACAGTGCAGAGTTATGTACAATGAGAAACACTGTTTACTAGACATACACATATTAAATAAATATCACATTATCACAAGGGTAGGGCAGGAGGCAGGTCCCTTAGGATACGAGAGAAGAACACTTCTATAATTGTATTGTAGTGGTATTGTAGTGAGGGAGAGGTAAACCTTCATCTTTCTGGGGTGCAGACTCCACAAGGTCAGTGTTATGCTATGGTAATTTTAATGTTTTATTGTTTTTATATTGCAGCTACATGTTTGGGGGGGTACATGTCATTCTTCTAGTACTAAGACCTTTGTTTTGAATACATTTCCCATAAGTCTAAGTACTGGGAGTTACAGAATATTGAAGTTCCAATGTTATCCTACTGGAATTTTTATTTTTAATTTTTTATATTGACCTTAAATGTTTAGGGGGAACATGTGTTAATCTTCTAGTACTTATTAAGAACTTTGTTTTGATATATACATTACCCCTTAAATCCAAGTACTGAGGGACTTATGGCTTGTTGAAGTTTAAAAGCTATCCTATTGGAATTTTCATTTTTATTGTTTTTTATATTGTCCCTAAAATAAATGTTTAGGAGGAAACATGTGTTATTCTTATAGTACTCATTAAGACCTTTGATTTGATATATCAATTGTCCCGTAAGTCCCAATATTGATGGAATTATGGCTTGTTGAAGTTCCATTGATAGCCTATGGGAATTTTCATTTATTTTTGGGTTTTTTTTTTATTTGCCTCTATATGTTTAGGGGTGAACATTTGTTATTGCTGTAGTACTCATTAATGCCTTTATTTTAGTATATAGATTGTCCCTTAAGTCCAAATATTGGGAGAGTTATGGCGTGTTAAAGTTCCAATGTTCTCCTAGGAGAATTTTAATTTTTAATTTTTTTTTTATGTGGGTCCTAAATTTTGTTAGGGATATTATGCATTATTCTTGTAGTAGTAATTAAGACCTTTGTTTTTATATATAGATTGTCTGCTAAGCTGCTAAATGTGTAATGAAACTGGAACAGTCTGAATTGCCTGAGAATGGGAACACTGTCCTATTCTGATGGGGAACTCAGGCTGTGAAAATGGATTGAAGGATTAGAACTCAAAGCATGCAGTGTAATGCATCCCACCACACATACATTAATTTTCATTATGATAAACTTACAGTGCTTGACTATCAGGCTATGAAAGCCTTGATTGACCACCAACAGTGGACAGGTAAATAGTGGAATATGACACAGTGTCGCAATTTTGGACTACCATCCAAATTTGGGCTAATTCAGATTATTAACACACCCTCCATAGGGTCCTGGACAGAAAGAACATATTCATGTGTATTAGTGGGTAATGGAGTTAAGTGGAGGGATGATGCTATGTTTGGTTTCTACCCCATTTTTCACAAGATTTTGCATCGCATATTACACTACAGTTATCTAAACCTGTAAAAATTGCTAGTTATATTACTTCAGGTTTGCAAACAAAGGGGGTTAATAAATGTCTTTCCAAATGTGCTGTAACACCAATTTTAGAAAATGGATATGTTTTCCAAAGAATTGATAAGTTTGTATATTACAATGTACACAGAACAACAGGACACAGAAGGTAATTGTAAATGGAGTCCACTCTGAAGAAAGAAGGGTTACTAGTGGGGTACCGCAGGGTTCAGTACTGGGTCCAGTCCTTTTTAATGTCTTTATAAGTGACATTGCAGAGGGACTGGAAGGAAAAGTATGCCTCTTTGCAGATGACACAAAGATCTGCAACAGGGTTGATACACAAGGAGGCGTGGAAAGGATGAGAAGGGACTTAGCAAGGTTGAAGGAATGGTCAGAAGTATGGCAGCTTGGATTCAGTGCAAAGAAGTGCAAAGTAATGCACTGGGGAAACAAAAACCCAGGGGAAGATTACACAATGGGGGGCGGTAGTAACAAAAAAAAATGGACAGGGACCTGGGGGTAATCATATCAGATGACCTTAAGGTTGGCAAGCAATGGGAGAAGGTGGTAGGTAGGGCTGGGGGATACTGGTATGTATAGGGAGAGGTATCACCAGCAGAAAACAGGAAGTTGTTATCCCCCTGTACAGATTGTTGGTGAGACCCCATCTGGAGTACTGTGTCCAGTTCTGGAGACCCAATCTCCACAAGGACATAAACAGGATGGAGGCAGTTCAAAGGAGGGCAACTAAAATGGTGCAGGATCTGCAAGAGAAGCCATATGAGGCGAGACTAAAGGAGCTTAATATGTGTACCCTTGAGGAAAGGAGGGAAAAGGAGGGGACATGATAGAAATGTTTAAGTACCTCAATGGAATCAACAAAGTCCAAGAGGGTAGCATATTTCAGAAAAAGAGATGTGCAAGAACAAGGGGACACAATTTGAAGATAGAGGGGAACGGCTCAGGGGCAAGGTGAGGAAGTATTTTTTCACAAAGAGGGTGGTGGACACATGGAACAGCCTTCCTGAGGAGGTTGTGGGGTATAAAACTGTGGGAGAATTCAAGAATGCATGGGACAGACATAAGGCAATTTTGTGGGGGTAGGAAGAAATAGGCTGTTGGTTAAATAGGATCTGCAGCTTATCCTCTAGGTGGGGAAATGGGCAGACTAGGTGGGCCAAGCGGTCCTTATCTGCTGTCAAAGTCTATGTTTCTATGTTTCTATGTTACACAGTGTATACAATGTACAGTATGTTACTGTCTCTGTTTTGCTAAATTTATCTAGTATTGAGTAGCCAAAAGATATTTGCCCAAAAACATTTAAAGCAGTTATACCACGTTTTTATCACCAATATGTGGATTAATTTTGAAATTAAAATATAAGGTTTGATCTTCCACAGCTTCTACCACAGCTGGGTAAAGGTCTTAAAAGAGAGAAGAGAAGCTTATGGGGAGACATTACAGGTGCTCTAGGCTCAGGAATGGGAGTTTGTAATACTATGGATCTAGAAACAGTAAAAGAGCATCAAATACATTTTGAAAACATGCTTAAGCAAGGGGTGTTCAACAAAGAAGTACACATTAGACAGGGACTTTGAGATGAACATTATAAAATCCTTATTAACATGAAAAATATGTCCCATGATGTTCTTCTCCTACACAACTAGTCAGTAATATAGAGGCTGATGATATGTATAAAACTAGGAAAAATGAGGTGTGTATTGCATACAGTGCATCTGTCCTGAACAGATTACAAGATACCTTTAGAGATATTGAGAAAGGTAAACTTCCTGCTTTTATAAATACCAATATGTTGCAAATATTCTTGCATAATGTTAATCATACTCATGCTACTGAGTGCCTTTTCAGAAAACTGACTAGAGTTCATTTTGCTGGACATGGATGAGTATTTAATCATAGCTTCCCTATGGTGCCTGTTATATTACAAATACCTGTTATACCATGTCAAATGTCTGTTTTAAGTCTTACAAAGATTGTTAACTTGGTAAGGTGGAGTACCCATAACATGTAGAGCTTGTGCCTGCTACACTCTTCATTACACAGATGCATAAAGAATGGATTGACCAAACCTTTCTTTTTATAACAACTTTATTAAGTATTTGCCACAAAAACAAGCAATAACAAAATACAAACAATAAATCAACTATAATGATTCAGTACAAATATTATAATACATAAAAATGAAATACCACAAAAGAAGTAAATACACACCAACAACAGAAATGCATCCAAATATAGATCTGCACCCTGAAAAGGGAATAATAAGGGATTGAGCCAGATCTTTCATGTTACATAGAATTGTTAGATGTATACCTGTGCAGATGTGATATTTCACTGGGAGGCTGATTCCCTTGTGGCATTTCTAACAAAGCTAAAAACTGTCACTTGCAAACTGAATGATGGACTCAAAATATGCAAGCGCATGATGCCTACGCTGGGGATGAACATTATTGTGTTGCTGCTCTCACAAATCATATTGCTTATGAACTTAGAAATTATTGTGTTGCTTGGTCTTTAAGTTTTTTGTTTTCTGCCTAATTTGACTGCATTCATTCATGGTTACATGATACAGCCTGTACCTGTGTTTCCTGATGTAACCACCATACAGGCTAAACTGGCTTATTTGGAAGATGTCCACACAGTCGTGCTGTCGAGAGTGATCAAGATTCCACTGCTAACACTTGAAATGCAAACTTTGCAGTATCACAAGGCTGAAAATTTGATTCCTTTGCATATATACAATGCCGTTATTGGTAAAAACATTTATGCTTTGCAAACCCTTGGTTGGAGGCCATTTATTCAAACTTATGTCCAGCATCCAACTACACTGGTTCTTTTCTGTGTCTTTTCGTGCTTACAGTTCATATTAACTGTCTTTATCTGTTGTATGTATTGGAAGTTTAAGTATACTCTGTCTCAAGTTAAAGTACAAGCGCAGATGTACCATATGACACCTCTAGTATAAGGTTAGACACCTGACATATACATGAGATGTCTCAAGGTGGGGAATGTTGGAATGAGCGTATTATTATATGCACTGTACTCACTCATACATAGTATATTGCTATATCAATAGCTGCAAAGATCATATGCATACACAGTATGTTATTATATGGACACACATTACTTTATACTACAGCTATAGGTTAGGCACATTACAGCACTACTAAGGGGTTAACATGGTTTTAGTTAGAAAGAGAAAAGTACTTTTAGTTGCTTAACCTTGGTAGGCTCTTGCTCATAGTTGTTGTGGAACTCAAATCTTAGCAAAATTCATCTCATCTTTTCTCATACATCATGTTGGCTACATTGTAACTTCTGCTGACAAACTGTCTAGTGGGTAGCTTAGCATTACTTTGAAGATAATGTTCAGGTGCCTTATCTGGTGAATAATATGTTTTTGATACAATTCAGAGATGGGGCAGGAAGCAACTTCTGCACGTAGACTGGTATGAGGTCAAACAAACCTTAATCAAAACATATTATTCTACCTTGAAAATACAGCATGTGAAGTCAGCAGAAGTTGGGTAACATGTGGTACCAAAACTGTATATAAGAAGGAGATTGCTAGCAGTTTCTTACACAGACCGACATGATGTCGTCATGAACTTCCAACTGTGCAAACTGTTGACGTGAGTATAACTACTTTTAGTATACCTAGCAACAGTTATCCAAGGTGACAGGGTATTCTGTAATACAAATATAAAATGTGTTTTCTGCTCTTGTGTTTGTGTGCTTACACTGTAATGGTCTATGAAAAGAGAAATGTTATAGTAAACATCAGTGTCTTGTCTAGCCTGAGCCTATGAAATAAATTGCATTTTATTATATCTGTAAAAGTGGTATTATTTACATTGGTAATTCTAAAATAATGCTAATGTTATAAGTCTGAAATTCATCATTTCCCACTGCCTTATCACATTACTTTGCTACCTTCAGGACATCAGCTATGATGACCATCAGGTCCCTTTCCTGTTTTGTGGTTGTCAGTAACCCCCCTCCCCCCAATTTGGTACATTGCTCTTGGGTTTCTGTGACTGATGTGCATAATTTTGCACTTTTTGGCATTGAAGCCCAGTTGCCAATCCCTTAACTAGTCTTCCAGTTTTTTTTCAGATCGTCCCTCATTTTTTTCTACCACCTGGTGTGTCCACTCTGTTGCAGATTTTTGTGTAATCCATGAACAGGCATACCTTCCCTTCTAGCCCTTCTGTGATGGTGCTAATAAAGACATTGAAGAGGACTGTGCCCATTTTCATATGTTTTTTCATTCATATGAAAAAAGAATGCTTCATACAAAAAAGAAAAAAACTAAGTCCAAATTATTTTTTTCGTTTGAAGTCATCCTTTTTATATGGAACAATTATTTTTCATATGCACATATGAAAAGAAAATAGACTAATGAAAAGGATTTTAAATGTTAAAAATGCATTTCTGGGTCATTTTCTAGAGCCTAAGTGCAGAATCCACCTAATGAGGTCCTAATTAACAAGATACATGTGTTGATGTGTGTGTGTGTGCAGGATGTCATTTGTTTGGGTTTTGAAATTTGTTTGACAAAAATGGAAATAAGATGGCAGCCATATAAAAAAATATTTGTTTCCTTATGAAAAAGGATTATCTCATATGAAAAAGGATCCTTTTTCGTATGGACCAAATTCTGTTTTCATTCCAAAGCAGCTAGCCAAAAAACTGTACTGAACTATGCACAGAATGAAAATTTTAAAATGTAATAGCTTTGAAATGGATTAATACTGTTTCATCAAACCAGTGCATGGCATTACTATGGGCCAAGCCCTTTCTACCCTGAAAGTTTCAGACCAAAATTCCAAACTGTCTGGGTGCTAGTCAATGGCAAACCAAACAGCAATTTTTTTCAACTTTTTTCACTATTTGAATCTCGGCATCCACACAACCATCTGGAAGAAAACTGGTCATGTCAAGAAATCTCCTTTTGAGACTGTGCATGCAAAATTTTGTGCAAATCTGTTGAACAGTTGTGAAGATATTAAAGTGCAATTTTGAGGTTTAACATAGAAAACCCTGCTCAACCCTAACTGTAGAGGTTCTACTGCACCACTATAATATATTTATATAAAAAAAAGAAGAGAAGTTCCACATCTAAATATTTTTTTTTTATTTCAGTCTTTGGTAACTGGGTAGGCCCACTAGGCACAAGTGCCTGTTTTCAGGGGCAACCTGGGAGCACTGGGCAGTTAAGTGACTTGCTCAGAGTCACACAGAATGCAAGTGGAGGTTGTGAGAATCAAGCTCAGGTCTGGTCTGCTGGATGTATTAAGCTCATTCATTTATTTTATTTATTTATTTAGCTTTTGTTTACAGGGTAAGTACACTAGACAAGTATTATGCCTATTTTCAGGAACAACCCGGGAGAATACAACATGAGGAACAACAGTCAAGGAGACATGGCAAAGAGTGTACAGTTTTTTGTCACAGTAAACAAACATGGGAAATACATCATTTGACACTGGGGAAACATATAGTAGTAAGCACATTTCAGATTATACACTCTAGACTAGCTAGTTCAACTGACATTCACACCTCATTCCTCTAACCTCTAGCCTATACTGCCAGCCCAATATACATACAGTATTGGTAACTGATACATAGATTAACAGGTTTTTTTTCTGATCAATAAGGTGCCACTCTTGTTACAGGTTAGTGCTTACACTGTTTACAGTCCTTTCCAGTGTTACGTTTTTCATTAATTCCTTTGGCAAGTCTCTCCAGTTGGATCAGTGCCACACAGAAGCTCCACCACATCAGAGAAGCAGATGATGAGCCCATGTCAACCTCCCACTCTCTGGACAAGGTAGGCAATCATTTACTGTATCTTTCTTTTGTTAAATGTATGAATATGCAACAGCTTATGTGTCTTGGTTCATTACAAGATGAGCAGTCTAATCTATACAAGTCTACCTTCACATAATTAGGAATATTGCAAGGATAAAAGTGACTGAAGAGTTGCTGCTGTCTGTAATGTTCATGTGCCCAAGATTCTATGCTGATTACCACCTTGGTTGTGCCATTTCCCTAGTAGAGTCCTGAGAATCATTACAATGACTATCAGGGGCAATCAACAGTAAGAAGGCAGATTTCCTGCCCAGGAGATTGCTGCTGTGAAGAACAGACCAGCTCAGTTATTTCAGACTGTAGATAGACTGTTACGCCCAGTCTGTCTACAGCCAAAACCAGTCTTAATACATATGTGTGATGAGTTTGCTCTGTTCTTCCTCGAGACAGGGTGTCCTCGATTCAGGCTGGGATCTCCCTAGTGGGGCAAAATTTGTCCTGCAGTGTTTGGCCTGGTCCAAGCAGAAGCATTCAATTGTCTGGGGGAGTTTCAACCAGTTGAGGTGGCTGAGGTTGTTGAGGTGATCTGAAGCTGATACCCACATGCTGTGAACTGGACCCTGGCCCAACTTATCCCCTAGTGGGAAGGGCTCAGGCCATCAGTCCAGGATTCACTGGGATAGTCTGGTGTTCACTCTTAGAGGGTGCTCCCCCAGCACATTGAAGGAGGTGTTGGTAAGGCCACTTCTGAAGAAACCATCACTCAACCTTGACGTCCTGGCAAATTATTGCTCTATCTCCAACCTCCCAATTTTAGGGAAGATTGTCAAGAAAGTAGTGGCTCTGCAGCTCAAGATGCATCTCTCAGCCATTGACATCTATGAGCCATTCCAGTCCAGTTTCAGAGCTAGGCATAGCACAGAGACGGAACTAGTTCGAGTGCAGAATGACCTCCTCAGGACAAGAGATAGAGGAGAATGGTTACTTCTCATTCTCCTCAATCTCTCCTCAGCATTTGACACTGTGGACCACATTGTGCTATTGGATCACCTTAGCGTATATTGTGGACTCACCGGAACAGTCATCAAATGACTTGAGTCCTAGCTGTCTGACAGGAGACAAAGGGTAATGATAGAGATTTTCTCCTCCTCCTCCTTCTCAAAGCCCCTGTCATGTGGAGTGCCTGAAGGCTGTATCTTCTACTGATGTTGTTTGCAGTGTACATGCTGTCCCTGGGAGAACCCATTAGACAATACAATCTGGGTTTCCACTGCTATACAGACAACACCCAGCTGTATATGTCATTTTCCCCTGGAGTTGGAAATGCTGTTGAAGTGCTAAATAAAGGTTTGTCTGAGATTCATGACTGGATGCCCTCTAACTGGTTGAGACTATACCCTGACAAGATGGAAGTGCTAGTGATTGAGCCTGGTCAATGGCATGATGGGGCAGCCTCCAGAGTAGTAACAGGTTTGGTCCTGGGATTCACCCCTGCTGATGGCTTTCCCAGGGTCAAAACTGTGGTGTCATCCTTGATGACAGACTGACTCTGGATGCCCAGGTGTCATCTGTCATCAAAAGTAGGTTATTTTATCTAAGGAATGTCACGAATAAAACCCGTGATTTTGCTCAAGACTTGCATCACTGGTACAGGCTTTTGTGACTTCAAGCTGGACTACTGTAATGCTCTGTACTTCAGGGTCAATGGAGGAATCCTCTGCCAACTGCAGCTAGTGTAGAACATGGTGGCGAGGCTGCTGGTGGGCTTACCAAAATCCTGCCATGTGACCTTGGTTATGGGATCTGCAATGGCTACCTGTCAGTGGAGGATCTTCTTCAAGGTGGACTTGCAAGTCCCTATATGGCCTGCCCTGGTTACCTGTCTGACCTCCTAACTCCAGCCATCCCAGTATATTCTCTCCACTCCTCCACTCTGGGACTCCTGGTGATTCCAAGGGCCAGGCTGAAAACCTCAGGGGATCGCTCATTCGAGGTGGCAGGCTCGGCCCTCTGGAATTCTCTGCCAATATCTTTGAGGGAGACCCCAGCGGTGGAGGTATTTAAAGGGGGCCTGAAGACCTATCTTTTTAATAAAGCATTTAATGATGGTTTTTAAAGTGATTTTATATATACTTGGTTTTAGTACTTGTAACAATATTGCTTGTGATGATCGAACCCTGTTTATTATTTGAAATAATGCCCAGAGCCTCCAGGATTGGGCACCACAATATAAAACATTACTTACTTAGTTACATTTCCCATATGTTCTGATTACCCATTAACAATGTTGGAGCTAACAGAAAAGGAAATTATGGTACGTATGAAGAAACTTCTTCTTTGTTATGTAGAAGGCTAACATTTTGACCCCTCTCAATCCACTTTTCTTCAGTGTGAACATGTTAAGAGCCATCGGCCTTCCCTTATAATTTTGTCCTGCACACCCCTGATAATTTTGGTGGCTCATGTTGCACACTTTTGACTGCCTTAATATTTAAGCAATAAGCCATGACCAGGGGTAAGATTAACAGTCTGTTAATGACCACCTGGAGGCATAATGTGGTGAGGTGCTGCCAAATGCCATATTTCCCATAGGGGTGATTGACTGTGTATCTACCTCCAGAGAGTACCTTATTGTTATTATAAAAAAAAACTTATTCCGAAGGAAAAGTGTTAGATGTGTACCTTTGGAATGGTTGTCTCATTGAGAGGGAGATTTTTAGTAAAATAGTTTAACCACCTACAACACATGGTCACTTGTGCAAGTTATGTGTTCATTGATCTGGAATGTTTCACTGAAGAATGTGCTCTTGAAAAAAGTTTTCCTTGATGTGTGTGAACATACTGAGCACCTGCTGCGAGAATAATTGCCCTTTTTGAGAGGACCCAAAAGGTACTGCTGTCCTGGCTTATCCTCCTTGGTTCAGTATACATGTGCACCACCTTATCCTTAATGGTGGGTTTCCTTTGTATTCTACCGGGTTTCTGCCAGAATTTTGGTACTTGCCTGTCACATACTAGATTCATACTAGGATTCATGCTAGAAAGTGTATGGAGCTTAAAGGTGTTAGCCCATAATTGCTCCAGTACTAAATTCACAAAAAATACTTGAGTACCACCAGAATGTATGACAGTATCCAGCCTTTTTTTAAACTCTGTATTGGTATTACTAATAACTATTTCAGCTGGAAGTAAGTTCCATACATTAACCACTCTAGAATATAGAAATACTTTCTTTTTTCTGATCTAAAGTATTTTCCTCTTATCTGGAGTGGAAGTACTCCAGTTTCCATATTCCCTGGTTTAAATTCTATATCTAGTTCTACCATTATTGATGGACAGAAACACAGAAACATAGAAGTTGACAGTAGATAAGGACCGCAAGGCCCTTCCAGTGTGCCCATGGGATCTTGTACAATATCATAAATGAACAGGACATCCCCCCATGTCACAGACATCTAAAATGTGCCAGTGTTTATTTATAGCCAATGTGATTTTCTGTGTCTGTGTTGAGGACCTAGTACTAAAGACTATTCTTTCTGGCCCTGTTGTTTTGTGGTTTCCCTCAATGCATCAGCCCTTGTTGTGCCCTTTATCCTTTATTGTGCCATTTGTAAAATGCTATCCCTATACTCCTTTCCCTGAACCTCTTGTATTTTATTTATTTATTATTTATTTTTATTGCAATTGTTTCATCCTCTCTTCATCTCCATTTGAGTGAGACCAGGTCTAAGATTGCTCCCTCTCGAGTGGGCTCCAATACTAGTTGTCATAAGGCATGTCTCCCTGTAGGCATCTAGAATAACCCCACTCTTTGAAGTGGCTGCTGCAACTGCATCCAGTTAACATCTGGCATATTCAGATCACCCATCAGCAATATCTCCCCTTTTTGCCATTCTAAGTATATTTTCTGTCATTTCCTTGTCCATTTTCTCCTCCTTGAGAAGGGTCTGTATACAACCTGTGCGAGATTGTAGTGCCATTGCGGTCTCCAAGTTATCTCACAGTGCTTCTTCTCCTCCCTGTCTTTCCCTTTTGTTCTGTTGCTTTGATTCCTTCCATATGTAAAGAGCTACTCCTCCTCCTCTTTTTTACCCTCCCTGTCCCTCCTGTAGATAGTGTATCCTGGTATGTTTACGTCCAGTCCTTGGTTTTGTGTACCATGTTTCTGTGACTACCACGATATCAGATGTTCCTCCTCCATCAAGGCCACTTATTCAGGAAGCTTATTACTCAGACTCACGGGCATTAGTACTCATTGCTCTCCATTTTTTATGGCTTTATCTTCTTTTGCAGCATCCCCACTGACCTTTCTACCTCGGTCTTTTTCTCATTTTAGTACCCTGTTTTGAAGGAGAGGCTGGGGATTCCTGCAGCTTACTGCAGCTTATCATAGAGTAGCAGATGACATGGACAGTGTCAGCAGATAGGGGCCTATGGCCCACCAGTCTGCCATTTGAGCTTGCAGTTCAGTTTGTTTTCCTAGAAGTCTGTTGCCCTTACCCCTGACCTCCAAAATTCCTTTATGTCTATCCCATGCATTCTTAAATCCGTGATTGTTTCAGTCCTCATCACTTCCTTTGGGAGGTGTTCCTTGTCCACCACCCCGTTCTGTGAGAAATTCTTTCTCATGTTTCCTCTGAATCGTCCTCCCTCCAACTTCATCCCATGCCCTCTAGTCCCTGGAACATCTTTTTCGCTTAAATAGTGTTTTCCTGCCCCTGTTCCTCCCTGTAAGATACTTGTATGTCTCTATCATATCCCCTCTCTCCCTCTCTCCTCCAGGAGTACATGTTCAGTTCCTTCAATCTGTCTTCATAGGACTTGTGATGCAATCCATGCACCATCTTTGTTGCCCTCCTCTGAACCTTCTCTACCCTGTCTATGTCCTTAGAGGTATGGTCTCCAGAACTGTACACTGTACTCCAGGTGGGGCCTCACTAGTATCTTGTATGGCGATTATGACCTCCCTTTTCCTGCTGGTTGATGCCCCTGCCTATACATCTCAGCATCCTATTTGCTTTACCTGCTGTCTTGTCACACTGTTCCCTACTGGGTCATCAGAGATGATAACCCCAGATCCTTTCCTGCTTGGTGCATGCTATATCCTCACCCCCAACTGATAATATTGTGCCAGGGTTTTGTCCTCCCCATATGCATTATCTTGCACTTCTTTGCATTGAATTTCAACTGCCAAACCCTGACCATTCTTCAAGTTTCTGCAGGTGCTTCTCATTCTGTCACCCTCTGGTGTGTCTACTCTGTTACAGAGCTTTGTGTCATCAGTGAACAGTGAAATTCTGCCTTCTAGGTCCTGTGCAATGTCACTGTGATGAAGATGTTGAATAGGTCGGTCCCAGCACAGATCCTGTGGTGCCCCACTGGTCCTCTTCCCTCTGTGGGTGGCAGCCATTTCCACCACCCTCTGTGTCCTGCCACCCAGCCAGTTACCTACCCACCACACTACTGTCCTGCCCACACCCATAATCCCCAATTTGTAATAGTCTTCTATGTGGCACAGTGTCAAAGGCCTTGCTGAAGTCCAGATAGGCCATGTCCACTGCCCTCTGATCCACCCCCTAGTCACCCAGTCAAAAATTCAATGAGGTTGGTCTGACATGGCCTCCCCTGGTGAAACCATGCTGCCTTGGGTCCTGTAGTCCATTGACAGCCAGATGTCCACCATCTCTCCTTCAGTAGTGCTTCCAGATCCTCCCACTACCGAGGGTGAGGCTGACTGGTCTGTAGTTCCCTGCTTCCTCTTTGTTCCCACTTTTGTATAAGGGGACTACATCTGCTGTCCTCCAGTTTTTGGGTACCTCCCCTGTTTCCAGTGATCGGCTAAACAGGATAGCCAGAGGTTCAGCCACCACCTCTCTTAGTTCTTTAAGGACTCTGGGGTGCACCCCATCTGGCCCCATTGCTTTATCAACTCTTATTACTTCCAGTTCCTTCAGGACCCTTTCTCGTGTAAAAGGATTTGTGTCCATTTCTGCACCATTCTCACCCCTTGTACTCCCTTCAGACCCATTACCCTCCTCTTCCTCAGTAAAGACTGAGCAGAAATACCTGTTCAATATGTCATCTTTACTGTTGTCATCCTCCACGCAGCCCCATCCTCCCCCTTCAGTCTCACTATCCCTCCCTTTGTCTTCTTTTTCACTTATAGCCTGTAAAGGTTTGTCCCCTCTACCCACTGATTTTTGCAATGTGTTCTTCTGTCTGAGCTATTGCCTTCCTTACTGACCTCCTGCCTCCTTTGCTTCTCCTGTACTTCTCCTATCCCTTCTGCCTGTGCTCTTTTTGTATTTGCCTGGATGCAATCTTTTTGGCTTTCACTTTCTTTGCTACCTCTTTGGAAAACCATAATGGTCTCCTCTTCCTTTTCCTCTTGCTAACCTGCTTAATGCATAATCTGTTGTTCTTGTAATCCCCATTTTAAATACTGCCCTACTGTTCCTCAACCCCTGATTCTGTCCCATTCCCTTAATTGCCTCTTTCAAGTATCTCCCCATTTTCCCAAAGTCTGCCCCCTAAAATCCAGGATACGTGTTTTTGTGTGGTTTGGTTCTGCTCTTTCTGTGATTTCAAACCACAATGACTGGTAGTCACTGTTTCCTAGGTGCTCCCCACTGTTACCCCCATCACACTGTCCCTGTTTGTGAGCACAAGGTCCAGTATTGCCTTCTCGCCGAGTTGGTTCCATGACCAGTTGCTTGAGAAGGCACCCTGAAGGAGTCCAGGATAAATCTGCTCCCTAGTTGATGCTGCTGCTGGGATGCTCCAGTCCACGTCTGGAATATTGAAGTCTCCAACCAGTACTACCTCACCCTTGTCTGCCATCCTTTGGATGGCTAGCATCAACTCCCTATCTATTTCTTCCTCCTGGGCTGGTGGTCTATAGACCACAACTGTACGGATAGCTGGCCCCATTTTTCCAGCTTAACCCACAGTATCTCTCCCCATTTTGTTCCTCCTGGATCTCTCTGTGGCCCATATGTCATTTTCATACAGTGCACTCCTCCTCCCTTTCTGCCTGCTCTGTCTCTTCTGAATATATTTGCTAGCCAGGTATGGCCATCTCCCAGTCATGGTTATCATTACACCATGTTTCAGTGATAGCCACAATGTCCAGATCTAACTGCATCATGACAGCCCCAGATCTTCATCTTGTTGCTAGTGCTCCTGGCATTTACTACATGGCTTTCCATGATTTGACCTCCCTAGACTGTTTCACTGTTCTCTCAGTCCCTTCCTTGGTTGTCATTTATCCTGGTTCTCCTTGCTGTCTGCCCTTCTGCTGATTTTGCCCTTTTCTGTATCCACCTCTTGGGCACTAATCTCCATCTTTTGCACCTGCTTTGCAGAATAGCCACTCCTCTGGTTCACTGGTTCCACTGCTAGCTGTTGGGGGTGAGCAAGTAGGGTACCCTCCTTGCTGGCCTGCCACCCCCTTTGCTAGTTTAAATGCTTGTCAATGTAGCATTTAAACTTATCATTGAGTCTTGGATTCCCTCAGGATGGATGCAGGCCGTCAGGCTTAGACAAACCTCCATCCCTCCAGGTGGGTCCCCAGACACAATAAATCAAACCCTTCCTCACAGCACCAGTTCTTCAACCATGAGTTAAAGTTCCTGGTGCATGCACTCTTATGCTCTCCCTTGCCTCTCACAGGTAGTACTTCTGAGAAAGTGACAGAAGTAGCTACTTGCTTGAGACCCCTCCCCAGTTTCCTAAACTCTTCCTGAACTTCCTTTGGCTCCCCATTTCCAGGTCATTAGTACCTAGGTGGATAATGACATCCAGCTCACCCTCCCGTCTTGCCTTCCCAGTGATCCCCAGGATCTTCCTTCCATCCCCTCCATGCCGTGGCACCTGGTAGGCACTCACCTCCCTGTCCTCCCCTCCTGTGTTCCTAGCTGGATCCCTCTTATGATGGAGTCCCCACCAGGATTCGCTTCCTCCTCCTCTGGGGTCCACTGCTTTCCCGCTGAGTCACCTCCTTGGCTAACCTCCACATCCTTTCCTTCCACTTCTTTGGGTACCTCTATTTGGTTGTCCTCGTTTGCCAGTGTGGCATATGAGTTCTTGAGTGGAATAGGATCTGGGATGTGCCTCTGCCTGACCACTCTAACCCTCCCTGGGCCCACTGTCATCCAAGTGCTCCTCGTTCTCAGGTATCCTTTGAGGGCAGTTGCATTGGACTGGGTGGTCCCTGGATAGGGGTGATGGTACTCCTGACCCAGTTTACTTCCACTCTGAGTCTGGCTACCTCATCCCACAGTCCAGAAAGATGCATGCAGATAGGGCAGCACCTCAGTGTCCAGAAGGTCTGCCTGAATATGGCTGCCCCACAGCCACTGCATTGCACCACTCCCCACATTATACTGCAATTCCACTACTTGTCTGCTACTGAAGCTCTCCTATTTCCCTTTTTATTAATTTACTGTCCTAAAAATCCTGCCACTGACCTTCAGATAATTTTCTTTGAAAAAAAAAAGAAACCAATAATTAAATAAATGAGTCAAAACACTTGTCGTGCTGAAGGTGGGCTTCTTCCCCCTTATGCCCCTCCTACTTCACACCCCTTACTATACCCTGTATTTAGCTCCTGTCAATCAGATTTAACAGGGCATATAATTAAGAGTTGGGGGAAGGGGATGGAGAGGCGATAATTTACAATTAAAGACAGCACAGAATTACACCACCACTATGTTTTAAATTTTCAACAGCCCAAAAACAATTATAAGTAAAGACAACAAAGTATAATGTCACTAAAAGCCCACAATCTAAGTTTAAAAGAAAATAGCAATTACCAGTTACTCTAAAGCACTGAATTTAATATGTTTCCTTCCTTCCCCTTCTGACTTCAGTGCCTCCCCCCTTGACTAGTTTAAAAGCTTGCCAATGAAGCATTTTAAATGAATTGCTCAAAAGACTTGTTCCCTTCCTGGACAGATGCAGACCATTCTGCCAGTATAGGCTGGTGTCCCTCCAGGTGGAACCCCAGTCCCCAATGAAGCCAAACCCCTGTGCTCCACACCATTTTTTCAACCATTCATTAAACTGCATGGTGCAAAGTACCCTTGCCTCACTCATGCCATTGACAGGCAGCACCTCAGAGAAGGATACTGTGTGGGCTACTTGTTTTAGGCCCCTCCCCAATTCTACAAAGTCCTTCTGCACTGCTCTAATCTCATGATGAGCCAAGTCATTTGTCCCTAGGTGGACAATGACGTCCAGCTCAGACTCCCGTGTAGCTGTTCTCATGATCCTGAGGATGCGCTTCCTGTCCCTCCAAGCCATGGCACCATGCAGGCACCTTACTTCAGTTTTCCTGCTCCCCTCAGTTCTATCCCCCTAATAACTGAGTCCCCCACCTGGAGCTGCTTCCTTTCCTTGTGGTGTCCTCTGCCTCCTTCCTATGGGCCTCCCTTGTGACAGTTGTCCTCAGCCTCCTTAGTCTCCTCTGCGGGTGCATCCATAGGGGAGCTATGCTCCCCCAGAATGGTGTATGGATTGTGGAGTGGAACAACTGACTGGGTGTGCCTCTGTCCCACCATCCTCACCCTCCTTGAGCCCACTGTGGTCCAACTGCTGTGCTTTCTTTGCAACCTCTGTGGTAGTGGTGGTGGCTCTGGTGCTCCCTGGATGGGGGAGGTTCCCTTCCTACCATCCAGTGTGGCCTGGGGGAAGGTTCCCTTACTACTGTCCAGTGTGGCCTGAAGACGGGCAACTTCCTCCCTCAGGGCAGAGAGTTGTCTGCAAATAGGGCAGCATCTCAGCCTCCAGAAAGACTCCTGGAAGACTGCTGCCCCACAGCCATTACATTGCACTACTCCCCACATGTTTATCTACTTTTGTGTGTGTGTGTGTGTGTTTGATTGGTTTGCTATATAGAAATATATATTATACAATGTGTATGCTTATATTGTCAGTGCAGTGTGCTAGAGAGGATATGACAGTGATATGCACCTTGCACTCTTGAGGAAATGATATCAGAACCCCAGCTATAAAGGAACTATTTCCAGGGGTGGGTGGGGTGAGGGGTGGGAAGGGGTTGGGCCTAAACTGTGCCCTCACAAAACAATCAGCTAAAAGCTCTGACCCACCGCTGCGATGAGTGCCTTCCTGTCAGCAAGATGCCCTACACTACAATTTGACAGAGAAAATACCCTGCTAATCAAACAGAGAGAAATCCAGACATCCAAGTCAGACACAGGTAAACCTCCCCAGCCCCAAAACAGCCTGGTGGTTTGTGCTCTGAAAGCAGTCAGCCCCAAAATAAGTCAGCTGTGCTTTAAACTCTTACTGCACTGAAAATCTTAACAATTGTAACAAACGTAAAGCTAGATCCACCTCCCTCTGTTGCTTGAAAGACTGTCTTTTCCTGACAATTCTAAGTTCCTTATTTCACCTTTCAGTTAGAAGTAGCCTCCACCTGCAGAATATCTGCTACAAACCAAAGACAATTGTAAGGTTCACCTCCCTCTGTTGTGAGCACAAAGTGCAATATAGAATTTGCAAGTGCAATATAGAATTTCTCACACAGCTCACAGCTGAATAAAGAAGTAGTGTCCTTCCAGGTCAAGAAGATGTGCTTTGTGTCTCTAAATATTGCAGCCACCAGTAACTTATAGTAATCTGATCTAGTCTGGATATCTCCAGCCAGGGCAATTTGTTGACAATGGTTGTGATGCAACCTTTTCTGTTCCAATCCAACACTTTGTGGTCTGAAAACAATGAGGCAAACAATTTCCTGCCCTGAGGCTGTCTGTGTTTCAATTCACACTACAGGTTTTGCTATGACAACTCCTTAACCACAGTAACTTATTTAAAAATAGTTTAACTATCACAAACTCGAACGCACCAGTAAATTATTTAAAAATAGTTTCTGTCCCAAAATCCTAGTAGTCAATCCAGCTACCCCAGGAGACAATCAAATGATATTGTTTTGCTACTGTCCCATGTTCCTTTCTGAATCCTGATTGGTATTAGTCCAGCAAGTTCTGGCCCTCTAAAAAGGTGGTAAGTTGCTGGACCAATAATTTTTCAAAGATTTGGCTAACTAAGGGTAACAAAGAGATGGAGTGATAATTATTTAAATATCCAAAATCCTCACCTTTAAAAATAGGGGCCACCCTAGCCAATTTCTATTAGGAAAATAACCCAAGGAAATAGATCTATTATACAGATAAGTTAAAGGACCAGCCATATGTGTAAAAGAGTAATTTAACATTGTCAAAGTAAGACCATCAAGTCTACAACTACCATTTACTTTTAAAGCAAGAAACAATTCTAATACCAAATGCTGTTCTAGTTCCTGAAAATGGAAAAGACAGGTGTTCTCGTTGAAATTAGTATGAGGCCTTTTAAAAGGAGTTGATGGAGAATCAAAAAATGTATTAGACTCAATAAAAAAAACTATTAAATCTATCAGGTAGTGGGCAGTCTTTTAATCATGTTTCCTGATTAGAAAGTTGAATGGTTGAACTTGTTTTTGATTGTGCATTCAAATCCTCAACAAGCCTCCCAAATTCTTTTGAATCACCCATTGATTCAGACAACTTAGTTTAAAAAAAGTTATTTTAGTGTCCCGAGGTCCCTTAACATATGCATTTCTTACTGTTCGATATGTTTGCCAGCCTTTAGGCTTACCTGTCCATCTGGCCTTCTCCCAGGCTTTATCTTTTCCCTGCTTCTATTTCCTTAACTGTAGGTTGTACCATATAGCTGAATTATGTTTTACCTTTCTTGATTTAAGTGGCATATGTTTGTTACAAACCTGGAGTAGCTCTCCCAAAAGAACTCCCAAGCCAAATACAAGTCGGGATAAGTTCCAAATGGTCTCATTTGACCCTCTCAGGTCAGTAACAAATTCAAAATAATAAAAATGTTTAAAGATCTATAACTTATTGTTCTAGAAGGTCCCCTATTCCTTGACTGTCCTTTAATACAAAAGGCCATATTATCATCACTAAATAAATCCATGGCAACCTAGCTGAATGAACTTGGCGGGGACTATTTGTAAAGATCAAATCAATTAAGGTAGAATCATCAGGTTTTTATATTAATATGTGAAGGTTCAGCTAATAATTGAGTCAACCCCAAACCAAGAGCAAAAGCTTTTAACTTTTTAGATTTGACAGGATTTAACCTATCTAAATTTAAGTCACCAATTAATAATATATCGTAAGAGTGAGACTATGGTAATAGAACATCATGTAATGTATCCAGAACATTTAGAGATGATTGAGGGGGCCTATACAACCCTATCGGCAATAAAGATGTATCTGAATAGAATTTAAATTCAACTGCCAGATAGTCACAAGATGGTATATCTAAGTATAAGAAAATGCTAGTAGGACAGAATTTCTGTAGAAAGTAAATACTCCCTCTTTTATTCCAATCAGCTTGAATAAACTGATAGCCATAGATATTAACCATTTATCTTCATTTCTTTTACCTAACCATGTCTCAGATAAGACAACAAAATCAGGTTCATTTTCTACCATAAACTCATTTAACAAATCCATTTTAGGGATAATATTGTCCCTGTGTCATACAAGAAAGAGGACCAAACAAATATACATAATGATAGACCCATTGTGGTACTTCCTGTAGGAGAAAAGGGGCAGACTAGATGGGCCAAGAGGTTCTTTTCTGCTGCCAAGTTTCCATGATTCTAAGAAACAAACTACTTGAAAAAATGGTCTCCGCCCAGCTGACTGAATACCTCCTCACTTATAACCTCCTGTCCACAGTGAAGCATGTTTCTTGTAAATGCCACAGCACTACCACTGCCCTCTTGCCACTCTCCTCCTCTATCTTCTCTGCTATGGATAGGGTGAACTCCCAGGCGCAGTCTTCATTAGCCTCACAAAGGCATTTGACCTACTTGATCACACCCTATTATGTGGTAAATTAGGTGTTTTTGGTGTCTCTCAACCTGAATTAGTTCAAAAGTTACTTGAGAAACAGGTATCAATGGGTTAAATGTGGCTGAACTCTTTCAGACCGTTCTGCTACCCCCAATCGGGGTCCTCAAGGCTCCATACTGGGTCCCCTCCTTTTTCCATTCACATAAACTCCATCCAGACTAGTCTCAGACACTGCATCCTAATCCTATATGCTGAAAACTTTGTCCTCTTCACTAGCTCCCACAGCATCTCCAAACTAAATTGCCACCTCACCTCTGACCTCCATTCTATACAGTCCTGGCTTTGTTCCAACAGGCTCCTCTCTTGAATACCACCAAGACACAAGTCCTGCAATTTGGCTCAGCCTCAAGGTTAAAAAAGTGTTCTATCTATCTTGCAGTACCCTAACTTTAACTATCTAGAAGTGACACTTGATGCATCCTTAAACTTCTCAGTGCGTATCTCCATGGCATGTAAGGTTGTTAACGCCAGACTTGGACTTTCATTTGAAGTCAGAGACAGCCTTTTACCCTTAGCCCATACTGCGAGTGCCTGAGGCATCCTTCTACTCAAACTGACATATAGGATGGCAGTCTACTACTCTGCCTCCAAAAGCACCCTACAGAAATAGGTTGTGGCCAACAATAATATATGCAAGTTTTCCCTAGGCACAAAGAGGTATACTCATCACTGTGACCTCTATTCTAAACTTGGATGACTGCCCCCCCCCAACTGCCCTAAGAAAATCCACCATGTCCCTCTCATCATTATTGAAATCTTTCAGTGTAGCATATCCTCTTAAATCTAATGTCCCTGGATTATTATGATTCCCTAGAACCAGGACCAAACTTTGGAGATGTCATTCTCCTTCATAGCCTACAGTATGGAACTATATGCTAGGCATGATCCATCAGTGTTCATCAATTCACACACCTTTAAAACGGCATTCCACACCTTCCTATGCCAAGCAAATGTATGTTCCTGACCTTAGGCTGTTACAGACTGGATCCCTACTCCTATATATCCACTTCACTCCTACCAACTGAAGATACATACCCTAGAACTTTGTTCTGTATGTCAATTATTGAATAGAAAATGCATTGTATTGAATGACCATATGCTTTGAATCTTGTTGTGTAACTCCCAATGCTGTTTCCATCCTAGCACTTCATTGCTGTCTATTATGTACTGAACCGTGTTTATTTTGAATATATGTCATAACTGTTCCTTACTTTTGACCACCCTGTTGTATTCTCCCAGGTTGTGCCTGAACATAGGCAACTGTTTTGTCTAGTGAACCAACCCACCTGGTAAATACAACTAAATACATTTTATTCTGCTCTTAACTAAGCTTCCCATTTTTTCTAAGGAGAGGGCAGCTGTCAGGACTGTTACACAGAAACAACCCAGAAGCCTTTTTGCAAAGTAGTGTGGGAAGAAAAACATTATTGTTTGAGCTAGTCCTAGAATAACATTTAATCTAACTTTTTTTACCGACATTATTACCATTGCGCTTATATTCTTGATGCTGCCATGCTCCAGCTCCCATCCAGAGTCTCCTCCTAACCACAGCAGTTACCACCCTTGACCCATGATGTCATGCCCACTGGCTCACCCCCAGGACGGCCTCCCCATTTCCAGTTTCCTCTCTTCAGCGTATGCCAGGGTGAAGTGCAGGATCATGGAGCAATGGTTGCCAAGATGGACATTCCTTCAAAGTGCTCAGCAGAAGTGGGTGGAGGCAGGCCCTTCTGTCATTCTGCCTCCAAGGTTCGTTGGAAGGTCTGATATAGTGTATTGGACAAACATATGTCTTGTACAAAGATGGTATATTACACAAGCTTTCGAACCTCATAAGTCCCTTCTTTGGGTGAATAGAAAATTGAGCAAGATAAGCAGCATTTACATATACTGTGATCAAGGCCTCAATCTTTCTGTGGCAATTTGTGTCTAGAGTTTCCTATTTCTGCAGAAATTCTGCAGTGCCATTTGGAAGCTTTGGTAGCAGTCAGCAACCCCCACCTCAAGCACCCAGGTAGGGAAAATGTTAGTTTTGGGGCAGACCAGAGAAGGTTATCAATTAACTCTTGAGTTATTTGTTTTATTATTTATCACTTTTGCCCCTACACTCCAGTCAGTATTTTCAGCTCTGGTCTTGGACCCCCATCACCTTCACCTCCAGATTATGCCTGCATTCCCATAGTTATCCCTGGCTTCTCCCCAGAGAGCGTGCACATGGCACCGACCCCCTATATCGGGGCCGCGGTACTTATATCTGGTCGGGGGATCAGCTTCTGGAGGCTGATTGAGGCACACAGGGGCAGAGCATCATGTGGATGGTGAGATTCTGGATTTTGTCCCCCCTTTAATCAGGATGGGGATATACAATGATGACCTCGTCCACCCCATCCTGACATTCTATAGGCGCCAATGTGGTGCAGCTACCAGCCTCCGCTAGGTGCCACTATCACCCGACTGCTGCCCCTGCCCTTCCCGCGGAGAAGGAAAGCCCATCAGGGACGTTCAGCAATCCTTCTTCCCCAGTCGGCTCTCTGGTGACCTGGGTCCATTCCTGAACCGAATTGCCGGCGTCGTAAGCAGAAATCCAACCGCTGTGCTGATGGGCTGGCAACTCTTCAGTTCTTAGAATTAGAAAGTAAAAACCCCACCCCATCTATCTCAGCCCCATCACCCTCCCCATCCCAGCCTGAGAGTCCCCTGGGCCACCAAATTTGAATGAGTAATATTTTTAGTAGCTGCCACACTGCACAGCAATTGTCATCCTTCTATTGTTACCACTAGGCCAGAATGCCAGGTTCCCATTCCAGTAGTGCTTTGTGCATCTGTGCTCAAAACACTTCTGGCACAAGAATTCAGGCCCAGTGGTGAAATTAGAAGGATGAGGATTGCTGCACGTATAGGGACCTAATATAAATATTTCTACCTCAAATAAAGGGACTGGAAGAGGTTCCCATGGTGGGATAGAGAAGGTGGTGGGGGCTGAGCTGGATGGGGTGGATTTACCTGTTTTGATTTTTAAGGTAAAGCCCTAGTAGACAAACTAATGGGCAGGGGCTGTTCCAAAATGCTTTTCAGATTTTTATTTTTAAATTACACAGAATTTCAAAAAGCATTCTGCAGAACTTAATATGAACCCTGAAATAGATTTCAGGGTTTATATGATCCATGGAATAACCGAAGTTTATGTGATCCATATAATACTTTTCCTTGGTTAGAGTCAATGTAAACTGCATATTTGTTTTACTCACAGTTTACACTGGCTCTTCATTTTTTTTTTCAAATTTATTATGCTTCATCTCCTCATCCACTGGCCCCCTTGGTCTGATCTATACATGCTCAGTCCCACCACACACCCCGGGATATACTTCACTCCTGAACACCACCGGCTTACCACCCAGGGGTAGGGCTGCTGGGGGTGTCTCTTCCTCTGACGGAGACTGAATGGTAGAATGGGAGTGACAGCCCAGTCAGTGACGAGGGTCTGCAACATGGGGTGGACATCATCGTGCAGTGGCGGAACCTCTATTTTCTCATTTTCCCATTTTCTTCCCAGAAGGTGTGTCATGCAATGACTTTGGGGTGCACACTGAACATCTGACATGCCACCCAAATGTAGTCAGTCCTGGCTGTTGTACCCCAGGCCATGACGAGGGATTATCCAAACACCGGCTACTTTCCCCCACTCCCCCCGGAGAAGAAGAACAGACCATAGGATGCTCAATCCCCCTCACCCCAGCCAGCCCTCCAACTTCCCAGGCTCATTCCCGATCCCGGGTCATTGGCGGAATGAGCGGTAGTGGTACCGCTGCACTGGCAGGCCAGCTAAATACTGACTCCTCAGTATAAACTGCAGAATAATATTCTGCATTTCATGTAAACTATGGAATAATATTACGCATGTTTTCAATGTTTTACATTAAATTCCATGGCAATCTCCACAGCCACAGAATTGTGGAAAAATTGGGGTCTTGATTGTAATGCATTGTTTAAAAATAGTTATGATAGAATAGTTAAGAAAGAATTTAACAGGAAGTGTGGGTAGGCAAGGGCTGTGAAGGGTTGATTAGCAGGAAGTGTTAAGATATTTGTAACAGAGTCTGAATTGATGCCTTGAAGTGGTAATTGGAATGGTATCCGACAGGAACACAGAATAATAAAGACCTGAGACAAACAGAGTGTAAGCTCTATATACACTGTGATGCATTATTTCAAAGTAATTAGGATAGGATAGGTGAGAATTTAACAGGAAGGGTGGGTGGGCAATAAATAGGAACTGGTCTATAGCTGTGACTGGATGATTATCAGGAAATGCTAAGATGTTCATATGACAGGCTGAATGCATGCCATGAAGTGGTAATTGGAAAGTATCCAGACAGGAACACAGAGTGCAAAGGGTGGGAGGAGTCCCAGAAAGAAGGAGAAAAAAAACATATTTGAAAAAGTAACATACAGCATTAAAGTTTGCCATAGTATGTCATAAATCCAGTGTACTGATTGAGCCCATTAAAGTTTGAATTAAATTATTTGATATATTTCAGTTCCAATGTCCTTCTCTCCAGTGTGTTTTTGAGGTTGCCTCTTAGTATTAGGACAGATAGTTCTGAGAGGTAATGGTCTGTTTGGGAAAAATGACTGGTGCACTGATAATAGAAACATAGCAAGATAGAAAATGATGGCAGAAAAAGACCAGAGGTCCATCCAGTCTGCCCATATATAGTTCCCTATAATACCCGTAACCTACTGTTCTTCCAGGGTACTAACTCTCCCCATTATCTCTCTATTCTCGTCCTCCCTGGTCCTGTCACCCCCGGTAACCACTATTCATTTCATTATGTCCAAGCCTTGCTTGAATCCCCTGACTATTTTTGCACCCAATACTTCCTCACATCCCTCCTGAACCTACCTCCTGTTAATTTCCAGTTGTGTCCACATGACCGAGAATTGGTATTCAGGCTAAATAGTTACATAGAAACATAGAAACATAGAATTTGACGGCAGATAAGGACAGCTTGGCCCACCCAGTCTGCCCATTTCCCTGCCTACTGGATAAGCTGCAGATCCTAGTTAACCAGCAGCCTACTTCTTTCTACCCACCCCTAGAATTGCCTTATGACTGTCCCATTGCATGCTTGAATTTCACCACTGTTTTGACTCACGACCTCCTCCGGAAGGCCGTTCCATGCATCCACAACCCTCTCTGTGAAAAAATACTTCCTTAAATTACCTCTGAGCCGCCCCCATCTTCAAATTGTGTCCCTTGTTCTTGCACACCTCTTTTTTTGAAAGATGCTACCCTCTTGGACTTTGTTGATTCCCTTGAGGTACTTGAAAGTTTCTATCATGTCCCCCCTCTCCTTCCTTTCCTAGAGGCTATACATATTAAGCTCCTTAAGTCTCTCTTCATATGTCTTCCAGTGCAGACCCTGCACCATTTTAGTTGCCCTCCTCTGGGCAGCTTCCATCCTGTCTATGTCTTTACGAAGACTGGGTCTCCAGAACTGCACACAGTACTCCAGATGGGGTCTGACCAGCTGTCTGTACAGAGGGATAATAACTTCCTGTTTTCTACTGGTGATGCCTCTCCCTATGCATCCTAGTATCCCCCAGCCCTCCTTGCTGCCCTCTCACATTGCTTGCCCACCTTTAGGTCATCTGATATGACTACCCCCAGGTCCCTTTCCATTTTTGTTGTTGTTAGTATCTCACCCCATTGTGTACTCTTCCCCTGGGTTTTTGTTTCCCAGGTGCATTACCTTGCACTTCTTAGCATTGAATCTAAGCTGCCATACATTTGACCATTCCTCTAACCTTGCCAAGTCCCTTCTCATCCTTTCCACCCCACCTTGTGCATCAACTCTGTTGCAGATCTTTGTGTCATCTGCAAGGGGACCTTCTTTCTTACAGTCCCTCTGCAATGTAAACATAAAGACATTAGAAGAGGACCGTCCTAATACTGAACCCTGTGGTACCCCACTAGTAACCCCCTTCTTCAGGTGGACTCCATTTACTATTACTCTCTGTGTCCTATTCTCCAGCCAATTTTTACCCAGGCTGTCATCTTGGGACCCACTCCCAGGCTAGCTAACTTGTATATTAATTTGTGTGGGACTGTGTCAAATGCCTTCCTAAAGTCTAGGTAGGCCATGTCCACAGCCCTCCCTGATCTACTACTTTGGTCACCCAGTCAAAGAAATCTATCAGATTTGTCTGGCATGACCTTCCGCTGTGAATCCATGCTGCCTTGGGTCCTGTGCCCTCCGGCCTCTAGATACTGACAATTCTTTCCTTCAGAAGTGATTCCATCATTTTCCTACCACTGAGGTTAAACTAACAGGTCTGTAGTTTCCTGCTTCTGCCTTGCTCCCACTTTTGTGAAGGGAATCACATCTGCCCTCCTCCAATCCTCGGGTACCACCCCATCCTCCATGATTTGTTAAACAGGGTAGTCAGTGGTGTCACTAATTCCACCTTAGTTCTTTTAGAATTCTGGGATGAATCCCATCAGGCCCCATTGCTTTGTCCACCTTCAGTTTTAAGAGTTCTTTCAGAACCTTTCTTCTGTAAATGGGCTGGTATCAACTTCTGTATCCAGAGTGTTTCTACTGTTTGTTTTAGGTACCTCCCTCTTCCTTTGTAAATCAGAGCAAAAATATTTGTTTAGTATCTCTGCCTTTTCACAGTCACCTCTGCCCACCCTCCCCCTTGTTAAGCCTCACCATCCCCCCTTGGTCTTCCTTCACTCCTGATGTACCTATAAAAGTTTATCCCCTTCTTAACTGAGTTGGCTATCTTTCCTCAGTTTAGCCTTTTGCTGTTCTGACTGCCTTCCAAGCTTCCTTTGCTTTAACTGATACAGTTCTCTGTCCTGGTCCTTCTGTGATTCCTTGTACTTCCTGAAAGCTTTCTTTTCTCTTGAACCTTCACGCCACTTCCTTTGAGAACCATAGTGGTTTCTTACATCGTTTAGTTTTGTTTATTTGCTTCACACAAAGGCTGGTTACCTCTGTGATGGCAGTTTTATTATTCCCATTGTTCTTCCACCCTCCTTCCTGCTCGCTTGCTAGTGCATTCCTTAGGCACGCACCATTTTGGCAAAAGTCAGCCTCCTGAAGTCCAGTACCTTTGCCTTTGTATGGCTTGACTCTATTGCTGTGTTTATTGTGAACATACTGTTCGATGGTCGCTAGTTCCCAGATGGCTACCCACTTCTACATCTGTGATCCTCTCTTCCTCTCCATTTGAGAGAACCAGGTCTAAGATTGCTCCTCTTGAGTGGGCTCCAATACCAGTTGTCTAAGGCATGCCCTCGAGGGCATCTAGAATAACCCCACTTTCTCGAGGTGGTGCTGCAACTGCACTCCAGTTAACATCTGGCATATTCAGATCACCCATCAGCAATATCTCCCTTTTCTGCCTTACTAAGTATACTTTCTATCATTTCCTTGTCCATTTCCTGCCCCCGAGAAGGGGGTCTGTATACAACCCCTGTGCGGATTGTGGTGCCATTGCCGGTCTCCAAATTTACCCACAGTGCTTCTTCTGCTCCCTGTTTTCCCTTTTGTTCTGCTGCTTTGATTCCTTCTCTTATGTAAAGAGCTACTCCTCCTCCTCTATTACCCTCTCTGTCCCTCCTGTAGATAGTGTATCCTGGTATGTTTACATCCCAGTCATGGTTTTGTGTGAACCATGTTTCTGTGACTGCCACGATATCCAGATGTTCCTCCTCCATCAAGGCCACTAATTCAGGAAGCTTGTTACTCAGACTACGGGCATTGGTACTCATTGCTCTCCATTTTTTGATAGCTTTACCTTCAGTTGCAGCATCCCCCACTGACCTTTCTACCTTGGTCTTTTTCTCATTTAGTACCCTGTTTTGTAGGGAGAGGCTGGGATTTTCCTGCTGCTTATCAGTGCCTCCCCCCTTGACTAGTTTAAAAGCTTGCCAATGAAGCATTTAAACCGATTGCTCAAAGACTTGTTCCTTCCTGGACAGATGCAGACCATCCTGCCAGTATAGGCTGGTGTCCCTCCAGGTGGAACCCCAATCCGCCAATGAAGCCAATCCCACAGTTCACTTTGTTAATTCCTTTATGGAACTTAAAGGTCTCCATCATTTCTCCCCTCCTTTCTGGTCACCAGTGAGTACATATGTAGTGCCTTGAGGCATTCCTCATAGGATCTGCCCTGCTGGCCCTGAACCATTTTGTTACTCTGTGCTGCACTGTCTCCAACCTATCTCTAACCTTTTTGAGGTGAGGACTCCAGAACTGAGTGCAATACTCTAGGTGAGGCCTCACCAGGGATTTGTAGAGGGGAAGTATTCCCTGTTTTCTTCTGCTATCAAGACCCCTCCCAATACATCCCATCATCCTGGTAGCCTTGCTATAGGCCTTGTTGCACTGACTCAATTGCTTAAATGAGTTGCTAATGATATCTCCCAAATCCCATTCCTCATCTGTAGTGTTAAGTCTCTCTCCTCCCATCCAGTACTCTGTCTTGGGGTTCTTTTTCCTAAGTGTATTACTTTGCACTTTTAGCATTGAATTTTAACTGCCAGACCTTTGATCATCCCTCTAGCTTTTGTAGGTCTGTCAGCATTTCTCTATCCTCGTCACTATCCACCCTCCCACATAGTTTTATGTCATCTGTAAAGAGACACAACCTGCCCTGGATTCCTTCTCCAATGTCACTAATGAACATGTTGAAGAGGACCAGATCAATGTCTGTGGAACCCCACTCATAACCTCCCTCTTTTCTGATTTAAACCCATTGACCACCACTCTACTGCCTTCCCATAAACAGTTAACAACCCAGTTCACTATAATCTGGTTTACTATTGTAACCCCTAGGTGGTGCCATCCCAAGTGCTACTACCCCTGCCTGCTCGACTACTAACAGGGTGAGGGGCCTAGGTCCAATGGCAAGTGCCTCCACCCAGAGGTCAGGGTCTGCAGTAATTAAATTAACTTGGTCACAGCCCTCTGGGACACTGTAACCCCCCTTTCTTTCCACTAGTGGCCCACTTAATGCATCAGGAATATCTTCACAATGTACACTTACCCCCAGGACTGGCTGTGTTGACTGGACTCTGGGGACCCCCTGTAAAACAAGATGATACAGTGTAAAAGCCACAGTACAGTACTTTAACATAAATGAATACCTCAGTCAGTGTAACTTTGCAGGAACAAACAGATCTGATTTATTTAAGGAGCTGTAACAAGGACAGGGGGAAAGCAGGTTAATTAGGTTAAACACATTAATAATCACAGTACTGTGCACATGTTCAGAGTCCCAAATTGTCACTTTCACTGGGTACACAGGATGGGGGGGGGCTAGCCAGGATCGGTGCAGCTGGTTGGGGCCCTGTGATGGAAAAACACTTGCTCAATACCCAATTGTGATCCGAGCCGAGGGCTCAGTTCGTGAAGAAATAAAAAGCAGCAATTAGATGACACACTTGCAATTTGACAAACAGATGGCAGGGAGCTACCCTGCTTTGTACTCACAGACTCAGTGCTAGCAAAATGGATGGAAAGAAGATTGTCCTGGATTGCCAGGAGGAGCAGAACCTGTGGAAGAGGCCCTTGTAACTGGACCCCACTGCAGTTTACAGCAAATAGATGTAGTCTGGATAAAGCTGGTGTTTGCTTCCAGCTTCATGCACATAGTTCACTGTACAGGGGATTGGAAATGCAATTCCCCACAAGCACTACACACATTTATGTGTAAAAGGAAAGTACTATACCAGGCAGGCTGCTTCTCTATCCTGATCGCAATTACTGCACAATACCCAGGAGAACATACAGCAGATTCAGTTCCTGACAGACCGAGCGTGATTCAGCAATTTCTCCAGTCTTCTACAGGGTGAGCCTGGTTTCTACTCTTCAGATCTCCTTGATTCTCTTCACAGGTTGGATTCAGTCTGAACAGGTGTTTGCACAAGCTGCAGACCGAAACTTAGGGCCTTACACACATTTCCCGTGCTAAAACTACACACTGAAGAAGCACAGAGCTCCTTGTCTCTTTACTGCCAAAACTGAACTGACTTTCCAGTAGACAGAGCCGGCCATTTCCTTTGAGTTCCTCCCATTTCAGTTGGCTGGTTTGGCTGTCATTCACAATCAGACTCCCCCTGTTGGTGCAAAAAAGGCGCCGAAGTCCAAACTACATTTCCCAGAGTCACTGCTCATACAATCCCCTTACAGCAGGCTCCAAAGAAAAGTCCAAGTTCTGATTCGCCCAGAGCAGGCTCTATTTAAAGGATCCCCACAATGATTGGTCCAATTCGCAGTTCAGAACCAACATGAGGGAGTTACTCTGCACAGTCCTTACTATAAGAAAGCAGGTTAAAACAAACTGCATTTTCATTATTACTCTAACAGGTTACCAGCAAACATTTACATCTTCTGAAAGAGCTCCTCTGCACAAATAGCGACTGCAGAAACAAAGCAATTTGACAGCAGCTCGGTGGGACTCAAGCAGGAAACACACAGATCCCCATCCAAATTTATTATGTCTGTAGGCAGACAACTCTTAAAGAGACAGTACCAGAGACTCTATAAGCACTCACAGATAGAGCGGCTTAGATGCTGAACACCATCCAGGCTTGGAGCATTCAAGCAAGCTCCTGAAGACTTTTTGGGAACCCCCATTTGCAGGGGGTTACACATATGTGTCGATGGTGGTTCATCCTAGTTTGTAGTGGTTTCCTAGTTTCCCTATATAGCATCCATTTGTGCACCTTTTGCCTTGAATTAGGTAAACCACATTGTTTGATTGACATGTATAGGATCCATTTATTTTTATTGTGCTGTTCTGGTCTGTCTTGACGGCGGACTGTGTGCATGTGTGGGCACAGGTTGTACCTCTTGCATTGTTGCATGGTGTTTTTTCATCTCATTTCATGGTGGTTTTGACCTGCTGGGAGTTTGTTATGAATTATTATATTACAAAGGTTGGGGGAAGCTTGTAGGCAATGACAGGTGATTCAGGAAGATGTCCATAAGTCTTTCATCTTCATTCATCATGGGTTGTAGTTCTTTAATAATTTTCCAAAGGGGTGTTACTATGGGGCTGTATGTAACTACTAGGGGTATGTGATCAGTTTGATTTCTTTTGCCTGTACTCCAGTAGATTTTCTTGTGGTGTTTATATAGCACATTCCATTTCTCTGTCAATTTGTCTTGGGGAGTAGCTCTGCTGGATAAAGTAATTCCGAAGTGAAGAGAGCTGTCTGATACTTCTTCTCTCATCAGAGCAGATTCGACTGTATCAAATTGCCTGACTGTAGATCACAGATTTTTTGTGTGCCTTGGACGGAAGCTGGAATTATGTAGGTATCAGTGTCTGTCAGTGGTTTTCTGTAAATAGCAGTTTATATATGTCCATCATTAGCAATTCTGACTGTGGTATCCAGAAAATGTATGCTGGTGATGGAGTATTTGATACTGAGTTTTATAGAGTGCTGAAAGTTGTTGAACTCATGATGGAACTTTTTAAGGGAGTCTTCACATTCTGTACAAATGAGGACTATGTCATCTATATATCAGAGGTAGATTAATGGTTTATAGGGGTGATGTTTAAAAAAAATCTTCTTCTAGACAGGCCATGAAAAGATTAACATATTGTGGTGCCATTTATGTGCCAATTGCTGTCCCCATGATCTGTGAAAAGTGCCTGCCATTAAAAGTGAAGTTGTGTGTCAAAATAAATTTTATTAGGGTGCTGATAGTGGTTTCTGGAATGTCTCTTGCGGATGTGTTGTCCTCTAAAAATTTCTGACACACTGATATGCCATCTTCATGTGGGATATTAGTGTAGAGGGCCCTGACATCCATTGTGACCAGAATAATGCTGGGTAGTAGTTATCAATTTGCTTCAGTTTCCTGAGAAAATATGTGGAGTCCTGAATGAAACTGCTGGCAGCTCTGACTAGTGGTTTTAAAATGGATTCGATGAGTTCTGAAATGTTATCAGTGAATGTACAAATTCCAAGATGATGAGTCAACCTAGATTTTCAGGTTTGTGTATCTTAGGCAGCATGTAGAATGTTCCTGGGGTAGGTTTGTTTGGAATTAGTTTTATTTAACTCTTCTAGGGTGTTGTTCGGTAGAGACCTAATGATTTGTTTCAGTTCTTAGTGTGGTCCTCTGTGAGTTCCCTGTAATAAATTGTATCTGGCAGCTGTCTGTGTGGCCTCTTTGATTTAGTCCTCTGCATTCATCAGAACTACAGTTACACCTTTGTCAGTTTGTTTTATTATGATGTTATGGTTGTTTTCAGTGTGGTATTGCCCTCTTTTCCAGTGGTGTGATATTATACAAGAGTTTTGCTATTTGCTTAGGAACTGGGAATTTAATTTTGTTTCAAGCAGTCAATGTAGTCATGTAATTTCACTCCAAGGGCTCCAGTCTGATGATTTCTTTCTGCTATCATACTGTAATGTTTGTGTGTTGTTGTTATCAAAAAAGTTTTCCTTTAGGTGAAGCCATCTAAAATATTCCTCCATCTCACCACAGAATCTAACGTTGTCAAATTCCCATGTGGGGCAGAAAGTTAAGCCCTTGGATAATATAGATATTTCAGTTGGTGTAATTTCTTTATTAGACAGATTGATCACTGACAGTTATTGCAGTGTATCATCCTGTTCCACATCATTGGTGTTGTGATTTACGTCATCTAGATGAGACAAGGTGCTGTTGTAGCCTCTGTTCTGTAGTCCTTGAAGTTTTTCTCTTCTGTGATAGCACTGCTGTGAGAACTTTTTGATAATGTGTTTGGAGATCACAACTGAATCCTGGCAGTACATTGTTGTTGTTTTCTTGAAGGCTGCAGGAGAGTTCAGAAATTGTATTTTCAAGGGAAAAGTTTCAGGAGTAGATCTGATGAATAAGGTGATTTCTGAGTTTTTCAGATGTCTTGCAACACAGTTGTTCTGCATACCTTGAGCTATATGTAGTTAGCTGTGGGTTGTAGACCTGCAGTCTTTTCGGTGTAATGCTCTGTTTTCTGAATGCAGTTAGTAAGTAGATGCCACTGTCAAGTTTAGCTTTCTTTTTTCAAAGAGTTGCCATTTAAGACAGCAAATTGTGGTATCTTCCATTACTTAGTTAAAAGTGATTTTAGGGGCTGGCCCAGTGGCACTGAGGGTTGAGGCACTGGACACCACACCTCACACCACGCTGGTGACCCGACTTCAGGAGCGAGCTCGGGAGCTGGGGGTCAGCAGGGGTGGGTCAGGATTGAGCGGCCGTCAGGCAGCTGTCCTCCCCGGGGGGGAGGGTGAGGGATAGCCCAGTGCAGCAGCAGCTCCAGGTGGAGATCGGGGAGTGCTGCAGTGCATTGGGCTACACATAGTCTGCGTGGCTGATGCAGGCAGGGTTGTTGTGCACCATTGCGTCGGGGTGTCCACACAAGGGGGAGACGCACAGAACAAGGAAAAAAATGGCATTATGGATCAGGCAATGGCACCTGTCCTCCATGCCCTACACCAGGTTTCCTCGACTGGCCTTTCAGTTCCCCTGAAGCCCCTCATCTGCAGCCAGAGACTGCCTTACTAAGAACGCCCAAAGAGGAGGGGCGACCCACCCCAGATGGGTTAAACCAGGAGAGAGGAGGCACAGTTTGAGGATCCTCAGGCAGGCAGGATAAGGACAGGATGCCTGAGAGAGGACCACGGGGCCATGGCAGGAGTGAAATAAAGTAAAAAAAAAAAAAGAGATTTTAGCCATATTGGTCCTTGGAAAACAGTAGTCACTGGAAGGTTTGATACTTTTTATTGGACCAACTTATGTCTTGTACAAAGATGACATAGTACACAAGTTTTCAGGGCCTCACAGGTCCCTTCTTCAAGTGAATACCAAACTGAGCAAAATAAGCAGCATTTATATACACTGTAATCCATTGCTTTAAAAATAATTATGATAGAATAGGTAAGAAGAATTTAACAGGAAGAGTGGATTGGCAATGGCTGTGAGGGAGATGCAGGGTTTTAAATAATTGATTAGCAGTTTTTTTCTTGGGATGATACTAACTGTACAGAAAGTATTTATATAGATTTTCTAGAAGTGCTGTGTTTATTAAACACAGTGAGGCAAGAGCTATGCATTTTTACAAAGTTTTTGCACTTTTATGAGCAAAACACTAATCAATTTTTAGAGTTAAATAAAACCCTGGGATGATTAGCAGGAAGTGATAAGAAATTTGTAGGAGAGGCTGAATGGATGCCTTGAAGTGATACAGAAAAGTATCCTGACAGGAACACAGAATAATAAAGACCTGAAATAAACAAAGTATAAAGTCTATTTACACTGTGATGCATTGTTTCAATGTAATTAAGATAGGATAGGTCAGCAGAACTTAACAGGAAGAGTGGGTGGGCAATGAATAGGAACAGGTCTATAGCTGTTAGGGAATGAATATCAGGAAGTGCTAAGATATTCATAACAGAGGCTGAATGTGTGCCTTGAAGTGGTAATTGGAAAGTATCTAGATAGGAACACAAAATAAGAAGACCTGAGATATACAGAGAGCAAAGTGGGGGTGGGGGAGGAGTCCCAGAAAGAAGAAAAACACATATATGAAAAAGTAAAATATTGTATTAAAGTTTTCCATATCATGCCATAAATCCAATGTCCCAACTAAGTCCGTTAACATTCGAACTACATTGTTTGATATATTTTATGTTTTTGAAGTTGCCTCTTAGTATTAGGACAGATCGGTCTGAGAGGGAATGGTCTGTTTGGGGAAAAATGTTTTCCTGCTGTTCTGCTGATAATCTGATTTACTATTGTGTGTTGGTGGTAGTTCATCCTGGTTCATAGTGGTTGCCTTTTTTCTCCTATATAGAATCCATTTGTGAACTTTTTGCATTGAATTGGGTAAACCACATTGCTTGATTGACATGTGTAGGATCCTTTATTTTTATTGAGCTGTGTTGGCCTGTCTTGATAGTGGTCTGTGTGCATGTCAAACGAATCTAATAGATTTCTTTGACTGGGTGACCAAAGTAATAGACCAGGGAGGGGCTGTGGATATGGCCTACCTAGACATAAGCAAGGCATTTGACATAGTCCGCACAAAGATTAATAATCAAGTTAGCCAGCTTGGGGTGGGTCCCAGGGTGGTAGCCTGGGTTGCAAACTGGCTGCACAACAGGACACAGAAGGTAATAGTGAGTGGCAAACATTCTGAAGAAAGGAGGTCACTAGTCGGTACCTCAGGGCTCAGTACTGGGTCCAGTCTCTTTAACATCTTTATAGGTGACATTGCAGAGGGTCTGGAGGAAAGGTATGCCTCTTGCAGATGATACAAAGATCTGTAACAGAGTTGATACACAAGGGGGTAGAAAGGATGAAAGGGACTTGGCAAGGTTGGAGGAATGGTCAGACATATGGCAACTTAGATTCAATGCAAAGAAGTGCAAAGTAATGCACCTGGGAAGCAAAAACCCAGGAGAAGAGTACACAATAGCAGGGGAGGTACTAACAACAACAAAAATGGAACGGGACTTGGGGGTAGTCATATCGGATGATCTAAAGGTGGGTAAGCAATGTGAGAAGTCAGTGAGGAGAGCCAGGGGGATACTGGGATGCACAGGAAGGGGCATCACAAGTAGAAAAAGGGAAGTGGTTATCCCTCTGTACAGACAGTTGGTGAGACCCCATCTGGAGTACTGTGTGCAGTTTTGGAGACCTCAGCTACACAAGGACATAGACAGGATGGAAGCAGTCCAGAGGCGGGCAACTAAAATGGTGCCGGGTCTGCATCAGAAATCATATGAACAGAGACTGAGAGAGCTTAATATGTATACCCTTGATGAAAGGAGGGATGGGGGGACATGATAGAAACGTTCAAGTACCTCAAGGGAATCAACAAAGTCCAGGAGGATAGCATCTTTCAGAAAAAGAGATGTGTAAGAACAAGGGGACACAATTTAAAGATAGAGGGGGGATGGCTCAGGGGTAATGTGAGGAAATCTTTTTTCATGGAGAGAGTGGTGGATAAGTGGAACTTCCTTCCTGGGGAGGTTGTTGGGTCTAAAACAGTGGGGGAATTCAAACATGCATGGGACAGACACAAGGCAATTGTAGTGGGGGGTGGCAGGAAGTAGGCTGTTGGTTAACTAGAATCTGCAGCTTATTCAGTAGGTAGGGAAATGGGCAGACTGGGTGGGCCAAGTGGTCCTTACATGCCGTCAAAGTCTGTTTCTATGTTTCATGTGTGGGTACGGGTCGTACCTCTTACATTGTTGCATGGTGTTGTTCCTCTCATTTCATGGTTATTTTCATCTGCTGGGAGTTTGTTACAAATTATTATGCTAAAAAGGTTAGAAAGGTTAACAAGTAACAGCTCCCTAACCCTTCTAACATAATAATTTCTAACAAACTATTCCTCGCTATGCTTAAACAGTTCTTGAGACTTTACCTTGGTTATCCCAATCAGGTGCTCAAAGGCTGCTGTCATGTCCCCACCTCTCCTCTCTGACTTCTCGTGAGCACAAATTCAGAATCAGGCTTGCTAAATAACACTCATATGATTCTCCTTGCTGACCCTGTGTCATTTTTGTAGCCCACTTTTGGACAGATTCTATGTGATCTTTATATCTCTAAATACTGTTTTGGGACCTTCCTTCCTACCTCTCACCACTCCTTTCCCTTGACATGTCTACCTCCTGCTTCTTCTGCTCCAGGGGGCCTCACACCTCTGCTATACCACATCCCCAAGCCTCTGCTGGGCAATCAGCTTTCTACTATCATCTTCCCTCACTTTGGAACCAATTCCCTTTTTCCCTCTGCTTCACTGCCTCCCCTGGCTCATTCAGGTATCAGCTGAGACTCCTTTTCCTCCCCCCCCCCTTGTTTCTGTTTTCCTTCCCCTAAAGTTTCCTATACAATGGTCTGAAATGCTCATTTTGTTGCTTTTGTGTTGTTTGTTCATTGCACACTTACTCTGGTTTCATCAGGTTCTCTGTTTTGCACTTCATTGTAACTGTGAATTGCATCTGTGCAATGTATTTTGTATCTTCTGTTTCCCTCCCTCAGGTCACACCTGGAAATAAGCCTTGGCTCAGTGTACCTTTACTGGTCATAAATTTTAAATAAATACATTTATAATTTTTTAGGTGGGGTCTGCAGAACTGGACATGGTACTCTATTTGTGACATCACCAGTGACCCATAGAGGGTCAACAGTACATCTTTTCTCCTACTTCTCCATATAAATTCCAGCATCCCTTTTGACTTTTCAAATGCTCTGGTGCATGGGGTCATTGACTTGAGGCTCTCATCATTAATAATGATCCCCAAATCCCTTTCCTAAGTGGTCAGATTTATTTTCTTCATCCCCTAGCCAATAACCCGTCTGTAGATTACCCTTGCCTATGTGCATCATTTTGAAATGTTTCATTTTAAACTTCAGTTGCCATACCTTGGAACACCCCTTCAATGTTTCTAGGACCCTGTAAACAGTATGCATTCATTAACAGCTCAGTCAGTGGCCAACCATGGTGGAAGTGGAGGGCTGTGCCAGTCGCTGGCTTGGGATGGGATGGGGAATGGAGTGGTGGGGCACAGCCTGCAGGGAGGGGGTCCACTAGACCACCAGAGAAAGTTATCTGTTATATTAAATGGGCAGATTGGGGATAGGGAAGGGAGGTCTGCTAGACTACCAGGGACATGACTTCTTTTAATAAAATGGGGATTGGGGCTTGGGGAGGGACCACTACACAACAGTTGCTGTCCATGGGTGCAGCTGCCACCCGACTGCCCCGCAGCATGCGGCAAACCTCGCAGATGTGCTATCTGTTTGGCACATGGCTACACCTCCCGCAAGCTGCAGGACTATGCTCTGGGACCCTACCTAACAGTGAATCAGATGCAGGATCCCTGGTGCACCAGAAATCAGCGCAAGCTGCTGTTAGTGCAGCTTGTGCTGACCTTTGAGATTCAAGCCCATGGTGTACTTGCATACCAATCCATGGTTTTCACCAGAAGTAGTTTCTGATTTCATTTTGACTCATACCATTCATCTTTCTGTGTGTTTCCCTGAGTATGCTAACAAAGGCAAGGCATTGCTCAATATTCTTAATGTGTACAGGACACTATGGGTCCAATTGTTAAAGCTCCCTGAATGGCACAAGGGGCTTGTGCCATAAGGAATGGCGCAAGGTGTAGCTTGCATCAAAAGATGTACCAGGAACAGTTCTCAAACACAGCCTGTGGCAAACCCAACCTGTATGTGCCAAAGGGGGCTTGCACCATCCTTGTGGCACAAAATGGGACACTGCATGGCCCTAGGGGGCTTGCAGCAGGTGCAAGCTATCATATACCCTAATTAAGAATTCTGAAAACCCTCCCAGAGGGCAACTTTCCAAGTACTGTTAGACCAGCCAGGCTGGTCTAAGGATACTTAAAAGTGTGTCTTTTGAGAGGGTTTAGAAACTTGAGCCAATGTGCCGTGGTACCCCCTCCCCAACCCCAATCTCCTTTTAATAAAAGAATACATGTCCCTGGTGCCTTGCAGCCCCCCAGCCCCAATCCCTTTTATTAAAAGACATCATGTCTCTGGTGGCTAGCTAGTCCCCCCCGCCCTCATACCCTTGTTAATGAACAAATTCATGTCCCTCATGGTCTAGCAGACCCCCTCCCTATCCCGATCTGGTTGTATAATATAACAGATAACTTTCTCTGTAGTTTAGTGGACCCCCAACCTAGCAGGCAGTGTCCTACAACCCGCTTCCCTGCTCCCATCCCTGAGCTAGCAACTGGAAAAGCCCTCTGCTCTCCACCACGGCATGCCACTGACTGAGCTGTCAATGAGCACATACTGTATACAGTATGCACTCATTGACAGCTCAGTTGGTAGCCAGCCATAGTGGAGAGTGGAGGACTGTGCCAGTCACCAGTTCAGGGTAGTGGGGCACTGCTTGCTGGGGTGGGGGTCCACTAGACCACCAGGGAAAAATATCTGTTATATTATACAGGCAGATTGGGGATAGGGAGTGGGGTCTGCTAAATCACCAGGGATGTGATTTCTTTTATTAAAAAGAGGATCAGGTCAGGGAAACCGCTAGACACCAAGGATGTAATTTCTTTATTAAAAAGGGGCTGGGGGGGACCACTAGAAACATAGAAACATAGAATTTGATGACAGATAAGGACCACTTGGCCCACGTAGTCTGCCCATTAGCTAGACACCAGTCACTGTCCCTGGGCACAACTGCTGCCCGATCACCCCACAGCATGTGGCAAATCTCATAGATGCACCATCTGGTTGGCACCTGACCACAGTTGTTGCAAGCTGTGGGACTTTGCTGCCAGGACCCTACTTGATAGAGAACTGGTCACAGGGTCCCTGGTGCACTGGCCACTGGTGCAAGCTCCTGTTAGTGCAGTTTGCACCAACCTTTGAGAATCAAGCCCTATGTTTCTATCTTGATCATACTAAGGACTGCAGAAACTCTTCGGGTGCCCCTGTGACTAAACACTGCCTGTCCAAATGGCTGTCTCACTGTTTTGATTTTGTTGTAGGAAGTACAGTAAGTAGCTTCCTGGTGCTGTCATAGCCACTCAACCTGTGGTACAGCTACTTCTGTTGCCTGCTTTCAGAATATTTCTGCATCCGATACATGTGCTACTGACACATGGAGCACTGTACATACTTTCACTAAGCACTACAGTCTCACAAAGACATGCTGGCTCTGGTCTTGCTGTTCTGCAAGGCCATCTGTACTTATTGTGTATCAGACTCTGCCTTCACCCTTGGGTACCCTACGTACTGCTTGGGAATCATTTCTAATCTATGGCCCAATGGAGGAGATGTCCTTGATGAAGATAATGCATTTACTTTGAGATGACTAAAGTTGAACGCGGAAAAGACCGAGGTGATGGTTGTGGACCTGCGTCACCAGATAGAGGGGTTGAGAACTGGTCAGCCCTCTGGATTTTATCTGGGAGCTCCCAGATCCTTACCTCTGAATGGGTGCGAGACCTGGGGGTGGTGCTTGATGACGGACTGACTTTACGATCTCTTGTGTCAGCAGTCATCAAGTCATCCTTTTATCATCTTAGGAACATTGCCAGGATCAAGCACCTTGTTCTGTTCTGGGATCTACCTACATTGGTCCATGCCTTTGTGACATCACGCCTTGATTACTGCAACTCCCTATACTTAGGGCTTCCTGGGGTTGATATCTGTCACCTGCAGCTATTGCAGAATGCGGCAGCAAGATTGTTGATGGGGGCTTCTCTAAGTTCTCATATCACCCCTGTGCTGAGCATTCTGCACTGGCTGCCGATTCGGTGGCAGATCACCTTCAAAGTTGGTTTACTGACTTATAAAGCCCTACATGGACTTGGCCCTGACTACTTGAAAGAGCTTCTTGTTTCCCTATTGCCCAGAGTAACAGCTCTGCTTGGCTGAAGAGGGGTTGCTGGAGATTCCGAGGGTGTCTTTGAAGTCTTCTGGGGCCTGTGCATTTATGTTCATGGCCCCTACCCTATGGAATTCTCTACCTCGTTGGCTATGGGAGTGCATGATAGTGGGAGGTTTTAAACAGGTGTTAAAGACTTTTTTATGGTGCCAGGCCTTTGATGGTACTGAATAAATGAACCTCATCAGACTTTTGCTACTGTTCTGAATTGTGTTTATTGATTCTATTATTGTAGTTTTAATCTTTTGTAAAGCGCCTTGGTACTTTTAAAGATGCTTATGCGAAATAAAGTTTATTAATATTATTGTTATTATTACTTACCAGTAACAGTAGATGTTCTAGAGGATCGTTTCTGTTGGCCATAGTGCATCCAATCTCCTTCCCCCTTTTCTCTGTTACAGAGGTACTGTATGTGCTGGCAGTTGTCCGCTGCCTTGTCTGGAGGTATCCATAAGTGCCTTAGGTTTATTGCCCGGTTCCATGCCTCAGTTTGTGAGACTGGTACTGGTCTAGTTTCCTGGTTCTTCAAAGTAAGACACCTTCCAAGCTTGTCTTTGGCAGGGCACTGAGGAGTGATGGGACTGCCCAAGTTTTATAGGCGCCAATGTAGCACATCATCATGGGTGTCCCTTAGCTAGCAAAAGTTTCAGAGTGGTCCTCATGCAGATAGCTTAGTTCAAAAGTTTTGGCCCAATGGAGGAGCTACTCTCAAAGATCTACTGTTACTGGTAAGTAACTGTTTTTCACTCCTGCTGCTGTGCCCTGGAAAATCCCTCTCCACCACATACACCACTGTTCTCTGCACTCCTCCCTCTCCTTCCCCTCCATTGCGGGCAGATGCCTTGCTCCTCATATCTCCTTTGTCTCCACAAGCTTGTTTGGCTCCCTCCCCTCCTATCTTACTTTCCTCCTCACTTCCCTCACTTACCGGTACTCCTTCCACAACTCTGGCTCCCCGCCTCTCACCTTCCCCCAAATGAAATCCTCTGCTGTTCAAGCTTGCCTTCTTCTTCAGCTTCCCCAATCTATGAGGTCTCTACTGTTTGCTCTGCCCCTCCCTTCATTCTCTCAAATCACTCCTTTGTTACTTCTCCACTCACTCCTGCCACTGCCTCTGTTAATGGGCCCTGAGCTGTTGCCCACCACCCCCCATTCTTCACTCCCCTTCAACCTGAACCTTCAGTAGTACATCTCTCCCTTCCACTCTCCTAAACTGCAGTCCACAGTCCCATCATAAACCCTCTACTGCATATTGCACTCTGATAAGTGTTGTCCCCCAGGACTTTGTTAATCGTAGTGTACCACCTTATGCAGAATCTTGTACAATTGTTTATTGTTGGTTTTATTACATATTACCTTTATTTGAATTGTTTGCAGTTCTGTTCATTATTACTTTATTCTATTTATCGTTCTCCCAACTCATCCCAAATGCATCTGAAACTAGCTAGTACCAGCTCAGTATGTTTTCCTGGTAGGAAGGAAGGAAGGAAGGAAAGAAGAGGAAAAGAAATTTGGGCAAATGGAAATTAATTGCAGCTGGATCAGTTTTCTTCTTTTAACCAGGTGAATATGCAGCCACTTGCCAGTTTCCAAGTGCAAGTGGTAGGCGTGGTTATTAGACTGGGAGAATGGGCAGTTAAAGTAAGGGTCTTCTGGCCACAATTCAGCACCAGAAACAGTAGTGTAGCAAGCATGCTGATTGTCTGGGTTCATTTATTTAGTTTTATTGACTGGGTAGGTGTACTAGACTAGTCCTGCCTATTTTAGAGCACGACCGGGGAGGATACAGATGAATGCCAACTGACCTTGAACCAGATTAAGCTTTGGTGGTATTTTTTTAGTGAATGAGGGAAATTTGGCCAGGACACTGCAGAAATTCCCCTCCTCTTTTTGATAAGTGCCATGGGATCTTTAACATCCACCTGAACTACCACCAATCCAGGCAGATGGGACCTCAGTTTAACATCTCATCCGAAAGACAGCACCTCAGAAGTGGAGCACCCCACTCATGCTGCACTACAGTGTCAGTACTGGGATATTAATCCAAGTGCCATATGTGGGAACTGAACCCACAGCCCTCTGATCTCCTGGCCTCAGAGGCGAGTGTGCTACCTACTGAGCCACTGACACTGAACAAACCCAGAGAGGCATAAGCTGGCAGTGGTGTGTACAGAGAGCACAGCTGAGGACAAATCTACACAACCCATTGTAAAGGCTGGTTAGTTTAGAGAGAGAGAGAGAGAAACTGCTTGGGGTGGCAGTATGAACCGCATACATATCCCCAGAATCCAGAGTAGGTTGGAGCATTTGTTCCACTATATGTTTGCATGTAGACAGAGAAAAGCTACCATAGACCTGGTACAGAGTGCCTAACTTTTTATATCAGTTGAACAGGATGTGGTTGATATGAGGCCAGAAGGACAATTCTTAATGCAAGATCATTGATCTAGGATCATGCTAAGGTAGTTGAACTGCGTGACATTATCTAAGCAAGCACCTTTTATCCAAGGAGAGGTTACATAAGCGATCAGAACTGTTTAGCTAGTGTTTAACACCAAAGGACAGACAAACAGTTTTCTTTTTGGTTTACAAGGCCGTTCTCTCAGGACCAGGTTTGAATATTGGTAAAATCCTGCTGGAGAATGTGATTAATACTGAATACAAATCAATCAGAAGTGTGCAGGATTGCATCATCTGCATAAAGACAAAGGAGGTAGGCAGAGATACAGATGAAGGATAGGGAAGTTGTTGATGAACATAAGATAAGATAGATAAGATAGATATAAGATAAGATAAGGTAAGGTAAGGTAAGATAAGATAAGATAAGATAAGATAAGATAAGATAAGGTAAGGTAAGGTAAGGTAAGATAAGACAAGACAAGGCAAGATAAGGTAAGATAAGAGGCCCCAGGACAGAGACCTGAGGGACTCCTGGTCAGTAGGAAGAGGATATGTTTGTATATTTAATGGCTAGGTACGCTGGAATACAATTTCTTTTACAGGTATGACTAGAGATCCAAAATATATATCACAGTACAGTATATCGACATACATTAAGCATTATACATCACATGTTAGGAGTACAAATTCCACATCAGAATAATTACAATATTATTTGTACATATGTGTTAAGAATATTCACAATTGAACAGTCCTTTGAAGTCAGATAAAAGCATACTGGAAAAGGCACTATAACTTAACAGACACCGGATCTATGATGGTATTTCATTCCAGATGGTAGCTGCGGAAAAAGCAAAGGTATGCTGTCCATTTAATTTATGCACCAGGGGAACTTTAGAAGAGAATGCTTATTTGAGAAACAAGAGCAATAATTAGATTTATAATCTCTCAGGTGATTTCTTAGACTAGGAGGGGTGCCCGTTATTTTAATCCTGTGTATAAACCTAAAAATTACCAGCTTGAAAAACAAAGTAACTGGGAGCCACCCCAGTTTCTTGAGAACATCATAATGGTGCATACTGGCCTCTATGCACTATTGTGCTGAGTGGCTACGTGCCATGTATCTGTGAAGCATAGCCACTCTGCACCCATCACTCCTCCTGCATGGCTAGCTGCTGTATTTACCTATGGGGTGAGCAGCCTCCTGCACCAGACCGCATATAGGACAACGTGGTCGGGCTGGCAGAGGTGTGCTGGGGGGAGTGCCTGCATTCCACAACATTCACAGACTCACGGAGCACTGGACATGGGGACACACAGTATGTTGGGGGTAACCCCTGTCATAATGTCTGCATGTCCCCCCTGATGCCACCCCTAGGTCACCAAATGTCAGGCATGGCATGCCTTCCCCATGCCATGCTGCCACAGATCATGGACAATGACTGGTGGTCTGGGGATGGTCAACTGAGCACCAGCCCACTTCTTAGTTGCCATGCACAGCAGCAGCCATTTCTCTGCACCTGCAGGCACAAAGTATCCACTGGTAGACTGGGTCCGCATCCCATGGATGCCCACCCGTACCGTATCTGTCCTGTGCTCCCTTGTGCAGGGGATGAGGCCATGGACAAGTGCACATTGGTAGTGCATACACGAGTGCGCACCTGTCGTCCAGGGTGTGGCTCTTCACGGGCAAGATACATGCCTCCAGCGTGTCGTCCGCCCCTATGTGCATAGGCCCATTGTTTGGAGCTAGCAATGCAGATTTTCCTATCCTTGTATCAAGGCTGATTTTTAATAAAGTACTTACTGGAACATTGTCAGTTGCAGTTGACGATAGTTTACCACTGGCAATAGGCCCTGATTGGCAATAGCCAGTCTAGTCTCTGTGGTTAGGTAACTGCATAACCTATATAGTAATGAAATTTTACTATGTATTTTAGCCATTGTTACTTGTATATGAGGGAGAAACTCAGAGTGGGGTCAAGTGTAATTCCCAAATGTTTAATGTAGAAAACTTTTTAATGCAAAGTTCCATCTTGCAATATGACCTACAAACTATTATCTTGTTCTCTCAATCTAATGTGCGTTCTGAATACCGTTGTTTTTGTTTTAATACTAGATTGTTGTCCCACAGTCCTTTCTGTATAGAGCCCAATTCTCTTGTTAGAACCCCACTTAGATCAAATGATGACAATCCATAGGAGTAAATCACTGAGCCATCAACATATAATATTAAATGTGTATCTTTAATAGCAGTTATTATTGGATCACAAAATAGGGAAAGTAATATTGGCACCAATATAGAGCCCTGTGGGACTCCATATTTTACCTCGGCCTTGTCCGATATACAACCGCCATATTTGACAGCCTGGTACCTTCCTGTGAAATAATCCGTGAACCACCCCAGAACTAGTTTCCCAAATCTCAGATATTTTAGTCTATTTATTAAGAGTGTGCAGTCAACCAGATCCAATGCCTTGGTCAAGTCTATGAACATGGCACCAGTCAGGCATCTCTTTTTAATACCTTCGTGGACCATGCTCGTGAACTCGAACAAGGCAGCCTTTGTTCTGAGCCTTCTCCTAAATCCATACTGATTTTGTGATTAAAGGCCATAATTTTCATCATATTCGATAAGCTGGTTATAAACCAACTTTTCTTGTATCTTTGAAAGGGCCGACAATATGGAAATTGGTCTATAAGTACCAAATTCGCAAAGGGAACCTGACTTATGTATGGGCATGACATAAGAAAATTTCCACAGTTCTGTTACTTGATGTAGAGAAAAAGATAAATTAAATATTGCACTGATAGGATAGGCTAGCTCTGCTTCGGTCATCCTCAACAGTTTTGGAGCCAGATTATCAGATCCACTAGACTTGTCGGGCTTTAGTTTGTTTAACAATTTAAGTACTTCGTGCCTAGTGACAGTCTTCAGGTAGAAATGGGGTCTGTCCAGAGGCTTGTCGATGTTCAGATCTAGTTGGCAACCTTTTGGGTTTTGATGGTATTTATCCAAATTAGAAAATATTGTATTAAATTCAATTTGCTATGGATAAAGGACATATTATTGTTTCATCTCCTCTCTTCATAGCCAAATTTGATTGAGGTGAAGGATTAATAAGGTCATTAATGGTCTTCCAAAACTTTTTTGCATCTGTTAGGCAAGGCAAGGCAAATTTTATTTTTCTGGCACCCAATCCCACAGGCTCTGGGCGCCGTACAAAACACGAACATTTTATTTACAAATACACATATAAAAAAAATCTACCATACAAACCCAATCACTATATATAAATAAAACCCTCTTTAGTTTAAAAAGGACTTATAATGATATCATACAGAATCTGAGAAGGCCTGTCTAAACAGATAAGACTTTAGGCGGGACCTTAAAAGCCTCCACCAAAGGGGCCTCCTCACCAATGGTGGCAGCGAATTCCATACATAGCCAGTGACACTAAAAGCTAGATCACCAGCTGTTTTCAATCTTGTCCTGGAATCGCCAGGAGGTCCCTCGAGGAGGACAGGAGGGACGAACCTAGGCAGCGGTGTAAGAAGTTCAGCCAGGTAGCAAGGGCCCAGTCCATGTAGGGCCTTATAGGTGAGCAAGCCCACTTAAAAGGCACCTCCATTGAACTGGCAGCCAGTGCAGTTCCCGCAGCACGGGGTGAAATGACAGTATTTTGACTGACCAGTCAACAGCCTGGCAGCTGTATTCTGCACTGGCTTCAGTTAACAGAGGGTGCCTTCAGAGACCCCGAGTAGCGTGCATTACAGTAGTCAAGCCTAGATGTTACAAATGCATATACCAAGGTGGGGTTGTCCAGGGCGGAATCAGGTGCCTAATCCTGGCGATGTTTCTCAGATGAAAAATGCTCACCTTGACAATGGCAGACATCTGATATTCCATCGTCAAACTGCTGTCAAACATCATGCCAAGATTACGTACCTTAGAGGAAGCCATCAATGGGACAGACCCTAGGACAAGTCCAGAATCTGCCCCAGAGGGCAACCCCTCATGCCTCATGTTCGACTCCTCCACTAGTACCTCCATCTTATCAGGGTTCAGTTGCAACCAGCTAGAGGCCATCCAGTCATTGATCTCTGCCAGGCAGTTGTTTAATACTTCCACCGCATTGGATGTTCCAGGGGCAAAGGATAAGTACAGCTGGGTATCATTGGCATCAATCAATCAAAATCTTTATTTATCCTGGTGGGCACCATTGAGCAAGGCTCATTTGCAAGGTGGATCTGGTCATAGTGACAACAAAGTACAGAACAGTAACAAGTATACATAATGCAGTAATGTAAAAGGAGGGGGAAAATATGTACAGTATATACAGTATATTAGCATAGTAGAACAAAGCTGCTATATTATACAAGTACAAAAATATATGCATTTGTACAACAAACAAAAGCATATGGGGCTTAACAGCAGAAAGTTTATCTATGGGTGTAGCGGCATATTCACCTAACAGAGAGGAGACTATATGTGGGGAGGCTGGTTGGAGAGATACTGAAAAGGAAGGAGATGTTACTGTAGTCTAGGGGGAAAAAGTGGCCTTAACCCACAGATAATGGCAATGGCTGTGGTGTACTAGAGTATTATGATGATGATGGAGGAATGGTAGTTAAGAGGCACACTTCTTGGGAAGGAGTGGGACAAGCCAAGCTGGAGTGGACATGGGCAGTTGAATGAAACAGGAATATTAATTGGGGGGGAGTGAGAGGCAGGGGCAGGGACAAGGCATGAGGCAGGATGGCTATGGGAGTTGTAGATTAGTGAGCTAATGGTGCGGAAAGCATTTGCAAGATTCTTTCGTGTAGCAGCCATAGAGTGACTTGAAGATGTTTAGACTAAAAGGGCAGTTCAGCTTCAAGTTTTTTTTGTAAACCATTCCACAAGGCAGGTAAGGAGAAACTTACAGCAGCTCTGCCCAAATGAGTTTTGACCTTCGGAATTTGGAGGGCGATTAGGAACAGCTCCCGAGAGCATAGATGCCTATCACACATCGGGGAATACAGTTAGAGATGTATGTGAGAGCTTGTTGATCACTGCTCTGAAGGCCCATAGTGTGGCAGTTCTATTCCTTCTTTAGTGAAGGAAAGTCCAGCCGATTGCAGTGTACAGGGAGCAATGGTGTGTGGAGAGTGGCAGACCGGTTATGAACCTGATTGCTCTGTGGTAGAGGTTGTCTAACTTAGCCAGTGCAGAGACAGAGCAGTGGCTGTAGAAGGTCCCGTAATCTATTAAGGATATGAAGGTGGCTTGGACCAATTGGATCTTAGCCTCCTTGGTGAGCAGATAGTTGATTCTGAAGAATAGTCCTAGTCTTTGTCTTAATTTCTTTTGTAATTCTTTGAGATTATTAGAGAAAGAGAGTTTATGATCAACCCAGATTCCTAGATATTTGAATTTAGACACATACTCTAGTTTTCTCTGAGGTACAGTGTTATCATTAGCATAAGCTCCCACACAAGCAGGATTTGTCAGATACAAGGAAAGGGAAAAGAGCAGAGCTTTGTCTTTTTCGCATTGAGCAAAAGCTTTTTGTTTATGAGCTGATATTGTAGAAAGTTAAATTCATCTTGGAGGTCTTCACAGGCTGCTTTCAGCGTGGGACGACAAGTATAGTACAATGTTGTCCGCGAATAATTGGATGTTGGCTTTAATGATGGTGTCATTGATGTTAATGTAGACCACAAATAGGAGGGGACCAAGGATAGAACCCTGAGGGATACCTCTCAGCATGGCTTTTAAGGGTGAAAGATCTCCTTCAGCTTTAACCTGCTGTTTACGTTTTACAAGGTAGTCAGCAAACCAGCACATAGAGTTATAGTCCAGACTTAAGTTGCTTAGAGAGGACAGAAGCAGAATGTGGTCGACTGTGTCAAATGCCTTACTTAGGTCCAAGAAAATGGCACAGACATGCATCTTATTGTCAAGGTCAAGGAGCCAATCGTTGGTCACCTTTGCTAAGGCTGTTATGGTGCTGTGCTTTGCTCTGAAGTCAGATTGAACAGGGTTTAATAGGCATTTGGATTCTAGATATGCCTCTAGCTGGCTGCTCACTATTTTTTCTAGTAATTTAGACAGAATGGGGAGGAGGGAGATCGGTCTGTAATTATTTAGATCACAGGGATCACCTGATTTTAGTAGAGGATGACATGTGCTATTTTCCATTGGGAAGGAGGCTCCCTGGGAGAGTGACAAGTTGAAGAGGTGGGTGATTGGTCACAAGCACATGATATGCACACTTCAGATAGTAAGGCTCTATGGAGTTGGAGCCTGCTCCTTCCTGGTGTCCAACTGCAGTAGTAGGTCTTCCACCCTTTTAGAGGTGCAGGCAGGAAAGAGAAGGTCTCCTTGGTAATAGGGGACTCGTGGGTAGAAGAGCCCTGTTGTGTGCAGATGTCCTTGGCAGGGAAAGTATCAAATGCCAATCCTGCCATTGCAAAGTGATTATTGAGGGCATCCAGTATCTCTGAGCGGTCAGAGATGACGCTGTATCCTGATTTGATTTTAGATGGAAAGGAGTTACCAGGTGCATGGCCAGACATGTCCTTTATAGTTTTCCAGAGTTTAGCAGGATTTCTTGTGGCAGAGGCTAGCTCTGAGCAATAGAAGGTGGCTTTGGCTGCTCTGACCAACATGGTGCACTTGTTGCGTGCTCTCCTAAATTGACACCAGTCAGAGACAATCTTGCTTTGCAAGCTTTTTTCCATAGTGCATCTCTTTCAAGCAAGGAAGCTTTGAGCTCAGGTGAGAACCAATGGCAGGTGCTGTTCCTAATGCGAACCTTAACCATGGGTGCATGCTTATTTAAAGCCACACTTAGGATATCATAAAAAATAGTATATGCCTCGTTGACCGTTTTGGCTAGGAATAATTCCTTCTATCGCGGTGAGTGTTTCAAATCGTCAACATAGGCAACCAAGTCGAAGTTCCAATTGCACCTTTTGGTACTGAACTTTGCCACAAACTATGGGTTGTGCACAGATCTAATACTAGCTGTTATACAATGATCACTAATGTCATAACAATGAAACCTCAAGCTGTGCTTCCTAAGGATCTCTCCAGGGGTAGCATATACAAGGTGAACAACATCGGTGACAACACCGAACACTGAGGTACCCCACAAGACAGAAGGCTCAAAGATGAGGAGAAACTCCCCATCACCACCCTCTGTCTTCTGTTTGTCAAAAAGGACTCAAACCAGTGAATGACAGTGCTGGTGAGTCCACAGAAGTCCCTCAGGCAGTCAAGTAACACCCGAAGGGTCCACCGTGTCAAAAGCTGAAGAGAGATCAAGTAGAATAAGAATTGTCCCTGCCCCTCAATCCCTTGTCCTGAGGAGATCATTGTGCACCCAAACTAATGCGGTTTCTGTTGAATGTGCTGCATGAAAACCTGACTGGAGCGGCTCATAAATATCAAATGTCATGAGGTGATCTCCCAACTGCTGCGCCACAATCTTCTCCACAGCCTTTCCTAAAAAGGGAAGGTTGGAGACTGTCAATAATTTGCCTTGATGTCAGGGTCCAATGATGACTTCTTCAGAAGGGGTCTCACCAGTGCCTCCTTCAAGGCATCTGGGATGACCCCCTTCAACAAGGAACACAGGACAATCAAGGCGAACACCGGACCAACAACGTCGACACATCCCACTAAGAAACACGTTGGCACCGGGTCCAGTTCACAGTATGTGTGCTTCAGTTTTGAGATCAACTCAATGACATCAGCCACCTCCACTGGTTTAAACTTCCCCTAACCGGGTGGAGTGCTTGGTTGACAATCCAGGCGACCACTGTTGGCCATAATATGGCCCACTGGCAGAACTTCCTGCCTGATGGCAGACACCCTGTCTGAGAAAAACCGAGCAAACTCATTGCACAAGGCTTCAGAAACTGCTATTTTCGGCTGAAGACAGGCAGGATGTAATAGCCTGTCCACAGTCTGAAAAAGCATCGCTGGTCGGTTTCTCCCAGCAGCAATCTCCCTGGACAGGAACACTGGCTTCTTACGGTTGATTGCCCCCTGGTACATACTATAATGTACACACAGGGCCAGATTGTCCGCCTCCAACCCAGACCTCCACCAGCAATGCTCCAGCCTCCGACTCTTGATATTCAATGCCTTGAGCTCCCCATCAAACCATGGGGACCTCAAGTGAGAAGATCTGGGTCATACACAGACCAGTGCAAGGGAGTTGACTGCCTCAGTCTCTGTCCTGTTATAGGCATCAACTGCCTCACCCACACCTCCCCTGCATACACTGTCCACACTAGATAGGTTTGCCACCACCAAAAAACCCTCCGGGGTCAAACCCCTCAATGGGCGTAGCTCACCATCTCTGCGGGGGGAGGGATTTTGGAGGGGCCCTGAGCAAGAACTCCACTGTGCAAGATCAGACCAAGTGACCCGATCAGTTCTAAGATTCTCAATCTCGAGCCCCAGTGAGAAGACCAGGTCCAACATGTGGCTACCCTGGTGGGTCATAGTGGTAACTGCTTGCGACAGGCCCAGTGATGTCATCAACTGAAGGAAGTGATAGCCCAATCTGGATGACTTGTCGTATTCCAGACATTGAAGTCCCCAGAACTAAACATCTGAAGACTCAATGCTTCACTGATGACAAAGTCACCCACTTCCTGCAGGAACTCTCCAAATGTCCCAGATGGACAGTATATCAAGAGAATCCTGCAGCCTGCACCTGGACCCCCACGAATGTCCACACATTCAAACAAACCTGGTGTTCTCACTGAGTGCACGGTGAAGCCTAGCTCAGCTCTAAAACAGATAGCCACTTCTCCGCCCCTGCCTTCCACTCTGGGGCAGTGCACAACGGAATAACCCGGGGGGACGGTGGCTTCTAGTACTGGCCCAGCATCATCCCTCAACCAGGTTTCCATAATGTAAGCCAGGTCAACCGATGAAATCAGATCTGCAATAATTGCAGTCTTATTATTGATCGACCTGGCATTGTATAGCCCCACCCTCAGGGGATTGGTGGACTGTGCAGCCCTTTTAGCTACCTGCCCACTTGATCTCATGGAAACCCTGGGAACAGGTATTAGCTCCATCTGGCATCACTCCGAACCCCATCGCATCCCAGTGCACCTTCTGCATCCAACCACCTCTATCCTGTTCCTCACCTAAGTGCAGGTTCCCTGCCAGCTTCTTCCCACATGTCTCCTTCCAATTTCTACCTCCTAGCAATGGCGAGCTGTAGTGCCCGATACCAGGAGGGTGATAAAGGTCACTGAGTCATAAAGCTGGGACACCCCATACACGATTCTAGCCCACCCAATTAACCAGACACCTCTGACACATATTTATCTGTCCTGACACAAAAATATTCCCCCTTACTCAACCACTCATACACGAATTCTTCCTAAACATATACCCCCTACTAACATCTAACTCCCTCCTCTACAACCCAATTAACCACAGCCAAAAAAAAGAAAAACCCCTCAAAAAAAACCAACAATCCCCCCAACCCTATATGTATATTTATTTGCTTTTGGTTACCGGGTGGGTGCGCTAGACATAGCAATGCCTATTTTCAGGCACGACCAGGGAGTATACAAGGGAAACACATGACAAGTACAATGTGATGCAGCACGAGGAAGAGGTAGGCAGTAGGACAAATGCAAACAGTGTGAGACATATAGATTGTTTAACGTATTCAACAAGTAGTCCCAGTTAGACTAAAGCAATACAGCAAACCTAGACCATATATAACAATGTTAATGCTAACAGGTTCAAAGTAAAAAGCAAGTGCCATCAAATGACGTAAGGTTTTGGAAGGGGAGAGATAAGGTAAGAGACAGGGGTAGAGGGGTAGGAGAGGGAGGGTAAGTAGAGTAGAAGGTAGCGGAGCGAAGAGTGAGCTATGGTGGCCGGAAACATGTACAGGGGTTAGAAGCCAGAAGATGTTGATGGTGGAGATTCTTGAAGTGGGCATGGTTGGGGGCTTGGCGAATATTTTGTGGAATAGCGTTCCAGTTTTTAGGTGCTAGGTAGGAGAATGCTCACGTACCCATAGTGGTTTTGCATCTGGGGATAAAGAGAGGGGTGTCGTCATTCGATCGGAGACCATAGGCGGAGGTTTGGGAGTACAGAAGTAAGGTGAGAGGTCCAGGTAGACCTGAGCTGTAGATACCGTGTAGTAGAGAGCCAAAAGATAGGTGCCGGTGGGCTGAGGGACTAGACCATTTGAGGTCAGCATAAAGCTGACAGTGGTGTTTGAAACGTGGCACCTGGGAGGCATAGCGGCAGATGCTGTTGTTAGCGGTGTCCCATCTGAGGTGCGAGGATTTTGAAGCACCTAGGAATGTGACTGAGCCATATGTCAGGGCTGGAAGCAGAACTCCTTGTGCCACAGCAAGCCTGGCAGATGGCGTGAGTGCATAGCTTGTACGGTAGGCCCCACCAATTTTTGCATTGATGGACTTGCAAGTGGAAGTGATATGGAGTCGAGTCAAGGATTCATCAAGAAGGATGCCCAAGTATTTGAAAGAGCTGGTACTTACTACCATGGAGCCATTTGTGCTTTGGATCTGGAAGGAATTACGAGCCAGTTTGAGTCGGGCAGAGAGCCAAACAGCATAGAGTGAGTTTTGCTCTCATTAAGTACCAAATAGTTTTCACTTCAGCAGGTTTGAATGCAGTGGAAGTCTTCAGTTCAGGAATGATTAATATCCAAGATGTTTCTTCCACAGGGTAGATGACCAGATCATCCACATAAAGTAAGGATGAACAGCCAGGAACCTTAGAAGGAAGGTGATTTATGAAAATTGAGGAAAATACTTGGACCTAGTGATACAGAGCCTTGAACTCCCATCTGCACGGGGAAAGATGAGACAGCAGAGTTGAAGACTACTGCTTGCATACGTTGGTTAGGTAGTTGTCGAACCAGTCAACTGCGTCGGCAGAGAAACCCAGTGAGGAAAGTTTGGGAAGGAGAAGGGAGTGATTTACCTGATCAAACACCTTCGTAAGGTCAATGAAAATAGCTCCTGTCAGGAGGCCACCTCCATAGCACCGTAAATATCATTTGTGAGTTTTAGTATAGCTGTGGTAGTGCTATGGCCTTTTCGGAAACCATGTTGGGAGCTAGACAGAAGGTTGTATTTCTGTAGATAGTCTGAAGTTTGGGTTGCTACCATTTTTTCAAGGATCTTACCAAGGACTGAAAGAATGGCAATAGGTCGGTAGTTTGACATGTCTTTAGGGACCCTTTTCTTAAGGATGGGAGTTATTTTACCTATCTTCCAGATGTTAGGGACAGTGCCATGACATATCGATAGATTAAAGATTTTTGTTACTGGGAGGCAATAAGTGGAGCTGCAATTTTCAGGAGTTTAGGTTCCATCCCATCAGCTCCAGGGCTAGTGCTTTCGGAGATAGATCGTAGCAGCTTTAGGACTTCTTTTGTGGAGATGATCCAAAAACGGAATTGTGGGTGAGGGGGAGGAGATTGAAAGTCCTGGGAGTTATTTGTGAGGGGATGTGGGGGGAAGGAGGCTGAGTAGCTAGATAGGTCCGAGAAATGATGGTTTAGAGCATTGGCTATGGTCTCAGGATTATTACAATGTACATTATTTATCCACATGTCATTTGCAGTGGGTAATTTATTTGTCCCGAGAAGGGTTTTTATGATGGCCCAGAACTTCTACATACGACAAATGCAGTATAGCGCAGTTGCTTAAGGCTCTGAGCTGCAAATCTGGTGACATCCAGCAGATCAGACCTGGGTTTGAATCCCACAGCTTCCACTTGCATACTGTGTGACCCTGAGCAAGTCACTTAACTTCCCTGTGCTCTCAGGTCGCTCCTGTAAAAAAGTTTTCAGCTTAGTGTGCTACTCCTGGTTAAACAACTAAAAAAAAAAAATGAGAAAACCTAATGAAATATAAAACTATCTAAATCAGCCAATCCACAAAGGATTTAGCCCAAGAGCAATCATACAGTTCTGCAGCAAACAGTCAATCCAGTCCTAGCAAAAAACTGGTAATAGTCCCTTCATACCAGCTATTATCCACAGTTCTGATATGGCAATTTAATTCTCACCAGTTCTTCAGGGAGCAGATATTCACCGTTACCAAGAAATCACAAAACGGTTCCAGATCTCACATTCCCAACTTAACTCCTCCATACAGTTAATCCATCATAACAATTCCACGTAAGGAGCTCAGCCCACCAGCATAGAGGGCCACCTTCTCCAGCCCAGGATCTGCCACAGAAATTCTTATGCTTTTGGCAACTGGAGACAGGTTAGGTTCTCCTGAGAAGCAGCGGAGCTCGCTTCTCCTGCGCAATGGTTACCCACACCGCTCAACCACTGCCCCAGCACCGCAGATCCCCTAAGCCCACAAGGCGGCCTCCATCACAATCAGTCTGGAATTCTTCCTGCTCACCTCACACACTCTTTTCTCAGGACTTCCTTCCAGCTGGTCCCATCCTACACAACGATCGACAACTTCCTGCAAGTCAGTCCGACTGGGCTCTCACCCCAGCCGGAATTCGTCACCCCGTCTGTCATTCCTCCACACTATTCCCAGTCTTCTCAGAGCTCCCCAATCACACTCTGGTACTCTAGATCTCCTCAGGCCACAATAGAGGTAAGCAGCTCCTTACAATATATTGTCTTCACAGGGCTTTTCCAAGAGGATTCCCCTGATGCCCCGAAAACAACCTAAATCAATGGGGACAGGGAATTCAACTCCCTGGCTCCTAATCTAAAAAATAAGAAAACTACCTCCTCACTCTAACTCACTAAAACGTCCCTTTCTAAAACTAATAACCCCTACTCCTAATGCCTAGCCTTATTACAAATAAATCTAGTCCACACTCCTAAACATTTCAAATAAAACAGCTCTAAGAGAGAAAACGCTAAGCTCAGTTAGAGCCTCAGCAAGCAGCAGCCCAGCTTGGCCGCCATCTTGAAGTGACTTGAAGTTAGGCCTTGCTCGTCTCCCAGGCCGCACCAGGAGACGAGCAACTTGTTGCTCACTGTGCCTTCCTGGTGAAACATTTCAATAAATAAATAAAAATAAAATTGTTGTATTTTCAGGTATTCAGCCTTATTTTAGTGTTGCAGTTATTTCTCAGATGTCGTAATAGCAGGAGGGAGGCAGTATAGCACAGTGGTCTAAGGCTCTGAGTTACAAATCTAGTGACATCCAGCAGTCCAGACCTGGGTTTGAATCCCACAGCTTCCACTTGCATCTATTTGGACCCTGAGCAAGTCACTTAACCTCCTTGTGCTGCCAGGCTGCTCCTGTAAAAAGCTTTCAGCTTAGTGTGCTATACGTGGTTAAACAACTAAATAAAAAAAAATGTATATATTGTAAGTTTGCCAGGTAATCACTTTTTTTATAGTTTAACCAGGATTTATCCCATTCTTTCATTAATTTAAAAAGAAAAGAGGTTTACCACCAGGAATCTTCACCTCTAGTGTGCCTTTTAATATAAGGGGCATGCAAATCCAGCACTCTTGTAAACTTGTTAATAAAATAATCCAGTGCACAATTTATATCTGGAATTAACCTTAAATAAGACCAATCTACATCTTGTACACTCTTTCAAAATGAAGACATGTCAAAACCAGAAAAATTCCTAAAAACAGACACCTTGGGCTGGATATTCAAAAAGGTTGCACCATGCACACTAGGGTTGCGCCTGCGCAAGTCTGAAATTGCACCATTCTGCGATATTCAGCAGGAGGCAGTTGCGCCCCCCAAGTCATGCTGAGCAACAGTGCAATGCTAATGAAGGCATGCTCAACCAGAGGGGGAGGAACCATGCATAAACTGCACAGCCCGATATTCAACCGGGCTGTGCAGAGGTAGCTAGCGCAACCCCTGCGCCTGCACAACTTTAAGACAAAAAAGGATCCAAGTGAGGGCCACCCACAGGTGAGCTGCTGCATTGCAGGGTGCAACACAGCAGCTGCCACCTGTGGTAATATCCTATTCCCTAGCCCCGCGGCGGATCCGTGGGCATAATGTGAAATCCCCTCCGACCCGGCCCAATCGCGGGCATAATATAAATGACAACCCCCCACTGGCCCGATCCACGGGCATAACACATGATACCCCCACTGGCCGATCGCGGCAGACGATTCACCCCAAGAGCAATATCTCTGGTGGTCAGTGGACCATGAAGCCCGATCACAGGCACAAGAATCAAACCCCCAAGTCCAATTACCCTGGTGGTCCAGTGGTCCCCACCCACCACCATGGAGCCCACCACCCGCTCCCCGTCAGCCGGTGGCAGCACCCTACCAACTGCCGCCCCACCGCCCGCCGACTGACTGCTTGGTAGGGCTTTATGCCCGTGGCTCTTGATCTGAACCAATGAGGTGCAGCCCTATCAGCAGTCAGTCAGCAGCGGTGGGGCAGCAGGTGGGTAGGGCGTGCCGCCCGCCGCTGACAGAGGCGAGGTCAATTGGCAGTGGGTGGGGTGGGGCGCACCATGACCACCAGGGTAATGGACTGGGGGTTTGACTCTTATGCTCGCCGATCGGCTTCGCCGTCCACTGGACCACCAGGATATTGCTCTTTGGGGTGGAACTCCTTTCTGGCCACGATCGGGCCAGTGGGAGGGGTTCATTTATGTTGCGTCTGGCGATTGGGCCAGTGAGAGGGTTGTCATTTAGCTATGCCCGCGATCGGGCCAGTCGGGGTCATTATGTTATGCCTGCGATCGGGCCAGTCGGAGGGGTGTTTCATTTATGTTATGCCCACAATCAGGCCAGTGGGGTTGTCATTTATATTATGCCCACGATTGGGCCAGTGGGGATTTACTCCATGCCGAGGATCGGGCTGCAGGGACGTCGGTCCTCGACGGCTGCTGGCTCAGAGGCGCCAGGCGCAAGCGCCGGGGATCGGTGCACCTGCATGCTAATGGCATGCAAATGGGGCCGTAAGTAGATGCAAATGGCCCCCCCTGCACCTTGCATGGATTATGGCTCCATTTGCATGCCACCTTTTGAATATCGGAAAGTTGCGCATGGCGCAATGGAACTTGCGCCACCGCATCTTGAATGCTCCATTCTGACCACTTGCAGTGGCGCAAGTTCCAGTGCGCCATGCACAGTGGCTGTGGAGGCATGCCAAAGGAGTTGCTCAATAGCTTAACTCCGTGAATATCGCGACCGCCACACCCCAGCTAACTTTTTGAGCAGCGAGGGCTTAGGCTACAGAATGGTGCAGTTTAAATATCCAGCCCCTTAGGTTTAAATTTTCTATTGCATGAATGTTACTATATACAACATATTAGATGGTGATCACTCAGAGAATCTGCAATCAGCCCGCATTTGAAAGTGTGATCAGGCCTGTTTGTTAATAACCAGTCAAGAATAGTGAGTCTTTTATTTTTCAAGTTTAACCTAGTGGGAAAGTTAACTGCTGCAGATTTGTACATATAAGAATACTCCTATGTTTGGTGATTTCAGTCCCCGACCAGTTTAAATTAAAATCTCCTAGCACTATAAGCACACCTACGGTATTATAGGATAGGTATAAAATGGAAAAATCTTGTAACCCTTCTACGTTAGTCTTAGGTGGAACATAAGCACAGCAGAGTGTCAATTGTTTAACATTGCCTAATTTAAGTTGCATTGCCAAGAGTTTGCAAAAGCTTGAGGGGTTATAATACAACATTCTTCTGCAATTAGTGAGTTTTTGACATAGAACATGACTCCACCACCCTCCTCTGTGTTCTGTCCCTCCTGAAAATATTGTATCCAGGAAGAGTTATCTCATTATAGTGTATTGTGGAATGAATTTGTTCACTGAAATCTAGCACTCTCAAAATGTTGTTCTGCTGCACTAGTGACGTTAAATGTGCAGTAGAACCAAAATGTGATGTCTGCAGGACAGCAGAACGACTTTTCGTTCTGCTGCAGTGCGGACGTCACACATGGTGTCCTCAAGCAGCAATCTGACAGTTAGTCTTATTTTAAAAAGAAAGATGTAGTAATTTTTTTTTTGAGGCAACGATGTTCCACTATACACTATACAGAACAGTGCATGCGTATCATTTAACGGCAGGGCTGTTATTTCTCCTCATTGGTACTATGACCACTGATTACCTCTCGAGCTGCACTCTCAAGGTAATCTGTCATCACAGTACCAACTCGGTAAAAGAATAGCCCTGTTGTAAACTGGTACTCATGCACTATCCTATATGTTCATAACAGACGGTTTTAACCATGTTTCACTGATAGCCAGCATGTTGGGGTTATAACTAGCAGTCCAGGCTTCAATCTTGTGGAATTTAGACAATGCAATTTGAGCATTAAAATGTATTAATCATAAACCATATGTAGCAGTCTTAAAGTAACCTATATCAGCTAAATCATTAGTGGGGGACCTGGGTTGGTCTCAGTGTCAGCCATCAGTAGAATCCTAAATATAATACTTAGTAGAACAATTGGCTTCGACATTGTGAGATCCCCAAGACGACCTTTAGCGGCATACCCCAAATTATATCCTGGCATCTTAACAGTCCCCATGATACGAAATTGTATCAGTCTGTAATCACATATAACACCACCTGAAGACATTTCTCTAATATGTTACTATCATATGTAGGCTCATGTAAATAGCATCTTGAAATTACAGTATCAGTGCCTAAAATACTTAAAATATACAAATTTCCCACAAGCATGCCTAATGCAGCCATTTCCTAGTATATGCAGTATAAAACTAAGTTAAATAAACAATATTACACCTGTGACTAATACAACCTTAAAATATTTGTAAAAAGAATTCTGTGGCCCAGTCCAGATGAACTCCTGGAGAGGGTCCAGAGGAGGGCAACCAAAATGATTTGAGGCTTGGGGGATAGGACCTATGCGGAGAGGCTTGATGAGCTAAATATGTACACATTGGAAGAGAGAAAGGACTGGGGGGACATGATAGAGGTCTTCAGGTACATGAAGGGGGTAAATAGGGGAGGAGCAGTCAGGGTGCTCCGAAGGAAGGAGGTGGGGCAACTAGAGGGCATGGGTGGAAGCTGGAGGGGGGCGGGAGATTCAGGGGAGAAAGGAGGAGGTGCTACTTCACTAAGAGGGTGGTGGAGCCATGGAATGTGCTGTCCAGGGGGCTGGTGGAGACAGAAGCGGTGGAGAGGTTCAAGAGTGGGTGGGACAGGTACATGGGAAGTGTTCTGGAAGCAAAAACCAGTGCAGCGAGAATATCCGGGACTGGGAAGGGAGAAGCCAGAGAGGGAGAGGGAGAGGGGGGCAGTAAGGTCAGCTCCCAGGGTGGGAGCTGACCAAATGAGCAGACACGAAAGACCATTAGGCTTATTCTGCTGGCATTTTAGTATGTTAGTTTATTCCAGTCAGACTCTGGTCAGACTCCAGTGAATTCATTTTGCCTCCTCACTTAGCTGCTGCCGTTTAGATGCTGCTTTGTCAGGTGCAGGTGTGCTTTCAAACACAGATGGCTGCTCCTCTTCACAATGCTGTCACCATTGTGATTGGACCCTGTAGAAACTTGTGTGCAGAAACAGGTCTGCAGTAAAACAAGTAACAGACAAGTAACAGTCAGGCAGCAGCAGAATAAGTCAATCAGGTATTCGCACACAGTGTGCGGCATATGTAGAGAGTTGCCGTGACAACAGTTCATTCAGGACTGCACAGCAAACAGCAGCAAAATGATGCTGATGTTCATGCAGGCACACTAGCAGGAGGTCAGCAATAATGAAACAGATGTTCACTTACTGGTCAGTCCAACACAAAGCCTGCCACTCCCCAGTCAAACTCCAGCGGATTAACTTTGTCTGCCAGATTTGGCTGTGTGAGCTTCCAAAGTTCAACCATGCAAATTTTGACCATCAAACCTAACTAACTATTGAGGTCCTTCAGTCTGTGCTCATGGGGCTTCTGATGCAGACCTTGCACCATTTTAGTTGCCTTCCACTGGACTGCCTCCACTCTGTCTACATCCTTCCTGATGTGTGGACTCCAGAACTGGATGCAGTACTCCAGGTGGGGTCTCTGCAGCAATCTATACAGTGGCAACACTACTTCCCTCCTTTGCGGGTGATACCCTCCCAACACACCTCAGCATCCCTCTGGACCTACCAACTGCTTCCTCGCCTGCCTCCCCACCTTGAGATCATCAGAAATGATTACTCCCAGGTCCCTTTCCTGTCTGCTGACTGTCAATAACTCTTCTCCCAAGGGCTGGCCTGTCAGCACAACAGTAACACTACCATTTGTGGCACTAGCGACCCAGGGTCGGGAGCAATCCTGGGAACTGGAGGGTCAGCCAGGGAGAGGAGGATCGAGTATCCCAGAGACTGCTCTCCTCCTCTGGGGAGGGGGAGTAGGGAAGACCGCTGCATTACTGGCAACTAACAGTGGCTTGGGGCTAGTGCATAGCAAAGGTCAAAAGATGTGGGCCAGCACAGGCAGACATTGGACGTGCAGTGCATGGGAGCATGTGCTGCAGCGTCCCTGGTGAATTGCACACCTGTGTCATGGGGAGAAGATTCCAGTACAGGGGAACAAAATTGAATCCTCAGGTGTGCATGAAGCCCTACCCCTTTGGCAGCACACTGGATGCACCCAGGCTGCTCCCACCAAGTCTAGCCCTTCAAGTCTCCGCAGTGTGTGGGGTATGTACCCATTGTGATGCGACCTGAGAGTGAGTGGTGGACGTGGTCAAGCAAGGGTGCTGCGTTTGGTGGGGCACCATGGGGTGGGTGGATAGGGGAACCATAGGACCACCCCCCCCCCACCGAGAAGGTAAAAAAGTACAACTAAAAAAATTACCTCTTCTCCCATTTTGTACTCCGTCTCTGGTTTTCTGAGACATAAGTGCATGGTATTAAACTTTTTCTCATTGAGACCCAGCTGTCATGCCCTTTCCCACTCCTCAAGTATTCTCAGGTCTCTGCACATACTTTATACCCTCTCTGGAATGTCCACCCTATTGTAGATTTTGGTGTCATTTGTAAAGAGGCAGCCTTCCCTTCTAGCTCATGATTCATCTATAATGTCACTTATAAGACATTAAAGAGGACTGGTCCCAGTACTGAGTCCTAAGGCACCCAGCTGGTCACCTCCTTCCGTGGAGTGAACTCCATTTACCACCACCCTCTGAAGACAGAGAAATCTTTTGCTGGCTGGAATCCAACCTGACCCTTTGCTTGAAATGCCAAGACATATCTAGTGTGCCACTTGAGCCTGCTTCAGCTTCCCGTTATGCAATGATAAATGGTGTACACACTGGCTTCATGGTAACATTGCCCAATAAAGTGCTTTTTTTGGCCTGTGTAAGCCTGACAAAAATTAACAAAACATTAATATGAAGAAGACTGAGTAAAGACAAAAGAGCAGCATCCCACAATTTAGGGAGTCAATGGGCTAAAGAACTTATTAATGGAATATGTTGGAAGTGTGCAGCAGCTACCACATGAATGACTTTCTTCCTCTTCCACGTCCTCGTCCTCTATACCTGATCCCCTAATGTTCTTCACCCGCCCATCATCTTTGTCATCATAGAAACATAGAAGTTGATGGCAGATAAGGAACGCAAGGCCCATCCAGTCTGCCCATCATCAGTGTCGTGTCAAAAATTTATAAAACATTAATGTAAAGACAACTGAGTAAGGACAACAGTGAAGCATCCCACAGTGTAAGCCACTGGTTTCAAAAATGTGTATCCATTGGCACAGTGCCACATGTGAATAAGGCTCCAGGCACATCATCTCCTTGGCCTGTGTGGGTGGCTGTTCATGTTTGTCTGTGTCAGTCGATTAGTTTTTGTGGATTTTCATGTTTTCCTGTTTGGAGTAACTACGCCTTTCTTGCACACAACATCTGTGAAAGTCTCCTGGACTGAATTTCTACTAAATATCACTACCAGGTTATCAGCATTTTCATTTTAAATCACGTTTTTGAAAGCCATCATTTGCAAAACTAAGAAAAGTTATCATATTCAGCAAATCCCTTAAAACATATTTTTTGAGAAAGCTTTTGTGGGGACATAATGATTTTATGATTATATGTTTTATATTAATTACAATCTGTTTCTGATATTTTACTATTGTACTGTATTACAGGTGCTCTGAATATTGGAACAATGCCTTTTATAAATAAAAACTTACTTACACAGAACTGTAAGGTGCTGGAAACTTCAAAGATCTGCCACACTTTATGAACAAAGAACCTGGATGTTCCAGTCCTGGGAAGTAATTCACTCCTTCACTTCTTTGAATATCTTATTGTTGTTGAGAACTATCTACTGCCCTTCCCAGTTTCTCCTAATCCCTTTCACATGGATATGTTTTTTGACCTGCTTTCCTCTAGCCTGTTTGGAAGGTTAAACCACGTCTGGTCTAACTCTACTGTTGCAATGGACCAGGGAAAGAGAGCTAACCTTGCCACATAGCTGGAGCTGCAATCTCCAAATGCATCTGTAAATGCCTGCCGGCTTGTCCTATAGCCTGCTATAGTGTTAATCCTAAAGCCTGCTATAGTGCCTGTTGTACAAATGCATACCTGCTTTCTAATGCCTGCCACAGTGATTTGTTGTACAAATGCATACTCTTGCAACCGAATGGCATTTCTTTTAGCTCATATCCAGGACCTAGCTGTACTACCTTCTTGGGGTCTGCCTGCCTACCATCTAATGGCTTAGAAATACTATGCCCTGTCTGTGTTCTACAGTTATTAGAGCCAGACCTACTCCCTGTCTAGGGTCTGCCTTGTTGGCTGTCTAGTACTGGTCACAGATACACTATCTCATCCATCTGCCTGTTAAAATGGATCACCCCAAATCATTTTTTGTTATTGCTTTATAATAACTTGTCATCAATTTTTCTCCATAGACAGGCCGAGTTATTATTTTTCCATAATAACTCACAGGTTATTACAGGATTCACGTGCACTATCCTTCAAAAACATGTGCTCCCTCATTGGCTCCCTTTCCATGAGTGAGAGGGCTTATCAGTTTTCTAAACATGGCAGCTCCATCTGTCGCTAACCGAGGAGCCACCTCAACAAGCATGAACCGTACTTCTTTTTATTTATTTGCACTAGTCTATCTGGTCAATCCTACCTTCCACATAACAAAAACAAAAAAAACTATCCAGTTGATCCTGCTCCTCAGTCCACTCGGATACTGTAGGCGGCTGAACTGGCACCTGAAAACTATCTGGTTGATCCTGCTGTTTGTCCACTTTGTTAAGCGGGAGCATCTTCACTGCATACCTAGCTTGAATACAAACTGTGAGTGAGTAAAAAACAATGAGTAAAAAGTCACAAAATAAGTACAAATTACTCAAACTTGAAAATTAGATAGGGATAGGAGACAAGCCTTGTGTGTGTGTGTGTGTGTGTGTGTGTGTGTGTGTGGGTGTGAGACACATGTTCACAGAGAATGCGGCTGGAGGAAAATTGCTGATCAGCAATTATACAGAATAACAGATAAGGAAGTGTCCTAAAATTAAGTTTAATGGTCGCCCTCAGTTGTGACCATTAAATTCTCGTGAAGCACAATTCCCCATCCATTATTGTATATATTATAACTTAATGCTAATATGTTTACTGCTAAGGACATTAGTGATTTAACTTCCTGTATAATTTTACTCTGCTCTGTTTGTACTGATGTCTGCTTTGGACCATTTGTCCACCCTGACTTATAGTTGGGTATATTACTTCTTGAAGCAAATTACACACATTTAGATTCAAACCTTACATTCTGCTGCAGTACTGTTACATCTAAAATGAATATTGCCACCCAACCTAACAATTAAAAAAGGGCTTTTGTTTTGCTATTATTGTTTTTAATCAGTAACATTCGGTCCAATCCTGGTACTACCTTAAGTGAACTTGATACAGACTTTGTGACCCTCAAACACACTTTATCCATTGTTCGTGTTAACATTAGAACTATTTTACCAAAATTAGATGAATTCAGTGCTTGGGTACTTGGGAATGATTTTGATCTGGTCACAGTGTCAGCAACATAGTTATCTAACAGAATATCTGACTCAGAATTGAGATTCCAAACTCCTGCCTGTTAAGACATGCTAAGACAAGAAAACAGGGATGGGGGTTTCAATCTATTACAAGTCTTGTTTTTCAGTTGTGGCTGGTGATTTCACTAAGTACTAATCCTGTGATGTTCTTCCTCTCATGTTATGTTTGGGGGGTGCCAAGCATCTATTGTTTGCTACTTTTTACACTCCCCCCCCATTGCTCTGAGGAGGGACTTGCTTTATTGACTGAGTTTAAATAATTAAAACATGACATGAGCGAAATACTTCTCCTGAGTGATTCAAATATTATTTGGAATAATAAGGCAAATCTGAGATGTAGAGTCTGCCCTGAGAGCTTGAACCTTAAACAAGTGATTTTCCTCAGCTACCAGACTAAATTACAGAGTTGGTTTTGAGTCCTAATAGACTGGATAGTCATCTCAAGACCTGATCATATCTATGAAGCCCATCCTTTACTGGATAGCTTAAGTGACCATTCTCTAGTTATTTACTATTGAAATGCTCATTGGTCTTGGTCCCCGTCTATACAAGTAACCTCCTGATCTACCCTTAATCTAAACATTAGTGAATTCAGAAATGCTGTTGCACAGATGACTAGTCCTTCCTACAGGCTGTCCCATCATTTGATTTGATGTTGGATTATACTGCATATGAATTTAACAAGGTTTGCAATCTCTTTGCCCTATCTGTCGCTTAGGTATTAAAAATAGAAGTCAGGGTTGGATCAGCCCTTGTCTCGTACAATTGATCAAGAAGAGAGACAGGGCCTGGAAAGTTTTTAGGAAGCAAAGTACAAATTCTGCTTTGCTTCAATATTAAAGAAATGAAGGAAATAAATGTAAACAATTGGTTAGAAAGACAGTAGTGAAATATTACCGAAACTCCCAGTTTCAGTTCTCAAACAGTCAACTGACAAATTGGAAAATACTTAATTTCATGGGAAAGGCCAGCTCTACAGCAATACCACTTGTGGCTACTGAACATGACGATTTGACAGATCCAATGAAAACTGCCTAGATCTCAATACCTCCTTTTGTGGAAGAACACAAATTGTTCCATTGGTTAATCTATCAGACTTTGAACAGCCTGGGTCTTGCTGTGGTGGTTCTGATGCTGGTTTCAAATTAAGATTACTAACCGCTGATGAAATTCTAAAGCACCTTTTGAACACGAAACCTAGAAACAAGAATTGGGCTGGATGATATTGCGCTAAAACTCTTTTCCCTTGTTATTGATCTACTGGCCCATCCTCTGTGAACCTTGTACAACCATTTGTTAGCTACCCACGAAATCCTGAGGTTATGTAGCAAACTACCATGGCCCCTATTTTTTAATCCTGAGAGTACGCTCTGACCAAAAATTACTGTCCTATTTCCATACTTGCTCTATTGTCTAGGGTCCTTGAGAGGATTGTTTTTGACAAATTTATGAACTTCCTAGATACTGGCAATTTACAACCGCCTCACCAGCATGGTTTTCAAGAAAATCACAGTACGCTCACAGCTGTGCTTGAAGTCACGAATGATCTTCACATGGCTTGGACGATAGGAACATGGTCAATGCACTCTTCTTGGCTCTTTTCAAAGCATTCAATCTGGTGCACCACGTTTGGCTGCTAGCCAAGTTATGGGCCCTTGGTCTATCCATATCTGCCAAGTTCTGGTTCCAGAATTACCTGACTAGCAGATCTCGGTCAGTCTCATTAAATTCCATTTCCTCTTTGCTCATCAAAAATAATACCAGAGTACCACAGGAAACAATCCTGGGGCCTATACTGTTTAGTGTGTTTTGGAACAATCTAGCTGATACAGTGCATAGCTAGCACTTCTGTATTAACATGTATGTGGATGATGTTGCTTTGTACAAAAGGGAATGCTGGTCAAATTAAGTACATGCACTTTCGCTCTAAACAAAAACTAAAGGCCTTACCTGGCTCTAACTTATTTATAGATTTAAGTATCTATCGTGAAGAGAGTGGAAAATTTCAAGTAACTGGGTTTAATTGTAGACCAGACTCTCTCTCCTTCAAAGACCATATCTCCATGCTGGTTAAATCAGTTCACACTCACAATAGTCTGCTTACTAGGCTAACATATTGTTTTCCACTCACTCTAAGGAAGTCCTAGCTCAGTTCCTTCTCCTGTCTGTAGTGGACTATGGACTTCCAGTTTTTGCCACTGCCAATGTCACAGACTTGCAAACAGTTCATGTCATATACAGCTCCACGTGCATATTTGCTGACTCCAGCCAAAGATTTCCACATCACTGCACTCTTTACAAACACCTTGAATGGATCTTCTTTTGATTGACTCACACTCTGTCTAGTTAACTGTTTCAGGTGCAAACTGCAGTTTCACTTCAGCTGGTTCTCCTTGCCTGCACCTTTCAGACCAAGTCGATCCAAAAATATGTCTATTTACCCCAAAGTTCACCACCATCTGAAAGAATCGAACACCTGGAGTTTGCGGTGTCCATTTTTTTCATAGAATCAAACTTGCAGCCCTAGGAGAGTTGAAGATATTTCATGGTCAAGTTTTACAGCATGTTAGTGTCTGGAGAGGTCAGACCTAAACCAGAGTAGAGGAGTAATAAGAACACCAGAAACCTCAAGTTTGTTAAGCAGGAGAGAATGGTTCACAGTGAGGAAAGCTGTGGCTATATTAAGAAATGTGGCACCAGAACACTGGTGAAGGAATGGTCTAAAAAGTGGTACAGCCAAGGATGTAAGGGAAATTCCTCCCCCATTGAATGGGTTCACCCACAGAATCAGTTCTCTTCCAAATTTGTAATCCGTGGAGTAACTTCCCCTACTAATTGACAGCATCTCTTCTAGCACCTAGTTCCTTGATATTCACCTAAAGGCCTGGCTCTTCCTTTTCATTTTTAAAGTTTGACCACTGTGCCTTAACTCAGCAGGCCATGTACCTAGCCCACTCCATCAACCCTACTTTGATCTGTTGTCTAAGGTCCTTGAGAGGATTGTTTTTGACCAATTTAAGGAGTTCCTATATATTGGCAATTTGCTAACACCTTACCAGCATGATTTTCAAGACACTCACTGCATGCACACAGCTGTGCTTGAAGTCACTAATGATCTTCACAGGGCCTTGGACAATGGGGATGCAGTTGGTGCGCTCTTTTAGATCTTTCCAAAGCATTCTATCTGGTGCACCACAGTCTCCAGCTAGCTAAGCTGTGGACCCTTGGTCTATCTGTTTCTGCCAAGTACAGACTCTACTCAATTTGCCCTGTTGTTGACAATATTATAAAGACTCAAACTCCTAAATCGCTTGCTGACCTCTTTCACCAGGTGCCCTCCTGCTATGGTCTGCGTTCAGTCAACAAGTCACTTGTATATATCCCTAGGCACAATTCTTCTAAAGGTGCCAGCGCCTTTTCCTGTCATGCTTCCCAGTCCTGGAACTCCCTCCCCTTACTCATTCACCAAGCTCCGTTTCATTGTGCTTTTAAAAAGGAACTGCACAACCATCTCATCTTGTCTAACAAATGCTCCTGTTTCAGACCTCCTTAGTTTCTTCCCACGCTGCTGTTCTTATCACTCCCACTGCCTCTGGCCCCTCTCTATGTATAAGCACTTCTAGTTCACCAACATTGGCACTAATGTTCAATATATTATTCTAATTTCTGCATTATACACTTTTATTCTATCTCACTGCTTTTAGTCTACCTATGTTTACATAACCGTCTACACTGATGTTACCTAATTTAGTATTTGTATTTGTCACTGTAATTATGTTCTTACATACCCATTTGCCTTTATGCCACACAAGTTGCTTCTCCTTATTGTTCCCTTACCCTGTATCCTTTATCAATCTTGTAAACTGTTTTAAATTGTCTGGATATATAGCCTATAACAATTTTGTAAACTGTTTTAAATTGCCTATATATCTATCCTATATCAATTTTGTAAACTGTTTTGAATTGTCTGGATAGCTGTCTGCTGTGTTGTTATGTATCCTCCTGGGTCATGCCTGAAAATAGTCATTCTTATGGCTAGTGCACCTACCCGGTAAACAAAAGCCAAATAAATAAATAAATAAATCCTGGTTCAGAATTACCTGACTAGCAGATCCCAGTCAGGCTCATTGAATTCCATTTCCACTTCATTCATCAAAATTACTACGGGAGTACCCCAGGGAGCAATCCTGGGGCCTACATTATTTAGTGTCTTTTTGAAGGATCTAGCCAATATGTTGCATAGCTCGTAATCTTGTATTATCATATACATGAATGATATTGCTTTGCACAGAATGGAATGCTGGTAAACCGAGTACTGTACATGCAATCTGGAACTAAACTAAAGCTACAGGCTTTACCATGTCTAACTTAATTATAAATTTAAGTGGCCCATACTGTATGTGGAGAGAGTGGAACATTTCAAGTACTTGAGTTTTTTTATAGCCCAGACTCTCACCTTCAAAGAACATATCTCCACACTGGTTAAATCAGTTCACCCTGACCTTGGTCTGCTTTCTAGGCTAAAATATTGTTTGTCCTCTCACTCTAGAAAAGTCCTAGCTCAGGCCCTTCTCTTGTCCTTTGTGGACTATAGACTTCCACTTTGTGCCACTGCCAATGTCACAGACTTGCAAAGAGTTCATATCCTATACAATTCTACATGCATACTTTCTGCCTCCAGCCCCAGATTTTCACATTACTGCACTCTTTACAAACATCGCTGCTGGCCTTCTTTTGATTAACTCACACTCTGCCTAGTTAACTGTTTCAGGTGCAAACTACAGTTTGCAGTTCAGTTAGACTGTTTGGGCAGCACTATTCAGACCAAGTTAAACCAAAAGTCTGCCTATTTACCCCAAAGCTCATCACAGTCTTAAAATCAAACAACCAGAGTCTAAGGTATACAATTCTTTTGTAAAACCAAATGTGCCGCCCTAGGAGAGGAGAAGATAGTGCATGGTCTAGTTTTACTGCATGCTGGCGACTTGAGAGGTCAGACGAAAACCAGAGCACAGGAGTAATATGAATACCACATGCCTCAAGCCTGTTGAGTAGGAGGGAGTGGTTCACAGTGAGGAAGTCTTTGGTTAAATTAAGAAAGATGGCACCAGAACCCTTACCTAAATCCTTATTACTTGAGATGGAGTTGGATGCGAAGCAGGAAGGTAGTAGTTTTATTTATTTATTTAGTTTTTGTTAACGGTAAGTGCACTAGCCAGCAAGTGACTGTTTTCAGGCACGACCGGGAGTAAAATTACAGAACATAACGATACAGTAAGGATAACGAAAATACATGATGCACAGAAATACAGGAAGATATATATGGCAGGATACAATGCATGACAAAGGAAAATACAAGGCAAAATACATTTCAAGGACATTTTCCATTGAGCGCATACATAAAGTGCATTGAAGGACCTAGGAGAGGAGAGGATAGGTGTGGGGGAAGCCAGAAACAAGATGGAAAATGACAAAAGGGAAGGTGAGGAGGTGAGGAAAGGATAGAGGAAGGATAGAGGGCAAGGGCCAAACGGGGAGGGGGCTAAAGAAATGGCTAGAATATAAGGACAGAGAGGCGGTGGCAGGAATAGGGAGGTAGGAGGGAGTAGAGGAGGGTTGGCCGGAGAGGGAGGAGGGGAGTGAGGGTTAAAGAAAGCCAGCAAATACGGCAGCGGGCGACATAAGGTTCCAACCTGTGGCAGTTTCAGGAGCCGAAGACGGCAAGTGGAGAAAGGGTGACAGGGGTTACGGCAAAGACGGCAACAGTGGCAAGGTAGCAGAATGCGGCTGGGCTGGTGGAACCGATAGACGGCAGGGCAAGGGTGATGATGCCGGCAAGAGGAGGAGAGACGAAAGAGTTACGGCAGTAGCGGAAAAGTAACAACGCAAGCCGAGCCAGTGGAACCGAGAGACGGCAGGGCAGGGAAGAGGTCGGTGGAGGAGGTAAGTTTACGGCAAGTGGAGGTAATAGGGAACAATGCTCAGCTGGGAGAGTGGGACGAGCGAGGGCAGGGGTGACTCAGGAGGAGGTAAGGCGAGGCAAGCAAGCAGAGAAAGGAAGGGGAGGCAGAGGGGAGGGGAAAGGAGGAGTGCAGGAGATGTGGTCGGGGAAGAGAGGAGCAGGGAGTTGAGTGAAGGAAGGCTGAGAGGTGAGGGGAGAAGAGAACAGGGATCAAGGGAAGCCAAGTGGTGGCAGAAGTAAACAACAACTTGTAAATGGCAAAAGCTAATATTTGGCATACAGTCAAACAGATTCAAGCAGCAATTATAGTAAAACACCACATAGAACAACCATTGGAAAGGCACAAGTGCTAGCAATAAGGAAGTGGGGAAAACAGGTTAAGAGCAAGGGATCAGGTAGGATCAAAGCAAACACATTTGTCCAAAGCAGTAAGAAAAAGTCCTGAGTTTGCCCTAAAAGTTGCATGAGTAGGACATCCCTTAGTTCCTGAGGCAGCAGATTCCACAGGTGAGGAGCAGCATAATGGAAGAAGCCCATGCCCTTTTTTGTCCGACAGAGGGGGATGGATAATAAGGTCTGATCTGCAGATCTAAGGTTCCGTGTGGGAATAGCTGGTCTAAGGAGTTCTGATAGGATAACAGGTTTGGATGTCCTTATGATGGTATCTGATAGATTGTACAGGTAGTATTGTCTGGTAGAGGAGGGAGAGAGCAAGCCAAGGTCTTGATATAGTTGGCAGTGATGCTGCAGTCAAGGTGCTTTGGTTGCATACCTGCATACATTATTGAAAGTAGTGTCCCACAGATGCAGTGCAGATTTATTGGCCAAAGACAGAATGGGACAACCATATGTAAGGGTTGGCAACAGTATACCTCTAGCTACTGCCAGTTTAGCAGCAGGGGTAAGGAGGTAGTTGGTTCTATAAGCAGCCCTAACTTGCAATTGACTGACTTGCAAGTATCCTGGATGTGTGTTTTAGGTCCAAGGTTTGGTGAGGTGATGCCCAGGTAACGGAAAGAAGTGACAGGTTCTAGTGGGTTCCCATCAATGTCAGGAACAGAGATAGTCGAAGACATGATCTGAGCTTCTGAGTGGAGCCAAATAGCATGACTTTGGTTTTGTTTGTGTTTAAAACAAGGCGTTGAGAGTTCAGCCAGTGTCGTACTGAGTGAAAATCAGCAGTGAGGGCAGCGCTCAGTTCCAGAACATTGTCAGACTGAGCATAAACGACCAGGTCATCCGCATGCAGCAGTGGTGACCAGTGGTTACCATCTCTGGGAGATTATTTACGAATAATGAAAATAGAAGAGGGCCAAGTATGGACCCTGAGGACACCAATGTTGATGACAGCACTGTCTGAAATAGCTGAATTAAACTTCACAGCCTGGGTTCTGTTGGTGAGGTAGCTTTTAAACCAGGTAGTTGCTGGAAGGGAGAAGCCCAAGGTACTGAGGGTAGAGGTAGTAATGTATGATCAGCCGAATTGAAAGCTTTGGTTAAGTCAGTGAAGACTGCCCCTGTTAACTTCCCTCTATCCATGTTTGTGACAATGTCAGAAGAGAATTTTACAAGTGCAGTCATGGTGCTGTGATGCTTTCTAAAGCCATGTTGGGCTGGACTGAGCAGATTGAAGTTCTCAATGTATTCTGTGATTTGTGCTGATACTATTTTTTCCAGGATTTTGTTCAGGACAGACAAAATAGCAATAGGCCGGTAGTTAGATGTGTCATTTTTGCTACTTTTCTTAAATACTGGAGTGATTCTGGCTGCTTTCCAGACTTCAGGGACAATGCCATTGGAGAGAGAGAGGGTGAATATTCTTGCTGTGTGAAGCGGTTAGTTTGGAAATGAGATTAATCAGGAGTGAAAATGTTAAGAAAGTTAAGGATAACAGAGTTGTACAGTGATGAGTCATTCTCATATTTTTGAGAGTACTGAGAGTAGGATATGAGATGGTAGTTGTTAAGGTTATCAGCAGCACCACCCTTATGTAGGGGAATTACAAGTGTGCTGTTCCAGAGGGAAAAACACCAGAAATGGAGGAGCAGTTGAAGATGTGAGTTATCTGCACAGCACTAGCTAGAGCACCAAGGGATAGGAATCTGGGGGACAGAGGTTTCCCTCGATACTGGCCATAGGATCTATAATAGACAGTTTTTGAAATATATCCAGTAAATTAATAGGAAGAAGGAGAAGATTATTTTGGATCATGACTGGGAGCAAGGAGTGTAAGACACATGTTGTGAGCTACGAATAGTGGGCAACAGAGATTTGGTATCCTGGATAAAATTATAGTTTAGGATGTCAGCAGTCAAGTGATTATCATCTGAAAGGCTTGACTTGGGTCCAGGAGGCACTGACTGTTGGTCAACTTGATTTCACAGGTCGTTCACTACCTTCCAGAACTTTTGGTCCCCAGCAGAGTGAACAAATTAATATCTTGGAAGTCGGGATTAGGTGTTCCACTTGTGTAGGGTTACCACCTGTCCTCCTGATTTCATCAAGACAGTCATGATTTGGATGACTCTGTCCTAAAAAAGAAAAATACTAAACCTCCTGATCTTATAGTAGAAAAATATGTTCTTACTTCCCTGTAGAAGTTACTGAAAACTATGTTACTATAGCTAAAGTACCTCAAATTATTTAGAGAAAAGAACTCTATTGCATTTGCCAAGGTCACATATTGTCCTGCAAAATATAATGTTTTGGTATAAAATGTCCTACTTTAAGAAATCATTTTGGGGTTGGCATCTGAGAGAACAGCTTACGTCCTAGAAAAGCAACCATTACACGGGGCACAAATGTAAGACAACAACACGCTGTTACAAGCTTCAAACGCCAACCCATGGTACAACAAAAGAGAGAAAAAAAATGCATTGAGATGGTTTACCACATTGGTGAGTTGTTAGGCTCAGTATTAAGAAAGATTGAAGGCACTCTCCCGAAGAAGCATATACATAAGTGAAATGTTGAGACTGTGGCCTTTTTTAATAAAATGCAAAAATAAACAATATAATTGAGAGACTGGTGTTGTCCATTCAGATTATAGCACCCCCTGAAAGACAGTACATGAATTTGAGTTTGCACACAAAGGGTGGCTGCTGAATGAAGAATAGCCTAAGATCCTTTCCCGTGGGAGCTTGGTGTGTATATACACACTGAACCCGGCTGGTCTGCTTTAGGCTATGTAAAATGTGGTAGCCCTAGACTTGTGCAGAGATTGCAGAGCTTGTTTAAAATGCAGTCTGCTTTTGAGACTGATGGGATATTTTTTATTTGTGCCAAGGTACATTGTATAATCTGAGCAAGTTGATTAATTCTGCAAAAACTCTGGGAATAGGTGGAGAGAGAGCTAATTCATTGTGTATTAGTAATAAATGCAGGAGATTCAAATTACAACTCTGTTGCTAGCCTTGCTTGTAGAGCAGAAAGCAGTTAACTAAAAGCTAACATTTCTTATTAATTTAACCTTCATCTCGTATGAGTCATGTCTGTTGATTAAGTAGACAGAAACTTTATTAGATGTAGAAGGGTCTTATTTAGATTTAAAAGGAAAAGAAAGAAGGTCAGGTGTTCTTGTGTTGGAAAAGGTACTGTATCAATTTATTTTTCTAAACCAGTAGGAGGAGAGAGCTAATTGTGGGTGTGGCTTAGATAAATATAAAAGAGGAATCAAATAACTTCCTGTTGTTAGCCTTGCTTAGATGAGAGTAGCTAACTAAACTACCATTTTTATTAATTTAATACTTCTATCTCTACAGTGTCGGTGTGTCTTTGAATTGCTAAGATACCTTATTAGATGTAGAAGGTGTCCTATTTAGAGTTAAAAAATGAATGAAAAAGTCACGTGTTCTGTCCTGGAAGAGTATTATCAACTTACTTTGCTAAACTGTAGAGAGAGTTTGTTTGATTGGGAGTGCTTTGTCTAGTATTAAAGCAGGGGACAAATTATAACTTCCTATTGCTAATCTTGTTTAGAGCAGAAATCAGTAACTAAAGAAGCCTTTATTAATTTAACACTTCTTTCAACAGGCGTCTGTTGGAAATTAAGTAGACAGATGCTTTATTAGAAGTATAGTTCTTTTTCAGAGTAAAAAGAAAAGAAAGAATGGGTCTGTGTTCTGTGGGGAAGGGTACGTATCAACTTCTTTATAGTCATTGAATTGGTCTTATTTAGGGTTGAAAGAAAAGAAAGAACGCAGCATGTGTTCTGTTGGGAATTGTATTGTATCAATTTTCTTTTTACTAAATCAGTAGGGATGAGAGAGAGCTAATTGGGGTGTGGCTAGACAATATAAAAGAGGTGACCGAATTACAACTTCCTGTTGTTAGCCTTGCTTGTAGAGCAGAATGCCACTAACTAAAAGAGTTCCTATTTTTGTTATTTAACACTTCTAAATCAACTTGAGTCAGTGTTCAGTTAGCTACAGAGTTTTATTAGAAGTGAATGGTCTAGTTTGAGCAAAAAGAAGGAACGAAAGTCAGTGTGTGTTCTTGTTGGAAGTTATCGCATAACCTTTCTGCTAAATGAGTAAGAGGAGAGAGTTTAATTTGTGGTGGCTTATAATATAAAAGCATGAGATGTACATTACTCTCGTTGCTAGCTTTTGTTTATAGTAGAAAGGCTACCTAAAAGAAGTTGCTTCTTTTATTAATTTAATACTTATCTCACAGAAGTCAGTGACTGTTAAGATTAAGCAGTCAAACTTTTATTAAATGTGAACTAGTCTATTTAGAGTAAAAGGAAAGAAAGAAAGTCGTGTGTTCTTGTTGGAAAGTGTACTGATAACTTACTTTTCTAAATCACTAGGAGGAGAGAGCTAATTATGGGTGTGGCCTAGTATAAAAGCAGTTAACTCAAATAACAAATTCTGTTGCTAGTCTGCTTGTAGAGCAGAAAGCAGTTAACTAAAGAAGCTACCATTTTCAATTAATTTTACACTTCTATCTCAACAGGAGCTGTTTGTTGAGATTAGTATACAGAAACTTTATTGAAGTAGAAAGGGTTTATTCTAAAAAAAGAGAAGAAAGAGCTGAGTGGGTTCTGTGCTGTAAGGGTGTTATTAACTTTGCAACAACATTAGGAGAGAGGGCTTAATTGAGGTGGCTTAGACAAGATAAAAGCAGGTGACTCAAATTATAACATCAGATTGTTAGCCTTGTTTGAAGAGCAGAAAGCAGCTAACCAAAGAAGTATCAATTCTTATTAATTTAACACTTTATCTTGACAGGAGTCCGTGTCTTTGAGATTTAGATTAGATACTTATTAGATATTGGTTGTATTTATTAGAATTAAAAAGAAAAGAAAGAAAGTCAATGTGTCTGGCTGAAGAGATTGTATCAACTTGCTTTCAAATCAGTAGAGGAGATCTAATTGGTGTTGTGGTTAGTACATAAAAGCAGTGACTCAAATACAACTCCTGTTACCAGTCTGCATGTAGAGTAGAAATCAGCTAACTAAAAGAAGCTCTCTTTTTTTTTAATTAACACTTTTGTCCCAACAAGAGTCAGGTTGTTGAAATTATGGACAGATACTTAATCAGAAGTAGTATGCCTTTCAAATGAAAAAAGAAAAGAAAGAATGGCAGTGTGTGTTCTGTGTTTGGAAGGGTACTGCTCAACTTACTTTGGTAAACTAAAGAGGAGGAGAGAGAGAGAGCTTAATTGTCAGACGTAGACAATGTAAAAGCAATTCTATATTATAACTCTGTTGCTAGCTTTGTTTGTAGAGCAAGCGCTACCTAAAGAAGTCATTTTCTTATTTATTTACATGCTTCTATTTGATGAGTCAGTGTTAAAGATTACAGACAGATACTTTATTAAATGTATAGGTTTTATTTAGAGCAAAAAAGAAAGTAAGAAAGTCAATGTGTGTTCTGTGCTGAAGAGTATGATCAACTCACTTCTAAATCAGTAGGAGGAGAGAGAGCTAATTGGTGTGGGTTACAACATAGTGCTAGTGACCAAATTACAACTTCCTTTTGGTAGTCTTGCATGTAGAGCAGAAATCAGCTAACTAAATAAGGTTTGATTTTCTTAATTTAACATTATCCTACCAAGAGTTGTGTCTGTTGAAATTCAAGACAGATACTTAATCAGAAGAAGGGTCTTTTCAGAGCAAAAAGAAAGAAAGAATGTAGTGTGTTCTGTGCTGGGAAGGGATGTATCAACTTTTTGCAAATCAGTAGGAGGAGAGATCTTAATTTGTTTGACTAGACAGTTAAAAGATGACTCATATAACTTCCTGTTTCAGTATTGCTGTGTAGAGCAGAGCAGCTAAATAAAAGAAGCTACCATTTTCTTATTAATTTAAGACTTCTATCTCAAGAGGAGTCAGTGTCTGTTGAAATTAAGCAAACAGACACTTTATTAGCCATAGAATTGGTCTTATTTAGAGTTAAAAAAAAGAAAAGAAAGAATAGCAGTGTGTGTTCAGTGCTGTTAAGGGTACTGTATCAACTTACTTTGCTAAACCAGTTTGAGGAGAGAGAGCTTAATTGGGATTCTGTCTTAGTCAATATGAAAGTAGTGACCAAATATAACTTCCTGTTGCTAGCCTCGTTTGTAGAGCAGAAAGCAACTAACTAGACATTATTTTCTTATTAATTTAACACTTTATCTTGACAGAGTCGGTGTTGTTGAGATTAAGCACACAACATTTCATTAGATGTAGAAGGTGTCCATGTAGAGTTAAAAAAGAAAAGAAAAGTCAATGTGTTCTGTGTTGGGAAGATATTGTATCAACTTGCTTGCAATCAGTAGGAGGAGAGCTTAATTGGTGTGGATTGGGCAATAAAGCAGGTGTGAAATTACAACTCCTGTCCTAGTCGTATGTAGAGCAGAAATCAATAACTAGAAGAAGCTCATTTTCTGATTTAACACTTATCCAAACAGGAGTCAGTGTCTGTTGAAATTGCAGACATATACTAATCAGAAGTAGTAGGGGTCTTTTTATAAAAAAGAGAATACACTGTGTGTTCTGTGCTGAAGGTACTGTATCAACTTGCTTTGCAAATCAGTAGGAGGAGAGAGAGCTAATATGGTTATGACTTAATGTGTGCATGTGCCTCAAATTACAACTTCCTGTTGCTAGTCTTGCTGTGTAGAGCAGTAAGCAGCTAAATAAAGAAGGTGTCATTTTTATTAATTTACACTTATCTTAATAGAGTATGTCTGTTAAACTACAGAGATACTTTATTAGCCATAGAATTGGTCTTATTTAGAGTTAGAAAAGAAAGGAAAGAAAGCTGTGAGTTCTTTCTGGGAATTGTACTATCAACTTGTTTTACTAAATCATTAGGGATTGGGAGAGTATAATAGGGGTGGCTTTTAGACAATATAGCAGGTGACGCAAATTACTAGTTCCTGTTGCTAGCTTTGCTTGCAGAGCAGAAAGCAGCCACCTAAAAGAAGCTACCATTTTCTTATTAATTTAATAATTCTATCTCAAGAGGAGTCAGTGTCTGTAGAGATTAAGCAGTCAAGTACTTTGTTAAATGTACAAGGGGTCTTATTTAGAGTTAAAAAAAGAAAAGATAGAAAGTCAGTGTGTGTTCTGGGCTGGGAAAGGTAGTGTAAAAACTTACTTTGCAATATCAGTTGGAGGAGAGAGAGCTTAATTGGGGATGTGGCTTAGTCAATAAAAGGATGTGATTCAATTTTCAAATTCCTGTTGCTAGCCTTGCTTGTCGAGCAGAAAGCAGCTTACTAAAAGACTACCATTTTCTTATTAATTTAACACTTCTATGTCAACAGGAGTCAGTGTCTTTTGAGATTAAGCAGACAGATACTTTATTAGAAGTAGAAGGGTTCTTATTCAGAGTTAAAAAAAGAAAAGAAAGAAAGTCAATTTGTGTTCTGTGCTGGAAAGGTCACTGTATCAACTTTCTTTTCTAAATCAGTAGCAGGAGAGAGAACTTAATTGGGTGTGTCTCGTAGGCAATATAAAACCAGGTAGCTCAAATAACAACTTCCTGTTGCTGGCCTTGCTTGAAGAGCAGAAAGCAGCTAACTGAAAGAAGCTACAATTTTCTTATTAATTTAACATTACTATCTCAACAGGAATCAGTGTCTGTTAAGATTAAGCAGACAGACACTTATTTAAAGTAGAAGGGGTCTTATTTAGAGTTAAGAAAAAAAAAAGAAAAGAATGAAAGCCAAGGCCTGTTCTGTGCAGGGAAGGGTACTGTATCGACCTACTTTGCTAAATCAGTAGGAGGAGAGAGAGCTTAATATGGGTTATGACTTAATGTAAAAGCAGTTGACTCAAATTGCAGCATCCTGTTGCTTGCCTTGCTCGTATAGCAGAAAGCAGCTAACTAAAACAGCTAACATTTTCCTATTAATTTAACACTTCTATCTTGACAGGAGTCAGTGTCTGTTTAGATTAAGCAGGTAGACACTTTATAAGAAGTAGAAGGGGTCTTATTTATAGTTATAAAAGAAAGAATAGAAAGAAAGCCAAGGTGTGTTCTGTGCCTGGGAAGGGTACAGTATCAACTTACTTTGCTAAATCAGTAGTAGGAGAGATAACTTAATTGGGGTTGTGGCTTAGACAATATAAACGCAGGTGACCCAAATTACAACTTCCTGTTGCTAGCCTTGCTTGTAGAGCAGAAAGCAGCTAACTAAAGAAGCCACCATTTTCTTATTATTTTAAGACTTCTATCTCAAACGGAGTCAGAGTCTGTTGAAATTAAGCAGACAGACACTTTATTAGCCATAGAATTGGTCTTATTTAGAGTTAAAAAAAAGAAAAGAAAGAATGGTAGTGTGTGTTCGGTGTTGGGAAGGGTACTGTATCAACTTTCTTTGCTAAACAGTATTAGTAGTGAGGGCTTAATTGGGATTCTGTCTTAGACAATATGAAAGTAGGTGACTCAAATTACAACTTCCTGTTGCTAGCCTTGCTTGTAGAGCAGAAAGCAACTAACTAAAAGATGCTACCATTTTCTTATTAATTTAACACTTTTATCTTGACAGGAGTCAGTGTCTGTTGAGATTAAGCACACAAATACTTTATTAGATGTAGAAGGTGTCCTATGTAGAGTTAAAAAAAAGAAAGAAAGTCAATGTGTGTTCTATGCTGGGAAGAGTACTGCATCAACTTGCTTTGCTAAATCAGTAGGAGGAGAGATAGCTTAATTGGTGGTGTGGGTTAGGCAATATAAAAGCAGGTGGCTCAAATTACAACCTCCTATTCCTAGTCGTGCATGTAGAACAGAAATCAGCTAACTAGAAGAAGCTTCCATTTTCTTAATTTAACACTTCCATCTGAACAGGAGTTTTTGTTTACCGGGTAAGTACACTAGACAACAATGTTGGCTGTATTCAGGCACGACCCTGGAGAGTACTGACAAGGGAGACCAGAGTCAACATTAAAGAGTATTTCATGATGCAGCATGAGGTGAGAACAAACATTTGAACAGTATACAGCCAGGTACAGTCATTATCAGTGATGTTAAAGAGAAACAGATAACATTGCATTAATTATTTTCATGTGATGATACATCAATGACTAAATTGAAATGACAAATAGCAAACAAAACTTAAATGAAGTAGCATTATAACAATAGGATGTCTGCTGGATGTGGGAAACTTTCAGATTTTGGAAACCAGCAGGAAATCAGTAAGTGCCATGGGGAGGAGAAAATGCTAGGAGAGAGGCTTAAGTTACAGCACAAGAGCAGCAGTCAGATTCTAATAGGTGTGTCAAGACCCAGTTTAAAGGCCTTGTGGGGATTTGGAGAGTTTGATGTGGAGGAATGGAGTTCCAGGAGTGGGGGGAGATAAGGTGAAGATTGTTCTCTTTTGTGAGATATCTTGGAATTTCGTTGGGTTTGAGCAGATGCCCTGAGGAGGTATGCTTGGGAGGGCTGCGTTAATAGTTCAGCAAGATATTTTAGGTGACCCCGTTCTGATCATACTATCAATTGTACAGCCCACAGAATAGTGTCTGAGCAAGTCTGGGGAGAGCCAATTTAGTTTCGAGTAGAGCAGGCAATGATGGGTAAGTCTGTGAGTGGAGAGAGCAAATCTGCATATACTGTTATAGCAGGTGCTCCATTTCTGGAGCGCTCCTTTGCTAGCTTTTAAGGTAAACCTGAGAGCAATATGTCAGAGCAGGAGGAGAAATCTTGTGCAATAGCAAGCTGGGCAGCATCATTGAGGGAGGGACCTAATTTTAAAGGCAAGACCAAGTTTTGAGTAAACTGTATTACATATAGCCTCAATGTGAAGTTAAAGTCAAGAGATGGGTCGAGAGTGACTTCTAGATATGTGAAGGAGGTAACGAATTCAAGAGGGGAGTCATCTAGAGAATGTATCAATAAGTCTGGAGTAAGAGATCTGATTCTAGACTGGGGGTCAAAAAGCATAGTTACGGTTTTCTTAGCATTCATTAGGAGCCTGTTCTGTAGTAATCACTCCTGCAAACAGTTGAAGTCTGCTTGAAGATGTGCTTTACTGATAAGGGATCTTACCACTGGAGAGAAGCACCATGTCATCAGCATAAAGGATCAACGAGGAGGAGGGGAAGAGAGGGCAAGTTGTTAATGAAAAGGGAGAAAAGTAGTGGGACAAGAATAGATCCTTGGGGACTCCAACAGAGGTATGGGAAAGATTAGAGATGGTGGATTCAATTTGACAAATTGCAACCTCCCTGAGAGGTAGCTATCAAACCAGAAGATGGTCAACAGGTCAAAGCCAAGGTGGGACAGTTTGGAAAGTATCAGAGAGTGATTCACAAGGTCAAATGCCTTTGTGAGATCAATAAATATGGCCCCAGTGAGCAGGCTCTTATCCATCGCTGTAAGGACTGCATTTGTCAGCTAAAGTAGTGCAGTTGTGGTGCTGTGTCCTGTTCGGAATCCATGCTGGGTAGGGGATATAAGATTGTGAAGGTGCAGGTAATTTGTGACCTGAGTAGCGATGGCCTTCTCGAGAAGTTTATTTAGGGTAGACAAAAGAGCAATCAGTCTATAGTTTGACATATTTTTGGTATTCCCTTTTTTGTGAACAGGGACAACGCGAGCGGTTTTCCACAATGTTGGTGCCGATACTTTATTAGAAGTAGAAGGGGTCTTATTTAGAGTTAAAAAAAGAAAAGAAAGAAAGTCAGTGTGTGTCCTGGGCTGGAAAGGAAAGGATACTGTATCAACTTACTTTTCTAAATCAGAAGGAGGAGACAGAACTTAATTGGGGGTGTGGCGTAGGCAATATGTAAAAGCAGGTAACTCAAATAACAACTTCCTGTTGCTGGCCTTGCTTGTAGAGCAGAAAGCAGCTAACTAAAAGAAGCTACCATTTTCTAACTAATTTAACACTACTGGTATGGTGTGGTAAAATTTTATTTATACAGTGATACAGCCTTTAGGGTTCTGAAAATCCCTGTTCACAAAGCTTACCCGTTTACATTATACAAAATTATTACAACTATACATTTATAACAGTACAAGTTGCAAAAAAGTACAAAACAATACATCAGAGTTTTATAAACTCATCAATAACAGGCATGTTAGCATTTTTCGATTTATATTAATTTCACCTATTACAACAACAATGAAAACTAAGTTCGTGATTCAGGCCATTTTTCAAAACATGATCAGTAGTTGTTAGTTCACGTAAAAAAGGAGGAAGACAATTCCAGCTTTTAGCTACTTGATATTGAAGGGCCATTTCACTAAATTGATTTTTCAGCTTTGGTAGTATTAAATCTCTAGCACCAGTTTTTCTTAAATTTAAACCATGTTTTGGTTTTTGTAATTTGTTTTTTAAGTTATCTAAAGATTGATTTTTAAATATACTACAAACCTGATTTAGCCAGATTCTCCTAGCCCGTAAGTCTACTGGAATGCAACCCAAACCATACACATAGTGATGAGTTTTAAAATCACACCTTAACACAAATCTTGCAAGCTATTATAAAGTGTATCCAAGTTATTTAAATGTTTTCTTGCTGTATGTCTGTAAATATGACTTATAGTCAATAACCGTATTATTAATTGATTGATCATAATCAATCTTGTTTCTCTTGTCTACAACTTTGATATTCGTCTCATAGCTCCAATCTTAACATGTTTTCTTTATTAAATTTGTTATATGATATTGGAAAATAAGACATTGATCTATATGTACTCCTAAATATTTATATGTTTCAGCTTGTTCTAAAAACTTACCCTCTTGTGTCTTTATATTTAATTTAGAAATTCCCTTTAAGTCCAATGCAAATGACATAACCTGTGTCTTTTTACTATTAACTAATAAACCCAGAGATGAAAAGTGACCTTGCATGACGCTAAAGTCACTCTGTAAGTTTAGTTCTACTTCACTAAAACCGTATCGTCTGCATATAAACAAATTTTTGAATATCCAATTTTCTTTGGTAAGTCATTTAAATAGACTATGAACAGGAGGGGGCCCAGGATAGATCCCTGGGGAACCCCTCTTGTTACATAGTCCAATTTTGACTGGTGTCCGTTTAGGACAACAAATTGTGATCTTTTATCAAGGTATGATATAAACCAATTGCAGGTTTCTTCCTCCACCCCTATTTTCATTAATAAGTTTATCAAAATACTATGGTTTACTAAATCAAATGCTTTAGATAGGTCCACGTATACCGCACCCACGGACTTCTTCCCAAGAGCGGTTGCTATGAGGTTCAAAAAGTCAGTGAGTGTGGTAGCCGTGGGACCTTCCCTGCTCAAAACCATACTGTTGTTGAGTCAATTTATTATATTTTTCCAAGTAGTCATTAACTGATCATGGACAATTTTTTTCAAATAACTTGGATACTGTGACAACTGGGCTATTGGATGGAGATTTGAAACATCCTTGATCCCTCCCTTATCTATTGGTATCACTTTGGCTAATTTCCAGCTGTGAGGAACTGTCCTCTCTTAGACTCCAATTGAAAATGTCCCTTAGTATAGGTGACAATTCCATAGCAGCCTCTTTTAATAATTTATTATCTATTCTATCTGGGCCACTTGCTTTATTTATTTTTAATCTATTTATATTTTTTAGAACTTCTTTGTTTATCACACTCCTAAACCTGAATTTGGGTTCTTTCTCATCTTGGGGACTCTCACCCTTTACTTCATTCAAAGTATTAGTTTTAGTTATGAAATCTAATTTCAGATTGGGGAGGTTTATGAAATAATCATTCAAAATTTCTGCAGCTTTATTTTGTTTCAAACACTTTTCCATTCTAAGTCAATTTATTTCACTTTGTTTTACTATTTGGATTCATAAGATTTTTATAACAGACCAATAAGCACCTGGATTTGTTGATTCTTTAATCCTGCTGTTTATAATAACAAGCTTTTGATTTCCTGATTTCTGTATTACTTGATTCCTTAACCTTTGGTATTGTTCCTAAATTTCACTGTTTAATGTTTTATTTGCTTTTTTCCAATAATGATTTCTAATCCTAATCATTTTTTATTTTACAATTAGCCATGGTAAATGTTTTATTCTATGATTTACTTTTTATATGGGGCAAATTTATCACAAGCATTAATAAACATTGTTGTAAATTCTAATACAGCCTCATTTAAATCTGGGATAAGAAAAATCCTATACCAAGGGAGTCTCTGAAGATACTTTCTAAATGATAAACTATTAAATTTTAAATAACATCTTTTAGATATTTGTGGCACTGATTGTATGGGAATAGAATTTTTAATTGCAGAAAATACACACTTAACTATATTGTGGTCTCCTAAACTGGGGGCACATACACTTTTCTCCAAGATTGTCAATTCAGGTGAAACAAACATCAAATCCAAAATATTACCTTTACTTAATAATGAACCTTTCCTTGTAGGTGTATCTATAATTTGTATCAGGTTTAAACAGCTCATTGATTTTTCCAACTTTTGACCCCGGGACAACCCCAAGCTGTGTTAAAATCACCAGCCAGAACTACTTGTAGTTGACCCCGGTGTTTCATTAAAACATGTGAAAATTTATCAAAATGGATAAGGTTTATTTTAGGTGGAGAGTAAACTACTCCAATAACCAATTTTAATTCTTGTATCTCAATTAACAGGCATTCAATGCCCTCAATTGACCCAGAGAACAAAATTTTGGAGTTACCAATTGAATGATTTATGTACACCAAAACTCCCCCCCTGTGTTCCACGATCCTTCCTAAAGTGGTTGAAGTCCCTTAATTCTTTTTCTTTATATTCAATCCCCTTTTTTAACCAGGTTTCCATTAACATTATTATGTCCAGCTCTTCATGTTCTACCCAGGATCTAAAATAGTCCATTTTATTTATCATACTTTGAGCATTATCTAAGACCACTTTAATTACAGGACCTGGGTTCAATTCAATATCTCCACAGAGAGCCAAGGACAATAACAATGCCCGGTTACTTGAACAGATATACCCTGTTTGGATTACCATGTCCTTAACATGAAGTTCTTCTCTGATGAGGTTGAAAGGGTTTCGTCATGAGGTCAGCTTAGCTGTTTGTAATTTGAAATTATTAGAACAATTTATATGAGCACTTGATCTTTTCAACAAAACATCAGTTCTCATGATAACAAATAGCTGAATGACACAGACCAAACCCACTATCAACCCCATCAACTTAGATGACAACATCTTTTTCATTTTACAGCTGTGTAAAATACAAAAGAAATAATCTATAAATGCCTACTATCTCAACAGGAGTCAGTGACTGTTGAGATTAAGCAGACAGACACTTATTAGAAGTAGAAGGGGTCTTATTTAGAGTTAAGAAAAAAGAAAATAAAGAAAGCCAATGTGTGGTATGTGCTGGGAAGGGTACTGTATCAACCTACTTTGCTAAATCAGTAGGTAGGGAGAGAGCTTAATTGGGGGTGTGGCTTAGAAAATATAAAAGCAGTTGACTCAAATTACAACTTCATGGTGATTGCCTTGCTTGTAGAGCAGAAAGCAGCTAACTCAAAAAGCTACCATTTTCCTATTAATCTAAAACTTCTATCTTGACAGGAGTCAGTGTCTGTTTAGATTAAGCAGGCAGACACTTTTTGAGATGTAGAAGGGGTCTTATTTAGAGTTAAAAAAGAAAGAAAAGAAAGAAAGCCAAGGTGTGTTCTGTGCTGGGAAGGGTACAGTAGCAACTTACTTTGCAAAATCCATAGGAGGAGAGAGAGAGAGCTTAATTGGTGGTGTGGCTTAAACAATTTAAAAGCAGGTAACTCAAATAACAACTTCCTGTTGCTAGCCTTGCTTGTAGAGCAGAAAGCAGCTAACTAAAAGAAGCTACCATTTTCTTAATCTAGCACTTCTCTGTCAACAGGGGTCAGTGTCTGTTGAGATTAAGCAGAATGATACTTTATTAGAAGTAGAAGGGGTCATATTTAAAGTTAAAAAAAAGAAAAGAAGAAAGCCAGTGTGTGTTCTGGGCTGGAAAGGGTACTGTATCAACTTACTTTGCTAAATCAGTAGGAGAAGAGAGAGATTAATTGGGGGTGTGGCTTAGACAATGTAATAACAGGTGACTCAAATTACAACTTCCTCTTCCTCGCCTTGCTTTTACAGCAGAAAGCAGTTAACAAATAGAAGCTATCATATTCATATTAATTTAACACTTCTATCTCTACAGGAGTCAGGGGCTGTTGAAATTAAGCTGACAGACACTTTATTAGAAGTAGAAGAGGTCTTATTCAGAGTTAAAAAAAAGAAAAGAAAGAAAGCCAGTGTGCGTTCTGTGCTGGGAAGGGTACTGCATCAACTTACTTTGCTAAATCTGTAGGAGGATAGAGAGCTTAATTTGGGTTGTGACTTAGACAATATAAAAACAGGTGACTCAAATTACAACTTCCTGTTGCTCGCATTGTTTGTAGAGCAGAAAGCAGTTAAATAAAAGAAGATACCATTTTCTTATTAATTTAACACATACATCTCAACAGGAGTCAGTGTCCATTGCACATAAGCAGACAGACACTTTATTAGCAGTAGAAGGGGTCTTATTTAGAGTTAAAAAAAAGAAAAGAAAGAAAGCCAATGTGTGTTCTGTGCTGGAAAGGGTACTGTATCAACTTACTTTGCTAAATCATTAGGAAGAGAGAGAGAGAGCTTAATTGGGGTTCTGGCTTAGACAGTATGAAAGTAGGTGACTCAAATTGCAACTTCCTGTTGGCTAGTCTTGCTTGTAGAGCAGAAAGCAGCTAACTAATATAAGCTACCATTTTCTTATTAACACTTCTATCTCAACAGGAGTGAGTGTCTGCTGAGAATTAGCAGACAGATACTTTATTAGAAGTAGAAGGGTTCTTATTTAGAGTTAAAAAAGACAAGAAAGAAAGTCAGAGTGTGTTCTGTGCTGGGAAGGGTACTGTATTAACTTTCTTTGCTAAATCAGTATTAGGAGAGAGGGCTTAATTGGGGGTGTGGCTTAGACAATATAAAAGCAGGTGACTCAAATTACAACTTCAGATTGCTACCCTTGCTTGTAGAGCGGAAAGCAGTTAACTAAAAGAAGCTACCATTTTCTTATTAATTTAACACTTCTATCTCGACAGGAGTCAGTGTCTGTTGAGATTAAGCAGACAGATACTTTATTAGATGTAGAAGGTGTCTTATTTAGAGTTAAAACAAGAAAATCAGTGTGTGTTCTGTGCTGGGAAGAGTACTGTATTAACTTGCTTTGCTAACTCAGTAGGAGGAGAGAGAGCTTAATTGGTGGTGTGGGTTAGGCAATATAAAAGCAGGTGACTCAAATTACAACTTCCTATTGCTAGTCTTGCATGTAGAGCAGAAATCAGCTAACTAAAAGAAGCTTCCATTTTCTTAATTTAACACTTCTATCCCAACAGGAGTCAGTGTCTGTTGAAATTAAGCAGACAGATAATTAATCAGAAGTAGAAGGGATCTTTTTCAGAGTTAAAAAAAAGAAAAGAAAGAATGGCAATGTGTGTTCTGTGCTGGGAAAGGTACTGTATCAACTTACTTTGCTAAATCAGTAGGAGGAGAGACAGCTTAATTTGGGTTGCGACTTAGATAGTGTAAAAGCAGGTGACTCAAATTACAACTTCCTGTTGCTAGCCTTGCTTGTAGAGCAGAAAGCAGCTAAATAAAAGAAGCTACCATTTTCTTATTAATTTAAGACTTCTGTCTCAACAGGAGTCAGTGTCTGTTGAAATTAAGCAGACAGACATTTTATTAGCTGTGGAATTGGTCTTACTTATAGTTAAAAAAAAGAAAAGAAAGAAAGTCAGTGTGTGTTCTGTGCTGGGAAGGGTACTGTATCAACATGCTTTGCTAAATCAGTAGGAGGAGAGAGAGCTTAAATGGGGGTGTGGCTTAGTCAATAAAAGCAGGAGATTCAATTTACAAATTCCTGTCGCTAGCCTTGCTTGTCGAGCAGAAAGCAGCTAACTAAAAAGCTACCTTTTTCTTATTAATTCAACACTCCTATCTCAACAGGAGTCAGTGTCTGTTGAGATTCAACAAACAGATTATTTATTTGGTTTTTGTTTACCGGGTAAGTACAGTAGACAACAATGTTGCCGATATTCAGGTATGACCCAGGAGAGTACAGACAGGGGGAGACCAGAATCAACATTAAAGAGTGTTTCATGATGCAGCATGAGGTGAGAACAAACATTTGAACAGTATACAGCCAGGTGCAGTCATTATCAGTGATGACAAAGAGAAACAGATAACATTACATTAATTATTTTCATCTGATGATACATCAATGACTAAATTGAAACAACAATAGCAAGCAAAACTTAAATGAAGTAGCATTATAAAAATAGGATTTCTGCTGGATGTGGGAAAGTTTCAGATTTTGGAGTCCAGCAGGAAATCAGTAAGTGCCATGGGGAGGAGAAAATACTAGGAGAGAGGCTCAAGTTACAGCACAAGAGCAGCAGTTGGATTCTAATAGGTGTGCCCAAAGACCCAGTTTAAAGGCCTTGTGGGATTTGAAGAGTTTGATGTAGGGGGGAATAGAGTTCCAGGAGTGGAGGTCAGATATGGCAAAGGATTGTTCTCCTTTTTTTGTGAGATACCTTGGAATTTCAGATTGGGTTTGAGCAGATGCCCTGAGGCGATATGCTTGGGAGGACTGAGTTAATAGTTCAGCAAGGTATTTAGGTGACCCCGTTCTGATCATACTATCAATTGTACAGCCCACAGAATAGTGCCTGAGTGAGTCCAGACAACCAGCGACCGAGACTAGGACACCCGCCTACAGCTCCTGGCTCATTGCCTTGAACAGAGACTGCATCAGCAGCTCCCCCACAGTTGGCCAGCACCCAGATAGCCACCGACCGAGAATAGGACCCACGTATGCAGCTCCTTGGAAGCTGCCTGCCCTTGAACGGGGCTGCTTCAGCTCCCCCACAGACGGCCGGCACCCGGACAGCCACCGACCGAGACTACGACACCCGCCTGCAGCACTTTGGATGCTGTCTGCCCTTGAATGGGGCTGCTTATCCTCCTCCACGGTCGGCCGGCACCCAGACAGCCACCGACCAAGACTAGGATACCCGCCTGCAGCCCCACGGAAGCTGCCTGCCCTTCAACGGGGCTGCTTCAACTCCCCCACTGTCGGCCAGCTTCATCTCCCCTACGGTCAGCCAGCACCTAGACAGCCACCCACTGAGACTAGGACATCCGCCTGCAGCTCCTTGGAAGCTGCCTGCCCTTGAATGGGGCTCCTTCAGCTCCCCCACGGTCGGCCGGCACCCAGACAGCCACTGACCGACACTAGGACACCCTCCTACAGCTCCCTGGAAGCTGCCTGCCATTAAACAGGGCTGCTTCAGCTCCCCCACGGTCGGCCGGCACCCAGACCGCCACCGATCGAGACCAGGACAACCGCCTGCAGCTCCCCGGAAGCTGACTGCCCTTCAACGGGGCTGCTTCAGCTCCCCCACAGTCGGCCGACACCTAGACTGCCACTGACCGAGACTAAGACACCGGCCTGCAGCTCCTTGGAAGCTGCCTACCCTTCAACGGGGCTGCTTCAGCTACCCCACGGTCGGCCAGCATCTAGGAAGCCACCCACCGAGACTTGGACACCCTCATGCAGCTCCTTGAGCTGTCTGCCCATGAGCAGGGGCTGCTGAGTTCCCCCAAAGTCGGCAGGCACCCAGACAGCCACCCACCAAGACCAGGACATGCTCCTGCAGGTCCCTGGAAGCTGCCTGCACATGAACGGGGCTGCTTCAGGTCCCCCACGGTCGGCCGGCACCCAGACAGCCAGCGACCGAGACTAGGACACCCGCCTGCAGCTCGCTGGAAGCTACCTGCTCTCGAACAGGGCTGCATCAGATCTCCCATAGTCGGCCGGCACCCAGACAGCCACCGACCCAGAATAGGACACCCGCCTGCAGTTCTAAGGAAACTTTCTGCCCATAGGCAGGGCTGCTTCAGCTCCCCCACGGTCGGCTGGCACCCAGACAGCCACCGACCGAGACTACGACACCCGCCTGCAGCTGTTTGGAAGCTGCCTGCCCTTGAACGGGGCGGCTTATGCTCCCCCACAGTCGGCCGGCACCCAGACAGCCACCAACCGAGACTAGGATACCCACCTGCAGCCCCTTGGAAGCTGCCTTCCCTTCAACTGGGCTGCTTCAGCTCCCCCACTGTCAGCCAGCTTCATCTCCCCCACGGTCAGTTACCACCAAGACAGCCACCAACCAAGACTAGGACACCCGCCTGCATGTCCTTGGAAGCTGCCTGCCTTTGAATGGGGCTGCTTCAGCTCTCACACGGTCGACCGGCACCCAGACAGCCAAAACCGAGACTAGGACATCCGCCTGCAGCTCCTTGGAAGCTGCCTGCCCTTGTGCGAGGCTGCTTCAGCTCCCCACGGTTGGCGGCACCCAGGCAACACTGGCCGACACTAGGACACCCTCCTGCAGCTCTCTGGAAGCTGCCTGCCCTTGAACGGGGCTGCTTCAGTTCCCCCACGGTCGGCCGGCACCCAGATAGCCACCCACCGAGACTAGGGCACGCTCCTGCAGCTCCCTGGAAGCTGCCTGCACTTGAACTGGGCTGCTTCAGGTCCCACACGGTCGGCCGGCACCCAGACAGCCACCGACCGAGACTAGACATCCGCCTGCAGGTCCCTAGAAGCAGCCTGCCCGCGAAAGGGGCTGCTCCAGCTTCTCCCCGTCGGCCAGCACCAGACAGCCACCGACCAAGACTGAGACACCGCATGTAGCTCCTTTGAAGCTGCCTGCATTGAATGGGGATGCTTCAGCTCCCCGCAGTCGCGTGACACCCAGACAGCCACTGACCGACTCTAGGACAGCCGCCTTAAGCTCCTTGGAAGCTGTCTGCCCTTGAACGAGGCTGCTTCAGCTTCCCCATAGATGGTCGGCACCTAGACAGCCACCGACTGAGACTAGGACACCAGCCTGCAGCTCTTTGGAAGCTGCCTGCCCTTGAACGGGGCTGCTTCAGCTCCCCCACGTTCGGTCGGCACCCAGCCACCGACTGATACTAGGACACCCGCCTACAGCTCCTCGGAAGCTGCCTGCCCTTGAACGGGGCTGCTTCAACTCCCCCACGGTCGGCTGGCACCCAGACAGCCAATGACCGAGACTAGGTCACCCAACTGCAGCTCCTTGGAAGCTGCCTGCCCTTGACAGCGGCTGATTCAGCTCCTCCACGGTCGGCCGGCACCAAGACAGCCACCGACCGAGACTAGGACACCGCCTGCAGCTCATTGGAAGCTGCCCGCTGAACAGGGCTGCTTCTGCTCCCCACAGTCGCCCGCCATCAGACAGCCACCGACCAAGACTAGGACACCCACCTGTAGCTCCTTGGAAGGAATGCGACAGCGGCGCTTCCACAGGACCAATCTGATTGGCCTGGACTTTTCCCTGCTTGCCACCTGCTTTGTCACTTTTACAAATAGATTTTAGATAGAACCTACGCACATTTCAAGTGGTAATAGGAGGTTTGCAACTGTATTAGCTGGATTGTAATTTCTACTAGTAATTTAATGAGCTTACAGTTCTTCTGTTTCCTGCTCTTTATGCACCCCCCACGTCCGAGCATCCTGAATTGGCTCCGAAAAGTCTAACTTTCCTTTGTCCTTCTAAACTGCTCACACTAAAGCTATCCTACCTCCATGCTATTTAAACCCGACCATTTTCTTCTCTCCAGCTGCCCTGCCCTTGAACGGGGCAGCTTCAGCTCCCTCATGGTCGGCCGTCAAACAGACAGCCACCGAACAAGACTAGGACACCCGCCCGCGCTCCTTGGAAGATGCCTGCCCTTGAGCGAGGCTGCTTCAGTAATAGCGGTCGGCCAGCACCCAGACAGCCACCGACAGAAACTAGGTCACCGCCTGAAGCTCCATGGAAGCTGCCTGCCCTTGAAGCGATGCTTCTTCAGCTTCTCCACAGTCGGCTGTCACCCAGAAACCACCGACTGAGACTAGGACACCCTTCTGCACCTCCTTTGAAGCAGCCTGTGGCAGAATGGGGCCGCTTCAGCTCCACATGGTCGCCCGGCACACAGACAGCCACCGACGAGACTCGACTTCCCGCCTGCAGCTCTTTGGAAGCTGTCTGCCCTTGAACGGTGCTGCTTATGCTCCCCCAAGGTCGGCCGGCACCCAGACAGCCACCGACCGAGACTAGGATACCCGCCTGAAGCCCCTTGGAAGCTGCCTGCCCTTCAATGGGGCTGCTTCAGCTCCCCCACTGTGGGCCAGCTTCATCTCCCCCACGGTCAGCCACCACCCAGACAGCCACCGACCAAGACTAGGCACCCACCTGCAGCTCCTTGGAAGCTGCCTGCCCTTGACTGGGGCTGCTTCAGCTCTCTCACGGTCGACCGGCACTCAGACAGCCACCGACCGAGACTAGGACATCCGCCTGCAGCTCCTTGGAAGCTGCCTGCCCTTGAACGGGGCTGCTTCAGCTCCCCAAGGTCAGCCGGCACCCAGACAGCCACTGACTGACACTAGGACACCCTCCTGCAGCTTCCTGGAAGCTGCCTGCCCTTCAACGGGGCTGCTTCAGCTCCCCCATGGTCGTCCGGCACCCAGACAGCCACCAACTGAGACTAGGACACCCGCCTGCAGCTCCCTGGAAGCTGCCTGCCTTTGAACGGGGCTGCTTCAGCTCCCCCACAGTCGGCCGGCACTCAGACAGCCACCGACCGAGACTAGGACACCCGCCTGCAGCTCCTTGGAAGATGCCTGTCTTTGAACAGGGCTGCTTACGCTCCCCACGGTCGGCGGCACCCAGACAGCCACAGCCGAGACTAGGATACCCGCCTGCAGCCCCTTGGAAGCTGCCTGCCCTTCAACAGCGCTGCATCAGCTCCCCACAGTTGGCCGGCAAGCAGATTGCCACCGACCGAGAATAGGACACACGCCTGCAGCTCCATGGAAGCTGCCTGCCCTTGATCGGGGCTGCTTCAGCACTCCCATTGTAAGCCGGCACCCAGACAGCCACGGCGATACAAGGACACGGACTGCAGCTCCATGGAAGCTGCCTGACCTTGAAGCAGGGGCTGCTTCAAGCTCCCCATCGTCAGCCCAGCACAAAGACAGCCACCGACCGAGACTGGACCCTCCTGCACCTCCATGGAAGCAGCCTGCCTTGAGCAGGGCTGCCTCAGCTCCTCCGCAGTCAGCGGCATCTGAAGCAGCCACTCTGAGACTAGGACACCCTCCTGCAGCTCCTCGGAAGCTACCTGCCTTTGAACAGGGGCTGCTTCAGATCCCCCTGAGTCGGCCAGCACCCAGACAGCAACCACGGGAACTAAGACGCGTACTCCTGCAGCTCCTGGAAGCTGCCTGCCCATGAAGCAGGGCGCTTCCGGGTCCCCACGGTCGGCGGCACCCAGACGGCCAGCGGCCAAGACCAGAACACCCGCCTGCAGCGCCTGGAAGCTGCCTGCCCTCAGATAGGGCTGCATCAGTTCCCCACAGTCAGCGGCACCCAGGCACCCACCGACTGGGAAATAGGACACCCGTCTGCAGCTCCTTGGAAGCTGCCTGCCCTTGAACGAGGGCTGCTTCAGTTTCCCCACTGCCCGTCCTTCATCTCTCCCCGATCAGCCATCTCCCAGACAGCCACCGACCAAGACTGAGGACACAAGCCCTGCAGCTTCTTTGGAAGCTGCCTGCCCTTGAATGGGGCTGCTTCAGCTCTCCCACGGTCAGCCGCGGCACCCAGACAGCCACCGACCGAGACTGGGACATCCGCCTGCAGCTCCTGTGGAAGCTGCCTGCCCTTGAACAGGGCTGCTTCAGCTCCCCACGGTCGGCCACCACCCAGACAGCCACTGGCCCGAGCACTGGGACACCCTCCTGCAGCTCCCTGGAAGCTGCCTGCCATTCAGCAAGTGCTGCTTCAGCTCCCCACGATCAGCGGCACCCAGACGGCCACGGCCGAGAGACGGGACGACGCAGCTCGCCCAGAAGCTGCCTCCCCACGAGCAGGGGCTGCTTCCAGCTGCCCCAAGGTCGGCGGGCACCCAGACAGCCACTGTCGCAGCGGCTATGACACCGGCCTGCAGCTCGCTCGAAGCTGCCCCTGCCCGTCAGCAGGGCTGCTTCAGCTACCCGCTGCTGGCGGCACCCAGACCCACCGACCGAGACTAGGATGCCGCCTGCATCCCAGCAGAGCTGCCTGCCCTTCAATGGGGCTGCTTCAGCTCCCCACCTGTCCGCCAGCTGTCTCCCCACGCTCAGCCACCACCCAGACAGACAGGCCAAGAGCTAGGACACCGCCTGCAGCTCCTTGGAAGCTGCCTGCCCTTGAATAGAGGCTGTTTCAGCTCCCCCACACGGTCGGCAGCACCCAGACAGCCAGTGACCCGACACTGAGACACCCTCCTGCGGCTCCTGGAAGCTGCCTGCCCCTTAAGCAGGTCTGGTCACCCCGCTCCCCGATCGGGCCTTTTAGGGCACCGGCTAGAGACCGGGATACCCTGCAGCTCCCCAGGAAGCTGCGCATCAGCGGGGCTCCTTCGGCTCCCCACAGTTGGCCGGCACCCAGACAGCCAAAGAGCTGAGACTAGGACATCCGCCTGCAGCTCCTTGGAGCTGCCTGCCGATGTGGCTGCTTCCAGCTCCCCCACGGTTGGCGGCACCCAGACAGCCACTGACCGACACTAGGGACACCCTCCTGCAGCTCCCTGGAAGCTGCCTGCCTGAGCAGGGCTGCTTCAGTTTCCCCATGGTGGCGGCACCCAGACAGCCACCCACGAGAACTGGGACCGATCCTGCAGCTCCCTGGAAGCTGCCTGCACTTGAACTGGGCTGCTTCAGGTCCCCCACGGTCGGCCGGCACCCAGACAGCCACCGACCAAGACTAGGACCTCCGCCTGCAGCTCCTTGGAAGCAGCCTGCCCTTGAAAGGGGCTGATTCAGCTCCCCACGGTCGGCGGCACCCAGACAGCCACTGGCCCAGCACTGGGACGGCGCGCCTTAGCTCCTTGGAAGCTGCCTGCCCTAGAGCGAGGCTGCTTCAGCTTCCACAGATGGCGGCACCTAGACAGCCACCCGACTGAGACTCGGACACCTCCTGCTGCTCTTTTAGGCTGCCTGCCCTTGAGCAGGGGGCTGCTTCAGCTCCCCGTTTGGTGGTACCCAGCCACCGACTGATACTGGACACCCGCCTCCACAGCTCCTCGGCTGCTTGCTGCCCTTAGCAGGGCTGCTTCAACTCCCCACGGTCGGCTGGCACCCAGACAGCCCAATGCCCGAGACCTGATCACCCAACTGCAGCTCCTTGGAGGCTGCCTGCACCGCCAATCGGGGCTGCTTCTGCTCCCCACTGTTGGCCTAGCACCCAGACAGCCACCGGCCCGAGACTATGACACCTCCTGCAGCTCCCTGGAAGGTACAGCAGCTCTTCCAGCAAACCGCTCTGATTGACAAGGACTTTTCCCTGCTTTGCCACCTGCTTTTGTCACTTTTTACAAATAGATTTTAGATAGAACTATACATTTCAAGTGTGTATAGCAGGAGGTTTTCAACTGTATTAGCTGCATTGTAATTTCTACTAGTTATTTAAAGTGCTCACAGTTCTTCCTGTTCCAGCTCTTTGCATCCACCATCCATGCCTCTACCCCGGCTCCAAAAGTCAAACTTTCCATTGTCTGCTAGCTGCTCACACTAAAGCTATCCTACCTCCATGCTATTTAAGCCTGCCATTTTCTTCTCTGCTGCCTACCGTGAGCAGGGCAGCTTCAGCTACACGCCGCGGTGGCGGCGCAGACAGCCACCGACCCGGGACTAGGACACCCGCCTGCAGCTCTTTGGAGCTGCCTGTCGTGAGCAGGCTGCTACAGCTGCCCCACGGTGGCGCTTCACCCAAACAGCCACCGACTGAGATTAGGACACCCGCCTGCAGCAGCTTGGAAGATACCTGCCAGCAGGCAGAGCTGCTTCAGCTCCCCATCACGGTCGATCGGCATCCAGAGCAGCCACCGACCATGACTGGAACACCGCCTGCAGCTCATGGAAGCTGTCTGCCCATGAGCAGGGGCTGATTCCAGCTCCCCCAAAGGTCGGCCCGGCACCAAGACAGCCACCGACCGGAACTAGAGACACCCGCCTGCAGCTCCCGCTTGAGCTGTCACCCAGCAGCAAGGCAGGACTGATTCAGCTCCCCACGGTCAGCCGGCACCAAGACAGCCACCGACAGAGACTAGGACACCAGCCTGCAGCGTCCTTGGAGCTGCCTGCCCATGAGCAGGCTGCTTCCAGGCTCCCCTCCGTCACCCGCCATCCAGACAGCCACCGACCGAGACTAGGACGCCACCTGTGGCTCCTTGGAGGAGGTACGGCAGCAGCGTCAGCAAACCCAATCTGATTGGCCTGGACTTTTTCCCTGCTTTGCCACCTGCTTTGTCACTTTTACAAATAGATTTTAGATAGAACTACGCACATTTCAAGTATGGTAATAGGAGGTTTGCAACTGTATTAGCTGGTTGTAATTTCTAATTTAAAAACTTACAAGTTCTTCTGTTTCCTGCTCTTGACCACCCCCGTCAAAACACTCTGAATTGGCTCCGAAAAGTCTAACTTTCCTTTGTCTTTCTAAACTGCTCACACTAAAACTATCCTACCTCCATGCTAATTAAACCCGACCATTTTTTCTTCTCTCCAGCTGCCCTGCCCTTGAATGGGGCAGTTTCAGCTCCCTCATGGTAGGCCGTCAAACAGACAGCTACCGAACAAGACTAGGACACCCGCCTGCAGCTCCTTGGAAGATGCCTGCCCTTGAATGGGGCTGCTTCAGCTCCCTCACGGTCGGCAGGCACCCAGACAGCCACCGACCGAGTCTAGGACACGGCGTTCCAGCTCCCTAAGCTGCCTGCCCTTGAAAGAAGCTGCTTCAGCAACCCAGTGGCCGGCAGCACCAGACGTACCGACAAACTAGGTCGCGACCTGGGCTCCTTGGAAGCTGCCTGCCCTTGAACGATGTACTGGCTTCCCTGATCGGCCGTCACCCAGACAGCCACGACCGGAACTAGGACACCCTTCTGCACCTGCCGGAAGCAGCCTGCCCGCCAGATGGGGCGCTGCTGGCTCCCCACCAGTCGGCAGCATCCAGGCAGCCACCCACCAAGGAATAGAGACACCATCCACCAGCTCGCAGGCGCTGCCTGCCCATGAGCAGGGGCTGCTTCAGTTCCACCACAGTACGGCAGCACCCAGACAGCCACCCACAAAATAGGACACGCTCTGCAGCTCCCTAGAAGCTGCCTGCCCCTGAGCAGAGGCTGCTTCCGATCCCCACGGCGGCGGCAGAGCAGCCACGACGAGACTAGAACACCGCCTACAGCTCCCTGGAAGCTACCTGCCCATGAGCAGGGCTGCATCAGCTCCCCCACAGTTGGCCGGCACCCAGATAGCCACCGACCGAGAATAGGACACACGACTGCAGCTCCATGGAAGCTGCCTGCCCTTGACTGGGGCCTTATGCTCCACACGGTCAGCCGGCACCCAGACAGCCACCGACCAAGACTAGGATACCCGCCTGCGGCTCCTGGAAGCTGCCTGCCCATCAGACAGGCTGCATCAGCTACCCACAGTCAGCCCGGCACCCAGACGGCCACCGACCGAGAATAGGACACCGCCTGCAGCTCCATGGAAGCTGCCTGCCCTTGAGCAGGGCTGCTTCTGCTCCCACATGGTCGGCAGCACCCAGACAGCCACCGACCGAGACTCAAACCACCTGCAGCTCTTTGAAGCTGTCTCCGCACTGAGCAGTGCAACTGATGCCCCCAAGGTCGGCGGCACCACAGACAGCCACCGACCGAGACTAGGATACCCGCGGAAGCCTTGGGCTGCCTGCCCTTCAATAGAGGCGGCTTCAAGCTCCCCACCGTGGGCCAGCTTCATCTCCCCAGTCAGCCACCACCCAGACAGCCACCGACCAAGACTCGACACCCACCTGCAGCTCCTTGGAAGCTGCCACCCTTGACTAGGGCTGCTTCAGCTCTGTCACGGTCGACGGCACTCAGACAGCCACCGACGAGACTAGGACATCCGCCTACAGCTCCTTGGAAGCTGCCTGCCCATGAGCAGGGCTGCTAGCTCCCCAAAGTCAGCCCGGCACCCCAGACTAGCCACTGGCGGACACTGGACACCTCACGCAGCTTCCAGGCTACCCCTGCCCGCGCCAGGGCTGCTTCAGCTCCCCATGAGTCGTCCGGCACCCAGACAGCCACCGACCCGGAACTAGAACACCGCCTGCAGCTCCCGGAAGCTGCCTGCCTTTGAGCAGGGGCAACTGGCTCCCAGTCTGCGGCACCAGACACCGACTGAGAACTAGGACACCGCCTGCAGCTCCTTGGAAAGATGCCTGTCTTTGAGCAGGGGCTACTTCGCTCCCACAGTCGGCCCGGCGCAGACAACCACCGACTGAGACTAGGATACCCGCCTGCAGCCCCTTGAGCTGCCTACCCTTCAGCAGCGCTGCATCAGCTCCTCCACAGTTGGCGGCAAGCAGACACCACCGACCGAGAATAGAACACATGCCTGCAGCTCCATGGAAGCTGCCTGCGCAGATCGGGCTGCTTCAGCACCCCCATTGTCAACCGGCACCCAGACAGCCACCGACCGATACAAGGACACGGACTGCAGCTCCGGCAGAGCTGCCTGCCCTTGAAATGGGGCTGCTTCAGCTCCCCATCGTCAGCCCAGCACCCAGACAGCCACCGACAGAGACTAGGACACCCCGCACCTCCTTGGGCAGCCTGCCTTGAACAGGGCTGCTTCAGCTCCCCGCGATTCGGCGGCGTCAGGCAGCCACCACTGAGACTAGGACACCCTCCTGCAGCTCCTTGGAAGCTACCTGCCCTTGAATGGGGCTGCTTCAGTTCCCCCACGGTCAGCCGGCACCCAGACAGCAACCCACCGAGACTAGGACATGCTCCTGCAGCTCCCTGGAAGCTGCCTGCATTTGAACGGGTCTGCTTCAGGTCCCCAACGGTCGGCCGGCTCCCAGACAGCCAGCGACCGAGACTAGAACACCTGCCTGCAGCGCCCTGGAAGCTGCCTGCCCTTGAACAGGGCTGCATCAGTTCCCCCACAGTCAGCCGGCACCCAGACAGCCACCGAGTGAAATAGGACACCGCCTGCAGCTCCTTGGGAAGCTGCCTGCCCAAGCGCTGCGCTTCAGCTCCCCCACTGTCGCCAGCCATCTCCCCCACGATCCAGCCATCTCCCAGACAGCCACCGACCAAGACTAGGACTGAAGCCTGCAGCTTCTTTGGAAGCTGTCTGCCCATAGATAGGGCTGCTTCAGCTCTCCACGGTCGACCGGCCTCAGACAGCCACCCGACCAGAGACTAGAGACATCCGCCTGCGGCTCCTTGGAAGCTGCCAGCATGAACAGGGCTGCTTCAGCTCCCCATGGTCGGCCACCACCCAGACAGCCACGGACTGACACTGGGACACCCTCCTGCAGCTTCCTGGAAGCTGCTGCCGATCAGGTGCTGTGGAAATCCCCCACGGTCGATCCAGCACCCAGACAGCCACCGACAGACGACTAGAAACACACCTGCGCTCCCGGAGGCTGCCTGCCCTTGAATAGGGCCTGCTTCAGCTCCCCACAGTCGGCGGCACCCACACAGCCACCGACCGAGAATAGGACACCCGCCTGCAGCTCCTTGGAAGCTGCCTGCCCATGAGCCTTCCAGCTCCCCAAGGTCGTGAGGGCACCCAGACAGCATGTCTGTGACTATGACACCGGCCTGCAGCTCCTCGGAAGCTGCCTGCGCCATAACAGGTCTGAGTCTGCTCCCCACAGTCGGCCGGCACCCAGACAGCCACCGGCGAGACTAGGATACCGCCTGCAGCCCTTGGAGCTGCCTGCCTTCAATGGGGCTGCTTCAACACCCCCACTGTCGGCCAGCTTCATCTCCCCAGGTCAGCCACCACCCAGACAGCCACTGGCCAAGACTGGGACACCGCACAGCTCACGTACTGCTCATCATTGCTAGGGCCTATGGTTGTACAGTGTAGACTGTGGACTAATGCATCGACAGACACTCTTTATATACCATCTTTGGTTCTTCTTGAGTGATGTTCCTCAGTCTGGGGTCAGTGTTCAAGATGTGCTAGTTCTTCTGAAGAATTTGTTTTACTGCCAATGTCTGTAGTGATGAATACAGGCTTAGCACACATGGTAGCAGTATTAATTCTTTTTTTTTATACTCTGTTTTTCTCCCCTCGGCCCATGTTTGGGAGGGAGCTCTAGACCCATCCCTTGATGTCCACCAGCCGATGCTGACTGTCTACACCCAGGGCTTGCCCTCCGATGGGGTCAGCGGGGGTACCCTAGGCCTCCAGTGAAGACTGGATACAGTTCCAGTTGACACCGTAGCTGGTCAGGGAGTGGGACCTGTGAGCCCCTCCTTCATCCAGGCAGGAGATCTATTTTTCTGTTTACTTCCTCAGAGATAGGGCATGCAATGACATCAATGATGGTGCTGCACATGCTCCTGTGCACCTCCTGTTAGGCATCTGCCCCACCTCTGACCACCGTGAACAACATTGGTGTGCCAGCCCCCAGCCTCCATTAGGGGCCAGGCAAGCACAGACCACTGATCACCCACCTCCCCAGAGAAGAAGAACTGTCCCTAGAAGGCTCAATGCTCCTTTTCCCTGGCCAACCCCCAGTGACCCGCAAACAATGCAAACATGGGTTGCCGGTGTGGCAGGAGGTAAGGCATGATGCCTCAGCCCTCCACACCACTGGGCTGGTATCAGTATGATTTCTTGTTCTCAACAGGTGCTGTTTAGGAATCTGGCTGGACCTTTCCTTTGCTGTTGTGGTGCATCCCTCACTATATCCTCAGATTTAAAATATCACTCTCAACTCTTTACAACATGTTCTATAATCAGAGGGATCACTGCAATTGCATTTAATACACAAAAACTGTTCCACTAGTATATTTTCAATTAAATGTCTAGGATGACAACTGGTGAAATGTAAGGTTGAGTTAGTATCTATCTCCTTCCAATATAAATCAGTGGACAGTCTCCCATTATTATTCTTGCTAATCCTGAGGTCTATAAAATGTACACTTTGCAGATTAATCTCAAGAGTAAATTTAAGGTTGGGTTTAGAGTTTTCTAAATGCTAAACAAATTCTCCCAGTTCCTCAACGGATCCGTGCCAAAAAAAAAAATCATCAATGACTCTTCTGTATACAATAGGACAATCTTGTAATAATGTGAATTTCCATCTGGTGTTAGAACAAACTTTCCCACTAACTTGGACAAGTATATATTAACATAATTCAGAGCTAGTGCTGCCCCCAATGGGGTGCTGCTGATTTGGTGTTACATTTTTCCAAGAAAGATAAAAACACATTGGCCCAGATATTCAAAAGGGTTGCGCCATGCGCAACAGGGATTTGCCAGCACAGTCCAAAAATGCACCATTTTATGAGAGTTCAGGGAGGCAGATGTGCCTCCAAATCACAATGCGCAAGAGTGCAATGGTAATGAATGGTAGGCAACTGAAGGGGGAGGAACCATGAATAAATGGTGCAGTGCGATATTCAACAACATGCGCCATGCGTAATAGGGAAGCAAATGGAAGTTGCACGATAGCAGAAATTATCCAAAATAAAAAGGAACAAGAGAGAGGCGCAAGAACGCTACAGGGAAGCCACACATTGGTGAACTGCAGGCAGCCACACAGGCACACAGAAACTGTGAGCAGGACAGAGCAGGAGCAGGACAGAGCACCTGGAACCACCAGGAACAGGAAAGGTATGGGGAGCCTGTGCCACAGCACAGGACAAAATTTGGAAGTGCCACACAGCACTGATGGCACAGACAGTGGGCAGTACGGCCACTACAGGGAGGTGTTCCTGGTGCAGGAGGAGTAGCAGTAAGGACAGCGGAGGTAACAGTAAAACAGCTACCGGGGGGAACACAAGCCAGGGACATGGCCAGTGCCACCATCCAGATGGAGGCAGTTATGAGGGGGGTGAGAAGGCAGGCAGCAGGGGGGCATGACCGTGGAAGGGCCCATCGGTGGTATGCCCCCAACAGGCAGTATCGAGCCCGCACCAGCTTTGAGCTGTACACTGATACTGAGATTGTGGGCTGGTACCACCTGAACTGGGCGATCCTGAGATGGCTCTGTGAGCTGTGCAGTAATGTGATGCAGGCACCCACACGACGTGAGCCATGCTCTGTCAGTGGAGACAAAGTGACAGCTTGCATGTGCCTGCTCACCATGGGTACCTTCCAGAAACCAACAGGGGACATGACAGACATAACCCAGTCGTCCGCGTCATGCCTTCTCACCCAATTCCTCAGTGCACTGCTGCCATGTGCTGTGGAGTACATCCGTTTCCCCCAGCACACCGGCAGAGCACACAGCAAACATACAGGAGTTCCACAGGGTAGTACGTATGCCTGGTGTGCTCGGGGCAATAGACTGAACCCATGTGGCCATCTACACCACCTGGCCCCGGCGCTGCAACATAAATCGGAAGGGGCATGCAAGCATCAACTGCCAGGTGGTGTGCGATGCCAGGGGGTGCATAATCAATGTCTGTGCCATGCACCCTGGGGAGCACATGATGCCTTCATCTGGCACCAGTCTGCACTGTGCCACAGGTTCAAGAGTGGGGACATCCCCACTGGCCACCTAGTGGGTGAGTATGCAAATCACGTGAAAGACATGGAGCTTGGGAGGGCATAGTCAGAGGTGACATGGTTACTGGCCTAGATGGCCCATGGCAGGGCGACGCTGATCACCAAGCTAATGTCCACCCTATACACACAGGTGACAGTGGATATCCACTCCGTCCCTGGCTACTCACACCATACCAGCGGCCCACGACCCCATCGCAGCAACGCTACAATGAGGCACATGACACCACACACAGTGTCATCAAGCGGGTGTTTGGGATGCTTAAGGCACATTTCCGTTGCCTGAACACGTGTGGTGGTGCCCTACAGTACAGCCACTCAAAGGCCTGAGGCCTATTCCTGGCCTGTTGCATCCTGCACAACATGGTCAATGACTGTGGGATAGCCATACAGGTCGAAGAGGGGGACAGTGATGGGGATGATGAGGATGCTGGTGAAGATGGTGATGGGCAGCCCCCCCCTTGGTTGAAAGGACCCCAGACTGATCCAGATGGCACAGCTGCACTGGGACACCATCACAGAGGAGCACTTCAACCAACCCAAGTAAGTCACGGGGCCATGTGCAACCACCAGTGGCAAGGGCACAACCCACATACACATGGACAAACCCCAGGGGTGCATGTCGTTAAGGGAATGGCCAAGCATGGAACCGCTGCGCCATCAGGGATGGGCAAGGTCTAACACAGCATGCAGTCACACACACACACACACACACACACACACCCAAGGTAGCGCAAAGGCAGGGGCACCGAACAACCGCCACCTAGCCACAAACATGTCCACGATCCACCACGCCCAGTGCCTGTCATTGTGTGTGTCAGGCCTCTAGGCACCATTGCACTAGGTGGACAGTGCAACACAGGCATCATCATGCACATGTCACAGCGAACAACAGCTGGGAGGGTGTGCAGATGGAACGTGTGTGTGTGTGTGTGTGTGTGTGTGTGCAGGGCCGGGTACTCCACCCGTGCATTGCACATTGAACAACACAATGCACACAGGGCAGCATCAGACAGTAGCCATGGTGGGAGACAGGTCAGTTACACGACACAGTGCCATAGCCATCAAGGATGCATGGGCAGCCCCGCCGAGACCAGCCAGCAGTAACAGGCTGACCAATGGCCTCATAGGGTGCTTTAGACGGTCCCCAGGGTTCACACTGTGTGACGCAGACCATGCTCACAGGGTCTGCAACACAGAACATGCCTGCAACAGGCGTGCTCAGGATCGTACAACTGAACCATTGTCTAAGGAAGGTGTCACTAGCGCTGGGAATGGGGGTGGACATTGCATCTGCAGGTGTCTGCGACACCTGGGCAAATAACTGTGTGCCCACTGTGGCCATGGTAGCTGTGATCGTCTGTGCCAGCCTGTCAATGGCAGTGGTCACATCCTTCCTCATCCAGTCCATCCCTGCCAGGAGCAGTCCGGTGTCCTGCGCCACTCCTCTGCCTGGCACAGGGCCACACTGAGTGCATCCACCACCGTCTGAGCTGCAACTGCTGATCGACTGATTCTTGGAGTATGCGGGTGTGCTCTTCTAAGAGGTCATCTGCCTGAGTTGGCATACTGTCCTCACGGTGTTCGTGGCCTGATGGGCAGCACCCCAGAGGTGAGCACTGCACACAGGGCCATGCCTGGACATGTCCACAGGTGGTGCACTGACGCCACCCCCGACACTGTACCTCTATGGCCATTGGCCGACACTGCACCCTCCAGCTGCCGCTCTCCACGGGTTCACATGGCACAGCTGCAGTGGCTGCAACAGCCCCACTGTCCTGGACACACACCAGTGCCTCCCCACTCGTGCAGACAGGCACGAGCTGGGACTGTGATGTCACATGAGCCTCCACGGCGGCACCACCCATGGCCATGCCCGTGCTGTTGGCTTTGCTATGGCCATCCTGCAGCTCCATATCACTGTCCATGAAGTGAGCTCCATTGTCATCAGTGACGGATCCAGCACCAGTCTGAGTCTCGGTATGATGGCATCCATGGATGCTGGCATGCTGGGACTCGGGGAAACCTCATCGTGCATGCTCACCAACATCAGTCAGACAGCCAGGTGGGCCTACTGTCACCCTGGCCCTCAGACACCTTTGGAGGTGGACGGGTCCTCTATGTCCATGGTATCTCCCTCAGTGGACAAGCCCACCACCGCTGACCCATGTAGATGCTCAGGAGCTATAAGGAACACAGTAGCATTAATGTATCACTATCCTGTCTCCCCCATTGACAGATCAGGACCTACCATGCAGTGATGGGCTACCACCATCTGGAATCACCACCTGGAACACCCTCAATGGCACAACACCGCATGCTGCAGCAACCGCTCTTCTTGTGGGGTCAGGCATTGCACGGCTCATGGCCCCACCAGTCTCAGCCCATGCTGCCTGATGGCAGCCACCTTGAAATCCTCCGCCTGTCTGTGCCCCCATCTTCTTTGCACTCCTGCATGGACCGCTAGTGGCTGCCATGCAGGTTGACGACACGCGCCACCTCTTCCCATGCAGCAGCATGGGCCTGTGGTGTTCCCCGCTGTTCGCTGAGCAGCGGCTTCTGGTCAAGGTAGGCCTCAAACAGGGCACCTGTTTCTGCCTTGGTGAAGTTAGGCCTCCTCTTCCTCCCACGTCTCTGTTCCTCTTCCTCCACTTCATGATCACTCATTCTTGATCCTGTGGGAATGACAGGTGTTACCTGTGACTCTGCAGTCCCATGCATGTCCCACACACAACAGTCCACACTTCCAAACAGCATGCAACTCACCACAATAGACTGCAATAACAGACTATGGCCACTGCAGCCCAATGTAGCATTTTATAGCGCAATGCATGCAAATGAGGTGAGGCGCAATTTTAAGTGGATGCTAATGTGGTATCTGTGCCATTGAATAGTTGATTAGCTGATTTGCATATGGTGGCTGAATATCATGCTGTTGTGCTTTGCGCAATTGTGTTGAACTTGCTCAGGCAAGGGCATATTTCTGTGACATGCACAGTGGACACTGAGCAGCACATGCCTGGGGTGCTGACGCCGACACGCCTGCCATGCTGCTGATGTGCTGTGTGTGGAAGCAATGCAGGGCACAGCCACCCTGATGCCAGTGGTGCTACTGCGCTGTTCACATGTATGGCACTCTAGCACTGGGGGCGCCATAGGCGCACTGGGAGCCACACAGTGTGGTAGGCCACTACAGGAAGTGGCACACAGGCACCTTACCACTCTACACGTGGTGAGTACCAATCGCACTGTGGCAGTCCATGAGAGAGACCCCTGACCCTCTGCCGACCTTTGCTCCTAGGTGCCATGTGTCCACATGGGTGCACCTCTTTCGCGCTGTTCGGTGACAGTGTGATGGAGAATGACAGCGCATTACCACGCAGCATCTGCACGTGATGAACGTGTGCTACAGAGGCCATTTGACACTAAAACAGTACAGGATGGCACAGAAACGGGCACCCATCTGGAGCCAACTGGAACTGGCCAATCTGATCCAGTTAGTGGAGCCCCATGCCACTGCCCTATTGAGAGGCACCCTGGACAGGGCCAGGAGTGCAGTTTGGGAGGAGGTGGCGGTGGCCAGGAGGCCACAGGCATGGAGAGGACCATGGAGCAGTGCAGGCACACTATGGTGACCTGCAGTGCGGGACCCAGAAAGGCTTTCCCTCCTGCGGGCACGTGCCAGGAGGAGCGAGTGCCACTGACCAAGTAGGTCCCCATCCATACACTGTTAACATCCATATGGGTATCATGGTGGCATGTGTCCAGCACATGGGGGCCATCCAGTGTGGGCCGTGGTGGTGGTATCGGGGTGGGGAGGATGGGTATGGCTGTGTGGGATTGCACACACAAGGGGTGGGGGACTTTGCTACCAGATTGTACTGATGTTCCTCTCTCCATGTTTGCACCCTAGGCCCAGAGGAGCGCCAGAGTGCGAGGGAGGGGAGGCTGCGCCATGAGCAACAGCAGGCTGAGAGGGCTGCCAGACCAGACAGCCGCAGGGACCAGCCTGATGATGGTGAGTACCTTACATCCATGATTACTATTGCATGCTGTGTAACAGGGCGGGCAGTGGGGCATGGCCACCATCCATTGACACCACTACCATGCATGCAACTTGATACAGTCAGCACTGTCCAGTGGCACTGCATGTCTGGGAGTGCATCAATGGTGGTCCATGAGTGCACCGGGTACAAGGCATGCCACTGCCTTTGCACTGCATAGCCATGTCACTGAACAGCCATGGTGGTGCTGTGCAGGATTTGGCCGGTGGGTGTGTGCAGTGGTCTGCATGGCTGTGTGTGCCTGGGTGAGCAGGTCTTGTGGATGCAATCACTGTGGGTGGTCACACACCATCACAGAGGCATGTCCCATGGCTGTATGCCATGCACAGTGGGTGGGCTGCATGGGGCTGAGCATTCACACCTATTGACTCTGCTCCCTTGTCCTAGGTGGATGGCAGCTGCAGGATATCAGAGTGGCACTGTGGGAGATCCTTCATGTTGCCAGGATGTCACTGGAAATCCTAGAAAGGATCGACAGACTGGGAGTCAGATGGCGTCATGGCGGGAAGAACGGCGGAGCAGGAAGTGGAGCTCCTGCTGAGCTTACTGATGCCCCTGATTTCCCTACCCCTGGACCCACCCTCATACCCCTCCTTCCCTCTACAATTTGTTCACCTGCCCTTACCCACCCCACCTTGTTTTTGGCCTCCCCCAACCTTTGTAAATATTTGTATATAGTTTTGTTTGCTGTTTTTCAATACATTTGCTTTGATATGCCTACTGTGGTGATCTCTGATTTGCAGCTGGCTATAGGTGCTCAGCTGCAGTGGTGTGTATGGCGTCAGGGGTGGTGCAGTCATGTGCGTGTGTGTGTGTCAGTGGGGAAGTGAGTATGGTGTGGGAGTAGCTATCAGTCACTGTCTTTGGTGTGTGTGTTGTTCCCTGTGCACTGGATGACTGTGTGCAGTGGTCCACGGTGCATGCTCTGTGTCCATGGCGCACCTGTCAGACCGTCCATGGCCTGTGCAGCTGACACCCTTGCTTGTCTGTGACCTGCACGGTCCACTGGCATGTCAGTGGTGGCTGTCCATGCTGGACAGCCACTGTACCCAGCACAATGCCGGGTTGCCTGCTGTCACTGGTGTGGTGCATGTCTGCCTCAGGTGACACTGTGGCCTCCGGTGTTGTTGTCCCACCTTCATGCTGTCACTTGTGTGTGTCACAGGGGATGTGCACCACTGTCTGTCACTTGTGCTCCAGGTGCATGCTGGTGGTGTATAGCTCCACAGTGGCTGCGCAGGGTGGATGGCACTCCTGTGCCATGGAAGGGTGCTGGCCATGTGTACACGGTTTCCGTGGTCACACGCTGGGGGCTTGGTTGCCCCGCTACTGTGTCCCTGTGTTGATGTGCCCTTGGGTATGGGTGGGTGTTTGTCCATGCACTGTGTTGCATCCTGTGTGGTGCATGCTTCCATGCACCACTGTAGGTGTCTGCGCTGGCTGCTGTGGCCAGTGCTGGGTTGGGTTGTGTCCTTGGGAGGGTGTGCAGGGTTATGTACCACTGGTGGTGGCGTCCGGGGCATGCCCTGTCATGTGTGGGGTACCTCATGTGCCGACACATGGTCAGTCTCTCAGCTGTACCTCGGGGGCGTGCATGGTGGCACAGTATATGCAGTCGTTGCATCGCTGTGTGCTGCCACCCACTGATGGGTGCTGTGGTGGGGCTGCCTTGAATGGTTCTTTGGTGCACAGGGTTGCATTGTCACAGTGGGGGTGGTGGCATGCATGGGGTGTCCTGCGCTGGTGGGCGCTGCTCCTGGGCAGGGTGTCTTGGGATCATGGTGCAGGGTATGCTCTGCATTGGTGGGATGGTGTGCACTGGGGTGGTCGACCCTCCTTGTGTGCCAGTCACAGCTTGCCAGGGGTGTGCTGGGGCACCATGCCCTGGCTGTGGGTTTGTTGCTGGTCTCCATGAGCTGGTGGTTATTCCAGTTCTCCACCGGTTGTGCAGTGCATGGGGTGTGGGGTGATGTCTGTTCTGGTGTGTGCTCCCCTGCCCATCTGTGGCATGGGTGGTGGGCCCCTGCATCCTGTCCCTGTGTATCCCTGGTTGTGCTGTTGCACAGCTGCCCTGCTCCACTGAGCATCCCTGGTTGCGCTATGGCACATCTGAACTGCTCCACGGAGCATCCCTGGTTGCGCTATGGCGCATCTGGACTGTGCAACTGCACATCCCTGGTTGCGCTATGGTGCAGGTGGTGTGATATTCAGTCGTGTGCTGCAGGCACATCTTGACCTGCGCAGTTTTTGAATATCGGGCTTCTTGCACATGGGCGCAGTGGACTTGAGCTTGCTCCTGCTGTTGGGCACTTTATGGGCACAGTTTGAATATCTGGGCCACTATTTGTAAGTACCATCTCAGAAAGAGCCAACAAAAGTTCCACAAATCTAGAAGCACATTTAGTTTTACTGTATAAGTGTTATATGTGGTTCAGAGCTCTGTGCTTGTGTTACATACTGCATATTATAATGTAGATTTCAGTTTGGATACAGAGGCCAGACCAGTAGGTAGAATGATGCTTCAAGGTATAGTTACATGAATGGATAGTGCTGACTTCCGGTTGCAATGGTCACCTGATGGAGCGGCTTTGAGTTGTCTCCCCATTCTGTAGCTTGAAAATTACCCTTTCTAGCTGAGTAAGTCGGGTCAGCAGCGAGGAATATTTTTCTAAATACGTCGCAAGAGAGCCATCACAGAATTAAATCGATTACCTGACTGATCGCTGTCCTCAGCTCTAGAATGAAACCCCAGAGCCCTAAGCACACGCCCACCATCGCCAGAGAGATATCAGCCTGCAAAGCATACTAAAGTGGGTGGCGGGATGACACTGCTACTCCACAGCTTCTAACAGTTGAAACGTTCTTTGAAGGGTTAGCCCAACAGAAGACTCCCTTCAGGCAGTGGTAGGAGATTTACAAGCACTTAAGAGCTCTATGGAAAGCTTAACGATTCGCACTAATGATAATGAAGCACACATTTCTTCCCTGGATGACTGGAGGGCTCAGATGGAGCCGGAGATTGCTTCCCTGCATCAGTGCCTGAGAAAAACAGAGTATAAATTGGAGGATCTTGAAGGGAGATCCAGAAGAAATAATTTAGTGGTGCTTGGGCTCCCAGAAGGAGAAGAGGGGGTCAATACTATTCTTTTTGTACAAAAAATGTGTACTAAAATAGCTGGTCCCTCTCCTAATGGCCCAACATATGTTGTTGAGAGGGCACATTGGGCACTGAGGCCCACACCTCCAGTCGGCTTTCCCCCTAGACCGCTAATATTTAGACTCCTTAACTATTTGGACAAGCAACTGATACTCGAAAAGGTAAAATAAGTGAAAGAGGTCCAATGGGAGAACACCAGAATAAGGATAGTGCAAGATTTGCCAATAACAGTCAGGCAAAGTGTACTGAGATGCATCTATCGTGGCTAAGCTCATTGCTGCAGGAGTAAGATTTAGAATGCGATATCCAGCGGCTTTGCAAGTGAATAAGGAGGGCAGTGGATATCCTTTGATACTGTGGCTAAGGCTAATACAGAGCTCAAGAAGTTGTACCGGACTTGTTCCATTGAAATAGGGATGCCTTGTTACTGAATAAATGCTTGAGTCAGTAAACTGTTTATATCTAATAAACCAGGCTAAGAATAACCTGGGCCTGGGAAGTCAGGCAGTTTTGTTTTGGCTGGTAAGAGGTTTGAGCAGCATTTAGATGCATTTTGGCAGTGGACCCCAAGGGAGAAAATAAGTTAAAAGACACTGCCAAAAGACTCCTGATGGGTTGCTGTACATGGGGCTATCGTTGTGAAGCGGATGCCCAGAGTTTTCAGTAGTTCTAATTGGAGGCACAATTCAACAAACTGGACGGTGTAGACGCTGGTCCTTCAACTGTCACAAGGACTGGATAAATGGACATGGGGTTTCTCTGGTTTTGCAGTGTTGGCATGCTCTGTGAAGTATTTTTACTTTTCTTGGTAGCTTGGTATTTATATGTAGCCATTTAGCACCAAATATAAGTTTTGAGAATTAGAGATTAATATACTATATGTTAGTTTCTCATTTTGGGAAGAGAACTGATGGAGGGGTATAATCCATATATTTGGGTTTAAGCTGGATGAAAATGTTTGTTTGGTGGGGATAAGATCACGACCGAATAATAGGAGGAGTGCGATCAAGTGGACGGGTATTAAGACAACTTTTGGGGTTAAATGGTTTTGTTTAGGTTTAGGAAGGTTAGGGAAATATTTCAAGTGGGTATTAGAAGGCAAGTGCTAGGTATAACTGTTAGATTAATCAAGAGGAGCAGAACTATCGATAATGATTTACCTAAAGGGGGCATGTTAATTATTATTATTTGTGCGGCTCTACTTTACTTTGAACATCATAGACACCCAGGTCTCCAGGGATGGAAACTCACTGAGTTAGAATTGGATCCTGACCGTTAATGGCAATGAGGATTATATCCTGGAACGTGACAGGGGCCCGTTCTCCAATTAAACATTGCCAAATTATTAGGCACCTGGAAACTCTACAATGTAATGTAGCCCTTTTGCAAGAAATGCATTTATTAGATACGGAAGGTAATCTTTTTAGGAGAAGACAAATAGGCAGGTGTATGCTGCAGGAAATGCAACAGCACAGCAAGGGGTAGTTATCCTGTTTACCAAGGGGACTCCATTTAAGTTACAGCAATCTCAAATTGATAAACAAGGGTGATATATATTTATTAAGGGACTTTTAAACCATATTGAAGTTATTTTGTGATCTATATATGGACCTAATAGTGATACACCGGAATTTTTTTGTTAAAATAACCAATATTTTGAACTTGTTTCCTAGACTACCCACAATAATTGCTGGGCACTGGAATTTAGTCCTGTCACCAGTCCTAGGTAGATCAGTAAGTAAGGGAAGTAGTCTGTCCCCAGGTCAGAGAGCTTTAATGGAATTTATGGGAAGTTATAATCTTAGAGACCCCTGGAGACTATTAAATCCTACAACTAGGGAATACACTTTTTATTCACCGTTTCACAAGTCATTATCCTGCATTGATTATTTCCTAGTTAATACTACAGTTCTTGAAGGCTTAATAGGATGTGGTATGTCCCCGAGGGTTATTTCTGACCCCGCGTCTGTTTGGATGGAGGGTGCAATTTCACACCAGATAGTTAAAGCCAGTGTATGGAAACTGAATACGCAGCTTTTACAGGACGAACAGGCAGTGAACTCCCTTAAAGAAACAATTGCCTACTTTTCTATACAAAATCAGGGATCAATAGGGATATTGACAAACTTTGGTGTGCCCTAAAATGTGTGGTTAGGGGAGGGTGTATCCAGCTATCTACTATTCATAAGAAAAGGACAGAGGGGTTATCCTCCTCACTCCTATCAAAGATTCAGATTTTAGAAAACCAACAAATTAGCCAGCAGACCGAGGAGACACTGGAGCTTCTAACTAAACTAAAGAATCAATACTCAGAGTCCCTACGACAACAAACTCAGTATATGCTTTTTAAGACTCATGTTAAATATATAGAACAGGGTGATAGAGCTAGTCATTTACTAGCTCTTAGGTTAAGAAAACAAGAAGAGTCTAGGATTGTGGTGTCTCTAAATTCTAATTCAGATAATTCCTCCTCACTACTTCTATGGAAATTGTTAAAGGTTTGAGGTATATATAGATCCTTATATACTCACATCTACCTACTCCCTCTATTGTGGAGATTCAGACTTATCTTAATAATATTCTGCTCCCTTCCTTACAGTATTCACAAGCGAAACTCCTTGAGGAAGCCATAACCCAACAAGAATTATGGGAGGCAACTGACTCATTACCAGATGACAAGGCACCAGGCCCAGACAGCTTCCCACCTAGATTCTACAAGGTGTTCAAGCAGCAATTATCTCCCTTAATACTGAGCATGTTCTCCTACCTTTGTAATTCTGGACTCTCCAATCCCTCATTGATAGAAACCCTTATAATAGTACTCCCCAAACCGAATAAATCTCCACAGAAGGTCTCTAATTATCGATCAATTTCCTGTTGAACTATGACATAAAGCTCTTTGTAAAGATTTTGGCCACTAGAATAGTGAAAATTTGGACCCCATTACTAAGTTCAGAACAAGTGGGATTGTAGCAGGTCACTCATCAACTGACCACCTTAGAAACTGTTTATGTTTTCTCTGCATCCAGAGTAGCACCTTACCCAATGGCCTTGGTGTCTCTGGATGCGGAGAAAAGCATTCAACAAGTAAGTTGGACTTTTCTATTTGATAAAATTATTATATACTTTTCCCACAGCAAAAGTGTATTGCAACGGGGTTTTGCAGAGGTATTTCCCCTATTTTCCTGTACACGCCAAGGATGCCCACTTTCACCTTTACTTTTTAATCTATAACTAGAACCACTTTTATACCATCTTCAGCATTCCCCCCAGATACAGGGCATACAGGTCGGTGAGTGGGATCTTCGTCTATCAGCGTATGCAGATGATATTCTTTTGCATGTCACCAATCCCCAAATGGCCCTCCCAGTGATAGTATCTATTATAGACAAATTTGGTGTATTATCTAACTACAAATTGAATATAGCTAAGTCAACAATTATGCCATTAAACGGGCATGCTCATCGTTCACAATTAGGAAACTTTCAGTTTTGTAGGGCGACCCAAATTACTTATTTAGGTCTTATACTAACAAATGACCTGTTACAGATTAAAAAATTGAACCTTGATGCGAAATTAGGAATTATAAAGCAGGATCTTGAAAGATGGGCCCCTCTGTACCTTTCATTACAGGGACAAATTAATGTAGTTAAAATGAATGTACTTTCAAGGCTTTTTTATCCCTTGAATATGTTAAATTTGTATCTTCCATGAACCTGGTTCAGTAAGATCCAACAGATTATTTCCAAGTTTCTTTGGAAATCACAACTGCCGAGGAGATCATATATTAAGCTCGGAGCATCCAAGGACAAAGGGGGCCTCAAAATGCCAATTTTTTTCCATTATTATCTAACAAGTCATATAGCTAAATATTTTCATTGATATTCCCCTATTTCTATTAGAGAGGCACCTATTTGAGAACCATTATGGTTGAAGATGGAGCGCCTAGTTATTAGGTGCTCTGGTATCTCCCCTAATAACTTGTTATATATTACCCCTAAAAGAGGCTTTAAGATCTTACAGAATGAGCTAATACATATATCACTGAAAGTACATGCCCAATTGTGTAAAGCCTTTAAATATGATAATACTAAGGATATTTCCTGACCTATTTATTTAAACCCAAACTTTTTATTAGATAGCCAATACCTAAGAGCTACAAGAGTAACCCCTGAGCAGGATGTCAAGGTTCTAGATTTATTGGAGCAAGGTAAGTTCAAGGCTTCATCTGACCTTCTTAAAATCCCTAGGCCTTCCCCCCAATCAGATATTTAAAGCTTTCCAAATTAGACACCTGTTAATATCCATGTTAGGAAATTGTATTTGGGATACGGACCAAGCAGAACTGTTTAATAGGTTTCGGGACATGGTATGGAATCCTCATGCTGTATCCAAAATAAAGGCTGAGTTTTACTTGCTAATCCATCCAGATATCCAAGGAATATCATTATATTGGACAACTCAATTTCCAAATAGGCAACTTTGCTGGGGATAGTATTTGGAAAGCAGTACATTCTTATACTTCTAATGATAAACTGCATCTAATTCAATTTTACATGTTACATAACATGTGTTTTACTCCAGCAAAGTTAGCTACTATGGGCAAACTACAGGAGCCAGATGTAATAGATGTGGTCTAAATGAGGGTACTATATATCATATGCTATGGGAATGCCCCTTAGTCAAACTCTTATGGAACATGATTAAATCAAAACTTGACCCCCTTCTTGGACTGGAACCACTTTTTGAACCAGAAATAACTCAGTTAAGAAGGGGGATAAAACCTTTTATAGGTACATCAGTGAGCGTAGAAAGACAAAGGGAGGGATAGTGAAGCTGAATAGAATGAATGGTGGGTGGGCAGAGGGGGACAGTGAAAAAGCAGGAATACTGAACGAATATTTCTGCTCAGTATTCACAAAAGAGGAGGGGGAAGTGCCTAATCCAATTAACAGAAGCACTCTTGATAGGGGTCGATCCCAGTCCTTTCGCAGAAGAAGGGTTCTGCAAGAACTCCTAAAACTGAAGGTGGACAAAGCAATGGGTCCTGATGGAATTCACCCCAGAATTCTAAAAAGAATTAAGGGAGGAACTAGTGAAACCACTGGCTACTCTTTTAATAAATTATGGGAGGATGGTGTGGTACCCGAGGACTGGAGGAAGGCGGATGTGATTCCCCTTCACAAAAGTGGGACCAAGACAGAGGCAGGAACTACAGACCTGTCAGTCTGACCTCTGTGGTAGGGAAAGTGATGGAGTCACTTCTGAAGGAAAGAATAGTTGAGTACCTGAGGCCAGTGGAGCTCAGGACCCAAGGCAGCATGGGTTCACAGCGGGAAGGTCATGTCAGACAGAATCTAATATATTTCTTTGACTGGGTGACCAAAATAGTAGACCAGGGAGGGGCTGTGGACATAGCCTACCTAGACTTTAGCAAGGCATTTGACACAGTCCCACACAGATTAATAGTCAAATTAACCAGCCTGGGAGTGGGACCCAGGGTGGTAGCCTGAGTAGAACATTGGCTGGACAACAGGACACAGAAGGTAATTGTAAATGGAGTCCTCTGGAAAAGGGGGTTACTAGTAGGGTACCGCAGGAGTTCAGTATTGGGTCCAGTCCTTTTTAATGTCTTCATCAGTGACATTGCAGAGGACTGGAAGGAAGTATGCCTTTTGCAGATGACACAAAGATCTGCAACAGGTTGATACACAAGGAGGCGTGGAAAGGATGAAAAGGGACTGGCAAGGTTGGAGGAATGGTCAGAAGTATGGCAGCTAGGATTCAATGCGATGAAGTGCAAAATAATGCACCTGGGAAACAGGAACCCAGGAGAAGAATACACAATGGTTGGGGAGGTAGTAACAACAACAAAAGAGAAAGGACCTGGGGGTAATCATATCAGATGATCTTAAGGTTAGCAAGCAATGTGAGAAGGCAGTAGGGAGGGCTGGGGTATACTGGGATGTATAGGAGAGGCAACATCAGCAGAAAACAGGAAGTTGTTATCCCTCTGTGCAGACAGTTGGTAAGACCCCATCTGGAGTACTGTGTCCAGTTCTGAGACCCCATCTCTGCAAGGACATAGACAGGATAGAGGCTGTCCAGAGGAGGGCAACTAAAATGGTGCAGAGTTTGCAAGAAGCCGTATGAGGAGAGACTAAGGAGCTTAATATGTATACCCTTGAGGAAGAAGGGAGAGGGGACATGATAGAAACTTAAGTACCTCAGTGGAATTAACAAAGTCCAAGAGGTAGCATCTTTCAGAAAAGAGACTTGCAAGAACAAGGGACACAATTTAAAGATAGAAGGAGGGCGGTTCAGGGGCAATGTGAGGAAGTATTATTTCACAGAGAGGGTAGTGGATGCATGGAACAGCCTTCCTGAGGAGGTTGTGGGGTCTAAAACTGTGGGAGAATTCAAGAATGCATGGGACAGACATAAAGGCAATTCTTGTTGGGAGTAGGAAGAAATAGTGTTGGTTAACTAGGATCATGGCCCATCCTTAGTAGAAATGGGCAGACTAGATGGGCCTTAGCTGTCCTTATCTGTCAAAGCTATATGTTTCCATGTTTCTAAATATGTACTGTATCCCGGGAGTTTACACCCAGATTCCAGTTTTAGAAAGACGATATGCCATGGCCTTAATTTCCCCACAGTCACGCAATTAGTGTTAAGGCACGGAAAGATTCCCAATTTATTCTGTATTCTGAATGGTTGCAGCAATTTCTATATAATTTAAGAATAGAAAAAATGATTGCCAGTCTTAGACACAGCCCAGCTAGCTTTGATAAGAAATGGGGCAAGATTTACATGCTGGCCTCACTTACAAGGTAAAGTAATGACCTGTCCGCCAAAATCTGTGATTATATTTGGCACCCTAGTAGTAGTTAGTTCGCAGACCCTAGCACTAATGTTTGCCCGGGGGGGATAAGGGGAAGGATAGGTATTTAGTGTGGTATTTGTTTAGAATTAGGACTTGTAGTTAATAAAAGGCTGATATAACCTCAAGGCCATAAATACTTGTACTTACTCATCTTTTTGTGTCTGAGCCTGGTAGTACTATATATGTATGATTGAAGCAATAAAGTGTATTTAATTTTAAAAAAAATGAATGGATAGTGCTTAAGTACTTGGACATGTATAAGTCAGTGATTATGGTTCATGACAGACTGACAATATGATAGAGCTGCTACTGGAACAATTGAGTTGATGGAAGTTGATGGTGTGGCTTTATTCTGTATCCCACCGTAGGAAGGAAGGCTAGTTGTTTAGGATGTGATACCCCCAAAAGAAAATATAATATCCATGATTATCTCCTCCAGCTCCAGAGATTATGACTGGCAGCATGCAGGAGAGGAAAACCCCCTTGGGAAACCTCTGAGGACCCATGGCTACCGACCCGCCCGTCCTGGGCATAGTAAGGAGCATAATCCTACATTAATTATTAGCTAGTCAAGTTTGCAGATTACATATCCAGTGAAATGGCTTGAAGCTAAGATGAAAGGTCAAGAACAGGTGTCCAAATCTTGCATGAGCGAAGCAGGTAGTAATATGAAAGCATGCGGCATCCAGGTAGATGAGAACTAAGGTGTGCATTGTAGAACATGTCCAATAAGTTCAGGATAGAACTGGAAGTTGGGAGCTCCTGAGGCTAGCAAACGATGCATAGGTGGATGGAGTAATTGTATCTAGGCTTTAACGGAGGCGAGGCAGGATGAAACATAGAAACATAGAAGTTGACGGCAGATAAGGACCGCAAGGCCCATCCAGTCTGCCCATTTCTTTTTCTACCTTATAAATGTGCCATCGGCCTTTGCTCTGTCAGTGACCTATCTATTCATAGTCATTTGTATTGCTCCCTTATGCCTATCCCATGCCTGTTTGAAGCCCTGCACTGTATTCATAGCCACCACTTCCTGTGGTAGGCCATTCCATGCATCGACCACCCTTTCTGTGAAAAAGAATTTCCTCACATTCCCCCTTAATCGGCCTCCCTCTAATCTCATGCTGTGTCCTCTTGTCCTGCTATTTTCTTATATTTAAACATGTTAGACTCTTTCACCTTGTTTATGCCCTTAAGGTGTTTGAATGCCTCGATCATATCACCTCTCCTTCTTTGCTCAAGGGTATACATATTGAGCTCCATTAATCTGTCCTCATATGTCTTCTGATGCAGTCCCTGCACCATTTTGGTTGCCCTTCTCTGGACTGCCTCAATTTATTAATGTCCTTGTGAAGGTGTGGCCTCCAATACTGCATCCAGTACTCCAGATGGGGCCTTACCAGTGTCTTGTACAGAGGGATTATTACCTCCCTCTTACGACTTGATACCCCTACTAATACACCCTAACACCCCTAGCCTTACCTACTGCTTTAGAGGTCTGCTTGGATGATTTTAGGTCATCAGTGATGATGATGCCCAAGTCTCTTTCTTCCTTTGTGACTGCTAGCAACTCCTCTCCCAACCTATAGGTGGCTTCAGGGTTTCTCTTCCCTATGTGCATGATTTTGCACTTCTTTGCATTAATCCCAGTTGCCACTCTTCTGACCATTCTGCTAGTTTATCAGATCTCTTCTCATTCTGCACACCCATCTGGATCATCTACTCTGTTGCAAATCTTGGTGTCATCTGCAAACAGACAAGTCTTACCCTCTAGTCCATCTGCAAGGTCACTAATGAAGATGTTGAAGAGGACTGACTCCAGGACTGATCCCACAAGTACCCACTTGTTGCCTTCATCTCTTCTGACTGTATACCATTTACCACCACTCTCTGTTTCGGCCCGTCAACCAGTTTGCCCTCAGTTGACCAACTTCTATCCACCGAGCCTACCCAGCTTATTTATCAATCTTCTATGTGGACCAGTGTCAAAGCTTTGCTGAAGTCAAGGTAGGCGACATCAACTGCTCCCCTTGGTCCACCACTCTGGTTACCCAGTCAAGAAATCTATGAGATTAGTTTGACAGGACCTTCCTTTGTAAACCCATGCTGTCTTGGATCCTGTGCCCCTATGGATTCCAGGTGTTGCACTATCCTTTCCTTAAGGAGTGCCTCCATAATCTTGCCCACTACTGAGGTAAGACTGACCGGTCTGTAGTTCCCGCCTCCTCCCTGCTACCACTCTTGTGGAGCGGGATCACATAAGCCCTTCTCCAGTCTTCTGGGACCTCTCCTGTGCTCAGAGACTCACTAAACAATTCTGCTAATGGCTCTGCTAGTTCCTCCTTTAGCTCCTTAAGTACCCTGGGATGTGCCATCAGGTCCCATTGCCTTATCCACCCTGAGCTTAGCAAGCTCTTGTAGGACCCTTTCTTTTGTGAAGGGAGTAGTGCTCACCTCCCTCCCCCCTGTGTCCATGATGCTGAGCTGTGGGCCCTGCCCTACCTTCTCTTCAGTAAATACTGAGCAAAAGTATCTATTTAGGATAGATGCCTTTACAGGGTCCTCCTCCTCCTCACATGCTCCATTTTCTCCATTAAGCTTAGCAATACCCCCTCTGGACTTTCTCCTTTCACTAATGTATCTATAGAAGTCTTGTCACCTTCTTTACTGTTCATGCAAGTGTTTCCTTAGTTTGGGACTTTGTCTGCCTGCCTGCTTCCCTTAGGGCAGTTTGGTATGCCTCCTATCTTCATCCCGCTGTGTTCCCTTATATTTCCTGAAGGCCAGCCTTTTGGCTCTGACCTTTTCTGCTACTGTATTTGAGAACCAAAGTGGTTTCCTTCTTCTTTTGCACTTCCTTTTCTGTCTAACACAATGGGATGTTGCTTCAAGTATTGCATCCTTAATGCTTGCCCACTTTGCCTGTACCCCTCACCTGTGTTTCTTTTTGCCAGGGCTAGCTTAACTCTGTTGGCCATCTTATCAAAGTCAGCTCCTCTGAAGTCCCATATTTTGCCTTGGAATGGGATGATTTAGATGTAGTAGCCAAATTGAACCATACCATGTGATGGTCACTGGCCCTCAGGTGACCTTCTACCTGGAGATCTCGATCCCTTCTTTGTTAGTCAGTACTAGATCTAGGATAGCCCTGTCTCTTGTGGGTTGCTGTACCAGTTGTTTGAGGCCCTCTCCCTGCAGAGAATCCACTATGAGTCTAGTTCTGGCAGATGTTCCTGCTGGTATTGACCAATCTGTATCTGGCATGTTGAAGTCTCCATTATCAGAACCTCCCTTTGCTGTCATGTTTTGTATATCTTCTAACAGTAATGTGTCTATGTCCTCCCTCTGTGGTCTGAGGGGCCTGTAGACAACCCCAGTTCTTATGGCTGTCCCATTTCCTGTTTTCAGGGTGACCCACAGTTCTTCTGGCTCCTTATGTGTATTCTGAATTTCTGTAGCTTTGATATTTTCATTAACATACTTGGCCACTCCTCCCCCCTTTTGCCTCGGTCTCTTCTGAACAATACATAGCCAGGTACTAAAGTCTCCCAAGTGTAGTTACTGGTAGAAACACGTCTCACTAGTGCTACTATGTCCAGTTTAGCCTCTGACATTGTGCCTGCAGGTCTGGGATCTTATTTCCCAGGCTGTGAGCATTTGTGTACATGATTTTCCATTGGCCAGATTTTGGTGTGCTAGTTGTTGGGTGAAGTTTGGCATTACCCTGTGCATCGTATGGGGAGACAAACCTTTTTCTTACCTGGTGATGAAATGAATGGCAAACACGCTGAATTCCTGTTTGACCACTAGCTGAGGGGAGGGAATGAAATAGAAGTAGTACTACTTCCAGGTTTCTGCTAATAGAAGGCTTGTATAATATGTGGAATGGTAGAAGGTTCAGAGCAAGGCTACTGACTGTTGAATCCAGTTCTGCTAAAATATGATAGGAGTACAGATGTACTTAGGTGATGATATAGAGGGCAAGAGCTGTAGAACTGAGCTGGAATCTTGCAGGCTGTAAGGAAGTAAATCTGAAGTACTGATGAGGTTTGGAAGCAGTCATGAAGTATAACAGGGTGAGCCCAAAAATAAGTATGTGTGGGAGGACCACGTAAAGGAAGAGATGAGGTAGTAAGTTGCAAGTAATGCACCGAGTTAGTCAGGTGATATGGAATAGAATATGGCAGCTAGCCCCTTGGGTAAGATGCGCAGCTTATCCGTCAGCTGGTGAGGTAAGTAGAGAGGCAACTAGCTCCAGGAAATATGAAAGGGCAGCCAGACCTACGGAGGTCTGCTGGTAGTAATAGAATGTGGCAGATAGTCCTGGGGAGAGATAAGCAGCTTAACCATCAGCTGGTGAGGTAAGTAGGGATGCAGCCAGTTCCTGGTAACAAGAAGCAGAGCCAGACCTATGGAGGTCTGCTGGTAATAAATGTGCCAGCTAGTCCCACGGTGAGATGCACAGCTTATCCGTCAGCCGGTGAGGTAAGTAAAGAGGCAGCTTATTCCAGGTAACATGAAAGCACAGCCAGACCTTTGTAGCAAAGTTTGGAATGCTACATGTGGTTCTGAGCAGGAATGGAGAAGCAAGGCAAGTCCAGCAGCATCTTCCAGCTAATAAAGCAAAGTTTGGAATGCTACATGGTTCTGAGCAGGAATGGAGAAGAAGGCAAGTCCAGCGGCATCTGCAGGAAGTCAATGGTAGCGAAGTCAGGACAAATAGTCCTGCTACTGAAGGCGGAAAGCTAGAGCAGGACATCGGAGCAGGTGAACAGGAGATGGCGGTGGATGAACTACGGCTTGGCTGGTGGAGAGAGAGATAGAGAGAGAAAGAGAGAGAGAGAGACCCAAAAGAAAATAAATAAAACAAAACCAAAGCGAGAACAGCACAAGAGGAGGGACAGAGAAAACACAAAAGGGAAGCAAGAAGACAGAACGAGGAAGCAAAGGGCAGAGAAACAAACAAACCGGAAGGGAAGGGGGAGCCAGCTGTGCCTCCGGAAGCTAGTGCATCTCACTCTAAGCAGAGCAGCAGGATTCTGCTGTTAAAGTAGGATATGGGGAGGAGCTCCCCATATAATTACAGGCAGAGCCTTTCAACCTCTGAGTCCATCCAATCCACCTGTATATGGGGTTGTTTGTAAAAGAGATTGAATTTCCATGAAGACCAAAACCGGTTGCCATGGATCTCACTCTCTTACAACTCTTCCAAGACATCTGATGCATCGCTTATGTAACTTGGTGAAAGCTGTGCTATTTCTTTAATTTGGTTGTCTATGAACTGAGCTAGAAGTTCAGTTAAAGATTCAATACTTACAACGACGGGACATGCTGGAGGATTAAGCAGTTTTTGGGGGGATCTTAGGTAGTCCATAAATTGTTGTAAGTATTGAGTTAGGGACAGTTAGAATTGAAATTTTGTTTTTCTGATATGGTGCCATTTGTTAAAGTTTTGTATAGCTAGATAGCAATCTTTTTTATACTGTATTGTACAATTGAGTCATAATTCAGGGACCTGATGAACAGAGCAATGGACATTTGAGACAAGATCTCATAGTCCTCATAGTGAACTCTGTCCATTATTACAGTTGCTCCACCTTTGTCTGCCATTTTGGTCCCTATTTCACTGTTTTCTTAGAGTGCTTTAATTACTTCTCATTCTTCCTTTGCAGTTCACAAACTGGCTTGGCCAGATTATTTTAAGAGTTTCAATGTCCCTCTCACAGGCCACCTGAAAACAGTCACGCTTATAATTGGTGGGTGGTAAGAAACATGACTTTTTCTAAAAGTCATGACCCTATGTGAAGGTTCATTAATAAGTGTCTGATGAGATGATGAAACAGTATTTAAAGTTGCAGTGTCCTTATTATTTTCATTAGATGTAGTAACAGAATTATCAGTTCTTTCTGCAAAAAACACTTGTAAGTCCAGTTTGCATGTAAATCTGTGGATGTTGTCAATTGTGCCCAAATCATTAATTTGTTTCATGGGTGTGAAGGACAACCAAAGAATGAGAACTCTCTCTTTAGTTTCAGTGAGTTTATAAAAAGATATATTAACTATGAATTTGTTGTATGTAGTGACAGTTTCCTCAACAATTTCAATATTATTTCTATTTGAGATCTCACTTTCATTGCCATTCCCTCTCTGCAAATCCCTTCTATAGTTGTGATTTTGAGATACTCTTTGAGTAACAGCCTCTTCCCCTGTCCCATCTGGGGTTTTCTGATCTTTCACCACCCCTTCCTTTCATTCTGCTTCAGGTTCTTCTCTAAAGTTGACTGTTTGGCGGCTCTGGCATGCTGGACTTGTAGGAGCTAAGAAAGTATTGAAATAATGTGAGGAGGGGTGATGGGGGTTGATGTTGGCCCAGCTGTCTGCCAGTCCCTGGGCCCCTGATGTGACTATTAGAGTATACTTCTGTATCTGTTGTTCTGTTTACTGATTTAGTGGTAGTCAACACCACCAAACATATGTCTAAAAAATAATTTGGTTTATTACTCGTAGATTGACCATGTGACTCTGATCCCAAGCTGCTAGTGTACATGTCTCTTATATTGTTAATCATATGGTAATTAGAACTGGGATTTTTTTAGGTCAGATTTGGGAGCCCAGTTTTTTTTTTTTACTCCAGTCAAAAATGTTTCCCTTTTCATACACCATTTAATTCCTCTTAAGTGTGGATTCCTTAGTCATTGTGATTCTGGCACTGCATGTTTTTATTATTTCAGTCAATTTCTGTCTGTATCTATTGTATCCACTGTGTCTATCAAATACCTCTATGTGTGCCTCTTTATCAATAATCTATTCCTTAACCTACACTTACAAAATGAGCATCTTTTAAAATCAGCTGTATGAGTCCAGCTGAGGACTCTAATAAATTAGCCTTCCAGCAGATCAGAAAATTGACTCTTTCCATTCCAAATGAGGGTGGTTTAACTAAACATGAGCCATGGGAATGTGGTTGACACTAAGGTAGGCCTGGATGGTGATGACTGGCCTGTACAACTTCCTGGCTATTAGCATTAGCCTCTTCAGTTGCACAAAGGCCTCCTTAATGCCAGAGGGTATATTTGTCTCTGCATTAGTTTGTGACACATTACTTCCAGTGGAGATAGTATCTAAAAGAAGACTGGTGTAGCCCTCTCGAAAACGCAAAGATTTGGCAAATACAGAGTGTTTTTGATTTAGTAGTGGGGGAGTGCTACTCTCAGACCTTGTACTGGCCAAGCTACCCAAAACCGCTTAGCCTCAATTGAAGAGCTTCTGCCTGTCCTGACTGCAAACACAATGTAGAGCAACTGGAAGGCAGCTCAGGAACCACAGGAGAGCCACAGGGCTCAATTTCTAAGCCCAAAAATGCTGTAAGTCCCTGGTGCACCACACATTTGGCACACAGTGCTGGCAGCATTCTCCTGGCTGGCGATTGGGATTTTCAATTCAGGGCCAAATGTCTAAGTTAGACCAGTTTTTCCCTGGTCTAATGTGTGCTATTGGTGAAACCTTTTATGGGGCCTGCACAAATGTTTGGCGCAAGCTGCTGTAAATTGAGGAAACTGTTGCAAATGCACCCAACGTACTAAACTTACGTGCTGTTGCAAAAATGGAGTTTGTCACAACTGCAGCAAAAATGGGTGTGAGGCAGGGCTTGACACAAGCCCTGTGCCACCATTTGAAAATCAAGCCCACGGTGCTTAGAGAGACTAGAATCTTAAAATGAAGTTGGGCTGCAAATGTCATAGAAGATCAAGGACTTTGGAATAGTTAAACACGTTTACTAGTGACCAAAAAATCAAAAAGTAGCACCCCCTTGCTGTTGCCTGTCATTTCACATCACTACCTTACACTTTATCAAAGGCATGTTGGGTAAAGCAATCACCTGTTAAATACTGTGCAGTATACAAACAACAACAACTCAATACCAATAGATTTAAAGTGCACATGAATAATCAAGTGCCAGTTGAACTTGCGTCAAAATGCTGTGCAATGCTTGCAGTTTTACAAAGACAATAAAGTGCCAAAACAGGTAATGCCTTCAAGCTGAACTCAGCATCAGAAAAACAGTAGTGAACTGTACCAATAAGAATAAAAAAGGGGTCTGAAGGAACAACATAGGGGAGGGTGTGGGAAAAGAAAAGAAGAGAGAAAAGAGAAGAAAAGAAGAAATGGAATATTAAAAAACTGGAAAGCACTGCAGCAAGATAAGTTATTAATCAAGTTGCTTGGTGACACCATAATAACCTAATTAAAACTGGTTTAATATTTTTATTTATTTTATTTTATTTATTAGAGAAGTCAGATTTACAACCTTTGAGTCGTGGACTCATTTACCTCGTCTCAGGAGGTGAACATAACTACAGTGTGAGCACAACAGTGGTAACATACAGGTGCAATACAGATAACAATAAGAACTCATTTACAGCAGTGGTTTACAGATAAAGTTGCATACAGAAGTTACAATCGAAACAAGAATATCACAATAATAGAGGCACAGCCCTGGATGTACCAGAGTGGAATACCTATGTGGGAAAGGGGGAGACAACGGTCCAGCGGACATTGTCAGAGCTGAGGGCCAGGTGGGAGGGACCCCGTTATTGCATTACTTAGGGGCAATTGCAGCTTCGGGCATAAAAAAGGAGGTTACAGAGAGCAACTTTGAATGGACCAGTTCTGGGAAGATTGGTGACAGAGGGTGGGAGGGAGTTGAACCATGTGGGTGCACGGTAGTGGAAGGACCTTTGGACTAAAGAGGTCTTGGCATGGGGCACCTGGAAGGTGACCTTAACTGCACTGCGGGTGGCAACAGATGTGAATGCATGCCACAAGGACACAGTGACCCCTGTGGGGGAGAGACCTAGCAGGGATTTCTTGGCAAGTAGGCAGGTTTGGTAGCGCAAGCGTTCCTCAAAATTGAGAAGGTTGGCAGTAGAATAGAGTAGGCAGGTATGGCTGTGGAGGGATGCACCAGTCAGGAGCTTGCAGGCCTTGTTTATCAAGGTCTGAATTTTGGCAAGGGCAGTGTTGTCAGCGCAGTGAATGAGTAGACCGTGAGTCCACTAAGGACAGGATAGAGGAGTTGATGGCCAGCTGGAGGGTGGTTTTGGGGAGGCAATCTCTATTTTGATAGAGAAGGCCAATCCGAGAATTTATGGCTGAGGACAGGGTATTAATGAGGTGTGGAAGGCAAGAGCCAAGTCACAGGTGACGCAGGTATTTGTAGGATGACCTTATTCGAGAAGGAGGGTTACTGGGGAGAATGCAGAGGTGGGAATTTTGGCCTTATTCTGGTGGTGAGAATAGAGCATGGATTTGTTTTCTTGAGGTTAAAGACCAACCAGTGGTCAAGGAACCACTTTTCGGCTTGGTTGAAAGTATGCTGCAGGAATACCTGTAGAGATGCGGGGTCAGGGTTGGAGGCAAAGAGGACCACATCATCAGCATAGAGGAGCATATTGCCCAAACAGGAGCTGGGGAGAGTATTGAGAAAGAGGCTGAAAAGAACAGGGCCCAGGATGGAACCCTGGGGGACTCTGGAGCAAACGGGCAGGGTGTTGGACAGGGTGACATTTGCCTTCACATGCTGAAATCTGGTGGAGAGGTAACTGGTAAACCAAGCAAGGGGACCAGGGGAGAAACCAAGTTGGTGGAGGAAGTCAAGTAGGAGGGGGTGACAGACAGTGTCAAAGGCCTTGGAGAGGTCAATGAACACTGCACCCGCTACATGACCACAGTTGAGAGCAGAGTGGAGATGCTGGGAGACCTCCAGGAGGGCTGTAGTGGTACTGTGTCCAGAGTGGAATCCATGTTGTTCTGGGCACATCAGGTTGTATTTGGCTAGGTACTCAGAGCTGCTATGACTATTTTTTTCAAGTCATTGGAGAGTGGGGAGAATGGAGATGGGTCTGAAATTGTTAGGAAGGTTCTATCATCACCTTATGGATAGAGCTGATTTCTGCAATTTTCCAAGCACTTGGGAACTGGCCCAGACAACAAGACTGGTTTAAGAGGTCGGTGAGAGGGCTAGTACAATCATCCAAGACTAATTGGAGGATCCTGAGTCCAGGGATCACAACTGGGGTTGTTACTGGCAAGGGCCTTTTGCAGATGAGGCCTGGCTTCAAGGGGACATGGCACATAGGTAGAAAGAGGGGCGATCTAGGGCAGTGAGGGATGCAGGGATAGGGTCGAAAAAGTGGTTGGGGAGGACAGAGCTTAGATCAGAGAAAGTCTTTTTGAGGCACTTAGCTATGCGGGGTAGATCAGTGGTGAAGGTACCATCAATGGACAGCTGTGATGGTGGGAGGGAGTGGGTCTTTCCATTGAGCTCCTTTATATTGTCCCAGAAGGCACGGGATGAGCCCCAAGTGGAAGCAAGGGTGGTTTGATAATATTCAGCCTTAGCCTGACTTATAGTCCAGGTGCACCTATTACGTGCTGCATTATAGGCTTGTCTGTAAGCCAGTTTGCCTGTCGTGACAGCAATATGCCAGAGATTATCTCTTTGTTTAAGTTTTTGGATAAGGGACAGGGGAGATCCAAGAGACATTCTGTTTTTTGGTATGGGTTCTGGTCAGGGGGGTGAAAAGGTCACAGGCCTTGCTGAATGCATTGGAGAAATAGGCTAGGGCAGAGTCAATATCTGCTGTGAGTGGGACTGGTGACCAGTCAAGTTGGGCTAGGTCCATTTTCAGCTGAAAACGCCGGCATGAGGTGATCAGGGACACCAGTTTTGGAGTGGGGAATGACCAATGACAAAGGACAGGAGAATGGTCACTAAGAGAGTCGGGTAGTACGTTAATATCCCTGATTTTATGAGGGCAGTTTGACAGAATTACATCTAGGAGGGTGCTGGAGCCACTTGACCAGTTAAATCTGGTAGGCGAGGTAACTAGTTGGGTCATATCTAGAGCAGTAAAGGAGTCTCTGATATGGGCGGCAGAGGTACCCAGCCAATTGACATTGAGGTCACCTAGGATAAGCTTCACCACCTTGTTTGGGAGTATGGTGAGGTAATCAATGAGAATTGGACTGCTTGTCCCTGGTCCCTCGGGGGTATGTAAGACTCGTCATGAAAGGGGGACCCTAGCTAGGTCTGGGGTAACCTTAGGGTGAGGGCTTGGGCACTAAAACCAAGCTTGGGGGCTGGGAGTGCTTGGCCTAAGAGTGTGTCACGATAAAGACTGCACACCCACCACCACATTTGCTCTATGCATTCTTCCCTGAAAAGAGTGTAGCCAGGGAGGGAGATAACAGAGTCGGGAGTTTTTTGGAGAACCAGGTATTGACTAGCGCTATGATAGCTGGTCAGTGCTGTACAACCCAGCACTGGAAAGTGGCGGATTTTTTTAGTAGGCTGCAAATATTCATAGAGGCCTTGCAGAGGCCAGTTCTGGGGGAGGGTATGGGGTGGTTAGTTGACATCGGCCCAGGGTTGGGGTGTATGTTCCCAGAGAACAGTAGGAGTAGAGCAATTAATCTGATGAGTGGACTGTGGTGACTAGGACCCTTAGTCAGGTACCGTGCAAGGTTATATTAGTGGCGTGCACAGAAGATGGGTAGGGAATGGAGGGTGGGTATAAAAGGAAGGTGGGCACAAGAGTCCCAGATGGGGAAGGGGAGGGGTGTTGGCTGGTGGCGGGTGCAGTGGAGTGATAGGGATGGCCAAGTGGGGGTTGTCCAGCGGGGTGGGGTGGTGGGGAAGGTGGGGCTCGGGGTGGGGGTAAGGGAGTAGGGTGGGACATGGGCTGGGTGAAAGATAACCAAGAGTAGGCTGAGTGTGATAGCCATGGTGCCCATTGCTATTTCTATTGAGGTGTAATGGGAATAACTGACCTTCAGTGAGGGTGACTGCCACTGTGAAGTAGTGGTGGCTGCTGCCTGATGCCAAAGGTACAGGTTTGAACCCCAGGAAGGGGGGTTATGGGACCTCGCATAGAGTACGGTGGACTTGGCTAGTGGGCAATGAGAGGCTGGAAAAGGTGCTCTGAGGAAGTGGAAATAGTGACTCCTAGTTGCCATTCTGGGTACTTAAGGGTGGGGGGAGCGGTGAGTAGGTGGTGAAGAGGAAGAGAAAAGGGGGCAAAAGTAGGGTGAGGTGAAAGAGGTGGCAAGAGGAGCAAGGAGGTTCTAGGCAGAGACTGAGGCAGGAGAAGCTGGGAGGACAGAGTGCCTGCAAGTAGTAAAGATAGGGAGATACAGAGTGGTTGGTAAATGACAGGGAGGGGGGCTCCCTCTGGTGGCAGATGAGTATAAGCTGCAAATGGGAAAGAGGGGACTTAGTTTCACAATGCTACAGGAAGTCACATGACAGGATAAGGAAATAAATTGAGGGGTCGGGCTTGGGGTGGGTGAGGCAGTCGACATGATCAGAGCATCAATGGGCTAACACCCCTCACAAATGATGCCAGCAGGGAGGACAGCCTTACCTATTAAGGCTCTCATTCAGTTCCCTGCTCCCGTGGAGTGCTGTGTGCTGCTGTGTTGCTGTGGGTGGGGGAGATCCTGAGGTCTATTTGGAAGGGAGAACAAGGGGGATATTAGCATGCAGTGGGAGAGTTTACCAGTACCAAGACCCCTAAGTGCGCATACGTTAAGTGTCGGACTAGCTATCGGGACAGAGTCCCTGGTGCACATGCGCAAGATTTGGCCAGCAAGATGGCAATAGAATGCCAGAAGAGTCCCTGTACCAGGTAAGACCCAGCTAAGCTTTCACAAGTAACACTGTAATGGCACTATGATAACAGCAAATATCCCCACACAGTATTCTCAAAAACATGTACAATATAGCCATTATTTAAAAAATATCCATGTATGAATAACAATAAATATCTCTTGATACACAGACTCTTATTATATAAGAAATGGACATAATTAATACTGAAGAAAGAGTTCCTTATCATGGGTTGTCCTTTACACCCACAAATCTAATGAACACTTTTGACACAACCTCCTCACAGTGGTTGGTGTTATGGGAGGAAACAGTGATTTACAATGAATCAGTAAACCCCTACCTGTCTAACATCTCACTGTGGCACAGGTTTATTAACAACATAATGATGGTGTGGTGAGACACTGAGGAGAATTTATCCTCTTCATGCAGTTTTGGAAAAGGTAATAGAAATCTGAAGTTTAGTGTCATGAGCGGTCAGAAAAGTGTTTTTTCCTCTATGTCACCATTATCACGAAGGAGTAGATACAAATCTTTTTAGCAGATCAACAAATCATAATACCCTCCTTCTTGCAAATCCATGTCACCCCTGCCACACCTTCAGAAATATACCTGCTAGTCAATTTCTGTGTATACAGTGAAACTGCAGTTCAATGGAGATTTTTGAAGAAATTCCGAGTGACTTAAATCATAGATTCCTAGAGAGATTACATCAGGGCAGATGTGGACGTTGCATATAATAGTGCAAAAAACACAGAGCTGCAGACCCTATTGCACATCCCACTACAAATGCTGTTACTCAGACCAAAAGGTGCAATTTCATTACAACCTTTATTACGCAGGCTAGTGCTGTACAAGAGGTGATCAGACAGAATTGGAGAATTCTGAAAACTGAGATAAAGCTCAGGGAATGGACCAAAAGTCTCCCCAGAATAGTATATAAATGTCTTCATAATTTGAGGGACTGGGTCACTCACGGTCTGCAGATTACACCCAACACCACTATTGTGCCAGCATTGCTGGCTGGTGTGTCATCGGTATGGTAGATGTAAATTTTGTGGAAGAATTACTGTGGCAAAAGAGTTTGAAAACCCTAGCACTGAGGAGACTTTAAAGATACAGTAGTTCATTAAATGTAACACTACTAATGTAGTGTATGTGTCCACATGCACTGACTCCAGTTTCTATGTAGGTCTCCCCAAGAGAAAACTAAAAAAGCGAGTGGGGAACCAGATTAGGGCTATTTCCTAGGGCAACCTGGATAATGCTATGGAAGCCCATACTACAAGAGTCACTTTTCCTACGGAACATGTGATTTCCTTTATTGGCATTGAAAAGGTTGTTTTCAGACTGAGGGGGTGATGCTGTTAAATTGCTATCAAAACAAGAAGGGTACTGGATTTTTAAGCTCAAAGCCACAACAGGCAAAGTCCTGAATGACAAAATTCAGCTGATCCCATTTTTGTAATTTGATTTAAGGCAGCACTTAGTAGCTATAGTTTTCAGCATGTTTAATTGTTATGCTACAACACCCTGGAGATACATGATAGCAACATCAACAATTCTCAGTATAGTGTCTTTTAGTTATAAAGTTGCAGCTATCAAGTTTAAATGTGGTTATGCTATGTTCACTTTATTGTATGTATTTGCTTTAAAGCCATCTGGTCGTCCTTTAGATGCTGTATATAAACAAGTTGGACATTAGGGGGAGCAGTGTCTCTTGACAAAGCATGGAGTGCGAAATGTTGAGGCTCCCTTCTGTGCTTGCTGGCTGCTTACTCTTTTTGTTGCATTCAATAAAGGAGTTTTCATCACTGAAACTCTCCTTCCTTTCAATGTTTCTGGCACGTGAGTGCAACATTTTCTTTCTGCTACTATGCCAATATATACTTGGCCATCCGAGAGGGTCAATTTGTTCAAACACCAGAAGGAAATCCATATTATGACAAGTTTGTCCTATACAGGAGGTTAATTAACTATTTGTTTTTAACTTAGCACAGTTCCATTGAGGAACTATAAGAATTTAGGTTGGCAAGCAATGTGAGAAGGAAGCAGGGAGGGCTGGGGGGATACTGGAATGTATAGGGAGAGGCATCATCAGCAGAAAACAGGAAGTTGTTATCCCTCTGTACAGACAGTTGGTGAGACCTCATCTGGAGTACTGCGTCCAGTTCAGGAGACCTCATTTCTGCAAGGACATAGACAGGATGGAGGCAGTCCAGAGGAGGGCAACTAATATGGTGCAGGGTCTGCAAGAGAAGCCATATGAGGAGACTAAAGGAGCTTAATATGTGCACCCTGCAAGGAAAGGAAGGAGAGGGGACATGTTAGAAACTTTAAGTACCTCAGTGGAATCAATAAAGTCCAAGAGGATAGCATCTTTCTGAAAAAGAGATGTGCAACAACAAGGTGACACAATTTGAAGATAGAGGGGACAGTCTAGGGGAATGTGAAGAAGTATTTTTCACAGAGAGGGTGGTGGATGCATGAGCAGCCTTTCTGAGGAGGTTGGGGTCTCAAAACTGTGGGAGAATTTAAGAATTCAATGGACAGACATAAGACCATACTTGTGGGGATAGGAAAAATAGGCAGTTGGTTAACTAGGATCTGCAGCTCATCCTGTAGGTAGGGAAATGGGCAGACTAGGTGGGGCAAGCGGTCCTTATCTGCCATCAAATTCTATGTTTCTATGTTGGAAATATGATACAGAATTTTAAAGTACACATAGGTGAACACCAATGCAGTATCGCTAAGAAACAAATGGACAATGCTTTGGCGAAACATGTTGCCATATGTGGGCATGGACACCATTTTAGTTTCCAGGGGACTGAAAACAAAATGTATTTATTTATTAGCTTTGCAACCGAGTAAGTGCACTAGACAGGATTGCCTATTTTCAGGCTATTTTCAGGCATGACCTCAGAGATTACAGTTCAAACAAGTTACAAACAATAGTACAAGGAGGAGCTGATACAATGCAGTACATAAAGAGATCAACAACCTTATATGACAGTAGAATTTCTTAGCATGAAAGTGATGGTATACATAGCATAAGCATAAGCATTATGGTACAAAAGAGATAAAAACAGCTTGCAGAGATCAGTAACATAAGTGCATAACAGCAGTGCTGGTGGCATAGGATGACGGTATGGGACAGGGAAGGGGATAGTAGTGCAACGGCAAATAAAGAGGTGTAATACATAAACTAAAGACATTTACATGCATCTAGGGAGGTGAGGTAATTAAAGAGTGCATGTTTGAAAGCAGGGTGAGAACTGGAGCTTCTAAGGGAAAATGGAAGGGAGTTTCAGAATTTGAGAGCGTAGATGGACCGGAGTGGTCAGGGGAAGTCAACTGCAGTGAACATGGCTGCAAGGAAGGAGGGGAGAGAAGAATGATTTATATTGTTGGTCAGGCGGCCTATGGAATATAAACGCTAGGAGGAGGGGGATAACCAGCGGAGGTCAGAGTAAAGTGTGCAGCAAAATGTGCAGCAGTGTTTAAGCAGACAAGGCAAATCTGCAAACATTGTTTTAGGCAACATCCCATGCTTGACGGATGTTTGCCTGCTCTTGAGCAAAAACTGGCAGTGCATAGCAAAGACCAGGGAGCAGAAGTCCTTGGGTGATGGAGATCCTAGCAGCAGGGGTCAGGGCATGGTGGACATGACAAGCCAACGCAATTTTGGCATTGACAGATTGAGATACTGCATTGACATGGAGAGAGAAACTGAGACACGGATCCAGAGTGATCCCTAAGTGTTTGAATGAGTTGATAACTTGTACCAGGGAACCATCAAGACAAGAGACCAGAAATGAGGGGCTTAGGGCATTCAGCTTTCTGCAGGATCCGAAGAACATGGTCTTGGTCTTGGCAACATTTAATATGAGGTGGTGAGATGTGAGCCATGTTTGGATTCATTGCAGGTCTGAAGAGGTGGGAATTAATGTCAGAGATGGAGCTAGAGGAGGTATAGAGGACCAAGTTGTCAGCATTGAGTAAAGTGTGACAGTGGGCGGGAATAGTAGGTAGATTGTTTATAAATATAGAAAAGGGCAGGGGTCCCAAGGATGGAACCTTTTGGAACACCAGTAGATAGAGGGTCAGGGAGGAGAGGACTCTACAGTAGGAGACTGACTAGGTGCAATTGTGCAGGTGCTGTAGCTGGAGAACAAGGCAATAGTGGACTGGAAGGTACCCAGTGAACCTAGCTGACACAAGAGCAGTGAATGGTTGACCAAGTTGAAAGCCTTCATTAAGTCAATAAAAACAGCCTCCATAAGTTGGCCTCTATCCATGGTGGTTGAGGTGTCGTTAGTGAAGTGCACTAGGGCAGTCAAGGTGCTGTGGCCTGGTTTGAAGCCATGCTGAGCAGGAGATAGTAGGTCATAGTTGGCTACAAAGTCTGACACCTGATGATAGATAAGTTCAACTTGGGATAAGAGAAGGGACCTGAACCAGAAATTGTTAAAATGAGAGATATCTGGCAATATCGATGGGGCTTTTCCCTCCAGGACTGAATGGACAGATTCAGTTGAATTCTTTCTTTACCTAACTTTGATGTAATTTAATTAATTCAGTCCATTTCTTATATTAAGAGTTTGCATATTTATTGTCAATCATATATGGTGTTTTTAGATAACAGATATATTTTACATGTTTCTGAATATATTAGTCCACTTTTAATTATGTTAGTGTGATGCCACCAAGTAACTTGAATTATTAACCTAACTTGCTGCACTCTTTTTCATTTTTAATATTCCATTTCTTGTTTTCTTTTCCCATTCCCTCTATTTTGTCCCATCACCCCTCTCCCTTTTTATTCTTATTGCTGCATTTTACTACTATATTTGTTGAAGCAGAGTGCAATTTGTAAGGCATTATCTAAGTTAGCACTGCATTGTCCTTGTAAAAACTGCAAGCATTGCACAGCATTTTTGCACAAGTTCAACTGACACTTTATTATTCATGAGCACTTTAAAGCTGTTGCCACTGTGTTGTTTGTTATTTGCATATTGCACAGTATTTGACAGGTGATTGCTTTACCCAACATGCCTTTGATAAAGCATGAGGCAATGATTTGAAACATCATGCGGCTGCAAGGGTTGCTACTCCTTAATTATTTTGGTCACTAATAAAAGTGTTTAACAACTCCAAAGTCATAGAAATTTCTTTGATCTTCTAGGACGTTTGCAGCCCAGCTTGGTTTCAAGCTTCTCTTTGTTTCTTCTGACTGTGGTGAACCATCCTTGGTACTCTGTGAACAAACTGATTTGCTAACTGACTCTACAAGCTGTGTGGTAGTATTGCACAAGTGTATGTCATCATCATCATCAAAACACATTAACTGACCATTGTCAAACTCACCGTCATCATCCAAGTCACCATCATCATAATAAATATCAAGATTCATACTATTTTCTAATCAGTGCAGTTTCACTCAGGCTACATTCCAACTTTCCCATGCTAAATCTCCTTTTTATGTTCTTCGTGCATGCAAGCGCAGATGAGCATGTTGATATGAGAGTTGCAGTAGAGGGGTGTGGTGGGGTGTGTCCAATGGAGAGGTCTGTTCAAGGGCAGGGTTGGTGCAGGTGAATCAGGAGGCAGACTGTTGATGACACACTTTCTGGTTTTGGGGCAGAGTGGGCAAGGTTTTTAAGGACAGAGCCAAACCAATAGTGATGCAGCTCTGTTCTTTGATCTATAGATATGTCTATGTTGCTGTCAGCAGCCTAGAGGTGTTAGTGGAGTTGCGTAGCATTGGAGCGTGGTTCTTTGATTTGTAGAGGATAGCCTGTCCCTGTCATGAAAAGTGCAGCTGTAGCAAAGGCTGATTTAGAAATTAATGTTAACTACTAAGAAAATAGGGTCGGTCCTCTCAGGCATACTAGCATGGTGGCTCAGTTCTTTGATTTGTACAGCATAGCCTGTCGCTGTCATGAAAAGTGCAGCCAGTAGCAACGCTCATTTAGAAATCAACATTAACTACTAAGAAAATAGGGTCGATCCTCTCAGACATACTAACATGGCAGCTCAGTTCTTTGATTTGTACAGTATTTTATTTATTTTTTATTTATTTAATGAGATTGGAATTGCAAACCTTTGAGTCAAGGACTCATTTACAAAGGCTCCTCATCAAGGTACAAAGACAGTTACACAAACAATTACAGGTGCAGAGTAGTCTCAGTGATGACATAAAAGGAGATATAACTTTTTCTACACAATTATGTACACAATAAAGCTTAAGGTATGATCGTATCCAATGTGGTAGCTAATCATCAATGCATGAAACAACATATGGCATGAGTTCAGTTTACATAAGTGATTATAGGTAGAGTTGGGAGGGTCCTGGTGAGGTAGGGTCAAAGTAGTTATGCACAGTTACAACAGGGGATGATCAAATGGTACCTAATAGCAGTTTTGAAAGGGCCAATCCATTGATTGAGGAGATATCAGAGGAAGGAGTTGATCAGGATGGGGCTCGGTAAAAATGACCTTTGGGCCAGTATGCGTCCTGACTCTGGGCATGAAAAGATCCTTTGTGCAGAACTCTGGGTGGAGACAGTAGAGATGGATGGGCTGAGTACAGTAGATAGGTCAGGAGGCATTAAGCCAGCTACTATTTTCTTGGTGAAGAGACAAGTTTGGTAGTGTAATCTCTCATCAAAGTTGAGTAAATCTGCATGTGCATATAGTGTACAGGTGTGGGTAAGTCTGCTGGCACCAGTAAGTAGCTGACAGACCTTGTTTAGAGCCATTTTGATTCTTCTGAGTGCAGTTTTGTCTGCTGCGCCATACACTAGAAGGTCATAGTCCACTAGGGAAAGGATTGAGGAGGTGCCAGCCTCATGGCTTCAGGGGGAGGCAGTTCTTGTGGCGGAAGAGCAGGCCAACACGTGAGTTTATAGCAGATGCAAGGCTGCATGTATGGTCATGAAAGGAGAGGGCAGTGTCAAAGGTTATGCCAAGGTATTTAAAGATTTTGACTCATTCAAGAGGAAGGAGTGTACTAGAAAGTACTGAAAGGGGGGTGTCCTTGTGCTTGTTTTGATTGTGTGAGAAAAGCATGAGCTTAGTCTTCTTTAGACTGATTATGAGTCTTAGGTCTAGGAACCAGGCTTCAGCCTGGTTGAAGGAATTTTGGATGGCACTTTGGAGGTGGGCTGGGACCTGGTGGGATGAGAAGAGGACTGCATCATCTGCGTAAAGGAGTATTTTTTTGGAGCAGGATTTGGGAAGCAAGTTTAAGTGCAGACTAAAAAGCAGTGGGCCGAGGATTGAGCCCTGCAGGACTCCTGAATGGACCTGCCAATTGCTGGAGAAGGTGCTATTAATTTTCACACACCGCGAGTGAGAGGTGAGGTAGTTGGTGAATCAGGCCAGGGGACTTTTGAGAACCTAGTTGAGATAGGGTGGCTATGAGAAGAGGTGGCTGATGGTATCGAAGGCTTTCAATTGGTCAATGTAAAATGCACCCAAGAGGAGTCCTTTATCAAGGGCTGTGTGTATATTGTTGGAAAATTTAAGGAGAGCAGTGGAGGTACTATGCCCCCTGATATTTTCTAGGGCTTTTGAGGGGGATCTATATCAGTTTGTAGTTCCCAGGGGAAGTACGGTCCCAACCTTTGTGTATAGGGGTGACCATGGCATTCTTCCAGACAAGGGGGAATTGGCTGAGGCAGAGGGAGTGATTGAGAAGGCTGGTGATGGGTACAAGCACTATGTCCAGCACTAATTATAGGAGCTTGAGGTTCAGCGTGTCATTACTGTAGTTAGCACCACTGAGGTCTTTGAGCAGGTATGGTTTGGCTTCATTTGTAGTGAGGGTCCAGAAGTAGAAAGTGGGGTAGGGGAGGTGGTGGGGTGGGCAGGAACAGAGTCAAAGAAATTAGTGGGGAGAATCGCACTGAGGTCTGTGAAGATGACGTTGAGACCATCAGCAATAGCTTGTGGGTCTGTGGAGAGTGAGCCATTAGTGTCATGTTGGGCCTGGGTTGGGGGGTGATATGATTTTCCATTGAGTTTCTTTATATTGTCCCAGAACTTACAGGCACACCCCAGGAGGAGGCAAGGGTGAACCTGTAGTAGTCTGATTTTGCCTTACAGGTGCCCAGGTGCATTTGTTGTGTACAGTACTGTAGGCTTGCCTGTCCGTTGGCTTGCTAGATTCTAGTGCCCAGTGCCAGAGGTTGTCTCTGCTCTGCAACCTAATTGATGAGACAAGGGTAATCCATGGGAGTCATGCCTCTTATTAAACTGTTTAGTAATGGGAGTGAAGATGTCACATGCGGCATTAAATGAGTGGACAAAGTAGCTGAAAGCAGTGTCAACAATAGCTTAATCAGGGTCCAGTCCCAGAGGGCAAGGTGCTGTCTGAGTTGGGCCAGTTTGCCAGGTCATAGACGACACCAAAGGGCAACTTTTGGCACTGGCTTGTTCATTTTACAGTACCAGAAGAGGATGATGGGGGAGTGGTCACTTAGTGCATTGGGCAGCATGGTGGTGTCAGTAATTTTATGGGGTCAGTTCAAGAGGACAATGTCCAGTAGCATGGTGGTACCAATGGTAGGGTCTGGCAAGGTGGGGGAAGTAACAAGCAGGGTGAGATCGAAGGCTGTGATAGCATCTTTAGCTTGGGAGGCAGAGCTGGCAAACCAGTTGATATTAAGGTCTCCCATAGTGATCTGTTCCATTTTGCTGGGAAGGTTGGCGATGTGCTCTAGTAGTGACTAAAGTGCAAGATTTTGGTGGCATGGGGGGATATAGGTTGCAGTTATTATTAGTGGTGCTCTGGAGGTACCAGGGGTGATTTAAAGAGAGATAGCCTGGGCTTCATGCTACAGCTGGGGGGGGAGCCCTTGCAGGATATCATGGAAGTATATGGCACAGCCTCCTACACATTTCCCTACTCTATCTTCCCTGAAGAGTGTGTATCCTGGCAGGGCAATAAAAGAATCAGGGGTGGTCTTGGAGAGCCATGCTTCAACTACAGCTAAGACATATGGCTAGTGCTGGGCAAGCCATCCCTGAAGGTCGTCAGATTTCTTAAGGAGACTGCATATGTTCATTGAGGCCAGGCAGAGTCCAGATGATGTTAGAGGCATGTCTGGGTTTGGATGTGGTGGGACCTGGGTTGGAGTGGATGTTGCCTGATGGCAGGAGGAGGAGGAGGAGGAGATGAGTCTTAAGAGAGCCAAGTGCTGTCTATGGCATGTGAGCAGTGTACCATGTGTGTCTGTCCCCGGGGTCCATAGGGATGGGGAGAGAGCGAAGTGCTGGGATGACCAGGTAGAGTGGGGACCAAGGAGAGTCAGTGGATGGGGGAGGCAAGATGAGATGAGCTGGAGGGTGCACAAGTGGGGGGGATGGTTGGTGTGCTGGGGAGTGGTTGAGGGAGGTATGAGTGTGGGTGAGTAAGCATGAGTGCAGTATCTAAGGGGGAAGGGAAGTGCTGGAGTGGAGATGGATAAGGACAAGCAGTGCCAGATTGGTGGGTGCCTGGACTGCATACTTGATGGCTATGTTCTGAAGCTTATAGGGGATAATGGTTGCTTTTGGATATGTGGCAGCCCCTTTGGCACAGTGGCAGGGCCATGGACTATGGTGTGGGGGGTACAAGGTTCAAAGCCCAGGGTGGGGAGCCTGGTTTTGACCTACGAATAATGGGTTGCCATGGCCCATGAAGTGTGTGGTGAAAGGAGGAGTTGAGAAAGGGCCAGTAGTGACTCTAGGGGCATTAAGGGTAATGCACATGGGTACTGGAGAGTAGGTATGGGACAGCAGTGGTGGAGTAGAGATAGTCAAGTTGACGGTGGGGTAAAAACACAGGAGAATGGGTCAGCAGAGAGCAGCTGGAGATGTAGAGTAAGTCAGCCTGAGGTGAGTGGAGAGATACAGAGGGAGAGGTGGTGTGTTGTACTGCCACCAAGAGGTAGGAGAATATAACCTGCAGAGGGGAAGTGGGGACATAGAAAAAGTGAGTCAGGAAGTCACGTGCCAGGTGAGTCCTTAAATTGAGGAAGCCCTGGGGTGGGTGGGGCAGTTAACGTGAAGTATGGGCAAACACCTCACTAAACACAGGTGTTGGAGAGGACTCTCATACCTTTAGCAGCTCTTAGAACTCCCAATGTCGCTGCTGGTTGCAGGCTTGCTTGTGGAGAGGAAGGGGTTCCAGGCTGCCTATGTTGGGGAGAAACAAAGGGAATTAGTATGCAGCAGAAGAGGGAGTATAGCCTGTTCCTCTTATGAAAATTGCAGCTGTAGCAATGAATGTTTCAGAAATCAACATTAACTACTAAGAAAATAGGGTCGGTCCTCTCAGACATACTAACAGTACCAGAGATACCGCTCTGCTCTGTCTCGCTGTGTCTCTCAAAATAGGGTCCTCTCAGACACAGTATCCCACTGTGAAATGATTGGTTAGGGTCTCTTATGAGCAGGTATGCGCTTGAATGAGATATTTTCTTACATGGAAAATTACCTAGCTTAAATAGAGAGCTTTTTCACAAATGTTGATGAGTGGTGTTTTTGTTTTTTTTTAGTTTCCCACTCCCACTATGTGCTGTTCTCCCCTCTCCTGCCCCAGCACAAAGGCAGCAAATAAATACAAAACAACCTGGCAAATTGCAGAAACTGGAAATTACATTTAATTTTGCCACGTACATGATCATTCTGCCCACTACGTACATGAACAAACAACGTGAAGTAAGGGTTTAATTTTTTTTGTTGCACACCTATAGCGTTGCATTTTAGGACTAACTTACTGTGTCTGCAATGGTTTGCTTAGGTATAAAGCATTGCATATGCCAGTATCACTGTCCAGACATGGTTGGAAACACCATACTGGCAGTAGTAACAGTACATGCCATTTTCTGGCCATAATCCACCTCAGCAATACCATAAACCCTTCTTCTCCCTCCCTTCCACTGTGTGCTGTCCACCTGGCACCCTCTGATACCCATCCCCATACTCAGTCAAGTCCTCCTTCTCTCTTCCACTGCATGTTGCCCACCCCACACCCTCTGTTTCCCATCCCCATGCCAACATCGGGGTGCCTAATCCCTGTGTCTACATGTTCCCTCCAACCATCACTATTGTGGCACACTGGGAGCCCATCACAATGTGCTTAAATTAATATTTTTCCCTGTAAAATAAAGGAAACCATTATCCAAAGTCCTTTTTTTACCTGTAGAAAAGAAAACGGTCCCTCGACATCTCCTCACTTCCCCATCCCCACCCTCCAACTTTGCACCCCCTCCTCACGCACCCCCCGTTATCCTATACTTACCTCCAGAAGTCAGGTGCTGTCATCTTCTCTGGACCAGGGACACGCCTGCAACTTTTGAAAGCTGAACTCTGAACTGAGGAATCAGGTAAGCACTGTATAAGGGGAGTCAATGAGGGGTTTCAACTTATGCTGATATCTCAGCCATTTTGGGAATTTTGGGCCCAAAATTTCAACATGAGGTTCTTGGGACCCCACCTCATGAACACTATTGCTATCATTTCATTACTCAGTCCCGAAAGGTGGTTTCACACTTGCTGTGCGGAATCACCTTTCAGGACCGACTAACAAAATGACAGTGCCACTGTTCATAAGGTGGGGTCCCAAAAAGCCCATGTTGCTAATTTGGTGACACAATTCCCAAAAATGACTTCGTTACAAGTGTGCGTTGTGCATCTTCTAGGCACGCTTAGTAACTTGCTAATTTACATTTTCACTCCAGAATTTCAACATTGCCATTTTTTCATTCTCCTTATGAATAATACAGCTGTCATTTTTCACATCTTTCCTGAAATGTTTTTTCGCACATGTGGTACAGAATGACCCGGTCACTCTGCGAAATCACCTTTTGGGATGAGTGAACAAAATGACAGTGGCACTTTTCACGAGGTGGGGTCCCAAAAGGCCATGTTGACAATTTGATGAAATAACTCTAAAACTGTCCAAGTTAAACCTGATCATTCAAAATTTTCTACGCATGTGTGTAACTTTGGTCATGTTCTATATTTTCATTACAAATTTTCAATATAGCATTTTTACTACACCACCTCATGAACAGTTCAGCTGTCATTTTTCATATCCTGCCCATAATGTGTTTTCACACCTGTGGCGTGGAATGCCATTTTCCCACTAATTAGAAATGTTTCACCTACAGGGTTCATGAGGTGGGATGATAAGAAGACTATGTTCAACATTTAGGATCAAAATATGAAAAAAATGACAAAGTTATGGCCAGTACTTCATGAACATGACAGCTGTCATTTTTCAGATCCTGGCAAATATGTGTTTTTGCATCCCGAAATGTGATTTTGCTGTTGTTGTGTAAGAAGACCATTTGGAACAGGAGCTGAAACTTTTTTTCACCTTTGTTCATGAATTGGGGTCATAGAATGCTACATTGAAAATTTGGTGTGAAAATATTAATAAACAACAACGTTATGGGCCTGCGCTTAAATTAGCAAATGCAGGCTTTGGTACTTTTCAATATTTTTACACCAAATTTTCAACATAGCCATTTCTTCACAGAACCTCATGAATGTGACAGCTACCATTTTTCAGATCTTGGCCAAAATGTTTTTTTGCATCCCAAAAGGTAATTTCACAGCCACTGCATGAAAGGTGATTTTGCAGCCACTGCGTGAAATCACCTTTCAGGCAGGAGTTGAAATTGTACTCTGCCGTTCTTCATGAAGTGGGGTAATAAGATGGCTCTGTTGAAAATGTGGTGTAAAAATATTAAAGAACAATGAAGTTATGAACCCGTGTTGGAATTTGCCAATGCAAGCTCATAACCCCCAAATTACACTAGTGCACATGACAAACATTCAGCATTAACAAATGCTTGTTAAGTGTATGTATGCTGCTTTAAAGTAATCATTCAGACATATAGAGAAATGATTCTACACTGCAGAAAAGCTTTTCCTGCCTCTTTTTCTTGGAAGTGAATCAGATACTGGCTATACTTATGAGGTATTGGTCAATGCTGGAAAATATCTTTGAATACTATAAGTTGCACATCAATTTGTAGTGACACCTGTAGCAGCAGTATGCAAATTCTCTACAGCGAATTGTAGTGGAGGGTTAGTGGTATTATGCAAAACAGTAGTTGTATTTATTGATGTTGAAGTAGTGGAAGACAATGACTGGTTATCATCATGTACATTGGCGAGAGAATTGCCTGGGAAGCTATAATCATCGGCAGCATCATTATTATTATCACAATCTTTACCATCACTACAGTCTATAAGCTCACTATTAACATTGTCTACTTTCACATTCAACTACAACCAGCTCTGAATCATCATGCTGCTAGCTGCATAATCGAGCTGACTTGATGAGACCAAGGCCTTTTCTGCTGGCAAATTTTGTATGTTCAGTATCATCATTTATAGAATGATCATTGATGCTCTCTGTCCGTAGTTCAGTATTTTGGGTAGCTCCTTGTGACACTACTGAACATCTGGTACAATGTGTGTTTTTTTAAACTGAGATGATGTATTTTCTTCATGTATAAGTGGACTTTCGGGTTTAACTGAGCAACCAGATCTTGTTTAGGTTACATTTGCTGAGCACGGGCTGTCACTTTCTTTAGAGCTAGCTATAGTCTTCTGGGGCATTTGGCCTACTTTCAGAGTCTATTATTCTTAATTATTGTTAAGTATTATTATATTACTTGAAGAAAAATGCTGTCTCACTGGGAGATCGGTCATACACCCTTAAGTCAGAGTAACAGGTGCCAGCCCTTAAAGGAACAGTAAAACAGTGAAACTACTGAGCTCAGAAATATATATATATATTTTTTTATTTAGTTGTTTAACCAGGAGTAGAACACTAAGCTGAAAGCTTTTTTACAGGAGCGACCTGGGAGCACAGGGAAGTTAAGTGAGTTACTCAGCATCGCACAATATGCAAGTGAAAGCTGTAGGATTTAAACCCAGGTCTGGTCTGCTGGATGTCCCCAGATTTGCAGCTCAGAGCCTTAAACCACTGCACTATACTGCCTTAGAGTACTTGAAGAAATAAAGAGTAACAGGAGCTGTCACTTTTAGGAACAGCAAAAGAGCAACACTACTGGTATCATAAATATTTTAGATTATTCAAAGAAAAATTTTTATCTCACTTGGAGATTATGTGTAGTGAATCAACCTTTCATCAGAGTAACAGGTGCTGTCACTGCATGACAGTAAACAGAGCCACTAACCACAAATAGGCTCAGAAATATTTTAACTTCACAATATCACAGAACTAGTGGATGTGGCCCTTGACTCCTTCCTGCCTTAGTGCCCTACCCTAGGCCTTGCAGTTCTAATACTATATTTTTTTTTTTTGGAAGTCAGTTTGTAAATTTTTTTTAAATCTTACCTCTAGTAATCAGAGAAAGCCCTGAAGCCCACTCCCAATGCCTACCTCTCCAACAATTGTCATTCTTTTTTTGTTGTTGTTCTCTCCCTATTCAGTAATATTTTAGCCAGAGTTGGATTTAAAAAATATACAGTACATTTGCTCTGCTACTTACATCTTACATTTTCTCCTTTCCTAATCCTGCCTGCCCTAAAAAACAGCCTAATATGATGTATCTGTCTCTGTCCTTCTCCTCTACTGTCACAACATGCGTCTTCTGTCAGTGCCACCACCAGGCCCAGAACAACGCTATATACAGTATATTTTTTAAGGATACTCAGTTTCCACGCAAAAGTTGTTTTCTTTTAATACACATTGCATATGTATTGCTTCTGGAGGATGCAGTCCCTGCCAGTGGCTTACCTCCCCAATCAGTTTCAGCAACTATTTGTGTTGCTCTTTGTCTTCAAGTTTAGTAGTTAAGAGATGAATTTTCTTTGCCCTGCTGCAGGGCTTAATCCTGCCTGAATCCTCCTGCCTGACTGTCCTGAAAAGCTGCCTTTAATTTATTTTATTTATAATCTGTCCCTCATTCTTGCCACACAATGGAAATGCTGCTGTCCTGCTCACACAAGTGTTTGCAACCTGTTACACTTCCATCTGACCCTGCTGAGGTGATATGAGGGATTTATAAACCCACACAATGTCATCCTGGTGGTTCCAGTCACAGCAGACCTAACATCATCAGGGCCATAGTGGGCAAACAGACAAGATGCCTGACTGGACTGCGACTAGAGCTATCACATGACCCCCCCCCATGACTGCCAGAACTTGGTTCACATGCAAGAGGAGAAGGACTGGAAAGAGAGATAGAGAGAGAGAGAGAGAGAGAGAGAGGCCTCAGAATGAGAGACAAGCTACAGAGGTTGGAACACAGCCCAGTGTGCACACTCACACTAGGAGGATGGACTCATCTTCATGTGCATCCTGTACCTGGTCCTCACTGCTACCTGCTGCTGTCTGTCTCAGTGACTGACATGACTGTGTGACTCGTTGATGCTCCACTTACTCATTGCTTTTTTCTGCCCCCACCCCACAACAATATTAATACTCCTCCTGCAACATGTGTCTCTTGCTCTCTCTCTCTCTCTCTCTCTCTGTCGCTAGTCTGTGACTGTATGTGTTTCACTGCAGGTGCTGGACTAATTTGGGGTCATGTTTTTTTTTGTGTGGGTTTTGGCAGTGGAATCCAAACCAGATGTTTAATGCTGATCACTTTTCCCCTTGTTTAACACTGATACCCTGTCTACCACAGCAGTGTTCCCTACAATAGGCAAGGGCAGCCCACAGCACTTGAACATCAAAATCATTAAGGCTTTGATACCAGCCATGCTGGGTGGTACTGCTGCAGTGGGCAGCTACTCTCCCCCAACCAGCATCAGAATCTGAATGTACTGACTTTGCATTGATCTGCACACTCCCACTGTCCGGAATGAGGGTTCAGGCTCATAATCTAAAATCAAGTCCTCTGCATGATAACACAGTGTACAACCGCCAGTACCACTGAGCTGGGCTATGTATTCATTTTTTTTCTTTCATTCAGTCTATTTATTTTTCTTCTCAGCTGACCATCCCATGTCTGGACCAATCCCTCCAGTGCTGTCACCTGACATCCCTAGATCTTGCCTTCTTTCTAGGTGACCTCTGCCACAGAACCTGCTCAGAGGTGCACTGTTACTGATCTGGGGCTGTCAGGGACTGAGCCATCATCTGGAGTTTTTTCCTTCAGTTTCTCTCATGGGGTGAAATGTGTGCAGTGATAGGAATTGTATGCTTTTCTTCCTCTGAGATACCTCCAATATCTGAGCATTGTGACCCTTTCCTTGTGGTTCAATTGTGCTGACACCTAGATTCCTCCAACAAGCACGTGACAAGGCCTGGCATAACTACAAATCCACACTCCTCCCAAGCAACTTTGTCACCTACCGCATGCTCCGGAACAAATGCACAAAGGCCATCCACTTAGCTAAGGCTGAATATTTCAACAACACCCTAAATGCAAATCTTGGGAGACCTTCTAAATTCTGAAAAGTCATTAACTCCCTTTTCTCCCCCCCAACAGCAAGCCCCCCACCTTTCCTCCTCATCCAAGGGACTCTCCTCACCGACCCCCTGAAGGTAGCCTCCAAGTTTAATTTCTATTTCACTACTTTGCGCCCTGGCCCTCCTTGATTCTCTACCTTCTGCAACCACGCCCACCCCCATACATCTATAACCACATCTGCCCCCACTCATCTATCCCCTACCAAATGGTAGGAATCCCTTTCCTTCAGACCCATCTCCCCCACTGAAACCTTAGATGCCCTTCACTCCCTGAACCCCTCCAAAGGCAAATCCCCTGATGGTCTCGATAACAAACTCCTCTTCCTTTCTGCCCCGCCATCGCTACTCCCCTCGCAGCCCTACTAAATCTATCTTTCACCACCGAGTCACTCCCCTCTGAATGGAAGCATGCCACTGTCCTACCCCTTCCAAAAGGTGGTGATCCTTCCTCCACTACTAACTACCGTCCCATCTCCCTCCTCCCAGCCCTCGCCAAACTCCAGGAACACCTAGTTCTATCCCAGCTCTCCCACTTTCTCTTAGAAACTGACTTCTTCACCCCATTTCTGTCCGGCTTCAGAAAACACCACTCTACCACCTCCTCCTCCCTACTAAGACTCACGGACTCCATCCTCACTGGGATGGATAAGGGGCTAATCGCTGCCGCTATTTTCGTTGACCTAGCTAAAGCGTTCGACATGGTATCCCATTCTCTCCTACTATCCTGCCTATCAGGGGCCGGGTTAGCAGCGTCTGCCACAAACTGGTTCAGTGCCTACCTACTAAATAGAACCCAATCGACTAAACTTGCTGACCACACCTCCCCCCCTCTCCCTATCACCACCAGTGTTCCCCAAGGCTCAGTTCTTGGCCCCATCCTCTTCTCCATCCTTCTAAATGATCTGCCTAATTCTTTCTCCTCCACCGATCCACATGTATGCAGGCGACACGGTCTCCTTACCTCCGCCGTACTCACAAAGAACTCACTTCCAAACTTCAAACTGATTTCCAAAATCCAACACTGGTTCAATACCAACCAACTCTTCCTAAATGCCATGAAAACTGTCTCTATGTCTTTCGGCACTAGACAGCGTCTATCCAAACTCACCCCCCCCCGATCTTCCACACCCTAAACAACACCATCCTAGATGAAGTGCCCTCCTTCAGGTATCTAGGGGTTTGGCTCAATCACCACCTCTCCTTTTCCACGCATGTAGATGCCATCATTTCAAAACTGTGCCCAAAACTTGGCGCCCTCTACAGGAACCACACTTGTCTCCCGCTACCCGTCAGATGTGATTTAGTCCTGAAAATGATTCTACCCACCTTCGACTACTGTGATGTCATCTACAGCTCCACCTCAAAGACCACCCTAGCCAGACTTGACCCCCTATTTTATGCATTCTGCCTCTTTGCCCTCGATGCCCCCTCCGCTCACATCACTGCGAGCTCTACCATTCACTGGCCCTGCCATCCCTGTGTAACCGGCGCCTAATTGATAGTGTTAAATTCGCTTCCAACTTCTGTCTCGGCTCCCTCCCGCCCTACCTCATATCCTCCCTATCTTCCCCACCTACCCCCACCCACACCCTCAGGTCTACTGACACTAGGCTATTAGACATCCCCCACCGAAGGACCACCGCCGGCCAATCGGCCTTCTCTTACCTCTTCCCTAAACTCTGGAACGGCCTGCCGGCCCAGATCCACCATTCTTCATCCAAACACTCCCTATCCATTGCCCTCACTAACTTCCTTGCACCAAATTGCAACTGCCCCTGACCCCCCCCTTGATAGCTTCTCTTCCCCATCACCCCTTCGTGCCTGACCAGCGGCTTGGCCATCGCTCAATTGTCTGGCTTATATACTGCCCTACGCACTTACACTCTCACTCTTACACCCTCTTCTCACTCCTAACATCTCCCTTCCTAATTAACATACGCTCTTCTGCCCTACTCACAGCTACCAACTCCATTCTCCCTTCCTCCCCCTCCTAAACCTCCCCCCCCACACACACCTAATGCTTACTAGTCCTCCTCCTCTACCCCCATCTTCACTCTCCAACTCCTACTGTCAACTTGGTGCATCCCGCTGCAGCTCAAGTTCTGTTACTGGCGCTCTAGTTCTGTTACTGGCACTCTAGTTCTGCTACTAGCACTTATGTAATTCATGTATTGCCTCGTTAGCACTCCATGATAAGTTTACCCTGTCCCTGATGATCATGTTCTGTATTGTTCTTGCCTTGATTTGTACCCATGATATGTATACCCTGTCCTTGATGATCATGTTCTGTACTGTTCTCCTTACGTAACAAGTTCAAATGTAATCCCTCCAAACTATGTACATTATCTGTATTGCTCTACTGCTAAACTCAACTATTGTATGTATACCTGCCTCCTCTGTAACCCTTCCCCCCAGGTCGCACCATGAGACGAGCATCTTTTTGCTCAGTGTGCCTTTCCTGGTGAAACATTTTTCAATAAAACAATACAATAAATTGGCAACCAACCAGCAGGATGTGCTAAGTCCCTCCCAAGGGAATAGAGCTGTTTAAGGGGTGTTAAATCCCCACTTCCCCACCAGCCCCTGAGTGTTCCTGAACTTGGGTCACCAGTATAGAAGTTGATAGCTCTGCCACCATGCTACTGTCCTGTCTTATATGTTTGTTTATAACCACTTGCATACCAAAGATACAACATCTGGGACACAACATTTCATTTTCAGGGGGCGTGGCTTGGACCCGGAGGAGATGGCTGCCTAAAATTTTTTCTCTGCCCCAGCCTGACAGGAAAAGCAGTTTAAAATGTCTAAATGCTGGACTGAGTTTTTTAGCTATCCACACACCTTTTCCACCTCTGTCACCACTGCCAAGATGTAATAAGGTGAGACACGCTCTTGTTTGGTACCTAATGGGCCCTGATACTCGGATCGATGCGTAGTAGTAGGCTGTGTAGGCCTGAGCCGATACACCAGTGCTGTCGTACTTTCTCCCCCAGCAGGATCAAGGTGCAGCATTTCTGGTCTTCCCCTTCCTTCCCCTAAGTGATCACCGGAACAAATCTAACGTAGATTCCAGAGTCAGTGGGGATTACTGCTGCTCCCCTTGAAGGAAGGACACTGAACTTGTTATTTTCTGATCGCATGAGATTGTGGCAGACATGGAGCCCGTGAGCTGCAGTATGGTTGAAGCCTCTCACCAAGCTACTCTGGCTTCTCTTAATCAAATGCAAGTAGGTGAAGCCCTAGCGAATATCACTAAAACGCTGGAGGCTTTACTGAGTAGAGTAGACACAATTGGCGCCTCACTATCTACCAATGTGGCAGGCGTGCATAGGTTAGAGGACCAGCACAATGTTTTAGAGCAATGGACAGAAGAATTAGAAAACAGCATCTCCATGTATTACAGAGGCTTGAAGACAATGAGACCAAGCCATCCCGATTATGGTACAGAGCAGAGGATCAGGAGAACCAAAGCAGGAGGAATAATATTCAAATTTTAGGGGTACCCGAAGGAGTTGAAGGGCCTAACATGGAAAGATTCTTGAACAACTGGATACCACAGCTCCTGGGTGACCGGTGGAAGGAGCCAGTTGGGGTAGAGAGGGCCCACTGTGTTTCTGGCAACCCTAAGAATACCAAATGTCCACGTACCATTATTGCCTATCTGCTGCACTTCTCGGTCAAAGAACATCTACTGCTGGCAACTAGAGACCTGGGAGAGCTTGAATGTAAGGGAAATACTATATCTTTCTACAAAGACTTCACACAAGAAGTGGCAGCGAAATGTAGAGCAAACAATCCTCTTAAAAAAATCCTTACAGCCAACTCAGTGAATATCATTTCACGGGCCTTACTGCTTTGTACCTGAACAGAAATGGTCAGTCTTTCCTCATGGAATCCCCAGGAGATGCAGAAGCCTGGATCCAGGCCCACTGGCCGGGCATGTTACCGCAGACTACATCCCCCAGATGCCTCTAGGAGCCTAGGAATCAAGTGCCTCAGGGAACCACAAGAACAGGAGGTGCTGCACCAGGGACAGAAATGCACATTGGACTGGCTTGCTGAATAAGGAGTCCCCCAGTAGTAAACAGCTATGGGCCCCACAGCCTACGGGGGACAAGATGAACAAAATTGGGACTGATAATCCTACTGACCAGGAGGCGCCAACTAGTAAATTGCACAACAATAACCTGGGCAACACTGCTAACCTGCTGCCTGCCAGGCAAAGACAGCACTCCAGAAGCCCTCGCTCCCTGATGTCAAAAGGCACAGCAGCGTCGTCTCCTGCTAAACAGCCTATGGCCAATACCTTAGTCTGGAACAAAAACAAGCAGATGGATCAACCGGAGGAAGAGGCCACCATACCTTCAGAGGATCCAACTCCGCTGGACTGGAGATCCGAAATGGAAGCTTATGAGGAAGAAGCCGCGGCAGCTGACAGCTTAGTTGAAACCAGTCCTGAAGACATTTGCAGAGGCCGTTGCCTCGAGTGCTAGCCCCTGACTCTGGACTAATTTGAAAACCAGGGATGCCATTTTGCTCTGACACTTAGGGCATTTTAGCCTTGTTTGTGGGTTTGCTAACAGGTGAAAGCCCCTTGCACCCTCTAACATATGAGGTGTTGGAAATGCTATGCCATGGGCAGGTTTCTGCCTGGGCAATGTCTGCCGGTTTGAATGCCTGCCTCCTACATGGGATGCAGATTTCTCACTCCCCTCCCTCAGCAGTAGTTGTAATGGACCCCCTCCTCCCTTTTTCCCCTCCTTCTGGTGGGATGGTACAGCTTAGGAGGGTATGATTCTACTGCATAGAAAACTTCTAGTAAATGAGGTGGTATATGGAGGTAGACCACTATATTGCAATAAGAGTATGCTTGAACAGATACAATTGGCAGCTCACCACTCTCTAGAAATCAGATCATGGAAGGAAGGGCACTAATATGTGATAGGAGACTACCCAACTGCGGGTGGTTGACAGAGCCTCCCTCCCCACTCCCCTACTTCCCCCATTCCCTACCTGGGTGACCTAAGATCGCCAGATATGGCTAGACTCTCCAGTTTTGGTGTTATGGAGTCAGGCTGGGTCAGGTCATCTTTACTGGGTGTGACCTTCCATTGCTGTTTCTTGTGGTGCCTGAAGCAGTGGCTCATAGGGTCTTTACCCTTATTCACGCCAGACACCTCGACACCACCAACGTATTTAGGTTTAGGAATATAAGATAAATAATACTGTTACATTTTACTGATTTTGATAACTTTATGTTATATTATAATTAGTGGTAAGGTAGATAACTCTGTTATGTTTCTATCCTTACTTTGCCTAGGTATTTAACTGACTTAGACAAGACCATACGCTGCTGTTTACTTTTTCTCTCATCACTCCTTTTTTCTGAAGTCTGCCCTCATACCCAGCGATCACAGGTTACCTTTTCTTTGTTGCACTGTGTGTACCTGGGCCATGCTGCAGGGTGTGTACTTTATATACTTCTATAAGTATTTGAGGATGAACCGCCATGGCAGCGACTACTGCGGGCCCCCGGGGGTGGAAGTGCATCTCCTGGAATGTCAGGGGACTCAATCACCCAATGAAGTGCACCAAGGTGCTGCAGTTCTTAAATTCTATGGGGACTGATGTGGCCCTGCTCCAGGAGATGCACCTCACCAGATGGAAGGTTCAATGGCTAAAGAAATTATGGGTAGGTACTGTCCTGTCTAGCTGTGCAGCTACAAAATCAAGGGGGGTTGCCATTCTCCATCGGAGGTTGGGTCCATGGTCAGTCGAAACCAGCATCAGGAAACTCAGGGAGGTGGCTAGTGTTAGGGTTATCCTACCGGGTGGCAAAGCTATAGTAGCCAATGTCTATGGCCCCAATACAGACTCTGGGGATCTTTACTCTGAACTGAACCAAGCTTTAACAGACCTCTTGAAAGAGATGGCAGAGATCCCTATACTACTGGGGATGATCACAACATGGTGCTAGATGTTTTTTAGACAAATCCATCCCACACTGCAATCTCATCCCAAAGTCTTAGCCACCTTGAATACCTTGATGTCAGAGTGGGTGCTAGGAGATCCATGGAGAAACAGTCACCAGCAGGGGCTACTATACCTTCTACTCCAATGTGCACGGTACCCACAGTAGATTAGACTACTGGCTAGTCAATCATGTAGCAATGCCAGTGTAAGCAATGCGACTATAGTGAACATTTTGATATCTGATCATGCCTCTGTTGTAATCACTTTTCCCCCAAGTCAAAGCCCTCCATCTACTAGATGGAGATGCAGTCCCCTGCTGATGCAGGACGTAACCTTTTGGGAGTACATAAAGGAAGAAACGCGACAATATTTTTCTTTGAACACCCCTGGAGAGACGAGAGTGACCATGATATGGGAAGCCTTTATGGCTGTTTTAAGAGGGAGAGTTATCTCCTATGTAGCCGCTTAAAATAAGGAGCGTGCAAAACATCTTTCAGGACCTACTGGACCAACTAGCAAATTGGAAAAGCTATTTAAAGTCTCCTTAGAATCTGCTAAATTCTTCACTTCTGGCCCCTATTACAGGTTTGAAATACCAGATTAATGTGCTGTTAAATAGGAAAGTGGAATGGCAGCTGATTTGGGCAAAACATTAAGTATGGGAGGGTGGGAACAAGGAGGAAGCTACTAGCCTATTACTTATGGAAGCAGCAGACTTCCTCTAGAATTTTGGCCCTTAAAAACAAGAGGGGAGAACTCCTCACAACCCCAAAGGCCATTAATGTAGAGATGCAAAATTTTTATCGGGAGCTCTACCAATCCCAGAGTGCCCTCTCAGATGATGAGCTGTCCCACCGATTAAGCACCCTGTGTCAGGGGACCCTGCTTTCCCGAATTTTGGATGCACAGCAATGTACGTTGGATGCCCCCATCACATCTGAAGAGCTTCGCAGTGCGTTATCCCAGATGGCAAAAGGAAAGGCGCCCGGGCTGGATGGGGTATCGGTAGAACTATACTAGTTACTCCAAGATCATATCACTGACCCGCTCCTACATGCACTGCAGGAAGCCCAAAAAGACACCTTGCTCCCTCCCACTATGCGTGAGGCATTAATAACCCTTATCCCTAAAAAATCATCCGATGTCCTCCTCTGTGAGAATTTTAAGCCTATCTCGCTCCTCCCTGTGGATACCAAACTGTTAGCTAAAATTCTAGCAAACAGATTGGCCTCGATCTTGCCCACTCTAATTCATCCCTCACAAACCGGCTTCTTAAAGAGAAAATCGAGTGCAGACAATCTGCGTTTAATTTTAAACCTTAAGTGGATGGCACTGCAATCTAAAACTCCAATGGCTGCCCTGTCAATAGACTTTGCCAAGGCATTTGACTCCCTAGAATGGGTGTTCCTCCGCAAAATCCTTACGCTGTATGGATTCGGGCCATATTTTTGTTCATGGGTCTCTACATTGTACCACTCCCCTACAGTTAGAGCTGTCACTAATAAAGACACCTCCCCCCGTTTCCGTTACAAAGAGGTACCAGGCAGGGCTGCCCTCTTTACCCTCTTCTCTTTCTTATTGCCTTGGACCCCCTAATCAGGATACTTATAAACTCCCCTAACATAACAGGCATTCCCATAAAAGGGTTGTTTTATCTGGTTAACGCTTATGCGGATTATATGCTTCTCACACTCTCTAATCCCCAATCCTCCATTACCCCACTTTTAGCAGTTTTACAGGAGTTTGCTTGTCTTTCAGGGCTAACGGTGAATCAGAAGAAAACTATCCTGTTCCCCTTAAACGGAGCTTGTACCAGATCCTGTCTTTTCTGCACTGATATGACCTGGGCCCCTCAAGGCTTCCATTATCTAGGGGTAGTTATCACCACGGCTTGGAAAGATCTAGATTCCGCACATTTTTCCCCTTTATTGGCCTCTTAACGGTGGAGGTCCAGTGATGGAAACTGCTCTGACTTACCCTTAAAGGTAAGGTAGAAGCCATTAGAATGTTCCTATTTTCAAGAGTATCGTATTTACTGAACAATCTTCCCATTCCACTTTCTTCAAAACATTTTAAGACCCTAGACAATTTAGTTTCTTCTTTTCTGTGAGAGGGAAAAGCTCCGAGGTGGGGACGTTTGAAACTCTGTGCACATTGGACTAGAGGTGGACTGGGACTTCAGTGGTTCGAGGGATATCACCTGGCTTACAAAATGGCCCAAGCTACAGCTTGGTTTATCTCCCATCTTAATTCCCCTCCTCAGTGAATGTTTTTAGAGGCTACCTTGTCAGCGGATATTCCCCTTTTTTCTCTGCTCTTCGGTGCAAAGCTGGTGGCAACTAGACTCACCCGCGTTATGCTAGAAACACGAAGAGCATGGCGGAGGGTGATGGCAATTACTGGGGTCATGAAATCAGAATATCATCCCCTGCTTAGATATGCCCAGTTATGGAGCAACCGTCTCATCACTGCGACCATAAACTGCCTCTTGGCCCCATTGGGCCTCAAAGGCATTTGAGTTATAGGGGATCTATTACTCCCTAAACTCTCATACACTAGTGTCCTTGAACAGATTTGGGATAGATATGGGTTGGGACCCCAGACTTTTGGAGATTTCTGCAGCTGAGAAGTGCTCTCTCTCCTCAAAGCCCCTTGTCACAAAACTCCTGGGACTGTCTAGCATTCTTCACTTGCCTAGAAAGGGCCAGGGGCTAGTGAGCATTCTTTATAAGACACTTAGAGATGCTCAGCCAGATGCTACTCTTACCAGTAGAACCGCCTGGGAAAACAACCTCCTCTACCCCTTATCCCAACAACAATGGTCACTATGCATCAGAGCAGCTCATACAGCCTACAAAGACTCTGAGAGTCAATTAATACAATTAAAAATTCTCTTAAGGTGGTATAAAGCCCTGGCAGTATTGCATAACCTGAAGATTTTACCACAGGACCAGTGCTGGCGATGTCACTCCTCTCCTGCCCACCTACTCCATATTCTTTGGATCTGCCCAACCTTGCAAAACTTCTGGACGCTAGTCCTAGGGGACTGCTCCAGGAAATTGGTAAACCAATCTGGATTCAAAATTATTCCCTCTTATTGGGGGATACATTGGCACTAAATCCACTTCCTCCCCTCAGTGCAGCGTGGATCCTAGTGGCGGTGATGGAAGCTAAAAGGGCCATCCTGGTACGCTGGAGGCAACCTACACCCCCAATGATTTTGCAGTGGTGTTCTGCTATGGTTAGATTGGCTAACTTCAAGAGGCTCTCAGCAGTGGCCACGGGTCGACTTGACAGATATTATAAGAAATGGGGAGCTTATCTACATTCCATATCTGTGCGGTTGCACCCCCGCCATTCCAAAATCCCTCTCCACCATAAAAGGCAGCATAGATTGTTAACACCATATTAGTTGACCGCGGCTGTATGGTCTTGTCACCACCTTTACTTATACTGTTTTATATCTTGAGACCCTTCTTGGCCCTCTCTGTACTGCCTATTATTCTGATGGATAGGATTACTACAGCCTATATAGACTGTCATCAATTAGCTGTTACCTTGTAGACGCCCATATTGTTTGATGGCAGGAGACAGTGCTTGAATCCTGAGACCAGGCCGAAGCAACTATTTGACTTAGGATAGTAGGACCATGATAGCTGGTTCCCCTGCTGTGTGAGATTCATATCATGTAGCCTGAAGGGGCATTTATTTTATACCTGCCCTAGGTGATATCTGCTTAAAGTATAAAATTTGCAGTACAAAACTTGTAGGTAACTTTCTATACCTTGAGAATAATTACTTATGTACTAAATATGTCTGCCTATGCTGTATACTTGGCGTATACCATAAGTTTGTTAATGAGGTCAGTGTGATCTTCTTGTTGATTTGCAGAATATTGATTGGACTTATTTGGATGCAATCCCGGATGTAAATACTGCCGTTGACTTTATTTCCACTCTTTTGGGATTACAAAATAAATATTTTCCTAGAGTGGTTAGGAGAGTTAGAGGCCTTGAATAAATGGATTACTGCCCCTTGTTACATTTAATGAAATTGACAGATGCTGCCTGGAAATTGTATAAGGTAACTAAATTAATGAGAGATTTTAATAGCTATAGGAAGCTTAGAAATGAATGTAAAATAAAAATTAGGCAAAGTAAATCTAGTTATTTTCAGAACTTACAAACTTCTAGTTTAAATAACCCCAAAAGATTTTGGTCTTCTATAAATACTTTAATTAATTCATCTAGGAAAGAATCCATTGGGGCTTTTAGTAAGGATGGTCAAGTGACTTCTGATGTGCAGGTTATTTGTGATTCTTTTTTAGATAAATTTTTTGATTTGTCTAGGTATACGCAGGCCTTTACTCAGGACCTGTGTATAGATAAACAATCCCATGTTGTTTCTGAATCAGGTTCTTTTTCTTTTTCTTTTTCATTTATTGAACCATACCGGGTTTACAATCTCTTGAAACATATGCCAATTTGTTCAAGTGCATGTGAACTTGAAACTAGATTCTTAAAACTGATTTCTGAATATATTACTTATCCACTTACTTCTATTTTAAATGTATCTTTGCTTACTGGATGTTTCCCTGATGAATGGAAACAGACAGTAATCAAACCTATTTATAAATCAGGTGATTGAATGGATATGGACAATTATTGTCCTATTTCCCTCTTGCCACCTTTGGGTAAGATCTTTGAGAGACTTGTGAATGAGCAGTTTTCTGCCTATTTACAAGATAATGGTCTCAGAACTCATGATCAGCATGGGTTTCACAAGTATCATGGGAGGGACGGCCTTGGCCAGGTTCACGAACCACACCAGTGTTGCTATGGATGAGGGTTTGCTCACTGGTGCTGTGTTCGTGGACCTGTCCAAGGCCTTTGATTTAGTAAGCCATCCCTTGCTGATCCGGATGCTTCGAAGTTATGGTATGACAGAGATTGCTGTCGATTGGTTTCATAGTTATTTGTCTAATCACCCACTTAGAGTAGGACTAAATGGAGCATTTTCCTCTAGTAAAATTTTATTACAGGGGGTGCCCCAGGAGTCCGATCTGGGCCTTCTTTTGTTTACTGTATTTGTAGATGTTGTTCCATCTTTATTGAATGATACAGATTGCCTGATTTATGCAGATGACATTATTTTGTATAAAAGTTCAATTTCAGTTGAACTTATAAATAAGCCCTTAAATAAGGACTTTGCTATACTTTGTAGGTGGTTAAATGGGAATTGTTTAGCATTAAATAATACAAAAACAAAATGTATGCTTTTGGATCCAGAATTAAACTTAATAGATCTCAGAATTTGTCCATCTCTGATTCATTGGGTAATGGATGGAGCAGGTAAAACAATTTAAATATCTTGGAGTCCTGTTGGACCAACACTTAAAATTTTCTGATCATGTAAATTTATTTCTCGTCAGATAAATCAGAGATTAGGTGTATTATTCAAGTTCCAATCTATGTTGACTTTACCAGCAAGATGTGCAATAGCTGAGGGTTTCTTATTACCTCAGTTAAATTATAATGCATTTCTCTTTACTAACTTGTCTAATAAAGAGTTATCTCTTCTTACTAATGTGTTTCATGGTATTTGCAGATTTACTTATAAGTTGTCCTATTCTACTCATCATTGTGAACTGTATAGACTATCTGCCTGGCTTCCTCCTAGGGTGGGTTGTCTATACAGTTTATGTTTATTAATGGATAAAGTTCTCCATCAAGGTATAGAGTCCCCATTGTACTCATTATTACATATTAAAATAAATTCACTGGAACTTCGTTCAGATTATCAAATCAAGTTAAATGTTCCAAAGACTAAGACTAAAATGGGTGATGGTTCCACTACTTACTCTGCTGCTAAAAATTGGAATGAGCTTCCTATTGTTTTATATGAGAATGTTTGTCATCAAACTTTTAAAATTAGGTTAAGAAATTATTTTCTTGACAAATTGCATTGTTGTTGTTTTCAATGATTATTTCTTTTATATATACTTTTTTATTTATTTTCAGTGTATTGTAATTGTGTGATGTATGTTTCAAAATGTTGTATTGTATTGTGATGTGAGTTTTGTTAATTGTAAACATCTTGACTGTATATGTATTCGGTCCCGGGTCGTACATGAAAACGGGCCTTTGGCTCATTGTACTTACCCGGTAAACAATGTTTAAAATAAAAAAAATAAAAATAAATGAGGACCATTTTTATGGCCGATAATATCTGGAAAACTAAATAAAATCTTACATGATAAAAAAAAATTCATTTTCAGTAGGATTCAACGTCTTCACCAGTGTACACATGGGAGAGGTTAACATTTATTTATTGAAAGATATCGGAATTACAATCCTTTGAGTCATAGTCTCCTTTGCAAAGGCTCCACATCAGTAAGAAACAATACATTTAGGATCACAAGTTTACACATTGGGTACAGATTACACATTAGGCAAGCAGTACAGACTTAAAAGAAATACATGACATGGTAGTGGAAGAAAAAAAACATAGATAGTAGAATAAACATTTGGTGCAGTGTAAAGTAAGGTTACATCATCTGGGAACCTTGAAAGGAGGTCCTGGGTCAACACTTTGGTTCACAAGACAGTATTTGAGTTCAGGAGGGACTTATAATGCAAGGCCCTGAGTCAGTAAGTGATAGAGGGGGATAGAGGATACTAGCTAGAGGCTGGCTGTAACTGTTTGGGGGATGGTGGGTTATCCAACTATGTGATTTTGGTCACATGTTATTTAATTTTAACTACAGTTACAGGGTGCTGGCATTAGGAAAGTCCGAAGATCAGCTTTAAATTGACTGATACCGGAAGTATGGGGGATTGCGGATGGTAGGTTGTTTAGCCATAGAGGGGCATGATAACGGAAAGACCATTGGCCAAGGAATGTTCTACAGTGTGGTACTAGTAAGGGGGGATTTTCAGAGTGTCTTGAAGTCCTCCTGCTCAAGGCTATTTGAATAAGAGGGTGGAGGCCTGCCGGGGGCTTGCTTGTTTAGTACCTTTTTAGCTAGAAGGCAGGTGTGATATTTTATTCTGTCTTTGAGACTGAGAAGGCCGGTGAGCTTGTAGAGCTCACACGTATGGATTTGTTTGCTACAATTTGAGACCAGTCGGCAGGCTTTGTTGAGGGCAAGGTTTATGCTACGCAGGGCAGTATGGTCCGCAGTCCCATAAAATTACTATGCCGTAGTCAATCAAGGGCAATATTGAGGAGGACACTGCTAGATGCATCGCCTGAAGGGGAAAGCAGTGCCTATGTCTGAAAAGGATCCCTAACCTAGTATTAACCAAGGAGGATACTTGTTTGATGTGATTGTGGTAGGTAAGAGAGGAGTCTAACCAGATGCCCAGGTATTTTAAAATGTTAACCTGTTCCAGGGCGATGCCAAGGGAGTTTGTGATGGCAAGAGGTGAGTTTCAGAGTGGGTTTTGTCGATGTATGAAGATCATAGCTTTGATCTTTGTGAAACTGAGTATAAGTCAGTGTTCCAAGAATCAGGTTTCGAGCTCACCAAAGAAGGTCTGTAGGGCAGATTATAAGGTGCTGAGCTGATGATGCTTCCAGAAGACTACAGCATCATCAGCATACAGTAAAAGTTTCCCACTACAGAATTTGGGGAGAGAGTTTAGAAAGAGGGTGAAAAGTAATGGGTCTAGTATGGACCCTTGTGTGGACAGTTTTCCTGGAAGATGTGGACCCATTAGTTTTTACCTGCTGGGTCCTGTCTTTGAGATAGGCAGAGAGCCACACGGTGACTTCTGGGGCAATATTTAGTGATGGAAGAGTGTGGAGAAGGAGCTCATGACTGATCATATCAAAAACTTTGGTCAAATTGATATAGAGAGCCCCCGCTATTTCACCATTATCCAATGCCTCGTGTATATATGAGGTATATTTGACGAGAGCCATGGAGGTGCTATTACCCCTCCTGAAACTGTGTTGTTCTTGACAGAGCAGACTGTGTTTGGTCAAGTAGTCTGTGAGCTGGTCTTCCACTATTTTCTAGAGGGCTTTAGAGAGGGGTGGCAGAATGGATATTGGCCTGTAGTTGCTGGCAGAGGTGGGGTCACCACCCTTTAATATTGGAGTTATAACTGCTCTTTTCCAGGATGTGGGGAACTGGCTGTGACATAGGGATAAGTTAAACATTTTTGTAAGATGGGATAATGCCACATTCAAAGTTAGCCAGACTAGCCTGAGGGCCAGGCTGTCATTACTAAAGTGAGTGTTTGCCAGGGCTGTGCTGATATAGCATTTGGCCTCATTGCAGGAGATGATTCGTAGTCAGAAAGGTGGCTTGTTACCATAGGAGGGGGTTTGGGGGTTACTGATTGGGTCAAAGAAGTTTGTGGGGAGGATGTGACTGGGGTCCGAGAAGGCGGTATTTAATGCTTCTGTAATAGAGTTTGGGTCCTGGGACGCAACCCCATTTATCTGAAGCTGTATGGGGGCAGGTGATACATTTTTACCAGTTAGTTCTTTAATGTTTTTCCAGAAATTTCTACCCGAGCCCCAGGAGGAGGTAAGGGCATGGTTGTAATAATTGGCTTTGGTTTGATGGATAGCCCATGTGCAACTATTTCGAGCCTCCCTATACTGCTATCAGTCTTGGGGGAGTTGTGAGGCAGGGGCTTTGTGCCAGAGGTTGTCCCTCTTTCTCATGTTGTCGAGTAGAGACTGGAAGATCCAGGGGGTATCCTGGGATTTTATGATCTGACTGGAGTGGGGGGAAAAAATGTTACAGGCAGAGTTAAAGGAGGAAACAAAATAGGTGAGGGCAGCATCAGCTGTTTGAGCAGAGTGGATGGGAGACCAGTCTAGGGAGGCAAGGTAGGTTTTTAGGCGTGCAAGGGCTCCTTTCCTCAGGCGTCTTTGCACTGTGGTTTTAGGGGGGTTTAGGGGAATTTTATTTGACCACCAACAGCTTACTGGTGAGTGGTCACTTATCAAGTCAGGGAGCACTTTGATACGGGAAATGTTTTTTGGACAACTGGTGAGGATAAGGTCGATAAGGGAGGAAGTTCTTGATTTAGGGTCCATCCTGGTCGGGGATAGGACCATTTGAGTGAGGTGGTAAGCAAGGGCTGCATCTTTGTAAGTGGAGGATGCAGTGGATTGCCAGTTTACATTGAAATCTCCCAGCAGGATGGCTTCGCACTTCAGAGGAAGGTGGGCAATACTGGCCAGAACCGAGTCAAAAGCGGGCTTTTGGTTCTTAGGGGGAATGTAGTCGCCAGGATGTAAAGTGACTTTCCAGGATTGCCAATGCTTATCTTCACTGCTAAGGTTTAAGCTCCATGGGTAGGTTGTGGGATGTGGGCTGGTAGGGCATGCAGGAAGAATCTAGTGTAGATGGTACAGTCACCACCCCTCTTGCTTAGCCTGTCAGCTCGATGAATAGTATAGTTGTTGAGGGAGATGGATGTCATGTGGCTTGCTCAGTGTGTAGATTTGTCCCTATGGTTGCATTCAAGCTTAAATCAGTTGTTTCAGTGGTCTCTGCTCTAACATTTGTCTCCTTATAGTCAAAGGAGCCTGCATAACTTCTGAAATTATACATTGGGTCCTCGTGTGGGTCACGCACAAGTCAGAGGTTGTGCATTAAGATTTTGAAGGGTGTCCAATTTTTGCTCCACTCCTGATTTGATGATCAATATTTGAAAACATAGATTGGATTTCAGCTGTAGTGGTCAGCTACTGACCACCATCCAAGCTACAAGGAAGGTGCTGCCATGGTAGCACCAACAAATTAGTTGGAAATGGGGGGGAGAGAAGAAAACCAAAACCAAAAAAGGTTTGCGTTCACTTGTTGGAAGTGTAGAGTGTGTATCAACAGAATCACATATTACAGTAGTCAGGGGAGATGCTACTTGACTGGATAGAATTCATGGAACAGGATTGTCAAAACATTATTTTAGGGTGCATGTCCCCATTTTCTATAAACATTGGACACAATCTGGAAAAATACTGCCAACTGCTGCAGAAGCAGTACTGTAGTTTGAAAACTGAGTGCAGTTGTGTCTGAAGAACAAGATACATTAGCAGGTAAAGTCCCTCAGATGTGCTGGCATCTGAGGATGTTAGAAATTGAATTGCTAGCATCTATAGTAGATATCAGTCCATAAACTAATGTATCAAGGCTAATGACACAGTATAGTAAGGCACAGATTTTGCTAGTTACTGTAAGTGGAATTGAATTTTTGCCATACAAATTTGTAAATGTTCAACTGGCTGGAGTGGCAACTGTTCTGGATAATATTAGACTGAGCCCTCATCTAGTATTCACCTACATAATACCCCTATCAAAAATATTTCCACCATAAATTCCTATCTATATTTGATCACAAACCAGGCTAACCTTTACTGTTTGCATGCATCTTTCTTTGAGGAGCACCTTTTACTCAAGCACATATAGTGTTCAATTATATGGTATTTACCCTTTAGACTTTCTGCTTGTGTCACTCTGAGTCTTCATTTTCCACAGTGATTAATTGATTAAGTTTGTATTTAAACCACATAAATTAGAAACACTTTTAGGTTCACTGGGTCAGTTGGAAACTTGTGAATGTGTAATGCTCTTGCTTGTGAAATGTGAGTTTGGCTGTTCACACTCCCAGTCCCACAGCTGATAGTTACCACCCTCACAGAGCACCAGAGGACTCAGTTGTGTGTCCCAAGGGCATGCTCATCTCAGTGAGATTTCCTCCACATAGAGGTGCCAGAGGACATGGCTCCCTACAACTAAAGTTACTTCTAGGAAGATGTCCAAAATGTCAGAGTTGAAGAGGTAGCAGAACACAGACAAGAAAGTATTTCCTGTAAGTAGAGTGGGAACAGCATTAGAGGTAAATGAAGGAGTAGTGCTGTGATAGCCATAGAGAGATGCAGGTCCACCATCCAGTTCCCAAGTCATACTAGAATATTTTATGACCTTCAGTGCAAAGGCAAAAAAAAAAAAGAAAAAGAAAATGTGGGGAGAAAACTTCTGGGGATGCAAAGACATACTGTAGGTTGCCATCCTTCCAGGTTTATTGGTCTTACATTATAATTTAGTGAGTAAAGCCTATTGAAGCTCAGACTAGCAACAGTTTTGCATGCATGAATCTGGTATAAAAGTTAGATGGCAGCAATTTGGGGTGTGGTACAGAACTCTCATAATATAGATCTGATGGGACTCAACTCAAATATGTCACAAAGCTTGGTCAGTAAGATTAAAGGCATTCCTCAACACAGCAAGGGTTCTACCCCAGAGGAACCATGGGGCATGGTCTTGGATAATGAGCACAGGAGTGTGGTCCCTGGAAGAGAGTAGAACAGCTGCCACACAGCGGGAATGCCCAACGCCTGGCCCACTAGGAGGCCTAACCTATGGTGAGTGCCATAGAGCCCCATTTTATGAATAAAGAACCCCCCTGCAGGAGGGTTTCATCCCTGTGATGAATTAGGGCACAGTCCTACTAAAAGAAGGGAAGAACAGGTCAAGACCAGGCATCATCATGGATAGACTGATTTCCAGTATGAACTGGTTTGGAGTGATAGCAGTGAGCTGACTAGCACATGAGGATGATGAGGAGTTGTGCATGATGACTGGAGTGAAGGAACATTCCTGTGTATGGTGCCACAGAACTTCATCAGTAAGGGTAAAGGATACCAACGCAGTGGGAGTCCAACCAAGAGTTGCAAGGGTGCAGCCCAACTAAGGGAAAAAGGAGTGGGCCAAGGCTGAGCTAATGCTGTTTGAGTTGAGCTAATGCTCTTTTGGGTGAAGTCAGTTGTTTAAAGGACACGACGTCCTAGTGGAATACCACTGGGTTCAGTACTGGGATCGGTTCTCTTTAATGTCTTTATAGGGACTGTAAGGAGAGTATACCTCTTTGCAGATGACACAAAGATGTGCAACAAAGTTGATACACAAGGAGGGGGGTGGAAAGGATGAGAAGGGACTTGGCAAGGTTGGATGAATGGACAAACATATGACAGCTTAGATTCAATGCAAAGAAGTGCAAAGTAATGCACCTGGGAAACAAAAATCCTGGGGAAGAGTACACAATGGGGGAGATACTAACAGCAACAAAAATGGAAAGAGACCTGGGGGTAGTCATATCAGAAGACCTAAACTGAAACTAAAAAAACACACAATATATCAAATGACCTTAACGTAGGCAAGCAATGTGAGAAGGCAGTAAGAAGGGCCCGGGGGATCCTGGGATGCATAAGGAGAGGCATCGCCAGTAGAAAACAATAAGTTGTTATCCCTCTGTACAGACTGTTGGTGAGACCCCATCTGGAGTACTGCATGCAGTTCTGGAGATCCCATCTCCACAACGACATAGACAGGGTGGAGCCAGTACAGTGGAGGGCAACTAAAATGATGCAGGTTCTGCACCAGAAGCCATACAAAGAGAGACTAAAGGAGCTTAATATGTATACCCTAGAGGAAAGGAGGGAGGGGTCACATGATAGAAACTTTCAAGAACCTCAAGAGAATCAACAAAGTCCACAAGGGTAGCATCTTTCAGAAAAAGAGATGTGTAAGAATAGAGGAGAACAATTTGAAAATAGAGGGGGATGGCTCAGAGGCAACGTGAGGAAGTATTTTTTCATGGAGAAGGAGGTAGACACAAGGACTGGCCTTCCTGAGGAGGTTGTGGGGTCAAAAACAGTGGAGGAATTCAAGAATGCATGGGACAGACATAAAGCAGTTCTAGTGGGGGGTAGGAGGAAGTAGGCTGTTAGTTAACTAGGATCTGCAGCTTATCCAATAGGTATGGAAATGGGCAGACAAGGTGGGCCAAGCAGTCCTTATCTGTCATCAAAGTCTATGTTTCTATGTTTCTACGAATTGTGAGATGTGATTGGTGGCAATAGAAACATAGAAACATAGAATCTGATGGCAGATAAGGACCGCTTGGCACACCCAGTCTGCCCATTTCCCTACCTAATGGATAAGCTGCAGATCCTAGTTAACCAGCAGCCTACTTCTTTCTTCCTTCCCCCAACCCCAGGAATTGCCTTATGATTGTCCCATGCATACTTGAATTCAACCACTGTTTTTGACTCCACGACCTCCTCCAGAAGGCCGTCCCATGCATCCACAACCCTCTCTGTGAAAAAATGCTTCCTTACATTACCTCTGAGCCACCCGCCCATCTTCAAATTGTGCCCCCTTGTTCTTGCACATCTCTTTTTTTGAAAGATGCTACCCTCTTGACTTTGTTGATTCCCTTGAGGTACTTGAAAGTTTCTATCTGTTCCTCTCCCTCCTTTCCTCGAGGCTATACATGTTAAGCTCCTTTAGTCTCTTCATATGTCTTCAGGTGCAGACCCTGAACCATTTTAGTTGCCCTCCTCTGGACAGCTTCCATCCTGTCTATGTCCTTGCAGAGACTGGGTCTCCAGAACTGCATGCAGTACTCCAGATGGGGTCTCACCAGTTGTCTGTACAGAGGGATAACAACTTCCTGTTTTCTACTGGTGATGCCTCTCCCTATGCATCCCAGTATCTCCCAGCCCTCCTTACTGCCCTCTCACATTGCTTGCCCACCTTTAACTCATCTGATATGACTACCCCCAGGTCCCTTTACATTTTTGTTGTTGTTAGTATCTCACCCCCATTGTGTACTCTTCCCCTGGGTTTTTGTTTCCCAGGTGCATTACCTTGCACTTCTTAGCATTGAATCTAAGCTGACATACATTTGACCATTCCTCTAACCTTGCCAAGTCCCTTCTCATCCTATCCACCCCACCTTGTGCATCAACTCTGTAGCAGATCTTTGTGTCATCTGCAATGAGACATACTTTTCCTTCCAGTCCCTCTGCAATGTCTCTTATAAAGACATTGAAGAGGACCGGTCCTAATACTGAACCCTTCGGTACCCCACTAGTAACTCCCCTTTCTTCAGAGTGAACTCCATTTACTATAACCCTCTATGTCCTACTCCCCAGCCAGTTCTTTACCCAGGCTATCATCTTGGGACCCACTCTCAGGCTGGCTAACTTGTATATTAATCTTTTCTGTGGGACTGTGTCAAATGCCTTGCTAAAGTCTAGGTAGACCATGTCCATAGCCCCTCCCTGATCTACTACTTTGGTCACCCTGTCAAAGAAATCTATTAGATTCATCTGGCATGACCTTCCCGCTGTGAATCCATGCTGCCTTGGGTCCTGTGCCCCTCTGACCTCTAGGTACTCGACAATTCTCTCCTTCAGAAGTGATTCCATCATTTTCCCTATCACTGAGGTTAAACTAACAGGTCTGTAGTTTCCTGCTTCTGCCCTGCTCCCACTTTTGTGAAGGGGAATCACATCTGCCCTCCTCCAGTCCTCAGGTACCACCCCATCCTCCCATGATTTGTTAAAGAGAGTAATCAGTGGTGTCACTAGTTCTACCCTTAGTTCTTTTAGAATTCTGGGAAGAATCCCATCATGCCTGATTGCTTTGTCCACCTTCAGTTTTAAGAGTTCTTTCAGAACCCTTTCTTCTGTAAATAGGTATCAACTTCTGTATCCAGAGTGTTTATTTTGTTTGTTTTAGGTACCTCCCCTCTTCATTTGTAAATACTGAGCAAAAATATTTGTTTAGTATCTCTGCCTTTTCACCATCACCCTCTGCCCACCCCTCCCCTTTATTAAGCCTCACTATCCCTCTCTTGGTTTCCTTCAACCCTGATGTACCTAAAAAAGGTTTTATCCCCCTTCTTAACTGAGTTGGCTATCTTTTCCTCAGTTCAGGCCTTTGCTGTTCTGACTGCCTTCCCAGCTTCCTTTTGCTTTAACTGATACAATTCTCTGTCCTGCTCCTTCTGTGATTCCTTGTACTTTCTGAATGCTTTCTTTTTCTCTTGAACCTTCACTGCCACCTCCTTTGAGAACCATAGTGGTTTCTTACATCATTTTGTTTTGTTTATTTGTTTCACAAAGGCTTGTTACCTCTGTGATGGCAGTTTTTATTATTCCCCATTGTTCTTCCACCCCTTCCTGCCCATTTGCTAGTACATTCCTTAGGCACTCACCCATTTTGGCAAAGTCAGCCCTCCTGAAGTCCAGTACGTTTGCTTTTGTATGTCTTGACTCTATTGCTGTGTTTATTGTGAACCATACTGTTCGATGGTCGGTAGTTCCCAGATGGCTACCCACTTTACATCTGTGATCCCTCTTCATCTCCATTTGAGAGAACCAGGTCTAAGATTGCTCCTCTCAGTGAGTTCCAATACTAGTTGTCTAAGGCATGCCTCCTGTAGGGCATCTAGAATAACCCACTCTTAGAAGTGGCTGCTGCAACTTCATTCCAGTCAACATCTGGCATATTCAGATCACCCATCAGCAATATCTCCCTTTTCTGCCATTCTAAGTATACTTTATCTCATTTCCTTGTCCATTTCCTCCCCTGAGAGGGAGGGTCTGTATATAACCCTGTGCGGTTGTGGTGCCATTGCCTGTCTCTAAATTGACCCACAGTGCTTTTTCTCCTCCTCCCTGTTTACCCTTTTGTTCTGTTACTTTGATTCCTTCCCTTATGTAGAGAGCTACTCCTCCTCCTCCTCCTCCTCTTTTACCCTCCCTGTCCCTCCTGTAAATAGTATATGCTGGTTTGGTTACATCCCAGTCATGGTTCTGTGTGTACCATGTTTCTGTGACTGCCACTATATCCAGATCTTCCTCCTCCATCAAGGCCACTAATTCAGGAAGCTTGTTACCCAGACTACAGGCACTGGTACTCATTGCTCTCCATTTTTCTATGGCTTTACCTTCTGTAGCAGCATCCCCCACTGACCTTTCTACCTTGGTCTTTTTCTCATTTAGTACCCTGTTTTGTAGGGGGAGGATGGGATTTTTCTGCTGCTTATCAGTGCCTCCCCCCTTGACTAGTTTAAAAGCTTGCCAGTGAAGCATTTAAACCGATTGCCCAAAAGACTTGTTCCCTTCCTGGACAGATGCAGACCATCCTGCCAGTATAGGCTGGCATCCCTCCAGGTGGAACCCCAGTCCCCAATGAAGCCAAACCCCTGTGCTCCACACCATTTTTTCAACCATTCATTAAACTGCATGGTGCAAAGTACCCTTGCCTCACCCATGCCACTGAGAGGCAGCACCTCTGAGAAGGATACTGTGTGTGCTACTTGTCTTAGACCCCTCCCCAACTCTAAAAAGTCCTTCTGCACTGCTCTAATCTCATGACGAGTCAAGTCATTTGTCCCTAGGTGGACAATGATGTCCAGCTCAGACTCCCGTATAACTGTTCTCGTGATCCTAAGGATGCGCTTCCTGTCCCTCCAAGCCATGGCACCAGGCAGGCACCTTACTTCAGTTTTCCCTGCTCCCCCCAGTTCTATCCCCCTAATAATTGAGTCCCCTACCAGAGCTGCTTCCTTTCCCTGTGGTGTCCTCTGCCTCCTTCCTGAAGACCTCCCTTGTGATAGTTGTCTGCAACCTCCTTAGTCTCCTCTGCGGGTGCATGCATGGGGAACTATGCCCCCCCAGAATGGTGTATGTACTGTGGAGTGGAACAACTGACTGGGTGTGCCTCTGTTCCACCACCCTTACCCTCCCTGAGCCCACTGTGGTCCAACTGCTGTGCTTTCTTCACAACTTCTGAGGTAGTGGTGGTGGCTCTGGTGCTTCCTGGATGGGGGAAGTTCCCTTACTACTCTCCAGTGCAGCCTGGGGGAAGGTTCCCTTACTATTGTCCAGTGTGGCCTGAAGATGGGCAACTTCTGCCCTCAGGGCAGAGAGTTGTCTGCAAACAGGGCAGCATCTCAGCCTCCAGAAAGACTCCCGGAAGACTGCTGCCCCACAGCCATTACATTGCACTACTCCCCACATGTCTGTCTACCTTCTTGTTTATTTTTTGTTGTGTGTGTGTGTGTGTGTGTGATTGGTTTGTTATATAGAAATATATATATAACATAATGTGTATGCTTATATTGTCAGTGCAGTGTGCTAGAGAGGATATGACAGTGATATGTACCTTACCCTCTTGAGGAAATGATGTCAGAACCCCAGGTATAAAGGAACTATTTCCAGGGGTGGGTGGGGTGGGGAGGGTTTGGGCCTAAATGGTGCCCTCATGAAACAATCAGCTGAAAGCTCTGACTTACCTCTGCGATGAGAGCCTTCCTGTCAGCAAGACGCCCTACACGACAATTTGACAGAGGAAATACCCTGCTAATCAAACAGAGAAAAATCCAAACATCCAAGTCAGACACAGGTAAATCTCCCCAGCCCCAAAACAGCCTGGTGACTTGTGCTCTGAAAGCAGTCAGCCCCAAAACACATCAGCTGTGCACAAGGACAGACACAGTAAACAGTATTCAGTCCCTGTAGGTTTAAACTCTTCCTGCACTGAAAATCTTAACAATTGTAACAAAAGTAAAGCAAGGTCCACCTCCCACTGTTGATTGAAAGACTGCCTTTTCTGATAATGGGTGTGACCTGTTAAGAGTGAGGCATCCAAAGCTTTTTTTCTCAAAGCCTCTGTTGTTTGACAGTCACTGTTAGCATAGGTCAAGAAGGTCTGTATTATAAGGTAGAGCAGAGCCCTTGTTGAATATGGAATGCAGAACCAGTAGGCTGTGTTGATTATAGGGTGTGAAGTCTGTAGGGTGCATATGCTGTGGAACAAAGTGTACATGGGGTGTATAGCCCACTTGTGAGGGGCATGGAGCCCCTGGATCATTGGAACACATGTACTTCTCATCTGAGTGGCACATAACCCCGCAAGTATAGCCTCCCCTAGAAATTAGTCCCTCAAAAAGGGCAAGGATGGAACATGAGAGGCAATATGGAGACAAGGGAACAGCCAGCAAAGAAACAGGACAACCTGAGCAAGAGTGACCACCCAGAAGGGCAGGAGCCTGACAAGAGATAAGCAGCCAAGCCAGAGAACCTGGAAATGCAAGCATGGGATGATATAGCAGATGCAGAAGTGAGGAGAGAACCCATGGAGCTCTACAGAAGAACACTGAAGACAACTGTAGCATAGAAGTGGAATACAGAAGGCAGTAAAACCACTGAAGCAGGGGTCGGAGAGAAGCAGGAGCGAAGCAAAGCAGCAGAATGTGTTGTAGGCATGCAGCAATGAAAACTGAGTATCACAAGGATGCTAAGTGTGCTTATTAAATAGCAAATAGATGAGGCAAAGTGCATATCATCCCCAGCCACATCTGAACCCAAGGCTTAGCCTATTCAGAAGGTGCTTGATTTCAGGTTAATATGGTAGCTTTCCTTGTCTACGCTAGTGTTGTGGTTTTAAAGTGAATGCAAACCCTAAGCATCCCCATTATTTCAGTTCTTAATGCTGCTGAAAGCAGGTAATTCAGTGCTGTTTGACAATGTAAATTAGTTTGTTGAGCCCAGCTGACGCTGCACTCATGCTTAACTTGGGAAAACTGATTTACTGATTTTAAGTTTTTTTTTTTCAACCTACACTTTACTTGAGAAAAAAAATCAAATATTTAAGCACTGTAGTGCTGGGTATTATATTTAAATTATGTTGCATGTTTAATTTTCTGAACATTCAACTGGCTGTTGTCAACGCAATCTACTGTTTCAGCTGAGTTTTAATTAACAGCAAATTCACTTCTAGTTCATTATCACCTAAAAACCTTTCCACATTCTTCTTAGGTTTTCATTATGGCTACATGAATTTTCTAGTCACATCAGTGATCAGAAAGGTTTATTTCAGGCACTTGACATGTTATTTTAAATGGACATTTTTTTTTGTTGAATACTTATAAAGAATGTGATAAACTATGTGTATGATGTGTCTCTGACACTGAAATTAACTTTATTGATATTTATTCAGTTCCCACACTGATATAGTAACAAACAAAAACCTAAATGTACCATTAAGTACTTTTCATCATTATGTGAGGCAGTATGGTCTAATCACTAGAGCACAAGCATGGAAACTGGGAGACCTTGTTTCAAAGCCCACCATAGCCACTTATTCATTGTGTGACACTGAACAAGTTATTTAGACTCTCAGAGCTTCAGTCAACCCAGGCATGAAAATGAGTCAAAGCAGGACCACGGTGAAAATGAGACAGCACATCTTATCTGCGCTATCCTCACTAACAATAGCATAAAAAGAGCTACTGTATAGTGACGAAACATAATTGGATGCAACCTGAAAATAAAAAAAAAGCTTTTATTGAGAAACTTTATTTAAAGCAGCAGTGCAACGGTGCAACAAAAATGCTTTTTTCTTTTTCTTCCGCTACAATTAATACAAATATTAACATACCAGTCAAATGTACATTTATATGTACCTCCTACACACCATGAATCCGATTCTCAATTGCCTCTTAGATTGATGCATGGTGCACCAAACTCCTTCTTGCAGCAAACTCTGGGTGAGCTAGGGACCCTGCACCATATTCTGGTACACCAGAGGTCCTGGTGTCCAGTCCCCAGAGTTGTTGCAAGCCATGCCACGCACCAAACTGTTGGCTCACTGGGGGTTGAATGAAGGAGACCATTGTCATCCCCTGCCCATTGAAAAAATCTGTCCCCAGTCTGTAAACTTAATGTACTGTATAGGTTAACTGGCACCATCATGTCAAGGTGTGGTGTCCCTTTTCTATGTGTCATTTTCACATGTTAAAAACATATGTATCATGCAAAAACAATACATTAATGTCATACACCCAGTACAACCCAACACTAGCTGTGAAATAACATGTAAACAACACAAATGCTAACCTCATTAATATTTAACCAACCATTCATATTAAATCACTGCAATACAAAGTGAATATAAGTGCAGTATGAGTCCAATGATTTCAGAGTTGGGAGAGCTTTCTTGTAGCACTTTTATAAGGATGCTGCATGACTGATTAACATCCACAAAAGAATCAGTCAGTTTGAGCACTGTCTGTAGAGACTCTCAAGTTTTAATGGAGTCAGTAGATGCACCTGGAATGTCTGATTTTGCAGATGTCCCAGTAGAACCTACAGTGGCATATTCCATGTTACTCATTATAGTCACTGGGTGCTGGCATGGTCCTCTGACTTCTGAGGTGCCAGTATGTGACTGCACTAAGATAAATCCAAAGCATCCAGGGTGAGTGCTGGATGTATCCCAGTACTGCATCTGGTAGGGAAGGGGAAGGGATGGAATCCTTAGCAGTGGAGGGACCGCATTGGAGGGGTGACATGGACACAGCAGGGGGGAGATAAAAGGGCAGAAGGTGGATGGGCAGCTGAGTCAGGGCTGGGGTAAAGGAGATGGAGTAAGCATGGGGGAGCAAAAGGCATCAGGAAATCAAGGAAGACTGGGTGGATACTGGAGGTACCAATCTGAAGGCATTGGTTCCCAAGACCAATTCCACTACAACTACTGTGTGAATGTCCACGCTAACCTGACCACACAAACTGTCATGCCATGACAGCTGTGAGGGCTTTGTAGGAAGGGCTCCCCCCAAGAAGCATACCAACCAGGCTTTGGTGAGTATCATGGCATGGCAAGACAAGGGTAAGAGGTGTCATAGTCATCCAGAACAAGAAGCAGCAACTATGGAGGATGTTACATTCCATATTTCCTCAGTCAGACAGTCTTCAGATGAATCACACAGTATAAGAGATATGGAATTGGTGTTGCCATCATATTAACAAGCTGAATGTAGTGATGAAAGGTGATGGGCATGACAGGCAGCAGCCTGCCAGCCAGGGGGCTCCCTATCCAAAAGGCATCAACCTTCAACACCTGGTCATGGGATCCCCTCCCACCCATCATTGTTCAATAGAGTGTTGCATGGACTGTTAGACCAGCTCATTGCAGCCACAGCAGGGCTTTGAGAATCCCAGATTAAGGGAATGTAGCTGTCCTGTTATGGGCCAAGCCCCTTCTGCCATGGAGCTCCCTATCATGGACACAGAGGTGGTGCAGGGCTGGTATGTCACAAAGAGCTCCCGTTCACCACAGCCTGCATTGTAGAATTGAGATTGTCACAATTTTTTGATGCAAGGTACACTCTCATCATTTCTGCTTGAATTGGGCACCAGTCAATATTGGTGCTTTCAGAATCGAGTCCCATGAGTTTTATTTTCTCAATCCAACCCTTGTCAGGACTACAGTGGAAGTTCTAATCAAAATGTGGTGGATATATTTTTTTCTTGAGAAAAAAATACCTAAATTAAATAATTTACCAGTGTAGAATATTCAAACATTGCTGGAACCAGAAAACGTTACCACCAGCTCAGCAACCAGCTAGAAGCAGGAGAGAGAGAGAGAGAGAGAGAGAGAGAGAGAGTCCACTCCACACTCCCCTCTCTGCTCTGATCTCTCTGGCAGCTCCTGTCCTTTGATCACTTGCAGCCAATCACCATTCCGGGATTTTTAAAGGGCCAGGTGGGGAGTGCTAACCCACAGAAAATGAAACTCATCTGCAGGTCCTTGTTCTTTATTTGCTTTGGACTCAGAAACCAAATAGGAGTGAGACAGAGAGCTGTTTTTCCACTCAGACCCTCACCACTCTGACCTCTCTGCCAGCTCCTGTCTTTTGATCACCCACAGCCAATCACCAAACTGGAACTTCGAAGGGCTGAGTGGGGACTGCAGACCCCTTTATTTTTTTGGCACTCCTCTAGTGGTCCATCTATGCAGTGGCCCATCTGCGTAAAGGACTATATAGCTAGGGACATGGAGGAGTCTGCCTGGACTCAGCCATACTCAGCCCACCACGCTGCCTCTTAGTTATGCATTTTATCTCAAATTTTACTCAGTAAGTTCAGTTCTCTGTGTTCCATTAATTATTCGCTCTCACTTACCTCTGTGTAGGGTCTCCCAGTGTTATCCTTTCAGACATTTCTTATGCAGCTTTAACCTCCTTTATGTGATTTATAAGCCCTACTTGTAACAATTTGTTGATTTTGTGTTCAATAGGTTTTATCTGACTGTTGTTTCATCAGTTTTGAACTCTTTGTTCAATGTGTGGTGCATTATTATATTTCAGAGTTGTTTAAGTTTGTTCTATTGGATGAACCAGTTTCCAGATCTACTCGCATTGTGGTTAAGTCTGTGTTTCCTAGTAACATTCAACCTTGGTGGTCAGTGCATTCAAAATTTCTGGTGAAGTTTTAATTTCTGCATCACTATTCCTTGTTTTGTTCTAACTTAGCTCAGTAATCTGGATCCTATGTCACTTCTTTTATGGAGTCATACTCCATTCATGGTCTGTCTTGTTCTTTGCACTTTGCTGCCCATTACCATGCTCATCCTTGGCACCCCCTCCACTCCTTCTCCTGTCCCTGCAAAATGCCTTTGTATATTTCACCTTAATACAAGAAGCCATCTCCCCAGATTGGGCTTTCTTTCTGTTTGGATGCTACAACATTCTCCAGATATACTCTGCATCTCAGAATCCTGGCTGTCATCAAGGATTCCTGACTCCAGTCTGTCCCTCTCTGGTTTTCAGCTTCATAGGCAGGACAGGGGTAACATGGTGGTAGAGTGGCCATTTACACTTGGTAGAACCTCTCCTGCTATCTTGAGTTCAGATAAGTTGCACCCATCTCCCATGAGGTACTGCTCATTAAGGTCAAATTCCCTTCATCCTTCCCCATTTTCATTGGGGTCTATTACACCTCCCAAGATAACACCCATTTGTCTCAATGAATCTCTGTCCAACATAACTCTCTCTCTCTTTTCCATTGGCAAGCTCATTCTCCTCAGTGACTTTAATGAAAACTGGCTTTCATCTTCATCCAGAGCTACTATTCAGAGTCCTCAATTTGCATCAGCTGATCTCTGAGCCAACCTGGCATAATCAACACTCATCTACTCATACCTTGTTACACTGGATTCTAAGCTCTCACCCCACTTCACTGTAGCAGCTGGCATCCTACAAGACTCCTTCAGCAACCTCTGTATTACATTTTTTTATTAAGTTATTTAACCAGGTATAGCACACTAGCTGAAAGCTTTTTTACTGGAGCGATTTTGCATGAGGAAACTCTTTAGTCCCCTCTTCTGCCAAATACACCTGGTCTAGATCCCTCTGCTTGATTAACATAAATGCTCTGCTGTCTGACCGTGACGCATTTGACCGGTCTGCTGTCCCCCTGGCCTCTGACAAACATGAAGCCTTCTCCCTTATCATAGCCCAATTATCAGTTTGTAACTTGCAGGCCCCTCTTAGGAAATCAAGGCTTAAATCAGCTCATCTTCCCTTGATTTCCTCTGAAATCATAGATCTATGCAAAGTCTGTGACTTACCCTAGGCCAAATCCCAGCTATCCAATAACCTTCCTGATCTCCTCTGCTATAGAACTCTGAGGAACAAATGCACTAAAGCTGTATGGAATGCCAAATTGATGTACTTCAGATCTAATCTTCAAAGCAATCTTGAATCTCCAGCTAAATTCTGGAAAGTTATCCAGTCTCTTTTTGATCCACCAACTCAGTCTGCTCAAACTGTTCTCAGGGTTAATGATTCATTTCTTTCTGACCCTTCTTCTGTTGCTTCTCATTTCAATGAGTGTTTCATTACTTGTGCCCTTCCCCCTCCCCATAGATACATAGATACATAGACAGTGTCGGCAGATAAGGGCCTATGGCCCACCTAGTCTGCCCATTTGAGCTTGTAAGTTCAGTTTGTTTTCCTAGAAGTCTATTTCCCCTTACCCCTGACCTCTAGAATTCCTTTATGTCTATCCATCATTCTTAAACCATGATTGTTTCCAGCCCCCACCACTTCCTCTGGCAGGGTGTTCCACTTGTCCACCACCCATTCTGTGAAGAAATTCTTTCTCATGTTTCCTCTGAATCGTCCTCCCTCCAACTTCATCCCATGCCCTCTAGTCCTGAAACATCTTTTCGCTTAAAATAGTGTTTTCCTGCACCCTGTTCCTCCCTGTAAGATACTTGTATGTCTCTATCATATCCCTCTCTCCTCCTCTCCTCCAGGGAGTACATGTTCAGTTCCTTCAACCTGTCTTCATAGGACTTGTGATGCAACCCATGCACCATCTTTGTTGCCCTCCTCTGAACCTTCTCTACCCTGTTCTATGTCCTTACGTAGGTATGGTCTCCAGAACTGTACACTGTACTCCAGGTGGGGCCTCACTAGTGTCTTGTATAGCGGAATTATGACCTCCCTTTCCTGCTGGTGATGCCCCTGCCTATACATCCCAGCATCCCATTTGCTTTTACCTGATGCCTTGTCACACTGTTTCCTCTACCTTGAGGTCATCAGAGATGACAACCCCAAGATCCCTTTCTGCTTGGTGCATGCTATATCCTCACCCCCAACTGATATATTGTGCCAGGGTTTTTGTCCCATATGCATTATCTTGCATTTCTTTGAATTGAATTTCAACTGCCAAACCCTTGACCATTCTTCAAGTTTCTGCAGGTCCTTCTCATTCTGTCTACACCCTCTGGTGTGTCTACTCTGTTACAGAGCTTTGTGTCATCAGCAAACAGTGAAATTCTGCCTTCTATATCCTGTGCAATGTCACTGATGAAGATGTTGAATAGGACCGGTCCCAGCACTGATCCTGTGGTACCCACTGGTCACTCGTCCCTCTGTGGAGTGACAGCCATTTACCACCACCCTCTGTGTCCTGCCACCCAGCCAGTTACCTACCCACCACACTACTGTCCTGCCCACACCCATATTCCCCAGTTTGTGTAATAGTCTTCTATGTGGCACAGTGTCAAGGCCTTGCTGAAGTCCAGATAGGCCATGTCCACTGCCCTCCCTGATCCACCTCCCTAGTCACCCAGTCAAAAATTCAATGAGGTTGGTCTGACATGACCTCCCCTGGTGAAACCATGCTGCCTTGGGTCCTGTAGTCCATTGACAACCAGATGTTCCACCAATCTCTCCTTCAGTAGTGCTTCCATGATCTTTCCCACTACCGAGGTGAGGCTGACTGGTCTGTAGTTCCTGCTTCCTCTTTGTTCCCACTTTTGTATAAGGGGACTACATCTGCTGTCCTCCAGTCTTTGGGTACCTCCCTGTTTCCAGTGATTGGCTGAACAGGATAGCCAGAGGTTCAGCCACCACCTCTTAGTTCTTTAAGGACCTAGGGTTGCACCCATCTGGCCCCATTGCTTTATCAGCTCTTATTACTTCCAGTTCCTTCAGGACCCTTTCTCGTGTAAGGGACTTGTGTCCATTTCTGCCATTCTCACCCTTGTGCTCCCTTCAGACCCATTACCCCCTCTTCCTTAGTAAAGACTGAGCAGAAATACCTGTTCAATATGTCAGCTTTACTGTTGTCATCCTCCACGCGGCTCCCATCCTCCCCCTTCAGTCTCACTATCCCTCCCTTTGTCCTTCTTTTTTCACTTATGTACCTGTAAAAGGTTTTGTCCCCTTTAACCACTGATTTTGCAATGTGTTCTTCTGTCTGAGCTTTGGCTTCCCTTCCTGACTTCCCTGCCTCCCTTTGTTTCTCCTGGTACTTCTCCCTATCCCCTTCTGCCTGTGTCTTTTTGTATTGCCTGAATGCAATCTTTTTGGCTTTCACTTTCTTTGCTACCTCTTTGGAAAACCATAATGGTCTCCTCTTTCTTTCCTCTTGCTAACCTGCTTAATGCATAATTCTGTTGTTCTTATAATCCCCATTTTAAATACTGCCCACTGTTCCTCAATCCCTGATTCCTGTCCCATTCCTCTTAATGCCTCTTTCAAGCATCTCCCATTTTCCCAAAGTCTGCCCCCCTAAAATCCAGGATACGTGTTTTTGTGTGGTTTGGTTCTGCTCTTTCTGTGATTTCAAACCACAATGACTGGTGGTCACTGTTACCTAGGTGCTCCCCCACTGTTACCCCCATCACACTGTCCCTGTTTGTGAGCACAAGGTCCAGTATTGCCTTCTGTCGAGTTGGTTCCATGACCAGTTGCTTGAGGAAGGCACCCTGAAGGGAGTCCAGGATAAATCTGCTCCTAGTTGATGCTGCTGCTGGGATGCTCCAGTCCATGTCTGGTATATTGAAGTCTCCAACCAGTACTACCTCACCCTTGTCTGCCATCCTTTGGATGGCTAGCATCAACTCCTATCTGTTTCTTCTCCTGGGCTGGTGGTCTATAGACCACACCTGTCAGGATGGCTGGCCCCATTTTCCCCCAGGTAATGGCACTGCCCCCTCACCTCCTGCACCCTCCTCATCTCATTGTCAATCATTTTTGTGTTTCCACTTCCCTCCCATTATCACTCATGAAACTCTGCTGGCCCTCTCCTCTATTAATCAGTCTAAATCCAGACAAGATGGACTTGATCCAGAACTCCTTCACATCTCCTCTCCTGCGATTGCTCTCCCATTGACTCAGATGTTTAACCTTTTGTTCTCTCTCTCACTCTCTCATCTCAGTCCCACAGGCCTGGCAGATTTCCAAAGTTCTCCCTCTCCACAAAAGGGTGAGGCCCCTCTCCTGGAAACTACTACTCTATTTCCCTCCTTTCCTCCCTTGCTAAGTTACAATAGAAGCTACTTTACTGTAGACTTCTTAACCATCTCACTTCCCTGTTTTGTGTTACTGACTCCATCCTCTCTGGGATGGATCAGGGGCATATCACTGCTGCCATTTTCATTGATCTGGCTAAAGCCTTTGACTCCTTCTTGAGAAACTGAGTTTGGCAGGATTCTCTGCTCCTAGTATAGACTAGTTCAGGCCTTACCTAACAGGTTATCAACAGTCCACTCAGGTTGGAGGTGTGTTATCACCCAGTCTCCTCATTCAGGCTAGAGTCCCACAAGCATCTATCCTAGGCCTCATTCTATTTTTCATTTTCTGAAATGATCTCCCCTCTGCCTGTATCAGTTTGCATATAGACATGTATTCTGATGACACAGTTATCTTTACCTCTGGTCCTCCCACAGCCTCTGTGAAACTTCTACAACAGGATTTCAGTAGGGTACTGCTCTGGTTCCAGACTAACCAGCTTAAGGTCAATAGTAAATAGACAGTGTCTATGACCTTTGGAGACAGACAAAAACTGGCTAGGCTCTCTAGATTGCCAGCTTTCTGTACACTGTATGGCTCCCCTCTTCATGCAGTCCCATCATTCAAGAACCTCAGTGTGTGGCTGGACTCCAAGCTTGCCTACTCAACCCACATTGATGCTCTTCATGTGAAACTCTGCTTCAGGCTTGGTGCACTGTATAGAAATAAAGACTGTCTTTCCATGCTGGTTCACCATAAGCTAATTAACAAAATGGTTCTACACCGATGTGGTCTACAGGACTGTTCCCTCCACTTCCCTTGCCAGTCTGGATACCCTCTGTAATGCCTTATGTCACTTTGCTATGCTCCCTTTACTCCACCCTCTCTATTCTCCCACTTCACTCATGGCATCAGCTCCAGAACACTTTTCATTTCCACATTCTGGTTTGGCTGTCTGCCATCCTATCTATCTTCTCACCTCTCTCCTATCCCTCCAGCTCCCCACTTCCTTTGCTCTGGAGATCAGCACACGTTCTCTGGTCCTTGCTCTTCTTCTTCTGCTGGGCAATCTGCTTTCTCACATTGCTAGCCTTCTCTGGAACCAGCTCCCTCATGGCACTGTATCACTTAACCTCTATGGGATGCCTCAAACATAAGCTAAAATTTCTTTTTCAACTGAACTACACCTGTTTTGACTGATATGTTTTGTTTGTTGACACCCTCAAGTCATGCTTGATGAAGATTTTATACATCTCATTGTTATTAAGCAATTTATTATTGCTGCCTGTTTGCACCATTACTGTACTTTTATCAAAATGCCTGTAGTTGTTTTTCATCATGTTATTTATTGTACTTCTATACCATCTACACATGTTACCATTCCCCCCACATCACACCTGGAAATGAGTCTAGGCTCAGGGTGCCTTTCAAAGTTATCAGTTCTCAAATAAACAAATACATACATACATACAATAAAAACTGAAGATGCCTGAATTTATTTTATAGTTAAAAAAAGGAAGGGTCAAATATTTGGCCCAGTTTCTTTGCACTAGTGCTTTAAATAAGGATGAGTATAGAATTCAGTGCTGTTTGTTTTTGCAAGTTCAGTTGTTTAATTGTTTTAATAGGGCCAGACTTTTCTCTCTGTAGTAGTTGATCATACAAGTCCCACACTGGTATTATTATGAATAGCATACAATACAGGCCCTACAGGTGCATCAATCTATATAGTTGTTATTAACTGTATGAGCTTGAAAATCAAATAAAATCAGTGTTAAAAAGTGCTTTCATTAACCAGTGATGCACAACTAATTAATGAATCCCCTCTTGAGTTAGAGATAGTGTAATTGGTCATGAAGATAGAGTACATACCTGTAATTCAGAAAATATAGGTTTGAATCTCACCAGAGTTACTCATTAACTACTGTTTGTGACATTGAGCAAGCCACTTAGCCATCATAGCAGCGCTGCACTACTCATCTGAGCTGTATAAAATAAGTAGAAGCAGGACCCCTCTGAAAAAGAGGTTTTACATCTCAGCTGGGGCTACCTAGGGAAAGAAAAATGTAAAAAAAAAAAAAGACAGCAGTAATATAATCACAAGAAAAATAGTGATAAAAACAACTAATCAAATGCATGAAGGGTACATTTAGTAAATCCAAATAGACAAGGCAAGCATAATCACAAGTGACCATGGATAAATCAATAGCATACTAATTACTCTGAACTGATAAGAATTTATGAAGGGTATCTTAAAAGACGTTACTGTATTGAGTAGAGAATTTTAGCATTTGACATCAAAAACAAAAGCAGTGAAAACATGTAAAGAGCAGAAATGAATAAACAAATAATTTGCACTAGCAGATCTTCAATTCTGTCACGGAGTGACAAACAACATTGCTCATAATGTCATATTTTGGACATGATAATACAGTATTTATGTAAGTCCAGTAAGAATGAAACATGTCAAGAATATTGTTAAACATCATAGGATAACTCTGCTTGCAATTCTGTTAACTGGGGTCCACATCTACAGTGTTTGTAAGAATGTTAATGCCAAGCTTGATATGGCATATCAGGTTAAGAACTACTCTTGCCAGGAACTCCTTCTCCCTCTGTCAGTGATGGTCTTATATTCTTCACTAATGCCTCTAAATCACTACTTTCCAAGCGGGAGAACATTTACAATAACATTTGTAGATTTGCCTTCCCACTAAACTGAGCAACTCATCACTGTAACCTCTACAGCTTCCTAGACTGGTCATCCCTGTTAATAGTCATCACTTTGTTCTAGGCTACTTCACTGACACATTAATTAGAACTGCCACCCCTGCTTCCATTGCGGTCCTGCTCAAACCCTTCCACCTGTACTATCACTGAGAGCCAAAGGAAAATCCTTTCTCATTGTCCCCAAAACATCCACCCTCATGGGGGACCAGGCCTTTAGTGCTACTGCTTCCAAACTTTGGAACTCTCTACCATTTGAAATCCATAGTTCCACCTACCACCTTCAGTTTAAAAAGTCTCTGTGTACTCACCTTAAGGCTAACTCTAGCTGTACCTGTATCTCATTTTTCCCAAGCATCATACACCCTCAGACTATTCCACATGTGCCATCAACATGGTTTAAATCAGACTAGTCTATGTACTTTTTCCTTTCTAGGCACACTGTGCAAGTGGATTGTATTTTTCACAGCTTTCTCAGTTTTTTTGTCTATGCACCCAAGCTAGTATGTAGCTTATTAGCTCTTCTGGCCAGCTTATGAATTTTCATGAATTTTTGTATTTTATATTTGTGTTTTTAATCTTTCTGTTCTACAACATGCACTGTTGCATTTGTTAATTTGCTGCATCAGTCCTTACAACATTATTATATTGTACCCTGCTCATTGTTGTTGTACTGATTGCCTTGTCACCTCCCAGTTTATACCTGAAAATAGGTGTAATTGTGTTTAGTGTAGTTACCTAATCCCAGAATTCCCAGAATCCTAAAAGAACTAAGGGAGGACCTAGTGACACCACTGACCACACTTTTTAACAAATCATGGGAGGATGGGGTGGTACCTGAAGACTGGAGGAGGGCAATGTGATTCCACTTCACAAAAGTGGGAGCAAGGCAGAAGCAGGAAACTACAAACCTGTAAGTTTGACCTCAGTGGTAGGGAAAATGATGGAATCACTTCTGAAAGAAAAATTGTTGAGTACCTAGAGGACAGGGCACAGGACCCAAAGCAGCATGGATTTACAGCAGGAAGGTCATGTCAGATGAATCTAATAGATTTCTTTGACTGGGTGACCAAAGTAATAGACCAGGGAGGGTTTGTGAATATGGCCTACCTAGACTTTAGCAAGGCATTTGACACAGTCCCACACAAAAGACTATTAATCAAGTTAGCCAGCCTGGGAGTGGGTCCCAGGGTGGTAGCCTGGGTAGCAAACTGGCTGCAAAACAGGACACAGAAGGTAATAGTGAATGGAACACATTCTGAAGAAAGGGAGGTCACTAGTGGAGTACCTCAGCGCTCAGTACTGGGTCCAGCCCTCTTTAACATCTTTATAGGTGACATTGCAGAGGGTCTGGAAGGAAAGGTATGCCTCTTTGCAGATGACACACATATATGTAACATAGTTGATACACAAGGGGGGTAGAAAGGATGAGAAGGGACTTGGCACGGTTGGAGGAATGGTCAGACATATGGCAACTTAGATTGAATGCAAAGAAGTGCAAAGTAATGCACCTGGGAAACAAAAGCCCAAGAGAAGAGTACACAATAGCAGGGAGGTACTAACAACAACAAAATGGAAAGGGACCTGGGAGTAGTCATATCAGATGATCCAAAGGCTAGTAAGCAATGTGAGAAGTCAGTAAGGAGAGCCAGGGGATACTGGGATGCACAGGAAGGGCATCACATGTAGAAAATGGAAGTGGTTATCTCTTTGTACAGACAGTTGGTGAGACCCCATCTGGAGTACTGTGTGCAGTTTTGGAGACCTCATCTACGCAAGGGCATAGCCAGGATGGAAACAGTCCTGAGGAGGGCAAATAAATTAGTGCAGGGTCTGCATCAGAAACCATATGAAGAGAGACTGAGAGAGCTTAATATGTATACCCTTGATGAAAGGAGGGATGAGGGAACATGATAGAAATGTTTAAGTACCTGAAGGGAATCAACGAAGTCCAGAAGGGTAGCATCTTTCAGAAAAAGAGATGTGTAAGAACAAGGGGGCACAATTTAAAGATAGAGGGGGGACAGCTCAGGGGTAATGTGAGGAATTTTTTTTTTTCATGGAGAAAGTAGTGGATGCATGGAACCGCCTTCCTGGGGAGGTTGTTGGGTCTAAAACAGTGTTGGAATTCAAACATGCATGGGACAGACATAAGGCAATTGTAGTGGCGGGTGGCAGAAAGTAGGCTGTTGGTTAACTAGAATCTGCAGCTTATCCAGTAGGTAGGGAAAAGGGCAGACTGGGTGGGCCAAGTGGTCCTTATCTGCCATCAAAGTCTATGTTTCTATGTTACCTGGTCAATAAAAGTTATAAGTTATAAATAACTAAATAAATCAGGTTTCTACTGTAACATTGGACACAAACTCTGGGTAGGGATTTCAGATGAAGAATCATTCTCCATAATTGGGTGAACATGAGAAAAAGGAAAGTCTACACAACACTGCAGGCGATACAGATAAAAATAGCTTGTTTAGCATGCTAGAAATTTTTTTGCCATCCTCATTATTATGGTGAGACCAGGTATAATTGTTGGTGAGTCATATCAAATGTGGCTTGTTTCTGTTTTCACAATGTATTCACTCAAGTTAGCTCAACTGAAGCATGCATGAGCCATGCTATGATGTGGCCATTTAAATCACAGCTCTGATGCAAGAATGAAACATCTAAAAGCATCTGAATTAGACCACTAGCCAATAACCCCAAAATCTAGATTTTGTTACATAAAGCCTAGCTCTAATGCAATGTGTTTTCAACACAAACCAACACCATTTGGTTGCTAAAATATCATTGTGTCCACTTTGAGTCCCCTTCAGCATCTTCTCAGAGGCAAGATGACCACTGTGGTGGACCCAGAGGCTTTCATGTTGATGAGTGATGGGTTAATCCTAAAAGGCATGCTCTAGCAAGTATTAAATGAAATCACATCCTTCAAACAGTCAGTGAGAGATCTGTCAGGTAAAGTAAAAACACTTAAGAATAGACAAAGGGACAAAGACACATTGTTATCATACATTGATAAGGACTTGTGACATGAAATCCACATTCAGGAGCTGTAATGGCTTGTAAGATTTCTGTGGCAAAGAGTGGAACATTCTGAAAACAAAAGCTGCAGGAATTATATAAGAATCTTGGGTTTCCCTGAAGGTGTGGAAAGGTCAGACACTACTGTTTTTTGCAAAGAGATGATAACTGGAAGTTGTTGATGCAGTATTAGCCACTACTAAGTAATTTAGATCACAAACTGTAGTGAGAAATAAACATTGTGACCTACTAAGAATTGAACCCAGGCCCTTGGAATACCACCCCAGTGTTCAAACCACTGAGTTATAGGCTCACAGGGTCACACCATTGAGTTCTATATGCAGCTAGAGGGTGGACTGATGCTATGCAGTCATTGGTTCATCTGATGCCCTGCATCTGCCATATTGCTGGGGGGGTCAGTTAGCAGAGGTGATCTGAGACTGCATGTTTTTTGTCAGTCATCCTGCTCACATATGACCCCAAAAGAAAGAAAGACAAGAATGGCAACACCCCAGTCTGAAATACATAAAATGCACCACCATCTTTTGATGGCACATTCACATTTCTTCCGGGGATTGCTGCTGGGTTACATGCAGTTTCAGCTTACAAATGGGCAGGAAGGAGGGTGGAAGAACAATGGGAATAATCAAAACTGCCATCACAGAGGCAGAAAGCCTTTGTGTGAAGCAAATAAACAAAACAAAACAATGTAAGAAACCACTATGGTTCTCAAAGGAGGTGGCAGGGAAGGTTAGGGAGAAAAAGAAAGCATTCAGGAAGTACAAGGAATCACAGAAGAAGCAGGGCAGAGAATTGTATCAGTTAAAGCAAAAGGAAGCTGGGAAGGCAGTCAGAACAGCAAAGGCCCAAACCGAGGCAAGGATAGCCAACTCAGTTAAGAAAGGGGATAAAACCTTTTATAGGTACATCAGGGAGTGAAGGAAGACCAAGGGAGGGATAATGAGGTGTATTAAAGGGAAGGGGGTTTGGGCAGAGGGTGACTGTGAAAAGGCAGAGACACTAAAGAAATATTTTTGCTCAGTATTCACAAATGAAGAGGGGGAGGTACCTAAACCAAACAATAAAAACACTCTGGATATGGGGTTGATACCAGCTCATTCACAGAAGAAAGGGTTCTGAAAGAACTCTTAAAACTGAAGGTGAACAAAGCAATGGGGCCTGATGGGATTCATCCCAGAATTCTAAAAGAACTAAGGGTAGAACTAGTGACACCACTGACTAGCATCTTTAACAAATCATGGGAGGACGGGGTGATACCTGAGGACTGGAGGAGGAGAGATGTTATTCCACTTCACAAAAGTGGGAGCTGGGCAGAAGCAGGAAACTACTGACCTGTTAGTTTAACCTCAGTTATTGGGAAAATGATGGAATCACTTCTGAAGGAAAGAACTGATGAGTACCTAGAGGCCAGAGGGGCACAGGACCCAAGGCAGCATGGAATCACAGCAGGAAGGTCATGTCAGATGGATCTAATAGATTTCTTTGACTGGGTTTACTGGGTCAACAAAATTCAACAAAACAAACAAAAGTAGATCAGGGAGGGGCTGTGGACATGGCCTACCCAGACTTTAGCAAGGTATTTGACACAGTCCCACACAAAAGATTAACATACAAGTTGGCAAGCCTGGAAGTGGGTCCCAAGATGGTATCCTGTGTAAAGAATTGGCTGTAGAACAGGACACAGAGGGTAATAGTAAACAGAGTCCACACTGAAGAAAGGGGTGGTTACTAGTGGGGTACCGCAGAGTTCAGTACTAGGACTGATCCTCTTTAATGTCTTTATAAGTGACATTGCAGAGGGATTGAAGGAAAGTATGTCTCTTTGCAGACAACACAAAGATCTGCAACAGAGCTGATAAACAAGGTGGGTGGAAAGAATGAGAAGGGACTTGGCAAGGTTGGAGGAATGGTCAAATGTATGGCAGCTTAGATTCAATGCAAAGAAGTGCAAAGTAATGTACCTGGAAAAAAAAACCTAGGGGAAGAATACACAATGGGGGGGGGGATACTAACAACAACAAAAATGGAAAGGGACCTGGGGTGGTCATATCAGATGACCTAAAGGTGGACAAGCAATGTGAGAGGGCATTAAGGAGGCTGAGGATATACTGGGGTGCATAGGGAAAGGCATCACCATTAGAAAACATGAAGTTGTTATCCCTCTGTACAGACAGCTGGTGAGACCCATCTGGAGTACTGTGTGCAGTTCTGGAGACCCAATCTCCGCAAAGACATAGACAGGATGGAAGTAGTCCAGAGGAGGGTGATAAAATGGTGCAGTGTCTGCACCAGAGGACATATGAATAGAGACTTATGAGCTTAATATGTATAGCCTCGAGGAAAGGATGGAGGGGGGACATGATAGAAACTTTCAAGTACCTCAAGGGAATCAACAAAGTCCAAGATGGTAGCATCTTTCAGAAAAAGAGGTGTACAAGAACTAGGGGACACAATTTGAAGATATAGGGGAAATGACTCAGAGGTAATGTGAGGAAGTATTTTTTCAGGGAGAAGGTTGTGAATGCATGGAACAGCCTTCCTGAGCAGGTTGTGGAGTCAAAAACAGTGGTGGAATTCAACAATGCATGGGACAATCATAAGGCAATTCTAGGGGGTGGGGTTAGGAAGAAGTAGGCCGTTGGTTAACTAAGATCTGTAGCTTATCCATTAGGTAGGGAAATGGGCAGACTGGGTGGGCCAAGCGGTTCTTATCTGCCATCAAATTCTATGTTTCAAGTTTGTAATGCTGTTTTTCCCCAACACCACATAAAGCCCATAGTGGACAGGGATCATTTCGTACCACCACGGCAGCAGCTTCTGAAACCGGTAGGTATTCCATTCCGCATCCTTCACTGAAAAACGAATAGGGGCTAGTGAGCACACGCATAGACTTTTCCATAGTTGTGTGCCAGCTGTTGGAGGGCATCCAGCTGCAGTGGGTGAGTGGCCTCATACCTCTTCAGTGTCCCTTGTTTTACTTGGCCCATAACAACTGCTCTGTCCCTCCAGTGAAAGATGCTGCCACACCTAGAAGCTGCTGTGAACTCAGAAATAGCAACAGATTTGTGTAGCTGGGGGGTCTGGACCAGAAAACCAGCTCCAGAAAAGGGGGGGAATAATCCATGGGTAGGAATAGTAATGGGGGAGCAACTGCAAGGAAAGTGGGGCTATGGGGTGGTCTAGGGAGGGTGGTGAGCTTGGGGAAGGCTGGTGCTGAAAAGGAGGTCCAGCTACAGGAATGGTGGAGGTGTACCAGGTGGAGGGAGATTTATCAGAGGCTGGTCTGGGGTCTTGATGAGCGTACCATTTGCAGGGAATGTGGCAAGTCCATAGGCAGAAATGGTGAATTGGATGTGTCCAGCTCCAAGGAGGGTGATCATCTGGGATGGGAGGCTGGTCTGGAGATGGGAGTGGTGGTCCAGCTACTGGGAGAGTGCTCAGGGGAAGGGGCTGGTCTGTGGTCAGGAAACAACTAGTTGCCGGGATGGTTGTCTGCTGGGGGTTGTGGGTGAAGAGCATGCAGTCCTGGGGGTGAAAATGACCAGATGTAGGGGTAGATGGTTGGGTTAGGAGCTGGTCTAGTGCATAAGGTGAGTTCAGCTGTAGATACAGTGGTTGACTGGGGTGGGTGCTAGTTTGTGTGATTGGGAGTGCAGCTGTAGAGACATTCACCTGTGGGGAGGATAGTCTGGAGACTTGGGGTTAATCCAGCTGCTTGGAGTTTGCATGGCATGGGGCTGGATGCTGGTCAAGATGCATGGAGGAAGGTCACCTGATGGAAGAGGCTGGGCTGTAGAGTGGTGTAGCCCAGGAGGTTGCCCAACTTGGGAAGACTGGGTCCACGTGCTTGTCAGTATGCATGGCTGAATGAGTTAGCTGTGCATGGAGAGGGAGAACGGTCCTCTCGGCTCGTCTGGTCCACCCAGATAGATTTTATTTCCCCGAAGGTACCTGAAGAACACAAAGTGGATGTGAAAAGACAGTTGTTTGGGACTCCCCTGAGTGAAGGAATAACAAATACAAATACTACCGATGGACTCAGGCACAAGCGGTGCAGGAGGGGAGAGAAGCCGGTCGGATGGCTGGGTCGGGAGATAGGATCTATGGTCTACAATATCACTGGGCTAAACCTTGAACTAAACCTTGAACTTTTTAACCTAAAAGGGATTGTCTCTGGACTAAAAGCTGAAATAAAGCTATCAGAAATTGAGACAGCCATGGAACATGGAACACTCCACTGTCAACCAAGCTGACTTGAGAGAAAGACTAATCAGCAGCAGCATGTGGTTCCTCTCAAGTCATTGATGCTGTTATCGACATGGCCTACTAAATGAAACAAAAAGTGACTGTCTTGACTACAAACCCTGCTGATCTTTGTTAGCAGTTCAGCTGGCACAGGAAAGAGTTTCCTTATTGAAGCCATAACTGCTGAAATATGAAGCCTGACAGGGGCATTAATGTCTGTTTCTGTTACTGCTCTCACAGGACTAGCTTCATACAACATTGGTGGAGTACACGTCTCTTTATGTTGCCAGTAGAACATGGCAAAACAGGAGAAGTATCATAAACTGTCATTTGAGGTTGCATCTCAGCTCCGTTCCATGTTCACAAAGATGAAGTTACTCATCATTGATGAAATCAGCATGTTCTCAATATAATGCTTGCCTGTATACAGCTACGTCTACAGGAGATCTTAGTACTGATGATGGAGTACCATTTAGTGTCAAAAGTATTGTTGTATTTGGCAACATTTTACAGCTTGCACCAGTTAATCCAGAGCAAGTGTTTGCAACTCTGACTGCCAAGCAAGCTAAGAACATTCTCAGCTGTATTGCTGGTTATAACATTTGGGAGTTATTTACCTATGTTGAGTTGTAGAACATACGCCAAAGTGGTGATCTGGCTTACAAATCACTTTTAGATGAAGCTCGTACAGGTTCTCTATCATCAGAACATGTTGCTATATTAAGCGATTGGAGAATCAGAGTAGATACTGCATCCATAAAATAGCATGTAATTTTTCAGCGATGTATTCTACAGGACACACATAGTCGCGTCTTATGCCATGGCTAAAGAAATGCACTGAGTTCAACAATATCATGCTGCAGAGAAAACCAAGAAATTCTAACTCTGCATGCTGTTGATACAGTTGATGGTATCATTCTTAGTCATAACCTACTAGCAAAGATGACTGAATGACTCAGTGAACTGAAGTCAGATGTTTCACGCACAACTATAGAAGCTGTTCTTATACTTTGTAGGAATGCATGTATCATACTACAGTAATCTCGATGTTGAGCGAGGTGTGGTAAATGGTGCTATAGGAAACATCACTGACTTTGTCTACAATGTCCAGAAGACATATATCGAGACACGTGTAGTTCACTTTGACAACATGGAACAGCCTGTACACATAGAATGTACCTGTGTGAAATTTCAGTTATTTAAAGATATCTATGTAAACAGGAAACAGTTTCCACTATGTGTTGCATATGCTGTTTCTATTCACAAATCTCAGGGCTTGAGTTTGGATTCAGCAATGGTGGACATAGAGTACAGACATTTTCAAGGATGGCATGAGCTCAGTGGCACTTTCATGTCTATAGTCTTTCTAGGTTGCACATTATAACTCTTGCACCCCAGAAGATACGAGAGCTGACAAGCGATGTATTATTGAGTACAACAGGTTACGTACTCTCCATCAGCAACAAATGTCTTTAATACCACTGCCCTACATATATGGCTGTCTCACATCGTACAGTCATATCTACAGGTGTCAGAAAACAGGCATGAGCTTCCACAAGTGATTCAACTCTAACAAGTTCAAAGAAGGACACAATATCAACTAAACATTCACAGCCAGCAATTCATCAGAAATCAGTTGGTGTAGCTGCTTGTACCAGTCTTTGACAACAGCACTAGAGTGAACTGCTATGCTAACTCAGCTATGCAAGTTTTCTACACATGCCACACTTTGAGCAGGCATATCTGCTTCACAAGACACTCCCTATCTAACACATTGAAGCAGATTGTCACCATGACTTCTGACCAGTCTAACAAAGTGCAGTCATTAACACCACTAAGCCAGGTGTTAGGTACCTATGATGGGTGTAGTACATTTGCTGCTGACATACAGCAAGACACTAGTGAGTTTATGATGGCTATCATAAACAACTTTGATAAGCTGGCACTCCAATGCACCACTACTTCACAGTGTCATATGTAACCAAATATGTATGTGTATCATGTGGTCATTCGCAGCATGAAACCACAGAAGACATGCTGTGGATTACTCTTTGTCCCTCAAGCCAAAATGTGAAATTTTGACAGCTATTCACCAATGCTTAATGTGGTCACTCCTGTAAAAGGTGTGGAGGTAGATGCACTCAGTCCATACACCTCAGAGTTCATCTCAATATCTGTTGCTTATATTGCACAGATTTGACTCAATGGGCTCAGAGTTGACACTCCTATCACAGATTACACAGCTGGTAGAATAGTTTTAATCAATCAGTGTTGACACTCACAGTGTAGTCTATCACCAGGGTCGATCCATGCATTCTGGCCATTACACCTGTTTACTAAGGTACAGAAGTGGATGGGTAGAGGTGACTGACTCTACAAGCAGTTTTAAACAGAGACTGCCACGACACTTAAAAAATGCATATCTTCTAATATTGAAGAATTATGATGACCTTCATATTTCAGAAGAATAGCAGACAACATCTAGCATTTTCTAAATAACTACTTGCGACAGAATCAGTCGAGGTCAGTACAATTGTTTCCAATCTATGACTCTCAATAAACCGTAGCATATCAACAAAATGATATACTGGCAGAGACATTTCATGCACTATGATATCTAAGATCTTGTGTGGATCAGTGGCAACATGGAAATTGTTGTAGTGGCTTAAATCGCACAACAGTATTCACAGTCACTAGAGAAACCATGATAACATGTCTATCAAAGATTGTACATGTCAAAAATAGGCCTTTCTGGCTCTCCTGTTCTGTACATATCTTTTCTTGTAGCTGTATCATTCCATACACAACAAAAGTTGTTGCCAGTTAATTACTTTTGCCTCTGCAGAACACAAAAGTTGTCCCTTATCATTTTAAATAACTGTGTAACACGTCTCATTCACTAAAGAGAACACAGTGTCACAACTTGTCTATCACCAGTTTTTTTTGTCTATTAGCTGTTGACATCTAGACAACAGCATCATTCTGTCACCATGCAACAGTGTTGAACTATACCTGATTTATTTGTTACACTGAAACTGTACATATGTAAAATAAACTCTTTTTAGTCATAACGCAGCAAGTGAGTAAACAGAATGTAAATACTGAACTATTGCAGCTTATTATCAAATGACTTTTGCATACCTTTCTAATGACATGTAAATAATATTTACATTCTCATTCTATCTCACCATTGTTGTTAACTAGTTTAATTGTTCTAGTAAAATTATTACTATAAGAGTCAAGTAACAATGAATCCTTAACATGTAATACAATACTATAGTGGTTAAGTTCAGTGACCCATATGCTTCATAAAACAACGTACTACACACATTATTTCCTTACTAGTTCAGAGCCAACATAGTAACTAATGTAACAATTGAAATAAATGTATTCTGTACCTGTAATAATATGCATTTTTTGTACTTGGCATACAAGTAATTGTAACCTATGTTAATAATACTGAAAATTGTAAATCAGACACTGTTACTGATCTAGCGCATTTCATGCCTGTTCCTGACAATGTTTATGATTGCCTCTACTGAGGGGTCAGGTGGGAATTTTCCATATGCACCTAGTCAGTGATATATCTTAAAATATTTAACTGAACATACCAGTTATCAAATGTCACTGAAATCATAACTTTTAATATTCTATTACTTGAACACTTAGCATATGGTTTTCGCACACCACAGGACATACATATTATCAGTCACACAATAACAACAAAACATCACTGTTTCATGTGTGTAATCACTGTTTAGAAGCTCTGACATACCTTCATTAATATAGGACAGAACCAAGGGACGACACATGACTGGAACATTCAACTACTTAAAAGTAGAAATAATATTGTTAACCAAAGTCTCTTCAAGCTGAGTAGCAAACATATTTTGAAGGAGCACAGGCTTCAGCTTGAGGATGGGACATTCAGGAGGAATGTCAGAAAGCACTTCTTCCCACAAAGAGTAGTGAACACTGACACTGCACTGCTAAAAGAGGTCACTTCATTAAAGACAGTGACCAGCTATAAAAGACCCAGGTATATTCACAGCTGGGAGATAAGAAGCATGCCTAGAACAGATGGGAGAACAGTGCAGGGATAGGAGAGACATTAGCTCAAGATGTGAACCCTGCAACACGAGTAGACATAATATTAAATTGCCTTCTTCTGCTGCCTTCTTTCTATGGTGTATTACCATATACATACTTATTCCAATTCATATCATCTACTTACTATAAATGACAACATTTAGGTATATTCAAGCAATGATTGCATACATGCAAGGATTGTATGTGAGACTAATTTTGTAAAAATTTAAATCTTAATTGACTCTTTTCAGTTTTACCAGTTGCCAATAAATCTTTCTTAAACGTAACCACCTGTGTTGAGTCTTTACTGAACCATAACATAATAACATTAAAATGTAGCTATTGTTTCTATTAAGCATGCAAATAAATGGTAAGAAACTACCACAACTACATGTCCATGGGCTTATTTTTGCCATGGCTCTCCACTCAATATCCACCACGTGGGCTACAGTGTGGCACATTGCCTAACACAGTTCACATAATTCTAACTGTGTTAAGAAGTCTTTACCACCCTTACTTTTCCTGTGCCTCTCCAGTTGGCGGGCAGTACCTGCTGTAGTGGGGTGTGGGGCATCACAGTGTAACACTATCCATCTGTGGCTATACACTCAGGATGCAGTAACTGCTATGTGTGCTGCAATTCCTGGCTGAACCCATGCAATTCCTAACTGTGCTAACTTCACTGTACCTACAATTACAGAGCTGTGCCATTCATCTCCAATGCCCTGTTGTTCCTGTGGATCGCCATTCATGATGCAGTACAAATTTTTGGGGAGGAGCAGCATTAGCTGCCTAAATGCATGCAAATCCTAACTCAGCTAACTTCACTATCCCTACAATCACCAATATCTACCATTGATGTCACACCCTCACAGGTGTTGTATATCTCCACTGAGATGTTCATACCCTCTCCTGTATTGTGTATCTACACTAACAATGCAGTACCTGCTGTCACATTTGAAGATACTGTACATCACCTGCCTGAATCCAATCTAGTGATAACTGTACTAACTGGACAGCTCCTTTAATCAAGGAGCTGTACAACTGATGTACATTGCCTGTCTTTTCCTCTGACTGTTCACTCAGCATATAGCAAGAGGCCTGCAAGTACAGTAACCCCATGACACTGTTCTTCCCCATAGGCTATTTTGTTCTGTACTCTCCACTCAGTGTGTAGTACCTGTGCTAGGAGTTCAGTCATTGCTTGACAGAGTTCCTGTAATTCCAAGCTAAATCAACTAGTATGAGCCACCCTTACTTTTCATCTGAGTCTACAATCAGACTGTACTAACTGTTGTTGAGAAATATGCGACATCGCTAACTACGTCCATGAAGCTGTGGTTATACAGCCATAATCAGTAACTAGTATGCATACAAAATTCCCTGGGTGAGGCCATGTGAATCCTGTGTAAACTTGTGTCAACCAACAAATACAGATGCATACCATTGCCTCACTCTTTCTCTACATCAGTACTCATGATGTAGTACAAACTTTTAGGTGAAGCATTACCTCTCTGATCCACCCCACAAACACTAACTATGCTTACTTGAGTGTTCCTGCAATCACTGACAACTACCATAGATGCCCATACCCTCAGCTATGTTATGGGTATTTACTAAGCATCCAGTACTTGCTGTCACAGTTTGGAAACCATTACCTGGCCAAGGCAATGCAAGTGATAATTGTGCTAACTACACTGTACCTGTAATCATGGAAGCCTACAAGTGATCTACATCTCCCTTCTTTGCCTGTGCCTCTTCATTTAACATGCAGCAAAGGTATGTAGGTGTAGTCCCCTACCCCATTACACCATGCAACTCCTAAGCGTGCTAAGTTCTGTACAGCAGCAATAATACTCTAAGTTTGTTAAGTTCTCTACAGTTGCAATGAAAAGCCACACTATTCATTTACATAGGCATATTCTTGCTGTGTCTCCACTAAGCATGCAATATGTACACTAGTTTTATATTATTCCTCACACCTCCTGCTGATTATCTGTGATTGGGCCTGTTGTCTTGCTTCTGCCCCTTACTCCCCTGTCTGTGTGTCTCTCTGTGCCACTGGTGCTCAGGGAGGTGATGGGTGAATGTACATTTATGTTTTTGAGCCCTAACACAAAATTTCTTCACTTCTGTCACTGACAAACAACAGTAACTGAAACAGTAAACAAAGTGTTTCTCTCTAATTTCCCTTCTTTTAAAAATTACTCTGACAAATATTGAATGTAATACAGCAGCAGTAACACGGTCCCACTCTCCTGCCATGTGATGTCTTTTCACACACTAACACAGTGCCCATAAACACGCTCATGCCATGTGATGTCTTAATACAGTGCCAGCAAATGCAGGAACCTTCAGGCACCATGCTTCCACCATGAGATGTCTTCACACATACTAAAACAGTGCCAGCAAATGCAAATGTTAAAGCACATGGTAGCACAAAGCAAAACACAAAGATAAACAGTACTGAAAATACTGAATGTAATACAGCACCAGGCCCTTCGGGCCCACTCCCGCTTACGAGATTTTCACACGTACTAACACAGTGCCAGCAAACACAAATGTTAATGCACATGATAGCACAAAGTGAAACACAAAGATAAACAGTATTGAAAATACTGAATGTAATACAACACTGGAGCACAGGGCCCTTTGGTCCCGTACTCCCACCATGAGATGTCTTCACACATACTAACACAGTGCCAGCAAATGCAAATATTAATTCACATGGTAGCAAAAGTGAAACACAAAGATAAACAGTACTGAAAATACTGCATGTAGTACAGCTCCTCGGAGCGTAGGGCCTTTAGGCCCCGCACTCCCACCATAAATGTCTTCACACATACTAACACAGTGCCAGCAAACACAAATATTATGCACATGGTAGCACAAAACAAAACACAAAGATAAACAGTACTGTAGACACAAAAGGTTAAAATTACAAAACACAAGCACAAATTAAAACGCACACAGTAGCATACAAGGTGGCATAGACAGGAAAAGTAACTGAAACAGGTACAGAACTACAACCAGAAGCTAAGGGTAACAGTTATTTAAACACACACAATAGTATTCCCCAAAATCTGCATATAGAAAAACAGTGAGTACAAAGAATGTATGCATAATAATGGCTCTCGGAACAGAAAATGAGGACTTGGAATTCTAGATTGCTTATATCTCAGGAACAGTACGATGTAGAAAAAAAATGTAAAGTCATATTAATTATCACTTTCTTGGCTAGTTTTATACTTAGTCTCTGCTAGGGGCTAAGTATTTTTATGACAAAAGTCCATATCTTGCATCGATTCGAGGATATGGTCCCCGAAGGTGCAACGCACACCCAGTAATGTTATCGTATGGGGAAAAAGACAAATTCACAGTCCCATAACTTTCCCTCACTGTAATATTTTTCACCAAACCACTGAAAGGCACATCTGTAGTATGTTGCCTTTCTTTCCTGCAAATTTCATCCCAAAAGACCAAACCATTATTTTCAACTGGGCGTCAAAGGATTCCTCTAATGCAGCAGATGCCGTAATGTTATCCTATGGGAAAAGCGTCAATTTTGGAGTGCCATCACTTTGCCGCCATGTAATTTATTTTCACTGAAACATTGAAAGGCACTCTGTGAGATGTTGGCTGCGTTCCTTCAAATTTCAGCCCAAAAGACCAAACCATTCTTTTGAAGCAGAGTGACAAAATTGCTGTTATTTTCACACATCCTGGAAAAGTACTGTTGAACTTTGTGAAAGCTTTTGCAAATTCATTCGACAGTGTCGCATGTTTGACACTACTTATGAAAGTTTTTTCCAGAAATGTGAAAACATATTTCTGGGGTGTTTACCAAAATAAAGACATGCCTAGCATCCTCAGGGTCCGGCTAGGTGAATACAAAAAGAATTAGGTTGCTAGAGGGTCCCAAATTTAAATGCCAAGCATTTTTCTGATCACTAACTGAAAACAAAATGGTGGATTTGCAACAGTAAAAAGGCCATTTGCGAAAGTAAAAACTGCATTTGCGACACTGTCGAACTTTTATTAACTTTTTCCCATTGACTTATAATGAGAACTTGTTTTTTGAATAACTTTTGAGCCGTTTAATATTTTTCACGAAATCTTCAAAGGCCATCAGGTCCTATTACATGTTCCTTGAAGATTTCAGACTGGTCACATAAACCGTGTGACCTGTAGACACGACTAAAGAATTCCAAAAAGCGTAAACATGTGCGCAGATCATGCTTAATAACCCTGCAGCTGTATATCCGAACAGTACAAAAGTTGGCAGAGCCAAGATCTATGGTTCTTGATTGTGTATTCAAATTTCAAACAAATCTGTTGAATGGTTGCAAAGTTATTAAGGTGCAAAATTTTAAGTCTAACATGTAAATGGTTCCTCAACCCTAACTATGGTAGCACTACCGTCCACATTATATATATATATATATATATATATATATATATATATATATATATATATATATATATATATATATACACATATATATATATATATATATATATACACACACACACATATACATGCATTATAGTATAGTTTGGGTTGAGTAAACACTTTATTGTTAAACCTCAAATTTTGCACCTTAATAATTTTTCACCATATGACAGATTTGCCTGAAAATTTGCATGCACAGATCTGGTACCACAGGTCTCTGGATCTGGCAAGTTCGTTATGGTCAGATGTATGGTTCAGAGCTTCAGAACAACAAAAATAAAAAAAAAAAGACTTTTGTTTTGTTTCTTTGCTCGTGCCCACAGCCCTCTTGATTTGTCCATTTTGTCTGAAATCAAGGAAAGATGCAGTCTGGGTCACTGATGTGCCTTTTGAAGAGTTGGTGAAAAAATATTAAACTGTCCAAAAGTTATTCAAAACAAGTTTCCCATTATAGTCAATGGGAAAATATATATGTGTCTCATGAAAGCTGCCACCAGTACATTTTACTGTTGCAAATTACCCTTTTACTTTTGTGCTGCTGCGATTTTGTTTTCAGTTATCGAGATAGAAAAGTGCCTGGCATTTCAATTTTGGAACCCCTTGGTAAACACTGACTGTTGGTTTACTTTAGTCCGGTCATGAGTATCACTGCCCTATCTAATTTGAGGAACCCCCACACATAAATGTGTTTTCAAGCTCGACCCCCATACCTTCACAAATTATGCCAGTATAGCTGTGACACTTCGCAAAATCACGAAAGTTTCATGCCTGTATTCGAGAAAGTGTCGCAATTTGCAAAAGTACTCTGCCAAAAACAACAATTCTTTGCCACCCACTGCAAAGAAACAGTTGAGCTTTTGGGCTGAAATTTGCAGGAGTGGCAAGCCCTGGTCCCAATAGATGTGCCTTTTCATGGTTTGGTACCAAAACATTCAATGGGACAAAGCCAACCATGCTCCAAATTTGAGAAATTTCTCATAGATAACATTGCAGCACCATGATACCTTTCAGCATCCGTATCTTGAAAATGAAGCGCTACACTGATCTTTTGCTACCCAAGCTTGAAAATCATAAATTACATCTATAGTGGAATCTTTTCCCTACTTGCTACAGTTATGGAGATATCGGCAAAATGTGTTCCAAGAGTTCCAAGTGTGCCTTTTAGCACTTTTTGGTGTCTGTATCTAGTAAACAATGTGAGATATGGATTTGGTTGACTTATCTCATGTGGAGGTCTCGCTGTCATGATTACAACAGCACTTGTTATCTCACTGCTAGCAGATGCTTTGGAATTTTGGTCTGAAATTGCAGGGTAGAAAGGGGCTGCCTCATAGAAGTACCTTTCATTGATGTGGTGAAAAATATAATCTGTTCCAAAGTTATTAATTTTAGAGTTTTGAGTTCCAGAGCACTCTCACTTCAGTCTTCTGGATAGCTTCCTGGAATGGCAAAATAATTTGGTCTCATGAAAAATGATTCTTTTGTTGTGTGATGCCCGTCCTCTTTGTGAGAAAAAATATTTTTTTATAGATACCATCTTTGCACTTTGATATCTTTTGCAACCATTCAACCGATTTGTATGAAATGTTGCATGGATGGTCTGGGGTGGGGGTGAGTAGATCTCTTTACTTGCCAGTTTCCTTCCCTCTACATGTGTGGATTCCATGATACAGATGGCAAAAAGTTAAATAGTCACCATTTTCTGCTGTTTTTTTCATCATCTGGAACCCAGATGGTTTATAATTTGGTCAGAAATGTTCAGGGTAACTATTAATTGGCCCACAGATGTGCCTTTTGCTGGTTTGGTGAAGAAATGTTAATCTGTTGCCCAAGTTATAAGGATTTGAAATATCAGTTCTGAGCATGCTCCAGTAGGGTATTTTGGATAGACATGTGTTACCCTAATGAACACGCTTAGAACCAAGATTTGAAATGCTTATAACTTAGGAATAGATTAATATGTTTCCCCAAACCAATAAAGGTGCCATTCTGTCACCTACCCTTTCTACCATGACAATTTCAGACCAAAATTCCAAACCATTTGGGTTGTAGGTGATGACAAAAATAAGCAAAAAACAAAGTTTTTCATAAAAACTCATTATACGGATCTTTTGATCTACATATCTGACTGACACGAAACTTGGTAAATCAGGATACCTTGCCCTCAGATTGCATATGCAAAATGTAATGCAATTACTTTGAATGAGAGTGAAGCAATTAATATATTTATATACAGTGCATCTCTATATACAGCATTATTGTGGTGCGCAGCACCACTACAGTTAGGATAGAGTAGTGGGTTCTATGTTAAACCTTACATTTGCACTTTAATGTCTTTGCAATAGTTCAACTGATTTGCACACAATTCTGCATGTGTGATCGCAGTAGGTAGATCTCTTGATGTACCTAAGTTTTGTTCTGGTCAGATGTGCAGATTCTGAGATTTGGATAATGAAATCGTGAAAAATCACTGTTTTTGTCATTGCCTTGCACCCAGACAGTTTGGAATTATGGTCTGAAATTTTCAAAGTAGAAAGTACTTGGCCCACAGATGTGACTTTCACTGGTCTGATAAAAAAATATTAATGGGGCATGGGACAGGCCTAAGGGGCTTGTGGAACATGAAAGAGGCTGCAGGAAGGGAATGGAATAATTAACAAGGTGGGATGGGTATACTAAATGGGCCAGAGGGTCTTTTGATGCTGACAAGATTCTATGATTCTATAATTAATCTGTCCCAAAGTTATTAAATTTAAAAATTCCAATTCAGATCATGCTGAGTAAGCACTTCAACATAGCTGCATGAAGGGGTGCATCTTGGAGCTTAGAGTTACCTCATAGCTGATGAATAATTATGAGCTGATTTACATACCCATTTTTGAAATTGATGGAATTAAAACATCAGGTGAAAACTACAAGCTATCCCTCTTTGGGAAGATTGGTCTGTTCAAAATCAGTTTACAACAATTTCTTTTTGGTTTTACCTGTACCCATTTTAAGAAGAACAGTTCCTTATGTGCCCCATTTTTTAAAATGTCAGTATAACCATAGCTCATGAATAATCATACACTGATTTGCATACCTGTTTTTTTTTTATTGAGGGTATTAGAAAATCAGGTGAAAACTACAGCCTATCCCTCTTTGGGAAGTTTGGTCTGTTCAAACCACTGTTTAAAATAATTTATTTTTGATTTGCTTTTTGGGATACTGACAGATTGAATATGTGAATTGTTTTGAAACATGGGCTACAAGTTAGTACATTAAACATTAGGGCTATAGAAGGAAAGTAGTAATTTTTAACTTATGTTATAATAGACATTACAGTACTGATTTTGTGTTCATGTTAATTGAAAGTTTCAGACAATTCAACTGCTTAGAAATACGAAAAGTTTTAAAAATGGCTTTTCGCATTACAGAGAAACAGGAACATGTTATTGGCTGTTTTAATTTGGAATTGTTTTGACTTTGTATAACAGAATATTGGCACAGCAATATCAAAGGAGGCAATATAGTGTAGTGGCTAAGACTCTGGACCATGAGCCTAGATACCTGGGTATGAATCTCACAGTCCCCAATGAATATGGTTATAAGTTGTTTTACTAATAGTAACTCATGCATTTATAAAACTTAATTATAGGACAACACTCATGTATTTATAAAACTAATTACAGAAAAAGGACAGTCTCAAAAAGTAAGAATTAATTGCAAAAACTTTGTTAATGAACTAGTTAGGGTTAACACAAAAAGTAGGGACATGTGGCATTAGGTTCCCAACCTAACCCCCATCATCCTTCTGTGAGCAAAGGTGCATGAGTGTGCCTTGGGGTTGTCATCCCAAACACTCACTCCATTCCATAAGTAAGTAAACTGAGATGGATACAGTATATGAGAATGGGGTGAGTTTTAGGTTGACAACCACAAGGCACACCACCACTGTTGCTACCTCATGGTGAGGATGGGAATGTTAGTGATACCTAAATGCCACACTTCACAACATTTGTCACTTTAACCTAACTAATGCAATAATGAACTTTTTGTAATGAATATATATATATACAGTATATATATACACACACACACACACACACACACACACACAGCCAAATTTCATGGGAATCCGTTAAGTGGTTTCTTAGATATAAACTGTTGAAAAAACAGTAAAATCTGTTTTTAAAATATTTATTTGTAATCCTGGGTCTCAGAAACAGCTTTAGGTTTTGGTCTGCAATTTTCAGGGAATAAAGCTTTTGGGTCACAGATGTGACTTCTGAAGGGTTGGTGAAAAATATTTATCTGTTCAAATGTTATGACTTTTAAATTTTCCCATTATTTCCTATGGGAAAATTTACATATCAGACAAGGAAAATATATTTTTTAGCACAATAGGAGTACTGTGAAAATACCAGCTTATTTTTTTGAACACTAGGGCCTGGATATTCAAGCTGTGCCATTCTGAGGTGCAAGCCCTTGGCTGCTCAAAATAGTTGCGGAGGGAGGGATGTGGGCGCATATTCAAAGGAGTTGCGCTATTGAGCAACTCCTTTGAATATCACCCCCAGCCACAGCCACTGTGCATAGTGCAGTGGAACTTGCACCACCGCAAGTTGTCAGAGTTGAGCATTAAACTTGAGGTGGCGCAAGTACCATTGCGCCATGCGCCAAATTTCCGATATTCAAAGGCGACATGCAAATGGGGCCATAATTCATGCACAGGCCAGGGGCCATTTGCATCTGATTATGGCCCCGTTTGCTGCCATTAGCATGTAGGTGCGCCGATCCCCGAGGACTTGTGCCTGGCCGCCCTGCCAGGCAGCAGCCGCCGGGGACCGATGCACCCTGCAGCCGATCGCGGGCAGAATGTGAAAACAACCCCCGCCCAAACATCTCCCAATGCCCGATTGTGGGCAGAATGTATAATGACAAACCCCGCCCAAACATCTCCCAATGCCCGATCACGGGCAGTATGTATAATGACAACCCCCACCCCAAACATCTCCCAATGCCCGATCGCGGGCAGTATGTATAAGCACCCCTCAAACATCTCCAATGCCCGATCGGGGCAGTATGTATAATGACAAGCCCAAACATCTCCAATGCCCAATCGTGGGCAGTATGTATAATAACAACCCCGCCCCAAACATCTCCCAATGCCCGATCGCGGGCAGAATGTAAACAACCCCCAGTGCCCAATCGTGGGCAGAATGTAAAAGACCCCTCCAACCTGAATATCTCCCTGGTGGTCCAGTGGACCGTAATGCCCGATTGCAGGCAGAATGTCCAGTGACAACCCCCAAACATCTCCCTGGTGTCTAGTCTCCCCACCCCACCCACCCACGAAGCCCCACCACCCCGCTCCCCTGGCAGCGGCGGACGGCAGCATCCCACCTGCCTGCCGCCCGCTGCCACGGTGACTGTCCGGTAGGGCTGCCGCCCATTGGTGCAGAGCTGGAGCCAATGGGCGTGCAGCCATCCCATGACAGTCCAGATTTGTGAATGAACATCATTCACAAATCTGGACTGTCATGTACGGTATGGGCTGCATGCCTATTGGCTCTAGCTCTGCACCAATGGTGTGCAGCCCTACCGACAGATCAGCGGCAGGTGGCAGGCGGCAGGCAGGTGGGATGCTGCCACCGCCGGCTGCCAGGGAGCGGGATGGTGGGGCTTCATGGGTGGGTTGGGGGGGGACACTAGACACCAGGGAGATGTTTGGGGGTTGTCACTGGACATTCTGCCCACGATCGGGCATTACGGTCCACTGGACCACCAGGGAGATATTCGGGTTGGGGGTCTTTTTACATTCTGCCCCGATCGGGCACTGGGGGTTGTTTACATTCTGCCCGCGATCGGGCATTGGGAGATGTTTGGGTGGGGTTGTCATTATACAACTGCCGCGATCGGGCATTGGGAGATGTTTGGGGGTTGTCATTATACATTCTTGCTCGCGATCGGGCACTGGGGGTTGTCAGTATACATTCTGCCCTCGATCGGGCATTAGGGAGATGTTTGGGCGGGGGTTCTTTCACGTTCTGCCCAATCGGGCTGGTGGGGGGCACAGGGACTGAGTTGGGGACCAGCCATGGGTGGCAGCTGCTGTGTTGCGCCCTGCAATACAGCAGCTCACCTGTGGGTGGCCCTCAACTTGATCCTTTTTGGCTCAAAGTTGTGCAGGCACAGGTTGGGGTTGCGCCACACAACTCTGCACAACCCGACTGAATATCGGGTTGTGCAGTTTATGCATGGTTCCTCCCTTCCTGTTGAGCATGCATTCATTTGCATTGCGCTGTTGCTCAACCTGTTTTCAGTGGCACAACTGCCTCCTGCTGAATATCGCAGAATGGCGCAATGTAGACTTGTGCATCGCAACCCTGTTCATAAACAACCAACCCTTGAATATCTGGGACTGTCTAGCAAAATACCAGCCTTTTTTCAAATAATGCTGGTATTTTTGCACAGTTCACAGTCTGTTCAATGGATTGAGCTGGGTTGCTTCTGCCATCTTGTTTGTCTGCTTAGCAAGAATGTTGAAGTCGAATCTTTTTAACACAAAACCCCATCAGAAAATGGCTAAAGAGGATCCCTTTAGGTGTATTCTGATGATGTTTTCAGGGTTTAAAGCTGGACCCAAACCATTTTCTTTGTTGGGTGCCAGCTTTTACAGAAGCGGCTTGTAGCTGTTCTCTGTATGAAAGAAACAGTATTTTCTTGACTTCTGCTGCTGCAGCTGGAACTCGTGCTGCCAGCTGCAGAGTCAAGAAGAAAGAATGAGTATATTTGTCCTCTGTAGTGTAAGCTTGTTTACACATGGAATGGGGCGAGTTCGGCCTACTGACCCAGTGCACACCCGATGCCTGTTGGTATATGGAGGGTGGTATATCTATCTATCTATCTATCTATCTATCTATCTATCTATCTATCTATCTACAGATGAATGAGATAGATATAGAATAGATATATAAATATAGGATATACAGTGGAAACAAGTGCAATAAATTATTTATCTGCACAAAAGCAGTTTGACTTCAGGTAACCTCATGAGTGGCATAAGCCAGGAGTGAAGAGTCCAAGGTCAAAATGCTCCACTGCAGATACATCATTTATTCCACACATTTTCCATTGCATATTCAATTTATGCAATAGTATAGGAGTTTTGAATGTTTTTTTTTATTTATGTTTAGTGTAGTTTGTGTTTTATTTTTGATAAAGTTTCCCAGTGTAGCTCCACTTAGCATAGTGCTTGCTAATTGGTTGCTATGGGCACTCAACTTTACATTATGGTCAGTACATAATAATTAAAGTTTGATACACAATTCTTTTGTTTTTGATTTTGGAGGGGTATTTGTTAGTCCAAAAAGTGAATACAAATTGAATTTTCTACCATTTTGCTGATTATAGAAAATCTAAAGGTATCTAGAAATGAAACAACTCTCATTTTCTAGATATTTTTGTGCTGAACAACTTTTGTGCTCAAAGTACCATACTATAATTTTTAGTTTTAAAGTTATTTGCATTTGTCTGATGAAAAAGTGCATAAAATGGAATTCTCTGCTGTTTTTTGCTAAATATGAAAAACTAAAAGGTATCTATAAATGAAACACCACTCACATTGTAGATATTTCCGTGCTGAAAAAACTTTGTGCTCACACTACCAAGCTATTATTTTTCATTTTAAATGTATTTACATTTGTTTCTTGACAAAATGAAAAATAATTGCATTTTCTGCTATTTATTTTGCTAATTATCAAAATTCTAAAAGGCATTAATAAATGAAACACCACTTATTTTGTAGATATTTTTGTGCTGAACAACTTTCATGTTTACAGTACCATGCTATCATTTTCATTTTAAAGTTATTCATATTTGAATATGGTTAATACTGAAACTGAGGCTGAACATTCTTAATGATGTTTACTGTATAGATAAATGACTGATGACATACCGTAAGCACTGTGTGGATAAATGGCTGATGACATAAGCACTGTGTGGATAAAGGAAAATGTATCTACACAGTTCCTCAGATAAATGGATTTATTTCCTTTGTTCATCTCCACCCGATTGCATATATATATATATATATATATAAAATGGCTTGAATCAAATAAGCAATCTAATTGGTCTAAACTGATCACATGGCTATGCAGTTAATTGCAATTACTGCACAGCTTCAATTTTACCTTTTTCTTCCTGCTTTTTTACTCTTATAACCATTTTATAAGTGCAATAACATACTCAGGGGTGTGGTAATGCCATAATTACTGCACTTCCCAGGTGGTTGAAGGTACTTAGCTGCACTCAGCCTCACAACCCACCTGGGGCATGTGGCAATTAAACAATTCCACACACCCTGTCATGTGTTATTGCTTACATATATTATAGTGGCATGATAGCACCACTGTATTTAGGGTTACGTAGACACTTTAATGTTAAACCCCAATTTTTGCATATTAATAACTTTTACTATTCAAAAGGATTTGTACAAACTTTTGCAAGACCAATCTCATGTGGTAGATCTCCAGATGTTCCAAGTTTTGTTCTGTCAGATGTGTGGATTCTGAGATCCGGATAGTGCAAAAGTGAATTTTTCAGGGAGTTTTTGCTTTTTTTTCTGACACCTGTACTGCCCAGGTTGTTTGGAATTCTGGTCTGAAATTTTCAGGGTAGAAAAGGGTGGAAGCATTAAGTTTGGTTGACAGTAAATCTGTTGACCACCCACACAGCAATGGCACACTATCGATGCAGGTATTGTGCTTCCCAATACCAGTGTTTTCTGTGGAGGCTGTGCCCCACACCCCCATGTGGTGGCTCTGTCCCCGCACCCTCCGGACTTTAGGATTCTCAACCCAGGTCAGAGTTGGTCCGGGTAGGGGCAGGATGCTGGAAAGTGAAACACAGAACGGATAATTACAGCAACTGTTGCTGTAGTAGTCATTTTCCGTGTTTCATAGTCAGGGTGTCCAGGCAAAGGGGCCACCCAAAAGGGCTTCTCCAAAGATGTGCCTTTTGCTGATTTGGGGACAATGGGGATGCAGGGCTTGCTACCAAGTCCTGCATCCATTCAACGTTGCCACATCTGCGTCAAAGGTTTGCCACAACTTTCACCAGATTTTATAACCTTGGATGCAAGGTGTGACAGTACCCTCATTTTATGGCAGCTTACTCCTCCAAAGCTGTGGTGCAAGCCCCTGCACACTAGCTCCCCATGGACACAAATTTACACCAGGGGAGCTGCTTAACCTTTGTTGCATCGTTGCAAGGACTTTGCGGCAGGGGGTTGCAGTAAGTTTTTAAAGTTGCACTTGAGGCACAATTTGACACAAGTTTCCACTGGCATCAAACTTTCAAAACTGTGGGGAATTCAAGAATGCATGGGACAGACATAAGGCAATTCTAGTGGGGGTTGAAGAAGTAGGCTGTTGGTTAACTAGGATAAACAGCTTATCCAATAGGTACAGAAGTGGACAGACTGAGTTGGCCAGGTGGTCTATGTCTGCCATCAGGGTCTATGTTTCTATGTAAGTCCCTTTGTGGTGAACCCAACTCTTTAAAAATTGGTCCCTTGGTGAATAAATATTATTCTATTCCAGAGTTATTAAATTGTAAAATTGTGAGATTTGAGCATGCTCAGTAAGCACTTCAAAATAACTGTATGAAATGAAAAAGAATCCTTTTTGTAGGGGCCAATCCTTTTCCACTTGCCACCATCTTTTCACCAAATTTTCCTTAAAATAAAAATTCAAAACCTACAAAAATGGCATCCTGCAGACACACTAACACATCTATCTTGCTCATCAGATGTCCGTTAGGTGGATTCTGCACTTAACTGTTGGAGAAATGAGCCAGAAATGTTTTTTTTTTATTTCAAATCCTTTTCATGACTCACTTCTGCTTTTTCCATTTGGACATACTAACTCCAAACAAAATGTGATATGAATATTTCATATTTCCCTTGTGTCTAGTGGTCTCCCACTCTCCAGTCACTGTCCCTGTAATTATAGTATTTATCCTTGGTGTTTTGTGGCACCCCACCACCCTCTGATAGCCATCCCTGCTGATGTTTTTGCTTTCCTGGTGTCTAGTGGCACTGCCACCCTCCCATTGCTGTCCTTTTTGAAATAAAAGAAAACAGTCCTTCAATATCTTTTTAAACCTGTCAAAAGAAAATGGTCCCTTGATGATCTGACTCCTCCACCCCTGACCACCCACTCAGCACCCCACCCACACCTCTCCACACCCACACACACTCACTAGCCTGAACAGGTCCCAGGGTGAAAATCCACTCTCTGATCAAAGACATGTCTTGCCACTGGAAACACTGACTGCTATATGAGAAAGTAAGGTAAGTGTGGCGCAATATATATCAATGGGGTTTTCAGCTTTGATGCAGAACTTTGTTGTTTTGCATATTTTTATACCAATTTTTCAATATGACCTTTTTCAGACCCTACCTCATAAATAATGTTGGTGAAATTATGCAAATCCATCACAAAAGTAGTTTCATGGTCCTTGGAAAATCACCTCTGTATCAGGTTTTGAGACTGTTTACTGTTTTTCTTCATGAGGTGGGGTCATAAGAAGGGTATGTTGAAAATTTGGGATCAAAATATGTAAAATGGCAAAGTTAGGTACATCTGTTGAAATTTTGCTATGCTCACTAGTAACTTTTGGTGATTTTTAAATATGTTTACCCAAATTTTTAACATTGCCATTTTTACACCACCTCATGAACATGACAGCTGTCATTTTTCAAATAGTAGCCAAACTGTCTTTTCACGCCTGTGGCATGGAATGATGTTGAGGTGGAACGGAATCATGTTTTGCCAGGGAATTGAAAATTTTCAGTACTGAATACATGAGTTGGAGTAATAAGAAGACTGTGCTGACAATTTGATCGCAGTTGTCTCCTACCAGGATGTGATTTGGGCTTCTCAGGCTCATCGTTCACCCCATTCTGATAAAGTCTACATCTGACCTTATTTACAGATGGAATGGGTGAGTGTTAGCTTGAGAAGGCACAACCGCACCTGCTGTCCTGCCTGGTTTGGGAGAGTTGGGTGCTAGAGTTGGAAACCCCAATGCCTTATTTTCCAGCTTTTATGACTTTTACTCTAACTGGAGCAGTAACAAAGTGTGTTGTAATATATGTGCATATATATATATATATATATATATATATATATATATATATATATATATGTTATAGTGGTGCGGTCACACCACTATAGTTAGGAGCTTGAGCAGTCAGTTACATACTAAAGTCAAAAGTTTGGGCTTTAATAACTTTGGACTCATTCAGTGGATTTGCCTGAAATTTGGTACTTACATTGGGGCATGGCAGGTCTCTTGATCTGCCAAATTGTGTATCAGTCAGAGTGCCAGTCTTTGCATATGAAAGTGCTGAAAATGCAAAATTATCCATTTTGAGGCACCTTTTGGCATTCCAAATGTGGTCCTGCATGGCTGTTGTGTGGTGTGCTGCTCTGCAAGAAGGCTCATTTGAAAGAGCTTTGGAGGCTGAACATGATGCTTTTTGTTTGGTGAAAAAATATTAAGGCATTCAAAAGTTATGACACTTTTAATTTCCATTATAAGTCAATGGTAACATTTATATGTATATCTTGTGATCAAAGAATGGGGTTCTGGCCATCTCGTCCGCCTGGCGATCAAAGAATTTGCAGCCTCATGGTTCAAGAATCTTTGTCCCTGAGGATTTTAAAATGCTTTGATCACGAGGTCCGCTTATTTTGTTTTTATTTTCCAAATGGAAAACACAAATATGTCGACTCAGGGTCACTTCTGAAGTAAATCTTTGATGGGTTTTGCTCATGGGGCTCTGATCTATCAAGCCATGCCTTTGGTTTCATCCAAACCGGTCAAACAATAGAGTTATAAACTTTTAAAATCTTAATTCATGGCTTGCTAACGATCTTTGATCATGAGCCTGCAAATTCTTTGATTGTGAGATTCTTTGATCATGATCTTGTATCGTGACCTAAAAACATTAATATCTCTGCTCAGGGGTGGGCTACGGATACAAATGAGGATGGTTTTTGCTCAGGAGGGTCTGTTCCATCAAGGCATGCCATTGGTTTGGTTCAAATCGATGAACAATTTGCATTTCCCATTTTTAATTCTTTGTTCATGAGCCTGCAAATTCTTTGATTGTGAGCCTGCAAATTCTTTAATTGTGAGATTCTTTGATCATGATCGTGCATTGTGAGTGAGGGATGAGATGGCCCAATTTAAAAATCAATTTTCTCGGCCCAGGGGTGTCCTAGGAAGTCAAATGAGGATGGGTTTTACTCAGGGGCTTCATTCTATTGAACCATGATGGTGGTATACCGCAATTCCATAATTTTTTGATTTATAAGATTTTTAATTCTTTGTTCATGAGCCTGCAAATTCTTTGATCGTGAGATTCTCTGATCACCATCTTTGATTCGAGGGAAGGACAAGATGGCCAGATTTTTTATAATGAAATAGATGGGGAAATATTACCAATCTTTAACATTGAATATCTCGGAAATGGTTTGGTCCTTTTTCTTGAAATTTGGAGGGTGTTTATGGCATGTCCTATAGCTGTGAATTATGGTGTTTATGTAGGACAAAAATTTATTTTGTGGAGACATTGCGTGATGCACTTTACATGTTGTAGACAGTGTTTGCTTGTGGTGGCAGCTTGAAATTGATAGGATACCTAGCCTTCGTGTCATGGATGTAGTTTTCAGTTGTTGTATGTGTTAAATGTCAACAGGTGCAGAACTGTGCCAGTCTGATGAATGAAAATCTCATATGTTAAAATGTTACTCTAGCCACAGTTTGGTCTTTTCACTTGAAATTTGGAGGGTGTCGACAGCATGTCATGTGGATGAAAATTGCAGTGTTTCTGTGTCAGTAAAAAATTTTGGGGTGGAGATAGGGTGTGGTGCAGTTTACAGTCTGTGGACAGCGTTTTGCTTGTGGTGGTGGCTTGAAATTGATAGGATACCTAGCCTTAGTGTCATGGATATAGTTTTCAGTCATTGTGTGTGTTAAATGTCAACAGGTGCGTAACTGTGCCACTCTGACAAATGCAAATTTTAAATTTTGACATGTCATATCTTGGACACGGTTTGGTCTTTTTACTTGAAATTTGGAGGGTGTTGACGACATGTTAGATGTTAATAGAGGTGTTTATGTGTCAGACAATACATTTTTGCGGACATATTGTGTGACACACTTGACGTTTTGTGGACAGCATTTTCTATTGTACTACTAGATTAACATTTGTTTGGTGGCTGGCCTTGCTGTTGTGAATGTACTTTTAGTCATTGGGTTTGTAATGTGGCCTGACACAAGGACCCCAATGTACACCCTGATGCCTGTTGGTGGGGGCAGGCTGGGGTGGAGTTCAAGGTGGTGGGAACCCAAAATTGAATTTCCTCACTTTTTTCGCTGTAGAAGAACCCTAACTAATGCATTAACAAAGTTTTTTGCATAGACTATATATTGTCTTTTAAATAATTTTTTATTTTAATGGGTTCACCACTATATATCCAAGGCACACTGCCTTAAGGTAGCTGGTCCATTCCACTGGGGTGTCAAACAGACGAGGCATACTGATGAGTCCTGGTAGGACTGAAACACGTGTCTATGTCTTCTGTTAGCACCCTTTGCAAACTGTGTGAAAGGCCTTTATTGCCTTGCAATTCTGCTTAAACTTGACCAGCATAACATTCTGTGGTGATTTGCATATGCAGCCATGATGCTTTGCATTGTGGGGCATGTGTGATTTGTATATATATATATATATGTATGTATATATATATATATATATATATATATATATATACACACACACATAGTGGCATCCCTCAGGATGGAACACAATTCTGCAGCATTTTGCAGCACTCTGCAAGTGCTGCAGAAAACTGAATAAAGCAATGCAATTTCAATGGTAATAAGTCCCCTTGTCATTCAGGAAAATGACACTGCCAGGATGAAGTGAATGCCATAGTTTCCTGCATGACAAAGGGGACTAATTGCCATTGAAATTACATTGCTTTATTAGAGGTCTCCTGCAGCATACTGCAGAGTGCATTAAAAGTGTGTTTCATCCTGGGGACGACACTGTATATACTTTACAAAACGATTGTTAATGCAACATTTAGGGTTTGGTTAATGACAAAAGCAGGGAAATTTGGTTTAGGGTTTACAATTCTAAACCCCACCTCACCCCTGAAGCAAATCAAAGATGCAGTCTTCCTTGCAGGTTTTCATTCCTAAAGCTCACCCCGTTCTATACACTCCTGAACATGCACACCTGTGTCCATCACATCTGAGTGTTCTTGCTGCCACAATGGGGTGAGCTTGAGATGAAAACCTAAATGTTGCATTAATGCAAGTTTTGCAAGAATTTCCTTACTCTTTGAGATAGTATACTGGTATCCTCATTTGCCTCCAAGACATGCAATCCAATCCTCCATAGATTCCAAAACAGCAACCAAATTGTCTGCATAGTCACCTTATTACTCCACCTCATGAACCCGGTAGTGAAAGTTTTCAAATTGCTGCTGAAACCTTAGTCCTCACCACTGTAATGCATTCCATCCACAGGTGGAAAACACAGTTTGGCCAAGATTTGAAAATGGACAGTTGTCATGTTTATGATGTGTTGTACAGAAATGGCAATGTTGAAAATTTGGGGTCAAAATATTTAAAATCACCAAAGGTTGTGAAGTTATTAAAGTACAAAATTGGGGTTTAACCTAGATATCCTGCTCAATCCTCAATATAGTTGCATGACCATGCCACTATAATATATAATTTTAAATGTGGGCACATGTGAACTGTGAAGTCTGTTTCATCGACTCAATGTGTTTTGTGTGTTTTGAAATAGTTCTAGTGTTTCCCTTTTAGGGCTCCATATTAATGCAATCCCTTTGTCCAATATTCATTTTTTTATTATTTAGCTGTTTCAGAACCCAGTTGACATCAGTTGAGCTGAAGACTACAATGAAGTGAAACACAATGATATCAGCTCAGTTTGCATTATTGGGTTTTGCTTCATTGTATTCATCAGCTCAACTGATGTCACTGCTAAGTATTTAGAAAATGAATACTGGGTGAGGAAGAGGTTGCATTAAATGGGGTACAAAATAAGGAAAATATAGAACTATTTCAAAACAAATTCACAAAACAATACACTGTGATATTACATGAACTTCAGACATGCACTAATTTTAGTTATATTAACACATGTAAACATTATCTATGTTTCCTTTAAGTCCTGCCTCCAAGGCAACCTTAACTATTTAGTGTTTTACCCAGTGATATTCCAGGAGGTCAAAACAAGCACTATGACTCACCCAGGTAAGCTAAATAACCTGATGATGCATTCAGAGAGAATTTCAGGTTTAGAATGATAACCATTTTAACCCGTGTCCATGTACTAAATACATTACAGATTGATTAGGGGCTGCACATAGTCCATCTATAACTGTGTATATTTGACATAATAAAATCTTATTTCTATGCATGTCCAGCCTTTTAAGACCACAGTTAGAAAAAAGTTGATGATGCGGATGGTTGTAGCCCTAGTTTTATTGGATAACTCAGGCTATATGTATAGCAACATAGAATATGTCAGTAGAAATAGTCCCAGTGGCCAATTATATCTGCCCATTCCTACATTGACTGAGATGTATATTTCTGTACTGATCCTATTCTAGATTTTAGGCATAGGAGTTATACTCTGAATCTGGGTGAATAAGGAATGGTAAAGCCCTTTCTGGCTGCAAGTGTGATCTAGAAAAGAGTATGATCTTCTTTAATGGAATACTACCCTCTAATGCAGTAGCCAATTTCATAGAAAGTAATGTCTCCATTAATAAATTATGAAATATGCAAACCATTTGGGAGATAATGCTATTCCTGTTTTTTATGCTGGATGTAAAACCAATAATCCAAATGTTGTATTTAAAAATAGACTTATAGTATTTAAAAAATAAACTATTCTTTTTTTAAATTGAAAATACATTGAAGCATTTTGATGTGTACTGATGGATCAAATGTATATTGTGTTATTTATTTATTCTATTTTATTTATTTATTTATTCAACCTTGAATTAAATACCTTTGAGCACAAAGTGGCTCATTTACAAAGGTTCCATGTCAGTGGGGAGGGTTACAAACATACATAGGAGACTAACATTGGATATCTAAGCAGGCAATAAAACAACATCATCAGAAACTGTAGCAGAAAGTTAAGTCTAATCATCACTTATTACACTAAGACATTTCAATTGGAGTCTGAGAATAATTACGGGTAGAAAGTAGGGTGACAGTAGTGAAAAGTGGAGAGAAGTGGGAATGAAAGGTAGACGAGAAAAGCAGCCAAATGCTTTGTCACAAAAGCAATAGGGTAGGAAAAGATGGGAGAACTTAGTTTGGGAGGGTGATCCCAGGTGAGGACAATAAGTACCTGGGGTGATAGGTGAGGTGGAGAGAATATAGTTGTGTCACAGTGTGAGAGGGAAGCCTTAGAGAGCTAGATCCTGCACCAGAAATTAGATGAGACAGACACAATAGATGGCCAATCAGGTGAAGCAATCACAGGAGCTGTTAGATAGAAGATGCTAGTGGAGCAGGTGTTTGAACTGGCCAGGCTTGGGTAGAGGTATTATTTCAGAATCCAACACATTGAACCATAGTGGTGCTCTGTTGGAGAAAGACCGTTGTCCTTGTGACGTCTGGCATCTGGGGATACGAGTAGTTCATTGGCTGAAGCACGAGTGTTCTGGGAGCTGTGGTATGGAGATGGAAGGCAAACAACCCCAGGGGGCATGAGCCAAGTAGCACTTTTGTGGCTAGTAAACATGTTTGATATGTAATTCTTCCACTAGTTGGAGCCAGCCCAAATGTGCATACAAATTGCAAGTGTGGGTAAGGTAGCAGAACCAGTTAGTAGCCTGCACGCCATATTAAGAGTACAACAGTTATCCTTCTAAGAGAGGTGGGGTGGCTGAACTGTAACTAACCAGACGATAATCAATAATTGGTAAGACAGAGCTGTAAAGTGCCAGTCTGAGTGTTTCAGGTGTCAAGCAACGCTTGTGCCAGTACAGTAGTCCAATCCTTATATTAACAGCCTTGGCAACATTATCTATGTGATGGGAGTAGGAAAGGTGGTTATCCAAGGTAATTCCCAAGTATTTGAAGTGCTCAACCAGTTAGAGACTCCAAAGTGTTTTTTCATTGTTAGGGCTTGTGATTTATGCTTGTTGCGAGAAGTGCTAAACATCATCACCTTAGTTTTTTATAATTCAGGACCAGTTTATGATTGCTGAAACACTCATTGACTTTCTGAAGGCTGAGCTGTAGATGTTGTTCAAGTACAGTAGGGTTAGAGTGTCTTGTAGAAGACAACAGCATCATTGGCATACAAAAGGATCCATTGGTGGCAGCTGCAGAGGTAGATTATTGAGAAATAAACTGAACATATTTACATATCTCATCTGTGTTACCCTAATCCTAAAAGATTCAGGTCAATAAGAGCTAAACCTTTACCTCACATTTAAACACAATTCAAGCAAAACCACGTGGTAAAAGATTGCATCGAGACAAAACAGCAAGGCAAACAACCTTGCAAATCCACCCCTATTCCCCGACAGCACAGTGAGATACAGTGAAGTTAATTTCATAGCGAAATTTTGGATTTCACGGGTGAAATTCCACAATTTTCTCTGCAAATATCTCACAGAGTGAAGTTTGCAGACTTACACATCTCAGCACAGAGCACACAACATAGAATTACATTTTAATACAGGTGGCTATGCCCCATGCATCCCCATGCAGGGGCTTTATCCCCGCACCCTGAGAAGTTCATTATTCTAACTCTGAGTTGCACTCTAACATGAGTGAGGTGAGATATTCTGGACCCATGCTGTTTTTTTGCCCCACTCTGTTAATGCCCTCGGCTGTTATTGCAGCACCATTATTGCCACGTGGTTATTGCTGCATGGTCTTGACCAGCTACCCTGAAAAATGATGTTCATGTTTCTAATGGTGTTATAGTAATCCCTTTCTAAAGATTACATCTTTGACAATGGTTAATATTGAAACCATTAGGGCAAATAACTTTATGTTGTTTTTTTCAAATAAAAGCTTGGGGTCGGAAGGCATGATCATATTATGTCAATAACTACATGTATTGATGAAATTCAAAATACACTGACATACAGTTAACCATAATTTTATTTATAAACTGAAACTAAAACACTGCATTTTGAGGTGTATCATGGCATCAATTGGGTATTATCATATATTGACTATGTTGTGTTTTCCTAAGCTGTCATTTAAAAGAAATTATGTTCCTAACCCAGCAGTTTGAAAGTGATCCCTTTCTAAAGATGCTTTCTTTGATAAGTGCTAATTGTGGAACCGTTAGGGTTAGGAGCTTCAAGAAAGTTTGGAGTCACTTTGACATGCTTGGTACTGTTCCCATATTGTACAATAATAACTGCTTTTCCTTTTTCCTGTAGGGAAACCATGAGCTTAACTTGTTGTTATGAAGGAGTTCATTATGGCAAACACGGCATAGTTTCCCTCACTGTGTGCATCGCCAACAAATTTTCTTACCTCATGAAGGGTCAACTTTTGTTTTCTCACCAAACACCACCTAAATGGATATGAACTGCCACTGGGAGTTGGCAGTAAGTACACAGAATAAGTGTGCCTCTTAAAATAACCCATTGTGCAGCCCTAAACAAAACAAAAAAAAATCAATGAAGAAAAGCGACCACAGCCTCACGCTGTAACCTAATCAGACTGTGGTCGCACAGCAAATCCATTTTATTTTATATAATTGCTGGGGAAAAAAGGAAAACCCAGCAATTATATAAAATAAAATATTATGCTGTGTAAACGCAAGGTTTACACACACCGTTGGATTAGATGCTTTCACAAATCCTTTGAGCTTCACTTTCGGGGTTTATGTGGTATCTAACCTCTCAGTTGTGTGTAAACTTCTCATTACACACAGCATTCCATACTTTATTCTATATTTAATACACTTCAACAAATATGGCACTATATAGCAATACACTTTACCCTGTGACAGTTCTTTTTAAAAGAAAAACATACTGTATTTAGAAATAACCTTTTTTAGGTTGGTTTTTTGTGGTGTTTGGTTTGCATTCTGCATAAAAAATAAGAATGGCATAGCATTCCACTGGTTTGCTCCTTTACAAAATGGTGCAATTGCATCATAAAAAAATCTATTTCACCTCAACCAACTGTATAATCTTCCTATGCTATTGGAAGGTAATAATCTGTTTATCATGTAAAGTCTTCTGTGAGATTTTCTTACATATTTCAGTTTTGTGATGAGATTAGGTACTGTACATTTGTTAGTTATCTATGTAAATATTTACATTTATTTAAAACTCAAATCCAAGCAATCCTGAGGCCAGGGTGGTTGAAGTACATTACAAATGCAATACAAAGCACTTTACACTGATTCTTACATATGCACTGTTTAGTTCTAAAAATTACAAGATACTCAGAAACCATTTATATTACTAACTACACATTTTCAATGCAAGCTAACACTCCACACAATTGAAACAGTTTATGCATTAAGATGCCTCATAATCAAGGATTCTGTATACTTTTATGTTCATAGCAAGGATTTTTTCCATATGACCTGTCTACACAAATCATAGTTAGCAATACATTAATTAGTTAACAGATCATGTAACGTATTATTTTGCCCACAGATTTCAAAAACAATCTTGTTGACTTATTTTATCTTCTACTACATAGGCACTTACATTTAAATTGCATTAGGGCTTCCTCATATCTTAACTTATTTCCCAATATAATTCAGAGTGCTTCTTTCATATCTCTGTTCTTTTCTAACAAATAACGTATAACCAGGGGCTAGATTAACAATTTGTTGATCACCCTCTTGGGGCTTAATATTGCACAAGGTGAAGCAGAGTGCCACATTGCTCCAAGGGCTGATTAACTCACTGTTAATCTATCTCCTAGTCATACAGTATTGCTATTCTCATTTTAGGACAGGCAACATTCTAATGTACCTTTGTTTTGTTTGAGACATGGGCAAAATCATTGTCTGTGTTGTAAAATAATCCTTCCACTTTTTCAGGCTTATTCATGCATTGGCACACCGAGTGGATGTGACTGATGTCAATGACAACAGAAAGAATATGCATCTTGTGTTGTGCTGATATCACGTTGGTACCTCTTATGTGCAGTACCATGAATAATTCATCTGACTGGGATTAACAATAAAGGATCAGTAGACACTTAAATATAAGTCTCCTGAGTAGGAGTGACCTGACTTGGTTCCTATAGCAATAACTGCATACTCGTTGAGCCACAAAAGAATTTAAAATAGATATAAATTTAACATGTTACTGTTTAGAGAATTAAGTAATTTAATGGAATTTGCCATGGCAGTCATCGGTTGGGAGTAAGCTTGATGTTGCTGGCTCTGACATATAAATTCCCAGTGAGCAGTCACATAGCAAAAATCTATCTGAGGTGATATGGAAAACAAGCCTATGTGCCCTGCCATTTACTGCATCCTAGCCTCTGACTGACAAAATAGAGGAGCTACATATAACTGAAAACCTGAGTGCAAACAAATATGTAACATTCAAATAAGTGCAACAAATATCAACACAAAGGCAGAGATGGGTTATGCTGCTTTGGTAAAATGCTTTTATGTGCTTTTAAGATACTGTGAACAGCTCTCAGACATTCTACAAAAGAGCTGCATCATACAATGTTTTTGTTACAAACAGGTTTTATTGTATTTTCAAACTCAAACATACAACAATAATGCAGAACAATTTCCATAGCAGGGCAAGCCTCTTGGAGATACAATTCTAAATCAACATTATACTACACTGTAGAAAAACTGTTCACAACATGTACTAACAATATTCAGTACCCATCCACATTTAACATCAGACTGGTATCACAATTGTATAACATTAACCTGTTGTTATATCAATTAATAATCTACTCCGTTGCCAAATTATAATTAAATAGCATGGTTGCTGTTGCTGTGAGCTTTCAAACCTTACATTTTGAATAACATATATGTTCACAATACCTCTTACAGAAATAATTATATGAAATGTTTTGATGCTGCACACATACAACTACCCAAGGATATGCATGCTGCAAGTATTATTTAAATGTTAAATTGAACCAATTGCTTGCATATGGCAAGTGTGCAGCAAGCAAGTGTGGAAACCATGATTTTTATGTTAAACTGGGAAAGACTGCACGCATGTGGCATGCGCAAAAAGCAAGTTGTCACTGATAACTGCACATGTAAAAGTTAAGTGACTTGCTCAGGATCACACCATACACAAGTAGGGGTTGATGAGATTCTAACCCAGGTCTTCATTTCTCCAAGTCTCCTGGCTTGCAGTTCAGTGCCTTTAACCACAAAGCCATACTGTCTGCACATATATGGCTCAATGTACTTCAATACATGCTGTATCTGACTACATCTGTACACATGCGGCATGCTTGTAGCCACTGTTATGCTTTTCAGTTTTCATCTCTTACTCATCTGTTTCACAGTTGAATTGTAGCACACATACCAATGGAAACACGTGTTTTTCCCCACCCCAATACACAAACTTACCCACAAAACCACTTAATTACTTCTGTCTGGTCTGTACGTCTACTATTTTCTCCCCAATAGTTTTGAATGCTTCCACACAAACAGATGTTAAGGTGCAAACACAAAAGTAGAAATAACTTAACACACACCCACATGGCCAGACACCTTCCCCATGCACACACTGTAGAGGGTATGGCCATACTGCTACAGACAACCTACCAGTATAGATATAAGTAAAAGTCTCATTCTTGAGTACTAGGAGCCATAGCCAGGAGTCTTAAGAGACAATGTCTTGGGTCAGAGGCTGGGGTGCACTGCCTTGAAATGAATGCAGTTATTTTGTATTACTATTTTATACATTTTGATGGTGAGTAGGAGAATAATGAAATCCACTGTTCTACGAAGAAGACATTTGACAAGGTCTCACATCATCAATTAATTGTTAAAATGGTAAATATGGGACTTCACAGTCGATTGATAAGGAGGGTGCAAAATTGGCTTGTGATAGGAAACAAGTTGTGAGATTAAGAGGTGTACTGTCAGAGGAGGCTGGAGTCATGAGTGGGGTTCCCTAGGGTCAGTCTTGGCCTTACACTGTTCTCCCTATATAGGAGACATTCAACAAGGTATACATAATCTATTAGTTAACATTTGCAGATGATGTGAAACTGAGGGGCAGGTGGGCTCCAGAGAAGAAATCAAACAGATGGAGGCTGATTTAAAACAAATAGAGATATGGGCAAAAATAATAAATTGCCACTAAGTATAGAAAAGTGTAAAGTGATGCATATGGGAACAAGAACCCCAAACAAGTGTACTTCTTGAAGACACTAGGATGGAAGTAACACATAGGGAAAAAGATTATGGGATAATAATAAATGATAAATTAAGTTTTAAGGTACAAAGGTCAGAGGTTATAAAGAAGAACAAATTATATGATAAAAACATCAGAAAAAGTTTCATAAATAGATCTAAACAATGTCTGGTGCCATTATATAGGGCGTATGTAAGGCCCTATATGGATTATGGATCACCAGTGGGGAGTCCATATGCAAAGATGAAATAAATAGGTTGAAAAGAGTCCAAAGGACATTCACTAGGATGATAAAGACTGAAGAAGGTAGAGTGTATGAGGAAAGACTGGAAAGATTAAAATTGTTTAAATTAGAGGATAGAAGAAAAAGGGGACTTATTACAGTTCTTTAAAATTATGAAAGATCCAGAACTAATGGAAGGATTAGGAATAGAATCTGTGAATAAACCAGAAGGATTTAGAGGACATAGGTTACAAATAAAACTGGAAATGGTTAAAAGCATTCCAGATATTTTTCCTTTGTCCAGAGAACAGCTAGAATATGGAACATTTTACCAGATTATATTGTCAGCAGTAGTAGTTTAGAACAATTCAAAGAGAATTAGACAAGCTAATATGCTTTAGGATGTAAATGAGCCTGCATTGCGGGGAATGGTAAAATGGGCCTGAGTGCCTTCTTCCATTCTAGTACCTAGTATGAAACCTAGTATAAGGCCCTTGTTAGTCGAGCAGTGGCCTTCATTAATCTCCAAATCTCCATCAATAATGTAAAATAGTAATATAAAACACACCCAATTCATTTCATTGGTGCACATCCTGCAGTCTCCTTTGCCCTTTGTCATAAAGTGCGGGTTTGGGGATGTGGAGGTCAGCTTCATGGGAAGGTGGGGATGATAAGCCTGACTATAGTGGGGCTCCAATAGTCTGTGCATACCATTCTGATCAAATGTCCATGAATGCAAGAGCCAGCTCTAGAATGTCTGTAATATCTCTAAAAGGTACAACTTATTTGTTTTGACTGAAAAGTGATATGCAAATTAGGAAACATTCAACTGTATAAGATTCATCTCTATATGCCGGAGCAGTGCATCAGATTTGGGATTAAACCGCCCAGTTACCAACCAGTTTGTTTCCTGGCTGAAGTTCTGCCCCCTAAAAAAAAATTTTGTCCGATTTTCTCCTCAATTCCATTCCATTAAATACCATCCCTATGGGTCATGAAGTTGCCAATGGTGAAGAAACATGAAAACACATCAGTATTTCACTCCTTCTTCCTTCCTCCTCCCCAATCCCTCTGTAAAAATAATTATTTACTTTTACTTACCCAGCTGTGTGGCCAGAACCTGCAGCCTGGCACAGAGTGCCACCAGCCCACTTTTCAGTCTGCTTCCCTCTCTCCTTCTGCCAGAAGCTGAATGCTAGAACTGACTATCACGTGTCCCAACGTGGTCCACGACCATGTCATCTCACCAGCCATACGCACCCTACCTGGTTGCTTGATTCTTGCTTGGTTGCTGCTGTGGCTGCTGCTGCACTGCATTTATCAAGGCCTATGAAGGTCACTGTCACTACTGCTGCTAAGCCTAGCTTGTTGCTGTGTGGGTCTGTGCTATTTTTGTTTTGCATGGCAAGCCTTGTAGATTAAGTAGGTAGCCTAGTCTTTAGTTAGCCTCTAGCTCACCCCTATGCCCCTTCAGCCACCAGGGGAGATGAAGACTCACTCAAGAGTAGACCAACAAAAATATGCTTCCACAACACTGCTATTGAGAGTTCAGTGCTCACTGACTCCTCCAAGCTGTAGTGTGCAATCTGTCTACTCTGTGGCAGGAAAGTCAGTGTTGCACTTGCAAGACTCCTGCACTCTTTCTTGCTTGAGCTCATCCACATCACATGTGATTGTGCTGCCACTAATAGGTGGAGAGAGTGGACAACATAATACAGACACAGTAGAGTCTGGAGAGTACCTGCAGCATGAGCACACACAGACCAGGTGGGTAGTTATTGTGCAAAGATTAAATCAAATTTAATGCCATTATTGCAACAACATAAGAACAACCTAGGCTCAAATATGGGAGGGGTTGCCACTGCCCTACCTAAATGGCAAAACTTGCTTAATGGTGGAAATTTATTCCAGGTGCTAATACAATGGTTTCCAGTGTGTTCTGAGGTACTGTATCTCCATGTTTCATGATGTGTCCTGATCATCATGCGGGTTTGTGTTCTCATCGTCCCTCGCTTTGAGTGCCCATGTCCCTCATTTCAGTGACAAAATATAAGGTATAGTGCATGCTTCAAGACCCTACTCAGCACAAAGAGTGCTGAGCATGGCCATAGTGTATATGCTCAATACAGAATGACAAAGGGAAAGTAAGTCAGATGAAACAGTCTTGTAGAAACACACTTGTAGCACTAAATATACATAAAGGGATTTGCATAGTCCAAAATAAAAAGGATAGGTTTCTCAACACAAAGGCCCTCTTCATACATCTGGAATGGGAGATGTTGACTGTCTATATCTAGGCATTTAATGCAGTAAGCAAACAATACTTAACAAATTAATGGCCATTTAATGACAAAAATCAAAAACCATTAAACAGCTTGAAAAGGATCAGAATTAATGAGTTTATCTAACTTTATGGAATTCAAATAAAATGTATTTTAATGACTCTAATTGCTAACAATAGTGCAAGAAATAGAAACTGATGTTTATTTTTAGAAAAGATTTGTACCAGTTTAGCTGCTGCAGCATATGGCAAGTGTGCAGCTTGTGAGCCTGATGTGATATTTAAAAGATGTTCACACAAGCTAAACTGCTGCATTTATGTCAAGCATGCAACATGCAAACCTGATATAATTTTTAGAAGATGTTCACACCAGCTAACTGCTGTTCACATGTCAAGCTTGTAGCATGCAAACCTGATTTGCTTTTTAGACCTTGTTCACTTAGGATCACTCTGTGTATATGAGCTGCATGCAAACATTGCACAATTAAGCATGTGGCATGCATTCTGCATGTACACAGCACATCTATATTTCTGTAAGGGTTACAAACTGAAAAATCAATAACGACATATACGGTATATACAAATTCAAAATCAGTTATAATCATGCTACTCATGAAAGCCTTCAGGTTCAGGTTCATGCAAAATAAAGAAGAGGTAATGACTTGCTTCTGAAATCATTGCCTTCAATGGATGTAAAGTAGGAAATAGTTTACCTTATGCATGCATTTTCCTAATGACTGTACTTATTATTCCTGTTGTTATCCCAAGATATTTAAATACCTGACTCTCTAGCCCTATGGTCTTGTATCTCTTATCGCTCCAGGATCTTATTTTGTCTGTTTCCTTATAGCCTTCTCACTTCAGGTCTGAGTCCCTGTCCCTGCCCTCATGTGAAGTCTGTGTCTCTGACTGCCAGTTCCTCTTTTCATGTAATGCAACCAAGGGATCCATACTCAGATAAAGCAATTATCTGCCTTCCATATTTTAAAAAGGTGATTGCACAGTTTCATAGTTTATATTTAGTTTGCTAATTGTGTTGCTGAGTGTGCTGAGCCACAGTGACTGATGTGCATGGTAACATAAAAGCGAGACATCATAACAATGCCTGTGATGAGTGATTGTCATGGATACTTCCTTCAGTTGCTATTGATGCAAATGCTCCAAATTTTGACATCATGAAAAGCTCTCAAAATATTACACAGAGCTGTTTTGCAGATTCAGATGCATTCCCTAAATATCCTTTGCATAACAGCTTACTATGATCATGATCTGGTTTATACTGAAGGACTTTCATTACAGAGTCATGGATTAGTGGTGTGTTATGTTGGACGAAACCATGGTCTCTTCATCATTTTTTTCTTTATCTGCAAGCACAGGACAGTCCTAAAAATTATAAAGTCAGAACATTTAACAAAACCACTTTTTTTCAGACATGTATGTGGCAGCAAGGTCACAATGATGAAGTGTAGGTTTTCACAGGATCACATTCCAGTAGGTTGTGGTTTCAAGGAGACACACAAGCTGAGTGAGAGAGAAGGGAAGAAGTGTGATTTCAGTTTCAATGGTACATAATTTCCTCCCCTTTCAATAACTGCTGAAATAAAAATATACTTCTGCATTCTGTCAGAAAAATCTGTGTGAATGTCTAGGTTATCTACATACAGCAGTAATGGCACAGAAATACTTGCAAGTATGCTGAATAGATACTTTATTTGTCTTATCCCCATGTCTGTGTTACTGACAGCTTTGCGGTCGGTGATGGAAAGTAAAATACAAATGCAGCTTTTTCTCATGGCTGCAATCAGCTGTTTAAATCAGCAGTAGATCGATTACACTTACATAAGTGATGTCTGAGACAAATTCACATTAATGGCCCCAAATTGTATGATTACAGTAAGAGTTTAACATGAGCTATACCATTACGTATTTCACATGATATAAGTTAGTGGCTACTGGCAGATTCGAGCAGCTGATTGAGGAGGCATCACAAGACAGCTTGATCATTACCAGTAGTTCCTTTCTACTGCTATGACTATGTGTGTGGATGCTCTGTAGACACTGTAGCATTAATTGCACTTTTAAATCCATTATATGCTGTCTGTGAATGGAATGGTGTGTTAGGGACACGGAAAAAGAAGTAAATGGAATGGCTCATAAGCCAAAGTATAGCACTAGTGCTTTACAGTAAATGTGTAAAGCAAATAAAAAATACACTGTGATAAGGCTGAAGGAGGCAGGGCAACATAGGTTAATGCATCCTATTAGAACACTGTCAACCAATCGCAACATCAGAAACAAAATGCCCATATTGTAATTCCAATTAATTAGATCAAAAACTATTAAACCACCATACCACACAGGAACCGTGCTCTAATACTGGACTCTCTACTGTACAATAGTAGTACATTAGGTCATCCTGTTTAAGACCCACCATTTATAACATTGTGAGGAGAAAGTCTAACATTTGCTTTTTCTAACATACATTCTGCTTGTTTGTGCAGAAGAAACCATTCTGAAACACTGACTCAACTATAAAATTGTATCTGACTTTCTACATTTCCTTCAGAATTCCCCAAAACTAAATGAGTCATTGACAATGTTATTGGTTTCCAAACCTAACATCTTTTGTTTTCTCTGGGTTTATTTCCATTAACTTTTCTTTAGATCATGTAACCATGTTTTGCAACTGCTCTTGCACTCTGCTATTCTTTTCAGCATCTAAAATGCCACTCATGGAAGTATCCTCAGTGTACTTGATACATTGTTCCTTGGTACCCACATCTTTTATCATTAACAAAAGGGAGAGCATGTTTTGTACCCTGGTGGACACCACCATAAGTATTTTCATTTTTATTTTATACCATTCACTTCTACCCTCTGAGATATTCCTTGCAGAAATATTGCTAACACTGTTAATCATAGCTTCTACCTATTAATCTTAGCTTCTACCTATATAGGATAAGGCTATAAGATAGGCAGTTGACATCTACACATCACTAGCAGTTGATGGAGTTGAAAGGCAGTTGATGTCCACACATCACTAGATAACTCAGGCAGTTGTATAAGCACTCAGGAGGCTAGAATGGAGAATAGGGTGAGTAGGAGGTAGTCAGCTGTGGGGATTGTGGGGCATTCATCTCCATGGCCATGCTTAGGAGGAGGGAACATTGCCCAGTATTTAAGACCTTCTAGGAGCTCCATGCTCAGTTGACAGCAACAAAGGAGGAAATATCCCAGCTGCAACTCCATCTCAGCTAGTGTCCACCCCCCAAACCCCCACTACCCCAGAGGCCCACTGGCTCAGAGGGATGGAGGGTGGTGGGAAAGAGAGGTGGAGGAGACTGAGTGGCAAAGGCAATCACACAGCAGTCAGCCACACACAAGAGACACCAATGGAAAATCTCTTTCCACCCATGGAAGAGTACAGGTTCCTGACTCTAACCGAGGGTCTCGAGTCAGTTGGTGTTGAGAGGAAAGAAGGCGTGGCAACACCCTGAGGCAAGAATGAGCAGAAGATAGTTAAGAGGAGTCTGGTGATAGGGGATTCTATGGTTAGTGGTGTTGAGAGGGTGGTAAGCAGTGTAGAAAGGAAGGGTGGTCACTAGCCATCTGGGATTGGGTGAGGATAGAAAGGGTAGTGGAGGATGGAGCAGGAGTGCTGGTATACCTTGGTACCAATGATCTGGTAAACAGTGAAGTGGGACTTCCAGAGGCTAAGGGACAAATTGAAGAAGCACTCAGCTTCCCTGGCCTTTTGAGATTCTCCTGTTTGGGGAAGGGATAAGGGGAGGACAGAGTGAGGAAGTTGAGGAATTCAATGGGTGGTTCAAAGGGTGGTATCAAGAACAGGGATGCCTCTTTGTGAGGAGGATTGAGGCTTCTGGGACATGAAGTTGTTCAAAGGTGATTGCCTTCACTCGACAAGAGAAGGGTCTAATGCAGTAGACCAAATGCTTGACATCCACACTGGCAACAGTTAAACTAAATGTGGGGAGTCTGGGCTAGGAATTCCATAGCTGAGGTAGGTGAAGAAGTGGAACCTAGACAGGACTCTACCAGGGATGGTGGCAAGGTGTACAAAAAGTAGTAGCAGAGTAGAACAAGTTCAGAAAAGTAAGGAGTGCAGTCCAAAAGACCAACAAAAAGGAAAACACAAGACATCTAGGATATTAAGGAATTGTAATGAGAGTCATTCAAGGTAAAAAGCAGATGTGCAGAAAGCAGCTGTGCAAAATTACTTTCCTGCTCAGTATTCACTACAGATAACAGCGGTCCCTTGCCAAAGGTGGCATAAAGGCAGCTTAAAGAACAGTTCTAGAAATAAAGCTGCTGAAGTATACTGCACTAACAACAGTGTCAGAAAAGGTTTAGCAGTCCTGAAGGTAAACAGGCCATGGGGCCAGATGGAATGCATCTGAGAGTACAAAGGGAACTAGCATTGATGATAGCCAACCCCTGTTGGGGCTGTTCAAAAGCTCTTTGTGGCAAGGGTGGTTCCCAAAGTTGGAGAATGGTAGACATAGTTCCACTGCAAAGGGAGGGACAAGGAGCAGCCAAGAAACTACAGACCCTTCAGCCTTATCTGCATGGTTGAGAAACTGATGGAGACAATAGTCAAAACAGACCTAGTGGAATACCTGAAGAACAATGGGTTTCAGGATAGTTAGCAGCATGTGTTTGTAGCAAGGAAGTCTTGTCATACCAACCTGATAGTATTTTTGACTGGGTAACTTACAAGGGGGCACACAGTAGGCCTACTATACTTTCTACTTCAGCAAGGCATTTGACTGGGTTCCACACTGAAGGCTGCTGAAGAAAATGGGGCTCTGGGTACAGTTAGAGAGATAGAAAAGTGAGTAGGAGTCAGTTGGAAGGGAGGCTCATGAGAGTTGTGGTGAATGGGGTCAGATCAGTGGATATAGAGGTCATGAGTGGAGTACCGAAAGGATCTGTCTTGGGTCCAGTCCTCTTCAATATGTTCATCAGAGACATGGGAGAGTCCAGGGCAGAGCTGTGTTTATTGCAGATGACACTAAACTCTGTTTTAGAGTTGACGATGTTAAGGGATAAGGGACTCACAGAGACACCAGAAAAGGCTGGAAAATTGGACCACAGCCTAGCAACTGAAACTCAGTATGAAGAAGCACTTTGGGAACAAAAACCCCAGAACAGAATGTTGGATGGGAGAGGTTCAACTGAACACAACATCAGAGGAATAGGGCCTAGGATTCACCATAAGTTACTCTCTTGAATAAACCAGCCAGTGTAACAAGGCCTTCAGCAGGCTAACAGAATGGTAGGGTGCATTGGAGATGCTTCAACAGCAGGAAGCAGGAGGTACTGTTACCTCTGTATAGGTCACTAGTAAGGCCAAACCTAGAGTACTGTGCCTGGGTCTGGAGTCCCCACCTTAAAAATGTCGGGACATGCTAGAGATAGTACAACACAGGGTGACCAAGATGATTCAGGGCCATGAAGGCAGATCCTATGAGGATCGGCCAATGGTGCCAAACATATATTCACTTGAAACCAGATGACAGTGGGGATAAGACTGAGACCTTCAGATTCCTGAAATGAATAAACAAGGTGAATTATGAAGAGCTATTTACTAGGAACAAAGAAGCTAGGATATAGGGTCATGAGTGGAGGTTAATGGAGGCGAAGATTTAAAAGAGTTGTTGAGCCATGGAATGGTGAGCGGCAGAGGTAGTGGATGCTCAAACCATAAATGGCTCCAAACACAGATGGGATAGAGCTAAGGTATAATAGCTACTTAGAAGGATGAAGGAGGTGGAAACATGAACAAAAGGGTAAGAGACTATGCCTAGACCCCAGAGAGACAATAGGTCCTGGGTTATGATAGGGTAATATGGGTAGACTAAATGGATCATCAGTCTTTTCTGCTATCACCTATGTTTATGTTTCTATGAAATCATAAACATTTCTAGTAGTACATGATGGGATGTTATACAAATGTATTTTCTTAATCAAAGTGCTGTGATCAATCAAATCAAATGTTTTATGGCAGTCCACTAACTACCCAAAAAAATTACCTTCATTCCACCCCACATGCAAATCTCCAAAAATTTTTACAGTCACCATGGTGGTTGAACTATTTTTTATAATCAAACTTTATTGAAAGAATAAAATAAACATCTCAGGTGAGCAATCTGAACACTATGCACAAAAACAACACCAAGAGCAGGAGAATAAAAGCAGATGACTATAAAGGTCATTATCTCTACAAGAAGAATTAACAGTTTAAATAATGCATCAATGCTTATCTATTAAATACAATATCTGAGAGCTATCTCTAAAATTACAGGCTCAGAAAATCTAAAGCACATAACTACAGAACCTAAAGTATAGTTAAATTGCACTCCCAATTACATTAAAGGAAAATAGATAGCCACCTTAAAAGAAAAATCTGATTATGGAACAAAGGAGGGTTGACATTAAGTTGAAAATAAACCCAAGGCCTCAATTTCTCTAACCAGAGCTTTCTAAATTGAGATACTTAAAACAGGTTTTCTCACACTGTAGATAAAATTGACTATACAGCAAAGTTTGCTTGGAATTTGAGGTTTAAGCCAATGCTTTATAAGAGCCCTCTTTGCACAGAGAATTAATGTCAGAAGCAGCTTAGCCTGATGTTTAGAAAGTTTGGGAAGGGCAGGGGTATAGTCAAAAGAACTAATTTGGGCATCAAATTCAATTATGGAAGAAAAATCTGCTGGAGGCTCTTTACACCACTTTCCAGAAGAACCTCAAGTTTGGAGAACTCCAAAATATATGTTCCTGATCTACTAAAGATCTTACCATACTGCCCCAACATTGGGACAAATTGAGCCTTTATACTTGGCAACTCTTACTGGTGTTAAAAGAACCTAGAACTGCATATTCAGGAGAATTCCTGCAGGTATGGGAGGATGATGCCTTAAAACTCATCAAAGCTGAGGGTGCCACTCCTTCCAAGAGCAAGGCTCTCTAAATCCTGCTCTCAACTGAAAAAGTGATCCTGCTATCTCCAACATAGAAGTTCAGATATCCAAGTATACAGATCCTATTAGATGCTCAACGTTGTCCCCTTGTTGTACTGAAATAATTACCCTTACCCCGAAAGCTCAAAGAAGACAACAAAAGATCAGTAAAAGGCAAAGAATGTAGGTAAGACCAAGTTGGAGAAATCTAAAATGGTCTGAGTCGACAGCTCATACTGTGTCTGGAGACTTAACAAATGAGAGCTGACCCTGAGCATCAAACAACTGATGGTAGAATTCTAACCTAGTCTGGTCCACTTCAGAAGAAATATATCTGATTTGTTAGACAGGTTGGCCTCATCCCATGCCATTGCCATCACCAGCAAACACTCCTCTGGACAGAAAGACTTTGCATGACCAAGTCCATGATTTAACCACCACCTCAGTATATGTATAAAGAAGAGACCATATAACTGAGAGGTGGAGACTGCATAAAGAATCTGATTTAGATTGTATAGGTCACTCAAAGCAAATTCTATATCTTTCCAATGGGTCTTATAATTGGGGTTAGTCCAATATGCAGTATCCACAACTGGGCAGCCTTGGCATACCAGTCTACATTTGGAAGCCCCACCTCCTTGAGCTGGGGACAGATATTTTAGAGCTGCTTTTATTATAGGTGCCATCCATTCCATATGAAATGAAGAATAGATTGTTGCCAATCCCTAGGTACGCCTGAGAAGGGACTATCTGGAGTGTCTGCAGATAGAATAATATTTTAGAAAGAACTGTCATCCGAATCTCTTCCACATGCCTTAAAAAGACAATGGCAGAGTGGACCAGAAATCTAAGTCTGTTTTATTGCTTGAGTGAGGGGCTCAAAATTTAGAAGGTCCACATGTTCAGAAAATTTTGTTAAACCAACCCAAAGATATTCAATGTAGTTCCTATTCCATCTTACAGGAAGTAGCTGGGGATATCATCTGGGGCAGGGGAGTAGCAGTATGGCTATTACCTCTGTTTTCAATTTATTCAGACAAAATCCTGAAAGGTTGAAACTCTTCAAAGCGCAGGAAGAGATGGCGTAGGGTTTGTTAGAGGTAACAAGATATTGTCTGCAAACAATGCTACCCTAGTAGCGTCCCACAATCAGAATACCCATGATTTGTTGTGAAAGACAAATGTGGGATGCCAGTGGCTCTACATATAATGCAAATAAAAGAGGAGATAAAGGGACCTAAAATAAAAGAGGGTGAAATATTACCATTTACCATTTATCGTAACATATGCCATAGAATTAGCATATATCTCTTTCAACATACTAATAAAGATTTGAGGAAACAAAATTCTTGCAACACTGATCAAAGAAAGGCCCCAACATTCAGTTGAAGGCCTTCTCAGCATCTAGGCTGGCCAGGACCAGGGAATACACCTTTTCTTTGCCTGGTCCAGAGAGACTAACAATATCATACACTGTATCAGCTACACAAAACCTGCCTGGTCCTGGTCAACCAGAGACGGGAGAAGGCCCTCAAGTCTAGTCAGAAATATAGACATAAAAATTTATAGTCAGCATTGAGCACTGAAATGGGTGATAAAATCCTGTAGAGGGGATCCTTATCCAGTTTCAACAATGTAGCTATAGTTGCATACTTCCAGGATGAGGAGGTACAGCACCTCACCTTCCTAGATCTTCTGCATAGCCCACAGGACAAGAGGAGATAAAACCTGTGGAAGGAAAATTGTCTGAACTGGGACTCTTCCAGATTTAGATTGTTTGATGGCAGCAAAGAGTTCAGGAGAAAAACTGGGGTCATCCAAAGAGACACTTGATGCTCCATTAACCTAAGAAGCTTTGTACACACCAGAAAAGAGGAAATCTTACTGGGTGTTTGATTAGAAGGCTCCTCAGAGTAAAGATTTTTGTAATAGTTTGAGAAAATATTAAGTATGTCACCAGCACCATGCTTAGGCTTCCCTATGGCTGGGTCAAGCAGTTTAAGAACTGTTGTCTCTGTATGCGGTGCACCAAGATGACATGCCAGATACCATGAGCCCTTTGGGCCACCCAGATGATAACGTCACAGATAGGAGAGTGCATGCTCAATTTTTGATCAATAAAATTTTGCAATTCAGCCTTAACTTGCAACAACCTAAGGCAGACTGAATTGTCTCCCAGAGATTGCCAGCTGCAAGGTCTTAACTTCTTGATATAAAACTGATAGTTTTTTCCTTCTTCTTCTTCTGCTTAGCCGCAGCATATGATATAAATTTGCCTTGAGTAGTAGCCTTTAAAGCATCCCACAAAAAACTACATTGTGACCTCACCCATGTCAATAATTTCAGTACTCTCTGCTCGGTAGCCTGTGACATAGGTGACAGTGATTGGGCACTTTCAAAATGACGGCTCAATCCAATGAATGCATGTCAACAGGGCTACTGACCAGGGAGGGCAACCGGATGGGGTGTTTCACACATGTAGTGACAGGATGTCGCTACTGTACATGTGCATGGGGGGAGACCGGAGCACACTGAGCAGGGGCGGAAGGGAGGGAGGGTTTGAGAGGCATGGTGCCATGGTGGGCTGCTGAGCTGGCCTCGTGGCATGGTGGGTGGGTGGAAAGCTGGGGTTCTGAGGTGCTGGGTTTAGGTCCAGGCACATGTACATTTTGTTGTGCCCTGCCCCAATTTCTGTTTTTAGATTTCGCACCCCAGAAATGCCTCCTCTGGAGTTGAAAATCCTTTCATGGGGTGCAGGGCAAAACCCACCACAGGAGAGTCAGGAGCACAGGCCCCACATAAAAACAAAATCCTATGTCCCAGCACCCTTTTATTGTGCACTGGGGGTGTACATTGCCAAATTGATTTTTGGTGATGTACACTTGCCCTAATGGCAATCACCTTTCTGCAGTCACTGTTATGACATGGAACCTCTGATCTGTCCCACCAACTCATTAATCAAAGTCTGATCTTTAAAGAAGCTAGCAAGTGTAAGCACCAAAGGAAAGGCATACCAATTTCAAGGGACCAATGGTAATTAATAACAGTGAGTGGTCAGAGTGATGTATTGGACACATTTCAGCATGGAGTACATACCCTACTTGTTCATTAGTGGTGAAGAAATAGTCCAGCCTTGCTGAACATCCATATCTAGTTGAATAATGGGAGTAAGCATGCTCCTTAGAATGAAAGCAGTGCCATACATCAACTAATCGAAGATGTTGAAGTGTGCGGAGAATGTACCTGGGAATACAAGAATGGCAGTAAGCTTTGGGTTTAGAAGCATCTAGACTAGGTATAAAGTAATATTCAAATCACCACCCCAAAACAGTCTGCCTTTCACCTTGAAGTTAATAAAATAAAGAAAGCAGTGAAGACAGCTTTTTAGTTGCTGGTGGAAATATATATTAACTAGTGTGATCTCCTTGCCATATAGAAGCCCAGTTACAAGAATGTGTCTCCCTTCTGGATCAGATACACACTCTAAAGGTAGGCCCCATCTGACACAAAATGAGTACCCCTGAACCTCTCTGTAGCATGCAAAGCATAAAATGTCTTTAAATCCCAGCTTTAAGAATTTTTCATGCACTACCTACGATAAGTGAGTCTCTTGAAAACAAATCAAGTCCATCCTCTGCTGTCGACAGTAGTGGAGTAGTCTATATCTTTTCACTGGACTGGTGATACCATTTACATTACACAATACTATCTTTAAATTTTGTGCCATCTCTCTTATTACATAAAAGACTTAATGCCAGGTATAATACTTTCTTGTAGGGCACTTCCATAGGGTGATAAGAAAAAAACACAGATAAAAGAACCAGTACCAGTGCACCAATAAAGAATACAGGCCCTTCTCGAGGGTAAAGGTACAAAGGTGCATACTATATTTAATAGGAGTTATCCAACCTCAGGTTAGCAAATTGTACCCTTTTGCAAGGAAAGCATAAGGAAAATATCAAGAAAACATATATATATATATCCTCAATTTGGAGAGATATGTTCTGTAACCAATCATCCAAAAACAGTAAATATAATGGGCTCATGCCTATTTGAAACTAATCACCATAAAATGAACCCTGAGATATAGTACAGAACATTAATTGACAAAGGAAACAAGGCATTAAAAACAGGTAAACAGGATTATCAGGAACCCAGGTAAAATCTTGCCAATCCATCCATAAAGTGCTACTAATAATAAATTCCTGCCAACAGGGCAGATATGAATATGAACATTTGAATAAAATAGTAAATATCTCAAATAGATACTACAATCAAAGAAGCTAAGGAAAATAAACTTCAAATAGATATAAATCTAACTGCTCAAAGAGTCCATGGTGTTTTCTTTGTTGTTGCTGAAGAAAAAAACAACAGTTTAAAACATTTACAAAAAGAATAGAAATTGTGCTGTTCATTACAACAATGAATAAGCAATTATCCAATAGCATCAAAAACAAATACAAAAGTCTGCTCCTTAGGCAGAACAGTACCCTGTAGATAGTAACTGAGGCTGTAGGGATAGACTGAAATAAAATCATTTAGGCTTTCAAGGTGGGGAGCCAAATTCAAGAAAGGGCTGCTAGGTAGCACTTTGACATCTCTAGGTGCTACTGGGGAACTGATGATGGTAGTAATTACCCCAATGTTCAAAACGACCAATAAAACATTTGTGGGAATGGGCTGCTCCAAGAGAATGACCCACCCTGGCAGAGCCCCAGTATGAATACAACCCATTATGAAGAACAGGGCAATAAAGATACAAATGTCATCCTTCAGCCCCCCACCCCCACCACCACCCCTTGATGAAAAAACCCAGAAGGTATAGAGCCAATTAAATACAGCAACTAGCCCTGACTCTAACAACCCATATGCCAGATATGTTTGGGAGACAAATCGAAAAGGGCTGAGTAAGGAGAGAAAATCACTACCTCATCACCAGCCAACATAACTGACGTCCTATGAAACTGAAAATCTATTTTATGGACTAAGTGAGAGGGTTCCCCAACCCCCAGCCCATAAACCTAATGCCCCACCACTGAGAACAGAGCCAGATGTTAATGCTAAAAGCTAAAATATGAGAGTTACCTCATCTCAGATCTGACTTCCTCAGTTCCACGATAAACAAGTATAAAGTGCCCTCATAACGGGGACCACTATTTTTAAAACAACATGAAAAATGTCATAATAAAATTGAAAAGGGTGGAAATGGAAGTGGTCAAAGTCACCAACTTGCAAGATAAATACTTACTACAGTATCGATCGCCTCCACTCCTACACACCAAATGCACTCTGTACCTCCTAGAATGGCAACCACTTAGCATACTAAATATAGGAATATTGAGAAGCCCAATCTCTTCCTTTCAGGGATCCCCTTCTCACCTTGATCCACATAACAGTGAAGAAACTACTTACAGGTGCACATCAAAACACGACATCAGAGAAAACTGGAGAAACTGTTTCCAATGTAATTCCCTATCTCTGAAGCTGCAGCAAACATTCCAAAAAGCTGCCTTTACAGAGGTTTGGGAGCAGAAGCCTGTCTCCATCACTAATGACTACTATCTCCTGCTAATAAAGAGAGAGAGATGGAAATCGAAAAGGAGGCAGAAAAGGGGATAGGAGGAATCATAAGTCTGAGAGCAGGTAGGAAGAAATAATTCAGAAAAGTCATGAAACACTTAAGGGGGTATAAAGTAAGACAGGAAGATAAGGGAGAATAAGGAAAAGAGGATCACCTGCAGGAAGAAGAAAAATGGGCAAACATGAAAAATGAAAGGTCCCAAGCAATACAAGCAAATGTCCTGATGCTGTGGCCATATGCAGGGCTAGGCTTTCCTTGTCGAGGGCAAATCCTGGCAAAGCCAAAATAAAGGTCCATCAAGTCCAAAATAGGCAGTATGGGCTGATGAAGAGAGAAATTCTTCTCCCACAGATACCAATATTTCTAGGAAGTGTCGACTAGGTCAAGTAGAGTCCTCTCCAAAAGCTTGAAGCATGATTTTTAAATTTTGGAGGGCAGTTTTACTGGAGGGAGAGGCTTTTGATCATTTATCCTTTTGTAAGGATCCTTTATCCCTTGCTTCTGACATCTCCACAGATTCATCAGATGGGAGAAGTTTTCTGGCTACCAACTCCTGGGCTGCTGATTTGGGCTCATCAAAATCTTTGAAAAATCAGCGAAATGAACCGGAAGCTGAGCTTGGTATGGGGCTGAAAATTTTACATTATGAGCCTGTAGAACTTTGAGAATTGGAGAATAGGCTCTGTGCTTCTGCTGCAGAGCTGGAGAGTAATCATTATCAAAGAAGACATGGGACCCTTTGTAGGTCAGCGGACGCTTCACCAGGTCCATTGCAGCAGTTCCTGCTTTGTTGCAGTTATAAAATTGAAGCATGATTGACCTGGGTTGCTGGTTTGGGGATGAGGGCTTTTGGGCCAGTGATCTATGAGCCCTCCCAATTGTGAGCTGGGATAAATCAGCCACATCTAGATGCCAGGAACAATTGAAGGAAAGGAATCATATCCGATCCCTTAGCCCCTTCAGGACACCATATATCCTCAAGTTATTTCTTCTGGGTGATTCTCAGGTCCTCGCATCGCTCCATTAATGCCTGATAGTCTTGTATGACCCAACCAAGAACATGCTCCAAACGATTCAGCCGGGTATCGGATTCGGAGGCATGAGTAGTAAATTTAACTACTCTGCTATCCAAAGATTATATAGACACCTTAGCTCCTTGAAAACTGATCTGGTCTCCTGACAAAATTCCTTTAATTCTTGTAGTATGGCCAGTATGTTAGGGTCAGAAGTAGGCTGTTGTGGTGTCACAGACTCTGCCATAGTATCAAGAAGGTTCTCTCACTGTGGTGCACATACCACTTCAACACTACTGGAGGTTGTGGGGAGAGCAATTTCCTTTCCTCATTTTGTTCCTATAGTCTTGAAATGCCTTGTTGCAGATATGTATAAATTAAATGAGGAAAAATCAGTTTGTGAGGCAGAATTTGGCAGCTCGTCCCAGAGCAGTACTCTAGTCAGTCATCCCAGAAGAAGAGGAACTCGAAGTCGTGGTTGAACTATCTTTCAAACACCCAGACCGATACTGATCGGTTACAGCTTCAATAATTCCAGTAACTCATTTATAAATAAACCCTTTAAAAATCTTTAAAATTACACATATCAGAGATACAGGTCTAAAATATTTTTTATTATTATTGTTACAGTATTTTAAACATTATGAGTGTTATTACTTCCAGTGTTTGGGCCTCTGATGGCATGTCAAGGAGCCTGGCTCTTTCAACCACTTGCTGCAGAGCTTGCTTTTTGGGAAGGCTGTGTCTTAGAAACATAGAAACATAAAGCTGACAGCAGATAAGGACTGCAAGGCCCATCCAGTCTGCCCTTTTACTACCTTATGAATGTGCCATAGATCTTTACTCTGTCAATGGCCTATCTATTCATACTCATCTCTGTTGCCCCTTCTGCCTAACCCATGCCTATTTGAAGACCTGCACTCTATTCATATCCACCACTTCCTGGGGTAGGCCATTCCATGCATCCACCACCCTTTTGGTAAGAGCTTCCTCACATTACCCTTAATCGCCTATCTTTAATCTCATGCTGTGTCTTCTCGTCCTGCTATTTTTCTTATATTGAAACATGTTAGACTCTTTCACCTTCTTAATGCCCTTAAGGTGTTTGAATGTTTCGATCATATCACCTCTCTCCCTCCTTTGCTCTAGGGTATACATATTGAGCTCTGTTAATCTGTCCTCATATGTTTTCTGCTGCAATCCATGCACCATTTTGTTGTCTTCCTCTGGACTGCCTACATTTTGTTAATGTCCTTGTGCAGGTGCGGCCTCCTGTACTGCACGCAGTACTCAGATGGGGCCTAACCAGTGTCTTGTAAAGAGGGATTATTACCTCCCTCTTATGACTTGTGATGCCCCTACTAATACACCCATCTCTCTGGCCTTACCTCCTGCTTTAGTGGTCTGCTTGGATGATTTCAGGTCATCTGTGATGATGATACCCAAGTCTTTTTCTTCCCTTGTGATTGCCAGCAACTCCCCCCAACCTATAGGTGGCTTCAGGGTTTCTCTTCCCTATGTGCATGATCTTGCACTTCTTTGTGTTAAACCTGAGTTGTCACTCTTCTGACCATTTGCCAGTTTATCAGATCCTTCTCATTCTGCCCACCCCATCTGGATCATCTACTCTGCTGCAGATCTTGGTGTCATCTGCAAACTGACAAACCTTACCCTCAGTCCATCTGCAATGTCACTGATGAAGATATTGAAGGAAAGGCCCCAGGACTGATCCCTGAGGTACCCCACTTGTGATTTGCATCTCTTCTGACTGTATACCATTTACCACCACTCTCTGTTTTCTGCTCACCAACCAGTTTGCCATCCAGTTGATCAACTCTGACCCACCCTGAGCCTACTGGAGCTTATTAATCAATCTTCTATGTGGAACAGTATTGGAAGCTTTGCTACTGAAGTCAAGGTAGGCGGCATCAAACTGCACCCCATTGGTCCATCACTCTGGTGACCCAGTCAAAGAAATCAATGAGATTAGATTGACAGGAGCTTTCTTGATGTAAACCCATGCTATCTTGGATCATGTGTGATTATGGATTCCAGGTGTTGCGCTATCCTTTCCTTAAGGAATGCCTCCATAATCTTGCCCACTACTGAGGTAAGACTGACTGGTATGTAGTTCCCTGTCTCCTTCCTGCTACTGCTCTTGTGGAACAGGATCCATGAGCCCTTTTCCAGTCTTCTGGGACTTCTCCTGTGCTCGAGACTCACAAACCATTCTGATAATGGCTATACTAGTTCCACTAGCTGCTGTAGTACCCTGGGATGTATGGCATCAAGTCCTGTTGCCTTGTCACCCTAAGCTTAAGCGGTTTTGTAGGACCCTTTCTTTTGTGAGGGACATGTGCACACGCCCCTCCCCGTGTCCATGCTGTTGAGCTGTGGTCCCTGCCCTACCTTCTCCTCAGTAAATACTGACCAGAACTATCTATTTAGGATAGATGCCTTTCCTTGGTCCTTCTCCACAAACTTCATCTTATCCCTTTGATCTATGCAACCCCTCTGGACTTTCTCCTTTCATTAGTGTATCTATAGAATGTCTTGTCCCCTTCTTTTACTGTTTGTGCTAGTGTTTCCTCGGTTTGGGCCTTGGCCTGCCTTACTGCCTTCCTGCTTCCCTTAGGGAGTTTGGTGTGCCTCCCTATCTTTCTCCTGCTGCGTTCCCTTATATTTCCTGAAAGCCAGCCTTTTGGATCTGACCTTTTCTGCTACTGTATTTGAGAACCAAAGTGGTTTCCTCCTTCTTTTACTCTTGCTTTTCTCCTTAACACAATGGGATGTTGCTTCAAGTATTGCATCCTTAATGCTTTGCCCACTTTGCCTGTAGCCCTCACCTGTATTTCTTCTTGCCAGGGCTAGCTTAACTCTGTTGGCCATCATATCAAAGTCAGCTTCTCTGAAGTCCCTTATTTTTGCCTTGGAATGGGATGATTTAGTTCTAGTGGCCAAATTGAACCATACCATGTGATGGTCACTGGCCCTCAGGTGACCTTCTACCTGGAGATCTGTGATCCTTTCCCTGTTAGTCAGTACTAGATCTAGGATAGCCCTGTCTGTTGTGGGTTGTTGTACAGTTGTTTGAGGCCCTCTCCTGCAGGAATCCACCATGTGTCTAGTTCTAGTGGATGTTCCTGCTGGCATTAAACAATCTGAATCTAGCATGTTGAAGTCTTCCATTATCAGAGCCTCCCCTTAGCAGTCATGTTTTGTATATCTTCTAACAGTAATGTGTCTATATCCTCCCCTGATCTGGAGCCTGTAGACAACCCAGTTTTATGGCTGTCCCATTTCCTATTTCAGGGTGACCTAAGTTCTTCTGGCTCCTTATGTGCATTTTGAATTTCTGTAGCTTTGATATTCTCATTGACATAAAAGCACCTCCCTTTGCACCTTTGTCTCTTCTGAACTGTAAATGGCAGTGCTGAAGTCTCCCAAGTGTGGTTACTGGTGCACTATGTCTAGCTAATGGCTATCATGTCCAGTTTATCCTCTGTCATCGTAGTCCATGAGTCTAGGATCTTGTTTCCCAGACTGCAGGCATTTGTGTACATGATTTTCCATTGGCCAGATTTTAATGTGCGTTAGTTGGGTGAGATCCAGCGTTTCCCCTATGCCTCATATGGGAGCTGGAACTTTCCTTACCTGGTGATGCAAATGAACTACAAACATGCTGAACTCCTGTTTGATCACTAGCTGAGAGGGTAGGGGTGTTCTTCCCATTTGATGTATAGGGTGCTGCAACCCTCTCCCATTTGCTAGATTAAATATTCTGCAAATACATCAAACTTCTGCCCCAATACACTGACTCCCTCCTTAATCAGATGCAGTCCATCAAGTTTAAAAGCTTAGCTCCCCAAAACTGTTGCCTGTTACCTACAAATTTGTGTCCTTTCCTGGCTATCAGCCCTTGAACCACATGTAGCTCCCCTATCTCCACTTCTCTGATCTTCCATCTATCTGCCCCTCTCCCAACCTGGCAGCAGCTCAGAGAAGGAGATGCCAGATGAAATGGATGACAGTTTGTTTCCCAGCCTGGTCAGGTGTTCCCTGGTTTCCATAACTGACCGACTGGTGAGATCATTAGTCTCTATGTTTACCAGGACAGCTAATGTTTTCTTCTACTTCCTGCACAATTTTAGCAATGCAGTCAGAGTCTCTCCACACTGATGTACCTCCAGGACATCGGACCATTACCCCTGGCTGGAGGTAGGTATTAACTCCCTGAATCATGGAATCTCTTATGATCAAGTGTTTTGGATTTCCTTTTTGCTTTTTTTATTTTGGACTCTGTTTTTGATGAGTTTTGTAGTGCTAGCTTCTGTGCGGCAGTGTCTTGCTCTGCAGTGTCCTCTGCCCTTTGTTTGATTTTGGAGATACCGGCAGACACCTATTTGTAGTTTTATATGGTTTGTTGAGGTGATGCATTAGAGAACATTGAGTGACTGGCTTAGGCTGATGGCACATTATGATGGCTATCAGTCAGAAATAATCAGTAAGATGGCAGAATTCCTGTCCTGTCTGTTTAGCAAAATCGACCAGCTCAGCTTTTCTGGACCATTGACAGATTGTCCAATCCATGAGAAACATACAAACATAGAATTTGATGACAGATGAGGACCGCTTGGCCCACCTAGTCTGCCCATTTCCCTACCCTAACAGATAAGCTGCAGATCCTAGTTAACCAAAAGCTTGCTTCTTCTACCCACCCTGAATTGCCATGTTTGTCCCATGCATTCTTGAATTCCCCACTGTTTTGACTCTATGACCTCCTCAGGAAGGCTGCTTCATGTATCCACAACCCTCTCTATGAAGAGATACTTCCTCACATTACCTCTGAGCTGTCCCCATCTATCTTCAAATTGTGCCCCTTATTTTACATCTCTTTCTCTGAAAGATACTACCCTCTTGGACTTTGTTGATTCCCTTGACCTATTTGAAAGTTTCTATCATGCCCCCCTCCTTTCCTCGAGGGCTATACATCTTTAGTTCCTAGTCTTTTCATATGTCTTCTGATGCAGACCCTGCATCATTTGTTGCCCTCCTCTGGATAGCCACCACCCTGTCTATGTCTTTGTGGAGATGGGGTCTTCAGAACTGTACACAGTACTCAGATGTGATCTTACCAACTGTTTGTACAGAGGCCAACAACTTCTCTGTTTCTACTAGTGATGCCTCTCCTATGCATCCCAATATCCCCCAACCCTTCTTACTGCCTTCTCATGTGCTGGCCCACCTTTAGGTCATCTGATATGACTACCCTAGGTCCTTTCCATTTTGTTGTTGTCAGTATCTCACCCCCATTGTACTCTTCCCTGGGTTTTGTTTCCCAGGTGCATTACCATGCATTTCTTTGCATTGAATCTAAGCTGTCATGTATTTGACAATTCCTCCAACCTTGCCAAGTCCCTTTTCATCCTTCCCCCACCTTGTGTATCAACCCTGTTGCAGATCTTTGTGTCATCTGCAAAGAGACATATTCCCTTCAGTCTTTCTGCAATGTCCTTATAAAAACATTAAAGGAGCGGCCCCATACTGAACCCTCGGTACCCCACTAGTAACCCCTCCTTTCTTCACCGTGGACTCCTTTACTATTACCCTGTGTCCTGTTGTCCAACCAGTGTTTTAGGTAGGCTACCACCCTTGGACCCCTCCCCAGCTGGCTAATTTGTTTATTAATCTTTTGTGCGGGACTGTGTCAAATGCCTTGCTAAAGTCTAGGTAGGCCATGTCCACTGCCCTCCCTGCTCTACTACTTGGTCACCCAGTCAAAGAAATCAATTAGATTAGTCTGACATGACCTTCCTGCTGTGAATCCATGCTGCCTTGGGTCCTGTGCCCCACTGGCCTCTAGGTACTCAACAATTCTTTCCTTCAGAAGTGATTCCATCATTTTCCTACCACTGAGGTCAAACTGACAGGTCTATAGTTCCATGCCTCTGTCTTCCTCCACATTTGTGAAGGGAATCACATCCACCCTCCTCCAGTCCTCAGGTACCACACCATCCTCCTATGATTTATTAAAAGGGTAGTCAGTGGTGTTACTAGTTCTTTCCTTATTTCTTTTAGAATTCTGGGGTGAATCCCATCAGGCCCCATTGCTTTATCCACCTTCAGTTTTAAGAGTTCTTTCAGAACCCTTTCTTCTGTGAAAGGACTAATATCAGCACCCTATCCAGAGTGCTTCTATTGACTGGATTAGGTATTTCCCCTGCTTTTCCATTGTGAATACTGAGCAGAAGTATTCATTCAGTATCCTGCTTTTCACTGACAGCTTTTCTGCCCAACCATCTTCCTCTTTGTTCAACCTCAGTATCCCTGCCTTAAATCTTTCTTTGCTCCTTAATGTACCCATAAAAGGTTGTATCCCCTTCTTAACTGAGTTGGCTATCTTTTCCTCAGTTTGGGCCTTTGCTATTCTGACTGCCTTACCCACTTCCTTCTGCTTTAGCTGGTACAGTTCTCTGTCCTGCTCCTTCTGAGTTTCCTTATACTTCCTGATGCTATCTTTTTCTCCCTTACCTTCCCACCACTTCTTGAGAATCATAGTGTTTGTTTTCTTTCATTTTGATTTATTTGCTTCACACAAAGGCTTTTGCCTCTGTGTTGGCAGTTTTGATGTTTCCCATTGTTGCTCCACCTCACCTTCTTGCCTGTTTGCTAGTGCTTTTCTGAGACACTCTCACAGTTTGACAAAATCAGCCCTCTTGAAGTCCAGTACCTTCACTTTGTGTGGCTTGACTCTACAGCTAAGTTTATCATAGACTACACTGTTTGGTGGTCGCTTGTTCCCAGATGACTACCCACTTCAAGATCAGAGATCCTCTCTCCGTCCCAATCTGTCTCCAGCCCAGAGAGCTTTTCTCAGCAGAAATATGAGGAGTTCACTCGATTCTTTGCAGATGGGTTGCCAGCATCACCTTTGGCACCGACCCAGCCTCTCTCTCGAGGGATTTCGGAAATCTGCAGGAAATGGCATGCACTCAGTTTTTCTGGTCAGATTTCTGCTGGCCAGAATTCATGGACATTGTGAAGATTGTCCAGACACTGCGTCCAACCAGCTGTAGTTTGGATCAGGCCCTACACTCCTTTTAGTGGGATGTGGAGGTGTTATCTCCCAATCCTTGTTATAATTATCTGGAGTTCCTTGGAGAGGGGGTCTTTCAGATCCCTTCAAGGAGGCGGTTGAGTGATCATTCCTGAGAAACCTCCTTGGATCCAGACTGCCTAGTTAACTACGGGCCTATCTCTAACCTGCGGTTTGTTGATACGGTTATTGAGAAGGTGGTTGCACTGCAACTGGATGATCACCTTATAACTCACAATCTCTGTGATAGTCTCCAGTCTGGATTTAGGAAGAAGCATAGCACCAAGATTGCACTCGTCCGAGTATTGAATGACCTCTAATGGCAAGAGATCAAAAGGCATGTACCATTCTGGTCCTTCTTGATCTCTCTGCAGCATTTGACTCTGTAGACCATGGTGTGCTGTTTGGAGTGCCTATGGCTTCTGTGTGGGCTGTCTGGTACAGTCCTCAAATGGTTTTGTTCATTCCATATGGACAGGTCTCAAAGAGTTGCCACTGGAATTTATCCCAGTTAATAATTGTATTAATTTTCAGCATAAAACAGTATCACACACAAATACAGTGTATAGTGTAACAGCAGAGAAGGATCTTACAACAAGACATCCATAATCTTCAGTATATATCATATAATCTACACATTTCAGCTATAATGGACTTTAGTAGGGGTAGGAGGGGAAGCCTCAAATCTCTGCACCGGATGTTATATAATGATATAAAGACAGTCAGAAATGCAAAACCAAAGTTGTAAATTGAGACTGGTGTCTAACAGAGATAAGGGAATACAGATGCACTGCTAGGGTTACAAAATAGTATATGAACAAGGCTTGTTGTATCATATCAGAGCTAAGGGTCTCTCATCTCGGGCCACTGGAATTTATTCCTCTGGCACTCACTCCCTTCCCTGCAGGGTGTCACAGGGCTCTGTTTTGGCCCCATGTTGTTTGCAGTGTACATGCTGCCATTGGGAGATATTATCAGGTGATACAGTTGGAGTTTTCACTGCTTTGCAGATGATGCTCAACTGTATATGTCTTTTCTGCCCAGACAGACTGATACAGTCTCTGTGTTAAATAACTGCCTTACTGAGTTCAGAACCTGAATCAGTACCAGCTGACTGAGACTGAACCCAGATAAGACTGAAGTATTGGTAGTGGACACTGGATGTCTGGGGGTGGGTTTGGGGGCTGGCCAGGCATCAGGTTTAGTGATCGATGGTGTACAGCTCACTACCTCAGACAGAATCGTAACCTGGGTGTTATTTTTGATGATGGTCTGACACTGAAATCTCAGGTGTTGGCTGTCATCAAATCCTCTTTTAATCTGAGGAATACACCCCGGAGAAACACTTGTTTCCTCCCGATGATCTTCCAGCATTAGTCAATGCTTACCACTATCCACCCTCATTACTGCAATTCCTTCTACCTAGAGCTTCCAGGGGTTGATATCTGCCCCTTGCAGCTGGTGCAGAATGCAGCAGCCAGGCTTTTGACTGGGACATCACGCCTAGTCATATTATGCCTGTGCTGCATGAGCTTCACTGCCTGCCTGTTCAGTGGTGGATTACCTAAGGTTGGCTTGCTAACCTTCAAAGCCCTACATGATCAGGGAACTGGTTACCTGCAAGACCTCCTGGTACCTACTGCCCCTCCATCCTCTCCAATCCACTGATGAGGGATTGCTAGAGAGTCCCAGAGTGCGATTAAAAGCATCTGGTATCCGTGCTTTTTCTTTTCAGCTCCAACCCTGTGTAATTCTCTACCTCGTCATTTAAGAAATGCCTGACCATTGATAGGTGTAAAACTGAGTTAAAACATATTTATTTAATTTAACTTTCCCCAATAATGGTTGATTTTGTTATTTATTGTACCTGTTTTACCTGATATTTATACTTGATTTTATGTACGCGCCTTGATTTCAAAAGGCACTATAAAAATAAAAATGATATGGTATGATTTGATGGGGCACTCGATTTGCCCTCCAAACCACCTGCCAACTTCCCAGACCATCTACCCTCTGTGGTCGAGGTGTTTCATTTGGATGTTGGAGAAATGGTAGGTGTTTCTTATCTTTCCTCCTGAATATGCTCTGCCCATGCTGCATGGAGCTGAGCCCTTAGCTCTCAATGGTCCAGCATGAAGGACATCATCCTAAATCCTGTATAACCACTCTTTTGAAAAGTGTCCCATAGTACCTGCAGTTAACAATATCTATTTTAGCTGAGTTGCCAAGTTTCTAACCTGGTCCAAGTAATTAGAAGTAGGAAAATTAAAGCAAAAGTTTTTTTTTGTACAAGTTAAATTATTTGTGCCCTGTAAGTGAGGTCACTGTGTGGATACCCTCTGATCCTCCCTTCCGCTTTGGTACAGGAAATGTCATGACTGTGCTACTCTATAAAAGGAGTGTAGCATGGGGTGGTTGGGGTGGGTGGCTGGTCCTTCCCATACTGAAAAGAAGAACCACAGATGAAAGAAACAAGGGTGTAAGAGCAGAAGCAATCAATCAACAACAAATGCAGTAGCCCTGAAAGCTAGCCTAATGATAGATAAAAAGTCACAAAAATGTAAGCACTACTGTTACAACTTCACAGAAGTTATACCTACAAAAACACTTTGCTACAGAGAAAATAAAGCAGTAACAGAAGATACACCATGCAAAAAATAATTTGATTTAGAGAAGATTACAGCAGTAATCTGTAAGTACAAAACAGTAACAAACCTGTAGGGACATGTTGTAATAATGCAGTAGAAAGTATAGCCTGCAACAGCAATTTGAATCAGAGAAGATTACAGCAGTAAAATGTAAGTAAAAACACCAACAAACCCTGAGCACAAAAGAAAATAGTAACACACAGTAAATCTGCCTAGCAAAAAAACCTTAATCTTTTTCCTTGCTTTGATAATATTGTTTCTTGCTCTGTCCGTACAAGCAAACCTATAAGAAAAGAGCTCAGGGAAGCTAGGTGCTTTTGCCAGCAAACCTAGTCTTACCTCTTCAGGCAGACCTGCAATCTCTGCCTGGATAATTTGAGCAGGGATATCATGCATGTTCTGACAGCGGCTCTTCATTGATGGCATGGCACATGCAATCAGAGCATCTATTGTGCCAGACATGATTATGCTCCTTCTCGCTTCTAAGGTGCTGTTGTCCTCCTTCAAGAACAGTGGTAGTGCGTCCAAGACAGCGTAATGATTTCCTTCTTTGACAGCACCAGTATGATAAATCCCCATGGTTCCTCTCTTTTACTAAGAGATAACCGCTGACACATATTTTATTGCTCCCTTCTGAGATGACACCACAGTATATATTTCTGCCACTGTTTCAATTGACAGCAAACAGTTGGAACATTACTATCATGCCTACCCTCATATCAGAAAAAAATCCCAATGCTACACACTTGTACTTAAAATAAAGCAGCATCACTGCCATCAATTTAATTTAAAGGAATTTATTCCTAATAGCAGTTGCAGTTTAAAGTCACTGCTGTGAGGTACATAATGCCTAGTGCCTCTCCTCTCTCTCCTCTCCTCTCTGTGAGGCTTCAAAGGGGTTAACTAGCAAGTGCAGAAATCAACATTTAAGGTGTGTGGACATATGACATCACTGCCTATACAGACTTTTAATTGGTTGTCAACATTTTTAAAAACTAGACTCAATAGAAGGTGCATTTGTTCAAAATAAAAGACAGTGATATCATGAAGTATCAAAATTAAACCACAAACAGTATGTATTCACATGGATCACTATGCTGGTTCAATATTCGTACAGCAGGAGGAGCTCCTATTCTCAACTTGTTTATTTCATTATTAGATAGATAGATAGATAGATAGATAGATAGATAGATAGATAGATAGATAGACATCTATATATATATATATATATATATATATATATATATATATATATTTCATGGCAAAAAATCCATTTAATGCATCAGTTAGGGTTGTTCCACAGCAACAAAAGCGAGGAAATTCGGTGTTAGGGTTGAAACCCTAACAAATTCACCGCCCCAGCACCACACACACACACACATATGCAAGTATGGGGAGGACCAAGACAACACGACCAATGACAGACAACCAGCAGCAGGTGACAGAAATAACAAATAATTGTCTAAATGTACTACAAGACATCCCCACCCACTGACCAGGTACTGCATGCTCAGTGGAGATCAACAGCAAAACTGAGGCCATGTACACCAAATGTACACATCCCTGATTGCAGCTGCACAACGTCTCACACTTAGTAGTTGCATGGCTTACCTACTGATGCCCCACACCACACCATATGTGGTGGGCCACCTGAGGAATAGAGTTGAGCAAAACCAAGGAGTTGTACAAGTATAATATCTCTGATTATAACAAGGGTCTGAGAAATGCAGCTTTCTGATTGGCTGTAAACATTCTAGCAGCCTTATGTTTGGTTTTATTAACATACATGTAGAGCCTAACCATATGATGAACATGGTTTAATGTTGTTTAAAAAACAGTTTTATTATGATAGCAATAAGGCACACCCAGGGATTATGTTAATGGTTAGTTAATCACTGTCTGCGACATTGGCACTGGCTATGCTTCATTCAACATTAAACCCCTAGAGGGTGATTAACAGACCATTTAACATAACCGTTGGTCATGCCTTATTGCTTAATTACCTTCATGTGTAGATACTCTCCCTCTGCTAGGCACTGCAGGAGCTTTGCAACGCAGTGTCCCACCCAGTTACCCCATCCACTATCTAGTTACTGTAGAATGGCAGCGAATATGAACTCATGAAGATGAACAATGTAACTTGATCATTACAGCCATGAAACCTTAGTGTGATTATAACTGACAGAGTCTGTGATAGAGAATGACCCTGCCGTGCTACTACACTTATCCCATTGTGAGTTAAATTAATACTAAAAGACATTCTATTTATATCTACACTATACCTACATGATTCCTGTTGTAGCACAATTAGCATAGTTATCACTTTGATAGCATCAGTGACAGAATTGTGGAAAACCCAAAGACTAGGCATACAGCCTGAGTATGAAACAACTGTGAAAAATTAGGCTGTGTCTATAAGTGGCATAGATCACTCATTGCAACAATAGTAAATGTATCACTATTTCAATAAGTTAGTCATCACAGAGGCAATGACATTGTCTTTATCAGGTACAACATACTCAGTAAGTGCCTACAGGAAAATCTATCCTATAGAAGTCTCCGATACAGCTACATCATTGTTGGCTCAGTAGTGCTCGATATTTAGAAGTTGCTTGGCCTGATCCACGCAATTACATTGTTTCTTACAAAACAATACTTACTGCATCTTTAGTATTCAAACACACTGAAGGTATATGTATGTACATCAGCAGTACACCTTCATCAGTAAGAATGCATCTGATACTGGCGTCAGAATTTCCACAACGTTGTACAGGCAATGCTCCATACATTTACATCAGCCTCTCTATCTTGAGTAAACAGTTGCAGTAAATGTACTGCTATGTAAATCACATACTAAATGCAACACTACTTTTATCTTGACCATGGCTGTGTCTTGTAGTTAGTTTATGTAGTTCTCTTAATTAATGTATACTCACTAGTGTTAAAACCTTTGTACAACTGTGATCATGCACCTTCAGCATTTATATTGACTAACGGCACAGTACCGGTTGTGGTGTGGTGTGGGGCATCGGTAGGTAAGGCCATGCAACTACTAAGTGTGCAGCTGCAATCAGGGATGTGTACGTTGGTGTACATGGCCTCAGTTTTGCTGTTGATCTCCACTGAGCTGCAGTACCTGGTCAGGTGGGTGGGGATGTCTTGTAGTACATTTGGACAATTGTTTGTTATTTCTGTCACCTGCTGCTGGTTGTCTGTCATTGGTCGTGTTGCCTTGGTCCTCCCCGTACTTGCATATGTGTGTGTGTGTGTGTCTGTGTGTGTGTGGTGCTGAGGGTGATTCAGAGTTAGGGTTTTCAACCCAACACCAATTCCTCACTTTTGTCGCTGTGGAACAACCCTAACTAATGCATTAAACGGAGTTCTTTGCCATGAATATCCTGTCTTTTGAGAATGATTAGTAACAATAGTATATGATTTGTTGTTGTAAGAGTACTGCACATACATACTGAAATGTACCAAGATGAGGAATACAGTAACTCATGTAGTACAATTTTCTGTTATGAAGACTAAGACTACTTCCATCTGAACCATATTGTTTTTTATATTTATTTATTTTCACTTGCCACTGTTATGGCAGTATTAATTTTCATATTGCAGCATTCTACTCATTATCTTTGTGCAGTCAATGTACCTACTCTTCTGACACATGATGAATGTAGTACTCTATGGTTAGATATTCAAACTGTACACCAGGCTGTGGCACAAGTCTGGGCACAGTTCAACTTTCTTTCACAGGGGTGTCCTGGGTGATATTCAAGCAGACTGCGCTATGGGCGCAGCAGCTTTGAATATCGCACCCTGTCCACCCTCACTGTGCATGCACAATAGTACTGTGCCAGTGCAAGTGGCCAGAGTGGAGCATGGAGATGCGCTGGTGCAAGTGCCATTGTGCCATGCACAGCACCTGCGATATTCAAGGGACATGCAAATGGGGCCATAATGTTTACAAGGCACACAGGAGTCCATTTTCATCTCATTACAGCCCCATTTGCATGTCATTAGCATGCAGGTCCACTGATCCCCGAGAACTTGCACCTGGCGCCCTGCCAGGCAGCAGTCATCGAGGAACAACACCCCTGCAGCCTGATCGTGGGCATTCATGTAAAAAAATCCAATATCCCAGGTGGTCCAGTGGATTGCAGTGAGCCGATCCGGGCATCATTAATGAACACCACCCAAGTCCAATATCCCTGGTGGTCCAGTGGACCTCAATGAGACCGATTGTAGGCATCATTAATAGATCCCCCAGTACAATATCCCTGGTGGTCCAGTGGACTGCTCGGTGCCTGATCACAGGCATCTGTACCTCATCAAATACTGCTAAGACCCTGGTGGTATAGTGTATCCCCAACCCCACCCACCCACTGGAGACCCACCACCCCGATCCCCCCGTCAGCCGGTGGGCGGCACCCACCACCTGCCACCCGCCACCCACCATCTGACAGCTCGGTGGGGCTGCACACCATAGTTGACAGCATGAGCCACGGGTGCAGCCTACTACTGTACTACTTCAGTGCAGATATGTGAATAAATTCATTCACATATCTGACCGAGTGGTATGCGATGGGTTGCATGCCCATTAGGTCATGCTGTGACCATCGGGCATGCAGCTCTACCGAGCTTCAGTCAGTGGGCATCAGGGTGGCAGACAAGGGTGCTGCTGCCCACCGCTGATGAGGGGAGGGAAGAGGGTGGTGGGGCTCAGTGGACGGGTAGGGTGGGGGTACACTAGACCACCAGGGTCTTAGGGGTATTAGATGAGATACAGATGCCCGCAATCAGGCAGCGATCGGTCCAGTGGACCACCAGGGATATGGCACTTTTGGGGGACTGTACTGTTGCTTCGATCAGGCACATAGAGCTGTAATGGACCACCAGGGATATGGGACGGTGGCATTTTCACTCAGGATGCCCACGATGGGGCATGGGGGCACCGCCAGGTGCAGCAGGAACTCGGATGGCCAACCACAAGTGACAGCTGCCGTGTTGCGCCCTGCAATGCGGCAGCTCATCTGTGGGTGGCCATCAGTTGTTCCTTTTTTTTGCTTAACTTTGTGCAGATGCAGTTAGGGGTGCATGCATGACTCTACACATCCCAGGCTGAATATCGGGCTGTGCAGGTAATGCATGGGCACCCCCCTGTGCCTGCATACATTACTGTTGCACTCGTCACATCGGGATTTGTGCGTGCACTTTTCCCGTTGAATATTGCACAGGGTGCATCCATGGTTGTGCATGGTGCAACACTGTTGCACCATACGCAACCCTTTTCAATATTTGCCTATGTGTAAGCATACTTTTTAAATATTTATGTCACAACTTCCTCTTTTGTTTCTGTATTAGACAGAAAAATCAGACAGACTCATACTTACAAATGTATGTACAAGAATATTCTCATACCACTGCAACATCGTGACATTAGAATAATTGAAATGTGTTATCTGTGAAAACATTTAATGCTTTGTGTAACAATATGTTTCATCAAAGTAGGTAAGCTGAATGGTTTCTTATATTACATATAAGCAATAAAGGATGCCGATCAGTTGTATTAATGGTCTCTTCATAACATACTGCTGTTGGAGCACAGCTCAAGATGTACAGCGTAACAGATGCACTCACGAGCTGATAAACTCTCCATTGACATAATTCCTGGAACTCTTTATGGCTACAATTATTAAACTCATCTTAAAGAGTGCAACACCTTTTCAATATGTATTATAGAAAGAGTCTGAAGAATGTGGTTTTCTGATTGGCTGCAAACATTCTAGCAACCTTATGTTAATCTTATATTACCATGCATGTAGACATTTACCATATGCTAAATACACTGTTACTATGTTTAGAAACATTCTTAATTATAAGAACAATAAGGTACTCCCACGGACTATGTTAACAGTCAGTTAATCTACATCTAGTGGCATGTGTCATTTGGCTACACCTCGTGCCACAGTACACCCTAGAAGGTGACTGACTGACCATTTACATAATCGCTTGACATGGCTTATTCATTATTAGCCTACATATGTATGTTTATTTTAATCCCACATGAATCTGCTATAATGTTTCAGAAATGATGAAATAACAGTTGTGCAACCCTTTGTTACAAATCTTGCTGATAAACATCCCCACAACACAATAACACCACAAACAAAAATTTGTATTTATAAAATATTTATTTTTTTATAAAAGTATAAAATATTTTCATGAAAATGGTAACAAAAAATACTGTTTTTTACAAAATACATATAAAAATATAAAACTTTGAGAATATACAAAAAAGGACAAACAAAAAATATTGATTTGTTTAAATTAGAAAATACTACACATACAAAATAAATATTTATTGTAAAGGTTCTTGTTTAAAAAATAAATAAACAAAATATAATCATTGTAATATTGCAGCGAAACATTTTTACAGCCACTACTTGTGAGAGGTGTGTGCTGCTTGAGGCAGTCCAAGCTACAAACTGGATCCGATGTGGAGGCGCAATGGAAGTGGAAGCTGTTGCACCTCCAGAGGAGATACCGGACTGTTGTGGAGGTGGTCACTTCGTCCCAGGAAGCTGGCAGGAACAGGTGGTGGTGGTGGAGGTGAAGTGCTTGTACTGGCCAGGTGGCATCAGCCACTGTCACCACAGGCTCAAGCACAAGGCTGATGGTCTGTTGTTGCACTTCAATGAATGACAGCATTTTCTTTTGTCAAACATTGTCTTTTTTCAGACTGACAACCATGCGCTCGAGCCTGCGTAACAGCGGCAGTGGCCAGTACACCGCTTCATGCCGGCCCTACAAAGAGTCAAAAACATAAATCAATACAGCAGCCTCAAAACACTGATGTCCTTTCTGTCTTTCAATGTACAATATTTAATAGTTAATGCAGTAATAGTTATACATTACTTTGGCACTACTGATACTATTTAGAACTCTGATACAAATATAGATTGTTGTCTTGCCTGTTCAGTTCTTATATTTTCTCACCATATTATGTCATTTTTGACAACATAAAAAAGTTGTAGGAACTTTACATTTCCTATGCTATTCTTGTGTGTAATTTACTATACAGAAATAGTCAGTATCTAAATGCTTTAGCATAATAAACAGTACAGTCTCATACAGTGAAAGTACATCCTCATTGTGTGTGGACAACTAAACTTAACCATCTGTGGCTATGATGTTTCCTCATGCCTGCAAGAGAATATTTGACTACCTGCACACCAACAGTATGATTACATAATTTGATGTGTACATCATCATGATCACTTTAACGATTGCTCGAAAGACACACATATCGAGTTGTTATTCACCCTCTGTACACATATAACTGTTTCAAAACCTTTTTAACTGACATTGCATTGATTCAGAAGTAAATCATGAACAAACTGTCATTTAGTATTTTATTCTCACGTCCTGCATGACCGTAGTGTGGCAGAAACTGTTACCAAATGCCAACATTTCCAAAGTCGTGATTAACTGACCAGCAATACAATCAGTGAAAGTTTCTTATTTTTATTATTATGAAACAAACTTAATAACAGTCTTAAAGATGAAATGTTAACTGTTTTATGCAATGCAGAATAACGTAAAACAGCAGTATTTGTTGACTCGTTCCAGTCATCTTTGAAGACAGGTAAAACCGGTGTGTTTCTGTTATTCTGCTCACCGATATTGAGTTCTGATGTTCATACTAATCAATTGTTTTTAATTGCCGTACGAGGACTGAAGTGGGAAATAGATGTGATTCAGTTTCACACGCTCACACGCCACTACTCCTGTTCCCGCTGTTCTGACGGCATCTCTCAGCTGTAGCCGATGTTCATTGCCTTCATTGTGTCATTGAGCACATTTTCTTTATTCCTAAATAGAAATCAAATAATATTCTATTGAAACTAGCATTTTACATGTTGCTTGCCTCATTTTCTCTCATGTGATTTGGCTATGATATTGTAATTTGTATTTCAGATAGGCTAGTCAGTACTGTAAGGGCTGTCACATAGTTTGCGGTTGACAGGATCTGTGTTCCTCAATGTTGCCTACATCTTGTTAGTAATTTATCCTTTCAGCATATTGATTCTGTTTATGCTACATTTCTTTCATTTGAGCTAGTCATATAATGTAATAATGGTAGATGTTAGCGATGTTAGCGTTATTTTTGTGAATGTGTATCATACCTGGTGAAGATCGTGTAGTGAAGACGATGTGTGAAATACGCTGACAAGTGTAGCTGCTATATAACAAATAGACAGCCATGCATGTAATATTACTCACATCACAGAATATTGCTTTATTATAGTCTGCCTTATTAGTTACCCACACCCACCCACCCCAAAACAGTATATTTTTCGTTTTAGTGATGCGTGAACTGCATACAGTTGAATGAACATATGCTTAACCAGATCTCCTCAGGCTGCATCTAATTGTTAATTTAAAATTAAATGTTCTACACTTTATTTTTACAAATCAGAGTGCTGTTGAAAATCTGAATTTTTTCCTTTTAATCGTGTGACATGTTAGTCAGGTAGACACTGCGCATCAATCTTGTATAGGAAGGAAGTCTGATGTTTTATATGCATGCACCACCCTTACTGTAAAATTCATCCGTGGATGCATGAAATTTGTAGTGCATTATCAGTTGGATTGAACAGATAAATTTATTTTATTTTCTGAATTTTTTCTTTGATTTTAATACTCTGATTGCATTGCTTAGTCGCGTTGTGTAATAATGGTGTACTGTTCATACCCATTTTGTAAGAATGATGATAGATCTGGCAAGTCTCTGTTTACCTTTCCAAATATTAAGAAGCTTAGGAAAGAATGGGTAAAGGCATGCAAGCGAGAACTAAACTGGCGCCCTGTGACAAATCGGTACTTTGTGAGGACGATTTTGAAAGTAGTTCATTCACCATAATACCTGAGCTTGCACGCCAGTGCAGGTATAGCAGCTCGATCTGAAGAAAGGTGCAATACCTAAGACAATATCTCTGCATACTGAGTGTTTTCAAAGAGAACCCAGTGTATATTTAAAGAAGCATAGAATTACAGAGTGATGTATTTTTATGTCTGCTTCATAGTGCTTTTGCAAACAAAATATGTACTGTTATCATCCAGCTCAATTGATATAGATTAAAACCAAGGTAGTCAGCAGTGAAGTGCACAACTGACTGTGTCCCAGTGTATCATATTTAACCTGGTTGCATCTCCCATTTATTCCATGCATATGGAGCAATGTGAGCTGGATTAGTGTTCTGGGTCCAATTAAATAATGTTGTGTTACACTGTCTGCCCATCCTGTGTGCATGTAATTCACACTATTAATAAAATGCAGATGAGGATGAATACAGTATCCCTGGGATGATGAATGTATTGAATATAAGATTATTTTTGATTATGTGAATCTTAATTTGTGTTCATTATTTACCATTCACTATTCAGCCTGACCTGTACTAATGAGTATTATGTAGTTTTATAACTATTTGGTCATATGACAGTTTTAGTAACCATGTCATAATCATTGTTAGTAGTTGGGACAACCACCACCCTTTATGTGAACTAGTGGTTCTGTACTGTGTGCAATGACAACACAATGTTTATTGTAAGCCCTTTCTTCACCTTTCTAAAATCAGCAAATGGTTGAAGTCACACTCCAACTGAGCCTTATTCACACTATGTACGTAGTGGAAAGTCTCTATCAGAGAATTGCTTTTGGAAGCACTAGATAACACAAGCAGAATGGAAATTGGAAAGGTACTGTGTAAGCCAGTTGGAACAGGGGTCGAGGTAAGGATGATGTAGGCACAAACACCAGGGGACATAGGTAGAGCAGATAAAAAAGGTGCAAAACTGTTTTTCTAAGTATGTCAGTGAGAGCTTTACCTTTTCCTAGTTTTAAAACAGTAACCAACAGTGGTTTTCAAGATATTTTATATATATATTTTTTATCTTACTGCTTTATATTTTAGGGTTGTATAAATGGAGAGGGTCTCATAGTTTCATGATAAAGAGTAATGTGGCCGGATGGAGCAGGCTCCAGTTGTCTCAGTGGTACATAAAATATGCACACTACAGTCATTTGTGATTATAGTGTGGTAGAATGCTGTTCCACATGGAAATCCATGCCTGGAACCAGCGCCGTTGTCTTGCACTCAGTGCATCACGCATCTTGTTGTGCTGCACTGAGTAGTCACTGGTGCAGCTCAAGAAGATCAAATGCATTTGAGCATGCACAGTTGAGTGGGCCATGGCAATGAGGAAGTAAGTGAGCTGCTACAGCTGCTGAAGTAAGGCTTATTTTTTCTGTGAGACTTGTTTGGGGCATCACAGAGGGCTGCTTATGGTTGTCCATACAATATTTAAGCAGTAGGACACAACAGGATGTGGGTTATTGGGGATTTACCCACGCCTTTGTGGTGTCACAGGCGCAGCCAGTAACTTAACCACGAGAAGTGGGTAAATCACCCAATACCTTGCACCATGAAGTGCCTTATTGGGATTATACAATGGACCCATGTGTAAAATAAATTTAAAATGTATTTAATCATGTTTTTATAATTACCATTCCTCAGCCGTGGGTTATGCAGGATTTTCCCATGATCATGTGACATGTTTGGACAAATGAGGTTGCAGGATTTTCACACACCACTGTATAATAAAGATTTTACAATGGTGTGAAAACCTGTAACCTCATTGGTCAAACATTTCACACATCATCATGGTAAAGCCTGCATTACCCATGGCTGAGGTAATGCATTTATAAAAAACATAATTAAACATATTTTACACATGGATCCAGTTTATAATCATGATAGTAGCACTCCAGGGTGTTAGTTATTGGTGATCTCACCACTTGTTATGTGGTTAAGTCACTCAGCTGCGCCTTGACACACCACACATATGGGTGGGTAAACACCCAATGACCCACACCCTGTTGTGCCTTGTGACTTAATTTGTATGAGCAACCATACACAAACAAGGCAATTGTAAGATCTCAATGTTCTCGGTAACGGATTTCTGAGCTACGCCTCCCGAGGTCTCTGGTTATCATGAAACCTCTATATCGTATAACTCGTTTTGTTGTGTATGATTGCTCATACACAGTCCTCTATGTTCTGATTTAATTACTGTATTCAATATATATATATATATATATATATATATATATATATATATATATATATATATATGTACAGTTGTCTCTATCATGCAATTGTTTATTATTTACATTTAATTCACATTAGTGATGTGTTTACTTTATTAAATCATAAGCTTCTTTGCTTGTTTAAAATTACAGTTGATAGACTCTATCACAACTGATGAATATACAGCTTCATCGCCATGTACTGTAGAGCTGATGGGTGATAGTGTATAAGACTCATGTGTATCTGTTACTTATATTAATGAAACAACATGTGAAGTTGCATTACAAGTCTCGCAAAATGTAAGTGTACAATTTGTACATTATTCTCCTTTCAGTTGTTTGACACTGTTTATTCAATTATCACATGTGCATCATCCTCTCTCAATTGGTTAAATTATTCTGGTCATATCCATTGTTAAACCATCTCATGGCATTCTCTCCCATCACCTTATGTGACACACTGCTCCATGGGTCCACTGCATCTTATGTTCTTGTTTCAGATATGTGTGACACAACCTCCTGATGTGAATCACTCATTATTGGGGTCATTTGGACCCCAATTGATACACTACTATTTCTTTATGAAGAGTACCTAGGATTTTACCCACTTGTGATGCAAGACTCACTGGCATATATCACCCTGCCTCTTTCATGTTACCATCTTTGGTTTATGATTAGAGGGACTACATATGCCCTTGTCCAGTCCTCATTTACTACCTGGCCCAGATATTCAAGGGAGGCTGCAATGGCCCAACAGTGTTGCATCATGCGCAACCCACTGGTGCGCCCCAGTTCGAAATTCAAATGGGAATTGCGACTGGCCGGAGCGCATCTGTAATGTATGCAGGTGCAGGTGTGGGGGTGCCCATGCATACCTGCACAGCCAGATATTCAGCCCAGGATGCGGAGCCATGCATGTGCAACCCCACCTATGGCAGCACAAAGTTGATCCAAAAAAAGGGAACAACGGATGGTCTCCCACAGGTGAGCTGCCACATTGCAGGGCGCAACACGGCAGCTGCCATCTGTGGGTGGCCACCTGAGATCCAGCTGCACCTCCGTGGTGGTGGCCCCATGCCCGATTGCGGGCATCATTAAAGACCACCATGGATATAGGAGTACTCCGATTATTCACACTTAAGCTCACGATCGGGCGGGCAGCGGGTGGCAGAGTGTGATATTCAATGATGCTGAGCCATAGCACCGCTCCATTGAATATCGCTCCAGTCCACCCCTGCTCAGCTAAGTTGATCTGCACCCAGGCTTATGCCACAGAATGGCGCAGTTTGAATATCTAGGTCCCTGTGTATTTAGTGACTCTGTGTGTGTGGTTCATGACTGGGCAACATATGAAAATAATGTTGATAAGGAGTGTTTCTTTAACCTGAGTTGTAAACATAACACGAGTAGGCATCATCTTAATCTAGGGGTTGGGAGCTTTAGGATGTAGATTAGAAGGAACTGCTTTACAGATAGAATCATGGACACCAAGAATACTGTTTTTGTTTGTTCTTTGCAGATGTTATCCAAAAACACAAACTACATTTCATGGTGTTCATAAAGGCTTGCAAGTTTGGAACTTAGTCAAAACAGCAGATAAAGGCACATAGTGTGATTTGCTTTCACCCAGTGTCCTAGTTTCTCAAGGAACCCAATGTGTCATTACTGATTTCTCTCAGGATACAGACACAGATGTTGATATAGGTTCTCCATATACATTTGAATCTGATGACTCATTAGAAGCTGAAGAATATAATAGGAATGATCCAGAATGGATACCTGATCAGAAAGTATGTGCAAGTTCAAGTACTGGAACATCAAAGTCAGATGATCATGGGTAAAAATATAGAGAGTACATAGTTAAGTGATGTGCATTTATGTGATCATGTTATTATCAAAGTAATTGAAAAACTTAATTTATGTAACACTGTATTATAAGTTAAATATTAATAAGCAGGACTGGTGGCGCAGAGGATTGAGCTGCTGGTCACCACACCTTGCGCCATGCCATTTATCCTAGTTCAGAAGCACTCTCAGAGCGATGGGGATGGCAGGGTGGGACAGGATTGAGCAACTGGGAGTGCTGTAGCACACTGAGCAGCACATACCTGTCATGCCCGGACGAGGAAGGGGTTGCCGTGCTGCATGCATCAGGATGTGCACACACTTTGAAGGATGAGACCATTTCTCCATCTGTGTCCTCTGCAACATCGGAGCCAACTGTTAAGAGTACCCAAATATTGCTTGAGGCTATAGGAGGGAGAGAGAGGAGGCAGAGGTATGAGGACTTCTGGTGGGGTAGAAGTAAGGTAGGATGTCTGAGAGAGGTACCACAGACTGTGACCAGATGGAAAAAGAGTCCAAAAAAAATAATTTGGATATTGATTCTGCAGGTCATTAAGGTTGGGAGTATGCCCAGGTTTCTTATATCATCCTATTAGTAAGCAAGCTATAATACCCGACAGGGTGAGCAGTATATGTCTAAACCTTCTTGGCCTGGATGCGTAATGTATCCTCATCGCCATCCATTTTTAAAACCATTTCCTAGGATGCAGAAGCTTAACATTGGATGTCCTCCACAACAACAGAAAAGTTTAGGTATATGCATCATCTCTATACGAGCTGATGTCAACATGTTAAAATGTTACAGCAAAACAGATCTATATACTAAGTAACAGATTGGTTCAGCTGTAACACTGGAAATAATATGTCAAAATGGACATCATTCTGCAATGGTCGAATGAGCCCTTTCTGGACATATGCCATTTGGGAATCTGGAGTTAGCAACAGCAATTTTTGAGCGGTGTTATGCCTAGGAAGGCAATCACACTGTTTACATCCATGGATGTGCCAATATTTTCATTTCAAACTTTCTGTTTGATCCAAAAATCATATATAATACCAGCGATTGAACACATTTGGAAGACACACCAAAGTACATTTATCAAAGACAGTACAGATGGAATTCATGTTGGTGGGGATGCACGTTGCTCACCTGGTCACTCCACTAAATATGGGAGTTATAGTCTGATGGATCTGAAGAAACAGAAAATTCTGAGCATGGAACTAGTCCAGGTGCATATAAATTCTTCGAATTTGTTTAGATTATTTTAATTTTCTACATTTTGTGTATGTGTGTATGAGTGAGTGTATTTCAAGCAGCTTGAAAGAATAAGAAGTTTTCTAACTAAAGTGCAGTGTTATTTTGAAGACATTGAAATTCCTATTAATAAACCAGTAGAAAATACTGTAGGTGAAGTGCCTTATGCAATACAATGAAATGCATCAGTTTCTTTGGGGAATGGCATGTCAGACAGAATTCAAGGTATAGTAAAGTTAAAATGCCAGACACTATTATAAACTATAAAAATAAAGGATGAAAACTCTATGCAGAACCAGTGTGTTCTGCCACCTCCAGTTCTGATTCCCATGGACCACTCAAGCTTTGGTCTCGAGGTCATAGGAATCAGAATCCTCTGTGGCAGAGCACACTGGTTCTGCATAGCTGCCCGTCCATTATTATCTGTATAAGCATAATGACATGAAATCCAGTTTGTATGAAATGTTTAACAAAACAGTGATCCGGCTGATATTTATGGACAAATGAGATTATAAACATCATAATTATGGTTATTACATTGCTCTAATACTATATTATTTAGCATTTTATTTAATACCTCTGTAGTGCAATGAAGTAAGTAGCTTAAATGCCATGGAACTAGAAGGTCTGAAGAGATGTCTGAATTCAATCAAAGGGAAAGGAGTAAAATCAATCATTAACTACAGACAGGCATCCACAGGTCTGAAAATTTTTGAGAGAAGAACGCCCCAGTACCAGCATTAGTATGACATCTGGCATGTTGCAAAGGGTATGTATTGATTTCTGCTCTTTGTTAAACATTCACAAATGACAGACTGAATAGAGGCACCATATTTGTTGCCTTTTCATTTATAGTCTCATTCTTAACCGCCATTTGTTCTTTTTAAGCAAGCGATAATACCTGATCGTCCAGTGGCTAATGAGTGTGACACCATAGGCAGAAGGAATTATAACTCCAAAGACAAAATAAATGGTGGAAATTTCAAATAGAAATATGGGGGTTATAGCCAATTATGGAGTGGGTAGGCACTGTCATCCTGGTGATGGGACAGTTGGGCTGGTACTTTTCATCTCAGGTTCTCATTTGCCAAAGTTTGTAATTATGAAATTAATACAATTATCTGTTACTACTTCTGTTTCTCAAATATAGGTATTGGTAAAAATTGGAAACTGTTAGCAAAAGGCAAAATGCAAACAGCTGGCCCCATGGGTTCATGCCATAACGAATAACATGTACTGGTGCACTGCGACAAGTGATGGCAATAGTGAGTTATGTGTTTCTAAATGGAAAAGCATCATTAATCATGTGTAACATACACGAAAGCTCATGATCAGACATTTCCAAAATGTCTGCATGGATCTTTGAAGATTGGGCCTGGTTGAGAAAAGGTTAGATTTTTTAGCTAAAATTGTGATACATTGCATATAGAAAATTAAAATAAAAGTGAGGGTTCATAGTGAATTTTCATGTTTATTACAGGAAGCAAGGAGTATAATGAGATGAAACTCCTTGTACTTAATGCAAACTTACTGAAAGATGTAGCTAAGTTGTCACCAAGTGAACAGACTTCTGGATTAGAGGCCTATCACAAGGTCATGATCCATTATGCTCCAAAATCTGTGCATTATTTCTACAACTCCATGAACGCCAGGTTGGTGTTGTACCTATACACCTGTGATAGTCCATGTATTTCATTTTATATCAGTTATAAGACATGGCTGAGTGTTGGTAGTACTTACATACCGCATACCCAGAGTCTGAAGAAACTCAACCTGTGGTCTTGTGCCTAGCCATGCCTCTGGGTGTGCAGCTATCTCAATACTACCAGCACCCAGCCATGTCTTATTGCTTATATATGTTTATTAAGAAATAAGACATGACCAGAGTTATGTTAATGGTCTGTTAATCATCTTCTAGGGGTGTAATGTGGCATGAGACGTAGTCAGGTGCTACATGCCACTAGAGGGTGATTAATGGCCATTAACATAACCTCTGGGAGTACCTTTGTTGCTATTATAATAAAAATGTTTTTTAAATAGTGTTAAACCTTGTTCAGCATATGATTAGGCTGTACATGTATGTTAATCAAAGATTAGATCAGACAGGGCTGATAGAATGTTTACAGCCAATCAGAAAGCTCTATTTCTTAGACAATTTTATACTGTTTGTGTATATATATATATATATACTGTACATATGAATGTGTGTGTGTGTGTGTGTGTGTATATATATATATATATATATATTATATATACACATATATATTTATAATGTATGGTAAGTGCCTATGAACTACCATAATCAGCAGTTACACAGCTTTGTTATGCACTGTTTAGAATTTTAAAGTTGTTAACCACAGTTAGGAACTTCCAAACAGTGGCATAACAAAAAAGAATGCACCAGAGTTCCATAATTCTCACACATAGAATGCAAACAGTGTTTTTGACCATACACTATAAAAGATGATGGCTGGTGATCGGGTGACAATCACGCTGGAAATCACCTCTCGTGGTTGCTAGGGCTGCAGTAACTACTCTCGACTGCGCTCTGAGGTTTACCATGTTGCCTAGCAACCACTCAAGGTGATTACAGTGTGGTTATCACCTGATCCCCAGCCATTATCCTCTCTCTCTCTCTCTCTCTCTCTATATATATATATATATATATATATACACACATATATGCACATATGAACAACATGAGGCACATATATGGATGTTTTATTTCTTTCAATTTAGATTACTTTTAGCAGCTCTGCATTTCAATGAGAACAGTAACAGAGTCCAGGCAACCACAAGAGAAGGGAACCCACAATGGAGTGTCACGTACCTCTAAACACTGGAAGGGCGATGCTGTTGTAAAGGAAATAAAGGTTCCATGCAGCTATGGTAGTAGTTACATTAATTATTGATATTCTCAAATATTTATCATTTTCTGACCAGCTTATCATTTTAATGTTCATAAGTGGCAATTGAGAGGTAAGTTTATGTATGGGCCTTCTACAGATCACATAGTCAGAAAACTGATTGACTGCAGTTACCACCACCACTACTGCATCAAGACTGTTTGTTTTTCCAGTTGAACCCTGCCCCCGTAAGGAGTTGGAAGAGGACTGTTGCCCATCCACTATCCTATAGCCATCACACACACACACATAAAAACACACAATATTGGAATTACACTTCCTGAGATTTGGGTGATGGTGACCATCATGTTCCTATCATCACTATCTCCTCCCTTCCAACTACAGAGAGAACATCAATTGTGTATTCTTTATATAATCTGCAGCTTGTAAGTGAAATATTTCTTTCTTTTGCATTGTCTGAAACAGGTTACATGTCAGAAATAAAGGCCCAAATATTTCATCTAAGAAATCTGTATCCAACCTATGAATTTGCTTTTGTCATTGCACTAGACAGGAGTACCACCACCGCTTAGTTTATCTTTTCCCAAATTGGATAAACATGACCTAGTGAGAGACATCAGGCTAGATTTAAGAAATCATAGTACATACTTCATGGATGTACTGTGTGATGTCATAATCTGTGCAAATGAGACAGTTTGGTGTGATCTCTGATCAAACACTGATACAAAATTTGTCAATTAAAATTTTATTGAAAAAAGTCATACTCTTGTCATAAGACTGTGGACATCTAATGAAATTGAAGGTGATATGTAATATAATTAATGAAACTGAAATACTAAGACGTCCAGATGTGTAATGTTGAATTTGCTGTTTACCTACCACTCAATGTATTTTATTAATTCAAAGGTCAGAGAATACTTTTATTCATCTCTAGACATTTTTATGTTATAAGGACCATCAAGACCCGCAATGAAATAAACTGAATAATATTTTATTGGAATTGACATAACAACATGGAAACAATAACTATTTTTCTTCTGCAAAAGAAATCAATAAACATATTTATAACCAGGATGTGTGGTTACATCTATTAAAGAGTTTAGAGATCTATTCACACCCTTAAAATACTGAACTTGATTTTTTTGACTACAGTAAGTCATCAACAGTTAACTGTGGATATTTAAACCCACAATAATGAGCAGATGGAATCTTGCTCGAATACTAACTACAACACACATGCAGGTAGGATCTTTCGACATTCCGTCCCAGCTTGATGAAAATCCATCGTACAAATTTGCGATATGCCAGATACCGATACTGCCTGTAAAGAAAGACAAATGTAGTGTGAATATCATGTCTAATTAATTGTAACGGCATGCATTTTACATTTTTAAAAGTAACAGTTGAATTGTAGTTCTGATTCCCATGTACCTTTTGAGCTTGCTCGAGCCAGAGGGATCAGAATCCCTCTGTGACAAGAACTCACAAAACACATTTTTCACACAATACTATGCAATATATAAAATACAGGATGAGCTACTCTATGCACAGCAAGTGTGTTTTGTTACCTTGGGGTTCTAATTCCATGGACCCCCTAGCTTTGCTCTCAAGGTCAGGGGAATCAGAACCCTCTGTGGGAGAACACACATGTTGTATAGTTGCCCATCCAGTATTCTCTATGCTGCATATGACTGCTCATACACAATACTCTATATATGGAATATGGTTGCCAATCTGCAGGAAAAGGGACAATTGACTCATTCGATAAAAGAAGATTAGCACTGCAAACAGATTCACAATGTTGACTACCCTGGAAGACAAGTTAGCACTACCAGGGGAAAAGTTACATACCAATAATACACATTTACATTTAATATGTATACTTTGGATGTGCGAGGAGAGTGAGATGACTGAAGTACTGGGCAACTGAATAGACTAGACAGATCAAATGGCCAGTATCTACTAGCAATCTGTGATGTTCATTTCACTGGGCATTCACACCTCTGATAGTCTGATCCTCAACAAATTAAAAAACTCACCTTGTCTGTAGTTGTGGGTGACAGAGTATGTAAGCAATAAGATACAATGGGGTGTGCATTAGACAGTTCTAATGCACCACTAGGAGGACGTAGTGAGGACGACACATCTAATGCACGACTAACAATCAATCATGGGACATCAGTAAGGTTGCAACATGTCAGGATTACCCCAACATATATATACACAGATGATACATTATCATGAAGCTAGATCGCCACTGTCATCACCTGAACCACACGTAGGTGATGATTAATGTCTGCTTGACATTATGGCATACAGTGCTGAGTGACTGTGTGATAAGAGGGTCATAAACTTTGTTATAAAATGGTCAAATGATTTCAAGCAATCTGATTGGTTGCTAGCCATGAATTAGATGTGTGTAGTGCACAGCTAAAACTAGAACCCCCATTTACAATACAGGTCCATTTTATAAGCGCTAATAAGCCACTCCGGGATGTGCATTACACTGTCTAATGCACACCCCATCGTGTATTATTATGCTTACATGTCACCATGGAACAGGATGAGCAGAGATCAAAGCCATGTCTTGCACTGAGGTGAAAACTAGAGACTGCTATTTGCTGATTACAGAAAATGCTTGCTCAAGATGCAAAATGAGAAATCACATGCAAAAAGAATACCTACTCATGGATGGGATTGAAATCATCTTGGGGTCCATCTTCACATATGAACTCATAATATCTCATCTCAAGAACATATATATCCAAACAAGTAGATTGGAAGCCTGGTGTGTGTAATACATCTGTATTCAGTTCCATCCATCCTGCTACGTATTTTGGCATAGTACTGACAACATACATTTTCCTGATCATGGGCATCATCTGGCAAGTGTCCATGAGCACCTAATTAAAAGGTATGAAAAATCATGAGTAAACAAATATGCTGCATTGAAAGGTATATGCCAGTTGTTTGAAGCAACTAAACCTTTGATATTATTAGCTACATTGGTATGGGGTAAGATAGACAAGGGGTAAGAGTAAAAGTCGGCAAGCTATGTGTCTATGTACTCCCTTCCAGTAATGACCATATTTACAAGTTGGGCACCTGAATGTGTCATTGATCCCATCTGGACCCGGTGCATTGTCCCTCTTAGGGATTTGAGTGCTTCTACACCCAACCTCAGTGCAAGTAAATAAAGGTAGGAGTGTGTTATCCAAGGAGAAGGGGCCCTTGTCTACTGTCACATTCAATGTTTCTAGGTATTTGCAGGGCAGCTAAAGTTTTATATATATATATATATATATATATATATATATATATATATATTTCTTCCATCTAAAACCATTGAATGCTCTCTTTCTCCTTTTGGCTTGGAGACCAGTTGTCTCTGACCTCTGTCTGTGTGCTGGTGGATGCTCAGGTTACTCAAAAATAGACATTCATACAACCGCCCGGTGGAACTGAAGGTCGAGTCGCTGGATGCCACACCTTGTGCCACCACGGTGAGCAGAGTTTGGAAGCGAGCTCAGCAGCCGATGGACAGCAGGGTGGGTAAAGATTGAGCAGCCGTCAGGTAGCTTTCTCTCCTGGGGCGAGGGATAGCCCGGGCACCAGCGGCTCCAAGTGCAGATCGGAGGGCTGCAGTGCACTGGGCAGCACATAGCCAGTGTGGCTGACACAGGCAGGTTGCTGTGCACCATTGCATCAGAGGTGCCCATGCAGGGGGGGCAAGTCTCGTAGAACAAGGAAAACACCAGTGCCATGGATCAGTCGATGGCATCTGTCCTCCATGCTCTTATGCCAGGTTCTCTTGACTGGCCTTCGTTCCCCATGGCCCCTCATCTGTGGCTGGAGACTGCCTTGCCAAGAGTGCCCAAAGAGGAGGGTGACCCACCATGGATGGGTTAAACCGGAGGGTGCTAGCTGAGGAGAGGGGGAGAGGAGGCACAGTTCGAGGATTCTCAGATGGGCAAGATAAAGACAGGATGCCTGAGAGAGGAGCCACAGGGCCATGGTGGAAGTGAAATAAAGTAAAAAAAAATTGACATTAAGGCAGGAGCAGAGGAAGTTGAGTCTGAATTGGACAGACCAGACTAGGCTATCTGCATAGGGTGAGCAAAGGTTCAGGGTCGAAATTGGTACTCACGCGCTAGCTACATGCTGGAAGACTCGAATTAGGCCCATAACATTCTCCTTTAGCTGGGCCTCCTGACTTGTATTGGTGAAAAGAACATTTTAGGTAAGTGCACAGGTTGGGCCTATGGAAAAGGCTGCCCATACTTTCAAAGTGAAGACAAGTACGGTAAGCCAGGCCAGGTGCAGGTGGTAGCATATGTGGTGGCTTCCAAGTAGTTGTATAAATTACAGAAGCACAGTGAAGCAGCATAACAGTCAAATAACCAGGCTTGGTCTAATCTCTAGGTTTCCTGAGCTCTTCCTCCTCAGTCAGGTGTTGAAAAAATTTAAATAAAAGAAATTCTATTTATTTAACCAGCTTTACAATATACCAAAATTGACAGCATAAAAGGCCGACAGTGTATCCAGTCTGCTTGAGTTTGCAGACCCCACCAATAAGTACTCTGTGATCCTCTCCTTCAACCTCTTCCTCCCCACCTTCCACCCATTCCATGTAATTTTCCCCATTTACCCTGACCCAGCTCTCTTGAAGCTGCCTACAGTCTTCAGGGAGACAACCTCCTCTGGCAATTTGTTCCATTTTGCCATTGCCCTTGCAGTTAAAAGTTAAAAGTGTATCCTTATGTCCTCACGAAGTGACACCTCCACACCACCACCAGTTTGAGGCACTGTCCCCTACTGGTCTTGTTCCCATTAAGGTTTAACAGACCATCAGAGCTCACTTTGCTGAAACCATTAATACAATTACAGGTTTTGTTCATGTCAACTTAATACTATGTAATGTAATGTGGAATATAAATTACTAGTAGATGCCACTGACCCACTAGTACTATCTAACAACTGAAGATTTACTATCAGAAATTGATTATAAATATAGGTAGGAGCAATATCGTGGTCTGAAGGATCTCATATTTCATGGCACAAGTTCAATCAAGTGTGCTTCTCTGACTTGGAGGAGCACTCCACACCAAATCCTTAATGCTACCCGTGACCCACCACCTATCCTGACTTATCTGCCCATTCCATTTTCTTCCTTTTCCCATTCTGTTCCCTAGAGTCAGTATCAGTCCATTCCTGCCTTAGCCGATCTCTCCTCCTGATTACCATCCTGACTGCATCATCATACTCCTCCTAGATATAGCACACCCTCCACCGAGATCATTTATATTGACTATAGGAACCTTTTTCCCCAAGTACTACATCCTATACATCCTTTATCCACCAACTCAGCCTCCCCTTTGACCCCACCTACGTCTTTCCTCGTGCTGACATGGGTAGACTCCAGTGCCTTTTTTATTATTTCCAATTGGTCATCTGTGTCCATGCTTGACCTGATCCCTCTAGATAGCCACTCAGGACCCACTCTTTCCACCAAAATCTGCTCATCTTAATTCATCTGCTGTCAATGTAGTGTGTTCTCCTGATACCTGGTTTTAGGGAGAACTAACCCATGACATGATCGCTGCCAGTTAGTGGTACCCAAGCAATAGATCCATGATGAGCTCCCCATCTGACATGACCTTCCTAACAAGTCTCCTAACATGAATTGACCAAGGTGATGGAAAGGCATGCTGAATCAAATTACTCATTCAATAATACTATATAGCAGAGACTAATATCTAACTGTTAACACATCTGATATTGGTCAACTCACTATAAAAAATAATATGTATATACATTTATATATATAAGGATAGCCTCTGAACAAATACAATATACAAAGGCCAAGTAACATGCAGATGAATACATTCACTTGTTATAGACTTAATCAAGTACAGCACGACTGTATGGTTATCCACATGTATAAAAAGATGTTACCAGTCACTTAGTGGAATAAGAGGTACTCGGTATCTGATTCACCAGATGAATCTGATGATGAGTCCTGAATTCCAAAATTCATCATATCATGAGCTAGGGTTCATAGTTATAAGGAACAACAACATTGGGCTGTACACAACTTAGGTCTCAACATCAGAATCTTCTTCACTGGATATCAAGGCTGATGCCATCCTGTTAGTGAATGTTATTATGTAAAGGAAATGAAATAATTAATAATCAACATAAAAAAGAAGAAATATTTTTATGGGACACATATGCAACATAGAAACATAGAGTTTGATGGTTTGGCCCACCTAGTCTGCCCATTTCCTACCTACTGGATAAGCTGCAGACCCTAGAAAACCAACATTGTGTTTCTTACTACCCTGCAAGAGCTACCTTATGTCTGACCCATGCATTCTTAATTTCTCCCACATGACATTATTAAGAATGCCGCTCCATGCATCCACTACCCTTTCATTGAAAAACTTCATCACTTTACCTGTGAGCCACCCCCATGTCTACAAATTGTGGCCCCTTCTACTTACACATCTCTTTTTCTGAAAAATACTACCTCTTGAACTTTTGTTCTGTACCTTGAGCTACTTGAAAGTTTCTATCATGACCTCACTCTCTCCTTCCTCAAGGGTGTACATATTAGACTTCTTTAGTCTATCTTACTATGGTTTTTGATACAGTCCCTGCACCATTTTATTTGCCATCCTATGGGCTACCTTCATCCTGTATATGTCCTGAGGAGATGGGGACTCCAGAACGGAAGTAGCATCCACTACATGAGGCAGAAACAGATTATATGGGATAAGAGAGACTGGCATCAAACAGTTACTGAAGATTCACACATGGAAGATAGTAAAATGTACCTTGTCTACACAGAGCTGTCACAGAATTACATGCTACCCATTAGGCAACCATCTAGTTACATACGATCACCATACATTTAAGGTTTTTTTTTCACCCATCCCAGTCTGAACTTGCCCCATCCTGCAACTCATTCAGATTTCATAGGCACCAACATCTGACCCTGTATCAGCCAGTTTCTAACAGCAACCCCCACCCACCGGAGACTCAAAGTATCCCTTCACCTCTTCCAAGTGGGAACGACCTTACTGACCACTGCCAACATATCATGGGATGTTAAGGATTTGGACTGGGCTGTCACAGTGGTTTTGTGGAGCAAGCTCATACATTGTGTTTTTAATTAAAAACAGCATGTGGGCCATAGGGATGAACTGTGAGACTAGATCTGGCATACTAATTTCAAATATGTGGGTGCTTTCTCCGTAAAAAAAAAATACAGAATTCTGTCAATCCATATAATAGAAACAAACTACTGCCTGGCATACATCAGACAACATATGAGGGAGACTTAGATATTTAAAAAGAAAGATTATCTAGTAAGAAAAGAAAGAGAGAGAGATAGTGGTAAGACAGAGATAACACTACTGCACGATATAAAAAAAGCCAATTATACTGGCAAAAATTGCATGGTACGCTACCATACAGTTATGAATGAAGGAAGATAGGTCCAGTGGGTGTAACAACCTTTCCTTATCATAACCTACCTTTCATTCTTTCTGCACCAAAATTATTTGGTGATGTTAATCACAATCATCAACACCAACCTCCTCTCACATCATCAGCTCCTAATAAAGACAGCAATAATCCGCAAACAGTTAAGCATTCTATATCAAACTTATTAGACACTTTGTTTTACAATTGAAAAGTAGGGATTGGAAAACGGGATTACAAACATCAGCAAGCCACAAATTGAATCAATGTCTCTCTCTCTCTCTCTCTCACACATACACTCACAACAATCACAGACACACACACACAAACACACACTCCACTATTATAATACATTTATGATTTCACATATTGACCTGTCTTTCTGTTATATAGCAATGACATTTTTCATAAAAGCTTCAAGGCAGAAACAAGCACAACTTGATAAATATGTCATAAATACAATTATAGCAAAGAGAGAAAGTAAAATAATAGGGGAAGAATGGTCAGTCAAGAATACCAATCACACTGCTGCATCATTCGCTCCAAATCCATGAAATCTGACAGCTCAAATTTCAGCAATGTTTGGTCAAAAATAAAAAAAAAAAAACAAGCACACTTACAAGATGCAGAGTGTAGTAAATTGTATTAGGCAATGTTGTCTGAGAAAGTTATTACTAAACCGCCCAACTTACATATCTCGGACTTTACAAGCAATGTACTATGCGGATGTTTGAACCATACTGTCAGTAGTACCACATGATTACGTGAGGAGGAAGCAGTAATCAGAATATTCAAAATTATAATGTAATGCTCATGCTCAAGTTTAATCATACATCACCAGGGAGAACAAAACAAGTAGAAATAACTAGCTAATTATTTACTAATTGTAAAGTCTGTAACACTCGAGTTCAAAGGACTTCAAGGATCTGACAGTCACTGAGCTGTCATTCGAAGGAACAACAATACTGTGTCAAACTGTAGACTTCGTAGAATTACAGCGATAAAAACATTACGGGAGCAAGTTTGTGGGAAAATAAACTCACTGCATTATCATGTTTGGGTATAAACACTTTGCACTACACAGCATCAGCCTGTTGAAAGTTGCTGCGACTCAAATTACCTGAAAGCTGCAGTGACTGCAGGCGGCAGATTGCACCCCTCAGAGCTGACACAGAAGTATGATGTCACAGGTACATCGCTACTAAACGACAATAGTTGACAAACCGCTGTACCTGAGCTCCATATCACATTCATAAATATTTAAATGAAAACTTATACAGAGGCATGGCCACTTAATAAATCACAAAACCATAGCCTCTATGACACAAAACGTTGTTATAAGTACAAAACAGCCAGCCATAAGTCCATCATTGTTCATTTCACCTTTAAGACTTTTTCACCATACAATGTACTTCAAATAGTGTTTCTGACACATGCCTATGATCAGTTTTATGTTTTCATCAAATTGTCAACTGCACCTGTCTCAGTGGTTTTCAATACTTTAAACCATCTCACAGATTTAGTAAGCAAGAGTTGACTGAGTTTACTAAGTACTTACTCTAATACATTATGACACAGCATGTAAATAGGATAGTAGGAGCTGTGTTCAGAAGTGGTGTGCAAGAAAACAACTTTACACCATTCACAACACAGTGATGCATGTCAGTGCTATATCAGAAAGTGTGATTGATGTTAAATTAAATACCACTCAATCGAAACAAAACAGTAGAATCTGCAACACAATAATCATGTGTATTCTCATCCCATGTCACATACAAGACCAACATACACTCCAGTAAGTAGTGACACATCAGAAGGGTAGTCATTTGGCTCAACAATGAACCCACAGCTTCATCGTTGGTAGGATAGTCTCATTCCCAGGAGGTTCATCAGTAGTTTTCTACAGGGATCACTACCTGGCCCTCTTGTTCACCACCACATGTCTGAGATAAGGGCAGGTGTCACGAGTAATATTACTCTCTTTACAGATAACTCAAAACTGTGGTCATTAGTGTATGGGCAGAAGGGCCAGCTGGGTCACTTTTGATGAATGTCTTACTTTTATGGCCATATCGATAACACTGCAAAAACAGTGCACCAACGCATTGGAATTTTGTACTGGAACTCGTCAATTTTCAACCAAGCTGCCTTGAGGATTGCTGTTCAAAGCTCCATCATCTCAGTCATAGACTATGGTCTAATTGTCTCATGGCTCAGCTACTACCATTGCACTAAAGCGCATCTCAACAGCACTAAACAAAACCTGTCGACTCCTCACTGGAGCACAGAGATGGAACCACATTTGTGACCTCTACACGAAACCGGTTGGTTGCATCTTTCCAATCGCCTCATGTATCTCACCTCGCGTGATGGCAAACAAATCAATCTTGGGACTCACCCTCCATGTATCCGGGACCTGCTCTGCCTGGAACAATAGCACTCGCACTCACCAGAAGATCTGACCACCAACCTTTCTTTGTTCTAGATGTCGGACTGCTCAGGGACAAAGATCTTTACATACCGTGCCCCTACCTGGTACAATGCCCTTTAACCTGCCCTCCCTATCCTCCACGACATTGAAGCTTTCAAATCCATACTTTACACTCACCTCATAGCCTCCAGCTCCTGTGACTGCTTTGACTAAAGTCTCATCCCACTGAGTGCACTTACATTTGTTTCACTCAACCACCATGGTCTCCTCTTTGACAAAGACAACCTGAGTACCACTAACCTGGTTCTGTCTGCTCCTAAACTTTTATTTCTCCCTCTCTTCCCTCTCAAGCTCTCCAATCCTAATTCCTTGCCCTTGACATTGCCTCTGAGTTCCTTTTTCTTTCTGTACATAAATGTTACTGTTTAAGTTGTGGCCTTGTTAAACTGCTTACTGAATGTTTGTAACACTGTCTACTATGTTTTGTACTTAATGATGTGGAACCTTTGTAAAAGAGCCTTGGCTCAAAGGTATTAATTCCTAGAACAATAAACTTCAAACTTCAAACTGGGTCTACAGACTGCCCTGGAGCAACATAAAATGTAGTAGGAACAGTATTCTGAGTAAATGCAGTGAAGTGCAAGGTACTGCACATCACACACAGAAATGCATAGAGTGTTCACCCGGTGGGGAGGATGAAATACTACAAGATTTTATTGCTGTCAGGGACTTGAAGCTGTTGTTGTATGTCAAGATGAACACCCTTGACACTTGTACAAGGGCAGCAGCTAAGGACAACAGGATGCTGTATGCATCACCGGTGTGATTGCCTCCAGAAGGAGGGAAGATATTATACATCTGTGTAAGTCGTAGTCTGAGAACGCATCTCAAGTACTGTTTGCACCTGTGGATGCCACAGTTAAAGACAGACATTTTACTCCTGGGGAGCATCCAGACTAGGGCGATAAAAAATGTGTGTCTTAGTGGAATACGACCTATGTGGAGAGTCATGAACACCTAAATATGTACACATTGGCAGACACAAGGGACTGAAGAGACATGGCAGATGTCTTCAGGTACATGAAGGGATAAATAAGAGGGTAAAAGTTAGGATGACTAGAACGAATGAAGAGGGGTAAGCCATCGCTGCAACTAGGGAGGGAAAATTCTGGGGAAAAGAAGGAGGTGTACTTCACTAGGATGGTGGTGAATCCATGTAATGTGGTACCCAGGGGCTGGTACGCGCAGACATGGTACAAGTGTTCAAGAGGATGTGGTACAGCAATAGGACAACAGTTCCAGAATAAAAGGTTAAATGCTGCCAGAATATCTTTGCCTGGGAAGGGAGCAGCCAGAGTAGTCAGGGGGCAGACACCAAGCTGAGATACCAGGGCCCAGGTGTCCAAATGAGTTAAGGTCAAGACACCTATTCTGGTGGTATTCTTACTATGTCACTATACACCCAGACATACGGGTTGTACTTTTATGAGTGCTATGACTGTTTTAAATGTTCCATAACTGTCACTTACAGTTAGGGTTGTCACATCAAAACTTGCAGCATGACAGCTGATAGTTCTGAGTGCCCTCCCAAGCTATTGCCTCACTTTCATCCTAGACAGTATGCTGAATTTGTGTATTACTATAGTAATTGTGCTACTTATGTCCCTGGCGTCCCACTACAGCACTCACAGGCCTATTACAGAAATCCTCAATATAATATCAAAGTCAAACAGCATTTATTATCTTGTTGTACACCATTATTCTCTCAACCACTAAACATCAACATTTACACTCCCCACTCTTCAATCCTGTCAGTGGCTGCAAGTACCTGCACGAACTGAATGCGTGATGCATAATTACAGATTCTGTGTAATATGGCTGTACACATATTGTACACAACAGAAGCAAATGAGCATGAAGCTTGCACCAAACTAGTGATCACATATGTATAATATATTCATTTTCATCTCTAAACAATGTACTACTATACAGTCTTCACATTTATTATTTTACATTATGAAAGAATGCTGAACACTGCTACTAAATGATATAAGTCATTACACAACGCTCAACTAAGACACAATGATAATAACATACATTCTGAGTTCAGGATACTGTGACACTACATCTTGCATGAATAGCTGTTGTGATGGTACTTACATGGTGAGCTGGTGCCGGCCTCCTGCTTCACCTCCACCGCTGTCTCACGCCTCAGCTTCCCGGCTCTATGAAACAAACAAGTGAAAACATGATCACATGATACCAAGAAATATCAAGGTACAACAATATTTTCAATAAGCTGCATTTGTAATACTCTGTCATTGTGTAATTGAAACATGTGAACACATCCCTCTTTGCAATGACACTTCTGTGTTTACATGGCTTTCTGTTCTTAATCAACTGTGACATGCAGACAGCAACTGTTTTCATCTGTACAGTGAGCAAGTGCTTACATGAACAGCATCAACAATGTTATAGATAAATGATCACTTAATAACCATCTAGGGGCATGTGGCACTCGGCCACACCTCATTCCACACTACAACCCTAGAAGATTAGTAACAGACCATTAACATAACCCTTGATTATGGCTGATTCCTTAAACATAAACCTCCACCCCAAAATTAGTGAGCTAGACCAGTCCCCCAACATGCCATATGGCAAGTTAAGTAGTTCTACAGCCATGCATCTATTGTCATACAGCATAAACAATGGTCGCACACCCATATGTTATGTACACATTAGACATATTTGCATTGATCAATTAACATCTTTCCATTCTGTTTAACAATATATGCTGCACGGCCATTGGCTAACACTCTGTAATTGTGGACATACAGCCCTACCAATGGTGTCAGTCAACAAACAGCAGAGCAGCAGGTGGGTGCTCTACTACTGATTCTCGCACATCAAGAGGGTGGGTAAGCATGAGACCAGATATTACTTGGCTGTCAAGCACTGTTTTCCACTTAAAGAGCACAGTTAGCAGTTTTCTTATTTGTGCTTTGCTTCAGCATAGACCACACATATAAACTTGAGTAACCAGTGAAACAGGTGGATTTTATGTTAACTCTGACTGTGGGCATTCATACACCTCCACTAGAACAACAGGGTTAGTGGTGAATGTTATATTTTGTAGCCTATGATCAGGCAGGCTGTTGTATAATGGAACACCAAGGATATATAAAATGATACTTACAAAAAATTGCACATGAAAGGGACAGAGAAGCACCTACCATACTATCAATGTTTTATAAAATCAGCAAGTGGGTGTAATATGTACTACGGAATGGGCACATACCCACTGGTTCAGGCTGTGGACCAATGGGCATAAACTTCTCCGAAGCATCAGTAACGGATGTTGTGCTAGTAGGACAGTGAGGACCTGACACCCACTGGCTGAACAGGTAAGAGTACTGGGTGCTGGGGCTCAGTGGGCAGTTGCAGGGTTACCATTCAATCACCACGGGATTTAAACTATTTTTTTCAGAAATACCATGGTCAGCCAAATAGCAGTACAGTGGAATACCACGGACATTAGACAAAAGTCTTTTGCAATAGACATGGACGTGATCGTGAGACAGTGTCACACTGAACCACCAGAGAAACTGTGTAATTCTATATTTATTTTTACAGATGTCCACAATGGGGAGATAGTGTTTCACTGTACCACCATGTATATTAAATAGAACAGCAAAATATTTCCACTGCAAATGAATGTGATTCTGCTGCAGGTGACGTCAGTCCCCAACATCTGTTGTCTCGGAAGGCGCCAGGTTCAGCTCATCAGGGAATGGTTCAACTGCATGGAATGTGCCATGATAACATACAAATGGACCCATATGCTCCTTTCATGCATCATGGCCCCATTGGCATGTTATTTTTACTACTAAGTTTGCTGGCAATGGCAACATTTTACTAGCAGTACCACATCCCCATGCTTCACTCTGGCCACTTACGCGTAGAGTGGTAGCACTGCATCATGCACACTGGGGCAGGCACATTGCTGTCTTCAACACTGCTCAGCCATGTCGGAGTTCCATTGAATATCACCCACTACACACCTCCTGTACAGCAGAGTTAAGCTGCACCCAAGCTCATGCCACAACTTGCCACAGTCTATCTAAAAAGTTGTCTGTTTCTATAGTGGTCTGTGTATTTGTTTCTTTGGAGGCTCAACTGTACTCACGACGGGGTGGGTGGGTGGGGTGGGGCTGTAACATATTGTAGCCTGACAAGGAATAGCCACTTCTGTCATGACATTGTCTCTTTGCTAGCTGACGTAAAAATTGTAGGCCACAGCTAAGTCAGCGGCAGCCAGAGAGACAGACAAGGCAGGCACAAAGAAGACTTGGTAGGAGGAACGAATGTGAAAGTGTTATGCACAGTGTGTGTGTGTGTGTGTGTGTGTCTGTATCTGTGTACGGTTCACTTGCATATTAAGAGAAACACGGCTGAATTAACAAAATGAAGATTCTGTTTAACCAAGGATCTGATACCTAATCACGCACTAGACACACAGACTTATTGTTAACTGGTCTCTATTGTCAGAGGGCAGACTGGCTGTTTGTCTTACTCAATCACCTAAAACAATGTTTCCAACCCATTCCTTAAATACAATTATACAATGTGGTAAATCCAATATCCCAAACCTGCATCTGATTGGTTGGCTGGCACAATTACCACCGTGATAAATCCTCTAGTGTACCCACTGGAAAAAGTGCCAGCCAACCTTATATCATGCTAATCGTCGCTTAACTTCAAACGAGACTGCCGCGATTTGTCCTGTTGCCGCCGTTAAAACACCGCAGTAAATTGTCTACAAATGACATCCTCTTTGAAGTATAGGGACCTCAGTGAGTTAGAAAAATAGTTAAAACATTAAAGAAACAACATTTGCCATTGTATAATATAAATTTATCCCTCTAGTGTGGGTACACTGGAGGATTCTAACACGATTGGTGGGAGCCCTTACCGCTGCACCTCGTCGAATCACACCAGCTATGGTAAATCCTCCAGTGTACCCACACCCTGGAGGTAAATTGCTTAAATAATACATAGATGCTTCAAGTAATACTTACTCACTAAATAGTATTTCCTAAAAATTATGCCCTTAAGTTGTGCAGGTCATATGTTACATGATATCCTCATAGCACCCCAATTACATAGTACAATAATTTCTATCAGCATCTTACCATCGACTCTACGACGATGACACTGTCCATGTCCGATTGCCACCCTCCACAGCTTCATGCTGTGCTGGTACTACCTCGTGGGAAGGCGAGGAGTCCTACATTGGCCTGTCATAAAAGAGAAAACAAAGGCATCACTAAGTCTTGAATGGTAATTACATAAATGTTTGAAACAGTTGATGCAACAATAAAACATGCTTCACATAGGTAACATTGCATCTCATCAGCCACACCACAAGCATTGTGGGCACATATTAAAATTACAAGTTCTGTTAATATAACATATAATGTTTGAAGAGCAGTAGAGAACAGCTGTAAATGAAGATCAGTGGTAGTTCCACAAACATGTGTAACATTTAAACAACAAGTCGAGACATCTGCAATCCCTATTAAGTACACATATTGATGTAACATATTTCAGATCAGATACCCAAACATAAATCTTAATGGTGTATGCTAAAAACACTATTGTCATTCCATGTGTCATAATACTGCAAAACACATACATTTTCTTTAACTCTACCAGTATTGATAATTTTGCAACAAAAGTTGCATGACTGCATAACATGGTACCAAATACACACCAGAGATACAGATAGAAAAATAGTTGAAGAACACAGCCTAAACTCACTAGATTCACCAAACACAATAGCTATGTAAACCTTAAATGAATTAAAATATTGTCTATATTCAATGGATATTGTATAATCACTGCACCACTATCATTACCAGATTCTGCTGTTATTAACTCACTCAGCAAAACCTCAGAACTGAACTACAGCCTGCATGTCAAATGAACCTTATTCTACAGCATATAAAAATCCTGAAACCTCATTGGTCAAAACAGATCGAATGACTGTTAAAAATACTACAGTATTACACTGTTACAAGTTTGATATCACTACATAAAACAAAATAAACACTTTAACATTGTATTATAGCAACATACCATGATAGGAACTGGGATATGGATGGATTTACCATTTCTGGTGGCTATGTCACTCGCTTCTGCCTCGTGACTGAACAACACCAGACGTGATAAATCCACCAATTCATCCACGCCTTGTCATAGTACATTCTTACATATAGTATTAAGTATAATACCATGTTCCATGATTTCAATCAAATGTTTATAAAGACATGCATTGTGAAAACTTCTGTTGAATGACTTACAGTGAGTTAGGTACTCCCCACAGCTGGCTTCCCAGCAGCTTCCCACAGCTCGTATGTGAGGTAGTACCAGCATGTATCATTGTCCGTATCTCCTCATGCTGTTTAAGCACATAAAAGCGCTGGCGAACAGCTTCCACTTCACTTCAACTGCAGTATTGTCTTGTTCTTCACTTTTAACACAACATGCAGGAAGCTGTTTATGTCCTCCACATCGATCCAGCTTATGTTTGTGCTCCGTGACAAGACGCGGGCATTCCCCTCACTTGACTGCCTCAAGCAGCACACACACTCACAAGGTCCACTGCCTCATGGTGATTTTTTGTCTCTGAAATAGAAGCATAAAGAAACATTACCATGACTGTCATCTCCATACTTAATGATTGTTTTTATTTATAATGTTTAGTACTTAGGAAATGACACACCGCACCTCTCTTATCCAATTGTTTGTTTTCTGTCTAAGAGTAACCATTTAGCTGTACTTCACCGACCACTACACATTAATGTAACAAAGAAATAGAGCTAACAATGGCACTAAACAGGACTGTGAACAATCATTACCCATTATAACGTGTTATGAAATGCGAGCCTAAATCAAGCATTAGGATTGTTTAGTTACCCATGCATGAAATATGTTCCATGCATGGGTAAAAAAAAGATGTCAGTAAAAGGCTAAAATCAGTAAACCTTAGAACATTGGTATATGAAAATCCCACCGTTGTTGTTTCCTCGCTAAAAGCACTGTTCCTGCTCACTTACCGCTTCACGCGCTGCAGTCTCATGGTCTGAGCAGGCTGTTAGCTCCACTGTTGGCAGAGCTGGCCACTGGGGAGTCAGGTGGGCTCACTCGCAATGACATGGGAGAGCAACATTAGCGGGGCAGCGACCTGGGGAAAGTATTGTGTGAGAATAGAGAACCTGGGCGAGCTGACTGCTGCCACGGGTGAGTCACACCAGCTCACTGCAACTGTGCTTAGTACCCAAAGCCTTCAGTTCAACAAAAGTGACTTTTCTTGTGTTTTTAAATTTATGGCTCTGAAGTAGTGGTGAGTACAGAGGAGACAAACAGTCCATGGGTAACACTACAGGAACAGGTAGCTGGGGGCATAGGGAGAGATGGATCGAACACTCATCAATGCGATTAGGGACCCGTTTCACTGAACCACTGTTTTCTCCTCAGGTGAGCAAACTGCAGTAAAATTTGAAATGCTTCTCCTAGATCTGAACACGGGAATTCAGCGACAGCAACTGAGGCTGCTGCTTCCGGTAGCCAATCAGGTCCCTGACACCCTCCAAAAAACATCCCTAGGGCTATGAACCAATCACATCATACTGTGATGGGCGGAAGGACTATTTGATCATAAATCCACACAAAAGTATTTTCAATAGAAAATATTGCTTTTTCTAAGTGTTAAAATGTTAAAAAGAAAGACCATTTTATAAGCACAATAAGACACTAGGTGTGTGCATGGAACAAGATTGGCACACCAGTGGCTAAGGAGCTCAGCCAAACCCTCATGCCTTATTATGCCCCTGGCCGTGTGGTAAAATCTGTTCCATGCACACCCTGTTGTGTCTTATTGCTTACATAGGCAACAGTAAACTGTACTACCACATTTATTTTTCCTTGAAAGAAATCACTTTTCAAATATATTTGAAAACTGATGTTTTTAAAGAAAACAAGAAATGTGTTATTGCAGTGTAGTCTTGACTAACACAACTGGGGGGTTTGTGTTGTCATCAGTTGAGAACACAGCCTAAGTCAGCCAATACAAGCAACAACTCAGTAATGCACAGGATACCTGCATACCAATAAGGTTTTCACAATATGAAAAATTACTTAGCTTATGTGTTGCATACAACATGGCTCCATTTGTACAAATAGTACTAAATAAAGCTAAACATAAACCTGCCACCACTGCGTTTAACTGTTGTAACACCCTACCCTCTCTATCACTTACAGTAGTGTAATGCCACAGTAAATGTTAAATGAACCTTACAGACTGAAACAATATAAAATGCAAACATATAACAACATCATGAAAATGTGTACTAAGAACAACATGATGCATTGCTATTGCACTTTCTCCAGTGTAGTCACACAGCATGGTACAATCTGGATCTTCTCAACCCATGTGTTACATGTGTGTGAGTGATGCATGCAGCTGATCTATTTTTGACCACATTAATAGGGTTCTGAAAAGAACCTTTGTTAATACTGCAATACTTGAGAAACAGTCTGACAGTCTTAGAGGACTTTGAGGATTGCATCTCGAAGGTCTCCCAGGAAATGGCAATTGCCAGCATGTGATAAATGTACACCGCCTGGTAGGAATAGCCAATCATTACAATACTTAATTTCTGGGTGACATATAGTATACATTCCATGCATGCATAGAAAAGCAGATATTTGTATGTTGACTTTTCTTCGAGCTCTGTCAATCAGATACATATGGTGTTCTGCTTTCCAGACCCTACGCTCTATAGTATCTGAAAAATATGATTATACAGGCAGGCAACATACTCATAATAGAAGCAAGGTCCAATTTTGCCTATGTTAATAAATCTACCCAGTGTTTCGTGCCCAAATCATTGCCTCCAAGATGTATTAGCAGTATATCAGGATGAGGCTGAGTTCTCAAAATTCTGTGCATGGTTGGCATAAGGTGTTCCCACCCCTACCAAACCATTTCACATAGCAATCTGGAAGCTGCAGTTCCTTCCCAAAATCACTATGGACAGCATACTCAGATGCTCAGTCTCACGATACTGCTTCCAACTATCCACAAAGTCCGTTTATGTTTTCTGTCATTCTCAGTTTTTACACTCAGAACTGGACAGAGAGCTACCAAAAGTCAGTGTTCACCCCACAGTGGCTATTCAGTAGTGAAAGTAAAACTGATATTTTCCTCCTTACTTCAAGCCAGCTTCACTGGGCTGATTAATAACACACAAATAAAAAATCATTGACTAGTGCTCTGGCTTCATTAACCAATGTAGACCATGCATTGACTATTACTAGACTTCTGCACCAGCTAAAATGTGCAAACATTAAGAGGTGGAGACATGCATCCTTTTTATAGGCAGTTTTAAACCATTACAACTGCAGAAACATGTCTGATTGGTTCCTCTTCTGTTATGGGTCCACGTGCAGCTTCCTATCTCCTCTATTTGCAGCTGTATCTGTACAAGTTAGTACTCAACTACTATCTGACTTTAAACACTTTTATCTAAATAATACAGCAAGTTAGATTATTACAAGTAACATTATCAAATACAGCACTAAAAACATTTTGATTAATGGTATTAAAATGTTGCCAACACTTTTTATTATACTAGAAAATGCATAATAAAATATACTGTACTTACAGGTTTTGAAATGCTGCTCTCAGTTTGGGCACTAAGATGGCTGCTGCTGACTTCTTCTTCAGTGTTGTCCATCTCGATTGGTTGTCTCAGATGGCCTGACAAATCTTGCATTACCTTAGTAGAACAAGCTGTCAGTCAAACACAATCAGATCTGATTTGATAATGAATGCATTTGCCACTCCCAAGTGTTAAATTTGTGCCACTTTTGAACGCATTAAAGTAATTTGCGACAGTGTCGAACGCACCACAGTACTTTTGCAATATTTTCAATCACAAGTAACTTTTAGAACTTTCGAACTTCGACATTACTTTTCATCATACTGTCAAACACGAAGTAACATTTGCATACATTGTCGAATGCACACAACACTATTTGCGACACTTTCATGCATTCGACAGTATTTTTCCCAAATTGTCTGTTTTGCCACAATTTGATGCTTAATGGCAAAATAGCCAAATTTTCCATACTAAACACAGGTAAACTGCATTGCCACTGTCACAACTGGAGATGCATAGTATTGTAGCTTTGTAAAACACCCACAAAAGGTGGATATCTTCACTGACAATGGCACCATGCAACTGACTTGTAGTAATGCAAACTTTGTCACTTGGTAATCAACACCACAAACAGTCATTTTATGCAGCATTGGCATAAAATTTTCAACTAAGTCATTTGAGGACATAAATGCAATGTAACCAAACTGACATTGCAATACTGCAAAACATCAACTGCCAAATGTGTGTCGTGAAGCTCATATGCACACTCACATAAACAGTCATAGTACAGAATATCATTACCAAATTTTGGACATACTCATTTTCACACCTCTGCTCATAGCAGTGTGACTGTCAGTAGCATAATGTGCTCTGAACAGTGGTTTCACACAACACCTGTAGCAGTGGTCACTGTAACTACATACAAAACAGCTCAGCAACCATGCAAGAATGACAGCTGTGTAATAGCAAATGGTTGTACTAAAATGCCAACCTGAAAATCTTACATTTAAATATTCATAATGCAGTAATTTGAGCTAAGTGTACAAATTTCACTTATTAATGTGTCAGTAATTAACAGAAAGATCATCAATAAAGTTATTGTGTTACAGAACTGTGCCAGCATAAGCTATATAAAAGTTTCTTAATAATACTAATTATTAATAACTGAACATGGAAATCATACAAAACAAAATGTAGATTCTATAGTGATAATGACATGCAAGACAATGTGACAGAAATGAAGTACAACTGTACCAATGTAAATAACTTATGTGATTAAAAGATTGCAAACATTTGATTTTTAAATTGATGTGATACTTAAATCAGATATCTCAATGCACAACTTTAGAAGATATGAACAGAGGCATATAGTAACATTTTCTTTTCTCTGTCTTTCATACAGGTGCCTGATACTTCTGTAAGATTGCTGACTGCCACTGTGAACTATTATATCAAAATGTACCAACTAAATACAGACATAGATGTATAGGGAAATGAGACAGATATCATAGAACTTCACTGTTGTATAAGGGAAATAAACAAAACACAGATGTCACATCACAAAATGAACAGAGACAGACCTCTATTGCAACAGTGAGCCCTACAGCAACTCACTGCACAGCAAAGTAAATACTTCCTCAGAGCAAGTAAAAAATACTTACTCTACAACAGTTGTGCAGATCTCTGAGACGAAACACAACTATTGTGACTGCAGCCATCAACAAACCTCCCAAACAACACCGTAGACTCACACCTGGTGATTTGCAACTGAGAAAGCAAAAGTATTTTCGATCACTAGCAAGTAAAGCTAAGATTGACAGACTTATTGCTGCTGTGATGAGACATGAGCGCAAAAAGACAAAGAGTCATCTGTCTTTGATGAAGTTGTGTCTCAAAGTGCGCACTTTTGTTAACAGAGCAGTGTTTGTACTGCAGCGCTTGTAGTGTAAGATGTCTCATGTGTTGAACAATCTAGGAAAGTTGTGTATGGCATCAAAAAGGCTACAACAGTATCCTTCTTTGACTGTCCACAACTTCTGTGATGTTTTCACAGGTCACTGGATGCACACATAGCACTCAGAGGCATATTTCTGGGAAGAATCTTATTATTCTACAAAAAGAACACAAGTTCACCATTGATGAGTACAGCAAACTGGTAAATGTCCTCAGTATCTGTGATGACACTGCAATGGATACAGATGATGACTGTGATTCAACAACAGTCTCCAATAAACGGCACTGTCTGGCATGGGCATGTGATGATACCTGCAACCTTAGGCAATCATCATTTGAAAAAGTTGAACAGTTTGTCAACCTATTTGTGATAACAGATCGCAAAGAAAGATATAAACTATTTAACACAATTAACCATTGTGAAATTCGTCTCATACTGGACCCATGGGTCACTCACTGGCATGCCTCAATAGTGATTTTTGTGATAGTATTTTTCACAACATGCGGATGCTTGAGTGCATCAAACAGGCATGCAAAACTTTGTATACAGAGTTTATGAAGTACGATGAGCTGTACATCAGTACACTTGTTTAAATGACTTATTGCAGTCAGGTGACATGCAGGGTGCCATCACATTTCTCAAACAACTGCAACATGTAACTTGTACCAGACACAACAATTTCTCAGTTTAACACTTCTGCAGAAACATCTGTTTCAGTCTTAGAAATTGACATACTGAGACAGTACAGCAAAGAAATAGCTAAGTTTGAGCTGGCAAAGTCTCAGAGTTTGACTTGTATGTGTGTCATGCGACCATTTGTGCTACACAAACAAACAGTCACAGTCAACCTCAGAAACCTTGTCACCATACAATGACATGTGGTTCCGTCTCTCAGCATTTTTGCTGCTGAATCGGACTTTCACTTACAGAAAACACCATTCGCTATGCAAACACTGTTTCTCCAAACTGAAGCCTAACATTTTGCCACCAAGTTCACTGCTGAATAATATGGAGGCACATGTTACACCAACTGAGATTTCAACACTGAATATGTTTGAACATTCTAATTCAGACAATGAAACCATTCCAAACCATTCTACATCTGAACACAAAGACACGGAACATTCCACAGAAAGAGCTTTGTTAGATCTCTAAAGGGTTCTGTAATGTATCTACTACTTCCTCTACAGGAAAATGTGGAAGCAATCTCAACAGAAAATAGTTTGGTGATTCTTGTAAATGGTGTTCCAACAAAGTCCAAGGTCATCTGGCAAGATGTTGTCAATGTGCAAAAGGTGAAGCTTGCTCTTACTTATTTAAAGAGAAACAATCCTTTTTTTAGGACCTTGACATAGATCAGATGACTAATCTCTCAGTCCAACATGATCTATTAGAAAAACTAAACCAATCATAGAAAAGGTCAGTGACAGACAAGTGACAATGTGTATGAACAGTACACATTCCACCACTACATGGTAGAGATCCAGTAGAGACAACATTGATCTCTAGCAACAAAACAGGTGGAAGGTGAGCCTGTCAGCATTTGGGTGGCAACACTAGAAGCACGCTGTTTCCCAGATCTATTTCAAAAGGGTTAGGTGGATGCCTCAATGAAAGAGAAGTAGTGCGCAGGTGCTGAGTACCGCACTAGTCGTGTGCTAAGTAAAGATGGAAAAATTCAGACATAACATACAGTACCTGTTTCATCTCCTCTGGGAGAGTGATCTTAGCATTCTGTCTGTGTCAATTGCACATACTATTCAGTCTCACAAGTCCACTAGATGGAATAACAGCTGCTCAATTCCCAGAGATTAAAGCAGAAAGATGAAAATGTGCAGTGAATCTGTCTTCTATACTTTCAAGTCTTCGAGGTACCAAAGAATATTGGTATCGCAGACACTTGAAGTGATGACAATGCTGTGTGAATATGGTGCTAATATGGTTTGTCGCACTTAGTTGTGGAATATGCTTGGGATGAGCTCATTGAACTGTTGAAGTGGGAAAATTCTGATGTCGACGGCATCTCATCAATGACTGTTGGAGAAATGTGTTCACTTGATCCTGTGTCTGTCATAAGACATTTTCACAAGCGATTCCATGAAGTTCTGACTTTCATCTTGTCAAAGGACAATCACCTCTGCATAGGGAACATTACTTTGGAGGATGGAATATCAAGCACGGGTGCCCTTCATATCCATAGGTTATTGTGGATCAAGGATGCCATGCATAGGTGAACATGAAGCAGCAGAAGTGTTAGCATTCATCAAGAAATATATCACTGTCACATTCCAGACAAGTATGAAAGTCCTACACTATGGAAGTTGGTCTAAAGTTCCAGTGACATATTTGTGCAAAATACTGCCCATGAGTAGTAAAGAACAAATCTAATTGGTACACATGATGTTGCTTGGATTTCCTAGACGAGTTTGTCAGGGTGGTGCCATGGAATGACCTTTTCTCAGCAATGCGACACCACTTGAAGGCAAAATCAACCAAGAGGGTATGCAAGTTACCCAGAGATGAGAAAGAGGTGTTATAAATGACTACAACTCAAATCTTCTTCTAATGTGGCAAGCAACATAGATGTTCAGTTTGTGGCTGATAACTCATTGACCCTGGTGCACGGTACGTCACTCGTACATAACCAAACATGAGCAGACTAGCTTACAAGATCTTTGGGAAGATATTGCCAGTTCAAGCAGAAGCTCTGCATCTCAACTCTGGTCATTGAGCTTGAAACTCTTTCACACAGAGAATGTGAGCTTATGGCCAGTGACCATTTAATGGTAACACATCTGTACGGGAAGTCTGACGCTGTCCGGTTTCAGTGTAAACTACAAAGAGAAATGCAAACATGTACTGATTCCTCATGTCAAATTGAGGAGCTCCTGCCAATAGACCTCCTCAAAACATATCTTGAAAATAACCTGATAGACACATACTCACCCTGTAGACACGATGAGATGGATGATATGTTCTCTTTCAGGTGGCTAAGTGGTATGACTACAAGGCAGATGTATCACCTAACTCAACACGCCAGATTTACAAGGTGAATGGAGTGGATGGTTGTCTCGTAAAGAGACACAAACCATGGCTCACAGACCACTGTAAATTGCATCTAGGCACATCGGAGAGCAGAGAACACTACTACTTTGCTCTCCTATTCCTATTTAGACCCTGGAGGACTGAGTCTGAATTAAAAGGTGACTGTGATACATTCGAGGAAAAATTCAATCGCAGTTGCGAGACTTTCAAAACTGAATACTCAGAGACATATACAGAGACTGAGGCTGAGAAAGAACAGCTTGAGAATGCAGAGAAGCAGCTTCCGGAAGACACTCCTGTTAGTTCACAAGACAACCTTGATCCAGAAGGACAAGCTGTTCTAGGTGAACCTCTGCCCTTAAATGCCCCAGAAGTGTTAATGTCAGAAATTGAGACAGACATGGAACATGGAACACACTCCACTGTCAACCCAGCTTGACTTGAGAGAAAGACTAAATCAGCAGCAGCATACAGTTCACTCTCAAGTAGTTGAAGCTGTCTGACATGGCCTACAACATGATATCAAAGAATGTGACTGTCGTGAGTATAAGCCATACTGATCTTTGTTAGTGGTTCAGCTGGCACAGGAAAGAGTTTCCTATTGAAGCCATCACTGCTGAAATACTGAGCCTGACAGGGTCATCAATGTCTGTTGCTGTTACTGCTCCCACAGGACTAGCCGCATACAACATTGGTGAGTTACATTACACCGCCTCTTTATGCTGCCAGGAACACGGCAGAACTGGAGAGTATTGTAAACTGTCATTTGACGTTGCATCTCAGCTCCTTTCATGTTCACAAAAATGAAGTTACTCATCATTGATGAAATCAGCATGGTCTCCAATGTCATGCTTGCCTGTATTCATCTCACGTCTACAGGAGATCTTAGGTACAGACGATGGAGGCCATTTGGTGGCAAAAAGTATTGTTGTGTTGGAGACCTTTACAGCTTGCACCAGTCAATGCAGAGCATGTATTTACAACTCTACTGCCAAGCAAGCTAAGAATATCCTCAGCTGCATTGCAGGCTATAACATATGGGAATTATTTACCTATGTTGAGCTGTCTGAGAACAAGTGCAAAGTGGTGCTCTGGCTACAAATCACTTTTAGATGAAGCTCGACAGGTTCTCTAGCACCACAACATGTTTGTATGTTAAACGATTGGAGAATCACAGTAGATACTGCATCCATAGAAACAGCATGTAATGTCTTCAGCGATGTATACTTACAGGGACACACATAGTGTGTCTTATGCCATGACTAAAGAAATGCATTGAGTTCAACAATATAATGCTGCAGAGAGAAATTCAAGAGATTCTAACTCTGCATGCTGTTGATACAGTTGATAGTATCATTCTTAAGTTGCAACCTAGTAGCAAAGATGACTGAAGGACCAGTGAACTCAAGTCAGATGTTTCATGCACAGCTGGCCTCAGAAGCTGTTCTCACACTTTGTAAGAATGCACGATCATGCTGTGACGTAATCTAGATGTAGAACGAGGCAGGTACGGTAAATGGTGCTATGGGAAACATCACTGACTTTGTCTACAATGTCCAGAAGACATATACGAGATGCTTGTAGTTCACTTTGACAACATGGAACAGTCTGTACACATGGAATGGACCTGTGTAAAATTTCAGGTATTTAAGGATATCTATGTAAATAGGAAACAGTTTCAGTATGTGTTGCATATGCTGTATCCATTCACAAATCCCAGGGCTTGAGTTTCAATTCAGCAATGGTGGACATAGGTACAGACATTTTCAAGGATGGCATGAGTACGGCACTTTCACATGTCGGCAGCCTTTCTGGGTTGCACATTATAACTCTAGCACCTCGAAAATATGAGCTGACAAGTTATATATTCTTGAGTACAACAGGTTACTTACTCTACATCAGCTACAAATGTCTTTAATACCACTGCCTACATATCTGGCTGTCTCACATCATTCAGTCACATCTACAGGTATCAACAAACAGCCACAAGTTCCAGAAGTGATTCAACTCAAAGAGTTCAACAAAGGTAACAACTTCAAGTAAACATTCACAGCCAGCAATTCATCAGAAATAAGTTGGTATGTAGTTGCTGTACAGTCTTTGACAACAGCACTAGAAGTGAACTGCTATGCTAACTCAGCTATGCAAGTTTTCTACATGCCACACTTTGTTGCGGCAATATCTGCTTCAAAAGACAATACCTTATCAAATGCTTTGAAGCAGATTGTCAACATGACTTCTGACTAGTCTAATAATGTACAGTCACTAACACCACTACGACAGGTGTTAGGTACATATGATCGATGTAGTACATTTGCTGCTGACATACAGCAAGACACTAGTGAGTTTATGATGGCTGTCATAAAAACCTGGATGAAGATGGCACCTCAATGCGGCACTACTTCACAGTATCATATGTAACCAATATGTATGTCTTTCATGTGGCCATTCACAGCGTGAAATCACAGAAGACATGCTGTGATTACTCTTTTTGTCCCTCAAACCAAAAGTGTCAAATTTTGACAGCTATTCACTAATGTTCAATGTGGCATGCCTGTGAAAGGTGTGGAGGCAGATGCACTCAGTCCATGCATCTCAGAGTTCATCTCATATCTTTTTGCTTATCTTGCACAGGTTTGACTCCAATGGGCTCAGAGTTGACACTCCTATCACAGATTACACAGCTGGTAGAATAGTCTTCAACCAATCAGTGTTTGACACTACAGTATAATATATCACCATGGCCAATCCATGCATTCTGGCCATTACACCTGTTTACTAAGGTACAGAAGTGGATGGGTAGAGGTGAAGAACTCTACAAGCAGTTTTAAGCAGAGACTGCCACAACACTTAAAAATGCATATCTTCTAATGTTGAAGAATTATGATGACCTTCATATTTCAGAAGAATAGGACAGAACATGTTGTATTTTTAAAATGACTACTTTGTGACAGAAACAGTCGTAGATCAGTAAATTTGTTTCCATCTACGACTATGAATAAACCATAGCATTTCAACAAAATGCTATACTGCCAGACACATTTCATTCACTATGACATCTAAGATCTTGTGGATCAGTGGCAACATGGAAATTGTTGTAGGGCTTCAATCGGCACCAACCGTGTTACACAGTCACTAGAGAAACCATGCTTACATGTCTATCAAAGATTGTACATCTCAAAACAGAGGCCTTACTGCTCTCCTCTTCTGTACATATCTTTTATTGCTACTGTATGATACCCATACATAGCAAAAGTTGCTACCAGTTTTAAACTGTTACTCTGCAGGTAAAGAAAAGTTCTCAGTTATCATCCTAAATGACTGAGCAACACTTGTCCAATTCACCAAACAGTGAACTCTGTCACAAGTTGTCTATCACCACTTGTTTTTCTCTATTTGCTCTGACATGTAGAGAACAACATCATCCATTCACCATGCAACAGTGTAGAACTATCCCGCCTTTATTTGTAATACTGATACTGTACATATGTAAAAATAACAGCCTTTACTGATAATGAAAGAAGTTGAATGAAGCAACTGTAAATACCTAACAATTGCATCATATTATTAACTGACTCTGCCATGACTTTGTAATTACTCGATATAATATTTACATTCTTATTCACCTTGCAATTGTTACTAGCAACTTTCATAGTTCAACTAAAAGTATTAGTTTAAGACTAAAATACAAATGAATGTTTAACATACAATACAGAACTATACTGATTACATTAAATTAACCATATCAGTATAAAACCTTTTATAGGTACATCAGGGAGCGAAGGAAGACCAAGGGAGGGATAGTGAGGCTTAATACAGGGAGGGAGGGTGGGCAGAGGGAGACTGTGAAAAGGCAGAGATACTAACAAATGTTTTTGCTCAATATTTACAAAGGAAGAGGGGAGGTACATAAAACAAACAGTAGTAACACTCTGGATACAGAAGTTGATACCAGCCTATTTACAGAACAAAGGGTTCTGAAAGAACTCTTAAACTGAAGGTGGACAAAGCAATGGGGCCTGATGGGATTCATCCCAGAATTCTAAAAGAACTAAGGGTAGAACTAGTGACACCACTGACTACCCTTTTAACAAATCATGGGAGGATGGGGTGGTACCGAGGACTGGGAGGGCAGATGTGATTCCCTTCACAAAAGTGAGCAAGGCAGAAGCAGGAAACTATAGACCTGTTAGTTTAACCTCAGTGATAGGGAAAATGATGGAATCACTTCTAAAGGAAAGAATTGTCGGTATCTAGAGGCCAGAGGGGCACAGGACCCTAGCAGCATGGATTCACTGGAAGGTCATGCCAGACGAATCTGATAGATTTCTTTGACTGGGTGACCAAAGTAGTAGATCAGGGAGGGGCTGTGGACATGGCTCACCTAGACTTTTTAGAAAAGGCATTTGACACAGTCCCACACAAAGATTAATATACAAGTTAGCCAGCCTGGGACTGGTCCCAAGATGACAGCCTGGGTAAAGAACTGGCTGGAGAATAGGACAGAGAGTAATAGTAAATGGAGTCCACTCAGAAGAATGGAGGGTTACTAGTGGGTACCGCAGGGTTCAGTATTAGGACCGGTCCTCTTCAATGTCTTTATGTTTACATTGCAGAAGGACTGGAAGGAAAAGGTGTCTCTTGCAGATGACACTAAGATCTGCAACAGAGTTGATGCACAGGGTGGGTGGAAAGGATGAGAAGGGTTTGGCAAGGTTAGAGGAATGGTCAAATGTATGGCAGCTTGATTCAGCTAAGAAGTGCAAGGTAATGCACCTGGGAAACAAAACCCAGGGAAGAGTACACAATGGGGGTGAGATACTAACAACAACAAAAATGGAAAGGACCTGGGGTAGTCAGTATCAGATGACCTAAAGACGGCAAGCAATGTGAGAGGGCAGCAAGGAGGGTTGGGGGATACTGGGATGCAGGGAGAGGCATCACTAGTAGAAAACAGGAAGTTATTATCTCTCTGTACAGACAGCTGGTGAGACCCCATCTGAGTACTCGTGTGTAGTTCTGAGACCCAATCTCCAAAAGACATAGACAGGATGGAAGCTGTCCAGAGGAGGGTAACTAAAATGGTGCAGGGTCTGCACCGGAAGAAATGAAGAGAGACTTAAGGAGCTTAATATGTATAGCTCGAGGAAAGAAGGGAGAGGGGGGGACATGATAGAAACGCTCAAGTACCTCAAGGGAATCAACAAGTCCAAGAGGGTAGCATCTTTCAAAAAAAGGTGTGCAAGAACAAGAGGGCACAATTTGAAGATAGAGGGGCGGCTCAGAGGTAATTTATGGAAGTATTTTTACAGAGAGGGTTGTGGATGGCTGGAACTACTTCCGGAGGAGGCTGTGGAGTCAAAATCAGTGGTGGAATTCAAGCATGCATGGATAGTCATAAGGCAGTTCTGGGGGTGGGGGTAGGACTAAGTAGGCTGCTGATTTATCTAGGATCTGCAGCTTATCCAGTAGGTAGGGAAATGGGCAGACTGGGTGGGCCAAGCGGTCCTTATCTGCCGTCAAATTCTATGTTTCTATGTTTCTATATATCTTTGATAAAAAACAGCATGCCATACACATTCTTTTAATGTACTAGTAAAGAGTTAACATAGAAGCTTAATGTAATGATTGAAAAATGTTTTGTTCCTGTAAGAATATTACATTTTTATACTTGGTCATATAAGTAATTCTAACGATGTTAACAATGACCATAATTGTAAATCAGACACTGTTAGTGATCACAACGCACTTCATACCTGTTTCTGACAATATTTATGATCGCCTCTATTGAAGGTCGGGTGGGAATTTTCCATATCGCCTAGTCAGTGACATATCATTAAATGCCAGTAATCGAAAGTCACTGAAATCAGATTTTTAATATTCTATTACTTAAACATTACCATATGGTTTTCACCCACCCCAGGAAAATACACATTATCAGTCACACAATAACAACTAAACACTTTGTATCATGTGTAATCACTGTTTAGAAGCTACTGACATACCTTTATTAGCATAGCACACAAGTAATGGACTACACATAATTAGGACATGCAACTACTTTAAAAAATACTTAATATTATTAACCAAAGTCTCTTCAACTTCAGTAGCAAATATATAATGAAGAGCCACAGGTTCGGCTTGAGTATCACAAGTTCAGGAGGAATATCAGAAAGCACTTCTTAACACAAAGAGTAGGGAACACTTTAAAGTCACTGTAAACACAGAACACCTAATTAAAAGACAGTGACCTCCTAGTAAAGAACCAGATATATGCATAGAAGGCAGATAACAACCCTGACAGCAAAAGATGGGAGAACACTACAGGATAGTAATCACCTAACCTCAAGATGTACCATGTAAAACAATCATAATAATAGAACAAATTACCTTCTTATGCTACCTTTTCTGTTCTTCATTATAATATCACATACTTGCTCCAATGCATATAATCCAGTTGCTATAAATGTGACACATTTACATATCTTCCAAACAATGATTCACACATACAAGGATTTTATTGTGAGACTGATTTATAAAAAATACAGTCTTAATTGGGCCTTTTAGTTTAACTAATTGCAATAAATCTTTCACAATCATAACCACCTGTGTCAAGTCTTTTGCTTAAAGTACCATAACGACATATTGAACATAAGTGTTGTCTTTATTAACCATGCAAATCAACTGCAACAAATAGTGCAACAACTATATCTCCATGAATTTCTTTGGTTGCTATGCTGTCCTCCAGCATCACAACATAGGCAATGATGTGGCACATTGCATGTCACACTTTCATAATTCTATGAGTGTAAAAAAAGTCAGCAATGTACTTTACTTTTCCGTGCCTATACAGTCATCATGTAGTAATTACTGTATCAAGGTGCCGCATCAGCTACCAACAGTACGCAGCTGTGACTATACTTAGGATGCAGTCACTGCTATGTGTACTTCAATTCCTGTCTAAGCTTCTGCAACTCCCAACTGTGGTAAGTTAACTATACCTACAATTACAGAGGTGTGCCATAGATCTCAGTCCCATATCATTCCTATAGAAAACAAATCATAATGCAGTACAAATATCAGGAGGCACAGCAGCTCTAGCTGCCTAAATCCATGCAAATCCCAACAAAGGTAACTATAGTTTCCTGACCCAGTCATGTGTATTGATGTACAAATAGTCACCTATGTTGTGTTTATGTGCACTGACATGTAACTACCTGACTTGTCATCTTGTCTCCAATTACAATGTACTACCTACTGTCACATTCATACACATACATTGCCTGCCTGAATCCATTTAAATGGCAACTGTAGCTAACTGGACTATTCCTGTGAACAGAGAGCTATACATCTGATGTACATTCCCTATCATTTCCTGTGGTTGTTTACTTAGGATGCAGCAAATGCTATGAAAAGCAGTCGCCCATCACACTGTTTACCCTATGTTTTTTCTATTCTGTATTGTCAACTCCAGTGTACGATATGGACTAGCTATTCATTCATTTACTTACAGATCTCCTGTAATTCCTAACTAAGTAAACTACCATGTACCACACTTATATCTACTGTCAGTCTACAGTCAGACTGGCAGTACCTGGTGTAGAAAGCTGTGTCACATTCTACCTAAGCACTATACAGTTGTGAATGTACAGTCAGTATTTGTAACATTAGAAACATAGACTTTGATTTGACAGATATAATCGCTGGCCCATCTAGTCTGCCCATTTAACTATGCATGTAAACTGTCTGTATAAAGCCAGAGAAACTTAATCTGTGCTAAGTTGTGTGTATCAACAATTACAGACCTGTACCATTGATGGAAGTTTTGCCTCATTCTTGCTGTACATCGATATTCATGATACAGTTCAAACTTTGGGGGAAGGGGCATTATCTGTGCAGCCAACACAAAAAATAAGTATCCTAACTTGAGTGTCCTTGAAATCACTGATGTCTACCATTGATGTCCATACCCTCAGTTCTTCTGGTGGTCTCTACTAAGGATCCAGTACCTGTGTTGCAGTTTGAAGAGACATTACCAGACTGAAAGCATTCAAGTGACAACAATGCAACCACTTTACCTGTAATCAGAAAAGTTGTAAAGTGATCTGCATCACCCTTCTTTGCCTCTGTCTCTTCACTTAACATACAGCAAGTCTATAACTGTTCCTGTTACCATGGTTCTCTCCCCACTTCCATCTGTGTCTGTCTCTCTGTGTGCAACTGTTGTTCTAGGGAGAATATGTCTACATGATGTCTCTCACACATACTAAAACAGTGGCACTAAACAGAAATGTAAATGTACATGGTAGCACAAATCAAAACAAAAAGATAACATTTTAAAAATACTGAATCTAATAGGAGTGACATTACTGCAGGTCCCTTTGGGCATCACACGCATCCACCACAAAACAGTAACATCAACAGCACTGAAATATAGTAAACGTGAAACTAGCGAGAGCACGGGCCTACCAACCACGCACCTAACACCCAAAAACAAAAATATACTGTACTGTAAAATACAAATGTACTAGGTAATAGGAGCGGGACTTACCACGTAATGCATTTAGGCTGGGCTGGAGGACTGCAGAGGGGTTGTACCCATAACATTGAATTCTCACTTTGTCACTGTGTATCACTTCCACCACATTAACCTCTTTTTTTGAAAATAATTTAATTTATAAATAGCACATAATGTGGTAGTGGAACCAGCGTGAGCACGGGGCCCTGCCCACCCACACACATTTCAAACACACACACACACACAAAAAATATATGGTACTGTAAAATACAAAATTTATACTGATAGGACATCCGTACCACCATGTAATGCAGCAGTGTGGGTTGAGGGTGCAAAGGGGTACTTCAACCCTAACATTGAATTTCCTTTTGATTATGTCACTGTGGTACAACCCTCAACTGATGCAGTAATGTACTTATTTGCCTCTAATTTCTCTTGGTTTCGAAAATAATGAGAAATAGTGAATGGAAATGCAGTTGCAGGTAACAAAACACTGATGTCATATCACAAATGAACAGACAGACTCTATTGAATAGTGAGCCCTACAGCAACTCACTGCACAGAAAAAGTAACATTTCAAGAGCAAGTAAAAATACTACCTTACAACAGTGTGTGGATCTTCGAGACGAAACACAACTATTGTGACTGCACTATCAACAAACCTCCCAAACAACACTGTAGACTCACACCTGGTGATTTGGAACGAGAAAGTTATTTTCTTTATACTACAAGTAAAGCTAAGATTGACAGACTTATTGCTGCTGTGATGAGACATGAGCTTTAAAAAGACAAAGAGTCATCTGGTTTGATGAAGTTGTGTCTCAAAGTGCGCACTTTTGTTAACAGAGCAGTGTTTGTACTGCAGCGCTTGTAGTGTAAGATGTCCTCATGTTGAACACCAGAAAGTTGTATGGCATCGTGCCACAACAGTATCCTTCTTTGACTGTCCACAACTTCTGTGATGTTTTCACAGGTCACTGATGCACACATAGCACTCAGAGGCATATTTCTGGGAAGAATCTATTATTCTGTCAAAATAGCACATGTTCACTATTGATGAGTACAGCAAACTGGTAAATGTCCTCTTGTATCTGTGGATGACACTGCAATGGATACAGATGATGACTGTGATTCAACAACAGTCTCCAATAAACGGCACTGTTTCGGTATGGGCATGTGATGATACCTGCAACTTAGGCAATCATCATTTGAAAAAGTTGAATAGTTTGTCAACCTATTTGTGATAACAGATCGCAAAGAAAGATATAACCATTTAACACAATTAACCATTGTGAAATTTTGCTTCATACTGGACCCATGGGTCACCTACTGGCATGCCTCAATAGTAGTGATTTTTGTGATAGTATTTTCACAACATGCTGGATGCTTGAGTGCATCAAACAGGCATGCAAACTTTGTATACAGAGTTTATGAAGTACGTATGAGCTGTACATCAGTACAATTTGTTTAAATGACTTATTGCAGTCAGTGTGGTGATACGCAGGGTGCCATCACATTTCAAACAACTGCAACATGTAACTTCTGTACCTAGACACAACAATTCTCAGTTTAACACTTCTGCAGAAACATCTGTTTCAGTCTTAGAAATTGACATACTGAGACAGTACAGCAAAGAAATAGCTAAGTTTGAGCTGTGGCAAAGTCTCAGAAGTTTGACTCTAGATGTGTGTTTTTATGTACTCTTTGTGCTACAAAACAAACAGTCACAGTCAACCTAGAAACCTTTGTCACCATATTAATGACATGTGTTTCCGTTCTCAGCATTTTTGCTGTTGAAATCGGACTTTCACTTACAGTAGAAAAACAATTCTGCCATGCAAACACTGTTTCTCCAAACTGAAGCCTAACATTTTGCCACCAAGTTCACTGCTGAATAATATGGAGGCACATGTTACACCAATTGAGATTTCAACACTGAATATGTTTGAACGCATTCTAATTCAGACAATGAAGTCCACTCCAAAACCATTCTACATCTGAACACAAAGACACGGAACATTCCACAGAAAGAGCTTGTTAGATCTCTAAAGGGTTCTGTAATGTATCTACTACTTTCCTACAGGAAATGTGGGCTAATCTCAACAGAAAATAGTTTGGTGATTCTTGTAAATGGTGTTCCAACAAAGTCCAAGGTCATCTGGCAAGATGTTATCAATGTGCAAAGGTGAAGCTTGTTTCATTTATTTAAAGAGAAACAACCTTTTTTTACAGACCTTGACATAGATCAGATGACGAATCTCTCAGTCCAACATGATCTATTAGAAAAACTAAACCAACTCATAGAAAAGGTCAGTGACAGACAAGTGACAATTGTATGAACAGTACACCACCCACTACATGGTAGAGATCCAGTAGGATGTAACATTGATCTCAGCAACATAAAACAGGTGGTTGTGAGCCTGTCGCATTTGGGTGGCAACACTTGAAGCACGCTGTTTCTCGTGATCTATTTCAAGGGTATAGTGGATGCCTTAAATGAAAGAGGAAGTGCGTGGTACAGGGTGCTGAGTACCGTCTCTAGTCGTGGTGCTAAGTAAAGATGGAAAATTCAGATATAACATACAGTACCTGTTTCATCTCCTCTGGGAGAGTGATCTTAGCATTCTGTCTGTGTCAATTGCATACTATTCGCCTCACAAGTCCACTAGATGGAATAACAGCTGCTCAATTCCTGTAGAGATTAAAGCAGAAAGATGAAAATGTGCGAATCTGTCTTCATACTTTCAAGTCTTCGAGGTACCAGAATATTGGTATCGCAGACACTCTGAAGTGATGACAATGCTGTGTGAATATGGTGCAGCATAGTGGTTTGTCGTACTTAGTTGTGCTGAATATGCTTGGGATGAGCTCATTGAACTGTTGAAGTGGGAAAATTCTGATGTCGACGGCATCTCATCAATGACTGTTGGAGAAATGTGTTCACTTGATCCTGTGTCTGTCACAAGACATTTTCACAAGCGGTTCCATGAAATTCTGACTTTCATCTTGTCAAAGGACAATCCACCTCTTGGTATTGTGGAACATTACTTTTGGAGGATGGAATATCAAGCACGGGGTGCCCTTCATATCCATAGGTTATTGTGGATCAAGGATGTACCATGCATAGGTGAACATGAAGTGTTAGAAGTGTTAGTATTCATCAAGAAATATATCACTTTCACATTCCAGACAAGTATGAAAGTCCTATACTATGGAAGTTGGTCTAAAAGTTCCAGGACATATTTGTGCAAAATACTGCCCAATGGTAGTGGTAAGAATAAATCTAATTGGTACACATGATGTTGCTTTGATTTCCTAGACGAGTTTGTCAGGGTGGTGCCAAGTGAATGACCTTTTCTCAGCAATGCGACACCACTTGAAGGCAAATCAACCAAGAGGGTATGCGATGTTACCCAGAGATGAGAAAGAGGTGTTATAAATGACTACAACCCAAATCTTCTTCTAATGTGGCAAGCAAACATAGATGTTCAGTTTGTGGCTGATAACTCATTGACCCTGGTACGTGTACGTCACTTCGTGCATAACCAAACATGAGCAGACTAGTTTACAAGATTTTTGGGAAGATATTGCCAGTTCAAGCAGAAGCTGTGCATCTCAACTCTGGTCATTGAGCTTGAAAACTCTTTTCTACATAGAGAATGTGGAGCTTATGAAGTTAGTGACCATTTAATGGTACACATCTGTACGGGAAGTTGACGCTGTCCGTTTTCAGTGTAAACTATAAAGAGAAATGCAAACATGTACTGATTCTTCATGTCTAAATTGAGGAGTCGCCACAATAGACCTTCTCAAAACATATCTTGAAAAATAAATTGATAGACACATACTACCCCTGTAGACACGATGAGATGGATGATATGTGTCTCTTCTGTGGTGGCTAAGTGGTATGACTACAAGGCAGATGTATCACCAACTCAACACGCCAGATTTACAAGGTGAATGGAGGGATGGTTGTCTCGTAAGAGACACAAAACCATGGCTCACAGACCACTGTAAATTGTATCTAGGCACATCGTAGAGCAGAGAACACTACTACTTTTCTCTATTCTATTTAGACCCTGAGGACTGGTTCTGAATTACAGGTGACTGTGATACATTCGAGGAAAAATTCAATCGCAGTTACTAGACTTTCTAAACTGAATACTCAGAGACATACAGAGACTAGAGGCTGAGAAAGAACAGCTTGAGAATGCAGAGAAGCAGCTTCAGAAGACACTCCTGTTAGTTCACAAGACAACTCTGATCCAGAAGGACAAGCTGTTCTAGGTGAACTTCTCTGCCCTTAAATGTCCCTGAAGTGTTAATGTCAGAAATTGAGACAGACATGGAATATGGAACACACTCCACTGTCAACCCAGCTGACTTGAGAGAAAGACTAAATCAGCAGCATACAGTTCACTCTCAAGTAGTTGAAGTTGTCTGACATGGCCTTCACAACATGATATCAAAGAATGTGACTGTCGTGGAGTATAAGCCACTACTGATCTTTTGTTAGTGGTTCAGCTGGCACAGGAAAGAGTTTCCTTATTGAAGCCATCACTGCTGAAATACGGAGCCTGACAGGGTCATCAATGTCTGTTGCTGTTACTGCTCCCACAGGACTAGCCGCATACAACATTGGTGAAGTTACATTACACCGTCTCTTTATGTTGCCAGTGGAACACGGCAGAACTGGAGAGTATTGTAAACTGTCATTTGACGTTGCATCTCAGCTCCTTTTCATGTTCACAAAAATGAAGTTACTCATCATTGATGAAATCAGCATGGTCTCCAATGTCATGCTTGCCTGTATTCATCTACGTCTACAGGAGATCTTAGGTACAGACGATGGAGTGCCATTTGGTGGCAAAAGTATTGTTGTGTTGGGAGACCTTTTACAGCTTGCACCAGTCAATGCAGAGCATGTATTTACAACTCTAACTGCCAAGCAAGCTAAGAATATCCTCAGCTGCATTGCAGGCTGGCAACATATGGGAATTATTTACCCATGTTGAGCTGTCTGAGAACATGGAAAAGTGGTGCTCTGAGCTTACAAATCACTTTTTAGATGAAGCTCGGACAGGTTCTCTAGCACCACAACATGTTTGTATGTTAAACGATTGAGAATCAGCAGTAGATACTGCATCCATAGAAACAGCATGTAATGTCTTCAGCGATGTATACTTACAGGACACACATAGTGTGTCTTATGCCATGACTAAAGAAATGCACTGAGTTCAACAATATAATGCTGCAGAGAGAAATTCAAGAGATTCTAACTCTGCATGCTGTTGATACAGTTGATAGTATCATTCTTAGTTGCAACCTAGTAGCAAAGATGACTGAAGGACTCAGTGAACTCAAGTCAGATGTTTCATGCACAGCTGGCCTAGAAGCTGTTCTCACACTTTGTAAGAATGCACGTATCATGCTGTGACGTAATCTAGATGTAGAACGAGGCATGGTAAATGGTGCTATGGAACATCACTGACTTTGTCCTACAATGTCCAGAAGACATATATTTAGATGCTTGTAGTTCATTTTGACAACATGGAACAGTCTGTACACATGGAATGGACCTGTGTAAAATTTCAGGTATTTAAGGATATCTATGTAAATGGAAACAGTTTCAGTATGTGTTGCATATGCTGTATCCATTCACAAATCCTAGGGCTTGAGTTTCAATTCAGCAATGGTGGACATAGGTACAGACATTTTCAAGGATGGCATGAGCTACGTGGCACTTTCACATGTCGGCAGCCTTTCTGGGTTGCACATTATAACTCTAGCACCTCAGAAAATACGAGCTGACAAGCGATATATTCTTGAGTACAACAGGTTACTTACTCTACATCAGCCACAAATGTCTTTAATACCACTGCCTACATATCTGGCTGTCTCACATCATTCAGTCACATCTACAGGTATCAACAAACAGCCACAAGCTTCCAGAAGTGATTCAACTCAAAAGAGTTCAACAAAGGTAACAACTTCAAGTAAACATTCACAGCCAGCAATTCATCAGAAATAAGTTGGTGTAGTTGCTGTACCAGTCTTTGACAACAGCACTAGAGTGAACTGCTATGCTAACTCAGCTATGCAAGTTTTTCTACACATGCCACACTTTGTGCAGGCAATATCTGCTTCAAAAGACAATACCTTATCAAATGCTTTGAAGCAGATTGTCAACATGACTTCTGACGAGTCTAACAATGTACAGTCACTAACACCACTACGACAGGTGTTAGGTACATATGACTTGATGTGGTACATTTGCTGCTGACATACAGCAAGACACTAGTGAGTTTATGATGGCTGTATAAATAACCTGGATGAAGATGGCACCTTTAATGCGGCACTATCACAGTATCATATGTAACCAAATATGTATGTCTTTCATGTGGCCATTCACAGCGTGAAATCACGGAAGACATGCTGTGAATTACTCTTTTTGTCCCTCAAACCAAAAGTGTCAAATTTTGACAGCTATTCACTAATGTTCAATGTGGTCATGCCTGTGAAAGGTGTGGAGGCAGATGCACTCAGTCCATGCATCTCAGGAGTTCATCTCAATATCTTTTGCTTATCTTGCACAGGTTTGACTCCAATGGGCTCAGAGTTGACACTCCTATCACAGATTACACAGCTGGTAGAATAGTCTTCAACCAATCAGTGTTTGACACTCACAGTATAATATATCACCATGGCCAATCCATGCATTCTGGCCATTACACCTGTTTACTAAGGTACAGAAGTGGATGGGTAGAGGTGAAGACTCTATAAGCAGTTTTAAGCAGAGACTGCCACAACACTTAAAAAATGCATATCTCTCTAATGTTGAAGAATGTGATGACCTTCATATTTCAGAAGAATAGGACAGAACATGTTGTATTTTTAAATGACTACTTTGTGATAGAAACAGTCGAGATCAGTAAATTTGTTTCCAATCTATTACTATGAATAAACCATAGCATTTCAACAAAATGCTATACTGCCAGACACATTTCATTCACTATGACATCTAAGATCTTGTGTGGATCAGTGGCAACATGGAAATTGTTGTAGTGGCTTCAATCGGCACCAACCGTATTCACAGTCACTAGAGAAACCATGCTTACATGTCTATCAAAGATTGTACATCTCAAAACAGAGGCCTTACTGCTCTCCTCTTCTGTACATATCTTTTATTGCTACTGTATGATACCCATACATAGCAAAAAGTTGCTACCAGTTTTAAACTGTTACTCTCTGCAGGTAAAGAAAAGTTCTCAGTTATCATCCTAAATGACTGAGCAACACTTGTCCAATTCACCAAACAGTGAACTCTGTCACAAGTTGTCTATCACCACTTGTTTTTCTCTATTTGCTCTTGACATGTAGACAACAACATCATCCATTCACCATGCAACAGTGTAGAACTATCCCGCCTTTATTTGTAATACTGATACTGTACATATGTAAAAATAACAGCCTTTACTGATAATGAAAGAAGTTGAATGAAGCAACTGTAAATACCGAACAATTGCATCATATTATTAACTGACTCTGCCATGACTTTGTAATTACTCGTACATAATATTTACATTCTTATTCACCTTGCAATTGTTACTAGCAACTTTCATAGTTCAACTAAAAGTATTAGTTTAAGACTAAAATACAAATGAATGTTTAACATACAATACAGAACTATACTGATTACATTAAATTAACCATATCAGTATAAAACCTTTTATAGGTACATCAGGAGCTAAGGAAGACCAAGGGAGGGATAGTGAGGCTTAATACAGGGGAGGAGGGTAGAGGGAGACTGTGAAAAGGCAGAGATACTAAACAAATATTTTTGCTCAATATTTACAAAGGAAGAGGGGGAGGTACATAAAACAAACAGTAGTAACACTCTGGATACAGAAGTTGATACCAGCCTATTTACAGAACAAAGGGTTCTGAAAGAACTCTTAAAACTGAAGGTGGACAAAGCAATGGGGCCTGATGGGATTCATCCCAGAATTCTAAAAGAACTAAGGGTAGAACTAGTGACACCACTGACTACCCTTTTAACAAATCATGGGAGGATGGGGTGGTACCCGAGGACTGGAGGAGGGGATGTGATTCCCTTTCACAAAAGTGGAGCAAGGCAGAAGCAGGAAACTATAGACCTGTTAGTTTAACCTCAGTGATAGGAAAATGATGGAATCACTTCTAAAGGAAAGAATTGTCAGTATCTAGAGGCCAGAGGGCACAGGACCCTAGGCAGCATGGATTCACAGCGGGAGGTCATGCCAGACGAATCTGATAGATTTCTTTGACTGGGTGACCAAAGTAGTAGATCAGGGAGGGCTGTGGACATGGCCTACCTAGACTTTAGCTGAGGCATTTGACACAGTCCCAACAAAAGATTAATATACAAGTTAGCCAGCCTGGGACTGGGTCCCAAGATGACAGCCTGGGTAAAGAACTGGCTGGAGAATAGGACACAGAGAGTAATAGTAAATGGAGTCCACTCAGAAGAATGGAGGGTTACTAGTGGGACACCGCAGGGTTCAGTATTAGGACTCGGTCCTCTTCAATGTCTTTATGTTTACATTGCAGAAGGACTGGAAGGAAAAGTATGTCTCTTTGCAGATGACACTAAGATCTGCAACAGAGTTGATGCACAGGGTGGGTGGAAAGGATGAGAAGGGATTTGGCAAGGTTAGAGGAATGGTCAAATGTATGGCAGCTTAGATTCAATGCTAAGAAGTGCAAGGTAATGCACCTGGGAAACAAAAACCCAGGGGAAGAGTACACAATGGGGGGTGAGATACTAACAACAACAAAAATGGAAAGGGACCTGGGGGTAGTCATATCAGATGACCTAAAGACGGGCAAGCAATGTGAGAGGGCAGCAAGGAGGGCTGGGGGATACTGGGATGCATAGGGAGAGGCACTCCAGTAGAAAACAGGAAGTTATTATCTCTCTGTACAGACAGCTGGTGAGACCCCATCTGGAGTACTGTGTGCAGTTCTGAGACCCAATCCCGCAAAGACATAGACAGGATGGAAGCTGTCCAGAGAGGCAACTAAAATGGTGCAGGGTCTGCACCGGAAGACATATGAAGAGAGACTTAAGGAGTAATATGTATAACCTCGAGGAAAGAAGGAGAGGGGGACATGATAGAAACGCTCAAGTACCTCAAGGAATCAACAAAAGTCCAAGAGGGTAGCATCTTTCAAAAAGAGAGGTGCAAGAACAAGAGGGCACAATTTGAAGATAGAGGGGGCGGCTCAGAGGTAATTTAAGGAAGTATTTTTTTACAGAGAGGGTTGTGGATGCATGGAACGGCCTTCCGGAGGAGGTTGTGGAGTCAAAATCAGTGGTGGAATTCAAGCATGCATGGGATAGTCATAAGGCAGTTCTGGGGGGTGGGGGTAGGATCTAAGTAGGCTGCTGGTTAACTAGGATCTGCAGCTTATCCAGTAGGTAGGGAAATGGGCAGACTGGGTGGGCCAAGCGGTCCTTATCTGCCGTCAAATTCTATGTTTCTATGTTTCTATATATCTTTGATAAAAAAACAGCATGCCATACACATTCTTTTAATGTACTAGTAAAGAGTTAACATAGAAGCCAATGTAATGATTGAAAAAATGTTTTTTGTTCCTGTAAGAATATTACATTTTTTTATACTTGTCATATAAGTAATTCTAACGTATGTTAACAATGTTCACAATTGTAAATCAGACACTGTTAGTGATCACAACGCACTTCATACCTGTTCCTGACAATATTTATGATCGCCTCTATTGAAGGGTCGGGTGGGAATTTTCCATATGCGCCTAGTCAGTGACATATCATTAAATGCCAGTAATCGAAAGTCACTGAAATCAGATTTTTTAATATTCTATTACTTAAACACTTACCATATGGTTTTTCACCCACCCCAGGAAAATACACATTATCAGTCACACAATAACAACTAAACACTTCTGTATCATGTGTGTAATCACTGTTTAGAAGCTACTGACATACCTTTATTAGCATAGCACACAAGTAATGGACTACACATAATTAGGACATGCAACTACTTTAAAAAATACTTAATATTATTAACCAAAGTCTCTTCAACTTCAGTAGCAAATATATAATGAAGAGCCACAGGTTCAGCTTGAGTATCACAAGTTCAGGAGGAATATCAGAAAGCACTTCTTAACACAAAGAGTAGGGAACACTTTAAAGTCACTGTAAACACAGAACACCTAATTAAAGACAGTGACCTCCTAGTAAAGAACCAGATATATGCATAGAAGGCAGATAACAACCCCGACAGCAAAAGATGGGAGAACACTACAGGGATAGTAATCACCTAACCTCAAGATGTGTACCATGTAAAACAATCATAATAAATAGAACAAATTACCTTCTTATGCTACCTTTTTCTGTTCTTCATTATAATATCACATACTTGCTCCAATGCATATAATCCAGTTGCTATAAATGTGACACATTTACATATCTTCCAAACAATGATTACACACATACAAGGATTGTATTGTGAGACTGATTTTGTAAAAAAAATACAGTCTTAATTGGGCCTTTTTTTAGTTTAACGAATTGGCAATAAATCTTTTCCAATCATAACCACCTGTGTCAAGTCTTTGCTTAAAGTACCATAACGACATTGGAACATAAGTGTTGTCTTTATTAACCATGCAAATCAACTGCAACAAATAGTGCAACAACTATATCTCCATGAATTTCTTTGGTTGCTATGCTGTCCACTCAGTATCACAACATAGGCAATGATGTGGCACATTGCATGTCACACTTTCCATAATTCCTATGAGTGTAAAAAAGTCAGCAATGTACTTACTTTTCCTGTGCCTATACAGTCATCATGTAGTAATTACTGTATCAAGGTGCCGCACATCAGCACCCAACAGTACGCAGCTGTGACTATACACTTAGGATGCAGTCACTGCTATGTGTACTTCAATTCCCTGTCTAAGCTTCTGCAACTCCCAACTGTGGTAAGTTAACTATACCTACAATTACAGAGGTGTGCCATAGATCTCCAGTCCCATATCATTCCTATAGAAAACAAATCATAATGCAGTACAAATATCAGGAGGCACAGCAGCTCTAGCTGCCTAAATCCATGCAAATCCTAACAAAGGTAACTATAGTTTCCCTTGAATCAGTCATGTGTGGCATTGATGTACAAATAGTCACCTATGTTGTGTATGTGCACTGACATGTACCTACCCTGACTTGTCATCTGTATCTCCAATTACAATGTACTACCTACTGTCACATTCATACATACATTGCCTGCCTGAATCCATTTAAATGGCAACTGTGCTAACTGGACTATTCCTGTGAACAGAGAGCTATACATCTGATGTACATTCCCTATCATTTCCTGTGGCTGTTTACTTAGGATGCAGCAAATGCTATGAAAAAGCAGTCGCCCCATCACACTGTTTACCTCTATGTTTTTTCCTATTCTGTATTGTCAACTCAGTGTACGATATGTGGACTAGCTATTCATTCATTTACTTACAGATCTCCTGTAATTCCTAACTAAGTAAACTACCATGTACCACACTTATATCTACTGTCAGTCTACAGTCAGACTGCAGTACCTGGTGTAGAAAGCTGTGTCACATTCTACCTAAGCACATACAGTTGTGAATGTACAGTCAGTATCAGTAACATAGAAACATAGACTTTGACGACAGATAAGGACCGCTTGGCCCATCTAGTCTGCCCATTTAACTATGCATGTGTAAACTGTCTGTATAAAGCCATAGAAATCCTAACTGTGCTAAGTTGTGTGTATCAACAATTACAGACCTGTACCATTGATGGTGCTTGCCTCATTCTTGCTGTACATCGATATTCATGATACAGTTCAAACTTTGGGGGAAGGGGTATTATCTGTGTCAGCCAACACAAAAAATAAGTATCCTAACTTGAGTGTCCTTGAAATCACTGATGTCTACCATTGATGTCCATACCCTCAGTTCTTCTGTGGGTCTCTACTAAGGATCCAGTACCTGGTGTTGCAGTTTGAAGAGACATTACCAGACTGAAGGCATTCAAGTGACAACAATGCAAACTACACTTTACCTGTAATCAGAAAGTTGTAAAAGTGATCTGCATCACCCTTCTTTGCCTCTGTCTCTTCACTTAACATACAGCAAGTCTATAACTGTTCCTGTTACCATGGTTCTCCTCCCCCACTTCCATCTGTGTCTGTCTCTCTGTGTGCAACTGTTGTTCAGGAGGAATATGTGCCACATGATGTCTTCACACATACTAAAACAGTGGCACCAAACAGAAATGTAAATGTACATGGTAGCACAAATCAAAACAAAAAGATAACAATTCTAAAAATACTGAATCTAATAGAGTGACATTACTGCAGGTCCCTTTGGGCACCACACGCATCCACCACAAAACAGTAACATCAACAGCACTGAAATATAGTAAACGTGAAACAGCAGCGAGAGCACGGGGCCCTACCAACCACGCACTCCAACACCCAAAAACAAAAATATACTGTACTGTAAAATACAAAATGTACTAGTAATAGGAGCTCGGGACTTACCACGTAATGCAGTAGGCTGGGCTGGAGGACTGCAGAGGGGGTTGTACCATAACATTGAATTCCCTCACTTTTGTCACTGTGGTATCACTTCCACCACATAATAACCCTTCTTTTTGAAAATAATAATGACAAATAGTGCACATAATGTGGTAGCGGAACCAGCGGGAGCACGGGGCCCTACCAACCACACACATTTCAACACACACACACACACAAAAAAAATATATGGTACTGTAAAATACAAAATTTAGTACTGATAGGACACCGCACTCCCACCATGTAATGCAGCAGTGTGGGTTGGAGGGGTGCAAAGGGGGTACTTCAACCCTAACATTGAATTTCCTTGATTATGTCACTGTGGTACAACCCTAACTGATGCAGTAAATGTACTTATTTGCCTCTAATTTCTCTTGGTTTCGAAAATAATAATGAGAAATAGTGAATGAAATGCAGCGGCAGGTGTGCGGGCACTTCGGGCACCGCACTCCTACCACATTATACAGTATCTGAAGTGTGGGGCCCTGTGGGCCCTTCGCTCCCACCACATAATTACCCTTGTTTTTGAGAATAATAATGACAAATCGTGAACATTATGCAGCACCGGGAGCAAGAGGCATTTCGGCCACCATGTTCCCACCACGTAATGCAGCAGGGTGGGCTGTAGGGATGCAAAGCGGGGGCTTTAACCCTAACAGTGAATTACCTCGCTTTTGTTGCTGTGGTACAACCCTAACTAATGCAGTAAACAGAGTTACTTGCCTCTAAGTTTCCTTCTTTTTGAGAATAATAATGACAAATAGTAAATGTAATCCAGTGGCAGGAGCAGGAGTGCGGGGCCCTTCGTGCACCACACTCCGTAAAATACAAAATGTACTAGTGATAGGACACTGCACTACCACCATGTAATACAGCAGGGTGGTCTGTAGGAGTCCAAAAGGGGGGCTTCAACCCTAACACTGAATTTTCTCGCTTTTGTTGCTGTGGTACAACCCTAACTGATGCAGTAAACAGAGTTATTTACCTCTAATTTCCCCTGTTTCGAGAATAATAATGACAAATAGTGAATGTAATTCAGCAGCAAGAGCACAGGGCCCTTCAGCAAACATGCTCCCACCACATTATACTGCGGCGGAAGCATGGGGCCCGCAGGACCCCGAGCTCCCACACCTAATTACCCTTGTTTTTGAGAATAATGAGAAATTGTGAATGTAATGTGGCAGCAGAAGTGCAGGGCCCTTTGGCCCCGCAGTACCGTGACATGATACAGCAGCGAACGTAGGGCCCTGTGGGCCTGCGGTCACATCACATGATGCCTTCTCACATAGTAACATTTTCCCACAAACGCAAATCGTTATGTGCATGCTGATGCAAAGCGAAACACAGCTAGAAACAGTACTGTAGACAGAAATGTTAAAAACAACGCAAATGCAACCACAAATGAAAACGCAAAGGGTAATGCACATAGTGGGGTCAACATGAACGGTAAGTGAAACGAGTACGGAACCGCAAGCAGAAACGGTAATGGTAACAGTAATGTAACCGCACAGGCTGGCTTTCCCCAAAAGCTGTATAGAGAAAGACAATGAGTACAAAGAATGTATGCAATGTAATGACTCTCGTAACAGAAAAATGAGCACTTGGAATACTTAATTTATTATATCTCAGGAACCGTACGACATAGAAAAAAAATTTAAAAGTCATATGAATTATCACTTTCCTGGCTAATTTTGTACTTAATATTTTTTCGACAAAAAGTCCGTATCTTGAACCGTTTCCGAGATACGGGCCCTGAAAGGTGCGGCGAATGCCGTAATGTTATCCTATGGGAAAAAAACAGAAGTTCGGAGTGGCATAACTTTGCCTCCCTGTTATGCTTTTTCACCAAACCACTGAAAGGCACATCTGTCAGATGTTGGCTGTGTTCTCGTAAAGCTAAGACCAAATCATTATTTAGCAGCAGGGTGCCAACAACTGCTGCAATGCGTCAGCGTTATATCATAAGTGTATCCATGGGAAAAGCTTCAACTTTGAGTACCATACTTTGCCGCTATGTAATATGTTTCTCAATAAAACAGTGAAAGGCATATCTGAGAGATGTCGGCTGCATTCTTCCAAATTTCAGCCCTAAACTCCAAACCATTATTTTGGTAGTGGTGCCAAAGAATTGCTGTCACGCTTCCCTGACAGCCTGGAGAAGTACTTTCGCAATTTGCAAAGCTTCGCAGAAATTTGCAACACTTTCATTACTGACACTACTTTGCTAAAAGTATTTTTCCAGAAATTTGAAAACATATTTGGGGTGTTTTACCCAAGATAAAGATGGTTAGCATCCTCAGGGTCCGACTAGGTGAATACAAAAGAGTTGTTAGAGGGTCCCAATTTAGTCTGCCAAGCATTTTCTGATCGCTAACTGAAAACAAGATGGTGGATTTGTGTAGTAAAGCCATATGCATAGTAAAACTGCATTTGCGACACTGTCAAACCTTTTGTTAACTTTTTCATTGACTTATATCGGAACTTGTTTTGAATAACTTTGAATCTACAATATTTTACTCTATATTCAGCAGACACGGAGACCCCGGACGCATGTTCCCTAAAGATTTCAGACCAGTCACACAAACTGTGCGACCTTTAGATGCGACCGCTGAATTCCAGAAAAGCAGAACGCAGATCATGCTTATTAACTGAAGTCAGATATGCAACTCCAGATGAATTTGCAGATCCTATAGAGAGAGTCCTGATCGTATTCTCAAAGTTCAGGAAAATCATCAAACAGTTGCAAAGTTATTAAGGTGCAAAATTTTGGGTTTCATATTATGGTAGCACGGTAGTGCTGCCGTAGTTAAGGTTGAGGAGCCATTTACATGTTAAACCTCAAATTTTGCACCTTAATAACTTTGCAACTGTTCAACAGCTTTGCCTGAAATTTGGAATACACAATCAAGAACCATACATCTAGGGATCTGCCAACTTTTGTACTGTTCAGATATACGGCTGTGGAGTTATTAAGCGTGATCTGAGCGTGCATTTACGCTTTTTTGAATTCTTTGTTCTCTACAGGTCGTACGTGTTAGTGCGACCTGTCCGAAACTTCAGGGATTAAAGCGCTAGGGTCCAATGTGCCTTTTGAAGATTCTGTGAAAAAATATTAAATGGTTCAAAAGTTATTCAAAAAACAATTTCCCATTATAAGTCAATGGGAAAAGTTAAGAAAAAGTTCAACACTTTCGCAAATGCAGTTTTTACTTTCACAAACGGCCCTTTTACTTTTGCAAATCTAGCATTTTGTTTTCAGTTGTTGATGAGAAAAATGCTTGTCATTTAAATTTGGGACCCTCTAGCAACACAATTCTTTTGCATTTACCTAGTCGGATCCTGAGGATGCTAGGCATGTCTTTATTTTGAGGTTAAACACCCTAGAAATATGTTTTTCAAGTTTCTGGAAAAAGTACTTTCGCAAAGTAGTGTCGCACTCATGAAAGTGTCACAAATTTTTGCAAAAACTTTCGCAAATTGCCACACTACTTTTCCAGGCTATGGCAAAATGACAGCAATTATTTGCCACCCTGCTGCAAAAGAACAGTTTAGTCTTTTGGGCTGAAATTTGGGGGGAACACAGCCAACATCTCACAGATGTGCCTTTCAGTATTTTGGTGAAAAATATTACAGGGCGGCAAAGTTGCGGCATTCCAAATTTGACACTTTTTGCCATAGGATAACATTACAGCGTTCGCCGCATTACAGGAATCCTTTGCTGCCCTTCTGCAAAATAATGGTTTGGTCTTTGGGGCTGAAATTTGGAGGGAAGAAAGCCAACATCCCACTTACCTTTTTGTGGTTTGGCGAAAAAATATTATAGGGCGGCACAGTGATCCCACTCCGAAGTTAATGCTTTTTCCCATTGGATAACATTATGGAGCCCGTCGAACCTTTTGGGCCCCGTATCTCAGAAACGGTGAGAGATACAGACTTTTTGTCACAAAAATAGTTAGCCCCCCAATGGGGGCCAAATACAAAACTAGCCAGGAAAGTCATAATTCATATGAAATTTTAATTTTTTTTCATCCGATGGTTCCTGAGATATAAGCAATTTAATATTCCAAGTCTTCAGTTTCTGCTCCGAGGCCCATTGTTATGTATACATTCTTTGTTTTCACTGTGTTTTCCAATGCATTTTTTGGGGAAAAGAAGGGTGTGCCCTTTCGTTACTGTGCCAGTTAGCATTTCCAGTTGTGTTTCCGTTACTGTTTGTGGCACCATTACCATCTACGCCACCGTATGCATTACAGTTTGTGTTTTTGCTTGCGTTTGCATTTCTGTGTTGTTTGGTGTTATTTTTGCTGTTACCATTACCAGTTTAATTTGCAATTGTGGTACCAACCATGTGAGTTACGGTTTGTGTTTTCATACGCGCTTGCATTTCTGTTTCGTTTCTGTTTCCTTTGCCGTTATTTTTGGTGTTACTGTTACCATTTGCATTTACAATTGCAGTACCATGACCGTGCACATAACAGTTTGTGTTTCTGTACTTGCTTGCATTTGCATTTCTCTTTCCTTTGATGTTATTGTTGCTGTTACCGTTACCATTTGCATTAACAATTGCGGTTCTGTGACCATGCAGGTTACGGGTTGTGTTTCCGTATGTGCCTCCATTCCCATTTCTGTTTCTGTTTCCTTTGGCATTATCCTTCATGTTAACTTTACCATTTGTGCTTACTATTGCGGTACCGAGGCTGTGCGCTATGGTTTGATGCTACGTGCAGCGCCACGTCATGTTTTCGCTTTCTGTTCCCTTTCGCATTCTTTTTGCTGTGACACTTAACATTTCCATTTAAAATAACACTGCCATCACTGTTTGCAATACCAGTTGTGTTTCCGTATGCGCTTCAATGTCCGTTTGCGTTATGGTTCGCTTTGGCATCACTTTGCACTTGCATTTCTATTAACGTTTCCTTTACCATTTATGTTTCTGTTACCATGTGCACCACTGTTGGCACTTCTGTTTGTGTTGCTGTTCCTGTCACTACGTCACAAGGCATCATGTGGCGGGAGCGTGAGACCCATGGCCCCAGCCCCGCCTTTCGCATTACTTTCACTATTTCTCGTCATCATTCTCAAAAGAAGGGAAATTAGAAGCAAAATCCATTTAATGCATTAGTTAGGGTTGTTCACAGTGACAAAAGTGAGGAATTTGGTATTAGGGTTGAGAAAGCCTCATGATTTCAGCCCACCCTCATGGATCTGGGTGCGCATTGAGTCATCAGTCCCAACTCTCACCCCATTCTCCTATACCTCTGCTTCTTTACACATGTGATGGGGTAAGAGCTAGGCCACGACTCAACGCGCACTCGATGCTGTTTGGGGTGGGCTGGGGGCTAAGGGTTTTCAACCCTAACACCAAATTTCCTCACTTTTGTCAAGTGGAACAATTCTAACTGATGCATTAAATGGAGTTTTTGCTCTAATATATATATATATATATATATATATATATATTATAGTGGCACTGTCTTGCCACTATAGTTAGGGTTGAGCTGCCAGTTACATACTAAAGTCAAACGTTTGGACGTTAATAACTTTGGACCCATTCAATGGATTTGCCTGAAATTTGGTACACACGTTGGGGTCCACTAGATCTCTTGATCTACCAAATTGTGTTTGTGTCAGAGTGCTGGTGTTTGTGTACGAAAGCGCTGAAAAATGCAAAATTATCCATTTTTGGAGGCACCTTTTGGCATTCTTAATGTGGTCCTGCACGGCTGTTGTGTGGTGTTCCACTCTGCAAGATAGCTTGTTTGAAAGAGCTTTGGTGGCTGAACATGCCGCTTTTTGTTTGGTGAAAAAATATTAAGGCATTCAAAAGTTAGGGCACTTTTAAGTTCCCATTATAAGTCAAGGGGAAAATTTATATGTATATCTTGCGATCAAAGAATGGGGGTTCTGGCCATCTGGTCTTGCCTGGCCATCAAAGAATTTGCAGTCTCATAGTTCAAGAATCTTTGTTCCCAAGGAATTTTCAAAATTCTTTGACCATGAGGTCCGCCATCTTGTTTTCAGTTTTCCAATCACACAAACACACATATCTCTGCTCAGGGGTCACTTCTGAAGTAAAACTTCAATGGGTTTTACTCAGGGGACCCTGATCTATTGAGCCATGGCTTTGGTTCCATCCAAATCGGTCAAAAAATAGAGTTAGAAGCTTTTAAAATCTTAACTTGCGGCTCACTAACGATCTTTGATTGTGAGCCTGCAAATTCTTTGATCGTGAGATTCTTTGATCGCGATCTTGCACTGTGACCTAAAACTAACTAATATCTCAGCTCAGGGGTGGGCTAGGGACACAAATGAGGGCTTGTTTTGCCCAGGAGGGTGCGTTCTGTTGAACCATGCCATTGGTTTGGTTCAAATCGGTGAATAAGTTGTGTTTCACCATTTTTTATTCTTTGATTGTGAGCCTGCAAATTCTTTGATCGTGAGGCTGCAAATTCTTTGATCATGACAGTCTTTGATTGTGATCTTGCATTGTGAGTGAGGGACAAGATGGCCCAATTTAAAAATCATTTTTCTCAGCCTATGGGTGCCCTAGGAAGTCAAATGAGGGTGGGTTTTACTCTGGGGGCTTCATTCTGTTGCACCATGGTGGTGGGTTACTGCAATTGCTTCTATTTTTTGATTTATTAAATTTTTTATTCTTTGTTCATGAGCCTGCAAATTTTTTGATCATGAGGCTGCAAATTCTTTGATTGTGAGATTCTTTGATCTTGATTTTTGATCACAAAATAGGGACAAGATGGCCAGATTTTTCTATAATGGAATAGATAGGGAAATTTTGCCAATCTTTGAAACTGACTATCTCGGAAATGGTTTGGTCTTTTTACATAGATACATACATAGATAATAAATACATAGATACATAGACAGTGTTGGCAGATAAGGGTCTATGGCCCACCCAGTCTGCCCATTTGAGCTTGTAAGTTCAGTTTATGTTTTCCTAGAAGTCTGTTGCCCCCAACCCCTGACCTCCAGAATTCCTTTATGTCTATCCCATGCATTCTTAAATCCCATGATTGTTTCAGCCCCCACCACTTCCTCTGGCAGGGTGTTCCACTTGTCCACCACTCGTTCTGTGAAGAAATTCTTCTTCACGTTTCCTCTGAATTGTCCTCCCTCCAACTTCATCCCATGCCCTCTAGTCCTGGAACATCTTTTTCACCTAAAAATGGTGTATTCCTGCACCCTGTTCCTCCCTGTAAGATACTTGTATGTCTCTATCATATCCCCTCTCTCCCTCCTCTCCTCCAGGGAGTACATATTCAGTTCCTTCAACCTGTCCTCATAGGACTTGTGATGCAATTCATGTACCATCTTAGTTGCCCTCCTCTGAACCTTCTCTACCCTGTCTATGTCCTTATGTAGGAAAGGTCTCCAGAACTGTACACTGTACTCCAGGTGGGGCCTCACTAGTGTCTTTTATAGTGGAATTATGACCTCCCTTTTCCTGCTGGTGATGCTCCTGCCTATGCATCCCAGCATCCTATTTGCTTTACCTGCTGCCTTGTCACACATGTCTTACCTTGAGGTCATCAGAGATGATAACCCCAAGATCCCTTTCCTGCTTGGTGCATGCTATATCCTCACCCCCCAACTGATATATTGTGCCAGGGATTTTGTGCCCCATATGCATTATCTTGCACTTTGCATTGAATTTCAACTGCCAAACCCCTGACCATTCTTCAAGTTTCTGCAGGTCCCTTCTCATTCTGTCTACACCCTCTGGTATGTCTACTCTGTTGCAGAGCTTTGTGTCATCAGTGAACAGTGAAATTCTGCCTTCTAGGTCCTGCTCAATGTCTCTGATGAAGATGTTGAATAGGACCGGTCCCAGCACTGATCCCTGTGGTACCCCACTGGTCATTCTTCCCTCTGTGGAATGACAGCCATTTACCACCACCCTCTGTGTCCTGCTGCCCAGCCAGTTACCTACCCACCACACTACTGTCCTGCCCACACCCATATTCCCCAGTTTGTGTAATAGTCTTCTATGTGGCACAGTGTCAAAGGCCTTGCTGAAGTCCAGATAGGCCATGTCCACTGCCCTCCCCTGATCCACCTCCCTAGTCACTCAGTCAAAAAATTCAACTAGGTTGGTCTGACATGACCTTCCCTTAGTGAAACCATGTTGCCTTGGGTCCTGAAGTCCATTGACAACCAAATGTTCCACCAATCTCTCCTTCAGTAGTGCTTCCATGATCTTCCCCACTACCGAGGTGAGGCTGACTGGTCTGTAGTTCCCCGCTTCCTCTTTGTTCCCTCTTTTGTATAAGGGGACTACATCTGCTGTCCTCCAGTCCTTGGGTACCTCCCCTGTTTCCAGTGATCGGCTAAACAGGATAGCCAGAGGTTCAGCCACCACCTCTCTTAGTTCTTTAAGGACCCTGGGGTGCACCCCATCTGGCCTCATTGCTTTATCATCTCTTATTACTTCCAGTTCTTTCAGGACCCTTTCTAGTGTAAACGGACTTGTGTCCATTTCTGCACCATTCTCACCCCTTGTACTCCCTTCAGACCCATTACCCTCCTCTTCCTCAGTAAAGACTGAGCAGAAATACCTGTTCAATATGTCAGCTTTACTGTTGTCATCCTCCACGTGGCCCCCATCCTCCCCCTTCAGTCTCACTATCCCTCCCTTTGCCTTTCTTTTTTCACTTATGTACCTGTAAAAGGTTTTGTCACCTCTACCCACTGATTTTGCAATGTGTTCTTCTGTCTGAGCTTTGGCTTCCCTTACTGACCTCCCTGCCTCCCTTTGCTTCTCCTGGTACTTCTCCCCATCCCCTTTTGCCTGTGTCTTTTTGTATTGCCTGAATGCAATCTTTTTGGCTTTCACTTTCTTTGCTACTTCTTTGGAAAACCATAATGGTCCCTCTTCCATTTGCTCTTGCTAACCTGCTTAATGCATAATTCTGTTGCTCTTGTAATCCCCATTTTAAATACTGCCCACTGTTCCTCAACCCCTGATTCCTGCCCCATTCCCCTTAATGCCTCTTTCTTTTTACTTTAAATTTGGAGGGAAGAAAGGCAACATCCCACAGATGTGACTTTTAGTAGATTGGTCAAAAAATATTACAGGGCAGCAAAGTTACAGCACTACAAAGTTGGCACTTTTTGCCATAGGATAACATTACGGTGTCCACCATATTACAGGAATCTTTGCCACTCTACTGGAAAATAATGGTTTGGTTTTTTGGTCTGAAATTTGGAGGGAGCAAAGCCAACTTCCTAAAAATGTGCCTTTTGGTGGTTTGGAGAAAAAATATTACAGGGTGGCAAAGTGACAGCACCCCGAAGTTGACATTTTTTCCCATAGGATAACATTATGGCATCGGTCGAGTCTTTCAGGGCCCGTATCTCAGAAACTGTGTGAGATATGGACTTTTTGTCAAAAAAATGCTTAGCTCCGCAAATGAGGCCTAAGCACAAAACTAGCCAGGAAAGTAATAATTCATACAAAATTGTATTTTTTTTCCTACATCGTACGGTTCCTGAGATATAAGCAATTTAGTATTCCAAGTCGTACTTTTCTGCTCAGAAGTCAATTATAATGCATACATTCTTTGTTTTAAATTTGTTTTTTCAATGCAGTTTTTGGGGAAAAGAAGGGTGTGCCCTTTTGTTACTGTGACAGTTAGCATTTCCAGTTGCGCTTCTGTTACCATTCGAATCACTGTTGCCCTCTATGCCACCATGTGCGTAATGGTTTGCATTTTTGTATGTGCTTGCATTTCTCTTTCTGTTGTCTTTACTGTTGCTGTTACTGTTACCATTTATGTTTACTATTGTGGTACCATGACCTTACGTGTAACAGTTTGCGTTTTCGTATGCGCTTGCATTTCTGTTTTTATTGGCTTTATTGTTGTTGTTACCATAACCATTTCCATTTACAATTGCGGTTCCGTGTGTGCATTACGGTTTGCGTTTTTGTACGTGCTTGCTTTTCTGTTTACTTTGGTGTTATTGTTGGTGTTACTGTTAACATTTGCATTTACAATTATGGTACTGTGAATGTGTGTGTTACCAGTTGCGTTCCGTATGCACTTCTGTTTGATGTCTCCATTTATGTAACTGTTTGCTTTGGCCTCACTTTACACTTGTGTTTCTATTAACATTTGCTTTGCCATTTACGTTTGCTTTGCCATGTGCCTTACCATAGCTGCTTGCGTTTGCTTTGCAGTTCATGTTACTGTGTAACAAGACATCATGTGGTGGGAATGCAGGCCCAAAGGGCCCCGTGCTGCCACCACTGCATTCCTTTCATTATTTATCATACTCATTCTCAAAAAGAAGGAAAATAGAGGCAAAAAACTCCATTTAATGCATCAGTTAGGGTTGTTCCACAGTGAAAAAAGTGAGGAAATTTGGGGTTAGGGTTGAAAGCCCCCCTTGCACCCCTCAGACCACCCCCCAAATGGCATCGGGTTGCACGTTGGGGCCATTGGCCCTAACTCTCACCCCATCACATGTGTAAAGAAACTGAGGTATTAGAGAATAGGGTGAGAGTTAGGACCAACAACCCCAATGTGCACCCTGGTACCATTTGGGGTGGGTGGGGAGTCCAAGGGGGCTTTAACACTAACCCTGAATTTCCTAGCTTTTTCACTGTGGAACAACCCTAACTGATGCATTAAATGGAGTTTTTTGCTCTAATATATATATATATATATATATATATATATATATATATATATATACACATATCACATTTGCTAATGACTTAGATTATTTGGTTAGCTCCTTATTTCCTTATTCATATTAATCCAGAAACTCCCTTGGAGTAAAGTGGGTTTTTGAAGTGGAGACAAAAAGGTGAAAATTTAATTCATAATAAAGATAATCGAAAATTGGCGTGTCTCAAGTATATCTAGAAAGTACTATAGATCTCTATCATCTCAGTACATATGTTGTATCTTTCTATAATTTTATTATTAAAAATACATGGAACTGGCATAAAGTATTGGAACTCAGGTAATCTGGTCCACATGTTCTTTAGTGTCACCAGTTTTCACTGTCATTTGTACTAGAGATGTATTTGATAAAGAGAAAAGTGAGGTGTGGTACAACACCTCATGTCTGTCTCTCTCTCTCTGTCTGTCTCCATGCCATTTACTGTAAGTACTGGATAGAAAGTTAGGGCCACATGTGGATGAAGTGAGTACAGTTTTTCCCCAAGCATACTCATGAATAAGGTCCAAAAATTCCTCCAAGTAGGACTGGCAGATATCCAAATCTTCCTGCCGGAACACCAGAATCTTCTCTCAGCTACACTTCAAGCTGCAAGCCACAGTCCTCCATGATGCTGATGAGTGCCGTGCAGCTCCAATCCACATTTTCAGTCCAAGGCACAATACACCATCTTTCTTCAGGTAGACCACCGGAGGACTGGCACAAGACTGAACAGGGCAAGTACCACCAGTAAATTTCAAACCTTGCCCTGCATTCCACTACCAGCTGCAGCGGTACACTCCTTCAGGCATAGAAATATTGCAAAAATGAAACCATCAGCACCAGAGCTCTGCTGACAGTAAAGTCCAGTATAAAGCAGAATGAAACAGAACAATGAAAAACAGAGAACAAATAAAACCTGGACTATAATATAAAACTAAAACAGTGCATAAATCAGCTCACTAATATAACTTACTATAAATCCCTCACTATGCTTAGATAAAACAATTAAAACAATAAAAAAACACTAGAAAGTGCTTAAGATCTTAAGCTGTTGCAGACGGCAGACCCAGCATGGTCTCCATCTTGGAATGCAGCCCACCTTTCCAACTAATACAGAGTGACTAGATAGCAACACTCAATTAGCAGTCCATTTCCAACAAAGTGGAAACAGTGCAGGAGAAGAGCTGCTAAGTAGCTGCACCATCAAATGATTGGCACTAGGAGTGCTCAATATTCTGTCTGCACAGCTCATAAAACTAATGCTGGGTTTCTACGTATGGATCAGGGATGGAGGAGCCTTCCAAACATTTCTGTTTTTTGGTTGATTTTAAAATGGAAACACTCTTTTAAATATTATCTCAATGCATAACTTATTTGCTAGAACAGTTAATGATTATATCAACTACTTAGAATAATGCTCAGCATAGTTACTGTCTTGCTTGATTACACATATTCTTTTTGGAACATGCCAATATATAATCTAGACATGTTTTACTGAGTTCTTTGAAATGCTGCCTGGGATACAACCCAATAAGGAGACCCACCCTTTTTAAAGACCTTCTCAGAAGATTCAGAACTTTAGAAAAGGTTTGTTTTAAGAAAATGATGTTGATTTTTTTTTTATTATTATTATTCAGTAACCAGGTAAGGCCCACTTGGCACAAATGCCTGTTTTCAGGAGCAACCCATGAGCACTGGGGAGGCTAAGGGACTTGCATACAATCACACAGTCTGAAAGTGGAGGTAGTGAGAATCACACCCAAGTCTGTTGGATGAACAGTATCAAGCTCATATGCAACTCATTACTCTAACCTATCCTGTCGACCCCATGTGAAATGCCCCCCTCTGAAATGTTCAGAATGATGGTCCATTTTGTAAATAAGAGTATTTGGCTGATGGGATTTTATTTTCTAAGGATAGCCCAACTGAGATACAACATCCTTTTTTTCAGCTGGGTCTTGCTTCTGCCCATTACCACAGCTAGGTTCATGAGAACACCATAAGGTCAAGTAACTTACATAAGGTCATAGAATGGGTATTTAGACCTAGTGAGGTTTGAACCTGCTATATTCTGTTTTTTAAGTCAGTGCTCTAACTACTAGACCACATTGCCTCTAACAGTGGAGTTTCTATTTCAGTGGGTAATCACTGCTCAGAATCTTTACCATAATGAAGTGGGGGATTTGGAAAACTGCAATGCCCAGCACAAAATGCTAGAATGGAAACAAATTAACAGTGGATGCATATTATGATGTTTCTTTAATTTTGTTTAGTATTATTGTATGCTGTGCTGCTGTAATTACCACCCTGGTGCTACCCTGCCTCTCAGAGTCATTTTATGGTTGCTATAAATTGTATAATTTTTCACAGAAATAAGCAAACTGTCATGCAAATGTTTACAGTAGTACATACCCATGGTACACTCTATTCTTTGCAGTATATACAGTAAAAAAGTATGAGAGTAATGTTGGAAGGGAATTAGGCCAAACAAAACTGGCAAAGGTAAAATAAGGTTGTTCTTGCTTTGTTGGAACCTATGCAAATTAAGTAAGGCTGACTGCTGTTTTTTTCCAACCCATTACCACAGGAAATAAATTGTTCTATCCTTGCATGTGCATTGCAGTTATGGTAATATAATTTTTTTCAGTGTTGAGCTTCATACATACAGTATGTAGCCATAGTAAAATGTTAAAACATGTTACTGTAGCAAATTAAGGGCAGCATGGTTTCTAGGTCCATTTTGTCCACCCCATCCCCCTTGCTTCATTATCAGGGATGAATAAGTATGCTGTGCAAACATGAACTCATTTATAGGGATTCCCCGCCCACTCCACTGCCTGGGATACCTTTACCTTGGTAAGCAGAAGTTTGCATAGGCCTACAGTACATTGAAAGCTGATGGTGTCTTCAGATCCAAAGAAGAAAAAAGAAAAGGCACAGAGTACTGTGTCCAGTTCTGGAGACCACATCTCTGAATGGACATTGATAGATCAGAGGCAGTTCAGAAAAGGGAAACAAAAATGGTGCAGGGCCTGCACTATAGGTCATACGAGAAGAGACTGCAGGTACTCAATATGTATACCCCAGAGGAGTGGAGAGAGAGGGGAAACATGATAGAGACCCTCAAATACCTAAAGGGAATGAAAAAAGTACAGGAGGGTAGCATCTCTCAAACAAGGAGTTGCTCTTGAATGAGAGGGCATGATATGAGATTTGAAGGGGTAGACTAAGAGGCAGCGTGAGAAAATATTTCTTCACGGAAAGGGTGGTGGAGACATGGAACAGCCTCCCTGCAGTGGTGGTGGGGGCAAAGACACTACTGCATGGGATATTAATAGGGGAACCCTATCAATACAAAAGGAGAGGTAAAGCCTTAGATAAAGTAGGATCTTCAGCTTGTTAGTAGGTAGGGAAGGGGCAGACTAGATGTGCCTATCTGTCCTTATCTGCTGACAAATTCTGTTTCTGTATTTCACACTGCTACTGCTAAAGGTGTAGCCCTCTGCAACCATGGCTGACAAATTTGCATAAAGAAACAAATGTGAGCACACAAGGTCTGTAATATAGAAGTCAATATAGTATTACAAATATCATCAGGATGCCAAACATCGCTATGTAGCACCTCCTTCCAAAGGCTTCATCAAGGAGCTGTGCTTGGATGCAAACAGGCTGTATTTATATGCATAAACTTACAGAATCAATTACAGCTTAAAGTGAAAATTCATAATCATATTGTTTGCACAAAGAAAAATATCAAACATAACATTGAAAACATACATAATTACACGTCTCCATTAAAACAAATTCTTAGAAAAAACATGAACTACAGTACATGGAGTTCCTCACCTTTCTTTAACTTACTACTGATAATAAAAACTCTGAACTACCTTATCATATCAATAAAGTTCATCAGTTCTCATTAAGTCCCTCCAATCAGATGTTCACAATAAATACTCCATATTTACTTACTGCTGCCTTAAGGTGGCTATAAGGGAGATCCCTGAGATGAGGAAGCAGGTATTTACAAGGGAAAGGGTTCAGAGGGAAAGGGTTCAGAAAGGGCTAGAAGATAAGGCCCCAGGGTGAGATAGGATGCATCCAAGAGTGCTCACGGAATTGGCAATGAATTTGAGTTTTGATGACTGGGTAGGCCCACTGATAAAAAAGCAGTCCCTTGGACTGGAACTAACTGAAACCTGGGTAGTGCTAGTCAATGGCTCAATTCAGACAGAGGTAGCTGCAAAAGACTGGAGGGCAGCAGACTCCATGGGAGACTCCATGGGGGTAACTACAGAGCAATTGGTTAACTACAGATCTGTTAGTCTTACCTCTCATATCAGTAAACTGATGGGGACATTAGTCACTGAGGACCTTGTGGACTACCTGAAAAGCAATGGACTCCAGGGTGGCAAACAGCATGGGTTCATGGCAGGGAGATTTTGACAGAATAACCAGATAGTATTCTTTGACTGGGTAATGAGGGTAGTGGAAAAGGACCATGCTATGGATTTACTCTGCTTCGATTTCAGCAAGATTATCAACTTGGTACCTCACCAGAAGGTTGCTGAAGAAGCAAGAGGATCTGGTTGCAGTGAAGAACAAAGTTAGCTAGGTGAGAAACTGGCTGAAAGGGGGACAGCAAAGAGAAGTAGTTAATGCAGTCAAATCAGAAGGATGTACCATTAAAACAGCAAAGGAATTTAGGTGAAGCAATTACAGCACAAAAAAACAGTGACTTGTTTTCAGTAACATGGTTATCATAGCGCATGGTTTTGTTAGTGATGGAGTACAGCTGGCTATTGTGTTCTGAGAATAGAAGACAACTGCTGTGTGGTGGTAACTTGTGCTTCAGTGTAGCACAGTGGTTAGAGTCAGTGGCTCTGTGCCCGCTTCTTACCTTCAGCAGACCTGGGTTTGATGTTCCTGTTTCATAGTGTTTTTTTTTTGTTGTTGTTTTTTATTGTTGCGCTGGGCTTCGCCGCTCCCCACACTCCAGTTCTGTCCCCCTCCAAGAGTTGGAATTTTAAATTCCCTTCCCCTGACTTTCTCCCACTCCCTGAGTTGTAGCCCCCATCCTTGGACAGTTATTTACTTTAAGGGCAGCATGGGGACCAAAGCACCCCCCGAAAAGGGGGAGCAGGGCCAGTGCCCCCCTCAGAAAGTCACTGTGGCACTGTTTTCACAGTTGGCAGCAATCAATGTTACTTGCAGTCACTGTCTGTGGATGCACTATTGTTGAGTCACTGCTTCTGTCTTCACAGTTTTATTTGTACTGTTTTGACATGGAGCTATCAGAAGAGAGGGTGGTCACATGTGGGGTGCCACAAGAATCGATCCGGGTTCCAGTCCTTTTCAGTATGTTCAGCAGCAACATAGGAGAAGAAATCTAGGGCATGCTGTGCACTTCACAGATGACACTAAGCTCTATGGCAGGATAGGCAAGTAGAAGGGGATTAGGGAGATGCAAATAGACTTGCAAAAACTAGAGAAGTGGTCAAAGATTTGGTAGTTGAAATTCAATGGCAAAAAGTGTAAGAACCCCGGGACAGTATACTGGGGGTGAAACTTGACATAACCTCTGAGTAAAGAGACCTAGGGATCATCATCCGTGACTCCCTAAAACAATCAAGCCAGTGTAATAAGACCTACAGTAAGGCAAACAGGAAGTTGGGGTGTATAGGAAAGGGTATTGAAAGCAGAAAGAAAGAAAGAAAGAAAGAAAGAAAGAAAGAAAGAAAGAAAGAAAGAAAGAAAGAAAGAAAGAAAGAAAGAAAGAGCTATTACTATCTGTCTGTAGATCTCTGGTGAGGCCCCACCTGGAGTACTGTGCCCAGTTCTGGAGTCTTCACCTAAGGAAAGATAAGGACAGGCTGGTGGCAGTGCAATATAAGGTGACCAAAATGATTCAGGGCCAGCAGGGCAGATCTTACAAGAAATGATTCAAGGTACTGAACATATACTTGCCAGAGGCCAGACAAGAGAAGGGTTATAGGATAGAGACCTTCAAGTTCCTGAACAGAATGAACAAGGTAAACTGTGAGGAACTATTTCACATAAGTAGCAATCCAGAACATGTGGCAAGAGTGGAAACTGACTAGTGGGAGGTTAAAAAAGGAAGTGAGAACATTTTATTACAGAAAGGTGGTGGAGTCATGGAACAATCTGCCAGTTGATGTAGTGGGTGCCCAAACTATCAATGGTCTAAAACATGTCTGGGAATGAGTGAAGGGCTTAGAGTTTGTTCAGGATGGTAGTGGTAGGGTGAGGATCAAAGGGATGGGTAGTGTGGGTGGGATAGAACCACATCTTGTATTTGTTAGGGTTCTATAGTCTGACTGGACAGACCAATGGTCCTTTTCTGCCATCATTGTTTATTTGTCTGTGTCTCTATGAATGCTTGCAAGTAATGCAATCCAGCAAAGACAAGACAGTGAATCAAAAGTGCAAATACATGTAACAGCCCAACAGACTGGACTTTAGCCCACAGCCCAAATGCTTCACTCAGAGACCTTTGTGAGAGAGAAGCACCTGTTACCCCTTTTTAGGGCTGGTCTGCTTTGCACACCATTTTGTTATTGTGATCACAGAGATGAGTGAGGGATAGGCATTTCTCATTGGAGATGCATTGAGAGGTATGACATGCAGACATTTTAAGGCCCAAAACAAGTGGGGGTTGTGTGATTTCTTTTTCTTTTTTTTTTGAAATTACAGTTTATAGTATTTCCTCTGGGTTTTTTTAGAGCATTATCTGATAACCTCCCTGCATACATCTCGAACATCTTCAAATGGGCTAAAGGATCCTATGGCCTGAGATGCTTCTCCTTATCTGCATCCAGATTCCTCAAGTGAAAACTACCCTTGGTTCAGCAGCAATCAACTTCTCACTTCCTTCACTCTGGAACACTGAGTCATGCAACTGTTTCAGATGCCAATGACCCCTAAGCCCCGGGTGCCACTCTCAAATCCTACGCCTAAGTATCTCATCCACCCCACATTCCTAACAACAGAAACCTAGGACTTACAAGCCTAGTTCCCTTAATCCAAGATGGCCCTCTCTATTCTCTACCTTTTACCTATTCTGGCCTCCCTTTTGGCTGCCTACTCTTTCACCCCAATTTCTACCCTATTCCTTAATACCTCCTTATTTTTTATCATTTAGGTCTGAGCTCTTACATAGCAGAAACTATATGGGATTGTTGTCTCTTCTCATTTCAGTAAAGCTTATCATTATGTACCTTTGCATGTTAATTATGTTGACCGGTATGTATAGGCCCATATTGACCGACACCTTCACAATGTTTTTCCTTTTTTTTTTTTGAACTGTTGTCCACCGTCATTGTAATCTTATGAAGTGTACTGTATTGTATTAATGCCCAGGACCACCTTGAAAATGAGCTTGCTCAATCGTGTTTATGCCTGGTTAAATAAAGTGATTGATTGATTGATAGTGTTCACCCCCTTCAGTTTTAGTCAATAATATATACAACAGTTACCACTTACAGTAATTAAAATGTTTATACTTTAATGCTAGGAGTCTCTCTAAAAAATTGGATGAATTAAAAGCTACTATTGCTCTTGATAATACTGATATTGTCTCTGTAACTGAAACCGGGGGTAATGATAAGTTTGACTGGGATTATCATATACCCAGTTTTACATCTCATTATCTTAATAGAAACGAAAGAAATGGTGGAGGTGTGGCCATATTTTTGAGAGATAGGTTATATTTAGTAGATATTTCTAATACAGTTAAAAATCCCTCTGCTATAACTGAATCATATTTGGGCCAAAGTCCTGATTAATGAAATACAATCTGTTATTCTTGGAATCTGTTATCGCCCTCCTAATACTTACCGTGAGTACCTAGACAACATTGTCCTTGAAATAGATACTGCCTGTACTTTGGGTGACATAGTGTTGATGGGTGACTTTAATATTGGTGCTATTGATTTGGTGAACCAAACTGCACGATCTGGTTTAGGCAAAACTTTATTAGAAATTAGTGAACAATGCAATCTCATACAATGTATTAAAACACCTACTAGAGGTAACATCTTGGATCTAGTATTCCATAATAAATATCTGTCTGTAAAAAATGTTAGGATTCTTCCACCTATTAGCAATAGTGATCATAAAGCTGTTAGTTTTATATTAGAACAATCATTAACTATTGCTCATAATTCACTAATTTATTTTTATATGAAAAAGTAGACATCTCTAATATGATGGCTCATTTAAATAATATGAATTGGCAGGATACACTCTCTACATCTGACATTAGGGGATATTTCTCTAAATTAAATGATACCATCTGCAAACTATGGGATGTTTATATTCCTTTCAAAATTAAAAAAAACTAGTGGTCGCCACTATCCCAAGTGGATGAACACTTCTATTAAAAAACTAATCAAACAAAAAAACATAAGACACTCCAAATACTTAAAAACTCCTACACAATTGAATTGGAACTCTTATTTGCAGATAAAAAAAATGTAAAAGAAACATTCAGAAAGCAAAAAAAAAAAGTGGGAATGTAAATCAGCCTAGGGAGCTAATAAAAATAATAGCAAGTCTTTCTTCTCTTATGTCAATTCACTGAAAAAAACTATTTGTCAGGTGGGCCCTTTACAATTAGATGGTAACATTATTCATATTCACAGTGACATAGCTAACCTCTTCAACACCAACTTTTGTGAAATCTTTCAAAAAAAATCAGAAAAGTGTGACACTATGTCTCTCTCAGGACACTCTTATTACAATATCTGAAATAGAAGTTCATAAGAAACTCTTACAGCTAAGGGTAAAACCAGTGTTTCACCAGATAATATTTCTGGTCATCTTTTATTTCTTGTAGCAGATAGTTTGGCTTTTCCATTAAAATTACTATTTGAGCAATGTATTAATTCATCCTATGTTCCTGAACTCTGGAAAACAGCCTTTGTGATCCCTATTCATAAGCATCAACTGGGAGAACTACAGACCTATTTGCCTTACATCTCCATTATGTAAACTATTGGAAGGGTTCATTAAGGAGATGATTTCTGAAACTGTCAGAAGCCAGAAAAGCACTAGCAAACAGGCAAGAAGGTGGGGTGAAGCAACAATGGGGAAACATTAAAACCACCATCACAGAGGCAACAAGCCTTTGTGTGAAGCAAATAAACAAATCAAAATGAAAGAAGAAACCTCTATGGTTTTCTAAAGAAATAGTAGGGAAGGTAAGGAAGAAAGAGATAGCATTCAGAAAGTATAAAGAAACACAGAAGTAGCAGGACAGAGAACTGTACCAGTTAAAGCAGAAGGAAGTGGGGATAGCAAAGGCCCAAACCGAGGAAAAGATAGCCAACTCGGTTAAGAAGGGGGATAAAACCTTTTATAGGTACATTAGGGAGCAAAGAAAGACTAAGGCAGGGATACTGAGGCTGAATAAAGAGGAAGGTTGTTGGGCAGACAGTGACAGTGAAAAAGCAGGGATACTGAACAAATACTTCTGTTCAGTATTCACAATGGAAAATCAAGGGGAGATACCTAATCCAGTCAATAGAAGCACTCTGGATAGGGGGGTTGATATTAGTCCTTTCACAGAAGAAAGGGTTCTGAAAGAACTCTTGAAACTGAAGGTGGATAAAGAAATGGGGCCTGATGGGATTCACCCCAGAATTCTAAAAGAACTAAGAGAAGAGCTAGTAACACCACTGACTACCCTTTTTAATAAATCATTGGAGGATGGTGTAGTACCTGAGGACTGGAGGAGGGTGGATGTGATTCCCCTTCACAAAAGTGGTAGGAAGACAGAGGCAGGAAACTACAGACCTGTCAGTTTGACCTCAAGGGGACCCCTGCAGGCTGCATGCCATGCCCCCCCCAACACAGCCAGACCAGAGCAGGACACACCCAGGACCACACAGCCAATCACACACCCACAACACACCCCTGGTAGCCTACCCATGGGCACCCATATGACATGCCCATTGACCAAGGGGGGGCACCACCACAGTGGGGCACACAGCAGGGAACCACAGCAGCACAACATTCATCCTGACACATGCACACCACACAGACAGGAACTGGGCCACTGTAGCATGGTGCCATATGCCACCTGAAAAGCAGACACTGACACAGATAGGTAAGTCTAAATAGTGTAATAGAGGAAAGAACGGTAAACTATGTACAGAACAATGGGGAAGGGAAGGTGTAGGAATGTGAGGGATGGGGGCAGGGAATAGGGACTGCACAGTGGGAAGGGGGACTGTAGGGGGAGGTTCAGCAGGGGAAACAGGGGAAGATAGGGTGCATATTATTGGAGGCTATACCATGCCACCCCGCATCGGCATTGGCATCCACCTCCTAACACCTGCCGGTGTATCTGGAGCACCGCCTCCATAGTGATTGATGCAATCAAGATGATCTGCCACAACAGCCTGCAGTACAGAGGCAGCCTCCCATGCCTCCGGACACCTAGGAGAAGGAACAGGAGAGGCGATCAGTTCAGTGTTCCAAGGAAACATGCACAACCACTGCGTGCATAGGTCAGCGGGAACCCCCCCAGAGGGCCTGAACAGGCAACCCACAGGGGGATGGACCAACGTCTGCCAGCAATACAGCACACCACAACAGTGCACAACGGTGGTCCCTGACACACAGTAGCCACCCAACTATGCAATGCCAGTCACATGGCACAGTGCCCATGCAGCACCACAGCACTGACAGTGGCTGCCGGGTGCACACCAACTGCACCAACAACTGATACATGAGTACAATGGATGCATCATAGTGGTGGGCACCATCCACAGTGCAACACACACAGCTGCCACGGCACATGACACAGGCAGCTATGCCTCAACTCATTTCCCTGCTAACCCCCAATACAAGTGTGAAGGACCATGACAGTGCCTACCTGCTGGAGCCGCTCCGGCACCACCTCTGGGTCCTGCTGCAGCCTGCTGTCCTGCTGCAGCAGCTGCTGTTGCTGCTCTCCAGTGATTCTCAGGGCCTGGGAATGGAACATAGACAGGAACACATCAGTACATAGCCACAGCAGCTGCCCCTCTGCTCAGTGTTGGCCCCTGCCTTGCACGGTCCGCACAGTGGCATGGCAACACAAGCGGTGGTGGGTGATGCATCCCTGCGATGCACACAATGACAGCACACCACCCTGTGGGACATGCCAGGCAGCCCAGCCAACACCACAGTACAGGACTAGGGCACACATGCATGCTGGGCCTACTCACCTGGCTGTGTCACATGCCCATGCCTGACGCACACCTCCAGGAGTCAGAGGTGACCTGGGTACCTCTGCAACAGGTCCCCATACCGGTGCCGACACTACTCACAGGTCCTAGCCACCCCAGTTCAGTGCACTAGTGTGGCAGCAATATCTTGCCATACAGCCACATGGGGCTACTGTAGTGGGGCCTGTCCAAACAGCTGGGGTGCATGGGGCTGGATGCAGGCCACAAGGCTGGCCAGCTCCACCTGCATCCAGTTACTTGCCCGATGAGCCCTGTGCTGCGCCATGTCCCTGCTGAAAGCCATGGAGCAAAATGGCGGCCATAGCCACACATGGCAACAGCATGCACCAGATGCGCAGGCTGAGGTGATATGCGCTGTGTCTGCCAATCTGCAATGGCAGGGATGCGTGACATGTGTGTGGCGGGGTGGGGCCATGTGTGCAGGGTCAGCTAAGGTCAGAGGTCACTGCAGGAGTCAGAGCAGGGTCACGCACTATGCACCAACTGCACAATAGCATCCATGGCAGACTCTGTGTGCCATGGATGCTACTGCGCAGTTGGAGCACAGTGCACAATAGGCAGCAGTGCACCACACAGCACCTGTGCACAGCACCAATGCGCACCATGCATGCGTGCACATTGTGCCACGTCGTGCTCTGGAGCAATCATATGACTTGCTCTGGAGCACTCTCATTGCGTATGGCACAAATACACGATATTCAACTGCCATATGCTAATGAGCTCATCAGCCAATGCGTGGTGTAATGGGGGGCATTAACATATCATTACCATTGTGCCAAAGCCCATTTCCATACGATGCACCATAAAAGCACCACGGAACAGCACAGACCATGGACTGGTACTGCATCCTTGTGAGGTAAGTTGAGCATGCTGCTGGAGCACACTGAGCACAGCGGGCACAGCAAGAGGGGTGGCAATGGGTGTCGCTGCCACTGACACACTGTACTGTCCACACAGGAAGTGACATGTCGGAACCTGAGGAGGTGGGGGAGCATGGGCCAGCTTCACAAAAGCAGAGACAGAGGCCTGTTTGAGGCCTACCTTGACAGGGAGCCACTCTTGAGCAGTGCCACAGGCACACCACAGGCCAGGGCTGGGGCCTAAGTGGAGGTGGCAGAATGTGTCAACCAGCAGGGCAGCCACCAGCAGTCAGTGTAGGAGTGCCACCAGAAGGTGGGCACTGACAAGAGGTGGATCAAGGAGAAGGTGGCAGCCATCTGTGCAGCCCAGAATGCCACTGGAGGGGGCCTGCAGATGCGCCACAACTCACGGCACAGGATGAGCTGGTGGCAGCCACCTTGCACCACAGCACCATGGAGGGTGTGCCTGGTGGTGGATTCCAGACAGATGGCAGCCCATCCCTGCATGGTACGTATGGCAGCAATGCACAGTATGCTGTGCATTGTCGGGAAGGGGCACATGTGGCCATTGCTTAACTGACACACCTGTTTTATCTTCCAGCACTGGCACACCTGCGAGCAGAAGATGGGGTGCTAGCAGCAGCTGCTGAGGTATGAACAGCCTCGGACAACCAGCCATCCACCTCCACTGGCATCCAGGGGCCTGGGAGGATGTAACACACCACCACTGTCTAGCCGGATGTCCTGAACATGGGGTCAGACGGGGCTCTGAATGTGTTTCTACAGGATGCTATTCTCAGCATCCTGTGTGCGGAGACACAGATCGGGGCAGGGTCCAACACCAATGATGACCTCACCATAATCCTGGACAGCATGGGTGGTGTTGTGGGGGAGACACCTATACCAGGCACAGGCAGCACGTCCAGTGACCTGACAGCGGGGAAACAGCTGCCTACTGCTACAGCTGCATCGTGCGGTGGTGGTGGTGCAGCTGCGCAGGTGCTGGGCAGTGTTCAATGGTGAAGAGGCAATGGCAGCAGACTGATGGTGCCACAGGGCAGCTGGACGCAGGATCCACCACTGGGGCGCCAGCTAGGGACACACCCCAAGTGGACCCCACTGTGAAGCATCCACCTGAGAGGGGGCTGTGCAGTGTGGCCGGTCACCACAGGAAGGTCAGCGTCCCACCCAGATTACCCAGGATGCCGACCCAACAGCAGAGCACACCCATTTGCTCCAGGCCTCCATTAAGCAACAGGTGCGAGTTGCAGCTGGGCAGCATGCACTGAGCGCAGAGGTGCACCAGCTGGCTGAGCAGTGTGAGAGGGGCATTGTGCAACTCCTGGCAGGGATGCAGTGCATGCAGGAGGCCATGATGGCATCCATGGATCGCATTGCTCTTCACATGCAGGAGGCCACGACTGTACCCATGGATCACATTGCATAGGTGGTCACAGATGGCTTCACGCTTCTGGCTGCCACAGGGCATGGCTGGCCACCACAGACCCCACATAGTGCATTGTCCACCCCACAAACCCGGCATCAAGCAACACCCACACTGTCAATGCCAGCTCTGATGTTGGCATCCTAGGCACGCCTGGGGAAGGCCTGTTTGGGTGCCTACACACCCCCGCGAAGATCTGGTCACAGTCCCATGGGTCAACTGCTGGGAGGCTGTTGCAAGTACTCTGTGGCCCCGATCAGCCTGTGGCTGCTGATCGGCCCTGGTGCAGCTGTCCCCGTGGCCATGGTGGCCAGAGTTCCATGCGCCGGCCCTGATGTGCCGCCAGCTCTGACCTCAGTCTAATGCTGCTGCCCTGTGTGTGCATGGGTGGCATGTGCATACCACTGGTGTGGCACCTGTGTGTCACACTGCATGCTGCCTGTGTGTATGCTTGCCCGACTGCTGGACCATGTGGCATGGGCATGATGAGAGCTGATCTTCACCAGTTGTACCTGTGCAGTGGTGCTATGCATCTGATCCTTGCCACATGCCAATGTCTGGGCATGTGTGTGTGTTGCTGTGTGCTGCTCTGTGCAGCTGTGTGTGGTAGTGTGCCACCAACTCCCCTGACCTTGCACCATGCCTCTGTGCGTGTATGCCCATTGTCATGCATACCCCTGACTGTGTGCTGTAGCTGTGTGTGTGGCTCATGCATGGTTTTAGCACCACCTACCTTTGTGTACCAGAGTGCTCCTGTGCGTTGGTATCGTGGTGTTGTCAGGCCTACCTCATCAACCATGGATTCCTCCACCCAGGGGGAGCTCTCCACCTCCCTCCAGCACATTGCCTTCATTGTCCCCACTACTGTCACCCTCATCAGCCTCGACAGCTATCCCATGGTCAGTAGCCATGTTGTGAAGTACACAGCAGGCCAGGAATAGGCTACAGGCTTTTGAGGGGCTGTACTGTACTGCACTGCCAGACCTGTCTAGGCAACAGAATTGTGCCTTCAGCATTCCAAATACATGCTCAATGATGTTCCACATGCTGGTGTGTGCCTCATTGTAGCGTTCTTCAGCTGGGGATGATGGGTGCCAGTAGGGGTGAGCAGTCAGGGACTCAAAGCATAGGCGCTGTCACTTGTGTGGATAGTGACATGGTTAGTGCTCTGCCATCCCTTGCTGTGCCCCTTGCCTGCCCTGCTGCCCTTGCTTGCTTGCTCACCCTGCCCTCCCCATTCCATGGCCTGCCCTGCCCATCCCATACTCACCCACTAGGTTGCCTGTGAGGATGTCCCCACATTCAAATCTGTGGCACAGCATGGAGCTGTGCCAGATGAACGCATCATGTGCACTCCCAGGGTGTGTGGCACAGACATTGGTGATGTGCCCTGTGGCATCACACACCAAGTGGCAGTTGATACTCGGGCTCCCCTTCCTATTGATGTATGCAAGGCCCTCAGGGCCTGGTGGCATGCGGATGCCCACATGGGTGTTGTCAATGGCCCCAAGCATGCCAGGCATACGTGCTACCCTGTGGAAGTCTTGCACAGCTGCTGTACGCTTCACCTGTGTGCTGTGGAAATGGATGTATTCTGAAGCACGTGGCAGCAGGGCACTGAGGAACTATGTGAGGAGGCATGATGTGGCCAACTGGGTTATGCCTGTGGTGTCCCCTGTTGTTCTCTGGAAGGTGCCCGTGGTGATCAGGCACATGACTGCTGTGACTTTCGTCTCCACAGACATTGCATGGCTCTGTCTTGTGGGTGCCTGCATCTCCTCACTGCACAGCTCACAGAGCTGCCTCAGAATTGCCCTATTCAGGCAGTACCGGCCCAGTATCTCAGTGTCAGTGAAGTTCTCGAAGGCGGCGTGGGCATGGTACCACCTCTGTTGGGCATACCGCTGACGGGCCCTTCCTCAGCCACATTACTGTTCTGCCTGCCCCCTCACACTCCTCATTATGGCCTCCATCATGTATGGCACACTGTCCATGGCCCCTGCTGTCTCGTCTCCCCCTGGGCGGTTGGCTGCTGTGGGATGCGTGGTACCCTGGTGCATTGCCTGGCACTGTGCCTGCCTTTCCTGTTCAATCTCTCTGCCCCTTCTCCCTTTTGAGTGCCACCTCTGTCACTCTTCCTCTGTGGCTGCCTCTGTCTGTATGTCTTGGTCTTTCTTTCTTTGTTTTAGGCTTTCTCTCTCTCTCTCTCTCCCCCCTCTCTCTCTCCTGGCGCACATGCTGTCTGTGTGCTTGCACCTGGTCTTTATAGGCTCAAGTCTGCTCGGTGCAGCTTGGTTTTGCTCCACACATGCGTCATGGTTCCACGGTTGAATAACGCACTGCGCTGGATATTCATGGGCACATCCCCTGCAGTTGCACCTGCATTCATTATAGTTGCACAGTGATGCAGTGGTATTTGCACTGTGCATTGGGTCCCACTGAATATGGCTCCTTGGCACACTTCCGCACTTGCGCCGGCACAACTCAGGTGCGCAGCTTTGAATATCCGGGCCAGATTGCATAATCATTTCTTTAAATCCCAAAGTTGTAATTGTTTTTCATTTTGTAAAATGTTGTATTCTTCTGATACTGATGTGTGCTACTGTTTTGTAATTCAGTGATAAGTTTGTATGCTTTTGACCTGGGTCAAGCCTGAAAAATGACTGTTGGTCCAGTGCTCCTTACCTGGTTAACAAATTTAACTAAATAAATAGAATTATTGCGGCAACCTGCTCAATAGTCTTCATAATGATAAGAACAGTGCTTCTGCACCATAAATATATACACATTACCATCACAAGATCAGCCGTGTTGGCACATGTCAACTCTTGTTTACCTTCTTGCTTACAAGGATACAAACACTGTTGTCTCTGTCCTGAGTGCTTTGTGCCACAGCATTTTGTGGAACAGCATAATGTCAGTTTAGACAGTGCAGAGTTTTTATTCCTCCTAAAAATAACTATAGTATATTCAACACCTCAGTACAAAAATGTTTCTTTTCATAAGTTTATACATTAATACATTTTTAAGAAATGCAATTAAAAAAAAAGTTATGTTAAGGGCTGGGGTAGAAATAGAGAGTAAGGACTAACATGACATCACTACATTATTTTGGGCCCGAGAAACCACAAAAGGATCAACAGGGAGAAAGCACATTGGCACAACCCCATGATAAATATAAGAAACTTTTTTTTATTTTACTTAAACACAATTAATATTGTTAGCACTTGCTAGCAATAAAATAAAACAACATACAGTTAAGACTTCCATTGATGAGTAAACTGGTTTCTGAAATAAAGTTAAATAAAAGCCCCAAGTGTACTGTATTTCTCCTTACACTGTAGGTAACAGATGGATGTAACTGGAATATAAATCATTCTCTTTACTGACATTCTGTGTACTCCACTGGCAATAAACATACTGGGATAGGCAAGACTGGGAGGCAGATTCGCAGATGTGCAATGTAATTAAAGAGATCAGTCTATAAATTCAAAGCTGGCATAAATCTGAGCATATTGTTTCTGAATCAACTGTCCAAACTGGTCCAGAAATAACTCAGCATATTATGTGTCACTAAGCCAAACTGGACCAAGTTTGCCACATCCACACTTAACTTTCTATTTGAGCCCAATGGAAGTTCATGACTCAGGACGGGTGTCAGTGAGTTCAGGTTGATGGTTAATAGAGAAAGCAAATGTCATAGTCCGGAGCCTGTGTTGCCTCTTCAAATATCAAGTTTTTTTTTATCAATTTATTTACTCATGATAGCCTAGCTGAGATGATAAATGTAATTTCCTGTATGGTTCTGTTTCTGCCCATACTTGCAGTGGGTGGACTGGAGCACTGAGAGCTTAAGTCACTTGCTCAGGGTCACACAGTGAGATTTGGCTTTAGCAGGGTTTGAACCCGCGATCTTTAGGTTCCCAATCTACTGTGCTTTAACTACCAGACCACAGTGTTTCATTTCAAGTTTCACTGGATCAGTAGGTAGCACTCTTGCCTCTTATGCTGGAAGATTAGAAGGCTGTGAGTTTGTGCCCCATGCCAACAACTTGAGCTAATACCTACTATTAACACTATAGTGCAGAGTTTTTTTTTTGGGGGTTGATATTGCATAGTTGAAGTGGTATCCTTCATCTGAGATGTTAAATTGAGGTCAATTCCCCATCTCAGTGGAAGATAAATATCCCATGTCAGTTGTTTTACTAAGTGTAGGGAAAATTATCTTTGTTTAATCAATTATCAGTCATATACAAGGGAACACACAAAGAAAAAGAACAAACCTAAGACCCCACTAAGACAAAAAACAAAGATAAAAAAAAAATCATACACATTTGTTCATATTGCACTTTGTACCCCCAATAACTTATAAAGCAAACCAAATAATCAGGGCCCCCATATTCAAAGGAGATGTGTGTCATATCTCGGCAGAAACTGGTGATGTGCTGTGCAACCCCATCAATGTGCCGCAGCATGATATTCATAAGTGCGGGATGAGCCTGCCACAAGGGAATGGGCCTGAGTGCATAAAAATGTAAGCTGCACATGAGGAGGGGGCATTCCCATGCATATCCTGCACAGCTGCATATTTAGTGGAAATGTGCCATGCAAATGCCAGGAATGTGTGGCGCAAAGATAGGCCAGGAAAAGCTGGACTAAATCGGCCAGCCACCCACAGGCAGGCCATGGCAGTGCAGGCTGGTGCGCAGCAGCCTGCCTGGCCCAGCAGTCTAGTGGCAACCCCCTCTCATCCCCATTCACTGTTTGCAAAACGAATCACCCCTGGAGCCCATCCCCACAATGTAAGCAACTTCTCCCATCCCTAATCACCATTTGCAATACACTCACCCCGAGCCAATTTCCATAGTGTAGGCCAACCCCCCTCCCAACTATGAACCCCGATCTCAAGCAAATGACCTGCGAGCAATTTTCATAGTGTAGTGGCCCCCAACCACTCAGGTACCCACATCCCATCCCAATCCCTTTCCCATCCAGGCACATCTGAACAGTTGGCAATCAGCACATCCCTCCTCACACCTCCTCAGCTGCCTGCAGACTGAACTATCTGGGACAGTGTACAATATGTACTACATGCCCACAATGGGTGTGTAGTATATATTGTACACTGTCATGGACAGTTTCATCAGTGAGCAGCCAAGGAGGTGTGAGGAGGGATGTGCTGCTCGCTGACTGTTCGGACGTGCTAGGACGGGGGAATGGAGTGGGATGTGGGTACCTGAGTGGGTGGGAGGCCACTACGCTATGGAAAATTGCTCATGGGTCATTTGTTTGCGATCATGGTTCATGGTTGGGAGTTTGGGTTGCCCTACACTATTGACATGGGCTTGGGGGTGAGTGTATTGCAAACGGTAATTGGGGATGGAAGGGGGGTTGTCCTGCACTGTGTGGATGGGCTCAGGGGGTGATCCTTTTTGCAGCTGGTGATCAGAGATGAGAGGAGAGTTGCCCTACACCATGGGGATGGGCTTGGGGGATGATTCTATTTGCACTCGATGATTGGGGATGGGAGGGGGGTACCTCTAGCCATCCATGGGGTGGCAGGGTTGTTTTGTACTCTGTCCCTTTATGATCATGGCAGGTTGGGGGCTGGCCTGCTATATTCTGTTGGGTGCAGCCATGCTAATGGGCTTGTAATGAGCATGTATGCCCAATGAGCTCATTAGCATTTCCCTGATGAATATCATGCTTGGGGTCATGGCACATCCAGGTATGCAACACGCACAGCTCACTGGTGGTATGCAGCACAGTTCCGCAGCAGCTGCCCACTATGGGCTGTACACCCAGAGTGGTTATTCTGGCAGTGTGCACGATCAGTACCGATTAAGCATACTGTTTGAATATACCCTGAAGGCTGGCTGGAGCACTATTCTGTGCAGCACATCTTTGCCCCCGTGCAGTCGATCAGCTCTGAATTTGTCCCCCCAGGTTCCAACAAATTCATTCCAAGGAGAGAAAAAAGAATTTTCCTTAAACTGGATGCAAATGAATGTTCTTCCACAGGATCCCAAATCTATATATCACAAGATTTTATGTTAAATTCTTTCAAAGATTCAATCAATGTAGTCTTTAATGTTATTTCTCTCTGAACAGTAAAATGTCTTTAAACTGCTGATAAATTGTTGTGCTATTACCTTCAGTACATCTCCATAGACTTGACACCTATTGATTACCAAAAAAAATTTAAAATGCAAACATCACCAGTAAAGTTCCTCTTTACTTGCTCTGCAAGTACTTCTTCTGCACATTCTAAAAGGAATTCTTCTTTCAAAGGTCCACATTGTTTCCCTGATTTAGCCAATAACCGAGAGCCTCTAAACTCCCTTGGTGTGGTATGTTGGTATAAAATGAAATGATATCCACTGAAACCAAATATCACTGTTCTTCCACCTGCATGTCCCCAGGACATCTAACATCTGGGTAGTATCCCTAATGTATGATGCCCCCCCCCCCAGGTGATGCACAGCTGTCATGGTCTACCCTTTTTCTGATCCTTTTGCTGCAATTATAAGGTTAAATATATATACAAAGTTATGAATTAGTTGCTGATAGCAATTTTTTCTCTCTTTCAGGATCAAAGGAGTGTTACATTACCTCTGGTGTGAAAAGCCTTCAAATAAAATACCATGAAGTTGTGGCACCATTTTATGCAACTCTGATGTATTGTTATAGATGTTTTGAAACAAGTACTGTAGGTGGTGGATTTTAGTATTGTTGATTTGATGTGTTTCTTATGATAGAGGATTATTTATAAGTAGGTATATAGCACTGTGCACTTTGATAGTATGTATGCTCATGTATTTACATTTGGAACACTATCATTTTAAATGCTCTTCAATTTTACCTGGTGTACTCTGAATGAGAACCACCCCCTGATGACGTACAGATGTACAGAACTGGTTGGGGTTCCCAGTAGCAATGCCTGGTCAACTGATACACTGTGTTATGTTTTAATATTTATAATAAAGAATGCCTGCATCTGAAAACTTGGCTGAGGAGTGCTGCTGGTAGATGAGAAGGTGGCAACTGAGGATAAGGCAGCATGCAGCTGAGGATGAGGTGACATACAGTTGTGGATGAGGCAGATGAGGCAGCAGCTGAGGAGGTGGCAGCTGCCAAGGTGGCAGCTGAGGATGAGGCAGCATTCAGCAAAGGTTGGGTGGCATGCAGCTGAGAATAAGGTGGCATGCAGCTGACGATGAGGCAGCATAGAGCTGAAGATGAGGTGGCACTCAGCTGAGGATGAGGTGGATGAGACAGCAGCCAAGGACATTACAGCTGCTGAGCATAAGGTGACATAAAACTAAGAATGTAGTGGAAGCTGTGGATGATGTGACAGCTAAAGATGAGGCAGGAAAGGTTGAGATGGCCTGCCACCTGAGGAGGTGGCAGCAGCTGTGTTGATAGCAGCTGGATACCTTTGAAAAGAATGGCAAAACACATTGATACACAGCTACTGTATGGCACCTCACTAGTCATTACTGTATGTTCTGTCAGTGTCAGCCAAGTCCAGTTACTGTAACCTGCAAAAAGGAAAAGAAAAAGAATGTTGTATACTTACGATTACAGCTAGATGGTTTTGCCATGATGTATGTCACAACAGTGCCAGTGGGGTCAAGGACCCCATCAGCAGGGTACACAGGAGGAGAAGAAGGCAAAGGTGGCAGCAACAGTGCTTATGGTAGTGTATAAAGACCTGTGAAAAGGGGCCAGCCTGCTGGTGCAGGGGCAGGGTGCCCAACTGCGATGCTGATGACCTGGGTTTTGGAACAGACCTGGGAACATCAGAGGGCCGGCCGGGGGAAGAAGAATTGAGCATCCTAAGGACTGCTCTCCTTCTCCAGGAGGTAGGGGGATAGACTGTCTGTCTCGATGTGGACCCCTAGCGGAGGCTGGAGGTACCCCTGTGTCAGTGCCAGTACTTGTGGGGCATGGGGCGGATGTAGGATATCGTTGCATATCCACACCCCAGGGGTAAAATCATAAAAAATCGTGGCCACCACCCATGAAGCCCACTCGCTCCTGCTCTGCTCGCACTCCATGGCACTTCTGGGATCCGACCTATCCCGTCATCCGCTATGGCCAGTAAGAGCTCTGTGCCCCGCCTTGGGGGGCAAGCCAAGGAGGCAATGCTGGTGGGCTCTCCTGCCAGCACCCTTGTCCCATCACTGTGTAAGTCCTGCTGATGTGATGGCCCCACCCTGGGGGCAAGCCAGGGGGTTTCGGGCCTGGGAATTAGGTAAGTCCCCAGAGTGTGATGAAGCAGCCAAGAGTAGGCAGGGGCCGAGAGACTAGGTGGGCAGCAAAAAAAAAAAGAAACAACTGTAAAAAGAAGGGCAAATACATAGATGTCATATGTCATTTCACTATGATCTGTCAATGTCAGCCAAGTCCAGTCACTGTACCTGCAAAAAAAAAAAAAGAGGCTGTATGCATACAATTATAGTTGGATGGAAATGCTGTAATGTATGGCTTGAAAGTGCCCATGGGGATAAGAACCATGTCAGCACTGCACCCAGTAGGAAGAGGAGGAGAAGACGGGAGAAGACTGGCAGCTGAGTAGGAAGAGGCATCTGAAGCATGTAGAAACTGGGCATGATATCAATCCTGTGCAGCTCATGGATGTATGTGTGATTGGTCTTCTCTCAGAGCTGGCATTGGAAGAGTATTCTTTATCCTTAAATGAGACTTTGCCTAAGGGCTTGATTCATAACAAGCATGCAGCCAAGTCCACACCCACAGAGGACCATAGAAAGCCGCAGAGGCCCCCCTATGCACAGGCTGTGCACCTTTGGGGCACCCAGCAGCATCCACCTGGCTGCACAATCTCTCTGTGCCTGATCTCTGGCCATGCAGCGAGCTCCACCCAGGGTCAGGACAGGGGTGGGCTGGGGCAGGGACAGACAGTCGCCCCATCCACTGTGCTGCTAGGGCAGCATACACAGCCAGTGGAGAGGGTGTGGGCTATGTGGCTCTAGGGATGCCATAATGCCTATTATAAGTCTAATTAATTATTCAGGAGATAAAGAAGCTCATTGATTGGCTGCCGTGCCTATCTGAAGTCTGTAAGAAATTCCCAGCACAGCAGCCACTCAGCTGTTCCCACTACTGAGAGTGTTTACTGACAGCCTACTCTGCACTTGTATTTCAAATGTTTGCCCACGTTTAAAAAATCAAACTCCAAAGTTCAGAAGTTTAACAATATATTTGCAAAGTTACCGTAGTATTTTTCTTTCTCCTCTCGATGTACCAACATGAATGCCTGTTTCTAAAATAAAAATATTCATGCCATTGGCAACGTTTCAGATGTATAATATTTAAATAAAGTCCACTTATTGGACAACAGGACTGTCTCTCCTGACTTCCTTCTTTTTGATTAATTGTGCAACTTACAAACATAATAGTGCACCTCATTAGCATGCTCCCAGTGAATAGTCATGCCTACATTACAGGGGCGACCAGGGATGATGCGCCACCACAGAAACAATTTCAAAAACAAGAGGCATGAACTGTAAAGAAATGATTACTGCAATTAGACTTATAATACCAATAATGACCTCAGAACCATTCATTTCCTGTAAATTAATGAATGGCTCAGTGGGGTTGGCCCTCAGCTGTGCCTTGGGCTACCCTTCCCCCCAGCTGGTTGGGGCTTCCCTTCCCCCCAGCTGGTCATTAATCTCCAGGAAATGACCAGCTCTTCTGTCATTATTGCTTAATGCCATCCTGTCTTGACCTGAGCCCAAACAGCCGTAGCACCACTGGCCCATGTCACCAGCACCGGCTGGTATTTCTCCAATGGCCTGTAGGGCATATGGCAACCCATAAAGGATTAATACAGGCATGCCATATCCCACATATCCCTGCACTGCAAGGGGTAGGGAATCTACTGAGGAGCCAGCTCAGGCATGTGATTGGAAACTCTGCAGTCCTGATTGTGGTGCCTCTTGCACCACCCACAGCTCCAGCATGAGGAGCTGCACACACAGGTGGTGGGGGAGAAGCTGAAGATCACACCTATATCCTTGTGGACCTGGGGTGTACAGTGGTGTGGTGGGTATACACTTGTTTTAAGTGTATCACCATCACATTTGTGGATTGAGCCATTAGTTTGCACAACAGTGTCACTTAGTCAGTAGTGAGTCTCCAATAACCGCTGTCATTTGGAATATAACAGCAGTGAGCTTGTTGTGTCTGCTACTCGGTTGTTTTAACCATCGTGAACTGATGACGTTGTGTTAATGATTTTTGTAGATCATATTTGTTTTTCATATGTGCAGAGCTGCTGGTAGGCAAGAGTCAGTGTGGGTGATAGGTTTCATGACAAACAAGAAAGTATACTGCAAAAAAGTGAGGTGACATTGCAGCATTGTGGTTTGTGTCCTGGTGCAGGACAACAGAGTAGCACAGGCTCATGAACTAATGGGATCACGTAAAGTAAAATGATGCTGACTACATATTTTACTGTCTGCACAGTACACTGACAGCAGCAGCACATCACCGAGCTTGAGAGACTTCTACAGAGAGACTAATTAGAATTGCAAGAGACAAAAAACAACCAGCTTTGTGTGAGCATTCACTCAGAACATGAAGCTGACTGAAGAAACAATTCTCCTCACTCATGTTATGCGTGTTCTACAAGTACGGTAAATTGACTGAATAGTTGCATCCTTTGCTGTGACAGACAAAACAGCATAGAAAATGCTTTAATATTTGGTGTTACCTGTCATGCAACATTCTGTCAGTGCCTATGGCTAGTAAGATGGAGTAACTGAAATGTTATGTGAAATGTTACTGCATTTTATTGTTACTGAGGCATCAGAGAAACACACAATTTGCCTTATAGAAGGTGTGCCTTTCTGTAATGAAAACAGAGGATGTGAAACATTGAGAGAGACTAAACAGCATAGATTTTGTATGTTGGACCTGTGGATGAGAGGGCAGTGCTTAATAAGAAATAACTGGCTGGTGATAATGGTGATGGCTAATTATGCACATGTAGTAACCTACATTGCTGCTTGACTTTGAAACTAGCAGCAGAGGTGACTGCAATTTTTGTTTTATTTTTACTGAGTTATCAGAGAAGCAGGCAATTTGTTTTATGAGCAGGTGTTACTTTTTACAATGGAGAGAGAGAGAGAGAGAGAGAGGGTCCGTACTACTGTATACCATTTCCACAGGGAACAGGAGAGACCACCACTGCAAGCTAAACAGTTGAGAAACAAAAAGGAATGAGAAAGACCACCCAGTGAAAACAATAGTTTGGAATAATGTCATTGCAGGCTGCAGGGCAGCACACTCATGTGTTTGCACCATATCATTCTCAATCACACTACCAGTCCAGACTGACGACCATACCACAGGCTGTATACACCTACCCCTAATAAGACCATGAGAATGAGAAACAAAGATGAATGTTACAATGCAGCAAAAGAAAAAAAAAAGATATGAACAAGCTTGTTGCAGGTGCTCCTGCTCACTGAAGCAGTACACTCCTACTGCCAAAGCAGTCCAAAACAAATTGCTGATGTGCTGTCTCCCAGTATCATTGAGAAAATCTCTTAAAGAGTTTTTGTTGAAACAGAGATAGTGAAAGATACACAATATAACGTTAACTGTGAAAGATCAAGAAAGCATACATTGTTGTGATTGTAACTTTCTTTAATGAATAATACAAGATAATAGGAAACTTGTAAAGCATTAAAAGTCAGAAAACAGACTGTACAGAGATATTCATAAAACAGTGTTGCAGTAAGTGACAGTGTGCCAGTGAAACAGTGTGTCTACTTCTTTCAAGCCTCATCCTCATCTGGGATGATGAAGCCACCCTTCCCATCTTCCAGTGAAGAATGTTCTCCATGTAGAAGCTCTGCCTCCATGACTGTTTCATCCATCTCTAATGCCAGTGTTGATGATGTACCCTTAGAATTATCACCTTCACTCAAGCAAATACTGCTGCTGTTCTGTTTCATGGAATGTGGTGCAAATTTGTTTCAGTGAATGCTTGCATACCAACATTCCTGGGAAAGAGATCGGTATGCCTTTTAGATGGCCCATACAGAAATGAAGGCCCACTCTACACTGACACTGGAGTGGAGACAGCTGAGGTACTTCAAAACTACTGATGCCAATGCTGGTCAACCAGTAATTCGGAGCTCCAGTACAGCAAAGGCTCATTATTTATAGCGAGGTGCTTGACATCCACAAGTATGCACCCACAGTTCCTTCAGCCACATTCAATCAGACAGCTTCCTATGCCTCCTCCTGTTTCTCTCCTATTGCTCCAATCCACTTGAGATTATACTGCCCATAGAAGATTGGGTAGAGGAGTCTGTATCTGAAATCATGAGATTGATGCCTCATCCCTTTCTGTTCTACCAGCAGTTGGTTTCCATTCCAGGTTTAATAGCTGCTAGTTAAGTATTTGTGTTGTTTATACCCAGTGAATCTGGAGCCCTGTCAAGTTTTGAACCTGCTCTTGCCTGCCTTCAATTGTAGATGAAAGCCCATGTTTATATTTGGGATCAAGGACAGTGGCGATCCCAAAGTTTGCAGATTGCAGGATGCTGCAAAGGTGGGTGTTATATTACAACAACTACAGCATGTGCTACATTAGGACACGACTAATAGACTTTCTACTGCCATCTAGCTTCTGCAACACATTCAGAAGTTCAGCCTTACCTCCATGAGAAGTGTGATGACCTTGCAAATGCAGACAGTGTTTCCTATCGCTACCAGCCTGGCATGCTAAAGCAGCACTAGGATCATTATCAGGCCATCTGTGAGTCACTATTGGTCTCGTCTATTGATAGATATCTGAACACTTCATCACTTTCAGTTTGTGTGTATGAGCATGTATTCTGACACAGCCTTGTATTGCTCAAACAAATTCTATATCAAATATGGAGTGGAGTTCCATCTGGAGATTACTTCAAACTTTAATGAGTTCTGAGGCAGTTTATTTTGAATCTGCAGCTGTTGCAGATGATCCTATGCCTTTCCTGATCTGGCAGAGAGTGTACAAATTTGCTGGCACAGAGGAAGCAGATCCTTTAAGTCTAGTTAGTACAGTAACTATTGGACAGCCAGGCTAAGGCAGTGTGCCAGGCTCTGCAGACTGAACAAAACATCATTAATACACTTGGCCATATATTTTTGTTTTGATCTTTCTCTTTATCCGCCTTACTAGCACCATTTTCCACTCATTCAGAGCCCCATAAGTGCTCACGTTGTCCATTGGCGCCCCTGGAATCTGCTCCTAAAGTGACCCCCCACCCTGCGCTCAGAGATCCTAGGTCCCCAGTATACCCCCCCCAGGCAGGGTGAGGGAAGGATAACCCTTACCTTTTCCTGAACAACGGTGGAGCAGGTGGACACAACGGAGTCTGCCCCCGGTGATCGCTGGTGACATGATCTGGCACAAGAAGGGTCGTCACCTAGGAGTGAGGGCTCCATTTTCCATTTTCTAGTAAGCCCATACCCCGCGGTCGTCCAGCACACAGGGAGAGTAATCAGGAGGCATCGTCCGGGCCTTAGCTCCTTCCAAGGCTCTCAGCTGATACTGCCCCACCCATTGTGTGTCCCAACTTGCATCGCCAATCCCGGGTTCACCCATGAGATGGTGATATAGCAGCGGGACAGACGCACCACCCTTCCCCAGAGAGGGAGAGCTGCCTCTGGGTGCTCAATCCCTCTCTCTCCCTGCCAACCCCCAGTGGTCCGAATCCATCACCAAACCCGGGTCGCCATTGTGAAGCGAGGTGTGGCGACCAGCGCCTCAACCCTCAGCACCACTGGGCTGGCCACTTGGCCATATTTGATCTATTATCACTGTCTATGAATTGAACTTTGAACATATGAACATATGAAAAATGCCAGCAGATACAGGCCCTAAGCTCTATTGAGTCTGTTCAAGTGTGCAGCTAGCAGTGTATTTTTCTGCAGCTGCCCCCAATATGGTGTTGAACTTTCCCCTGATCCTGTCCCACCCTCTCTTAAGACTGCCCACCGACTTTAACATTACCACCTCCTCTTGCAGTGCGTTCCACCCATCCACCACCCTTTCTGTGAAGTAGTGTTTTCTCATTTCCCTCTTGAACTTCCCCCCTCCAATTTCAGACTGTGCCCTGTAGTGTTTCTTCCTCCCTTTAATCTAAAATCCCCTCTGTACTAACCTTGTTTATGCCCCTCACGTATTTGAAAGTTTCGGTCATATCCACTCTATCTCTCCTATCCTCCAAGGAGTACATGTTGAGCTCCTTTAATCTGTCCTTGTAGTGTTTGCCCTCCATTCCCATGATCATTCTGGTGGCTCAGTGCAGGACCCCCTTCAGCAATTTGACATCTTTTTTTAAGTAGGGTCACCAGAACTGCATGCAGTACTCCATGTTTGGTCTGACAAGCGACCTGTACAGTAGTAGCATAACCTTCCACCGCCATGAGGTGATGTCCCTGGCAATATACCACAGCATCTTATTAGCCTTAGCTACTGCCTTACACTGCACTGCACTGAATGGTTTATCTGCTCTATGATTATCACCCCAAGATCTTTATCCTCTTCCATAATGGATAACTGTACCCTCCTCTCCAAACCTGTCTCAGAACTCTTGGTTTCTGGCTCCTATGTGCAACACCTTGTACTTCTTTGTGTTAAAACCCAGCTGCCATGTGTCCAACCAGCATTTGAGTTTATCCACATCCTCCTGCAGTCCTAGCCACCCCTCTGTGCTGTCCACCACTGCTCCGATCTTTGTGTCGTCTGCAAATAGGCTGATATTATTACTAACCCCATATGCTATGTCAGTAATGAAGATGCCAAACAACACTGTTCCCAGCACTGATCCATGTGGAATCCTGCTTGTAACATAATTTGATAACCAGCCTCTCTTGTGGCACTGAATCAAATGCCTTGCTGAAGTCTAAGTACAGGACATCCACTGCCTGGCCCCTGTCAATTGCCCTTGTTTCCCAATATAGAAGTCAATCATGTTTGTCTGGCAGGATCTACCAGAGAGAATTCCATGCTGTCTGCTGTCCTGGCAACTATTTTCCTCCAAAAAGGTGACTAGCATGTACTGGAAGATAGTCTCCATGAGCTTTCCCATGGTGGTGGTGAGGCTGACTGGCCTATAGTTCCCAGGCTCATCTTTAGGTCCACTTTTATGGACAGGCACCACATGCGCCATCCTCCAGTCTTGGGGCATGCAACCAGTCCTCAGTGAAGTGCTTAATAAGTCTGCCAGCAGTCCTGCCATGGTCTCTGCCATCTCCCTCAGCACCCTGAGGTGGATGCAATCCAGACCTGGTGCCTTATCTACCCTCAGTGCTGTAAGACCTTCTAGTTCTCTGCTCTCTGGGATTTCCCTCTCTGTAGGTTCTGCCCCACTTGTACTCACTGCTCCCTTTCCCTGTGGCATTGGTCCCTGCTTTTGCCCGAGTAAATACAGAGCAGAAGTAGTCATTGAGCACTTCTGCTTGCTCCGCCCCATTATCTGCCCAGCCCTCAGCCACCTTGATCCTGACAATTTGATCCTTACAGCTTCTTTTCTGTCTGATGTATCTGAAAAAAACCTTCTGTCCCTCTTCTATCCCTGTGCTAGCCTACACCCTCTTGCTGCCTTGGCTGCCCTGACCAATCAGCTCACCTCTCTTGATTTCTTAATGTATTCCCCCTTATCCTCCACCTTTAAGGATCTCATGTATTTCCTAAACGATGCCCTCTTTTCCTTAACACTTCAAAGTACCTCTCTGCATAAACAACTTGGCCTCATTGACCTGCCTTCCTGCTTTTAGAGCTTAGAACATGAGTTTGTGACCTCCTCTAACCCAGTTTTGATAATCTCTCATTTCTAATTGCCATTCATGTGTGGTTGGATTCTGGTGATGTTCCCCTCCAGAATGTCCCTCATCCTTCCAAAGTCTGCCTGCCTGAAGTCTATCACCATAGTCCTGGTACTGGATGTCTTCTTCCCCATACTGAGTGAGAACCCCACTGTGTGGTAGTCACTCCCTGCTAGGGAATCCCCCACCTCCAACCCCTGCATGTTCTCACCATTTGTCAGCACAAGGTCCAGTATATTTCCCTCCCTAGTTGGCTCCCTAACCAATTGCACCAGGAAACTGTCATGGAAAGCTTCCAGGAGGACCTGTTCCCTGCTGTTTGAGGTAGCAGGGAAATAATTAGGATGCAACCAATGGTCAATTTCATCCAGAACTGCTGATAATATTTTTCTCTCCAGTGCATGACCCACACAAGGGTTTCATTGCCAGTATGCAATGCTGCTGAATGCTGAAACAGTGGCTGCTGTACCAGTTGGACTGACCACACTTGGTATCTAAGTCGCATATTACCCAAGGTACTTGGGCTCCATGTGCTATGGGAGAAATATAGCATCTCCTTGCTATATGCCCACTTTTCCACATAGCTGCACTTAAATGGATATAGATGGGTGCTGTATGCTACAAGGCATAGCTTGCTGCATGTGAAAGTATGTCATAGAGTTCAGGAACTGCATGATGAGAGAAGTAGCTCTGATTGGGCAACTGTCATTGTAGGCAGGCTCTGGACATAAGTTAATGAAAACCTTCATCCTCAATGAATTAATACAGAAGCATATCTATGGCCAGCATCTCGTCCCTTGCCCCATTCAGTTCCCAGGCCACCGTATGGTTTGGGGGATATTTGATGTGGTGCTTCAAGATTTTTTGGATTGTGGGCTGCACCTGTTTTTTAAACAGCTGGACTCAGTGAAAATGGGGGAATATGTGACTCAGATATCAAATAAATAAATAAATATACAAGTAATAAAAATTAAGAAGGGGTACTAAAACCAGATATTTTGGGTGTTACTTTACTTCCAGTGATAATGATTTTATTCTGTGCTACTTAATGCTAATTTTCAGCTACCACTGGTGATAGCACATACTTTACAAGGCAGCACAATATCCTCCTCCTTGACAATCTTCTCAGCCTCATCGATACTGACCTTTGCCCCCATATGTGGCACTATAGAATGCTTTTTGGTATTGCCACTACCAGTTGTCATGAGTTCACACCAGCTGCCACTAACTCTTGGTATGAAACCCGCCTTACTAAAGTATGTGTTTGTCTTCAGGTATGTATGTTGACCATTTGTTCCAATAAGACTCCTCTTTTTATCATAGATCACTCTGTCCTGGACTTTGGCATATGGCTATCATCTTATTTTCTACATCTAAAGCATAAAAGTTCCACACTAAATATTTTGATGCCCTGGGCTTTATATGTATTTATTTAGTTAGATTTTGTTGACCGGGAAAGGAGGGCTAAGCAATTCTGTCTATTTTCAGCCTCATCCTGGGGTGAGGGAGCAGGAGACACAGATGGAAACCAGCTGAAATTTAACCAGTTTAAGCTGCTGATGGTGTTTTTAATGAATGGTGGAACATTTTCCAGGACACCAGGGAATTGCCATACTCTGCTGGCAGGAAGTACTGACTGCTTCCTGTTAGAGATCATGATGAATCCAGGGGAGAAGTGTGGTGCTGGTGGAGCTAGGGGAAAAAAGGAGCTGACCTCCTCTGTTCCTGAGTAATTAAACCTCCCTTTTACTATGGAAAGCTTAATGCTATTGGACATTTCTGATGATGTTGATGAACTTGCTGCAGAAGAACAGTGGCTACAAATGGATCAGAGTGAGATAAAGAAATATCCGCTGCAAATAATGGAGGAGGAGGAAGCCATATTCAAACAGGAAAAGTCAAAGTTGGAAGAGAACCAAAAATGAAAGTGGTGTTCAGTAAGTCTGCTTTTCTTTTCTAGCAAAAAGTTTCAGATGGCAATGCCGGCTTCTTCTAGCTACACCGCCTGCCAAATGGGGCACAGAAACAGAGAATGCCCTGAAACGGTATCACCGATAGGTGCTCCTCACCGTACGGAGGTAGAGCAGCAATCCTGGAGCCAGCAAAAGGCACTAATTAAGGCAGGTTGGATCCACTGTGCTGAAATGAACAACTGGATCCCAAACCCTGACATACCACTTCTGGGTGCTTTGAGACAATGCTCAGAGGGTACAGCGTGCAGCAGAGGACACAATGCCTTCTCAAAATGAAGGCAAGAACTGCCTCTATGTCTAAAAAATGTAAGGCACCTGTAATACGTGATGAAATTGGGGTTGAGAGCAGTCCAAGAGTACAGAGTACAGTAGAAGTCACATTAAACTCTTCCTCCAACTCACTGGTTTAGCATTTTTCAATGAGTTGCTTAGAGTGTGCACTGCTCACTGCAATGAATTAATAAAAGTTCACAAATGCTTTGTCTGTAGCTGCTGTTCAGATTCAGCTTATGTTGCAGCTCTCTGGAAACTTTGTTTCAAAGCAGTGCAATGAGCAGTACACCAATTAAGCAACCCATAAGAAAAATGCTTACGCACTGAGTTGGAGGCCGATTTTACCACTGCAGAGTGAAGTACTGTACTGTACACTACATGCCTGAGCTATGCAATTTTCTATTACCCCTGTTATTTTTATATACAGTAAGCATAATTATAAGTTTATGGATGCTACTCAAAGTACAGTAGTGCAACTAAAATTATGGCAGGTTGCATCTGTATGAAATACCACAAGTGAGCACGGAACAGCCTCAGGAGCTCAGGCAAGCAATGGAGCAGGCTAACATGGATGACCAAAAGGAACAGGTATTGATTGACTGGGGAGAGGCCTGCTCAGTTTAGCAAACAATGGAGTCACCTCTATACAGTAGTGAGCACCAGGAAACTGTTTGTGTTTGCTGGCTTTCCTGTGACTTTGCATTGAGTCTCCTTGAACAAAGTGGAAAGTGACACTAAGGATCGATATGTGAGCTCGCCCTCTGCATCTATGGGAGGCGGTAGGAGTAGTCAGGGAGCAAAAATGAATAAGAATCTTAAATACAATATGCCCCCTGCATCTCCAACATAAATATAAACATTCTCTGATGCATTGTATGATTGAAAAAAAAGTTCACCACCTGCAAATTTCAAACCTGGGTCTCCGGCACACCATACACAACCACTGACTCAGCCTGCTATATTATGGAGCCAGGACATTCATCACACACGTATTTAATGCCTCAAGATAGTGCTGTGCAAACCGGTCAAAAAATTCAGCTGTGGTCTCCCGCGCTTCCCCTTCTACAGCCGCTCTCCTCATTCCATGGGATCCATGCAGGCCATCCAATAACTGTAGTGAAGCACCTGTTAACCCCCACACAAGCAAATACCCTTACTCATTCACTGTGCCTGATCCTTGTGAGCTTCTTCATGCACCCTTCCCCCTCTCTCTGCTCCACTCCAAAGGGTATGCGTTCACGATGTTCTTTGCAAAATGTTGTCTCCTGTACAGTAGTTCTACAGTATTGTGCTATTCTTCCTCTCACAATTTTGGTCTTGCTACAATATTTTTACTCTTTTTGCTCTCCCTGTTGTGCCTTAAGACCCTGGGTTTTTCTCTGATGCGACTCTCCACGCTGAAGTACTGTACTACCTCTAACTCTCTGTAGCTGCAGCACAGCATTGTAACTACAGTAAATGAAAGCAAAACTAAACATACTAAATAAATAATTTAAGAAGTCAGTGGGTCACTGAAAGGCATGGGACAGTGGGGATCAACAGATCGGCATGAAAGTTGAAGGTTGGTTGAAAAAAAGTGTTTGTAGTTTAAGCATTTTGAATTGCTGCTGCATTACCAGCATGTAAAAACAATGCTAGAGCAGTGATTTGGAGGAAAAGTTTAATGTGACTTGTACTGTAGGGTTGTCAGAATTAGTTCTTCAAATATTCAAACCCTTCTCAAACCCTGGTGTTTGAGTTCTAATTTAGAACTCGAACACTAGAGGGTTCACAGAATAGTTTGAATCTTTTAATTTTTTTCTCCCCAATTATATGTTGGCATCACCGTGCCACTGCTTGCTGTGGGTAGGGATAGGAGTCTGGACTCAGGGGGTGGTGTAGAAACTGGGAGTGAGGGACTGACAGCTGGGAGGGAGGGATTTTGAAAGAACTAGTTACATTTTACTGTACACTCACGTGAGTGGTGGCATTGCGATGTGCAGTATTTGAGTCATGTGACACAAAATTTGTTGCTGCACAGTAGGAAATCAGCAGGGCAGACAGATCTGAATTGCTAGCAGAGCAAACGTGTGTTCTGCTCTGCACTTCTGTTGTTGGCGCATTTGTGTTTTGTTAAAAAAGTTACAGAGCAGAGGCAGGCAGGCACTGGCAGTCTGGCAGGGCATTTTTTTGTATGGCAGAAATTAAAGAAAGGAAAAGGGGGATCAAGGAGCAGCCAGGCAGGGTAGTGGCATTAAGTGTCTACTTTGTTGGGAAGGGAGAAGGTGAGGCCAGGACTGGTGGTGGAACTGACTAGGCGCCTTGGAGTCTCAGTGTGTACAGGACCATCCTGCTATGTGCACTTTGCTACATTGTATCCAGTGTGTGACTCCTACGTGGGGTACAGGCCGCCAGCTAACTGTTCTGCTGTGTGCCCTTTAACTGCACTGTACAATACCCAGTGTGTGTGTGACTATGTGCAGCCCAGCAGCAAGTTCTTTGGTGGTATCCTTAAATACATATCAGAAATATATTTCCCTGTTGGGAGAAAAGACAGAAACAACCCTTTCACTGTGTTGTGAGACTCCATCTCCTGTGGCATACTGTAACCAAACCAAACCATCACCCTGCTGTGTGCCCTTTAACTGCACTGTACCCTACCCAGTGTGTGTGTGTGACTATGTGCAGCCCAGCAGCCAGTTGTTTGGTGGTATCCTTAAATATATCAGAAATATATTTCCCTGTTGGGAGAAAAGACAGAAAAATCACTTTCACTGTGTTGTGCGACTCCATCTCCTGTGGCGTACTGTAACCAGACCATCACCCTGCTGTGTGCCCTTTGACTGCGCTGTACCCTACCAGTGTCTGTGACCATGTGCAGCCCAGCAGCCCACTGTGTGGTGGTATCCTTAAATACATTTCAGAAATATATTTACCTGTTGGGAGGAAAGACAGAAAAATCCCTTTCACTGTGTTGTGCAACTCCATCTCCTGTGGCGTACTGTTGCCAGACGAAACCATCACCCTGCTGTGTGCCGTATGACTGCACTGTACCCTACCAGTGTGTGTGACCATGTGCAGCCTAGCAGCCCATTATGTGATATCCTTAAATACATTTTAGAAATATATTTCCTTATTGGGAGGATAGACAGAAACATCCCTTGTCAGTACGCCCCCCCCCAAAAAAAAAATCTATATATCACTGTGTTGTGTGACTCCATCTTCTACTTGGTGTGCTGGCCACCATCATTCTGTTGTTTGCCCTTTGACTGCTGTACTGTACCCAGTGTGTGTGTGTGTGTGTGTGTGTGTGTGTGTGTGTGTGTGTATGTGACACCGATGTGATGTACTGGCTATCATCCTTCTGTATGCTGTTTGACTGCTGCATTGTACCGTGTGTGTGTGTGTGTGTGTGTGTGTGTGTGTGTGTGTGTGTGTGTCTACAGTATGTGGCATACTGGCCATCATCCTGCTGTATGCCCTTTAACTGCTGCACTGTACCCAGTGTGTGTGTGTGTGTGTGTGTGTGTGTGTGTGTGTTGTGTCTGTGTGTGTGAGTATTTGCTTGTGAGCCCTATGTGGTATACTGGCCATCCTCCTGCTGTGTGCTGTTTCACTGCTGCACTGTACCCAGTGTGTGTGTGTGACTCCTATGTGGCATAATGGCCATTTACACAGACCCTTATGACCCTACAGGACAGGCACTTTCCTGTCACTACAAGAAGGGTCAGAGTCAGTTGCTCGCACTGGATCACGAAAGACCTCCTCACCCTAATGAAGGATAGGGATGGTTCTTGGTCCATCTACAAGGCATCCCCTTCCCCTGCCCTCTGGGATGCCTACAGGCACCAGAGGAATCTATGTAAACATCTGACCAAATCTCTGAAACAGACTCATTTCAATAATCTCCAACAGGCTAACCTCAGAGACCCTAGGAAATTCTGGGCATCCATTGGCTCCCTCCTAAACCCCCACTCCAGTAAGGCAACTCTGTAGCTAAACTCCCAGGATGGCCTCATTACGGACCCACTGGAAGTAGTCAGGGTTTTCAATGACAAATTCTCTGATCTATCCATGTACCTAAGTAAACTCCCAAATGGCCAATCAGATTGCTCGACTCCCCCATTCAAACCCCCTGTTGACCTCTGCCGGACCTACCACACATCCCCAAACCCCCCTATTTTATTTCAACGCTCTCTCAACTGCTGGCACCGCTAAGTTCCTTAAAAGCCTCCCAAATCAAGGCTTCCCTGGAGCTGATGGACTATCTCCAGTCTTCCTCAGGCTCATCTCCCCATCCATCATCGAACCACTCACCTGTATCTTTAAACTTGCCCTTTCCACCTCCTCCATGCCTGACCCCTGGAAGACTGCCAAGGTGATTCCCATCTTCAAAGCCAGTGACCTTCTAACTGCGGACAACTACTATCCAATCTCCATTCTCCCCCACATTAGCAAACTACTTGAGAAGGCTATCCACCATCAGCTTGCTGAGCACATGGGCAAATACAACATCTTGTGAAGGCAACAGCATGGCTTCTGCAAGAAACATTCCACCACTACTGCCCTCGCATGACTTATGAACCACATCTTCATTAACATGGATCATGGTAATGCCACCGGCGCAGTCTTCGTAGATCTATCCAAAGCCTTCGACATTGTCAACCATACCCTCCTCCTCTCCAGACTATGTTGCCTTGGCTATTCCAAGGAGATTACTTCCTGGTTCAGGAGCTACCTCACTGATCATTCCCAAATTCATGAGTATTGGCCCTGCCTGCTCCCCTACCCTGCCCATCTCGACAGGTGTCCCCCAGGGCTCCATTTTTGGCCCCCTTCTATTCTCTTTATTAACTTCCTTCCCTCGGAGAGTCTCAGATGCCACTGTCTTCTCTATGCTGATGACCTTGTACTTTTCTACAGTGATAAATCCCCTGCCCTCATTTCCTCTGTTCTAACTCAAAACTAGGCTGCAGCCCACAATTGGTTTGCTGATAACCACCTCCTGGTTAATGTTAACAAAACAACATCTATGCTATTCAGATCCAAGCACTTCCCATCCAAATCCAAAACTCACCCCCTCTCAACATCATCTCCCCTGATGGCCAAGCCCTTGAAGATGTCAATACTTTCAGATACCTAGATGTTTTACTTGACCCATCCCTCTCTTTCTCTCAGCATATCAACTCATTAGTTCGAAGGTTTCACCAATAATTATGTGCTGCCTACAAATTCTGAAAATACCTGACCCCAGAGGCCCGGCTTGCCATGGTCCAGGGCAGTCTACTCCCAATCTTGGACTACTGCACCCCGTCTATGCTAGGACATCCACAAGCCTTAAATGGCCAAGCTGTCTTCTGCCTACAGCAGTGCCTATCGTTTCACCTTGCTGGCCCCTTTCACTACACACCACTGTGTCCTTTACAATTTGCTAGGATGGCTTCTGCTGCAAGGCCACTTTGACATTGCCCATTGCTGCATTGTGGATTCTGCTCTCTGTACTGGCCAGGAATCTCCCCTTGCAGCCCTCCTCAAGGTCCAAACTTTACACTGTGACTTCTGCTCAAACAGCATTCCTCCTCTGAATGTTCCCAGAGTATCCACCAATATGGGTGGTAGAGCCTTGTCTGTGGCAGCCCCTATGCTGTGGAATAAACTGCCTGCTGAGCTCTGATCCATTCACACCCACTGCCAGTTAAAATCGTACCTCAAGGATTGGCTCCTAGAGACTTCCTGCTGCCATTGCTTTCCTGAGTAGTTCTTCATTTCCCACCTGCACTTAACACAAGAGTTTCTTACCTATGCAACTCCCTTTGTAAATCCTCCAATTCCCCTTCCTCTCACACCCCTTCCCCGCTCCTTCCCTCTACTAGCCCCACTTTACCCTTTTCATGCTACTCCTGAGGAACATTGATTATCTCCTATGCAAATTGCTGTATATCAATTTCATGTATAGTATACTGTATATATATTTCTCTTTATGTATATGCACATCGGATTTATGTACTATATCACCTTGTATCATGTGGATTTATGTATTTTGCTACCTTATATCTTGTGTACTATTGTAACCTTTTATTATTTGTCTGACTGTCAACTGTTCTATGCCTCGTCCTTTGTGTTTTACTTTGTGCCATTGTATGTGGCCCAGCTTGTGCCTGAAAATGGTCCCTGGGATCAGTATTCCTAACCCGTTGCCAAAGTCATAAATACAAATAAAAATAAATAAATAAAATCCTACTGTGTGCCCTTTGACTGCTGCACTGTACCCAGTGTGTGTGTGTGTGTGTGTGTGTGTGTGTCTCCCGCGTGGTGTACTGGTCATCATCCTGCTGTGTGCCCTTTGATTGCTGCACTGTACCTAGTGTGTGTGTGTGTGTGTGTGTGTGTGTGTGTGTCCTACATGGTGTACTGGCCATTCTCCTGTTGTATGCTATGCCACTGTTGCACTGCACCCAGTGTATGTTTGACTCCTATGTGGCATACTGGCCATCATCCTGCTAAGTGCCCTTTGACTGCTGCACTGTACCTAGTGTGTGTGTGTGTGTGTGTGTGTGTGTGTGTGCGTGTGTGTGTCTCCTATGTGGTGTACTGCCCATCTTCCTTCTGTGTGCTATTTGACTGCTGCACTGTACCAAGTAAGTCTGTGAGTCCTATGTGGCATATCAGCCATCATTCTGCTGTGTGCCCTTTGACTGCTGTACTGTACCCAGTGTGTGAGTGACTCCTATGTGGTGTAATGGCTACCATCCTTCTTTGTGCCATTTGACTGCTGCACTGTACCCAGTGTGTGTGTGTGTGTGTGTGTTTGTATGTTTGTGAGAGCATGTGTGTGTGTGTCCTACGTGGTGTACTGGTCATCCTCCTGCTGTGTGCTATTTCACTGCTGCACTGTGCCCAGTGTGTGTGTGACTCCTATGTGGCATACTCTCCATCATCCTGCTGTGTGCTCTTTGACTGCTGCACCGTACCCAGTGTGTGTGTGTGTGTGTGTGTGTGTGTGTGTCTCCTACATGGTGTACTGGCCATCTTCTTTCTCTGTGCTATTTCACTGCTGCACTGTACTAAGTGTGTTTGAGACACCTATGTGGCATATCGGCCATCATTGTGCTGTGAGCCCTTTAACTGCTGCACTGTACCCAGTGTGTGCATGACTCCTAAGTGGTGTAATGGCCATCTTCCTGCTGTGTGTCCACTGACTGCTGCACTGTACCCAGTATGTATGAGTCTCCAATGTGGCATTCTGGCCATCTTTCTGCTGTGTGCTATTTGACTGCTTCACTATATGAGGTGCGTGTGTGTGTGTGTGTGTGACTCCTATGTGGCATATTCTTCTTGCATAAAGTAAAATATATTACGGAGCAAGAGATATTGAAATATAATATACAATTACTTGCAATACTAAAACAATTATTTTTTATTCAGATTCAGAATTACAATTCCTGACATTTAACCTTGTCCTGTTTTGCGTATGCCTAAGCCCAACAATTCAGTAAGCCTTGAACCTGGAATCCAACTTCAGTTGCAAACCTGCATATTCTTCAATTACCTTCCAGTCCACTGCATCACAGTGTCATAAAGCCAAAACCAGATTTATGAGTTCCAGAGATCACAGACCACACAATTTTGTAACACAGGAGTTGTGTGTACAGTATACTGCTGCTATTATGGCTGAAACCAACACAGATGAAGCATCTGGTGTTGGTGGTGGAGCAGATGTTGGTGGTAGTGGTAATCCAGGTGTTAGCAAAAATAACCAAAATGTTTCACATGATAAAAATACAACAATCAGCAAATGAGCAACAGTGAACAATGGCAAAGGGGAACATTTTAAGAAAACATGTACAGTTGCTGGTGTCACATGGAGAGGCACCATAAGGTATGCCATTCATGCTGTTAAAATCCCTGTGACTAAAGCCTGGCCCAGTGGTGTAGAGGACTGAGGTTCTGGACACCTTACCTTTCCTTTCTCCACACTGGTGACCCATGTTCGGGAATGAACACTGGTTGCTGTGGGTGAGCCAAGGGGGAAGACTTGTAGTAGATTAAGCAGCCATCAGGTAGCTCTCCTCTCCCAAATTGGGGAAGTAGGTCTTTCCAGCTCTTGGCTGCCACTGAGTGGAGGCTCGACCATAGTGTTGGGCAAATGGGGGGCTGGCGCTAGGCCAAGTGGGTGGATCGGGACCATTGTCATTTCTGGAGTGCATGAGCACCTCCACATGAATGCGTAACTGTGTTGGCCAAGGTCCTGCAGAATAAATTGGAGAAATTCAGCAGAAAAACACCCTAGAGACAGGATGAAGAATGACCCCCCTAGCAGGTTCCACACCAGTGGTCAGGCACAAGCTACAGTCCTGTGGTAGAGTATGCTGGCACATGGAGAGTCTTGGAGGACCTGTGCAACAGGGGTTGGGGGTCAGTTGGAAGGGGGTAGACATGGAAGGAAGGAGCATAAAGTACAAATAAAAAATATCCCTGTGCTAGCAGTAGTAGTGCAAGTGACAATGACTCACTCTTTGAGTCAGACAGTAGCTCTTTGTCTCAATCCCTCCACCAAGTCAAATGAGCAAGTCTGCTGACAAAGAATCAGGTAGTGCATTTGCGCATAAAGCCACAGATGGAGGCAATGAAAAGGACATATCCAGTAAATCATCTACATTGGATAAAAATGAAAAACCCTCACGTGCCCCTGCCCAATTTTCTAGCACCAAGGATGATGGCCTGGGTTCTGCTCAGAGAGGTGAAAAAACACAAATGGTTTTTAGTTATATTCCTAGCACTCAGACAAAGTCTGTCACTTCTGAAGTGTGGGATAATTTTTCTGTCAGTAAAACTGATCCATGCAGAACAGTTTGTTCCCTGTGTAAACAAAGTATAAGTAGTGGTAAAGTTGCATCATGCCTCAGCACTACAGCTCTTAAACGCCATCCAAAAAAAACATTCAGTATTGTTTTGTCAGCCAAAACCCATGTCCTCCACCTTCCAGACCACAGATGAGAAGGGTCAGGAATCTGAAATGCATAGTGAATTTTTTTTAACATGATGCAGACAGAACCATTGCCTGCCCTAGGACCACCATTACCACAAACACCAATACCGTAAGCACCAGTTGCACATCCAGTGATTGTACTGAATGTATACATCCAAGTCCATTACCCCAATGTCCATGTGGTCAACGAAGCACAGAGTCTAATAAACCAGCAGGAACATGTTATAAGCAGCTAATATTGTCTCAGGTATTTGAGAAGAAGAATACTTTTACCAAAAATCACCTAAAGAGTCTTCATCTTAATCACCAAATTGGGGAACTGTTAGCTGAAGCCCTTCTCCCATACTCTTTAGTAGATCAAGAGGATTTTAGGGAGGTCATGAAACTTGCAGAGCCTCATTACAATGTTCGTCATTGAAGGTACTTTGCCTATGTTGAAATACAAAACATTTATCAGGCATTAAAAGTGACAGTGATGCTTGCACTTAAAACTGCAGAAGATGGAGTTATTCATGTCACAACAAATATGTGGACCAGCAGTCAGAATACAGATTCTATGTCCCTTACTGCTGACTGGGTCAGTTTTTCTTGTGCTTCTTCAAAAACAAACACACCCCAAAAGATGGTGCTGCTGTATATAAAGAAGCTTGGGCAAAGTCATACAGCCACAAATATCTTGCAAGGACTACATTACCTCCTTAATGACTGGATTTATTCTCACAGTCTAAAATGTGATATTATAGTGACAATGGTGCCAACAGCTTGAAAGCAGTACAAGATGGATGGTTCATGCATGCTTCTTGTTTTGCACATTGCTTAAATTTAATTGTCACTGGGTTCCTGAACAATGAAACACAAGTTGATGGTATGATTGTTGTTTGCAAAAAAAATTATGACTCATTTATTATCAGAACTGCAAAAGAAACACAAGCTGCCCCAGCAAAAGCTGATTTAAAACATTTCCACTCGATGGAACTCAGCTGTTTATATGCTTCAGGACCTCTTGGAACAAAAGCAAGTTGTACATGAATATTGCTCCAGTAACAGTAATGGTGATGGCTGCAGTGGGAATTAATGGAGACAGTGTGCTATATCCTAACTCTATTTGAGACAGCTACAAGGGACATGTCTTCAGAAGATGCATCTCTGAGTGGTTCCACCAATGTAGAGTGCTGGCAGCAGTGTGCTCAGTCATTATGGCACCAAGTGCATAGCTTCATCTCTTTTAGCTGGGGGCTGCACCCCCTTGCTCACCACCCCCCTTTCCTAATGATGCCAACTCTGGGGGGGGGGCAGACCTTGGGGAAGGGGCAGCGAATCCAGTATTTGGCATCGTAATGACTCTGTGCTTTAATGCCTGCACTCAGACTGCCATAAGGGTCTCTGAGTCAGGTTATCCCACTCATAATGCTGATTTCACATCATCTGAGTGTTCTGACTATACAGATAGAATGAGACAGATCTAAAGATAAGACAAAATGTCAGCAGTATCACAGAAATCTTGTAAAGAGAATGTGCAGAGCACTTCCAAAAATGAGAGATTAGGTGCAATGACAAAATTGAAACACTACATACTTGCAACTCTCTTAGATTCCAGGTTCAAGGCCATACATCTTCCATGAATAGATGATGTAGAGCACTACAAATTTCTATGATTAGATGAATTGCAGCAGTCACAGGAGTCACACACAGACACATACAGTAGCTTCAGCTTGTCATCTCCACAACATGCAATTCCATCTTCACAAAGAGATACAGAAAAGGAAAAGTCACCAAAAGTGAGCAGTAGTTGTTCCACAACTCCCACTTCCACCCCTAGTAGCAAGCTAAATCTGTGGCAAAACCTTTTGCAAATTGCTGCCATACCAATTTACACTATTTCTTCTTCTTTGTATTCTCAGTGGTAGGTGGTTACCTGCAAGAGCCACTTATTCCTGTTAATGCATGCCCTTTTGAATACTGGAGATCGAAAAGTTAATATGGCCCAAGCTGTATGATGAAGCCTTGAAATACCTTGGTTTCCTGCAACAATTGTCTCTTCAGAATGCATGTTTAATACAGCTGAGAACATTGTGACCAATACCATAAATCAGATGCCGCCAGAAAATGTACACACATTAACATTTGTTAAAGTTAATAAGGCAAGATTTTCATATCCCTACAAAAGTATACTAGCTGATCCTGAAGTGATTGATGTTGTTGATGCTGATGGTGGCAACTCAGATGGTGGTATTTGGTAAATATTGTGTGGGACGGAGTCTCTCTGGAAAAAAAAGTAAACTTTACACACTGTGATGAAATGTGTTGCCTGTCTCTCCTCTTTTGAACTACTACACTGGACCACATACACAAAACACTTTCATCATTTCTGTGGCAAACTGCTATGTAGATAAGGTCTAGTGTCAGTTTATTTTTTTTTTACAGGAAAAGTTTAACATCAGTGAGAACAGGACCACATCTGGCATGAAATGAACACTGTCACCCCATTTTTAATTCATATTATTTCTAGTTGAAATATGAACCCATATTTTTGCATTCCTTACCTTTTGTAAAATCAATTGATGTTGCTGGTTGTGTTATTTGCTTCCTTTTTAGTACCACTTATGGCAGCATTGCGATGAAAAATATTTTCCTAAAAGAGCAAGTTTCTGCTAGAAGTAAATAGTAACAAGCCTATGAAATCCTACCTTGATCAACTCTAATTCCAACTCCTGAAAAATACAAAGACACTACCAAAAGCCACTCATAATGCTATGTCTCCTCTCTCTCCTCCCACTGCTTCATGACTAGCCAGATTGTGTGGTGGTGGTATTCCCCACTCCAGCCTGGAAAGATGAATTTGAGCAAGGAGTACAACACTGCAAACAAACTTAGTGGTGCACCAGTATGGACTGGTGGCAGTCTGTTTTTCACTTTTACAAAGCAGAAAGGAATCAGAATTAAACAACCAGCTACATCAGCAGTCTTTGCAGAATGCAACTAATCATGAAGTTTTTTTTGTTTTTAACATAGGGGCAATTTGACGGCTAAGGGGGTTGACAGACCTTTTGAGTTACTTATTTAAAAGTGACAGAAGCAAATACCAAATAGCTAAGGTAGGATAGGATAGGATAGGATAGGATAGGAACTTTATTTATATAGCGCTCCTTCCCTGACGCTTGGAGCGCTTGACAACAATAAAAACATACATATTCAAACAAACATATGAGGCAGAGACTAACAGTTCTATCTATCCCACCTTCAACGATAAACAGTATTCCAATAAAACATTTAGATAATTAATAGAATGATAATTTCAAATACAAGAGATTAGCTAATGTCAGTTAATTTTTTTTAACTACTTCATGATGATGAAGATGAGATATAACTGAGCACATAAAAGTACCACTTTTTTCACTCAGGAACTGTAATACAGCTGCAGCAGGAAAACTTTTAACATAAGGGTGGGTGGGTGGCCCTGTTAGCAGTGAGCACCTGTAAGTTGGTGACTTTAGCAAACAGAAGAAACATGGACAAACCTAGCTATAGTCATATCAAAGTCAAATATGATCATTTCACTCTTTCCTTATATTGAACAAAATTTTATTTATTTATTGTCCTCAGTTTCATTTGTATTTCACTATTATCTTCATTCTTGGCAGCATATCCTCAATTTTACATGTATTTCACTATTGTCTTCATTATTGGCAGCATGTCCTCCTCAGTTTCATGTGCATTTCAGTACTATCTTCATTATTGGCAGCACAATTAAAAAAATAGGGTTCGAGTTCTAAAAAGTTCTAAAAAAGATTAGAACCCTAGAACTTTTCAAAAGTTCTAGACTAGAACTAGAACCTAGAACTTCAAAGGGTAATGGCAACCCTAGTACAAAGGACTGCTCACGATGCAATAGATTTTCCTGCACCTCACCAGGAACTGGGAATATGCACAGAGGACTGCATTATACAGAGAATTGTAATGTAGTTGATTCTGAAGTGAATGCAGTGGCATGGAGGACTCAGGTGCCATGCACCTTATCTGCCACCATACCGATCCCCTGGACTTGGGAATACACCCGAATACTTGGGAGTCAGCCAGGAGAAGAGGGCTGAGCATCTCATAGGGTGTTCTCCTCCATTAGGGAAGAAGTGGGGCTCTGTTCCACCATGCGACTGCCATCTAAAAAAAATGATGACTATGCAGGCTGGAACATGAACAATGCAGTAGGAGGGATGTTGATTGGCTGGGGTGGATGCTGAGTCCTTGCATCACTCCACTTTCAGCTGGCATATTCTACATGAGGGATAAAAAAATGGAAAAATACCAACCATGGCAGAATGATGGCTGAAGCCCTACATGCAGATCCCACATACATTGATCTAGGCAGCTTCCCGGTTACAAGCAGATCCAAAGTTTATGGTGAGGACTTGGTCCACCTCTGCCATCCTCCATCATGGGGATGGAATACCAAGGCAACCACTGGGAGGTAAGTAAGTCCTAAAAGAAGATGGGGTGATGGGTTTGGTGTTGGAGTGGAAGACCTGAATGGGGCCTGGAGGCAAGTTGGTGATCCAGGAGAAAAAGAAAAAGTAAAAAAAAAAAACAATTTAATAGGTATCACCACAAATACAGGTATGTGCATAACTGGGGTTTTACATGAGGAGGAGAGTGGGTGGATCCTAGATATGAACTCCAGATAGGGGTAAACAGTATGACTGAGGGACAGAGTACAGAGGGTGGAAAAGCTGTGGATGAGTTCTCAAGCATGGAATCCTTGGAGCCCCCCCCCCCACAGCCTGACAGTGGGGTCCTTCCTCAGACTGCTCATAGAACTTTACCATAGGTTGGACCACCCAGCCCACATGGTGAAACCACAATAGGGCTGTTCCCTCTACCAGTATGGAGGATCATAATTCACACCCCAGCTTCAGTCATCCCCAGTGTGTGAGGCCCTGAGGACTGGTGGTTCCACAGAGATCAGACTCTTATAAAATGTTTGAACTGTTTCAACCATAAAAGATCTAGCACAATGCCGATTCACAATCAAGTTGAAGTACAAAGGTGGTGCAGTCTCTGTGCTGGACTGAGTATACACTGCAAGAACTTTGTTGAAGGATTCCATGTCCTTCTTCACCTCCAAGAAGTCTGGCCTCATCCACGCCACTGGGGATTCAATGTATGATTTGAACTGCAAAACACGAGCCTCTCTAGCCATTTTTGGCAGAAACATCAATAGCTCAAAAACACGCCTTTATCTCTTCACTTTGTGGCCATTCCATTGACTAAACCTGCTATTAAGAAAGTTATGAATTTGCTAACAAATGAAGAGGTGATCGTATCTGATGTATTATTTTGATTGCGATAGAGGTGCGATGTTCTTGATCAGCCTGCACCTCTAATAGATTCATAGATCATATGGGCATGAGGATACATAGATATATATATATATATGTTGCTGGCAGATAAGAGCCTTTGGACCACCTAGTCTGCTCATGAACACACATAAATGTGCATCTTCAAGCTACTCAGGAACTAGGTTGTCCCCTTCCCCCCCCCCCACACACACACTACCAGGATCCCCTTATGCCTATCCCATGTCTTCTTAAATCCTGTTATCATTTGCTCACCTTTATTCTCATATATTGTACACATCTCAGCTTATTTAGTAATGGAATGGGGTGAGCATTAGGGCTGACAACCCCAGGAACACCCACACCTAATTTACAGAGATGCAGGAGAGGTCAAATAGTAATTGTTTTTCATGTTGCTGACTGCAGGATGGGGGTGGGGCATTAGGGTTGGGAACCCTAACGCCATATTTCCCCACTTTTGTCAGTTTAACAATAACTAGTGCATTTATAAAGTTTTTTGCAATGTAGATAGATAGATAGATAGATAGATAGATAGATAGATAGATAGATAGATAGATAGATAGATAGATAGATAGATAGATAGATAGATATGCAATACCACTGTGGATAAATTCTGGAAAATATTTTCATATTTACTGGTTGGTCAGACTTAGATTTAGAATATTTTAGAAAATGGGCTTTTTATTTCCTGGTCTCTGATTGGCTGATACCCCTGTCAGGGGGGTAAATTAACATTCCATAGATGACCAGGAAATAAAAAGTACCAGCTCAAGTACCCTTTCACCCATTCTAGTAACCCTGTGCCCACCCTGCTTGCTAATTGGCCCAAACCACCCCAAGGAATTTGAAATTGCCATCACTTTTTTCTCTTTCTTAATGAGAGATCCTTCCCTCCTCCCCAGCCTCACTGCCTAATTTAGTACTAGCTGCCACATGAACCTGTACCCCAATCTCCCTAGGGGACTGCTCACTTCTGGCTACATTAAGCAATTACACCAAATTTAAGAGAATACACATTTAAAAATGAAAAGTAAGCCATCACTCTGATCGGCTTCACATCACCCCATTTCAAAACTGCAGTGTGCACCTCACCATAATTGTTGTCAAACAACTGCTCCAGGCCATAAACTCAGCACCTCGCAAAAAAAAAAAATACTTACTTTTCATTCCAAATTCAGCCGACACTCTTGTGACTGCTTTTTTTGTGTTGCCACCTGATACCACTCTCAAGCTTCCCCAAACATAGCTTTACATTCTGATTCCTAATTCAGTTAGCCCTCCTGTGACTGCTTTTTCTGTAAAGCTGCCCGATACCACCCCCATGCTTACCTTGTTCCATGCATCCGTTTTTCAGCTTGTTCACATGTAAGTCCTTCTGCACTTGATTCTCCAACAGTGAAATGTGTTGTACAGTATTCTAAAAAATAATGTACCTGTTGCATACAGCTTACTGTGCACCTCGTTCTCGCAGTTCTGAACTTTTTCTCCATGGACTCATTCTCACACTTATCAGATCTTTGAGGAGGCAGTATAGCGTAGTGGTTTAAGGCTCTGAGCTGGAGACCTGGTTTTGAATCCCACAGCCCCCACTTGCATACTATGTGACCCTGAGCAAGTCACTTAACTTTCTTGTGCTCCCAGGTTGTACCTGGAAACAAGCTTCTGCTTAGTGTGCCTTTCCTGGTTAAACAATTTCTCCCGTCATCCAGTCTTGCAGAACAGTCAGAAAACTTTTTTATTTTTGTTATAGCAACAAGAATACAAATACACTTGGGGGGGCACTCTACAACTCTACAAGGAACGTGTTCTAGACGTGGTGGTGTGGGGGAAGGGGACAAGTAGAAGATGATGGCTCGGGGCAGATGGGCACATGCAACAGCACTGAAACTCGGAGGGACTACTTTATGACTAACTTCACTGTTACTTTTTTTTTTAATTTTGGAAATTTGAGGGAGGTCTAAATCCCACCTAAAATTACACAGGTAGCCTATTTTCTAAGTGCAATAATACCCTCCAGGGTAGATGGTATGGGCAATACTGCCCACTCTGTCAGGTATTATTGCTTATACATTTGTCCTCTCTTTAGATCCCTATACCAGAATGTTTCCATGTAGTAGATTTTCAATTGATTGAAGCTGGCAGCACCAGCAGCACATTTTTACTTTCACTGCCATCAGCTGATGCGCATGCCAGCTCTGCATCCCAAGCTCTCACTTTCAATACTAACCTCACACTGACAACCTTTCTGTTTTTTTTTACAATCCAACTTCAAAAAAAGACAGACTGCCACTTTTACTCAATGCTGCCAAACTACACCTGCACAAGTACCCTGAATTTGTTTCAAATAGCTTCTTCCCTGCAAACTCCTGGCTATCAAGCCCCTTCCCTCCACCTCTGACAGGTACTTACCTACTCAGTAACCCATGAACATGCTGCCTCTTCTGGTCAACCTTCAGTCACATCTTGTATCCCCAGAATACCATGTCTTAGCCAACCATTTACTATCACATGGCAAATAAAGTACTAACTGATACACAGCATCAGCATACAGCATTAGCACGTCAGGGCATGTCATAAATTAAATATGCCATGTCCACAACTGAGAATATCATTGATACTTTCCCCTCATGCACCTTGACTTTTGACATTACTCATGGGTCATCCACTCTTGATGTCATAAGGTCAAGCTGCATTCAGGGGAAATATATTACAGGGGTTGCACCCCTATAGTTAGGGTTGTATGGGCACTTCAACGTTAAACCCCAGAATGGGCACTTTAATAACTTTGTAACTTTTCAATATATTTGCACAAAATTTTGCCTGCACAGTCTCATTGGGTAGATCTCTTGACATGCCAAATTTGGTTCCAGTCAGATATGCAGATTCCTAGATATATGGTAGATAGTTTGGAAAGTAAATTTTTAAAAAAATTTTCCTATTGGTTAGAATGTGTTTTCTGTTGACTTGGCTAGCATCCAGATTGCTTGGAATTTTGGTCTGAAATTTACAGGATAGAAAGGGTCTGACCCACAGATGTGCCTTTTGCTTGCTTGGTGAAAAAATATAAATCTGTTCCAAAGTTATTTAATTTTGAAATTTTGAATACTTGGTTTTGAGCATGCTCAGTAAGCAACAAAAAATAGCTATATGAAAATGAAAAAAAGATTTATTTTTTTTGTATGACATCATCCTTTTTCATTTGAGGAAAATCCTTTTTCATATGGCCACCATCTTGTTTTCAGTTTTGCCTGAGAAATTAAAATTTGGATACCCCAATAAATGATATTCTAGGGAGGAACCAACATATGTAGCTTGCTTATCGGGACCCCCTTAGCTGCATTATGCACTTTACTGCTCAAGAAGTGCCCTTAAAATCAGTTTTTTTTAAACATTGAAATTCTTTTTTCGTATCGGCTTCATACGAAAAAAAACTTTGTTTCATATGGGAAACCAATGTATTGCAATGGGATCTTCAACTTTGGTGCATAACTTTGCCATTTTTGCATATTTTGATGCAAATTTAACATACCCTTTTTGAGACCCCTCCTCATGAACAATGGCTATATTATTTCACAAATCCTGCCTGAAAGGGGATTTCTTGCTGGGTTGGCAAAATCACATTTCTGGTAGGATTTCAAAATTTCCACCATACTTGTTCATGAGGTGGAGTCATAAGAAGGGTATATTAAAAAATGTAGGGTCAAAATATGCTAAAATTTCCAAGTTGTGCACATCTGTTGACATTTTACTATGCTCGCTCATAACTTGGTTTATTTTCAATATTTTAACCCTAAATTATCAACATCGCCATTTCTTTATACCACCTCACGAATGTGACAGCTACCATTTCTCAAATCTTGCCCAAAATGTCTTCTCGTGACACTACCACGGAATCATGCTACAGTGGTGCAGAATAATGTTTTTGGTGGAGATTTGACATATTTTGCTATCAGGTTGATGAGATGGGTTAATAGAAAGGCTATGTTAACAATCTGTTTGCTGTTGTATTACAAATGGAAGCGTATGGCCTGGAGTGCTGTGTGCTTCCTCATAAACATACATACAGTGGTAGTTATAGTCAAGTTTTCTAGTACCGTGGTGTACTGATCAGTGCTGCTCTGTGCCACTCAGTAGTGTGATTGTGCCTCAGTATCCAGTGTGGCATGTGGTAGCTATACTTGGCTTTATTATGGACTTTCTCATGAAGCCATAGGATGGCTTCAGGAAATAATTTTAGCAGACTGCATCTCTGAAGTGTTTGTGGGTTGGTTTGACCACTGGTTTTATCAGTTCACCAGCAGGTGGCATGGATTACTGTAGTTTAAGTAACTCTTTGAAGCTGCACTATCAGGTTTTCCCTCTATGCAGCCATCCCTGGTAAGACTTCCTAGGTAGTCTCTGTTAATAAAGAATTATGTTCACCTACTTCGTCTCTCGTGGGTTTGTTTATTTCCTAAATGTTTCAGTGTTTCTGCTCCCTACAAGTTTTTATCTCAGTTATGTGCATTGGTATATATAAATTGTCCATGTTTTGAATGGTTCATAATGTACTGTAGGTCAGTCATGGTTTGAATGCGTGCACTATTTCCTTATGTGCACAAAGAATATTATGTTGTACTCAATAAAAAAAAAATTGCTGTATCAACCTATACAAAACAAAAGCAACTTCATTTGCATACAGAAATACAGCACTGATGCCCACCCACAGTATATTGTACAGTGTGCATAAGCTCCGTGTGTGTTAATCTCTCTTTTTTAGACTTGTTTCCTCCTTGCTTCTTGGCCTGTGATCAGAAGGGAGCCCCAGTCCCATCCCTGACATTCACCAACTGACGCTGACCTCTTACCTACATGGCTTTCTTCCCCTGGCAGGATTGGCGTGGAAACCCCATCTCCCACCGAAGTCCAGATCCAGTGTTGGTCTGCACTGTGGCTATTCAGGGGTGGGACCTGTTAGCTCCCCCACCATCATCCAGCCAAGAGCCACTTCTTTTTCCACCAGTTTCTCCCTCAGTGGTGGAGCATGCAATGACACCAGCAATGGTACCGTGCACACTCCAGTGATGTCCCTTCAGGCATTTGCTCAGCCTCTGTCCCCTTGTCAGGCAGCATCAGTGTGCCAACCCCAGCCTCTGTCAGGAGCCAGGCATGCACCAACAGCTGATCAGCCCCTTCCCTGGAGAAGAAGAGCTGCCTGTGGGATGTTTGATCCTTCTTCCCTGCTGACCACAAGTGGCCCATGCTAGCTCCTGATCATGGATTGCCTGTGTGGTGTGAGGTGTGGTGTCCAGTGCCTCAACCCTCAGCACCACCTGGCTGGTGCAGCATTCTCTTTGAATTGATAGTTGCATGGTTCTCAGTATACTGTAGACTCAGAAATTTGCACTGACAGTGGGTTTGTTACTGTACTGATCTTTCTCTGAGCCTGCTAGTCCAAACTACAAATGTTTCCACACATTAAAATTCATGGATACTGCCAGCCTGGTGACACTGAGGGCTGAGGAGCTGGTCACTTTACTTCACGCTACGCTGGTGACTCATGTTCAGAAATGAGCACAGGTCGCTGGGGGTCATCAGGAGTGGAGAGGTATTGAGCATTTGAGGGACTGCTCTCCCTCTCTGGGGAAGGGGGATTCCAGTGGTCAGTGCACTTCTGACCCCTGGTGGCAGCCAGGGGACAGAGTACCAATGCTGAAAGAAAGGAACTGAGTGGGGCAGTCACCATGAGGAACACGTGCAGATGCGTGTGCACTCCGTCCACTGACATCATTACATGCCCCACTCATAAGGGAGGAAAAATGAGAAAATGGTCCAAGTCAGCTAGATGAGGCAGCCACCTGCCACAGTCTCCGACCCCGAATGGGGCTTCCTGAACTGGATCCTGGTAGAGGTGAGTAGAGCTTGTGGGGGCTCCTTGCCACCCCATCTATGGGGTGGAAGCCATGGGGGAAGAGGGGCTGCAGCCTGATGCCAGAGTACAGTGCTGGATGGGTGGCTAGGATGGTTGCTGTCCTGGGATCAGGGGAGAAAAATATGGTATGAAAAAAGAATTCATGGGTACTGTATCACAAGGAAATCAAATTATAATTAATCATAATCCAGAAAAGAATGATTTGTGTGAATGCTGAATGCTATGTACTGTAACTATTCAACAAGATCACTGCATACTGAGCATATTTAACATACTGTGTAAGGGAGCTTCAGTATTGCATTTCTGTATGCCAAATGAAGTGCTCATTCACATTTATGTTTCTTTTTATATAGTAATGGTTGACTGAACAAACTGATTTACTATACTAATAACTACACCATATACACTTCCCTCTGCAGCCCCACTGGCAGCCATGGGATCCCCAATGCTGCATTCCAGATAAGGTTTCACACCATCTGGCTCCTTAAGGCAAGTAGTCCCACTGTAGCTCCTCTAGAGTGAAAAGGAGCTGAAGGGAAATGTTGAGGAGGCTGAATGCAGATTTTCCTGTAGTGAAATCTCAGTTTCTTCTTTCAGGCGGTTACTGTATAATAACTTTGGAGCACAGATGTTGAGACTAGAACTAAAAGTGGCACCTAATGTATAAGTTTAATGTTTCCCCTGTATCTGCATGGAGTTTCTCCTGTATTTTACTGTAAAAAAGTGTATTTCATGGTTTCCTGTGGAACCCAAAGTGCTCTATCTTCTTTCCAGTCAATGTAAGTCAAGGGAGAAATTTCCATGTGCTGCAGAAGTCCCTGGATATGGGGAACTTATGCACACTTCTTTTCTGTGGTCAGTGTTTTCCAGTACTGCATCCTAGAGGCAGTTGGTAAAGCTCCTTCTGAGGTTTTGTATATCCGAGAAAAGAGGGTGTTCTGGATTGACACGTTCCAGTATGGGAGTCCCTAGAAGTGGCCAAGCAAGGATTACCCAGTCTGGAATGGCTCTTAGGAGGGCTTGTATTATGTGACTTCCCCTATGGAAAACTATGATTTTTTTTTTAAATGTGCTTCTGCTACATAAAGCTCCACACAAAAGGCTGTGATTCCCAAATTCAAGACAAAAAAAGTGGAAAGACAGGAGTCAGTCTTGATTCCCAAGTCTGTGCTGATACACTAGTTTTTTTTGTCATGTGTGTGTGGGGGGATTTACTCTATTGTACTGACAGTATACCCTAGAGGTTAGAGTAACACACTGTGAATGAGCTTAGTACATCCATCCTTGATTCATGTTGTACTCCTTAGCTTGAAAGTCTGACCTCATATTTTTTGGTTCGATGCCTCTTGCAAAATCAACATCTCTGAAAACCTTGCCCCAGAGTCTTTCAGTGTGCCTGCCACTTCTAACCATTTTACCATGTTAGGCAGAATACCTACATACAATACAGAGGGTATCTTATATTTAGCATGCATTTTTTAACCTTTATTGGTATTTTCTTAGTTTCTTTTCCTATTTAATTTTTTTTTAACCATCCAAACTTTGTAAAGGTACAGTAGTGGTTTCTTCATATCATACTTAAGCTTTCTACCAAAGTAGACTTTGCTAATGTTCTGTTACAATTGTATCTTATTCACATTTTAGCAAGTAGTTCCTTTACTTACCAAAGAAAGGTGTTCACAGCATCTATAGTACTATTTTCAGTGTCTAACTTACTCAAGTCTTCCACTTTAATTATTTTAGATATGGTCTTTTCCTGAGAGTGTGGATAATAACAGTGCAGCTGAACTTCTCCTTGTGCCATCCACCATCTTCACCATGTCTCATATTTGCAATCTTCTGAGATTTTTATTTATTTATTATTGTTTGTTCATTGGATAAAACCCACTAGGCACAAGTGCCTGTTTTCAGGAGTGTCTGGGGAGAAGTGACTTGTTCAAGAGTCACATGGTATGAGTTTGGCATGCATGTGGAGGATGTGGGGATAAAATCCAGCTCTGGTGGATGTACCAAGCTCATTCACAACTCTTTAATCTAACCTCTGAGCTATACTGCCAGCCCATACCAAGTAGACAGTCTTGCTAGTCAATGGGGTTGTGGGTTTATTCAAATACATACAGTACATTTTACCATTTGTTCTAACAGCAGTAGCCTATCACATTGCAGAATCATTGCTTTCACTACCTGCCAACATTTTGCTGTTGTTAATTGGATGCAAGGCTTATGAGGATGTGATTCACTGGCTAAACTGCTAATCTGCCTATGAAGCAAACATGCTACATGGTTTCTATGAAGAGCTGTATAACTCTATGTCCTCCCCCAATTATTGACAGATCTCAGTCCTACATTGCCTACCAAGCTTACTTTAATGCTGCCGATTGGTGGTTCCTGCACTGCCAGCTGAGTGGGCTTACTTAAATACCATCATTGGTAGGCTTGCCTTAATGTTGCTGGTCACTGCAAACTCCACTGCTCAATGAGAAGGCTTGCAAAAATGCTGACAGTTGCTGGCTCCTGCATTGCCAAATGTGCTTACTTTAATGCTGCCAGTTGGCAGTTCCTACACTGCCCACCAACTGGGCTCACATTGATGTCCCTAGTTGAAAGCTCCTGAATTGTCTGCTGAGCTGGCTTGATTTAATGTTGCTGTACATAGCACCACTTTCATGCTGACATACAACTTCTGGTTTTAAAAAATGCATGCTGCTTTATTCTTTATGCAGTTTAAACTATTGCCCAGGGTCCGAAATTTTCTGGGAAGGAGCAGTAGGTTGAATTTCAATGAATGACATAGAATCATATTATCAAACTAAGATAAAAAAAAAAAATAAAAAAAAGGCCTTTCACATTTCTTACTGCACCCTGGGTTTTACACTACAACAGCTGAGGTAGTTTTTATAAACAAGAAACCCATAAACAAAATCATTCATTTGTACAGAAAGTAATAAGTTGCACTTTTGTATTTAGTTGCCTTTCAGGTATTAATGTTACATACATTTTACTGTTGCAGATGTTATGATTCTTTATTTGTTTGGTCATCTGTTAAAAATTTAATAAAACATTTCGGCCCAGATATTCAAACTGTGCCAGGCTGTGGCACAAGCTTGGGCGCAGCTCAACTTGGCTGTGCAGGGGTGTGGCCTGGGCGATATTCAAAGGAGTTGTTCCATGGCTCAGCAGCTTTGAATATCGCACTCTGGCCACCTCCAGTGTGCATGGTGCAGTGGCACTGCGCCAGTGCAAGTGGCTGGAGTGGAGCATGGAGATGCACTAGTGCAAGTGCCATTGCGCCATTCACAGAACCCGTGATATTCAAAAGGTGACATGCAAATGGAGCCATAATTTATGCAAGGCGCACATGGGGCCATTTGCATAACATTATGGCCCCATTTGCATGCAGGGTGCGCCAATCCTCAAGACTTGGCCTGGCGCCTGCCAGGCAGCAGCCGCCAGGACCGATGTTCTGCAGCCCGATCGCGGGCATCTGTTTAAATAAAAAAACCCATTCAATCCTGGTGGTCCAGTGGACCGATTGCTGCCCGATCGCGGGTATCTGTTATAATAAACCCCCCTGTCCAATATCCCTGGTGGTCCAGAGGACCGATTGCTGCCCGATCGTGGGCATCTGTTTAACAGACAACGTCCTATTACCCTGGTGGTCTAGGGTACACCCTCCCCACCTGCCCACTGAGCTCCACTGTCCCGTTCCCCCCCAGTCAGCTGGCAGGTATCAGCACCCCACCCGCCTGCTGCCCCACTGCCCGCCGACTGACACCTCGGTAGGGCCGCACGTCCATTGGTGCATCTCAAGTTGATGATGGCCTTCATACTATTCCATTCTATATCGTCGCAGCACAGTCCCCCTTGTTCATCCTTGAGATTGGCCACTACTATCTCTCTAACCTTGAATGCCCCTGTTACATCACCAAGAATACTGCCCTGAATAAAATCGTTTCATATGCAGAACTTCAAATGCACATCAAGCTGCCCAAAAACCTTGTCAACAGCCTCCTTTCAATTGGACGTCTTCTATCCAAGGTTTTCCCTTTGACCCTCTGCTACCCCTGCATCATCCTTCTAACTGCTGGTGCCTTAATAGGAGCCCCTCATCCTCATGCCTCACAGACCACCCCTATTCCTGCCAAATATGTGCCCATTGTGGAGTGGGAAAAGCCTTCATCCCACTTTCCTACCATGAACCTTATCACCTGCTGTTCTGTGACCCTTCTACTTACCTTAAACCCATGTTGCTGTTGGAACCCTTGGAGCAATTTCCATACCCTCTCATGTGCCCTTAAGGTGTTCCTCTACTGAGAGCTCTGATACAACATGCTGGCTCTCTCCCTCTAATCTCCCATAGATTGGGTGTTACCATGGTCCTCCTGGTCGCTGCTGTGGGTGCCACCTCCCTGAACCTGTGTAACTGAAGACAGGAAAGGCTATCAGCCATTTCATTGTGAATGGCTTCAATGTACTTGGCTTTAAATGAAAAATTCAGTTGCAAACAGTAAAACTAGCTGTCTCACTACTTGTGTAACCCTATCAGTGGAATCCCACTGCCTGTTCAGCATCTCCACTATTGCCATGTTGTCACACCAAAATATGATATTTTTTTATTCTGAAATTGCTCCCCCCACACCATCACTGCCACCCAAATGGGAAAAATATCAAAGAATGTGATGTCCTTCTGCAAATCATCCCTATCCCATCTGTCCATCCAGGCTTCAGATATCCATTCCCTTTGAAGTATGCACCCATCCCCAGTGCCCCTGCTGCAGTTCCAAATCTGTATTATACAGCCAATCATCAAGCCAGAACGTGACACTATTGTAATCCTCCAAAATGTGTTCCCACACCACCAACTCCTGTCTAATCCCTTTTGTGATGTCCACCCAGTGGTGAGGGAGCCTGGCCTGGCCCATAGCCCTTGCCAGCCTCCTCGTAAAACCCTCTCGGGGGTCACCACTCTGCATGCAAAGTTCAGGTGCCCAAGCTATTGCACCAATAATTGCACTGTCCTCCTGGATTTCACAAGAACCAATAATTCCTTAAACCTCTTGATCTTATCCAGAGGAAGGTGGAAACCCCCTACCCCTGCATCTACCTCTATACCCAAAAATTCCAGCTTCCTCACTGATTTCTCCATCTTACCCCTTTTTCCCAAAAAACATGTGTAACCAAGTACTGAATTCCTCAAAAGCTGCACATGTGACTGAGCAGCCCATGGTCATGACCTTGTCAAAAACAGAATTTCTCTTTAAAATTAAATCCCAATAGATTCCAGTCTTCCACTCTCACTGGAAGCAGCTGGAAGGGAGACTTAATATTCAACTTTGCTAGCCAGGCCCCATCCACTGCCCTGATCAGCTCTGTGGCTTGATCTAGCATGGCATATGATAGTACGCTGTCCTTCTCAGGAATGGCATCATTCACTGAGGCTTCTTCGGGGTAAGATAAGTGGTATATAAGTCTGTATTCCCCAGGTTTCTTCTTGGGCACTAGACCTAATGGGAATACCCTCAGATTCTGCCACAGTGACATCGAGAATGGTCCTTCCACTGTCCCTGTGGCTATCTCCATTCCTATCTTCTTCTTTATTATCCCCTCCTTCCCCTTTATAGTCCCAAATGCTTTGCCCATATGGCCATCCGTGGTCCCTTTTAATGTAAATTGAAACTCTTTTGAAACTCTCCCTGTGTCTTACTTTTGCTGAACTGTCCAGGGATCCTTCAATCCACTCCCAGAGGGTTTCCCACTTAATGGGCATGAGTGCTCACAGGAAACCTCCTGGCCCCCCTTACGCCCTTGCCTCCCCATTCTTAAACTACTTGTGCTTGCTCTGAAAGACTCCTCCCCCATAACCCCTGCCTCTCCGACCTTGTGCTCCCACTCTCCCCATAGCCCTCTATGAGCTGCTGTGAAAGGGCTGCCTGGTATAACGTTGGAAATATGTCCTGTCTCCCATGCTCCTGCACCTGGAAACTGGGTGTGGCCCCACGAATTTTCAACAAACATGCTCAAACTTGCGGTTTGTCCAACTTCATGTGGCCTTATTGTAGCCTCAACATGTCTTTACCATGGCAACTCCCACCTCTTTTGCCCCCTCAAATGTTCCTGTCCTCTGAGCTGTGAGCGTCCTTATCTACAGGTCCATATGTGTCGTACCAGCAGAAATGTCCTGTACTCTGCCATGTGCTGGTGAAACCTTTCATCATACACCAACCACCAGTAGCCCCCCCCCTTTGCTTTGTACACATCCCTGATGGTACCCAAGTAGGTCCGCAATGGGATGGCACACTGTTTTTTTGTGCAGGATGATCGCACTAAAATTGATAAAACCTGCCAACTACTGTAGTTGTCAAACGTCTTACCCCTGTACCCTCTATCCTCTGTGCTGTTACCCACCAAAGCCAGTGCCACTGCCATCTCTGACCTACCCACCAACTCCCTCTCTGCATATTTCTTTGGAGCATCCTTGACTACTAGTGTGAACATATTTCTTTTCTTTAATCGCCTGTGGAATGTGATCTCCCAGTATCATCCCTGGAAAAAACCCTGTCTGAGTACCCATTCCCTCTTTCTCCAATACCTCTAAGCCCTGGCTTGGGGTCCCTTTCCCCTTTAGCTCTAGCAAGGCCTTCACCATTTCCCCCAGCCCTTTCCCCTTTCCTCTATTGACCCTGCCAGGTACTCCTTCAGACTACCATCCACAGTCAGATATATATATATTCTTGTCTTTACCCTTCAGGTCAGCTGGCTCCTCCCCTACTGGTTTCCTTGACCACTTCCCTCCTCTGCCTTTTTCTTGCTTGTCCTCTGACTCTTTCCTCTTCCCTGTTATTTGGTCTTCCTCCTCCACCTTGTGGGCCTTCTCCAACATGGACTGCACTTACCCCATCAGTGCCACCGCCTGTTTGGCCAGTCTCTCACTGGCACTTTCCTTCATTCCTGTGTTCTTCTTAGGTACCATCTGGTAAGGAAAACAAAATAAACAAAACCAATTTTTTTTATACAGCAATCTGTTATGTATGCCTTTGTTTACTGCCTCTCCGCCATGGTTGCCTATTGCTCCTTCACCTCTTGTGTTGCATACAAAATGATTGCATACAACCATACAATGGTTGCATACAATATGAAGAGAGACTGAGCGAGCTTAATATGTATACCCTTGATGAAAGGAGGGACAGGGGGGACATTATAGAAACTTTTAAGTACCTCAAGGGAATCAATAAAGTCCAGGAGGGTAGCATCTTTCAGAAAAAGAGATGTGTAAGAACAAGGGCACAATTTAAAGTTAGAGGGGAACGGCTCCAGGGTAATCATGAAATTCTTTTCACGGAGAGAGTGGTGGACGCATGGAACTGCCTTCCTGGAGAGGTTGTGGGATCTAAAACAGTGGGGGAATTCAAACATGCATGGGACAGACATAAGGCAATTATAGTGGGGGGTTTCAGGAAGTAGGCTGTTGGTTAACTAGAATCTGCAGCTTATCCAATAGGTAGGGAAATGGGCAGACTGGGTGGGCCAAGTGGTCCTTATCTGCCATCAAAGTCTATGTTTCTATGTTTCTATGGTGACTGCCACCTCTCTTCCCCAAAATGGCAGCAATACTCTCAGCGGCGGCTGTCACTTCTCTCTTGTACCATCAGCCTCTTTCTTGTTCCATCATCCCCCAGATCACCCCACCAGATCGCTGGCATATCCTTCATATCCTTACCATACTCTGTGATGACCGCTGTACTGCTTGTGGCCCTTCCCAGCCAAGCCTCATGAATCCCCCTTCAGCAGATCATTGCTTATACTTCTTCCTCACCATCCAACTACCCTCATCTTGATGCCTGGTCCCAGCTTGTTTGTTCAGGATATTCAAACTGATGGATGGACTGGGCCACCAGTGCCAGACTACCTACCACCCCCAGCTTGCCTTCCCTCCTGATGGACTTGCCTGCTGGTGCCAGCCTGGTCCCTGCTCAATTGTACTGGCTACTTGCAACCTCTGAAAGGACTTGGCCACCGGTGCAGGCCTATTCCCTTCCCCTCCCTCCCCAACCCTGATGTGCTTCCCTCCCAGTCAATCAGGTACTTCAAACCACCGCATGAATTTGCCCGCTGGTGCAGACCTACTCTCCTCCTCCCGGTGTACCCTCTTGATCGATTAGGTACTCCAAGCTGCTGCATGGACTTGCCTGCCACAGCAGGCCTGGACCCCCTTGGTTGTACCAGCTACTTCATGCCATTGGAAGGACTGGGTTACCAGTGCAGGCCTACTCCCCACCTCATGGTGTGCCTTTCTTCTCAGTTGATCAGCCCCTTCAGGTAGACGCATGGACTTGGCCACAGGTGCTGGTCTACTCCCTCTAATCCAGGCCACAAACCAAAAGTTTGTGAAGGCCTAACTCCCATGCTCCCCTATCCACCTCCCAGTCAGCCTGTGTCCCCACAGAACTGACTTCTCAGTGGCTACACATGGTGATCTGTAACATCTGTCATGCAGCTCCCAGTGCTCCTGATCAGCTCTAGTTAATCTGATCACTCAACCAGCTACTCTGACCCATAGTGGGTGCCACCACCCTCTGCTGTTGTCCAGTAAAACAACTCCCCACTCAACTTATCTTTCTTCTACTTTTTATTATTTTATTACTCTTTTTGATAACCTACTCATCCGCTTACCTCGAGATTAGCCCCTTCCATATATAACTTACAATAGCCCTTTCTTACCACAACCTATGATTAACTATGTACTACATTATCTCAGATGAATGCCTCTGATAAAAATGTTTACCACTCTAACAAAACTTTACAAAAAAAATAACCCTGCCAAAACAGGCGCTGTTATTTTGAGCCTGATGATCTACAAAAACTGTCCAAATATCAAACTGTCAGCAGAAAAGCATCATGGCACTGCCTGCAGCCCCTCATTTACTGCAGTAACCCTTCCTCTATTTTCACCCCACCAATCACAAAGCACCCCCTGTCCTGACCGACTCTTGAACCTGTCCCCCCTCACTCTACTTCATCTCCCTTGGCTCTCTCTCTCTCTCTCTCTCTCTATCTCCCCCCTCCCCCTTCTCCTCATTCCAAGCAAGGATACCCCTGGTAATCTAGGTCACCCTGCAATGGCAACCCTTTTGTCCTATGTTCCTATGTACAAATGTTGTTGCCAAAAACACAAGCTTCTACACATTAGGAAAGAGTCATGCTCATAGTAAAATATCCAGCACAGATGGCAGAATAAAAAGTAGGGGATTCAGCTCCTTGTATCAGAATTTACCTGACAGGGGTCCCATGTCAGGGGAAAGCACACACAGGCTCTGCCAACAAGTAAGGGACAATTGCCTCAGATTGAAGATTTTTTTTTGTGGCATAGGTAAAAGTCAGGTCAAATACTGTGTAAATAGTTATTTCATAACAGCAATCAAGTTTATAATCATGCAGTATAGGTAATTTGCTTTAGGCAATATTATCAATTACAAGACAGAAGGGCCGGCACCTACTAAAGGCTCCCAGCAGTTAGTAAGGTGGCTCCCAATCATAAATAAAAGTTGTGGATTCAAACACTGTGTCCATGCCTAAAGTCTTGGGGCAGGATTCACAAAACAGATGCGCTAAGCGCAACCCAGATGCACTGGCACAAGTCAGAAATGCGCCAGAGGCCGAGCCAGGAACAGGGAGGAAGCACCAGGGCAAACGAGATGCTCTGCACCAAATGATATGCACCATAGGTGCAGCGTAATGTCATGCGGCACATAAATAGGGGGCATACCCATGCATACACAGTGCATCCCAATCCACAGAGCACAACCAAGGCGCAGCAATGGAGCAAATCCAGTGCAAATCCAAGATGCACCAAAGATAGATAAGTACAAAAGAAGGAGACTTAAGTCCAGCACACCAGCAGGCCGTCAGTGGAACGATGACAGCAGGTCACACTCAGAGGGGAAGTTAAACCAGAGGGAAAGGCTCAGGCAGGCAGAGTGCCAGCAACAACACCAGGCAGCAAGCTACAGCAGAGGGCCACAGCAACAGAGGGGATCAACCCAGCAGCAGTTGCCATTGCTGGTGCCCTAATGAGGAGGAGGAGGCAGGGCGCTGGAAGGAACCATAGGCAGCCAGCCCCATGGTGGTACTGCACCCGGCTGTCCTTTGAGCAGCTGACAGAGGTGGAGACAGTTGGGCGATACCACCTCAACAGGGCCATGCTGAGGCAGCTATGTGAGCTGTGCCATGATGTCATGCAGGCACCCACTGCATGAGGTCATGCCATCTCTGTGGAGACCAAGATGACAACGGTCATGCACCTGCTCACCACAGGAACCTTCCAGAGGCCTACAGGGGACACCACTGGCATATCACAGGCCTCAACGTCCCACCTCCTCACACATTTCCTCACCGCACTACTACTGCATGCTTTGGAATACATCCAATTCCCCAGCATGCAGGCAGAGTGGACAGAAGCCATGCAGGGGTTCCACAGGGTGGCAGACATGCCAGGTGTCATAGGGGCAATCAACTGCACCCATGTGGCAATCCGCGCACCACCTGGTAAGGAGGGCATCACATATGTGAATTGAAAGGGATACCATTCAGTGAACTGCCAGGTGGTGTGCGATGCCACAGGGTGCATCACCAATGTCTATGCCACACACCCTGGGAGCGCACATGATGCTTACATATGGCACCAGTCAGTACTCTGCACAAGGTTCAAGGCTGGGGACATCCATAGTAGACACCTGTTAGGTACATGTGACCGAGCACCAGCAGCCCGGGGGGGGGGCAACATGACCGGGACCCTTGGGGTAGGCAGTGGGTGGGCAGGCACAGGCATGAAGGCATTTGGACAGCAGGGGTGTGGAAGGGTGATGGGGTGGATGCAGAGTGGCATGAGACCGATGTGCACCACAAGACAGACGGGGGGAGGCAGGGGCAGCCTGGGCAGAGATGCAGGATCACCAGGCATGCGGCTACATGCGTGGTGGAGCAGGACTGAGGCACAAAACACTGGTAGCGACGGGGTCAGGCCACATGCCACAGTGAAACAACATGTACTAATGGAGACACATCTACCCCCCACAGGTGATGCTGCATACCCATTGTGGCTCTAGCTCCTCACCCCCATCCGACAAACCGTAACAGTGGCGGAAGAATGCTACAATGAGGCACACATCGTAACATGCGCCATCATAGAGCAAGTATTCAGCATGCTGAAGATGCATTTTCGGTGCCTGTGTTGGTCAGCTGGTGCCCTGCAGTACAGCTCTGAGAAGGTCTGTGGCATATTCCTGGCCTGTTGTATGCTACACAACATGGCCCATGACCATGGGATACCTGTTGAGGCCAGTGAGGGCAACAGTTCTGGGGAGGAGGAGGGGGTGGGTGAGGGCGTAGCAGGGGCACACCCTGGGGACCATGGAGCTGAAGACAGACATGGGCACAGGGATAACAGGCTGGCAGCTAGGGCACGGGCATACCGCACACAAGTGGTGGAGGAACACTTCGGGACATGCAGGTGAGTACGCAGGTTGGTACATGTGCAGGTGTGAGCACCACAGTGTAGGGACAGCATGACGGAGGAATGGTGGGTACCGTATGCCACACTGGGGTACACATGCAGGTGCATGCACATGGTGGGGGACATACACACTCACCATGCATGCACCACACCAGAACCACACAGGCCATGCCCACACTGTCACAGGTCAGTGTACACTGTGGCCAGCACATGGGCACTGCATGCACCGTTATGCACTCATTACTCCCATGTCACATGGCATGACAACGGTACACACAAATACTCTGGAGCACCTGCACAGACAACACAGGGGTGCCAGGCAACCACATGGCTGGACACCGCCATGCACAGCCTCACTGGCACCATCCACAGGGCAGCCAGTACACACAGCCATGCCATCCGCTACCACAGGCCCTTGGGTATGGACATCACAGGCTGCCCCATGACCACCACGGAAAAGTGGGCAGCCTCTGCCATGGCCACTGATGATGGGGGTGCCACCACCGGCCACAGGGGGTGTCCCCAGGGACCCCTCAGGGGTGCTGCACTGAGACCGTGAACAGGTGCTCAGTGGGCTGGCCATTCTATGCCCACCAGCTGAGCCATGGCTGGTGGGAGTGGATGCCAGTGGCAATGGGGTCAGCAGCAGGGGGCCCACCTGGCCCCATCATCGGGGTGTCCGGGACGTGTCTACTGGGCATCCGACTGGATGCACATTATCCACGGTGTGCTGTGGATGCAGCCACTGCCTCTGCAGCAGCCGCGATCCACTCCATGGCTGCGGTCATGCCCGCCCACATGAGGCATGTCTCAGCCAGCATCTGAGCATGCCACGCCGCCATGGACTCATGGTTCTGGACCATGATGGCCCTGTGGCTCTGGAACTCTGCCCAGAGTGCTTTCTGACTGTCCAAAGTTGCCTGCAACAGGTCAAGGTAGACACCCATGTTGTCAGCAGGTGATGCGGCATGGGGGTAGCGGCGACATACTGGGGATGGTTCGGCCTCACCAGGGTCATCCACGGGCAGTGGACACACCCTGTCAGGCTGTGCTATGTGTGTATCTGGGCTGGGCACAGGCACCTGCTGTCCATGCATGTCATCCACTGGGCCCATTTTAGTGGGTGCGCGCACACTGGCAACCTGACTGGATGCCACTGACACCACGAGCACTGCACTGGGCAGCGGTGCAGGCGGCATGGCTCACACAATCCCATGTGGCCATGCTGCTGCTGCACTGGTGTCCATCATGATGGAAACACCATTGGCACCCAGGGTCCTGTGCCATAGCAGTGGTGCTTCTGATGGTGGAACATGCATCAGTGCCAATGCCCTCACCCTGCAAGCCACTGGTGAGCACAATGAGTGCATCTGCTATGTCCACAGCCTCATCCGGGTCAACTTTCAGACAACCCAGCCAGGCCCCCTAACCATGCAGTGTACCTGCCTGCAGCACTGCCAGTGCTCGTGGAGGGCTCCGCAGGGACCTCCACCACAGGAACCGTGACCAGTGGTGTGCAGAGCATGGATATCACAGGTGCAGACATGCCCACATTAGTGTCATCGTTCCCATGGGGTGGGCCTGCAACATTGCCTATGGGGGCTGCACAGTTGGCCATGGCCATGCCCTAGAGTCGCAATGGAGCTGTGGAAGCGAGAAAGAGAATATGGTTAATGCACAGGACACACATGACACGCAGCAAGGTCAGCCACACACCGCTGGGTACGCACACCTGTCCATGGCAGGCGCGGACAGGGTGCACAACTACTCACCATGCTGCGACGGGCTGCCTCCCATCTAGAAGCCACCCCCTGGGATGCCATGCATTGCTGTCCCCAACACACTGGTGGCCAGGAGGGCGTCACTGGGGCTGAGCTGTTCCACTGAGCTGGAACCTCCCCCTGGCCACCACAGGGAGGCCTGGATGCTGGCCACCCTCTCCTTCACCCTCCATTGGCCATCATTCCAATGCTTTCTGCACTCCTGCACCATGCGGTTGTATTATGCGACCATGTTCATGTGCTGGGCCACCTCCTCCCAGCTCTCCACATGCACCGTCCTGCTGCCATCCCTGCCGGTGAGTACATCCAGTCATAGATGGCATGCCTCAATGAGTGCCCTCTCTTCATCCCGCATGATGTTTGGTCACCGCCTGGAGGTGGCACCTGGCTCCTCGGACATGTCAAACACTGTGGGGAGAGGCAACCTGATGTCAGACGCACCCATGTGTACACACAGAACAGCACCCATCTCCCACTGTCTGCAGCCTCACCATGGCCTGTGATGCCAGTGGCCTGTGCTGTGGTCCGCATGTGGGCTGCCAAGCACAGGTGGATATACATCATGGTATGTGGTCCATGTGGGATGGCACACGTGCCACACATGGCACCCAGGACACAGTAGGGGTACTGTGTAGCCACCACAGGGTGTGTGACACTGACCTGTCTGCCGTGGGTGTGTCCCATTACCCCAGCAGTTTGTGACCTGACACTATGGTGCCACATCATACCTGGGTGTCACCCCTGTGATGGCTGCAGGTGGAGGAGGACTGCCATGTGGTGGCATGCACTGTTGGGACAGCAGCAGTGTGTGTGCTGGCAGTGGTGACACTGTGCCTGCACAGGTGTTGCACTGTGCGATGTCCATACATGTAGCATGGCGCTACATGCACCTCACAGTGCAGTCCACCCCCAGCCATATGTCCCAAATCTGTGGAGTCCCTGTGTACATTGTGTGGGCCTCTGCACACGTCACATCCCCCCATCCCACACTGCACCACCTTGGCACATTGCTAACCACACCACAGATTGGCAGCGGTGCTCTGTATCTGCTGTGCTGTGTGTCTCCTGGTGACCTGGTCATCTGCTGTGGACTTGGCAGGGCCCAGTCCAATGACACCCTGTGGATACATCCCTGCAGTTGTACAACAAAGTTTGCTGTGGGTGCAACCTAATGGATGTCTGGTCCCACATACGGTGTACTGGGGCACCATCAGTTGTGCACACTCCGATGCAGGCACACTAGTGTGTGCTGTAGCCCTGTGAACATGGATGTATACTCACCCTGCAGGCACTGACTCCTCTCAGTGTCCTGGACTGAGCCTGCTGAATTGGGAGCATTTATGGCTCAGGGCATGCAAATGAGGCTTGAGCACCTGTTAATGAGATGCTAATCGGCTGAGTTGCCCATGCATGCTTGATGGGGCTGTTTGGGGCACATTCTTTCTGAATAGCATAATTGCTCCCAGCTCATCTCACTTTGCATGGAGCATCTGTGTGATGCATCAATTACTGTACATTGCATCCCCAGCGCATGCGTGACCTGGGTGGTGCATCTACATGACCTGGGGGGCATTCTACATGGCGCATCCCTCGTACATGCGCAGTGTTCATGTGATATGGCGCAACTTCCATGATGTGCCATTCTGATGCAGTCCGGTGCGCCATAGCATGCCTGACAATCACGGTGCCATGTACCATATCGTGCAGCGTGTCCCACAATGCGCTGCCCATGCGACCTTGATCTGTCCCTCCCCACAGATCGCGCACTAAGTACGGTACACATTCATGGCATATGCGGTGCACAACATGGTGCCTGCACACATATCGCCCATGTGCAACCGTGTTCTGGCCATGCAGCACCATAGCGTGGTGGTGTGCACAAGTGCAGGTTCATCACCAGCAGCCAATCGCATGTCACGGTCAGTGCGCCCTGTGCTGCACATGCCTCACTGTTTCAAGTGGTGCATAACGGTTGGTGGACGGTACATTTCCTGTTTGCACCTTGCCACTGTCTGAACACAGTGTAGGATGCCTAGGGCTGGGAGAATGGTGCCTAGGGACATGAACTGGTCACATGTGGAGCTGCTACATCTTGTAGCACAGGTCATGGCTGTGGAGGGATGCCTGTTTGGACAGGAGGACCTCCATGTGCCCAGGGCCCAGGTGTGGGCCACCATTGCATCACACATTGTGTGCCATCACTATGGTGACCTCCAGAGGTGGGACCCAGAGAGGCTTACGTGGCTGCGGTGCCGTGTATGCAGGGGTGCACTGCCACATTCAGGTAGGTGTTCTTTGGCTGTATCCTTCTGTGGCATGTGCTGGGTGTGTCTATCACTGCCCACATGGTGCTCCCATGCTGCATTGACCTGGTGCCAGGGTGGGCAGGGCATGGCTGTGTGTGCCTACGTACACTTGGTGCTTCACGCCCTGCCATCACTGTCTGCTGCATGGCCATGCACCGGCAGTGGGGGGGCTGGAGAATTGCATCCTGCACGGTGGCAGTGTTTGCTCATGGTGCTGTTTGTTGTGTTTTGCAGGACCAGGGGTCAGGCAGCATGCCACGGACGCAGCTGAGGAGCATCATCGGCGATACTTGGGTGCCAGGCCTGGTGCCCCGCCTGGGGCGGGTGAGTACCGCTTTCCATGATTGCAGTCTGTCTAGTGTTGTGTGGTTGGTGGTGGGTGGGGTTGTGTTCCATGTTCTGGCCCTCAGTGTGTGTTCCTTCTCTCATTTGCTGTAGGTGTTCATGATCGATGTGCTGTTCCAGGTGGTGATGGTGGTGGTGCTGCACCAGTAGATGTGGAACGGAGGATCCATGTGGCCTCCAGTCAGCCCTGCACCCTCTTTCATGGACTGTTCAGTGCCTGTCAGCTGCCCTGCGGGGTGTCATGCTGCGCCTTCCAGTCTGTGCCAGTGTGCTGCATGGCAGGGCACGGCACCATTAGTGTCCCCCTGCCACTTTCTGGGGGCCATCCTGTGTAGCTAGTTACCCTACCCTGTCCCCTGTTTGTGTCCCTTTCCTGTCCTCCTTCCCATCCTTGCTCCCCCTCTTCCCTGTCTGTAGATGATGTTGTTGTTGTTGTTGCTCTGCCTTTCCTGGCATTTTGTTTGTAGTTTTTATGGCCATTACATTTTATAAAGTTGTTTTACTCTACACTTGTGTCCACTGGTCTGTTTGTTCCAGCTCTGTGGTAGCTCCTCCTGCACTGCTGTTTTGCTCCATTGTTCTGCTGGCTCCCCTGTGTGGCTGCGGGGCTACCTGCCTGCCCTGGTGCATCACTGGTTGTGCTGGCACATCCGCAGTTGAGCCATTGTGTCCTGTGGTGATTCACAGTGGTGTTGCGCTTGGTGCTTGGCATGGCACATCCCTCTGTGAATGGCTATGCGTGGGCTCGGCCCATCTCACTTGCGCTGGCGTATCTGAGTTGTGCCAGGTGCATCTTCTTTGTGAATCCTGCCCTTTATATTTAAAAATGTAGTAAAAGTCCAATAAAATCAAGCATTTACCGTACAAACTTAGGCTCAAACCCCACCCCTGGACAGACCAGCTAGTGTTTGCATTTTGTGGATTCTGATTTAATTGGATGGACTTCTAAATGCTGAAGAGGAGACTGTGCTTCATTGTAACTGCTTGATTTTATTCGACTTTCACTATACTTCTGAAAAATAAAGGCTTCAGGTACGGACACTGTGTTTTAATCGAGGAGTTTTATTTATGATTGGGAGCCACATTACTATACGGAGCATTTAGTAGGTGCTGGTCCTTCTGCTGTGTTTTTGTGTTTCTTACTGTGGCACTGCTATTGCCTGACTGTGGTCTTTCTGTTTTTGCATACATTATTATAAATTAAGAATAGCCATACAAGGTTTGAAGTGGATTGAAATGCAGGGTTTCACCAGTTGTACTGTATGTTGCCAGTACCAAATGGTTGAACAGTTTTATGAAAGTCAGACAGAGGGCTGTAGATTTTAATAAACTCAAGAGACAACATAAGAATGTGTCTTTGTAAATGAACAAATATCTAGCTGTTCCTTCCTAGTATTCTTTACCCATATAAAAATGTAAATGAACAAATAGGTATCACTGTGTAAACATTAGTTTAAGCTGACTGGAAAAAGACAGAAAAACTGCACCTGTGGCTATGGGAAAAGAATAAAAGGCAGAAACAATCAGCTATTTGTTCATTTACAAAGACACATTTTTAAGTACAAATAGACAGTGAAATAAAATTACTAATTATAGGTATGGTGTTATGCACAGATGAGCAGGGGTTTCTGGATCTGTTCAGTTCCAAGATGATCGCTGCACACTATGTCTGAATGGAAGAGATAGGAGCAGGTGCTGTAAAAAGCTTCTTGAAGGCTATAACAGATATGCCATCATTGCCTGAGCAGTTCATGTTGTAATTTAGAGCACTTTCCATACCAGTCTGTGAGGCTGTCTTGGATATTCTTTCTATGCCCTCTCCTTTCTTTGTTTTACCCCAAGGAGACCATGGAATCCTGTGGTGGAGGAGCCTGGACTCATCTTGGAAAAGACACAGGGTGTTGTGGAGAATCAGAGGGAAAAGTAAGCAAGACAGAAGAGACTGAATTAATTTTTACAAACTTTAGAGCTCTCTTTGGTGTAACTCCTGGTTTTGTACAAAATGTTGAAAACTAGATTCCCCGAATATTTGTAAAATCATAATTCTGTCTGGGAGAGAGTGGCAAGGGAACCAGGATTTGATGGAAAAGAGAGGAAAAGGAAGAAACAAATCCAACATGCAATATGGGACAATTACTGAGAGGTGCATGGAAAAGGCATAAAGACCACAAAGAAAGTGAAGAAATACATCTTGGACTATTGCTTGTGATCTATGCCTGAGGCTGTGAAGGCCGCAAGTGCCTACTTGCAGGTATACTTGTGGGTGTACTTGAGAACGCTGAGCTTTGGAGAGAAACTGAAAGAGACTGGAGTGACTGTTTATTTGAACTGTTTTCGCCTCGCCTTATTTTTGGTGTTGTTGGTGAGTTCTGAAGAATTCAGGGAGCAGGAATAAGCTTTTGCAAGTAGCCAGCAGCATCTAAAAGTTTAAAATTAGTACTTAAAGATCACTTAGCTAAGATAAAATATTCCCCCGATTTAATGCTCACCGTAGATAACCCAACAGAAAAGTTAAAGTTAGTCATAACAAGAGAAAGGAGTAATCAGTTTATTAAACTTATGAGGATATAGCAAAATATCAATGATTGTCAATAAAAGGTTTAAACTAGGTTAAATTTGGGCTAATTTACCTTGAATTATTTTTGGCTCCTAATGATGTCACTACGTCTATCTATGTCTACAACATTCTGCCAGTTAGGAAGCAAGCTACTGTGCATGAGTGGCATTCGGTAAGGAGATTTGCCATTTTCCCTGTAAGTTACATGCAGTTACATGAGATTACAAGCAGAGAAAAGGAGCAAGGGCTTTTATGAGCTTGATAAATGTTAAGAGTTGAAGCTGAGCCAAACTGAATCTCCTACATAGATATACTTTGAAGAATTTAAATCACAAAAGCTAAAGGTAATCTATGCGTGTTACATTATACTGCTTAATACTACCTAACATTATTTAAAGGTACTAAGTTGTGGTGCATTCTAAATCTCAACTAAGTCAAGAAATAGCTGGTGATCTGACTTGTTTTAATCTTAATTTTTAGATGTGTTACACACTTATTAAAGGGAAAAAAAATGTTTTTTTATTTTATTGAAGTCTCGGATTACAACACCTGAGCTACCAGCTCATTTACAAAGGTTCCACACCAGGAAGAAAAATACAAACATACAATTTTAAAACACAGTGTAACAATGAACATAAACAATGTCAATAGTACTATGACTTAACAGCGTACCTGGGATAGGAAGTGTACCTTGATGCACAGACAAAGTCAGATCTGTAGCAGAAGTAAGAACGAGGGGGGTGGAGGAGGGAGGTGGGAGGTTATAGAGTGAAATGGGGTGGAATAAATTGGTGTTCAGCATGCGGGAACCTCTGACTTGGGCTCACCTAGTTAGGAAGGTGTGGGGGGTGGAAGGACAGGGGGTAAGAAAATGGGTAGGGGCATAGGCCCCTCAGGAAAAGGGGAGGACAGTGGGACTAGGACAGGGGTATGTACATGATGGTGGGAGGGTGGGAGTAGCAGGGGGAAGTAGTGGATTGGGTGAATAGCATAACTGCACAATTGGTGGGGTAGTCAAACATTTTGTACCAGGTGGGTTGGTCAGGTAGGGCAGGTGCATTGCCCTTGGCTGGACAGGTGGGATCTAAGTGCGCATTTGAACAAGCTAATTTTGCTAATAGTGGTAAGTTCTGGTGGGAGTGAGATAAACCATAGTGGGGCCCATTATTTGAAGGATCGCTGACCTTGGGTGGTGCGACGTTAGGGGATTTTGATAGAGATCTTGTTGGATGTCCTCATGGTCTTTGTTGGTGCAACCTGGTATATGAGGGAGCTGGCCTCGGTGGCAGAAGGCCCAAGGTGGCTTTTTTGGCAAGGAGACAGGTTTGATATCGGGCCCTGTCATTCAGGTTTAGCCATCCGGTTTGCTGGTAGAGGTGGCAGGTATGGGTCAGTCATGGGGCTACAAGTGCAAGTCTGCAAGCTTTGTTGAGCATGGTGGTGAGTCTCCTGAGGGTGCTGTCGGGAGCTGCGATGTAAATAGCAAGGCCATAATCAATGGTTGAGAAGACCGAGCTGGTTATGGCAAGCTGGAGGGTTTTATCAGAGAGGCCGCTGTGGTGCTTATATAGCAGGTCGAGCTTCCTGTTAGCTGTAGAGGCCACATGATCGATATGTGTGGCATATAAGAGGGAGCTATCAAGGGTGAGGCCCAGGTATTTGAATTTGGGGACCATTTCAATCGGGATCTTTTGTAAGTTCTGAATGTTCAGGGTTGCAGCCCTGTGGCGGCTGTGCGGTGGGACAAAGAGCATGTACTTTGTCTTTTTGTGGTTGACTATGAGTCTAGCTTTGTTAAACCAGTCTTCCACATTGTAAAAGTCCTGTTGAAGACACTGCTCCAGTGCGATTGGGTCAGAATGGCTGGTGTAGAGCACAGCATCATCAGCATAGAGAAGAATTGTTTGTTGGCAGGCTAGTGGAAGGTTATTTAGAAAAAGGCTAAAGAGGAGGGGGCCCAGGATGGATCCTCTGGGGACTCTGGTGGACACTTGGAGGGGTTCAGGGAGGACATTGCAAATTTTACTTGCTGAACTCGTCCAGAGATCTAGCTCCGGAACCAGCACAGTGAGTCAGAAGACAGCCCAGTTACCTCTAATTGGGCCAGCAGAAGGTCATGGTTGACCATGTCAAAGGCCTTAGTGAGGTCTATAAAGGTTGTCCCCACAAAGTGCCCCTGGTCGAAGGCACTGTGAATATAGCCCGTGAACTTGAGAAGCGTGGTGGTAATGCTGTGGTGTTGACAGAAGCCATGCTGCTGCTGGCATTGTAGCTGGTATTTTTCAAGGAGTTCCACCAGCTGATCATAGACTATCTGCTTAAGAGCTTTTGAGATAGGTGGGAGGATTGAAATTGGATGGTAGTTGGCATGGTCAGTCTTACAGCCAGCTTTGTGAATAGGGGTTATGATTGCTGCTTTCCCAGAGTTCTGGGAAGGTACCTGTGGTGAGGGACAGATTTATGATACAGGTCAGTGGGGTTAGCAGTTCGTCAAGGGTAAGAGAGATTAGTGTTAGATCATGGCCCTCGGAGCTGTGCCTGGAGTTCCCAAGGACTTGGGAGAGATTTTTTTTACCTCACCTTTAGATAGAACTTTGAGGTAGAATGGTGGGGCTTGGAATGTTGGACTTTGGGGGGGTGGGCTGATAGACAGGGCTTCCTCCTGAAGTTGCCTCTATGTTCAGTTGAATGGACCCCAGCAATAGGGTCTTGCGTACGAATCTAAAATGCAGCTAAACTATCAAGCAATAATGTACTATAAAATGCTGATGTATTAGTATTGTGACACATACCAAACTCTTTCATATTCCAGTAAGTAAGATTAAACAAAACAGGTATATGCATAAACTGTAAGTTATTAATCATAGAACCTGGGAGGGCAGTGACTGTTAGACCACTACGGGGACCAGGGGTATGCTTTGGACATTCTAAAAGCTGCTTGTCAGTGGGTGGTAACACAGAGAGGTACATGGCTGCAGAAGCCATGTGGTGTATAGCACAGAATTTACGAGCAGAATCTCTGGATAAAGAATTACAGTAAGAAGGATCTATTAAGGCAGTTATGTTGTACAAACAAGAATGTCTTAATGCAGTTTGTAACAAGGACAGTGAACCGTTTGTGGATAAAATTTAGCATTGGGCCAACCTTGGAAAGTTCCTTTGGAGAGTTTGGCCACAGGGAGAATTTGTCCTTGTGATGTGGTTTGCCACTCAATTTGAAGGGTAGATTTATCAGGAGCAACAACCGAGGCAGTTAGGTAAGCATTGGAACCTTCCTGGACAGTGATCATACTATCCGGTATATTGATGGATACTCCCTCTGGAGGAGGTGCTGGAGGATCGAGGTGTCGTAGGAGGTCCGGCACCATGCCTTGGATGCAGAGAATAACTCCTGAGAGGAGAAAATAATGGAACAAGATAGCCATCTTGTCAATGTATCTGAAAAGAAAGATTAAAGATTAGTATGTTAGTACAATTCCGCCCAATGGGGTGAGGAAAAGTAATTTAAGCTCCTTTATACAGTTTCAGCTGGTTTGCATGTAACCATTTGTCAGTCAACTTGTTGTTATGGAGGAGTCTAACTTGATAGACTGCCGGACTGAGCTTGTTGACAATAGGGTATGGGTCTTCCCACTTATTGGAGAAGGAGTGGGTGGGATGTGCAAATCGAAGTACCATTACCTGATCTCCAACTTGCCAATCCACTTCTTGTGCATGTTTGTCAAACTGTATTTTGGATTGTTGCTGGGCCTTGCCCATGCAATTGGCAGCATGAAAGTGTGTGTGTATGAGGTCTTTTCTGAGTTTTTCCACATATTGGTCCACAGACACTCGGTCAGCAGTGGGGGTATGCAGGTCAAATAACAGTTGTTCAGGGAATCTCATCTGTCTACCAGTCATCACCTCAAAGGGTGTGAGCTGGGTGGTGGCTGAGGGTGTGCCCCTAATTGCCATAAGGAGTAAAGGCAATAGGGAATCCCAGGTTTTGGGATTGTCCTCAATGAATTTGGAAAGCAATTGCTTAATCCATCTGTTGGCTCTCTCTACTTGACCTAAGGATTGAGGGTGATAAGGTATGTGGAACTTCTGCTGAACTCCGAGGAGTTCAAGGGATTCTTTCATCAACTCACCTGTAAAACTGGTTCCTTTGTCAGAATCTACCTTAAGAGGTAGACCCCACCTGGAGAAAATCTGTTCCACCAGGATTTTGGCAGTAGTTTTCGCTGTACATGTCTTAGTGGGGAAAGCTTCTACCCACTTAGAGAAGAGGTCAGTTACCACAAGAGCATACTTCGTTATTTCTGCTGGTGTTGGTCAGAGGGCCAATGAAATCAATTTGAATGGCATGCCAAGGGTCAGAATGCCTTTGTGGTAAAAGTTTGCTATTTCATTTGGTAGGAATGGGGTTGTTTTGTGCACAAACAAGACAGTTGTCTATGTATTGTTTAACATCTTTGGTGATACCAGGCCACCAGGCGGTGGTCTTGAGTCATTGAAGGGTATTTTCTGGTCCCCGGTGTCCACCGGTAGGAGTGTCATGCACTTGGTGCAAGAATTCAGGTCTTAAATGTCTGGGGACTACACTCAACTTAGTGGTAGAATCATCTGGTTGGAACCAAATGAGCTTGTCATCAGGTGACAAGCGCAACTTACCTTCATGCCTCCGATAGGGGCTATGTGTGGGAAGTTTTTCTTCAGTACCTTTGTCAAGGAATCTGAACACCTCTTTGAGTTGAGTGTCAAGCTGTTGGGCTGCGGAGAGGTCCAAGGGGGAAAAAGGTTCAGATTTCTTCATGTGCTGCAATATGTACAGCTGCATTTGCCTCTGGATGGTCCATCATCCAGATGTCCCCCCCTTGGGCTCCTTCCTTAGCAAGAGTGTCTGCTGTGTCATTGAATGCATGATGGGGTCATGGAGAGAGTGGGCTTTAACCTTGTGTACATAGAGTTTGTGTACAAATTTTTGTGCCAGTGAATGTACTGTATATATATTACCAATTCTTTGTACTTCACTGGACTGCCATCAGAAGAGAGGAAGGAGTTATTCTGCCAGAAGGGAACTACAAACCCAATTAGAGTCTGTAAAAATGATGGTATCCTCGGTTCCATGCTGGATGAACTTGAGGGCACAGGCCACCGCTGCCATCTCACCATATTGTGATGATGCTACACTACAGTGCTTAGATATCTTGACAGTGTTCCCATAAGGGTAAATCACCAAAATGCCCATCCCTGCAATTTGTTCTCCCTGATAGTAAGATGCTGAACCATCAGTAAAGATATGGCACAAAGAAGTGCTATCAAGTATCTGTGGCGTGGCAGGGAGGAAAGGACCTGGATCAGGAAGATCAGGTGACTGCAGTGTACAGTCATGGGTTCTCCCTGGAAAAGGAGGCCATGAGCTAGCATAGATGGAACTTTAGTCGGTTGTACCTGTAAGTCCCTGTCCTGGAGAAGAAGTGACCAGTGCGTCAGTCTGGTGTTAGAGACTGACCCATCCTTCACTCTGTCTGAGAGCAGAAAGATGGTTGGGGTGTGGTTGGTGTTAATGATCAGTGGTGAGTACCCAATGATATACAGGAAGTGCTTGACAGCCCAGTAGGTGGCCAGAAAGTTCCTTTCATAAAGGCCATACTTCTGTTCCACTGGAGTCAAGAGCTGTGAGGCATATGCCATGGGTCTCAAGGTGCCATGCACCTTCTGGGCCAGCACTGCTGACATAGCAATGTCAGAGGTGGCACATTCCAGATGAAATGGTAGTGCTGGATTGGGGTTGACCAGTGCTGGGGCGGAGGCCAAGGCCTGCTTTAGTGACATCACAGCCTGGGTGTGAATAGGACCCCAAGTCCATGGTACATCCTTTTTGAGTAATTCATACAGAGGAGCAGCTTTCTGAGCAAACTCACAAATGAAATCTATCGAATAGTTTACCATACCTAGAAACCTTCGCAGAGTTGCCACACTGGTAGGTAATGGCAAGTCTTGCAATCCCTGTACCTTCTTCCAGGTAGGGCTTCAACCTTGGTCAGTTATTTTTAGACCCAGAAAGAGTACTTCTTTCTGGCACAACTCTGCTTTTGCTGGGTTGCATTTCAGGCCTGCTTTCTGAATGAGAGTCAACAGTTCATCCAAGAGATCCAAATGTTGTTCCTGTGTGGCTGTTGCCAGCAACAGGTCGTCCACATATTGTAAGAGACATTGGGGGTTAGAGAAACTCTCAAGGGCATCCATCATGTGGAGATGGAATAGGGATGGACTGTTATGGAATCCTTGTGGCAAGCAAGTCCACGTGTACTGTCTTCCTTCAAAGGCGAAGGCAAACTTATATTGACTCTTAAGGGCCAATGGCAATGACCAAAAATCATTGGAGATGTCCAGGGCACTGAACCATTTCAAGTCAGGGGTCAGAAGTCATAACACATCTGGTGCTGATGCCACAGTTGGGGAACAACTGGGGGTGACCTGATTCAGTTTCCTGTAGTCAATAGTAAGTCTCCTTGTACCTGTGGGTTTCTTCACAGGCCATACTGGGGAGTTGGCAGTGGAAACACAAGTTCTGATTACTCCTTGCTTGAGGAGTGACTTGATCATTTCTCTGAGGGAAGGCAAGGCCTCAGTTGGGAAAGGGTATTGCCCTTGCCTCTCATGTGCTGGGCCTGGCACTTCAATGACGGTGTGCATTCTGCCACAGTCATGCTGGTTGACTGCAAATGCTTCCAAATGTCATTGCAGAATAGGTAGGAGCTTTGGAAAAAGTTCATGATTCTTGAACAAATCTATGACGTCATACACTTTGTCATTGGCAGATATCGTTGCCACAACATGTGAATCAGGAATCAAAATGGTATGATATTGACCCTGAATCTGTATCAGTAGCATGTTAGCTAGGTCCACCACACAGCCGTGTGGTGCAAGGAAGTCGATCCCTATAATACTAGGATGGTCATGCAGTACCATTAGTTGGAAAGTGTGTGAGGCCTTTAAATGGCCTAGCTCTACCGGTAAGGATAGAGAACGGTATGCAGGCAGCCTAGTACAGTTGACGCCTGACATGTTGGTCTTCTGTCCGGTGGACCAAGAGGATGTGTCCGGGTGTTCGTCATGTAGCACAGATACAGCTGCACCTGTATCTAGCAAAACTACTAGTAGGTGGCCCCCGACCTCAGCCTCGGTGCAGGGCCTTCCGTTGTATCCAAGACTAGCTTGTTTACAATACGGACTGGGGTCTATAATTGTCAATCCGTACTGCCGGAAGCATGCAGAGGTTGGGTCTGGCTCATGTGAATCACTTCACCATGCTGTACTGATGCTATATAGGGAGGAGCTTCTGGGTTCAAACCTGTGTGGGCCTGAGGGCCTGTACAGCCGGTGTCCCCATGGCCGGTTGGGGCCTGGGTTGCCGGTTGTACTGCTGCAAAGGCCCGTGCGGGAACAGCATCCGCCACAGAGTGCACTTGTCCCAGGAGCTCTCGAAATTTCCAATTCTCTTCAGCTATCTCCCTATATGAAGGACCCGTTATCTGTTGTGGTTTACCTCTACCCTTAAGCTTCCTGTTCTTATGCCAATTCCGGTTCCCACCCCACTGCTTTTGTTGATGCGGTTATTGTTGATGAGTCTGTTGGGAGTGTTGATTATCAGCTGGAGGGGCAGGTTGATGTTGGTCCTGTTGGCATTGAGCTTGCCCTTCCACTGTGTAGTGTGTCGTGGCCTCTGAGACGGGTTCCATGGCAGCTACCTTTTTGGAACCGGAGCCCAAATCACAGATGTATAGTTGATACACCCTCTCGGTTTTCCGAAGGATATCGGCAAACCTATCCATATTAGGGTAAGTGGTTGGCTCTACCTTTTCTCTCACTGCTGGAATCATGTTCCTAAGTAACAGGGTCTTATATTCAATAAGATCTACATCTGCAGCTTCTTGTGCTAGGTGCTTTCCTGCTCGGTAGGCCATCCAAAATCTCTGGTGGTAAGTCGCTGGACTTTCTTTTGCATTCTGCTTCACAGGGTATGCAAGCATCACTCCTACCACACCTGGACTGTGAGCAGAAATGAGCTCAGCTGCAACCTAGTCGAAGGTAGCGTTCTCATCCTGGTGAACAGCATCGGGGAGTTTGGCCCACAAACCAGGATCGATGGTCTGGCGTAGTATTTGGACCTGATGTTCTGCAGCGAGGCTAAGCATCTCGCATTTAGAACACAGCTTCTCCAAGTGACAGCTGAGGTTGTCGGACGGATTCATCTGACCAATGCTGTCAGCAATTTGCTGAACAGAGTAGGCCATTTGTAGGGGATTAGTGGGTCGATCAAGCAAAGGTAAATTGTCTTGAGCGCCGTTCAAGGCAACATGAGCTGCAGCTTCAGTCGCTGTGTGGACAATACCTTCCTGAGTGCCAGCCTCTTGGATAAGCTGCCTAATCTGGGTTTTAATAGCCCTTTTACTCCTCTCAGGAAGAGGGATAGTGCCTATTGCAGTTTCAATCATGGTTTCTATCTCTTGCCTGTCTTCCACATTAATAATGGCTACCGGAGGTGCCGTCGGGACCAGGCTTGGGCCTGCTCCCCCCCATCATGGGGGTCGCCATGTTGGCATCTCCCATGATGAGCGTCACGATGTCGCTGACATGTGACATGGGGAGTGGGGGGTGGGGACCCGCCATGCTGTGGATGGCTGGGTGTGGAGTCTGGGCCATAGTAGGGGTGTGACTGGGTGTTGTATTGTGAAACATCATCATCATGATGACGAATGAAAGGCAGGGGCTACGCCTCCCATTGCCTTAACATGTCCAGCCAGAACCTCTCACTGATGGCGCAGTGTTGCCATCCTAGTTCTACATTCATCATGATTCACACTTGGAACATCCATATCAACCTGATCTTGCTTTTGCTTTTGCAAAACTCTATACGCAGTGCTCAATTCTCGATTGTCCCTGTAAGCTACTTCTACATCATTACGTACCTAGTTAATCTCATCCTGCAGCTCACCCATTTCGTCACTCAACTGAGCATTCGCAGCACTCAGCAAATCATTCATTTGCACTGCCTGACTCTTATCCTGTCTCAAACTTTCACACTCCTGCTTCAACATACAGATTTCTTGTTCTCCAGCCTAGGCTGAATGATGCAATAGTGAATCCTTTTCATTCCACAGAGTTTGGAGTTCAGACTCCAAGTTCTGCTGCAGTCTAATACACTCTGTTTCCTGCAAACCCGTCTGTTGCTTAAGAGATGAGATCTGCAGATCAAGGGTTCGAAACCTCACTTCGGAGGCTTCCAAAACAGCGTAGAGAGCCGCGACCATCAACCCTTTAGCATGACACTTATTGGTTGATTGTCTCGTCTCTGCATACTGGGTTGAAATCCCCAGTATAGGGTTGTCAGATTGACTTGCATCCTGCGCGAAGTCAGCCCATCCTTCATGGGAGGCAAGGAAGTTCGAGACATCGAGTCTCAGTTCTGCACAGATATCTGATACTGTGGCCATTGTATGGGAGGGAATGAAAATTCAAACTGTGAAAAAGACAGCGTGCTGCGTATCGATCCACAGCACGAGTACTTTAAACACAGCCGGGCTACTGTATTAGTTGCAGGCTTGCGATTCAAAACTGCTATGGAGTGGGTTGAGACGGCATTGACCACACCTGAAAAGTCAGCCAGACTTTGCAAGTGACTACAAAGTGGTTTTAAAATGGGAGAGGTGATACGAGAATGTACACCTACTGTCCCCATGGGAAAGGGAAAAAGTTTAAACAACAAGTGAAATATCTGTGTGCCTGCACACGGTCACCAATTTGTTGAGAGGTCTAAACCTCACTTTCAGATTCTTGACGATGTTGGGAATGCAAGTAATCACAAACATGTTGCATTAGAGTAATAAACAAGGGATAAATCACAGTTGCCCTAAGTAGTTCTTACCAATACGAACTGGGAGCCAGTGCTAAGCGTTCTCTACACCTCAAGGTTTCTCTGTTGTCTCTTGGGGTCTCTCGGGTCTCCAAGGTGTAAGGCTTGTGCATTACATTATATACCTATGATAATTACTATGGTTACCAAAAGATAGAAACATTTCTAGTTACAGAGATGAGCCCTATTGGCTAAATTAGAGGTGCTCCATGGTCCAAGATAACATTATACAATTCTGTAAAGTCATCAGTTTGAGAACAAAAGAGTTCTTATACAGAGTCTTACATAACTCAGCGTAGTGGTACGAATCACCAAAAGATGGCAATGCCATCTTACATATTATAATTACTTCAAGGACACAGGTGTCTTGGCATCTGACAAGTAAGAAATACACAGAAAATACATGGCAGAATGTATATGTATTAGCAAGCAAAGTGTATTACAACAATATGCATTCATATCTTGACATGTACTCTTATACGGTAGATGCCCTTAGCCCTAAATATTAGTATATCCTATACCTAAGTGGGAGCTGTCTACGGTGTACCTCTAAGGGTACCAATTAGGGTGCAGGAACCTCATGTAACAGTACCGGCTTGGACTTGGAAGCTGGGGGGGAGCACTGAGCTGAGATCCGTAAAGGCTGTATTGAAAATGTCTGCAATGAATCTGGGGTCATGTGTAAGGGATCCATTGTGGCTCAGCAGAGTGGGTGCTGAGGTATCTCGTTTCCCTATGATAGCGTTAATGTTATCCCAGAAGTGGCAGTTGTCCCCCCAGGTGGAGTTAAGCTCGAGTTGGTGGAAATTAGCTTTTGCCTGCCAGATTGCGATGGTGTATTTATTCCGTGCAGCCTTGTAGTTTTGCATATCCTAGACAGAGCGAGTATTTATGTACTTAAACCATAGGTGGTCCCTGGAACTTAACATGGCAAGGAGGTGAGGGGTTATCCACATTTTATGCGAGCCATTGATTTTCCTTGTAGCTAATTTATAATATTTAGAATGTTTAAAGAAGGCAAGGAAGAAAAAAGAGAAGGCCACGAACTGAAACACAGGTATATAAATTACAGTTAATTTGGATTTGTTCGGGTCTTAAATCAAGCTGCTTTTAGCCTATAGTTTTTAAAGTAGGGTTTTTATTGGGTTATTTAACAGGTTAAATTTTATTGACTTAAAAGGGTACATTTACAATTTTTCAGATTTGCACTTAAGAAATAAATATTTAGATGGAGCATCCAACATGGCAGTCACTTCATCCTAAGTTCCATTTTGGTTTATTTTTAAAATGTCTTTTTCCAGATCTGGAGGGCTATGATTCAGTTGTTAAATACTATTGTAGGCATCAGAATGGCAGAGGATCCAAAAATGAGTCTGAGAAAAGGCCACAAACACTCTGCACAGAATTTAGACTCGCACCTTTTGTCAGCCTCTGGTCAATGAGGCACTGGGTCTGGCCTGTCATCTGCAGCGGATCTTAGAGCTTCTGATACCCTGCATCCACAGATTCTGGCTTTACTGCAAAAAATACAGGCTACCAGAGAGAAGACCAATCAAAGGCTTGCAGCTGTGGAGGCTCATTTTATCGAACTGTACACAAAAGTTAAAGTAAATGAAACATACATTACCGAGCTCCTTGTAGCCCGCGATTAGCAGCAAGAAAGAAAAGCAGCATTCATGCAGTATCTACACTACAGTACCTTAAAGCTGAGGTGGAAGCCTTGGAAAACTCACAAAGGCAGACTAATGTTTGTATTGTGGGTTTCCCACCCAGATTAGCTGCAACTACAGAAATTGTTGTGGTAGTCACTCGACTAATCTTCACCGACCTAAGCCTGCTACCGAAGGATATGGGGGTAAGGGTGTTCAAAGCCTTTGCTATACCCATGAGGGAAGAGCATGGGGTAAGGCCTGCTTGTGACCACTTACAGCTATTGTAACACTCTGCAGTCCAGAGGCATGGATTCCATTGCTGCAAACAGCTAGAAAATGCGGTAATATAGTGTGGGAAGGCTGCAAGATAGCTTTTTTTCCAGACATTTAGTCTCAAACACAGTCCCGGAAAAAAGCATTGCAACTCACCAAAAAGTCTCTGCTTGTGAACGGCATTGTGGCCCATCTCCTTTTTCCAGCAAGCCTTCAAATCTGCCATGTGAGCAAAATTCACGTCTTTTCAGATCCTAACAAGGCTGCAGCATTAGCGTTAAAGATTATAGAGGCAAACAACACCTCCAAAGAACAAGAGGAGGAAAGAGACACTGTCTCAGATACCAATGATTGACTTTTTGTGGACTTTTCTCTGGGGCTTCAGATCAGTTACATATGGGTCATAACATGGGTCCTTCAGACTATATAAGTTGGTTTGACAGACTAGGGTATTTAGTTTAAATAAATCTGAGCCATGTTGGTTGATGCTTTACTTGGTTATACCTAGCATGCTTGCATGCATACTATCTCCTGCCTAATTAGAGTTCAGTTTCATTTGGGGGTAGGTTAGCACCCCACTCAGTTTGTGAACTTCTGTTTAGTTAACTCCTAGTAGTTTTCCTGTTTCCCTACTGGTCAACTGGTGTTACCTAAGTAGTAGGGGCACAACAGGACACAGAAGGTAATAGTGAATGGAACACATTCTGAAGAAAGGGTGGTTACTAGTGGAGTACCTCAGGGCTCAGTACTGGGTCCAGTCCTCTTTAACGTCTTTATAGGTGACATTGCAGAGGGTCTGGAAGGAAAGGTACGCCTCTTTGCAGATGACACAAAGATCTGTAGCAGAGTTGATACACAAGGTGGGGGTAGAAAGGATGAGAAGGGACTTGAAAAGGTTGGAGGAATGGTCAGACATATGGCAACTTAGATTCAATGCAAGAAAGTACAAAGTAAAGCACCTGGGAAATAAAAATCCAGGAGAAGAGTACACAATAGCAGGGGAGGTACTAACAACAACAATAATGGAAGGGGACCTGGGAGTAGTCATATCAGATTATCTAAAGGTTAGTAAGCAATGTGAGAAGTCAGTAAGGAGAGCCAGGGGGATACTGGGATGCATAGGGAGGGGCATCACAAGTAGAAAAAGGGAAGTGGTTATCCCTCTGTACAGACAGTTGGTGAGACCCCATCTGGAGTACTGCATGCAGTTTTGGAGACCTCATCTATGCAAGGACATAGACAGGATGGAAGCAGTCCAGAGGAGGGCAACTAAAATGGTGCAGGGTCTATATCAGAAACCATATGAAGAGAGACTGAGAGAGCTTAATATGTATACCTTTGATGAAAGGAGGGACTGGGGGGACATGATATAAACTTTTAAGTACCTCAAGGGAATCAACAAAGTCCAGGAGGGCAGCATCTTTCAGAAAAAGAGATATGTAAGAACAAGGGGGCACAATTTAAAGTTAGAGGGGAACGGCTCAGGGATAATGTGAGGAAATTATTTTTCATGGAGAGAGTGGTGGACGTATGGAACAGCCTTCTTGGAGAGGTTGTGGGGTCTAAAACAGTGGGGGAATTCAAACATGCATGGGACAGACATAAGGCAATTATAGTGGGGGGTTGCAGGGAGTAGGCTGTTGGTTAACTAGAATCTGCAGCTTATCCAATAGGTAGGGAAATGGGCAGACTGGGTGGCCAAGTGGTCCTTATCTGCCGTCAAAGTCTATGTATCTATGTTTCTAATGCAACTTAACTGAGGTCAGGCTATCTGTTATATAACCTTTTTGGTCTCTTTCTAGGTTCCCACATCAGTCCATTTATTCTTTTATCCTATGGGGGATGAAAATAATGGTAATACCCTTCAGGTCATAGAGTTGGTGAGAGCGTACTCTCCTACATTATTATCTAGCTGGATTTTAATTCCTGTATAACATTGGGCAGCTCAAAGTGACATAATGGTGAATAGCCTTTGTATAGCCTTATTTACAGTGCCTGTGCACTCTGTTCATGATTATGTGAATGTTCATTGAATGCGGTCTATGATCATGTAAACATGGTTTTTACTGCATGTCAAAATATCATAAATAAAAAGTACAAAAAAGAAATAAATATTGGATAAAAAGGCTCCAAAATAGAAATGTGCATGTGATAACGAAACAAGTTTTCATGAAGCAGTGCAACCTAAAAGACCTGAGAAGTGGGAATCAAGAAGCTGTGTCAAGCAGGAAGAAATAAGGAAGGTCATTTATTTATTTATTTATTTTATTTCATAGCTAGGATTACAATTACCTTTGAACCAGGGGTTCTTTTAGAAATGTTCAGCATCATAAAATGCAAACAATGTAAAATAATAGGCAAAGAAGGAACATCAAGACCCAGTATACAATAGAACTGGGTGCAGAAATCAAGGCAACAAGTTAAAAAGGTGAATTCCAGGTAAAAGACACAGGAGTTACAATGTCATCCTAAGAACAAAGAGTTTAACATAATTAAATAGCCAGATTTGAGTACAATTATTGCAAATACTAAATGCAGTCCAAGATCAGACTTTGTCAACTTTGGAAACGAGCATTTGAAAGGACTGTAATTTTTGTGATTTTTGTGCAATTCTAAGTGATTTATATGTAACTAGAGTATTTGTCATACTGTTGTTCTAAGTATAGTGGATTTAGAAAACTGTAACCCATAGAAATGAATACAAGAGTGGCCAAAAGGAAGAAGATTGCTAACATTATAAGTTATTGGAATAAAAATAAAACTGTTAAGAAAAATATAGATGGGAAAGCAAATAGAGTAGAAAGGAAAATTATGAGCTACATCCTGGCCCCCAGGCAGTCATATAAACCTGGCAGGAAAAAAGGAGGTACATAGGATACAAAGCTCCACTCATAGAAACATAGAAACATAGACTTTGAAGGCAGAAAAGGACCGCTTGGCCCACCTAGTATGCCCATTGCCCTACCTAGAGGATAAGCTGCAGATCCTATTTAACCAACAGCCTATTTCTTCCTACCCCCCACAAAAATTGCCTTATGTCTGTCCCATGCATTCTTGAATTCTCCCACAGTTTTAGACCCTGCAACCTCCTCAGGAAGGCTGTTCCATGCATCCACCACCCTCTCTGTGAAAAAATACATCCTCTCATTGCCCCTGAGCCGTCCCCCCCTCTATCTTCAAATTGTGTCACCTTGTTCTTGCACATCTCTTTTTCTGAAAGATGCTACCCTCTTGGACTTTGTTGATTCCACTGAGGTACTTAGGCATTTCTATCATGTCCCCCCTCTCCCTCCTTTCCTCAAGGGTATACATATTAAGCTCCTTTAGTCTCTCCTCGTATGGCTTCTCTTGCAGACCCTGCACCATTTTAGTTGCCCTCCTCTGAACTGCCTCCATCCTGTCTATGTCCTTGCAGAGATGGTGTCTCCAGAACTGGACGCAGTACTCCAGATGGGGTCTCACCAACCATCTGTACAGGGGAATAGCAACTTCCTATTTTCTGCTGGTGATGCCTCTCCCTATACATCCCAGCATCCCCCCAGCCTCCCCTACCACCTTCTCACATTGCTTGCCAACCTTAAGGTCATCTGATATGATTACCCCCAGGTCCCTTTCCATTTTTGTTGTTGTTACTACCTCCCCCCCCCATTGTGTAATCTTCCCTGGGTTTTGTTTCCCAGGTGCATTACTTCTCATTTCTTTGCATTGAATCCAAGCTGCCATACTTCTGACCATTCCTCCAACCTTGCCAAGTCCCTTCTCATCCTTTCCACACCTCCTTGTGTATCAACCCTGTTGCAGATCTTTGTGTCATCTGCAAAGAGGCATACTTTTCCTTCCAGTCCCTCTGCAATGTCACTTATAAAGACATTAAAAAGGACTGGACCCAGTACTGAACCCTGCGGTACCCCACTAGTAACTCCTCTTTCTTCAGAAAGGACTCCATTTACAATTACCTTCTGTGTCCTGCTGTTCAGTCAATGTTTTACCCAGGCTACCACCCTGGGACCCACTCCCTGGCTGGTTAATTTGACTACTAATCTTTTGTGTGGTACTGTGTCAAATGCCTTGCTAATGTCTAGGTAGGCCATGTCCACAGCCCCTCCCTGGTCTACTACTTTGGTCACCCAGTCAAAGAAATCAATTAGATTCATCTGACATGACCTTCCTGTTGTGAATCCATGCTGCCTTGGGTCCTGTGCCCTACTGGCCTCTAGGTACTCAACAATTCTTTCCTTCAGAAGTGATTCCATCACTTTCCCTACCACAGAGGTCAAACTGACAGGTCTGTAGTTTCCTGCCTCTGTCTTGCTCCCACTCTTGTGAAGGGGAATCACATCAGCCTTCTTCCAGTCCTCAGGTACCACCCCATCCTCCCATGATTTGTTAAAGAGTGTAGTAAGTGGTGTCACTAGTTCTCTGCTTAATTCTTTTAGAATTCTGGGGTGAATTCTATCTGGCCCCATTGCTTTGTCCAACTTCAGTTTTAGGGGTTCTTTCAGAACCCTTTCTTCTGTGAAATGACTGGGATCGACCCCCCTCTCCAGAGTGCTTCTGTTAATTGGATTAGACACCTCCTCCACTTCCTCTTTTGTGAATACTGAACAGAAGTATTCATTCAGTATCCTTGCGTTTTCACTGTCACTCTCTGCCCACCCACCATGCATTCTGTTCAGCCTCACTATCCCTCCCTTTGTCTTTCTACGCTCCCTGATATAACTATAAAAGGTTTTATCCCCCTTCTTAACTGAGTTGGCTATCTTTTCCTCAGTTTGTGCCTTTGCTATTCTGACTACCCTCCCTGCTTCCTTCTGCCTTAACTGGTACAGTTCTCTGTCCTGCTCCTTCTGTGTTTTCTTATACTTCCTAAATGCTATCTTTTTCTCCCTAACCTTCACCGTCACTTCTTTTGAGAACCATAGTGGCTTTTTCTTTCATTTTAATTTATTTGCTTCACACAAAGGCTTGTTGCCTCTGTGATGGCAGTTTTGATATTTCCCCATTGTTGCTCAATCCCTCCTTGTAGCCTGTTTGCTAGTGCTTTTCTAAGGCACTCTCCCATCTTGCCAAAGTCAGCCCTCTTGAAGTCCAGAACCCTCACTTTTGTATGGCTTGACTCTGTAGCTGAGTTTATCGTGAACCACACTGTTTGGTGGTCACTTGTTCCCAAATGGCTGCCCACTTCTAGATCTGAGATCCTCTCACTGTCCCCATTTGAGTTATGAGGTCTAAGATTGCTCCCTCATGAGTAGGTTCCAAAACTAGCTGTCTGAGGCATGCCACCCGAAGGGCATCAAGAATGGCCCTGCTTTTGGATGTGGCTGCAGCAAAGGTGCTCCAGTTAACATCTGGCATATTAAGGTCCCCATGAACAATATCTCCCCTTTCTTTGCCATCCTAAGTATGCCTTCTATCATATCCTTTTCCATTCCCTCCCCCTGACATGGGGGTCTGAATACAACCCCTGTGCGGATTGTGGTGCCATTTCCAGTCTCTAAGGTGACCCACAGTGCCTCCTCTCCTCCCTGTTTACTCTTTTGTTCAGTTGCTTTTATCCCTTCCCTTACATAGAGAGCTACTCCCTCCCTCTTCTGCCCTCCCTGTCTCTCCTGTAGGTTGTATACCCTGGTATGTTAACATCCTAGTCATTGTTCTCTGTACCATGTTTCTGTGACTGCTACGATATCCAGGCATCCTTCTTCCATCAAGGCCACCAGTTCAGGGAGCTTGTTGCCCAGACTATGGGTGTTGGTACTCATTACCCTCCATTTCTTGATGGCCTTACCCCTTTTTGCTGTCCTTATTGCGTTTGTCACTTTCTCCATTTACCCCTGTGCTTCTCCCTATTGACATCTCTATGTTGCTGTCTACCTTACTTAGTACTCTGATTTTTTTGGAGGGGCTAGGATTTTCCTGCTCATTTCCAGTGCCTCCCCCCTTGGCTAGTTTAAATGCTTGCCAATGAAGTATTTAAACCTATCACCTAGGATCCTGGTTCCCCTCCTGGACAGATGCAGACCATCACACCAGTATTGGCCTGCATCCATCCAGGTGGACCCCCAGTCCCCAATGAAGCCAAATCCCTGAGCTTTGCACCAGTTTTTCAACCACTGATTGAATCCCATGGTGTGGAGCACCCTAGCCTCATCCGTGCCATAGACAGGCAGCACCTCTGAGAAGGTTACTGTGTGTGCTATTTGTCTAAGGTCCTCCCCATCTCCACAAATGCTTCTTGTACTGCTCTGATCCCTTTCTTAGCCAGGTCATTTGTCCCTAGGTGGACAATGACATCCCACTCCCTCCCCTGTGCAGCTGCTCCTGTGATCCTGAGGATTCGCTCCCTGTCCCTACAAGCCATGGTACCAGGCAGGCACCTTACCTCCCTCTCCCATTCCTCCCCCAGTTCTACCTTCCTAACCATGGACTCCCCCACCAGCAGTTGTTTCCTTCCCCTGTGGGGTCCCATGCCACCCTCCTGTGGGTCTCCTCTGTGGAGGTTCTCAGTATCCTCCATGGTCTCCACTGTGGGTGCTTCCATAGAGGAACCACACTTTTCCAGAATGGCATAGAAATTGTGGAGAGGCACAACTGGAGGGATGCACCTCTGTTCCACCACCCTCACCCTCCCTGAGCCAACTGTGGTCCAACTGCTCCTCTTTCTTGGCAAGCTCTGAGGTAATGGCAGTGACCCTGGTGGTCCCTGAGTGGAAGAAGAGGTCCCACAAATCCTGGCCAACTCAGCCTGGAGATGAGCAACCTCCTCCCTCAGTCCAGAGAGGTGCCTGCAGATGGGACAACACTGCATACTCCAGAATGTCTCCCGGAAGACTGCTGCTCCACAGCCACTGCACTGCACCACTCCCATCATGTCTTTTTTTCTGCTCCCCTAACTGCTATTTGGAATACTTACTCTTTCCTCTGTTTGTTTCTTTTCTTTTTTTCTTTTTTTCTTCCCCTACTTACTTATGGCCTCTGTGCCCTTTTAGCTCCTGATCTTCCTGTTCTAAGACAAGAAGTTCCTATATTTCTCAGTAGTCTCCTTACTTGCTCAGAGTCAGACCTCCAGCAGCTGGGGAGGGGACAGAGAGCTACTCTTGCCCTTCTAGGATGGTGAGTCTTTGGTGGCTCTGTGATCACTCACTTCCTGGTCCCAAACAGGAAGTTCCTGTTGTCAGTTAAATCCTGTGCCTATAAAAGTAGAACTGGTTTAGGGTGGAGGGGAGAGAAGGAGGGCAATATAGTCCCAGTAGAGAAGTTTTAGTTATACCAGTAGCTCCTTCCTCCTGGTGTTCTGTCTGTTCTCTGGCAGAAGCTATCTAGGGCAGTGCTTAAATCTGGAATTAACCTGGCTCCTTCTAGTTAAGACACTCCCCCTACTTTGCAAATCTTCCTACACTTTGTTAATTTCACAGATGACAATTCCCTTCTGATTCCTATGACAAGCACCTAGATAAGTACGCAGATAACAGATAACAATTAACTTCAACTACCTCTGACAAACACACTAACTCTTTTTTTTTACCCTAAATTGAAGGTCCCAGTACAAGATTTCTAGTTCTTAGTCCCATTAGAAAAGTTTTAGTTATACCAGTAGCTCCTTTGTCCTGGTGTTCTGTCTGTTCTTCATTCCCCCCAAGCTCATCGCCCATAAAATATCAGGAAAGTGATTCTACTCTGGAAAGTGAACACCTACTAATGAAAACTATTAGCAGGTTAAAAAAGGAAAGACAAAGTGCTGAATAAACTGGAAGTCAACATGAATGGGTGGGAGTGACAATAGATCAAGAAAACCAGAGTAGTGAAAAATTAGAAAATACAAGGAAGGAGAAAGATGGGGTGGTTAAGAAATCAGAAAAAAAGGAAAAACAGGACTTAAAAAATCTTCAATAAATTATGGGGAAAGAGGGAAAATCTATTAGAGATGTCTCGCATCAATCTCCTACTGCGTCATTCTTGGGAGATTTTGAGGCATTTCTTACTCCCTACATATTAAGACCTGAGTTAGATCTACCCACACAGTACCCACCAGATATCCCACATATCATTCAGGATAGCCAACATTTAGGAAAAAGGAAAAGCCCAGAAACTTCAGAATTTGAAGAAATTTCTGAAATAAATAAAGCACGTGATAGTAAAATATTACAGATACTACAAGAAATAGGAAATTTAATTCTTATGAATAATGAATTATTAATCAACTTCACCTCTTTAATGAGGGCACAGATAAATAAGGAAGGGGGAATGCATTGTTACATCAAGAAGCAAAAAAAAAAAAAAACAAGAGGGAATACAACTGGTTCCAAATGATAAAAGTAGACATACTAATAAGGAAAAGATTAGAAAAAACTCAGAAGAAATTGGTAGAAAAGAATTAAAAGAAACAAAGAAACCGGTACTGGACATTCAAAGTAAGAAAAGAGAAGTGGAAAAAATAAAAAGTCTTCTGAAAAAAGTTGTAACATGGGGGGAGAAGGAGAGGGAGAAGGAAAAGAACAGGACAAAGCATAATGAAGAAAACAGAAAGAAAAGGAGAAAGTTAAAATGAAGAAATGAAGGTACAGAGAAGTGAGAGAGAAAAGATCATTCAGACAGAAGATGGGATCTTAAAAAGATATAAAATTATGGAAGAATGCTCAGTAACAAGAGAAGGAAAGGAGAAAGAGGTGAATAGAAAAGATAATAGTGGTACAGAAGAGGCAAATAGTAGAAAGGGAAAAGAAGATCAAATAGAGAAAGGAGAAATGTTACCCACAGTCTTGTTGAAAGGCATCCCAAAAACAAGAAATGAAAACCATATGACATTAAAACTGGCAGCATATAATGTATGCAAAGGAAAAATGGGTAATAAATTCACCTGGAATGAGAGAGGTTCTATGTATAGATATTATGGAGATAAAGAAAAGGGCTGGATTTACCTGGTATTAAAGAAGAAAAATATAGGAGAAAGGTAGTAGAAGCTAAAGAACAACTGAAAGAACTAGGCATAAATACAGATGTGACAATTCTTGTTGAAAGAACAGAAAAAAGAGTGGTGTATGAGATAACACCACCAAAGAAAAAAATAAATGAGATAAAGAAGTCGGGTAATAAAGTCCAGAAAAGGATATCTAATTATATGAAACCTATTGAGAAAGAACATACAGTTACTGTCAGAGGAGGTGTATGAAAGAGTGATCAGAGGTAGACAACAGAGGGGACCCAGAATAAATAATGGTACCATTTTGGAAGAGACTCAGATGTCTGAAATAGCAGAGGAAGGAATTATATTATCAGATGTAGAGAAAGTGATGAGTGAACATGAGGAGGAAGCTTTGTATGTCACTAGTGAAATAGGAGACAAAATATGACTATCAGAAGCAGAAATTAAAGAAACAGCAGAGAATCTGATAATACTAAGCTGGAATATACCAGGTGCATTATGCAAATTTAGAGACACTGGTATTGTGAAATGTATGCAAAAAGCGCATAGAAACATAGAATTTGACGGCAGATAAGGACCGCTTGGCCGACCCAGTCTGCCCATTTCCCTACCCCACCCAGTCTGCCCATTTCCCTACCTAATGGATAATCTGCAGATCCTAGTTAACCAGCAGCCTACTTCTTTCTATCCCCACCCCTTAGAATTGCCTTATGACTGTCCCATACATGCTTGAATTCAACCACTGTTTTTGACTTCACAACCTCCTCCGGAAGGCTGTTCCATGCATCCACAACCCTCTCTGTGAAAAAAAATACTTCCTTACATTACCTCTGAGCTGCCCTCTATCTTCAAACTGTGCCCCTTGTTCTGCACACCTCTTTTTGAAAGAAGCTACCCTCTTGGACTTTGTTGATTCCCTTGAGGTACTTGAAAGTTTCTATCATGCCTCCCTCTCCCTCCTTTCCTCGAGGCTATACATATTAAGCTTCTTTAGTCTCTCTTCATATGTCTTCTGGCACAGACCCTGCATCATTTTAGTTGCCCTCCTCTGGACAACTTCCATCTTGTCTATGTCCTTGCGGAGATTGGGCCTCCAGAACTGCCCTCAGTACTCCAGATAGGGTCTCACCAGCTGTCTGTACAGAGGGATAAGAACTTCCTATTTTCTACTGGTGATGCCCCTCCCTATGCATCCCAGTATCCCCCCAGCCCTCCTTGCTGCCCTCTCACATTGCTTTCCCACCTTTAAGTCATCTGATATGACTAACCCCAGGTCTCTTTCCATTTTTGTTGTTGTTAGTATCTCACCCCCCCATTGTGTACTCTTCCCCTGGGTTTTGTTTCCCAGATGCATTACCTTTATTTCTTAGCATTGAATCTAAGCTGCCATACATTTGACCATTCCTCTAACCTTGCCAAGTCCCTTCTCATCCTTTCCACCCCACCTTGTGCATCAACTCTGTTGCAGATCTTTGTGTCATCTGCAAAGAGACATACTTTTCCTTCCAATCCCTCTGCAATGTCGCTTATAAAAACATTGAAGAAGACCTGTCCTAATACTGAACCTTGCGGTACCCCACTAGTAACCCCCCTTTCTTCAGAGTGGACTCCATTTACTATTACCCTGTGTGTCCTATTCTCCAGCCAATTCTTTACCCAGGATATCATCTTGGGACCTACTCCCAGGCTGGCTAACTTGTATATTAATCTTTTGTGTGGGACTGAGTCAAATGCCTTGCTAAAGTCTCCCCCTCTCCTACCTCCCCCTCTTCATTTGTAAATACTGAGCAAAAATATTTGTTTAGTATCTCTGCCTTTTCACCATCACCCTCTGCCCACCCTTCCCCTTTATTAAGCCTCACTATCCCTCCCTTATTCTTCCTTCCATCCCTGATGTACCTAAAAAAGGTTTTATCCCCCGTCTTAACTGAGTTGGCTATCTTTTCCTTGGTTCAGGCCTTTGCTGTTCTGACTGCCTTCCCAGCTTCCTTTTGCTTTAACTGATACAATTCTCTGTCCTGCTCCTTCTGTGATTCCTTGTACTTTCTGAATGCTTTCTTTTTCTCTTGAGCCTTCCCTGCCACCTCCTTTGAGAACCATAGTGGTTTCTTACTTCATTTTGTTTTGTTTATTTGCTTCACACAAAGGCTTGTTACCTCTGTGATGGCAGTTTTTTATTATTCCCCATCGTTCTTCCACCCCTCCTTCCTGCCCATTTGTTAGTGCATTCCTTAGGCACACACCCATTTTGGCAAAGTCAGCCCTCCTGAAGTCCAGTACTTTTGCCTTTGTATGGCTTGACTCTATTACTGTGTTTATTGTGAACCACACTGTTCGATGGTCGCTAGTTCCCAGATGGCTACCCACTTCTACATCTGTGATCCTCTCTCCATCTCCATGTGAAAGAACCAGGTCTAAGATTTCCCTCCCCTCTCGAGTGGGTTCCAATACTAGTTGTCTAAGGCATTCCCACTGTAGGGCATCTAGAATAACCTCATTCTTAGAAGTGGCTGCTGCAACTGCACTCCAGTTAACATCTGGCATATTCAGATCACCCATCAACAATATCTCCCCTTTATCTGCCAATCTAAGTATACTTTCTATCATTTCCTTGTCCATTTCCTCCCCCTGAGAGGGGGGTCTGTATACAACCCCTGTGTGGATTGTGCTGCCATTTCCTGCCTCCAAATTGACCCACAGTGCTTCTTCTCCTCCCTGTTTACCCTTTCGTTCTGTTGCTTTCATTCCTTCCCTTATGTAGAGAGCAACTCCTCCTCCTCATTTACCCTCCCTGTCCCTCCTGTAGATAGTGTATCCTGGTATGTTTACATCCCAGTCATGGTTCTGTGTGTGTACCATGTTTCTGTGACTGCCACGATATCCAGATGTTCCTCCTCCATTAAGGCCGCTAATTCAGGAAGCTTGTTACCCAGACTATGGGCATTGGTACTCATTGCTCTCCATTTTTTGATGGCTTTACCTTCTGTAGCAGCATCCCCCACTGACCTTTCTACTTTGGTCTTTTTCTCATTTAATACCCTGTTTTGTAGGGGGAGGCTGGGATTTTCCTGATGCTTATCAGTGCCTCCCCCCTTGACTAGTTTAAAAGCTTGCCAATGAAGCATTTAAACTGATTGCCCAAAAGACTTGTTCCCTTCCTGGACAGATGCAGACCATCCTGCTAGTATAGGCTGGTGTTCCTCCAGGGTGGAACCCCAGTCCCCAATGAAGCCAAACCCCTGTGCTCCACACCATTTTTCAACCATTCGTTAAACTGCATGGTGCAAAGTACCCTTGCCTCACCCATGCCACTGACAGGCAGCACCTCTGAGAAGGATACTGTGTGTGCTACTTGTCTTAGGCCCTCCCCAACTCTACAAAGTCCTTCTGCACTGCTCTAATCTCATGATGAACCAAGTCATTTGTCCCTAGGTGGACAATGATGTCCAGCTCAGACTCCCGTGCAACTGTTCTCATGATCCTAAGGATGCACTTCCTGTCCATCCAAGACATGGCACCAGGCAGGCACCTTACTTCAGTTTTCCCTGCTCCCCCCAGTTCTATCCCCCCTAATAATTTGAGTCCCCCACCAGGAGCTGCTTTCTTTCCCTGTGGTACCCTCTGCCTCCTTCCTGAGGGCCTCCCTTGTGACAGTTGTCTGCAACCTCCTTAGTCTCCTCTGCAGGTGCATCCATAGGGGAACTATGCTCCCCCAGCATGGTATATGGATTGTGGAGTGAAACAACTGACTGAGTGTGCCTCTGTTCCACCACCCTTACCCTCCCTGAGCCCACTGTGGTCCAACTGCTGTGCTTTCTTTGCATCCTCTGAGGTAGTGGTGGTGGATCTGGTGCTCCCTGGATGGGAGAAGTTCCCTTACTACTGTCCAGTGCAGCCTGAAGATAGGCAACTTCCTCTCTCATGGCAGAGAATTATCTGCAAACAGGGCAGCACCTCAGCCTCAAGAAAGACTCCCAGAAGACTGCTGCCCCACAGCCATTACATTGCACTACTCCCCACATGTTTGTCTACCTTGTTTGGTTTTGTGTGTGTGTGTGTGTGTGTGTGATTGGTTTGTTATATAGAAATATATGTATTATATAATGTGTATGCTTATATTGTCAGTGCAGTGTGCTAGAGAGGATATGACAGTGATATGCACCTTGCACTGTTGAGGAAATGATGTCAGAACCCCAGATATAAAGGACCTATTTCCAGGGGTGGGTGGGTGAGGGGTGGGAAGGGTTTGTGTCTAAACTGTGCCCTCATGAATCAATCAGCTAAAAGCTGTGACCTACCACTGTGATGAGTGCCTTCTTGTCAGCAAGATGCCCTACACGACAATTTGACAGAGAAAATACCCTGCTAATCAAACAGAGAAAAATCCAAACATCCAAGTCAGACTCAGGTAAACCTCCCCAGCCCCAAAACAGCCTGGTGACTTGTGCTCTGAAAGCAGTCAGCTCAAAAACACGTCAGCTGTGCACAAGGACAGACACAGTAAACAGTATTCAGTCCCTGTGGGTTTAAACTCTTTCTGCACTGAAAATCTTATCAATTGTAACAAAAGTAAAGCAAGGTCCACCTCCCTCTGTTGATTGAAAGACTGCCTTTTCTGATAATTCTAAGTTCCTTATTTCACCCTTCAGTTAGAAGTATCCTCCACCTGAAGAATATTAACTTTCCTAAGGAATCTGCTTCAAACCAAAGACAATTGTAAATCATGTTGCAAGAAATCTGGGTAAATAAAGTAGATGACTGTTATTTTGAAGGCTACCAAGGGTAGCATATTCAAGCAAAAATAATCTAAATTTGGTAGCCCATCAGGAGGAATCAGTACCTTTGTTAAATCAATGCAAACCTGAATTGTAAATGTATGTGGAGTGACATGAGGCATTATATACAGGTGCTGGAGATTTCAGAGAACAGTAGAGTGAAATGTTTATTGTTGAATGTCTATTTTCCACCTGATACCACTGCATCTCCTATTTCAGGATGCATAAATACACTTGAAAATATAGTCAAGAACATTCAAAATCAATATCCAGGTATAATGATTTTGATAGTAGGGGACTGTAATGCGAGAGTAGGTACTGAGCAAGAAGAAAAAGGAACACAATGGAACCTTGATGACACACTTTCTATACCAATTAGAGTCTCAATGGATAAGAAAAAGAATAAAACTGGAGAAATATTTTGAAAAACATTAAACAGATTAAATTTTGCATCCTGAATGAGAGATGCAGTGGAGAAAGAAATGAGAATTGTACATTTGGGTACAAAAAGAGAACACGTGTTTTAGGTTATAGAATTGTGGATGTGTTTTCTTATAAAAAATTAAAAAAATTGGGAAGTTGTAAATAATTGGAACAGTGATTACAGACCAACCCAGATATTCCTGGATGGTAGTATGTGTACATACAGGTATAAGGAAGACAAAAATAGAAGGGAATGGACAGATTACACGGAAATTAGAAAAAGTAAACAAATAAAATGGCAAAAAGTAAATTTAGAACATCTATATAACTTCATGCAAACAAAAGGGAATATGGAAATGAAAACAAAATTGCATCTTACAATTAGATGGGAATTTAAATGCTAAAGACTCAGATAATAAGACTAAAGATATATTTATGGTGGTCCCATTCATTGAACAAAAAATAGTGAAACAATTTGAAGGACAGCAAAATAGAAGTTCAAAGGAAAATAGTATTTATACAGCAGATTGGTTTGATGCAGAATTTCTACAAAAAAGGAAATTATTACAAATGGGCAGAATAATTGTGAAATTTAATGATGTGGAGAGCCGTAAGGCACTGATCAACATAAAATCTGAAGAAACAAAATTGCTAAAGACAAAGAAAAGAAACTACCAAAGAGATATTCAGGATAAATTGCAAATGGCTATCAAAGGGAAAGATGGTAGTGCTTTCTGGAGCTTAGTAGCCCAGGGTACAAAAACAGTAGATTTAATATTCGTGCAGTGATTTCCCTTGAGAAGTGGATGGAACACTATGAAGGAATCTTTAATAAACAAAATGAAACCCTATGAATAGAAGTAGACATTAATAAAGGCAGAAGAATGTGATTGGATAGAGTTCACAAAAGAGGAAATAACAGATGATATAACATCTCAAAAGAAAAATAAGGCACAAGGGACTGATAATATTGGTGCAGAATTGTATCATGTAAATGTCAAACAGTGGACTGAAATACTATTCAGTTTTATAAAAACATAAGAGAATACATGATACTTCCAAATAACTGGAATGTCGGTATGAAAGTCCCACTACATAAAAAAGGGTCTACAGAGAGTCCAGAGAATTATAGACCTATTATCTTGTTAAATATTAATCAAAAATATTTTCTAGATTAATTATGAAGAGGATCCAGCATTGGATAAAGGATAATAAAATGTTATCAGCCATACAGGTGGGATTCGGTAGAGGAAGATCTACGTATGGTAGATCAAATTTTCACCCTAAAATATATAATTAAAAAGTATGTAATCATAAAGAAGAGAAAAATTTATGCCATATTTATTGACATCAAGGCAGCTTTTGACACTGTCAATTGTAATACCCTGCAGGAAATTCTCACAGAAAAAGGAATGAGTGAGAAGCTGCTGGATATTATTATGCAACTACATATGGATAATAAGATAGCAATAAAGTATAATAAAGAAGGAAGTATAACAAATACAATAAACACAGATGTTGGTGTCAAGCAAGGATATATTTTGGCACCAACTTTATTTAACCTGTATATAGATAAACTGGTGGATGATCTAAAACAGGTGCAGACTTTCTCTCCCAAAATAAATGGAGTGGACATACAAATACTTTTATATGCAGATGATGTGATTTTGTTGGTTCAAACTTCATTGGGGCTAACAAGGGTGGTTATAGCTACAGTAGATATATTCAAGAAACTGGATATGACATTGCACCAAGATAAAAACTATAGTGAAGGTGTTCGGTAAACAAAAACATCAAAATCAGAAAGTTGGAAAATTAGAGACATGCAAATAGAAGAAGTTAATAAATTCTGTTACTTAGGGTCCACATTTACCCAAAATTTAAGATGAAAAAGCATATAGAGAAAGTATGTGAAAAGGCAGCAAAAATGTTGAATGGAATTAAACATTTTGCTCATACAATAGCAGGGAATTCCTTTATTGCCCAATACAGGTGTTTAAAAGCTAAAGTAGAATCTCAAATGCTGAATGGGGCAGAAGCATGGGGATTATCAAATAAAAATCACATAAAAGAGCTTGAAATGGTTCAAAATAAATGTATGAAAAACCTTTTAGTACCACCAAATTTTGCATCAGCAGCAGGGGTCAGAATGGAAACCTGCACTCTTTCAATATTTGTCAGAACAGTTAAAAAAGCATTACTCTATTGGAAAAAAATAATTACCTCACCAAGAGATAGTGTAATACAAAATTGTTGGATTGATGCAATAAAATGTCAAGACATGAAGGAATTAACATGATTTGGAATACTTCATCAGGAACTGAATAAAAATGGTTTAGAGTATAATTATATCTTTGGACAGATAGAAGGTATGTCAGATCCAGCATAATTTGTTGAGGAGGCAATACAAAGGATAGATGATATTTATAAAAATATAGATCATATTAAAGTACAGGATGCATGAGAAAATGATCCACTAAAGATTATAAAAACAGACTTCAAAGTAGATAATTTATTTGTTAAAATATGACTTGTTAAAACATAGAAAAGCATTAGCAAGATTAAAATTTGGTATATTTACAGGATGGAGAAATAAATTCCATGGTAATGGTATGACTGTCTGCTCCAGATGTAATGAAGCAAGCATGACAAGTGTGCATTTAATTTTTGAATGCAAAGCCTTTATAACTGAAAGGGAGTTACAGTATACATTAATCAGCACTTTAGCAATCTTAGAGAGATGAGCCGAAATGAGAAATTAATTTCTGTCTTATATTGTAAACAAACAAAACAAATTTTGGCCCTTGCAAGTTTTGCACAAAAAGTAGCAATAAAACTGAAATGGAATGTATACATGTAACCCTTAATGATTATTTTGTAAGTTATTATGAGTATAGATATAGGTGGAAAGAAATTCTAATTGTGTAAGTTTAAATGTTTGTATATTAGTTGTAAGTTTTGTATGTGACAAATGTTTTTTATATACATACTTTTAAAATAAACTGAATTGATGGTGCTATGCACCTGCAAGTGAAAAGCTGCTATCCTGATGTAGATGTCTGATGTTTTGGTTGGTCACTTGCCATGCTTACTTTTGCACTGCCTATTTGTGCTTAAAATAAAAATGTATCTTTGTAAATTAACAAATAACTGTCCGTTCCTTCCAGTTATTCTGTTCTCCCTCCTCAAATTCAAAAACTGAGCTCACTCCCTTGAACTGCACATGCCAATTTGACTTGGCTGAAAGCTCCCGCTGTGCACTCCTAACATCATGGCCTCCCCAACTGTACACCCTTCACTTGTACTGCCTTGGACATGGATGGAGGGGAGAAGGGTAGAATCAGTGATTTTATTTATTTATTTTTTTTAATGGGCAGGGTTTTTGCTTTGTTGATTAAATCTCATAGTTCTGTACATACAGAAAATAAATCAAATCGCAGTGCTACCAGTCTTTTCCCAGTTGTTTCCCCCTTCTACATGTTTAGGGCTACACAAGGCTCAATGCTCAGACTAAACAATGTGGTTGTTCCAGTTTGCCTGGTGAGTTTCTACTGATAATGTAGGGGATGGAGAGTCCCTTCCGCTACTTTGTAGTTTTGCAGAAGGACAGAAATATCTGGCATCGGAAAACTGCTGAAAGTTTAATGATCAAGGGCGCTTCATTTATCCAAGAGTCATAAATCTAGCAATGGGAGCTGATACTAATGTAAGATAGCATATCACAGAACTCTACAGAAATGCTTCATTTTATGTAGTGTAGAAACAAGCAGATAAAAAAGGCAATTCCTATTTTAATTACATGTGTACAGTCATAAGTGGAGGAGGTTGTGAAAGAGGATTGTCAGGAAACTAATAGTTGTCATTTCATCTACTTGTTATGAACATGGGTGTCTAGTTTACACTACATAAAGTGAAGCACTCTTTGTAACTATTTCTGATGTATGCACTCTGACTTGAGTAACTACTCTTTTTTGTAAGATTTGGCCTTTTGGATTAATGAAGTCCCTCAGAGCATTTGTTTTTTTTTTTTTTTAACCAGGAGAAACACTAGGCTGAAGCTTGTTTAGAGGTGTGACCTGGGAGCACAAGGAAGTTAAGTGACTTGCTCAGGGTCACACAGTATGTAAGTGGGGGCTGTGGAATTCAAATCCAGGTCTCCAGTTTTGCAGCTCAGAGCCTTAAACCACTGGCCTATATTGCCTCCTTATACTGTTAGTGTTTCAAAAGTTTGCAGGTGACAGATATTTCTTCACTTTCTGCGTTTACCTTGTTCAGCGAAGCACTGCTCATCCCAGTGGCTTTATTTAACATCCTCTCTAATTGTTTAGTTATGTAAACATGATTAACCAATGAAGATAAGTTAGAACATCACTACCAATGTAAAATACTTGCTGGTTGTTTTATTTCCTTCTTAGTATTGCTATATTTCTGGAGAAAAAAATGGGTAAAGAAGACAATGCAGAAAAAGCAGTAACTTCAGAAAAACAACTTCTATAGTACATGCCAGAATGGCCAGAACTGAATGCATTTTTATTGCTATTAGAATACTTAGCTGATTGTTTTATTTGCTTCTTAGTATTGATATATTTCTGTAGAAAAATGGGTAAAGAGGGTAATCCAGAAAAAGCAGTCATTTCAGAATTTTTTCACCTTTACAAAGAAAAATGAAATTAAAATTAAACAACTGGCTGCATCAGCAATCTTTGCACAATGTAAGCCATTATAAAATGTGTTTTTATGTTGGCATGCTTGCGCAGTCAGTGTCTTGTGGTAGTGCAGATTTGGAGGTGCGATCACTGTTGGGCGAATGCAGGGCACACATCAGTAGGTGCGTCCCTCATTCCCCAATCAGCCTGCATGCCGGCACCACACCACCTGGGTGAGCACATCTAAGGAAAGGTCCCCTGCAATGTGAGCAAAGCTTGTCACATGCAGTGGACCTCCCGACGTGCTTACCCAGAAACACAAACATGGCAGCACACTGCCCGCAAACTACTGACTTCCGAGTGCCCAATCCCCTGTCGATAACCCTGCCCCAATGTATGTGCCAATGGAGAAGCCACTCCTGTCAGCATAAAAGAACCGCCATTTGTTATATGCCAGGGGTGCCCAATCCCCATGGCTCTTGTCTCCAGCTTTCCTTGTGTGCAACAGGGTACCCAATCCCGGTCAGCATAAAGTAACCTCCCTTTTGTTGTGTGCCAAACGGGGTGCCTTCCAACTCCTGTCAGCCACATCTTCCCCCAAAACAGCAGCTCTGCTGGCATGCTGGGAGCCCACCCAGCATGCCACATGCCCCTGTAAACAGAAAAATGGTAGAGCGATGTTTTTTGTACTTGTTGGAAAGAAGCGGTCCCTCTGCAGTCTCCCTCCCCTCCCTCAACCCACACCCACCCACCCACTGCACACCCTGCCTCCCCACAGCCCCCCACCCCATACTTACCTGCAGAGTCCAGCGTGGTGATCTTCGTGGACCAGGAACACGTTTGTACTCTTCAAAGCAGACCGTGAACTGAGGAAATGCCGGCAAGCTGTATAATTGAATAAATAAGGTTTTTTTCAACTTTTATGCATATCTCAGGCATTTTGGGGAATTTGGGCAGCAAATTTTCAACATGCGTTTTTTGGGACCCCTCCTCATGAATTCTGGCACTGTCATGGCGTTATTCGGTCCAGAAATGTGATTTCATGGTCACGGCACAGAATCACTTTTTGGGACCGAGTAATGAAATGAAAGTGTCACTGTTCATGAGGGGAGATCTCAAAAAGCCTATGTTGCAAAGTTGGTCACAAAACTCCCAAAAATGGCTGTATTACGAGCATGTGTTGCACTGTTTCTACGCACGCTAGTAACGTCATGAATTTTTAATATTTTCACTCCATATTTTCAAACTTGGCATTTTTCCTCACCCCCTGATGAACGGTACAGCTGTCATTTTACATATCCTGCCTGAAGTGTGCTTTTGCACATCTGGTGCAGAATAGCGTGGTCGCTGTGCAAAATCACTTTTCGGGACAGTTTGAGGAAATGACGGTGACACCGTTCATGAGCAGAGGTCCTAAAATGTTTATGTTGAAAATTTGGTGCCGACCGTCCATAAAATGACTGTGTTGCGAGCGTGCGTTGCGCAGTTTCCACACACCTTTGTAACTTCACAAATTTGCAATATTTCCATGCTAGATATTCAACATTGGCATTTTTTCACACATCCTTATGAACAGTACAGCTGTCATTTTTCACATCCTGCCCAAAATGTGTTTCCACACCTGTGCCACACAATACATAGATACATACATAGATACATAGACAGTGTTGGCAGATAAGGGCCTATGGCCCACCCAGTCTGCCCATTTGAGCTTGTAAGTACAGTTTGTTTTCCTAGAAGTGTGTTGCACCTTACCCCTGACCTCCAGAATTCCTTTATGTCTATCCCATGCATTCTTAAATCCCGTGATTGTTTCAGCCTCCACCACTTCCTCTGGCAGGCTGTTCCACTTGTCCACCACCCGTTCTGTGAAGAAATTCTTTCTCATGTTTCCTCTGAATCGTCCTCCCTCCAACTTCATCCCATGCCCTCTAGTCCTGGAACATCTTTTTCGCTTAAAAATAGTGTTTTCCTGCACCCTGTTCCTCCCTGTAAGATACTTGTATGTCTCTATCATATCCCTCTCCTCCTCTCCTCCAGGGAGTACATGTTCAGTTCCTTCAACCTGACTTCATAGGACTTGTGATGCAACCCATGCACCATCTTTGTTGCCCTCCTCTGAACCTTCTCTACCCTGTCTATGTCCTTACGTAGGTATGGTCTCCAGAACTGTACACTGTACTCCAGGTGGGGCCTCACTAGTGTCTTGTATAGCGGAATTATGACCTCCCTTTTCCTGCTGGTAATACCCCTGCCTATACATCCCAGCATCCTATTTGCTTTACCTGCTGCCTTGTCACACTGTTTCCCTACCTTGAGATCATCAGAGATGATAACCCCAAGATCCCTTTCCTGCTTGGTGCATGCTATATCCTCACCCCCCAACTGATATATTGTGCCAGGGTTTTGTGCCTATATGCATTATCTTGCACTTCTTTGCATTGAATTTCAACTGCCAAACCCCTGACCATTCTTCAAGTTTCTGCAGGTCGCTTCTCATTCTGTCTACACCCTCTGGTGTGTCTACTCTGTTACAGAGCTTTATGTCATCAGCGAACCGTGAAATTCTGCCTTCTAGGTCCTGCACCATGTCACTGATGAAGATGTTGAATAGGACGGTCCCAGCACTGATCCCTGTGGTACCCACTGGTCACTCTTCCCTCTGTGGAGTGACAGCCATTTACCACCACCCTCTGTGTCCTGCCACCCAGCCAGTTACCTACCCACCACACTACTGTCCTGCCCACACCCATATTCCCAGTTTGTGTAATAGTCTTCTATGTGGCACAGTGTCAAAGGCCTTGCTGAAGTCCAGATAGGCCATGTCCACTGCCTTCCCCTGATCTACCTCCCTAGTCACCCAGTCAAAAAATTCAATGAGGTTGGTCTGACATGACCTCCCCCTGGTGAAACCATGCTGCCTTGGGTCCTGTAGTCCATTGACAACCAGATGTTCCACCAATCTCTCCTTCAGTGACAATGGCGTGGTCACTGTGGGAAATCAACTTTTGGGACAGATTAACAAAATCGCACCACCACTGTTCATAAGGGGAGGTCCCAAAATGCCTGTTACAAATGTGGCTACCAAACTCTCAAAAATAATTGGGTAACGGATGTGTGTTGCGCAGTTTGTATGCATACTCATTGCTTCACCAACATTTCACATTGTCACTCCAGATTTTCAACGTTGCCATTTTTTTATACCTCCTCATGAACAATACAGTTGTCATTCTCCACATCCTGCCCAAAATGTGTTTTCATCCCTCTGTTGCCAAATGGCACAGCTACTGTGCAAAACCACCTTTCAGATAACAAAGTGATTGCACCGCTTTTCATGAGGTGGCCTGACAAGCAGCCCATGTTGAAAATGTGGAGTAAAACTACCACCACATGCCTATGGTGTTAGGGTTTCCAACTATAGCACCCAACCCGGTACAGACTGACAGGCATCAGGGGTGTGACTTGCGATCATTGGATGTAATGCTCATGCCATTAGGCCCCAACCCCCACCCTGCAGCCACTGACAGGCATTGTGGTGTGCTTTGCACTGTCTGGCCACAAAGTTCACCCCATGCTCCTATACTGCACCCACATCAGCGTATTTCCTTATGGAATAGGGTAAGTATAATGCCCAAAGACCCCAAAACATACCCCGACACTTGTCAGAGTCTACAGGCTAGGGTGAGGTACAATGGCATGAGCGTTATAACTGACGACCCAAAGGCACACCCCAATGCCTGTCGCTCTCTACAGGGTGGGGGTCGGGTTGTTGTCACTTCAATACTTCACTGCCATTCCTATTATGCATCTCTAGCTCCAGCACTGCCAATGCCAATGCCAGCATGACAACAGTCAGCAATGATAAATGCTTGTTAAACTTGAGGCAATTTGAGGCTTAAGGGGGTCGACAGTGTCCAATGAAAAGAATAAGCCATCAGTGATGAAAATACCCTCATGCATACATTAGATCTGTCACCTTCCAAAAAGATTCTTTTCATTATTTACCTAAGAATCACAAAATACTGGCTCAGAAAAAAAAAATGATTCATAATGCATTGCTTGAGATGCCACCTGTACAAATACATGGGACAGTCAAACTCTAAAGTTAGAAACTGAAACATTCCTGAAATAAGCCATTAAAAAAATACATAACTGTCTTAAATTATCGGTAACTACAGTAAGTGAGCCACATAAGAAAATAATAGTTTTAATAAGTTTAGGGCCACAGATCTTCTGATCAGCCCTGCTTATCCACCACAGCATGATGCTGCAGTGTGTTTGCTCCTCTGGGTGCTTCTTGTTCACATGCCCTGTTTGCTCTTTCATGTCAGGTCATTGGCATTGTCTAGTCCATAAAAATCTTTAACAAGAAACTGCAATGTATGACTGTAAAGTGTATATTTGGGGTAGATACTCTAATTGCAGTAGCATTCTTCCCCCTCCCGCCTCCCTTTCTATGATAGTAAGACCTGCCTGCAAACTTTATGCCTATGAGCTTTACAATCATTACCTTCACCCACTCGATCAACCCCCGGAGGTGTAAAATGGGTTTACTACAATTTAATTGAAATCATTATGACTACACAGGCTTCAGACCACTAATGTCTGTGATTACCCGTAGGCCTCATATCCTCTCCTCCATCTTGACAAATGATTTCCTCCTGCACCTTCTCCCTCTGCTCCTTGTTCCTGCTTCGTTGCATTAAGAATGTTGCCATTATCCCACCCTTGGGCTGGTAGTAGCTTGAGACTGCTTGTCCTTGAATCTTTGTTACATAACCAACACATTTAATCCAATAATTGTCTGTTTTCTTGATACTCTGCTGTAAATTTTAATTGTGTTATCCTCCTTTGTTGTGCAACTTGTCTTATGACATGGAGCCTTTCTAAATGAGTAGCTGACTCAAAGGTTTGTAATTCTGAAATGTTCAATAAAATAAAAATAAAAAAAATCAACCCTTCTGCCAGTCCAATGAATTCAATGGCCACAGCAATCAGCCCCTGCCCCCAGCTAACTCTGTGGTACATTGGCTTTGTGAAATACCATGTCTGTTGTCATGTTAAATGGTTGATCTTAATGTTAAAGGCATTATTTATAATTTCAACAGAATCAAACAGAAGCAGATTCTTCCAGGCTCAATCCCTCAAAGAGTGGAGGAAATCAAACAAAAGTTAAACATCAGTGGCAAACATAGAAATTAAAATGTTACATTTATGTCTCGTTTTTGATTTTTGTAATAAAAATTGGCCCCTATGCACTAATGGGCTGGAGGTACATGCCAGAGGCACGTATCTTTCCTGCATAGGTCTGCACCCATGGACAGGTATGCACATGCTGGTATGCTCACCTGCCTCTGCCCCATGCATCCCTTGCCCCCAACATGGTGGTCAGTATCACCCCATGGCACCGAAACCACCAATACCCATTCCTGTCAGTTGGTGCCTCAGCTTGGATGGCCAGCAGCACAGCCCTTCACACACCTCATTGGCTGCTGGCTGTCCAAGTGATGCTGGGAGTGCACTGCCTGTATATAAACAGAAATCCCAGCTTCACATGAATGGCCCATGGCCAAGGAGGTGTGTGGAGGGCTGTGCCACTGGTTGTCTGAGCAGTGGCACCATCAATGCAGGTACGGGGGTGGAGGGATTGTTGGTCCCATGGGGGTGTGTGCGGTGGGTTGTCTTTTATGGGGGGTGGCATGCTGGTCCTGTACAAGATGGGTGCCTGCAACCAGGGGCTGGTGCCATGCTTGTGGTGTGTGTTTGGTGACGGCAGCCTACAAGGGACCGGGGCACAGCTGTGTGCTGGGATGGGTGGTGCAGGTTGGCCATCGTGAATGGCCACAGTGGTCTTGTTGTTGGGGGAGTGGGCTATCCACCTGGTCCCAGTGGTGACCAGTTGTGTGCATGGGCTGCATTGGGGTCATATGGCAGGGTTCTCCCTGGCATACCCTGTTCCCTCCTTCACACCCCCGTGGCCAGCACTACATGCCTTAGTGCATTGTGCATAATGCTGGTGTATCCCAACCTGCCCCGGCCAGTTATGGTCCGCAGGCCGGGGGGTATCAGGTACAATGGGGCTGTGCACCCTCCGTTAGTACATCCTGCATGGGGGGTGCAATCGGTGCAGAGTTGGTATGCACCACAGATACATGGCACGTAGCCAAATAGTGCCCAAAATGTGTAAACCATCCCATACTGTGTGTTGTGTTTATTTTGCTCTACATCCATTGAAGGAAGCTGATGTTTGTGCAGGTTGTGCAGGTGTTTTTTTTAAGCTCTGCAGATACTTAGTGCTGCTAGTAGTGGAGAGTGATGCAATATCAGGGCTGATCTGAAGTAACTAGCAAACTTCTGCAATTAGTTTATAAAAGTGTTGGTATGTGTCAAAAAGCAAATTGGTTTTACCGAACAAATGTGAACATTATAAAGAATCAACTGCACAGCTGCCCCCCACAGACCCTGCCACTGTTCAGATTGAACTCAGGATGGGAGTGGAAAGTCAGGGCTGCACCAAAATGAATGCCCATTAGAAACCCCCCACCACAGACCCTACCACTGTTCAGACCGACCTCAGGACTGGAGCAGACAGCCAGGCCTGCACCAAAGGTAAAGATGGACCCTCTCCTCTGCAGTCTCAACAGGAGAGTTTTCGGGCGCACCTTAATTGGCTAACTACAAGTGATTATTTTTGCTGGACAGTGTACTGTGATTTTAGCTATGGGTTCTAAGGGTGTTTCAGGGTGGTCCTTTAAGACTTACTTTTGTGTGTAACTCTGGGGATTTCAGTACTGGGACTGCTCAAAGGGTCTTGCCGGTGTACTCCACCTGGGACTGTTTCTGTCTACTGCAGTGCATGTTATTACTATAGTTCTTTGACTGCCATTGCTGATATGTACCTATTCAGTGGGTCCATTCTCCCACCCACTCCTCTGTACTGAGCCTAAGATGCTGCACATGTGCAGTGCATGCCTGAGAGACCCCTTTGTTCGGCTTCCCACCAGAGGACCAGTAATGCGAGCTCTCCTTTTGTTTCCTCCCATACTTAGGCCTGCTGGAACCCGCCCCTGCCACAGACCCTACTGCCATTCGGATTGACCTCAGGATGGGAGCAGGCAGCCAGGGCTGCACCAAAAGGTAAAGATGGATCCTCTCCTCCACACAGTGTCACTGGGAGTGTTTTCAGATGCACCTTAATCGGCTATCTACAAGTGATTGTTTTTGCTGGACAGTGAACTGTGATCATAGCTGTGGTTTCTAAGGGTGTTTCATGGTGGTACTTTAAGACTTACTTTTGTGTGTAACTCTGGGGATTTCTATACTGGGACTGCTCAGAGGGTCTTGCTGGTGGTGTACTCCACCTGGGGCTGTTTCTGTCTATTGCAGTGAATGTTATTACTACAGTTCTTTGACTGCCATTGCTGATATGTACCTGTTCAGTGGGCCCATTCCCCCACCCACTCCTCTGTACCAAGCCTAAGATGCCGCACATGTGCAGTGCATGCCTGAGAGACCCCTTTGTTTGGCTTTCCACCAGAGGACCAGTAATGTGATCTCCCCTTTTGTTTTCTCCCATACTTAGGCCCACTGGAAACCCCCCTCTGCCACAGACCCTACTGCCATTCGTATTGACCTCAGGATGGGAGCTGACAGCCAGGGCTGCGCTGAAAGGTAAAGACAGATCCTCTCCTCCACACAGTCTCACTGGGAGTGTTTACCTATCGATGCCCCACCTGCTCCAGCCACCCAAGACTGGCCCTCCTTTTACTTCACATCACTGATCACATGACCCATGCTAATCTTTATGTGTCTATATCCCATAATCTGCAAATTATGTTCCCTGACCACAAGGAGTCAGGCTTGTGCTGACTGAATCTCTGCTTTCCCGCTCCTACCCCCCCAACTCCACTCTCCCCAGGACCTGCTCACAAATCCCTATCTCCTCCCACTTTTCTGCCTGCTTTCCAGCTATCCCTCCTCTGGTTTTGAACCTGTGACCTCCAGCACTACAGTCAGTCACCCTTCCACTGCACTACTGGATCCAACAATTGAATCCTTGCACTTTCTCCCTATTTATACCTTACATCTCCTCACATAGACATTTCTCATGACCCATTTGTTTCCTCTCTATACTGTACTCCCCCCATAATGTCCCCTCTCCTATTCTTCCTCCTCCCTATCGGACTCCTGCCCCATCTCCTAGCCCAAGATTTGAGTCCCCCTTTCCCCTGCACCCTTTTTCCTCCCTTCCATTATTAATCCTTTCCATGGCACTGGTTCCTCCCAGTATCCCCACCAAAACCAACTGCCTTGTGATACCTTTCACCCACCCTCTTCTCACCTCATCTCCTCACTTCTCCTCCTTGCCCCCCACATCCTCTCGCTTCCTGTTCTCGTACTCAGCTCTAAACTTAGTACACTCCCACAGCTGCCATCTGCAAATGCAAGCTACTGAAAGTTGCCCTACTTCACCACATTCTCTTCCTTCTCCTTTTACTCTCAGGGAATGTTCACCCAAACCCAGGACCTGCTCCCCAAGCAGCCTCCACTAGTGATAATAAGAGGGGCCTTTTGTTTGCCTCCCTAAATATCTGCAGCTTACAAAAAAAGTATGGCATTCTTCAAGGATGGATGGCACAGCATAAGACTGACATCCTGGCATTGACAGAAACCTGGCTCTCCCCTGGTACCAAAGACTCCCAGGTGACCTGAATTGCTACATTATTTTTCTGACTGATTGACAATGCAAATGGGGTAGTGGCTGGGAACTCTATATCTGGGTCTCTCTACAAGCAATGGTAGTCACCATCCCTCCTCCTGCTCATGGGGACCAAGTACTCTCTGTAAAGTTAACTCTGAGCAACCCTGGTAAAACCCTTCATGTTCTGGTGACTTATATTCCACCACACAATCAGATACATGCCTTTGCGGCTGTTACCAATTGCATCTCACAACTCCCTCCCAATAATGAGATCTAGTCATGGGTGACTTCAACACAAACTGGCTGCCAACATCGGCTGCCCCCTATAAGGGCTCCACCATGGCCATTGACCTTACTGAACTCATCATATCCCCTACGAGACTCAACCACAAAACAGGAACAGCAACGTTATTGGACCTCATCTTCACAAACCACCCTAAAATAATTTTTAGGGTCACAGTGCTCCCTGATTCTCTTAGTGATCACTCACCTGCACTGTGCTGGTGGTCCTGCAAGGCTCCAAATCCATCCCCTAAAGCCATTTACTGTTGGCTCCTCAAATGAGGTGCACTAGCCCACTTCAAAAACCACCTCTCTAATTGTGACTGGTCACTCATTGATAATGCAAGGAACGCTGATAGTCCCCTTGTCTGTTTCATCACCACCTTCAATGCAGCATGTGATCTCTTTGCCCCATCTCTAAACATGTTTTAAAAGATCGTGTTACCCCCTGGCTAACCCAGTCACTTCTGAACCTCATGCACCACTGGGACAGTCTCTGGCTCAAAGCCCTTGCTACAGGACTGCCCCAGGACATACAAAGGTACAGGGATGCCAGAAACAAAAGTACCTGGACCTTGTGCCAGGCTAAGGATGATTACTATCGAAATGCTCTCTCTGCCACTTGGGGCTCTGGTCATAAATTCTGGGATTCTAGCAAAGAACTCAATGGTAAAACAATACCCCCCACCCAACTCTTGGTTAATGGTACCCTAACCCAGGGCCTGCTGCTAATTGTCAATGTATTAAACTCCGCCTTCTCTGATCTCAGCAGTGTGCTTCCCCCTAACTTCTTTGACCCCCCTTCTCCTCCATTTGTTCCACCCTTCCCGCTAACTCCCACCATTCAGATTTTGAGTTATATCACCAAAGAGAGGCCAAAACCTACCTCTCTAGAGTCCTGGGTGATACTCGCCTCATTGGTGATACCCTGGACTTGAAACTCTTCCATCTCACTCATGAAGCTGTCCTTGTGCCTCTCACCAAAATCCTTAACTTCTCCCTCTTACGTGGTGAGTTCTCTGCCCCTTGGAAATGGGCAGTTATCACCCCAATGTTAAATGGTGCAGAATGTACCTCCCCATATAACTATTGGCCCATCTCCATTCTTCCCCTGCTCTCTAAAGACCTCAAAAAAATAGTAGCCAACCAACTCAATAAATACCTCTCAAAGTATAATCTCTTGTGCCCTGAACAGCATGGGTTCCAGAAGGGACACAGTACTTCCACAGCATTATTGGAATATACTACCTTCATCCATAAGGCACTAGATCATGGGCACTTAGTTGGGTCAGTCTACATTGACCTAACTAAGGCGTTTGATACTGTCCACCATGCCCTTCTCCTTAACTCCCTAACCACCATGGGGCTATCTCCAGAAACTACATCCTGGTTTTGGAGCTATCTAAGTGACAGGACCCAGCAAGTCAAAGTTAACTCTACCCTCTCTTCCAGCCTCCCAGTCCACTCCGAGGTCCCCCAGGGTTCCATCCTGGGCCCCATCCTTTTCAGCCTGTGCCTAAATTCTCTGCCCAGTGCCTGCTCTGGTCAGGTACTTCTGTACGGCAATGATGCAGTCTTCCTCTGGAGCTACCCTCAACCTTTGCTCCTTCAGAACACCCTCCAGAAGTCCTTCTCTGAAGCAGAAGCTTGGTTTTCTGAGCACCGACTAGTTCTAAACTATTAAAAAACCAAGGTAATGATTTTCTCCCACCACCAGAACACACACAGTGACTCTACTTTCCTTGTTCACACTTCCCAAGGCTTCCACTAGAACAAGTTATCTCTTTCAAATATCTGGGTATTACCCTTGACTTCTCGCTCACCTATCATACATATATTCCCCTCCTCTGTACCACTATCAGTGTCAGAATAGGGCTTCTATAATGGCACAGACACTATCTGCCCCCTGATGCCTTTTGCCTTGTTGTGTTATCCTTGGTCCTCTCAGTACTGGACCATGGGATCGTGTTCTATGGCTCTGCAGACAACACTGCCCTATGTTGAATAAAGACTGCACTGAACAAAGCCAGTCACCTGGTGACAGGATGTGACAGATAGACCCGCACATGTGACCTCTATAGTCGCTCCAAGCGGCTAAACTTTGAGTGTCGTCTTAAATATCCTATCTGCCTACTGACTAAAGAAATTCAGTCCAAACTCTCCCCGCCTGGCTTATATAACCTAATGCAGTATGCACCCCAGCTAAGAGCCTCCAGGAGTACCTCCAAGGCCTCCCTCTGAGTTCCCCACTGCAGGACATCCCTGGGTCAAACAGTTTTCTTTCATAGGGCCCCCGTGCTGGCTGAATGGCCTACCCACTGCTATCTCTACCAAGCCTAAGATTGGCCCCTTCAAAACCACCCTCGGAATTTCTCTTTGAGAGCTCGACCTGTGAATGAAACTAGCATCCCTCCAATGACTGCTTTTCTGTCTTCTGCTTCCCCCCTCCTCTCTAGCTCATTACCTGTGATAGTAATGGATTTGTGTAATATGCATCTTACTTCTGCTAGCCTACCTTCTGTATAATGCCTGAATGTATCATTTACCATGGTGGTATAAATGCCATATTACTGTATATTTTCCTGGTTTTACTTGACTCTGGGTTGTCTCTACCCACAGAATTGTCATGTACCTGTTATACTACTTTCACCTCTGTCATCTTTAAGTATAATACTAATTTGATTGTTTTAACTGTACCTTTGTTTCTCTTTGTAATGCTTGTATACCACTTGCACTGATGAACATTTATCTGCAGTACAAAAATGTAGCTTGTTCTTTTGTGTTATCAGGTTTGGGGAGGAACCACTAGCCACCTGGGAATTAATGTTGTACATATGGAATGGGTGATCATGGGGGGAGGAACAGCTAGCCAGCAGGGAATTATTTGTGTTCACTGAATAGAAATAATTGTTTAGAGTGTTACCAGTTTCTTTGGGTTCACGTATCATTTCTCTTTTTTCTAACAGCAGTCCCACTGATTTGTACCCTCTCCTAACATTGTTAATATATACATTGGGTTTCTGATATTGTAAACTGCAAACCTGATCACAAGTGCAGTCTTTGCAATGACTGGGATGTTAAACAGTGTTTTCCCCCCTCGTCCAGAAATCTTATAGCAAGCTTTACCATGAATGATTGGGCTGTTTCAGTATTATTGTATTAAAATGAGCTTCTGGATGGGGATACAGTATGTGTTCTCATAGAGAGTGCAGATGGGTATCTGTGTGTGTGTGTGAAGAAGCCGGGCAGCAAGATGGGGAATGGAGTGCTGTTATATTTATGCCATTCAGTTGGAGACACATGCTGCTATCTCCTGTAATGTATTTCAGAGTTGGTACTGCTGTACAATGCCTGATCATGTACCACTGCTGGCTCCTAGCTGCAGGATGGCTCTGGAATGGGTGGGTGAGCATGTGAAACTTTTTTTTTACATGTGGGGTGGGTAGTGGGGAGGGACCGCCAGTCACCAGGGAATTTTTTTAACAGTCAGGTGGGTGATGGGGAGGTGGGGACTGCTAGTCACCAGGGAATTTTTTTACATGTTGAGTGGGTGATCAGGTGTAGGGAGGGAACGCTAGACACAAAAGTGGTAGATAAGCAAATTCCTGTCTCCGTTAAGGAGAAGAAAAGTACGTGATTTTGCCTTCTCAATATCTACATTGACAAAATAACCTCCCGGATCCAGTCACACATACAAAAACTAAGTAGTGCAAAATAAAATGAGGACAACGGTTGTTGAAAAGCCCTCCCCAGCTCCCCTCGGTTCCCCGAAGCTACAAGGCTGGCAGCAGGAAGGGTCGAGAGGGCAACTTTTGTTGAAAAGCCCTCCCCAGCTCGCCTTGGTTCCCCGAAGCTACAAGGCTGGCAGCAGGAAGGGTCGAGAGGGCAACTGTTGTTGAAAAGCCCTCCCCAGCTCGCCTCGGTTATCCAAAGCTACAAGGCTGGCAGCAGGAAGGGTCAAGAGGGCAATGGTTGTTGAAAAGCCCTCCCCAGCTCCCTTTGGTTCCCCGAAGCAACAAGGCTGGCAGCAGGAAGGGTCAAGAGGGCAACGGTTGTTGAAAAGTCCTCCCCAGCTCCCCTCGGTTCCCCGAAGCAACAAGGCTGGCAGCAGGAAGGGTCAAGAGGGCAACGGTTGTTGAAAAGCCCTCCCCAGCTCCCCTCGGTTCCCCGAAGCTACAAGGCTGGCAGCAGGAAGGGTCAAGAGGGCAACGGTTGTTGAAAAGTCCTCCCCAGCTCCCCTCGGTTCCCCAAAGCTACAAGGCTGGCAGCAGGAAGGGTCGGGAGGGCAACGGTTGTTGAAAAGCCCTCCCCAGCTCCCATCGGTTCCCCGAAGCTACAAGGGTGGCAGCAGGAAGGGTCGAGAGGGCAACGGTTGTTGAAAAGACCTCCCCAGCTCCCCTCGGTTCCCCCAAGCTACAAGGCTGGCAGCAGGAAGGAACGCGATCTCAAGACTGCACTCAAGTTTCAAACCTTGGTGCCTTTTTTCTGTTCAGCTCCCTGGCACTATAGTACTTGCTGCTGCAGCCCCCTTTAAACCCAAGGAAATTAATGTATTTCAACTCACAAGACTGTGTCTAAGACTGTACCTACGATACTCTCTAGCCTGCCTACCTTGATTTAATTAACTTTTGCTGATTCTGGTACACTGCAGCTGCTGTTTAATTAATTTTAGCAGATCCTCTAACACAACAGCTGCTTGCAGGCTTGAAATTTTCGGCCCCCCCACCCTCTCCTCCACCATTAACTAAATATGCTAGTAATCCTGCCCACTTTTGTTCCAACCTATAAACTCACTTGAAGGGCAATCCTACCCTCCCCTTTGCTGCATCAGTCCTAATTCAAACCAGCGAGGCAGTCCTTTTCTTTTTTTTTTCCTCCACTCACTCTTGCCTATTCTCTATGTTTGCCTCTGTTCTACACTTATTTTGTCTGGAAAAGTAACTCAGACTGAGGGTATCCCAGTTTTATCTTTTCCCCTCACCTTTTCAAATTCCCCCTGCTCCTGTCCGCTCCTCAAACTGCACTCTATTGGAATACCTGCCTCTTGTGAATAACTTATATAATTGACTGCCAACCTCTGGCCACTAAGGGTTTCACTCAAACTGCCTTCACTATAGGTGTCACCCTGCCCTTAAGTCACCATTTCTGTCACTTAAATTCTACTCTTATAAGGGACAATCCACCTCTGATTAACAGAGGTTTCTTACAAGGCATACATAATGTTCTCTCTTGCATGCCCAAGGTCACTTCTGGTGGTATCAGGATTACTACCCACCGTAATCTTCCTCTCCTATCTCTCATGTAACATACCAGCTGGATACCCTGGGTCCCACTGCCATGAAGAATTTTTCTTTGTGTTCTACAACCTTATACCAACTAGAACCTTGCTCCCTTCTCCTAACCTGTCCCTCCATATAACTCATCCTTCCAAATTAGGGCATTTCCTTCTCTACCACCCCCCCCCAGCATGCCCAAATACCTCAAGCGCAATTACAGATTCTACAAGGAAGTTTGGGTAATGCTTCTGCACTTATGCTTATCAGGAGACATAGAATCTAACCCTGGCCCCTATTGGAATGCCAGGTCCACGGATGACTCCTCATGGTTCTCCACTAAGGGCATGAAAATTGCCCACATGAATATCAGAAGTTTACCAGCAAACTTTCCTGAACTTGAAGCCTGGATAGCCCACTACTGTCTGGACATACTTGGACTAACTGCTACAGCTTGTCCAGATCAGATCGCCCCACCAAACAAACGGGTGGAGGAGTTGCCCTTTATTATAAAGAGCATCTCAATGTCTCAGTACTCCAGTCTTGGATAACAAATCACTGTGGAGCTCTGCATATGGTTCTACAACTAGGGGATGATAAAAGGCTAAATCTGATCTGTGCCTACAATCCTCCAAAGGGGGCTCTCCCTGGCTTAAATGGGCTCTTGGATTATCTGGCCACTCTAAAGCGTAGAGCTGAAGTCATACCAATGGGAGACTTCAACCTAGACCTATCAGGGAGTCACGCCGGGAAAAAAACTGAAGCTGTCACCCGACTTAACCTCGCTCAACTTATCTCTAGCCCTACATGCATCTCTTCTAACTCGGAGCACCAATCTCTCCTGGACTGGATGGCTACAAATAGAGCAAATAAAATAATTGCTGTAGGGACCTTTTCGGATTCTATTAGTGATCACCTGCCTACTTTCTGTATCTGGAATGGCCATGGCCTTAACCCCCTCACCCCCCACCCCCCCAAGAATCATTCAATTTCGGGATTTTGCCAAACTAAACTGAACTGCACTTCTCGAGGACATTAATAATATAGACTGGTCTCCCATCTATCACACTGATGATATAAACACTGCACTTGAATACCTGATGTCTCAGCTTCTTGCCCTTCAGGATCTGCACATCCCTCTGAAAAAAAGGTGTCTCAGGGGCTCCCCTAATAAATGGCTGAAAAAAGACCTCCTTTGAGCCATGATAAAAAGAGACAAGGCCTGGACCTTGGCAAAGAAGTCCCAACAATCAGAAGACTGGGTTAACTATAGACAGCTGAGAAATGCCTGCAAAAAAGATATTCGGAAGGCAAAAAGGAGCTACTGCCTTAAGCTTCTCCAATCTTCAGCAGATGATACCAGGGGTTTTTGGAACCACATCAAAAATTTCATTGGGCAAAGGCCCAAGACGGCAATTACCGACATGACACTGAATGATACAAACTGTAATAAGTTACCTACTATTGCTAATGCCCTTAATGCACAATTCTCGGATCTCTCCGAATACACTGAGAAATTCAACCAACCTCTTTCACCTCCTCCTGAGGTGCAACTTTCACATGAAACCCCTTTTCATCTCACATTAGTTCCTCCACCGAAGTGCTGCATCTCCTCAAATCAGTATCCCCTTATGGATCTGCTGGCCCGGATGGGCTATGGCCAGGCTTCTTGAGGCAGGCAGCCCCTGCCCTTGCTGTTCCTATTGTAAGAATCTTTAATCATTCCATAATAACCCAAACAGTACCAACATTGTGGAAAACCGCTCGCGTTGTCCCTGTTCACAAAAAAGGAGATACCAAAAATATGTCAAACTATAGACCGATTGCCATTCTCTCTACCCTAAATAAACTTCTTGAGAAAGCCATCGCTACTCAGGTCACAAATTACCTGCACCTTCACAACCTTACATCCCCTACCCAGCACAGATTCCAAACAGGACACAGCACCACAACTGCACTACTTCAGCTGACAAATGCAGTCCTTACAGCGATGGATAAGAGCCTGCTCACTAGGGCCATATTTATCGATCTCACGAAGGCATTTGACCTTGTGAATCACTCTCTACTACTTTCCAAACTGTCCCGTCTTGGCTTTGACCTGTCGACCATCTCCTGGTTCGATAGCTACCTCTCAGGGAGGTTGCAATTTGTCCAAATTGAATCCACTGTCTCAAATATTTCCCCTACCTCTGTTGGAGTCCCCCAAGGATCTATTCTTGGCCCACTGCTTTTCTCCCTTTTCATTAACAACTTGCCCTCCCTTCCCTGCTCCTCCTCATTGATCCTTTATGCTGATGACATGGTGCTTCTCTCCAGTGGTAAAGATCCCTTATCAGTAAGAGCACATCTTAAAGCAGACTTCAACTGCTTGCAGGAGTGGTTACTACAGAACAGACTCCTAATGAATGATAAGAAAACCGTAACTATGCTTTTTGGCCCCCTTCAAGAATCAGATCTCTTACTCCAGACTTACTGATACATTCTCTAGATGACACCCCTCTTAAATTCGTTACCTCCTTCAGGTATCTAGGAGTCATTCTCGACCCATCTCTTGACTTTAACCTCCACATTGCGGCTACATGTAAGACAGCTTACTCAAAACTTGGTCTTGCCTTTAAAATTAGGTCCTCCCTCAATGATGCTGCCCGGCTTGCTATTGCACAAGGATTTCTCCTCCTTGCTCTGACATATTGCTCTCAGGTTTACCTTAAAGTTAACAAAGGAGCACTCCAGAAATGGAGCACCTGCTATAACAGTATATGCAGATTTACTCTCTCCACTCACAGACTTACCCATCTTTGCCTGCTCTACTCGAAAGTAAATTGGCTCTCCCCAGACTCGCTCAGACACTATTCTGTGGGCTGTACAATTGATAATATGATCAGAACGGTGTCCCCTAAATACCTTTCTGAACTATTAACTCAGCCCTCCCAAGCATACCTCCTTAGGGCATCTGCTCAAACCCAACTTGAAATTCCCAGATATCTCACAAAAAAAGAACTATCCTTCACCATATCTGGGGGTAAGGGGTAACAGACTTCTAGGAAAACATAAACTGAATTTACAAGCTCAAATGGGCAGACTGGGTGGGCCATAAGCCCTTATCTGCCGACACTGTCTATGTATCTATGTGTCCATGTATCTATGTATCTGCCCCCCGCTCCTGGAACTCCATTCCCTCCCACATCAAACTCTCCAAATCCCACAAGGCCTTTAAACTGGGTCTTCGGGCACACCTATTAGAATCCGACTGCTGCTGTTGTGCTGTAACTTGAGCCTCTCTCCTAGCATTTTCTCCTCCCTATGGCACTTACTGATTTCCTGCTGATTTCCAAAATCTGATAGTTTCCCACATCCAGCAGAAATTCTATTGTTATAATGCTACTTCATTTAAGTTTTGTTTGCTGTTTGTCGTTTCAGTTTAGTCACTGATGTATCATCAGACGAAAATAATTAATGTAATGTTATCTGTTTCTCTTTGTCCTCACTGATAATGACTGTACCTGGCTGTATACTGTTCAAATGTTTGTTCTCACCTCATGCTGCATACTGTTCAAATGTTTGTTCTCACCTCATGCTGCATCATGAAATACTCTTTAATGTTGACTCTGGTCTCCCCTGTCTGTACTCTCCCGGGTTGTGCCTGAATATAGGTAACATTGTTGTCTAGTGTACTTACCCGGTAAACAAAAAACAAATAAATAAATAAATAAAATGTTAAGTCAGGATATTCAAACCTGTCACCAAAGACATACATACAGTGCCTACATGTACAGTACAGTGAATCTTGTGCAGAGTACACTCCATTAACACTTCTTCAGTGAAGTTTTCATTTTTCATTAAAGGGAAACAATGGAAAAGGCATAGCTTTCCTCAGACATTAGAGAAACTCTCAATTAGTGCTTTCAGACAGTAAAAATGTTATGTACTGATTTGGAGCAGTTACCCACAAGTTCCACTTCCTATTGCTGGCAGCAGCCATTTCATGAGCAGCAGTGAGCTTCCTAAGCTCACTGTATGCTAATATGCCTGTTTGACCTCAGCTATTGGTTGGCAGGACATATTAGCATAAAGTGAGCTCAGGAACCTCTCTGTTACTCATGAAATGGTGACTTTCAGCAATAGAAAGTGAAATTTGAAGGCCATTGTTTAAATCACTAAAAAATCAATTAGAGTAATTTAAAAAACAAAATGTTACTGTCTGAAAGAATTAATCAGGAATTTTTGTAGTGCCTGGGTGAAGCTGTACCTTTTCCAGTGTTTCCCTTCAACAGATTAATGATAAGAAAAAAGTACTGATGCAAAAATCCGTGGGAAAACCAGGACTTACTGTCAAATTAGGTGACGTACTAAATAGTGCTGCTGTGCTAACTTACAGTATACTGGCATAAAGTTAAGGTGGTTTGCAAAAATCTTTAAAAACACTGTTAATACACAAATACACCTCCTTCTAGGCCACAATTAACTTTAGAAAACTGCCAACAACAGGACAACATATAGTGTATCAGTAGATGAGTCACACTGTTACCAATTATTCTGTATCACTTAAAGTAAATTAAGAAAAAAAGGCTACTTAAAGTAAACAAAAATATTTATATATTTTTCGGGTTTAAATTTTTGACTATTTGCTGCATAGTCTATTCTGTAGCCCTAAAGAAATGATAAAATGGACTAAAGCATACAGGTATGCTCAGGAAGCAAAACGGAGAGTGATTCTTGAATAGATAATCAAGGGAGCCAGTGGGTAAAAATTATTGTGAATTTAACAAGAGGCTGCTCAAATGAAAGCACCCCTTATTTTAATTAATTAAGATAACTTGAGTTTGCACTATTTTTAGGCACTCAGGCCCAGATATTCAAAAGGGTTGCACCATGCGCAATAGGGTTGCACCAGCGCAAGTCCGAAAATGCGCCATTCTGCGATATTCAGCGGAAGGCAGTTGCACACCCCAAATCACACTGAGCAATAGCACAATGATAATGAATGTATGCACAACTGAAGGGGGAGGAACCATGCATAAGTGGCGCAGTGCGATATTCAACAGCATGCGACATGCGCAATAGGGGAGCAAGCGGAAGTTGCGTGATAGTGGAAATGAGCCAAAATAAAAAGAAACAAGGGAGAGGCACAAGAACACTACAGGGAAGGCACATGTTGCTGAACTATAGCCAGCCACACAGGCAACACACACACACACAGGGCAGGACAGAGAAAGGGCACCTGGAACCCACAGGCTCAGGAAAGATGTGGGGAGCCACAGCCACAGTGCAGAAGGAGGAAGTGCCACACAGCACTGATGCCAGCACAGTTAGGTGTTCCCGGTGCAGGGGAAGTAGCAGCCAGGACAGCGGGGGGAACACAGAAACAGCTGCTGGGGGGGTGAACACAAGCCAGGGACATGGCCAGTGCCACCATCCAGATGGAGGCAGTAATGAGAGGGGTGAGAAGGCGGGCAGCGGGGGGGCGTGGCCATGGAAGGGCCCATCGGTGGTATGCCCCCAACAGGCAGTACCGAGCCCACACCATCTTCAAGCTGTACAGTGATACTGAGATCATGGGCTGGTACCATCTGAATCAGGAAATTCTGAGGTGGCTCTGTGAGCTGTGCAGTGATGTGATGCAGGCACCCACACGATGGAGCCATGCTCTGTCAGTGGAGACTAAAGTGACAGCTTGCATGTGCTTGCTCACCACGGGTACCTTCCAGAGATGAACAGAGGACACCACAGGCATAACCCAGTCGGCTGCATGACACCACCTCACCCAATTCCACAGCGCACTGCTGCCACATGCTGTGGTGTGCATCCATTTCCCCAGCACACCGGCGCAGCACACAGCAAACATACAGGAGTTCCACAGGGTAGCACATATGCCTGGTGTGCTAGGGGCAATAGACTGCACCCATGTGGCCACCCGCACACCACCTGGCCCCTAGGGGGCTGCATACATTAATCACAAGGGCTATGCTAGCATCAACTGCCAGGTGGTGTGCGATGCCAGGGGGTACATAATCAATGTCTGTGCCATGCACCCTGGGGGAGCACACGATGCCTTCATCTGGCACCAGTCAGCACTGTGCCACAGATTCGAGAGTGGAGACATCCCCACTGGCCACTTCGTGGGTGAGTATGCAATCCACACTGACAAACATAGGGCTTGGGAGGGGCATGGTCAGAGGTGACATGGGTAGTGGTCTACATGGCCTGGGGCAGGGCGATGCTGATCACCAAACTAACCTCCACCCTCTATACACAGGTGACAGTGGATACCCACTCCGTCCCTGGCTGCTCATACCATACCGGCGGCCCGCGACCCCATCGCAGCAATGCTACAATGAGGCACATGCCACCACACGCAATGTCATTGAGCGGGTGTTCGTTATGCTGAAGGCACGTTTCCGTTGCCTGGACACCTCCGGCGGTGCCCTACAGTTCAGTCCCTCAAAGGCCTGTGGGCTATTCCTGGCCTGTTGCATCCTGCACAACATGGCCAACGAATGTGGGATAGCTGTGCAGGTCAAAGAGGGGGACAGCGATGGGGATGATGAGGACGCCAGTGACAATGGTGATGGGCAGCCCCCTTGGGCGACGGACCCCGGCTGCTCCAGCTGGCACAGCTGCACTGGGACACCATCACGGAGGAGCACTTTGGCCAACCCAGGTAAGTCATGGGGCCATGTGCAACCACCAGTGGCAAACGCACAACCCACAAACACGCATGGACACACACCAGGGGTGCATGCCATCAAGGGAAGTGGCTGGGCATGGAACCACACACCACCAGGGATGGGTGAGGTCTAACATGGCATTCGGACAGACAGACACACACACACACACACACACACACACACACACAACTCATCAGACATGCACAAAGCGTAGGAGGCACGCCGACCCAGAACGTCACCCCTAGCCACACACATGTCCACAGACCACTATGCCCACTATGCCCACTGCCTGTCATTGTGCGTGTGTCAGATGCTGGGCACCATTGTACATTGGCGTACAGTGCAATGCAGGCATCATCATGCACACGCAACTGCGGACAGCAGCTGGGAGGGTGTGCAGATGGACTGTGTGTGTGCGTGCAGGGCTGGGTACCCACCCGTGCATTGCCCGCTGAATGACACAATGCTCACAGGGCAGCATCAGAAAGTAGCCACATTGGGAGACAGGTCAGTCACATGCCACAGTGCTCCGGCCACCACGGATGCATGGGCGGCCCTGCCAGCAGTGACAGGCTGACCACTGGCCTCATGGGGTGGCACCGATGGTCCCTGAGGGGTTCCACTAAGTGAACTCGACCGTGCTGGCGCAGGGGTCTGCAGCACACCAAACATGCCTGCACCAGGCGTGCTCGGGATACCCACAGCTGAACCCGGTGTCAACAAGGATGGTGTCGCACGACGCTGGGAACGGGGGGTGGACATTGCACTGCGCAGTGTCTGCGACACATGGGCAAATAACTGTGTGCTCCCTGTGGCCATGGCAGCTGTGATTGTATGTGTCAGCCTGTCAATGGCAGCGGTCACATCCTCCCGCATCCGGTTCTTCCCTGCCAGGAGAAGAGTGGTTTCTCTGCTGCGACACTCCTCTGCCCGCTGCAGAGCCGCACTCAGTGCATCCACCACCATCACAAGCCACATCTGCTGATTGACTGATGCTTGCAGTATGCGGGTGTGCTCATCCAAGAGATCATCTGCCTGATCGGCATGCTTTCCCTCAGGGTTTTCATAGAAACATAGACTTTGATGGCAGATAAGGACCGCTTGGCCCATCTAGTCTGGCCATTTCCCTACCTACAGGATAGGCTGCAGATCCTAGTTAACCAACAGCCTATTTCTTCCTACCCCCAGCAAGAATTGCCTTATGTCTGTCCCGTGCATTCTTGAATTATCCCACAGTTTTAGACCCACAACCTCCTCAGGAAGGCTGTTCCATGCATCCACTACCCTCTCTGTGAAATAATACTTCCTCACATTGCCCCTGAGCCATCCCCCCTCTATCTTTAAATTGTGTTCACTTGTTCTTGCATGTCTCTTTTTCTGAAAGATGCTGCCCTCTTGGACTTTGTTGATTCCACTGAGGTATTTAAAAGTTTCTATCATGCCCCCCCTCTCCCTTCTTTCCTCAAGGGTATACATATTAAGCTCCTTTAGTCTCACCTCATATGGCTTCTCTTGCAGACCCTGCACCATTTTAGTTGCCCTCCTCTGGAATGCCTCTATCCTGTCTATGTCCTTGCGGAGATGGTGTCTCCAGAACTGGGCACAGTACTCCAGATGGGGTCTCACCAACTGTCTTTACAGAGGGATAACAACTTCCTGTTTTCTGCTGCTGATGCCTCTCCCTATGCATCCCAGTATATCCCCAGCCCTCCTACTGCCTTCTCACATTGCTTGTAACCTTAAGGTCATCTGATATGATTACCCCAGGTCCCTTTCCTTTTGTTGTTGTTACTACCCCCATTGTGTATTCTTCCCCTGGGTTCTTGTTTCCCAGGTGCATTATTTTGCACCTCTTTGCATTGAATCCTAGCTGCCATATTTCCGACCACGCCCTGATCCTCATCACCCTTGAGGGTGGGCACTGCACACCAGGGCCAGGCCTGGGCATGTCCACAGGTGGTGCACTGATGTTGCCCCCTGACACTGTACCCCCAAGCCCATTGGCCGACTGCTGATGCTGCCCCTCTGGCTGCCACTCCCCAGGGCTCAATGGTGCCACCGCAGTGGCCGCAACAGTCCCACTGTCCTGCACACACACCAGTGCTGCCCCACCAGTGCTGACAGGGACAGGCTGGGACTGTGATGACATGCAGGCCTGCACGGCAGCACCACCCACAGCCATGGCAATGATGTTACCTGCTGTGTGGCTATCCTGTGGCACACACATGTCACTGTCCATGACGTTAGCGACATCATCATCGGTGACGGACCCGGCACCAGCCCGAGTCCCAGTATGCTGGCATCCATGGATGCTGGCACGCTGGGACATGGGCAGGACCTCCTCCGCACTTGCTCCAACAACATCAGTCTGGACGTCCAGGCGGACCCACTGTCGCACTGAACCGCATATTCCTGTGAAGGTGGATGATCCCTCCTCCATCTCCATCTGACCGGCCTCAGTGGAGAAGCCCACCACCGCTGACCCATGCAGATGCTCAGGAGCTGTAAGGGGAAACAAAGTTGCGTTACTGCATGTGACCTACCCTGTCCCCCCCCAATAGACAGACCATGACCTACCATGCAGTGACGGGCTACCACCCGTCTGGAATCCACCACCCAGAACACCTTCAATGATGCAACGCTGCATGCTGCCAGCAACCCTCTCCTCCTGTGGGGTCAGGCGTAGCACCTCTGGCTGTCCCCCACCTGTTGCAGACCATGCCGCCCTGATGGCAGCCACCTTCTCCTTAATCCTCCTCCTGTCTGTACCCATCTTCTTCTTGCACTCCTGCACGGAGCGCTGGTGGCTGCCACGCAGGTTTACAGCATGCGCAACCTCCTCCCATGCAGCAGCATGGACCTGTGGTGTTCCCTGGCATCCGCTGAGAAGAGGCTCCTGGTCTAAGTAGGCCTCAAACAGGGCATCCATCGGCCTTTGTGAAATTTGGCCTCCTCATCCTCCCACAACTCTGTTCCTCTTCCTCCACAACTCTCTCGGTCATGAATCAGCCTGTGAGAATGACAGGTGTTACCTGTGACTGTGCAGTCCCATGCATGTCCCAAAATCCACAGTCCACACTCCCAAACAGCATGCAACTCACCAATAGACTGCAATAACCGACTATGGCCAGTGCAGCCTAATGTTGCACTTTTATAGTGCAACTCATGCAAATGAGGCGAGGCGCATCTTTAAGTGGATGCAAATGCAGTGACTGCGCCATTGAATGGCTGATTAGCTGATTTGCATATGACAGTTGAATATCTCACTGTTGCGCTTTGCGCAATTGTGTTGAACGTGCTGAGCCAAGGGCGCAGTTCTGTGACATGCACAGTACACACCTAACTGCACATGCCCAGGTTGATGACGCAGGTACCTGCCACGCTGCTGATGTGCTGTGCACGGGAGGCAATGCAGGGCATGGCCACCGGTATGCCAGTGGCATAGCGTTCACCTATATGGTGCTGGCTGGCGTCATAGGCGCACTGGGGCAACATCGCGGTAGGCCACTACAGAAGGTAGCACACAGGCACCCAATCAAGCTAGATGCATTGGGTTCCAATCGCACTGTGGCTGTCCATGCGCCAGAGACCCTTGACCCTGTGCCCGACCTTTGCCCCCTAGGCGTCATGCGTCAGGCATGGGTGCACCACTATCGTGCTGTTCGGTGACAGTATGATAGGGAATGGCAGCGCTGTACTGCGCAGCATATGCATGTGGTGGAACCGTGCTGCAGAGCGCCATTTTGACTTAACTGAGTAGTAGAGATGGTGCGGAGTAGAGCTGTACAGTGGAGCCAGGTGGAGCTGGCAAACTTGGTTGCCATCGTGGAGCCACATGTTGGCCCACTATTTGGTGAGGCAACCCCTGACAGGGACAGGAGTCAGGTGTGGCAGGAGGTGGCCGATGCCCTGGAGGAGGCCACCGGTATGGGGCAGATGGCGGAGCAGTGCTGCCACAGATATGGGGACCTCAGGCGGAGGGATCCAGACCTGCTTGCCCACCTGCAGGCACGTGCCAGGAGGGGCACGGTGCCACGGCCAGGTAGGTGCAACATCCATACACTTTTATCTTCCATACGGGTATCACGGTTGCATGTGTCCAGCACATGGGGGGGCCATCCGGTGCTGGCCATGGTGGTGTTATCAGGGTGTTGGGTGGGTGGGTCTGGCTGTGTGGGATTGCACACACATGTGGGCGGGGGGACTTTGCTGCAGGATTGTACTGATGTTCCTCTCTCCATGTTTGCACCTTTGGCCCAGACGAGCGCAGGCTGGTGAGGGAGAGGAGGCGCCAGCAGGAGGACCATCAGTCCGGGAGGGGTGAAGGTCCACAGAGGCGCAGGGACCAGCCTGATGATGGTGAGTGCTTTATATCCATGATTACTATTGCATGCTGTGTAACAGGGCGGGCAGCAGGGCATGGCCACCATCCATTGACACCACTGCCATGCACACAACTTGTTACAGTCAGCACTGTCCAGTGGCACTGCATGTCTGGGAGTGCGTCAATGGTGGTCCATACGTGCACCAGGTACATGGTTGTGCCACTGCCTTCGCACCGCATAGCCATGTCACTCAACAGCCACGGTGGTGCTGTGTAGGACTTGGCCAGTGGGTGTGTGCAGCAGTCTTCATGGCTGTGTGTGCCTGGGTGGGCAGGTCTTATGGACACGATCACTGTGGGTGGTCACACACCATCACAGAGGCATGTCCCACAGCCGTATGCCATGCACAGTGGGTGGGCTGCATGGGACTGTGCATTCACACCTATTGACTCTGCTCCCTTGTCCTAGGTGGACAGCAGCTGCAGGAGATCAGGGTGGTGCTGAGGGAGATTCTCCAGGTAGCCAGGGCATCCCTGGAGATACTCAAATAGTTGGACAGGCTCGGTGCCCTAAGACGTCATGGCGGGAGGAGAAGCCGGAGCGGGGTAGCGGGGCTCCTGCTGAGCTTTGAACTGCCCCTGATTTCCCCTACCCCCCCTGGACACACCCTCACACCCTTCCTTCCCTCTACCATTTGTTCACCCCTGCCCCTTACCCACCCCCACCTTGTTTGTGTCCCAACCCACAAACCTTTGTAAATACTTGGACATAGTTTTGTTTGCTGTTTTTTAAATATGTTTCTTTTGATATGCCTACTGTGGTGGTCTCTGATTTGCAGCAGGCTATAGGTGCTCAGCTGCAGTGCTGTGCATGGCGTCAGGGGTGGTGCAGTCATGTGCATGTGTGTGTGTCCGTGGGGATGTGAGTATGGTGTGGGAGTGGCTATCAGTCACTGTCTGTGGCTTGTGTGTTGTTCCCTGTGCACTGGATAACTGTGTGCAGTGGTCCATGGTGCATGCTCTGTGTCCATGGCACACCTGTCAGACCATCCATGGCCTGTGCAGCTGACACCCATGCATGTCTGTGACATGCACAGTCCACTGGCTTGTCAGTGGTGGCTGTCCATGCAGGACAGCCACTGTACCTGGCACAATGCTGGGTTGCCTCCTGTCACTGGTGTGGTGCATGTCTGCCTCAGGTGACACTGTGGCCTCCACTGTTATTGTCCCACCTCCATGCTGTCGCTTGTGTGTGTTGCATGGGATGTGCACCACTGTCTGTCACTTGTGCTCTGGGCAAATGCTGGTGGCGTACAGCTGCACAGTGCCTGCGCAGGGTGGCTGACACTCCTGTGCCATGGAGGAGTGCTGGCCGTGTGTACACAGTTTCCATGGCCACATGCTGGGGGCTTAGTTGCCCCGCTACTGTGTCCCTGTGTTGGTGTGCCCTTGGGTATGGGTGGGTGTTTGTCCATGCACTGTGTTGCATCCTGTGTGGTGCATGCTTCCATGCACCACTGTGGGTGTCTGCGCTGGCTGTTGTGGCCAGTGCTGGGTCAGGGTGTGTCCTTGGGAGGGTATGTAGGGTGCTGTACCACTGGTGGTGGGGTCCGGGGCATGTCCTGTCACGTGTGGGGTACCTCCTGTGCCGACGCATGGTTGGTCTCTCCGCTGTACCTCGGGGGGATGTGCGTGGTGGCACTGTGCATGCAGTCATTGCATCGATGTGTGCTGCCACCCGCTGATGGGTGCTCATGGTGGGGCTGTCTTGCATGGTTCTGTGGTGCACAGGGTTGCATTGTCACAGTGGGGATGGTGGCATGCATGAGGTATCCTGCACTGGTGGACGCTGTTCCTGGGCAGGGTGTCTGGGGGTTACAGTGCAGGGTGTGCTCTGCATTGGTGGGATGGTGTGGCACGGGGTGGTCAGCCCTCCTTGTGTGCCAGTCACAGCTTGCCAGGGGGTGTGATGGGGCACCATGGCCCAGCTGTGGATTGGTTGCTGGTCTCCATGGGCCAGTGGTTATTCCAGCCCTCACCCAGTTGTGCAGTGCATGGGGTGTTGGGGGATGATGTCTGTTCTGCTGTGTGTTCCTCTGCCCATCTGTGGCATGGGTGATGGGCCTCTGCATCCCTGGTTGTGCTGTTGTATTGCTGCCCTGCTGCTGGGGGGTGTCCCTGGTTGCACTATGGAGCATCTGGACTGCTCAGCTGAACATCCCTTGTTGCACTATGGTGCATCAGATATGCTCAGCTTCACCTCCCTAGTTGTGCTATGGCGCAGGTGGTGCGCTATTCAGTTGTCAGCTGTACGCACATCTTGGCCTGCGCAGTTTTTGAATATCACGCTTCTTACGCATGGGCGCAATGGACTTGTGCTTGCTCCTGCTGTTGTGCACTTTTTGGGCGCAGTTTGAATATCTGGGCCTCAGTAACTCATTACACTATATACTGTATTTTTAAATTCTTTCAAATGCCTTTGGTCCTTTTTTCATGAAGATGCCTGCAGACCATACACAAACTCGTTTTCCTTGTCAGTCTAAATCCCTCACCACTGTGTGCAGTTGAACATTTATACTGTGTAGATCTACAGTAATAACAGCATTTGTCTACAACTTTCTAAATTTAATTGCACCCTAGAAGGAGGTGCATTGTATTTATAATCTCTTTAACATTTTTCAAGCTGAAATATTTATTAACTATCATAGAACCACCACAAACCCCCTCCATACTTTACACCACTGTAGGTTAAGTTAGCATAACAGCACTGTACTTCATCTCATTTGACAGGGAGTCCTCATGTTCCCATGGATTTTTGCATCTGTACTTTTTTCTTAATTAACTTCCATTTTAAAGTGTTTCATTTAAGCGTCTGTCTTTTGAAACATTTACATGTATAATCACTCCACAAATTTTTATAATGCAGTCAGACTGATTATTAACCATATGTTAATGAACAAGTAAAACTTCTCATTTAATATTTGTATAATGGGCAATAGTTTAGCCAGAAAAGGCACACTAAACTGGGATTGTTTCCAGGTGTAAAATGGGTGTGAAATGGGAGCAAAAGGAAATTAAGTGACTTGCTCAGGGTCACATAGTATGCTGGTGTGGGCTGTGGGCTTCAAACCCAGGTCTCCATGTTTATGGCTCACTGCATGTTAAATATACTGTATTTAGAGTATTTAGACTGCTCAGTTAGCCACTAGCCACATCACCTAAAAAGAACTTGTGGGGAGAAGTGCTGGGGTCTTTTCAGTTGCCTGCTATAATCTGTATGTCTGTATTTGTGGGATAGATCAACCTTTTTAACTATTACCTTGTTTCTTTTGCTCCTGGACTGCAAGGATGATATACTGTACATCATTTGCAGGGCATTTTGCATTAAGGACTGAGCTGCAATATAGCATCATTGCACTTTATATGCATTTTATCATCACTGAATAAAGTATATCAAATCAAATCAAACTTTATTTATAAAAAGCGCCTTTCCAAAATCAAGGCACTTGCACATAATTAATTAAAATGAATCAATAAGTAAAAATACAATTAATTAAAATCATAAATACAACAAGTTAAAACTCATAGCAGAGGCATTAAAAATCAGGATACGCTAGGCTGAAAGAAACTTCTTCAAGTCACTTTAAAGCTTTGGACAGTTAGGCAATCTCGCACCTGACGAGATAGAGAATTCCACAGGGTTGGGGCCTTAATAAGGAGCTAGTTTAGCTACATGCCTATTTTTTTTATTGGTATTCTGCTAAGTGTGACTATCATTATTTGCACAGGATCTACCAAGTCACAGCGAAACAAATTTGACCGACCTCCCCCACAGCAACAGATTGTTGCTGACATCCTCAACACTGCCTGGTCCCGACCATGATCGAAAACACACCAACACCTATTTGGTGTTAATGCAGGGGGCTGTGCTGCCCTGTACACCCCCATGAAGGGGACTCTGCCCCCACACCCCTGGACATAAGGATTCTCAGCTCTGTGGGGGACGGATGTCAGGGTAGAGTGGCTAACACCAGCTGTTGATGTGTTGGCACACTGATGCAACAACCCGTTCGACACTGTCGATGTCAAATGGGTTCTTTTCGCTATGCTGGTTTCACTGTGGAGGGGGGACAAGGTAATAACAGTATATGGTTTGCACAGCATTCTGCACTAAGTACTGAGCTGCATTATAGCATCTATGCAGTTTGTATGAATTTTATCAAGCACTGAATAAAATATATTAACAAGGAGTTAATTTGGCAACAAGCTAATTTTTTTTTTAACTTATATCCTGCTGAGTGTGATTAATATTGTGGGTTAGAGAGAAGCTTTTAGGGCTAGCCAGTATTTTAGTTACACAATCCCTGCACTGTTTGTGCTCTCTTGTAATTTATGTATATTACAGTAAAAAAGGATACAGCTCCCTGATCCAAAATGCACACATACTAGCATACTAAGAAGCCAACAGAGTAGGCCCTATGGTCTATCGAGTCTGGGCAAGGATCACTGCCCATTTAGGGCACCGTTTTCTGCCCCCACTCCTCCCCGAGGTCACATTCCCCCTGACTGGGCCCCCCCAATGCTGACCCCATTTAAATGCACCCTCCCTATACCTGTTCCAGCCCCTTTTGAACCCCTCTACAGTGTCCATAGCCACCAGTTCTGCCAGTAGGGCATTCCAGGGTTCCATAACCCTTTCAGTGAAGTAGCGCCTCCTCATCTCCCCCCCCGAGTCTCCCACCTACCAGCGTCAGAGGGTGCCCCTGGTGGACCCCTCCTTTTTTCAGCTAAAACACCCTATCCTGGCTTGCCCTATTGATCCCCTTAAGATATTTGAAGACCTCAACCATGTCCTGTCTTTCCTTCCTTTCCTCCAGGGAGTACAGGTTGAGCTCTTCAAGTCTCTCCCATAGGACTTTTCCCCCAGACCCCATATCATCCTGGTCACCCTCCTCTGGACCCTCTCCAAGAGTGCAACATCCCTTTTTGAGTACGGATGCCAAAACTGGATGCAGTATTCAAGGTGCAGTCTAACCAGGCTGTTGTAAAGTGGCAGGAGCACCTCCCGGCTTCTCGAGGTTATCCCCCCCCGGCAATACACCCCAGCATTTTGTTCGCTCTTGCAGCAGCCCTTCTACACAGCTCTGAGTTTTCATTTTGGTATCCACTACCATCCCAAGATCCCCCTCCCCACTGGAAGGCTGCAGTGTCACCCCCCCCAAGGTGTACACATGAGCAGGGTCCCTGGCCCCCTGGTAATGAACTCCGCACTTCTCAGTGTTAAATCTTAGCTTCCATGTGCATGACCACCCCTCCAGATCCTCCAGGTCCTGCTGTAGGGCCAACCTACCTCCTCCCTGTCCACCACTGCCCCCAGCTTCGAATGATCAGCAAAGAGGCTCCTCATGCTCCTAATACCATCTCTGGTAGCTGAGATATAAGCGTTAAACAGGAAAGGCCCCAGCACCAATCCCTGTGGGACCCCACTAATGACTGTCCTGGAAGATGAAACCTCCCCCCGACTACTATCTTCTGGAAAAGCCAGTTCCAGAACCACCTGACCATCCACTCCCCAACCCCCATACCCCTCAGCTTCTCTAGCAGCCCAGGATGTGGCACTGAGTCAAATACCTTGCTGAAGTCAAGAAAGAGGATGTCCACCGGCTTGTCCTGGTTCAGTGCTCTTGTCAGCCAATCATAGAACTCCACAAGGTTTGTCTGACATGATCTGCCCCGAACAAAGACATGCTGGTGATCGTCCAGGTAGCCCCTTGCCTCCAGAAACCCCACCAGCCTTTCCTTTAGGATGACCTCCATTACTTTGCCTACTACCGACGTCAGGCTTACCGGCCTGTAGTTTCTCAGCTCCTATTGTGAGCCACCTTTGTTGATAGGCATGATGTGGGCCATGCTCCAATCCTGAGGCACCCATCCCGACTAGAGGGAGGAGTTAAAGAGGTTCACCAGGGGTGCTGCCAGGATGTCCACCAGCTCCCTCAGCACCCGGGAATGAAGGCCGTCAGGGCCCGGTGCCTTCTCCACCCTCAGGGCCTTGAGGACTTCCCTCATGCTACCAATAGGGATTTCAGCATCACATTTCACATCGGGCAGGACAATTTTGCAATCAAACTGTTAAAATATGACTTGGATTTGCAAGCATTTGTCAAAATGTTGTGTTTTTCACCTCTTCAGATCAACTATTCCCTGGTTTTGCAAAATCTGATAAATTTTTGTGATTTTAACTCTTTTGCTCAGTTATGTTAAATTAACGTTTTATTATGTTTGTAACAGTTAAATTCCTAGATCCAGGTGCTGTGGATATTTACAGGATTTGGGGGGAACAGGTGACCTACTGAGTGAGTCAAGTGATGGCCACTGAGGAGTTCTTACCATCTTAGGTTTAGGCTATCAGTGTTCACACTATTGAAGAGACAAGAGAACTCTGTTCTGTGCTCTGGCTCGAGTGCAGTTTTCCTGGCAGTGTAATTATACAGTTGTGATGGTGAATCTGCCTACAGATCTTTTATTTTAAAAACAGTTCCCTACGGAAGGCACCAATCATTTATCCAGCACTTTTAAAATATTTTATAATTAAAATACTTATATTTGGGTTTCAATCTTATATATTTCCTATGTCAGTTTCTTTTTTTCCAATTTAAGACTCCACTGTCAAAAGTATTTATTATCAGATGATCCCTTTCATCCTAGTACCAGTTCACCTTGGGTCTGTGCTGGGAAGATGTTATCCCTGTGAATCCATTAGGTGCTTGAAATTGTTTCTGTTATTAAAAGCAAGTGACTCCTGGGGAGGCCTTCAGGATCTGGGACACATTAATATTATCTGGGGTTTTTTGTAGTTGTTCCAGGATTGTGTCACTTGGGGTTAATATTTAAATCAAACCAAAATCTGTCTATGCTTATGAATATTTTACTGAGGACTTTTGACTGGCAACAATTTTGTTTTAGTTATTGAAGATTTAATATATTTTACTGTGATCTTTGCATTGTCATAGAATCATAGAATCATGGAAACTTGATGGCAGAAAAAGACCATACCAGCCATCTAGTCTGCCCTTTTTTCCCCCTACACCTCCCCCTCCCTGCCAGCCCCTGCCCCCCAATACTCAGCCACATATGCTTGTCCCTGCCCTCTTGAATTCTTCCACCAATTTAGCCCCTACCACTCCATCTGGTATTCTGTTCCAGGGCTCCACCACTCTCTCCATGAAGAAATGCCCTCTCACATTGCCCCTGTATCTTTTTCCTTGCAGTCTAAGGCAGTGCCTTCTAGTTCTGACCTCCTCCTCCTTCCTTTTAAGTTAATCCTCTTCTCCCACTTTATTGAGCCCTTTTACATATTTGAAAGTTTCAACCATGTCTCCCCTTTCCCTCCGTGTCTCCACTGTGTACAGAGCCAGCTCCTTACACCTCTGCTCATATGTCTTTCCCTGCATACCCTGCACCATCTTGGTTGCCCTTCTCTGAACTCTCTCCAGCACATCTATATCCTTGTGGAGATGTAGCCTCCAGAACTGAACCTCGTACTCCATCCACCTCTATCTCTGTATTGTAGCAATCTTTTTTTTGCTCTTGGTTCTTGTATAGACTTATTTGACATCCTTGAACATTGATGGTTTGCACATAAATTAGGGCATCATTTTTTAATCCGCTAGCAAGTGTGCTTGTATAGGATACTGTACTGTCACCTTGACAACTAATTACCTGATGTGACGGTTAAGTAATTTTCTGTGATTTATGTGATTAATGTAGTAAGTCAATTATTGAATGTATTTTTCCAGTGTAGGACAACAGTATAAAAATGTTGTGACAGTGCTTGAGAAACGGATCTCTTTATAAAGCACACACAAGTGTGCAAAACTATTGTCAGGTGTTTCTTTTTTACCCTGAGAGTTTGTTACTATGTGCCTTGTCTAAATAAAGTCTACTTTTTAAACTTTAAAATATCTTTGTGGACAATTCCATCCTTCCTTGATATTTGAGTGAGGTATCATCTGCTGGTTTAATATAAACACCCTACTCAAGCCTAACAGCCATATAGGTCCAGACAAGAAAGAATGGCATCGACCACCTATATATAGCACAAAGTAGGAAAACCTTTTAATGGCAAACAGCAGTGTACAGAGAAAAAAAATAAAGGGATGCTCACACCAGGATTCAAACCTCCCAACTGGTTTCACGCTTGCGTGCCTCCTCAGGGGATTGTAACAGAATTGCATATACACCATCTTAAACAGTGTGCTCAATTGAAGTGACAATTACATTATTAAATTTTATAGCATGTGAAAAGGTGTAATATAAAGATAGAAATAAAAATAAAGATAAGTGAAGAAAAATGTGTGCTTGTCACCTAAATACAAATGAAAAAAAGAGAGGATCTAACATTGTCTCTTTTATTTTAATTGAAATAACAATGTTTATTTCATTTGTTAATAAGGGGAAATGTAGCACACATTACTTAAATTTTTTTTAGCACCAGTTATTTGCATTTGACTGATTGCAAGAATATTTGACTATTGGTTTAGCATAGCCAAAATTATTCTAATACTTCAACTTTGTCACATTTTAAAATGATGATACATTTTAACTGCATACATATTTATAGTCCTTCAATAGTCAGAACAATCTATCATGTATATAACACAGAATAGGAGCCGTCAGGTATTTGAGTAAGGTCTCTTCTGCTGGTTTAATATAAACACCCTACTCAACCCAAACAATGGTATAGGGATGCTACTGTGTCCCTGTGATAGATATATATATATATGAAATAGATAACCCACTCTTAGGTGTTCAGTCGCGTTCTGATATATGCATGCCTTGGTGTGCATTGTATGCACGAGGCCACAGGCCAAGTGCATCAACCACCCAAGGCATGCGTATATCAGTTCGTGACCACACATCCTAGAGTGGGTTATCTTTCTTATAAAATGGTAAAATAGTTTTTTTTGGGGGGGGTAAAAGTGCAGGTGTGCAGTCGCGCTCTAATATACGTACGGTCATGTGATGCTGATGGTCCAATAAAAGTATAGCAATTTCCCTACCCATTTTATATATATATATATATATATATAGTACATATGTATATATATATACATATACATAAATATATATATATATATATATATGTATGTAATAGATAACCCAGTCTGAGGTGTGCAGTCATGCTCTGATATATCACGCTTGGTGTGTGTTGTTATGCACGAGGCCGCAGTCTGAGTGTGTCAGCCATCCAAGGCGTGCATATATCAGAGCACAATTGCACATGCTAGAGTGGATTATCTACTGTATCTTATAAAATGGTAAAATTGTTTTGGAGGGGGTAAAAGTGCAGGTGTGTGGTCACGCTCTGATATACGCACGGTCATGTGATGTGTTTTATACAATCATAACATTGGATTTGGATTGTATTTTTCGACCCATTTTATAAATATATATATGTATATACAGTATAGGGGATACATGATGGGCAGGAGTGAGATATGAAAAATATTCTCACTCCTGCAGAGTGAGATATCCATACCTCATGATGGAGGAGTGAGAATATTTTCCATATCTCACTGCTGCCCATTATGTGTGCAATTTATACAATGGGGAGGAGTGGGTTTACAGGTTGGTTATATCTTGTTTTGTGTGTTTCTGGTGGATCAAACTTATTTGTTATGTGGTATGCAGCTGGTGTTTTGTTTCTATGAATGGGTTCAGTTTCAGTTTGTGAATGGTGGTGTTTGCTAGGTAGAGATTGGTGGTTGGGTTGTCCTTCGGGAATGTTGTTATGTTACCAGATGTCCTCTGTGTGTTACGATTGGTGGAGGTACATGTCAGTTACTGGTATGGATGTGATAATTGGTGTATGTGGGTGGGGCTTTATGTATGCATTCCGATCTGGGAGTGGGATTTGCAAAGTAGTTTTTCATGTTTTATTTTGTTTTTTTATTTGGTGGTTACTGTGTGATAAACTTTATTTTAGTGGTTTAGTTTTTATGATATATGTTATGTGGGTATTTGTGCTTTTCTGACTTTCTGCCAGTTATCTTCACCAGAGTGAACTAGACGATTTTGGCTACAGGTTCAGATTTCGATGTCACCACTTTGTTGCCTTGCAGGAACAAAGACAGGTATGTTCAGGAGTCTGTGGACTGTGTTGTCTGTTGTGTTTAGTCTGACTCACTGTCACTGGACATGGGATGTGGTGTTGCCAGATTTGCAGAGTGGGCTTCGTTTCTGCTGACCAGTGGAAAATAGAAACTGACATACACTACTGGGTTTATTCTTCTCGGCGTTTTAAAAGAAGCACAAGAAAAACAAGTTTTTGCTAGTGTTGTTCAGGTGGTGCATCGGGTGTGTTTAGTTTGACTTTTGTGATTTAAAACTAGTTCTGTCAGTCTGAGACACTGCGGTGAGGTAACTAGGGTGGAATTATCGGCAGGTGACATAGACACTGTGAGTGTAAATGTAAATATCTCCACTGTGTCTACGTCAGGTGTCATTTATCTTACTGGGGTGCAACTACATGGTTTTACTGTCAACGAATACAACACAGCCCTATTGTATAAACAGAGGCTACATGATGGGCGGGGGAGTGAGATATGGAAAATATTCTCACTCCTGCAGAGTGAGTCATGGATATCTCACGAGTGCCAAAGGCACGAGTGAGATATCCATACCTCATAATGCAGGAGTGAGAATATTTTCTGTATCTCACTCCTGCCCATCATGTGTGTGATTTATACAATATGGGAGGAGTGGGTTTACAGGTTGTTTATATCTTGTTTTGTGTGTTTCTGGTGGATCAACTTATTTGTTATGTGATATGCCGCTGGTGTTTTGTTTCTATGAATGGGTTCAGTTTCAGTTTGTGAATGGTGGTGTTTGCTAGGTCGAGATTGGTGGCCAGGTTGTCCTTCGGGAATGTTGCTACGTTACCAGATGTCCTCTGTTTGTTATGATTGGTGGTGATACATGTCAGTCACTGGTATGGACGTGAAGATTTGTATATGTAGGTGGGGCTTTATGTATGCATTCCTTTCCAGGAGCAGGGTTTGTGAAGTAGTTTTTCATGTTTTATTTTGTTCTTTATTTGGTGGTTACTCTGTGATAAACTTTATTGTAGTGGTTTAGTTTTTGTGATATATGTTATGTAGGTATTTATGCTTTTCTGATTTTCTGCTGGTTATCCTCATCGGAGTGAACTAGAGGATTTTGGGTACAGGTTCAGATTTCAATGTCACCACTTCGTTGTCTTGCAGGAACGAAGACCTGTGGAAAATAAAAACAGTCATACACTACTGGGCTGTTTCCTCTTGGCATTTTAAAAGAAGCACAAGAAAAACAAGTTTTTGCTAGTGTTGTTCAGGTGGTACATCAGGTGTGTTTAGTTTGACTTTTGTGATTTAAAACTAGTGCTGGCAGTCTGAGACACTGCAATGAGGTAACCCGTGTGGAACTATTGGTGGGTAATGTAGACACTGTCTGTGTAAATGTTAATTTCTCCACAGTGTCTACATCAGCACTCATATCTCACTGGGGTGCAAATACTGAACATGATTTTATTGTCAACAAATACAACTCACCCCTATTGTATAACTATATATATATATATATACAGTGTATATATATATATATATATATATACACACACACACACACAAAATAATACATACCCATAATGCAAAGCATCATGGGATGTATATGCAAATCACCACAAAATATTATGCTGGTTCAACTTTAAGCAGAAATGCATGGTGCCGAAAGGCCTCTCACACAGTCTGCAAAGGGTGCCAACAGAAGACACAGACATGTGTTTTATCCTACCAGGACTCATCTGTGTGCCTCATCTCTATGACGCCTCAGTGGAATGAACCAGCTACTCTATGTTGGTCTATCTGTGTTGGGTTGTGGTGAGCCCAATAAAAACAAAAAATAAGCTAAAAGACAAAGAACCTTAGTGGGCAAACACTGAGGCAAAGAGTTATCCCAAAGGGCATTTAGATGTGTGTGTATATATATATATATATATATATATATATATATATATATATATATATATATATATATATATATATATATATATATATATATATATATATATATATATATAATACAGTCATGCCCTATAGTTAGGGTTGGGTAGCCTGTTTAATGTTATGCCTCAAATTCTGCACTTTAATAACTGTTCAACCATTCAATGGATTTGCACAGACTTTGGTATGCTCTGCATAGATCTCTTGACATGCAAGTTTTGTTCCAGTTGGATGTGTGGATTCTGAGATCTGGATAGTGTAAAAACATCAAAAGTCTCCACTTTTTGCAGTTTTTTTCATCATTGCCTTGCGCCCAGATGGTGTGGAATTTTGGAGTGATTTGTTTATGGGAGAAAGAACTTGGGTAACAGAACTGCCATAGAAATATAAAACATGATGGCAGATAAGGACCACCTTGCCCACCTAGTCTGCCCATTTCCCTATCTACTGTATAAGCTCCAGGTCCTATTTGATCTGCGGCCTACCTCTTCCTTCCTACTACTAGTTTTGACTTCTGCCTATCCCAAGCATTCTTTTTTTTTTTAATCACCTCTTTATTCATTTTTCAGATACAAGACACAGACAAACAACCCCTAGAATCCCAGGGCACACAGCCCAAAACTGACTGTGTAAACTATATACAATACAACTATGTGCATGCACAGAGGTGGTGCCCCTCCCTCCCTCCAACTCTAGTTCCATATCCAACAACACCCTTTTGTAGATACATCAGACTACTTATGGATCAAACCTTTCCCCCCTATTCCCAATGTATCACTTGCAGGATGTCAAATAGTTTGACCCAATTTCATAATGGGTTAATAGTTGTTCAGAGGTTGACACCCCTCCGTGCCCCCCAGAAAGAGAGAGAGTCCCCATTCCCCCATCTGTCTAGCAGACCCAATCTTCTTTTTGCTACACTCATCCCAACACCTTGCTCCTCCGTATAGATACGCAAAAACGAATCCCCTAACCTCGCTAGCAACTTTATTTTCCTATATTCATTCCAGCCTGCAAGTTGGCTAACCACAGCCCAACAGACAGACCCATGTCCAACCATGCGACCCTTATTGGGAGCAAATCGCCTCCAATACCGCCCACCTTTTAGCATACAACCCCTTCCTCTCCTCTGAATATAAGTGCCGCTTAATCTAGTAATGCTAGTAATGGAACCAGTGAACCAGAGGAGTGGCTATCTCTGCAAAGCAGTGTGCAAAAGTTGGAGATTAGTGTCCAAAAGGTGGATAAGCAGAAAAGGGGCAAAATTCAGCAGAAGGGCAGACAGCAAGGAGAACCAGGGATAAATGACAACCAAGGAAGGGGCTGGAGTAGAACAGTGAAGCAGTCTAGGGAGGTCAAATCATGGAAAGCCATGTGTGCAAATGCCAGGAGCCTTAGCAACAAGATGGAAGATCTGGAGGCTGTCATGGGTACAGTCAGACCTGGACATTGTGGCCATCACTGAAACCTGGTGTAATGATAACCATGACTGGGAGATGGCCATACCTGGCTACAACATATTCAGAAGAGACAGAGCAGGCAGGAAGGGAGGAGAGTGGCACTGTATGTGAAAAATGACATAAGGGCCACACAGATCCAGGAGGAACAAAATGGGGAGAGATACTGTGGGTTAAGCTGGAAAGGAAAATGGGGCCAGCCATCCGCACAGGTGTGGTCTATAGACCACCAGCCCAGGAGGAAGAAACAGATAGGAGCTGATGCTAGCCATCCAAAGGATGGCTGACAAAGGTGAGTAGTACTGGTTGGAGACTTCAATATACCAGATGTGGACTGGAGCATCCCAGCAGCAGCATCAACTAGAGCAGATTTATCCTGGACTCCTTCAGGGTGCCTTCCTCAAGCAACTGGTCATGGAACCAACTCGCAGAAGGCAATACTGGACCTTGTGCTCACAAACAGGGACAGTGTGATGGGGGTAACAGTGGGGAGCACCTGGGTAACAGTGACCACCAGTCATTGTGGTTTGAAATCACAGAAAGAGCAGAACCAAACCACACAAAAACACGTATCCTGGATTTTAGGGGGGCAGACTTTGGGAAAATGGGGAGATGCTTGAAAGAGGCATTAAGGGGAATGGGACAGGAATCAGGGATTGAGGAACAGTGGGCAGTATTTAAAATGGGGATTATAAGAACAACAGAATTATGCATTAAGCAGGTTAGCAAGAGGAAAAGAAAGAGGAGACCATTATGGTTTTCCAAAGAGGTAGCAAAGAAAGTGAAAGCCAAAAGACTGCATTCAGGCAATACAAAAGACACAGGCAGAGGGGATAGGGAGAAGTACCAGGAGAAACAAAGGGAGGCAGGGAAGTCAGTAAGGGAAGCCAAAGCTCAGACAGAAGAACACATTGCAAAATCAGTGGTTAAAGGGGACAAAACCTTTTACAGGTACATAAGTGAAAAAAGGAGGACAAAGGGAGGGATAGTTAGACTGAAGGGGGAGGATGGGAGCAGCGTGGAGGATGACAACAGTAAAGCTGACATATTGAACAGGTATTTCTGCTCAGTCTTTACTAAGGAAGAGGGGGGTAATGGGTCTGAAGGGAGTACAAGGGGTGAGAATGGTGCAGCAATGGACACAAGTCCCTTTACACGAGGAAGGGTCCTGAAGGAACTGGAAGTAATAAGAGTTGACAAAGCAATGGGGCCAGATGGGTGCACCCAGGGTCCTTAAAGAACTAAGAGAGGTGGTGGCTGAACCTCTGGCTATCCTGTTCAGCCAATCACTGGAAACAGGAGGTACCCAAAGACTGGAGGACAGCAGATGTAGTCCCTTATACAAAGTGGGAACAAAGAGGAAGCAGGGAACTACAGACCAGTCAGCCTCACCTCGGTAGTGGGAAAGATCATGGAAGCACTACTGAAGGAGAGATTGGTGGAACATCTGGTTGTCAATGGACTACAGGACCCAAGGCAGCATGGTTTCACCAGGGAGGTCATGTCAGACCAACCTCATTGAATTTTGACTGGGTGACTAGGGAGGTGGATCAGGGAGGGCAGTGGACATGGCCTATCTGGACTTCAGCAAGGCCTTTGACACTGTGCCACATAGAAGACTATTACACAAACTGGGGAATATGGATGTGGGCAGGACAGTAGTGTGGTGGGTAGGTAACTGGCTGGGTGGCAGGACACAGAGGGTGGTGGTAAATGGCTGTCACTCCACAGAGGGAAGAGTGACCAGTGGGGTACCACAGGGATCAGTGCTGGGACCGTCCTATTCAACATCTTCATCAGTGACATTGCACAGGATATAGAAGGCAGAATTTCACTGTTCGCTGATGACACAAAGCTCTGTAACAGAGTAGACACACCAGAGGTGTAGACAGAATGAGAAGGGACCTGCAGAAACTTGAAGAATGGTCAAGGGTTTGGCAGTTGAAATTCAATGCAAAGAAGTGCAAGATAATGCATATGGGGCACAAAACCCTGGCACAATATATCAGTTGGGGGTGAGGATATAGCATGCACCAAGCAGGAAAGGGATCTTGGGGTTGTCATCTCTGATGACCTCAAGGTAGGGAAACAGTGTGACAAGGCATCAGGTAAAGCAAATAGAATGCTGGGATGTATAGGCAGGGCATCACCAGCAGGAAAAGGAGGTCATAATTCCACTATACAAGACACTAGTGAGGCCCCACCTGGAGTACAGTGTACAGTTCTGGAGACCATACCTACGTAAGGACATAGACAGGGTAGAGAAGGTTCAGAGGAGGGCAACAAAGATGGTGCATGGGTTGCATCACAAATCCTATGAAGACAGGTTGAAGGAACTGAACATGTACTCCCTGGAGGAGAGGAGGAGAGAGGGATATGATAGAGACATACAAGTATCTTACAGGGAGGAACAGGGTGCAGGAAAACACTATTTTTAAGCGAAAAGATGTTTCAGGACTAGAGGGCATGGGATGAAGTTGGAGCGAGGAGCGATTCAGAGGAAACATGAGAAAGAATTTCTTCACAGAACGGGTGGTGGACAAGTGGAACACCCTGCCAGAGGAAGTGGTGGGGGCTGAAACAATCACGGGATTTAAGAATGCATGGGATAGACATAAAGGAATTCTAGAGGTCAGGGGTAAGGGGAAATAGACTTCTAGGAAAACAAACTGAACTTACAAGCTCAAATGGGCAGACTAGGTGGGCCATAGGCCCTTATCTGCCGACACTGTCTATGTATCTATGTATCTATGCCCACCATCAGAGATACATGATATCTAGGTGAAGCTCCTGCAATTCGCGAAAGGTCCCCTAGGACACATATCTCTGGTGTTATAAACTCCGAGTAGTCCAACAGCGGATCCATCTGCTTTTTTTTTTCATCCCACAAGGGCACTATTTTGCTACAATCCCACAGCACATGTAGTAGGTCGCCCCTTTCTGATTCACATCTAAAGCACAGATCTGTCTGTCTAAGGCCTCTGTCACAAAGTTTTACAGGGGTAAAATATAAATTAGAAGCAATAAAGAATTGTAAGCTCCTATATTTAGGTATCACTATATATTTGCTATTCTTCCATACATTAGCCCAGTCAATGCTTTGAGGCACCAACCTGTTATCCCCATATGGTATTGCAATAGGGGAGCATGGCCCAAAGAAATCTAACAATATCTTGTAAACTTGCGATAGAGATCTGGTTCTCAGGTCAATCTCCCTCAGCTCATCCCACTTGAATATACATTCAGAAAGGCCCCCTAGTCTCTTTAATGTCCCTTCAAGCATACGTGTAAGTTGCAGTCTGTGAAAAAAGGCCATTCCGTTACACTGTACTGGGAAAACCACCTTGTTGTCCTGGACAACATCCTTTAAATTCAGGCCCAAGACCCACTTAGCCCATTTCCCTTTGATTACCTTATTCTCTATTACCAAATTGGGGTTACCCAGCAGCGGTTGTTCTTGAGCCCTCATCTGGTCTTGTTTTTGGGCCGAGGTCAATAAGACCACCAGGCTTCTGCTGCTTTCACAATTGGGCTTCCCAACTTTTGTTTAAAACAAGCAGTTATCTTGGCAAATAAGGGCACCTCTGGAGAGAGACCCACTTCTCTCATTGTTTGCGTCTCCAAATACAACCATTCTGGGACATACGCTTCTCCCTCCAAACTTCTACCCCATCGAGCCATTAGACCCAACTGCCCTGCAGCATAGTACAACTGGAGATCTGGTAACTTAATGCCTCCCAAAGCAGGAGGTAGTCGCAAATCATTATACTTTTTCCTTGGGGGGTTGCAGTCCCATAGAAAATCTGAAAGTACATTCTTACTCACTCTAAACCATTTATTGGGGATACTATAGGGAGCTAAATACAGTGGATTTAGCCGCCTCGGTAACAGATTCATTTTAATGAGCCCGAGCCTGGCCATAAAGTTGAGAGGCAGCTTATTCCATCTTACTAAATCTCCTTTAATATCTGACAACGTCCCTTCCATATTTGTTTCGGCCCCTAACTCATTGTTCCTTGTGACCCAGATACCCAAGTATTTGATTTTATCTGTCACCCATTGAATTCATGATTGGGCGAAGTCCGCCTTATATACATACTGTGTCAGAGGAAGAATCTGAGTTTTAGTTAGATTAAGCTTATAATTAGAAACTTTAGCAAATTGCTCAATTAACTCTCTTGTCCTCTCAAATCCGACCGCCGTGTCTCTTAAGTGCAGAAGCACATCGTCTGCAAAAACTGAGAATTTTAACTCCCTTCCCATTATCTCAACCCCCCTTATCTGCCTATCTTTGTTGACCATTCTCAGCAGGGGATCTAGGTAAATGTTGAATAAAATTGGAGAAAGGGGGCATCCTTGTCAAGTTCCATTTCTTAACTGTATTTCCTGTGAGATGTAACCATTACACAGGACTCTAGCTGTCGGTGCTGCGTATAAGTTTTTTGTACCCCTAAGAAGGCCCTCTGGGAAGTCCATCTTCTCCATTATAGCAAAAAGAAAGGAATGAGAGACCCTATTGAAGGCCTTCTCCGCATTTAGAGATATTAAAGCTATAGATACTTGAGAATCTACTGCATAGTTCAGGATATGATGGAGCTTCCTCAGAGCATCATGCACCCCCTTCCCCGGCATAAATCCTACTTGTTCTTGGCTAATTATAGTAGGCGCTATTCGCCAAATTCTATTGGCCAACATTTTGGTAAGAATCTTAATACCCAGGTTCATTAATGCTATAGGACTATAATTACCTGGTTCATCCTTAGGCTTGCCCGGTTTAGGAATTAATGTAATGTAAGCCTGATGGGGGGAGCACTCCTTCCTGCATTATAGTATTGTAAAGATCCTGTAGTATGGGCAATATAGTCTGGATATAGGTCTGGTAGAATTTCGCTTTATGACCATCCGGTCCTGGTGTCTTGCCCACAGGGAGGGATCTGACTACTTCCACGATCTCTGCTGCATCTATGGGAGCTGTCAACTCCTTAGTCTGAATAGGATCTAACACAGGTAGAGATACCTTCTCCAGAAATGCCTTAATCTCCTCCTCCCCTGCCACATTCTCAATTTGGTATAGATCTTTAAAGTACAATGCAAAGGCATCTGCTAACTCCTGGGGATCCGTTATAAGCTTCTCATCATACCAAATGGACGTCACCATTCTACTCACCTCCCATTCCCTGACTCTAACCGCCAGCAGATGTCCCGGGACATCACCTTTCAAAAAGATATTTAGCTTTAATCTTTTCTAACCAAAAATCTATCTTGCCATGGACAATATCCTCTAAGTCACATCTTAGACTTCTGATTTCCCCATCAATTTCCTCCGTAGACCCCTCCATTGGTGTCAAATAACTAAAAGCCCTCAAAATAAAATCCTCTCTTGCCCTCCTCTACTTTTTTTTCTGGGCTACTAGCTCGTGAGCCGCTCCTGCAAAAAGCACTTTGCAAGTTGGCCAAGCCAGATCTTTGTTTAACAAAGTAGGTAGTTGTTGTTGGATAATTTCTAGCAGGATTCCCTCAAGTTCCTCTTTGGTTGCAGATTCCATCAATAGGGAGTCACTTAACCTCCATCAAAATGGTCTAGGTGGGCCTGCCCTTGGTTCCCAAGTTAATTTAATCGGGGAGTGATCTTAGAAAATTCTACCTTCTGTTATCAGTCCCCTAGTCCCCATAAGTACCTCCCTACTGACTAAGAAAAAGTCAATACGGGATTGAGTCTTATGCACCGCCGAGTAGAATGTCATATTATTGTCCCCTTTAGCATGTGTTCGAGCCAGATCTACCAGGACCAACGCCTCTAACAGCTTATTTAGAGCTATTTGGGCCTTTATCAATGGTCCTCTCACTGGTGGGATCCTATCCCTACCATTATCAGCATACGCATTCCAGTCTCCTGCTAAGATAAGAGCTCGTCCCGAGAAACCAGCTAAATCCCTTTCTATTGAAGCGAAAAATTCCGAGCTGGGGGGGTCGGGCCATATATAGAAGCCACTAAGGTGGCCCTACCCCATAGTGAGCCCAAAATATAAATCCCTCTACCATCTTTTCTTGTAACCACCTGCTCCACACAGTACGAGCAGGATTTTCTAATTAAAATCACTACTCCTCCTGATGCTCTCTCCTTCTCCACCCCATACACTTGTCCCACCCATAAATGTTTGAGACTATTCAGCTCCTCTGTCAATAAATGTGTCTATTGTAAAGCAACAATATGGGTACCCAAATGGTTTAAATGCCTTATAATTACCAGTTTTTTCCTTCTACCCCGAGTCCTTTGACGTTCCACGAAATTAGTTGGACGTTCGTCATTTACCGTGCCAAAAACTCATATTGGAACTGTTGGCTCTCAAAACCCTGTCTGAGCCTGCTTCTTTTATTTCTATCCTACAGGACTCTCTCTCTTTTCCGAACCCTAACTCCTCCCCCCAATCCCCTGCCCCCGATCCCTGGATCGCTCTCCTTCTATTCTTCGGGTCATCGATGAGCTCCTTTTTTCGCTAATCCCCTGCCCCTTCATGACCTTCTTCTCTCCGGGATCCATTTATATATATCATAGAACTCCTATTATACCATACATTATTCATTCTACCCTATAACCCCCTCTACCTAAACCCTCATCCCTTCAACCTTCTACCAATAACCCTAACAAGCCATTCAACGGTAACCTCTTCCACATCTCAGAGGGCTATTGACCATAATATTCTTCATTTCTAATTATTGGGAGTCAACATAAGTTAACCATTTTTTCCCCTCCATAGTCCCTTTATGTTTCTGTCCATTTTGCCCCAATCTCCATCCTCCACACTCCGACCCCTTCCCATATGTTCCTCTAGCCCCTTCATTACTATAACAAAAGCATTGAGGCATCTCTTGATTGATTGGCGGCCCCTCACCCGAGCACAAGTATCCTCCATGGATACCATTATACTCCTTGGCTCAGTTCCTTATCCACTCAATAACCGCCTCCCTTGTCTTTCCCCTAGCTGGTCGGGGTAGTAAGAAACAGTGATTGTCCCCAGAATCATCAAGCAAGGGAAAGGAAAAAGAAGAAAGGGGATGGACAAAGGAGCCCTATAGGTATGTCTTGTGAAGAACCTGGGAGTAAGAGCAATTCTCTCCACTCCATACTCCATATTCCCCTCAGGTATAACGCCCATACATACATACACCCCTCTATATCAATAATTCTGACCTTATCACGTCCTGTGTCTTATAATTTGTCCCCTACAGCCCTTGTCTTGGCTAACATCCCTTATTACTAGCTTCCTTTAGTATATTCCACCCCAGGGCCTGTTCCCACTATTTTGGCCTTCTTTTCCAAAGCAGTATACCCATCCCTCATACCCCTTCCACCTTGTATAACAGAGTCTCTAATCCCTCTTTATGTCCCCATGCCCCCTGTTTTCATGAATCTTTCTCCTTCCCCAATACTATAGCAGGCTACATTAAATCCTCCTTCCCATAATTAACTCTTATCAAATCCTTAACCCCCTTAGCAATTCTTTTACCCCCAACTCAATATCCCTTTATCAAATCAACCAGTTAGAAATTCAAACTTTAGCATATTGTATTTAAATTTAACAGTCTTCGTAGTTCAGATGCCCCAGTCCAAACACTCTCTGTATCTCTCCGTATCCTCTAGAGCAGCTCAGCTCAGTGCTTTAAATAGGTTCAGTTGCTCAACACGCAGCCCTTCTATCGCCTCTTTGAGGTATCTCTTCTCCCCGGCTTGCAACCGAACCACCAGGGTAGCTGGATACTGGAGCTGAAATTTAATTCCAGCCAGGTACAATTTCTTTTTAATGTCCACATACTCCTTCTGCTTTCCCCTAATTGTGGGTGTTTGATCTTGAAACATCCACAAGGTGGCTCCATTCCACTGCATTGATTTCTTTTGCCTAGCTGCAGACAACACAAAAACTTTTTCTTTATAATTGAGAAAGGTCATAATGATTACTCGGGGTCTTGCTGCCGGTGGTGGCACCTCTTTTAGAGCCCTGTGTGCTCTCTCTAGATTGTAGGCATCCCCATATGGTGTGGGGCCAAACAATTTAAGCAGCATATCTTGAGCATAAAGAACACAGTCTACCCCTTCTGCCCTCTCAGGTAACCCAGCCAGAATCAGGTTATTCCATCGGCTTCTCGACTCTTGATCTTCCAATCTCTCTTCAAGCTTTTTAACTTGTTTTCTAACTGACACCAATTCCTGTTCTATTACAGATACTTTTCTTTCCTGGGATGCAATTCGAACCTCCGCATCTCCCATTCTCTGAGCCAAAGACTGCAGCGCTGGCTTAACAGCTGCAAAGTCTACTACTAGCCCCTGCAATAGTTGTTTAATCTGTAGTATATCTTCATTATTTGCTTTAGCCCCTCCTTGTTCACCTACCACCTCCTCCTGCTCATTGGGGGTGGGAGATTGGGGCTTTGGCCGCTTAGAAGCAGGAGACCTCCCCACCAGGGGCTCCACTGTTTCGGTTTCCATAACTACTTTTTAGCGCGGTTGAGTGCAGCTCGCAGATGTTCACCGCATGCAGTGGTTCTGGTCTGATGAATCTCCTCTTTTGCTTCCAAAACACCACCGATCAGGTCCCGCAGCACCTCACTGGTCAGAAGGGAATTTTTTAGCAATACCAACTGATCCCAAAGAAATATTAGCTTTTTAAGTAGCTTTGGGCCTTGGAGCAGCTCAGAAGACATCTTACTCGACTCAGCTCATCACGTGATCCCCCCGTCCCATGCATTCTTGAATATGCCAACTGTTTTGGCCCCCACAACCTCATCCAGGAGGCTGTTCCATGCATCCACTACCCTTTCTGGGAAAAAATACTTCCTAACATTGACCCTGAGTCATCCCTCCTCCATCCTCATATTGTGACCCTTGCTCTTGCACATCTGTTTTTCTGAAAGATACTGCCCTCTTGAACTCTTGATCCCCTTGAGGTAGTTGAATGTCTCACTCATGTGCCCCCTCTCCCTCCTCTCCTTGATAGTATACATATTGAGTTCTCTCAATCTCTCTTCATATGGTTTCTGGTGTAGCCCCTGAACCATTTTTGTTGCCCTTCTCTGGACTGCCTCCACTCTGTCAATGTCCTTTTGGAGATGTGGTCTCCAGAACTGCATGGAGTACTCTAGATGAGGCCTCACCAACTGCCTATACAGCGGCATCACCACCTCCTGTTTTCCACTGGTGATATCTCTCATTATGCACCCCAGCACGCCACTGGCTTCCCTCACCTCCTTCTTACATTGTTTGGCTACTTTTAGATCATCTATTATGACTACCCCCAGGTCCCTTTCCATTTTTGTTGTTGTTAGTACGTCCTCCCACCCCCACTGTGTATTTCTCCCCTGGGCTTTTGTTCCCTGAGTGCATGATTTTGCATTTCTTGGCATTGAATCTGAGTTGCCACACTCTTGACCACTCCTCCAACTTGACAAAGTCTCTCCTCATTTGCTCCACCCCCCCTGGTGTGTCAACCCTATTGCAGATCTTGGTGTCATCTGCAAAGAGGCATACTTTTCCTATGAGTCCCTCAGCAATATCACTTATAAAAACTTTCAAGAGGACTGGCCCCAGCACTGAACCCTGTGGCACCCCATTGGTTACTCCCCTTTCTTCAGACTGAACTCTGTTTATCACCACCCTCTGAGTTCTGTTGCTTAGTCAATTTCTGACCCAGTTTACCACCTTGGGAGTTACTCCCAGATTGCCCAACTTGTTTACTAACATCTTGTGCCGGACTATGTCAAATACCTTGCTAAAATCTAGATAGGCCATGTCCAATGCCCTTCCCTGATCTACTACCCTTGTCACCCAGTCATAGAAATCTATCAAATTCATTTAACACAACCTTCCTGTTTTGAATCCATATTACCTTGGATCCTGTGCCCTACTGGTTTTTACATATTCTGCAATCCTTTCTTTTAACAGTAGTTCCATCATCTTTCCAACCACTGAGGTCAAACTGACGAATCTATAGTTACCTGCTTCTACCTTTCTCCCACTCTTGTGAAGGGGTATCATGTTCGCCCTCCTCCAGTCCTCTGGTACTACTCCATCCTCCAACGATTTGTTGAATAGGGTTGTCAGTGGTGACAGTATCACCACTCTGAGCTCATTTAGCATTCTGGGATGTAGCCCATCTGATGTCATTGCCTTATCCAGTTTCAGTTTCAAGTGTTCCTTTAGGACTCTCTCCTCTGTGACTGGACTTGTTTCCACCACTCTTTCCTGTGTGTGTCTACTTGCTAATATCTGCCCATCCCCTTCCCTTCTTTTGTGAATGCTGAGCAAAAGTATTCGTTCAGTATCTCAGTCATCTCCAGGTCCCACTCTGCCCACTCTCCCCCACTTTACTAAGCCTCAATATCCCTCCATTGGCCTTTCTTCTTTTGCTTATGTACCTGAAGAAGGTTTTGTCCCCCTCCTTCACTGTCTGGACTATCCTTTCCTCCATTTTTGCCTTTGCACTTCTGACTACTTTACCCACCTTCCTCTACTTTGCCTGATACAGTTCCTTGTGTTCCTCCCTTTGCTTTTCCTTGTATTTCCTGAATGCCATTTTTTTCTCTCTAACCTTCCCTGCCATTTCTTTTGAAAACCATATTGGTTTTCTTTTTCTTCTGGCTTTTTTCACTAGCTTCACACAAAGGCTTGTTGCCTCCATTTTGTCTCTCTTGAGGTACTCCCACTCTACTTCTACTCTCGCTTCCTTACCCTGTGCCAGTGTTTTCTTGAGGCATTCAGCCATGTTAGTAAAGTCAGCCCTGTTGATGTCAAGGACTCTGGCTTTAGTGTGGCTGGATTCTTCTACTGTCTTTATCCTGAACCATAGCGTATGGTGGTCGCTGGACCCCAGATGGCTGCCCACTGATACATCCATTATTCTGTCTCCATTTGTGAGCACCAGGTCCAATATTGCCCCCTCACGGTTGGGTTCCCCCACAAGTTGCATGAGGCATGCCCCTTGCAGGGCATCCAGGATGACTTTGCTCCTGGATGTGGCTCCAGTTAACATCAGGCATATTTAGGTCCCCTACCAACAACACTTCCCCTTTCTCTGCCATTTTAAGAATGCTATGTAGCATTACCCTATCTGTTTCCTCCCCTTGCATTGTGGTCTGTAGATAACCCCTGTGAAGATAGTGGTGCCATTTCCTGACTCCAGTGTGACCCACAGTGCCTCCTCTTCTCCCTGCTCTCTTTTTATCTCAGTCACCTCGATCACTTCTTTGATGTAGATTGCTACCCCTCCTCCCTTTTTTCCCTCCCTGTCTTTCCTGTAGACTGTGTACCCAGTTATATTAATGTTCCAGTCATGACTTTCTGTATACCATGTTTCACTGACTGCCACAATATCTAGGTTTCCCTCTGCCATCAATGCCACTAGGTCAGGTATCTTGTTACCCAGGCTGTGGGCATTTGTACACATGGCCATCCATGTTTTGATGGCTTTGTCCCTATTTGTTCTGATCCCATCCCTTCCCCTTGAGTCTCACCATTACCCCCACTTCAGTCATTTGAGCTTCCTCATCCTTAGTATCCTCTTGTCTGTCTACCTTGACCTTTGAGGGGGCAGTTGAGTTTTTCCTGCATAATTTTACCTCCCCCTTGACTAGTATAAATGTCTGCCAATTAAACATTCAAACCTTTCACTCAGGATCTTGGTTCCCCCCTTGGACAAGTGCAGACCATCCCTTGCATACAAGCCCGCATCTCTCCAGGTTGGGCCCTGGTCACCAATGAAGCCCAAACCCTCAACTCTGCACCAGTTCTTCAGCCATTCATTGAATCCCCTCGTGCAGATCATCCTAGTATCTCCCATACCATAGACAGGTAGCAAGCACTTCCAAGAAGGTTACAGTGCATGCCACCTGTCTAAGACCCCTCTACAACTCTGTGAACTCCCTCTGAACTGACCCAACCTCACTATCAGCTAGGTCACTTGTCCCCAGGTGGACAATGATGTCTAGCTTCCTCTCCTGTGCTGTTGCCCCTGCAATCCTCAGGATCTGCCTCCTATCCCTCCTAACTGAGGACTGGGTACAGCTTACCTCTCTCCCTCCTCCCTCACCACCCCCAGTTCTACCCCCAATAATACAGCCCCAACTAGGAGTTGCTTCCTTCTCCTCTTGAGTCCCCTGCCTCCCCCCTGGGGTCTCCACTGCGGAGGTTTCCTGCATCCACCTTATCCACCACTGTGGGTTCCCACATGGTATAGCCTTGCTCAGTCAGAATGGATTAGGAATTGTGGAGTTCAACCACAGGTGGTATGCACCTCTGCCCAACATACCTTTGTTACCTGTGAGAAGTTCATTTTTCAGTACAGAGGTAAAAAGTTTGACAAAGGATTTGATCTTGCGAAAAAGGATTCATTTTCACTAGATCCATTCATTTGCACAAAGAAGAAATCCTTTTTCATGAGGAAAAACTCCTATTTCACAAGTCACTGTCTTATTTTTTCACAAACTAAAAACATGGGAAATACATAAAAATGTTGTTATTTTACAAAACAAACACTAGAACCCAGCTAAACAGGTCTCATTTAGCTAGATTCTGGTGTATGTTTTTCATAGTTAGCCACAGAAATACTTTTTCTTGTCACCCGAAATCCCGGTTGCCCTGCTTAGCGAGAGAAACCTTCCACCACGTTCTCTGTATGAAAACAGCAGATTTAATTTAGTTTTGCAGCTGCAGCTGAACTCATGCTCCTGACTGCAGTGTGAGTTATGAGACCCCATTTTCCCTAACTAAATTTTTTCCTATACTTAACATTGTTTTTTTTGCTCTTGCCTACTGACTGCGTGGAAAAGAATTGCTGCCCCAAACTTGCAGGGGACATGTGTCATGCCCCCAGGCAGTGCCTTTGTTAGATCCAGTGAAAAAATATAAAAGGTTTCCAGAGTTATAAGGCTTTAAATTTTAGTGTTTTCCGACTTATGCATGTGTAGTAGGAGTTTTAAGATAACGTTTCTGTGTGAAAGTAAAATATTTGATGCCAAAAATGCTTGTTTTTTGATTTTGCACCACTGAATGTATTATAGTGGTGCAGTTGTGTCACTATAGTTACGATTGAGTAGGCACTTTAATGTTAAATCCCAATTTCTGCACTTTAATAACTTCACAACTGTTCAATGAATTTGCATGTATTTTGCATGCATGGTCTCATGGAGAGGATCTCTTGATGTGCCAAGTGTTGCTCCAGTAGGATGTGCAGATTCTGAGATGTGGATAGCAAAAAAACACAGAAAAGCAAAATGTTTTGCTTTTTTTTTTTTGCTGTCACGTAGCTCCCAGATGGTTTGGAATTTTAGTCTGAAACTTTCTGGGTAGAAAGGGTTTGGCCTACAGAAGTGCTTTTCGCTGGTTTGGTGACAAAATATTAATCCATTCCAAAGTTATTAAATTTTATAAATGCAGGTTCTGAGTATGCTGAGTCAGCACTTCAAAATAACTGAATAATGTTTTGTATGGGAACCCTTTTTCATGATATTTTTTGTGAGCTTTGTCATATGCCACCATCTTGTTTTACATTTTTTCCCTAAAATTCAAATTTGGAAAAACACAAAAATGACATTCTGGAGAGGACCAACAAATGTACCTTGCGTATCAGGACCCTTCTTAGCTGGTTTCTGCACTTAACTGTTGTTTTTTAAGATTATTAATCTTTTTTCATTACTTGTGATACAAAAAAAAAAAATTATCATAAGTGATGAAAACAGATCCTTTTTCATTAGGTAAAATCATTTTGCATTTCTGACTTGAAGGTATGTTTTCCCTGACGTCTAGTGGCATCCACCGCCACACTCCGATCTCTATCCCCATAACAATAGAATTTTTCCTTGGTGTCTAGTGGTGTCCCCCACCCTCTGATAGCTCTCCCAATGCTTTTGTTCAATATTTATATTTTATGTTTCTCCCTGGTGTCTATGTGCTCCCCCACTGTCCAATCCCTGACCCTGTATTTTTCATTGTTTCCCGTGGTGTCTAGTAGCATCCCCACCCCTCTGATTGCCATCCCTGTATTTTTATGTTGGCTTGCCACACTTGCACGCAAGTCAACATCTTGGGAGAGTGCAGATTTGGGGGTGCGGCTGCTGTTGGGCGAATGCAGGGCACGCATCAGTGGGTGCGTCCCTCATTCCCCAATCAGCCTGCATGCCCTGTGCCACACAATGCATACATAATGGGGCAAGCACATCTAAGCAAAGGTCCGCTGCAATCCAAGCAAAGCTCATCATATGCAGCGGTCTTTTTCTTGCCATGCTCACCACCATTATGAGCATGGTTGGCGAGCGGGTGGCTGCCTAATGTTTGCCGACATTGGGGGTGCCCAATCCCCATGTCATTAACTCCCCCACTGTGTTTGTGTGCCGATGAGGGAGCCCACTCCCCATCGGCATAAACTACCCCCAATGTTGAATGCTGAGGGGGGTGCCTAATTCCCCCTCGGCTGGTGCCCCCCCGCTTTCTTTGTTTGCTGGACGGAGGTGCCTAACCCTGTCGGCATTACTTTCTCCCCCATGTTGTGTGCCGAAGGAGGGTGCCCAATCCCCGTTGGCTACTGACAACCCCCTAAAAACAGTTAGGTGGCATGCTGGGAGCCCATCCCAGTGTGCCAAATGCCCTACAAAACAAAAACTGTCCCGCGATGGTTTTCTGTTTTTTTTAACCCCGTAAAACGAAAACCGTTTCTCGTAGTCTTGATGCCCCTCCCCCCACCTGCGCCCACCCACTGTGCACCCTGTCTTCCCTCGCCCCATACTTACATCTGGAGTCCGGCGCGATGATCTTCCGTGGATTGGGAACACGTCTGCACTCTTCAAAGCCGACCGCGAACTGAGGAAATGCCGCTAAGCTGTATAATGGAATGAATATTTTTTTTTTCAACTTTGCTGCATATCTCGGTCATTTCTTGGAATTTTGGCACCAAATTTTCAACATGGGATTTTTGGGGCCCCTCCTCATGAATTCTATCACTGTCATGGCGTTAATCAGCCTCGAAAGGTGATTTTGCAGTCACTGCGTGAAATCACCTTTCAGAACCCATTAACAAAATGACAGTGCCAGTGTTCATGAGGTGGTCTCTCAGAAAGCCTATGTTCCAAATTTGGTGGAAAAAATCCAAAAAATGCCTGTTTTATGAGTGTGCATTGCGCAGTTGCTACGTAGGCTTGTAACTTCGTGCAGTCGCAATATTTTAATGTTGGATTTTCAGCATTGTCATTTTTTGTACACCTCTTTGTGAACAGTACAACTGACATTTTCCACATCCTGCCCGAAATGTGTTTCCGCACTTCCAGTGTGCAATAGCGCAGTCACTGTGGGATATCAGTGTTTGGGCCAGATTATGAAAATGACAGTGACACAGTTCATGAGCAGAGGTCCTAAAATGCCTATGTTGAAAATGTGGTGATGATACTCCAAAAAATGATTGTGTTACGAGTGTGTGTTGGCAGATTGCATGCATGCTCGTACCATCATGCATTTGTTATATTTTCACTCTGGATTTTCACCATTGCCATTTTTCCACACCTCTTGATGAACAGTACAGCTGTCATTTCACATATCCTCTCCAAAATGTGTTTTCGCACTTCCGGCGCAGAAAAGTGTGGTCGCTGTGCTAAATCACTTCTTGGGACACTTTGAGGAAATAACAGTGACACTGTACATGAGCAGAGGTGCTAAAATGCCTGTGTTGAAAATTTAGTGCCAAACGCTTGTAAAATGGCAGTGTTGCAAGCGTGTGTTGTATATTTCCCATGCACCCTTGTAACTCCGCAAATTTGGTATATTTGTATGCCACATTTTCAACACTGGCATTTTTTTACACCTCCTTATGAACTGTGCAGTTGTCATTTTTCACATCCTGCCCAACATGTTTTCCCACACTGCACTACCAAACACCCAAAGGGACATCCTAATGCCTGTCACTCTCTGCAGGGTGGGGGTGGGTTGGCATCAGTTCAATACTTCACTGCCATTCCTATGATGCATCTCTCTAACTCCTGCACTGCCAATGCCAATGCCAGCAAGCCAACATTCAGCATTGACAAATGCTTGTTTTATTGCATCTCTGGTGTCTAGTGGCCACCCCCCTGATGGATGACTTGCTTGCAATAAAGAAACAGTCACTCAATGTTTCTTAAACCTGTGAACAAGAAAATGGTCCCTCACCGATCTTACTCTTCACCCCAACCTCCAAACCAGCACCCATCAACTCACACACCCCCACACCCTCTCACTCACCTGAATAGGTTCCAGGGTGAAAATCCACTCTACCATTGAAGGAAAGTCTTGCTGCTGGAACCAAGGACTACAATATGAGAAACTAAGGTAAATTAATTTCATTGTATTCCAATAGGGTTTTCAAAGCTGGCCCATTAGCACAGCAGTAGTGCCACTGTGATGCTGGCAACCTGGGTTCAGGAATGAGCCCTGGGAGCCACAGGGTTGGCTAAGTAGGGGAGGCTTGATTATCCAAGGGATGGCTTGACTCCCCTGGGAGGGAGAGGGGATGATGGCCTAGCACATGCTTGGCCACTGGTAGAGACCAGCAGTACAGCTGGTTGGAGCCTTACATCAGGGAGGAGGCATGGCAGATGTTGGCATTTGGCTTGGTGTCGAGGTGCATCCACAACTCCAGGGAATGTTGGGGGAAAAATTATGGGAGCCCAGCATCACCACCATCAATGGAGGAAGATGCCCCTCACCAATCAACCTGCAAGGCCACAATGGGGAATCCAACAAAACAAGAAGCTTGGGGATCCTGCTCACCTCATCCCCAAATGGGTGATACAGCTATGGCTCCAAGGGGTCTGACCAGTGGATCACAGAGTCAGGCTAGTTTGGCTGCTGGTAGGGAAAGGCTCTCACTCTGAAAACAGCATACACAAAAAAAATGGGGTTTTCAACTTTGATTCATAACTTAGCCATTTTTGCATATTTTGGCACCAAATTGTTAACATGGCCTTTTTGGGACCCCACTTCTTGAACAAAGTCAGTGGAATTCCTCAAATCAGGTCAAAGGGTGATTTCATCGTTGCTTGGCAAAATCACCTTTCAGGTGGGATTTGAACATTTTTACTGCCCTTGTTCATTATGTGGGGTCATAAGAAAGCTATGTTGAAAATTAGTGATCAAAATATTTAAAAATGGCATAGTTATGTGCATGCATTTACATCTTGCTACTCTTGTGTGTCTAGTAATTTATAATGTTTTTACCTCAAATTTTCAACATAGATATATTTTTACACTGCCTCATGAATGTAAAAGCTGATATTTTTCAAATCCTGGCCAAACTGTCTTTTCACACATGTGGCATGGAATGATGTTGTGTCAGAGTGGAATCACATTTTTTTTTAATTCAAAGTTTATTACAAGTTTTGTAACACTTACACGAGACAGAGCCATGAGTAATGAATTTATACATCAGTTCAAAAAGTCTGTTACCTTGGATCTGTTCCCCCTTTCTCCTCCTCCCTTTCCCAAATTCCCCCTCTCCACAGTCCATATATTCTACATAATTTAAGATGTTGCTAACAAGATGCACTCTTTAAAGGGAATACAAAGTATGCAAGGGGTCCCATATATTTTTATATTTAGACAAAGTATTATGAAGACTTGGTATAGCCTTTTCAGTTCTGAGGTTAGCTAATATTTTGTTGAGCCATTCAGAGTAGGAGATGGTATCATTATCCTTCTAATGTTTAAGAATACATTTTTTAACAGACATTGAAATCACTGAAATGTAATATTTATGATTACCCACTGAAATTTGTGAGTGGTCGCCCAATAAATATATTTCAGGTGTAAAATATTCTGATAGTCCTAATAACAGATCTGCTCTGGCTTGAATGCAATTCCTTAGAGGGGCTACTTTGGGTCCTCTTCTTTTCAATTTGGAAAGTTGGGGAATTCCAAATAGATTGGGACAAATCTGTATGGTGTTTGTATTGTAAAAAAGCACATAATTGGGAATGGACTCTAATAGAAATTTCAAGTGTGGTTGATTTTAGGTTTATTGGTAATGAGGATGTCTTTAAACATATTAACATAGAGGGTTCCATGTTACATGAGTGAATCAAATCCAATTCTATTTTGAGCCAAGGAGGGAGAGAAGAGGAAGGGGCTGGTGCAAACCATCTGAGGTATTTGGACACATGACTGGACCAATAATATAGATTAAGTGGAGGGAGACATAAGCCTCCTTTAAGTTTGGAAGCAGCTAGTTTATGATATGTTATTCTTGATTGTTTCTTGGACCAAATGAATTTTGTAAGAAGCCTATGGACTTCCTTAAACCAAGTGCCTAGTAACCAAACATTGAGTAAATGGAGGGGGTAAAATAAATGAGGGAAAATATTCATTTTAATTAATTTTTTCTGTCCCCACAACGATATGGGAAGAGTCGTCCACCGATCTAAGTCCTGGGTGATGGTTTGTACCAATGAGTATAAGTTTTTCTTATTTATTTATTTTATTTATTTATTTTGAAAGTTGGATTTACAATCTTTGAGTCAGGGACTCATTTACAGAAGTACCTCATCTCAGGGAGGGTAGACATGGTTACGGTGTGAGATACAACAGTGGTAACTTACAGGTGCAATACAGATAACAAAAAAAACACAATATAACAGTGGTTTACGGGATAAAGTTACATGCAGTAAATAGCAATTGTATAAAAAAAAGAAAGGGGGGGAGCAGTCCAACGGACATTGTCAAAGCTATGGGCAAAAAACGGGGAGGGACTCCAACATTAGTTTGATTAAGGGCAACTACAGCTTTGGGCGCCAAAGAGGTGGTTACAGACAGTGACTTTGAAAGGACCAATTTTGATAGACTTAGTGACAGAGAGTGGGAGGGAGCTGAACAATGTGGGGGCACAGTAGTGGAAGGACCTTTGGGCTACAGAGGTCTTGGAATGGGGCACCAGAAAGGTGGACTTAACTGAGCTATGGGTGGCAATGGATGGGGATGCAAGCTGCAGGAACATGGTGACCCCTGGAGGGGAGAGTCCTAGCAGGGATTTTTTGGCAAGTAAGCAGGTTTGGTAGTGCAAGTGCTCCTCCAAGGTAAGCAGGTTAGCGGTGGAATAGAACAAGCAAGTAGGGGTGTGGAGAGATGCACCAGTCAGGAGCCTGCAGGCTTTGTTTATCGAGGTCTGGATTCTGGTGAGGGAGTATTGTCAGCTGCTGTGTAGATAGGTAGGCTGTAGTCCACTAGGGACAGGACAAAGGAGTTGATGGCCAGTAAAGAGAGCAGTTTGGGGGAGGCAATCTCTGTGGCAATAGAGAAGGCCAATCTGAGAGTTTATGGCTGAGGACAGGGTATTGAGGTGGGTGTGGAATGTAAGAGCCGAGTCGAAGGTGATGCCCAAGTACATGTGGGATGACACTTGCTCGAGAGGGTGAGCATTACTGGGGAGAATGCAGAGGGGGGCATTTTAGGCCTTATTCTGGTGATGTGTGAAAAGCATAGATTAGTATTTTTGAGGTTAATGTCCAGCCGGGAACCACTTTTTGGCTTGGTTGAATGTGTGCTGCAGGATTCCTGTTAAGATGCAGGGTCAGGGTGGGAGGCAAGGAGAACCACATCATCAGCATAGAGTACCATATTGCCCGAGCAGGAGCTGTGGAGGGCATTGTGAAATAGGCTAAACAGAACGGGGCCCAGGATGGAACCCTGGAGGACCCCTGAGTGAACTGGCAGGGTACTGGACAGGGTGCCGTTTACCTTCACGTGCTGTGATCTGGCAGAGAGCTAAATGGTGAACCAAGCCAGTAGGCCAAGGGAGAAGCCAAGTTGGTGGAGGGAGTCAAGTAGGAGGGGATAACAGATAGTGTCAAAGGCCTTTGGAGAGGCCAATGAACACTGCACCTGCAACATGACCAGAGTCGAGAGCAGAGTGGAGGTGCTGGGAGAACTCCAGGAGGGCTGTAGTGGTGCTGTGTCCAGGGTGTAATCCATGTTGTTCTGGACACAGCAGGTCATATTTGGCCAGGTACTCGGAGAGTTGAAAGGCCACTACTTTTTCAAGTGCTTTGGAGAGGGGGGGGAATGAAGATGGACCTGAAATTGTTAGGGGAGGTTCTATCTCCACTCTTACGGATAGGGGTGATTTCTGCAATTTTCCAGGCACTAGGAAATTGACCAAGACATAGTGACCAGTTTAAAAGGTTGGTGAGAGGGGCTAGTACAGTATCTAGGACTAATCAGAGAATCCTGGAGTCAAGGGGATCACAGCTGGGGTTGTTGCTAGCTAAGGCTTTTTGCAGATGAGGCATGGCTTCAAGAGGTGATATGGCACACAGGTAGAAAGGGGGGTGATCCAAGGTGAGGGGGTGGAAGCAGGGATAGGGTTGAAAAAGTAGTTTGGGAAGACAGAGCTTAGATCTGAGAAAGCCATATTGAGGCACTCAGCTATGCGGGGAGGATCAGTAGTGACGGTACCATCTATGGAGAGTAGTGATGGTGGGGGGAGCGGATCTTTCCATTGAGCTCTTTCATATTGTCCCAGAAGGCACAGGATGAGCCCCAAGTGGATTCAAGGGTGGCTTGATAATATCTGGCCTTAGCCTGCCTTATAGCCCAGGTGCACTTGTTACGTGCTGTATTATAGGCTTGTCTGTCAGCCAGTTTGCCTGTCTGAACAGCAATATGCCAGAGATTATCTCTTTGTTTCAGTGTTTGGATAAGGGATGTGGAGATCCATGGAGCATTGTGATTCTTGGTATGGATTCTGGTCAGGGGGTGAAAAGGTCACAGGCCTTGCTGAAAGCACTGGTGAAATAGGCTAGGGCAGAGTCAATATCCATTGCGAGTAGGACTGGAGACCAGTCAAGCTGGACTAGGTGCATTTTTAGCTTTCTGAGACCCCCGGGGTGAAAGTGCCATCGCGGGGGGACCTGGGACACTGGTTTTGGTGTGGGGGATGATCAGAGGCAAAGGACAGGAAAGTGGTCACTAAGAGAATCTGGTAGTAGATTAATATCCCCGATTTTATGGGGGCAGTTCGACAGAATTACATCTAGGAGGGTGCTGGAGCCATCTGACCAGTTAAATCTAGTGGGCAAGGTAACTAGTTGGGTCATATCTAGGGCAGCGAAAGAGTCCCTGATATGGGGGGCAGTGATTCTCAGCCAATTGACATTAAGATCATCTAGGATGAGCTGCTTCTCCTTGTGTGGGAGTGTGGTGAGGTAATCAATGAGGGAGTGGACAGCTGGTTCCTGTTCCCTTGGGGGTATGTAAGAGACTGTGAGAAAAAGAGGTGGTGGTAAGCAGTGGGTTTCTGGTAAGTTTGATACTGAGGTATCTAAGGGAATCCTGGGAACATTAGAGGCCTACAGATGTAATAGTGTTTTGAATACTTTATGATTTAGGGGAAAACAATTGACTTGTTAACATTTGATTTGTAGTTCGATAGTCTGCTGTACTCCGCAATAATCTCTGTCATTGATGGAATGGATGTCTCTAGGTAGGACAGATATAGGAGAAGGTTGTCTGTGTATGCAGAGACTTTTACCTCTGTACCTTTATTGTTAGACCTTGCACCATCTGACTAGCAATCAGTTTAAGGATAAGGGGTTCAAGATATATATTAAAAAGTAAGGGGGAGCGAGGGCATCCTTGTCTCGTTCCAAAGTGTAAAGGAAATGATTCTGAGATCACTCCATTCCCTGAGATTCTAGCAAATGGGCTTTTATCCACCCCTGAAATTCTAGTGGGAAACCAAAGGCGTTCAAAGTTTGAAATAAAATGTTCTAATAAACTCGATCGAATGCCTTCTCAGCGTCCAGAGACACCAGAACAGCTGGAAAGGGGGCATCTCTGGATGCCGAGAAGACATGTGAAAGAGTGCGGAGATGGTCCACTGAGGATCTCCCCTTCATGAATCCCACCTGCCGTGGACCTATTAAATCTGGAAGTAATAAACTGAGTCTATCTGCTAATAATTTTGTTAGAATTGTTATATCTTGATTAAGCAGAGAAATGGGCCTATAATTCTTCCCCAAATCTGAATTCCTGTCTGGTTTGGGTAAGAGAACAATGGGAACTTCAAATAATGTGGGTCCAACTTGTGCGCCTGATAAAATAAGTTGGTATAAAGGTAAAAGGAACGGGATAATTTGGTCGTTAAATTTCTTATAAAAGGTGGATGAAAATCTGTCTGGTTCCGGAGTTTTATCAGTAGGGAGGTATATCACCTCAGAAATTTCTAGGGAAGAAATGAGTGCAATTATTGCCAGTTTGTGGGCATCAGAAAGGGAAGGTAGTTGGGCTTCTTTTAGATACGAAGATAGGGTTGGGTTTGAAGGGGATTAGTCATAGCTCCATTTAATTTTTTGTAATACACAGTGAATTTGTTTACAATTTCTTTAGGAGAAGATTTCAAGGAACCATCCATCTGAGAACGAATAGGGGGAATGAATCGAGATGCTTCCTGTTGCTTAATTCTGAGAACTAATAATTTTCCCGCCTTCTCCTCTTGATCTGTACAAGAAGCCTTAGTGTGGAGAATAGCGAATTTGACTTTTTCCCTAAGTAAGTCCAGATAGGAATCTTTAATCTTGACTAAATTTTGTTTGATGTTATCAGGAGAATGATTTAGATTTGCTTCTATGGCCTGGATTTGGGATAAAAGGGTTCTTAATTTTGAGTCTTGGGATTTCTTTCTCTTAGAGGCCAACCCAATTAGAATACCTCTAAGGTATACTTTAAAGGCACACCAAATAATATCAGGCTTAATATTATGGGTTGAGTTAATATCAAAAAAAATTGTTCAATATGGCCTTTGACTAGGTCAGAAATCTTTGAGTCCTTGAGCAACTGGTCATTCAACTTCCAACGTGGACTCTGTTTGGGTATGGAAGTAAGGGACAGCAGGCCCATTACAAGGGAATGGTTGGAGGGAGATCCAGGCTGGATTGAAGAGGACAAAACACCAGGAAGAAGTGCTTGGGATATCAAAATATAATTGATATGGGAGGAGGACCCATGGACTGGGGATATAAATGTATATTCCCTGTCCTTGGGATTCAAAACTCTCCAAACATCGCACAGACCCATCCGATCTACTAGATCACGAAGTGCACATTGAGCTGGAGAAAGTCCTCTGAGAGTGGAACCTGTACGGTCCATAATGGAGTCGAATATCAAATTCAGATCACCTCCTAGAATTGTTGAAATGGATAGCAAAGGCAGCATGGTGTTAATAAGGTGCATAAAAATATTGGGAGTCATCTTAATTAGGACCATAAACACTGCCAATCAGAAGTTCTACTGAGTAGCTCTCCAGTGTGCTTGTACATAGGGGATGTACATAGTTTGCACAGCCAGTTTTGGGTTGTGTCCCTGGCTTGGTCAGGTATGTGTATGTTTGTTTGTCTGTCTGGTCTACTGAAAATGAATAAAGGTGATTTAAACAAAAAAAAAAAAAAGTTCTACTGAGTAGATAACACCCCGGACTAAAATAAACCTGCCCTGCAGATCTTTAATGATCTGTGTGGGGCTAAATGGAACATTTTTATTAATTAAAATCATAACACCACAGCTACTTGTGGTACCTTGGGCAGAGAACACCTGTCCTACTTGTTGTCTCCTCATTGTAAGGCTTCAGCATCTAATAAATGGGATTCCTGAAGAAAAGACATTTGTGATTGTAGAACATTTAAATGCTTTAGGACTTTGTATTGTTTCAGTTTTCGTCTACCCCCTTTAACATTCCATGAAGAAAATCTCAGATCATAAGCCATTTTTCTTGTAAACAGGAAAATCATAACTTAACACTGAAGGAGTACAAACAACACTTCTTGGTATCCCTCAAGATCCATGGATTATGGACTGTCCCTCCACTCCCCCCTTCTCCAGACCCCTGTCACAACCCCAGAATTCCACCAATAAGCCCCAAAGAATCCCCTTCAAAATTCCTGTACCAATTACAATCCCTGTCCTCCCTTCCCCCCCCTTGCTGTTATGAATATCATTTTGCAGTACCCCATACTTTTGCTTCTCCTCTCCTGCCATCCCCACCTATATTTATCAAATACAAATACCCCATCCTACAAAAAGTTAACTCCCCTTCTAACCAAATCTAAACATTACTGCTTCTGCTCTGGTTCTAAGGAATATAATTGAAAAACATGCGTAGTAATCCCCTCATGTGGACATTAGAAGCAACTACCACTTCCCTTTGCTCTGGTAAATGAGGCTGGAGAAAACACCTCAATTTTAAAAAATGATTATTTGTCCTGCAGCCCTATGAACAAGCAGTAGTAAACCACAACTTTGTGGAAGAAACCAATTCCTTTTGTTTCTATCTGGTAACACTTTGAAACTACAAAACGAGAAACACCTCTGCTGAAACCTTATTCATAGTACTAAGATGGAAAGTATCCTTCTCTTTGTCATTAGTCCTGTAGTTCTTCTATGGATTCCTAGGTAGAAGACACTGAAAACAGGTCTAACCCAGAGTTCTCTCAATTATTTGTAAAGTAAAATGATCCTTCCATCAGGATTATTGGATGCAGAAATCAGCTTGAAAATGAGGGAGAACTTTGACCTTTACAATTACCAGTCTCTAGGCAAAAGAGACAGTCTATTAGAATTTTCCTGTAATGTTTTCAGTCACAGAAACAGTTCCCATAAGACGAAATTGCTGGTTTGTTAATCCATGCTCTTGTAGCACAGTCCTTGATTAGAAATGACCTTGCACACTCTCACTGAGTGGCCAAACCCTTAAATTCAGGTACCTCTAAATAGATCAGGCAAAGCAGCTTTAAAGACTATGCTTGCAGCCTCTGAATCTTCGTAGGATTGCCAGGATCCTGAGATGAACACCTGTTATTTTGCTGGATACATCATTTTAAACTTTAAGCCTGCTGCAATTATTTTTGTAACCAAAGGGTGGAACGCAGATCTCCACAGTTCGGAGTGCCCTGTGAGCCCTATCAATCACATATCGAGGCCCAAAAGGAGAGGGTTTATTTTTTCAATAAACTTCTGGACAAAAAGAATGGTATCCTGTCCTTCCTCCATCTCTAGAAATCCAATAATAACCATGTTATTTTGGCGGCTACACCCTTCCATATCCTCTAATTTTTGTTCTATCTTGGTAAGCTTTTGTTTCACTGCAACCAAATCTGGGTCAAGCCTTTCAGCCCGTCTCTCCAAAGAAATAATACGGGCTTTGCTATCTGATGTTCTTATTGCAATATCCTCAATTGCCTGGGATAAAGATTTGATTTCCGTGGCCATTCCTCTGAGCTCATCCTGAAAGGGTAGGAATTCAGCTAAGAAGCCTGAGAGCGTTAGTGGTTCTTGATCCAGTTTCAGTAGCGTCAGGCTCTGCAAACTGGTGGCACTGTTAGTTCGTGTTTTTTTGGGAGCCTTCTCCAATGTTACTGGAGGAGTGTGCCTTGGTTTTGACTTCTTCATTTCTACATCCATCACCACTGAAGCAGTACAAGAGATCTCCCATACATTTAAGGAGTTTCTGTGTCGAGTTTGACAAGTTTTAGTGGTCTCCCAAAGGTAGAAAGCTAGGTTTGTTAAAGCAGGTGGCTGGAAAGGGTTAGAGAAGCTTCTTTCAGGCATGCTGCATCATAGATACATAGACAGTGTCGGCAGATAAGGGCCTATGGCCCACCCAGTCTGCCCATTTGAGCTTGTAAGTTCAGTTTGGTTTCCTAGAAGTCTGTTGCACCTTACCCCTGACCTCCAGAATTCCTTTATGTCTATCCCATGCATTCTTAAATCCCGTGATTGTTTCAGCCCCCACCACTTCCTCTGGCAGGGTGTTCCACTTGTCCACCACCCGTTCTGTGAAGAAATTCTTTCTCATGTTTCCTCTGAATCGTCCTCCCTCCAACTTCATCCCATGCCCTCTAGTTCTGGAACATCTTTTCAGCTTAAAATAGTGTTTTCCTGCACCTGTTCCTCCCTGTAAGATACGTGTATGTCTCTATCATATCCCTCTCTCCTCTCCTCCAGGGAGTACATGTTCAGTTCCTTCAACCTGACTTCATAGGACTTGTGATGCAATCCATGCACCATCTTTGTTGCCCTCCTCTGAACCTTCTCTACCCTGTCTATGTCCTTATGTAGGTATGGTCTGCAGAACTGTATACTGTACTCCAGGTGGAGCCTCACTAGTGTCATGTATAGCGGAATTATGACCTCCCTTTTCCTGCTGGTAATGCCCCTGCCTATACATCCCAGCATCCTATTTGCTTTACCTGCTGCCTTGTCATACTGTTTCCCTACCTTGAGGTCATCAGATATGATAACCCCAAGATCCCTTTCCTGCTTGGTGCATGCTATATCCTCACCCCCCCAACTGATATATTGTGCCAGGGTTTTTGTGCCCCATATGCATTATCTTGCACTTCTTTGCATTGAATTTCAACTGCCAAACCCCTGACCATTCTTCAAGTTTCTGCAGGTTGCTTCTCATGTGGTTCATGGAATCACATTTTGATGGGGATTTGGAAATATTCAGTACTGGGTTCATGAGCTTGGATAATAAGAAGGCTATGATGACAATTTGGTTTTGGTTTTGCAAGAATTTGAAGCACAAGGCCCAGAGGGTCCAGAACTTCCACAGCAGCATACATATAAGCCTCTGTGGAGAGTTGGGACTCTAAAAGTATGGATGGACGGATGGGAGCACAGGGCCTGCAGGACCCCGCACTCCAACGGGCAAATGAGGATGTGATTATACTATCTCAAAACATAAGGAAATTCCCTGGTGTCTAGTGGCCGTAGCCCACTCTGAGTTGACTGGTGTGGATCAGCTTTAGACAGTGAGGAGATTGCTCCACTGAATGTGCAACTACTAGAAAAACATTTTTGTGGCCAGCAACCAGCCTGAGACATGGTCATCTTGTCAGCAGGACTGCTTCTGCACTAACATCCCCTTATGGAAAACAAAAGGAGTGCCCCTTGTTTAAAGCATTCAGTCAGCAGTCATTGCCATTAGGCCTACAAGCACAGGTGGAAAGTTACCCCATAGCCCACTCTAAGTTGACTGGTGTGGATCATGAATTGGAGCCAGGGATCAATATGGTGGCCATGTAAGCAGACACGCTGTGAGGAGCTCTTTACTTTTCTAACTTAATTTTGCTTGCTGTTGCTCTAACTTGTTGGAAACAAGCTGTAAAAAAGAACTCATGACTGAGAAAAGGAAAGATAGAGCTACATCTTCATCCAGCCAGGACTTTGTCTCACAAAATGTGCGATCACTAGAAAAATGTTTTTTACAGCCAGCAATCCGCCCGAGAGGTGGTGAGCTTGTCAGCAGGATTGCTTCTGCACTAACCTCCCCTTATGGAAAACTAAAGGAGTGCCCCTTGTTTACAACATTCAGTCAACAGTCATTGCCATTAAACCTACAAGCACAGGTGGAATGTCACCCTACAGTCCACCTCGAGTAGACTGGTGTGGATCAAGAATTGGAGCCAGAAGTTTATACCTAGGATATATCCTCTTGAATGGTGGCTCAACAAGGCACTCATTCTGAGGAGTCCTCGACAAGGTATACATTGGAATCACCCAGCAAATCCATCAACAGGGTCCTTGCGGTTATGGAGTGACAAGAGCTAAAGCAGGATGCTTTCAATGTAAAGCTAGAATTCTTACAAAATGAGGTAAAAAATACAAAAGAAATAGTCACTGAAAATGTTAAGAAAACTGAATTAAATACAGACAAAATAACCAAGCAAGAAAATAAACTAACTGCCCTGGAAGCCACTAATGCTGCACAAATTAAAGAAGCTTACAATTTGCTTAGAAAAGCTGAACTTTTGGAAAACCCGATAAGACATAAAACCCTGAGAATAGTTGGACTTTCTAACAGTTTAGATACTGACTTTGTGAATTTAAGAGAGCTTATTAAAACTATCCTTATTAAAGTTTTTGACCTGCCTGCAGAGAACCTGCCATTCATTACAAAAGCCTATAGAATTTACAAAAATCAAAGAAACTCACTTGATACTGAAGCAGGCAAATCAAAAATTAAGACAACTGTCCTTATTTGCTTTGTTTTTGACGCTGCTAGAGATTTACAGATTAAGCTATCATGAGTGAAGGGGGTATTCATTTATAAATCAAATAGATTCTTTGTATACCCTGATTTTCCTATCTAACCCAGCAGAGATGAAGAAAATGTTTAAATTATAGGCTATAAGTTCTTGAACTTGGTTGAACTTACTAAGTGCTCGCACCAGCTAAGGTGTGAATTAATCACCAGGGCAAGACATTTTTTTTTTTTTGGTTCCATGTGAATTCAGTGATGGAAAATTAGCGATGGCAATTTCAGCACCTGTACATATGGGTGAGCACTGTTACAGCAACAATGCTTCAAATGCTTGTAATGTGGGGGGTTCACCCCCACACCCCCATTGTGGGGGGCTTTACTTACTAAAATAATCAACCCCAAGGTTGTAGCACCTCAGGAAGGGGGGTATACATTTCTCACCATAACAGTGCTCACCCATATGTACAGGTGCCGTAGTTGGAGTGGCTGTACTGCTGTTGCCAAAATTGCCATCATTATTTTTCCATCGCCGAATTGATGTGCTACCTTCTTTTGAGGTGGACCAGTTAGTTACATTTATTCAGGCTCAGTATGAATTTGACTTATCTAGGGACGGAGAATCCCAGACACCTTTGGATAAAGAATTCTCTGCTATTGCCTAAGAGATTATGGATAAAATGGGTGAATGATTAAAATACTTTAGAGTGGAATAGAAATTCTTTGTTTTTCCTCATATAAGCTATGAACTACTTTTGACAAGTTGAATTAAATTTAGCAACATACAGTCTTATTTAATTTGGCATTATCTCCTACTTGTTTGTAACAAAAATATTTATTGACACAAAATGAATGGGAGAGTCTAGACAATATTAAATGGATATTAGGCCTGAATTAATAATAATTAAGTGCGTGCTGTTAAAAGAAACGTATATTTTTTTTATGCATTAATATTCCCGCCCCCAAGTACTGACTGGAGGCCATCATACATGCACGTTTTGAAATGTATGTAATTTGAAAAAATCTTATATCTAATAAATCTAAAAAAAAGTACTAAAAATGTTATTGAAGTACAATGAGGCAGATCACCCCAAGGAGGTATAAAAAGGGAGTCTTAGAGATAGAGTTAGAGAGAGTGTGAAGCTGCTGTGTGAAACAGGAGGATCTCCAACCTGAGCTCTGAACTGGAGGAGGGAAAGTTGACTACAACTCACCAAGAGGAGAGTATACAGCAACCAAGGAAAAGGTTTTTAGCCTTAAAGATCCAGGCAGATATTACATGTAAGAAGGAAATCTACCTTGTTGCCTTTTCAAGTGGATTTGCTTGCATAAAGACCTTATCCTAAAAAGAACTAATGACAATTTTGTCTTCTGTTCTACTTATTTATTTGCAATTTGGATAACACCTTCGAGCACAAATGCTCTTTTCCAAAGGTTCCACATCAGTAACAGACAGGTATACACAACATTAATACACAGGAGCCACTTCAGTAGTAAATAGATAATGTAGAATAGGTACAGTATATACTTTAAGATTTCACTAGCTGAAGGGGAGCCAGGTCAAGTACAGACATTAGAGTTGCAAGCAAGGTATAGCAGCACAGTGTTCAGTCAGATGGCAGCCAAACCACAACATTATACAGAGAGGCATTTGGTCATTTAAAACAACGGCAAGCAGATTTCAAAGCAAGTTCCTTTATTAGGGAATTCTTAAAAGGGGAGATTTTTTGGGGGGGGAGGTCCAATAGGGATTCAAGGAGTTCATATTATTAAATATTCACTTATTATTTGAATAAACATATGTCTAATGGTGTTTGCACCTTATAACCTGTGTACTGCTATCTTTCATGCCCACACCCCCACGAAAAGCAATATTTGTTGCTTCATTTGCATGACAATTATTTTCATTGATGGCTGCTTAGGCAGTTAGTTCCAGTCATTAACATGTTGTATTAATTGCTCATTTACTTTTAGTTACTAAGATTTTTTATTTTTTTATTTTGCTTTGTCATGTTAATTAATTTATGTTTTAATCAGGTAGATGTTTTATATTTTGTGTTTGGGCTTTTTGTCTTTTTGGTGGGGTTTTTGGTTGTAGTGTTTGAGTTTAAATGCTGTGATATTTGAGTTTAATTGAAATCATATATTACTTTCAAGGATGTCATATACGGGGAAATAAATAATGGTTTTCATAATGGTATTTGGGTCACATCAATGCCTATATATATTCATTGCAAAAAACTTCATTAATGCATCAGTTAGGGTTGATAGTATACTGACAAAAGTTTGGAAATTCGGTGTTAGGGTTACCAACCCCTACCCCCCACCCTCCACGCAACAGGCATTGGGGTGTGCGTTTGGGTCATTAGGCCTAACTCTCACCCCATTCCATATGTAAACAAGCTGAGGTGGTGCAGTATAGGAGAATGGGTGAACGTTAGGCCTGACTATCCCAAGGCCCACCCCAATGCCTGTTGGTGCTTGAAGGGTGGGGGCTGGAAGTGGGGTGGTAGGGGCTGGGAACCCTAGCACCAAATTTCCAACTTTTGTCAGTGTATTATCAACCCTAAATGATGCATTAAAAAATGTTTTTACCAATGAATTTCCCTTCTTTTTGAGAAAGTGTAATGCAAATGGTAAGTGGTATGTCATTGTTGGCATGCAGGGCCCTCTGGGTCCTGAGCTCCCCTAACACAGCCAGTTTGTGTGTAATGATACACATATGTGGGAGCATGGGACCTCTGGGCCCTGTGCTCCCACTTGCAAATAAGTACAGGGACATAACGCAGGCCTAGAGTCATGAAAATGAACCCTTGGAACACTTATCTGCAATTATCTCAGTAACCATAGCAACTATGGAAAAAATTCCTCTGTGTTTCTATTCATGACTTTGAAACCTCCACACATGCTTTGCCCATCTAAAGGTGGACTAAGCTGCGAGTAGCAAAAAATCTGTATTTTGAACCGTTTTCGAGCTACAGGCATCGAAAGGGGTGCTTCAGTGTTATCCTAGGGTAAATTTTGCAAGAAACTGTACAATGGACACTTGTAACAGGGCTTTTTTTGGGGATTTTTTAACCACATTTTCAACATGGGCTTTTTGGGACCCCCTCCATGAACACTGGCACTGTGATTTCATTAATCCAGCCCAAAATTTGATTTTGGACAGTGACTGTGCCATTCTGTGGCACAGGTGCGAAAATACATTTTGGGCAGGATGTTAAAAATGACAGCTGTAGTGCTCATGAGGAGGTGTGAAAAATGTCAATGTTGAAAATCTGGAGTGAAAATATGAAAAAGTTGCAAAGTCACAAGCATGCGTAGGAACTGCGAAACGCACACTAGTAACACAACCATTTTTTTTATTTTTTCCACCAGATTTTCAACATGGGCTTTTTGGGACCTCCCCTTATGAACAGTGGCACTGTGATTTTGTTAATCCATTCCAAAAGTTGATTTCTCACAGTGACCATACTATTCTGTGTCACAAGTGCGAAAACATGTTTTGGACAGGATGTGAAAAATGACAGCTATGCTGTTCGTAAGGATGTGTTAAAAAATGACAATGTTGAAAATCTGGAGTGAAAATATTGAAAAGTGGAGAAGTTGCAAGCATGCATAGAAACTGCTTAATGCACACCCGTAACGCAGTCATTTTTTGGAATTTTTGCACCAAATTTTTAACATGGTTTTTTTGGATCCCCACCTCATGAACAGTGGCACTGTTGTTTCATTAATCAGTCCCAAAAGATGATTCCATGCAGCAACTGCTAAATCACCTTTCTGGACCAAGTAATGAAATGACAGTGACAGTGTTAATGAGCTGTGGAAGCACAGAGCCCTCCATCTGAGGGACAACAGTGACCCAATTGTCAGCATAATCATCTTATTACCCCACCTCATGTACCTGGTACAGAAAATTTTCAAATCCCCACCAAAACGTAATTCTGTGCAAGTGAAACGCCATTCCATACCACAGGTGTGAAAACACATTTTGTCAAGGATTTGAAAAATGACAGCTGTGACGTACATGTGATGGGGTAATAAGAAATCTACGCAGTCTGGGGTGAAAATATAAAAAATGTCCAATGTTACAAGTGTGCATAGAAAAATTGCAACAAATGGTCATAACTTTGCCATTTTTACATATATTCACCCCAAATGTTCAATGTTACCTTCTTACGACCACACCTTATGAACAAGGGCATACAAACTTTCCAAATCTATCCCAAAGATGAATTCACCTGGTGACCACAAAATCACCTTTCTGGCAGGAGTTGCATAATGACAGTCCTATTGTTCATGAGGCAGCATCCCAAAAAGGCCATGTTGAAAATTTGGAGTCAAAATGTTATGAAACAGCTGAGTTATTAACCAAAGTTGAAAACCCCATTGAAATACATTGAACCACAGCACGAAACAGGATCCTGTTTCACAAAATTATCCTTTATTGTGCTTTCCTACTGACTACAGTGGGAGTAGCACAATATTCTACAACGTCAGAATTGCTCATGGAATACTGTGCACAACATATAGCACAGTGTACTAGCATGACAGGGTACAAACCCCGCAAGGCACATATGTTGCACACTGTTTTCTACCCGGTCACACATGGGTGGGAAGAAGGAGTGTTGTGGAGGTCAAAGCCTCTGTTTTGGAGGTGGTCTGCTGAGCTGCCGCCATGACTCAGTGGGATGAGCCATGGCAGTGCAGGGGTACTGTGCGTCTGTAGACCAGAGCTCAATGACCAGTAACAACGACCAGGGACCAGGGCTCAGCGACCAGTAACAACGAAGTTAACATCCCCTCCTACTCTTTGTTCAGAGCAGACAGGCAAACCAGAGGTGGTGGGGTAGCTATTTACATCAAGGATAAATTCCCTGCCTCCATAATTGACTCAACCTCTGTCCCAAAAGAATTCAAAAGCTTGTCATTAAAGATTGAAATTGCCACTGGTGTCTCATTATGTATAATAGGATGCTACAGACCCCCATCAGCTGGATTACAGTTGTTAAAACATCTCAAAAACATCCTGGGTTCGGCATCTTCAGAGTGTATCATACTAGGGGACTGCAACTTAGACTGGCTCTCCAGTGCATCTACCCCACTTAAAATGTTCTGTGATTCCTTTGGGTTGTCACAGCTAATAAATGAATCTACTTGTCCTAACAAACTCAACCCTAATAACAGTAGTCACTTGGATATCATTTTAGTTAACAAACCCCATTTATTCTCCCATGCTGGCGTCTTTTTCTCTGATATTAGCGACAATTGCTTCACCGCGTGTGTAAGATCCACTCTTAAATCCACAACTGTACCAAAATTCTCCTTCAAAAGATGCATATGCAACTTTGATCTCCATGGGTTTATATCAGACTTAAGAGACTCCATGCAATGGCAGGACTTCTATCTAGTCAAGTCCCAGACTACGGCTTATGATATTTTCTCAGAAATTGTGCTACGGTCTCTCAACAAGTATGCTCCCATAGTAAAAGTTTGTGCCAGTAACAAATCCTGCCAGTGGTTTACAGAAGACCTGAAAGATGCTTTGCGGAGTAGGGATGTACTCTGGAGAACTGCTAGGAAAACTAATTTAATAAATAACTGGAATTCTTTCCGGAGGCGAGGAACCTTTGCACCAAAATGGTCAGAGAAGCCAAAGCTAATTTCTACCACTCTCAGCTGGAGAGCTCCTCAAGAAATGCCTCCAAATTTTGGAGGACTATCAAAGACATTGAAGGTCACACCACTGTAAATTCCCTACCTACTGTCTATCCTCGATGCTCTCAATAATTATTTTGCCACTGTAGGGCTAGCCTTTGACTCCTCTCCCACGAATATCCTTCGCCAACAACTTAGATTGGATACACAAGAAAAACTCATCCCCAGTCCATCCTTCTCTCTGCAGCCTACCTCCCTGAAAGAAGCCGAAGATCTTCTCCTTCAGCTGGACACTAGGAAAAGCACTGGGGCTGACCTCATTGACCCATACTTCTTAAAGGTTGGCTACCGTGTCCTCGCAGTCCCAATTACTCATCTCTTCAACTTATCCTTGTCCCAGGGTGACCTACCACCCATTTGGAAAAATGTACTTGTGGTCCCTTTGTTTAAGTCAGGAGATCCTAGTGACCTCAATAACTACAGACCAATCTCCCTAAGTCCAATCCTGTCAAAGATGCTGGAGAAAATAGTGAACTCCCAGCTTCGGAAGTACCTGGAATCAGAAAAATTGCTCAACCCATTACAATCCAGTTTTAGAGCACAGCACAGAACAATCTCTGCTCTAACCAAGGTGACAAATGACTGGCAGCTTGAATTAGACAAAAAAACTTTGTCTGCACAGTTTTCTTGGACCTAAGCAAGGCGTTCAATACAGTTGATCACAGACTGCTTCTGTCGTCCCTCCAGAACATTGGTTTAGATTCCCTATCTCTTAAATGGTTCTTCAACTACCTCTCAGGATGACTTCAACAAGTAAAGGCAGGAGGGGAAGTTTCTCCACCAAAACCCCTATTGAGGGGTGTACCACAGTTTTCCATTCTTAGTCTCTTGCTCTTCACCATTTAGAATAACAACGTAGATGCCCCCATCAAAGAAGCACAAATACACCTATTCGCGGATGATACAGTACTCTATGCTAGTAGCCCCATACCTGAAGTGGCCGATAAAGCCCTTCAAAATGAATCTGATCTGCTGCAACATCAGCTTATAAACCAGAAACTGCTCTTAAATGCAAAAAAAAAACAAAGCAATGTTCCTCTCGCCCCCTTCAAAATGCAATAAATCCTGCAATTGATGGGACACTCCCTCAGATCACTACCATTCTAGGTGAGCAGTTGGACTACGTGCCAAATTTCAACTACCTGGGGGTCTGGTTAGACCATAGACTTACTTTTACAGATCACTTAGAAGAACTGACAAAGAAACTTAGACAAAGACTTGGTCTGTTCTTTAGGATTAATAATCCCCTCACAAGAGACGCTAAACTGAAATTGGCTCAAACTACCTTTCTTTCCCTATTGGATTACACAGACTTTCTATATAGTCAGGGACCTGCAGGTACCCTAGCCAAACTCAATACGTTTTATTACAGAGCCATAAGATTTATCATGGGTCTTCCATACTCAACCCACCACTGTGCATTGTACACGGCAGTGGGATGGTCATCCCTTGCTTACAGATGGCAAAAAAATGCTGCGGTTTGGACATACAAAGCTATCTCAAATAAACTGCCCCAGTATGTCTCTGTCTGTTTACCTTTGTGCACTCTGGGGAAATATGCCCTGAGAAGCACCTTATATATCTACCTTTATGTTTACAAAGCAAAATCTCGCATCAGCAGAGCAGCCATCAGCTTTGTGCTCCCTCAACAGTGGAACAAGCTGCAAAAATCTTTGAAATTAACTCACCCCATCAGCCTAGCAGCTTTTAAATATCTATATCTATATCATAATAAGGAGTCATGTGCCTGTCTACCCTAAATAGTGACTCCTATAAGTCCAAGCACACTCTAATTACTACTGTTAAAAGACTGATCACATCTATAATCGACTCTTCCCTCTCCCCTTTTTCTACCCCCATATCTGTCCCTTCCACATTCCTTTGACCCTGGTTCCAGCTCTAAATTCTCCATACAGTATCACTATATGTCTTTTTATATTAGGTTGTATTTGTGTTCGGTGCACCTGATATGTATATTTCCTTTACTTTTATGAAAAATGGTGTCCTACCCAAAACTAGCTGTATCTTCTGTTCCAAACATATACTACTGTCAATGCTACCTGTTGATACTTTGTATGTACTGTATTATTGTATCTCACTTTATTTGTATTAGTACTATTTTCTTGTGTGTTGCATCCCATGTATATTGTCCCTTGTTCCTTGTTAACAAACCTAGGTCCACCTCGAAAATGAGCTTGCTCAATGGTGATCACCTGGTTAAATAGGACTTTGATTGACTGATTGATTGAAATCCCGGTCCCAGACCTTAGTGAAACCGCATTGTGCAGTTTCTTTTTTTTCTCCCCCGGTGGTGTTTCTCCCTGTCCCCATGTTCAACCCCCCCAGAGTTGATTATATTAATAGGGGTGGGGTTGAAGGGGCACAGCCCCCCATAACGGAGGATGCAGGGAGACTAGAACTACCCCCGCAGAAAACAAAGAAGCCACTAGCTTTAAGCTGAAATGTGTTTCGGCAGTATGTCTGAACTGCAGCAATGTATTAGCTGTAATTACAGCACAGTACATTGTTGCACTGTTATGTCACACGACATAATGACCCCATGCTGCACAATTTAGAATCCTGTTTCGCAAAAAAAGATCCTTTATCTTGCTTTCCCATGTTAGTCAATGGGAAAGCACGATAAAGGATCCTTTTGCGAAACAGGATCCTAAATTAGACTAATCCCATTGTAGTGAATGGGAAAGCACCATAAAGGATCCTATTTTAGTGAAATAGGATCCCATTTCATGCCAATCACATTTAAAGTAATTTCCACAATGTCCCTTGTAGTATATTGATCCCCACTCCCTCGATGTCCGATCGCCATCCCTTACAACAAAAATAAATGTCCCTGGTATTCTAGTGGTCCCTCCCTAGATGTACCATTGCTATCCCCATATTAGAAAAAATGTCTTTGGTAGTCTAGTGGTCCCTCCCCCACTCAAAGTCTGATCGCCATCTCCTTATAAAAAAAAAGACTCTGGTAGTCTAGTGATCCCTCCCCCTTCCCCTCTATGTCCAATTCCATACCCATAAGGAAAAAATTATATTGTAAAGGTCCCACCATCATCCCCAATGTCCAATCACCATGTCTTAGAAAAATAAAGATCCTGGTAGCCTCCCCATCTCCCAATGTCCGATCCATGTTCCCATATAAAATAAAATTACCTGGTAGTCTAGTTGTCCCTCCCCCTCCCCTGAAAAGGCATTAATTTTCCTGGTGGTCTAGTGGCCCACTGCCTCAACAACCCATTAGGTAATGACCCGCCATCTCGCTCCCCCATCCCAATTCCTAGTCCGTGACAGTCCCCCTCTCTCCTCCATGGCTGCCCTTAGACTGAGCTACGAATACGCCTTCTATATTGTGTGGATTGAAAATTAGGGGAAGGACCACTAGATTACCAGGGTCTTTTTTATAAGCAGACAGCGATCAGACATTGAGGAGGGGGGAGGGACCACAAGACTGCCAGGTATTTCTTTCCTTACTGGGACAGCGAGCGGACATCAGGGGGGAGGGGAGGGATATTAGGGGCTACCAGGATTTTTTTTAACTTATTGGGATGGCAATCAGACATCGGATGGAGGGGGAGGGACCACTAGATTACCAGGAAGGGTGATCAGTAGTGAGGGGTGCCACTAGACAGACATCAAGGAAAGATCAAACAGTAATCGATGGGTGGGGGGTGCCACTATGTAAGGGAATATATTTATTTATTTATTTATTTATTATGGGGAGTCAGAGACAGCGATCGGCAGGAGGTGGGTGCAACTAGACACCAGGGAATACATTTATTTTTTGTTTATATGGACAGCGGTCAGTGGGTGGGGGTGCCACTAAAACCAGGGAAAAGGGCGGCTCACAGCTCACACTGCAGCCAGCAGCACAAGTTCAGGTGTGGCTGCAGAAGTGAAGAAATTTCCACTGTTTTCATACAGACAATGCAGGGAAGTGCTCATCTCAGGATTTCAGGTGCCCAAAAAAGGTATTTTTTGGCATACTTTTACAAAACAAACATATGAATGTAGCTAAATGGACTGTCAACTCCAATGCTCACTCCATTCTCCTATGCTGTACCCATGTCACCTTTTTTAATCTAATTAACTGGGGTGAGCATTATGGTCAATGGCCCCAAGACAGATCCCCTTGCCTGTTGGTCTGTGCAGGGTTGGAGATCAAATGTTAGGGTTGCAGACCCTAACAGTACATTTCCCTACTTTTGTCAGCTTAACCCTGTATGTTGCATTATGAAGTTTTTTGCAATTTTATATACGATAGTGGGGCAATAGTTGGGGACCAAAGATCTCTTGGTGTGGCAAGTTTTTTTCTGGTCTGATCTGAGGTGGCTGAGATGCGGAATGTAAAAAAATTTGAAAATTGCCATTTTAATGCAAATCCTTTGTCACGCCATTTATTAGAAACTGCTTGGGGGTTTGGTCTAAAACTTTTAGGGTATGTTGGGCTTTGGTCACAGATGTGCCTTCCAAAGATTTGGTGAAAACACATTAATCCATTCAAAGGTTATTAAAACTTAAATTTTCCCATTATTTCCTATGAGAAAAGTTAGCTGTCAGCCTTGACACAACTTTTTTAAGCCACGAATGCAGTTTTTTTTTCTACAAATGTGGAAAGTTTTGCCAAGATTCCACAACCATGTCTTCAGTTAGTGATACGGGAAAACTTAAAAAACTGATGAAATAATGCCTCTTGGTAAACACCAACACTTGTGTTTACCTAATCGGGGCCCTAGGAATCAGATTCTGTGCTTATTTTGACCCAAAGATGGCTAGAAATATGTTTATTTTAATCAACCCATTTTTGCTTTCGCAAACTGTGGCAGTATTTTATGAAACAACTGGGGTTGTGTTGTAATTTGCTGCACTACCGTACTTTTAAAATATGTCTGTTTCTTTGTTACTTCATGGCAAAGAAACAGAAAGACTTTTGGGCTGAAATTTTCAGGGTACAAAGGGCTTGCCTCACAGATGTGCCTTTAGCTTGTTTGGTGTGAAAATGTTCATCTGCTGTGTAGCTATAACAATTTAAAATGTCATAATTTCCAACAGAACAACATTGTAATGGTCGGGGTACCTTCTGGCACCCATATCTCAAAAATGCTTTGTGACATGGACTCGCTGCAACGCCCAGCTTAGTGCACCTTTAGGTGTACTAAACTGTTATGCATGTTCCCAGGCCTTGTTTACAGCTGCAGGGGAAATTTTTATGAATGAGGCTAAAGTGACTGTGATACTCTGGGCCCTGCACTCCCTCATGTAAATGAGGGATGTATAGCATTATGGACTGATGGCAGGCAAATGAGGGACAATTACAATATGCATGCAGGGGAGCACAGGGCCAAGAGGGCCCTGTGCTCCCACTTGCACATATGGATATCATTATGGACTGATGGGAGGCCAGTGCCCGGATGGCTCTGTGCTTCCACATGTAAATGGGCTCATACAGAGAGATGAGGGTTAATTACAATGTTTCTACACTTATGGCCAGATGGGAGTGCAGAACCCAGAGGGGCACTCCCACATGTAAATAAGGGATGCATACCATTATGGAATGATGACAGCATAGGGCTTGAAGTGCCCTGTGCTCACACAGGGAGATGAGGGATAATTTCAGTATCTCTACACTTATGGATAAATGGGACCAAAGGGCCTGGAGGGTCCTGTGCTCCCACATGCAAATGAGGGACAATTACAATATACATGCATGGGAGGACAGGGCCCAGAGAGCCCGGTGTTCCCACATGCCAATATGGCTACCATTCTGGACTGATGGCAGCACAGCACCCAGAGGGCCCTGCTCTCCCATACAAAAATGATGTGTGGGTGCTATTCTGGACTGATACTCCCACTGGGAAATGAGGGTTAATTACAGTCTGTTTACGCTTATGAATATATGGCATCATAGGGCCCTCCATAACAAACTAAAGCTATGGTTATACTTTTTCAAAAAGTAAGGAAATTAATTACTAAAAACTTTGTAAATGCGTCATTTAGAGTTCATATTAAAGTGACAAATGTATGATAATGTGGTGTTGGGGTTCCAACAAAGCACCCCACCCACCCACCCTCCACATACCAACAGGTGTTGGATTGTGCCTTGGGATGATCGATCCTAATGCTTAACCCATTCTCCTATGCTGTACCATCTCAGCTTCCTTACACATGGAATGGGGTGAACATTAGGTCCAGTGACCCCAAGGCACACCCTGACACTTGTTGGTGTATGGAGGGTGGGTGAGGTAGGGTAGTGGGGTTGGGAACCCTAACACTGAATTTCCATGCTTTTGTCACTATAATAGGAGCCCTAACTGCTGCATTAACAGAGTGTTTTGCAATTATAGCACTAATACCCATCCCCACTCCTCTCCCATCCCACCCTCCACACATCAACAGGCATCGGGGTATGGCTTGGAGTCATCGGCCCTAATGATCTCCCCATTCCATGTGTAAGGAAGCTGAGATGGTACAGCATAGGAGAATGGGGTGAGCATTAGGGACGATGACCCCAAGGCACACCCCAATGCCTATTGGTGTGTGGAAGGTGGGGATTGGGTGGGGTGGTAGGGTTTGTTGGGGGAGGTTGGGGTGGGGTGTTAGGGTTGGAAACCATAACACCATATTTCCATTCTTTTTTCACTTTAATATGAACCCCATCTAATGCATTAATTAAGTTTTTTGCAATGAATTTCCATACTTTTTGAGACAGTATACTCATATCCTTATTTGTCTGTGGGAGTGTAGGGCCCTTGTTTTATAAGTATAGAGAGATTGAAATTAACCCTCATCCCCCTCTGGGAGCTCAGGGCCTGAAGGGCCCTGCGCTGCCATCAGTCAATAATGCTATCCATCCCTCATCTCTGTGGGAGTGCAGGGCCCCCATCACTCCATAATGGAATGCATATGTGCATGTGGGAGCACAGGGCCCTTTGGGCCTTGTTCTCCCATGCATGTATATTGTAATTGTCCCTGATTTTTATTTGGCCCTGCATTCCTGTCTATCCATAAGTGTAGAGACATTGTAATTAACCCCCATCTCCCTGTGGGAGAGCAGGCCGCAATTACTCCATAAATGTAGAGACACTGCAATTAACCTTTGTGTTGCCAATGCCACAGTACCACAGTTACCTTAGCCCCTTTGATAAAAATTTCTGCTGCAGTTGTTATCAAGGCCTGGAAACCTGAATAGCACTAGGTTAGATGAGTTCTTCATGAACAGCACCAGTCTACAGGATGCTAGTTCATATAATGCTACCACAGACAGCGAGAGGTGATATACAGCACTTTCAGGAAGCACTCCCATGGTCATGGTACACCTCAAGGGCACCAGAATCTGGGAGGCTGGCTGAGCTGCTCCTGTGGAGTGGAGGGCTGGGACATTGAGCAGGTCGGCCAGCGGCATCAGAGACCAGGGTTCTAATCCTGGTCTCCAGTCATTTTACTCCAATCAGGACTTTGTTTTTTTTACAAGGGGCCATGGAAACAGTATTACACAGCCCCAGAAATTGAACTTGCCCCATGATCTGCTTCCACCCGGAGTGGGAATCCTTACGTCCAGGGGGTGCAGGGGGCAGAGTCCACCGCAATAGAAAATTCTGCACCCTTATTGCAGCATGCACTATGCTGACGCTATTCTTGTTGGCTCTGTTTAGACCCAGTGCCAACACGTATAACTGTTTCATACACCTAAAGGTGAACTAAGTTGCTTTTCACAGAACATCTGCATCTCAAAGTGTTTTCGAAATATAGCTGCCAAAATGTACCCCGACCATTACAATGTTATCCTATGGAAAATTACTAAATTTTGGAATCTTATAACTATTGACCTGATGTAAATATTATCATCAAACCAGCAAAAAAGGAATATCTGTGGGGCAAGCCTCTTGTACACTGGAAATTTCAGCCCATAGGTCCAAACCGTTTCTGTGCAGTTAAGTGACAAAAATTTTTTTTTTTTAAAGTAGTACCGCAAATTGTGGCATTACTTTTGTGAAAATACAGCAATTTCGCCAATACCCTAGATGTTTCATGAAATTGTGTCGCAATTTGTGGTACTTTTGCAAGAGATGTGCCACAATTTGCGGCATTAAAAATGTGCCAATCAAAATAAACATATTTCTGGAGTCTATAGAAAAAAAATAATCACAGAATGATGTTTTTCATGCCCTGATTAGGTAAACAACATGGCTGGTGTTTACCAAGGGACAGTATTTTTTTAAGTTGGATCATTTTTTTCCACATAACTAACTGAAAACAGGATGGTGGAAGCATGAAAGAACTACACTCATTTGCAAAAGAGTATGGCACTTTTGCATGGGACAGCTAATTTTTCCCAGATGAAATAATGGGAAACTTTGAAATTTAATAACTTTTGAATGGATTTATATTTTTTCACCAAACCTTCAAAAGGCACATTTGTGTTCCAAATCCCATATACTGTACTGTACCCTGAAAGTTTTGCACCAAGCTCCTAAGCCCTTTCACAGAAACATGGTGACAAAGAAATTGCCCAAAAAGTGGTAATTTTCAAATGTTTTGACATTTTATATCTCCACACCCATATATCTGACCAGAATGAAACTTGCCAGATCCAGAGATCTATGGTCCCTAAAGGCACATGCTAGCATTCATGCAAATCAGTCAAATGGTTGCATAGTTATGAAAGTGCTAAATTCTGGGTTTAACATAGAAGTGACCGTTGAACCCTAACTATAGTGACACTACCATGATGCTATTAGATAGACAGATAGATAGATAGATAGATAGATAGATAGATAGATAGATAAATTTTAAACCAAGGCAGCTTAACAAAAAACAACGGATACACCTTTAAATTCACAAGCTACAGTGAGAATAGCTAGGCAGCAACACTACAGTATCTCAGGCACAGCAAAGCACTGTGAAACACAAACAGCATTTCAGAACTGATGCAAAATGGAAGCACCTCCATTGCTCACAACAGCAGCAGCACTTAGAATAAAAGCCAGACAAAACAACCTACAGTATAAACCTACTTATAAAATGTCAGGATAAAATCCAGTAATCTGATTGGCTCTTATTTATGTGTAAAATATGGTTTACACATGGTTAAAAAAAGGACTGCTCACAGTGAAGAGTCTGGAACCCAGATCAATGGGCATTTAGAACACAGACATTTCAATTAGCCCCCTACAGCCAGTACTGATCTTCCACCACAAACATGGCTGCTGCCATTACACTGTAAAAAAAAACTTTAACTGGGCCCTAAAAATAAAACTACCTTAAATAAAAAAGAAAACAAATTATGTAAATGATGTTTCCCTCATTATCACACTCTCCTTTCAACCATAAATTAGAAACGATAAGTATTGTTTATAGTTTTCCCTACAATTGTTTCTTAGCTGACAGTGAAAAATCCCCTTCTATCTTTACTTACTCATCAGGGAACTCTCTTCTGCTTGTCTTAACAGTGAAATAATTGAGTCTCTGGCTATAACAAAGGCCTTTATAGTGAATAGGGGAATGCTGTTATGCATGGAATTCCATAACTGGAATATACTTGTTCTGCTGCAATAGTGACATCATTTGTTGTTCTGCTGCAGTAGTAATGTCACAACTGCAGCAGAACAACTTGGAATGCTGCCACATAGTTGCTTTCCTCTGCTCAATTCTGTGGTAGAACATTATTTTAGAACTTCTAGAGACTTCAGAAGTCAGTTTCATTGTGAAAGAGAAAAAAAACACAATGTCCACATTTCATATAATAATATACACTATGAAAAATACAGGATGAGCAACTTTATGCATAACCAGTGTGTTCTGTTGCCTCAGGGTCCTGAAGGACCTCTCAAGCTTCGCTCTTGAGGTCAGAGGGAATCAAAACCTCTCTGTGGTAGAACATAGAGAATAATGGATACCCAGCTATCCGTAACAAGCTGGTTAGTTCATCGAGAGGTTGCCATGGTGACCATTTGAACCTTGAGAGCATAGCTCGAGAGGTTTGGTTGCCATGGGCAACCTTGAGATAAACTAACTCAGCTAGTTACCCTTAGCTGGGTATCCATTGTTTTTTATAGTGTAGGATGCCAACTGCTACGAAATGCGAATATTTGGTCGACTTACTTTTTTTTTCTCCAATTTGCCCCTTGCTTCACTATTGTTTTCACCACTGCGGCCGCCTCCTGGTCTTATAATGCACATGCGCTAGTGCTTTCAATGTTGTTATGCTGTAGTAGCAACACAGTGCAGCATAACAGCTGCGATGATATAGTTACTACAGCATAACAACATTTCAAAAGTGATGGATTTGTAATGCTAGCAGCGTTCCATCATTCACTATACACTGGTCGTGCATAGTTGCCCAACCAGTATTCTCTATGTTGTCTGTGTGTAGTGTTGTAGGATAGAAACCTTCTGCCAGTAGAACTGGGCAGAATTTTGAATCCATGTATGCAATGATAAACATTCCATGGCAACCTCTCGATGAACTAACCAGCCACATACAAATGTCACTGACCTCCTTACAAAGCTCACTACCCTGGCCATCGGTGGGGAACTATATATCCTGAGTCACCTTAACCTAAACTGGCTGGCCCCATCATTGGCATCTACCCTTTCCACTATTGAAGCCTTAAATCTCAGTCAACTTATCTGGGAACCCACTTGCCTAAACAACAAAACATTACCCTTTGGGGTAACCCTTGCCTCAGTGTTTGCGCACAGAGGTTCTTTGTCTTTTAAATAGTTTTTTATTTTAATGGGTTCACCACAATATAACCCAGACAGACCATCTTTGGGTAGCTGGTTCATTCCACTGGGGTGTCAAACAGACGAGGCATACTGATGAGTCCTGGTAGGACGAAACACGTGTCTATGTCACCTGTTAGCACCCTTTGCAAATTGTGTGAGAGGCCTTTCGGCACCATGCAATTCTGCTTAAAGTTGAACCAGCATAACATTCTGTGGTGATTTGCATATGCAGCCCATGATGCTTTGGATTGTGTGGGCATGTGTGATTTTGTATTTTCTTGAAACTTGGCTTCCCAGCCAAATGCCCTTTGGGGTAACCCTTGCCTCAGTGTTTGCGCACAGAGGTTCTTTGTCTTTTAAACAAAACATTAAACCATTTCCTGCTTGACCTTGTCCTCACCTCCCACCAGCATAGAATAGTATCCTCTGGTCATCTACTGGATTCTATCAGTGACCATCACATGAACTTCATTGTGTGTAAGATCCATAGGACTAAACATCCACCTAAAATAATTCTCACTAGACCCTATGCAACTCTCAACCTACAATCTCTGCTCTATGACCTCACTCTTACTGAGTGGTCCCCTCTTTCCACAGGGGCCTCAGTTGACATAGCCCTTGCCTCTTTCAACACCAAGTTCCTTCACATTTGGAATTCCCATGCCCCGCTCCGCAAAACAAGGGTCTGAGGTGGACACCTCCCCTGGGTCACGCCTGGACTTCTGGCTTGCCAACGTGCTTGTGACCTTGCGTGGCAACAGTCTAAAGTCTCCCACTGCCATTGGGATCTCCAACCTTACCATAAGCTTCAGAATGGCTTCACTAAAGCAATCCACCTAGCAAAAGCTGAACACTTCAAATCCAACTTCCTATCTAATACTAACAATCCAGCCAAATTCTGGAAGATCATACACTCCCCTCTACTCTCTGGCCACCAACCCTCCACCCCCTACCTTCAAGGTCAATCAATCTGTCTATTCGGACCTTTTGGCTATTGCTGAATGCTTTAACTCCCACTCTCTACTTGTGCCTCATCTATGCTGTGCTCTCTCCCTGGCTTCTCCATTGGTCTGGTATCCTCTTCTCCCCCTCCCCTGGCCTCTCTCCTCTCTTATGCTCCTCACACACCTACTCAGTCCTCTCAACTTACCCTTCATCACTATGCTCCCCCCTCCTCCTTCCTCCTACCTCTTCCAGCCTCCTCTGTCTTCTCCTTTTCTCCTGTCTCTTGTGATACCATCATCCAGGCCCTCCATGCTCTCAACCCCTCTAAAGGTTCCTCTCCGGGATGGCCTGGATCCTAGACTCCTCTCCCTCTCTGCTCCTGCTATTGCCTACCTGCTCTCTATCATACTAAACCTCTCTTTCCTAACAGCTACTGTTCCCTCAGTATGGAAACATGCAGTTGTGCTCCCACTCCAAAAGGGGGGTGACTCCTCCTCACCTGGCAACTATCAACCTATTTCTCTCCTACCTACCCTAGCTAAACACAAGAACACACAGTCCTCAACCAGCTCTCCTCCTTCCTATCTGACTCTGGGTTCTTCACACCATTCCAGTCTGGATTTAGGAAATCACATTCCACCACCACTTCTCTGTTGAGACTAACAGAGAGCTTTGATAAAGGTCATATTACCTCAGCCATCTTTGTTGATCTGTCTAAAGCCATTGACACTGTCTCACACCCTCTCCTCCTGCACAGCCTCTCAGCCACTGGTCTCTCCCCTTCTGCCATGGGTTGGTTCAGTGCCTATCTGTCCGGCAGGTCACAATCAGTCAAAATTGCAGATGTCACCTCTTCCTCCATGCCTATAACCACTGGTGTCCCCCAGGGTTCAGTGCTTGGCCCCATTCTGTTTTCCATCTTTTTAAATGATCTCCCCCAGGTCTGATCCTCCTCCAGCATCCACATGTACGCTGGTGACACAGTTCTATTTACATCTGGCAAATCTGTCTCCGATGTCACTACCAGGCTCCAGTCTGAGTTCACTAAAGTCCAACACTGGCTTATTTATTCATCAACTCTTTCTAAATGCCAAGAAAACTGTCTCCATGTCCTTTGGGACAAGGCAGAGACTTGTTAGGCTAAGTTCCTACCCACATTCCACACCCTGGATGGGACTTTACTTGGTGACTCCTCCTCATTCAGGTATCTTGTTGTCTGTCTGGATAGACACCTAAACTTCTCAGTACACATTGATGCCATTCTGAAAAAACTTAAGCCCAAGCTTGGTGCCCTTTACAGAAATCGCAGTTGCATCCTGCTCGCTGCCAGGCATGAGCTGGTACTGAAGATGATCTTGCCTATATTCGACTACTGTAACATAGTCTATGGTGCTGCACCACAGTCCTCCCTAGCCAAACTGGACTCTCTCTACAATTCCTTCTGTCACGTTGCTCTAGATGCCCCCCACCTCACCCATCACTGTGACCTTTGCTGGTCTCTAAACTTCCTCATGCTCCACAATCAGTGTGTGCTACTTGGTGCCAAGTTCATCTCTAAATTCTGGGTTGGTTATCTCCCCTCTTACCTCTCCTCCTCCCTTAGTACCCCTCCACCATCCCATTACTCACTGATATCTGATGACTTGTGCCCCTTTTCTAACCCCTTCAGATCCACATCCTTGGGCCAAAAAGCTTTTTCATATCATCTGCCTAAACTGTGGAATGCTCTCCCTCAACAAATCTGCAACTCCTCCTTCCTGAGCTCCCTCACTTTGGCTCTACTCAACTACCTGACCACAAACTGTACATGCTCTTGATTCTCTCCTTGTCTACTTTCTTTCCCCTCTCCACATCTCCTCTTCCTCCCTTACACCTATTGCTCTTAATTGCCTAACACTTACTATGTGTGTCTTGTTACTCATGCTACCCTCCCTTGCTGCTATAGAGTCATCATGTATCCCCTGTACAATTACACTGTCATACTGTTGTATGCATTGATTATCAGGTGTCTTGTGTTTTATGTCTCTGTAATGGTATTGTAACATTTACATATGCTGTATATCCCAATGCCCCTTCCCCCAGGACATGCCATGAGACAAGTATTAATTTGCTCAGTGTACCTTTCCTGGTGAAACAATTCAATGAATAAAATAAATAAATATCTTGAATGTGGAGAAAAGCAGAAAAAAAATCAGGGAAGAAAGTAGGCATTAATACAATGACATAATTAATGACATCATTTGCAGTGGGTGGAATGACTATTTTATCACAAATGCACACAAGTAAATCTATTGTTTCTACATATAAACATGCTTTTTCCAATCATAAAAAGTAAAAAAAAGGAGGTAATTTTATAAGCACAATAAGGCACTCAGGGATGTGTGTAAAACATATTTTACAGCACGTCCAGCAGCTGGAGTCACTCGTCCTTTGGCCTTGTGCCTTACTAAGCCCCTGGTCATGCTGTAAAATGTTTTACACACACCCGTCCATGCCTTAATGGTTACTTAAAGTCACTAAACCAACCAAAATAAACATACAATACACAGCACCCATAAGTTGATCCCCAGTCAGCAGGCTTTGATGAATATTGTTTCAAAAGGCAAGAAATCTGAGCTTATTCAGGGCATAACTTGGAGAGCAAACCTAACTCTTTCACTCCTTATCTAGAACTGCAAAGATCAGAGGCACAATGATGTCTGCATCCAGGGTTGAACTGTGGCACAGAGGCCCACATGAAAAGTTGGTATTAAGGACCAACCGAGAAAATAAATGTAGGGAGCCCAAAGGTGATATACTCATATCAGTATTATATTTACATTTCATATACCAGCTCCATTTTACAGACTGTTCTACTATAACTGTCCTCTCTACCGTCCCCCGCTTCATCCCTCTTACTCGACTACAACTATGTTTTTCCACCTGGCACTAGTCTTTATTTTCTTCCATTGCACAGTTAATGACACTACCCCTTTGGCTATACCATGGACTGATCTAGTATCTGTAACCAACCCCTGCCCATCATTCCATCCTGTGCAGTGGGTTACAGTAGCTCTCATGCATGTCCAAACTGCAAATTATCCTCCCTGTGCTACCCAGGCCTCCCTGGATATTTTAACAGCTCCTCTTTCAACCAGAACACTCTCGCGTGTAGCAATGGTCTGTCCCTTGCAGCTCATGCCCCCTCCTGTTAACCCTTCGCCTCAGTTCTTCTGGAGCAAGCACCACAGTAAGAAACAGAGTACTGCAGAAAGGCATAATTTGAAAAAAAAACTTATCCTGTTATTACTCATATGCTCTGGTAATGTAGAAGTGAACCCTGGTCCTCAAAAACCCCTTGCATCCCCCTCAAACTTTGCTACTGCCTCAGGCTTAAAGTTTATCCTGATTAACATGCGGAGTCTGATCAACAAACTAGACCAATTAAGAATGTGGGCCGCCCACACTAACCCAGATCTGATTATTATTACTGAATCCTGGCTTAATAGTACTATCTCTGATCAGCAGATCTCACTCCCCTCCTATAACCTGTTCAGAGCAGCCAGGCCCATGGAGGGGGTGGAATCATCTACATGAAAGGCTATTTAAACATCTCCATCACCAATGCCATGTCCAAGCCCAAAGAATATAAGTGCATGGCCATCAAAATTCAAATATCCCTAGTAGAAGCTCTCAACATCATAGGCCACTACAGGCCCCCGTCATGGGGTCCTGAGTTAATCTCGACCCTCAAAAGCTTGATCGCACCCATCAACAATGAGAGCATCATTCTAGGTGAGCTCAACCTTGAGTGTCTCTCTCCTAAGGCATGTGTCCTGAAACAACTCTATGATGAGCTTGGACTGTCCCAACTAATTACGGAGTCAACAAGGCTCAACATCAAAAATCATGCAAATATCTCCATTCTGGACATAATTATCACAAGCCGTCCCCAAAAAATTTGGCATACAGCCATATTCCATAATGATCTCAGTAATCACAATATCATAGCATGCACCCAAAACCAAGATAAGCACCCCTCTTCCTCTACATTTGTCAACAAGCACAGCTTCCACAAATTCAACACTGAAACCTATATCTTGGACCTAAAATATGTAAATTGACAAGATCTCTATTTCACCAAATTAGTGGATGAGACGGTCACCTTTCTTAATGTTACCTTGACACAGCTCACCAATAAACATGCTCCATTCATTACTTCCAGGATCCATAAACATTCCCATCCCTGTTTCACGCCAAACCTAAAAGCTACGCTGCATAACCAAGACAAACTATGGGCCTGTGCAAGATACACAAAGAATGCAGCTGACTGGCAGGCATTTAGAACTGCCAGGAATGCTTGCATTAAACTAATACGATCTGCCAAAGCTAACCTTCATGTAGAATCCCTTCAAAATGCCAAAGGCAACTCCGACAAGATCTGGCAAACAATCAAGACAGTCAAGGGCCACAAAGCAGCCCTGTCCACCCCCACCAAGTTACTCATTAATGGAGTCAAATATGTTGAGCGTGACCTCATCCTAGAAAAGCTGAATACTCATTTCACCACTGCTGGACTTGGATTTGATTCCTCTCCATATGCAGGGCTTCAAAGCCTCCCATTCCACTCCACCCTCTCATGAGCCCCCGCCTCCTCATCCCTTCCAGCTTCACACTGTGACCTGCAAACAAGTAGAGGACCACCTTAGTAAACTCAACATCAAAAAAGGTAATGGAGCTGATGGCATTGATCCCATCTTCCTCAGGCTACGTTACTATTATCTAGCTGCATCAATCCTCCACATCCTTAACTACTCCATCTCCTCAGACACAGTCCCTTCCTCTTGGAAATCCACTCATATCTTGCCCTTGTTTAAATCGGGTGACCCCTGTGATCTAAACAACTACAGCCCATCTCCATCCTCCCCAACCTATCCACATTGTTAGAAAAACTGATCCATCACCAGCTTAAAGACCACATAGAAAAGTTCTCGCTTCTCAACCCTGACCAGTCTGGGTTCAGACAAAAACACAGCACCACTTCTGCCCTAGCAAAAGTCATCACTGACTGGTTGATCACGCACAATTCCAAACAAGTCACAGGTGCCATATTCCTTGATCTCAGCAAGGAATTTGATGCCGTCAACCATAAACTTATGGTCTCAGTAAACTAGGTGCGGTGGACCCCACACTACAATGGTTCTTGAGTTACCTTACAGGTAGAGTTCAGAAAACCAAAGTGAACAATCAGGTCTCCGAGTCCCTCCCCATAAAATGAGGTGTTCTGTAAGGCTCCATCTTGGGCCCTGCACTATTTTTTATTTAAAGCAACTCACTAGATTCTAATATCAGCAAGTCCAAAATACATCTCTTTGCGGATAATACCTTTATATATACGTCAAAGCCAACCTTATCCGAAGTACATGATGAACTCCAAGCTGACTTCACACAGCTAGAGTGCAACCTGATCAACTGCAAGCTGTTACTCAATGTGAAAAAAAGCAATGTACTTTCCTAGTAGTAACAGGCCCTCCCCTTGGCACCGCACAACACCTGTACCTATCATGACTACTCTAGGTGAATCACTAGACGTTGTTGATCAATTCAAATATTTGTATGTCTAAATAGACAGTAAACTTTCTTTCAGTGCAAGTATTAACTACCTTTCTAGCAAGTTAAAAACAAGACTCAGCTTTTTCTTCAGGAACAGAGTGTTTTTTCCCCCTAGTACAGGCCACATTCCTGCCACTCCAAGACTACGGTAACATCATCTACAACTGTGCCACTGCTTCCAACCTTTGTAAGCTCAATATACTGTTCCATCAGGCTCTGCACTTCATTACTAAAGTAACTTTCAGGATGCACCAATGCGACTTGTATAAAGAAGTCAGATTGCAACCCCTCACCACCATGCAGCTACTCCATTTAGGTACCTGGACCCTCAAAAGTCTATTAAACAAATTACTGACTTACATTTCCTCACTTGTTACTATCCCCCACAGCTCCTACTCCATTAGGAAATCGAAATACATCCTCTTTGATGTACCTCAGATGTATATCTCCCTCGGTAATGTTGCCATTAGCTGCGCCATGCCATCGGCATGGAATCTCATCCAGACATCACTCAGGCTCACCAGCATTGTTTCATTAAATTTCTTCAAAACCCTGACCTACAAATTCTTCTCAGTAGTCTGTCACTGCCATAGGTTCTAGCATCTCATGTCAGTCTCTTCATCACTGCTATCAAGTGTGTACCCTCAGTCTACTTGTATCTTCCACCCAAGTCTCCTTATCCCCCCTGACCCCTGTCTTCCCCAGTCCATCCTCCACCCTAATGGCCAGGACTCCTACACCCTCCATCCCTGATCCCTGACCAACTGTCTCCCTTGTTCTCTTTTATCCTCCTGTAACTTGCTTGCACCTATCCCTTGTTGCCACACCTGTGGCAGTCATTACCATGTCTACCCCCTCAGTCAGCCTCCTTCCTCACCAGAAAGTATTTATGTATTTCTCCTTACCCCTTTCCTTCCTGCTCTCATAGTCAACCCTGGAAGTGGACAAAACTCACATAAGTACTTACTGACACTACTTTTTATCTCTTCCTTTCAATATGAATTGGTTCCTGTGGATCTAGAACCACTCATCAACAGCACGTTTGTCAAACAACGGTACAGTGAAATCTTTATGTCGACTGCATTTGCAGTCGGAATACATATAGTCACTGCCTACCATGTTTTCTTCGGGGGGCTTTGCCCCAAACCCTCAAGTGGGGGGCTGTGCCCCCGCACCCCTCCACTTAATATAATCAACTCTGAGTTGGAACTGATTAGGGCAGGGGGTGCAAGACACCCAGAAAACAATGCCGGGGTTCAGCACTGACACTACAGTGACCTGGCCCTGTTGTCGCTGTAGTGTCAGTCGACATTGACATGTCACTGTCTGGGCAGTATACCAGTTCCTGCATGTTTTACTATTGTTTTTGTACTGATCCTGTGTGTATTTACTATGAATTACTGTTTCTGTATGGTATATCACCACTGTTTATCCACGCACCATACACCAATGTTTTATTACTGTTTTTATTGACCCTGTATATACTTTCATTTTTTTCTACCAATTATGGTACCTATATGATATGTCATCACTGTTTATTGTATACTGTTGTATAATGATGTCCTTACAGGACCTCCTTGCAAATGAGCATGCACAATGGAGGCTTTTTACCAATAAACTTGAACTGAACTTAAACTCTGTGTTTGAATCTTATATTTACTTACACTACAATTACCAGAAAACACTTTAAAAAGAAAATAAATTATATATGCATGGATTTGCTGTGTTTGAAAGATGGGGAGGAGTTCACCAGTAGGAGGCTCAACTGGAAATTTCCATGTTCTAGGTTTGCAAATGCAATCCTGTCTACATCCTCTTTTACTACATCATGTGACATGCTTAAACTGCAGACTCTGCAGGTCACACGGTACACTCTCTGTTTCCCTGCTGCAGTGTTGCATGAGAGAACTTCACTGGTGAAATTCTGAGTTTTCCACTTTGTAAAGTGACATTTCAAACGGCAAATTTTCTTTACAAAGTTCCAGGTTTTTGCAAAGTAATTCAGGAAGTAAATTTTTCAACTTTACACATTCCTGGTATAGAAAGGCTGATGACAAAATCATTTCTCAGTGCTTTTGTACTTCAGATTCTGCTTAATCTGCAGATATATATGCATGCGGAGCCACATCACATCCTTAGTCTTAAAAGGTATTCATTTTTCTGAATAAAACTTCTAATACTCACTCCATTCTGCGATGAACAATCATGCAACTGTAGAAGTTCCAAGAATTGGGCCTTTTGTACCTCAAAGTACTGTTGCTTCAAGGTGCTATCATAAAAGTCAAAATATCTAGATTCCATTAATAAATCTGCTTGAAATCCAGAAAAATATATGAGACATGATCCAGTTTGCAGAACGATACTTTTAACTAAATGATCCCTTTCCAACATTGATGACAATGGCACCAACCAGCAATGCACCCAGATAATCTATGGTTGTGTAACTTCAGAAAAACATGGGGAGAAATTACTGAGTTAAAAAAAACTTTAAAAAAAAATTACTGAGTGTGTCCTGTCTAAACCTCCTTTTTGTAACAGCAAGTACAGTATGCAACATATATTTTATTGATTTTTTGCCTGCTAACCTACCTATACCATCTGGGAAAAAAAACTATATAATTTAGTCCTTATGGCTGCTGGGAGTGAGGGGTGGGGTGAAACAGCAAGGAAAAGAAAAATTGATATTTAAAGCATTTAGCCTCATGAACTTAAATTTATTTAGAAAGGTTTCAGGATTATCAGCAATTCAATTTTCTTGCACTAAACTCCATTTTTTTTCTGTACAGTTCAATAGTAAGGTATGTTCTACCCTGAATTTAACTTCCAGAATGTTTACATGGTCTGTAGACACCTGGATATCTGTTTTCACTCTAGAAGCTGTTGGCCCATTTGCACCAATCAAAAATGCTACAGTTTTGCTATAGCTAGAGACTCATGAAGAAAGAATTCAACTCACCTAGGAGTCTTTGTAAAGATTATTCATTACCCACATATGTACCAATATCTTTATAAACCATAATCCTACATGGTCCAGAAGATATGCAAGCAATAATACCTGTCAGGGTGGGCGGTATTGGGCAATACTGGACCACCCAGCCACATAATGAGGCTCAATACTGCAGGCAGAGGGCCTTATAGTCCCTGAAAGGTGAGGTATTGCCCATACCAGCCACCCTGGAGGGTATTATTGCACTTAGAAAATGGGCTACATATGTTATTTTTATAGGACTACAAAAAAATAAAGTAATGCCATAAAAAATTACTTCTATTGAATTTTTAATTCTTTTTTATAAAAGCAGTCCCTCTACTGCTGGCATTTGTAGTAGAGGGTTCTGATGGTTTTCAGAACCTGCTTGTCTCTCGTCACCCTTTAGCAAGAGCCTGGTTGTTCTCTCACCAGCCCCAGCAGTGCTCGTGGACTCAGTAGAAAATTGTGGAAAAAAATGTTTTGTTTAGTTTTGGGGTTTTTTTTTGGTATGGGTGTGATTGTGTGAAAATGGCTGAGCAGAGAGCAGTATCAGGAATGCAGCGTGAACAGTGCTGGACAAAGGTGTCGTCTCCATGGGAGCTGGAGTGCTCAAGCACCCACAAAGTTGACTTAAGCAACCTCAGTGTTTTGAGGGCCAGCCTGCAAATAAGGACTACCATGAAAATTGGCCATAGGAGAAATGCTTACTAATAGAAGTGAGCCCCCACAAAGGTTCATGAAAGTTGCCAACCCTGGTGCTGATGCCGACACCATCAACAGAAGGTAAGAGCTGTACATGGGCACAGTAGCACTGGCTGTAGTGGACAGTAGTGGATATGGTAGGGATAATTTCAATCCTATAATGTTTGCGTGTTCTGGGTGAGTGGGACTGGACTGGATGTGAGCTGGGATGTTTTGGAGTAATGCTGAGCACACAATGTGCTAATGCTACTAGTTTCAGTTATCAAAGCCATTTTTTTTACTTTGAGGGAAAAAGGAAAAGTCTTTCACTGTGTAGCAAATTTATGTTAACATTGCTGTTTTTTTCTGGGCCAGTTAGTTAAGAAGTGACTTTGTAATCATTGGTTTTGGTGGGTGGGGCACTTGTTAAATGAGGTGGGTGGGACTTGCAGAGTGACAGAAAAAAAAAACCATTACTTTTGAGTTGAGAATTCAAAGTGGCACAGTGATACCCCTTTGGTACTGAGGCAGGCTGGGCTGGCACTTGTTAGCTATCAGGCTCTACTGGTAGTTAATGTACCCCCCCCACTATGGCCCTCAGTCAATCAAAGAGCTCATAGTATCCAGTCCATTTTCTAAAGGGATTTCCCCCCCCATTGCGCTGACCAAAAAGCCCCTTGCCAATAAAATGTAACCCACCTTCCAGCACATAACTAGAAATAAGCTCTTACAGCCCCATATGCCTTTCCTGATCAAAAATTACTAAGGAACATGTAAAAATATACTCTAATGACTCTGTATATTCTGTTAAGCTTTATACAAAATAAAGATTGCCCCAGTGGCCCTACAGCAGCATCATGTCACTGCCATGTGGCTGACATTGGTTCTATAGTGAACTTGAACTGCCATGTTGGAAGGAAGGCTAAACTGTATCAGTTGCCACCCCATAGTGCACTGCCTCTCAGAGCAAAGACACTGGGTATACAGTGCCACAGCAACTCCTGCGGTGGGCCAGCAAAGCTTGCTTCTTCTACAGGCATTACTGCATGCATCCAAAGCCACCACAAGACTCCATACACACCAGAAGAGAAGGAGGGAAGACAGGGAGAAAATGAGATCAAATTCCACAACTGTCTATTTGACGGCTGATGCTACTGGCTCCCCTTAGTCCTAGCACCCCGATACTAAATCCTGTCCACTTGGTGGGTTGCTTGGGTGGAAGGACAGCCCCCCTTGGAATGTGGAGTCCCCCTTGAAGGGGAAGCCATGGTAGCTATCGGTAGCAGCTGGACTCAGGGGAGTGAACATTGCCAGGACTGAACAGGTTATATCCCTGGGACCAGAGTATATCCCTGATGGATGAGTGACTGAAGAAGAAAAAGCTCTATGAAATCTCTGTGAAAATAAAAGTAAGTATTAGGAAAAGGCAGAACAATAAAGATTTATTTTACAAAGCTCAAATAAAATGCAACGTCTCATTTTTTTATTTTAGTCTTTTGGTAACTGGGTAAGGCCCACTAGGCACAAGTGCCTGTTTTCTGGGGTGACCTGGGAGCACTAGGCGGCTAAGTGACTTGTTCGGAGTCACACAGTATGCAAGTGAAGGTTGTGAGAATTAAACTCAGGTCTGGCCTGCTGGATGTATCAAGCTTATTCACACCTCGTTCCTCTAACCTCTAGGCTATACTGCCAGCCATCTCATGGTTGGTAGGTTTCTGCTTCTAGCCAATGTTCCAGCTGGAAGGTACTGATTTACAGGGAGATCACATAACTTGCTCAAGGTTATCCAATCACTGCTATGATTTAAAACTATGATTTGTTGCTTCACAGTTCTATGCCGCAACTAGTAAGCCACTGGTTTCCAGCCTTCCCGGACCTGTGCACATACATTAACATTTCTGAACAGATTTGGGTCTGAGAAGATATTATTTTTCTGTAGAGGGTGTGGCAGTGTCTGGCAATGAAGACACTACTTGCACTTAAGGATCTAAGTTAAGAGCAAAAAAGGGAAAGGGCTGGATTTTCAAAGCAGACCCATCATGGATCTGTCCACCCCATTTTCAGTGTGGATTTACATCTACACAGGTAGACCAGCAATTAGCTGGCCTGTGGTGCAGTTAGCATGTATCTGATCATCAGACATGGACTGTCTTGCATTTGAATCAATACTTGATGCAAGGGGTGCAAAATCTAGTTTGTGACATTTATTGATACAAGGTGCCAGGAACCTTGCTTCACTGATGTAAATCACCTCAAACCTTTGAAAATAGCTGTGGGCAGGGAAGGCACACTCCTTTCAATGTAGAAGCAGATGCATCTTGTTCCTTCATCTGTGTCAGGGGCTTTGAAACTCCCACACTTTTTAATTATGTAGGTATATGTTCCTTGGAAAAAATTAGAATTTAATGAAACCCATTATTTTCTTGGAAAAATGATGAAAAGAATCTATGTAAATTGTTTAATGTGTGTATGGGGGTAAAAATGGAATACATAATCTAAAACTTGTAAAACAAGGTTTAGCATGACAAATTAGGCAGATGGGAGATGGGTGCCTTAAAGGGTAACATAAACAGATTGAGGCGTTTGAACCAATTTGCTCAAAATAGGTTTACAAGGTGTCTTTCTGGTGAATGCAGTGATAGAGGGAGGTGATGAAGAAGCAGAGGCAGGATTGAGATCAGTCTAGATAGGCAAGCTGTTTCTGAGCAAATAGCCTTTACCTGTTTCTCAGTTACAGTACATATGCCAAGGTGGAAGTTGAACAAATTAGAAGAGCCACTTGGCATTCTTTTGTTTCTTTAATCTTACGCTTCTTCAGTTATTGTGTACTTATCAGTACAGAAGATAAACATGCAACTATACATTTAGGTAGCTACTTGTGTAAAATGGGCCATTTACATGCTCCAAACCAAAAAAAGTGATTGCCACAAGAGAATGTGGTGCGTGGAGCAAACAGACTAATCACACTCAAAAAAGCTTGCACTCACACAACCAGGATAGTAACAATATAAACTACAAGGCAAAAAATGCAAGCTAAAAAAATTTATTATTTACTCACATCATGTCAGATAAAAAGCTAGGCATTATAGCAAAGGTACATATCCACAACATACCAATGAACCACAGTGTTTTTGTTGGTTTTATTATCATGTCATGGATATGCACCCTTGCTATGATGCCCAGCTTTTTATCTGACATGACATGAGTAAATACATTTTTGAATTTTCATTTTTTGCCTTATGGTTTAGACTGTTACTGCTCTGGTTGTGTGAGTGTGAGTTTTTTTTTCTTAAACATGGCCATTTACATGCTGAAGTTCCCCCTTTAAGAGCTTGAAATTGTTTATGTCAAAAACTTGTATTACTTCTGCTTTCTAATAATATTCAGAGTGTTCTGTTCTATTGGGATCATAGATCAGCTTTATGAGTCCTTCCTGTAATACCATGGTAACTTCTTGTATTGTCTTGCAAATTGTCTGTTTTTATGTAAATGAAATTGGTTTCTTAAGGCCTGAAAAGTGCGTCATTCTCCATTATAATTATAAATGATAACAAAAAGCTTTCTTTTTCTCAAAAGGCTACTCCATTCTTCAATAAAACCCCGATAAATCTATGTATCCGAGAGTCCTGTAAGTCATCAAAGTAGACAAAATCAATTCCCTTCTATGTTTACCTGAAGATACTTTCAATACTATACTGGTAAAACTATGCAAACCCTCAACTACTGTATATCTCACATAATGGGTTGAAGCCCTGGAAATGCTGTGTGTCTATGTTACCCCATCAGTTGTCATTCTGTCTAGTTCTATAATTGTAACTTGTGATGAAATACACTGGCCAAATTTCTATTAATGTACATATTTAAACTTGAGTTTTCAGTTCACTTCAAAACTCTGACTTGAGAGTTAGAAAACAGAAAAAAAAAGAATCCTAGTATCTGCTTAGGGGCTCTAGTGAACTACCAATCTCCCTACAGCACTTAAAGGGGAACATTTCATGTAATGTGTCCATCATAGTTTTGAAAGCCTAGGAAAAACTTACCCATAGCTGGTGGCAGTTTATAGTTACTGATTATCAAATCTGCTCCATACTGTACTACATTGCTACCATTTTTATAACCTTGTGATGTTTGTCTTACCATGTTGTAGCCATGCACAACTTGTTCATCAGTGACATCACAAGGTTCCAAATAGTGGCAATGTAGTATTAATATGGGGCAAACTTAATTGTCGGTGTTTCTGGATTACTGTCCGCCAAAGAGGAGACAAATACTTAATTTAAAATATATTTTCATTGACTTTTAATCAATGATAGGCACTGTTCATAAATGTTCCTTTTTAAAGCAGGAGGAGAACTGCAAAATGAAAATTCAAGCATCAAAAGGCTGCTGTTATAATTATTGGTTCCAAACATATATAATACTGATAGTCGATGAACTAACATTTCTTTTTCACTTTGTACCTAGGAAAAGGGATGTGGCTACTCAAATGTACATAAACATGGTTTATGAAAGCCTGAAATAATTTTGAGGCAGGCATGCAATTTGATGGCTTCCTGGGATAGGTGCAATTGTCTTTTACCATCTGCTAAACAGTTAGACTCCAGTTCTGCCTTGTGCCAGACTGACTTTCCTGCCAGAAACCCCTTCTACACAAAATACAGAGAGATGATATATAAAATGTAAGAAACAACTAGAAAATAGGAATACAGCAGTTCTGTAATTATATCCCACAATTTCCAGGGGCTGAACAATGTACTACTTGTCCTTGCATTTTGTGCATCATGTACTGTGAGGACATGGGTATCTAACAGGAAGTACCCAAGACCTGAGGATATAGTGGGAGCCATGTCCTGTGAGTGCTAGCTCATTGATCGTGGAACCTGCACAATATTTCTCCTGCATTTTCTCCTTACCCTTTTACCTCAGTCCACCCTACTGATGTTATACAGTGAACACCCCCCAAAAAATATTTTGGAGAGCTTAACTGAAATGACATTTATGTGTCCATGAGGTGGAGCTGCAATATACCCACCCTGAAATATTGCATCACTCAGGAGGGCACTGTGCAAGCAAGTTAAAAGTGGCCTCATGGTTTGTGCAGGACCTAAAGTGCCCTTTGCATCTTGCTTCATGCAGGGCTTAAAGGGCCCCACACAGAGCAGGGTAAAACTTATGATTTAAAGGAGACCTCGAAGGACCCTGTGTGAAGAAAGTTTACACTTACTGTACATTTTAGTTGCACATTTTGCTTTGTGTAGGACAAGTTAACACTTACCTCATGATTTGTATGGAGCTCAAAGGGTCCTGCATGTCCTGTTTTTGGCCCAGCTACAAAGCAAATAGAACTTACTTCTTGAGTTCTGTAGGGTCCAAAAGACCATATGCATCTTGCTTTGCACAATGCCCAAGGGACACTGCATTAAGCAAGTTAGAATGTATTTCTTCTTTGGTAAATTTGTGTCAAGTTGCATCATGCAGGGCCCACAGTGCATTGAACAATGCATCCACCAAGGTATATGGCTATCAAAATAGACAGGAAGCTCAAGACAAAAAATTACATTAATACATCAGTAAGGGCTTCTTAAACATGAAAAGTTAGGAAATCTGAGGTTTGTTTTGCAGTTCATCTGTTTATTAAAAATATTTCAAACCAGAACAAAATACACTAATAGTATTCCATATGTTGCTGTTACTGATGTAAAAGATTAATTGTACGTCCATGTCATTCAATTAAATGCATACCACATTTCTGAATATTAGCCTTATAAACAAGAAGGGGCCAAAGAACCACAGGGTGTGAGTAAGAGAAACACTTCCTCACACCAGCTAGCAAAAGAAGAAAGGGGTAAGGGAGGGTATTAGGGTATAGATACCCTGTGACCTGGTCAGTACCAAAAGCCAAGTAAGATGCATGGAAAATATTGGAAATCTCCTTAGGAGTTGGACTGTTTGTAGTCCACAAACACCACAGAGATCCTTCCTGATGTGAGGCATCAGTCCAGGGGTCCAGTGTTCACCTTCCTAAAGGTTGGAAGGAGAATAGGAGAGCACCATAACCCACTATGGAGTCACATTTGTCATGAAGGGCTTCATGCTCAGAGGCATCTTCCTCAGGTATGGGGGAATACGGGAATACTAGGTATGAGGAAGGGCAGAAAGCTAACATTTCATTGTGGGTGGAACAGATATTTCTCCTTTTGTAGTGGGAAGCGCGGATCAAGAGCACAAAGGGGGTAGGCTGTGTAAGTCACCCAGACCCTATAGAAGGAAAGTAGGGTGCCCTTTGCTAGGTGTTTCACGCTGACCAGAATCACCACTTGATTAGAAAGGTGGCAGGATTACTTGTTGTCAGCCATTCCTACACAGTGAGCAGCACTGCCATCTTCCCCTTGTTCAGAATAAATATTTTAGCTTCCACCACAACTGCTGCTGTCCAATGAATCCTAGCATCACACAGTGGTATTTCCTGGGGAGTATTCACAGTATGAGAAAATGGGGTAGAGTGGGACAGAGGTGCTTACTACTCCCAGTGCATTCCATCTGAATGACATGCCAGAAGTGTTGGAGCAGTGGGCAGGACTAAAGGCTGTGGTACAAATCAATGCCAGATTATCAGATCCACAGCAAAAATAATGGGTAACAGGCCAAGAGAATGAAGCTGCACCTGGTTTCAGTACCACTGATAGAGAGTTTCATTTTCAGTCAAAAGATTGTGACTGTCGGGACATGATCTATGCACTGTCAACCAGAATCTACTCTAATCCTGAACAGAGATGGGGAAAATGAGGGCAATTTCAGACTTTTACTAAGCCCCTGTGGTTTGGCCTGGATGTGCCTCTCAGATCTAGCCATAAATTGTGCCAACCTGGCCCCTCTGCACCTGACATCAGTGAGGCAGAGTGGAGGCAAAAGGCTAAAAAGCTGTAGGAATTTCTAGTACTGTAGTCAGCCTGGGAAGAGTGAAACAGTTCCTAAACCCTTTAAAGAAGTTGATGTGGGAAGTGTTGGAATATATCATGGATGAGGAGAAACATAGAAACACAGAAGGTGTTGGCAGATAAGGGCCTTATAGCCCACCCAGTCAGCTCATTTCTCTCTCTAGCCTTACTGTGCACTGCAGACCCAGTTTTACTCCCTATCCTTCTAGCAGACCACATGATTGGACACTTGCCTATTCTAAGTGATGGGTGTTGCCAAAGTAGAGACAATACCACAACAGATAGAGGGCCTTCACCAACCTGACAAGTTTGTGACAGGCACCTACTAATGCTGAGATTGTAGGTCATGCTTTCAAATATAATGTAAGGAGCAATAGAGAAGTATGGCAGGGGAGTGAGTCCAACATATGGCAGTGGTCACTGTAAGCCACAGAAACATAGAATTTGTCAGCAAAGAAAGGACCAATTCATCCACCCAGTCTGCTCAGATGGTCCCTGCCCTGTGGGAATAGCTGGCCATAGGGGGATTGGAGATGTGGCAGAAAACTATTTGCATACTTGCACCCTGATGAACACCAGGTACTAGCCATAAAACCATAGTAAATTCCAGGCTCCTTTGCACCAGTTTTCCAATTGTTTAACTCATCAAATCTGGGAGTTCCCCTCCCAAAGGACACTACCCACCAATGTATCAAGCTTTGAGAATGGCTGCATTGGAATATTTATGGGAATATGTGAGAAGCAGTGCATGACTTTGGGGACAATAAAGTTATCAAGTTGTGAGGGATCCCCAGGCCCTGCTAGAAGTAAAGAGATGTATATAACTCTTTTAAGGCCATGTTGGTCCATGCTGGGTGGAACTGAATCATGCTGTTAGCATCTCTGAGAGTAGCAATATGCCTTTCTGCATGTTTCATATGGCACCTGTAGAGGAGCCTCCATGATTTTTCTCCCCATCCCAATATCCATGTCTTGGACAGCAGGAAATTACATAATCAGCTGTGGTGGCACGGGGGTGGAATATGGCTGCTGTAGGGAATGTTGTCTTAAGAATGGCATATTTGTTCAGCATCTAGAGGATGTCAAAGCTTCCTAGTAGGTCCAAGAATGCAACCCCTTACTACTGCTGCATGATCTTTTGCTGAAGTGATGTGCTCCATTTTGACCTGTGCTCTATTCAGTCAGTAGCCTCAGCTTTTTGGAGCTGGAATCCAGGCATTATGCTGTGGAGAGTGCTATGGTTGAGTCCCTATGGCAGGCAACAGACATATGGAAACATAGAATTTGATGGCAGATAAGGATTTCTTGGCCTACCCAGTCTGCCCATTTGTCCCTACCTAAAGTGTCACACTAAACCCTATTTGATCTCTTGCTCTTCCTGCCCCTTCACTAAGGTTCCCTTATGCTTATCCCATGCATTCTTGAACCCCACCACTGTTTTTGCCCACACCATTTCTGTTGAAAGACTTTTCCTGCCATACATCACTCTTCCTGTGAAGAAGTACTTCCTCACATCTCTCCTGAATCAATCTTCCCTCCAACTTCACAGCATGTCCACTTGTTGAGCATCTTTTTTATTGAAAAATACTCCTCTCCTGTATTTACTTCTGTGAGATATTTAATGGTCTATGTCATATCCCAGCTCTCCCTTGTCTCTTCTAGGGTGCACATAGTAAGGTCTTTTAGTCTTCCCTCATAGTGCTTCTGATGCAGACCCTGCACCAGTTTAGTTGCCCTCCTTTGGACAGCCTCCACACTGTCCATGTCCTTCTGGAGTTGTGGTCTCCAGAACTGGTCACAGTACATTAGGTGGAGTCTCACCAGCAATCTATACAGAGGCAACACCACCTCCCTTTTTGCTGGTGATACCCCTCCTTATGCACCCCAGCATCCCACTAGCCCCCCAAGTGCCTTGTCACACTGGATACAAAAGCGAGGATGGTACACACCACTTGTCTAGTGGTAGTTATGACTCCATAGACAAAATAAGTCCTTTTATTTCATTTATTTGCTAATGGTGTCAAAAACAGGTCTAAAAAAAATAAGCAACTCCAGAAAGTAGAAAGTGACAGACGTTCTTGCACAGTCTGACCTAATATTTCACCCAAACCAGTTTGTGGCTTTGTCAGAGGTAGCTCGAGCCAATCCATGAACTGATATTTATATAATATAAATTTACATATTCACGTGTGAAAAACTAGGATTGGCTGGATAGTGTGTTTGATCTGAGCTAAGCAATTAATTAACAGCAGAGTGAACACTACATGAAAACATCACCAAGTGAATACAAATATGAATAATAAAAAGTCCATAATCAAGAAAAAATGTATATAGATGCTTTCTTTGTCCCAGCATTCATCTACTCCAGCACAGCAGTTCTCAGTGTATTATTCCACGGCTTCAGTATGTGAAACAAGGTCCATATCTGAAAAGATCCAAAGAAACAGAAATAGCTAATAGATATCCCCAATGATCTATATAACATGCAATTATTGTGCATCTTCAAACAAAATTTGTTTCTAAGACTATGCCCAATTATACAAGAATATACATTCATAAAAATGTATTTTATATCATTTACTATGATATGCCATTTAAAGTCCTTTTACAATGAAAAAATGCACACCAAAACATTCCTATTATACATATATATATATATATATATATATATAAGAAAATACAAAATCACACATGCCCCACAATGCAAAGCATCATGGGCTGCATATGCAAATCACCACAGAATGTTATGCTGGTCCAACTTTAAGCAGAATTGCATGGTGCTGAACAAGTAATGTGATTTTGATTTTCTTGAAACTTGGCTTCCCAGCCAAATGCCCTTTGGTAACCTTTGCCTCAGTGTTTGCACACAGAGGTTCTTTGTCTTTAAATGTTTTTATTTTAATGGGTTCACCACAATATATCCAAGGCACACTGCCTATAGGGTAGCTGGTCCATTCCACTGGGGTGTCAAACAGACGAGGCATACTGATGAGTCCTGGTAGAGACGAGAACACGTGTCTATGTCTTCTGTTAGCACCCTTTGCAAACTGTGTGAGAGGCCTTTCGGCACCATGCAATCTGCTTAAAGTTGGACCAGCATAACATTCTGTGGTGATTTGCATATGCAGCCCATGATGCTTTGCATTGTGGGGCATGTGTGATTTTGTATTTTCTTGAAACTTGGCTTCCCAGCCAAATGCCCTTTGGGTAACCCCTTGCCTCAGTGTTTGCACACAGAGGTTCTTTGTCTATATATATATATATATATATATATATATATATATATATAATTAGAGGCAAAATCTCCATTTAATGCATCAGTTAGGTTGTTCTACAGTGACATAGGAAGATTTGGTGTTAGGGTTGAAATCCCCTTGACCCTCAGCCCACCCTGCAACTGGCATGCGGTGCGCATTGGGGTCATCAGCCCTAACTCTCACCCCATCACATGTGTAAAGAAGCACAGGTATAGAAGAATGGGGTGAGAGTTAGGACCGACGACCCCAACATGCACCACAATGCCGGTTGTGGTGTTGGGCTGGGGGTCCAAGGGGGGTTTTCAATCCTAACACCGAATTTCCTCACTTTTGTCACTGTGGAACAACCCTAACTGATGCATTAAATGGATTTTTTTGCCTCTAATTTCCCTTCTTTTTGAGAATGATGACAACAAATAGTGAAAGTAATGCAACAGCGGGAGCATGGGGCCCAAAGGGCCCCGCTCTCCCGCCACATGATGTCTTGTGACATAGTAACAGGAACAGCAACACAAACGGAAGTGCTAACAGTGGCACACATGGTAACGGAAATGTAAATGGTAAAGGAAATGTTAATAGAAACGCAAGCACAAAGTGACGCCAAAAGCAAACAGTGATGCAAACGGACATTGAAGCGCATAAGAAAACACAACTGGTAACATGAACAGTGTTGTCAGTGGTATTTTAAATGGAAATGTTAAGTGTTACAGCAAAAAGAATGTGAAAGGGAACAGAAATGGAAAAGCGAAAGCAAGAGCACACTCAAATGCAAACCGTAACACGCACAGCCACGGTACCACAATAGTAAATGTAAATGGTAAAGTTAACATGAAGAATAATGCCAAAGGAAACAGAAACAGAAATGGGAATGGAGGCACGTACAGAAACACAAACCGTAATGAGCATGGTCATGGAACCACAATTGTTAATGCAAATGGTAACGGTAACAGCAACAATAATGCCAAAGGAAAGAGAAATGCAAGTGAGTACAGAAACGCAAACCATTACATGCACAGTCATGGTACTGCAACTGTAAATGCAAATGGTAAAAATAACAGCAAAAATAATGCCAAAGGAAACAGAAATGAAACAGAAACGCAAGCGCTTACAGAATGCAAACCGTAACACACGTGGATGGTACCGCAATTGCAAATGAAACTGGCAATGGTAAGAGCAACAATAACGCCAAACAACACAGAAATGCAAATGCAAGCGCAAGCGAAAACGCAAACCGTAATGCACACAGTGGCATAGACGGTAACGGTGCCACAAACGGTAACAGAAACACAACTGGAAATGCTAACTGGCACAGTAACGAAAGGGCACACCCTTCTTGTCCCCAAAAAATGCATTGGAAAACACAGTGAAAACAAAGAATGTATACATAACAATGGACCTCGGAGCAGAAAATGAGGACTTGGAATAGTCAATTGCTTATATCTCAGGAACCGTACGACGTAGAAAAAAAATTTAAATTTCATATGAATTATGACTTTCTTGGCTAGTTTTGTACTTAGCCCCCTGATGAGGCTAAGCACTTTTGTGATTGAAAGTCCGTATCTCGCACCGTTTCCGAGATACGGGCCCCGAAAGGCGCAACACGTTCCGTAATGTTATCCAATGGGAAAAAGCGTTAACTTCAGAGTGCCGTCACTGTACCACCCTGTAATATTTTTTTCACCAAACCACCAAAAGGCACATCAGTGGGATGTTGGCTTTCTTCCCTCCAAATTTCAGCCCAAAAGACCAAACCGTTATTTTGCAGCAGGACGGCAAATGATTCCTGTAATGCGGCAGACGCCGTAATGTTATCCTATGGGAAAAAGCGTCAACTTTGTAGTACTGTATCTTTGCTGCCCTTAGCCCTATAATATTTTTCCAACAAAATACTACAAGGCACATCTGAGAGATGTTGGCTGTGTTTCCTCCAAATTTCAGCCCAAAAGACCAAACCGTTCTTTTGCAGCAGGGTGGCAAAGAATCGCAGTCATTTTGCCATAGCCTGGGAAAGTAGTGTCGCAGTTTGTGAAAGCTTTCGCAAAAATTTGCGACACTTTCATGAGTGCGACACTACTTTGTGAAAGTACTTTTTCCAGAAATTTGAAAAACATATCTCTAAGGTGTTTAACCTCAAAATAAAGACATTCCCAGCATCCTCAGGGTCCGACTAGGTAAACACAAATCGAATTGTGTTGCTAGAGGGTCCCAAATTTAAATGCCAAGCATTTTTCTGATCACTAACTGAAAACAAAATGGCAGATTTGTGAAAGAAAAAAGGCCATTTGCGAAAGTAAAAACTGCATTTGCGAAAGTGTTGAACTTTTTGTTAACTTTTCCCATTGACTTATAATGGGAACTTGTTTTTTTTTATAATATTTGAACCATTTAATATTTTTTCACAAAATCTTCAACAGGCACATTGGGGATCCTGGCCGTGTGTTCCCTGAAGTTTTCGGACCAGTTGCATAAACCGTGCGACCTGTAGGCACAAGCAGAGAATTCACCAGAAAGCATAAACATGCGCACAGATCACGCTTAATAACTCCACAGCTGTATATTTGACCAGTATGAAAGTTAGCATATCCCAAGATACATGATTCTTGATCATGCATTCCAAATTTCAGGTGAATCTGTTGAACGGTGGCAAAGTTATTAAGGTGCAAAGTTTGACCCTTTAACCTTAAATGTGCTCCTCAACCTAACTATGGTAGCACTACCTGCTACCATAATATATATATATATATATATATATATATATATATATATATATATATATATATATATTCTATGCAAAAACTTTGTTAATGCATCAGTTAGGGTTCTTCTACAGCGAAAAAGTGAGGAAATTCAATTTTAAGGTTCCACCCCCTTGCACCCCACCACACCAACAGGCATCGGGGTGTGCATTGGGGTCATCGGCCCCAACTCTAAACCCATCCCATGTGTAAACAAGCTGAGGTGGTGCAGTGTAGAAGAATGGGGTGAGAGTTAGGGCCAATAACCCTAATGCACACCCCGATGCCTGTTGGTGGAGGCGGGGTGGGTTGCAATGGATGGGAACCCTAAAATCAAATTTCCTCACTTCTTTTTGCTGTAGAAGAACCCTAACTGGTGCATTAACAAAGCTTTTTACATAGAATTTCCTTACTTTTTAAGAAAGAATAGAAAAGTAGAAAGTTGCTCAAGTTGGTGGGAGCGAACTTGTAAGTGTCGGGCCACATTACACACCCAATGACTAAAAAGTACATTGACAACAGCAAGGGCAGCCACCAAACAAATGTCAATCTAGTAGAACAATAGAAAATGCTGTCCACAAAATGTAAACTGCGCCACACAATATCTCCGAAAAAATATATTGTCTGACACATAAACACCACTATTAATGTCTACAGGATATGCCATCAACACCCTCCAAATTTCAAGTAAAAAGACCAAATCATGTCCAAGAAGTAACATGTCAAGATTTGAAATTTTCATTCATTACAGTGGCACAGTTCCACACTTGTTGACATTTAAGACACACAACAACTGAAAACTATATCCATGACACTAAGGCTAGGAACCCTATCAATTTCAAGCCACCAGCACAATCCAAAACACTGTCTGCAACACGTAAAGTGTGTCACACAATATCTCTGCAAAATCCATATTCTCTGAAACATAAACACCATAATTCACATCTACAGGACATGCTGTAAACACCCTCCAAATTTCAAGTAAAAAGACCAAACCGTTTCCAAGATATTCAATCTTAAAGATTGGAAAAATGTCCCTATCTATTCTAATATAAAAAAATCTGGCCATCATGTCCCCTGCTCGTGATCAAAGATGGTGATAAAAGAATCTCATGACCAAAGAATTTGCAGGCTCATGAACAAAGAATACAAAATACTGTAAATCAAAAAATTGAAGTAAATGCGGTAAACCACCGACATGGTTCGACAGAACAAAGTCCCCTAAGCAAAACCCAACCTCATTTGACTTCCTAGGGCACCCCTGTGCTGCAAAAATAGATTTTTTAATCTGGCCATCTCGTCCCTTGCTCGTGATGCACGATCGCGATCAAAGAATTTGCAGGTTCACGTCCAAGGAATAAAAACTGTTGCAATTTAAGAAATTCAAAGAATTACAGTAAACCACCACAATGGTTCAACAGAATGAAGCCCCCTGAGTGAAACCCATCCTTATTTGTCTTCCTAGGACACCCCTGGGCTGAGAAAATTGATTTTTTAAATCTGGCCATCTTGTCCCTCACTCGCGATGCACGATCGCGATCAAAGAATTTCACGATCAAATAATTTGCAGGCTTGCAATCAAAGAAATTGCATGCTTCGTGAACAAGAGCGAGGACAAGATGGCCAGATTAAAAAAAACTATTTCCTCAGCCAGAAATACCCTAGGAAATCAAATGAGGGTGGATTTTGCTCAGGGAGCTTCGTTCTGCCCGATCTGAATAAAATCAATAATGTTTTCAATATCCTTGGTAGTCTAGTGGCCCCCCATGTGCATAAAAAAATAATGTTCTGCATAGCCTGATAGTCTAGCAGCCCCCCCAATGTCCATCCAACAAATAATGTTGTCCGTATCCCTAGTTGTCTAAGCGCCCCAATGTGTATCAATAAATAATGTTTGAATAGCCGGTAGTCTAGTGGTCCCCCCAAAACTGTACAAAAAAAATAATGTTCTTCTTATCCATGGTAGTCTAGCAGCTGTATAAAATTGATATTGTACTGTATATCCCTGGTATCTAGTGGCCCCCCATGTGCATTAAATTAATAATGGTCTTTGTATCCCTGGTAGTCTAGCAGCCCCCCGATCTGTATAAAATTAATATTGTTGCCCATGTCCCTGGTAGTCTAGCGGCCCCCCAATCATTATAAAATACTTTATGATCTCCAATTCCTTGGTAGTCCAGTGGCCCCCACCCCCTCCCAGCTGTGCCAGTCCACCCAGCACCCCCCACCCTTCCCCAGTCGATGACTGGCACAGTCCATCTCTCCCCTCCATGGCCAGCCGCTGACTGTGTGTATTAGCAGAGCTAATGCAAAGAGGCACTCAGAAATAATTTCTGAGGACCTCTTGCATTAACACTGCTAATACACACAGGTCGATGGCTGACCGTGAGGTGAGAGGTGGTTGTGCCAGTCGCCAGCTGTGAAAGGGTGGGGGTGCTGGGTGGCTGGTGGATGGCACGGTTGGGGTAAATACTAGACAACCAGGAATTGGAGATTAATGTATTTTATAATGATTCGAGGGCCACTAGACTACCAGGGATATGGGCAACAAAATTAATTTTATACAGATCAGGAGGGGATGCTAGACTACAAGGGATACGAAGACCATTATTAATTTCAATGCACATTGGGGCGGCTGCTAAACTACCAGGGATATACAGAACACTATCAATTTTATACAGATGGGGGGCCGCTAGACTACCATAGAAATGAAGAACATTATTTTTTTGTACAGATCTGGGGGACCGCTAGATTACCAGGGCTATACAAAACATTATTTATTGGATACACATTGAGGGAGCCTCTAGACTACCTGGGATACAGACACCATTACTTGTTGGATGCACATTGAGGGGGCTGCTAGACTAGCAGGGATATGCAGAACATTATTTTTGTATGCACATGGGGGGGCCGCTAGACTACCATGGATATTGAAAACATTGATTTTATTCAGATCAAGCAGAACAAAGCCCCCTGAGCAAAACCCACCCTCATTTAACTTCCTAGGGTACCTCTGGGCTGAGAAAATTGATTTTTAAATCTGGCCATCTCATCCCTCACTCACAATGCACGATCGCGATCAAAGAATCTCGCAATCAAAGAATTTGCAGGTTTGTGATCAAAGATCGCTAGCGAGACGGGAATTAAGCTTTTAAAAGCTTATAACTCTATTTTTTGACTAATTTGGATGAAACCAAAGGCATGGCTCAATAGAACTGAGTCCCCTTAGTAAAACTCATCCAAGTTTTTCTTCAGAATTGACTCCTGAGCCGAGAGATTTGTGTTTTTCCTATCGGACATTTAAAAACAAGATGGTGGACCTCACGATCAAAGAATTTTTTAAATTCTCGGGGACAAAGATTCATGAACCACGGGCCTGCAAATTCCTTGATCGCCAGGTGGGACCAGAACCCCATTCTTTGTTCGCTAAACATACATATAAATTTTCCCATTGACTTATAATGGGAACTTAAAACTAGCATAACTTTTGAATGCCTTAATATTTTTCACAGACAAAAAGCAGCATGTTTGGCCAGCAAAGCTTTTTCAAATGAGCCATCTCGCAAAGTGGCACGCCACACAATGGCCATTCAGGGTCAAATCCCAAATCCCAAAAGCTGCCTCCAAAAATGGATAATTTTGCATTTTTCAGCATTTTTGTATGCAAAGACTGTAAGTCTGACCAAAACACAATTTGGCAAATCAAGAAATCTACCATGTCCCAACACGCATACCAAATTTCAGGCAAATCCGTTGAATGGGTCCAAAATTATTAATGTGTAAAATTTAGAGTTTAACATAGAAGTGACAACTGAACCCTAACTATAGTGGTGCGACCGTGCCACTGTAATATATATATATATATATATATATATATATATATATATATATATATATACACATATATATATATATATATATATACATATATATAGTTATTTATCTTCTTTGCAAAAATAATTTTGTTAATGCATCCAGCGACAAACGTTTGGAAATATGGGGTCGGATATTCAAAGCCCTATGTCGGACGCAAGGTGCTTGCATCAAACAGTTGTGCCATAACTGGCACCTTGCATCTGAAGATGATGCTGGGAGCTATTCAGCAAAGTTGGTTTGCACCAGACTTGCCCAAAAAAATTGCTGTGGCATGGTGCTAGGGGACTTGTGGCTGATGCAGGCTGCTATATTCCCTAAATTTGTATTCAGAGAACCCTTCCAGAGGAAAATGGTCTAAATACTGTTAGACCATCAAAAAGCAGGTGTAATGGTACTTAGACACCCTCTGGGAGGGTTGTAAGCCATGTGTCACAGTATCTCCCCAGCCCCTATCTGCCAGTAAGGTTTATTATTGTAAGTAATCCCCTGGTGATCTAGTGCCCCCCAAGACCGGATGTGCCCATAAGAGTAGGTATTGACAGTATGTAATTCCCTAGTAATTTAGTGGCCCCCCCACCCCGATCTGCCAGTAAGTGCTATTACAATAAAGAATCCACTGGTGATCTTGTGTCTCCAAGCCCCGATAAGCCTGTAAGAGGTATTAGTGCAAGGCATTAATTTCCTGGTGATCTAATGCCCCCCCCAGCACCAATGTGCCTGTAAAAGGTATTATTGCAAGGCATTATTTCCCTGGCAATCAAGTGGCCCCCCACCGAGCAAGTAGTGCCCACCATCCCACTCCCCCCATCCCAACCCCTGATCCAGTAACCAGCACACCCCTCCTCACACCACCATGTCCAGCCACCGAATGAACTGTCAGAGCATATAATTGTCCCTCAGTCTATAATAGTATCCATATGCCCATGTGAAAGTACAGGGACTTTCAGGCCCCATGCTCCCTTGCATACATGTTGTAATTGTCCCTCATTTACATATGCTCCCATCAGTCTATAATGGTATTCTTGTGCAGAGGGGTGGATTAAGTCCCATGCCATACTCCACCCCCAACGCCATAGTAACACAGAGCACCTCATGCCTTACTTCACCACCCAGGGCCATAATAAGGGTCAAGGATCTGTTTTATGGGGGGTACACACCATGCAACATACACCAAATTGTAGGCAAAGCAGTACAGCTCACACGTTGTGAATGCATGCCACAGTATCACAGTCACCTTAGCCCCATTTATTACAGTTCACCTGTAGCTTTAAACAAGGCCTGGAAACATGCAAAACAGTGTACTACACCACACCAGTCCATATTACAAAGTGTTTTTGAGATATAGCTGCTGAAACATGCCCCAACCATTACAATGTTATCCTATGAGAAATGCCGAAACTTCAAATTCTTAGAAAATGGAGCAGATAAAAATGTTGCCACCAAAATAGCAAAATACAAATGTTCAGAAAAAGCTGGTTTTACCTTAAAAATTTCATACCAAAATTCCAAACCACTTTCGAAATACGGCAAGGCAAAGCATTGCCTAAATCCTAATGTTATCCTATGGGAAACAAACTGAAATTTAATTGTTTATAACTATGTAACACATTAATAAATTTTCATCAAACCACCAAATGGTGCATCTGTGGGGCAAGCCCTTTGTACTCTGAAAATTTCACCCCCAAAACCCAAACTGTTTATTTCCTATGAAGTGACATATAAACAGACATAAAAAAGAAAGTTATGCCTCAAATTGAGGGAAAAAGAAATGGCTGTTTTGTGAAAGACTGAGTCCTTTTGCCGCAATGTACAGCACAACTCCCCCCCTTCTTATTTCACAAAAGTACTGCCATAATTTGTGAAAGAGAATCCTAAACTGACAAAATAAATATATTTCTTGCCATTGTTTGGCCAAACTGACCCCAGATTCTGATTCCTCAGGCTCCAATTAGGCAAATACAAGTGTTCGTGTTTACCAACTGCCTATATTTTTTAAAATATTGAAGTTTTTCTGCCTCACTAACTGAAACAAGATGGCAGAAGCACGAAACAACATTCCCTATTTGCAAAAGAGAATGGCACTTTCACGAAAGAGAAACACACTTTCACAGGGGACATTTAATAACTTTTGAATGGATTGATGCTTCTTCACCAAACCATCAAAAGGCCCATCTGTGACCCAAGCTCGATATATCCTAAAAATTGCAGACTAAAAGCTCCAGCCATTTCTGAGAAATGCTGTGATGAAGAATTTACACAAAAATGGTTATTTCCACATTTTTTGATACTTCATATCTCCGCACCCGAACATCTGACTGGAAAGACCCAGCAGCATCAAGAGATCTTGTGTCCTTGATGGCCCATGCAAAATTTCATGTGAATTGATCAAATGGCTGCAATGATATTAAAGTGCAAAATTTGGGGTTTAACATAGAAGTGATTGTTGAACCCTAACTATGGTGGTGCTACTATCTCAACCTAATCACTATGGTCACATAGAAATTAATTCTACAGCATTGGTTTGATCAAAATATCCCATAATTTCTGGAATGGTACAGAGAAATGTCACACATTTTATGTATTTTATGTATATTAGCACCAACCCAAGATACTTTTTCATTGTATGTCCAGAGATGGGGTTCTCTTGAAAATTGGTTGTCCAATCTTATTAATTAATGAATGTACTGTAATTGCATAATTTGCAGTGATTAATCTTCATTTAAATTTGTTTACCGCCCCTGTTTTTTATGCACTGATTATTTCACAGTTATCTGTATTATCTAATTATGAAAGGGAAGGGTCAGAGACAGAAGGGATAGAGATGGCTTATACTAGACATATAAGTAAGCATTTGAAACTGTCATGAGAATTTATGACTGAACTGGTTGTTTGTTCTTGAAAGAGAAAATCAATAATTGCACCACTATAATATGTGTGTGTGTGTGTGTGTGTATTACCCATATGTCAGGGAAGGAAAACAACATTTTGGCTCATTAAACAAAATAGCTCAAATCACAAGTTAAACAAGCATTTGTCAATGCCGAATGTTTGCTTGCTGGTATTAGCGTTGGGAATGCAGGAGTTAGAGAGATGCAGAATAGGAATGGCAGTGAAGTATTGAAGTTCACGGCAATCCTACCTCCATCCTGTAGAGATGGACAGGCATTGGGGTAAGTGTTTGGGTCATCACCCATGAGGGTCATGCAATGTCACCTCACCCTATTCTGCAGACACCGGCACATGTTGAGGTGTGCCTTAGGGTTTTTGGCTTTACAGTCATCCCATTCCATAAGGACATATGCTGAAATGAGTGCATCATAGAGGAATGGGGTGAGATCTGGGGCCGAAGAGTCCAAGGTACACCTTGATGCCTCTCAGTGGCAGGGGGGTGGGGTTGGGATGGCATGAGCAGTACAGTCGGCAATCCATAGGCACACCCAATGCCTGTCCATCTGTACAGGGTAGGTTATGGTTAGAAACACTAATGCCTCGGACGTTTGTTGGCATTTACAGTACAAATTGTCAACATGGCCTTTTGTGACCCAACCGCATGAAAGTATTTGGGACCTCTTCTCATGCAGAGTGGCAGTGTGATTTTGTCAATGAGTCCCGAACATTGAGTTCCAAGAGTGACAGTGCCATTCTGTACCACATGCATAAAAACACAGACTGGGCAGGATGTAAAAAATGACAGCTGTACCATCCATAGGGAGGTGTGAAGAGATGGCAATGCTGAAAATCTGTAGTGGGAATATTTTTTTTTAAAACTTCTTTATTAAAGTTTTATTATTTCCAACATTGAGACATACATACAAACACCCCAGGTTACATGCCCGGGCCCATATCCCCAAACTGGATATGAATACTATATACATCCCCCAAAACTATTTACAATCACAGTTATATATTATCACAACCTAACACTTAGTCCATTTGTATTATAGTGACCTGTAGTGGGAATATTAAGAATGCTCACATTTCCGAGCTTACGTAGAAATTGAGCTTAGTGAAATGACCATTCGATTTTGCAAGGTACTATATTTGTATTATGTTCAGTGCATTAGTATTGTGAACGTTTTACAGTTTCTCATGAGGCAGACTTGAATGCTAACATGGAATTTCACTAGCTGTGTAATGTTTTTTGATGCTTTGTAACATAAATATTTGAATTGATGATCAAATATGAACTGCTGCTACTTCAAACTAATACCATAAGGTATATTTTTTAAATTTACAGTATGAATAAGCAAGATTATTAGTGATACTACAGATTAACTGAGGACATTAATAAATCAAATTAAGTTGACAGTGCTTGTCAATTAACAAAGTGAGGCTGTAAGGAATCACTCAACAGAAGAGTCAAATAGAACTGATCATGACTTCAGTACTCATTGGCAAGGGAAAAAATGCACTGAAACTTTACAGAGACCAACTTACATTGTAAGACTTTCTTTTTCCTTTTCTACATTGTTGCAATCATTGTAATTAGCCTGCCTGCCCCCCAAATAACATGCATTGATTCACAAAAAAAGGATTTGAGCAGACACTTAGAAAGGAGCATGGCGCCCCGACAGTTTTGTAACCAACATAAAGTGCATGTAGAAAAAAGGGGAAGGAAGTCAGAGATCATATGTTATTATAAATAACACTCAACATGTTATGGGGCATTAAGCTCTCAGGAACAGCACTCCTTTATGGGGACTAATGACACTAAGATACAGAGGGAGGAGTCAGCACACCATAAATTATCAACAGAAAAAAAATGATAAAGGGAGTAATGGTGTGCTTCAGTATTTGACTTACATGATCATTTCTGGTTGGATGGCCAATCGCTGATACCAACTGTCTGAATTTTAATTGTTTACATATATCAAATTCATAGTGTGATTAATGGTCAGATACAGACAATATTTACTTTACTTAGGAAGTCTGTAATAAAGTTACCTAATGAAATATAACAGCAACGGTTTGTGCTGACATGATATTTTCTTTCTTTAATTGGTTTCCACTTTTTCATAATAACTATGTAAATTATCATGCATTATGCTAAAATCAAACCACCAACAGGTTTCAGTTATCTTTGCTTAAAAAGTGTTAGTTTTATTTTTAAGTTAATTGCTGAACTCTTTTTGGGATCTATTAGCCTGACCTACTCTTGTATTCGTCGCAGTTCGCACTCACTTTCATTCTTGCTCTTCAGTAGCAGTAATGGTCTGACCTGGGAATAAAGCTTTTTCATTTATTCCTACTGAATGTTTTTCTTAATCAGTACATTTCACAGTAAAACAAAAAATACAACCAGACTTTTTAGACACCCACTTATATTGTCAGACTCACTTTCTTTTTTTCATTTCTGTATTGTTATCATCATTGTAAATAGCCTGTACCCCCTCCGAAAATAACACCATGCAGTGATTCAAAAAAAAAAAAAAAAGAATTTGAACAGGCACTTAGAATGAAGCATGGCACCCAACAGTTTTGATACCAACATAAAGTGCATGTAGAAGAAAGAGGGAAAGGAAGTCAGTGATCATGTGTTATTAGGAATACATAGATACATAGATACATAGACAGTGTCAGCAGATAAGGGCCTATGGCTCACCCAGTCTGCCCATTTGAGCTTGTACGTTCAGTTTACGTTTTCCTAGAAGTCTGCTGCCCCTTACCCCTGACCTCCAGAATTCCTTTATGTCTATCCAATGCATTCTTAAATCCCGTGATTGTTTCAGCCCCCACCACTTCCTCTGGCAGGGTGTTCCACTTGTCCACCACCCGTTCTGTGAAGAAATTCTTCCTCATGTTTCCTCTGAATTGTCCTTCCTCCAACTTCATTCCATGCCCTCTAGTCCTGGAACATCTTTTTCACTTAAAAATAGTGTATTCCTGCACCCTGTTCCTCCCTGTAAGATACTTGTATGTCTCTATCATATCCCCCTCTCTCCCTCCTCTCCTCCAGGGAGTACATGTTCAGTTCCTTCAACCTGTCCTCATAGGACTTGTGATGCAATCCATGCACCATCTTTGTTGCCCTCTTCTGAACCTTCTCTACCCTGTCTATGTCCTTACGTGGTAAGGTCTCCAGAACTGTACACTGTACTCCAGGTGGGGCCTCACTAGTGTCTTGTATAGTGGAATTATAACCTCCCTTTTCCTGCTGGTGATGCCCCTGCCTATGCATCCCAGCATCCTATTTGCTTTACCTGCTGCCTTGTCAAACTGTTTCCCTACCTTATGGTCAGCAGCGATGATAACCCCAAGATCCCTTTCCTGCTTGGTGCATGCTATATCCTCACCCCCCAACTGATATATTGTGCCAGGGTTTTTGTGCCCCATATGCATTATCTTGCACTTCTTTGCATTGAATTTCAACTGCAAATCTGACCATTCTTCAAGTTTCTGCAGGTCCCTTCTTATTCTGTCACACCCTCTGGTGTGTCTACTCTGTTACAGAGCTTGTGTCATCAGTGAACAGTGAAATTCTGCCTTCTAGGTCCTGCGCAATGTCACTGATGAAGATGTTGAATAGGACCGGTCCCAGCACTGATCCCTGTGGTACCCCACTGGTCACTCTTCCCTCTGTGGAGTGACAGTCATTTACCACCACCCTCTGTGTCCTGCCACCCAGCCAGTTACCTACCCACCACACTACTGTCCTGCCCACACCCATATTCCCCAGTTTGTATAATAGTCTTCTATGTGGCACAGTGTCAAAAGCCTTGCTGAAGTCCAGATAGGCCATGTCCACTGCCCTCCCCTGATCCACCTCCCTAGTCACCCAGTCAAAACATTCAATAAGGTTGGTCTGACATGACCTCCCCCTGGTGAAACTATGCTGCCTTGGGTCCTGTAGTCCATTGACAACCAGATGTTCCACCAATCTCTCCTTCAGTAGTGCTTCCATGATCTTCCCCACTACCGAGGTGAGGCTGACTGGTCTGTAGTTCCCCGCTTCCTCTTTGTTCCCACTTTTGTATAAGGGGACTACGTCTGCTATCCTCCAGTCTTTGGGTACCTCCCCTGTTTCCAGTGATCGGCTAAACAGGATAGCCAGAAGTTCAGCCACCACCTCTCTTAGTTCTTTAAGGACCCTGGGGTTCCCCATAACACTCAACATGTTATGGCGCATTAATCTCTCAGGAACAGCACTCCTGTATGAGGACTAGTGACCCCGAGATACAGAGGGAGGAGTCAGCACACCATAAATTATCAACAGAAAAAATGATAAAGGGAGTTATGGTGTGCTACAGTATGTGACTTACATGATCATTTGTATTTGGATGGCCAATCAGTGATACCAACTGTCAGAATTTTAATTGTTTACATATATCAAATTCTTGTGTAATTAATGGTCAGATATGGACGTTTTTTTATTTTACTTAGGAAGTTTGTAATAAAGTTACCTAATGAAATATAACATCAATGGTTTGTGCTGGCATGATTCTTTCTTTGATTGGTTTCTACTTTTTCATAGTAACTATGTAAATTATCATGCATTATGCTAAATTCGAACCACCAACAAGTTTCAGTTATCTTTGTTTAAAAAGTGTTAAAATGCTATTTTTAAGTTAATTGCTGAACTCTTTTTGGGATCTATTAGCCTGACCTACTCTTGTATTCATCGCAATTCGCACTTACTTTCATTCTTGCTCTTCAGTAGCTGTAATGGTCTGACCTGGGACTAGAGCTTTTTCATTTATTCCTACTGAATTTTTTTCTTAATCAGTACAATTTACAAATAAAACAAAAAATACACCCAGACTTTTTAGAAACCCACTTATGTTGTCAGACTCTCTTTCTTTTTTTCATTTCTGTATTGCTACCATCATTGTAATTAGCCTGCACCCAACTCCGAAAAAACACCATGCAATGATTCAAAAAAAAAAAAAAAAAAAAGGTTTGAATAAGCACTTAGAATGGGGCACGGTACCCCAACAGTTTTGATACCAACATAAAGTGCATGTAGAAGAAAGAGGGAAAGGAAATCAGCAATCATGTTTTATTAGAAATAACACTCAACATGTTTTGGGACATTAATTTTTCAGGAACAGCACTCCTGTATGGGGACTAGCGACTCCGAGATACAGAGGAGAGAGAGACTAATGACAAGACAGAAGTCCACATTTTTCTGTTTTTTTTTTTCATAATACCACAGCACCCTGTAGGCAGAGTGTGAGCCATAGCTGTACACTGAACAGTAAAAAAATCCTTGCTGAAATGCCCAGGTATAAAGCATTTACCAAGCGACCAATTTGCTCATTGCATATTATTTCCTGCCCTCTTTTTAAGTATTCAATATATTTAAAGTCGTCATAAAAGTTCTCACAGAGATATCAAGATTTATAAAGTTCTCTGCAGATTTTAGTTATTTAAAACCAAAAGCCTTAATATACTGTAAAATTCCTCCTCGTTAATGTGCAACCAGAAGAAATCACTTGAATTTTTATGTTGGTATAAAAACTGCCAGGGTGCCACGCTCCTTACTAAGTGTCTGCTTCAAATCTTTCTTTCTTTTTTTTTTTTTTTTTGTAAATCATTGCATGTTTTTGTGTGGTGGGGTGTAGGCTAATTAGAATGGGAAGTTGAATAAAAGCTCAGTGAAGTTCAGCATAATGGATAGTGGCAGTGAATCACAGGGTAGTTAAGTAACTTGTTCAAGAACATGCACTGAGTTGGTGGTGGTGGGATTTAAGCAAGGGTCTCCAGCTTCACAGTTACAGTATATGTGCTCTTAGTGACCATACTTAACATACTTATTAAACATTATCTACATTCTGTCTTGGGGGAGTCTCCTTGGCATTTGGAGGCAAGTTCGCTATTTGCTGTATTGTCTACGTTGGCAGTACATCTTATCGAGATATTTAAGATATAATGTGCATTACAAGTGTATTAAGCATTGAAATGTATACAGTTCCCTATTTTCTGTATCTCTGCATTGTCTGATGTTGTAACTAAAAGAGTGTTTGGGCTGTAACAGAACAACCAAAAGTAATGCTGTGTAGTCTGGCCATGAAAATATATCACATCTTATCCACCTCCCATCCAGTTATACCAGTATGTAAAAACAGTATTAACCTGTCTCATACACTCATAACAACTATCCATTCTGCATCCATCCCACATGGTGTACATTGATCTATTTTCCTGTGTCACCAATGCAAGTCTATGGGGAGAATTTATCTGCAGATGGCTCCAAATCACTGTAAAATGGTGTACCCCCCTACAGAGTGGGAGACCTGCATTATGGAGTTCTGTTATGTATGGTGGTGATTGGTACTTTTGTGGTATTCCACTCCCCTTTTTAGATTCCTGTTGACCCTGAACATGAAAGATTCACTTGGTTCAATTCTTCAGCTTGGAAGAAAGGGTGGGATGGTAAAAGAACTGTAGAACAGGTACATACAGTACTAATGATACTGCTGTAGGTTTTGGCTGGAGCTTATTTGACTGCATTGAAACTGAAATTACTTAAGAAATCAGTCACCATGATGACATCACAAAAGCAATGACTGGGGGAAGTTGTTGATTTGTTGAGTCCCTTTGCCTTTCATGCCATTGGGGGAAGTGTGAATGCCTGTGTTGATGAGCTGAAGGAAACTGGAAGAAGCAGACCACAGAGCCTGTAACCCAACAATTTTGTGTGTTTATAGTAATGATTTCCAAGTATAATTCTCAAACAAAGCCAATGTACTACAGTACATTATATCAGTTCCATACACCCAACATTACACATCTTTGGAGAAATGGGGTACTAGCTAGTATCATTTTTGTCCAGGGATGTGTATAAAATGAACCCTCTCAATCAATTCCTCCAAGTATTATCAAACAAATGACTAAAATTAATTATAAAAAAATATAAATATAGAAGCTTCCATGACCATCCATTTTATGTTTGCACTAAAAAAGTAGCTCAATTTTCTCGATGCATTGTAATATAAATATTTGAATTGATAATGATTCATATATGAACTGCTGCTACTTCAAACTAGAATCATATGGTATACGTTTTAAATTTACAGTATGAATAAGCAAGATTATTAGTGATACTACAGGTTAACTGAGGACATTAATAAATCAAATTAAGTTGACAGTGCTTGTCAATTAACAAAGTGAGGCTGTAAGGAATCACTCAACAGAAAAGTCAAATAGAACTGATCATGACTTCAGTACTCATTGGTCTCTCGATGAATTCCTCCCAGTATTATCAAACAAATGACTAAAAAGTATTAAAAAAAATAAAAATATAAAAGCTTCCATGACAAAGAATCGCTCAATAAAAAAGTCAAATAGAACTGATCATGACTTCAGTATTCATTTGCCAGGGAAAAAATGCACTGAAACTTTACAGAGACTGACTTACATTGTAAGACTTTCTTTTTTCTTTTCTACATTGTTGCAATCATTGTAATTAGCCTGCCCCCCCCCAAAAAAAACATGCATTGATTCACTAAAAAAGGATTTGAGCAGACACTTAGAAAGGAGCATGGCACCCCGACAGTTTTGATACTAACATAAAGCACATGTAGAAAAAATAGGGAAAGGAAGTCAGCGATCATGTGTTATTAGAAATAACACTCAACATGTTATGGGGCATTAATCTCTCAGGAGTGAGTTGGTGGTGGTGGGATTTAAACAAGGGTCTCCAACTTCATGGATACAGTATACGTGCTCTTACTGACCAAACTTAACATACTTTCTATCTTTGATCTGACTTGTGCGTAGCCTTTTGAGCCTGATGTTGTGCGTCTTTTTCTGCGAGAGAAAGTCCAAGTAGCACACAACTGGATGCCTATAAAAAGACAACTAGCCAAATCCAGAACGGAAAAGGCAATGCACAAATAATTGTTGGGGAGGGCAGGGGCAGATTCAGGCTAAGATGTTGACAGTATTCCTAAAAATCAGCAAGAGGCGGGTTCAGGGGGATGTGCCTTCTGAGGTGGGGACCCCTGGCCAGAAATTGTTTTCTATGAGTATACTCAGAGTACCTGAGATGATCATTCTAAGAACCAAAAACACACTTATTCCAATGTGTTCAGCTAAGAAAATAGCCATGTTTAAAATAAAAAAGATGGGATCCAATTGATGTTTGAAGTAAAAAATTAAAGAAGCACACAAGAAACTATCAAAAATCTATTTTATTGTGTAAGCCTTTTTAAAACAGTCATTGGTGCATTAAAAAAATCTTCACAGATGAGCTGTAATACATGCAGGTAGAATGCATATAATACACATTGGTGCCAGACAGGATGAAATGCAGTGCTATGCAGAATTCGTAGAATCAAAGAAATCTGACAGCAGAAAAGGACCTCTCAGGCCCATCCAGTCTGCCCCTCCCTCCTCTACTCATGACCTTGACAGTGACCTCCCACCCTCCCACTGGCCAACTCCTTATGTCTGTCTCATGTTCGCTTGAATCCCTCTACCATTTCAGCCCCCACTGCCTCCTCAGGCAGTTTGTTCCATGTCTCCACCACCCTCTCTGTGAAGTAACACCCCACACATTGCCCTTAAATCTTTTCAGGATTTGGGAGGCAGTATAGCACAGTGGTTTAAGGCTCTGAGCTACAAATCTGGTAACATCTAGCAGACCAGACCTGGATTTTAATCCCACAGCTTCCACTTGCATACTTGTGTGACCTTAAGCAAGTCACTTAACTTCCCTGTGCTCCCAGGTTGCACCTGTAAAAAAGCTCTCAGCTTAGTGTGCTAGTCCTGGTTAAACAACTAACAAAAAAAAAAAAAATCTTACTCCTACCAATATTAGACTATGAATTCTAGTTTCGTATCATCTTTCCTTGTAAATAAACTCCCCACCCTAACCTTATTATTCACATTCTTAAAAGTTTTCTATCATGCCCTTTTTTCCCATCTAGTCTCCAATGGGTACAGATCCAGTCTCCTACACCTTTTCCTCATAGGGCTTTCCCTGCATACCGAGCATCATTTTGGTTCCCTTTCTCATGCAGGGTACTGTGTAGTTTAATAACACGTCTTCTACTACAAGGGCAAGAGGAAAAAAAACAACTGTTATTCTCAAAAGAAGTGCCAGGGAAAGTAAGGCCAAAAAAAGTTGACTTTTAGGAATTATAAAGAAACACAGTAAGAAGAGGACAAGGCAGTGTATACAGAGAAGCAGAGAGGCAGGGAAGGAGGTCAGGAGTGTAGAAGCCCAAACAGAGGTTAAAAATAACAAAAGAAGTTAAGAAGGGGGATAAAACCTTCTTTAGGTACATTAGTGCATTGAGGGAAAAACAGTGGGGGTGGGGGGAGGTTGTGAGGCTAAAAGAGGAGGAAGGAGAGAGCATGGAAGGAGACCAGAAACAACATCAATCCTGAACAAATATTCTGTTCAGTTTTCACAGAGGAAGAGGAAGGAGAAGGAACACAGCAAAGAAACCAGATAGGAAGAGATGTGGACACCAGTCCATTTACAGAGGATAATGTCATAAAGGAACTCATGAAACAGAGGGTGGACTAGGTGGTGGGACCAGACGGGTTACATCCTAGGATATTGAGGGAGTTAATGGAGGTGCTGGCAGCACCACTGGCTGCCCTGTTCAATAAGCCACTGGATACAAGAGTGGTTCCAGAGGACTGAAGGGGGGTAGATGTAGTCCCTCTCCACCAAAGTAGGAGCTGAGAGGTGGCTGGGAACTATATACCTGTCAGCCTGACCTCAGTGATGGAAAAAACATTATGGAATCACTACTAAAGGAAATGATAGTGGAGCACCTGGTAAGCAGCAGAGCACAAGATCCAATAACATGTCAAACAAATCTGATAGATTTCTTTGATGGGTGACCAGGAAGTGGATCGTGCTGGGGGCTGTGAATGCAGCCTACCTAGATTTCAGTAAGGCGTTTGACACCATTCCTCTAATTAATGAAAGCTTCTGCTTCCAGGACTCCACATATCAAAGTACTGCATCTTATGTGGCAATTCTGATGAGAGGACTCTGATATACAGTACATTTTATTCCCAAACGTTTAAAACAACACTGCAACTGTGAAGGTCAGCATTTCTTACTAACAGTTTTGATTAAAACTTTTTATGTAGCTTATCCCGTTCACTTTTTTAAAAACTCTCGAGTCAGTCCAGTTCTATGAAAAAGTCATTAATTATTACCTACTGCAGCACTGTGTGAATAAGAAAAACAAACATCCTCATTAGTCCAGGAAATACAGTCCTGCTAGTGCATTCACTCAGTTTGCAGTTTTAAAGTACAAAATGTTTTTCTACTCAACTCTCATAGACGAGCTACTGTACACACCCGGACCTGATATTTTGTCCAGGTATGTTGATGGTCTATGTGAATTGAATAGCAAAACATTTGTGTACTTCAAAACTGCAAACTGAGTGACTGCACTAGTAGGACTGTATTTTCTGGACTAATGCGGATTTTTATTTTTAACTCACACATTGCTGAGGTAGGTAATAAATGAATTTTGACTCAAGAGCTTTTAAAGAATTGAACGGGGTAAGCTACCTAAAAAATTCTTATCAAAGCTGTTTGTGAGAAGTGCTGACCTGTCCAGAGTTGCGCATTGTTTGTAAGTAGTATTTTCAAGTCCCTCGATGTGTGCACTCTTGACATGTTGATTTAAAAGTGAGCCACCGCACCTATGATCCTTTTCAGTCCCAAACTGTCTTTCCAGTACTTGACTGGTTTCAAAGGATGAATAGCTCACACACAAAAAATACAAATAATTCAAAAATAACAGCACCTGTCTGCAAATGCAGGTATAAGGGATACTGCAGCTGGAAGGCTCATAGCAAGATCTCCATGCTCTAAGGTGGTAAGGCACTATCCAAGTCAAGGGCAATTCTACCATCGCTGGATCAGGGAAGGTATATTTTGTACAGAGTTAAAGCAGTCAGTGTCACACACTGAGAGTGCTGCCGATTTGAGGGGAAAGCAAAAACAAAACAAACACCACATTCTGTGAGTCTCTGGACAGCTGTTTCTCTCAGTTAAAATCTTTTGTTCTATCACTGAGAAATTTACAAAACAACAGGCACAAGGAGGCACAGAAAATACTGCCCCTTAGTGCAGAAATTCACCATTGCTAAGGTACTGTATCACAGTTACGCAGGCTGCAGCCTAGTGTAAAATTTCAATCCGAGCTGTCACAAAGTTAGCTATGTCATCAAAGACAGGTGCTGCAAACCACACAGGAGAGAAACACATAACAAGAACTCTGTGACAGAATTATTTAAATTGTGTAAAACGAGTGAACTTGTCAAAATGTACAACAGAACATTTTCCTAACTCCTCAACAATATATTTGCATTAGCGCATCCTTTAAATAAGCTATATGGCTCATTTCACCAATAAGCCATTTATCTCATGCCCTGTCAGAAAATCGGGCTGCTAAACTGTGATTTCCATCAGGGTAGTCTGGGAGGGTGAACACAGTGATCTAGTGCTTCAGCTCTACTAACCCCCCACACACACAACTAGCACAAACAGCAGTAGCTATAAAATAAATCCTGAGCCAGGTGAGAATAGGAAGGAAAAAAATGAAACTGAACTGCTCACTGTGCCCTTTTAATCCGGCCATGCAGCCAAGCGAGTCCACAACTTTCCCCTACCAAACTTCAACCACCAGCAGCAACCGTTTCTGCTATTTGGCAGCAGCCCACTGAGTCATCACTAAAGGATTAGGTTAAAAATCAGTAAATCACGGACGGACCCTTAACGATGCTTTTTTTATTTTTCTCTTCCCCATGCCTGGTGTCCTGAATTGGCAGTCTGTTGTAACATCGGAACACTATTGATTGCAGCAGTCCTAAAACAAAGTTGTAAAATGTCATTTTTTTTATTCTTGAGTTAAAGGTCATTTTACAACATGTTTGGTGGGAAAGGAAATAATTAAAAACACTCTTGAGGTGGGAGCAGCCCCGCCTCTCAAAGTTTACACAGACGGCCAGTCACTATGCTCCACTGTACATCCTCTGAGCAGCTAGCGACGCTGTAGAATAACACTGACAGCACAATTTAACTTGCCTGAACAATAACTAAAACAATTCTTTTGACTTTGTGGGACTTACTGCTCAAAAAATGCACTTATTTTCCTCTGCTTGATATGCTGTGCTCCTGACATACCTGCTTTCCTGGTAGCCATTTTCCGGTAGTTCTGACAGGAATTTGAAATGTCAAATTCCAAAATGGCTATCTGGAATGTGCCGGCATTCTGACAGTATTCTGGAATACATCAGAATACTGTGTGAATCCGCCCCTGGAGGGACATTATAAGCTCTCATCTCCCTAAAACCACAAAAAATTTTAAATGTCAAAGTCCTAATTTTTTTAAAGGGAACTTGGTAATTTACATGGTGCAACATATACTGTACACCAAACATGTACTGTACTGTATGTAAACGTGGAAGTAACCAGGCACAAATACTTAATAAAAACAATGGGAGCATCTAGAAAGCACCCAAGCAAATTATATAACCCCCCCAAAATTCTAAAAAAGTGGTGTACTCTTTCATGAGTTATATCGTAAATGATAATAATTGACATCATTTTTTGTTTGTGGACAGATTCAGATCTTCTTTCAGATGATTATTGTAATTTTTTATAAATTTATTTAAATTAATTTAAAGAGCAGTCCACGCTTACTTCTTCCATGCATTCATGAAAATGTATTCCTGAGAATGCTTTGTTAACTGTGACTTTTATTTTTTTTATTTTTTGGTGATGTGCACTCTTCTATTATTACTGGGGGAAGGAGACTACTGGACAGGACAGCACAATCTGTGTGGGCTTTTTGCAGGTCCATGCAATAATGTTTAACTCCTGTGCTGCAAATACAGTACACTGGCAATATTGCAGCCATGTGTCAACTCTGAAAAGGCAATACTGCAGCACACACACCAGCTTGCATAGACAGTAGTCATCTACAGCTGCCTGCTAAGAGCAGGTGTGTGCGGGTGTATTTGACATGACTCTCCGGCTGCACTTTGGAGTGTAAATCTGGTGCAGATGTCATGGTCCACTGAGGTTTGCAAAAAGCGCCTGTCAATGCAAATTGCAATGCTGGAGCAAACCGCTGACAATCCAATCACTTATTGGTCATTTTTTTGATTAGGTGATGCTAATGATTTTTCTCCACTTGATTTTTCTTTACTTTATACTTCATGAAACAGCATTACATCACTAATACACCACCCTCACCCCTTGCATGTCACTGTCCACACCCATTTCTAGTCACCCAAGGCACTTTGACCTTCAGTCTGGTCGTCAATACTGGCACCCTGAAGTGCACCAAAATCACTACAGGCTCACCAAAGATCTACACTAAAGACCACAACAACCACACTACAGTGCAGACCAGCTGAATTAACCCCTCACACACTGCAGTAGAATGTTGTATAACAGCCTTAACAATGTGTGTGTGGGGCATAATAAAAAAAATCGTGACACCAACAAACATTCATGTAGCCTGACTGACAGAAGTGTTACCATGTCAGAATCATTGGTAAAATGAAGCCATGTACACCTCTTAAAGAGTCACCTGTAGGAAGACAGGATGATGGTTCCCCACATTGTGGCTGTGAACAGACGGTCAAGATCTGAAACCTGGGGAGGAGAACTGACCGCAGAGCACAGGCATTTCTGAGATAATACATAAAACATAATAACACCTGCAGTAGATATTATTACTGCTTTTCATATCTCACAGTGTTCATCCATGACTGAAGAGAAACAGAGTTATTTCCCACTCCATGGGCTGCTTTCAGGGCAAATTAGAGCAGTTTCAGCCACTGAATACAGTAAGTAAATGGTGTGATGTGACCTACAATATGTGATGTGGTATAAAGCACATTCACAGCATGCACATACTTTATTGCTGACCACAGTGAAGGACATTAAAGTATTTTGGGGCCACTTTGTGTGATACTGTATGAAATGCAATATAAAATAGATATTTGTAATGCATTTCATAGCCCACAGTGACTGTCGGGTGACAAAATAGAAACAGCACCAAGGGACATGTGCACAAAAACAACAGGAAGACTGCAATCTGACGCCATCTGCTGGTGAAATTTTTAGGAGACCTTTTCATCTATCGTCCACCCAGGGACAGGAATCTTTTAGATTTCTGGTGCACTATATTGCTGTGACAGCTCATGATGGCTCATAGTAGCCATCCTGTGGGCAACTGAGAAGTTGCATTTCTATAACTTCTGCTGTCCACTGTGGCAACAGGCTAACACTTCACTGCTGCACTGCACAGAGTGGTAATGAGTGTTAATGAGCAGTATACCTCGTTAACAGGCAACTTTTCTATAACAACCATTGTATGCCATTATATAGCTTACCGGCATTCCCACAGTTTGTGGTCGGCTTTGAAGAGTGCAGACGTGTTCCTGGTCCACTGAAGATTGTTGCACTAGGCTCCAGAGATAAGTATGGGGTGACAGAGGGTGTGGGGAGGCAGGGTGCACAGAGGGTGGCACGAGTTGGTGAGGGGCTGCTGGACTTGACAAGGGATCGTTTTTGGTTTTACAGGAAAAAAAAAACCTCCCGAGAAGGTTTTTTTTTTTCCAGGGACATTTAGACATTTGGCATGCTGGGGTGGGCTCCCAGTGTGCCAACCTACTGTTTTGTTGGGGAGGTGCAATAGCCGAGGGGGATTCTGCACTCCCCTTGGCACAAACTTACATTTTGTGTGTGTGTGTGTGTGGGGAGGCATTATGCCGACGGGAGTGGGTTTCCATCGGCAAACAAAGACTGTTTGGGGCACCCCTCGGCGATTGAGTTGAGATATTGTTTGTAGAACATGGGGCAAAGCACAGCCATGTTCACAAACAGTATTATGCTACCTAACGTTCCACCCAGCAATGATAGGTCACTCCCTCATTGCAGCAGAATGACTGATGCTGCAATAGGATGAAGTGGCCCCTGATTGCTGCAGCGAAAATGTTACAACTTGGTGCAGCTTTTGGAAGCCAGTGTCATCAGCACACTGTGCCTCCATTGGCCCACCACTGCCAAGCCCCCAAATGCTGTGTCTCCCTTGGCTGCTACAGTGCCATGCCTCCACAACCCGCTTCTCTCCTAAGCTGTCACATCATGTTTCTTGCACATGCGCAAGCAAACACAAAAATCATGCTGTTACTTATGTGATGTAACTACACTGAAAACTAAAAAAAGGTGGGAATGGAGGGCAGGGGAAAAAATATAGGAATGAACTAGACAAGAAGTTAATATAATCATATGAGTACCCATGGTTACAGATGTTATGCAACCAAATCCTGGGGTGGGGGTGAGGGGCATAATTCTAATGATACAAATCAGATTTAAATGCCCATTGGACTCACTAACTTACCATGACTCAAGCAATTCACATAAAAAGCATTGAATAATTTTTTATTTTCAAAAATGGAGATAATTCAAATTTCTATTGAGACCTAGGGCTCGATATTGATAAATGGACAAGTGGAGGGCAAAACTTAATGTTGTGCTTGTCCTTGCCCAGAAGTCTGAGGATGCTATATTCAGTTGGAGAATGTTCCAGCTCAATACGACTTCATAAAGGGGTATGCTGGCACAGCACTAAGTCAAGTAGTACTGCCTTGACATGGATCACTGCTCTGCAGGGAATAGAGGCATCATACTCAATAGCACTGGAGCATTAGGCATGATTTTTAGAGGGACCCATACAAATGAGCCCATTGGGCATGCAAAGCTCTAAGGGGCCATTTGCATGGGAAGTATGGCTGGTTAGTACAGTGCTGCCCCATGCCAATCACCTGGTACATATAGCTATTGAATTCCATGGTGCCTAGTAGTGCCTCATCCTTCTGATCACTGTCCTCATGCCCAAGTAAAGTATCCTCGGTGCCTAGTGGTCTCCCACTCCCTAAAATCACCAGTCACTAAACGAGTATAGTCCCCATGGTGCCCAGTGTCCCAATCTACCTCTGGTCCCAGCCTGTAAAGGATAAAAGAAGTCCCTGGCATCCAGTGGTCTCTCCCTACCTGGACCACTGGGTAAACATATTCCCTGGCTTCCAGTGCCCCCCCCCAGTCACGGATCTCTGACCCCCTAACAAACAACAGACAGTCCTGTGTTTATGCTGTGAGAATACTTTATGGTGCAAACCTGGAACAGATTAATATTTTTCCACCAAACCAATGAAAGGCACCATGCTGGGACAAGTCTTTTCTACCCTGAAAATTTCAAAACAGAATTCCAAACCTTCTGAGTTGTAGATGCTGACAAAAAAACAACAAAAAAACCCATTTTTTTCCTAAAAGTGCACTATCCTTATCTTAGGATCCACACATCCAACCAGAATGAAGCTTGTCACATCTGAAGACACTGCCCCTCAGACCACGAATGAAAAATGTCATGCAATTCTGTTAAATGGGGGTGAAGCTATTAAGGTGCAAAGTTAGGGGTTTAACATTAAATAGCCTACTCAACCATGCCAGTATAATATATACAGTACAGTATAACCCAGATTTTACAGACTCTATGAAACTCCAGATTATCCAACACCTGGTCTTCTCCATCACATTTCAGAGCCCCATCTTTTCCATATTTGAAGATGGAAGCTTCTGGTGTGCTTAGTCATTGCTGGACACTGATTGCAAAGGACTAACATTTTGGACCATTTTTTCTATTCTAAAGGACTTATTTTCTTTTGGGGATTGTGGGAGTGTTTTATGGTTTATTTTTCAGTTGTGTTGTCTATGTTTGTTTTATTTATATTTATGTTTGATTGCTGCGTGTGGTTGTAGGTATGTGTTGGCAGAGAGCTCTCCAGGCCAGGCGCTACTCTCCCTCTGAGCTCTGGGGTCTCCATCCCTTTAGCTGTTCCCCATTGCTCACTGATGTATACGGGTGATGTCGGGCTTTGGGGATAGTGGGGAAGAGATGTAGGGGTGGGGGCCCTGGAACTGGGGGGAGAGGGGAGTTGGGGGCGAATTGGGTCTATAGGAACCAGAAGACACCCTGTGGTGAAATGGGTTCCAGATGGGGGTCCTCCTTGTCTGGTCCCCATACCAAAGGGCTCAGTGTCCCATCCTACTCAGGCAGTGTTATGCAATGTCAGATCTATCAAAAACAATATCACAATAATTGCCAATCTTTTGGGGTCATCGGACCTGTGTTGCATCATCAAGACCTGGCTGGATGATAATGCTGGCCCAGTTCTTGAGTCAGCTATTCCGGACGGGTTCTCAGTGATACATTGCCCGAGGATGGATCTTAGGGCAGGAGTGTAGGCATATGTTTTGGATTGGAAATGGGCTTTGTAGATGTGCCAGTTGGGGAGACCAGATCCTTCAGATGTATTGTTGATGCAGGAGTGGGATGCAGGATTCTTTTCATCTATCGTCCACCCAGGGACAGGAAGCAATTCCTGCAGGAAATTACGGACTTCTTTGTCGACATGGTATTAGAGTCTCCCAGATGGGTGGTTCTGGGGCACTTCAATGCCTGGGTCAATGATGAACTCACACAGTTTGGACATGACTTCCTCCAGCTTATGAATTCTTTGAGCTTCACACAGGTGATTACCTCTGTGACCCATAAGTACAATCATTCATTGGACCTGGACTTCCCGCTGGGTATGGAGACCTCCGACTTGGTGGTTGAGCTGTTCAGTTGGTCAGACCATCACACTATAAGGTTCAATTTCCAAGCTCCTCCCTACAGGCCTGCCCCTACAGAGATGGTCTGGTACTGCCCTTTAAGGGGTTTGATCCCTAATGGCCTGATGGCTGTGCTGGATCTGTCGGGTCTGCCGAGTGCAAGTCTGGATCCAGACAATCTGTTACTGGCTTATAACAAGGCCGTGACTGAGCCTCTGTATTCCATAGCTCCTGTCCGGGTTCATCCCCTCACCCTTTGCTCTTGGTCCCCTTGGTTTGATGGGACCTTGAGGGAGTTGAGGAGAGTGGAGCAAAGGATGGAACGGTGCTGACAGAAATCGGGCCTTGATGCCAACAGGCTTAGATTGATTGCCGATTATAATGACTATCAATTACCTACCTCCCATAAGAAGGCAGAGCTCCTGTCCAAGGAGATCGCTGTTGCACAGAATCGACCAGCTCAGCTCTTCTGAACTGTGGACGGACTGTGCAATCCAGCCTGTCTGCAGTCTTGGAGAGCATTGTTACAGGAGAAATAGGATGAGTTTGCTCAGTTCTTTGCAGATAAGGTTGCTAACATCAGGTCCATGATCCATTCAACCCATTCCAGTAGGTGTGGCAGTGGTCAGTGGGAGGTTGCAGGGCCTCAGGACATCTGGTCCAACTTTGACTGGTTGGAGATCGAGGATATTGTGAGGATCATCCAGAGTATCTGGCCGACCTGCTGTAGTTTGGACCTGGGCCCAACGCACCTCCTTGTCGGGTGTATTGAGGTCATTCACCCGGTCCTAGCTGAGATTGTCTGGAGTTCATTAGAGAAAGGTGTGTTTCTGAACACACTGAAGGGGGTGGTTGTTATACCCCTCCTTAAGAAGCCTTCTCTTGACCCAGACTGTCTTGCTAACTACAAACCCATCTCTTCCCTTCCCTTTGTGGGTAAGGCTATTGAGAAGATGGTCACGCAGCAACTGGATGATCATCTTACCCTCCGCGATATCTATGATCCTATCCAATCCAGATTTTGTAAGAGACATAGTACTGAGGAGGCTTTAGTTAGGGTACTCAATGATCTCCTGAAAGCGAGAGATCAGAAGAGCCGTTCCATCTTGGTTCTTCTTCATCTCTCTGCAGCATTTGACACTGTGGATCATGGTGTGTTATCGGAGCACCTGTGGTTGATCTGTGGGCTGTCAGGTACAATCTTCAAATGGTTCCAGTTTTTCCTCATAGGCAGGTCACACAGAGTGGTGTCAGGGATCTATTCCTCTGGCTCTTTCTCCCTTCCTTGTGGGGTGCTGCGGGCTCTGTTTTATCAACCATTTTGTTCATGATATACATGCTGCCATTCAGGGACATTGTAAGGCAGTATGGGCTGAGTTTTCACTGCTATGCAGATGATACTCAGCTATATATGTCCTTAGTGCCCAAATGGTATAATGCTGTCTCGGTCTTTAACAACTGTCTCTCTGAGATCCAGGATTGGATGAGTTCCAACTGGCTGAGGTTGAACCTGGAAAAAACTGAGGTCTTGGTTGTGGACCCGGGTCATCGGGTTGAGGGACTTTTGGCTGGGCAGCCTTCTGGGCTTTGGCTGGGAGGTAGTCAGCTGATAGACTCTAACCAGGTGCGAAATCTGGACGTTATCTTTGACGAGGGATTGACATTTAAATCTCAGGTGTCATCCGTCATCAAGACTTCTTTTTACTATCTGAGAAATATCACAAGGATTAAGCATCTGGTTTCGCCTGATGACTTTCCAACATTGGTTCACACCTTTGTAGCCACCCGCCTTGATTACTGCAATTCCCTCTCCCTAGGGCTACCAGAGGTTGATATCCGCCACTTGCAGCTGGTGCAGAACACGGTGGCTAGGCTGTTGACTGGCTTGTCTCGATCCAGCCATGTCATGCCTGTGCTGCGCGATCTGCACTGGCTGCCTATTCTGTGGTGGATCACCTTCAAGGTTGGTTTGCTGACCTACAAAGCCCTGCAAGAACAGGGAGTGTGTTATCTGCAAGAATTTCTGTGTCCATATTGCCCCCTCCGCCCTCTCCGCTCCACTGATGAGGGATTGCTAGAGATTCCCAGGGCTCATCTTAAGACCTTTGGGGCCTGTGCATTTGCATTTGTGGCCCTGCCCCTGTGGAATTCTCTACCTCACTGGATAAGGGAGTGCCTGACCATGGAGGGCTTTAAATCTGCACTCAAAACATATCTCTTTAATCTGTCTTTCCCCGAGGTTTGAATGAGCTGAATGCTGTGACTGTATTTAATCTATTTAAGGTTATTTTACTGTGTTTTTAAATTTGTATTGTCCATATTGTTCAAGCACTGTGATATTTTGAACAGCACTTTTCATAAATAAAATTGATTGGATTGATTGGATTGGATTGGACATGCTGATGGCCCAACTGCCCATTATTCCAACTGCCTCATAGGCAGCTTAATTGACTGCTAACTTGTTCTCCTATAAGTACAGTACCTGACACTCCCTGCACTGCACAGGTAATAGAAACATAGAAACAGAATTTGACAGCAGATAAGAACCGTTTGGCCCACCCAGTCTGCCCATTTCCCTACCTGATGGATAAGCTGCAGATCCTAGTTAACCAGCAGCCTACTTCTTCCTACCCCCACCCCCTAGAATTGCCTTATGACTGTCCCATGCATGCTTGAATTCCACCACTGTTTTTGACTCCACAACCTCCTCCGGAAGGCCGCTCCATACATCCACAACCTCTCTGTAAAAAATACTCCTTAAATTACCTCTGAGTCGCCCCCTCTATCTTCAAATTGTGCCCTTGTTCTTGCACACCTCTTTTTGAAAGATGCTACCCTCTTGGACTTTTTGTTGATTCCCTTGAGGTACTTGAAAGTTTCTATCATGTCCCCCCTCTCCCTCTTTTCCTCGAGGCTATACATATTAAGCTCCTTAAGTCTATCTTCATATGTCTTCTGGTGCAGACCCTGCACCAATTTAAGTTGCCCTCCTCTGGACAGCTTCCATTCTGTCTATGTCTTTGTGGAGATTGGGTCTCCAGAACTGCATGCAGTACTCCAGATGGGGTCTCAACAGTTGTCTGTACAGAGGGATAATAACTTCCTGTTTTCTACTGGTGATGCCTCTCCCTATGCATCCCAGTATCCCCCCACCCTCCTTGCTGCCTTCTCACATTGCTTGCCCACCTTTAGGTAATCTGATATGACTACCCCAAGGGCCCTTTCCATTTTTGTTGTTGTTAGTATCTCACCCCCCATTGTGTACTCTTCCCTTGGGTTTTGTTTCCCAGGTGCATTACCTGCACTTCTTAGCATTGAATGTAAGCTGCCATACATTTGACCATTCCTCTAACCTTGCCAAGTCCCTTCTCATCCTTTCCACCCTACCTTGTGCATCAACTCTGTTGCAGATCTTTGTGTCATCTGCAAAGAGACATACTTTTCCTTCCAATCCCTCTGCAATGTCGCTTATAAAGACATTGAAGAGGACCAGTCCTAATACTGAACCCTGCGGTATCCCACTAGTAACCCCCCCTTTTCTCAGAGTGGACTCCATTTACTATTACTCTCTGTGTCCTATTCTCCAGCCAATTCTTTACCCAGGCTGTCATCTTGGGACCCACTCCCAGGCTGGCTAACTTGTATATTAATCTTTTGTGTGGGACTGTGTCAAACGCCTTGCTAAAGTCTAGGTAGGCCATGTCCACAGCCCCTCCCTGATCAACTACTTTGGTCACCTATTTATCCAAAGACATCCACAGAAATCTACATACAGCATGTTAAAAGGAGGTGCACAGTCACTGACACTTTAAAAAAGCTGAAAATGCAGGACTGCTTAGAGAGTGGGAAGAAAGTGGCTGATGTTGCCTGTAAATTTGGAACTGGAAATTCAACTGTTTGTGACAAAAAGAAGGAGAAAGAAAAAATAAGAGGCCTTGCAGCCTCCGGGGGCTTCAGTGATAGTCCAAACAAAAGAAAAACAATGAAGGGGTGCAAAGATAACCACCTGCTAGACAGTGCCCTTTGGTACACCAAACCCAGGAACAGTTTTAAAAGAGAAGGCCCCCCAGTGTCACAGAAATCTAACTGTAGAGGATTAATGTTTCACCACCAGTGAAGGCTGGTTAAATTGCTTTTTTTCTTCTTTGAAAGCCAAACAAATTGTGATTACCTGCATATGCTGTTACTGAGGCAACTGTGAGTCAAAGTGGTATGGAAAAAAATGAACATAAAGCACAATGCTGCATTCCTGATTTTTTGAAGAATAGGACTTAACACTTTAGTAAAGTTATTCATCTACAGTTATGTGTTTTTAAGTTAAATTATGACCTTTAACTTTACTTAGCAGTTGTTCTCCATTCATTTTAAAGAGAACCCTGATTATATGAACTCACAGTTATCTGAATGTTTTTGATGTCCCCCAGTATGTTTGCGAAATCCGGGTTATCGAAAAGGGGTACACAGGAAAGACCTGTGTGACACATGATCTGTCTACACAGGTGCTGCTCGACTCTGGGCAACATCACAAGTAAAGTGTCCAAAGGCAAACAACATGAGTGTAGATAAATCATGAATCACACAGGGTCCCCCCGCCCTCCATATTTCATTTATGCAACCTGGATATTTTATTTATGCAGTAGGTAAGGATATTGGGCCCTATTCATGAATGGCTGGGGTGGCTACCACTGCATAAGTCAGGCACACAGCCACCCATGCCCACTGCACCCCCTCTGCCACATACAGCAACAGGATGTGCCCCCCCAAGCACCCAATCCCCAGGTTGATCATGGAGCTCAGCGCAGGGGCAGGCCAGGAGGTGGTACGAGGGGTGAGTCAGCACTCTACAGCATTTACAACCATGCAGAGTGCTGTGCATGGGGGTGGACAGATCTGTGTCTTGGAGGCAGCCATAAACCACCGGAGCCAGCTAAGTGCCCACTGGGGAGGCTGCCTCCAGATGCAGTAGGCATGGTGAGGGGCATCAGCACCCCCAACAAAGCAATCCCTACCATCATGGCACATCTGGAGTCCAGGTTTGGGTGGGCAGGGTGACCACCCACAATGGCTCGGTTGGCGCTCTGCACACTGGCTGGCAACATGGTGCCAGAGGCATGTAAGTAATCCACAGAGGATCCCTGACTGGGCAGTCGATTAGCTGCCCACCTTGATCTGTGCTCCACACCTGCCTGCCCCCCTTGGACCTACACGCCATGGGAACAGGGCCACGTAGTGGAGCTGGGCGGGCGCCGGTAATCATCAATGCTGCCACCATGTGGAACTCCCTCGGGTGTAGAGCTGTGCACCCCAATACTCTCCTCTTGCCTGTTTGTTTGTGAATAGGACCCATTGTGTGTAATTTTAGTTTCATGAGAAAGTTTTTTTTAATAAAGAAATTTATAACCTTTATAAAATAATGTGGGTTTATTTATTTTTTTGCCATATCGCTGTGCTTTCGGAGTGATGTTGCTAAGGCCATCTCCCTGGACATGCCATCATGATGTCACATTGGCACTGTGGCATCACAGCTGATTGACTGATGGCAGCTTCAAATTGAACAGTTTTTTAATAGCAATATGGTGGCCAAGTTTAGCGACTGACAGTCTGGAGGTGGGGTTGCAGCAGTTATAGGCACCTCTGTCATTGTTTTATTTTGCTATTCATTTTTTAAATTATAACATTATGGTAGGTTTTTGGTCAGAAAAACTAGTTGACGAGAGAGTGGCACAGGCCCACCTTACACCACAAGAGTCACCTTGTGCCCCTCCCCCATCACCAACTAGTTCAGCATGCACATGTTCCTATCATGAACACAACAAGCAACACAAGATACATATGAAACAGAGCCAGGGTAGGCCTTCAACTAACCAGAATAAACAGGGTTGGAAGGCAATGTGTGTCAGTGCTCGTAGCCTGATGAACAAAATTCCCGATCTCATGGTCATGATGGCAGAAGTGCAGTTAGACTTGGTCTCTGTTATGGAAACATGGTTCACCGGAAACCACACATGGGATGTCACCATCCCGGGTACGTGCTATTCTGGAAGGATCGAGAAGGTAAACAGGGAGGGGGTAGTATTGCGTGTAAAAGAGGACATCAGTGCAACAGAAATCCAAAAGAAGCAAAGCAAGGCAGAGGCACTTTGGATTACACCCGGGGCTGGAGAGAAGACCTCAGTCTGGATCGGAGTTATCTACAGACCCTCATCCCGGGAAACTGATACAGATAAAGAGCTCATGGAGACCATCTTGATGATGACAGACAGGGGAGAGTTGCTGCTGGTAGGTAGGACTTCAATTTGCCAGATGTGGACTGGTCCTCATACATTGCATCCTCCGAATGTAGCAAAAATGTCCTGTTTGCACTGCAAGGAGCAGGTTTACAACAGCTGGTGAATTCCCACACCAGAGACATAGCAGTACTGGACTCAGTGCTCACAAACAGCACAAAAGTCTCAGATGTGTAAGTAGGGATCAATCTGGGGACCAGTGACCACAGGACAATCCAGCTAACTGTAAACAAGGTAGAAGACACCAGTCACACTAAAACCAAGGTTCTAGATTTCCGGAGAGCAAGCTTTCCTGAAATGAAATGTATAGTCACACCCGTACTAGATGACAGAAATTCAGATGATGTAGAAGACTGTTGGGAGGTGTTAAAAACTGTTTTAAATACAGCTACAGCTACATGCACTAGGCAGATCACCAAATTCAAAAGAAAGAAAAATCCACTCTGGTTCACCAAGGAAGCTGCAACCAAAATCAAGGAAAAAAGGAGAGCTTTTGCTAAATATAAAAAAAAGAAAACCTGAAAGTGCATTTGATAGAGAAGAATACAAAAACAAGCTGGGTGAGGCAGGAAAGGCAGTTGGGAGACCAAAAGCACTGACAGAGGAGAAACTAGCACAGGGGGTCAAAAAGGGAGACAAAACCTTCTTCAGATATATAAGGGACAAAAGAAAGAGTATGGTCGGAATAGTCAGGTTAACAACAAAGGAAGGCAAGATGGCAGAGACAGATGTAGACAAAGCAAAGTTACTAGATGATTTCTTTTGCTCTGTCTTTACCATAGAAGAGAGCAGGAAGGGTCCTACACTAAGTAGGTCAGTAAGCAACATCACAGGAGCAGACACAAAACCCTTTGCAAGAAAAAGGGTCCTAGGAGAGCTGAATAGGCTCAAGGTAGATAAAGCAATGGGGCCAGATGGCATCTACCCTAGGGTACTGAAGGAGCTTCAGGAAGAACTCACCACACCACTGGCTGAGCTTTTCAGCAAGTCACTGGAAAGCAGAATAATATCTCAGGACAGGAAAAGGGCAACAGTAGTATCATTACACAAGAGCAGAAGCAGGAAGGAGGCAGGAAACTACCGACCAGTCAGTTTGACTTCTGTGGTAGGAAAAATTATGGCATCATTGCTAAAGGGAGGATAGCGAAGTACCTGGAGGATAGCAAAAAGACTGACCCCAGGCAACATGGCTTTACAGCAGGATGTTCTTGTCAAACCAATATGATTAACTTTGGACTGGGTCACAAGAGCAGTCGACCAGGGAGGAGCAGTGGACATTGTGTACCTTGACTTCAGCAAAGCCTTCAACACTGTTCCCCCACAGAAGGCTAGCTAACAAATTAGAGCATACAGGAGTCAGTCATAAGATAGTGAACTGGATTACTAACTGGCTGCAAGATAGGACACAGAGAATGCTTGACAATGAGTCATTATCAAGGGAAGGCAAAGTGACCAGTGGCATTCCATGGGGGTCTGTTCTGGGACCTATCCTCTTTAATATATTCATTGTGGATATTGCAAACGACTTGAAGGGAGAGGTTTGCCTGTTTGCAGATGACACAAAATTCTGCAACAGAGTAGATACACAGGAGGGAGCAAAAGATATGGAAGCAGACCTGAAAAAACTCAAGGAATGGTCCAGGGATTGGCAGTTGAAGTTTAATACCAAAACGTGCAAAGTTATGCACATAGCAAAAAGAAACCCAGGGATAAAGTATACACTAGGAGGGCATCAGTTAGAAGAGACAAAGACAGAAAGAGACCTCAGAGTAGTCATCACAGATGACTTAAAATTTGGAAAACAGTATGAAAAGGCAGCACAGGCCCCACCTCATGAACTCAGTCACTGTCATTTTGTTATTCGGTCCCGAAAGGTGATTTCGCGGTCACTGCGTGGAACCACCTTTCGGGACTGAGAAATAAAATTAGAGTGCCACAGTTCATGAGGTAGACCACCAAAAACCCTATGTTGAAAATATGGAGGAAAAATTCCCAAAGATTACTGTTTTATGAGGGTGCGTTGCGCAGTTCCTACACACGCTCGTAACTTTGAGAATTTTTAATATTTTCACTCCAGATTTTCCAGATTGCCATTTTACCACACCTCCTTATGAACAGTACAGCTGTCACTTTTCATTTCTTGCCTAAAATGTGTTTGCGCACATGTAGTGCACATTAGCATGATTGGTGTGTGAAATCAATGTTCGGGACACATTAAGAAAATCACAGTGACACTGATCATGAGCAGAGGTGTTAAAATGGCTATGTTGAAAATTTGGAGACAAAAGTCCATAAAATTACTCTGTTACAAGCATGCATTGTGCAATTTCCACGTACCCCAGTAAGTTCACGAATTTGTAATATTTTCAGTCCAGATTTTCACCATTGACATTTTTCCACACCTCCTTATGAACAGTACAGCTGTCACTTTTCATTTCTTGCCTAAAATGTGTTTGCGCACATGTAGTGCACATTAGCATGATTGGTGTGTGAAATCAATGTTCGGGACACATTAAGAAAATCACAGTGACACTGATCATGAGCAGAGGTGTTAAAATGGCTATGTTGAAAATTTGGAGACAAAAGTCCATAAAATTACTCTGTTACAAGCGTGCATTGCGCAATTTCCATGTACCCCCGTAAGTTCACGAATTTGTAATATTTTCAGTCCAGATTTTCATCATTGACATTTTTCCACACCTCCTTATGAACAGTACAGCTGTCATTTTTCACACCCTGGCCAAAATGTGTTTTCACACTTCCAGTGCAGAATAGCGTGGCACTGTGGGAAATTAGTGTTCGGGACAGATTACGAAAATCACAGTGACACTGTTCATGAGCAGAGGTCCCAAAATGCCTATGTTGAAAATCTGCTGTAAAAAATTCCCAAACTACTTACATTATGGGTGTACATTGCGCAGTTTCTATGCACGCTCATGACTGAACCAGTTTTTATATATTTTCATTCCAGATTCTCAACAATGCCATTTTTTACACCTCCTTATGAACAGTACACCTGTCACTTTTCAAATCGTGTTCAAAATGTGTTTTCGCTCCTGTGACATCAAATGGCGCAGTCGTTCTGCAAAATCACCTTTCCCGTAATGAACTGATAGTGTCACTGTTCATGCGATGGGGTCTCAAAAAACCCATGTGGAAAACTTGGAGTAAAAATACCAAGAAAGTCCCAGGGCATTAGAGTTTTCAACCATAACGCCCTACCCTGTAGGGACTGACAGGTGTCAGGCATGTGACTTAGGATTGTCGACAGTGATGCTCATCCCATTTCACCCCTACCCTCACCCTGCAGCCATCGAAAGGCATTGAGGTGCACCTTGGACCCTTTGCCCAGAGTTCACCCCTTTCTCCTATACTGCACCCATTTCAGCATATTTCCTTATGGAATGAGGTGAATGTAAAGCCCAAACACTCCAAGGCACACCTCAACACTTGTCAGTGTCTGAAGGGTAGGGTGAGGTGAAATATCATGACCGTCATGGGCGAAGACCCAAAGGCACACCCCAACACCTGTCCATCTCTGCTTAGTGAGGATGGAATTGGCATCAGTTCAATACTTCACTGCCATTCCTATACTGCATCTGTCTAACTCCTGCACTTCCACTGCTAATGCCAGCAAGCAAACATTCGACATTGACAAATGCTTGTTGTTATTGTGAGCGAATAGGACCAGAGGAGAAGAACTGGGAGTGAAAAGGCACTGACCACAGTGAGCAGGACTAGGAGAGAGAGAGAGGAGAGCCTCTCTGCACTCACAGTAAATAAATAGTTTCCTGGTTTAAATTACCCAGGGTGAAAAAATGCTGTCTGAAATTTCTCTCTTAGATTAGAATTGAGAGCTGCTACCATTTAAAGGTGCATAATAAAGTGATCAGCAACAATTAAGGAGAGTACAAACAATTCCAAATTTACAAAGTTCAAAGTGAATTAAAATATCAGAGCTCTGAACATTTTGGTTTGCAGTAATATATACATGTCTCTCAGGGGTGTTCACATTTAGAACTAAATCAGTGCTAAGCTACACAATTAGTATAGTTCATTCTTCCAAGCAAATGCTTGGGCCTCTTCCGTAAAGCATTTAGAATTTCAAAAGCTTTACTGCAGCAGTATTTATTTGCATTACACTTAAAGTAGTTATCAATCCCAGCTTGTAATATAGTTTGAATAAAGTTGTAAACAGCAGCATCCATAGAAAAATCTTTTTAAAGCACACAATCCAGTGTAAAGTGCTAAGTGCTATTTGTTAAGTGCTATGTAGATTCCTCAATAGGAAGACAAATGAGGCTTATAAAGCCATAATATTACCACCACCGCCAAGTACAAGCTCAGCCAGCTTTATGCTCATTACTTCAGTTCTCACAACCTTTATCTAGGAGCATAATTTGCCCAGTATGCACTTGCTCTTTATATAGTGGCTGTGTTACTACGGTCACTATACACAAATTCACACTTACAGAAATATTGTTATTAGTACAATCTATAGCAAAGTGCCCATTTAAAGGTGCAAAATAAAGTGATCAGCAATAGAGATGTACCGAATTTAAATTCCACCGGCGAAGTGAATGCGAAGTGGGCACTTCCGTTGCCACTCCACTATGTGGAGTGGGCAATGCAAAGTGCTCACTCCGCCTTGTCATTACCACTTCACGTTCAGGTGGAATGGCAATGCAAAGTAAGGTGAAGTCATTGTTTTTAATGGACTTCGCGTGCCTCATTATGATTCTAAGTGACCCACTTGGTGTTTCAGATTTGGCAGCCCCTCCACACATCACATGGCTTTCAGTACTGTAAGTCACATGCTCTTTAGTTAGGCAGGAAGAAAGTGAATCATACAAGCAGACACTTTTACTTTCTCCTGTGTAGATGGAGAGAGAGTAGTGTGTTTTGTGACTGCTGATACTTTGAGATCAGAGAGAGGATGAGATTTAAACTTTGATTTAGACCCAACAGCTTTTTTAAAAGCTACATTTTTTTGTCTTTGCTGTACTCTTTTTTACTTAATTTGCTTTTTCTGTAAATTTTATTTTTCTTACCTTTATAAGTAGTTAGCTGTTTGTCTGTGTCTGTGTGACTGTGTGTGTGTGTGTGTTGTGAGACAGTGTGAGTAGTGATTGCTGGGACTGAGGGAGCTCAGTAGGAGAGATGGACCAGGGTGACGGAATGTCTGGGGTGGGGGCAGCTCTGAGAGAGCATGGTAGTGGTAAGCATCGTACCATGTGCATGTGTGGAGGGTATGGGCACCCATTCCTGTTGGACCCCTCAAAACTGGTGAGTTTCCCCCCAGAAGCAGGACCAGCACCACCTTCTGTCCTGACTCTGAAGCATTTGAACCACCACCACCACCACCACTAAGTCCAGCACCAGGACCTCTGGAGCAGAATATGCCTGTTCCCCCGGGCCCAGGTGTGGATCCCATCCCTGTTCAGCACCGTGACCAGTTGGCTACCAGTTCATCTGGCCATCCCTGCCTGTGCCTGGTCCTCTCCGCACCTCTGTTGTTTGGCAGCTTTTTGACTGTGTCGGAGGGGAAAGCATTGTAGTCAAGTGCCGCATATGTGAGGTGGAGGTGCGCCATGGCCCCCGGGGGACTCACCTGCGGACTGTGGGCCAGCACACCCATATGCTCAATCACCAGCAGTTGGAGTGGCAGGCTGCCACAGAATGGACCATGCCTGCACCTGCTGGCCATTCTGTGACAGAGGGTGCAGCTGTGCATTGCGGCATCCCTAAGAAGAGGAGGGTCACAGCAGCACCTGCTGCTACACCAGCACCCCAACCCCCACCAGCACCACCACCACCAACATGCCAGCCTGTAGAACGTGTGGACCCCAGAGAACTGTATGTAACACAGGCTGACTTGGCAGTTCTCTGGAGTGCTGTTGAGGATAACAACGAGAGGGTGAGTGCTGTGGAGCAGTGGCTGGATCACATAGAGGGACATCAGTTGCAAATTATGTCCGTGCTGGAGCTGCTGCTGGATCACCATGGGATCCCACATTATATTTTTTTTCCTCACACCATGTGCCCCCCACGCCTTCCTTTCTATGTTATAAAATATATTCCTCCACCATCTCCTACCCTTGTATGTAATTATGCCCTTTTTTTGTTGTCTTCTGTATGCGTGACACTTTGTATTCTGAGCAGTGCAAGTATACTGTACTAAACTGCATGTGTGCAGTCAGTCTTCTTTCCAGTCTGTGTATGTACTGCAGACACTGTCCAACTTTCTGACTTAAAAACAAACATTAATGAGTACAATGGTGGGGTGGTGAAGCATGGAGAGATACTGCAAAACAGGCTTACAATACATCCAAGTAACTATTAAAAAAAATGAATGTTGTGATTCATGACGTGATCGTGAATTGTGATTTGTGACTGCATTTGTGACCATGATGATGAAGAAACGTGAATGCCTACTACCTATGGCTGTACTTCCCCAATGAGCTGTAGCTTAAATCTCCCAGACTTAAAAACATGTATCAATGAGTACAACGGTGGGGTGGTGAAGCCTGGAGAGATACTACAAAGCAGGTAACTAGAAAAAAAAATAATGTTGTGATTCGTAACATGAATGATCGTGAATAGTGATTTGTGACTGCATTTGTGACCGTGACGATGAAGGACGTGATCACAAATGACTCATGATGATGGTCCTGACTTAAAAATGCATATTAATTAGTACAATGTTTATGCAGAATTAAGTACCACACCTGTCCAGTACTCTAAAGGGAAGCCAAAGAAACAACTATGACTTAAGTTACAGATGGAGATTGGGCCCTAAAGAGATGCAAATGCACAGACAGATTAAGATTGCGCTGTGCACTGAAGAGATGCAGACACAAAGGCACAACACCTAACCAGTGCTCACCATCAGGAATTAAAATCTGGAAAAGAATAACTTTGCCGGTTGGGGCGGGCTCCGGGGGGGGGCAGTGTACTGCACTGCTGCAGTAACAGTCACTAGTACTAGTACCAGTAAAAATAGCACAAAGAACCACAAAAATCACACAACTGCAGTGGATAGCAACTACACATTTCTGAAATTATGTGGTACAATAAAAGGTGTCAGATTTGATGACACGCATCACACACATACTAACACACACTTTAAGTAATGCATGGCAAGTTGAAAACTTCAGTAATATAACCACATATTTTAAACAAACTAAAACTATGCACTGCTGCACCACAACAATCAGCATAAAAAGGGAAAGAAATATTGAAAATATTACTGCGTGTACATGAACATGGTTATACAAGAAAAATATCACCAAAACAGAAAGCACTGTCTTTTTCTCCAAGTTAATCTACCTACACCACAGATACACCCCTCTCCCAAAGCACACTTCCACTGTCTCTCAGTACACAGACTGAATGTTGTACATTAACACTCAAAATCCATACACAAACAATAAAGGCTCGATGATATGAGCACAGGAGGGTTTCCTATAATCGAGGAACTAAAGAATCAGCAAAATAAATGACTCAAAAAGGCTTTTTTAACAGCTTTTTGAAGGTTTGAATTGCAGCGAGCTCTCAGAGCAGATTGTCTCCTGCAGCTTCCTACACACACTACCCCAAACTGAGGCTGTGCAGAGCAATCTAGAGCCCATGTGACCTGAAATCCCATGAATCACTGCAAAATTCCCCTTTGGAGCTTAAAAACAAGGTGAAGTGAGGCGAAGTAAGTTGTTTTCAATGTACTTCACCTTAAGTGGAGTAGTGGTTTGGGAAGGTGGAGTAACGCAAAGTCAGTGTTTTCAATGCACTTCGCGTTACCCATTAATAATGCAAAGTACTCCGCTTCAGTGCCTTCACTCCGCAAATCACTCCATGGAGCGAATTAGGGCCACTACGCCCATCACTAATCAGCAACAATTAAAGAGAATATGAAAAATTCATAATTTACAAAATGCAAAGTGAATTAAAAAAACAGAGCTCTGAACATTTCAGTCTGCAGTAATATAGACATGTCTCTCAGGGGTGTTCACATTTAGAACTAAATCAGTGCTAAGCTACACAATTAGTATAGTCCATTCTTCAAAGCACAAACTTAGGCCGACTCCATAAATTCACCAATAATACTTGATCTTAAAACTTTCCAATTATAACTCATACATCAATCAATCTTGGAACATAATTTGGATAGGGCATTTTATCACTTGATAGTGCACATAAAGAAACCTGCTACGCCTTTGGACAATTCCTAGATCCCCTGCTGAAACCATGATTCTCACATTGCAACAATATTTCCATCTGCATAATGGCAGGCTCAGAAGGGGCCTACCCTTCTGGAGCTAGAAGTTGTTGTGTATGTCTTACAGCTGTGACTGAAGAGGTGCAGGCCCCTCAGGGTCTTGCACTTTTTCAGACAGATCTGTTGCAATTTCGGTATCATATACCTTGTGGCTCCCATGCTTCTGCAGCCAGAGGCCTGTGTGTATGTCTTACACTTGCAGTTGCAGACTTGCAGGCCCATCAATTAGAAGTGTCAGTGGCTCAGAAGATGGCACACTCGCTTCTGAGGCTGGGAGATCAGAGGGCTGTGGGTTCAGTTCCCACATCTGGCACTTGAGTTAATATCCCAGTACTGACACTATAGTGCAGCATGAGAGAGGTGCCAAATGGTAATGTGTCTTTTATTTTACCACTAGTGCCATATTTTTGTTTGTATTCTAAGGATTTTAGGGCTTCAAGTTGTTTTTTTTGCCAATGCACTTTTTAAATGTTTAACCTTCTGCAAATCTTCTATCCCTAAATTGGGTTTCAAAGATGTCCAGAAGGCAATACTGTTCCTCAAAAAGGCAATTTCATCATGTCTAAATTTCCCATTAATACACCCTATTGTACGAAAGAAAGATGTTATCTCTTGTTTTGTATCTTCCCACCAAGTGGAACTGTCATCATAAAAAAAAAAACACAGATTTCTGTGCTTGAAGTACTGTGAAAAAAACATCACACACCATTGGAATAGACATTAATGAACTATTCATTTTCCAGGTGCTGGCCCCCTTCTTTCCTCCGGGAGGTCACTAAGGACTAATGTTAGTAACTTATGGTCTGAAGTGACTACATCTTGAAGGAGAGCCATTTTAATATTTGAAAAGGCAGATACAAAGAAATAATCAATTATAGAGGCTCAAGGGCCACAAAAATATGTATAACCTTCTGTTATCGGGAGAGAACCAAAGGCATCTATCAATCCCACATCACTAATCAAGTGAGCCAGGCACTGAGCATCACAATACACTTTTTTATTTAAGGCAGGGATAGAGTACTGGGCCAAAGTAACATTAAAATCCACTCCTAAAATTACTAAATGGGACATCTGTAATAAAGGAGAGAGGGATAGAAAAAGAAGTACTCTCTCATACTTCATTTGTGGTGCATAAATATTTATGAGCCTAATTAATTGGTGAGCCCATTTTATGCCCAGCATCAAAGCCCTGCTTGGCTGCAACTCTAAATGACGCACAACCTTAATTCCAGAAGAAAAAAAAACAAATACCAACCCCTGAACACAGATCTTCCCCCTGGGATCAAAAACTGTTTCCCCAAAGCCATGCATCAGAAGCTGCAGACCTCTCAACCACTGAATGTAACCATACATCCTGAAAGAAAACACAGTCCAGGTTTTTATGTAAAAAATAAGAGAAGGTACTGCGTCTTTTAATCAGTGATTGAATGCTATTAACATTCAATGATGCTACTTGAAAGGAGAAGGGATCCATGGGTTTAACAGGAATGAATCTTCATTTTACTTTACTCAAGGCCCTTGTCACTCTTCCACTTTTAGCTCTGTGGGCCAAATGATAAGTAGAATCTGAGCAGTCAACCTGGGATTCTGTCATCATGGTTTCTGAAAAGGGCACAGTACCACCACTGCACTATTAGAATTCATGAGCTTCATCCATACCATGCTTGATCAAGGAAACTGTGTAGGGGCAGTATTCATCGACCTTATGAAAGCCTCTGATACTGTGAACCACTCACTCCTACTCAAGCAATTATCAAACATTGGGCTCTCCAATGAAGCGCTGCTCTGGTTTTCAAGCTACCTTAGGGAGAGGGTCCAGCAGGTTAGGATTGCTGGTGTCACCTCAGAAGAAAAGCCAGTCCTTTCAGGGGTCCCACAGGGGTCCATCCTGGGGCCACTACTCTTCAGCCTCTTCCTCAATGACCTTCCCAGTGTCTGCCACCAGAAATTACTGCTCTACGCCGATGATGCAGTCATGTTCACCAACCACCAAAACGCAGAGCTCTATGAGAAATAATTACAGCTTGAATTCATGTGCATCAAAGAATGGTTCAATTCACACAAACTGGTCATGAACTACAGCAAAACAAAGGTTATGACCTTCTACAATGCCAGGAGCAAGTACAAATCCTATGACCTCACCATCCTAAACCAAACAGGGACCTTACTTGAACACGTTCCTGATTTTAAATACCTAGGTGTCACGTTGGACAGCTCACTATCCTACCAGCGGCACATAGATTCTGTCACCAAAGCCACCAACATCTGTATAGGCCTGCTGTACAGGCACAAACACTGCATGACTCCTGACACTCTCTGGTTGGCTGTCAACAGCTCTGTCACCTCCATCATTGATTACAGGCTAGCAATTTATGGCTCTGCCTCCGCCTCTGCCCTCCACAGAATTACAGTTGCACTCAACAAAGCATGCAGGCTGCTAACTGGGGCTGACTGACTTACATACACTTGCGACCTGGACACTCAGGCAGGATGGCTTCCTCTCATCAGCTGGATACAGTATCAAACCTGCCTCTTAGCCAAAAAAGTCCTCCTCGGGGTCATGCCCCCAGGCATTGAAAAGCTCCTCATTGACCACCACAGCACCCAGCAAACTAGAAGTTCACAACAACTAACCTTCCTTGTCCCCAGATGCCGGACTACCATGGGCTAGAGGGCCTTTGCCCACAGAGCACCACAGTGGTACAATACTCTCAACAAAGAAACTCTTACTGTTGCTGCTCTTGGCCCTTTTAAGAGACAACTCTGACTTCATCTCATTTCAACTGGTCATTATGACTGCCTCGCCTAATCAGGGGCCCACCGCTCACTGCCCTCCACTTCAGTCTTGACAGCTACCTGTCCCCACCTTGTCCGCTTCTACCTGCCTTCCCCCTTGCCCCCTCTCCCTTTCCTCCCCCCAGGCATTTCCTGACTTATCCCTCCCCTCCCTACTCTTTAGAGCTCTTACTCTCACCCTCTACCCTCCGACAATGGCCTTCCAGCCTGCATATCCCCTTCCCTCTCACCTGCAGTGCTTATTTATAAGATTGCCCTTGACTGGTATGCCATGCTACCTAACATTTGGCACATTTTGAATTACTGGAATTTTCTAAGCCTCAGTCTCTTACTTCTTTTTATTGTGTAACTATGTATTATTATGTTGACCTTTGTATGTATGTATACCCCCCATTCCTTCGACGTGGAACCTTTGTAAATGAGCAGTTCCTGCTCAAAGGTATTTGTAATCCTAGATTTCAATAAAGTAAAAAAAAAAATAAATGTGCTTGGGGTGGATGTGGTGAGGGGCAGGGTGGGTGGAGTAAACCTGTGCCCTCTAGAAACAATCAACTACAACTCTGACCCTCCACCCCGGGAGTGCCTTCCATCCTTTCAGACACTTATTTCACAGAGGTTAAGTAACAGGTCTAGTCACAAATGACTGCAAATATCTCCCAGGTACACTTTCTCCCTGGCAAATAAAAGTTAAACTAAGAAAATTCAATTCCAAATACAGAGAATCAATACTAGTTACCTACACAGGTCCAAAAAGTAATAATTCAATTTAGTGTAGTCTATTAAATAATCTCCTTGATTTAAGGAAGCTTTGGCTGCTTTATCTCTCTCTCTCTCAGCAGACATAGACCACAAACAACTCCTGCTTTAAATCCACAGTTCAACCAGGCCCCTTTCAGCTCCTCCCCTTAACAGACACCTATTTCACAGAGGTTAAGTAACAGATCTAGACACAAATGACTGCAAATATCTCCCAGCTACAGTTCCCTCTGGCAAATAAAAGTTAAACTAAGAAAAGTCAACCCCCAAAACAGAGAATTAATACTAGTTGCTTACACAGGTCCAAAAAGTAATAATTAAATTCAGTGTAGTCTATTAAATAGCCTCCTTGATTTAAGGAAGCTTTGGCTGCTTTCTCTCTCTCTCTCTCTCTCTCTCTCTCTCTCTCTCTTTCTCTCTCTTCTTCTCTCTCAGCAGAGTCAGAGAGAGAGAGAGAGAGAGAGAAAGGTTCAAATGCAAGAATAAATAAAAATGGAAAGAATGTGCATCCTTGTCTGGTCCCACATTTTATTTTAATCTCTGGTGATAGGATACAATTAGTTTTGACCCTGGTGGTGGGTTCATCATATAACATGGCAACCCATGAGATGAAGTTATCCCCAAAGCCAAACTCTGAAAGAGTCCTAAGCATGTAACCCCAGTTTAGTGAGTCAGATGCTTTAAGTATATCCAAGGATAAGGCCACAAGGTGTTATTTATTTTTATTACTCCATCATGTTAAATTAAGGAGTCTACATATACTATCTACTCCTGATCTATTCGGCATAAACTCCACTTGTTGTAGTCCTACCAACTTAGTAATAACACTTTGCAATCTTCTGGCCAATATTTTTGTTAGAATTTTGTAGTCAGAGTTCATTAAAGAGTTTGGTCTATAGTTGGAACAGCCCATAACATCTTTGTCTTTTTTGGGTATGAGGGTTAGGAACGCTTGATTCATTGTGGAAGGTAGTATTTTATCCTCCCATGCTGATCCAATTCCATTATGCAAGTGAGGTGCTATTATGCTAGTAAGTTTAACATAGAATTCCCCTGGAAAACCATCCAGACCTGGTGTTTTGCCTATCGATAATTCCCCAATAGCCTGCTGAACTTCAGTAATCAAAATCTCTTTTTCAAGGCCCTATTTGCACTCTTGAGATAACAGAGTCAAACTGAGATTCTTTAAAATGTGTCTAGTTCTTTATTGTTATCTGTCCCTTTCCTTGCATATCTGTTACTGTAAAACATCTGGAATTCCTTGTTTATTTCCTGCTTACTTGTAAGTATCCTGCCTTGTGTTTTCCTTATACCCGGAATAATATTTTGTTGTTGTATTTTCTTAAGCTTAAGTGCCAGTAGCTTACCGGCTTTGTCTCCTGCTTCCCAATATCATTGCCTAGTTCTGAAAAGGGCGTATTCAGCTTTTTGCAAAAGGATATTATTAATTTTACCCCTGAGCACTGTGACTTTGTGTAGAAGATTATGCTGAGGAGTCTTAGCACACTTACATAGCTTTTCTAGGGATTCGAGTTCTGATTGTTTTTCATTCAGTTCTTTTTCCCTTTCTTTTTCCTATTAGAGGAATAACTAGTAATTCTTCCTCTGATATAAGCTTTGTAAGCTTCCCAAAGGCATCTCTGTGTTACCTCCCCATTGTCATTAAGTTCAAAAAATTCTTCCAGTTGTTTTGTTACCCAATCTATGAAGTCTTTTTCCTTCAGCAGACCAGAATTTAACCTCCAATGATGATTTTTTTCATGTCACCACTTATTAACAGTGTCACATTTATTAAAGCATGGTCTGAAACAACAATGGTATCTATTTTTGCATCTACCATGGACTGTATAAATCTGTTGGTTGTAAAACTATAATCTAGTCTGCTAAAGGAAAGGTGTCTATTAGAATAAAATATGTAGTCTGTACCTTGAGGAGGTACCATCCTGCATGTATCTATAAGACCCAAATCTTCCAACATTTTTTTTTAAAAGAGGCCCTCATGTTGGTAGATGACTGTATTTGCTTTGTTGATGATCTGTCTAGAAAGGGATCTAGAATTTCATTAAAGTCCCCTGCTACTATTAGTTTATAATCTAATAAATTGCCTAGCAATACTGTAAGAGTATTCTGCCCATCTACAGTAAGGTCCCTGCCAGAACTTGATACCTGCTCTCCTTATCTACTGTATGTGAGGCTTTGCAAAAATTGATTTCCTTCCTAATGAAAATCGAAGTACTCCTTTTCTTTGTAGAATAACAACAGTGTTCTGCTTGCCCCACCTTTCAGCTGGATTAAGTGGGTTTCCTGTAAAAATGCTATGTCTGACCCTTTTTTTTGAGATAGGTCAATACCATTTTATGTTTGATAGGTGAACCCAGCCCTTTAACATTACAAAAAGTACTGTTGTAAGAAGTCATCGTACCAAATCCTAGTGTCAGCCTTGGCCCCTTAGACTGAAAAACTCACTTATTCTAAAAGTAATGAAATGAGCCCAATATACAGAATTACCTTAGCTTACAATATTTAGAAAAGAATACTACTATTAAGTTACCTGAAAATCAAAATACAGAACTACATAAAGTTTCAAGACAAATTCAAATAATAACTTGTGGACCTAGTTATATAAAAGTGGAATATCCTAGATAACACAAATTACTTATAATAAAATTGATAGAAAGTAAGATATCATACCTCGTACTGTAAAAAAACAAAATTCAAAAAAAACTTCTTATTCTGTTGACAGTAGAATGTAGGTTACTGCCAATACCTTTGATCCACCAAACCCAAATTAGCCCAAGGTGGCACAGGTACTATCGATATTGGGAGCAAATGCAAAAGCAACCCAGTATCAGTTAACTTTATACAAAGCAAATATCACCATTTGTATACTTGAATATGGAACATTTTTATATCATATGTTGTGTAGCAGAAAAGCTGCTAATGATTCTAATATAAAGAGATGAATGCAGGAGTCTAATGTTCTTGACGGAAAAAGAAGAAAGAGAAGAGAAAAAGAGGAACGAATAGCAAGATGTTCAGATACGTTGAAATAATATCACACTTTGTAATAAATGAATAGACAAGATAATATTAAAAACAGATGTGATGGTGTGCTGACTTAAACAATTGTACTGTTCCATGTTGGTTTTGTTTTTAAGACAGATCTGCTACAGGCTAATGAGAGCTCAGGGTGAGAACAATTATATGTATGCCTCCTTAAATTATTTATTTACCCATCCAGTATGTGTAGTGCTCCAGCTAGTCATGCCTGCATTAATGTCAATTAGCCTTATTTCCTGCATTGCCAAATTAATGTTATACCCACAGCACTTCCAGATATATCTAGCAGCTTGAGTTGGAATAGTATGGATATTTCCATTTTAACTGCAGCACTTACTAACAGATATAAATATGCAAAAGAATTGACATATAACATACAATATGTAATATGGACACACACACATAAGACATAAAGAGAATCACTCATGTTGAGTTAAAGTTTAGATTTAGATTGGACTTAGATACAAGTCCCTCAGGCTCCTTTAACAAGCTAGAATTAATCAGTCTGCGACTATGCATATTTTTATAACTCTGTATCAGCAACTCACCATGCTACCCACTCTGTTGAAAAAATAAAACAAAATAAAATTCAAGGAACCAAAAGCATGCACAAAAGTGAATATTAGCTCTTTTTGATAACAGTTTATTATATGCAGCTCGTCTTAAAGGTCCAACTGCTTGAATTCAGCATGTCCCCTCCAGAAACACTTTTCTATATACCATCCTTACAGGATACTCGTTACATTGTCTGACCCAAGAAATACAGTACAGGATTCATGCGAGACATGACAAATATCTCGCCTGTACCCAATTCCAAAAACTTCTTGTTATCACCCTCCTTTCCTCACGGCCTTTCATATTGGTAATGAAGTGTGCAGTGTACATAATGGAGTAAGTTACCCTACCAGAAGTTTGTAGTGATAGTATAATATGTTGATTATTGTTACTCCATTTTGTATGCTATTTCATGTAATGTATGTCATTTCATACTCCATTTTGTATTGTGTGACTCCATTTTACATGCTGCTTCATTTAATTGGTGTTTTGCTCTTTAGATAGCCTCATTATTATGTTTTGCTTCAGACAGTGTATTTTGCTGACTTGAAGGTCGCATACAAGATGTTGTGAGAATCTCTGGCATTGTTTGGCTCATGATGTTCTGGACACCTGGCCAGTGCTTAGGGCATGATGATCTAATGAATGCCAACTATTTATTATGAGAATAAGTGGTGTTTGTCATGCTGAACTCGTGATGTTCTGGGCACCTGGCCAGTGCTTAGGACATGATGGTTTAGCATTTCTAAATACCAGATAAAACATATAAATGTAGCTTTCTCAATGCCTGGTTTGAAGCCTCTCCTGCAGGGTGGACGCATCGCTGTGGGGCCAGTTCCCGGTTCGAGAGACTCCTAGCCAGGCTGACATGGGGCTTCCCAGCCATTGGAAGAGGCTTGGATGATGCTTTATTGAATCGGTGATGTATAACCTTTGTATTATATTTTGTTATAATAAAGCTTTGGCTTGCTGTACTTATTGTATTGTTATGTATGTGAGTGTGAGTGAGTAAATAGCTGCCTGGTTTGAGTTGGCAGAACATTTTTGGCGTGAGTCGGCAGGATTCGAAAATAAAATGTCTATTTTAGGAAAAGGATGAGTTCTTTTTTTTTTAAAAGGTGTATTAAGGCTCAAACAAGCAAGGGCAACTGCCCTTTGTACTTGTAATTTGTGCTTGCTGCAAGTATATACTGTTAGAGCCAATGATGGCTTTCACAGTTCAGGCTGCTTTTAGGAGAAAAGCAGTGGCTGGTTAAGTAAAGTTAGATAAGCAACATCTAGAAAAGGAAAAATAAACTACTGTGGATGTACGCACAGTAGGTGACTACAGATGGGATGATTTGAAAATCCTCCCCATGTTGCCTATCTGTGTAGTTTCAAGTTTTTCTGTATCAATTTCAAGTTCCCTTGCCTCCTATAGAGGCTGAAACATTTGATCCTAAACCCAAGTACTGGGGACCTCTACCAGATGGATCTCACCCTTGTACTGTTAGAGATTTTTGTTTGTTTTGTTTTTAAACTGCAAACCAGAGCTCTGGAAAAAGACTTGGTTTGGCAGGTTACTAAAATGGCCAAAAGAAAACCTTTGAAAGGGTTAAAACCTTTGAAAGAGTTAATAGCTGCAGCGTTTGGAAATTATCATGAAGGTCCTGCAGTCAGTTTTCTTACTTAGACTAGTATATCGGAAAAGAAGAAGAAAAATACCTTGGCACCAGGTAAGTCTGAATTGTTTATTTAAAGTTGTTTTATGTCTGTCTGTTTTATTTCTGTGTCATTATACTAAACAAGGTAATGCTCCGTCTTTCTCATGCATATTTTCTAGCTTATATCTGTGTTCTGTAATTATGTTCTGTTGTCAAGGTTACGAGATAGGATTGACTGCCTTCAGTGCACAACAGGTTACAGAAAAAAAAAAGAGAGAAGCTTCTTTGCCTCATAGCTGACTGTTTTAATTGGCTTTGTTTTAATGGAACATTTGTGCTGCCTAGATAGGGTCAGTGAAGAACTTTTGTTTGCTTGGAGCAGGTAGCGTTGATGGTGAAGAATTATGACGTCATATAGATTGCAATGTGCAGAAAGAGTTGTAGTTTGCAAGCAACGTGCCAAGCCACTGCTAGGTGAAAATGTAATGTGTTAACAGCTATAAATGGCTTTATCATACTTCTAGTTAAAACCAGAAACTTTTGCAAAATGGCAGAGTGCCATATTTTAGTTATGTGCCAAAAGGTGTAATCATGTTATACGAGATGTGTTCCTTACAGATGATGTGTTTAAACAGTGTTTTGTTCTGGAAAGATTTGGCATGGCAATATGTATAAATGTGTTGGTTTAAAATTGTCAGTGTTACAAGACAGGCAGGAGGCAGCACATATATCTAAACCACGTACAGTTTTCTAATGGAACTATGGGCATTACCTCAGCAAATTGGTGTGAAACAATGTCAGTCTTATTTTGTGTTAAGTATTTCTTTTGTGTATGTGTATGTGTGTGTACTGTCTTGGCCAGCAGTTTTATTGTGTAAAGATATTTTAATATTGGTGGTGTTCAAGGACACTACAGGAATGGCTGGTTTAAATGACCCTTGCATGCACACTGTGACCTTTGCACATTATTTGACCTTCTTGTGTTTCAACATTTTATGTTACTACGAGTTCAAACTTGATGTATTCCATGCCTAAAGCACAACTTTTCACACAAAATGTATGTTTTCATGAAAGCACACCAAGAGTGAACCATGTAATTTGACTTTTATTGCAAAACTAGTATTCTAAGTGAAGAGGAACAAACTTTACAATTTTGAAAAAGGACTATTACAGCTGTTTTGAGAGTTTACCATCTACAGAGATAAGTGACGCATTGTATTACCATCAATCTGACATTTTGTCATGCTTAGGATAAGGGAACCCAGGGACGCTTTTCTTTTTATCCTATGGAAATAATCTTGTTTTATTTTTAAACTGATGTGTGTTTGTTTTTGTTGTTTGTCTGTGTTTCACAGCTAACCTTTTATTGCTACAGTATTCGAGCTGTCTCTTGCACCTCGAGCTGTGTCTTCCACCAGTAGGAGCTTGGAGGGAGGTAAGCTACCCTTCCTCCCTTCCAGTGTAATATCCACAAAGGTTGCAAGGTACATGTCATATTTATACTGATTCATGGTCTGTAGCCAATGGTTTAACAACCTGGCTGCCCACTTGGCTAAGGATGAGTGGAAAATTTATTCGAAAGAAATATGGGGAAAAGAACTGTGGCAGGAAATATGGACTATGGTGCAAAATACTCAGACCACTGTATTTCATGTTGATGCTCATTGTGCTTCAGATACACTAGAACGATGGTATAATTCTATTGCAGATGAAAAAGCTAAGATTCTTCCAGTGGATATTGAAGAAACTCAAAGTCAGCAGTTATCAGGGCTGGCAAAATGGGCACATCAAAAATGTGGACATTTGGGAGAGAAAGCCACTTACAGGTGGGCATATAGTAGGGTGTACCCTAACATTGGATTTGGTTAAAACTGTTATTGCTCAGTGTCCTATATGCCAACATGGGCAACAAAGACCAATCCTCATATTGTGAAAGGACAATTGGGGAGCCTATGAAAATGGAAAGAGAATTTGCATGAAGCATTACAGATTTTAAATAATAGATCAATTGGAGAATCTGAGACCCCTTAATGCGAATGATAACTCCTAATTTGCAAGTGCAGGCTTACTCAACTACAGAAACAGTGTTATATTGGGAAATTACACAGGAGCTCTGTCTCCTTGCAGGGCAACCCAGAAGCTGCTGGACTTGATTTACATGCCCTTCAAGAATACAGAATAAACAGCAGAAACATTCAAGTGATAGAAACTGGTATTGGAATACAAATTCCACCTAGACATTTTGGTTGGATAGCACCTAAATCAGAACTAGCCCTCAAGGGAATATAAATTTTGGGAGGGTGATTGATTGTGATTACCAAGGAGAAGTGAAAGTAATTTTGTTGAATAGTAGAGAACAAAATCTGTTAATTCAACAGTATGACAGAGTGGCTCAATTGTAATTATTCCAGTTAACAAAGTGACCCCTATAAAGGGACAAGCCCCCACACTCTTAACAGCAAAGGGATAAGGTTTTAGATCTACAGGAGGTTTTAACAATGGTGCCAAAATATGGGTTACAAACCCAAATGGCCCTCCTGAACCAGCTGAGGTGATTAGCCACGGACGAGACAACGAGTGTTAATTATCAGATCAGGGAAAGAAAAATGGAATACGTGCCTGCATAAATGTTATCTTCGAGAATAATGAAATTTGTGTCTTTCTAGGTCCAGCAATGGATTTTAAAAGGAATGCTGGTGTGTCTTATGGTCCATTTGGCAGAGCTAGTTACCCCTGGAGGAAGGATTCAAAGGGTTAACTGTAATGACACTGGTAGTAAAGGAACCTGGAGTTGGAAAAATGATACCAAAGATAGAACCCAGGGGAACTTTAGCTGCCCATCCGGACAGAAGTGTGTGGTACTGAACATGACATTTTCACCAGGGGTCAATCTTTGGATGACAACTGGTGGCTCAGGACAATATGCCTACGAAACAGATGAAATCTCTTTGCAGAATAAGACTGCTATTAAATGCTGCAACTTACCGAATAGTTGCATGGTGACTGTACAACATAGACTTGATTGCTGCATAAATCAAACAGACATTTTCAATGCAAGTATTACTTTGATTGACATAGACACGTTATTCTGCATGAATGCTACTGCAATAACTAATAGAACTACTTGGGCAGATCACATTACAGTGTTGAAAAATCATCCTGTAATTAGCAATGATAGTATAGTTAAGGTTCCATCCACATGTACATCAGTAGCGAGCGGTATCAGAAAATGTAATCCATTTTAACATAACGTTTATGTTTAGTAGAAAATGCAAATATAAAAGAGCTTGGTATGATACGCTATTAGGTGGAGCAGGGGCAGGCATGGGAATTTTAAATAGTGTGGATATAGAAACACCGACTAACAGGCTTCAGGCAGTAGGAATTGATGTATTTAGCTTAATTAACTTACAAGCTCAATGGATGCCAACTGTTTTCTTACCCCAAAGATTAACTTTGAATTATGATTTTGAGTTCTTGCAGTTATTTAATGCTTCACAGGTATGGGGAATGGGAGTAGCAGAAAATATTTTGCGATTTATTGATTGGACAGAATGTACAATGCGACATATGTATTCTATAATGCAAAGAAATAAGGCCAGAGTGATTTAATGAGTAATAATGAATATGTGGAGGACCGTGTTCAAATCATGGATTCTAGTAATCATTGGATTGTAATGTCATCCACCACAATAAAATGCACAGATCCCTGATAATGAGCAGAAGCTTATTTTGTATTGGCAGCCCAATATTTTAGATCAATCAAGATTGAATATCTCGTTAAATAAAATTAAACAGATAATTCAGGAAACAGATGTAATGCAGGCTTATTTGGCAATAAGAAATAAATCATTAGTGCAAAGTCAGGTGCAAACTACGATAGTTAAAAATAAAATGATTGATTTAAGTTCCAAGATTCAACAAGAGACTACTCATTATTGGTGGGATATTTTTACAGGATGGTCTCCATCAGCTACAAAAGTGTTAAATATTCTGATACATCCTATAATCATTGCTGTAGTGACAATTATCTTGCTTATTTGGACTTGTTACTTATCATGTTATATTCATAGTAATTTTGCTATGGTACAATATCATACAAATCGTATTCACAATAATCAAAGGACCGAATGTAGTGATAGTATAATATGTTGATTATTGTTACTCCATTTTGTATGCTATTTCATGTAATGTATGTCATTTCATACTCCATTTTGCATTGTGTGACTCCATTTACATGCTGCTTCATTTAATTGGTGTTTTGCTCTTTAGATAGCCTCATTATTATGTTTTGCTTCAGACAGTGTATTTTGCTGACTTGAAGGTCGTACAAGATGTTGTGAGAATTCTGGCATTGTTTGGCTCATGATGTTCTGGACACCTGGCCAGTGCTTAGGGCATGATGATCTAACGAATGCCAACTATTTATTATGAGAATAAGTGGTGTTTGTCATGCTGAACTCGTGATGTTCTGGGCACCTGGCCAGTGCTTAGGACATGATGGTTTAGCATTTCTAAATACCAGATAAAACATATAAATGTAGCTTCTCAATGCCTGGTTTGAAGCCCTCCTGCAGGGTGGACGACGCTGTGGGGCTGGGGTTCCTGGTTCAGAGACTCCTAGCCAGGCTGACATGGGGGCTTCCCAGCCATTGGAAGAGGGCTTGGATGATGCTTTATTGAATCGGTGATGTATAACCTTTTGTATTATATTTTGTTATAATAAAGCTTTGGCTTGCTGTACTTATTGTATTGTTATTGTGTGTATGTGAGTGTGAGTGAGTAAATAGCTGCCTGGTTTGAGTTGGCAGAACAAAGTTCCATGATCAAACTACCCGAATGGTTTTGTAAAGTTCCCTTGAAAGATATTTTTTCCAGTGAACATTCCATTGCATTGCACCCACTATGTGTGACATCAATCTCTTTTCCTTTTTCCTCCTCCATAGCAATCCACAATGAACTTGACTTGAGTGCTGTCTTTACTTCTACCCCGCTTTCTTTGATTTGGGGCTGATGCTGCTGGTCTGGGTATGTTCGAAGGTCGCTGAGCTGATCTGGATTTCCTATGGATCCCAGGTGCATTCAAGCAGATTTCCTGAGTGCTAGTTACTGATGCATAAATATAAGGAGTTGTAGACTGCATAGAGGGGGTCTGTGAGCATTGTGCAATTGTATCTATGCTCTGAGACATGAAATTCACAAGGGAAGCTCCAGCATGAGGTTATGACTGAGTGTGAGTGGTAGGATTGGTCCCATGCACTGATCTTGAATTTGAATGGCTATTAAAAAGAGAGGCTGTTTGTTCCCCAAATGACTTCAAGTTTTGTAAACTATGTATATATTTCCAGGCTTCAGTCACTGACTTACATTTAACAACTCTACCCCCTTCTTGCTCTATTACTAAAGTTGCAGGGTACAAAAATAATAATAGATCCCGTATCTCTGTAGCTGCTGTTTAACTTCCCAAAATAGTTTTCTTTTATTAATCACCTCTGCAGAGAAGTCCTGATAAATAGAGATGTGTTCTCCCCTCCAATCTATAGACTTACACCTCCTTGCCAAAAACAGTATTTCTTGTTTTACTGTAAATCTTAATAAGTATACAATTATAGGTCTAGGTTTGCCATTTTTGTATTTTGGACCTAGCGATCTATGGGCCCTTTCAATTTCCAACAATTCAAACAGTGGTGGAATTCAAGCATGCATGGGACAGTCATAAGGCAATTCTAGGGGGTGGGGGTAGGAAGAAGTAGGCTGCTGGTTAACTAGGATCTGCAGCTTATCCATCAGGTAGGGAAATGGGCAGACTGGGTGGGCCAAGTGGTCCTTATCAGCCATCAAATTCTATGTTTCTATGTTTCTAATGTCCATTGCCATTGGTGATCAAGTATTTCTGGGAGAAAATTCTGAAGAAACTGAATCATATTTGGACCCTCTAGCCCCTCCGGCACCCCTAGTATTCTAATATTGTTCCTGCATCCTCTATTCTCAAGATCATCAACCTCCTGTTGCAAAAAATATATTTGTGAACTTTGTTTCTGAGTGAGCTGTTAAAGATATCAAACAGAATTAGTGAGTTAAAGGATTTTACTGTCGTTACTGCCAATTCTGATAGACAGTTCTTCTGTATTTTTAGCAAGTGTAGTAGAGCTAGCCTTGATGTCGGCAATATCTATTTGCATTCCTGCTAACATCTCTTTTATTTTGGCCATATCACTTTTTCTAACAGCATTGTTCACCTGTCCAGACATCAATTGCTCCTTAATTTCATGTGCTCACACACTGGCAGCCGTCATTTAAAATTGTGCCGTAACGTAAAGCGATCCCTGGTATGCCGAATTGAAAACTGACAGCTGACAGAAAGACAACTGAAAGAAAGAACAGAAAATACAAAATGGACCACAGTGAGTTTAAAACCTATAGATTCCTTGGTGAAATATTAAGTAGGTCTTCCGTTTCAGTTCATATTGCAGCAAAATTACTTTTATAATCACTAAAATACATTGATGATTACCCGGAGCCAACGTTCAAACCGCCATTTGCTCTTAGCGCCAGCTCTACACATATTCACTTTTAGAAACATAGAAACATAGACTTTTATGGCAGATAAGGACCACTTGGCCCACCCAGTCTGCCCATTTCCCTACCTAATGGATAAGCTGCAGAATCTAGTTAACCAACAGCCTACTTCCTGCAACCCCCCCACTATAATTGCCTTATGTCTGTCCCATGCATGTTTGAATTCCCCCACTGTTTTTAGACCCTACAACCTCCCCAGAAAGGTGGTTCCATGCATCCACCACTCTCCATGAAAAAGAATTTCCTCGCATTACCCCTGAGTCATCCCCCCTCTATCTTTAAATTGTGCCCACTTGTTCTTGCACATCTCTTTTTCTGAAAGATGCTACTCTCCTGAACTTTGTTGATTCATAATCAGCTGGTCTATTGTTTTGAAACATTATGACATTGCTGGTCTGTCAGTTATTACTGCTGTACATTACATAAGTTTTAAGTGTTTTCATCATCTACGCAAAGTGGATTATGCACAAAGTTTGCAAAATATGATGTTTAAATGATGCAAAACAAAGGTTTTTTTTTTTTTGCTTTATTGCACAAAAATAATCAAACCAGCTACTACTAATGTGCTAATACTGAACTGAATTTTGAATGATGGCTGTGCTATAATACATGATAGCAGCTGGGTTAAACCCTGTACAGACCTGCACTTTCAGATTTTTTTTTTTGAAATTGTATGATAGAATACATTTTATTTCTTTATTTATTGAAATTTGTTGACCGGGTAGGCCCACTCAGAGGAGTGTCCCTTTTTCAGACATGACCCTGAACTAACCACAAAACAGTAACAGAAAAATAGACATATATCAGGACGTACAGAAAACAGATTAGAATTTGCAATATCACACAACTGTGGAAGCCATTGTTGCATGAGTCATAGAACGAGAACACGTCCAATATTAATTACACTTTAAGTTACACTGCATGACATAAGTACAAGGATCAGGAATACATCACATGTGTCTGCAAGGCTGGCCAAAGCCAGACAAAGCAGCTTTTCAGCTTTCATTGCCTGGTGATGACAAATGTGGGAAGCTGGAGAGCTGACACCTTCTTGCTTTAACATCATTATGTAATATACCTTGTTTTCCTATTTTAAATTTACACTTCCAAAAGAGTGTACACAGTGTAGATTCAGAAATAATAGGAATAAGTGGTATTATCATATACACAGCTTACAGTCATATGACACCACCTATTTACTGCTTGCAGTACATTTGTGTGTTTGTGTGTTTGTCAAATTGACATCTCATACCACAGCATTTACTGCCATGCACGTTTATAGTGAGGAATACAAAAAAAGCTTGTCCACCTGGATGAGTTCAGTGGCATGCATTTATCTCTAGAATAGGGATGGGGGTTCGAACAGTAACAACACATCTTGGCTTTCAGGAAAGCATGAATGTGAGTGGGGAAAAAACACCACGTAATAGTGTTGCCTTCATTTGTGCACACCTGGAAATGTAAGCAGAAAAGATGCTTTATTCAAATTTTGATCAATTAAATAATTATAATTACTGGTGAACCCATTTATTGACTGGAGTAAACACCACTTTTGAACACTGTAGTAACTAGCCGGTTATTATGGCGTGGAACCCAGTTCAGCATGGGTGTCAGTGAGTCAAACTAAAAGTAATGCCACTTCTGTCTCACACTCACAGAAGGGCACCGGCTGTTTCCTTTTTTTTTTTTTTACCACCCAGCACCAGACAGACCAACAGACCAGCAATTATATAAAATAAAGCATGGGTGTTACATTATTCATGTTTTACACTCCCTCAGTGTATAATTCCATTGCAAACCACTCATGCTTCACACTCATGGTTTCAGGGGTATTACATATTTAGGGTGTATAAAAAACCTCATAGGGCCAAATTTTCAAGACTCTGGGACTGGAGCTCAGGGCTTGCTGCAAGGAGAAATGGCACAAAGCGCTCTTGCACCACACCTTGCACAAGTCCCATGTTTATAAGGCACCCTTCACCACTTTAGGGACAGCCTGCACCTACCAAGCTTGTGCCATCCTTGCAACAGTCTCACTAGTGTACAATGGTGGAAGAGGGCTTGTGCCATAGTGGGGCTGCAGCATATCCTAATTTGGGATTTTGAAATCCCCACCATGACCATAAATCATGGCTGTGTTTTGACCTGCCAAGTGCTAGTCTAATGGCCATTGCAGCAAACATCAGGACCCTACAGGGGAGGAGAAACCCTGCAACTGGCCTTTGACAGTGCCAAGGGTCCTGTGGGATTGCCCAACTAGGTGATGTGTGTCATGAAATGCTGACTGGGTACTTCTTAGTGGGAAGACACTGACCCTGTCCCAGATCCCCTGGGGCTATCAGCTCGCCTTACTGTACCATAGTTTGCAAAGACCCCGAGAAGTGGAGATAGTCCAAGGCTTCAAGATATGTGGTCCAGCTATGGGTCAGGATGTACCCTGTGGCAGCATGACATGCCCCTTCTGTTCATCCCACTGTGTGCTGGCATACTGCAGCTACAGGTGCCAAATTAGCACTGGCTGGTTGTTTGGGTACCCCTATAGGCAGGTGGCATACTTGGATCTGGCACACAGACTGTCACAGGACCTGCTACAATATATATCAGAGTAGTGAAACTCTGTCCCACCACCATACCTTGTTGGAACCTGTCAGTGCCATGTCAGGTGGGTGGGTGCATACTGTATTTCACAGTGACAGTATCTGACTGTCCAGTAGGGCATCTACATGGATCTGCCCGGCAGAGGATGATTGCATTGGTGGGCACAGGCAGATCCATTCAGATGCTCCTCTTCTCTTCTCTTCTCTTCTCTTCTCTTCTCTTCTCTTCTCTCTCTCTCTCTCTTCTTCTCTTCCTCTCTCTTCTCTCTCTCCTCTCCTCTCCTCTCCTCTCCTCTCCTCTCCTCTCCTCTCCAGGAGTATATGTTCAGTGCTGCCAACCACTCCTCATATGTTCTACCCTGCTGGCCTATGACCATTTGTGTTGCCCTCCTTTGGACTGTCTCCAGCAGGGTAATGTCCTTTTTATGATATTGGCAGCAGTACTGTACACCGTTCTCCAGATGCGGCCTCACTAATGACATGTACAAAGGCAGTATTACTGCCTCTTGCCTGCTGCTGATCCCTTTGGCAATGCAGCCCAACATTTTATTTGCCTTCACTGCAGCTTTCATACAGTGCATTGAGTACTTCAGGTCACTAGTTATCATCACACCCAGATCTGTCTCCTTCTCATAGGCAGATACCTGGAAAACTCAAAGACTGTACTCTGTTCTGGTGTTCTTGGCATCAATGTGCATAAATTTGCATTTCTTTGCATTGTGCCAAGCTGCCAAATGCCAAACCAACTCTCTAGTTTTCCCTGACCCTCTTTGAGGTCCTGTATCCCCTCTACTATGTCCTCCTTGTTGCAGAGTTTGATGTCATCTGCAGATAGGCTCATTTTGCTCTTAATGCCATCCCAATATAAATTCTGAAGACATTGAATGGCATCGATCCTAGCACTGAGCCCTGCGGGACACCACTGATGACCCCCTGGTGCTAGATAGATCACCCTCCACCACCAACCTCTGGATCTTGCCTCTCAGACAGTTTTCCACCTATCTGGCCAACTTCTCCCCAATTCCAAGATCCACCAACTTCCTCCTCAAACTCTTGTGGGGAACAAGAGTCAAAGGCCTTGCTGGAGTCCAGGAAACGGATGTCCACCACTTGGCCCCTATCTACTGTTTTAGTGACCTAGTCAAAGAAGTCAATAACATTTTTTTGACACAACCTCCCTCTCATAAACCAATGTTGCTTCACATTCTGCAGATTATGCTCCCCTCCTCATTGGATTTTACCCTCACATCTTTGTACCTCAATGCTGCACTTTTCACCCTCTCCCCACCCTACCTACATTCCTTCCCCCCTCCCTCTCCCTATGGCTCTGCCACTTCTTATCTCTTGTCTGTTTTTTCTGACAAATGCCACTGGCTGCCTTGCTTACAACGCTATCCTTGAACTGTATTAATTGTATCTGTTTGCAATGTCCACACTGCTGTAATATCTGTCTTGATGTTCCCCATAATTTGTATTTCTCTGGCGTGGAACCATTGTAAAAGAGCCTTGGCTCAAAGGTATTTGTAATCCTAGACTTAATAAAATAAAAAAATAAAATAAAAATAGATACTTTGCCAACTTTTCCTTAAGTATGATGTCCATGAGTTTGCACGTGATTGAGATCAGACTGACCAGTAAGTAATTCCCTCTATCATCTTTAGGACCACAGGTATGGAAAGGCACTACCTGTGCCATTCTCCAGTCCTGCAGTAGCATGCCAAAATCCAATTAACCATTGAATAGGCCAGTCAGTGGATCTGCAAGCTCCTCCAACAGTTCCCTCAGCAACCTTGGATGTATGTCGTCCAGGCCTGGGTATTTGTTCTTTCATATCCTCCTATTGCAAGTCTTCTTTCATAGCCTCCCACTGCATGTCTTTTGATCAGTATTCATGCTTCAGTGATAACACACTTCATTTTTGATGAAAAAACACACAAATGTCTCACCGCTAATATATGGGTGCTCAGCCAATCTGAATAAGCTAGGGACCCAGGGCCAATCACTGTTGCCTCTGTTCTCGGAGCCCCTGGATCACAATGGCAATTAACACTCTCTGTTCCTCACAGATCTTTTTTTAAACCTGAAAACAAGACCAGTTCCTCATTGATCTCTGACTCCTTACCATCACCCTCATCCCCTTCCCACCCCACACTGGCCTCCCACTCAGCACCTACAACCCCACACCCCACACACACCCTCACTCACCTACAAAGGATCCACTCTCACCAGAAAATATGTCCTCCTTCTTGAAGTGTAACCATGAACTAAAGAAACAAGGTAAGTGCTGTTAATGTATTTTCAATGCATTTTGAACTTCTGCTCATAAATCTGTAATTTTCAAATATTTCTTCACCAAATTTTCAACCTGGCCTTTTTGGGAACCCATATCAAGAACAAGGTAGGTTATATGTTTCAAATCTGGCTGAAAGGTGATTTCACAGTGGCGCTGCAAATCACCTTTCAGGTGAGATTTGAAAATTTTAACCCACAGGGTTCATAAGATGGGGTCATAAGAAGACCATGTTCAAAATATGGGGCCACAATATTTTTTTTAAATTATGATTATTCATTGACATTTTTCAATGTTTGCTTATAACCTTGGTCATTTTCAATATTTTGACTGCAAATTTTCAACATTGCAAGTTTTCATATCACATCATTAATTCGACAGGTGTTGTTTTTTTCAAGTCCTGGAGAAAAAGATTTTTCACACTTGTGGTACAAAATTACATTTTGGTCAGTATTTTATAAATGCCACCTATCACATTTAAAAGGGGAGTCATAAAAAACTATGTTTAAAATTTAGGGTCAAAATGTCAAAAAACATGAACAAACATTGTATGAAGGGCTGTCCTTTGGCCCAGCAGGTATACATTGTGATTCTATGCTGATGAACTGAGTTTGGAGGGTGATCTTAGTGAGCAAGATGCAGGGGCCGAGGCTAGGGGGAGGGTGCGGCAATGTATTAGAACCCCCAGCCTGTGGAGGGAAGGTGCAGGGTTGGCCACATGAGCAACAAGTATCATACAGTGAAGAGAAGCTCCTGCACCTCTGCACCCATAGCTGCAAGAGGGCCCTGCCTTTCTGCTGTCAGATGGATTATTGGCCATGCATGTCTGTATCTGTAGCCTCATTGAAGTAGAGGGCCCAGAGAGCCTTACATTTTCACAGCCCCCCAGACAGCTCAACAAATTATTTGCATCAGTAGGCAGATGGACTCTTCCTTTAGCACACGGCCTAGAGGGCCCAGTGCACCTGCATCTGATCATGTAGGTCACAAAGGGACTGGCATGAATGAGGATATACAGTTCCACTATTTCAAAAAGAAAGGAAGTTCATTGTAAAAAAAACAGTGTTAATGCATCAGATAGGGTTTAGCTTAACCCCACAAAAGTAGGGAAATGTGGTGTTAGGTTTCTAACCCTAACTCCCTACCTTCTAGGAGTAAAAGGACATGTCCACTTAAGCAAACACAGACAGCCATGATCAGGTAAGACAAACAACATACCATTGTTTCCAGATTACTCAAGTGAAGTAGCACTGAAGTGCTACCTTTCCAGATTTCTATCTGCAGCCAGAAATATGTGTATGTTTTTCTATGTGCAGCAGTACCTGTGGCTACAGAAGCAATGGCCCTACCTTATTAGGGGTGTAGTAGCAACCATATAGTTAGGTTGAGTAGCATGTTTAATGTTAAGCCCCTAATCTGGCACCTTAATAGCTTTGCCCCTGTTCAGCAGAACTGCATGAAATGTTACATGTGCAGTCTGGGGGGGGGCAATGTCTCTAGACTTGGTAAGCTTCATGATGGTTGTATGTCCAGATTCCAAGATCTGGATAGTGCAAAAGGTAGAAAATCAGAATGTGTTGCTTCTTTGTACGTTTATTTGCTCTTATCTGCAGCCCAGATAGTTTAGAATTGTGTTCTAAAATGTTTAGGGTAGAAGGGGCTTGCCCCTGAAAGGTGCCATTTTAGGTTTGGTGAAAAATGATAATCTGTTCCCAGGTTATAAGGATTTGAAATTTCAGTTCAGACCATGCTCAGTAGGATCTTTCTAACATACTAACATACTATTTGCCAGCAGATCAGGCCTTACGGTCTATCGAGTCTGCTCGAACCTCAGATCCCTAGTTGGGTGCCGAGGCCCCTCTTGTGTTCCAGAAACCCCTATCATCCATCCCCACCCCCCTGGGACAGGCCATCATCTGATATATCCACTTTCTGTGTCTGTCCCACCCTCTCTTGAAGCCCTCCACTGTGGATCTCTGAACCAGCTCACCAGGCAGTGCATTCCAAGGGTCCACCACGCCTCAGTGAAAAATATCCTCCTTTTCCCTCATCTCTCCACCTTCCAACTTCAAACCATGCCCTCTGGTGATACCTCCCTGCTTTAGTCTAAAGATCCCCTCCATGTTTACCCTATTTATTCCCTTCAGGTACTTGAAGACCTCAGTCATGTCCCCCCTGTCTCTCCTCTCCTCCAATGAAAACAGGCAGAGCTCCTCAAGTCTATCCTTATATGTCAAATCCCCTAGCCCTCATATCATCTTAGTTACCCTCTTCTGTACCCTCTCCAGAAGCTGTATGTCCCTCTTCAAGTGTGGTCTCCAGTACTGTACACAGTACTCAAGGTGTGGTCTAACCAGTCCATTGTACAGCGGCAGAATCACTTCCTTGCTCCTAGAGGTGATACCCCTTATGATGCATCCCAACATCCTGTTTGCCTTGCTAGCCACTCTCCTGCACTGCTCAGAGTTATTCATACATCATCCACTATGACCCCTAGGTCTTTTTTCCCTATTGAGGCCTCCAGTGCCTCCCCTCCCAGGGTGTACCTGTGTTTAGGGTTTCCCCACCCAAGATGTAACACCTTGCACTTGGTGATATTGAAATTTAATTTCCATGTGTGAGCCCAGCTTTCCAGGGTGTCCAGGTCCCCTTGCAGGGCCAACCTCCCCTATTCTCCCTCAACTACTGCTCCCATCTTGGAGTCATCAGCGAAAGAGACTCATTTCACACCGATACCCTCCCTGATGTCTGATATGTATGCATTAAACAGGATCAGACCAGGACCGAGCCCTGCGGTACCCCACTACCAACCTCTCTAGGGTTCGAGAGCTCCCCACAGACCACTACTCTCTGGGTGTGCCCAGCTAGCCAGTTTTCAATCCATCTGACCATCAAAGGGCCTACTCCCAACCCCATCAGTTACTCCACCAGACCATTGTGGGGGACAGAGTCAAATGCCTTGCTGAAGTCCAAGAATAATACATCCACAGGCTTTCCCCTGTCCAGTTCTGATGTTACCCATTCATAGAACTCCACAAGATTGGTTTGACATGATCTACCTGGCACAAACCCATGTTGCCGACTATCCAGACCTCCCACCTCCTCCAAGTACACCCCCAATCGTTCCTTTAGTATACTCTCCATTATTTTCCCACCACCAAGGTCAAACTGATGGGTCTATAGTTACCTGGTACTTCCCTCAACCCCTCTTTATGGATTGGCACCACATGTGCCTCTCGCCAATCCCTAGGTACCCTCTCTGTCTCAAGTGACCTGTTGAAGAGCTCCGCCAGGGATGCAGCCAGTATGTCCGCCAATTCCCATAGTACTCCCGGATGAATGCCATCTGGCCCAGGAGATTTGTCTTTCTTTAGGGCCTTGAGGACTAACCACACCCTTTTGGCAGAGATAGCATTATCCATCCCCTCCACCTTACTGGCCTTTTTATCCTTATCCTGATGTGACACCCCTGGGAGACCTCTCCTTCCCTCTTGCTCCATTTCTGTTGCTCCCCTGATCCCACTCATTTATATGTTTGATATGAAAGAAGAATCCCCAACTTATCAAAGAAGATTCTTCTTTTGTGAGAAAACAATCTTCTTGTGTATGGCAGCCATCTTGTTTTTTAATAAAAAAAAATATTGAAAACCCATAAAAATTATGACCTAGAGAAAAACAAACACATGAATAACCAGGAACCATTTAGCTAGAATCTGGTGTTTGTTTTTGGAAAAAAGACACCTAAATATGGTTTTGGGACATCCCTAAAATCCTTGCTGGAGGACTTAGCAAAGGGTCCCAATTTGTCTTTCATGAGCCAAACTACTTTTTCTTTCATGAGTCTCAAACAAAGAAATGCTGCTCATAAAAAAAGATGATGAAACATAGTTTTTTCTTAATTTTTTCATAAGTGTGATCATGAAGAAACTCACAAAAGAAGGATCTCATCTCACAAAATAAGATGGTGGGACTAAGTGTTTTTTAATAGATCTTTCATAAGCCAACCTAATTTTTGTGAGTCATGAAAGAAATCACATAAAAAGATGGTTGGCCCATGAAAGAATTATGAAGAAAAATCTAAATCCCACCATCTTCTTTTGTGAGCCATGATTCTTCTTTTATGAGTTCTTTCATGTCTCATGAAAGAAGATGAGCAGCTCACAAAAGAACTATAAAAAAACACTAAGTCCCACCATATTCTTTTGTGTGCCGAGATTCTTCTTTCCATGAGTTCCTTCATGACTCACAGAAGAAGAAGAAGGTCAGCTCATGAAAAATGAGGGTGAGTATTAGGTTTTTTCACAGTTCTTTCATGAGGTCATAGGAAAGAACCATTGTTCTTTCATGAGACCTCACGAAAGAACTGTCTGCAACCGGGACATCCTTGAATTATGAAGCCACAGGCAAAGTCATGCTGCTGGCTTCAATTAAAGCAGTGAGCTACTGTTTCCTTGATTGGTCTCTCTTTCACTCTCTCTCTCTCTCGCTCTATCTACCTATTGATCTAGCTATAATTTTTTTTATTTTTAAGTGTACTGGGGCAACCACCTCCAGTAGTGCTCCTCTTGCCCCTTCCCCTCCAGGTTTGTCTGGCCCCTTCCTTCAAAATACATGGCAGCACCAGGGTGCCTACCCCATGGTATCACCAAAGATCACCCTAACACTGGGATACCCAATCCCCAGTGTTGGCAACAGTCCCCATACAATAATGAAAACCATCACTGATTTATTTTTTTCACCTGAAAAAAAGGAAAATGGTCCATTGGTGATCTGACCCCCCCAGCACCCCCACCCGCCTCACTTAGTACCCACTACCCCTCACATCTTACACACACCCTAACTTACCTGATCATATCCCACGATGCCTTTACCCACATTCTCAGTAGGAGAACAGTGGGACTTTCTTGAAATGTAAAGCTGCCGCTGGAGTTATATAGCCGGCTTCAATTACAGCTACAAATTACTGATCTCCTGATCTGCCTCTTGGTCTCTGTCTATTAATCTATCTGTCTGTCTCTCTGTTGCTCTGTCTGTCTATCTATATATCTATCTAGTTAGCTATCTTCTATCTGTCTAATCTATATTTTTTTATATTTCTTAAGTGGACTGAGGTGCCAACCCCTGGTATTGCTTCTTTCTCCCCACCCTCCACTCTAGGTTGCCTACTCACTTCCCGATGTTTTTGTTTAAGTAGTAAGTGGACTTGGCTGCCCACCCTTGGCATCACTTCCTCTCTGGGTCACCTGCCCCCCATCCTTTAATATATGTGGTAGTACCAGGGTACTCACCCCCAGTGCCACTGAAGATCATCCTGACACTGTGGTGCCCAGTCCTCAGTGTTGGCTTGTGTTCCCATACTGTCTGTCTGTCTGTCTGTCTATCTATCTAGCTGTCTGTCTGTCTGTCTGTCTGTCTGTCTGTCTGTCTATCTATCTATCTATCTATCTGTCTATCTATCTATGCAGTGTCAGTGGCTGAGCAGGTTGCACACTCACCTCTGAGGTGGGAAGATCACAAAGCTGTGGATTCTATTCCCACACCAGGCACTTGGGTTAAATCCCAATACTGTCACTGTAGTGTAGCATGAGGGGTGGTGCACTCCTGAGGTGCCATCTTTTGGCTGATATGTTAAACTGAGGGCCTGTCTACCTGTTCTGGTCGTTGTTCAGGTGGACATTAAAGATCCCATACCATTTCTCAAAAAGAGTAGGGGGAAATTTTTTGTTAAAGCTTCAAAATCAATATTAAAGTACATGTTAGAAGGCACATGAAGGTAAATACATAAATCAAATTCTTTCAAAGTTAAAAGGAAATACTTTGCTAGACTTCTTATTTTTTTAAACTAACGAAAAACCATAATGTAAATCAAATCAAATCATCTTTATTTTTATAGCGCCTTTCAAAACCAAGGTGCTGTACATAAAAAACATATACATAAAGATACATTTTTTTAAAACAAACATTAAAACAAATCAGCCATAGTTAGGAAAAGCTAAACTAAATAAATATGTTTTAACTCCTTTTTAAATCTATCGACAGTTGGGCATTATCTCAACCAACAAGGAAGAGAATTCCACAGGGTTGGCACTGAAAAAGCGAAGGCACGAGATCCTGATGTCTTTAATCGAACCCTGGGAATCTCTAGCAATCCCTTGTTGGCAGAACGGAGATGATGGAGGGGTCAGTAGGGTACCAGGAGATCTTTCAGGTAACCGGGTCCCTGATCATGTACGGCTTTAAAGGTTAGTACTATGTTAGTTAAATGTACTACTTTCTATAACCGAAGAAGGAAACAGAAGAAAGGAAACTTAAAAAAAAGTGTATTAATACATACTGTCATACAGAATATTACTCTAAATCATAATAAGAAAAAAAATGTATTTATTTAGTTTTTGTTTACCAGGTAAGTGCACTAGCCATAAAATGACTATTTTCAGGCACGACCTGGGAGAGTACAACATGTAACAGTGAGAAACAATGTGGTGATACATAAGTACAGTCATACAAAAATAGTGAAACAGTATGAAAAATGCTACAAAAAATACATTAAGTTGGAGTACACATTAACGGAAGTAAAGAAGACAATGTAGTATAAAGGCAAACAATATAGCATAATGACAATAAAAGTATTATATAAGTAAAAACAGAGGGCATACCCTAGAGGGGAGAAAGAGTACAGGAGAGATTAAGGAGATTTGATAGAATCACTAAGGAGTCTAGGAAGGGTCAAAAACAAGTGCAAGTATCAGCAAGATGTAGACAGCATTGATATTCAGTTTTAAAACTATGGTGAGACTGTGACTGCTGAAGGTTAAGTGAAAGAGCATTCCATAGCCAGGGAGCAGTGCTTTGGAAGGCCCTGGAGCCTTTAACCATATGACATTGTGGGACAAAGAGCAGGGATTTGTCAGCAGATCACTGGCCATGGAAGGATGGATGGATGAGGGTCAAGAAGTTCAGTCAGCAGGGATGGAGTTTTATCCCGGATGATCAAGTCCATGAGAGATCCCAGGTAATATTGTCAACTGGCAGTGGGTGAGAGCCAGTTACGATCTTTATAAAGAAGGCAGTGATGCTTGAGTCGAGGTGACAAGAAGGGAAATCGATAAACGTTGTTATATGTGACATCCCATCTCATTAGGGAGGATTTATGGGCAGAGGTGAGAATAGAGACACCATAAGTAAGAGATGGTAACAGAATGCCACAGGCAATGGCTAGTTTCACCATGGAAGTAAGCATGTAGCTCATTTTGTAAGCCACTCCTAACTTAGTGTTTATAGATTTGCAGGAAGATTGAATATGAAGGTTAAAGTCCAGGTATGGGTCCAACAGAATCCCAAGGTACTTCAAGGAAGTAACATTTTCTAGTGGAATTCCTCCTGGATGAAGAACCTCAAGCACATTGGCACAGGCCTTCATCTTAGGTGCAGATCCAAAGAGCATGGCCTTTGTTTTCTTATCTTTGAGTACAAGCTTGCGGTCCAGAAGCCAGTCCAGAACTTTTTTAAAGTCAGAGGTAAGCACTGAGTTTATGCAGGCAGTACTAGAAGAACTATTGTAGATGATAAGGTCATCGGCGTAGAGAATAGCTGAACAGGATTTTAAGACATCAGCAGCATTATTAATAAAAATTGAGAATAGGAGGGGCCCAAGGATGGAGTCTTGAGGGACTCCAATATTAATAGTGGATAAATTAGACAAGGAGCAGTTAAATTTGACTGCTTGCATCCTGTTTGACAGCTAGCTACAGAACCAGTCCACAACAGGGGCTGAGAAATGGAGTTGATGGAGTGTAGTGAGAAGCAGGGGGTGATCCACTAGGTCAAAAGTAAAGTCAATGAAAATGGCACCTGTGAGCTTTCCAGAATCCATGTTGGAAAGTATGTCGGTGGAAAGTTTGAGAAGAGCTGTGGTGGTACTGTGCCTTTTTCTGAAACCGTGCTGGGTGTCGGAGAGGAGCTTATAGTGTGCAAGGTAGTCAATAGTCTGAGACACAACTATTTTCTCTAGGATCTTACTAAGGACCGAGAGAATAACTATAGGCCTATAATTGGTCATATCCTTTGGATTACCTTTTTTAAGTATAGGTGTTATACGGGCAAATTTCCATAGGCCTGGCATGGTACAGCAGGAAAAAGATAAAGTATAAATTCTGGCAGCAGGGAGGCAATGAGAGGGGCAGGCAGCTTAAGTAAGTGAGGTTCAAGCAGGTCAGATCCAGGGCTGGTATTGACAGATATGGACCTGAGAAGTTTCAGAACTTCCGCTCTGGATATAGCCTTGAAACAAAAAGGTTGAGCTGTAGGAATATCATTTGATAAAGAAGCAATGTTGACTGAAGGTAGTGCGGTAGGAGGATTGGAGAGCATTCCACTAGGTTGTAATGGCACAGTATACTGTGACAGGTCAGAGAAAAGATTGGTAAAACTGTTTGAGATGGTCCTAAAGTCATTACAATGTGCACCATTTATAATCATATCATCAGGAGTAACCAACTGTGAGGTACCCAGGTAAGTTTTGATGTGGGCCCAATATTTCCTTGGGTCAGGGGAAGAGCTGTGAAGGAGGTCTTTACAGTATTTACTTTTGGCCACTCTAACTTGTTTCTTACACCCATTCCTTAGTTCTCGATAGGCATTAAGGTCTGTTGAAGGCCAGATTGTTTGTATTGAAACCAAAGCTTGTCCTGATGGCACAGGTAAGCTAAGAGATCTTTATGAAGCCACCTGGTCTGCTTTCCTCTAACCCTCCTAGTACTCTTTGGATCATGTTTACACTGTATGGCAAGAAATTCTCTTACAAGTAATTGCAAGGTGACCTCCACATCAGTGGCATGGTAGAGGGCTGTCCAGTCAATACTGGAGACATCATGAAGAAATGCATCCTGGTCAACATGAGCTAGATTTGTAAAAGTGATTAGTCTAGGTGGAGGTGATGGAGACACAGCCATAGACAGGACACAGAAGGTGGGAAAGTGGTCCGTTAATGCAGGACCCCAGCTTCTAACACATGTTCTATGCGATTCATCATCATCCAGTCCAGGTGAGTGCCTGTTTGAAGAGATGCCATGGTTCTAGTTGCTACAGAAATCAGCTGGTAAAGATTGTAACTTTGTGTTAGAGACTGAAGAGGGATTTGAGCGGGCCCTAACCAGTTTAGGTTAAGATCACCTAGGATGACAGCCTCATTTCAATTTACAGTTTTGGAGGTGACTTCAAGGAGTCCTTGTAGACCTGCCATGCCCCCAGCAGGGAGCTATAGGTACAAATAATATGAAGCTTCTTATCACCCACTGTAAGGATAGCATGGGGATGAATTCACACACTGAGTGAGAGGCAGAAACCGGGATAATAGATATGTTGAGGTGATTCTTGAATAACAGGGCTACTCCTCCTCCATGTTTGGACAAGTCTCTATCATGCTGAAACAAGGAGTAATTAGGCAGGACACACAGATTATCAGGTATACTTGGTTTAAGTCAAGTTTCACTGAGGCAAAGAACATCTGGGTTATACAGTTTTACCCAAACCTCAAGTTCCGCATGGTAACAGGTAAGTCTCCTGATGTTGATATGTGTAATTAATAATCCTCATTTTGAGATTTCAGATATTTATTTTGATGAGAAAGGACAGGTAGGTGGACCTGGATTAAGTTTGACGTCCCCAGATAGCTGAATTGTAATTATGGCTAGGAACCAGAGCCTAACGCAGTGGCAGGTAAAAATGAAGGCTGACCTCCCTGGTCATTTCAGTCATACCTCCTAAGTCAATCATACTATAGTACTTTAGATTTATGAGAAAGGAAAGACAAAATCACTAAGGTAAAATTTAGGTATTAAAGTATACTCGCCTTAAAACTATATTTTAAAATTGAAAACCTTAAGTAAATGGGCATTATGTATTAATTCATACACATATATTTTTTTGGGGGGGCTCCCCTTCCAAAATAATTTATAGGCACAACCATAATCACTCTTTTCCTTTAAAAAATCCATAACTTACTGGCAAGAAGGGGCATATTATAAACAAATGTATGACAACCATACTATACTGTCCCACTGTCCCTGATATTTATCTATATCGCCATGATCAAAATCGTTTTTTTTCTGAGTTCCAGTACTGACTGTCTAACCGTACAAAAAGGTTGTTCTGGTGAAACTTCCAACTGTCTTAAGGTATATTTACACAATCTTATCCATATATGGTATTTAATACATAATAGAAACATAGAAACATAGAATTTGACGGCAGATAAGGACCGCTTGACCCACCTAGTCTGTCCATTTTCCTACCTAACAGATAAGCTGCAGATCCTAGTTAACAACAGCTTACTTACTTTAATAACATTAAATGTATTATTTTACAATGGAATTTCAGCCATTGGCTTGTTAAAGGGCCTAAAAATAGGATACCTGGAGTGAGAGAATTTGTCACTATGTCCCAAAAGGATTTTACAAAAGGACACTGAAAAAAAGGTGCTCCACTGTTTCCAGTGTTGTTACACAAGACATTCTAGAGCAATATCTCTCCTCCATACTCTTTATGTTTAAAATTGTTCTTCACATTAAGCTTCCCATGTACGGTCAGCCACAGTATATCCCATATATTCTCTGGTATTCTTCTATCTATAAGAAATCTGTCAATACATGTTTGTTCTAGACTAGATTTGTTAGTAAAATAGGGAGTGTCAAGAAAAAATGTTTCCAATACCATTTTATAAAAGTTTTTCCTTGATCGTGTGAGAATTAATTGTTTAGGAAGGCATGGGGTCATAATGTCACAAGACATTGTGCCGCATGGCAAAATCAAGTTGCCAATAGAGCATGCTTGCTGTTATGCAGCATAACTCTTTTTTTTCTGGGGGGCTCCCCGCGCACCCCCTGTTACAGGGGGCTGTGCCCCTGAACACATCCCCAATAAAGATTCTCAACTTGGGGAGGGGTTCAACTCGTGAAGGTTACTGGGACCAGGAATCAAACCCGGTCCCAGACACAGTTCCTGGGTTCTTGGCTGCAGTGGCTCAGTCCATTGAGCCATGGTAGCTGCTCGGTGGAACCCCATCCTAGCAGAGGTCTTATCCTCTGCCTGGGATGTTTCAAGTGGTGCAATACCACGTACAGCAGAATTCATGGTATTGCACCACTCCTGTAACCTACAGCGCTGTGCAGGTTTAGCCATAATGTCATACGCTATTAAGCGTGTGACATTATGACCCAGTAGGGTTTATGAATATGCCATATTTTTAGTTTTCCCAAGCAATATTGGAAATAAGGGGTAGGTCTCCTATGCATTGTTGTTGGGGTATAATATTATCTTGTGGCCAAGATTCTAACCACTGCTGTAATGTATCTCGTACCTAAGGTTCCCATTTTGTGTGTGTACCTGATAGTAGGGGTTTCAGATTAGCAAAAAGAAATATGCTAAAGTAAAAGAGGACAGGGTTAATCATTGCTATCCCTCCTTTTGATATTTCCAGAAACAAAATTCCCCTTTTAATTGGATTCAGCTGACTTCCCCATATACAGGAAAAGAAACAGCAATACAGGGTGACTTCTAATTGTTTAGGAGGGGGAAAGAACATACTTAAGTGTAAAAATAATGTTAATAGATTTGTTTTTGCCATATATACTCTTTTTAACTTGGCTATATGCCACTGGTTCCAAAGTTTTACTTTTTATTGTGCTTTCTTAAGTAGGATATCACAATTGTAATATACCATGTCTCCCTGTCCAAAATACACACTCAGGATCTTACAATAACCTTCATATACTGGAATGTTCATGATTGTGATATCTTCTTGATATAAGTTCCCAATAGGCAAACATTTGCTTTTACAATAGTTTATCACTGATCCTGTTGTTCAAGAAAAAGTTTGTATAATCTCTTGAGCATGGGTGGCTGAGCTAGAATCTGCTACAATTAAACACAAATCATCAGCCTAAGCTACGGTTTTGATTTTGCCATCTATACTAGGAATATTTAAGCCTGTAATATTATCTGAAGAACTGAGTTTTTGCAGTAAAGGATCTAGGGTGAGTATATAGAGCAAAGGGCTCAAATAGTAGTCTTGTCTAACTCCCTGAAGGACTTTACACTGTTTTTCTGTCCATCCATTGAAATAGGGTATATAGGAAGCTTCTTTATAGCAGAAATGTATCCAGTGTATAAAGGTTTTCGGAAAACCATATTTTTCCATACACTTCTGTATGTACCTGTGTGAAACTTTATCAAAGGCCTTGGCCTGGTCAAGACTGACCTGGAACCCCTGAGTTCCCTTTTTCAGTAATTTCCCTGATGAGAATCAATGCATTCCCTGTTTTCTGTCCTGGGATCCCACACAGCTGAGATGGTGAATTATAAAATCAAGAGTGTTTGTGTAACAGGGAGCCCCCTGTTATGTGTTTAAACTCCTATCATAAATATGAATATGTGCAATCCCCCCCCCCTTATTTTCCTTTCATTCTTTCCTTTCCTCTTATTTTTTCTGACTTTTCTTTAAATTCTTGTCAGGGTGACCAACCTGGCACTCAAAAAAACTTTGCTGTCCCTTATTCTTTTTAACCCTTCTTTATTCACACAGCATTATGCTCCCGATTGCAGAGATAGGAAATAGTGCAAGTCATGCTTTATTGTTAATGTCTGGTGCCCCTTGCTTTAAGCAGAAGTGTAACACCTGTTTCTGGAGCGCTGAGCTCCAGAACCACTGCTGCTGAGTGCAGCTTCTTTGACTTATGCTGCTGCAGTGTGAGGGACAGCGCTGGTTGGTCAGTGCAACCAAGCAATTCTTTTTTTGGAGTGGATTGCTCTGTGTTGGTGTAGCCACATATAACGGCTGAATGTACGCTGCTTGTTCAGAGCAAGTAAAAGAATGATTGCTTTGGAGCAAAGGCATGCTCTGAAGAAAAATGCCAACTGCTACACCAGTGGCAAGATCAAAGTCACTTGAATACTTGACTGCTGGTTAGTGAGACACTACGGGGAAGGGTAACTGTAAGCCCCATAGTGTCTAGAATAAAGTGCACCCTGTACAGAAAAAGCCCCAGAGATGCTGTGATTGACGGCTGCATATGAAATAGAATAATGAAGCCTGTGATGTCATGTCTTATGGAAACTCCCCAGTTATGTGATGTAATCACAAGGAGCTATAGAAAGGGCTCACCACTAGGGGAATGCTAGATAATTGAGTCAGTCTAGTGCTGGCAGTGAGTAGAGTAAGACCTATAGTTGGTGTGTGTGTGTGTGTGTGTGTGTGGATTTGACACAAGTTATTTGAGAAAAGTATTCATTGGACTATCTGGGCTGAAGCAAAGCTGCAGACTCTGCTGAAGGAAGCAGAGGTCTGAATTTCTTTGTGCAGGACTAATTATTTGACTTTTTTTTCATTTCTGTACATAAGTGTATTTTTTCTAAAAATAAATTTATGGACACCTTTGTTGTGTCAGTTATTATCCCACATGTTCACACTGGTGTAAGAAGTGGGATATCTGGCTTGTCTAGGCTGCCTGGGAGATGCTGCCAAGAGGGTATAGTCCAGTACCCAACACATGCGCAGGTTGAAAATTGTGAAACTGACAAAGGTCCAGTGGACTTGAGCAATGGCTGAAAAGCTTGGGTTGAAGACAGTGCCCAGGTTGGACCCTGGTGCTTGGCTAAAGATTGTGAAGAAAGAGCAGGAGGATGCCACAGACAAGGAACCCTTGAAAGAAGTGGATGGGAAGCAGATGGAGGAGAGTGCACCAGAAGACTCCAGCTACCTTCTGCGCTGGCTCTGTCTAAAGCAGTTGGAGATAGAGCTTGAGTGAGCAGAGGACCAATGACAGTGAGACAAGAACAGGAGACTACAAGAAGAGGAAAGCAAGAGACAGGGTGAGAGATGGCAGGATGCCTTGCAAGCTATCCATGCCCTGACCTCTGGGCAACTTGATTGAAATGTACCCCATGACATAAAGTTAACAAAATTGACAGAGGCTGATGATATAGAAGCCTACTTAACTACGTTCGAGCATATAGCCCAGGCATGTGCTTGGCCCTAAGACCAGTGGATCATCAGACTTGTCCCTTACTTATCTGGACAGGACCAACTGGTGTAGTCACTGCCCCGACTCCAATGATTACAATTGGGACATGGAGGAAATCCTTCATTGGTATGATATCAATACTGAGACCTATAGGCAATGATTTTCGTCCCAAAATATGATGGGCCAAGATACCCTCAGAGAGACTTTTGCCAGGTTAAAAAGTTTCTGTCTGAAATGGTTACAACCATTGGTCAAAGCCCTCAACCAGATCCTGAAATTGATAATTATAGAGCAATTTATCAAGTATTGCCCCAAGATGTCCAAGTATGGGTGAGAAGCACAAACCTGACACAGCAGAGAAGACCATCACTCTGGCGGAGGATTTCCTGGCAGCCAGAGCATCAAAGTACAGAGGATACCAAGGCTCTTCACTCCAACCTACCATTTGAAACTACTTAATCCAGACAGTTAAATGTTGGTGGAAATAACTGGTGAGGGGACCGAAGGAGAACACCCTATTTCTCAGACATTATTTGTCATAGCTCTTTGGGAAAAGGACACATAGCCTGTAATTGCCCCATAAGAAGAAATAAAGATGCCCACTTGGCAATGGCTAATCGGGGGTATGTTACCACAGTGGGGATCAGCCAGAAAGAAATAGTGGGATTGCTGGATTCAGGAAACAAAAAAACCTTGATGAGGGTGGACATTTTAAAGAATTGCCGCAGTAAAGGGCTGCAGGCAAAGATAACCTGTGTCCATGGGGATGTTCACCAGTACCCTACTGCCACGGTGCAAATGATGGTAGGACAGGATAAACAACTCACCTCTGTTGGTTTAGTACCTAGACTGCCAGTTCCCATTATTATTGGCCAGGCTTTCCTTAACTTTGACCAGCTGATAAAGAATCAACATACCTGTGACCAGTTTGTGGTAGCAGCCACTTGAGCCCAGGCTAGACAAGAACAGTCACAAACATTTTTCCATTTGATGAGGAGGTGTATGAGGTGCCAGGGAAAACAATAAAATCAAGAAAGAAGAAGAGGGCTGAAAAAAAATGGAGGGACACTCATCAGGAAGGAATACCTGATGTTGGGTCCGATTTAGTTGGGACTAATATAAATACAGAGCAAAAGTTGGATGAGACTTTGAATCCTTTTTTTACAGGTGGACCAGGTGGTTGCAGAAGGGCAGCCAACGTATGTCATAACAAATGATGTTTTGTATCGCATGTGTACTAACCCCACTATAAGGGCATGTATAAGACAATTCATGGTGCCCCAGAAATATTGGGATAGACTAATGTACCTAGCCCACGATATCCCTATGGCTGGCCATGAAGGATGAGATACGGCATTAGGCAGATTGACTAATCGGTTCTTCTGGCCTGGGATACATGAGAATGTGGTTGAGTATTGTCGCACTTGTCCTGAGTGTCAATTGGTAGCCAAAGGTGGAAAAGGGGATAAGGTGCCTCTACAGTCAATACCACCAGTAATGTCACCATTTGAGAGAATAGCTATGGAAGTGGTAGGCCCCCTAATGAAAAGTTCAAAAGGTAACCGGTATATTTTGGTGATTTGTGATTATGCAACCAGGTATCCTGAGACTATACTCTACCCCTTAGTACTGTGACAGCCCCACAGATTGCCAAGGAATTGGCTAAAATTTTTAGTCGATTGGGTACCCCTCAGGTCATTCTCACAGATAGAGGTACCAACTTTACCTCAGTACTCCTCAAGGAGTTGTACAGAGTGTTAGGGGTAACTGCAGTAAAAACATCTCCCTACCACCCCCAGACTGATGGTTTGGTGGAGCATTTTAATAAGACTCTAAAACATATGCTCCAGAAGTATGTACAAGAAGGGTGGGATTGGGACAAATATCTACCTTATCTGTTGTTCATGTACCGGGAGGTGCCCAAAGCCACTACAGGGTTGTCACAGTTTACCCTGTTATACAGAAGAAACCCCAGAGGTCCTTTAGATGTGGTGTGGGAACATTGGGAAGAAGGAAAGGATGTCTGCCATACAAATATTGTAGACTATATGACCAATCTTAGGAAGAAATTGGTGAAATCTGTTACTCTAGCACACCAGAATGTTGTCAATAGACAGGCAGAACAGAAGGAATGGTATGATGAAGCACTGAAAAGTAAAATGTACCATCCAGGGAATCCAGGGAATCTGGCACTTGGGTTAATATCCCAGTACTGACACTGTAGTGCAGCATGAGAGGGGTGCTGCACTTCTGAGGTGCTGTCTTTTGGATGAGATGTTAAACTGAGGTCCCATATGCCTGGATTGGTGGTAGTTCAGGTGGATGTTAAAGATCCCATGGCACTTATCGAAAAGAGTAGGGGTAAATTTTGTTAAAAAAGAAAGAAATCAGATAATATCCAAACAAAAGAAACATCATTCATAACTCATAAATCACAATATTCAATACAGCTTTAAACTAAACAATACTTGTTTATCATTTTTCCCCTTTTAAGTAACTGCTGCATCTGTGTTTGTAATCCATGGCATTTCTTTCCATAATTCCCCATTATCTATTGCTGAAAGTTGTTTACATTCTAGAATATACACTGCTTGTAAATCTTTCAATACAACCTTAGTTCAATATAAGTAAATTCTTTTTGTTGCAAGGTAAACAAGCATCGGGCCATCCAAATATTCCACTTAATGATGGTGAAAAATAGCTGTAATGTACTGTGATTCCATTAACACCAAGCTGGAGAAACATGCCCATACATAACATTAACATAAGTGAGTTTTGTAAATAGTGGTTCATTCCATTGCATGGCTAGGTATGCCCAAAAATCTTTGATAAAGGAACATTGGAAGAGGAGATGTTCTGTTGTTTCTACAGTATTGATACATTGTAGCCTACTACATAGTCTATCTTAGATCTGTTTGTGTTCATGATTATTTGTTATAGTTATCTTCTTGTGGCCGGACAGCCAGTGGAAGTCCCATATGTGTAAAGGAATTCTCGGATTTCTTAATAGATTGTTAAGGGAACTCCTGTATTGTGCAGGACACAAAGTGAAGGGCTCGGGACATGCACAGATAGATGCCCGTAGATTTTTATAACATATTTTGTGTGTGGGAGCTGCCAGAATCTGTTGGGGAGTAACTTTCCACTGTTTTAACCTATGGAAAGTATCCTTTATATATTGTAAGGAAACTGGACCTTGCACTATCTTCAAGGAATTCTGTTCCCACTGGTGTAACCATGGCTTACAGTTTTCATATATCCAGCTTTCCCACCACTTTTGTATATTAATCAAAGGCCTCAGGTTAGTGATAAAAAATATACTATTAAAAAATAAGATAGGGTTAAGCATATTCAACCCACCCTCCTTCACAGGTAAGTATAGAATATCCCTTTTTATAGGGTTGAGGCGGCTCCCCCAGATGTCCTGAAAAAAAGGCTCATGATGGTTGTTTCTAGCTTTTCAGGGACTGGGAACACATAACTGAGGTATAAAAAGACAGGTAATAAGAACACTTTAATTAAGAATATCCTTTTCTTTTTGCCAATTTTACTCCTATTCCACTTGAAAATTTTAGATCTCCCAATTGCAATTTTCTCTTCCCAGTTTAAAATATCTGTTTCAGGAGGGCCACATTTTACCCCTAGAATTGATACTGCCTCAGTAGAGAGTTGGATGGGCTCCACAGAGTTTTTCTGCACCAGACCAGTGCCTAGTACTAAGGCATTACATTTTCCTAAGTTTAAGGCAGCCCCTGAGACCATTCCAAAAGTGGAACATTCTGAAATGGCCGCAAGGACTGAGGATTTGTCTTTTACTATAAGGCACACATCATCTGCATACGCTAAAGCTTTGGGTGGCGCCTGTAGGTTTGACCCTATTATAGAGTTGATAGACTGAGAAACATTAAGTTTCCATAGTAAAGGATCTATAAAAAAAGTATATTGAAGGGGGTTCAATGGGCACCCATGCTGAACCCCTCATCTTATAGGTACCATAGGTCCCAATTTTCCATTAACTACTGGTACTATGGTTGCTGTCCTATATAGGGATTTAATCCAGTTTACCATTTGAGGTGGTACATGATAGTGCAGTAAAGCTTCCCATAAAAAAATCATGACAAATTGAATCAAAGGCTTTTCTTTGGTCTAGAGAGACTAAAAATTAGGACACATATTAGAATAGCCTTTTGTGATGATTTCCCTTACTAAAATAAGGTGATCTTGTATTTTCCGCTGAGGAATAGCACAGGCTTGTTCAGGGGAAATGATAGTTTCTGCCACCAGGAGTAGCCTCTTGGTTAAAATTTTGGATACAAGTTTACAATCAACATTTAACATACAAATAGGCCTCCAGTTATTTAGATCAACCCTGTCCCCTTTTTTATGCAGAAAAATTAACGTTCCTTTATTAAAGCTTAATGGCACTTCACCAGATTCTAAAAGAGCATTGAACACTGATGTAAGCTGTATACTCAGGGTCTCCCCTATGATTTTATACAACTCGTTTGGGAGACCATTTGGCCGAGGTGTAATGTTATTCTTTAAATGACGTATGCCATCTAATACCTCCCCTACTGATATTGGTCTACATACCTCAGCCAATACCTGGGAGGAAACCACGGGCACTGGAATATCCTGCAAAAATTCTTTAATGTTCTGTGCATCAGAAGGAATATTCATAAACAATTCCCCGGCAAAATCAGACACCATATTTACCATTTTATTAAGGGAGTTCTGAAGGACTCCAGCCTGGTCTAGCAAACCAGTCATGGATTTTTTCCCCACCTGGTATGTATTATAGCTAAAGGGACATGTTTCTTGTTCTCCACCTTGCATGCCAAACTTATGCTGCTGAAAAAGTTGTGCAGCTTTTTGTTTTGCAAATGCCATCATTTCTGCTTGGACTAACCGAGCTTAGTTACTCACATCCTGCCTTGTGGTATGAGCTATAGTCAGTAGGTTTTGTTACTGGTGGTGCTTTTGTAAATATATAAGGTAGGCAGAATTACATCTTCCCTTACTGTATGATTTGAGGAAGCGCACAAGGTCCAATTTTGTATCTTCCCACAAGAGGATGGGATTCTCATAGCACACCAGCACTGATTTTCTGGCTGCTAAAAACTGTCCTAGTACATTAAGAAAGGCCTCCTCTTTTACCAGAGAGGTATTATATTTCCAAGTGCCAGGCCCTTTAGCAAATGGGGGATTATCACCAATTAGAATAGAAACTTTCCTATGATCTGAAAATGCTAAGGGTTCCACCCAGGCAGCTGAAGTGCTCAGAATTTGGGACAAAAAAATATAATCAATTCTAGTTGCCAGGGTGTCCTTCTGGAAGGTGGGTGTGTGTTTTCTTGTGTGTTCCAGATAAGCATCTCGCATGTTTGCAATGTGAATAATTGTGTTTAAGGAGTGAGAGTCACAATATTCTTTTTTGTTTTAGAGTGAGCACTTTTGTCCTGGAGACTTAGCCCACAACTGAAATCTCCCACAAACACCACATATTTGGATGTGTGTAAAAAAGGCTGAATATGGGACATTATCTCAATTCTAGTTGATTTCATCTGGGGGGGGCATAGAGGTTTATTACGTGGTAAGACTGTTTCTGAATAAGGGCATCAAGTATTAATACTCTGCCTGGAACCACATCATAAAGTTTTAGCAGTTTAAAATCAAGTGAGTGTATTAGTATACCTACACCAGAGCATGGTTCATGGCCCATAGGACAGAATGATGGACCTAGTAACCAATGTCTTTGGGCCTGTTTTATTTCACTAGAGGTATGAAATTGGACATCTTGTAAAAAGATCAGACCCATCTGTGATGAAGTAAGAAAGGCCAAGACAGTGTTCCATTTCTCTATCCTCTTAATACTATTTATGTTAATAGTATGGCATGCTAAGGCATCAGGAGACATTTGACATGTAAGAAGAAGTAGGGGGTCTAATCACTTCCCCAGTTATTTCTTCCTCCCAGATCCACCAACTCTTTTTGTTTTAGACCTTGCCTTACATTTCTGTGAACCTCTACCTCTAGAACTGATTTATGTATCTGTTGTGCCCTCGGGGTGTGAGGAGGGGATAGATGAGGAGTCTGAGTCCTCACCAGAGTTGGCAGATGTGTCTTGCAAAATGTCATAGTGGTTGAATAGCTTAATGGGGGATGCTCTAATAGCTTTTGGGGGGAGGGGCCACTTTTAGCTTGGTCCATGAAGAGCGTCTGCATACAGTTTGTACAGGCTCTGGGGAAGGGGGCATGGACTCTTTTTCAGTAGGTATTGGGTCAGAATTTACCACAACCACCTCCTGCATCTGGGGTGGAAAGGGAGGAGGCTCCTCTATATCTACGACCAGGGGAGGAGTCTGTAAAGGTTCAGAATGTGCAGCAGTCAAGGTGGAAGGCTTCTCCTGGTCAGGGCAAGTCCGGTCTGTACAGGGACTATTCCGTATTTTAGCTTTTTGGGCCTGGGAAATTATAAATTGCTGGTCTGCACCTCCCTCATGGTGCTCCTGGTTGTGAGCAGCCCATGAGCAGTTCTGAAATGTGTGCCCTAGTTCATCACACAAATTGCACCTACATTCATTTAAACATGCAGCACTCAAGTGCCCCAATTCCCCACATAAGTTGCACTTTACAGTGTCACATACACTACTCAGATGTGAGGGGTCCCCACACTGATAGCAGGCCTTAGGCTGCCCTGGGTAAAATAACACTCCCCTATCTTGGCCCCCCAAAAAAGAGTTTGGCATATGCATAACTCCAGAGTCATTTCATTTTTGAAGGACTTTTATTCTCCACCCCCCAGTCCATATATTTTCTGTGTCCAGGATGGCCTCTGAATCTCCAATAACAGTGCAATGAAGCTTGAGCTAGTAAAGAACATCAGATAAATCCACTCCCTCATTCCTGAATAAAACAGAAATAGTCTTGTAGGCAGGCTTGGTGAGAGGGATAGCCAAAAAAGGACTCCACAATGCTGAACATTTTAGGGTATGATATTTTGACCAGAACCTCTCCATTCCTCGGGGGGGGGGTTAAAACTTATGTCAAAAGTTGTTTCCCCTGAAATATGAATCAATGCTTGTATTTCATGTGAGAAGAACTTCATCTAGTCTTTTAGAAGATATCTAGCCACAAATACTTGGTCTGGAGGTTCTGGCATACCGCCCACATAAGAGAGTATAACTGCATTGTGGTGCTTGGATCGAAGGATGAGCAAGCGAAGCAGAGAGGAAAATGTTTTCTTTTGCCTATCAGGTTGTTTATTTAAGGATGCTTCCACTTGGAGTGGTGCTGTATTTTTCTCCCCATTAGGTAAATCCAGTACAGGGTTTTGTGTCAGAGTTAAATCATCAGGTATAGCCAGTGGGTCTTCCTGCAAGATAGACTCCCCAGGATTTTGTATGTGAGATTTATTCATATTCTGTACTGCAGTTTCCTGAAAATCAGCAGGCATAGGCATTCTAACAGGGGATTTACCAGAAACCCACTGGCCAGACTGAGGTTGTTTTTCCCAGCCTGTGCCTTGGAGGGCCTTTTCTATAGACCAAGGGCTTGGGCCAGGGGCCTTAGTCCCAGGAGAGGAAACATTTTTATCACAATGCAATTGTTTCAATGCAGAAGGAGTACTCACATTTTGTAGAGGTGTTTCAGTAGCAGAGCAAGCCTCCATAGACTCATTCTAATCCCCGGCAGATGACGGTTCCTTTAAGGCATTCTTTTCCTTACTCAGCTGATCTGCAATGACAGTGTTAACCATGCTCTCAGCTTTCAACTGCCGGATTTTCTGCAGCAAGGATTTTTTTTTTAAGTGGAATCTCTGTTCTTCCACCTCCAGTAAGCACTGTAACTCCAGCATTTCTTCAGACACCAGCTTTGACATCTCTGTATCAGCAAAGTCTTAAAGCCCCTCATGCTCAGAATCAGTGTCCATACTTTCCTCCTGCTCTTGTTCTTGCAGTTGTGCATCCATATTGTTATTACTCACTCCATCCTGTTCATTTACCATAGTATGCATATCCAAATCCTTATTCCCTTGATTTTGCTGTTTGCACTTCAGTCTCTAGCATAGACGAGGTGTGAGAGGAGACCACCACAATGTCCTGTCTCACTCCAGGACTCTCGTTGCCATCTTGGTCCCACAGACAAAAGGGTCCCCCCCTGCTCACAGGAAGCAAGAGTAGGGGAATTTCCCCGGTGTCCTGGCCAAATTTCCCTCATTCACTTAAAAAACCACCGATAGCTTAATCTGGTTCAAGGTCAGTTGGCATTCATCTGTATCTCCTTCCCCCGGGTCATGCCTGAAAATAGCCAGGATTTGTCTAGTGCACGTACCCTGTCAACAAAAACTAAATAAAATAAATAAATAAATAAAGTACTGTTATTGTTGGCATGCACCGAAAACAAGTTATTAATGAAATGGCAAAGTCCATTTGTAGTTAATAGGCAAACTGGGAAGATAAATTTTGAAACTGAAATGTCAGGAAAAATGTCCCAAAAGAATATTTACCATGAATTATTTTGAGTTTGACGGGACATTCTATCAACAGAATAAGGGGACAGCAATGGGTTCCACAATGACACCAGCATATGCCAATGCATATATGTACAATTTTGAAAAAACACACATTTTTTTTTAGAAAATAACAGCAAAATACACACTTGGCTTCATTTTATTGATGATATTTTTATGTTAGGGAAAGGAACACAGGAAGAACATATTAAATTCCATGAGGAACTGAACAACGAAGATAAAAATCTTAAGTTTGTGATGAATTTTGATAAAAAGGAAGTACCATATCTAGACCTCAAGATAAAAAAGGTAAACAACAAGATAGAAACAGCACTTTATAGGAAGGAAACAGATAGAAACACCATATTACATGGTAATAGTTTTCATGAAACCAAGCTTAAACAGAGCATTCCATACTCTCAGTTAACTCGAGTGAAATGAAACTGTACAGCAATACAAGAAGCAGAGAAAGAATCAAAAATCATGTTAAATAGGTTCATAGACAGAGGATATAAGCCTAAACCATTGAAACAAGCAGAAGAAAAATTAAAAAATAAGACACAAGAGGAACTATTAAAAAGTAAAGGACCCAAAACAAAGCCACAAAGAATTGTATTTGCTACTAAATACAGTCATAAGTTAAAAGAAATTAGACAAATAATAAACAAACATTGGCCTTTAGTTGGAATGGAGAGTGAACAAATACCAGAACTTTTAAATAAGCCAGTAATAGCTGCAAAAAGAGTACGGAACCTTAAGGATCAGTTAGCAAAATCTCAATTTAAATTACCAGAAAACAAGGATGCACAACTACTATTGGGACCATTAGCACCAGGCATGGTCCCTTGTGGCAAGTGCTCAGTATGTAGTCATACATCAAAAAAACAAACATTCATACATCCACATACAGGGCATGATCATCCAATTAGAAAGCATATTAACTGCATGACAGAAGGGGTAATATATGTAATACAATGCCCTTGTGATAAGCTGTATATTGGACAAACTAGCCAGATGCTGAAGACCCGTATACAAGAACATAAGGGAGATATAAGAAGAAAAGAAGAAACATCCCCAGTAGCGACACATTTTGAACAAGCAGGCCATAATGGAGCTTCTTTAAGGTTCTGGGGACTTGAAAAAGTACAGACACCAGAAAGAGGAGGTAATAACTGGGATTATCTTTAAAGAGCTGAAATGAGGTGGATATTTCACATGAACACATTAGACAATAGGATTGGGATGAATGTAGAAACAAACTGGCAGGCATGCATTTAGATCGTATAGAACTGAAAGGGTAGATATAACATGAAAAAACAAATAAACATTATACAGAAATCAATTAGTAAACTAGTAAAGTAGAGATTTAACCAGTAGAAATAACTTTTGACATTCACAATAGGGAGGTCAGATAGCAATTGACCCCAGTATGATCACAATAAAGTTACTGTATAAAGTAAACTATGAGAAGTTAACAGTACAGGGATGTACTAAATGAAGTAGAGATTTAACTTCTAGAACAACTTGTAACACTTACAACAGGGAGGACAAGTAGCAATTGACCCAAAGGTGATAAAAAATAACATTGTTGTAGTAAGTGTACTATGAGAAGTTAAAACACATGGATATGCTAAATAACAGTACAATCACTATCTGAAAGGGTAAAGATGATGTTTTACCTCCAGGACAGCTTACAGTATTGACAACAGAGAGGTCGATTTGCATTTAACCCTTGTGTTATTTGATTGTTTTAAACAGTATTATGGTGTTTAAAAGTTTGGTTTGATGTGAGCTAGAGAACTGATCTATGAAGATAATTTTAAAGTATGGGGTGATTGTGAAGGAGAAGGTCAAATAGCAACTGACCCCTCAGCATAATAAATAAGCAGCAAGTTCAGTATTTTTAACAGGAGGTCAAGTTGCATTTGACCCCAGTAGTATCTAAATACTTATTGTTTAAACAGTACTATGGTATTTACAAGTTTGGTAGAATGTGAGCTAGAGAATTGATCTGTGAAGATCATTTTAAGTCATGGCGTGACTGACAAGCACCTAAGGAAGGGGAAGGTCAAATTGCAACTGACCCCTCAGAAAATAATAAATGTTTGCTAGAGAAATGATCTGTGAAGAAAATTTTAAACCATGAAGTGAATGACAAGTATTTAATGAAGGGGAGGCCAAATAGCAACTGGCCTCTCAGCAAAATAAATAAGCAGCGATCGATCCCAGAGCGATAACAAATAATGCTGTTATAGCAAATGTACTAAGATAAGTTAAAATATAGGGATATTATAAATAACATAGTACAATCACTATCTAAAACAGTAAAGATGATGTTTTACCTCCAGATCAACTTTCAGCATTTATGACAGGGAGGTCAAGTTGCATTTGACCCCAGTGTTATCTGAATAATGATTGTTTAAACAGTACTATAGTGTTTAACAAGCTTGGTATAATGTGAGCTAGAGAACTGATCTGAGAAGACAATTTTAAGCCACTAAGTGATTGAAAGTATTTAATGAATAGGAAGGTCAAATTGCAGTTGACCCCTCAGCAAGTAAACAATAATGACTGTTTGTATTACATTATGAATTTCACAGTTTGGGTTGCAGAACGCAGTAATGCAAGGTGATATAATAACAAATAATACTTCTGAGAAACCTGGAATTTATTTGCAGTATTTTTAATCAAGGCAAGAGAACTGTTGGTATTAGCAAAAAATCCTCTTTACTCTTATGTCACCCTGTGAAAAGAAATCATGGCATGAGAACAATGTGTTTTCATTTTAATAACCTCACAAGGAAGTTAAAAAATAAATAAAAAAGTAAACTAGCACAGAGCTGCAGCAACTAGGAACAAATAGCCCGTTTTGTGAGCACCAACTGCACTGATCAGTGCAGTAGTGTTCGGTTGCCTAGCAACCGAGATCGCACAGGTACGATCAACTGGGTGTGACGACATGGTTAGTCACACCATGGGATCTCACAAAAATGGGTGAGAGGTTATCAGGAAGTAGCTACCATTAAAATTTGTTGGGCTTCAGTGCTTACATGTAGAGGAACTTAACCAAAAAGGAGAAACTTGAGTCAGAAGGAGTGAGGGTAAGCAGTTAAAATAGTAAAGATTATTTAGAAGTTGGTATTAGAACCTTTAAGTATAAAAGTAAAATGATGGCTATGAGACCAATAGGGGAATACTATGATTATGTTTTCACAAACTACAAAGAACACTAATTCCACCCTAAGAAGCTCACAGTCTCCTTTAAGGTATGCTGTTAACAAAATAAGTAAATAGAAGCCACAATGTGGCCACATTATAATATTAAACAGCATAATAACATCAAAGCTTTACAAAAAAATTATGTTTATGTCATTACAGGCCCAAAATTATTATTTACAAGAAAGACAAAAAGTTTTAAGTAATATATATCAGGTATGCTGCAAACCAAGAAATATGGGGAATAAGCCTTACAGGCAGTAGTTAAACCTTGTTCCAAGTTGTTAGCAGCGCTGTGTTCACTAACATACTGTGTATGTCTTTTTAGGATGCAACTTAGGATCTAAACAAGTACAAATAAATTAACCCTGTGAAAAATTAAGAATGTATACAAGGGTGCACAAGCAATAATCTTTATTGAATGGTATGTGTATACACCAAAGAATTAAAAATGTAACAATATCATATTAAAATAAAAATGCTGATCAATGACATAAAATAAATGTATTTACAGATGTATAACAAAGAATAAACCCCGTGAACAAGCTCCAAGTTGAGAAAAATGTAGGGAAGAGAAATAAGAAAGATTGAAGAACAATAACTTGAGCGAAGAGTATTTACCTCAAAGGGCCCCCCCAACATTTCCTGTATTTTTTCTTGAATTTGAAAGCCTAGATTGGGGGCTGAAGAACCTAGAAGAGAACCATTACCCACTAAACAATATTTACTTTGATAGGCAAGACCCAGTACCCGGTTATTTTGTATACCCTGAGCAAGAGAACACTGAGCTTGAAGTGTCCTATGAGAGATTGGTTAAAGGCACAGAAGTGGTAGGGGTTCAAATCAATCCCTGGTTGGATGCAGCCCAGAGACAGGAGATTAAACAACTACTGGGATATTATGGGAAGAACTTTACTAACACCCCAGGGAGAGCAAAAGGTATAGTGCACACCATAAAGGTAGTACAAATTAAACCCATACACCATAAGCCCTATCGGCTGCCTGAGAGAGTCAAACAGGAAGTTATTGACAAGGTGAGGAAAATGGAGCACCTAGGAATTACATTACCATCAAGAAGTACTTGGTCCTCACCGGTGGTAGTAGTTCTCAGAAAAGAGGGGAAGGGGGTATCTGGCATTGCTTGGATTTCAGGAAGATTAACGCTGTCTCCACCTTTGATGGGTACCCCATGCCACATATAGATGACTTACTAGGCAAAATAGGGAAAACCAAATACATCAGCACCCTTGACCTGACAAAAGGCTACTAGCAAATCACTTTCTTTTTGCAAGCACAGGAATTGACTGCCTTCAGCACTCTGATAGGTCTTTACCAGTTCACAACCATGCCTTTTGGACTGCATGGTGCCCCCACAACCTTCCAGCACTACATGGATCAAGTATTACATGCCCATACACAGTACAGTGCCACCTACTTAGATAGCATTATCTTCAGCCTTGACTGGTAGACACACCTAGTACATCTTACCGCAGTCATTCAGTCCATTCAAGACTTTGGATTAACCATAAATCCTACCAAATGCACCATTGCCAGGACTGAAACCAAATGCTTAGGGTTCATCATTGAGGAAGGTACAGTCAAACCAGACATCAGCAAAACTGAGGCAGTAGCTAACAGTCCCATCCCCCTGACAAAGAAACATGTATGTTCCTTTTTGGGACTGACTAGTTATTACCACCAATTCATACCTGAATTTGCCATCATAGCAACTCCACTTACAGATCTACCCAAAAACAAATGTCCAAATAAGGTGCTATAAACCAAGGAATGTAATGAGGCCTTTCAGAAAATTAAAGCGACCCTATGTTCATCCCATCTTGATCAGTCCTGATTTTTCTCTCCCGTTTGAAGTTCACACAGATGCCTCTGATACTGGCATTGGTGCAGTCCTTTCTGAGACAAGGAAAGGTGAGGAGCACCCAGTCATATACATCAGCCACAAACTTCATGAGAGGGAGAGGAAGTATTCAACAGTGGAGAAGGAATGCTTAGCATTTAAATGGGTGACATAGGCCTTGAAATATTATCTGTGGGGTGCAGAGTTTAAGTTTCTCAATAATCATAACCCTCTGTGTTGGCTCCAACAGATGAAAGACAAGAATTGCCAGATAATGCAGTGGTATTCGGCTTTACAGCCTTACCACTTTACCATTCAACACAGAGCAGGGTCGAAACACCAGAATGCTGATTTCTTGTCTCCATATGGGACCCATGCTGATGAAACTTGAGGAAATGTGTTGATATGATTTTTTTTTTTCTGTGACAATGTTGAAATGTTTTGCATATGATATATGAGACAGGGGTTTGTAGTAAACCCTTGATATTATGCCTCAAGGAATAGATCGGTATCAGAGATATGTTTAGGTATGTCTGATTATAGATACTGATTGTTTGTATAAGGGTCCCTGAGGTGGAATTTCTGAGAATGGGTGGGCGGAAGCTCCAAACCTCATAGGGTTCAGGGAGGGTGGTTGACAACAGTATTACTGTTGCCTCTTGGTGAGAGGGGTGTAACAGGGAGCCCCCTGTTATGTGTTTAAACACCTGTCATAAATACGAATATGTGCAATCTCCCCCCCCACTCTTTTTCCTTTCACGCTTTCCTTTCCTCTAATTTTTTCTGCCTTTTCTTTAAATTCTTGTCAGGGTGGCCAATCTGGCAATCTCCAAAAACTCTTTGTTGTCCCTTATTCTCTTTACCCCCTCTTTATGCACACAGCATTATGCTCCCAATTGCAAAGATAGGAAATAGCTCAAGTTGATCTTTATTGTTAATGTCTGGTGCCCCTTGAATTAAGAAGGAGTGTAGCACTCATTTCTGGGGTGCTGAGCTCTGGAACCGCTGCTGCTGAGTGCAGCTTCTTTGACTTATGCAGCTTCGGTGAGAGGGACAGCGCTGGTCATTGAGTGTGACCGAGCAATTCTGTTTTTTTGAGCGGGTTGCTCTGTGTTGGTGTAGCTGCATATAGCGGCTGAATGTATGTTCCCTGTTTGGAGAAAGTAACAGAATGATTGCTTCAGGGCAAAGGCATGCTCCAAAGAAAAATGCCGGCTGCCGTGTTAGCGGCAAGATCAAAGTCACTTGAATACTTTACTGCTGGCTAGTGAGATACTAAGGGCAAGAGTAACTGTAAGCCCTGTAGTGTCTAGAATAAAGTGTACCCTGTACAGAAGCAGCCCCAGAGATGTTGTGATTGACGGCTGCATATGAAATAGAATAATGAAGCCTGTGATGTCATGGCCTATGGGCACTCCCCAATTATGTAATATCACTGCCTATGGAAACTCCCCAACTATGTGATGTAATCACAAGGAGCTATAAAAAGGGCTCTCCACTAAGGGAATGTTAGATAGTCAAGTCAGTCTAGTGCTGACAGTGAGTAGGGAAAGACCTACAGTTGGTGTGTGTGTGTGTGTGGATTTGACACAAGTTATTTGAGAAAAGTATTCATTGGACTATCTGGGCTGAAGCAAAGCCGCAGACTCTGCTGAAGGAAGCAGAGGTCTGAATTTCTTTGTGCAGGACTAATTATTTGACTTTTTTTTTCATTTTTGTACATAAGTCTATTTTTTCTAAAAATAAATTGATGATCGTCTTTATGTGTTTTTTTTTATGCACTTGATCCCTGCTATGTTGTGTCAGTTATTATCTCACACGTTCACAGTTTGCTAATCTAACACTCACTATTTTGGTTAAAATTATCTTGAAATCGGCATTTAATAGGGTAACGGGCCTTCAACTAGAGATATTGTTTTTAGTTCCAGATTTATATATCAAAATAATCAATCCTTGATACATACTATGAGGTAGTTTTGGAGCTTGTAAGCAGTCATTTAAAACCGTAAGAAGTTCTTTGCTGAATTTTGGAAATATTTTCTGATAAAATTCATAAGGTAATCCATCCCACTGAGGTGATATCCCTTTTCTTAATTTTTGAATGGTGGTTTCTAATTCTTGCATTGATATGGGCCTAGTGAGTTCTGCTTGTATATACTGTGGTATGTGTGGTATGGTACAAGACGTTAACCATTCTTCCAAGAGGGGATCTAGGTTTTGTGAAGTTCCAAACATGTTCATTAAATATTTCTCAACCTCCCTCATTATTTCATTTTGGGTAGTTACCATCTCTCCTGTCTGTGTTTCCAAAATATGGAGATCCTTATTAATGCATTGTTTTGCACAGGTCTCAGAAGGGTTCCTTGTTCCCCATATTTTTGTTCTGTTTCTAGTGATTTCATCCGGTTATATAAGAGATGGCCCATTTCAGTTTTTAGTGATGCCAAAAGGTCTTGATCCACAATCTCTCCATCATTTTGTCTAGATATTAAAGTATAAAATGTGTCTCTAAGGGAACAGTATTGTTTATTTTTTCCCTCCCTCTTAGTTTTCCTATATTTTGAAAATATTCATGGATGTCTTTTTTGGTGTCTTCTTACCAATGTGCAGTTGAGTCATATAAAAATAAGACAGAGTTCCTTGCTTCCAAAGTATACTGTAAACCTTTCATAACTGTTTCCTCCTCCATTATACTATTATTCAGTTTCCAATAACCCCTCCCCCTTGATGTTTTTATGTTGTCTTGCATGCACAGCCCTGACAACATATTGTGGTTGCTTCAGTGGAAAAGCGGGTTTCGGAGGTGCAGTCCTGCTGCAGCCAATGGCACCACTGCTTTTTTGTGGCCGGGCTTTGTGGAGCCAATGGCATAGCAAGCTATCTATGACAGCAGTGGAGAAATGTGCCACCACCTTGAAAGAAATTAGCCACTGCAATCAGGGAGTGCCACAGGGTGGTCCCTGATTGCAGCAGCCAATTACTGCTTGCCTCGTCTTGTGTCCCCATCAGGCAACATGGCAGCAGCTTCCCCATCAGCTTCTCATAGTCCCCACAGAGGCCGAGGGATAGCCGCTGCCTTACACAGTCCTCCTGAAAGCCAACAGGGGTGCCCAATCCCCATTGGCATAATGTTCCCCCCATTTCTTGTGTGCCGAGGAGGTGCCCAATCCCCTCGGCTCATGTGACCCATCCATTTCTGTATGGCCAGCGGGGGTGCCCAATCCCCCGTCGGCTAGAGCCCCCAAAACAACACTCAGGTGGCACACTGGGAGCCCATCCCAGCATGCCAAATGTCCCAGTAAAGAAAAAAAAGTCCTGCAAAATATATTTTTAAACCTGTAAAAGAGAAAATGGTCCCTCGTTGAGTCCAGTGGCCCCTCCCCAACCTGCCCCCACCCTTTTCGCACCCTGCCTCCACACACCCCCCCCATCACCACCATGCTTACCTCTGGAGCCCAGCGCGACGATCTTCGGTGGACTGGGAACACGTCTGCACTCTTCAAAGCCGACTGCAAACTGAAGAAATGGCGGTAAGCTGTACAATGGCATAAATTTTTTTTTCAACTTATGTGGATATCGTGACCATTTCTTTTGACTTTTGCCACCAAATTTTTAACATGGGTTTTTTGGGACCCCTCCTTGTGAATTCAGTCACTGTCATGGCGTTATTCAGTCCCGAAAAGTGATTTTGGGGTCATGGCATGGAATCACCTTTCGGGACTGAATAACAAAATGACAGCATTGCTGCTCATAAGGTGGCCTCCCAAAAAGCCTATGCAAATTTGGTGAAAAAATTCCAGAAAATGACTGTGTTACGAGCATGCATTGTGCAGTTTCCACACGCACTCGTAACTTTGCCAATTTGCAATATTTTCACCCCAGATTTTCAACATTGGCATTTGTTCATACCTCCTTATGAACAGTGCAGCTGCCATTTTTCTCATCCTGGCCAAAATGTGTTTTTACACTACCAGCACAGAATAGCACAGTCGCTGTGGGAAATCAGTGTTCGGGACAGATTACAAAAATCACAGTGACACTGTTCATGAGCAGAGGTCCTAAAATGCCCATGTTGAAAATTTGGTGACAAAAGTCCATAAAATGACTATGCTACAAGTGTGTGTTGCGCAGTTTCCATGCACACTCATAACTTCAATAATTTGTAATATTTTCACTCAACATTTTCAACATTGTCAATTTTGTACACGTCATTATGAACAGTACAGCTGTCATTTTTCAGATCCTGCCTGAAATATGTTTTCGCACAAGTGGCAAACTATGGCACAGTCGCTGTGGGAAATCAACGATCAGGACAGATGAAGAAAATCATAGTGACAGTGTTCATGAGCAGAGGTCCCAAAATGCCTATTTTGAAAATCTGGTGAAATAATTCCACTGAATGACTGTGTTATGAGCGTACATTGCACAGTTTCTACATATGCTTGTAAGTTCGAGCATTGTTAATATTTTCACTCATGATTTTCAGCTCTGCCATCTCTTCACACCTACCAATGAATAGTACAGCTGTCATTGTTCACATCCTGCCTGCATGGTGTTTTCCCACATCTGGTGCAGAATGGTGTGGTCACTGTGAGAAATCAACGTTTGGGACAGATTTACAAAATTACAGTGCCACTATTCATGAGCAGAGGTCCCAAAAACTTTCTTAAGATGAGGGTCACAAAAATGCCATGTTGCAAATTTGTAGTGCAAATACCAACAAATGACCAGGGCATTAGGGTTTCTAACCATAAAGTCCCACCCTGTACAGACTGACAGGAGTCAGGGGTGTGTCTTTGCATTGCCGGCTGTCATGTTCACGCCATATATTCCCCCCCACCACCCTCAAGCCACTGACAGGCATCGATGTGTGCCTTGGACTCTTTAGCCCCACAGTTCACCCCATTCTCCTATGCTGCACCCATTTCAGCATATGTTCTTATGAAATGGGGTGACTGTAAAGCCAAGCACCCCAAGGCACACCTCAGCACTTGTTGGTATCTGCAGGATAGGGTGAGGTAAAATGCCATCAGTGCTATGGCTGAATGGAGTGAGCGTAAGGCCCGAGGACCCCAAAGCACAACACAATATTTGTCGCACTGCAGGGTAGGGTGAGCTGAAATGCCATGAACATTGTGGCCAGTGCCCAAAGGCACACCTCAGTGCCTGTCAGTCTCTGTAGGGTGATGTGGGGTTTGACGCCACTTTCATACTTCACTGCCATTCTTATTATGCATCTGTTCAACTCATGCGCTACCGATGCCAATGCCAGCAAGACAACATCTGGCATTGACAAATGCTTGTTTGAAAGTGTAATACTGTTACTTTTAACATAGCATGATCGGAAGAAGCTACTGGGATCCCCCTCGTACTAGGTAACTGGCAATGATTTAGACAAAAACCAATAATTTATCCTGGTAGAGATAGGTCATTTAAAAAAGTGTGGTTATATTATTGGGTTAGAAAAACATCCTGCTAATCAGCTTGATTTAAAATCTGGTTTATATATAGAGCATCACAAAAGATTTTATCTGTCTTCATACCTCTATCCTTAGTGAACTGACCAATATTAAAATCCCCTTCCCATAATGTTTTCTTAGCTGTATAAAGATAGGGTTTGATTTTATTGAGCAGTTCAATCCTACCAGCCCTTGTTTGAGGGGCGTGCACATTTATTAATCTGAAAGCCCACCCTTCTAGTAATATATCTAACAATAGGGCCCTTCCTGGCCAAATACCTACCATATGAACAATTTTAACTTGCTCATTGTTATTGCAGATCCCAACCCCATTTCATGCACCTTCCCCCAGAGAACAATGTGATTGCCCTCACAACCAGGCCTCATTGGCACTTTGAACATCCTGTGGATTGTGAAGCCTTGTGTCCTATAAAAAGACAATGTCATAATGTTGTTCTGGAAACAAAAAATATGTCATCAGTCTTTTCTTCTCTGATTGAATGTGATTTGTGTTCAGAGAAGCCAGGGTTAAACCCTGCAGCAGGGTGTTGGGTTGGCTCATATGTCCACCTTGTTAGATCTACATGCTCTTAAACCCATCCTTCGTCTGAGTGGTTTATCCAGATCTTTATCTTTTTTCTAATTATTATTATTAGGGTCTACAACCGAACATTCTGGTTCCTACATCACGTCTTTTTGGGAAGAGGATACTGAAGCAGTATCTGACTCATCTTCCATTTCAGACTCACCCCACTGTAGAATGGTGTATTTGTTCTGGAGTGGTATCTGGTCTTGCCGAACTTCAAGTTTTCTTTTTGAGACTTGACCTTTTTTTTTGCCAACTGAAAGGAGTCATTATCAGGAGCTGCAAGGGGGGGTATGTTGTTAGTACCCTGGGTAGTATCAGTAGATACCCCTGCTGCTACCACTGCTTGTTCGGTAGGAGCTTGTGGGAGGGTTTTTCTCAGGTACCACAGATACAGTGGTGGCTGGTAGCTCTGGCCTTGTTGGTGCTGCATGTGCTGTTGCTCTTGCTGTTTTATTAACGTAGAAGTCTTGGATTCCGTAGTCCTGAATCTCCGTATTGTGGGAGGCCTGGGGCAATCTGTAAAAGTATTCCCCTTCCTCCCCACAAAGGTTACACATTTTAAAGTTTCTGCGAAAACAGCCTGTGTGACCTGTTTCACCACACTGAGCATATTTTATTACCTCACATTGGTTGATCACATGTCTTGGGGAACCACATTTATAACACTGACGAGGTTGCCCTGGATAAAATATGAATCCTTTGTCCCTAACCAAAAAGAAACAATTGGGTAGGTGAGTCAGGCCAGAATCTGTTTGCTGTAGTTTTACTTTAATGTGTCACCCCCCATTCCAGAAACCTTCCAAGTCAAAGATAGGTTCTGGGTTACCTTGTATAGAATATTTATTTTTTAGCCAATAAAGGATGTCTGTGATATTGACACCTTCATTATGGAACAGTGCGGTTATGATCTTGGTAAGACACTTTGTCAATGGGATAGCCTGAAAAGACACCCATAAGGGGTTTGTTTTTAGAACAGTGTATTTGCTCCAAAAGTGGTCTAACAGTTCAGCAGACCAAAAACTAATGTTCAAACAATGTTTGCCAGGTGCATGTATGAAGGCATACACCTCACCAGGAGTAAACCCCAGTGACCTCTTTATCAGTTCATGACCCACATAGTACCTATCAGGTGGAGTGTGCAGGCCCCCATGTAACTTAGACAGATAGCGTTCCATCTCTTTGCCAGTTCCACTAGTTTGTGGAAAAGGCTGGCATAAGATGGGTTATTAGCAGTACCCTCAGCATTTTCTTGCTTTTAGAAACATAGAACATAGAATTTGACGGCAGATAAGGACTGCTTGACCCACCCAGTCTGCCCATGTCCCTGCCTACTGGATAAGCTGCAGATCCTAGTTAACCAGCAGCCTACTTCTTCCTACCCCCACCCCCTAGAATTGCCTTATGACTTTCCCATGCATGCTTGAATTCCACCACTGTTTTTGACTCCATGACCTCCTCCGGAAGGCCGTTCCATGCATCCACAACCCTCTCTGTGAAAAAATACTTCCTTAAATTACCTCTGAGCCACCCCCTTTATCTTCAAATTGTGCCCCCTTGTTCTTGCACACCTCTTTTTTTGAAAGATGCTACCCTCTTGGACTTTGTTGATTCCCTTGAGGTACTTGAAAATTCTATCATCCCCCCTCTCCCTCCTTTCCTCAAGGCTATACATATTAAGCTCCTTAAGTCTCTCTCATATGTCTTCCAGTGCAGACCCTGCACCATTTTGTTGCCCTCCTCTGGACAGCTTCCATCCTGTCTATGTTTTGCGAAGACTGGGTCTCCAGAACTGCAATACTCCAGATGGGGTCTCACCAGCTGTCTGTACAGAGGGATAATAACTTCCTGTTTTCTACTGGTGATGCCTCTCCTATGCATCCCAGTATCCCCCAACCCTCCTTGCTGCCCTCTCACATTGCTTGCCCACCTTTAGGTCATCTGATGTGACACCCCAGGTCCCTTTCCATTTTGTTGTTGTTAGTATCTCACCCCCCATTGTGTACTCTTCCCTGGGTTTTAATTCTCAGGTGCATTACCTTGCACTTCTTAGCATTGAATCTAAGCTGTCATACATTTGACCATTCCTCTAACCTTGACAAGTCCCTTTTCATCCTTTCCACCCCACCTTGTGCATCAACTCTGTTGCAGATCTTTGTGTCATCTGCAAAGAGACATACTTTCCTTCCAGTCCTCTGCAATGTCGCTTATAAAGACATTGAAGGACCAGTCTAATACTGAACCCTGCGGTGCCCACTAGTAACCCCCTTTCTTCAGAGTGGACTCCATTTACTATTACTCTCGGGTGTCTATTCTCCAGCCAATTCTTTACCCAGGCTGTTATCTTGGGACCCACTCCCAGGCTGGCTAACTTGTATATTAATCTTTTGTGTGGGACTGTGTCAAATGCCTTGCTAAAGTCTAGGTAGGCCATGTGCCACAGCCCTCCTGATCTACTACTTTGGTCACCCAGTCAAAGAAATCTATCAGATTTGTCTGGCATGACCTTCCTGCTGTGAATCCATGCTGCCTTGGGTCCTGTGCCCTCTGGCCTCTAGATACTCGACAATTCTTTCCTTCAGAAGTGATTCCATCATTTTCCCTACCACTGAGGTCAAACTAACAGGTCTGTAGTTTCCTGCTTCTGCCTTGCTCCACTTTTGTGAAGGAATCACATCTGCACTCCTCCAGTCCTCGGTACCACCCCATTCTCCCATGATTTGTTAAACAGGGTAGTCAGTGGTGTCACTAATTCTACCCTTAGTTCTTTTTAGAATTCTGGGATGAATCCCATCAGGCCCATTGCTTTGTCCACCTTCAGTTTTAAGAGTTCTTTCAGAACCCTTTCTTCCGTAAATGGGCTGGTATCAACTTCTCGTATCCAGGTGTTTCTACTGTTTTGTTTTAGGTACCTCCCCTCTTCCTTTGTAAATACTGAGCAAAAATATTTGTTTAGTATCTCTGCCTTTTCACCGTCACCCTCTGCCTACCCTCCCCTTTATTAAGCCTCACTATCCCTCCCTTGGTCTTCCTTCGCTCCCTGATGTGCCTATAAGAGGTTTTATCCCCCTTCTTAACTGAGTTGGCTATCTTCTCCTCGGTTTGGGCCTTTGCTGTTCTGACTGCCTTCCCAGCTTCCTTTTGCTTTAACTGATACAATTCTCTGTCCTGCTCCTTCTGTGATTCCTTGTACTTCATGAAAGCTTTCTTTTTCTCTTGAACCTTCACTGCCACTTCCTTTGAGAACCATAGTGGTTTCTGACATCGTTTAATTTTGTTTTTTGCTTCACAAAGGCTTGTTACCTCTGTGATGGCAGTTTTATTATTCCCATTGTTCTTCCACCCCTCCTTCCTGCCCATTTACTAGTGCATTCCTTAGGCACTCACCCATTTAGCAAAATCAGCCCTCCTAAAGTCCAGTACCTTTGCCCTTTATGAGCTTGACTCTATTGCTGTGTTTATTGTGAACCATACTGTTCGATGGTCACTAGTTCCCAGATGGCTACCCACTTCTACATCTGTGATCCTCTCTTCATCTCCATTTGAGAGAACCAGGTCTAAGATTGCTCCTCTCAAGTGGGCTCCAATAATAGTTGTCTAAGGCATGCCCCCTGTAGGGCATCTAGAATAACCCCACTCTTCAAAGTGGCTGCTGCAACTGCACTCCAGTTAACATCTGATATATTCAGATCGCCCATCAGCAATATCTCCCCTTTTTCTGCCATACTAAGTATACTTTCTATTATTTCCTTGTCCATTTCCTCCCCTTGAGAATGGGGTCTGTATACAACCCCTGTGCGGATTGTGGTGCCATTGCCGGTCTCCAAATTTGCCCACAGTGCTTCTTCTCCTCCCTGTTTTCCCTTTTGTTCTGTTGCTTTGATTCCTTCCCTTATGTAAAGAGCTACTCCTCCTCCTCCTCCTCCTCCTCCTCTTTTAACCTCTCTGTCCCTCCTGTAGATAGTGTATCCTGGTATGTTTACATCCCAGTCATGGTTTTGTGTGAACCATGTTTCTGTGACTGCCACGATATCCAGATGTTCCTCCTTGATCAAGGCCACTAATTCAGGAAGCTTGTTACTCAGACTATGGGCATTGGTACTCATTGCTTTCCATTTTTTGATGGCTTTACCTTCTGTTGTAGCATCCCCCACTGACCTTTCTACCTCGGTCTTTTTCTCATTTAGTACCCTGTTTTGTAGGGAGAGGCTGGGATTTTCCTGCTGCTTATTAGTGCCTCCCCCCTTGACTAGTTTAAAAGCTTGCAAATGAAGCATTTAAACCAATTGCTCAAAAGACTTGTTCCTTCCTGGACAGATACAGACCATCCTGCCAGTATAGGCTGGTGTCCCTCAGGTGGAACCCCAATCTAAATGAAGCCAAACCCTGTGCTCCACCATTTTTTCAAACATTCATTAAACTGCATGGTGCAAAAGTACCCTTGCCTCACTCATGCCATTGACAGGCAGCACCTCTGAGAAGGATACTGTGTGTGCTACTTGTCTTAGACCCCTCCCCAGTTCTATAAAGTCCTTCTGCACTGCTCTAATTTCATGTTGAGCCAAGTCATTTGTCCCTAGGTGAACAATGACATCCAGCTCAGACTCCCGTGCAGCTGTTCTCGTGATCCCGAGGATCCGCTTCCTCTCCCTCCAAGCCATGGCACCAGGCAGGCACCTTACTTCAGTTTTCCCTGCTCCCCCTGTTCTATCCCTAATAATTGAGTCCCCCACCAGGAGCTGCTTCCTTTCCTTGTGGTGTCCTCTGCCTCCTTCCTGTGGGCCTCCCTTGTGACAGGTGTCCTCAGCCTCCTTAATCTCCTCTGTGGGTGCATCCATAGGGGAGCTGTGCTCCCCCAGAATGGTGTATGGATTTTGGAGTGGAACAACTGACTGGGTGTGCCTCTGTCCACCATCCTCACCCTCCCTGAGCCCACTGTGGTCCAACTGCTGTGCTTTCTTTGCAACCTCTGAGGTAGTTGTGCTGGCTCTGGTGCTCCCTGGATGGGGGAGGTTCCCTTCCTACCATCCAGTCTGGCCTGGGGGAAGGTTCCCTTACTGCTGTCCAGTGTGGCCTAAAGATGGGCAAATTCCTCCCTCAGGGCAGAGAGTTGTCTGCAAATAGGGCAGCATCTCAGCCTCCAGAAAGACTCCCAGAAGACTGCTGCCCCGTAGCCATTACATTGCACTACTCCCCACATGATTATGTACTTTTTTTTTTGTGTGTGTGTGTGTGTGTGTGTGTGTGTGTGTTTGTGTGTGTGATTGGTTTGTTATATAGAAATATATATATTGTACAATGTGTATGCTTATATTTTCAATGCTGTGTGCTAGAGAGGATATGACATTGATATGCACCTTGCACTCTTGAGGAAATTATGTCAGAACCCTAGGTATAAAGGAACTATTTCCAGGTGTGGGTGGGGTGAGGGGTGGGAAGAGCTCTGACCCACCACTGCGATGAGTGCCTTCCTGTCAGCAAGATACCATACACAACAATTTGACAGAGAAATTCCCCTGCTAATCAAACAGAGAAAAATCCAGACATCCAAGTCAGACACAGGTAAACCTCCCCAGCCCCAAAACAGCCTGGTGGTTTGTGCTCTGAAAGCAGTCAGCCCCAAAATAAGTGAGCTGTGCTTTAAACTCTTCCTGCACTGAAAATCTTAAGAATTGTAACAAGACTGTCTTTTCCTGATAATTCTAAGTTCCTTATTTCACCTTTCAGTTAGAAGTAGCCTCCACCTGCAGAATATCTGCAACAAACCAAAGACAATTGTAAGGTTCATCTCCCTCTGTTGTGAGCACAACTCGCTTTCTTGCAAATCCTATGTTCAGTATTGCAGCTCCCAGCAAGAGGTAGTTTGACTTGAAAAAGATTAGCTGTTCTGTTTTGTTCTGAATTTTGTATCTCAGTTGCCCCATTATCTCTGTTTGGGGGGGGTCTGGTTTAGCCATGTTTGGAACTTGTTCCCCCTGCACCCCAGTAGGAGCATCATAAAAAATTGCTGACTGGCTGTTTTTAGGGGAATAGGATATTCCTCTTCTCTCATCAGAGTCATGAGATGGTATGTCTCCTGTCTTGCTAACATCTTGAAACTGTACATGTGGATAAGGGTTACTCACTGTGGAAGTATTGCTGCCTGGAAAATGGACTAATTCATCTGGTATCCAGCCACACTCCACAGTCTGTCTCCAGCCCGCTGCACAGAGCAAAATGTCCAGTGACCATTCATCCGATTGTTGTGCTGCTCTGTCGGCTCCAATACCAGTGCATTCTGTGTCTCATGAAGCTTCCCAAAAACAAAAGCTTTGGTTGGGGTGTCTGTGGATGTGCCTGGTGAGCCAGTCCCAGAACATTTTCCCTTTCTCTCCTCATCAAGCTGTCTCTTGGCTGCTAGGTATTCCTGATATACTCTGGTGAGTTTCTCCTGTAGAGCCTGTGTTTTGCTGCTGCCAGTTTTGGATCACTGACTCTGCAGGTACTCCTTTGAAGTTTTGAATTCCATCAGATGAAATATTGGTGCACTCTGCACCACTCGTGGCCACTGCCACAGACTCCTTCCTCCTCAGCTTCCAGACTGGGACTGGGGTCCACCATTGTGATGGGTCACAGTGCCCCCTACCTATGAGTAGGGGAATTTTTTGGGGGAAAAAAGGGAATTAGTAATCCATAAACAAAATAAATCAGTACAAGCATAACCTAAGCATAACAAACACACAGACTATTAAGACTTTGTCAACTGAATAATAAAAATAAGTCCTAGAAGGTTGAAGTCTAGCATTCCAAAATCAGATATCATAACAATGTCTCACAACCTCTCCACAACTTTTCCATCTGTAATCTAAAGAATTTACCCAGCTCAGTATCGTGTACTTGCAATTACGCTGTATGCTCCAAATGCAATAAAACATCATGTGGTACAAAATGTTGTTGCAGAACCCATTTACATCTAGCCTGCCATGTATAGTATTTGAGAAGTGCAAACAAAACTTGCAAAGTGTCTGGAGAGAATTGTTGCCAAGCAGTTGAACAAACTACATAAATTAAGTCCATATAAGTTATTGTACGGAATTGCAGAATTTTCCAACTATCCACAAAAAGGTCCAAAAATTGCCTAACATAATGACATTCCAGAAACAAGTGTTCCTGAGTTTCAAAAATTTGGTCACAACCTTGCTGTAAGCAATATCTTTCCTGCAAAGCCTTATGCTTGTTGTTACTCTTGACATTTAACTTTCCATGAATAGTCAGCCAAAGCACATCCCATGCAGAGACTGGCACCCTCTTATTTAGTAACTGTTGAAACATTTCCAAGCCATGAGGAACAGTATAATAAGGCAAGCTGAACTGCTCTGTACACTGTGCTGTAACCATTGCAGTATACAGGTCAGACCTCTTTTGTATCGTCCCTAAAACATAAGCAACCTTCCACGAAATAACTTGTTGAAACAGATCCTTTACTTCCCATGGTACCACCCTTACTGCACTCAGTAACCTACTTTTCTGCTGTTCCCAGGCTGTGACACATGGCCCAATCCATTCTAATAACACTGGATACCACATTTGAAGCTTGCCTTGTTTGAGGTCTATAACATTATAAAAAAGAAATATACTAAAGTAAAAGGCCACAAGGCCACCAGATGTATCATTCCTATGCCACCATCCCTCACTTCACAATATGTAACATTCCTTTTAATTGGATTCAGCCTACATCCCCATAAGGCTCGAAAAAACAAACTGTACAATCTAGTATACACCATCTTCGGAGGGGGAAAATGTAACTGACATATAACAAAATGGGCATAATCAAAGACTTTAACAAAAATATTCTCTTTTGTTTAGACAAAGACCCATGTACCCATCTCTTCAATGTACCTTCTGCTTTGGTAAGCTTTAGCTCCCAATTCAGTTGTGCCATATTTTCTAACCCAAACTGAATCCCTAATATTGTAATGGGTTCTCTAGATTCAGTAATTCCAGCATATGAGGCCTTCCTCCAGGTATTCTTACCAAACCGATATCCAACACTCTTCTCAGTATTAATACTAGAGCCAGAGGCCACTGAAAAATTATGAAGTAATTCCTGTACCACACACTCCTTTGTAGGTTCACGAACTATAATAACCACATCATCTGCATATGCCAATACTTTTAACGGGGGGAGAGAATCCGAAAGACTCACCCCATAAACCTCTGCATGATTTCTAATGCATTGCAATAAAGGATCAATCCCAAAAACATATAATAAGTGGCTCATTGGACACCCCTACCACACCCCACGACATACCGTGACCCTCTCACCCCTCCACCCATTTACTCTCAGAGTCACAGATGCATTTCTATATAAAAACTAAAGCCAAGTAACATATACTTGTGGAATACCATAATGTTTCATAATGAAAAATAAGTAGTCCTGAGAAAGGCTGTCAAAAGCCTTCCGTTGGTCTAAACTCAGTACATAACCAGACTCTGCACCTGGGTGGTCCCTATAAAATAATTCTCGCAGTAGAATCAAGTTCCCCTGGATACCTCTGTGAGGAATAGCATATCCCTGCTCACTACTAAGTAAACTATCTGCACAATGGGCAAGTTGATTAGAAAGTATCTTACTGAGGAACTCAATATCAGAATTCAGTAGGCAGATAGGCCTCCAATTCTGCAACTGACCTTTGTCTCCTTTCTTATATATGAGAATGAAGTCAGCTTCAACCAAAGAGGTACAAATATCCTGTGATTGTAACAGGTCATTGAATAAGTTTGCCAGCTCTAAACTTAAAGAGTCACAAAAAAATGTGTAAAATTCTGCCGGAAGTCCATCCGGACCAGGGGAAGAGTTATTTTTAGCTGCGATAATCACTGCTTTAACTTCATCTACAGTTATCAACTTAATCATCTGCGACTCTAGTTCAGATGACAATACTTTTCGATCCAAAGCCTCAACATAGTCAGTCATATGGGGAGTCTCAGGCACAAAACCAAAAGTACTCTATATACAGTGATTGACAATACTTAGTAAAGCAGACTTATCTCTATGCACCTTTCCAGTAGCATCCTTCAATTCTGCTATGGTTTTCAAATTGGAAACCTCCTGGCTATCCCTAAAAGGATCAAAAGTTTGTTTTTTACTAACTGTACCAAGCCATAATTCCTGCTTTGTGTGAAGCAAATAAACAAAACAAAACGATGTAAGAAACCACTATGGTTCTCAAAGGAAGTGGCAGTGAAGGTTCAAGAGAAAAAGAAAGCATTCAGGAAGTACAAGGAATCACAAAAGGAGCAGGATGGAGAACTGCATCAGTTAAAGCAAAAGGAAGCTGGGAAGGCAGTCAGAACAGCAAAGGCCCAAACCAAGGAAAAGATAGCCAACTCAGTTAAGAAGGGGGATAAAACCTTTTATAGGTACATCAGGGAGCGAAGGAAGACCAAGGGAGGGATAGTGAGACTTAATAAAGGGGAGGGAGGTTGGGCAGAGAGGGTGGGCAGAGGGTGACTGTGAAAAGGCAGAGATACTAAACAGATATTTTTGCTCAGTATTTACAAGTGAAGAGGGGGAGGTACCTAAAACAAACAGTAGAAACACTCTGGATACAGAAGTTGATACCAGCTCATTTACAGAAGAAAGGGTTCTGAAATAACTCTTAAAACTGAAGGTGGACAAAGCAATGGGGCCTGATGGGATTCATCCCAGAATTCTAAAAGAACTAAGGGTAGAACTAGTGACACCACTGACTACCCTCGTTAACAAATCATGGGAGGATGGGGTAGTACCCGAGGACTGGGGGAGGGCAGATGTGATTCCCCCTTCACAAAAGTGGGAGCAAGGCAGAAGCAGGAAACTACAGACCTGTTAGTTTAACCTCAGTGATAGGGAAAATGATAGAATCACTTCTGAAGGAAAGAATTGTCGAGTATCAAGAGGCCAGAGGGACACAGGACTCAAGGCAGCATGGATTCACAGTGGGAAGGTCATGCTAGACGAATCTGATAAATTTCTTTAACTGGGTGACCAAAGCAGTAGATCAGGGAGGGGCTGTGGACATGGCCTACCTTGACTTTAGCAAGGCATTTGACACAGTCCCACACAAAAGATTAATATACAAGTTAGCCAGCCTGGGAGTGGGTCCCAAGATGACAGCCTGGGTAAAGAATTGGCTGGAGAATAGGACACTGAGAGTAATAGTAAATGGAGTCCACTCTGAAGAAAGGGGGTTACTAGTGGGGTACAGCAGGGTTCAGTATTAGGACCGGTCCTCTTCAATGTCTTTATAAGCAACATTGCAGAGGGACTGGAAGGAAAAGTATGTCTCTTTGCAGATGACACAAAGATCTGCAACAGAGTTGATGCACAAGGTGGGATGGAAAGGATGAGAAGGGACTTGGCAAGGTTAGAGGAATGGTCAAATGTATGGCAGCTTAGATTTAATGCTAAGAAGTGCAAGGTAATGCACCTGGGAAACAAAAACCCAGGGGAAGAGTACACAATGCGGGTGAGATACTAACAACAACAAAATGGAAAGGGACCTGGGGGTAGTCATATCAGATTACCTAAAGGTGGGCAAGCAATGTGAGAGGCAGCAAGAAGGGTTGGGGAATACTGGGATGCATAGGAGAGGCATCACCAGTAGAAAACAGGAAGTTATTATCCCTCTGTACAGACAGCTGGTCAGACCCCATCTGGAGTACTGTATGCAGTTCTGGAGACCCAATCTCTGCAAGGACATAGACAGGATGGAAGCTGTCCAGAGGAGGGCAACTAAAATGGTGCAGGGTCTGCACCGGAAGACATATGAAGAGAGACTTAAGGAGCTTAATATGTATAGTCTCGAGGAAAGGAGGGAGAGGGGGAACATGTTAGAAACTTTCAAGTACCTCAAGGGAATCAACAAAGTCCATGAGGGTAGCATCTTTCAAAAAAAAGGGGTGTGCAAGAACAAGGGGGCACAATTTGAAGATGGGGGGCGGCTCAGAGGTAATTTAAGGAAGTATTTTTTCACAGAGAGGGTTGTGGATGCATGGAATGGCCTTCTGGAGGAGGTTGTGGAGTCAAAAACAGTGGTAGAGTTCAAGCATGCATGGGACTTTCATAAGGCAATTCTAGGGGGTGGGGATAGGAAGAAGTAGGCTGCTGGTTCACTAGGATCTGCAGCTTATCCATTAGGTAGGGAAATGGGCAGACTGGGTGGGCCAAGCGGTCCTTATCTGCAGTCAAATTCTATGTTTCTATGCTGTAATGATTTGTCCCTATCATACTGAATATTATACATAGCTTTCCGAATCTGTTGAATTTGTAAACAATAGTCTTGACCTGTGGTATCACTCAAAGAAATCAACCGGTGCAGTTGCTTCCTATATTGTAAATATTGAAAATATACATCTCTACTCCTATGCCTTGCAAATTTCTGAAAGAACAATTTCACATCCTGTTTTGTGTCAATCCACCAGGCACTCAAAGAATCATATAAACATTGAACCGAAAGTCTAGCATTCCAGAAACTACGAAATGCCTGTGCCACCCCAGCCTGCTCTAACAAGGAAACATTCAGTCTCCAAGGAGGTTTACCATGTGAACATTCAGCAGTCCAGTGACAATCAACACTTACTGCAGAATGATCGGTGATAGCCTAGTCCCTAACTGCTGAGTTCGTTATAGTTACTGATTTAGACACCCAAATATAATCTATTCTAGTCTTCTGTGGGCCTTTCCGATAGGTAAACCCCCCCAGTAGTATGTAAAGTTCTAAAAGCATCTTTCAGGTGTGCAACAGCAAATATACTGTTCAAGGCATTAGCATCACAAAATAACTTTTGGGAAGCAAACCCCTATATTCAGTCTGTACACTACAATTAAAATCCCTCCCAAATAAACATTTGTGCAGTACACAAAAAGGGTTGCACCTTTTTGAACAAAGCCACCCGGCAGTGCTTTCCCTTGAGGAGCATACATATTTATCAAACAAAGCCTCTGGGCCTTATAAGAGACGTCCAAAATCAAAACCCTCCCTGGTTCTAAATCTACAAGCCTAGAAATTTTCAAAGCAGGATTCGAAAACAAAATCCCCAACCCATCGCATGTATCTAAACCTTGAGACCAAAACGAAACACCTTGTGACCATTTTGCAGTACATTGTGCAATATCATGAAAAGATTTAATCCTTGTGTCCTGCAAAAAATGAATATCAGCATGTAACTGTTTCAGTTCATGAAAAGCCACATCTCTCCGTATACCATTCTTAATACTGTTGACATTGATAGTGGCAATACAAAAATCATGCATGAGGTATGAAAAAGGTTAGAAAGAAGACAGTCCCATCAACGCTTAGACCTGGTTGCCCACTGCTTCTTCCCAGAGTTGCCATTATCTATGTCAGAAGGCGTCCCCTTAGAGAAGGCAACCAAAGAAGTATCTGACCCAGAATCATCAGCCTCCGAGATATCCATACGTTTATCAACCAATAAAGGGGCAAATTAGTTAGTCTGTACCAGGTCACTTTTTTTCACTATAATTTTCCATTCCTTCCCCTTTGGGCCTTTAACAACCCCCACTTTTTTTCTTGTTCTTTTTTTACTGACCACCGTAGTAAAAGAGTTATCAGAACTAAAAGGGGGGAAGGGGGAGGCATAGCAGATAGGTCCGAGACCTGTCCTACTGCATCCATAACTGAAAGGGCGTCTGTCTCAACAACTTTCTCTACACTGTCAAGTATTGGAACTGGTGAAGAAGAAGCAGCCGGAGCTTCTATTAACACCTAGTCCACCATGATTTCATCAGGAGTCTCTACTAGGCCCAAAACATCCTGACCAGTATCACCATCTCCAGACGAAGATGCAGCACAAACTACCACTTCATGCTGCCTGACTTCAGTTGGTGGTGGTGCTAAAACTACCGGGGCTCATGTACTATGCCCTGCATTCGTTTTTCTGAGGCCTGAACACAGCCCTTCTTCTGAGCTTGCGTAATCAAGGCCTCATGAGAATGCCCATCTACAGAGTTATGTGAAGCCCAAGGACATTTAACATAGGAATGACCCCTTTCCTCACATAAATTACAGCAAAATACAGTTTTACAGTGTGCAGAAAAATGGCCAATGTCCATACAATGCATGCATTTAGGGGTATCACAGGCATTACTAAGATGCAACCTAGAACCACATGTGTGGCACTACTTGGGCTGCCCAGTGTAAAATAAAGAGCCTCTGTCCCCCCCCCAAAAAAAAACAACCAGGAAAGTGGGCAATGCCATGGTTAGTGGTAAAAAGTTTACATTTAATCCACCAACCACCAGTCCAAAACTGCTCAGAGTCAATCACAGGCACAGGCTGTTCTAACACCTCACAATGCTTCTTTAACCAATACACAATATCAGTCACAGCCACCCACTCATTTTTGAACAAAATAGCAATGGTTCTAACTGCCGGCTTGGTGATAGGGATAGCCAGGAATGGGGCCCATAAAGGGGAATCTTTTAGTGCATTGTATTTCACCCAAAACCTATCCAAGGCCTCCACTGTTTTAAAGCTGATATCATAGTTAGAATCATCTGTATCAATCAAAACAAACACTTCTGAAGCATAAAACTTCAGGGAGTCCTTTAACAATGTCCTACCAATATAGACTCTGTCGGGTGGGTACTCCAGTCCCCCTTTATACAATAAACAAATCACATTCCATCTGGGGGCAGGTTCTTTAGCATTATTCTTAAACAAATCAGCCATCCTAAGTAAGGGTTCAAACTGCCTCTGCTTGTTGGGATCCTGCAAGACATCCATCCCAAGACCTACAGGTAAATTGTTTTCACAGCATTTAGGAACAGACCCCAGCAAATCTCATTCCCCAATATCCATCACAGTACCAAGCCCTTGTTTACTTGTACTAAGGAGTTTCCCATCCACCAAAGAAATGTCCTGGGACACAGGTCCTACAGATACAGGATTCCCCATACCAGTTACCATCGAAGTATGCAGGAAATACGAGTGCACAATGGCTTCCTTCTGCACTAGTTTCCCAGTTTTAGTCACTACCAATTGATCATACTAACGAACTTTAGAATCCATGGGATCAGGCAACCAGCCACTTCCCGTATGTACCCAGCCAGCAGCCTGAAGCGCAATGTCCGAATAATCGTCCTCTGGTACAGCAGCTACTCTTATCCACGTGGTAGACAGATGCTCCATTCCCAAGGTTTTACCTGACTTCTCCCTCCGAGATGCAGGCAAAGGCTCACAAATTCGAAACTCAACAGAAGAGGTGGTTTGTACAGATTCTGATCCACCGGTCCCGCATAGTACACTACATCCGGGCATTGGGACCTCCGAATCAGCTGCCGCATGGATCCCAGTTGGAAAATGAGCAGACTCTTGTTCTGGGACAGGCATTTTCAAATCCCTAACAACACTCGTGTCTGGACTAGGCATCTTCCCCCGAACATCCTCCAAAACAGGAACAGGTCCTTGCACTACGGACGAGCCGACCAAGACAGCAGCGCCTTTAACTGATCAAAGCGAGTTAAACAAACCTGACATAGTCAGTGAAAAATCAATTTCTTCCTCTTGGGTCTCAAGTGCAAGCGAGGTCAGGGAGGAGACCCGCTCCCCCACCTCACACACATCCTCTCCCTCCAACATCAGGGACATTGTGACCATCCATACACGGACAGTAACTCCCCCTACAGACTGAGTGGGGGAATTTCCCCAGTGTCCTGGCCAAATTGTCCCCATTAACTAAAAATACCACTAACAGCTTAATCTGGTTCAATTTCAGTTAGTTGTCATCTGTATAACTCTCCCTAGGTCACCCCTGAAAAAGGGACTTCTGGTCTCAGTGGGCCTACCCAGTCAACATAATTCAATAAATAAATCAATCTAATAATTCAATAAATAAACCAATCTGTCTGTCTGTCTGTCTGTCTGTCTATCTATCTATCTATCTATCTATCTATCTATCTGTCTATCTCTCTATCTATCCATCTTTTTCTCTTACATGACACTGGGGTGCACACTCCTGGTACTGCTGTTCTTCCTCCTCCATAACATGGCACCCACCCCCTTCATTTAATCTGCATCATGGCACCAGGGTGGCCACTTCAGGTGCAGTTGAAGGTCATCCAAGCACTGGGGTGTCCAGTCCCCAGTGTTGGCTTCTGTCACCCTAGAATAAAGAAAACCATCCCTCATTGATCTTTTTTAAACCTGAAAAAGAAAATGGTACATCAGCGATCTGACCCCTCAGCACCTGCACCCACTGAAACCCAACCCCCCACCTCACACCCACCACCCACTCTCCAATTGAAGACAAGTCTTACTGCTGGAACCTGCAACTGCACTTTGAGAACATACAGTAAGTTAAGAGCAGTTTAATGTATGTTAATGGGGTTTGGACTTTTGTTCCTAACTTTGTAATTTTTTAGCATTTATATGACAAATTTTCAGCATGGCTTTTTGTGACCCCTCATCATGATCTAGGGTGCAGAAATTACTCAAAATCCATCCAGAAAGGTGATTGTTGAGGTGGCTGTGCAAATCACTTTCAGGCAAAATGTGAAACTTTTCTGTACCCTTGTTCATGAGATGCAGTTATAAGAAGGCTATGCTGATGATTTGGAGTAAAAATATTAAGTTATGAGTGTTTGTTGACATTTTTCAATTGCATGCTCATAACTTTGGTAATTTTCAATATTTTGACACAACATTTTCAACATAGCCTTTTTTCACACATGAACGTGACAGATGTCATATTTTAAATCCTGGCCAAAATGTGTTTTCACACTTGTGACATGAATTGACATTTTGGTTGGGATTTGAACATTTTCACTTGCCAGAATCATGAGGTGGAGCCATAAGAAGGCTACATTGAAACTTTGGTGTAAAATATCATAAAATGACTAAGTTATGAGTGAACATTGAAATATGTTTTGCACTTCTGCAGCCTGATGGCCTCCACATTTGGCACAGGACAGTTATAGCTGCAAAGAAGTGCAGGGCCCCTTCTGCAACCAAACAAACTCCTCACTTGCCACAGATCCTTGGCCCTGCATATATGCATTTGTAGACACATGGATGCACAGGGCCCAGCTAAATGGACTCCTTACTTGGTGTGGAAGTGCAGGCCATGAAGGGTCCTATGTTTCTATGCCCAAATGGACTTCTCACTTGGTGCAGGACCGGGAGGGTCCTGTGCATCTGAATCTGTAGATGCATAGAAGTACAGGACCCTTCAGGTCCTATGCTTCCACAGACAGAAATGTGTTCACACAGGTCCCAAAGGGACCTGCATCATTGAAGATATAATTCCACTATCTCAAAGAGAAAGGAAATTCATTGTTAAAAAAATAGTGTGGTGATGCACTAGTTAGGATTTAACTGAAAGCAAAAAGGTAAGAAAATGTGGTGTTAGGATTTACAACCCTAACTCCCCACTCCCCCAAGCAACAAAAGGATGAGCCCACACAACCCCACCCCCAAAGCAGCAAAGGGGCAAGCCAACACAAACAACCTCAGGCAGCTATCATCAGGTACAAGACAAACAACATACAACTGTTTCAAGAAGACACAAATGCATGATGAGCACTGTTGTGCTTCTTACATGAATTTGAATTTGTAGCTGCATAAGCACAGGCCACACAGGGGAAAGTGCTTATGCAGCCACACCTATGTGTATATGTCGTACAGTGTTTTCACCAGACAGAAGGCCCCATGTGGCCTGCACCTCTGCAGACAGAGGTACTTATGTGTGCTGTATGATGTACCTCGCTAGATAGCGTGATCCGCTACAGCATGGTTTTCTAGATGCAGCTCTGTAACTGAAAACCTGCTACCCCTTGAACAATTTCAAGATCTGTTGCTGAAACCATGATACCCACACTGCAACAGTACTTCCCGTCTGCATAATGACAAGCCCCACAGGGTCCTGCCTTTATGGATTCAGAAGTCGTTATGCATGTCATATACCTGTGGATGAAGAGGTGCACACCCTCAGGTGCTTGTGCTTGTGCAGGCAGAAGATTTGTTGCAATTTTGCTATCATGGATTTTGTGGCTTCCACACTTCTGTACCAGAGACTGGTGTGTATGTCTTACACCTTAAGCAGCAGAAACACAGGCCCATCAAGTATGTTTATTTCTTATAATGTGCATGAGTACCTGATGCTACAGATGTACTGGCCCCTTACGGGGCAGCACTTCTGCAGACAAAAGCAGTCTTGTAGTTTGGGTATCATGGATTTATATCTGGTGGGTATAGGAGCCTGTGCTTCTACACACAGAAGCAGTGCTGTGATTTGAGTATCCTGGATTTCTATCTACAGTGACAAGTGAGTATGTATTATGTCTTGTGGTGTGTATGTCTTACAGTGTGAACTGCATGCCACAGATACAAATCCATAGAGGTAGCATATCAGTGCTACTGCATTTGTGTAATCTGGAAACAGTTGTACATTATTTGTCTTACTTGATGATGACTGCCTGTGGTTGCTTGTGTGGGCTTGTCCTTATGCTGCTTGGGGGGTAGAGAGTTAGGGCTGGAAAGTCTAACACCACATTTCCCTGCTGTTGTTGCTTTAAGCTGAACCCTAGCTTGTGCATTATTATCTCTTTAAACTTAAAGTATTGAAGCTAGCCCATTGGTGCAGCAGTTGGATTTCCGCTTGCGACGCCAGTGACCCAGGTTCAGGAATTGACATGGGATGCTGGAGGGCCAGCCAGGGAGAGAGGGCTTGAGCATTGGATGACTGCTCACCTTCTCTCAGGGTAGAGAGGCTACCCGGCACTTGTCGACTCCTGGCAGAGGCTGGGAGTATGGCAATGCGCTGTGTCCCAAATGACTAATAGGGCATGGTGAACATTAGCGCATGCCTTGATGTTAGTGGCATGCCACACCCCTGTGGAACAAATGAGAAACAAGCTCTGAGGTCAACCAGATGACAATCACCAGCTCCCACTGCCATGAGACCCTGAGCAATCCATGGATCACCTCAGCAGAACCAAGGCCAAGAATTGCTCTGGCCTGTCCCACCGGCACCTTCCCCCCTTGGAGAAGAGGTACCCATCCAATGAATGGTCATGCTGGGTTACCCTGGGGACTGCAATGTGGGGAGTTGGGTGGCTGCATCAGGGCAGTGTGCTGGCAAAGGGCATAGGTAGGCCTGAAGGAGAGGCCAGCCTGGAGCTGGAGGAGCAAAAAAAAAAAAAAAAAAACAAAGTATCACAGTAAGTGGGTAGGAAAGAGATTTGAAGTTAGTGTTTGGGGCACTGTGAGACTTGTCTTTGAATTTGTAGAAACTAGTGTGGGGAATACAGCTCAGAAAAGTAGTTGTTGGAAGTGGTGGTGCCTTTAGTGTTGCCAGATTACTCTCTGCCACATCAGTGGCATCCATGCTAATGGATGTTGAATGAGGCAGAAACAAGAGGATTAATCCAAGATGTAACAAAATCTCTGACTCTGGAACAGTGGTTGAGGAGGAGGAGGAGGTTGCTGGTGTACCTGTGACTGCTGCTGGTGGTGGCACTAAGTCTGATCTGGATGATAGGTTCCCAGTACCAAATAAGAGTGTGGAACTTGACAGAAAGTATATGAGGTCTCTTGTACCAGTAGAATGATTCAGCTGCTGGGAACTATAAAGTTAACAGGTGACTGCTGTATGCTAATGTAGGGAATGCAACTGTATGTCTTCATGTTTTGCACAAAAATTAATAAACTTTCAGTCATAAAAAAGGAAACACCCCAAATCACTGCTTTCTTTTGTGCAGCATCTATGAATCCACCAAACTCAAATGCTACCTGACAGACTATGCCACTATGCAGAGTCCTGCTGTTTGGTTACCCAACATCCTCAAAGGACCAGCCTATACTGCATAGCATGTTTTTTTTTAGCATCATGCCAAATACTCACCCAATCATACTGTTCCATGGGAAGTGACTGCAGCCACCACTGACATGCTGGCAATTGATTTACTGCCATTCTTTTTTGTGAAGAATGTGAGATTTAGAAGGTTGATGGCATAGATCACGTGATGCAGCAGGCCTGAGAAGATGCTTTCCCGTTCTCTCCTGCCCACCTCCGTTAACTTCATATATTTTCATTGAGTTTACCAACATTGAGATCCTGATCTAAGTTATAATCTGGTGGGGAACACTTCTAAGTGTGTAACTGGCATGCCCGGTGAAGTATGGAAGCCGAAATGAAGAAGCCTCTGCCTAAACACACACCCCTGGTCACCCCAGAGAAGGCCCCTAAGAAACCGTGGGCTGAAACTACAGGATCAGCACAGGCAACGGCACCTCCAAGCTCAGATCAGGAGCCATTAACCCTCGCCGAATTCCTGGCTGAATTTAGGCCATTCAAAGAAGAGCTAAGAAACCTTGCTTCTGAATTCAAATCTCTCTCTCAGGCTATCGAGGATATAGCATTGAGAACTTCAGATGTCGAGACTCATCTTATCTCTTCAGAAAGGAAGGTGGACAAACAGAGTCCTGAGGTGGCTACATTTCGGCAAAAATTAACAAGATGGAACAAAAGCTCGAAGACCTCGAGGGTTGTAGCTGCAGGAATAATGCTGTTATTATTGGTCTACCTGAGGTAGAAGAAGGGCAAGATGTTGTTCTGTTTCTGCAGAAGTTCATTGAGAGAATTATTGGACCCTCTCCCTATGGCCCCCATTACATTATAGAGAGGGCCTATAGAGCGTTGCGTTCTAAGCCTCCGATGGGGGCCTCTCCCAGACCGTTAATCTTTCTCTTTCTTAATTTTTTGGAGAAACAGCATTTTTTTCTAAAGCTGAAGACCATACAAGAGTTACAATGAGAAGGAACGAGAATCAGAGTTACCCAGGATTTGCCACTCTCTGTGAGGCAATGCAGAGCCGCCTTCCACCCAGTGGTAAAGAAGCTTCTGGTGTCTGGTCTAAAATTCAGAATGCGGTATCCCTCAACGTTACAGGTTCAGATATCTGGACAGTGGCACTCATATGAGGACTCCAATTCTGCTATGGATGGACTGAGAAAAGCTATGCCTGACCTCTTTAAAGACTCTTAATAGCAAGGGGGTTATTGGAGAAGACTGTGTTGCTAGTCTGAGATGTAACAGAATTCATGGAAATGTCTAGTGTTTTATTTTCTGGTCTATTACTATCTATTCCCGGCTGTTTCTCTATTTGGGGTTAAAAAATGAAGAATTGCAATATCCTTAAACTTTTTGGTTAGTCAGGTACATTTTAGATCTTCTGGGGGGAGGGTAAGGAGAATAGTGGGGACATCCCTGGCAAAAATTATGGGAGGATATGCCCGTTTATGTATAGGGCATCATTTTGGGGGGACCGTGAAGGTCTTCAGGGTGTAAAGGGGGCATTTTTGTGCTGGGCCACCCAGCGTGGTGATTTGGGTTGCAGGGACGAGGTCTTAGGTTAGGGCGGCACTTGCACCCTGTTTTAGAAAAATATGGGTCCAATCCTGTTCCTACCCTTTCTCTTTTAAGCTGGGGTACAGGAGCTCCATGTCAGTTTAACAGCCCTGGTGAAGAGAGTTCTTGTGGCTGGTTGACAGCTGGCTTTGCAGGGCTTATTGAACTTTAAGTGAAGTCAGTGAGGTAGAAGCTCTTTTAGGTTCTTCTTGTTTATCGCAGCCACATGATGGGATGCAGGGATCATTTACGGGGTGGACGGTTTTCATGCAGTTGTGATTGGCAATCACTAGAGGGGAGTATTTCCTTGGCTTTTAGTGCAGCCTTCACAGTATTGAAGATGCGGCGAGGCAGAATGGGTGGTAATTGGGATATGGGCTGGGTGCAAAGCCATGATTATTGTTCTGGGACGGAGCCAGGGCTCGGCTCATTTCAATTTTTCTAATCTCGATTTTTTCAGGGGGAGTTCCCCGAGTCTGGGTTTTGTCTATTTTGGTAAATAATATCCCTTCTCTTTCTTTTTTCACTCTCAGTTCCTTCTTTGCTTGATTATAGGGGGGAGACCTATTCTTGTTTGGATCTGAAGATGGTGATTTAACCCCCTTCGTGTGCACTTGCCTCGTGGTGAGGCATAGGATGGGAGATACCCTACCTCATGTTATTCTGTATCAGGGGCGATACCCATTCTGATAAGGAGTTTAGATTAAAGATAGGATTCTCGATATCTGTTAATACTACTATTCTGTCTTTAATAGTGGTTCTCACACTTAGTTTTGGTGTTTGTGGGTCCCATAAGCGTGTTGAACTGGTATTATTTTTCAGTCGTGTCATGGACTGTTACTATACTGAGTTTGTGCACGGGGTGGGCGGGAGGATGGGAGCGGCTGTTTTTGTAGGAGTGCTGTTTAGCGATGCATAGGAGATTTGGGTGAGATGGGAGGCAGGGAGGACTGATGGGTATGGTATTTGGGGTTTGTGTTATGGTTGCATAGTTTGGGGGATGTTGTCAGTAGGGTGGAGGGGGGAGGTTTGGGGGTTGGAGAGGTATTTTTTGGGGGGACACAGTCCATTATAGGTTGGGTGAGGTTTCTTCTTAAGGTAGTCTTTGACTTTAGCTACTGCAGTTATATATTGTATTTGTACAATAGCTAAGGAGCTTTGTTTTTCAACTTGGAACGTTAAAGGGGCCCGAAAAAAAACTAAGCAATTTAAGATACTAAAGCACTTAGATATTTTAGGTGCTAATTTTGTTTTTATCCAGGAATCTCATTTGCTTGATTCAGAAGCCATTCAGATGAGACGGATGCAGATTGGACAGGTCTTCTCAGCTCAAGGAACTTCAAACAGCTGTGGGGTTTTAATTTTTATTAACAGAGGCATTCCCTTTCAAGTTACCCAGGAAATTAATGACCCCCAGGGTAGATTTGTTCTGGTGAAGGGCACCTTGTTCTCAGTAGATTTTGTGCTGGGTAGCATCTATGGCCCTAACAAAGATGACCCTTTATTTTTTATGAGATTACTTAATAACATTCTTCCACTATTGCCTTCCACCATAATTTTAGGGGGGATTGGAACCTAGTGGTGGATTCATATAAAGACCTCACTGGCTCTCTCTTGACTCCCCTCTCCCCGGCACAGCATGCACTACATGAACTAATAGATAGATTGGGCCTTTGTGATATTTGGAGGATCTTACACCCCGTGAACAGGGAATACACTTTTGTGTCCCCTGCTCACAGGTCTTTCTCCCATATTGACTATTTATTGGTGTTTCAGGTCTTGTTACCAGGGGTGACAAGTTCTACTATCCAGTCAGGTCCGCCCTCCGACCACTCTGTGGTGCTATGTAAGCTGGCCCTTGCTTCTTTGCCTAAGCGGCAAACCAGGTGGAAATTGAATGGCCAACTGCTTAAGGATTCTAAGTGTAGAAACCAAATCAAGGAACATACCACACAATTTTTCGATTTGAATGTTACACAGGACATTAGGCCAGATGTGCTATGGTGTGCCTTCAAGGCATATCTCCGGGGCATCCTAATTGGGATGGCCGTGATGAGGAAAAGGGGACGGGAAGCTAGGCTGAGGGAAGTGTTAACTCGGATAAGAACTTTAGAGACTAGCCTACATTCAAACCCATCCGACGACTCTGAACAAGAGCTGGCAAAATTGAGGGACTCCTATATAGCTATGCTTAATGAGAAAGCAGAGTTTGCTATTTTATGCACCAAAGCCTCCTACATAGAACACGGGGAAAAAATGGGCAAACTACTGGCCCAGAGAATTAAACAATTGGAGTCCACTCGGTTTATCCCCCGATCTGCTCCAAATTTGACAGAGCTCTCAAATCTAATCCTCAGGAGATTGTCTCGGAGTTCGTAACTTATTACAAACATCTATACGGCGAAATTCCTAAGCCCCCCTCAGCCCTTACTCTCTCCTCTTACCTGGTGGAGGCCCATTTGCCTTGTCTCTCGGAGTCCCAGGGTAGGAGACTAATAGTCCCTATTACGGAGTCCGAAATCTTGGAGGCGATAAAGGGCCTACCTTCAGACAAGTCACCTGGACTAGATGGTTTTTCAGCAAATTTCTATAAGTGTTTTAAGGAGCAAATTACTCCCCATCTTCTTTCTCTTTTTCACTATATATTATCAGGCGTGCAAATCGACTCCTCTCTATTTGAGGCCCTCATTGTGCTCCTTCCAAAACCGGGGAAAGATTTAGAATATGTTGAGAGTTATAGACCTATATCATTGTTGAACCAAGATATAAAAATTCTAACAAAGATCTTGGCAGACAGACTCAGCTTGGTTCTCCCCAATTTAATTGGTTCACATCAAGTAGGTTTTATGAAAGGCAGATTTTCCGCAGACCATCTCTGCACTCTCTTGCATGTACTCTCAGTGTCCAGAGATGCTTCCTTTCCAATGGCTCTGGTTTCTCTGGACGCCGAGAAGGCTTTTGATAGAGTCAATTGGAGTTTCTTACTTCAAACACTAAATTCCTTTGGATTTCCTCAACAATTTCAATCTTGGATAAAGGCCTTATGTCAGCAACCGATGGCTAAGATCTCAGGGAATGGAGTGTTCTTTAGGACCTTCATCTTGCATTCTGGAACCAGGCAGGGTTGTCCCCTTTCTCCTCTACTTTTCAATCTCTACCTGGAGCCATTAATCCGTAAACTAATTTCATGTTCGAAGGTCCAAGGGATTACCATTATCGGTACTGAGCTCAAAGTTGCTGCATATGCGGACGACCTGCTTTTGCACCTTTCTCACCCAGAGACTTCTATTCCTGCCATGCAGGATATAATTGAGCATTTCAGCAAATTATCCAATTACCAACTAAATGTAGGGAAGTCGATTGTATTTCCCTTAAATCATAAAAGTTTTTAAGAATGATATTACTTCCCTGGGTCTGGCCTGGTCTAAAGACTTGTTGCGGTATTTGGGCATTGTTTTAACTATGGATCTGCAGAGTACCTTTAAATACAACCTGGAGGCCATACTGCCCACGGTGGCTCTAGATTTGGTTAGATGGTCGGCTCTACCTATCTCTTTTTGGGGAAGAGTCAGCCTGGTCAAGATGAATGTTCTCCCGCGTCTCTTATACCCCCTCCAGCTACTTGACATTTGTGTGCCAAGTGGCTGGTTCAAAAAGGCCCAGAGTTTGATTGGTGATTTTATCTGGTCTAAAAAGAAGACTAGGTTAGCTTTTTACAAGCTCGTGGCGCCTAAGTCCAAGGGCGGATTATGACTTCCATACATATGGTTGTACTTCTGGGCCTGTTGTGAGGCCAAATACCTAAGGTGGAGGGTCTCCTATTCATCGGGTTATTTGCCCGCATGGCTTAAAACAGAGAGGGAAATGATCTGTTCGGTTAACATAGCCCCTTCCACTTTATTATTCCTCAATACAGTCTCGGTACCTAAGGAGCTAAAAGGTACTACAATCGGAAGTTCCCTGATGATTCATTCACAGTTGTGCAGATTCCTAAAATATAAAAATTGGTTGGATGTGGAGCATTCGATTTGGAACTCTCCTGCCTTTAAAATAGATAACAAAATGTTATCCCCCAGATGGTTACCTAGTTTAGGTGAGGGGAGGATTCATTTATTTCTTAAGGAGGATGGTACCTGGTTATCAGCTGAGGATATTGTGGTGAAATTCAGGCTCAAGGGAAGTGACTATTTCAAGGTACATCAGCTTAGACACCTCCTCACAAAAAAATATGGGGAGGGTACCCCTATATCTTACGATTTCACTTTCCTCACAGAATTAGCTCCTTTGGTTAACTCCCCCTTGAGCATCTCCAAATTGTACAATATTTTGTATGATTGGCATTTCCCTGTACCGTTTGGCCCTACGGAGTTTTGGTCTTCCCTCTTCCCACACTGGGATAAGGACTGGACCACTATATGGAATAACTGCCATTGTTTTGTAACACAAGATAGGCTACGATTGATGCAATTCTGTATTCTCCATAATCTCTACCACTATCCCCAGAAACTGGCTAAATGGGGAATAATTTCCTCTAATGTATGTACTAGGTGTGCTCAAGCAGCGGGTTCTTTGCTCCACATTTTCTGGGAATGTTCTAAGATATCACCCCTATGGGAGGCTATAAGGGACAAGGCCGACCCACTCCTTGGGCTGAGAGACTTGTTCATTCCAGAGATTTGTATTCTTGGGGATTATTTGCAGATCTCAGTTAATAAGCGTAAGTTTTGTATTGCCTTAATTTCCATGTCTGTTAAAAAACTGTTACTTAAGTATTGGTGGAGTTCTGAGGTTATCTCTTATTCTGAATGGCTAAACGAGCTATTATTTAATCTCTGAGTGGAGAAGACTATCTCGAGTATCAATAATAATAATTCCAAATATGAACTGATCTGGGCCTCGCTTCATACATTATACACTATCTAATTTCTAATATTTTATCTCTAATCTCGCTGATGTCATGGACTGTCAAGTTTTGGGGACTATGTTGGGATTTTTTTGGGGGGGTGTTCAGAGGGGGAGGGGGATGGGGTCAGTCAATCTCTTTTGTCTCAAGTTTTACACTATGGATGTTTTGACCCTGTCCATTGTATATTGTGAAACTTTCAATAAATTTTAAATTATAAAAAAAAAAGCAGGTTGATGGCTAGTGCCTGTCCCAAATGGCAGATTTCCTCACAAATGTACTCCACTCATGCCATTCCTGAACTTTAAGGGACTGTGTCATGCATGACAGTCCATGTCCGACTGCATTCAGCATCCCAATACATACATTGCAGTATGGATATATGGACTAGTAGCCAGACAGCTTGTAGCTCCTGTCTGTGCATTACAGCACACTGGCACAAGTACCTGGAGAAGTATTTACTCTTGCCAGGGGAACAATTGTACTAAGCCCATTTGCAGTGGTAGTAACACTCCATGTATTTACCAGCATGCCACTCTGGCAATAAAGAGCATAACTGGATCACATATGGGTCAGAAAATGTTAGAATTGCTCCTGACTGAGACTGATGAGTGAATGCAGTTTATTTTAGTGGTACCATGGGGGGTGGCATAGGGTCTTCAGGCTGCTGTGGAGTGGGCAGGGAAAGGGGATTGCTGGCCTTAGGACATTTGTGCATCAGTAGCCTAATTTTGGTCCAACTTCATTTTGGTGTACTCCGGGGAGAAGTTACAGGTGAAGTTGCTAATGGTGAATTTCATATTTAGAAAAAAATCTGTAAATTTATTTGTGAAGGTGAGTTCAACACATTTGTCTAAACTTCACCACTGAATTAAAACTTCACAACATCTCTAACTTCAAATGCATCTCTGCAAACAAAAGTTGCAATTCTTGCAATTTGCATATACTAAACTTGTTGTTTTGCTCTGGATCAGTTAATGATTAAGTTCTCATCTGGTTCATATGATGTCCTTTCACTCTTTTCAGCTATAGAACGATATGGCCAATAAATGGCTATGGCATAGATACAACATGGAGATGATATAAGCTCCCACAACACCACACCAAAGGAAAAAAAAGACAAAATTCTGTTAGCCACTGTTCCAGTTAGTCCCTCATTGTAACTGAGGAAACATCAGCAACTGAAAAACAAATTTACCGCTTGATCTCTCCCTCACTGTAATCCAGATCACATAGAAACATAGGAGGTGATGGCCGAAGGAGAATGCTAGGGCCATCTAGTCTGCCCAGTGTTTTTTTTTTCTCCTACCCCCAGCTGCTCTTTGGTGTGAGGGCTCCCTTGTGTCTATCCCATGCATTCTTGAATCCCACAACTGAGATAGCCCCCACCACCTCCAGGGGAAGGCTATGTCAGGCATCCACCACCCTTTCTGTGAAGAAAAACTTCCTGACATTGGTAGAGAACCTCCCTCCCTTCAACCTTCCTGTCCCCTGGTTCTGCTGCTCTCCTTGAAGTTAAAAGGTTCCTGTGTCTGTACCTTATTAATGCCCTTTTGATGTATTTGAATGTTTCAATCATGTCACCTTCTCTGTTCCAGGGAATACATGTTCAGTTCTCTCAGTCTTTCTCCAGAGCCCATAGGACATCTCATGCAATCCTTGAATAATTTTTGTCACCTTTCTCTGCACTGTTTCCATTCAGTCAATGTCTTTTTTGAGGTTGTGCCTCCAAAACTGGACACCGTACTCCAGGTGTGGCCTGACCAGTGACCTATACAATGGAAGGACCACCTCTTTTTTTCCTGCTTGTGATTCCCCTCCCAATGCAACCCGGCATTCCACTGGCCTTCAGTGCTGCCTTCTTGCACAGTTTTCTCACTTTCAAGTTGTCTGAGATCATGATTCCCAGATCACACTCCTGGTTAGAGACAGCTAGTGTTTCCCCTCCCTAGTAATATGCCTTCTTTGGATTCCTTTTTCCTATGTGCATGATGTTGCACTTTTTGGTGCTGAATCTCAGCTGCCAAGCTCTAGACCATTCTTTAAGTTTTTTTAGGTCTGATTCCATCTTGCCTACTCCCTCTGTGGTGTCTACCCTGTTAAATGTCTTGGTGTCATCCGTGAACAGACACACCTTTCCCTCTATCAGTCACTGATGTCTGCTATGAAAACATTGAAGAGCAGAGGCCACAGTACCTATTACTGGGGAACTCGGCTGGTCATCTTATCTTCTGACAATAGTGATCCATTTACCCGCACCCTCTGGGTTCTGCCCAGGAGCCACTTTTGTACCTATGTTATCACTTTTGGGCCAACCCTTGTGTAGTCTAACTTCTTTACCAGCCTTCTGTGTGGAACCAAGTCAAAGGCCTTGCTAAAGTTCATGTAGACCACATCCACCACCACACTGTCATCCACAACCTTTGTAATGCAGTCAAAAACCTCAACCAGATTTGTTTGGCATGACCTTCCCACCATGAATCTATGCTGTTTTGGCTGCTAGTTTCAAGAAATGTTGTGATCTTCTGTTTGAGTAGTGTTTCCATCAATTTCAATGCAGGGGTCCCTCAAGGATAAGTGCTGGGCCCCCTTTTGTTTAAGATTTTCATGGTATGCCCCCCTTCGGCCCCATTGAAAATAGTATAATTTATGCAGATGACATGGTCATTCAAGACTCAGGATTAAATAATGGTAATATACAGATAACATTATAAAACAAATATGATATACTAGTGAACTGGATAAGGGCAAATTGAATGTTTATAAATGAAAGAAAAACAAATGTAATGCTGTTTGGGTTCCAACAAAAACTGCTGAAACAGGGTATGATGCAAATTGCCTTTTTTTCTCCCATTGGTTTCCATTTTTAAATACTTGGGTATATACCTGGACTCCAGTCTCAGTATGATACCCTATAATGATAGGCTGGACAAGAAAATAAATCAAAAACTAGGCTTATTGTACAGAAATGTAAATTCTTTGACTGATGAGGCATGACAAGTTATAGCAAAAGAGGTCCTAATGCAAACTTTGGATTATGGCAATGTCACTTTTGTCCATTGTAATGGTGTATTTGAGTCCAAGTATAAAACCATTTATAATAATATATGCAGACTCACCCTTAGAGCCCCATTAAGTACTCATCACTGCCACCTACAGAATATGGAAAACTGGATGTATTATCTCCAGAGAGGCAGCTAAAGGGCCTTGTAACTAATTTTGAATATCGCATAGCTAGTTCAGCAGAACCCCAAGTTTTGTCGAACACCCTGGTACAGAATTAAAAAAAGTGAGAGGTGTAACAGAAACAGTGGGTTGTCACCTTACTTAATTCCTGCTTTTAAACTTCAAATGTGCAGAAGTGCTTTTACATGGTACGCACCATTTCTTTTATATGAATATGAAAACTTGATTAGAGATGCACAGTGTAACACATTTTAAACATATGGGTCAAGATTCACAAAGATTTGCCCAGGCACAAACCCAGTTTGCTGGGGCAAACTGGGCTTTGTGAATAGCTGGTATTCACAAAGGGCACTATGTGACAAGGGCGACTGCAGTATGGCGACCCATGGAAGAGCGCAAAACCACCAGGGTGACTGAAAAACAGTATGTTGTTTAATGCAGGGGGCTTTGCCCTCCCATTACCTTCCTTACTTAGGATTCCTACTCCGGGGGGGTGCAACTCGGGAAAGAGGGGAAATCCCTGGTCGCTGAGATTTGTCAGTGCTGTTGTGCAGTAGCCCTTATGGCCAGTCGCCCACATCACAGGCTACCTACACAAAGCCTATTTTTCCCCCGCAAATGGGGTTTGGACCCGGGCAAAGCAGTGAGAGGAGTGCAATGCTAATGAGGGGCAGGGACTTGCATATGCCCACAATCCCATTCACAAAAGATTTACTCCATGCAAGGGTCTTTGTGAAGGTCCTTGAGTGGAGCAAATTACTGCTGAAAAAAATCTGGTGGCAATCTGCGCAACCCTAGCAGTTGGCAGAGGTACTGCAACCCCCACACCCCCCTCCTTGTCCCCGATCACCCAAGTACCAACCCAGTAAGAATGAAACATAGGTATTGCCATAGTGTAGTGGTCCCTCCCCATCCCCTAGTGCCCCCATCCCCAATCACCTGCCAGTTAATAAAAGAAAAATATCAGTAATGGAGTGCCCCCATCCCCGATCACCTGTGCAGTAGTAAAAATAATGGCAGGAATACTGTGCCTGCCCCCTGAATTTTGATCACCCACCCAGTAATAATAAAATAAAAGTTTCCATAATGCAGTCATCCCTCCCTGCTCCCTGATGGCCCGATCACCCACCTATTATCAATAGAACCCCTTTTTCACAGTATGGTGGCCCTCTCAACCCCTCACTCACTCTGTTAAGCACACACCACCCCACTCCCTCCACCCTGACACAGCCCTCGGTTGGCGAGTAGCACAGCCCTCTACACACCTCCATGGCTGCCCTCCAACTGAACCATCAATGACAGTGTACAATATTGTATATAGTACAAGCCTATTGGTTAAATCATCAGTCAATGGGCTTGTACTATATTCTGTAAACTGTCACTAACAGTTCAGTCGGCAGGCAATCATGGAGGTGTGTGGAGGACTGTGCTGCTCGCCGACTGAGGGCTGTGCCAGGGTGGGGGGGGAGTGGGGTGGTTTTTGTCTAACGGAGTGGGTGGGAGATTGGGGGATCACTACACTACAGAAAAGGGGTTCATTGATAAAAGTTGGGTGATCAGGCCATCGGAGAGCGGGAAGTGACCACTGCATTACAGAAAGTTTTTGTTTTTACCAGGTGGGTGATCAGACCTCGGAGGCTAGGCACAGTATTCCTGTCATTATTCTCATTATCAGGCAGGTGATCAGAGTTCAGGGGAAGACACAGTACGCCTGTCATTATTTTTATTACAAGGTGGGTGATCAGAGGTCGTGGGGTAGGCATCGTACTCCTGTCATTATTTTTATTACCGGGCAGGTGATCGGAGTTCAGGCAGCATAAACAGTACTCCTGTCATTATTTTTATTATCAGGAGGGTGATCAGAATTTAGGGGCTGGCACAGTACTCCTGTCATTATTTTTATTACCTGGCGGGTGATCAGAATTCAGGGGTCGGGCACACTATTCCTAACATTATTTTTACTACCAGGTAGGTGATCGGGACTGGAGGGGTGGGAACTGCATTCCTCACATTTTTATAATTACCTAGTTGGGGATCTGGCATGGAGGGGATCTACATTATTGGCAGCTTCCTTATTTTACCTGACAGATGATTGGTATGGGGAGGGGCCACTACATCACGTAATTGGGGATTCAGGGTGGGATTCTACACTATGGCAATGTATTTTATGCTCTGTCAGGTCTGTGATCATGGTGGTGGAGGGCACCACTGCAGTATGGGGACTGTGGCTGCATGGGGCTTGGGCTTGGCATGCAAGGGAGCCCATAATGGACATGCTTATGGACTCTAGCGCTATGCATGCCCAATGAGCTCATTTGCATTCCTCTGTTCGTGAATTGCACTTTAGCACCTGGGCTCTATTGGCTGCCGAGTCATTTTCTTGGCTGGCTGTGGGGGCAGCACCAACATGTATTGCACTGCTTTTTTCTGGGTTAGTGCGGCCCCCTGCCAGCCCCCTATTCCCAGACCATTTCCTGGTTAAAAATAAAAAATAAGCAAAGCAAACACTATAGATGTGAGGCTTACTGGTCAGTAATTTCCAGACTCTTCCCTCCTGCCTGATTTGTAGAGTGAGACTACTGTTGCCCTTTTCCAGTCTTTGGGCATCACTCCACTCATTAAGGATTCAGTGAATAGTTTTGCCAGTGGGGTTGTCAATTCCAACACCTGTTCTTTTAAGATTCTGAGATGTATCTCGTCTGGTCCCATGGCCTTGTCTACTTTCAGTTTATTCAGTGCCTCCAGTACTTTGGCTTCTGTGAAGGTGCTAGTGTCAACTCCTAGACCAGGGGTGCTATGTTTTGTTAGTACTGGGCCATTTCCTGGGTCATCCTCAGTAAACACAGAGCAGAAGTACTTGTTTAGGATTTCTACTTTTTCCGGGTTGTCTTCTGTTGTTTTCCCTTCCACTGTTGCAATCCTCACTATACCCCCTTTTGCCTTTATTCTTTCCCTGATGTATCTAAAAAAGGATTTGTCACCTCTCTTTGTACCCTCTGCTATCTTTGCGTCTGTCTGGGCTTTGGCCTGTCATACCCTTTTGCAGGCTTCTCTTATTTTTTCCTTGTATGAATCCCAATCTTTCTCCATCTTAGTTTCTTGGTATATCTTGTGCACCTTCTTTTTTCTTTTACTATGGTTGCCACAGCTTTGGAAAACCATAGAAGATTTCTTCTTCTTCTGTATGCCTTGCTGACCTTCCTGGTGCATTGATCCATTGCTATCTTGATTGCTCTCTTAAGTCTCCCCATCATGAACTCAGCCTCCTCCTCTTCTGCTTCAATTAAGTAATTTCTTATACTGGTTCTCATTTTTTGCAAGTTATCATTCTTAAAATCTAGCACCTTTATTTTTGAGTGGCAGGCTATCACAAGTGATAAAATAACCAAAACATTAAAGAAATATATATATATATATATATATATATATATATATATATAAGTATATATCCAGTGGTGTAATTCTCTCAATGGATTGGTCAACATTTGATAAAATAAAATAAGAACACCCCTAATATAAACCATGGAAAAATAAGCCTGCTATTTAGTCACCTACAGAAATCATAGTACTCTTGTCCCATAATGTGAAAAGCCACGATCCTCATCATGACACATCTGCAAAACAGAACAAGCATTTATCAATGCCAAATGGTGGCTTACTGGCATTGGCATTGGTAGTGCAGGAGTTAGAAAGATACATAATAGGAATGGCAGTAAACTATTGAACTGATGCCAAACCCACCCCCACCCTGCAGAGGCTGACAGGCATTGGGGTGTGCCTTTGGGTCATCAGCCATAACGCTCATGCCATTTCACCTCACTCTACCCTGCAGGCACTGACAGGTGTTGCGGTGTGCCTTGGGGTCTTTGGGCCTTATACTCACACCATTCCATAAGGAAATACACTGAGATGGGTGTGGGATAGGAGAATGGGGTGAACATTGGAGCCAAAGACCCCAAGGCACACCTCAATGCCTGTCACTGGCTGCAGGGTGGGGGTGGAATGGTGTGAGCATTATGGCCAGTGATCCCAAGCCACACCCCCGACATCTGTCAGTCTCTACAGAGTAGGGTGTTATGGTCAGAAACCCTAATGCCCTGGCTGTTTGTTGGTATTGTTGCTCCAAATTTTGTAAATAGGATTTTTGTAACCCCACCTCATGAATAGTGGCACTATCATTTCGTTACTCAATCCCAAGAGGTGGTTTTGCACAGTTACTGTGCCATTTGGCTCCATAGGTTGAAAACACATTTCTGGCAGGATGTGAAAAATGCCAGCTGTACTGTTCATGAGGTGATGTGACAAAATGGTAATGTTTAAAATCTGGAGTGAAAATATGAAAAATTGGAGAAGTTACAAATGTGCATAGCCTATAATGCAATCATTTTTTGGAATTTTTTCACCAGATTTTCAACATGGGTATTTTTGAACCTCTCCTCATGAACAGTGGCACTGTAAAATTTGTTACTCTGTCCTGAAAGTTGATTTCCCACAGTGACTGCGCCATTCTGGCACTGGACTGCCCGCGGAGCTGCTCCCTCCCACCCTGCCGACAACTGCCCAGACCACCCCTGGGGTCAGACTGACCATGGAGCTGCTCCCTCCCAACCTGCCGACAACTGCCCAGGTACGATTGCGACCGCACTTCTGAATCCTTTGTCCTACTCACTCCCAAGTTGGTGCCTTTTTTATCGCGACCTGAAGCTGAATCTTGGGGGCATCCTGGCTTAACAACCATGCTAAAATTCTGCTGACTGCATTCCCCGGACTCTTGAACTATTTGAGGGACCATTTTTAGTCAAGATTTAAACAGTGAGCATTTTAATTGCTGAAAACAGCCATCAGCTTACATTTAGTTTCTAAAAGCTTACATTGAATTTCTGTCCTCAGCTACACAGTGAGCATTTTAATTGCTGCAAACAGCCAGAAGTTTACATTTAATTTGTGAAAGCTTACATTCTTGGCTGCAGCTACAATGGCTTTATTTCTGTGCAGGCTGGAGGAGTCTTTTTCTTGGTAGCAGGCTGCGATGCTCACTGGTCCTCTGTTTATCGGCGGGTCGGCTGCTAGGCTGCTTTAAATAATTTAAATCATTCTGATAATAAAACTAACTGTGATGTACTGCAAATCCATCTAATTGTATACTACTCTTCTAGGCTGTGGTATAATTAAGATAAGTTTTTAGCCAGTTTTTTACCCCTGAACTAGGCATTATTTTATCCCAGTGCTTGTACTTTTATTTTACAAGGACGTTTCTACAATGATGTTGAATATTTTCCTATGTCCCACTGCTAACTCTGTTACTCTTACTCCCACTACAGCTTCTCAGCCCTTCCTCTCCCTGCCTCCCTCTCTACCTCCCTGCCCCTCCACTCTCTTTACACTTCTGTTTTCTCTGCCTCGCCCCCTTTCCCATTGCTGGATACTTATTTTATCATCCCTCCTTTCTTTATTTCAGACCAACCCTGGGGCCGGACTGCCCACGGAGCTGCTCCCTCCCACCCCACCAGCCCAGGTACGATTGCGACCGCTCTTCTGAATCCTTTGTCCTACTCACTCCCCCAAGTTGGTGCCTTTTTTATCACAACCTGAAGCTGAATCTTGGGGGCATCCTGGCTTAACAACCCTGCTAAAATTCTGCTGACTGCATTCCCCGGACTTCTGAACTATTTGGGGGACCGTTTTTAGTCAAACTTTAAACAATGAGCATTTTAATTGCTGCAAACAGTCATCAGCTTACATTTAATTTATGAAAGCTTATGTTCCTGGCTGCAGCTACAACAGCTTCATTTATGTGCAGGCTGGAGGAGTCTTTTTCTTGGTAGCAGGCTGCGACGCTCACTGGCCCTCTGTTTATCGGCAGGTCAGCTGCTAGGCTGCTTCCCCACAGTCGCTTTGCGACTGCTCCCCACCATCCCCAATACCTCCACTCTTAGCTAGTGTTACAGTTATAGGGAGAAGGTCTTGTGAGAGCACGAAAAAAAAAAGAACATTTTTTTCTATCTTCCGAGTTTCTCGTTTGCTCTTTATATTTCTACCCCACTAGAGGTTGCCCTACCTTTCTGCAATTTCCCTGGCTTTCTTTATCTAGTGCTTTCAAGTGCAACTACTCTGGCAGGCCTTTTCTGGTGGTGGTATTTGGTCCTACACTTGCCAGGGTCCTCTTTGTTCTGCCCTGCTGCTGTGTTATCGGTACACCTCTTCTTCCAGGCACTGCTGTGCCTTTTCTTTTGGTCCAAGCACATGCTGGAATTTCTGTTTCCTGGATAATTCAGATTCTTACTGCTAAAATCATTCCATTGCTATCTCCACCTTACTCATCCCCCCCTCACCATTCTCTCCTTCTGAAACCTTTCATGACCTGAACAACTTTGCTACCATGTACTTGAAGGTTTTATGCCCCCTCCTGCTGCGACTCTCATTGTTATTTCTTTTTGAGTTCGCTATTGTTCCTCCTGCGTCACCCTCTAACTGCCATTCTTATTCTCTTGTCAACTTCTCCTACTCCAACCTACTAAAGAGGTCTGACCCTTATCCTTCACCTCTGCCAGGGCTCAGCAACAGATATCTTGGGGTCTTACTTAGTTTTATTTTTAGGAGGTTCTCTATCTCCCCTGCTTGTGCCTCTAGGAATATGTTGATTGCATTGTTATGGGTCATTACCTTGTCCCTTACCCTTGCTGGTGATATTGAAACCAACCCTGGCCCTACTGTTGTTACTAATTCTTTCCAGCCTCACCCAGCTTATTGTCTGCCACAATCTTCCTATCTCTCCTTTGCTCACCTTAACATAAGGAGCCTCACTGCCAACCTCCCTGAACTTGAAGCTTGGGTATGCGCTAATAACCCTGATATCACCGGCCCGCCGGTGCAGCAGTTGGATTTCCGCTTGCGACACCAGCAACTCGGGTTCAGGAACGAGCAGGGGTTTCTGGAGGGCTGGCTGGGGGGACATGGATTGAGCGTCCCTTGGACAGCTCTGCTTCTCTGGGGGGAGGGTAGGGGACTGGTGCAGTGCCTGCTGGCTCCTAGCAGAGGCTGGGAGTATCACAGGATGCATGGCCCAAATGCCAACTAGGGGAGGAGCGGACATCGGCATATGCCGTGACGTCACTATGCTGCCCCAACAGAAAAAAGGGGAAAAAATTGCTCGCTGGCCACCGGATGACGGCTCTCTGTTCTCCTAAGTGCCTCCAGGCCTTCCCAGGGCCTCCTGCTCCTCAGCAGCATGCCCAGGCCCTAGTAGTGAGTGTTCTGGGGTCATCCCCTCTCCCCCAGTGCCTTCACCCTCTTGAGGAGGGGGACCCACCCAGTGAAGGGATGCGCTGGGATATCCCGGGGATCGGCTGCCATATGGGGACCAGAGGAGGGCTGTGGAAGGACAGTGGGGCTGGAGGGTGCCTGTGGAGCCCGAAGGAGTGGGGGACCAGCGAGCATGGCGGGTGGAAAAAAAAATTACCCTGGTATCTTAGCCCTTTCCAAAACTTGGCTGAAGCCTTCTATTGCTGACTCCCGTTGCTCCATTCCTGGCTACAATATGATCCAGGCCGATTGCCCTGGCTCTTAAAGAGGTGAGGGCTTGGCCCTTTACTACAAATCCCAACTTAACATCTCTATCATACAGGGCCCTTCCCTGACTAACTGTGAGGTCCTTCACTCCCGCCTAGTGCTAGGGGGTATCAAAATTCTACACATTATCTGTGTTTACATACCTCCCCTACACTCCAGACTGGGTCTCGAGGAATGCATTGAGTTTGTTCCGACTGGGTCTAGGAAAAATAAGGTATTTTGCTTAGGCGATTTCAATCTGGACTGGGCTGGGCCTCGGTCATCTCTCCTATAATTCATTTCCTGCAAGACCAACCTTGCTCAATTAATCCAAGCTCCCACTAGAACCTCTCATCAGGGTTCTTCCAACACCCTAATTGATTGGATCCTGACTAAATGGAAGGAGAATTTTTCTCATGCCGGTGTTCTTCCTGACTCAATCAATGATCACTGTCCAGTCTTCTGTGTTTGGGACACCTCACCTCCCTCCTTCCCCCTCAAATTGCCATCCTTTTACAACTTCTCAAACCTCAACCCTGCTGCTTTCCTGCATGACCTATATCTTGTTGATTGGTCCCTTCTTTACATAGCCAATATCAACTGTGCGACTAAGTATTTCAGTACAACCCTTCTCTCTCTTCAAGATCGGCACATACCAGTTACCATGCGTAGGGTTAAAGGGCGGGTCACCGAAGGGCTCAAACGCCCCCTACTCCAGCTGCTGAAACAAAGTGATAAATATTGGTCAGTATGGAAGTCCTCATCCCTTCGGGCTGACTTCGATGTCTACAGATCATTGTGCAACTCTTGTAAAAAGGAGATTCACCATGCCAAGAGTTTGTACTACTGTAACCTACTCAGTTCCTCTGCCTTAGACCCCAAGCTGTACTGGTCTCAAATAAAGGAAATTCTGGGGAACAACAAGACTCAGACTCCAAGTTATATGCTCATAAATGGTATCCACTGTAATAATCCTCACACTATAGCCTCTACCTTCAATGCCCTCTTTTCCACCTTTCCCACCCGGTTTCCTTCCCCCTTACCCCCACTTTGTCCTTCGCCACCCCTTTTCCTTTTCATCTGTTCCTGCTATTCTAGTGCTGGAACCTGTTACGTGTCAGGAACTCTTTAAGTTATTTAAGACTATTCCTGCTCATGGCAGTGCAGGTCCTGATGGTATTGATCCGAGGATACTTAGGCAGTTCGCCTCTCGTCTCGCAGAGCCAATTACTAGGCTATTCAATTTATCAATAAGTTCAGCCACTGTCCCTTCTGTCTGGAAAACTGCTAGAACTATACCCATTTTTAAGAAAGGTGATCCCAAAATCCTGTCTAACTATCGTCCTGTATCACTCCTGCCCACACTCAGTAAGCTGCTGGAAAAAGTAGAGCACTGTCAGGACTCTCAGTGCCTACTCCGCTCCAACCTTCAATCCCCTTTACAACATGGCTTCAGGACTGGGCATAGCACTACCACTGCTCTTACCCTTTTCACCAGTGACGTAAAATGCAATATAGATAAAGGTTTACTCACTGGAGCTGTGTTTATTGATCTCTCCAAAGCATTTGACATGGTACATCATCCCCTCCTACTGGATAAACTGCAGTCACTCCATTTCTCTGTATCCACCCTATCCTGGTTCTCCAGCTATCTTGAAAAGCAATCTCAGACTGTCTCCTTTGGCGAGACGCTCTCTGCCCCTGCCTCAATCTCCTCAGGTGTCCCCCAGGGTTCAATCCTAGGGCCTCTTCCCTTTTCTATTTTTCTTAATGACATCCCCAACTCTTCTCCACTCTGCAATTCCATCCTATATGCGGACAACCTTGTACTCTACTCCGCCTTGAAGTCAATCACCGACTTTAATCAAAAATTGTCAAATGCTTTTCAGAGCCTACAATCTTGGTTCTCCAACAATTACCGAATCTTAAACCTATCTAAGACCCAGGCAATGCTATTTGGTTCCTCCAGACGGGTACTGACTCTGGCTCCTAAGCTTCTAGTCCATGGATGTGATGGGTCTCCTGTCTCTAATACATCTTCTTTCAAATACCTAGGGGTAACGCTTGACCCGGCACTCAATTTCACCTTATATATCAATGAGGTCTGTCGCTCAGTTAACTCCAACATTGGTGCGGCCTACTGAGTGTGCCATTCTCTTACTCTGGCCGCCAGGACTGCTGCTGCATGAGGTGTGTTACTTCTGCAACTGCTTTATGCTCTCCCCATCCTTTCTCATACCATTTCCATTGTTCTCCATATATGGGATGTTACATACAACAACATCTGCAGATTCACATTATCTGCCCCACATCTGACCCACCACTGCTGACTTTACTCTGCACTAAATTGGCTGTATCCCAGTTCCTTTAGATCACATGCTCTTGGCTGTTTCATAGACTCTCTAACACAAATACCATGCCCTCCAGCTCTGGGTGCTATGTTTACTCCTGTCTCGCATTCCGGTGCCCTCCAGTTCTCCACCTTCCCCTTGCTTACTGTTCAGCACTGCTCAACCAAATGGGCAAGCAGGCCTTCTCTTATTTCACTCCTCAGCTCTGAAACTCTCTCCCCCCTCATGTGAAGAACTCCTCTTTTCACCTAATGTTTAAAAATGCTCTTTTTTCCCACCTTAATGCCCTTGACTTCTGTGACTGCACTTAGGTTCTGTGGGGCCTGCCACTGGCCTTCTAGCTGCTCCCTTGCCCATCCCTGTTTTTTAATACTGAGTATGTGTGCCTAGTTGTCTTCAACAGTTTACATAGGACTTTTGACTTGTGTTCTGTAATGTTTTTGCAACAATTGTATTACTGCTCTAATCTGTTTGTATTCTTGCTACTAAGTTTTGGTTTGTTTTTATGCTGTTTGTGTAGGTAATTCTTGTTGTTATTTCACCCTTGTACATCCTTATTAGTCATTTGTTGTCTTTACTGTTTTTACTGTAAACTGTACTCTCCCGGGTTGTGCCTGAAAATAGGCAGGCTTCTTGTCTAGCGCACTTACCCGGTTACCAAAAGCTAATAAATAAATAAATTCTGCACCACAGGTGTGAAAACACATTTGAGGAAGGATGTGAAAAATGACAGCTCTACTGTTCATAAGGAGGTGTGTAAAAATGGCAATGTTGAAAGTCTGGAGAGAAAATATTAAAAACTGGCAAAGTTACGAGTGTGCATAGAAACTGTGCAATGTACACTCATAATGCAGTCATATTTTGGAATTTTTTCACCAGATTTGCAACAAAGACATTTTGGAACCTCCCCTGATGAACAGTGCCACTGTCATTTTGTTAATCTGTCCCAAAAGGTGATTCCATGCAGTGACTGTGAAATCAACTTCAGGACTGAGAAACTAAATGACAGTGATATGTTCATGAGTTGGGGTCTCAAGAACCCCATGTTGAAAATTTGGGGCCAAAATTCCAAAAAATGGCTGAGATAGCAACCCAACTTGAAACCCCCCATTGCCTCCCATTATAAACCTTACCATCATTTCTTCAGTTCGCAGTTCAGCTTTGAAGAATGCAGATGTGTCCCCGTTCAGAGAAGATCATGGCTCCCGACCTCCAGAGGGTAAGTATGGGTGGGGGGTGCGGGGAGGTGGGTGCGCAGAGGGATGGTGAGGATGGGGAAGGGGGAAGAGGGAGACAACGGTGGACTGTTTTCTTGTTTGCAGGGGAGGAAAAAGACTGTGAGGGAAGGTTTTCTTCATTTACAAGTTACACAAAAATAAAATAGGCACACTGGGTTTGGCTTCCAGTGTCCCACAATTCTGGGGGGGATGCCGACATGGGGATTGGGCACCCTGATGTCAGGAAGGGATATAGATGTGGAGAGGGAATGCATCCAACACTGGGAGTGGGCATCTCAGTGTCAGAAAGGAAAGAGGAAATTGGTTAACCTGGAAAGACACACTAAAAGGAAAGACACACTAAGGGGGGATGCCAACACGGGGATTGGGCACGCCAATGTCAGCTTTTCGGGAGTGTGTGGCAGGCTGCAGGAGCCACCATGTTACGGTGCTCCACTTTATGTGGGGAGGACATGCTGACATGGGGAGAGAGCATCCTGATGTTGGCTTTCTGAGGATTGTGTGGTGGACAGCAGGAGCTGCCATATTTATTGAAATGTTTCACCAGGAAAGGCATATAATGGAGGCATGTTATCTGCCACTGCAATGACGAGCCTGTCTCTGATTGCAGCAGAAGATTCGTTTCAACTCTGTGGCTCACTCTGAAACTGCTATCATCAACAGCATGCTAACTGGTTGACAGCTGAGGGACACACCCACTAAAGCATCCCTTGCATTCGCCACAACATGGACACACCTCTGAAATGTGTTACTACCACAAGATGCTGCTTGTGCATGTGTGCAAGCCAACATAAAAGGAGGGAAAAATGAACATATAGTATATTTTACAGAATGTTTCCAAAACAGTAATTAATAGCTGAATATCATAAAACAAGAGATATGTAAATTACATACTTATAATGTAATCAATTGCTTAAAGCAGTTGGCAATGCCTTGTGCCTCACAGCAACTGAATGCAGTATGTAAGCAATGGATCCATGGCAATCGATCAACAATTTTATTGCTGACCGACGTTACAGCGACTCCTTTATGTCGACCGCATTTGTGGTCAGCATAAAGTGAGTCACTTCAGACTGTTTTCTTTGGGAGGCTTTGCCCCCTGAATACCCCATGCTGGGGGCTTTGCCCGCACTGCCTGCTACTAAATTAATCAACTCTGAGTCAGAGTTGCTTTTGGGAGTGGGTGCAATACCCCAGAAAACAGTGCCGGGGTCCCGTGCCGATACTACAGTGACCTGGCACTGTTGTCACTGTAGTGTCAGTCGCAGTTAAGTTGTTGCCATAGCAACAGCATACCGTAAGCAACAAGCCACAATGGAGTGTGCATTAGACAGTTCTAATGCATGGCCAGGGGTGTAGCAGGCCCCTTGCCATGTATTATAACTGTCTAATGCACACCCCCTTGAGTGGCTTATTGCACTTATTGTTTTTTTACTTGTCAGAAAGGAATAAAAAAAACTATTTAAATATGCATATTTAAAATAAAAAAGTTTAGCTAAATGATTGCTAAAATAATCTTTCTGCTTCCATTAGCTTTATGTGCTTTTCTCCCTTAGGTCATTTGCCTCATTATGGCCTCTATATCCGTAGTTCTTTGAATGGTGAGTACTATACAGCTGCCTAGTTCAGAGCCACCACCCCCCCCAAAAACACAGGCACAAATGTTTCTTGGTCTGGCTGAACGATATGTGATGGTCTAAAAAAGGGTGTTCTCAGAAGAGTTTGCTACTCTAAAGGTGGTGAAAAGAGATGAGTGAGGCACCGAGGTCGAATTATGTCAATAGGATAACTGTTACCCAGACAAGGAGAGGCAGGAGTCAACTTAGTGCTTCGATGCCCGCAGGGTGTTTATTTTGTACCAAGGGTAGACAGACACAGTCACAAGAAGGAGGGGTTGCCCGAGAACAATAGGGCAATAAAACAGGGAAATACTTTTATCTACCACTTCTAAGGTTATTACCACAAGAATAAACTTCGCCTACTGCCACTCTTATTCTGGCACTATTCTATACTTCAATACTCTAAATGAGGATCAGGTGACATAAGCTACTCAGAACTGTACCAGGGTAATTATCATCACACATTTCCATAAGAGTCCAGATATTACAAGAGTCCAGAGATCCGGCGTCTTCGTGTACACCGTCGTTCTTCGTTGGTAGCTACAAGGGAAGCAAAACAGAACTGTAGAACCCTAATCTCAATTCCCAGCAAGGACCTAGTTAAGGCCACTGGGGTGGTGAGAGGTTTGATAAACAGACCATATATCTTTGGCAAAAGCCCACTCTCTCCAAGGCTGCCGGAATGTAGAACCAAAGCAACTGGTTCCTGAAATAACACACTGAAAACAAAGGGTTCCTCGGCCAAAACCCACTTCCAGGGTTGCCAAGGATGAAGATAGATCAAGATCTGCATGACGATGAATCCAATGGAGGACTACCACGACCTGACTGATGCTGCGGCACTCCAAGGGCCAGCTGAACTCAGAAGGAACTCTGACAGGACCAGGAACCATAAGAATCTGAAGAGATGATGGTTGACTCTGCAATCCTAGGATCAGGAACTAACACAAAAAGAAACGGCGGACGCGTCCCGGACTGGGCTTCGACGGACTCGACTTTCAGCGAACGACCAGGTGGGGCACAGACTAGGTTCTTTAGGATGAGATCACTCTTCTGTAGAGGGTGACCAACTTTGGGACATCTGGAACAGGAACCATACGGAACGACACTGGCATGGCTGTCATGATGCGTTTCGGCGGACTTACTTTCAAGCTGTGAAAACAAGAAAACGGCAGGTACGACTTGTACGACTGACGATGGACTCGACTTCGGCAGACGACACAAACGGACGGGATGAGCTGATGGATGATCTCCCAGGAGTGAAGAATGCTGAGGGGACGTCTTCTTCTGAGTAGAGACTGATTCTGCGTACGTGGTGTTACAGACCACACTATGAGACTGCAGTGTGGTAGAAGATTGAGACTGTCTTTGTACAGTAGTAAACATATAACTGAAGAATGCCCAAAGAACCGTGGAATGATACAATAATTTGCCAGAGGAGGGCAAATTATAACTTCAGGAGTACCTCTTACTGATGAGGGCCAATGTCCAGGTGCTTAGAGCAATAGTTCAGGTACTTAGACCAATAGTTTGGGTACTTAGGACAATAGTTCAGGTACTTCGGACAATAATTCAGGTACTTCAGACAATAGTTCAGGTACTTAGGGCAATAGTTCAGGTACTTAGCACAATAGTTCAGGTACTTAGGGCAATAGTTCAGCATAAGCAGTACAGTAATTACAGTAGTTTCACAGTATAGGCAATTCGAACACTCTTAAATGAACCCCTGTTTCTAAATGTAGGGTGTTCTGGAATAGGATCTCTTTCTGGACATCATGGCTAAGGAATCCTATAGTACCACTAGGCTGGCTTGCCCTATTCCGCTAGGCCAGGGCCTCCCTTTAGTACCACTAGGTTGGCTTGCCCTATTCCGCTAGACCGGGGCCTCCCTTTAGTACCACTAGGCTGGCTTACCCTATTCCGCTAGGCCGGGGCCTCCCTTTAGTACCACTAGGCTGGTTTTCCCTATTCCGCTAGGCCAGGGCCTCCCTTTAGTACCACTAGGCTGGCTTGCCCTATTACGCTAGGCCGGGGCCTCCCTTTAGTACCAGGCTTTACCTCTGGCCTAATGCCCTACCTTTACCTTGGGCCTGATGCCCTATGTTAGCTTGGGCCTGGTGCCCCACTTCCTAATGGGCCCAGTGCCCCACTTTGTAATGGGTCTAATGCCCCTCTAAACTTTGGGTCTGGTGCCACACTTTATAATGGGCCTAATGCCCTACTTTGCATCTGGGCCTAAATCACCCTTTTAACTGTATTGCCCCTTTAAGATTTGCAGGCTCCCTGAACCTGCTGTCACTTAGTGACTGAAACCCCGCCTCTGCCCTGCCCCTTAATGATTATTTATAGGCCGTGATAAAGGCCTTGCTACTCTAGCCCCTCCCGTAGGCGTCGCTAGCCCCGCCTCCAAAATGAATATTGAAATCAAGGGTCCTAGCGACCCGATGCCCCTACGGCGCTCGGCCACATCTTGTAAGCGCCTACTGCGCTTTTCTCAACAAACAGACTGTCCTTTCAAGATCAGGTGGTCAACACTGCGTGTGCTGCCGCCGACTCACCACTTCGCTGTCTGAAAGGAGGTTGCTGCAGTCACAGGGAGGTGGGTGGTGAGCTGGCAGTGGGAGGGAGCAACAGGCAGCTAGGGGGACGACTCGGGGGGGGCCTCCGACAGCCAAAAGGGAGATGCGGCGCTTCTCTGCCGCTGGCGTGGGACCGGAGTTAACTATAAAACACTCAGGGGCAAAAATAAATAAACGGAGGGCTTTTAAGCCCAAAACGCAGGGAAAATGGGTGTTTTCTTCTTCGTGGTGCCCCGATGGCACCACCGACCGCAGCACTGTTGCAGCGCAGGATGTCTTCGGTGGACTGGAGGAGGGGACTCACCAGGGAGTCAACAGGACTGGCTTCACAACCCCAGGTAAGCCACAAGTCCCTGTTGCACTCCTGTGATCCTCTCTACTCCACAGTCCAACAGCAACTGACTAACTGAACAATTATCTTTCAAACTTGAACCTCCCTGGGTTCTAGATTGGCTGGAGTGGAATGCTGTGCATGAGCTACTCAGCACAGCATTCCATCCAGACCATTATGACATATATTGCTTTTAAAAATCTGTCTTTTGACCAGCTGTAAGTGCACAAGGCACTTTTCTATTATTTACAGTGTTTTCTCTGTACCAGGAGGTTGAATATTTATTTCTAGGGGCCCCTTAGCATTGTACCCTGCTGCCTACACCTGCAGCAGGTACCCTGAGCACCTGTGGACTCTTACTTTATGTATTTTATTTTAATTTTCTGGAATGGTCCAACTTTGGGGCATTACAATTGTCTTGTTCATTTTATACTCATCTGTTTTCTGAAAGAGAGGCAACTGAGTGATGAGTGAAGAGAAAATGGAACTCTTCAGGACCAGTGGGTGGGCTAGCAACCATGGTGAGCAGGTGTGCCATCTGAACTGATGCGGCTGGTGAGATGTTGGTTTTCTGTTTCATTTTTATTATACATAGATTACATATAGAAAAAGTAACTCATCACTGAGGTTCTTCCGGGTCAGTTACATGTTGAATGAGGGGAATGAGAATGCAAGGCAGGTCTGCGAGGTGAGCGAGAGTTGGTGAAAGACTTGGAAAAAGGTGCCAGTCTCAAACAAGCAAGTACAGGTGACCGCAATAGTGGACGGGTTGTTGATTGTGCTCCAATTTAAAAACTTTCAATGAAATGAAGTAAACTGCATACTTTGATCTGAGTACTTTCTGATAACTAGGGTCTGAGATTCTGGGATACTGGATCTGTGATTTTGAGGACTCTAGCTTGTCAGCTTAAAAAAGAAAGATGGTAGCTGCTAAAATTTAGAAAAAAGAGAAAAGGGATTGATTTTCTTTTTGTGCTTCATCCAGCTTGTCAACACTTGTTTTTACCTGTGCATTAGAAAGATCCAATGTACAGGTAACAGCCAATAAGCTTGAAGGCTTTTGCCGTTCCATTTTATAATATGTCATAAACACAGAGACTAGTTTATTATCCATTATGAAACCAACAATACTTCCTAAAATGTGGTTATTAAAAATCTAGCACCTTATAGGTATTCCATAGAAACTATTACAAGAATAAATAATAGGGTAATTTTCAAGGTGTGAAACACAGAGTTATTCCAAATAACATGACATTTCAAATAATGAGTTTAAGAAGTCTGAAAATACATGGTAATGTAGTAACTATCTTAATACAGGATCTACTGGAAGAATAAAAAGCAAGATAATTAGTAAAAAATCAGTAGTGCCAGTCTCAAGCAACATACTGTAAATTAAATACAACATACCCCATGTACTGATATCCAAACTAAATGTACACATTACCATACCAGTAATGACTAGATTAACTGTTTTCATCCCCAAACTGTAAATGTGACTTCTTCTTCATATATCCTCTTACAGTGAATTCTCAAACTATATTTGAAGTAGGATCAATCATAAAACTAAGCTCCCACCAAAAAAAACCTCCCCTGAAACATTTCATTAAAACACTAAGAAGAAATAATGATAAAAGCAACCATGAGAAATTATTGTGAAACTTTTGTGATACCAGATAGAAACATAAACATAGAAACAGAAGTCGATGGCAAATAAGGACCTCAAGGCCTATCCAGTCTGACCATTTCTTTTTCTACCTTATGAATGTGCCATCTGCCTTTGCTCTGTCAATGGCCTGTCTATTCATACTCATCTGTATTGCTGCCTTATGCCTATCCCATGCCTGTTTGAAGCCCTGCACTGTATTCATATCCACCACTTCCTGAGGGAGGCTGTTCCATGATCCACCACCCTTTCTGTGAAAAAGAACTTCCTCACATTACCCCTTTATTGGCCTCCCTCTAATCTCATGCTGTGTTCTCTTGTCTTGCTGTTTTTCTTATATTGAAACATGTTAGCCTCTTTCACCTTGTTAATGCCCTTAAGGTGTTTGAATGTTTTGATCATATCACCTCTCTCCTTCCTTTGCTCTGGGGTATAACATCATGATTAAAACTCCAAGCCATATGATAGATAAATCTAAAATGTCCTCGACTGCATGATGAGCAGACCAGAAAGCAATTACACAGAAACATAGAAATTGATGACAGATAAGAACCGCTAGGCCCATCCAGTCTGCCCATTTTCCCTATCTACTGAAGAAGCCACAGACTCCCCTTGATCTCCGGCTTTACCTTCTTGTTCTTATCACTAGGGATCTCCTATGCATTTTTGAATTCCCGCATTGTGTTTGCCCCCACCACCTCTGCTGGGATTCTATTCCATGCATCCACCACCCTTTTCATGAAGAAATTCTTCCTCACATTACCCATTAGTCTACCCCCTTCCAATCTCATGTCATGCCCCCTTGTTCCTGAACATTTGCTTTCCTGAAAGATGCTACCCTCAAATACCCTATTTATGCCCTTTAGATATTTGAAGGTTTCTGTCGTATCTCCCCTGTCTCTCCTCTCCTCTCCAGGGTATACATAATGAGGTCTCCCAGTGTCTCTTCATATGACTTTTGGTGCAGGCCATGCACCATCTTTGTTGCCCTTCTTTGAACTGCCTCCACCCTGTTTATGTCCATAGGGAGATGTGGCCTCCAGAACTGTACACAGTACTCCAAATGAGGCCTCACCAATGATCTGTACAGTGGCATCACTACCTCTTTTCTTCTGTTGGTGATACCTCTCCCTATGCACCCCAGCACCCCACTGGTTCTCCCCACAGCCTTGGCACATTGTTTGGTTGTCATTTACTGTAGGTCACCAGATATGATTACCCAAAATCCTTTTCCTGGTTGGTAACTGTCAGTATCTCCCTCCATCATGTAATCCTCTCCTGTGTTCTTGTACCTCAAATGCATGATATGCACTTTTTCGCACTGAATCTCAGCTGCCACACTCTGGAACATTCCTCCAGTTTACCTAGATCCCTCCTCATCTTTTTCACCCCTCCCATACTGTCCACCCTGTTGCAGATCTTAGTGCCATCTGCAAAGAGGCACACCTTCCCTTCCAGCCCCTCCGCAATGTCACTTATGAAGACATTAAACAGGACCGGCCCCAGAACTGATCCCTGTGGCACCCTGCTGGTCATCCTCCTTTCCTCAGATTGAGCTCTATTTACCATCACCCTCTGTCTTCTTTCACTCAGCCAGTTCCTAATCCAGTTTACCACCTCGTGATCCACTCCCAGGCTGTCCAGTTTGTTCATGAGTCTTCTATGTGGAACGGTATCGAAGGTCTTACTGAAATCCAGGTAGGCCACATCTATCACTCCACTCTGATCCACTTCCCTAGCTACCCAGCCAAAGAAATCAATTAGATTTTTTTGACATGACCATCCCACTGTGAATCCATGCTGTCACAGATCCTGTGCTCTGCTGGATTCAAGGTGTTCCACAATCCTTTCTTTAATTAGTGATACCATAATTTTCCCCACTATTGAAGTGAGGCTGAGTGATCTATAGTTTCCAGCCTCCTCCCTACACCCACTTCTGTGAAGAGGGACTACATCTGCCCTCCCCCAGTCCTCAAACCACGCCTGTGTTGAGTGATTCTTTGAACAGGGCTGCCAGTTGTACTGTCAGTACCTCCCATAGTTCCCTTATATTCTAGTATGTATCCCATCTGGTCCCATTGCCTTGTCCACTTTTAGTTTTGTGAGTTATTTTAAGTCTCTCTGTTTTGTAAATGGACTGGTGTCCACCTCCCTCCCATATTTGCTAATGTTGCCTAACTGGTCCCTCACCTCCTCTTTCACCTGTGAATACAGGACACAAGTATTTGTTCAGTATTGATGCTTTTTTCCGGTTCCCTTCCATAAACTCCCCTTATTTCCCCTTTAAGCCTTACAATCCCACCCCTGTTTTTTCTCCTTTCACTAATGTACCTATAAAAAGTCTTGTCTCAGTTGCCCAGTTTTCCTCCAAATGCCAAAGACATCCTGTATTCTGTGCAATCCTCATGAAAATAAAGGTAATTGGCCCAATTTTTAAAGGGGGAAATGTGGCACAGGCACCCTGTGCCAAAAGGAATTGGAGCAAGTGGCACCTTGTGCCAAATGTTGTGGCAATCCTGATTTTTGAATGCAAGCTGTGCCAAAATCAGGAAGCCATGTGCCAAACCAGCCCTGCTCTACCCCTGTGAGAGAAGTAATGGTGCTTCAGGTCATAAGGGGGCTTGCACCATGGTGGGGCTGTAACATCCCCTAATTTGGGATTTTGAAAGCCCCATCATGACTTCAAATTGCAGCAGTGGTTAGACCAGCCATGAACTTGTCTAACAACCCTTGCACTGCAGATTGGGACAGTGCTGGGTGGAAGGAACCCTACAACCCACAGTGTACAGTGCCAACAATCCTTTTGGAGGGCCCTAATGAGCAGTGTGTGACACAGCATGGTGTGCCAAGGTAGCAGGGTGGCACCTGGCAGTTGTGCCAAGTACAGTCCTACAGAGCCACAGATGGGGAAATCCCAAGCAAGAAGGCACCAATCATGACCCAGACCTCCTGGTGTTCTCAGCCCTGCCAGCTGTCCCAAAACAAGTGGGGATTGTCCCTGGCTGCACAGTATATGGTACAGGATCATCACAGACAAGTACCTACTGGCAGCACAGCTCTTGCAGCAGACCATGCTCTTGTGGTATGGCCCTCCATCTGCCAGCAGACACGTGGGAAGGTGATTTTTTAACCCAAAAATGTGCCAGAACACCGGTATTTTATTCTATACCAAACAGCCATAAGAGTCTAATAACCCCGCCAGGTTGACCCATAGTTTCCAGCACTGGCAATTTATTAGAACCTATTTCCAACTGTGTAAATTTTCACCTCCAACCCTTAGCTGAAAACATTCCCTCATATGTCAGGGACACTGGTCATTTTATCAGCATCATAAAAAAACTCACATTGACTGAAGAAGAGTGGGTACATGCCACTCTAGTTACTGTTGACACCTCTGATTTGTATACCTTAAATACCTCACAATGAAGGGGTGAACTTTAACATTGTTTGCAGATTTCATTCTGTCAAAAAATTATTTAAAATTTGAACAAAACTTTTTTGAACAAACACATGGTACAGTCATGGGATCTACCATGGCTCCCAGTTATGCTAACACCTTTATGAGTTTATATGAAAACAGATACATACTTAACAGTGAGACAAATCCATTCTATGAAAAAATTAAGCTCTTTAAAAGATACATAGATGATTTATTTCTGATATGGACTGGAAGCAGCATTGAACTACAACAATTTTATAATTATTGAAACACATGTTCACCACACATACAGTTTCCCATCAATTCCAGCAAGGAAGAAATCTCATATTTAGATGTTTTAGTTAAATGTGGCCTTAATGGTCTCATCACCACTCTATACAGAAAGGAAACTGCCAGAAACATAATTTTACATGCTCTGAGTTTCCATTCTGAGAAATTGATTCAGAGCATCTATTCTCAGCTACTTAGGATTCATAAAAATTGCACAATGGATGAAGATAGTGACAGAGAAGTAGGGAAAGCAATGTCAGTAGTTAAGAATATGGTGTAGAGTAACAACCTACTCATTAGGACAGAAAAAAGATTGGAAGGACAAACACAAAATTAACTTCTTAATAGCAATAGGGGCATGGAAACAGAGCTCAGAACCGTTTTCAGTGTCGAACTTAACTATAAAATGAAGGGAATCAGAAAAATGAACAACAATTGGAATATTTTGCAAAACTTTCCAGAAAATCAAAATATTTTCACAAGATCACTGCTTGTGGCTGTAAAAAAAAAAAAGTCAAGACACTAAAAGACAAACTGGTGCATACAGTACACCCACATACACACAGAAGGTACATATCTTCTATTGGATCCTCTTAGCCCTGGCATGGTACCATGTGATGTTACTCTGTCTGTGGACACACAAACAAAAAAAGCATTTTACAACATCCTCACACAAATAAGGATTACAACATCAGCGAGATTATCACATGTGACACTGTGGGAGTTGTTTATGTCCTGGAGTGTCCATGTGATAAAATATATGTGGGAGAAATTACCCACATGTTAAAGCACAGAATACAGGAACATAAATCCAATATTAGGAATAGGATACTGACACCAGTATCTGAACATTAGATAGAAGCTGGCCATACTGGTGCTTTGCTTCAGTTTTCGAGACTCGAAGCAGTCCATCCACCAGAGAGAGGTGATAATTTTAAAAAAACATCTGGAGAGAGTAGAAACCAAGTGGATTTTTGAGTTAGGTACATTAAATCCCTGTTTTGGTCTCAACAGAGACATTAATTGGAATAGCTGTAGATGAGAGCAATAAATATTAAACACATAACTACAGATAGAAAAGGATTGCTCTGATGAAGTTCACTTAGATGTAAACTAGTAGTATCTAACACAGATTAGGATACACACATTACCATCACTGGTTGCTGATTTGTGTCTCTTTACCATGTGTGAACTCTGCTAAAAGGCATACATAATCTGATTCATATAATTAACTCTTAGGCTTCCAACAGAATTAGAACATATAGGAATTTTGGGCTGATATATCATTCTGCGGCCCAGCAAGGGTTAATAAATTTAAATTGTTTTACATATAAACCCATGTTAGACTTCTTTCTCTGTTCTCAAGTGGCCCATATTCTGCGATTTAAACATGGGCAAAAAATCCTCTTTTTTTTAGTCAAAGTAAATGATGTAACATGGATTTAAGAAATAATTTAATTTTCTTATTATTATAATTATTTGGCTGCATCTGTAAAGTTATTTATTCACCCCAAACTGAGCTCTTTCCTCACTGGGAAGCAAATGCAGATATATGCATATTATAACATTGTAAATAACACAAAAATAAATCTTTCAAGCACCATCACTTATTTTAGTAAGTGTACCGTTAATTACTATTTTAGGTCCTTGAAGGATTCTATTTAATCTTTTCTCCATGAGGAGAAACAGTATTGAAATTCAGCTAGTGCAGAACACCTAGGGAATGGATGAACATTTTCTAAGTCCCTTTTTCCCCTAGTGTGCATGTTCTTAATTTTTTACTATATTCCCATGGAAAAAATCAACTGATTTCTTGTCTTACTCTGAATGATGTCATACATCAGAGTGAGACAAGATCTAGATAAAGTGATTAACTTTTTCAGAACAGTTACAGACTGGTGTTCTCAGTGTAAGGTGTGAATGTAAGGTAGTTGCTTCTTTTATATGATTTTTTTCACCCGTTTTACAAGTTTATGTGAACTTTGGAGTTAGCTACAACATATAGTCAATTATAAGTTATTTTAGACACATTATTGTAGAAATGTTGGTGTGTACAAGCCGCAAGGCATTGTCATGGCATACCATAGTTTTGTAAGTTACATTTAGAAGCTGACTCCAACATAAGGTTACGGTCACTTATATAATATTGTAACACAGGTAAATAAGAAAATGAAGTACTGAACATTCATTACAAAATTGTGAAATACCATTATTTCATATTCCGCAAGCAACCAAAAATATGGGGCAAGATTACCATTTAAAGTAGAATTAAGCATAAATATCACCTAATAACTCCAGTACATGGTAAAAATCTTTCTATCTATCAAACAACAGAATGAAAAGAATAATTGAAGTGCCTAACACACACAACAACAAAAGAATTCCCACATGCCTATTGAGATCCAAACCTGGGTCCTCCTGCACTGCAGGCATGTACTCTCACCACCAACTGGGAACTGCCATGCCAAACTATCTCCCATATACCCGTTCCCTATACCTCCCTCTTCCACTTGCTATATTTTTCAGTCACCATTCTCCTCTCACTCTCGCCATTACCATGCCTTGCTGCCCTAGCACATTCATTCACACCTCAGGCACTCAAATTGAGTCACTCAAAAGTGAGTCATTTAATTTGAGTAGCCCACATAACTGGATACCATCAGTGGGAGGTTGGAGTGTTGAGTGGTTGGATCAGCAAGAGACCATTTTCTTTTTTACAGGTTAAGAAAAAAGACATTGAGGGACTGTTTTCTTCATTTTAGAGAATACAGTGATCTGAGGATTGGGGGTGCTACTAGACACCAGGAAAATAAAAATTATGAATGGGGAGGGTGATTGGAAGGTGGGGGGTGCCACTAGACACCAAAGAAAGAAAACAACTAACATGAGCAGTGGTTGGAGGTGTGTGGGTGCCACTAGACACCAGGGAAATAAATACCTATTATTAAAGAGCTATTGAAACAAAACAGGCAAAGAGGAAAATAGTACACATTTTAAGAAGTAGTCAGTTGTAACTTTTTATTTCTGAAGTAATTTTCTTTCTCCTTTTGCAAATTTGAATTTCTTTTGTGATAATATTGTGCTGGATGCCTGAAATAGCTCTCAGCCTGGTAACTGACATATCTAACTCTATTCCCCACATTAGATCACCAGCATTGTGATCTCACTGACAATGACATCACAGGTGACTGACCTGGCAGCAACTGAGTGGCTGTTCCTTAGGAGCAGTGATGTTACAATCAGGGAGGTCACAGTGCTGATGATGTAGGTGGGAAGGGGGGACAAAGATAGATATGTCAGCGGGCAGGCAGAGTGCTGTTCCACACATCACATCTACTAACATCAGGCAAACAATCTCCTAATTAAACAAAAGGAAAAGAAGTACCTCAGATATAAAAAGTAATGGTTGACTGCTTTTAAAAACTAATATTAGTTTTAGGCAGTATGTTAGATCTTCAATGGGGACTGTGATGGGGAGGTGCCACTAGACACCAAGGAAATACAGATTACTAAGGGGGCAGCAATCAGAGGATGGAGGGTGCCACTTGACAGGTTGAACACCCTGTGCAATGCCCCTAACCCACCACTGCTTTCTGTACTCTTCGCTCTCCATGCTTCCTCCCACCATACCATCAGCTACATAGCATATCCTTTGCTGCCAAATATTGGTTTAACTTACTCCCAACTAATCTATCTTCCTTCCTGTTCCCTGTCAGTGCATATGACTACCCACTTTGCTCCTGAGACTCTCTCACATTATTCTATGTATATTGGGTAAAACATTGACAGTTTTTAGCCGGAACAAAATATTCACACTCAGTTTCAGTTATTTATTTATAGTACCACTGGTGAGGGAGCAATCTTAGACCTCATACTCTCAAATGGGGGCAGTGAAAGGATCTCAGATCTAGAAGTGGGTTGCCATCTGGGAACAAGTGACCATCAAACAGTGTGGTTCACATTAAACTCAGCTACAGAGTCAAGCCATACAAAAGTGAGGGTACTGGACTTCAGGAGGGCTGACTTTGACAAGATGGGACAGTGCCTCAGAAAAGCACTAGCAAACAGGCTAGAAGGAGGGGTGGAGCAACAATGGGGAATCATCAAAACTGCCATCACAGTGGCAACAAGCCTTTGTGTGAAGCAAATAAACAAATCAAAATGAAAGAAAAAGTCACTATGGTTCTCAAAAGAGGTGGCTGGGAAAGTCAGGGAGAAAAAGATAGCATTCAGGAAGTATAAAGAAACACAGAAGGAGCAGGACAGAGAGCTGTACCAGTTAAGGCAGAAGGAAGCAGGGAGGGAAGTCAGAATAGCAAAGGCCCAAACTGAGGAAAAAGATAGCCAACTCAGTTAAGAAGGGGGATAAAATCTTTTATAGGTACATCAGAGACCGTAGAAAGACAAAGGGAGGGATATTGAGGCTGAATAGAAGGAATGGTGGGTGGGCAGAGGGGGACAGTGAAAAAGCAGGGATACTGAATGAATATTTCTGCTCAGTATTCACAAAAGAGGAGGGGGAAGTGCCTAATCCAATTAACAGAAGCACTCTTGATAGGGAAGTCAATCCCAGTCCTTTCACAGAAGAAAGTGTTCTGCAAGAACTCCTAAAACTCAAGGTGGACAAAGCAATGGGGCCTGATGGAATTCACCCCAGAATTCTAAAAGAATTAAGGGGGGAACTAGTGAAACCGCTGACTACTCTTTTTTAAATAAATCATGGGAGGATGGTGTGGTACCTGAGGACTGGAGGAAGGTGGATGTGATTCCCCTTCACAAAAGTGGGACCAAGACAGAGGCAGGAAACTACAGACCTGTCAGTTTGACCTCTGTGGTAAGGAAAGTGATGGAGTCACTTCTGAAGGAAAGAATTGTTGAGTATCTTGAGGCCATTGGGGCACAGGACCCAAGGCAGCATGGGTTCACATCGGGAAGGTCATGTCAGATGAATCTAATAGATTTCTTTAACTGGGTGACCAAAGAAGTAGACCAGGGAGGGGCTGTGGACATGGCCTACCTAGACTTTAGCAAGGCATTTGACACAGTCCCACACAAAAGATTGATAGTCAAATTAACCAGCCTGGGAGTGGATCCCAGGGTGGCAGCCTGGGTAAAACATTGGCTGGACAACAGTACACAGAAGGTAATTGTAAATGGAGTCCACTCTGAAGAAAGAGGGGTTACTAGTGGGGTACCGCAGGGTTCAGTATTGGGTCCAGTCCTTTTTAATGTCTTTATAAGTGACATTGCAGAGGGACTGGAAAGAAAAGTATGCCTCTTTGCAGATGACACAAAGATCTGCAACAAGGTTGATACACAAGGAGGCATGAAAAGGATGAGAAGGGACTTGGCAAGGTTGGAGGAATGATTAGAAGTATGGCAGCTAGGATTCAATGCAAAGAAGTGCAAAATAATGCACCTGGGAAACAAGAACCCAGGGGAAGATTACACAATGGGGGGGAGGTAGTAACAACAACAAAAAAGGAAAGGGACCTGGGGGTAATCATATCAGATGACCTTAAGGTTAGCAAGCAATGTGAGCAGGCAGTAGGGAGGGCTCGGGTTATACTGGGATGCATAGGGAGAGGCATCACCAGCAGAAAACAGGAAGTTGTTATCCCTCTGTACAGACAGTTGGTGAGACCCCATCTGGAGTACTGCATCCAGTTCTGGAGACCCCATCTCTGCAAGGACATAGACAGGATAGAGGCAGTGCAGAGGAGGGCAATTAAAATGGTGCAGGGTCTGCAAGAGAAGCCGTACCAGGAGAGACTAAAGGAGCTTAATATGTATACCCTTGAGGAAAGAAGGGGGGGGACATGATAGAAACGTTTAAGTACCTCAGTGGAATCAACAAAGTCCAAGAGGGTAGCATCTTTCAGAAAAAGAGATGTGCAAGAACAAGGGGACACAATTTAAAGATGGGGGGCGGTTCCGGGGCAATGTGAGGAAGTATTTTTTCACAGAGAGGGTAGTGGATGCATGGAACAGCCTTCCTGAGGAGGTTGTGGGGTCTAAAACTGTGGGAGAATTCAAGAATGCATGGGACAGACATAAGGCAGTTCTTGTGGGGGGTAGGGAAAAATAGGCTGTTGGTTAACTAGGATCTGCGGCCTATCCTGTAGGTAGGGAAATGAGCAGACTAGGTGGGCCAAGCGGTCCTTATCTGCCATCAAAGTCTATGTTTCTATGTTTCAGTGGTGGGAGTAAAAGTACCTTTTCTCTTTTTATGTGTCTGCTACAGTTTGTGTGTTATGTGTTCATGTGTATTGTGTCTGTTTACTGTCCAAATCCCTGATGGTCTATCAGTAAGTGACAAGTTTATCACCTTGTATGCATTGCAGAATTTTGGACCTTACAATATTTTTTGCACTCAACCCTGCTGGGCGTAGGAAAAAGCCAATTAAAGCTATCCCTGTGCCAGTGCAGTACAATTCTTGTCAGGTGGTTGGCAACTACAGTTTCTGATATCCACACCTACTAGTGTTATAATATGACAGTGGTGCTCTGTTTCAGTTAAACATATGGTAAATGCATAACACTAAGTAATATGGGGTTTATAATGGGCAAGGGGACTGTGTAACAATTATTCACATTAATGAATATGTCAGCATTGGGGTTGGGGGTAGCAAAGAGGCACCAAGGGTTCTGGCTTACAAATTATAATTTCTTAGCTATATTACTGGGTAAAGAGGACTTTGTTTTAAGTCTGAAATGATGGCATCTCAATAACAACCTTTTAAATTATCTGTATAATAATAACCTCGTACTGTAAAAATTGGTCCAACAAACAACATCAGCATGCAACCTGTTACTGTATATGTAAGTGTGTTTATAAACTTCCTGTATGCCTCCTGGATTGTAATGTGTGAATGGTATATGTGTAATTGTAATGTTATAATGCTATTGTATATTGCATTTTGTTGAATGTAATTCTTTAATTCTGGGTTGAGCCTGTAAAAGAGCCACATGGCCCAGTGCTGCGTACCTGGTTGACAAAATAAAAATGAATGAATGAACAGTACAGCACCCTCTCCCTACTACTGCAATAAAGTGTCTTTTGTAGATTTCACACCAAGTAGTTGGTATAGGGCTAGAGCCCAGGAGCTTCTGATCTTCTGGTCACAGAGCTGAGCTTGCTACCTGTTGAGCCATTAACTTATTAGATTTTGGGCCAGATATTCAGACTGTGCTGGGCAGTGGCACAAGTCCAGGTGCAGTGCAACTGGGCTGCACTGGGGACAGGACCAGATGATATTCAACGGTGATGCACCATGGCTCAGCACCGTTGAATATGACAGGGAGGGCGCACACACTGCACATGGTGCAGTGGCACTGTGCCAGCCCAAGATGCAGAAAGAGAGCACCGGGTTGTGCCAGCACAAGTGCAGTTGCGCTAGACACATCACCCATGATATTCAGCTGGGGGCATGGAAATGAGGCCAAAATGCATGCAAGGTGCAAATGGGGACATTTGCATGTCATTATGGCCCCATTTTCATGCAATGCACTGATCCCCGGCGAATTGCACCTGGCGCCCTGCCAGGCTGTCCACCCCCTGTGGGGTACTGCAGCCCCCCCGCTCCGGTACGTCCGATCGCGGGCTGTAGTAAAGGTTAATATCCCTAGTGGTCTAGTGGTAACTCCACCCATACATCCGATTGCAGGCTGTAGTAAAAGGTAAAATTCTTGGTGATCTAGCAGTAACCTGCCCCCCTGGTATGCCTGAACGCAGGCTGTAGAAATGTGAAAACATCCCTAGTAGTCTAGCGGTAACCCCCCACCTGCCCCTGTATGCCCAATGGCAGGCTGTAAACATGTGTAAACATCCCTGGTGGTCTAGCGGTAACCCTCCCCCCCCTGTAAGCCTGATCATGGGCCATTTTGGAAATGAAGTAAGCTGTTGGTTAACTAGGATCTGCAGCTTATCTGTTAGGTAGGAAAATGGGCAGACTAGGTGGGCCAAGCGGTCCTTATCTGCCGTCAAATTCTTTGTTTCTATGTTTCTATGAAGTATTTCCTGGTGGTCCAGTGGTACCTCCCTCCCCACTCACCCACAGAGGTCCCCCAGCCACCCAGCACCCCCTCCATCATCGGTGGGTGGCAGCACCCCACCCACATTAAGCCCACCTGGCCACCCACTGAAGAACAGCATACAGTATGATCTGTATGCCTATTGGTCCACAGTGTGAACCAATGGGCTTGCAGACCATACTGTACTACACAGAACCAGAAATGTGAATGAACTGGTACAACAACCCACAAGAGACAGGGCTATACTAGATCTAGTACTGACTAACAGGGAAAGGATCACAGATTTCTAGGTAGAAGATTACCTGGGTGCCAGTGACCATCACGTGGTATGGTTCAATTTGGCCACTAGAACAAAATCATCACATTCCAAGGCAAAAATATGGGACTTCAGAGGAGCTGACTTTGACAAGATGTCCAACAGAGTTAAGCTAGCCTTGGCAAAAAGAAATACAGGTGAGGGGGTACAGGCAAAGTGGGCAAGCATTAAAGATGCAATACTTGAAGCAACATCCCATTGTGTTAGTGAGAAAAGGAAGTGCAAAACAAGAAGGAAACCACTTTGGTTCTCAAACACAGTAGCAGAAAAGGCCAGAGCCAAAAGGCCGGACTTCAGGAAATAAAAGGGAACGCAGCAGAATGAAGATAAGGAGGCATACCAAACTTCCCTAAGGGAAGCAAGGAAGGCAGTAAGGCAGGCACAGGCCCAAACTGAGGAAACACTAGCACAAATAGTAAAAGAAGGTGACAAGACTTTCTATAGATACATTAGTGAAAGGAGAAAGTCCAGAGGGAGTATGCTAAGATCAAAGGGGATAAGGGGGCATGTGAGGAGGAGGACCATGTAAAAGCATTTATCCTAAATAGATACTTCTGCTCAGTATACACTGAAGAGAAGACAGGGGAGGGCCCACAGCTCAGCACTATGGACACAGGGGTGAGGGAGGTGTGCACTAGTCCCGTCACAAAAGAAAGGGTCCTACAAGAGCTCGATAAGCTCAGGGCAGACAAGGCAATGGGACCTGATGGCATACATCCCAGGGTACTAAAGGAACTAAGGGTGGAACTAGCAGAGCCATTATGAGAACTGTTTAGTGAGTCTCTGAGCACAGGAGAGGTCCCAGAAGACTGGAGAAGGGCTCATGTGATCCCGCTAAACAAGAGTTGTAGCAGGGAGGAGGCAGGGAACTACAGACTAGTCAGTCTTACCTCAGTAGTAGGCAAGATTATGGAGACACTCCTTATGGAAATTATAGAGCAACACCTGGAATCCATAGAAGCACAGGATCCTGCACATAGGGAAGAGAAACCCTGAAGCCACCTATAGGTTGGGAGGGGAGTTGCTGGCAGTCACAAGGGAAGAAAGAGACTTGGGCGTCATCATCACTGCTGACCTGAAATCATCCAAACAGACCACTAAAGCAGTAGGTAAGGCTAAAGGGATGCTGGGGTGTATTAGTAGGGGTATCATAAGTTGGAAGAGAGAGGAAATAATCCCTCTTTACACGATACTGGTTAGGCCCCATCTGGAGTACTGCATGCAGTACTGGAGGCCACACCTTCACAAGGACATTAACCAAATTGAGGCAGTCCAGAGAAAGGCAACCAAAATGGTGCAGGGACTGAATCAGAAAACATATGAGGACAGATTAATGAAGCTCATTATGCATACCCTTGAGCAAAGGAGGGAGAGAGGTGATATAATTGAAACATTCAAACACCTTAAGGGAATTAACAAGGTGAAGGAGTCAAGCATGTTTCAATATAAGAAAAATAGCAGGACAAGAGGACATAGCATGAGATTAGAGGGAGGTCGTTTGCATGGAATGGCCTACCTCAGGAAGTGGTGGATATGAATACAGAGCAGGGCTCCGAACGGGCATGGGATAGGCATAAGGGAGCAATACAGATGAGAATGAATAGATAGACCATTGACAGAGCAAAGGCCAATGGCACATTCATAAGTTAGAAAAAGAAATCAGCAGACTGGATGGGCCTTGCGGTCCTTATCTGCTGTCAACTTCTATGTTTACACATTTCTACAGCCCGCGATAGGGCATACCGGGGGGCAGCTCACCGCTAAACCACCAGGGATTTTAACTTTTACTACAGCCCATGATCGGGCATCCGGGGGGGGGTTACCGCTAGATCACTGGGGATATTTACATTTCTTACAGCCCACGATAGGGCATACGGGGTGGGTGGGGGTCCACTGGACCACCAGGGGGGTATGTGTGCCTGGCAATGGTGTTCTGGGTGGGTAGGTGGCCACCCACTGCTGGCAGCTGCTGTGTTGCACCTTGCAATACAGCAGCCCACCAGTGGGTATCCAGGACTTACTCCTGCTTTTCTGGGGCTCAACTTTGAGCCCCTCTGTGCAGCGCAATGCAGGGTTGTGCCGGCATATGCGCCGCACATCCCGGGCTGAATATCGGGATGTGCCACATATGCATGGGCACGCCCCCTGCATCTGTGCTGCATAGGATTACATTGTGCCCCTGCGCATCGGGACTTGTACTGCACCTGACAGCTTTTTGAATATCCCGCCTGGGCACAATGCGGGGTTGTGCCAGCACAACTCTGTTGTGCCAGTCGCAACCCCTTTAAATACCCCTGCCTTTGTGTATGCATTTCTCTATGCATAATCCATACATTGTTATAAAAAGAAAGATAAAGATAGGTAGACAGACAGATAGATAGATAGATAGCTAGATAGATAGATAGATAGATTATTTGGCAGTTGTGCCTCAGCTGCGGCGGGGCTCAGCAGGAGGGATAGTTCTGAGGGGCACAAAAGGCCTTACCTGTGGCTAGGGAAGAGGGCCCCAACTGCTGTTGAAGTTTCAAGCTGACCAGCGGCCATGGGGATAGGTGGCAGGAGACATAAGAAGTGAGAGCTCACTGCAGTAGCCAATCAGAGGGGAAGGGCTCTCTGCAGGAACCAGGTGTAAGAGTGCTAAGCTTGAATCGGCATCTGGGCCTCTAAAGGAAGGAGGCCAGCCACACTTCGGCCTGATTGTTTGGCAGTCGGCCACAACTGCGGTGGGGGTCAGGAGGGGGTAGTTCTGAGGGGCACGAGAGGACGCACCGGCATCTAGGGAAGAGGGTCACAACTGTGGCCAAAGTTTCAAGCCAACTCATGGCAGCAGGGAGAGGCAGTGGGAGCTGCAAGAAGCAAGAGCTCACTGTGGGAGCAAATTGGAGGGGAAGGGCTTCCTGCAGGCGTCAACCAGGCATAAGAGCACCAAGCTTGATAGGAGGCAGTATAGTGCAGTGGTTTAAAGGCTCTGAGCTACAAACCTGGAGACCTGGGTTTGAATCCCACAGCCCCCACATGCATACTGTGTGACCCTGAGCAAGTCACTTAACTTCCTTGTGCTCTCAGGTCACACCTGTAAACAAGCTTTCAGCTTAGTGTGTTTCTCTAGGTAAAAAATAAAATCTTGAATTGGCAGCTGGGCCTTTAAAGGCAGGAGGCCAGAAGCACCTGGGATTGATTGTTTCCCCCACCCACCTACCCACCCCACACCACTGCCAAATTAAATGGTCTTTAGAACCACATCCAGCAGGGGAACTGGCCAATTAGAAGTGGACATAGGGCAGTGAATCAAGGAGTGGAAAGGAAGAGAAGGAATTTGTTGGACAGTGAGAATATTCCTCAGGAATAAGGTACTGTGTCTATGCTTTGAAAATTCCATCTAAGTGGGGGATGTATCATTTGATGGCATGCCTTGATTATTCTATGTATATTGGGTGAAACGAGCATTTGGGTGCCTATGCTTGATAATTGTTAACATCGGTGGTGAATATTGCAATTATTTTGGGGTGACCTAGGGAGTAATAGTGAGTGGACATTTGGAGTCACTATAGGTTTGGGTGACCTAGGGAGTAACAGTGAGTGATCAATAGGAGGCACTATAGGTTTTCTGTAACGGGAGCCTCTACAGGTCTGGAGTGCTCTAGTGGGAGGAGGAGGAGGGTTAGGAGCATGAAATAAGCTGCTCAACCACCTTAAATGAAGTGCACATGAGAGAAGAGGTGGGTACAGGAAGGAGCAGGTCTGAGTTTGATATATGAGGAAAAGGGAAGGTTTTGGGGATGGGGGGATTCTTCATCTGATGCAGGAGGAGGGTGCTGGTGGGAGAGTAGAGAAATGGGATGGGTGGTGGGCTGCAACAACTGTGGTGTGCCAATCTTTCTTAAAATTGTGTACAGGTTAGGGGGATATTTAGTGTGCATCCAAATGGGGAAGCTTAAAGGGGATATTAGGAGACTGCATGAGAAGCTGTGGAAGGCATGGCAGACCATGGCGGGTTATGGTCCAGCTGTTCATGGAGATGGTAGAGAGGATGAGGAGGGCAGTTTAAATGGTCGGGGGTGGGAGGAAAGGGTATGAGGTGGGGTCTCTGTGTCAGGAGACCCAGGCCATGGAGCAATGACTCAAGGGAACCGGGGTCATAGGTCAGAGCAAAAGGGAAGGGAGGAAAAGCAGTTGGAGAGGAGGATGGGGGATAAACAGAGAGATGGAAGGGGGACTGTGGAAGGGGAAAGGTCTAGGGGCAGAGAGGGACAGCGGGCAAGCATGGGGGAGGCAGAGGTAGGCTTATGAAGTGGGTCTGCGAAGAATAAGTTTCCAGCCCTGGGGGGAATGAAGAAGAGAGAGGGGGAGAACCTGGTAATGCAACGGAGGGTAGCCAGGATGAAGGGGGCATGGGGGAGCATGGATGAGGAAAGTGTAATGGGGTGAAAGGGGGAACTAATGTGCAGGAGGAAGAAGAGGCGTTGGAGGGAACAAATGTGCTGGAGGAAGAGGAGGCGTTGGAGGGAACAAATGTGCAGGAAGAAGAGAAGGTGTCAGAGAGGAGGGGAGAGGAGAATGGGGAACACATGATTCAGAATTGGGGTGGAATCCTAGTGTTAGGGTACTCGATATTGAGGGGAGTCAGGTGGAGTAACACTGGGGAGAGAGGCATAGCCACAGAGGGATGGAGGCCATGCCGGGAATGACAAGAGAGAGTGGGGCACTCTGTACTGAAATTTGCTATAAGGGGCAGGGAGACACCTCATTTAATTCTGCTTTTAGGGATGAGCGATCTGGCTGACAGGACAGTAGAAGTACAGGGGAGGTCTGAAGAGCTAGGACTATTATGCAAAGGAGCAGGAAGATCAGTAGCCTTCACAGAGGTACTTCCTGTTCCCAGGGCAAGCACTGCAAGAAAAAGGAGGATAGAATAATTTAATAGATGGCTAGGAACTTGGTGTCAGGTTAGAGGGTATGGGATAGTGGTGGGTGGGGGTGGAGAGGAACCTGGATGGATAGCAGCCTCTACTTGAAGGATCGACTCCACTTAAGTGAGGAGGGCTAGAGAGTGTTGAAAAAGGGGAAAAGGGATTATATAGCAGAGGCTGGGTATTTAAACTAGGAGTGGGGGGTAGCAAGTGGGGAGGAGGCAAGCTGAGGCAATAGGAAGGGAAGTCCTTACCCCCCCCCCCAATGACAGAGACAAGAGACTAGGGGCAGGTACTGCCAAGGATAGAAACATATTGAAACATAGACTTTGATGGCAGATAAGGATCGCTTGGCCCACCTAGTCTGCCAGTTTCCCTACCTAGAGGATAAGCTGCTGATCCTATTTAACCAACAGCCTATTTCTTCCTACCCCACACAAAAATTGCTTTATGTCTGTCCCGTGCATTCTTGAATTCTCCCACAGTTTTAGACCCCACAACCTCCTCAGGAAGGCTGTTCCATGCATCCACCACCCTCTCTGTGAAAAAATACTTCCTCACATTGCCCTTGAGCTGTCCCCCTCTATCTTCAAATTGTGTCCCCTTGTTCTTGAACATCTCTTTTTCTGAAAGATGCTACCCTCTTGGACTTTGTTGATTCCACTGAGGTACTTAAATGTTTCTATCATTTCCACCCTCTCCCTCCTTTCCTCAAGGGTATACATATTAAGCTCCTTTAGACTCTCCTCACTTGGCTTCTCTTGCAGACCCTGCACCATTTTAGTTGCTCTTCTCTGAACTGCCTCCATCCTGTCTATGTCCTTGCAGAGATGGGGTCTCCAGAACTGGACGCAGTACTCCAGATGGGGTCTCACCAACTGTCTGTACAGGGGGATAACAACTTCCTGTTTTCTGCTGGTGATGCCTCTCCCTATACATCCCAGTATTCCCCCAGCCCTCCCTATCGCCTTCTCACATTGCTTTCTAACCTTAAGGTCATCTGATATGATTACCCCCAGGTCCTTTTCCATTTTTGTTGTTGTTACAACCTCCCCCCATTGTGTAATCTTCCCCTGGGTTTTTGTTTCCCAGGTGCATTATTTTGCACTTCTTTTCATTGAATCCAAGCTGCCATACTTCTGACCATTCCTCCAAACTTGCCAAGTCCCTTCTCATCCTTTCCATGCCTCCTTGTGTATCAACCTGTTACAGATCTTGTGTCATCTGCAAAGAGGCATACTTTCCTTCCAGTCCCTCTGCAACGTCAATTAAAAAGACATTAAAAAGGACTGGACCCAGTACCGAACCCTGCGGTACCATACTAGTAAGCCCTCTTTCTTCAGAGTGGACTCCAGTTACAATTACTTTCTGTGTCCTGTTGTCCAGCCAATGTTTTACCCAGGCTACCACCCTGGGACCCACTTCCAGGCGGGTTAATCTGACTATTAATCTTTTGTGTGAGACTGTGTCAAATGCCTTGCTAAAGTCTAGGTAGGCCATGTCCTCAGCCCTTCCCTGGTCTACTACTTTGGTCACCCAATCAAAGAAATCAATTAGATTCATCTGACATGACCTTCCCACTGTGAACCCATGCTGCCTTGGGTCCTGTGCTCCACTGGCCTCTAGGTACTCAACAATTCTTTCCTTCAGAAGTGATTCCATCACTTTCCCTACCACAGAGGTCAAACTGACAGGTCTGTAGTTTCCTACCTCTGTCTTGGTTCCACTTTTGTGAAGGGGAATCACATCTGCCTTCTTCCAGTCCTCAGGTACCACACCATCCTCCCATGATTTGTTAAAAAGGGTAGTCAGTGGTGTCACTAGTTCTCTGCTTAATTCTTTTAGAATTCTGAGGTGAATTCCATCTGGCCCCATTGCTTTGTCCACCTTCAGTTTTAGGAGTTCTTTCAGAACCCTTTCTTCTGTGAAAGGACTGGAATCGACCCCCCTATCCAGAGTGCTTCTGTTAATTTGATTAGGCACCTCTCCCACCTCCTCTTTTGTGAATACTGAACAGAAGTATTCATTCAGTATCCCTGCTTTTTTGCAGTCCCTCTCTGCCCACCCACCGTCCATTCTGTTCAGCCTCACTATCCCACCCTTTGTCTTTCTACACTCCCTGATATACCTATAAAAGGATTTATCCCCTTTCTTAACCGAGTTGCCTATCTTTTCCTCAGTTTGAGCCTTTGCTATTCTGACTACCCTCCCTGCTTCCTTCTGCCTTAACAGGTACAGTTCTCTGTCCTGCCCCTTCTGTGTTTCCTTATACTTCTTAAATGCTATATTTTTCTCCTTAACCTTCACCGCCACCTCTTTTGAGAACCATAGTGGCTTTTTCTTTTGTTTTGATTTGTTTATTTGCTTCACACAAAGGCTTGTTGTTTCTGTGATGGTAGTTTTGATATTTTCCCATTGTTGCTCCACCCCTCCTTCTAGCCTGTTTGCTAGTGCTTTTCTAAGGCACTCTCCCATCATGCCAAAGTCTGCCCTCCTGAAGTCCAGAACCCTCAGTTTTGTATGGCTTGACTCTGTAGCTGAGTTTATCATGAACCACACTGTTTGGTGATCACTTGTTCCCAAACGGCTACCCACTTCTAGATCTGAGTTCCTCTCACAGTCCACATTTGAGAGTCTGAGGTCTAAGATTGCTCCCTCATGAGTAGGTTCCAAAACTTGCTGTCTGAGGCATGCCACCTGAAGGGCATCGAGAATGGCCCTGCTCTTGGATGTGGCTGCAGCAAAGGTGCTTCAGTTGACATCTGGCATATTAAGGTCCCCATCAACAATATCTCCCCTTTCTCTGCCATCCTAAGTATGCCTTCTCTCATATCCTTGTCCATTCCCTCCCCCTGACATGGGGGTCTGTATACAACCCCTTGTGCGGATTGGGGTGCCATTTCCAGTCTCTAAGGTGACTCACAGTGCTTCCTCTCCTCCTTGTTTACTCTTTTGTTCAGTTGCTTTTATCCCTTCCCTTACATAGAGAGCTACTCTGCCTCCTCATCTCCCCTCCCTGTCTCTCCTGTAGGTTGTGTACCCTGGTATGTTAATATCCCAGTCATGGTTCTCTGTGTACCATGTTTCTGTGACTGCTATGATATCCAGGCATCCCTCTTCTATCAAGGCCACCAGTTCAGGAGTTCAGGGAGCTTGTTGCCCAGACTACAGGCATTGGTACTCATTACCCTCCATTTCTTGATGGTCTTACCTCTTTTTGCCCCATCCCTGTTCTTATTGCATTTGTCACTTTCTCCATTTACCTATGCTTTTCTCCCTATCGACATCTCTGTGTTGGTGTCTACCTCACTTAGTACCCTGATTTTGGGGGGGGCTAAGATTTCCCTGCTCCTGTCCAGTGTCTCCCCCCCTTGGCTAGTTTGAATGCATGCCAATGAAGCATTTAAACCTATCACCTAGGATCCTGGTTCCCCTTCTGAACAGATGCAGACCATCATGCCAGTACAGGCCTGCATCCCTCCAGGTGGACCCCCAGTCCCCAATGAAGCCAAATTCCTGAGCTCTGCACCAGTTTTTCAACCACTGATTGAATCCCACGGTGTGGAGTACCCTAACTTCACCCATGCCATAGACAGGCTGCACCTCCGAGAAGGTTACCGTGTGTGCTAATTGTCTAAGGCCCCTCCCCATCTCCATAAATGCTTCTTGCACTGCTCTGATACCTTTCTCAGCCAGGTCATGTCTTTCTAGGTAGACAATGACATCCAGCTACCTCCCCTGAGCAGCTGTTCCTGCTATCCTGAGGATTCGCTCCCTGTCTCTCCAAGCCATGGTGCCAGGCAGGCACCTTACTTCCCTTTCCCATTCCTCCCCCAGTTCTACCTTCCTAACAATCGAGTCACCCACCTGGAGTTGTTTCTTTCCCCTGTGGGGTCCCATGCCACCCTCCTGTGGGTCTCCTTTGTGGAGGTTCCCAGCATCCTCCTTGGTCTCCACTGTGGGTGCCTCCATAGAGGAACCACACTTTTCCAGAATGGCATAGAAATTTTGGAGAGGAACAAGTGGAGGGATGCACCTCTGTTCTACCACCCTCACCCTCCCTGAGCCCACTGTGGTCCAACCGTTCCTCTTTCTTGGCAACCTCTGAGGCAACAGCAGTGACCCTGGTGGTCCCTTGGTGGTAGAGGACGTCCCACAAATCCTGGCCAACTCAGCCTGGAGATGAGAAACCTCCTCCCTCAGCCCAGAGAGGTGCCTGCAGATGGGACAACACCACATTCTCCAGAACTTCTCCCGCAAGACTGCTGCACCACAGCCACTGCATTGCACCCCTCCCATCATGTCTTATTTCTGGCCCCCTAATTGTTTTTTGGAATACTTACTCTTTCCTCTGTTTATTTATTTCTTTTTTTTTCCTCTGTCCCTACTTACGTACTGCCTCAGTGCCCTTTTAGCCCTGATCTTCCTGTTCTGAGACAAGAAGTTCCTATATTTCTCAGTAGTCTCCTTACTTGTTCAGAGTCAGACTTCCAACAGCTGGGGGGGGGTGGAGAGCTACTCTTGCCCTTTTAGGATGGTGAGTGTTTGGTGGCTCTGTGACCACTCACTTCCTGCTCCCAAACAGGAAGTTCCTGTTGTCAGTTAAATCCTGTGCCTATAAAAGTAGAACTGCCTTTAGGTGGGGGGGGGGTGGAGGATAGGGAAGGAGGGCAGTATAGTCCCAGTATATGAGTTTAGTTATACCAGCAGCTCCTTCCTCCTGGTGCTCTGCTTGTTCTCTGGCAGAAGTTATGTAGGGCAGTGTTTAAAACTGGTTTTAACCTGGCTCCTTCTAGCTAAGCCACTCCCCTACTTTGCAAATCTTTCTATACTTAGTTAATTTCACAGATAATTCCCTTCGGCTACCTGTGACAAGCACCTAGATAACTACACAGATAACACAGATAACAATTCACTTCAACCAACTCTGACAAACACACTAACTTTTTTTTTTACCTTAAATTGAAGGTCCCAGTACAAGAGTTCTAGTTCTTAGTCCTAGTAGATAAGTTTAGTTATACCAGCAGCTCCTTCCTGCTGCTGCTCTGCTTGTTCTCTCGAAGAGGAAGGAAGGTGAGGAGAGAGGGGAAGGTGAGGGTGTGGAAGGGGATTACCTTCAATGCTAGAAGCCTGGGGAACAAAACTGTGGAGCTTCAGACCCTCATAGCAAAAGTGGGGGTGGACATGGTGGCAATTACCAAAACATGAGCCACCCAGTACCATGACTAGAACCTAGCAATACCAGGGTACAGGATTTTCTGCAGGGATAGAGTAAGGGGGAAAGGGGGGGTGGTGCTGTATGTCAGGGAAGGAATCAAGTGTGTGCAGAAGGAGGGAGAGGAGGATAGTACCAAGTCTCTATGGGTACAAATCCAGGACTCAAGGAATAGGACTGTCAGGATGGGAGTGGTTTACTAGCCACCCACCCAGACTAAAGAATTAAACTGAGAATTAGCGGGACAGATCAGGAGGGCCTGTGGTAAACTGAGTGTGGTGATAGTGGAGGACTTTAACTGACCGGGAGTGGACAGGAGTACCCCAGCCACAGATAATAGCAGGGAGCAGGTAGTGTTAGATTCATCCCAGGGCAACTTCCTGTTGCAGATGGTCAGCGAACCAACCAGATTGGGGAACATCCTTGACCTAGTGCTGGCTAATGAGGAGTTTGTGAGGGAACTAAAAGTGGATGAACCCCTGGTGGGGAGCGGCCAACACTCATTATGGTTCATAATGGAAATGAGTAAGGAAGGAGTAGTGTCAGACACAATGGTATTGGACTTCAGGATGGCTGACTTTGGTAGGATGGGAGAAGTAGTAAAGGAGTGCATGACCAAGATTGACCCTAGTATAGACACTAACCAAAGGTGGGAGATCATGAAGCTGGAGGTAGCGGAGGCAATGAAGATGTACATCAGCACTAGGAGTGAGAGGGCAAGGGCAAAGAAACCTAGCATGGCAACCAATGGAGCCATAGAAAAGATATGGAAGAAAAAGACACCTTTAGGAGGTACAAGAAGACAGGTAGGGGGAAGGGCAGGGAGGAGTACCTGAAGGAAGCAAAGGAGGTGACAAGGGCAGTAAGGGCGGCAATGGCAGCAAGGGAGCTCAGGCTGGCCCAGGGCATTAAGGAAGGACATAAGGAATTCTTCAGGTATATTATATGGATTAAGAGAGAAGGAAGATGGGTGGAAGTAAGGGGGGAAATGGCAGAAGTGCTAAATGACTACTTATGCTTAGTATTACTAAGGAAAAGGGGGGGAGATACCCATGAGGGACTGAAGGCAGATAAGGAGGGAGGGAATGTGACAGATGGGGAAATCACAGAGGTCAGGGTGCTGGAGGGATTAAGGGCATTGAGGGTGGACAAGGCACTGGGGCCAGATGGCGTTCATCCAAGTGTACTGAAGGAACTGGCAGAGGTAGCTGCGGAACCTTTGGCAGACATATTCAAAGCCTTACTAGATTCATGGTGTATACCTCAGGATTGGAGGATGGCTCATGTGGTACCTCTTCATAAGAGTGTCCCCAGTGATGAACCGGGGAACTACAGACTGGTGAGCTTCACATCCATAGTGGGAAAACTGATGGAGACAATCCTGAAGGGGAAACTGGTGACCCTTCTGGAGGCCAATGGGCTACAGAACAGTAAACAGCATGGCTTTGTCACTAGCAGATCATGCCAGACCAACCTAATGGAGTGCTATGATTGGGTAACTAGACAACTGGACAAAGGTCACGCAGTGGATGTCCTGTACCTGTACTTCAGTAAGGCATTTGATTCAGTGCTGCATGGGAGATTAGGAAGTGAGCTACAAGGGCGCGAGTAAAGATGGTGGGCTGGGTAGGGAACTGGCTACAGGGGAGGCAGCAGACAGTGGTAATGGGTGGGGAGGCATCATCCCCAAGGATGGTGATGAGTGGAGTTTCACAGGGCTCGGTTTTGGGACCACTGCTGATTGGGATATTCATTGCAGGCATTTCAGTGGGCATCAAGAGCAGAATCAGCCTGTTTGCTGATGACACCAAGATGGGAGCAATGATAGATGACCTGAGGGGCTGGCAGGGGCTGCAGGAGGATCTGTCAAGGCTGGAGTCCTGGTCAGACACCTGACAGCTGGGATTCAATGCCAAAAAATGCAAGGTGCTGCATTTTGGGGCTAAAAACCCAAGGAGGAGCTATCATCTGGGAGGTGTGCAGTTAGCGGTGACTGAGGAGGAGGAGGAGAAAGATATGGGGGTGCTCATTATGAGGGCAATGAACAACTCAGCACAGTGTAGAAGGGTGGCTGCAAAGGCCAACAGGATGCTGGGTTGTATTGCTAGGGGTATATCCTCCAGGAGGGGAGAGGTGATTCTGCCACTGTGCAGATCACTGGTTAGGCTACACCTGGAGTACTGTGTATAGTTCTGGTGCCTGTACCTGAAGAGGGACATTAAGCTACTTGAGGGGGTGCAGCTCAGGGCAAGTAAGATGATCAGAGCTCTGGGGAACATACCATACAAGAGTAGACTGAAGGAACTGAACATATACCCCCTGGAGGAGAGGAGGGAGAGGTTGATATTATTAAAACCTTCAAGTACATGACAGGGATAAACAAGTCTTGTACGTAGAGGCTTTTCAAAATAAGAGAGGGGAGGAACACTCAAGGCCACTATATGAGACTGGAGGGGGAAGGTTCAGGAGGGAGATGAGGAGACACTTTTTTACAGAGAGGGTGGTGACTGACTGGAATGTGCTGCCAGCTGATGTAGTATCCAGTAAAACAGTGGGGGAGTCAAGAGAGGATGGGACAGAAGAGGGAGGGTCAAGGGAGGGGGGCAAGGGAGGGGCAACTGCAAAATAGGGACTGCTAGCTGCACAATGGAGCAGACTTGGTAGACCATAAGACCTTTTTCTGCTGGTGTTTTTTGTATGATAGATAGATAGATAGATAGATAGACAGACAGACAGACAGACAGACAGACAGACAGACAGACAGACAGACAGACAGACAGACAGACATGCAGAGACAGACAGACAGATAGGAAGGTAGGTATGTGGATGGATAGATAGATAGATAGATAGATAGATAGATAGGCAGGCAGGCAGACAGACAGACAGACAGACAGATAGACAGACAGACCTCCTTCTACAATAATATGAAGGTGTTTTTTATAATTATTAGTAATAGTAGTAGTAGAAGTATTATATTTGCTTTAAAATTATTTTCTACCTATATTTTCATAAACTTTCAGGCACATGCAGTAAGTGTGGTGTTCTCTGTCCCTGAATCTGTCCTAGGAGTAACCAAAATCAATGTTCAGGGCCCAGAATGTTACCCCTCTCCTATAAACCTTGGATTACTTGGTGTATACATTTCTACACCCATGCTCATCTCTGGTCACTGTCCAGGTGGAAGTTAAAAATCCCATGACACTTATGGAGCAGAGCATTGGCAGTTGGTGTCATGGGCAGCATCAATCCTGTCAATAAAACTGGCCCATGTAACCCCAACTGATCAACACCCCCCAACACTCACACACGTTCGCTCGCAAACATGCACGCAAGCACACACACACCTGAAAACAAGCTATCACAGCTCACTCTGTTTCCATGGTTAAAATAATAATAATAAGATATTTCTATCCAGCTGTCTGTCTATCTGTCTGTTGCTACCTATCTGCTTGCACACACGTGGAAAGCTAAGTTATTTTTGTCAGTGATTTCTAAATAAATGGCTTTTAATTTTAACAAAGAGTAAAATCATATAGAAGTTTCTTTGTTTATGTTTGTCTGGGAAATGCATTTTAACACTTGATTGGCATTGTAGTTGCAGAAAAAGGGACCCCTGGTCCTACTTATTACGTCCTGTGTAGAATATATTTTACCCTTGTCTAAACAAACAAACATTTAACGTACTTTTACACACACACTTCACATATAGTGACAGCCTGGTAGAATGAAGTTCTATTTGCCATACCAAAACTTCAGTATATCAGGATTTTAATTATAAGTATTGTTTTGAGAAATAAGGAAAAGTAAACAGAAATGTACCATATGGGAGGATAGGATGAAAGCTAGCTAGATAGATAGACAAATGCAGATAGATGGGTGCACTTCAGATGCTTAATTCAGTCATCCCTCCCCCATGGCGTAGGACTCTCTTTCTTAGAACATTATAAACTACATTCTAAAATTCAAGGGTACTATTATGCTATCACAATATTCTTCTCATGGTTGTTTCATCTTCATTTTTATTTTAAATTGTGGTCGCCTGTTTACTAATTTGCATTCTTAAATTTAGTTATTTCATTTATCCTGAAATGACACTTTACCATTTAAATACAGTATGGCATTTTAAGCAAATACTGTGCATGAAATTGTTCCAATTTACATTAATAACACAGTGTAATTTATAGTTATTTTAAAAGTATTTTAAGTTGTTTTAATACCCTCATTTGACCTCCCTTTGCATTGCCCAAGAGATACTGGCAGATACATAAATGTGTCTGTCATTTATTGTTTGAAATATTTGAAGTTTGCATATTTTTGCATATCAATTTAATCTAATACACAGATTAAAAAGTTGATATTTCTGATATAAATTGATGATTACCATGCTCACATGATCCACTAATTGGGAATGGCTTGGAATGGAATGTAAGGCATTCAATCTTTTCTGACAAGATGATTATTGTACACTAATTTTATATAATCTATTATTCAAAAGTTGATATTTCTCTTAGTATTCAACTATACTCACATTCATATGTACTACTTCCTGGGTATTGCATATAATAAAAGTGTTGTCTTCAGTGCAGCCTAACCACTATCTTAAGTCATCATTTCACAATTTTTTTTCTTTTTTTCTTCTTTTCTATAGACACTTTATCCTCCTTCTGCCCCCAGCTGCCCACTTTTGACCAACCTCCCCCAGCCCCGTTACCCAGGTATCACCAGGACTTACGCCTGCCAGGTCACCGGGTGCGGAGCCTGCAGGAGGTCAGTCATCATCTTGCAGCCAGAGGTGGTTTTCCTCTTTTTTTCCCCATCCCTGTTGCTGTGGCACACATGCAAGGCATGCACACATGGAGGCATGAGTGCACCCACAAATGTCCCACAGCACCCTCCATACATCTGGTCCTTCTGACCTGCACTATTCTCCAGCCTCCACCTGAGGATAGTCATTCAGTGGGAGGGCCAGTGCTCCCTCCCTGGGAGAGGAGAACAATCCTGTGGATGCTCGATCTTCTCCCTCCCTTGCCAACTCCCAATGACCAGTGCTCATTCCCGAATGCGGGTCACCAGCGTGGCGTGAGGTGTGGCATCCAGTGCTTCAACCCTCAGCAACACCAGGCTGGCATAAATCATTTCACAATTTAAAGTGCCAGAAATAAGCTAACACTCTATTTAAAAAAAATTAAATGTCCCTGTCTCCTTATGCATCATCAGAGGGAAAGTTTGAAGCAAACCTACAGAAGGCGTGGAACAGGACATTGAGTTTGGCAAGGGAGATGGCTAGAGCAGCACTGTAGACTATGTTGGCATATTCAAGGGCTGGGATTATCCACTTGATGACAAGATCATGTCTAACTGGAAGAGAGAGGCTGGCCTTGTGCTGGTAGTGTAGACCTAGTTTAGGTTGCAGTTGGGTGTGTAGAGCACTGAAATGGGAGGAGAAGTCAAGGGAGGGATCAAGCCAGACACCGAGGCACTTGTACGAGGGGACATTGTCTAAAAGGGTGTTAGCTGCTGAGAAAAAGACTAGTGGGGAGGGAAGTCTGGTGAGTTTTCGTTTAGAACCAAAAGTCATGACTGCAGCTTTTTTGGTATTTAGTTTTAATGCATTAGCATCAAACCAGTCAGTAACCACAGTGAAGTCAGTTTGAAGGGGGGGTTTGGACAGCTGGGGTGGATGGACCAGACAGGAACAGAACGGTGTCATCCACATACATGTGAATACTGGTGTGTGAGCAGACTGAGGGCAGATCATTAATAAAGAGAGGAAAGAGAATGGTAACCAGGATAAAGACCTGGGACATGCCAGTGAGGATGGGGAGGGAGGAGGATAGGACATTGCATATTGATATTGACTGAGCAAGAGTGGTTGTTTCAATATAGCATCTGATGGCCATATTATAATTTAATTGGGTTACCGGTGATACAAGAAACTCCATATAGTTGAAAAGCTTTTGATCTGTGTAGAGAAAATTGTATCTTATCTGTTGAGTGAAGGTGCATAGGTTCATGATCTGATCAGCTGTAGGATCACAAGCATGTGGAATCAAAACTCCAGTCTCCACTACATTATCATACACTTGTTGTTTTGTATGCTCTCCTGATTGTAAGCATGCCCCAATTTCATTATAACTGCAGAAAAAGGCAATTAGCTAACAAGGGCATTCTACAATTGTAAAGCTGGTGTTTCCAAAACAGTCCAACCAAGTCATAAGTGTTGCTGCTTACTAGACCTATAGAACTTAAATAACATAGTAACATAGTATTTGATGGCAGATTGGGAATGCTAGACCCACCCAGTCTGCCCGTATTCCCTACCTGCATCAGTGGCCGCTGACCCTACTTGGTAATTGGCTTTAGCCTTTCCTACCCACGACAAGGGTTCCATTGAGGCTATTCCATACATGTTTTAATCCCCCCACTGTGCTAGCTCCTACTACTTCCTGGGGTAGGCAATTCCATGAATCTACCATGCTTTCTCAAAGATATTAACTTCCTCACAATCCTCTTTATCTGCCTTCCTCCAATTTCAAATCATGCCCCCTCATCCTTGTATACCTTCTATACTGAAAGATGTCACCCACTTGCACTTTGTTTACACCCTTATGATACTTGTAGGTTTCTAGCATCTCTCCCCATTCCCACCTCTCTTCCAGTGTATACATATTGAGGTATTTTAATCTCTCCTCGTATGTCTCCTAGTGCAAGTCCTGCACCATCTTTGTCGCTCTTCTCTGAACTGCCTCCACCATGTCTATGTCCTTATGAAGATGCGGGCTCCAGAACTTTACACCATAGTCCAGATGAGTACAACAGATGAATAGCAGAGTTGTGTTTGTAAGAGGGCTGATAAAACTGTGTGACTATACATTTACAAAAGCTGGTCACAGGCAGGGTTTTCAGTTGTGGCGAAAATTGCTTAGAGGTGTGACTGACATGCTAGAGATCATGCATCTTGTACTTTGAGTTGCTACAGGGTTGCCCTGTCTGGTCTGTACATGAATCAGTATGAGAGAGCTGAGATAGGACTGTATGGGAAGGATATGGCAGTTGTAATGTTTTACTACAAGACTAACATAGAAAGAGAATGTTTTAGCAGACTGGAGTTAGCAGAGCAGTATGCAACGTTTAATATATTTATTGTGGCAGTTGCTGAAGGTGCTGAAGTTATTTTATTATTATTCTGCTGACATGCAAACCTTTTTTTTTTGTCTACTATGCTAAAGCATTAAAAAATACTGTGCATTAAGAAAAGAGGCTTAATGTTAAATGCAGTCAGTACCTTTCCATCATCGATCCCAGTAGGGCAAATGAGCATAACACTGTGCTTCACCTTCCCCACATATCGTCACCTCCTTTCTATCGGGCAGTACATGCAGTTGCCTGTTCAAGGCAGAATCAGGGTTCATTAGAAACTAGCAGTATATTTGAAGTCTCAACGTACTAACAAGGGAAAATTTAAAAGGCATAATTTTTCAGTGGCATAGTAGAAAATATTACTCCATTGTGGAGAGCTATTAATGGGTACAAATCCAAGATCGGGAAGCCCATTGTTAATTTGGTACTACCTCCACAGGATAGGGTGTCTGTGATGTTTTGCTATTCAGCAATGTCATACATAGAGGAGTTTTGGTATCCTTAGCAGGATGAATTAGCGTTTGTGGAACATTAACCATCATTGATTAAAAACTAAAATGGCTTTGAGCAGCACCGGCAGTGATGAGCAATGCAGCCTTAGAGAGTGTGAGTTCTATGTACAGAGACATAATATAGCTTCTCAAGGACTGCATTGTCCATTGCCATACATAACCTGACCCAGACGCAAGCAGAGATAGTAGGCCTTGGATTCTTTGCTCACCTGATTTAAAATTGTTTCATGTTTGATTTTAATGTTATAGCTGATTCATGGATGGGAGGGGGGTGGAATGATAATATAGAAGTGAACTGTCACCATCCCAACACTAGGAAGGTACAGAAACTGCTGCACTCCAATACTGCATACAGCAGTTTGCAGGAATTGTTCCCCAGTGACCCATAAAGACTACTTTCTGCTCATCTAAAATGATAGTACCAGAGCACTTTCAAAGTCCACGTTATTTAAAGATGTACCTGTGAATGACAAGCAGAGATGAATAAAGATATACGAACAGTCCATGTCTGAAATGTACAATTAATCAGTACACTAGATATCTGAACTAAAGTTCAGTACTGTGGTTCTTTTTAATTTATATTTACTGTATGATAGAACATAATTTATTTTATTTATTTATTTTTATTTTATTTGAGGACAATGGGAATTACAACCCTCTGAGCCAGAGACTCATTTACAAAGGCTCCACGTCAATAAGGAACACACAAAGAAAAACAGGGTAAAATAAAACAGTAAATAGTACAGACAGGTTATATACAGGTGATACTAAGAGCATATAGGGACTAGTTACAAAAGTCCCATGCCAGTGTGCAAGAAGACAATACAGTTTGCTATACAATAGGTAGATATAAGTATCATAAGGGGTAACAGTGGGGGAGCACCTGGGGAACAGTGACCACCAGTCATTGTGGCTTGAAATCACAGAAGGAGCAGAACCAAACCACACAAAAACACGTATCCTGGATTTTAGGGGGGCAGACTTTGGGAAAATGGGGAGATACTTGAAAGTAGCATTAAGGAATGGAGCAGGAATCAGGGGTTGAGGAACAGTGGGCAGTATTTAAAATGGGATTACAAGACAACAGAATTATGCATTAACAGGTTACAAGAGGAAAAGAAGAGCAGACCATTATGGTTTTCCAAAGAGGTAGCAAACAAAGTGAAAGCCAAAAGATTGCATTCAGGCAATACAAAAGTCACAGGCAGAAGGGGATAGGGAGAAGTACCAGGAGAAGCAAAGGAGGCAGGAGGTCAGTAAGGAAGCCAATGCTCAGACAGAAGAACACATTGCAAAATCAGTGGGTAGAGGGGACAAAACCTTTTACAGGTACATAAGTCAAAAAGAAAGGCAAAGAGAGGGATAGTGAAACTGAAGGGGGAGGATGGGGGCCACGTGGAGGATGACAACAGTAAAGCTGACATATTGAACAGGTATTTCTGCTCAGTCTTTACTGAGGAAGAGGAGGGTAATGGGTCTGAAGGGAGTACAAGGGGTGAGAATGGTGCAGAAATGGACATAAGTCCCTTTACACGAGAAAGGGTCCTGAAGGAACTGGAAGTAATAAGAGCTGATAAAGCAATGGGGCCAGATGAGGTGCACCCCAGGGTCCTTAAAGAACTAAGAGAGATGGTGGCTGAACCTCTGACTATCCTGTTTAGCCAATCACTGGAAACAGGGGAGGTACCCAAAGACTGGAGGACAGCAGATGTAGTCTCCTTATACAAAAGTGGGAACAAAGAGGAAGCAGGGAACTACAGACCAGTCAGCCTCACCTCGGTAGTGGGGAAGATCATGGAAGCACTACTGAAGGAGAGATTGGTAGAACATCTAGTTGTCAATGGACTACAGGACCCAAGGCAGCATGGTTTCACCAGGGGGAGGTCATGTCAGACCAACCTCATTGAATTTTTTGACTGGGTGACTAGGAGGTGGATCAGGGGAGGCAGTGGACATGGCTATCTGGACTCTCAGCAAGGCCTTTGACACTGTGCCACATAGAAGACTATTACACAAACTGGGGAATATGGTGTGGGCAGGACAGTAGTGTGGTGGGTAGGTAACTGGCTGGGTGGCAGGACACAGAGGGTGGTGGTAAATGGCTGTCACTCCACAGAGGGAAGAGTGAGCAGTGGGGTACCACAGGGATCAGTGCTGGGTCCAGTCCTATTCAACATCTTCATCAGTGACATTGCACAGAACCTAGAAGGCAGAATTTCACTGTTCGCTGATGACACAAAGCTCTGTAACAGAGTAGACACACCAGAGGGTGTAGACAGAATGAGAAGGACCTGCAGAAACTTGAAGAATGGTCAGGGTTTGGCAGTTGAAATTCAATGCAAAGAAGTGCAAGATAATGCATATGGGGCACAAAAGCCCTGGCACAATATATCAGTTGGGGGGTGAGGATATAGCGTGCACCAAGCAGGAAAGGGATCTTGGGGTTATCATCTCTGATGACCTCAAGGTAGGGAAACAGTGTGACAAGGCAGCAGGTAAAGCAAATAGGATGCTGGGATGCATAGACAGGGGCATCACCAGCAGGAAAAGGAAGGTCATAATTCCACTATACAAGACACTAGTGAGGCCCCACCTGGAGTACAGTGTACAGTTCTGGAGACCTTACCTACCTAAGGACATAGACAGGGTAGAGAAGGTTCAGAGGAGGGCAACAAAGATGGTACATGGATTGCATCACAAGTCCTATGGAGGACAGGTTGAAGGAACTGAATATGTACTCCCTGGAGGAGAGGAGGGAGACAGGGGATATGATAGAGACATACAAGTATCTTACAGGGAGGAACAGGGTGCAGGAATACACTATTTTAAGTGAAAAAATGTTCCAGGACTAGAGGCTATGGGATGAAGTTGGAGGAGGATGATTCAGAGGAAATGTGAGGAGAATTTCTTCACAGAACGGGTGGTGGACAAGTGGAACCCCCTGCCAGAGGAAGTGGTGGGGGCTGAAACAATCATGGATTTAAGAATGCATGGGATAGACATAAAGGAATTCTGGAGGTCAGGGGTAAGGGGCAACAGACTTCTAGGAAAGCATAAACTGAACTTACAAGCTCAAATGGGCAGACTGGGTGGGCCATAGGCCCTTATCTGCCGACACTGTCTATGTATCTATGTATCTGTAAACCAGTAGAGTACTTGGAAGTCAACCATGACAACTGCAGTGAAGTGAGTTGAGGAGGTGGATTTTGAGAGCCATTTTGAAAGGGCTGAGTCTTTTCCCAGTAGTGAATGACCCAGACAGGGAATTATACCAAGCTCAAGCATGGTAGTGAAAAGTTCTCTGTGCAAGGGAGGTCCGAACCCTAGGTACATGAAGGGAGAGATGGCCAGAGCTATGAGTGGAGAGGGTGGGGGAGGGACCTGTAGATGATTGATGAAAGACCGGGGGGGGGCAGGCCTGTGACAATTTTGGGGGGCCAAGAAGCATGATTGGTAGATGAGCCTCTCATCAAGATTGAGGAGGTTAGCGAGGGAATATAGGGTGTAGGTGTGGGTAAGACGGCGAGATCCAGTAAGTAGCCAGCATGCCTTGTTGAGGGAGAGCTTGATTTGTGAAGGGCAGAGTAGTCCACTGCTCCATATATCAGCAGACCATAGTCCACTAAAGGTAAGACCGAGGATGAGATGGCCAGATATAGGGCTTTGGTGGGGAGACAGTCTTTATGGCGATATAGGAGACCTACACGAGACTTTACGGCAGAGCAGAGGGTGCAAATATGATCGTGAAATGAGAGTGAGGGATCAAAGAAGACACCCACATACTTGAATGAGGTGGTTTGCTCAAGTAGGAGGACATTACTAGAGATAATCCATAGAGGGGAGTGTTTGTGTTTACTTTGATTGTGGGCAAGAGCATGTTTTTTGTCTTTTTTAGGTTTAGGACTAGCCTGTGGTCCAAGAACCAGCATTCAATCAATCAATCAATCAATCAATCAATCAAATTTATTTAACCAGGCGATCACCATTGAGCAAGCTCATTTTCGAGGTGAACCTGGGTTTGTTAACCAGGAACAAGGGACAATATACATGGGATGCAACACACAAGAAAATAGTAATAATACAAATAAAGTGAGATACAATAATACAGTATATACAAAGTATCAGCAGGTAGCATTGACAGTAGTATATGTTTGGAACAGAAGATGCAGCTAGTTTTGGGTACGACACAATTTTTCATAAAAGTAAAGAAATATACATATTTAGCTTGGCTGAAAGAACGTTGGAGGGAGTTTTCAAGGTGGATAGGGTCAATGTGGGAGGCAAACAGAACTGCATTGTTGGCATAGAGGAGGAGGTTTCCCTCACAGGCTATGGGGAGTGTGTTTAAGAAGAGACTAAAGAGCAAGAGCCGCAGGATAGAGCCCCAAGGAATCCCAGAGCAAACCTGATGGGGACGGGAAATGGTGGTGCCGATTTTGACACATTGGGTACGGGAAGAGAGATAGTTGGAGAACCAGACAAGGACCCCCTGAGAGAGGCCAAGGTGCTGGAGTGACGAGAGGAGTAGGGCATGATGGACTGTGTTGAACACCTTCAACAGGTCAATGAAGACTGATCTGGCAATATGCCCTTTGTCTAGTGCTGAGTGGAGGAAATTTGAGAACTCTATGAGGGCAGTGATGGTGCTGTGTTTGCGATGAAAGCCATGCTGTTTCTGGCAGAGGAGATCATGGGTTGAGAGACAGTCAGTGAGCTGATCTGCAATGATTTTTTCAAGGGCTTTGGAGAGTGGCGGGAGGATAGAGATGGGGTGATAGTTACTAGGAGAGGCGCAATCACCAGATTTGTGCAGGGGGGATAATCACAGCATTTTTCCAGACAAGTGGAAACTGGCTGAGGCAGAGGGAGCAGTTTAGCAATTTGGTGAGGGGGTTTAGTACAGTGTCCAGGACACATCTGAGTAGTTTAATGTCCAGTGAGTCATTGTTATGGCTGGAGTTTTTGAGAGCTCTGAGGAGGTACGGATGAGCCTCCTGTGGGGAGAGGGCCTTAAAGAAGAAAGGAGATCTAGTATGCTTACTATGAGTGGGGGGAGGGCAGGGCCAAAGATATTTATGAGGAGTACTGAGCTGAGATCTGAGAAGGTTTCATTTAGGCAGTCAGCAATGACCAGTGTGTCAGCTGTAAACGCCCCATAATAACCTGGGGATGACCAAGGAGACAAAGTGCTAAGTCATTTATATTAGCTAAATGACGAAGTTAGGAGGGGCGGACACTGACAAATCTCAGATAGAAGTTCATAAATGGCATTTCAGTATTGATTGTCAATATTCTAGGGCAATAGTTCTCAGACTTTGTCACAGTGAGCCTCCCCAAATCCATGGAAAATATTTTGAGCCTCCCACAAAAATTGAAATAATCTTCCCACAAAAATTGAAATAATCTTGGGCCTCCCCAAAGAAAAATAACATACTGTACTTGGCGCAGTACACCATGAATAAATTGAAACCCCTTTGAGTACTTGGCTCACATTCAGTTCTTTGTGTTATACTGACGTGGAACCTTTGAAAAAGAGCTCCTGTGATCAAAGGTGTTATCTGAATAACAAAAATATTATTATTCAGCTTATTGTAACCCCCCCCCCAGGCCAACCTACGTACTCTGCTATTTTAATTCTTGAACCATTGTTACCCCTTGTTGCAGTACCTTCATGGGTCAGATTGCTTTCTCTGTTTCCTCTCTATATAAAATAACCTTCCTACATACTTTGCCTCTCCCCTCCTTCCCTGCTGCTAAGCAACTTCTCAAGGATTACTTTGCTCCTTCCTGCTATTGCTCTTAAGCGCTTTGTGCTGAACCCTTGTATTTGGGCTGGTCTGCACATCAGGCAAAAATTGATCAATTACCACCGCTCATTATTAGTTTATTGTTCATGTGTTTGCACTATTGTTTATTGTGTATTTCTTGATTGTTTTACAGTTGCCTTTTGAAATGTATTCACTCCTACCCTTCCTGGGTACACCTAAAATGAGCCTTTCATTCACCTTCCTTGTCACCTATTAGTAAATAAGTACATTAAATTCACCTGCTATTATCCTCTTTCAGTTTGCATCACCTCTTCACACAAAATATATAAAACTCAAAATTTAAATACAGTACTTTTTCAGACTTGCTTGAGCCTCCCCTGGAACAGGTTGGGGCCTCCCAAGGGAGGCTGGCCTCACCATTTGAGAACCCCTGTTCTAGGGGCTAATGATTCTAACAAGCTTTAAGCCCATAAATTTCGAGTTGGCTGGGATCTCTGTTGTGCTGGCCAAAGTGCTAAATCATTAATATTAGCCAAATGATGGAGCTGAGGTGGTGGGGGATGACAAATCTCAGAGGGAGATACACAGTATTCAAGGAGTGGATGTATTTTGGGAAAGGGAAAACACCTCAAACCCTATATTACAGCATTCAGTTCACAATGATTACCAGTCCAACACAGATGTGGCAAACTGAGCAGGATTTTCCCTTCATGAAAAAGGATCAATCACAGTCATGTAGCTGTACTGTATATAGCACTCACTCCTTGAGGGCTCAGTCTACAGCCAGCCACGGTTGTGTGAGGAGGGCTTTGCTAGTCACTGATCACTGATTGGGATGGGGGGAGTGGGGTGGTGGGTCACACTGGACAGGGTAAGGGACTCTAGACCACCAAGTCATGGGGTGTTGGAATTTGGGGATGGAAATCGGTGATTAGGGAGGAGAAGGAACACTACACTTTAGAAAAGTTTGTTTTTCTGTATCAGCTGGGACTTTACATTATGGAAAAGTAATTTTCATTATTGGGTGGGAAATCGGGGAATGGGAAGGGACACTACACTATGGAAATTTTTTTTATATCAGGTGGGAAACCACACTATGGAAAAGGGAGTTTCATTATCAGATGGGTGATCGGGGAATGTAGAAGGGAGAGGGATCAATGGACCACCAGGGGAGATCTTTCTCTCTTTCCGAGTCTGGGATTGGGGAACAAGGGGTCTGCAGTAGTGCTGCAAACCACTAGGGTTGTGCGACTTATTGCCATATTTTTTCCAGTAGTACTTTTTCCATGCAAGAGGTGTTGCAAATGGTCTTTGCATGGATCACAGGTTTTGTGAATAGGATTGCAGGGATATGCAGGTCCCCTCCCCCTCATTTGCATTGTGGCCCCCCTCATTGCATTGCCCAAGTGCAAACCCAGTTTGCATGGGCAAACTGGACTTTGTGAATACCACCTCTGGGCAAAACCCAGTGTGTCCCATGGAAATCCAGTGTGTGCTCGGGCAAAGTTTTGTGAATCCAGCCCCAAGTCTTTTACAGATGAAACAAAATACAACACTCTCACCACAGATAGTTTCCTGTTGACAATTCTGTTAACAAGCTTGTGGAGGTCAAAATACATCTCAAGGTCAACCCCCTGTATTACAGACTGTCACTTTTTAAAGAAATCCAAATAGCTTTCTGCAATCATTTCAAAAAACATAACTTCATACATTTGTAAACAAAGGGATCCCAGTTTCACATAAAGATACAAACACACAGACACACACACACACAGACACACGCATAAACACATGCTTGCACACACACACATATACTATATATATATATATATATACAGTATATATATAACACATGTACACACACACACACACACACACACATATATATATGTATCTATATCTACATCTATATATATATATATATATATATATATGGAGATCTACAAATAATATTATCCTATCCGGTACAAAAAAATCCTTGTAATACAACAGCAGGCAAAGTGATAATACCATTGTTGGTGACTGATAATACTGTCGTTCAGAAGTGATAATACCATTGTTCCACTTCTGAATGATAGTATTATCACAAACAATCAGCAGCATGAGTTCAATCACCTGCAGGCTTCAAGCGTGAGCTGAGTTTCGAAATTAAAACAGTCTCCTCACAGAAAGACTGCTCGTTGGTCGCCGCATAACCACAAACACTCAAAAATGGAAGCTACTAACACGAACACCACTGAAGACAGAATACGTTTTGTACAGAACTAGGAAAATGCTAATACAATTAAAAAAGCAAATTTCAACTTAAAACTGTTCCAAACATACCTCACAAAACAAGGTGAGCCACGCTCCATTGAAACTATCCCCATAGAGCAGCTAGACTCCAACCTCTCTAACTTTCTCTATCAGTTAAAAAAGCAAGACGGCTCTGAATATGAGCCGAGCACAGTCCAAGGTGTCCTGGGGAGCATCAACAGGGACCTGCATAAAATAAATTACCCTGCATCACAAGTCCTTCAACAGTCTTCAAGCAAACACTAGAGACACTAAGTGCTAAGCAAAAATATTTAAAAAAACTGGGAATGGACAACCAGCCAAGACAAGCAGAAGCTCTAACCGAAACAGACATAGACTTACTGTACACATTGGGCACACTAGGCTATGACTCCCCCACAGCACTCCTTCATATGCTTTTCTTCAATATAGGCTACATTTTGCCCTATGAACAAGCGAGCAATACCTCCTCCAGTGGGGCGACATAGTACTAAGTAAAGACAGCCAAGGAAATGACTACCTAGAATACCATGAACACCAAATGAAAACAAGAAATGGCGTGAACATAAGGGATATTAGACCAGTGCACCCCAGGTTATATCGCAACACCACAAATCCAGACAGAGATACAGTAAGGGCCTACAAACAATATTCTACATAAAGGCCCCCTGCTACGCTACAGCATGATGCCCTGTTCTATTTTGCACCAAATATCAAGCTGAAACCCACCAGCCTATGGTTCAGAGTGATGACAATTGGAGAAAACAAAATTTGTAGCATAATGAAAATGCTACAACAATCTGCAGGGTTACCACCAGAAAAATACATTACTTACTACAGCACAAGAAAAACTGCTATACAAATGTTGATCAACTCCAATGTGCCTCCCACTGATGTAGACCAAGTGTCTGGACATAAAAACATTCAGTCAATCAACAATCACAGTACCTTACCCGAGATGAAACAACAGAAAATATGTGCCATCCTCTACAGAGAACAACCCAGCACTTCAACAGCTCATCCAGCACCTCTTCAGCTCCCACAACCCAGACTCGATACAGCGACTAACTCCGTAGCAGTCCCACAGGAAATGACAACACAAATGTCCTCCAAAAGTTCTCACATCTCCGCAACTGCAGGAAACATATTTGGTTCCCACTGCAATTTTTATGGAAATGTAGCAATCAACATACAGAAATCATCACCCCCACCAAAGAGGCGACAATTTGTTATGTACTCTGACTTGGACTCCGAATAGAACATCTGACTCGTAAAACAAACAAAAATGTTAAAAACTTATATTTTTCATGTTTTCTTAGCCACAGTCATTGGCTCTTCAACAACATTAAATTCTAGACTGTTTTTCTTCACGATCGTTAGTTCGCCTTGTTCCTGATATTACTGCATTGAAACAAACCTTCTGCCAGAACCAAAGGTAAGACAAAATTATTCCTGGCTCCATATATTAAAAAAAATAATGCATAGCTAAGTAAGTATTTCTCGGCAGCAATACCATCTTGAGGTTTTGGGGACTTTGGGTACCTTGAGAGAGAAGTGCCAAAACCTCTCGATGGTATTACTCCATATATCTATGCAACTATCAGCTATTCTATTATATCATATATTCTTTGTAAAACTTCATTAATGCATCAGTTAGGGTGGATACCTCTGCAACAAAAGCAGGGAAATGAGGCATTAGGGTTTCCAATGCTAACGCCCCACCCACAGGGTTTCCACCCCTACAACCCCACCTCATCCAACCACCCTCTAGACACAAACAGGTGTCGGGGTGTGCCATTCAGTCATAAAGCCCTATGCTCACCCCATTCAATGTGTAAACATGCTTACACACTACTGTATAGGACAATGGAATGAGAGTTAAGCCTGGTGACCCCATGGCACACTCCAATGCTTGTTGGTGTCTGGAGGGTGGGGTGAAAGGGGTGGAAACCTGTGGGTGGGGCATTAGGGTTGAAAACCCTAATGCCTCCTTTCCCTGCTTTGTCACCGTGGTATCCACCCTAACTGATGCATTAATAACGTTTTTTGCAAAGAATTTCCCTTCTTTTTCAAATAGTATAATTGTATCCTCATTTTACTGTGGAAGAACAGGGTCCTTAGGACCCTGCCCTCTCATCCCACAATCCAGATAGTACAACAGTGTCCACAGTCATGGTGGGGAGTGCAGGGTCCCTCCACTGAGATGGTACAACAGTATCCATTTATCGTGGTGGGAGTGCAGTGCCCAGGGTCTGAACCCTTCATCAAGATAGTATAACAGTGTCCATATGTCATGGTCAAGATAGTACAACAGTATCCATATGTTATGGTGGGAGCTAGTGTCCTTTGCATCCTGTGCTCCCATCCCTCCATCCGGATAGTACAGCAGTGTGAAAAATGGGAAACACTGGCAAAGGTATGAGCGTGCATAGAAACTGCGCATTGCACGCTCACAATGCACTCATTTGCTGGAATTTGTTCACCAACTGTTCAGCATCAGCATTATGGGACCTCCCCTCATGAACAGTGCCACTGTGATTTTGTTCATCCATCCCAAAAGTTGATTTTGCACAGTGAACCATGCCATTCTGTGTCTCAGGTGTGAAATCACATTCTGGACAGGATGTGCAAAGTAACAGCTGTTCTGTTCATAAGGTGGTGTAAAAAAAGTGGTAATGTTGAAAATCTGGAGTGAAAATATTAAAAATTGGCAGTTATGAGCATGCATAGAAAATGCGCAATACACGCCTGTAATAGGTTTCATAGGTGATCCTGAGCTCTATAAAGACCGAAGTCCATTTAACTCGCCATATCAGTCAACTAATACCCCCTGATATTACTACTATTCAGGTAGCAGTCAAGGGAGTGCTTGAATGCTAACATTGTTTTACTTCCAGCTACCTCAATAGGCAGTGCATTCCAGATTTTAACTACCCTTACTGAGAACCAATGCATACGGACCCATGTATTAAATCTATCCACCTTAAGCTGTAGGGGGTGAGCTCATGAATTATAATTCTGATCTCTAAGATTAAGGCCCAGTTGCTCCCAGAGTTGATGATCAGACAGTGCCCGGTAGATAAGACACATGTCCCCTATCAGCCTACTATATTCCAGGGAATACAGTTCAAGACTTTTTAGTCTTTCCTCATAATCCATACCTTGCACTTCTCTAATTCTTCTTGTTGCCCTTCTCTGCACCTTTTCCAGGGCATTTATGTCACCCTTGTTCCCAGGAGCCCCAAACTGTGCACAGTACTTGGTGTGCGGCCGCACCAATGAGATATAAAGAGGGAGCAAACCTCTTTACTCCTACATTTGATGTGCCTATATATGCAACTCAAGATACCACTGGTCCTCTTAACCACCTGGTTACAATTTGAGTGGAAGTTAAGGTTATTGCTAACCCTAATCCCTAGATCCTGTTCTTCATTCAATACTCTGAGAACCTGCCCTGCCAGAGTGTAATCTAATTCGGGATTTTTTTTACCCAGGTGCATTACTGTACATTTATCAATGTTAAATGAAGGCTTGTTTTCCCATGCCCAAGTCTCCAAATCACCTAGTGCTTCCTGTACTATCAATGCATCAGTTTGGCTATTTACTGGGAATCTTACATGCTCATGAGGGACTTTATCGAATGCTTTGGCAAAGTTTAGAAATATAACATTGACAGAACCGCCTTCGTCAAGTGTTTTGCTTACGCTACCATAAAATTCAAGTAGGTTAGTTTGGCATAAACGACCTTTTGTAATGTAGTAATTTTTTGGAATTGTTTCACCAAATTTTCAACATGGGTTTTATGGGTCCTCCTCTCATGAACAGTAGCACTGTCATTTTGTTAATTTGGAAAGTTGGGAGACAATGAGAGATGCTTTCTTTTTTTCAGGGTAAAATAAAAAAATACTTCAGGGGCGGTTTTCTTTTTTCACAGGTTAAAATAAAAAAAAGTAATTGGCACACTGGGGTGGGCTCCCAGTGTGCTACCAATGTTGTGGGGGGGTCATGATGTTGACAGGGTGAATGGGCACCCCCATTAGCAAAACTTTGAAACAGGATCCATATCAAAATGTTAACGAATTTTGATGCAGGATTCTGCATCAAAGAAAATTGGGGATGTTTTTTTTTCTCACAAATTAAAATAAAAAAAAATAATTGAGCACACTGAGGTGGGCTTTCAGTGTGCCACAAAAGTTGAGGGGGGATAATGATGCCAACAGGGGGATGGGCACCCCATCGGCAATACTTCAAAGTAGGATCCTGCATCAAAATTTTGACAAATTTCAATGCAGCATTCTGCATCGAAGACAATGGGGAACGTTTTCCTTTTTTCACATGTTAAATTAAAAAAAAATTGGGCACACTGGGGGTGGGCTCCCAGTGTGCCACATACATTTTGGGGAGGGGATCATCATGCTGACAGGGGGATTGGGCACCGCCGTTGGCAATAAGAGTGGGCTTGGGGGGGTCATCCAACACTGGGAGTGAGCATCTCAGTGTTGGAAACGTTTAAATAATTTAAAATATATATATTGGTACACTGGGGTGGGCTCCCAGTGTGTCACAATACTGGGGAAGATACAGATCGTCATGGGATTGGGTACTCCGATGTCAAAAAGGGGCAGACTTGATCGTTACAGGATCTTACATCAAAATGTGCGCAAATTTCAAAGAAGATCCTGCATCAAAGTACTGTAATGTGCCACACAATGGTTTTGTATCAGAAAACATTGTGCTGCACATTACAGTACTTTGATGCAGGGTCCTGCATCGAAATTTGCACATATTTTGATGAAGGATTCTGCACTGAAGAAAAGACATCAGGGACGGTTTCCTTTTTTACAGGCTTTCCTTGATTCCTCAGATTGCAGTGCAGCTTTGAAGAGTGCAGACGTGCACCGGTCCAGAGAAGATCGCTAATCCCGAGCTCCAGAGGGGAAGTATGGGTTGGAGGGGGAGTACGAGGAGGTGGGTGCACAGAGGGAGTGTGTGGATGGGGGGACTGGGAGACAATGAGGGATGGTTTTCTTTATTACAGGTTTATTTTTTAAAAAGTAAACATCGAGGACAGTTTTCTTTATTGGGGCACACTGGAGTGGGCTCCCAGTGTGACATATAAGTTGAGGGCAAGGTATCATCATGCCGGTAGGGGGATTAAGCACCCCCATTGGCAATAAAAGTGGGCTGGGGGATTGGGGTCATCGACTTTGGGAGCGGGCATCCCAGTGTCGGAAAGGATTTTTTAATATATATATATAGTCACACTGGGTTGTGCTCCCAGTGTGCCCCACTACTGGGGGGATACACATCCACATGGGGATTGGGCACCGCAGTGCCGGTGCAGGGAGCAGACTAGTCTGATGCAGGATCCTGCATCAAAATGATCACAAATTAAAGTCATAGAGGGACAGTTTTCTTTTTTACAGGCTTTTAAATAATGTCCAGCACACTGGGGTGGGCTCCCAGTGTGGAAAATATGTGTGTGTTTGTGGGGGATACATACCAACATGAGGATTGCACACCCCATGTCAATGGGAACAAGTGGCTCCTCCTGACTCTGCAGCCAACAGCAGGAGTTCCAGCTGCAGCTGCAGAAGTCAAGAAAATACTAGTCTTCTCATACAGAGAATGGCTTACAAACCATAAAAAATTGTTTGGGTCCAGCTTAAAACACAAAATAACATCAGAATACACCTAAAGCGGTCCTCTTTAGCTGTTTTCTGATTTTTTTTTGTATTAAAAGGGTTCAGGGCTTCAACTTTCTTGCTAAGCGGGCAAACAAGATGGCAGCCACAACATAGTTTAGTTGATGCAGGCCTGAACTGTGCAAAAAAGTACCAGCAGTCTGTGCAAAAAGAAATTGGTATTTTTCACACAATAGTCCTAATGTTCGAAAATAAGCTGGTATTTTAAAAATTGTATTTTTCGTGCCTGACATATACATTTTCCCATAGGAAATAATGGGAACATAAAAATGTCATAACTTTTGAACAGATTAATATGTTTTCATAAAACCTTCAATATGCACATCTGTGACCCGAAAGCTTTCTACCCTGAAAATTTCAACCCACAACAAAAGCCATTTTTGATATGCAGCTGTAGAAAATGTTTTTTTCAACACTTTCTATCTCAGAAACCACTTGAAGGAGTCCCATGATTTGGCAGGTCAAGAGACCACCACTGGAGATTATGTATGCCACATTTCATGAAAATCCGTTGAACAGTGCCAAAGTTATAAAGGCTCAAAGTTGGGACTTTAACATACAAGTGCAGTTTCACCCTAACTATACTGGCATGGCCATGCCAGTATTATATATATATATATATATATATATATATATATATATATAAACACAGAAAAAAGCAGAAGAAAGAAAGAAAGAAAGAAAGAAAGAGAAAGAAAGAAAGAAAGAAAGAAAGAAAGAAAGAAAGAGCAACTGAAGAAAGGGAGGTAACAGGGAGAAATTAAGGGACCATTCCATTAGTCAGTTCCTATGTGCTATAAAAAAAATGTGACTGAGCAATCAGACAGGCAAGACACATACAAATAGCAGAATAGGAGAGGACAAAATAGATCCTTGCTTTTAAACTCTGTCTGCAAAACAAATGAGATAGGGTCTTACCAAGACTTACCCAGCACTGTCACAGCATCACATTAAAGGATGTGAATCAATGGCTCAGAAGCAGTGGGGAATTCAAGAATACATGGGACAGACTTACGGCACTTCTGGTGGGTGGGTAGGAAGAAGTAGACTGTTGGTTATTAGGATCCACATCTTATCCAATAGGTAGGGAAAAGAACAGACTAGGTGGGCCATGCAGTCCTTCATTTCAGATTGTTTTACCCAGGTCATATCCAGACCATATGACCTAAGGAACAACAAACTCATCATGCTGAAGATACCTATTACCTGTACCCGGCATGGGAGGGCTGCAATCAGCTACTCTCTAGCACTTATTTGGAACTCTCTTCAAAAGATCCTGAAGTTGAATATCCTCATTCCATTAACATCCTTCAAAAGCTATACACTAGTCTCTTTCCAGAGCCATGCAACTGTTTTCTCAAGGCCTAGTCCTACCACAACCACTTTTTTCTCCCACACCCCTTTTTTCCTCACATTTCCACCCTTAATTTGTTTTGTAGCCTTCACCCACTCAACTCATACCTGACCTTATTCCCACAATCCCACCTCCTTGCTTTAATCTCTCATTACTGTCTTATTTTACTCCTTTTTATTATAACCCAGTTTCTTTGGCTCATTGCCTTGTATATATGTAAATATTCTTGCTTTTTGTTCATTTATAATGTCCTTGTTTTTGTACTTAATCTGTATCTTGTATTTGTGCAAAAAATTGTACCTTTATATTGTTATGACTAATCAGGTCCATCTTGTAAATGAGCTATGCTCAATGATGCTCGCCTGAATAAATAAAGATTTTGATTGATTGATTGATTGGAGTCCTTATCTGCCATCAAAGCCTGTGTTTCTATGTTTTGGGCCTGTAGGGTTCTTTGAAGATGCCAAGTAAGACATATGGGGAAGAAGCTGCAATCAGTGTGAAAGAAGCAGTACATCCTGACCTGATACCTGAGACAATCAGTCTCCTGGGAAGGGGGGTACACAAGATTTTTATGTACCTTAGGTAATGCATAAAAAAGTTGGTACTATTAGATTTTCATACAAGAGGCATTTAGATTCTTTATTACTGATGCAACCTTTAGCTAATTGGCAGGAGAAAGGTGACAACCAGATGCTAGTGCCGACCTTCAAATGTTAAATTGCAATCAGGATTGAAGAAAAAGTGAGTTCAGGCACCACTAGGGGAAAAAAAACAAACAAGAAATAAAACATGCTTGAGTGTCTGATTCAAAAGCTATGTATTTATTCTTAAAACTGGTGGTGGTTATGTAGCACTGGTTTTAACAATAAATACATGACTTTTGAATTAGACACCCAAGGTGGGAGGTTTTCTTGTTTTCCCTAGTGGTGGCTGAGCTCTTTCTTTCTACAATCCAGCCTTCAGCTAACCCACTTTGTAACAGGTTTAACAGTTGATTCTTAAGGATTACCATGTAATATTTTGTAACTATCTCTGTTGGTACTCTCAAATTTTCACACCAGAGGCACTTCAATTCTTTATTACTAATGCAACCCTCAGCTAACCCATTTCGCAACAGATTTAACAGTTCTTTCTTAAAGGTATTTACAGGATTACAATGTAATATTTTGTAACTATCTGTGTCTTCTAACATGTTCATTACAATACATTTATCATGCTCTTTGTTAAGGATCACCATGTTAACCCCCATCTGATGGCTTTAATCCAACTTCTTTATTTTGAGACTAACATTTTGAAGGGCTGCTGTTCCATAGGGGTATGGTTGTTCATTGTTGGTCCTTGTTTCTGTTTCAGTACGTCTTTGCCTTGCTTCAGTGCAGTATTTTCATATACATGAATTGTGTTATTTGTAACTATAGGACCAAATTCAGATTGCGATTTAAATATGCTCTTAATTCTGTGAATTCTTGTAAGAGCTCGCCTCTCTATATTGTATATTGCCTGATATGTTCATATCATAGTCCTACAGCAGTTCAAGTAGTGCATCATAATTCTCTCAGTCTAGACTGTCAGAATGTATTTGGGGTAACCCCCAGTAGTGTCCACAATGTCCATGTTGTTCTCCTATAATGTCAAAATTATGTTTGTCTTCTTGTTCAGGGATGTCATACTGCTTGGAAAACAAATGGTGTGCCTTTCACTGTGATTTCTTCCATTGTTTCCAAAAATGAAAACATAGATTAATTTTCCTAGAACATGTAGAGATCTACATGGATATTAAAGTTATGCACTCTAGGCATTGGTATAGAATTTAAAACCTTTGAATAAAAGTGATTGTTCATCTTTAAAGAGTTGTATGATAGAGTTGTTTCTAACTTGTGTAATTGTGTTGTTGTTTTTTTCTCTCTGAGAACCCTCTTGGTCCTGAAGTTTTCCTCTCCCTCTCCCTCTGCTTCCTCTTCTTGTTCTCCTTCTTTTGACTTTTTGTTTTCTGTTGTTTGCCCAGCTCTAAATAATTTACCTTTCAATTGTTGGTACAGGTCTATGTGCAAGTATCACTTCCGTTATCTAACACTATTTTTTGCCATTGCATTTAGATTTTTGTTAGGTTCAAGTTTCAAGTTTGTTGAGCAGTTAAAGACCATGACAATATGCACAAATAAATTACTACAATATATAGAAAGAAAAACAAATAAGAAAACCTAATCCTTTTACAATATATACTCTCTTTATAAAATAGAAAAGTAAGTAACTTATCTAGAATATATATACGTAATAATAATAAATATGAAATACTAAAAAAAAATCCACTATCTCCTTAAAGTGCATAAGTACAAATACAAAGACAGAATTAAATTAACTGCAGTATTTCCTATAAGCATAAGACTCATCCCATCAGAATGTACATATTTAACCCCATTCAAATTATAATTTTTTTACCAAAACATATTCTAGAAATATTTACCAAGTATTTAGCCACAGACTTGATAACAATATCATCATTAGAGGTAAAAAAAAATAATGAGTAAGTACTCTGATCTATTGTTTGAATAGTTTGACATAAGGGCCAGATCCATTTTACTCTTGGTACAGTATACCATTTACAGGCAAACATAACATGTTCCAAATTTTCCAAAGTAGAACAAGTACAAGAACAATATCTAGAACTAACATAAGTATTTTTCCTGTAAACTGCTTCCAGAATATTGTTTGGAAATACTTCTAGCCTGTATCTAGTACACTGTTTTCTATATTCTACTTCTGTAAAAATGTCTAAATAATGTCTATAATAGTGACAAGGATCATTTGCCCTAAAAAGTGGAAACATTTTCAACTTATTAATGATGTTTAAGTCTAAGGTCTTATGATACTCTCTAACTGATATTTTAAACTAATGATAATTCCTCTGGCCCCGTACTGGTATAGATGAGTTAACCCTACTTTCTGTAGTAACGTAAATATCAAAGATAACCATTCTGATTTTAAATAACCTAAAGAAGACCACAAATATTTTTCATTTAAGCATAGGGCTATAAAACTATTTTGTCCATGTTGAAGAATTCTGATCCAGAAATTAACATTTCTGGCATCAGCTAAGGCCTGCAAGGTAAAAAAAAAAACTGTCTCAGCCCTTAGTATAGTGGCAGAACAAAGATAGGTAGGCCTAAAGTTTCACACAACAATTTATTAATAGGAATATCTAATGTATTCATTTTATTATGATGCCAAATCTCAACATTGAATAAGGCTTGGGCATAATATGTAGCTTGTGCTGCAGTTAAAATAGGCCTAATCGTGTTTCCACCATATTTTTTATTAAATATAAGTAAAGAATTTGCTGTCCTCTTTAATTTTGCTAAAGTTGAGTCCAACTGTTTATTCCACTTCTCATTCCTTGTCAAATGTAGACCCAGATATGTATATCTATCTACAGTCTCTAATTTAACAGAACCCAGCACCCAGGATTACTTTTTTTGCCCTTCAAACCAAAAGGAATAATCTGACTTTTTTGAACATTTATTGACAAATTAAGCTCATTTGCAGTTACTGTGAGCATATTTAATTTGGCTTGCAGTCCAGATTCAGTAAGGGAGAACAAGACTAAGTCATCTGCATAAGCCAGTATGCCACAATGCTTATCCCTAATCTTAGGAGAGTCCGTGTCACTAGAGTTTAAGTCACATAATAACTTGTCAATAGATAAGCAAAAAAGCAGAGGTGCAATTACACAGCCTTGTCTGACTCCCATATTTGTAAAGAAGGTTGAGGAAAATTGTCCACTAATACCTGATTTTACTTGAGCCCACATTAAAGAATATAATTCCCTAATAATTGCTATCAGTTCCCCGGTAAACCCTTTTTCCTTCATTATAACCCAAAGTACATTCCTTAAAACTGAGTTGAATGCTGTACTGAAATCTATAAAAGCAGCAAATAGAATCTGTTTCCTGATTACAACATATTTTTCATAAAGATGTCTAATTATGAAACAGTTGTCAGTTGTACTATAACCAGCCCTAAAGCCAGCTTGAGCTTCGAAAAGTCCCCCCTGTCTTAATAATTCTTCCTTTAATCTATTTAAAATAGGTCAAGAAAAAAATTTCCCAAGGCTATCCAATAGTGAGATAGGCATTTACATTTTAGGATCTGACTTATTACCCTTTTTATATAATGAAATTATTATTGAACCCTTCCAACAATTTGGAAATACCAATTTTTGGACACAATAATTGAAATATTTGGTCAAAATTGCAGACCATAAAGCAGGGTCACTCAAATATACTTCAGAAAGAATCATATCAGGACCAGGTGCCTTCCTTTTTTTTTAAGTTGCTATAATAAAATACACCTCTGCAGGTAGAAATGGTCAAAAAAATTGCATATTAACATTTAAAACTATTCCTACATTATCAACATTAGGAGAGAAAAATGTTGAAGAATAAAAGGAGACCCAAGTTTCCAACATAATATAAGTATCTAATTCATGTTTAATATTGTTCATTCCCTTGGCAACTAATAACCAGTAGGTCTGATAATCCTTATTAGAAATGGCTTTAAGCATGCAGTCCCAATTCTTTTGTTGATATTGTCCTTGTTTTAATAAAAGAAACTTCTTATACTTTTCTCGATATCTATTTGGTTCTGTAGTGTTTTGGGTAGTTTTATTCTGTCTTACCTTTCTAATTTTTTTATTCAATTCTTTTTTTCTTTGCAACATTCCTCATCAAACCATGCATTTTTTTTCTTTATACTTTTAATAGTCTTTGAGGACTGAAGTAATTTTTTTATATCCTCAAAAGTTGAAAATAAAAGCTGATACAGGAGCCCATATCCCATTACACCATTTAACTTAGTACATAGATCCTGCAAGGAATGTTTAATAAGCGGAGATAAATTATTCTGCCATTTAATTTTATTATTACAAATTACAAATTGTGTAGGTTTAGTAGGGACATCAATAACACATTTTATATCTTTTGCTTGTAGGACAAGAGGGAGATGATCACTTTCACCCCTGGTTGGAATCTTCATAAGTTCCCAATCTGTCATATTCCCATTCCAAAAAAGATAGTCTATAATTGAAGGTCCCTTGGCAGAAAAATGGGTAAAATTGCCCTCTTAGTCTCCATGAATCCTACCATTAATTGGTGCTAAATTATATAGGGCTAATAAATCTATTAGTCTCTGACCCATTTTATTTAATCTACCATATTTTGATGTTCTAGGCCAATTAGAGGCTTCTGGGTGACACCAGTTATGAAAGTTACTATCAAAATAATTGTCATAATATCCAATCCTAGCATTAAAGCCACCACAGAGTAATATGTCATCACAAGAAGTTACTGCCCAGCTCTTATGGATAAAGTTCTCCAATTGGTCCCAAAGTGCGGGAGTATATGAATTAGAATTAAATGGAGGGATATATATATATTAACTAAACAAACATGTTTACCTATTTTAACTTTAATATAAATAACCAATATATTTTTATTAGTGTATAAAATATATGCAGTAATATTAGAATTTATTTTAATTAAGGTGATTAAACCCCCTACAGCTCTTCCCTTTTTAGCAACTTTTTCTCCTGGTGTTTGAAAAATGTTATAGCAATTCAAAGAAATTTCTTGATCTTTGTTATGCCAAGTCTCCTGGAGACAAACAATATTAAACTTGAGTATAAATTCTAACCATTTTTGATCCATTAATTTAGAAAAAAAAAAGCCCACAATATTCCAGGAAATTAATAACAAACCATTAGATTTTGTTTCAAAACATTGTTCTTTTCCATTTGTCAGTCAATTTAGCTGTGTGTCCAACAACTCAAATCTATTAGAAGTTGTAACATTGAATAACAGTTTCTCCTAATTTTTTTTAAATAATTTACATTTGTAAATGGTCTGGTGAGAAAAATCATTTGTAGAGACTATATGTATACCTAAAGCATCCAATAGACCCCTATTCTCAATAATCTTGTTATGTGGGCTTAAAAAGCCTATTTTAACAATGAATAGATCACAACCCGGGTCAGATCCCTGCCTTGTTATAGTTAATGCTTTAGGGTCATCTATGAAAACATTCAGAACTTGTTCTAATATATCAACTACTAGATCCTTTAAGTTGTTATTATTCTCATTTTTAATCCTCTCCAGACCATACAGATGCAATAACTTAAGAAATCTGTCAGCCACATTTACTTGATTTGAGGCACTTACTTCCTGTTTGTTCTGTTTATTTCCCTCATTTAATAGTTTTCTCTCCACTATATGTAACCCTGCATCGTCTAGTAATGTTGCTTTAACTAAAATCCTTCTTGCTGCTTCTGGACTTTTAACCAAAATATCCACTTGTCCCATACTTGTACCCTTGTTCCAGCTGAAAACTTTTTCTATTATAAAATCTGGATCTGGAATTTTTAGAACATGTCTAAATATGTTTAACAGGGTATTTTTTAGTTTTCTAGTATTATTACTGAAAACTGATTTTACACCAAAAATACTTAAGTGGCAGAACTAATTATTTAGTATTTAAAGTCCCTTGTTCAAGAGTTCCCTGTTAACATATTCTAATTCACATCCAAATTTTCTGAGACCCACTTCATTAATCCATATCTGATTTGCTATTCGAGGAGCTATACAAAATATAAATAAACAGTTTAAACCATTAACACCCTTGTCATTCCAGATTTGTGAAATATCAGATACAGTTAAATCAGCACCAGTTACTGCCCTTAATAAGTTCACAATCTTGTCCCTTAACTCTTCATAGGGCCAGTTGTGTATCATCTTAAAACCATAAAGTGCCAGAATTACGCAACTACAGAATTATGTGGCATTTTTCATACATGGTTTCTCTAACCGATTCACTGTCCTCTGGTCTTGATTCATTGCTTTGCTCATGTTTGTGCCACCCACCTCCCTATGATCTAAATCTAATACAGTGTTTTCCCAACATTCCAATTCATTATCATTCTCTGAGACAGAATCTTTAAGCACATCTGTCTTTGTTTTTTCTGTATAAGTGAACTTATCAGCGACCAAATTCCCATCATTTATAGATGTCCATACTGTATCCATAACATTCTGTTCCTTACTCATATTATAGATGCTTTCTTTCTTTAATGCCTTTTTTCCTTCTTGCTGACAGTGTATCTTTTCCCTTTTTGTGTTCTTTTTTTATACCCCTGTTTTTATTAGATTTACTTTTACTTTTACAAAAACTCTTACTACCTCAATAATTCTTAATTACTGATGGAAACTCTGATGATTCAGCTGCTGTAGGAGGCATATCAGAAAAGTCCAGTGCTGAAAAATCTGGACGAGGTAATGTTTGAGGGCATTCCATATCAATAGCAGATAATGAACATATACTTTCAGATCAAGGTATTTTATCAAGCTTATATAAAACATCATCTAATCTGGATCCGTTTATCGCTACACTTTCTTTTAAGAGATCTATTTCATGTTTCAGATCTAATAAATGATCCAAGATCATCAAATGTGCAGTATGTGTATTAGATGCAGCTGCACAATATTCTTTGCTTAAAGCAGTAGTAAAGTTTTTTGCTATACCATTATTGGGCTGTTTGTAAAAATTAAAACCAGTAAACTGTTTTAATCCATTTATGGTTTCCTGTAATTCCCCAGCTATATGTTTTAAGTCATTCTGCCAGTAGATATCTGGATCTAGATTAGATTCCCTAAAATAGTCTGTCAAAAATTCTAGCATCTCCTCCATATGTTTGGGAGTATGTGCAGTGAGCTCAGTTATACTTTTAGAGGCATCTAAGTTAATATAAGCTCCCAAGTTTGAATTATCTGCAGGTGTTTGAATATCATACCCTGCTCCTATAAGTTCCATTGCTTGTACTTGAGTATGATCACTATAATCATCATTTAGGCAGTCTTTTTCTATGTGTAAAGGACCCTTGAGTATATTATGTGGTGTGCACAAATTGTTTTCAACCAAGGTCAAATTTCTGTAGTGGTCTTTTATATTTGATTGCTTTAATTGCCTTGCTTTCCCTTTTATTTCATAAGGCTCACTATTTAAGTGAGGTTTAGAAAACTCTCCTTCCTTGCTGAAATTACCTTTACCTTACTTTCCCTTATGGCCTTTACCTTTAGTGTATTTAATATATTTAACCTTTTTCTTTGTGCCTCTACCTTTACCTTTACTTTTCCTATTTTTTTCCCCTTGCTCTGATTGCTTAGAATTTGAGCAAATTATGACAGGTGTCAAATGTAAATTAAGTGAAGTGTGCATCAAATCAATCCTAAAACTATCTTGTTTATACTCTGTTTCCAATTGGCCATTTTGAAGGCCCAAAACCAAATCATCAGTTACACTGTGGTCTATAGCTGTTAAGTTCCCCCCCCCCCCATTGTTAAAATCTGTTTCCTAGTATGGACCATATTGGTGCTGATAATATATAAAATGCAGCAAGTAAAATTTGAGCACACAAAAAAGCTGTACAACCTACTTTCCACAGTTAAGCTCAAATCTGTTGGCACAATAAGTTCCAATCTTAAAGTAATCGTTACACTACAGTTCACAGTACAGCTAATACCAAGAATTTCCTGTCTGATAAATAAATACAAATGATTACCATACAAAGTGTTAGAATAGTCTGGAGCCAGTTCTTCAGAATCACAAATTCAAAGGCCAGACGCTTCCCCAAATATGCCGAGTGAATGAAATACTTCTCACAAACCGTTAGTCCTGGAACAAGCAAGAAAGCAGGCCGCAGAGCAAAGATTCACAGATAGGCGTCTGAAAAATCTCTCACAGAGTTCATCAATTATGGATCGAATTCAGGATCTAATACTCTGTCAATCTGTCTCTTGTTCATAATAGCAGGTAAAACACCAACACCAGATTAAACTCAAGGAACAATCTTGATTCAGCCTGAAAATAGGGTTACGACTGCTGTTCCCACTGTGGTTCACCCCCGATGTATACAGTTGCAGGCTTTCCTCAATGAAAAACACTAAACAAAACAAAACTGCTATTAGTTTCCGCAGTAGTTGATGTGTGATAAAACAGCCCTTTCACAACTACTAACCACTTAACTTAGCTTTTACTACTATTATTCTACCTAAAATTAATACCAAAAAAAACACAGTTTGTCATGAATCTTTAAGAAATTTCAAAGGAAAATTATTAACTTACTTTTAAATGCCAAGAAGAACTGTTTATTTATAAAACCTAAATAATTCCAGTATTCTAAATCTTGTCAACTACAACGCAGATGTTTCTAATGCTGCATATAAGCAGAAGGCCGTGTGAGCAAAATGCTATTATCTCACTAATGAAAAGGGCAATCTGCTCACCTAGCTGACATGTATACCTTTGTACCGGCAAGTTACCTGATCAAAACTAAAGCTCGTGAAAATAAATCTAAAATGTTTAATATTTAAAGAGAGTATATACTTATAAAACACAAAATAATGTAAAGTTTATACATAAAATGACAATATTGCAAATGATATGCTTACAAATATTCAGAAGGCAAACTCGAACATCCACTGCATTTAAGATGCAACAACACAGATAAAGTAGAAATTTTATGTGTTTCTAATAAAGCTGGAAAACTGGAAAACTTTCCTTTGTAAGTCAGTAGGTAAAGCAGGTTGACCAATTTAAAAGGCTTGCTCCTCCGTCATCGTCCGACTGATGTCTCCGCTATGCCCTCTTCACCCACTCGGCAAAAGAGAAACACAGACAATACAGCTCTGCAGGTTCATGGTGCCTTCACTCCACTTCCTTTCAGGCTAAAACCTGCAGGTGAAAACAGAGAAAGAGGGCAGCCCACCAACCAGGATGAGTAAACAATAAGATTTACTGGAAAGAGTACATGCTCTGGTAATGATGGTAGACCTGTAATAAAATAAAAATACGCTATGTAATCCTGCTTTCGTAGTCTACTCTTCAGGCTCTGAAGCATGTAGTTTAAACGTCCTTCCAATCCAGCCTCCAGCAGCACAGTCTCCTCAGAGGTAGTTCTAGATTTTTGTCATTATTGTGATTTCTCTGACCTTTACTTTTTGATCTCCCTCAACTTTGGAAACGGTGCTGTTTTCTTTGGTCTGACACCCACTCAAAAGCTTTTCCACTATCATAATGTGCTTGGTCCCCTAAAATATTTGATTTTCTTCTCAATATTTTCTCTTTCTCTCTCTCATGCTTTGAAATGTTGTGTTTGCAGTTCTTCAACAAGTGCTTTGGTAAATGCTATGTTCTAATTTCTTCTTTCCCCTTATTCAGTTGTGTTGACAGTGTTTCAAATTTCTCACTGTCTTCCATTATTATGAATTTGATGAATCCCAGTAAGCACTCTTCCACTACTGTAATCCAGGATGCCTAATTCTGAAAATGTTCTAAGACACAAGACAATGCTTTAAGCATGGGCAACCCTCTTGGAATTTGACCTTTATTATTGTAAGTTTGAATGGTTTTTATATGTGACGTTAAGTTCTTGTACAAACACTTTTTTCTAATTTATTAGGAGGGATTTTCTACCACCTTCTGATAGTGGATCTATGCCTCCATTCCCCTTGTATGTCCCTTGTAGTTTTGCTTGTGCTTGTCCCCTTTTGTATTACAGTGTTACTGGCATCTCTAAGCTGAAATTACTTTTGGCTTGGGTCATGGAAGCTGTTGTTTCTTCTGTGCCCATGCTTATCTAGATCAAATGCCATATAACATCTCAGTTTATGTTTGTAGTACTGTTTATTTTTTCAAACAGTAGACGGATATAGAAAAGGTAGCCCAGTATGTGAGTCAAGTATATACTTCAGCTCATATCCCAACTTGGCATGCTGTATCAGTGCTGACTTCTGAATACAGGTGTGGCTTCACCAGCCCCATTCATAGATATCGAGCTTATTCAAGCGAGGCTGTGAAAAGTTATCTGAACTTCAGTGGGTCTTGGATGGTGCAGGTATGGGAGTGGCTAAACTACTGATATCATGCAAGTGGCCTACAATTTACTATACTACAGCAGCAAACATAGAACTTGGACAATAAACGTTTCTATGATTAAACCAGAGTTTATTAAGCTAAATGCTGAGTTCAGTCCCAGTCATTATGGAAGGAGTAATTCCCAGGTTCTTCACCAACAAGTCTTTGTCAGGGGGTAGGGGAATAAGAGACAGCATACACATTTTATAGTCCATTACATATGACATCATCATGTCAAGCAAACAAGTGCTGTATAAGTCAAAAGTTTTTAAGCAGTGTTGTATACAAGAAGAAGTATCAAAATATAATAATAATAATATTTATTTATTTATAAAGCACCTTTCCCAAGATCAAGGTGCTGAACAAAGTTTCACTAAAACAAATACAAATAAATAACAACATCTTCAGAGTACTTTATAAAATCACATGAATAAAATCAAATGTTTCAGTCAATAAATAATCAGCAGCGGCATTAATTCATAAGTTCTACCAGCTGGCACTGTCAGGGAAAGCTAAACTAAATCAATGAGTCTTGAGGGCTGACTTAGAACTCTAGATGTTCAGGCAGTCCCACACCCGATGAGACAGAGAGTTCCACAGGGTAGGGGCTGCATATGCAAAGGAACAAATCCCTGATGTCTTCAGACACACCCTAGGAATCTCTAGTAATCCCTCATCAGTGGATTGAAGTGGTCAGGAGGGGCAGTAGGGACAAAAGAGATCTTTCAGGTAACTGGGTTCATGCTCATGTAGGGTTTTGTAGGTCAGTAAGCCAACCTTGAAGATGATCCACCACTGTACAGGTAGCCAGTGCAGTCCACAGTGCACAGGTGTAATGTGGCTGGTCCTAGAAGTACCCATCACAAGCCTGACTGCCACATTCTGCACCAGCTTCAAGCAGCAGACATCAACCCTTAGTAGCCCTAGGTACAAGGAATTGCAGTTGTCAAGGCTGGTGGTCACAAAGTCATGGACCAGGGTAGACAGATCATCAAAGGAACCAGGTGCTCCACCCGGGAAATTTCCTCAGATGGTAAAATGAGGTCTTGACAACAGCCAACACCTAGGATTTCAGAGTCAGCTCATTGTCAAAAATAATGCCTAGGTTATGCACCTGATGTGAGATAATCAGCTGAGCAACCCCAAGCCGAACCCCAGATGGCTGTCCAGCTAACACACCCATCACCTGATGATCTGGGTCCACCACCAACACCTCAGTCTTATTTAAATTCAACTTCAGCCAGCTGACATTCATCCAGACCTGAATCTTTGAGAGACAGTTGTTAAATACTGAGACTGCATCTTCCAGCCCTGGCACAAAGGACAGGTACAGTTGAGTATCATCTGCATAGCAGTGAAAACTCAAACTGTACCACCTAACAATGTCTCACAATGGCAGTATATACACTGTGAACAACATGGGTGCCAAAATGTAGCTCTGTGGAATCCCGCAGGATAGGGGGAGAGTGTCAGAGGAATAAATCCCAGTGACAACTCTCTGACTCCTACCCTCAAGGAAAGATCTAAATTATCTGTGGACCACACCAGATAGTCCACAGATGAACCACAGGTGCTCCAATAGCACACCATGGTCCACAGTATCAAATGCCGCAGATAGATCAAGGAGGACCAAGATGGAACCATTCCTCCAATCTCTCGCTATTAGGAGATCATTGAGTACCATGACAAGGGCTGTCTCGGTAATGCGTCTCTTCCTAAATCCAGCCTGGAGAGAATCATAAACATTGTGGATGGTAAGATGGTCATCCAACTGCAACACAACCACCTTTTCAATAATCTAGCCCATGAAAGGCAGGTTAGAGACAGGTCTATAGTTGGCCAGACAGTTCTGGTCAAGGGAGGTTTTTTTTAGGAGTATTCACATGATTTCCTCCTTTAGGGGATCAGGAAAGATGCCCCTCTCCAATGAACTCCATACTATTTCGGCAAGGATTGGCTGATCTCATTCACACAACAACCAATGAGGAGTCACTTGGGGCCTCCAAACTACAGCTGGTTGGCCACAGAGTCTGGATGACCCTCATGATATCAATGAATTCTGGCCTGCTAAAGTGTGTCCAAACAAACCGGGCATTTGCAACTTCCCACTGATCACCACTGCACCCCATAGAGGGGGTCTGGCAGATCTCAGACCTGATGGTGGCAACCTTATCTGCAAAAAAATCAAGCAAACTCATCACACTTCTCTTGTGAAAAAGCTTGACCAGACTGAAGACAGGTTGGATTGCACAATCTGTCCACAGTCTGGAAGAGCTGAGCTGGTCAGTTATGTGCAGCAGCAATCTTCTTGGACAGGAATTCTGCCTTCTTAAAGGTGATTGTCAATTGATAGATTGTATAATGTTCCATCGATCTAAGCCTGTTGCCCTCCAGGCCCAATTTCTGCCAGGTCCTCTCTAACCTTTGTCCCACACTCCTGAGCTCCTTCAAGTTCCCATCAAACCATGGGTACCTTGGGCATAGGGTGAGGGGAGTGAACATGAACAGGAGCATTAGAATCCAGGACCTCTGTTACCACCATATTATAGGCAAGCACCAGATCCCCTAGATCTGTGCACTCCCTCAACATACCCGATAGATCCAGCACTGCCATTAGGCCATCTGGGGTCACACTCCACAAAGGGCAGTACTGATCCATCTCTGTAGGGGCAGGTCTATTGGGGGAGCCACAAAACTGAACCCTATGGTGTGATGATCAGACCATCCGATTGATTCCACCACCATGTCAGATATCTCCATCCCTAGGAGGAACTCCAGGACACCAGGATAAAGGACTGCTGTGTGACTGGACTTCTCTACTGGGACTATATTGCCCTCCTTCCCTCCCACCCAAAGCTAGTTCTACTTTTATAAGCACAGGATTTGACTGACAACAGGAACTTCATGTTTGGGAGCAGGAAGTGAGTGATCACAGAGCCACCAAAGACCCACCATCCTAGAAGGGTAAGAGTAGCTCTCCAGCCCCCTCTAGCTGCTGGAGATCTGCCTCTGAGCAAGTAAGGAGTCTACTGAGAAATATAGGATATTCTTGTCTCAGAACAGGACAATCAGAAGCTTAAAGGGCACACAGGCAGAAAGTAAGAAGAGGAAAAAAAACAGAGGAAAGAGTAAGGATTGCAAACAGTTAAGGGGCCAGAAATAAGACATGATGGGAGTGGTGGAGTGCAGTGGCTGTGGAGCAGCAGTCTTCCAGGAGATGTTCTGGAGGATGCAGTGTTGTCCCATCTGCAGGCACCTCTCTGGGCTGAGGGAAGAGGTTGCTCATCTCCAGGCTGAGTTGGCCAGGATTTGTGGGACCTCCTCTTCCATCCAGGGACCATCAGTGCCACTGCCGTTGCCTCAGAGGATGCCAAGAAAGAGGAGCGATTGGACCACAGTGGGCTCAGGGAGGGTGATGATGGTGGAACAGAGGCTCATCCCTTCAGTTGTACCTCTCCACAATTCCTATGCCATTCTGGCAAATTGTGGTTCCTCTATGGAGGCACCCGCAGTGGAGACCAAGGAGGATGCTATGAACCTCCACAAAGGAGACCCACAGGAGGGTGGCAGGGGACCCCACAGGGTAAGGAAACAACTCCTGGTGGGGGACTCCATTGTTAGGAAGATAGAAGTGGGGAGGAAGGGGAGAGGGAGGTAAGGTACCTGCCTGGTGCCATGGCTTGGTGGAACAGGGAGCGAATCCTCAGGATTGCTGGAGCAGCTGCACAGGGGAGGGAGCTGGATGTCATTGTCCATCTAGGGACAAATGACCTGGCTAAGAAAGGGATTAGAGAAGTGCAGGAAGAGTTTGTGGAATTGGGGAGGGCCCTTAGACAAGTAGCACGCACGGTAACCTTCTCGAAGGTGCTGCCCATCTATGGCGTAGGAGAGGCTAGGGTGTTCCACACCATGGGATTCAATGAGTGGTTGAAAAACTGGTGTGGAGCTCAGGGATTTGGCTTCATTGGGGACTGGGGGTCCACCTGCAGTGATGCAAGCCTATACTGGCATGATGGGCTGCATCTGTCCAGAAGGGGAACCAGAAGCCTAGGTGATAGGTTTAAACGCTTCATTGGCAAGCATTTAAACTAGCCAAGGGGGGAGGCACTGGAAAGGAGCAGGAAAATCCTAGCCCCCTTGAAAAATAACAGTAGTAAGTGTGGTAAACACCAACATAGAGGTGTTGATAGGGAGAAGGGCAGGGGTAAATGGAGAAAGTGACAAAGGCAAGGAGGACAGGGATGGGACAAAAAGGAGTAAGGCCATCAGGAAATGGAGGGTAATGAGTACCAATGCCTATAGTCTGGGCAACAAGCTCCCTGAGCTGGTGGCCTTGATGGAAGAGGGATGCCTGGATATCGTAGCAGTCACAGAAACAAGGTACACAGAGAACCATGACTGGGATGTTAATATACCAGGATACATAACCTACAGGAGAGACAGACAGGGGAGAAGAGGGGGAGGAGTAGCTCTCTATGTAAAGGAAGGGATAAAAGCAACTGAACAAAAGAGTAAACAGGGAGGAGAGGAGGCACTGTGGGTCACCTTGGAGACTGGAAAGGGCACCACAATCCACACAGGGGTTGTGTACAGACCCCAATGTCAGGGGGAGGGAATGGACAAGGATATGATAGAAGGCATTCTTAGAATGGCAGAGAAAGGGGAGATACTGTTGATGGGAGACCTGAATATGCCAGATGTTAACTGGAGCACATTTGCTGCAGCCACATCCAAAAGCAGGGCCATTCTTGATGCTCTTCAGGTGGCAAGCCTCAGACAGCTACTTTCGGAACCCACTCGTGAGGGAGCAATCTTAGACCTCGCACTCTCAAACGGGGGCAGTGAGAGGATCTCAGATCTAGAACTGGGTTGCCATCTGGGAACAAGTGACCATCAAACAGTGTGGTTCACATTAAACTCAGCTACAGAGTCAAGCCATACAAAAGTGAGGGTACTGGACATCAGGAGGGCTGACTTTGGCAAGATGGGAGAGTGCCTCAGAAAAGCACTAGCAAACAGGCTAGAAGGAGGTGTGGAACAACAATGGGGAATCATCAAAACTGCCATCACAGAGGCAACAAGCCTTTGTGTGAAGCAAATAAACAAATCAAAATGAAAGAAAAAGCCACTATGGTTCTCAAAAGAGGTGGCTGTGAAAGTCAGGAAGAAAAGATAGCATTCTGGAAGTATAAGGAAACACAGAAAGAGCAGGACAGAGAGCTGTACCAGTTAAGGCAGAAGGAAGCAGGAGGGAAGTCAGAATAGCAAAGGCCCAAACTGAGGAAAGATAGCCAACTCAGTTAAGAAGGGGGATAAAACCTTTTAGGTACATCAGCGAGCTTGAGAAAGACAAAGGGAGGGATAGTGAGGCTGAATAGAATGAATGGTGGGGGGCAGAGGGGAGAGTGAAAGCAGGATACTGAACGAATATTTCTGCTCAGTATTCACAAAAGAGGAGGGGAAGTGCCTAATCCAATTAACAGAAGCACTCTTGATAGGGGGGTCGATCCCAGCCCTTTCACAGAAGAAAGGGTTCTGCAAGAACTCCTAAAACTGAAGGTGGACAAAGCAATGGGGCCTGATGGAATTCACCCCAGAATTCTAAAAGAATTAAGGGGGGAACTAATGAAACCACTGACTACTCTTTTTAATAAATCATGGGAGGATGGTGTGGTACCTGAGGACTGGAGGAAGGAAGATGTGATTCCCCTTCACAAAAGTGGAACCAAGACAGAGGCAGGAAACTACAGACCTGTCAGTTTGACCTCTGTGGTAGGGAAAGTGATGGAGTCACTTCTGAAGGAAAGAATAGTTGAGTACCTAGAGGCCAGTGGGGCACAGGACCCAAGGCAGCATGGGTTCACAGCGGGAAGGTCATGTCAGACGAATCTAATTGCTTTCTTTGACTGGGTGATCAATGTAGTAGACCAGGAAGGGGCTGTGGACATGGCCTACCTTGACTTTAGCAAGGCATTTGACACAGTCCCACACAAAAGATTAATAGTCAAATTAACCAGCCTGGGAGTAGGTCCCAGGGTGGTAGCCTGGGTAAAACATTGGCTGGACAACAGGACACAGAAGATAATTGTAAATGGAGTCCACTCTGAAGAAAGAGGGGTTACTAGTGGGGTACCGCAGGGTTAAGTATTGGGTCCAGTCCTTTTTAATGTCTTCATAAGTGACATTGCAGAGGGACTGGAAGGAAAAGTATGCCTCTTTGCAGATGACACAAAGATCTGCAACACGGTTGATACACAAGGAGATGTGGAAAGGATGAGAAGGGACTTGGCAAGGTTGGAGAAATGGTCAGAAGTATGGCAGCTAGGATTCAATGCAAAGAAGTGCAAAATAATGCACCTGGGAAACAAGAACCCAGGGGAAGAATACACAATGAGGGGGGGAGGTAGTAAAAACAAAAAAGGAAAGGGACCTGGGGGTAATCATATCAGATGACCTTAAGGTTAGCAAGCAATGTGAGAAGGCAGTAGGGAGGGCTGGGGGTATACTGGGATGCATAGGGAGAGGCATCAGCAGCAGAAAACAGGAAGTTGTTATTCCTCTGTACAGACAGTTGGTGAGACCCCATCTGGAGTACTGCGTCCAGTTCTGGAGACCCCATCTCTGCAAGGACATAGACAGGATAGAGGCAGTCCAGAGGAGGGCAACTAAAATGGTGCAGGATCTGCAAGAGAAGCCGTATGAGGAGAGACTAAAGGATCTTAATATGTATTCCTTGAGGAAAGAAGGGAGAGGGGGGACATGATAGAAACTTTTAAGTACCTCAGTGGAATCAACAAAGTCCAAGAGGGTAGCATCTTTCAGAAAAAGAGACATGCAAGAACAAGGGGACACAATTTAAAGATGGGGGCGGTTTAGGGGCAATGTGAGGAAGTATTATTTCACAGAGAAGGTAGTGGATGCATGGAACAGCCTTCCTGAGGAGGTTGTGGGGTCTAAAACTGTGGGAGAATTCAAGAATGCATGGGACAGACATAAGGCAATTCTTGTGGGGGGTAGGAAGAAATAGGCTGTTGGTTAACTAGGATCTGCGGCCTATACTGTAGGTAGGGAAATGGGCAGACTAGATGGGCCAAGCGATCCTTATCTGCCCTCAAAGTCTATGTTTCTATGTTTCTATGAACATCAGGTCCAATGAGTGACCTCCAGTGTGGGTTGCAGAGGTAACAACCTGTGTGATGCCCAATGAGGTCATTAGCTGAAGGAAGTCACAACCAAATTGTGGGAAATCATCATCAAGCCAGGCATTGAAATCCCTCCCAAATCAACCATCTAGGGGAATCCCCATACCACATCAACAATGAAGTCTGTGACTTCCTGCAGGAACTCTTTCCACTCTCTGGGTGGACAGTAGATGAGCAATATCCTGCACTCCACACCCACACCCATGATACACTCAAAGGAGCTGGTGGACCCCACTGGTGCCTCCATAAGGCCCATTTCTAATCTAAAACAGATGGCTACACCCCCACCCCTATGATCCAACCTTGGACGGTGTATCACCGAGTACCTGGCTGGAACAGCTGAGGCCAAAACTGGGCCGGCATTCTCATCCAGCCAGGTCTCGGTGATGCACACCAGGTAAGATATCCCAACAATATCTGCTATAATAGCAGTCTTGTTTTTGATGGACCTGGTGTTACATGACACTGTCCGAGTAGGATAAGTAGTTGAGGAAGACTGTGCCACCTGCCTGCATTGAACAGAGCCCATGGGTATGGGAATGAGACAGGGAGGACCCCTATTCTGATCCCATTTCACCCCAGGCATCTCCTTGTCCCCACTACCTCAATCCGACCACTCCTCTCCATTCCCCCAGGCCAAGCTTCCCCCCTTTTCCTTCTCCTAACTATCTCCAGGACACAACATTTACTGTATGCCCCAGCTGACAAAGGGGGACATTCAAAGGGGTGAAGGTCCTTGAGCTTGAAGTGGGAATAGTGCCTGACCATCTTTCTGCCCTCCCAATACATTCTAAAAAAGCAGAGACAACAACACATTCAACACAACCTAAATAAATATCAAAAATCCAGTCACACACCCATGCAACAAGTACACACTCAAACAATATTCCAAAACACATATAGCACCCACTCACCCACACAGCCTTTCTCTCCAAACTTAAAAATTCAACCATATCTAAACAAACACACATACAGACAATACTACAACTACCTATAACACCACACGCCCTTCCAACCTTCCACTCTAACCTAAAATACAGCTAATATATTTCCAGCAATAATACCCCCCCCACAATCCAAAATAACAATGTGAAAATGATACATTTTATAGCAGCATGTAGAGGAATATTTTAGCTGTAAGGAGCAGTCACCAAATGTCTCAAATATAGAAATAATGAACTCACAGAGCTCCCACCTCCATAGGTAAATGTTCAGTATAATCTCTACTAGCACTACCTCTCATGTGGGCTGGAAAAATCAACAGAATTATTCTGAATAAATAGTTTTTCAGACAGTCTCACTGCCCATGAAGTGTAAAATTGGTCATAAACTTATAAAAGAGAAGAGGTCTGACTGTGTCCTGTATCAGACTCTCTCTCTGGATATCCAGATGCCTCCTTCGGTTCAATGGTCTTCTCTCTCCAAGACTCAGGAGCTTACCAATGCTGGTTATGGGCCCAAATAACTCCACCCCAGGAGGCTGCCACCAGACATATCTGCAACTATGACTTCGACCCTCAGTTGGCATTGGCCCACCAGCCATCCACCCAATGGCCTTGGAGTTTCTGGAGACTGCTTGCCCATTCTTCAGCTTGCCTAGTCCCCGGCCTCCCACACGGCCATGGATCCAGCAGTCAGCCACCCCAAGGGTCAAGTCAGATCCCCCCCTTCATGCCAGCAATAGACCCCAGAAAACAGCAAGTCCCAAACTTCAGGGACCAGTTCCACTTCCAGTCTTGCACCGAAGGTTCACTGGCAGATTTTCCAGCTGCAGTCCGTCAGAAAGATCTTCATCCAACACAAGCTCCCAGCATGATGGTTTCTCAGAAAGGCAGATTCATCCCACTGGCTCTCCTCACCTTGGATCACTGACAAGAATGCCTCTGACCCGCCTCTCCCCTGGGTGACCAACAATCCAGCAGGTAAACCACAGAGTGTAGATTTTAAAGTGGGCAGATTACGACCAATCTATCAAGAGGATAATAGTCCAAACAATCCACAATTTGACTTAAGACAGTGGAGTCACTTAGCTGAATGATAAATAGTAGCTATAAAAAGTTGGTGATTCAAAGTCTAATCACTCTTAACCTATTTCAAACCCCGAATAGTGTACCTAACCTCACTTCCTCAATTTAATAGCCCTATATAGCTGCAACTAAATTATCGCTATCTAACAAATGAACAAAAAACAAATGGGAGAAATAAATAACTAAGTAATAAAAATTAAAAGTTGCTCTGCTCTACAGCTCCCAGACTGCTAACTAAGTGTGGCCACCATCTTGCATCAAAGGTCTATATAGCAAGAAATTATCCCCTGTTACTAAAGCAGCTGTTCACAAGCATACAAATGATTTCAAATTGTATGTTTTAATTTCCTTGTGTAAGCACTAAGATAGAAGCCCCCCCCCACTGGGTGGGGGATAGCATAACCTACAATAACCTTTACAAGAGTTGCTGGGAGGTCTCTGGGGATCCATAGTATGATATGCCATGGGGAGTCATGTGTATTTGTAGAGACAGAGAGAGAGAGAGAGACAGAGAGAAAGTAGCTCCATCTGCAGTTGTGGACTTGCTGTTGCTTTCGGCTGGTTGCCCTCCTTGCAGCACGACCCTGTACCTCTTTTTTCACAGAAGCTATTTCTGGATCAAAGATTTATGAGCTCACTTTATTGTATTGGCAAGGCTATCAAATAGGATATTCAATGAAAGTGACCCTCAATTTTAGCCAGCCTCAGACTAATACATGCTGATGTTTCTTAATAAAGATATATGGTACTTGTTGCCATATGGCTAACACAAATAAAACCAGGATGGCAAATCCTTTATTCCAGGTATAACACTGTTATCCTAGACATTTACCCCAGAGTGGATCTACCCCCAATTTTAAATGAGGAATCTGCCAGTGCATGAACTACTTAAGTAAGTCTAATCTTCCCAATTATACTTGATATGAAACTTCAAAAACTGATCTCGCTTTTGACTTCCACATTCTGTAATGTGAAAAGTATCCTGACTTACAAAGAACTGGAAAGACTTCCAAATTTGGAGCCATGGAAGCTTTTGACTTCCACACAGAAAAACTACATCACAGATATTCAGTTTTTAATTTTTTTTTTTTTAGGATTGTTGGCTGAGAAAGACAAAGCTCATTTCCAGATGCATCCTGGGAGCAAAATTAGGTTATGTGACTTTTCTTAGGGCCACACAGTTTGCAAGTTATGGTTTCTGGTTTCAGACCCAGATCTGCTGGGTCTCCATATCATAATGTGGTGCTTTTACCCTCTAAGTTAGAACCCAGATGTTAGAGTAACAGTTGGTTATTCACCCCCCTTGGAGCATAATGTGGCACATGGCGTAGCCAAGTGCCACAGTGCACCTAGGAGGTTATTGACTTTTACTCTAATCTCTGGGAGTGCCTTATCACTCTTAAAAAAAGAAAATATTTTTTAAAAGTGTTAAACGTGTGTCTTATTATTGGTTTCTCACAGAGGGAGATTTTTAATAAAACATTCCATTCATATCTGCCTGAGAATGCAGGCTCAGTATGTCATTATGAGTAACTGCAGTCCATCAGCAGTGTCAGTAAATACTATGTTGCTAGTATTTCAAGAGAATTCCTGCGCCATGGTAAAAAGGCTGTATATGACAGTTTGGGAGATTAATGTTAGAGTCTCTGCATGCTGACAGCCAGTGAGATTACAGTGTTCTGCAACATTATTTATAATGGTACATATCAAAAAGTCATGGGATCTAGTCCCACTTCAGGAAGACTGGTTAATACCTAACTCTGACACTATTGTGCAGCAGTGGGGTTTACAATATTGAGGTGAAATCCTTTACATCAGACTAAAAACTGAGGTCCCTTCTTCCCATCTCTGGTGGCAATCCAGTTGGAAGTTACAGATCCCAGAGCACATATCATAAGAGTAGAGATTTTCTCCTGTGGACTTGCCAACAATTCCCCTGTCAAAAAATGTGATCCCTGTAACCCACCTCACACCAGGGCACACCTCAAAACATGCTGCCACAACTTACAGTAGTGTGCCTTTCCTTGTCATAAATTACAAATAACTATTAAAAGGGATATATACAGTATGCATATATCTATATACAAACTTTGATTTTATTGGAGAAAGGGGTGTTCCTGAACATTGCATTTTAACATTTGAATATTTGTTATATGATAACTGCATATTAATTACATGAACAAGTGTAACCTAATGGTTAGTGTGCATAGCTGTTAACCTGGAATCCCATCAGCACCAATTACTCACTGTGTGACTGTGAGCAAGTCATTTAACACCTCTGCATTTAACTTCTCTCCCTCTCTCATTCTTTTTTCCTTAAGCTTTGTTAGCTTTTCTTAACCTCCCTCTATATTTTTTAAGCCTTTTTGTGTTCACTACATGGCTAACATGGTGTAACTGTTCATAACCTGTAAAACATATTGGCATACTAGTTACATATGAAAGGTGCTATATATGCAATAACCCATGACAGAGCATGTATTTCTACAGTATTAATGAACACACTGGGGTGGATTTAAAGGCATGAGGCCAATGGCCAAGTGACTTTCAGCACAGCCAGGAAGTGCATCAATTCTTATTGTGCTTATAAAATGGATTTTTTTAATGGAAAAAGGTTTTATTTTCCATTAGTTAAGTTGTTGCTAGGTAGACTAGGTGCATCTGGTAACAAAGGTTGTGAGCCTTTGAAAGAACCAACCAACAACCAAGCAACAACCAGCAACCAAGATAGTACAATGCATGCTGGGGAAACCATATGAACAGAGGTGTAGTGGATTTGGACCTGTACCCATTAGAGACTAGAAGGGAGAGGGGGGACATAATTGAAACTTTTGAATATGTGAAGGGGATAAACAGGGTGAAGGAGGGGAGCTTGTTCTGAAGGAAGGAGGGGCCTAAAACTAGAGGGCATAGCCTAAGATTGGAAGGTGGAAGATATAGATGCAATGTGAGGTGGCGTTTCTTTACAGAGAGGGTGGTGGAGGCCTGGAATAAATTACCTAAAGGGGTGGTGGAGGATGAAATAATGGAGGGATTTAAGAGGGCATGGGACAGACATATGGGATTAAGACATGAAAAGGAAGGGGTCGGGCTCTCCTCCGAAAGAGTGCAGAGGAGTAGGGGAGGGGGGAAAGGTCAGACTCGATGGGCCAAAGGGTCCTTTTCTGCCATTAGATTTCTGTGATTCTGTTATTCTATGATTCTGTGAACCCAGGAATGCATTTATTTTGAAGAAACCCATGCCCTGTAGTGGGTTTGTGTGTTTAAAAAAGTGGAAAAATGTTTATTTTAATGGAAAAGGGTTTTATTTTCATTTGGTCTGGTTGTTGCTATGTAAATAAGAACAGGTTAATTTTAAACTGTGCTGTTTCTAAATAAATAATCAGGTCAAGTGCTATGTTTTAATAAGTTGCTTGATTTTGTCAGTTTTTATATCACATTTTATAAATGTAATTAGACACCTTCCTTTCATTTCCTAATTTGCTGTAGTCCAGTCTGACCATTTTTATGGCAGTGGGCAGAGCCTATAGCCATCCTGCTTTCACTTGAAAAAAGATGTTTCCATGGAACACCTCTTTTAAGCGTTTTCAGTGAATCCTTCCATTCTGCAAATCTCTATGGCAGTTAAAGAAATACTCCCTTCTTTCTGCTAAACTACTATTGCATTTTTTGTTCTTTAATTTATACTTGTAGGCATGATGAGCATTACTGACCATTTTCATATGCAACAAGTTTACAAATGACAAATACAAACATTACACACATATAACAAAACAGAATAAATAACAATTACACAAATACAAACAATATCACAGGAGAATATTATTCCTGAAAACAATTGCACCTATCATTTTCCAAAAACCAATCTTGTAACAACTTTTTAAAAGTATGCATTGTTGACTGATTTGTTATTACAGGAGGAAACGAGTGAAAATGAATGGGGGCAGTATACTGGAGTAATCTTTGACCCAAATTCTTTTTGACAAGGGGACTAGCAAATTTCAAATTATTTTGAGATTATATCCCACATGAATTTAAGAGTGAGAAAAAAAGAGCAGATATGGGGGGGTCAGATTCAAAACTTGTTTAAATAAAAACAAAGATGATTTATAACAAATCCTCTTTGTTAATGATAAACAACCAGATTTCATGTATTATTCACATGAATGAGTATTAAATGGTGAACCAGTTAGAAATCTTAAGATGGCATTATAAGTGACTCTTAACTTATTAAGTACAGTATTTGAGGCAGCTGAGTAGATATTAATCCCATAATCCATAACACTAAGTAATAAACTATGCGTTAACTTTCTAGATTAATTAGTAAGAAACAAACGTATCCTGAATAACATCCCTAACCGCTGGTGTAGAATTTTACGAAAGTAGTCTATATGAAATTTAAAAGATAAATGTGAGTCCAAATAAACATCCAAATATTCAAATGTGTTAATTCTCTCTATATAATTACCTTTAAGGTCTGAAACTAATAACAAAGGTAGGGGTTGACAGGGGTCTATCCTGGGCCCTGAAAATATCATTAACTTTGTTTTATTTGTATTCAAAACCATTCATCTAGCTAATAACCTATACTGAAAAGAATCAAAATCCTCTTGAACAAATTTCAAAGCTTCACTTTGACTGTCTGAAATGCTAAATAAAACAGAATTATCAGCATAAAGGGGCATAGATGACCTCCTGCAACTTAGAGAGGCAGAATTAATAAACAAAGAAAAAATCATTGGGCCTAGGATAGACCCATGAGGAACACCACAATGAGTATTACAGAAATTATAATGGGCACAATTGATAACAGTACAGTGGCTCCTTAACTGTAAATAATTTGGAAACCAGGAAATAACTGGGACAGAAACATTAAACTTACTGTGGACTGAAGGTAGTATATTAAAAGCAATCAGATCGAAAGGCTTGGTGAGGTCCACAAATACGGCTACAACAGAGCGCCCCTTACCAAGGGCACTCTGTATGCGGCTTGTGAACCTGACCAAAGCTGTCTCTGTATTGTGTTTTTTCTTGAAACCATGTTGGGCTTTAGAAAGTAGACTATATTTTTCTAAATATTCTGTTGTCTGATCAAAAATAATTTTTTCTAAAACTTTTGAAAGTGGAGCAAGAAGCGAAATTGGTCTATAGTTCGAAATTATTGATGAATTTCCACCCTTAGTGTGGAGGAGTTGTGGGATAACAGATGGACCAGACACCGAACTTCAGGTTCAACACACAATCTGAGTGTGATGTTTATTCAAAATACAAGAAATAAGCTTTTGCAATGCCATATTCCTTCTGCAGTACATCAGTTTTCAGCCACAGAATATGATGGTCTTTTCTGTGCACTTAGCCAGCACCTACTGACACTGATCTTAGATCCAATTCACTAGTTGAGATGTAGTGACCCCCCCTACGCAAGCCCCATTTGCTTGTGTAATGGGGGCTCAAAAATAAAATAAAAAAGTTATAAATAAAGAACCTCAATGCAGAATCACTGAAAGAAGGGTTACCCCAAAGGGCATTGGCAACAAATCAAGTTTCAAAGAAATACAACATCATACATACTTCCATAATGCAATGCATCATTGGATATATGCAAATCACCGTGGCATTTCTGGCTTGTTAAGTTTACAACAATTTACATGCATTTTAAATAGCACAACTAGCTTAATTTCTATAATAGTCACCTAGTACTTTTTACCATTATCAAAACACCAAGTGCCATGGTATTTTAAACATTTACAGGTTTCATAAATGTAAGGCATATACATTAAGGTATTTTATAACATAGTGCTATTACATACTAAATCCAACAACAATAAACACAACTTTTTTTTACATATACTTGGAGGTCACCACAATAACCTCCCAGAACGAGGACCTGAGAGGGAAAAGGAAAATCAAAGAGGACACTATAGCATAGTCAAGAGAGGGAGAAGGGGTGCCCACAGGTGGCCAACCTTATGGACTAGAAATAGTAAAGGACAGATTAGGCTTAGAAATAGAAGAACTGTTGCAAAAGATTTAAGAAAAGGTCGGTCCTCAAGAGTGACAGGATCTCCTAGTCACATATCCCCCACCTTAAAAGGGAAGCAGTTATTGCAGACTGCTTACCACCTTCCTGTCCCAGGAAGGGATGTAGCTTCTACCCATCCATCTTCAGAAGCTACGTCTCAGGGTCCCTATTAACGATTAACATTTCATCGTAAACATAGTGGACATCATCATTCTTTACCCTGAGGCATAAACATATTTCTCAACAGAGACTAACGGTACCTTCCCACCTCCTTTTAGGGAAAGTTTGTTATATTTCTTAACCAAAAATCTGGATGGCTATGAAGTCCAGTACCATGTAAAGACTTTCTCTGGGGTGAGTAACTACCTGCTCCAACCCCACCAGACAAGTCAGTTTTAAGCAGGGGCCCATTCCTATGTTCAACCCCTCTACATAAACCTACTATGACTCTTGATTCATTTCACTTGTTACAGATATAGACACCTGAGGGTAGACACTCAATGTGTTACCCCAACACAGGTTCCAATCCATTTTCCACCCATTTCTCCTTTGTAGGTTTTCACTCAGAAAAGAATAAAACACACGTACCACCTCAGACTCCTTGTCTGCCCTTGGGTACCTCTTTCTTTGACATTAGGCCCGCCCCCGATCAAATATGTTACACTTTTGCCTACAGAAAGGGACCACTGCAGAGCCACATCTGCCCTTGCCTGCAACTAACTTGACCCCTCTGTCTTACACAAAGTGTCTGCGGGAATATGAAAGGAGCAATAGTAGTTTCTACTCTCCTATTTCAACCCTTTTATAACCTGTGGCCCCAAATCCATGGTCATCTTATCCCCAGGCAGGTCTCTACAGAAACCTACAGGACCCCAAGAAACCTCTCATGCTGAATACCCTGCAGTGTTAAACAGCAGGTTCCTAAACCTTTTAACTCTGGGGTGTCTCAGTAAACATCTTTTTTAATCACTGAGCTATTTTCAGCCATCTGTTACCATCTAGTACCTTGTGACCCATGTGAGCGTGAGCCCATAGGTGGCCAACCTTATGTACTAGAAATAGTAAAGGATAGATTAGGCTTAGAAATAGAAGAACTGTTGCAACAGATTAAAGAAAAGGTCGGTTCTCAAGAGTGGCAGGAGCTCCTAGTCACACTTAGGAACAGATCTTATACAGGCCTTTTTCCACATGGATGGAAAACATCCAGAATGAATGGATAAATTAAACAAGGATGTTAAAGGGACTTCCAGGAAATCAATTCCAGCCTTAATCAGGCGATAATCTGTATCATCTAATACTAAATTTGGTCTAATGTTCAGTTTTAATATATAGTCCTTAACCTGTTCAATGGTCACATTACTAAACTGAAACATGGAATAGGACTCGTATTTAAACATTGAGTCATTCTGAGGTAGTTTTTGAAAGAATTTTAAATTATGAGGGTCCAATGCTGGGGGTGGTGAATGGGGGGGGGGGCTATAACTATCAAGATTTCCAAAAAAATAATTGGATGCCTGGGCTACCTGTTGTGGTTCAGTCACTATTTTCCCCTCCAAACTCAGAGTAGTAGTAGGAGTTTCCCTAGAGCCCTTCCCTAAAAAGGTCTTTAAGTGCTCTCCATGTGTGTTTAAAGTTACCCTGACACCTATTCTGAAAAGATACACAATATTGTCTTTTTGTTCTCCTTGTTAATGTCTTGCATTGCTTACATATCATTTAATATTTCTGATGTAAAGAAATATCCCCAGAAGCCTTATACTTTTTTCAAGCCGTGTCCCTCATTCTAAAGGCTTTCAATAACTCTGGAGTTATCCATTTTTGCCTATTAGCTTTAACTCTTAAACATTGAATTGGAGCTAACTTATCACATACAGAGGTTAGTAGCATATTAAAAACCTCTATGAATAAGTTTACATCTGTAATGGACTCTAACCAGACCAAGCTTCTGAGTGACAAACCTTAATCACAGTATAAAGAACGCGTTTCTTAAAGTACCTACATTCCAATATGGATGGCAGACCTTGTTTTATTCTTACTGACCATTCACAGGCAGTCGGACTATGGTCACTGATTACATCACGCAGGACCCCGGAAGAAATAATCCTTTCATTATGAGAAACTAACAACCAATCAAGAGCCACACCATGGATTGTTCTCGGGTTCTGCCTGGTGACGTCAGATAGCATCTGAGAGAGGCCTACTTCCAATAGAAGTTCCTGCACCTCCATCCTAAATTTAGAACCCCAATCTTAATTAAAATCACCCATAACTATCCATTCATGATTTGAAGGCAAATATTTCTTAACCTGCAAGACCAGTTTCCATCCATTTTTAAAATGCCCTGGTGGTATATAAATTGTACTCAAACACAAATGCTTGTGTTGCCCTAAAATAACATCCACAGTTAATATATCACAATTAGAATCACAGTAATCTAAATCAAATAATGTAATGCTAAGATGAACCTTGAAATAAATTAGCACCCCCCCTTCTAGTACCAATTTGGTCCCTCCTAATCAAACTATATCCTGGCAAAGAAATCTCAGTTGAAGTAATATTAATATAAAGCCATGTTTCTGATAGTGTTATTATATCAAAATTATGTTGGTCCACCCAGACATTAAATATATCCCATTTTGCAATGAGACTGTGCACATTAAGGTGGACCAATCTGAGAGGGTTGGTTACAGGATAATTAACACCATCCAGGTTATTAAGAACACAGGGGCCAGGGTCAGGATGAACAGAACCTGAAATTAATAAAAGTAGCAATAGAAGTCTTCTGGAGGCCAATTTGTTTAAGAGCTTTCTCTCATCTCTGGTAAGAATTCTAACTGTACTCCTTTGCAGATGAAATGTCAGAGTGCAGCCCATTAAATTATGGTACACAGTCCAATAATTTCCAGAAGACTCTCCACAGAGAGAGAAAAAACCAACACCCATCCCAAAACTAAAAATGATAGATTCATTAAGATGTTGGAACTCCAATGAACATCCATCAGGAGACCTAATCTCATTTTTCCCTTGGTCATCCAAATAAACAAATAATAAACAAATTCATTATTAAAAACAAGCAATGTCTAAACAAAAACAAAATCTTCCCCCTGTTTTCAATTGTCAATAAAATGTATTTAAAAAACAAGCAAAAACCTGTGGCCTGGTATTCCTAATAATAATTCAGCAGCTTCCTTCTAAGATTTTCTACTAGGAGTGGCACTCGTGCCACTCACGCTTGTGCTCCACTCGTGATGTAGTGAGCAGTGTGAACATTTAAAGAGGCAAAACTCTATCCTCCTTACAGTGTCAGTGGATAATTACTCCACCCAGTGTCCAGGCTGTAGTTCAATTGGAGGAGGTTGCCTGTCTCAGGTGAAGGTTGGTCTCTCACTCCGCCCCTACACAGATGAAATATAGACTTAGCTGGTGACCCACTCTTCTGCACAACAACACACAATTGTCTCACCACTGTGGATCCTGTATTTTGAATCCATCTCCCTTGTCCTCTTAAGCAGCTTCAGGGGAATATGTGCACAACTCGTTTCAGCCTCTGAGTTGAAAGCGATCTCCAGCTGAGCGAGCAGCATGAACGTTTAAAGGGACAAAACTCCACCCCTACACAGATGAAATATAGACTTAATTGGTGACCCACTCTATCGCTCAACAGCACACAACAGTCTCACCATTGTGGGTCCTGTATTTGGAATCTGTCTCCCTTGTCCTCTTAAGCAGCTTCAGGGGAATATGTGCACTGCTCGTTTCATCCTCTGAGATAAAAGAGATCTCAGACAGCCTGCTTTATGAAATTACTATGCCAAGATCAACTTATGGTTTATATCTTGACATGCCTAATTTAACAGCAGATTATGAGTTATACCTTTGAAGTTGGCAAGAACACATCTTTAAGGGGTTTTTGGTGTATCCTTCCATTCTGCAAATCTCTATGGCAGTTAAAGAAATAATCCCTTCTTTCTGCTAAACTATTATTGCATTTCAGACAGCCTGCTTTGTGAAATTACTATGCCGAGACCAACATATGATTTATATCTTGTCATGCCTAATTTAACAGCAGAACCTGAGTTATATCTTTGAAGCTGGCTGGCAGGAGGAGAGTTTTATGACCGTAATTAATCAGCCAATTGCTAGTTTATTTATTTATTTGCTTTTGTTAAAAAGGTAAGCACTCTGGACAACCAAGTGCCTATTTTCAGGTGTGACCCGGGAGAGTTACAGAGTAAACGGGAAACATAATACGGCGTTGAGGTAACATACAGGAGCCACAGGCTCAGGTAAGCAGTCTAGCAACATGTTACATAATAGCATTGGGAGGTAGAATAACATCAAATAATGACTCAAAATAACATCAGAGAACAACACGAAAGAGAATAACATAAAAAATTGTTGAATGTACATGTATGCCATTGCCTGACATGAGCACCTAAAATGAGAGAGAAATGAAAAAAACAAAGTAGAAAGAAAGCGAGTACTAATATGACAGAATTGCCTCTCTAACAGGGGGCAATAAGTGCCTTATGAAGGTTAGCAGCAGAGATTTAACAACGGCCAGTGAAACCGCTCACAGGGCAGCTCCCTCAGAGAATCGGGGTCTATGTGGAACATAGACAGGCCAAGGCAGTTATGAGAAAGATCCATAGGGAAGTTTTGAAGTAGGTATGGGATGGAAAGGCACAAACTCGGGAGGGAAGGGAGTTCCACATTCTTGGCATGTGGACGGAGAAGGCCCGGTCACCTGTGAGGGTGCAGGACTTGGGAACCAGGTGGGCCTGTGCAGCACTAGATCTTAAGTGGTAGGCAGGGGTTGCATGTTTAAGGGGAAGGGTGAGTGCAGAGGGAGTGGCCGTTCTAACTATGGTATCTATGAAGTTGTCAAGGACAAAGGTGTGGTGCTTTTCAGGGGGGAGCCACTCTAGCCATGAGTAGTGCTCACAGCAATGCGTAAGGCAAGGGGCAGAGAGTGCGAAGTAGCATATGTTGTTGTAAGCAGTATCCCATTTCACAAGGCTAGAGTTCAGGACAGGGGCAAAGGCAACGAGCCCATAACAAAGCGTAGGAAGGAGTATCCCCTGGCTATGGCAAGCAGAGCGGCCAGGATGAGGCAGTCCTTGGCTCTGTAGGCAAGGCCGAGTTTGCCATTCGTGGCTTTACATACATTCCAAATATGCATGGTGAGATCCAGTTGGGAATCAAGGGTAACTCCTAGATACTTGACAGAGTCAATGACTGGCAGGAGGGAGCCATTAGCTCCATAGATTTTTAGAGGCACCAGGCAGGCAGAGGTTTTGACCATAGAGCCAAAGAGCATGGCCTGGGTCTTCTTCAAGTTGACGGTAAGCTTATGGCCCCCAAGCCAGTTCTGGATAAGATCAAAATCAGAGTTAAGCCATGAGTTGATGATAGTAATATCCTGGGAACTGACCAGGATGACGAGGCCATCCGCGTATAGAGTTGGGTGCCAGTGAGTAGCAGCAGAGGGCAGTTCATTAATGAACAGGGAAAACAGAATGGGTACAAGGACTGATCCCTGGGGGACCCCGCAGTTAACTGAGGAGAGGGCTGAGAGAGTGCGATTGAAGCAGGTGTATTGCTGCCTACCCGCAAGGTAGGTGGAGAACTAGTCAAGGGCTTAGTGGGAGAATCCTAGAGAATGCAGAGTGGAGTGGAGGAGGGAATGGTCAACCCGATAGAAGGCCTTAGAAAGATCAACGAATATGGCCCCAGTCATTTTGCCTTGGTCAGTCATGGATCTGATCTCAGAGGTAACCATGGCAAGAGCAGTCGATGTACTGTGCCCTTTTCTGATGCCATGCTGGGCAGGGGAGAGAACCGCATAACCCTGGAGGTAGTGGGAGAGTTGTGAAGCAACTGCCTTTTCAAGGAGCTTGCAGGTAGCAGACAATATTGTGATGGGATGATAATTATTGATATCTTTGGGGTCATCTTGTTTGTAAACAGGGACAACCTTGGCAACCTTCCATACATCTGGGATGATCCCCCAGATAAGAGAAGAGTTAAAGATATGAGCAACCAGCCAGGTGAGGAGGGGAGCCCCCAAGCTAAGTAGTTTTTGTTCAAGGCTGTCGTGTCCAGCCCCCATGTGGTGTGGGAGACCAGCAAGGAGTTCCTGGGTCTCACCAACTGAGATCCATTTGAGGTAGAAGGGTGGACGAGGGGGGTACCCACTCAGTGGTTTTGGGGCAGAGAGTTGGGAGGGAAGGGGAGCAGGCAGTTCTGAGAACATGCAGTTAAAAGCAGTGGCCATGGTTTGGGGGTTATTACAGTTGGTCCCCCCAATATGCATGTTGGCGAACTGTTCCTTGGCAGACCCTCCTTTTTCCAAAAGCGCCAGGGGTTGTTGGCCGAGACTAGCAGGGCAGATTTGCAGTACTCACTTTTGGTGGCATGTATGGCTCTCTCACAGGAGTTTCTGAGTTGACGATATTCAAGGAGGTCATTGTCGTTACGGGAGATCTTGTGTTTCACCCAGCATTTGTCTCTCTGCTTTATGAGGGAGAAGATGCCTCCATGGAGCCACTTCATGACTATGTCTCTCACTCTCCTTTTTGTGTGGGGTGCATGCCTGGTTTGCAAGTGGACAAATACAGCAAGGAAATGATCTAGGGCTGCAACAGGGTCATTTGTGACAGTGACCCTAGACCAGTCGACACATCGTAGATCCACAAGGTAGTCATTGAGTATAAGTTTGGAATAGTCCCTCATCTGGATCACTCTGCTGGGGACTTTGGGTGAGTTGGAGCCCCACATGCAGTAGGTTGGGGAGTGATCTGAGATGCCATCAGGGAGTATCCCTGAGTGGACAATTTTATCCAATCTGTTGCTCATGACCCAGTCAATGAGTGACCCATTGTCCCCCCGGGAGGAGAGCCTTGTGGGTTCCATGATGATCTGACTGAGAGCAAGGCCTGAGAGAAGAGGCTCAAACTGCTTGGAATCGGGCCCCAGCCAATTGAGGTTAAGGTCCCCCAGGATTATCAGCTCATTTAAGCCAACCTTATTCCTAAATTGGTCAAAAAGTGAGGAGAGCCATTGACCACCTCCCTTCGGGGGGTTGTAGGCGCAGACAAGATGCACGTTTTTAGTGTTCCCAAGCAGGAGGAGGGTGTGAAGGAACTCGCAGGCTGGGGATGCAGGAGGTAAATGAGCAACTGTAGTCACATGTAGGTGCACCTTATAATATAGGAGCATCCCCCCACACATTTACTGCCTGCCCTATCATGCCAGACAAGACTGTAGCCCGGGAGAGCACAAGCGGAGTCAGGAATGCGAGGCTTAAGCCATGTTTCCGTGATGCACATAATGTCAGGCTTGTAATGGGCCACCCAGGCCGTTAGTTCAGCAAGGTTTTGGAGGATGCTGCAGATGTTGAGGTGTGCTATTTTTAAACCTTTGGCAGTAAGTCAGGCTGAGGGGGGCTTGAAAGAGGCCAGTGTGGTCGGGCGACCTTGACAGCTGGCTAAGTTTCCAACCTGTACATGTGGGGCCATGGCCCTAGCTTTTGAAACAGCCGGTGAGCGTAAGGTACCCAGCGGAGGAAGGGTCCCAATGGAAAAGCAATACGGGCAAGGTCAGCAGTTGATGGCAAAGTGTGGGCTCTTTAGGGTGCTGGCTTGCAGGAATACTTGGGTATTTGCTTTAGTGTTCAGTTTTGAGGTCACACCTGGGGCAGCAGGGTGGGGGTGGAGTAAGTTAGACCTCCCAGCTAGTGGGATGCCGGGGCATGCCCTAGAGGTTGGTAGTCAGGAGTAGCAAAGAGAGCTGGGAGAGAAGTGGGGGGGCGTAGCAGCAGCAATTTAGAGGGGAAAAGGCTTGTGTAGGTACCCAAAGGTAGCTCAGTTCATTTGAGGTAGACTAACAAGAATTGTGCTATAAAGCCAGTTACGGAGGAGGATGCCCCTAGTGGAGAATCAGTATAGCCTGTCGATGGCAAAGTGGGCTGATAGGTTTTTGCGCATCATGTGATCTGCGGTATATAACACGGAGATGACCAAGGGTGGTGGTGGGAGCAGTGGGGAAGCCGGCGCAGCCAGCGGGGTCAACACTGCACGCAGCACCAAGTCAGCAGAGTAACCAGCATGGCAGATTAGCAGGGCCTGGTGTTGCTGGTACATTTACAGATGTTTAGAGTCAATTATCTTTTAGTCTGAAATGCTGCAAAATTCCTTTTTAGCCAGAATTGTGAAACGCTACATTGAGCACCTCAGGCATGCACTGTCTCCTTCAGGGATTATTACCTGCAGCTTGTTTGAGCTTCAGGAGGTAGGGGGGAAGAGGGCAGGTTCAACAGCCCTCTCGACCTCCGTGGCGAGACCCTCTCTGGATCTGATTCACCTGTGAAGAATAGAAGGGAGGTGAGTCTTTAATACCATGCGGGGGGAGATAGAGGAGAAGGGGTGAGTGGGGAGGGGCCAGAAACAAAGAAGTGAAAGGGTCAGGAAGAGCAGCTTAATCCAGTTACAAACTTCTATGTGCAACACTGTAGGAGTGGCTCTAAGTCGATTACTTAACCTCCAGATAGCAAAAAATACCGTGGAGAAAGCAGAAATGCTAATCACAGGCACAGCACAGCTTGAAAGGCTCTGAGTCGAATACTTTACCCCCCGTCAGTTAAATAACAAGCAAGACAATGCAGAAATGCATGTAAATAAAACTCTTTTAAGGTAACCTTTAACAGTATAGTAAAATAGCAGGTAGAGTGATGTTTCCAAGGGAAAAAACTATCTAAACATCTACACTGACAGAAAGGCGCCAAGTTCAAACACTGCACACAGCACCAAGTCAGCGGAGCAACCTGCGTGGCAGATTAGCAGGGCCTGGCATTGCTGATACATTTACGGATGTTTAGAGTCAATTATCTTTTAGTCTGAAATGCTGTAAAATTCCTTTTTAGCTGGAATTGTGAAACACTATGTTGAGCACCTCAGGCAGGCACTGGCTCCTTTGGGATTATTACCTGCGACTTGTTTGACTTGGGGTGGGGAGGCAGGTTCAGCAGCCCTCTCAATCTCCATGGCAGGACCCTCGCTGGATCCGATTCACCTGTGGCTTGTTTGAGCTTTGAGGGGTGGGGGTGGGGAAGGGAAGGTTCAGCAGCCCTCTCAGCCTCCGTGGCAGGACCCTTGCTGGATCCGATTCACCTGTGTTCTTCCTAATAGCCTTCAAAGCAGTCCAGGGAGGAGTTTAAAAGGACACATTGTTCTTTTATGGAGCAACACTGGTAAAATTAAACATATATTACTAATCTTGACCACTAATTTGAAACAAAATATTGTTTTTAAACATAAAAAGGCAAGACAAAGTCTGTATTAAAGATGTACACATATATGCAAATTGCACTCCCCCCCACCCCCATTCACTTCTCTAAGCAATCTTAAAATGTTGGTGGACTAATCTGATACAAAGTACTGTTTTTAAACACATAAAAAACACACTGTATAAAAGATGTACACATAAATGCAAATTGTCCTCCCCATTCACTTCTCTAAGCAAGCTTAAAATGTTGGTGGAAGAGGTTAGCTAAGCAAAGACAGTCTCACAGGACCACAAGGAAAAGGACTTTAGGCTGACTTAACCCTTTGAGAACAGCACATTGTTAACAGCTGTCTTCATTTTCATTTGCTTTCTTAACTCTTAACCTGTGTTTCTTTTTATGTTTGCGTGCATGCTTGTGCAAGAAACTTATTTCGGCAGCTTGCTGCAGTAGCTAGTTGTAGAGGTGCAGCAGTGTTGTTGCCAATGCCAGCAGCCCATTTTGGGGCTGGTGTGAGTGGCACCAATAGGGGAACACGCTGTCCATGACAGCACTAGTGTAGCTTGCCACCAACTTGGAAGAAACTCACCGATGCAATCAAGGAGGGCGCCATCATTAACAATCAGCTGTTTTTGCTGCCAGGCAGTCCCTGACTGCAGCAGCAAATTACAGCTGCATTGTCTGGTGTCCCATTTCAAAAAAACATGGTGGTGGCTTCTCCGTCAGCTTCTCACAGTCCCCACAGAAGCTGATGAGAGCTGCCACCTCTCACAGTCCCCATTAAAGCTGGCAGAGGTATCCAATCCCCCTGTCGGCATGCCCCATCCCCAGTTCATTTACTGATGGGGTAGCCCAATCCCCATCAGCATAATTCCCCCCATTTGTTGTGTGCTGAGGGGGGTGCACAATCTCCCTCAGCTCATGCACACTCCTCCACAACACTCTGCTGATGGGGGTGCCCAATCCATGTCAGCTACAGACCCCCCCAAGAAACATTTAGGTGGCATGCTAGGAGCCCACCCCAACATGCCAATGTACCTGTAAAAGCAGAAAACCTTCCCGCATATTTTTTTTCTTTTAAAGAAAAACAGTCCCTCATTGAGTCTGGTGCCCCTCCCCCAACATGCACTCACCCTCTGCACACCCCTCCTCCCCACACACACACTCTCACCCCATACTTACCTCTGGAGCCTGGTGCAATAATCTTCAGTGGACCGGGAACACATCTGCACGCTTTAAAGCCGACCATGAACTGAAGAAATGCCAGTATACTGTATAATGACACAAATGTGTGTTTTTTTTTCAACTTATGTGGATATCTCGACCATTTTCATGAATTCTGGCACCAAAGTTTCAACATGGGGTTCTTGGGACACCATCTCATGAATTCAATGACTGTCATCTGGTTATTCGGTCCTGAAATGACAGTGTCACTGTTCATGAGGTGTGCTCTCAAAAAGCCTATGTAGCAAATTTGATGAAAAAATTCCAAAAAATGACTGTGTTGCAAGTGTGCATTGTACAATTTCCATGCACACTCGAGATTTTCAGCATTGGCATTTTTTCACACCTCCTTATGAACAGTACAGCTGCCATTTTTCACATCCTGGCCAAAATGTGTTTTTGCACTTCCAACGCAGAATAGTGCAGTCACTGTGGGAAATCAGTGTTTGGGACAGATTATGAAAATCACAGTGAAACTGTTCATGAGCAGAGGTCCTAAAATGCCTATGCTGAAAATTTGGTGACAAAAGTCCATAAAATGACTATGTTATGAGTGTGCATTGCGCAGTTTCCACGCACACTAGTAACTTTAACAATTTGAAATATTTTCATTCAAAATTTTCAACATTGTCAATTTTGCACACCTCCTTATGAACAGTACAGCTGCCATTTTTCACATCATGTCCAAAAATGTGTTTTTACACATCTGGCACACAATGGCGCGATCGCTGTGGGAAATCAATGTTCAGGACAGAGTAAGAAAATCATAGTGACAGTGTTCATGAGCAGAGGCCACAAAATGCCATGTTGAAACTTTGGTAAAATAATTCCACTAAATGACTGTGTTATGAGCGTGCGTTGTGCAGTTTCCATGAAAGCTTGGATGTGCGAGCATTTTTAATATTTTCACTCCAGATTTTCAACATTGACATCTCTTCACACCTCCGTATGAATGGTAGTGCTGTCACTCTTCACATCCTGCCCGATCTGTGTTTTCACACTTCTGGCACAGAATGGCATGGTTGCTGTGGGAAATCAAAGTTCGGGGACAGATTAACAAAATCACAGTGCCACTGTTCATGAGCAGAGGTCCCAAATGCTTTCATGAGGTGGGAGTCAAAAAAAAGGGCATGTTAAAAATTTATAGTGCAAATACCAACAAATGCCGAGAGTGTTAGGTTTTCTAACTATAATGTCCAACCCTGTAAAGAATGACAGGCACCCACCACCTATGCTGCTAGGCGGTTCCATGGCTCTACCACTCTATTTGTAAAATAAAACATTCTCACATCCTTTCTGAATCCTCCACCAGTTTGCACTCATGTCCCCATGCTCTTGATTTGTCATTCATGCAGAAAATTTCTCACAATCTACTTTTGTTCATTCCTTTCAGAAACTGGAAGGTTCCTATCATACTGCTTTTTGCTCCTCTGGTCTCTAGTGAGTACATGTTCAGAGCCTTAAGCCGATCCTCATAGGATCTGCCTTGCTGACTCTGCATCATTTTGGATACCCTATGCTGCATTGTCTCTAGCTTGTCTTTATCTTTTCATAGGTGGAGACTACAGAAGTGGGCACAGTATTCCAGATGTGTTCTAACTACAACATTGTAGCTGCATCCTGGTTAAATTGGGTGCTCTGTAAATGGAATACTTTTACTTGCAAAAGAACAAAGCACTCTAGCTGCTAAGTCAATACGACTGTTATTTTTCTGGTCTTGACAAAAAAGTGCGCTTCAGTGTAAACTGTCTACATGCAGTAGTTCTGTAGCCTCAGATGTCCTGACCCAACAAACCCCAGCGCTTTGTCAGTCTTCCTCAGGGTGTGTGGCTACTACTCATTGCAGTCCTCCTTTTACAGGGCTAAATGCTGATTATAACCTCATGTTAGATAATCAGTCAGTTTCATTCAATATAATGGCAATTAATGAGGGTTGCTTTGAGGTGATTCAGACTAATAGGCAACCGAAAGAAGACAGAATAAATTTACTTCTTTGTCCAACTGGAATACTATAACAATTTTATTGTTGCTATTGTGAATGCATGATATCAGAATAAGAATGAAGTGGAACTTTAAACCACTATATTTGCCCCCATGGTAAAGATCTCTATAAGTTTTCTTATTAATATTTAACTATATTTTTTCACCACAGGATACACACCAAGAAACAAGGTTACGTTAACTAAACCATTTTGTAATCATCTACTACTACTACTACTACTACTACAGTATAAACCTTAGATTGCCTGTAGCATCAGTTTCCACAGTAGCTGAATTTTATGAGAAACAAAGTGTTTATTTACTTTTTACTGAATCATATACTATTGGTTATTTGTAGAAATTGTGTTAAAAATTCCTAGTAGTGTAAACATAAAGCCCTACAGTATAGAGGAGGACTGCAGTATTTTGTTTACAATGCCTGCATCCAGCTAATCTACAACAATAACACCATATAGGTAATATTTTTTTAAATAAATTAATTTTCTAGAACCTCAGCTTTACATTTAATTTTTATAATTTGATGGTTGCTTATTGGAGCAGTGCCATTATTGTAACATTATATTGCTGGGTACCTTATGGACAATGATATGAATGAAAGCAAAATGCTAATGCCTGTGCACTAGTGCATATGGGATAATAAATATTTAAAACAACTTACTATTCACAAAACATGTATTATTATCAAAAGGCATATCAAAAATAGTGTCTGTTCACTGGAAAGTTAAAGTGTGATGGTTCACAGTAGATAAGATGCTCATTCTTCACATAATGGTATGTCTTGACAGTGGCATTTCAGGTTGATTCTTTACAATCTGTGACTGCATAGTTACAACAAATTATCAAAGTTGTTTCAGTAAGGATAATGTGGTTCACTAAATGGTTTTCTGAAAAACAAGAATATACAGTCAATACAAGAGAACATTTAAATACAATTGTTACATGTGGAAATTCATGAAGATTTATATGACCCAGCTCAGCTATACAATAAAAATGGGATTCTCATTCGAATGCTGGGAAAGTTAATTTCTACTTTAAGGGGAAGAAGCAATAATGTGATGAAAATACTAATGTCAAATTCAAATTAGTGTAGAGATCAAATGTGGCCTCAAAAGTGGTCTATAGAGAGGCAGTATAACTTCTTCCCTGCTGCTGTTGAATGCCTCTCAGTACACTACAACAATTTGGCTACCTTGCTGTAGGCCTTGCTACATTAGCTAGACTGTTCTAGGTAGTCAATTATGATATACCTTTCCTCAGAGGTACTTACCAGTTTAACCCCTTCCATTCAATATTCCATCCTGGGATTATTATTTCACTATGTACATCACATTGCATTTCTTGGCATTGAATTTCAATTGCCAGACTTTGGACCATTTTTGTAACCTTTATAGGCATCTCTACATCTCCCTAATCCCTCTCACTGTATACCGTACTACAGAGCTTAGTGTCATCTATAAAAACACATATCTTACCCTGTATTCCTTCTCCTGTATCACTGATGAACATATTGAAAAGGGCTGGCCCCAAGACTGAACACTCCGGCACCCCACTCGTGACTTCCGTCTGCCATGATTTGACTCTGTTTACTGCCACCTTGCAAGTAGGACAAATCCTTTCATTTTATTTATTTACTTATTTATGTATTGAGTACCTTTAACAACAGCGTTGAGCTAGTAGCTCATTTACAAAGGTTCTGCATTATCAGGAAAATAAACAATAAATATACAATAGTCAACAGAGGCAGACATCAGTATATAAAATACTAAATGAGGTAGAACAACTTAGGCAAGGTCAATAGTACAAGTAGAACAATAATTGAAATGTATAACTATTAAGGAATATTTGAAACTTGGATCAAGGTATAAAGGATCTGCGTCAGCAGAGAAGAGACAGTAAGACATACATAATGTATGGGGGAGTCTTTAGTTGGAAGGTTATACAGACAGTGGAGTGCTGAATGATGTGGGGGCAGATTAGAGGAGGAGGATGGGGCAGGAGGATGGAGGGGAATATAGAGGGAGAAGAAAGGGGGAACACTGTGCAGGGGCAAGTTAGGGTGGGAGAAATAGTCTTACACAGAGGTAACGAGCAAAGATATGGGGCAAGACCTATTGTGAGCAATCACAGCCACTGAGTGTTGTGAGGTATTGGTGCAGGTTAAGTTTAAAGAAGCCAAGAGTATTCACAGTAAGCATGAGTATTAATAAATCAAGAAAAGCATAGGTAATGATTTGTATATGCACAAGGCTGCAAACTCTTGCATCAGAATAAAAAGCAACTTAAAAAATGTCCAAAGTAAACAGCTGCAGGAGTTCCTTATGTTCATTGCACACAAACAGTGTGCTTGCACTTTTATAGAAGCGTGAAGGACATTTTGTGAAACATGGCTGTTGCTCTCCAAGGACACATTCTTCAATGTGACCAGTGTTGCAATGAGTGAAATAGCACATTCAATTAAAATGGAATGAAGTACATGTGTGGCATTGAATTGTTAAGCTGCTATGAGTTTTTTTTCTAAATTTTTCCTGTTGCTATATGGCTCAGGTGCTGTTTTTCACCCCTTTAAGACCTTATTAAGTATTACTGTAGGAGGCTTTGTATGAGCTGCTCTCAGCAAGCAGGGCCATTTAAAAATGCTTATTTAGTGACTGAGGTGAATTCCAATTAAATTTCTACCTATCAGCAGGACCAATAGAAATCTGTCAGTAGATAAGAAGCTGGGCTGTGGGAACTGAGTTTTTTCATAATTATTATCCTCATAAAATGATGGCAACAGTGAGAAGGGTTCATAAAGCAAAAACACATTTATTTCATAGCATTGTGCCCTTATCTTTCCTACTCTCTTCCACCCCCCTCACCCCCATCTCAGGAAATGCAGCCTTCTATTTCCTCCAGCTAAGGAGCTGGCCAAGCTGATGCATTTGCAAACATAGTCCAATGTAACTCTTTGGACAACCAGCAGGGGTGACAGAGAGCATGATAGATCATGTCCTTCCCCAGTAAATGAGTGCCTTAGCATCTGCCCTATTGGCCATAAGGCAGGCAAACTTGAGCCTTGATGCAGACATCAGTCTCCCAGCTGGTAGTACAGAATGCTACTAAAAATACATTTTGACCAAATGGTTTCACAAAAGTATCAATCATTCTGGAAATGAAACTTCACAAACCTTTAGTAGTCTCTAACGGGAATTACCGTTTGAGAAATTCAACATCCACAACTTTTGTTGTTTAAACAGCTTAGAACTTATTGTGCCAAGTGGATGTTATTATGAAACAACCATGCAAGCAATCCCATTGGACATTTTGTAATATTCAACAGTACACCAGTATTTGTCAAAATCAACAAGTTGCTAATCTATTACTGTTTAATCATTTGCATTGACTGTCCCAATAGGAGTATTGTATATTTAAGAAGCTAAGCTAGAAAAGCAGTAAAAAGGGGGGAGGGTTGTTGCTTTGCTCCCTAGACAAGATGTTCCAAACTGAGTGAGGCACTTGTAGAGAAAGCTGTTGTCCTGGATTTTCCCCTCATCCCCCACAAAAGACAGACACCATTATTTGTTGTTGTGCTCAGATTGGCAATTAATTTATTTCAATTCATAATTCCATATTCCATTCCAATTCCTTTATTATCATAGTTCCAATATTTTGTTTATTCCATCCAATATATCAATTTCTGATTATTCTTCCCCCAGGTGAAGACCTGGGTGCCTTCTTCTTCTCCTTTTTTGTTAGGTAATGGTGAAAACCGAGACCGCTTTTCCTTCATCTTCCTTCTCTTCTTGTGTTATTCCTTTCCTTCCCCTTCCTCCCCCTTTTCCCATGATATCACCTGCCATCCACCTTTGGCAGTCCTTAACCATATCCATACTTGCCATCCACCTTTGGCAGTCCGTAACCCTGTTATCACCTGCCACCCACCTTTGGCAGTCCTTAACCATCCATACCTGCCATCCACCTTTGGCAGTCCGTAACCAATTATCTTTGCCATCCACCTTTGGCAGTACTTGACCATATCCTTAGCTGCCATCCATCTTTGGCAGTCCCACCTTTGTCCCGCCTGGACGTGCTTCATCCGCATCATCACAGACCCCTTTATCGTCCCATCTCGACCTTCCACCTTAATTGTTCCCTTTTGACAGGATGGGTGGGAGGTATCCAAAAACTCCAGCAAAAGTGGCTGAGGCCCCCTTGTGCTGTCCCTTAAATACATCCCTACCCTCCCCTTCCTGTTTGTCTGTCCCATTGTTCTGCTCCTTAGCCCTTCCTCCCCTCCCTTCTGAGCACAACCATTTTAAGCCTGGGTGCAGGGGTGCACCAGGACAACCTGGTCTGCCCTGTAAAGGGGCAAACACCATTGTCCTGGATTTTCCCCTCATCCCCCACAAAAGACAGACACTATTATTTGTTGTTGTGCTCAGATTGGCAATTAATTTATTTCAATTCATAATTCCATATTCCATTCCAATTCCTTTATTATCATATTTCCAACATTTTGTTTATTCCATCCAATATATCAATCTCTGATTATTCTTCCCCCAGGTGAAGACCTGGGTGCCTTCTTCTTCTCCTTTTTCATTAGGTAACGGTGAAAACTGAGACTGCTTTTCCTTCATCTTCCTTCTCTTCTTGTGTGATTCCTTTTGTCCCCCCTTCCCTCCTCCCCTTTTTTCCACTGGCCAGTCTCCAGCTCTGTTGGATGGCTGGCTTCCCACATTAATGAGGGTAGCCTTCCCCTTACTCCAGGAGAGCTCTCTTCCATTTATATCTTTTATAATCTGCCCCTTCTTTTTTTTTTTATATTCCATTGTTCGTCTGCCTCCTCCATTCCTCTATAAGCCCCATCATTTCTGTATTGAACATGTCTATAGCTGTGTCCGACAGGTGTACCCCGTCTGACCTGTAAAATTCATCTACCCATTCTTCTACCCCCTCAGTATTACCTGACCTCCCATCTGTCTTACCAATGTCCCCACCCTCCTGTTCATCTTCCTCCTGGCCCTTTCTACTGCTCTGTGGCTGTGCTCTTGCCTCCACACTCTCCTCAGTATCATATCCGACCAAGCGATGCACACATGCGGCCACCGCTGCCGTATAGTTTTTAAATCCTTTTTTATATGTAAATATGTGTCCACCCACAGTCTGTTTGCCAGGTCGTTGCCACCCAAGTGTATAATAATTAGGTCTGGCTTGGGCCACTGTTCACCTACTTCTGTTAACGTGGGGAGCAGCTGGGCCCATTTCATCCTCCGTATGCCATGCCAGAACAGCCTACACCTTCTCACATCTTGGTATAGCTGCTTTCCCCCAGCCTTCTTTTCTGCTATCTTTCTGGCCCAATAGATGTAGGAATGGCCGCAAATCCATATTTCCATGGTCCTCCCTCTACCTATAGGGTGCAATTAATATACAAGCTCAATATGACGCTCCCCCATTTGTCCCTTCTTTTCCCATGCACCCATTCTTGTCTATTCCCGCCCTTTTTTTTATTTCAATGCTCTGATGTACCTTTTATAACTGGCCGATTGCCAGCATCCCTTTTCTAATATCGTGTTCACTGTCTCGCCTGCCACCGCCCACTGTAAGGCAGCCCCAATCCGCAGGGAATGGGAAGAATAATTGGCTGGGTCTTCTCCTAAGAATTGCATGCCCTTCTTCAGAATTGCCGTGACTTGGTAGCCAGTCACCCGTCTCCCATCCCCGTGTACAAATAATGTTCCTGTCCTGCTCCCCTGCGCTGCGGCGAAAACTCACAGTGCCTGCACCGGGCATATTGCGCCCTCTGTTTGACTCTTTAGCATCACCATGTAACCTTTCCCCTTTGGATCAGTCTTAGACCTCTTAATCCTAATCTGTATCTCATTCACTCCCCAGGTTATGTCATCCCAGTCTAGCCCCCCTTCCCCGTTCTCCTTCCCATGGCCTACTACCTCACTCACTCTCATGGCACCTGCAAACATTATCACATAGATTGTGTGGAACAGTTGGGCTTCACTCCATGATCTGCATATTACTGGGAGCACCCTTTCTAGCTTCATCAGCCATTGCTTCTCTTAGGCCTCCTGCTATCTGTTGGACCTTGTTTAAACCTACTCCATCCTTGCATCATTCTTCTGATGAGCAATGTCTTTGTCGGGTCCCTCCACCCTTTCAGACTGCAGATAAGCCCGATTCCTGCCAGGTAAACTCCCATCGTGGCGTGGGCTGTGCCTTTTTGCCACTGTTCCACTGTGAATATTCCCAACTGTTCCTCTGTGAGTGGCCTACTTACCTCCATCTGGTGTTCTGCCCTGAATGTTTGAAACACTCGCCAGGCCCCATCGTAGGCCCTCAGGGTCCGAGGCGCCCATGAACTGCGGAACAACACTTCTGCTCCTTCCTGCCAATGTCCCAGATGTTTGTTGGTATGGGTGTTTTTAATTCCTCTGCTGCTGGTGCCAGCCTCTGAAAATGGTCCAGCTGCAGATGGGAAAGGCTGTCAGCCAGAGTGTTGTGTACCCCTTCTATGTGTTGCGCTCTAAATGACATGTTCAGCTGTAATGTCCTTAAGACTAAACGCAGCAATACCTGCATGACTATGTCTGATTTGGCTCCCTTGTTGTTCAACACATCTACCACTGCTCTATTGTCACACCAAAAAGTTACTTTCTGATCCCGTAATTCTTCTCCCCAGACTAAAGTACACGCCCATATGGGCATGATCTCAAGCAATGTAATGTCTCTCACTTTACCCTCCTGTACCCAAATGTCTGGTCAGGGTTCTGCAAACCATTTTACTCCCATGTACCCCCCCATGCCTATACCCCCAGCCGCGTCTGTGTATAGATCAAGATCTGTGTTGTATAGCCATTCCTCCTGCCAGAGAGAGCACCCATTGTACTCCTTCAGGAATTCTTCCCAGATCTTAAAATCCTCCTTAACCACCCGAGTCAAGTCTACCCAGTGATGAGGTCTGGTGACCCCTGCTGTGGTCCTGGCTAACCTCCTCATGAATGCCCTCCCTGGCCCAATGGCACTGCAGGCGAAGTTCAGATGCCCCAGTAATTGTTGTATCAGTTTTAACTGTACCTGTCTCCTGCTGGTGTGCAATTTCGTTAATTCTTTTAGCTTATTGACCTTCTTATCCGGTAGTCTAAATACTCCATTCGGGACATCTATCTCGATTCCCAAAAATTCTATGACCCTGCTGGGCCCTTCAGTCTTTCCCCGGGTCTGTGGCACCCCAACTCCTGACACAACTCCTGGAACTTACCTAGCATCATTTGGGTCTCCCTTCCCCTTCCAATGAATAGGAAATCATCCAGGTAATGTATGACCCTCCTATACCCTGTTTTTTCTTGAAATATCCACTGTAAACAGGTGCTGAAGGCCTCAAATGTCGCACATGCTGTGGAACAACCCATTGGCATTGCTTTGTCAAAATAGTATCTATCCCCACTTTTGAAACCCAATAAATCCCAATCCTCCCTCCTGACAGGAAACAGTCTGTCCATTTTAGCCATCCATGCCCCCTCTGTGGCTCGTATCATCTGGACCACATCTTCTAACGTCGCATAAGTCACCCTACTGTGCTCCTCACTGGTAAAATCATTTACTGACTCTCCTTCTGGATAGGACAGGTGGTGGATCACTCTGTATTCCCCTTCCTATTTCTTAGGTACCAGACCCAAAGGTGAGACCCGCATGCCTTGCAATGGGGGTTTCTCAAATGGGCCCTCTACTCTGCCCGCTGCTACTTCCTTCTCTATTTTTTGCCTTAGCACCTCCTCTTTCCCTTTTACTGACCCTAGGTTGTTGGCTTCCATGGCTCGCCTGGGTCCCATAAACTGTAATGAAAAACCCCAGCTAAAGCCCTGTAAAATCATGTTCCACACTCTTGTGTCTGGATACTTGTCCATGTAACTTGCCCATACTTTATCTTTGATTGGAGCTCTGGCCATCCCAAAAGTGTCTTACCCCACCCCCATACTTCCCCTTTGTCCCCTATTTCTTCCTGACTGCTCTCGTGCCCCTACATCTGTTCTGCTCACCCCTACTCATACTCCTCCTACTCCAACCTCCTCTGCTCCAGGTGTGGCCTCTAAAACCTTGACCCTCTCGAAAAAACTGCTGGCCTGTTCCTTGCCCCCAGGTGCCTGCATCCCTGGTCCACCTGCTGCTCTACATCTGCTTGCTGGGTGGCCTCCTCCGCACCTTGAGCATGCGTGTCAAAAATGACATTGGGGCCAGGAGCAAAAAGCCCTGTTATACGTCCAACAGCATCTCTACATCCAAACACCCTTCTTGCCCCATTCCCCTTTGGGCGTGGACTGATCTGTGACATAATCAGTCCATAAATCTATCTGCTTGGTGTCCCACCTTACGTCCCCAAAGGTTGCCATTCTCTGTCTAAAGGTTTCGTCATAGTATAACCACCCTGTCCTGCCCTTTGCCTTTGCCTTCCAAATTATAAGGGGATAGGTAATGAGTGGAATGCTTAAATCCGGCTTCTTTTCCGTGACAATGGCTGAGAAAGTAGCAAAACCTAGGAACCATCTATCCCAAGTCTTCCCTCTTGTGGCCTTGTCTTTCTCTTTCCTCCCTAGAAGCACTATAGCTGCTGCCATCTCACTCTTACCTAAGGCTTCAGCCTCCTCATACTTGGCAGCGGCCTCACGGCTCACCAAGGCTTACTATGTTCACATATTCTCCCTCCAAATCTTTTCTTTCATGGTCAGTGGCACGTGCTCGCCTATCCTCATTCCAGGAGCACCTATCTCTCTTGTCCCCTCCCCTTCTCTTTCCCCTCCCTGTTCCTTCCTTTCTGTTCTGGCTTTTTCCTTCCTGATCTCCGCCAATGCTGATTCAATCTGCCCTATCCCGCCTGCTTCTAAGGCTGTTACTATTTGCCCTATGTATTCTCTTATACTGTCTCCCAATGAGCCAGGTGTATTACCTGTGACCTTATCTGGGCTTTCCTGCCTGGAGTCCTCCAAGGTCTCATTTGCTTGTCCCAGCGGCTGTGGAGGGGGAGTGGGCTGGAGGGTTTTGTGGAGGGAGCAAGTCATTCTGGGCATCGTGAGGTTCGACCCGGGAGATGTCATCTTGATCCGGGTAGGGCACCGGAGACACCGCGACCATAGGCTGCTGGGGCAAAGGGTCCGCCGACCTGGTCGGCCCTGTCACCACCGGTGGTGCCTTCCCAGTACCCCGCGACCCCCTGGCTGGTCACTTTTCTTTGCCACCCTTGCCTGTGGCTGCCTTTCTCTTTCCCCAGGGTCTCCCTGGCTCTACTCCCTCCACCAGTTCCCACATCCTGTTAGCTTTCTCCACCAAGTCCATTATTGCCTTGTAAGCCTCCTCTTTCGAAGGCCTGTTCTTCTTTGGTGCCATTGTCCTCCTCCTTTTCCCTGTAAAAACAACTATAAGAGAAAAGAGGTCAAATTAGATAAATGCACCATAGGAATTGGCTGCCAACTGCCCTCCCCCAAAATGCGGGTATTCCTTCCCTGTGCCCGCATTGCTGCGAGTGCTGTCACCTATGTGGTCACCTGTCACACTCTTTCCTTTTGTTTCCCGGGTCTCACCCCAAAAACCCCTTACTCTCCCTTAGGATGCCTCTTACAGACTATCCAGGTTGTGAAAAAACCATCTGCCCCTATCTACTAGCTCGCTCAGCCTGAATGATGCATTGCCATACCGCCCCATGGCTTGTGGTGTACCACGTGCACCCAGCTTCTGTACCTCTTCTAGGCCTTGCACTTATTGTCCAGGCCCTCACCATGGTCACCACCAGGCACAAAGCCTTAAATTCAAGAGCAGAGGGGATTTAACAACCCCCCCATATAGCGTGTGACGACATGCCCCACTTTCCCCCATCCTAGTAATTGTGCCGCACTGCATGCCTTCAGCCCCCAGCATCATGCCTCCTCCAGCACTCTTACTCACATGGGAAATGGGAAATACCTCTCACCAGTGCCCTCATAACCTGCAAGCCAGGGCCAGTGCTTCTTGACCTCCCTGCCTGATGCGTGACCCATCCACCACGCGGTCCCTGGCATCGGGCCTTTCTTGGGCCTCCCATCCGGCCTCAAGGATCAAGCTGGCCCTGAAACATCCACAAGTGCTCAAAATGTGCAAATTTAACATCCACAAGAGCTCAAAATGAGCAAATTAGGGGTTTTCTGGCTCCCCCTTACCGCGTGTGATGTCACGCCACGTGGTATTGTTCTCACTCACTCGCCCTTTTGCTGCCCGTCCTCCTCCAGGCCTCCTCATCATATTTCCCCTCAACCAGGCTACACCAAATGCTGTAGCCTGAACACCATGCCTTTGTTTATAAGGGTGTGTGACCTTTTCGCCACGCGGCTCACCTCCTTCAGCTTCCCGGAAACAACGTGTCCCCCAAACAAACCCACTAGTGCAGAGCAGCAAATTGGATCCCAAAACACCAGCTCCACATGCCACACCAAGCCACATGGCGTGACAATGGCCTGGCTTGCTAAAGCACCACACCAGGACCTGGGCGAGCCTTGCACGTCCCAGCCACATTCCACCTTAGCCGCCATCGATTCCTCACCCATGCCTTGTCCTACTCAATGCCAGTCACCTGTGCACAACAAAAACACCACCACTCATTTAAATGGCAGGAGATCACCGCCACTCCACCTTCAGTTACCACACGCTTGAAATATGTTACCCTCCCCATGAGACACGTGGCATCTCTTAATTTGCCCTGTTCCTGTTCACTCTCCCTCGGCCCCCGGCCTTCCATTCTGACCAGCCAGCAACTCGCCTCCACGGGAACCATAAACCAGAGCTGAGGCAAACAAGACACGGACTTTCCAAGCTCCCCCCCCACATGGCATGTGCATTTCACCCCCGTGGTCCTGGGTTGCTCACTCCACCACATTCTGACCCCTTGTTACTCAAACCTTCTTATATTACATTTTCTTGTTATGCCACACAAATGATCCTAATAAACAAGACATAGGCTTTCACAGACTCCCCCCCCAATGCGGCATGTGCAATGCACCCACATGGTCCTGGGTTGCTCTCTCCACCATATCCTGACCCCCACTGTTATTCAAAACTTCATGCCTCCAGCTGTATCTAACACTTATTTCAAACATGCTACTGTATACATCTTCTCTCCCCCTTTTTTCTTTTTTTTATATCTCATACTCTATTACTGTTTCCTTACCTCCTTCTCCTGTTGAAACAAACCTAAAGGTTGCCAATCCGACGTGCTGCAGTTAGTATCTATCCAAAAACTCCAGCAAAAGTGGCTGAGGCCCCCTTGTGCTGTCCCTTAAATACATCCCTATCCCCTCCCCTTCCTGTTTGTCTGTCCATTGTTCTGCTCCTTAGCCCCTCCCCTTCCTCCCCCTCCCCTTCTGAGCACAACCATTTTGAGCCAGGGAGCAGGGGTGCACCAGGACAACCTGGTCTGCCTGTAAAGGGGCAAACACCATTGTTCATGAGCTAAGAATAGTAAAAGTTAATCCTTCTAATCAAACAAGAACAGGAAATGTCTGCTTAAGTTTTGTGGGGTGTACGTGTTACAGTAAATGCACGGCATGGACAAGCTGGTAACAAGGCTGATAAGGCAAAGAATACACCTTCAACCAGACAAGACTGTTCAAGTCTACAAACCAGAAAGGACAGGATGACCATTTTCAGAATATCCCTCAAAAAAACCTCAGCCATAGTATTTTAAATCTTTGGTCCTAGCAGGACTTCTTTGTTGTTGTCATTTTTCTTTTCTTTCTTTTTTTTTTTTTTGTTTTACATACTGTAACTAACATTCAAACCTGGTTAGTAGCTGAAACATATTCTGAGGTGTCAAAACTGGTGCATTTGGGACTCATTTAATAGTAAATGGGGAGAATAGGTGTTATGATTTGCAGTCACTTGTAGCCCCTGCTTTATATTTAGTTCATAGAATTTGGGAACAATGCAAAAATTGAGCATTAACAAAACAGTATTTGTGCTCAGTATTAATACATAAGACCCCTACTGAATATACTATTATACCAAACAGATGGCATTATCTCATTTTATCGAGAGGCAGAATATCATAGTAGTTAGGCGCACTGAGCTGCAAACCTGGAGAACTGGGTTTGAATCTCGCAGCAACCATTTGAATACTGTGTGACCTTGAGCAAATCACTTAACTTACTGTGCTCCCAGGATGTACCTAGAAACAAGTCTTAGCACAGTGTGTCTTTCCTGGCCAAAAATTGTAAAATAAAAAAAAAGAAATAAATATTAGGCATAAGCAATCAGTGTGGTCTTGTGGTTAGAGCACTGGTGAGGAAACAGAGATTAGAGGTTTAAAACCCCACCAGAGCCAAATACTTACTGTGTAACTTTGAGCAAGTAATTAAACCTCCCCAGTGTCTGGAGCCATGTAGCACTGCCCTGTCCATGTTTGGAGAGTTTGCACAATATACTCAGAACCATATGTTTGTAATATATTGCAACATATTTAAATGTTGCTTGATATATTTATAAAATATTCCTTAATAATATCACATATTTAAGATGTATTAAATATAGTGGTGTGGTAGCTCCACTGTAGTTAGGGTTGAGTAGGCACTTTAATATTAAACCCAATTTTTGCACTTTAATAACTTCACATCCATTCAATGGATTTGCATGAAATTTTGCATGCACAGTCTTGTGGGCCAGATCTCATGATGTGCCAGGTTTCATTCTGGTTGTATGTGCTGATTCTGAGATGCAAATAGCACAAAAACATAAACAAATCACTGTTTTTTTGCTGTCACCTAGTGCCCACATGGTTTGGAATTTTGTTCTGAAAATTTCTGGGTTGAAAGTGCATGACCCACATAAGTGCCTTTCACTTGTTTGGAGAAAAAATATTAATCTGTTCCAAAGTTATTACATTTTAAAAATGTGGGCTCTGAGCATGCTCAGTCAGCACTTCAAAATACTGTAGCTGTATTAGGTTTTCATATGGAAATCCTTGTTTATGAGGTTTTTCGTATGCCACAATTTTTTCTCCATTTAAACAAAAATCTGAAAACGCACAAAAATGGTGTGGTAGACACAGACCAAGTCATGTAGCTTGCTTATCGGGACTCCCTTAGTTGGATTCTGCACTTAACTGTTAGAGAAATGCCCTTGAAATGTTTTTTTTAACATTATAAATCTTTTTTCATATCTCGTGATATGAAAAAAGATTATTTTTTTTGTATCATAAGTCATGAAAAAAATCCTTTTTTGTTAGGGGAAAATCCTTTTTGATTTGCTGGCATGTTTTCTCTGGTGTCTAGTGGCACCCCTCACTCTCCAATTGCCGTTCCTGTCATAACACTATTTTCCCCTGGTGACTAGTGGTGCCTCCCATCTTCAGATTGCCCTCCCCATATTTTTTTTTATATTATACTGTTTATATTTCTCCCTGGTGTCCAGTGGCTCCCCCCATCACCTAATCACCACCCCCCCTTAATTATTTTCATTTCCCTGGTCTCTAGTGGCATCCCTCACCAATCACCACCCCCATAATTATTTATTATTTCACTGGTGTCTAGTGGTGCCCCCACCCTCCCATTGCCCTCCTTGTAATATTTCTTTTTAGGTCCCTGGTGTCCAGTGGCCCCCTCATCTTCCAATCCTGTCTCTACTTTGTTTGCCTGTAATAAAGAAAATGGTTCCTAAATGTCTTTTTTTGTTTGTATGTTTAGGTCCCTCGATGATCTGCCCCACCCCCACCCTGACCTCCCACTGAGCACCCACACACACACACACATACACTCACTCACCTGAACAGGTCCCCATGTGAAGATTCACTCTCCCATTGAAGACATGTCTTGATGCTGGAACCGCTGACTGAGAAACTAAGGTGAGTGCAGTTTAATCTATTTCAGTAGGGTTTTCAGCTTTGGTACATAACTTTGTCATTTTAGCATATTCTGACCCCAAATTGTTAACATGGTCTTTTGAGTCCCCTCCACATGGACATTGTCAGTGGAATTATGAAAATCTGGCCCAAAAGGTGATTTGGGGGTTGCTTCACAAAATCATATTTCTATCATGATTTGAACATTGTTGCCACCCTTGCTCATGAGGTGGGGTAATAAGAACAGTATGTTGAAAATGTGTGCTCAAAATATGCAAAAATGGCAAAGTTATGTACTTAAGTTAAAATTCTGCTATGCACACTCTTAACTTTTATAATTTTAAAAAATATTGACCCCAGACTTCCAGCATAGCCTTTTTATGACTCCATTTCATGAATGTGGCAGCTGTTATTCTTCAAATACTGCAAAAGCTGTCTTTTTGCACATGTGGCATGGAGTGACATTGTGGTGCCGCACAGTCACATTTTGCAAAGGGATTTTGAAAGGGTGAGTAATGTGTACATGAGGGGGTGTAATAAGACGGCTATGCTTTTAATCCAAGATTTCAAATAAATAAAAAATGCTGACAATTTAGTTGTTGTTGTCTTACAAATGGAAGTGCAGGGCCCTCTGGGACCTGTGCTTTCACAGCAACATACAGTATATATATATGCACCTAAGGATGGATGGGAGTGCAGGGCCCTCCAGGCCCAGGCCCTGCACTTACACAGGCAACTAAGGATATGATCAGACTATTTGAAAAATTATGGATAGATGGGATCACATAGCCTAAAGGGCCCTGCACTCTGATAGGGAAATAAGGATGCAATAATACTATCTCAAAAAGTAAGGAAATTAATTGCAAAAAAAGTTGTTAATATGTTATTTAGTATTAATGCAAAAAAGTGGGGGAATGTGGAGTTAGGGTTTCCAAACCTAAAACACCACCCCCACCCTGCAGGCAGCAAATCAGGCATGGGGTGTGCCTTGGGACCTAACTCTCAGCCCATTCTCATAAACTGTACACATCTCAAGTTCTTTACGGACAGAATGGGTTGAGCATTAGGCTTGAGAATACCAAGGAACACACCACACCTGGTTTGCTGCCTGCAGGGTGGGGGTGGAGTGTTAAGGTTGGAAACCCTAATACCACATTTTCCTACTTTTTTCATTTTAACTAGTGCATTAACAATGTTTTTTTTTAAATGAATATTAACTATAATTGAAATACATAATTAATAGATATGGTTAGCATAATATATTTTCTAAAATTCTTCATATAGATTAAAATAATATAGTGAAAATATATTTTGGACATACAGTGTATGCAGGTGTCATACCTCCTCATATATGTAACATATATGTTAATTATACAGGAAAACTAATGTATATACTTATAATGTTTAAAGATTGGTGCACTAGTACACAACACAATCTTAATTAATTAAAAATATATGTTCCCAAAATATTTTAAGTGTATATCAACAAAAAAAACTGTATTATAATGGTTCCAAAGATCAGAAATTGTTAGGAACATCTGGTCATCACTGATCGAAATATTATTTGGTATGAATGTTTAATGCACCTACACTATTAGATCTGTTATTAAATAAAGACACAACCACCATTTTAAGGAACAGAGTTTTAATGTATTGTATACTGTACTGTGCATACTGTACACATGCCTGCAATTATATTAAAGTCAAACTTCATGTCTGGAATCAAAATAATGTTGTAATTAAAGAAAAAATGTAATGTATATTTAAGTAATATATATTTGTATGAAGACTTCATTAACATATTCAAGTGCACTGATATACAGTTTCATTACTCACTGAAAGAGGACATTTTACTGATACTAAGACTTGTGACGTAAAATGTTTGAAGAACACATTCCTTGTGTTAAAGTTCAATGTAAAATGTACTGTTATGTCATATTATCATGTAAGAATAGCTAATAATCTTCACCCAGTGCACCAAAATCTGGCAATCCTTAATGGAAGAACTGTTTTTTTAATTGATCACTGCATGATAGTTTTAGAAGTGTGAACATCCTCCTGGCATCTAGTGCAGTAGTGCTAGGAACCAAGGGGTATAAATAGAGAACAGGGTCATATCAGATCACCTGACAGTATCATGAGGGGCATCAGGCCTATTGTGAGTTAGCCAGGACAAAAGGCAGCAGTCAGAAAGACTTTTCTGTTAAAGAAAATTAGGGAAGATGCCATTATCCCAGGGATCAAGTGGAGGGAAGGGATCTCTACCACCCCAGAAGGAATCAATGTTCACTTCAAGAAACGTTATGAAAACTTGTTCTCCTTGAAAACTAGGAGAGAAAGCAGGAAAGGAAGACCACTCAATATTTATGGCCAGTGACAATGCAGATGGTGAAGAAAGGATAGAGGAAGGTAGCAGATGTTACACAATGATGGAAGAATTGTGGAGTAGCATGCAGGAAGGGAGTCCTGGGGCCAGATACCCCCTTCCCCCATGGAGGTCTACAAGTCAGTAGGTGATATCTTATGATTGTACTTACTAATTTCATTTTAGGAAGTGAAAGAATGGGTCACACTGCCATAGGTCATAGGCAGTGACCATAATAGTCCTGGAGAAGAAAGGGAAGGACCCATATCAGTGCTTCAGCTACTGCACTATCTCCCTGTTGAAAGTGGTTTACAAAATCTTTGCCCAGTTTTTTTTTTTGGTTAATTGGTTGAACAAAATGCTGCCACAAATAATACACCCAAGCAATGTGGGATCTGTGTCAGGGACAGATGGACTGCACCATAAGGCACACCTGATCACTCTTATGTGGGCAGAAGGATAGACAGAGGAGCCTGTGGCAGCTGGTGTGCATGATATAGAAAAAGTCTTTGACTCAGTGGAGTCTTGGGCAATTTGGGCTGGGAAATGGTTTTATAGAGTGAGTAAAACTTACATATTCAACCCTAAGGCAGCAGTCCAAACAAATTGGCATCTCTCTCAGCCATTTACTTTAGGGAGGGCACTAGGTAGGGGTGCCCCCATCACCAGAGCAATTCATTTTGGCCATTGAACCACTGTCAAAAAAGAACAGAATCCATTCACTGCTACAGGGCTCGAGGTGGGAAATCATTGCTATACCCAATTCTTTTCACAGACAATAGTCTCAAGATAATTAAGTACTGGGGGAATCCATATCAGAGCTGATAGACCTCCTTACATATTGTTTCTGGTATCTGGGCTACAAAACAAATGGTGCAAAACTTAGTTTATGGAATGACATGCTAAGTGTTCCAGCATCTCAGTAAGGTACAGTATCTTTCAAGGACCACAATTGTCTCCCTGTATGTTGGCTTCTGACACACCCCAGATTGGAGGTTATGGGTCAGAAGAAATATAGTGTCTGTGCAAGGTGTCCAAGTTGCTCTTCCATCATGAAGAGGAAATATCAGTTTGATCTTGGGTCATTCAAAAATGGCTCAAATCAGTACTTTTTCAAAAAATGGATGAACACCACAAACATTAGAAATCCATTTTACAAAGAGTTATTCTCCATCCTTCACACAAAACACTGGAACATTTTGTGATTGTCATTACTTCATCAGCCTGCTGTGTTCAAAACCTGCCAAGTTACCATTGAAGCTTTAAGTTTTCCATTTTTATAACACTTTTCTTTTCCTTAAACCACACCACAGTGCCACCAACACCCAAAAAAGCTGTGCATTCTAAGGCCCAGATATTCAAAAGGGTTGCGCCAGCGCAAGTCCGAAAATGCGCCATTGTGCGATATTCAGCAGGAGGCAGATCCGCCCCCCAAATCACAATGCACAAGAGTGCAATGGTAATGAATGCATGTGCAACTGAAGGGGGAGGAACCATGAATAAATGACACAGTGTGATATTCAACAACATGCGCCATGTGCAATAGGGGAGCAAACGGAAGTTGCACGATAGTGGAAATGATCCAAAATAAAAAGGAACAAGAGAGAGAGGTGCAAGAATGCTACAGAAAAGCCACATGTGGGAGAACTGCAAGCAGGCACACAGCAACTGTGAGCAGGACAGAGCACCTGGAATCACCAGGAACAGGGAAGGAGTGGAGAGCCTGTGCCACTGTGCAGGACAAATGGGGGAAGTGCCACACAGCACTAAGAGCACGGACAGTGGGCAGTGCGGCCACTACTGGGAGGTGTTCCCTGTGCAGGGGGAGTAGCAGTAAGGACAGTGGGGGAAACAGTAAAACAGCTGCCAGGGGGGTAACACAAGCCAGGGACATGGCCAGTGTCACCATTCAGATGGAGGCAGTAATGAGGGGTGTGAGAAGGCAGGCAGCAGGGGGGCATGGCCGTGGAAGGGCCCATTGGTGGTATGCCCCCAACAGGCAGTACCGAGCCCGCACCAGCTTCGAGCTGTAGACTGACACTGAGATCATGGGCAGCTACTGCCTGAACCAGGCGATCCTGAGGTGGCTCTGTGAGCTGTGCAGTGATGTGATGCAGGCACCCAAATGACGGAGCCATGCTCTGTCAGTGGAGACCAACGTGACAGCTGTCATTTGCCTGCTCACCACTGGTACCATCCAGAGACCAACAGGGGACACGACAGGCATGACAGTGGATACCCACTCCATCTCTGGCGGCTCCCACCATACCGGCAGCCCGCAACCCCATTGAAGCATTGCTACAATGAGGCACTTGCCACCACACGCAATGTCACTGAGCGGGTGTTCGGGATGCTGAAGGCATGTTTCCATTTCCTGGACACGTCTGGCGATGCCCTACAGTACAGCCCCTCAAAGGCCTGTGGGCTATTCATGGCCTGTTGCATCCTGCACAACATGGCCACGACTATTGGATAGCTGTACTGGTCGAAGAGGGGGACAGCGATGGGGACAATGAGGATGCTGGTGAAAATGGTGATGAGCAGCCCCCCCTTGGTCAAAGGGACCCCCAACTGATCCGGATGGAGCTGCTGCACCGGAACACCATCACAGAGGAGCACTTCAACCAACTCAGGTAAGTCATGGGGCCATGTGCAACCACCAATGGCAAGGGCACAACCCACTAACACACATGGACAAACCCCAGTGATGCATGTCATAAAGGGAATTGCCTGAGCATGGAACCACACACGCCGTCAGGGAAGGGCAATGTCTAACACTGCATGTGGTCACACACACACCCCCACAAGACATGCACAAAGGGTAGGAGGCATGCCGACCCCAACCACCACCCCTAGCCACACACACATCCACAGACCACCACGCCCAGTGCCTGTCATTTTGCATGTGTCAGATGCTGGGCACCATTGCACAGTGGTGGACAGTGAAACGCAGGCATCATCATGCACACACCATAGCAGATGGCAGCCAGGAGGGTGTGCAGATGGAATATGTGTGTGTGTGCAAGGCTGGGTACCCCACCCGTGCATTGCATGTTGAACAACACACTGCACACAGGGCAGCGTCAGACAGTAGCCTTGGTGGGAGACAGGTCAGTCAAGTGCCACAGTGCCACGGCCACCACGGATGTGTGGACGGCCCCACTGAGACCTGCCAGCAGTGACAAGCTGACCAATGGCCTCATGGAGTGGCACCGATGGTCCTCCAGGGGTTCCACTGCGTGAATGCGACCGTGCTTGCGCAGGAGTCTGCAGCACACCGAACATGTCTGCGCCAGGCGTGCTCGGGATGCCCACAGCTGAACCCAGTGTCAACAAGGAGGGTGTCGCATGATGCCAGGAAGGGGGGTGGACATTGCACTGCACAGTGTCTGTGATGCATGGGCAAGTAACTGTGTGCCCACTGTGGCCATGACAGCTGTGATTGTCTGTGTCAGCCTGTCAATGGCAGCGGTCACATCCTCCCGCAGCCGGTCCATCCCTGCCAGGAGCAGACCGGTGTCCCTGCTGCGCCACTCCTCTGCCTGGCACAGGGCCACACTGAGTGTATCCACTGCCATCACAAGCCGCAACTGTTGATTGACTGAATCTTGGAGTATATGGGTGTGCTCACCTAAGAGGTCATCTGCCTGATTGGCATGCTGTCCCTCACAGTGTTCGGGCCATGATGGGTGCTGCACACCAGGGCCATGCCTGGGCATGTCCACAGGTGGTGCACTGACACCACCCCCCGACACTGTACCCCCATGGCCATTGGCTGACTGCTGACACTGCCCCTCCGGCTTCTGCTCTCCAGGTCTCAACAGTGCCACCACAGCGGCTGCAACAGCCCCACTGTTCTGGACACACACGAGTGCTGTCCCACATGTGCAGACAGGCACAGACTGGGACTGTGATGTCACGCAGGCCTCCACGGCGGCACCACCCACGGCTATGCCCATGTTGTAACCTGCTGTGTGGCCATCCTGCAGCCCACACGTATCACTGTCCATGATGTGAGCTCCATTATCATCAGTGACTGATCAGGCACCAGTCCGAGTCTCAACATGCTGGCATCCATGGACGCTGGCATGCTGGGACATGGGCAGGGTCTCCTCCACACCTGCTCCACCAACATCAGTCCAGACAGCCAGGCAGGCCCACTGTCACCCTGACCCTAGGACACCAGTGGAGGTGGACGGGCCCTCCTCTATGTCCATGGTATCATCCTCAGTGGATGAGCCCACCACACCTGACCGATGTAGAGGCTCAGGAGCTGTAAGGGGACACAGTAGCATTAATGTGTCTGTCCTACCCTGTCTCATCCCCCCCGCCCAGTGACAGATCAGGACCTACCATGCAGTGACGGGCTACCACCCATCTGGAATACACCACCTGGAACACCCTCGATGGCACAACGTCACATGCTGCCAGCAACCCGCTCTTCTTGTGGGGTCAGGCATTACACGACCGGCTGTCCCCCACCGGTCACAGCCCATGCTACCCTGATGGCAGCCACTTTATCCTTAATCTTCTGCCTGTCCATGCCCACCTTCTTCTTGCACTCCTGCACGGACCGTTGGTGGCTGCCATGCAGGTTGATGGCACGCGCCACCTCTCCCCATGCAGCAGCAAGGGCCTGTGGTGTTCCCCGCTGTCCACTGAGCAGCGGCTCCTGGTCAAGGTAGGCCTCAAACAGGGCATCTGTTTCTGCCTTGGTGAAGTCTGGCCTCCTCTTGCTCCCACGTCTCTGTTCCTCTTCTTCCACCTCCCGATCGCTCATTATTGATCCTGTGGGAATGACAGGTGTTACCTGTGACTGTGCAGTCCCATGCATGTCCCACACACCACAGTCCACACTCCCAAACGCATGCAACTCACCACAATAGACTGCAATACCAGACTATGGCCTCTGCAGCCCAATGATGCATTTATATAGTGCAACGCATGAAAATGAGGTGAGGCACAATTTGAAGTGGCTGCTACTGCGGTATCTGTGCCATTGAATAGCTGATTTGCATATGCAGGCTGAATATCGCGCTGTTGTGCCTTGCGCAATTGTGTTGAATGTGCTCAGGCAAGGGTGCATTTCTGTGACATGCGCAGTGGACATTGAACGGCACATGCCCAGGGTGCTGATGCCTGATGTGCTGCTGATGTGCTGTGCGTGGGAGGCAATGCAGAGCATGGCCACCATTGTACCAGTGGCGCTACTGCTCTGTTCACATGTATGGCGCTCTGGCACTGGGGCGCCGTAGGTGCACTGGAGCCACAGCATGGTAGGGCACTACAGGAAGTGGCACACAGGTGCCCTACCGTGCTACATGCGGTGAGTACCAATCGCGCTCTGGCAGTCCGTGCGTGAGAGACCCCTGACCCAGTGCCGACCTTTGCCCCCCGGCACCATGCATCCATATGGGTGCACCTCTATTGCACTGTTTGGTGACAGCGTGATGCAGAATGGTAGGGCAGTACCATGCAGCATCTGCACATGGTGGATGTTTGCTACAGAGCACCATTTTGATACTGAAAGATTGAAGGATGGCACGGACACAGGTACCGATCTGGAGCCAGGTCAAACTGACCAGTCTAGTGCAGTTGGTAGAGCCCCATGCTGCTGCCCTATTTGGGGAGGTACCCCTGGACAGGGCCAGGAGAGCCATGTTGGAGGAGGTGGTGGTCCTGGAGGAGGCCACTGGCATGGAGCGCACGGTGGAGCAGTGCAGGCGCCGCTATGGGGACCTGCATCATCGGGACCCAGATAGGCTTGCCCACCTACGGGCATGCACCAGGAGGGGCACAGTGCCACAACCAGGTAGGTGACCCATCCATACACTGATGACGTCCATACGGGTATCATGGTGGCATGTGTCCAGCACATGGGGGGGCCGTCCAGTGTGGGCCGTGGTGGTGGTATAGGGGGGGGGCAGATGGGTATGGCCATGTGGGATTGCACACACACTGAGGTGGGGGGACTTTGCTACTGGATTGTACTGATGTTCCTCTCTCCATGTTTGCACTCTAGGCCCTGAGGAGTGCTGGCATGCTAGGGAGGGGAGACTGCACTGTGAGCCACAGCATGTGGCAAGGGTGGCCAGACCAGACTGGTGCAGGGACCAGCCTGATGATGGCGAGTGCCTTACATCCATGATTATTTTTGCATGCTGTGTAACAGGGCGGGCAGCGGGGCATGGCCACCATCCATTGACACCACTGCCATGTACTCAACTTGGTACAGTCAGCACTGTCCAGTGGCACTGCATGTCTGGGAGTGCATCAATGGTGGTCCATGCGTGCACCGGGTACAGGACTGTGCCACTGCCTTTGCACCACATAGCCATGTCACTGTACAGCCATGGTGGTGCTGTGCGGGACTTGGCCGGTGGGTGTGTGCAGCAGTCCGCATGGCTGTGTTTGCCTGGGTGGGCAGGTCTTGTGGACACGATCACTGTGGGTGGTCACACACCATCACAGAGGCATGTCCCATGGCAGTATGCCATGCACAGTGGGTGGGCTGCAGGGGGCTGTGCATTCACACCTATTGACTCTGTTCCCCTGTTCTAGGTGGACAGCAGTTGCAGGCAATACAAGAGATGCTGTGGGAGATATTGCAGGTTGCCAGGGCCTCCCTGGAGATCCTGGAGAGACTAGACCGTCTGGGAGTCTGATGGCGGCATGGCGGGAGGCACAGCCAGAGCGGGGAGTGGGGCTCCCACTGAGCATTCTACACCCCATGATTTCCCCTACCACTCTGGACCCACCCTCACACCCCTCTTTCCCTCTACCATTTGTTCACCCCCGCCCCTTACTCACTCCCACCTTGTTTGTGGCCCTCCCTCCAACCTTTTGTAAATAGCTGTATATAGTTTTGTTTGATCTTTTACAATACATTTGCTTTGTTATGCCTACTGTGGTGGTCTCTGATTTGCAGTGGGCTATAGGTGCTCAGCTGCAGTGGTGTGAATGGTGTCAGGGGTGGTGCAGTCATGTGAGTGTGTGTGTGTGTGTGTCCGTGGGGAAGTGACTATGGTGTGGGAGTAGTTATCAGTCACTGTCTGTGGTTTGTGTGTTGTTCCCTGTGCACTGGATGACTGTGTGCAGTGGTCCATGTGCATGCTCTGTGTCCATGGTGCACCTGTCAGACTGTCCATGGCCTGTGCAGCTGACACCCTTGCATGTCTGTGACCTGCACGGTCTGCTGGCATGTCAGTGGTGGCTGTCCATGCTGGACAACCACTGTACCCGGCACAATGCCAGATTGCCTCCTATCACTGGTGTGGTGCATGTCTGCCTCAGATGACACTGTGGCTTCTGCTGTTGTTGTCTCACCTCTGTGCTGTCACTTGTGTGTGTCACAGGGGATGTGCACCACTGTCTGTCACTTGTGCTCCGGGCACATGCTGGTGGCATACAGCTCCATGGTGCCTGCACAGGCTGGCTGGCACTCCTGTGCCATGGAGGGGTGCTGGCCATGTGTACACGGTTTCCATGGCCACACACTGGGACTTGGTTGCCCGCTACTGTGTCCCTGTGTTGGTGTGCCCTTGGGTATGGGTGGGTGTTTGTCCATGCACTGTGTTGCATCCTGTGTGGTGCATGCTTCTATGCACCACTGTGGGTGTCTGCGCTGGCTGTTGTGGCCAGTGCTGGGTCAGGGTGTGTCCTTCCGAGCATGTGCAGGGTGATGTGCCACTGGTGGTGGGGTCCAGGGCATGCCCTGTCACATGTGGGGTGCCTAGTGTGCTGACACATGGTCAGTCTCTCAGCTGTACCTCAGGGGAGACATGCGTGGTGACACTGTGTATGCAGTCGTTGCATCACTGTCTGCTGCCACCCACTGACAGTTGCTCGTAGTGGGGCTGCCTTGCATGGTTCTGTGGTGCACAGGGTTGCATTATCACAGTGGGGGTGGTGGCATACATGGGATGTCCTGCACTGGTGGATGCTGCTCCTGGGGAGGGTTTCTGGGGATCACGGTGCAAGGTGTGCTCTGCATTGGTGGGATGGTGTGGCATGGGGTGGTCGGCCCTCCTTGTGTGCCAGTCACAACCTGCCAGTGGGTGCGTTGGGGCACCATGCCCCAGCTGTGGGTTTGTTGCTGGTATCTATGGGCCGGTGGTTATTCCAGCTCTCCACTGGTTGTGCAGTGCATGGGGTGTGGGGGACGATGTCTGTTCTGCTGTGTGCTGCTCTGTCCATCTGTGGCATGGGTGGTGGGCCCCTGCATCCTGTCCCTGCGCATCCCTGGTTGTGCTGTTGCACTGCTGCCCTGCTCCATTGAGCATCCCTGGTTGTGCTATGGTGCATCTGAACTGCACCACTGCACATCCCTGGTTGCGCTATGGCACAGGTGGCGTGATATTCAGTCATGTGCCGCAGGTGCATCTTGACCTGCGTGCAGTTTTTGAATATCGTGCTTCTTTATGGCCGAGGGATCTATGCTGTTCTGCTGTTACACTTTTTAAAGGCACAGTTTGGAATATCTGGGGCCTATGTTTTAAAGGTAAGTACAGTGTATTTCTATAACCACACCCTAGCTCTTTCTGTTAAATCAATATGGTTCCTTAATTATAATTATATAACATGGCTATAAACCTTTATACAGTATTTTTCTAGCATTAAAACTTTTCAACTATTAATTATGACCCTGTTATCAAACATTTCCTCAAGAAATCTAAATATGTGATAGCATCCCTGCCAGACATAAATATTTATAATAATGCTGCTCTATGCACCTGATTTTTGCATTGAAAGGATTCTCTAATGAATTCAAAATATTCCACTTATATAAACAGAAAACTTTACACAATATCCCTCTATGCAGCTGATTTTCACATTAATAAATTCTATGATAAATTTTAAATTATTTTTCTTATATGCAGGTAATGTTAACATACCTTTTATTATAAGGTCACTCTACTTCAATAGTAGTTCAGTTCTATGTGTTTTAAAAATGGTGTTATAAAAATAAGCAAAACTGAGAACCATTCATTAGGAAATCACTTCACTGGAAATATCTATGCTTTTTTGTTTCATACCTTAAAAGTATGGGCATTTTGCACAGCTGGAGGGCACTATCCCTTATCACATTCATTTCCTTAGTGCCTTGGAGTATGACTGAACACTCTCTTTTTCCTGCAGTGGGAACAAGTTCTGGCAGAGCCACTAAGGCTGTAAATGCATTAACTAGATAAGGGTGTTTCATTGGCTTAAACATACACATGAATTGTTATTACATACACTAACTGAATCAAAGTATGGTGCATTGACAAAGGGCAGATATAAAAATAATGCCACTGTCTGTATTACAGTTACCTATATGTGTCATATTTTATTCTATGCACTGTTACAGCAATCAACTCATCAAAACCAGGCCATCATATACATGAAGATAATGTACCTTAACTGATAACACTGCTGAGACAACTATATGTTGTGATAAGGTGGAAGATAAACACAATGTTGAGACACATTTAAGAAGACATTTGATATGTTTCATTGATTTTTTTAGAGATTGCTATACAGTACACGCACACACATAATTAGTATAATATAAAAGTGCATACACCAACATGTTAATGTAAGTCTTACACATTTCATTGCAAGTTGTTCTCTTGAAGGAAGATCTTACTGTACAAGGCCTAAAAATGGGTGTTAGGTAAAAGTAAACAGGGGTAGGTGTGTTATTGAGTGTAGTGCATAGTTTATCTTTTATTGCTGCTCCACCTCAGGCACACACAATATGAAAATCAACAACCCTATGATATGAAGCAACATGAATTAGTTAGTACAAGGACAGAAACAAGTAGGAGACTGAGTAAGTGGATAAACATGCATGAGTATGGTAGTTCAAATAACATTTCAAAAAGTCTCACTGTTATTCATTTTTTACAAATGTGTCTGCACAGTTGACAATTTGTGTAAAAAGATAATAACAATGAGAGTTATTCCACATAACACATCATTTAAGTGAGAGGAATGAAGTTAATAAAAATAAAACAAAGTGGAATGGAAAAGAAGTAGCCATAAAATGAAGGGGGGATAAATGCAGAGCTATTCCAGTGGCAACCGGTGATGTGTTCAATTACTCTGCATCTCAAGTAGGTGCACAGGTAAAATAACATAACATATATGGTGATAAATAAAAATAAATAAAATACAGCTCACTGCAGAGCAGATTCACAGCTGCACAAATATCCATGGCTGAGATATTTCTGAAACAAGCAGTAGAAGCAGCCATGCCTCTGGTTGTGTGCCCTTTAACTTCCCCAGGAAGAGATTTATTGCACTTCTGGTAACAGAAAACAATGCAGTTTGTCAACCATTTAGACAGGCACTGTTTTGAAACTTATCTGCCCTGTCTTGTGGGCACAAAGGAAACAAACAACTGATTGGACTTACAAACACCTTTAGTCTGGTTAGTGTAGTAAAGCAGAATGCTGTACACATCCATAGTGTGCAGAAGAGCCTCCCCCTGATTAGAATTCTCAGGGAAGAATCCCGAAAGTTGAATTGTCTGATTCAATGTAAACTCAGAAACCACTTTAGGTAAAAACTTAGGATTTGTATGCAGAACCACTCGATGTCTGTGGAAAATCAAGTAAGGCTCCTTACACACGAGGGCCTGAAGCTCTGAAATTCTTTGAGCTGAAGTAATGGCAACTAAGAAAAGCACTTTCCAAGACAAATAGTGCATAGCACAACTTGCTGCTGGTTCAAAAAGAGGCAAAGTACATTCTTCCAAAACAAAATTCAAGTCCCACGGGGGACTGGATTATGAATCAGTGGTTTCAAATGAAATATTCCTTACAGGAAGGTTTTGGAAATCTCCAATTGAGCTTTGGTTTTGCCATCCATGGGGAGGTGGTATGCCGAAATGGCAGACAGATGGACCTTCAAAGAAGAATAGCTGAGATCAAGATCTGAAATAGGCAAGAGGTACTCCATGACCTGGGGCACCGGGCAAGAGAAAGGGTCACAACCCTTGGAGGCTGCCCAAATGGATAATCTTTTCCATTTCATGGCATAAGTAGTTCTGGTAGAAGGCTTTCCTGCTTATATGAGGACTTGGGCTACTAGCACAGAATCTCCAAAGCATGAAGCAGCTGTGTCCACAGGTGCCACACATTCAGGTGGAGGTATTTAAGGCCTGGATTTACCAATTTGCCTTCTCCTGAGTCAGAAGATTGTGGCAGAGAGGTGAATGTACTGGGGGTTCCATTGATAGCAGTTGAAGCAGAGGGAACCAAATCTGATGAGGCCAAAGAGAGGCTATTAGGATCATGTGAGCCACTTCCACCTGTAGCTTCAGGAGAACCCTCTGAAGCACTGGTAAAGGAGGAAAGGTATGCAAGAACCTCCCAGTCCTGCAAAGAGATAATGTGTCTCACCAGAAAACACCACGCCCGGGAACAAGCAAGCAAAAATTGAGTAGTTTTGCATTGGATAGGGAGACGAAGATGTCTATCACCAGCTGATCCCACAGGTAGAATAAGCTTTCAACTACCTCTTAATTAAGCTCCCACTCATGAGCCCTGACAGTGGTGTGGCTAAGACTGTCTGCCAGAATGTTGCTGATGCTTGGCATATGGACAGCAGTCAAGCGGAGATCATGCTGGACTGCTCAGTACCAAGCTCGTATTGCCTCCCAGCATAGAGGGTACGAGCGAGTGCCTCCCTGTTTGTTCAGGTACCAGACCACAGACATATTTTTGGTCTGAATCAGGAGTATCCCAGGACATAGAAGAGGCTGGAAGGCTTGGAGGGCAAACAGTACTGCCCTCATTTCTAACACATTGATGTGTAGAGACGCTTCCAGCTGAGACCATGTTCCCTGGGTCTGATGGTCTCCTAGGTGGGCTCCCCAACCTTGACATGAACCATCCATTGTAAGGGTCATGGTAGGAGCAGGGGGTTGAAAGGGAAAATTGAACAACTCCTGCCACCAAAGAAGATCCTTCTTCATGTACCCAGACACTAGGACCCTGTGGTCCAGATTGTCCAGCCGCTGATCCCACTGGACATGAAGAGCCCATTGGTTCACCCTCATATGCAGTATGGATAGAGCAACTGTAGGGATTGCATCTGCCATTAGCCTGAGAAGATGGAGGATCGACCAGGTTGTGATCCAGCATGAGTTTGCTACCAATCTGGCCTGTTCCAGCAGGGTCTCCTCTCTGTCTGAAGGGAGGAAGGCCCTCCTCTGGACTGTAACTAGCACCACCCCAAATCAATTGTAGGCATTGGGCAGAGAGGTGGGACTTGGGATAGCTGACTGTTATTCCAAGTCTGGCAAAGAGGTCCAGGGTGAAGGAGAGGGACTCCCACAGACTGCTCTGTGATGGGGCTGATAGAAGCCAGTCATCCAGATGCAGGCACAATTAGATCCCTCTGCAGCATAGGGATACAGTCACCACTGCCAGGCACCTGGTAAAATCCTGAAGTGCTGAGGATAGGCCAAAAGGGAGAGCCGTGAACTGGTAATGTTCCCCCTGGAAGGCAAACCAAAGAAAGCGGTGGTGGGCCTGGAAAACAGGGATGTGCAGATAGGCATCCTGCATGTCCAGTGCACAAAGCCAATGGCCCTTGTGCAGCAGGAGTGGAAGTCCCTGGATGATGAGTATGCAGAACCTCTTGTACTAGACAAACAGGTTTATTTAGTTGTTTAACCAGGTATAGCACACTAAGCTGAAAGCTTTTTTACAGGAGCGACCTGGGAGCACAAGGAGGTTAAGTGACTTGCTCAGGGTCACACAGTATGCAAGTGGAAGCTGTGGGATTCAAACCCAGGTCTGGCCTGCTGGATGTCACCAAACTTGCAGCTCAGAGCCTTAGACCACTGCGTTATACTGCCTCCAGGTTGAGCATGCTGAGGTCCAAAATGAGTCTTAGGTCTCCTGTCTTTTTGGGCATTAAGAAGAAATGGAAGTAGTACCCTCTTCCTATCTGTGCTGGAGCCACAGGCTCTATGGCTTACTTTTGCAGAAGAACCTGGATCTCATCCCCTATCAGAGACAGGTGCCTTGGAGGATAATGGGAGAAGCCTGTTTTTTTTTTTCCTAAGGCCTGTCTAGGAACTCTATGGTGTGACCTCTTGCTACTAACTGAAGGACCCAAGAGTCCATGGTTATGTCCTGTGACCCCAGAAGGTGGAGGGAAAATCTCCCCCCATTTCCCCCAGAAGATCTGAAGGAGGCAGGGGTTCCCCCATGAGTCAGGAGGCTGAGGGGAGCGAGCAGGCAGCTCCTCCCATGGGCTTTGGGACTTGACAGGGGAAGTAGGGGTTTCTGATGCTGGATACTGGCATTTGGCCTCGTGTTTGGCAGGGGCCTCTTTGAGCTGGTATTTCTGTTGCCGACAAAAAGGATGTTTGCCTTTGTAACGCCCTCGGTACATGAAGTGGACGTTGCGGATTGATTTACCACGGTCCTGCAATTCAGTGATAATATCCTTAGCATCACCCCAAGTAATGTAGATCCCCTGAAAGGGGCATCCAGGATGGAGGTCTGGACTTCTTGTGCCATGTCAGCAATCCTGAGCCACAAATGTTGCCTAATGCAGACAGCAGTAGCTGTGGTGTGAGCAACTGAGTCTACTGTGTCATAAGTGGCCAGGAGGGCATGGCGACAGGAGATTTTAGCCATTCTCACTATCTTGGCAATCTCGGCCTTAAGCTCCTGGTCCTGGATAGCTTCCAGCTTCGACTCGAGTGAGGCCAGGGAAGATTTCTGGTAGGAAACCATATAAGCCACATAATTAAGGGACCTGAGGATGCAAGTGGAGGAGGAATGGATCTTGAAACTGAAATTGTCCAGCTGCTTAGACCCTTATCAAGAAGAGACATGCTTAAATGTTTATGTTTACAGGACCGGTCGTGGGCAGCTGTGATAACAACAGAGTCTGCATTAGGATGGTCAGTAAGGTATGTGACCTCATCTTGGGGGGTGGTGGTACATCCTGTTTGCCTTTTTTGAACAGCCAGAATGGAGGAAGGCTGTTGCCAGATAATTAATGTTAGGTCTTCATGGGGCCCAGTCCAAAGCAGTATGGGCATAGAAGCTGTGTCAGTCATGCTTAGATGCTCCACAAACCTTTTCTGTCTTGGATCCTGTTCCTGGATAATCCAGCCACAGGCATTCTGTATAGTTATGAGGAGTTCTGCAAAGGAAGGTTCCTCCAGAGGGGACTTCAGGGACTCCTTTGGCTGAGGTTCTATAGTTGTATGCATACCAGAGCCAGAGGATGAGTCAGATTCAGAGTCTGAAGAGTGCCTGCTGGGGGTCTGAACCATTTTTAAAAGAGTGTCCTGGGTGTTATCCCTGACCTTGTGTGAAGAGGAGCTTTCTCTGGAAAAGTGGGAATCCACAGGAGAGGCTGAACAAAGGGGTCAGAAAGGAGGCAGAAGTAGAGGCTGCAACTGGTTTCCGATGGTCAAGCTCCGAGGCTAGTTGAGTCCTGACCTCCTGAATCAGGGTCTGAAACACTGCCTGGACATCAGTATGAGGCTGTTGTGGAGGCAGAAGCTGAGGCTCAGGAGGAGGCAAGGTGGTGGAGGAGGCTGGTATAATGGATAGCCCAACATCTGATATTGAGGGTATCCATGAGCCTGATAGGAGTAGGGAAGGCCAGAAGGAGCATACCTTTCATTAAACATAGCCCGGTGTCTGGTACCCCAATACATAATGGGGTTGATAACCAGACATTGGATACCCGGCAAAGGGTACATTGGGTATTGTGGGGGTAGATAGCCCAGAACATTGCACATAGCTATGGCCAGAGGTGGAGCTGAAGACCCGGCAGGAGGTGGGGGCCAAAGGCCTAGCAGGAAGTTAAGAAGGACTAGGTGTCAGCCCATAGGGACTTTCAAAGGGGCTGGCACTGGATCAGGTACAGGAATGTCTTGTGCCAGAAGATTCAGTGCCTGGGGGCCTGACAGAAGGCCATTCAGCATTTGAGGAATGACCGGAGTGCCAGACATTCCCTGACCTGGTGAAAGGTCGCTTGGCACTGGGGTGTGAGTAGAACCTGATGGAAGACCCGCCATTGTCTGGGAAGCCAGAGTCCAAGATGGCAGAATCTGGTTGTTCAAGGGGGCTTGGGTTGAGGAGATTCTCAGAGGGATTAACAATAGGCCCAGTGGGCAAACCAGAAAGAGACTGACCCAGCAAAGGAAGGGGAGCCTCCAGATTAGTACCCACCTTTGGCTCTTGATATTCAGGCAAGCCCAAATGCTCCAGTTGGGTCAGTGGGAGTGAGGAACCCTCTAAAGGCTGTTGTGTGTCTGGCAGCTGGCTCAACTTAACGTCCAGGGTATCCTGCGAGCTGGATGGAAGAGCCTCAGCTATGCAGTCCCCAGAGGAACCAGAGAGCGACTTATCAGCTGCAGCGTTGCAGACATCAGAAGAGCTACCATCCAATCAGCCTGTGCTATGCAGACAACAGTGGAGCTGGAGTCCAGCTTACCAGCTGTGACCATGCACTCCTCAGTGGGGACAGGGAGTGACTTATTGATCTGGCTGCTGGTGATAGACCCTGAAGAAGATATGAACCTAAGGAGCACAATAGGGGTTCTGTCGTCCAAGAAGAGCCCTGACTGCACTGTTAGTAAAGCAGGCAGGGAGGCTGTGGTCTGAGCCACCAGAGAGGTAGGAGACCTGGCAGTAGGGGTACTTACCGAAGTGGAGGCCACTCTGGTTTCAGTGGTGCCTGATGGTTGCCGACAAGCAAATTGAGACCTATCCCGGTCTCGGTGCCTCTCCTTGTCCTTTTTCTTCTTTTTGGGCTCTGGTGCTGGAGAAGATTTTTTCTGCAGATTCTGCAGCTCCTTTTCCACCAAAAGTTAGGAGTTCCTCCAGCAAGTGTGCTTTGAGCTTTTTCCAGTGGCTAATCCATGTGGCCTGGTTGAAGGTTTGGCAGGCTGCACAGTCCTTGAGCCAGTGTTTGGGGCCTAGACACATCAAACAGTGGGAATGCTCGTCCACATGCAGAATCTGGGTGCCGCAAGACTTGCACTTCTTCTTTTTGATGCATCATACAACTGTTCATGAATAGGCCCATGAGTGAACCAGAAGAGACTAACCCAGTGAAGGAAGGAGAACCTCCAGATTGGTGCCCACCTTCGGCTCTTGATCATCAGGCAAGCCCGGAGGATCTGGTTGGGTCAGTGGGAGTGAGAAACCCTCTAAAGTCTGTTACGTGTCCAGCAGCTGGCTGAACTCGACATCAGGGGTATCCTGCAACCCCAATAGGAGAGCAACAGCTGTGTGGTCCCCAGAGGAACCGGGGATCGACTTATCAGCTGCAGCAGTGCAGATGTCAGAAGAGCTAATGTCCAACTTTATCAGCCTGGGCCATGCAGACAACAGTGGAGCTGGAGTCCAGCTTACCAGATGTGACCGTACGCTCCTCAGTGGGGCTGGGGAGAGACTTATCAGCCTGGTTGCTGGCGATAGACCCTGAGGAAGATATGGACATAAGTAGCACAATAGGGGTTCCATCATCCAAGAAGATCCCATACTGCACTGTGAGTAAAGCAGGCAGAGAGGCTGTGGTCTGATCCTCTGGAGCGGTAGGAGACCTGGCAAAAGGGTTACTTACCGAAGTGGAGCCCCCTTCAATGCCAGTAGTGCCTGATGGTCACCACCAAGTGGATGGATACCTATCGCAGTCTCGGTGCCTCTCTATGTCCTTTTTCTTCTTTTTGGGTTCTGGCATTGGTGAAGAAGATTTTTCCAGCAGATTCTGCAGTGCCCTTTCCATTAAAGCTAGATACTCCTTTAGCAAGTGGGCTTCAAGCTTTTTCTGGTGCTTAATCCATGTGGCCTGGTTGAAGGATTGGCAGACCACACAGTCCTTGACCCATTGTTTGGGGCCTAGGCAGATCATGCCACAGGAATGCTCGTCCACATGCAGGATTTAGTGTGCCGCAGGATTTGCACTTCTTCTTTTTGACGCATCACCCAACTGTTCACATTCCTGAATTGTACCTCCAACTATATCCTATGCTGTAAATTTGTCACTGTTATTTATTTGCTTCCCCTTTCTTCTGTATATCCCTCAAGATCTCTGTATCACACCTGTTTATGTTAGACCTGTTTGTACTGTATTTTATTATGTAATTGTTTGACCTGATGTTCTGTTCTCTTTTTATGCTTAACTGGACGTTTGTGAAAAAGGGCATTTTTGCTCACATACCTTTCAGTATAAAATAAAGATTGATTGATTAATTAATCGATTGATTAAAAACTGGACTGATGGACCTGAACCACAGCAGTTCTGTAAAAATCCAATCTGGCCATACTGGTTGTAACTTGTACAAATACTGCTGGTCCGATCACTCTAGCTGCACTGTTCAGTCAGACTTTTATGTATCTGGTCCTCTCCTTGATGTCTGTTTTTCAACCCTTCCTTGGCATGGTTGAAAACTGAACCATCAGGACCAGACCAGATAGGTAAAAGCCAGAACAGATCATCTGGAGTGAGTGGATCAGCAATATTTGCACAAGCTGTACCCAATCCAGATTTTACAGCTTTGGTCCAGGTCTAGTGATCTGGATTTTACTCATACCCCACTGCTTGTGGCTTAGTGACATACTGTACAGATGGGTGCAGAGTATAACCCATTGAAGGTTGAAATTTCAGAAAACCATTATGATAAAAATACCAAGACTCATTCAATTCCTGATTATCCCCCACCCCCAAGTCACACTTAGTCCTCTACCAAAGTCATGCTCAAATACTGGTACCTCTACATCCACACCATTAAGCTTTTATTGCCATCATGTCTCATTTGCTGCCTTGAGCTCCCCCATCCATGAAGTCCCATCCCTCCCCCCAAAACCAGGCAATTTTCCAGTGAGCAGCTCTTGACACCACATCAACTAAATTACTGCTGAACCCCTTATTTTTAAACATTTTGTTGAGAAATTTTTGTTTTAGTATATCCATTGTCAGGAAAAAAGAATTTGTACAAGAAACCAAAGCTCCCATTTATCAGTTCATGTAGTCACAATACAGTATGTTATGAACTGATCAGATTCTATGTGTAACCTAAGTCAAATAAAAATTAGACACACATGTCTACCTATTTGCAAGTGAAGCAAATGTGGTTACTAATATTCAGTTGTAAACATCTATAGTCACAAATTGCAGGTTAAGAACATTCAGTAGAATATAAACAGTAGCCGAGAACTGCCTGCCTGAGAATATTAAGTTGGTGTATTATCTGGAAACAGGCATCACTGGGACTCTTTGCTATGGAATGTCCTGCAAAGTAGCAGAATGACTGCTCTTAGGATGGTGGTGCCAAATGGCGTAATGAGGTGTTCCTAGGGGCTGAAGGCACAGCAGAGCTTATTTGTTATGCAGAAAGCTCCAGGAAGTGTTTAACATATTCTACTTCCAATAGCTTTATATGATGTCTGTACTATCCATTGGTAATCTGACAGAGAATGACTGCCAGAAGATAATGAGCTAACTTTCTGTGGGCTCAATTAACTCCTCAAGCCAGAGGAAAAATAGTGCTCTACAGCTTCCTGTACACACACACACAGGCAGCGTAGTAACGAGGCTTCAGTGGAGGAATCTATTTTTAACACTCTATCTTGTTGCTTGGTAGCAAAAATTACATCAGCCCTTTTCTGAATGCAAAATGTCCGCTGGGCTATGCCCACAGCCTTAAAGAGCCTGCTAAGGATTTTGTTTCCCTTTGAAATATGAAACCCGTACTTAGAAAAATAACTCTTTCTTCAGCCACTTACACTGTAATGTAAGGGAACTCTCTCACTGTTCACCTGTCTCCCACAGTGTATAAGAACATCTGGACAAGTGGACATCCTCAATTTAAATACTGTATTGCAGAGGAGGGGTGGCGATGTCATTGCTGACATTAGCAAGGGACTGTCTTCTCTTATAACTATAGGAGACTGGCAAGGCAGGCTGCTGTGCAAACCAGGTAGTGTAGTAGTCAGGTGGGCTGGATGAGAACAACTACACTCAACTAGATAGTACAAAATACAATTTGTTCCCTTGTTGCCCCATACATCTAAATGTTTTTTTAATATTCTAGAAAAAGCCCTCATAACCTTATGAACATCATTTTTTTTGTAAGTGGTCTACAAGTGCCTAAAAGGCAATAATTTAACAAATTTAGGGTAGTTCAAGGTGCAAGGATGAAAGCAAAAAAAAAAGTTAAAATCTAACTTGTCAGTTTGGCTCCAGGAAACATGGCTGCCTGATTTCTTCCCTCTATAGCCCTTGGGGTCTTAATCCAGCATCATCCAATACAGACATAAGGCCTGCATGCAGAAATAGCTGTGGCAGATACATATAAACTTGTAGGACAGATTGGTATGGTCATCTTTTGGACAAAGCTGCTACATTCTCTGGGACAGAGAAGGAAAAAATCAGCACCCAGTGTGATGAGCATGGTGGCTAATGAAAGTGGTAGCATGGCTCCAACAACAATAAGTGAAATGTTTAATGCCTTCATGAAGCAGATGGCTGAAGTTACAATGGCCTCTAACACTACAACCCATGCAATCCATTAGCTGGATGCCCACATTTTTAACAAGGAAAAAAAAGGTGGCTGCTTATGATGCCATAACACAGGAGCCAACAGTCTCCATAAGGAAACAGAGCCACACCATCCACCTTCTCTAGGATAAAGTTGATGATCTGGAGAACCACAGCTGCCAGAACAATCTCTGGTTTCATGGGTTGCTAGAGGGAGTGGAATAAAAGAACCCGATTACATTCCTGCAACAAGTGCGTCCACCATTGCTGCAATTGGATGGCAAAACACCACTGGACATTGAAAGGGCCCTCTGCACTCTTGCACCACCACCTAAGCCCAGGGATATGCTACGACCTATCCTGACCCAATTACTAAACTTTGCAGCAAAAGAGATGAGCCTTACAAAGCAAGAGATTGGCCATTTAAACTGGCAGGGCAACTGGATTCACATATGCCAGAACTACTCAAAAGACTTGTCAAACAGATGAAGGGAATATACCATAGCACATTGCATCCTCCATGAGCTTGGAATACAATTCTCCCTACGATACCATGCGACCATGTGGATAATGCACAACAGGGTCCCTCTGGTTTTTAATACTCCTGAGGCACTAATGGACTTTTTATACAGAACGTGGCCACAAGAACTGAGGATACCATGCCCCCTGGAGTTCAGAGCCTTCTCTGACCAACTGAGCACCTTAGAGACACAAGAGGCACCAACAGCATGATGCTCAAAGTCCCCTACCGCCATACTTCTCAAGGACAGCTTACTTTCAAGTATCGAACACCAACCTGACTAAACACACTCTAAAGAGACCTTCTAATGAATCCAAAACTTGGGCCATTCAGTTAAACTGCACTTGCACCTTTCCTTAACAACTGGCTGTGACTGTAACCTCTTGATTGCAACCTCTAGACTGTACCCTCGATCGTGACTATTTTCCCCCTGCAATCTCCTTTGTCACCCTCTGGCCTCCTCTCCTCTTCTGCCCTTTCTTGCCCCTGCCACTTCCCCTCTCCCATACTCCCCCCCCATACCCACCCCTATGTACCTCACAGGAGGGAATATCTGCATTCTGCTAGGCAAAGAATATCAGACCGCAAAAGGCCTCTTCCCTTCTACCCTGCCCCCCACCTCCATTCACCCTTCTTTGGACTGCTTTCCTACTGCCCACATCCCACGTATGATTCTGGATCCTCTCTCTATCACTCCCTCTTCCTCCCTTCTCCCTATCTCTTGCATTTCCTCCCTTAGCTTGTGATGTGCTTAACCCTGAACTTCTTAACATTTGTCCATACTGTTTATCTGTTCATCACTGTATCTCCTCTGTAAGCAACTATCTGTAGCTGCCTATTGCTCTGCAGTAATTTGTACATATCCCATTGTAATCTATGTTGTGACACTAATGCATCAGCATGGAGCTTGATAGCTTCCTATTCTGGTTTAGTGATATCGAATTTGATGTGGAATCTAAGCTACTTAGCATCCTAATTCTTATACTGTCTTGCTTCATAGTATCATAGTAAAAGCCAGCAGAATAGACCCCATGGTCTATCATGTCTGCTTGGAAGCTAGCCCCCTACTGGGAGCTCACTGCTCCACACCCCCAGCCTCAGAGGTGGCCCTCCCTGGCCTCAGGTTCCCCTGTACCTGTCCCAATCCTTCTTGAATCCTTCCACTGTGGTCTCTTCCACCAGACTCCTGGGCAGTGTGTTCCATGGTTCCAGCATCCTCTCTGTGAAGAAGTGTCTCTTGCACTCCCCCCATACTTCCCCCCCCTTCCAGCTCCACTCAGTGCCCCTGGTAGTTCCCCTCTTAAGCCTGAACACTTCCCTGGATCCACCCTTATTTATCCACTTTACATACTTGAAAGTCTCTATCATGTCTCCTCTGTCCCTCCTCTCCTCCAAAGCATACAGATTGAGTTCTTCCAGTCTCTCCTCATAGGTCCTACACTCCATGCCCTGAATCATCCTGGTCGCCCTCCTCTGGACCCTCTCCAGCAGCGTTATGTCCCTCTTAAGATGGGGGCTCCAGAACTGCACACAGTACTCAAGATGCGGCATAACCAGGGCATTTTACAGATACAGACCAGTTGTAATCTGTTTTCTTTGATGTGGAACCTATTTAAAAGAGCCTATGGCTCACAGGTGTTAATCCAAGATGTTAATAAATAAATTAATAAATCACCTAAATTTATGAGCAGCCTGGTGATGGAGATTGCTGATGGATCAGAAGCCAACCTTGGGAGGTCAGAAATGCAATGTCAGCATGAAACGTCGAACTGGGCATTCCCTATCCAGACCCACAAAAGACAACAGCAGAGGAAGCACAGCAGGAGGGACCATTCAGGTGATAGAGATCATTCCCATAGCCACAATGGAGAGCCCAACTGGGAGGAAGAACTGGAGGTCTTTAGTCCATATTTTTCCCAATACAGATATGCTCCACTTCAAGCTGTCTCTTCTGTACCCTCTCAACTGGAATTTGGTTCTCCATCAGAGCCAGAGGACCAGAGACCAACGCCGACAAATGCCTCTCCTAGATCCTGGGCCACGATGTAGCTCAGAGTGCCATTTCTATAAATGCCAGCATCTCTGGTACGTCTCCCTGTCGAGTGGATAGCCTGCCAATGAAGGCCTCCCCTGCACATGCAGCTTAGCAGATGAAGGCAGAACTGAACAATGCAGAGCAAGGCTGAAACATGTGTGTCAGATAAGTGTGTTTTCTTTGCTTTTCTTTGGGAGAGTGGTGGCATGGAGGTGTCTGGAAATGGCTTTAGGGTATGATATGTCATTGGTTTGCACAGGCTGACCTTTAAAGGCTACACCAAAGAGGGGTTAACACACAAATATTAGCTGCCTGACTCCCAACAGCAGCTCGGTGTTATTTATCAGCAGGAGCACGTCTCTCCTCCTACACCCTCACCCCATAAGGAAGATAAACAAATCATACACAATGGTGAATTACATGTCTTCTCTCCTCAAAGAGTATGAATGCTGTGGGGCTATAATCCCTATGCTTGATGAAGCAAAGATGTCTCACATCAGGTGAAAGTGCAGGGATGTTTATATGTACCTGGAGTAACAACCTCCCTGCTTATGCTCCTTTTGAAAGGTTTTGTTTTGAAATAGGAGGGGAGTAGGACCACAGAAAAACTGCTGTTAAAAGTCAATCATTATAGTACTTGCCCTGTGTTTACAGTTTAATGAATGCTGTTCCCAAAGAGTCTCACAGACATGAAAGGGATATTGAGCACTAGTCTCAAATGAGTAATAAGCCATCACACTGGGAATAGGAGCAGAACTTTGTTTAACATGTTAGAAATAGTTAATCTGTTATAGAGTGTGCAAGAATGTTTAAACGTTATTAAGGCAGTGTTACAGTATATGTTTAGAGGTCTAGTACCACTTATAGCACTTCTCCCCCTCCCTCATTTTTATATATGGGTCCCAAGGCTTAAGTGCACCATGGATCCTTGTGCTTAAAATGCATAGTGTTTCTCACCTGCAATCTGCCACAGACCCCTCCTATCACCGACCCTGGCATTAGGGTCACATTAAAGACAGAGCAGGGGAGAACAGAGGGAGGATGCTCAAAATGTCATTAAAGATGCTTGAAGCACTAGGAGCTATTTCTATGAAGCCAGAACTGAGGAATAGTCAGACGCCAGCTCTGAAAATTGTATTAAGGGGAAATCTGGTCTTCATGTCTATGTTGAGGGAGCTTAACATTTCCCCTAAGGTTGTAGAGTGGTTTGGCTCCTACATACAAGACAGGCAACAGTATGTTACACTTGATTCATCAAATTCTTCTCTTGAATATGTTCAATCTGGAGTGCCCCAGGGGTCGATACTGGGGTCCTTCCTTTTCAACATATATGTTAACAAACTTAAATTCTGTGGCATGAATGTTGATTTTCATCTTTACGCTAACGATACGGTGATTTATATTAGTGGGAACTCTGTTAAATTAGTTCGAGAAAGGTTGCAGGTAGTTTTTATACATTTAAAAAATGTTTTCGAATCACATTTTTTTACATTAAATGTAAAAAAAAATCCAGAAACAATCCTGTTTGGTAGGTCTAGGGATTATAAGAACTTCGATCTAATGATTAAAACTAAAGCAGGAGATGAATTAAAATCTACTATATGCTACATATATTTAGGAATGTGGTTAGACATCCAATTGAAGTGAGACACACATATCAAATCACTAGTAGGAAGTATTCATAAAAATATTGCAGCAATGTATAGAGTTCTCACTGGGACCGGAGGGTCTGCAAGAATCTCCCCCACTCCCACGTTTGTTAAGATGTAATGCCTGCATTGTAGGTATCTATAAAAGTCCTGTCTTGGAAGGTTATATTTGCCTTGCATTTCCAAAAAGGATTTCAATGTGTCCCTTTGAAAAAATTGGGTAAGGAAAAGCAGTCCCCTTTCCTGCCACCTTCTGAAGCAAGGGTCTCCTGGGGAGGCCGGAAATCCTGGCAGAGAGCAAAGGGGAATATACTTCCAAACCAGAGTCACCACCCCCAGTGTTGCTGCACCTCCAGCCATACTTTGAGGGTATGTTTGGTCCATTTATTATTGATCAGTTTAAGATCCGAGTGCGTGGCAACCCAGGGCAGCAACCTAAGTGGTATGTTTTGATGCGCCCCTTGTTCCATCAGAGACCACCCCCCTCTCTGGCCTGGATTTAATACATTTAGGATAGGCACCACTTGAGCTGCTTTATAATAATTATATAAATCAGGGACTCCCCTGCCCCCCCCTTGTCTTTGTCTCTATAAGGAGATCCCATCGCTTTCTGGGTTTCCTTCCCGCCCAAATAAATCTTGAGATCTTTTGTTTTAGTTCTTTCCAGTCCCTTCTGGAAAAGGCCAGGGGCAGATTAGTGAACAAAAAAAGGTATCTAGGGAGTACGTTCATCTTCACCGTGTCTATCCTACGAATAAAAGTAAGAGGTAGAGAGTGCCATCTATTTATATCTGCAAAAACAGCTTTCTGGAGTGCGCCATAATTAACTTGATGCAGTCTTGATAATTTAATCGGAATATGAATCCCGAAGTACCTTACCTTTTCTCTAACCCAGTTAAACAGAATCAACCCATACAGACTCTGTGTTATGTTTCCCTTTATTGGCAGGACCTCAGATTTATCCCTATTAATTTTAAAGCCCGAGATCTTCCCAAACTGTTCCAAAAGGGCCATCAGGAGTGGGATTGACTTCCCAGGGTCCTGCATATATATCACCGTGTCATCTGCATAGAGTGACACTTTGATCTGGGCCTGTGCTATATTAATGCCCTGTATTTTGCTCTCCTCCCTTATGGCCTGGGCAAGGGGCTCCATGGCTAGTGTGAAAAGCAAGGGCAACAGGGGGCATCCCTGCCTGGTGCCCCTCCTAATCAGAAAGGCCTCTGACAGAGTCCCATTAACCATGACGCTAGCCAAAGGGTTCTGATAGGCCAAGGTGGCCCATTGTAGAAAGGCACCTTCAAACCCCATCTTCGTGAGAACTGCTTTTAAGTATGACCAGTTTAGCCTATCAAAGGCCTTTTCTGTGTCCAGAAAAATAGCAATCTGGATGTTCTGGGAGGCATTCTTGTGATCCAAGATATTTAGCAAACGCCTGATATTATCAGACATATGTCTGTTTGGTATGAATCTGGTTTGATCCAGATGTATCAAATTTTCAATATGCTTTTGTAGTCGGTTAGCTAGGATTTTTGTAAGGATTTTATAATCTTGGTTTAACAGGGAGATGGGCCTGTATGATTCACAAAGCTCCGGGGATTTCCCCTGCTTCAGAATGACCATGATTATAGCTTCACTCCAGGAACTTGGGGGTTCATCATTCTCTAGGATGGCATTCAGCACCATAGCCAATTTGGATGCTAGTGTTTTTTTTTAATTTTTTATAAAACTCGGCTTCGTAATCATCAGGTCCCGGGGACTTGCCTGAGGGAAGCTTATCTATGACTGCTGCTATCTCCTTTTCTGTGATGGGGGCAGAAAGCTCTTGCTGCATTCCTGGGGACAGCTTGGGTCTTCAGAAAGAGTTTGCATTTTTTGCACATCTTCTGGATCCCTCCCTTCCCTGTATAACTCCCTGTAATAATTTTTAAATGCCTTGGCTATTTCTCTAGGTTTCTCTATCCGGGATGTGTCCCCTTTTCCACTTTGGAGGGATGAGACATGTCTGCTCGCTTGTTCCCTTCTCAATCTCATGGCAAAGAGCTTTAAAGCCCTCCCCCCCCATAATATTTTTCATTTGTATAACGCAGCATCCATTCTGCCTTTTCCGCTTCTAACTCATTAAGTTCTTTCCTTCTTTCCATTAAGTCCCTCCAAATTTTCTCCTTACCTCTTGGGTTACCTTTATGTTCCCGTTCTAGCACTTTTATCTGAGTTTGCAGTTCTTCTATCTTTTTATTCCTCAGTTTCTTCCTAGCTGTGGCTAGACTGATTAGTTGTCCCCTTAGGATGGCCTTCATTGCGTCCCACCACACCATTGGGGTACGGTCTGATATAGGGGAATCTATCACAAGATTGCAGAGGGTCTGGAGGGAAAGGTATGCCTCTTTGCAGATGACACAAAGATCTGTAACAGAGTTGATACACAAGGGGGGGGTAGAAAGAATGAGAAGGGACTTGGCAAGGTTGGAAGAATGGTCAGACATATGGCAACTTAGATTCAATGCAAAGAAGTGCAAAGTAATGCACCTGGGAAACAAAAACCCAGGAGAAGAGTACACAATAGCAGGGGAGGTACTAACAACAACAAAAATGGAAAGGAACTTGGGAGTAGTCATATCAGATGACCTAAAGGTTGATATGCAATGTGAGAAGTCAGTAAGGAGAGCCAGGGGGATACTGGGATGCATAGGAAGGGGCATCACAAGTAGAAAAAGGGAAGTGGTTATCCCTCTGTACAGACAGTTGGTGAGACCCCATCTGGAGTACTTTGTGCAGTTTTGGAGACCTCATCTACGCAAAGACATAGACAGGATGGAAGCAATCCAGAGGAGGGCAACTAAAATGGTGCAGGGTCTGCATCAGAAACCATATAAAGAGAGACTGAGAAAGCTTAATATGTATACCCTTGATGAAAGGAGGGACGGGGGGACATGATAGAAATGTTCAAGTACCTGAAGGGAATCAACAAAGTTCAGAAGGGTAGCATCTTTCAGAAAAAGAGATGTGTAAGAACAAGGGGGCACAATTTAAAGATAGAGGGGGGACGGCTCAGGGGTAATGTGAGGACATTTTTTTTCACGGAGAGAGTGGTGGATGCATGGAACTGCCTTCCTGGGGAGGTTGTTGGGTCTAAAACAGTGGGGGAATTCAAACATGCATGGGACAGACATAAGGCAATTGTAGTGGGGGTGGCAGGAAGTAGGCTGTTGGTTAACTAGAATCTGCAGCTTATCCAGTAGGTTGGGAAATGGGAAGACTGGGTGGGCCAAGTGGTCCTTATCTGCCGTCAAAGTCTATGTTTTTATGTTTCTATGAGCAACCTCCTCCCTCAGCCCAGAGAGGTGCCTGCAGATGGAACAAGACTGCATCCTCCAGAACGTGTCCCGGAAAAAGACTGCTGTCCCGCAGCCATTGCACTGCACCATAGAAACATAGTAACATAGACTTTGATGGCAGATAAGGACCGCTTGGCCCACCTAGTCTGCCCATTTCCCTACCTAGAGGATAAGCTGAAGATCCTATTTAACCAACAGCCTATTTCTTCCTACCCCCCTACCCTACCCCCTTCCTACCACTCCCATCATGTCTAACTTCTGGCCCCTTCACTGTTGTTTGGAATCCTTACTCTTTTCTCTGTTTTTTTTTTTCTTCTCTCCCTTCTTACTTACTGCCTCTGTGCCCTTTAAGCTCCTGATTGTCCTGTTCTGAGACAAGAAGATCCTATAATTCTCTGTAGACCCCTTACTTGCTCAGAGGCAGACCTCCCACAGCTAGGGGGACCGGGAAAGCTACTCTTGCCCTTCTAGGATGGTGAGTCTTTGGTGGCTCTGTGATCACTCACTTCCTGCTCCCAAACAGGAAGTTCCTGTTGTCAGTCAAATCCTGTGCCTATGAAAGTAAAACTAGCTTTGGGTGGGAGGGTGGAGGGGAGGGAATGAGGGCAATATAGTCCCAGTAGAGAAGTCCAGTCACGCGGCACTCCTTCCTCCTGGTGTTCTCTGACAAGCCTCTGGCAGAATCTATCTAGGGCAGTGTTTAAAACTAGCTTCCTTCTAGCTAAGTCACTCCCCCTACTTAATAGATCTTTCTACATGTAATTAAATTGAACAGATAACAATCCCCTTCAGCCACATGAGATTTACACCTAGATAGCTTCTCAGATAACCATTCACTTCATCTGACTCAGACAAATACACTATCTTTTTTTTCATGTGTGTGTTTTCTTACCCTAAATTGAAGGTTCCAGTAGAAGAGTTCTACTTCTTTAGTCCCAGTAGAGAAGTCCAGTCACACAGCACTGCTTCCTTCTGGTGTTCTCTGCCAAGTCTCTGGATATGGACTGGAGGGTAAGGTTTGTCTGTTTGCAGATGACACCAAGATCTGCAAGAGAGTAGATGATCCAGATGGGGTGGGCAGAATGAGAAGAGATCTGGATACGCTAGCAAAATGGTCAGAAGAGTGGCAACTGGGGTTTAACGCAAAGAAGAGGAAGATCATGCACGTAGGGAAGAGAAAGCCCGACGCCACCTATAGGTTGGGAGGGGAGTTGCTGGCAGTCACAAGGGAAGAAATAGACTTGGGCATCATCATCACCAATGACCTGAAATCATCCAAGCAGACCACTAAAGCAATAGGTAAGGCTAGGGGGAAGTTGGGGTGTATTAGTAGGGGTATCACAAATCAGAAGAGGGAGGTAATAATCCCTCTTTACAAGACACTGGTTAGGCTCCATCTGGAGTACTGTGTGCAGTACTGGAGGCCACACCTTCACAAGGACATTAACCAAATGGAGGCAGTCCAGAGAAGGGCAACCAAAATGGTGCAGGGACTGCATCAGAAAACATGTGAAGACAGATTAACAGAGCTCAATATGTATACCCTAGAGCAAAGGAGGGAGAGAGGTGATATGATCAAAACATTCAAACACATTAAGGGCATTAAAAAGGTGAAAGAGTCTAACATGTTTCAATATAAGAAAAATAGCAGGACAAGAGGACACTGCATGAGATTAGAGGGAGGCTGATTAAGGGGTACTGTGAGGAAGTTCTTTTTCACAGAAAGGGTGGTGAAAGCATTGAACGGCTTACCTCAGGAAGTGGTGGATATGAATACAGTGCAGGGCTTCAAACAGGCATGGGATAGGCATAAGGGAGCAATACAGATGAGTATGAATAGATAGGCCATTGACAGAGCAAAGGCCGATGGCACATTTATAAGGTAGAAAAAGAAATGGGCAGACTGGATGGGCCTTGCGGCCCTTATCTGCTGTCAACTTCTATGTTTCTATGCAATTGTGTGAGGTCATTGCATGCTGTACTGTACCTCCTGTATACTAATGTGTTTAACCTTTAACCTGAAAATATAAAAATGAATAAAAAGTTTAACTGCAAAAAAAAATCTAACTTAAAAACATAGAAACAGAGGAAAATTTGTTGGCAGAAAAGGACCCCTTGGCCCATCCCATCTGCCCGAAATACCCCCAATCTAGTTCATATTACACCCTCTATTCCATACCCTTCCACTTTTATTTAGCCCCATGTATTTGTCCCAAGCCCATTTGAATTTGCCCACTGAATCTACCCCCACCACCCATTCTGGCAGCTTATTCCATGGACCCACCACCCTCTCTGTGAAGAACTGCCCCTTATAGCTCCCATAAATCTATCCCCCTCCAGCGTGAATGCATGTCCCCTAGTGGATTTGTTCTCACTCATCCTGAAGATGCTACCTCCACTCATTCCCTTCCTATACTTGAAGATTTCTACCATATCCATCCTTTCCCTCCTCATCTCCAGTGTGTACAAGTTCATTTCTTCCAGCTGTTCCTTATATGACCTCCCATGCAGCTCTTGAACCATCTTCTTTGCTCTTTTCTGGACCCTCTCAAGCCTGACTCTGTCACCCTGTAAGTGTAGCCTCCAGAACTAGACCCCGGATTCTAGTTGTGATCTGACCATAGTTTTGTGTAGTGGCATGATCACCTTCTTTTTCCTGCCTGTAAAGCCCCTTCCTATGCATGCCAACATTCTGGTTGCCCTCCCCACTGCCCTGTCGCATTGATTCCTGACCTTCAGGTTATCCGAGATTATGATGCCCAGGTCCCTTTCCTGCTCTGTAACCTTGAGTCCCCCCCAAGCCAGTATTTTGCCCTTGGGTTCTTACATCCTAGAGCCCCTATGCACAAAAGGGGCACAAGTATGCACGAAATGCGTGTACCCCACCTGCGACCCTATGCCCCGTGGACAGGTGCACTCATACCGGTATTCACCAATGCCAGCCACCTGTCCACGGCTCCTCCCCCACAGCACACAGGACTCCACAGGGCGGCCGGGGGAGCAGTCATCGTCACAGGTGGGCATCCAATTGGATGCCCCCCTGGGACCCATGGTGAATCCCACCCATAGGATGGCTTGGGTCCGGGGCTGTGCATGCTGATAACATGCACCCTCTAGTCCCAGTGCCCACCACACGTGAACTAACGAGGCACTCACCCATCCAGCTGACCCTGCCTCTTCCTGCTGCCCAGTGGTTAGGGGCAACATGATGTTCCCTGTCCTGCTCCCCCAGTGATCAGATGCCTGTGTTCATGGGGGCACACTGTGGTTTACACCATGGTCTCCCTGGCATACCCTGCGCCACCCTCCCCATCCATGCAGCCAGCATTATGTGGGTTAGTGAATACTGCATAGTGCTGGCATGCCCCCGGAATGCCCCCCTCAGGGTGCTGTCCATGGATGTGGGGGATCGGATGTGGTGGGTCTGCATGCACCCCCATCATGCATGCCACATAGGGGGCTCAGGGGGTGCAAAGTGGCTCTCACCAGAATACGCCATTATGCTTCTGCACTAATCGTGTATAGGCCATATATGCGTACGTTTACATTTTTTTGCACTGAAGTGTAATTGCCACTTTTCTGACTACTGCTCTAGCCTGGTCAGATCCTCCCTCATTTTTTCCACCATCCCCCAGTGTGTCAACCCTGTTATGGACCTTAGTGTCATCTGTGAACAGACACACCATCCCATTTAGGCCCTCTGAAATGTCCCCAATGTATATGTTAAACAGTATGATCCCAACACTGACCCCTGAGGGACCCCGCTCATCACCTGTCCTTCCCTTGAGTGTACCCCATTTACCACCACCCTCTGTGTTCTCCCCCAACCAATTCGCTACCCAGTTTGTTAGTTTGCTGTCCACCCCTAAGCCCCTGAACTTGCTTATTAGCCTTCTGTGGGAGACGATGTCGAAGGCCTTCATGAAGTCTAGATAGACCAGGTCCACTGCCCTTCCCTGATCACATATCTTCATTACCCCCCCTCAAAGAATTCAATCAGGTTGGTCTGGCATGACCTTCCACCTGTGAACCCATGCTGGTTGTTGTCTATGAGGCCTTCCTCTCCTAGAAATTGTACCATCCTTCCCTTTATTAGTGACTCCATCAGTTTTCCCACCACGGAGGTAAGGCTAAACGGGCAGTAGTTGCCTGGCTCATCCCTTCCTCCCCCCTAGTGTAATGGCACCAAATCAGCCCATCTCCAATGAGTGGTGCTGCTAGTTCCTCTTTTAACTCCTCGAGTTCCTTGGGGTGGGTTGCACTGGGGCCCATTCCTTGTCCGTCTGCAGTTTACCTAATTCCTCTAATACCCTACCCTCCGTAAAGGGGCTTGTGTCCATCTTCCTGCCTATCCTTCCCCTGCTTCTTAGCTCTGGCACCTTCTCTTCTTCCTCAGCTGTGAAGACTGAGGTGAAATAGTCATTCAAAAGATTTGCTTTTTTCTCCTTCCCCTCTACCAGAGCTCCCCCTTCCGTTCGAGTCTCATAATCCCCTGCTTGCCCCTCTTTCTGTCACTCACATACCTGAAAAACGTTTTGTCTCCCCTTTTGGCCTCCCTCGCTATTTTCTCCTCCATATCCGCTTTAGCCCTCCTGACTATTTTCCCTGCTTCTTTTTGCTTCTCCCTATAAACTACTTTGTCCACAATCCCCTGTGAAGTTTTGTAGGCCCTGAACACCTTATTTTTCTCCTTGACTACTTTTCTCACCTCTGCTGTAAACCAAAGTGGTTCTCTGCCTCTCTAACATTTGCTCACCCTCCTGACGCGTGCTCTGTTGCCATCAACTTTCCCTTTAATTGCCCCCCACAACTCCTCTATGCCTTCCAGGTTCTCCTTCCCTACAAGTTCCTTTTGTAGAATATCCTTCATTTTCCTAAAATCCCCTTTCCTTAAGTCCAGTACCCTAGTGGAGAACCTGCTCTTTTCTGACTCCATCCAAAGGCTAAACCGTACTATCCTGTTATCACTGTCGCCAAGATCTTCCCCAACCTCTACATCCTCCACGCTGTCCCCATTTATCATAACCAGGTCTAGTATGGCCCCTCCCCTAGTCAGTTCCCTGACCAGCTGGTGAATAAATACTTCCTGCATAGACTCAACAGCTCCCAACTCCTTTCTGATGTTGCTGTTCAAATTCTCCAGTCCACATCTGGAAAATTTAGATCTCCTACCACCAAGATTTCCCCCTTTGCTGCCATCTCTTGTAGTTCCCTAGCCATCTCCCTATCCACCTCCTCCCTCTGATTTGGCAGTTTGTACACCACCCCGTTCTTAATGCTTCCCCTGTCCTCCTACTTAATGTGACCCAAAGAATCTTTGCTGAGCCATGCTCATCCCTACTCACTGTTGCTCTTATCCTGTCCCTTACGTGTAGGGCTACTCCTCCTCCCTTTTTTCCTCTCCTGTCTCTCCTATGGTGACTGTACTCCAGCAATTCTGCTTCCCAGCTGATTATCCATCCACTATGTTTCAATTATCGATATCAGATCTGGGTCGTCCATCCCCACCACTGCCTCAAGGTACCCCATCTTATTTCCCAGACTCCTGGCATTTGCCAGAAGACCCTTCCATTTATCCTCTCCTCTTCCATTGACCTTCTTACTAGTGTCCCCTGCCCCTAGTTGTGGGGGATTGTGAGTTAGGTAAGTTCCTCTAGCCACTTTCCCTAGTCCTCCCCTAGCTTTGTACTCCCCCCACCTTAATTAAAATCATCTCCCAGGATTCTGCCTATGTAACACTGCAGATTCCCCCTTACCAGTCTAGCTCCCTCATCATTTATATGCAGCCTATCCCTTGCGTATAGGTGTTCATCCACCCATGTATCCCTCCATTCTGCTATACATTCATATTCCTCACTTCTGCACCACTGCCTCAGTCAGTGGTTAAAATCCTTGATTCTTAACTGCCTAGCCATATGAGTGCAGTGTACCAACAGGACTTCTGAAAATGCCAGGGAACTGTATATCCCTTTACACACCTTTGCTAGCTCTCTAAACCTCCTCTGTACCTTCTCCACCTCCTCCCCTGCCTGGTCATTCATTCCAAGGTGCAAAACTATAGTAGGTGTGGTTTACCTTCAATTAACCTAATGTCCTCCTTGATTCTCAGATGCGCCCTGCTTGCCTCCATCCCTGGGCTACAGAAAACTGACCTCCCCTTATATACTATCCCTCAACTCAACTTGTCTCACATTTTTTCTATACCACCTACTATATAAACAACATATCTTGTCAAATATATCTTGTTTGGATTAAGCAGGTAGCACCTGTTTGGATTAAGCAAACAGATACTTTATTAGAAGAAGGGGGTCTCATTTAAGTAAAAAAAAGTGTTTTTTTCTGAGGAAGAGGGCAGTATCAGCTTAATTTACTGAGAGCAGAGGGTGAATCTAATTGGGGGTGTGGCTTAGCAGCTTAGGTGTACAAAAGCAGCTGTCTCCAATTACAGCTTCCGGCTGTTTCTGGCAGAAGAGAACTGGTTGCAGAGCAAGAAACAGAAGTCCAGAACTACAGATTTTTTACTAGGGAGGGAGAGAGTGGTGGAACAGAGGTGCATCCCTCCAGTTGTAGCTCTCCACAATTCATATGCTGTTCTGGCAAAGAGTGGTTCCTCTATGGAGGCACCTGCAGTGGAGACCAAGGAGAATGCTGGGAACCTCCACAAAGAAGACCCACAGGAGGGTGACATGAGACCCACAGGTAAGGAAACAACTCCTGGTGGGGGACTCAATCATTAGGGGGGTGGACGTGGGGAGGAAGGGATAGGGAGGTAAGGTGCCTGCCTGGTGCCATGGCTTGGAGGGACAGGAAGCGAATCCTCAGGATCATGGGAGCAGCTGCACAAGGGAGGGAGCTGGATGTCATTGTCCACTTAGGGACAAATGACCTGGCTGTAAATGGGATCAGAGCAGTGCAAGAGGAGTTTGTGGCATTGGGGAGGGGCCTTAGACAAGTAGCTTGTACGGTAACCTTCTCGGAGGTGCTGCCTGTCTACGGCATGGATGATGCTAGGGTATTCCGCACCATGGGATTCAATGAATGGTTGAAAAACTGGTGTGGAGCTAAGGATTTTGGCTTCATTGGGGACTGGGGAGTCACCTGGAGGGATGCAGGTTTATACCTGTGCGATGGTCTGCATCTGTCCAGGGAAGGATCCAGGATCCTAGGTGACAGATTTAAATGCTTCATTGGCAAGCATTTAAACTAGTCAAGGGGGGAGGCACTGAAAAGGAGCAGGGAAATCCCAGCCTCCCCCCACAAAGTGCAGTAGTTAGAGAGGTAAACACCAAGGCAGAGAAGTCAGTAGGGAGCAGGACAGTGATAAATGCAGAAAAAGGTGTTAAGGACAGGGATGGGGCTAAAAAGGGTAAGGCCATAAAAAATAAATGGAAGGTGATGAGTACCAATGCCTGTAGTCTGTGCAACAAGCTCCCTGAACTAGTGGCTTTAATGGAAGAGGGATGCCTGGATATTTGTGGCAGTCACTGAAACATGGTACGCAGAGAACCATGAGTGGGAAGTCAACATACTAGGATACACAGTCTACAGGAGGAACAGGGTGGGTAAAAGAGGAGGAGGAGTAGCTCTCTATATAAGGGAAGGGATTAAAGCAACAGAACTAAAGAGTAAACAGGAAGTTGATGAGCCACTATGGGTCACCCTGGAGACAGGAAATGGCACCACAATCCACATGGGAGTTGTGTACAAACCCCCATCTCAGAGGAAGGAAATGGACAAGAAAATGATAGAAGGCATCCTTAAAATGGCAGAAAAGGGGGAGATATTGTTGATGGGGGACCCGGATATGCCAGATGTTAACTGGAGTACCTTTGCTGCAGGCACATCCAAGAGAAGGGTCATTCTTGATGCCCTACAGGGGGCATGCCTCAGACAGCTAGTATTGGAACCCACTCGGGAGGGAGGGAGCAATCTTAGACCTGGTAATCTCAAATGGGGAAGGAGAAAGGATCTCAGATTTAGAAGTGGGCAGCCATCTGGGAACAAGTGACCACCAAACAGTGTGGTTCACAATAAACACAGCCATAGAGTCAAGCCATACAAAAACAAGAGTATTGGACTTTAGGAAGGCTGACTTTGGGAAAATGAGAGTGTCTTAGAAAAGCTCTAGCAAATGGGCAAGAAGGAGGGGTGGAGGAACAATGGGGAATAATCAAAACAGCCATCGCAGAGGCAACAAGCCTATGTGGGAAACAAATCAATAAAACAAAACAAAGGAAAAAAACACTATGGTTCTCAAAAGAGGTGGCAGGGACAGTTAAGGAGAAAAGGATAGCATTCAGGAAATATAAGGAAACACAGAAGGAGCAGGACAGAGAATGTCATCAGTTAAAGCAGAAGGAGGCAGGGAAGGCACTCAGAATAGCAAAGGCACAAACTGAGGAAAAAATAGCCAACTCTGTTAAGAAGGGGGATAAAACTTTTTATAGGTACATTAGGGAGTGAAGAAAGACCAAGTGAGGGATACAGAGACTTAATAAAGGGGAGAGAATGTGGGCAGAGGGTGACAGTGAAAAAGCAGGGATACTGAATGAATATTTCTGCTCAGTATTCACAACAGATGAGGAGGGGGAGGTGCCTAAACCAAACAAGGGAGAAACTCTGAATAGGAGGGTCGATACCAGTCCATTCACAGAAGAAAGGGTTTTGAAAGAACTCTTGAAACTGAGGGTGGACAAAGCAATGGGGCCTGAAGGATTCACCCAAGAATACTAAAAGAATTAAGGGTAGAACTAGTAACACCACTGACTACTCTCTTTAACAAATCATGGGAGGATGGAGTGGTACCTGAGGACTGGAGAAGGGCAAATGTGATTCCACTTCACAAAAGTGGGAGCAGGGCAGAGGCAGGAAACTACAGACCAGTTAGTTTGACTTCAGTGGTAGGGAAAATGATGGAATCACTTCTGAAGGAAAGAACTGTTGAGTACCTAGAGGCCAGTGGGGCACAGGACCCAAGGCAGCATGGTTTCACAGCACGAAGGTCATGTCAGATGAACCTAATAGATTTCTTTGACTGGGAGACCAAAGTAGTAGACCAGGGAGTGGCTGTGGATATGGCCTACCTAGATTTTAGAAAGGCATTCGACACAGTCTCACACAAAAGATTAATATACAAGTTAGCCAGCCTTGGAGTGGGTCCTAAGGTGATAGCCTGGATAAAAAACTGGCTGGACAACAGGATGCAAAAGGTGATAGTAAACTGAGTCCACAGTGAAGAAAGGAGGGTAACTAGCAGGGTACGGTACTGGGACCGGTCCTCTTTAATATCTTTGTAAGTGACATTTTTTTTATTTAGTTGTTTAACCAGGTATAGCACACTAAGCTGAAAGCTTTTTTACAGGAGCGACCTGGGAGCACAAGGAGGTTAAGTGACTTGCTCAGGGTCACACAGTATACAAGTGGAAGCTGTGGGATTCAAACCCCAGGTCTGGTCTGCTGGATGTCACCAGATTTACAGCTCAGAGCCTTAGACCACTGCGCTATACTGCCTCCACCATTGGAGAGCACCTGGAAGGAAAGGTATGCCTCTTTGCAGATGACACAAAGATCTGCAACAGGGTTGATACACAAGGTGGGGTGGAAAGAATCAAAAGGGACTTGGCAAGGTTGGAGGAATGGTCAAATATGTGGCAGCTCAGATTCAATGCAAAGAAGTGCAAGGTAATGCATCTGGGAAACAAAAACCCAGGGGAAGAATACACAATGGGGGTGAGTTAATAACAACAACAAAAATCAAAAGAGACCTAGGAGTAATTATATCAGATGACCAAAAGATGGACAAGTAATGTGAGAAGGCAGTAAGGAGGGCTGGGAGGATACTGGGATGCATAGGGAGAGGCATCAACAGTAGAAAACAGGAAGTTGTTATCCCTCTCTACAGACAGTTAGTGAGACCCCATCTGGAGTACTGCATGCAATTCTGGAGACCCCGTCTCTGCAAAGACATAGAAGAGTGGAGGCTGTTCAGAGGGGGGGAACCAAAATGGTGCATGGTCTGCAAAAGAAGACATACGAGGAGAGACCAAAAGCAGCTTAATATCTATACCCTTGAGGAAAGGGGGCATGATAGAAACTTTCAAGTATCTCAAGGGAATTAATAAGGTACAAGAGGGTAGTATCTTTCAGAAGAAGAGATGTGCAAGAACAAGGGGGCACAATTTGAAGATAGAGGGGGACGGCTCAGAGGTAATGTTAGAAAGTATTTTTTCACAGAAAGAGTTGTGGATGCATGGAACAGCCTTTCTGAGGAGGTTGTGGAGTCAGGAACAGTGGGAGATTTCAAGAATGCATGGGACAGGCATAAGGCAATTCTAGTGGGGGGCAGGAGGAAGTAAGCTGTTGATTAACTAGAATCTACAGCTTATCCATCAGGTAGGGAAATGAGCAGAATGGGTGGGCCAAGCGGTCCTTATCTGCTGTCAAATTCTATGTTTCTGTGTTTAAATGTAAGCACTCAGGCTGAATCAATCCATTAGAAAATTATAAGTCAGGATCATGGTTATTGTCACAAAGCTTTATAGAGAATCTTATGTACAGCTTATCATCAGTACAGTGTCCAGTCACACTCCTCGTTTAGTTCAATATTGGGATTTAGGCAGTCCAGGGCATGGATCCAAAACAACTCCCTTTTTAATAGCAGTTTTTCCCAGTCTGAGTTTCCCCTTGATGGTTTTACATGTTCTTTTCTCCAAAACCTTAAAAAGGTTACTGAATATCCTGCTGCTGTAAAATGTTTTGTGACCACTGAGTTTTTTTTTTCTGCAAATGTCACTCTTGTGCTCACTTATACAGTTCTTCAGTTCTTTGCTGGCCTTGCCCATGTAGAGCTAGTCACATTGGCACTGCATTAGATATACAGTACAACGTGGCCCACGGTACAAGTGATGTGCTGCTTAATTTTAAATTTGTACATGGGTGTTCATACAATATACTGTTTTTTTTTTTTTTGCCTAGTGTTACTGCACTGAAATCATCTCCCACACAGGTAGTTACCATTTGCTAAGGGTCCTAACAAAAGTTGCTTGAATACTGTCTGAGGTGTGTATGGGCTACATGTACAAGTTTGTCCCAGATTGTCTGGTTATTCTTTGAAATGAAAAGGAGAGGGCTATTTGAATATTATATTATTGCCCTGCCCTACTTGTATAACATGCCAACTGTGCAGTAAGATATTTTTCAATATTTTTGCTCTCATGGTTTTAAGCTGCTGAAAAGGCTATATGGTTTCCAAATTTGTCTTGTGGTTTAGATTTTAAAAGTTCTCCTCTGTGAACTGGAGAGATTTTCTTGGTGGCATTCGGTAACACTGTTTCCTTGAAACTCCTCTCCCTAAACCTCTCAACCAGTTATTTTTTAATCCTGTCACACTCCCTATCTTCACTACAGTTTCTTTTTGCCCTTTTAAATTGTGCCTTTTGTATTCTGTGAAATAATCTGGGATCATGGTAGCTATTGCTGTGTAGCATTGTGTTCCTGTCTGTCACTTTTTGTTAAAGTGTTGTTTCCATCCCATTCTGTTCTTTTTATATCAGCAGATCCAGAAAGGAAATGCTATTTTTATCTGATGACATGGTAAATTTCAGGTAGGAGGTCCTGCCATTCAGTTATTGGTTAATGTATTGTAAGACTGTGTGTTCCCCTTGCCAAATATCAATAATATCATCGATGTATCATTTCCAGTATATGACATTATTGAAATGGGTTAATTGACTTATTAAGTATGTGGGTCTGCTCGAAGGTTCACATGGAAAGAATTGCACAGGTCGGGGCCATTGTACTGCCATTGCTAATAGTTACTGTTCTGATTTGTCTTTGGTCTCTTCTAGTAGAAACCAAACAGTTTTACTCCTGTACTGTAAATTTTACCACAGCAGCCATCAAGGGGAAAGTGGATCCTATTTGAGTGTATCTAGGGTTGCCAGGATTCGATAGAAAGTAGTAGGAGTTGGTAAAGTCAATTTCAGAACAAATCCAGACACCGAAGAAAAAAGATTTCATCAATATTTATGTTTTTTTTTCATAGTCTGAGAAGCCTTTGCCTCTACCTCCTTTCGGGATAATTAACACATCATCACCACTAAGCACAGAATAATGAAAGGGTATGAAAGGTGTTGAAGGATTGTTTTCTACCTGCCATAAACTGTGATGAAAAGTCATATTTTGCTTTGTAAGTACTGCTACTCCTACAACAAGGAACTGCCCCGAATGTTCTGACTGTCAAGGTGAGAGAGTGAAAGAGAAATGACATGCTCCTTCTGTATCTCTGTGCTGTTTTAAAATTAAATCAGTAGCTCATATTCCTTCCTTCAATGCACCCAGAGGTTTTTGTTCATATTATTTCAACTGGTAAGTAGAGCATGCTTATTGGTAAGACTAGCTAGCTGAGAAACAAAGAAACATAGAATTTGAAGGCAGATAAGGACCTCTTCGTACACCTAGTCTGCCCATTTCCCTACCTGATGGATAAGCTGCAGATTCTAGTTAATCAACAGCTTACTTCCTCCTACCCCCCACTAGAATTGCCTTATCACTGTCCCATGCATTCTTGAATTGTCCCACTGTTCCTGACTCCACAACCTCCTCAGGAAGGCTGTTCCTTGCATCCACAACCCTCTCTGTGAAAAAATACTTTCTAACATTACCTCTAAACCATCCCCCCATTATCTTCAAATTGTGCCCCCTTGTTCTTGCACATCTCTTCTTCTGAAAGATGCTACCCTCTTGTACTTTGTTAATTCCCTTGAGATACTTGAAAGTTTCTATCATTTCCTCTCTCTCCCTCCTTTCCTCAAGGGTATACATATTAAGCTGCTTTGTTTCTCCTCGTACATCTTCTGGTGCAGACCCTGCACCATTTTGGTTGCCCTCCTCTGAACAGCCTCAACTCTGTCTATGTCTTTGCAGAGATGGGGTCTCCAGAATTGCATGCAGTACTCCGGATGGGGTCTCACTAACTGTCTGTACAGAGGAATAACAACTTCCTGTTTTCTACTGTTGATGCCTCCCCTATGCATCCCAGCATCCCCCAGCCCTCCTTACTGCCTTCTCACATTGCTTGCCCACCTTTAGGTCATCCGATATAATTATAGAAACATAGGCGGAGGTGGAGAAACTGCATTTTCTTCAGTGCGAGGAGAGAGTGAGAGAGGAAATGCCTCGAATGCTCAGACCAGCAACTGGCAAAGTGAGAGAGAGACAGAACAGAGTGCTATTTGTGTATCCTTGTGCTGTTTTAAAATAAACTCAACTCCATAAAGCTGCTGCTGTTAAATTAAATTGACATAAATCTAAAAAAAATGCTTTAATGCCCATAATTTCATGCAACCCCAACAATTTGTCTGATTTCCCTGCCCACTGCACCCAGTTGAGTGCTGAGGCTACGCTCCACCAGTGGGTGGTCAGTGACCACTAAGCTGACCCAGGGGACCATAAGGCTGGGAGGGACACTGAGGAAAGGCACAGGAAAGCCGCGGCCAATCATCTGATTTCCCTGCCCACAGCACCCAGTTGAGCGCCGGGGCTACGCTCCGCCACCGGGCGATCAGTGACCGCTAAGCCAACCCAGGGGACCACGAGGCTGGGAGGGACACTGAGTAAAGGCACGGGAAAGCTGCGGCCAATCGTCTGATTTCCCTGCCCACAGCACCCAGTTGAGCGCTGGGGTTACACTCCGCCAGCGGGCGGTCAGCGACCGCTAAGCCGACTCAGGAGACCATGAGGCCAGGAGGGACACCGAGGAAAGGCACGGGAAAGCCGTGGCCAATCGGTAAGCGAGTGCTTTCAAGGCAGAGCAGCCGATTGGTCCTCCTGCCCCATTGAATTGCATTGACTGAACTTGCATTACCTGAAGCTGTTCCGGGACTTGGAATTTTTTGCTGAAAACTTAAAAAAAGAGCTGCTTTACTTGTTTTTTTGTAAATGCAGAGGGAAAATGTTAAATTCTGTGTAATTGTGATTACAAGTCTTTTGGTAATTTAAAGTGGGCTAGATGCTACGGCGCCCCAGCCCCCCCGCAGCCTTTTGTTGTGCAAATTTTAGTCACTCTGACCAGCAGAAACACTTGTTTCTGTTTTCTACTAATTATTGCTCCTTCCTCTGTCTCTCTCTCCAGTCTGATTTCCCTGCCCACAGCACCCAGTTGAGCACCGGGGCTATGCTCTGCCAGCGGGCGGTTGGCAATCGCTAAGCCGACCCAGGGGACCATGAGGCCGGGAGGGACACCAAGGAAAGGCATGGGAAAGCCGCAAAATTTTTGCCACCCGCCCTTCCCCCTCCTTGTGTGTTATTTTTATAGGCATCTTCCCACTGAAATCTCTTCCCCCACCCTCAGCACTACTCTAGCCAATAAACTGCATCACCGCCCTGCTGTACCACCTAATCAGCAATCCTTCCCTTACTATTCTCCCTGTGGTTAACCATCAATACCACTTTCACAATGGGGAGACTCCTCCTGCTATTTATCTCCCTGTCATGCATGGGGTTCCTTAAGGAGGATGTCCATATCACACAAAATATGGTGACCCATCCGCCTAGCCTCTCTGTCTCATCCTCATTGAATAATGTTCAGACCCTCATATATGCCCTACCATTGCTGCATCAGTATCCATGGGGTGACTGCCATAAAGGGACGCAAATCACCATGTACGTATTCCGATCAATGCTCGATTACTGCATATACAGTTCCCCCTTACACCTGACTACCAAACTGCTACTCGGTGTCTCGACACGGTGTCATAGCCCCTTTTGGAGCACCCCAAGAGAGTGGCGACAGAGCAAGAAAAGGAGGACCAAAGACAGCCCCCTCTTCCTATCTCTTGCAGCCCTTATGAAACTCCTATTCTTTCTACTACTCTATATTGGAAATGTGGAAATAAACCCAGGCCCCCCTGAGTGTATCACCTCACCAGCAGACCTAACCTCTATCAAAGGCCTCAGTTTTCTACATATTAATGCATGCAGCCTCCTGAAAAAACTTACACTGATAAAAGGCTGGGTTGCCCATACCTTGCCAGACTTTCTCGTGTTATCTGAGACATGGCTCAAACCCACCACAGCAGATAGGGATGTTAATCTGCCCAATTATCAGTTATTCAGAGTGGATCACCTAACAAGGGGCAGTGGAGTAGCTATATATGTAAAGTCCAGTATACCTGTATCCTGCTTTACTGCAACCTTGATGCCCAAAGAATTGAATGTATATCCTCAAAGTATCTCTCCTAATACAGCAGCTTTCGCTAGTAGGCTGCTACAGGCCTCCCTCTGCTGACCACAAGCTTTTATCCCACCTGGGGAATCTACTCAAACCAGGCTCTGAAGAAGTCATTATCCTAGGTGATCTGAATCTAAACTGGCTTTCCAAGACAGCTGCACCTTTGGTATCATTCTGTGATACACATGGGCTCACAAAACTGATAAATGAGCCAACAAGAATAAACTCAAAGAATAGAAACAACAGTACACTACTTGATATCTTGCTGGTGAACAAACCCCATCAATTCACACACACTGGAGTGCTTTTCAGTGATATAAGTGATCACTGCCTCATTACAGGAGTAAGATCTTCCAGCAAACCAACAACCCCAGTAAAATTTCTAATGAGGAGAGCCAAGAAAAACCTCAATATTGAAGGATATCTGCATGATCTAGCTCACTCTCCAAGCTGGCAAGAGTTTTGTCTTGCACACTCTGTGGAAAAAGCACACCAGGTGCTAAACAGCATAATACTAAGTGCCCTTAATTCCCATGCCCCAATCACTAGTGTCCGAATAAAAAACAAATCTTGCCGCTGGTTTTCAGCTGACCTCAAATCTGCACTGTTGGAGAGAGAGACAAATTATGGAAGATGGCAAGAAAAACCAAGAACCCAAATGACTGGGTGTTATTTAGGAAAGCCAGGAATAGCTGCACCAAGAAAGTAAGGGATGCAAAGGTTGCCTTTTACTTGGCTGAACTTGACTCCTCCTATCACAATCCTGCTAGGTTCTGGGGCACCATCAAGGGTATTGTAGGGCAGGATTCTGGCACCTCTCTACCAACTCAATTGCACCACAATAATGGTTCGATCTCTGGCAAAATGGAAGTTCTGAATGCCTTCAATAACCACTCACAACTGCTGGCCTTGCCTTTGACACCTCTCCAGCTAATCTGCTGCATGCACAACTAAGCTCCCAGTACACTGGTGCCCAGAGAGCTGATTCTTCCTTCTCCTTCAAACCCGTCCTGTTGAAGCAAGTAGAGGATCTTTTACGGCAGTTGGATATTAAAAAAAGCACAGGGGCAGACTCTCTTGACCCCTACTTTCTAAAGATTGCATTTCATGTATTTGCAGTTCCCCTAACACATCTCTTTAACCTATCTTTAACCTCTGGTTCTATTCCTACAGTGTGGAAGACAGCCCAAGTGGTTCCTCTTCTAAAATCAGGGGACCCTTGGGACCATAATAACTACAGGCCCATTTCCATTCTTCCAGTGCTATCCAAGATGCTAGAGAAAATAGTGAGCATCCAGCTAAGAGAGTATCTTGATGATGCTAACCTCTTGAATCCAGCTCAATCTGGTTTAGGCCAGGCACAGCACTATCTCTGCACTGGCCAAAGTTACAAATGACTGGCAAACCGAATTAGATAAAAGAATAGTGTCTGTGCAGTATTTCTTGACCTAAGTAAGGCATTCACACTGTGGACCACGAGCTGCTACTCTCTTCCTTGCATTCCATTGAGCTAGATCCACCCTCCCTTAAATGGTTCAGGTGTTACCTTATGTATAGGTCACAGCAGATGAAAGCTGAAGGTGATCTATCCCCTTTAAAACTACTGCTAAGAGGAGTTCCGCAAGGATCTATCCTGGGCCCTATCCTTTTTGCTATCTACATTAATAATATTGATTCAAATCTCACCAAAGCCACTGTCCACCTCTTTGCTGATGACACTGTTTTGTATGTCAGCAACCTATCACCTGCAGTTGCCCAAGAAATCTTACAGGCAGAATTCTCCCTGTTGCAATATAAACTACTTGAGAAAAAGCTTCTTTTAAATGCAAAAAAAAAAACAAAAGCAATGCTTTTCTCCAATCAAAACTCCACCAGCACCTCCCCACTAAGCAGTCTCCCCCAGCTATGCACTATCCTTGGAGAAAATCTGGAGTATGTAGAAAAATTCAAATACTTAGGTGTATGGATTGATAACAGACTTGACTTCACACATCATATTGAAGAACTGCTGAAAAAACTTCCCCAAAGGTTTGGCCTATTCTATAGAATAAAACACTTCCTAACAAGAGACTCAAAGATGAGGTTAGTCCAGGTCACTTTTCTTTCAGTTGTTGACTATGCTGACTTCCTTTATAGTCACTGCCCCATCTCCTACCTAAGCAAGCTGGATACCCTGTACCATAGAGCAATAAAATTCATAACAGATCTTCCAGCTAACACTCATCATTGCTCTCTCTATGCTGCAGTTGGATGGGTTTCTCTATTTCTCAGAAGGAACAGAAATGCAGCATTATGGATCTACAGAGCATTGTCTAAAAAACTTCCAAACTATGTTCTAGACTGCTTCACCCAGGCCATAGCTAGCTCCTATGCCCTAAGAAGCAACAACCTCATCATGCTCAAAATACCTAAAGTCAACACCTGGCTAGGGAGGGCGGCAATCAGCTATTCTCTAGCTATGGCTTGAGATACTCTACAGAAATCCCTAAACTGTCCAATCTTATACCAATAGCATCCTTTAAACAGCTTTGCAAGCTTTTGAGAGAATGCAGCTACTACCACAAGAGCTAGACTTGCCATTTCACAACCCCCCTTCTAGACAGCCACCATATATGGCATATTTTTGTTCCACAGTTCTCCCTCCCGGGCAGCCACCCTTTCTATAGCACCCCAGTTCCATTTAATTCTACCTAACTACCTACTACCTACCTAATCCTTCTCCCACTAATCACTGGCCCTTACATCATTCCTAAATGTTCCCCATTCATCCTAGTATTACATTATTCTTTGTGTATGCCTTGACTCCTATATTGGGATATGTATATACTTTATCTTTTGTATAATTTTCTTGTAACCTACCTTGTCATGTATGTATGAATCAACTTCTTACCCTTGATCATTGTATTTATAAGTGTTTTTTTTCTGTATCTGTTATGCATATATTAGTGCATTGATGTATATGTTGTGTACCAACTATCGAACCTTGACCTTATCAGGTCCATCTTGTAAATGAGCCTTGCTCAATGATGCTCACCTGAATAAATAAAGATTTGATTGATTGATTGATTGATTGATTTGGATTGATAAAAACTGGGGAAAATTCTTAAAAACAAAAAATTGATATTTTCCATTGAAATTATATAAAAAAAAATCAAAACCAAATCCTGGCAACCCTAAGTATATCCTGCTAAAATAAAAATAAAGAACGTAATTATTGCAAAAACTGAAAAGATGAAAGCAATGTTTTAACTTAAATGTATTCTAAGGATAGTTATTTCTGAAATAACACCATATGAACTAGGATTTTAAATAGATTTTTAACCATTTGTTTACTCATGTTGTATTGCACTTTGCACATGTTCACACTGTAGGACATTTTTACTGGAGGTCAAATGGCTATGATGCATATCAGCATTGTCTGTTGTCACTTAAGAAGATTCTTTATAAAAGAAAGTATCATAATCATGCACTCAGTTTTTGATAAAGCATAAAGTTAGATGTGAAATGCATCAGGCAACACACCCTCCATGCTTAGCGGGGTCTGCTCATTGCTTGCAAGTTTGCACATATGTCTTTGCACAAAATAAAGAGAGGAAGTGAAGCACCTTACTCTGATTACAAGACTGTTTCTTCATTGTGGAGAGTACCCAGCTTTTTTTCAAGTTTGATAGTTTAGTGGTACTCTCCCAATAACGCACCTTTTATAATAAATAAGATCCTAGTAGTTTTGCAGTAACCCCCCTCCAGCTCAATCCCCAATGTTATAATCCAACAGACACTGGTTATCGAGTGGTACCTCACTCCTGCCCCAGTCCCGATGTTAAATTAATCCAACTTTGGTTGTCAAGTGCCCCGCCCCCTTCATTCCCCAATACAGATGTAAAATTAATCAAAGTATAATAGTCCTGTGGTACTTTCCTCACACTTTGATCCACCTTATAACATGTCATCCCCACCCAGGTCCACCACCTCAGCACCCACTAACCCCTCTACTTCGTCTGGCACACTATCCACCTGAATACGCATGTCCTTATTGGTGGGCACAGGTGTAGATGTAGATCTGCACAGACGCTATACTCACCACTTTGCTGATCACTGTTTGAATGACAAGGACCTAGCACATGCATATTATAGTGTTTCAACAGTATGCACATGCTTTGTCCTTGTCTTCTGACTACAGCTTTCCAAGGTGGTGAGAAAAAGGTTTGTGCCAGTCACCATTTACAGTTGCCTGCCAATGAGGATGGGTGTATTCAGGTGGATTAGGTGCTAGGGGAATGTGTGATGCAAGTGCTGATTGGGTGGACCAGCATTGTGGGGATATCATGTTACATCAGGGATCAGTGTGGGGGAGAAATACTACTAGACTACCAGGATTGGATTTATTTCACATCAGGATCAGGCAGGACAGGGGTGCTCACTGAGGACAAACAAGGTTGAGAACTCGGCTGCACATTAACACAGTAACCTCCAGTATTAGGAAGATGATACAAATAATTTATTGTAGCAAGTAAACTCAATAGTAGCACCCCCTCACTGGTTGACATTTCACACTGGTCTCAATAAACACTTTCAATTGGCACCTTTTTTAAAAAGGAAAAGAAAGTAGAGCAATCCCTCTTTTTAAGTACAAAAATGTCTTATAAGGTAGACATTAAGCAGTACTCTCAGTAGTTATAAAATAATGTAAAGTTCTGACAGTGATATTTGCACTTTATAATAAATCAGTACTTTATAATTTAATAATTTAACAGTTTTTGATATTTATGTAGATATTGAGTGTGTATTTATAGCTTTTCTTGTGTCTATAGGTATGCACATAGGGTATATGAGTTTTTTGGTGTGTGTGTCTTTAAATGTTTATTTACATAATTATGCATCTCATTATGATGTAGTATTTAAGAGCGGCAGATTCTCTAATCCATGTCTTGATAAAGTATCAGTGTGATGTGAAACATCGACTGGTGAGGGGATGCTACTACTGATTTTACTTGTTACAATAAATGACTTTTAGCATCTTCCTAACATTGGAGGTTAGTGTGTTGATGTGCAGCCAAGTTCTCAACCTTGTTTGTCCTCAGTGAGTGTCTGTACTTGGTTCCATCACAGGGTGCTTCTGAGCTGACCACTTCCTTGTTTTGTAGGACAGGGTTGCCACTAGACTACTAGGGCTGGATTAACTTTACATCAGGATCAGGGTAGGAGGGGGATACCACTAGGGGACTACCACCAGACTACCAAGGTTGAATAGATTTTACATCAGGATCAGGGCAGGAAGGGGTACCACTAGACTAGCAGGGCTGGACTAAGTTTGCATTGGGATTGAGGCAGGAGGGGATTACCACTACACTGACAGGGTCTGCTATATTATACAACCATGCAGTCACTGAATGTCTTTGTGAAATGGACATTCAGAGGCCATGTCAGGACAAAATGAAACCTAGGTTTTCCAGTTGCTCCAGAGAAATTGGCTGTAGAGTCGCTGCACAACAACATAGAGAATAATGGATGGGCATCCATGCACAACCAGTCTGTTGTGCCATTGAGTGGTTCTGATAACATCAGACCTCAAGAGTGAAGTTTGAGAAGTCTGATGGTATCAGAATCCCGAGGTGGCACAAAAAGGCTGGCTGTGCATGAGGATGCTCATCCACTATTTTATATAGTGTATAGCGCCACTAAAATTCACTTACAGTTCTTTTTTTATCATCCTTTTGCTTTTTGTGTGCGATGCACTGTTCAGTGGTAATGGGTGGTTTCCAGGGTTGCCGAGTAGTTGCTAAGGAGGAGGCATGGCTACGTGTCTGGCACAGCTTCCTATTGACTGGCAGGTACATTGGGAGGGTTAAAAAAACAAAAACATGGCGACCATAACACTTGCTAAGTGAGAGGGCTCTGGAGTAGGGGGCCATTTGTTTTATTTTAAATTTGTTTCTGAGTCTAAATATCTGGTTGATCCTGCATCTTGTAAGGCTCCAATGTGACTGTCGCCGTGGGAGCGTGGATTCGACCATTTCTGCCGCTAAGGTAAGTGATATGCGGTCCGTGTAGTGAGCGTGTGGAACCTCTAGAGGTTTTCAAAATGTTGTTCTGCTGCAGTAGGGTATTATCACATTCCATGACCTTTTGAACTGCAGCAGAACAACATTTTGAGAACCTCCGGTTTCCATGCACAATAATGGTTCACTATACACTATAATGAGATAGATATCAAACCTGCTGACAAGGGAGGGTTTCATTGTTGTTATGGACCAGACATACTATGAAAAGGAAGTGTTATGTCAGCTAATTATTAAGGAATTTTACATGGAAGTAGAAAGTGACCCCAGGCTACAATTCAAACATGATATTGACAATTTCCTACCTGAAGCATTACTACAAGGTTTGATTACCCAGAATATCCATGAATTTTTGAAGACAGATCACCTGATTAGGGCCACATTCTACTGCCTTCCTAATATCCATAAGAATATAACAAATCCCCCAGGAAGACCTAGTGTTTCAAGTTTAGGCTCTTTGGCAGAACCACTAGCTAAATATCTGGATTCCCACATTCAAAAGATAACATCTTCCTTTCCAGCATATGTCAAAGACACAGCACACATATTGGAAGTTGTGAGTAATATGCAAATTCGTCCAACTCAGAGACTGATGACCTTAGATATAACATTGTTATACACCAATATTCTACATGAAGGGGGGTTGTCAGTATTAGAAGAAGCCCTGTACTCAAAGACAACTATGCAGCCTGAGAAGATTGGTTTTATTCTGTAACTTGCAGAAAAAGTGTTAAAATAAAATTATTTGACATTAATGGGTAAATGTTTTAAACGTATAAAAGTAACAGCAATCGAGGCATCATTTGTCCCCAGCTATGCAAATGTTTATTTAGGAATGTGGGAGGACAGGACTAATCATGAACAGGGTAACCATTCTCTGACTGTATTCATCTATGTAAGCATTTTATAGATGACATATTTATGCTGTGGAAGGGCATTGAACAGCAGTTACATGATTTTGTGGATGTCTTACAACAGAGTAATCTAAATTTAAGATTCTCATTGGTTAGCAGTACACACAAAATCTGCTATCTGGACTTACGCATACATGTAGATGGCAATCATAGACTGCAAACTGATCTATACAGAAAAACAACAGACAAAAATTCTGTTTTGCAGTTCACAAGCAGTCACCCACATCCCCTTTGCTGAAAACATCCCTATTAGTTACTACGCACAAGTCAGGAAGATTTGTTCCCAAGAGACAAGTTTTGAAAAGAGAATGAAAGAATTAGGGGACAGATTCAAGCAAAGTGGCTATAGTCCACACTCTATAACCAAAGGGGAAAGGAGGGCCAGAGCCATGATGAGACAGTCAGTTACGATGAGTTTTTACATTGACAAGACTGACTTTCAGTCTAGTAAACAGAGATACTAAACTGAATTTTATCATTACATTTAGCCCAAAAGCACATGAGGTCAAACGTAATTGAAAAACAATGGCATGTGCTGGAGGCAGAAAATCGACTAAGATCAGTCACAAACCAACGATTCAGAATGGTGTATAGGAAAGGAAAAAATTCTAGGAGATTCACTAGTTCACAGTCATTGTATGAACACTAGTAGAGTTGTTAACAGTTATTCTCCTACTGGCTGATTCCCATGTGGAAATTCCTCCTTTTGTACATGTTTTGAAAAGGAAGAACGTCAGCAGTACAAATAAAAACATCCAGTATGAGATAAAACATGTGCGACACCGGCAGTAATCTTTATGGCTGAGTGCGGATGGGGTGGTTTTTACACTGGAAAGACATCTATACCATTTAAACACAGAACAAGGGAACACTTGAATGCAATAACAAACAGACATTTGGAAATAAATAAAATAAATGCATTAGCAATGCATGTCAAAAATGAAGGGCAAAAACACAGTTTTAAATTTGTAGGTATAGTAAAAGTAGTACTTGAGCCCAGAGGAAGTGACCTTAACCAATTGCTTCTATAAAGAAAAACATTTTCGCAAAATGCATTAACGGCCACCATTTATTCAGGTTTAAATGAGCATTTCCAGTTGTGACCCTATTTGACATCATAATATAAGCAACTAGGCTGTTGTATGAGAAACAATTATAATATAAAAATTGATAGTAAAATTGTTGATACATATATTTCAGGTGATGCACAGCAGTGAATTCACTTAGACTCTCATGTTATAAACTTTGTGATATTTTATCATTGTCCTTACTTTCCTCTCTGTCCCCCGTCCTACTTTGTTCTTGCAGTATTTCTAGCATTTTTACTGCTATTATGTATTTAATGCATTTTTATCACTTTTTTATCCCTATTTAGTACAACCAGGTGATTTTATATGTTGGTTTTTCCAATCCAACATTAATTTGTGGATTCATCAGGTGATCACAAGTCAGGTGTTACCTGGGGAGTATTTATACATTATGCACTTGTATGTCAGTTATTTCTTGATAAAGAGTCAGAGCCACTTGAAACATTGAAGTACCAATGGGTTCACATGTTAAGACCATTTTAAACTTTTTTCTATTAAAGATATATCTATTGAATAACTACTGACTTCTGCCTTTCTGTAAGTACTGTAAATTGTTTGTGACCAGCTTGATTGCCAGGTCTGCTGTATTATATCATCTGAGATTTGGCAGAAGGAGGACACAACAAGACTACCACAATCTGTTTTTTATGACATCGGGGATCAGACATGATGGGTTGCCAATATTGTAGACATCCGGTGATTTATTGGTTAGTGTTGGGGGGATCAGGTGAGGGTGGGTGCTTTGTACAAGGCCTCCACACAATTGTGCATGAAGGCATTGCGCAGAGCTGCTAATGGCCACATAATGGCATTCAAATGGACCCTTAGCTAGTTCTATGCCATCCCTCGACTCACCGGAATGGATCCAGTGCGGGGGTTACTGCCAATTGCAGGAGCGGGGCCTGCGGCGACTGGCTTTCATCCTGCCGAGGAGCCATTTTCTGTTTTTCTTCCCCTCCCTGAGTGCAGCACTGCAGCATGCAATGACACCAATTGCCGAGCCATGCTCACTCCCGCACATGACATGCCAGGCATCTGCCCTGTAACCTCCTCCTATGTGTGAGCCACTGGTGCCATCCACCAGCCTACGCTAGGGGTCAGGCATGCAGAAAACCCTGTACCACACCTTCCCCGGGAGAGGAGAACTGTTCTTAGGATGCTCAATCCTCTCCCTCCACAGCCGACCCCTGGTGGCCCGCTCGCACCATGAACATGGGTTGCTGACAGGAGGTAAGGCATGATGCCTCAGTCTTCCATGCCACTGGGCTGGCAGTACGATATGTGATCATAAGCATGCCAGCTACTAAATATGGTACTCCAGAGCAGAGGTGCAATCCTGTTTAGGATTAGCTAGGCCCTTTGCTTCTGGGTCTATTGCCAGCAGTCAGCTATAGTGTACCACGCATATACATGCTCCTTTGGACAGCCAGTAGGGTGTTGAGTGAGAGCCAAAGAGACTGCAACAGTTGAGTGACAGTCTTCTGGACTCATCTGAAGCTTCCATGACCCAGTGAAGTTCTGAAGGCAGTTCCAGAACTGGGTAGTTGGTAGTTAGCTCTCACAGAGTGAGTAGGGCTGTTGCTGCTGGTTAAAAGCCAGCTGAGGAAGCCTTCCTGGGGCTTCAAAGTCAGATCACATTAAGTGACCAAGAGGTTTCTACAATCTAGGAGGGATCGATTGTTAGAAGTGCTGTTTACTGCCTGTGTCAGAGCAACACCTGAGAAAGGAGAGAGTGCACTAGTGCCATGGCTGCCAGCCTATAGTGTGGTAGTGACTGTGTGTACTGTTGTTTGAAAGAGCCTGCTTCATGGCCTCAGCCAGTTTGGGGAACTGGCCATTCAACACTACTGCTAGGCATTGATTAACACCTCATACTAGGGCCTGGATGCCAGGATGGGGGTGTGAGATGCATGGCCCCTGGTTCTATGACTGGTCTGTTCATTCAGAAAAGCTTCTGTCTTAAGCAGGATCTGCCTGCATTTGCCATAGGAGGGACAAACAAGACTTGTGTTTTTGAAGACAACATAGACTGGGTAAGTTGTGGTGAAACTTGGTTGAATTACTGTATTTCTTATTGAGTGAAGGGTAAATTTGAGAGCAGTTAGAGTAGCCCACATTTAGGGGCCATATTATAAGAACTGTGTCTAGCCCTGTAGTTTGGTGGAAGGGTGCTAATTGTCTGGCCTGGGGTCTCAACTACTTGATAATTGACCTCCCACAGCCAATACCACATCACCAGGAATAGAGCAGCTTCTGCCTAAAAGCAGCCACTGCTAACATGTCTCATATGTTCACATCCAGCAAGTCAGTGGAAGAGCGAAAGAGTGGAACAGGTGACTGGTGTCATAGGCATCAGCAGGCATCAACAGAAGGAAGCAGAGAATTTGAGGATTCTGCAGATTGACTAGGGCAAGGTTCATATTCACTACTGTGTAACAGTCACTGCTGGGAAGGGTGGAAGGTCAAAGGTAGACCAAAACTGGGAATAGAAGCAACACCCTATCTAGGGAAAGGAGTATATAAAGACTTAAACAAGGCACAGGGCAGCACAAATAAAAATGAACAAAAAAGGGGAAACTACAAACACCCTATCAGGGATAAGAGTAGAAATGCATCTCCTGGTAACACAAGAATAGAGGTTGAGAATGCTGGGAGTGGTGCGTTGCAGTGCAGCGGCTGTGGGGTAGCAGTTTTCAGAGATATTGTCTGGAGAATGTAGTGCTGCTCCAACTTCATACACCTTTCTGGATTGAAGAAGAAGGTCACTAGACTCCAGGCTGAGTTGGCTATGATTCAGGGGACCTATCCTACCACCCAGAGGCTATTAAGTCTGCCATTGTTACCTCAGAGAATGCCAGTGAGGAGGAACAGCTGGACCATGGTAAGCTCTGGAAGGGTGGGAGTGATGAGACAGAGGCACATTCCTCAGCCAGTACCACTACAGAATTTCTACGCCATTCTGGTGGAGCAGGACTGCCTGGAGGAAGCACCCGGGGTAGTGACCAAGGGAAAAGTGGGGTCCATCCATAGTGGAGACCCCAAGGAGGGTGGTAAAGGACCCCAGAGGAGGAGGAGGAAGCAACTTCTGGTGGGGGACTCAATTGTAAAGGTCTAGATTTAGGAATAGGAAAGGGGGCAGAGGCAGGCTGTGTGCCTACCCAATGCCTCGGCCCAGAGGGATGGGAAACAGATCCTGAGGATCGCTAGGACAGCAGGACAGGAAGGACAGCTGGATGTCATTGTACACCTGGGGACTAATGACCTGGCTAGGAATGGGGCTGGGATAGTGCAGGGGGAAGTTAGGGAGCAGGAGAGGGGTATTAGGCAGCTCACAGTGGCTTTTGCTGAGGTGCTGCCTGTCTATGACAGGGGACAGAAGAGGGAACTCCACACCAGGAGCTTCAACTCATAGCTGAAGGACTGGTGCAAAGAAGAAGAGTTCAGCTACATTGGAGACTGGGGACCCATCTGGGAGGATAAGGGCCTATACAGGGGTGATGGCCTGCATCCATCCAGAAGGGGAACTGCAGTCCTCAGTGGACAGTTTAAATATTAGTTCGATGAACATTTAAACAAGCCAAGGGGGGTGGCAGAAGGAATCAGGAGTCAGAAACTGCCCGTCCTACAGGCTGAAATAGAGAGTAAAGAAAATCAGAGGGGAGTGGAATTCCCTAGGGTGCAAATTAATAAAGGGAGCAGGGTGGTAGAGACAAAGGGGGACAGGAATGGGAGCATTAAAAAGAGGTGAGAAGGAGGAAGGGAGGACAAAAAGGGAGACCACAAGCAGAGCGGAAACAAAATCTGAAAGGCCATGTATGCAAATGCTAGTAGTCTAGGAAATAAGATTCCGGACATAGAGGCCATCATGGCAGAGGCTGACCTGGATACTTCGGCCATTACTGAGTCATGCTGAACTCAAAACTATGACTGGAACATGACCATACCGGGCTACACTTTGTTCAAGAAGGACCAGGTGGGAAGGAAAGGAGGGGATGTCATTCTTTATGTGAGGGAAAGCATAAAGGCCACAGAGATACAGGGAATTGAAGGGGATGCATATGTACTGTGGCTTACCCTGGAGTCAGGTAAGGGAGCCATTATTCACACTGGAGTGATCTACATACTTCCTGCACAGGGGGAGGAATTCTACCTCATTCCCACTGTCAGAATTTAAAATCAGTGCTGCGTGGATCATTGGGGTCATGCTTGCTGAAACGCTGTGGAACAGCATTTAAATGGCATGGTCCCGAAGCACTGTGGATACCCAAAAAAAGTTCTTGCATTTTCCAGGAGGATTCTGGTGGGCGGGGGAGGGGGAGTTATGGGAACACCGCCAAAGATAAAGGATATGTTTTCTGACCCGAGTTCAGCTTAATCTGGTTCTAGGTCAGTTGGCATTCATCTGTATCCCCCTCCCACGGGTCGTGCCTGAAAATAGGGAGGATTTGTCTAGTGCACTTACCCGGTCAACAAAAACTAAATAAATAAATACATTTTGCTTTTGGTAGTGGAAAGACAGCTGAACTCAGGGAAGTGCTTTTTCAGGTAAACCGAGGACTACAAATACTAGAGAACACTGTCTCCGATGAGCCATGACTCTGGGCATATGCTTATGCATATGCATGAACAGTGTCACAGCTCAACTCTGAGACCATGTTTTCTACTATTTGTAGCCCTTGGTTTACAAAAAGAAGCACTTCCCTGAGTTCAGCTGTCTTTCCACTATGAAAAACAACATTTAGCTGAACTCAGGTTGGAAACATTAGTGTGACTACTGCATAAATAACCACAAGTGCAGGCTGGGAAAAGCCTGCTACAATAGGTGGCTGGTGCGGGCTGTTCAGATGGCCAAGTAAAATGGTACACAATGCCCGCACCAGTACGTGATCCCAAGGAAAGAGGAATTGCGTTCCCATCGAAATGTGACCTGCAAACGACAAAACTGTGGTGTTCAGACATGCACAGCAGCAATGATCTTGCTGCTGTGTACTACCACCACCAGTAATGCCACAGATTTGACTGTCTGAACGGAGCTTTAGATAAGATACTGGTGGAAGCAACTGGCAAGATGGCAGAAAAAGGGGAGATACTACTGGTAGGGGACTTCAACCTGCCAGATGTGGACTGGAGCCTCCCAGCTGCAGCTTCAGCTAGAAGCAGGGACATCCTAGACTCTCTGCAGGGGGCATTCCTCAGGTAACTAGTCAGTGAACTCACTCATAATGGGGCAATATTGGACCCGGTACTCACTAACAGGGACAGTGTTGAAGACATTAAGTTGGAGGCCACTTGGGGACCAGTGATCACCGTACAGTGTGGTTCAATATAAGGATGGCTGCAATAAAGTACCACACAAGGGGTCCTGGACTTCAGGAGGGCAGATTTTGAAAAGATGGGTGAATGTTTCAGGGATGACCTAGTAGGGGGTGGGTGACCTGGGTGGGGTGGAGGAACAGTGGGAAAAGATGAAAGGAGCATAATAAAGGCAACAAACCTTGGGATTACATAAGTTAGCAAAAGCAAGAGGAACAAGAGACAGCTATAATTTTTTGAAAGAGGTGACTGAAAAGATAAAAGCTAAAAGGGTAGCATTCAGAAGGTATAAGGAGACTAAGAATGGGAGGGTCGGCTTCGACCCGGTCCTGATTCCAACTCTGATTTATTTCAAAATGTTGTGATTTACTCTGATAAATTTTAGACCTGTTTTTACACAGTTTGAATATGAGAAATACATTTTAACTATTTTTTTTATTTCTTTGTCATATAAAATATTAAAATTCAGATTTAAAAAAATATTTTTTTTTTCTGTATTTTTGTATTCTTTTTCCTTCCCTGAGTATGACATGCTTTGTTGGGGGAGACAAGCAGCATGAACAGGAGATGAGATTGGGCCCAGGCCACCCCGCCCACCCTTCTGAGATGTTATTTTTATTTAACATGGAAACACGGAGTCTGAGATGTGACACAACAACCACCCCAAAGCAGCAAGGCATTATGGCCTAGAAATTCAGGCATACAGCAGACCACAGAATGTGAAACATGAACTCCCTTCCAAACTCAGGGAGGCACTGTAGCCTAGTTGTGCAGATGCAGACCTGGGAAACAGACAATGTGAGATGTGCACTCTCCCCTAAAATCAGTGAAGCACCATGGCTTAGTAGTTCAGTTGGAGAGCTTGGGAACGTGGAGTCTGAGATGTGACCCCCACCAAAATCAATAAGGCACTATGGCCTGGTAGTTCAGGTGCCATGCGTGGGAACATGGAGTCAGATATGCTTACCGTTATTTTCAGACTAAATTTTTGGAGTGTTGGAATAAACATGCCCCACTGCAGCGCTCAAGGGTTAGGGGTAACCACCTCCCTTGGATCACCCTTGAGCTCCTAGTGTGTCAAAGATCCCAGGATAAAGCCTGCAAAATGCTTAAACCTACAAGCCTCCCACGGGACTATGACATCTACTGCTCACTGCACAAAAACTGCACTAAAGCCTCTCACTTAGCCAAATCCAAATACTTCTGTTCTACCTTCCAGACCAATATTAATAGACCATCCAAATTCTGGAAAACTCTCCTTCACGCCTCTTCCCCCCTTCTCCTCAAAATTAACAACACTCAGGTTGCTGATCATCTTGAGATTGCTACTGAATTTAATTCACATTTCACCTATTCTGCTTCGGCCATCCTTTCTTCCTTATCGTCCCCTGCAAGCTAACCCCCCCTCCTCCCAGTCATGCCATCTGACCATTCTCCTTCACCTTCTGAAATATCTCACCCTCTGACACTTTACAAGCACTTTATGCTCTCAACCCCTCTAAAGGCAGCTCGCCTGATGGTCTGGACCCTAAGCTACTGTACCTATCAGTTCCAGCTATCGCGACTCCACTTTCAGTACTCCTCAACCTTTCCTTCACTACAGCTTCCATCCCTTCAGTCTGGAAACATGTCACTGTAATCCTTTGCCCAAGGATGGCGACCCCACCATCGTTCTATCACCCTATCTCTCTCCTACCACCCTTGCTAAGCTCCAAGAGCATCTGGTTCTATCACAGCTCTCTTCTTGCCTTTATGACTCTAATGTTTTCACTCCATACCAGTCTGGCTTCTGGAAGAACCATTCCACCCCCATCTCCCTGATTAGGCTCACAGACTCTATCCTCTCTGGTATGGACAGTGGCCTAATCACCTCAGCCATTTTTGTTGACCTAGCAAAGGCGTTCGACACTGTCTCCCATACCCTACTACTTAACGAACTCTCCTCTGCTGGCCTAACTGAATCTGCCACAAACTGGTTCAAGGCTTACCTAGTGGGTCATACCCAGTTGGTAAGAATTACTGACTCCACTTCTCCACCTCTCCCTGTCAACACTGGCATACCCCAGGGGTCCGTACTGGGACCCATTTTATTTTCTATATTCCTAAATGACCTTCCCTTAGCCTGCTCATCCACTTCTATCCATATGTACGCCAATGACACGGTCATCTTCACATCTGGCCAGTTTCCTGTTGATGTTGAATCCAGATTACAGCTCGACTTCAACAATGTTCAGTTCTGGTTCAGCTCCCATCAGCTCTCCCTCAATGCCAGGAAGACAGTCTCCATGACCTTTGGCACCAGGCAGAGACTCTCAAGGCTCCCCTCCCTACCCCCCTTCCACATCCTTGATGGAACAGTCCTTGAGGACACTCCTTTCTTCAGGGACTTGGGGGTTTGGCTTGACTGACATTTCAGCTTCTTTGGACATGTGGATGCCATTCTGAAAAACTGCGCCCTAAGCTTGGCACATCATACTAGAACCATAGTTGTCTTCTGCTATCGGCAAGGTGTGAACTTGTCTAGAAGATGATCCTACCTATTATTGACTAATGCAATGTAGTCCATAGTGCCACTCCCAAGTCTTCCCTAGTCAGATTGGACACACTCTACAACTCCTTCTGTTGCTTTGCTCTGGACTCCCCCTCTTCCACCCATCACTGTACCCTCTGTCACTATCTGCCCCTGTTTTCCCTAGAAAATTGACGCCTTCTCCATGGTGCAGAATCTGTGGCAAAATTTTGGTTTGGGACTCTCCCACCTTATCTCTCGTCCTTATTGTCCACTCTACCTCCCCCTGACCATTGCCTTAGATCATATGATTCTCGACTATTGGTAATTCCTCATTGCTCAACTTCTGTAGGCCAGTTGACCTTCTCGTACCACTTCCATAAGCTGTAGAATGCCTTCCCCTCTCAAATCTGATTATCATCCTCCCCTACTCCATATCTTTAATCCTAAACAACTTCCTTTTGATAAATTGTACCTGCAGCTAATTCCCTCTGCCATTTCCCTTTCATCGGCCCTGTACTTCCCTGCAATGATTCTCCATAGCCCTCACAACTAAGCTGACACTCTAAATGAGAATAGTCTAACTATCATACTAACATGCTAACATACTAAAAAGCCAGCAGATTAGGCCCTATGGTCTATTGAGTCTTTTTGGGGATAAGTGCCTACTCAGGGCACCGTTATAGCCCCCTCCTTCCCTACAAGGTCACCCAACCCCCAGCTGGGCCCTGGGATGCACCCTCCCCCTATACCTATCCCAGCCTTTCTTGATAACTGGAGGTGGAGCTGAATCAGGTTTGTGGTAACAGTTGCTTTGGCGTCTCAGAAAAAAATAGAAGGGGTAAGAGATCAGATCCATTTCAGTGCAGTAGCTTCTTCTTGCTGCTTTTACATTGCTTCTTGTTGATTTTACTTAGTAGAAGGTTACTTTTTTTCTTTCTTACTACTTCTAAGGGGCTAGCAGGTTATTGTTTTGGGGCTTTTGGCATTTTGAAACCTATTTTGGTGTGCTGTAAGTGTGCTAATTTGTTTTGTTTCATTGTGTAGCAGGCTGAGTTTTTCTTACTTCTTAAAAGGGGCTAGCAGGGAACTGTTTAGGAGCTGTTGAAACTTTGAAACCTATTTTAGTGTGTTTAAGTGGGGCTATCATTTCTTTAGATTGGAGGCCTGTTTCTTCTGCTTTCTTCTATTGTTCTGATTTCAAACTTATTTGGTGTGATTTAATTGGGGCTGTTCTGTTGGGGCTGTTTCCTTAAATTGGAAACCTATATCTTCTAATTTCAAGCCTATTTTGGTGTGTTGTTGGTGAGGCTGTTTGAATTGGAGATCTGTTTCTTCTGGTATCAAACCATTTTTTTGTGCATTTAGTGGAGTTGTGATTGTTTTTTTTTTTGCTGTCTTCATTAGCTGCAAAGTTCAGTGCATAGTGGGGGAAGGGTGCTAATTGTCTGACCAGGGACCTCAGCTACCTGATTGTTTCTGGAGGCATGGGCTTGTCTCACCCTCCCTGCCCCTCACCCTTCCTACCCCAGGTACAGCATTTCTTTTATAACCGGGGTTCTCACATCACTTCTCCAGAAGGGCAAAGGACATGCACCTGTCATAGCAGAAGCAGACATCCAGGAAAGGAACAGCAGTGAGTGAAGAAGTGACTGCTATCTCAGTGGAAGGGAAGTAACTGCAATGCAAGGAGCTTTCATTGCTACCTGTTTGCATTAGTGTTTGCATTGTGGAAAGGAGGGGTGGGAGTTTGAAAGAGGCTGTGCAATAGTTGCTTACAGTTTATTTTTGGGTGCAATCAGGAGGGACAGGAACATAAAAAGCAGTTGCTCAAATATCTAAAGTGTATGACAAAGGGGGTAAGGGAAATTGAGAAAAGGAGAGGAATGTTTTGCAATGATGGGGGAAGGGAAGACTTGGGGGAGTGTTGGGTATCCTTCATCTGGAAGGGTGGGGGATCACTGGTGAGCCATGGGTAGGGTGGTAGGCTGCAACATCTGCAGTGCACTAATCTTTCTAAAAATTGCATGGAGGGTGCAGGGATGTTTAGCATGCAACCAAATAATGAAACTTAAAAAGGAGAACAAGAGTCTGCAGGAGGAAATAAGACAGGCAAGGCAGACTGGAGGAGGTTATAACCCAACACTGGGGGGAGGGAGGGAGTGAGGAGGGGAGATGAGGAGGGAGGGCATTTTGGGCCAACAGGGGGAGGAGAGGGTCAGAAGAAATGAAGCAGAGACAGTGGATCCAGACCAAGAAGAACGGTGTCAGGGAAATCAGGTCAAGAAAAAAGAGACAAATGGAAGGAGGAGAAAGGGACTTGTGAAGGGAGGAGGAGAAGTGGCAACAGTCATGGAGTCAAAAGGAGGGAACAGGTTATTATGAGGAGAGAGGAAGCAGGCATTGGAGAAGGGTCTTCAGACAATTGTTTGCAGTACTAAAGGGGAAGGAGGAGGAGGAAGGTGATGAAATTGAAGGAGTAACTGATAGATGTCCACATGAAACTGGAGTGGGGGAAGTTCTGCTTGGGGAATTACAACAGGGGCATAAGGGGGAACAACTGTGCAGGAAGAAGAAGAGGACCTGGGAGTGAGAGATGGAGAGGAATGGAAGCAAGCAGTTAGTAATAGGGGTAGAATTTTAGTACTGGGGGACTCAGTACTAAGAGGAGTCAGGTGGGGTAGCAAAGGGGAGAGGCAAAGTCATATTTGGGTGGAGGCCATGCCAGGAATGACAGCAGAAAGGGTGGAACAATCTGTTCTAAAATATGCTAGAAGGGGTAGGGACAAGCATCATTTAATTATACACTTGGGGATGAGCAACCTAGCTGACAAGACAGTAGATACAGTCCAGAGGAAGTTTGAGGAACTAGGACAATAATGTGAGGGGGTAGGAAGATCAGTAACTTTCTCAGAGACACTTCCAGTGCCCAGGGCAAACACAGCAAGAAAGCTGAGAATAGAGGAATTTAACGGATGGCTAAGAACCTGATGTCGTGCTAAAGGGTATGGGCTGGTGGGGGGGGTGAGGAGGGACCTGGGAGGACAGTAATCTCTATGTCAAGGATAGACTACACTTGAGAGAAGAGGGAAAGAAAGTGTTGAAACAGAGGATGGAGGAGTACATAGAGGAAGTTTGGAATTTAAACTAGGAGTGGGGGGTAGCAGGTGGGCAAGGGAGATGCAGAGACCACAGGTTGGGAAGCCATATCAGTTTTCCCCATAACAGTGACAAAGGACAAAAGGCAGGTAGTAGTGGTGATGCCAGTAAAGGAGAGCAGGAGGGGGGAGGGGGGAAGGTGATCACCCTGAATGCTAGGAGCCTTGGGAAGAAAACTGCAGGGCTACAGACTCTCATGGCAGAGGGAGAGGTGGACATTGCAGTCATCACAGAAACATGGGCTACCCAATACAAAGACTGGGACCTGTTGATATCAGGGTACAGGTTATTTTGTAGGGATAGAGTGATTGGGAAAGGAGGGGGGGTGATACTATATGTGAGGGAAGGATTGAACTGTGTATGGGAGGAAGGGGAGAAGATTAGTACAGAGTCACTATGTATACAAATCCAGGATTCCATGAATAAGTGTCTCAGAATGGGAGTGGTGTACAGGCTGCCCTCTCAGACAGAGTTGTTAGGCAGGGAACTAGTAGGACAGATAGGGGGAACTGTGAGAAGAATAGTGCGGTGACTGTGGGGGACTTCAACATGCCAGAAGTGGATTGGAGTACCACAACAACCAGGAATAGAAAGGAGTAGGTACTGCTGGATGCCTTCCAGGACAACTTTGTGATGCAAATGGTCAGTGAACCAACCAGGTTAGGGAATACCCTTGACCTTATGCTGGCAAATGGGGAGTTTGTGAGGGAACTTAAGGTGGAAGAACTGTTGGCGGGGAGTGACTACCATTCAGTATGGCTCACATTGGGTATGGGTAAGGAAGGAGCATAATCTGGCACAAGGGTGCTGGACATCAGGAGGGCTGACTTCAGGAGGATGGGGGAAGTGGTAAAAGGGTACCTGGCCAAACTTCAACCTAGTATGGGCACTAACTAGAGGTGGAAGCTCATAAAGCTGGGGATAGTGGAGGCAACCAGAACCTGAAGTAAGGTCCAGAGCAAGAAGACTAGGGCAAAGAAACCTAGCTGGGTGAGCAAGGAGGTCATGGAAAAGGTAAGAAGGAAAAGAGCTGCCTTTAGGAGGTACAAGAAAACAGGAAGGGGGAGGACAGGGAGGAGTACCTGAAGGAATCGAAGGAGGTGACAAGGGCAGTAAGGGGAGCCAAGGCATCTATGGAGCTCAGGCTGGTGAAGGCATTAAGAAGGGGAAGAAGGAATGTAAGGACCATATAGTAAGGATTAGGAAGGAGGTGGGTTGGGTGGAAGCAGCGGATGATAAGGCAGAAGTGCTAAATGATTACTTCTGCTCGGTATTTACTAAGGAGAAGACGGGGTGAGACCCAAGGGGGGGAGGAAGGGAAAAAATGGGGGGGAGGGGGTGACAGATGGGGAATCATGGAGGGCAGGGTTCTGGATGGTTTGAGGGCACTGAGGGTGGACAAGGCACCAGGCCCAGATGTCATCAACCCCAGGGTACTGACAGGATGTCTAAACCTCACTTTCAGGTTCTTGGCAATATTGGGAATGCAAGTAATCACAGACATGTTGCATTAGAGTAATAAGCTTGTTTATTACTACCAAAGAATAAAATCACAGTTGCCCTAAGCAGTTCTTACCAATACGAACTGGGAGCCAGTGCTAAGTGTTCCCTATACCTCGAGGTTTCTTTGTGTGTCTTGGGATCTCCGAGGTACAAGACTAGTGTACTACATTATATACCTACGATAATTACTATGGTTACTGTAAGACAGAAACATTTCTAGTTACAGAGATGAGCCCTATTGCCTAAATTAGAGGTGGCTCCACGGTTCAAGATAACATACAATTTTGAATAGTCATCAGTTTGTGAACAAAAGAGTTCTTATACAGAGTCTTACATAACTCAGTGCAATAGTAAAAATCACCAAAAGGTGGCAATGCCGACTTACATATTATAATTATTTCATGGACACAAGTGTCTTGGCATCTTACAAGTAAGAAACACACAGAAAATACATAGAAGAATATATGTATTAGCAAGCAAAGTGTATTACAACAATATGCATTCATATTCTGACATCTACTCTTGTACGGTAGATGCCCTTAGCCCTATATGTTAGTATAACATATGCTTAAGTGCTAGCTGTCTACGGTGTACCACTGAGGGTACCAATTAGGGTGCAGGGACCTCGTGTAACAGTACTAAAGGAGCTGGCAGAGGTCCTTGTGGGACCTTTGTCAGACCTATTTAATGCCTCACTACACTCAGGGTGTGTACCTCAGGATTGGAGGATGTCTCATGTGGTGTCCCTCCACAAGAGTGGCCCCAAGGATGAACTGGGGAACTACAGATCAGTGAGCCTTGCATCCATCGTGGGTAAGCTGATGTAGACTATCCTGAAGGAGAGGTTGGTGGCTATCCAGGACAGAATAGCAGACAGCATGGCTTCATACATGGCAGAGCATGCCAAACCAGCCTGGTGGAGTTCTATGACTGGGTAACTAGGCAGTTGGATGGGGGCCATGCAGTGGATGTCCTGTACCTGGACTTCAGTAAGGCATTTGACTCAGTGCCATATGGGAGACTGGGAAGTAGTTTAGAAGGCACGGGGTGGGTGCAAAGCTGGTGAGATGGGTAGGGAACTGGCTTCAGGGAAGGCAACAGAGGGTGTTGGTGGGTGGGGAGCTCTCATTCCCAATGGTAGTGAAGAGCGATGTTCCACAGGGCTCCGTGTTGGGACCAGTGTTGTTTGGAATATTCATTGCAGACGTTTCATTGGGAGTCAAAAGCAAGATCAGTCTGTTTGCTGATGACACCAAGATGGGAGCAGTGGTGGATGACCTTGTTAGGAGGTCTAAACCTCACTTTCAGGTTCTTGATGATATTGGGAATGCAAGTAATCACAGACACGGTGCATTAGAGTAATAAACAAGTTTATTACTACCAAAAGGATAAATCACAGTTGTCCTAAGTAGTTCTTACCAATACGAACCGGGAGCCAGTGTGCATGCCTCTATACCCCGAGGTTTCTCTACGCCTCTTGGGTCTCCTAAGGTCTCCGAGGTATAAAACTAATGTATTACATTATATACCTATGATAATTACTATGAATACTGTAAGATAGAAACATTTCTAGTTACAGAGATGAGCCCTATTGGCTAAATTAGAGGTGGCTTCACAGTTCAAGATAACATTATACAATTCTGTAAAGTCATCAGTTTGTGAACAAAAGAGTTCTTATACAGAGTCTTACATAACTCAGTGTAGTAGTACAAATCACCAAAAGGTGGCAATGCAGTCTTACATATTATAATTATTCCAAGGACACAGGTGCCTTGGCATCTTACAAGTAAGAAATACACGGAAAATACATAGAAGAATATATGTATTAGCAAGCAAAGTGTATTACAACAATATGCATTCATATCTTGACATTTACTCTTGTACGGTAGATGCCCTTAGCCCTGTGTGATAGTATAACATGTACTTAAATGCTAGCTCTCTACAGTGTACCGCTGAGGGTACCAGTTAGGGTGCAGGGACATTGTGTAACATTCCCCCCCTTGTTGCCTCCAAGGGCAACACAGGCAAATGTCTAGGGAAAGGTCAGAGAGCAGAGGTCATTTACAAACCCGACGTGCGAGCTTTGTAAAGGAACTCAAGCTGCTCATGGTGTTGGTGCAGTGTGCGGCCGTAGGCAGCAGAGCATAATAATCAAAATAAAGATTAAAAATGCTTGCATAATAACAAAACCTTTAAAAGTAATCTCTAACCAGGTGTTAGTCAATGTGTCATTCATGTCACCATCATTAATCAATGACAGGATAGCTTCATTGGCTTTGGTCATATTATTGCTGATGTGGATGAGGTGTGTGTCTTGCCTGTCTAAAAGTGATTTTAATGTAAATGTGAGTGGGTCTATGTGTACATTAAAATATGGAAAGTATTCAGACAGTGTGAGCAGATAATCAGGGTTACCATCAATGATGTCTGCATCTAGGAGGGGTACGGGGGGTTATAACGGTATGTCCAATGACAGTCTTCTGGTGGGGAACAAAACAGAAATTGGGGTAATCAATAACACATGTAACAGATCCATAAGTATAGGATTTGTAGTTAGTTACCATACAGTATTCTCCATCAGAATTATACTGCGAGCGAACAGTAGGCAGTCTCCACTTTTGCAACTGTACAGGGCAGATGTAGGTCGTCTTGGAAATCCGTGTTGACAGGCGATGAACCTCCTCATGATATGATTGGTAGAGCTTATCCGTAGCCAGAATTGAGTCAAAGGAGTCAATGCCATTCGTCGTGATGTCATCATCCATGGTGAAAGTCCAATCAATGCTGTCTGGAGAATAACCACAAACAGGTTGAATAACATCAAATACATCACATCGGCACAAGTAAATGTATTGCTTTTTCGCACAGCAGTCCGTGTGCGGAGCCACCCAGGCGTCCAGGAAAGGATGGTAAACCAGTAGAGGCGGTAGATCCAGGCGTTCTCTGTAGATGTCTTTGTCCAAATGCCCAATCGAAAGAACCAGTGCAAGCTTGTCGAACAAAGCTGTAGTGGCATCAAAACATGGTAAAGAGACAGTAAAAGAAACAAACATGGTACTGTATCTGTTATGGAACATTTCTTTGCAGCAAAACAAGGACCAGTATTAGGGTGTCTGGTCACAAACCCCAAATTTCTAGCTGTAGAAAGAAGAATGGTTAAAGTTTGTTGCATACACATAACAATACAGCTAGGGGTTTTACATTGTGGACAATACCATTTGGAGATGCATCTGTCATGTATGATGTCAGGGATTCTTCCAGATTCTAGGTCACGGAAGAGGTTGTTGATGGTAGTGATAACGTATGAGCCATAGGCAGAGCAAAGTATTTCTCTAGCAATGTATTGTTTATCTGCTTCTTTATTGTTCTGTTGTATGAGTGCGTTGATCTTATCTCTTGAATCAGTGAATGCCTTAGCAATGTCGTGCATGTTGTATACAGTGTATCTTTCTTCCTGACTAAGGCCATCCACACCATGCAATAATGGGGGAAGTATATTGTTGACCAAACCAGTGGAAAACTTGGCAGAATGAGCTTTGATAGCAGCAATGTCTGCTTTATTCCAGATAGACATAGCTGTACCAAAAAGTCCTGTGACAGTACCTGTTGCACCTGTGACATCAGAACTGTCAACTTCACGTGTCTTACATTTAGGAGTGAGATCATCAGGAGAGGGTTTTCTCCTTAAGTTGCCTCTATGTTAAGTAGAATGGACCCTGGCAATAGGGTCTTGAGTACGAATCTGACATGCAGCTAAACTATCAAGCAATAATGTACTATAAAATGCTGAAGTGTTAGTATTGTGACATACCAAATTCTTTCATATTCCAGTAAGTAAGATTAAATAAAACAGGTATATGCATAAATTGTAAGTTATTAATCAAAGAACCTGGGAGGGCAGTGGCTGTTAGACCACTACGGGGACCTGGGGTATGCTTTGGACATTCCAAAAGCTGTTTATCAGTAGGTGGTAACACAGAGAGGTACATGGCTGCAGAGGCCATGTGGTGTATAGCACAACATTTTTGAGCAGCATCTCTAGACAAAGAATTACAGTACAAAGGATCAATTAAGGCAGTTATGTTGTACAAACCAGAATGCCTTAATGCAGTTTGTAACAAGGACAGAGAACCATTTGGGGATAATTTAGCATTGGGCCAACCTTGGAAAGTTCCTTTGGAGAGTTTGGCCACAGGGAGAATTTGTCCTTGCAATGTGGTTTGCCACTCAATTTGAAGGGTAGATTTATCAGGAGCAACAACTGAGGCAGTGAAGTAAGCATCGAACCTTCCTGGACAGTGATCAGACTATCTGATATATTGATGGATACTCCTGAGGAGGTGCTGGAGGATCGAGGTGTCGTAGGATGTCCAGTACCGTGCCTTGGATGCAGGGGATAACTCCTGAGATGAGGAGATAATGGAACAAGATAGCCAGTGTCTTGTCAGTGTATCTGAAAATGAAGATCAAAGATTAGTATGTTAGTACTATTCCGCCCAATGGGGTGAGGAAAAGTAGTTAAGCTCCTTTATACAGTTTCAGCTGGTTTGCATGTAACCATTTGTCAGTCAACTTTTTGTTATGCAGGAGTCTAACCTGATAGACTGCTGGACTGAGCTTGTTGACAATGGGGTATGGGCCTTCCCACTTGTTGGAGAAGGAATCGGTGGGATGTGCAAATCAAAGTACCATTACCTGATCTCCAACTTGCCAATCCATGTCTTGTGTGTGTTTGTCAAACTGTATTTTGGTTTGTTGCTGGGCTTTGCCCATGCAGTTGGCAGCATACAAGTGTGTGTGTATGAGGTCTTTTCTGAGTTTTTCCACATATTGGTCTACAGACACACGGTCTGCAGTGGGGTGTACAGGTCAAACAGCAGGTGTTCAGGTAATCTCATCTGTCTACCAGTCATCACCTCGAAGGGTGTGAGCTGGGTGGTGGCTGAGGGTGTGCCCCTAATTGCCATAAGGAGTAACGGCAGTAGGGAATCCCAAGTTTTGGGATGGTCCTCAATGAATTTGGAAAGCATTTGCTTAATCCATCTGTTGGCTCTCTCTACTTGATCTGAGGATTGGGGGTGGTAGGGTATGTGGAACTTCTGCTGAACTCCAAGGAGTTCAAGGGATTCTTTCATCAACTCACCTGTAAAACTGGTTCCTTTGTCAGAATCTACTTTTAGGGGTAGACCCCACCTGGAGAAAATCTGTTCCACCAGGATTTTGGCAGTAGTTTTTGCAGTGCATGTCTTAGTGGGGAAAGCTTTGACCCACTTAGAAAAGAGATCAGTTACCACAAGAGCATACTTGTTATTTCTGCTGGTGTTGGTTAGAGGACCAATAAAATCAATCTGTATGGCATGCCAAGGACTAGAGTGTCATTGTGGTAAAAGTTTGGCATTTCATTTGGTAGTGATGGGGTTGTTTTGTGCACAAATGAGACAGTTGTCTATGTATTATTTAACATCTTTGGTGACACCAGGCCACCAGACGGTGATCTTGAGCCTTTGGAGGGTATTTTCCACTACCTGGTGTCCACCAGTGGGTGTATCATGCACTTGGTGTAAGAATTCAGATCTTAAGTGTCTGGGGACCACCCACAACTTGGTGGTGGCGTCATCTGGTTGTTTTATTTTATTTAGCTTTTGTTAACTGGGTAGGTACACTAGACAAGTTGTATGCCTATTTTCAGGAACGACCCGGGAGAGTACAACAGGTATTACAGATACATCAGTACAATGTAGCAGGCAGACAAGTACCTATGGTAACTTAGTACATTGAGTTAACAAAGACAACCAGGCAGTATAGGGATCATATGTATGACCGAAAATAGTAGAGTACATAATGAGCAAACATTAAGTAGCATTGAACATACAAGACAAGCTCATCTGGTTGGAACCAGATGAGCTTGTCATCTGGGTGACAAGTGTAACTTACCTTCATGCCTCCGGTAGGGGTTGTGTGTGGAAAGTTTCTCTTAGGTACCCTTGTCAAGGAATCTGAACACTTCTTTAAGTTCAGTATCAAAATGCTGGGCTGCTGAGAGGTCCAAGGGGGAAAAAGGTTCAGGTTTCTTCCTGAGTGCTGAAATCTGTATGGCTGCATTGGCCTCTGGATGGTCCATCATCCAGATGTCCCCCCCTTGGGCCCCTTCCTTAGCAAGGGTGTCTGCTGTGTGGTTGAAGGCATGGTAGGGGTCATGGAGAGAATGAGCTTTTTTACTTTATGTGCATAGAGTTTGTGTGAAAATTTTTGTGCCAGTGAATGTATGTATATTACCAATTCCTTGTACTTCACTGGGCTGCCATCAGAGGAGAGGAAGGAGTTCTTCTGCCAGAAAGGAAGAAATTCTGTAAGAGAACAACAAACCCAGTTAGAGTCTGTAAAAATGATGGTATCCTCGGTTCCATGCTAGATGAACTCGAGGGCACAGGCCACCGCTGCCATCTCTGCATATTGTGATTATGCTACACTACAGCCTTTAAATATTTTAACAGCGTTCCAATAAGGATAAATCACTAGAATGCCCATCCCTGCGATTTGTTCTCCCTGATAGTAGGATGCTGAACCATCAGTAAAGACACGACACAAAGAGGTGTTATCAAGTATTTGTGGCATAGTAGGGAGGAAAGGACCTGGATCTGGAAGATCAGGTGACTGTAGTGCACAGTCGTGGGGCTCTCCCTGGAAAAGGAGTCCATGAGCCAACATAGATGGAATTTTTGTCGGTTGTACCTGTATGTCTCTATCCTGGAGAAGACGTGACCAGTGTCAGTCTGATGTTAGAGACCGACCCATCCTTCACTCTGTCTGAGAGCAGAAAGGTAGTTGGGGTGTGGTTGGTGTTGATGATCAGTGGTGAGTACCCAATGATATACAGGAAGTGCTTGACAGCTCAGTAGGTGGCCAGAAGGTTCCTTTCACAAAGGCCATACTTCTGTTCCACTGGTGTCAAGTGCTGTGAGGCATATGCAATGGGTCTCAGGGTGCCATGCATCTTCTGGGTCAGCACTGCTGACATGGCAATGTCAGAGGTGGCACATTCCAGATGGAATGGTAGTGCTGGATTGGGGTTGACCAGAGCTGGGGCGGAGGCCAAGGCATGCTTCAGTGACGTCACAGCCTGGGTGTGTATAGGGCCCCAAGTCCATGGGATGTCCTTTTTGAGTAACTGATACAGAGGAGCAGCTTTCTGAGCAAAATCACAAATAAAATCTCTGGAGTAGTTCACCATACCTAGAAACCTTCAAAGAGTTGCCACACTGGTGGGCAATGGCAAGTCTTGCAATCCCTGTATCTTCTTCCAGGTAGGACTTCGACCTTGGTCAGTTATTTTCAGACCTAGAAAGAGTACTTCTTTCTGACACAGTTGTGCTTTTGCTGGATTGCATTTCGAACCTGCTCTCTGGATGACAGTCAGTAGTTCGTCTAAGAGATCCAAATGTTGTTCCTGTGTGGCTGTTGCCAGCAACAGATCATCCATATATTGCAAGAGACATTGGGGAGTAGAGAAACTCTCGAGGGCGTCCATCATGTGTAGATGGAACAGGGATGGACTGTTATGGAATCCTTGTGGCAAGCATGTCCACATGTACTGTCTTCCTTCAAAGGTGAAGGCAAACTTATATTGACTCTAAAGGGCCAATGGTAGTGACCAAAAACCAGTGGAGATGTCCAGGGCACTGAACCATTTCAAGTCAGGGGTCAAAAGTCATAGCACATTGGGTGCTGATGCCACAGTTGGAGAACAACTGGGGGTGACCTGATTCAGTTTCCTGTAGTCAATAGTAAGTCCCCAGGTGCCTGTGGGTTTCTTCACGGGCCACACTGGGGAGTTGGCAGTGGAAACACAAGTTCTGATTACTCCTTGCTTGAGGTGTGACATCTCTCTAAGGGAAGGCAACGCCTCAATTGGGAAAGGATATTGCCTTTGCCTCTCATGTGCTGGGTCTGGCACTTCAATGACAGTGTGTATTCTACCACAGTCATGTTTGTTGATTGCAAATGCTTCCAAATGTCGCTGCAAAATAGGGAGGAGCTTTGGGAAAAGTTCATGAGTCTTGAACAAATCTATGACGTCATACTCCTTGTCATTGGCAAATATTGTTGCCACGACGCGGTGAATCAGGAATCAAAATGGTATGATATTGACCCTGAATCTGTATCAGTAGCATGTTAGCTAGGTCCACCACACAGCCATGTGGTGCGAGGAAGTCAGTCTCTATGATACTAGGATGATCATGCAATACCATCAGTTGGAAAGTGTGTGAGGCCTTTAGATGGCCTAGCTCTACTGGTAGGGGTATAGAACGGTATGTAGGTAACCTAGAACCATCAACTCCTGACATGTTGGTCCTCCATCCGGTGGACCAAGGGGATGTGTGTCTGGGTGTTCATCATGTAACACAGATACAGCTGCACCTGTATGTAACAAAACTACTAGTAGGCGGCCCCCAACCTCGGCCTCGGTGCAGGGCCTTCCATTTGTATCCAAGACTAGCTTGTTTACAATCCAAACTGGGGCCTATAATTGTCAATCTGTACTGCTGGAAGCATGGAGAGGTTGGGGCCTGACTCTTGTGAATCACTTCACCACGCTGTACTGACGCTATATAGGGAGGAGCTTCTGGGTTCAGGCCTGTATGGGCCTGAGGGTCTGTACCACCAGTGTCCCCATGACTAGTTAGGGTCTGGGTTGCCGGTTGTACTGCCACAAGGGCCTGTGTGGGAACAGCATCCACTACAGAGTGCACTTGTCCCAGGAGCTCTCGGAATTTCTGATTCTCTTCAGCTATCTCCCTATATGAAGGGCCTGTTCCTTGCTGTTGTGGTTTACCTTTACCCTTATGCTTTTTATACTTATGCCAATTCTGGTTCCCACCCCATTGTTGTTGCTGTTGTGGTTGTTGTTGATGGGCCTGTTGGGGGTGTTGGTTATCAGCTGGAGGGGCTTGTTGGTGTTGGACATGCCCTTCCACTGTGTAGTGCATCGTAGCCTCTGGAGTAGGCTCCACGGTGGCTACCTTCTTGGAACCGGAGCCCAGATCACGGATATAGAGTTGGTACATTCTCTCAGTTTTCCGAAGGATGTCGGCAAACCTATCCATATTGGGGTAGGTGGTTGGCTCTATCTTTTCTCGTACTTCTGGAATCATGTTCCTAAGGAACAGGGTCTTATATTCAATAAGATCTACATCTGCAGCTTCTTGTGCCAAGTGCTTTCCTGTTCGGTTGGCCATCCAAAGTCTCTGGTGGTAAGTCGCTGGACTTTCCTTTGCATTCTGTTTTACAGGGTATGCAAGCATCACTACTACTACACCTGGGCTGTGAGCAGAAATGAGCTCAGCTGCAACCTCGTCAAAGGTGGCGTTCCCATCCTGGCAGATGGAATCGGGGAGTTTGGCCCACAAACTAGGGTCGATGGTCTGGCGTAGTATTTGCACCTGATATTCTGCAGCGAGGCTAAGCATCTCGCATTTAGAACGTACCTTTTCCAAGTGACAGCTGAGGTTGTCGGACGGGTTCATCCGACCGATGCTGTCAGCTACTGTATTTGCTGAACAGAGTAGGCCTTTTGTAGGGGATTATTGGGTCGATCAGGCAGAGGTAGATTGTCTCAAGTGCCATCCAGGGTGACCCGAGCTGCAGCCTCGGCCGCAGTGCGGACAATACCTTCCTGAGTGCAAGCCTTTTGCAGAAGCTGCCTAATCTGGGTTTTAATGGCCTGTTTACTTCTCTCAGGAAGGGGTACATTGCCTATCGCAGTTTCAATCATGGTTTCTATCTCATACCTATCTTCCCCATTAATAATGGCTATCAGTGGTGCTGTCGGGACCAGACCTGGGCCTGCTCCCCCCCATCATGGGGGCCGCCATGTTGGCATCTCCTATGATGGGTGTCACAACGTCGATGACGTATGACATGGTGAGGATGTAGTGGAGACCCGCCATGTTGTGGATGGCTGGGTGGTGTCTCTGAGCCATAGTAGGGGTGTGACTGGGCGTTGTATTGTGAAACGTCATCATCTGACAACTCCCCTTCAGATGACGTGTGTAAGGCAGGGGCTACGTCTCCCATTGCCTTAACATGTCCAGCCAGAACCTCTCGCTGATGGCGCAGTTTCGCCAATTTGTTCTACATTCAGTATGACTCACACTTGCAACATCCATATCAACCTCATCTTGCTTTTGCTTTTGCAACACTCTATACGCGGCGCTCAATTCGCAATTGTCCCTAATAGACACTTCTAAATCATTACGTACCTGGTTTATCTTGTCCTGCAGCTCACCCATTTCCTCACTCAACTGAGCATTTGCAGCACTTGGCAAATCATTCATTTGCAACGCCTGTCCCTTATTCTGTCTCAAACTTTCACATTCCTGTTTCAACACACACAGTTCCTGTTCTCCAGCTTGAGCTGAATGATGCAATAGTGAATCCTTTTCATTCCGCAGAGTTTGGAATTCATACTCCAAGTTCTGCTGCAGTCTGATACATTCTGTTTCCTGCAAACCCATCTGTTGCTTAAGAGATGAAATTTGCAGATCAAGGGTTCGAAACCTCACTTCGGAGGCTTCCAGAGCAGCATAGAGAGCCGCGACCATCAACCCTTTAGCTTGTCGCTTATTGGCTGATTGTCTCATCTCCGTGTACTGGGTTGAAATCCCCAGTATAGGGTTTTTGGATTGACTTGCGTCCTCCGCGAAGTCAGCCCATCCTCCATGAGAAGTAAGGAAGTTCGAGATATCGAGTCTCAGTTCTGTGCAGATATTTGATACAGTGGCCATTCTGTGGAAGGGAACGAAAAATCAAACTGTGAAAAAGGCATCGTGCTGCATATCGATCCACAGCAGGAGCACTTTATACACAGCCGGGCTACTGTATAAGCTGTAGGCTTGCAATTCAAAGCTGTGATGGAGTGAGTCGAGACGGCATCGACCACACCCGAAAAGACAGGCAGACTTTGCAAGTTACTACAAACTGGTATTAAAACGGGAGAGGTGATACGGGAATGTACACCTACTGTCCCTGTGGGAAAGGGAAAATGTTCTAGCAACAAGTGAAAACTTACAAACACCAAATATCGCCTGCACATGGTAGCCAATATGTTAGGAGGTCTAAACCTCACTTTCAGGTTCTTGACGATATTGGGAATGCAAGTAATCACAGACACGTTGCATTAGAGTAATAAACAAGTTTATTACTACCAAAAGGATAAATCACAGTTGCCCTAAGCAGTTCTTACCAATACAAACCGGGAGCCAGTGCTAAGCATTCCCTATACCTCGAGGTTTCTCTGTGTCTCTTGGGGTCTTTCCTAAGGTCTCTGAGGTATAAGACTAGTGTATTACATTATATACCTATGATAATTACTATGGTTACTGTAAGATAGAAACATTTCTAGTTACAGAGATGAGCCCTATTGGCTAAATTAGAGGTGGCTCCACGGTCCAAGATAATATTATACAATTATGTAAAGTCATCAATTTGTGAACAAAAGAGTTCTTACACAGAGTCTTACATAACTCAGTGTAGTAGTACAAATCACCAAAAGGTGGCAATGCCGTCTTATATATTATAATTATTCTAAGGACACAAGTGCCTTGGCATCTTACAAGTAAGAAATACACAGAAAATACATAGAAGAATATATGTATTAGCAAGCAAAGCGTATTACAACAATATGCGTTCATATACTGACATCTACTCTCGTACGGTAGATGCCCTTAGCCCTATGTGTTAGTATAACACGTACTTAAATGCTAGCTGTCTACGGTGTACCTCTGAGGGTACCAAATAGGGTGCAGGGACCTCATGTAACAACCTAAGGGGATGGCAGGGGTTGTAGGATGATCTGTCAAAGCTGGAAACCTGGTCAGACACCTGGCAACTGGGGTTCAATGCAAAAAAGTGCAAAGTGCTGCATTTTGGGGTGAAAAACCCAAGGAGGAGTTACCAGCTGGGGGGAGTGCAGCTAGCCAAGTCAGAGGAGGAGAAGGATCTGGGGGTGCTCATTATGGAGTCAATGAACAACTCAGCACAATGTAGGAAGGAAACTGCAAAAGCCTACAAATTGCTGGGTTGCATTGCAAGGGGTATATCCTTGAGGAGGAGGGAGGTGATTCTGCCACTGTATAGATCATTAGTTCGACCACGCCCAGAGTACTGCGTGCAGTGCTGGCACCCATATCTGAAGAGGGACACTAAGTTACTGGAGGGGGTGCAGTGTAGGGCGACAAAGATAATCAAGGGGCTGGGAGACTTACCATATGAGAGGAGGCTCAGGGTGTTGAACATCTACTCCCTGGAGGAGAGGGAGGACGGGGGGATATTATTAAATCCTTTAAGTACATAAAAGGGATAAACAGACAGGCACAGAGAGGCTTTTCAAAGTAAGGGAGGGGAGGGACACCCAGGGCCACAATATGAGACTGGAGGGGGGAAGGTTCAGGAGGGAGATGAGGAGACACTTTTTTACAGAGTGGGTGATAGCTGGGTGGAATGCGTTACCGGCAGAAGTGGTATCCAGTAGGACAGTGAACTGCTTCAAAAAGGTCTGGGACAGGGCAAGGGGGAGGGTCAAGGGAGCGGAAGGGTGGGAGGGAGGGGCAGCTGCAGAATAAGGGGTGTTAGCTGCATATTCGAGCAGACTTGATAGACCTCGAGGCCTTTATCTGCTGGCAAATTTCATATGTTCGTATGAACCCCTCCACAGTTGCAGCAGCCACCAACTCCAAGGGCAGTACATTCCAGGGCTCCACCACCCTCTCAGTGAAGTAGTATCTCCTTGTTTCTCCCCTTAGTCTCCCACCACCCAGCCTCATTGAGTGTCCCCTGGTGGCCCAAGCTGAAGCACCCCCTCAAGGCTTACCGTATTCATTCCCTTGAGATATTTGAAGACCTCGATCTTATCCCCTCTGTTCCTTCTCTCCTCCAGTGAGTAGTTTGAGCTCCTCCAGTTTCTCCCCATAGGACTTTTCCCCTAGTCCTTGTATCATCCTGGTCGCCCTCCTCTGGACGCCCTCCAGAAGAGCAATATCCCTTTTTAAGTAAGGATGCCAAAACTGCACACAGTATTCAAGGTGTGGTCTAACTAGGCAATTATACAGCAGAAGGACCACTTCTTGACTCCTTGAGGTTATGCCCCCTGGTTATGCACCCCAGCATTTTATTTGCTTGGGCCGAAGCCCTTCTACACTGCTCCAAGTTATTCATTTTGGCATCCACCATGACCCTGAGGTCCTTCTCCCCCAAGAAACCTGCATTGCCCCCCCCAGGTGTATACATGAGCCGGGTTTTTGGCCCCCAGATGAAGAACCCTGCATTTCCCATTATTAAACTTTAGTTTCCAGGTGTGTGACCACCTCCCAAGAGTCTCCAGATCCACCTGGAGAGCCAGCTTCCCCTTCTCCCCTTCCACCACTGCCCACAGCTTTGAGTCATCGGCAAAGAGGCTCATCCCATTCCTGATACCGCTTCTGATGTCTGAGATATAGGCATTAAACAGGAGTGGGCTCAGTACCAATCCCTGTGGGACCCCCACTAATGACTCTCCTGAGGGATGAGACCTCCCCAACCCTCACCTTCTGTACACACCCCACTAGCCAGTTTCCTATCCATCTGACTATCTGCCCCCCACATATCCCCAAGCTTCCCCAGCAGCCTGGGATGTGACACCGAGTCAAATGCCCTGCTGAAGTCTAGAAAGAGGACATCCACTGGCCTGCCCTGCTCCAGCACACTTGTCACCCCTTCATAGAACTCCACCAGGCTGGGCTGACATGATCTGCCCTTAACAAAGCCATGCTGGCAATCATCTAGGTGGCCCCATGCCTTCAGAACCCCCTCCAGACTCTCCTTCAAGATGCCCTACATCACTTTGCCCACTACCGATGTCAGTTTTCCAACTTATCTTGTGAGCCGCCCTTGTATGTAGGCATGATATGGGCCATCCTCCAGTCATGAGGCACCCTCCCCGACTGAAGGGAGGAGTTAAAAATGTTCACCAGGGGTGTGGTCAGGGTATCAGCCAGTTCCTTAAGCACCCTGGGATGGATCCCATCTGGGCCCAGTGCTTTATTTGCTCTTAGGACTTTGAGGGTGTCCCACGCCCTCCCAATAGGGATTTCAACATCCATTTCCCCCACTTCAACTGCCGGTCCCCCTTCCCCCTCCCCTTGCAATGCTGCCCTCCCTCCTCCTTGGTAAAGACCAAGGCAAAAAAGTAATTTAGTACCTCTACCTGCTCCCCCGCCTCCTCCACCCACCCACTCCCCATGCTCAGCCTACTAATCTGCCCCTTCCCTTTTCTTCTTTCCCTGATATACCTGAAGAACCCTTTCCCCCCTTCTAATCCCCGGTGCCAATCTCAGCTCTGCCCCGCCTTTGCTGACCTCACCACCCTGGTGACCCTCCTGGCTATCTTTTCATACTCCCTCTTGGATATAGCCCTCAAGAACATTTATATCACTATAAGCAGCCTTTTTCTCCCTCACCACATCCTGGACCTCCCCTGTCCACCAGCTTGGCATCTTAGCTTTGCCCCACTTGTGTCTCTCCCTCGTGCAGGCCTTGTTAGCCTCCAGAGCCCCTTTTTAATAATTTTCCACCATGCCTCCATACCCATACTTGGCCTAATCTCACCCAGGTAGCCCCTAAGGATCTGCTCCATCCACCCCGAAGTCCGCACCTCTAAAATCAATAAGTGGTGTTTTTGCATATTGTACCCCACCCCCTAGGTCAAGGGAGAACCAGACCATGGCAAGATCACTTCCCACCAGTGGATCCCCAACAACTAGGTCCCTGATGAGTTCACTGTCTAACAGAACCACATCCAGGACGAGCCCCTCCATCATCGGCTCAGACACCAGATGGGCAAAAATCGCATCCTGGAAAATGTTCAGCAGGCGCTGCTCCCTGCCCAATGAGAACACCATAGTTTCCCAGTCTGATCCTGGAATATTCAGGTCTCCCAGCACCACAGTTTTGCCCTTTCCCCTCCCACAGTGATCCCTAAGGTTTTCCATCAGGCCTTCTTCCTGTTCCTCCCCCTGCCTGAGTGGTCTATAAACTACCCCATCTTTACCCGCCTACCCCTGGAGCCTGCAGAGTGACCCATAAAGCCTCCACCTGATCCCACACTTCCTCAACCTTGCTTATCCCTATGCCATCCCTAATGATAAATGTTACCTGCCTTTCCTTCCACCCTATCCCTTCTGCACATGGTGTATGTATCCTAGTAGGTATAGGTCCTAGTTATGTTTGGAAGTGGCCCAAGTCTTTGTGACAGCTGACATATCCACCCCTCCCTCCACTAACAGCACCTGAAGCTCTGGCATCTTGTTCCCCATGCTGCTGGTGTTAATCAGGACCACCTTCCAATGTGCCCCTTATCCCTCCCCCTGCCCTGAGGGCTCCCGGTTCTCTGCCTACAAGGACCCCCTCATGCACCATTGGGTGCTTCTGGCCTGTGCCCCCCCCCCACTAGTGGGAGAAGGCCAGGGCCATCCTGGCTTGGTCTGCCAGGGAGCCCCCTCCCTCCCCCCTCACAAGTTTAAACCACACCTGGAATGGATGAATTCTGCCAGTCTAAGCTGCAAGATCTCTTTCCCCTCTGAGCTAAGGTGGAGTCTGCCCCTTGCATACAGTTCCTTGTCCTCCCAGGTTGCACTGCAGTGCCCCACCCACCCATACCCCCTGGCCTTGCACCATTCACCGAGCCATACATTTACATCCCTTATTTTTTGCTTTTCCTCCACACTGGCCCCAGGTAGAATCTCCAAGAGGGAGACCAAGCACCCCACATCCTGACAGACACTGGCCAGCTCCCTAAACCTAGCCTGAATCCCCAGCACACTGTTCCCCTCTATATCGTTTGTACCCAGGTGCACTAATATGTCAGGGTTCCCACCACCCTCCTTCATTAGAGCATAGACCAGATGTTTGGCCTGATGCACCATCAAGCCAGATATACTCCTGGTCTTAACACCACAGGAAGTCTCCCCCTCCTCACCCACCTGATCCCCCTAATCATGGAGTCACCCAAGAGAAGCACTTTTACAGCCTCCTTTTCCCTAGGCCTGCTTGCCATCCCAGTTGCTCCCTTCCCCCCACGTTATTGTGTACTCCCCCTCCCCCTCTTGCCAATTTCCAACCTGTCCCCTCCACTCCAACCCTTATTTCTCACTGACCTGACTTCCCTGGCCTCTTCCCTTCCTGCTGTGGCACTCTGGCCCAACCATGTATTTCCCCTGGAACAAGGGCCCCCCCACCCCAGGTCTTCCTCCTCACTGACCTGTCCACCTCAGCCACTTTCCATCCCCCTGCTGTGCCCGGGACCATCCCCATATCTCCCACAGGGGCAAGGCTCCCCCCTTCCCCCTGCTCTTTTCTCTCTCAGACCTGTCCTCTGCCACCACTTCCCTTCCTACTACTGCACCCAGACCCAACTCTGTATTTCCCACAGGGACATGGGACCCCCCCGCCCTACCGGGGAATGCACTGGCCCCACCTCACTCCTCTGTACATCTCTCTCCCTCCCTGCATAACTTCTTCCCCTCGTATTATACCCACGTCCTTTACTAGATCCCCCTCTACCCCCCAGGGCCTCCCCACTCCAAGCTCCCCCTTTCTTTCTGTCCCCTCCATTCCCCACAGTGTTCTGACTCCCATTCCTCCTGCCAGTGCTCATACCTCCTCTGTATCTTGCTCCCCCCAAGAATTCTAAGTCAGGGAGCATCTCCTCCCCCTCCCTTGTCTGCTGTGCTCATTGCCATCCCCCACTTACCTGCCTCCAGAGGAGCCTCCTCCGCTCCAGGTTCCACCCCTCATGCTTGACAGTGCCAGGGGTGTGAATCTGTTATTATGCTCTATTCCAATTGTTCTGACTCCCCCTCCTGTCTCACACCCCCTATCAGTTCTCTTTTGCCCATACTCTGGCACTCCTCTCCTAACCTCGTGCCAGGCCCACTGGTTCTTATTTCTCCTAACCTCATGCCAGACCCTCTGGTCCTTATTCTGCTCAGTGCCACCCCAACCCATGCCCCCTGGTGCTAGCTTCCTTCCTCTAGGGTCCACTCCAACACCTCTCAGTATGGTAGCGCAGTCCCATGCACTCATGCCATCCTTTTCCTGTCTGTTCCCTCCCCTTTTTGGTGCTTCACCTGAACCCTCTACTGTTATGCCATTTATTCCTCCAACTGCCCTCCCCAACCCCCCCACCACAAAGCCACCATCCTTATCACCACCCCTCCCCCCTCCCTACTCAACACCCTTCTTAGCTATTTGACCTTCTCCTTGAGATATGCCAACCGCTGGCACACACCATACAACCCCCGGTCCTCCAGGCCAGGGCTAGCATTATGGCTGACCCACACCCTACACACCCCACTACCCTTCCAAAGATACCAGTCCTTGTGCTGTATGGACCCTGCCCCATTTCTCTCCAAGTCAGTTGCTCCATCCCCAATTGTCCTAGCAGTGCCAGAGCACATTGGACCCCCCCCAACCAATGCCCTTTGGGCCAGCTACCAAACAAAAGACTGCATTTTACAGACGTGGTAGAAAGCTATCCATACAAAGCAAAGCACAGATACAGGCCCTAAAATAAAACAACAAACTCCAACACGACTGCACCAATGCTTCCAGCCCCACCCCCAGAATTTTCTGCCCCGCAGTCCAACTCCTGTTCTGTTTTTAATTTGAAGTGCACAGCTCCTTCTTGCCTGGTTGTCTTCAGCCAATGGGATCTTCCTTGCTGATCGGCTCCACCCTCCCCAGGCAGTTAATAGAAGTCTGGGCCTGGGTGGGTGGGCATGAGAAAAATCCCTTCGTCCTGCTGCTTACTGTCCTGAAAAAAATCAACCAATGTACTTCCCTAATTGCACTTACCGAACACTGCTTTATGTACAGTTTTTTATGTAACTTGTTCTGATGTTTTTATGTCGTTCTTCACAGTAAACTGAACTAGGCTAGTGGTCCTCTGTACTTGAAGTTATTGAACATTGTTTTATGTACAATACATTATGTAACCTGTATGTTATTTACCGTGTCTCATATATCTGCCTAACTGTATTAATGTTATTTGGTTGTATATAGTTCATGAATGTATGTACATTTTGTTTCCCAGTGGCTGTCCCCCAGGAAGCACTGTGATATGAGCAACCGTGTTGTTCAGTATGCCCTTCCTGGTGAAACATTTCAATAAATGAATGTGACCCCCTCCACACACACACACACACACACACACACACACACACACACACACAAAATCAATGAGGCAGTATGGCCTAGTTGTTCAGGTGTAAAGCTGAGGAACACACAGAGTCTGAGAAGTGACCCCCTCCCAAATCCATAAGGCACTATAGCTTAATAGTTGAGTTGTAGAGCTGGGGAACATGGAGTCTGAGAAGTGACTTCCCCCTAAATTAGTAAGCTCCTACAGCCTAGTAGTTAAGACTCAGAGCTATGAAACATAAAGTCTGAGATGTGACCCTACCCCCCAAATCAGTGAGGCACTATGGCCTAATAGTTCAGACACAGAGCTGGAAAATGTGGAGTCTGAGACATGACCTCCCCCCAACACCAAATTAGTAACTCAAGTTGGCCTAGTAGTTCAGGCATAGAACTGGGGAACATGGACTATGAGACATGGCTCCACTCCTAGAATCATCTGGAAGCACCCTGCTCCTCTGTTTTGCTTGATGAGGTTTGACCATAAGCAAAGATAGTTCCATTATAGCCTTCAAGCACATCTGTGAAAAATATTGATAACAGAAATCAAAGTCTACATCTACTCAAAACAGTCATATCAATTTAGAACAAAATATTATCTCTTTGTTTTTTGTACTTTCTCCTGGCCCCTGCCCTGAGGAATTAATTCCTCGGGTCTTTTCGGCCAGGGTCCCGACGTAGCGTGGACCCCAGCATCATTCCACACAGGACCGGGAGATTTTTTGCCTTTGGTTTTTCTCCCAGTCCCAGAACCCTGAGGACACTGGCATGCAGGACTTTCATCCAGACAGATTGCATGCTGAAGCATGCCATCATCAAATGCCCTCAGCGTCCTCCCCACCCCAACTCCAAAGAACTGCCTGTGTGCCAGATGCCCATGCTTCCACCAACATTGGTATGTCGGGTGCCATTAAGCATGCCAGGAATCCCACCACAGGAGGAGATCATCCGTTGGGATGCTCTATCCTCCTTCCCCCAACCGACCCCTGGTGGCCCGAGTCCATTCCCAAACCTGGATCACCGGCGTAGCACGATGTGTGGCGTCCAGCACCTCAACCCTCAGTGCCACAGGGCCGGCAAAATGCTATCTCTTTAACTGATTCTTTTTGCTTGAGGGTTATATCTCCATCTTCCTCATATGAACAATAGTCAATTCTAAAGTGACTCTTCACACTTCCAGTATTGGAACAAGGCAGGCCATGATCTGTCAGCAAGGTTTACTTCCCTTTGTGTTTTACTTTCAGAATTCTGTTGCCAACATACACAGGCCATGAACTGAGTTGCAGCTATCAACTAGATGGACTAGTGATGGACTTTTGTTTGGCCAGCTAAAGAAATGATCTGACATGCAGGATTTGTATAAAAAGGAATAAATATAGATCTTATATATATATATATATATATAAACAATCTGACCTAGACATCATATAGGACAAAAATAGAGTTCTATTTTAGTCCTTCAAAGTACCCTGTACCTGCAATCCATTGAAAGTGTTATACCCCATGAGGTGTACTTGTACTGCAGACACAGAGACCTGCCACATACTGTTACTGAAAACTGGCGTGATCCACCACTACTCTGGAGCCGAGTCAATGGAATGCGATGGGCACTATGTCAGAAACTAACAAACAAGACAAATGTGTCAGCAGGTATGGTAATGCTGTCACAAACTATCAAAGACTCACTTTTAGGGCTGTGCAAACCTCTAGAAGTTTATGGGTAGAATCTAAAAACGTTCTACCAAGTTCTAGCTGATTCTACTAGGTAGAACTTCTAGAACTAGGTTCTACTTGATTCATGTCGAACAGCACAAGATACAAAGGTTTTCCACATTCTAGTTGGTTCTACCAGGTAGAACCTGGTTTTACCTGGCCAAAGCTACACAGCACATCATAAGCCCTAATCTCCACCCTTACCTACCCCTTTCCTTGCTCATTCCCTTGCCAGAATGAAGTCTACAGAGGCACAACAAAGCAGCTTTGTGTGCTGCCATCCTTTACCCCTTCTCCTCTGTGCCCCGGAGGGGGGAAATCAACTTTCATACTGGGTCCTCCTGTCACTTCATTCTGGTTCCCCGAGCGGCTGCTGGACTATTAAAAAATCCATTGGCCCAGTTTTCAGGGAGCACAACTGTGTGTATCCCTATCCTGTGTTCCCCATACCCTAAATGTCCAAACTAGGCAAGCCTGATGCTGCATGTTATGTAGAGGGAAGCAGAAGCACATTATCCAGCATAAAACTGCTGTTTACATATGCCATTTTGAGTGTGAAGGAGAACATTGTAGTCTGGGGTGGGATGTTCATCAGGGTGTCCAATTACAAAAGTTTACCTGCCACATGTCCTGTCCCAAACTGCCTTGTCATCACCCATCAACAGGCATTGAATATAGAAAACAGGATCCTGCACTGGACACTGTGCTCCTCCATCCCTCTGCCCCCGCCCCCACACACACAAGCATAATGGGACATATCAGGATTTGGGCTAGCCTCCTAGTGTTGATGGGGGAGGGCAAGTAGTGATGTGTAGCAAAATTTTCAACGACCCCGGAGCTCTCATCCATGCTTCACCTCAGCCCTCGTCTGTCCTTCTCCCTCTCACCTGTGGCAGCTGATATATTGTATATTCATATCAGGGACAAGGTAATAGCAGATCTTTAGGGTTCAGACTTTCAGAGACAGCACAGCAGCAGCACAATCTGCACAATCACTCAGCCCCCAAGGAGACAATGCAGGAGCTGTCTGTTAGACCTCCCATATACAGTTACACGCTGCTGTGTTTAATGGACAGATCAGTTTTTTTAATAATGTTTTTAAATTATATTTTTGTATGGCTTGTGAAGCAATTTCATGATGTTGGAGCTGTACTCTAGACCACCCACAGGCACACACCACACACCCTTCTTATTATTTTTGCTCCCCCTTCCTCAGTTCAAAATACAATTTTTAAGCTGCCCCAGTGTCCACTGCCTATAGGCTCTCCTTGTAACTGCCTAAGAAGCCACTAGTTATTTTTTTCTTAGGCTTTTTATTTTCTTCTGGCCTGTTGGCCGCTATGCTCAGCAATAGAATGGAGAACATTCAGAGAAGCAAATTGCTTCTCTCACTCACAATGTGCATGCTGCTTAGATAAGCACTGCTGCTGCTTAGTACTGGCCAGCCACCCACGTGGCTCTCTTATGACCAGCTCCAATAGCTATTTGTCTCTAAAAGACAGCCTCCTACATCAGCCAGTTACCTGATACAATGCCAATGGGCAGGGGGGGACCTGCCTGGCTCGCATAGAGTGAGATGTCACATGATGTCTCCTCTGAAAGAGTTACAAGCATGCAGGGCTGAATTTGGCTAGTTGACCTGAGTGATGTGCAGAAGAGTGGAGACTGGTAAAAGCATTTTTTTGTATTGACAGACAACGCAGCAATGAAACTGCTGCTGATAATTTTTCTTTGGACTGGACCTGCAGTTCCGAACCGGGCCATCTTGGTAAAGTCGAGTCGAGCTATAAAAGGCTCTATGTGCTCAAGTCAAGTTGGGGCGACCTGGTTTGGGAAGGTCTGATAGTGCAGCAGAGCTGGTTCACCCACCCCTAATAGAGACACTGAGGGAGAAGGATGGGAGGGGTATTCAGAGAAACAGAGGGCAGCAGGGAAAGCAGTAAGGAGTGCAAAGGAACAAACAGAAGAGAGAATATCCCAGGAAGTAACAAAAGGGAAAGCACTTTTTTTAGATATGTAAGAGAAAAGAGAAAGACCAGGGGTGGGATTATAAGATTAACTGGCCCTTATGCTAAAACTAGCATCCTTAGCCTATCCCCTAAGATCTTCGGATAAAACCCTCCTTGTCCAACCAAGAAGTAAAGCCAAGTGCACCAAAACTATGGAACTCCCTTCCACTGTCCCTCAAAAACTCTCCTTCCTTACACAGCTTCAAGCATGACCTCCAAATTACTCAAAATAGATCAGGCCATTGCTCTTGCTTCGAACCAACCCTGCCTGTTGATAAACCCCCCTAGATATCAAGGCTGGCTGTGGCTTCCCCTATCCTGGATCACCAACTATCCTCTGCAAGCCTAATCTTGTTAATTATCCCTCTACTCACTAGCGCTTCTCACCAAAGTACATTTTTTATGTTTATCAAGTTAGGCATCACATCTCACCAAAGTACATTTTTTATGTTTATCAGGTTAGGCATATGCTTATGATTGATATCCCACCGAGCCAAACCAAACCAGTTGATGAGCATATGCTCATCAACTGGTTTGGTTTGACTCGTTGGGATATTAATCATGGTGAGACCTTCTTGGAGTTCTAGTCCCTTGCAGGACAACCTCATGCTGTTTCCGGTTTAGTCGCGGCCCTAACAACTGTTTTAATTGGGAAAAGCTATGGAGAGGAATTTATACATACAGTGCCAATGATAGGCTCCAGCTAACACAATACTATATTTTGCATGCTATGCACTTGACCCCTACTAAACTTTATAAGATGGATAGGCTCCCAAATGATCAATGCTTCAGGTGTGGCCAGATGCAAGGTTTCCTACTGCATATTTTCTGGGATTGTCCCCTGGTTGCTCCCCTATGGTCTCTAATTAAATCTGGAGCAGATTCCTTATTAGGTATACAAGACCTTTTTACCCCACAGACTTGTTTGTTAGGGGATTAATCAACAGTGGCCGTGAAAGAAAAGAGGTATTTTATTAACCTAATTTCCCTCACAGTGAAAAATCTAGTTTTAAAGCATTGGAAAGACCAGCACCCTATCACTTATCAAGAATGGCTTGCTAGGTTGTTACATAATTTAAGGATAGAGAAATCTATTGCTAGCTATAGGAATGCAATCTCCCGTTATAACACTAAATGAGAGAAATTCCATGCTCTATGGTCAATTTCTCCTACACAGTGATATAGGATCCTTGTTTTATATACCCTTTCTGGATTATCCAGGACCCTGGACTTTTAGTTGTGGTTAACCCAGCTCTTTCTTTCTTTTGTGTAGAGTTATAACTATGACTTTTTATTTCTACTTTGAACTGGCTCTGGTGGGGGGGGATGTTTGTGGGAGGGTGGTTTGAGGGTAAGAATGGGGGGGTTTGGGGTAGTTTTTGAATGGGGTGGGCTAGGGGAGAGGGGGATACATAGACACTCATTCTCTGAAATGTATATGTTTCCTGTACAATGTTTTACCCTCTGTAGTGTGCATGGTATTGAATCTGTTTGTTTAAAATTCAATGAAGTATATTTAATTTCAAAAAATGAAAAGACAGACATCCTGAACAAATACTTTTGTTCAGTATTCACAGAGGAAGGATGGATAAGTGGTGGGGCCACAAAAAAGTAACAAAAGCTTTGGAGAGAGGGAGGTGGACACTAGTGCTTTTTTTGAGGAGAGTGTCCTGAAGGGACTTGCTAATCTGAAGGCAAACAACGCACTAGGGCCAGATGGAGTGCATCCAAGGGTATTGAGGGAGCTCAGGGAAATACTGGCTGCACTTCTGGCAGTTCTATTTAACAGCTCACTGGAAACCAATTTCTTATCCAGTTTACAACCTTTGTACCCACTCCTAAGCTACCCAGCTTGCTTGCTAGTCTGCTATGTGAAATGGCGTCAAACGCCTTACTGAAATCTAGGTAGGCCACATCACTACTCCACCCTGATCTAGTTTATTTGTTACCCAGTCAAAGAAACCTATCAGATTCATTTGACATGACCTCCCCCTGTGAAATGATGCTTCCTTGGGGCTTGTAATCAATTGGATTCAAGTATTCCACAATCCTTTCCATTTCCATTAACTTTCCCACCACCAATGTCAGGCTGACTGGCCTATGATTGCCAGCCTCCTCCCTGCTTCCACTTTTGTGCAGGGTTTGGCCTCATAACCCTGCCCTTTCATCTAAAAAAAGCATCTAGGACACTAAGCTGTAGCAATATTGCTTTCTGTAATGTACCACTAGTATGGTTAAGTTTTATTGTTATTATTACTGTGAGGGATTCTAGCAGCTTATGGTGGGATGAAGTGACTCCATGAATATAAGCTTCCCTAGATTTACTCCCCGAAGGTGCCCTCGGAGAACATCTCCTTTCAAGGCTCTCCCTCCCTCCCTGGTGTTCAGTTTATCTCTATTTGTCCAACACGTTACAAATAGGTGAACAATTTGGACATTTATTACTTTTTGCTGTCCCTCTGAATGCTTAACCTTCACTATCCTCCATACATTTTGGGGAACAACTACGAAATATATTCACCTTCACTTCAGGCATGCATTCATACCTGTGAGTACTTTACCCTATAGAGGTCACTTTATGCTATTATGGGACCTAAGCAGCCACACACAGCGGCTTAATGACCAGTACCCTTAGTAGCGAAATGTGCCATCCACCAGCCTCCTCCTGACATACCCCAACCAGGTCTGGCTAGGTTAGCTCGGATCTAGCCCACACAACCCTTTTACTGAACTGTATACCAACAAAGTTAGGATCCTGTACCATACCCTATCCCTGAACTGCCCCCCAATGGACAGGTGGGCTGGGCTTGAGAGGTGCTTTTTTCCTCAGCCCTGTAAGCCGACCCCTAACCGTGCACAATTTAGCGCACTTTTTGTAAATAGTTGTGTTGTGATTGTTGTTAGTATAATTATGCTACTGTTAAATTTCATTGAGCTACCTGTTGGTTTCCATGAATATGGAGTACTGTTTACCACCATCTACTATCTAGATGCTTCTATATCTGGTCCTATGCCCTTCTCCCAGTGGGAATTAGTCAGTACATTTCTTGTTCTAGAAGACTCCTTGCTCTCCTTACATGCTTTCAGTACACTTTCACTGACTTTCCGAATTCCCTGTGAATATGGCTGAACTGACCTTTATCACATGGAATGTCAGGGGTCTTAATACTCTGATAAAAAGAAAACAGGTATTGACGCACCTGAAGAGACTAAGAGCCCAGGTTGTCTTTTTACAAGAAACTAAGCTTACCAAGCAAGACCATAACGAACTGGTGAGAGACTCGGTGGGGAAAGAGCTTCATGCCAGTGCCCCCACGAAGAAACATGGCGTAGTCATTCTGATACACAAATCCTTGTCCTGGTCTATTTTGCAAAGTACATCTGACCCCCAGGACAGCTGGGTTATAGCCCAGGTGGACACTCTCAATGGCATCATTCTTTTGGTAAACATTTATGCCCCGAATGAAGATGCCCTCCTTTTTTTGTGGACTTAACAACTAAAATAGAGGCTATGCACAAACTAGATACCTCCATTATTGTGGGTGGAGATTTTAACCTTACAATGTTTCCCATCCTAGATAGAAGTGACCAGGGTAAGGAGATCCATATCAGAGGGGCTCAGGCTGTGAGCAGACCATGTTCAGAATACCAACTAGTAGATATTTGATGCCTCACCCACCCCAAGGAGTGAGATTACACATTCCACTCTGGGGTACATGGGTCTTTCAGTAGACTAGATTTCTGGTTAATCATCCAAACTCTCACTCAATCAGTTACCAACTCCAGAATTTTGCCCATAGTCATATAAGATCACGCCCCGGTCCAACTGCTCCTCCTTTAAGGTGACCCTTCCCCAAGATCTCCCACATGGTGGCTTGACCCCCTTCTTATGCAAGACCCCAGTTTTCTGCAGTGGGCTAAGTCCAAAACAAACTTGTTCCTTACAGAGAACCCCATAGCTGACACTTCAGCTCAAAACACATGGGAGGCATACAAGGTCACCATGAGGGGCAAGATCATTGGTTATGCCTCACACAGGAGGAAGGAGAGAGAAAAGGAACTCACCAACCTAGAGGGAGAGCTTACTCTTACTGAGCAGGCACTTAACACCAGCTCTGTGCCTGCTCTCCATACTCCCCTAGGCAGGCAGGTCCTAACACTACGTCTTAGAATAAATGAGCTTTTTTCACGGAAAGCTGATTTGGCCTTGCTGAGAGTGCATCATACTTACTGGGAAGGGGGGGACAAAAGCAGGAAAATATTAGCATATCAGATCAGAAAACAGCCGACGGCCAGATTTATTGCTGGTCTAAAAGACCCCGAATCAGGAAAGATTAAAAACAAGGCGAAGGAGGTAAATGAGCTGATGTCTGGTTTTTACTCTCAACTCTATACCTCCTCCTTACCGGAGCCCAGATCTGACACTTTGCAATTTCTTAATACACCGTCTCTCCCTAAACTAACACCAGCCCAGAGAGACTCACTAGAAGGCCCCCTCACTACTGCAGAGATCCACACTGATCTGTCTTCTCTCAAAACTGGGAAAACACCCGGTGGGGATGGTTTTCCTGTGGAATTCCTACAAACCATGGCACCTATGATTACCCCCCTACTGATCCAAATTTTTGTTGAAACTCAGAACAAGGGTATACTACCACTCTCCCTTAGGGAAGCTATAATAACTGTTCTTCCTAAGAAGGGGAAAGACCCCACTGAAGCAGTCAATTATCATCCCATCTCTTTAATAAACACCGACAGTAAGGTTTATGCTAGAGCCCTTGCTAACAGATTAAACCACCTCCTTCCCTCTCTGATCCATCCCTCGCAATTTGGTTTCATTCAGGGACGATATAGTACAGATCACATATGAACCCTTATTAATCTTTTCCACCTAGCCAAGCAAGTGAAGACTCTGGCAGCGGCCCTGGCAATAGATTTTGAGAAGGCATTCAACTCTGTCAAATGGGACTATCTGCATGCGGTACTTGAAAGCTTTGGTATCGGACCTCACTTTATGGCTGCCATTAAAGCTCTCTACTCATCCTTGCAAACTCGAGTACTAACCAGCTCCTTACTGTCTGACTCCTTCCTCCTCCACAGAGGTACCAGATAGGGATGCCCCCTTTCCCCACTATTATTTCTTCTGGTGATCGAACCCTTGGCCTCTGCAATCCTGCAGAATACCAACATCAAAGGGATCCAGCAAGGTAAAGCCCAATACTCAACTTTGCTCTGTGCAGATGACCTGCTAGTACCTCTAGAGGATGCTAGTTCTTCCATCTCTCCTCTACTGTCCCTTCTAACCCAATTCTCACATAATTCAGGCCTAAAAGTCAATCAAACTAAAACTGAAATACTTCCCCTCAATTCGGCCTGCATTCCCAGTAGCCTCCCCCAGATGGCCTGAAGTGGTCCCAGGACACTATTACCTACCTAGGTGTTAAAGTAGGAACCAACTTGGACAAATTATGGGATAACAACTTGGGACCCCTGTTAGCAGACTGCAAGGGGAGTTGAGCCAGTGGACCTGACTGCATCTTACTATGCCAGGTAAAATTGCTGCCTTTAAAATGTCTATGGCAGCAAAATTTTTTTATCTACTCTCCCACATCCCCCTGTTTCTTCCACCCCATTGGTACCAGAAGATAGATAGGATGATCGGCTCCTTTTATGGGGTTCTATCCATTCACGCTACAGCTGGAACAAACTTTGCGCACATTGGACTCAAGGCAGCTGGGGACTACCCTGGATGGAGGGATACAAACTAGCATACCATTGCTCTCAGACCTTGAAATAGTTCCAACCCATTTCCACTGGCTCCCCCAATGGCTAGCAATAGAACAAACTACGAGTCGCACCCCTGTATTAGCTTCCCTTTTATGGCCCCCCAGACCCCCTGATATTTAAAAACATCCTATCTAAGCCACCTCATGTCAATATTGGGATGCTTTACATAAAAAATATCAGCACAACCTCATTCTTTCTCCTACATACCCCTCTGGTGCAACCCCCTTATCCAGGTAGGAGGCCGCCACATTCTTTGGTCCACTTGGCTTGACAAAGGTATTTACTTTCTTAGTAATCTTATCCCCAGCAATAAGTTAGTAGATACTGTACCTTCTAAAACCTGCAAACTCATTGGTCCTTGCCCTCCTCGGATTTTTGGAGATATCTACAATTCGATATGCTTACGCAACTGGATGAGATATTATATGATGCTTGTGTAACTTGCTTACTTTGTGGCTTTCCGCCTCTCTATCCATGGGATATACCACCCTGTAGAGGTATGACACAAGAAACCCTAGAGGAGGGCTCCCCCCACAGGTGCCATAGGAATGGTTGCGTTGGCTAAAGGTAGGTTAGGAAGAAGCCCACAGGTAAGACAGATGTGCTGCTGGAGGAGGAGGGGTGGATGGTGTGCAACGAAAAATGAATCCTGGGAGAGTCCAGGATGAGTGACGTTTTAAGCTCAATGGGAGTGACTTTGTTGCTCCACTCATCGAACCTCAGGCTTAAAGCCTTCCCATTCGATGTGCTTATGCAACCAGATGAGATATGATATGATGCTTGTGTAACTTGCTTTACTTTGTGGCTTTCTGCCTCTCTATCCATGGGATATGCCACCCTGTAGGGGTATGACGCAAGGAACCCTAGAGGAGGGTTCTCCCCCTACAGGTGCCATGGGAATGATTGCATCAGCTAAAGGTAGGTTAGGAAGAAGCCAAAAAGAATACCCATGGTATCAAGCATCGAAGAGGTGAGGATGATGAATGAATGAATGAATTCTAAGAAGATAAGGGTGAACTTCCTAATGAGAGAGGGGAAAGCTGAGGGCCACCATATGCCTCCATCCAACATCAGAACCTAACTAAGTAACCTAAGAAAGCACTAACTAATATTATGACCATTGGCACGGAGGAGAGGAAAACCCCCCCCTTTGAGGAGGAAACCTCTGGGGATCCAAGGCCTAGGTCGCCTTCCCTCCAGGCTGAAGACATTTTGATTTGAGGACGACGTTTGATCGGAGGACATATATGGTAAAGAGAACAATTCGTTAAAGAGAAAGATATAAGTTGGGAAGGTGATGATGGGATAGGGGAAAAAACTCAAAAGAAGGCAGAGATCAAAGAAGGAACATGAGGCAGCGATGAAGACTGAAAATGATGATAGCCGCAGGAGGGCAGCTTCAGGGAGAGGTATGTACCGAGATGCAGTTTGAGGATAATGAAGACTGATGATGATGATGATGATGATGATGATGATGATGATGATCTCTGTGGGGCGTGCAGCAGGTTCGATGACATAGCATAGGATTCAAGGATAGGAATGCTTGAGGAAGCGAAGTAAATAGATGAACCATGAGGTATGGATGAGTGAATGAAGACCAGAGACATGAACCTGGAGATACAGAAAAACCGAGGGAAAGCCGTGAAGGCTGGTACAGTGAAGGTGAGGTACAGAATGCATGATGGTATGAAATGGATGAGGTACAATAAAGGAAGGAAAGCCATGAAGGCTGATGCAGGTAGAGGTGAGGTATGGACTGGAACGATGTATGATAGTGGAGTAAAAGGCAGAGAAGTCGAGGATAGGTATGCCCAATAGGAATGCATGAGTTGAAGCAGAGGAGAAGGACACTCAGTGAGTTAAGGGAATGGGAGAACAATGAGGTCAGCATGGTGCCAAGAGTGAGGACAGGAGGACATAAAGGAATAGGTGCTGATGAAAGGACAAAGAATGAGAGGGAGGTGAGGCGAAGTCAGGATAGGATTACGAAACCAGATGGAAAAATAGGCAAGAATCGCCCAAAGCCAATATGTCAGGGGCAGACAGTGCCACCTGCTGTTCAGTAGGAGAACCTGCACACTATAGAGCAAGAATCCACAGAGGTAGGCTGGACTGCAATGTAGCAGATTGGGAGAGAAAACAACCTTCGAGGAACAGTACGCCATGGAAAGGCAGTGAAAGCGCAGGCTCCCCCCAAACCAATTTTTTTATTTTTTTTTATTTTAGTGGTACAGACAGGGGATTGAATTGTTGTCACCATGTGCCAATAACTGATAAAGGCACACCCAACTAAACAAATGATCTGATAATTAAGATGGTAGAGGTCCCAACCAGCCAGCACTGTGGGATGGCTAGGGAGCCAAAAACAAGAGCCTAACCTAGATATACAGGAAAGTGAGAGCAGCAGGAGGATGCAGAGACATGTAATACATTCAACTTACATAGGAAGACTGATGGTGAGAAGGAGCATAGAACCATATCAGCAGCAGAGGCAAATGCTGGGCATGGCCTAGAGCCGAGAGCGCAGACATCCATGGGAGAGCGGAGCTATGTAACAAGCAACTGGCTGAAGCGGGTGCAGAAGGAATGAAACTACCGATGCCAAGCTTAGAGAGTACCACGATGGATATCAGAGGACATGGGTTCCAGTCCCAGTGAGGCAGGTTAGAGATGGTCAAGGCACTGAATAACAGAGAAGCAGGGACAGGGTGCGGATATCAGGGTGCCAGTCCATGCTAGTCAGCCAGATGACCGGCAGCAGAGTATGAAGTTCATGTGGTATGGCATATTCACAGTGTCCGGGCACAGATTTCAGCGAGTACAGTAGAGGGAGTGTACTGAAATCAGCGTGGAAATAAGAAAACTTAGGAAATGCCCCAGAGTCATGGCAGGGGAGTAATTACACAAAATTCGGGACCCCCATGAAAATAATATAGCCTAAACCAAAAAGAAATGCTAGCAGGTGCAGAATGCACAGAGAAGAGTGGAGCAGATGCAGCAGCTATAGAGCAAGGTACTAAGACAGTGGCAGGGTGTGTATTAGAACACGCTGGCAGCCAAGTTGGGTGTCCTGCGTCTAGGAATGAAGGAGCAGCAAACAGCCGCGAGTGACAAAAAAACAGAGAGGAATAGGTGAAGAGGTGGGGGGGATGAACTAGTGTAGTCGGGAGGAGAGAGGAGGACTGAAGCATGCTGCGAGGTGATTGCCCCGGTAGAGATGTGGAAACGAAGAGCAGAGAGGGGCAAATGAGAGGAGCACACGACAGGTGAGCTGAGTGTAAGGAAGAGCTGCACCTCCGGCCACAACAAAAAACGAATCCTGGGAGAGTGACGTTGTTGCACCATCCATCGAACCTCGGGCTTAAAGCCCTTCCAATAAGAGATACAGTTAAGTCCCTATTGACCCAAGATTCCCATGAGCTAGGGTATGCCTCACACATTGGGCAATGGCTCCTTTTGACAAAAGGTACTGCTGGGGCTATATATTCCTCTGTGAGAGATTCCCTACCAAACTCCTCATCCCTTCTAAAGACCAAATGGGAACATGATCTGCATATTCAAATCTCAGATATCCAGTGGAAGCAATGATGGCACTCCAGTCATACTACTTATAGGGACACCAGAAGCAGACTGATTCAGAATAAAATAATGCATTTTTGGTATAGGACCCCCTCAATACTCTGCAAGGCCAAGTCACTACCTAATGATGACTGCTGGAGATGCCAACAGCCTGAAGGTGATCTAGTTCATATATTATGGAACTACCCTCTCATAACACCAGTCTGGCTGGGAATCTCACAAGAGGCTAATAAGATTTTAGGCTGTCCTATTGTCCCTTCAGCTCCACTGATGCTGCTGGGTATGAAATCTGAGGCCCCACATCTCAAGGCTTCACACTTTTGATGGCTAATGTTGCTATGCATGCAGGCAAAGTGTTCTACCCTAAGCAACTGGAGAAGCCCCACTATACCCTCTATTACTGGTATCCTTTCCTCTCTTGTCCCACTGCACGAGCTGGACAGATGGCCACATATGGCTCTTGGACAAGGGTATAAATTCCACCAATGTTGGGCCCCCTATATGGCATACCTGGACCCCCGGGGTGGCATAGGCTAAACACAAAGGTCAATGAACAAGGATATACTTTTACCAAACTAATACTTGTTAGTGACCTTTCTTAGATAATTAAATATCTGTAGCAGATAACTAGGCTCATGTTCATTCTCCTGTCTCAGTGAAGTTTTTTTTTTTTGTATATAGTTATTGAGTATGTAATAATTGTTTTCTTAGATTCAACATTTAGGCATATATGTCTTAGACCTCAACATTATTTTGCCTCAGATGCTTTGTGGTGATCTCTTTCTTTTCATTTCAGACCACTATCGTGATGACCACTGGAAGGTACAGCTTTCTGAACTTCTTAAGCCATGACTACATATCAGCAGAGATACCTCCTACCTGGTCTGGCTTTGGCACACAAAGTTTTTCTTTTTCTGTTAGGTAAGGTCTCCATTTGGATTGTCTTTCCCAACTAGGTAAGTTCACTAATTGCTGCTGGACAAAGATCACCACTAGTGATAGCTCTGATCCTCAATTCTCTGTTATACAAGAATATACCTGAGGCTACTTTATTTTCTCTGTATCATAAATGTTATGACAAAGCCTGTGTATTGCACTATATCATTTATTGTTGCTTATGTGTGTTAAAACCAGTAAAACATTTAAATGAAAAAAAAGCAGTTTGCAGATGGAATGTAGCAAGGTACTCAGGAGCAACCTGTGTGATACCTTTATTAGAACAACTGAAAACATTTACTTTTACCAGCCATGCAAATTATTTGTTGTTTACTTTGACTCCAGAGAGTCAATATGTTGGTGTGACTTGAGTTGTACAGTAGTTTGTGATGACCAGTGGCTATATCATGGAAATTAGGGCTGAGTGAATACATTTTTCTGAATATTCAACAGAATATTTACTGTTCGAAGCCAACTATTTAAAAATGTGTGTATTCATATTTGAGCACATTCTGTTTGTTTCTGGTTGGCTACAGTCATGTGGTTAACTGCCCTGCAAATGGTACCTGAGCTGGTTGCCAGTCAGCCCACAATTAGCCATAAGCTGGCCCTCAGCCAGACCTCTTTCTTCCACCCTAAAATGCAGCACTTTGTCTCCTATGTAAATAGGATCAAATCATTCTTGTCTTTAAAGATCTATGCTGGCTCCCTGTTCCACAAGGTATTCATTACAAAACTGCTGTCCTAATTTTCAAGTCCCTACATGGTCAAGCCCCTCTCTATCATGATGACCTGATTCTACCCTGTCTGCTCATATCATTACTTCTCTCAGCTAGTGGTAACCTCTACTCCATTCCAGTTTTGAATCTGGTAACGGGTTGTTGCTTTTTCCTACATTGAAACATAGAAATTGTCAGCAGACAAGGACTGCTAGGACCATCCAGTCTGCCCATCAGCCCTGTACTTGTTTATGGCTTCTGACCCTCCCACTGTTTTACCTGTATGGATCCCCTATGCCTGTCCCTCACATGTTTAAATCCATCCCGCCTGCCATTTCCCCAACATCCAACAGAAGCACCTCGACCACAGAGGGTAATTGGTCCAGGAGGTTGCCAGGTGGTTAGAAGGGGCAAATTGGGTGCCCCATCACTAAGTGCTCTCCAACATATCACTTCCACAAACCATATAAGAACTACAAAAAGGTATCTGCCTCTATCTCTGAAATCAAACAAAGGGGCAGAGGACAATGTAGAGCAGGATACTGCAGCACAGGAGCTAGCACAACAAAACTTGCCCAAAACAGGAACCAAAACAAAAAAAGCAACAAGGAAATCCAAAACACTTCTGATCATAGGGGACTCCATGATCCGGGGAGTTGATACCTATCTCCAGCCAGGGGTAATGGTCAGATATTTTCCAGGTACATCAGTGTGGAGAGACACTGACTGCATTGCTAAAACTGTACAGGAAGCAGGAGAACACATCAATGTCCTGGTACACATATGGACTAACGATCTCACCAGCCAGTCAGTTGTGGAGACCAAGGAACACCTGACCAGGCTGGGTGACAAACTATCATCCATTTCATCCAGTATCTCCCTCTCTGAGATCCTGCCAGTCTGGGAGAGGGGGGAAGATGGATGGAAGGTCAGAAAAAGGGAGATAGGAGAGCTAAACATGTGGCTCAAAGGCTGGTGCCAGGAAAAAGGACACAAATTTGTAGGTAACTGGCAACAATTTGGGGAGCAAAACTTTTTTAAATTTGATGGCCTGCATCTGACTAAGGAGGGAGTCAGGACAGAGTGGCAGAAGTCGGATGTCTTTGCAGAATATTTAAACTAGCAAATGGGGAGAGGGGTGCAGCACCCGATATGTCGAATGGGAAGAATACCCCTCCCTCCTCAGCTAGTGATCAAACAGGAGTTCAGCTTGTTTGTAGTTCATTTGCATCACCAAGTAAGGAAAAATGTCTGGTTCCCTGTAAGATGTACAGGAAAATGCCAGACCTCTCCAACAACTAACACACTGAAATCTGCCCAATGGAAAATCATGTACACAAACGCTCACAGTCTGGGAAACAAGATCCCAGACCTGCAGGTAACAATGACAGAGGCTAAATTGGACATTGTAGCCATTAGCAAGATATGGTTCACCAGTAACCACACTTGGGAGACTTCAGTGCCCGGCTATGTACTTTTCAGACGAGATCGAGGTACAAAAAGTGGGGGGGGGGTGGCCTTTATGTCAATGAAAATATCAAAGCTACAGAAATTCAGAATACACATAAGGAGCCAGAAGAACTGTGGGTCACCCTGGAAATAGGAAATGGGACAGTCATACGAACTGGGGTTGTCTACAGGCCTCCAGGCCGGGGTTGGGGGGGACATAGACACATTACTATTAGAAGATATGCAAAACATGATAGCTAAAGGGGAGGTTCTGCTAATGGGAGACTTCAACATGCCAGATACAGATTGGTTAATACGAGCAGGAACATCTGCCAGAACTAGACACATAGTGGATTCCCTGCAGGGGAGGGCCTCAAACAACTGGTACAACAACCCACAAGAGACAGGGCTATCCTAGATCTAGTACTAACTAAAAGGGAAATGATCACAGATCTCCAGGTAGAAGGTCACCTGGGGGCCAGTAACCATCACATGGTATGGTTTAATTTGGCCACAAGAACTAAATCATCCCATTCCAAGGCAAAATTATGGGACTTCATAGGAGCTGACTTTGATAAGATGGTCAACAGAGTTAAGCTAGCCCTAGCAAGAAGAATACAGGTGAGGGAGTACAGCAAAGCTGGCAAGCATTAAAGATGCAATACTTGAAGCAACATCCCATTGTGTTAGAGAGAAAAGGAAGTGCAAAAGAAGAAGGAAACCACTTTTGTTCTCAAAAACAGTAGTAGAAAAGGTCAGAGCCATAAGGCTGGCCTTCAGGAAATATAAGGGAATGCAGTGGAATGAAGATAGGGAGGCATACCAAACTTCTCTAAGGGAAGCAGGGAAGGCAGTAAGGCAGGCAAAGGCCCAAACCTAGGAAACACTACCACGAACTGTAAAAGAAGGTGACAAGACTCTCTATAGATACATTAGTGAAAGGAGAAAGTCTGCGGGGGTGTTTCTAAAATCAAAGGGGGATAAGGGGGAGTGTGAGGAGGAGGACCATGGAAAAGCATCTATCCTAAATAGATACTTCTACTTAGTATTTACTAAGGAGAAGGTAGGGCAGGGCCCACAGCTCAGCACCATGACACAGGAGGGAGGGAGGTGTGCACTAATCCCTTCACAAAAGAAAAGGTCCTACAAGAGCTCGATAAGCTCAGGGTGGACAAGGCAATGGGACCCAATGGCATACATCCCAGGGTACTAAAAGAACTAAGGGTGGAATTAGCAGAGCCATTATCGGAACTGTGTAATGAGTCTCTGAGCACAGAAGAGATCCCAGAAGACTGGAGAAGGGCTCATGTGATCCCGTTCCACAAGAGTAGTAGAAGGGAGGAGGCAGACAACTACAGACCAGTCAGTCTTACCTCAGTAGTGGGCAAGGCTATGGAGGCACTCCTTAAGGAAAGGATAGTGCAACACCTGGAATCAATAGGAGCACAGGATCCAAGACAGCATGGGTTTACAAAAGGAAGGTCCTGTCAAACTAATCTCATAGATTTCTTTGACTGGGTAACCAGAGTGGTGGACCAAGGGGGAGCAGTTGATGTGGCCTACCTTGACTTCAGCAAAGCTTTTGACACTGTTTCACATAGAAGATTGATAAATAAGCTGGGTAGACTCGGGTGGATCAGAAGTTAGCCAACTGGGTGGCAAACTGGTTGACAGGCAGAAAACAGAGAGTAATGGTAAATGGTATTGTCAGAAGAGATGCAAGTCACAAGTGGGGTACCTCAGGGATCAGTCCTGGGGCAAGTCTTCTTCAATATCTTCATTGCAGATGGACTGGAGGGTAAGGTTTATCTGTTTGCGGATGACACCAAGATCTGCAACAGAGTAGATGATCCAGATGGGGTGGGCAGAATGAGAAGAGATCTGGATAAACTGGCAAAATGGTCAGAAGAGTGGCAACTGGGGTTTAACGCAAATAAGTGCAAGATCATGCACATAGGGAAGAGAAACCCTGAAGCCATCTGTAGGTTGGGAGGGGAGTTGCTGGCAGTCACAAGGGAAGAAAGAGACTTGAGCAGCATCATCACAGATGACCTGAAATCATCCAAACAGACCACTAAAGCAGTAGGTAAGGCTAGGGGGATGTTGGGGTGTATTAGTAGGGGTATCACAAGCCGTAAGAGGGAAGTAATAATCCCTCTTTACCAGATACTGGTTAGGCACCATCTGGAGTACTGCATGCAGTGTGGAGGCCACACTTTCACAAAGAAGTTAACAAAATGGAGGCAGTCCAGAGAAGGGCAATCAAAATGGTGCAGGGACTGCATCAGAAAACATATGAGGACAGATTAACAGTGGTCAATATGTATACACTAGAACAAAGGTGGGAGAGAGGTGATATGATTGAAACATTCAAACACCTTAATCAATCAATCAATCAGTCAAGTCTTTATTTATCCTGGCGAATACCATTGAGCAGGCTCATTTACAAGGTGGACCTGCGTTACATAAGGTCAAGAATAACACGTTTACTGTATGTACAGATAATAAATAGACAATTATACAGAAATAGAAAAAAAAATACACAGAGCAATAACAAGTATTTCAGGTATAGGGTTAACAAGGTTAGGGAGAATGGTATGAGAAGGGGAATTAAAACATTCTGAAATAGCCAGCATATTAAAACATTTTCAAACAGCACGGCATATCATTGGTCAGGACATATACACACTTAAGTGGCAGATATGGAGGGAAGGGGTACAGGACTGCAGCTGTTCTAGGAGGGGTGCTACGGTAGATGGGCTGGGAACATACTGTATATGTTAGGAGTTTGAGGGTAAGAAAGGTAGTAGATTAGCAGAAAAAAAGGGGGGTATAGGTGAAGACAATCAAGGGGCTGGTTTAGATGGAGATGTAGTGGGCAGGTAAGCAGTAGGCTTAAGGGCATTAACAAGGTGAAACAGTCTAACATGTTTCAATATAAGAAAAATAGCAGGACAGAGCATGAGATTAGAGGGAGGCTGATAAAGGGGTAATGTGAGGAAGTTCTTTTTCAAAGAAAGGGCTGTGGATGCATGTAATGGCCTACCTCAGAAAGTGGTGGATATGAATACAGTACAGGGCTTCAAACAGGCATGGGATAGAGCAATACAGATGTGTATGAATAGATAGGCCATTGACAGAGTAAAGGCTTATGGCACATTCATAAGGTAGAAAAAGAAATGGGCAGACTGGATGGGCCTTGCGGTCCTTATCTGTCGTCAACTTCTATGTTTCTATGTTTCTACCCACAGTGCTAGCTCCCACTACCTCCTGTGGCAGCCAATTCCATGCATCCACCACCGTCTCAGTGAAGAAAAACTTCCTTACATTTCCCCTTAATCTGCCCCTTCCAGTTTCATGTCATGACCCCTTGTTCTTGTACTCCTCTTGTATTGGAAGATGTCATCCCCCTGCACCTTGTTTATGCCCTTGAGGTAATTGAATGTTTCTATCATGTCCCCTCTCTCCCTCCTTTCCTCCAGTGAGTACATTTTGAGGTCACTTAATCTCTCCTCGTGCATTTTGTGGTGTATCCCCTGTACCACCTTGGTTGCCCTTCCCTGGAACATCTCCACTCTGTTTATGTCCTTTTGAAGGTGCAGCCTCGAGAATTGCGCACAGTACTCCAAGTGAGGCCTGACCAGGATTTTATATAATGGCATCACTACCTCCCGCTTCTGATGGTGATTCCCCTACCTATTCAGACCAGCACGTCACTGGCCCTCCCTCCTGCCTTTGTACTCTGTTTTTATATTTTCAGGTCATCTGAAATAATGACCCATAGGTCCCCTTCTTCCTTGGTGACTGTCAGCAACTCCACCCCATCCTGTAGCTCTCTGCAGGGTCATATGTCCCATGTGCATAACCTTGCATTTCTTTGGATTAAACCTCAGTTGCCACTCCTCAGACCATTTCTCAAGTTTTCCCAGGTCCTATCTCATTCTCTCCACCCTTCTGGGATATCCACCCTGTTACAGATCTCGGTGTCATCTGCAAACAGAGTGACTTTACTTGTAGCCCCTCTGCAATGTCTCTAATGAAGATAATGAACAGGACTGGCCAAAAGACTGATCCCTGAGGTACCCCACTGGTCACCCCCCTCTCCCCTGATTGTACTCCATTTACTACCACTCTCTGCCTCCTGTCCAGTACCCAGTTCCTAACCCAGTTTACCACCTCGTCCCTCAGGCACAGACTCCCCAGCTTGTTTATCAGCCTCCTATGTGGGACGGTGTTGAATGCCTTGCTGAAATCGAGGTAGGTGACATCCACTGCCCCATGATCTACTTCCTTTGTCACCCAGTCCAAAAAATCTTCTAGATTCATCTAACATGACCTTCTTGCTCTGAATCCATGCTGCCATGCATTGTGCTGACCTTATTAAATGGACTTTCTCCTGCAGCTTCAAGGTACAGTACAGCCACGGGAGCTGCCATGGCACCCAGCTATGCCAACCTCTTCCTTGGGTACTGGGAGAAGAACATGATCATATCATGTACCACCAACCCTTATCATAAGTATCTTAAAAAAATGTACCACTTTATTGATGACATGTTATGCGTATGGGATGGACCCGAGGAAGAGGTGACAAACTTCATGGCTTGGTTGAACAATAATGAGATGGATTTAAGATTCACACATTGTGTGAATAAACAAACCATAGATTTTCTGGATCTTATACTCTTTATATATGAGAATTTGATGGTTCAGACAAAAAACTACATAAAGTCAATGGCCACTAGCACTTTGTTAAGGGCAGATTGTTCACATCCATGTGCCCTAGTCTGCTCAATTCCCTATGGGCAGTTCTTCCAGATTTGGAGAAACTGCTCTAGAGAGGAGGAATTTCAATCCCAAATTGAGATCTGTTTAATAGATTCCTAGATAGAGGACATGATAGGACTACTTTAACAGCAGCATTAGAGAGGGCTAAGGCCCAAGACAGATGGTCCCTTCTGAAACCAAACACTCTGATTATCCCTAAACAACATCCCATCACCTTTGTGACAAAATATAGCAGAAGAGCAGGTCAGATTGGAGCCATAATTAGAAAATACTGGCTTATTTTACTTAATGATCATGCCCTAGCAGAAGAACTAGGCACCCAGCCTAGAATTACATTTTCTAGGGCAGAAGATCTGTGAGACAAACTTGTTTACAGCAGGTACTGGTCACCCAAAACAGTTCCACCAGTGATGAATTGGTTACCACCTCTACCATAGGGTATGTACAAACATGGGAGGTGCAACATTTGTAATTTTTGTCACAAAGGCAAAGGATTTCAGCTGGATGGTTATTGTACGGAGGGGTGGAGATTAGAAAGTTTTTAATTGCAGCAGCTCCTACGTGATGCACACCTTTTGGTGTCCTTGTAAACTTTTATACATTGCATGCACTGTCAGAACATTGCACCAACATATAAAAGAACACATTAGGAATATCAGGGTAGGCCTATGGAATATCCAACTGGGAAGGCATTATACTGATAGATATAACAAAATTCCAGAAGGAAGCCTTTTTATGTTTGCTTGCATGCGTGTGCAAGAAACATAGTGCAGTGATCCAAAATGCAGTGCCGTACTGTTGAAAGAGAGAGCACCGTTTCAGTGAGCAGCGCTCCCCCTCCCAACACACATGCACACACGCATACTGCATGCTCATGTGCTCCTCCCCCCCATGCACACACTGTATAGCCGACAGGGTGCCCAATCCCCATCGGATTCACCCCAAAAAAAGTGCAGTAGTGCCACACTGGGAGCCCACCCCAGTGTGGCAAGCTTTGGTGCTGAGCAGGGGTGCCCAATCCTATTGGCCCAGCCCCAAACAGCCTTTCCAGCTGCCATGCTGGGAGCCCACCCCAATGTGGCAAACTTCCATGTCGTCTTAATAATAAAAACCCTGTAAATAAAAATGGTCCTCACAGTCTCCTGCCCCACCGCACTCACCCACTGTGCCCTGCCTCCCACACCCCTCACCCCATACTTACCTCGAGTCTGGCGCCAATGATCTTAGGTGGACCAGAACATGTCTGCACTCTTCAAAGGCAACTCGAACTGAAGAAATGCTGGTAAGTTGTATAATGTAATAAATAGGGTTTTTCAACTTTGCTGCATATCTCAGGCATTTTTTGGAATTTTGGCACCAAATTTTCAACATGGGGTTTTTGGGACCCCTCCTCATGAATTCTGTCACTGTCATGGTTAATCGGGCCTGAAGGGTGATTTCATGGTCACTGCACGAAATCACCTTTCAGGACCGATTAATGAAATGACAGTGCCAGTGTTCATAAGGTGGGCTCTCAAAAAGCCTATGTTGCAAATTTGGTGAAAAAGTTCCTAAAAATGACTGTTTTACGAGTGTGCATTGCGCAGTTCCTATGCACACTAGTAAGTTCGCAAATTTTTAATATTTGCACTGCGGATTTTCAACATTGCCATTTTACCACACCTCCTTATGAGCAGTACAGCTGTCATTTTTCACATCTCAATGAAAATTTGTTTCCGCACATATAGTGCACAATGGCGCAGTCGGTGTGCGAAATCAATGTATGGGACACATTAAGAAAATCACAGTGACACCGGTCATGAGCAGAGGTCTTAAAATGGCTATGTTGAAAATTTGGTGAAAAAATTCCTAAAAATGACTGTTTTACGAGTGTGCATTGCGCAGTTCCTACGCACGCTCGTAAGTTCACAAATTTTTAATATTTGCACTCTGGATTTTCAACATTGCCATTTTACCACACCTTCTTATGAGCAGTACAGCTGTCATATTTCACATCTCGCCAAAAATGTGTTTTCGCACATGTAGTGCACAATGGCGCAGTCGGTATGCGCAATCAATGTTTGGGACAGATTAAGAAAATCGCAGTGACACTGTTCATTAGCAGAGGTCTAAAAATGGCTATGTTAGAAATTTGGTGAAAAAATTCCCAAAAATGACTGTTTTAGGAGCGCACGTTGCGCAGTTCCTATGCACACTCGCAAGTTTGTGAATTTTTAATATTTGCACGCCAGGTTTTCAACATTGCCATTTTACCACACTTCCTTATGAGCAGTACAGCTGCCATTTTTCACATCTCACCCAAAATGTGTTTCCGCACATGTAGCGCACAATGGTGCAGTCGGTGTGCGAAAGCAATGTTTGGGACAGATTAAGAAAATCACAGTGACACCGGTCATGAGCAGAGGTCTTAAAATGGCTATGTTGAAAATTTGGTGACAAAGGTCCATAAAATGATTGTGTTATGAGTGAGCATTGTGCAGTTTCCATGCACCCTTGTAAGTTCATGAATTTGTAATATTTCCAGTCCAGATTTTCACCAGTGGAATTTTTCCACACTTCCTTATGAACAGTACAGCTGTCATTTTTCACAACATGGCCGAAATGTGTTTTCACACTTTCAGCACAGAAATGCATGGTCACTGTGGGAAGTCATTGTTCGGGACAGATAAAGAAAATCACAGTGACACTGTTCATGATTGGAGGTTCCAAAATGCCTGTGTTGACAATCTGCTGTAAAAAATCCCCAACTAATTACATTACGGGTGTGCGTTGCACAGTTTCTACACATGCTCATGACTTCACCAGTTTATTTAATATTTTCACTGCAAATTATCAACATTGCCATTTTTTACACCTCCCCACGAACAGTACAGCTGTCATTTTTTACATCCTGTTCGGAATGTGTTTTTGCACCTGTGGTGACAAATGCCGTAGTCGCTGTGCAAAAGCAGCTTTCAGCTAACAAACTGATATTGTCACTGTTCATGAGGTGGGGATCATAAAAAAACCATGTTGAAAATTTGGAGTGAAAATACCAACGAATGCCTGAGGTGTTAAGGTTTCCGACCATAACGCCCCACCCTGTAGAGAATGACAGGAATCAGGGCTGTGACTTGGGACTGTCGACTGCAATGCTCATACCATTCCACCCCCACCCACACCCTGCAGCCACTGAGAGGCATTGAGGTGTGCCTTGGACTCTTCGGCCCCAAAGTTCACCCCATTCTCCTATACCACACCCATCTCACCGTATTTCCTGATGGAATGGGGTACGCATAAGGGCCAAAGACCCAAGGCATACTGTGACACTTGTCGGTGTCTGCAGGGTAGGTTGTGGTGAAATGGTGTGGCCGTTATGCCTGATGACCCAAAGGCACACCCCAATGCCTGTCAGTCTCTGCAGGGTGCTGGTAGGGTTGGCTTCAGTTCAATACTTCACTGCCATTCCTATTACGCAGCTCTGTAACTCCTACACTACCAATGCCAATGCCAGCAAGCAAACATTTGGCATTGACAAATGCTTGTTACTGTACTAGAGTTTGTTGTCAGGAACCCAAGAAGAGGTGAAAGGCTCAATAAAGTCTGTCGGAGGGAAAGTTTCTGGATTTTTACTTTGGACACGTTGTAGCAAAAGCAACTTAATCTAAGTTGAGATCTTAAACCATTTCTAAAAAAGAGATAAAATAAGAGTTAGGACTACATATTTAAATGTATTATTTAATTATTGTACATATCTCTGGTGTCTTTACTTTTGCTTTACAGCTCTCTTTATAATGGCCTCCAGACATTTTGGACTGGTTGATCCCCCATATCCAGAAGCTGGATCAAAAAGAGTGTTAGGGGTGATCACTTTTCCTTAACTAAAGGTCTATCATCTTCATCTTTCCTGTTTCACAACAAATGAATGAGGTTTCCTTTACTTAGTTTTCCTCTTGCATTGCTCTTTATGTGTGCTGGTATCCTTTAATAATTTAAACCATATTTATTAGTTGCCATTTAATGCTGTTACTGGTATTTGTATTAGATTTATAACAGCAACTGATTAATCACCTGCATAAAGCCACATATGAGTTGCTGTTGTAATTTAATAGTTACTTACCTTGTTTAATTTATGCTTAATTTTATACATAGGAGCTTCTATTTAATACTGTAACTGACATCTGAATTAGATGTTTAACAGCAACTGGTTCATTCATTGTATAAAAGAATGAATGAGTTGCTATAGTAAATTAATGCGTCTATGTTTTGATAGTTTAACATTTTCTAGTATGACTAGTGATTAATAGCTTTCCTGGTGATAGTTTTTTTGTATGTTGCACATTTGTTCACTTCCTACCAGAATCACTGTTTGTACAGTAGTGAGCCATGTAACTTACAGGGAGCTGTAAAATGTCACGGCTGTAACAGTATAAAAGGACGATGTGACCACTCTGATGCCCCCCCCCCGACAAAGACTTTGGTCAAAGCGTTGGAGTGTTGGACTGGTGTTTGTAAAATGGTACCCATACTGCATATTTGGATGTCACAATATAAATAAAAAAAGAGAATAATGGATAGGTCACTGGGCACTACCAGTGAGTAATATCATCGAGAGGTTCCTGTGTGTTCAGAACCTCGAGATGGTATGTCACCGGTAATGCCGAGTGACCTATCCATTGTTTTTTTTTCAATATATTGATCCAAGGTTTTTTAATTGTTTTTTTTGCATTCATTTTGTGGGTGGTCTGCCACAGCAGTGAAGGAGTCTCTCCATGCCGGCCGACCGCTGCAGTGTCTAGGTGTCCACACATACCCCCACTTCCCAGTCAGCCCCCATCAGCTGTCACCCATACACGCCTTTTATTTTGAAACTGTTGATCAGATCCTACCTTTTCTGTTTTCTTGGAATGTAGGATTGACCAGATATTTAAATTTTTCAAGTTAAGTGCTCTGCACAATAAACTCTCTCGCATAGCGAGAGACTATTTGCCATATTTTAAAACTATTCTGCCCACCCACACATGAAAAGCGGCCAATCAGAAGCCACACTTTGGAAGACATGGAGAAAGCAGACTAGTGCATGCACTGTTGTCTTTTGATGATAATACTGTTGTTCTGGTCCCAAATTATAGAATTATGGGACCTGAACGATAGTATTATCACTCTTGAAGTGTAGTATTATCACTTCGGGAGTGATAATATTACCGAGAATTTTTTGTGTGTACTTTTGTGCCCTATTAAAATAGAAATCCATATATTAAAAAGTTGCTTAATTGCCAATGAAGCCTCCGTAAGTCTTTTTTGCACACCTGAAGTGTGTTACCATGTTAACCATGGGACTGAAGGTCAAGTGGTTTATTTACTTATTTAGCTTTTGTTTACCAGGTAAGTACACTAGACAAGTATTATGCCTATTTTCAGGAATGACCCAGGAGAATACAACATGAGGAACAACAGTCAAGGAGACATGGCAAAGAGAGTACAGTTTTTTGTCACAGTAAACAAACCTGTGGGAAATACATCATTTGACGCTAGGGGAAACATATAGTAGTAAGCACATTTCAGATTATACACTCTAGACTAGCTAGTTCAACTGACAGATATATACTGGTCATCATACATAGGAGTGGAGCATAGCTCAAGGACTGGATTGGTCATAATATAACTTATAACATTGTCGTATACACCCCTAGGCTAGTTGGATCGTGGACGGGTATATACAGTTCATCACATTTTTCTAAATATGCACATGTTTATTGAGGTATCACACACTGAGGGTGTGAAAAAAATGAGTCACTGTACAGTAACCCATAACTTCTTTTTAATAATTACTGTTTTTTACAAAAAAAAATATATATATATATATATGCACAGTTCTCATTAAAGTTTGCTTTCTTAACTTTTCCCTGAAACTAGTGAACTCTGTTTGTTAGCAAAATGCTAAAATGTGAACTTTAAATCATCAATGAAAAAAAAGTAGCCATGCAAGTAGCACTGAAACAATTTTTTTAGTATCCAGTGTTAGTGTTCATTTCTGATCAGCTGAGCTCAGCTGAGATTGTAAATAGGTTGATATGGCAACATGAGAGACAGAGACCTGAAAGGTGCTGGACCACCAAAAAAAGGAAAACGAATGTCTGTGAAGAACCATAAGTTTGAGTTTACTGTTTAGCTGAGATACGTACATGTGCTTATTTTATTGCCTTTCACATAGAAACTCAGGTAAAGCTGATACTTTGGGATTACAGTTCTGGGGAGGTTGGACAGTGGCTGTAGAACATGAGCAGAATTATATTACATCTATTTAGGAGTAATGATGTATATGTAATGCAAAAAAAACACAAAAAACTCACAGATCATGGGTTTATATTGAGATTAACTGGTAATTACTATAATTTTTAAAAGGAGAGTCAACCTCCATCAACAAAGGTTACAGTTGGTATTAATAGAACACATACATAAAACATTACAAAAAAACTTTTTAATTTAACACAGTGGTATTAGTTATTCATCATGCAGATTTATTTAACAGTAATGTATTTCTGGCAAAAATATCAATTTACCCATTTTTTCTTTTTTCTTTTAAAAGTTACGTAATTTGGAAATTATTTAAAGTTCCAGCTCCTTTGCCACTCCTACCATAAAAAAATTAAACATTTTGGTAGGGTACTGTGCTGATTACTATCAGAGACAGGTGCCAGTACTTCCCTAATACTTCCACACTATGAATCTAGTAGTGTATGTAGGGCCAAAAGTAACCTCAGTGGAAGAGAGTTCTAAAAACTGTGAGTGGCTGTGGTTGTAATCTTTAATGACTTGAGTCAAAAATTACAAAATTAGTTATAAAAGTTATTTTAGCTGGCCCGGTGGTGCTGAGGGTTGAGGCGCTGGACTTCACACCTCGCACCATGCCGGCAACCTAGGTTCTGAAGTGAGTCTGGGTCATTGGGGGTTGGCAGGGGAGGAGAAGGACTGAGCATCCATAGGACTGCTCTCCTTCTCTGGGGAGGAGGGTGTGGTGCTGTTGGTGTGCTGGCGGCCTCTGGAAATGGCTGGAGGCCACAGTGTACAGGCTGTCTCTGAAGGGGGGACATGCTGGGGACAATGCCAGGAAGGAGTTCATGCAGTAGCATGCACGCTCCTGTCCCTTGGCATCATTGCACACCTCATACATCACATACTGTGAGAACAGGGGAAACAGGGCTCCAGTTGCGATGGCATGATGGCCGTCTCTGAGGGGGACTAGCTTGGTTCTGAGGGTGTGCAGCATTACTAGATCTGGTCCAGGTGGCAGAGTGAGGGGGGGCTCTCCACTTCCCTGCCTAGGGGAGGGCAAGCCATGGGAGTAGCTACAGGCCCACATTTGTAGCAGAGGAGTCCTCTAGATGGTGACTGGAGACTGAGAGTGGATGCCTTGATGGGAGGTAAGGCAGGCTGGTGTCAGGGAAAAAAAGCACTAACTAAAAAAAATAAATAAAAGTTATTTTAAAGATTTCTGACCAAAAATATCCTTACAATAAATTTAAGGATGTCAGAAATACAGTTTTGCTAAAAAAACAAAAAAAAAAACAATAGGAGGAAATGTTTTGCTGACTACTGCTGCTTTAAAGTCCTTCCATTCTTTATTATTGAAGGCTTTTGCAGGAAAGCAGGATCTTTGCCCCATAGGAATATGTCAGTTTTTTATAGCTCCTCTTGGCAGTTCTTTAAAGAACAACATAAAACAGCAATTGTTTGGATGAATTTCAGGCTTTTGCAATTGAGCCCAATTGTAATAATTTCACAGCACTTTCCAGCCTGCCCACACCTTCAAACAAATTTGGATCCTAGCCACAATGCTTACAGTAGCATGCATACCTGGTACCACTAAAATATCTCATTAGTACAGCTCCTGTAAGCCCATTGCTAATGTTACTGTTGGCTGACTCCCAAAGCATGATCACTGGTTGAAGAATTGGCTAGACAATCAGTAATAAGTCTATAATTCTAGATAGCAATATCCCTGGGAAATAGTTTAATGGTTCTTTGAAAAATGCATAGCCTCTTCTTATCTGATATTGCCTTCACACCTATACCAGATGGGTATCAAAAGAATGGATGCATTAAAGTCTTACAGCAACCAGAGTTCGGAGAGAAACTAGTTGGAACTTTTAGGTTTCATCCAGAAATGCCTGTAAAAAACAGAGAATCTGAATAAATCAAACATTTCTATTTTCCTACAAGCCATTTTCTGATGAAGGATTAAAGCTGAGCTGTTAATTTGCTGACTCCTGTTTTCTTGCCTTAATCATTAGTTTCTGTTGTTCCCTTTATGTTTATTGTTAACATGTTTTCTAAAGTGAGACAGTACCCTTTTTAAAATCAGTGCTCTAATAATGTGCAAGAGTTGTGACGCCTAATTATATATTTATTTATCTGAATATTGGTGACCAGGAGAGGCAAATTGAGTAAAGCTTCTACACAGGTGTGACCCTGGTGAGGGGGTAACAAGAGGGAAGAATAGGTGCACTAGCAACAGATCATCTGTACTATTAAAATGTTAAAGGCAATCATTAATTAGAGAAACATAAAGGTTATTAGATGAAGACTTACTACAGCCTTAAAGGTTTTTTGTCCAGGTATTTGCATAAAAGCACCTGACACAGTAAGTAAATAGGTGAGCTTAATTCATACAAATTATAAGCAAAACACAGTAAGGGGTTGGTAGCTGGTAGTTCACTTTACAAAGGGGATTAAAAGGGATATTTGGTATAGTTTCTTGATTTTTGAAATAATTCACACTGCTATAATTGTAATGTGAAATTAAAGATGCATTAATGCTAAGATGCATAAAACAAAATAATGATGTGAGTTTAAAATGTTTAAAGCAGCTGTATCACTTAATAAAAATGTTCTTTTTGCAACAATTATATCAAACAAGTGCAACAACTGCCAAACGTTGAATCCTTTGCTTCTATTTATTTGTTTTTTTTTTGTTTGTTTTCTTTATATTCTTTATTTTTTCCAACAGTTTAGAACAGACCCTTGCCAAGAGGGCCATATTGGATTCTAAAGGAAACGGGGTGCTGCTATTCTCTCATTGGTAATTTAGTTTAATGTAACTGCAGTGCACCATCTCTTCCTTTGCCTGCTGACAAGCAATGTACAGTAAACAAAGGGTGAAAAAGGGAAATGGTATGGGGGCTGCCTTATTTTCTGTGTATCCACACAATATTACAAATGTATTAAAAGTCAAGGGAACCAATTATCAGAAAACAGTAGTAAACAACACAGCTGTGCAGAATAACTTTTTTGAATATTCAACTGAATATTGAGGTATTTAGGACCAACAAGACATCGGTATTTATACTGTGTGCAACATAACCCCTTGCCCCCCCAATTCTAGACAGCACCCACCCCACTCAACCCCCATTCTCCAACCACTTTTGCTCTGTTAAAAAAAAGGTAGCAAATTCTTTTGAGGGCAACTGGCACAACCCCACCCACCTCCACTGCCAGCCACCAGGGTGTAATTATTAAGTGTTAAAAGTTAAAATCCTCACCATGGTCCATCTGCCCCACCAGTAGCTCTGTAGCTTCATAGCCAGCAGCAGCCCCCACCTCCCTCATACCCTGCCTATACCTAGAACAATATGTAAATGTAAGCAAAAGGCAGCTGGCACAGCCTGCACTCATCCATGTCTGGCTGCCTTCTTGTGAAAGAAATTGTGCTTGCTTTTGCTTATATAGAGAATGAGCTGATCACATGATCAGCTTGTTCTCTATATAAGCACAAGCCGGCATGGTTTAATTCATAAAAAGGCAGCCGAATATGGAGGAGTGCAGGCTGTGCTGGCTGCCTTTTGCTTACATTTATATATTGTTTTAGGTGCAGGCAGGGTGTAGGGGAGATGGGGAGAGGGAAGAGAATGGACTGACCATGGTGAGGACTGTAACTTTTAACTTAGTAAATAAACCCTGGCTGATGGCCGTGGAGGCAGATGGGGTTGTGCCGGTCACCTCCAAAAGAATTTGCTGGTTTTTTTTTGTTTTTTTTTACCTAGTAAAAGTGGTTGGAGAACTTGGAGGGAGGAGGGGCTTTGGTACTGTTTGAGGGTGGGGGGAAGGGGAGTTATATTATTCCCCAAATACGGATGAATAGTGAGCTATTCGTTATTCGGATTCCTAGTATCGAATAGCTCATTATTTGTGGTATTTGAGAAATAATATCCGTTATTCGCACAGCCCTGGTAAACAGCAAAAGTTAAAACTGACATTTTAAACTACCAGGCAGTGCAAAAATCTAGTAAGTGATGAACATTTCATGGTTAACTAGTACTGTTGCTTTAATGCATAGAATTGCATAACTTATTTGATGTAAACTATTAGACCTGGCAAATAGTAGCATTTTCAATAACTTAGAAGTGTGCTTAAATAATAAAGTGGGGGTGGGGGCCAATATTAAACAGAGTTGAGCAGAATCAAATCTAGTAGGACTGGTGTGCTATCTGAGGTAGGCAGCAGAAGCAGGACAAATTGGAGGTATAGTTACCCCCTATCTGGGATCATTCTGCAGTACTAGGATAGGGTTGAAAAGTTACTTATTCCCTATCTGTGGAAGGCCTATAAAGGCAAATTAAATTATATAGGGTAGGCTGACAAGCGAAATAAGGGGCTGCAACTACACTCTCTCTGGGGTAGGCCCACAAAGAGTGTCTCAGGAGGAACTTTTTAGGTATGGAAAGGGAAAAGTTACTGTATACTCCATTAAAGAAAACGACATTTGAACAGAGAGAGGTACAATGTGGTGGGGTGGGAACATGCATAGACAGCAGGAGGAAACGTAGGTGATATGTATGAGTTCCCGTGTACAGAAGCATAGATTAAAATATAATAATATCAAACACAAGTAAAGTCCAAGCTTACAGGACAATATGAATTCCACACATACCTAAAGTTACTTATAATGTCTAGTAGTAATCCAATGAATAGAGCATTGAGGCTTACAAAAACAATCCCTGGGGAGTTATAGGCACAGAGGTAGTTGCATCTATATAAGCACATTCTTCATCATTCAACAAACAAACATAGGTCTAATGAAAAATACATACCTACTGTATTTACAAGGCATGTGTGGAGAGCAATTCAGTGGAGGTAAAGCATAAGAGATGGTCAGGGACTGACTGTTAGTTTAAGAGGAATGGAGAGCAAGGTAAGAGTAGAACATCATCCATGGAGGTGAGGGTTAATAACAGTTACAGGAGGGAGAGGGAAAGAATATTTCCTTGAAATGTTTTTTGAACTGAGAAAGGGACATATATAACAGTAAGCCCTGAGGGAGGCTTTTCCATTTTTGGGTGGCTGCAAAGGAAAAGGATCTCTTAACAATGGCCAATCAAGACTTGGGTAGGCTTAACAGTGAATAGTGGGAGGATTGAAGGGACCTAATACAGGGTTTTAGGGTTAGCAGATTGAAGAGGCTCGGTGGGGGAGGGGAGTTGCATAAGTTTATATGTGGTACATATGTAACCCCTCTACAAATTGGGGTTTACTAAAATGTCTTTCTAGGCTCCTAAATGCCCACTGTCAGGCTGGTGTCCTGTTTTGCAGTAGTCCTATTTGTCTGTGTGAGAGTACTCTAGTGTGTCTCTGCACCTGTCTCTTTAAGACAGCATCTAGCCTGTGTTTCGGAAATCAGTCTAGGCTGGGTCAGAGTAATTAAGGCTCACGACCAGCCAGACAGCCTGCTATATTGCTCCATTCTGCAGTCGCTGCTAGCGCAGAGGGAGCCCTGTTAGGAAATGTGGTTATTTATTGTTTATCTGTTAGAGTAATAATGAAAAAGGAGTTTGTCTAACCTGCCTTCATTTGCAACTTGAGTTTCTGGATGGGCACCACCATTTTGGTTCTGGATTGCCAGTATTGGATGAATTGAATCTCTGGGGACCTAAAACGGAGACTGTCCCCAGGGGGTGTATGGAAAGGAAATTCTGTAGTATTTGTAGTTCTAAGTGTTTGATGCCTAAATGGACCTGGAGGAGGAGCTCCTACTGTGAGGGACAGCTCTGTCAGCCAACTGAACCTTTTGGATCTAAGGGAAATAAATCCCAGAACTGCCTGAAGCAGTGGGTTAGTTTAAAGTGGAAGTTGGAGAGTGAACAGTTGGAGCGGTCGAGCAGCTGTACCTAGGAGGAGGAGCGTAGGAGAATCGGTGAGAAGGCTCCATTGGCCTACCAGCCATGTTCTCTGGACAAAAGAGATTGCTTATTGCAGAAGTCAGACTGTTTTGATTGGCAGCTTAGACCTGCAGCAGAAGAAAGAATGGGTTTCAGTACTACTTGCAAGTGGTACCGAAGACTTTCTCCAGAAGCGATCGGCTTGCCTGAATTAGCGAAGATAGTCTTGAGTTGAAAGGTTTGCGCAGTGAAGCTGTAATTAGCAAATGGACTATATCCAAATTGTGGCTTGGAGAAATAACTGATTTAAGTGTGCTAAATGTGTTTTGTGCGTCGTGATTTGGTTCCCCATGTTGAATCATGTTATGCCAGCTGGAGGCTTTCCAGCAATAGATCATGAACATTTCCTCAGGACTGTTCCTCCTGCTTGGGCCTTGCCATCTTGGCCCAAGCCCTTGCCCTCAATCCAGAGATCATCTCGGCAAAAGACTGGCTTGGGGATTCAGACCCTGCTCAATACCATCTAACAGGTAGTGACCACCAGGAGGTGAGTTGTATAGGCCCTGCTTCCTCCAGTACACCACATCAACACCATTAGGTCTTCATCTTGCCTGTCCTACATCTAATTCCAGGTTGTGTGAGTACAAATCAGGGTAGCTCCCTGCAACAACAGCTACAAATCAGTCTGTGTCAGCTGATTGATCTGTTTTGGGTTATCACTAACAGACTGAGCCATCCTGCTTGGGATTACAAATATTTGGGTTGTGCACATCCTAACTGTTTTTCTTCCTAAAGGGACCCAACAACACCTGCAATGCTGACCACCATAGGCAAAGCTCCAGGCTAGCCTGTGTAAGATCTGGGTACCCAGGGTTGCAAGACTAATTATCAAGGACTTACAGTGCATGCTGAATCAGCCTGAAGTAAATCAGAGTGCCAATCATTTGACTAAATTCATGCCCTTCATTTGTTCACTTCCCCTGAATAAACCTGTTCATTTCTTTCATGTTTATCCTGACTAGTGTGCATATTATTATTTGGGTCACAGTGAAAGGTCTCAGATTGAGTATTGCTGATCTTATTTTCCAGGGGGTCTCCAGGGCAAGTGCAGCAGATCCAGCACTGGTGGTAAGTGCAAGAGGTGTGAGCATATCATTACTGTTATCCTGTGTATGCAAATTGTTCTATAGTATCACTGTTCAGGCCACTAGAAGGGTTGGTGGATGATTATAGCATCCTGGAGGGCTATACCAAAGCAATCAAGCTACCCCAGTATCATCTCTCTGGGAGGAGGCACCCGTTCACAGAACTCAGGCCCCTCAACCTGTGCATATTCCCACAGGCAGGGGTAGTAGCCTATAGGATAGCACCACCTAGGGGTTACATCTTGGAGGCACCGCTGGCATTTTTGCCCTCTAGTGGTCAAAGGTTGAAATTACAACCAAGTACAAAACTGAGACTGGAATTGCAATGGAGGTGCTTGCTACACCTAAATCGAAAACTTCCCCCGACAAGCTGGTCATGCACTGCATGATGGGGTGGAGTGAGGCCGAAGGGGTCGATCCTCACCATGCCATGTTACTACTTATTATCCCTCTGAGGACCACTAATGAAACCATTGAAGAAACAGTGGGGAAGGTTAAATGTCTAGGAAAGGTTGAAGTACCGGGGCGGGATTCAGATCTATTAGACCAAACCTTGGTGGTCCTCCTGTCTTGTAGCCTTCCCATAGACCCCAAAATGGTACCCCCGTTGTCATGCCAGAAGGATCCCAGAAGGGGTGGAGAGTCATTCACTTGCATAGTGACCCATCTTCTCCGGGGGGGGGCAAGGATTGAGGGGTTTAAAGATAAACTGATGAGACTTTTAGCAGCAGAAAGGCAGTCAGTTAAAAAGTTGCTGAAAGCTTTGAAGGATTCAGAGGAGACTACCCCCTTGCAATCTCCTCCGGCTTCTCCATCCACTCCCATTGCACCCCCTATTGTGCCCCCCCCCATTGCGATACCTTCTGTTCACCTGGACTCTTATCGCAATCTCAGATTGTTCTCTGGTGCAGTCCTTGTACCCAAAGGGGAGGATGACTTAGAAAAATGGATGGACTATGCTACTCTACCAGTCCAAGAGTGGCAATGTTCAGAGGAGGAGAAGGGAAAGAGACTTATGGAAGGTTTAAGGGGCCCTGCACTGGAAGCTATCTGATTTCTCTGATCCACCAACCTAGAGGCCACTGCAGCTGAGTACCTCTCTGCATTGGAAGGGGTGTTTGGCAGCATGGAATCTGGGAAAAACTCAATGTGGAAGTTCACGTCTGCTAAACAATGGAAAAATGAGAAGTTGTCTGCTTTTGTCACTCGGACTGAATGGGCCTAGAAGACAGCCCATAGAAAAGGGGGTGTTCCAGCTAGCGAACTGAACCATGTAAGGCTGGAACACATTCTCAAATCTGCCCATTACTCTAGTATACTCATGCTGAAGTTGAAGTTTCAAGACAGGAAAGCTAACCCTCCCGAATACTGCTGGCTGATGAAGGAGATTCGAGAGGCTGAGAATGATGAGGATGGATGGGAGCCCTATGCTGGGGTCACCCAAACCAGTTAAATCTCAGACTGACCTGAAGAAAGAGAGGAAGCCAGCGAGACCCAGCAGGTCAGGGAACTGCTCAAAGAGATAAAAGAGGTGTGAGACAATCAACAGGTTGCAGCTGAAGTGGCCAGAAGCACTAACCCTTGCTTGCCCAAGACTGATACAAGAAGTGAGGCTCCCTCCGGGGATGTGGGGGCTCATGCCATCGCCCCCATACCCGGGCCAAGTCCAAATTAGTGGAAGAAATGAGAGAGTTTAGAGCTTTAGTGGAGGACCTCATACATGCCACCTGAACTTCTGCCCACTGGGGAAGCAGCGGGGACTGGGAATCTGAGCCCAAATCAAAAGAAGACAGTAGAATTCCCCCTTCTAACTGGTACAAAGCCTAGGAAGAATCCAACCACTCCAATGATCCTAGGAAACAGGTGTTCTGTTACAGATGAGGAGAAGATGGGCATTTTTATTTATTTATTTATTTAGTGATTTAGAAAAGACCTTTGAGTGCAAGCTCTTTTACAAAGGTTCCACATCATAGACTGCAAAACAAAGAACAATAGGAGAAAGCAAAAGGTACATTACAATGAACAATACAGCTTGGATTCAGAACTTACAGAATAACTCAAAACATAGGTACAAGTTAAAATAACAAGAAAAACACTTTATGAGGGTGGGGGGGGATAAGCAGCCACAGAGTGTCTTGACAGTAGTTCAGAGGGATGGGGATAGCTGGCAGTGGGGTGAAAAAAGGAGGTACAAGAGAGAGGTATGTAATGTGTACCCGATGAAGTTGTAATACCGTAGAAAACCTGCGGAGGGTCACTGCCAGAGTGCTGAACTTGGTTCGCCAGAGCAATATTAGACCTCAGCCAGACCCAACAAGAAAATCTTTTTTTCCTCCAAAACTGCCGTGGCCCAGTCTGCCAAACAGACATCACCGGACTGGTCCGAGATGGTGGGTCCCTCGATGGAGACTACAGTGACAGTTAATGGCATTTCCACTCGAGTGATATTGGACAGTGGCTTGCAGGTCACCATTATTTATCAAGATTGGTTCGACCAACACTTATCCAACCTCCCACTCCTACCCCTCAAGGGACTGCATATACGGTGCTTAAGTGACAAGTCCTATCCTTACCAACAGTTTGTACAGATTTGGCTATATTTCCCTACTGCTGTAACGGGCATAGATGAACAAGTAGAGACCTTTGCCCTGGTGTGCCCACCAACTGGATTGTATGATGGTGTCCCCATGTTAATTGGTATCAACACCCATATGTTCAGCCGGTTAGCCCAGCTCTGTCAGGAGAAACAAGATAAGCGGACTGGAAGGGCCCTGCACATTCCATCCCTAGTACAGAGAACCTATGATTTACAGATGCAAGTAGAAGAGACAGAGAAAGATGAACCTGTGGGAGTGGTCTGGAAAAAGGACCCTAACTCATTGGTATTACCCTCAAATGCTCAGTGTACCATCAGTGGTGAAGTGCACCTAAAAACAGATGTCAAAAACAAAATTCTTATACTGGATGCCCCAGAAGAGGGGAAACTGCCTGAAAGGCTATTGGTCGAGCCCAGCATTCTGACTGCCTGGGCCCATGCCTCGCTCAGCGGGTAGTGATGCAAGTGCAGAACATGTCAGGTCGAGAAGTTCGGGTGAGTCGAGGGTGCACCCTAGCCACCATATATTGTGCAGATACTGCTGTGCTGCCCAGCAAAAAGTGCTCTGGAGAGAGTGATGATGTGACCCCTGATCTATTTGACTTTGTAGAATCCCCCCTTCCTGCAGAATGGAAAACTAGGATCAGTCAGAAGTTGGCTCAGAGAAGCCGGATGTTGTCCTTGAAAGAGTGGTATACAGGTTGTGTTACAGGGGTCAAACACTACATCTACCTTCATGATGAGAGACCGTTCAGAGAGAGGTCCCGTCGCCTTGCACCTGCAGACATTGATGATGTTCAACACCACCTTCAGGAAATACTGGCTGCAGGGATCATTCAGCTTCTCAATCTGACATGTTCTGGACTTGCACCACTACCCGCTGAGCGATGCACAGACCCCAGACTACTCCATGTTCCACTCATGCACGCCACCAAGGGACAGACAGCTTTCAAATACCAAATACCACAGCTATGGAACACCCTACCCGCCCTCATATGACACGAGAACAACCCCCACCATCGTACTCAATTACTTAAGGCTCATTTCTCCTCCAACTACTCCTGCTAGCTAACTCAATCACCACTTTTATGGGTGTACAACCTATTGTCTCATTGTATACTTGTCTCTAATTGTAACTCCTGACCATGGCTGCCAGGTATAATTCTGCCTGTAACTAATTACTGTAATGTACTGTATTGTATTGCACAAATGTTTATGTTATGTACTAGGCCTTGGCCGCCAGGTCGCATCTGGAATCGAGCATTGTTGCTCAGTATGCCTTCCTGGTGAATCTCATAAATAAATAAATAAATAAATAAGAGTCTCAAAGCCCATATGCATCTCCGATTGCGGTAGTCTTGAAGAAGAATGGGTTACTGAGGATGCGTGTGGACTACCAGACTTTAAATTGGAGACCTGTCCTGGACCAATACACCATGCCTCGCATCCAGGATGGCCTTGACTGCCTCAACAGAAGCCAGTGGTTCTCAGTACTTGACCTTTCAGAGCGGGTACTATCAAATCCCGATGGCCCCAGAAGACAGAGAGAAAACAGTCTTCATTTGTCCCATGTGTTTCTATGAGTTCCTATGTATGCCTCAAGGTAATTTGGGAGTGCCCACCACTTTCCAGTGGTTGATGGAGCAAGCAGTGGGAGACAAGAACTTGCTAGAGTGCCTTGTATAACTCGATGATGTCATGGTGTTTGGCCGGACCCTTGAGGAACATGAAGCTTGCCTGTGTAAGGTTCTTGACCGATTAGAGGACTTTGGACTAAAACTGTCAATAGGCAAGTGTCAATTCTTCCAAACATCTGTGAAATATGTGGGCCACATAGTGTCAGACACTGGGATTCAGACTGATCCAAGCAAAGCGGAGTCACTGAGCACTTGACCTCAGCTTAACAATCTAAAGGAGCTGCAAAGATTCTTGGGGTTCTGTGGCTATTACCGCCATTTCACATGAGACTACACCAAAGTCATTCAACCATTACTCAATCTAACTCAAGGTTACCCCCCTATCAACAAGAAATATAAGAAGAATGCAGTTAGAGAAGAGGAGAAGGTTTACTTTTGGACTAATGAACCTATTGGAGCCAGGTGGACTTTTGAACGTGAGACATCTTTCTACAATATCATTCATCAGCTTAATCATGCACCTGTGCTTGCCTATGCAGTTCCAGCTAGACATTATGTGTTGCACACAGATGCCAGTTTGAAGGGACTTGGCACTCTTCTATGTCAAGAGTATGAGGAAGGTTTGGGCCCCATGGCATTTGCTAGTCAGAGTCTAACCTCAGCTGAGAAAAACTACCCTGTGCACAAACTTGAATTTCTTGCTCTGAAGTGGGCTGTGGTGGACCAATTTCATGAGTATCTTTATGGCACAAAAATTCTAGTAAAAACTGACAACAATCCACTCATCTATGTTACGACTACAGCTAAGTTAGATGCCACTGGGCATCGCAGGTTATCTGCACTGTCCACTTATGATTATTTGGTAGGATATAGACCAGGCCTAAACCACACTGATGCTGACACCCTCTCCAGAAGGCCTAACCATAATGCAAACTGGATGAAAATGTCTGAACAGTCTGTGAAAGCCCTCTGTCAGAAATTCAACAAAGGTGAGCATCCCTCTCCTGAAACAGTTGATTGATTGGTGAAATGCTTGGGCCACCATGACACCTGTGTTCCTGCAGCCTACTGTCACCTGGCCACCTTGGATCTCAGCACATTGCCCCAACTTACCCATGATAATATACAGTGGACTCAAGCACAAGACCCCATGATTAAGCCAGTGCAGGATGCCCTGCATGCGGGAAAGAGTGTGTCCAAACATCATTCTTCAGATTTATGAATGGCCTTGTTGTTCAAAAAGGGGCCCAAGCTAACGTTGCATAACCAAGTACTGTATCGAGAGACCACAGATCGGCAAGGGCAAGTTATCAAACAGCAACTAGTGTTACCTACAACCTTCAAATGGGTGGTGCTGCGGGCCCTTCATGATCAAATGGGGCATTTAGGTTGTGACCGAACTACTGACTTGGCCCGGGCTAGGTTCTACTGGCCAGAGATGGGAGCTGACATAGAACCCCACATCAGAATCTGCAGTCAGTGTTTACAGAGAAAATCCCAGACCCAAAGGGCTGTCCCTTTGGTCAATATCTCTGCTAGTGCACCCATGGAGCTTGTGTGCATTGACTTATTGTGCCTTGAGTCACATCAAAAGAATATTGGGAATTTGCTAGTGATTATGGATCACTTTACTCATTACACCCTAGGCCTATCCAAACAAGGACCAGAAATCATCTACAGTGGCAAAGGTCCTCATTGAAAAATTATTTGTTTACTATGGAGCTCCTCAGAGAATCCACTCTGATCAGGGGAGAGACTTTGAAAGCTGTCTGATCAAGGAAATGCTCTTGCTCTGGTGAGAATGGAAGTCCAGAACTACCCCCATTACCCTCAGGGGAACCACAGCCCAAAAGATTTAACAGAACTTTACTAGCTATGCTGGGCACTCTTCATCCTTGGGACAAGTCCAGAAGGAGCCAGAAGATAAGTTCTTTGGTATTCACGTATAACTGCACCAAGAGTGATGCCACTGGGTTTTCCCCCCACCACCTGATGTTTTGTCAGGAAGCCCAGCTGCCCAGCGGGCATCTGTTTCAGAGTGTTCCCAGATGGAGTCAGATCTGAAAACCACCTTCATTATGTCCAAAAGTTAAAGGCTCAATTTAACCATGCTTATCAACTAGCATACACCATGGCAGCAAAGAGGAGTTTGGCAAATAAAGAAAGGCATGACAAGTGTGTCAAAGCCCAGGAACTGCAACCTGGAGACAGAGTTCTGTTATGGAATTTGGGACTGCATGGAAAACATAAAATTTCTGATCAGTGGCACCACCTTCCATATATTGTTGTCAGTAAACTGGACAATATTTATTTATTTATTTATTTAGCTTTTGTTTACCGGGTAAGTACACTAGCCTAGTAGTATGCCTATTTTCAGGAACGACCCAGGAGAGCACAAAACATGCAGTATACATACATGGCAACATTGGAGAAACAGCATGAAACAGTAAAAAAACAGCTATATCAACGCTTGTATAAGGGCAGAGATACTGCCACACATAGTACAAATTGTTACAGGACATAGATAGACATTAGAATCACTGAATACATATTTCATAGACCATCATGGACTCAGAGTGGACAATAGTGGACTGCAGAGTATTACATTACAGAGACTAGGAGCAGTCACATCTTGTCATTTGTTTTAGGTGGGACCACAGCGAGGGCGAAAGGTCCCATGGGAAGGCAGAAGCGAACAGAGTCTGGAATGGAGTTCCACAGCCTAGGTACAAAAGCGGCAAAGTCATGATCCCCCATAAGGGCCAGTAGAGGAACTTTAAGCAACTCGGCGGTCTATGACCTGAGATGGTAGGGGATGGCGTCAAGTTTTGGGAGGAGATCGCCAGTCAGGCGGTATGCCGTGTAAGCACTTTCCTGGTGAAGTTTCCTACACCAAGGATCAGGAATTCCATGAGAGAGCCAGTTGAGTTTGTCATAGAGCTCACATCGGCGGGTGAGTTTAGGAGCAGCAAGTGCAAACCGACAGATATCATTATATGCCGTGTTCCACCGATTAAGATGGATTTGAGGTGACCTGGCAAATAGGTGGTATCCATAACTAAGGGAGGGGAGAAGCACTCCCCTCACAAGTGCCAGCCTCGCTCCCGGAGTCAGGTTGTATTTGGCCCTGTAGGCAAGGCCAAGCTTACACCTGGTGGCTCTGCAGATGTTGTGGATATGGCTTCCCATGTCAAGTTGTGGGTCGAGGGTGACCCCAAAATATTTAATTGAGCTCGCTGTTGGCAACAGGGGGCCTCCATCACAAGCTATTTTGAGCATAGCTGATGGGGCTTTTAACTTGGCCGTGGAACCAAAGAGCATGACCTGAGTTTTGTTAGGATTCAATACCAGTCTATGGTTGGTAATCCAGGCCGAGAATCTGCTGAAGTCTTCAGATAGGCACTGGTTAAGGTCAGCAGCATTACGAGCGTGGGCCACTAGCACAAGGTCATCTGCATAAAGCGTGACTTGGCAACGAGAGGTCACCCATGGGAGTTGATTAATAAAAAGTGAGAATAGAGAGGTCAAGTACCGATCCATGGGAACTCCATGGTCACAGCCCTAGGCTCTGAGAGGACCTTGTTAAAGCAGGTGCGCTGCTTTTACCCATAGGTAGCCATCATCCAACTCATGGCATGCGGAGAGAACCGAGAGCCCTGAGCTGCTCCCCAGTAGGTCATGGTTGACAAGGTCAAAAGCTTTGACAAGTCAACAAATATAGCACCTGACAGTTTGCCCTGATCCATGGTGGATCTAATACTAGAGGTTACAGTAATCAGGGCAGTAGTGGTACTATGACCTTCCAGAAACCATGTTGGGCCCCAGAAAGCAGCTCGTGGGTATCCACGTACTCCGAGTTGCTCCATACAACCTTTTCAGGAGTTTACCAAGGGATGGGAGAATAGCAATAGAGGCGATAGTTGTCAGGGAGTTTGGGATTTCCTGCTTCAGAACAGGGACTATCCTTGCCTCCTTCCAGATGTCAGGGATTATCCCCGAGCTAAGGGATAGGTTAAAGATATGGGCAATCAGAGGGGCAATGTAAGCTGCTCCCAGCTTGAGAAGCCTGGGCTCAAGGTTGTCAGGCCTTGCACTGGAGTGCTGGGAGAGGGCAGCCAAGTGGTTCTGAACATCAAGGACAGACGCGGCCTTAAGATTAAATACTAGCCGAGGAGGATGTTCACTCTGCATCGGAGGGACATTAAGTGAGCGACCCCCATCGGTCATGAAACGAGAGGTGAGGGCGGAAAGGTCAGAGAAGTGGAGATTGAGGTGGTCGGCTATAGTGTGGGGATTATTGCACGAGACTCCATCAATAATCATGTCCACGACACCCGAGTGAGATGGCCCACTGATGAGGGATTTAATGTTCCTCCAGAACCTCCTAGGATCTCTGACAGAGCTAAGTAGTACCGATTTACAGAAGCTACTTTTGGCAGCCCAAATGGCTTTTTTACACCGATTCCTGAGTTGCCGATATCTCAGAAGATTAGCAGGATCTCTGGAACCCTTAGTACTTGCCCAGCATTTGTCTCTCTCCCGCATCTGGGCAAGTAAGTCACCATTCAGCCAGAAGGTGGCTGTTCCCCTCACCCTCCGGGTGACCCTGGGGGCATGTCTAGCTTGGAGAACACCAAAGGAATGTATGAAGCAGGAGGCTGCCACTGAGGGGTCAGAGGCTTCAAGCACCCTAGTCCAGTCAGTACATCCTAGATCGGCCAGGAAAGCCTCAGGGTCAAAACTGGAGTATTTTCTGACTTGAATGATTTTGTGTGGAATTCTAGGGAAGGGGATTTTCCAGACACAGTATACCGGGGAGTGGTCAGATATGGAGTCTGATAGCATGCCTGATGAGGCAATCCTCTCCGGCCAGTTGGTCAGGATCCAGTCCAGCAGGGAACTTGAGAAACCATTGGCTGCCTGTCTAGTCAGGTCACGGATTAGTTGGTTAAGGGATAGGCAGGCAAGTTGTGATTCGCATTTCCTAATATTGCCACACTCCCAGTTCATGTTGATATCACCCATAATAATGAGTTCATTGTCACCTATACTGGGCCTAACTGCATCTAAGAGGTAAGTGAGTCCTGTCAGACCCCCCAGGAGGGTTATAGGCGCACACCAAGTGCAGCTTCTTAGCATCACCCAGCAGCAGGAGCACATGAAGAAACTCACAAGGTGGATGATCAGGTTTACTCTGTACCACCAGGGAGATTTTCAGATGGGATCTTCTGTAGTAGATGAGGGTGCCACCCCCTTCCTACCCCCAGTCCTATCTAGATGAATGAACTAGTATCCTGTTAGGAAGCAGGCAGAGTCAGGAATCGAGGGTTTGAGCCAAGTCTCAGTTATCCCTAGGATGTCTGGCTTGTATAGCTCAGTCCACGCTAGGAGATCATCTCGGTTAGGAAGCAAGCTCCTAATATTCATATGCATTATTTTTAGTCCCTTATTCCCATTCCAGGTGGTGGGAATATTAGAGATCAGCTTAGATGGCCCAGGATTGAGCTCAATATCTCCAGCCATGAGAAATGAGAGTAGGGCTAGCCAGGGGAGGAACAATCTTACGAGCGGCCTACCTCCTGGCCTGTGCATGCTTCAGACTTTCTTAACCCTGACCGTACACATAAGGCATCTAGTGTCAAGGCTAAGGACAGTACCGTAGTGCATTACCTTAGTTACAAGTAGGTTGGAAAAGGAGAAATCAGTATCATCATGGGAGGAGGGCCACAACCTGGGTCAATAAATAGGCTAGGAGTCGAGATAGCACAATAAGGAGGACTAGCCCCAGGGCCAGTATCATAATTATTAGTGTCGTAAAACCGACCTGCGGCCCCCTCCTGAACATAGGAGAGGTGGCTTCCAGTTCTTCCATGTTAAGGACAGTAATAACCACCCCCACAGATTATAGGCAACTAGAGACCTAGAAAAGGAGCAAACCATGGCTCCTGGAAACCTGTAAAAGGGGCAAACCAGGACACCCCCTATGGTAGGGCCCCAAAAGGAACAGATCACCACAACTAGCGTGCTGGAGGGGGGACCCTCGGTGTAGGTCACCCACGCCTCCCCTCCTCTCGTCAGCAGCTTGCAGTAGTTGAAGGCATTGGGACAGCAGATAGCAGAGCAGGAACTAAACAATGCTGATAGGCAAGCAGGTGGTGAAAATAGAAAAATGTCTGTAAAGGCAAGACAGACAAGACAATATGCCAGTCTATAGTGTGCATCCTGAAAATGACCCATGGGCTGTCAAGATGATGCACAGGAATCATCTGCTGCCAACTGGTCAAATCATCAATGATTCTGCACCATAAGACTCTGCCCCTTCTGGGCTTGTAACCAAGGCTGCATCCAAAAAGAAACAGTTAACCTCTTTGTCAGTTGTCAAGGATTCCAGGCCTTCCCACATGTAGGCCCAAAGAGACACTGATTGGCAGTCTGAATCTGATCATAGTGAGTGTGAAGCACCCTACTATCCATCCTATGAACTGAGTCAGTTGTTTCACGGTAACCCCATGTACAATTTTAGAGATGAAGCTGGATCTTCAGAACTACTTAAACCCCCAGCATTCTTCACCAACCCTGGGCCCCCTGAAAGTGAGGTGCAAAGTGTGATTTCTGAAGCAGTTGAACCCCAGGAAAGAGAACAAGAGACTGAAAGCCTCACTGATGATATACCAGTAGATACCAAACCCTTTGAGAGCAAATAATCTAACAGCATTATGGAAGATGATGTTGAAATTATTAGTCGAGTGTTGCAAGACCTCAATTCAAAAGAATTTCCTTTGGACGACAAGCTTGAATCTTCTTCTGAGCCAAGTATGGACAATAATATTATTGAACCAGAGCAAACAGAGTCAAGGGCTGAAAAGCTCCTAATGCAGGACAGATCAAAATGCAGAGGCAACCCCTTCTATAGAAACAGGCTTGTTGGAAATCAACAAGCTGAGACTGGAAACCCCCCTGCAAGTTTTGAAAAAGCAGACCCTGTGCCTGTCCCTCCTTGAAAGTCTGGGAGAGCTACTAAACCAGTGATACACCTCAGTTATGACTCCCCAGGGAGACCTACAGACCTTCCACTACATGTTGTACACAAGGGGTGTATATCTCTGAAAACTCTCCCCAAGCTGAGCTATTCTGCTACCTCAAAGTTGATAGTTAAACCTTTGAATTATAGAACCAATGCACTTGCCCCATGCAGCCCTAATGTAGCTGATAGGGATGGGCCCCAAGCCATGTGGGTTAGAGTACAGGAGGTGATACAAACTAAAATGGTGAGAGTAATGTGGTTAACTGTTGAAACCGTTTGAAAATGCTAATATGTTTGTGAGACTGAATGTAAATGCGTTGCTGTGGAAATAACATTGTTAAAGTGAAAAAGTATAGTAATGCTTAGAACCAGTTTATTTTACTGATGCATCAGCTTTATTTTGTGGTATACCCAATGAGACATGCATGTATCTTAAACAGAGTTTTCATATAGAATCATATAAGTAAGTATAGACTTGACACAGACACCAAGTATTTCCAGGCAGGGAAGAGTGTAACCCCCCCTACAAATTGGGGTTTACAAAAATGTCTTCCTGGGCTCGTAAATGCCCACTGTCAGGCTGGTGTCCTGTTTTGCAGTAGTTCTATTTGTCTGCGTGAGAGTGCTCTAGCGAGTCTCTGCACTTGTCTCTTTAAGAGAGCATCTAGCCTGTGTTTTGGAAATCAGTCTGGGCTGGGTCCGAGTAATTAAGGTTCTCAACCAGCCAGACAGCCTGTTATATTGCTCCACTCTGCAGTCACTGCTTGCGTAGAGGGAGTCCTGTTAGGAAATGTGGTTATTTATTGTTTATCTGTTAGAGTAATAATGAAAAAGGAGTTTGTCTAACCTGAATTAATTTGCAGCTTGTGCTTTTGAATGGGAGCCACCATTTTGGTTCTGGACTGCCAGTATTGGACGAATCGAATCTCTGGGGACCTAAAATGGAGACTGTCCCGAGGGGGTGTATGGGAAGGAAATTCTGTAGTATTTGTAGTTTTAGATGTTTGGTGCTTAAATGGACCTGGAGGAGGAGCTCCTACTGTGATGGACAGCCTGTCAGCCAACTGAACCTTTTGGATCTAAGGGAAATCCCAGAACTGCCTGAAGCAGTGGGTCAGTCGAGCGTGGAAGATGGAGAGTGAACAGTTTGAGCGGTCAAGCAGCTGTTCCTAGGAGGAGCATAGGAGAATCAGCAGGAAGGCTCCATTAGCTTGCTGGCCATGTTCTCTGGCCAAAAGAGATTACCTATTGCAGGAGTCAGACTGTTCCAATTTCCAGCTTAGATCTGCAGCAGAGGAAAGAAAGTGTGTCAGTACTACTTGCTCCAGAAGTGATCAGCCTGCCTGAATGTGCGAAGATAGCCTTGGGTTGAAAGGTTTGCGCAGTGAAGCTGTAATTAGCAAATGGGCTATATCCAAATTGTGGCTTGGATAAATAACTGATTTAAGCGTGCTAGATGTGTTTTGTGGGTTGCGATTAGGTTCCCCATGGTGAATCCTGTTATGCTAGCTGGAGGCTTTTCAGCAATAGATCATGAACTTTTCTCAGGACTGTTCCTTCTGCTTGTGCCTTGTCATCTCATCCCAAGTCCCTGCCTGCAATCCAGAGATCATCTCGGTGAAAGATCGGCTTGAGGATTCGGCCCCCTGCTCTGCACTGTCTAACAGGTAGTGACCACCAGGAGGTGAGTCATGTAGGACCTGCTTCCCCCAGCACACCGCATCAACACCATGAGATCTTCATCTCGCCTGTCCTACATCCTAGTCTGGGTTGTGTGAGTACAAATCGGGGTAGCTCCCTGCAACAACAGCTACAAATCACTGTGTGTCAACTTATTGATTTTTTTGGGGTTATTGCTAACAGACTGAGCCATCCAGCTCAGGATTACAAATATTTGGATTGTGCACATGCTGTTTTTCTTCCTAAAGGGCCCCAACAACAGCTGCAATGCTGGCCACCCTGGGCAACGCTCCAGGCTAGCCTGTGTAAGATCTGGGTACCCAGGGATGCAAGACTAATTATCAGGGACTTACAGTGCATGCTGAATCAGCTGGAAGTAAATCAGAGTGCCAATCATTTTACTAAATTCATGCCCCTTCCTTGTTCACTTCCCCTGAATAAACCTGATAATCTGTTTCATGTTTAACCTGACTAGTGTGCCTATTACTAGTTGGGTCACAGTGAAAGGTCTCGCATTGAGTATTACTGATCTTATTTTCCTGGGGATCTCCAGGGCAATTGCAGCAGATCCAGCCCTGATGATAAGTGCAAGGGTTGTGAGCATATTTTTACTGTTATCCTGTGTATGCAAATTGTTCTATGGTATTACTGTTTAGGCCACTAGAAGGGTTGGTGGGTGGTTATAGCATAGTAAAGGAAAGTCCATTTTAGCTTTGAAGGAGGGCCAGCCTAGGGTGCTGAGCACATTGCAGTGATGGGTTCAAGTGGGGGTTGATGCAGCGAGTCTGGCTATCTTGTGATATGTTTGCTGAAGTCTATTTATAAGTCGGTAAACACTAAACTTAGTATTGCCTATCAAACCAGCCATGCTCTCACCCCCTCTGCTAGACTTGCCATGCCCGTGGGATACTCCTTCCCTCACTTAACTACGGGATTGCCACCTGTATCTCTGCATGTAAATCCATTCTTAGAAAATGGGATGTCACCTACAATAATATCAGTTGGTATGCATCCTCCTCCCATCAGCTGAAACAACACTGCATCCTTTATTCAGACCTTGAATGGCTTCCTCCTCACTTGTCTAGGTCATATGCTTTTTGGCTCCATTATTGACAGCATTATTAGATCACAAACTCCCAAGCCCCTAGCGGATCTCTTTCAAAAACAGTCATCCTTCTATGACCTATGCTCTGCTGATTATGCCCCTGCTCACGTCCCTAGACACACTACTTCAAAAGGCTCCGATGCTGTTGACTGTCATGCACCTCAATACTGGAACTCCCTCCCATTAACTATTCACCAGGCTCTGTCCCATGTCTCTTTCAAGAAGGAACTATGAAATCATCTCATTCTGTCCTGCAAATGCTCCTGTTTCAAACCATCTTAGGCCTTTTGACCCTAATACTCAGTATCCCCTGCCTATTTTAGATTTGTCCTCCTCTACAATCTGCACTTACCTGTAGCCTGCTTGGCTTACCTCCTCTATATTACTGTCTCATACCATTCATCCTTGACTGTATTTTCTTACTCTATTTCCACCCTCCTATTTCTATCTACCCTTCTCCTATCCTTCATCCAATTTTTTTTTCTCGATAACTACAGTATTACTGATATTGTTGTTTTCTCCTCATTCCAATGTTTGATCTATTTTTGCAATGTTTATATTTCAGTTTTTTGTAGTGCTATTTTTGTCTCTCATTCCTGCATATTTCTGTTGACACTATATTTATATTGCATCATTGTTATTTTGTCCTTGTCTGTTTGTACAAATTTCATTCACAGTATCTAAAAGAGTATACCTTTTTTTTTGTATACGTGTAATTGTGTCTTATGTTTGTTTCTGTACCCTCCTAGATCATGCCTGAAAATAGTCATTGTTATGGGTAGTGCACCTACCCGGTAAGCAAAAACTAAATAAATAAATAAAGTGTGGGTTTTGCCGTGATAAGTATCGGAGCTCCACAATGGAGGCCCAGGAGTAGCATTACTGAGGCAATGGTCCTTCTGTAGTGTGGTGTGAGGTGGGTGCAGTGTGGTACAGCAGGCCAGTCTTCTGCTGAATGATTTTATGACTTTATCTGAATAAATATTGAATGATAGGTTTGCATCAAGGGTTAACCCAAGGTATTTGAAAGTGGTTACCCCTTTCAGTGCTTCACCTGTTGAGGTCATTACTGCCAGAGGAGGGTGGTTATACAAGTCAAAGGAGGTGTGGTGGAAAAGCATTTTTTTTTTTTTTTTTAGTGTTAAGCACCAACAGGTTGGCCTTGAACCGTGCCTCCAATGACTGAAAGTCCCTCTCTAAGTCAGTGTTAAGGGAGGAAATATCATTAGAGGATTTGTAAAGTACAGCATCATCTGCATATATGTGTACTAATGCCCCACTGCAGTTTAGGGGGAGCTCAATGATAAAGATGGAGAATAATAGGGGACCCAATATGGATCCCTGGGAGACTCCCTCTGTAATGGGAGATACAGGTGATACAGTACCAGCCCATTTGATGCATTGTACCCTGTTTGTTAGGTAGCTAACTAGCTAAGAGTGGGAGAGGTGGTCAAGCCCAAATTTCTGAAGTTTTGTTAGGAGAAGCTGGTGATTGATGAAATCAAAAGCTTTCATGAGGTCCATGAAAGATGCCCCAGTTGCCTCACCATTATCCGTGGCCTGGATGATGTCTGTAGCCACCCGTGGGAGAGCAGGTTGTGTGCCATGCAATTTTTGGAAACTGTGCTGATGGATGGTTATGGCATTTATCCTGTCTAGGTATGAGTAGAGTTGATTATAGAGGATACTTTCTTGGAGTTTTGCTAGGGGACATAATATAGAGATAGGCCTGTAATTTTCGACAAAGTTATTTGGGACACTTTTATGCACAGTGACGAGTATAGCTGTCTTCCATTTGCCTGGGATAGTCTGTGTGATGAAAGATTTGTTGATTAGAAGCACTACCAGATGAGCAATGGAGGGCGCTCCCATCCTTAGGAATTTTGGTTGCAGGGAGTCAAAGCCAGGAGAACTGTTTGGGTTGAGACCATTTATCAATTTGAGGATCTCTGACCTTGTGGTGAGCTTTAGATGGAAGGGGGCAGACAGTTATCTGGGGTAGAGATCAAAGGATTGTTAGGGACAGTGGGCAGATTTTTTTTGTAATTGTCCAGGTTGGTGAAGAAGTGGTTTATTCTGGTGGTAATTTCTAAGGGGTTGGATAGAGTAGGGCCTTTAGAGATCATGGTTTGAGGGAGGTCACGTTCCTTCCCTTTGAGTAAGGAGTTGATGTGGGACCAGAACATTTTTGGGTTGGTAAGATTTTTTACCAACAGGGAACAGAAATAGTCATGCAATTTATAAGCATTCCACAGTTGTTGATAGGTTTGCCAGTCAGTCTTAAGTCCAGAGTTTCTAAAAGCTTTCCAGGCTCTATCACAGGAGCACATTTGGTGTCTTAATTCATGCGAGAGCAAGGGGGAGCGGCTTCCATTAGCCCTCCTTAACCTGAAAGGGGCATGAGAGTCAAGAATGGAGTAGAGGTCAGTAATTAAACATTTGAGTGCCTGATTTACGTCTGGTAGGGTGGTGATGGGGGTCCAATCGACAGAGGTAAGACTCTGTATGATAGTAGCTGCACTGAAATTTATAAGGTCCCATGCTTTGATGAATTTGGGTGATGATTTCTGGAAGTTATTTCTCCAGATACAGAATGTCAGGGAGCAATCACTTAGGACATCTGGGAGAATTCCAGATGCCTTGATGTTTTGAATATTGTTCATTATCATCCAGTCCAGTAGTGTGTGGTTACCTGAGTTTAGGTTGAGTTTAGTGGGTTGGTCAATTATTTGCACCAGGGTTGGCATCAGAGAGTGTGGCAAGGTCATTTGCTCTATGTGGGCCTAACCAGTCTAGGTTAAAGTCACCACTGATTATATTTTTCTGTGGGGCAACTTGTCTAAGTTAGTGAAGAATTCAGTGAAGGAGGAGGAAGCAAGGTTAGGGGGTATGTAAGCACATCCTACTGTTAACTGTTTGACTTGACCTAGGGTGATCAAGATAAGTAGGTGTTCAATTGCTGGGTTTATGGACATCCCAGGTAGTTTGCAGGATGTAAGCTCTGCTTTGGTATACATCAGCACCCCACTGCCTCTCTTAGACAGGTAATTTCCCCTGTAAGGATTGAAGCCAGGAAGTCCGATTTCATGGGAAAGTATGGAGGGTTCTAGTCAGGTTTCAGTGAGACATAAGACATCAGTTTTGTAGTGTCTGACCCAAACTTACAGTTCTGAAAATTCTGATGCTTTGAATGTTCATGTGGGCTACCTTATAACCCTTAATAATGAACAAACAGAGGATGAGGAGAGGGTGATGTGATTTATCACCCTTTTGGGACCAGGGTTCAGCTCAACATCACCAGACAACATCAGAAGGCAGGTCTGGGAATGGGTGGAGGGGAAGGGATAAATTGTGTCTTGTAGAGGCTTTTAGCCTGGGGCAGGATCAGTATGGTTTTGTTACACTGTGCAAAAGCCAGTATTCCCAGGGAGGAAGAGAAAGTTATTTGTGGTACACAATGTGAGAGAAAAAGGGAATATGGAAGGGGATCAAGGGTGAAAGGGGAGACACTCGCCCATCCATTTATATGTAAGTCCTGTTGGAGACATAGAAAGGTGATGCAGTATATTAAGAGACCCATAGTTCTGTAGGTATTTATTATAGGAGAGTGATGTATGGAGTGAGAGAGCATTGTTAGCAGCCCAAAAAGTATTGGGCAGTAGAAAAGGCATATAGATAGTTTAAAAGTAGATTAATTTCCACAAGTGAGTACAGGCAATATAAAATAAAGCCTTATCAAATTGAAGACACTGATGTCTTGGCTGCTCTACCTTGGAGGGTGAGGAAACCTAGGAAGGGGGATTGGAGACAGGTGGAAGACAGAAGGTGGTCAGGATGGAGGTGACAATTGGGAGCATATAACGTGGTGCCAGTGTGGCTTAGATTACTCCCACTGTCTTGGGAAGGGAAGGAGAAGATGGAACTAGGGATAGGGATCTGGCACAGGACAGGGGAACCAGGGAGTTAGACAAGTAGGGGGGCATGGATTGCTGTACAGCAGTAGAGGAGCAAGAGGTCAAAAGTCTTGAGAGGAGAGAGTAGGAGAAGGGTATGGTGAGAGGAGAAGGATGGATGGGGAGGGAACAATAAATGAAAAGAGAACATGAGTACATGAAAGCAGGACAGAGCCATGGTAGGTGTGGCAGAAGAGGTGGCTGGGGAGGTCAGTGTAGGGGAAGGTCAGACTGTGGTCAGGAGTACTCCCTTGATCTATAATAAAAGTAGAAGTTATCATTGTTTTCTTCCATAAACTGTTTTTTAAGTATGCAAATCAGTTATGCAAATGTATATATTACACCCAACACAGCATATACTCTTCCTAAAGGGATTACAACTTAATTTCACATGATTTATATTATAGTTATTCAGCGTTTGCTGATATTAGACATTCTTATTTTCATATTAGTAACAAATTAAAGTTAGTTAAATGTTTCCTATGTGATTATGGCCCTGATATTTAATAGGTTAGCAAGACACTAACTGAATTAGCAGTACGCTAATGTCAGGTTGCACAGGTTTGTGATATTCAGCCAGTAGTACTATGCCAGCTAGGGATGATAACACAGCTGCACTACCATAATGTATTCAGCACAGAAAAAGAGGGCAGTGATTTGACTACGCAGAGCAGCATGATATTCAGTAGGAAATATGAAAAGTAAACATTAACTCAGAACAAACCCACAGGTGGAAACCAGAAGTGCAATAACAATGGCACACCTTGTACCTCATACAAAATATCCAAGAGGATGAGAAGCAGGAGAATGGCCCCACTGAGCAACATCACAGGCCATGAAGGCTCTATGCTGTAAACAGACATTACTGTCTATTAGTCACATTCAAAGTCTTTAGTGATGAGCAAATTGTGGGCTGGTGCAGGCTCAATAGGCTCATGATCCTGCAACTGTGCATGCTGCTAGATGAGAACACCCACTGCAGTCATGCAATGTCCATTGAGCTGTAGGTGACACCAGCACTGTGCATCCTGGCCACCGGCTCACTCCAGATACCAATGGGTGATACCACCATTAGCACACAGACTGCCACCTCATGCTTGTTGGGCAAGTTCCTAGATACCATGCTGGGGAGTTCGTCGTATTCCCCAGCACACCAGTAGAACAAAAACAGCAACCATTCATCAATTCTTTTTTAATTTTTTTATTTGAATTTTGGTAACTGGGTAGGCACACTGAGATGGAATGTCCCTTTTTCAGGGGAGACTGGGGGAAAGGATTACAAAGGGAGGAATAGTGATACAATAAATATTAGCACATGGTAAATGTACGCAGACACTTTTACATGCATAATAAACAAAGCAAAATGTAACACAGGCAGTAAATTAAGTTACAACTTCAAAACTGGTATAATTGATTAAAGTCCAAGAGTGCTAACTAAGCAAAGCATGTGTACAATTAGGTATAACTGAATGCAGAGTATACAGGCACAGTGAGAAATTATTTACAACTGAGACCAACCAGAAAAAGCGCAAGTTGCATAGCACCAAAGCACAGCAAAGTAAATAAAGGGAGGATAAGCAGGCTCAGGTATGGAACTCAGAAAGATGCAGGAGAGGGGAGAGTTATGAAAGATAATAGGAGCAATCAACAGGAGCAGGTACACAGCTGAGTGGAGGCAAGGTGAGATTTGAGAGAATGCTTGAACAGGTGAATAGAGGTACAGGTCATGACAATTCTGTCAGTTTGCATTTCTAGCAGCTGTACCGGGGGCCTTTGGCTGCACCCATGTTTCCATCCGTGCACCTCCAGGGGATGGGGTGGAGGTCTACATGAATAGTAAAGGCTTCCACTCCATCAACTGCGGTGTGTGTTGCAATAGAGCACATCACCAATATCTTGGCACAGTTCTCCATCAATGCCCAGAATGCTTTCATCTGGCACAACTTTATCCTGTGCCCGAAATTCAAAGCTGGAGACATACCCAGTGGGCACTCACTTGGAGAATGTATGCCCAAGGCTCCACCACTGACCACAGCTGCTAATGATCTCATTAAACAATGACTATTTCCTGTGCAGAGGATAATGCATTCCCTGTATCCCTGAGTATTAACACCTATCCTATGACCAACATCTGTTGCAGAGGAAAGGTACAACATGGCACAGATTGCAACCCACAATGTCAATGAACATGTCTTTGGTATGCTCAAGATCCTTGGCTGTGGTTCCTTATAATACAGGTGTCAGAAGGCCTGTGCCATATTCCTTGCCTGTTGTATACTACACAGCATGGTGCTGAATGGTAGACTATGCCTGCTGGTTCCAGAGGCCAACATTTCAGTGGATGCATAAGAACATAAGAAAAGTGTCAGCAGATGGGGACTGTGATCCATCTAGTTTGCCTAAGGTGGCCACCAACCAATTATATATTTTTTTCCTAAGTTGCCCACATTGCCTGTCCCAAGCGAGTCTGAATTCCCTTACTGTCTTTGATACCAGCACTTTTGGTAGCAGGCTGTTCCATAGGTCTATCATTCTCTCAGTGAAAAGGTACTTTCTAGAGTTGCTTTTAAACTTGCCTCCCACCAGACGCAAGTTGTGCCATCTTGTACATGCCACTCTGTTTTTCCGGAAGAGGTTTTCCTTTTGAGTTGTGTTAATTCCCTTGATGTACTTACATGTTTCTATCACATCCCCCCTGTTTCTTCTCTGTTCCAGAGAGAATAAATTCAACTGTATAAGTCTTGTCTCATATAGCTTATGATGCAACCCCTGCACCATCTTTGTGGCCCTTTTCTGCACTGCCTCCAGTCGGTTGATGTCCTTTTTTAGGTGAGGCCTCCAGAACTGGACACAGTACTCGAGGTGTGGCCTCACCAAGGATTTGTAGAGGGGTATGATAACTTCCTGCTTTCTGTTCACAATATCCCTTCCTATGCATCCAAGGATACCACTTGCCTTCTGCACCGCTTTTTTGCATTGTTCTCCTACCTTTAAGCCATTGGTAATGATCGCACCCAGATCCTGTTCCATCTTTGTCTCCTCTAATAGATGCCCTTCTAGTATGTACTTTTTTCCTGGGTTCTGCTTCCCCGGATATTTTACCATACACTTCTTGGTGTTAAATTTTAACTGCCAGTTCCTGGACCATTCTTCTAATCTCCTTATGTCAGCTTCCATACCTAATGCCCCCTCTAGTGTATGCACCCTGTTGCAGAGCTTTGTATCATCTGTGAACAGGCAAACCTCCCCCTCTAGTTCATCAGAGATGTCACTGATGAATATGTTGATGAGAACTGAACCCAGCACCAACCCCTGTGGAATGTCACTGGTCACACCTCCCTCCCTTGATAATGCCCTATTGATCAAGCAGAGCCAGCAGACTAAGGGATACAGGAGCAGCTTGACAGACGTGATCCCAGGATGGCCAGAAAGGTGGGAGAGTAGAGGCACTGCATCATTACAGACCTCTTTGGAACCAGATGGTGAGTACAGAGCACACAGGAGAAGTATTGATTGAACAAAATGTATAAATCAAGGTGAAATACACCAAAACAATACAGAAACAATATAAAGCTTGTGGAAAAAGATAAAGTAGGTAGGACAAAAAAATAGCAGCTACCCAGGTGTGCGAGGGAGAGGAGATCTTGAAAACAAAATAAGCAGCCATCCAGGCAGGGTGAGGCATAGGGGTTCTGGAACAAAATAATCAGCCATCCAGATAGTGGGGAGAAGAGGCCTTGGAAAGCAAAATCAGCAACAATCCAGGCAGGGTGAGAGGTTATTAAAAGAAAAAATGCAGCCTTCCAGGTAGGGGAAGGTTGGAGGAGTGGTCCTGAAACAAAATCATTAACCATCTAGGCAGGGGGTAGAAGGGATCTTGAAAACAAAGCAAGTAGCCACCCAGGTGGGGTGGAAGGAGGCCAGAAACAAAATAAGCAGCCAACGAGGCAATAAGGGGAAAGGTTCTGAAACAAAAGAAGTAGCTGGGTGTGGGGGGGAGGGGGTAGAATCTTGAAAACAAAATAAGCAGCCATCCAGGGAGAGAGGTCAGTGGCAGGGGATTACAGAAGGAGAGCCATTCAGGCAGGGAGGGCTGGCTGGGTGAGTGGAAAATATGGATCTGTGACATCCAGGCATATGGAGGGTGGTGGAAAAAATAGGTTAGTGCAAAGGCATTCATGACACCCCTATGTGTGATGCATGCTCCTATCACAGACACGGGGCTGGCACTAGCAATATATCCTGGTGGGCTGCTGTGGGCACATTCCAGAATATACCACTTCTGACAATTGTTTCTTTAAGCTGAAAGGGGGAAACTTTGGGAGTTATGTGAGGAAATACTTCTTAACTGAAAGAGTTCTGGATGACTGGAACAGTCCTCCAGTAGAGGAAGTAGGGGTGAAAACAGTGTTGGGCATCAGGCATGCATGGGATAGACACAATGGAAGCATAGGTGGGAGGGAGCTAGAAATCAAGTAGGGTCTGCAGTGACAGAATAGGCAAGCATAAATGGGTAGGCTAGGTGGGGCAAGTGGTTCTTCTGTTGTCAGATTCAATGTTTCTATATGAGGGGCAGGTGCTGGAATGGGGGAGTCACCCATGGTCATAGTCCCACAATGTAGTGACCATGGCGAAGAGCAGGTCACAGCCAGTGATGAGTGGCAGGACACTCCCATGATAGGCAGAGCGTTCTGGGGGTGCCGCGCATATGGCTGCCTGCACTGCATGGGATGGACATATGCTGGGGTGTCTGCCATGGAGTGACACTCACTACACTTTCGTGGCCAACACTGTGGGTGGCTTCTGCATCCACCTTGACTATGGCAGTGGTCTCTAGCACAGCGGTCGTCCCCCCACCAGAGCCAGTCACCAGGAACTACTCCAGTGTCCCCAAGCCTGCTTCCAGGAATGCTTTATGCTCTTCTTGACACACCTCGATGTGCTGCTCATGAGCCTGCAAAATGCCCCTCATGTGACCTATCTCAGCATACAGGCCCTCCTTAGCCCCCATGGCAGCCTTCAGCAGCTGCCTATTGGTGGCCGCTTGCTGCTTGCATGAACTGTTCCAGAGGACAGGGTCAGGCTGCACCCTGGCCTGTTGTCTGGGCTAGAGTGGCACCATAGTGGGTGTTGTGCCCAGGAGAGTAAGACAGCCAGTGTGGTACAGCAGTGACTGTGGTGGGGAGAGTGGACTGGGGTGGCACAGCAGTGGCTGTGCTATGGATTGTGGGCTGGGGTGGCACAGCAGTGGATATGGTGGCAGCACAGCAGTTGCTGTTCTGGGGAGAGTGGATCAGGGCAGCACACTGGTGGTGTTCAGGGAAGGGGGTGGCTGGTCCCCATTATTAGAAGGGCCAGCAGATCAGTGATGGTAGGAAGCATGAGTGGATTAATCCCTGAGGGTGGCCCCTGCTGCCATCCTGTCTCTCGCAGGTGTCTGAGCTGCTGGAGGATACATCCTGCTGTCTCCACTCCTCCATAAAGGTCTCATCATCACTGTCACTGTCATCCTGCTCCACTCCTGCATGTGTTGCACAAATGAGCACAACCATCTTGATGTCTTGGGTGGGTCCTCAGCAACAGTGTCAAACACATGGGACTGGGCTATTGAGAGAAGAGAAGGACATTGCTAAGTAATGCATGTACCAGTGGGTGGGCAATGTCAGCATGCAGATCCAGTGTATAGTGTATGGTAGAATGCTGTTGAGCTTGGAAATCCATGCTCTCAACAGCGTTGTTGTGTGGCACTAGCTACATCATCGTAGCTGTTGTGCTGCACTAGCTACATAGCTAGTGCAGCATAACACCTAGAAGCTGGGTGCGTATATGCGATTGGGTGACTGGCAATGCGCGAACAATGGCCGCGGTGGTGAAACAGGCTGGAGGAACAGAAAACCACACAGGAATCAGAAGAAAAGTAATGGCAGTCTTTTTACGAGTGACCATACACTATAAAAGACTGTGTATGATCGCTCATACACAACTAGGATAGTTTTTAACTCTCAAGGTTTCCATGGTAACGAGACTTCGAAGGCACCCTTTATGTCTCCAGAATACCATGAAAACCTCAGTGAAAAATACCCTTGTTGTGTATGAGCAATCATACACAATCCTCTATATTGTGTATAGCCACACACATGCTGCCTATGCAGTCCTCATACACTCCTAGTGCTGTACACATCACACACACCATGCTTCACCAGTCATCACACAGTGTACAACACCCATGTGGCACAGTAGGAGATATCCCCACAGACGTCCACATCATCAGGACACCACAATGTAACTTATGCTCACTGTGTATTCCATCCACCATACACAACATTACAGACAGTGCATGTAGCAGTGACAGCCCACATTTGTGGTGTACCATGGTCCATGCAGGGACATGCAAGATGCGTGCATAGGGCTATGTAGGGAATGTCCACATAACACTAATGTGTGCAGTGCATTCTGTGTGCACCTTCAGTGCAGGGGCAATTGTGGTCCACTTCACCATGCCATGTCCCCCCCTCAACCCATGCCATGCATTCAACACATGACACCACTGCAGCACGAGCCACCCCCCTGTGGACCAAGTCAATGTGCTGGGGCTACTACAGTCACTCACATGGCTGTGATGGTCCCACCTGGCTCACATAGCATTGTTGGGGATCCCTGTGACTATTACAGCTGGCACAATGGCTGCCCTCAGCTCTTCAGCTGGTGCTAGGGGCTCTGCTGTGGGTAGCCACCACCTCTGGCTACCACATCTGTCCACGTCTTGGCCAGCAGTTCCTTCATGCAGTGATTGATATCAGTGGCCCACTTTTATATCTTCTCCACAGTTCTTCCTCTGCTGCACATGGCACTCACTGTCTTAGTTACATCCTGCTAACCTGCACTGATCTGGTCCCTTGTCCACATGCAGTGGCCCAATATGTCCTCCCAGGAAACTTAAGTCTGCACCATGACCATAACCTCCTCATCAGAGAAGAACAATCTTATTACCTTTCTCTCATCTCATCATGATACTTGTTGGAAAGGAGAGGATGGTCAACATTGAGTATTGTACACACATAGTGGAACACAGATCACAGGTGTAGTGGTGTATCAGCCTCATTGCTCCCTGGTCTGGACATATACATGTTCCTGAAGGGCAGGGGCAAACACCCAGTGAGCAGACTGCATATCACAAAAGAGCATGTGTAGATACAGCTACAGGCACTTGTGAAAATGGCATAAACCCACTGCTAGGCCGGCCTGGTGGTACTGAGGGTTGAGGTGCTGGATGCCACATCTTGCTCCACACTGGCGACCCAGGTTTGGGAATGGACTTGGGTCACTGGGGGTCAGCAGGGATGGGGAGGTATTGAGCATCCAAAGGACTGCTCTCCCTCTCCAGGGAGGGGGTTTCCAGGTGTCAGTGCTCTGGCGACCTCTGGCGGAGGCTGGGGGCGGAGCGCTGGTGCCTCACTAGGAGTGGGTGAGTTGGGGCATGGTGCCAGGAGGGAGCGCATGCAGACATGCACATGCTCCCCCCTTGGTATCATTGCACGCCCCTCTCACGTACAAGAAAATTGTGGAAAATATGGCGCACGGTCACAGTGGCTTGATGGCCGTCAAGGGATACATGGCTTTGGGGACACCACTGTGGCTACTGGATCCTGGTTCAGTGGGGAGTAAGGGGGACTCTCTGCCATCCCGCAGAGGGGGGGGCAAGCCATGAGGGCAGTTAGTAGTGGGGGTTCTCGAGGGCTGTGGCAGACCAGATGGCAGCTGGATGGGACGGATGCCAGGACATGAAAGCAGACTGAGGTGCCACCAGGTAAAAAGGATTAACTAAAAAAAATAAATAAATAAACCCACTGCTAGGAACACACCTGCCCCTGTTTTCCGGCCATTCCAATATACAGATACCTCCAGTATCTTACAGTATCTCTGTGGAAGGTAGATTCTGGTTCATAATTTATTTTGTTTGACCATAGGCCATTACACTTCCATAACAAACATCACAAACAGTAAAGGTAAAGAAAAAAAAAACAGCAGAAAAATATTACTAGCATACAACAGTAAAAGAACATGACATTATGAGATTTAAAAAAAAATTATAAGGAGCAGCAATTTTGGTTCTATGCCTAAGAGCTGCTTTCATGAAACTGATCAGCATTTTGGCATCCTTTACATTGGTGAGGTTCAATAATTATAGGGGTGTGGTCGTGCTCCTATAGTTATGGTTAAATCTTCACTTTTATGTTAAACTGAAAACTTTGCACTTTAATAACTTCAAACTGTTCAAGCAATTCGTATGAAATTTGGTATGTGCCATTAGGGACCAAGGATCTCTTGATGTGGCAAGTCTCATTCTGGTCGGATGTGTGCGTGTGGAGATACAGTGTCAAATGTGTAAATTACCATTTTTTATCAAATTGTTTGTCACTATGTTATTCAAAAACTGTGTGGAACTTTGGATGGAACATTGTAGGCTATATTGGTCTTGGATCACAGTGTTGCCTTTTGAAGGTTTGGTGAAGAAATATTAATCCGTTCAAAAGTTATTAAATTTCAAAAAGTTTCCCACTGTTTTATGGGTAAAGTTAGATATGAGCTTCTAATCAGGATTCTGTTTTGCAAATGGATAATCCTGCACCTCAAATGGGTAATCCTGATCTGCAAATGGGAAATCCTTTTTCATGCTGCAACCATCTTGTTTTCCGTTAGCAGTGGAAACTAAATTAAATAGCTAAAAAAATACTGGGCTTTCGTAAAGGTAGCACCCATGTTGTGTGTGTATTGTTGAGCACTACACTTTTGAGTGACTCAGTACTACTGCTGTCACTCAGAGCGAGTTGTGAAGTAGGCTGCTATATCCTGTATAGTGAGTATAGCAAGGAGCTATACTTGCTAGTACAAGATATAGGATCCTATGTGGACAATGCCAGCCAAGCTGCTCGCATAGCGTAGTGGCATGCACCACTGCTTGCGATGCCAGCAGACCCAGGTTCAGGTCTGGTTTCCAGCAAATTTTTTGTTTTAACCAATAACTTGCCCATCGGTCCACATCCCCTTGGAGTTGATTACTTTAGTTTGGAAGTGCGAGGGTTCTTGAGGCATATTCATCAAATAAAGATTTTGTGTCTGCGGAATGAAAATACTATAGCGACCGTCACTATTTGCGACAGTTGCTACAATATCAGGCGCTCTTTTGAACACGGGCTCTTTTGTGGTCACTTTATGTGATGGGCAGTCTTTTAGACTCACCTTTATCACATAAATCCTTTGTAAACACCAAGAGTTGTGTTTACCTAATCGGGGCCCATAGAATCTGAATCAGACTTTACTCTTTTTTTGTAAGTTCTTTGGAAATGCGTTTTTTAAGATGCTGAGATCCATTTTCGAAAAACTGCTAAAAAGGAATCATGAAACAGGATCCTTTTTCACAATTCACAAAGAATGATTTGTTCCTTTGCCACAGATTGCAAAAACGCAACCGTGGAAAAGGATTGTGAGCCATGGACAAGGATTCTTTTACACAAATTGTACAAAAGGAACCACAGAGAAAGATTATTTTTTGCATTTTGTGTAAAAGGGTTTCGGCATCTGAATTACATTCCCTTTTAAAAAAATGTTGAGTTTTCTGATAGTCTAGTGGTCTCTCCCCCTTCCCCCGATGTCTGCACCCATCCCCTTATATCAAAAAACATGCCCTGGGGGTGACTTATGCTGCAGTGGTGTCATGCGTTGCATGCATAGCATGTGTCTGGGGGGGGCACATGGCATGGTGAAGTGGACCACAACTGGCCCTGCACTGAAGGTGCACACAGGATAAGTGTATATTGGAATGGCCAGAAAACAGGGGCAGGGATGTTCCTAGCAGTGGGTTTATGCCATTACCACAAGTGCCTGTAGCTGTATCTACACATGCTCTTTTGTGATATGTAGTCTGCTCACTGGGTGTTTGCCCCTGCCCTTCAGAAACATGTATGTGTCCAGAACAGGGGGCAATGAGGCTGGTACACCACTGCACCTGTGATCTGTGTTCCACTATGTGTATACAATGCTCAACAATGATCATCCTCTCCTTTCCAACAGGTATTATGATGAGAGAGAGGGAGGGAATAAGGAAGAATTGCTTCTCAGATGAGGAGGTTATGGGCAGCCATGGTGCACACCTATGTGTCCTGAGAGGACCTATTGGGCCACTGCAGGTGGACAGAGGACCAGATCAATGTAGGTTTGGTAGGATGTAACTTAGGGAGTGAGTCCCGTGGGCAGCAGAGGAAGGACTGTGGACAAGGTACAAAAGTGGGCCAGGGATATCAAGCACTACATGAAGGAACTGCTGGCCAAGGCATGGACTGACTTGGTGGCCAGAGGTGGTGGCCACACACAGCAGAGCCCCTAGCACCAGCTGAAGAGCTGATGGCAGCCACTGTGCCAGCTCCAATAGTCACAGGGGTCCCCATCAGTGTTATGTGAGCCAGGCGAGACTGCCACAGCCATATGAGTGACTGCAGTAGCCCCAGCACATTGACTCAGTCCACTGGGGTGTGGCTTGTGCTGCTGTGGTGTCATGTGTGGGCATGTTTTTTGACTTAAGGGGATGGTTATCAGACATTGGGGGAGGCGGGACCACTAGACTACTGGAGAAATATTATATTATAGTGGGACGGCGATTGGTGAATGGGGAAGGGGAGAGGGACCACTTGACTACAGGGGAAATACAATATATTTGTATGAAGGGATGGAGACTGGCAAACAGGGAAGGGGAGATGGACCATTATACTACCCGGGAACTGCATTTTTTATACTGGGATGGGACAGAGACAGGGAGGGGCTACTAGACGTCTGTGGAATTTAAAAACTCAGGTAAACGTGGTTCAATGTATTTTAATAGGGTTTTCAACTTTGGTGCAAGTCTGTCATTTTTAAAAATTTTTACAATAACATTTTCTTTTTAACATATCCTTTTTCAGACCCCTCCTCATGAACAATGTTGGAGTCATTTCCCAAATCCTGCCTGACAGATGCTTTTACGGTTGGGTTGCAAAATTACCTTTCAGTCCAGATTTCTAAATTTTCCCCATACTTGTTCATAAGGTGGGATCATAAGAAGGGTATGTTGAAAAACTGGTGTCAAAATGTGTTAAAATGGCAAAGTTAGGTGCATCTGTTGACATTTCGCTATGCTAGCTCCTAACATTCATACTTTTCAATATTTCCCCCCAAATTCTCAACATAGCCACTTCTTTACATCACCTCATGAATGTGACAGCTGTCAATATTCAATTCCTGGTCAAAATGTGATTTGTCACTTGTGCCGTGGAATAACGTTGCAGTGGCATGAATGACGTTTCGGTGGACATTTGAAAATTCTTAGCCCAACATTCATGAGGTGGGGAAATAACAAGGCTATGCTGACAATTTGGTTGCTGTTTTGGCTGAAAAGGTTGTACAGCAACATACATGTATGGATCTATGGAGGGATGGCAGCGCAGGGCCCGGACCACAAGCAAAGACGGCAACACTTATACTTTCCCAAAATGTAAGAAAATTCTTGCCCAAAAAATGTTATTAATGTCCTAGTTATGGTTAAAGCAACAAAAGTAGGGAAATGTGGCTTTAGGGTTTCCAATCCTAACACTCCACTCCACTTTGAAGGCAGCAACAGGTGTGGGGTGTGCCTTGGGGTTGTCAGCCCTAATGTTTACCCCAATCTCATATACCGTACCAATCTCAAATTATTTTGCTCATAGAATAGGGTGAGCACTAGGGCTTATAACCCCAAGGCACACCCCACACCTGTTGCTGCCTGCAGGTTGGGGGTGTGGGTGGGGTGTCAGGGTTGGAAACCCTAATGCAACAATTCCTGACTTTTGTCGCTTTAACACTAACTAGTGTATTAACAAAGTTTTTTGCCAAGAATATTTTCAAACATTCTTGTAGGGTTGACTTGTATGGATTTATAAAAGCATCCAAATGTTTTGTTCTCCATGTAGAATAAAGAAGGCAGTTGGAAATTATATGAAATATGTCTTCATCTTGACCATTTTTGTAAAAAACATTTGGTATCTGATTTGTTGCATTGTTTATATCTAATTTCCAGCTTTTTCAAAGGAGTCATATCAAATCTACACAAAGCCAGAATTCTGTGGTCTTTGGGGTCAAAGGGGATATTAAATATAATTCACACCCATAGAAATATTTAAACTTGAGACAGCAATGTGCTGTTTTTTATTTAGAAAGATTGGTAATATATAAATCATATGCAATTTCCGTAAATCTAGTTTGTATTAAATTTTTGCAAGTATAGGAAATTGTTACCTCTTGAGAGAATCTTGTCAAAGGTGCCACATACAATATTCATTTGTTTTAAGGCTTCCTGTAAGTTATGCAGCCATAATGATCCTTTGTGTGTTTGTGTCCACCTCGTTTTCTCTTCATAGGCACAATTTAAGCCCGGAATTGCTAGAATGGTTTAGAATATGCAGCCAATAGCACAACATTCTCTATTTTGTTAAATACTTTAATGGCACCCGTCCAAGTTCAGCCCTAACCAACTGTTCAGGACAATATTTACCAATGCTGAGTATAGTATGATAAAACAAAGAAAATGGGACTTCAGAAGAAGGCAGCATAGAGTATTCTCAAACCTTCTATCCATAGAGCAGAATGGGATTATTCAGCATCAGCAGCCCTCAATGCTAGGATAACAGTCATGCAAGCAATAATACCCGACAGGGTGGGCGGTATTGGGCAATACCAGACCGCCCAGGGGCGTAATGAGGCCCGATGCCGCAGGCAGAGGGCCTTATAGCCCCTGGAAGGTCCGGTATTGCCCATACCGCCCACCCTGGAGGGTATTATTGCACTTAGAAAATGGTACAGAGTTAAAATGTATATAAAATATAAAAAACCCCAACAAATAATAAAAAAGCAAATAAGAAGCAATGAAGTCACTTTTGCTGTAAAGTAGTTCCTGTAGTAGTGCCAGCAGAGGGCACTGCTGTTGTTTACATTTGGTAATTTATTCCCCACTTTTCTTTTCTTGTTTACTAGTTTGTTAATGGAAAGGCCTCTGCCCTCTGCCCCCTGCCCCCTGACCCCCCCCACAAACACACACACACCAGAAACAAGTGAGAAAATGGGCTATGTATTTTAGGCCTTGTGGTCTTTGAATTAACTCAGCTATCGGTTTTCAACCCCCTCCCTACCACAGAGTTACTATCAGACTACGTGGATTGCGAGCGCAATTCTAAAATGAGCGGACATTAAGGAGCTGTTGCCCATTTTCAATTTTAGCCCATCCCCTGTTAAGGTATGAAAATATATGCCCATTTGCCGATCGTGGTAAGTTGTATAGTGTGGTATTGTTGTGGCAGGCTGGGAGAGGTGCGCAGTGCGCTTGACAGCCATTTTGTGAAGCCGATTGGTTTGTCGGCTTTCTTTTTATGTTTCAACTGTGTAATATTTATTTAAAATTATTTAAAAATAAGGGAGATTGAGGGGAACACTTTTATGGACATAGAGGCCAAGGAAGGTTTTGTCTAAGGGGAAGGAGAGGCTGGCTCGCTCGGTCATCTGTTACAAGCAGTTTTGTTTTTCCAGAGTGAGCGTGGTCGATGGGAGGAGGAATGAGAGAGCGTGGTCAACAGGAAAAGGAATGAGCAAGTAAAGCAAGCAAGAAAGATGTCTGAGTTTACCGTTAGGTTGTAGTTTAATCCAGAGCATTGTGTGCCACAGTTTAATGCCTTTGCTGTGGTCTTTTGAGTGGGAGTAATTATCCGGGTAGATGCGGTGACAGCACTCAAGCAATGTGGATTCCCTGGAGAAGTAGATGCGCTGCTGGCTTGCAGGATTTCTAGGTCAGCTGGCTTTTGTGAGAGCGAAGGGCTCTGGTACTGCATTTAAGAACAGTACTTTGGCAAGGGGTGGAAACATTTTATAGAAAATTTAGTTTGTTTGTTTAGTGGTAGTTTTGTCCTGTTGTGATGCAGGGCGGGTGGGGGAAAGATTGCTCGGAGCGGAGAAAGAGCAGTTGAAATGGGAAATAATTTACCGGGTACTGGAAGTCGTGATTTAAAAAAAAAAAAAAAACTGCTGCTTGCTGAAAACTTTTGAAATACAGCTGAACATGGTTTGTGCTTCTTTGTTGTAGAGAGCAGCTGGGAGACTTGACTGTTGATGTACTTCCCTGTCGCTAAGTGAGGGTGAAAGATGGCGGCAGTTTGAAATTGTGTGCCCAGCGCTTCAGCCAATGAGGAAGCAGGGTGCTGGGCACAAGGATACTTTGCTGGCTATTAGGCAGGTTTGAGCTGGGGCTTTTTATTTGGTGGGCATCTATTGTCTGATAGATGCCCACCTAAATAAGTGTCTCAGCCAATCAGAAGAGAGAATTATCTTTGCCCATTTTCTAAACTCCAATATATATGATTAGCCTGTTTAATGGCCTGAAGGCTTTGTTTCACATTTTTTTATTTGATTCTGAACATGTTTAGACCACAGGCCATTAGACGCCAACATAACCCCCAAATAACAATATTCCTTGACCATTTCCAACTTTTGGTTGAGCATTTAAAAGTTTAAATGCTTCCTAGTCCCAAAAATCATAATCTTAGATCTAGAGTAATTTATCAATACCTTGTGATTGATGCACAACTGGGAGAAATCAATTTCCACTGTAGCCCAATCTGTGGCAGGGAAAATAAAATCATGCCATCTGCATATGTGAGAGGCAGACATGCAGTGCCCTTAATGTTAGGAGAATAAAAATGAGGACAGTCAATATTATGCAAAATGTCATTTATATAAATATTGAATAACAGGGGGGCTACAAGACTGCCTTGTTTCACCCCTTTGTTAGACTCAAAGGGCTCAATTCTCAAAAGGGATTGTATGCTGCAAGCTCTAGGTGCACCGAACATACAGCGCAATGGCCTTGCGGCATTTTCTGGCCAGCACTTGGGATTCTAGATCCCTTGCACCACATGCTGTGAGTTAGACCAGCTTTTGCTGGTCTAACTTTGCATCTCTCAAGGGACCTTTGTACAGGGTTTGCACCAAATATTTAGTGTGAGCCATCGTAAAAAGGATACAATGTCGCAAATGCACACGACCTTCTAGAATCAGTCGCAAGGTGCACCAATGTGTTCAGTGCAGCACATAGTTTGATGCAGAGCTTGTGCAAGCCTTATGCCAACCTTTGAGAATCAAGCCCCAAGTGTTCTGTAATGTTCCCCTGGCTGTTTATTCTTATAAAAGTTATACTGTGGGAATACAAGTGCACTATTGAAAGCAAGAGATTAGGGGGGGGCTATCAAATACCTGCAGTTTTCCCCAAAGTATTCCTCTTCCTATGGAATCAAACACAGAGGTGAAATCAATATAGGCAATATAAAGTTTTACTCCCTGTGTGTGTACATATTTTTGGATCAAATAAGCAAATGTATTCAAGTGGTCAATAGTGGACATATTTCTGAAGCTGTCCTGCATAGGCGACAAAACTGCCTTGCCAGCCATCCATTCATGTAATTTGTTTAATAGGATTTTAGAGAAAATTTTAGCTGTTGCATCAATCAGGCTTATTGGTCTGAAAGTTTTTAAAATGTTGGGCTCCCTTTCTTGAATAGTAAATATTTGATTTTCAGCTCTCTGGAATGAAGAAATTATTTAAGCATTTATTAAAGAAATTCATAAGTAAAGGTACCCAGATGTTGAGATATAGTTCAAATATAACCAGCAGAAGTCTAGCGATACCAGGAGCTTTATTAGATGTACACTTTATGATCGCTTCTTCCACATCTTCAAAAGAAAATTATTGGGGAACTAAGTAAACGTTTCTCCAAGGAGCTATAAGCAGTAGGGCTGAAAGGACCATAAAAGATACTTTTAAAATAACTAATGCAATTTTTTTCTGGGATAGTAGCTACCGGGATAGAATGTAAAATGTTAGTGCCCTTGGCAACCTTTCATCACAAAGCTTATTATCCTTGTTTTTTATTATGTTATATTGTACATCTGTGCCCATATATTTGCCTGAAAATAACTGGGTAATTGCCATGTCATTTGAGCTAGCTGTCAATTGCCCATGGACAACACATCATACTGTATTAAGAACTTGCAAATACCTGCTTGTACTGTTGCTTGACTATGCTCGTCTGGAACTGCACACTGTGGGCCTGATTTCAGGATGCACATGGCAACTCATGGGTGTATGCGAGTTGTGACATGCGCTGCTGTACCGGGGACACTGTGCCCTATTCCAAGACAGGCAGGGTCCCCAGCACTTATGCCCTGCAACTTGCAGCAGCTGCAAGGTTGCACCAAGGGAATTGCAAAATGGACCTGGGTGCCGCAAGTCACTGATCAGGAAGAACTGCATCCTTGAAACTCCTCAGCCACAAAAACAGCCCACAAGCCCCCGTGGGCCATGGGGGGCTCAGCAGTGTGGCAGAGGTGCAAGGATGGTGCCAAATTAACTGCTCCCAGGTGCCAGCAGGTGGCACCCCAGTAATAGGGGGGCATTCCAGTGTTGGGGGGTCTATGGGGCACAGCTGTGTGTATCTTGTGGCACTGCAGGGGCGGAACCACTGTTTTGCCAGGATGGAAGCCCCTTAGACCTGTTAACAGCTGGTCTAACCCCTGCAGTGCCGCAGCAGCTCTTGTAATTGTGTAACTGAGTTACAGCAACCACCCTCTCAATATCGGGTGCAGTTCCTGCCATAACACCCCGTCCACTGTGCCATAGGGACTGCAGCCAGCAGATGTCCCCTTGGGCACAGGCTGCCTGCACCATGGTGCATGCTGCCTCCTGGAATCCTGACCAGCGTAACGCATGGTGCAAGGTGTGACTTGCGCCATTCGGTTTGGTGTATCAACTTTTGACATGCGTAAATGTCTTGGAATCAGGCCTGTGTATCTTGTAGTTAATCAGTCTGTCTCAATTTTTCTTGTCTATTCACATGGATCCTTTGTAAAAGAGCTCCTGTGCACAAAGGTTTATTTCCAAATTAATAAATAAATAAATAAAATGTTCCACTTCCTCAGCCAATTTTTCCCTATATTTTTTCTAGCTTTATTCGTTTGACTTTTGTCTAGACGGGTTGTTTCTGTGTGTTTGACTAATTTTTGAAGCTCTCTTTTTGCTTTATTACAGCTTCGAGATAGCCATGAGTTTTCCTTATGCACACCGATAGTTTTACTTTTATAGAGCATTGTTGTTGAGCTGCTATACAGCTTAGCTACAAACTCAGATGTTACCTCAGCTGAGACATCTCTTTTTATGCTCCAGATGAAACAACAGAGCTTCCAGACTTTGGAGAACTAAGGAATCTAAGGGTAATCTTTGAGTTCTAATAATAGAACTAAGGGATTTAAGGTTAAACTTTGAGTGCTAATAGCATTAGGCTGCATATTTATAGTATAATTTGATGCTGATTTAAATATAGTAGGAAAATCCAATGTTAAAACTAGGGGTAAATGATAATTTTCAACCCATGATACTATTTTAATATTTTTCAGAATATCCAAGTCCAAAACATGTGTGATAATTAGATTAATGGTGCTTTTACCAGCACCAGTTAAACAAGTGTATTCCCCCTCAGGATTGACTCAGTGGAAGATATGTGGTGCTGCCTGCATTTATATGCTTCAGGTGTAATTAGGTATACAAATGACAGAATACATTCGAGTAATGATGTACAAAGTGGGATTTAGTGCATGCCTTGTGCAATTAGGTCATTTGCATGTGCTGGTTTAATATAGCATGGTAGAGCCATGTGCAATTGTGATACCACATCTTTAGCACCATGGTCAATGCAGAGACTGCAATGACATTGTGCAATGTCACCCAGTGTCATAGTGCTACACAGACATCCCCACTATGATGTTACATTATGCCATTGTGCATGTGCATCATTGTGCTGTGCAAGTAGAGAATGTGCCCAGGAAGCACATTCTCATACATGTGTGGCTCACATATCCCCCACTCTGAAACTGTCTTAGTGCTGTGCAATTTGATGTTAGCACTGCACAAACATCAAATGTACTACACCAACACCAGGCCCACTCACTGCAGCTGCAGCAAGCCTAACAGCAGCTGTCACTGTGTCAGGAGGTTTCCATCTCACTATAAATGTTGTCTAAAAGCAGCAGGATGGTGTGAAAGGCCAGACAGCAGAATACACATTGGTAGCTTCTGAAAAATATTACTAAATAGGTTATTAGAATGTATTATAAAATATACAGGGCTATCTATCTTGCAGGCTGATTTTACTAAGGGGTGTGGTACAACAACTCAAATATTCATCTTTCATCAATTACTGGAAAAATATTCAGTAATAAAGAAACAAAAAGTTTATGTTGCATTTGTAGAGGAGCAAGAGGTCAAAAGTCTTGGGAGGAGAGAGTAGGAGAGTTGCATTTGTAGATTTTAAATCTGCTTTGATTCAATAGATAGAGATACACTATGGGTTCAGATGTTTAGTTTGGGTATTGATCCATATTTAATAATACTAATTAGGCATCTCTATTCCAATACTTGGACTAGAATATAATATTCTAACAATGGTCTGTTAACAAAAGAAATTCCTACTGCTGGTGGTGTCTGAAAAGGCTGTGTATTGGCACCTACCTTATTTAACATCTACAGTATATAGATGAATTAATTGTCAATATGGCAAGTGCTGACTTTCATTCTCCTAAATTAGCTCAAATAACGATTCCATTACTGGCCTATGCAGATACTCTAGCTATCTTTTCATTGACTAGATTAGGACTTCAGAGAAGTTTAGAGAAACTTAATTCTTTATGTAAGAAACTAAATTTATTGCATAACTCCGCTGAAAACTAAGGTAATGATATTTGGATCATGACAAAAGTATAAAAGACTTCGTTGGATGGTTCTGTACTGGACTTTGTTACAGAATTTACATATCTTGGAGTTACTTTTTCATCAAATATGAAGTGGAATAAACATATTACTCTTACAGTGGATAACATGAATAAAACAGCATCAGGTTTGAGAAGATTTAATGCTAGACATGGAGGACATAATGTAGCACCAATGATTAAAGCAATACATTCTAAATTAATCCCTCAAGGACTTTAATCTGCTGAAACTTGGGGTATTGCAGATTCAAGAAGATTAGATGTAGTTGTAAATATGACATACAAACAAACATTGGGTCTTCCTCTGAGCTCTTCAAATGCATTAGTTAGATTACAGTTAGGACAGATTCCTGTAAAAGAACTGATTCATATTCATATTCTATATTTTTGATTAAAATTACAACTATCAGATCATGTATTACTGAAAAATGTGTTAATAGAAAAAATGACTGTCAGAGAATAAAAAATCTAATTGGCTCTTACAGATAGAAATATTATTGGATTATTATGAGCTAATGAATTTAAAATATTGGATGGATGGGGGATTGTAGTTAATTTGGCTTATCTTAAAGTTATAAAAATATGTAGTAATCCTTAGAGCTAAAGAAAATGATTTATGGCTAATTAATAATTTGAAGGTTTCAAACTGGCTTGTTAATAATACAAAAGAACATAGTCTAAAGTATTACCTAACTAATTTAACTGAACCTGATTACAGAACAAGTATTACACAATTTAGACTCAAAACCTTTCCAAGCAATGTTTTGATGGCTAGATTTTCTAATTACCCAACATTTAGGGTTTTTGTCATTGTGTCATGAAAGAGCTTTAAAACTTACATCATGTAGTATTTAAATGCTCTTGGTATTTTGATCTAAGAATAACATTTCTTGGAGAAATCATTGGTTTCATGGTGTTACCAACTTGATATATTTTAGACTTATTATTCAATTCAGAGGAAATTCATATTTTAGAGAAACTATCCTTGTGTTTATTACAAACATTTCAACATAGAAAGAAAAAACTTGCTGCCTGGTCTATAAATGTGCCTTGAAATTCATAAAATCTGTAAAAATGTTATTAATATTAGACAGCACCACGTGGGTCTGGACTTTTAATTGTATTAATGTGTTTGTCTTTATATGATATTGTATTCGTATTACATTGTCTTGTTATGTCTATATTGTAATGACATTTTGTCAATAATAAATTATTTATTAGTATCACATTGGTAGGTGTTGAGCTGACCATCCTGATTGACCTGATGATTGACAGGTAGGAGCTGCTGCTGGGGAAGGTGACAGTAGGCATCAGCAAGGCTCAGGTGCAAGGTCTGGGCATCAGTGGGGCAGTACCTGGCCCATAGGATGGGCATTGACAAGTTTGCCAAACAGTGACAGCATCACCACAGTGACTTGAGCAGGAGGGAGCCGTGGTGCCTGCAGCAGTTCAGGACAATGGTGGACAGTGGCATCATGTGCAAAGCAGGTGGGTACAGCCAGCTGTATGTATGGTTGCTGTGGTTTCAGGAGTGCAGTACAGTGTCAGTGCTCCCAGATAGGTCTGTTATTTTCTCAATGATTCCAGGGCAACTTACTTCTGTTTTCTTGTTGATGACATTATATCCTATGGAAGCTGAATTGCTGTATTGTCCTCCATAACTAATGCAACTCTATGGGACCACTTTCCTTGCTGATGACTCCATTTCCCTGGGCAATACAAGAATTGCTGAAGATCTGGAGTCCTGCTGTTTGCTATAATCACCAGGGGTGTGTGATGCCATATAGACAAATGATCACTGTATGTAACTAGGCACTGTGTCAGGTTGGAGGTATATGCCCTTTACCCTGGTGTGTACTTCTAAGCAGGGTATAAGGAGCACTAAACAAAATGTTGCCAAGTCCATGCATGTGCCATGTCTATTGTATTTGATTTGTAGCATGCAGGTAGGAATGCATATGTCATGTAATCCATGGTTTACAATTATAGTTGAGAAGGTGTGACAATGTAAGACCATATCATTGAGTTTGGTTACTCCTATTGTTTGAGATCCACCCCTACTGGCGTTATGTAAACAATAAGACATGATGAGGTGTGCATTAGACAGTTCTAATTCATGACCGGGGAGCTTATAAAATGGAGCTCTATATTTTACATGGATTTAAAAATTTAAATTTATATGTTTTAATGTTAAAAGAACTAAATCTTTGATGTGTTTTTATGTAAAATAGTTCCTCCACCTTAATGTAATATGTTTTTACCCTTAACTGTTTTGAGCTATATTGGCCACTGTAGCTGTGGTTGCAGCTAGTTGTCAGGCCCCCCCCACGCACACACACAGACACACTGACACAGCTAAAAAAATTTATTTTTTTATTCCACTATTTGGTCCCGTCACCTCCTCCCGCCAACTGGTGATGGGGACAAATATGTATTTGTTTTGTTTTCTCCCCTAACACCCCCCCCACACTGAGGCCCCAGCACATGGTCATGTGAACCTGTGGAGGCATGCTTCACACCCCGTGGCACCAGCTCAGCCCCTTCCACATCCCAATACTTTGCCACCCCTCTCCACCTATGCTACCCACCAGCCCTCCATCCGCTTGGAGAAGAACTATAGGGGTGTGCCAACCCGCCCTCACCACCCTCAGGAGAGGAGAGCTGCCCACCAGTATGCTCAATGCTACTCCACCCTCCCCCTTTGCTGGCACCCCGATGACCCGAGGTCATTCCCAAATCTGGGACGCCGGTGTAGCGTGAGGTAAGGCATCCAGCACCTAAACCCTCTGTACCACCGGGCCGGCCATGCAGCTAATTTTTAAATACCTTTCATTTTACTTTAAAAAATATATGTGAACGGTTAATGAGCGGTCTGGATAGACAAGGGAACAAGCCAGTGAGCGGGCAGATGGACGGATGAGTGCTGAGACTAAAACTGTGAGCTGTTACCAGGGATGGCAGCTGTATCTTTAGTGGTAAGAAACTTTAACGAAAGAAATTTAGTGACAACATTGACTGTACTTTCCCCTTTTTCACCCAGATGACCTACAGAGGGTTTTTTTCCTTGGACGCAAGTGAAACAGGATTGAAGCGGGAGACTGGAAATGGAGTGGGTGGGCTGGTGGCTGGATCATGTAACTTTTATATGCACACAGACAAGTGAAGTAAGGGTGTTTCACAATTTTTTGTATCAGACTGTGTGTATAGAATCCTTTTATTATGTACCTGAGAGTGAGTTTTGAGTCACGATCAAGTGATGAGGAGAGCCGTTGGGCGGTGCAGCAGCAGGTTGGTTTTGTAGCTGTGATAATGATGACACAAGGACTTCAAACATGCATTGTGTCTTATCTGGCAGGACTTGCTTTATCCATGATTGGACACTTCTAATGTATGGCCAAGAACCAACGAGATTGCTCAAAATCCTTGGCCCATTTTATTTTATTTTTTTTTTGTGTGCAGTTAAAGTGTTTATTGAGATTTTCCAACTTACGTACAGTCAACAAAAGGGAAAAACATGGGTGGAGGTTGTTGGTTACACTTACAGCCTTGCTTCATTAGGTTCATCATTTAGAACAAGGGAATACACACTTACCAATTACATGTCCTATATTCAGTGTAGGTGGGTGGAGAGTCAAGGTTTCCGTGCTCCAACTAGGATTTGCGGAGGTCCTTAAGAGACTGGTGACAGTTCAAGGCAACCTGCACCCTAAACAAAAATAAAACACAAAAATCACTATTCTGTCAAGACAGACTATTGAACTATTTACATTAGATAATATAATACATTCAGTAGGCTAGACTCGGGTTAACATTTCTCATGCATAGTGTAAAGCATACAGCATAGTGTACTTTCTGTCTAGTGCTCACCCTACTCCAGTCTTAGGAATGGTATATCTATGGAAGGGTGTCCAGCATGTTTCATACCTTCCTATGGTATTGCTTGTCAGGTGTGAGAGGTGGTCCATGGGGGCTATCTGTACCATAGAGGACAGTATTTCTTGGGCTGTGGGAACCTCAGGAGTTCTCCATTTGCACAGGATGAGTCTCTTGGCCTGTATAGCTAGGACTACCAAGTGATGTTCTGGGCTGCATAGGTGGGGTGCTTCAGATTTCATACCCAGAAGAAGCAGAGGTATGGACCTTGGGATAGTTTTGTAGAGCACCTGCATCCCTATTTTGCATATATGGTCCCAGACCGCCTGTATTCTAGAACAGGTCCAGAGAATATGTATGAAGCTTCCAGACTGTGTGTGACATCTACAGCATATGTTGGAGCCCTGGACACCTTCTGCATGTAATACCACCGGAGTATACTACCAAGAGTGCAATATTTTGTTCTGTACCAATCTGCTCTTTGAATCTCTGAAATTGTTTGGGGCAGTTTGCCAGTATTCCTTCCACTGTTGGTCTGTGATAGCCATCTGGAGAGCTTTTCCCCACTTACTCCTAGATGGTTCTGATTGACTGAGTACGGTGTCCCTCAAAGCAGAGTATATTCTGCTCACAGTGCCTTTGGGGTATTCAATCCATATGGGCAGTAGGTAAAGGGACCCTCAATGTGGCTTATTTTTAACATAGTCCTGGAGAGCACCCCGGACCTGCAGATATCTCCAGAAGTCTGATGCTGGCAGGCCCCATTGTGCTTGCAGATTTGAAAATGTGTCCACCACTGTGGAGGCTGGGGCTAACAAGTCCTCGATCCTACAGACAGCCTTATCCTCCCACTCCCATCATTGCACAGGGTGCCTGCCTATGAGAATGTTCTCATTCCTCCATAGCGGGGTGAGTTTAGTCAGGGTGAGGTTTGTTCACAGTCTCCTCTGCACCTTGGCCAAGCATTGTAGGGAGGACCCAATGGTGGAGTGGGACTTCAGTTTGGGTGGGGGTGTTATTTATTAACAGTGGTAGGGAGGGGTTTTGGCTAAACTCTGTTTCTATGGCCACCCACTGAGCAGCTACTCCCCCTGTGTGTCTAAACCACTGAAGCATTTGTGTCATTTGAAAGGCCCATTTATAGCCTTCAAACCAGGGAAGGCACCAACCCCCTGCTTCCAGTGGGCCTTCAGTTTGTTCCTGCTGTACCTAGCTGGTTTCCTCTCCCAGAGCAATTTACCTGCAGCCCTATCTATTTTTAGACACCAGGAAGGGGGATGGCCAGGGTTATATGTGCTAACAGATAGAAAATCTTGGGGGCTATGATAATTTTGACAGCAGCGATTTTCCAAACCAGCGTTAAGTGGAGTTTACCCCACCTGCTCATGTCATCCATTACCTCCAGAAGAAGTGGGTGGAGGCTGTGGTCCCAGAGCTTGGAGAGTGTGGGTTTAAATTTAACTCTCATGTACGTAATGCCCTCCTCTGCCCATAGCAGACCAGTGTTACCTAGTGCTTGAGGAGTACAATGAGGGTTCAATGGGAGTACTTCAGTTTTTATTTGGTTTATACACAGGTCAGATATTTTATGGAAGCTCTGAAGTATGCCCAGTAGGAGGGGTAAAGCCTTAGGTAGATCCGAGACTGTGACTAATAAGTCATTTGCATACATAAGTGTGGCATATTCTTCTCGGCTCACTAGGATTCCTGATATCCCTTTGTCCTACCTGATTTTGGCAGCTAAGGTCTCTACTGCCAAGACAAACAACAGGGGTGATAAGGGGCAGCCTTACCTTGTACCTCATTCTAATCTAAAGGGAGGTGAGAGTGTGGAGTTTGTAAGGAGTTGGCTGGAGGGGGTGTTATATAGGGAGCCTATCCAGGTCTTGAACCGGGGGCCCCCAACCCTAACCTCCACCTCTTGGAGACTAGACCCCCTGCTGATGAAAGACCATGAGTTTGTCACACAGGAAGAAGTCAACATTTTTTTCAAAGAGAACCCCATCCAGGACACCATGACTGGGAGTATGTGGGAGACATTTAAAGTCAACATGAGGGGCAAAATTATAGGAAACATGGTGGCCAAGAAGAGGCTACATGACAAACAACTAGGCAGACTGAAAAAAGACCTGAAGAAGGCAGAAAGAGAACAAAAAGGACTAGTACAGCTGACTCTGCACTGCCCATCGGATGGAAAATCCTGGGTCTATGACTGGAGAGCAGTTCCCTTCTGTCCTGCAAAGCAGAAGTATCCATTTTCAGGCTCAAACAGAAATACTGGGAAAGAGGGGAAGATGCTGGTATATTTTTTTTTATTTGTTTAACCAGGTATAGCACACTAAGCTGAAAGCTTTTTTACAGGAGCGACCTGGGAGCACAAGGAGGTTAAGTGACTTGCTCAAGGTCACACAGTATGCAAGTGGAAGCTGTGGGATTCAAACCCAGGTCAGGTCTGCTGGATGTCACCAAATTTGTAGCTCAGAGCCTTAGACCACTGCGCTATACTACCTCCAATATAGACTAAGGAAGCAAAAAAAGGAAAGGCACATAGCACATTGAAGGGTACGGAGGGAGTAGTTCATACCACCAGCTCTAAGCTAAACAAGGTCATGGAGACTTATTACATACACCTCCTTATACATCTCCACCAGGGAGGCAAACCTACAAATCACCATAAAATTCCTAAGATCAGTGAATCTCCCTACTATTACAAAACAACAGGCCGAGATCCTAGATGACCCACTATCCATCACAGAGGTGAAGCAGGCACTGCTCTCACTATGCCCTGTGAAAGCACCAGGGGGGGGGACGGCTACACAGTGGAGTTTTGGCAAACACTGGCAGAAATAATCTCCCCTATACTGAAACAGGTGTACCCAACTCTTAATTAAATGCCCTGTTAAATCTGATTGACAGGAGCTAAACACAGGGTATAATAAGGGGTGTGAAGTAGGAAGGGCATATGGGGGAAGAAGCCCACACTCAGCACAAGTGTTTTGATTTATTTATTGGTTTCTTTTTTTTTTTAAGAAAATTATCTGAGGATCAGTGGCAGGATTTTTAGGACAGTAAATTAATAAAAAGGGAACTAGGAGAGCTTCAGTAGCAGACAAGTAGTGAAATTGCAGTATAATGTGGGGAGTGGTGCAATGCAGTGGCTGTGGGGCAGCCATATTCAGGCAGACCTTCTAGACACTGATGTGCTGCCCTATCTGCATGCATCTCTCTGGACTGCGGGATGAGGTAGCCAGACTCAGAGCGGAAGTAAACTGGGTCAGGAGTACCATCACCCCTATCCAGAGACCACCCAGTCCAATGCAACTGCCTCAAAGGATGCAGAGAACGAGGAGCACTTGGATGACAGTGGGCTCAGGGAGGGTTAGAGCGGTCAGGCAGAGGCACATCCCAGATCCTATTCCACTCAAAACTCATATGCCACACTGGCAAATGAGGACAACCAAATAAGGTACCCAGAGAAGTGGAAGGAAAGGATGTGGAGGTTAGCCAAGGAGGTGACCTCAAGGGGAAAGCAGTGGACCCCAGAGGAGGAGGAAGCGAATCCTGGTGGGGGACTCCATCATAAGAGGGATCCAGCTAGGAACACAGGAGGGGAGGATAGGAGGTGAGGTGCCTAACAGGTGCCATGGCATGGAGGGATGGAAGGAAGATCCTGGGGATCACTGGGAAGGCAAGACGGAGGGTGAGATGGATGTCATTATCCACTAGGTACTAATGACCTGGCAAATGGGGAGCCAAAGGAAGTTCAGGAAGAGTTTAGGAAATTGGGGAGGGGTCTCAAGCAAGTAGCTACTTCTGTCACTTTCTCAGAAGTACTACCTGCAGAGGCAAGGGAGAGCATAGGAGTGCATGCACCAGGAACTTTAACTCATGGTTGAAGAACTGGTGCTGTGAGGAAGGGTTTGATTCATTGGTGACTGGGGATCCACCTGGAGGGATGGAGGTTTGTTCAAGCCTGACGACCTGCATCCATCCTGGAGGGGAATCAAGCATTCAATGATAAGTTTAAATGCTACATTGACAAGCATTTAAACTAGCAAAGGGGGGTGGCAGGCCAGCAAGGAGGGTACCTACTTGCTCACCCCCCACAGCTAGCAGTGGAACCAGTGAACCAGAGGAGTGGCTATCTCTGCAAAGCAGTGTGCAAAAGATGGAGATTAGTGCCCAATAGGTGGATAGGCAGAAAAGGGTCAAAATTCAGCAGGACAGACAGCAAGGAAACCAGGGATAAAGGACAAATAAGTAAGGGGCTGGAGTAGAATAGTGAAACAGTCTAGGGAGGTCAAATCATGGAAAGCCATGTGTGCAAATGCCAGGAGCCTTAGCAACAAGATGGAAGATCTGGAGGCTGTCATGGTGCAGTCAGACCTGGACATTGTGGCCATCACTGAAACCTGGTGTAATGATAACCATGACTGGGAGATGGCCACCTGGCTACAACATATTCAGAAGAGACAGAGCAGAAGTGGAAGGGAGGAGGAGTGGCACTGTATGTGAAAATGACATAAGGGCCACAGAGATCCAGGAGGAACAAAATGGGGAGAGATACTGTGGGTTAAGCTGGAAAGGAAAATGGGAAGAGCCATCCGCACAGGTGTGGTCTATAGACCACCAGCCCAGGAGGAAGAAACAGATAGGGAGCTGATGCTAGCCATCCAAAGGATGGCAGACAAGGGTGAAGTAGTACTGGTTGGAGACTTCAATATTCCAGATGTGGACTGGAGCATCCCAGCAGCAGCATCAACTAGGAGCAGATTTATCCTGGACTCCCTTCAGGGTGCCTTCCTCAAGCAACTGGACATGGAACCAACTCGGCAGAAGGCAATACTGGACCTTGTGTCAAACAGGGACAGTGGTGACGGGGTAACAGTGGGGGAGCCCCTGGGGAACAGTGACCACCAGTCATTGTGGTTTGAAATCACAGAAAGAGCAGAACCAAACCACACAAAAACACGTATCCTGGATTTTAGGGGGGCAGACTTTGGGAAAATGGGGAGATACTTGAAAAGAGGCATTAAGGGAATGGGACAGGAATCAGAGGTTGAGGAACAGTGGGCAGTATTTAAAATGGGATTACAAGAACAACAGAATTATGCATTAAGCAAGTTAGCAAAAGGAAAAGGAAGAGGAGACCATTATGGTTTTTCAAAGAGGTAGCAAAGAAAGTGAAAGCCAAAAAGATTGCATTCAGGTAATACAAAAAGACACAGACAGAAGGGGATAGGGAGAAGTACCAGGAGAAGCAAAGGGAGGCAGGGAGGTCAGTAAGGGAAGCCAAAGCTCAGACAGAAGAACACATTGCAGAATCAGTGGGTAGAGGGGACAAAACCTTTTACAGGTACATAAGTGAAAAAAGAAAGTCAAAGGGAGGGATAGTGAGACTGAATGGGGAGGATGGGGGCCACGTGGAGGATGAGAACAGAAAGCTGACATATTGAACAGGTATTTCTGCTCAGTCTTTACTGAGGAAGAGGAGGGTAATGGGTCTGAAGGAGTACAAGGGTGAGAATGAAGAAATGGACACAAGTCCCTTTACATGAGAAAGAGTCCTGAAGGAACTGGAAGTAATAAGAGTTGATAAAGCAATGGGGCCAGATGGGGTGCACCCTAGGGTCCTTAAAGAACTAAGAGAGGTGGTGGCTGAACTCTGCCTCATCCTGTTTAGCTGATCACTGGAAACAGGGAGGTACCCAAAGACTGAGGACAGCAGATGTAGTCCTCTTATACAAAAAGCTGAACAAAGAGGAAGCAGGGAACTGCAGACCAGTCAGCCTCACCTCGGTAGTGGGGAAGATCATGGAAGCACTACTGAAGGAGAGATTGGTGGAACATCTAGTTGTCAATGGACTACAGGACCCAAGGCAGCATGGTTTTACCAGGGGGAGGTCATGTCAGACCAACCTCATTGAATTTTTTGACTGGGTGACTAGAAAGATGGATCAGGGGAGGGCAGTGGACATGGCTTATCTGGACTTCAGCAAGGCCTTTGACACTGTGCCACATAGAAGACTATTACACAAACTGGGGAATATGGGTGTGGGCAGGACAGTAGTGTGATGGGTAGGTAACTGGCTGGGTGGCAGGACACAGAGGGTGGTGGTAAATGGCTGTCACTCCACAGAAGGAAGAGTGACCAGTGGGGTACCACAGGGATCAGTGCTGGGACCGGTCCTATTCAACATCTTCATCAGTGACATTGCACAGGACCTAGAAGGCAGAATTTCACTGTTCACTGATGACACAAAGCTCTGTAACAGAGTAGACACACCAGAGGGTGTAGACAGAATGAGAAGGGACCTGCAGAAACTTGAAGAATGGTCAGGGGTTGGCAGTTGAAATTCAATGCAAAGAAGTGCAAGATAATGCATATAGGGCAGCTGCAAAAACCCTGCGTCACATATCAGTGGGGGGTGAGGATATAGCATGCACCGAGCAGGAAAGGGATCTTGGGGTTATCATCTCTGATGACCTCAACGTAGGGAAACAGTGTGACAAGGCAGCAGGTAAAGCAAATAGGATGCTGGGATGTATAGGCAGGGCATCACCAGCAGGAAAAGGGAGGTCATAATTCCGCTATACAAGACACTAGTGAGGACCCCACCTGAGTACAGTGTACAGTTCTGGAGACCATACCTACGTAAGGACATAGACAGGGTAGAGAAGGTTCAGAGGAGGGCAACAAAGATGGTGCATGGATTGCATCACAAGTCCTATGAAGACAGGTTGAAGGAACTGAACATGTACTCCCTGGAGGAGAGGAGGGAGAGAGGGGATATGATAGAGACATACAAGTATCTCACAGGGAGGAACAGGGTGCAGGAATACACTATTTTTAAGTGAAAAAGATGTTCCAGGACTAGAGGGCATGGGATGAAGTTGGAGGGAGGACGATTCAAAGGAAACATGAGGAAGAATTTCTTCACAGAACGGGTGGTGGACAAGTGGAACACCCTGCCAGAAGAAGTGATGGGGGCTGAAACAATCAAGGGATTTAAGAATGCGTGGGATAGACATAAAGGAATTCTGGAGGTCAGGGGTAAGAGGCAACAGACTTCTAGGAAAACATAAACTGAACTTACAAGCTCAAATGGGCAGACTGGGTGGGCCATAGGCCCTTATCTGCCGACACTGTCTGTGTATCTATGTATCTATGTATGGAGTCAGAACGCCTCTTCCTCCCTACAATTCAAGAGGCAGTAAACACGGTCTTGCCCCCAAAAAAGGGAAGGACACCACATCCCCAGGTAGCTACCATCCCATAATGCTGCTGAATGTGGACAGTAAGATTTTTACCAAGGCTATTGCTCACAGGCTAAACACCTCCTCCCACAGCTCATACACCCATATCAAGTTGACTTTGTCCCCGGTAAGTATAGTGGAGACCACATGAGAACCCTAGTTAATCTGGCACACGTTGCCAAAGGCCCCACAACCCCAGCAATGATGGTAGCCATCGACTTCAAGAAGGCCTTCGACTCTCTGGAGTGGGACTATCTACATGTTTTCCTGGAGCATCTGGGGATGGGCCCCAGGTTCAAGATCTGGATAGGCTACCTATATTGCACCCCCTACCATACCCTTCCTGACTCAAAAAGCATACTTATCTATGCCGGCAGTTCCGTGGAGGTGAGCGCTTCTTCCTGTATGCCTTGCTGGGTTGGGATCTGTCCATACATCTCTGGAACTTCTGCTGATTCCTCTGGTGCAGTTTTTCTGGATCATTGCAGCTAGGGCTGGTTCTGCTCCTCATCTGTTCCCCATTTTCTGGCCGGCATTGTTGAGGTCTCTGGAGGCTTTTCTTCCAGAGGCACCAGCAGGGTGTTTTGCAGCCTCGTCTGGAGCTCTGGGGATTCAGGCCTTAGAGCTGCATACCTGTTCTTAGTCATGTGGCACATCAGCACCATCAATTCCTCTCTCTGTTGCTCGCAGTCTTCTTGGTGGGTGGTGGGCCTAGTCCTTGCTTGGGGATGATTCAGCTTGTGGTGGGAGCCATTCAGGGTGCTTTTTCTGTTACATCATGGGAGGGCCCATTCATTCACTCTCTGATATCCCTCCTCGGCCTTCATGTCCTCTAGCACACAGTCCTGCCTGTGATCTATTTCTGGCAGCAGTTTAGGGCTGTTGTGTTTAGGAGGATCGGGTCTCTGATTACGCATCTCCTTAGGCCAGTATTTTTGTAGAAAGTCCTCTAGGGCCTCCGGGATAGCGAAGAGCAGTGGCACCCCATTGTGGACTACCCGCATCATGGCCGGGTGGCAGAGAGACTACTAGAGGACTAGGCACTGCATTGTGTGGTGGGCCTGTATGTACTCTCACCTCTTGGATAAGACCTCTTTCAAAAAATCCTGATACTCAGAGATCAGGTGCCCTTGCCAGTTCAGGTGACCCATCTCTCATGAACTTGTTAGTAGATGTTGTCTAGTGGTGTAGCTGAGCAACTTTACCAATATTGCTCTCTTTTTTCTCCTTGTCGTGGCGCAGGCACTAATGTTCTTTGAACCCTTTCAATGCCCAAGTGGAACACTTGTTGCAGGCCCAGGATAGGGTAGGACCTGCTGGAGGAATTGCACTGTATCTTTCTTTTCCACTCCTTCAGGAAAACCCAGCAAGTCCAGATTGTTTCTACTGCTGTGGTTTTCTAAGTCATTCAGCTTTAGGAGAAAAGTTTGTATCATGCCATGCTGCTCTCTGTTGGTGACCTGGACCTCTTCCAGGGTGGCTTCATGTGCAGAGACCTGATGGTTGATCCTGCAAAGACAACCCTCCAGCTGCTGAATTGCTGCTGTAGTTTGTTGTGAGGCTAAACTTACCTCTGACATCTGTTGAATTAGTTTGGCAAACATACCCTCAACATCCCGGGGGTCACGCATCTCCACCAGTGGCAGCGCCATGTGTCCAGTACTGAAAACATTGGGTATGCACCAGAGATCAAGACTTGCTCCAAATGGGCAAAAAAGGTATGAAACTGTAACTGTCCTTGAGTTCTGACTGGATTAGTAATTTACTTTGATAGATGCCTACTGTATGTCGGATTTTTTCGGATAATTCCATACTATATAATTGCAGCTAATGATTCAAGCTGCCATCTTATTTTCTGCTGAAGCCACGCCCCCCTCCATTACCCATTTTATAAGATATGATTATTATTTTCTGTTTGAATAAACATAATGCTAAATGCATACAACTTAGCAATATGGGGTGTACAAGGGGTTTGGCTAACAAGTATGGCTATGTCTAAAAGGAAGGGGAAGCAGCAAAGAGGCACCAAAGGGTTCTTGTTTCCAAAGTTTAATTTCTTAACTACACCAATGAAATGTAGTGTTTATTCTATGCTGAGTCCCTGGTCTCACCTTTCAGTGGGCCAAAGCATGGCTGTGCATACCTGTTGGATGGGTTCGTGCATTGTCCCGTCGATATCTGCCCTGCACATGTGGTTGCAGAAGCACCATACTGGTGTATGTCTGGCAGCATTGAAATGTTTACAGGTGTGTGTAGTATGGATGTTGTATAGTATCATGCCATGCTGTGTGTCATGCCTCTAGGCCCATGTTGCTTGGTGCCACCCATGTGCATCTGACTGCACACACAGCTGGAGTACCCTGCACTTGTGGGTGGTGCACTGAAGCACTGCATGCACCATTCTTCTGAGTGAGAAGCTCTGCTTGTACAGCAACTGGTGGCCATCTGCACCCACCTTTGTACACTGCCCTGCCATGCTCTATGCTTCCTGGTATTGATCACATTTCACCTTTGTCCCTCTCCACAGTAACAGAACCCAGCCAGGGATGGGTAGGCCAGTTGGATGAGTCAGGGCAGCAAGCAAACAGAAGTGAAGCTCAGGCTGGACCACTGCTGGAGGCCGACTGGGAGGGCAAGTGGTCCTCTGACCCACATCCACAAAAGAACCCTGCATTGTGTGGTTCACAGTCTGTGTTGCATGTGTACATAATGCCATATGTTGCCAATATTCGGGGTGATGTCCATGTCTGTGGTTCGGCAGGTTGCATGCTTGCCTCTGAGGCTGTCACCTCAGAGGTTACATAGTGTGGAAGGCTTAAGGGTTGCTAAAGGATGCTCCAGAGACAAAATATTCTTTACTTCTTTATTTGTAGGAATCAAATGAATACTCCTTGGCAAAATTACAAAACAAATCGAACTGTACGTTTTCAAAACAAAGAAATCAAAAGAAAAATCAACAGAAATAAAAATTAGGCCAGTAGTAAATACTACTTCACCTAAGAGGTGCTCACACTTCAACACCCAAAACACATCTGATCTCAAAGTCAGAAATTCTGGCATATAAAGGATGCAAAGAGCCAGGATTGGTCCTGGCAACACTCAATCAATAAAGCACTATCTATTTTATATAAAGCATTTCTTTTTATACATTTTATGTTTTCACAATACCTCTAGGTTAACATATTAAACAGTCTGATGCAAATTTTCACAAAAAGGTTACATTGTAACATATTTGAACCCTGTTTTGGAAACGCCGTCAGGAACCACCCCATCTCTTCTGGATAAAGTAATGACGAAAGAGGCCGGCCAGCTCTTAGATAAACAGAAGAGATGCGGGGAGCTGCGGCGTCTCAAAACATACGGTCACACCCCACTACCATTTGGAGCAAAAAAAACTCCCTAAGACAGGCATCCTGCCCGATTCCGAGTTCAGGTATGCATATTCAGCTTAATATACAAAAGGCAGGCTGTCTAATTCAAAGGGTTTTCAAGAAAATTAAACGGGAGTAAAACAGCAGCACGAATGTACGCACATTCGTGCAGCAACAGCGGTAGGGAACAAAAACGGCTAGCGCATACATACTTCCCTTCTCCAGAAAAGCGCCGAATTATTTCCCACAGTATTTTTATAAGGGGTTAGAAAAATAAAAGGTCCTAGCGTTTTGGAAAACCCTCCTGATGGTGCCTCTTGTTATCATGGGAGAACCCTTCTCGTGGAGTCTCCTGTATGGTTCAATCGTGAGTCCAGAAACGGAACTTTCATTTAAACCACAGAACCATTAAATGCTTCGGTCTTGCGCATTTACTAGTAATACTATTATTGTAACTCAGACTTATAACGAATATCTCCTTCATACTTCAATTTAAAATATGAATTCCTAATACTGGGGGGCGGGGTTAACCCTGCACAATATTGCCCTGATTTCTACCGAAATTTGTAACGCTCCTAAACTGTATACAGGTTCCTCGTTTTCTCGTTTCTATAAACATAAAAAATATAAGATTCAGAGGGTGATAGATGGCCAGTCTATACACCACCTTTAGACATAACAGACAAGAACACAGGAGGACAGCATTCACTCTACGAGACAACGTAAAACATAATAATATAATAGAACAAAAAAAAGAAAGGGGCGGTTAATGCCCCTTTCACACATAGATACATAGATACATAGACAGTGTCAGCAGATAAGGGCCTGTGGCCCACCCAGTCTGCCCATTTGAGCTTGTAAGTTCAGTTTATGTTTTCCTAGAAGTCTGTTGCACCTTATCCCTGACCTCCAAAATTCCTTTATGTCTATCCCGTGCATTCTTAAATCCCGTGATTGTTTCAGCCCCCACCATTTCCTCGGTTGTGACTCTGGCCCCTCACCTGGCCCTTGGGGCACTGTCCCACCACTGACACTATAGTGTGGCAGGGGTTTGCTATCCTGTGGTTGGAATGTTATACAAACATTCCTTCTGCCCTGTGTGCAAGGCAAGGCACATTTTATTTTTAATGCACCCAATCCCTGAGGCTCTGGGCGCCTAACAAAACATGAGAAATAAGCAACAATTAAAATCAAGAAATTCCACAAAAAAGTAGAAATCAGAATTCCAATTTTTACAATCATCTATAATAATTAAAACAGTAGGAGACAAGATCATTCTATAAAAGCCAGGCCAAACAGGTGGGCTTTTAGCCCCTGCTTGAAAATATCAATCGAGGGTGCCTCCCAGACTGCAGATGGAAGCATGTTCCACAGGGCAGGTCCAGAGTCACTAAAAACTCGGTCACCGGATGTCTTGAGCCGAACCCTAGGTACGTTCAGGAGGCCGTTCAAAGAGGAGCGGAGGGAACAAGCAGAGGTTGCAGGTGTCAGGACCCCCAACAGGTAGCCAGGACCAGTCCATATAGGGCCTTATAGGTGAGCAGGCCCACCTTCAAAAGGACCCTCCACCTGACCGACAGCTAATGCAGGGCACGCAGGACCAAGGTCACATGACAGGACCCGGGCAGGCCCATCAGCAACCGGGCCACCGTGCTCTTCACCAGCTGCAGCCTGTGGAGGGACCCTCCTGTGACCCTGAAGTAAAGAGCATTACAGCAGTCAAGCCTAGAGGTAACAAAGGCATGTACCAGTGTCGGCAGATCATCAAGCAGAATGAGGGGCTTGATCCTGGTGATGTTCCACAAGTGGTAAAAAAACACTGAACTGCAGACGAGACCTGATCTTCAAAGGTCAGCCTGCTGTCCAGGATCACACCTAGATTACGCACCCTCAGGGAAGCCACCAAAGGAGCAGACCCCAGGAAAAGACCTGAGTCCACTTCAGGTTGCAAGCCATCACGCCTGCGACCCAACCCCAACTCGACCACTAGCAGCTCTGTCTTTTCTGGGTTTAGTCTCAACCAGCTAGAAACCATCAGTCATTGATTTTAGCAAGACAGATGTTAAGCATGTCGACAGCACCGGATGTTCCAGGTGCAAATGACAAATACAACTGGGCATCATCTGCATAACAGTGAAACTCCACGGTGTATTGCCGGATGATCTCACCAAGCGGCAGCATGTACACCATGAACAGCATCTGTGACAAGATTGAGCCCTGTGGAACTCCACATGACAGAGGCATTGGGGGAGGAGGAGAATTTCCCCAGTACTACCTGCTGCACCCTATTAGAGAGATAGGACTCAAACCAACTGATGACAGCACTGGCAAGTCCACAAATCTCACAGAGCCGATCAAGAAGCATGGCATGGTCCACGGTGTCAAATGCTTATGAGAGATCAAGGAGCACAAGAACTGATCTGTCTCCTCTATCTCTAGCCCTGAGTATGTCATTATGCACCCTAACTAGAGCTGTTTCTGTGCTTTGTCTAGCCTGAAAACATGACTGAAATGGCTCATAGATGTTGAAGGACACAAGGCAATCCTCAAGCTGCTGTGTCACCGATTTCTCAACAACTTTGTGGGTACTGTGCCACAGCACGCATTACACTGTAGTGCCCTGTTCACTGTGTCACAGCTTTGTATATCGGGCAATGATAATATTGCTCAGTGCCCCAGGTGGTATGCCTGTCACTGGCTGTCAGGTCCGCCAAGCTGGATGGTCTGACCTAGGTATGCATATCTGTCTGGCAGTGGTAGTCACTGGACACTGTAACATAGAAACATAGACTTTGACGGCAGATAAGGACCGCTTGGCCCACCTAGTCTTCTCATTTCCCTACCTAGAGGATAAGCTGCAGATCCTATTTAACCAACAGCCTATTTCTTCCTAGCCCCCACAAAAATTGCCTTATGTCTGTCCCATGCATTCTTGAATTCTCCCACAGTTTTAGACCCCACAACCTCCTCAGGAAGGCTGTTCAGTAAGTCCACCACCCTCTCTGTGAAAAAATACTTCTCACATTGCCCTGAGCCGTCCCCCTCTATCTTCAAATTGTGTCCCCTTGTTCTTGCATATCTCTTTTTCTGAAAGATGCTACCCTCTTGGACTTTGTTGATTCCACTGAGGTACTTAAACATTTCTATCATGTCCCTCTCCCTCCCTCCCTCCTTTCCTCAAGGGTATACATATTAAGCTCCTTTAGTCTCTCCTCGTATGACTTCTCTTGCTGACCCTGCACCATTTTAGTTGCCCTCCTCTGAACTGCCTCCATCCTGTCTATGTCCTTGCGGAGATGGGGTCTCCAGAACTGGATGCAGTACTCCAGATGGGGTCTCACCAACTGTCTGTACAGAGGGATAACAACTTCCTGTTTTCTGCTGGTGATACCTCTCCCTATACATCCCAATATCCCCCCAGCCCTCCCTACTACCTTCTCGCATTGCTTGTCAACCTTAAGGTCATCTGATATGATTACCCTAGGTCTCTTTCCATTTTTGTTGTTGTTACTACCTCCCCCATTGTGTAATCTTCCCCTGGGTTTTTGTTTCCCAGGTGCATTACTTTGCACTTCTTTGCATTGAATCCAAGCTGCCATACTTCTGACCATTCCTCCAACCTTGCCAAGTCCCTTCTCATCCTTTCCATGCCTCCTTGTGTATCAACCATGTTGCAGATCTTTGTGTCATCTGCAAAGAGGCATACTTTTCCTTCCAGTCCCTCTGCAATGTCACTTATAAAGACACTAAAAAGCACTGGACCCAGTACTGAACCTTGCGGTACCCCACTAGTAACCCCTCTTTCTTCAGAGTGGACTCCATTTACAATTACCTTCTGTGTCCTGTTGTTCATCCAATGTTTTACCCAGGCTACCATCTTGGGATCCACTCCCAGGCTAGTTAATTTGACTACTAATCTTTTGTGTGGGACTGTGTCAAATGCCTTGCTAAAGTCTAGGTAGGCCATGTCCACAGCCCCTCCCTGGTCTACTACTTTGGTCACCCAGTCAAAGAAATCAATTAGATTCATCTGACATGACCTTCCCGCTGTGAACCCATGCAGCCTTGGGTCCTGTGCCCCTCTGACCTCTAAGTACTCAACAATTCTTTCCTTCAGAAGCGATTCCATCACTTTCCCTACCACAGAGGTCAAACTGACAGGTCTGTAGTTTCCTGCCTCTGTCTTGGTCCCACTTTTGTGAAGGGGAATCACATCTGCCTTCTTCCAGTCCTCAGGTACCACACCATCCTCCCATGATTTGTTAAAAAGCATAGTCAGTGGTGTCACTAGTTGTTTGCTTAATTCTTTTAGAATTCTGTGGTGAATTCCATCTGGCCCCATTGCTTTGTCCACCTTCAGTTTTAGGAGTTCTTTCAGGACCCTTTCTTCTGTGAAAGGACTGGGATCAACCCTCCTCTCCAGAGTGCTTCTGTTAATTGGATTAGGCACCTCCCCCACTTCCTCTTTTGTGAATACTGAACAGAAGTATTCATTCAGTATCCCTGCTTTATCACTGTCACTCTCTGCCCACCCACCATCCATTCTATTCAGCCTCACTATCCCTCCCTTTGTCTTTCTACGCTCTCTGATATACCTATAAAAGGTTTTATCCCCCTTCTTAACTGAGTTAGCTATCTTTTCCTCAGTTTGTGCCTTTGCTAATCTGACTATCCTCCCTGCTTCCTTCTGCCTTAATTGGTACAGTTCTCTGTCCTGCTCCTTCTGTGTTTCCTTATACTTCCTAAATGCTATCTTTTTCTCCCTAACCTTCACCGCCACCTCTTTTGAGAACCATAGTGGCTTTTCTTTCATTTGATTTGTTTATTTGCTTCACAAAGGCTTTTGCCTCTGTGATGGCAGTTTATATTTGCCCATTGTTGCTCCACCCCTCCTCCTAGCCTGTTTGCTGAGTGCTTTTCTAAGGCACTCTCCCATCTTGCCAAAGTCAGCCCTCCTGAAGTCCAGAACCCTCACTTTTGTATGCTTGACTCTGTAGCAGGTTTATCGTGAACCACACTGTTTGGTAGTCACTTGTTCCCAAATGGCTACCAACTTCTAGATCTGAGATCCTCTCTGTCCCCATTTGAGAGTACAAGGTCTAAGATTGCTCCCTCATGAGTGGGTTCCAAAACTAGCTGTTTGAGGCATGCCACCTGAAGGGCATCAAGAATGGCCCTGCTTTGGATGTGGCTGCCATAAAGGTGCTCCAGTTAACATCTGGCATGTGAAGGTCCCCCATCAACAGTTTCTCCCCTTTCTATGCTTTCTATCATATCCTTGTCCATTCCCTCCCCCTGACATGGGGGTCTATATACAACCCTTGTGCGGATTGTGGTGCCATTTCCAGTCTCTATGGTGACCCACCGTGCCTCCTCTCCTCCCTGTTTACTCTTTTGTTCAGTTGCTTTTATCCCTTCCCTTACATAGAGAGCTACTCCCCCTTCTTCTGCCCTCCCTGTCTCTCCTGTAGGTTGTGTACCCTGGTATGTTAACATCCCAGTCATGGTTCTCTGCGTACCATGTTTCTGTGACTGCTACAATATCCAGGCATCCCTCTTCCATCAAGGCCACCAGTTCAGGGAGTGTGTTGCCCAGACTATGGGTGTTGGTACTCATTACCCTCCATTTCTTGATGGCCTTACACCTTTTTGCCCCATCCCTGTCCTTATTGCATTTGTCACTTTCTCCATTTACCCCAGCGCTTCTACCTATTGACATCTCTATGTTGGTGTCTACCTCACTTAGTACCCTGACATTTTGTGGGGGGCTAGGATTTCCCTGCTCCTTTACAGTGCCTCCCCTTGGCTAGTTTAAATACATGTCAATGAAGTATTTAAACCTATCACCTAGGATCCTGGTTCCCCTCCTGGACAGATGCAGTCCATCATGCCAGTATAGGCCTGCATCCCTCCAGGTGGACCCCCAGTCTCCAATGAAGCCAAATCTCTGAGCTCTGCACCAGTTTTTCAACCACTGATTGAATCCCATGGTGTGGAGCACCCTAGCCTCACCCATGCCATAGACAGGCAGCACCTCCGAGAAGGTTACTGTGTGTGCTATTTGTCTAAGGCCCCTCCCCATCTCCACAAATGCTTCTTGCACTGCTCTGATCCCTTTCTTGGCCAGGTCATTTGTCTCTAGGTGGACAATGACATCCAGCTCCCTCCCCTGTGCAGCTGCTCTTGCAATCCTGAGGATTCGCTCCCTGTCTCTCCCAAGCCATGGTGCCAGACAGGCTCCTTACCTCCCTCTCCCCTTCCTCCCCCAGTTCTATCTTCCTAACAATGGAGTCCCCCACCAGGAGTTGTTTCCTTCCCCTGTGGAGTCACATGCCACCCTCCTTTGGGTCTCCTTTGTGGAGGTTCCCAGCATCCTCTTTGGTCTCAACTGTGGGTGCCTCCATAAAGAAACCACACTTTTCCAGAACGGCATAGAAATTGTGGAGAGGTACAACTGGAGGGATGAGCCTCTGTTCCACCACCCTCACCGTCCCTGAGCCCACTGTGGTCCAACCACTCCTTTTTCTTGGCAACCTCTGAGGCAACGGCAGTGACCCTGGTGGTCTCCAGGCGGGGAGAGGAGGTCTCACAAATCCTGTACAACTCAGCCTGGAGATAGCAACCTCCTCCCTCAGTCCAGAAAGGTGTCTGCAGATGGGACAACACTGCATCCTCCAAAACATCTCCCGGAAGACTGCTGCTCCACAGCCACTGCACTGCACCACTCCCATCATGTCTTTTTTCTGTCCCCCTAACTGTTATTTGGAATACTTACTCTTTCCTCTGTTTATTTCTTTTTTTTTCTTCTCTTTCCTAGTTACTTACTGCCTCTGCACCCTTTTATCTCCTGATCTTCCTGTTCTAAGACAAGAAGTTCCTATATTTCTCAGTAGTCTCCTTACTTGCTCAGAGTCAGACCTCCAGCAGCTAGGGGGGATGGAGAGCTACTCTTGCCCTTCTAGGATGGTGAGTCTTTGGTGGCTCTGTGATCACTCACTTCCTGATCCCAAACAGGAAGTTCCTGTTGTCAGTTAAATCCTGTGCCTATAAAAGTAGAACTGGTTTAGGGTGGAGGGGAGGGAAGGAGGGCAATATAGTCCCAGTAGAGAAGTTTTAGTTATACCAGGAGCTCCTTCCTCCTGGAGTTCAGTCTGTCCTCTGGCAGAAGCTATCTAGGGCAGTATTTATATCTGGTCTTAACCTGGCTCCTTCTAGGTAAGCCACTCCCCCTATTTTGCAAATCTTTCTACACTTAGTTAATTTCACAGATAACAATTCCCTTCTGACACCTGTGACCAGCACCTAGATAAGTACACAGATAACAGATAACAATTTACTTCAACTACCTCTGACAAACACACCAACTTCTTTTTTTTTGTTTTTTGACCTTAATTGAAGGTTCCAGCACAAGAGATCTAGTTCTTTGTCCCAGTAGAGAAGTTTTAGTTATACCAGGAGCTCCTTCCTTCTGGAGTTCTGTCTGTCTGTACACCCTTGTGACAAGCAATGTGCAGCATACAACATGCATATGCAATCTATAGCAGCCTACCTATATCTGTACCACCTACAGTGCCATCAGCACTGGGTACCACACCATTGCATCTCACCAGAGCCGGCCTTATGTGTCATGGGGTTCTAGCAATGGTACTTATTTAGGGCACTTGAATGTAACTTAGCATGTATGTATTTGGCATAGTTGGAAGGGTCTGGCCGGGGGGGGTTCTCCACATCCAGTGTCCTGTTCATGCACACCTGCATGGCCCTGATTACTAGATGCCTGGTCTGCAGGATGCTGGGTGTGTGCCTTCTACTTATAGCCACTGTGGCTGGGACACTGCCAGTTGCACAGTGCCTTGGTGCTGCTGCAGCATGTGCTGCCTTTTTACATCTGGCCTGTCTGCCACTGTTCTGTGTCTCCTACACAGCCACATCTGACTCTATTACAGCAAGGCACACTCTTTCTATGTGCAGTCCTCCCTTGTTTGGGCACACAGTGCTGTCTCTGGTATGCCTCCACATATGCCACCATAGCTGCATGACTCTGTCCACCTTTGTGTGGCATGTCAGCCCATGTGTAGTCTGGTTGTGCATCTGACACACACAGTGTGGCACTCCTGCATCACTCACCCTGTGTGGACAGTTTGCTGAGTTCAGTGTCTTTCCTTATATAAGTGCTCTGAGTGCCACCCGTTGGTGAAGAGACATTTTGAAGATGGAGGGCAGGGACAACCTCCTGTGGTGCCAGGTCCACCTCCTGCAGGTTTTAGTTAGGAGACTTTGGGGCAGCCATCTGGACAGATGGGAAGAAAGCAGCAGCAGCCACTTGCAGGCCCATAGTAGCTGCCTAGGTCAGTGGTTCTCAAATGGTGAGGCCAGCCTCCCAAGGGAGGCCCCAAACTGTTCCATGGGAGGCCTAGTCAAGTCTGAGAATGTACAGTATTTTAAGTTTTGGATGTTTTTGTGTGAAAGGATGATGGAAACTGAATATGGATAATGGCAGGTGAATTTTCTTTACTTATGCATAAATTGGTCATGAGGAAAGCCCACTGAGCCAAATATTGTTCCTAGGTGTGTATTTATAATTAAATTGGTGACTAGGAAATGCACACTGCATCAAAGCCTGTTACTACAGTGGCAGCCATAGACATGGTCAGATATTTCCTGAGATTTCTGTGATATCTCTGGAGAAATGTCTTGCCTGCCTGCAGTTCCTCTGTGAGAGAAAATATCTTCAGATATACTACAAAATATATCGAAATATCTAAACATATCTATGGTTGCAACTGTACAGTAGGTGTCTATTTACATGTAAATTGGTGACTGGGAAAGGCACACTGAGTCCGGGTTTGTTCCTACTGTAGGTGTTTATATGTATATTAATGGGAAAGGCAGACTCATTCAAGGCTTGTTTCTGCAGTAGGTGTTTATATGTAAATTGGTAACTGGGAAAGGCACAATGAGCAAATGCCTGTTTTCAGGCATGACATAGGGCAAAAGTGCAGGAAGTTGCTTAACAACAGAGTAAGGGAGGAAGATATGAAAGTAGCTAGGATGGTTGTTCAGACAGAGGAAAAACACAGTAACAAGGGTCCAAGAATCAGAAAAGTGGAGTGTCAAGGATAACCTGGGGTGTGGGACTGGGGGTGGAGAATAATAAGTAGAATAAAAAGAGAATATACTCAGTCAGCTTTATTGCTGTGACTTTATTCCTGGTGTGCTGTGCAAAGCACTGTGAAGCCCACCAGGATAAAGTGCAGTGTCACAGTTTCCGTATGATATACGTTGCTGTGGGGAGGCCCAAGATTATTTCAGTCAGAGTAGATCAGTTGTCTTAAAGTAGCATTACCTCTTGTTCACATGCCCCCTACATCCCTGAACCTGGGGTATTCAATTTCAATTTCAATTTCAATTTTATTTATAAAGCGCCTTTCAAGACCAAGGCGCTGTACAAAATTTAAAATAATAAAATCACAACATTTAAAAGTCAGCCACAACTAGCAGAGATACGCTAATCCAAAAAGATATGTTTTTAAAGCAACTTTAACATTTTCGACGGTTGGACATTCTCTCAACCAACGAGGTAGAGAATTCCACAGGGTCAGTGCTGAAAAAGCAAAGGCACGAGATCCTGATGACTTCAATCGAACCCTGGGAATCTCCAGCAATCCCTCGTTGGCAGAATGGAGAGGGCGGAGGGGGCAATAGGGAATCAGAAGATCTTTCAGGTAACTGGGTCCCTGGTCATGTAGGGCTTTAAAGGTTAGTAAACCAACCTTAAAGGTGATCCGCCACCAAACCGGTAGCCAGTGCAGTTCGCGGAGCACAGGCATAATATGACCTGGCCCTAGAAGTCCCAGTCACGCCTGGGCTGCTGCGCTCTGCACCAGCTGGAGGCGGTGGATATCAACCCTGGTAGCCCTAGGTAGAGGGAGTTGCAGTAGTCAAGACGGGTAGTGACAAAGGCGTGGACCAATGTTGGAAGGTCCTCCAGGGGAATCAGATGTTTCACCCGGGCGATATTCCTCAGATGGTAAAAAGAGACTTGACAACAGCTGACACCTGAGATTTCAGGGTCAAACCATCATCAAAAATAACGCCCAGGTTTCGCACCTGTTTAGAGGTAGAGTGGTACGCCAACAAGTAATAAACCTGATGGTTGCCCAACTCCCACACCCATCCCCGGACGACCTGGATCCACAACCAGCACCTCAGTCTTATCTAGATTGAGTCTCAACCAGCTCGAACTCATCCACAGTCTGATCTCATCAAGGCAATTATTAAGTACAGAGAGTGCATCACCTTGACTGGAGAGAAAGGACAGATACAGCGAGTATCATCTGCATAGCAGTGAAAACCCAGACTGTATCACCTGATGATTTCTCCTAATGGCAGCATATACACTGCAAACAACATGGGAGCTAAAATGGAGCCCTGTGGTACCCCACAAGGCAGGAAGTGTCAGAGGAATAAATTCCGGTGACAACTCTCTGAAACCTGCCCATGAGGTAAGAACGAAACCATTTGAGGACTGTACCAGACAGTCCACAAAAGACCCGCAGGCGTTCCAATAGCACTCCATGGTCTACAGTGTCAAATGCAGCAGACAGATCGAGAAGGACCAGAATGGTACATGCCTTTCGATCTCTGGCCATTAGGAGGTCGCTCAATACCCAGACAAGGGCAGTCTCTGTACTATGCCTTTTCCTGTAACCAGACTGGAGAGTATCGTAGACGTAGTGAGATATAAGGTGATCATCCAATTGTAATGCAACTGCCTTTTCAATAACCTTACCAACAAATGGCAGGTTAGAGATAGGCCGGTAGTTAGCAAGACAATCTGGGTCCAAGGAGGATTTTTTAAGGAGTGGTCGAACTACCGCCTCCTTAAGGGGGTCAGGAAAGACCCCCCTCTCCAAAGACAACCAGACAATGTCTGCAAGGATTGGGTAGATAACTTCTACACAACTTACTAAAAGTGGTGTAGGACCCGGATCCAAACTACAACTAGTTAGTCGCATTGTTTGGATGATCTTCACAATGTCCCCAAATTCCGGACGGTGAAAATCTAACCAGACAGACTGAGGGCAGGCCACTTCCAATCGACCACCGCAGTCCCCCATAGGAGGGATCGGACCGATGCCGGACCTAATGCCAGCAACCTTATCCGCAAAAAACCGAGCAAACTCCTCACATCTTAACTGAGAAAAGGCTTCTCTAGACTGAAGACAGACTGGATTGCACAGTCTGTCCACAGTCCGGAAAAGCTGAGCCGGTCAATTATGTGCGGCAGAAATCTCTCTGGACAGGAATTCTGCCTTCTTACGATTGATTTCTGTTTGATAGCTATCATAATGAGCCATCAATCTAAGCCTGCCGGCATTAAGGCCTGACTTCCGCCAGTATTCACCTAACCTACTACCTCTCCTCACTCCCCTTATCTGGAGCCTGTCCTTACCCATGGCCCTGGTATCACTATTTGCTGCTATGACACTTACAGGTTCCCCTGTCTACCCTCCCTCTTTAACCTGCACAACTCCTTTCCATTTCTTATTAGCTTCCTAACTTCCCTTGTTGCCCCCTCTCACTCGTGTTTGTTCTTCTGCCTTCACCACACCATAGTGTCCAATCTTGACTATAACCTGTATTTATCTTGTCATGTGTGTATATAGTACTCATGCACTACCACTGTTATTACTCTGTGTATTATATTTAGCCCTGACTATGTTAGTTAGTTATTTAAATATTGTATGATTTTATTGTGTTCAATGTGCAGTGTAATGTTCTTGTATCCTGTCCAGGTCCATCTTGCAAATGAGCTTTGCTCAATGATGTTCGCCTGGTTAAATAAAGATTTTGATTGATTGATTGATTTTCAAATTTGAGGGAGGCTCAAAATCTTTTCCATGGCTTGCGGGAGGCTCGCCATCACAAAATGTGAGAACTAATGACCTAGGTCAATGGGAATTGTTGGATGGAGATTTGCCTATATTGTGTATGAATACAGTTAGTAAGCCATTTATTTGTGTTTACAAGCAGGTGCCCTGTTGCATTGCTTTCATTTACAGGCCCTTGCCTATTTGTTACTGTTGTTTATGGGCTGTTGCCCCTTTGTTATTTATTAAACAATTTTTATACAATTGCTGCTGTGCTGTGTGTCTTTTATAGGTGCATGTCTCTCCTCCCCCACCCCCACTTGTATTGTTCTCTGAACTATTTGAACAGTACCTGTGGCCATGCACTATATTTAATGCTATAGTCACTGCTGTATTCAGTGCTGAGCTTGTACCCTGCACTGTGTAGTAGCTCTGTGCTGTACTTTACCACTGCACATGTGCCCTGCACTGTTGCCCAGTATTCAGATGTGTTAGCATGGGCTTTCTAGGTCTGAATAGATGTGCGACCATGGTTCTGCTCTAGCGCTGATCCTGTGCTATTGCTGGCACAGTGCTAAAAAGGTTGGCTGACTATAGGGACCCTACAATCTTAAAATATGTGTAACCCTCTTGCCACTTTTCCCAGCTGGCACCCTTCCCCCCCCAAAAGAACCAGTACCCAAATCATGGCATGCAATTTGGTCTTGGCAGAGTTACTCAATTGGTACCAACCCTAGCTTTAGTGTGTATACTAGGCTCATTATCTAAAGGATGGTGGGAAGGGTGTACAGTACTAAAAAACAAACCATTGTATTTACCACCAGGTCCAGGGGAGAGGATGCTAGGCATATGCTAGACCTAACTGCAGAGGGGCCCCAAAAATGTTCACACAGAAGCAACAAGCTGATCATCCAAAGCAGTAACTGGGATTGTGCACTATGGCTTTATTCACAGATGTTACTTTAAAGCATATATGGACCCCCAATGGTTTGTCATTGCAGCACAGGTACACTCTTTTTGCAGGAACACTTTGCTAGGCAGTATTGTTTTCCACAGTAACATCTCTATCCATTTTCCAAAGTATATGCTCGTAGCCTGAACCACATCATTTAGAATCATCCTGGGCATCAGTCTATGCCAAGGGGATCTCGCTGCCCATTAACGAACTAGTTAGTCCTGCATTGAAACTCCAGATGGTGTTCCTTCCACATTTTGCCCCCAGTCTCTGTCATTCCTTCATGGTTACACCAAAAGAAAGTCTTCAGTCTCCACTTAATTTCTAAAGACTCCCAAATTGTACCTTAACTTAGCACTGTGAGGTGAAAAGGGGGTCCTGACCGGTGTGATCTAGCCTTATCTTGGGCACAAAACCTCTGATGACTTCCCAAGAGAAGTCTCCAATTCTGGGCTCACAGGTTAGTTGCTTCTTCCTCTTAGTCATGGAAAGAACAAAAGAAAGGTACCCTTTTCTCTCTGTTCAGGACCTTCAGGGGATTGCCCCTTGGATCCACCAGACATTGCAGTCCCTCTCACTCCCCCTGGAGTGAAACTAAGAGTCCTACAGGCAAACGGTTTCCACCACGTCACAGGCAAGCTGAGGATTTTACCAAACTAGGGTGAGAAATTATCAGGGCTCCCTTCTCAGAGCCCCACTGGCAGACCTGCCACTCTGACACTCTAACTCAGACCAACTGAATATTCTAAACTTCCCCTGAGCAGCTGACTCAAAAATGGGGCAGCACCCTATATGAGTGCATATTATTGAGCGACTCAATATGAGCGACTCAATAGTAATGCTTGGAAGTTGAGCTACTGGTGGAAAAAGCCACTATATCCTGTAGAGCAAGTGTAGCAGGGATCTCCAGCAGGATATGAAATGTTGCTTGGCCTAGCTCCACCAAGCTGGCTGTGTAGCGTAGCAGTGTAAGTTACCACCCTTGGAGCCAGCAACTCAGGTTCGGATCTAGTGGTAACAAAATATATATTTTTTTTCTTTCTGTTCTCTTCCAAGACCATGCCCCCCACAGAGTTGATTATATTCATTTTAGGAGTGTGGGGACTTGCCCTCTGCAAAGGGAGGTGCGGAGGGCTAGCCCCCAGCATAAAATACATATAGTGTTTTTTCATTGGATGTAGTAAGCGACCAACGCCATTTGCAATGGTCAACCTAATGTCCATCACCCTGTTTATGTTGGTTGTTTTTTTTCTCACTCTTTGTGGTCAACGTTCATTAGGAGTTGCCATTATCACATAATTCCAAAAAAGGTTATGCTGTTGCGAGAGTTCTAAAATGACATAATCATCCCTCTCTCAGGCTAGCTGAGTAAACAGTGATGTCATTATGTGGAAAGCCCTTAATGAACTCCCTACCAGCTGCCTTTTCTACCTGCCTAAGACTAGCACTAATGGGATTCTAGTAACTCCAGGGTACTGGGCTGTTACATATGGAACTGAAATAATCATCATTCATCATCACTTTATCATCCACAGATCACCAAAATCCCTCAATGATCAGTTGGTGATTTGAAAGTTACATGTTTGATCATTAAATAACAATTCTCTATTATGATAAAAAGCTTAAAACACTAGATTACATCTGTTATGTTTTAACTTTGTTTTCAATTTATCTTTTTTTTTTTTTTTCCTTTCCCCTGACGTTGGTCAATTAAATAGTGTAGACAATTCAGCATGTATTTAAGCAATATACAGTCAATTCCACTTGTGAGCAATTCGGTTGTGTGCACATTCCGTTTGTGTGCACAAAAACGCCAGGTCCCGATTCACTCCCTATACTTCCCTATGTTAAAGCGATCGGTTGTGTGCACACAGATTTTCGGATGTGTGCACTAATTTCAGGCAGAAATACAGCACAATACAACAACAGGCAATGTTTTCAGCTGCATCTGCAGGTGTTAATTGACCGATTTGTTGCTGAATGGGTAGACAGACTGAGCTGCTCTGCAGTAAGCAGTTGTAAGCAGGTGTTAATCATCTGCCTAATCACCTGTATAACTGTCAGACCTGAAGTTACCTGAGGTTAATTAAGTGAGCCTGCACAAATTTAAATGGTCAGTAGTCCTTTCCTCAGTATCTGTGTCTGTGTATTGCATATGCCATTTTTTTAACAAATCAGCATCCAGTTCCATAGCTCTAGCATTTAAAACAGAATCTTAATTAATTTCTGTCAGTGTCTATGTCTATGTACTGTACTGTATTATATTGCATATGCCTTCAAGTCAAGTTTTTTAACATTTTGAACAAATGTGTTGTTTTATTCCCTCAATCTGTTCCCAGGTAGTTTTCCTTAATAACTGCAGTACCGTGACTGCATAAAAACAGTCCCAAGATCACAGTTAACAAATTTTCGGTTGTGTGCATTTTCGGATGTGTGCACAAAACTGACTGGTCCCACTCATGTGCACACATCCGGAATTGACTGTGCCATGACAGGGAGTGGGTATATTGGTCAATTTACCACGCCTGGTGTGGTTCAGTCACGAGGTGCAGCCGAGTGACTTAACCACACCAGAAGTGGTAAATCCACCCATGTACCCACTCCCTGTCATGGTATATTGCTATTTTACAATGTTAAACTTGTTGTTTTTGTTTTTATAGCGATATAAAACTTTCACAGTGGGTATACTAGAGAATTTATTACATTCATGAGATGTGTTTTGACCAATGAGGTTACAGAATTTTCATACCCCCATTGTATAATTCCCTATAGTGTATGGTGGAATGCTGTTAGGCATGGAATTCCATGCCTGGAATATGCTTGTTCTGCTGCCGTAGTGGCACCATTGTTATAGTGTATAGTGGATCATTGTTGTGCATGGAAACCGGAGGTTCTCAAAATGTTGTTCTGCTGCAGTTCAAATGGTCATGGAATGCTCCCACGGTGACAGTCACATCAGAGCCTTACAAGATGCAGGATCAACTAGATATGAGGAAATGCAGGATTAACCAGATATTTGGAATTGAAAATAAAATTAAAATTAAAAAAATGACCCCCTACTCCACAGTTCTCTCGCTTAGCGAGCGTTATGGTCACCATGTTTTTTTTAACCCTCCCAATGTACCTGCCAGCCAATAGGAAGATGCACTAGACACATAGCCATGCCTCCTGCTTAGCAACCAGTTGGCAACCACCCTTTACCACTGAACATTTTGTCTCACACAAAAAGTAAAAGGCTTCTAAAAAAAGAGCAGTAAGTGATTTCCGGGGGCATTATACACTATATAAAATAGTGGATTGGCATCCTCATGCACAACCAGTCTTTTTGTGCCACCTCAGGGTTCTGATACCATCGGACCTCTCGAGCTTCGCTCTCAAAGTCTGATGTTATCAGAACCCCTCTGTGGCACAACAGGCTGGTTGTGCATGGATGCCCATCCACTATTCTCTATATAGTATATGGTAGAATGCTGTTATGGATAGAAATTCATGACTAGAATGGAGTTGTTATGCTGCAGTAGCTATGTCATCACAGCTGTTATGCTGCACTAGTTATGTCATTACTGCAGCATAACAACTTGGAATGCTGCCACATAGTTGTTTTCCTCAATCCAGTTAAGCAGGAAATTGCTGTTTTTTTAAACTTGAACTTGCAGAAATATCTGCAGCACAATGTGTCAGTTAAAAAAAAGAAAATGTTAAAATTTCTATTCTCTGTTGTCTTCTCTAGCTGGTTTTGTGTGATTTTCTATGCTGTGACTGCCCATACACTATAAAAGATTGTGTATGAGCAGTCATACACAAACAAGGAAATTCTTGTATCTTGAGGTTCCCTTGGTAAGAGTACTTCTCGAGCTGCGCTCTCGAGGTCATCTGTTACCAAGGAAACCTCTCGATACAAGAATATCCTCGTGATGTATGACTGCTCATACACAATCCTCTATATTCTGCTGCAGTAGTGATGTCATTATGGCAGCAGAACAACTTGGAATGCTGCCACTTAGCTGCTTTCCTCTATCCAATTAAGCTGGAAGTTGTTTTTTTTTAACCTGAACTTGCAGAAACATTTGCAGCACACTGGGTCAGTAATTTGAGTCTTCCTCCAACCCTTGAGTACCCCACCCCAAACCACCAGTTCACTGACATTTTTTTTTTTTTAGTTGTTTAACCAGGAGTAGCACACTAAGCTGAAATCTTTTTTACAGGTGCAACCTGGGAGCACAGGGAAGTTAAGTGACTTGCTCAGGGTCACACAGTATGTAAGTGGAAGCTGGGGGGAAATGAAATGCAGTGTCTGAAATGGACATGAATGCCCATACACTATAAAAGATAATGTATCGGCATCCATACACAGAAAAGCATGTGTCTTCATCTCAAGTTTTGTATGGAAACAAGTGAACCTCTCAAGCTTCTCTTTCAAGGTTGCTGATTGCCATAAAAACCTCTTGATACTGACACAGGCTTGTTGTGTATGGCTACCCATACATTATCTTCCATAGTATATGGGTAAGGACTATTGTGTATGGAATTCAATGAATTCCTAGTGTTGTTGCTCCATCATGAGCATGTCACTACCAGTTTACAACAATATAGAATGCCTGTGCACTCCACGTCATTTTTAGCGTCAACCATCACTCATTTATTTCTCTTGTCAGTTTCAGCTGTCAGTTGTAAAGATAAATACGAGTGATCGGTGATGGCTTTAGAACAGGGCACATTTCAACTACTAAGTAAGGTACAATATGAGAGTAATACAAAGTGTTACACTCACTGTTGTTGTTCTAAGGTACACGCATATAGTACTATAGAAGACAATAGAAACACAGAAACATAGAAACATAGATTTTGATGTCAGATAAGGACCACTTGGCCCACCAAGTCTGCCCATGTCCCTACCTATTGGATAAGCTGCAGATCCCAGCTAACCAACAGCCTACTTCCTCCTAACCCCCACTATAATTGCCTTATGTCTGTTCCATTCATTTTTGAATTCTCCCACTGGTTTTGATCCCATGACCTCCTCAAGAAGTCCATTCCATGCAACCACCACCTTCTCCATGAAAAAAATACTTCCTCATGTTGCCCCTGAGACATCCCCCTTCTATCTTCAAATTGTGCCTCCTTGTTCTTGCACATCCCTTTTTCTGAAATAAGCTATCCTTCTGGACTTTGTTGATTCCGTTGAGGCACTGGAAAGTTTCTATCATGTACCCCCCTCTCCCTCCTTTCCTCAAGGGTATACATGTTAAGCTCCTTTAGTCTCTCGTTGTATGGCTCCTGGTGCAGACCCTCCACCATTTTAATTGCCCTCCACTGGACTGCTTCCATCCTGTCTATGTCCTTGTGGAGATGGGGTCTCAAGAGCTGCAAGCAGTACTCCAGATGGGGTCTCACCAACTGTCTGTACAGAGGGATAACAACTTCCTGTTTTCTACTGATGATGCCTCTCACTATGCATCTCAGTATCCCTACTAGCCCTCCTTACTGCCTTCTCACATTGCTTGCCTACCTTTAGGTCATCTGATATGAATACTCCCAGATCCCTTTCCATTTTTGTTGTTGTTAGTACCCCCATTGTGTAGTCTTCCCCTGGGTTTTTGTTTCTCAGGTGCATTATTTTGTATTTCTTTTCATTGAATCTAAGCTGACATACTTTTGACCATTTCTCTAACATTGCCAAGTCCCTTCTCATCCTTTCTGCCCTCTTTCTTGTGTATCAACCCTGTTGCAGATCTTTGTGTCATCTGCAAAGTGGCATACTTTTCCTTCCAGTCCCTCCACAATGTCATCTATAAAGACATTAAAGAGGACTGGTCCCAGTACTGCACCCTGCAGTACCCTGCTAGTAACCCCCCTTTCATTGGAGTCAACTCCATTTACTATTACCCTCTGTGTCCTGTTGTTCAGCCAATTGTTGACCCAGGGTACCACCCTGGGACCCACTCCTTGGCTGGCTAACTTGTTTACTAATCTTTTTTGTGGGCTGTGTCAAATACCTTGCTAAAATCTAAATAGGCCATGTCCACAGCCACTCCCTGGTCTACTACTTTGGTCACCCAGTCAAAGAAGTATGTTAGATTTGTCTGACATGACCTTCCTGCTGTGAATCCATGTTGGCTGGGTCCTGTGTCCCACTGGCCTCTAGGTACTCAACAATTCTTTCTTTCAGAAGTGATTCCATCATTTTCCCTACCACAGAGGTCGAACTAACAGGTATGTAGTTTCCTGCCTCTCCCTTACTCCCACTTTTGTGAAGTGGAATCACATCCACCCTCCTGCAGTCCTCAGGTACCACACCATCCTCCCATGATTTGTTAAAAAGTGTGGTCAGTGGGGTCACTAGGTCTCCCCTTAGTTCTTTTAGAATTCTGATGTGAATCCCATTAGGCCCCATTGCTTTGTCCTCCTTCAGTTTTAGGAGATCTTTCAAGACCCTTTATTCTGTGAATGGACTGGTATCGACCCCCTTATGCAGAGTGCTTCTATTGTTTGGTTTAGGTACCTCCCCATCCTCTTCTTTTGTGAATACTGAGCAGAAGTATTGATTCAGTATCCCTGCTTTTTCACTGTCACCCTCTGCCCATTTATTAAGCCTCACTATCCCTCCCTTGGTCTTTCTTTGCTCCCTAATATACCCATGAAAGGGTTTTATCCTCCTTCTTAACTGAGTTGTCTATCGTTCCTCAGTTTGGGCCTTTGCTATTCTGACTACCTTCCCCGCTTCCTTCTGCTTTAATTGGTACAGTTCTCTCTCCTGCTTCTTCTGTGTTTCCTTATACATGAATTGGATAAGCAACAGTATATAATAATTTGGGGTTTATTTCTCAAGGTCATCATGACAATCAGAGACCTTTCGAGTGTCACTCTTGAGGTCTCATGGTTGTATTGACAACCTCTTGAAACAAATACAGTGTTGCTGTTCACTATTGCCCCTCCATTATCCTCTATGAGTCATTCAAAATGTATCTGACTCTCCCCTGCTAATGACACAATTGTTGTTTGTGACATCATAATCTGTTGTCATGGTGAGCACTATGATGTCATACAAAGGGGAACTGTGAGATTAACAGGGGAGAAGTATTTTTTTTTATATAGAATTTTTAGATAGCCTACCAAGATGTGCTTTAAACCTTGGAAAGGAACATTGAAACAAAGAAATGTATTCTCTAGTAAATTATAATAGCTGAAACATCTTACTGTATTTATGAAAGTACATGCTAAAGTGCAGAGATGCTGTTTAAATCATAATCTAGAGAACAATCTTAGATCATGACCTCCCTTGATGATCACATGGTGACATTTGACAATTAACTGACTACCTTTAAAAAAGTGTGAATGATGATTTACAGATTCACCTGATCCCCACATGATGGGGCCTTTAGGGGCACCCCTGCTCTAAATCCAATTTGGTGGGGCTTGTAGATCAAGGCCCATGAGTACTGGGGGAACCTCCAACATCTGGATTGGCCTTTCTGTTCGACCTACTAACCTTCTACACTGCTCCCACTTGCTCCATTTTCAACCCTTGCTCTACATGCTGCATGTCTTCCATAGCCTTTCAAATGGGTTGCTGTTTTATTGTGTTGGTGGTGCCCTCTACTCAAGCCAGGCACCGCTTGGCAGTGTGCCCATCCTATGGGCGACTGACATGCAGAGATTTGGGCTTGCATATGAACCCAGGGCATGCACATATCAGCATAATGCTCTATTGATGACCTGTCAGTGTGTGCTCTCCGAAAATCTAATTTTATTTTAAGAAATTGTTTATTGCTTTTTATGTCTGAAGTACTGTACGTTGACTTTGTCAACACTCTAGAAGAGCTTTAGAATGGAAGTTAGTGGTATGGCATGTAATGTAAAAGTCCTCTATACCTGGAGAATAACATGTCTTCTGTTATTCCCCTTATTTCTTTACAATGAGATCACTGACTATGACATCAGACCTGATTAATCAGGCTTCTGGATGGCATTTCAAGAAGGAAGCAGACCCAATAGGACATACAGTTTGGAGCTGCTTGTGTGAATTGCATACACTATGGGGAATCAGCTGGACTCACAGATCTCTTCTGGTAAAGCAAGTCACCACTGGGTCTAGATAATGATCAGAATGATTTATTGCAAAGAACATACAGAAACTAGCAACCACTCCCCTCATCCACCAATGTTTCATGCAATCAGCAGTTGCTTTGATAAGGTTGGATAGCATGCATGCAGCTTAGGGTCTCCTGATGTCTCTTTGTTAGTTATGGTGTCAGTGTTGACGAGGTCCCAAATCCCAATAATGATGTGGTATAAGGCAAAATGGTTGTAGAGAGGCAGGGAGGTCTACAAGTGAGAACTCCTATTAGGGAGATTCAAAGTTGTTAGACCAAAATAATTACTCTGTGTCCTTTAGCAAGCCAGTTAGTATCTAAGTGCTCCGGTCTACCCAGCTACAGAAATGAAAAGAAGCAGGGCCTCACTGGAAATGAGATGCTGTGTCTCAACTGGGCTATTATAGGGGAATACATTGTAAAATATAACATCAAATCGATAACACAAATCAACTTAGAGTTAAGTGCTGTTCTATACCCATCACATCTCATGCAGTACTGGATATACAACAGACACAATAAAAAGCAATTTGGTACTAAAAAGAAGCAACTGCCTACATTTGGAAATAAATACTGGTATGTTGTTTGCAGCCTGAGGGCAAACTAGCTCTTCTTTTTGTTTTCCATGACTTGTTTTCCTTCTATCACTGATGCTGCCCATCTCTGCCAGACCACCTCCCAGCCTCACCTCCCCACCCTTATCTGTCACTTGGTGGATCTCAAGGGGTCCTCAAAGGCCATTCACTCCATGATGGACTCCTGTGTGAGAGTCATCAGCCATGACCTCTCATGGATATGTTGTGAGTTGGAGACCAGCAGACAACTGGTCAGGGTGGGGCCTGAGAGTGCCAGAATCATGCTGCCATCCACTGGGGTTTTACACTTTTATTTCAACCTTCTCTCAGGCTGAAGCTGGCAAGGGCTTCATGGTGAATTTGAACATGCAGTTGCATCACCCCTCTCCAGAGCCAGGCTGTGCCCTCTCCCGTGAGCTTCTTCAGCTACTGTATGCCACCCTCTGTGGTCACCCAGGTATCATTAGTAGCATTGACAGTATTAGTCTTTCTCCATGTAGGAGGAGGAGGAAAGTATCTTCTGGGATGCTTGATCCTTCTCACCCTCACCAGCTCCTGACATTCAAGACTCATTCCTGAATCTGACTAACCAGCCACTGCACTGATAGGCTAGCAAAAGGCATACTAGCTTTGTAATGGAAGCAGATGGTCATCATCTATGAGCAATCTGCACTTTTTAACTTGCAATGGCAAACCTTTCTTGTTTGTTATTGGATCCAGTTCTAAATAGAGCCCAACAAGATCTAAAAAGTTCTTAATTTTCATCCTCTTTTGAAACATTCTGATCTGCATCTGTTTGCATATTAATGATATGCAAATTGTATGTTGATTAACCATTTCCAATTCAAGCCTCTAGAAGTTGTTTTTTATGGCATGGTTCATTTGTGTCTTAAATATTAGAATCAAACACATTTTAGAATGGGGAATTTCTCTTTTTTTAGAACCAGCTCTGCCCACCTTTACTTTTTACTGAGACAAAACTATTCTTTTGAACTGTGACTCAGTAAAAGGATTGAAACAGCCTCACAGGTTTGACTTTCTGTATGATATGGATGTTTAATTTTAAGGTGTGCTGAAATTTCCCACTGAGCATGAGGAGTACCCACTGTTATGTGTATCTGGAAAACAATTTTGTATGGACTGCCATTCATGTTCACTCCAACCCATTATGAACATACAAAACAAACAAAAGATGCCAGCAGAAGAAGGCCAAAAGGTCTACCTAGTCTACTGGTGTTATGGAGTCTTTAGTGGCAAATAAGAACTCCACACCCCCTTCCCAACTGCTACTCCTTAATTGTGCCCACCTCCTTGATCCTAATCCTCCCCTTTAACCTGTTCCATCCTCTTTCAATCCTTCCAGTGAGACCACCTCCTCTGGGAGCTCATTCTACCCTGCAATGATGAACTCTCTCCTGGACCCCCCTCAGCCTAAGACATTGCCCACTGTAGATTTGGTTCCACTGGGACTGAAGAGTCCATCTTTGTTCACCCTGTTGATGTCCTCCACATACTTAAAGGTCATAGTCATGTCCCCCCATCCCTCCTCTCCTCCAGTCTGTATATCTCCATGTCCTGTATCTGACCTTCTCCCTGAAGCCCCTCCCTCTCTCCTGCCCCCAACAAAAAACCTGACCTTTAGGGTGTACAGCTGTGTGTTACTCCTAGCCTCCAAACTCCCTCCCAAATGCATTTGCTGCTTCGCTGATGCCCAATTTCATGGTGGGGGAGTAGTATCAATGGGTGATCAGCAAGAAGAACAGATGGAGCAAGGATATGTCATGGCTTCATTCAGTGATGTGGATTGGGGGCTAGAGTTGTGTAAGAGGTCTAGTTGCAATACATGTTCTTACATGACTCTCACCCCTAGGGAAGTCACTGAATGCAATGCATACTTCACTTATTCAGCAGTCTTCACACCCAGTCAGTAAGCCTCATAGCTGAATCAATGTTTTGCTGCTTCCCAGTGTAACAGCGCATGGGGTGAGCAGCCAATGGACATGAGGGAGGGGAACAGCAAATCGACAAGTGGGGGCTGGTGCTCTGAAGATGGGGACATGCAAGTTCACAACAATTTTTTTTAATGACAAGAAGGGGTACAGAGGCCCTATGTTGGCCTGGGCTGCCACATTTTTCTACTCCTCCCACTTAAGGGAGCATGGTGGAGAGCAGCCACTATGAACCCGAGGCTCAGTGTTTGGCAGACATAGGATGGTGGAACACACAGCTGTGCCTACTGACAATTTAGTGGCCTGTTCACATTAAGCTTGCTAACACTCTGCAGTTTCCCTCACCATCACGGCATAGAGGGAACGGATTGAGGTACACAATGCTGTGTCCTAAAGAAATCAAATAGGTAAGGGGCAATGTAATAACATGGATTTAGTGGGTTGGCTTTAAATAGCACAAAGAGGGAAAAGGTTATACAGAGAATAACTAACCCCTGACTGTGAACATCAAACTGGTAACTCCACACCAAGTTAGTGCGGTGACAGCATGGGCATGAGACCACACTAAGAAGGTATGGAGTTACCAGTGAGTTCTTCACACTGATTTTTTTATTGTAAAAATAAGCATGTTTCCCAATATGAACAATGAGGTTATAGTTCCCCTTCCTAAGTGACTTCAAATAGGTTGGATGAGATCATCATAGCCCAGAAGAGGTATAAAATGAAGCCACTTGCTCTCACTGGCTCTTTGTGTGAAGGAACCCCAGAGCTTTTATGTAATTTATTTCTATTTTTTACATAGATTGTATAATTTATTTTCTCTATATATTACATTTTTGGTTCTGGTTCTGATTTGCCTGACCTGGCCCAACCAGGCTGAACTCATCAAAAATGTAAAAGCCAACTTGCACACCCCTATGCACAGATGAAAATACTTTTTTAACAATCTGCCATTCAGACTAGGGGTGAGCGAGGGACAAATTGTATTTCCCAAATACCATGAATAATGCACTATTCATTATTTGATTATGAATTATGAATATGGGCACCATTATTACTACTGTATTAGGGAAATTTTGAGCCCCAAAAAAATACACGCAGTTTAATATATGAAGCAGCCTCAAACTAGAAATTATCCCTGCTAACTGCCATGGTTAACCAGACTAAGGCAGCACTGATGCTAGATTTTGCTTCCCAATGCAAGAGTGGAGTGGGGGAGGGGGTTGTTTGATCATCATGTGCCGTGGCTTGGCATGCCCCAACAACTTTTTTTTTATGATTCCTGCTTCATACGCTGTTGTGTAGCAAGTACAAACAGCCCTATTTCTAACCTCCCTTATCCTTCTCTGAGTTGATAAAGCACCCTTGAACCACCATTGCTATGCAACCAGCTTGGAACTCCCACAAGATGGGAGGCACGTTCTCAGGCACTATGCCTTCTTGCACCAGTGTTCTCAGCGGGGGCTCAGATCCAGCAACTCATATGCTCCAGTGGATGGTCTGATTTGGCAGGACCTTGCAATCTAGCCGAACCACTGCTCCATGTATGAGGGAGTTGCCTCTTCCAGATACCACGCTGAGACCAGTCTGGGCCATGGCAGCTCCATTCTGCCAGTTTGGACCAACAGTAAAAAGTATTAAAAATATTCACTTCCCACCAGCATGTCTTCCAGGCACCAGCTACCCTAAATCTGAATTAAAACTTTAAGGTTTGAAATTTTTAAAACTCATTCAGATCTTCTTCTTCTGGTGACCTTGCTTCCATTAGGGAATGTTGTGTTTGTTTTTTTCATTTTTTATTTATTTTGAAAGTTGGATTTGCAATCTTTTAAAATCATTGCCACATGACCAGCCTGGGGAAGACCAGTCAAAAGATGGTGGTCTGCCATGGAAGCAGCTGGGTTGTGCCAGTTACCCATTGTAGGCTCATTTTTTGAACATTAAATTGTGGGTGCTATGCGGTTGGGGGATAGGGTACTGTGTATGTTTTAAAAGTTGGGCTGGGAAAATAATGCATTCACCAACCCCGTATTAAGACTTTTAGAAGCTCTCTCACTATACTGGCAGATGTCTGTGTGAATTCAGTAAGCTACTTCAGTAACATTGATGAGGTTAGTACACCCACATAGTATGAAATGAATGTGCGCACTGCTACTCTATACTGTAAGTCCATTGGGTTGAATCAAATAACGATACAGTGCAGAATACTGCAGCTCACTCTGCACTGTGATATGGCAGAAGTTGAAGGATTGCCTGTAGACTGTGAATAGAATATCTGGTGATACATTATTGTATTTTGGAGTTATGGGTGGTTTCATGATGGTGATTCCCAGAGTGGGCTGACCATCTGAGAAGGAGACTGTGGGAAAAGCTTGAATTATACAGTATTGTCCCTTAATATAGAGCAGTTGCAGACAGTTTTTAACAGTGAGTTTAGCAATTGAAAATGAAGTGGGAACAAAGAAGTTTTTCACTTTTGCATCCCCGGGATCAACAGTGCTCTTGGTATGTGTGAAAGTTGAATGTGCAATGAGTACCCTTAGCAATCCACATCCAGGGTGTGTGTCGTGCTGGGATAACGTCACACCTGGGGTATTTAGGCATGAAGCCGTAGGCTGAGTGTGACTAATCACCCCAGAAGTGATGTTATCCCAGCCTGCTTCCCCACCAGGAGTCTGATATTCTATTATACAATGGCTTGTTTGTGAAGAAACAATTTAAATAATAAAAACTACAGTTAAAGCCACAATTTTTATAAATTGTTTAATGGGGAGGAATACCTTGGAAAAAAATAGTGCTTATTGCTTTGGCCAATGGGTGATGCTGCCGGGTTTCTCACCTGTTTACTTAGTTTGTTCTTTTTTTATTTGGTTCTCTCACTTCCCCTCTACTATCAAGCTTTTATCTGTATGCCTATATTTAGCTGTCTGTCTCCCCCCATACGGAGTTGGTGCATTAGATCTCTGTATTTTCATATTTTCCTGTCAGGCATCCTCCCCCCTGCCACTTAACTATACTAGCTGCTTTCCCCCAAGGTCACAGTTAGTGACTGTACTCTGTTTCTTGTGGTATGGACAGCGTGTTTGCTGTTTAGTGTTTGTACCAGCCCAAGTCAGCAATCTGAAAGTAAAGGACTGAATGTGCCATTGCCGATAAGTAAGTACAGCTCTCTAACATGCACTCATGCACAGATATAAGAGGCAGAGTGGGACACTGCCAACAGTGAAGCTGGTCAGAGTAATGGCTGTGTTGTGTGAGAAAACTGTATTGAGTTATAGCAGTAAAAACATTACAGCAAAGTTAACTTAGAAAAAAAAGACACTTGTCTCTTTGGTGTGCCTGTCGGTTGTGAGTGTGGCAGTTTCAAAGGGCATGCTGTCTTACTATCCCACTGTCTGAGTGGACTGAGAAGCCAAGGACAGTGGCTTTAATTTACTTGTACTTTTCAATTTATTAACTAGCGGACCATGAAGCCAAGAACAGTGGCTTTACTTTACTTGTATTTTTGTATGTAGCTGTAACAGGGTGGCCGAGGGATGAAAGATGATACCGTGTGAGGAGCGACGAGTGGGGCACAGTGAAGCCAGCTGGCCAGCAGTGGAAAGTGAGGCTGATCACTGCTTGTGGAGTGATTCCCTTAACAGCTAATTCGGTCATGTGTGTACTGGGACTAGATCCATGATGTTATGCTGGGATAACATCACCGGTCCAGTCCCAGACTGATCAATCAGAGGCCAACATTCTTCCTTGCCATTGTATAATAGTAAACAACTAATGTACAGTGCCATTTAATGATCAGCAAACCAATTTAATACTTACTTCTATAAACAACGTTTAAGCTACTATAATTTATAGGAAACACATTTTCTCATATTCCATTTTTTTCCTAGTGCTCTTAACACATCATGGAAAACTACTATATCCACAAAGTCTACATAAAAAGCATTTCACTGTCCTTCACTGTCCTTATAGTGCCTCTTGTGATGGCATGCAGTGACAGAAATGAAAACATTTCACATGGGGGAGCCCACTATCTTTGATGTGGGATTGAACATACCTGACTGAGGTCTGGAGACACATTTCCTCATTATGTGTTTCATTTTTACAGTTGATTAATCAATTTTTATGTTTGCCTGTGTGCATGCGCAAGAAACATTATGTGGCAGCTTAGGAGAAAAGCGAGTTGTAGAGGTGCGGCACTGTGGCGGCCAATGGCAGCACTGCATTTGCAAGCTTGGCAGTGTTGGACCAATGCAGGCCCACTGTGCCAATGAATCTTTGGCCACCGCAATCAGGGGTCGCCCCATCATTGCCGCGTCAGCCATCCATCTCTGTGTTGGGCTGACTGTGTGATGGCGGGTGGTCTTAGAAACACAGAACATAGAATATGATGGCTAAGGACTGCTTTGCCCACCTAGTCTGCACATTCCCTATCTAATAGATAAGCTGCAGATCCTAGTTAGCCAAAAGCCTACTTCCTCCTACCACCCACTAGAATTGCCTTATGTCTGTCCCATGCATTCTTGAAGTCCCCCACTGTTTTTGACTGTACGACCTCCTCAGGAAGGCTGTTCCATGCATCTACAACCCTCTCTGTGAAGAAATACTTCCTCACATTACCTCTGAGCAGTCCCCCCTCTATCTTCAAATTGTGCCCCCTTGTTCTTGCACATCTCTTTTTCTGAAAGATGCTACCCTCTTGGACTTTGTTGATTCCCTTGAGGTATTTGAAAGTTTATATCATGTTCCCCCTTGTTGCCTAAACCCCCTTGGTGTGTAGGAAAATAATAATAATACAGATTCTTGTGTCTTGGAGTCTGCCAAGAAACATTTGTAAACAAGCAAGGAGTACGAATAAAGTTTATTATACTACTTACACCAAGCACGTGACAGAGAAAGTCACAAGGGAGATGGGTTTCTTACCACTCTCCTGAAGAATGTACATAATCTCCAGAATTATAGATCTTAGGTTCTCTAAGATCTTGTTTTTTTCTCCCTGCCCCAGCTCTCTGCCCTTCTAGAGGAGCTACAGTGAGTTGCTAATAGCTAAATACTACAGAAAAGAGCATAGCAATGGACATTACCTCATGGTTACAGATATGAGAAACAATATGTATTGGTCCTAAGTCATTCTCCACTGGATGATGACTTAGGAGACAGAATTACTAATGAGTATCATATGAGGCAGAATATGCTTCCATTAGCATTGTAGCTTGGACAAAATAAATGCTGACTGGTTTAAACTACATGTGGCATTTCTTGATTATGTATAATATAAGACATACCTGTAACAAATGATTTCTCTCTGTCAGCTTGCTTAGACAAAGAGAACTGCTGACAGGGCTTTATTACATGTGGCATATATGCCTGAGTGTAAAACACACACTACATATAATTATATGAGAATATAAGTATACAATAATCACTGATGATCCCTCAGAGTCATCTTATCAGTGATTAGGTAGATTATATATGGAATATATATGAAAGACAAACATAATCTAGATAAATGTATTATAGTGAGATACAGTATAATGAATCATGCATGATAAACATTAGCATATATTAGCAGCAAAGCACATTCCTGGCACTCATGCTTATACAATGGGTGCCCAAATCTACAGTGTTAGTGCAAAATAGCAGTATTACAGTACAATAGACCAGGAATACAGTGTGAGGTGTATGTGAGGTGTATGTGGGACGATAGGGGCATAACCCAGGTGCAACAATCCCCTCTTTGTTGCCCTAATTTCAAAAGTTGCAACACAACAAAAAGATAACAGTTAGGCACCATTCATCTACAGGCCTGAGGCACAAGCTTGATAGAGGAAATTAACTTGTCACGGTGGTGTTTCAGGGTTTTCCATAAACAACAAAATGTAATTAGAAGGGAAAATGTTAGTAAACCTTGTATTACTAGAAACCTTTGGAATAAAACTTCACAATGGGGTTTTCCAATACTAAAACAATCAGTAAATACTGATATATATTAGGTGTGCATCTGTCCTATTTGGAAGAGATTGAAGAGACAAACATAAGTTGCCTGTATGGATATTAAAAATAAGTAAACATTGAGATAGAGCATCAAGATAGGACTAGACTTAATGAAATCTGGTTCCGGGATAGAAACAGGTGTGATTACTGTATAACCTATTACCTGTTTAGGGAGTAAAAACAGAAGTTAGAAAATTTCTCTTTGCATAACTTTTAGTTCATATTAGAAGAACGTATAGTTGGTCACCACTCAATGCTCCACATCAGCAGAATATACCACCTTGAAGGATGGCATTTTTTAGTTGGTAAGTCGAACAGGACACAAAATGTCAATGTCCACAAGGCATAAACTACAAACAGTTTTAGGTAGATTAAAATATTAAGAAGGCAGCAGTATTTTCAGAGGCCTCAGCAGGGGGTGCAGTAGATTTCACATTGAGTTTTACAAAGGAATAGCAGCAGTGTTCAGTTGAAGATCATCAAACAGCTGCACAAAGTGTAAATGTTTATAACAGTACTTGGTTTTTATGAGGTGCCAGCCAGGCTTGGAAAAGAAGCAGTGAAGAAAATGCATTTTTTGATTTTAGATCAAATAAAGAAGAGTCTTCTTGCTGAGCTAGGGGACTCCCCCCCACCCCCGACTTGCTTATTAGGCTTGTATTCACAAGTTGGTAAGGCTATATATCTTAAGCTCCTTTAGCCTTTCTTCATATGTCTTCTGGTGCAGACACTGCACATTTTGGTTGCCTTCCTCTGGACAGTCTCCACTCTGTCTATGTCTTTGTGGAGATGTGGTCTCCAGAACTGTACACAGTACTCCAGATGTGGTCTTACCAATTGTCTGTACAGAGGGACAGCAACTTCCTGTTTTCTACTGGTGATGCCTCTCCCTATATATCCCAGTATCCCCCCAGCCCTCCTTACTGCCTTCTCACATTGCTGGCCCACCTTTAGGTTATCTGATATGACTACCCCCAGGTCTCTTTCCATTTTTGTTGTTGTCAGCATCTCACCCCCCATTGTGTACTCTTTCCCTGGGTTTTGGTTTCTCAGGTGCATTACTTTGCACTTTTTTGCATTGAATCTAAGCTGCCATACATTTGACCATTCCGACAACCTTGCCAAGTCCCTTTTCATCATTTCCACTTCACCTTGCTTATCAACCCTATTGCAGATCATTGTGTCATCTGCAAAATGACATACTTTTCCTTCCAGTCCTTCTGCAATGTCACTTATAAAGACATTAAAAAGGACCATCCCCAGTAGTGAATCCTGCAGTACCCCACTAGTATCCCCTCTTTCTTCACTGTGGACTCCATTTACTATTACCCTCTGTTTCCTGTTGTCCACACAGTGTTTTACCCAGGATACCACCCTGGGACCCACTCTCAGGCTGGCTAACTTGTTTATTAATCTTTTGTGCAGGACTGTGTCAAATGCTTTGCTAAAGTCTAGGTAAGCCATGTCCACAGCTCCTCCCTGGTCTACTACTTTGGTCACCCAGTCAAAGAAATCAATTAGATTCATCTGACATGACCTTCCTGCTGTGAAACCATGCTGCCCTGTGTCCTGTGCCCCACTGGCCTCTAGGTACACAACAGTTCTTTCCTTCAGAAGTGATTCCATCATTTTCCCTACCACTGAGGTCAAACTAACAGGACTGTGATTTCCTGCCTCTGTCTTGCTCCCACTTTTGTGAAGGGAAATTACATCTGTCCTCCTCCAGTCCTCAAGTACCACACCATCCTTTCTTGATTTATTAAGAAGGGTAGTCAGTGTTGTTACTAGTTCTTCCCTTATTTCTTTTAGAATTCTGGAGTGAATCCCATCAGACCCCATTGTTTTATCCAGCTTCAGTTTTAGGAGTTCTTTCAGAACCTTTTCTTCTGTGAAAGGACTAATATCAACTCCCCTATCCAGAGTGCTTCTATTGACTGGATTAGGTATCTCCCCCTGCTCTTCCTTTGTGAATACTGAGTGGAAGTATTTATTCAGTATCCTTGCTTTTTCACTGTCTCTCTCTGCCCAACCACCATCCTCTTTATTCAACCTCAGTATCCCTGCCTTTGTCTTTCTTTGCTCCCTAATGTACCTATAAAAGGTTTTATTCCCCTTCTTAACCAAGTTGGCTATCTTTTCTCAGTTTGTGCCTTTGCTATTCTGACTGCCTTTCCTGCTTCCTTCTGCTTTAACTGGTACAGTTCTCTGTCCTGCTCCTTCTGTGTTTCCTTATACTTCCTGAATGCTATCTTTTTCTCCCTAACCTTCCCTGCCACTTCTTTTGAGAACCATAGTGATTTTTTCTTTCATTTTGATTTGTTTATTTGCTTCACACAATGGCTTGTTGCCTCTGTGATGGCAGTTTTGATGTTCCTCCATTGTTGCTCCACCCCACTTTCTTGCATGTTTGCTAGTGCTTTTCTGAGGCACTCTCCATTTTGACAGAATCAGCCCTCCTGAGGTCCAGCACCTTCACTTTTGTATGGCTTGACTCTACAGCTAAGTTTATCGTGAACCACACTGTTTGGTGGTCGCTTGTTCCCAGATGCTACCCACTTCTAGATCTGAGATCCTCTCTCTGTCCTCATATGAGAGTACCAGGTCTAAGATTGCTTCCTCCCGAGTGGGTTATCTGATTGTTGCAGCCACCCCGTGTGCAATTTTTCCATACTGTCCTGCATTCAAAACAGCTGATATGGATGCTGCAAACTCAGCTGGTACTGTACCAACATACTCTGCGCCAGCACTGAAATCTGCTTTCAACCTCAATTTCATTGTCCCCTGCCCTTCTTACATGTTCCTCTCCCTGGGTCCTGAGCCAACAACAGTCAGCCAGCCAGCCAGCCACCTCTCACACTCCACATCACCTTCACTGCGTTGAATCCCAGTAGTAGTACTGTATAGTAACTGTACCTTCTTGCTTAGCCCACCTGCTCACTTTCCAGTTTACAAGTTGCAAGCGCATTTCTATCCCCTGGAAACATGAACCTGCAAGCACCCCCAACTGCCACTACAGTTAAGTTTTATCTAGTAATATTTTATTTTTAAACAGTTTGCTGTTTCTTCCATCTGTCTCACTGTTCTTGGTAGGTTAGGGCAGTCTGTGTGTGTGGGGGGGGTGGCTGGGAATTGCACATCAATCTGCAACCCAATTCCAGATATCAGGCTGATTAGAAAAGGTAATTAAAGCAAAAAGTTGCAAAACAAACTTGCAATTAAAAGACGTGTTGGGTCCTTGATTTCCCGGGGCTGCCCTGTTTATCCCCTTACAAGCTTAGAGCACCCGCTGACTTTCAAGTTTGGCATTTACTGGGGAGGCAATATGGCATATGCAGTGCGGTCTATGTATTGATATTATATATTGTATATTAAAATACATAATTATGTAATCACAGAAAGGCAAGTTGCAAATATAAATATATCATATTGATCACCTACCAGGTAAGTGAAGGTGGGGAAGGGATACAGAAATTAAATAAAACAGCTGGAATATGACATATCACAAAATGTATTGAGTCATCAGGACTGTGCGACCCTCTATGGGTTGCATGTTTAGTTTGCTTTGGAGAGGTCTGCTAGCTGCTATATGTATGTATGTATGTATGTATTTTGTATGTATATGCTGGGGGGAGTGTGATCCATTGGTCATGCTGACATTTTTTTGTTCGTTCTTTAATGTATTAATTTTCCCTCCTCATTGCAGGGACATGTGTGTGTCTTTGAGTGGAGGGGGCAGCGGACTGGACAGTCTGGATGGGACCGGATCGGTGAGCAGAGTAGGATGGTGCATACTGCATGTCCTTGGCTGTCTGTCCTCCACTTCAGGGTGAGCTGCAAGGACTGCCGTCTGTGTATCCAGAATTCCGAGGCTGAGATTTAAGGAATTAATGTGAGACATTCTGTGCTGGGTTTGTAGAGTTTAACATTTGTTGGAGTTCTACATATCAGTTTTTTTGTTGTTGTTGTTTTTTGTGACCTATTTTGCTTATTCAAGGAATCTGTGACTTCCCTCATTGCATGTTTTTGCAATGTTTCCGCATTTTTAAGTGTTGTACTTTTTGGTTACCGTACTTTTTAAAACTCATTCCCTTTCAACACGCTGATGCCAGGAGTAAACTCTTTAACTCCCCTATTTTTGTTTGGTTGTGAATTTATTGTCAGACAATTTAATTGCTCACAGATGGATGTTGACACCCCTCTGTCTGGCACCTCTTTCTGATATCCTGTGTGTCCTGTTATATGGGAAGTGGGTTGAGAAGTGTGGGTGTGGGTTTTCCTATTCGTCTTTCTCCTTCTTATTCCTGATTATCCCCCCCCCCCAGGTAAATGAGTCCAGATTCACCCATGCCTGTCAACCTTTTGTCACTGAAATGAGGGACATTGACATTTTTGGACTACTCAAAATGAGGAACAATGAGTGACACAGACCCTCAGAATGAGGGACCCATCCTCAAACATGGAGATACAGGCTCAAAACACTGTGGAAAACACAGTTTTTACTTGTACAAAGTTAATGTTTGGTTTAATATTTTAGAATATTAAAAATTTGTCTGAATTTACAGCACATTCTCTGTGTGGGCAGCACCTTTTCCATGAGGGACCGGTGAGGGACAGAGCTATTTTAAGGGTTAAAATGAGGGATGTCCCGCGTAATGAGGGACACTTGAGAGGTATGGAGCCACCACCCAATAAATCTAATCAGGACGAGCTGCACAAGAAGCGAGTGCCTCTTGTGGCTGTCAACCACTCTTTATACTTTCAACAGAGGGAGAGAGTAGAACCAGGAGTGGGACAGAGAAGTAAGAACACCTTTTCTAAATCCATAGATACCGGAAAACAAAATGGCAACATTAGAGGTGAGATATGGAACTAAACCTCCACCACAATAGGTGCTGGATGGAGGACTACTTTGGAGAGTGAGGACTGCCGTACTTGGGCCAAGAACATTGGAACTTATTACATTTTTTTTATCAAGTTTTAAAATCTGCACTCTTTGCTACATTGGATTGTTTTAGAAGTGGTAACCCCTGACAGGAGAGAAGAACATCCTGGAATAAAACTAGGGAATTGAAGGTCACCATTGTGTCTAGCTGTTGGAAAGGTGTGGGACAGACAAGGTAAGTGTTACCGTCCTTGTTTGTATTTAGTGAAAGTGTTTTTAAAGTTCATTAAGCTCAGGTTTTATCAGTGGTGAGGGCATCGGGAACTGGAGTGCAACAGGCATTCTTCCAAATGTACTGTATATTTGTTCATTGGTTGTTTACACTTAAAGGTAGACTCAGCCTTGCAACCCATATGCAGCTGCATCCTGGGAAGGAACAGGGTGTACGATGCTGCTAAAAAATCAGTCTAGTGACCTAAAAAAATTGTCTTGGTCAGCCAAGGGCCTATATAAAGGTCCCCAAAAATTATATTGTTGGTTACTTTATAAAAACAAAACTTCCAATCACTTTTTTTTCCCAGATGGAAATGGTGGCTGCCTACTGGGGGAAAAAAAACACAGGACTAGTGCCCTGTTGATTTGGTGGGCAAAAGAACACAAGGGGCTACAGGTATTCTTTTCATTACTTTGTTTCAAGACCTGGAATTGATGGCTAGATTCATTTTGTTTTTTACCTTTCTGCTGTCTGGCCCTAGATTTCCAGAATGTTTTCACATCATTCTGCATAGCGGAAACTTTATGAGTCTATTGCTGGCATTAAACTGGACCCAGGTTTCTATAGCAATATTGGAACTAGGAGAGGTGGTACAAGAAGAATAATTAGCATTTATATAGCACTTTTCATACACATTGTATCCTAAAGTGCTTTACAAATAGTGCTAGATTGGTATTGAAGTGACTGAATGTGTAATGGCAGCCATTTCACACATCAGCACCCACACATAGCCTTGGACAACTGCATGAACCAGTTTTATCAGAAGGGGAAGTTTTTGCCAGAACATGAGGGAAAACCTTCAACTCTTGCACTACCTTGGGTTCTTTCACTTCCATCTGAATACCCATCAGGACAGCACCAGAGATGGGTAGAAGGAACCTTTTACCGTCTCATCCAAAGTACAGCACCCCCCCCTAGAACTGCACTCTGTTGCTAGCCTTGATGGTGTGAGCCCAATCCCACTGTGGGACGAGAACCCATGACCTTCTGGCCCAGAGGTGGATCCTGCCAACTGAGACATGCTGACACATGAGGGAATATTTAATGCCTAAAATATGCATGTAATGTTGCTGTCAGTTATTGTACCTTCTGGTTTGTGTCTGAAAATAGGCAGCTATTTGTTGTCTAGTGCATTTACCTAGTAAATAAATACGAAATAAATACTCACTCTGCGGGTAACTGATAAGGACCGAGGCCAAAGACCAAGGTCTTTATTTTCTGCCTGCAGTACCATTATTCCCAAAGACCCCCCATTCCCCAACATCACCCTATTGTTATTGTAGTGAGTGAAAAGTCTGTCAAAAAAACTAGAGCAATAGTGTATCATTAATAATTTTTTTTTTTTTCACTAAAAGGGTGGTGGATGCTTGGAACATCCTCCATTCAGAGGTGGTGGGGTGCAGATAGTGAAGGATTTTTTCTCTTTTTATGAACTCTGCACCCTTAAGTAGTAGTAGTTCGTTCATGTCTCTTTACACTGATGATGCTGTTTTGTATAGTACTGTGGATAATCAATCCTTAGCAGTAAAAAATGTTCAGGAAGACTTTATCGCTTTTTAGTACTGGCTTCTACGTAGGTGTATGGTGCTTAATTCAGAAAAGACAAAGTTAATGATTTTCTCCCATCCCAGGATGCCCCCCCCAATGGCAACAGTGTTAGATCTTAAGGGGAGCATCATAGAAAGGTTAATACAATCAAATATCTTGGTGTTTAGCTCGATTCACATCTATCTTTTGAGTTTCATATCAATTATCTACATAGGATTCTACACCAACAATTAGAGATATTATATAGAATATGTCCGATTTTAAGTAAGGACTGTAGGACATTATTGACTTATAGCTTTTTATTTAGTCTGTTAGATTATGGCATTAAAATTTACACAGCCACTACAGATACATTTCTTAATAGACTAAGAGTTACTTACAATGTTTTGAGATTTCTCACTGGATCCCCTTTCAATACCAAGTTCTGTGATTTGTACAAGAACTCTGGTTGTCTTTCCTTATCTAAGAGGATTTTCATTAAATTTTCAATATTTATGTTTAAGCAAGTTTGACTCTGTTACCCTTTTCCATTTCTGTCTTTGTTCCTAGAGTCTCAAATTCACATGGTACACAGTCTCAAAATAAATTAAATTGTACAATACCTTTGTTCAGGAAATCTGTAGATCAGAGGTCACTTATATACTACCTTTACCTGTTCCAGTTCTCTCCCTTTCATGTAACACATCACTATATAGTTTTTAAAAAATTATTAGGGATATGGCTTTCTGACAATGAGAAATGCAATTATTTCTGAACGAAATATTTTATTTGTGATTCTAGGATATTATTTGTATTTATGATATAACTGTTTATGACTATTTATACTCATTATATGTACTGTACGTATTGTTTTTCAATTTTTGTTTATATGTTAACTTGTTGCATATGAAAATTGGCAGACATGTTCATCATGCTAACAAGTATGAAAAAAATAATTTAAAAATACGTGGGATTAGTCATAAGAGAAACTTAGCGGCAGGGAAGAAAGGTATGCAAGGAACGCTGTAGAGAGTAGGAAAAATGGGCAGACCGGATGCACCAGGTGATCCTCATCTGCCAACAAATTCTATGTTTCTAATAAACTACTGAATTAAATTTTAAATTGCATAACTAATTTTTTTTTTTGAACTGGGAGTTTAAATGAACCAGGAGTTTGACACCATTTTTACTTGTTTTAAACTTAGCTTATGACAGAATTCTCATGAGGTAAACATTGGGTCAAAAGGTAGTTATCAGCTAATTTGTATACCTAGTATGAGAAAGGCTAAAATGAGCGGTATGATTGCCTGAGTGGTCTCCACTTCCTAGGGCAGTTAATAAAAGCAAGTAAGGAGGCTCCACCCATTAAATGTATTCACTGTAAGTGGAGAAGGTTCCCCAGTATGGGAGGCTGGTGACTTTCTAATGTAATTTAATGAATAATTTATCACTAAATTAAGATGCAAAAAAGTCTAAGGCTGCTGCTCATCAAATTAGGCCATTGTAGCTGAACCAACCCCTTTCTCAAGTGGCAGCAGAGTTTCCTTTAAAAACATACTAGAACTTATAGAAATATGAAAGATAAAGTTTATATAATGTGATAACTGGAATTTTTTTTTCATACTTTATGAACAGAGGGTTATTATGGGGGGGGGGGTATTATGCTGGAAGCAGTAAAGTGGAAGGCTACCGGTAAGTTCCTGTGGCTGCAGCTTGAGGTCCATGAGGTCAGCATAAGAGAGATGGAGTGACACCCAGTTAATGAATAGCAGTGCTTGAATTATTGTTTTGCAGCCACTAACCAGCAGGGTTAGTGCCTTGGAAAATTCCACATGAGCTTTTATTTAAAAATTCTGTAAGGCAAGACAATTTTATTGGTATGGCACCCAATCCCAGGGGCTCTGGGAGCCTCACAGTGTATGCAGCAGAGGCAAAAAATGGCACTAAATACAAAATATCAAAGATTACATACAGTAGCAGCACCTGACCCAAAATGCAAGGATGAGTTCTCAAAGACTATTTAAAAAGATGGCCAGTGAAGGAGCACCTTTCAGCTCCCCAGGAAGGGCATTCCAAAGAATTGTGGCTGCCACTCTGAACCCCCATGTCACCTGAGGATTTCAAATGGGATCTTGGAACAGGCATGAGGTCTACCTCCTACAACTGGAGGGAGCAGCCAGAAGCAAGGGTACCAGGAGGTTCTTCAGGTAGCCCAGACCCAATCTGCACAGGGCCTTGTATGTTAACAAGCACACCTTCATGCTGATGTGCCACTGCACTGGCGATCAGTGAAGAGCACAGAGAACAGGTGTGATATGCTTGAACCAAGAGGTCCCAGCAACTAGCTGGGTGCTGATTCTGGACTAGTTTCATATGATACAGTAATGTCACAGATAACCCAAGGTAAAGAGCATTACTCTAATCAAACCTTGATGTGACAAAGGCAAGCACTGGCATTGCTGGGTCAGTCGGTTTGAGATAGTGCTTGATCTGGGAGATGAGTTTCATGAATGGTGAAAACCAGTGCAGACAACAGTGGATGCCTGATATTCTAAGGTCAGCTTGGAGTCCACAGTGCCCCCTGCATTCCTTACTCTGTCTGCAGCTCCAAGTGTCACACCATGCAGCGAAGGTAGGAAGGCACTACTACTCATCACTGCTGAACCCAGATGACCCGGCTCCACCAGTAACACCTCAATCTTTAATAGGTTTAATCTAAGCCCCGCTGGCTTCCATCCATTCCTGAATTTCCCTAAGGCACTTGCGCAATTCTGAAAACAACTGCACCATCATCAGGGGCACAACACATGTACAGCCGGGTATCATCACCATAACAGTGAAAACCCAAGCTGTAGTGTTTAATGATCACCCTCAGTGGCAGCATGTACATGGCAAATGGCACTGGAACTAAACTCAGTCCTTGAGGCATGCCACAACAGAATGCAGTGCTGCTTAATGTAAAAGATCCAAGTACCACCTGCTGTACCCTGCAGGACATGTAGGATTCCAACCACTGTAACACCATCCCTGCAAGTCCCACATAATGCCTCAAATCAGCCAACAGCATCCCATGATCTACTGTGAAGGCCGGAGAAAGGTCAGGCAGGACAAGGATGGAACAATGCCTGCTATTGCTTGTTACAAGGAGATCATGGTGCACCCTGACTAGAGCAGTCTCTGTACTATGTCGAGGCCGGAAACCAGACAGAAAAGGCTTATAGATGTCACATTTCTCCAGGTGGTATTTCAGTTGCACTGTTACCACCTTCTTGAGCAACTTCCCTAAAAAGGGAAGGTTTGAAACAGGCCTGTGGTTGGAGGAATCATCAGGGTCCAGTGAATACTCCTTAAGAAGGGGCTTAACCACAATCCTTTTCAGGGTTGATGGAAAAATCCCCTCCCTAAGGGAATACAACTATGTATTATGATTTATTGCTGTATACTGTGAAAGGAACTGTTTTCCCCTTGTCTGTCTTTGTCACCTCCTCCCAAAATGATATGGAACCTTTGTAAATGAGCTGCCCTGTGCTCAAAGGTATCTGTAATCCAAGAAGGAATAAATAAATAAATACCTAACAATTTTTACAAAAACCAGACTGAGCAAATCCCAGCATTCTAAAAGATACAGGGTCTGCTTAGGGTCCAACACACTGGAGATAGGATGCATTTCAGAAACCACCCAGAGGACACCATCCACCAGTGCTGGCTCAAACTCTGCCCATAAAAATAGAGTGCCTCTGTCCATTGTAGATTGAATCCTGTCGGCCAATGACAGGCTGCTTGAGGATAACCCAGCCTGAATGGAGGATACCATGTCCAGAAAGAACTGGTTAAATTCCTCTCATTTTATAAGAAAAGGTTCTGCAGGACTGGAGACAGATGGGCTTTAATAGTTTTGTCCACAGTGTTGAAGAGCTGAGCTGATTGGTTCCTTAATCACTCATGACAGAAATGCTGGCTTTTTCAAGTTCAAGTTCAAGTTTATTGCAGGAAAGCTCCATTGAGCAAGCTCATTCACAAGGAGGTCCTGGGTGCATGGTTACAACAAATATACAATGCAGGCAATGTACATAATAATACATAAATGGCGGACCAGGTCCTACAAGGTACATGGGTAAACAGTCCTGGGTGAAAAACAAAAACCCAAAAAAATATTTAGTACAAGTTGTTTAAGGAAGGTGGCGTAGTGAGAACAAACTAAGAAAGTAAGGAGAAAGCTAGGGAGGGAGTTTAGAAACAGTTACAGGTGTCCTTTATTTTTGAAGCCACCAGTTTTTTGAAGAAATTTACTGAGACTACACTGGATATTTTCAGAGTGCATTGCAGCTGGTTCCAAATAGTTGGTAGGGCACTTGAGAAGGCTCATCTGCCAAAGGAGGTATGAGTTTTAGGTGCGTCGAGTAGGATAAAATCTGATTTCCTAAGGAAATAAGAGCAGTGGACAGTACGGATAAGTGCTACTAAATAGCTTGGTAATTTATTCAGAAGAAGTTTTAGGGTCCAAATGCCATCATGGAGTGTGCATCTAATGTTAAGTGAAGTCCAACCAAAAGCTGTGAATAGTTTGCAATGGTGGGTTCGGTATGGGTAGTTTGTAATGAAGTGCAGGGCATGGTGATAGAGAATGTTCAATTTGTTTAGGTTAGTAATTGCTGCAGAAGTGTATAATATGTCCCCATAGTCAAGTAAAGGGAGGAAGGTGGTTTGAACATGCCTGAGTCTGGTTTCAAGGGGAAAGAGGGACCTATTTCAGAAGAAGAAGCCTAGTCCAGCTTTTAGTCTTCTGAACAGGTCGTCAATGTGCTCATTGAAGGAAAACTTGTTGTTTAACTAAAAGCCGAGCTATTTAAATTTAGAGACAACTTCCTGTGGTTTACCTAGGGATATAACAATGAAGTCTTTAGGTGGGACAGTGAGGGTGACGGAGGAAGTATTAGGGGGGAAAATCATGGCCTTAGTTTTTTTAGCATTTAGGAGGAGTTTGGTATTGATGAGATTTGTTTCTAGCTGTGCAAAATCGACTTGAAGTATATCCCTGACTTCCAATATTGTATGGCCGGATGTATACAAAACTGTATTGTCCTGGTTATTTGAGAATCGAGGTTGTTGATATATAGGGAGAAGAGTATAGGACCTAAGATGGAACCTTGCGGGACTCCCCTAGTAACTGGTAAGGAGGCAGAGAACAGCCCACCACCTTTGACTTTCTGCATCCTACCTGATAGGTAACTGGAGAACCATTTGATAGTAACTAGGGTAGCGCCAATATTGGTGAGGCTGTTCACAATTAGAGTATGGGCAATGGTGTCGAATGCTTTACTCAAATCTAAGAATACTGCACCCGTAATTTTTTTAGCATCCTTAGCTGAGATCCAGTCATTGGTGACTTTAGCTAGAGCAGTAATGGTGCTATGATTAGAGCAAAAGCCTGATTGGGTTGGATTGAGGAGAGAGTAGGTTTCCAGATGATTCTTCAATTGTATATAAATCAATTTTTTGAGGACTTTTGAAAGGATAGGCAAGATTGAGATTGGTCTGCAATTGTTTAAGTCGCATAGGTCGCTGGATTTAAATAAGGGTATGATATAAGTGGATTTCCAGCATAATGTGACTACAGCAGAAGAGATAGAGAGACTGAATATATGAAGAATGGGAGCAGTAAGATAGCGGTAGCCGACTTTTAAGAAAAATGGTTCTAAGCCATCATCTCCGGCACTTTTTGTGGTATTTAAATTGAGTGAATCCTCGACTTCTCTGAAGCTGAGGGGGAGCAGCTGGAAAGGATGGGCTGTAGCTTTCGGGACACTGATAGGGCTAGCATGGATACTAGTACAAGATGCGTACGGTGATGCATCGAAAGCTAGACCAGCTGTGGCGAAGTGAGAATTCAGTTCTTCGAGGATTTGGAAATTGTTCTCAATAACTGTGCCATTTATGTTGATCTTAGCTGGGATGGAGGGAGCAGCTGGTCAACCTTCAATAGACTTGATGGTCCTCCAAATTTTCTTCGAGTTTCCTTTGGCTTTTTCCAGCGTGGAAACGTAGTAATTCACCTTGGTAGAGCGAATATGTTTTACGCAGGCATTCCTAGCTGCTCTAAATGTCTGCCAATCTGTCAGATTCTTAGTTCTTCTTGCTAGAGCCCAGAGTTTATCTTGGTTTATAAGTGTGGTTTTGAGCTCCGGTGTAAACCAGGGGTGGGAGACCTTGCGCATACGCATCTTAATAAATGGGCATGCTTGTTAGCCAGGGTGGTGAGATTTTCATTTAGTCTAGAGACAGCCTTATCGACTGTTTTAGAGAGGTACAGATCTTGCCATTTGACCTTGCTAAAGTCAGTCAGATAGCTCAGGGTGTTGAATTTATGAAAGGAACGCTAGATTATGGACTTAGGCTGATTGCAGGCTTTGGTTTGATGTCTTGTACAGACCACAACTCTATGATCACTCATATCATTGGAAAAAACAGCTGAATGTAGTATTTTGTGGGGATGGGTGGTAAGTATGACATCAATGAGAGAACTATTGGCAATGTTGGTGGTGTTAATCCTAGTGGGCTCACTAGTTATCTGGGCAAGACCTAGTTCATCACGAAGGGATTTCAGGCTATGCGATTTGTGTGTGAGCCAATCCATGTTGAGGTCCCTGAGTATCAGTGCTTCTGTGTTGGCTGTTGTAACTAAGGATTTTAGGATGTTGATGATTTCAATTCCACCAGTTGGAGGTCTGTAGCCACTGATTACTGTAATAATTTCATTGGAGGGGAAGGTAGAGTTTCAGAGATACGATTTCGTATTCCTTAGATTTAGAATTGCAGAAGATGTCACTAATAGTGAATTTCGATTTGGCATAAATAACTACTCCACCCCCCCGGTATTCCTATCAGCCCTATAGAGATTATAGTTGAGGAGAGTTATTTGCTGGTCCGTAACAGTATTTTTGAGCCAGGATTCGGTGATAATGACGAGGTCGGGCTCAGTGTGTACTGTCCAAGCTTGTAAAAGGTCAATTTTTTTGAGCAAACTTAAAATGTTGACCAACATGAATTTAAGGCCAGGAGCGGCAGCAAACTCAGTAGGTGAGAAGACCGTTGACAGAGGGCCTGGGTTTAGTTCTACATTACCTGAGCAGAGAAGAAGCAGGAGCAGGAGTTTTTTTCATAGCTGTTGTGATGGATCTGGATGCTTTTTTTAAGTTGTGACTGGCTTTTCAGAGTGAGTGTCTGCTAATATTCATTATAATGAGTCCTTAGCACCATTTTATCCTCCTCCGAGCAATGCTCCAGCCTCCGAGCCTTTGTCTTCAGCTTCCTCGGGTCACCATCAGACCATGGTGTGCTGTGATGGGAAGTCAAGGAGCAGACACAGAGATGTGCTAGGGAGTTGACCGTGGTTGTAAGAGCCAGGTTATAACTCTCCACAGCTGCCTCTGCTTCGATTGCACAAGCCAAAACCATGCCCGAGATGTCCAATACTGCCAGGAAGCTCTGAGGGTCTGGATGTTTAAAAGAGTAGTAATTGACCATCTTCCCAGGGGAGGTTAAACGAGGAGCCCCATAAAGGAACCATATGGCATGAGTAGTCCAATACAAGCCAGCAGGAAAATAATTTGACCAGTAACCCTGTGCCAGTTATTATGTACAGCTGCATAGCTGTTGTTTGAGGCACACAGCTAGGGGCAGAGCAGCATGGTAGTACAGTCACGTGGCAGTGCTGAGAGCCACGTCGCTCATGAAACTAAGTGGCAGTTCAGCTGTGTAGCTGAAAGAATGCACTATGACATAGTGCATCACCAAAAGATACTAAGATGACATACTGTATCATCAGTTGTAATCTCTACTCTGTACTAGCACCCTGGGCCTCCAGGGGAAAGGCATGAAACATAAAATCTATTACTATGAAAACATTAATATCTTTCCAGGGTGCCTGAGATAGCACTTTTTATAGAAACATAGACAATGATGACAGAACAAGATCCATGGTCCCTCTAGTCTGTCAGAGTTCCCTATTTAGGTCTGGGACCTATGGTCCCTGCAGGGTCCTACCCCTCCCCAACCCCCCAACACACATATTCTCCCTGCTTTTGCCACCATGAGCAAGCACTATGCCCTTCATTCTGTCCCAACTGTGCTTGAAACCACCAACATGTTATGCACTTACCAAGTTGGCTGGTAGACTGTTCTGTGGCTCTACCACCCTTTCTGTAAAATAATACTTCTTTATGTCTTCCCTGATCCTCCTTCATGGTAGTGTCCACTCATGTCCATGTGATCACAAGCTACTATTCAAGCTAAATAGCTCCCTACAGTTCATTTTGTTAATTCCTTTTAGGAACTTTAGGAACTTGAAGGACTATATCATATCTCCCCTCTCCCTTCTGGTCTCCAGTAAGTACATGTTCAGAGCCTTGAGGTGCTCCTCATAGGACCTACCTTGTTGGCCCTGAATCATTTTTATGTTTGCTTGTGCACATGCTCAAGAAACATTATGTGACAGCTTAGGAGAGAAGCAATGTTTTGGAGGTGCAGCACTGTGGTGGCCAATGCCTCAACTGCATTTTGAGGCTTGGCCCTCTTTCCCCAATTCGGTGTCATGCTACTGCTGACACTAGTTCAGCAAGCATGCCACCAGCTTGAAACAAATTTGTTGCTGCAATGAGGGAGTGACCTGTTACTGTAGGGAGGCGAAACATTTCAATTAACATGGCGGCGGCTGTCCCCTTCTGCCTGAGAATCCCCATAAAAGCCGACAGGGATGCCCAATCCCCCTGTCAGCATGCCCCCTCCGCAGTTCATTTGCCAATGGGGAGTCCACTCCCTGTTGGCATAATGTCCCCCATACGTTTTGTTTGCTGAGGGGGTGCTCAATCCCCCCGGCATCATGTCTCCACCCCCCAACACAGATCCTTTTTTCTTTGTTGATGGGGGGCAAAATCCCCATCTGCACCAGTCTCCCTCCCCCAAAACATGTAGGTGGCATGCTGGGAACCCTCTCCAACATACCAAATCAACCTGTAAAAAAGAAAACCTTCCTGCAATGGTTTTAATTATTAATATTTTGTTGTTTTTTACCTGAAAAGTAGAAAACGATCCTTCATTGTGTCCCGTGCCCCCTCCCCAAAAAGCACCCACCCTCTGCACACCCCACATCCCTGCACCCCATCACCCCATACTTACCTCCAGAGCCCAGTGCGACAATCTTCGGTGGACCAGGAACACGTCTGCACTCTTCAAAAGACACCCACAAACTAAAGAAATACCGGTAAGCTGTATAATGGCATAAATAGGTTTTATTCAACTTAGGTGGATATCTCGGCCACTTTTTGTGAATTTTGGCAACAAATTTTCAACATGTGGTTCTTGGGACCCCATCTCTTGAATTCAGTCACTGTCATGTTGTTATTCAGTCCTGAAAGGTGATTTCATGGTCACTGTTTGGGATCACCTTTTAGGACTGAGTAATAAAACAGTGTTACTGTTCATGAGGTATGATCCCAAAAGCCTATGTTACAAATTCCATGAAAAAATGCCACAAAATGCCTGTGTTATGAACATGCATTTCACAGTTTCTACACACATTCATAACTTCGAGAATTTTTTATACTCTCACTCCAGATTTTCAGCATTACTATTTTTTCACACCTCCTTATGAATAGTACAGCTATCATTTTTCACATCCTGCCCTAAATGTGGTTTCACACATGTGGCGCACAATGATGTGGTTGCTGTGGGAAATCAGTGTTCGGGGCAGATTAACAAAATCACAGTGACACTGTTCATGAGCGGAGGTCCAAGGTGCCTATGTTGAAAATTTGGTGAGAACATTTCACAAAATGGCTGTACTACGAGCGTTGCTCAGTTTCCATGCACACCCATAACTTTGAGAATTTTTAATATTTTCACACCAGATTTTCATCATTGCCATTTTCACACCTTCTTATGAAGAGGACAGCTGTCATTTTTTCACATTCTGCCCAAACCTTGTTTTTGCACATCTGGCGCAGAATGGCACAGTCACGGTAGTAACTCAACATTTGAGACAGATTAACAAAATCACAGCGCCACTGTTCATGAGCAGAGATACCAAATGCTTTCATGAGGTGGGGGTTACAAAAAGGCCATGTTGAAAATCTGTAGTGCAAATACCAACAAATGCCCAGAGCGTTACAGTTTCTGACCATAAAATCCAACCCTGTACACTTTGACCGGCAACAGGGGTGTGATTTTGGATTGCTGACTGTAATACACATGCCATTCCACCCCCATCCTGCAGCCAGTGACAGGCATCAAGGTGTGCCTTGGACTCTTCAGCCCCAGAGTTCACCCCATTCTCCTATGCTGCACCCATTTCATTGTATGTCCTTATGGAATGGGATGACTGTAAAGCCGAACAGCCCAAAGCACACCTCAACACTAGTCGGTGTCTGCAGGATAGGGGTGAGATGAAATGGCGTGAACATTATGCACAATGATACAAAGCCATATGCCCATGCCTGTCCATCTCTGCAGGGCAGAAGTGGGGATCAAGTGAAGTTCAATACTTCACTGCCATTCCTATTCTGCATCTGTCTTAACTCCTGCACTGCCAATGCTATTACCAGTAAGCAAACATTCAACATTGACAAATGCTTGTTTTTTATGTTTCTACTTTATTTAGTCATTGTTTTGCATCTTTACTAGTGCTGTGCGGAATGTGGAATACCTCCAAAAAAATTAGCACAGAATCACCATTCTGCCAGTGGAATTTCTGCTGGAATTTCACCGGTTCTTCTGCAGATATTCGCCTGTTGCGATCCATGGATAACTGTTTCATGAGACAGCATTTTTCATGCAGAATCATTCTGCAACCATTTCTGCAGAAAATATTGAGATCTGTGGAGATCAGTGGAATAAAATTCCACAGAAATATAGCAGAAAATCTCATTCTACATTTTCGTGCCATGCAATTCCACCATTTTGTTTCCAGTGGAATGTTGGCAGAATGTTCTAAATTCTGCAAATTTCATTCTGCTGGACTTCTGGTTTGGACTCCAGCCTAATGGCAACTTAACCAGTGAGCTCTGATTGGGTTCCCTAACAATCTGTTGCAATCGCATGGAATACTAAACCATCCTGCCTTCAAAGAGAAAAATAGCTGATTACTGGTTGCCTCCCAAACAAAGGAACAAAGACAATCAACTCAGAATGATGGGGAAAGGTATAAAAAATCAGCCAACCTTGGTCGTGCCACCCATGGCCTACAATAAATCCCCAACGTGCACTCAGGTAGATGCTCAGGACCCGGCCGGAGAGATGGAATGCACGATCACTTCAAACTAATTATGCGACACTCTTCAACAGATGAATGCAACTCTCCAGCGCCTAGAGGCAAGGGCAATTGAAGATCTGGCAAAGTTGGAAATGCTGACCAAAAAAAAGGAGGAAATTGAGCAGAATCTATCAGAGTACAATACAACTACAGGCATGCATAATACCGCCTTATTGAACTTACACCATAGAGCAAAGGGTTTTGAGCAGAGTATGGAAGAATTGGAGAATATTGGAGAAACCAGCGCAATAATATACGCATACATGGGGTACCTGAAGATACAGAAGCCAGAGACATGATAACTTTCACTGATTACTCTATAAAAGAAATATTAAGCCTACCAGCAGATAAAGAACTGAAGATAATCTGCGCGAACCAATCCCTAGTACCCTGCCTGAGAGACTTGAAAGCCCAGCCATGCTCAGTAGTCCTCACCTTCCTGGGTTTTAGGGTGAAGGAAGAGATACTTAACCTGGCTTGTGTGAAAAAGACCATTTTCTTTGGGGATGTATGTTTATATTTTGACCAGGATTACACCCCACAACTCTTAACCTGAAGAAGACAGGTCCTAGCAGTGGTCAGGCAGCTTCAACAAAAGGGTTGCAAAGCATTTTTAGAATATCCAGCAAGACTGAGGATTGTCATCTACAAGGGCATGAAAAGATTCCCAGACCTAACAGCAGTTGAAGAATTCTTAAGATCCATGGAGATATCCCTCCCAAGGGACAATTCTAGTAGGAGAGCTGAGGAGCTGAAAAATAGGGTCTGGAACATGGTGGGACTGAAAAAAAGGGGAATTGGTGGCAGAGTAGCTACTTCTGATTTCTGGGACAAGGTAAATGGAAAGCAGTGGGCAAGCAGGGTGAACAATGGTGCAGAAGGCTCTGGGGAAGAGGAGGAGATCCTGGGATGAATGCCCATTGAGAGAGAGCCAGAAAGTACCCCAACTTGAGGACACTGGAAGGGAAGGAAGTGAAAGCAATTTAGCCTTAGCTCTGAACTGTCAGTGGGAACTTAGATGTCCTTCCTTTGAAGCGCCTTGAGCAGTGCGCGAAATGGACAACATTTTTTTTATATATTTATTTATTTCAAACTCGATTGATACCTTTGAGCAGGGGGCTCATTTACAAAGGCTCTAAGTCAACAAGGAATACAAGACATTTATAGGTGATGAAACATTGCAGAACAGAAAGACATCAACTAACAAGTGGCGTTAGTGTGCAGTTACAACATTAAGCAGGGTACAAGTGAGGAGAAACGGGACCACACTTGCATGAAAATATATTAATGTAGTACTAATTAAGAGCTGTACAGTGCTTAACAATCATGTTACAGTTCAGACAGCATGCTTCCAGTCTGCAGAAATGCAGTTTTAGCAGCCAAGGTGATGCTTTGTCAAGGGGCAGTAGTAGGTGGTGGGAGGTGGGGGGGAGGTGAGCAGTTGTGGAACAGGAGGGTGGGCGTGAGAGAGGGTAGTGTTTGATGGGTGCGAGAATGGCTGTCAGAGGCCGTGGGTTAGCAAAAACACTGGTAGTCAAATTTACTGGCAAGAAGAGAGAGAGAAGACCATTTTTAAAGTGGCCAGGTCTGGGGGAGTCGGCAAGGTCTGCAGGCAGATCATTGAACCATTTAGGCCCACAGTTGTAAAGGGATCTTTGGCCAAGAGTGGTTCATTTAAAGGGAATAGTTAAGACAGCCCTGGAGGCACTCCTTGTGCATTTAGATGGTTGTGTAGGCTTAAAGAGGGCAGAAGTAGCACTAGACATGGACCCCATCAGGGACTTTTTTGCAAGGAGCCAGGCCTGGTATTGGAGTCTGTGGTGGAGTGGGAGCCAGCCAGTTTCCTTGTATAGGTCACAAGAGTGAGTAATTTTGTGTACTCCCAGGACCAGACAGCAGGCCGTGTTGAGGATGGTTTTGACCCTTTTAAGTGCTGTGTTTGTGCCTGCCCCATATATGACAAGGCCATAATCCACAGATGAGAGAACTGAACTGCACGTAATAAGTTTCAGGGCAGCCAGTGTCATAGAGATGCCAGGCTTCATATTGGTGGACTTTACCAGTTGCTCAGCATGGGCAGTGAAGGTGAGGGTGTCATCAAGGTGAATCCCTAAGTACTTGAATGTGTTGACTTGGTCTAGTATATCTCCTTCGCTACTTAGTGTATACAGTGAAGACCCTTGAATCTTCCTCTGTGGGGTGCTGAAGAGCATGCTCTTTGTCTTTTTGTAGTTGAGTAGCAATTTATTTCTTCCCAATGGGGGAGAACATTCTTGATCAAAAGACATTTAGAGGCCTGTAATGATTTACAAATATACTTTTCAACGGATACCGGTATGGAGAGTTTGCTCTTTCCTGGGGGGGGTAAGGGCTGTATATGGGCACGGGGCTCTTCTGATGCTTGCTTATCCTCCGGCCTGCGGGGGTGAGTGATTGCAGGTGGGAGGGTATGCACGCTTGGGGGATAGAGCCTAGGAGCACTCTGCAGCAAGAGATGAATATAAATAGAGATGGTATAAGGTGGTTCCACGGTGGAGTCTACACCTAGAAAGCAATTTTAGTGCAGATTAAAAGGGAGAGAGGTGAGCACAGGTGGCCATCTCAGGGGGCTGAGGCCAATTGGGGGTGAGGAGCACACCTTAAATTTCCCATGACATCAACAGAAAATGTCTGAGGTGGCCCAGGAAACCGAACTGGGTGGATTAATAAAGCCCTTCCACTAGTGCTGGACTTCCAACATATTGAAATCAGGTCTGGCTAAGGGAGAGACTCCACTTGCGGCATTAGCAAAAGATTATAAAAGAGCAGGAAACATAAAAAGGGCACATATAAGAATGATTGCTCTGGATAAAAGCTGTGGGGTTGTGTCCTGACCCAGTCTGTGGGCACGGGCTCCCTTCGTATTGCGGCTGGCACTGTCGGGGGATGGGGGACTCCGCTGGCATCTTGCTGGCCTGGGGTGCCTAGTTACTCCTTGGAGGAGAGTGACTCAAATGAATTAATGGATATTACAGAAATGGGGACTGGGGGCTTGAGGGAGCACACATTTTCTGTTGAAGAGTTAATATAAATGATCATAGTTACTCCTTTAGGCCTGGAGTAGTTTGGGTGTTTGTAAGAATTCAACCATAACAGTGGGGTCTTTAGTATATTATTGGGGCCAGTTCCAATTGAAGCTGGCTCAGGAGGGGGGCACCTTTTAGTAGGGGCTGAAATCTAAACCCTCTCCTTCCCTTCTAATTAACAAACTCACAGAAGGAAGGGAATAGGAATCTATGGTCATGGATTTCACACCTTTGGAGACACACAAAGTTCAAAGTTTTTATTTAGTAGCCTAGTTGGCTTACTACATGGTTTTGTTTTTGGATAAGCTGATTAAGCATATGATCTTAATGTACTTCTTTCAAGTCAATTTCTGTGCATGAGCCGTAAGATCTGGTACAATGGTGAGAGGAGGGAGATTCTGTCTTTCAGTGTTAATTACTTTTACGTATTTACAGAATGGATAAGCAAAACACATGTGTATGCTCTTATAATGTGCATGGCCTCACAAATCCAGTAAAAAGGAGTAAAGTAATTAGTTTCCTTAAAAAATTTAAGGTGGAGTTTGCCTTTTTACAAGAAACACATCTTTCCAGAACAGAACATGAAAAGTTATCCAGGTTTGGGTTTCGTGTTGTGGCCACATACAAAAAAGGTTGCAGGAGGGAGGTAGTCATATTAATACCATCAAAGGTTCCATTTGAACATGTGGATGTGCTATCTGATAGGGAGGACTGTTTTGTGCTAATGAAGGGATGTTTAATGGGAAGCATGGTAACACTAGTTTCAGTTTACTTTTCCCCGGGTCCAAATTTGTGGATTATAGGTCCTTCCTGGTAACACTACTGGACTGGAGGAAGGTACCATTATCTGTGGAGTGGTTCTTAATTTAACATTAAGCCCACAGCTGGATATCACATCTTAGATCCTGAGGAGGGAACACAAGGTAGCTAGAGAAGTTAGCAAGCTCCTAGGGGAGTTGGGCATGGTGGATGTCTGGAGACAGTTGAATGAGCGGAGGAGGGACTACACTTACTACTCTGCAACACATTAGATGTACTGTAGACTAGACTATTACCTTTTCCCAAAAGAGGATGTGGCTAGAGTCCAGGAGGTGTGGATAGGGGATTTTGTCTTATCAGACCATGTGCCCATATTCATGAAAGTGAACATAGGGGAATGTAGGAAGAACACATTCTGGAGACTGAATGTCTCCCTCCTGAGGGATCCAGAGGTGAAAAAGGCTATTAGAGATAAATGTAAACAGTTTTTGGAGGAGAATTCAGCACTGGAAATCTCCCCAGCTATACTGTGGGACACTCAAAGAGGTCATTCGGGTTAAGTTTAAAGAGATTTCACCAAAGAAGAAGAGAGCTAAGGAAGCCAGAAGAGTTGAACTAACAACACAAATTCATACCTTAGAGGCACTACAAAAGGAGAAAATAAATAAAGAACTTAGAAAGGAAGTGAAGGTACTTAAAAGAGAGCTGGGCAGCCTGTTAGAATATCAAGTGGAACAGAAACTCCTCTTTCTGAGGCAAAGAAACTATGAGAGGGGCCGAGAGCCTTGAGATTATTAGCTAGCCGGTTGAAGGTGCAGAAGGCAAGAGCCAGTATAACTTCTACTTCAACATCCAAGAACAGCTCAAATGGAGCACCAGATACCTGATATAGCGGAGGCCTTCTGGGAATTCTATTCAGGCTTATATACCCCAGTCCCAAATCCAGAAGAAGAAAAGGTAAATAAGTTCCTGGGTTGGCTCATTTTGTCACTTCTGACGCGGGAACAGGAAGAACGTTTACTGGCCCCCATTAGAGAGGATGAGCTTAAGGATGTAGTGGGTACACTTAAAACTGGGAAATGTCCAGGGACAGTTGGGCTGTCTCTGTAATTCTATAAATTGTTTAAGGATCTGATTCAACCCCTACTGTTAAGGGTGTATGCAGGGGTGTTAGGAGAGGAGGGGAAAATGCCACCTTCATGGTTTACAGCAATCATATTGGTGATGCCCAAGCCGGGAAAGGACCTCACTAAATGTGATTCCTATTGCCCAGTCTCTCTTCTGAATAATGTTTATAAAATATTAACAACCATTTGGGCACAAATACTTCAGCAACTGCTCCCAGGTCTTATACAACCTGACCAAATGGGGTTTGTCATGGGATGGCAAGCCGAGGACAATCTCAGAAAACCGGCCCATATAATTGACCTTATTACTAAAATGAAGACCCCTACTCTTTTACTCACTTTAGATGCAGAGAAAGCTTTTGACAAGGTATCCTGGTTCTTTCTTCGGAGGGTCCTTTCCCAGTTTGGGCTACCAGCCCGATTTTTAGATGAACTGTTCAGACTTTATATAGGAGCAACTACCTATATAAGGGCTAATGGGCATATATTGGAGGGTCTTAAACTAGGGAGAGGGACTAGGCAGAGTGTCCCCTCTCCTCTTTATTATTCACCCTGTATATAGAGCCATTGGCTCAGGCTATACACCAAAATGGAGATGTAAGGGGCGCTAGTATAGGGGGGCAGGAGCATAAGTTAGCACTCTACGCAGACGACATACTCCTATATCTAAGAAATCCAGACACAACATTAGCGGCAGTATTTGAGTTAATTGATCATTACTCAGCTCTCTCAGGCCACACCCTGAACAGAACTAAAACAGAGGTTTTGAACTACAACTATGAACTCCCCACACAAATAAGAAGACAATATCCTATGAATTGGGATATGCGGTCCATGAAGTACTTGGGCATAAAACTGGGAACATCTAATACACAGCTTTATGACATAAGTTATCCACAACTGATAAACCAACTAAAAGTAGACTTGAAGAGGTGGTCTCTTTTGCCCCTCACAATATATGCTAAAGTAAGGCCCTAAAAATGAATGTCTTACCAAGGTTGCTTTACTTATTCCAGAGTGTCCCTTGCAGGGTACCTGCGAAGGAACTTGAGCAATGGCAGAGAATGTTCCTTGCCTTCCTTTGGGACAAGGGATACCCAAGAGTTAGAAGGAGTTTATTGTATCTCCCTAAGTCTCAGGGAGTATTAGCATTCCCAAATCTACATGGTAACTGGGTGGCTGCACAGATGAGTGTAGCCCTTTTTTGGGGCAGCCCACAATATGATTCACTGTGGAAATGGACAGATATGGTATTATTCAGATCCACCATTGTGCATGGCTCTTTTTATGGGAAGTAACAGGGAAGCATTAAAGATGGACTACACTGGCATGACAGCGGTTCTAGAGGGCTGGAGAAAGGGAATGCAGAGGGGGCACACCAAAAAACAGTTGTGGAAATATAAATGGCTGATATACGACACACAGTTCCCTCCTCCCATGCAGGATGATTGGTTTGCTGAGCAAGCCAGACAAGGTCTAACATCTCCTATACAACTGTTCTCAGGATCCACAATGTTATCCATTGAAGCAGCACAGCAGAAATTTGACTGGGGCAGTGGGGATCGACTGCAATTTTACCAGGTTAGAGACTACATGCAGACCCGAATAAGGAAAGAGGAATGAAGGGTAAGGAAGAAAAGTACCTCTGGGCTATTCTAATAGCCGCTGCTTTAAAATCACTGACGACGTGGATGAAACCAGATCCTCCAACAATTCTAGAATGGGTGGAGATGATACACACTATTATAGCGAACAGATATTATGCACATATTGACTGAAAATATACAACTTGCCTAGTGCAGGGCTACCAAGAATGTGTTTGGAGGACATACTGTTTTATAACAACTTGGGATACAAGTGCCTCGGTTTATATGCACTGCAGGAGGTCATTAAGCCGTATGGCCTCCGACAGTGCATAACCGAGAGTTTGGCAAAACCAATATTGGATATCAAGCAAGAAATTAAAATCACAGTTAGAGATATCCATGTCCAGAGAGAAATGGAATTAGGTGAATTTCAAATTAAGCAGTTGGCTGACAACAAACAATACGAGAGCTTATGGTGCTAAAAAAATATTTATATATAATACAGAACCCTAATTTAAGGAAGACATTTACCAAGCTTAGATTTGGCTATATTGATAGCCAGACTTTAAGGAGCTTTTATGGGAAATCAGATTCGGATTTATGTGCCTGTCAAAAAAGCAAAGATGACTTAGTTCATCTGCTTTTGTTCTGTCCGCTATATAACAAAGAGAGAACACAAATGCTTGGGGATGTTCTTGCCACCCTGAATATGGAACCTCTGTATCAGATTAACTATTTGCTGAATTCAGAAGAAGTTATAGGAGAGAAAGTAGCAAGGTTTGGCAGATTCTTGGAAAGCAAAAAAAGACACATCTGTAAGGGAAAATAGCGTATATCATTGTGCAATATAACTTGATATGTGTTTTTTGTATATTGTCCATTTGTACTATATTTATAGCTGTATTTCTGTTTTTTTTTTATAAAATGACTCAATATTGTGTATGGTCTTATAATTGTGATGACAATTGTATTTGTCAACAATAAACTTGATGATGATGATGATACACACTATTCAGAGGCTTGAGAAATTAACTTTCGATTTACAGCAACAAACACAGACATTTCAGAATAGGTGGACGAGATGGAGCATATATGAGGAACAGATAACATAAGATGGACAACTTGGGTCATTAGGAGTGGGGGGGGAGTGGCGGGAAGTTGCACATGGAGGCCATATGGTATAAGGGAGAGGGGAGCAGAACTGGAGGGTCAAGCAGAGAGAAAATGAAAGGTGTAAAACAAAGGAACAGGAGGCAATTTAAGGTACATACATTTAACACTGGACTGTACCATTAATAAGCAGACTAACGACCATAAAAAGAAACAAAGAAAATTTTAAAGAAAAAAAAACAATGAAGAAAGAAACTTGAGACCAGAGAGTTTGGTTAATACATTTATTATTTTAAAATGTTTTATTAACTCTTTTCTTGGTTGCCTTGACTATACAAGATAAATTTATTTGTTAAAATTAGGTGATTGTGGAAATAATACATAAGGAATAATGAAAAAGTGTGCAGAAAGTAATGTTAAATGGTTGACATTGGTAAAGTGATTGTACATTGCACATGAATAATGACTATGTTTCCTTGCATAATAAGCCTTGCATCGATAAAAGAAGTATTAAAAAAAATGAATTCTGCTGGAATTTGAAAATTCCTTATAGCACTAATCTTTACACTTTATATAGTTTTATCATGCCTTTAGGGGTACATTTTATAGCACATAATAGCACTCCTTCCCCATTTTGCTCTTGGAACTGACTCAGGTTTTGAATTTCAGCACTGGAACTGAGTTCCCCCGAGATCACCTTACATAGAAACATAGAAACATAGACTTTGATGGCAGATAAGGACCACTTGGCCCACCCTGTCTGCCCATTTCCCTACCTATTGGATAAGCTGCAGATTCTAGTTAACCAACAGCCTACTTCCTGCAACCCCCCACTATAATTGCCTTATGCCTGTCCCATGCATGTTTGAATTCCCCCACTGTTTTAGACCCCATAACCTCTCCAGGAAGGCATTTCCACAAGTCCACCACTCTCTCCATGAAAAGAATTTCCTCACATTACCCCTGAGCTGTCCCCCCTCTTACTTTAAATTGTGCCCCCTTGTTCTTACACATCTCTTTTTCTGAAAGATGCTACCCTCCTGGACTTTGTTGATTCCCTTGAGGTACTTAAAAGTTTCTATCATGTCCCCCCGTCCCTCCTTTCATCAAGGGTATACATATTAAGCTATCTCAGTCTCTCTTCATATGGTTTCTGATGTGGACCCTGCACCATTTTAGTTGCCCTCCTCTGGACTGCTTCCATCCTGTCTATGTCCTTGCATAGATGAGGTCTCCAAAACTGCACGCAGTACTCCAGATGGGGTCTCACCAATGGTCTGTATAGAGGGATAACCACGTCCCTTTTTACGTTCGCTTGCGCGCATGTGCAAGGAATGTTTTGGGAGAGTAGCACACTTTGGAGGTGTGCCTCTCCCATCAATGCACTGCTCCCTTGAGCAGGCATGGCGGTCCTGCACCAATGGGTGCAGGAGCTCTGTATGACAGCGGTGTTCCTCTGCTTCAAAGCAAAACACCGCTGCCATACTGATCACCGCTGCCGTCCCCCCCCTCGCATCACGCTCCCCCAAAGCTTTGGTGCCACGCTGGGAGCCCACCCCAGCATGGCAATGTTGTTTGCCGATGGGGTGCCCATCCCCCATCGGCCCACGGCCCCGCAAGTTATCCTGCTGCACACTGGGAGCCCACCCCAGCATGGCAAACCTTCACATTTTGTTGCCGATGGGGGTGCCCAATCTCCATCGGGCCTCAGCCCCCTCAGATAGTTTGCCGACGGGGCTACCAATCCCGTCGGCTCCACGGCCCTCCCAAAGTCATCCTGCTGTCACACTGGGAGCCCACCCCAGCGTGGCAAACCTTCGCATTTTGTTGCCGACAGGGGTGCCCAATCCCCCATCGGCTCCTCGGCCCCCCCGCATAGTTTGCCGATGGGGGTGCCCAATCCCCCGTGGGCTCCTCACCCCCCTAGCCATCTTCTGCCATGCTGGGAGCCCACCCCAGCTGGCAAACATCCCACGTCGTCGTTTTTTAACCTGTAAAATAAAAATGGTCCAGCGGCGTGTCTCCCAGCCCCCCCCACAACCTGCATCCACCCACTGCGCACCCAGCCTCCCCAAACCCCCCTCACCCCATACTTACCTCCAGCGTGACAATCTTCGGTGGACCAGGAACACGTCTGCACTCTTCAATGGCAACCGCGAACTGAGAAAATGCCAGTAAGCTGTATAATGGGCTAGATAGGGGGGTTTCAACTTTATTGCATATTTTAAAAGGGGGTGTGGTGGCATTGAGGGAGTCTCTGCTAAAACTAAAAGTTATGGTTGCCAGCTTTTAGACTAACAGTGGTCTCAGCTGGTGACCCCCCTGGGGTTGACGGTTACAGATGTAGGGAGAACAGATGGAGGTTTTAGTCTGAGATTCCCTAAGATTATCGACAGCTATCAGGTGTGCAGTAAATACCCCCCCCCACACACACACACACACAACCACCACCACCAACAAACTTGGAGGGACTGTGTACTGTTACAAGAGCGAACTGTGCCCCGGCCCCCTACTGATCTGGAGTAACTTTGTGATTGCTGGCAAGAGTCAAAATGTATGCCTCCCCAACCAAACCTGGAGAAACTTCACAAGGGTCTCTGTTCTGAGTCGCTAGCAGTAAGGTGTGCAGCAAATAAATTTATAAATCACCCAAGCTTACAGCTCGACACTTTGCAGCACTTCAAAAAGTCACTTTCATTTACTCTTGCTACAACGGGAAGTGAGGCATTTCAGTGACAGACAACGAACAAACCTAAAACATACAAGGAAAAAAACAAGATGCTGGTAGCCAGTTTGAAAGGGACGTAATGCACACAAGAAAGTATGTGGAGAAGACAACTTGCCTGATTTAAAACGAGTTGGCTGACTGCAGAGTACCTGGCAATAATCGGATCCCAGGCTGTGACTTCTTCTCTTCCTCAAAAAAGTGTCCACAAACTGTCCCGAAATCTGCGACCATGAAGTCACTCAGAGATCAGCATTCACTGCATGAGTCCATTGTGTTGGCTGTCGCTTGGCACCGAGCAAGCCTGCCATAACTAAAGTCCGCAGCTTCTTAGATTTGGAACCCCAGAAAGCTACTGACAAAATTCCTAGATGCAAGTCTGTGTTTAGTTTTCGACCCACTTCTTTGCCTCCTTATCGGTGGAGTTGAGTTGATGCCAGGAATCGCTATCTAGGACACAGCACAAACAAAAAGTTTTGCGCTGAAACTAGCAACTGGAAGCCCACATCTGCTTCTCAGCGGCATATAGGCTGAAAGTGTAGAAAGGGAAAATGTGCGGGACACCCGGAATAAACTTCTGGGAGTGGTGCCCCAGGTTTGATCGCCCATGCAGCTGAGAAAGCCTCTGGCTAGCTGGCTGCTACTGCTGCTCTTCAGTCTCCGGTTACAGCCTCCTTGCTCAGCTCCCCTGCTGAGTTCTACCATTTGCTGCTCCTGATGGGCTGGGCTTCCTCAAACCCAACAGTAGAACAGCAGCAAGAGGAAAGAAGTTCACTGAATTGGATATTGAACCCCCCCCTTTTTTTTTCCTTATGTAGGTGTTACTTTAATGCTGGTGTAATAGAGAGTTGGAGAGGGGCGTGGCTTTAAAAAAAACACTTGGTACCAAACTTCTCACTTTGGGTTAAAGATTCTCGCCCATTTGCTCCCTGGGCTATAATTTCTTATTGGCAGCCAAAAGAGGCTTGTTATTTGAGCAAATTGGCTGTCACAAGTTCTGTCTCTTTATACACATGATGTGCCCCATTTATGATTCTATTTCCACATAGATTTTTCTCAGTTTTTTTTTTTTATTTCCTTTGGCGTCAATCAATTCATCTGAGTCACTGTGGTCTAGTGGGTAGAGCACCTTAGCACCTTGGGGAACCGAAAAGATCACTGGTTCCATCCCGACCAGAGCCGAATACTGTATGACCTTGGGCAAGCCACTGTAATCTCCCAGTGCCACAGTCCACTCAGCTGCTGTGGAATAAAGGAAGCAGAAGACCCCCCACAAAACCAGATGTTGCGTCTCGACTGCAAATTATAAAATAAAACACATAATCTGCAAGTAATGTTTCTCTGGAGTAGTCGGGTGCAAGGTGCCCTAACCTGAGGCTTACTAAATGCTATTTCTTAATTCCCTCTAACTTCTAAAGCTTTATTTTACAGTGTTGTAAGTAGGTCACTCCTGAAAGACAAGCATGGCAATACTTACGGTTTGCCTGCTCATGTTTTACGTTTGAAGCAGCCAGCTTCTGTAGCTAAATGTGCTGGGGAAAAAAAACTCAGTTATAAAACTCAGATGTTCCAACTTCCAGGTCTGCTTGGTCCCCTGGCAGCCATGTCTGTTTTTTTGTTTTGAGTGTATAGTCACTGGACATGACTGAAAAGCAGACGTGAGCACCACTGTCCAAGCAGGGTGCTGGCTGACTGGAGAATAGTTCAGGAGCTTTGCCAAGAGTCCCAGCCATACAGTTCAATAGTGTCAATGAAATCTGGGCCACTTACATTCAAAATGTGGGGCACTGGCCCTCAGAATGTGGGACCCATCATCAAACATGGAGAGACAATCTGTAAACAAGGTGGAAAGTAATACCCTTACATGTGTAGGTTTAATTTTCCATTAGTATGATAGAGCCTTATAAATTTCTGCTGTAATGTTTGAGTTTAATGTCTGAGTTTACAGCACCTTCTCCACCAGGGATGAATGAGGGGCACAACAGTTCTGAGGGGTAACATGAGGGATGTTACGCCTGATGAGGGACATTTGAGAGGTATGGTCCCTGCAATGTGACTCATGGATCAGCAGAGGGGAAAGAGGAAATTGTCCAACCAGGAAAGGCACACTAAGCCAAAGCTTGTTTCCAGGTGTGATCAGGGAGCACAGGGAAGTTAAGTGACTTGTTCAAGGTCACACAGTATGCAGGTGGGGCTGTGGGATTCAAACCCAGTCTGCAGGTTTGCAGCTCAGTGCCCTGCCTATGCCACAACCCTATACTGCCTTCAAGGGAAAGGGAAAGGGAAGCTTCTCCGACAATGCAGTCTTCTCCCTGTAACTCCCAGGTGAGTTATCCAGTATTGGAAATGGATAAAAAAATATTGGGGGACACCCCTTGGCTTTGATATAGAACTGAAGGGGTTTGACGGGGTTGGGGACATGTTTCTGCATTGTATGTTGCACTTTTGCACTTACTTTAGTCTGGTTTATGCCTTTATTGGGGTATATTGAAAATGAGCAATGCTCAATGGAGTTACTCCCTTTCATTTAATATGAATAAAGTATACTACTACTACATTTTGCACACAGGCATTCCTTCCCCATTTTGCTTCTGGAACTCAGTCAGACTTTAATTTTTTTCCTGGAACTGAGTTCCCACAGCATCCCCACCCTCACATTTCAATCAATGGATTTATCCGTTCCTTTCTGTAAATCATATTTACTTACTTTCCTAGGTCACCTGGTATTCTTCATTTCCTGTACAAGTACACATAGTACAAGTCTTTACATAGTAATTTTCTTCCCCCATGGACTACTCAATTTCCATGAAAAATACAACACTCTCTGCTGGTATGGGAGCAAATGGGGGGTCATGGTTGAGAATGTTTACAGTAGCTCAAATAAAATATTGGATAATGTCTGTCAAGTAGTATATTGCAAGTTTCTTTTAAACATCTTTTTTTGTTTGTTTTTATTTAGTTGTTTAACCAGGTATAGCACACTAAGCTGGAAGCTTTTTTTACAGGAGCGACCTGGGAGCACAAGGAGGTTAAGTGACTTGCTCAGGATCACACAGTATGCAAGTGGAAGCTGTGGGAGTCAAACCCAGGTCTGGTCTGCTAGATGTTACCAGATTTGCAGCTCAGAGCCTTAGACCACTGCACTATACTGCCTCCTGTATCTGATACGTGCTATGTCCATGGTTTATGCAGACATTCCAACACGTGATATGTCCATGGTTTATGCAGACATTGCACACCAAGGGTATGTAAATAAACTTATATCATGTTGAGAATAATTTACAAGAATCTAAACAATCTGATTTACTAAAACATCACATGTGAATTATTAGCCCAGACTTATACCCCTGTGCTAGTTTTCACAGTACTGACCTCATCACGGGCACTGTTTTAAAGAATGATGCCTCCACCTGCAAACTATACTTCAAACATTATGAACCCTACAAGTGATGAGTTAACAAACTCTTCCCTTCTGCTCAGTCTGAATTTTAGTTAGTTGTTGCCTGGATAAGTACACTGGTCTGAGGGAAGTTAATTTATAGTGAAATGATGAATAAAATTAACATGTAGAAAAATGATTTTGATTTTCCTTTATATGCATTCTCATCAGGGGCTAAGTTCTCTTGTTTGAAACATCAGAACATGTGTTCTGATCAGTTTTTCAGCATGGAATATTTCTCAATTTGATATAAGTGCATTAGGTCACCTCAGGAATGTGTGATTATGGGGAATAATTGCACTTCACTTTCAGTAACAGAGTAAACATCTCCTGCCTAACAAGTTCCACTGGAGCCGTGCACTCATGCCCCCATAATCACTCACCTTCTAGCCTTATTATACTTTTATGTAACACACGGACCTCTTTAAAACTGGGTGCTTCACCCAAAGGAGGCTAGTTTCTAAATAAATACATACATAAATAATTAAAAAGAGGATTTCACACATTTTTTCTAAATTGCTTGCTTTGTCATAAGGAGCCCTGTAGTCAAGCCCTCCACCCCATTAATAATATGCACTTCATTTTTAGTTTAGTCAGCCTCACCCAGCCATCCTCTTGTTTCGAAACATATTTTATTTATATCAAAAACCCTGTATTTGATCCTGCCAGTCATCTCTCCATCTTTCAGAGTAGAACAACAGAGTGCAGCTGGAAACTGAGCACAGTGTGAATCGAAAGGGTTTTTTGTTGCCACATGGTCTACGTATAGTGTGCGAGAGAGGGACTCCATAATACAAGAGTCCTATCCTAATAACGCACACGTGTGTGTTAAGGAGTTCACTAGAACTTGTATGTAATATATGGATTTTCAAAATAATTCCCCTAAAAAGCATACAAAAAATCTCTTGTAATACAATGGTGCAAACTCAATAATAGTATCGACGGAATCCTGTAATACTATCGTTGAGATCCCGTAATACTATCGATGGAAGACCTCAACAATAGTATTATTGCAAACTGACTAGAGCGCAAGCGCCACCGGACAGCTCGCATTGACCGCTAGCTGGCTTTTGCTGTAATGGTCACAAACAGTAAAAGCAGACAAAACATTCGTGTCATGCCTGCAGTCTAATATTCGGATCCCACTGCAACTTCTTTTGGGATTTAGAAATCAATATTCAAAATTCCCCTCAATCAGCAAAAAAAAGATGGTACATCATGTACTCCAACTCAAAGTCTGACTAAGTCTCCATAGCAACAGTTGCTCGCTCAAGAAAAAAAAAGTTGTTATTGCCATTTAGTTTTGCAGTTTCTTTAACACTGCACAGTTTTGCTATTTAAATTTTGGAAACACTTTCGACGATGCTGCAGTCATTGACTCCTACTCACATGAAAATCACCTCAGCACCCCAACCAAAGATTCCTCATTCTATGGCAAAGTTACACACTTACAATTTCCTCTCATAAATATATTACAAAAAATAACAAATACATTCTTGTGTTACAAGGCAGTTCTTCATCTCAAGGATTTGGGGGCACTAGAAACCTCTCGAGCTTTGCTCTCAAGGTTTACTGTGCCCCCAGATCCTCTTGATGAATTACTGCCTTGCAATACACCAGAATGTATCTATTATTCTATTTGTTATTGATAGTGACCAGACATTTCTCAGGGTTTTATAGTCACCCTGAGCTGCTAGAGTATAACCTGATTACCATATTTAAAGAACAACTCACAGAAAACTAATATTTTCATTCAACTCAGGATATATTTCAGATATAACCCTCTCTTTGATGCGGCAACCATCCTTACTCTGAATTTACTTTGTATAGTACTAGTGCCAGGTCCCTGCACTTTTTTGTACATGTTCTGTTTGATTTTTTTGGCTCTATTATTTATTGGATACTTTGGCATATCTTTTTGTAGATTGCTGCATATCAACTTCTGTTTCATTGCTGATTATTTTTACTTCCTTTTTATGTTCGCTTTCGCTCATGCGCAAGGAACATTTTGGGAGAATAGGACACTTTGGAGGTGTAACTGTCCTGTGCAATTCACTGCTCCATTGATCAGGCATGGCGGTCCTGCACCAATGGATGTGGGTGCTGTGTATGACAGCAGTGGTCTTCACTTCAAAGAAAACCACTGCTGCGATCAGTGCTGCAGCGCCTCTGTATGAGCTGCTGAAACTGTTATAGCCGACGGGGGTGCCCAATCCCCCGTTGGCTTCAAGTCTGTACGCTCCCTCCCAAAGCTTTGGTCTATGCTGGAGCCCACCCCAGTGTGGCAAATGTCCCGCATCATTTTTTTTTAAACCTGTAAATTAAAAATGGTCCCACGGCTCTTCTCCCTGCCCCCTCCCACAACCCACACCAACCCACTGCTCACCCTGCCTCCCCACAGCCCCCCTCACCCCATACTTACCTCCGGAGTCCGGCATAACAATCTTCAGTGGACCGGGAACACGTCTGCACTCTTCAAAGCTGACCGCGAACTGAGGAAATGCCGGTTAGCTGTATAATGGGCTAGATAGGGTTTTTTTCAACTTTATTGCATATCTCAGGCATTTTTTGGAATTTTTGCACCACATTTTCAACATGGGGTTTTTGGGACCCCTTCTCATGAATGCTGTCACTGTCATGGCATTATTCGGGCCTGAAGGTTGATTTCGCAGTCACTGTGTGAAATCACCTTTCCAGAATGAATAACAAAACAACACTGCCAGTGTTCATAAGGTGGGCTCTCAAAAAGCCTATTTTGAAAATTTGGTGGAAAAATTCCTAAAAATGACTGTTTTACGAGTATGCATTGCGCAGTTCCTACTCACTCTCATAAGTTCACGAATTTTCAATATTTTTACTCCAGATTTTCAACATTGCCATTTTACCATACCTCCTTATGAGCAGTACAGCTGTCATTTTTAACATCCTGCCCAAAACGTGCTTCCGCCCATGTAGCACAATGGCTCAGTCGGTCTGGAAATCAATGATGGGACACATTAAGAAAATTACAGTGACACTGTTCATGAGCAGAGGTCTTAAAATGGCTGCGTTGAAAATTTGGTGACAAAATTCCTAAAAATGACTGTTTTACAAGTATGCGTTGCACAATTCCTATGCACGCTTGTAAGTTTGCAAATTTTCAATATTTTCACTCCAGATTTTCAACATTGCTATTTTACCACACCTCCTTATGAGCAGTACAGCTGTCATTTTTCACATCTTGCCCAAAACATGTTTCTGCCCATGTAGCACACAATGGCTCAGTCGGTGTGCGAAATCAATGTATGGGACACATTAAGAAAATCACAGTGACACTGTCCATTAGCAGAGGTCTTAAAATGGCTATGTTGAAAATTTGGTGAAAATTCCTAAAATAACTGTTTCAGGCGTCGTTGCATGGTTCCTCATGCCTTTCGTGGGTTGCGAATTTCAATTCTTTCCTCCAGATTTTCAACATTGCCATTTTACCACACCTCCTTATGAGCAGTATAGCTGTCATTTTCCATCCGGCCCAAAGCAAGTGCTTCCGCCCATGTGTGCACAATGGCGCAGTCGGTGTGTGAAATCAATGTATGGGACACATTAAGAAAATCACAGTGACACTGTTCATTAGCAGAGGTCTTAAAATGGCTATGTTGAACATTTGGTGAAAAATTCCTAAAATGACTGTTTTTTACGTAGCATTGGCGAGTTCCCATGCTTTCGTAAGTCTGCAATTTTCAATATTTGCACTCAATGACTTCAAATACCTAAACAGCACATAGAAGCAAGCAACATTCAGGCATTGAAAATGCTTGTTTTTACTTATATTTTAATACTCCTCTCTGGTGCAGCCAATATCCTCCATGTCTTGCCCACTCCCCCAAAGCGCCTAATACAGTTACCCTCTGCCTTTCAACTCTGAGCTTTCCTGTGGCAGAAGTCGGCCAAGCCTGAAAAGCACCTGTAGAGAGGGGTTTGTGGGGTGGGAGGAGAGAGGAGAGAGGGAGGAGAGAGAGGAGAGGGATATATATATGTATATTCAGGGATGTCCAAGACTTTGCCTTAGCATGTTTCTGTCCCTCCTACAATTTGTTTCTGTGACTGAACAGTGGGTAACAGAGTTACAGACTTGCTCTTCCGCAGACAAAGTATTTTACACCAATACTGTTATGCTGCCTGCTTCAGGCAATACAGCCACTTGTGAAACTGTCTCCCTCATTTTACTTCTTTGTCACTGATTTTTTTAAGCCATGTCCAAGTGCCAAATACCACTGCAAATACCTGCAAGCGAACGTTCGGCATTGACAAATGCTTGTTCTACTTGTGATGCCTCTCCCTATGCATCCCAGTATCCCCCTGGCTCTCCTTACTGACTTCTCACATTGCTTACCCACCTTTAGGTCATCTGATATGACTACACCCAGATCCCTTTCCATTATTGTTGTCGTTAGTACCTCCCCTGCTATTGTGTACTCTTCTCCTGGATTTTTATTTCCCAGATGCATTATTTTGCACTTCTTTGCATTGAATCTAAGTTGCCATATGTCTGACCATTCCTCCAACCTTGCCAAGTCCCTTCTCATCCTTTCTACCCACCCTTGTGTATCAACTCTGTTACAGATCTTTGTGTCATCTGCAAAGAGGCATACCTTTCCTTCCAGACCCTCTGCAATGTCACCTATAAAGACGTTAAAGAGGACTGGACCCAGTACTGAGCCCAGAGGTACTCCACTAGTAACCCCCCTTTCTTCAGAATGTGTTCCATTCACTATTACATTCTGCGTCCTGTTCTGCAGCCAGTTTGCTACCCAGGCTACCACCCTGGGACCCACTCCCAGGCTGGCTAACTTGATTACTAATCTTTTGTCCGGGACTGTGTCAAATGCCTTGCTAAAGTCTAGGTAGGCCATATCCACAGCCCCTCCCTGGTCTATTACTTTGGTCACCCAGTCAAAGAAATCAATTAGATTTGTCTGACTTGACCTTCCTGCTGTGAATCCATGCTGCTTTGGCTCCTGTGCCCCACTGGCCTCTAGGTACTGAACAATTCTTTCTTTCAGAAGTGATTCCATCATTTTCCCCACCACTGAGGACAAACTAACAGGTCTGTAGTTTCCTGCTTCTGCCTTGCTCCCACTTTTGTGAAGGGGAATCACATCTGCCCTCCTCCAGTCCTCAGGTACCACACCATCTTCCCATGATTTGTTAAAAAGTGTAGTTAGTGGTGTCACTAGGTCCTCCCTTAGTTCTTTTAGGATTCTAGAGTGAATCCTGTCAGGCCCATTGCTTTGTCCGCCTTGAGTTTTAGGAGTTCTTTCAGGACTCTCTTTCTGTAAATGGACTGGCGTCAACCCCACTACCAGAGTGCTTCTACTGTTTGGTTTAGGTAACTCCTCCTCTTCTTCTTTTGTGAATACTGAGCAAAGTATTCATTCAGTATTTCTGCCTTTTCACTGCCTCCTCTGCCCACCTCCCATCTCCTTTATTAATCTTCACAATCCCTCCCTTAACCTTTCTATGCTCCCTAATGTACCTAAAAAAGGTTTTATCCCCCCCCCTTAACTAAGTTGGCTATCTTTTCCTCGGTTTGGGCCTTTGCTTTTCTGACTGCCTTCCCCACTTCTTTCTGCTTTAATTGATACAGTTCCCTGTTGTGCTCCGTCTGTGATTCCTTATACTTTTGAATGCAGCCTTTTTCTCCTTAACTTTCCCTGACACCTCTTTTGAGAACCATAGTGTTTTTTTATTCCACTTTGTTTTCTTTATTTGTTTCACACAAAGGCTTGCTGCCTCCATGATGGCAGTTTTGATTTTTCTCCATTGTTCTTCCACCTCTCCTTTCTGGCCATTTGCTAATGCATTCCTCAGGTATTCACCCATTATGCCAAAGTCAGCCCTTCTAAAGTCCAGTATCCTTGTCTTTGTATGGCTTGTCTCCATGGTTGTGTTTATTGTGAAGCACACTGTGCAGTGGTCGCTTGTTCCCAGATGTCTACTGACTTCTAAATTTGTGATCCTCTCTCCATTTGAGAGTACCAGGTCTAATATTGCTCCCTCCCGAGTGGGTTTCACCTCTAGCTGTCTAAGGCATGCCCCCTGTAGGGCATCAAGAATGACCCTGCTCTTGGATGTGGCTGCAGTCCATGTTGCCCAGTTAACATCTGGCATATTCAGGTCCCCCATCAACAGTATCTCCCCTTTTTCAGCCATTTTGAGAATGCCCTCTATCATTTTCTTGTCCATTTCCTCCCCTTGAGACAGGGGCCTGTATATAACCCCTGTGTGGATTGTGATGCCATTCCCTGTCTCCAAGGTGACCCAGAGTTCCTCTTGTCCTCCCCCTTTACTTTTTAGTTCTGTAGCTTTGATCCCTTCCCTTATGTAGAGATCTACTCCACCTCCTCTTTAACCCTCCCTGTCCCTTCTGTAGATTGTGTACCCTGGTATGTTGACATCCCAGTCATGGTTCTTCAAGTTTGACCTTCCCCTGAAAACACCTCCCCCATTTCCTCAACTGATGGCATCATAGTGCTTGCCACGGCAACGGACTGTGATGTCACAAAAAGAGAAATTGTGAGGACAGTTTGGGGGAGTCATATTTTTTTTTTTTGAAGAACAGAGAGAAATAAGTACTGCATTATCCAAAATGTTAAGTAGAACAATGTAACAAGAATGCAAAAAAAAAAAATTAAATACAGTAGAAAGTTTTTAAGTTAAACCAAGTTGATACAACTATAATTTAAATATTTTTAGTAGCTACAGTACTTGCTCTTTAAATGTCTGTGTAACTACTGTAAACCCTTCTGTACATCTTATTGTTTTACAAAGGAACTTTGCTAGACTTAGGTGGGAAAAGTTTGACTTCCTTCCCTAACTTGTTATTTCCCAGTATGGTCTATGAAACACAGCTCTGTCAAGGTGAACATATTAAGTGTAATAATTACAGCTGCCTGCAAATTTGTTGCATAATTTGTTTAATGTAAGGCTTGGGCCTTATCTCTAGCTCCTTAACCTCAAGGTACCACTGATTAGTGCCATCTCCCATTTATAACATTTATCATGTAAAACATACAGGTGGAATTTGCATAGATAAAACTGCTAACTTGAAACATTAATTGGCAATGCTCCATTCAGTACTGGCTTGCTTCCTGAAGGTCACAATAAATTAAAATTAATATTATTAGGTAAGAATTTGTTGATAGGTTCAACTTTTTAGTAGACTTTTAGAAACAGCTGCTATATGACAGTGGCCATTAAATTATACCAAAAACTCTTAGTGCTCCCAGGCGCCCAAATAAGTGATACATGTCATAAATTAGGGCCACATTGTCAAAACAATGTTTGTTTTCAATCAAGACTGGAGACTGTCACAATAACATATTTACTATCAAATAAACATTTGCCAAAAGAGAACAACTTTGTAAGTAGGGGTCACAATCTGTGGCTGGCCGCATGACATTCAGGAAAGAAATCAGGAAGACATTTTTAGCAGACAGGGTGGTGGTGGATAAATGAAACTGCCTGCCCAGCAATGTGGTTCATGCAGTGACCATAATTGATTTTAAAACACAGACGCTAAAGATGGTGATTTAGGGCCAGCAGGGTAGATCTTACAGGGATCAGCTTAAAGCACTGAATATGTGCTTGCTGGAGGCTAGACGAAAGAGGGGTGATATGACAGAGACTTTCATGTTCCTGAAAGAAATCAACAAAGTGATCTATAAGAAACTTTTTAGCATGAGTAACAGTTCAAGTACATGAGAGGCATGAGTGGAAACTGACAGGATGGAGGTTCAAGAGGGATCTGAGAACATTATATTTTACAAAAAGGGTAGTGGAATACTGGAAAGGTCTGCCAGCCAGGGTGGTTGGAGCCAAAACCATATATGGTTTTAACGTTTTCTGTGGACTTCTTCTACACTTTTCTCAGCTTTTTTCAATACTGAACAGGCCCACAGAACACTGGCAGAAGTGGAAATGCCAATTCTGTCTATCATTAGTCATGGTCAGTATATACAAATCACCATAACAGAATCCATGCTGGTTCAGCTTATCCAAAAACATACAGTGAGTAACTGGTAGTGGGGATTTGCCTGGTAGACCCCCCCACATCTTCCTTCCCCAAATCAAGATGCACACACAGATCTTGAAGGAAATGGCCACAGCCATGTGTTTATTATTATTTAACACCATCTTGAGTAGCATGCGTTGCTGGGAGGAAGCACCATTCACTCATGGGGAGGTCATGTGACCAAGGCCACTGCAGCTGCCCCCCATCCAGAGCCATTATCCTTGCAGTATCACCTGATGAGGTTGGACCATGACCCCCCCATCTGGGTCATAATCTAGTAGTCCCCTGGCCTCATGCTGACTGGAGACAATGAGTCCTTTGGAAAAATTAGCCCCATCACCTTACTTCCCTGATACATTTGGTATACGCTCCTCCCAAGCTGCCACACATGACTGTGACAGTTTAGTTACCATGCACCTTCTATTGTCCTGTATTACCTATATTCTAACTAATGCAACAGTTATATTTCTCTTCCTAGTTTAACATCCCTTTGGAAGAGGTGTAAAACCCAGAAAAACCCTGCTGTTAAGAGGGCAACTGGGAAAAGTCACTCCCCAACCCCTACTGCAGTCACCCATATTGGATCAAAGGGGGCCCAAGCTCCCTGGTCCCCTACCCTGCTTTTACAAGGGTGGTCAGGTGAGTATCCACTGGACTGAAGGGAGAGAGAGAGAGAGAGAGAGAGAGAGGATCTGCTGGCCACAGTCCAATATATCACCTCTGGCACCTCCCTCAGGCTGATGCTCCCCTCCCTGAGGGTAGCCTGTTGGTGCCTCCTCTTGGGGCATTGCCAAGCCTTATGTCCACTCCAGGAGGTGGCACCCTCTAAGATGACCAGATCCAGGGAAGGAGGGAGGGGCCCTAGGCAAATGGCCAGCTGCTGCTATAGTTGGGTAGCCTCTCTATTGCCTGGTAACCTCCCACATCTCCCTTCCCCAAATCAAAATTTAGTATTTGCCATATTGGTCCTTGTAAGAACATATCCAGAAGGAAATGATTTGATTCCTTTTATTGGATTAACATAGATGTAACAAAAATAACAAAGTGCTTTAGCTTTCAGACCAACAAGTCCTTCATCAGATGTGTAATGACAATTCTTTAGAAAAAACAATACTTTTAACACCCAGATCATGCAGAAAAAATAATAGAAAAAATCTCCATTGGTAGGGGTTGTTTTTCAGCAACTGCATTCTTATACACATTGTGACACTCATAATTTGATTTAAGAGTCATCTGCTGAAATAGTTATCTTGTAAGTCAATTTAATTTATATGCAGTAGAGTTCTTTGTATGTCTTCTGCACTAAGCACCTCTGACCCTTAGACTGTCTCAACTAAAGGTGACATGGTACTGTTAAGCTTCTCTGACATCATCTTCTGTTTTTTTAAATGAGTATTTTAAACCAATGAGTATTTTTTCTGTTTTTTTCCTGTATGATCTGGGTGTTAAAAGTATTGTTTTTTTCTAAATAACTGTCATTACGCTTCTGACAAAGGACTTGGTCTGAAAGTTAAAGCACTTTGTTCTTTTTGTTACATCTATGTTGGTCCAACAAACGGTGTCAAATCATTTGCTCCTGGATCAGGTCTTACAAGGACCATACAGCAAATACTAAATCTAGATTTCCGCATGGAAGATACACGAATTCACCAAAGAATATGGCACTTACATAACATCAAGAAGAAACTGGCACAGCTAGACAATGACATTCATTTTCTAACCCAGTGTGAGAGGAGCAACATACTCCCTAAAGGTCTTACTATTTGGAATCCATTAAAAAACACAGACAGTTCTATATGTGCAGAACAACTCTGCCATAGAACCTCTGAGAAATTGAGAAATCCCAGGATTCACATATCATATGCCAAGAAATCAGTTTTGAACAAAGAGTTTGCTGAAATTGTTATCACACTTCTTTGAATTGAACCCCAGCTGCCACCCCTCTGACCACTCGTCTAGCTTGCCTAGGTCAACCTGCAGCTGCTTCCATCCCTCCTCTCCATCCACCACTGCTCTGATTTTGTTGTCATCAGCAAACAGACTTTCCTTGCTCACCACCCCATGTGCAATGTCTGATATGAAGAGCCCAAATAATACTGGCCCCAACACAGAGCCCTGTGGCACCCCACTCATCACTGGCCTTGGAGTTGAGAGCACACCTTTTCCCACCACCCATTGCAGCCTCCAACTCAGCCAGCTTGTAATCAGTTCATCATTTTGGCCCCTACCCCTACACCAGTTAGCTTCCACTCAAGCCACCCATGAAGCACTGAATCAAAGGCCTTGCTGAAGTCCAAGTAAAGAACATCCACCGCATGACCCTTATCCAGCTCACCTGTCACCCAGTCATAATATTATATCAAGTTGGTTTGACAAGACTTCCCTGAAATGAACCCATGCTGCCTCACATCCTGGAGGCCACTGTTCTCCAGGTACGACACCAGTCTTTCCTTTAGTATCATTTCCATGAGTTTGCACACTATGGAGGTGAGACTTACTGGACTATAATTACCCGGTTCATCCCTTGGCCTGCTTTGTGTAATGGTACTACATCTGCCATCCTCTAGTCCAGTGGCACACATCCTGACTGCAGTGAGGTGCTGTACAGATCTGCCAGTGGCTCCGCCAACACCTCCACCATCTCTCTCAGCACCCTGGGGTGGATACCATCCGGCCCTGGTGCCTTGTCTACCCTTCAGTGCCCTCAGTCTCTCTAGAACTCTACTTGTCTCAATTCTTCCATCTGTCAACTCCTCTCCTCTTGTCTCCACCCTCCCAGCCCATGGAGTAGTGGTCCCCCCTTTTCTTCCATGAACACTGAGCAAAAGTATTCATTCAGTGCTTCTACCTGCTTCTCCCCCTTTTCCGTCCACTCCCCACCCCTTTTTATCCTCACTATTGTCTCCTTGCACTTCCTTTTCTACCTGATGTATCTGAAAAAGTCTCACCCCCCTGTTAATTCCCTGCAATAATCTCAGCTTCCTCTGGGCCTTGGCTTCTCTCACTTTTCTGGTCACCTCCCTGGGACATCTTGCATATTCCTTCCTGCCCAATTCCTTCCCCATCCTCCTATACTGCTGGTGAGCTACTCATTTTACCCTCACCTCGTCCACAACCTCGCTGTTCAACCAGAATGGTTTTCTTGCTCTGCTCCTCTTACTCTGTGTCTTGGTGCAGGCTTCTGTTGCCTCTGTAACCCCAATTAATAATATCCCATTTCTGCTGTGCATCCATCTCCTGCCTTATGCCCTCCAGTTTCCCTTTCAGTACTTCCTGCATCCTCTCAAAGTCTGCCCCCATAAAGCTTACCACCCGGGTAACCAATTTCTCTGGCTCCCCACATATCGTGATATTAAACCACATCATTTGGTGATCACTGTTGGCTAGTGGGTCTTCCACCTTTATTTCCCCTACTGCCTCCCCATTCAACAATACCAGATCTAAAGTGTTCTTTAGTCTAGTGTATACACTAACCAACTGTGTCAGGAGACCCTCCTGGATCATGTCCAGGAGCACTAGCTCCCTAGCACTGGAGGTGACCGGAATGCTTCAGTCAACCCCCGGCAAGTTGAAATCCCCCACGATGACCACCTTCCCTTTTTCACAACCTTTCTGATTTGTCCCACTATTTCCCTGTCAAGCTCCTCAGACTGGGACAGTGGCCTGTATACCACTCCAAACTTCAGTTTCCTACCCCTTGAGTCTAGGAACTGCAGCCAGATTGTCTCTGTTCCCCTTTCTTCCCCCCTCATCCCTTGTACATTTGATCCCGTGCCTCACATAGACTGCAACCCCACCCCCCCTCCTTATGGTCCTTCCTGCATAATTTGTATCCTAGAATTGCCAGATACCAGTCTCGGTGCTCAGTTGCCCATGTTTCTGTGACAGCTGCAATATCCACCCTCCACACTGCTAAGAGTGCCTGTAGCTCAGCTGATTTGTTTCCTAAGCTTCTTACATTCAACAAGACCACCCTCCATCCTGCCCCTTTCCCTTCACTGGCCTCCACCTCCTCCCTTTTACTCCCTCCTTTTTTGGCCATCCTGAGTCCTTCTCTAATAGCCTGGGGGTAGGCTGTGACTCCACTCTATCGGATCCCTGCCTACCTGTTGTCCACTTGCTACCTCCACTATCTAGTTTAAATCCACTTTGTCACAATATACCTCCCCAGTCTTTGCTTTAATACCTCCTTCCCCTCCCCACTCAGGTGCAGCCTATCCCTTGCAAACAGATTGTTATTATCCCAGGTACTGCCCCAGCCACCCACAACCCCATACCCCTTAGTTTGACATTATTCTACCAACCATGTGTTCAGCTCTCTAATCCTCTCCTTTCTCTCTGTGCTTGTGCAGGGTACTGGGAGCACTTTGGAGAAGACCACAGACTCCCCAGTCTCCTTGCACAACCTTCCCACTTCCTCCATCCTCTCCCTTGTTACCTCCACCATTTCTCCCACTAGGTCATTAGCCCCCACATGTACCACAATGTGTGGTTTCCTCCTACCCCTCCTTATGTACCTTAGAATTGCCTGTCCTGCCTTGTCTGCCTTTAATCCTGGTATGGACTCCAGCCATATCCAACTGTGCCTCTCCCCCCTTGCTGCCCCATCTGATCCCCTTGAGTATGGAGTCCCCCAACACCAGTACACCCACCTCCTCTTTCCTTTTGCCCATCGCCAACCCCCCACTCAGGTTCTCATTTCTGGGGCCACTCAAGATGGTGCTTTTACCATGTGCCCCAGTGTCTTCGCCCCACCCCTCTCAATTGAGTCCCCTCCCCCTCCTCCTGTTTGACTGTCAACTTCCCTCTCCCCCTCCTTCTCCCTCCTCACCTCTCCAAGTATTTTCCCTCCCCCTGCAACACCTTGCTCAATCTCTCCACTAGTAATGCCCCTCACTCCCTCCTCATTGTGAGTGCTATCCCTTGTGCAGTCTCCTCCTACATCCTCTTTCCTATGTGTTGCTAGTAAACCAAACATGTTCCCTAGCCCCTTTGCCTTATTATGTGTTTTCTCCTCCCTCCTGCTGCTCCTCTTTTTTTAGGTCCTACTAGAGTCCACCCTTCATCAGCTGGCTTCCTGTCTACTTTCCCCCTTCCCCAACCCCTCCCTTGACCCACCCGTTTTTCCTCTGTGATGCCCCCACAATACTCTCAAATGTCAGCCTCTGACCCATGCAATCTTCCCCTCTTCCCTCAATCTCCCCAGCTCCCTGCCAAGCCACTGACCCTATTCCTTGATCCTCCTTAGCCTGTGGCATATTGGGCACCCTCCCAGCCTCCACAGTATGCTGATCTGCATTGCTGCCCCACAACCATTGCACCCTACAACCCTACCCATGGTCCACACTACCTATACAGCCTCTCCACACTAACTTTCCCTACAGCAAGTAGAATTAACTAATCCTAGCCCAGCTTCTAACATAAATTTTAATCCAAAATAACCTTGCTCACAGCATAAGACAGCCAACTAAAGTACTAACTGGAAACCACAATCCTATTCATAAGGACTATACACCTACTCATAAGTTATATATATTTATATATCTTTAAGAATTAGCCCAAATGGCTATTCCTCGTTTCCTCCTTTCTGACCTGCTCTGAGGGCTCAGATCAGTTTGCAGCTCCCCAAGCTCCTCCCTCACAGCCTTCAAACCCAACCCCCAGTGGTATTTCAGTATTTAAGAAAGGCTGGTGGGAGGGCTGGGTGAGAGGGCTTTTACAGTCACTCCAGCCTCAGAAAACTTTAAGCTAAATTCCACTTTAAGCTGAATTAAAAAAAAAGTAAAACAATATTAAAACTTACAAAAATCCTTTACACATTAACAGCAAGTAGAATTAACTAACCCTTCTCTCCTGTAGTTTAAAAAAAACAATAGCAAAACTTACAGAGATCTTCTCCAAAGTAAGCAGGCTTAACTACTCCTCAAGTGGGTGTAACAAAAAAACTAGACAATTACATTCATTATTTCTGCCTGCAAGTTGGTGGTTAGAGGGTTAAACACCTCGTTCCATCTGATGATCTTCCCATGCTGGTTCACACCTTTGTGTCCTTATGCCTGGATTACTGCAACTCCCTCTACCTAGGGCTACCTGAAGTGGAAATATGCCGCTTGCAGATAGTGCAGAACGCTGTAGCCTGGCTTTTGACAGGAAATCCTAGATCCTGTAATATTACACCGGTGCTGCACGGACTGCACTGGCTGCCAGTACAGTGGCAGATCACCTTTAAAGTCAGTCTTTTGACTTTTAAAGCCCTATATAGACTCGGCCTGGATTACCTGAAAGAGCTTCTGGTCCCCTACTGCCCTGGATGATTGCTTCGCTCAGCTGACAAGGGGTTGCTAGACACCCTGAGGGTTTGGTTGAAATCTTCTGGGGCCCGTGCATTTGTTCATGCAGCCCTGACCCTCTGGAATTCTCTACCCTGCCGGTTACGGGAGTGCACGACAGTGGGGATTTAAACAATCTTTTAAAAGGTATCTGTGGGCTCAGGCTTTTGGTGAAGGTTAACTCTGTAAAGTTTTATCTGTTTTATTTGTTTTATTATTCTATGACTTGGATAATTGACGTGTTTTAAATTTGTTAGGTGCCTTGATACTTTGAAAGGCACCTAAAAAATAAACTTACTATTATTATTATCCTTACTAGGTGAAAACAGGCCCGTTACAACCTCTCTCCACTGGAACAGAGGGCTATACAGACACTGAAATCAAACCACACCATTGTCATCAAAAAAAGCTGATAAAGGCTCTGCAATAATGATCTTAAACAGAGAGGATTATATTAATGAAGCTAACAGACAGCTAACTGATCATACCTACTACAGAGAACTGAAGAGTGACCCCACTACAAGATATAAAAAATAACTAAATTACTCAATTGGAACTCTTCCAAACCATGTCCCAAAAAAAACTAACTGACCTCATCCCTGCTGAGCCCAAGCCAGGGAGATTCTACATGCTGCCTAAAATACATAAATCTGGCAATCCAGGAAGAGCCATAGTCTCTGGTAATGGTACCCTGACTGAGGGGAGCTCAGGGTTTATAGAAACCATTTTGAAACCACTGGTTATGGAAAGAGAGAGAGTTATATCCAGGACATGGCACACTTTCTGTGTGTACTTTCTGGTTATAAGGACTTATCACCTGATACCATTTTAGCGACAATGGATGTAACATCCCTCTACACTAATATTCCGCACATGGATGGCATTTCATCCTGCCTTAAATACATACAGGAGAAAGGACTGGACTTTCATTGTCCACTTGGGAACAGAGGTAGGAGGTTGTTCAGAAAAGAGGTTTGGTTTTATCTTCTGTTTTAACTGAAATATTTGAATAGTTTTGTACTTGAAATTAGTTCTGTGTGTTAAAAATTACTACTTTGAGTTAGAACTGTTACTTGGGCTGTGATATTGTAACTATTGGGGCTTGTGTGCTGGGTGCGGGGACACTGTTTAGCAGTGATAATTAGAGTAAAATTTAAATGTGATGTTTGCCTGGTGGTGGTAGAGCCCTCCCACCCACCCTGTTTTGTAGGCTTTCTTAAATACTGAAAAGCCACTGGGGGTTGGGATTGAAGGGCTGTGCATTTCTGTTTGTGACTGAAATTTGAATCAACAGGAACTGGTGGGCCTGTGACATCATACGGTACCTGATGTCTGCATACACACACTGTTAGTGGGACTGGACTCACACTGGACTGTATGTGCTTGTGACACTTGGGGACTGTATTGGTGGGGTTGAAATTGGGTTCCTAAATAACTGCAGTCAGAATAGAGAGTATTCTGTGGAAGGGACTGAGAAAAGGGGTGTGTGCCATTATGAACAGAGACGAACAAACAGAGTGGCCACATTCCACCATGGCAGGCATCTTCAGAAGGGCTGTAGGCTGCATAGACAGTGGGATGGCAATAATTCTCAATTAGGCCTGGAGAGAGGGAGGCTGCCCACTCTGTAGAAGGAGTGAAGTATATTGGTTAAGGAGTAAGCTGGGGGAGTTGCGGGGGTGTCTGAGGATAAGGGGTGTGGATATGGGTGGCAGAAGGGTGGAGCTGAGGGAAGGCTGGGGCAATGCTCAGAGATTACAGGATGTTATGTTACAGCAAGCAGGAGGGGAGATATTAGGAACAGAGGACCCTTAGATAGGGATGTTGATGCTAAGGGGAAAACGTATGGGGTAAACATTCCGAATATAAAAGAGTGGAGGGAAGAGTCAGGAGGAGCTGTTGTGAAGCCCTAAAGAGGCAGACTGTGGGAAGGGCTCCCTAAGTATAATGGGGCAGAGGGGAGGAGGGGCAGTTTAGAAGGGCAGTCAAGGGAAACTAAGGTTACTTGATGGAGGCTGGCATAGAGTGTTACAATAAATTTGAGCTAGTAAGCAACCGAGAGGGGGAGGAAGGGGTTGGTGGAAATGAGGAAACTGATACAGAGGCCGGGGGAAGGGAGTCTAATACCCATAGGGCATCACAGACCTTCAATGGAAAAGATAGAAATAGTCCCAGAGGGAGAAGGGGAAACATCAATGTTAAGCAGATGGGGGAGATGCAGCATATTGCAGACATGAGGGAGGAGAGCATGACTGGAGAGAAACTGGGAGACAAGGAGGTGGGGGAGGGGCCCCTTTTCAGCAGGGGGGTCTGTACCAAGGATGGGGCCCTAGGTAAAGAGGACCCGCAGAGGGCCTCTGGAGGTAGAGGTACTATTACAAGGGGAGGATGGCAGTGTGGGGAAGGGAAACCATCAGGGCCAGGATAAATAGTTCGGATAAAAGAGGGTTAAAGGGGACACCTATTCAAGGGGGGGTCTGAGTTACGTTGGCAAAATAACAAGGGTGGCAGAAAGGGGAGGGTAACAAGGGGGTCTCTAATAAGGCAGGAAGACTCCCATGGAATTGAGATCATGAATAAGGGGGGGCATGTGGGTTGAGAGCGCATAGTGGAGGTAACCATAAGGATGATGGCGGTGTTAAGGTTCTGTTATTGGGAGACTCGATGATTAGGGGTATCCAGTGGGAGGGACAGGGGGGTGGATGCCGTAGCCAGGTGAAAGTAGTGAGTATCTCTGGGTTGACAGCACAGAGCAAAGTTCATGGTGTAAGAACTGGTTGGGGATTATGGAGGGAAACCGGATTTCCTGGTGCATTTGGGAACTAATGATCTAGAGGGAAATAGTGTTTTGGAAATCCAAGCAAGGTTCCAAGAACTTGCCAGAGTCTGTCAGGATAATGGATGCAACATATCCTTTTCAGAGATATTGCCAGTACCAAAGGCCTCAGTGGAGAAAAAAATGAAGATCTCAGAGGTTAATGACTGGCTCAGGAAGTGGGGTGAAGAGAGTGGGTTGGGAGTGTTAGGTAACTGGAAAGGAGTTTGGCAGGATAAGGAACTGTATGCCAAGAACAGGCTTCATCTTGCCCCGTTAGGGAAGGAAGTCCTTAAACAGGGGGTGGCTGACTACATTCAAGAAAGGTGGGGTTTAAACTTGTGAGGGGGAAGGGATAAGGAAGGGGCTGACTAGAATCCCTCTCCTCCAGATGAGGGGAGTAGCCATCAAACCCAATGGGGGAGGGGGGAAACAGATTTGGGGAGGAGGTTTCAGGAGGAGCAGAGGGAGGATGGAAGTATAAGGAACCTGGGTGGGGTTCGACAAAGGGGATCAGGGATAAGGGGTGGGAGGTGGTGTTAGTAAATGCCAGGAGCTTGGGAAACAAGTTGCCAGAGTTTCAGGCCATGCTGATTGAGGTGGGGGTGGATGTGTCGGTGGTCACGGAAACGTGGGTCAACAAAACACATGACTGGGACCTAAATGTGCAGGGGTACACTATGCTTAGGAAGGATAGAAGGGAGGGCAGAGGGGTGGAGTGGCTATGTTCATTAGAGATGACATAGAAATTGCTAGGGTAGAAGAGGCAGAGGGAAACGTGGAGGCCTTATGGGTCACCTTATGAACCCCAGTAGGAGATAAGGTCAAGTTGGGTGTAGTATATAGGCCCCCCTGGGATGGGTGATGTTCTGGAGGATGGTTTGCTGGACAACATCATTGCCCAGTGCAGACCAAAAGGGAAGGAGTGGTGTTGATGGGGACCTTAATATGACAGGTACAAACAGGGGGAACCATGTCCTCTAAGGTGGCCAAGGAGTAGAGGCTGGACAGCTTCCAGGATGTGTCACACAGCATGTGATGGAAGCCCACAAGGGAGGGCATGTCCTGGATGTGGTTCTGGCAGATGGGGATCTAGGTAAGGGACCTGGTTGTGAGGATCCCTGACTGGGAGCGACCACAATACTGTCTGGTTTCAAATAAGCATGGGGGGAGGGGGAAGAGATCTAGGACACTGGCAGTGGGTTTCAGGGGAGCCAACTTTGTGGGCATGGGAAATATTCTCAAGGATCACTTGAAGGGGATTATATCAATGACAAATGTGGAAAAGAGATGGAAGGTCATAAAATGGGGACTTCATGAGGCAGTCAGGACCTGCGCTAAGGTGAAACTTAAGGAAGTGAACAAGTCTTTTGGGCAATCGGTTTAAATGCTTCATTGGCAAGCTTTTAAACTAGTCAAAGGGGGAGTCACTGATAAGCAGCAGGAAAATCCCAGCCTCCCCCTACAAAACAGGGTACTAAATCAGAAAAAGACCACGGTAGAAAGGTCAGTGGGGATGCTGCTACAGAAGGTAGCCATCAAAAATGGAGAGCAATGAGTACCAATGCTCGTAGTCTGGGTAACAAGCCTCTGAATTAGTGGCTTGATGGAGAGCAACATCTGGATGTTGGTGTCACAGAAACATGATACACAGAGAGACTGTGGCTGAACGTGAAACATACCAGGATACACTATCTACAGGAGGGACAGGGAGGGTAAAAGAGGAGGAGGAGAGCTCTTACACAAGAGAAGGAATCAAAACAACAGAACAAAAGGTAAACAGGGAGGAGAAGAAGCACGTGGGTCAATATGGAGGCAGGCAATGGTACTATTAACCACACAAGAGATGTGTACAGACACTCAGGGAATGTTCGGACAAGGAAATGATAGAAAGTATACTTAGAATGGCAGATAAAGGAGATATTGCTGATGGGTGATTTGAATATGCCAGATGTTAACTGGAGTGCAGTTGCAGCAGCCACTTCTAAGAGTGGGTTATTCTAGATGTCCCAGGGGCATGCCTTAGACAACTAGTATTGAACCCACTTGAGAGGGAGCAATCTTAGACCTGGTCCTCTCAAATGGAGATGGAGAGAGGATCACAGATGTAGAAGGGGTAGCCATCTGGGAACTACCGACCATCGAACAGTATGGTCTTCACAATAAACACACCAATAGAGTCAAGCCACAAAGGCAAAAGTACTGGACTTCAGAGGGCTGACTTTGTTAAAAATGGTGAGTGCCTAAGGAATGCACTAGCAAATGGGCAGGAAGGAGGGTGGGAAGAACAATGGGAATAAGAAAACTGCCACAGAGGTAACAACCCTTTGTGTGAAGCAAATAAACAAAACAAAACAATGTAAGAAACCACTATGGTTCTCAAAGGAGGTGGCAGTGAAGGTTCAAGAGAAAGAAAGCATTCAGAAAGTACAAGGAATCACAGAAGGAACAGGACAGAGAATTGTATCAGTTAAAGCAAAAGGAAGCTGGGAAGGCAGTCAGAACAGCAAAGGCCCAAACTGAGGAAAGATAGCTAACTCAGTTAAGAAGGGGATAAACCTTTTTAGGTACATCAGGAGCGAGGAAGACTAAGGGGGATAGTGAGGCTTAATAAAGGGAGGGGTGGGCAAAGGGTGACTGTGGAAAGGCAGAGATACTAAACAAATATTTTTGCTCAGTATTTACAAACTAAGAGGGAGGCACCCAAAACAAACAATAGAAACACCTGGATACAGAAGTTGATACCAGCCTTTACAGAAGAAAGGGTTCTGATAGAACCTTAAACTGAAGGTGGACTAAGCAATGGGGCCTGATGGGATTCATCCCAGAATTCTAAAAGAATAACGGCAGAACTAGTGACACCACCGACTACCCTCGTTAACAAATCATGGGAGGATGGGGTGGTACCTGAGGTTGGGAGGAGGGCAGATGTGATTCCCCTTCACAAAAGTGGGAGCAGGGCAGAAGCAGGAAACCGCAGACCTGTTAGTTTAACCTCAGTGATAGGGAAAATGATGGAATAACTTCTGAAGGAAAGAATTGTCGAGTACCTAGAGGCCAGAGGGACACAGGACCCAAGGCAGCATGGATTCACAGCCGGAAGATCATGCCAGATGAATCTAATAGATTTCTTTGACTGGGTGACCAAAGTAGTAGATCAGGGAGGTGCTGTGGGACATGGCCTACCTAGACTTTAGCACGGCATTTGACCAGTCCCACACAAAAGATTAATATACAAGTTAGCTAGCCTGGGAGTGGGTCCCAAGATGATAGCTCTGGTAAAGAATTGGCTGGAGAATAGGACACAGAAGGTAATAGTAAATGGAGTCCACTCTTGAAGAAAGGGGCTACTAGTAGGGTTTCCGAGGTTCAGTATTAGACCGGTCCTTTCAATGCGTCTTTGCGGTGTTTACATTGCAGAGGACTAGAAGGAAAGTATGTCTTTTTTGCAGATGAGATTAACAAAGATCTGCAACAGAGCTGATGCATAAGGTGGGGTGGAAAGGATGAGAAGGACTTGCATAGATTAGAGGAAATGGTCAAATGTATGGCAGCTTAGATATAATGCTAAGAAGCAGGTAATGCACCTGGGAAACAAACCTAGGGAAAAGTACACAATGGGGGTGAGATACTAACAACAACAAAAAATGGAAAGGACCTGGGGTAGTCATATCAAATGACATAAAGGTGGGCAAGCAATGTGAGAGGGCAGCAAGGAGGCTGGGTGGATGCTGGGATGCATAGGGAGGCATCACCAGTGAAAACAGGAAGTTGTTATCCTGTGCACAGACAGCTGGTGAGACCCTATCTGGAGTACGTGTGTGCAGTTCTGAGACCAATCTCTGCAAGGACATAGACAAGATGGAAGCTGTCCAGAGGGAGGCATATCTAAATGGTGCAGGGTCTGCACTGGAAGACATATGAAGAGAGACTAAAAGAACTTAATCATGTATAGCCCCCAGGAAAGGAGGGAGAGGGGAACATGATAGAAACTTCATACCTCAAGGAATCAACAAAGTCCAAGAGAGGGTGGTGCATCTTTCAAAAAAGAGGTATGCAAGCAAACAAGGGGGCACAATTTGAAGATAGAAGGGGGGCGCCCAGAGGTAATGTAAGGAAGCATTTTTCACAGAGAGGGTTGTGGATGCATGGAACGGCCTTCCAGAGGAGGTAGTGGAGTCAAAAACAGTGGTTGAATTTAAGCATGCATGGGACAGCCATAAGGCAATTCTAGGGGGTGGGGGTAGAAAGAAGTAGGCTCCTGGTTAACTAGGATCTGCAGCTCTCCATTAGGTAGGGAAATGGGCAGACTGGGTGGGCCAAGCAGTCCTTATCTGCCGTCATATTCTATGTTTCTATGTTTCTATGGAGCAAGGTCACATAAACCATGCTGGTGGTCCAGTGAGGTTCAGGTAGCGGTCAGAGAAAAGAAGACGGCCTACAAAAAATATAAAACAACAAGAGGGGATAGGGAAAAGGAAATGTACCATCTTGCATCTAGAAAAGTCACCGGATGGTGAGGGGCAAAGTCCAGTAAAGAGCAGCGGCTGGCACAGGGGATACATGGAGGGAAAAGGGTTCTTCCGGTACATTTGGGAGAGAGAAAACTAAGGCCATTCCGGCAGATTGAGATCAGAAAGAGGGTGGTGGAAGAGGTGAGGGACCAGGTAGTATTAAATGAGTACTCTCGCCTGTGTTCACTAGGAGGGGGATGGATATCTACAAAGCAAGGCATGATGGGGATAGAAAGTAGTGAGTGGGATCGGGGAGCAACAGAAATGGAGCAAGAGGGAGGAGAGGTACCTCCAGGGGTGTCATATCAGGATAAGGATAAAAAGGCCAGTGGTGAGGGGATGGATGATGCTATCTCCACCGATAGGGTGTGGTTAGTCCTCAAGGCCCTAAAGAAAGATAAATCTCCTGGACCGGATGGCATTTGTCCGAAAGTACTATGGGAATTGGTGGATATACTGGCTGCACCCCGGTGGAGCTCTTCAACAGGTTGCTTGAGACAGGGAGGGTACCTAGGGATTGGTGAAAGGCACATGTGGTGCCAATCCATAAAAGGGAGTCGAGGGAAGTACCAGGTAACTATAGACCCATCAGTTTGGACTCGGTGGTGGGAAAATTAATGGAGAGTATACTAAAGGAAAGGTTGGGGGTGTACTTGGAGGAGGTGGGAGGCCTGCATAGTCGGCAACATGGGTTTGTGCCAGGTAGATCATGTCAAACCAGTCTTGTGGAGTTCTACGAATGGGTAACATCAGGACTGGACAGGGGAAAGCCTGTGGATGTATTATTCTTGGACTTCAGCAAGGCATTTGACTCTGTCCCCCACAATGGTCTGGTGGAGAAACTGACGGGGTTGTGAGTAGGCCCTTTGATGGTCAGATGGATTGAAAACTGGCTAGCTGGACGCACCCAGAGAGTAGTGGTCGGTGGGGAGCTCTTGAACCCTAGAGAGGTCGGTAGTTGGGTGTCACAGGGCTTGGTCCTGGCTCCGATCCTGTTTAATGCATACATATCAGACATCAGGGAGGGTATAGGGTGTGAAATGAGTCTCTTCACTGATGACTGCAAGATGGGAGCAGTAGTTAAGGGGGAAGAAGTGAGGTTGGCCCTGCAAGGGGACCTGGACACCCTGGAAAGCTGGGCTCACACATGGAAATTAAATTTCAATATCACCAAGTGCAAGGTGTTACATCTTGGGTGGGGAAACCCTAAACATAGGTACACCCTGGGAGGGGAGGCACTGGAGGCCTCAACAGGGGAAAAAGACCTAGGGGTCATGGTGAATGCATGTATGAATAACTCTGAGCAGTGCAGGAGAGTGGCTAGCAAGGCAAACAGGATGTTGGGATGCATCGAAGGGGGTCTACCTCTAGGAGCAGGGAAGTGATTCTGTCGCTGTACAATGGACTGGTTAGACCACACCCTTGAGTACCTGTGTGCACAGTACTGGAGACCACACTTGAAGAGGGACATACAGCCCTGGAGAGGGCAGAGGAGGGCAACTAAGATGATACGAGGGCTAGGGATTTGACGCACGAGGACAGACTTGAGGAGCTCTGCCTGTTTTCATTGGAGGAGGAGAGAAGAGACGGGGACATGATTGAGGTCTCAAGCACCTCAAGGGAATAAATAGGGTAAACATGGAGGGATCTTTGACCAAAGCAGGGAGGTATCACCAGAGGGCATGGTTTGAAGTTGGAAGGTGGAAGGGTGAGGGGGGAAAAGAGGAGGAGGTTTTTCACTGAGAGGGTGGTGGACCCTTGGAATGCGCTGCCTGGTGAGGTGGTTCAGAGATCCACAGTGGTGGGCTTCAAGATAGGGTGGGACAGACACAAAAAGCGGATGTACCAGATGATGGCCTGGCCCAGGGGTTGGGGATGGATGACAGGGGTTTCTGGGACACAAGGGGGGGGGGCTTCGGCACCCAACTAGAGATCTGAGGTTCGAGCAGACTCGATAGACTGTAAGGCCTAATCTGCTGGCAATTAGTATGTTAGTATGTTAGTAAAACATCAACCCTGAAGTGGTGAGGAAACTTATGGAATTCGTTTTGACACATAACAACTTCAATTTCAATAGTAAACATTATGTTCAAACTATGGGAACAGCAATGAGCACCAGGATGGCTCCCCAGTATGCTAACCTCTTTATGGCAGACTTGGAGGAGGATTTCATAAGGCACTGTCCCCACAAACCACTAGCTTATTTCCATTACATTGATGATTTGTTTATCATTTGGATGGAGGGCACAGATGCACTTCAAGATTTTCATCAGGAACTTAATAACCTTCACCCTACCATAAACCTTATACCCTGGAGTATTCTACCACCACTGTTAATTTTCTGGACACCACAGTCACCATTATGGATGGAACCTTACATACATGTATTTACAGGAAGCCAACAGACATACAGAGATACTTACACAAGAAAAGTAATCACTTAAACCACACAAAAAAATCTGTCATGTACAGTCAAGCACTTCAATGTCACCATATCTGTTTAAATGAAGAGGACAGAGATACACATTTGGCTATGTTGAAAAGCACCTTTATTGAGCAGGGACACTCTTCCAGTGAAATTGACGTGACAATCGAACGTGCAACACAAGTGCCAAGAAGACAACTACTTCAGTATAAAGAAAAGACAGCTACGGACAGAATACCCTTAGTAGTCACATATCATCCAGACCTTGAACTTCTGCATAAGATTACTAAAGACCTCCATCAAATATTTAATGAGGATGAGACCCTTAATTGTATTTTTAAGGAACTACCACTACTATCTTTTAAACAACCACCAAACTTAGACAGCCTAATTATTAGGAGTAGTCTTTCTCCAGAACAGAATACCATGACACTAAATTGTACATGACCCTGCAATCAATGCACCTGTAAGACCTGTGAGCACATTTCCACTTTGAACTGTGTCGCTACATCACAAAACAGACAATTCAAGGTACATGGGAGTTATAGATGTACATCACAACATGTTATTTATTTCATTCAATGTAAGAGATGTCCACAAACAGGTTTTGTTGGAGAGACAAGCCAACCGGTCCACACTAGGATGAACTCACACAGACATACTATTAAAAGGAAGATGACTGAAAAACCAGTGGGGCAACACTTCTCTCAGCCTGACCACTCAATTTTAGATATGTCAGTAATGGTCTTAAAAGGAAATCTCAAAAGCATACAACAGAGACTAGCTTTTGAGATCAAGCTTATTTTACACCTCAGTATGGTAGCAGATGTGATCATGAGACATTAGATGATTTAACATCCACAGACCTCTTCTTCTTCGGACTGACATATTATAGGACTTCAGCATGTGTGTGTGTGTATGTGTGTTTTGGGGTTATGTGAACATGGCAGGTGTTGGACTTGCTGTCTCATTGAGATAAGCTTCTATTTAGATACATGGAGTTACAGTGTATTATTAGTATTAATTCACACACATAATGGATATTAATTCCTTCTTACTATTTACCTTCCCCCAGGAGTGGGGTTAATTTCACTGCATCATATTCAGATTCCCTAGCCTGTTACTGTACATACAGTAGTGTTATTATTGACTGTCACAGTTTTGAACTCTGAACATATTGGGGTGTGTGATCTCATTTGCATGGGGGTCCTGGACAGATCTATTTACATTAGGCTAATGTTGTAGTGATTTGTGGAAATGTAGGCATGTTAGGAATCTTGTCTTACACACATACTGTATATTTACTTCTAGTTATCTTACCCTGGGGAAGGTGGAAGTTTTATTTCATTGTGGTTCTATTCAGAATCCTTTGACTGTTAGACAGTAGTATGGTTACATAGTGTCACATTTTTACTCTGTAGATACTAGGATACATGATCCCTTTACCTTGGAATTTCATGACAAGTTGAATTCCTTTGAGTAACAATTGCAATGATTGATGTGAATGATGGTACATTAAGAGTGTGCGTGTGCATGTGTTTGCTTGCATATATGTGTGTGCGTGTGTGTGTGTGTGTGTAACTCCTTAAAACTAGTTATCTACCCACCATGATATGGGTGTGTGGTGGGGGTGTGTGTGTGTGTGTGGGGGGATTTAATTTTTAATTCTTATTCAGAAACCTTAGACATTTTCGGTACATCAAGTTGTTATTTAATATATGGCTATTGAAAATAATTCATCAAACCATCAAAATCCATACAAAAAAATCCCTTTAATAGGCTACTCCATTTTCAATAATACTGTCATTGCTCAAATGATAATAGTATCTATTCTTTTTGATAATACCATCGTTCACTGCTGATAATACTATCGTTTCAGCTCTGAATGATAGTATTATCACCAAAATGCCACAGCGCATGTGCAACTCAGCCTGCCAAGAAAGCCAGTTGCCATGGTGGCACATCCCTTCCTCCATAGCCATAGTGATGGCGTGGCATCCCCATTGGCAGCTTTTTTCTGAGGGCGGGCAAAACAAAATGTAAAACATGGCGGTTGTTTCCTCTCGCTTTGAGAGAGGAATGCTTGAACTTCATTTTTTTTTCTTTTTCTTCAAACATAAACTATACTGGAATATCTGACTGATCCTGCAATCGCAAAATGAAGAAAGAAACTGAAAGGTAGGGCTGCCTAATAAATGCAACAGACAAAATGTTCATAAATGAGTGAGACAGACTGTGTAATGCTGTATGCGTCTGAGAGACAGCGCATATTCAGTGCGGCAGGCGGCCAGCCCATTTTACAGAATCCACATAAAAAAACTGTTTTTTTTTACAACCAGATTCAAATATTACAAAAAATAGCAGCTAAATGAGTATGTATTACAAGGCAGTCAGACCATCTCGAGGTTTTGAGGACTTTGGGACCTCTTGAGCTTTGCTCTTGAGGTTCCAAGTCCCCAAAACCTCTTGATGGTCTAACTGCCTTATAATACATATTCATCTATCTATTATTCTATTTATTACACACTGAGAATTTATTGACATCTGTACATATCAGGCTGCATGGTCTTAATTTCTTGGTGGTCCATTACAAGTAGTTTTTTTGTTTGCCACTTATACAGTCAATTTATATTTATGTTATCATTTATAAACTCCTGTTACTACACTATAGGCTTTTGAAGTTTATGGGGCATAATATCTAGCTGGAGAGTATAGTTGGGTAATGGGTACAGCTAAGTTTTACATATCATACAGAGTGTAACTACTGATCTTTTTAAGAAAGCTTTACTGGTTGCTCTTTTTATGTTATATATACATAGATGCTTCTTGTAGTCCTATCTTGTGGTGCTTGTTTTTAACTGACAATTTTAGTATGTCTTTAATCTGGGTGGGGGGTTGTTTTTCAGTAAATGCATTCTTATACACATTGTGACACTCATAATTTGATTTAAGAGCCATCTGCTCAAGTAGTTGCTACCTTATAAGTCAATTTAATTTATATGCAGTAGAGTTCTTTGTATGCCTTCTGCACTAAGCACCTCTGATCTTCCGACTATCTCAGCTAAAGGTGACATGGCACTGTTAAGCTTCTCTGACATCATCTTCTGTTTTTTTAAAATGAGTATTTTAAACCAATGGGGATTTTTTCTGGTTTTTTTCAGCATGATCTGGGTTTTAAAAGTATTGTTTTTTTTTTCTAAATAACTGTCATTACACTACTGATGAAGGACTTGTTGGTCCAAAAGCTAAAGCATTTTGCAACGGAGGAAAAAATAGCCAACTCAGTTAATAAATGGGATAAAACCTTTTATAGGTACATTAGGGAGCATAGAAAGGTTAAGGGAGGGATAGTGAAGATTAATAAAGGAGAGGAGAGGTGGGCAGAGGGAGACAGTGAAAAGGCAGAGATACTGAATGAATACTTTTGCTCCGTATTCACAAAAGAAGATGAGGAGGAGTTACCTAAACCAGACAATAGAAGCACTCTGGGTAGGGGGTTGACACCAGTCCATTCACAGAAGAAGAAAGAGTCCTGAAAGAACTCCTAAAACTCAAGATGGACAAAGCAATGGGGCCTGATGGGATTCACCCCAGAATCCTAAAAGAACTAAGGGAGGACCTAGTGACACCACTGACCACACTTTTTAACAAATCATGGCAGGATGGGGTGGTACCTGAGGACTGGAGGAGGGCAGATGTGATTCCCCTTCATAAAAGTGGGAGCAAGGTAGAAGCAGGAAACTACAGACCTGTAAGTTTGACCTCAGTGGTAGGGAAATGATGGAATCACTTCTGAAAGAAAGAATTGTTGAGTACCTAGAGGCCAGCAGGGTGCAGGACCCAAAGCAGCATGGATTTATAGCAGGAAGGTCATGTCAGATGAATCTAATTGATTTCTTTGACTGGGTGACCAAAGTAATAGACCAGGGAGGGGCTGTGGATATGGCCTACCTAGACTTTAGCAAGGCATTTGACACAGTTCCACACAAAAGACTAACAATCAAGTTAGCCAGCTTGGGAGTGGGTCCCAGGGTGGTAGTCTGGGTAGCAAACTGGCTGCACAACAGGACACAGAAGGTAGTAGTGAATGGAACACATTCCGAAGAAAGGAGGGTTACTAGTGGAGTACCTTAGGGCTCAGTACTGGGTCCAGTCCTCTTTAACATCTTTATAGGTGACATTGCAGGGGGTCTGGAGGGAAAGGTATGCCTCTTTGCAGGTGACACAAAGATCTGTAACAGAGTTGATACACAAGAGGGGGTAGAAAAGATGAGAAGTGACTTGGCAAGGCTGGAGGAATGGTCAGACATATGGCAACTTAGATTCAATGCAAAGAAGTGCAAAGTAATACACCTGGGAAACAAAAACCCAGGAGAAGAGTACACAATAGCAGGGGAGGTACTAACAACAACAAAAATGGAAAGGGACCTGGGGGTAGTCATATCAGATGACCTAAAGGTGGGTAAGCAATGTGAAAGTTGGTAAGGAGAGCCAGGGGGATACTGGGATGCATAGGAAGGGGCATCACAAGCAGAAAAAGGGAAGTGGTTATCCCTCTATACAGACAGTTGATGAGACCCCATCTGGAGTACTGTGTGCAGTTTTGGGGACCTCATCTACGCAAGGACATAGACAGGATGGAAGCAGTCCAGAGGAGGGCAGCTAAAATGGTGCAGGGTCTGCAGCAGAAACCATATGAAGAGAGACTGAGAGAGCTTAACATGTATACTCTTGATGAAAAGAGGGATGGGGGGACATGATAGAAACTTTCAATTACCTCAAGGGAATCAACAAAGTCCAGTAGGGTAGCATCTTTCAGAAAAAGAGATGTGTAAGAACAAGGCACAGTTTAAAGATAGAGGGGGGATGGCTCAGGGGTAATGAGAGGAAATTTTTTTCATGGAGAGAGTGGTGGATACATGGAACCACCTTCTTGAGGAGGTCATTGGGTCTAAAACAGTGGGGGAATTCAAACATACATGGGACAGACATAAGGCAATTATAGTGGGGGGGTTGCAGGAAGTAGGAAGTAGGCTGTTGGTTAACTAGAATCTGCAGCTTATCCAGTAGGTAGGGAAATGGGCAGACTGGGTGGGCCATAGTGGTCCTTATCTGCCATCACAGTCTATGTTTCTATGTTTCTTTTAGTTACATCTATGTTGGTCCAATAAAGGGTATCAGATCATTAGCTTCTGGACCTGTTCCCCAAATCAAGACACACACACACACACACACACATACACACACACACACACAGATCTTGGATGAAATGGCTGTAGCCATATGTTTATTGTACTGTTAAACACCATTTTGAGCAGTGTGCTCTGCTGGAAGGAAGTGCCCATCACTCATTGGGAGGTCATATGGCCAAAGCTCCTGCAGCTGCCGCCCATCTGGTAACACTATCCTTGTAGTATCACTTGATGAGGTTGGACCATGACCCCCCATTTAGATCATATTCTAATGATCCCCTGACCTCATGCTAACTGAAGACAATGAGTCTTTTGGAAGAACTTGCCACGTCCCCCTTACTACCCCGATACCTTCAGTCTGCACTCTTCCCAAGTGGCCACAGGTCAAACCTTGTCCAACCCTGCACAGTAAATAACTGGAAGTGGTGATATTTAGACTTTAGTCTCTAGATTCACAGTTCTGTACTGTAACCATTAGCATACCATACCTCATATAAACAAAAACTGTAAAAAGGAAAAGAAGGACTCTCCCTTTGATGGCCATGGTTTTTGCTGAAGAGCACTGTACTCTGAACTGTTGTAATTTTGTTGATATGTATGTATTAATTTTAATCTATAATTCATGTGGTATGAAATGTAAAATTCTTGTGCGGAGCCCAGAGCCTCTGGGATTGGGCGTCTTTTTAAATAAATTTGACTTGACTTGACTTGACTTGACTTGACACTGTTGACAGTGTGGGAGCCAATGCATTGTTAAGTTATCTGTCAGTCAAAATTGTGGCACAGTAAAGGGAATAATGTAGCAAACCAAGCAGTCTACCAGATGGGAACTCCTCTTCCTCCTCCTCTTTCTCCACCTCCACCTCCTCCTTCTAACTCAGCTATGATAATAGTGCACACAGAAGGTTAGAACTGCAACTACGATGGCCTTAAGAAGTGGTGGTGGTGGTGATGCTAGTCCCCATGTGCCCCTTGATGTGTCAGGGTCAGAGTAAGTATTGGGATTACAATATTTTCAAAGGGCTGAGATTTCTGTGATTTAGATTCTATCTTTGTCATGGTTAGCTTTGCTTATTGTTGTTGTGAATAAAGTTTTTTAATCATGAAAACTACCTACCCCCACCAGCTCGAGAAGTGCTGAGAGTTCATATGTATACTGTGCAGCTAATAAGGTTGCAATTTTTTAAGGAAAAGGGGACATTGTTTAACCAGGAAAGGCACACTAAGCTGAAGCTTGTTTCCAGGTGTGACCTGGGAGCACAAGAAAGTTAAATGACTTGCTCAGGGTCACAGAGTATGCAAGTGGGGACTGTGGGATTCAAACCTAGGTCTCCAGGTTTGCAGCTCAGAGCCCGAAACCACAGCTTTTTACTCTATGGGTTCTCAGATGTATTGCTGGAATGTACAGTATTATTATAAAGTAGTGTTTACATGTGTCCCATGTGTGCATTACATGTAGAATAATCACTTACTTCCAGTTGTTAATGCAAATTGCACAATGCCTGCCTCAGCATACACAGAAGTGGGACTGCTTGGCTTATGGATGCCATGTGGCCACTAACATCTTTGGTAGCATGTTAAAAAGGCCATCCAATGAGACATAAGCCATCCGCAAGATGCCGCTGCTTTGTTGTTAAGGTCATGGAAGCTTCTGATGCATCACAGGGGTGTGAACTACAGACCTGTCAGTCTGACCTCTGTTTTGGGTAAACTAATAGAGACACTAGTCAAAGAAGTCCCAGTGGACTACCTGGATAAAAATGGGCTCCAGGATAGTAAACATTATGGGTTGGTGGCCGGTAGGTCTTGTCAGGTCAATGTAAGTATTCTTTGACTGGGAACAGTGGATAACGATCACATAGTGGATTTACTGTACTTCGATATAAGGAAGGTATTCAACTTAGTGCCACACAAATGGTTGCTGAAGAAGTTAGAGGATCTGGGTGCAGAAAAGGACATAGTTAGATGGATGGGAAGTTGTCTGGAAGTGAGACAGGAAAGGGTAGTGGTAAATGGAGTCAGATTCAAGGAGAGAGAGGTTACCAGTGGAGTGCCACAGGGGAGCAGTCCTGGGTCCAGTCCTTTAAATATGTTCCTCAGTGACATACAAGAAGGAATAGACGGCATGATGTATCTCTTCACAGATGACAGGTCTGTGGTCAGGTAGACAATGGGAAGAGGGTAAAGGAGATGCAGAGAGACCTGCAAAGGCTGATGAAGTTGTCCAGGGTTTGGCAGTTGAAATTCAGTAAGCAAAAAGATGAAGAACCACCAGTGAACACATCCTATTAATAGAATCATCAAATTTTATTTAATTGTTGCTCTGACCATCTTGTTAATGCTCCAATAGTTTGCTGGCACCCCGGCCAGCTTTATCAAGGGGAAGTGGTCCTAAAAACATTAACATATTTAAATTTCATCAAAATGAATGTTATACTGTACTTGCCATAACATAAGCTGTTTCAAATACATTGTCATTTAGTTTATACATTCAGTATTGAATTCATTGCCAGGTTCATAGTATTGCTGATATTCATTGGCATGATTTCACTCTGCTCCTGGCTCTGCTGCCTTCCCTGGAGCTGGGAGTCTTTTCTGGAGCAGGCACACTGCCTGATTTCTCTTTTGGAGCTCTGGATTAATTCTGCGCACTTTTGCATGGCAGCCTGACATGCTGCCACACACCTCTGTGCCCCATTCCCTGGTCTTGTTTGGTTCCTGTGCATGGGGAACCAGAACCAGCTGCTGTTTTTCCTCTTCTGCCCTATGCCTCAGCCCAAAGAACAATGGAGAGGCCTGAGGACAGAGGGTAATAGGTAACAATGGCCATAGACAATGTAGAGAAGGTTCAGAGGAGGGCAACAAAGATGATTCATGGATTGCATCACAAGTCCTATGAGGACAGGTTGAAGGAACTGAACATGTACTCCCTGGAGGAGAGGAGGGAGAGAGGGGATATGATGGAGACATACAAGTATCTTACAGGGAGGAACAGGGTGCAGGAATACACTATTTTTAAGTGAAAAGATGTTCCAGGACTAGAGGGCATGGATGAAGTTGGAGGAGGACGATTCAGAGGAAACATGAGGAAGTCACAGAACGGTGGTGGTCAAGGAACACCCTGCCAGAGGAAGTGGTGGGGGCTGAAACAATCACGGGATTTAAGAATGCATGGGATAGACATAAAGGAAGTCTGGAGGTCAGGGATAAGGGGCAACAGACCTCTAGGAAAACATAAACTGAACTTACAAGCTCAAATGGGCAGACGGGGTGGGCCATAGGCCCTTATCTGCCGACACTGTCTATGTATCTATGCAATGTACATATATTATCAGAAAATGGACAGAGATCCTACAAATGCAACAGTAACCAAAGTCAAGTAACTCATTCAGAGACAAAATGAAGCTGGGGAGATCCCAGACTGGGTAGCAAAATCACTGGTGATATCAAAACTAAAGATTCAAGTGTTCTGTTGCTTGTCCAAGATCCACAAGACACTGCCCCCCCCCCCCAACGGAGACTCATAGTCTCCGGACTGGAGTCTGCCTGAAGCCACACTCTTTCTATGTTGATTGTACCTTACAAGCTATGTGCAAATGATGCCTACATATTTGCAAGGCTCTCATGATGTGCTTAATTTAAGTGATGAGTTGAACAACAAAGAAATTGACTGAGGCAAGGTATTACTTGTCACCGTGGATGTGATGGACCTGTATACCTCAATCCCGCAGGGTGAAAGGTTAGAGGTAGTGGCTAACATACTTAAGAAATGTGGATCAAAAACCTAATAATGAATTTCCTCTGGAAGTTGCTTCAAGTGTTCTAAAGGAAAACTATTTCAGGTTTGACAAAAGCTACCTCCTTCAACTCAGGGAGATGGCGATGGGGTCCACTCTGTCGTTCACTAACCTTTACATGCATCAGTATGAGTCAAACTTCATAGACAATGAAACTAATACATACAGGTGTAAAATTCTTGTTTATAAAAGGTACATTTTGATTTACGTTTTCTATGGTATGGCTCAGAAAGAGATGCTAAGGAATTTCATGAGTACTTGAATAGGTTAATCCGAACATACAGTTCACACTGTAGATAAGCGTAAGCCCCACCCCAAGCCTGGTACTTACATTTCATATATCCTTCATCCCTCTGGCCAAAATCTTCACCTACCAGCCCCTGGACTGCCATAAGGGGGACTGGCAGGGCAGTTGTGCAGCTATACAGGAGCCCCAGTGGGATTTGAACCAGGATTTCACCAGGTACATTCATGGCCATTGTTACCTATTACCCTCTGTCCTCAGGCCTCTCCATTGTTCTTTGGGCTGAGGCATAGGGCAGAAGAGGAAAAACAGCAGCTGGTTCTGGTTCCCCATGCACAGGAACCAAACAAGACCAGGGAATGGGGCACAGAGGTGTGTGGCAGCATGTCAGGCTGCCATGCAAAAGTGCGCAGAATTAATCCAGAGCTCCAAAAGAGAAATCAGGCAGTGTGCCTGCTCCAGAAAAGACTCCCAGCTCCAGGGAAGGCAGCAGAGCCAGGAGCAGAGTGAAATCATGCCATTGGATGCCCCATAAAGCACTTCTCCACCTCAGAACTACCAGCAGGGCTGATAAGAGAAAATATGCAGTGTGGATGAGCACACAGCAGGAGGCCGGCACACATGGCTGCTCCTTGCTTAACAAGCTCAGGACTCTGTAATGGGCTAAGCCCCCAGAAAAATAAACACTGCCCTGGCCCCAGGACTACAATCAGGCCAAGACATGCTTAAAATACCATTAAGGGACCCATTTAGGGACTATAATTAAAGTGGCAGCAAGCTACCAAAGTGAGACCGTCTGAGGTAAACAAAGATGGTGGCCCCATTATTGACCAGAATTATAGGGCATTGTGAGGTGGAGTTGCAGATCAGATACAGTTTGCCCGTGGATTTCAGTCAATTGAAGGGCAGCGCAAGCCAGACACAGTCTGCCTGTGAACAAGTACTGTCCAAAAAGGCATCGAGTTTCAGCCTACATAAAAGCAGATGTTTTCAAAGGTTCATGGCAGTTCAGTAAGCCCTCAGGGAGAGTGTCTGCATGTCAACGTTTGGGCCTGTGTGCCACAGTCTGTCCAGGTTTGGCCTGCCTGGTAGACTACATCTATTGGGATCCCAAAGTAAAGTGTGTGTGAAGAGAAAAGTTTTCAACAAAACTTTTGTTTAAAAGGCAAGTTGGAGCTAGGGTTTTTCTACTCCTCTTCAGACCTTTCCCTTCTGGGGGATCAGCTCCTACAGCATTTCAAGTCCAGGAAGGCACTTGCCTTCATCCAGGCCCTGAGCCTCAGCAAGACAAGCTGAGAAAGAAATGAAGCAAGAAAAGCCACCAACCAGTCTGGAGAAACAGCATCCCAGCCGGGAGCACCACATCCAGTCAGCCTGTTCCAGCTAGGGTTACCACCTGTCCCTATTTTCCCAGGACAGTCCTGATTTGGGCAGCTGTGTCCTGCAAAAAAAAACATGAAAAATATTACATGTCCTGACATTATAGCAGAAAAAAATATTTTCTGACTTTCCTCTAAATGCTGCAAAACAATATAGTACCTAAACTAAAATACCTTAAAATGATAAGACACTCTAAAATAGGTAAACAACTACAACACTTAGTCTTAATTCTGATTATTTAGAGAAAATAAGTCTGTTGCATTGGTCAAGACTACATATTGTCCTGTGAAAAATCATTTTTTCAGTAAGAAATGTCCCACTTTGGGCTTCTTAAAAGGTGGTAACCCTGGTTCCAGCAACCTGTAACAGAAGTAGTGTTTGAAGCATCAGAACCATGAGTAAAACCAAGGGTTTGACCCTGCAGCTGGAGAGATAATTATTGTGTCAGAACTTTCTGTAAGGGAGAAATCCTGGGCAGAACTGTGTCAGTGAGAGAAGCCCAGGCAGAAGATCTGTTCAGGCCAGTCTGCCACCAAATCCAATTTGGATTATAAAGAGGGACCCTTTTCTCAGTTATTGTACAAGTTTAAAGTTTGTGTTCAGAACTGGTGTGTTTAAAAGTCTTTTACCTGCAACCATTTAAAGGATGCCACTGAGCTCAACCCTAATAGCAGTATCAGTGTCCCCAGTGTGACCTACTGCAACTACCCGAGAGATCTTTCACCTATGGCCTTGAAGTGGGGAAATTAAGATGGGTGCATCTGAAGCGGGGTTTGAGGACTGCTAGGGGGTGGCCAGGGACCATGGGGCAAAGTTTTAAATTGTTAATTGCTTGGATGATTTCATAGAGTTTAGAACTACTGGTACTCCTATTGTTCCATTTTGCCCTTGCTGCCCCTTGTTCTTTCATTAACCTCCTTTTTAAATTAAATCATTTGATTTAAATTACATTTTTTTGATTTGGGAGTTGTTGTTTACTGTGACACTTGCTTTGGGGAATGGGCTGAGTGGGAAGTGCATACACTGTTTCTGGGGAGGGGGTGAGAGCCTTGTGTTTTAGCAGTCAGGTACCCCATATCTCTACCCCAGGTGGAAGCACTGTGCCACTTTAGGCCAATATAGCAACTCCTTAGGGAACCCAGGAATGGCCTTCTCGGAGAGGTAGAGAGGTGAACCTTGAGGGCCCCATTATGGTGATCATATTATGATGTAGACATTTCTGTGCCATAAGCGTATCCCCCTAACTTTGACTTTGTGAAGAGCAAAAATTCTAGTGCCACCCCAAAAAGATTTTTGAAAGTTGTTATGGCACCTTAGGAGTTAGAAGATTGATGCAGTGGGGAGTGGCTGATTCTGAAAAAGGCAATCCTGACCATTTTGGGATCCCCAAAGATACCGAAAGGGCCACCATTTTGGAACCATTGAATGCTTTGCTATGTTTGGGAAATTTAAAGGACTTCCAAACAAGGCAAATTATGGAATCAAAAATCCAGATAAACCAAAAACATGGTGCTGTAGGTAAGAACCTTGCCTACAGAGTGATGTGCTCCGTTTGCTTAATGAAGTGCCATTTTATGCAGCTTCATCAGCTTTAAAATGTGCCCAGAAACATAAACAAAGCAAGACTTCTCTTTAAACTCCATGTTCCAATAGATTCCTACAATAGCCATGATGTCAGTGCACAATGATGCCATTGGAGTGGCCCCGCTCTGGGGCGAGCATTCACTTTGTACAGGGACATTATAAACATAGTTATGCCATTATACTATGATTGTGTTTCTCATCAAAATCCTTTACAATGCATGCGTAAAAAAGTCGTCACATATGTACAGTAAAGAATTTACATGAGAAATGCAATCTTTATATAATGGCATAACTATATTTATAATGTCCCCATACAAAGAGAATGCTCGCCCTGGAGTGCAGTCACTCCACTGATGTCATTGCACACTGATGTCATGGCCATTTTAGGCATCTGCTGAAGCATGGCATTCAAACAGAAGTCACTGGCATGTTTACATTTCTAGGCATCTTTTAAAGCTGATGAAACCATTTAATATAACATTTTTTAAGCAAACAGAGCACATTGCTTTGAAGGAAAGGATCTTACCTACAGCATTATGTTTTGGATTTCTGTATGTTGAAGTACTGAATAGGACAGCTTGTTTACTTTCCTTTAGAGGTATATGTTATGAAGTATGACTGTGTGAGTCAGAGGGTTCCTACTTTAATTGAAAGTGATTCAGAAATTGATGTTCAGTTCAGGTTTCAGTTTAATTTTATTAAGCATACCAAAAAGGTTAGCCAAAACATGCAAAAAGAAACATTACATGAATGGCACATTTTAAAATACTTAAATTAAAAAATACATAAATACATATTGATAGTTTTCTAGTACTAGTGTTAAAAAAATACATAAAAATGGTTACAAAGGGGATCAACAGATATAATTAGACAGCCAAACCTTCAACATCTCATGCTTAGCTTCAGAACTCAAAAATTTTAAATGAGAGCATATATTTTTGAGCAATCCAAGGGCAAGGCACAAAAGACATCAGCATCCAGGGAGGAGAGAGGTGGTACTATCACTGTATAGATCACTGGTCAGTCCTCACCTGGAATACGGAGACCAATTCTGGAGGCCTCACCTCAGGAAGGACAATGACTGGGTGGAAACAGTACAGAGAAAGGCAACAAAAATGATTCAGTGTCTGCAGCACATGTCCTATGAGGAAAGACTTAGGGAACTAAATATGTACTCCCTGGAGCAGAGAAGAGAGGGGGGGACATGATTGAAACATTCAAGTACATAAAAGGCATTAGCAAGGTACAGGCACAAGAACTTTTTCACTTCAAGAAGGGTTCTGGGACCAGGGGACATGACCTCAGGCTGCAAGGAGGGAGGTTATCTACCAACACCAGGAAGTTTTTCTTCACAGAAAGAATGGTGGATGCCTGGAACAACCTGTCCCAAGAGGTTATGGGGGTCAGCACTGTGGGGGGATTCAAGAATGCATGGGATACACACAAGGGAGCACTGATTACAAAGGGCAACTAGAGTGTCAAAATAGTTCTAAAACTAATGGGCAGACTAGATGAATCTAACAGTCTTCTTCTGCCATCAACTTCTATGTTTCTATGTTTCATCTATTAAATGACCTTAATGACATAGACATATAAGAAGCCAGGGCAAAGCTGACCACACCTTTATGCAAAGACATACACTATACAAAGTTTTCTCTTTGATTAGCTAAGTTTTTCAGTTGAAGTAATGGAGTTTTCCATTTGATTCATAACAATTGCAGAAGGGGCAGTTGAAAAGAATATACATGCCCAAGAAGGAATAGGCACTCCCACATTTACAACTGATTTGAATAGTTGTGTACCATCCCTTATGGTCCACAAAGGTTTGAAATCTGAATCTTGCCTGATTTCTTGTATGTTCTGAATTGACACAATAACTAAGGTAACTTTCTGGCTCCTGATTTAATTTAATGACAGTGCACTCTGTCAGTATCTAAGAGTTTCTTATTCAAGCCAAATCTTGTTGAATTTCTAATATCAGTAATACATCTGCATATGGTGTTATACAGATTATTCAGGTCAGTGGAATAAACAGTATTATTGATAAATAGATCAGGACAACTCATATGCGTTACTTTATGATTTAGATTAAATGGTCATCCAAGGGTTTTTCCATGGAAGGGGATACTATGTACTTCCAAGAAAATCTGTTCTGTAAGACTGAGCAAGGCAACTACTTTCTTTAAATAATTTAAAGATCTCATAACAACCAAACACATCACTGAAACTGTACCAGTTTCAGCCCTCAAATGAGTGGCAGGAATGTAGCTTACATGTAACATAAATCTTAAAAATGTATTTTGCAGTATCTCAAGAATTTGTGCCCTGGTGTGGGCACCCCATATTTCTGTACCATAAAGTATACTGCTTTTAACTTTTACCTCAAAAATTGCTTTCATGGCTGAAAAGGAGTCACCCCTCATATTTCAGTGCAAATGTTTTTGTACCAGCAAACTCTTTTTCATTTTTGTGTTTAACTAAAGAGAAATGGCAGTATAGCGCAGTGGTTTAAGGCTCTGAGCTGCAAATCTGAAGACCTGGATTTGAATCCCACAGCCCCTGCTTGCATACTGTGTGACCCTGAGCAAGTCACATAACTTCCCTGTGCTCCCAGGTTGCATCTGTAAACAAGCTTTCAGCTTAGTGTGACTCACCTCATTAAACAATTGGAAAAAAAAAAAGTTATTTGCTCTTGATTTTCCTAAATACTTTTAAGTATCCAATATTTTGAGTTTGTTCCCAATAATATACCAGGAAAAATGACCACATTTTTTGATGAAGAAAAGATCAGAATATCTGTGTTAGTTGTATTTATCGGGGGTTCCACATTTTCTAAGGATTGTCTAAATACATTCAACATACACTGTAAACCAAAGAGAGTATGAGAACAAAACTGCATCATCTGCATAAAAAAGTGGTGGAACTGTAGAATCCAAAATTTTTAGTGCAAAATGATCTTTATATAACTCTGGATCTGCTAATGAATTTGTATACATGTTGAAAAGAAATGGGGCCAAAATCACCCCTGATGTACCCCATACTTGATTCTCAATGACTGACATAAATGACCTTCCAGACTATATCTTACCTGAATGTTGAATTAGTATGTAAAGTTTATAAGTTTCTAACATCTTATTCTCTGTCTGATAGTTCTCCAAGATTCCCCAGAAAATGTTTCTATTCATAGAATCAAAGGCTTGGCTGAGGCCATAAATGCTACATATAGCACTTTAGGTCTAATTTTCATGTATATATAGAAACATAGAAACATAGAAGTTGATGGCAGATAAGGACTGCAAGGCCCATCCAGTCTGCCCATTTCTTTTTCTACCTCATGAATGTGCCATCGGCCTTTGCTCTATCTATTCATACTCATCTGTATTGCTCCCTTATGCCTGTCTCATGCCTGTTTGAAGTTCTGCACTGTATTCATATCCATCACTTTTTGAGGTAGGCTGTTCCATTCATCCACCACCCTTTCTATGAAAAAGAACTTCCTCACATTACCCCTTAATCAGCCTCCCTCTAATCTCATGCTGTGTCCTCTTGTCCTGCTACTTTTCTTATCAATCAATCAATCAATCAATCAATCAATTAACATCTTTATTTATCCTGGTGAACATAATTGAGTAAGCTCATTTACAAGACTGACCTGGCTAAATCTGTGTCAAATAATACATTACATGAAAGATTATTACAATAGGGACAAATAACACAAACAGTACAACAAATAAATCTCAAGTAAGTACTCGATATAACAACAGTCATAAACAAGGCAGCATAAACAGCTCAGAGTGCTACTATAATATATAAAGATGAAGCAATGGGTGGCTTCGGTGAATCTTGAGATGGGTAATGGGTTGGCAGCTAGGGAGGAGATGGCAGGGAGGTTAAACTGGAATAATACCATGTCCTGGCCATAAGAAATGGCTAAAATAAGGGGATGTGAAAGCAATGCTGAAGTCAAGGTAGGTGACGTCAACTGTTCCCCCTTGGTCCACCACTCTGGTTACCCAGTCAAAGAAATCTATTTGATTAGTTTGACAGGACCTTCCTGTTGTAAACCCATGCTGTCTTGGATCCTGTGCTCCTATGGATTCCAGGTGTTGCACTGTCCTTTCCTTAAGGAGTCCCTCCATAATCTTGCCCACTACTGAGGTAAGACTGACTGGTCTGTAGTTCCTCCTTGCTACCACTCTTGTGGAGCGGGATCACATGAGCCCTTCTCCAGTCTTCTGGGACCTCTCCTGTGCTCCGAGACTCACTAAACAGTTCTGATAATGGCTCTGCTAGTTACATCCTTAGCTCCTTTAGTACCCTGGGATGTATGCCATCAGGTCCCAATGCCTTGTCCACCTTAAGCTTATCAAGCCGTTGTATGACCCTTTCTTTTGTGAGGGGACTAGTGCACACTTCCTTCCCCCCTGTATCCATGGTGCTGAGTTGTGGGCCCTGTCCTACCTTCTCTTCAGTAAATACTGAGCAGAAGAATCTATTTAGGATAGATGCTTTTACATGGTCCTCCTCCTCACACATCCCCTTATCCCCTTTGATCTTAGCAATGCCCCCTCTGGACTTTCTCCTTTCACTAATGTATCTATAGAAGGTTTTGTCACTTTCTTTTACTGTTAGTGCTAGTGTTTCCTCGGTTTGGGCCTTTGCCTGCCTTACTGCCTTCCCTGCTTCCCTTAGGGAAGTTTGGTATGCCTCCCTATGTTCATCCTGCTGTGTTCCCTTATATTTCCTGAAGGCCAGCCTTTTGGCTCAGACTTTTTGTGCTACTGTTTTTGGGAACCAAAATGGTTTCCTTCTTCTTTTGCACTTCCTTTTCTCTCTAACGCAATGGGATGTTGCTTCAAGTATTGTATCCTTAATGCTTGCCCACTTTGCCTGCATCCCCTTGCCTGTATTTCTTTTTGCCAGGGCTAACTTAACTCTGCTGGCCATCTTATCAAAGTCAGCTCCTCTAAAGTCCCATATTTTTGCCTTGGAATAGGATGATTTAGTTCTAGTGGCCAAATTGAACCATACCATGTGATGGTCCCTGGCCCCCCAGTGACCTTCTACCTGGAGATCTGTGATCCTTTTCCTGTTAGTCAGTACTAGATCTAGGATAGCCCTGTCTCTTGTGGGTAGTTTTACCAGTTGTTTGAGGCCCTCCCCCTGCAGGGAATCCACTATGTATCTAGTTCTGGCAGATGTTCAGGGACACTGGTTTACCGGGATTGAGAAAGGGCAAATTCCATTTTGCACATTGTAAAAAACGGTACTGTCACCGGTGTCTGCTAAGCCATAATCCGGTTTTACCGGTGTTTGGTTTTGTGTACTTCATTTAACAATTTTTAACTCTGCTAACATGCATTTTAGCAGTTTTGACCTCCACTATTACACATCCTTCCATCCTTGTACCAATTTAAAGTTATTTTAGGTACAAAATATGATGGCAGCAACAGCACTACAGCCCCCATCCCCGAGCTGTGATGGAAGCAGCAGTAAGGTCCCCATCCCTCTGGTGCGATGGCAGCTCCAACAACACTACAGACCCATCCCTCTGGTGTGATGGCAGTAGCAACAGCACTGTGTCCCCCCTCCCTCAGGTGTGTTGGAAGCAGCAGCACTGTGGTCCCTATCCATTAGGTGTGATGGCAGCAGTACCACATTCCGCATTCCTCAGGTGTGATGGCAGTATCAGCACTATGGCCCCCATCCCTCAGGTGGGACAGCAGCAGTACAACATTCCCCATCCACCAGTGGTTATGGCAGAAGCACTATGGCTACTGTCCCTCAGGTGTGATGGCAGTAGCACTAATGCAGTCCACATCCCTCAGGGGTGATGGCAGTAGTGACAGCACTATGGTCCCCCTTCTTCAACACTCACACTCCACATGCACAAGGTACAAATTACTTAGTCTCTTTGCTTGTTAGAACTCAGCTGTGAATTAATCTGAACCACCACCACTACTAAGGTGGACCACATTTTGTTTTTCCTATCATTTAACTGCTTTGAATTGATTTCCCGCCTGTGACATCACTGACCACGTGTTTGGGAATAGGGTTTGGGTGCTGGAAGAGCAGCCGGGGGAAGGTTTGAGTGTCCAACAATCACCACCTTCTCCTTGAGGGAGGGTATATTCACAGCTCAGCATTTGCTGGCCCCAGGTGGAGGCTGGAGGCATGGCAAACACATTGGCCCCTCATTATGGAAGAGAGTTGATGGATGTCAGCTTGTGTCTTAACATCATGTGCCTGTCATGCTCCCACAAAATGGAAAACACCTGCTGGCTACTTAGAGGATGGCTCTGGTCCCTTCATAAGCATGACATCCCAGACACATGTGTCTGTTCTGACCCTCTGCCATGCCTGGGATATACAGGTAGCTCTTAGGGTGATTGTCTTCCCTTGTTAGCCTCCCACAGGGATAGGGCCCCTAATTTGGGTTACCTGGTAGCATGGGCATACAGGGCAGTGGATGGTGAGTGGACTCAGCAGCAGTGGTAGGGGACTTGGCAGGCCTGAAGGAGTGGATGGTCGGGGTGGAGGAACAAAAAACCTGCCTGAATTTGCTTCTTTGAAAGTGTCTTCACCTAAAAAAATTCACAAGTGATTAGTGGAGGACTCTTCTAATGCATCTCACAAGCATGTGGATGCCTTTTTCCTTGGTCTCCATGAAAAGGGTGTCTCTCAGTTTTCATGTCTGAGCTCAGTTGTGAATTGAGCACCACTTTACCCACTAGCATCATACATGCCCTGGGGTCTTACCTTCCATGTGTCACTGAATGTGCTTTCAAATCCACTGGCCAAGCATAAGTACACTTAAACACATAACATTTGCTTTTTATTAAAGCAGTCTGTCAGAAAACTTTTTGTTGTCACAGAGACTGACACAACAGGTGGGAGAGAAGGTGCAAATGATGAAATGGGCAGACTAGGTGGTCCGTCAAAGTCTATGTTTCTATGTTTCTATCCCATTCACCTAAATAAGTAGTAAGGCAGTTTATGCCTTGTGAACATGCTTTCATTCAGACTCACTTTCAATCAAACAACTGAGGATTTTGGATGGCCCTGCTGATTATAAACTTGAATAAACTAGTTGGTAACAGTGATCCTGCGCTTAGCAATCTATATCCTAGATGTTCATATGCAAAAAATACAAATAAAAACCCAACTAAAGTCTAAAAACAAGCTTATAAAACACAAAATGTATCTGAACATTTATATTTACCTATACAACATCATTGCAGCCCGAGTACAACTCAGTTAAATTACATGGTACACTGATTACTGTATGATGTAGTAAACATATATTGGTATTTTTTTTTATATATTTTTTTGCAAACTGGGTAAACCCACCAGGCAAAACTGCCTGTTTTCTGAGGTGACCCAGGAGCACTGTGGAGGTTAAGTGCCTTGCTCAGAGTCACACAGTATGCAAGTGGAGGTTGTGGGAATCAAACCCAAGTCTTCTAAATGTACTCAGTTTGATCATTGTTTGTTACTCTAACCACTAGGCTATACTGTCAGCCATAAGACCCATATATAATGTTTTAATATATGATTTCAATAATAGTGCACAGTACCTACAGTGCAAATTATGAACATTGAACAGTTTACAACATTTTACTAAAACTGAATTATTTCCCTCTCCATCTGCTTATGTTTTCTTACACCAAAGTGGGTGCATAGTTGACAGAGCACTGTAAATAGCCTGAGGTAGCACTACTACTACTTGCAATGCCAGGGACTCAGGATCAAAAGTGAATTCGGTTGTTAGGGCCTGGCCAGGGAGTAGGATTGAGCAGCTGGGGCCACTCTCCTCCTCTGGGAACGGTGGCTTGCAGGTCCTGATGCTTTACTGCCACCTGGGTGACCACAGGTGGTGGAGCAATGAAGCTGCAAAGCATTTGGCAAGAGAGGAAGCTAGCCAGGATCTGGAGTAGCGGCATGTCTCTATGTGCCCTACTTCCTTGGATACCCTTGAGTGTTGGTGCCCTCAGGGACAGAGACCAGAAAACCAGTAACAATCACCCCACATCAGCTGCTGGTAGAAGGGACCCAGCTGCCCCAGACTTCATAACCAGTTTCCATGAGGAACCCACTGGGCTGCCCAACACACATTAAAGGACTGTGGAGGGGTGACCTGGGGTCCCCTCCCTTCCCACCTGGGGGGTACAACCTAGGCAGGATGGGTGCAGGCTCACAGGAGCTCCTGAGCATTACCTGGGGTGAAGCTAAGGGACAGCCAGCCTAGGGATCTCTGAAAAGTGGAGACTGATGCTGTGAGAAGGGGGCAGAGAAAGAGAAAATAAAAACATTTAAAAATATGCTGAAATATTAGGAATTCTGTGCAGTGAAATGCAATTTCCGTGAGGCACCGGTACAAGAATTCAAAATCCGCAAACCAAGCAGGATTCCGTGATTTTTACCGGTGTTACCGTTAAAAACGGAAAACCATTGTCCCTGCAGATGTTCCTGCTGGTATTAACCAATCTGTATCTGGAATGTTGAAGTCTCCCATTATCAGAACCTCTCCTTTAGCTGTCATCTTTTGTATATCTTCTAACAGTAATGTGTCTATGTCTTCCCCCTGGTCTGGAGGCCTGTAGACAACCCCAGGTCATATGGCTGCTCAATTTCCTGTGTCCAGGGTGACCCACAGTTCTTCTGGCTCCTTATGTGTATTCTGAATTTCTGTAGCTTTGATATTTTCAGTGATATAAAGGGCAACTCCACCCCCTTTTTGCACCCTGGTCTCTTCTGAACAGTACTTAGCCAGGTACTGAAGTTTCCCAAGTGTGTTTTTTGGTAAACCATATCTTGCTAATAGCTACTATGTCCAGTTTAGCCTCTGTCATTATTGCCTGCTGGTCTGAAATCTTGTTTCTCAGACTACGAGCATTTATGTACATGATTTTCCATTGGCCAGATTTTGGTGTGTTATTTGTTGGACGAGGTCTGGTATTTCCCCTGTGCATCATGTGGGGAGCCAGACCTTTTTCCTTACCTGGTGATGCAAATGAACTACAAACATGCTGCACTCTTGTTTAACCACTAGCTGAGGGGTGAGGGGTGTTCTTCCCATTCTATGTATGGGGTGCTGCACCCCTCTCCCCATTTACTAGTTAAAAATTCTGCAAAGACATCAAACATCTGCCCCAATGTACTGACTCCCTCTTCAGTCAGATGCAGTCCATCAGATTTAAAGAACTTTCACTCCCAAAACTGTTGCCAGTTCCCTACAAATGTGTGTCCTTTTTCCTGGCACCAGCCCTTGAGCAACATGTTTAGCTCCCCTATCTCCCCTTCTCTGACCTTCTGTCCAACTGCCCCCCTCTTCCAGACTGGCAGGATCTCAGAGAAGGAGATGCTGGATGAAATGGATGATAGTTTGTCACCCAGTCTGGTCAGGTGTTCCTTGATCTCCATAACTGACCAGCTGGTGAGATCATTAGTCCCTATATGTACCAGGATGTTAATGTTTTCTCCTGCTTCCTGAACAATTTTATCACTGCAGTCAGTGTCTCTCCATGCTGATGTACCTGGGAGACATCTGACCATTACCCCTGGCTAGATATAGGTATCAATTCCCTGAATCATGGACTCTCCTATGATCAGAAGTTTTTTGGATTTCCTTTTTGCTTTTTTTGTTTTGGTTCCTGTTTTGGGTGACTTTTGTTGTGCTAGCTCCTGTGTTGCAGTGTCCTGCTCTGCAGTGTCCTCTGCCCCTTTGTTTGATTTTGGAGATAGAGGCAGATACCTGTTTGTAGTTTTTATATGGTTTGTGGAGGTGATATGTTGGAGAGCACCGAGTGATGGGGCACCCAATTTGCCCCTCCTGACCACCTGCCAATCTCCTGGACCAATTGTTCTCTGCAGTTAAGGTGCTTCTGTTGGATGTTGGGGAACTGGTGGATGGTTCTTATAATATAGTTCCTCTTGAATATGCAATTTAAGGCTTGCAATCTCTGCCCATGCTGCCTGGAGCTGAGTCCTTAGATCTCCAATGGCCCAGCATGTAGGACAGTGTACTAAATCCTGTAAAACTGCCCTTCTGAAAAGTGTTCTGCAGTACCTGCAGTTAATATCCATTCCAGATAAGTTGCTGGTTTATAACCTGGTCAGAGTAATTAGAAGGAGGAAAATGGAAGCAAAAGTTTGATTTTGTGTTTTGTTTGTTTTTGTATAACCTGTTATAACAAGTTAAATTATTTGTGGCCCTGTAAATGAGGTCACTGTGTGGATACCCTCTGATCTGCCTCTTCCTGCTTTGCTACAGGAAATGTCACAACTGTGCTACCCTAGAAAAGGAGTGTAATGTGGAGTGGTTGTGGATGGGGATGGATGGCTAGTCCCTTCCCTTGCCAAGAAAAGAAGAGCCATGGATGAAAGAAACAAGGAGCTAAGAGCAGAAACAATCAGCCAGTAACACATGCAGTAGCCCTGCAAGTTTATCCTAATGATAGTTAAAACCGTAAAACCTGTAAAGCGCCACCTGTAATAATTTCACAGAAGATGTACCCTCTAAGAAACCCTTTGCTACAGAGGAACATAAAGCAGTAATAGAAGATTCACCTTGCAAAAGACAATTTGAAACAGAAGATTACAGCAGTAGTCTATAAGCACACACCTGTAGGCACACCCTGTAATAATGTAGCAGAAGGTTTACCCAGCAACAACAATCTGAATCAGAGAAAAATAAAGCAACAAAATGTTAGCAACAAACAGTAACAATCCCTCTAAGTACAAAATAAAAATAACAACACACAGTAAATCGGCCTAGCCAAAAGAAGCCTTAATCCTTTCCCTTGCTTTGGTAAGGTTCTTTGCTCTGTCCTTTCAAGCAACCTAGAAGAAAAGAGCTAAGCTGAAGCTAGGTGCCTTTGCCAGCAAACCTAGTCTTCCACCTCCAATATATCAACTAACCTGACCATTTAACCATTCCTTCTGTTGGAAGTTACTAACAATTTGTCAGCTCCATCCCCCAGTTACACACCTAATCCCATGGAAGAGTTGTGGGAGGAAAGCAGTTAGCTCCTTCAATGTGAGAAGGAGACTGCAACACCTCTGAGACAAACCAAAAACCTTTCAGAAAAAAAAATAAATATAAAATAGTGGCAAACAGTAATTTAGCTTAGCCTAATGATAAAAAGTCACAAAAATGTAAGCACCACCTGTAATAATTTCACAGAAGATATATCCTGTAAGAAACACTTTGCAACAGAGAAAAATAAAGCAGTAACAGAAGATATACCTTGCAAAACACAATTTGAATCAGTGGATTACAACAATAATCTGTAAGCACACACCTGTAAACACACCCTGTAATAATGCAGCAGAAGATATACCCAGCAACAACAATTTGAATCAGAGAAAAATAAGGCAATAAAATATTAACAACAAACAGTAACAATCTCTGTGAGTACAAAATAAAAATAACAACACACAGTAAATCTGTCTGGCCAAAAGAAGCCTTAATCCTTTTTCTTGATCTGGTAAGGTTATTTGCTCTGACCTTTCAAGCAACCTAGAAGAAAAGAGCTCAGGTGAAGCTAGGTGCCTTTGCCAGCATACCTAGTCTTCCATATGAGCTAAATAGTCAAAGATGGCAATATTATCAATAGTTGATCTGCCTAAAACCTAAAACCAGCTTAAAATTCAGAGAAGATATGGTTTTCCTGTTCCCATTCTTCAAGCTTTTTCAAAAGGAATCTGCTATAGATCTTTTAAGGGATACAGAGGAGTGTAATAGATCTGTAATTACCAGGCATTGTCCTATCACCCCCTTTACATTATGGGTAAATTATACTGGTGTTCCAATTGTCCAGAAGAAGTAAAAATATATTCATTATCATAAAAAAACTGCAGACATAATTATTGCCCCAAAACTAGGAGTGGCGTGAAACATTTCCACTGGAATTAAGTCAACACCAGGTTCTTTGTTCTTTTTCTGTGTCAGAATTAATTATTCTACCTCTATAAGTTTAAAAAAAAACACCACAATGGAAAAGTCTCCAATAAGTGACTAGTGGTTTGGTAAATGACAGTTTCCATACTAATTTTGTAACTTATAGCACAAACATTGTAAACCTTATGAAAATGCTGTAACCATTCATTTTCTATAATAAATGAGTCAAGATTAGCTTTATCTGTTTTTGTCCAATATACAACCAACCTCCAGAAAGTTTTGGAGTCTTTTTCAGCTATGGCTACATGTAAATCCTGCATAGTTTCCTCTGAAAACAATTCCTATTTTTCAGGAGGGGTTTGTATTAATTTCTTAGTAAACATGATGATTTTCTATAGTCTGTTCGGTTGGATTTTGAAGGAATAGCTTGTTAACTTTTAGAAGGAATTTCTTTCCCTCCTTACTTTCTTTAGCAAACCAATTTTTATTTATATCTCTGCCAACCTTGGTATTTCTTTTTATTGATCCAAGGTTATCCACTATTGTACTAATCAATTAACTGCAAGCAGATATTACCATGTCATGTCTAACTTGAGTAGTGACAGAAGAACAATTCTCCAAGAGGCTCTGGAAAACAAAAAGTTTGTCAGCTGTCAGTAGTTGTCTCAGATCTGACTCTATGTATGGACACCATAAAATCCTTTTAGCATTGACAGTTGCAAAGTAGTTTTATTCATATGAATGGTTAGCACCTGACAGATGGCTCATAACAGCACTCTGCATATTTGGCTTAAGTTGCTCTGGCATGTGATCACTCTCTGATCAATCAATAATTTTAAATTCAACTATATCTGGCAGTATAGCCTAGAGGTTAGAGGAATGAAGTATGAACGAGCTTGGTACATCCAGCAGACCAGACCTGAGTTTGATTCTCACAACCTCCACTTGCATACTGTGTGACTCTGAGCAAGTCACTTAACCGCCCAGTGCTCCCAGGTCACCCCTGAAAACAGGCACTTGTGCCTAGTGGGCCTTAACCGGTTACCAAAGACTTAAAAAAAATAAAATCTGAGAATCTGAATATATCCAGTAAACATAAGTCTATCACACTACCAGTGTTCATAGACTGAAAGGTAATCTTATCATCCTGGTCTCATTTAGCCCTCCCATTAGGAACCCTTAAGTTATGCTCTTCAGCTGTAATGAACAGCCTCTTTCCTAAATGCGAGTGCTTTCTATCGAAAGAGTTCCTTCTGGGAATGTTGCTCTTTAGGTATATAAGGGAAAAAAGGCAAAATAAGGCAGGCTAGTAAGACTAATAAGGGAAGTAGGGGAGTATGTTGAAGAGGACCAGAAGAAAGCAGACATACTGAAAAGTTCTTTTGTTCAGTAATTATAAAAGACGAGGAGGGTGACGGGTCACAGATAGGGTAAAAGGGCATTAACGGAACAGAAGTAGACACTAGTCCTTTTACGGTGGACTGATTCCTCAAGGAGCTAGAGAAACCAAAGGTGGATAAGGCAATGGGGCAGGATGGGGTACACCCCATGATACTAAGGGAACTTAAGAAAGAGCTCACTGCACCTCTGACAGTCCTGTTCAACCTATCACTGGTTATGAGGGGTGGTACCAAGTGATTGGAGGAGGGCAAATGTGGTCTCACTTCACAAAAATGGGAATAAGGAGGAGGCAGGGAACTATAGACCTGAAAGCCTAATGTCAATTGTGGGCAAACGTATGGAAATACTGCTAAAACAAAGGATTGTGGAATACCTTTTAACCAATGGATTGCAGGATCAAAGGAAGCATGGGGTTCACAGAAGGGAGATCTTGCCAGACAAGCCTGATTGATTTCTTTGACTGGGTGACCAAGGAAGTGGATCAGGGAGGGGCAGTGGATATGGCTTACCTAGATTTGAGTAAGGTCTTCGACACCTTTCCACACAGAAGATTGGTAAGCAAGCTGGGCAGCCTGGGTGTGGGTCCCAAGGTAGTAAAATGGATACAAAATTGTCTGAGTAATAGAAGCCAGAGGGTGGTGGTAAATGGTGTACAATGGGAGGAAGGAAAGGTAACCAGCAGGGTGCCACAGGGGCCAGTTCTGGGACCAGTCCTCTTCAATGTCTTTCTCCTGGAGTGACATCACAGAGGGGCTGGAAGAGAAGGAATGTAAGTATGTTCACAGATGGCACAAAAGTCTGCAATAGATGAGCACACCTGAGGGAGCAGATAGAATGAGGAAAGACTTGAAAAAACTGGAAGAATGGTCAAGCTTATGACAACTAGACTTGAATGCCAAAAAGTGCAAAATTATGCACATAGGGCACAGGAACCCTAGGGCAATGTACAAACTGGGGGGGAGGGAGTGGTGACAATAACAAAATAGGAAAGAGACCTGGGGGGTCATCATATATGAAGACCTAAAGGTGGCAAGGCAATGTAATAAGGCAGTAGATAAGGCTAGAAGAATGCTGGGGTGCATAGGAAAGGGTATTATAAGCAGAAAGAGGGAGGTGGTGTTGCCCCCTGTATAGACTGATGGTGAGGCCCCACCTGGAGTACTGTTTCAAGTTCTGGAGGTTCCATCTAAAGAAAGACATAGATTGGGTAGAGGCAGTACAAAAGAGGGCAACCAGAAGCCCTATGATGAAAGACTCAAGGAATTACATATATACTCTTTAGAGGATAGAAGGAAGGGAGGACAAAATAGAAACATTCAAGTACCTCAATGGTATCAATAAGGTACAGGAGGGTGGCATTCTACATAGTTCAACGTACTTATGCAGCTTGGTGTGGTGTGGTGTGGTGTTATGTTATGTTATGCATATGCAATTTGCTGAATAAACTTTGCTGTGGGCATTCACTTCTCTGTGCCTCAGGAATACTACCCTGTAGGGATGCTGATGGCAGGAATCAAGCAGGAGGGTTCCACCCCTAGAGGTGCTGTGGGAATGATTCCCCTAGGCTAAAGGTAGCTTAGGAAAAGACCCCAAGGAAAGATGCTAGCTGCTGGAGGAGGAGGAGGGGATGGTGGGGCAAAGAAAAATACTTCTGAATGAAGCAGGAAGGAAGAGTTTAAATAGGTCGGGGGGCATGGCTGTTGCTTCAGCCATTGTACCACAGGCTAAAGCCTTTTAATTCAATGTGTTTATGCAGCTTGGTGTGGTGTGGCATCATGCTTATGCAACTTGCTGAATAAACTTTTTTGTGGCTGTTCACCTCTCTGTACCTTGGGAATTCCACCCTGAAGGGATGCCAAAGGCAGGAACCCTGTAGGATGGTTCCACCCCTAGAGGTGCCACGGAAATTTTTCCCTTAGGCTAAAGGTAGCTTAGGAAAAGCCCATAAATGGAGTAGATCAGAAAGCATTGCAGAGATAATGAATTGGTATCAAGATTTGAACATACACATTGGTCAGCAGAGATAAGGGTAATGGTTGGAGATAACTGAAATTAGTAATGATTTTAATATAGGTCAAATCAATTATAACAAGAGAGTATGACTTCCTAAAGAGTGAGGGAACAGCAAAGGAGAGCCACAATCCATCTCCATCCAACAGCAGAAACCTACCTGAATAACTGTGGAAACCTTCCTAAGTAACTTAAGGAATTTACAACTAAAGTAACTAAAACTTAATACAGTACCTTTGGCACTGAGGAGAGGAAAAAAACCCCTTTGAAGAGGAAACCTCTGGGGATCCAAAGCCTAGGATGACTTCCCTCTGGGATAGAGATGTTTTACTTAGTGATGGCTCTACTGCTGCAGTTTAGAAACCCAATCCACGGGGAGGAAAATATTCAGATTTGGTGGAAAACTCTCACAGTCCCTCTAATGGGAACACCACGAAGGGTTGTAAAAGCCCTCTGCAACAATGGGTACTCTGAAGCTAGAGCATGACCCACAAGGTGGGAGGAGAGTAATGATCACTAAGGCACTTAGCCCGCCTACCAACCAAAAACTGACCAGGTGAACCAGAGGCAGTCGGAGGGAGAATAGCATAGGGGGCACAGCTGAACCCAATTTGGCAAGCTAAAGGAGCATTCTTGGGTGTGAACACCCCATCCCTCACAGCTGAAGTCTTAATTTCTACATCAAGAGGTACCATCGATTGGTTGCATGGCTACAGCTCCACCCAGACAGAGGACATTCCCACTATGGGCCAGATGAGAAGGACCCCACCCCATGTTTTGCATGTGCAAGATGCGGACTTCGGTGCAGAACTAGACTGTCAGTTACAGTGCCAGCCCAGAGCCTTAGAAAGTAATGGTCATGGTTGGCATGATTCCAATTTATGAATGAGAGCATATAGTCAACTATTAAGCATTAAAAATGAGGAAACTGGGCGAAACCAGTGGCCGTCTGTTAGGTATTGGTAAGCTGGGCGTCATGATTGACTGAGATGATTGACTGATACAATGGACTGATATTATTGACTGATGAGATTGACTCATAGGAATGCTTAATATTTTTTATATATTTATTGAAATGTTTCACCAGGAAGGCACACTGAACAACAAGTTGCTTGTCTCACGGAGTGACTGGGGGAAGGGGGGATACAAGTGGATGTAATACAGAGATTATACATACAATTTCCATGAACATACATGAGGATTTAGGTACAGAGATTAACACCACTCTATCGCTAGGTTAACATTACAATTAAGGAACAGGTAAACAGTACAATTATACAATTGAAGTGCTAGGGGAAGGAAAAGCGAGTGGGAGAAGGGAAGTCAGGACAGTACAAGTAAAAACAAATGCAAAGCCAAATTGAGTAAAACATATATCACAGGTCTAGATTAGATAGATAGTTTTATTTATTATGTTTGATTGGATAATAACACTGATTTTAATTGTATTTTTGTATATTTATAAAATTATTATATTGTATTGATTGTGCAGCGCTCTGAGTCTCCTGAAAGGAGTGCTATAGAAATAAAGCATCTATCTATCTATCTATCTATCTATCTATCTATCTATCTATCTATCTATCTATCTATCTATCTATCTATATATCTCTCTAGGGTGAGCTGAAGCAGCAGCTCTGACAGTACAATAAGCATAGGGACAAAGGGAAGTAAATAAATACAGTGCATATAGACACAGGTGCTGCCTTGTTAAGTGCAGTGGGGTACAGTGGAGGTACAGTAAAGGGAGAGGTGGAGGTTGGGGAGATAGGTAGATGAGGGGAAGAAGGGAAAGAAAAGGCATGCCTAGCACTAACTCCACCAGGATGCTGAGAACCCTGCCAGGGGGAAGAACTAGGTGATATGTTTACTGATATGCGCAAAGCCAGTGAAAGTAAGCCAACAATTCCATTACCGAAGTCGAATTAATAGTGTCGTAGAAGGTAGGTGATTAGGTAGCAAGAGGCTGTGATGCCAGAAATTGAATTAATGAGGTTTAGCATACCTGAATAAATAAGATTCAGCAGTGATTGCTATGGTTGCAGCATAAATAGAGAATTGATATGATTAGCATGAATACCTTAAATGCTATTAAGATGGAGGTAGGTTATTTGAGTAAGGAGCATTTACAACACAATAATGATAATGAAATGTAGTGAATATCTGGAAGGCCATGTAGGCTTTGAAGAAGCAGACTTAGTTTAACTCAGGTAGATTTACCTTTCTGTTGCTGCTAAGTTTGTGGAGGGGCAGGAGTGAAGGGAGTAGTGCAGAAGCAGACTTAGTTTGACTGAGGTAGATTTACTCCTATTGCTGCTAAGTTTGTGGAGGGGCATAAGTAAACTATTTAGTTGCTGGTAAGTTTGGAACTGTGTGTACTTGTTTGAGTCTGTTACCTTTAGGACAGTAGTGCTGAGTTTGTTTAATACTGTGTATTTTTTGTGTGTGTGATCTAGTGTGAGCTGGAGATTCATTTATTTTTTCAACAGGCATTGGTAGAAGTTTTCTGGAAGTTTCTGTTCTCCCCCCTCAGCTAGGATCAGTTTACAGCTAATTGTGGTTTAAATGCCAGTGGGTTCTTTCACACAGCAGTGGTGCAGAAGCAGACTTAGTTTGGCTCAGGCAGATTTACCTTTCTGTTGCAACAAAGTCTGTGTAGGGGCAGGAGTGAAGGATTTAGTTGCTGGTAAGCCTGGAACTGTTTCTACTTGTTTGAGTCTGTTACTTTTAGGGCAGGTCTCATATTTCAAAGGATTTTGGGGATCTGTTTTTTTCTGTTTGTTTTGTTGCTCTTTTTTCTTTCTTTTTTCTTTTTTTATTGTGGCTTGTCCTCTGCAAACATAGGGTAAAGGGGTCCTCGGCTGATTGTTTCTGGACTCAGCTAGAAGGGAATCCCACCCACCCTGGGCTAGCTCTTCTTTTATAGGGTGTGGACCCATAGTTGTATACCCACAGTAATTTCCACACCGAGGAAAGGGAGGAGCATAGGGGTTCATCTAGAGGGAATACGTAGGCTATATTGCAGGCCAGGTCACATCTGACATGACAGGAGTGGTGCAGTGCAGTGGCTGTGAAGCAGTAGTCTTCAGGGAGACTTTCTGGAGGCTGTGATGCTGCCCTATCTGCAGTCACCTCTCTGAGCTGAGGGAGGAGATTGCCTGTCTCCATGCAGAGGTGGCCAGGTTACAGGCAGCATCCACCCCAACCCAAAGACCACTGGGTCCACAGCATCAACCTCAAAGGTTGCCCAGCAAGAATGATGACTGGACCACAGTGGGCTCAGGGGAGAGTGGGGAGGGGTCAAAAATACATCCTCCAACCAATCCAGCTTAATAATTCCTACGCTGTTTTGGAGGAATGGGACTGCCCCACACAGGCACCCACAGCTCCGACCAGGGAGGATGGTCTGGAACTCCAATCAGGAGTCCCAGGGAAGTGGAGCAAGGGACCAAAGAGGAGGAGGAAGCTTCTCCTAGTGGGGGACTCTATTGTACGGGCTGTGAAATTAGGGACAACTAGTAGGGGCAAAAGGAAGGTCAAGTGCCTCCCAGGAAGCATTGCATGGAGGGATGGGAATCAAATTCATAGGATTGCTAGGGCAATAGCCAGGAAGGAGGAGCTGGATGTAATTGTCCACCAGGGGGACCAATGACTTGGTGAGGAGAAGGGTAGAGCTAGCCAGAGTCCAAGAGGATTTCAGTAAGCTGGGAGAGGACCTGAAATGGGCAACACATTCTGTGTCATTCTCAGAAGTGCTACCTGTCCAAGGCATGAGGGAGGCCAGGGCACTCCACAGCCAAACCTTCAACTCCTGGTTGAAGAAATGGTGTGGAAAGGAAGGATTTGGCTTTATAGGGGACTGAGGCCCAACCTGGGCTGATGCAAGCTTGTATCAGGAGGATGGCCTGCATCTGTCTGGAAAAAGGACCTCAGTCCTTAATGAGAAGTTGGAATGCTTTGTCAGAGAGCATTTAAACTGGCCAATGTGGGAAAGCCAGGAGAGATAGGTGGCTTAGGAATACCCCCCCCCATGAAAACATGCAAAAGTACAAATTGACAACAGGAATGACTCAAGCGAACGGTGAGGGGCAGGCAGAAGAAACTTTTATAAGGAGGGATAAGGGGGGCAAGAGCACATAAGCATGAATACCAGGTTGGGGGGAAGAGGCAAAGTAGAGAAAACAGGAACAGAGGGAAGGCAGGGAGTAAAACATGGAAGGCCATGTTCACAAATGCTCACAGTCTGGAAAATAAGGTTCCAAACCTGGAAGCCTTAAAGACGGATGCAGACCTTGACATAGCAGCAATAACAGAGACATGGTATTCTGCTACTCACAGCTGGGACATCAATGTACCAGGCTATACACTGTTCAGAAGGGGCAGGGATGGTAAAAAGGGAGGGGGGTGGCCCAGTACATCAGAGAAGGCATAAAGGCTACAAAAGTACAGGGAAGACAGGGGTAGGCTGAGGCAATGTAGGTCACCCTTGAACCAGGAAATGGCACAACAATATGTACAGGGGTGATCTACAGACCTCCAGCACAGAAGGAGGAAGTGGACATGGTACTAGTTGAGGAAATTCACGACATGGCAGCTAAAGGTGAAATCCTGTTAATAGGAGATTTCAATATGCTGGACATGGATTGGACCACCCAGACAGCTGCTTTAGCCAGAAGCATGGCCATCTTGGAATCCCTGTAGGGAGCTGGCTTCAGACAGCTGGTGCATGAGCCAACTAGGGACAAATTGATTCCAGACCTAGTATAGACTAATGGGAACAGAGTCAAAAGAATCCAGGTGGAAGGGCAGCTGGGATCCAGCGACCACCACATAGTGTGGTTAGACATGGAGACAGTGACTCAAGTAACTCATTATTACCTGGGTGGCCATTTTGTGTCAGGTAAACAATGGATAGTTCGGACTTCATATGGAGCTATTGGAGGTAATGAGTTAAGCCACACAAGGGCAAATGTATTAGATTTCAGGAGGGTGGATTTCAGTGAAATGGGTAGATGTTTATTTATTTATTTATTAGATCATCGGTTTACAGACCTTTGAGTCAAAGACTCATTTACAATGGCACCTCATCGAGACAGTAATACATCACAGCAAACAAAACAGTACAGTACATAACACTTAGATTAAAAAAGCAACCAGTGCTACAGGAATTCACTGCTGGTACAAGCTTGGTAATAGGTCAATCACAGTAGTCATAATATAGGCACATGAGTACCATGTCAGGCAGTAACCAGAGATATTTTATCACATTAGTCAGCAGATGTTGCCTGAGACCACAGGCATATACAGCAAAAGTAGACAGGGCAAACCCAGCCTAGGGGTGAGGGTAAGGGGCAGGTGGGGGATTATGCACAGTTGCAGCAGTGAGTGCTTGTCAGATGGCTTCTGAGGGAGACCTCGAAAGGACCAAGCTTAGTGGAGTCAGCTATGTTGGCTGGGAGGGAATTGAACCAGGAGGGAGCCCGATAGCAAAAGGATCTCTGGGCCATAGAGGTCCTTACCCTGAGGATAATAAGGGAGGTTTTGACAGTGCTGCAGGTGGAGACTGAGGGGGAAGCATGCTGCAGGGAGGTGGTGACCCCAGGGGTGAAGCACTAGCAGGGTCTTTTTTAAAAAAAGGCAGGTTTGGAAGCGGATTCTTTTTTCAAGGTTGAGTAAGTTGGCGGTGCAGTACAGCAGGCATTTATGGGTGCACCTAGGGGCTCCTAGCATTAGCATGCAGGTTTTGTTTATATAGAGCTGGATTCTTGCAAGCGCAGTGTTGTTGACTGCAGTATAGATGGGCAGCCCATAGTCGATTAGCAATGGGACAGAGGAGGTGATTGCCAATCTAAGGCCCTCTTGTGGTAGGGAGTCCCTATGGCTGTATAACAATCCAATCCTGACACTGGTGGCAGCAGAAAGGGCATTGATATGGGAATGGAAGGAGAGTGCCGAATCAAAGGTAATGCCCAGATACTTGTAGGAGGAAACCTGCTCAATGGGGTTTAGTGTGCTAGGCAGTATTACGAGCGGGGCACCACTGGCTTTACTTTGGTGATGGGAGAAGAGCATAGCTTTGGTCATTTGTAGGTTCAGGACTAACCTTTGTGATGTGAAGCAATGCTCAGCTCTATCAAAAGCTTGTTGGCGGGTGGCCTGGAGGCCTGGAGAGTGTTGGGGTTGGGGTCAGAGGAGAAGACCACAGCATCATCTGTGTAGAGGAGGATCTTACTTGGGCAGGCTGAGGGGAGGGAGTTGAGGTAGAGTCTGAAGAGGAGAGGGCCTAAAATGGAGCCCTGGGGAACCCCAGAGTGGACAGGTTGTGTGTCAGATAGGGTGCTACTGATTTTTATACACTGAGTTCTAGCAGAGAGGTAGCTGGTTAACCATGCAAGGGGGCTGGGGGAGAAACCAAGGCATCTGAGGGAGTCAAGCAGGAGGGAATGACAAACCGTGTCAAAGGCCTTGGAGAGGTCAATGAACACAGCACCAGCAGGACTTCTGACATCAAGAGCAGAGTGCAGAAAGTTGGAGAAGTCAAGTAGCGTGGTTGTAGTGCTGTGACCTGCATGAAAGTCATATGTTTCAGGACACAGGATATTGTGCATGGTCAGGTATTCAGCAAGCTGGTTGGCAACTACTTTTTCAAGGGCCTTAGAGAGTGGGGGGAGGATGGAGATAGGTCGATAGTTACCCAGGGTCGCTCGATCGGCGCTCTTTAGGATGAGAGTGATGATGGCAGTTTTTCATGTGCTGGGGAACTGCCTCAGGCACAGAGAGTGGTTGAGCAGCTCTGTAAGTGGGACCAGGATAGCATCCAGTGTCAGACGAAGTAGCCTAGTGTCCAGTAGATCAGTGCCGGGGTTGTTACTACTAACAGCTTTTTGCAGAAGGGGTCTAGCCTCCAGTGGGAAGATGGTATGTAGCTAGAAAGGCGGTCTCTGGAGAGTGGGCAGGGGTGCTATTGGGATGGGGTCAAAGAAGTTCCTGGCAGGACTGAACTCAGGTCTGAGAAAGTGTGGTTTAAGCAGTTTGCAATGCCAAGGGGGTCAGAACAGACAGTTCCATTAAAGGAGAATTGAGAGGGGGTTGGGGAATGGGATTTCCCATTCAGCTCTTTTACATTATCCCAAAAGTTCCTAGCCAACCCCCAAGAGGAGACAAGAGCAGATTGGTAGTACTGACCTTTGGCTTGTCGAATGGCCCAAGTACACTTATTGTGCTCAGCTTTGTATGCTTGCCTATCAGCTGGCCTGCCAGATTCCATGACAATGTGCCATAGGTTGTCTCTCTGTGACAGTATAAACACTACACTGGGAAACAAGAGGTTAACATCTTGTTTGAGGCTGAGGAAATGCAGGGAATGCAACATGAGCAGGCAAGGGGGTGCCTCCCCAGGTGCTGCTGATTAGAAAGATTGCTAAAAGACAGAGACAATCCAGCAAGGAGTCAGTTAGAAGCTGGAAACTGCTGCAGGGAGGAGATACTCCTAGGCAGAGAACCCTGCAAGATGGAGGGTGGAATGTAAGACAGGAACCAGATCAGAAAACCAAGGAGAATGGTTAATTACTGGAGAGAGCCTTAGGGGAGAAGTTGAAACCTGTTGCTGAGAAAGAGACCATTTCTAGAGCAGAGACTCCTGAGGTAAAGGATCAGCCTAGCCAGCTGGGTCAAAACAGTGAGTGGAATGTACTGCTATTAACAACCTGTGAATAAGGCTAAAATGGAAAACTGTTTGTGTTTGATTTGAGACTGTGCATTCAAAACTGCTGGTCAACAAAATAATTTATGTTTGATTTGAGACTGTGTATTCAAAACTGCTGGCCCACAAACCGTTTATGTTTTGTTTGAGACTGTATTTTGAAAAACTACTGGCCCACATAGGTGATTCAAAGATTCCTTTTGTCAAGTCAGCCTGAAAGAACTGTTTTGTGTTAACTATTATGTTACATGACCAGGCTGGAGAAGTTGAACTTCCTGATTATGCTTTTCTGGAGCAATAACTTACATTTGGAGCAATAAAAGTACATTTTCTTCTGTGAGCTTTAAACCCAGTGTCGCATTGCCTCTCCAGCTACCATAGGCCATCTTGTCACATGTGGTGTCAGAAGTAGGATTTGAACCCCTGCTGGAGAGAGCAGGACTAGTTGCATTCTGGAAAAGTAGATATGGAGAAATTGCTGAAGTTTCTCGCTGAACAACAGGCTTTCAGGCAGCTGGTTCAGCAGCAGCTGGAGGTGTAACAATGGTCTCAGCAGCAGGAGGAGGAGGATCAACAATGGGCCCAACAAGCACAGAAAGCCCAACAGGAGGTGCAACAATGGGGACAACAGGCTCAGCAACAACAGGTTCTCACCCAGCTGGCTCAGCAGCAGCAGGAAGTGCAACAACAGGCCCAACAAGCACAACAAACTCAACAGGAGGCACAACAGCAGTTTCTTATACAGCTGGGGCAACAACAACAGCAGCTCCTGCAGTCTCTGGTGAAACAGCCACAACAAGATACTACTGGTGAGGCTGGTCTGGCTATCATGGGGCCAGGATTGCCCAGGATGAATGCCATGCTGACCAAAATGATGTCTGAGGATGATCCCGAGGCCTTCCTGGTAACATTTGAGTGAGTGGCGGAAGCTGCTGGATGGCCCAGACCCCAGAGGGCTGTCCACCTTGCCCCCTGTCTGACCGTGGAAGCCTAAGCAGCATATTGAGCTATGAACAGTACCACAGCTGGGGAGTACACAGAGGTGAAAGCAGCAATCCTGGACCACCTAGGCATCAATGCAGAAAGTTACCGATGGAGGTTCCAGAGCTTCAGATTTGCAGCAGGTACATGACCTAGAGCAGTGGGACAACAATTGTGGGACCTGTGTTGGAGTTGGCTAAAACCTGAAGGTCGCAATGGCCCCAAGGTGGCTGAGTTAATCATCTTGGAACAATTTCTGAACAGCCTACCCCCGAGAATTCAGAGCTGGGTCTGCAAACAGAAGATCAACATGCCAGCAAAGGCCATGCAGATCTCAGAACAAGTGTCGGATGCTGAACTCTCCTCCCACCCTGAGACCCAGCTTACAATCCACCTGGGAAGATGGGGAATTGTCCCAGGAGCCAAACAGAAGGAATATTAGCTAGAACTTTGAAGGGACCTTGGGCATGTAGGGAGGGGGTTATGGGTCAAATAAGGGTCAGATTCCGGGAAAGACAACAACACAGCAGCCCAGGGAGACATTTCCTGAGGACCCACTGTTTAAACCCAGAGGCTCACACCATAGCTGAGACACAGGGGCATGTTTCTCATGTGGACAGAAGGGTCACGTTGCAAAGAACTGCCCCCACATAGACTGTACCTTCATAGACTGCACGTTTACGGATGTGCAGTCACTGTACAGTGGGGGTGGGGGCTCTGACTCCTGAGATTTTATGATCCCTGTTGAGGTAGAAGGGACAGAGGCAGAGGTTCTGGTGGACTCAGGAAGCTGCCAGACCCTAGTTAGGGTGGTCCTTGAGAACTCCTGATGCTGGAAGGACCTGAACCCCTACCTATTTGATGTGTGCATGGGGATGTAAAGGCTTACCCCGGTGCTATGGTTACACTTACTCTGGGGGGCCAAACAGAGACTATAAAGATGGGGGTTTCCCTGGGGTTACCCTATCTGGTGTTACTGGGGAGAGATTGGAAATGGTTTGATGACTTATGGAAAGCAGACTTATCTTTGGTAATTACCCAGTCTCAGGGTCATGAAGGGAGGGGGGACCAGCCACATGCAGCTGGGGGAAGTTTTTCCTTTCCCAGACCTAGGGATTTTTAATGCCCAGACAAGAATCTGAAAATCTAAGTGAGAACATAGGGCAGCAAAGGAAAGGGGTCCCAAAGGGGCAGGTGCACAGGAGGGAGGTGAAGCAAAGGCAAAACTGGGTCCAGTCCCACAGCCTGACCCTAAAACTAACCCACCTAACCAAGGTCCTGGAGGGCTATCCCTCTCAGAGCAAGATATGTTAAAGCACTGCCCGGACATTGCCAAAGAACCATGGGCAGATGGTATACTCAGCCGGGTATCCACCCAGGTGGCTGTCAGGGAAGAGGAAGTGATAGATAAGAATCGAGCAGCATGCTATCCTCATTTTGAGTTACCAGGGGGTATGCTGTATCGAGTTAGTAAGGAGGCCCAGACGGGGAATTCCCGGCATCAGTTGCTAATCCCTTGAGTCTTTCAGGGGGAATTACTATGCCTCACCCACTCTATTCCTGTGGCAGGGCACAGTGGGGTAGAGAATACATTAGCTCGAATGTTGCCCGATTGTTTTGGCTGGGCATCTATCAACATGTCAAAGATTATTGTGCATGTTGTCCCGAGTGCCAGCTAGTAGCTCCAAAGAACAGTCCAAGGGCCCCTTTAGTGCCCTTACGTGTTGTGGAGGCACCTTTTGACCGGATTGGGGTTGATATAGTGGGATCCCTTGAAAAGAATGCAGGGGGTACCAATACATTCTGGTGATTGTAGACTATGGTACCTGGTACCCCGAGGCCATCCCGTTATGAAGCATTTCAGCCAATATTGTACCCAGGGAACTATTAAAGGTCTTTAGTCATATGGGAATACCAATGGAAATGTTGACTAACCAGGGAACTAACTTCATGTCTTGCCTGACTCAGGAGGTTTGTACTTGATTGGGAATCAGCTCCATAAGAACCTCAATCTACCATCCCCAGATGAATAGTCTCATGGAGCAATTCAGCAAAACCCTTAAAACAATGCTTCTAAAGTTCATAACCACTGAGGTCAGGGACTGGGACAAGTTACTTCCCTTACTGATGTTCGCAATGTGGGAGGTCCCTCAAGCTTCTACAGGGTTTACTCCTTTTAAACTCCTCTATGGGTGCCACCCATGAGGAGTTCTTGATGTAGTAAAGGAGATGTGGGCGAAACCCAACCCCAAGACTGAAAATGTGGTGCAATATGTCCTACAATTGAAGGAAAGATTAGATTGGGTAGTGAAATTTACCCAAGAAAATCTGGTGAAGGCTCAACATAGACAGGAGTGCTACTATAAACAGGGAGCCTGGTTGAAGGAATATAAACCAGGGGATCAGGTACTAGTTTTGTTGCTGAGCAGCCAGAATAAGCTTCTAGTCAAATGGAAGGGGCCTTACGAAGTTACCTGGAGGGTGGGCCCAGTTGACTATGAAGTTTGCCAGACAGGGAGGCCAAAAGGGACCCAGATCTACCATGTCAATTTGCTGAAATTCTGGAACCATAGGGATAGCCTATTGAGTTCCCCTGAACCACACATAGTAGATCTGTGACCCCAAGTGCTGGATGAGAATCTGGGGATACAAGTCCCAATGGGAGAATAGCTGTCTCACAAATAGAAGCAGCAACTAGGAGAGTTGGTAAGCCAGTTTTTGGATGTTTTCTCCTTCCTCCCGGGGACAACCCATATGATAGCTCATCATGTAGAAACAGAGCCAGAGGAGAAGGTGTGGCAGCAACTGTATCACTTGCCAGAAGCCACACAAGACACTGTTAAGAAGGAGTTACAGGACATGCTAGAGTTGGTGGTGATTGAGGAATCCAGCAGTGATTGGTGTAGCCCCATAGTGTTAGTACCAAAAGAAGGTGGGGTTACCCACTTCTGAATTGATTTTTGCAGGGTCAATGCCATCTCGAAGTTTGATGCCTACTCCATGCCCTGGGAAGATGAACTGTTGGATAGACTAGGGGAAGCCAAGAACATCACAACTTTGAACCTAATGAAAGGGTACTGGCAAATCCCTTTGACCCTGGAGTCTCGGGAAAAGACAGCATTTGCTACTCCCTTTGGGCTATACCAGCTCTGTACCATGCCTTTCAGCTTACATGGGGCACCTGCAACCTTTCAAAGATTCATGACTCGCTTGCTGTGACCCCATGCCCAATATGCAGCTGCTTCCCTAGATGACATGGTAATCCACAGCACTGATTGGGAGTCCCATGTATCCAAGGTGGCAGTGGTGCTACAGTCCTTACAAGAAGCAGGGCTGATGGACAATCCAGTGAAGTGTGCTTTGGACAAAGCTGAAATGAAGTACTTAGGGTACTGTATAGGCAATGGACAGGTGAGACCCTTGGTCAGTAAGGTCCAAGCCATAGCCGAGTGCCCTACACCCACCACAAAAATCCAGGTGAGGGCCTTCTTAGGATTGGCAGGGTATTACCGCAGGTTTATACCAAACTTCTCCACCCTTGCCAGACCCCTTACAGACCTCACCTGGAAATCTTCCCCCAGTAAGTTCTAATGGTTAGAGGAGTGTGACCAGGCCTTCATACAACTCAAAGCGACACTGTGCAGACAGTCAATGTTACACAGTCCTGATTTCACCAGGATCTTTATTCTGCAGATGGATGCCTCTGAAGCCAGGCTAGGAGCTATGCTCTCCCAGGAGTTTGAGGGGGAAGGAACATCCTATTTTCTACCTCAGTCAGAAACTCTTTCCCCAGGAGAAAAATTATGCGGTGATAGAGAAACAGTGTCTCACAGTCAAGTGGGCTGTGGATGCCCTCCACTACTACCTGCATGACCAGAAGGTTATCCTGGTCACAGATCATGTCCCTCTGAGATGGCTTCAGGTGATGAAGGATGACAACTCCCGCATCACCAGGTGGTACTTGACCCTCCAGCCATTTTCCTTTATGGTGCACCAACGGACCAGGACTCAGAATGGAAATGCGGGCTTCTTGTCCCGGGAGGGGAATAGTCTGGGGCCGACCAACTGTGCCTTCGCACAAAGGGGGGGTATGTGACAGTGTAAACACTACACTGGGAAACAAGAGGTTAACATCTTGTGTGAGGCTGAGGAAATTAAGGGAATGCAACATGAACAGACAAGGGGGGTGCCTCCTCAGGTGTTGCTGATTAGTGGGATTGCTAAAAGGCAGAGAGAATCCAGCAAGGAGTCAGTCAGAAGCTGGAAACTGCTGCAGAGAGGTGATACTCCTAGGCAAAGAACCCTGCAAGATGGAGGGTGGAATGTAAGACAGGAACCAGAGCAGAAAGCCAAGGAGAATGGTTAATTATTGGAAAGAGCCTTAGGGGAGATGTTGAAACCTGCTACTGAGAAAGAAACATAGAAACATAGAATTTGATAGCAGATAAGGACCGCTTGGCCCACCTAGTCTGCCCATTTTCCTACCAAACAGATAAGCTGCAGATCCTAGTTAACCAACAGCTTACTTCCTCCTACCCCCCACTAGGACTGCTTTATGTCTGTCCCATGCATTCTTGAATTCCCCCACTGTTCTTGACTCCACGACCTCCTCAGGGAGGCTGTTCCATTCATCCACAATCCTCTCTGTGAAAAAATACTTCCTCACATTACCTCTGAGCTGTCCCCCCTCTATCTTCAAATTGTGAAACATAGAAACATTGAAGCATAGAATTTGATGGCAGATAAGGACCGCTTGGCCCACCCAGCCTGCCCATTTCCCTACCTAATGGATAAGCTGCAGATCCTAGTTAACCAGCAGCCTACTTCTTTCTACCCCCACCCCCTAGAATTGCCTTATGGCTGTCCCATGCATGCTTGAATTCAACCACTGTTTTTGACTCCACAACCTCCTCCAGAAGGCGGTTCCATGCATCCACTACTCCTCTAGAAAATACTTCCTTACATTACCTCTGAGCCACCCCTTCTATCTTTAAATTGTGCCCCTTGTTCTTGCACACCTCTTTTTTGAAAGATGCTACCCTCTTGGACTTTGTTGATTCCCTTGAGGTACTTGAACATTTCTATCATGCCCCCCTTTCCTCGAGGCTATACATATTAAGCTCCTTTAGTCTCTCTTCATATGTCTTCTGGTGCAGACCCTGACCATTTTAGTTTCCTCCTCTGGACAGCTTCCATCTTGTCTATGTCCTTGCAGAGATTGGGTCTCCAGAACTGCACACAGTACTCCAGATGGGGTCTCACCAGCTGTCTGTACAGAGGGATAACAACTTCTTGTTTTCTACTGGTGATGCCTCTCCCTATGCATCCCAGTATCCACCCAGCCCTCTTTTCTGCCCTCTCACATTGCTTGCCCACCTTTAAGTCATCTGATATGACTACCCCCAGGTTCCTTTCCATTTTTGTTGTTGTTAGTATCTCACCCCCATTGTGTACTCTTCCCCTGGGTTTTGTTTCCCAGGTGCATTACCTGCACTTCTTAGCATTAAATCTAAGCTGCCATACATTTGACCATTCCTCTAACCTTGCCAAGTCCTTCTCATCCTTTCCACCCCACCTTGTTCATTAACTCTGTTGCAGATCTTTGTGTCATCTGCAAAGATACATACTTTTCCTTCTAGTCCCTCTGCAATGTCGCTTACAAAGACATTGAAGAGGACCAGCCCCCTTGTTCTTGCACATCTCTTTTTCTGAAAAATGCCACCCTCTTGGACTTTGTTGATTCCCTTGAGGTACTTAAAAGTTTCAATCATGTCCCCTCTCTCCCTCCTTTCCTTAATGGTATACATGCTGAGCTCCTATAGTCTTTCTTCATATGTCTTCTGGTGCAGATCCTGCACCATTTTGTTTGCCCTCCTCTGGACAGCCTCCACTCTGTCTATGTCTTTGTGGAGATGGGGTCTCCAGAACTGCACACAATACTCCAGATGGGGTCTCACCAGCTGTCTGTACAGAGGGATAACAACTTACTGTTTTCTACTATTGCTGCCTCTCCCTATGCATCCCAATATCCCCCAGCCTTCCTTACTGCCTTCTCACATTGTTTGCCCACCTTAAGGTCATCTGATATAATTACCCCCAGGTCCTTCCATTTTACTGTTGTCAGTATCTCACCCCACTGTGTACTCTTCCCTGGGTTTTGTTTCAGGTGCATTACTTGCACTTTTTGCATTGAATCTGAGCTGCACACATTTGACCATTCCTCCAACCTTCAAGTCCCTTCTTATCCTTTCCACTCCATCTTGTGTATCAACCCTGTTGCAGATCTTTGTGTCGTCTGCAAAGAGACATACTTTTCCTTCCAGTTCCTCTGCAATGTCACTTATAAAGACATTAAAAAGGACCTGTCCCAGTACTGAACCCTGCGGTACCCCACTAGTAACCCTCCTTTCTTCACTGTGGACTCCATTTACTACTACCCTTTGCACCCTGTTGTCTAGCCAATTTTTTATCCAGGCTACCACCTTGGGACCCACTCCAAGAGACCATTTCTACAGCAGAGAATCCTGAGAGAAAGGATTAGCCTAGCCAGCTGGGCCAAAAACAGTGAGTGGAATGTACTGCTAATAACAGCTTGCGAATAAAGTTAAAATGGAAAACCGTGTTTGATTTGAGACTGTGCATTCAAAACTGCTGGCCCACAAACCATTTATGTTTTGTTTGAGACTGTATATTGAAAAACTGCTGGCCCACATAGGTGGTTCAAAGATTCCTTTTGTCAAGTCAGCCTGAAAGAACTGTTTTACGTTAACCTTTATGTTACATGACCAGGCTGGAGAAGTTGAACTGCCTGATTATGCTTTTCTGGAGCAATAACTTACATTTGGAGCAATAAAAGTACATTTTCTTCTATGAGGTTTAAACCCAGTCATATTGCCTCTCCATCTACCATAGGCCAGCTTGTCACACTCTCATTTTAAGTTTGCGAAGGAGGGAGGAAGGGGGTAACCCAGGGTGTGCTTTGTTTTTTGGTGCAATTTCTAGTGAAGTTGGCATAGAGGTCACAGGCAGTGTCAAACGTATGATTGAAAATATCTAATGCCTTGTCTATGGATGGTGCAAGCCTGATTAGGGAATAATCCAGTTGTGAGAGGTACAGTTTAAGGTGACGCAGGCCACCTGGGAGTAGGCAACATCACTGGGCGGTTTGTGTTGCAGGTTTGCTGTTGGTAGCAGACCAAGAGACTACGAACAGGGAGTGGTCACTAAGTGAGTTAGGAAGTACACTGATATCGAGCACCTTCTGAGGCGGTTGGTAATGGTGATGTCCATGAGGGTGCTGGTGCCAGTAGAGGGGTTGAATCTAGTTGGGGTGGTGACAAGCTGAGACATGTCAAGGGTAGCAAAGATATCTCTGGTTTGGTAGGCTGTGGCAGACAGCCAGTTGATATTCAGGTCACCAACAATTATCTGGGCCATTTTGGGCAGTAGGCCAGAGAGGTAGTCAGCAATTACCTGAATGGTGAGGTCTTGCTTTCTGGGGGAATATAGGCAATGGTGAGAAAGAGTGGGCCCTTACCAGGGTTGGGGGAGATTTGTATCATGAGGGCTTGTGCCCCGTTATCAAGCTTGTGTGGTGGAAGTGCATGTCCAAGGATGGAGTCACACATGTAGACAGCTCAACCACCTCCACGCTTACTCACCCAATCTTCCCTGAAAAGGGTGTAACCAAGGAGGGAGATGAAGGAGTCAGGGATGGATTTGGATAACCAGGTTTCAACTAGTGCAACAATGTCCAGTTGGTGCTTAGTAACCGAGCATTGGAATGCCGCAACCTTCTTATGGAGGCTGCAAATATTCACGGAAGCTATGCAGAGTCCTTGAGCCTGGGCAGACTTGTTCATAAGGTTGAGCACAGGGCCTGGTTTTGGATGAATGTTACCTGATAGAAGCAACAGGAGGGTAATTAGCCACACTAAAGCATGGTAGTGATTGTGGCATCTCCCCTTGCGATTGGACACAGGGCCGAGTGCTGGGGTGAAAGGGGTGGGTAGAGTACAATGGGTGGGAAAGGCATAGAGGAGAAGAGATCAAGGTACAGTGGGAAGTAAGAGGTAGCTGGGGTGGAAGTGTAGGGAGGTACCAAGGGGGGGAGGTGGTTGAGCATCGGGGGGGTCTGGTAGAGGTGTTGTAGATAAGAGGTGGGGTTCTATGGGTAGAGGCTAATGGTCCTAACTGAGGTGGAGCTGGTGTAGGAAGAGGATTATAGTCAGTGTCAACGTACTTGATACCGGATGCATTGAGGACGATAAATTAAATTTGAGCACAAGAGAGGATCACCCCTGTAAGAAGTTACAGAAAGGAAAGACCATTTAAGGTGTTGCTGTAATTGACTGGTGTGAGGCCTCAGGGGCCGGGGATCACTGGGGAAGTGTATTTAATAAAGAAGGGAGGAGAGGATGGGGGGTGGGTGAAAAAACTGTCCAGAGAGCAGTACAACAAGGCAGTGGCCAAGCTGTGTTTTGAAAAAGGTGCCTGGGGTGCTTGCTTTCTCAATGGGCATCTGCAGCATCCAATTGAGAAGCAGTCACAGTCACCAGGAGCCAGTCCAATTATAGGGATTGAAGCACCCCCGTAGAAGGTAGAGGTAATGGAGGGGGTGGAGGAACAGTGGGGGAGACTAAAAGTAGCCATTCTAGAGGTAACTAATCAATGCATTAGGATAATGGCCAAAGGTAAAAGAAGAAAGAAACCACTATGGTTTTCTAAAGAGGTGGGAGATAAAGTAAGGGCTAAAAGAACAGGTTTCAGGAAGTATAAAGGGACCCAAAGAAAGGAGGACAGGGAGGTGTACTTTGAATGTCTTAGAGAGGCAGGGAAGGCTGTTAGGAAAGCCAAGTCACAGACAGAGGAGGGTTGAGCGTGGTCTGTGAAAAAAAGGGACAAGACATTCTATAGGTGCAGCAAAGACAGAAGAAAAATCAGGGGGGATTGTGAGGCTTAAAAGGGAGGAGGGAGAGTGTAAGGAGGGAGATCTAGACAAGGCAGAAATACTGAACAAATGCATCTGTTCAGTATTCACTGAGGAGGGAGAGGGTCAAGGAAAACAGTTGGGGAAGAGAGGCAATTGGGGGGAGAAATGGACACCAGTTCATTCACAGTGGAGAGAGTTCTGGAGGAACTCACAAATCTGAAGGTGAATAAAGCCAAGGGGCCAGATGACATATACCCGAGAATATTAAGGGAGCTGCTGAGGGAATTAGCAGCACCTCTGGCCACCCTGTTCACAGAGTCACTTAACACAGGCATAGTTTCAGAAAACTGGAGGAGGGCACATGTAGTACCACTGCACAAAAGTGGCAGTAGGGTGGAAGCGGGGAACTACATGCCAGTCATCCTCACCTCAGTGGTGGGGACGATCATGGATACACTGCTGAAAGAAAGGATAGTGGCACACCTAGAATCCATTGGTGCCCAGGATCTGAGGCAGCATGGATTCACATCAGGAAGGTCTTGTCAAAAAAATCTGATAGATTTTTTTGATTGGATGACTAGGGAAGTGAATCAGGGAGGAGCAGTAGACATCGCTTACCTGGATTTCAGCAAAGCCTTTGATACTGTCCCACACAGAAAGCTGGTTAACAAGATGAGTAGTCTGGGTATGGGGCATAAGATGATACAGTGAGTTAGAAACTGGCTGACAGACAGAAGGCAGATGGTGGTAAAAAATGGGATCCAATCTGGGGAGAAAGGGGTGACCAGTGGAGTGCCACAAGGATCAGTACTGGGACCAGTCCTGTTCAATGTCTTCATTAGTGACTTTGCAGACTGGCTGGAAGGAAAGGTCTGCTTATTTGCAGATGACATCAAGATCTGCAACAGGATGGATACTCCAGAAGGGGTGCAGATAATAAAGAGGGACCTGGAGAAGCTTGAACGCTGGTCAGAGGTATTGCAACTGTGGTTCAATGCAAAAAGTGCAAGATAATGCACCTGGGTAGGGGGAACCCACAGGATGGGGTGGAGGTGCTGACCATCACCAAAGAGGAGAGGGACCTAGGGGTTATCATATCTGATTACCTGAAGGTATCAAAGCAGTGTTCAAAGGCTACAGGGAGGGTCAGTGGCATGCTGGGTGCATTGGCAGAGGTATTACTAGTAGGAGACAGGAGGTGGTAATGCCATTGTATAAAAACACTAGTAAGGCCTCACCTGGAGTACTGTGTGCAGTACTGGAGACTACACATGCATAAGGAGATAAACATGGTGGAGGCTGTCCAGAGACGGGTGACAAAGATGGTGCATGGTTTGCACCACAAAACATATGAGGAGAGACTAAGAAACCTCAATATGTACTCACTGGAGGAGAGGAGAGAACATGGTGACATGACAGAAACTTTTAAGTACCTCAAGGGCATAAACAAGGTGCAGTTGGGAGATCTCTTCCAATGTAGAAAAGATACCAGAACAAGGGGGCATGATATGAAATTGAGGGGGGGAGATTAAGAGGTAACGTAAGGATGTTTTTCTACATGGAGTGGGTGGTGAACACTTGGAATAGTCTGCCACAAGAAGGTGGTAGGGCCAAGCATAGTGGAGGGTTTAAACATGCCTGGGGCAAGCACAGGGAAACCTTGGGTGGGAAGGGAGTGATGAAAAAGCCATTGACCACTTAGGGTGAGTGGATGCATACATGTATAGGGCAAATGGGCAGACTGGATGGCCCAAGCAGTCCTTATCTGCCAACAATTTCTATGTTTCCACATTTCTGTGAGGTTAATATATTTATGCATGGATAACTGAAAAGCCATGGAGGCAAAGGAGCAGGGCAAAATCATATTGCTTACATAAGCATGCTCCTGCTAGTTGGAGCCACAATGCCCACAGAGACATCACAGTCCCCTGCCATGAGAATAACTGAGAATTCACAAGCTGAGCACCATGAGACCAAACTGAAACCGTAATGTTGGTAGGGTACCCCCCCCACCAAAAAAAAAATAATAATAAAGCCAATTTAAATGCTGAAGTTTCAGTATGGTAGAAGTCAGAAACACTGCTGAGGTTTTCATAAAGACTGGTTTGGTAATATTATAAAATAGCAACAAATGAGCCTGAGTAACAGAAATGCAGGAGGGAAGAGCAAAATAGTAGGGCAGAACACTACAAGAGCAGCAAGAGGAATGAAAGATAGAGTTATAGCTACTAAGGGAAGTCAGTACTGAGTGAGGCAGATGTAAACAATTAAGGTGATGAACACAGGGTCTCCATGGAAACAGCAATTGGAACTGAGGGCACATAGGTAACAGGTACGGATAAGAGGGAAAGACTGCTGAAGTATGATAAAGTGAAATGAGAGCCAGATTAGCAATGCATCTGAATAAAACAAAGCAAACAAGGAGTGCTAGAACTAAAAAGCCCCAAAAAACAAACAAAGCAAACACAAGCACCAGCCCCAAAAATACCACTAATTGAATCTTTAAAGCTTGAGTATGGCAGAAGTCAGAAATGAACTGCTGAGGTTTTGGTAAAAGTATTTTTGGTACAATTCTGAGGCTGTAGACTAAGTAGCAGTTTAGTGATGAGGAGGCCAAGCGAAGCCAGCAGCCTGGGGAGAGGTAAGAGACTATTCTGAAATAGCAACAAATGAACCTGAATAATACAAACACAAGGAGTAGCAGCTAGTTGAGCAGTATGAGCCTGGACCAGGTGTAAACAATTAAGGAGACAGCAGAGAAATAACAGTGTGAGACAAAGGATATGATAACAGTTGCAGGAAAATTGAAGATTGCTAGGCAGGGAAACAGGAGCTTGAGTTGAAGCATGCAGATAACAATGCAGTGAATTAAGGGTTTGCATTATCTGCTGAATAAATGGGAGCCTGAGAGATCAGATGCAGGATTAGCATACTACAAACAAAGGGCAACAGGATGGTAGGAAAACTAGAAAGCCCTCCAAAAGAAAACACAAAACAAAAAAGACAAACATAGGAGAACAGAAAACAAGCAACACAAGAAGCACCCAGCAGCAAGATACAGCAAATACTAACCAAAAGCAGGAGAAACAACAAACAGAGCCCAGCACAAACCAAGCAAAGCCCACAGTACAAGCAATGTGGTGGGGGGGGGGAAGCCCTAGCAGGCCCCAAGGGAGAAGACAGACAGAGAGAGCCTCTGGCTGGCAAAGAAAAATGCTTCTGAATGAAGCAGGTTGATAGATTTTAAATAGGTCATTGGGAGGTGTGGCTGTTGCTTCAACCATTGAACCACAAGCTAAAGTCTTTCAAAAAGAGATGCTCAAGGACAAGGGGGCATGATATGAAGCTGGAAGGGAGAGGCTCAGAGGAGATGTGAGGAAGTACTTTTTCACAGAAAGGGTGGTGGACACCTGGCACAGACTACCAGCAGAGGTAGTAGGAACCAAAACAGTAGCAGGTTTCAAGCATGCATGGGATAGATGCACCTTAGTAACAGGGCAGGGAGGAGTAAGGCCACAGATCAAGTATTTATTTTAAATGTTCACTAGGGAACACACTGAGCAGCAATTGCTCATTTCCAGGTGAGGGGGGTGGTGAGCACACAAAATTACAACACTATCAACAAAATGCAGACAAACAAATACAAAGAGAATAAATAGATACACAGTATGTTACATTTCAGTTCAGTATTACACATCTTTAAGTGCAAAAATTGTTGGGAAGACTAACACTATTGAGAGTGGAATTGCCCAGGACAGCCAAAAGGATAGCGGGGGGAGGGGTGGTATTAGGAACAGTTACAAGTGGAGGAGAAGAAATTACATAGGAGGGAGAAGAGGGCAGGTGGAGAAGTTACGTGGCAGATGGAGGAGGGAAGGTAGGGTCTGCAGGGACATATTAGGTAGGATAGTTTTAGGGCACACTGGATGGGCCAAGGGGTCCTTTTCTGCTGACATCTTCTATATTTCTATGCAGTGTTAAAAAAATCATCAAGTATCCGGCTACCTGAATTACATTCATTAAGCATGCATATTCTGGCATTACCTTCTCCTGCCAATATGATAGAAATGCAAAATAGCTTCTCATACACAAATTCCAAAATATTATGTAATAGTTTTACAATTTAATCTGTTTTTTCTAGTCAATAGGAGGCACAATATACGTATTTATAATCCTGAAAATGTCACTAGGAGTTCATTTTAAAATTACAATTAGGAAAAAAGTATAGCCCATTTTAAGTGCTCACAATGCCCATTTATTTATGTAGATATTATGGTCACATGTCCTCCACTAGCTCTACTTTATTTATTTACTTTATTTCCCAGGTATTCAAAGGTTTTATAATTGTTCATGTGATAATTTTTACTGTGATTCCAGGTTTCTTGTAGCAGAATAATATGATGTCCTATTAAAAAATCTAACCATGAACCATCATTAATCTTAGTAAAAAGCATTGCTATGTTCCATGACAGTAATAGAATATTTCCTAGAGTGATCCTTTCCTGACTTAATTTATGTTGTAGTCCATTTTCCTGTATATCACTAATAGATACAGAATTCAAAATCTGGAAGTGGTTTTCATTTTCCCAAGCTTTGTAGGATTCTTCTTCAGCATGGAGAGGAATGCAGAAGAGTAATTTCAACAGAAGATTCTTCTAGTACAGCACTTGTATTTAATTTAGTACCTCTTATCTTTCTACCTCTAATCTAAACTTTTTCGTCCTCTCCATCCCCCTGAAGTTCAGTTACTGGTATGTTTTTTTTTGTTTGTTTGGTTGGTTTTTACCAGGAGTTTTGTAATATGTTGCTGTTTGTTATTCTTTTGTGTAACAGCCATTCTTCCTTATGCTTGCCCTGACAGCTGGTTCTCTGTTTTCATGAGTATGTGCATTTGAATACTCTATATGAAGAGTCCTCTCCACTATTAATCCTAAATTCTTAAATGACTTTTTTAAACATAAAAATCTGTTCTTTACATTCATGGAGATTTTATTGTCAAACAAATCCAGCCCTTATCTGGTTTAACTTTGTATCTTTAAACAGATGAAATAGACTGCCAATCAAACGTATTCCCTAGGACACTGTTGCTTGTATAATATACAGCAAACAGCAAACTCATTTGATTTTCTTTAGGAAATTTTGGAATATTTCTGAAGTATACAGTGGGTAGTTTGTCTTCTATTTCTGATGTCATACAGCTGCCTATACCTTGAATTACTTTCCTTTGAAGTGTTTGAATTACTTTTGAGACCATTTTTTCTGGCTTGTTCTCATTTTCAAGAGGGGTCAGAATAACTTGTTTTCCCCTTTTGGGGAATTACTACTCATTTAATCAAAAATAATTAAATCTTTCCATGCCAAGACCTCCCTTTCCTTGGGTATTCTATTTTTCTGTTTATGAGATTTTTGTGCTCCTTTAAATCAGTTGTTACTTTTTTTTATTTCCTGCTCCTTCTTATTTATCAGGCACAATAGTAGGTTTTACTTGCCCAAGCACTGCACTTATCTACCTGTAACCTTTCTAGCTCTTCTCTTTGAAGGTTAACAGGTGAGTTGTGTGACAGAACTGTTAAAACCTGAGTCAACAGTCTATTTGTTTCCATAAGCAGGGCCTCAATAGGGCTTTTTCGTCAGTGCAGTTTGGACTGGAGGAATATATTCCTGGTCAAAGAACCTCTGTGCTCAAACACTGAGGCAAGGGTTACCCCAAAGGGCATTTGGCTGGGAAGCCAAGTTTCAAGAAAATACAAAATCACACATGCCCACACAATCCAAAGCATCATGGGCTGCATATGCAAATCACCACAGAATGTTATGCTGGTTCAACTTTAAGCAGAATTGCATGGTGTCGAAAGGCCTCTCACACAGTTTGCAAAGGGTGGTAACAGATGACATAGACACGTGTTTCGTCCTACCAGGACTCATCAGTATGCTTCGTCTGTTTGACACCCCAGTGGAATGAACCAGCTACCCTAAGATGGTCTGTCTGGGTTATGTTGTGGTGAGCCCATTAAAATAAAAAATAATTTAAAAGACAAAGAACCTATGTGTGCAAACACTGAGGCAAGGGTTACCCCAAAGGGCATTTGGCTGGGAAGCCAAGTTCCAAGAAAATACAAAATCGCACATGCTCACACAATGCAAAGCATCATTGTCTTTTACACAGTTTTTTATTTTAATGGGTTCACCACAACATAACCCAGACAGACCGTCTTAGGGTAGCTGGTTCATTCCACTGGGGTGTCAAACAGACGAGGCATACTGATGAGTCCTTGTAGGACAAAACACGTGTCTATGTCATCTGTTAGCACCCTTTGCAAACTGTGCGAGAGGCCTTTCGGCACCATACAATTCTGCTTAAAGTTGAATCAGCATAACATTCTGTGGTGATTTGCATATGTAGCCCATGATGCTTTGCATTGTGTGGGCATGTGTTATTTTGCATTTTCTTGAAACTTGGCTTCCCAGCCAAATGTCCTTTGGGGTAACCCTTGCCTCAGTGTTTGCGCACAGAGGTTCTTTGTCTTTTGAATAGATTTTTATTTTAATGGGTTCACCACAACATAACCCAGACAGACCATCTTAGGGTAGCTGGTTCATTCCACTGGGGTGTCAAACAGACGAAGCATACTGATGAGTCCTGGTAGGACGAAACACGTGTCTATGTCATCTGTTAGCACCCTTTGCAAACTATGTGAGAGGCCTTTCGGCACCATGCAATTCTGCTTAAAGTTGAACCAGCATAACATTCTGTGGTGATTTGCATATGTAGCGTATGATGCTTTGCATTGTGTGGGCATGTGTGATTTTGTATTTTCTTGAAACTTGGCTTCTCAGCCAAATGCCCTTTTGGGTAACCCTTGCCTCAGTGTTTGCTCACAGAGGTTCTTTGTCTTTTAAATAGTTTTTATTTTAATGGGTTCACCACAACATAACCCAGACAGACCATCTTAGGGTAGCTGGTTCATTTCACTGGGGTGTCAAACAGACGAGGCATACTGATGAGTCCTGGTAGGACAAAATATGTGTCTATGTCATCTGTTAGCACCCTTTGCAAACTGTGTGAGAGGCCTTTTGGCACCATGCAATTCTGTTTAAAGTTGAACCAGCATAACATTCTGTGGTGATTTGCATATGCAGCCCATGATGCTTTGCATTGTGTGGGCATGTGTGATTTTGTATATTCCTGGTCATGCACATGTTTAACAGGTGTGAGGCAGCCGCTGGGGCATTTTCATGCCATATAAGAGGAATGTTGTAAATTTTCCTACCATCTGTCTGCTTGATATTTTCAAAAAAGGAGTTAAGAATTTTTCATACTCCTCTAGATAATTTTCTCTGATGTTTCTAGTTTCAGAATCATCTCTAGAAAAAACTAGCACCTCATTTCCTACCTTTAGTTTTTGTACCTCAGATTCATTTTGCACTTTTTGTGAATCCTCCAGAACTACATCTCCCCTTTTAGTATTATTACGAATCATATTTTCTGGGACAGAAAAAAAAACTGCATTTGCCAAAATTGGAGAATTTATAAAATACTTAGGGTTAAAAACAGGACAGTTTACATTCAACCCTTTCAACTGTTGTTTTTCAATATTTTCAGGTTCTTCTAGTCTCTTAATTTACTCCATGAGCTCAGCCCCAGAATTTGCAGTATTAAATGGAACTTGATTAGCTAATTTCTGAAGTCCCAAATGGTATGCAGTCAATACCATGAAGCAATATAAGTGCGGTAATAACTGAGCTGAAAAATAGCTTCAGGGAATACAGCTACAAGGAAAATATAGCGCTGAACATTATAAAGCTATACCTGTAGCTGTGTTCCCTCAGGATGATGGCTTGAAGTGAACAACTGTAGGCAGAAAGTGTGCTCCCATCGTCACTCAGAGGAAAGAGCCACAGTCAGGAAAGGCAGCACAGATCAAGGCATCAGGGGGTTCAAATCCAAACCCTTCACTGGGTTAGTTTTTTTTTCCCAATGTCTTCCATTAATTTTTTTTTCTGCTCTTGCTCCTGACCCTTGCTGGACCCCTACCACCTTTACTGTGTTGTACAGCATCTACCCACATTCCAATTTTTCCCCTCTCCCTGAGTGTAGCCCCCCAGAGTTGATTATATTTTTTACTTGGGTGCAGGGGGGTGAAGCCCCCCACATACACATGTTTAACAGACACTCAGGTCAATATCTGCTTGTGCAGACCCCCAATAATGATGCAGGATCAGTTTTAGCACTGCCTGTCTCCTCACTGTTTTTTCCTAGCGCTATTATCATGTTTGCTGTTGTTGCTGCATGGATATTGACCATGCTCCAATTCTTTAGCAGTTTTTGACTAGAACCATCCTTAACATTTACTTAAATTTCCCCTTAAGAAATAAGTAATTTTATTATTACAGGTTTTACTTCTGTCCCTTTTCCTGCCCTACGTTTTTTGTTTGACCCAGATCAGTAAAATGAAAACTAATGAGTAGTCTAAACAGACAGGACAGACCCAGGTAATTGCCCTGACTTAGTACTTTTGATCTTGGAAAAAGGAAAATTTGAGTATAGAGTTATAAAAAAACAAAGTGGACAAGTTACTTAGGGGTCTTGCTTGTGCTTTTTTGTTTATTGAAGCCAAAGTTTCCAAAATACTGAAAGCTCTGGCAGTTGTCCAAAATCAGAAATGAAACTTCTAGAACTTAAAAAAAATTGCAGATCCAGTTACTTGAAGAGCTTTCGATTCCAGAGCAAGTCTCTCTAAAGTGTATACTAAGGGAGAGAAACAGAAAAAGCACAGTTTTAAACAAACCCTCTAGCCAAAAAAAAAACAATGGCAAAAAAATAGCAGAGAGCATAAAGCTTATTAAGTAGTCAACCTTCTATAAGACTACCTACTGTACTTACAGTCAGGAAAATATGTTCTTACCCTTCCCATTAAATAGAACAGTTGCAGTGGTCTTCAATAGATTAAACTGTGAATGAGCCACTCCATAATAAAAATAGTTTAAATCAACTTTAAAAAAAAGAACTACCTTAAGATGAAGATCTTCTAAAATAGTGCTTTTGTAAAGCTAAACAGCTTTAGTGAAAGGGTATTTAAATTACCATCTCTGCACTCCACAACTTCATAGTGTGCACCCTGCCTTCAGCAACTAGTTGGCATCTGGCATCACTATCTGCAGTCAGAGCCAGCAGAAATTTAAAGGATTGCAAGGTCACATGTTTAAAAGCCTGCAAAACTTAAATGCAGAAATAATAAAATAATAAAAACTCTTGTAAATTTTAATTAAGAAAAATTAAAAATTCAAGTAGAGGGCCACAAACACGCTTGTCCAGATGCAAAGCTCCAAAGGCATGGTGACACCCAAAACATTTTTCAAGTGGAGAAAGCTTGATATAACAGAAGTAAAAAGTGGCTAACAGCTCAAAAGATCTGTTTCTGCAAAGCTTTGAACTTAATATCCCATAAATTCTGTTAAGTTTTTATTACATTTTTACTAAATTACAAAATCCAGGCAGATGGATTGATGTGCTGCAAAAATTCTATGCTCTGGGTCCAAATTCTGGAAATCTGCTCCTCAAACCACTCCATCCACTTCAACATCACTCAGGTCCCATTGAGTTCCCATTCAGGTCCCGCTGCTCCACTTTTCCCCTTCATCCTTTGACCAGGTCCCAGTCACCACTTCCTGACTTTCAGGTTACAGCATTCCAACTCACCACACAGCCTTTCACAACAGGACTTTCAAAACTGGGGGGGGGGGGACTGTGCTCTAATAAGCACTGTAAATCCAAACAATCTGGAGCTAAAGTAAAAAAGGTTTGAAAAATTCTTACAAAAAAAAAGCAACATGTATATCATATCCAAAGCTACAGCTTTGGCTTTGGCTTTCAGCAACACTCCCAGTTGATACCCATTATCAGAGATTGTCAGCAACCTACTACTTTAATTGGAAGTGATTCAGAAACTGATGTGCGCAAACTGCCAGCCACAATCAAATCTGAATGTTCTGAAGAGGTATGGCACCTGTTTGACAGGGGGAGTAGTATGCTATACATTACCCCTCCCCCACCAGTGCAGTCACCTGACTGAGTGGAAAAAGTCCAAAAGTTATTGGCCAGTGAAGGCAAAACAGCAAAAGAGTTTCAAGCATTGGTGTTCTGTGACATGCAAAGTCCTTCATCAAAGGGCCCCATGGCCCCTACAGTGTTTGCAGTGCAATTTTAGTAAATTCTTAGTGCATCAGGGAAGACTGTCCAGAGAGGAGTGATGTCACTACCTGCTACACCCTGGATGAGATGAGTGACTATAAAGGATGAAAAACGAGACAAAAAATCCATTAGCTTGAGGAAGGGCTAAGTGCTGGCAAATATCTTCCATGCTGACAGAGATGACTGTCCTTTTCAAGAGTGAACCGGGAGATTGGTCCCTGCAGACATAGAAGATGTGGGGCACCATCTACAAGAGTTATTGGCAGTGGAGATTATCAAAGGCAGGGTCACAGTCATGGTGGGACAACCAGGACTTTTGTCCTGGGTCCTGAGATCTGGGGGGCCTGCCCAAGAGGCCTGCTGCTTCTTTTTTGGGGGTTCTTTTGTTCTGGCTGCTTTAATTTTCCCTTCATGACATAACCACATTGCCCAGCTGGTGCAGGGTCCCACAGAATAGGGTCAGGATCATCTTCCTGCCCTGGGCACATGACTGATGACACCCCCCAAGCAAGTTGCCTTGATATGCACTTTATAATGAGAACAGAGCTGCCAAAGGAATGGAAGGCACAAAGCAGACCCAATACTGAGGAGCGGAGGGTGGAAACGAGTTCAGGAGGAGGAATACCACATGTCACATTCACATGACATGGAGTGTGAAGGAGATTTAGAGTGCATGCTGCTGTTGGTCTGTGACATGAGTCAGCTGTGTCATTGGTCTTGTTGATTTGAACTGCCCACTAATCAGAGGAGACATGTTATCAACAAAGAGAGAGCGGAGATCCAATCGACTGAAAATACTATCTTGAGGATTTTTACTTTAATCTTGAGATTCTTTGGGTCAGGTAGAATGAAACATCGGGTGGCAACTGTCTGGGCCTCAGGGACTTGTCTGGTGGTGGTGAGTAAACTGGCACAATGGCATGGATCACAACGGGTTGGGGTGGGCAAGCCGGGTGAGTCTGGATGGTACTGTAGCCAGGTTTTTGTAAAGTATAATTAATTTTAGATGACAAGAGAAAGAGAGAGAGAGAGAGAGATATTATCCATCTGTCCTGAGTCTGAGGTGATAATACTACCAGGCCCCAGAAAATAGCTGTGGCCTTACTTATTTGGCTATGTGGGTATGTTAGAAAGGAATTGGAGAAATAGCATATGGAATAATTCCAGAAATATATAGAAGTTTTAAGTTTTGCAGTAGTAACCTCAAAAGGTTCGGAATGGTAGCTGGCTTGTGTATCAGTCAGTCACTCATTGTATGTGCCCTTTTGCATTTTACAGCCTGTAATCACTGGTTCTGGTACCCTATAGCACTTTTGGCAGTTTCCAGATGCGTGTCTGCCTGCACCATCATGAGCACTCAAAGATAGTCTACTGGATTTTAGTCACAGTTTGGTAAACTGTTTTTACATTTCTGGACACAGTATTTAACTCTGAAAGGGCTGCTGGCCTGATCTGCACCGCTGGGGAATGGACATGGAGATTCCCTTTTATCGGTTATTATCTTTTGCAGTTGAAGAGGGAAAGTGTACTTTAATTGCATTTGAGAAGAGAGAGAGAAAAAAAATTACCTTTACCTGTCCTGAGTCTGGCTCCTGGCTAGTGGCTAGTGTGACACACCTACTGTACTACACTTTAAAGACTTCCTATATTGTGGTGATACCAGGCCCCAGAAAATAGATGTAGCCTTACATGCCTATGTGGGTTTGTTGGAAATAACAGAAATTTATAGAAATTTTCTACAGTAATGCAGTAGAGTAACTGCAAATGTAAATGGATCATTTGGAACACCTGTACTGGTTCGAAGTGGAGTTCAGCAGGGATCTCCAAAAATTAGTCCTTTATTACATGTTTTTAGTTACAACCCTCTTTTAAAACACAGTGCAATGAACACTGTATTTATAATTGGGATATTTACTGATCTTTTTATCCGAAAAAGCAGAAAAAAATAATTTTTCAGTGACGACAGGATTCATGTCATGTATTCAGTTGCTAGGAGAAGGTACTGCCTGTAATAGCAGCCATTTAGACCACTGCAGAAGAAAAACAATGAATTGGTACTTTTGCTAATTTTACATAGGCTACTGATCCATATAAGGGGACAGTTTATATATATTTACAAGTTTGTTTTATCTACAATAAAAGCACCAAAACTCACCATAGAGCATCTAAAACCCTAGAGCTTCTGGGAGCCTGGCGACCCCCAGACTTTACAGAAAAATCTTTCATAGTACATTACAGTAATGCATATTAGGTTGTCTGGTTGAGATGGCATTGTTGGCCAGCTAGTTGCACCCCCCTCTTACAGCTGCAGAGTTTAAGGCTAGCTAGAGTCTACCACACCTCAGACTTCAGGGGAAAAAAAAACATTTTTTTTTCCTGGAGTTAGGGGTATGGAAGACATAACAAAAGTGTGTTTTTATTTTCAATAAAAGCCCCAAACTCACCACAGAGCATCTAAACCACAGAACTTCTAGGGGACTGACAGTCTTAAAAAGAAGACTATGTCTAACTAGTATGCCATGCTTCAAGGTGAAGATCCCATGGTTAGCCTGACAGAGCACAGACATTTTTTGGTACTGGACCTGTGCAATGGCTACTATCAGATCCCCATGGCAGAGGAAGATAAAGAGAAGACAGCCTTCATCTGCCCTCTGGAGTACTACAAGTTCGAGAGAATGCCCTAAGGAATACCTAGGGACCCAGCAATATTTCAGAGACTGATAGAGAAAGTAGTAGGAGACATGCAACTGTTGGAAGTGCTTGTATACTTTGATGATTTAATAGTGTTTGGAAAGATGTTGAAAGAATATGAAACCAGATTAATGAAGGTGTTGGACAGGTTGGAAGAGGTCAATCTGAAAGTGTCCATCAACAAGTGTCAGTTTTGCTAGCCCTCAGTCAAACATGTGGGCCAGATAGTTTCCACCAATGGTATACAGACAGACACAACCAAATAAGAAGCCCTCACCATGTGGCGCAGGCCACACAATCTTAAGACCCTGCAGCCATTCCTCAGATTTTGTGGGCATTACAGGCAGTTTGTGAAAGATTGCTCAATTGTTGTCTGCTTTCTGAATGACCTCACCCAGGCATACCCACCTACCAACAAGAAAGCCCATTCTGGAAGGAGCAATCACCCAGCATTGTATTGGAAATTAAATGAATCCTTGGGTGCTAGATGGACTGATCAGTGTGAAGCAGCTTTCAGAGAGATTATTAAATGCCTTAGTGAGGTGTCAGTGCTAGCCTTTTCAGATTCCACAACACCCTACATATTGCACACAGACACCAGTTTAATGGTCTGGGAGTAGTCCTGTACCAGGAGCATCTAGAGACACATTGTCCGGTGGCATTATCAGTGTCAGTGGCTCAGTAGGTAGCACACTCACCTCTGAGGCCGGGAGATCAGACCGCTGTGGGTTCAGTTCCCACATCTGGCACTTGGGTTAATATCCCAGTACTGACACTGCAGTGTATCAAGAGAGGGGTGCCGCACTTCTGAGGTGCCGTCTTTCAGATGCAACGTTAAACCGAGGTCCCATCTGCCTGGATTGGTGGTAGTTCAGGTGGATGTTAAAGATCTCATGGCACTTATCGAAAAAGAGTATGGGAATTTCCCTGGTGTGCTGGCCCAATTTCCCTCATTCACTAAAAATACCACCAACAGCTTAATCTGGTTCAAGGTCAGTTGGCATCCATCTGTATCCCCCTCCTCCGGGTCGTGCCTGAAAATAGGCAGGATTTGTCTAGTGCACTTACCCAGTCAACAAAAAATAAATAAAAATAAATTTGCCAGTCACAGTTTAAACTAATCTGAGAAACTGGATCCTGTGCAAAAACTTGAATATCTACCCTTAAGTGAGCAATTATTGAAAGTTCCATGATTACTTGCATGGTGCCCAATTTACAGTAAGAACAGATAATAAACCGCTCCCCTATGAGACTACCACAGCAAAACTTGATGCAGTTGGGCATCAGTGGCTCTTAGCTTTATCAACATAGAGTACAATTAAAGTTTAGAGTACCACAGTGGCAGAACTAATATTGATGCAGATGCATTATCCCAGCGTACACACCCTGCTACATGAGCCTCAAGTACCAGCATTCCCAGTACAGCAGTAAAAGCAATGTGTTTGAAATCTGACACAACTGATCGTGCCACTCCTGCAAACCCTCACTGAGTAGTTTACATGCTGGGGGCCTCCCTAGATACCATTCCAGCAGCATACCTTAATTTCCCCAGCCTGGAGCTGCTGTTTCTGCCTTAGCTAAGCTAGCCTAAGTTAGAACAAGATCAAAGGAAAGATTGTGTTTTACATGGGTAATATTTACCCTGGAGAAAGGCCATGATGCAAACCAAGTACCAGTAACTCACCCAGATATCCCACTGTTACTGAGAGAGTGAAACGGATTGTCTCTCAAAGATGAACTGCTAATATGAACCAGTCAAGACAGTGTATACCCTGAGTTCCTTAGAGAACAAGTGGTGTTACCAGAGAAGTACTGAAAAGCTGTTATCAAGTCTGCACATGACAACATGGGTAACCAGTGGTTTGACTGCACCTGGGACCTAATGACAGCACATTTCTATTGGCCCAAAATGGCAACAGAAATTGAAAATCATTGCAAAACCTGCTTCAGATGTATCAAAAGGAAGACTTTATCAAAAAGAGCTGCACTTTGGTACATATCAAAATCAGTGGGCCACCTGAATTAGCATATATACTTCCTTTCCTTGGACCCTTACTGAAAAAACAATGGCACCATTCTGATGATAATGGAACAGTACACTAGATATGCTCAAGCATACCCTGCAAAAGATCAAAAGAAACCACTGCTGTGAAAGTGCTTCAACAATACATATATCACTGTGGCATTCCTGCAAAGATCCACTCTGACCAATGGTGGGACTTTGAAAAGTAGACTTGTCAACAAATTTCTTGCAACTTATGGTATTAGAAGGTCAAGAACCACACCTTACCACCAACAGTGGGACCCTCAATCTGAATGTTTTAACTGTACATTGCTCGACATGTTGGGAACCTTGGACCCAGTTCAGAAACTCAATTTGAGCCAGAAAATAAGCCCTCTGGTGTATGCCTACAACTGCACTTGAAATATTGCCACCCACAGGTCACCTTCCTACCAGCTGTTTGGCCAGCATGGGGTCATGTTGCTGCATACAAAAACTGCATGCCAATAAATACGTCAAGGAAAAGAGCACTGTAGGAAACAGGATCAGGAAATACAGTGACCCATCAGCAACAGCGCAGCCCCAGCACAATGAATGGGACTTATTTTATTCGCCCCTCACATCCCCTGGACTTAATATAATCAACTCCGGGGGTCATGGACTTCAGGGATAGAGAAAAACTCAGGAGGAAGAAATGTTTGTTTTCTGAAAGAAAAAAATGTTGCAGCAGGAAGGGTACCTGGTGGGAACTGAACCACTCTCCCAGGCCTCCTACAATGCCATGTGCTGGTGTCCTAGCTGCTCTACTATGAGAGTGGCTTGGCCAGCCACCCCAGCACGCAGCAACTTCAGCCCTCTTCAGGTAATACACAGAGCGACAGGGATAGCAGTAATACCTTACCACTATTACACCCCTGTCACTGTAAATCCTTTTGTACTTCACACAGCATAGTTCTTGCCATGCTCTTCTTGTTGCGCTGTTTTGACCTGGTACCTGCTTGGCCAAGAAGCTCGCTACCAGTGGCTCTGTGCTTTGGAGTTTCAGCTGATGGTGCATCTGAAGAGACCTATTTTCAGTACACCAGGAGATTGCATCAGCACCTACAGAAAGCTTATTAACTAGCCTCTGAAGCTGCAGCCAAAAACAACCTTGCAAACAAGGATAGGTACGACAAAATAATTCATCACCGGGTATTACTGCTTGGAGACCATGTACTTTTGAGAAACTTGGGCCTTCACAGAAAAAAAGATCCAAGACCATTGGGCACCAGAGCCTTATGGCAAAGTTGAACAAATGCCCGACTTGCCAGTTTACAAGATTCACCAGGAAAAAGGTAGAAGCCTGGAAAAGACTGTCTACAGAAACCACCTCCTACTCATTGGAAAGATTGTGCCTGAGCTTACAACTGAAATTGAGTGCCCGGAGACCAATAACATAAGTCAAACAACTCCTCAAAGACCCAAAGTGCTAAGTAATGATACCAGTGTTTCAAATACAGCTTCAGTTCAAGAGCAAATGTGCAATGGTTTGGATGACAGTGATGATGATAACGTGTTGCACCAGAATACCATATTTACTGCATTGTGTGCCATTTCAACAAATGGGTTGGTGAAATTCAAAATCAAAATCTAGTACAGCTCCCACTGAGGACTCTGCAACCCATGAACTATCTTACAGTCTGAACTAGTGGTGGGCGAAGTCCATGCACTTCGCTAAACAGAGTACTTCACATCATTGCCATAAGTACGCAAAGTACTCTGCAATGTGAAGTGAATAACTTCGCCTTGAAATTTAACATAAAGTCTCATTGTTTTCTATGGACTTCGAGCTGACTTCACCTTTGGTTTGGCCTTTAAGGCGAAGTTTGCAGTGAATCATGGGATGGCAGGTCACATGGGCTCTAGATTGTCTTGCACAGCTTTGATTCTGCATAGTGTGTGTAGTGAAAAGCTGGATACAGTTTGCTCTCAGAGCTTTGTGAATCAAACTATTGAAAAACATTTTAAAAATAATTTTTGAGCCAATTTTTTGGTCAACATTTAGTACAAAGATTGTAGGAAACCCTCCTGTACTTATATCATTGAGTATTTATTGTTTTTGTGTACATTTTGAATGTTAATTTAGAATATTCACTCTGTGTAATGACAGACACTGTAGACATGTGATTCGGGGAAGGGCAGATCTGTGGTGAAGGGAGATTCACAGTGAGAAAGGCAGTCTTTCTTACTTGTTAGGTAGCTAGTGTGTTAGTATTTGTGTGTTCATGTACACACAGTATTACTTATAGTAAGTTTTGATAATTTTTTGTTGTTTGCTGTTGTGCTGTGCCTTTTTTCAGTCAGTTCAAAAGATTTGGTTGCAGTGTACTGAACTTAAATTTTCTGCACATTACCTTTAGTGTGTGTGTGTATGTCATCAGGTCAGACACATTTTATTGTGCCACACCATAATTGCAGCACTCTGAATCTCTTATCCATCTGCAGTATTTTTAACTGCTTTGTTCTGTCTTGGTAGTGAAATGGCACACTGCAGTTGCCCCCCCCCCAAACAAAAGAAAATAATATTTTTCCAGTTTTAGATTTGTGACCGCTGGTTAAAGTGTTGTTGTGCCTGTGTGGCTGCATCTCTTGAGTGCTCAATCTCCATCTATCTGTGCATCTGCATTTGTTTAGGGCCCAGTCTCCATCTGAAAGTCACAAAAGTTTTTTTTTGCTCCCCATCCACCCCAAAGTTCAGAAATCTAAATTTGTTGTTAATTTTCTGTATAATCCCCAAAAATGCCAGCAAAGAGATGTGCATGCAAAGATGTTTCTGACCATGGCACTGCTGCCAGTGGCAAGAGTGGCTGTGAGCATGAGCCTGATAGTACACAGCATAAGGGCATAGTTGATGGCAGTAAAGGGATTTGTCTGACTGTGTTTTTCACAGCGCAATTGGTTGCTTCAGTGATGGTCGGAGATGCTGTTGTACCTGCTGGTGGTGGTAGTGAAGTTGGTGATGGTATGAGTATTGTTCCAAGTTCATCCTGTGACAAGTTAACAGGTTGCCAAAGTATTGTGGAGTCCAAAGACTTGAGTCAGAGTGTAGCTGATGTCACACTACCCGTCCCTGTTCCCAGTAGTTAAACATGATTCTAATCCTGACAATGACTCACAAACACAATCTCATGTTTCTAGTGCTGTTGAGGTTATGCCTGGGCCATTCAATGTTTCAAATGTTGAAGAAAAAATAGTGGATGATCATACTGAGGCTGTGGTTGGACTTGGAACATATTCTCCACAGGACAGCATCCAAGCTGAATTTGTTAGCAACACACAACATTCGAAAAAATAACTGCAAGAAATGTATTTCTTTTCTTGGTGACTCTGTGTAATCTAAAAAAATGCCCATAAAGATGTGGTTAGGCAAAGTTGTTACTGACAGTGGTGTATGAGCCACATACATCAGTGGGGTACCAGCTTTGGTCTGTGGGCAGGGCATTCTGTCACATCATGTGGAATAAATAAAAAAAGAAAACATCCTTGAAGGGAAAAAGTACTGTGTCAGAGAGGGTTAGGGCCAGGCAAGGTCCCTGAATCTGTTTTGGTAACAGTAGTGCCTGCAGCATCATCCTTAGCATTGGTGGTATGTGAAATAAATTCTGTGTGAGTGTCTGAAATAAAATCTGTCAGCCAGTTATCAAGTAATAGAAAGTAGCCATGTAGGTAAAAGTTGCGAATTAACACAGGAGGTTTCCCACAGGCATGAGGAGGATGACTTTGAATATTTAAGTAGTGTTCAGAGTAGCAGTGTGGTGCATACCTCAGTGCAAATGTTGTACTCATTTTTATACCACAATCACGAGTCATGAGACAAATCACATTCTTCATCTTTAAAATTATGAACCACACAACTTAAAAATTTTTTGGTCCAACCTTGTTTTATTTTTAAATCTTCAGTGTCATCATGAATCAGTTCTGGGAGATGCCTAGTTATCATGTCACGTCACTCAAGGTCCTTGGTCTAGTATGATGCTTCTGTTTGTGTTCATGTTCTGTAGGATGCCCTACTTGAATCTTTGTCCTCACAAGAAGCCGGACCTATTTAATCCAGTAGATATTATCTCAGTGTGAACATTGAACAGTTCCGGGAAGTTCATCATGACTGAGTCACATCATGTCATGATCATGAGTCACGAGACCGTAGTGTAGATGATGTGTGAAATAAATTCTGTGTGTGTATCTGAAATAAAATATGTCAGCCAGTCCTCAAGTAACAGCAAGTAGCCATGTAGGTAAAAGTTGTGAATTAGCACCAGAGGTTTGCCACAGGCATGAGGAGGATGACTTTGAATGTTCAAGTAGTGTTCAGAGTAGCAGTATGGTACATATCTCAGTTTGAATGTTGTACTCATTGTTATGTCACTATCACTATCACGTATTCACGAGTCATGAGACAAATCACGTTCTTCATCTTCACGATCACGAATCACACAAGTTTAACTTTTTTTTTGTCCAACATACCAAGCAGATAATCACATCTATGTTTGTACCCAGTCACGATGATGATGGTGCTGAATAAGGCAGGTGATGCAGACCATCCTGTTACAGAATAAAACAGTATACCATTGAGGTTGCTGAGTGGGTACAATTCCGGCATTGAGAATTGTGAGGGCTGCTTTCCTATTTTTTTTGTTTCTCTTGTTTTCTGCTGATGTAAAGTATTTAACATGGTGACATACAATACAGGCCAGATGATGGATATAACAAAAGACAGGAACATCTCCATGGGGTACTGATACCGAATGGGGTACTGGAATGAACTCAGAATAATTTCTTCTTCATCTGTTTGCAGGTAGCATCGAGGTATTGTGGACTGGTGGTTTGTTCCAATTTGAAGACTAACAACAGTTGGATACACTGAAAACCTGGAAAGAAGACAAAAATATTAATGAAAATTGTTTTTAAGTGACCAATGCAACCCCCCCAAAAAAATACTTACCTTTCATGGATTGACATTGTTCGCACAGCCAAAGTCAACAATCACACATGTGGAACACAAGTGAAGTGGCAACATGGTTTCATCACTATGGTCGTGAATCTGTGTGCTGTAACCTGAGAATGTAAAAGAAAAGAACAGTAATGAGAAATGCTTATAATTCACTCACTCACAGCAGTACCCCCCCTGGAAAAAATTTGACTTTTACAGTACCACATTAGATGGCGGCACATATGTATGGCATTTGAATGTGACCATGGCCAACACACTGGTGAAGGGGAAACTATGATGATGATGATTCCCTGCAAAGGAAAAAGATTCAATACAAATTAAATGGCAGGGTCTCTGAAAAAAAACATGCCAGTGACATGTACAATAACTTACCAGTGTTGGGATGAATACACACATAGGCAGCATCTTTCATTCACCGCAGTAGAAGAATTTACCAGAATATCAAATTATAGTTGAACCCCGTGGTCATCTCTGTCTATCATCATTTAGCAACACACTGTACATCATCAGCAGCAGAAAACAGACGGACAACAACAGCAGCAGTGGCAGGTGCCAGCAAGCCATTTTCTAATTTGGGGACACTTCTGCAGAGTTCTGGGTCTAGGTGTATGCTTTTAGTAGTGTGTCAAGAAATACTTGTGACTTTCCTAAACAGTTTTTCATGTGATTATTCTTCATTGGGACTTTTCATGACATTCAAACAGCAGCAGCAGCAGGCACCAGCAAGTGATTTTGTCACTTGGGACACATATGCAGAGTTCTGGTTCTAGGTTCATGCTTTTAGCAGTGCATCAAGAAATACTTGTGACTTTTCTGAACAGTTTTTCATGTGATTATTCTTCATCGAGAATTTTCATGACATGTAAACAGCAGCAGCAGCAGGCACCAGCAAGCCATTTTCTCACGTGGGACACTTATGCAGAGTTCTGGTTCTAGGTTCACACTTTTAGTAGTGTGTCAGGAAATACTTGTGACTTTTCTGAACAGTTTTTCATGTGACTTCATCAGGACTTTTACTGAAATGAAAAGAAAGGGCCAAAACCACCAGCAGCAGCAAGTGTCATCACAACGCAATGATGTCACTTAGCACACTGTAATGCATTTCTGGACTGGTATTAATTTTCATCAGGGCTTTTCATGAAATTAAAATGGGGACATTCAAACACAAAATAGCACATTGTTGGAGGGGCATGCTAGGTGGTGTTATGGTATTGTGAATATTGCCCTGGTGCTTTAACTACATGTTCAGAAGAGAAACAAGTATTTTCGTGGTTGTTAGTTAATTTACTTTATTTTTTACATGACTGGTGGTCGTGAAAATGGAGAACGCTGCGTGCTTTCATTACAGGCAAAACTGTCCTGCCTCTACGCACGATGCAATAAAAGTGGCTGTAAGACGGCGTTTTGGTGATACAATTTAAAATCAAATGAAAGTACACACTGTGCACTGACTGGTTGGTGAACACATGACTTATTATCACATTAAGTAAAGTAATGAGTAATTACCTAAACATTGTTTATTTCAGAAAGCATAATGGCATCTGTGTGTGTGTGGGGGGGGGCATTTGTGGTAGGGTGGGGAATAGTATTTACCATTATGAGGGACAATAAATACTGGATTAAGAAAAGTTACAACACAACGAAAGCATGAACTGAACATGAATGTCATACTGTATTCGGTAAGAAAATAAAAATAATGATTAAGAAATCTATGAAAAGCAGAGACGAGCTATCTGGTGTGGAAATTTTCTTAATCCTCTACTTCTTGCACCTCATAATGGTAAATCCCATTACACACCTATCACAAATGTCCCCCCACACACACTCCATTATAATTTACACAATAATCATTTAGTGGTTCACACATTGTTTTATGTAATTATAAGTCATGTGGTAGCCAACTGTGCATCCACTGCGTGCTTTCATTTCAGTTTAAACTGTGCCGCAAAAAAGCCATCTTCAAGACACCCTTATTGCAGCATGCATAATGGCAGGACAGTTTCACCTGTAATGAAAGCCTGCAATGTCTGCCATTTGATGACCAACACTAATGTAAACAAGCATTTGTCAATGCCGAACGTTCGCTTGCAGGTGTTTGCAGTGGTGTTTGGCATGTATAATGCTTTACCCTAATGCCCAGTGCGATTGCTGGTATTTACTGTTAATAAATTTCAGCATGACCTTTTATTACCCCATTTGCTTCTGCTACATAGGCGGAAACACGTTTGGGCAAGATGCGAAAAATGACAGCTGTACTGCTCATAAGGAAGTGTGGTAAAATGGCAATGTTGAAAATCTGGAGTGGAAATATAGAAAATTCGCAAACCTAGGAGCGTGCGTGGGAACTGTGCAATGCACGCTGGTAAAACAGTAATTGTTGGAATTTTTCACCAAATTGTCAACATAGGCAGTTTAAAACCTCTGCTAATGAACAGTGACACTGTGATTTTCTTAATGTCCCATACACTAGTTACTTGCGACTGTGCCATTGTGTGCACTACATGGTGGAAACACATTTTGGGCAAGATGTGAAAATGACAGCTGCGGTGCTCTTAAGGAGGTGTGGTAAAATGGCAATGTTGAAAATCTGGAGTGAAAATATTGAAAGTCGCCAAACTGCAGTGCGTGGGAACTTCATAGCGCGAACTCATAAAACAGTCATATTTAGGAATTTTTGTACCAAATTTTCAGCACAGCCATTTTAAGACCCTTGCTCATGATCAGTGTCACTGTGATTTTCTTAATGTGTCCCATACATTGAGTTTTCACACCGACTGCGCCATTGTGTGCTACATGGGCAGAAACACATTTTGGGCAGGATGTGACAAATGACAGCTGTACTGCTCATGAGGAGGTGTGGTAAAATGGCAATGTTGAAAATCTGGAGTGCAAATATTGAAAATTCGCAAACATATGAATGTGCGTAGGAACTGCGCAACGCACGCTCGTAAAACAGTCATTTTTAGGAATTTTTTCACCAAATTTTCAACATAGCCATTTTAAGACCTCTGCTCATGAACAGTATCACTGTGATTTTCTTAATGTGTTCCATACATTGATTTCGCACACCGACTGCGCCATTGTGCGCTACATGGGTGGAAACACATTTTGGGTGAGATGTGAAAAATGACAGCTATACATCTCATAAGAAGGTGTGATAAAATGGCAATGTTGAAAATCTGGAGTGAAAATATTGAAAATTCGCGAACTTACAAGCTTGCGTAGGAACTGCGCAACGCACGCTCGTAAAACAGTCCTTTTTAGGAATTTTTTCACCAAATTTTCAACATAGCCATTTTAAGACCTCTGCTCATGAACAGTATCACTGTGATTTTCTTAATGTGTTCCATACATTGATTTCGCACACCGACTGCGCCATTGTGCGCTACATGGGTGGAAACACATTTTGGGTGAGATGTGAAAAATGACAGCTATACATCTCATAAGAAGGTGTGATAAAATGGCAATGTTGAAAATCTGGAGTGAAAATATTGAAAATTCGCGAACTTACAAGCTTGCGTAGGAACTGCGCAATGCACGCTCGTAAAACAGTAATTTTTTGGAATTTTTGCACCAAATTTTCAACATGAGATTTTTTGGGACCCCTTTTCATGAATGATGTCACTGTCATGGTGTTATTCAAGGCTGAAGGGTGATTTTGTGCAGTGACTGCGCGGTGCCTGCGAAATCACCCGTCGGGCTGAATAACACCATGACAACATCATCGATGAAAAGTCCCAAAACCCATGTTGAAAATTTGGTGCAAAATCAAAAATGACTAAGATATGCAATAAAGTTGAACTCCCCATCTAGCCCATTATACAGCTTACCGGCATTTCCTCAGTTCGCGGTCGCCTTTGAAGAGTGCAGACGTGTACCCGGTCCACCGAAGATCGTCGCGCCAGAGTCTGCAGGTAGGTATGGGGTGAGGGGGTGTGGGGAGGCTGGGTGCGCAGTGGGCGGAGTGCGGGTTGTGGGAGGGTTGGGAGGCGCGCAGCGGACTGTTTCTGTTTTACTGGTTTGAAAAAAAAAGATGATGTGGGGCGTTTGCCACGCTGGGTGGGCTCTGGCGTGGCAGAAGACTGGGGGGGGGCCGAGGCCGGCGGGGTTGGGCACACCAGCCGGCAAACTACGCTGGGGCCGAGGGAGCCGACGGGGATTGGGCACCCCGCCGGCGAAATAAAGCAAACATTGCCACACTGGGGTGGGCTCTCAGCGTGGCAGAAGGATGGCTTGGGGCGCTGTGGAGCCGACGGAGGATTGGGCACCCTGTCGGCAAACAATGTTTGCCATGCTGGGTGGGCTCTGCGTGGAACAAAAGCTTTGGGAGGGGTGACGGTGTGCCGGGGGAGGTAGCATGTGGCGTGGCGGGGGTGGCGCTCAGTATGGCAGCGGTGTTTTTCTTTGAAGCAGAGGAACACCGCTGTCATACTGAGCTGCTGCACCCATTGGTGCAGGACCGCCATGCCTGCTCAAGGGACCAGTGCATTGGGTGGGAGAGGCACACCTCTAAGTGTGCTACTCTCCCAAAACGTTCCTTGCGCATGCACACAAGCGAACGTAAAAATGAAAAACATTAACTAACAACTGCGAAAAATAACAAACAAAACATTGACTGAATAGAAATGTCATACTTTGGCTGGTAGAAAAAATAAACATTACTGAAGGAAAAACTTGAAATCAAAGGAGATGGTTTGGGGGGGATTAAAATTTATGATCACTACTGAATATATTACGGGGCCTGTGGGGGCTGAAGCTGGCCACCGACACTCAATGCCTGCAGCAAGCGAATAATTTCAGCATTTTGGCCCTCAATGCGGGTAAGCTGTGGGACGGCACCCTCCATAGCAGTTTTAAGGTCCTCTACCTCCGCCCACATAACAGCCAGGTCTGCCTGTGTCACTGGCTGCTGTGATGGGTCATATTGTATCTGGTCAGCTGCAGCTGCAGGCCCCTCCACCTCTGCTGTTTCAATTGAGGGGGCCCTGTGATGGCAGTGACATGCAGGCAGAGGATCACACTGGGCCACAGCTGCAGGAGTGGCTGCTACCTCCTGCAGCTTGGCATCCCACTGTTCTCAGTGGTGGACAACCACGTGTGTCCTTGGCCCACTAGTCCCTAAGTGTCTGCCCTTGCACCCCCACCAAACTAGCACACTGCACAGCTTGCACCTTACCACTGTGGTGTCACCCGGGATGTTCTCAAAAAACTTCCATGTGGGAGAGCTTCATGCGGGACCTGTTACAAGAAGTGGGGGGGCACCAGATGCAACAACAGGGTGGGAGGATGCTGCTGCTAGAGGGGCAACTACGTGCTGCATTGCCGGTGGTGAAGGGACAATAGCCACCTATTGTGGTTCTTCAGGCTGCTGTTGGGCTTGCTACTGCTCCATCTGAGGCTGCTGCTGTTCAGCCTGCTGCTGCTACAGTTGCTGCTCTGCATGCAGCTCTGGCCGGACTCCTACTGTGAGGTTGTCTGTGGCCACACCAAAAGTAGCCCACTTTAAATGTACTGGGTGGCCTAGGCTGCCCTGCATTCATGGCCCCCACTGGCCACCAGCACTTCTCCCTCCATGATCCATGCCACGACCACGATCCATCCCCCAAAAAAGCTAAAAAAAAAAGGAAAATTACTAGTTGGAAAGATGGACTGCATGCAAGACTAACTCAAACAAAATGTGGTTTTTAAGAGCAAAATAAAATCTCTAATTAAACAAAAGCCCTGCTGCAGAACAGTTTTACACTAAATAACTACTAAAGAAAACAACCAATGCAAAAACAAATCGACTATAAATGTATTTCTCTCTCTCTCTCTCTCTCTCTCTCTCTTATATATATATATATATATATATATCACTCTGGAGCTCAGCCTGCAACTTGCACTTTCATGAGAAAGTGAAAGTGAAACATTGACTTCCTACCTATATAAGTTCCTCCCTGCATCATGTGACCTGCAAACCTGGAGAGACAGTTAGACATGTGATCTGGGGGCTTTTTCTTACCAGCTTCACCTTATCAAGTCTGTAACTCAAAGTGAACCCGAAGTGGAAAACGTAAAGTCCATTAAAATGTGAATTTGAGGTTTTTAATGGATATTTCACAAAGCGCTATGAGAACTCGAAGTGGTCCACTTCAGGTTCACTTTGAGTTCGCAGTAGAACTTCACTGCATTTCTAGTCTGAAGCCAGATGCTACACCCTTTGTGCTTGAAGAACTGGCAACTGAGCAAATGTAGATCCAGTTATGGACAATGAAGCAGCATTAAATTTTGTGGAACAAGATCAAGAGACTGAAGTAATTCCTGCTATTTCTGACAATGATTTTGTGCTGGACACACAGCCAAAAGAGAAAGAAGCGCTACTTATTCCTGAGGAATAAGCAGTGTTATCCAGAGGGTTTGGACAAGATGGACCAGCCAGGTGGTGCTGAGGGTTGAGTCACTGGAACCCACACCTGATGCTACTCCAGCAGCCCAGGTTCGAGAATGAGCCTGGGTCATCGGGGGTCAGCTGGAGGGGCAGGAGCTGGATTGAGCAGCTGCAAGGCAGTCATCCTCTCCTGAGGAGGGATCTTGTCACTCCTACTGCACATCTGCCCCCAGGTGGAGGCCTGAGGGCAGCACAGGGGGAAAGCCTTATAAAGGGAAGGTACTGTGGGACCACAGCGTGCGAGTGCCTCCACATGCATGTGTGCGGCCACAGTAGAGAGGGTAGAAAAAGGAGCTGGCAGGCTCCATGATGGTTCCATTGGCATTCCCAGGGATGGGGATGCCAATCGTAGACAGATGTGAGCCCCCCGAGGGGGAGGGAGGAGCCCATCTGCCAGTTCTGCAAAAACACCTGGGGCTAAAATGTAGATAAAAAAAGTGTGGACAAGAGCCCAAGCCAATTATCAAGTGCACTTAAGATACCCTAGGTGCCTCCTCTGTCCTCCTCATTAATATGGACCATAAATCCATCGCATCCAAGGTGTACGCTTTACCCACTGTTCGAAGGTTTCAAACAGAAATACAGCTCAGTGTGGAGAAATGTAAAATGATGTTACCAACTATTGCATGTGGATAGAGAGGTTACATTTGTTTAGCCATAAATGTGCCATGTGTAAATACGTATAAATGCCCTGAATAGATAGGCATCAGGTGTTAGTCATAAATGTATATCATTTTGTGATATGATTGCTTATACCATTGCCATTGCCATTTGAACTTAGGGACAGTATGGACAATGTCTTAGCGAGGGCATCAAGAGCCTGGCAGGGTGAAAGTGTAAGTTCACACCCCCCCCCCAAAATCTGGGGCAACCTTAAGTGTCTCCTTCATCCCCCACTGGCCCAAAACTTCACCATCTGGCACCCTATAATGCCATAAGATGAACTGGCAGGGCAGTTGTGCAACAATACAGGAGCCCTGGTGGGATGTGGACAGGGGCTCCACCAGCTACATTGGCACTCATCGCTGCCTATTACCCTCTGTCCTCTGGAAACTCCAGTGCTCTTGGGGTCAAGGCAGAGGGCAAAAGAGGAAAAGCAGGAGCTGGTTTTGGTTTCTAGTAACAAGGAGCCAAAGAGGGACAGTGAATGGGACTAGGAGGGGCACGGCAGCATGTTGGTCTGCCGTGTATGTGCAGAAGTGCACAGAATGGAGCCAGAGCTCTAAAAGAGAAAGCAGGCATCCCAGGGAAAGAACATAAGTGAGTGAAGAGGAGGCTGCTGTCTTCGGGGAAGGGAAGTCACAGTAACACAAAGTGCTTTCATTTTTATCTGTTTGCATTGGTGTTGTTCTATGGGACTATGTGTATAGACAGGGAATTTTACTTTGGTTGCCTGATTATTTTTGGTTGGAGCAGGGGGCAGCAACGTAGCTCTGCCCCCACTGAGGAGAGAAAGGGAATTTCCCTACTTTAATCAGCCAAAAGGGATTTTCCTTAATTTAAATAGCCTGTCAAGCAAAACAGCTTTAAGGAGTTTGGCAGTCTTACCAGAGTCAGAAGCAGGCATCTTGGGGAAGGAACAGCAATGAGTGAAAAGGCGGCTGCTATCTTCGAGGAAGGGAAGTAACTGCAACACAAAGTGCTTTGGTTTTTACCTGTTTACATTGGTGTTTGTTCTAGGGGGCTGTGTGTATAGATGGGGGATTTTACTTCGGTTGCCTGATGTTTTTTTGTGGGAGCAGGGGGCAGGTAGAGAACAGATGGGGGGCTGCATCAGGCAGACAAAGAAAGCACAGGGTGAAGGAGGGAAAGCAGGGAAGAGGGAGAGAAGAGATCATTGGGACACAGTGAGCCAGTGGCAAGGGGGGTGTTAAGGAGTGGGGTGGGAAGAAAAGCACAGGAAGGAGGGAGTTAGAGAAGAGGAGGAAAGGTACAAGGGTGGAATCAGATAGTCTGGGCACAAGTGGTACAGGGGAAAGGATGGGGCAAAGAACAGGGGACATACATGGCTCAGGGAAGGCATAGGTGTACAGAGGCAAGGGGAGGAAGGGGGAGATCAAGTTGGGGGACAGAGGATTAGCGGGCAGCAGGAGGGTGAAAAAGAGAAAGGAGGGAAGGTCATCATTCTGGGGGACTCGATACTTAAGGTACAAGATGGGGGGAAGGGGCACCAGAAAAAGCAGCATTTGGGTGGAGTGCATGCCAGGCATGACAGCTGGTAGACTGGGACAGCATATTAGCAGATGTGTAAGGAAGGTAGGGGAAAAAACATGCCTTGTGGTGCACCTTGGCACAAATGACCTGGAGGGGAGAAGGATAGAAGAGGTGCAGAACAGCTTCAAGGAGCTTCCTGACACAGAAGGTAACAGAGCCAGCTAGGGAGGGGAACATCCTGGACCTGGTGCTGGAGGATGGGGAGCAAGTCAGGGATGTTGGGGTGGAGGAACCCCTAGTGGGAAGCCACCACCACACAGTGTGGTTCTCAATCAATCTAGGTAAGGAAGTAGCCACTACAAGGACTAAGGTCTTGGATGTCAAAAGGGCAGACATTGGCAGGATGGATAGTATAATGGAAGGGAAGATAGCTAGCATCTGCCCAAACATGGGCGCCAAGCAAGAATGGGCGATCATCAAGCTGGGCCTGGCTGAACCACTAACACATGTGTCAAGAGCCAGAGCAAGTAATACAGAACCAAGAAGCCAAGCTGGATAAGCTAAAAGGTAGGGAAGAAGGTGAGGGAAAAGAGAGCTGTATTTAGAACCTACAAAAGATCCAGCAGGGAAGAGGACAGGGAGGAATATGTGAGGAAATCCAGGGAAGTAAGTAGAACTGTTAGGGCAGCCAAGTCATCGAGTGAACTGAGGCTGGCCCAGGGGATCAAAGAAGGTGAAAAGGATTTCTTTAGGTATATAAGGGAGAAGAGAAAGAGTAAGGATCAGGTTGTTATGATCAAGAATGGCAGAGGGTGGGCAGAAAATGGGGCACCGCAGGCAGAGGTACTCAATAAGTACTTCTGTTCAGTGTGCATTAAAGAGAGGGATGGGCCCATACCAAAGGGGAAGGCCAGTGTGGAGGTGTGGGGGGGGGAGAGATCACTGATGGGAAAATCACATAGGTAAGATTGTTGGATGGCCTTAGGTCCCTGAGGGTTGATAAGGCACCCGGGCCAAATGGAATTCATCCTAGAGTACTGATCGAGTTGGCAGTAGTCCTGGTGGGGCTGTTGGCAGACATGTTAAACACCTCTCTGGAAATGGGATGTGTATCCAGGGACTGGAGAGTGGTGCATGTGGTACCCCGTCATAAGAGTGGGCCAAGGACAAATCAGGGAATTATAGACCAGTCAGCCTAATCTCAATTGTGGGAAAGCTAATAGAGACTATCCTCAAGAAAAGGCTGGTAAAATGTCTGGAGGATAATGATCTCCAGGATGGTAAACAGCATGGGTTTGTGTCTGGCAGATCCTGCTAGACGAACCTGGTGGACACTTTCGATTGGGTGATGCGGGCACTGGACAAGAGTCATGCAGTGGACATCCTTTACTTGGACTTCAGCAAGACCTTTGATTCGGTGCCGCATGGCAGGCTGACCAGCAAACCTAGCAAACTGAGAGCAGTGAGGAAACTGGCTAGATGGGTCAGGAGCTGGTTGCAGGATAGACAGCAGAAGGTAGTAGTGGGGGATGAGGTATCTGAGCCCAGGGCAGTAACAAGTGGCATCCCACAGGGCTGGGTACTGAGACCAGTGTTCATTGCCGACATTGCTGAAGGGATAAAGAGTAAGATCAATCTCTTGCCGATGACACCAAGATCTGTGCAGAGATTGAGGGAGAGGAAGGCAGTACAGTACTCCAGGAGGATTTGACAAAACTGGAGGCATGGTCTAACACATGGTAATTTGGGTTTAATGCCAAGAAGTGCAAAGTCATGTACTTGGGATCCAGGAACCCCAGAAATAGTTATTGGTTGGGGCATGCAGTTATCCAAGTCAAAGGAGGAAAAGAATCTGGGTGTATTGGTAACAGCAGAAATGAATCACTCAGCCCAGTGCAGGAAGGCAGCAGCAAAGGCCAACAGAATGCTGGGGAAATCATAAGGGGAATTATCTCTAGGAGAGGGGAAGTCATCCTGCTCCTGTACAGATCCCTGGTGAGGCTGCACTTGGAGTACTGCATGCAGTACTGAAACATTGAAACATGGAATTTGATGGCAGATAAGGACCGCTTGGCCCACCTAGTCTGTCCATTTACCTAGCTAATGGATAAGCTGCAGGTCCTAGTTAACCAACAGCCTACTTCTCCTACCTCCCCACTAGAATTCCCATGCATTCTTGAATTCCCCCATTGTTTCTGACTCCACAACCTCCTCAGGAAGGCTGTTCCATGCATCTACAACCCTCTCCAAGAAAAAAATACTTTGCCACATTACTGCAGAGCCTTCCCCCCTCTATCTTCAAATTGTACCCCCTTGTTCTTGCACATCTCTTTTTCTGAAAGATGCTACCCTCTTGGACTTTGTTGACTCCCTTGAGGTACTTGAACGTTTCTATCATGCCTCTTCCTCCTTTCCTTGAGGCAATACATATTAAGTTCCTTTAGTCTTTCTTCATATGTCTTCTGGTGCAGACCCTGCACCATTTTAGCTGCCCTTCTCTGGATAGCCTCCACCCTGTCTATGTGTTTACAGAGATGGGGTTTTCAGAACTGCCCACAGTACTCCAGATGTGGTCTTACCAACTGTCTGTACAGAGGAATAACAACTTCCTCTTTTATACTGGTGATGCCTCTCTCCATGCATCCCAGTATCACCCCATCCCTCCTTACTGCCTTCTCACATTGCTTACCCACCTTTAGGTCATCTGATATAACTACCCCCCAGTCCCTTTCCATTTTTGTTGTTGTTAGTATCTCACCCCCCATTGTGTGCTCTTCCCCTGGGTTTTTGTTTCCCAGGTATATTCGTTTGCACTTTTTTGCTTTGAATCTAAGCTGCCATACGTTTGACCATTCCTCCAACCTTGCCAAGTCCCTTCTCATCCTTTCCACCCCACCTTGTGTATCAACCCTGTTGCAGATGGTTGTGTCATCTGCAAAGAGACATACTTTTCCTTCCAGTCCCTCTGCAATGTCACTTATAAAGACATTAAAAAGGACTGGACCCAGTACTGAATGCTGAGGTACTCCACTAGTAACCCCCATTTCTTCACTGTGGACTCAGTTTACTATTTCCTTCTGTGTCCTGTTGTTCAGCCAATGTTTAACCCAGGTTACCTCTTTGGGACCCACTCCCAGGCTGGCTAATTTGTTCATTAATCTTTTGTGCAAGACTGTGTCAAATGCCTTGCTAAAGTCTAGGTAGACCATGTCCACAGCCTGTCCCTGATCTACTACTTTGGTCACCCAGTCAAAGAAATTGATTAGATTCATCTGACATGACCTTCCTTCTGTGAATCCATGCTGCCTTGGGTCCTGTGCCCCACTGGACTCTAGATACTCAACAATTCTTTCCCTCAGAAGTGATTCCATCATTTTCCCTACAATTGAGGTCAAACTGACAGGTCTGTAGTTTCCTGCCTCTGTTTTGCTCCCACTTCTGTGAAGGGGAATCACATCCATCTTCCTCCAGTCCTTGGGTACCACACCATCCTCCCATGCTTTGTTAAAAAGCATAGTCAGTATGTTACTGGTTCTACCCTTAATTCTTTTAGAATTCTGGGGTGAATCCCATCAGGCCCCATTGTTTTATCCAGCTTCAGTTTTAGGAGTTCATTCAGAACCCTTTCTTCTGTGAAAAGACTGATAGCAACCCCTCTTTCCAGAGTGCTTCTATTGACTGGATTAGGTACCTCCCCTCCTCTTCTATTGTGAATACTGAGCAGAAGTATTCATTCAGTTTCCCTGCTTTTTCACTGTCCCTCTCTGCCCAACCACACTCCTCTTTATTCAGCCTTAGTATCCCTGCTTTAGTCTTTCTTTGCTCCCTAATGTACCTATAAAAGGTTTTATCCCCCTTCTTAACAGAGTTGACCATTTTTTCCTCGGTTTGGGCCTTTGCTATTCTGACTGCCTTACCTGCTTTCTTCTGCTTTAACTGGTACAGTTCTCTGTCCTGCTGCTTCTGTGTTTCCTTATACTTCCTAAATGCTATCTTTTTCTCCCTGATGTTCATTGCCACTTCTTTTGAGAACCGTAGTGTTTTTTTCTTTCATTTTGATTTGTTTATTTGCTTCACAGAAAGGTTTGTTGCCTCTGTGATGGCAGTTCTAATGTTTCCCCATTGTTGCTCCACCCCACCTTCTTGCCTGTTTGCTAGTGCTTTTCTGAGGCACTCTCCCATTTTGATAAAATCAGCCCTCCTGAAGTCCAGTACCTTTACTTTTGTATGGCTTGACTCTACAGCTAAGTTTATCATGAACCACACTGTTTGGTGGTCATTTGTTTCCAGATGGCTACCCACTTCTAGATCTGAGATCCTTTCTCCATCCCCATTTGAGAGTACCAGATCTAAGATTGTTCCCTCCTGAGTGGGTTCCAACACTAGCCACTATTTGAAAAAGGACATCAAGCTATTGGAGGTGGTGCAGTGCCAGGCAACTAAAATGAGATTAACCTTATGAGGTGAGACTGAGATAGCAAAATATGTATTCCCTGGAGGATAGACGGGAGAGAGGAGATGTGATTGAGATCTTCAAGTACCTGAAGGGTAAGAACAGAGTAAGCACCAGAAGTATTTTCAAATTAAAAGGTGAAAGGGAAACCAGGGGAAACAGTCTGAAGTTGGAAGGAGGTAGAGTCAGGAGGGAAATGAGATGGCACTATTTCACTGAAAGGGTGGTGGCAGGGTGGAATGTGCTATTGGAGGAGGGTGATATTACTGTGGACAGTGGGCAGCTTCAAAAGGGGGTGGGACAGGTTCAGAGGGAGGTTCACACTATGGGGGGCAGGGGGTGGGTATGAAGGATACACAGGCAACATCAGTGGGGGTGGAGGCAAGGGGAGGGGGGAGCTGCAAACTGAAAGACTGAAGTGCTACACACTTGAGCAGACTAGACAGACCAATAGGCCTGCATCTGCTGGCATTTTCATATGCATGTACCCACACCAGAGAATACCCTGGCTCCAGGCAAGGCAGCAGAGCCAAGGACAGAGTGGAACTGTGGCATCAGACACCCTGTAAAGTACTTTTTGGCCTTAGAACTGCCAGTTGGGCCAAGAAAAGAAAATACACAACACACATGTGCACAGAGTTGGACAGCAGTGCAGATGGCTTCTCCTCGCTTAACAAGCTTCCAACTCTAAAACAGGCTTAGTGGCCAGAAAAATAAACACAGCCCTGGCTCCAGGACTGCAGTTGGGCCAGGATATGCTTAAAATAACATTTTGGGACTGTAATTAAAGTGGCAGCAGGCTGCCTAAGTGTGACTGTCTGAAGTAAACAAAAACAGCGGCTATTGTTAGAGACCAGAAGCACAGTACACCGTGGGAAGGAGTTGCAAGTCAGATCCAGTTTGCCCCCAGATTTTGGCCAATAGATGAGCAGTGTGAACCAGAGACAGTTTTCTATAAACTAGAGTTGCCAGTCAGCTATCAAGCTTCAGTTTGTAAAAAAGGGACTGTTTTCAAAGTTTTATGGCAGTTCAGTCAGACCTCAGGGAGAGTGACTGTGTGTCAAGGCGTGGGCTCATGTGACACAGTCTGTCCAGGTTTGACCTGTCTGGCAGACTGCTAGTGTTGGGATCCCAAAGTAAAGTATGTATGAAAAGAAAAGAAAAAGTTTTCAGCAAACCTTTTGTTTAAGAAGCAAGTTGGAGTTAGGCTTTTCCTGCCTTTCTACAGACTGTTCCCCTCCAGGGGATCAGCTCCTACAGCATCTCGAGTCAAGGAGGGGACCTGCCTTCATCCAGATCATGAGTCTCAATGAGACAGGAGCACTGCATCCAGTCAGCCTGTTCCAGCATCCTGTACGAGAGGTAGTATTAGAGGCATCAGAATCATGACTAAAACCCTGGGTTCAACCTTGCAACTTGGGAGGGAGTTATTATGACAAGAGAAATGGGCTTGGAGAACGTCACCACGTGAACACTAACGGCAGAGAGCTCTCCAAGTCATGAAGATTGTGTGCGTTAACCAGCATGCAGAGCTTGATGTTTTTGAGTGACAAGCTCTTTGAGTAAAAACTGAATTTAGTGAGTTGAATATCAGCAGTACTATGACCTTGAAGCTGACCTGGACTACTTCAGTATGCACTTCAACAGACTATATGACCTAGTTGCCTCCTTCAAGACTCTCAACAAAAAAGATAGCTCACAAAAATATTTCACCCCAGATCTCATGACTCTAATAAGAGAAGGCAAGAATTTGGTCACAGTATTGTAAATTCGGCCTATATTCCCTCCTCCAAAAGTACAAAAAATTCAGAAATAGGGCAAAACACTAAGTTAGAACAGCCAAGCTAATTACCATAAAAACAAGCAGTATTCATCCCTCAACTATCCTAAATCCCTCTGGAAAGGAACTCATGACATCCTAGGAAACTCTCATAAACCACTTCCTCACTGCGTCCTTATTGGTTGGTCCCTAATAGAGGGTGATGTGTATATAGCAAACTCCTTCAATAGGATGTTCATTGACCTATCTGCATACACTGCAGCACCCCCCGATCAACCTAAGGAAGCCAACCCCACCACTGTGAAGGTTTTTCACCCCAAGTTTTACCTTAGGAGGCTAACCTTTGAACTATTGTCACCGATGTTTGTACTTTGTTTGTACTTTGCTCTCTCCTGATTGTACGCTCCCTGGTCGTACCTGAATATAGGCAATACTCTTGCCTAGTGTACCTACTCCATGAACAAAAACCAAATAAATAAATAAACCTTGGCAGAAACATACAAATATCTTACTTGCACAAAAATATCTACTCAAATAGGGCAAGACAACATCGACATGAAACCCCTCAAACATGCCATACAAGAGATTACTCATCCCATCCAGCTCATCTTTAACTTGCCTCTCTCAACAGGGCAAGTGCCAAACACCTGGAAAGTGGCTCATGTTACCCCAGTACATAAGGGTGGCACCCAAGACCTTCTCTCAAATTACCATCCCATCTCAGTTTTATCACCCCTCTCTAAAACACTTAAAAAAAATTACAAATGATCAGCTCACACAATAACTGAGCAAATATGACTTACTATCATTGGAACAGCGTGGTTTCTGCAAGAAGCACAGTACCATAACTGCCCTATTATTATACACTGACCATCTTCATTGTGCCATGGACAAAAAGGAACTTGCTGGCTCCATATTCATTGATCTCACAAAGGCATTTGACCTTGTCAATCATGCTCTGTCACAAATTAACCAAACTAGGCCTTTCAGTGGAAGCTACCAACTGGTTAAAAAACTATCTCACAGACAGAACCCAAGCAGTCAAATGTTGGGCCACAATCTCAGATTTCAGGCCTGGGACAGTGGGGATCCCCCAAGGATCTATCCTTGGTCCCCTTATGTTCAGCCTTATTATCAATGAACTCCCAAATCTTGCAGCTCCACAAAACTCCTCTTTTACACTGATGATGCAGTCATCATGAGTGATGGGCGAAGTGGGCTCAATCTGCTCCGCAAAGTGATTCATGGAGCAAGGGTGGATTCGCGGAGTGCTCCGCAATGCGAAGCAGAGTACTTTGCATTATAATGAGGAACGCGAAGTGCATTGAAAACAGCTACTTCGCGTTACTCTGCCTCCACTGGTCAATTCTCTTTCAATTTCTATGGCGAAGTACATTGGTGGCAGTTCACTTCGTCTCACTTCGCCTTGTTTTTGAGCTCCGAAGGAGAATTTTGCAGTGATTCATGGGAGTTCAGGTCACATGGGCTCTATATTGATCTGCACAGCCTCAGTTCGAGGTAGTATGAGTAGGAAAGAGTAGGAGACAGTGTGCTCTGATAGCTGTCTGTAGGAATCTTTTAAAAGCTGTTCAAAAAGCATTTTTGCTTTTTTGAGGGATCCAACTATAGTTCATCGATTGTAGGAAACCCTCCTGTGCTCACATCATCGAGCGTTTTTGTTTTTGTGCTGATTTTGAATGTAAATTTACAACATTGAGTGTGTGTGGTGAAAGACAGTGAAGAGTGCTGTGTAGGGATGGGGCGTATCTGTGTGTAGGTAGATTCAAGTTGGAGAACTAGTGATTTCTTTGTGTCTTGGTAATATTTTTGTTATATAACTGACTGTGTTACTGTACACATAGTAAAATTGTCAGTGATAGTACAAATTTTCTTGCTGCTTGTTGTGTGACTGTGGTGCAGCATTTCATAAGGTCAGGTTGTTTAAATTACAAATTTACATTACATGGCACTGAGTTCACTGAACTTTTGCATTTGCATCGCATTCCTCATTTAGCATTGTACACAAAGTGTTCTGTGTTGTGTGTGCAGTGCTGCGTGCATTAAATGTAATACACCTTTTAAAGTTTGTGACACAGATCAGTGTAAGTGCAACTAAGTGCAGCAGTGTGAATCTGCTATCCACTGCAGCTGCTTGATTTTGTACTGCGATTGTGTTCTCTGTTCTTAGTGTTGTTGCTTGTAGTGCCGTAAAAATCAGCACTGTCTGTATTCAGTGCCCCCCATGTTGAAAAGGTATTTTTTACCAGACTGGATTGTTTTTGTGACCCCGTCAGCACCACTGGTTACTGAAATTGTTTAAATTCTGTGACAGTGTCACAACACAGTAGTCCTTTATCTGTTGCTGAAGCCACAGTTGTTTATTTTGCTTCACATCCAGCTAGCGAGTAGTGACCCTCCAGTCAGAAAGTGAATGTATCAAAATCTGAATTTGGTAATAATATTTGTGGTTGATCCCCCAAAATGCCTGCAAAGAGAGGTGCAAGTAAAGCTGTTTCTGGCCATGGCAGTGTTGGCAGTAAGAGGGTCTGTGGGCATGGTAGTAGTACACGGATGGAGAAGTGCATTGCTGATGTGAGGAAAGGTATTTCTCCTGCAATGTTTTTTACAGCCCAATCAGTAGCTTCACTGACAGTTGGAGGAGATGATGTTTTCCCAGCTGGTGGTGTTAGTGTTACTGGTGTTAGTGGTGGTGGAGGTAGTATTAACATTGTTGCATCAAATTCTAATTCTGACCAGTGTACCGTATCCAAACATATTGAGTGTGAAGCAGTGCAAGTGAGTGACAGTGAAGATGATGTCATACTTCCCAGTAACATCCCATTAACTGAACCTGATTCTGATGATCATGTCAAAGATAGCATACAATGTGATATTCCATCCACCGTGGTACTTAACTTCACTCATTTTCCATGCAACAGTGATTCACAGTGTGGTGAAAAAATATCAGGTGATGGTGGTGTAGATGCTAATGATGAATGTGATGATGCTGATGATGATGATGTTGCTGTTGTTGCAACATGCAGTCCACATGTTAGCATCCAAGCAGAAAATGTGGTTGTGTGTGACAGTGATGTTGATGAATATGATGATGATTTAATTGACCCCTGTTGGGAACCAGAGAAAAAGAAATTAAAAGTGGCTGTGTCTGAATCTGTTTGCAGGAATCCCCCCGTAAAAACTTGTGATTTACCAATTTTAGTGGATGATGATGATGATGACAACCCAGTATTCAATATGATAGGTAGTCTTGGTGGTCAGTTGCAGTCCAGGTGTGCAGTGCCAGAAACATCACGTGCTCCCCCCGCTTCAGTGCTTAAAATAACAGACTTAAATAAGCCACATCATCATACACATGTTAAAAGCAGAGCATCACAGTCCCTTGTTTGGGATTTTTTTGTTCAAGATGCAAATGATGATTCAGTTGCAATCTGCCAGGTTTGCCATGTGCGTGTGAGTCAAGGTAAAAAGGGGAGCCATTTTGGGAGAGGAGGACAGCATAAGCATCTTAAGAATGGGCACTTGGCTCTGTGGACCCAGCACAAGCTAGCAGCTAATACCAGACTTGGGCATTCACCTGTATCACCAGCGACAACCATAGCCAGCATCTTATCCCCATCCATGACTGTTAAGCCCAGTAGGAAATTAAACGTGTGCAGTAGTGCGGTAATAAGAGCAGAGGAATACTACAGGAATGATGAGGTGGAGGACCATAATGACTTTGAAATGTTGTCCAGTGTTGGTGAGAGTAGCAGTTTTTGTGGTGGTGGTGGTGATGAATGCAGTATGTCTAGTGCAAGTGGTACATCAACCCCGGTTGGCAAATCTGGAAAAATAACATCATTTCTGGGTTTGTCATCATCACCTGTGCAATCGTCTTCATCAAACGTCCACACTCCACCCCCTGCCAATACCTTTTATCACAGAGCACAACCATTTGTGACCAACAACACACACTGTAAAACATTTAAGTCAGCCCGCATTACAGAGTGTTTTGCACATAAGCTGAAGTAACCCCCCAATCATACAATGTCACGTGAACTTAATGCTGCTGTAGCAGAAATGCTGGCAATCTATCTTTGCCCTTCTCCTTTGTGGAGAAGTCTGGGTTCCAGTGGTTTGCTGCCCATGCCTGTCCAAAATGGAAAGTCCCATCCAGGACATACTTTTCTACCTGTGCTGTTCTCAAGTTGTTCAGCACTGTCTCAGACTCAGTAAGACACGCCCTTCAACCTTCCTCCTCTCCATTCATCCATTTAAGTATGGATATGTGGACAAGTGGCAAAACAGCGGGGAGTTCATATCTGTGTATAACTGCACACTGAGCGTAGGTGCCGGGGGTTGTTTGTGTTGCTGGTAGTGTGAATAATCAATGCAGGAAGGTGGATTGTCATGGTAGCAATCTTCCTGGAATTCTCCTGCATGCAACAATTGCTATGTGCAGTGTGACCTGTTCACACACTGGTGAAAACATGTTGGACATGGTACTGACTGAAATTGACAGATGGCTAAACCCTCTGTCCCTGAGTGCTGGGTTCATAGCAAGTGACAATGGGTCAAATATGGTGAAATGCATCACGAATGGTGTTTTTTTTCATGTTCCATGCCTGGCCCACTGTTTAAATCTTGTGGTTCAGGAGTTTCTGCAGCACCCTGACATAAAGGAAATGCTGACCATTGCACGATGTATCTGCGGTCACTTTTCAAGTTCTGGAAAGGCTCGTAACCAACTGCGGCAGCTGTATTTACAAAACAGCCTGCCTCAGCACCGCTTGGAGCTGGAAGTTGTCACCCAATGGAACTCCATGTTATACATGGTAGAGAGGTTGTATGAACAATACAAAGCCATCACAGAATATCTTGTTATGCACACTAGCCTTTACTGTTCTGGGGCCTCCATGTCTATGACATCTGAACAGTGGTGCCTCATGGACTCTGTAATAACAATTTTGTGGCTTTTTGAACATGCCACACAGGCAGTGAGTGATGAGTCTGCCTCCATTAGCCAATCAATTCCACTGCTGCGGGTGCTGAGGCAGACATGAATGTACAGCATAGCCTTGATGTTGCCGGAGACTGTTTAGCAGTATATTACTGCAAACACATGCTGACAGTATTCAACCAGAATCATCACATTGTGAGCATTCAGCGTAGTGACAACTTTGCAATGGCAACAATGCTGGACCCACGATACAAAAGTGGAATTGCATCAGTACTGGAGGGAGGGCCTGAACAAGTAAAAAATATCAGTGGTCAACTGGTTCGCTTGGTTCATGGGGCACAGAAGTCACATGCCAAGGTTTGCAAACCTCAGCAGCATAATCCAGCTGAAGGTGTAGCTAGAGGACCAGCAAGCATATCATGCTAGGGTTAGGGAACTGTAGTTCCTGGTGGTCTGTCATCCGAAGTGCTTGGTGTCAACCCTCTTTGGGAGGCTTTGTCCCAAGTGGGTATTTGTGACATCAGTGATTCCAGGGAACAGGCTGATGCATCAACAATCGGACTTTGTGCAGCACAGAGAATAGTTGAGTCATATTTGTCTGAAAACAGGCATCTGACAGTAAGTAAAGATCCTCTTTTGTACTGGAGTGGAAAGGTCAGTGAATGGCCAGAAGTGACTGCAGTGGCACTGAAGTACCTCACATGCCCACCCTCCAATGTAAGTGTTGAGAGGGTATTCAGCTCAGCAGGTGCAATAGTCAGGGATTGTCAGACAAACCTGTCTCCTGCAAATGTTAGTTTGCTAACATTCATTAAAATGAATGAGAGGCACAAACCAGCACAGACTGAAACCTCGGTATTCATACCCCGGCCGAGTCATGGTGGTCTTGCTGATGTGGAAATGGAGCATTCATGTGGCACTGGCAGTGGCTGCCTGAAATGGCCCACCACTGACGTAGATAATGACACAATGGAGAAAGAATTTCCCAGTGGTCAGACTTCAGACATCGATGACTGTGAGGGCAGTTTTCTTTATGAGGATGATGATGTGGTAAATGTTGGCAGGTTTTAACTGCAGTATTTAAAAGGTGGTGTGTCCCCCCACCCCGGACCACCACCACTGGGACTGATGTTATCCAAGTCTGCTGCCACCATGAGTCTGTCTGCCCACCCCGGACCACCAACACTGGGACTGATGTTATCCAAGTCTGCTGCAACCATGAGTCTGTCTGCCCACCACGGACCACCAGTCTACCAGTGCACCACCACCACCACCAGCTTCTTAATATTTAAACCATAAAGTGAGTATGTACACTCATGTTTGTTATGCTGCCTCACTTCCTTAGGTTGTCTGTTTTGTTTTCTGTAGCTGTTCAGAGACGCAGTGGCAAAACACATACAGTACACTTATTTTCTTTCTTTTACATGAGAACAAAAACAGGCTCCATTGCTAATATTACTCATTGTGAAAGATGCTGTAGCTATATCGTACAGAGAGGAAGCGATGTAATGTCCATGTGAAATCCATTCTGGTAAGTATGAAGATTTTATTTCATCCATTTCATTGCTTTGTAAAGACTGCTGCAAATAGTGCAAACAACAGGTTGTCTTAGTAGTTGACAAGATGTGTCTCTGAAATGTAACTTAGTTGACAACAGGGATTGAGATTTGAGAACCAGGGAGGGACACATAACAATGAAGTTGTAACTTTTAAGAAGTCATTCATTTCTTTTTTTTAGGAAAATTTACGATACTTTGTTGTTCTGTTAAAGTGGCCTTATCCAAAAAAGTTTGTCAACATGATCAGGCACACCCGTCCCTGACCCGAGCTCAGGCACACATGCAACACGCAGAACTCATTTCATTCGATGATCATGACCATCATTAAGAACTGAACTCCAGAAGGATGCTGATGAAATCTGTGAAGAAATAAAAAAATAAGAAACCATTACAGACAAAACTGAAAGTATGATCCCCCCCCAAAAAAAGAGAAATACTTACCTTCATATGCTTGAGAGTTATCCATTTCCATTTAAGTGCAAAAAATTCTCATTGAGCACTGGAAGGTGCACAGCAACAGTTCGGAGATGGAGTCACCTGTGTGTGATGCAGAACAATAACATGAGTACATGTCCATGTCAAGTTCAAGCCCCCTCATCATCACCTACAAAATACACATCCATATATCTTTATCTATATATATATATATATATATATATATATATATATATATATATATATATATTTATCTACTCACCAAGGCTACTATTACTGTACATCCAAAGGGCACCTTTCAATCCAGTTGAGATGATCACTTTTCACTTTTCTGCACACAAGGAAGCTGCATTGTGGGCCAGCAGAAAAAATCTGGGGACTCTGTGCCACCACTGTGCGCATGACTGAGTGCGCCATAAATTCTGGGGGAATTTGTATGTGCTGAAACACTCTCATTTCACTGTGTTACCACTTGTCAATATTCTGGACACATAAAGGATGCATTCTAGACCTGCAGAAAAAATATGGGGACTCTGTGCCAACACTGTGCGCATGACTGAGTGCGCCATTAATTCTGGGGGACTTTGTATGTGCTGAAACAGTCTCATTTCACTCTGTTACCACTTGTCAATTTTCTGGACACAAGACAGATGCCTTTTGTGGATGCAGAAAAATGAGGCACCAAAATAGCGCACACACACAAAACACACAAATACTTAACAGAAGGAAGGGGCCCCAGAATACAAAGTGTAACGCATTCTGAAGACAACAAAAAAAGGGCATAATTACATACAAGGGTCAGGGATGGTGGAGGAATACATTTTATGACATAGCAAGGAAGGTGGGGGGGACATGGTATGAGGAAACAAAACTAATGTGGGATCCTATGGTGATCCAGCAGCAGTTCCAGCATGGACATAATTTGAAGCTGATGTCCCTCTATGTCATCCAGTCGCTGCTCCACAACACTCATCCTCTCGCTGTTCTCCTCAACAGCACTCCAGAGAATTGTCAAGTCAGACAGTGTTACACGCACTTCTCTGGTGTCCACTCCTTCGACAGGCTGACCTGCTGGTGGTGGTGGTGGTGGTTGTGGTGGTGGTAGGGGTGCTGGTGGAGCAACAGGTGCTGCTATGGCCCTCCTCTTCTTAGGGATGCACAGTGGCACCCTCTGCCATGGAATGGCCAGCAGGTGCAGACATGGTCCATTCTGTGGCAGCCTTCCACTCCAACTGTTGGTGATTAAGCATATGGGTGCACTGGCCCCCAGTCTCCAGGTGACTTCCCCGGGGGCCACGGTGCACCTCCACCGCACATAGGCGACACTTCACCACACTGCTGTCCCCCCTGACACAGTCAAAAAACTGCCAAACAATGGAGGTGCGGGGAGGACCAGGAACAGGCAGGGGAGGGCCAGATGAACTGGCAGTAGGCTGCTCACACTGCTCAACAGTACTGATGGGATCCACACCTGGGCCTGGGGGGAACAGGCACATCCTGCTTCAAAGGACCTTGTGCTGGACTTGGTGGTGGTGGTGGCTGAACTGCTTCAGAGTCAGGAGGCAGTGCTGGTCCTGCTTCCGGGGGTTGGACACTCACAAGTTTAAAGCAGTCCAACACAAATGGGTGCCCATGCCCACCATACATGTGCACGGTAAGACAACGCGTACTACCATGCTCTCCTAGAGCTGCCCCCACCCCAGACATTCCCTCACCCTACTCCATCTCATGACACAAGCTCAACACACACACAGTCACACACACACAGACAAACAACTAAGTAAGCAGGTATGAAAAATAAAATTTACAGAAAGAACAAATTAAGTAAAAAAAGTACAGAAAGACAAAAAAATGTAGCTTTTAAAAAAGCTGTTGTGTTAACTATCAAATTTTAACTCTCCTCCTCTGCAATCAAAACACTCTCTCTTGTACACACTCCTCTCTCTCAGTCTGCACAGGAGAAAGTGAAACTGGCAGTGTGACTCACTTCCTTTCTGTCTGGCTAAAGAGCATGTGACTTATAGTACTGTAAGCCATGTGATGTGTGGGGGGGCTGCCAAGTCTGAAACACCAAGTGGATCACTTAGAATCATAATGAGGAGCGCGAAGTCCATTAAAAACAATGACTTCACCTTACTTCGCATTGTCATTCAGCCCAATGCGAAGTGGTAATGACAAGGCAAAGTGAGCTCTTTGCATTGCCTAAGTGCCCACTTCTCAAGCATTTCACCAGCGGATTTTAAATTCGCTGCCTCTCTAGTCATCACTGCAACATACAGCAGTCCAGTCTATATCCAACACTGCCTACAAACCAACTTCATTGCTATCTATGAGTGATTCACCAACAACCTCCTTGTCCTGGATTCAAAGAAAACAAAATCCACACATTTCCACACCAGGTGTACCCCCCCCCACCATGTTCATTACCTCTGACTCAGGTGCTCAAATTGAGCAAGTTACCACTTTAAAATACCTGGGGATTACCCTTGACTCAGGCCTAACCTATTCAGTTCATGTGGACACACTAGTTAAGGTATCCAACTCCAGACTCGGCTTGCTATATAGGCACAAAAATGCATTCCTTGCAAATGTTAAACAGCAGCTTATCAGAAGCTACATCATTAGTCTCATAGATTATGGACTGGTGATCTATGGTGTTGCCTGTAGCAAAGTGCTCGACTGAGTCCATGGCATAATGAATAGGGCCTACCACTATGCTCTCAACCAAAAATGGGACTCCCACACATGCACCCTGTATGGCAGCCTAGCGTGGCTTAATCTTGACTCCAGGCTGCAGTATGCTACCCTTGTCACAGGCAAAAAAGCTTTACTTGGACTACTGTCCCCTGGTGTCTCTCACTCCTGAACCCTATGGCCTCCAGGTACACAGCTAGAAGTGTACAACATAACACCCTGTTGCTCTGATGTAGGAAAACCTCCCTGCATCAGGCATGCTTCTCGTTCAGCTTCCCTAAGCTATGGAACTCACTTACCCAATCTCTCAAAACCACCACCTCTCTCTCCAACTTTAAGTCCATGCTCCTAAGCTCCCTTACCCCTCTTGACCACAGTGGCTGGTATCTCACACCAGCCCACTGAATTTCTTAGCCTCCCATCCACTAGTATACTGTGTTCCTATGTTGTAAAACTCTGCTGCTTCTTAACCACAATAAGTTGAAGGGTACCATTGTGTAAAAGTGTTATTCTGAAGTGCATCGTTATGTAAAAGTATTATTCACTTCTGTATTGTTTTACCACTGCCATAACACTGCTGTAAATATGTGTAATACCTGTAACTACACAAAGCTCTATTCTGTGTGCTGATGTTATTTGACTCTGCCACTTACTAACATGTCAAACACCACTGTAAATATATAATATGTGTGTAGCTTTACTAAGCTGGTGTATGACCCTAGACCCTTTGAAAATAGGCTCTGCTTAAAGGATCTTCCATGTAATAAATAAATAAATTAATTAATGAATAAATAAACCTATGGAATGACCAGGACATTTTAAGCATTTTGATTGGCCAGTAGCCATGCATGAAAAGTATCTAGTGCATGGCTACAACTAGTCCTGGCAAACAGGATGCAGTACCAATTTCTTAAATCATCGTGCTCACCTGCTTGTCCACTCATTCACCTGCCAGCTAGCACCTGCCAGAACTTCTTGTCTGCCCCCTTACTTGCTATACTGCTCCTCATCAGCCTGCTAGTTCTTTGCTGATTCTCCCCCCCACCCTCACTTTTATCCTTTTTTGTCTTTTTTAAGTAAAATAACCTAAAGGGACCACATTACAAAAAAAAAATAAAACACACAGCCATGATATAGCAACCGCTCGTCCACTTTCTCTTTGTTCTCTCTCATGCTCGTCTCTCAACACCCTGCCTCAATTCTTAGCTTAAAAAAAAGAATATCTCCCATAATGCCTAGCCACATCATTATTTCTCTGAAAATAGAAACAAATACCGTCATCTCCACAACTTGAGTTCCCAATTGTACAGTCCGGTCTTGCTTCCCACTCGAGTTAGCATGCTGGCCACTCAGTCACACCTTCTTTACCATGCTGCTGCAGTTCAAAAGATAAAATAAAAAAATATATACATAAACAACATCATACAAGTGTTGCATGTGTGTAGGTGGGGGGGGAGGCGTGGCAACCACAACATGAAAGATTTCTAATGAGGCCACCATAGGATAGAAGTCCTGAACTGAAAATAATGCACACAACAAACTCATCCAGGTGGAGGAACTATTTTATTTTAGATGAAGACAAAAATGTCACTTTTTTATGTATGTCAAATTTTATTTATACAGAGATATCACCATTAGGGTTAAAAAAATGTTTACAAGGCATACCGCTCTGTCTAGAGTTCTAATAGTTACAGTAATAACAAAAATACTAAAAATAAAATATAGATAACAACATGTTACAACATATTAAATACACACAGGACATGAAAAAACACTTGTATAAAAATGTCAAGGGCAGTTAAGTATTTCTTACATAGAATTCATCTCTTGCATACACAACAGAAGGTGTTGATCAAAATAAATTCCTAAGTATTTGTAAACCGACATTTGTTCAAGAGTTTTTCCTTCCTGGGTCATTATTTTTATTTTTGGAATACTTTTGTTCTTATCCTCTGGACCAAAAACACAGACTGTGTTTTTCTTATTATTTAAGTGATAACATCCATCTTGTAGGTGTATACTAAGAAATAACCAGCTTCTGTGGATGATTAAACGCCTACAAGATGGGTGTTATTACTATTATACCACTAGGAGTTATGTAGCATTTATGTAACTCCTAGTAAAAAAATGAGTGGCATTTCATGTGAAAATTAGGCTTTGAAAAGTAAAGCCATGACTCTGTACATGTGTATTGGTGCCATTGGTAGTACGCATGCTGAGAGTAACACTTTAATTTTCAAAATACATTTTTGTGCCATAGGTCTGCTCTAGGAAGAGAATGTGCAAAATAATGTAGTTAAGAAAGAAAAGAAAAAGCTTTTCATTTGTTAATGTTGTTTCCTTTGTCTCTCTCCGTCACTCCATCCCCCATCCCCCACCATTGTGCCATTGCCCTCAGCTCACTTGAACAAGAAATTTGTCCATTGGTCCTCACTCAAGTTCATTCTCCATGGTCGTTCTCTTTTGGTGAGTTTGCTAGATAGTTTAAATACAGTGCGAGAGAAAAATACAACTCTTATGTACACTGTAGAATAAGTCAAGTAAGAATGTCAGAGAAGCACGAGTCTGAGTGGATGGACAGTGCAGGACAGTAGAAGAGGGGACTATGAATAACCTACTGTGGGAGTGGTTATAGATGAATAACCTACTGTGGGCATTGTTAAGAGGTGAATAACCTACTGTGGGTGTGGCTGAATGTGGATAATGGAGTTTGCCCTTTAAGGGGAAGACCAGGTTGTCCTGGTGCACCCCTTCCCTTTTCATCAAGATGGTGTGCTCAGAAGGGTGGGAAGGAAGGGAAGGGGTCAGGGGATAGAACAATGGCCAAGCAACAGGAAGGGGAGGGGCAAGTGGAGGCACATAATGGACAACACAGAGGTGGTTCAGCCCCTTTTGCTGGAGTTTTGATCCCCCCACCCACCCTACAATATAGAGCAAGAGGGGAAGACAGTCAAAAAGGGACTGTATGGTGGTCTGTCAAAGGTGGATGACAGATGTGTCCGGTAGGATGGTTATTGGACTGCCAAAGGTGAATGGCAGGAAGAATGTGGTTATTGGACTGCCAAAGGTGGATGGCAGAAAAAGGGGGGAAAGGGGGGTAAGGAGGGGAGGGCAGAAAGAAAAAGGAATAAGACAAAAAGAGGAAGAAGCTGAAGGAAAAAAGCGGTCTCGGTTTTCACCGTTACCTAACAGAATAGGAGAAGTAGAAGGCACCCAGGTTTTCACCTGGGGAGAGAAAAAGAGGAAGAAAGAGGGATGATCAGAGATTGATATATGGATGAAAAATAAATGAAATTGTGAGAAATATAAGAGTAAAAAGGTGATGAAATGGAACATGGAATTATGATATATAAATAAATTAATTGCCAATCTGAGCACAACAACAGACAATGGTCTCTGTCTTTTTGTGAGGGAAAGGGGGGAATCTGGGATAACCTACTTGTGGTCATGAAGGTAGTAGTTTGTGGGATAATAACTCCTACTTTTCCTGTGTTGTGATTGGCTAAAAGTGGATACCTGTGGTATAATTACCATTAACACAAGGGAGGAAAAATGTCCCTGCATAGCTAAAAAGTCATTTTACAATTTTCTTTCTACCTCCTCAGGGTCTTTGCCTATAGATACCAGTACAGTATCATCCACATTCAGTCTAATCTGAGAATGACTGATGTATTTTGGTAAACATTCATGTATATTATAAACAGGAGGGGGCCCAGTATAGATCCCTGCTGCACCCCTCATGTCATGGACTCAATTTTGGACTGCTGACCATTAAGGGTAGCAAACAGAGAACTTTTATCAAGATAAGATCTTAACCAGTGTCAGGTTTCATTGGCCAATCCAATTTTTTTCCAAGCTACATAATAAAGTTTCTTAGTCAACTTACATTTTACTACTTTAATCATAATAATTAACATTTTGATATGTATTTACTACTTAGATGCCCATGTCATAAGTGCAATAAGTCACACTGGGGTGTGTGTTGGACAGTTCTAATGCAGGGCTATGGGGCTGGACGTGATCGGCCTGCAGCCTTGTGCCTCACTACGTTCCCTAGCCATGCATTAGAACTGCCTAACGCACACCCCATCGTGTCTTATTGCTTACTTGGCAATGAATTCAATACTGAATTTATAAACTAAATGACAATGTACTTGAAACAGCTTGTGTCATGTGAAGTGCAACATAGTATACCTGTACTTATCATTATGTTTTTAGGACTACTCCCCTTGATAAAGCTGGAAGGGGTGCCAGTTAAATGTTGGGGCATTAACAAGGTGGCCAGAGCAGCAATAAAATAAAATTTGGTTACTCCATTAAATGGATGTGTTCACTGGTGATTCTGTATCTCTTTGCTTGTTGGAATCTCAGTCTTTAAAAAATCTCAATGGATATGATGAAAGTAAATTTTAGGACTGCTTGAGTTCTCACTGGTTTAAAGCTGAAATTCAATACCAAAAAGTGTAAAGTGGTGCACATGGGAAACCAGAACCCCAGAACAGAGCATTGGATGTGAGGGGTTAAGCTGCACACTCCTACTGAGGAAAGGGACCTAAGAGTCATCAAAAGTGACACCCTTAAATAATTTATTCGGTGTAACAAGGCCTACATTAAGTTAAACCAAATACTGGGGTGTACTGGAAGGGATTTTGACAGCAGGAGGAAAGAAGAAGAAGAAGAATCAGCATTTATATAGCACTTTTCATACATCCAAAGTGCTTTACAAGCAATGCTAGACTGGTAGTGAAGTGACTGAATGTGTGGTGGTGGCCATATTGCAAATCATTTATTTATTTATTTATTTAGTTTTTGTTTACCGGGTAAGTACACTAGACAAGTTTTATGCCTATTATCAGGAATGACCCGGGAGAGTACAAAAGGGTACAACAGGTACATTGATACAGTAATTGGTTCAGATGAATACATTCAGGTACAAAAACAGGAGAAAAGACAATTTTTACATATACATGGAAGGTCATCACCCACACACAGCCTGGATAATTGCATGAACCGGTTTATGGGAAGGGGAATGTTGGCCAGGACACCAGGAATGTTCCCTACTCTTTGCAAAGAGTGCCCTGGGTTCTTTTACTTCCACCTGGACACCCACCAGGACAACACCAGGATAGGCAGAAGGGAAGTCGGTTTAACGTCTCATCCGAAGGATGGCACACCCCAGCAGTACAGCACCCCCCAATACTGCACTCGGATGCCAGTGATTTTTAGGTGCAAGTCCAATCCCGGTGTGGGACAAGAACCCACGACCTTCTGGTCCAGAGGCAGATGTGCTACCAACTGAGCCATGCTGACACCTACCTCTTTGTATTACTACCTCTTTATAGATCACTGGTGAGACTACACCTTGAGCACTGGGCCCAATTCTGAAGTCCTCACCTAAGGAAAGACAAGAAAAGGCTGGAGACAGTGTTGCACAAGGTAACCAAAATGATTCAGGGTCAGCAGTGCAGATCCTATGAGAATACAGTAGGCTTGGGGCACTGAGAATGTGCTTGTTCGAGGCCAGATGAGAGAGGGGTGATATAATAGAGACCTTCAAGTTTCTGAAAGGAATGAACAGGCTGAACTGCAAGGAAATATTAAAAAAGCAGCAAATTTAGAACACAAAGTCATGAGTGGAAATTGGTTGGGGAAAGTTCAGGAGAGATGTGAGAAAGTTTTATTTTACACCAAGAGTGACTGAGCAATGGAACAGTCTGCCAGTGGAAGTGGAGGTGGAGGCAATGGGCACTGAAACCATTAACCATGGAGGAAATAGGCTTTTTTGTAACTATTTAAGCCAAAAATACATATTAATACAAAGCTGAATGTACAAGGAATGAAGAAGTACAATGAGGTAAAACATAATATTCCAAAGAAGAATGACAAGGAGAATATGCACTGAAAGAAAATACACTGGACAATAATAAATAACCAGAAATCTATAAAAAGAGCAATACAAACTACCAATAAAATTATCACAGATTACTTGTACTCATAATAAACATAACACAGCTAAAATGTGACATCCAAATGCAGGGTAAAAATAAAAGTAGGGATAAAATTAAAAAATAAATCAAGTATCCATAGACCGAACCAAGGTAATCTATATAATTAGGTTGTATGTTTCCTTCAATATTTACGGAACAAAATCTGGCCTATGGTTTCCCATATAGAGAATCCATCTCCTCCATAACAATTCAACCTGCTTTCTAGCGTGTCTTACAAGCACTGTATGTCTTTTCATATTGTATACCTTTATCATGATGTCCTGCCACTTCTTAATAGTAGGAGGTGTAGCTGTAAGCCACCTCTTAGTGATGGACTTTTTAGCTGTAAGTAAGCAAATCCCTAGTAGGGTGTGGGAGGCACGATCCTGAAAAATTTCTGAGCAAATAGTAAATAAGAAAAATTCAGTCATCAGTTGTACCTGGGTGACAGAAATCTTTGACAATTCTGATTGAAAGGCCACAATAAAAGATTGAAGTATAGCACAACTCCAAAATATGTGACCATGTGTGGCAGGGGATAACCACATCCTCTCCAGCATGTTGCCATCCCTCCTGGCTCATATTTTGCTTGAATAGCTGTTGTCTTGAAAAAACAAACAGTCAATTTCCAGGAAAACTCTTTCCATATGTAAGAATTCATGAGGGAATGCAAGGAAATAGGCATTTTATTGCCTAGGGCACCTACCTGGTCGGTGTTGTAGGGACTTTAGTCTTTCTATCTAGAATCTCAATATCGCTAGACAAAATATTTTTCTGTTTATATGAGTGATCTTTGCCTGGCAGTTTAACCTCTGCATCCTGTTATTGTAAGTTTTGTCTCCTGTTTTTCTCAAAATGCAACAAGACTTTTTTTTTCATTGACCTTCCTGTGACCACCCTTAACAGTACATTAATCTTCTTGACAGGTGCAACCAATTAAAACATCCTGTCCCAGGGCTGATTTCCTGCTGACAATTTTTTAAAAGGTTTCTCAAGTTCAATCACCTGTGTTCCAAACTGATAACTTCTTTAACAAACAAGTAGTTGCCTGTAATCATTGCAAAAATATAATTATATACATTTGCAAACCAAGAGATCCCAGTTTCACATACAAATTCACATTTTTCTTAACCACAGAGAAGCAAGGGGAGAAAGAATAGGAAAAACAAGTGAAGAAAGGAAGCTAATGGGATGAAATTGTAGGACCATTAGGGTGGCCAGTTCCTAGGTACTGTACCACAAGGGAAATTTGACTGCACAATCAGATAGGCAAGAGTCAGACAAGTGGCAAAATAGGAGAGGAGGAAAAATAGATCCTTGCATTTAACTCTCTCTGCATATCAAATGGGATAGGGTCTTAACTCAATCCTGTCAAAGTCAACAAAACTAACTAACTAAATAATATAAAGTGTGGTTAAGAGCACTGAGCTGCAAACCTGGAGAACTGGGTTTGAATCCCACAGCCACCACTGGCATACTGTGTGACCATGAGTTAAGGACTTAGTAGTTACTCAGTGGGAGTGGGTCAGTAGTGAAACAGGGAGCAAGGGGGTGGATGGTGTAGACAAAAGCCACATATTGACAAAAGGTCTCAGGGTGTGATACGGTGTTACAGGCTGACTGCAAAATAAATAGACCATTGGACCATTGGTCTTTTTCTGCCATTATTGCCTATGTTTCTATGAATGAGCATATTGTGACATGGTGTCTTGCACTATTGGAACAAACACTTAATTGTGTGGAGCATAGAGCCCCATCACATGGCCACTTCTTGCTTAATGCAGTGTTGAGTCAAGTGATTTCTGATTTGAAGCTCCCACAACCGCTGCCTTGACTTGGATGAGTGGGCAAAATCGCCACAAATGGGGTAACACACTCACAGCAACTGTTGGAAACAGATACCTGTTTAGCTGAGAAAGTTCTGCATTACCAAGTAAATACAATGTACCATGTAGGGGATTCTGTAGAAACCAGCTCTACTACTTAACTACATTCATTCATAATGACTAGCTATAAAGCCAGCTTTTTGTGATAATGGCTGCAGTTGATTGTCAGTGTTCTCTGTTAGCTTGAATAAGATGTTATCCCTAGAGTGTGCTTGTGGCATTAAGGTCATGGATATAGTTGCTTGCTGGAAATCTTTAGGGGTGTTGGGGCAGAATTAATTCCCAGATATGGAGCTTGGGGCTACTGGCATACCCAGCAGTTGTGCCCAATGGTTCATTATACACATATAAGCTATGGCATAAAAGAATCCACTGTTACACATATCAGTGGTGGGCATACCTCTTAACCCCATACCTCAAAAATCAGGGACATGTGACTAATATCAGGGATACATCACAATAAATGGTTTAGTGATCAAAGCACTTTCTGATAGAGAACTAGACTGAAAAACTATTTCTGGTATAATTTTATAATTCAGATCTCTACTCTTCAGTGGCAAAATGCCAAATTTAGGATGGACAGAGAAAATGTGTAATGCAAAATCAGGGATGGTTGAGAGCTATGATATTGGTCAAGTGTATTGTGTCAACTGTTAAATGTGACAAAGTCTGCAACAGGCAGAATTCAGCAGTATTCCTGAGCTCAGGCACAGCCCAGTTTGATAAATATGTGTGTAAAGAACATTCCACTGGGGGCAAGCCATGGCCATGTCCCTCCTGTAACCTGGATTCTCCATGAAAGGGTATAGCAAAAGATCAACTGTGAGCTTTTCTGCTGAAGTGGCATTCAGTTCCTTGCCACTGTGTTATCATGGGGAAACTTTAAAATGTGTCAATGGCTGCTCTCTTGCTGGCTGATGAGATAACTTTTTCTGATCAGAACAGTTTCTGTTCACCACTTTGCCACCAGCACTGTGTAACCAAGGATGGCCCCCATCACAGTGAAGGCGACTCCTTTTGTGATCACAGAAATGTGCTGTTTTTTCCCTCAGTTTCTCTGAAGTGCTAGTAGCACTAGTGGTGCCTCCCTTACAAAGTTCCTCCTCCATTTCCTCTACTTCCTCTCCCTCCCTGGCCATGCGCAATGATGAATAACAGGTACTCCCGGTACTTCATCATACCTGCTCTAGTGTTTTACCCATATCAAAAGATGATTTGCTTAAGCTGGGTGTACTACCCAACAGTGCCATGATGTGATCCCCCTTTATCATAGCTAACAAGTGCCTGGTATAGTTGGCATTTTGCCTGATTCTCAAACAGATCAGTATGAAAATGGCCCCACACAAAGGATTTGAATGGGTAGTGGTAACTAACTGATGCACTAAAACAACTCAAAAATGCAGCAGGTGTTCAAAGAGTACCTAATTAAACATGTGCCAACATGTTACATCCCTTTATGAGTCACAAAAGTGAAGTAGAAAGAGCACCAGATCTGTCTTCTTCATCACAAACTCTAGAATTGCACACAACAGTAGTAGGAGCAGTTACATAAGAGAGAGATGGTTTCTGTAGCAAATAACCCTTTAACCCTTTCATTCAAAGAGTGGTAGCTGTCTGGAACAGATGTTCAGTGGAAATGGTGGACATGAAAACAGTGAAGGGCATCAAACCTGTGTGGGATAAACATAAGGATATATCATAAAATAGGAAAGGAGGAGGTAGGATTGTAAGATGCCAGTTTGGATCTGTGGAGACAAATTAAGCAGGGAACATCTGGGCAGACTGGATGAGCCAAGCTGTACTTTTCTACCAAGAAATTCTGTTTCCACATTTCATTCACACCTAGTAGAAGACTACCAAGTGACTAAATTGCTCACTGAATCATTTTTATGGCTGCAAGGGTGGAGCTCTGCAGATGTTTTGCCATCACTGCAAGAGAACAGAGACCTTGAGTGGAACGTGTCCCTGTGTTCTCCTACACTGATGTGGTGACTGATACACAATGTCGACTCTGCAACTTTTCTGTGCTGACACATCTTCTCCTGCCCTCCATGGATGGAGCTCCCCTCTGCGGCATGATGGCCCCCACTGGGTGCACTACTTTACAGCATGACTTCCACATTTCATTTCAGAATTGCGCATGTGCACGTGTCACACATGCACCATTCTACCATCGATGCTGTCTTGAGAATGGCATGTTATGCCATTCAATGGATCTATGCATATGCGAGTGCCATGCATGTGCAGTCCTCTCAGCACTACCATCTTGTGTATGGCATTTGGCAGTGCTCAAAACACAGCATTAACCGGTTGCGGCACTCGTAAAAGCTTGATGCACCCATATTGACTCTGACCAGAGTTAGTTAGTGTTTTCCATGGAATTTGACAGCAAACTGAAGAATGTTGGGATGAACTACAGAATTTAAAAACTACCATGTACTACACTGCTTAAAATAATGTTCTGTAGGAGATGCAGTCACCTATGAGTGAAAGAGTGTTGCTGTGGTAAGTAACTCTTTGACCCTTCCATTCCAACCTACAAGAAGACTGCCACGTGACCACACTGCTTATAAAATAATGTTCCATGGAATTTGAAAGTGAGCAGCAGAATTTTGAAATGAACAGCAAAATATTTGCTATTTTCACTATACAGTTCTTATTGAACATTACAAAATTTGAATGACTATTCCACCTTAAACCTGTGGTACTCCATGGCATATCATAGATTTCATCAAAGACTTTATTACAAAATTCTTAGAAAACTGCAGAAGTCAGGAAACATTCTTTAGAAATGGAATTCCAAATTCCACCCACACCAGTTTGTAATGTTGACTGGAAAGTTAAAATACTGTTTTTTTTTTTTTGCCCTCCTAGTATCTACAGTACTAGCAATAGAAACGTCATTAAAGTAAAATAAAAATGTTGCTTAATCTTACTTGATATGGGGTTGTGCAAAGGTGCTTTTTCACTGCTGCTCCTTTCCTGATCTCTTGGACCAACACTTCACCAATGATTTCATGTTAGACTTTAGGGTCTAATCCTGAAAATCACCCCAGATATACACTAAACACACATGTCTGGGGTGCAGTGGCCTGCATCCACTGGAGCCAGTGAACCTGCCAACATCCGTGATCCCTGACTACCCAGGAGATTTTCTCACAGGTCCATGTGGAGGGACCAGAGGCAGGATTGAAGGTGATGGTGTACCAGACCATTGTAATCCAGTTGTATGCCTGGGATGGCTCACTACATGATACCATGCTCTACACTGAGCAGAAGCCAGAGGTTTAGTAAAAACAGTACATAAAGCCTGAGTCCCAGAAGATGTTAAAAGAAACACACTATCTCGGAACACAACTACAACCAGTATAAACACAGAATTATGCAGGAGAAACAAATTGGTGGGTGGTTGGGTGAGTGCAGGTGGTGTGGGACAGTGGTGAACCAGACATTACTCTGGGAGTCCAGCAGTTGCCTCAAGTGCAGAAGGTCCCAGCCCATGATGGTAGAACTGGAACCTGCAACGGCTAAAATATGCTGCATAAGAGCTACAGTCACTGGCCTTCATAGATCATGACTGCCACAGCCACCTACATGGTTACCATATGCCAGAGAAAGGGGGCTGAACAGTATAGCTGTAGGAGGTAGGAAGGGAAGAAAGATGGAGGGAAGCTCAAGTCTGAGGAACCAGGGCTACATGCCAGCAGTAGGTTTACCTTATTGTAATGAGAGGTTCCCCAATCTCCCCCACTCCCACAAGAGAAAAGGAACTCAGCACACTCAGCAGGCAGCCATTGCTGGAGAGTATGCCAGGGGGTGGATCAGACCTCAAAGTGGACAAGAGAAAGGTACATATATAGTAGGGAATACAATGGTGAGGGGCACACAGAAATATCTAGTTTTCACACCTGGTGGTAAAGAGGTGGCCTGATGTCTCCGCATATGGGCATGAATTCTCTGAGCAAATGGAGCATGGAACAGGTGAAGTCAGATTTCATTGCTCTGGGAAAGGTAGCACAAGTGAGATCAGGGGCAGTAACTTTCTTTGAGGTGCTACAGCAGCATGCCTGAATCAAAGAGATCAGTTCCATGTGTTCCAATTCAATGTATGCCTAAAGGGTTGGTGCAGGGAGGAAGGAGTTTGGTTCCACAGAAATTGGTGCTTGATCTGGTGGGATTGGAGGCTGTGCAAAAGGAACAGCTTACACCCCAACGAGGAGGACAGGTGAGTACTGTGAAAAAGGTAGGCACTGCATTTAGCTAGTATAGATTAGTGAGGGAGGTGTCAGAGAGGCAAGGTACTGCACAAATCTGATGTCGCAAACAAGATGGACCTTGCTGGCCTTCCCCCATCAACCAATGAAATGGAATGAAGCACAACCAGGTAAGGAAAAAGGTGGAGCAAGGATACATGCTGGAAGCAAAGAGCACCAATACAAAGTGTCTTGGCAACAAAATGTCAGAACTTCAGGCCATGGTCATAGAAGGGAGCATCAACCTGATGGTTGTCACAGAGACATTTGCAACCTCGAGCAACAAATGGGACAAGACCATCCCAGAGTACTTATTGTTGAGGAAGGAAAGGTCAAAGTGAAGGAGAGCAGAAGTAGCACTGTATGTAAAAGAAGGGGGAAAAGGAACTGGGATAGGCAGAGTAGGTGATTTGGAAAAACTTGAAACCTTCTGGATGCTAGTATTGACAAGCAATGGGGAATAAGTCAGGAGTGGGGTGCTCTATAGACAACCAGGTCAGGATCAAGGGGCAGGCAAAAAAATGGGGGAGATGCTTAGGATGGTGGTCAAATCTAGGGAGGTGGTGGTATTAGGGGACTTTATTTACAGTTTGCTAAATACCTGAGGGATAACTGAGTGGGCTGTTCAGCAAGGAAACAGCTAGAGTGTTCACTAATTATAGCATTGATGTCCTAGGGTGTTTTGTGTGTTTTTTATGACATTGTGTAGTTTGACAAAATGAAAAACATTAAAAACAAAACATTTACTCCTGCTGGCTAGAGCCAGACACATACCTAGAAAACAAAAACAATTGGATTGGAAAAAGTTCAATGTGCTTACGCAACTGGATGAGATAATATGAGATGATGCTTGTGTAACTTGATTTGTTTGTGGCTTTCCACCTCTCTATCAGTGGGATATACCACCCCATAGGGGTATGACACAAGGACCCTAGAAGAGGGTCCCCCCCACAGGTGCTGCAGGAATGAATGAGTCAGCTAAAGGTAGGTTAGGAAGAAGCCCACAGGGAAGAGAGACAAGTCACTGGAGGAGGAGGAGGGGTGGATGGTGGGCAACAAAAAAAGAATCCTGGCGAAGCCCAGGATGTGTGACCTTTTAAGCTCGATGGGGGAGTGATGCTGTTGCTCCACCCATCGAACATCGGGCTTAAAGTCCTCCCATTCGATGTGCTTATGCAACTGGATGAGATAATATGACAGGATGCTTGTGTAACTTGATTTGTTTGTGACTTTCCACCCTCTCCATCCATGGGGTATATCACCTTATAGGAGTATGACACAAGGAACCCTAGAAGAGGGTTCCCCCCTACAGGTACCATGGGAATGAATGCGTCGGCTAAAGGTAGGTTAGGAAGAAGCCCAAAAAGAATACCCAAAGATGTCAAACTTCGAAGAGGCAAGGCTAATGAAGGAATTCTGTGAAGAGAAGGGCTAACTATCTAAGGAGACAGGGGAAAGCCGGGGCCACCATCCACCTTCATCCAACAGTGGAACCTAACTATTTAACCTGAAGAAAGCGCTAACTCTAACAAATATTATGACCATTGGCACGGAGAAGAGGAAGAAATCCTTTTGAGAAGGAAACCTCTGGGGATCCAAGGCATAGGTCACCTTCCCCTCCAGGCTGATGATGTTTGATTTGAGAACTTATATCGGTAAATAGAATGGTTCATAGATGAGGGATATAAGTAGGGAGGATGATGATGGGATAGGGAAAAACTCCAAAGAAGCACAGATTAAAGAAGGAACATGAGGCAGCAGGGACCCAAGGACAGTATGCTTGAGTAGTTGGTGAGAGATAGTAGATCCATGTAGAAGTCAGAGGAGTAAGGGGTATCCATATGTGCTCATGAGGAGTTCCAGATGTGCTGATGAGATAACGAGGATAACGCATGCTGGCTTGATTGAGTGATGCAAGTGAGCAGACACTGATGTTGAAGAGGCATGCTTGATTATGCAATGTAAACGATTAGACCCTGAATGATTAGACCCTGAGGTTGGAATCGATGAGGTAGCATAGGAGTCAATGATAGGAATGCTCGAGTAAGCGATGTAAATAGAGAAACGTTAAGGTAAGGATGAGTGAATGAGGACTGGAGTGATTAACCTGATACATGCAGCACAATGGCCGCAGGTCGATGAGACAGGATGGTTATGCCCAAAAGAAATATTGATTGCAGGCCTCGATTGGAGGGAATCCTTAATGGCCGATATGGAATGTGAATAAGAGGAGATGGGAATTAACTTGAAAATGAACTTGAATGAAGGTATCATGCTCTAAAGAACGATGCGAGCAATGAGGCTTCTCAAAAGGAGGCAGACTCCGAGGCGAAGAAGGGATGTCAGGAACCAGAGGGTATGCGAACCAGAGGGTATGCTCAGGACAGGTGATCAAGAGGAGCTAAATCAGATGATGTATGATGAGGAGGGAAGCCATGAGTGGAAAGAATCCATGATGGCTAGGATGATAATAGGCACTAGGCTGAGGAAGGTAACATAGGAACAGAAGAGGTACGATGATGGATTGATGCTACAAAGGCAGGCACTGGAAAGTGAGGTATGAAAGGATGTAGGATGGTATGGAGGTCAATAGGGTAGCATAGGACCCAGCCGGTATGAGATGAGAACTGCAGTAGAGTGAGTCGGATTAGGAGGCATATGATCTATGATAGGCATGCCCAAAAGAAATATCGATAGCAGGCCAGAAGGAACACATGAATAGTACAGACTTGGCAGCGAACCACGCCAAGGCATACTGATTGAGCGATTGAATCAGATGAGCAGGTCAAGGCAAGGTATCATGGAGCCGAGAGGGCTTTGGATTAGTCAGAGGATCTCTGATGAAGGGATCAATGATGGATGACATGGAGTAAGTAGACTCCTTGAGAGTAGGTAGACTCTGAAGGGGGAGGAGAATATGACTAGGAAGGTGATGGCAGGAAGGGCCAGATACAGGGTAGAGAAAACCCCAAAAGAAAGTACCAGACAAGGAAGGAAGGGATGAGGGATCGAAGCTGAGGAGGCTGGCATGGAAAAGTGAGTTAGGAAAGGACGAAGGATGATGACGGGAATTCCGGGAGCAACGTTTTCTTTTTTTGAAAACCGGAGGCATGCCAACAGAGAGGCATGCAATAAGATCACATAAACTAGGATTTCTAAGATAGTTTATCATTTGAAATCCTAAGGAAGGATGGCATAAACCGTAGAATGATAGCTTACTGCTTTCCAGGGAAAAGGCATACGATTAGCCCCATGTGAACGAACAGATGGCATGAGGAGCCAGAAAAGACCAAATTCTGTTTCAAGCCTGAATGGCTACAAAGGAGGAGAGTCTATATAGTGCACCATGAAAGACAATGCCTTCAAATTTCAGAGACTGACACTCAGCTACCTAAGTCCCAGGAACAAACTCGCTCCAAATCGGTAGGAAAGAGGCCAAACCAGAAGGGAAAGAGCAGAAGCCACCGCTCACCGCAAACTAAGGTATGAGTGGCAGGAGTGGATGAGGCAGGGCTCAGAGCAGAGAAGGAGAATGGAGCAGCGGAACCCACCCATGAACAACATCACAGATGTAGGGGGTAGAGGCGGGCTCGAGGTCCCACAAGGTGAAGGGGGCAAAGCTGAAGGAATGCGGAATGGAGAAAAGAGACATGGAGGGCAGAATCAAAGAAGCATTGGGAATGAGAGTGGGTAGAGGAATGAATGGGGAGAACAGATGTAAGAGGGGGATGGGATCGAACATATGCAAACAGCAGCGGGCCACAGCAGAGCAGAGGAGCGACAGGGAAAAGAAACGAGTTCAGGGTGGAAAAAAACAGGGTTGAGTCCTGGGGAGAGCAGATGGGGAGGCAAATAGAAGGGAATGCCCAATGCAGTGCGAGCGATGTGAGGAGTGGCCCTAGAACAGCCGAAAATGGTTGAGGCAGGAGTCAGAGAAGAGCCATATGCGAACAACCACAGTTGAATGGGGAACACCAAAAACTGGAGCAGGAATTGGGACATCCGTGTCAAGGAAATGAAAGGGTACAGAATGGAGGACAGGGGAATGGGAAGCAGCCAGAAGCAAGACCAAAAACAGGACAGCAAGCTGAGAACGTGGGACAGCCAACGGAGCCTCCGACTGCAAGGAAAAGAGAATCCTGGTGAAAAGCCCAGGATGTGTGACCTTTTAAGCTCAATGGGGGAGTGACATTGTTGCTCCACAAATCAAACCTCAGGCTTAAAGCCCTCCCATTATTTAGCTGTGGCCAGGCTTCTACCAGAAGACTGCTGCTGCTGCAGCAGCTTTGGACGCATCACTGTCACATTTGGCAAGAGGCATTGCAGGAAAAAGAAAACCAATACAAAATTCAAATATAGAGATTCCCAGGAGACTTTAAATTAGTATGAAAACTTAGAAAACAACTGCTAATATCAAACAAAAGAAAAGAAACACAAGGACTATACTGGCAAATCAAAATGCTCCAAAACAATACTGAATGCAGTGATAATTGTGTAAAAGTTGACCAGTACCGCACACCGTGTGTCATTGCGCAGTACCACTATACATGTTATTTAATGAGTACCGTGCTTGAGCACTGTTTGGTATACCACGCTACTGGTCAACTTTTGCATGACTACCACTATATGTTTTGGTAACTGTTGACTGTTGTTCTCCCTTAATATCCCAGATGTGGACTGGAAAGTTCCAGTTGTGGCAAATGCAAGAAATCAGCTCAAGGTGGAGGAGGCATTGCTAGCCCAGTGCCCAGCAAGAGAAGTGGATCTCTTGGATCTGGTGCTCACCAACAGTGAGAGGATCCAAAAATGTAATAGTCCTGGAAACAAATGGTTCTAGTGACCACAGAACAGTGGAGGTCCAGAAGGGGGCTACCAAAGGGGTTTAATGCAGTAACGTTATAGAACTTTAAAAAGGCAGATTTCGGCAGGACAAATGGGACTTTTGAAATGAAGTACATGGAGAAAAATACAGCTACTGTAGAGGGGGTGGGTGAAAATTGGAAACATTTGAAAAAGCAATGATTGAGGAGGCAGAAAGATCAACTGGTAAGGGAAAAAGGGAAAGGGTACCATGTGGTTCACAGACAAAGTAAAGAAAAGTAAATGAAGCACTGCTGGGCCTCATACCAGTGGGAATCCAGGATTTCCATTGTCCACTCCCAAAACACCACACCACTTGAAATGTTACCAGAAATGCCTTAGCTGTGCCATATTACAGAACAACACAAGCCTTGTGCTCTTTTGCTGTTAGGGCACCAAAATGGTTACATGAGTTACCAGATATTCTACTAAACATTCCTAAATTAGAACAATTTAGGAAAACACTAAAACAGGTACTCACCCCTAACATCGACTGTACTTGCTGTTGATTCAACACCATGGGTGCTACATTCTACCCCCACTTGGCAACACTCCAGTTACTGCTAACTCCCCCAGATATCCCTTGCCATCCACATCAACTACAGTACATCAACCTGACAACATCCAACTGACAATGCCTCAATTTTGTGCACTGCTCTCAACTGTTACATCCTTTATGTATCATGTGTTTATTTTTGTGAAAACTTCTATATTCTGAGGATCGCATTATCTCAATATTTTTCTACCCATTTGGCAAACTACATTTTGTATATACCATGTGATCATTATGTACTAATATCTGTTCTATATGAAACTCTACTTGTGTAGTCTTTCTATCCATTTGACGAAGAACCTTTGTAAATAAGCCTCCCAAGCTCAAAGGTGTTGTATCTGATATAATAAATAAATAAATAAGACAGTAAGAGCCAAAAGGAGGATACTCCTGAAGTACAAAGGAAACTAAAGGGGGAATGCTAGATTGAAGTAACTGGAGGCAACAAATGCAGCCAGCAGGAAGATGAGGCAGACCAAAATTGAGCCAAAACTCAGGCTTGCAATAGGAAAGAAGCAAGGGGAATCGGCATTCCTCAGTTATATCCGGGAGAAGAACAAGGCTAAAGCGGGTATTGTGAGGCTGAAGAGTGTGGAAGGATGGCAGGAGAGGTACAAAGGGAAAGCAGAGATACTGAATAAATATTTTTGTTCAGTCTTTACTAGGAAAAAGGATGGACCATTACTGGAATGTAAATAAAAGCAGAAGACAGGAAAGCAATTGCTCAAGTAGCATTGCAAAAAATAGCAGGAAATAGTGTGTTAGAAAAGCTTAAAGAGCTCAAAGTAGATAAATCTATAGGACCTAATTTCTTACACCCGAGAATATTTAAAGAGGTAGTGGAGGTGATAGCAGGACCACTTGCAGACATATTCAGCTGTTCACAGGACAAGAGGTGGTCTCTAGGAACTGCAGGATAGCAGACATGGTCCTACTACACAACAGTACAAGACAGGATGAGCCAGGGAATTATAGACCAGTCAGCTTGACATATGTACTGGAAAAGATTATGGAGTTTATACTAAGGGAGGAACTAGTGCACTTCCTGAAGGGAAATGAGCAATGGATTCCAGACAACATGGATTTACAAGAGGAAGCTCTTACAAGACAGATCTGGTCAACTTCTTCAATTGGGTGAATAGGGCATCTATTAAGGGACAGGCATTCAATATAGTATACTTGGATTTCAGCAAAGCCTTTGCCTTAGTCCCAGCTCAGGAGGCTGAGCAAAATGTAGTGACCTAAGGGTGAAAGAAAAATTGATGACATAGGCAGAGAAATGACTGAGAGGAATGGCACAGAGGATAGTAGTATATGAGGAATTTTAAGGGGAAACAGATATAGTAAGCAAAGTACTTCAGGAGTCAGTGCTGGCCTCGGTCCTTTTCAATATGGTTTTTGTGACATAAAGGAAGACATCAAGCACATGCTCTGCCTCTTCACAGATGACACAAACATCTTCACAGGGGAGACACAAAGGAAGAAACAACCCAGGAAGGATCTGGGTAGGTTGTAGAACTGGTAAAATATATGGCAGCTGGGCTTCAATATGAAAAAAGTCAAGGTGATGCACATTGGGGAAAGGAATCCAAGAGTGGAATATGAAATGGGGGACCACAGAAGAAAAGGATTTAGGGATCATGATATTACAGAGCCTGAAAAAAGCAACACACTATTGTATAACAAAGCTGTAAGTAAGGCAAGCAGGATGCAGGGTTGCATAGGCAGCAGAAATCTGGGAGGGGTCCTATCATTGAACAAATCACTGGTGTGACTACATCTGGAATGCTGCAGAAGGTACTGGAGTCCACGCCTAAGGAAACAGTGACAAGTCGGAAGCAGTACCACACAAGGTAACTAAGATGATCCACAAAGTAAGAAGCAAAACATATAAGGAGAGACTACAAGACTTGAACGGAGACAAAGTGGTTACATGATCAAAACATGCAGATGTCTGCATGGAATGAATAGGGTGGATGTCAAGGTGTTTTTCTACTCAAGCTCAAATACAGGGACAAGGGGAAACTCAGCTCATTGAAACTTGCAGGGGGGGGATACCAACAGGACATCAACAAACCCTTTTTAACTGAAACAGTGGCAGACGTGGAACAGGTTGCCAAAGAAAGTGGTACAGGCCAAATCTGTGAGCAGCTTCAAACATTGATGGAACAGGCATAAAGGGTTAGTTAGAAAAGGAGTGGCAGAAATAAAGGGGGGCTTGCCACTTAAGCCAATGCACAGTAGTTAAATAGGATGGGTATACTGGATAGGTCTATGGGCCTTTTTCAGCTGTCTTTATCTAAGTACCTGTATTTATGTACGCCATCTGTCAGATACAGCAGTCCTGCAAGGACTGCCAAATCTCTTTCAGCAATAGTAGATACTGAACATTGGGCTGGCATCAGTTGGTGCAGGTATAACTCCCCCCAGCCCACCATTTAAAAGAAAATAAATAATAAATAAATTATATTATACAATGGCATGAAAAAATCCTGGACTCTGATTGGTCAGTCTTGGGCTGGACCCGTGATGTTAATCAGTACAACATCACGGGTGTGATGTTAATCAGTACAACATCACGGGTCTAGTCTCAGCCTCACTGTGAACCTGCAGATGAGCATTCTATTGCTGAGCATCCTGTGGCTGAGCATCTTATTGATTGTTTCATCTTCTTTTAAAAAACAAATGTATTTTTTCACACAAAAACATCTTTAATTTTTTTTTTTATTCTGTATAACAATGAGCCATTGTATAATAGCAATAATGCCCTCCAGGGTGTGTGTCGTTTGGGATAACGTCACGCCTCAGTCGTTAGACGCACTCGGCCTGCAGCCTCGTGCCCAACCACCTGAGGCGTGACGTTATCCCAGCACTACACACACCCTGTCAGGCATTATTGCTTAAGTAACAGGATCATTTTATGTACCAAGTGTCTAATATAACTTTTTTTCAGCAGGAGGAAACTTGCTATGGCTAATATGATATCATGTTTTTTTCCCATGGTGGCTGTAAGCACCTAGGAAAGAGACAGCTGCAAGTAAAACACATTTTAATTGCACAAGTTTAAGTTGTTTTAAATGCATATCAGCAGTGAAAAGAAACGCACAGCACACTTTATATTTCCTTTGATCTTTACAAAGCAGCTGCTATGATGTCAAGTGACCGTTATGCAGTTCTTAAAACATATGTGATGTGATGTGACGTGATGTGACGTGTGTGACGTGATGTGATGTAAAGTCAAATTGTTATCCATGCAGGCTGTAAAGAACAAGTGATGTTCTATCACATCAGTTTTACTGTACATAATTCTACAAAAGCAGCTGATGAGATGTTATATGAGGTTACAGTACTTCTCATACAGTTTCTAAAGAGCTTGTGAACTGATGTGATCTCAAAGTGATTTTTTGTGCAGTTCTGCTAGAGCATGTAAAGTGATGTATATCCGTTCTTATAACCTGCAAACAGCCTCATCATTGCAAATATTAAGCAATATCCCTTCTCCAACACCAATTGAAATATCACTAGTGGAAGCACAGAATTTATAAAGTAGTTATGTGAAGAAAAAAACCCGCAAAACACCTTTTTTGTAATTAATGATATACTTTAACCCCACCTAAAGAAAGACAGGAACAGGCTGGAGATGGTGATGGTGCAGCATATGGTAACTGGTATGTCATGGTTGTCAGTGTCAGTGGCTCAGTAGGTAGCACACTTGCCTCTGAGGCTGGGAGATCAGAGGGCTGTGGGTTCAGTTCCCACATCTGGCACTTGGGTTAATATCCCAGTACTGACACTGTAGTGCAGCATAAGAGGGGTGCTGCACTTCTGAGGTGCTGTCTTTCGGATGAGACGTTAAACTGAGGTCCCATCTGCCTGGATTGGTGGTAGTTCAGGTGGATGTTAAAGATCCCATGGCACTTATCGAAAAGAGTAGGGGAATTTCCCCGGTGTCCTGGCCAAATTTCCCTCATTCACTAAAAATACCACCAACAGCTTAATCTGGTTCAAGGTCAGTTGGCATTCATCTGTATCCCCCTCCCCTGGGTCGTGCCTGAAAATAGGCAGGATTTGTCTAGTGCACTTACCTGGTTAACAAAAGCTAAATAAAAAACTAAAATGATTCAGAGCCAACAGGGCATATACTTCAAGGATCAACTTGTGGCACTGAACATGCATTCATTTGAGGCCAGAAGGAGGCAACATGACAGAGACCTTCAAGCTTCTGAAAGAAATAAACAGTGTAAACCAGGAGAAACTATTCAGCAGAAAAGGCAGATCTAAAAGATGGGGGGGGCATGAGTGGATGTTGATTTGAGAGGAGGGATGTGAGAAAGTTTTACTTTGCAAAGAGAGTGGTTGAGCTGTGGAACAGCTCACTTGCAGATCCTGTGGCACAAAAACAATTATTGTGATCAAGCACAGCTAGGACAGAGTAGGGGGCATAATAGTTATTTTGGGGGGGTAGCAGTAAGGCAGGAATCAAGGGCAGAGGCAAGGGCATAAACCCTGTCTAGACAAGAAATCATGGGGTAGAATAAGGTAAAACAGTGCAGACTGAATGGACTGATGGTCTTTTTCTCCCGACATCATCTATGTGCCTCTGTTTCTACTTGGAATACAGTGGGACTAGGGAAATACTTAAAGTACAGTTGTAGCAAAAGACATGGTCAATTATTTTGAGACATTGTGCAGTATTTCTAATGAGAATATCCTTTGTTGCCTTACTGTGGTGCCGCAGGCTGTCAGGAAATTTCCCTAGACACATCACAGAAATTTCAGAAAATATCTGGACATTACATTGCTGCAACTGTCTACTTATTCTTTTTACAAGTTACTTACCATGGGTAGTACAGCTAAGATGCAATAGCTTGTTTTTAGTGAAACCTGTGTCTACCCACCTCCACTGACGGGTCAAGCATATGTCTCAACTGTCTCTGATTTTGCCTCAGCATTTTCCTCTGTCCCTCCTAAAATATGTGTTTAAATGACAAAACAGTGGGATTTTAAACACAAAATAATGTCAAATATTACAGTAATAGACTTGACCCTCCTAGGAAAATGTATTTTATACTAAGCGACTTGTTATAACAGTTTCCTGGGTAGAAGGCATCAATTTGTAATATGTGGCCCTGATCTGGGTCCTTCATCACTGATTTTTAAGTCTTGTCCCTGATTTATGAGGCAGGAGGTTTGGAGCTATGGGTAGACTGGAGCACAGGAAGTTAAAGGACTCAGGATCATGCAGTGAGTATTTGACTTTAGTGGAGTTTGAACCTGTGAAAACTAACCATTAGACCCACATAGCCTCCATCATTTATATCATATAACAGTATATATATATATATATATTTTTTCTTTTTTCAGAAGGAAGAGGGAGGAGAATTAAGATATAAGGCACAGCAGGGCGTGGGTTATTGTGAGATTTACCTATGACTTGAATGGTGTTGTCTGGTCCCTCAAACCCCTCAAAAAGTGAATAAATCCCATGATGACCCACACCTTGGAGTGCCTTATTGCAAATATAAAATGCCCTTCCCTAGTGGCTGATTAGTGGCATGGGAATATTTAGTTCTCAGAGATTCAAAGAGAACCTGTAGTGCAGGCCAAATGAACCCAGTCTGTCAGTATTGTATTTGCAGACCTAAGCTGTTTAACAGTGATTACTCTACTTGGGTCTTACTTTCTCATTGAAACTATAAAGATTGTCTTTTTACATTGAAAAGAAAAATTCACTTTTTTATGAAAAAGTTTATTTCCTCTTTGTTTTTAAATATGTGTCTAATTTAAAAATAGCAATGAAGTTACTTCTATATTGGGAATTGTCAATAGTTAATTATAGCTGGTGTCCAGTTATACTGCATCACTGTATTGATGCATAGATTCAGCAGCAGTCATACCCTCATGATAATTCCTCCCCCAATCAAGGATCATCTCTTAAAGATCATATTGCTTCTTTAAACTATGTGCAACTGGGAGTAATAGCAAGAAACCCTGTTTTGACCAAAACAATTCCCTTATATTGATCTGAGATCTCAAGCATCTCACTTTAAAAAATATCAGGTTGCTGCCTCACTATAGAAGTAGAAACAAGAATAACATTTATTCACCTTCAGTCTATCCTCTCGTCAGCACAAGAGGAAAATTGGACTTGTTTATGTCACTACCTAATCCCACAAGGAGGCTATAGGGAAAACATTTCACTGCTTTGTTTTTCTGTGTCCTCTGGTGTCCTCCTTTCTACTGGAGAAAACAGTAAAGACATTCATGAGCTGCTTCTAAGTGTAGCCATACCCATTGGGGCAAGGAGGTGGGTCAATTAATACAAACAGACTAGGCTACTGTTAAGAAATGAGGAAGCTGGAAATTTCAGGGGGAATAGGCCCCACAGCTCCTGAAATTGTCTCCTATGGCCATGGTAGATGAAAGTAAACATGTCAATTACATTCTGACACCAAATAATTAGTAAATGAGTTAGTTAGTTAGTTATTTAGTTGGTTAGTTAGTCTCATCAGGAAAGGCGTAATGAGCTGCTAACAGCTCATTTCTAGATGAGTTCTGAGGGAAAGGGGAAGGGGAATAGTGCAAGACAATAATCAATCAATTAGTAATAAGGTAAACAAGTTATCAAGAGATCAGTAGTACAAGTCAATCAGTATAATCAGTTCAATAGTGAGTATCAAGTGAGTGCAAAGAAACATGACAGTGGTGGGATAGACATACTACCATACTGATGCAGAGCAGGATCATATATAAATACACAAACAGTGTATGTTTAAAATGTACAGCGCAAGGAATGTGCTGAAAAGTATAAGGTTGCACACATGGGTTGCATGGTCATGGAGAAGGACTTCCAGTGTAAAAGGGGTAGGAGCAGAATGGATAAGAGTGGGAAAGCGAGACAGGACTCAGGAGAACCTGAAAGTAAAAGCAGAATGGCCCACATATACAGTATATAGGGGTAATCTTAATGATAGCATACAGGGAGGTGGACCAGTCACAAAAGAAAGTCCCCTCAGCCTTTTCTTCTGAATACCTGTGTAGTTTTAGGCATGGACAATGATTGCCTCTATGGCACCCTCCTAATTTCACCAGGATTTAAATGTAAATGAAGTTGCTTAAGTCTGATGAGAAAACCTGTTTGATTCCATTACAAAGGTCATAACCTGATTCATTCATGACATCTTGGGATCTGATGATATTTTAAAGCTAAAGTCTGAAGTTCTGCTGTATCGGTCAGTGCTGTTGACGTCTTGTGCAGCACCTTTGTTTTTGCCTTGTGTTGGCTACTAGCCTTGTTTGTTAGTCAGCCCAGCAAAAAAACAATCAATGGGCCAGAGTCACAAAGGTTATAACAAGCTGCAGCAACTGCAGCTTGCGTCAAGTGCTGGTGCACCAGGGCACCTGATTCACTAGTGGGTAGGGTCCTAGCAGCAAAATCTAACAACTTGTGGCAACCTTGGCCCTGCACCAAAAAGGCAGCACATTGGGAAGGTGTGCCTCAATCCACTGGGTGGCCATGCGGCAATAGCCCCAAGGACAGCAGTCCTAGGTGGCAAGCACCCCAACAAGCCCCAGTCCCCACTAATAAAAAACATAACCAGGGTCCCTGGTGGTCTAGCAGACCCGTTTAGCCATGATCCCCATTACTGAATTAAAAAACAACAACATCCCTGGTGGTCTAGCTGGTCCCCGAACATCCCTGATCCCCAATATTGAATTAAAAAACAACATCCCTGGTGGTCTAGTGGACCCCCCCACCCCAGCAGGTAGTGCCCCACCACCCCTTCCTCCCATCCCATCCCAGAGCCAGTACCCAGCACAGTTCTCCACTCTCAACCATGGCTGGGTACCAACTGAGCTGTCAGTTAGCATACTGTATAATGTATACAGTATGCAAATTGACACTCAGTTGGTGCCCGGCTGTGGTGGAGAGCAGAGGGTTGTGTCAGGTGCCACCTCTGGGATGGGATGAGGGAGCAGGGTGGTAGGGCACTGCCTACTGGGGTAGGGGGTCTGCTAGACCACCGGGGAACTAGTGATATATATCTATAGTGGTGATCAGTGATAGGGAGCACAAAACCATCAGGGATGGTTTTTTTTAATTCAGTAACTGGGTTTGGGGCTGATTAGGGGGTCCGCTAGACCACCAAGGATGTTACTGGGATTAGGGCTTGGGGGGACTGCAGCACATTGCCACACTGGTCAAAACTCTCCCCAGCAGACACATGTCTAAGTACCCTTATACCAGTCCTGGCTGGTCTAATGGTACTTAGAATTTTGCCCTCTGGGAGGGTTTAATGAATAACACATTGAAGAATATGGCTGCCTGCATCTGCTGCAAGCCCCCTAGTGCCATATCACAGCCCATTATGTGGTGTAAGGCTGGCACAAGTCCCCTTTGGTGTATGTAGCCTGTGTATGATGCAGGCTGCTTTTCTGGATAGCTCCTGGTGCATCTTCTGGCACAAGATGCCACTTGCATCATTTATGTTTGACGCAGACACCTTGCACCATTATAGGAGCTTTGTAAATCAGGCCATATGAGAACAAATAGACTTCAAGCTTAGTCTGCAAAATAAGAACTTCCAACATAAAACTGGTCAACAAAGCAGAAATAAAATATTATAAACACAATCTCTAAAATAATTGTTTTTCCAACTCAAATACACTCAAACTACAGAAAACAACAAGGCTCTTAGTATACCTTGAAAAGTTAGATGGCCAGCACAAGACAAGAACATAGGAGCTGCAGAGGAAATCAACAAAACCCACTGATACAGTAAAACTGCTGCTGGGTTTAGTCCTACAGCATCATAAAATCCCAGGATGACTTAGATGAGTTGAGTCATGACATTTGCAATGGAGTCTTGCAGGTTTTCATGCCATACTTAAGTAACTTCATTTACATTTAAATTCTCATGAGATTAGCAGGGTGAAATAGAGGCAATCATTGTTCATGCCTGGAAACTACACAGATAAACAGGAAAAAAAGCTGAGGGGACCTACCCTTTAATGGTAGAGTAAGACATCAATTTTCTATTTGAGCAAACAACAGTCAGTACATGGATTAGGAACATGTTTCAAACATAAGTTCCAGACAGGAGGCTTTAATGTTAAAACGTGATTTTGGAAACAGTGGACCAGAGACAAACAAATAAAGATTGCTAGACACATCAGCCCAACATTCAAAGGGGGGGAAAAATGAATTTTATGAACCATTCCCATCTATAAGGTTGAAATCTTGATTAGAGTTGGTTATAGTAACTGGGATTTGCTCTTTTTTTCTTCTTTCAAAAAAGTGTGTTACCTGGTTTAGGGTGCTGGCTTTCAGGTTTTTGCTGGGGCCAGAATCTTTTGACATCTGGGAGAGTGCTGGGATGAGCTTGTAGGAGAGGTCACTGTTCTCACACAGTACATACAATATCCTGGCTTAGTTTATTCACTTAAAGTGCTCACTACTGAATTGATTGCATTGTTCCTTAACTGCTGACTTTTTAGGTGTAGGACAATCTGTCATCTTTATTTAGCTGTAAGTCTTAGTTTGAGGTGTTGTTTTTTTCTAACTGATCTGTTGGCTACTTGGGCTTTATCTTGCAGTTAGAATACATTCTATATTAAATTGATGGTTGATTGTATTATATTATAGGGTGCTATTACCAGAGGGCAAAACAGGCACTTGAAAAAGTTACTGAGGTGGTCAACCAGCTTAAACTGAACAATGACGTCATCATAACTGGTGACTTCAATCTTAACTGGCTCAGCAAGGAGACCAATCCTCAGAAGGACCTGGTTACTAGTCTGGGCCTCTCTCAATTGGTAACCGAACCCACTAGACATAATTACAAAAGTGGCAATAGCACACTCATAGACTGGGTCCTGATTAGCTGCCCATCAAGGATAGTGGGGGGGGGGTCACAGTTCACCCAGACTCCCTAAGGGACCACTTGCCTGTCACCTGCCTTTAGTCAAATAAACTCAAGAAGGCTGCACCTACCTTGATAGAAAGCAGGGTCCTCAAGAGAGGCCTGCTTAACTCCTTTAAGGCAGCACTCGTCCAAATGGACTGGACACTGCTGGACAAAATCCAAGACATAGACCTTGCTCTTCAGTACTTTATAGACATGTTCAATGCATCTTGTGACATAGTTGCCCAGTAAAAAGGAGAAAAACCCAGGGATCCAGTAATGGATGGATCACCAGGGAACTGCTTGACTGAATGAGGTACCGGGACAATCTATGAAGCAGGGCCAAGGACACAGGCAAGAGAGATGAATATCAGAGAAATAGGGCAGCCAGGAATAAATGTGCAAATTTTATAAGACTTGCCAAAGCAAAGTTCTATAAGGACCAGCTTGAGAGGTTATGGGGTAATGGCAGAAGATTTGGGAGGAACATAAAGGAACTATTAGGGAAGGAAGATAAAAAGCATCCTACAATGCTCAACATAAATTGAACTACCACCCAAGACTTGCTCACCACTGCCGACTCCTTCAGTAAAGCTTTTACAGACCTCAGTTCTGTACTATCCCTGGACTATCTTAATGCCTCTGAACCTACTCAACCACCCCAAACAAGGAAAACAAGGACCCTAACTTCTATTTAAATGCATCTCCACCAAGCAGGCTGGGAAATATGTAAAAAGGGGACTCAGCAAAATCAGACAAGGTAGTGATAAACTTGACATGAAAATAGTTTCCCTTTGGAAGAAGTGCTAGCCCTGTTACTAAAATATTTAATAAATCCCTCACACTTGCTATATTCCCATCAGTTTGAAACTTGCTCTAGTGACTCCTATTCACAAAAGTGGGAATCGCACAAGCACCTCAATCTATTGGCCTATCTTGATCCCCCCCCATCAAAAGCACTGGAAAAAATAGTGGCTGACCAAATCACCGATTATCTGCAGAAATGCAATCTTTAATGCACACAACAGCATGGCTTCAGGAAGAGCCATAGCGTGTCAACTGCCTTGGTCGAATTCTCTGACTTTGAGCAAAGGGCCCTGGATGGAGGCATGCTAGTGGGGGTCAGTTTTTATTGACCTCACCAAAGCATTCGACACAGTCAAACACTCTCTTCTTACCCAGCAGCTGCAGACTCTAGGCCTGTCAACTACCTCTGTACGTGGTTCCACAACTACAGTGAAGTCAGCCATGATGAAGCACAGTAACTTGCAGTAATGACATGTCACAAAATACAGCATGACAAAGGGCTTAATTGCCATTGAATTACTCTGACCCTGCAGTAAACTGCAACATTATGTGATATTCTGAAGCATTTCTGTGTTGCATCTTGGCTGACACATCTGTACCTCTCCTGCAGATCACAGAACGTTAAAATAGGGGCTGCTGTCTCTACTGCTAGAGGTGTCTCCCTGGGAGTCCCGCAAGGGTCCATATTTGGCCAACTGCTTATTAGTTTATTTCTAAATGCACTTCCTGATGCCTGCAATAGCAAAATCATTCTGCATGCTGATGATGCAGTCATTATAAATTGCCACTCCCAGCTTGCTCAACTCCAACAAAATCTCCAGGCTGCCTTTCACAAACTTGAAGACAGGTTTTGCCAAAACAAAAGCTGCTACTCAACTGCAAAAAAAAATGAAAACCATGCTCATCTCAAGCTACCAACACAAGGCAAGAAACCTTCTACTCACCATTACTAACAACACAACAGTCCCCCCTGAAACAAGTTGACTGCTTTAAATACCTAGGGGTCATCATAGATGACACCCTATCTTTCTCAAAGAACATTGAACAGGTAGTAAAAACAGTAAGCATAAGATCTGGAGTTTTATATAGGCCCTGTCAATACCTTATGCCCACAGCACTGTGCCTCTCTGTCACCAGATCAATCCTATCAATAATCGATTATGGTTTGGTAGTGTATTGTGCTGCCTCAGAAACAGCCCAAAAATGGGTGGCTACGGCACTCAATAAAGCATGTAGACTAGTTCTTGGGGCAGATAAACATACCCACACATGCACTCTGTACGAACAAATTAACTGGTTTACAGTCAGAGACAGGGTCAAATTATAAACTTGCCTACTAGGTAAAAAAGCCCAACTAGGCCTTGCACCCCCCTGCATCCAACAAATCATCCTACCAGCTCACCCACAGCATAACACAAGGGGCACAGTTAGAGGTACTCTATGCGTCCCCTTGAGGTGGACATCTCTCAGTCAGCACTCATAGAAACATAGAAACATAGACTTCGATGGCAGATAAGGACCACTTGGCCCACCCAGTCTGCGCAATTTCCCTTCCTCTTGGATAAGCTGCAGATTCTAGTTAACCAACAGCCTACTTCCTGCAACCCCCCACTACAATTGCCTTGTGCCTGTCCCATGCATGTTTGAATTCCCCCACTGTTTTATACCCAACAACCTCCCCAGGAAGGCTGTTCCATGCATCCACCACTCTCTCTGTGAAAAACAATTTCCTCACGTTACCCCTGAGCCATCCCCCCTCTATCTTTAAATTGTGCCCCCTTGTTCTTACACATCTCTTTTTCTGAAAGATGCTACCCTCCTGGACTTTGTTGATTCCCTTGAGGTACTTGAACATTTCTATCATGTCCCCCCTGTCCCTCCTTTCATCAAGGGTATACATATTAAGCTCTCTCAGTCTCTCTTCATATGGTTTCTGATGCAGACCCTGCACCATTTTAATTTCCTCCTCTGGACTGCTTCCATCCTGTCTATGTCCTTGCATAGATGGGTCTCCAAAACTGCACACAATATTCCAGATGGGGTCTCACCAACTGTCTGTATAGAGGGATAACCACTTCCTTTTTCTACTTGTGATGCCCTTCCTATGCATCCCAGTATCCCCCAGCTCTCCTTACTGACTTCTCACATTGCTTACCCACCTTTAAGTCATTTGATATGACTACCCCCAGGTCCCTTCCCATTTTTGTTGTTGTTAGTACCTCCCCTGCTATTGTGTACTCTTCTCCTGGGTTTTTGTTTCCCAGGTGCATTACTTTGCACTTCTTTGCATTGACCCTAAGTTGCCATATGTCTGACCATTCCTCCAACCTTGAAAAGTCCCTTCTCATCCTTTCTACCCGCCCTTGTGTATCAACTCTGTTACAGATCTTTGTGTCATCTGCAAAGAGACATACCCTTCCCTCCAGACCCTCTGCAATGTCACTTATAAAGATGTTAAAGAGGATTGGACCCAGTACTGAGTCCTGAGGTACTCCACTAGTAACCCCCCTTTCTTTGGAATGTGTTCCATTCACTATTACCTTCTGTGTCCTGCTTTGCAGCCAGTTTGCTACCCAGACTACCACCCTGGAACCCACTCCCAGGCTGGCTAACTTGATTATTAGTCTTTTGTGGGGGACTGTGTCAAATGCCTTGCTAAAGTCTAGGTAGGCCATATCCACAGCCCCTCCTTGGTCTATTACTTTGGTCACCCAGTCAAAGAACTCTATTAGATTCATCTGACATGACCTTCCTGCTGTAAATCTATGCTGCTTTGGGTCCTGTGCCCCGCTGGCCTCTAGGTACTCAACAATTCTTTCTTTCAGAAGTGATGCCATCATTTTCCCTACCACTGAGGTCAAACTTACAGGTCTGTAGTTTCCTGCTTCTGCCTTGCTCCCACTTTTGTGAAGGGGAATCACATTTGCCCTCCTCCAGTCCTTAGGTACCACCTCTTCCTCCAATGATTTGTTAAAAAGTGTGGTCAGCGGTGTCACTAGGTCCTCCCTTAGTTCTTTTAGGATTCTGGGATGAATCCCGTCAGGCCCCATTGCTTTGTCCATCTTGAGTTTTAAGAGTTCTTTCAGGACTCTTTCTTCTGTAAATGGACTGGTGTCAACCCCCCTACCCAGAGTGCTTCTATTGTCTCATTTAGATAACTCCTCCTCATCTTCTTTTGTGAATACTGAGCAAAAGTATTCGCTTGCTTACAAGGCTCCCCTCTGTCTGAATGAGCTCCCAGCTAAAGTAAACAACACAAAGAACTTCCCTACCTCTAAGCATGACCAGAAGCAAACCTTAATCAATACTAGAAGTTGTGAATGCAGACATGCTTAAGGCTTTACACCCCTCAGAAAGGGACTCACAGTCCACATAAGTACTCCACTGTTGGAAATCAGACTCCCTAACTCCACCCGATACGATATCAGTCTCCCACAAACTAGTTTATACTCCTACCTTTGTTCCTTCATGCCCCTCTCTCTCTCTGCATGCCCTACCTCCGATAATTCAGTTCTATTCCTGTGACTCTTACCCTGCTCCTACCCCCTCATTTCCTCTCCCCATCCTAACTGTCTCGCCACCCTAACCTGCCCTTACCTCATACTTACCTCCACTTTATTTCACCTATCACCTGTTGCTCTCCAAGCACCAATTTTTCCAACTTATCTCCAGGACTGAGCCTGTTGATCTCCCTCTCCCACACCCCTCTCCTTCCTCCCTATACCTGCAACTGTTTTGAAGAATTAGGATCTGAAACAAGTGACAATGTCTGGTCACAAGGCAGCTATTTATACCTCTCAAACTTGTAATTTTGCAACTGCTTGTAATCAACTACTTAGCTACTGTCTTGTTCAGCTACAGTAATATTCCTATGTTAGAATAGATACCTGTATTTCTGTCTATGTAAATTGTGCCACTGTAACTGTTGTATTGTCTCTTGATGTGGAACCTTTGTAAAAGAGCTCCTAGCACAAAGGTTATTTCTGAAGAGTTAAACAAATAAATAACTAAATAAATAAAATATTACAGGGAACAGTCTTGCAATATGATTCCAGATGCTCATGCAGTATATCATGTCTAGGCGACGTTTATCATACCATATAAAATGGGTAGGGAAATCCCTGCATTTCGATTGGCTCTGCATAATATCAGTAATACCAATGGGGAATTGTTTTTATTTTGAAAGTTTCTTTTTAATGTTGCTCATAAACCCACTTTATATGTGTAATAAGACACTCCAGGGCTTTGATAGCACTGTGACAATCACACTTACAGGGGCTGAAGGCACTCAGCTTCTGGCCTTGTGCATTATAGTACCACCAACACACTGTCATGGCTTATGACAGAGGTTGTGTTCTTAGAATTTTTGTACAGAACAGGTATATGTTGCCCAACAAATGGAAGGTTTTTCACAAGCCAAATGAAATACAGTTTTGCTGGGTTATAGATGAAGCACAAGTGGTAACACATTCATTTTTCATTAAGTTTTTTTCCTGCTATATAACTTTATAAGTGTTACTACAGTGCTAGTTAAGAAATGATGACAGATGCAGGAAATTATTGGGCAACAACTTGCTCCCACAAACCAGTTACATTTTTCTTGTAACTTTAGATCACCGAGAGTACTGTAAAATAGCAAATTTACATTTTGCTAGTAAATGTCTAAGGCAAGGTACATCTTGCACCAAGAAATGTTATGGGAATCAACTTTATATGGTTCTGCTATAAGAATGAGTGGCAAAGGGAGATAAGAAGGTGTGCTGCTAGCTCTCAAACCCTATCTAGAACAGTGTGACATTGATACAATTATGCAGCCTTCTATGCTTGCCTTAAACTGAACTTACCCTCAAGTATTATGTTTGCCTCAATGTATAATATTTTCATCAGGGCCACAGTATAATAGTGTTTACCAGAAAAAAAAAACAGCAAACGTTGTGGCGTTTGATGATCTGCACACTTATAAAAATAGAATTAGGTATTTTTTCAGAGCAGTGCATCTATATTACATATATTCTACTATAAATTATTCCATTCACTATTTTTTCTTCATTTTATTTTGTTGTATACTGTATATGTCTTTCTTACAATATTTGTATTTACCTGTCAAATGTTAGATGGATTACTATTGAATATGGAAATTGGAGTAGCAACTATTGGTTCAAGCCTGATATTTCAAATCTTGAAAATGGAATTTGATTATACCACTCACTATAAATCAGTGTCTCTAATCTTTGTTGTAAATGCACAATAAAAAAAATACAATGCTTTTCTTCTAAAGCAAAATAGCTGGCACTTGAAATGCCATTTCATTAAAAACAGAAAAAACACACTGAGATTCTGTGAAGGTAGTAATATTAGGATTTTCCAAAGTGAGGATGTTGACTCCCAGGGTTCCTGAGATTTTATTATTCTCTTATTATTATCTTATTTTTTTTCATGCCCCCTTCACACTTTAATCTTGTTTCCATTTTGATGGCCTCCTAGCACTATCACCCAGTTTCTCGGGGCTTATCCACTACTACATTTTCCTTCCACAGCTTACCCTTATGGTGGAAGCTGTAGGGTATCCCAGCTCTCACAGTAGTCACAGATCCCAGTTATGGAGGAGAGCTATGTCACTGGTGTATCCTGCTCTGACTGGGGCTGATTTTTCGCTTTTCTGTCCCAGCCCAATTGGGACACAGGTGGCAAGGGTGAACATACGGATCCATGCTACGTGTATAGAGCTGCACTTCTTGTGTCTTCCATCCCCTGAGCCACTTTGGATACATTGGCACCTGTAGTCACCCAGGTGGAAGCATAGCAGTTCCCTCCACAGCTGGGGCCCAGAAACATAGAATCATATCTGAACCCAGACCACTGGCACCACAAGTAGTAGTGCTACTGCTGCAGTCATGGGCTGGCATTAGCTCGTGAGTTTTTAGGACAGTTGACATTATTTGCAGCAGCTAGCATCAAAAGGTGGCTCGGTATACTTTTCATATCAAATATTTAATCTTATGTATTTTATTGTAATATGCTTAAGAGTTATATTTCTGGAATCTCCTAAAATGACTCCATTTATAAAATGTTTCCTTTATTGTCACTGCAAAATGATAAATTCTGTTGTACTGTAAATTACTTTTCATATAAATTTTAATGCGAAAAAGTGATGTATGGGAAAGCAGTGCCAGTATCACCACAAATCATGGCAACTGTGACCAATAACTAGACCGCTTCAGGTGCTGTTACTTTAATTGATGCAAAAAAAACGAGCCATTCATCAAAAAACAGCCTTTGAAAATCCTGCTCACTGTAATTCTCAACTACCTTCCAATCATCTGCAAAATGCATGGAGTATGAGATAAATATGAGAAAGCCTTTTTGCATATTTCATTCAAAACCTCAGTGAATATGTTTACTGCAATATTTAGTAACTGGGACTGCAGCTGGTGAGTTTTACCACCAAAATAGTGCATATACTGGTTTATAAAATGGCAAGAAAGAATCTAGAAAATGTCATTGACCAAAACACATCACCTCACCGTGGTTGAACCTAGGATGTACACACAGTAGCCATCATCAAAAACTGATTACCAGCCACCTATATTACAAATCCATATATTCTCACACAAGCTATTAAAACCATGCTGCCTGCCTTTATTTTTCTCCCTTCAGTGTAGCCTAGCCCTCTTGCAGAATGCTAGTGCCTAGCTTTGCATGAGATTCTAATCAGCAGCAGTAGTAGCAGCAGCCAGAGCCAGTCAAATTGCCCTTAAAGGAGCAATAATGAACTATTTATTCCCTTCTTATACTATAAAATGTAAATTTGCTGTTCTAGTGCACTTATGAAACTGTGTTTGCCTATTGTAAAAATATTTTATTTATTTATTTGTTTATTTACAATGTTTAGCCAAGAAAGGCAAACTAAGATGAGATAGCTTGTTTCCAGGTGTAACCTGGGGGGTGGGTTACATGGAACCGGTTTATTAATGGTTGAATGTAGGCCATGACACCAGGGAAATTTCCCTACTTGTCCATGCTTCTGTGCATGCAAGCTGTGAGGAGACTGGTGGGGTAGGGGAGAGGGTCTCCTCCGCTGCCTCTGAAAACATGGAGACCCTGGTGGATACAGTGGAATCTGAGCATATTTCTATGGAGCTTACTTCTGCAACTAGAGAGGATACTCCACATCTACACAGAGTCACGATGCAGGATTTTGAAGGGCCTGCTATGGTGCAGGAATCCCCAGTCCACATTACATTGGTAGCAGAGCTGCAACAGGACTTGAAGGAGGAAGAGTGCCGATACTTGGCTAGGCACCTGCAGTTGGAGACCACATTTCATTGTGGTCAGGAGAATGAGTCGGCACTCTGGCAGATCCAGCATTGGGCAGTACAGCACTGGTGACTGCAATTGATGGAAGTGAGGATAGCAATGGAGTGATCATTCAGCAGGGTGCAGGACAACAGGAACCTCCTGACCCAGCAGGCCCCGTGTTAGAGATTGCACTGGTGATGGTGAATGCAGATACAGATGCTGGCTATGGCTAGACTGACAATGCTCAGCATAAGATTGTGGGTAGCATCATGGAGTCTGAGGCTAACATGCTCTACTCTTCCACCGGTAGTACGTACTGAGGGAGAGATGTCTGGTGGGCTTTCTCTACCAAAATTTACTACAGGTGTGGCAGGAGGCCCCAAAAAAGGGGAGCCAAGAAAGTGAGTGGGGCAAGTGACTGAACTCCTAAATTTGGTAACAGCTCTTCTAGAGAAAACTTTGGATGCTAGACAGATCACTGCTGCAATACCCTTGCCACCAGGGACATACCCTCCCTGGGTTTGTGAGGCCCTTGAACAGGCTTGGTGGTCTCCATCCCTGACAGAATAAGATAGGAAGCTACCTTATAAACTGCCATGGATGTTTGGCCTCATCTGTACAAAGTTCAACTACGGTGGTTCTCCTGGGTTCTGGTACCCCAACTCTGATGTGCACATTCCACTAGGACAACCTACAGGGCAGAAAACAGCCCCTAGTTCAACTCCTATTGACCCACTGGATATGCTGCAGGACATAAGAGCATTAGAAGAATCAGTACATATTTTTAGTGCACAAGCTCCTTTGGAGCCTATGGATTTGGGCCCTACAGGGGAGAGGATTGCCACTCTTCCCACCTATGGAGACTGAAGTAGGAGATAGGGCTGCATCCCCTGTGCCCTTACTCCAAACTACTGAGCCTCCACCTAATGTTTGGGCCTCCAACATTAGGGAGAGGTTATTTCCTGCATCCTCCTGACTTGCTTCTGAGCCTGCAAAAAGGCACAACTCTGTTCAGTTGAAGTACAGGGGCTTCTCCTCTGACTTAGCGGATTTTCATTATGTAGGGTGAACATTGATTAAGGACAGCATGAAATTCTTTGCATACAAGGTTTATGCTCTGATACACATGCCTGGAGACTCTTTGTTTGACATCAGTTTTAAGCATCTGGCTGGGCTGGAGAGATTTTGGACACAATATCAGTGCTTGAAGAATACACCCCTTTGGAGACCATTTGTAGCTATCCCATTGATGAAACCTGCTTTTAAATGGGTTACTGTCCTTTTCAGGAATGAGGGGGTCAATGTTGCAGATATTACTTTTTGGCTCAAACAAAAATGCACCGTTATAGGTTATCCTGAGCCGATTTTGGGCAATTAACTTTTCTGGACGGGAGGCTGGAAATTTAAAGTGACACTGAAACAAGTTGATAATGAAACACAACACTTGCTGAACTGTTTCTTTTTGGGGAGGGACAGGGGCATGGTCTTTTATCCAGGCCAGCCCTGGGCATGTTACCGGTGTAGTGACATAGGGCATTTGAGCTATGCATGTGAAAAGCTGAACTGTGGCCTCTGTGGAGTTATAGGGCACAATAGTGCACAGTGTCCATTCCCCATGAGGTGTAACCTGTGTAAGGAGCAAGGTCACACATTTTGAACCTGCTTCTAGGCATCCCACAATAGTTTGGATTAGGGGTTCCATGCAGAACAGGATCCGTATGTCACTGTGGCAAAAAATGACAGATTAAAACTAATCGCAGACCTGGTACAAAGTGAGCAATGGCACCAGGAAGATGCTGTTCCTCTTCAGTAGGAGTTCCAGTCAGATGCCCCCCCAGCCTCCTGCTCCTCCGATACCCTTCAATCCAGAAGACACCTTGTATACAGAACTACAGCCTGCAAGGCCTCAGACTACTGTAACCTATCTTATGACTGATGAAGTCCTAGAACCTGCCATGGACACCAACCCTGCTGTGGCAGCGATGTTGTCTACTGTTTCTATGATACAAGTGATGCCCCCCCCCCCCTCTGGTGTTGTGGGGATTGGGTTTACAAGGGTCACAAGATCTAAATACTCTGTACAGGCCACTATACTACCTAAACCCCCTGAAGTTTTGGATCCCATGGTGGTCCACAATCAGTATGCAATTCTACAGGACCAGGACTGGGCAGCTTCAGAGAATGAATCTGATGTATCATCAATAGCCTCGTCTCAGGTGGAACTGGTCATGGATTGTACAATCTCTTGGAAACCTAAATCATAAAAGAGAAAGAAAGCAAAAAGGCACTGCTAGGCTCCATATTTTTTCTTCTCATCATAGTGTGGTTTAAGGCTGATAATAGAAGACAGGTTACCTTTTCTATTCTACAGGGTCTCGGGTGTGAAGTTAATTTTATTCAGGACACCATATTGCACACTATTCCTGAGATTAATCATGCCAAAAAGGAATGGAGGTGAGGTCCATCTTTGTGGTCAGTGGGTGAGAAGCAATGCTTAGGCCTTGGTTTTCTGTTTATTGGACAGGGCATTAATGTACTTAAGATTATTGATGTTTGCCAAGGGAAGGCAATGGTGGTGGATGCCATGATAAATCAACAGCCTATTCACCTGATTAATGTATATGCTCCACAACTTTAGGGAGGCAGTATAGCACAGTGGTTTAAGGCTCTGAGCTGCAAATCTGGAGACCTGGGTTTAAATCCCACAGCGCCCACTTGCATACTCTGTGACCCTGAGCAAGTCACTTAACTTCACTGTGTTCCCAGATCGCACCTGTAAACAGGCTTTCAGCTTAGTGTACCACTCCTGATTAAACAATTGGAAATAAAAAAAAAAACTTAAGGAGCAAGTTGATGCATTTATTGGAGCCTTTTTTTACATTGCTCTAAGTTGACACTATGGGGGTTAACTGTGGATTAGCTAAGAGGGATTGGGGAAGGAAAACTGATAAAATGTACTGTGATACAGATTTATTGAATACAATTTTGGAGAGATTAGGGTATAAGGATGTGTATGATATTTTTATTGGGGAAACTCCTAGTCACACCTTTTATAAAGGGTCTATATCTTCCAGGATTGATTTTTGGTTTGCCTCTGGATGTACCCCTATTTCCCAGGTTGCAGTTATTCCCCTGGAAACTAAGGATCATGTGGCGGTAAAACTCTCAATTAAAATGTTGAATCATGTTTGGGTGGGTAGGGGTTAATGGTGCATGAATACATCCTTATTGCAGGGCACATAGGTCCAGGCAGATATTAAGGATTTTTTTTGTGCACAGTTGTCTGTTCAGACCTTATATGATGACATACTGATTGGTAGGAGGACATGAAAATTGACCTTAAGCACTTTATGGTACATATTTTGCAGACTGCGGCTAAGTCCAATTACTACCAGTATTTAAAATGGAGTGCAACATTTTTACAGCTCCTTGCACAAATGAGGGATATAGGGTAGACCTCACTGCGCAGCTTCAGGAGATAAAAACTCCAATGTTTTCCTACCAATATAATAGGGAACATTCCCTTCAAATGGAACAGAAGTTTGGGACACAGGGGTCTAGGTTTCATGTCAACCCCTATGATAGTCATGCTAAGAGACTAAAAAATAGAATTATGACTGCATTAAAATGACCTGATGGCACTGTGGCTTCGGATTTAAACTCCTTGTGGGCAGTTGTCCATATGCGCATAGACACCATATTTCAGGTTAACAGTAGGGATGCATTCCTCTATATGTTTCTGCTGCATGTAACCCTCCCCCCAAAATATTCTCTGCTTCAGACATTCTAAATTTAAACAGTCCCATTTCCACACTGGACACTATCCAGGCAATACAGGCTCTTTCATGTAATACTGCGCCTGGTTTGGACAGTATCCCGAATGATTTCTATAAACAATTTATAGATATTCTTGCTCCTATTCTGACTGAGGTTTTTGGAAAAATAAATAGAAAGGGTAAAATTAGCACTAACATGAAAGAAGGGGTGTTTTTTTTTTCTTTTTAAGAAGAGATATCCGTTGGAAATTATTAACTGGAGACCTCTAAGTCTCCTTAATTCGGACTATAAAATCTTGGCTAAAATTATTAATAGTTGGTTGGCACACATATAGTACAGACTCTCATTTTGAATTCTCAGATGTGTGCCACTCCCAGTAGGAACATTACACATAATTTGATGTTTATTCAGGGTTTTAAATAATTGTTTAGCAGTTTTTTTCTTGGGATGATACTAACTGTACAGAAAGTATTTATATATATTTTCTAGAAGTGCTGTGTTTGTTAAACACAGTGAGGCAAGAGCTATGCATTTTCATAAAGATTTAGCACTTTTATGAGCAAAACGCTAATCAATTTTTAGAGTTAAATAAAACCCTGCTTATTAGGGTAAAATAGTGGCCCAGAGTTTGGAACAGTGCCTGGATGGTTATCTTTTTTCCCTTGACCAGGAAGCTGCTTTTGACTCCATTAATCTTGATTATCTTTGACAAGTTTTACGGGCATATGGGATTCCAGAAGAATTTGTCTCCCTGGTACAGGCTTTATATGCAGAAGATATACAGAAGCTCACATATGGCCTTTGGCCAATGGGAATTTGGGACCAGCTGTGTATTCAAAAAAGGAGGTACATCAGGGTTGTTCCCTCAGTCCCTTGCCATATGTTTTCAGTTTGGATCCCTTGTTACGGGCCATTGAGACTGATGACAAAGTTATTCCTATTACCAGTCAGGCAGGTTAAAGGTTTCAGAAAGTATTTGCATTTGCAAACAATTGTGTTATATTGGTAATAGATCTGGACTCTGGCTCTCAAGTTCTGAATTTCTTGGATGACCAATCCCCCACCGCAGGGATGGGAATTAATAAAGCCAAAAGTGTGGCTTTAGCACTGGGGAAAGCGGTGACTCCTGTTCAATTTGTCATACCTGTACAACCAGATGCCATAAAGATCCTGGGGGTTTACTTTGGAATGCAGACAGCAGCTTGCCAAAATTGGAGTGACAAAATTGAAATAGCGCAGAAAAATGTTTATAAACTGAAGGCTTGGACTATGGATAAACGTAAATTAATTTGTTTCCTTAAGTCATTTATAGTCCCTATTTTTTTACATATAGCACACATTTTTCCTTTGCCGTTTGAACTTCATGTTAAACTTCTGAGTCTTTTCTTTCAGTTAATCTAGGGTAGCAGACTCAACCCTATAAAACGTGCACATACATATAGACCTTGGCAAGAGTTAGGTCTTAACATGGTCAACCCCTTAGTGTTTTTTTCAGTCTATTTTTCTATACAGATATAAGGCCCTCCTCCATGGTAATGGCTCTCTGTGGTCCAACTTGTTTCAAACTTGGCAGGCACAATTTTTTGAGAACTGGGGACAGGGAAAATGGATGGCTGGTGTTAAGTCACTGCCTGCATGTGTCCAGGTGCCTTTAAAATTTATCCATTTTTGGAAAACTGATCTTAGTGGGTTTCCGACTACTAATGGGAAACAATTTTATACCGACATCCTTGTGAAATGCTATTATGCAGAGTCAGTATTTATAATACTCCCACATGTTCAAGTTAAATACTGTACATTTTGGATGCTATGCTTGAAAAGCGTATACCCAGTAAAATGGTAGATGTCATGTGGCTTTGTGGGCATGGTAAACTGAACGTATGAGCATACCACAAACATAAAGGGATAGAAGATAGGATGTGCCTTTATATGCAATGCCAGTGTCAGTTAGAAACTATAAAACATTTATTTTTTGAATGTGTTTTTATTCAACCCCTATGGCAAATGTTGGACACTATGTGGAACAGTACTATTTTCAACACTGTGACATACAAGACACTGGTTTGGGGTCAGCTTTCAGCAAGATGGCTGAAATGGAATAGAAGTACTGCTTATGTTCTTTTTGCTTGTATAAAATGGGTAATATTGCAGAATCATTGCCAGACTTTTTTATGAGGTATTGAAGTTTCCTTACAAGATGTTATTTTTAGGATACAAGTGGAGTTGGATGGGATCTATCAGAAGGAAGCTGATGCACTGGGGGAGAATGTTTGTAAACAGTTGTGGAATGGTATTGGGTGGGTTGGGTAAGTTGGCTCTAATTGTTTCAGTTGTTTGTTTTTTTCCTCATGTACTGTATTTTGTTTCTTCATGTTTGTTTATATGTGAATTAAATATATCCTTTTGACTTTTGTTTTTGTACTAAATAAAATATTTTCCTTCTCTTACGTGGAGGGTGCTGTGTTCCCTGCAATTTTGATGGAAGATCCCAGTCCAGAGTTGGAGACTGGAGGAGGAGGTAGCATTGAGAGTGCTCCTACAGGTGCTGTAGACACCAACATGAATACCCAGCACAATGTTAAAGAACAAATGGACAGTGAATTATTATAGAGGATATGGTTTTGGATAAAGCTGAACAAATGCTGCAACAAGATTTACAAAATAAAAACACCTTGTTTCAAGAACAGATGGAACAATCTGAAAAAGCATTTCTTGAAGTGAAAAATGTGCTGAAAGATGAAAAGAAATGAAATAGAGGGACAGAAGGCTCACCTAGGGCTTCCTCTTCAGCACAACCAAAGATTTTTGTTTTTGCCAACTAACAGAAGAACCCGGATCAGGACCCAGTTACCAAGGCCACAGTGACAGCCCAGTAACAGTTCCTAGGACCAGAGCAATGGTTGCCTGAAGGTGCTTTATTGAAAGCAGGATGGATTAGTATGCCAGAAGGACAGTGGATAGTGGACCCCCAAGTGCCGATTCTAGGAGGCACAGAGAACAACATGACTGAAGTTATCTGCTCAGAATACCAGGCTGTCACTCCCTTGGGTGAGGCTCTGGAGCAGTGGATCCAGGCAGAAGCTGAAGGTACATTATCTTTTTCACCAGTAAACACTCCAAATGAAGTATTTTATGATACTCAGCAGGGAGATAATATACCCTGCCAAATCTTGAAAATGCTAATAGGCAGGAGGGTGAATTGGAACCACGGGCAAAGCAGACAAATGACACTGCTCCCACTTATGCTAGCTTATTCCAAAAGCCTTTGGAGCTAGCCAAGAGAAGAAATGCCATTCATTTATGATAACCTGGTGGGCTGGAGAGCCCCTCCAGACAGGCATTTTGTAGATAAATGCCTAATAAAACAGTCCCTTGGTTTATCTCCGGCAGACGTGTATGCACTTATACACGTTCCTGGGAGTACAGATTTGATATCAGTTTCCATACCCCAGACTTGCTATACTGTTTCTGAGCAAAATATATGACACTTAAAATGAACTCTATCTGGACGCTGTTCCAGATCATCCCCATAACCAAGCAATCCTTTTGCATCATTATGGTACTGTTTAGAAATTAGGGTGTGACTATCACAGATATATTGTATTGGCTGGGAAAGAAATTTACCATACAAGGCACACCACCCATACCTAATGGGGAGGGCATTTGGAAAGGGCCCGGAGGCTGAAAATCAAATTAAACCATGTAGCAACTGAACTCTAGCAATATTTTATTTATTTATTTATTTCAGTTTAGGATTAGTACCTTGGAGTCAAGGACTCATTTTCAAAGGTTCTGAGTCAGTTAAACAAACAGATACAGACAACATAACACATAGCACGTCAGTGGATTACAAAATAAGGTTACACAGGGTTGCACATACTTTTAAGTTTAAAGGATACCTAAACAAGCAGTTTTTTTTTAAACTGCAAACTCCAAAATCTGGATTCATAGTGAGGTAAAGTAAAGGCTACCATTTACATTTATGCTAAAACTGCATTTATGTAAATAACATAAATGCAGTTTCATAGCTTTTGAAAAATGTAAGCATCAGTCTTTTACTTACAAAAAACAGCCTGGCCTTCTCCCTAAGATGTCTGCCAACTGTGTTAAATTTTTATTTTTTTTTATTTTATTTCAATCTAGGATTAAAATACCTTTGAGCCGAGGCTCTTTTACAAAGGTTCCACATCAGCGTGTGCAACAGTCATCATTTTTAGTTACAAACATGAAGTCACTGACTTACAGACATGTAATAACCAGTACAAAGACTTGAGCTATGAGGAAGACAAGGGAAGGAGGGTGGGGTGGGTGGGAAGTGACGGGTTGGAGATCGAGGGGTAGGTGGTGCAGGGAGTAAGGGGAGTGCGAGGTGGTTGGGGCAGGGGCAGGGTGGAGATATGGGAGGCAGGTGGGTGAGGGTGGGAGACAGTGCAGCCAGGGGGCCTTGTCGAGGAAATATGCCAGGTAAGGTGTTAGGGGTGCAAAGACTGATTGTAAGTGCTGGGTGCTAGGGCATGTGCAGCTGGAACAGTGGAAATGTTAAGATGGGCAATCGTAGGATACTAGCAGTGAGAGGCTGTTGAGTAAATGTTGAGTTATGATGACATCATCTGAGCCAAAGCCAGAGACCAATATAGATTCCTATAGGCTAGCTAGTTCTTCTTTCCCTCTTTGTTTTGAATTGTTTTGAATAAACAATTGGTAGAAAATGAACCACTCATCAAATAGTGTAAAAAAATTCACTTTTTCTTTTTGAATTTCTTATGTTATATATATATATATATATATATATATATATATATATGAAAAGTGCAGGGATATAGCATCAATACATCTAAAACGTTTTGGACATAGTCCTTCCTCAGTAAAATTGTACTGTATCTAAAAAAATGAATAAAAAATACTTACATTAATACCTCCAAATAAAAAGCTTTTTTTTTTTTCACAAATTAATATCTCTTTAGTACCACTCCAATATCAATTAAATTCTGTTATGGGCACACTATCTCTTACCATAAGCACCACTTTAATGCTCAATTCTCTTTCAACATAAATGCAGCTCCAAGTAGTTAACTTCTCTGTAAGAAGGTACCACAGATAATCAAGGGAAATACTCAATACAGATACACCAGTCGGTATAAATAACAACATAAAAAATGCAAAATACCACAACCCGTGATATATTGAAAGAAACTATTCTTACATTAAATGCAACTTATCAAAACTTTTACAAAACCTCAATTTCCTATAAATCCATCACCAAATCAGTTATATAGTAAATAGATACATCCACTGGATCATGTATACCTTCTATGGACAAGCATTCATGTCGCTACCTGAACATCAGTATATGTAACTGCTTATGTGCTGCAAAAAATACAGACATAGTAAGCATTCCAAAGTAGTTGAAACAGGTTTTAAATTTTTTGTTAAAAGAAGATTTTTTAAGGGAAGTTGGGTGGGGGTTAAAGAAAAAGAAGCAAAAGGAAACCATTTTTACTTTCTGTATGTAGTTCCATATTTTATAAAAAAGAAGATTTTTTTTTTATAAACTCTAATTTCTATTTTATCTATCAATTACACTTATTCAGAACAAGTTCTCAACTTCATTCTCCGAAATCTTGCTCTGTGCATGGTACCCTAAATTGTAGCACAGCTGTCCCATATTTCTTCTTTACTCCATTTCTTTTTACTAATTTCTATTGTATCTATCAAATACACCTTCTCAGAACAAATCACAGACTTAATTTTATCAAATCTTTCTTGGTACATAATACCATAAATTGTAACATATTTGTCCTATATTTCTGCTTTACTACATTTCTGTTACCTCTTATTCCTACAATAGTTAACCTTTAATTTCATTTAGACCATCACTTTACTACTTTTAAATTCCTGCAGTGCATAGAATTTAAACAGCTGTTGTTCCTTTCTCTGCCTAGATGCATAAGTTCAAACTCCAGTTGGTAACTAGTTTTAATTCAGGTTTAAAGTCAAAATCATACATGGCTGCTTCTTAGTATGGGGAGTCCCTTAAATATCTGTGGAATTAGTAAAAAAAAATGAATGTCTTTACTCAGTTACCTGTAATTATGACTCTCCAGACATTTGCTAGATCAAAAATAAAAGATATCTCTATATGGACTTAACTTGAGATAAAAACAAGTGTCCTCTTACTTTATAAATGGTCTTGGGATTTCAGAAAAGTGTCTCGCAGACGCACCTCCTGCTGCTCTCTCAGGTAATGGAGGATAATGCTAGGCATCTGGTGCAGCGTTTAAAACATACTAACTTCTTCACAAAGAATCGGGCATGTGGGCATGAGCACAGATCAACTGATCTGAACACAAAGCCTTGCTCACCCAACCTGCTAATAGCAGCACCCTGAACAAAGCATGGATTGCATGTCAGGGTGTCTCCATTCATTGTTACAGTGTGCTTCTCTTATGCAAACTACGTTGTAAGTATTTTTCTGTAAATAACACAGTCCATCTCATTCAGAACATTGTTGGGAGGTTCTATAGTCACATATTTTTATTTATTTATTAAATTTAGGTGACCGGGTAGGCCCACTGAGCCCCGAAGGTCCCTTTTTCAGGGGTGACCAGGATAACAATACAAGGTAAAATACAGTGGAGAAAAACTATTGATTACATAGGTTGTTCAAGCATAAGGTGGTTACAGACAGTGGTTACAGACAGACCATATAGAATAATCTGATTCTAACAAAAAGTACAAAATTACACTGTTCTTAATTTTCTATTACATTGTTTTGTACTGCTGAAAAAAGCCAGAATGGGCAGGAGAAATCTCATGAAGAGTGAATAAACAGAGAGTGGGGGGAGGGAGGGGAGGGAAGGAAAAACTTTAACTAATATAATGCAAACCATCTCTAGTTCTCAAATAAGTCAGAAAGTCCATTTGGGCTATTTAAAAAGGCAAGAATTATTGCATCATAGTTTGCATAAGAGAAGCACACTGTAACAATGAGTGGAGACACCCTGACATGCAATCCATGCTTTGTTCAGGGTGCTGCTATTAGCAGGTCAGGCGAGTAGGGCTTTGGGTTCAGATCAGCTGATCTGTGCTCACGCCCACACACCTGATTCTCCATGAAGAAGCTAGTATGTTTTAAATGCTGCGCCAGACTCCTAGCGTTATCCTCCATTACTGGAGAAAGCAGCAGGAGGTAGTGCATCTGCAAGACACTTTTTTAAATCCCGAGAATATTTATAAAGTAACAGAACACTTCTTTTTATCTTAAGTCCATATAGAGATACCTTTTATTTTTGATCTAGCGAATGTTGTCTGGAGAGACATAATTACAGGTAACTGAGTAAAGACATTCATTTTTTAACTGTTCCCACATATTTCTAAGGGACTCACCATACTAAGAAGCAGTCAGGTATGATTTTGAGTATAAATCTGAATAAAAACTAGTTACCAAATGGAGTTTGAACTTATTCATCTATGCAGAGAAAGAAACAAGAGCTGTTTAAATTCTATGCACTGCAGGAATTTAAAAGTAGTAAAGTTTGTTGAATTTTGTTGACCCGGTAAGCCCACTGGGCCTAGAAGTCCCTTTTTCAGGGGTGACTGGGAAGGGGGATACAGATGGTAAGCAACTGAAATTGAACCATATTAAGCTGTTGGTATTTTTTGTGTAAAGTGATGGTCTAAATGAAATTCAAAGTTAAACCTTGTAGGAATAAGAGGTAACAGAAACAGAGTAAAGCAGGAATATAGGACAGATGGGTTGAAATTTATGATATTATGTACCAAGTAATATTTGATAAAATGAAGTCTGTGATTTGTTCTGAGAAGGTGTATTTGATAGATACAATAGAAATTAGAGAGTAAAAAGAAATGGAGTAAAGCAGAAATATGGGACAGCTGTGTTACAATTTTGGGTGCCATGCACCAAGCAAGATTTGGGAAAATGAAGTTGAGAACTTGTTCTAAATAGATGTAATTGATAGATAAAATAGAAATTAGAGTTTATAAAAAAAAATCTTCTTTTTTATAAAATATGGAACTACATACAGAAAGTAAAAATAGTTTCCTTTTGCTTCTTTTTCTTTAACTTCCCCAACTTCCGTTAAAAAATCTTCTTTTAACAAAAACAAGTTTAAAACCTGTTTCAGCTACTTTGGAATGTTTACTATATCTGTCTGTATTTTTTGCAGCACATAAGCAGTTACATATACTGATGTTCAGGTAGAGACATGAATGCTTGTCCATAGAAGGTATTCATGATACAATGGAAGTATCTATTTACTATATAACTGATTTGGTGATGGATTTATAGGAAATTGAGGTTTTCAAAAGTTTTGATAAGTTGCATTTAATGCAAGAATACTTTCTTTCAGTATATCTCAGGTGGTGGTATTTTGCATTTTTTTATGTTGTTATTTATACCAATTGGTGTATCTGTTTTGAGTATTTCCCTTGATTATCTGGTGGTACATTTTTTACAGAGAAGTTAACTACTTGGAACTGCATATATGTTGAAAGAGAATTGAGCATAAAAGTGGTGCATATGGTAAGAGATAGTGTGCCCATAACAGAATTTAATTGATATTGGAGTGATGCTAAAGAGATATTAATTTGTAAAAAAAAACATTTTATTTGGGGGTATTAACATAAATGTTGTTTATTAATTTTTTTTAGATACAGTACAATCTTACTGAGGAAGGACTGTGTCCAAAATGTTTAAGGTGTATTGATGCTGTATCCCTCCACTTTTTCAAAACATATATATATATATATATATAATATAATATAACATGAGAATTTTAAAAATAAAAAAGTGATTTTTTTATACTATTTGGTGAGTGGCTCATTTTCTACCAATTGTTTGCTCAGTTTTCTTGCCTTATTGGTAGAGAGCTACTCCCTCATTGTTTCTACTTTTGTTTTTTTTACTGAGGTTGGCTGGACTGGGACTTTTAACTTTTTGAACTGTTTTACCAGATTGATCAACACCATGTGTTAACATGTGGATTATTTTGATCAGTACACACATTAGCTATGATTTTGTTCATTTTATTTTCTTTAACTTGCTGAAAAGTTTTGAAATCTAGCTGACTTTCTCTTTGGCAAACTGCAGAACTGTACAACACTTTAAATACCTGATGATCTAGTGGTTATGTGATGCCCTGAATTTTTTTTTTTTTGTTAACCAAGAAAGACACACTATGCTGAAACCTTGTTTACAGATGTGACCTGGCAGCACAGGGAAGTTAGATGACTTGCTCAGTGTCACACAATGAAATATTGGTCTGGTCCAATTCCAAAGTTCATGCATTCTTGTTAATCCACAAAAAAAAACCTTCTCTTGTATTCTTTTTCCAAATGACCCCCTTGCACCTAGCCTGGCTTCTGTTGAACACCCAACCATCCATACTGTGTTCTTAGTACTGCATGAGGCTGCATATGAGCTTGCTGTCTCATGAAGAGAATTATCACACCTCAGACTGTAATCATATACCTCAGAGAGTTTGTGCATACCTATTCCAATACGGATCATCAGCTAACACTGTTAAAAAATACCTCCCAGATTACACTTAAGTCCACTTTTTCAATGTTTGACTTCTGCTCCTACAGTAAACATTGAGTGGATCACTACCCTTCTGCACAGTGCAGGCAGTATGTACAGTTCCCCTGTTGTATTTTTGTCCTGCCTCATTAACCAACAATTGGGTCTTCGTGGAGAGCCAAGCAATAAGCCTCAGGCTCACCAGAAAAACTGCTGTTCATGCCCCCATTAGGGCTGTACTTACTATGGATAACAATATTATTGGCAGGAGAGGCATACTAATGCCTTGAGTGAATCCACCAGACTTCCAGTGCCAATCTACTCCTTTACCTGTGATCTGCAGAACCCTGCAGGACAGTTCCCAGCAAATCTTCTCCAGTTCTTTTTAGTGCCCTACTCCACTATGCGAGCTGGTTGGCTACTACCCTTCTAAATCTTGAATGATCTATACACATTTCCCTCAATACTGTCCTAACAAACATCAACACCCACCCACCTACCTGAGGGTAATCTCCCTACACTGAATTCAAGTAACACTTTAGGTACAGCCCTGCCATTGAGTATTTGTCATCACTGGCTCCTCTCATTCACAGTCAGGTAGTGATTATGGTGCTGGCAGCCCTACATTTCAGATCTCACAATGATCTGCTAAACATCCCCCTTCCTGTCTTCCCCTAACCCGAATATTGCTGTACCCTGCTGGAATAGCCTTTTCAGTCCCTCTCTGGCATTCACTCTTCTCTTCTGCTCCCCACCCCAAAAACTGGTGAGCTCACTACACTTCTGCATCATGAATGTGGTTTGTACAGTCATCCGTGTTATTTTTACATATTAATAATAAACCTGATCTTCTGGTAAGCCAGACTGATAGCAGCAGGGCACAAGGGGAAACACAGGCATTCTTACCCATATAAGATCTAATCCACCTATAATTAGGCACTATTAAATGACTTGCATAATGATGTGCACACCCATCATTTAATAGTGCCTAGTCAAAGGTAGACTAGATCTTTCAAGGATAGGAAAGCCTATAATTCCCTGTGTTCCCTGCTGCTATCAGCCTGACTTACTGGAAAGATTTGTTTATTTTTGATATGTCAAAAAATCTGGGGACTGTACTACCTACATTCATGATGCACAAGGGTGATGAGCTCACCAGTTTTTGCTGTGGAGAGAAGTAGTGAGAATGAATACCACAGGAGGACTTAGAAGGCCACTCCTGCAAGGTACTGCTATATTCAGGGAAGGGGAAGACAGAAAGGGAGAAATATGAGCAGATCATTGTGAGAAATAAGAGATGGTGCTGCTAGCACCATGATCTACCTGACCCTATTGTTCTGGCCAACATTCCCCTCCCATAAAACCAGTTAGTGCAATTGTCCAAGGCTGTGTGTGGGTATTAGTGTGTGAATTGGCTGCCACTACACATTCAGTCACTTCATGAAAGCACTATATAATACCGAAGTCTTCTTATCATTATTATTTCCCATGGATAAAGAAGAGAAGACAAGACAAGCATATTTTTGATTTCCAAGAAAGTATGAACTCTGGCATTGGACTACAGAAGAACTTGCAACAAACAAGTGGTGGATTTATGGGTGGTGAAGGTGCAGCTGTAACTCACCCCCCCATTGTAAAGTACTCGTTTGCCACTGCTGCATTTCACTTTGTTGAAGAAGTCTGATTTATTGAGTGTACAAATGTTTACATTCATAAATACGGATTACATTTTTAGTTAGTCAAACACATACTAGAAAAGCATAATAGCAGAAAATATAAAGGCTTCATAAAAATGTTAGAGTGTGCATATCAAGTATGCACACACTCCCAGAACCCCCTACCCCTACCCCATTGTAGCATCCTGGATCCGCCATAACCACTAGACCACCTGGTTATTCAAGATTTGTACTGCACTGTGATTTGGCAAAGAGAAAGTCGGTTGGATTAAAACACAATTTCAGCATGTTAAAGTAAACGAAATGAACAGAACCATAGCCTAACATGCATAATGATTTAAATAATGCATATGGTTTTGACAACCTATGTTATGACAACCATGTGTTTTTGCCTAAATAATGGACGTGGTATTGGCAACTACACATAATCCCCCATCTACCCTTTACCCTCACCCCTAGGCTGGGTTTGCTCTGCCTACTTTTGCTGTATATGCCTGGGGTCTCTGGCAACATTTGCTGACTAATGTAATAAAATATTTCTGGTTGTTACCTGACGTGGTACTTGCAGGTACCTATATATGATGACGATCTACCTATTACTAAGCTTGTACCACCAGTGAATTCCTGTAACACTGGTTGCTTTTTTTATCTAAGCATTATGTACTGTACTGTTTTGTTTGCTGTGATGTATTGCTCTCTTGACGAGGTGCCTTTGTAAATAAGTCTTTGACTCAAAGGTCTGTAAACTGATTAACTAATAAATAAATACATTTTGGTGAAACAATTCTATACAAAAGGAAAAAAGAACTAGTTAGCACTATAGAGAGTCATATAGCTCTCTGACTTTGGCTCCGATGATGTCATCACTTAACACACTTTGTGGCCATTTTAAGAAGCAGGTTAGGCAGTTTTTTTGAAATTGGAAGGCTGATTTTACATTTTTCAAATGCTTTGGAATCACATTTAGATAACATATATAAATGTAGTTTTAGCATTAATGAATTCAGCAGCCTTTCCTTTAGTCCTGTTTGAGGTCAGATTTTTGAATAGTTTGTTGCCAAAATGTTGTTTGGGTATCCTTTAACTAATATATAGGAGTCTAGGTTTCACTAATACATTGGAGTCAAACATTGGAAGTTTCACTAGTACATAGGAATTTAACATTGTAAGTAACAGCACTAAGTGTGGGCATAGTAGTGTTAGAAACAGGAAAGAGGGGGAGAGGCCAGGGGTTGAGTCTTCACTGGGTAGTACAGGTGGCAAGTGGGGGGTGGGGCATGGATGGTTGCTAGAGTGGTAGGCTGAGCTTATCAGTGATGGTCAGGGTGAGAATGGGGTGGTGGGTGGGAAGCAGCCCAAGTGTAGGCATTGTCAGATGTTTATGTATGTAGTTCATGGGTGGGACTAAACTTATTAACCTGTTTCTACATTAGTAGGGACAAAGGCTTTATTTTTTGTACAGGTCAGCCAAGGTGTTGTTATAAATGTGTAGAGCTCCTAGACACATTAGCATCAATTGCAAAGTGATTAAATGTACGCAGTGTGGGGAGCTTGGTCATTTGGGGTACCATTGTATAATCACCCAAAAATGCAATTTTTGTGATGAAGAGGGGCATTCTTTCACTGACTGCCCTTAGGCAGCCCATAATACCGAAAATGTTGATTATGGAGTTCAGGACTTTTACATAAACAAAGCTGCTAAAGTGACAGCAGAATTTTCTGGTCACAGGCCATCACCAATACCTCCACCGCACACAATGACTGAACCCCTCAAGAAATACTGATCTGCCGCCTGTGGAAAATGAACTGGTTGTGGCACCAAACCAGGCATCTGAACCTGATCCTAATTCTGTTTCTAGTGACATGCCCCGCCCCCCCACTTCAGTTCTTCCTGGCTTCCAGTTTCTGTAAAAATTAAAAAAAACAAGAAGAAAAGTAAAAATTCAAGACCTGATCCACCTCCAGACTCTATTGCTGTGCAAAACACATTTTATGTCTTACAATAGGGGGACTCTGAATATGAAAACAAATCAGGCAGTACTTCCTTGTCATCTTCACAAGTGGACGCAACCTCAGATAAAGAAATGCAGGTTGAAGTAAAAAGCAAGGTGAAAAGAAAATGGATGGGAACTAGAGAAAGTTTAGGAAAAGTGCCATGACATTCTTAATTCCTGTATACATCCACAGGGCACTATGAGCTTTCGGTAGCAAGTTTAAATACCATTAGTATTTTATCTGAAAGGAAAAGACATGCTACATTTGCTTTATTCTCTGACTACAAATATGATGTCATTTTCTTTCAGGACACAATGCTCCATTCTTTGGAAACTATACAAACTGCTACTGATGCGTGGATTTGGGATTGGTGTTTGGTCAATGGGAAAAGAGGCCTGTAGTGGGGTGGGTATTTGTTTCACTGACCCAACAATTAAGATAAACCACATGGTTGATATGTCTACGGGAAAGGGCTTATTATTAGATATTTGGATGAACTCTGTCAAATTCCTTCTAATTAATATATACACACCTCAAACAAAGACAGTATTGAGTTACTTAAACTTATACAACCATATCTGTTTACTGCTAAAACTATTCTTACAGGAGTGATTTTAATATCAGTAGATTTTTTTCTCAGACAGGGTTGAAACATCTAATATATTTTGTAATGCTTCCTTTTCAAATCATCTTATTTTACAGACAGATTTGCTTGATGTTTTGCTTCCACCGGAACACCGACCCCACATAACATATTTTAGGGATCTCTCATGAGAATCAATGAGAATCGATTACTGGCTAATTTCACCTATGCAAGTCTTTAGAAATGCAAAGATTCTCCAGTGGCCAAGTTGGACCACAGCTTACTTAGTTTAACTTTATCAAATGTTCAGAGCACTTTCAAGGGACCAGGGTACTGGAAACTGAACCTGACACTCTTAAGCAGATCCCTTAGTTGCACAGGGCTTCCTACATGCAATAGAGGCCAGGAGATTTGTTTTTCTTTGTCTTACAAATCAATAGCAGCATGGTGGGAGGATAGTAAAATATATTCAGGATTATTTCCAATTGATAGGGACAATAAATGGAAACATTAAAAAGAAAAATATTTTGACTTAAGGACAAAAGTATATTTTTACAATCCATACAGAATACAGAGAGTATAATTATGCAGAACAACTAACACTTAGAAAAGAGGAAGTGGCCCAGATTCAATATAATAGACTGAAGTCTCTTGAAGTAGAGCAGTGGTTTGGTAAACAAGGGAAGCACACACATGACAACCCTTTAATAGTTGCATGAATGAAAGGAACAGAAAGGAGATACAGCAGATAAAAACAATGAAGGGAAACTAGTATGTAATAAACAAGAACTCCTGAGTGAAATAGAAACTTGTATTTCACAAATGTTTCAGGATTCTAACCCATGTGAAGGAGAGATAGATATTTGGTTACAGAAGAGTGAGCTAAAATACCTGGATATTGCCTGACACACCGACTGCACCAATAACTGCAATAATTGCATCAGGTCATTAAGAATTTACAAACTGGCACTGCACGAGGCAGGAAAGGGTGGCAGTATAGCGCAGTGTTTTAAGGCTCTGAGCTGCAAATCTGGTGACATCCAACAGACTAGACCTGGGTTTGAACCTCACAGCTTCCACTTGCATACTGTGTGACCCTGAGCAAGTCACTTAACTTCCCTGTGCTCACAGGTCGCACCTGTAAAACAGCTTTCAGTTTAGTGTGCTAGTCCTGGTTAAATAACTAAAAACCAAAAGGATGGATTGCCCAATGAACTATTCAAAATTACTTTTCAAGAGCTACCCTGCAAATTAGCACAGGTTTTTAATTCTTGTTTACAAACAAATACATTGGCACATATGGCATGTATAAAGGGTTGGTCATTTTCTATACAAATCAGAGGATAAGTCACTAGTTACTACCCATTATGTTATTGAATATTAACTGTAAGATCCTTACTAAAATCCTTAGCAATAGGCAATCAATGGTTATAGAGACTATTATACACTCATTACAATTTGCCATCCCAGGCAGGAAAATAACCAATGATTTAATATTAAAAAGGGAAATAATGGAGAAAGCGAACAATAAGGAACTGTCTAGTTTTATAATTGGATTTTACCAAGCAAAAGCATTTGACAAAGTGAAACACACCTATGTTTGGAAATGCATGCAGCAATAGCTTCCCTGAAGCCTTTATTAATTGGGTTAAGTTATGCTATAAAGATGTGGTAGTTGCCCTTTATATTAATGGTTGGGTGGGAAATGAATGTGCAGTGACTAGAGGGGTAAGACAGGGATGTCCACTTAGTACCCTTCTTTATATACTAATTATAGAACCTCTCATACATAGATTAAATATGAATGAAAATATTGTATTCATGGTCTATCAGTTAGCAGTGAAGATAATGAAATTAAAATTGTGGCTTATGCGGATGACGTGAGCCTCATTTTTGCTAATTTTCCCTCAAGTATAGCAGTTGAGAAAGTTTTAGATGAATCTGCATCAGGAACTGGGTCTGAAATTAATTTTCATAAAAGCCAGTGCATACCAACTGGGCCAGAATTACATGAGTATACAGAAATTATGGGAATACCTATTAGGAAGGGAGTCTGTAAAAACTTAGGCATACACTTTGGTCAGGGTGATATGAGTTTTTATAATTGGGATCTACTCCTCAAAGAACCCGAAAGTAAAGTGGCTAAATGGAGCACATGGCCATGTCAAAACAAAAAATAATTTATATTATTAAAATGTACTTACTTAGCATCTTTTTATTTATTTATTTATTTGATATATCGGTTTATAACCTTTGAGCAAGAGGCTCATTTCCAAAGGTACCTCATCACATGTAAGACAGAAGCTAATACAGACAGGGTAAAGCAACAGTTACATAGAGCATGTCTTACAGATATTTGTCACTGACATCATTTACAGTATTTACAGTAAGTACAAGATGTAGATATTTTCAGACTTTATTTACAATATTTGGATGATGATATTTACATCATCACAGCAGAGAGACATTATACGCTTGAGAAAGCATCTAAACAGAGTAGTCAGTCCTATTCATGGGTTTGGTATTAATTGGCGGGTTGCAATCCATAATGGACTTTGTCAGAGAATTTGGATCAGAGAGGGTGAGAGAATGAAATGTTAGTTGCAGTTACAGGAGTGGATATTGAAGAGGTGGTTGCGAATAGTGGTTTGAAGTGGGCAATCTTGGGTGCACTAGTGATGGTGTTTGGGAGTGCATTAAACCATGTGGGGGCCCTGGAATGGAAAGATCTGAGCAAGGAGGTTTTTACCCCAGGCACAACCAGTGGTGCTTTCTCTGAGTTGCGGGTGGAGATAGTGGGGGTGGCAGAATGAAGACAGGCGGAGACCCTAGGGGAGAGAATCCAAGCAGTATTTTCTTGGACAGTATACAGGTCTGGTAGCGAAGCCTTTCATCGAGGTTGAGAAGACTGGCAGAGGTATAGAGGGAGCAGGTGTGAGTGAGCCTTGGTGCACCAGTTAGGAGTCTTCAGGCCTTGTTTAGGGAGACCTGGATTTTCTGGAGTGCGGAGTTATCTGCTGCCTCATATACAGGGAGCCCATAGTCCACTGGGGACAGTATTGATGAGGTGATGGCCAGCCTAAGGGTATAGGGGGGAAGCAGTCTCTGTGTTGGTAAAGGAGTCCAGTCTGGGTTTTTGTTGTGGCAGCAAGGATGTTTATGTGGTCATGGAAAGTAAGGGCCGAGTCAAGGGTAAGTCCAAGATATTTGTAGTTGGATACCTGTTCAAGGGGGTGCTGGGTGCTGGGGAGGATGCAGAGAGGTGCACTTTTTGCTTTATTTTGGTGGTGAGAGAAGATCATTGATTTAGTTTTTTTTAGGTTTATGACCAGTCTATGGTCCTTAAACCATGTTTCGGCCTGGGAGAAGACATGTTGGAGGAGCCCTGAAGGGCATAGGTTTATGATGCAAAGCAAGAGCACTGCATCATCTGCATATAGTAAGATTTTTGTGGAGAAGGCCTTTGGTAAGGTTTAGGTACAGGAGAAAAGAAGTGGCCCCAGGATAGAGCCTGGGGCACCCAGTGGACCGGGTAGTGTGTTGGATAGGGTTCTGTTAATTTTGACGCATTGGAACCGGGCAGAAAGGTAACTGGAGCACCAGGCTAGGGGTTCTGTGGAGAAACCAAGTTGGTGGAGATAGTCGAGAAGGAGAGGGTGGCAGACGATGTTGAAGGCTTTAGATAGGTCTATGAACACAGCTCCTGTAATGTTGCTGGCTTCTAGGGAGGTGTGCAGGAAGTTGGTGAATTCTGGGAGGGCTGTGGTGGTGTTATGGGCCGAACAGAAGCCATGTTGTTCTGGGCATAGAATGTCATACTTGGCTAGGTATTCTGCAAGTTGGGTGGCAACCACTTTTTCTAACGCTTTAGAGAGGGGAGAAGAATGGAGATGGGCCAATAGTTATTTGGGGAGGCTTTGTCACCACTTTTATGGATGGGGGTAATGACAGCTGTTTTCCAGGCACTAGGGAATTGCCCTAGGCATAAGGATTTATTTAGCAGGTCCATTAGGGGGACTAGGACCTCGTCGAGGACTAATCGAAGGAGCCTGGCATCTATTGGGTCATTTATAGGGTTATTGTTGTTTAGTGCTTTTTGTAGGTAAGGACGAGCTTCGTGGGTGGATATTTTGTGCAGGAGGAAACAAGGATGCTGCAGGGTTGGGGGTTGGGATTGGGGCACAGGGTCAAAGAAACAACTAGGGAGAACACTGCTGAGATCCAAGAAGGTGGTGTTTAGACAGTTTGCTATGGTGAGTGTGTCTGTGGAGGTAGTGCCATTTATGAGTAGCTTGGATGGAGGTGGGGCGTGATTTCCATTGAGTTCTTGATATTACTCCAGTAGGTTTTCACAGACCCCCATGTGGTTTGGAGAGTGGATTGATAGTGGTCAACTTTGGTGTTACGGATGGCTTGAGTGCACCTATTAGAGTGGCATTATAGGATTGTCTGTCTGCCATCCTGCAGATTCTGTGGCTTTGTGCCAGAGATTATCCCTGTCTCTCAACATTTGGAGTAGGGAGGGGTTATCAAAGAGCATTTTACCTTTTGGTGGGAGTTTGGTGAGTGGAGCACAGAGGTCACAAGCCTTGGTGAAGGCCTGTGTAAACAGGTTGAGTGCAATGTCGAGCTGGGGCTATATAAGGGGACCAATCTATTTGGGTGAGCAGCTGTTTAGCTTTATTAACCCTCCTGGGCGGAGATGCCTTTGGAAGGTTGTTTGGGTTATGGGTTTGGGTGTGGAAGAGGTCCATTGGAATAGGATGGGTGAGTGGTCACTAAGGGAGTTGGGAAGTACTTTTATATCCTGGATTTTGTTGGGGTGGTTAGAGATAATGATATCCAGGAAGGTGTGGGTATCAGTAGATGGGTGAAGTCTTGTGGGTTGGGTAACTAATTCAACCATGTCAAGAGCTGAGAACAAGTCCTTTGTTGATGCGGCCAAGGGGCCAAGCCAGTTGATATTGAGGTCCCCTACTAGTGTCTGCTCTGCATTGTGTGGTAGGGTAGAGAGGTATTCGGTGAGGAATGAGACGGCATGCTTTTAGTTCTTAGGGTGTATGTAGGTGACTGTGAGGTATAGTGGGCCCCTGGAGGAGTCGGGGGTGATTTTTAGGGTGAGGGCTTGTGCTCCATTTGTGAGTTTGGGGGGTGGGAGCATATGACCAATAATGTTATTATTGATGTAGAATGCACAAACACCCCCACACTTTCCTACCCTGTCTTCCCAAAATAGGGTGTATCCGGGGAGTGAGACAAAGGCATCAGTAGTAGATTTGGAGAGCCAGGTCTCCACTAGGGTGATGATGTCTGGTTGGTGAAGAATGGCCCAGCATTGAAGCACTGCAGATTTCTTTAGCAGGCTGCGTATATTCAGGGAGGCAATGCGGAGTCCAGTGGGTCTGGTAGGTGTAGTGGTGGGGGCAGGGCCTGGATTAGGGTGGATATTACTAGAGACGAGTAGTAGGATGACTAAGGCTCTAACCATAGGGTAGCAGGTTGTTATATTTTTGGGAGTACGTTTAGAGGGGGGGAGGATGTAGTGGAGCAGGGGATGGGCAGGGTTTGGAGGGATGGGTGGATGCAGAAGGGATGGAGCCAGGGGGGGCCCAGGTGGGTGTTGGGATTGCAGATGCCAGTAGGAGGTGGATGCAGACAAGGGGTGCTGGAAGATGGTAAAAGCTGAGGAGGCTGGAGAATCAAGGGCACTTATAAGGGAACAAGGGCACTTTTTCTATACTAGTTTTGCCATACAGAAATAAAAAGTGGGGGCTACTGCCCCTTCTTCCCAGTTCCGCCACCTATGGATGCAGGGGTCCAGTGTGTGATAACAAGGTTGGGATGGCCAATTCTGGAGAGATGCAATGGTGCAGTCCACAAAGGGTGTAGGGTGAGGTCTGGCTGGTGGGAGATGAACCCCAAGGTGGTTATGAGGATGAAGCACATAAGGTGGAAGTGAACAGACATGGTGACTAGATAGCTTTGGGGGCAGAACAAAGAGGTTGTGGTGGGAGCCAGAAAAGCTGTAGGAGCTTTGAGATATGCCGTAATGCAGCAGCTTGATTTGTGGCTCAGTGGCAGCGCTGCTGACTACGGTGGCAAAAGCACAGGGTTAGAGACTCGCGGTGGGACAGAGGAGAGATTTATTTTAGGCAGACTATAATGATAGCGGCTTTGAGAGCTTTAGAAACTAAGCATGAGTTAGCCTGCTTTGGTTGTTTCAGCAGTAGAGCTGAGGATACTGGTGGGCGAGGTACAAGGTTCATAACCTACAGTGAATGCCAGAAATTTTATTTTAGCAGGCTATGGGGGGGGGGGGGCAGAGGCTTTGAGACCCTAGATACTGGGGATATAAAATAGCCAGATATGATGGCTACATGGCAGGGCTGCTGATTCTGGTAGCAAAGGTCCAGGGTTTGATGCCTGCAGTGGTACCAAGAATATTATTTTAGCAGACTATGGGGTTAGAAGCTTGAGAGCCTCAAAACTATAGTTGACAATAGTCTGATATGATGGCTGAGTGGTAGAGCTGCTGTCTCTGGTAGCAAGGTGCAGGGTTTGAAGCCTACAGTGGGTGGTTGGCTGGAATATGACAGTCTGCACACAACACAGATGGGGTAAGACCTCTCCACAAGCAGGCTGGAAGGAAGGAGGCTTCACCTCTTAAGGCTGTCTGCAGTCCCCTATAACAAGCTCCTCAGCTGGACAGTGTTCATATTTATGTACAGTGTTTCTGCCACTGAAACAATTAGAGACTACCATCTACAGCTGTTGCTTTCAATGTGTTTGGGGAAATAGATTAAATTCAATAAAGAGAGGAGTTACTTATTTGTCTATAAGGGAAGGTGGACTGGGTATGCTTAACCTGTTAGTGTTCTTTTTTGTATGTTTCTTTATCAGAGCAGAAAAACTCACCTTTTTTACTACTCGCAATGGAAATTTTATTTTTAGGGATACTACCTGTAGCCTGGAAGAAATATGAACAAAGTACAATGCACTTAATTTTGCCTTGCATTAAATAACCATATTTGGCACATGATAGTTAAATTAACTTTACAGAAAAAAGAGATTTTGCCTGAACAATTATTTTGGGGCATACATTATGCCATCAGAAAAAATACAAAGACAAGAGAAACTTAAAGTTAAATCATATATATATATATATATATATATATATATATATTTATAATCAGTCTATCAAACTGGACCCAGCTTGGTATTTAACTTTCAGCACATAGACTGGATGTGCACTTGACAAAATGGCAGATGCAGAGACAACCAGGAACAAGCAGTCATCCCAAGGCATGGAAACAGCTACAGCTGCCTGGAAGCTACAGTGTCAGGTACAGACTAAAAAAAAAAATAATGCTGGAAAATGAAATGAAGTGGTCTGAAGCACATAGGGTAGGCAGTGTGGAGGAGGTGATTAATAATACAGGCTGCCAGTGGTACAAAGTGCTTATTGCTGAGGCAAGGCAGGCTTCTCTGATGAAATGTAACAATATGGATAGCAATATGAATATGAAAATGTGGGATCAAGGTGAACAGCAACCACCCCCTCTAAGGGCTGAAGATCAAAACAACATTGTTACTGAGCCTAGTACAGATGAAGTACCAAATATAACTGAAGAAACTGACCATCAAGCACTAGAGAAGGTTATACATACAGTAGTAAAAAGCCAGCATCAATAATCCAGAGATGGTCTGAGCCCCAAAGGCATCCCATACAAACTAGAGAGAAGAGACAGCAGGAATCGGACATGCCTGAATCAAAGAAAACAAAGGACTCCACAGGCAAGCTATTCCACTAAGCCAGGGACACAAATTCTAAGATTTGTTTAAGAACAGAGTGGAACCTGCAACACAGAAAAATGAGGAGATAATCCGATATAGGGAGGCTGGAAAATAGACTGGACTGGTTTTGTGGGAAAAACTTCTTAAATATTCTTCAAAATTCATGGCTTCTGAAATTTATCCCTAATTCATATATCTGAGCATACGAAATTTGCCAGCAGGAAAAGGCTTTACAGTCTACCAGGTCTGCTCGGTTGTGCAGCTAACAGATATATATCTGGAGAAGATAATTTCAACATTAGTTTCAGATCATACACAAGGTATGGAGCATTTTTGGCTGAAATATAATCAGGTAAGGTTCTTCCTCCTTTGGGTCCCATTGATAGTAATCCCTCTTACTAAACCAGTGGTGAAACATTACAATAATGGTTCAAAGCAATGGTGTGAATGTGGGGGACATACAATTCTGTCTGCAACAACACTGTGATGTTTAGGTCCACTTAAGCCATTATAAATTCAGACTACCTTTGGACAGGGGCTTGGCATTTTTGCATAAAGCTGCACCAGAATGAAGCTGGAATTATCCATCTGCCTAAAAGTATTTTTTTGGGGAGGGGGCAGAGACAGAGGAATGTGCCTCCACTCCAGTCAACCAAATGCATGCTATGAATGTGGAGACAGGTTGCACCTTTCAAGTGCATGCAACAAACTGAGATGTGGTCTATGCAGGGACATTTAGTCATGTCAGCATGACTTGTAGAAGTTGGTTCAGGAGCAATGTCTGTGAAAAGAGAGGTCATGTCTTACAGAACACTCTCTGGGCAGCCCATAATTGGAAGGATGGGTTTGACCAGGAGGACAAGGTCAGAAAAGTCCAGAGGGAAGGACTTACTGATAAACAAGCTAGAACCCAACAGTCCTCACTAAGCCCAGAAGATAGCCTGATTCCCCTGGCACAAGAAAATAGTGTACATTTGCATAACACTAATACCTCTGATATAAGTGTACCTCCTGATACCCCAGTCTTGACATGTAAAGATCCTGCCTTTGGTGAAAGAATCCTCTCATAGAGACTATAGTTGAGACATATCCTTCCCACGAAAATATAGCCAATGATTTGGAACTAGGAAGAGCAGTCCCCTGTTCTAAAGGAGATACTGGGGGCACCTACTGAAGTATTGTCCACCATACCACTTCCCCCAGAGGATCAGGGAGAGATGGTAATGGAGGGTTCTTCTAGCAAGACACCCCCCCAACACACACACACACACACACACACACACGCACACACATGCACACACACACACACACACACACACACACACACACACACACACACAGAACTAAGATTGCTCAAGGAGAGGAAGTTCAAAGTAGCCAAAATGTGACAGAAGCCTAGTACATCCTCCTGTCTAACAAGTATGAAGTCTTAGGAAGGAAAGGAAATGGGGTGCTTTTGGTGTGGGGGAGCTAGACTCTGACACATCATCCGCTCACTCCTCCCAATCATTACCATGTCCCCCACTAACAACAGATAAATTAAAAAATGGAAGAAGAAACAGCATGGGTTGCAAGCCAAGAATGTAACTTGAAGTTAACCCAATTGTCTAATTGTTCTCTCTTAGTTTCACCCTAATGTACAATGCAGTTTAAAGTAGCCACTCTAAATATTTGTAGTTTTAGGAATCCCCAGAAAAGAAGGAAATTTTTTCTTCACTCCAAGAATCAAATTTGGATGCAATTTTCGTACAGGAAACCTGGATGTCTTCTGTTTTCTCTTTAATCCAAGCAAAGAGAAATTCAATCTGGGGATGATCATTTGAAGAGGAAAAAGCTGATGGTGTAGGCAGGAGGTGGATCAAGATGGCATCATGCTAAGCAGCAGCTTGCAGAGGCTCTGAAGGGCCTAGCATCTTCCTGTAGTTCTCCTCTGAAACCTGCTTTTATTTGTTTTTATCTGAAAAAGAGTTGCTACAGGAGTAGTAATTTGGCTTTGTCTGCCATCTCAGAGTTTTGTTTCTGTCGAGTCCAGCTACAATTAAGTGGCTGTATAAGTCAAATAGGTAAGACAATAGGTGTAGGGTTCTTTAGTTTTTGTTTAGGGATTTTAAGTGAGAAAGTGGTAGGCGGTAGCTTTATTGTTTTTAGGGGAAGCTGGAGTCCTGTAACTGTTGTAATTTGCTGCGCTGGGAGAGACACTACATTGTATCTGCTTTCAGCTTTCTACTGAGTTCACTGAGGTACTGTTGGTGTATTCCCTGACCCGGAATTGAATCTGCTATTGGTCTTTTGGTTTTCTCCTTCTGTTACTCCCATTACTGCTGTGGTGCTCTGAACAAGTGGGTCTCCATGAGTTTGGACTGTCATGGAGATTTACTTCATATACCCTTGGCGGTAGATTGGGGGGGTGATCAAAATCTCTCCACATATAAAGACCTTGCTCAGCTGCTGTTTGTTTTGGGAACTGGTGGGTAATTCAAAGTGGACTTTTGGTGCAGATCACGTGATGAGTCTGGTCGGGTAAGACATCCCTCGCACTGCTCCTGGGCCCCTCAGTTTTCAAATAACCCCTCGTAGCATTGCAAGGCCGAATTAACATTGCAGAAGGGGTTCTTTAGGCTTAGCAAAGCTCCCGGACGTGGTTTTGGTGAGTGGTGACCCGAGATCTGCTATTTGGCTTCCGATTCTCGGTGAGCAGCCAGCGGTAAAGTTGGACCGTGACACCAAAGTAATATGGATCCCGAGATGGGCGAGTCTCTGGCTGGAAGGGCCCCAGCCTCCAAACGGCCTAAACACAGCTCTCAACCCCAGAAGAACAGGAGTAGCAAAACACAGAAGGGAGCCAGCTCAAATGGAGGAGACATCCTGGAAATTAAGCAGCTTTTAAAGGGGCTAGTCATGGACTTTGCAGAAGTAAAGCCAGCGCTGCAATTGTTAGCCCAGAAGATGGGCGACGCTGAAGCCCGACTTGCATCTCAAGAGAGGAAACTCTCCACTGCAGAGCAAGAGCTGGTAGTGGTTAAAAGGCAAATTAAAAAGCTGGAGGAGAGAATAGAAGACCAAGAGTCGAGAAGTTGGAGGAACAACTTAATTCTGGCAGGGTTGCCAGAGAGAGCCGAAGGGTCAGATTGCATCTCCTACTTTCAAGAAATGCTGCTTAAAATGTTTGGCCCCACACCTTATGGAGATGTCTATAATCTGGAAAGGGCACACAGAGTGTTAAGAGAAATTCCCCCACCAGGAGCAAGACCGAGGGTAATTATCATGCGTTTTCTCAACTATAAGGAAAAGATGCATGTTCTATCTGCAGCGAGACAGAAGAAACCTTTGCAATGGAATGGGGCCACCTTGTGGTTATTTCAAGATCAAACACCTTCTGTAAGAGGAAAGCAGAAAGAATATCTAGATATTAAAAAGAAGTTATATCTAGCTGGAATCAAGTTTCGTCTTTTGTACCTTGCCATATTGGTGGTGAGACTTCAATCAGGGGAAAAGCGCTTTCTCACTGCGAAGGAGGCTCTGGAAGGGCTACGTACGGAACTCCCTGAGCTATTTAGAGCACCGAGCTGAGGCGAAACAGAATTTAAAGAAAGTTGTAACGTGGACTAACTTGGACTCTTGGGGACTTGTTCAGGGTGGTATATCTGCTTAATTTCAGTTTCCAGATCTATGTGTATAATTACAGGTTGTGGGAAGGCTTGAAAACCTGATCAAGATGAGGAAGGGGGGCCATTATTGGAATGTTATTTTTGGATTACGGCTGTGTGAGAAATGATCTGAAATAGGAACTTTAAGGTGGGCACATAAAAAGAAGGGATAAAATAATATTTCTCTAACATTAGCAGCACTAGGGGTAGTGATATTCGGGGAACTGGTAAGCGAGAACAGAGGGTTGCAGGTTTCTGGTTGGAACGCTTTCTGGATAGGCTCACTGGCGCCCCTGCATTTGGTGTCTTGGCTAGGCCCTCTGGGTTCAACCATTCTATTCCTCGAGACCAGGCCAGAAATGGACTGGAACGCATTTGATGGCGAAGAAGGCCACTGAAGGACTTGGAATAGTTTGGGGGAATTAGGAAGTGCTGGATATATGGATAAATTGCTAACGGGGGGGTGATCTTTTGAAGGGGAGAGGGATTTAGTCGTTATTGTTACCCTGGAAAGCTGAGAACCTGGAGTAGCAATACTTGGGGTATGTAAGGTTGCTATCTGTTTTGTTGGGGTTAATGATCCAGTAGACAGGGTCAATTGATATTGGGTCTGGAGTATTATAGGTAATTACTTAAGGGTGACAAAGAGGAACCATCTCAAGGCTGGAGTAGGGCCCTCTCGAATGCTGTGGCAGATTGTAAAGGGGCAGGGGAGCAGTAGAGCAGGGAGCTCATCGATGATCCGATGTATAGGAGGAGGGCGATCTAGGGATTGGGGGCAGGGAGCAAGGGGGGGGAGGGATAGGGATATGGGAAGAGAGAGAGAGTCCCCTTGGTGGAGAGTAAAACGGGCAGAGCTAGACCGAACCTTGGAGATTAAATGCCCCAAAGCAAATGTTAGGCTAGGTTCATGGCAAATGTTAAAATAATTTCGTGGAATGTTAAAGGACTCAGGGGTAGACGTAAAAGAATGGTAATATTGAGACAACTGGATCAAATGGGTGCACAAATCGCCGCCCTGCAGGAAACGCATCTACTGACTGAAGAATTGAATAGTCTGAGGCGACTATGGGTGGGGCAGGTTTTTGGCATAGGAAAGGAAAGAGCTTCGGGTGGGGTGGTGATTTTAATTAGAAAGACTATCCTTTACTATAGAACAGGTATCTGCAAGAGAGGATGGCAGAGCCATATTTATCTCGGGCCTCACACACGGGAGGGTCGTCTCGATGGCCTCTATATATGGACCAACCCCTTCTAATTCAGAATTCTTTGCCTCTCTAGAGAGGGACATAGCTGGTTATATAGGACACTCTCTTATCTTAGCAGGAGACTGGAATATAACTGCGGATAATATAGAGGACAGGTCTCCAGCTACTAATAGACCCCTAACGAAAGCCCAGGTGGCCCTGAATAAGTTGTTAGAGGCCACTGCCTTGGTGGATCCGATACAGTACCACTCCATAGGAAATAATACGATGACCTTTTACTCAGCAGTACACAAGACTCATTCTGGATAGATTTTTTTAGTCAATAGGGAGGTGCTTTTGGGAGTAAAGGGAGTATCAGTAGAGGTAGAACTTTCTCTGATCATTCCCCAATTGTGTTATCATGGGAATTGATATCAGGACCCCCCAGGCCCTTCCGATGGAGGCTGAGCGATGCTCTTCTGTCAGATGTTACAGCTAAGGATAGTTTAGAAGGTGCTCTAATAGAAATCATACACCAGCAACTACCTACACTGTCTGACAAGAAGCTAACTTGGCCAACTTGTAAAGTACTATTCACGGTGAGCTCAGGACTTGACAGCTCGAAACAACAGACTCAGAAGGGCAAGAGGAGTTTATTATGGGGGCTATTAGCTCTTTGGCTCCATTGGAGGGATCATCGGAAGAAATTGACCGGGAACTCAAAAGTTTAAGACGGGAAGTAGAAAATGTTGTTTATAGTAAGGTAGACTTCTGGTTAGCTAAAATTAATGCTAAATGCCTCCTAAAAGGTGATGTTCCAGGACGATTGTTAGCAGCCAGAGTCAGGGAATGGGAGGCTAGTAGGACAATAACAGCAATTAACCAGGGAGGGAAATATATAATAGATCCTCAAGAACTTGCAGATACTTTTGCAATGTACTTCAAGGATCTATACCAGCTTGAAAATAATGTGGGGGATGAGGAAATTAATGCCTTTTTAGAAGGAATACCCTTGCCGGTATTGGAAGCTGCACAAGCAGCAGAGTTGGAGGCACCTATTGGGGCAACAGAAATTCTGGAGGTTGTTAAATCTTTACCGGCGGGTAAAACGCCAGGGCCAGATGGCCTTACAGCCAAGTTCTATCAAACGTATATCCATATTCTTTTGCCTCTCCTCCAAGAATTCTATAACAAGGTAATGCAAGAGGGTGTTTATCATCCCCCCTCTATCAGGCTTATATCACATTAATTCTGAAACCAAATAAACCCAAGAATGTATTGTCTAGTTACAGGCCGATAGCATTAATGAACCAGGACATCAAGATTCTTACAAAAGTTTTAGCCAACAGAATATGGCGGAATGCAGCGGGGGTGATTAGTAGGGAGCAAGTAGGCTTTATGCCAGGGAGGGGAGCACATGATGCCATGAGGAAGTTGCACCACATCTTGCACTATGCATCAGATTGTCAAATACCCCTAGCTTTGATATCTTTAGACGCAGAAAAGGCCTTGATGGGTCTCCACGCTTTTGTTTGCCACAATGGAAAGGATGGGATTTCAAAGTCTCCTTAGGGAATAAAAATTTGTACACTGGCCCTCTGCTAGAGTTTTGTGCAATGGTTATATGTCAGGAAATACAACTGAAAATGGGACCAGCAAGTGCTCCTCTCCCCAATATTATTTAACATCTACTTGGAACCTTTGCTGAAGATAATTAATAATGACAGATATGTTAGGGGGGTTGAGATATTGGGGCGGGAATTAAAATGATCAGTTTTTGCTGATGATGTGCTCCTACACCTGCGGAACCTGGCAGATGGGTTGGAGAGGGTAAGGGAGCTAATAGGGCACTTTGCCAGGGTATCTAACTATGCACTGAATCTAACCAAAACCCAAATCCTCCCACTGACCCCTTATGTATATAAGGCAGACTTTGCCCAGCTCCAAATCCAATGGATGCCTGATAAGATCAAATATTTGGGCATCTGGATTACTAGAAACCCTGAGATGGGGCGGAAGTGAATATGGAAGAGACATTATCAGGAATTAGTGGGGACATAACAAGATGGAATAAACAGTCAATGAATTTTATGGCAAGACTTGGGCTGATCAAGATGAATTTACTGCCAAGATTGCTATACCCGGTTTATCTAGCCCCATACTATATCCCCAAAAAATGGTTTAGCAAGGTTAAAAAGCTAATTTCAGATTTTTTATGGAATTTTAAACTGCCCAGGAGAAATATAAAGCTCTGTGCTTACCCGCTCGTATGGGGGATTAAGCTGCAGGACCTCCACTTGTATTATGTGGCGGGCCAGTTGGGTCTCATGACTCAATGGAATAAAGGGGAACAGGAGGAGGCTTACATCCCGGAATGGCTTCAGTTGGAGATCCAAATGATGAAGGAGGCAGGACTCTCCCTAGAGGCCCCACTGTATGCTGATATAGCTAAGTGCTTCAAGCGAGATAGGGAAAACCCAGTAGTGAAGACAGCAGAAGCTTGGTGGTCATGCCTGACTAGGGTTCAGAAAAGAGACCAGAAGAAGGCCATAAAGCAGCCCTTATTGGGCAATCCTAACCTGCTCATAGGGAATAGGGTACTCAAAGGGAAGTGGGCCAATTGGATTCTAGGCCTGAAACTAGAAGATGTAATTCGGGATTCTAAGGTGGTTTCCACCACAATGCCCTGGAATAGGATTTTCCCATTCTACAACTCACAAGCATGTTGGAGGGAGAGTCAAGAAGGTTAGGGGGTTCATAGAAGGTTCTTTTAGTTGGGAAGATCTGGAGGTTGATCCAAGCTCAAGGATCTTATCACAGGTCTATAAAATCATTCTTAGCTTCATGGGTCGAGGACACCTCCGCAGTGAATTATTGGGATAGAGTTTTAGCCCCGTAGTAATCATTGGGCTAGTGTATGGAATAATGCTAGGTATATTGTGATCCCCAAGTATAAAAACTTACACTTTTTATTGTCTCAAATATATATTACACCCTGTGAAACTATGTAAGAGGGCCTAAAGCAGACAGACCTGTGTTTTAGGTGTGGTACAGAGAGGGTGATTTGATACACGTATTGTGGAGCTGTACAAAATATCACCGTGTGGGTTGAGATAAAGAGGTGAATGGACCCATTGATGGACTACTCAGAGTTTATAAACCAGAGATCTGCATCCTAGGGACCTGTCACTAGTAGCTGGAGCTATTGCTAAGTATCACGTATCCTTGATGGCAGGAGTAGTCAAATCTTATGTAGTCCAACGTTGGAAGGATGGCCAGTTATATAGGTATGGTCAATGGTTAAAGGATCTTACATGGATGTTAGCTGGAATTAAGAGGCATTTATATGCAGAAGGAAAGTAGAGGTATATACTAAAAGATGGGCAGCCCTGGAGGCAATATATTCTCTACAGAAGTAGATGGTTTGGCGCAGGTCTGTCTGCTGGGCAGTGACTAGCTGAAGCTTGGCTGATTAGATCAAAGGGTATTTAATTTCTTGGATAAGTTTAGTAGGGTTATTAACGGATGAAGGATGAAATGGTTGGGGCTAGAGGATAATATAGATAAGGGTCTGCCAGACCTCACGGATGAACTAGGACTCTATCTCTCTCACGGGGATGCAGAGAACACACTCTTACCTGGGCTAATATTAATGCAGATAATGTCGAGAAGGAATGCTTATGAGGATACAGAGAGCCTGAGTAAATATAGATTAGGGAGTAAGAAATAGGTAGCCTATAGGCCTTAAATTTAACTAGAGAGCAGTTATGACAAATGGGATGAGGAGGGTGATGATTCCTCAGCATAGGTATATAGTTAGATGTATATAGTTTGCATGGCCAGTTTTGGGGCTGTGTACCCTGGGTTCCGGGCTATGTGTGTATGTCTGTTTACTGTCTGTAAAAACTTAAAATTAATAAAGACTTGTTTAAAAAAAAAAAAGTGTACTTTTGGTGGTTCAGCCTGGTCTGCGGACTGCTGACCATTATTCCCTGGCTGGTCGGAGTTTCCTGGATGCCTGTGAAAGGGGTGCCTGTATTTCTTCTCTTCGGCTCAGTGAGTCTTTCATCATACTCTGACTTTAAGCAGAAAACTGTACAGGTGTGAGTGAGAGGCTCACCAGACCTGCTATTTGGATTTGTCAAACTTCTCCAAAACTTGTTACTCGCATGTTGGCTAAATTATCTTCGCTTGAACAATCAGCAAGTTAACCTCTTGGGGAGTGGAAGAACTGGTTTTCCCTTGTTGTACACTGGTTTTGCCTAGTGAGAGAAGGCATACCAGACTGATTTGTGGGGTTCTCATTGGCAAAGACAATATCATTGACTACAATATTTCATTGTTTGTTGTGAAAAAACTTTGGACGCTACTTATTTGGGTGTTATTATCATTTTTTTAGCACTCCTGCCTTTTCTCCTGTAGCAATAAGAAACCTAATTTTTTATAGCATTTGGGTGGTTGAGGGTTGTGTAGGGGTGGGGAAGATTGGTGTAGAGATATTGTGTGCTGGGGATTCAGATTTGTTTTAGTAGTGTGTATATGTGGAGGTGAGTGTGTAGGATATCTGTGTATTAGGTGTGTATGTGGGGATGAGTGGATAGGCACAGGACACAAGGCAGCATGGATTCACAGAAGGAAGGTCATGTCAGAAAAATCTAATTGATTCCTTTGACTGGGTGACCAAAGCAGTAGACCAGGGAGGGGCTGTGGACATGGCCTACCTAGACTTTAGCAAAGCATTTGACACAGTCCCGCACAAAAGATTAATAAAGAAATTAGCCATCCTGGGAGTGGGTCCCAGGGTGGTAGCCTGGGTAAAACACTGGTTGGACAACAGGACACAGTGGGTAATAGTAAATGGAGTCCACAGTGAAGAAAGGAGGGTTACTAGTGGGGTACCACAGGGTTCAGTACTGGGGCCGGTTCTTTTTAATGTCTTTATAAGTGACATTGCAGAGGGACTGGAAGGGAAAGTATGTCTCTTTGCAGATGACACAAAGATCTGCAACAGGGTTGATACACAAGGTGGGGTGGAAAGGATGAAAAGGGACTTGGCAAGGTTGGAGGAATGGTCAAATGTATGGCAGCTTAGATTCAATGCAAAGAAGTGCAAAGTAATGCACCTGGGAAACAAAAACCCAGGGGAAGAGTACACAATGGGGTGTGAGATACTGACAACAACAAAAATGGAAAGGGACCTGGGGGTAGTCATATCAGATGACCTAAAGGTGGGCCAGCAATGTGAGAAGGCAGTAAGGAGGGCTGGGGTGATACTGGGATGCATAGGGAGAGACATCACCAGCAGAAAACAGGAAGTTGTTGGCCCTCTGTATAGACAGTTGGTAAGACCACATCTGGAGTACTGTATACAGTTCTGGAGACCCCATCTCCGTAAAGACATAGACAGGGTGGAGGCTGTCCAGAGAAGGGCAACCAAAATGATGCAGTGTCTGCATCAGAAGACATATGAAGAAAGACTAAAGGAACTAAAGATGTACAGCCTCGAGGAAAGGAAGGAGAGGGACATGATAGAAACTTTCAAATACCTCAAGGAATGAACAAAGTCCAAGAGAGTGGCATCTTTCAGAAAAGAGACGTGCAAAACAAGGGCACAATTTGAAGATAGAGGGGATGGCTCAGAGGTAATGTGAGGAAGTATTTCTTCACAGAGAGGGTTATGGATACAAGGAACAGCCTCCTGAGGAGGTCGTAGAGTCAAAAACAGTGTAGGAATTCAAGAATGCATAGGACAGACATAAGGCAATTCTAGTGGAGGGTAGGAGGAAGTAGGCTGCTGGATAACTAGGATCTGCAGCTTATCTGTTAGGTAGGGAAATGGGCAGACTAGGTGGGCCAAGCGGTCCTTATCTGCTGTCAAATGCTATGTTTCTATGTATGTTTCTATGTTTCTATATTTCTGGGTTTTATTGTAATTGCTGTAGTACAGGATTTGGATTTTGGGAGTGTTGTTGACTAGTAGTGTATCTGGGATGTGCAAGGGACCTTGGCAGGCTCAAATAACCTATGAGGCATCCCTGCTGCATGTAGAATTGTGCGAAACTGAACAATTTTACCCAGTGAAATATTTTGCATAATTCCCACATTATGCAAAATATTTTACAGGACAAAATGAAAATTTCACCACTGGAGTGAGTGAAATTTCACCCTAAACCAGCAAAATTTTGCACCCTCAGGAGAAATTTTACACCTGCTGTCAAAATTTAGTCACCTGCAGCCTTAATTTATAGTTTTCAAAGTTCTCCCTGCAGGCCCCTGCCCTGGCAGATTTCCGTCCGTAATTGAATAAAGACCCCCTAGTTACTTTGGCCCCCTCATGTCCTTTTTTAATATAAAAAAAATTAAACCCACCCTCCCTGGTGTGTAGTGGACCCCCACCGTGTCATCATGAGCTAGTGCCCACCCCGCACCCCCCTAGTACCCTGATAGGGTCACCAGGACAGCCCTCCACTCACCTCCATGGCTGGTGGGCCAACTGAGTGCTTGAATAAATGAGCGCATGCTTATACAAGCACATGCTCATTCAGTCAAGTGCTCAGTCAGGTTGCCGGCCATGGAGGTGTGTGGAGGGCTGTGCTGATGGCCCAATTGGGGTACTGGGGGGGCTTTATTCAATTACAGCCAGTGATTGGCTGGGGGACCACTAAACATGAGGGCAGAACACAATTTGGGCATTAGCAGCCCTGTGGGGAACCACTAGACACCAGGGAGTGTAGGTTAAATTTCTTTTACTAAAAAGTACATGAGGGGGTCAGGGTAACTGGGAGGGGGCTTTATTCAGTTACAACCAGTGAGCAGCCAGGGGGGACCACTAGACACTAGGGAGAATAATCTGGGCTGGTGAGCAGGCTGGGGTGTGGGGGACCACTAGATACCAGGAGAGTTTTACATAGGGAGTGGCATGGTAGAAAATATTACCACAATTTCCGAAAATTTCATGCAGCGAAATTTCCAATTTCAAAAGTAATTCGGCTTAAATTTTATTTCATTAACATCTCTAGCTGCATGACCTCTGGTCTTCACCGACTCCTGTGTCAGCAGTGACAGTGAGGTGCTGCTGTGAGGTCGGGATTTGAGGTGCCTGAATGGTCAGCAGTGGCGGGGTGCTCTGGGCTTGATGAAGGTGAGTGTGATAGGGGTGGTTAGGTATAGGAGATACCCTTGATTTAGATGGGGCCTGGAGAGAGACCAAGCATGTTTGGTCTTCATCCCCAGGGGTCCCACCAGACCGAATGGACAGGTAGCCAGAGGGGCTGCAGCACTTACCAATCCCCTTAGGGCAGTGCTTTGCAGTGCCAGATCAATTAGAAATAAAACCACAGTTATAGTAGACTTGATTTCTATGGTTGATCTGGCTTGCATCATGGACACCTGGGTGGGTGATGATGTCAGGCCTCTTTTGGAGTCAGTATCCCCCCCCCACTCTGGGTACTATGTAGTCCACTGCCCTAGGGTGGAATGTAGGGGTGGGGGAATGGCCCTCTGTTTTAGTTCTGAACTTGGCTTCACTGTGCACCCGGTGGGAACTACCAGGTCCTTTGAATGTGTGGCAGTGAGTGGGGGTCCAGGTGCAGGCAGCAGGATCCTCCTTGTTTACCACCCTCCTGGGTGGGGGAGAATTCCTGCAGGAGGTTGTGGATCTCATTGTTGGTGAGGTGTTGGAGTCCCCCAGATGTTTAGTGCTGGAGGACTTCATCACTAGGGCTGATGACAAGTCCTCCAGGCTTGGTTCTGGCTAGAGATGCAGTGAAGTTTCATTCGCCAGTGAAGTTAGGGGTGAAGCTGCCCATTCCATGGCATCACATGCTATATGAAGTCCCCATGAAATTACACACACTTGCCTCATGGTGGCTTCACCTCATGATGACTTCGAAGTTATGCTTACTTCATGTTCACGCACGTTATTTTCTGTGGAACATGAAGTGAGTCATAATAGAAACAGCCCACAGATCACATGTGTTACAGTCTGTAGGTCACAAGGCTCAGGCAGGAAATTAATCAGGCAAGAGAGATAAAGTCTTTCACTTTCTCCTTATCTATTGTGGGAGAAAGAGGTTTTGTGACAGAGGGGAGAGAAATATATTGCCTGAATCTGCTAACCATTTGACTTTTTTGTTAATTAGATTATTTTTTTGTATTTTGAATGCCTCTTGAGTTGAGTTGTGCACCTTTTTTCAGTACAGTAGTTAATTATTACTTTTTGTGTGTGTGTGTATGAGAAAGAAAGAAAGAGAGAGAGTAAATGGAGAGGCACCTTTCATGGACGGAGAGGAGAGCGTGTTGGGATACAGACAAATGGTGGCACCCTCATCTAAACAGAAGCACATTATATCATGCAAGTGGTCCTCTCTCTGATGCAGGAGGTATTGGTGCCATGGAAGCACCCCCGCATGTGGCACTACCTACTAGTAGTGCCCCCCCCGCCACTACCACCTGCCATGGCCCCTGTGCCAGGGGCTCAGCAGCAGCAGGAAGTGATGCAGGAGCCACAGCAGTCTCATCAGCTGCAGCAGGTTGCCCCCCCAACTGTGCAGCACCAAATAACACCTGGGGCCCCCCTGTCTATGCCCGGTCCTTCCTGCACCTCAGTTGTATGGGTTTTTTCAGTCCAGTGCCTGGTGTTGATGATCCGAGTGCCATGAAGTGTACTATTTGTGGTGTGCTTGTGCATCATGGTCCCAAGGGGAGTCATCTGGGGACAGGTGGGCAGTACAACCACCTTGCAAACCACTACTATGCTGAGTGGGAGACCAAGGCTGCTGAACAGGGATGGAATGTACCTGCTCTCCCTGCTGGGCAACATGTGGCAGCACAGCCTCCATCTACAGGTGGGGTTAGGTGTGATTGTGCCAGGGAGAAAGTGGCTGCTCCAGCACCTGCAGGGGATGCAGACAACCCTGCAATAATGCCTGCCACACAGGCCGATTTTGTCCTGATAGGAGTGAGGTGGACCACCCGAGAAACAGAGTGTCAAACATTGAGCAGCGGTTGGAGCACATTGAGGATAACCAACTCCAAATTATGACCATGCTCCAACTGCTGTTTTCACACCATAGTGTGGAGCATTATTTTTTGATTGTCCATGCTTCCACCACCCTCTCCATGACAAAATACTTCCTGATGTTGCCCCTGATCAGTTCCCCTTCTATCTTCAGATTTTGCCCCCTTGTTCTTGCATGTCTCTTTTTCTGAAAGATACTACCCTCATAGATACATAGATACATAGACAGTGTCGGCAGATAAGGGCCTATGGCCCACCCAGTCTGCCCATTTGAGCTTGTAAGTTCAGTTTGTTTTCCTAGAAGTCTGTTGCCCCTTACCCCTGACCTCCAGAATTCCTTTATGTCTATCCCATGCATTCTTAAATCCCGTGATTGTTTCAGCCCCACCACTTCCTCTGGCAGGGTGTTCCACTTGTCCATCACCCGTTCTGTGAAGAAATTCTTTCTTATGTTTCCTCTGAATCGTCCTCCCTCCAACTTCATCCCATGCCCTCTAGTCCTGGAACATCTTTTTCACTTAAAAATAGTGTTTTCCCACCTTGTTCCTCCCTGTAAGGTACTTGTATGTCTCTATCATATCCCTCTCCTTCTCTCCTCCAGGGAGTACATGTTCAGTTCCTTCAATCTGTCTTCATAGGACTTGTGATGCAATCCATGCACCATCTTTGTTGCCCTCCTCTGAACCTTCTCTACCCTGTCTATGTCCTTACGTAGGTATGGTCTCCAGAACTGTACACTGTACTCCAGGTGGGGCCTCACTAGTGTCTTGTATAGCAGAATTATGACCTCCCTTTTCCTGCTGGTGATGCCCCTGCCTATACATCCCAGCATCCTATTTGCTTTACCTGCTGCCTTGTCACACTGTTTCCTACCTTGAGGTCATCTGAGATGATAACCCCAAGATCCCTTTCCTGCTTGGTGCATGCTATATCCTCACCCCCCAACTGATACATTGTGCCAGGGTTTTTGTGCCCCATATGCATTATCTTGCACTTCTTTGCATTGAATTTCAACTGCCAAACCCCTGACCATTCTTCAAGTTTCTGCAGGTCCCTTCTCATTCTGTCTACACCCTCTGGTGTGTCTACTCTGTTACAGAGCTTTGTGTCATCAACGAACAGTGAAATTCTCCTCCTTGACATTGTTGATTCCCTTTATGTATTTTAAAGTTTCTATCATGCCCACCCTCTCCCTCCTTTCCTTAAGGGTATACATATTAATCTCCTTTAGTCTGTCTTCTTTGAATGGGTTCTGGATCAGCTCCTGCACCATTTTAGTTGCCCTCCTCTGGACCACCTCCATCCTGTATAATTCGCAATTATTTCCTGAGATGCCCTGCTTTATGCCTGCACCCACTCTGCATAAGTGCACCACCAGAAATGGATGCTGTCACAGTGTCCCAAAATGCCAGACTCAGATAAAGAATAGGATAAATAAAAAGAAAAATGTTCAGAAAATTCTCAGCTATTTCCTGAGACACACTGCTTTATGCCTGCACCCATTCTGCATAAGTGTACCCCAAGAAATGGCTGCTGTCACAGTGACCCAAAAATGCCAGATTCCAGATGAAGATAAATAACATGATAAAATGTACAGAAAATTCTCAATTATTTCCTGAGATACACTGCTTTATGCCTGCACCCACTCCCATAACAACTATGGCACCTGCTGCTGCTCCTGTACTTCTGTCTTCTGATGCCTGCACTGACTGGGCTGATGCACAGTGTCTTGCCAAATGATGATAGCCACAGATGACCATTGTGTGAAAAATGATGTTATGATGCAATGGCAGTCAGAAAGTCTGCTGCACTGGCTGTTACATGATGCCATATGTGTGTGTATACTCATACTACCATTGGTAAGTTACTGTATCTTGCATGCTCATGTTTTTATACAGAACCAGACGTTAACTATATATATTTATACAATGGGGGTGAGACATATTCCAGTGAGATAAAACAAGTTATTTTCACTACAGTGAAATAATCCTGATGACATCAGCAGAGTTAAAATAAATGCTGTTTATTACACCCCTGAAACCCGCGCAAAGGCGGCACAATTGCACATTTTGCGACAATAAGGTCCCCATTGTATAACTAGGATACATGATGTGCACTTGTGTGATATGGGAAATATGTTAAGTCCTGTACAGTGACCTCTGAAACCATCTCTCGTGGCTTCGCCACTCGTGAGTATTCAGAGGTCACTCTAGAGAAGTGAAAATGTTTTCTATATCACACTCATGGCCATCATGTATCCAGAAAGAACTGGAAGGGGACAGGATCAGTTGTGTTCCAGGACAGTAGCTGCTGCTGTTGTTTTCACAGGGTTCTTATGGATTTTATTTGGTAGGTTAGTTATTTTCTTTCTTACTTCTAAGAGGCTAGCAGGGTAGTGTTTTGGGTGATGCTGGATGTTTGTAAACTGATTTGGTGGCTGTAAGTGGGGCTCATTTTGTGGATGTTTCACTGTGTAACAGGCTGCACTGGTAGAGGCCTGTTTCTTCTGATTTAAAACCTATTTGGTGGGATTTGCTTGGGCCTGGTTCTTTGGCTGCTGGGCTTGGAGGGACACAGGGCTGATACACCTCTCTCTCGAGTCAGGTGTCTGCCCAAGACCCACCTCCTCCCCAGAAGTCTATGGATTTACAGGGGAACACCTGCCCTGCAATTGGAGGAAAAGGCTGCAGTAGCTCATGTAGTTCTAGCCACGGGGTAGGATTAAAGGCTGGGAGAGAGGAGCTTTGGGAGTTGTTCATTCCTTATAAGTTTAATGTGTTGTACTGCACCTAGTAACAGGGTTACTGGTGTACAGGGACTGTCTCTAAGATTAGTGGGTGACCTGATTAGGCAGTAGGGGTATCTTGGACTAGGGGGAGAACCTGGTGGCTCACCCAAGGAAACCTATTTGGAAGGGGATGGAACCACACATCATTAGGGCCAGCATCTTTGGAAGGGTGGTGGGGTGCACAGGGTGTGGAGCAGCCATGATACTGGACTGGGCTTGGAAGTTCGGTGGTTGCCCGGTGTGCTACCAGCTAGCACAGCTTAGGGAGGAGGTTGCGGGGATTAGGAGAAAGCTGGGGGAAGGGGGGTGGTATGGTTGGGGAAGGGCTGTGAATCTCCCAGTGGGTTGCACCAAGCACAGGGGTGGGGGCATAGGAAAGGAGTGCAGAATACTCAGGGGTCACAAAGGAACCTGGCAGAGGGGGTACAAAAGGACACTACCAAGAAAGCAGGTAACTGGGGACCTCACAAGGGGGACGGAGGGACAACATTCTCAGGGAAGTAGGCAGATGGCCAGGGCTGGACAGAAGGAAGCAAGGCGGGGAGGTGGATCAGACCTTACACTCAGTAACCGCTTCAATTCTCTTCTTCTGCTCAAGGATGAGGGGAGTGATGTAGCCACGACAGGGGTAGTTAGAGATGGAAAGGGAGTGGGAGTGGGAGGCAGAAGGCAGGGGCCAGATAGCAGGAAGAACAGGGGGGACCTGGAATGCAGGAGAATGGGGGGAGCAGTGAATCAGAGCAGGAGGGGCAGGGGGAAGAGGGAGGAAAGCACAAGGAGAAGGACCAGTTGGGAGGAAAGGTAAAGGAGAAGGACCAGAAGTACAAGGAGGATTCAGTAAAGGGAGCTGAGGGTTTAGGCCAGGGGAGCACAACTAGCAAGGAGGAACTAAATGGAGACAGGAAGGAAGGAGGATGAGCCAGGCTAGTTTAGCAGATGGGGAGAAGGACCAGTTACGAGCAGTGAGGGGGAATTAAAGGAACAGAAGGATACTCAGGAGGAGGAGAGGCATAGGATTGGAGGGAGGTGGCCATTGGTAAATAAGGAGGGTGGCATGTGACACCCAGAAAGGGGAGGAACACGGAGCCAGCTGGGTGGAGGGCCTGTAGAAAGGATGAGGGACATGGAAGGGAGGAATGGAGGAAAGGAGTGGTCAGAGTGCTCCTGCTGGGGATTCTATGATCAGGGGTATCAAATGGGATAGGGAGGGAGAAGCCTGGCCAGTTAGAACAAGATGCTTCCTGGACTAACGGTGCACAGGGCTAAGCACGAGGTATATCAGCTGGCAAAGGATTGTGGGGGTTCCCAGACATACTGGTCCACCTGGGTACAAATGACATTGAGGGAAATAGCGAGCTAGAGATACAGGCAAGATTCAGGAGCTCGCCGGGTCTGTCATGACATAGGATGCACAGTTTCCTCTCAGAAATCCTGCCAGTGCCAAGGGCTAGTGGGAACACAAAAGGAAAATTTAGGAGATAAACCAGTGGCTCAGGGAGTGGTGTGAGGCCAGAGGTATGGGTTTATGGGGGATTGGAGGAGACCTGGGAGGATAAGGAGCTGTATGCTAGAGATAGACTACATCTCAATTTGGAGGGGAGGGGAATCCTTAAGTTGAAAATAGAGGGGTTCATTGGTGAAAAGTGGGGTTTAAACTTGTGAAGGGGGGTGGGATGGGAGAAAAGGCTGTCAAGGGGGTGCCGATAAAGGAGGGACTCTGTCTCCACCCCCCTGGGGACCAGGAGGATTGCAGGAAAAGGCCAACTGGCAAAGTGTAGACCAGAGGAAAACAGAATCCCCATGGGAACACGAGCAGGGGAAATGGAACTATAGGGAAAGGGTGGAAGGTAGTCCTGCTAAATGCCAGGAGCTTGGGCAATAAAATGCCTGAGCTCCAGGCGATGCTAACTGAGGGAGCAGTGGATGTGGCAGCGGTCACTGAGACTTGGGCCACTGCAAGACATGACTGGGACCTGAACCTGGAGGGATACACTATGTTCAGGAAGGACAGGAGGGAGGGAAGGGGAGGAGAGGTAGCAATGATAGTCAAAAACTGCATTGGCATAGGGGGAGTAGAGGAGGCGGAGTGAACCGTGGAGGCGATTTGGGTCACCTTGATAACAAGGGGGGGCAAGAGAGTAAAAATAGGAGTGGTGTATAGACCCCCTGCCCTGGCGGAGGAGCTGGAGGACAGTCTGGTGGCAGATGTTGGGAGACACTGCAGACTGGGCAGAGGAACAGTGGTGGTGTTGGGGACTTAAACATGCCAGGAACAGACTGGGAGACTATGACATCCTCTGTGACCAGGAACAGAGGTTGTTGGATGTCTTTCAAGATGCGTTCTAACTCAGCAGGTGAGGAACCGACCAGGAGGCATCGGTACTGGATGTGGTCCTGGCAGACAGTGACCAGATTGGGGCCTGGAGTAAGGGACCCATTGGCGGGGAGGACTATGCCACGGTCTGGTTCTGCCTGGACCTAGGAGGGTAGAAGGCTGAACAAAGACGAAGTAACCGACTTCAGGGCGGATTTTAAGGAAATGGGAAGGATCCTTAAGGAGCATTTGGATGGGATTGGGTCAGACATGGACGCTGATAGTAGGTGGAAATCATCAGGAGAGGGGTGCAGGATGCTACCAGCACCTGTGCAAAAGTAAGACGAAATCGGTAGGGCCCAAAACCTGTTGGTGGACCAGGGAGGTCCAGGAGGGTGGTGCGGAAAGAAAGTAGCCTATAAGCAATTCAAGTGCTCAAGGAGTGAAAGGGATCGAGGGGAGTACGAGCTGATGGCTAGAAGGACCACTAGAGTGGTGAGGGCGGCTAAGGCAAGGAAGGAGCAGAACCTGGCCAGGGAAATTAGGAGAGGGAACAAGGGGTTCTTTAGATACATTGGGGAAAAACGAAGGGTGAAGGGGCAGATTAGCAGGATTAAATCAGGGGAGAGATGGGCACAAGACCCGGGGAGCAGGCTGAGGTACTAAATGAGTACTTCACCTCAGTTTTCACCAGGGAAAATGGGGGTGCTGCATCATACATGGGAGGAGACAGAGATACTGAGGAGGGGTGGACCCTCACCGATCGGCAGGTCTGGGGAGAGGGGAGGCATCACTGGAAGGTGGGGAGGCTAGCAGGAGAAGGGGTACGGAAGTGAAATCACAGCAGAGACGGAGAAAGCACGGGCCGGATAAATTACATCCCAGAGTGCTGAAGGAACTTGCAGATGTCCTGGCAAAACCCCTGGCAGAGCTTTTCACCATCTCTCTGAGGACAGGGTGGGTGCCCCAAGACTGGAAGGTGGCGATATAGTGCCCATCCACAAGGGGATCAAGGGAGGTGGTAGGGAACTGCAGGCCTGTCAGCCTGACATCGGTGGTGGGCAAGGTGATGGAGGCATTGTCAAGGAGAGGCTAGGGAGGACCTGGATAAGTCAGGGTGCTTGGACGATAGACAGCATGGATTCATCCGGGAAATTGTGTCAGACAAACCTGGTGGAGTTCTATGACTGGGTGACAAGTGCCTTGGACCTGGGTAGACCAGTGGATGTCCTCTTTCAGACTTCAGCAAGGCATTTGACTCTTTTCCTCACTTGGGTCTGTTGGATAAGCTGGGAGAAATGGGGTGGGAACCAGATGATCAGATGGATAGGCACTGGCTCCAGGACCGGACCCAGAGGGTCGTGTTAGTGGGATAGTCTCACCCCAAGGAGGGTCATTAGTAGGGTCCCACAGGGATCGTCCTTGGGCCCTTCTGTTCAACGCCACGATCTGACATATAAGGACAGGAATCAGGAGTGAGATGAGCATCTTTGCAGATGACTCGAAACTGGGGGCGGTGGTGGATGGGGAGGAGGGGAGGGTGGCCTACAGGAGACCTGAGGCTCTGGAAAGATGGTCTAGAAAGTGGAAGCTGAGGTTCAATGTCAGGAAATGCAAGGTACTCCACCTGGGGCCAGAAACCCAGGCCAAGTGAACACCCTGGGGGAAATGCTACAAGTCTCGATGGCTAAGAGAGACCTGGGGTGGTGGTGGATGTCAAGATGAACAACTCTGAGACTTGTAGGAGGGCAGCAGCAAGGCCAACAGGATGCTGGGATGCATCGCTAGGGGATCACCTCAGAAGGAGGAGTGATACTCCCTCTGTATAACTTTTGGTGAGGCCGCACCTTGAGTATCGCGCAGTTTTGGAGGCCACACTTAAAGCGGGACATTAACCTCCTGGAGAGGGTCCAGAGGAGGGCAACCAAAATGATTTGGGGCTTGGGGGACAGGACCTATGAGGAGAGGCTCAAAGAGCTAAATATGTACACATTGGAAGAGAGAAGGGACCGGGGGGACATGATAGAGGTCTTTAGGTACATGAAGAGGATAAATAGGGGAGCAACAGTCGGGGTGCTTCGAAGGAAGGAGGAAGGGGCCACTAGAGGGCATGGGTGGAAGCTGGAGGGGGGGAAGATTCAGGGGAGAAAGGAGGAGGTGCTACTTCACTGAGAGGGTGGTGGAGCCATGGAATGCACTGCCTAGGGGGCTAGTGGAGGCAGAGACAGTGGAGGGGTTCAAGAGGAGGTGGGACAGGTACAGGGGAAGGGTTCTGGAAGCAAAATCCAATGCAGCAAGAATATCCGGAACTGGGAAGGGAGAAGCCAGAGAAGGCGAGAGGCACAGCAAGGTCAGCACCCAGGCTGGGGACTGACCAAACGAGCAGACACGAAAGACTGTTAGGCCTATTCTGCTGGCATTTTAGTATGTTAGTATGTTAGTATATATCTATATATGAAGATATACTACAAAAGAGCCCCAGAGCAAATATCCTGAGGCATGGATTATCCCGGAGGATATTGGTCATACAGCCAAATTTTAAAGAAAACACAAATTGCACATACCTCAATAATGCAAAGCATCATGGGAAAGTTATGCGAATCATCATGAGAGAATTTGGACTGGCTCAACTTTAAGCAGAATTGCATGGTGCTGGAAAGCCTCAGAGTGGGCTAAGACACAGATATGGCACACTGATGAGTCCAAATGAGGATGAAACACATTTATATTTCCTGCTGTTCTTAGCCTTTGTTGATTGTACTGTGAGGCCTTCCGGCACCATGCAATTCTGCTTAAAATTGAGCCAGTTCAAATTCTGTCATGGGGATTTGCATATGTTTCCCATGATGCTTTGCATTATTGGGGTATGTGCAATTGTGCTTTATTTAAAATTTGGCTGTATGGCCAATATCCTCAGGGATAACCCATGCCTCAGGGCATTTGTTCTGGGGCTCTTTTGTAATTCTTTTCTTCTCTATTTTGGGCACCCCATGGCCCAAACAAATAACATCCTCCTTAAGGGTTGGCTGGCGCCCTCTCCCTGGGCTAAGACACAGATATGATACACTAATGAGTTCAAATGAGGACAAAACACATGCATGCGTCTGCTGTTCTTAGCCTTTGCTGATTGCACTGTGAGGCCTTCTGACACCTTGCAATTCTGCTTAAAGTTGAGCCAGTCCAAATTCTCTCATGGGAATTTTCATATGTTTCCCATGATGCTTTGCATTATTGGGATATGTGCAATTGTGTTTTTATATACATATATAAAGATATATATATATATATATATATATATATATTATAGTAAGCAAGTAGTGTCACTATAGTTAGGTTGAGGATCCATTTACATGTTAAACCCAAAACTTTGCACCTTAATAACTTTACAACCATTTGACAGATTTGCCTGAAATTTGGAATACACAATCAAGACCCATATGCCTTGGGAGCTGCCAAGTTTTGTACCAGTCGCTTATACAGCTGTGGAGTTATTTAGCTTGATCTGTGCGCACGTTTACGCTTTTCTGGAATTTTACTGTCGTCTCTGTTTGCGTGACCAGTCCGAAATCTTCACGGAACGTGCAGCCGGGGGACCCCAATATGCCTTTTGAAGATTTTGTGAAAAAATATTAAACAGTTCAAAAGTTATTCAAAATACAAGTTCCCATTATAAGTCAAAGGAAAAGTTAACAAAAAGTTTGACAGTGTTGCAAATGCAGTTTTTACTTTCGCAAATGGCCCTTTTACTGTTGCAAATCCACCATTTTGTTTTCAGTTAGCAATCAGAAAAATGCTTGGCATTTAAAATTGGGACCATCTAGCAACCTAATTCTTTTGTATTCACCTAGTCGGACCCTGGGATGCTAGCCATGTCTTTATTTTGGGTAAAACACCCCAAATATGTTTTCAAATTTCTGGAAAAATACTTTCGCAAAGTACTGTCGCACTTGCGACACTGTCAAATGAATTTGCGAAAGCTTTCGCAAGCTTTGACAGTACTTTTCTAGGCTGTGTGAAAATGACAGCAATTCTTTGGCACCCTGCTGCAAAAGAACGGTTTGGTATTTTGGCCTGCAATTTGGAGGAAATTCAGCTGACATCTCACAAATGTGCCTTTCAGTGTTTAGTTAAAAAAATATTACATGGTGGCAAAGTTACGGCACTCCAAAATTGATACTTTTTCCCACAGAATAACATTATGGTGTCTGACGATTACAGGAATCCTTTGGCACCCTGCTGCAAAATAACGGTTTGGTCTTTTGGGCTGACATTTAGGAAACACAGCCAATATCACAGATGGGCCTTATTGTAAATTGGTGAAAAATATTACAGGGAGCCAAAGTTATGTTACTCTGAACTTCTTTTTCCCATTGATAAAATGAGGCGCTCAGCCGCGCTTTTCAGGGCCTGTATCTGGAAACAGCGTGAGATATGGACTTTTCATCAGAAAAATCCCCTGATGGGGGATAAGTACAAAACTAGCCAGGAAAGTCATAAATCATATGACTTTTAAATTTTTTTTCTACGTTGTACGGTTCCTGAGATATGAGCAATTTAGTATTCCAACTCCTCAATTTCTGCTCCGAGAACCATTATTATGCATACATTTTTTGTACTCACTGTCTTTCTTTATGCAGTTTTTGGGGAAAACCAGCCTGTGTGCTTACATTACTGTTACCATTACCGTTTTAGCTTGCAGTTCTGTTCCCGTTTCACTTACGTTCACGTCTACACCACCATGTTGCTGTCTTGGCATTTTCATTTGTGCTTGCTTTTGTCGTTGTTTTAACATTTCTGTTTACACTACTGTTTCTCTTTCTGTTTTGCTTTGCGTCACCATGCACATTACTATTTGCATTCGGGCCCCATGCTCCCACCGCCACATTACATTCACTGTGTCTCATTATCATTCTCAAAAAGAAGGGAAATTAGAGGCAAGAAACTCCATTTAATGCATTAATTAGGGTTTTTCCTCACCAACAAAAGTAAGGAAATTCGGTGTTAGGGATGAAAGCCCCCCTTGGCCCCTCTGTCCACACCCCCAACCGGCATCGGGGTGCGCATTAGGGTTGTCGGTCCTAACTCTCACCCCATTCTCCTACACCTCTGCTTCTTTACACATGTGATGGGGTTAGAGTAAGTCTGACAACCCTAATGCGCACCCCAATGCCAGCTGGGGTGTGGGCGGGGGCCAAGGGGCTTTCCACCCTAACACCAAATTTCTCGCTTTTGTTGGTGAAACAACCCTAACTAATGCATTAAATGGAGTTTTTGCCTAATATATTTCATATATATATATATATATATATATATTTATTAATTATAGTGGCACGGTAGTGTCACCATAGTTAGGTTGTGTAGCCATTTCTATGTTAAACCTCAAATTTTGCACTTTAATAACATTTGAACCATGTCTTATTTGCCTGAAATTTGAAATGTAGAAAGATGTACCATAGATCTCCAGATATGGAAATTTTCATGTTGGTCAGATATACAGTTGCGGAACCGTAGCACACTCAAAAAATACAATTTCCCCAAAGTTGAAAATTCTTTGACCACCCATAATGCACTGAAGAATGCATTTCAGTGGGTTCAGATTAGGTTGTCTACATGTGTCCTGTGTTGCACTGGTGCCTTTTGAAAATTTGGTGAAAAAATATTGCTCCATTCAAAAGTTATGCCACTTTTCATGTCCCATTATATCCTGTGAAAAAATTATATGTGCACTGCAAAACATTCATGATCAAATGTCGTTGTTGAGCTTGGCCATAAATGTTGTCGTGCTGCCACCATCTTATTTTCAGTTAGTGAGAGAAAAAATGCTGTAATTCAAAAATACTGCACTTTTGAAAACACTTACCATTAGGTTTACCTAATTGGGCCCCTACAAAAATGCCTAGTATTAGTTTTGCAGTAGCTGGTCCAGAAATATGTTTTTATTTTCTGATTTTTGATCACGCTTAACATTTTGTTTGCACACAAACAATCACGCTATCTCAAAGGTTATTGCGCTAATATTTTTGTGCATGCTAACATTCCCATTATAGAGATAGGAGAATCGCGCAAACATGAAAGTAATCGCGCTAAAACTTCACGATCAAATTTTGCTAAATGCTGTTTTCTTTGTCACTTGATTGTGGCAAGCTGGATTGTGATATTGGCCTAAAACATTCAGGGTGGCATGCCCTAGTGCCACAGATGTGACCTTTCATGGTTTGATGTGGAAATATTGAAGAGGTTCATCTTTGGACCATTCTGAAGTTCAGAGATCTTCCTATAGGATAACATTGCAGTGGTTGTTTTCTTTGTCATTTCACTGTGGCAATGTGGATTGTGCTATTGACCTGAACCTTTCAGGGCAGAAAGCCCTAGTCCTACAGGTGTGCCTTTTGGTGGTTTGTTACAGAAACATTGAACAGGTCCATAGTTACAACATTCTGAAGTTCAAAAATGTTCCCAAAGGATAACACTGTGGCACCCACTGCGCCTTTTGGGGTCCAAATCTCAAAAACAGTTTGAGATACAGACTTTTCGTCAAAAATAAATTATTAATCCCCTTTAGAAGTAGGTTGCAACCCTATTAAAACCATGAAATTGTTATTGTTTTTCTACCTTGTATGGTTCCTGAGATATTTGTGAATTAGTGTTCCAATTGCACATGGACCCAAGGCAGCATGGTTTCACAGGGGAGGTCATATCAGACCAACCTCATTGAATTTTTGACTGGGTGACTAGGGAGGTGGATCAGGGAGGGCAGTGGACATGGCCTATCTGGACTTCAGCAAGGCCTTTGACACTGTGCCACATAGAAGACTATTACACAAACTGGGGAATATGGGTGTGGGCAGGACAGTAGTGTGGTGGGTAGGTAACTGGCTGGGTGGCAGGACACAGAGGGTGGTGGTAAATGGCTGTCAGTCCACAGGGGAAGAGTGACCAGTGGGGTACCACAGGGATCAGTGCTGGGACCGGTCCTATTCAACATCTTCATCAGTGACATTACAGGATATAGAAGGCAGAATTTCACTGTTCGCTGATGACACAAAGCTCTGTAACAGAGTAGACACACCAGAGGGTGTAGACAGAATGAGAAGGACCTGCAGAAACTTGAAGAATGGTCAAGGGTTTGGCAGTTGAAATTCAATGCAAAGAAGTGCAAGATAATGCATATGAGGCACAAAACCCTGGCACAATATATCAGTTGGGGGTGAGGATATAGCATGCACCAAGCAGGAAAGGGATCTTGGGGTTGTCATCTCTGATGACCTCAAGGTAGGGAAACAGTGTGACAAGGCATCAGGTAAAGCAAATAGGATGCTGGGATGTATAGGCAGAGGCATCACCAGCAGGAAAAGGGAGGTCATAATTCCGCTATACAAGACACTAGTGAGGCCCCACCTGGAATACAGTGTACAGTTCTGGAGACCATACCTCACGTAAGGACATAGACAGGGTAGAGAAGGTTCAGAGGAGGGCAACAAAGATGGTGCATGGGTTGCATCACAAGTCCTATGAAGACAGGTTGAAGGAACTAAACATGTACTCCCTGGAGGAGAGGAGGGAGAGAGGGATATGATAGAGACATACAAGTATCTTACAGGGAGGAACAGGGTGCAGGAAAACACTATTTTTAAGCGAAAAAAGATGTTTCAGGACTAGAGGGCATGGGATGAAGTTGGAGGAGGATGATTCAGCAGAAACATGAGAAGAATTTCTTTACAGAACAGGTGGTGGACAAGTGGAACACCCTGCCAGAGGAAGTGGGGGGGGCTGAAACAATCACGGGATTTAAGAATGCATGGGATAGACATAAAGGAATTCTAGAGGTCAGGGGTAAGGGGAAATAGACTTCTAGGAAAACAAACTGAACTTACAAGCTCAAATGGGCAGACTAGGTGGGCCATAGGCCCTTATCTGCCGACACTGTCTATGTATCTATGTATCTATGTACATTTTCATGTGCGTAGGTCACTATTATGCCCTCAGCGTTAGCAGTCACAGTGCTTTTCGGTGCCTGTATCTTGTAAACGATGTAAGATATGGATTCCATCGACTGCATGTTGTGAGAACTATTCAATCTCATGATTACAATAACACTTGAAATTTTGTCTTTCTCCTATGGTTCCTGAGATATGGGCAACTTAGTGTTACAAGGGATCCTTGTCTTATAGGGCTGCTGTATGGCTCCATGCTTATGCGTAAGTGGGAGTGTGGGGCCTGGAGGGCCCGTGCTCCCACAGACACATATCATTATGCACAACTGGGAAGCTTGGTGAGAGCACGGGACTGAAAGGGCCCCATGCTCCCACCAACACATTCCATTTACTACTTACATTACACTTAAAAAAAAAGAAGGAAATTCTTTGCAATAACTTTGTTAATGTATCAGTTAGGGTTGTTTCCACACCGACAAAAGTGTGGAAATTCCATGTTAGGGTTAGTACCCCTCCTCCTTCCCTCCTTAAAACCCTAACTCCACATTCACACACACACACACACACACACACACACACACACACAACATTGTACAACACTGTACCACTCCAGCACATCTGTAAGAACAATAATCACAACACTGTACTAATTTCACATAACACAATGTAATGAAAAAACAAATACAGTATAAGTGACTCTATACAGCCAACACAGTATGATGACACATTACTGCTGGCATATCTTCCTAATTCAATGACACTTAGTCTGTACACATTTTCAAAATAATGATTTATATGTGTCATAATCAACAATTAGGTCACTGCAAGTATCGGCGCTACCACATAGGCATGTGGTAGCAGGACAGATGCACCTGACACTTACACAGTACTTTGGAGATACTGCTCCAGTGGGAAACTACCACCAACACATGTTGCTATGCTGCTGTGTTACATGGAAATACTCATTAACAGTATGTTGTGGTTACCTTTGCATCTTAAAACTGTTGCTTTTAAATCTTACTTGTAAACTATGCTACATGACATTTATTTTATTACTACCACAGTTTGTTATTAGGACTTACTCACTGACTCACAAAATAAAATGCAAACATGCAATGACTGCTGCTAGGCTCACAGAAACTGTCATTTCTAATACACTATGTGTGGATGACATACTGTGTGTTTCAACAGCTGTTAACTATTGAAATATAGGCATCTACACCATGATTGCTTAGCATGAGTTTGTACCCCCAAGCCACCATGATGGCTGCAGAACTCATACACTTGGTGGACTGTGATGATGCCTGGGTCTTGTGGTATGTTTACAGAGTTGTATGTCACTTCTGTTAATGGTTCCTGCTTGTCCCTGGTTGCTTGTCTTGCTTTGGCCCTTCTCTTCCTTGCATGTGTGTGTGTTGAGGGGGGGTGGAGGGAATGTGGAGTTAAGGTTTTGATAAGGGGGTATGGGGGTAGGATGGTGGGGTGCTAACCTAACATGGAATTTCCACACTTTTGTCGATGTGGAAACAACCCTAACTGATGCATTAACAAAGTTTTTTGCAAAGAATATACATATATATATATATATATTCTTTGCAAAAAACTGTGTTAATGTAACAGTTAGGGTTTTTTACAGTGACAAAAGTGAGGAAACTTGTCATTAGGGTTACCACTCCTTGCACCCCACAACCACCCCACCCCCACCAATAGGCATTGGGTGTGCATTGGCGTCATCTGCCCTAACTTTCACTCCGTTCCATGTGTAAATAATCTGAAGTGGTGCAGTATAGGAGAATGGGGTGAGGGTTAAGACTAATGACCAATGCACACCCCAATGCCTATATTGGTGAGTGGGGTGGTCATAAGTAAAAGGGTGGTAAATCCCACGGCAAATTTCCTTGCTTTTGTCACTGTAAAACCCTAACTGTTGTATTAATGCAGTTTTTTGTAAAGAATCTTCTTTCTTTTTGAGAACACATAGTAAGGTACAATGTCATGCAAGTTGGTGGGAGCATGGGGTCCCCACCAACTTGCAAATTTCTGCCTAACATAACAGTACAAGAACTGAATATCATATGTATTGGTAGGAGCATGGGGCCCTTCGCGCTCCACACTACCACCAGTTTGTCCATTTCTGCCTAACATCACAGTACAAGTACTAAATATCATATGTATTGGTGGGAGCACATATTGCTTAGTATACAGGGCCCTTTGGGCCCCATGCACCCTTCCATATTGTCCAGCACTCCATAACCACATACATCTGCCATACATTTTTACCTCTTATATACCTTATCATGAAATCTTCCTACATAACCAAATATATGCTCACCATGCCTTTCTCAATGCACAGAAATGTTTTCACAGTCACTATAATGAACATGCTCCACAACACAGCAACTGTAACTGGCACCAACACAAAAATTGAAACAATCCAAGTTCGGTGATGACTCTTTCTACATACCAAATTTCATACAAATCATGCACATGGTTCAAAAGTTACTGAAGTGAAACAAACCAAATTTTCATTCGTCGGAGAGGAATAATTCCACACCTGTTTACATTTCACATACCTAACCACTGAAAAGTACATCCATGGCAGTAAGGCTAGCTACCCAAAAAATTTCAAGCCACTAGCACAATGCAAAACACTATCTGCGAAATGGAAACTGCTCCATGCAGTAGCTCTGCAACAAATTTGTTTTCCAACACCTAAACACCATAATTCACATCTACAGGACATCTCAACACTCTCCTCATTTCAAGTTAAAACACCATACAGTTTCAGAGATATTCAATTTCAAAGTTTGTGCACCTTTAAGAATTGTTTGATTGCGAGAATCAGCCACAACCCACAAAATGGTGGACCTTGTGGATGAAAATGAGCTAAAATGGTGGACCTCCCAACAAAAAAAATCTTTGATTGCTAGGGGCGGCAACTTCAAACCCTTATTACTCTGGAACAGAACAACAGTTTTTCAGAAAAAAAAACTGACATACTCCATAAACAAAGGGCTTTCTATATGCCAAGTTTCAGAAAAATCAACCACAAAGAGGCTGTGCCATGTGTCATGGAAAACAGCATGCAATAATAGCAGAAACTGCATTTTTGGCACTTTTCTGCACAAAAACCGTATACACTAGTGAAATAGAAATTAGTAAATAAAGAGAAGTACCATGCCAATGCATGTACATCAAATATTACCCAAATATCTTCAACAGTTCCAGAGTGGCACAAGCAGAAAAGTGCACACAAGTGGTGAAAAATTACTTGTCAACAGCAACATTTTCTCGTGAAATCTTCTAACAACAGCACTGCAGCCCAACACCCATATATACAAAACAATCTGAAGTCAGTCAAATACATCCTTGCTGTACTCCAAAATATGACATATTCACTGTTTTCACAATGCACACATATATATTTGCCCATTATTAACTATAGTGACAGACCTCCCCCCAGAAAAGAATTACTTTAGAACATAGCAATATTTTTTAATGAAATCTTCAAAGGACACCACCAAAGCCACCCAGCACCCATGCATACAACCCAATCTGAAGTCACTCAAATGCATTTTTCAACAGCTGCTGGGATCGCGGAGTTCTTAGGGCCCCACGCTCCTACTAACTCATCCATTTCTCCCTAACATCACAGTACAAGTACTGATTATCATATATATTGGTGGGAGCGCATATTGTTGGAAGCATGGGGCCTAGCACACCTAAACACCATAATTCAAATCTACAGGACATCCCTCAATACTCTCCAATTTTCAAGTTATAAGACCAAATCATTTCTAAGATATTTAATTTTAAAGTTTTAGCACCTTTAAAAATTCTTTAATCGAGAGAATCAGCCACAATCTCATGATCAAAGATCATCTTTGATCATGAAGGGACATCTGGTCGTGAAATCTGGGATATCTGACCCTCTCAGAGACATCTGGTCCAGCAAAAATCTAGCCATATCGTTCCATACTTGCAATTGAAGCTCGTGATCAAATAATTCTTGTGATCAAAGAATTTGCAGGCTCGTGATCAAAGACTGTTAGCGAGCCACAATCAAAGAATTTAAAAGTTTAAAACTCTATTTTTTGACACAAGTACATTAAACCACAGGCATGGCTCAATAGAGGGAAGCCCCCTGAGCAAAACCCATCCAGGTTTTACTTCAGAAGTCACCCCGGGCTAAGATAGTTGTTTTTTTCTAACCCCAAACTGAAAACAAGATGGCAGCTATCGCGATCTATAAATTTCTCATGATCAAAGCTTCTGATCATGAGCCTGCAAATTCTTTGATCATGAGGAGTGACCAAATGGCCCAAAACCCCATTCTTCTTTCGCAAAATAACCGTATACATTTTTCCATGGACTTATAATGGGAGCTAAAAGGTTTAATAACTTTTGGATGGATTAATATTTTTTCACCAAACAAAAAGTGGCATTTTCCTTGACCCAAGCTCTTTCTATGTGACAGGTTTCAGACCAGCACACTACACAGCAGTCGCGCAGCACTACAGACAAAATCCAAAAACTGCACAAAACGGACGAAAAGTGCATTTATCAATGATTCACTATGCAAACACCGTATGCCTGACTGAAACACAATTTGGCAAGTCAAAAGATCTGTCATGCACCACTGCACATACCAAATTTCATGCAAATCCATTGAATGCGTCCAAAGTTATTTTCGTGCAAAATTTCAAGTTTAACATTAAAGTGCCTTCATAGTTAGGGGAGTGACTGCACCTAAATATATATATATATATATACAGACATACATATATATATATATATATAAAATACAAAATCACACATGCCCCCACAATGCAAAGCATCATGGGCTGCAAATGCAAATCACCACAGAATGTTATGCTGGTCCAACTTTAAGCAGAATTGCATGGTGCCAAAAGGCCTCTCACACAGTTTGCAAAGGGTGCTAACAGAAGACATAGACACGTGTTTCATCCTACCAGGACTCATCAGTATGCCTCGTCTGTTTGACACCCCAGTGGAATGGACCAGCTACCCTATAGGCAGTGTGCCTTGGATATATTGTGGTGAACCCATTAAAATAAAAACTATTTAAAAGACAAAGAACCTCTGTGCGCAAACACTGAGGCAAGGGTTACCCAAAGGGCATTTGGCTGGGAAGCCAAGTTTCAAGAAAATACAAAATCACACATGCCCCCAATGCAAAGCATCATGGGCTGCAAATACAAATCACCACAGAATGTTATGCTGGTCCAACTTTGAAAAGCAGAGATTGCATGGTGCAGGCTCTCACACAGTTTGCAAAGGGTGTAACAGAGACTCCTGGTGAGACCAAAACCGTGTCACTGTCTTCTGCACCCCCTTTACAACAATGAGCCTTTCTTCATCCAATTCTATGTGGACCAACTCTTTGTCTGTGTTCATTGCATAAGCATGTGGCGAGCATCTTCTGACGCAACTGCAAAAACCCTCAAATACCTACCTCATTGCCTTGTCTATATATATATATGTATATATATATATATATATATATTTATATACACATATACATATCATATACATATATATATATATATATATATATATATATATATATATATATATATATATATATTTTAGAGGCAAAAACTCTGTTTAATGCATCAGGGTTGTTCCACAGAGACAAAAGTAAGGAAATTAGGTGTTAGGGTTGAAACCCCGGACACCTCAACCCGCCCCAGCTGGCATCAGGGTGCGATTGGGGTCATCGGCCCTAACTCTCACCTCATCACATGTAAAAAGCAGAGGTATAGGAGAATGGGGCAAGAATTAGGACCGACGACCCCAACGCGCACCCTGATGCCGGCTGGGGGGGTGGGCTTGAGGTGTCCAGGGGGGGTTTCAACCCTAACACTGAATTTCCTTACTTTTGTCGCTGTGAAACAACCCTAATATATTAAATGGAGATTTTGGCCTCTACTCTAATTTCCCTTCTTTTTGAGAATGATGACGAGAAATACTGTGGCCCTGCTCTCCCGCAACGTGATGTCTTGTGACATAGTAACAGGAACAGCAAAGCAAACACAAGGTGGAAATGCAAATGGTAACAGTAACAAAAACACAAGGGCAAATGACAACGCAAAGGGTAACACACACGGTGGTGCACACAGGAACAGTAACAGTAACTGGTACATAAACACAAGGGGAAACAGTAACTGTAACAGTAACAGAAGCGCATACCCTCTTTTGCTGGAGAACTGCATAGAGAAACACAGAGTGTACAAAGAATGTATGCATTGTAATGGCAATGGAAGCTTAAAACAAGCATTGGAAGTACTTAATTGCAAATATCTCAGCAACCGTACTATGTGGAAAAAAAATTTAATTTCACCAAAATCATTATTTTCCTGGCTACCATTTTGTATCACACAGCCCACATCATGACAAAAAATCTGTATCTCGCATCATTTTTGAGATACGAGCCCTGAAAGGTGCGGCGTACGCCACCATGTTAGTCTATGGGAAAAAATGCCAACTTCAGAGTACCATAACTTTATAGCCATGCAATATTGTTTCACCAAACTGCCAAAAGGCACATCTGTGGGATATTGGCTGTGTTTTCTCCACATTTCAGGCCAAAATACCTTATCGTTCTTTTGCAGCAAGGTGGCAAAGAACTCCTGTCATTTTGGCCATAGTGTTGCAAAGTACTTTCATGATTTGTGAAAGCTTTTGCACAGATTTGCGAAAGTGTCATGAGCATGAAACTACTTTGCGAAAGTACTTTATCCAGAACTTTGAAAAACATAATTCTTGGGTGTTTAACCCCAAAATAAAGACATGGCTAGCATACTCAGGCTCCTACTAGGTGAACACAAAAAGAATTGTGTCCCTAGATGGTCCCAATTTTAAATGGCAAGCATTTTTCTGATCACCAACTGAAAACAAAATGGTGGATTTGCGAAAGTACTAGGGCCATTTCTGACAGTAAAAAGTGCATTTGCGAAAGTGTTGAACTTTTTGTTAACTTTTCCATTGACTTGTAATGGGAACTTGTTTTTTGAATAACTTTTGAACCATTCAATATTCTTTCACGAAATCTTCAAAAGGCACACTGGGGACCTTGGCCACATGTTCCCTGAAGTTTTTGGACTGGTTGCGCAAACCGTGCTACCTGTAGGTGAGAGCACAGAAATTGCAAAAAAGCATAATTATGCAATTGGTTGTTGCTTAATAACTCAGCATCCCTATATATCGCCAGTACAAAACTTGGCTTATCCCAAGACCTGCCATGCCCAATTGCACATACCAAATTTCAGGCAAATCCGTTGAACAGTGGCAAAGTTATTAAGGTGCAAAATTTGACCCTTTAACCTTAAAAGTGCTACTCAACTCTAACTATGGTAGCACTACCGTACTACCATAATATATAAATATATATATGTGTGTGTGTGTATATATATATATATATATACACACACTCACATATACATACATACATGTAATCATTGCTGTTTATTCTCTCACAGGTCACCCAGCCATACTTTGGCTGCACATTTTTTGGCTTGCTGAGGAATTTGCTGTAGGACAACTGTCAAGCCAGCAAAGGTAAGAATTTTTTTTGGGGGGGGTATCATTTAGAAGCAAGTTTCATGAATGGTTTCGTATTGACTTCTTTATAGGTTTTCTTTGTATCCTCCGGATTCATACCAGTTGCATGAGTTGTTATTTGAAATTGAAAAAAGCACAGATGGCAGCACACAGCACCAAAATGTTGCCTGCAAACAGACAAAGAAGAAATAATTATTAATTCATTGCACTAACACATTCTGTTCTAAGTGTAGCAGTTACAGGTACTGTCTGTTATATCTGGCTTAAAAGATACCAAGCTATTAATAAGTTACACCAAGACCAATAACAAGTTTAGTGTGTGTGACATGCACTTTCCTAGTGTCTTAACCTAAGTTACAATCCAAAATGTCTTGTCATAGAAATCATAGGAAAGTATCAGGTACTTTAGCCGTTAGGCCATTATTGACCTGCACAATTTATATACTCAACTGGTACAGGTTATCAATACTATGTTTGTCTAGGGCTGATTTAAACTGGTTCATGGTGTTGCAGGAAACCACTGTATTAGGCTATGCATTCCACTGTGCCACTACACATTGAGAGAACCAGCCCCTCTCTGATTTTTATTATGCTTCTCTCCTTTAAGTTGGTACTGATGGCCCCAATTAATGACTAAATTTGGTCTTTTCTCTAATCTTATACATTTCCAATTGTCTGGTGCTTTACTTGCCTTATATATCAGACTCATATCTCCTTTGTATCTCCTATATTGCAGTGAGAACAGACAGAGATCTCTCAGTCTCGCTTCATAGGAGAGATCTTTCATCCCCATGACCCTCCTCATCACATGTCTCTGCACCCCCTCCATCCGCCTTACATCAGTTTTTAATTTTGGTTTCCAAACACTACCAGCATGATCCAAATGGGGGCGCACCAGGGACACAGAAAGACAGACAATTATCTCCCTTTCTCTGCTTTTTATATTTTTTATAATAGAGGCCAGACTACCATAAGCTTTTTTAGTAGTAGAGGAGCAGTAGTAGGTAAATTCTCATCTTTATTAATTCATATTCCCAGATCTTTCTCTACTTCTGTAGGGGATACATTAACTCCATTTATATTGCAATTATATTGTAGGTTTTTCCCACAAATGCATAATCTTGCATTTTGCTATATTCAATTTTAGTTTATTTTCCATAGCCAATACTGCTAATTTATCTATGTTTTCCTGGAATGGTTTTGCATCTTGTGCATTTGTGACTACCTTTCCCAGCTTCATGTCATCTGCAAATTTATCTAGCTATGCATTGGAGTTACAATTTAAGGATGATACCAGAATATTAAATAGGACAGGACCCAAAATGGATCCCTGTGAAATTCCACTAAACACTTGAGACCAACCAGACATAAATCCCTTTATGCACACACAATGTTTTCTTCCAACCAACCAGGCTGTAATCCATTTGATGATATTAGAGTCTACCCCTAATTCCCTCAAATTATTGATTAATTCCTGATGTGATACGGTATCAAAGGCTTTTTCAAAATCTATATGCAGTACATCTATTGACAGATTATTATCGAGGGCAGCACTCACTAAATCAAAAAAATAAAGTAAGTCTGTCAAACATGACCTTCCCCTTGTGAACCTGTGCTCTCTGATGTCCCTATGCCCTATCTCCTGTATATGTTTTTCAATATATTCTTTAACAACAGACTCCAAAACTTTGCTAAGGATGCTAGTCAAAAGAATAGGACAGTAATTAGCATTCAGATTTAGAACCCTTTTTATGTATGGGGACCACATGACCCGAATAAAACTTTGTTCAATCCCATGGCATTCTAAAGTAAGCCAGTGACTGATGTGTACAAAAAATATGTTATCTGCTGTACATGCCACCTACTTTGTATGATTTATGCTGACTTGAAAAAATAAAATATCTAAAAGAAGTGATGAAATAAGACTGATATACTTACCTGAAACTGATATCCTATAGGTGGTTGTAGACAGTACTGCAGTCATCCTGTCCTCCGGTCTGTTACACTGTTTGAAACTGGAAACCTGTTAAAAAAAGAAAACAGTTGACTGTATATGTTTCTCAAGTGCATCTCTAAAAATGCTAAAAGAAGCATTCACACAGCTCAAGGAAACTCCATAGTATGACAAATTAGTACATACTCACTATAAACTACTGATAATAAGAAGTATGGTGGCTGTGGCTGGATGCGGGCTCCTTCAAGCAGGTCCTGGTCACAGGAACACATTCCCTCTCACTGTCATAGTGACTGGTGGCTTTGGCTGGCTGGTGGTTACTTCTCGTCATGGGCACATAAACACATTCTCTCTTTCTACTAGACAGATTGGTGGCTTTGGCAGGCTGAAGGTTACTTCTGGTCATGGGCAGAGGAACACATTCTCGCTCACTGTCAGACAGGCAGCTGGATGGCTGGTTATGGTGTGTTACAGTCTTTCAGTATCACTCAGGAGCAAAATATCTTCAAATGGCAGGATTTAAGTGGTTACCACCTACTACAAATGGACAGTTGTGTTTATGAGGCTGACTGTGTTTGCTAATGACAGCACACATTCTGTTAAAAAGCAGGTACCCACTTTCAGGTACACAGCTGTCCTCACACATATATAATAGCTGACCTGCTCCACTATTGAGGGGTATTAAAAGTTCCATGCACTTCCCTCCACCTACAAAGTTATAGCATCCCTAATGTACACCCCCATAAAAACAGAGCTATGCCTGACATGCCCCCAGGATGTACCCCAGACCAACTTTGAAGAGGCAGTGATTTAACATGAACAGACTGAGGCTGTTTACATACAGCCACCTTTAATTTCTTTTTCTCTGGTTCCCAACTGGGGTCACTAAAATCATCATCATATTCCTCATCCACATCCACAATGGCAGTTTGAATGCTGTTCTGTGGAGAACAAGTGCCAACCACAGCATCATTATGATAATACAATATTTTTTCTACAACATTTGAAGGGTGGGATGGCACAGGCATAACCTCATCAATAGCTCTGGAAATGGGAGACTGCAATGACTCTTCGTCAGCATCAGAATCGTGTTCAACCAATGTGGGGACAGGGATGGGGACATCAGGGAGAGTGACATCTATGACACTCTGATTCACAGTCATGGCTTTAGACTCCACAATATTAGGGAAACTGGTTAACATGTTGTCACGGGTTGAACATGGGGAAATACTCATGCCATCAGCAATTTCCCTACCACCAGCAGGGACAACAGCATCTCCAATCATGACTGAAGCTACTGATTGTGCTGTGAAAAACATAGTCAGAGAAATCCCTTTACTGCCATCAACTATGCATTTCTGTTGTGTACTACTACCATGCCCATGGCCATTCTTGCCACTGGCAGTAGTGCCATGACCAGAAGCATCTTTGCATACATGCATATCTCAATGCAGATTTGTTTTGGGATTACACAGACAGTTCACAACAAACTGAAATTTCTGAAATTTGGGGTGGATGGGAAGTCAAAAAACAACAATTGTGGCTTACAGATGCTGACTGGGCACTAAACAGATACAAATGCACAGGCACAGATTGCACACTATAAAGAGATGCAGTCGCACAGGCACAAAAACACCTTAACTACTGTTCACACAAATCTAAAACTGGAAAAATAAATTATACATTTTGGCAGTTGGGGGGGTGCTGCAGTAGCAATTCACTATCTAGGTCAGTATCAGTGGCTCAGCAGGTAGCACACTTGCCTCTGAGGCTGGGAGATCAGAAGTCTGTGGGTTCCATCCCCACACCAGGCACTTGGGTTAATATCCCATTACTGACACTGTAGTGCAGCATGAGGGGGGTGCTGCACTCCTGAGGTGCCATCCTTCAGATGAGTCATTAAACTGAGGTCCCATCTGCCTGTTCTGGTGGTAGTTCAGGTGGATGTTAAAGATCCCCTGGCACTTCTTGAAAAGAGTAGGGGTGTTTTTTTTATTAAAGTAGACAATACAATATACAAAGGAAAAAAATAATAAAATCAAACACAAAGGGAAATACAAATCATATCATGTAAAATGCAGTAAGAAAGGAAAAAAAATTCTATACAGAATTAATTCATTCAGTAAGTAGTGGACCACCCAAAATAAATATTGCTAGAGAGGAAAAAAAAACATAAGCATAAATTAAATCAAGCGAGAGAAAACTCCAATGCTGTACAATAATTAAAGGGAAAACAAAGAAACTCAACTAATACAAAGACTCTGGAAAAAAAACTTCTAAGGTAAAAATACATAGTCAAGATGTAATCATTTAAACTTAATAAAAAAGTAAAGCCCTTTCCATTTAAGATTAGTAATGGATGGTCCATATAAAATCATCTCATGTGCTTTAATCTGTCACAATGCATTTTCGCATAACAGTTGAAAAACCGGGAAAGGCATTTGTTGCTGTCTCAACACCCATTGTGCCAGGGTATTCCAAAGACAACATTTCAACACTGCGAATACCACCGTTAAAGTGCCCCTATTAAATTTCAACCACAAACTGCAATTACCCAACACCAAAGCACCATAAGTGAGATTCTGCATCCAGGGGAGATTCCAAGCCTTAGCCAAGAATAGCCATAAGTTCCTTGAATAGACACAGTGAAGGACAAAATTATCCATGAACTCCACAGGGGAGCCACACCCGAGGAATGGGCTTGTATATTCTTCCACTGTCTTGTGTTTGTTATTACCCCACATGTACAGTCCCCCATATGCACTCAACCACACTGTTTCCCACATGTAGTCTGGGATCCCAGTTTCATTCAACATTTTCAAGACATTGTCTGTATCCCTAGGTAGGCAGTGTTTGAATTTGGGGGCTGTTGGACCCATGGTATCCAAGACAAATTGATACAACTGCACTCTAGAGTACTCCATTGAAAATACTTTAGTAATCTTCTTTGTAATTTCTGAATGGTGGATTTCAAAGAGGTGGGAATGGAAAAAGACTGAGAAATTTTTGGGGGGAGATCAGTTCATTTAGAGGTGTATGTTGACCAGTTGTTCAAAAACCGTTTGTGGACCAGGGTGTCAGTCATGATCCACAGACCTTTAATGGAGTGTACCCAAAAAAGCATATAAATAAAATAATTGAATCTACCATCCTCAACCTCCCCAGACAAGTAAGTAGACCCCCTTTTCACAGGGTTAAGCCAACTACCCCATAGCATACTAAAAAATATGCTGTACACCCTTGTCTCCAAGGCAAGAGGTACTGCAAAAAATAGAGGCAATGTAGGTCTTTCTAGAAAGGAGATATTTTTTTATTATTGAAATTCTTTTCAGTTTTAATAATTTCCAACTCTTCCAAACCTGTACCTTTGTGTTCACAAGCTGCTAGGACCATTTGCCAATTGGTGAGTGCCAAATCCATGGGTACAAAAGTAATCCCTAATATTTTAACCAGACCCGAAGTCACCAGGAATTGTCCTATCATTGCTGGGGAGTTGGTATCAGAATCCTACCAGACCAACCTACACTTCCCCAGGTTCAAACTTGCACCTGAAGCCACTGAGTAATCCTCAAGTTCCCTGCTTGCTTCCAGAACACTGGCTGTGTCCTGAAGAAGAAATAAACAAGTATTGTCAGCATATGATAATATTTTAAACTCATCCACCCCCTTTGGCCATCAGTCCATGGATCCTTGGGTTGTCCAAAATGTGTTGAATAAAGGGGTTCAGTGTCACAGTATACAACAGCAGACTTAATGGGTAGCCCTGATGGATCCCAGTATGGACCACCACCTCAGGCTCTACTACTCCCCAAACGTACGGACTCCAACAGCCTCCTTGGTACAGCATTTTTATTTTCACTACAAATGAGGGGGGAAGTCCACAAGATTCTAGGGTCTGAAACAGAAATGAGTAGTTTACGGCATCAAATTCCTTTTTCTGATATAGGGAGATGATCCAACCCTCCTTCCCAGTTTTGAATACCATTCCCATAGTTCTCTTAAAATTATCAAAGGGTAATGAATGGATTGGTCAGGTAAACTGCAAAACTGAAAAGGGTGTATAAAATATTTAGCCAGTGACCGTAGGGGAAGAAGTAAAATACTGGTCAGAATCTTAAAATCACTATTCAGTAGGCTTATAGGTCTCCAATTATGAAATAAGGACCTGTCCCCTGATTTAAATAAATAAATAATAAGACTTTCCAAAAAATGGGTAGGTACAAGGTTTGTGGAAAACAAAATAGGCAAATGTGTGTTCAAGGCACAAAGCCAATTCCAGGGCAAAGGTTTTATAAAAGTCGAAAGGGGAGACCATCCAGGCCAGGGACAGTACCAGAGTTTCTGTTATGAATGGAGTCAAGTTTTTCTTGATAGGTAATGTTCTGTGTGAGTAAAGTCAATTCATGTTCTGAAAAAGGATATTTCTCAAGAAACTAAATGTACAGGCACTATCCCTCTGTCTGAACCCCCACCAACAGGGCCATGGGGTAGCTATAATATCAAACAGCCCTTGGGGGAAGAGACTAATGTACCAGTACTGTCTTGTAAACTAGAGATGGATGAGGCAAACTCTAAGATTTTCATGCCACACTAGGGTCAAAAAAGGGGGTTTTATGTGACCCATACATCAATTTGGCTCTTCATACTTGTCCTATCATATTGGAGTGTTTTCAACTGATCCTTAACGGCCTCTATCGTATGGGAGAGATCAGCTCCCTTTGTTGCTGGGAGAGAGAATACAGATATTGAAGTTTCCTTCACAGAGTCAGATATTTAAATTACTGGTTTCTAGAGATGTACTTTCCATACTGCTGAAACAGTATCTCAATATCTTCTTTTGTTTGCTGCCACCAGTCTTCAATGTCTTTGTACAGTTCAAACACTGAGGCCCGGGCTGCCAAAAGTTGCCTGACCTGTATTTTTGCCAGTGGGGTTGCCAATGTCTGGACATTCAATTTCCATCTAGATTTTAGAATGGGGAAGGATGTATCTAGGGATAATGTCAAGATGATCATCTGATGATCTGAAAACTTGATGGGGCAGAGGGTAGTAGAGGTCACTGTCAGATGTTTGGAAACAAACAAGTAATCTATTACTGAATGATATTGTGCCCTTCTATATGTAAAATAATGGAAAATTGTGATGTGTGAATTTCAATTAACCAAACCAGCGGTAGTAATACATTGCTTAAAAGCCAGGGAATCAAAATAGATCTTTGCCCCCGACTGCGATCCCCTTGGGACCTCCAGGGAACAGTTAAAGTCCCCTCCCAAACACTATCATGCCAGCAGTAGAAAGATAGGGCTGAACCTGGGAGAATAAATTAGTTCTTTCTGCCTTGTACAGGGGAGCATAGATGTCAAAATATCTACATGGTTCCCCATCCCAGTACCCATCCAAAATCAGAAACCTACCTGGAATTAAGTCAATCAGCCAAAAAAGAGAGAAATAGGAACCCTTAAACAAAAAGCCTACCCCAACAGCTCGATCTGTCCCAAACGACCAAAACAATAGTCCCCAGGGCCATTCTGACTTGTTAGATTGAAGCTGAAACCTTGAGGATAACCAAGTCTCTTGTACCAACAGACAGTCAATATCAGAATCATCAATCAGCTGAAAAATAGCCTGTCTCCGTTTTGAGTTACACAAGCTGTGGCAATTTAAAGATGGCACTATTGTTATTGATGTGTCCAAATGATAAAGACAGATCTCAGGTCTTTTTCCTCTATTTCTTCTTTTTACCTGTGTACAGTTTGTCTGGAAGAGAAGATGGGACATCTTCCGCGTCCATTAAGTCCTTTGAGTCCTCCACTCTCTCTGAATCTCCCCACTCTGATGAGCCCAAGATCTCAAATGGGTTTTATGATTCTATGGGGGAATTCTTTTTTTGGCAGTCTCCTGGTAGATCTGTGTACTAGACCCCGTAATATACATCGGGTAGAGGGACACTACTTCCCTGACTTGAGCTGCTGTATACTTGTGTTGTACCTTTTAAACATTTAGGCAATACACCTTACTTATACTAAATTCATTTATCAGACAGCTTGGTGCACGAACTCCGTGAACACTCGCCACTACTTCCGGGTTCGGATCACTATTTAAACTTGTCCTGCAGTGAGTGAAAACAGTATAGCTGCTGCTAGTTGTGTGAGACACTGCTCTGCACATTATATGGCTGCAGAATAACTATTTAAATCAAATTTACTTGTCTGTGTACTAAAGACCCGTAATATACATCGGGTAGAAGGACGCTACTGTCCAGACTTGAGCTGCTGTATACTTGTGTTGTGCCTTTTAAACATTTAGGTGATACGCTTTACTTTTATTAAATTCACTTGTCAGGCAGCTTGGTGCACGAACTCCATGACAACTCGCCACTACTTCCGGGTTCGGATCACTATTTAAACTTGCCCTGCAGTAAGCAGGGCGAACTTGAGCAGGGCAAGCATGAGTCATTTGTATGCAAAGACATGCGCAAAGACATGCGTGTCCCTGCACATGTTTAGCAGGGAAACGGGAGACTATAGGCCAGGTGAGGTACATAGTCTGTATGTGTTGTGTACACTCTGTTAATGGCGAATGCATATGATTAGCAAGCAGAAGTGACTGTGCATACAAGAGCAGTCTACAGCTCATAAATCAGCTATTATCCTAAATATACCTTGTTTGTATTGTTTGCCAGCATACTATCCAGTTTCTGGAGCCCTGTATCCCTCCAGAAAATTAGAGGAGGAGTTGTAGTTCTCTTGGGTTCTGACAAAACTATAAACTCACACTTCCTGTTCTGAATTTCCTGGGACTGTGTGTCTATTAGTTTGAAAACGATTGTAACCAGTACTGAAAGTGACAATAATAGTTCTGAAATTCATTTAAAGCTATTTTAAGAACCAAGCACAGTGTGACCTTGGAAAGAGTTTCTGGGTCAAATATAGCTACTTAGCTTAGCTCTGCATCTGCGCATGCCTTGTGAGATTAGCGATTCAGCAATTTAGTAACACACAGTTTCCAAGATAGATTGCAAAAATAGTCCAAGAAGGGTAAGGATATTATACTACATTGTATAAGGGTTGGAAAATTGGTTAATTTGCTAACAATTAGTTGATTCTAAATAACGCTGTTAAACAGGGATAATGAATTCTAAACATATAGTTGTTGCAGCAAACAGCACTTACCCAAGCAAAGAAACTAACCTTAACATTATGACTTTAGAAGGAGAAATAGGCATACAACGTACAGCCTGCCATATGTATAAACTAAAATTGGTTCTAGCTAGTCCAATTCTTAGTTTTACTTGTGATAAGTGCCTTATTAATAAAACAATGGAAGAAGAAATAGCTGCTTTTGTGGAAAGACTGTTATACCTAGAGAATGGTCAGGCAGACATGTTTAGATGTCATTATGAGATTGGTAAACAAGTTATATATAAATCTAACATAGCAACCCAGACTGAAATCCTTATATCAGAACACATACTGGTAACAGGGACATCTAACAACAGAGAAAATTGTTTAGATAATCAAAGAAAAAGGGTTAAAGAAGACAATATAGAAGAACAAGAATATAACCCAGACTGGGCCTTAGTGTTCACTTCTAAGAGCACCAAAAAAGGGACGGAAAGCAGACAAGTTTCAAATTCCATGCAAAATGGTTTTCAGGTTCTTTTACATGAGTTCAATACAAATACTAATCTAGAGGAAGAAAATATAGAGGAAAATGGGTTAGATTCAGGGAATGATGTTAATAAAGATACAATAACATCACCATTGCTCATAGATCTTGAATCACCACCCTGCCCAATTGTTACAAAAAATGTACTCTGTATAAATAAAGATACAAAAAGGAACAATACATTGACAAACAAAACAAATGATGGCTCGCCGTTACCCCAGACTTCTCATTCCCAGTCTATTATTGATATGGATACAGCCGAAGTCACCACCACCAAGGAACAACAAAGACACATGTATATAATGGGAGACTCAATGATTAAACATATTGTTAGGGCAATCTGTAACCCCAATAAAACAAATTGAACATTTCAAGCTTTAGGGGTGCTAAAGTATCAAATATAACAAAAATGATAAATTCTGGAGGTCACGTGCTGCAGCGCTCCTAATGGCAGCATAATCCACAGCTCTCCCCCTCTCAGCCAGCTAAATCTTTTTCCTACCGACTTCGGGGACATTATCTCAGTGCTTATTCCTCTACCATAGCTCTCAGAAGACCAGCAACACCCTTTATTGGCGATTAAGTGGTTTTTCAAATCATTTACGCCAGGGTGCGACGAATGACCATGGAGGCCGAGATGAAGTCCGTTGGGGCCAAGCACACGCCGCCGAGCACACCGGAGAAAGCAGCTAAAAAATCAACAACCCTGCCTACAGGTTTGGGTGCTAAATCTGGCTCCACTAGCGCCTCTGCTAACCTGCTCACCGAGGATCGCTTTCTTCAGGAACTGATCCCGTTTTGGGAAACGCTGCAGGACATCTCATCAGAGCTGAAGTCCATGCGCAACGACCTTGCCTCGCTGACCATCCGAGTCGGCGACTGTGAAGCTTGAACCTGCTCCTTGGAATCATGGAAGGCTAAATGTGATCCTGAAATCGTTATGCTCAAACAGCAAATCACCAAATTAAAACAAAAGACGGAAGACTTGAGGGACGTAGCAGGAGGAACAATATTCTAATCCTGGGTCTACCAGAGGTGGAGGAAGGGCCAAATATCTTGTCCTTTGTTCAAAAGCTCCTGAACAAAATTGTTGGTCCCTTGCCTATCAACCCCTTCTACCACATCGAGCGTGCACATAGATCTTTAAAGCCAAAGCCACCGCCCGGTTCCCCCCCTAGACTCATAATAATCAAATTGTTTAGCTACCTCGAGAGGCAACACATCTTGAGCAAAATTAAAGGCCTTCAAGTGGTTCTGTGGGAAAACCACACACTGAGATTCTCCCAAGATCTGCCTTTCGAAACCTGACAGAGGAGATGTGATTTCCATCCGACAGTGACCAAGCTGATAGCTGCTGGGATTAAATTTCGCATGAATTATCCAGCTAGGTTGCAAGTCCAACTCGACAATGCATGGCTCTCTTTTGAAAATCCGGAACAAGCCAAAGTTGAGCTTACCCAGAGACTACCTGATTTGTTCAGAGCTGGCTGACTTGCACTGTTAATGCTAGATCAATGTCTGCTTACCTCTGTTGAGCGATTTCGTGTGATTTAATATGCCGTCCTTTGTTTTCTTATAAGCTGGGATTGGGTTTTCTGGGTGGCGGGCTGGATGGTCCTTCGTGGTGATTGGGGGTGGAGGTGCTCATTGGGGCCTGGTTTGCGGCCTATATTTTCTGCGAAAGACGCCTCTATCTATTGGCCCGAGGAGGTGGGATAGGAACCCTTTTTTCTGCTTTTGGTTCCGGTGGTTTGTTTTGTTGTCGGACCAATTGGGTTCCCATCAGTTTACCTTCCCCTTCCTCTTCCTGTCATCGGATGGCCTTTCCGTTTGCATGGAGATCTGTCCCTTTTGCTCCTGATCCTGATATCAACTGACGGGAGCGATCGCCTCAATAGTCAGCTGGCGCATACCTTCTCCCACTTTAGCGACTGTCTCTTGTTCTGGTAGGTCTGGTTACTACCTTGAAGTCATGAATTTTGAATTTTGTTTACTGTTTTTTTGGCTATGGATTAATAGCCCTGATTTCCATTTACTTCATGCTGGGGGGGGAGACGGGACGGGCGAGCCTTGGGGAAGCTGCCTCGGAGCCCAACTTTGGGGGGGACTGCAGTTCCCGTGTTTTTGTCCCTTTTCTGCCTTATGATTTCAGTCCATATTTTATCATGCTATATCAGTGGGGGCAACAAGCAGGGGTTGGTTTCTGGTAAGTGTGGGTCTGCTAGTCCCGGGGCCCAATCCCTATCCAGGACACAAAGTTGGTATGGTCATATTTCCCTGAATTTAAAGGATTTCTTGTAAATAGTTTTTGGGGTACTTTAGGTTTATTCAAAGTTCATGATAATTGGGGGTTGGGTAGGGGTATGTCTTAATTTTAGGGCCAGGTACCAGTAGGATTTATCTTTCCAGATGGAGAGTTATATTTCCAGTTACATTTAAATTCATTAGGGTTTGGCCAATCACTAAGGTTATTTTCTCAGGGTTTTTGGGGAGGAAGCCTCGGAGAGTTTCAAACTTTGGAAATTATTAAAAGGGAAGTCTTGGCGTAATCCACATGCCATTATCTGCACTGAGGGCTGAAGTTTCTAAGTCCTTTCAAATATTATACTAATCAATATGGCTGTGAGACTGCTTAATTTGCAAGTTGGAATGTTCGGAGGCATCAATGATTCTCTTAAAAGGCACGAGGTCTTTTGAATTGCTCCCTTGAATGTGGACATAGGGTTCATGCTGGAAACTCACCTGGCTGCCTCTGAGGCAAAGATTACATGAGCAAGGGTTCACTCAAATTTTCACTGCGTCCGGCTTGCAAGCTAGCGGGGTAGTATAAATGCACCATGTCGATTCGTAGCAGAAGACAGTATTACTGACCAAGAGCGGTAGATTTGTATTGGTCAATGGCCAGCTTCGACAACAGTAGTGTGGTACTAGGGCAATATATGCCCCTGTGGGTGGTGACCCGTCCTTCTATGTCCCTAACAACCAACCTGAGCAGATTTCTGCCCTCCCTTCTTATCCTTGGGGCGACTGGAACATAGCTCCTTCTAGTGACTAGATAAGACTTATAGACCGTTAAAACTGATGTCCCCTGTCCAACTAGCCCTTACTGACTTTACCCACCTACTGGGACTGTGCGATCCTAAGCCTTCTCAACCCAGATACCCGTCCTCACTCCTTTTACTCCCATCGATACCAAACTTGGTCAAGAATAGATTATATTTTAATTAGCTCTGCCTTAATGAGCAGTGTTCACCAAGTAGATATAGAACCAATAGTTATCTCAGATCATTCCCTGGTGTGGATTAAGACTTCCTTGGTGTCCAGGACAAAGGGACACGCTCATGGAAACTTAATTGCAAATCTTAAGGATAACCACACGGTTTCCCAAATCAAGGACATGATTCTCTTACTTAGAACTGAACAAGGGTCTGTCCACAGAGGCGACATACTGTGGTGCTCCTCAAATGTTTCATCAGGGGAACTTATCAAGATTGCTGCCACCAGGAAAAAAGTAAGAGTCCAAAATAAATTTGTTATCTCAACAGCTGAGAACAGCCGAGGACAGTCTTCTCTTTTCCAACTCCTCAGCAAACCTAACAGCTCTTATTAAGCTCAGGAATGAATACAATGACCTGACTTGGGAAAAAGCTGAATATGCTTTGTTTAAGACTAAGACCAGATATATTGATCAGGGCAAAAAACCTGGCAATATGCTAGCTCTTAGACTGAGAGAGATGGAGAGCTCCCGTCTAATCCCGGCTCTTAAATCCCAGGATGGTACCAATAAGACGTTACCTAGGGACATTGCCCAAATTTTTGAGTCTTTCTATACAGGCATTTATAGTAAGAGTTCTAATCCATTACATCCCCAGAGGATAGAGCTCTTCCTGGACGAAATCAATCTCCCTTCCTCCAGTCACACCACTGTGATATTCTATCAGCTCCCATCACTTTAGGCGAAGCGGAAGATGCAATCAACGAGTTGTCATTAGGGAAAGCCCCCGGGCCTGATGGTTTTCCTTGAATTTTTATAAAGTTTTTTGCAAAGAGCTCGCCCTCTTCTTCCTAACCTTTACGAATATATGTTCACTGCGGAATCGATAGACCCCTCTCTTTTAGAAGCTACAATAATTTTAATCCCCAAACCTGACAAACCCTTAACCGATCCAGCTAGTTACCGTCCAATTACACTTTTAAATTATGATATCAAAATTTTATCCAAAATTTTATCACTCAGAATTAAAAAGATATGGCTGCACCTGCTGAGTCCGGAACAGGCTGGTTTTGTCCAGGGTAGATCATCAGCCGACCATTTGAGAACTTTGTCCCATGTCTTCCAAGCGGCCCACACTTCACAAGATCCCATGGCCCTAGTTGCTCTTGATGCTGAAAAAGCTTCGACAGGGTGAACTGGGAATTTTGTGAGCCACTCTGAAAGAATGGGCTTCCTGACTCCTTATTCCTTAAGATCATGGTGATCTACAAGTCCCCTTCGCAAAAGTTTATTGTAAAGGGTTTTTTTCCTCCCGATTTCCTTTATGTGCTGGCACACATCAAGGATGTCCCCTTTCCCCTTACCTCTTCAACCTATACCTAGAACCTCTACTCATTAGCATCAAAAATTCACCATGAGTGACAGGTTGTACCATTTTCTCAATTCCCCCCTGACCGTATCAGCTTTTGCTGATGATATTCTGACTGCACCACCAACCTGAGTCATCCTTAACACAAGTATTACGAATCATTGACCGGTTTGGCCAGGTTTCTAACTACAGGCTGAATGTCTCAAATCAGTTATTTTTCCATTAAATTCTTCTACCTTCCAATCAGGCTTCACATGGTTCGGTATGAAATGGTCCCCGGTCTCATTTAAATACTTGGATATCCATGTTGCTTGGGAGGTGGAAACGGTCAAGAAACTTAATTTGGATGATGTATTAACAAAAATTCAGAGAGACTTGGACTGATGGCAAAAACTGCCAATATCCATATGGGGGCGAATCAACATCATCAAAATAAATATCTTACCCCGATTATTCTATCCCCTGAATCTCCTTAGTATTTGGCTTCACAGGCAATACTTCAGTCAAGTTAATTCTTTGCTATCCAAGTATATTTGGAATGGGAAACAACCTCGTCGCGCCTTTCTTAAACTCAGTGCACCTAGAAACAAAGGGGGTCTTCGTTTACCTAACTTCTTACTATATTACTGGGCTAGTCATCTAAACAGAGTTGGTAAGTGGTCCACCACACAGCCTAACCTGCCTCAACCAATCTGGCTACAGTTAGAGCTAAGTCTACTAGATCAGTTTAACCTACGCCCCCACCGTATCTTTTGGCACCCCTTTTCCACGCCTCCAGCCATTCGAGACTCCACTATTGGTTCTCTATTAAAATCCTTTTTCAATGCTGGAATCTTTTCAACATATCACAAACCAAGAATCTAGGACAACCTCTCACGCTTAAATCCCAATATTAAAATTGGAGGTAGCTTATTAACCTCTGAATGGCTCCCACAAATAGACAACCTACGGTGAGTCTCTGTATGAGCAAGGTTCACTTCTCTTATTGGATAGAATCTTAACTTCCTTCAACATCCCCAGAAACATATTTTTAAAGTTTTCAATTGAGAACACTCATTCTCAAAATTTTTGGGCCTGTCTCCTTCCTTCCAAAATAAGGCCATTTCTAGAGAAAGTACAGAATGCGGCTGGTAATCCCAAAGGAATATCCATCATAAATAATAAACTATAAGCTGACCTTTTCCTAACTCCATGGAGGGTCCGTAATCTGGTCACTCCTAACTTGAGTGCCCCTTATCATGGGAATCAATTTGGAAGGATGGTACTGCTACTTATCCCAAGATAACCATAGATTGATCCAATATTATATTTTAAACAATCTCTACTATACTCCAGTTAAGTTGTTCAAATTTGTAAACTTAAGTTGAGTATATGTTCAGATGAGGAGCGCTTGAAGGAATTTGCTGCACGTCCCTAGGAATGCAATAAAGTGGCACCATTATGGAATACAATTCGAGATAGCTTGGATCCACTTTGGGGCTCAAGGGCTCTTCACCATAGAAGTTTGTATCTTGGGAGTTTACTCTAGCATTGTGGTGAAGGACATGGTACCACATGTCTTTAATATCAATAGTTGTCAAAAGCTGGTCCTTAGACACTGGTTGGATCAGGATCTATCACCTACCAGGAATGGCTCAAGGAGATGTCCCACTGTTTCAATACTGAAATCTATAGCTAGTTCCAGACATAATCTGGTGTCTTTAATCGAAGTGGGCAAACTATGCGCCTATCTAAATTAAGCCTGATGGGTGTAGTCCCTTAGATATTCCCCACGCATTATCTATCTCCAGTGTACCAGGCTTCTAGCCTTTGTCTTCCTCTCTAGTGATCCTGCTTTTCCTGTAGCTATAAAACTCTCGGGTGATGGGGGTGGGGTGGTTGGGGTGGGAGGATTTTGTTGTTGTTGTTAGTTTTTTATTGTTCCTGCCTAATTCTGTGTGATTGACGTATTTCTAGGGTTATATTCTTGTTATGCTTATGTATGATCAAAAATCTTTAATACTTGTATTTGGTTTTCTTTACATAAAACTCAATAAACTTAAATTTCAAAAAAATGATAAATTTATGCTGTCAGATGCAGGGCGTAATCCCTTAGTTATAATTCATGCAGGAACAAATGACATTCAAAACACCAACACCCTACAATTAATGGAAGATTATGTGGCCTTAAACAATTTATTGGTAGAAAAGGGTTGCACTGCATGTTTTTCAGAGATTCTCCCTGTACCAAGAGCCACAGTAGCCATTTCAGATAAAATCAAACAAATAAGCAACTGGATGAGGTTGTGCTGTCTAAAACAAGATATTGGCTGTATCCCATATTGGAAAAGTTTTGTGATAGGGACTCTCTTTTTTGCTGGGATGGTCTCCACCTCAGCAGACGGGGGAGTACCATGTTAGGAAAAATAGTGTCAACCATTATCAATACACATTTAAACTAGAGCCTGGGGGGATAATAAGCAGGGCCCTAATTCTCTAAATAAAATTAAAGAACAACAAATAATTCACACAATATCCTATCCTTTAATGCAAGATCATTCAATAACTTAAACATGTCAGAACTACAAATTAAATGCAGGTTGTTGGATTTAGGAATAATTGCCATTACAGAAACCTGGTGGGACCCTTCTTCAAAGTGATCAAGAGAAAGCCCGAATTACAAATTATACCATAAAGACAGAACAAATAAAAAGGTGGAGGAGTGTGTTTATTTGTGTGAAATGACATTGCATCATATGAAGTTAATAATAATACAAATAATGAATTATTGTGGGTTACAGTTCAATTTAAGGACCAACCAAAACTTAACAATAGGTGTCTGTTATAGACCTCCTTCATCAGATGTGTCTTATACCACTGATTTAACTGAACTTATTTCCAGTATGGCTAATAAAGAAGATATGTTGATACTGGGAGATTATAACTTACCAGGAATTGAATGGGAGTCATTTACAGCTAAAACTGAAGAGGGAAGACTATTAACATCTCTATGTATTGACAATGGCCTTGATCAGTTAGTAAGTCACCCTACCAGGGGAAATAATATACTTGGTCTCATTATAACTAATGTTGAAAACAAAATTTCAAACTTAAATATTACTTCCCCAATTGGAAGTAGCGATAACAATTCAATTCAATTCAGTGTGATTACCAAAAACTCTAAATTCACTACAAGTACTGCACACAAAAACTATAATAGGGCTGACTTTAAATTGATAAATCTTAAACTTAATAAAATAAATTGGGACAATAAATTTAAGGACAGATCAATAAATAGTGCATGGGAAGAATTTAAACAAATTATACTCGATTTGAAAAAAAAACATATACCCATTAAAGTCAAATACAATAAAAAAGGCAAAATCCCCATATGGTTTTCAAAGACTATTCAGAAGCAAATCAAACTAAAAGAATGTTTATTTAAAAAATTAAAGTTAAAGCAATGCACCAGTATTAAGTATAAATACAAAACAGCAGTATCATTATTAAAGAAACTAATTAAACAAGCAAAATCTAAATTAAAATTTATTCTGGCCATACTAAATCTAGCAATAAATCATTATTCTCTAATATAAATAGCTAAAAGAGTAATAATAGGAAAATTGGCCCCTTAATAGAAGATGGGATTATTATTCATAATGATTATAATTCAGCAAATCAATTTAACAAATATTTTTGTTCAGTCCTTAATAGACCAGCTCTTCCTCTTCAAATGATTCAAAATGATCTAACCCGACCCAAAATAGAATGTTCTAATTTTAGAAAGGCCTTATCATTTCTGAACAAAATCAACTAGTTCAGGACCAGATAATATTTAATCAAGGTTCTTGATAGAAACAACTGACTTGTTGGCCTCACCCCTTACTATGCTTTCTAACAAATCATTAGCTGAAAGTAACATCCCAGATGATTGGCGTAAAGTGATAGTCATTCCAATACACAAAAAATGAAATAAATCCAATATCCAAAATTACAGGCCAATAAGCCTAACTTCTATTATTAGTAAGGTTATGGAGCAAATAATTGAGTTATACATTGAGACTGAAGTTGAACAGCTGGGTATTTCAGATCTAACAGAACATGGATTTAAACCTGGATCATCATGTACAACAAATTTGGTTTCCTTCTACAATAACATAAGTAGATATTTGGATAATCATATTCCTTCAGACATTATACTCTTAGATTACAGTAAGGCATTTGATAAAGTGTCCCACTCAATATTAATAAATAAAATGCACAAGTTTTGCTTTCCCCATTATTTAACAGATTGGGTCTCCAGTTGGTTACACCACAGAACACAAGTGGTGAGAGTGAACGGGTCAATTTCTGAGTTAGGTAGGGTCACCAGCAGTAGTATTATTATTATTATGTGAAATCATCACAGAGTTTGGAACTGTCTGATTTTGTAAGCAGCACAAGGGAAGTCACAGAGTTTGGAACTATTTGATTTTGAAAGCAGCACATGGGAAATCATCACAGAGTTTGGAACTGTCTGATTTTGTAAGCAGCACAAGGGAAGTCACAGAGTTTGGAACTGTTTGATTTTGATAGCAGCACATGGAAATCATCACAGAGTTTGGAACTGTCTGATTTGTAAGCAGCACAAGGGAAGTCACAGAGTTCGGAACTGTTTGATTTTGAAAGCAGCACATGGGAAATCATCACAGAGTTTGGAACTGTCTGATTTTGTAAGCAACAAGGGAAGTCACAGAGTTTGGAACTGTTTGATTTTGAAAGCAGCACAAGGGAAGTCACAGAGTTTTAATTTAAACCTTATACCTCAGCAGGAGTCAGTGTCTGTTAAGATTAAGTTGACAGATAACTTTATTAGAAGTAGAAGGGGTCTTATTTAGGGTTGAAAGAAGAAAGAAAAGAAAAATGTCAGTGTGTGTTCTGTGCAGGGAAGGGTACTGTATCAGCTGACTTTGCTAAACCAGTAGGAGGAAAGAGAGCTTACCTGGGGCTGTGGTTTAGACACTATAAAAGCAGGAGAGTCAAATTACAACTTCCTGTTGCTAGCCTTTGTTCTTACTAATTGCGCTCCAACCCACCCAAAGCCAGTTCTACTTTTATAGCCACTAGATTTGACTGTCAACAGGAACTTCCTGTTTGGCAGAGAGAAGGAAAGGATCATAGAGAGACATTGGTTTTGTCAACCCAAAGGAAAAAGTACCTCTACTCCCCAGCTGCTGGTGGTCTAATATTAATCAAGGAAAAGGAGGCTACTGAAGAAGATAGAAGTTGCTGTCCCAGAACAGGAAGGGTGAGAGTTGTAAGAGAGGAGAATAAGCATCCAGAGAAACAGTAGAGAGGACACAAAATAAGACATGATAGGAGTGGTGCAGTGCAATGGCTGTGGGGGCGGCAGTGTTCTGGGACCATTCTGGAGGCTGCGATGCTGCCCTATTTGCAGGCACCTCTCTGGTCTGAGAGGAGGTTGCCCGTCTCCAGGCTGACCTGGCTAGGATTCGGAAACCCTCCTCCCCACCCAGGGACCACCAGGCCAATGCCACTACCTCAGAGGTTGCTAAGAAGGAGGAGGAGGCTGGACCAGGGTGGGCTCCAAGGAGGAGAGGTGGTGGAACAGAGTTGCATCCCCAGCTGTACCTCTCCTCCACAATTCATTCGCTCTTCTGGTGGATAGTGGTTCCTCTATGGAGGCACCTGCAGTGGAGACCAAGGAGAATGCTGGGAATCTTCACAAAGGAGACCCACAGGAGAGTGGCATGGGACCCCACAGGGGAAGGAAACAACTCCTGGTGGGGGACTCAATCATTAGGGGGTAGAAATGGGGGAGGAAGGGGAGGAGGTGGTGCCTTCCTGGCACCACAGCTTGAGGGACAGGAAGCGAACTTCAGGATCGTGGGAGGAGCTGCACGAGGATGGAGCTGGATGTCATTGTCCACCTAGGGACAAATGACCTGGCTAGGAATGGGATCGGAGCAGTGCAAGAGGAGTTGTAGAGTTGGGAAGGGCCTTAGACAAGTAGCGCATATGTAACCTCTACCGAGGTGCTGCCTGTCTATGGCAAGGGAGATGCTAGGGCACTTCTCACCAGGGAATTCAATGAGTGGTTGGAAAAACTGGTGTGGAGTTCAGGGTTTTGGCTTCATTGGGGACTGGGGAGCCACCTGGAGGGATGCAAACCTATACTGGTGTGATGGTCTGCATCTGTCCAGGGGGGACCCAGGATCCTAGGTGAGAGGTTTAAATGCTTCATTGGCAAGCATTTAAACTAGCCAAGGGGAAGCACTGGAAAAGGAGCAGGAAATCCAAGCTCCCCTCACAAAACATGGTAACTAGTGAGGTAAACACCAAGGTACAGAAGTTATTAGGAGTAGAACAGATTTAAATGTAAAAAGGCAAAGGCATTAAGGACAGAAATGGAGCAAAAGGGGTAAGGCTATCAAAAGGGAGGGTGATGAGTACCAATGCCCATAGTCTGTGTAACAAGCCCTGAACTAGTGGCCTTGATGGAAGAGGGTTGCGTGGATATTGTGGCAGTTACAGAAACATGGTACACAGAGAACCATGAATGGGATGTCAACATACCAGCATACACAATCTACAGGAGGGACAGGGAGGGTAAAGAGGAGGAGGAGGAGTAGCTCTCATGTAAAGGAAGGGATCAAAGCAACAGAACTAAAGAGTAAACAGGGAGCAGATGAGGCACTTTGGGTCACCCTGGAGACAGAAATGGCACTACAATCCGCATGGGGTTAGACAGACCCCATCTCGGGGAGGGAATGGAAAAGGAAATGATAGAAGGCTTTCTTAGAATGGCAGAAAAAGGGGAGATATTGTTGATGGGGGACCTGAATATGCCAGATGTTAACTGGATCACCTTTGCTGCAGGCACATCCAAGAGCAGGGTCATTCTTGATGCCCTACAGGGGGCATGCCTCAGACAGCTAGTATTGGAACCCACTCGGGAGGGAGCAATCTTAGACCTGGTACTCTCAAATGGGGATGAAGAAAGAATCTCAGATTTAGAAATGGGTAGCCATCTGGGAACAAGCTACCACCAAACAGTGTGTTCTGATAAACACAGTCATACAATCAAGCCATAAAAAGCAAGAGTACTGGACTTAGGAGGGCTGACTTTGGGAAATGAGAGAGTGCCTCAGAAAAGCACTAGCAAACAGGCAAGAAGGAGGGTGGAGGAACAATGGGGAGTGATCAAAACAGCCATCACAGAAGCAAAAGCCTTTGTGTTAAACAAATCAATAAAACACAACGGGAAAAAAACCATTATGGTTCTCAAAAGAGGTGGCAGGAAGGTTAAGGAGAAAAGGACAGCATTCAGGAAATATAAGGAAACACAGAAGGAGCAGGACAGAGAACTTTATCAGTTAAAGCAGAAAGAGGCTGGGAAGGCAGTCAGAATAGCAAAGGCCCAAACTGAGAAAGGATAGCCAGTTCTGTTAAGAAGGGGATAAGACCTTTATAGGTACATTAGGGAGTGAAGAAAGACCAAAGGAGGGATACTGAAGCTTAATAAAGGGAGGGAATGTGGGTAGAGGGTGACAGTGAAAAGCAGGGATACTGAACGAATATTTCTGCTCAGTATTCACAAAGAAAGAGGAGGGGAGTTACCTAACCAAACAAGAGAAACACTCTGAAGATGGGGCTCGATAACAGTCCATTTACAGAAAAAAGGGTTCTGAAAGATCTAATAAAATTGAAGGTGGACAAAGCAATGGGACCTGATGGTCTACCTAAGAATTCTAAAAGAACTAAGGGTAGAACTAGTGACACCGCTGACTACACTGTTTAACAAATCATAGGAGGATGGGATGGTACCGAGGACTGGAGGAGGGCAGATGATCTCTTCACAAAAGTGGGAGCAAGACAGAGGCAGGAAACTACAGACCAGTTAGTTTGACCTCAGTGGTAGGGAAAATGATGGAATCACTCTGAAGGAAAGAATTGTTACGCATATAGAGGCCAGTGGGGCACAGGACCCAAGGCAGCATGGATTCATGATGGGAAGGTCATGTCAGATGAATCTAATAGATTTTGACTGGGTTACCAAAGCAGTAGACCAGGGAGGGCTGTGGATATGGCCTACCTAGATTTTAGCAAGGCATTTGATACAGTCCCACACAAAGATTAATACACAAGATAGCCAGCCTTGGAGTGGGTCCCAAGGTGGTAGCCTGGATAAAAATTGGCTAGACAACAGGACTCAAAGGGTAGTAGTAAATGGAGTATACAGTGACGAAAGGAGGGTTACTAGCGGGGTACCGCGAGGGTTCAGCATGCGACCGGTCCTTTTAATGTCTTTATAAGTGACATTGCAGAGGAACTGGAAGGAAAAGTATGTCTCTTTGCAGATGACACAAAGATCTGCAACAGGTTGATACACAAGATGGAGTGGAAAGGATGAGAAGGGACTTGGCAAGGTTGGAGGAATGGTCAAATGTATGGTAGCTCAGATTCAATGCAAAGAAGTGCAAGGTAATGCACATGGGAAACAAAAACCCTGGGGAAGCGTACACAATGGGGGTGAGATACTGACAACAGTAAAAATAGAAAGGGACCTGGGGTAATTATATCAGATGACCTAAAGGTGGGCAAGCAATGTGAGAAGGCAGTAAGGAAGGCTGGGGATACTGGGATGTATAGGAAGAGGCATCAATAGTAGAAAACAGGAAGTTGTTATCCTCTGTACAGACAGTTGGTGAGACCCCATCTGGAGTACTTGTGCAGTTCTGGAGACCCCATCTCCGCAAAGACATAGACAGAGTGGAGGCTGTCCAGAGGAGGGCAACCAAAATGGTGCAGGGTCTGCACCAGAAGACATATGAAGAAAGACTAAAGGAGCTTAATATGTATACCCTTGAGGAAAGAAGGGAGAGAGGGACATGATAGAAACTTTTAGGTACCTCAAGGGAATTAACAAAGTCCAAGAGGGTAGCATCTTCCAGAAAGAGATGTGCAAGAACAAGGGGCACAATTTGAAGATAGAAGGGGATGGTTTAGAGGTAATGTGAGGAAGTATTTTTTCACTGAGAGGTTGTGGAGGCATGGAACAGCCTCCCTGAAGAGGTCGGGGTCAAGAACAGTGGGGGACTTCAAGAATGCATGGGACAGGCATAGGGCAGTCCTAGTGGGGGGTAGGAGGAATTAAGCTGTTGGTTAACTAGGATCTGCAGCTTATCTGTTAGGTAGGAAAATGGGCAGACTAGGTGGGCCAAGTGGTCCTTATCTGCCATCAAATTCTATGTTTCTATGTTTCTATGTATTCCCCAGGGTTTTGTATTGGGACTGACCTTGTTTAACATCTTTACAAGTGACCTACCCGTATCCTCTAATAATCATATTTCTAAATTTGCTGATGATACAAAACTTGGTGCACAGTTGATAACATTTCTAATATCACTACATTTAAACAGGACATTAAAAATATTGAAGTATGGGCAAATAACAATCCCATGACCTTTAATACAGAGAAATGTCTTGTAGTCCATTTTGGAGAAAAAAATCCCAAGGCAAGTTATTTAAATAATGTGCAGCTTAAACAATCAAACTGTGAAAGGGATTTGGCCATATTAGTCAACAATAAATTAACATCTGTTTCACATTGTAACAAAGTGGCTATAACAGCCAATATTAGATTAAACCAAATTAATTAAAACCTTTATTAACAAATCTAAACAATGCTTGTTTCCTCTGTTTAGGGCATATGTAAGACCATATTTAGATTATGGATCTCCCTTCTGGAACCCATATCTAATAGGGGACATAAATCAATTAGAACAAGTCCAAAGACAAATGACTAAAATGATACCTAGATTAAAAAATAAACCACACGAATTTTGTCTTATGGAAACAGAACATTATCCCTTACATTTAAGAAGACTTAGGGGGGACATGTTGTTTTTGTTTAAAATACTAAAGTCCCGAGCACAAATGAAGCAATGTGGATTGGTACTTTCAAACAAATGTATAGTTGGCAGACTCCACAATACACAATTAACAACTGAATGGGCAAATACAAATAAGAGAGACAAATTTTTCAACATTAGGGCATCCAAGCAATGGAATTTACTACCTCAGGATTTAATTAATGCAAATAACTTTGAAACGTTCAAATCAAAATTGGATATTTGGCTAAATCAACATAAATAATAAATGATCCACTATTGAGAGGGACAATCTCAATGGGCCATGGCCTTCTTTTGTCCCACATAAATCCAGTAAATCTCATCTGAGCCAGTGGGACACAAACTGGAGAGGCTGCTGGTGTCTGTGGGGACTCAGGGGGTTGACTGGATTCCAGGAGATCTGTGTAACAAACAGGCTACAGACACACCACTGTCCCCACATCCGGTAGTTGGGAAGAAAGTAATTTTGGGGTAGGGGGCCGTACACTTCCATATGATCCCTTAATGCAGATGTCGTAGGAAATACCTTGGACTCATGAGTGGGATGCCGAACTGGGGGGGAGGGGGGCAGATTCGTAATTCTCAGAGCTCTGGACCTGATTAATCAGGTCTTCTGTGTCTAGCCAAGAATGGGTGTTTGCCACAGCCCATGGGCAGTTTTTATATACATATCCCAATTCTGCGCAAAGATTGCATCTGGAAAGGTTGGTACATTGAGAATTAATATGGCCCACTTCATTGCAAAAACTACAATGCAATTTATCACACACACTTGAGAGATAGGGGCATGCTCCACAGCGGTAACAGGCTTGTGGCTGTCCTGAGTAGTAACAGACCCCTCCCCCATGGTCTCGTCCCAGAAGGAAAAAGTTTGGAATATGAACAATCCCCTCCTTCGCTTGGTGTAATTTCACCTGGAATTTCCAGCCCCAGTCCAGAGCTGTTCATCATCCAGTACTGCTGTAGGTTTTCCCAGGACCTGGCACTTCTGTTGAAGCCAGTGGTATATATCCCCAACCGGAAGACTTTCTCTTCGGAACATGACTGTCACAGATTTGGTCAAAGGTTTGGTCAATGGGATAGCTGAGAATGGTATCCATAATGGGGAAGTTTTAAGTTGGTTATACTTTCCCCAGAAAGCTTCCAGTAGAGCAGCTGATCTGAAGCAGATTTCGAAGATGTGAATAAATGCTAAAACATCCGCTGGATAGAATCTAAGAGACTCTTTGATCAGGGTCTTCCCCACATACTGATGGACTGGATAAGCATCTAATCACCTTTGTATTTTAGATGGACTGCATGTTTTCTAGGGAGAGGTTTAGTTGTGGGTTTGTTTTGTATAAATCCGAAAGCAGTGGTCTGTTCGGTAGGACCTGAGGGTCAACAGGGTCAGATGGGACTACCTCTGGGGTAGATCCTGGAGCCAAGTCCATAAATCCTGTAGTTTCCAACTTCTGAGCCTCCTGTGTAGGATGTCTATGCTGTGGTATGTTATCTGGTAATGGGGGGTGGTTCCCATCTCCTGAACCCCCAGACAAAGTTGGATTTGTGGCTTTGCCCAATGGATTCACTCCGACCTGCAGGAGGTTGTGCCCTTCAGCAGAATTTGGAGTGTCGGGTGTGGAATTATTATGTCTTTCATGGGAGGACTCCATTATAGAGAGGTCGAGGATTGGGGAAAAAACAGTAGAATCCCAAGATGGGTTAGGGACCCATTGACCATCTTCATTTTGGATCCATCCTGCACCCTGCAGAGCTGAATCCATCCGTGGAATTTCCCCAATGGCAGGGGAGGCTAACCCAAACACCTGTTTGAGACCCATGGTTGTGGAAGAGGTGATGAGAAATTGAAAGAAGTATGCATAGGGGCCTTGGTGGTTATCTCTGTATCTTGGATATTCTGATTATGGAGAACAACTGTCTCCCTCCTTTTTTTTGGAGACATCCGTCTTTCATTTTGACCCTGTATCCTCCCCTTGCACAGATAAGATATCTCTACCTCTAAGCTCCCATTCTGGAGCCGGCACATCTTTTTCACAACCCACTGACCCCAACCTCTCTGTAGTAGTCACCCCTGCCAGGCTGAAAGCATTGTGTGTCTGATTTAGGCCCAGGGAACAGAACCCTGTAGTGGCCATTCCAGGCTGTACCTCAGGTGTTTGGTTTCAGGGGTCTGCATTTCTGGGATTAACCCACCCCAGTATCCAGATTTTGGGTTCCCCAGTCATCCTGGTGATATCAGGTGAGGAAATTGCTACATCCATTGCCAGGTCTACCAGCTCACTCCCACTGGCATCCACTGATGCACAATCTGCTCCACATAGTTGTCCATCAATCCCTTGGCCCACTGCCCAAGGTGTTGTCACAAAGGATACTCCCGGGAGTGCAATAAAAGAGTGCTCCTGCTCTGCTGCTTCCAAGTGATAAACCACACATTAGAAAAGGTAAACACAGTGGCGGCATCTTGATTACTAATGTTAGACTGCTAACAAACAGAAGATCATACTTGCCCTTGTGATGAAATTTCGACCTGTGGTGCAGCACCGCCAGCTTCAGGGATCATCTGTGAGCCATCGGTATCCAGACATTGTACAGGACTAGTCTTCTTGGTAATTCCATACTCCTGTTGCAAATGTAAACAGCGCTTCCGATAAAAGGCTTCTCCTTCCTGCAGTTTCTTTGTTAAATCCTCTGGTAGGCTGCCACAACTTCCAGCAGCTCAATCTTAGATATTTCCCCCTGCCTTTGACACCACTTTATGCATAAATAAATCCTCTTCTGTTGGATTCTTTTGATCATAGAACATTTCCTCTACAATCACTGCCCTCTCTGGTATCACAGTGGCTAAGGGCAAGATCAATGCCTCAGCCACTGACACATCCATCTCACTCTGCTCCTGGGCCTGTTTTAGGGTAGAGGTAGGTGCTGACCCCCAATCTTCTGGGACTACTGATTCATAGGCCTCCATCTTGGCCTGCTTCTACTCACACTGCTCAGACTCAGCTGAGCTTTCCCTTCTGCTAACAGGAAGTTTGGCCCCCTATTGGAAGAGTAGGGAATTTTGTGGGGGAAAAAGGGAATTATAATGCAAAACAACTATTACTGTACAAACAGGAAAGAAAGCAAGCACCAAATTGCATAATCGGCTCTACTATAACAAAATAAATCCAAAGAACAGATACAGACAACACGCAGAAGACAAACAAGAAAGCCTATCCTGAGTAAAAAGTCAGAAAACTAGGAATTCACAATTAAGTATACCATAATATACCATCACATGCTCTCCATAGGCATTTCAACTGGTTCGTCGTAAATTGTCTCGAATCTTTCTCATATATCTGTTTGATCACTCCAGTTACTAATAGTAATAATACATCTTATGGAACATATTGCTGTTGCAGTACCCATTTACACCTAGATTGCCAGAGATAGTATTTTAAAACAGCAAATAAAACCTGCAACGTTTCTGTTGAAAACAGTTGCCAACTTGAAGTTCCCGTAGCATAAATTAACTCCTGATAAAAAAGGGAGCTAAACTGAGGTATTTTCCATTGATCAGCCAAGAAACTCCAAAACTGTTGTGCATAATTGCATTCTAAAAACAAATGTTCCTGAGTTTCCAGAATTTGGGTGCAAGTATGTCGAAAACAATACCTTTCCTTTTTTGGGTTTTTTTGGGGCTTTGGGGATTGTGAGAAGGAGACGGAGGGTTCGTGCTGGAGGGGGAATGGAAAGGAGGGGTCGGATTGGGATTGTAGGGTCAAGGAGATGCCCTGGGGTGAAATGGGCACGGGAGAGGGGTCATCCCTGTCTTGTGCCCATACCCAAGGGTTCTGGCTTGGACCAGCAGGTAGGGCAGTCATTATCGGAGGTTTGTCCTACTCGAGCGGTGTTATGCAATGCCAGGTCTATTAAAACAAACCGGCTGTTATAGCTGATCTTGTTGAGTCATTCGACCTGGCGTGCATCAATGAGACTTGGTTGAATGAAAATGCTGGGCCTGTATTAGCCGCAGCAATTCCGTCTGGGTACTCGGTGATACACTGCCCGAGGCAGGATCATAGGGGCAGGGGTGTTGCCATATGTTTTAAGTCAGAACTGGGTCTGGTGGAGGTACCAGCAGGAGTCACCAGATCCTTTGAGTACATTGTGGGTGAGGGTGTGGGGTGCAGGATACTCCTCGTATACCGTCCACTAGGTGACGAGAATGTTTTCCTGCAGGAAGTGGCAGACTTCATTGTCGACCTAACATTGGGGTCCCCAGATGGTTGGTTCTGGGGACTTCAATGCTTGGGTCGACGATGAATTCTCTCGATTTGGTCAAGATTTCCTCCAGTTAATGATATCACTGGCTCACACAGGTGGTTTCCTCCTCGACTCGTGTGGGTGGACACTGTTGGATCTGGTGTTCTTTCTGGGGATGGGGATATCTGACTTGGTGGTGGAACCGGTTGGATGGTCAGACCATCACTCCATTAGGTTCAGTTTGAGGCCACCCTGTTAGGTCTGCCCCTACGGAGATGGTTCGATACACCCTTTGAGGGTGTATCCCCAGAAGACCTGATGGCGGTGTTGGACCTATCAAGCTATCACGATAGATTGCATGGATCCAGGTGATCTGGTACATGCCTATAATGAGGCAGTAACAGGGGCCCTGGATTCTATTGCACCAGTTCCTGTTCGTCCTCTTACTCCTCGCCCCAGGTCTCCTTGGTTTGATGAGACCATGAGGGAATTGAGGAGAGTTGGGTGAAGGCTGGAGAGGCGTTGGGGAAAGTCCGGTCGTGATGATGATGATGACAGGCTTAGTTTGATGGACCATTATTTGGTCTATCAATCCGCAATCTCTCGTAAGAAGGCAGAATTCCTGTCCAGAGAGATAGCGGCTGCACAGAATAGACTGGCTCAGTTCTTTCGGACTGTGGATAGACTGTGCAATCCAGTCTGTCTTCAGCCCAGAAGAGCCTTATCTCAAGAATGGTGTGAGGAGCTTGCTCTCTTCTTTGCAGATAAGGTTGTCAAAATCAGATCGGACATTCGCTCTTCCCCTCCTAATGGGAGCGGCGGTGGTCGTCAGGAGATGTCAAATACCCAGTTGGAATGGTCTGACTTCAGCCTTCCCATAATCGAGGATGTTGTGATGATCATTCGAGCACTGCGACCGACCTGCTGTGATTTGAACCCTGGTCCCACGTGCCTCTTAGTGGGTTGCGTGGATAAGATTGGCCTAGTCCTAGCTTTGATTGTATGGAAGTCTTTGGAGAGGGGGATTTTTCCAGATCCCCTTAAAGAGGCTATAGTTAAGCCTTTATTAAAGAAACCCTCCTTAGACCCAGACTGTCTAGCAAATTACAGGCTAGTCTCTAATCTTACCCTTGTGGGTAAAGTTATTGAGAAAGTGGTTGCAGTGCAGTTAGAGGATCATCTGACCAACAACAATATCTACTTATCCGGTCCAGTCCGGATTTAGAAAAAGGCATAGTACCGAGACAGCGCTCATACGGGTACTAAATGACCTCCTAATGGCGAGAGATCGTAGGACCCAATCCATCTTGGTACTACTTGATCTCTCTGCAGCGTTTGACACCGTTGACCATGGTGTGCTGTTGGAGCGCCTGCGGTTTTAGTCTGTGGACTGTCTGGTAGGGTCCTCAGATGGTTTCAATCTTACCTTGAGGGTAGGACTCAGAGAGTGGTGTCGGGAATTTTTTCCTCAGCATCATTCTCCCTGCCCTGTGGGGTACCGCAGGGCTCCATTTTAGCACCCATGTTGTTTTCGTGTATATGCTACCACTGGGGCTAATATTAGATTTGCAGTTTGGGTTTTCACTGCTATGCAGATGATACCCAGCTGTATATGTCTTTTGAGCCCGGTCAGGACGCTGCCTTGTCGGTATTTAATAACTGCCTTGAAGAAATCCAAGACTGGATGAATGGGAGTTGGCTGAGGTTAAACCCGGAGAAAACTGAGGTGCTGGTTGTGGATAAAGGTCGCTGTGAGGCGGGTCTGCCGGATGGATCACCCTCAGGCCTATGGCTTGGAGGTGTCCAGCTGACGACCTCAGACCAGGTGCGAAATCTTGGCATAATAATTGATGACCGTTTGACACTTAAATCCCAGGTGTCAGTGGTCATAAAAACTTCCTTTTTTCATCTGAGGAATATTGCCAGGGTGAAGCACTTGGTTCCTCCAGAGGACCTTCCAACATTGATCCACGCCTTTGTTACCTCCCAGCTTGACTACTGTAACTCTTTACCTAGGGCTATCGGGGTTGAACTGCCATCTGCAGTTGCAGTAGAAGCAGCCAGGCTGTTGACTGGAGTTTCTAGGTCCAGTCACATAATGCCTGTGCTCCGCAGACTGCACTGGCTGCCAGTGTTTTACGACTACCTTCAAGGTCAGTTTGCTGACCTATAAAGCCCTACATGATCTGGGATCTACCTACCTGAAAGAGCTTCTGCTCCTATAGTCCCTCTCGCCTCTCTGATCCACTGGATTTAGGATTGCTAGAGATTCCCAGGGTACGCTTGAAACATCTGGTGCTAGATCGTTTGGTTTTATGGCACCTACCCTGTGGAATTCTCTACCTCATCAGGTGCTAGATTGCCCGACTGCCCTTAGTTTTAAGGGAGCGTTGAAAACCCACCTTTTAATATAGCTTTAAGGATTTATATTAGTTTTGATTTATTATATTTATTGTTATATGGATTTGTACAGGCGCTTTGATTTTAAGAAAAGCGCCTTTTAAAAATAAAGTTGAATTGAATTGAATTGAATTTCCTGAACTGCCTTATGCTTATTATTTTTAACATTCAGTTTGCCATGCAAAGTCAACCATACCAAATCTCAAACAAACACTGGTAACCTAGCATTTGACAATTGTAAAAACTGTCCCTGACTATTGTGTTCAGTACAATATGGCAATATAAGAGGTTCCAAGCTTTGAGCCCGTACACTAGCATCATAAACACCCACCCACTTAGTTAATGTCATAACACTATAGTCTACTTTCCAAGTAATAAGCTGCTGAAACATTTCTTTAATGACTTGAAGAACCACTTCCATCCTAGAGAATAGTCTAGTATTCCTGTTTTCCCAAGCTCTCAAACTGGGTCTAAGCCATTCAGTCAACAAACTAAGCCAATACTTACTATGTGGTCGATTGATTTCCAGAACATTGAAATAAAGAAAAATACTAAATTAAAATGCTATAGGATGGTGCATATCCAAACCCCCATTTTTTTATACTCCTATATGTAATACTTCTCTTTACCAGGTTTAACCTACTACCCCATAAGGCTCTAAAAAATAAACTATATAATCTAGTATACAAAACTTTTTGTGGGGGATAAATATAACTGACATACAAAAAAAGAGGTACAATCAAGGTTTTCGATAATAACAATATCATTTTTCATTTAGACAAAGGCCCTTGAATCCAGCATGCTAATAACCCTTCTGTTTTCAGCAACTTCTTTTCCCAATTAACAACTGCTGGATTGACATCACCAAACTGAAGCCCTAAAATAGTGACTGAATCTGTTGATACTGATATACCTGCATACGTATCCATCCTATGAGCATCAGTCACAAACTGATATCCAAAGCATTTGTCCATATTAATACTAGATCCAGAAGCAGCGAAAAAGTCAGTAAGCTGTTGTAGTATGACGTCTTCACTAGTACATGCTTGCACCAAAGAACTACATCGTCAGCATAAGCGACTACTTTCAGTGGAGGAAGGGAATGTACCAGATGTATCCCTGTTATCCTTGAATCACTAAGAATCCATCTTAAAAGGGGGTCTATACCAAAAACATATAACAAGGGACTCAGTGGACAACCTTGTTTCACACCCCTTTCTAAACCAATCCTATCCCCTTTCCAACCATTTACCTTTGGCACTACTGTAGCTCTATAATAAAGTTTCTTGAGCCAAGAAATATACTCAACAGGTATCCCATATCATTCCAAGACTAAAAATAAATAGTCCTGTGAAATAGAATCAAAGGCCTTACGTTGATCCAGGCTAAGTACTAAACCAGAGATGCTCTGCTTCTGACCTCTATAAAACAATTCCCTAAGCAAAAACAGATTATCTTGTATACTTCGCTGAGGAACACCACAACTCTATATGGTACTAATAAGAGTATGAGCACAGTGAGACAATTTATTAGACAAAATTTTACTCAAAAACTTAATGTCAGAAATCAGCAAACAGATAGGTCTCCAGTTTTGTAATTGCATTCTATCATCCTTTTTATACAGTAGAATCAACTCTGCTTCCACCAACCATTCTCGTATTTCAGGTAAGCGTAAGAGAGTATTAAATAAGTCACATAATACCGGAGCCAAAATATCACAAAAAAATTTGGTACAGTTCTGCTGGGAGCCCATCTGGTCCTGGAGTACTGTTTGTTTTAGCTGATTTATTTTTTTTTTTTTATTTAACCAGGTATAGCACGCTAAGCTGAAAGCTTTTTTACAGGAGCGACCTGGGAGCACAAGGAGGTTAAGTGACTTGCTCAGGGTCACACAGTATACAAGTGGAAGCTGTGGGATTCAAACCCATATCTGGTCTGCTGGATATCACCAAATTTGCAGCTCAGAGCCTTAGACCACTGCGCTATACTGCCTCCTTAATAACAATTTAATAACAGCCCTGACTTCATCTACTGTAATGGAAGCCAGAAGCTGCTGTACCTGATCTGGGGAAACAGTTTGTGGTTCCAACTGTGCCACATAAGATTCCATCTTACATGTCTGAGGTTTAAATCCAAAAGTATCCTTAATATATGCAGACACAATATGCAAGATAGAGACCTTATCACGACATATCCTCCCATCCATGTTTATCAATCCCTCCGTACACTTTTTTTTACAGTTACACTGATTATCTTTAAAAGGGCTAAATGTCTGTCTCCTACCAGTCATGCCAAACCTTAATTCATGTTTAAGGGTTTTAATCCTATCATACTAGAACCTACACGTAGCAGTTTTAGCCTGCTGAATTTGAGAGCTAAAATCTTGACCAGTAGAGTCAGATAGGGACATTAATCTATGAAAGTGTTTCCTACACTGTAAATAGGGAAAATAACCATTTCTATTTTGTAACCCAGCAGTTTTCCAAAAAAAAGGCCTTCATTTCTAACGTTGTATCTCTCCACCAATCAACTAAAGGGTCATACATACATTGTATGGAAAATCGAGCAGCCCATAAAGTCTTACATTCTACAATTATACGTGCCTGTTCTAATAAGGAGACATTCAATTTCCAACAGGGTTTGTCATGAGAAAGGCTCTCACCCCAATGACATTCAACATATACAGCAGAATGATCCGAAAAGGCCAGGTCTATAATGCCTGACTGAGTAACCTGCACTGCTTTAGCAACCCAAATATAATTTATTCTGGTCCATAATAATCCTTTACGGAAAGTAAAGCCACCAGTAGCATGAAACAATCTGTAAGAATCCACCAAATTGGCAGTGGTAATAATATCATGTAACGCATTAGAATCACAAAACAATTTGTCTGTCTGCAGACCCCTGTCCCCCTGCTGTATACCACAATTGAAATCTCCTCCCCAAATGATCATTCATGCTGTACATAAGAACGGTTGATTCTCTGTGGTGCATATACATTAATGACATGCAATCTCCATGTTTTATAAGAAATATCCAAAATCATAGCTCTACCAGGTTCTAAATCAACCAATCGAGAAACCTTTAAGTCAGCATTGTCAAACAAAATAGCTAAGCCATCACATTTGTCAGGCCCTAATGACCACAACGTAGCTCCCAACTTCCAAGAAGAAGAACATTGCGCCATCTCTGTAAAAGTTTTAATCCTAGTATCCTGCAAAAGGACAATATCAGACCGGAAATGTTGCAACTCATTCAGAATTAAATCCCTTCGTATCCCACTCTTCATGCTATTAACATTTAAAGTCAAGATACGAAAGGCACCCATAAGGTAAAAGAAAAGAAAAATCATAATCCGTATCATCGCTGTGAATCGGTCTTCTGCTTAAGCTTCCCAGAAACCCCATCCTCCATTCCTGAAGAAGCACCCATGGAAGAGGCAACAGAAGAGGAATATGATGCTGAATCCTTGTCCTTCCCTTCCCTTTTCTAAAACTGGACTGGTAAGGGGTGAAGAAAGAGGAAGAGTCAAGGAAAGTGGTGAGTTGCGAGAGGACGAGATGTTCCTGGATTTTGGTAAGGGTGGGCAGTAGGGAGATTGGGCGGTAGTTACTAGGAGAGGATGGGTTACCACTTTTCAGGAGGGGGATGACTGTGGCATGCATCCATTTTGAAGGCAGAGTGGCAGAGGTGAAAGAGAGGTTGAAAAGAGAAGCTAGAGGCATGGCGATTGCTGGTGCAGAAAGGTAGAGCATTTTGGCGTCTATGCCTGTGGTGCATCTACCCTTGGAGGGGTTTAGGGTGAGCAGGGTTTTGAGTACTTCTGGTGGGGTGACCGGAGTGAAGGAGAAAGCCGGGTGAAGGGTCGGCGTGAGTGGGGATGAGGATGTCACGTTTTGTGTGGCAGGTAGGGGGTTGGAGTAGTGAGGGAACCGGCTGCTAGTAAACATTGAGTTGAAAGCTGTATAGTTACGTATGGTGGAGGAGGAGGGCCCTGTGCATCTTCCTAGTTGCTTTTACTTATGATTGGATAGAGGTTTTTGTGTTTATCCAGGCCAGCCCAAAACATGCCACAGATGCAGGTCCTTCTCACATCTCAGCAAAGCATGTGAGGCACTCATTTGCAGTTTTTGTCAACAAATGGGACATCCTAGTAACCAGTGTCAAAACCCTCCAAAATGTAACTTATGCAATGATCATGGACACTTATATCTACAAAGCCCTTGGGCAATGAATAACAAGGGATCAAGACATTATAGTGCATGCAGTCCACGAGAAACAGTCAGGTCAACAGCAGTACTTAAGCTCTGAAAAGGAACCTGAAGCAACTGTGGGCCAGCTTGAAATTTCTCAGGAAGAAATAGTGGATGTTACTACCAATCATTTTACTCAGGGCCAGCTGCCTGAAGAGGATGTAAATATCCACCAGGCTATGGAGGAAATTGCAAGCTAGCAGGCAGGGCCTTCTACTGTGGTAAACCAGCCTGGGGAAATGCCAGCACCACCCCTTTTGGAGGAGGGCTTTCAACTTGTGACAGGGAAGAAAAGATCTGCCAGAAAAATCCCTAAATCAAAGCTACCCCAAAAATAATTCATTGTGGATTCCAACAAATATGCAGCTCTGAAAGATCTGGTAGAGGAGAGGAGGAGGAGGAGGAAGATTCTGAGGCCTCTTCGGTTGCCTCGTCTCAAAAAAAAAACCTCAGACATGGAAGGAAAAGTGGGGAAGAGGCCCAGAGTATGAAAATGAACCAGGAAGAAACTATCCTGAATACCCCCTTCCCTCCTCGGTTAATTCTTAATGCCTGGTTCTGCTGAGGATTGTATTACGGTCCATTCCTTAAATATTAATAGCATGAAAAATTACAAATGTAGGTGTGTCACATTCAGGTTCTACAGGACATGCAGGTGGATATCTGCCTTTTGCAAGATACCGGACTTCGCTCAGAGGCAGATATTTATCAAGCAAAAAAAGCATGGTTTGGGAGTTCATCTCTCTGGTCCTTGGGGGAGGAGGTGTGCTCAGGTGTAGGTATATAATTTAAAGGCTATATTCAACTGTCTAAAGTAATAGAGATAGGGCCGGGGAGAGCATTGTTTATTGATATTACCTACCAGGCACAGAATCTACAGGTTTGGGTGGTGTATGCACCACAAACCAAGAAAGCTAGGGTGCAGTTGTTCAAATCCCTCCAACCTTATTTACATACCCATTGTAAACTCATTTTAGGGGGTGATTTCAATTGCCTATTGGATTTAAAAGGTAAGACAGAAATCACATCTAAGATGTATTATGATACCAATATGTTAAAATAAATCCTAAACACAGCAGAATTATGGGATACCTATAGAACCTTACATAACACAGGGGGACACACATATTATAGGGCTTCATTGTCCTCCAGGATTGATTATGTATTTGTGTCTAAACAGTCATCAATACAGTCTGCGGCTACCTTTTCCTCAGCCTTATCAGACCACTTTAGTTTAGAGATATGTTTGGGTCAGTTGTATAGGAATAACATAGGACCTGGTTATTGGCACTTGAATAACACTCTATTAACTGACCCCAACATAGTACATAAGGTATAAGAACATCTCTTGGCCAGAGCTACATTGGTGGCTTGGTATGATTCAGTTGGTGACTGGTGGATTGACACGAAAGTGTTTCTTTGTCAGTCATTTCAGAAATGGGGAAGGCAGAAAGGGAAATCGGCTTATTTTTCATACTTGAAGCTCAGAAAGCGTCTTTATTACTAATTACTGCACAGAACATAGACCATATAGACCATTCCATGCAAATTCAGGCTATAAAAAAGACATGCAAACCTATTTATACTCAAAATCAAAATCCTTGCAGATGGAGCAATTTGCAGGGATTTAAGGTACAAAGGCATCATTAGATATATTTAAGGATTGCCAATCACAGGTGGGGAGAAAGATTTGGGATGCAGTTAAAGATAAAACAGGTGTGGTACACTCTGATTTTCACATGATCATGTAAATAGTACACACATTTACATTCCTCATTTGGAACCCCACTCCAGAGTGAGGATAGGTTGGGACAGCTTTTAGCAGATTTTGAAAGTCCAACACTTGATCCAAGTGAAACCTCAAAATTGACCCTGATACCAGAGGAGGAAATTCATACAGCTATGAAAAAGTTAAAACCTAACACGGCCCCAGGACTTGATGGATTAGGCCCAAAATTCTTTACAACATTTCAGGATACCCTTATCACCCTATTAGTAGAAACATTTAATGATATTATATGTAACTTGGATATGCCCAACTCTATGGGAAAAGCTTTGTTGATCTTGCTATATAAAAAGGGGGATAGGTTGGATGTGAAGAATTGGATGCCCATTTCATCATTGAATGTGGATTTTAAACTGCTTTCGATTATTCTATGTAACAGTCTTAATGGGGTAGCTAAATTAGTTATTTCATCCGCTCAAAATTGTGCAATCCCAAGACGTACTACCAAGGATAATTTGATTTGCCTAAGAGAGCTTTATCACTGGGACATTTCAGATTACTGCAGGGGTACGTGGTTACACTAGACCAAGAAAAGACTTTCGATTGGGTGTCGCATAATATACTGTTTCAGATCTTAACTTTTTATGGTATCCCCTAGCAGTTTATTACATGTTTACAGTTACTGTATAGATCAGCACACTTGCACTTGCTCCTGAATGGTACAGTTGGTCACCGAATACAGCTTAGGAGAGGGGTACATCAGGGTTGAGCCCCTTACTGTGCATCTTTTATACTGATGTTTTGGTGAAACACTTTGAGTATTCTGGGCAAATTGTAGGCATGAGACTCTCTCCATGTACTTTGCCTATCGAGGTACTGGCATAGAACACCACCCCCCTCCTCCATGGAGAAAGGAGGTCGTGAGGGCCAGTCTTGAAGCCCTCCCTGCCCAGAAGCCCAGCCGACCCAGAACACCACCCTCCCCGTGGAGAAAGGGGAGGTCGTGAGGCCAGCCTGAAGCCTCCTGCCCAGAAGCCCAGCCGACCCAGAACACCACCCTCCCCATGGAGAAAGGAGGTCGCGAGGGCCAGTCTTGAAGCCCTCCCTGCCCAGAAGCCCAGCCGACCCAGAACACCACCCCCTCCCCATGGAGAAAGGAGGTCGCAAGGGCCAGTCTTGAAGCCCTCCATGCTCAGAAGCCCATCCGACCCAGAACACCACCCCTCCCCGTGGAGAAAGGAGGTCCATGAGGCCAGTCTTGAAGCCTCCCTGCCCAGAAGCCCAGCCAACCCAGAGCACCACCCCTCCCCATGGAGAAAGGGAGGTCACGAGGGCCAGTCTTGAAGCCTCCCTGCCCAGAAGCCCAGCCAACTCAGAACACCACCCCCCTTCCCCGTGGTGAAAGGAGGTCACGAGGGCCAGTCTTGAAGCCCTTCCTGCCCAGAAGCCCAGCCGACCCAGGTAATTTAACAGCCCACCTGTCTTTGGCGCCTTTTCCAACGGCTGCCTGGTCACAGCCTTGCCTCTCGTCTCCTCGGCCAAACGCAGCCTCTGTTGTGAAAACTCAAAAGCGGATTTCAGCAGTTTATTGTGTTAATTCAGATGTGAAAAGCTGCATTAGGGAACTGAAAAACGGATTTCAACAGTTTCTGATAAGCCTGTCTTGCTAACACAGATGTAAAAAGCTGCATATTCTTTAATCAGTGTTTGTCAAGCCTATTAATTAATTTAGAGGTAAAAAGCTGCTTTTTTTGTCCTATGGGACTTGAAATAATTTAAAGTAAGTGCAACATTATACGGAAAGCAGGGGATTAGTGTGGGACTGCAACAGGACCCTGTTGTAATTGATACCGGGAACACAATAAGGGCCTGAGGGACTGTTTGCTTGCTAACTATACGGGACCTGGGAGTTAAGTGCACTAGGGACTTGCAGTGGGAAATTGGTCAGGTACTTGCTGTGCAGAGCCTCTGAGTTCTTGAGGCCAGACGCTCACAGACCGCTGATCCCTGCAGCATTCTCCAGCTCCAATTACATCTGGCACCAGCCAATCTCAGTCTAATCCCCTCCCTTTCTGCCTACTTAAACTGAATTCTCTCCCTCTTTCTCTCCCCAGAACACCACCCCTCCCCATGGAGAAAGGAGGTCGCGAGGGCCAGTCTTGAAGCCTTCCCTGCCCAGAAGCCCAGCCGACCCAGGTAATTTAACAGCCCACCTGTCTTTGGCGCTTTTTCCAATGGCTGCCTGGTCACAGCCTTGCCGCTCATCTCCTCGGCCAAACGCAGCCTCTGTTGTGAAAACTCAAAAGCGGATTTCAGCAGTTTATTGTGTTAATTCAGATGTGAAATGCTGCATTAGGGAACTGAAAAATGGATTTCAGCAGTTAGAGCCCCGCCGAATGCTACGCGTTAGGCTCCCCACGGCCCCCACCACCACCCTTGCTCGGCTCCTGAATATATACCCTGTAGTAGGTCAGGTGACAGGCAAAATAAACCTATCAGCCTACTTTTCCAACTGCAGGTTATAGAAATCCAGCCCTAGAGGCCGCTGTCTCACATTCTCGCTTGGTTAGACCCACTATGTATTACATCCTATTTACAATGCTAATGACCAGCAGGCTCACTCTCCTTGCTCATCAACCCCCCAGTGGCTCCTCCGCCCCATGACTCCACCACGAACCCTGTTCCCTTAGCTTTCTCTGATAATTGCTGGCACAGTCACCCCAACGCTGCAAGCCAATGCCCACTAGTACTAACTTACCTTTTCTTGCCTATACCCTTGTTCACACCCTCACTTCAACTGGGTAAACACGGTACCACAGTTTTTCCCCAACATATAACCCAGCCCCCTTCCAGCTACAAAAACATAGTGCTACTTCCCCCCATTGCTCCCTCTCTTCTTCCCAGAGACATCTCTAGCTTACCAGTCCCCACCCACAACAAAAAATAAAACATTCACCATTGCGCCTCAGCATGAGTCTCTTAAGCTTCCAGGCTCTCCTGCTGCGACGCATATTCCTTCTACCTCCTTTCTGAAACATTCACCCCAACCCTGGTCCCCTCAACAAAAACCTCCCCAAACAAACCACAGGGAAGACTACTGCTAGCATCACGTAATATTTGTAGCCTTCCCAAAAAACACACCCTATTGCAGGGCTGGATTGCCCAACATGCCCCAGACATTCTAACCCTCTCTGAAACCTGGCTATCAAATAAAATCCTCAATGATGCTGTTTCCCTAAGCAACTATAACCTCTTTAGGATGGATAGATCTGGTAAGCGAGGTGGAGGCTGAGCAATATTCATTAAATCAACACTCTGCGCCACCATCGTTGACACCCCCCTCCCCCAAACATGGGGCCCAGGCTCTCGCAGTCAAAATTAGACTGGGCTCTAAAACAGTCATCATCATCTCAGCCTATATCCCCCCGAGAAACCAGAAACCTGCATTTGAATCCATCCTTCATGCTGTCTCACACCTCCCAAATACTAATGAAACCATATTAATGGGTGACTTCAACATCGACTGGGCATCCCCATCCTCCTCCATCTTCAGAGATGCTGCCCAGGCTATGGGTCTCACCCAAATTATCACATCCCCAACAAGGTGCGACACAAGAACTGGGACATCCTCACTATTAGATCTCATTTTTACCAACAGGCCAAAAAATATTACCCAGGCCTCAGTGCTCCCTGACTCTGTCAGTGACCACTCCCCGGTTATCTGCTGGTGGTCGGGCAAACTGTCCACTGCACCACCCAAAGCCACATGGCACCGAAAACTAAAAAAAGGAGGCATTAATAACCTCAAAGAATACCTAGCCAATAGTAACTGGCTTCCTTTATATAACGCACAATCAGTTGATGCCGGTCTCGCCCACTTTATAGCTACCTTTAACAAAGCCTGCGATATATATGCTCCCCTCACTAGGCAGGTCGTGAAAACCAGGTCACGCCATGGATAACACCTTCCCTCCTAAAACTCATGCAACACAGGGACAACCTCTGGCACAGGGCCATAGACTCCCAACGCACCCAAGACAGACGACTCTATAGGGAGGCTCAAAATAAATGCACCTGGGCCACACGGCAGGCCAAGGCTGATTATTATCAGCACACCCTCTCCTCCTCCTGGGGAGATGGCAGAAAGTTCTGGAGTAACATACAAGAAATTAGTGGCAAATCACGTTCCGCCACCCCTACCCAACTCAGTCTGAACGGGGACGTTACCCAAGATCCTGCTAAAATCACTGAAGCCCTCAATGAAACGTTCTCAGACCTCTCACATATCCTCCCGCCTAACTTCTTCCACCCCCAAACCCCTCTACTCCTCTTATGGTGAGTACAGACCTCCCTTCCCCTTTCCGGTTCCAACCATCCCTGCTCCTCAGCCAAACGCTACATCTCCAAAGCAATCGCTAACACTCTCGCTCAGCAACGACTCCTGGACCTAAAACTCATAAGGCTTACCCTGATGTCACCATAACCCATCTCACACAAATCCTAAACCTCTCGCTTTGCCTCGGCCAATTCCCCACTACCTGGAAAAAAGCCGTGATCACCCCTATCTTAAAGAGCGGTGATCCCACCTCCCGGAATTACAGACCAATCTCTATACTCCTCCTCTCTCCAAAGCACTGGAAAAATAGTCTCAGACCAGCTTACTGAGCATCTAACAAAACACAACCTACTCAGCAAGGAACAGCATGGGTTCAGAGCTGGCCACAGAACCATCCACGGCTCTCGCTGAGCTCACAACGTTCATCCATGAGGCTCGAGCCAGAGGTCACTTGCAGGGGCTATCTTTATATGGCTTAATAAGGCCTTGACGGTCAGCCACGAATTCTCCTTCAAGTCCTGCCGCAACTAAATGTAGTCTCCGAGGCCGCTGCCTGGCTAAAGGACTACCTCATAGAACGCTCACAGCAAGTAAGAATAAACTCCACCATCTCCACTCCCAAGCCTGTTCGCTCCGGTGTTCCACAGGGGTCAATCTTAGGCCCACTGCTTTTTACTCTCTTCCTTAATTATCTCCCCAAAGCCTGCAGCGGTCATCTCTTACTCTATGCTGATGACGCGGTTCTCTACTGGAAACACCCTCAGCCGCACGCGTGACTCCAGCACACCCTCCAGGAATACTTCAGGAGCTGGAAAGTTGGTTCATGACCACCGGCTGATCATTAATTATTCCAAACCAAGGCCATGACTTTGCTCATCGCCAAAGCCCACACAGCCAGATGGCTCTTCACATTTCCAACGTGGATGGTTCCCTGCTGGAGCACGTCAATCACTTCAAATACCTGGGGTCACCCTGGATACCTCCCTCTCCTACCACAGACACGTCGCCTCCTCTCAGCAGCAATCAACTCGAGTGGGTACCTCTACAGAATCAAAAACAGTCTGCCCGCACATGCCATGCAGATAGCTGTCACATCCTCCATCCTCTCCCTAATCGATTACGGGATTGTAATCTACGGCACTGCTGATAACTCCACCCTAAGCTGCATAACCACTGCGCTAAACAAAGCATATCACCTTGTCTCGGGTTGTGACAGACTCACCCACACCTGCTACCTATACAAACTGACTAGCAAAAGAGATCCACCTCCAGCTAGCGCCAACCGCCCTTCACCTCATCATCAAACTGGCCCCTCTCAGGAGTATTACCAGACTCACGGCTACCACATCCTTCGTGGTTCCCCCATGTCGAACGTCCCTTGCGCAGAGATCCCTCCGCTACCATACCCCAATTGGCTAAACACTCTTCCGCCTTCCCTCTCCCAATCCAGCAGCATCCAACTCTTCAAAGCAGGCCTAAAAACCTTCCTATTGGATAGCTCTAAATGTGAATGCTACGTTGGCCTACCTGTCTCCTCTCCCTTCCCCCACACACCCACACAGGGGCCACTCAGGCCTATCTAAACCCCCATGCTTAACTTAGGGTCGCAGGTCTCCTACTTGCCCCAACCAGACAAAAAAAGTATCTCTACTATCATGCCAACAATGAATTCAGTAATATCACTTTTTATTATGTATTGAAAGTTGCCTTCCATTGCCTTTACTGTCATATGTCTCTCCACCCTCTGTAACCACCGGAGAGCTAATGTTACTAAAATGTGATTGTACATAAATCTGTATATAATTTTAGCTTGTATAATTTTTCCTTGTTCCGTCTGTCTTCCCCCAACTGTGTTCTCCTCCACCTCTGTAACCGATGTGGAGCCTTTGCAAAAGAGTCTTTGACTCAAAGGTTTGTAATTCCGAATTTACAGTAAATAAATAAATAAATATGCAGATGATCTCTGCCTCTGCTTAAATTCACAAGTGGAAGGAGAGATAGCACATAAGACATTGATAGATTATTCAGCGGCAACAGGAGCTAGCATTAATTTTCATAAAAGCAAAGCTCTGACTGTTGGTTCAGCAGCACTTACAGACCAAATCTGTAGAGTACCTTTAACTCAAGAAGCAGTCATTCTTGGCAGTAAATTTGGTCCAAGGGAAATGGAGAAAGTAAATTGGAAATCTAAATTAACATTATGTGATGCACAGATTAGGGCATGGCAAGGCCTACAAGTTACTAAACTTAAAAGAGTGTATCTGATAAAAAAAATATAATTCCACTCCTATTATTTGTGGGATCTATATTCCCTTTACCTGACACATTGGATTCTAGGTTGTATAGTGTATTTTTTAGGGTTATTTGGGGGAGTCGGTTGAACCCAATTAAACTTAACATAACATACAAATCCATTGCACAGGGTGGCATAGGGATGATCCATCCATTGGTATCTTTTATCTCCATTTTCTAGTGTGAGGACTTACTCCCCAGTCTCAAGTAAGGGACACAGATCTGGACGACCTGGGGACAGGAATAGCTGAAAAGGATTCTGCCAATCTGGTCCCGCAATAAATGGACCTTTAAGTTACAGAATACAGGTATCCCTTCTTGCATGGGTTTTGCTTTGCAAAAAGTTAGAAATTGTAAGATTACCTTAATGGACTTAATATCCCTTTCAAGACAGTTGACGTACCAACAAATAGTGCTAACATATTTCACAGAACCTTTATCCTTTCCAAAAGGAACTTCACAGAGGGTGGAAGTTACAACACGACAGTTAATGGATGTTAGAATCCCCAAGTTTTTATGGGACACTACATGGTTGGTGTGTCATGGAAGACTGGGGGTTAGAAATAACCACAAACACAAGAAAGTAGAAGAGAGGTATTGCCTTAGAGACACATGCAACATGATCCTGGAATCACAACAGCACTTTTTTTTTAATGTCCTTTTGTGGTTTCCTTCTGGAATTTATGAAGTTTTATGATTCAGTATCAAACATTTGTAACTATGACATATGAGGTTTTAGTTTTAGGTATATATAATGGCCCATGGAAGAAATACACTGTTAGTACCCTTAGGTTGATATGTGGGATTTTGAAATATCACATTTGGCAAGCCAGGTGCCATTGGGTACTACAAAAACTCTACATCTATCAGCAAGCACTTGTTAGAATTATATTAGGACAAGCTAGACACAGCTACAGTTAGATAAAAAACTGAAGCATGATCAGCAAATAGAAGTGTTATGGGAAACACTGTTTGGGGTGGATAAAATGGAAAAAAAAGGAAAAAAGTGGAAAACGGGATAGTCATTTACTGGGACAAATTGAAGGGTGGGGGTCCAATCCCAATAGGTCCTTGGAGTCTGTAAAATGGAGTCTACAGATAGGGAACTTCGCATAGTAAGGAGGCTCTGTCTCAAACAGATAAAATTGAGAAGGTTAGAAAACTAGTGGTTTAGATTGATATAATTTATACAAATTTATAGTCTAGTTAGAGATAATTCCTAGAGAAATTAGACCCCCTGAATAGTCAGAGATTTAAAAATAATGATTGCCCCCTAGTATTGTTCAATTTTCTCACAATACAAAACTTCCCCTACTTTTGACAGTAGGGAGAGACTCTACCTATGTGGCTGGTTAGATGGTTGACCAGGGAGTCTGTGGTGGAGCTGGAGGTGACAGTGGCACACAAATCAGTGGAACTTGCTGCCAGTATTGCTTTTTGTAGCTCTATGGACGTTTTGGCCATACTGGAGTTGACCTCAGCTACTGCAGACCTAGATCCTTGAGTGTTGAAATCTGACATTGTCTCCTGGCCACAGGGTGAGGTTGTCTTACCTCCAGATTTACAGTTGCTACAGCGTCTATGAAATTTACTGCAGCCTTCCAGTCCAACGCATCTGCCTGATACAGCTGTTATTGTAGGAATCGAGGATGATTGACTCTGACTGTTGTGTCTTCTTGCTGAAGAGGAGATCGCTTTAAAAGCCTTTAATGACATTCCCATTGTGGTTTCACAACACTCTGACCAGCTTCCTAGTTAAGTACTAGTCCCTGTTCTTTTCCATTTGAGGGCTTCCCTGATGCCATCTAAAACAAGTTCTCTGTATCTGGTGGTAGGAGATCCATGGTCTCCTGAATGGGCTCTTTTGGAAGCTGGCTGGACCCATTCTCCAGAAGGGGTGACCCAGGTGCAGGAGGGGGCCCCCATGGTGAAAGAAATCCATATTCAGGCTCGATGTAGCCCTCCCCAATATTCTGGCTCTGTTTCAAGTAAAGAATCTACTTATCCCACACCTGCCTTTGATGGCCCTGTTGGGGCCCAGACCATGTTTCCATTTGTCAACCCTGTCTCCTTGGCAATGATGCTGGCTGCCGGGTCTTTGCCTTCTACTACTGTTGCATAACAAATTCAGTGCTCCACTATGGGTCTTATAGATACTGTAGGTGGTGTACCATTAGAAATTTTAAATGAGGACCAACAATTAATGGTGCATCCACCGTAGACCTATATAAGAAAGTGTGCTCTATCTGTACTTATTTCTAAATAACACATAAATAATCAGCAGCTAATGAAGAACTTACTCATTTTATTTTCCTTATTATTTGCATAGTAGAACACCATAAAAATACATTTCAAATACTCACAGCAAAACATAAAGAATAGAATAAATATATGGAGAGTTCGTTACTACAAGACAGTTAGAGAATTGGTATAGATACCTTACATTAATCCTGACTGGATGGAACTTCTTCTTTAGAAGCCCCAAGCAGTCAGGGCAAAACATAAGGGTATCTTTGCCAGTTTCTCTTTCAATGCTGTAGCAGCTGGGACTGTCTCTCTCTCTCTTTCTCTCTCTCTCTCTCTCTCTCTCTCGCCGCTTTCCCTGTATATTTATTCTAATCTTTGTGTCTTACTGTAAGTATTTGTCATGTGATTTTATGGTGTTTCTACGATGCAGCTAATAAGGAAAATAAAATGAGTGAGTACTTCTAATAGTTGCTGATTATTTATGTGTTATTTAGAAATAAGTACACATAGAGCATACTTTCTTATATAGGTCTATGGTTGGGTGCACCAATATTTCTTGGTCCTTCTACTACTGTTACACTTTCTGACTTGATGGATACTGTTTCTCACCTCACTGTACTGACTCTGGGGACTGCTTTGGATTTGACTGTTTTGCTTCACCCACCCGGGGTTTGGTTGCAATGGAGTCCTCTGGGACAGGTGGCATTCCAGCTCTTGTAAGCGGTGTTTGTCCTTCAATTACTCAGTCTACTGGTACTGTTGATTCCTCACAGCTTGTTCTATTTGCACTAGCTGCTACAGCTCCCTCAACTTTGGCTTCTCTACAAGGGCCTTTTATTGCCATGGTCTCGCTCAAGCAGCATCTGGCTGGTGGGCAATCATTCCTGGTTTGGAGGATCTTTAACAGAGTGCTGCTCTACATGTTTCTTCTTCTGCTCAATGGGAGACTGTGGGCTCCATTTCCTACACTGCTGATACTCTTTTGCAGAGTATGGGGCCCATCCCCACTGTTGTCTTCCCACTTTCCCCTACCCAGCTGAACTGTGCTTCACATACTTCTATTAATTCCTCCTCTGCCTTTTCCACTGCTTCATGGGCTAACATAATGGAGCAGGTGGATGGACAGTTGCCTCCCCACTTGGCTTCTCTTCCAGAACTGTTTCTGTCCACCCCACCTAGATCTTTGTCTGCAGGGGCTCCTCACACTTTGCCTAATGATGCTGGCTCTGCACAGCCTTGTAGGCTGTATTCAAAGGGCCTTTTCATATGGTGGATTTGTTTTCCAATTTGGGGGAGCCAGCTAAACGACACAATGCTGTGTACCTTAAGTATAAAGGCTGACTCGATGATTCCCCAGACAGGGTTTATGTGGTGCATAGGTTGTTGAAGGAATCTTTATAGTTTTTGGCCTCTGAAATCTTTGCTCTCATTCACACATTGAGAGACACCCAATTTGATGCTAATTTTTGAACACCGCAGATGCTGGAATGGTTTGGGATGAAGTGTAGCACAGGATTCAAGGCGGCATGGATTCACAGTGTGAAGGTCTTGTCAAACAGATGTGTTAGATTTCTTTGAGGGTGACCAGGAAGGTAGATCAGGGAGCAGCGCTGGATGTGGCCTACCTAAATTTCAGCAAGGCCTTGGACACCATCCCACATAGGAGATTGGCAAACAAGTTGGGCAGCCTTGGAGCAGGTCATGCAGTGGTAAACTGGGTCAGAAACTGGTTGAGTGATAGGACACAGAGGGTGGTGGTAAATGGAGTTCAATCGGAAAAGAGGGGGTAACCAGTGGTCTGCCACAGCTATTGGTGCTGGGGCCAATCCTCTTTAATGTCTTCATAAGCGACATGACAGAGGGGCTGGAGGGCAAGTTGTGCCTCTTTGCAGACAACACTAAGCTCTGCAACAGGGTTGACACTCCGGGGGGGGGTGGAGAAAATGAGAAGGGATCTAAGCTTGCTTGAGGAGTGATCAAGAGTGTGGCAACTAAGATTCAATGCAAAGAAGTGTAAAATCATTCATTTGGGGCACATAAATTCAAGGGAGGAGTACAAGATGAGGGAGATGCTGACAGCCACCAATCAAGATATGGATCTGGGGGTAATCATATCTGGTGACTGAAAGGTAACCAAACAATGCGAGAAGGCTGTGGGGAGAGCCAGAGGGATGCTGGGGTACATAGGGAGGGGTATCACCAGCAGAAAGGAGGTGGTTATGCCACTGTATAGATTGGTGGTAAGACCTTATCTGGAGTACTGTGTCTGCACCTCTGAAAGAACATAGATGGACAAGAGGCAGTTCAGAGAAGGGCAAACAAATGGTGCAAAGACTGTACCAAAGTCATATGAGGAAAGACTAAAGGACCTCAATATGTATTCCCTGGAGGTGAGGAGAGAGAGGGGGGATATGATAGAGATGTTCAAGTACCCCAGGGGTATAAATAAGGTACAAGAGGGTATCATTTTTCAGAAAAGAAGATGCACAAGAACAAGGGGGGATGATAGGAGGCTGGAGGGGGTAGGCTCAGGGGCAATGTGAGGAAGTACTTTTTCACAGAAAGACTAGTGAATGCTTGGAACAGCCTCTCTTCGGAGGTAGTAAGGGGAAAAACATTAGGGGATTCAAGAATTCATGGGATTGACATAAGAGAACCCTAGCAAAAGGGAAGAAAGGGTAAGTCACAGATCAGTTAGGGTCTGTGGTATTGCACTGGATATGAAAAATGGGCATACTAGGTGGGCCAAGCGGTCCTTATCTGTCAACAGATTTTATGTTTCTATGTTTCCATGTTACAATACCAGAGGGTATGCTGAAGCTAGTGAAGGATCATATTAAACAAACATCTGGGACAGAAACTGATACAGAATTTGTTCCAAGAATTTTTCTCAGTTAAATTTGCCACGACCATTGGCACAGAAAGCAGCTGAGTTAGAGGGTGTGGTTACAGAAGAAGTTAAGAGTGCCACTGTGTCTTTAAATAATAATATAGCTCCAGGGGTGGATGGCTGAGGATCATAATTTAACAGACATTTAATGCAGACCTGGTACTAATTTTGGTGCTTTGGTTTAATTTTCTATTAAACACAAACTTGTTACCAGAGTCTATGAATAAAGTAATTTTAATAATGGTATATAAAAAGTGAGAAAATGAAGATTGCAGGAACTGGAGACTGTTCAGTGTTCTAAACACAGATTTCAAAATTTTAAGTACAATATTGGCAAGAATATTATCAAATACTGAAGACCATCTGATTAGCCCTACCATCGCAAAAAAATCAAGATAATTTATACTGTTGAGAGAGATTTTTGGAAAGAAATTTGCTTCAAGGATATGTACTAAATCTTGACCAAGAAAAAGCCTTTGATCATTTGTCGCACAATATTTTTTTTTGTGCTTCAAGAGCGCTTGAAATTCCAGAGAATTCATAGGAGTACAGTGAGGCCAATTCCAAGTTGGAATACGCCAGTGTGAGCCAAGATAAGCCAAACCCCTTGGCATATCACGTGACTTGCACAAGTGTTACACCAGCTCCTATTCCAAGAGGAGCCTTGTGCCATGTCGGCTGTGGGCTACGCTAACTGTGAGTTACGCCACCCATTACAGCGCAGCTCGCAACAACATGGTACATGTGTGGGTTACCGCAGCAACAGTGCCCTATTCCAAGAGGCAGCTGCCATAACCTGCTGCAGCGATTCCAGGAGCCACACTGGTGGAGCAATGTTAGAGCAGCTCAGATCTGCTCTAAGGGTTATCCAATGGTGCCATCTGTTGAATGCCCACTCTGCAGCTCCGTGACAATGGTGCCAATGTGCTCCCCATGCCCCCACAAGCACATCCATGCACCCCACCCCCCAAAAGTCAGGGACCCCTGGGGTCCATTCTGCAGTGTGACCCCTGTCCTGTTCCCCATGCCCCCAGGTGTGTGCCATCGTGTGCTGGGGTGGGGGAGCTCTGGGGCTATCAGCTGTGTGCTGCAATCTCATGGTTATTAATGGGCTATTACACATGCCCGTGGTATCAGCCTGCTACGCGTCACAACCCACCTGGCATAAGTGCTGGGACCCTGCCACTCTTGGAATGCAGTGCAGGGTCTCCAGCATAGTGGCAAATGTTGCAACCCACATACACCAGTGAGTTGCAACATTCATCCTTGAATCAGCCCAAGTATCTTTATTCTAAAGCTAAAATTCAACCAAATGTAAACGGGTGGTTTTGGAGGAGGTCCCAGTGTGAAGAGGGTGAGACATGGCTGTCCAATGAGCCCTTTGTTATATGTTTTTAGTCTAGATCTGTTTTGGAGATATACTGACCAGGATAAAAGGACTATGGGTATTTCACCACTAGACTGTCACCCTTTGGTTACAATCTTAACATATGCAGATAACGTGGTGTTAACTCTAGGCCCAGAAACTTCAGAAACAGCACTAATTGAACAGATGGGGACATCTTCAAGAATATCAGGGTCTAGAACTAATTATGGAAAATGTACAGGGGAACCTGTAAAGAACTTACCTATACAAGAGAGTGGAGAAATAGCACAGGTAAAGATTACAGAAGAGGACATAAATGTATTAGGGGATAGTTTTTGGGAAAGGTGATGTAGCAACTTGAAATTGGAAACATTGCACCCAAAAAGCTAATGGAATTACTGTTAGCTGAAAGGGAAACAAATTTCTAAACAGAAAAGAGTTATGTTGATAAGGACACTGTTATTGCTTGTATTTTTGTACATTACTTACATCTTTGCCCCTAGACAAAGACCAGTCACGGTATTATATAGTATTTCCTTTCAGGCATTTTTGGGGAGCAGGTTATACCCAGTTAAAAGGAAAATTACTTATAGACCTCTGAAAGGGGGAGGAGTTAACATGGTTAACCCAATAGTTTTTTTTTTAATGTAGTATTTGTATACATTACAATATTAGTACAGCTCTAAAACTTGGGATAGAATCTGGAAGTCATTATCATTAGTATGGCTTAGACCCTGTATAGAGGTCTGCCATACATGGAATATTAGAAAACTAGCTAGAGTACAATAGCTAAAGTAGTATGCTAAAGAGATCACAAAAAAAGATAATAAGGTGGGATATTCCTTATGATCAGGTACAGACAATTACTAGAAGGAAATTGCACAGTGTGATTCTCCGGGTAGAAAGAACAGGGGAGGTGAATTTTCCTCAATGCACAACTACACTGACAGATGTAGCTTTATCTCAATTAACAAAGGTTAGGGTTCCAGCTTTTCCCTGGGACACTTTATGGCTACAATGCCACAGGAAATTAAGGGATAAAATAATAATAAACATAAACAGATGGAAAAGAGAGATACTGTCCAAAAGAAAACTATAACAATATTATGGAGACACAAGAGCATCTGTATTTGCATTAAACCCTTTTGGACATGAATTGCAAAAGAGTGGCAAGAACCCTTATATTTATCCCTTGAACACAGGGAATTAGTTTTAGGCGTATTTTTAGAAGAGTGGAACAAGTACATTGTAAGAACTCTTCAGGGGATTTTCTCTGTACTAATATACTATATATAGCAGTCCCATTGTGTATGGGATACCAACAAAAGAAGGAGGATTATCATGAGATACTAAGAAATGCGAAAATTGCACTAAATCATATAGGATGCTTCATTTTAAAAAGTGTCATGTAAACAAGGCCAGAGAATTATGGGCTAATGGTAATTTTCTATGACAGTATGAAAGCAAGACTTATGAGCAGCTCTGTTTATTACTTGAAGGGCAGCAGGCAAATTATTTAGAGCACCTTCTGTAAGTGTTATGAATATGAGAAAATGGCAAATGGGGAAATATATAAAGCTGTTGTAAGTGTATTAATATATAAAGAAAAAGGCTAATTGGTGTATTTACGAATAACGCATTATGAATGTTGAGTGTTGTAAAACTTTTATGTATTTTTTTTGTATTTCCTATTGGATTATCCTTATATCTTTGTGGGATGTGTATGTGCCTTGTTATTTCCATTTTTAAATAAAATACCCCAACTTTTGCAAAAGTGCCTTAGATTTTTACTTCCACCTGCACACCTACCAGGACAGCACCAGAGTTAAGTAGAAGGGACCTTAGCTTTACTGTCTCATCTGAAGGACGGCACACCATGACAGTACAGCACCCCCCCAAGTACTGCACCTGGGTGCCATAATTTATGGTATGAGCCCAATCCTGTACTGGAATGAGAAGCCATGACCTTCTAGCCGAAAGTTGGATGTGCTACCAAAAGAGTGATTTCGGTAGCTAGTAAGGGGGAAGGAAATTGTACAGGTCAGATTCAAGCCCTAAAAATGGAGATGCAAAAATACCAAGATGATGGGGCAAGCACATTGGAAGCAGAACTTAATTATGGAACTCAAAAACTGCCTTATGGAAACCCCTTTACAGCATGTAGGGATAGGATGTGTGCTTCTAACTTTTAGCTTTGAAAGATCAGAGGTGGAGTATAACTACAAACTGGAAAGATATTATGGAGGGTGTGAATTAGTAGCTGATAAAAATATGTGGAACAGCTGGCATGGGGTCATAATGTTGCAGATGAAACCGCACACCACAACAATGCCACAGACATTACAGCATGTGGCACAAGAAGTTAGGAATAAAATGCTGCCCACTAGAGGACAACGCATATCACTGCAACACATAGGGAAATCTTTCTTTTTGCAGGGGGTTCTGAACCCTGCACCGCTGACATGGGAGGCTTCACCCCCCACACACCCCCAATTAAAATATTTAACTCCGAGGGGGCTGTGGACAGAGGGGAAAAGGGGAAACACTGAGTGGGGGAACTTACTTTTTTTTTTTGCAAAATATAAAATAAAACACATTGGGAGTTGGGAATTCAAATCCCGATCCCCAAGCTTCCACTGCGCCAGTGCATGCGACCTAGCCACTCCACCATGGGAGGATCGACCAGGCACAGTATCTGTGACACCTTCAGTCCTTCCTCCACTGCAGAGTGAGCAATAGGGGTAGTGGTATTGTTCTATTGCTGTCATACTCCTGTCGCTGTATTCCATTATGCCCTTTAGACCACATGGTTTTCATTGTGCAGTTCCATCCAAGAGATATTGACCTAGTACCAGAATGGGCTATAGTAGGGTCAGGTGAGATTAGTTCATTTCTTGGTGTTTCAACTTTTAAGGTACCAGGAAGGTAGAAAGGAATAGCTACCATTACTAAACAAGAGTTCGTTCAGTTATAAAATCTGTGAAACTAGAGGTGTCACCAAGTGGGATGGGACATCTAATGAGTTTTATAAAGTATTTGCTGAAGAACTGGCTCAGTTACTAACACTGGTGTTTGAATTTTTTGAATAATGAGGGAGTACTCCATCTTTTGCTAGGGCCTTACTATTTTTAATTCAAATCTGGGGACAGAACAAATACATAATCGGAGACAAATTTGTTTATTGAATGCTGATTTTAAAATTCTGACAAAAATATTACATAACTGGAAAGTATCTGATCAACACGGTCCAGACTTGTACCCTCAAGGATAATACAGGAAAATGTGTTCCTCGTAAGAGAGATGCTGGAATATTGTAAGAAGAATAAATATGCTGGATATTTCTTATCACTTGACCAAAAAAGGCCTTTGATAGGGTTGACCATGATTATTTGTTTCAGACCTTACCATGATATTGTATTAGGGCAGAATATGTTGCATGGATTAAAACACTTCATGCAAGTGCATCAGTGGTTCCATTTATCTTAGGTAATATGGGGAAAGAAATAGTAATTTAACATGGTGTACAACAAGGATGCCCCCTCAGCCCTGTTTTTACATAGTCTCATTGGATGCATTTATAGCCAGATTGTTATGTCACAAAGATAGAGGGACTTCCTTCACCTCAGGGGTGGTGGGGTGTTGAAAACAATTGTGTATGCAGATGATATATGTATTTGTGAACAATGACCATAGTGTGTATAAGCTGTTAGGTATTATGTCAAAGTATTCCGCAGTATCAGGTGCCGGTTAAATTTAGAGAAATGTGTAGAGTTAAATTGGAAAACAATTGGGTTTACCTAGGCAGGTGGCTTGTATTCAAGTTTTAATGGAACCTGTTAAAATATTAGGCATTACGAAGTTTGGAAATGTGGATATGACTCAGATTAATTGGTTAGAAATACTGAATTCCCATGAACAAAAAGTGGCAAGATGGAATAAAGAGAATTGGTTAAACAAAAACAGATGCATACCATTCATCAATTTTTGGTTCCACATTTACTTTGTCCCTAGATCCCTGTTCAATGAAAACACAGACTACTAATTGTGCGGATGCTCAGTTGGCAATTAATTTATTATATTATTTTCCAAAAGTTCAATTCCACAACATTTCCATCATCATATTTTACAAACTCATATTCCTCGTTATCATTACTATACACAATTTCCATAAACCACATTTTCTTCATTGTTCGCCCATCTTGCACCCGACTTAAAGTTGGGGGGCTGCCACAATATTCATAACCACATTTTCATTCTTGTTTCCTCTTCTCAACCCCCAGACGTACACCTGGGGAGGGTGCTCTCTTCATTTTGTTTTCTCTTGTTGGGTATGGATGTAAACCCATACCACTCATCTGTCTGGTGTTGTTCTGTGGCCATCTGAGTCAAATTATCCCACTCCCTTTCCCCTCCTCCCTCCCTGTTTTCTGTGCCCCTTCTTCTTCTCTGCCATCCACCTTCGGCAGTCTGGGCAGACCTGCTGTCCACCTTCAGCAGTCTGCCTCTCTCCTGCACACTTACACCTTTCTTTTTCCACTAGCCCACCTCCAGCTTGCAATGGATGGTGGGCTTCCCCAGTAGGTGCGCTCCTCCTCTTTTCCTTTTTTTATTTTTGTAAAACTTACCTCCTGAAAGGGCAATACTGCCCCCATGCCCACAGGCATCCCCAATACTCCCTTCCTGGTAGACTTAACTCAGATCCTGCCCATCAGCTTCGCATAGTAATGAATCTCCTGCAGGTCACTCATCTGACCTCTTCTTAATTACCAGCCCCCCCCCGGGCTATATATATATATATATATATATATATATATATATATATACATATACAGTGTGTGTATATATATATATATATATATATCCCCTCCTGCTCTCCCCCCTTTTCCTCAGCAACCTCTGTCATTGCCTCCATATGGGAGAGAGGAGTTACCGTCACAACCTTCCTGGGATAGAAAATCCTTCTTTCACTATGGTTGCCAGGAGCCCATGACTTAGCCATGTCCCTGGCTGTTTCTTGTTGAATTGGTCCCCATGATGAAACCGCAGCTTCTGGACTAGCTGGAAAGGCTGGGAAGAAGGACCACTGGGTTCCCACCATTCTTCACTGTGGGAACCAGCTGGCTGCTGTATACCCACTTGCCCTTTTACCTGCTTGCCATTCTCCCAAAGCTACATATCCTGAGCTCCTATTCCCCAGTTGCCCAGGAGAAACCCTTGATCAGACGCTGCTGTGCCTGGGCAGACATGTGACATTTATGCTGCAGTGCTGCCCCATTCTTATTTCCTGCATCTAACTGATTTCCTTAACTCCAAACATGGGAATCATATGATCACACCCCTGGAAGGGCTGTCGGTCCTTGTGTTACTCCCTACACCCTCTTACTCATTGTACGTTGTCAACTGACTATTACAGTAATTATGCTCTGCTAACAGTCTGAATCCTGTTTCCTTTTCCTATGCTGTGAAACCCAGCTGTAAATGATTGACCTGCCCCCCCCCTCAAAGTTTAGGCTTTTCCTTTTTTTATGCCTCCTGCAGCTTGCATCTAGCCTATTATATGGGGCACATAGTGCACAGCACTCTGTTTCCCTTAGACTGTAAGGGCATATGGCTAACACTGGGTAGATGTCTAAAGGCGGCCCACTGGGCCAAACACTGCAGGGGCAAGTTATCCAATCACCCCCCCTTCTTCCTCTTCATCACCTTTTCTTCAGTGAAAACCTGGGTGCCATCTTCTCCTCTGTTTCCTGTAGGTAGCGGTGTAGACCAATACTGCTTTTCTCTCCATCAGTTTTGTCTTCTTGTCGACATATTCCTTTATCATTCCCTACCCTCCTTACCCCTCCCCTTTTTTTTATTATTATCTGCCATCTACCTCTGGCAGTCCACCAATGTCCATACCGAATGCCTACTGTCATGCACTTTTGACAGACCATCCAAGCCCCCCCCCAAACAAACCCTCTCCCCCTTCTCCTTCTTGCCAGGTGGGTGGGAGGCAATGAAACTTCAGCAAAGCCTTCACTGGGCACCATGTCCCATCTCAATGAGCCTTAGTGGCTATGACACACCATGCAGTGCCCCCCATTATTCATTACTTGATAACTTGAACTGGTCTAGCCTGGGTGCAGAAAGGGTACTAACGTCGTTCCGCTAATCTACCAGATGTCATGGATAGTTTTTGCAATGTTCTTATCCACTGAAAACCCGGATAGCTGCTCTCATTTTGGTTGTCCCATCAGCCCCTGGCAGTTCTGCCTGATGAGTGAATAAATGATCCACCCTTTTTTTATTTTGCACTTCAATCTGTTGCTTCAGCCTCCTATACATCCAGTCCCCTGGGAACCTAGCTTCTGACACCTCCCATGGATGTTGTTTGTCATTCTTACCTGCTTACTTCACCTTCTAGATTGAAAGGATTATTGTCCGTTATTGATTGTTTCCTGAGTGGTGCCGCCGGTACCCCACTAACATCACCATTTATTAGCTTATTTATTTATGTATTTAGTTATATATATATGTTTTTGTTCTGTCTAGTTTTGTCCAGACCTGTGGGCTGACAAAAAAAAAAACACTGTTTCAAACCACCTCACATCTATCTTGCCAGGCCTCTGTTGTATTGACCCAACCTTTCCTTTCAACTAATGCCTGCAGGCCACTGACACCTTTGCACTTCTCTGTTCCATCTCCCCACCCACCCACTGCATACCCATCTCTTTCACTAAACTGGGTCAGATTCCTATATGAGTGAGACTTGGGAGCAAACCTTGCCACTAATCTCCTGCTTTCCATTTGCCTTGAACTATCAGTGTTTACTGCCAAATGACCTGCCTGGGGAAAGATGCTCTGTAATGACTGCCCTATCTTATTTTAGTAGCATGACTTGAATTAAACATTTCCTATGCAGACCCTGTGATTGTATTTGGGTTCAGTAACCTGTGAGAAGCATGGTAACCTTCAATTTTCAGCTCAAGCACAACTGTAAAAGGAAAGATCATAACATATGGAGGCTTCTAAGTCCCCCCAGGACCCATTTATTCTTGGCTCTGTCCTTTTCTCTGGCTTAACTCCCCTCCCCAACACCCTGTAATCTGAACCCCCCTGCTTCTTCCCCCCAGCTGCTTACCAACCATTCCACACCATGTAGAAGTACCCTTTGATGTGCGGCCCCTCTTTCTTGTGTTGAGGGGACAGTCCCACCCATGCTTTGAGCTAGAGGGTTCATTGATGGCCACTGCCCTGTGGACTGGGAGTTGCTGTAGGAGCAGGAAGGCACTGCCACCTCTCTGGAGGCCTGTGGAGTCAGAGGGATGGTTGGGGTGTTGGAGCAGACTAGGTGACTGGTTCTGCGACCAGTGTCGGTGGTGGCCTAGGCCTGCTGCTCCTCTGGCTGTATAAGTCTTAAGCACCCCCTGCTACCCCACCTAATGCACCTTTTTTCCAGCCCCCCCCTTTCTTCTCTAGCCCCTTCTGGCATTCCTTCATGCTTCTCCAGGGCCTTGGTTGCCCCCTCATCACCATAGTCCATAAAGACTCTGCAATCTTCCTCTTCAATGGTGGTCCTTCCTTGGGTGCCATGCTGTACAGCTCTGCCACTTGAAGCTGAAATTAAACAGAAACTGTTAACTTTTAAATGACAGACTTTCTCTTTCAAATGTCCCTCAGAACCCAGAACCCTGGTTATTTAAGTGTGCTTACCCTGTCCCTCAATGAAACTCTTAAATAAACTGCCTTCTGTTTTATTTGACTTTTTTTTTTGGGGGGGGAGTATCACAAGAAGACTCCCCTGCAGTCCCCAGGGTTCATTGTCCGAAACCTCCAACCCCCCTGTCCTATTTCCCTTTTCTTCTTCTTTGCAATGGAAACCCCTTGCTATGTTTTGCCCCCCAGATCCTGTCGTGTGCTTTTAACCTTCCCTACCCCCAGGGACGGCCTGCTGCCAAAGGTACTATCCTACTCGGGTGCCTCAGCAAGTACCTTAACAAAACGTTAACCTTTGGTACCTTCCTGTCTTCCCCTCACACCAAGTAACAAAATTCTGCCAGAAACACAATATATTGCTATATCCAGTTGGGCTCCCCTCCCCAATTTATAGCGGTTTTGCATAGTATTATTGTATCTGTTTATTATTATATAGTTCCTCTGCACTTGGCCTGCCCCATCCCAGCTGCAACCTCCCCCCCCAGCCGTAATGCCTTCTTAAAATGGTGGCTACCATGTGGCCGACAATACATCTCCAAAATGGCTGCCGGGATAGGGATCGTGGCCTCCCTGGCACTCTCCCCCTGTTGCCTTAACTTTAACATCTAATGTTTTATGTTGTTTTTTTTTTATTCCCTGTCCTGCCCCCCCTTTTTTTTTTGTATTATGCTTGTTTTCTCTATTCTTCCATGCCCTTGACTATGTACGGTCCACCCGCCCTGCTGTGCATTCTGAGCATGTTGTAGAATGGCTGGAATTCATATAAGTACTTGTCTACTCAGGTGCCCCCTCAGTTGCTCCATTCTTCCTTATACGCTAGCATCGCAGGAACTATGATCTATTTTCCTGATATATGGGCCTTTAACAATAGTCTCTATTAACAACATCCATTCATTTCTATAAGCTAGCATTGCAGGACCTACAATTTATTTTCCGGATATATGGGCACATTAACAATAGTCTCTACTAACAAGATCAACTGCAACACCAAAAGAAAATTTTTCTCCCACAAGGCTTGAACCCTGTGCCCTTGACAACAATGTCTAATGACCCATCCACTAAGCCACTGGCTTTACATTATCTTGCAATCTTTCCCCTTCATGACTTTCCATTCCAATCCCCCGCCGGGAGCTCGGTCTCCCTTATCTAAGATGGCAGCCCCCTCGTGTTCGCCTGCCTTGCCTAAAATGGCGTCCACCAAACCGCCGACACAGCTCCCCCATCCTGGCAGCCATGTGTCTATTTAGAACTGGGACAAGGCATCTGGAACCCTCCTGCCCTCCCTCGTTGGGTTGGAGGGCTGACAACCTGCCAAAATTGCTGCACCCATTGGGCTTCCAGTGGGAAGAGAAATCCCATTGTCCCCTGAAATCCCCAATGTGATCAAAGTGCCCCTGGACTAGCATCTGTTACTCCTGTTGCTGAGACTGACTTTTGCCCTTTGGGACTTGAAACTTACTGCTCCATGTGGGACCACGTTTTTACTTCTAACAGTAAATTATCAGCTTCACTTCAGCCAGAATGTCTCTGCTCTCTGCTATATCTCGTCCACTGATCTGCTTCCAAGATCGTGACCGTATCTCCTAAAAACTGCTCCTAACTAGGATTCAACCCCCAAACCTCCATCTCATAGGCAGCTATATGGCCCATTGCCCCTCAAATCTCACATGGGTCATAATAATCCTCTTTCTAGCTCTAAGGTACCAAACTCTCCCGGTGGTTATGAGCGCAGTGCTGCAACTAGCCTCCTACCTTGAATTCCTACCAGCGTGGCTTACATTCCCAAAACTCTAGCAACATTGTTACTAAGCTTGAGCACCAAACTCAGCTCACAGTCCCAGCCTCGCTCCCTCAATGGTATTTCTTACTCTGGATCTGCCGCCCGGTACAGGATGCATGACAAAACCAATTAGCCACCATGCTGACTGTAACTTGCAAACCAGGCATCACCTGTTCAATCTTCTCAATACTGTTTCCAACAATCCGATACATTTCAAAACTGTCCTGCATCACCTGCTTAATCCACAGCACCATTAATCATTATCTTTCATGCGATACGACCAGCGATACTGTTGACCCTCAATAGCATATTTCCTTCTATCTGTATATACCTCTTTTTTACTTACCCCTGTAGCGAAACAAATCGACTCACCAACAAAATCACCGTAGGTATCCAAAAAACCCCTGCCTGGATCAACAAGCTACCAAAATTATCTCTCAGTGGCTCAAAAGTTAAAGAAATTAAAATCAGCTGCCACACTGATGTGCTATATGAGGGTAATTGCCAACTGACATGCTTTCCTGTAAAGAAATTCTACAGAAGCAAAATTGTGAGCTTTCTTTGCCTTGCTTGCCTCTTTTAAACCCCCCCCCTTTGCTCACCCCTATCTCTCTTCCCTCACCCAATCTACTTCCCCTCTCCTTGCGTGATGTCATGAGACTCCACCTCTTTTGTGGAAGTCCCCTTGCCCATCTCTATCCTTCATTAGCATGTCCTTAGCTCAGCTCCCCAGCTCTCCAACCCTTCCCCCCTTATCTGCCTCTTTTTCCCTTGCCTACATCCACTCCATTGTTCAGGGCCAGGGACAAATGAGTCTGCCTTTTTAGGAGGCAAACCTATTTATGTCAGTTATGTCTTTCTATTACCAACAACATTGGGAACTAAGTTAATATTTTCTTTCAGATGTTCCGGGGTAGCTGCCTTATTCCCATAAAGAGGGAAATGACATACAGTACCTACTTAAGATTATAGAGGGTGTTAATATGTCAAAACCAGTGGTGTTTGGCCACAAACTGTTTTTGTTTGGGACATTGACGATTGCCTTATCTGTAGAAATTTCAACTGCTAAGTTATGATTTGCAAGGATATTATTGTTAAATTACTACCATTATGGCAGAATAAGCCTCTGAAACTGACACAAAGACTACAAGTCATAGTCTTATTAATACCATCAGTTCAGAAACTGTTTAAATGGCAGGTAACAAAAGAACAAATAGTGTCTTACTCCAGAAAAGAGCTACAAAATTCCATGATGGCTAAATCTAGTCCACAGAAACCTGAATTTAAGTTATGCAGCCCTGGTAAAAAAAAAAAAAAAACATGTTGGTGATAAAACAATTGATGAACACTAGAGTCCCAGGTAGAATGTGGGACATACTATGGTGGAGCTCTTACGGGAAACTAAATGCCAGGGATAACAATAAACACAAGGTGATAGAGGAGCAAGTGTGTCCATATCCTGAATGTGATACAGCAATGGAAACCTTGGAACATTTTTTGTTCGACTGTAATTTTTCTAAAAGCTTATGGAAGTTTCTAGCTATCAGATGGGAATATCATTGGTTGGAAAGACTGGTTCTAGGAGATTTTTCACATGGGTCATGGAAGTATAACAAAAGTACCTTAACAGTGGTTTTTGCAAGCCTGTTCTATTTGTGGCAAGCAGGATATAGGTTGGTGCTACAAGAAGCTTAGAATGACTTATATTTCAGTTAGAAAGTACTGCAATGTGAAGCAGCATTCAAAGAGGTCTATAAAAGGGATTTAACATCCTATTCAGAAAATGGGGTAAAACAGTTTTGAAAAAGTTTGTATTTGTATAGGATTATTCTATTAGGTAAAATTTTATAATTTTATTTTGGTTATAACATTCTAGGTACTCGGGTAGTTCTTGTAGTTTCCTTGAGAGTTATCTGTCAGGGGATCCATTAATATAGTTAATTTAAGTAGTTTTTAGTGCTGTAGGTTTGACACTAATTAGTTAATTCTCTGAAGAATAGGGAGATTGACTTTAAGTTTATTTCAATTGTTTTGTTTAATTTTCTTTGCAAACAGTTATGAATGTATATAAATTAGGAAGTGGGTATTTGTGGGATACTAGACATTTTGTGGTTGAATCTGTTGATGTTTTGCTGCTGTTTATTTTTATAAAATCCCCCTACTGTCCACTTAGCTTGATTTTGTATATCTTTTATGAGGATCCAGTTCTCTAGAAGACAGAAGAGGATCAGACCATTCAGCATTTGATCATCAACTCTATTACTTTGGGTTGTAAGATACCTGCATATGCAGATGACATTTGTATACTAGTCAAAAACCCTGAAGATGGGTTGCAGGCAATACAAAATTTTATGAAATTTGAAGAGGTATCAGGTTCTAAGCTCACTAAAGAAAAAGGTGTGGGGAAGGTAATTGGAAGACAGGTTTTTGAGTTTCCAATGGATGCTGCTGGGATTAAATGTACTTTTGACTCAGTTAAAATATTGGAAATTTGGTTTGGTGTTCCTTATATGGGAATTTATAATTTGCAAGATTAATTAGATATAGCTGAAGCTATGGTAATTAAATGGTGTTCCTGGCCCATGCCAAAAACCAAAAGGGTTTTTTGATTAAACTCTTTTGAGTTCTGTTTTTCTTTATCTTAGTTTTATTTTCCCACCCCCAGCATCTGTGGAAGCCAAACTGTATAATGTTTTTTTCATCTCCTTTGGGGCAGCAGATTGTACCTTATTCAAAGGGTACATATGTATCAAAATATAAAAAAGGTGGATTCTATTTGATAAACCCCTTAGTTTTCTTTTTATTGTGAAACATAGAAACATAGACTTTGACAACAGATAAGGACCTCTTGGCCCATCCAGTCTGTTCATTACCCTACCTATTGGATAAGCTGCAGATTCTAGTTAACCAACAACCTTCTTCCTCCTACCCCCACTATAATTGCCTTATGTCTGTCCCATGCATTTTTGAATTCCCCCAACTGTTTTTTACCCCATGACCTCCTCAGGAAGATGGTTCCATGCATCCACCACCCTCTCCATGAGAAAATACTTCCTCACATTGCCCCTGAGCTGCCCCCCTCTATTTTCAAATTTTGCACCCTTGTTATTGTACATCTCTTTTTCTGAAAGATGCTCTCCTCTTGGACTTTGCTGATTCCCTTGAGGTACTTGAAAGTTTCTATCATGTCCCCCCTCTCCCTCATTTCCTCAAGGGTACACATGTTAAGCTCTTTTAATCTGTGTTCATATGGCTTCTGTTGCAGATCCTACAACATTTTAGTTGCCCTCCTCTGGACTGCCTCCATCCTGTCTAAGTCCTTGCGGAGATGGGGTTTCCAGAACTGCATGCAGTACTCCAGATGGGATCTCACCAACTATCTATACAGTGGGATAACAACCTCCTGTTTTCTACTGGTGATGCCTCTCCCTATGCATCCCAGTATCTCCCAGACCTCCTTACTGCCTTCTAACATTGCTTGTCTACCTTAAGGTCATTTGATATATTGTGTGTTTCTTTAGTTTCAGTTTATGGCATTTCCTAGTTAGAAACCCACCTTTGGTTTGGTGGTCATTCTGCATAAATGTGATAATTTAATGGTAGCATGGGGCAATTACCATTTGAGAGCTACCAGAAAGAAAGGATGCCCTTTAAACCCATACTTTAAGGCATGTTTTATCAAGTATATACAATGGCAGATTTCTAAACAGCTAGTATGTTCAAATACTGGCAAAAAGCTTCACACATGAGTGTCACAAACGCACTCGGCAGGTCAGACCCTCTGCTCCCACAGTGCCAACCTCCAAGTGCAATAGTGTGAACAGGTAACAGACAGGGTAACCCTCCTATCTGCTTTTGGGTCTGAATCACCTTTAGTCTCAAGTTCTGGGGGGATTCAAACTGTGAACATTATGCTAGTGTTCCCAATGTACAGGCTCAAATATGTACCCTCTTCGTGGATTGCAGTACAATCTTTCGCCATGGGCACCAAGCCAGGTTTCCAAAATGAACCCTTAAAATTCTATAAAAGACCTTAGGTATATTCTTACCTTTTCCCAGTTTGGTAACACCATCAAGCCCTTCAGAACAGCTGTCAAACTTAACCACGTATACATCACATGCAAAAAGAACTTGGGAGACACACCCAGGTAGTATCTTTCAAACAAAAAATATTTACTAAAAGATGATAAAAATATGAAAAATGTAAACACAGAACAATATATCAAAGAGCTCACAATCACATAAAAGAACAAGGGAAGATTACAAAACAAAATCTCCTACCACAATACAGTTATACTTTTTCCATCTAATGTTATTACCCCTATAAGTACTCAAGTTATATCAGAGAGCTCTGTCTCTCTTGAGTAGCAAAATGATATGTCATATTCCCCAGCTAGAAGGGCACATTTCAACTCCATCTCCCCACCCCCTTGGTGAGTCCTCTTGCTCCTCCTTTTAGAATATAAAAAAACACAAACATGATATTCTACGAGGAGGTATATCAAATAAGGTGACATCAGCAAAAATTCCACTTCCTAAATATGACTCCTTAATTAAACATTTTCTTATTGATTTTGTGTGGGTACTGTTCCCAAGGCATAGTGAAGGGTTTTACAACTTTTAGCACCATGGTGGTATTAATGTTCATCCTATAGGAATCATAAAACTGTACGAGCCCTATATCCAGCTGGATCAGTTCTAATTAAGACAAAAAAAACAGGAGACTTTTAATCAGGTCACTGGTCTTTTTAATTATCTCCTGGTTTCAGGCTAAGATAGTCTGTAGCTTCACTGAAACCTGGGGGGGGCACCCATGGGAGTCAGGTTGTCTTATGTGAGACAATTACATACTATATTTTTATATTACACATATCATACAACAGTTATAACCAGCTGGCCAAGCATCACAATCATTCCCACCTAGACTGAATCTGGGGGCTCTATCCCCTGCATGGGATGAGCTCCCTAAGTCAGTTCATGCCTCATATAGATGTGACAGGCCATTGGCATTCTGATTGGTCACTCCAGCTCTATGTAAGATCGTCATGTCATACCCTTGCAAGGCAAGACTCCATCTTAATAGTCTACCATTAGTTTTTCCCATTTGTGCCAGCCAAAGCAGGGGGTTGAGGTCAGTTTGTACCTAAAAATGCTGCCCATGTAAGTATGTCTCTAACTTCTTTAGGGCCCACACTATGGCAAGACACTCTTTTTCCACAGTAGAGTAAGCCCGCTCCCTTGGAAGTAACTTTTTACTCAGCTACACTACAGAGTGATCTTTCCTTTAGTTGGATGTCTGACTCAGTACTGCCCCAATACCCATGTCTGAGGCATCAGTCTGGACTATAAAGGGTCTGCTATAGTCAGGACTCGTCAATACAGGAGCACTGCACAGTGCCTCCTTCAGTCTGGTAAATGCTTTTTCACAGGCTGGTTCCCAGATAATTTTCTTATGCATCTTTTTCTTTACCAGGTCAGATAGGGGAGCAGTCAGGGCACTGTAATTGGGTACAAATTTCCTATAGTACCCTGCTGTCCCTAAAAAACTCCTGACCTGCTTCTGCATTTCTGATCTGGGCCATGCCTTGATCACCTCTATTTTTACTTGGTTAGGACGGAGCTGTCCCCAGCCTACAACATGCCCGGGTATGCCACTTCAGCCATGGCCACCTGGCACTTCTCAGCTTTGACAGTGAGCCTGGCCCTCTGTAGCCTGCCCAGCCCTTCCCTAAGGTGGGACAGGTGTTCCTCCCAGCTGGTACTAAAGATGGCAATGTCATCCAGGTATGCCACAGCATATTTCTAAGCACCATTAAACACCTGGTTCACCAACCTTTGGAAAGTGGCAAGGGCATTCTTCGTTCCGAAAGGCATTACTTTAAATTCAAATAAGCCTATTGGAGTGATGAAGGATGACCTCTCCCTAGCTCTGTAAGTTAACTCTACCTGCCAAGACCCCTTTGTCAGGTCAATAGTTGCAAGGTATGCTGCCCCTCCCAAATTGTCCAGCTATTTGTCCATCTGGGACATCGGGTGGGCATCTGACTTTGTGACTGCAGTCAGTCCACAATAGTCCACACAGAAATGAATTGAGCCACCTGGCTTGGGCACAAGGACTACGGGTGAGGCCCAGGGGCTGTGGTATCTCTAGATTACCCCAAAATCCAGCATTTCCTCCACCTCCCTCTTAATGTCATTTTGGACAGCCTCTGACACCCGATATGCTGCCTGCTGTATGGGCATTTGTGTAACTGTCTCTACATTGTGCGTTCCTAAGGGGGTTAGTCCAGACCTGGTGCTAAACAGTGGGGCAAAGTCTGCTAGAACCTCCCTTACTTCCTGGATCTTGTCCGGGTGACAGTTTAACGTCCTCCACAAAGGACTCCCACTTCTTTTCTTCCAGCAAGTCCGGATGGGGGTCTCCTTCATCCATCCTCTCCCCAGGACTACATGCTGCAAACACCATGTCAGCCCTATTAGCATATGGCTTCATCATATTGACATGGTACATTCTTTCTGTATGTCTTCTGTCAGGTACCTCTATGATATAGTTCACGTAATTTACCTTTCTAACTACTTTGTACGGTCCTGCTTACTCAGCCTGCAGCTTGTCTTTCCAGACTGGAATAAGGACCATGACTTCCTGACTCACCATGTACAAGCGGACTTTGGTTCTGTGGTTGTACCACACTTTTTGTTTCTGTTGCACAGCTGCCAGGTTGCTCTGGGCTGTCCCCATAAGCTCCTTCAGCCTTTTCCTAAACCTAAGGATTTAATCCACTATGGGAGTGCCCTGGGTGGCATGCTTGCCTTCCCAGTCCTCCCAGATCAAGTATAGGGGCCCAAGTACTTGGGGTCCATATAGGAGCTTGAAGGGGGAAAACCCTGTCAACTCTTATGGCACCTCCCTATATGCAAACAACAGGTGGGGAAGGTATTTCTCCTAGTCCCTCCCATGCTGTTCAGCAAACGTTTGGAGCATTGACTTCAGGGTACCATTAAAACTTTCCACAAGCTCATTGGCTTGCGGGCGATAAGGTGTCATGCACCTCTGCACCATCCCACACTTCTCCCACAAACATTTCATCAGGTCTGACATGAAGGAACCCCCTCAATTGGTGATAACCTCCTGTGGAAACCCAACATGGGAGAAAATCCCAAGTAAGGCATCTGCCACTTTTTATGTCCTCGGTGAGGATAGGACGACTGCCTCTGGTTACCGGGTGGCATAATTCACCACATTCAGGATGAACCTCTTCCTGAAAAAAGCTGGGGGTATTTAAAGCCCCCACAATATCCATTCCCACCCTCTGGAATGGTTCCTCCACTATGGGCAATGGAATTAGAGCGGCTTGAGTTTTCTTACCTGCCTTCCCTATTCCTTGGTACCGGTGACAAGACCTGCAATACTCCTTCACCTGCTCAGTGAAGTTGGGCCAATAGAAATTCTGGGCCAACCACTGCATAGTGCGCACAATTCCCAGATGACTAGACAAGCGAATATTGTGTGCAGTCTTCAGCAACTGCTCATGGTTCCCCTGGGGAACAGCAAGCTGCCTGCCTATCACCTCTCCCTTTGTCTTCACAGCCTGAGTATACATCAGTCCATTTTCCCAATAAAATTTATGTTTACTGTCACCTCTCTGTGCTCCATCAGAGTCTGATCAAACCCTCAGCTTCTCTAGATTAGGGTCACTTTTCTGAGCAGCTGCAAACTCCTTACACATTCCCAAGGCATGGGATAGGTCCACTTCAGTCTCTAAACTAGGGTCCCTAGCACTAGCATCAGGGCACTCAGGATCACTGTCATCCCAAACCCTCTGACAATGGGTCACCCCTCCTTCTTCGGAGTAACCCTCATAGGTGTGTGGTTAACTGCTACTGGGGACATTTTTAGCACCTTTTCATTAGTCTTCATATCAGGAGGCATAGGCTGGGGAACCAGTCTCCCAGTGGTTTCCACAATGGCTTCTATGGGGTCCAGGGAACTACAATTTCCCAGTCCCACTTGGCTATGGGCAGCTGCACACACCATCCCCTGTTTGAGATTATTGCCAAGGATGACATCAGCTGCTAATGTTTTGGTTACAGCCACCTGTTGCACAGTTCCCCCAGCTTCACCCCATTCTTGGAGAACACTAGCAAGTGGCAATGTGGTCTCCTCACCAGTGAATCCTTGTACAGTTACAAATCTATTGGGTATAAGCCAACCAGGCTCTACCAGATCCCCTTTTACCAACATCAGGGATGCCCCATGTCTCTTAACCCTTGTGTCTGTACACCATTCACAATGACTAGGTGCATGTGTTCCCTCATATTCACAGGCATGCTTCCAGGGTCACACAAACAACCCACTTCTTTCTTTGTCCCATTCTGCATATTGCTCATCCTTTTGGGACACCGTCTGGCAATATGCCCAGTTTCTTTACTAACTCAACATTCATTTCTTTTCTCAGAGAACTTATTTCTTTAAAACCTGGGGCTAACTGGTTTCAGTGGAGGCAGTGAGGGTTTTAGCTGCCCTGAAGGTGCACTTTTCCCTTTCTGCACTGCCATGCCTACCTCATTCACTCTCAGAGCAGGTCTGTTCTTGGCATAGTGGTCTGAGAGTTCAGCAGTCTCTTGCACTGTTTTGGGATCTCGGTTCTCCAGCCAGGTTTTCAGCTCTGCTGGGCATACTCAAAAAAACTGCTCTAGCAATATAGCATTTTCAATTTTATCAACAGAGTTTGCTTCAATTCATTCCCACCAACATTTTAAACATTGATGTTGTTTCATGGCTATCTCCTTGTAGTTCATGTCAGGGCTTCTCCCGAGCTTATGAAATTTAGCTCTGTATGCTTCTGCAGTTAAATCAAACTTTTTAAAAGTGCAGCTTTAAGTTTTCTGTAATCATTACTGTCCTCATTGTCCATTTGACCCAATGCATCCTGAGCTTTCCCAGTAAGTAGCGGGGATAGCTGGAAGCTCCAGGACCCTCTAGGAATATTTGCCTGAATACAAACTTTTTCAAAGGAATTTAAAAAGGTATCCATATCCTCCACCACTTTAAATTCAGCTGTCAATTTGGAATTTAATTTGTAACCCAGTTCTGTAGTTCCAGTTACACCCAAGCCACTTACATGCTCTGGTACCGGTGGTTGGAGTCATAGCTTCTCCAGTTCATGTTGCCTCTGGAACTCACACTCTTCATGGTCAGCCTCCCACTGTTCCTGGTCATCCTCTCACTGTTTTTGCTCCCTCTTCTCCTCTGTGGTTCATTTCTCTCACTCCACTTCTTGACATTATCACTCCACCTCTCACCATTCTCGTTCAGCCTCCCTCTGGAACTCCAGTTCCATTCTGCACAACTCAGTCTGCAGCCTGATTGCTTCTGGCTCCAGAATGTTGGTGACCTTCCCCGCTGCTGTCACCCTTGGCTTGCACTGGTCCTGCTGTCCTCCTCACCAGATCTGGAAACTGCACTGGCTGCTGGCCCCTCCACACCCAAGGTTTGGTCCTTTACAGTCACAGTCTGTGACTTGATGCTCTGGGCATCTGCTGCCATCAGGTCATCTATGAGGTTCTACTTTGTGGCTCTCACCTCATGCTGGACTCCTCTGTCCATGCACAACTGCCTCAAGTAGTCTACAGTGTACCCGCTGTAGTTGGAAGCCATATTCTTCCCTAACTATGGCTACTCTAACTTGCACTTTAGAAAAAAAATAAAACAGGTAGGAACTTAACTGGAAGCAAAATGATATAGTTCTGTTTTCTTTTTATAAAATAAATCACTGGCTAGTTTTCCATTAGCAGGTTATACTGACCTGCCACTAGAGGGATTCTTGTTCTTTCTTTTAGAAAAAAAAGTCTACCCTCTGAAAGACACAGTTTCTTTACTTGCTATATACCTTCCTTCCTTTCCACCCTCGAGATCCTCTCTAACCGGGTAAGATTTCTCTCAACCCTGAATCATAATTTAATCATGCGCCTCCACCGTTCTCTACCCCCTATTCTATTTCTTCTTTCCTATCTTCCTCCCCTACTGCACTCCCCAAAAGCCTGCTTTCCCTCCCTCCCCCACAGCTTCCACATTCCTACATCCTTCCTCCACATAGGCACGCTGCACACTGGTCACTGCCCCTTGCCCATGGTCCATCCTACCACCATGAAACTGTCCTACACCCACACTGGTCCTAGCCCTCCACTCTGGTCCCCCCCCATCTATGCTTACCCTCACCCACTATCAACGATGCTCGGCAACTTCCCGAGATGCCAGCAGGTGAAAACATTCCCTTAAAGAAATACGCCGCAGCTCCTTGAGGCTAGTCCTCCTCCTTCTCCTAATGCTGTCAGGCAATGTGCACCCAAACCCTGGCCCATTCTGCTCTAAAGCCACTAATCCGAGCAAGCCTTTGGGTGCCCTCTCATTCATATCAATCAACATCTGCAGCCTTCTTCTTAAAATGGATGCCCTACAGGCCTTCACCAGCCAACACTGCCCTGACATCCTGGCAGTTGTCGAAACCTGGCTCACGCCATTGGTACTAGACCATGCAATCAGTCTTCCTGGCTACAACGTCTCTAGGCTGGATCGCCTCTCCAAAAGAGGCGGGGGCTGTGCTCTCTGCCTAAAAGACTCCATACAAGGGCACCACATCATTACCTCAATCCAACCCACAACTGCTCAGATACTGCCAGTGAAAATCCTCCTCGGTGCCCAAAACAAAACCTTCACTGTTTCCACCATCTACATCCCTCCCAAAGAACAGGGAACTGGTCTAACAGCTGTGCTTGACTTTGTAAAGTCACTCCCACCAGACACCGAATCCATCCTCCTAGGCGACTTCAACATCAACTGGCCTGCAGCTGATGCTGGTGCACACAGGGATACCATTGCTACGGCGAACCTCACACAAATGGTTGACTCACTAACCAGGAAAAATTACAGGACCCGCACCAGCTCACTCTTGGACTGGATCCTTACCAGTCACCCACGGCGGATATCTAACACTAATGTCCTCCCTGACTGTCTCAGCGATCACTCCCCTGTTAGCTGCACCTGGTCAAATAAATTAATCAAACAACCACCAAAAACAATCACCAGCAGGGTTCTACCCAGTGGTCACCTTCCTCGACTCAAATCCCACCTCCTCCACCAAGACTGGTCCCCTATCTTCAATGCAACCAACGTAAACACTGCTCTTGACCACTTCATAAACATCTTCACTGTGGCCTGTGACATGTATGCTCCTATTAAGAAATGCAAAGTCAAATCACTGAGTAACCCTTGGCTCATGGGTGACCTCCTTAGGATGCTAAAAACAAAAGACCACCTATGGGAGCTGGCCAGAAACTCTGGAAAGCAAAACGACATCCAAAACTACAAATGTGCCCACAATGACTGCACCAAAACCATCCAGCAAATGAAGTCTGCCTACTATAAGCATGCCCTCACAAACTCCAGGGGCAATGGTTGGGAATTCTGGAACAACATAAAGGAACTCACTGGGAATCCACCCAAACCCCCCCCCCCCCCCATCAATACTCAACATCAACGGAACTACAACCCTCAACCCAAAAACCATTGTGGATACCTTTAACAAAGCCTTTACCGACCTCAGCGCTGTCCTACCTCAGGACTACTTCAAAGATGGTGTAGCCCCCCTGTCTGGAATGGACACTACTCCCACCAGCTCCCCCTGCTTCTACTTCAAAGCAGTCAAGGCTCACCAAGTATGCAAATACGTTACCATAGCCCTTGGAAAATCAAGATTCAGTAATGACTCCCTTGATCTCAAAATCCTGTCTCTCACACTTGATGAAATGCTTAGTCCTCTGACCAGAATTTTCAACCTCTCCCTCAGCCTTAGCCAGTTCCCGGACAGATGGAAATCTGCCACTGTCACTCCAGTCCATAAAAGTGGTGACAAAACTGCCCACAATAGCTACAGACCTATCTCTCTACTGACCCCACTCTCTAAGGCACTAGAACGCATCATCTCGGACCAGCTCACAGAATACCTGGATACGTACAACATCCTGTGCAAGCAACAACATGGGTTCCACAAAGGTCACAGCATCTCCACAGCCCTACTTGAATTCACCAGCGCAATCCACAATGCACTTGATTCCGGTGAACTACTAGGCTCAATCTACATTGACTTAACTAAAGCCTTCGACACCGTCAATCACCTCTTCCTACTTGTCCAGCTTCAGAACACTGGGCTGTCAACCGACACCACTAGATGGTTTAAGAGCTACCTTGAAGAATGGTCCCAAACAGTAAGAATCGCTGATACACTCTCGGACCCTAGACCAGTCCGCTCGGGAGTCCCCCAGGGCTCCATTCTGGGACCCCTCCTCTTCAGCCTATTCTTAAACTCACTACCGGACAGCTGCCCAGCACAAATAATTCTCTACGCTGATGATGCTGTGATCCTCACCTCAGACCCTGATCCAAACCAATTACAAAATAAACTTCAGCGGGCCTTCTCTGCCATCGAATCCTGGTTCCTAAATCATAAACTGCTACTCGATCAGAAAAAAAACAAGTCTATGGTCTTTTGCAGCCCCCACAACAAAAACAAACAACTCCACCTCTCCATTGCAACCGAACAAGGATCCATCCTAGAGCAAACACAATCATTCAAGTACCTTGGCATCACCCTTGAACCCCACCTCTCATGCGCTGTCCATATTAGCAATGTGGCAACGTCTGCCAATGCGAGGTTAGGCATATTATTCCGGCACAGGAAACACCTTACCCCAGAAGCACTGTCAGTGGCCGTCCAAAGCTCCATTGTCAGCATCATAGACTATGTCTTATCATACATGGGTCTGCAACTACCACTGCTCTCAAATGTATCGTGACCTCCCTGAATAAGGCCTGTCATCTCATCACTGGCTCACATCACCATACCCACACATGTGACCTTTATTCCCAATCTGGATGGCTTCAACTGAACAAACGCATAAAATACCAAACCTGCATCATGGCCAAGAAAATCATAATGAGACTTGCCCCACCTGGTGTCTGTGCTCTCCTTAAGCCTAGACATAGGAATGTCACTACAAGGAGATCCAATTCCCATCTACTACATATCCCACGATGTCGCACGACCCAAGGACAAAGATCATTTGCCTATCGGGCATCCAACTGGCTCAACTCTCTTGGCAGTGACATAGTTACCACTCCAACACTCGGCCTCTTCAAGTCCAAGCTGTGCCTCTCACTGCTTGTATCCTGCGATTGCCCATCTTAACATTTCCACCGTTCCAGCAGCACATGCCCCAGCACCCAGCACTTACAATCAGTCTTTGCACCCCTAACACCTTACCTGGCATATTCCCTCAACAAGGCCCCCTGGCTGCACTGTCTCCCACCCTCACCCACCTCCATCCCCTATCTCCACTCCTGCCCCTGCCCCCACCCACCTCCCATACTCCCCTTACCCCTGCACCTCCTTCCCCTCAATCTCCTACCCTCACTTCTCCCCCCATCGACCCCCCTCCTCCCCTTGTCTTGCTCATAGCTCAAGTCTTTGTACTGGTTATTACATGTCTGTAAGTCAGTGACGTTATGTTTGTAACTAAAAATGATGACTGTTGCACACGCTGACGTGGAACCTTTGTAAAAGAGCCTCGGCTCAAAGGTATTGTAATCCTAGATTGAAATAAACAAATAAACAAATAAACAAGTGAGCTGTACAGTATTAAGCTGACACACTGAACAGTTAAAGCTTGTGTTACCAATTTTTTCACACTGTTGTCAACCAAATCTGTCACAAACACACTCAGCATGTCAGGCCCTCTGCTCCCACAGTGCCAACCTCCGAGTGCAATGGTGTGAACAGGTAACAGACAGGGTAATCTCTTGTCTGCTTTTTGGTCCAAGTCATCTTTAGTCTCAAGTTCTGGGAGGATTCAAACTGTGAACCTTAGGCTAGCATACTGAATGTACAGGCTCAGATATGTACCCTCTTCAGGGATTGTGGTACAATCTTTTGCCAGGGGCACCAAGCCAGGCTTCCAAAATGAACCTTTAAAACTATATAAAAGACCTTCGGTATAGTCTTACCTTTTCCCAGTTTGGTAACACCATCAAGCCCTTCAGAACAGCTGTCAAACTTAACCACGTATATATCACATGCAAAAACAACGTGGAAGACACACCCAGGCAGTATCTTTCAAACAAAAAATATTTACTAAAAGATGATAAAAATATGAAAAATATAAACACAGAACAATATATCAAACAGCTCACAATCACATAAAAGAACAAGGGAAGATTGCAAAACAAAAACTCCTACCACAATACGTTAGACTTTTTCTATCTAATGCATTACATCTATAAGTGCTTAAGTTATATCAGAGAGCTCTGTCTCTCTTGACTCCCAAAATGATATGTCATTTTCCCCAGTTAGAAGGATACATTTCAACTCCATCTCCCAACCCCCTTGGTGAGTCATCTAGCTCCCCCTTTTAGAATATAACAAATACAAACATGATATTCTGTGAGGAGGTATATTAAATAAGGTGACATAAGCAAAATTCCACTTTCTAAATATAACTCCTTAATTAAACATTTTCTCATTAATATTGTGTGGGTCCTGTTCCCAATGCCTAGTTAAGGGTTTTACAACTTTTAGCACCATGGTGGTATCAATGTTCTTCATATAGGAATCATAAAACTTTATGAGCCCTATGTCCTGGCAGCTGGGCCAGCTCTAATTAAGGCAAAAAAACAGGAGACCTTTAATCAGGTCTCTGGTCTTTTTAATTACCTCCTGGCTTCAGGTTAAAATATTCTGTAGCTTCACTGAAACCTGGGGGGAGGGTACCCATGGAAGCCAGGCTGTCTTATGTGAGACAATCACATACTATAGTTTTATATTACAAATATTATGCAACAATCATAACCAGCTGGCCACGCGTCACAATGAGTACTTGGTACAGTACTCATTTTTTGTATCCCTAGACTTTTCCAATATTTATGAAGTTGAAGAAAAGTCAATCATGGCACAGCTCACAGAAGGAAGGGTTCTCAAGAAGATGTGGGAAGTTTTGTTGTTGTCTGCCCATGGCTGACTGAATATTAAAGGAAATGGGAAACACAATCAGCAGTCCAACAATGTTTTGTGTACGATTGGGTTGTATAAATTCTGAGGAAATTATGAAACACCTTTTATTCCAGTGTTTATATGTTTCTAACCTTTGTCCTACATCTGCCAAGTTTTAGAATACACCTGAATTCTGCCAGCTTGCATAAACTACTTTTGTGCAAGGCAACAGGTCTCTCCCATGGAATAAGTGCATCTATGCATGTCTTAAATGGTGGATCTGGCAGCCTACCTTCCAATTTGTGCTACAAAAGAAAGTACTTCATTTGACTAACTTGATTAACTGTATAAAGCATGAATTGCAGGAAATGTGGATGAAAGAATATAAGAAGAAGAATCAGCATTTATATAGCGCTTTTCATACATTCAAAGTGCTTTACAAGCAATGCTAGACTGGTAGTGAAGTGACTGAATGTGTGGTGGCAGCCATATCGCACATCATCACCCACACACAGCCTGGATAATTGCAAGAACCAGTTTATGGGAAGGGGAATGTTGGCCAGGACACCAAGAATGTTCCCTACTCTTTGCGAAGAGTGCCCTGGGTTCTTTTACTTCCACCCAGGACAACACCAGGATGGGCAGAAGGGACCTCAGTTTAACATCTCATCCGAAGGACGGCACACCCTAGCAGTACAGCACCCCCCAATACTGCACTCGGATGCCAGCAATTTTTAGGTGCAAGTCCAATCCCGGTGTGGGACGAGAACCCACAACCTTCTGGTCCAAAGGCGGATGTGCTACCAACTGAGTCACGCTGACATGTAAGTCACTACCTGGCACCATGTTTTGTTCTTTGTGGAAGAATGCAACTTTTCTGCATTAAGATTTAGGAGTACAGAAGCTGCCTCTCTTTTGTTTAACTATATTGTATCATTTACTTTTTCCTTTGATCATGTGGGGATATTATTTTGTTAATAATTTTCTAAAGACATCATACTTCTTGTTTTGTTTTAAAGTATCTGTTTTTTTATGTTTGCTGTTCTGTTGTTTTTGTTTGATTAAAATTCCCCTACTCATCCTCGATAAGTGTCATGGGATCTTTTACTTCCACCTGGACAGTGATCAGATATGGGCAGAAAGGACCTTGGTTAAACATCTCATCTCAAAGATAGCACCTCAAATGTACAGCGCATCCCTCATACTGCATTGCAATGTCAGTTATGGGTATTAACCCAAGTACCTGGTGTGGGGTAGAACCCATGGCCATCTGATATTCCAGCCCCAGAGGTGACTATGCCACCTACTGAGCCACTGACACTGACAGGAAACAAATATGCTTATCAAATCATTTTAAATGGGCCATTTTGTCAGTGCAATAAATCACTTCATAGTGTGATTTAAATGATATGAGATGCACTTCCTAAGGGCATAAAGACACATGGCTTTCAGCCTTATGCCTCACAATCCTGGGGGAGGAATCTCACATCTTTTAAACAACATACTGGTGTGGATTATTGTTTTCTTAATTACAGGCTTCTGCTTGTAATTTCAAGCAGCAGTACTTGTTAGCTGGCAAACAGTTTTATCATATGTTTTTTTTGAGTGCCTTAGTAATAATTGCAATTCTGGGAAAACATTAATATATCAATTTTCTTTTCATTTTTATTTATTAGTAGTTTTACCATGAAAGGAAAATAGAATCTGACAACAGAAGGAGACAGTAGGTCCATCAAATCTGCCCTAACTATATTACCACTCCCCACTGACCTACTATATTGCTGGGCTGTTACTCTCCTCCCCCACTCCCCATCCTGTAATCCATGTCACCCCCCCTTGAGGACTGTGAGTCCCCTTGCCCTGTCCCAACTATGTTTTCAACCCATTAAGTGTAACTGCCTCCCACAAACTTCCACCAGCAGTCTTCCTCATGTTTCTCTTGAATTTCCCCCCACCAACCTCCAGTCATGCACTTAAGTGACTGCATCCCTATGTTCTACAATTAGGTCCTTGCTATTCTTCTTCTTTATACCCTGGAGAAACGTTTATGTTCCAATCATATCCCCCACTCCTGCCTAGCCTCTAGTGAGTACATGTTTAGAGCCTCCACCAACCTTCATAGGAACTATCCTGCTGGGCCTGGATCATCTTGGTGATCATTTTCTGTACCAACTTTAGTGTGTCAGTGTCTTTCTTCAGGTGAGGACTCCTGATCTGGGTGCAGCACTTCAGGTGAGGCCTCACCAGGGATCTGTACAGTGGCAGAATCACCTTGCTTCTCCTACAGTGAAAACCCCTCCCTTTCAAACCAGCATCCTCAATGCCTTGCTGTATGCTTTGTGGCACTGACCTCCACTTTCATCCAGGGATCACCGAGTCTGCCCCTGCTGCCTCAAAGGTTGCCTAGGCTGATGTACAGCTGGACTACAGTGGGCTCGGGAGGGGTGAGGGCAGTGGTGCAGGGGCACATTCCTCCTACGGTTCCACTCCACAACTCCTATGTTGCACTGGCAGGGTGGGACTGTCCCAAGAGGCACCCGCAGTGGAGACCAAGGAGGGTGTGGGGGTCTTCCACTGTGGATACCCAAGGGGGGGAGGCAGAGGACCCCAGAGGAGGAGGAAACAACTCCTGGTGGTGGATTCTATTGTTGGGGGGTAGACTTGAGAGTGAATGGAGTGGGAGAGAAGGAGATTAAGTGCCTACCCGGTGACATAGCTTGGAGGGATGGAAAGTGCATCCAGAGAATCACTGTGGCAGCAGGACAGGAGGGAGAGTGAGATATCAATGTCCACCTGAGGACAAATGATCTGGTTGGTGATGAGGTTAGAGTAGTGCAGGAGAATCTCAGGGAACTGGGAAAGGGTCTTGGAAAAGTGGCATGCACCATAACCTTTTCAGAGGTGCTACCAATCAGTGACAAGTGGGAGGACGAGGCACTCCTCACCATGAGATTAAATGTATATTTGAAGGACTGGTGCAGAGCAGAAGGCTTTGGCTTTATTGGGGACTGGGGTCCTGCCTGGAGGGATGCAGGCCTATACAAGTAGAATGGACTGCATCTATCTGGGGGTGGCAATATCCTCAGTGAGAGGTTTAAATTCTTCATTGGCAAGCATTTAAACTATTAACTCTTCAAAAGTCCAACACTACTCGCCACAGATCGAGATCACATAGATTCCTGTATTCCAATAAGCCATTTATTGAAGGCAAAAAATAGAAGTGCTGCTAACATGCAAATGCACAAGTATTTAAGTTCCATTAGACTCCAAAATCACAAAAGTACACAGGGTACTCACTTATCAGAAGTTAGGGACCCAGGGAATCATGAATTCACATTTGTGGGCATTGACCATTCTTTTACTGGCCCCAGAGGGAGGGATATTAAATCGATGCTGTTAGACAAAGAATCCTTTTGGATATATATACTAGATTCACTGAGCAGTTCTGGTCTTAGCAATGGCATCAACCTAACAGTGTATTTGAATAAGTGAAATGTAAAAAGTAAAAAATGCAAATAGAATTCTTCTGCCTTTATATGCCATACATCTAGTTAGTTTGACTGTAGTTTGTGACATTTCCCACAATCTTAATATAAGCCAACATGGTCCAACTGATGTATTACATGTGTATAGGTAGACATTGTTTGAGAGTCTGATTAATAAACTTAATTTACAGGTTCCAGGTGCAGTTTAGAAACTTTATTATTTTAGGCATCTTGTCTCCCTTTTTTTCTCTTTTTTGATCCTTTATTTTTGTTTTATATTGGTATGTAAGTGGAAATTAAGAACACACCATTTTATTGGTGCTCCTTTTATGTACCACCATAGTCATAAATAGAGGTTCGCGTACATAATTATAAAAACAACATTTGTTGTGTGTACATATATAAAAGTAATATACCAATTAAAAATAGGGTTATAAAATACAGGGATCTTTCTGTACTCAATACTGTGATCAACATGGATCTGAAAACATGAGTCCATCTGTTCCAATTTTATATATAGTTTAATGTATTGTATAATATTTGTGTAGGATTGTGGTGTTCCTGTCTTATATTATGGTGCACTTTTTTGTTTAAAAGAATTTTTTTACATTAATTCTTTTACATTATTATTCTTTAATGCAACTGTAAATGTTTACACATGTGCTTATATTTAATAACATGTATGTCTATGTCTATATGTGTGCAGGTATGGTCTAAATGCACATATATAAAGTTTTTTCAAGATTTATATTTTGTGTATTGGAATATGACTAGTATATACTATTCCAAAGCACATATATGTATGTGGTAATGGCTTTATTAAATTCATTGGACAGGTGTAATTGTGACCCTGTCCCTTTAAATCTGAATCTTTATAAGACAGGTAGTCACACATGTAGGAACACTTCCTGATAACACCTTAGCAAAACCAATCTAAGTTTTGTGGGGTTCTGGCTTTCATTTCCCCAGCTATTTTTTGCCTTTAATAAATTGCTTATTGGAATTCAGAAATCTGTGTGGTCTCGGCCTGTGGTAAGTAGTGCTGGACTTTTGGAGAGTTGATTGTGGTTTTGTGTCCTATTAGCACACTCAGCTGTACAGCAGCTATTACTGAGTTTAAACATTTAAACTAGCCAAGGGGGGAGGCAAACATTGGCAGGAACAAGCAACCCCCAAGAATGAAGCAGTCAGTACAGAGGACCCTACGGTTAGGAAATTGATGCTAAAACCTAAAACTGAGATAGGTAGAATGGCAGAGATAAGGAAGAATGGGAGTAAAAGCAGGAGGCAAAGGGATGGAAGACATGGGGATAGGAGGGGAGCAACTAGAAGGGGAGGCTGCAAACCTTGGAAGGCCACATGCATGAATGCCTGCAGCCTGGGAAATAAAATCCTGGACCTAATGGCCTTGATGGCAGAGGTGGACCTGAACATTGTTGCTGTTATGGAAACATGGTACATGGGGAACCATGAATGGGATATAGCCATACCAGGTTACACTCTATTTAGAAATGACAGGGTGGGGAAAAAAGGATGGAGGAGTGGCTATTTTCATCAGGGAGAGAATTAAAGCAACTGAAGGTCTGGGAAAGCAGGAGGTACTGGAAGCACCGTGAGTCACCCTGGAGACAGAAAATAGCATCGCCATTTGTACTCATGTGATCTACAGAACTCCAGTATAAGGGGATGAGATGGACGTGGTCCTAGTGGAAGACATTCACAAAATAGAAACATAGAAGCATAGAAAGTGATGGCAGAAAGGGACCATAAGATCCATCTAGTCTGCCCATGTCCCTACCCCCTTCCTTAACTGCTATTCAGAATTAAGATGCCTTTGTAATTATCTCAAGCATTCTTGAAAGCTCCAACCATTTTCACCTCCACCACTCCTTGGGGGAGGCTGTTCCATGCATTGACCACCCTTTCCATGAAGAAGAACTCACGTGTGTTGCTCCTGAACTTCCCCCCTCCCAGTTTTATATCATGACCTCGCATTCTTGTATAACTCTTGACCTGAAATAGGTATTGAACCTGTACCTTATTAATTCTCTTCATGTATTTGAAGGTTTCAATCATGTCTCCCCTCTCCCTCCATTGTTCCAAGAAATAGATGTTGAGCTCCTTCAGCCTTTCCTCATATGATTTCAGATGCAGTCCCTGTATCATCTTTGTAGCTCTTATTTGCACTGCCTCCAATCTATCTTTGTCCTTTCTAAGATGTGGTAGCCAGAACTGTACGCAGTATTCTAGGTGCAGTCTTACCAGTAATCTATAGAGTGGCACCACAACTTCCCTTTTTCTACTGGTAATTTCTTTTCCTATGCATTCCAGCATACCATTTGCCTTCAGTGCAGCCTTCTTGCACTGCTTGATCTTTTTAAGGTCATCCATTATAATCGCCCCCAGATCTCTTTCTTGCTTTGTGGTCTCTAGTTTCATTCCCTCCATGTGGTATTTTTCTCCAGGCTTGCCCTCCTTAAGTGCATGACCTTTCACTTCTTTGCATTGAATTGTAGCTGCCATGTTTTCACCTATAATTCAAACTTGCTGAAATCCACCCTCATCTTATATGCCCCAACAGGGATGTCGACCCTATTGCATATCTTCATGTTGTCAGCAAACAGGCTCACCCTGCCCTCCAAGCCTTCAGGTATGTCTCTAATGCAGACATTAAAGAGGATTTGTCCCATTATCAACCCTGTGGCACTCCACTAGTCACCTCTTTTTCTTCCGATAAGGTGCCATTTACCAGTATCCTCTGGGTCCTCCCACTCAGCCTGCTCCTTATCCAATTTACCACTTTCTGGTCAACTCCCATGTTAGTGAACTTGTTTAGTAGCCTTCTGTGTGGAACAGAGTTGAAGGCTTTGTTGACAGTCAGCTGAAATGACAGTCAAAGATGAAGTGCTACTGGTGGGAGACTTCAATTTGCCTAATGTGGATTGGAGCTACAGTATGTGGCTGGATAGAATACATCCCAGAATATTAAAAGAACTTAGAGAGGTGCTGGCAGCATCACTAACAGCCCTATTCAACAAATTAATAGAGACGGGGTGGTTCCAGTGGACAGGAGGTGGACAAATGTAGTTCCTCTCCACGTAAGTGGGAACAGGGAGGATTCTGGCAACTACAGGCCAGTCAGCCTGACCTGGGTGGTGGGTAAATTAATGGAGTCACTGCTAAAGGAAAGGATTTTGATATTTCTTGAATCCAGCTCTCTTTAATGCCTTCATGAGTGACACTGCAGAGGGACTAGATGGGAAGGTAGGCCTCTTTGCAGATGGCACTAAGATCTGCAACAGGGTTGACACTCGGTGGGGTGGAACAATTAGACACAAGAGTACTCTCACAATAAGGAAAAGAGGGTAAGCCATAGATCAACTATTGTCTGTGGTATTACATTGAGTAGGGATAAGGGGCAGACTAGGTGAACCACATTGTCCTTATCTGCGATCACCTTCTATGTTTCTATGTTCTATGACTCATTTACTTGAGGGAGTCACAGATTATGAACCCAAGTATCCACAAACTGCTCTCCTGTCCCAGGGAGGGGGGACTTGACACACTGCTCCTTTACTTCCACAACATGGAGGTGTGGTGGTAGGCCAGCATGAGCGCCATAGCATAGGAATTGGTCAGTGTTTAGTATGTATGCACCTCCACATATGTAAATGACTGTATTATTACATGCTGCCAGGTCAAGGAGGAAAGTGGGAAAATCAGAGGCTGAACATTAGGAAGACCCATTTACCTGCTCTGGTCTATGCCATCATAATAGGACCCTGCTGATGAATTTGCATCCCGACTGCAGAGGGGAGGACAGCTCACTCCCCCTTGGTACACCATGGGGGAAGTCATGAGGGAATTAAAGGCAGGTGAGTCCTCAGGGAATGTGACAATCAGTGGGGGAGGTAAACAGGGGCTGAGAGCCATGCCAGCACCCCAGGGAGAAAAAAAAATGAGATAAATGTAATTTAACATGACGATACAAGCTCCCAGCACTGTGGAAACCACAGATTTTATTAGTTGGTTACACTTTATTTTAAGTGTTGGTTTCAATGGAACTAATCATTAATTACATGCAACATGGTAATTATAATGTAGTTACATGTTTGTTGCATGCAACTGCACTGCAATTGTAATGCACTTACAGTGTTTACTGTTGTTTCAGCATCATAGAATGTTAAGAATTTCTGCTTTAAACTATGATTTCATAGCACTTTCTCTATGTGGGTAGTAGCTTTCCAATGTGGAATGCATGTGGGACAGAGCCCTCCTGAGTGGTGAAATAAGGGATGTTCCTGATAGTTGAGAAGTATGTATTTCACTGTACAGCAGCAATATGCCTCTCTTGTATGTGTAAAAAGAGACATCATTATTTATTCATATAGTTTCCTGCCCTACTGTGTTCCTATCAAACAGTTTTTAGTAAAATATAGCACAAACCTATATGACCGTTTACCTATATCATTATCCCCGTACACACTGTACTGTATAATTCCCTTGAAGAGCTAACATCTCTGCATTCAAAAGCCTTTAACTGGAATGGGGCAGGGAAAATGATGGTCATTTCTGCCTGACTACTGATGGGAACAGTGGCACCTCCATACTGTAATCTATTACCCTAATCAATAAGCTTTCAGCAGGCAAACTTAACCAGTTTTAGAATTTGCTCAACCTGAACGACAGTAATCAATGCTCACAAGTACAGACAGTCATCAGCACTGCTAGAATTGAAATATGACTGTGCTGGATTAAACCTACAGTACTTTGTTGACATAGTGAATTCAACCAGTATTATTTTTAGTTGGGGGGGGGTTGTAATCCTAATCAGGATGTAAAACTGTAGTATTGATACCTAAAACATCAAGAATTCAGCAATGTATTAAACATGCCAGACAACTATATCATGGATTTAAATCATGCACAATTGCATAATATTGCCTCTATCACAGACATTTTAGCTACAAGATAATTGAAGCTACTTTATTAAAAAACACAGAAAAGGTGTTACTGTTACTGTACTGTAGATATAGATTGACTGATTGATTGATTAATTGATTGCTTGCTTGACTGATCATTTACCAGGAAGGTGCACTAGACAAACGGTTGCCCATTTTCAGACACAACATGTGTGGTAACATTGACAGTACAATAAGTAAAACCATAATGAACAACATAAATTGCTTATAAGTTACAGTATGTAATGTACAATACAAAGTGGAATAGTTGGCAAGAAAAAAACAAAGGTGCAAAACAAAGTGCTTGCAACATAACTTGTTTAGGACAATAAACAAATGCAAAAAGTTCTCTATGAAGAGAAGCCTAAGATGAACACAGTACAAGGAAGGACAACAACAAATGCATGCCAAGATCGAAATCTAATTCAAAAACTCAATCCTAATAAAGTTGTCCTGAACACCACCACCCTAGTCAGCAAACCCACTCATGATGGGGCAATACCCCTGTCCATAAAGGTGGTGACAGGACTCTTCCGGGTAACTACCGACCCATCTCAATCCTCTCCCCCCTCTCTAAGGCGTTAGAGAAAATTATGGCATCCCAAGTCTCTGACTACCTCTGTAAGTACAATGTTCTCTGCCCTGAACTACACGGGTTCAGAGCAGGTCATAGTACCAATACAGCACTCCTGGAATTTTCCAACTTCCTCCATGCCTCCTTGGACTCTGATGCCCTGGCTGGTGCTATATACATTGACCTGTCTAAAGCATTCGATTCTGTTTCGCATCCTCTTTTGCTCTCCACCCTCGACCTAATAGGCTTTGCCTCAGGACCTGTTCCTGGTGCACCAGCTATCTCTCCGCCCGCTCCCAATGTGTGAAAGTCAATGGTACTCTCTCTGGAAACATGCCCCATTTGCTCTGGGGTGCACGAGTTCAATTCTTGGACCCCTGCTATTCTCACTCTTTCTTAACTCCCTACCCAGCAGTTGTACGGGTAAGATGCTTCTCTATGCTGATGATGCTGTTCTCGCTAGCCTCCCACAATGACCCCATGCTGCTACAGAACTCCCTCCAACTAGTCTTTGACTCTGCAGCTACCTGGTTCACTGAGCACCGACTTGTTATCAACCTTAAGAAAACAAAACGATGCTCTTCTCCCACCCCAAAATAAGTACAGCAAGTTTCCCTTAGCTGTCCACTCCACCCAATCTCGTCATTGACCAGGTGCAATCCTATAAATATCTTGGTATAACCTTTGACCCTGCACTTTCATTCCATGGACATATATCTGCCCTAAATTCTGTCGCCAACTCACGGCTCGGCATTCTTTACCGGCACAAGAAATGCCTCCCTCCTGATGCCCTCCGCCTGGCTGTCACCTCCTTTGTCATGTCTCTCATTGACTATGGCCTTCCGGTCTATGGCTCAGCAGATCAGACTGCCCTCAACAAGGTTCATCTCACAGTAAATAAGGCCTGCAGACTTATCACTGGTGCTCCCAGACTCACTCACACATGTGAGCTGTACACCTGGCTACCCTACTTAACCTGGAAGAAGCGACTCATGTATCAGACATGCCAGCTCACCTTTAAAGCCCTGCATGGCCTATCCCCCATAGGCCTATCCAACTCCATTGCCGTACTGCACCGACCTGATCACATGCAGCTCATCAAGAGCTACCCTAGTTATTCCGAGAGCCAGGACCTCCCACAAGGTCAGAGGGCATTCCCCTACCGTGTGCCCACTGGTATAACTCCTCCTGCCAGTGTCTCAAACTCTCTAACCTTAGCTTGCTTTAAGCCCAGGCTCAGAAACTTCCTGCTTAGCTCTCGCAAATGCAACTGCCGCTAGCCTAGTGTAAAAAAAAAAAAAATATATATATATATATACACATATATATACTCTGTTTGACAATGCTCACTGAGCTGCTCCCCCCCCCTTCCTTTTCCTACTTATTCCTCCTCCCCTATCTCCCTCCCTTCTACCCCCACCAGCTCTCCCCCAACCATAAGTTTTGCACCTTTTGTTATCCTTTGCTCGTTGGAGATTGTACTCTATTGTAACAAAATTGTAATTGAACTGTAACTTTTTTGTTTGTAAGTACTGTGTCCCTTGTACTACTGTTCTGATGTCCTCTTTGTGATGAGGTACCTTTGTAAATGAGCCTCTGGCTCAAAGGTTTCTAAACTGATGTTTAACTAAATAAATAAATACTGGAGCTGGTACTTACTAAGAAAGACAATGTTGCAGATGTCAAGGTGGGTAGCCATCTGGAGACCCAGACTAGTAATCATCATACAATGTGGTTCAACATAAGATCAGCTGCAGAATCCAACCACACAAAGATGAGGGTCCTAGACTTCAGAAGGACTGATTTTACTAAGATGGCTGAATGTGTCATGAATGAACTGACAGGGAGATGACCTGGGGGGTAGAGGAAAAGTGGGCTAGACTAAAAGAGAGTATAGTGAAGACAACAAACCCTTGTGTTAAGCAAGTGAGCAAAAGTAAAAGAAAGAAGAGCATGCTATGGTTCTCAATAGAGGTAGCAGAAAAGGTAAAGGCTGAAAGAGTAGCATTCAGAAGGTACAAGGAGACCAAGAGAGAGAAGATGATAGACCCAGAGAGAAGAGGATAGGGAAGTGTATCAGGGAAAACAGAAAGAGGCAAGCAAAGCAGGAAGAAGCTCTAAAACACAAACTGAGTAAACAATAGCTCATGGAGCATCAAACAGGGACAAGACATTTTTGGGTATGTTAGCAAAAAAAGGAAGACAATGAGAGGGATTGTATGGTTAAAGAGGGAAAGGATGACTGTACAGAGGAGGATCAAGAAAAGGCAAACATCTTGAGTAAATACTTCTGCTAAGTGTTCACAGTAGAAGGGGAGGGGGAAGGACCATAAAAAGGCACCAGAAGTTTTGGGAGGGGAGGGGGTGGTAGATGGGCATTAGTCCATTTTTGGTGGGGAGAGTCTGGAAAGCACTTGATAACCTGAAAGTAGACAAAGATATGAGGTCAGATGGGGTACATCCAAGAGTGCTGAAGGAACTCAGGGAGATACTAACTGCACCTCTGACAGACCTTTTTAACAGATCATTGGAAACTGGAGTGGATCCTGAGGACCAGAGAAGGCCAGATGTAGTCCCACTTCAGAAGAGTGATAGCAAGAAAGTGGCGAGCAATTATAGGCGTGTAAGCCTGACATCGGTGGTGGGTAAGTTAATGGAAACACTATTCAAGGAAAGGATTGTGAAATCTCTTGTATCCAGCAGATTACAGGACCCAAAACAGCATGGTTTCATAGAGGGAAAACCATGCCAAACAAATTTGATAGATTTCTTTGACTGTGTGACCAAGGAGCTAGTTCAGGGAGGAGCAGTGGATATGGCCTACCTGGATTTCAGCAAGGCTTTCAACACCACACCACATAGGAGACTGGTATGCAAGTTGGGTACCTTGGGGGTAGATAATATGGTGGTAGCTTGGATAAGAACCTATTATTAGTGGATAAGACACAGAGGATATTGGCAAATGAAGTACTCTCCAAGGAAGGGAGGGTAACCAGTGAGGTACCTCAGGGATCAGTGTTGGGACCGGTTCTCTTCAATATCTTTATATGCAACATAGCAGAAGAACTGGAAGGGAAGATCTGCCTCTTTGTGGATGACACCAAGATCTGTAACAGCGTGGACATCCGGGAGTATCCTGTGATATGAGAGAGTGAATTTGAGTGAGTGAATTTGAGAAAGGCCAAATCAGCAAGTGTAAAATGTACTACATGAAGTTGCTAGCACATGGTAAAATGGGCTATGTGGACATAATAGCACTGGGGAAGTACAGCGATATATGTCTGTAGGGAGTAGTAGTTCTAAAGTATAGAGGGATATGTTGTTTGAGCCAGTCCTGAGCTGGCAGTCTGGTATAGTGTTTAGAGTCACTACATCTGTGGCTGGCAGACACAGGTTTGGGACTGGCTGTAGGTTTTTTTTTGTTTGTTTTGTGTTGGTGTTGTCTCAAGTGTTTTGGGTTGGTTTCCAAGATCCTGTTCCCCCCTCCCTGTTATCTGTGTCCCCCCCACCTGCAGGTTGCTCCACCAATGTTCTCCCCTGCTGACTTTAGCCCCCTCATAAGTTTCCCCTTTCCCCCATTGTCATCCCCCCTAGAGTTCATTAAAATAGATATGGGGTGGGGTGGGTGGCATAGCCCCTCCACATTAAATGTGAGTAAAGGTTACCCCGCTTAGATCTCTGAAGTGCCAGTCACTCATTGTGGGTGGTCGATGTTGTGCTGCTGACCATTTTGACTGTTGGCGATGAGCAGTTGCAATTGTGTTCAGCACCATTTTTATTGGCACTATTGTCACATGGAACCCACTCGGGGTGGTGAAAAGAATGTGCAGGGATCTGAAAAGAATTGGAGAGTGGTCAAGGGTATGGCAGCCAGGCTTTATTTTTTATTTATTTATTTTTTTTATTTATTTATTCAAGATTCGGAGAATACCTTTGAGTCAAAGACTCATTTACAAAGGTTTCACATCACATAGTTAGGACATTACAGTAATAAGGTAAATACAATGCAGTAAACAGGATGAGCTAGACTCATTTACAAAGGTTCAATGTCACATAGTTAGGACATTACAGTAATAAGGTAAATACAATGCAGGAACATGGGACAAACTAGAATACATGGCAAAATTACAATTAAAGGATGCAAAAAAGTGCAAAATGGGCACAGTGATACTGACAAACACCAAACAGGAAAGATATCTAGATGTAATCATATCAGATGAGCTAATGGTGGCCATGAAGTGTGAGAAGGCAGTTGGAAAAGCTAGTGGGATGTTGGGGTACATAGGAATGGGGTATCACTAGTAGAAAGAGGAAGGTGGTTCTGTCTCTTTGTAAATTGCTAGTAAGACACCACCTTGAGTACTGTGTACAGTTCTAGAGACCACATCTCAAAAAGGACATAAAGTGAAGGTGGTCTGGAGGAGGGCTACCAAATGGTGCAGGGTCTGCAAGTAAATTCCTATGAGAAAAGGCTAAAAAAGCTAAATATTACACTTTGGAAGAAAGGAGGGAGAGGGATATTATAGAAACCTTTAAATACCTTATGGAGGTTAATAAGGAACAGGAGAAGAGTATCTTTCAGAGAAAAAGGTGCTCTATAACAAGGGAGCATGATATGAAGCTGGAAGGGGTAAATTCAGGAAGGATGTGAGGAAGTACTTTTTATAGATAGAGTGGTGGATACCTTCCAGAGAAGTAGTGGGGGTGGAAACAGTGATTGGGGTATGGCACAAGGGATTCATTGGGGTAAAGTAATGGGGAAAAGAGATTGTGCTGTGGATTAAGTAGGGTCTGGAAAAAAATTAAAATGGTAAAAAAAAGAAAACAATTTGGCAGATGGGGTGGGTCCAGAAGCCCTTATCTGCTGTCATATTCTATATATATCTATGTATGTATAAAGGTATCTATGCCAACTACAGGCAGGCACACACACACATACATTTTAAGTAAATAGATCAGTAACCACTTCAGAAGGCCTGGCTATAGTAACACCACTGAATCATAGCCAGAAAAGGTTCCAATGTTTGGGCACAGTATAGGAGAAGGTAATCTTGTCTAATTTGGTTTGGGTTTTTGATATGGACAGGAAATCAATATAAAAGGACCTTAGGGGTTATGAGGTTCTACCAGGTAGAAGTGATGCTAGGGGCAGGGACAACTGACTACACACAGTTTTACTAATGACACCACCCAGTGTAAGGTTACATAAGACAGGTGGGGAGGAGCCATCCGAATTGTAAGTATAAGGTACAGTGGTGAGTATGTCGCTAAGAGGCCAAGGCAAAGCAGCAGATAGTATTATATTCTGTATCCCTTTTTTGAAGTATAGTTGCAAAGAAGACAGAATCCCATAAAGAAACTTAGGGAGCAAGATGCCTCAGGCTATAGCAATGCACACCTTGGGGGGGGGCGAGACTATGACTAACTTTTTAGGAAAGCTCTACTATTAACTGCTTTATAGGCAGATACCAGATTAGACAAGAAGTCCAATGATGGGTCAAGTGTAACACCCAGGTAGTTGAATAATAATAATAATAATAATAATGATAACAATAATAATAACTTTATTTATATAAAGTGCAATTCAAAAAATATCAAGCAAAACAGGAATTTAAAACCAGTTAAAACATTCAGATCCAGACATTTAAAACTCAGGGTATGCCAGAGAATAGATATGTTTTAAGGGCAGATTTAAAGCTCTCCATAGTCAGGCACCCTCTTATCTGGGGAGGTAAAGAATTCCACGGGGTAGGAGCAGCAAAAGCAAATGCACAGGCTCCAGAGTTCTTCAAGCAAACCCTGGGAATCTCTATCAATCCCTCCTTGGCGGAGCGGAGCGGTCAGAAAGGGGTGGTAGAAACAAAGGAGCTCTTGCATATAACTCGGTCCCTGACCATGCAGGGCCTTATAGGTTAGCAAGCCACTCTTAAAGGTGATCTGCCACTGAATAGACAGCCAGTGCGGTTCATGCAGCACAGGTGTGACATGTTCAGATCTAGAGATCCCAGTCAACAAACTTGCTGCAACATTCTGCACCAGCTGCAAGTGGCAATATAAACCCCTGGAAGCCCTAGGTACAGGGCATTGCAGTAATGAAGAGACTGAGGTCAAGGATGTTTCATTATCACAGGCAACAGAGAGTGGAGTTGAACAGTTCTTTAATCTGTGTAGTGAGCCACAAAGCATGGCCTGTTACTTGTTGGTATTCAGGAGAAGTTTGTTAGAACTGAGCCTTTGCTGGACAGTCAAGAGATCTGATGGCAGATGTTAGTTAATGTCAATGTTGTGGGAGTTTTAAGTATTAGGTACAGTGGTGAGTATGTTGGTTAGAGGCCATGACAAAGAAGTGGATGTTAATATACATAGCATCCCATTTTTAGGGCTGTGGGCAGAGCCTACAGCCCTTCTGGGATCAGATTGTTGCTCTAAAATGGCTGATCCTAGAACTCCCTTTTTGGACTTTTGAAAGTATTACTTCACAGCTGCAAAATAGTGCACTCCTCCTCTTATTTTTGCTATTTGCTGCTCTGTGTTAAAGGCATCTGAAGGGGGGGGTGCTACTGTATTGTACAGTACCTCATAACATCTCAGGATATTAACAAAAAAAACTTTTTAAACTGCTGTTTCTATCATCTGTCCAGCTCAGTCTAATAGATGTATTCTATGTCTTTCAGCAACCTAGGAGTTAACTCATTATATGTTGTTCTGGAATTTACTGATTCTCTGAAAGTCAGAGTACCATGTCAGATTACAGACAGTGCAGCTGTGTTAGCTGTCTCATTCCTATGAGCAGGACAGGTTGCATCCTCACACACTCATATACACACACACACAAACACACTGCAGCATGTATTCTGACTAAATAAATTCAAGAGGACTGAATTAGTAACATGCCAGTTACTGATGATTGTGACTAAACAGCACTATATGGCACCAACAAGAAAATAACTTTGGTCATGTGGTAGCTCTTTAAGGCCATATCAGCTCTGGCTAGAGTTTGTTGTAGTATAGCTACAAAGATAACAGACAACCCATAAATAATTTCAATGAGCATGCTATCTCAGGCTACTGCAATGTGGGGCCTTCGGGTTGAAACTATGACTAACTTTGTAGTAGAGCCCCTAGTGTTAACTGTCTTACAGGCAGATGACACATGAGTGAGGCCTAGAATGTTCTGTATCACAAGCAAACAAGAGTGGAGTTGGTCAATTCTTTACTCTGGAAGATGAGCCAAAGAGCATGGCTTGTGACTTGGTGGTGTTCAGTAGATGCTTGATAGAAGTGAGCTATCATTGGACAGCCAAGACATCCAACAACAGGTGTCCATTAATGTCAGCGATGCTTTGGGAGCTCTTAAAAAAAGATTTATGACTGGATATTCAGCCTGTCCAAAAGCAGTGCAGGTGTGCGGAAAAACTGCCATGAATGGTGCTTCACTTGCAGAGACACAGTCTTCCCCACATGTACAGTATTTTTAAAGGGGGAGCCAATTTACGGCCTTGCCACTATAAAATAAAAAAAAATTATGACTGGCTGCTTGGGTTATGGAAGCTTGCAAACATTTTTGGCACAGGTGCACGGAAATGTGCACCTGGTCCCCCACAACTGCACCAGCTGAAAATACAAATCTCTGCAGGTTCCAAGATTTCATCCCACAGTGGTGGCTGTGGCAAGGGACTTTGTCTCCTGATGTCTTGAAAATCCAGCCCCTAGTCATTAGTATATAGGATAGGTGTACTCTTTTAGAGACATTGATGAACGGAATTAACAAATTAACATGGAGTGAGAAGAGGAGGGGCCCAAGTAAGGATCCTTGATGGACCCCAACTGTAATAGGTATATGAGCAGATATTTTTTTTATTTATTTAGTCTTTGATGACCGGGTAAGTGCACTAGCCATAGCAATGACTATTTTCAGGCATGACCCGAGAAGGTACAAAACAGAAACAATCAGATACCAGGTTACAATATATGAAATAACAATATACAAAGGTAGGAATATAAAAACAGGCCAGAGTTAAATAACAAGCTTAGTAAAAATCTGTAAACTGGGAAGAATAAAATAAAATAAGAGTAAAGATAAGTATAAATTACAAGAAAGCAAAATGACAATTTGGTCCGGTCGTAAGTGCTATCATTTCCGTATAAAACAGGAGGATTAAAACTGGGTGACAGAGACATTATGGTAGTCAGTAAAGAATAAGGCAGGAGAAGTAAAGTTGAAATGGAGAAATAGGAATTGAAAGAGGAATGTTGGATAAGATAGGGGTATGGGGACTTAGTGAGGGATAAAAGTCCCTAGGTAATAAAAGTTAATAAACAGATGATAAGAAGAAAGAGCTATACTTTGGATGGGTCAGTAAACTAAGAAGTGGTATACTTGCAGGAAAATGGATAGTGACATGTAGAGCATGTTTATAATGCAAATGAATTAAGTATTTAGCAAAACTCTACTTTAAATACTTATACTGTACATAAAGAAGAACTTAGATATACTGTAACAGTTCCAAAATTGCACTGTTGTTAAGAAAAGACATATCCTGAATTTCATTCCTAATCTTACTTTTATTTACTTATTTTGGTTTCAGCTCAGAATTATTTAATTTTCTCAGAATCCTAAACAAATCAGAAAGCCACTATCTAATATAGGGCTTATTCCAGTGTGGTACAGTTATGCACTAGGACCATGCATGTCAACAAATTTGGCCTGACAGGTTAATTTTTAGCTGGGAAATACAAAAAGGTAATGCAACGATCAGAACAAACAGGAAGGTGCTCACTGAAGGGTAGCCAGCCCTAAAAAAACACAGTAGATACCACAAAAAAGTGCCACTCTTACCGAGCTGGTAAAATAATAAGCATTTGAACAAAATCAAACATGCAGAGAAATCCAGGTAATCCTTTTATTTGGCAACTCCAACTTGCCAACCGACCACCCTGCTTTGACTCCTTGCGAGTCTTCCTCACCCCTGATATCTACTGTAATTTTTAGCTGGGCTGGGCAAAACCTGATGTGGCCCACTTTGACCCAAAATTAAATGAAGCATTTTGAGAGTCAAAACATGTTTGGTTTTAAATGGCTTCTCATGTACTATTAAAATATTCTGTTAAAGTATGTGAAAAGCAATGAACAGTAACTGTAAATAGAATATTCACAATTAGTGGAATAGGGTATCATACCAAGGGGCTCAGAGTCAGGGCAACACCTTCCTCCTCCACTTATTTACCCCACCTAACCCTGATCTCCAAGACAGTGCTCCCAATAACAGTGCTGATGATGGAGTGATGATCATGATGATGGTAAGAGAGCTTGAGAAATGAAAATGATTAGCAATCAGAACAAGTTCTGATCAGAGCCAACACAGATGCATAAAGCCATTCACACCACTAATGGAGAGCATGGTGCTCATGTGGGAAAGTTGGAAACATAGAAACATAGAAAACTGATGGCAGACAAGAACCATTAGCCCCATCTAGTCTTCCCTTATTCCTTACCTGTAACAGCAGCTGGTGACCCTATTTGGGCATCAACTTAGCCTCTCCTTCCCACTTCTAGGGTTCCTTTATGTCTATCCCAAGCATGCTTGAATCCCTCTACTGTGCATGATCCCACCACCTCTTGGGACAGGCCATTCCATGTATCCCAAACTGTCAGTGAAGAAGAATAACTTCCTCATATTTCCTTTATCATTCCCCCCTCCAGTCTTATATTGTGTCCCCTTGTTATTTTACTCATTCTATACTGAAATATGTCACCCACTTGCACCTTATTTATGCCTTTAAGATACTTGAAGGTGTCTATCATATCTTCACTTTGTCTTCGCACCTTCAGTGAATACATATTGAGGTCCCTCAATGTCTCCTCACATGTCTTGTGGTGCAAGCCCTGTACCATATTAGTTGCCCTTCTCTGAACCACATCCACCCTGTCTACACCTTTACAAAGATGTGGTTGCAGAACTGAACAAGGTATTCCAGATGAGACCTCACCAGCATTCTGTACAGTGGTATCACCACCTCCCTTCTTCTGCTCGTGATACCCCTCAATGCACCCAAGCATGCCACTGATTCTCCCTATTGCCTTTGCGCATTGTTTGGCCACTGTTAGGTCATCCAAGATGATACTCCCCAAGTATCTTTCTTCCCTAGTGACTGCCAGCAACCTCCCCTCCCATCCTGAAGCTCTCTGCAGGGTTTCTGCACTCCAGGTGCATGACTTTGCACTTCTTCACATTGAATCTCAGTTGCCACACTTTGGACCATTTTTCCAGCTTTTCTAGGTACCTCCTCATTTTCTCCACCCCATCTGGAGTGTCTACCCTACTGCAAATCTTGGTGTCATATGCTAAGAGCCCTTTCCTTCCAGCCCTTCTGCAGTGTCACTAATAAAGACATTGAAAAGGACTGGCCCCAGGACTGCTCACTAAGATAGCCCACTGGTCACCTCCCTTTCCTTGGACTGGATATCATTAACCACCACCATCTGCTTCCTATCCCACAGCCAGTTCCTAACCCAGTTCCTGTGATGAAATTCTCCTTGAAGATGGAGCTCACAGCAGAGGAGTGTGCCATGTTCAAGATGTCCACTGGAGGCTGTGTATCTGCACTGACTTGAGATATCCATTGCAATCAGAATCACAAGATGGCATAATACACTGTTTGTGAATAAAATTGTTCACCCTGTATTTTTATAGTGTATAGTATTTTTTTATTCATTTGTTAACCAGGTTGGTGCACTGGTCCAAAGACCTTTATCAGGCATGGCCTGGACCAGAGACTGGCATAATCAATCAATATGTGGTAGGAGATACAGAGCACTATTGTGCACAAGTATATGTTTAGCACTTAATGTATGCAATAAGCACTTACTGTATGTAGTATCAGTCTTGTTTGTATGTATGTATCAGGACCTCCTTGTGAATGAGCTTGCTCAATGGAGTTTTTTCCTGCAATAAACTTGAACTTGAATTTGAAAATACAGTAAATAGCAGCAGTGAATCATACATAAGCAAGTACAGAATCCTGTACAGTCAAGCAACATACAGAGGTGGACAAATAATAATACAAACACACAGTGCAAGATACAACAAACAAGGTGTGCATTTATACAAGATAAATACATAAATACAGGCAAGGTATCAATGTCCTGTAACAATAGGTCATGTTTCAGTTATGTGAAATGTGCAATGTTACAGTTATGTGATATGTGCATACAGCAGTTCTTTGGCTTTCAGAATGAAACTGTCGTATGCAGTCTCTAGAGGTTCCATATTGCTGTTGTGCCACAGAAGGGTACAATCACATTCAGTGACCTTTGAAGTGTGTACAACAATGTTTTGAAAGGGATAGAATTCTATGCAGAGCAACTGTCAGTTATACACTGTATATCAGTTCTTAGTAGATAAGGATGTCTTTCCCCACCTAGACAGTCTGCTTCTCCTACCTACTGTGATGCAATAGACCCTACGAATTTGCCGGCTTTATCATCATTTCCACTGCATCAATGTTGTATTATACATATCTTATGCATTTGTGAATGCCAGTGTCATTTATGACCTCACCACCTCTGCTTTGAGGATGTTCAGTGCATTCACCGCCCTATTAGAGAAGAAGAACTTTCACACATTTTGCCTAGGTCTGCCCTCCCCCAGCTTCATATCATGAACCCTTGTTCTTGGGCACCTTTTAATCTGAGTATGCTTCCCTTTTGAAACTTATTTATACTTATGAGGTATTTGAAAGTCCCTATCTTTTCATATCATACTGCATCATATCCATAGTTACCTCTAGAGTGTATATAATGAGACACTTTAGTCTCTGGTCATAATTATTTTATAATAACAGTGTCAGCAATTTTTTACATAGGCTGACCAAGTTATAATTAGCCATTATAACCCATGGGTTATAATGGCGAGAATGCACTGAGTCACTCAAAAAACAGCCACTCCCAGATTGGCTGTTGCTGTACTACTAGGCAGGGTAAACAGTTTCAGAAACATGGTGGCTCCTTATCCCGCATATCGAGGACCTCCCAGACCAAGAGTCATCATCATTTTTTTTTTAACCAGCTCAACATCTACAAACAAAAAAAATCTATTTGGTTGATCCTGTCATTCGGAACCTGCAGTGGACAACAACTACCAGTGGGAACCGGGAACGGCTCAGAGGCTGAAGTGCCTGAGGTATGCCCGATTGCAATCCAAATGTCCAGCTCTGCAAGTCTGCAAGTGAACAAATAAATGCCAGATTAAATAGAAAAGCTTACAAGAAAAAAAAAGCAAAGGAGACAAAGATAGACTCTGTGTGTGTGTGTGTGTGTGTGTGTGTGTGTGTGTGTGTGTGACTGACACGAGTGAGACACAGCAATATCAAATGCACTTTGACAAAAAAAATTGTTGATCACCAATTATAAACAATAAAAGATGGGGAAGTTTTGTACTCGAATTCAATGGTTGCTCTTGGTGTGGGATGCTTTAATAACCCCTTCAGGCTTCGCCTTCAGGGTTTATGCAGCATCCACACCTCAAATATTCATTAAATTCTCTTATAAAATGGGCTTAAAAAATCCACAATGCTGACTGGCTAAAACCTAGTTTCAGCCATGTCCTTATCAGCATGTATTTTGCCAACCGGCACTACCCTCCAGTCCCCAGCCCAACAACACCACAGAATCAGTGAGCTGTGCCAGCTGAAAACAGAATCAAAGCCTGGCACAGCTCACAGCTCGACATCCCATCCCTGTGGATCCCTGCTCTGGTCTCGGCACCCCACCTCTTTCATAGCACATAAAGCAGCCAAAGCAGCCTCCATATAAAAACAAGCAAAACATTTTTTTACAGTTTTTACTCACATTTCTCATAGAAAATCTCACCTCTCCTGCACACAATGATCCCCGAAGTCACCAAATGGCACGTGTGGGCATGATGCCATTTAAAACAAATCGCCGATGTAAATAAAAATTCACTCCCCACACACACATAAAAATTATCCATGTTGTACCATTTCATACAGGTACACACAATGGTATTTTCACATAACCATGAAACATCATGGTAAACCAAACCCTGTTTTCTCCCAAAAATCCTCTTCACTTATAGCGAGCGTGTCCCTTAATGACCACCGTACAGCGCACTGTCGTTCTTCTCATTTTCAAATACAACTTGCTCTGTGACAGTGCGGCTTTGCAGATTCACTATATTTTTTTCAAACAGTAGTTAGGACAGCGTAGTAGTGGTGAGAATATCCAAAACATCGGACACCGGAAACAAACGAAATCGGAGACCACAGTTTAAAACAATGGGTGCGAGACCTGTACATCTACGGACAAAGATTGCACTGAGAAAATAATTACATATAGAGAAAAGTAAATTTACTCTTCTTCTTGGCCAATGGGGATGTGGTGGGGGGTATTGGATCTACTGAATACTATCAGTCTTTTTGCTCCACTACAAACCATGCCAAATACAAACGAACCCAAATAAAATGTACTGTACAGCACATTACATAGAGGGACTACTTTATCCCTCCAACTAGACAAAAAGCTTTCTTACTTTTTTTTTATTTTTTTTTTTAATTTCAAAAGCTTTTTTTCTTTTAATTCTCAGTCTCTACTTGGGGCCCATTTTATAGCGCTGTGCCTCAGGTGTGGGTTACGTGCTGATAAAACCGCCCAGGGGCATAAGGCACTCGGCGCAGCGCCTCGTGCCTTAGTACACCCCTGGGCATGCTCTTATCAGCACGTAACACACCTATGTGTTATTGCTTATATCGCATACTTCTCCATCCATTAATCTATAAGTTACAGTCACTGCACCATTTTTTAATCATAAAAGATTCTATAATGATTTTTCAACAATGGAACATACATGAAGCAGAGATGACTTGGCATCAAATGCTGTTGTAACAGTTGTGTACTTAACTTTTGCTTATAGGATACACTGTATGCAAATATAGGCATTCACTGAAGGAATATAACACTAAACAGAACTCTACATTGGGATGATTAGTCCCTTTCTATATTAACCATAATAAGTAAGAACATCAACCATTGCATGGTGAACCATACCCTCTAACCCTGAGTCAATAGAGGAGTATGCAGCCTGGTTATACATCAGCCTGGGAGCAGTGTGGGCTCATTTTGTTGAACCTTTACAGAGGGAACTGAGCAAAATCCTGAATATTACCAGCCATTGCTGACCCTTCTGGTGGGGGGGAGGTTGGTGACCCTGTATTATTAAGAGTGCCCCTTTCTAAGACCTTTCATCCTATAAGGACTGAAGTGAACCAGTTTGGGTGGAAGCTTAATGTGGAGTAAGACTGTTGTCTGGGTCAGAAGGGTGGGTTGCCAGGTGGTGGGGTGGGGAAAGAGCATAGGTGTGATCTGAGATAAAGGTGCCATTTCTTGCTGTAAACCTGTGTGTGGTTGGCAGTGGTGTATGTCAACCATTCGAAATGTGCTAACTAAGCCCCTGTTGTATACCATAAAAGAAGAGGCAGAGGTAGATTCCGGCACCACCTCATTAGGATAGCCCTTTTGACTTCAAGTAGTGCCACAATGAGCCATTTTTTGGATTGGTTGGAACAGTTTGACACCTTTGAGGTATTGCCCTAAGAGGCAAAGGGTTGGGGTAGCAGAGGCTTTTGTTTGCAGGATCTTGGAGCAGTCCAAAATTACTCCTGTCCAGAAGGGCACCAGTATGAGACACTGCCCTAGTATGTGCAGCAGATTGGCCTGTGGGGCCTGCCACCTCCAGCATGTGGAATGGGGGATGAGTCCCATCTTTTGGAGTGTCTGAGGTACAGTACCATCCCAGCAGTACCTTAAGGTGTATAAGCTGGCTTCTCGAGTCCCTGTAGACCAGATAGGCATTCTTGAGGTATTGCCACCCTTCGGTGTCTGTTATCTTTATTTAGGTCATGCACCCATTGCACCTTACACTTAATTGTGGTATCGGGTAGAGAGTCCCTAAGCATACCGTACATCTTGCTTGCAGTGCCCTTTACTTTGCCTTGTTTATGCATGGTGGTCAGCTATTTCCACCCATCTCCCATAGGTGCAGTGGCTGTGAGGGTCTTGGATGCATTCCTGATCTGGAGAAATCTCTAGAAATCTGTTTTGGGTAGCAGATACTGTTCCTGCCTTTGCAAGAAGAACATTATGGCTTCAGAGTCCCGTGCATAAATATCTGCTATTGTACAGATGCCTGCCTGCTGGTATAATATTGTACCATAGTTCAAAGGTCATGAAATGTGATTGCACCCTGTTGTGTCACAACATCATTCTGAAAGCTAAAGAAACTGCACACTTCAATTTCATTCAGAAAGCAACATAACTGCAACATGCACATTTAACTCAGTACTATATACATTAAATAAAATACAGGATGTGCAACTTTATTCACAGCCAGTGTGTTCTGCAAACTCATTGATCTGATTCCCACTGACATCTCAAGTTTCACTTTCGAGGTTAGAAGGAATCAGATCCCATCTATGGCAGAACACACTGGTTGTGCATAGTTGCCCATCCATTATTTTCTTTTTAATAACACTCACTGGACCACTCCTCAAACTTAAGTAGTTCTGTCTTCACTGTTCCATTCAATTTTCTACCCCTCAACCTTAAGTAGTGTCTACCATGTGGTAAATGGTTGCCTCAACCATAAAAAAAGCAAATCTTACCTTCTAACCCCTCTTTATTATCTCCAAAGATGTCAAGAGAACAGACCAAAGTACTGATCCCTATGGAGCACCACTGGTCACTCCCCGAACATCAGGTGAATGCTGTTTCCAACCACCCACTGATGCCAACTCCCAACAAATTCTCTGCCCAGTTTAACATTTTAGTACACACTCCCAGGCTGCCCAGCTTCTTTAGTATACTGCTATGTGGAAAGGCATTGCGGGCCTTACTGAAATCCAGGTGAGCCACATCCACCACTCCACCCTGATTAATGTCCCTCATCACCCCCCCCTCAAAGAAAACCAATAGATTACTTTGATATCAGCTCCCCTGTACCCTCAAGTGAATCCATGCAGCCACAGATACTGTAAGTCACAGGATTCAAAATATTCCACAATCCTTTCCTTCAACAGTGTCTCCATTACTTTCACCTCCACCAAATTCAGGTTGATAGCCTGTAATCGTCAGCTTACTGCCTGCTGCCAGCCTCCTCCCTGCTTCCACCTTTGTACAAAAGATAACTTGGTGAGGGTACAGCTCTGCAATTGTGCTAGTTCACATGTTACCTGATGTTGCAAACATCATGCAGGGAGGCAGTGGTGCAGAGCATTGCAAATGTGATGAAGAATGCACTTGAATATCGGGTCCCTGACAATGGGCCACTTTTGTCACATTCACTTTGCACAGTAACCTAGAATACAATTTCTGGCTTTGAACATTTAGATTATTTTATGCTCTAATACAGTACCTTACAACAATATCTAATTGGTATTCCTGCACATACTGATTTAATGTGAAAACATTTTTTTCTGACATGTTATAGATTGCAGTATGATATTGTTAGACCCCCCCAACAGTCTGACCAAATGTCTAAGCAGTGTACCACACTTTCAATAAAAAAATACTTTCTATCACCACCCATTAAGTTACACACTTTCAGCTTAATTGTAAGTCCACTTTTGGTTGCGTGTCTACACACACACATGCATGCACGCATGCACACACGCACGTGCACACAAACACACTGTGTATCTCAGTCCTAACACAGTGCATGTATGAAACTAATGTTTAGCCTAGTGTTTCACTTTCCTATTTGTAGCTAGCAGCAGATGTTTTGAAGGAGAAGACTCCAGTGTATTTATGAACTGGATATTTCTGATATATTTTCATATATTACATTAGTTAATTCAAGTATGTCAATAAGAGATCGGTCATTTTTCTGTTGTAGCACATAGCAAGATTCTGAGGCAGCAACATAAGCTTGCTTGTAACTGTTCAGGCCAATGTCATTGTACATGCAAATGAGGCACTTCTAATACAACCCCCTCATTCTTGGATAGCTCTTTATACTCAGAAGCTCTGCAAGCATTAGGTTTTCAGTGTTCTCTTGTCTATAAAGTTTTCAATACTTCCTATTTGTATTTTATGTTGTTGCAAAGGCTTAAAATAGTCCTGTCACACCAATCACACAGTGTGTAGTACTTATAGCCTTTATTTGTGCAAAGTGTATTTTTTACATTTCAAATGCTTTTAAACCACAATTGCTGACTGGAAATGCCATGCCAGTGAATGACTACTGTATGACATGGGAGAACTGAAGTAAGCAACCCCCCCCCCCACATTCCTTTGTAAATTAACCCATTCACCTCTGAGTTTAGATACATTCTTGAAGGATTTGACAGAGCAGCACAGAAGGGAAAATGCACCACACACACACAGGAAGCATAAGCAAATGTAAAGAAAGCAGAGCACAGGTCTTGGGAACAACATGGCAGGCCTACAAATGTAAACAAAAAGCAAAGAAGAAACTGGGATCAAATGCTGCACTGCACAACAGAATTTTAAACAGTTGCATGTTCAACAGATTAGAAGAAAGACATCTATGTGGCAATGCCTTTTTTTATGTAGTACTGCTGCTTTAAGTGGCAGAGATTTGTGCATCAGCACCTGTCCAAACACCAAGCGTAGGACAACTACCTCACATTCCTGTACCACACTCATTTTTCTCTCCTACATCATGGCAATACGTCAGCATAGCTCCGCCCATGCTACCATAAAAATGATAGTGAGCTGTGCTACTGCAGTGCTGAGACTGACAGGATATGAGGCAAATACTGTACATATAGGGGCTGGCTACAATGGACACCAGAGTATACCCAGAGGCAACACCTTCCTCCTTCACTGTTCCATCTCACCCAGCCCTGCTCTCCTAAGTAGTACTCCACATGGTGGTGCGGATGATGATGACCATGGCAAGAGAGCTTGACAAAAATGGTTGTCAATCAGTAAAATGAGAGTGAGATGTGCTGCTGCAGTGCTGAGACTGACACAATCTGAGGCAAATGCACATTGTGGCTTGCTGTGGAGGACACCGGACCCAGGGGCAACCCCCACCACCTCCACTGTTTCATCCCACCCAATCCTGCTCCCCTAGGTAGTATTGTCCATGGTGGTGGTAATAATGGGGTGATGGTGATGAGGATGATGATGATGATAACGAAGACTGAAACTCATTTTAAGCAATCCTATATGCATGCATAGTAAATCAAATACATTACTGAGGCAGAAGGGAGATTTTCATGAATTTGCAACACACACTAAAGCACTCTTATTCTAGAATCATAGGTTTATGTTGAGATATTAAACTTGTAATTATGTCATGCCAGGTTTATTTTCAGAAATGCTAACTAATCAACATACTCAGGGTCCAAACTACTCTAAAAAGAGGATACAACACCAACAGTACTGAAGATACACTTAAATAGCACACTTGTAGATGGACATCCATTATATTTGACTGTACCTTGAACCATGGCTGGACAAACTGAGTACTTGCTTTTCCAACAGATACTATAAGAGGGTCAGATTTGGGTTTAGTTCTAGTGGCTCTATGAGATACGTATTCAGCACTCTTTCAGCTGTAGGCACACATGATTGTTTTGACATTGGCCTTGAGCAGTCAAGGGCACTTAACCTAATCCAAGTATCATCAGCTTTGTTAACTTTAACTTAAAGTGAAACAGAAACAGAATTTGACAGCAGATAAGGACTTCTTGGCCCACCCAATCTGCCCATTTTTCCCTACCTACAGTATCACTGCAGACCCTACTTTATCGCAAGCTCTTTCTCCATCTCCCCTTCCTTTCCACTATAATTCCCTTGTGTCTATTTGATGCATTCTTGGACCCCGTCACTGTTTTTACCCTCACCGCCTCCACCAGCATGCTATTCCAAGAATTCACCACTCTTTCTGTGAAGAAGTACTTCTTGACATCTCTCCTGAATCTTCTGCCCCCAGCTCCATAACATGTCCCCTTGCACTTATACACCTTTTGCTCAAAAAAATACTCCCCTCCTGTACCTTGTGTGCTCCTGTGAGGTACTGTATTCAATGATCCCTATCACTGCCCCTCTTCCTTCGCTCTTCCAGGGTGTGCATATTGAGGTCATTTAGTCTCTCTTCATAGGGATTCTGATGCAGACCCTGCATAATTTTAGTTGCCCTTATCTGGGCCACCTCCAATCTAAGTCCTTCCAGAGATGCGATATCAAGAACTGGACACAATATTCTAGGTGGGGTTTTACCAGTAATCTATACAGGGACAACATCACCTCACCCTTTGTGCTAGTGATACCCCTCCCTATGCACCCCAACATCCCACTAGCCCTCCCAATCACATTGTTGCACTGCCTGGACACCTTTAAGTTATCAGATATAATTATTCCCAATCTTTTTCTGCTTGGTTGTTGTCAATACCACTCCACCCATTTTGTACACTGTCCCTGGATTTCTGTGCTCTAAATGCATTGCTTTGCACTTTTTTACATTGAAATCCAACCCAGCTCCTATATCCTTGACCACTCCTCAAGTTTTCTCAGCTCTCTGCTCATTCTTCACCCCCCCCCATGGAGTGCCTATCCTATTTCAGATTTTGGTGTCATCCACAAAGAGGCATACCTTCCATTCCAGTTCCTCTGCAGTATCACTTACAATGACATTAAAGAGGACTGGTACCAGCACTGATTCCTGATGCACCCCACTGGTCATCCTCCCATCCTCGGTGTCAACTCTGTTTACCACCACCCTCTGTCGCCCATCCCCTATACCCAGTTTACCACTTTTGGACCAACTCCAAAGCAACTCACTGTGCTTACAAGTCTTCTATGTGGAACAGTGTCAAAAGCCTTACTGCAATCTAGATTGGTCACATCCATCGCTCCATCCTGATCTAATTTCTTAGCCAGCTAGTTAAAGATATCTATCAAATTTATTTAACACGACCTCCTCCCCCACCTGCCTCCCTCCATGTGAATACATGCTGCCTCAGATCTTGTAACTCAGTGGAGTCAAGATATTCCACAGTCCTTTCCTTCAGCGGTGATTCCATTAACTTTTTCACCACCAATGTCAGGCTGACTGGACTATAATTGCCAGCCTCCTCCTTGCTACCACTTTTGTAAAGTGGGACTACATCTGCTCTGCTCTAGTCTCTGGAACCACTCCTGTTTTCAGTAAGCTGTTAAGAAAGACTGTCAAGGTGCAGCCAGTACCTCCCTGAGCTCCCTTAATACTTTTGGATGCACCCCATCTGGCCCGATTGCTTTGTCTACTTTCAGATTAGCGAGTCCCTTTAGGAATTTAGTGTCCACCTTCCACCGGCCAAAATTCCTGTTACATGTTTGTGGTCCTTCCCCTTCTCCTTCCTCTGTGACCACTGGACAAAAGTATTTTTTCAGGATGCCTGGCTTTACCTTGTCCCCGTCTACACAGTGCACCCTTCCATTTTAACCATACACTCCTTCTCTTTTTAACCTTACAATCCCACCCCTGGTCTTCCTCTGGAAGTGAGCAACATGGTGAAGAACTAAAGTTTGTTGGCAGAGACAGTGCAGGAGAACTAGTAGCTGAATCTCATGATGATTGCCTTGGTGATTGTGGTTGCTGCTGAAAGTCATCCATTACGTTTTGGACCTCCTGAGTCTCTTCAATGAGTTCTACCTTAATATCAGTTATTGGCAAACTGTCTTACACCAAAAAAGACATCCTTGAAACAAGGGTCTAGTATCATAGTAATAACATACACCTTGTCTGTAACAACAGAATCCAATATTTTGTGCAGCTATGTATTTAAAATGATGGCTATCTTTGCAATCTCTTGGTACAGTCCTTCATCTCCATTTGCCATTGTTGGCTTTCTGTTATTAGGAATAGGTGAAAATGCGCTTTTAGTGGCATTGTAATTTCTTTGCTGTCTTTACTTAGAATTGTTTTTCAGCTGTTGAAAATTTAAAACCTAGTTTGTTGTGCTTGTAGTGGTGGTGTATTTCTTTGCTGTCTTAATTGCTGCAAATTTTGCCCCCCTCCCCTGCTCCCAACTATTAATTATATGCCCTGTTAAATCAAATTGACAGGAGCTAAGCACAGGATATAGTAGGGGTTGTGGAGTAGGAGGGGCATAAGGGGGAAGAAGCCCGACCTCAGCAAGACAAGTGTTTTGACTCATTTTTTATTTATTTTTTTATTTTTTAAAGAAAAGTATCTGAGGAGCAGTGGCAGGATTTTTAGGACAGTAAATTAATAAAAAGGGAACTAGGAGAGCTTCAGTAACAGACAAGTACTGGAATAGCAGTATAAGTGTAGTATAATGTGGGGAGTGGTGCAATGCAATGGCTGTGGGGCAGCCATATTCAGGCAGACTTCTGGCCGCTGAGGTGCTTCCCTATCTGCATGCATCTCTCTGGACTGCAGGATGAGGTAGCCTGACTCAGAGCGGAAGTAAACTGGGTCAGGAGTACCATCACCCCAATCCAGAGACCACCCAGTCCACCGCCACTGCCACAAAGGATGCCGAAAACGAGGAGCACTTGGATGACAGTGGGCTCAGGGAGGGTTACGGTGCTCAGGCAGAGGCACAGCCCAGATCCTATTCCACTCAAGAACTCATATGCCACACTAGCAAATGGGGACAGCCAAATAGAGGTACCCAGAGAAGTGGAAGGAAAGGATGTGGAGGTTAGCCAAGGAGGTGACCTCAGTGGGGAGAACAGTGGACCCCAGAGGAGGAGGAAGTGAATCCTGGTGGGGGACTTCATCATAAAAGGGATCCAGCTAGGAACACAGGAGAGGGAGGACAGGGAGGTGAGGTGTCTACCAGGTGCCATGGCATGGAGGGATGGAAGGGAGATCCTGAGGATCGATGGGAAGGCAAGATGGGATGGTGAGCTGGATGTCATTATCCACCTAGGTACTAATGATCTGGCAAATGGGGAGCCAAAGAAAGTTCAGAAAGAGTTTATGAAATTGAGGAGGGGTCTCAAGCAAGTAGCTACTTCTATCACCTTCTCAGAAGTACTACCTGCGAGAGGCATGGGAGAGCATAGGGGTGCATGCACTAGGAACTTTAACTCATGTTTGAAGAACTGGTACTCTGAGGAAGGGCTTGGATTCATTAATGACTGGGGACCCACCTGGAGGGATGGAGGCTTGTTCAAGACTGACGGCCTGCATCCATCTTGGAGGGGAATCCAAACACTCAATGATAAGTTTAAATGTTACATTGATAAGCATTTAAACTAGCCAAGGGGGGGTGGCAGTCCAGCAAGGAGAGTACCTAATTGACCACCCCCCACAGCTAGCAGTGGAACCAGTGAACTGGAGGAGTGGATATGTCTACAAAGCAGTGTGCAAAAGATGGAGACAAGTGCCCAAGAGGTGGATAGGCAGAAAAGGGGCACAATTCAACAGAAGGGCAGACAGCAAGGAGAACCAGAGATTAAGGACAACCAGGGAATGGGCTAGAGTGGAACAGCTAAGCAGTATAGGGAGGTCAAATCATGGAAAGCCATGTGTGCTAATGCCAGAAGCCTTAGCAAAAAGATGGAGGATCTGGAGGCTGTCATGGTGCAGTCAGACCTGGACATTGTGGCCATCACAGGAACCTGGTGTAATGATAACCATGACTGGGAGATGGCTATACCTGGCTGCAACATATTCAGAAGAGAAAGGGAAGGTAGGAAGGGAGGAGGAGTGGCACTGTATGTGAAAAATGACATAACGGCCACAGAGATCCAGGAGGAACAAAATGGGGGAGAAATACTGTGGGTTAAGCTGGAAAGGAAAATGGGGCCAGCCATCCGCACAGGTGTGGTCTATAGACCACCAGCCCAGGAAGAAACAGATAGGGGCCAATGCTAGCCATCCAAAGGATGGCAGACAAAATGAGGCAGTGCTGGTTGGAGACCTCAATATTCCAGATGTGGACTGGAGTATCCCAGCAGCAGCATCAACTAGGACCAGATTTATCCTGGACTCCCTTCAGGGTGCCTTTCTCAAGCAATTGGTCATGGAACCAACTCAGCAGAAGGCATACTGGACCTTGTGCCCACAAACAGGGACAGTGTGATGGGGTAACAGTGGGGGAGCACCTGGGGAACAGTGACCACCAGTCATTGTGGTTTGAAATCACAGAAGGAGCAGAACCAAACCACACAAAAACACGTATCCTGGATTTTAGGGGGACAGACTTTGGGAAAATGGGGAGATGCTTGAAAGAGGCATTAAGGGGAATGGGGCAGGAATTAGGAGTTGAGGAACAGTGGGCAGTATTTAAAATGGGGATTACAAGAACAACAGAACTGTGCATTAAGCAGGTTAGCAAGGGGAAAAGGAAGAGGAGGCCATTATGATTTTCCAAGGAGGTAGCGGAGAAAGTGAAACCAAAAGACTGCATTCAGGCAATACAAAAGACACAAGTTAGAAGGGGATAGGGAAGTACCAGGAGAAGCAAAGGAGGCAGGAGGTCAGTAAGGAACCTAAAAGCTCAGACAGAAGAGCACATTGCAAAATCAGTGGGTAGAGGGGACAAAACTTTTTACAGGTACATAAGTGAAAAAAGAAAGGCAAAGGGAGGGATAGTGAGACTAAAGGGGGAGGATGGGGGCCACGTGGAGGATGACAATAGTAAAGCTGACATATTGAACAGGTATTTCTGCTCAGTCTTTACTGAGGAAGAGGATGGTAATGGGTCTGAAGGGAGTACAAGGGGTGGGAATGATGTAGAAATGGATACAAGTCCCTTTACACGAGAAAGGGTCCTGAAGGAACTGGAAGTAATAAGAGTTGATAAAGCAATGGGGCCAGATGGGGTGCACCCCAGGGTCCTTAAAGAACTAAGAGAGGTGGTGGCTGAACCTCTGGAAATCCTTTTTAGCCAATCACTGAAAACAGGGGAGGTACCCAAAGACTGAAGGACAGCAGATGTATTCCCCTTATACAAAGGTGGGAACAAAGAGGAAGTGGGGAACTACAGACCAGTCAGTCTCACCTTGGTAGTGGGGAAGATCATGGAAACACTACTGAAGGAGAGATTGGTGGAACATCTGGTTGTCAATGGACTTCAGGACCCAAGGCAGCATGGTTTCACCAGGGGGAGGTCATCAGACCAACCTCATTGAATTTTTGACTGGGTGACTAGGGAGGTGGATCAGGGAGGGCAGTGGACATGGCCTATCTGGACTTCAGCAAGGCCTTTGACACTGTGCCACATAGAAGACTATTACACAAACTGGGGAATATGGGTGTGGGCAGGACAGTAGTGCAGTGGATAGGTAACTGGCTGGGCGGCAGGACACAGAGGGTGGTGGTAAATGGCTGTCACTCCACAGAGGGAAGAGTGACCATTGGGGTACCACAGGGATCGGTGCTGGGACCGGACTTATTCAACATCTTCATCAGTGACATTGCGCAGGACCTAGAAGGCAGAATGTCCCTGTTTGCTGATGACACAAAGCTCTGTAACAGAGTAGACACACCAGAGGGTGTAGACAGAATAAGAAGGGACCTGCAGAAACTTGAAGAATGGTTGGGTTTGGCAGTTGAAATCCAATGAAAAGAAGTGCAAGATAATGCATATGGGGCACAAAATTCCTGGCACAATATATCAGTTGGGGGTGAGGATATAGCATGCACCAAGCAGGAAAGGGATCTTGGGGTTATCATCTCTGATGAACTCAAGGTAGGGAAACAGTGTGACAAGGCTGCAGGTAAAGCAAATAGGATGCTGGGATGCATAGGCAGGGGCATCACCAGCAAGAAAAGGGAGGTCATAATTCCACTATACAAGACACTAGTGAGGCCCCACCTGGAGTAAGGTGTACAGTTCTGGAGACCTTACTTACGTAAGGACATAGAGTAGAAAAAGTTCAGAGGAGGGCACCAAAGATGGTACATGGATTGCATCACGAGTTCTATGAGGACAGGTTGAAGGAATTGAATATGTACTCCCTGGAGAGGGGATATGATAAAGACATACAAGTATCTTACAGGGAGGAACAGAGTTCAGGAAGTGAAAAAGATGTTCCAGGACTAGAGGGCATGGGATGAAGTTGCAGGAAGGATGATTCAGAGGAATCACGAGGAAGAATTTCTTCACAGAATGGGTGGTGGACAAGTGGAACATCCTGCCAGAAGAAGTGTTGGGGGCTGAAACAATCATGGGATTTAAGAATGCATGGGATAGTCATAAAGGAATTCTGGAGGTCAGGGTTAAGGGGCAACAGACTTCTAGGAAAACATAAAGTAAACTTACAAGCTCAAATGGGCAGACTGGGTGGGCTGTAGGCCCTTATCTGATGACACTGTCTATGTATGTATCTATGTATCTACGTACAAGGTGTTTTCCTGGTTTACATGCTAGTTACAAAGCATTTTTAAATTCAACCTATCTTACTGACTTGATCATGTATGTGATTTATGCACTTGTAATATATGGATAGTGAAAATAATATAATCGAAAAGCATACAAAAAATTTCCAGTAATACACCAGAGCCAAAGTGATAATAGTATCGTTAGAAAGTGATAATACTATCATTCAGAGCTCATAATACTATTGCTTCAGCTCTGAACGATAGTATTTTCACAAAACTTGAAGAGCGCAAACTTAAGACCGTAGGCTTCTTCCTGACATCTCCAAAGTTGTGCGTGGTGACGTTACTAAAACCGCACCTCCTGATTGGATGCAGTTTCTTTGTGGGTGGGCCAATTATTTAAAAAAACATGGCAGGTGTCTCTTGCTTAGTGAGAGAAACTCATTCCTTGAGTTCACTACCCATGCCTTTTTTCTACCTATCCTTCAGACGCTTCAGCAAAAAAGAACTAAAGGTAAGACTGACTACTAAAGAAAAGGCATGAAACAAACCAAGCTAGCGGGCAGGTGGACAGATGAGTGAGTGGGGTGTATATGCAGAGAGTGAGCCCTCACTGCAGCGGGAACCTAGTTTCACAGCACCACATAAACACCTAATTAAAAAAAAACCTTGCATCCATATATTACAAAAATTAAAAAATAGGCGATTGTCTATCACTTGGGAATAATACCATCTCGAGGTTCTGGGGACAAGGAAACCTCTCGATGGTATTATTCACTTGTAATAGACACTTGCCTATCTATTATTCTATTTATAACTTGTGTAATGGTGCAATATTAGTCTCTTGTAGCTTTTTGCCCTTTTTCTTTTTTGAAGTACCTAATATCGACACCTTATTACTATTACACTTAAATGATTAATGCTTTTGTTCTCTAGGTATCATATGTACAAAGTGTCCCACCATGTTATTCTGTACTCTCCTGACATGTATTTTAATATATATCTATTGACATTTGTTTATAATGGCTAATTAGCTGATCAATAAATATATATATTCCTTCATCTCCATTTTTGTCTTTGTCATCAGCTGTGTGTTTGAAAAGGATGCATACAATTGATATGACCTAACTAATGGATGCACTGTTACTACCAAGTACCTTTCTAGCATTTGAGAATGGGGCCACTGTTTTAACAAGTTCTTCTATTAACTTCTATTGAGTGATCAGGCCCCCGATGTCATGGACTACGGAATTAGTAAGTACTGCCAACTTCTGCTACACTAAATGCTCCAACATAAATTGGTGGAATGCTGAGGAACTATATCTTGGATTAAACTGTAAGATGGTACCTTGTACTTATTTTGGTGCTATCTAAGGATAGCAATGGCCTTTATAGATCTGTGAAAGTGGCCACATGTTTTATGTGCAGTTTGAACAAGGTTGCAAGCATCATCTTGGTTTTGCAGGTCATAGTTCACAGCCAAACTGAGAGTGTGCACAAAGCAAAACACATTAACTATGTCCTCACTACCATAGTCCTGAAGAACTTTGATAACATTTGCACCATTATCTGTCACAGTCATACAAATAGTGAGGCTCATGGACACAATCCCTTCTTGCCAATGTTTCATTAGAACTGGCCAAGTATTTATTGCGTTATACTTAGTGTCCTTTGGGGACACACTAATCAGTGCCATACCGCAGTGTTCATCAAACAGCAGAGATTCTGTACTAGACTGACAGCCATTTTTTAATTTGTACTGCTGGTGATGCTGTAGACTTTGTAAATGTAACCCAGTGAACTGTGTGAGATAAGTAAACAAGTAGTGCAAAGCTAAGCCAAAGATCTGCCGGAAAATGAACAGATACCCACTTCTACCTCTGTCAATTGACTAGAAATTGTATTTATCACCGCATCATATATTTCTGAAATTGTATAATTGGAAAAAATACATCAGGAAGGCATTTGATACCTAGGCTGTAATCCCTGTAACAGTCACCGAAAGCTAATGTGTTCTACTTTTGGACTATGGCTCCAGATGAAGTGCTATCATCTCTCCAAGAATGCGATCAGTTTTAACAGCAGTTTGATTACGTGATTGAAATTATTTTTTCAACAAATGTTGCTTTTATAGTTATTTGCTTTTCAGTGACTACCTCAGAGTTGAATAGAGTTCAAAAATGTGCATTATTTATTTTGTCAGGGACATGGTAGATTCTAATGACATTTTTTTTCTGCTTAGAACAACTTGAAGGCTGCTCAGGTATCATAGGCAGAGCCACAGTGTATAAAGAGACTAGATGTTTGAAAAGAAGTTGGGCTGAAAATTTCCTAGAAGATCATGGAAATCCCCACAACTTTGGAGTAGTTAAACACTGTTATTAATGATCCAAAAAGTCCTGGAGTAGCAACCCCTTGCAGGCACCTGACTTTTTATATCACTACCTCATGTATTATCAGAGGCTTGTTGGGTAAAGCAATCGCCTGTTAAATATTGTGCAATATGGAAATAACAACTCAGTGCTAATAGATTTACAGTGCTCATGTACAATAAAGTGCCAATTGAACTTGTGCAAAAATGCTGTGCAATGCTTGCAGCTCTTAAAAATGCACTCGGCACCCATAAATATAGCAGAGAAATGCACCAATACGAATAAAAAAGGGGGGGGGAGGAAACAAAAGGAAATAAAAAATGGAATATTAAAAATGGAAAGGAGTGCGGCAAGATAAGTTAGTTGCTCAGTGGCATCACAATAACCTAATTAAAACTGGTCTAAAACTCTCAGTAGCATGTAAATTATTGCCATTATCTAAAAAACATATGAATGACAATAAATATATTTCAATATGCAAACTCTTATTGTATGTGAGATGGACAGAAATAATTAAATCACATCAAATTTATGTAAGGAAAGGAGTAAACTGAAAATGACTGTTTAGTCCTGGAGGGGACACAGCACCTATACTATTTTGCCAGTGTTGCGTACAGGATTCTAGACCTGTTGGCAAAACACAACACAGAAGCTAAGGATATTACAGAGCTAATTTATTCCAAAGCATGTAGAAGAACAGCATACCTTGCTGGTAGTTTGGAAACCCTCTGATCACCCCAATGTTGCCATAGAAACTCAGTGAACAATAGTCTTACACAGAGTCTTATAGTCAGAGATAACAAAGTGTGTTACTGAGCAATTTACTCTGCCAAAAAAGCAGGAAAATGAATACAGCAATTCTACTAGTTAGTCTGGTGGGCTGCTCGGACCCTGAAGACAGTTTGTTTTGCACATACACAGTGATAAGAATATATAGGTAAGCTACCTTTGGTAACAATATCATTATTCATAAAGATTTGCTGATTATTGCATTATGACAAAAAGGTGTAGATGGCGCACAAGCATTACTAATGTAAGCATGGTAAATGATTGTCCCTAAGCACATCCTAGTAAGTACAGTATGAGTAAATACAGATATATATAATGCTCGTGTGTGTGTGTGTGTGTGTGTGTGTGTGTGTGTGTGTATTAGCCTGCTTGTGGGGCATGAAGGTCTACATACCCCACCTTGTTCCCTGAAAAGAGGCAACACTAAAAGAGATAGTCCTGTGGGCTACAATTTGGTAGATTGGGTAGCATAAAGAAATCGCCACTGAGCACGATATTGTTGAAGATTGTGGAGTAAGCAGCATAAGGTAATAATCAGGAAAATAAGCAAGAAAACTTGAATAACAAGAAAACCTTAAAATGTAAGTTCTAACCTGTTGGATAATGCAGTACTTAAGTCACCATCATGAAATACTATAAGTCATTGAAAGAATCACCAGCTTTAGTAATATTATTACTAATATGAATAAGATGTGTATCCTTTCTATCTAATAATTATTTGAGATTCAGGGTGAGGGGGTTGATATGCACATTAAAAACTGGTAAATACTGTTCTATAGCCGTGACATGGTTAGGGTCACTATTGATGTAATCAAGTTCCAGGTTGGGAACAGAGGTGATAACAGTATTACCAATGATGGTGCATGCATGAGGTATAAAACAGAAGTTTGGCATGTCAACACCACAGGTGAGAGGTCCATGGAAAAAGGTGTTGTAGTTGGTCACAAAATATTGTTCATCACTGTTGTAGGTAACTTACTGGTGAGGCGCTTCACCATTGATACGTAACCACAAACTGGTGTAGTTACATCAAAGACGTCACATCGACACAAATAGTGGTAGCCCCTTATGACACAACAGTCAGTATGTGGGGCTACCCGGGCATCCAGTTGAGGATGAAATACCAGCAATGGAGAAAGGTTGGTCTGCTCTCTGTAGATGCTGCCCTCGAGATGGTCCAGTGGACTTTAACTAGCTTGTCAAAAATGGAAAATCCTTGTTGAAAATCAGTGGAGACACTGTGAAGGTGTCATACGAAGTGTCTCTCAGAGCACACTGGCCTATTGTGTAGCAGGGTCCTTGATTCATGTGTGATGTGACATAACCCAAGTTTCTAGCTGTGGCCAAAGAAAAGGATGCACATGAATGAGATTACTAATAGTGTTTATGGCATAGCTACCATAAGCTGGATAAATTATCTCCCTGCCTATATGGTGCTCTTTGGCTTCTTTATTGTTATAGAAAATCAATTATTGAACTTGTTTTGGGTCTCATTAAATACATGTTCAATGTTGTGCATGTTATACACCTTGAATCTTTCCTCCTGGGATAAACCAGTAATACCATGTGACATGGCAGTAGGACATCGTGAACAAGTTTATTATTAAAATATTTTGCATGGCATTGAATTTTTGCCAAGTAGACTCTGCGCCAAATTGAAATACCAGATCCAAAAATAGAAACATAGAAACAGAGTTTGACGGCAGATAAGGACCACAAGGCCCATCCAGTCTGCCCATTTCTTTTTCTACCTTATAAATGTGCCATCTGCCTTTGCTCTGTCAGTGGCCTATCTATTCATACTCATCTGTATTGCTTCCTTATGCCTATCCCATACCTGTTTGAAGCCCTGCACTGTATTCATAGCCACCACTTCCTGAGGTAGGCCATTCCATGCATCCACCACTCTTTCTGTGAAAAATAATTTCCTCACATTCCCCCTTAATCGGCCTCCTTCTACTATCATGCTGTGTCCTCGTGTCCTGCTATTTTTCTTATATTTAAACATGTTAGGCTCTTTCACCTTGTTAATGCCCTTAAGGTGTCTGAACATTTCAATCATATCACCTCTCTCCCTCCTTTGCTCAAGGGTATACATATTGAACTCTGTTAGTCTGTCCTCGTATGTCTTCTGATGTAGTCCCTGCACCATTTTGGTTGCCCTTCTCTGGACTGCCTCAATTTGGTTAATGTCCTTGCAAAGGTGTGGCCTCCAGTACTGCACGCAGTACTCCAGATGAAACCTAACCAGTGTCTTGTAAAGAGGGATTATTACCTCCCTCTTATGACTTGTTATACCCCACTAATACACCCCAACATCCCTCTAGCCTTACCTACTGCTTTAGAGGTCTGCTTGGATGATTTCAGGTCATCAGTGATGATGATGCCCAAGTCTATTTCTTCCTTTGTGACTGCCAGCAACTCCCCTCCCAGCCTATAGGTGGCTTCAGGGTTTCCCTTCCCTATGTGCATGATCTTGCCAGTAAAAGTGCCAGCTATGTCTGTTACATCTGACACACCTAAACTCTGCCTGGAATGTTTTCTGGGGCAAAACACTCCATGGTGTTCAATAATGTATTGAACAGCTACAGGGTACTTACAAGATCTTCTTTGCCCCTACAGCCCCCTCCACTCACTCCGTTCCTCCTATGAGGGATTGCTGGAGATTCCCAGGGTCTGACTGAAGACATCTGGGGCCCACTTTTTTGTTTTTGTGACCCCTACCCTGTGGAATTCTCTACCTCATCAGATTAGAGAGTGCCTGACCATAGAGATACATAGATACATACATAGATACATAGACAGTGTCGGCAGATAAGGGCCTATGGCCCACCCAGTCTGCCCATTTGAGCTTGTAAGTTCAGTTTGTTTTCCTAGAAGTCTGTTGCACCTTACCCCTGACCTCCAGAATTCCTTTATGTCTATCCCATGCATTCTTAAATCCCGTGATTGTTTCAGCCCCCACCACTTCCTCTGGCAGGGTGTTCCACTTGTCCACCATCCGTTCTGTGAAGAAATTCAAAATGTTTCAAAATGGCCCAGAAAATGCATCTGTTTCACCTTGCTTTTCCTGATTTTAATGGCAGTTAGTGTACTGTAATTGTACCATGCAATTCTGCTTAAAGTTGGACCAGCATAACATTCTGTGGTGATTTGCATATGCAGCCCATGATGCTTTGCATTGTGGGGGCATGTGTGATTTTGTATTTTCTTGAAACTTGGCTTCCCAGCCAAATGCCCTTTGGGGTAACCCTTGCCTCAGTGTTTGCTCACAGAGGTTCTTTGTAATTTTATATCTGTGATTATGTTTTAAATATCTTAATTTTAAATCTTATTTATTGTTGCCTATATGGTTTTTCATGTTCATTGTGCAGTGCTTTGATTTTTTTGGAATAGTGCTCACAAATAAAATTGATATAATATGATATGATAAATAACATGAGTGCATGAAACTTAGAAACATTTGTGTTGATGCAATGGCCAAACTCAGACATGTTCCAAAGGGTAAGATTCAAAACAACAGGAACATTTATTTTTTTACCTTTGTTTTACCAGGAGAGAGACACTAATCTGAATGCTTGTTTACAGGTGCAACCTGGGAGCACAAGGAAGTTAAGTGACATGCTCAGGGTCACACAGTATGCAAGTGGGGACTGTGGGATTCAAACCCAGGTCTCCAGATTTGCAGCTCAGAGCCTTAAACCACTGCGCTATACTGCCTCCAAAACATGTATAAATTGAACATTATTATTAAGTGTCCCAGGGACAGAAGCTGCTGTCAGGCCACTAGGTGGACATGGTTCTGTCTGTGGGCATTGTAGAGGATCATCCGGTGATGCTGGTATGACTGTAAGGAAAAGACCAGCTATTACAATTAATTGAGTCAAATAATTATAGTGCATGGTGGCATTAGAATATTGGTTACAAAAGTCTTGCCCCATTCTTGCAGTTACATTGTATGGCCCTGTATGATGTTGATTAACTTGGCGAATGCAACAAAGTTCCGTTGGACAAATACAGGTATTGGACCTCCCTTGGAAATTTCCTTTCACAAGGCGAGCCACTGGAAGGCCCTGTTTAGTCAGATTGTCAGTTCTCCATTCAATTTGCACAGTAGAGTTGTTAGGAGAGGCCACCATGGCATTAAGATAGGCATCTTTTCCTTCACTCACAGTCACATGAGTAGATGGAAGTTTGATGGCCACCCCTCCATTTTTATTTATTTAGTTTTTGTTGACCAGGTAAGTGCACTAGACAAATCCTGCCTATTTTCAGGCACGACCCAGGGGAGGGGGATACGGATGAATGCCAACTGACCTTGAACCAGATTAAGCTGTTGGTGGTATTTTTAGTGAATGAGGGAAATCTGGCCAGGACACCGGGGAAATTCCCCTACTCTGTAGGATGGAGTTTCTGCTTCCTATGATGACATGGAGGAGTCAGGTAGGGCTCTGTCTACCTGTGCTACCGACTCCTTAATTTCGTTTTTACCGATGACTCCTGATGAAATCAACGTTAAAGATATGGAAAGCATTACTGACCGCTCTGCGATCCCAGCAATGAAACAAACGGTTTGCCAAACTGAGTTCTCTCAGACGGATCCTCTGCATGGTAAAGTGAACGCCTCAGTTAAAACCTGCACTGCCCCACTTCACATGCTGGAACAAACTTTCCAGGACAGGGCGGGAGTAACGCTGCTCCTTCCCCCAGCGTTTTCCAGTTCTCCCTTGCAGCAAATCGAAGTGCGTTATGACCGGAGATCTAAAACTGGAAACATAATGGAAAAGCAATAAGATTTCCCCGCAGACTACTGCTCTCAGCCAAATGAATACTGCAACTCCCGGCTCCTCTACTGACACGGACTTGGCATGCCTACGTTCCGGAGCGCAACCGATAAAGTCAAACCCGGAGGACTCTTGGTCTGTGGAAAACTCTTTAACAGGTGCAGGATGGACTAAATCGCCGACAAGCACATGGACGCCGGACCCAACATGGAATGAATCGACGCAGGGTGTTCTACCATCTGCTAACAGGCCTGCAACGACTCTGAGCTCCAACGAGGTACCTCATATAGCTACAATGACTGTAACAGACATTAAAACTTTAAATCCTGACTCCAATGTAGTTTCACATTCCTGGGGGGATATAATGGACACAATTGATAAAGGAATTGACCAAACGTTAAAGAGACTACTGACATGCCTTTAATACCGCTACACGTTTCAAAACAGCCCCGGGCCCCTCACTCCTAGGATTAACTTGCCTCAAAAACTATTACCCCACTTACTTTATTAGATTCTGGGCCAAGCAATGCATCTTTATTGGGTAACCCTGAGACAGATACAGATGCCACATTAAATCTGAATAAAGATAAACCCCCTCTAACTCAGACACCTGGTCGGTCACCAATTCTTTCAGACCTCTTTCAAAAATAAGCTCGAACCAGCTCCCCGCAGGAATGCAGTTCATCTCCGATACAGAGGGGGACTGCCTGATTTTCCAGATCGATACTATGTAGCCAGAACACTTTTGAAAAACACATTACACTTTACAGCCTCTGATATTTATGCCCTGATACATATTTCAGGGGAGGAAACTTTCGATGTCAGCTTTAAGACCTCTGCAGGGTTAGACCGCTTCTGGCATTTATATACTGTGCAAAAAAATGACCCCATATGGACCCCTTTCTCTGTTATTCCTTTATCAAAGCCCACAATACGAACTGTGACCATTATGTTTAGAAATGAAGGGGTCAGTGTTAGTGACATCTACCATTGGTTACAAAACCATTGTAATGTCCTCTCCCCTCCTGAAGCCATCCTAGACGATGATGGTCTATGGACCGGTGGCTGAAGGTTTAAAGTTAAACTATTCCAAGTTAACTCAGAAGTTATACACCTGCCAAATAGTTTTTTTCTTGGCAAAGATAGAGGGGTCTGTTTTTACGGGGGTCAACCTAGAGCCTGCTATAAATGCGGTGCCACCACGCATCTAAGCAGTACCTGTGATTTGCTTAAATGCAGCTTTTGTGGAGGATATGGACATCCAAGTATGTCATGTAGGAATGTGTTCAAATGTAATTTATGCAACGAAACAGGGCATGCTTACCACCAATGTCCATGGGCAAGTAGAAACAGATCAGAAGGGTGGAATTCAGATGCCCTAGTGCAAAAAGCACAGGATAAAGTACAAGAGCATGCTCTTTCTATACCTGATATTTCTGATCCCCCCTTGGCCCCCCCCTCTGAACAAGATATCTCTGCTTTGCCGGAACGTCTAACCCCCCTACCACAACAGGACCACGTTTCCCAAGTGAAAGTACCTACCAACCCCCAGACCTTTACCTGTTATACCTTCCTCCTCCATTACCAATGACAAAGAAGGTTTTCAAACTGCCCGAAAGTCGCTGAAACCTTTAGACATTCCCATTTCTAACTCTTTTGATTGCTTGAAAGAAGATAAAGAAGTTTCAGATGGAGATTCAGACATGTCTATAGCGCCCTCTGATGTAGATACCCCCACTATTAAGCCTCCTGATGTTGTCAGGAAAAAATTAGTGAAAATAAAAAAAAGTGGGAAAAAACAGAAAAACATGACAATCATGGATGGAAGTGGTTGATATAACTTTGTTAATGAACATCCGCATTGCCTCTCTAAATGTATGTAGCCTCAAAGGCTACAAAAAGAGATTGCTTTTTTTCATTATGCAAATTATCTAGCAATAGATATTTTATTAGTACAGGAAACTCACATTTCAAACATCTGGGACATTCAGCAATTAAAACGCGAATGGTATAAGGGTCCCTCGTATTGGACATTTGGAGTTGACTCTGCTGATGGCATAGGTATTCTTTTCTATTCCCCACATTTTCAATAACCCGCATTATTGACATACTTCCAGGAAGAGCATTCATCATAGATTTTGTTAACCAATCTTTATCATTTAGACTGATTGTAATTTACAGTCCTCAAGCTAAGGCAGCCCGAATAGCCCTATTAGATCTGATTAAACCTTATTTATGTACACGGAAACATATTTTATGGGGTGGAGATTTTAACTGTTCTATTGACACACAAAGCAGAGTGTCCTCAGGAAAAAAAATATACTGTGACTCTGCAGCGTTATCTGCTTTAGTTCAAGATGCTGATTTAATTGATGCATATAGATTTTTACACTCAGATGCAGGATATACATATCATAGATCAGTATTTCACACCAGGATAGATTACCTTTCTGTTTCTCGCCAATGTACCCCGCTTTCTATTTCAGTGGTTCCAAATGAGATCTCGGACCATTGTCTTCTGATTGGTAACTTTTCTATTAACACCCCTAATACACCCATATTGCATCATCCTTTATGGAAATTAAACAATACTTTGTTTTCATCACATGCTGTGCAATCTCATATATACAGTCTTTTCAAGCACGTCTTTCAGTCATGATCTGTTATGATTCTCTATGGAATGGTGGGATGACACAAAGACAGATTTAGCCTATTACTTCAAGGCTTTGGGGAAAAAAGCTGTCAGAGAAAATTACCTGACGTATCTGATGTATCGTAATCAACTATATAAACTAATGTCTCTCCAATCTACCTCCAAAATAGATTATTCATCACAAATTTCTAAGATAAAAACTAATATGCTCTCCTACCAATATGACAGAGCCCGAACACTAGATTTCATTATGAGAATGGGCACAAATACCTCTCCAGTTATTGATCCTTTCATTGCTTTTAAAAACAGACTACATTCTATGACTATGCATGGCTTAAAAAATACTCATGGTACCATAGTAACCTCTATTCCTGGCATGATATCAATAATGTCTGAATATTTATAAACCCATTTTTTTACTGTCCCTGAAGATTCTACTATGATACCTCTTGATTTATCAACCCAATTCCCTCAACTCCCAAAGCAATACATTCCTAAACTAATCAGCCGGATATCACAAGAAGAAGTTGCTGAGGCCATCTCTTGCCTAAATTTGAAAGTTTCCCCTGGACCAGATGGCTTGACACATGAATTTTATAAAATGTTCGAAAACCTTCTCTTAGAAATTCTAACACAGGTTTTTAATTATCTTCTCGATAACAATTAGCTATAGGAGAAAATAAAATACGCATTTGGAAAACATGGAAATTAAGTAAGAAGAAGCGGGTAATGATAGTTAAAAAATTTTTATCCCCGATTTTTTTATACTTAAGTCATGTTTTTGGCCCCCTGAAACATTTAGAATCTAAACTATTTAGTCTTTTTTTTCAAATGATATGGGGTAGTCGATTAAATCCTGTAAAGAAACAGGTCACATACTTACCCCTTTCTCAAGGAGGCCTAGGAATGATAAACCCCTTATTTTTTTTTCTCTCCTTTTTTTTCCATCATATTTTACAAAGTTATACCTATACACTAACTGTATGTGACTCCTGGGTATCACATGCAATAGATACTGTAATGTCGACATGGACTGATCTGCCACCCATAGCTTCCCGTATGCCCTCTGCCCCATCCTATATTATTGATAGTTTTTGAATTCTTCATTCCTGGAAAGCGACTAAAGCTTCCATCTTAGGTTTAACTAGAAAACAGTTATATACTTATTTGCTTCAGATTGATGACCCAAAATTAAGCTTCCCACTATGTCCTCCATCATATACAGTGACTGCGCTTAAAACCCTCAAGGATAAAAGAATTCCCGCTCACATGTGGGACGTTACCTGGTTATGCTGTCATGGGAAGTTACAAGTCCGTGGTAATTTGAAACATAAATCGGCACAAGAAAGATTCTGTCCCAAACCTTTTTGCATAAATATTGAAGAGTCCATGGAGCATTTTTTCTTCACATGTACAGATGCCCTCTTATTCTGGAAAACTCTAGCAAATAAATGGAACTGGTTCTTTTTAAGCAGAATCACATATCCTGCTCTAATTTTAGGTATTTTCCTAATGAATGGGATTCTTTTCACCCCAGTACACTTAGAGTTTTTCTAGCATGTTAAATATTTCATGTGGCAGGCTAGATGTAAATATGTTCTGCAACAAATCCCAACCTGCCTACTAGTTATTATACAAAATATTGAATCCGCCTCTGTTGAACTTACAGGAATTGGATTGGAACGATTATCTCCTACCCAATTTGCATCTTACTGGACTGGTATTACCCTTTAATTTCTCTTTTAGATATGTAAATCTGCTTTCAAAGTTAGTTTTTCTTTGTTTCTTTTTTCCTTATATTCGAGAAACATTGTCATAGTTTCATGTTTCAGTGTATCAAAGATATGTTTTTGTATGTTTTACTTCCTTGCATGTATATTTATGTATGTGATGCTATGTTTTCTTCAAATAAAAAACTCCCCTACTCTTTTCGATAAGTGCCATGGGATCTTTAACATCCACCTGAACTACCACCAGTCCAGGCAGATGGGACCTTGGTTTAACGTCTCATCCGAAAGACGGCACCTCAGAAGTGCAGCACCCCTCTTATGCTGCACTACAGTGTCAGTACTGGGATATTAACCCAAGTGTCAGATGTGGGAACTGAACCCACAGCCCTCTGATCTCCCGGCCTCAGAGGCAAGTGTGCTACCTACTGAGCCACTGACACTCCATTAGGAGATGTTGAGACGAGGGCCTCAGAATACACCAGGTTGCAGTAATGAAGGACTGTCTGAACATTTCTTGGGTGGGATTCCAGCATGCTCGCCAGCATGCCCAGCAAAACATAGAGGGTAACTGATATCATTCTGAAAAACAAAAGTAAAAGAGAGGAGTACACAGACATCCCTCCCCGGACGAGGGAGAAGGAGCATTAATCACCCTTATACAGTTTCAGTTGGTTGGCATGGTACCACTTGTCTATATGTCTCTTGTGGTCTGTCATCCATACCTCATAGACAGCAGGATTCAGTTTGTTGATAATGTTATAGGGGCCAGCCCATTTGCTTGCCAGAGATTGGGCTGTCATGCCACATTTCAGTACCATCACATGGTCGCCGATTTGCCAGTTGACCTCATTGACATTCTTGTCAAAATACATTTTAGACTGCTGTTGGACCTTGCCCAAATTCTTAGCAGAAAAGATGGCTTTGGACTAGGTTGTCCTTCAGATGATCAATATGAGTGTCAGCTGACACTCTGTCCTTGGTTGGGGTGTTGAGATCTATCCACAAATGTTCTGACAGTCTCATCTGCTGGCCAGTCATCACCTCGAAAGGTGTGCACTAGGGTGCAGCAGCAGGGGCAGCTCTAATTGCCATTAGGAATAAGGGCAGTACAGTATCCCAATTTTTGGCATTTTCATCTGCAACTTTACACAACATTAGCTTGATCTGTCTTTTGGCTCTCTCTACCTGTCCAGAAGACTGAGGATGATAAGCTATGTGGAACTTCTGACTAACTCCAAACAACTGAACACATTCCTGCATTAGTTCTCCAGTAAAGCTTGTCCCTTTGTTTGAATTAACCTTGCGTATTAGGCCACATCTGGTAAATACTTGTTCTACAATACCAGAATTTTTGCAGTGTCTTTTGCTGTGTTGTTCCAGCATGGGAAGACTTTGACCCATTAAGGAAAGAGATCTGTCATCACTAGTGCATACTGGTTATTTTTACTGGATATGGGTAAGGGCCCATTAAAGTCAATCTTTATGGCATTACAAGGGCCTGATTGCCATTGTAGGAGTAGTTTGGCATGTGTTTGCCCAGAATGGGATTATTCTGGGCAAAGCACAGGTGATACAGTTATTCACATAGTGTTGGACATCCACTTGCTGATCAGGCCACCAATCTTCAGTTTTCAATATTTGCATTGTCTTTTCTACACCCTGGCTTCCACCTGTAGGGGAGTCATGGACCTGATGAATGAACTCTGACTGGAGTTCTTTAGGGACTACTCATAGTTTTGTGCCCGCAGATTGGTACAGGATCAGCTTCTGATCTACAGACAAAAAAAAAACTTTTGGACTGTCTCTTGAAGGGGTTGCTTTCAGGTATTACCTTTACTGTTTCCTTGGAGAGGTATTCATATACGGCTCTTATCTCTGGATTCACCATTTGTGCTATGGTCAAATCCATTGGAGTTACTTTGGCCCTCCTGTGGGCTGCCTCTTGGTTGGCCTCAATTTGGGGTGACATTACCCATACCTCCCCCCAAGCACCATCCTTGGCTAAGGTGTCTGCTTGATCATTGAACTCATGGTATGGTTCAGTCTTGGAGTGGCCTTGACTTTATGTATGTACTGCTTGAAGGTACAATGTTGGACCAAGGTGTCAATGTATCTCAATAACTCCCTGTACTTAAGTGAGGTACCTTCTGAAGAAGCATAGTCATGTGTCTTACAGAAAGGAAGAAACTCTTTGAGAGAGTTGCACACCCAGGAAGAGTCAGAGAAAATAACAGTGTCCTCCTCCTCTTTTCCTTGGATCAATTCCATGGCATAGACATCAGCTGCCAGTTCGGCATACTATGAGGATCTGATACTACATTGTTCAAACACCTCAGTGGTGCTACCCTATAGACAAATTACCAGGACCCCAAACCCTATCACCAGTTGTCCTTCATTGTAAAATAAGGACCCATCTGCAAATCAAATAGGATCTGGAGTATATAATAGGTAGGGAAATGGGCAGACTTGGTGGGCCATGTGGTCCTTTTCTCCCATCAGATTCTATATTTCTATGTTTCTATATAAGTTGCAGCTTAAAGCAGGATCTGACAGGGTTTTTTGAGTGGCTGGGCAAAAAGGGCCTAGTTGTGGCAAAGTGGGAGGGGGGTTCTAGGTCACATTCACGAGGATCTCCTTGGTAAAGGAGTCCATGTTCCAAAAAGATGGTATTTTCATATCATGTACAGTAATGTGTCTATCTTGCAGGAGTTGGGACCAATGGGTAAGTCTGGTGTTGGAGACATTACCATCTTTAATGTGATCTGATAGCAGGAAATTGGTGAGGGTGTGATTGGTGTGCACACAATGGGAGAGAAGCCTACAATGTAGTTGAAATGCTTCACAGACCAAAATGTAGAAAGGAAGTTCCTCTCACATAGAAAGTACTTTTGTTCCACTCTGGTGAGAATTTGGGAGGCATAGGCAATTGGCATAAGTTTGCCATTAACTTGTGCCAATACTGGAGACATGGCAGGATCAGAGGTGGCAGTTTCCAGATGGAATGGCACCTCAGGGTTGGGGTTGACCAGAGCTGGAGCTGAGGCTAAGGCCTTTTTTAGTGAGGTGACAGTCGCTGTATGTTCTGGTCTCCATGTACAGTGGACATCCTTTCCAGTAGTTCATGCCAAGGTGCGGCCTTCTGTGCAAAATCACAGATAAAATCTCTGGAGTAGTTTACTATACCCAAGAAGCATCTCAGGGTGGAGACACTAGTTGGTAAGGACACATCCTGAATGCACTCTACCTTGTTCATGGTGGTGCTGCTGCCTTCTGCAGTAATACATAAGCCTAGAACAGACACTTCTGACTGGCAGAGCTGTACCTTGGCAGAGCTGCATTTGAGGCCTGCCTCCTACAGAAGTGCTAGGAGTTTCTCCAAAAGTCTCAGGTGTTTCTGTTGCTTTGCAGTGACCAAGAGAAGATCATCTACATATTGCAATAGGTAATTAGGAGAGGAGAAGCCCCCCCTATGGCATCCCTCATGTGGATGTTAATGAGGAAGGGGCTGTTGTAAAATCCCTGAGGGAGGCAATTCCATGTGTAGTGACATCCTTCAAAAGTAAAGGCAAACTTGTATTGGCTCTCAGGGGTCAATGGCAATGATGAAAAACAACTGGAGATATCTAGGGTGCTGAACCATTTGTGTTCAGGTGTAAGAAGCTTCAGTACATCCAGGGCAGGAGCCATGGTGGGTGCACAACTTGGGGGTGACTTGGTTGAGCTTTTTGTAGTTAATGGTCAGCCTCCAATTATTGTTTGACTATTTCTCAGGAAAATGATATTGCCGTTGATGCAGAGGATCTGCACTGGTAATTTGTATGAGGATATTCCTTCTGCCACAATCATTTTGGTTTTTGATGAAGGACTGTTGATGCTAGTCCAAAATAGGCCCCGATTTAAGAACAAGAGCATGCTGTTTGAACATGCTGATGACGTCATACTCCACGTCATTGGCCTTTACTGCTGACACAACATGCAAGTCAGAAATTAGAAGCAGTTCGACAAGGCCAGGCACCTGGAGTAGTAGCCTGTTGGCCAGATCCACCACACACCCATACTGGGCTAGACAATCCATACCCAAAAATGCTTGGGTGATTAGGTAGGACCATCAGGTTAAAACAATGTTTCACTTTCAAGGTACTGATTTTAACAGATATCAGTTTGGACCAATAGTTCATAACTATGGTCCCCTCAAAGGACTGTGCATAAGTGGCCTTCCCTGTAGACCAGAGAGAGTCCTGAGGATCATCTTGGTGTAACACATGGGCATCCTGAGTCATCAGTAATCAGAACGGCAAGGATTTGAACCGGGGCCTGACACCGTCAGTCCTATTCATTTTGTTCTTGCGAAGTGTCATGGAGTGAGGGGTCCATCTCATGAAGCATTTGTGTTGCTTCAGATTATGGGGACTTTGAGTGCTCACCCCCATTAGAGTCTTCCTCCAAGAGGGGAGTGGACAAAGTAGCCACTACAGCTTTTGCAGGGCCTTGTGACATGAGCATTTGGATTGCTGTTTTAAGCTCATGAAGCTGTTTGACTTCTTCCGTAAGATTCTTGTATGATGGTCCAAGGCGAGTCCCCTTGTAATTGCTCTTCTGATTGTCCTTTTGGTTCAATTGTTTCAACTTTGGTCAGCACCTTTGCTTGTTGTTTTACTGTACTTGTTTCTGGTGGGAGGATTTATCCTGTTGGGAGTCATTTGATTTATCTTCCACCATGTACTGAATGGAGGAATCCATGCCACCTTGTGCTGTGGCTACCTTGGGCTTGGTACCTGAACCAAAGTCTTTTACGTAGACCTGGTAGGCTCATTCCACCCATTCTGTGATGGTATGGAAGCAATCATGTTAAGGGAACATGGCAGCTTCCACCTTCTCCTGAAGAAGCGACTGTAGGTTTCTCAAAAACAAGTACTTGTACTCCAGTGATTCCTTGCCTGGATTCTCACTGGCCAAGTCTTTTCCTACACTGTACACAAGCTACAGAAGACTCTCATATTGGGCTGGGGTTTCTCTGATGTGCTGCTTAATTTGTGTTGCCAGCATCACACCTGCCATGTTGGAGTTGTGTGCTGCCAAGAGGTGAGCAGCGACTTGGTCAAAGGAGGTTTTAATGTCATTGCATACTGCTCCTGGCAACTTTGACCACAACATGGGATCCACAGTTTGCTTTAGCACTTGGACTAGGTGTTTACACAAGGCAGAGCATTTGGCACTGGTTTTGTACTTTATACAAATGACAACTAAGGTTATCATTCGGTGCCATATGACTGGTTTTGTCTGCAATATTCTGGATGGCCTGTGTGGACTTCAGCGCACCGGGGCCTGACATCCCCTGCGGTGCCTTTACAATGATGGTTCTGGAGACTGCCTCAGTCATGGTGGTGGCCATGCCTTGAATGAGTGTCTGTGTGTTGTGGGTATTGTGTGTGTGTGTGTGTGTGTGTGTGTATGTTTTGTTTGTTGTGCACGGTGTGGTGTGGTGTGTGTGGATTGTGTTTGTTATATTTGTTGTGTGTTGTGATTGTGTGGGGTGTGCAGGGGTGTGTGTGTGTGTGGGGGTGTGTGGTGTATGTACACACATATGTGTGGGGGGAGCGTGGCATGGGGCAATTGTTATGTGGCTAGGACACTTAGTTTTCACATATAGTGTACATTTACTTCCTTCTACTAGTTGTCAGTGGTTGGATTACACACTGTTACATTTTAAATCTGCTCATATTAAGATGCATATCTCATTTACTTGGGGGTTCATAAAAGGTGTAATTCCTTTGGGTTTTCATTTAGATTCCTTAGACTGATTCTGTGTGTTTTTGTTATACACTGACTCTGTGTTGAAATCTGCACTTATCAGGCTAATGGCCTCATTTTCTTGGGGGTCCTTGACAAGTATTTTTGTATTTTTTTATTTGGCACTTACACTTACAAGTGATACTGTCATGCATCATGTATATATGTGTATGTTAATTTGAGGCTTGTTTTCAACTCGCAGTTATACCTAATTTCAGGATTTTGCCTCTCATTATCTGTTCTTTAATATACCAGGATAATTGGAATGTAAGTTGTAAGCTCATCTTACATGTATTAGAGAGAATGCCACCCTAAGATTTTTTTTTATCACTAGAATGCTTTCTTGGCATACTGAGACATTTTAAAATGTATGTGACAAGAACTCTATGGCTGTAGAGAGTTCTTCATAACCTTTGCCCTTCTGAGGCTCTTCAGTTAAAGGCATACTGGTGTTAATTAGCTTCTCTGACGTAATCTTCTGTTATGTTTTAAATGTATATGTTAAACCAATGAGAATTATTTCTATTTTTTCAATATAATCTGGTGTTAATAGTATGGGATATTTGAAATAACTGCCACAAAGCTTCTGAAGAAGGACCTGGTTGGTTTGAAAGCTAGAGCACTTTGTTCTTTTCTGTAACATCCATGTTGGTCCAATAAAAGGTATCAAATCATTTGTTTCTGGATCTGTTCTTAAAAGGACCAATACGGCACCTACAACATTTTTTTGCATACCTGTAAACAAGTCATTCAACTGTAATACATGCCTCTTATCCTGCTATAACCTTTAATTTTCTGCCTATAGTCTAACAATTTCCTGATTTTTCTCCTGCACCAAACATGCAAGTCCACTCTGGGTCTTGTTCTTAACTCATTCACATCACAAGAGCTCTTTGGGAGTTCCACCTCTTGTGTCCTGTATACTCTTAACACTGCATCCTGGGCCTTTCAATGCAAAATCAAGCCATAACCTGCATGCCACAAACAAATGTGAAGTACTTCTTGAACCATAAGCGCTACACACAAAGTATGAGTGGCAAAGTTGTTTAGCACAAAATTACCTTTCCAATGGTGCTATGCAATCAATTGTAATCAATTCAGTTTTTATTTTATACTAGCTAAAATACCAAACAACTGAGGATTTTTTCTGCATTTATTCAAGGTGCTTAGGAGAGGCTTGAGAGACAAATATCTGCCATGCTCACTATACCATAAACAAATGCAAATAATTCCTAAAGTATACATGATAAACACAAAAAGCAAAAGCAAATAAACACAAAGTATCAGTGGCAAAATTGTTCAGCACAAAATTACCTTTCTAACGGTGCTTTGCAATCAGTTCTAAGCAATTTGGTCTGTTTAACATTTAGTTAAAAACTGCTGACTTCCTCAGATGTTTCCAGACCTGAGTGAAAGTCAGCAGAGAATATCTATAGTTGGTTTTGGCCTGAGTGGCTATGCTTTCAGATGCCACCTACAGGCATATCCAGGTCTGAATTTTGATTTCCTGTTCCAAATCCCTCTGTTGCTGGCCAACTTCTCTGGACTTGGAGCCCAACTTCTTTTTCAGAGCCATGACCTCAGTTTCCATTGCTTGAACCATCACATATAGGGTGGCAACTAAAATAACTTTTTGGTCATGTTTCTTTGTTGCCGACTTTGCTTCCAAGTACAGCTTGTTGACAAACTGCACCAGATTAGCCTGCAACTTCGCGTCCAGCATGAAATCACCCCAACCTCTATCAGAGGACAGTAAATTTAAGACATCTACCTTGAGCTCAGATTTAATGGCCATAGTTTGGGTTTCCATCTTTCTGAACTAACTGTCAATCCGGAGTGTACTGGTTCACCCAGGCCCCGAAAGCTGGATAGCCACACATTTGGAGTGGCATTCCAATGGGATACTGCTGCTAGCCAAATGGGGGTGGAAGTTCCAACACCTGCATAATTGCAAATTCCATTCACCTGTGCACCTGTTAGCATACTGGTTTGATTCTGTTCAGACAGGTCCTGCAGCGGTCACCACTTTGCTGCGTGCAGAATTCTAGATGTTTTGTCAAAACACGATACAGAAGCCGAGGATATCACAGTGCTACTTAATTCCAAAGCATGTAGAAGAACGGCATACCTTGCTGGGAGTTTGAAAATCCTCTGAACACCACAATGTCATCTTAGAAACTCAGTGAATAATAGTCTTACACAGAGTCTTATAGTCAGAGATATCAAAGTATGTTACTAAGCAATGAACTCTGCCAAAAAGGCAGGAAAGTCAATACAGCAAGTCTATTGGTTAGTCTGGTGGGCCACTTAGACCCTGAAGTCCATTAGTTTTGCATGTACACAGTGATAAAAGTAGAGAGCTGACCAAGTCACCTTTGGTAACAACATTATTATTCATAAAAATGCACTGATCATTGCATCATGACAAAAAGCTGTAGATGGTGCACAAGCATTACAAATGAAAGCATGATAAATGATAAAGCCTAAGCACATCCTAGTAAATATGAGTAAATACAGATATACATTATGCTACGGAGTGTGTCTGTGTGTTAGCCTGCTTGTGGGTCTGTGGGACATGCAGGTTTACACAAGAAAGTCCTTCTGGTTCAAATATCCTCCCCTAATCCTAAACTGAATTTTTCAATCCCCTGGAAACAAAAACAGTACCCAGACACACATTTGGCAATATGTTCCACCAAAGCATTGTCCCTTTCTTTCTAGCAATGCTGCATTTATGTTTGTTATGATTACTTTAAAATTCTGTATAGTTTCTACAACACAAAATGACTTGCATGTGCAAGTAGCAAGGTAGATAATCACAGAGGAATTACAAGAAAAGAAAGAATATACTTCAAAACTTTCTCCCATGACAGGATGTATAATTGATTTCCCCACCTGGATGGTGCCACAAAAAATACAGTTCTTACTTCTGGGCCTATTGGGTGGCTGGTATCCATATTTAATACACAGGGTGCTTAGTGACCCCTTGTGTGAGCAAGCCCGACATGTGAGTGTCAAGATGCAGGAGTGTGGTGTCTCGAGTGGTGTCTGCAAGGAATCAGCAGGGAGGACAACAGGCAGCAGGCCATGCTGGTTAAGGGCAAGCACAGGGAGGGATATGAGTTACAAGGAATCTACAGAGATGAATCAGCCAGACTAAGAAACGGGGGCTAGTAGCACCAAAGAGGTACAGAGGAGTTGTGGAGGACAGGACAGGGAAGCAGGTGGAGAAATGGGTGGAAGTGTGGAGGGGCAGGGATGACTGGGGTTAGGGGTACAGGGAGGCTGGAAGGGTGGTGAGCTGTAATGGGTGTGGAGCAGTACTGTTCCTGTGAACCTGGTGGAAGGTGGAGGCTGTGTGCAGTGTGCGGGATATTCAGACAACTTACCCTGGAAATAGAGTGCTTGAAAACAGAACTTGGGGAAGGGGGCAGGTATAAGTGAGAGAAGATGAGATGGGGCAAGGGGGCAGGGAGGACTCCATTGCAGGATAGGCCAGGCTACCACAGGCCAAAAGGTGGCACTCAGCAAGGAAAGCCAGGAGGGGGGGCAAGTCCACAGGAACCAGGGAGCGCAGAAAGGGGGAGTTGTCAGGTGGTAGGGAAGGGGATTACAGAGAAAGGAAGTAGGGAAGAGGTTCAGGGTAAGTGGAGGGAGGGAGGGAGTTAAGGTGAGGGCATGGGCAGGGGGTTGGAGACAACAAACAGGTACGCAGTGCTGGTTGATGAAACAGAGCAGGAGGATGGGGAATGTAAAATAGAACAGGGAATAGGGGACCATGAAGGAATGGGGAAATACAGGGTGAAAGAACAGAGGGAAGACTGTGGGGTAGAAGCCGGTAGGGGTAGGGGAGCAGGTGGAGTTGGCACGAACACACTATCTAAAGGGATAAAGAGGACAAAACATGTAGGGAGGGGAAGAGGGAGGTACAATGATGGGGGTGGTGAGAGGAAGTACAATTAGTGGGAGGGGTTGTTGCACAAAGGAAGAAGCACAGAAAGGATGGAGGAGGAAGAGAGCAGGTGGAGGTGTAATTGGTGGGGAAGCTGGGGGGAAAGGATAGTGTATTAGAGAAGAGGACACTGAGGAAGAGGGTCTCATCTGAGGGCAAACCATGGAAGGTGCAGGAGATGGGGAATTGAGTATTTGTACCAGGGGATTCTATGCTCAGGGGGGTGAGATGGGGAGGTAAGGGAGCAAGGAAGAACCGAACCTGGGTGGAGTGTATGCCCAGTATGACAGTGGGGAGAGTAGGGCAGTTCATTCAGAAATGTGTGAAAAAAGTGGGAGGGAAGCCCCATATCGTAATGCATCTAGGGACAAATGACCTAGAGGGCAGTACAGTGGAAGAAGTGTAGGGGAGGTTCAGTGAGGTAGGGAGTATCTGCAATTGGGTGGGAAGCTCAGTGACATTCTTGGAGTTACTCCAGGCTCCTAGAGCAAGCACCACTAGGAGCAAAGAATACAGGCATTTAATAAGTGAATGATGGGGTAGTGTGCAGAAATAATAAGTATGAGGTAGTAGGTAGAGGGGAGAGACATTAAATAATAAGGGGCTTTATGCCAAGGATAAGCTGCATCTCAGCATCGAGTGTACATGGATGTTGAAACAGGGGCTGGAGAATTACATTAAAAGCAAAATAGATTTAAACTGAGGAGGGAGGGGTGGCTGACTCAGACAGCAAGAGGGAGTCACTTTCCAGGGGAGACCAGAAGGTCTCACCCCCCCAGAAAGGGAGGAAGAGAATGAGGGGAAGTTACCAAGGCGGAAGTGTATGAGGGAAAGATGGGGAGAGGAGGGGCAGGACACAGGGTAGACTGTTGTATCCTTAAATGCAAGGAGCTTGGCAAACAAGGTGGCAGAGTTCCAGGCATTAATAGTGGAAGGGGAGGTAGATATTGCCACCATCTCAGAAACCTGGGTCACCCAATACCATGACTGGGATCTCATGATCCTGGAATACAAGGTGTACCACAGAGACTGAGAGGGGGGAAGATGGGAAGGGGTTGCTATTTATGTCAGGAAGGGGATACTGTGATCAGAGAGGGGTGAGAGGGGATACCAGAAGCCATATGGGTATTGTTCCAAAGCCCCAAAGGAAAGAAACTCAGGATGGGGTGGTGTACAGGCCACCTTTACAAAGTAAGGAGGTGGATAGGGAGCTGGGGAAGCAAATCAGAAGGGTCAGTGGCAAAGGAAGTACAGTTATAGTGAGAGACTTCAACCTACCTGGGGTTGGCTTGTGGACAGTAACTACAGCACACGCCAGGGAACAGGTACTGCTGGATCCTATCTAAGACATCGTCCTACTGCAAGGAGTGATGGAGCTTTCAAGGGAGGGAAACATACTGAACTTTGTGCTAACTAATAGCGACCAAGTCCAAGATGTGGTAGTGCAGGACCCTTTACCAGGAAGAGACCACTGCTCAGTGTAGTTCATCCTAAACACAGACAGGAAGTCAGCTAAGACCAGAACAAGAGTGATAGATTTCAGGAAGGCAGATTTTGCCAGAATGTCTCAGAGTAAGCAGTCCAGGTCAAAAAACTTAGCTGGCTCAGCAAGAAGGAAGAGGGCAAGGTGAGGGAAAAAAGGTTGGCCTTCATTAATATAAAAAAATCTGGGCATAAGGAGGACAGGGAGGTGTTCACAAAGTCATCAAGGGAGGTGAGCAGGGCAGTCAGGCAGCCAAGGTAACAAAAGAGCTGAAATTGGTTCAGGGGATCACAGAGTGTGAAAAGGGGTTCTTTAAATACATAAGGGAGAAGAGGAGCTATAGGAATGACATTGTTAGACTCAAAAGGAAGGAGGAATGGGCAGAAAAAGGGGAAGACCAGGCAGAGGCACTCAACGAGTAGTTCTGCTCGGTGTTCATGAAAGTAAGGGATGGCCCAATACCACAAGAGAAAGGGGGGAGGGGGGATGGGTGGAGATAACAGATGGGATCATCCAAGAGGATAGAGTTCTGAAGGACCTTAAAGCCTTGCGGGTAGACAAGGCACCGAGACCAGACGGTGTATACCCAAGGATCCTGAAGGAACTAGCCGAGGTGTTGGCAGGCCCTCTAAAAAGTCCTGTTCAACACTTCCTTGGAGACAGGAAATGTACCCAGAGACTGGAGGATGGATTATGTGGTGCCCCTCCACAAGAGTGGAACCACAAATGAACCAAGCCACTAAGCTTGACTTCTATAGTGAAGATGTTGATGGAGACCATTCTGAAGGAGAGGCTGATAACCATTCTCGATAGTAATGGTCTATGGGACAAGAGGCAGCATGAATTTGTCTTGGGAAGATCATGCCAGACTAACCTAATTGACTTCTTTGACTGGATCACTAGGGTGGTTGACAAAGGTCATGCTGTGGATGTCCTGTATCTGGACTTCAGCAAGGCATTCAATGCGGTACGACACAGGAGATTACTAAGCAAGCTAAGGGACATGGGGGTGGGGTAGAAACTGGTGGGTCAGTTGAGAGTTGGCTGCAGGACAGACAACAGATGGTAGTTATAAGGGGGGAGACATCCAAGCCAAGGTCAGTAACTAGTGGGGTACTGCAGGGTTCGGTGTTGGGCCCTGTTTTGTTCAATGTCTTCACTGGAGACATGGTAGAGGGGGTCAAGAGTAAGATCAGCCTGTTCACTGATGACACTAAGATGTGTGCAAAAGTGGACAGTGATGAAGGGACGCAGTCACTCATGGAGGATTTAGATAAACTTGAACACTGGTCAAAGGAGTGGCAATTGGAGTTTAATGCTAAGAAATGCAAGGTCATGCACATCAGAGCCAGAAATCCTAAGACCAGCTACTTGCTGGGGGGAGTGCAGGTAGCAGCTTCAGAGGAGGAAAGGGACCTGGAAGTACTAGTCACAGGGGACATGAAGGTATCAGCACAGTGTAGGAGGGTGGCAGCAAGTGCAAATCGGATGCTGGGTGCATTGCCAGAGGGATCACCTCTAGAAAGGTGGAGGTCATCTTGCCCTTGTATTGATCACTGGTGAGGCTGCACTTGGAGTACTGTGTACAGTTCCAGTGCCGATACCACAGGAAGGATGTGAGATTACTGGAGGGAGTGCAGCATAGGACTGCAAAAATGATCATGGAACTAGGGGAGTTGCCTTATGAGGAAAGATTGAAGGAGCTCAACATGTACTCGCTGGAGGAGAGAAGGGAAAGGGGGGACATACTAGAGATCTTCAAGTAGTTGCAAGGCATAAATAAAGTCAGAGAGGGAGGATTGTTCCACTTAAAGGGGGGAAGGGTCACTAGGGGGCACAGTCTGAAGTTGGAAGGGGCGAAGGTTCAGGAGGGAAATGAGGAGGCCCTACTTCACAGAAAGAGTAGTGATGAGCTAAAACGCACTGCTGGAGGAGTTTATCAAACTGAGGACAGTGGATAGCTTTAAGTGAGGTTGGAATATAGTCAGGGGCAGGGTTAATAAAGACAAGAACATAATGGGGGAAGGACTGGGAGAGGGGAAGGAGGGAGGGGCTTGGGTGGGGGGCAGCTGCATTAGTATTAAACTGAAAGCTGCACAACTGGGCAGACTTGATAGATCTGTGAGCCTTTTTTTCTGCCAGCAATTTTGTATGTTTGTATGTAAAGTTCCCTGAAGGAAGATTTGCATCTGAAATGGGGGGCTATGTACTAATGGGCAGAAAGAACATGTCAAAGTTGTGTACCCCACCCACGTAACTCTGCAGCCCCGAACAAGTGCAGGGTGTGTGAATTCACTATTGCATGCACCCGTAGGACACCTGTTCTTGGCCCCGGACCCCTGGCATTCAGGACTGTGCAGGGCAGCCAGGGGTAGAGTAGCAGACTAAGGCAGGCATCCAAACAGATGCCCGTCCTGGGTCCCATAGTAGATCACTGGCACAAGAAGGTGCAGGTCCAGGTGAGTGAATACCCAATGCAGGAAATTGGACCTGGGCAGCATGGTCCTGTTGGTCGGTGAACACCCTGCCAAGCTACTGCCCGCCCAAACTGCCTCCAGCAGGACTCCAGGCCATGTACCAGCCCCCACACACACACACATGTCATCCTGACCCCAGTAATGCATCGCAAACCCCCAGCAAATGTCATCCCGGTGCTGTCTCTGCATACCCAGCCCAGCACCTGTCAGACCCATCCTGTAGCTGTTCATGGCTAACTACCCTCCAGGCACATGTCATCCCCATCCCTGGTGTATTACAGGTAATCTCTCTGCACACACTTAGAAGCACTCACCAGGATGCATCAGAACATGAGCAATTGTAGCTCAGTATGCCGTTTCAGGTGAAACTATGCAATATAAATGCATACATAAAATGCCCCGGTTCACACACCTCAAACTCAGAACCTGAACGCCTTCATTGGTTGCCAGTGGCACTTCCCATGGCACCAACAACCCCCCCATACCTGAAAGGCAGTACCACGGGCATCCATGGCCAGCGGTACATCCCTCCTCATACCATCATGGCCACTGGCGTTACAACTGATGCTGGGAACACACTGCCTATTTATAGCAGTGTGCTCCCAGCATTGGTTGTACAGCCAAGGCCACATTGGTTTGAGGAAGGATGGGCCACTGGCCATGCATGCCTGTGGCACCGCCATTCAGAAATGGGGAATGGTGGGTTGTCGGTGCCGCAGGGGGGTGCCACTGGGCACCAATGAAGATGTTGGGGTGCCGTGTTTGGGGGTGTGTGATACGGGGCATTTTATGTATGTATTTATATTGCATAGTTTCACTGGGAAAGGCATACCAAGCTACACTAGCTAATGTCCAGATGCATCCTGGGGAATGCTGCTCTGTGTGTGCGAGGGGATTACTTGTTCAACACCGGGATGGGGTGGGCATGTTTTGGGGGGATGCGTTGTACCTACAGGGCAGGGCAGTCATGGTAGGGGGTATTCATTGAATCTATGGGACAGGGCAGGTATGTGTCTGTGTGGGTGGTTTGCATTGACCCTACTGGATGGGGCAGGGCAGTCATGGTAGGGAAGTATGCACTGTAACTACTGGACAGAGCAGGCATATGTATGTGGGGGGGTTGCATTGACACTACGGGACAGGGCATACGTGAGTGTGGGAGGTTTGCTGAACCATTAAGGGGATGGGGCGGACATGTGTTGGGGGTGGTATGCTTCTGCATTATGGAGACGTGGCTGCATTGTGTTAGGGGGTGTGCTTCAACATTATGGGGATGGGGCTGCATTGTGTTGGGTGGTGTGCTTCTGCATTACAGGGACAGTGTGGACATGTTGTTAGGGTGGTTGATTGGAACTGACAGGGACGGAGTGTACATGTGTTTGGGGGGGCAACCATACTGCTGCTGGGGCCATGCGGGGGTCCTGTGTGTATGGGGCTGGGAACATACAGCGGTTAAGGCAGTGTCTCCCCTAGTGCAACTAATGCCCTCCTGCACCCCCTGGTTCACAGCACTATGCGCCTTAGTGAATGGTGTGTAGTGCTGGCACTCCCCCGGCATTCCTCCCGCCCACCTCCAGCGCGTTGCTGTCTGCACAGTCGGGATATTGGGTGTGTAACTGAATTTGCGCCCCATTTGTGAATGCCACAGGGGGACAGTGGGACCCGCTGCATGGCATTCCTGCGTATCTCTGCCTATGCACCTAGTTGCTGCAGCACATAGGCATTGTGATAGGGGCACATATTAAATATAGTGAGAAAGAAGTAAGTGCCTCAGCTGAGGCACTTACTTCTTTCTCACTTGTTTGTATGTGTTCCATAAATATGCACACCACACTCCTGTGTGATTGTTATAAGTAAATATTTGTGTTGTCATTAGGTTGTGCATTTGAAAAAGAGTAATGTGCTCGGGGACAGACCAGGTTCCAGTTGTCTCAGTGGTGCAGCTGGTTAGCGCAATTGGAATGGTATTCTGTGTGGCCTGGGTTCAAGTTCCAACTGAGGCACTTACTTCTTTCTCACCTTTGTTTGTATGTGTTCCATAAATATGCACACCACACTCCTCAGTGATTGTTATTGTGCATAGGGCCTATGGATTGTACAGTGTAGACTGTGGACTAATGCATCTGACAAGTTGCACCCTCTTTATATGCCATCTTTGGTTCTTCTTGAGTGATGTTCCTCAGTCTGGGGTCAGTGTTCAAGATGTGCTAGTTCTTCTGAAGAATTTGTTTTACTGCCAATGTCTGTAGTGATGAATACAGGCTTAGCACACATGGTAGCAGTATTAATTCTTTTTTTTTATACTCTGTTTTTCTCCCCTCGGCCCATGTTTGGGAGGGAGCTCTAGACCCATCCCTTGATGTCCACCAGCCGATGCTGACTGTCTACACCCAGGGCTTGCCCTCCGATGGGGTCAGCGGGGGTACCCTAGGCCTCCAGTGAAGACTGGATACAGTTCCAGTTGACACCGTAGCTGGTCAGGGAGTGGGACCTGTGAGCCCCTCCTTCATCCAGGCAGGAGATCTATTTTTCTGTTTACTTCCTCAGAGATAGGGCATGCAATGACATCAATGATGGTGCTGCACATGCTCCTGTGCACCTCCTGTTAGGCATCTGCCCCACCTCTGACCACCGTGAACAACATTGGTGTGCCAGCCCCCAGCCTCCATTAGGGGCCAGGCAAGCACAGACCACTGATCACCCACCTCCCCAGAGAAGAAGAACTGTCCCTAGAAGGCTCAATGCTCCTTTTCCCTGGCCAACCCCCAGTGACCCGCAAACAATGCAAACATGGGTTGCCGGTGTGGCAGGAGGTAAGGCATGATGCCTCAGCCCTCCACACCACTGGGCTGGTATCAGTATGATTTCTTGTTCTCAACAGGTGCTGTTTAGGAATCTGGCTGGACCTTTCCTTTGCTGTTGTGGTGCATCCCTCACTATATCCTCAGATTTAAAATATCACTCTCAACTCTTTACAACATGTTCTATAATCAGAGGGATCACTGCAATTGCATTTAATACACAAAAACTGTTCCACTAGTATATTTTCAATTAAATGTCTAGGATGACAACTGGTGAAATGTAAGGTTGAGTTAGTATCTATCTCCTTCCAATATAAATCAGTGGACAGTCTCCCATTATTATTCTTGCTAATCCTGAGGTCTATAAAATGTACACTTTGCAGATTAATCTCAAGAGTAAATTTAAGGTTGGGTTTAGAGTTTTCTAAATGCTAAACAAATTCTCCCAGTTCCTCAGGATCCGTGCCAAAAAAAAAATCATCAATGACTCTTCTGTACAATAGGACAATCTTGTAATAATGTAATTTCCATCTGGTGTTAGAACAAACTTCCCACTAACTTGGACAAGTATATATTAACATAATTCAGAGCTAGTGCTGCCCCCAATGGGGTGCTGCTGATTTGGTGTTACATTTTTCCAAGAAAGATAAAAACACATTGGCCCAGATATTCAAAAGGGTTGCGCCATGCGCAACAGGGATTTGCCAGCACAAGTCCGAAAATGCACCATTTTGCGATATTCATCGGGAGGCAGATGTGCCCCCCAAATCACAATGCGCAAGAGTGCAATGGTAATGAATGCATGTGCAACTGAAGGGGGAGGAACCATGAATAAATGGTGCAGTGCGATATTCAACAACATGCGCCATGCGTAATAGGGAAGCAAATGGAAGTTGCACGATAGCAGAAATTATCCAAATTAAAAAGGAACAAGAGAGAGGCGCAAGAGCAGCTACAGGAAGCCACACATTGGTGAACTGCAGGCAGCCACACAGGCACACAGAAACTGTGAGCAGGACAGAGCAGGAGCAGGACAGAGCACCTGGAACCACCAGGAACAGGAAAGGTATGGGGAGCCTGTGCCACAGCACAGGACAAAATTTGGAAGTGCCACACAGCACTGATGGCACAGACAGTGGGCAGTACGGCCACTACAGGGAGGTGTTCCTGGTGCAGGAGGAGTAGCAGTAAGGACAGCGGAGGTAACAGTAAAACAGCTACCGGGGGGAACACAAGCCAGGGACATGGCCAGTGCCACCATCCAGATGGAGGCAGTTATGAGGGGGGTGAGAAGGCAGGCAGCAGGGGGGCATGACCGTGGAAGGGCCCATCGGTGGTATGCCCCCAACAGGCAGTATCGAGCCCGCACCAGCTTTGAGCTGTACACTGATACTGAGATTGTGGGCTGGTACCACCTGAACCGGGCGATCCTGAGATGGCTCTGTGAGCTGTGCAGTAATGTGATGCAGGCACCCACACGACGGAGCCATGCTCTGTCAGTGGAGACCAAAGTGACAGCTTGCATGTGCCTGCTCACCATGGGTACCTTCCAGAAACCAACAGGGGACATGACAGACATAACCCAGTCGGCCGCGTCATGCCTTCTCACCCAATTCCTCAGTGCACTGCTGCCATGTGCTGTGGAGTACATCCGTTTCCCCCAGCACACCGGCAGAGCACACAGCAAACATACAGGAGTTCCACAGGGTATCACGTATGCCTGGTGTGCTCGGGGCAATAGACTGAACCCATGTGGCCATCTGCACACCACCTGGCCCCGAAGGGGCCACATACATAAATCGGAAGGGGTATGCAAGCATCAACTGCCAGGTGGTGTGCGATGCCAGGGGTGCATAATCAATGTCTGTGCCATGCACCCTGGGGAGCACATGATGTCTTCATCTGGCACCAGTCTGCACTGTGCCACAGGTTCAAAGTGGGGACATCCCCACTGGCCACCTAGTGGGTGAGTATGCAAATCACGTGAAAGACATGGAGCTTGGGAGGGCATAGTCAGAGGTGACATGGTTACTGGCCTAGATGGCCCATGGCAGGCGGCGGCTGATCACCAAGCTAATGTCCACCCTATACACACGGTGACGAGTGGATATCCACTCCGTCCTGGCTACTCACACCATACCAGCGGCCCACGACCCCATCGCAGCACGCACAATGAGGCACATGACACCACACACAGTGTCATCAAGCGGGTGTTTGGGATGCTTAAGGCACATTTCCGTTGCCTGAACACGTGTGGTGGTGCCCTACAGTACAGCCACTCAAAGGCCTGAGGCCTATTCCTGGCCTGTTGCATCCTGCACAACATGGTCAATGACTGTGGGATAGCCATACAGGTCGAAGAGGGGGACAGTGATGGGGATGATGAGGATGCTGGTGAAGATGGTGATGGGCAGCCCCCCCCTTGGTTGAAAGGACCCCAGACTGATCCAGATGGCACAGCTGCACTGGGACACCATCACAGAGGAGCACTTCAACCAACCCAAGTAAGTCACGGGGCCATGTGCAACCACCAGTGGCAAGGGCACAACCCACATACACGCATGGACAAACCCCAGGGGTGCATGTCGTTAAGGGAATTGGCCAAGCATGGAACCGCAGACGCCATCAGGGATGGGCAAGGTCTAACACAGCATGCAGTCACACACACACACACACACACACACACACACCCCTCACAAGATATGCACAAAGGGTAGGAGGCACACCGACCCCAACCGCCACCCCTAGCCACAAACATGTCCGCAGACCACCACGCCCAGTGCCTGTCATTGTGTGTGTATCAGACGCTGGGCACCATTGCACAATGGTGGACAGTGCAACACAGGCATCATCATGCACATGTCACAGCGAACAACAGCTGGGAGGGTGTGCAGATGGAACGTGTGTGTGTGTGTGTGTGTGTGTGTGTGCAGGGCCGGGTACTCCACCCGTGCATTGCACATTGAACAACACAATGCACACAGGGCAGCATCAGACAGTAGCCATGGTGGGAGACAGGTCAGTTACACGCCACAGTGCCATAGCCATCAAGGATGCATGGGCAGCCCCGCCGAGACCAGCCAGCAGTAACAGGCTGACCAATGGCCTCATGGGGTGGCACCGACGGTCCCCCAGGGGTTCCACTGTGTGAACGCAACCATGCTCACACAGGGGTCTGCAGCACACAGAACATGCCTGCACCAGGCGTGCTCAGGATGCCCACAGCTGAACCCATTGTCTACAAGGAGGGTGTCACACAACGCTGGGAATGGGGGGTGGACATTGCACTGCGGAGTGTCTGCGACACCTGGGCAAATAACTGTGTGCCCACTGTGGCCATGGTAGCTGTGATCGTCTGTGCCAGCCTGTCAATGGCAGTGGTCACATCCTTCCTCATCCAGTCCATCCCTGCCAGGAGCAGTCCGGTGTCCCTGCTGCGCCACTCCTCTGCCTGGCACAGGGCCACACTGAGTGCATCCACCACCGTCACAAGCTGCAACTGCTGATCGACTGATTCTTGGAGTATGCGGGTGTGCTCTTCTAAGAGGTCATCTGCCTGATTGGCATGCTGTCCCTCACGGTGTTCGTGGCCCTGATGGGCAGCACCCCTTGAGGGTGAGCACTGCACACCAGGGCCATGCCTGGACATGTCCACAGGTGGTGCACTGACGCCACCCCCCGACACTGTACCTCTATGGCCATTGGCCGACTGCTGACACTGCCCCTCCAGCTGCCGCTCTCCAGGGTTCAACGGTACCGCTGCAGTGGCTGCAACAGCCCCACTGTCCTGGACACACACCAGTGCCTCCCCACTCGTGCAGACAGGCACAGGCTGGGACTGTGATGTCACGCAGGCCTCCACGGCGGCACCACCCATGGCCATGCCCGTGCTGTTATTTGCTTTGTGGCCATCCTGCAGCTCACACGTATCACTGTCCATGAAGTGAGCTCCATTGTCATCAGTGACGGATCCAGCACCAGTCTGAGTCTCAGTATGATGGCATCCATGGATGCTGGCATGCTGGGACTCAGGCAGAGCCTCATCCGTACATGCTCCACCAACATCAGTCCAGACAGCCAGGTGGGCCTACTGTCACCCTGGCCCTCAGACACCTTTGGAGGTGGACGGGCCCTCCTCTATGTCCATGGTATCTCCCTCAGTGGACAAGCCCACCACCGCTGACCCATGTAGATGCTCAGGAGCTATAAGGGAACACAGTAGCATTAATGTATCTGCCCTATCCTGTCTCCCCCCCATTGACAGATCAGGACCTACCATGCAGTGATGGGCTACCACCCATCTGGAATCCACCACCTGGAACACCCTCAATGGCACAACACCGCATGCTGCCAGCAACCCGCTCTTCTTGTGGGGTCAGGCATTGCACGGCTCGCTGGCCCCCACCAGTCTCAGCCCATGCTGCCCTGATGGCAGCCACCTTGACCTTAATCCTCCGCCTGTCTGTGCCCATCTTCTTTTTGCACTCCTGCATGGACCGCTAGTGGCTGCCATGCAGGTTGACGACACGCGCCACCTCTTCCCATGCAGCAGCATGGGCCTGTGGTGTTCCCCGCTGTTCGCTGAGCAGCGGCTTCTGGTCAAGGTAGGCCTCAAACAGGGCACCTGTTTCTGCCTTGGTGAAGTTAGGCCTCCTCTTCCTCCCACGTCTCTGTTCCTCTTCCTCCACTTCATGATCACTCATTCTTGATCCTGTGGGAATGACAGGTGTTACCTGTGACTCTGCAGTCCCATGCATGTCCCACACACAACAGTCCACACTTCCAAACAGCATGCAACTCACCACAATAGACTGCAATAACAGACTATGGCCACTGCAGCCCAATGTAGCATTTTATAGCGCAATGCATGCAAATGAGGTGAGGCGCAATTTTAAGTGGATGCTAATGTGGTATCTGTGCCATTGAATAGTTGATTAGCTGATTTGCATATGGTGGCTGAATATCATGCTGTTGTGCTTTGCGCAATTGTGTTGAACTTGCTCAGGCAAGGGCATATTTCTGTGACATGCACAGTGGACACTGAACGGCACATGCCTGGGGTGCTGACGCCGACGCCTGCCATGCTGCTGATGTGCTGTGTGTGGGAAGCAATGCAGGGCACAGCCACCATTGTGCCAGTGGTGCTACTGCGCTGTTCACATGTATGGCACTCTAGCACTGGGGCGCCATAGGCGCACTGGGGCCACAGTGTGGTAGGCCACTACAGGAAGTGGCACACAGGCACCCTACCACTCTACACGTGGTGAGTACCAATCGCACTGTGGCAGTCCATGAGCGAGAGACCCCTGACCCTCTGCCGACCTTTGCTCCTAGGTGCCATGTGTCCACATGGGTGCACCTCTTTCGCGCTGTTCGGTGACAGTGTGATGGAGAATGACAGCGCATTACCACGCAGCATCTGCACGTGAGGAACGTGTGCTACAGAGCGCCATTTTGACACTAAAACAGTACAGGATGGCACAGAAACGGGCACCCATCTGGAGCCAACTGGAACTGGCCAATCTGATCCAGTTAGTGGAGCCCCATGCCACTGCCCTATTTGTGGGGAGGCACCCCTGGACAGGGCCAGGAGTGCAGTTTGGGAGGAGGTGACGGTGGCCCAGGAGGAGGCCACAGGCATGGAGAGGACCATGGAGCAGTGCAGGCACCGCTATGGTGACCTGCAGTGCCGGGACCCAGAAAGGCTTTCCCTCCTGCGGGCACGTGCCAGGAGGGGAACGGTGCCACGGCCAAGTAGGTGCCCCATCCATACACTGTTAACATCCATATGGGTATCATGGTGGCATGTGTCCAGCACATGGGGGGGCCATCCAGTGTGGGCCGTGGTGGTGGTATCGGGGTGGGGGGAGGATGGGTATGACTGTGTGGGATTGCACACACATGGGGGTGGGGGGACTTTGCTACCAGATTGTACTGATGTTCCTCTCTCCATGTTTGCACCCTAGGCCCAGAGGAGCGCCAGAGTGCGAGGGAGGGGGAGGCTGCGCCATGAGCAACAGCAGGCTGAGAGGGCTGCCAGACCAGACAGCCGCAGGGACCAGCCTGATGATGGTGAGTACCTTACATCCATGATTACTATTGCATGCTGTGTAACAGGGCGGGCAGTGGGGCATGGCCACCATCCATTGACACCACTACCATGCATGCAACTTGATACAGTCAGCACTGTCCAGTGGCACTGCATGTCTGGGAGTGCATCAATGGTGGTCCATAGAGTGCACGGGTACAAGGCATGCCACTGCCTTTGCACTGCATAGCCATGTCACTGAACAGCCATGGTGGTGCTGTGCAGGATTTGCCGGTGGTGTGTGCAGTGGTCTGCATGGCTGTGTGTGCCTGGGTGAGCAGGTCTTGTGGATGCAATCACTGTGGGTGGTCACACACCATCACAGAGGCATGTCCCATGGCTGTATGCCATGCACAGTGGGTGGGCTGCATGGGGCTGAGCATTCACACCTATTGACTCTGCTCCCTTGTCCTAGGTGGATGGCAGCTGCAGGATATCAGAGTGGCACTGTGGGAGATCCTTCATGTTGCCAGGATGTCACTGGAAATCCTAGAAAGGATCGACAGACTGGGAGTCAGATGGCGTCATGGCGGGAAGAGCAGCCGGAGCAGGAAGTGGGGCTCCTGCTGAGCTTACTGATGCCCCTGATTTCCCCTACCCCCCTGGACCCACCCTCATACCCCTCCTTCCCTCTACAATTTGTTCACCCCTGCCCCTTACCCACCCCCACCTTGTTTTTGGCCTTCCCCCCAACCTTTGTAAATATTTGTATATAGTTTTGTTTGCTGTTTTCAATACATTTGCTTTGATATGCCTACTGTGGTGATCTCTGATTTGCAGCTGGCTATAGGTACTCAGCTGCAGTGGTGTGTATGGCGTCAGGGGTGGTGCAGTCATGTGCGTGTGTGTGTGTGTCAGTGGGGAAGTGAGTATGGTGTGGGAGTAGCTATCAGTCACTGTCTTTGGTGTGTGTGTTGTTCCCTGTGCACTGGATGACTGTGTGCAGTGGTCCACGGTGCATGCTCTGTGTCCATGGCGCACCTGTCAGACCGTCCATGGCCTGTGCAGCTGACACCCTTGCTTGTCTGTGACCTGCACGGTCCACTGGCATGTCAGTGGTGGCTGTCCATGCTGGACAGCCACTGTACCCAGCACAATGCCGGGTTGCCTGCTGTCACTGGTGTGGTGCATGTCTGCCTCAGGTGACACTGTGGCCTCCGGTGTTGTTGTCCCACCTTCATGCTGTCACTTGTGTGTCACGGGGATGTCACCACTGTCTGTCACTTGTGCTCCAGGTGCATGCTGGTGGTGTATAGCTCCACAGTGGCTGAAGAGGGTGGATGGCACTCCTGTGCCATGGAAGGAGTGCTGGCCATGTGTACAGTTTCCGTGGTCCGCGGGGGAGCTTGGTTGCCCGCCACTGTGTCCCTGTGTTGATGTGCCCTTGGGTATGGGTGGGTGTTTGTCCATGCACTGTGTTGCATCCTGTGTGGTGCATGCTTCCATGCACCACTGTAGGTGTCTGCGCTGGCTGCTGTGGCCAGTGCTGGGTTGGGTTGTGTCCTTGGGAGGGTGTGCAGGGTTATGTACCACTGGTGGTGGCGTCCGGGGCATGCCCTGTCATGTGTGGGGTACCTCATGTGCCGACACATGGTCAGTCTCTCAGCTGTACCTCGGGGGGGACGTGCATGGTGGCACGGTATATGCAGTCGTTGCATCGCTGTGTGCTGCCACCCACTGATGGGTGCTCGTGGTGGGGCTGCCTTGAATGGTTCTTTGGTGCACAGGGTTGCATTGTCACAGTGGGGGTGGTGGCATGCATGGGGTGTCCTGCGCTGGTGGACGCTGCTCCTGGGCAGGGTGTCTTGGGATCATGGTGCAGGGTATGCTCTGCATTGGTGGGATGGTGTGGCACGGGGTGGTCGACCCTCCTTGTGTGCCAGTCACAGCTTGCCAGGGGGTGTGCTGGGGCACCATGCCCTGGCTGTGGGTTTGTTGCTGGTCTCCATGAGCTGGTGGTTATTCCAGTTCTCCACCGGTTGTGCAGTGCATGGGGTGTGGGGGGTGATGTCTGTTCTGGTGTGTGCTCCCCTGCCCATCTGTGGCATGGGTGGTGGGCCCCTGCATCCTGTCCCTGTGTATCCCTGGTTGTGCTGTTGCACAGCTGCCCTGCTCCACTGAGCATCCCTGGTTGCGCTATGGCACATCTGAACTGCTCCACGGAGCATCCCTGGTTGCACTATGGCGCATCTGGACTGTGCAACTGCACATCCCTGGTTGCGCTATGGTGCAGGTGGTGTGATATTCAGTCGTGTGCTGCAGGCACATCTTGACCTGCGCAGTTTTTGAATATCGGGCTTCTTGCACATGGGCGCAGTGGACTTGAGCTTGCTCCTGCTGTTGGGCACTTTATGGGCACAGTTTGAATATCTGGGCCACTATTTGTAAGTACCATCTCAGAAAGAGCCAACAAAAGTTCCACAAATCTAGAAGCACATTTAGTTTTACTGTATAAGTGTTATATGTGGTTCAGAGCTCTGTGCTTGTGTTACATACTGCATATTATAATGTAGATTTCAGTTTGGATACAGAGGCCAGACCAGTAGGTAGAATGATGCTTCCAAGGTATAGTTACATGAATGGATAGTGCTGACTTCCGGTTGCAATGGTCACCTGATGGACGCGCTTTGAGTTGCTCCCCATTCTGTAGCTTGAAAATTACCCTTTCTAGCTGAGTAAGTCGGGTCAGCAGCGAGGGAATATTTTTCTAAATACGTCGCAAAGAGAGCCATCACAGAATTAAATCGATTACCTGACTGATCGCGTCTCAGCTCTAGAATGAAACCCCAGAGGCCTAAGCATACGCCCCCACCATCGCCAGAGAGATATCAGCCTGCAAAGCATACTAAAGTGGGTGGCGGGGATGACACTGCTACTCCACAGCTTCTAACAGTTGAAACGTTCTTTGAAGGGTTAGCTCCAACAGAAGACTCCCTTCAGGCAGTGGTAGGAGATTTACAAGCACTTAAGAGCTCTATGGAAAGCTTAACGATTCGCACTAATGATAATGAAGCACACATTTCTTCCCTGGATGACTGGAGGGCTCAGATGGAGCCGGAGATTGCTTCCCTGCATCAGTGCCTGAGAAAAACAGAGTATAAATTGGAGGATCTTGAAGGGAGATCCAGAAGAAATAATTTAGTGGTGCTTGGGCTCCCAGAAGGAGAAGAGGGGGTCAATACTATTCTTTTTGTACAAAAAATGTGTACTAAAATAGCTGGTCCCTCTCCTAATGGCCCAACATATGTTGTTGAGAGGGCACATTGGGCACTGAGGCCCACACCTCCAGTCGGCTTTCCCCCTAGACCGCTAATATTTAGACTCCTTAACTATTTGGACAAGCAACTGATACTCGAAAAGGTAAAAGAAGTGAAAGAGGTCCAATGGGAGAACACCAGAATAAGGATAGTGCAAGATTTGCCAATAACAGTCAGGCAAAAGTGTACTGAGATGCATCCTATCGTGGCTAAGCTCATTGCTGCAGGAGTAAGATTTAGAATGCGATATCCAGCGGCTTTGCAAGTGAATAAGGAGGGGCAGTGGATATCCTTTGATACTGTGGCTAAGGCTAATACAGAGCTCAAGAAGTTGTACCCGGACTTGTTCCATTGAAATAGGGGGATGCCTTGTTACTGAATAAATGCTATGAGTCAGTAAACTGTTTATATCTAATAAACCAGGCTAAGAATAACCTGGGCCTGGGAAGTCAGGCAGTTTTGTTTTGGCTGGTAAGAGGTTTGAGCAGCATTTAGATGCATTTTGGCCAGTGGACCCCAAGGGAGAAAATAAGTTAAAAGACACTGCCAAAAGACTCCTGATGGGTTGCTGTACATGGGGCTATACGTTGTGGAAACGGATGCCCAGAGTTTTCCGAGTAGTTCTAATTGGAGGCACAATTCAACAAACTGGACGGTGTAGACGCTGGTCCTTCAACTGTCACAAGGACTGGATAAATGGACATGGGGTTTCTCTGGTTTTGCAGTGTTGGCATGCTCTGTGAAGTATTTTTACTTTTCTTGGTAGCTTGGTATTTATATGTAGCCATTTAGCACCAAATATAAGTTTTGAGAATTAGAGATTAATATACTATATGTTAGTTTCTCATTTTGGGAAGAGAACTGATGGAGGGGTATAATCCATATATTTGGGTTTAAGCTGGATGAAAATGTTTGTTTGGTGGGGGATAAGATCACGACCGAATAATAGGAGGGAGTGCGGTCGAGTGGACCGGGGTATTAAGACAACTTTTTGGGGGTTAAATGGTTTTGTTTAGGTTTAGGAAGGTTAGGGAAATATTTCAAGTGGGTATTAGAAGGCAAGTGCTAGGTATAACTGTTAGATTAATCAAGAGGAAGCAGAACTATCGATATGATTTACCTAAAGGGGGCATGTTAATTATTATTATTTGTGCGGCTCTACTTTACTTTGAACATCATAGACACCCAGGTCTCCAGGGATGGAAACTCACTGAGTTAGAATTGGATCCTGACCGTTAATGGCAATGAGGATTATATCCTGGAACGTGACAGGGGCCCGTTCTCCAATTAAACATTGCCAAATTATTAGGCACCTGGAAACTCTACAATGTAATGTAGCCCTTTTGCAAGAAATGCATTTATTAGATACGGAAGGTAATCTTTTTAGGAGAAGACAAATAGGCAGGTGTATGCTGCAGGAAATGCAACAGCACAGCAAGGGGTAGTTATCCTGTTTACCAAGGGGACTCCATTTAAGTTACAGCAATCTCAAATTGATAAACAAGGGTGATATATATTTATTAAGGGACTTTTAAACCATATTGAAGTTATTTTGTGATCTATATATGGACCTAATAGTGATACACCGGAATTTTTTTGTTAAAATAACCAATATTTTGAACTTGTTTCCTAGACTACCCACAATAATTGCTGGGCACTGGAATTTAGTCCTGTCACCAGTCCTAGGTAGATCAGTAAGTAAGGGAAGTAGTCTGTCCCCAGGTCAGAGAGCTTTAATGGAATTTATGGGAAGTTATAATCTTAGAGACCCCTGGAGACTATTAAATCCTACAACTAGGAATACACTTTTTATTCACCGTTTCACAAGTCATTATCCTGCATTGATTATTTCCTAGTTAATACTACAGTTCTTGAAGGAGCAATAGGATGTGGTATGTCCCGAGGGTTATTTCTGACCCCGCGTCTGTTTGGATGGAGGGTGCAATTTCACACCAGATAGTTAAAGCCAGTGTATGGAAACTGAATACGCAGCTTTTACAGGACGAACAGGCAGTGAACTCCCTTAAAGAAACAATTGCCTACTTTTCTATACAAAATCAGGGATCAATACGGGATATTGACAAACTTTGGTGTGCCCTAAAATGTGTGGTTAGGGGAGGGTGTATCCAGCTATCTACTATTCATAAGAAAAGGACAGAGGGTTATCCTCCTCACTCCTATCAAAGATTCAGATTTTAGAAAACCAACAAATTAGCCAGCAGACGAGGAGACACTGGAGCTTCTAACTAAATAAAGAATCAATACTCAGAGTCCCTACGACAACAAACTCAGTATATGCTTTTTAAGACTCATGTTAAATATATAGAACAGGGTGATAGAGCTAGTCATTTACTAGCTCTTAGGTTAAGAAAACAAGAAGAGTCTAGGATTGTGGTGTCTCTAAATTCTAATTCAGATAATTCCCTCCTCACTACTTCTATGGAAATTGTTAAAGAGTTTGAGGTATATTATAGATCCTTATACTCTCCGCATCTACCTACTCCCTCTATTGTGGAGATTCAGACTTATCTTAATAATATTCTGCTCCCTTCCTTACAGTATTCACATGCGAAACTCCTTGAGGAAGCCATAACCCAACAAGAATTATGGGAGGCAACTGACTCATTACCAGATGACAAGGCACCAGGCCCAGACAGCTTCCCACCTAGATTCTACAAGGTGTTCAAGCAGCAATTATCTCCCTTAATACTGAGCATGTTCTCCTACCTTTGTAATTCTGGACTCTCCAATCCCTCATTGATAGAAACCCTTATAATAGTACTCCCCAAACCGAATAAATCTCCACAGAAGGTCTCTAATTATCGATCAATTTCCCTGTTGAACTATGACATAAAGCTCTTTGTAAAGATTTTGGCCACTAGAATAGTGAAAATTTGGACCCCATTACTAAGTTCAGAACAAGTGGGATTTGTAGCAGGTCACTCGTCAACTGACCACCTTAGGAAACTGTTTTATGTTTTCTCTGCATCCAGAGTAGCACCTTACCCAATGGCCTTGGTGTCTCTGGATGCGGAGAAAGCATTCAACAGGGTAAGTTGGACTTTTCTATTTGATAAAATTATTATATACTTTTCCCACAGCAAAAGTGTATTGCAACGGGGTTTTGCAGAGGTATTTCCCCTATTTTCCTGTACACGCCAAGGATGCCCACTTTCACCTTTACTTTTTAATCTATAACTAGAACCACTTTTATACCATCTTCAGCATTCCCCCCAGATACAGGGCATACAGGTCGGTGAGTGGGATCTTCGTCTATCAGCGTATGCAGATGATATTCTTTGCATCACCAATCCCCAAATGCCCTCCCAGTGATAGTATCTATTATAGACAAATTTGGTGTATTATCTAACTACAAATTGAATATAGCTAAGTCAACAATTATGCCATTAACGGGCATGCTCATCGTTCACAATTAGGAAACTTTAGTTTTGTAGGGCGACCCAAATTACTTATTTAGGTCTTATACTAACAAATGACCTGTTACAGATTAAAAATTGAACCTTGATGAAATTAGGAATTATAAAGCAGGATCTTGAAAGATGGGCCTCTGTACCTTTCATTACAGGGACAAATTAATGTAGTTAAAATGAATGTACTTTCAAGGCTTTTTATCCCTTGAATATGTTAAATTTGTATCTTCCATGAACCTGGTTCAGTAAGATCCAACAGATTATTTCCAAGTTTCTTTGGAAATCACAACTGCCGAGGAGATCATATATTAAGCTCGGAGCATCCAAGGACAAAGGGGGCCTCAAAATGCCAATTTTTTCCATTATTATCTAACAAGTCATATAGCTAAATATTTTCATTGATATTCCCTATTTCTATTAGAGAGGCACCTATTTGAGAACCATTATGGTTGAAGATGGGCGCCTAGTTATTAGGTGCTCTGGTATCTCCCTAATAACTTGTTATATTTACCCCTAAAAGAGGCTTTTAAGATCTTACAGAATGAGCTAATACATATATCACTGAAAGTACATGCCCAATTGTGTAAAGCCTTTAAATATGATAATACTAAGGATATTTCCTGACCTATTTATTTAAACCCAAACTTTTATTAGATAGCCAATACCTAAGAGCTACAAGAGTAACCCCTGAGCAGGATGTCAAGGTTCTAGATTTATTGGAGCAAGGTAAGTTCAAGGCTTCATCTGACCTTCTTAAAATCTAGGCCTTCCCCAATCAGATATTTAAAGCTTTCAAATTAGACACCTGTTAATATCCATGTTAGGAAATTGTATTTGGGATACGGACCAAGCAGAACTGTTTAATAGGTTTGGGACATGGTATGGAATCCTCATGCTGTATCCAAAATAAAGGCTGAGTTTTACTGCTAATCCATCCAGATATCCAAGGAATATCATTATATTGGACAACTCAATTTCCAAATAGGCAACTTTGCTGGGATGTATTTGGAAAGCAGTACATTCTTATACTTCTAATGATAAACTGCATCTAATTCAATTTTACATGTTACATAACATGTGTTTTACTCCAGCAAAGTTAGCTACTATGGGCAAACTACAGGAGCCCAGATGTAATAGATGTGGTCTAAATGAGGGTACTATATATCATATGCTATGGGAATGCCCCTTAGTCAAACTCTTATGGAACATGATTAAATCAAAACTTGACCCCCTTCTTGGACTGGAACCACTTTTTGAACCAGAAATAACTCAGTTAAGAAGGGGGATAAAACCTTTTATAGGTACATCAGTGAGCGTAGAAAGACAAAGGGAGGGATAGTGAAGCTGAATAGAATGAATGGTGGGTGGGCAGAGGGGGACAGTGAAAAAGCAGGAATACTGAACGAATATTTCTGCTCAGTATTCACAAAAGAGGAGGGGGAAGTGCCTAATCCAATTAACAGAAGCACTCTTGATAGGGGGGTTGATCCCAGTCCTTTCGCAGAAGAAAGGGTTCTGCAAGAACTCCTAAAACTGAAGGTGGACAAAGCAATGGGTCCTGATGGAATTCACCCCAGAATTCTAAAAGAATTAAGGGAGGAACTAGTGAAACCACTGGCTACTCTTTTTAATAAATCATGGGAGGATGGTGTGGTACCCGAGGACTGGAGGAAGGCGGATGTGATTCCCCTTCACAAAAGTGGGACCAAGACAGAGGCAGGAACTACAGACCTGTCAGTCTGACCTCTGTGGTAGGGAAGTGATGGAGTCACTTCTGAAGGAAAGAATAGTTGAGTACCTGAGGCCAGTGGAGCTCAGGACCCAAGGCAGCATGGGTTCACAGCGGAAGGTCATGTCAGACAGAATCTAATATATTTCTTTGACTGGGTGACCAAAATAGTAGACCAGGGAGGGGGCTGTGGACATGGCCTACCTAGACTTTAGCAAGGCATTTGACACAGTCCCACACAAGATTAATAGTCAAATTAACCAGCCTGGGAGTGGGACCCAGGGTGGTAGCCTGAGTAGAACATTGGCTGGACAACAGGACACAGAAGGTAATTGTAAATGGAGTCACTCTGAAGAAAGGGGTTACTAGTAGGGTACCGCAGGGTTCAGTATTGGGTCCAGTCCTTTTTAATGTCTTCATCAGTGACATTGCAGAGGGACTGGAAGGAAAAGTATGCCTTTTTGCAGATGACACAAAGATCTGCAACAGGGTTGATACACAAGGAGGCGTGGAAAGGATGAAAAGGGACTTGGCAAGGTTGGAGGAATGGTCAGAAGTATGGCAGCTAGGATTCAATGCGATGAAGTGCAAAATAATGCACCTGGGAAACAGGAACCCAGGAGAAGAATACACAATGGTTGGGGAGGTAGTAACAACAACAAAAAAGGAAAGGGACCTGGGGGTAATCATATCAGATGATCTTAAGGTTAGCAAGCAATGTGAGAAGGCAGTAGGGAGGGCTGGGGGTATACTGGGATGTATAGGGAGAGGCAACATCAGCAGAAAACAGGAAGTTGTTATCCCTCTGTGCAGACAGTTGGTAAGACCCCATCTGGAGTACTGTGTCCAGTTCTGAGACCCCATCTCTGCAAGGACATAGACAGGATAGAGGCTGTCAGAGGAGGGCAACTAAAATGGTGCAGAGTTTGCAGAGAAGCCGATGAGAGAGAGACTAAGGAGCTTAATATGTATACCCTTGAGGAAAGAAGGGAGAGGGGACATGATAGAAACTTTAAGTACCTCAGTGGAATTAACAAAGTCAAAGAGGTAGCATCTTTCAGAAAAGAGACTTGCAGAACAAGGGACACAATTTAAAGATAGAAGGAGGGCGGTTCAGGGGCAATGTGAGGAAGTATTATTTCACAGAGAGGGTAGTGGATGCATGGAACAGCCTTCCTGAGGAGGTTGTGGGGTCTAAAACTGTGGGAGAATTCAAGAATGCATGGGACAGACATAAGGCAATTCTTGTTGGGAGTAGGAAGAAATAGGCTGTTGGTTAACTAGGATCTGCGGCCTATCCTGTAGGTAGGGAAATGGGCAGACTAGATGGGCCTAGCGGTCCTTATCTGCCGTCAAAGTCTATGTTTCCATGTTTCTTAAATATGTACTGTATCCTGGGAGTTTACACCCAGATTCCAGTTTTAGAAAGACGATATGCCATGGCCTTAATTTCCCCCACAGTCACGCAATTAGTGTTAAGGCACTGGAAAGATTCCCAATTTATTCTGTATTCTGAATGGTTGCAGCAATTTCTATATAATTTAAGAATAGAAAAATGATTGCCAGTCTTAGACACAGCCCAGCTAGCTTTGATAAGAAATGGGGCAAGATTTACATGCTGGCCTCACTTACAAGGTAAAGTACGACCTGTCCGCCAAAAATCTGTGATTATATTTGGCACCCTAGTAGTAGTTAGTTCGCAGACCCTAGCACTAATGTTTGCCCGGGGGGGATAAGGGGAAGGATAGGTATTTAGTGTGGTATTTGTTTAGAATTAGGACTTGTAGTTAATAAAAGGCTGATATAACCTCAAGGCCATAAATACTTGTACTTACTCATCTTTTTGTGTCTGAGCCTGGTAGTACTATATATGTATGATTGAAGCAATAAAGTGTATTTAATTTTAAAAAAAATGAATGGATAGTGCTTAAGTACTTGGACATGTATAAGTCAGTGATTATGGTTCATGACGAACTTGACAATATGATAGAGCTGCTACTGGAACAATTGAGTTGATCGGAAGTTGATGGTGTGGCTTTATTCTGTATCCCACCGTAGGAAGGAAGGCTAGTTGTTTAGGATGTGATACCCCCCCAAAAGAAAATATAATATCCATGATTATCTCCTCCAGCTCCAGAGATTATGACTGGCAGCATGCAGGAGAGGAAAACCCCCCTTGGGGGAAACCTCTGAGGACCCATGGCTACCGACCCGCCCGTCCTTCTGGGCATAGTAAAGGAGCATAATCCTACATTAATTATTGGCTAGTCCAAGTTTGCAGATTACATATCCAGTGAAATGGCTTGAAGCTAAGATGAAAGGTCAAGAACAGGTGTCCAAATCTTGCATGAGCGAAGCAGGTAGTAATATGAAAGCATGCGGCATCCAGGTAGATGAGAACTAAGGTGTGCATTGTAGAACATGTCCAATAAGTTCAGGATAGAACTGGAAGTTGGGAGCTCCTGAGGCTAGCAAACGATGCATAGGTGGATGGAGTAATTGTATCTAGGCTTTAACGGAGGCGAGGCAGGATGAAACATAGAAACATAGAAGTTGACGGCAGATAAGGACCTCAAGGCCCATCCAGTCTGCCCATTTCTTTTTCTACCTTATAAATGTGCCATATCGGCCTTGCTCTGTCAGTGACCCATCTATTCATAGTCATTTGTATTGCTCCCTATGCCTATCCCATGCCTGTTTGATGCCCTGCACTGTATTCATAGCCACCACTTCTTGTGGTAAGCCATTCCATGCATCGACCACCCTTTCTGTGAAAAGAATTTCCTCACATTCCCCTTAATCGGCCTCCCTCTAATCTCATGCTGTGTCCTCTTGTCCTGCTATTTTCTTATATTTAAACATGTTAGACTCTTTCACCTTGTTTATGCCCTTAAGGTGTTTGAATGCCTCGATCATATCACCTCTCTCCCTTCTTTGCTCAAGGGTATACATATTGAGCTCCATTAATCTGTCCTCATATGTCTTCTGATGCAGTCCCTGCACCATTTGGTTGCCCTTCTCTGGACTGCCTCAATTTGGTTAATGTCCTTGTGAAGGTGTGGCCTCCAATACTGCACCAGTACTCCAGATGGGGCCTTACCAGTGTCTTGTACAGAGGGATTATTACCTCCCTCTTACGACTTGTGATACCCTACTAATACACCCTAACACCCCCCTAGCCTTACCTACTGCTTTAGAGGTCTGCTTGGATGATTTTAGGTCATCAGTGATGATGATGCCCAAGTCTCTTTCTTCCTTTGTGACTGCTAGCAACTCCTCTCCCAACCTATAGGTGGCTTCAGGGTTTCTCTTCCCTATGTGCATGATTTTGCACTTCTTTGCATTAAATCCCAGTTGCCACTCTTCTGACCATTCTGCTAGTTTATCCAGATCTCTTCTCATTCTGCACACCCCATCTGGATCATCTACTCTGTTGCAAATCTTGGTGTCATCTGCAAACAGACAAGTCTTACCCTCTAGTCCATCTGCAAGGTCACTAATGAAGATGTTGAAGAGGACTGGCCCCAGGACTGATCCTAGGTACCCACTTGTTGCCTCATCTCTTCTGACTGTATACCATTTACCACCACTCTCTGTTTTCGGCCCGTCAACCAGTTTGCCCTCAGTTGACCAACTCTACCCCACGAGCCTACCCAGCTTATTTATCAATCTTCTATGTGGACCAGTGTCAAAGCTTTGCTGAAGTCAAGGTAGGCGACATCAACTGCTCCCCTTGGTCCACCACTCTGGTTACCCAGTCAAAGAAATCTATGAGATTAGTTTGACAGGACCTTCCTTTGTAAACCCATGCTGTCTTGGATCCTGTGCCCCTATGGATTCCAGGTGTTGCACTATCCTTTCCTTAAGGTGCCTCCATAATCTTGCCACTACTGAGGTAAGACTGACCGGTCTGTAGTTCCCGCCTCCTCCCTGCTACCACTCTTGTGGGCGGGATCACAAAGCCCTTCTCCAGTCTTCTGGGACCTCTCCTGTGCTCAGAGACTCACTAAACAATTCTGCTAATGGCTCTGCTAGTTCCTCCTTTAGCTCCTTAAGTACCCTGGGATGTATGCCATCAGGTCCCATTGCCTTATCCACCCTGAGCTTAGCAAGCTCTTGTAGGACCCTTTCTTTTGTGAAGGGAGTAGTGCTCACCTCCCTTCCTCCTGTGTCCATGATGCTGAGCTGTGGGCCCTGCCCTACCTTCTCTTCAGTAAATACTGAGCAAAAGTATCTATTTAGGATAGATGCCTTTACAGGGTCCTCCTCCTCCTCACATGCTCCATTTTCTCCATTAAGCTTAGCAATACCCCCTCTGGACTTTCTCCTTTCACTAATGTATCTATAGAAAGTCTTGTCACCTTCTTTACTGTTCATGCAAGTGTTTCCTTAGTTTGGGACTTTGTCTTACTGCTTACCTGCTTCCCTTAGGGCAGTTTGGTATGCCTCCCTATCTTCATCCCGCTGTGTTCCCTTATATTTCCTGAAGGCCAGCCTTTTGGCTCTGACCTTTTCTGCTACTGTATTTGAGAACCAAAGTGGTTTCCTTCTTCTTTTGCACTTCCTTTTCTGTCTAACACAATGGGATGTTGCTTCAAGTATTGCATCCTTAATGCTTGCCCACTTTGCCTGTACCCCCTCACCTGTGTTTTTTTTTGCCAGGGCTAGCTTAACTCTGTTGGCCATCTTATCAAAGTCAGCTCCTCTGAAGTCCCATATTTTTGCCTTGGAATGGGATGATTTAGATGTAGTAGCCAAATTGAACCATACCATGTGATGGTCACTGGCCCTCAGGTGACCTTCTACCTGGAGATCTATGATCCCTTCTTTGTTAGTCAGTACTAGATCTAGGATAGCCCTGTCTCTTGTGGGTTGCTGTACCAGTTGTTTGAGGCCCTCTCCCTGCAGAGAATCCACTATGAGTCTAGTTCTGGCAGATGTTCCTGCTGGTATTGACCAATCTGTATCTGGCATGTTGAAGTCTCCCATTATCAGAACCTCCCCTTTTGCTGTCATGTTTTGTATATCTTCTAACAGTAATGTGTCTATGTCCTCCCTCTGGTCTGGGGGGCCTGTAGACAACCCCAGTTCTTATGGCTGTCCCATTTCCTGTTTCAGGGTGACCCACAGTTCTTCTGTCCTTATGTGTATTCTGAATTTCTGTAGCTTTGATATTTTCATTAACATACTTGGCCCTCCTCCCCCCTTTTGCCTCGGTCTCTTCTGAACAATACATAGCCAGGTACTAAAGTCTCCCAAGTGTAGTTACTGGTAGAAACCACGTCTCACTAGTGCTACTATGTCCAGTTTAGCCTCTGACATTATTGCCTGCAGGTCTGGGATCTTATTTCCCAGGCTGTGAGCATTTGTGTACATGATTTTCCATTGGCCAGATTTTGGTGTGCTAGTTGTTGGGTGAAGTTTGGCATTACCCCTGTGCATCGTATGGGGAGACAAACCTTTTTTCTTACCTGGTGATGCAAATGAATGGCAAACACGCTGAATTCCTGTTTGACCACTAGCTGAGGGGGAGGGAATGAAATAGAAGTAGTACGACTTCCAGGTTTCTGCTAATAGAAGGCTTGTATAATATGTGGAATGGTAGAAGGTTCGCAGCAAGGCTACTGACTGTTGAATCCAGTTCTGCTAAAATATGATAGGAGTACAGTATGTACTTAGGTGATGATATAGGAGGCAAGAGCTGTAGAACTGAGCTGGAATCTTGGCAGGCTGTAAGGGAAGTAAATCTGAAGTACTGATGTGAGGTTTGGAAGCAGTCATGAAGTATAACAGGGTGAGCCCAAAAAATAAGTATGTGTGGGAGGACCACGTAAAGGAAGAGATGAGGTAGTAAGTTGCAAGTAATGCACCGAGTTAGTCAGGTGATATGGAATAGAATATGGCAGCTAGCCCCTTGGGTAAGATGCGCAGCTTATCCGTCAGCTGGTGAGGTAAGTAGAGAGGCAACTAGCTCCAGGAAATATGAAAGGGCAGCCAGACCTACGGAGGTCTGCTGGTAGTAATAGAATGTGGCAGATAGTCCTGGGGAGAGATAAGCAGCTTAACCATCAGCTGGTGAGGTAAGTAGGGATGCAGCCAGTTCCTGGTAACAAGAAAGCAGAGCCAGACCTATGGAGGTCTGCTGGTAGTAATAAATGTGCCAGCTAGTCCCACGGTGAGATGCACAGCTTATCCGTCAGCCGGTGAGGTAAGTAAAGAGGCAGCTTATTCCAGGTAACATGAAAGCACAGCCAGACCTTTGTAGCAAAGTTTGGAATGCTACATGTGGTTCTGAGCAGGAATGGAGAAGCAAGGCAAGTCCAGCAGCATCTTCCAGCTAATAAAGCAAAGTTTGGAATGCTACATGTGGTTCTGAGCAGGAATGGAGAAGCAAGGCAAGTCCAGCGGCATCTGCAGGAAGTCAATGGTAGCGAGTCAGGACAAATAGTCCTGCTACTGAAGCGGGAAAGCTAGAGCAGGACATCGGAGCAGGTGAACAGGAGATGGCGGTGGATGAACTACGGCTTGGCTGGTGGAGAGAGAGAGATAGAGAGAGAAAGAGAGAGAGAGAGACCCAAAAGAAAAATAAATAAAACAAAACCAAAGCGAGAACAGCACAAGAGGAGGGGGACAGGAAAAACACAAAAGGGGAAGCAAGAAGACAGAACGAGGAAGCAAAGGGCAGAGAAACAAACAAACCCGGGAAGGGAAGGGGGGGAGCCAGCTGTGCCTCCGGAAGCTAGTGCATCTCACTCTAAGCAGAGCAGCAGGATTCTGCTGTTAAAGTAGGATATGGGGGAGGAGCTCTTCCCCCCATATAATTACAGGCAGAGCCTTTCAACTCTCTGAGTCCATCCAATCCACCTGTATATGGGGTTGTTTGTAAATAGAGATTGAATTTCCATGAAGACCAAAAACCGGTTGCCATGGATCTCACTCTCTTACAACTCTTCCAAGACATCTGATGCATCGTTTATGTAACTTGGTGAAAGCTGTGCTATTTCTTTAATTTGGTTGTCTATGAACTGAGCTAGAAGTTCAGTTAAAGATTCAATACTTACAACGACGGGACATGCTGGAGGATTAAGCAGTTTTTGGGGGGATCTTAGGTAGTCCATAAATTGTTGTAAGTATTGAGTTAGGGACAGTTAGAATTGAAATTTTGTTTTTCTGATATGGTGCCATTTGTTAAAGTTTTGTATAGCTAGATAGCAATCTTTTTTATACTGTATTGTACAATTGAGTCATAATTCAGGGACCTGATGAACAGAGCAATGGACATTTGAGACAAGATCTCATAGTCCTCATAGTGAACTCTGTCCATTATTACAGTTGCTCCACCTTTGTCTGCCATTTTGGTCCCTATTTCACTGTTTTCTTAGAGTGCTTTAATTACTTCTCATTCTTCCCTTGTGCAGTTCACAAACTGGCTTGGCCAGATTATTTTTAAGAGTTTCAATGTCCCTCTCACAGGCCACCTGAAAAACAGTCACGCTATAATTGGTGGGTGGTATGAAACATGACTTTTTTTCTTAAAAGTCATGACCCTATGTGAAGGTTCATTAATAAGTGTCTGATGAGATGATGAAACAGTATTTAAAGTTGCAGTGTCCTTATTATTTTCATTAGATGTAGTAACAGAATTATCAGTTCTTTCTGCAAAAAACACTTGTAAGTCCAGTTTGCATGTAAATCTGTGGATGTTGTCAATTGTGCCCAAATCATTAATTTGTTTCATGGGTGTGAAGGACAACCAAAGAATGAGAACTCTCTCTTTAGTTTCAGTGAGTTTATAAAAAGATATATTAACTATGAATTTGTTGTATGTAGTGACAGTTTCCTCAACAATTTCAATATTATTTCTATTTGAGATCTCACTTTTCATTGCCATTCCCCTCTCTGCAAATCCCTTCTATAGTTGTGATTTTGAGATACTCTCTTTATGAGTAACAGCCCTCTTCCCCTGTCCCATCTGGGGTTTTCTGATCTTTCACCACCCCTTTCCTTTCATTCTGCTTCAGGTTCTTCTCTAAAGTTGACTGTTTGGCGGCTCTGGCATGCTGGACTTGTAGGAGCTAAGGAAAGTATTGAAATAATGTGAGGAGGGGTGATGAGGGGGTTGATGTTGGCCCAGCTGTCTGCCAGTCCCTGGGCCCCTGATGTGACTATTAGAGTATACTTCTGTATCTGTTGTTCTGTTTACTGATTTAGTGGTGGTCAACACCACCAAACATATGTCTAAAAAATAATTTGGTTTATTACTCGTAGATTGACCATGTGACTCTGATCCCAAGCTGCTAGTGTACATGTCTCTTATATTGTTAATCATATGGTAATTAGAACTGGAATTTTTTTAGGTCAGATTTGGGAGCCCAGTTTTTTTTTTTTACTCCAGTCAAAAATGTTTCCCTTTTCATACACCATTTAATTCCTCTTAAGTGTGGATTCCTTAGTCATTGTGATTCTGGCACTGCATGTTTTTATTATTTCAGTCAATTTCTGTCTGTATCTATTGTATCCACTGTGTCTATCAAATACCTCTATGTGTGCCTCTTTATCAATAATCTATTCCTTAACCTACACTTCACAAAATGAGCATCTTTTAAAATCAGCTGTATGAGTCCAGCTGAGGACTCTAATAAATTAGCCTTCCAGCAGATCAGAAAATTGACTCTTTCCATTCCAAATGAGGGTGGTTTAACTAAACATGAGCCATGGGGAATGTGGTTGACACTAAGGTAGGCCTGGATGGTGATGACTGGCCTGTACAACTTCCTGGCTATTAGCATTAGCCTCTTCAGTTGCACAAAGGCCTCCTTAATGCCAGAGGGTATATTTGTCTCTGCATTAGTTTGTGACACATTACTTCCAGTGGAGATAGTATCTAAAAGAAGACTGGTGTCGCCCTCTCGAAAACGCAAAGATTTGGCAAATACAGAGTGTTTTTGATTTAGTAGTGGGGGAGTGCTACTCTCAGACCTTGTACTCGTCAAGCTACCCAAAACCGCTTAGCCTCAATTGAAGAGCTTCTGCTCTGTCCTGACTGCAAACACAATGTAGAGCAACTGGAAGGCAGCTCAGGAACCACAGGGAGAGCCACAGGGCTCAATTTTCTAAGCCCCAAAAATGCTGTAAGTCCCTGGTGCACCACACATTTGGCACACAGTGCTGGCAGCATTCTCCTGGCTGGCGATTGGGATTTTCAATTCCAGAGGCCAAATGTCACAAGTTAGACCAGTTTTTCCCTGGTCTAATGTGTGCTATTTGGTGAAACCTTTTTATGGGGCCTGCACAAAATGTTTGGCGCAAGCTGCTGTAAATTGAGGAAACTGTTGCAAATGCACCCAACGTACTAAACTTACGTGCTGTTGCAAAAATGGAGTTTGTCACAACTGCAGCAAAAATGGGTGTGAGGCAGGGCTTGACACAAGCCCTGTGCCACCATTTGAAAATCAAGCCCACGGTGCTTAGAGAGACTAGAATCTTAAATGAAGTTGGGCTGCAAATGTCATAGAAGATCAAGGACTTTGGAATAGTTAAACACGTTTACTAGTGACCAAAAAATCAAAAAGTAGCACCCCCTTGCTGTTGCCTGTCATTTCACATCACTACCTTACACTTTATCAAAGGCATGTTGGGTAAAGCAATCACCTGTTAAATACTGTGCAGTATACAAACAACAACAACTCAATACCAATAGATTTAAAGTGCACATGAATAATCAAGTGCCAGTTGAACTTGCGTCAAAATGCTGTGCAATGCTTGCAGTTTTACAAAGACAATAAAGTGCCAAAACAGGTAATGCCTTCAAGCTGAACTCAGCATCAGAAAAACAGTAGTGAACTGTACCAATAAGAATAAAAAGGGGTCTGAAGGAACAACATAGGGGAGGGTGTGGGAAAAGAAAAGAAGAGAGAAAAGAGAAGAAAAGAAGAAATGGAATATTAAAAAACTGGAAAGCACTGCAGCAAGATAAGTTATTAATCAAGTTGCTTGGTGACACCATAATAACCTAATTAAAACTGGTTTAATATTTTTATTTATTTTATTTTATTTATTAGAGAAGTCAGATTTACAACCTTTGAGTCGTGGACTCATTTACCTCGTCTCAGGGAGGGTAGACATAACTACAGTGTGAGCACAACAGTGGTAACATACAGGTGCAATACAGATAACAATAAGAACTCATTTACAGCAGTGGTTTACAGATAAAGTTGCATACAGAAGTTACAATCGAAACAAGAATATCACAATAATAGAAGGCACAGCCCTGGATGTACCAGAGTGGAATACCTATGTGGGAAAGGGGGGGGAACGGCAGTCCAGCGGACATTGTCAGAGCTGAGGGCCAGGTGGGAGGGACCCCGTTATTGCATTACTTAGGGGCAATTGCAGCTTCGGGCATAAAAAAGGAGGTTACAGAGAGCAACTTTGAATGGACCAGTTCTGGGAAGATTGGTGACAGAGGGTGGGAGGGAGTTGAACCATGTGGGTGCACGGTAGTGGAAGGACCTTTGGACTAAAGAGGTCTTGGCATGGGGCACCTGGAAGGTGACCTTAACTACACTGCGGGTGGCAACAGATGTGAATGCATGCCACAGGACACAGTGACCCTGTGAGGGAGACCTAGCAGGATTTCTTGTGCAAGTAGGCAGGTTTGGTAGCGCAAGCGTTCCTCAAAATTGAGAAGGTTGGCAGTAGAATAGAGTAGGCAGGTATGGCTGTGGAGGGATGCACCAGTCAGGAGCTTGCAGGCCTTGTTTATCAAGGTCTGAATTTTGGCAAGGGCAGTGTTGTCAGCCGCAGTGTAGATGAGTAGACCGTAGTCCACTAAGGACAGGATAGAGGAGTTGATGGCCAGCTGGAGGGTGGTTTTGGGGAGGCAATCTCTATTTTGATAGAGAAGGCCAATCCGAGAATTTATGGCTGAGGACAGGGTATTAATGAGGGTGTGGAAGGCAAGAGCCAAGTCGAAGGTGACGCCCAGGTATTTGTAGGATGACGCCTATTCGAGAAGGAGTGGGTTACTGGGGAGAATGCAGAGGTGGGAATTTTTGGCCTTATTCTGGTGGTGAGAATAGAGCATGGATTTGGTTTTCTTGAGGTTAAAGACCAACCAGTGGTCAAGGAACCACTTTTCGGCTTGGTTGAAAGTATGCTGCAGGAATACCTGTAGAGATGCGGGGTCAGGGTTGGAGGCAAAGAGGACCACATCATCAGCATAGAGGAGCATATTGCCCAAACAGGAGCTGGGGAGAGTATTGAGAAAGAGGCTGAAAAGAACAGGGCCCAGGATGGAACCCTGGGGACTCTGGAGCAAACGGCAGGGTGTTGGACAGGGTGACATTTGCCTTCACATGCTGAAATCTGGTGGAGAGGTAACTGGTAAACCAAGCAAGGGGACCAGGGAGAAACCAAGTTGGTGGAGGAAGTCAAGTAGGAGGGGGTGACAGACAGTGTCAAAGGCCTTGGAGAGGTCAATGAACACTGCACCCGCTACATGACCACAGTTGAGAGCAGAGTGGAGATGCTGGGAGACCTCCAGGAGGGCTGTAGTGGTACTGTGTCCAGAGTGGAATCCATGTTGTTCTGGGCACATCAGGTTGTATTTGGCTAGGTACTCAGAGAGCTGTATGGCCACTATTTTTTCAAGTGCATTGGAGAGTGGGGGGAGAATGGAGATGGGTCTGAAATTGTTAGGGAAGGTTCTATCATCACTCTTATGGATAGAGCTGATTTCTGCAATTTTCCAAGCACTTGGGAACTGGCCCAGACAACAAGACTGGTTTAAGAGGTCGGTGAGAGGGGCTAGTACAATATCCAAGACTAATTGGAGGATCCTGGAGTCCAGGGGATCACAACTGGGGTTGTTACTGGCAAGGGCCTTTTGCAGATGAGGCCTGGCTTCAAGGGGGACATGGCACATAGGTAGAAAGAGGGGCGATCTAGGGCAGTGAGGGATGCAGGGATAGGGTCGAAAAAGTGGTTGGGGAGGACAGAGCTTAGATCAGAGAAAGTCTTTTTGAGGCACTTAGCTATGCGGGTAGATCAGTGGTGAAGGTACCATCAATGGACAGCTGTGATGGTGGGAGGAGTGGGTCTTTCCATTGAGCTCCTTTATATTGTCCCAGAAGGCGCGGATGAGCCCCAAGTGGAAGCAAGGGTGGTTTGATAATATTCAGCCTTAGCCTGACTTATAGTCCAGGTGCACCTATTACGTGCTGCATTATAGGCTTGTCTGTAAGCCAGTTTGCCTGTCGTGACAACAATATGCCAGAAGATTATCTCTTTGTTTAAGTTTTTGGATAAGGGACAGGAGATCCAAGAGACATTCTGTTTTTGGTATGGGTTCTGGTCAGGGGGTGAAAAGGTCACAGGCCTTGCTGAATGCATTGGAGAAATAGGCTGGGCAGAGTCAATATCTGCTGTGAGTGGGACTGGTGACCAGTCAAGTTGGGCTAGGTCCATTTTCAGCTGAAAACGCCGGCATGAGGTGATCAGGGACACCAGTTTTGGAGTGGGGAATGACCAATGACAAAGGACAGGAGAATGGTCACTAAGAGAGTCGGGTAGTACGTTAATATCCCTGATTTTATGAGGGCAGTTTGACAGAATTACATCTAGGAGGGTGCTGGAGCCACTTGACCAGTTAAATCTGGTAGGCGAGGTAACTAGTTGGGTCATATCTAGAGCAGTAAAGGAGTCTCTGATATGGGCGGCAGAGGTACCCAGCCAATTGACATTGAGGTCACCTAGGATAAGCTTCACCACCTTGTTTGGGAGTATGGTGAGGTAATCAATGAGGAATTGGACTGCTTGTCCCTGGTCCCTCGGGGGTATGTAAAAGACTGCGATGAAAGGGGGACCCCTAGCTAGGTCTGGGGTAACCTTAAGGGTGAGGGCTTGGGCACTAAAACCAAGCTTGGGGGCTGGGAGTGCTTGGCCTAAGAGTGTGTCACGCATAAAGACTGCACACCCACCACCACATTTGCCTATGCATTCTTCCCTGAAAAGAGTGTAGCCAGGGAGGGAGATAACAGAGTCGGGAGTTTTTTGGAGAACCAGGTATTGACTAGCGCTATGATAGCTGGTCAGTGCTGTACAACCCAGCACTGGAAAGTGGCGGATTTTTTTAGTAGGCTGCAAATATTCATAGAGGCCTTGCAGAGGCCAGTTCTGGGGGAGGGTATGGGGTGGTTAGTTGACATCGGCCCAGGGTTGGGGTGTATGTTCCCAGAGAACAGTAGGAGTAGAGCAATTAATCTGATGAGTGGACTGTGGTGACTAGGACCCTTAGTCAGGTACCAGTGCAAGGTTATATTAGTGGCGGTACAGAAGATGGGTAGGGAATGGAGGGTGGGTATAAAAAGGAAGGGGTGGGCACAAGAGTCCCAGATGGGGAAGGGGAGGGGTGTTGGCTGGTGGCGGGTGCAGTGGAGTGATAGGGATGGCCAAGTGGGGGTTGTCCAGCGGGGTGGGGTGGTGGGGAAGGTGGGGCTCGGGGTGGGGGTAAGGGAGTAGGGTGGGACATGGGCTGGGTGAAAAAGATAACCAAGAGTAGGCTGAGTGTGATAGCCATGGTGCCCATTGCTATTTCTATTGGGGGGTATAATGGGAATAACTGACCTTCAGTGAGGGTGACTGCCACTGTGAAGTAGTGGTAGTGCTGCTGCCTTTGATGCCAAAGGTACCAGGTTTGAACCCCAGGAAGGGGGGGTTGTGGGACCTCGTATAGAGGCCGGTGGACTTGGCTAGTGGGCAATGAGAGGCTGGAAAAAGGTGCTCTGAGGGAAGTGAAATAGTGACTCCTAGTTGCCATTCTGGGTACTTAAGGGTTGGGGGGAGCGAGGAGTAGGTGGTGAAGAGGAAGAGGAGAAAAGGGGGCAAAGTAGGGTGAGGTGAAAGAGGTGGCAAGAGGAGCAAGGAGGTTCTAGGCAGAGACTGAGGCAGAGGAGAAGCTGGGAGGACAGAGTGCCTGCAAGTAGTAAAGATAGGGGAGATACAGAGTGGTTGGTAAATGACAGGGAGGGGGGCTCCCTCTGGTGGCAGATGAGTATAAGCTGCAAATGGGAAAGAGGGGACTTAGTTTCACAATGCTACAGGAAGTCACATGACAGGATAAGGAAATAAATTGAGGGGTCGGGCTTGGGGTGGGTGAGGCAGTCGACATGATCAGAGCATCAATGGGCTAACACCCCTCACAAATGATGCCAGCAGGGAGGACAGCCTTACCTATTAAGGCTCTCATTCAGTTCCCCTGCTCCCGGTGGAGTGCTGTGTGCTGCTGTGTTGCTGTGAGGTGGGGGGGGGGAGATCCTGAGGTCTATTTGGAAGGGAGAACAAGGGGGATATTAGCATGCAGTGGGAGAGTTTACCAGTACCAAGACCCCTAAGTGCGCATACGTTAAGTGTCGGACTAGCTATCGGGACAGAGTCCCTGGTGCACATGCGCAAGATTTGGCCAGCAAGATGGCAATAGAATGCCAGAAGAGTCCCTGTACCAGGTAAGACCCAGCTAAGCTACAAGTAACACTGTAATGGCACTATGATAACAGCAAATATCCCCACACAGTATTCTCAAAACATGTACAATATAGCCATTATTTAAAAATATCCATGTATGAATAACAATAAATATCTCTTGATACACAGACTCTTATTATATAAGAAATGGACATAATTAATACTGAAGAAAGAGTTCCTTATCATGGGTTGTCCTTACACCCACAAATCTAATGAACACTTTTGACACAACCTCCTCACAGTGGTTGGTGTTATGGGAGGAAACAGTGATTTACAATGAATCAGTAAACCCCTACCTGTCTAACATCTCACTGTGGCACAGGTTTATTAACAACATAATGATGGTGTGGTGAGACACTGAGGAGGAATTTATCCTCTTCATGCAGTTTTTGGAAAAAGGTAATAGAAATCTGAAGTTTAGTGTCATGAGCGGTCAGAAAAGTGTTTCTTTCCTCTATGTCACCATTATCACGAAGGAGTAGATACAAATCTTTTTAGCAGATCAACAAATCATAATACCCTCCTTCTTGCAAATCCATGTCACCCGTGCCACACCTTCAGAAATATACCTGCTAGTCAATTTCTGTGTATACAGTGAAACTGCAGTTCAATGGAGATTTTTGAAGAAATTCCGAGTGACTTAAATCATAGATTCCTAGAGAGATTACATCAGGGCAGATGTGGACGTTGCATATAATGTGCAAAAACACAGAGCTGCAGACCCTATTGCACATCCCACTACAAATGCTGTTACTCAGACCAAAAGGTGCAATTTCATTACAACCTTTATTACGAAGGCTAGTGCTGTACAAGAGGTGATCAGACAGAATTGGAGAATTCTGAAAACTGAGATAAAGCTCAGGGAATGGACCAAAAGTCTCCCCAGAATAGTATATAAATGTCTTCATAATTTGAGGGACTGGGTCACTCACGGTCTGCAGATTACACCCAACACTACCACTTGGTTGCCAGCATTGCTGGCTGGTTGTCATCGGTATGGTAGATGTAAATTTTGTGGAAGAATTACTGTGGCAAAAGAGTTTGAAAACCCTAGCACTGAGGAGACTTTAAAGATACAGTAGTTCATTAAATGTAACACTACTAATGTAGTGTATGTGTCCACATGCACTGACTCCAGTTTCTATGTAGGTCTCCCCAAGAGAAAACTAAAAAAGCGAGTGGGGAACCAGATTAGGGCTATTTCCTAGGGCAACCTGGATAATGCTATGGAAGCCCATACTACAAGAGTCACTTTTCCTACGGAACATGTGATTTCCTTTATTGGCATTGAAAAGGTTGTTTTCAGACTGAGGGGGTGATGCTGTTAAATTGCTATCAAAACAAGAAGGGTACTGGATTTTTAAGCTCAAAGCCACAACAGGCAAAGTCCTGAATGACAAAATTCAGCTGATCCCATTTTTGTAATTTGATTTAAGGCAGCACTTAGTAGCTATAGTTTTCAGCATGTTTAATTGTTATGCTACAACACCCTGGAGATACATATAGCAACATCAACAATTCTCAGTATAGTGTCTTTTAGTTATAAAGTTGCAGCTATCAAGTTTAAATGTGGTTATACTATGTTCACTTTATTGTATGTATTTGCTTTAAAGCCATCTGGTCGTCCTTTAGATGCTGTATATAAACAAGTTGGACATTAGGGGAGCAGTGTCTCTTGACAAAGCATGGAGTGCGAAATGTTGAGGCTCCTTCTGTGCTTGCTGGCTGCTTACTCTTTTGTTGCATTCAATAAAGGAGTTTTCATCACTGAAACTCTCTTCCTTTCAATGTTTCTGGCACGTGAGTGCAACATTTTCTTTTCTGCTACTATGCCAATATATACTTGGCCATCCGAGGGTCAATTTGTTCAAACACGAAGGAAATCCATATTATGACAAGTTTGTCCTATACAGGAGGTTAATTAACTATTTGTTTTTAAGCACAGTTCCATTGAGGAACTATAAAATTTAGGTTGGCAAGCAATGTGAGAAGGAAGCAGGGAGGGCTGGGGGATACTGGAATGTATAGGGAGAGGCATCATCAGCAGAAAACAGGAAGTTGTTATCCCTCTGTACAGACAGTTGGTGAGACCTCATCTGGAGTACTGCGTCCAGTTCAGGAGACCTCATTTCTGCAAGGACATAGACAGGATGGAGGCAGTCCAGAGGAGGGCAACTAATATGGTGCAGGGTCTGCAAGAGAAGCCATATGAGGAGAGACTAAAGGAGCTTAATATGTGCACCCTTGAGGAAAGGAAGGAGAGGGGGGACATGTTAGAAACTTTTAAGTACCTCAGTGGAATCAATAAAGTCCAAGAGGATAGCATCTTTCTGAAAAAGAGATGTGCAACAACAAGGTGACACAATTTGAAGATAGAGGGGGGACAGTTCAGGGGCAATGTGAAGAAGTATTTTTTCACAGAGAGGGTGGTGGATGCATGGAGCAGCCTTTCTGAGGAGGTTGTGGGGTCTAAAACTGTGGGAGAATTTAAGAATTCAATGGACAGACATAAGACCATACTTGTGGGGGATAGGAAAAAATAGGCAGTTGGTTAACTAGGATCTGCAGCTCATCCTGTAGGTAGGGAAATGGGCAGACTAGGTGGGGCAAGCGGTCCTTATCTGCCATCAAATTCTATGTTTCTATGTTGGAAATATGATACAGAATTTTAAAGTACACATAGGTGAACACCAATGCAGTATAGCTAAGAAACAAATGGACAATGCTTTGGCGAAACATGTTGCCATATGTGGGCATGGACACCATTTTAGTTTCCAGGGGACTGAAAACAAAATGTATTTATTTATTAGCTTTTGGTAACCGAGTAAGTGCACTAGACAGGATTGCCTATTTTCAGGCTATTTTCAGGCATGACCTCAGAGATTACAGTTCAAACAAGTTACAAACAATAGTACAAGGAGGAGCTGATACAATGCAGTACATAAAGAGATCAACAACCTTATATGACAGTAGAATTTCTTAGCATGAAAGTGATGGTATACATAGCATAAGCATAAGCATTATGGTACAAAAGAGATAAAAACAGCTTGCAGAGATCAGTAACATAAGTGCATAACAGCAGTGCTGGTGGCATAGGATGACGGTATGGGACAGGGAAGGGGATAGTAGTGCAACGGCAAATAAAGAGGTGTAATACATAAACTAAGAACATTTACATGCATCTAGGGAGGTGAGGTAATTAAAAGTGCATGTTTGAAAGCAGGGTGAGAACTGGAGCTTCTAAGGGAAAATGGAAGGGAGTTTCAGAATTTGAGGCGTAGATGGACCGGAGTGGTCAGGGGAAGTCAACTGCAGTGAACATGGCTGCAAGGAAGGAGGGGAGAGAAGAATGATTTATATTGTTGGTCAGGCGGCCTATGGAATATAAACGCTAGGAGGAGGGGGATAACCAGCGGAGGTCAGAGTAAAGTGTGCAGCAAAATGTGCAGCAGTGTTTAAGCAGACAAGGCAAATCTGCAAACATTGTTTTAGGCAACATCCCATGCTTGACGGATGTTTGCCTGCTCTTGAGCAAAAACTGGCAGTGCATAGCAAAGACCAGGAAGGAAGTCCTTGGGTGATGGAGATCCTAGCAGCAGGGGTCAGGGCATGGTGGACATGACAAGCCAACACAATTTTGGCATTGACAGATTGAGATACTGCATTGACATGGAGAGAGAAACTGAGACACGGATCCAGAGTGATCCTAAGTGTTTGAATGAGTTGATAACTTGTACCAGGGAACCATCAAGACAAGAGACCAGAAATGAGGCTTAGGGCATTCAGCTTTCTGCAGGATCGAAGAACATGGTCTTGGTCTTGGCAACATTTAATATGAGGTGGTGAGATGTGAGCCATGTTTGGATTCATTGCAGGTCTGAAGTGGTGGGAATTAATGTCAGAGATGGAGCTAGAGGAGGTATAGAGGACCAAGTTGTCAGCATTGAGTAAAAGTGTGACAGTGGCAGGAATAGTAGGTAGATTGTTTATAAATATAGAAAAGGGCAGGGGTCCCAAGGATGGAACCTTTTGGAACACCAGTAGATAGAGGGTCAGGGAGGAGAGGACTCTACAGTAGGAGACTGACTAGGTGCAATTGTGCAGGTGCTGTAGCTGGAGAACAAGGCAATAGTGGACTGGAAGGTACCCAGTGAACCTAGCTGACACAAGAGCAGTGAATGGTTGACCAAGTTGAAAGCCTTCATTAAGTCAATAAAAACAGCCTCCATAAGTTGGCCTCTATCCATGGTGGTTGAGGTGTCGTTAGTGGATTGCACTAGGGCAGTCAAGGTGCTGTGGCCTGGTTTGAAGCCATGCTGAGCAGGAGATAGTAGGTCATAGTTGGCTACAAAGTCTGACACCTGATGATAGATAAGTTCAACTTGGGATAAGAGAAGGGGACCTGAACCAGAAATTGTTAAAATGAGAGACATTCTGGCAATATCGCATGGGGGCTTTTCCCCTCCAGGACTGAATGGACAGATTCAGTTGAATTCTTTCTTTACCTAACTTTGATGTAATTTAATTAATTCAGTCCATTTCTTATATATTAAGAGTTTGCATATTTATTGTCAATCATATATGGTGTTTTTTAGATAACAGATATATTTTACATGTTTCTGAATATATTAGTCCACTTTTAATTATGTTAGTGTGATGCCACCAAGTAACTTGAATTATTAACCTAACTTGCTGCACTCTTTTCCATTTTTAATATTCCATTTCTTGTTTTCTTTTCCCATTCCCCTCCTATTTTGTCCCATCACCCCTCTCCCCCTTTTATTCTTATTGCTGCATTTTACTACTATATTTGTTGAAGCAGAGTGCAATTTGTAAGGCATTATCTAAGTTAGCACTGCATTGTCCTTGTAAAAAAACTGCAAGCATTGCACAGCATTTTTGCACAAGTTCAACTGACACTTTATTATTCATGAGCACTTTAAAGCTGTTGCCACTGTGTTGTTTGTTATTTGCATATTGCACAGTATTTGACAGGTGATTGCTTTACCCAACATGCCTTTGATAAAGCATGAGGCAATGATTTGAAACATCATGCGGCTGCAAGGGTTGCTACTCCTTAATTATTTTGGTCACTAATAAAAGTGTTTAACAACTCCAAAGTCATAGAAATTTCTTTGATCTTCTAGGACGTTTGCAGCCCAACGGTTTCAAGCTTCTCTTTGTTTCTTCTGACTGTGGTGAACCATCCTTGGTACTCTGTGAACAAACTGATTTGCTAACTGACTCTACAAGCTGTGTGGTAGTATTGCACAAGTGTATGTCATCATCATCATCAAAACACATTAACTGACCATTGTCAAACTCACCGTCATCATCCAAGTCACCATCATCATAATAAATATCAAGATTCATACTATTTTCTAATCAGTGCAGTTTCACTCAGGCTACATTCCAACTTTCCCATGCTAAATCTCCTTTTTATGTTCTTCGTGCATGCAAGCGCAGATGAGCATGTTGATATGAGAGTTGCAGTAGAGGGGTGTGAGTGGGGGTGTGTCCAATGGAGAGGTCTGTTCAAGGGGCAGGGTTGGTGCAGGTGAATCAGGAGGCAGACTGTTGATGACACACTTTCTGGTTTTGGGGCAGAGTGGGCAAGGTTTTCAAAGGACAGAGCCAAACCAATAGTGATGCAGCTCTGTTCTTTGATCTGTAGATTATGTCTGGTTGCTGTCAGCAGCCTAGAGGTGTTGTGGAGTTGCGTAGCATTGGAAGCGTGGTTCTTTGATTTGTAGAGGATAGCCTGTCCCTGTCATGAAAAGTGCAGCTGTAGCAAAGGCTGATTTAGAAATTAATGTTAACTACTAAGAAAATAGGGTCGGTCCTCTCAGGCATACTAGCATGGTGGCTCAGTTCTTTGATTTGTACAGCATAGCCTGTCGCTGTCATGAAAAGTGCAGCCGTAGCAACGGCCGATTTAGAAATCAACATTAACTACTAAGAAAATAGGGTCGATCCTCTCAGACATACTAACATGGCAGCTCAGTTCTTTGATTTGTACAGTATTTTATTTATTTTTTATTTATTTAATGAGATTGGAATTGCAAACCTTTGAGTCAAGGACTCATTTACAAAGGCTCCTCATCAAGGTACAAAGACAGTTACACAAACAATTACAGGTGCAGAGTAGTCTCAGTGATGACATAAAAGGAGATATAACTTTTTCTACACAATTATGTACACAATAAAGCTTAAGGTATGATCGTATCCAATGTGGTAGCTAATCATCAATGCATGAAACAACATATGGCATGAGTTCAGTTTACATAAGTGATTATAGGTAGAGTTGGGGGAGGTCCTGGTGAGGTAGGGTCAAAGTAGTTATGCACAGTTACAACAGCGGGGGATGATCAAATGGTACCTAATAGCAGTTTTGAAAGGGCCAATCCATTGTATTGAGGAGATATCAGAGGGAAGGGAGTTGATCCAGGATGGGGCTCGGTAAAGAAATGACCTTTGGGCCAGTGTCGTCCTGACTCTGGGCACTTGAAAGGTCCTTTTGTGGGAGCTCTGGGTGGAGACAGTAGAGATGGATGGGCTGAGTACAGTAGATAGGTCAGGAGGCATTAAGCCAGCTACTATTTTCTTGGTGAAGAGACAAGTTTGGTAGTGTAATCTCTCATCAAAGTTGAGTAAATCTGCATGTGCATATAGTGTACAGGTGTGGGTAAGTCTGCTGGCACCAGTAAGTAGCTGACAGACCTTGTTTAGAGCCATTTTGATTCTTCTGAGTGCAGTTTTGTCTGCTGCGCCATACACTAGAAGGTCATAGTCCACTAGGGAAAGGATTGAGAGGTGCCAGCCTCATGGCTTCAGGGGAGGCAGTTCTTGTTGGCGGAAGAGCAGGCCAACACGTGAGTTTATAGCAGATGCAAGGCTGCATGTATGGTCATGAAAGGAGGGCAGTGTCAAAGGTTATGCCAAGGTATTTAAAGATTTTGACTCATTCAAGAGGAAGGAGTGTACTAGAAAGTACTGAAAAGGGTGTCCTTGTGCTTGTTTGATTGTGTGAAAAGCATGAGCTTAGTCTTCTTTAGACTGATTATGAGTCTTAGGTCTAGGAACCAGGCTTCAGCCTGGTTGAAGGAATTGGATGGCCACTTTGGAGGTGGGCTGGGACCTGGTGGGATGAGAGAGGACTGCATCATCTGCGTAAAGGAGTATTTTTGGAGCAGGATTTGGGGAAGCAAGTTTAAGTGCAGACTAAAAGCAGTGGGCCGAGGATTGAGCCCTGCAGGACTCCTGAATGGACCTGCCAATTGCTGGAGAAGGTGCTATTAATTTTCACACACCGCGAGTGAGAGGTGAGGTAGTTGGTGAATCAGGCCAGGGGACTTTTTGAGAAACCTAGTTGAGATAGGGTGGCTATGAGAAGAGGGTGGCTGATGGTATCGAAGGCTTTCAATTGGTCAATGTAAAATGCACCCAAGAGGAGTCCTTTATCAAGGGCTGTGTGTATATTGTTGGAAAATTTAAGGAGAGCAGTGGAGGTACTATGCCCCCTGATATTTTCTAGGGCTTTTGGGGGGGATCTATATCAGTTTGTAGTTCCCAGGGGAAGTACGTCCCAACCTTGTGTATAGGGGTGACCATGGCATTTCTTCCAGACAAGGGGAATTGGCTGAGGCAGAGGGAGTGATTGAGAAGGCTGGTGATGGGTACAAGCACTATGTCCAGCACTAATTATAGGAGCTTGAGGTTCAGCGTGTCATTACTGTAGTTAGCACCACTGGGTCTTTGAGCAGGTATGGTTTGGCTTCATTTGTAGTGAGGGTCCAGAAGTAGAAAGTGGGGTAGGGGAGGTGGTGGGGTGGGCAGGAACAGAGTCAAAGAAATTAGTGGGGAGAATCGCACTGAGGTCTGTGAAGATGACGTTGAGACCATCAGCAATAGCTTGTGGGTCTGTGGAGAGTGAGCCATTAATGTCATGTTGGGCCTGGGTTGGGGGGGGTGATATGATTTTCCCATTGAGTTCTTTTATATTGTCCCAGAACTTACGGGCACACCCCCAGGAGGAGGCAAGGGTGAACCTGTAGTAGTCTGATTTTGCCTTGCAGATTGCCCAGGTGCATTTGTTGTGTACAGTACTGTAGGCTTGCCTGTCCGTTGGCTTGCTAGATTCTAGTGCCCAGTGCCAGAGGTTGTCTCTGCTCTGCAACTAATTGATGAGACAAGGGGTAATCCATGGGGAGTCATGCCTCTTATTAAACTGTTTAGTAATGGGAGTGAAGATGTCACATGCGGCATTAAATGAGTGGACAAAGTAGCTGAAAGCAGTGTCAACAATAGCTTAATCAGGGTCCAGTCCCAGAGGGCAAGGTGCTGTCTGAGTTGGGCCAGTTTGCCAGGTCATAGACGACACCAAAGGGCAACTTTTGGCACTGGCTTGTTCATTTTACAGTACCAGAAGAGGATGATGGGGGAGTGGTCACTTAGTGCATTGGGCAGCATGGTGGTGTCCAGTAATTTTATGGGGTCAGTTCAAGAGGACAATGTCCAGTAGCATGGTGGTACCAATGGTAGGGTCTGGCAAGGTGGGGAAGTAACAAGCAGGGTGAGATCGAAGGCTGTGATAGCATCTTTAGCTTGGGAGGCAGAGCTGGCAAACCAGTTGATATTAAGGTCTCCCATAGTGATCTGTTCCATTTTGCTGGGAAGGTTGGCGATGTGCTCTAGTAGTGACTAAAGTGCAAGATTTTGGTGGCATGGGGGGATATAGGTTGCAGTTATTATTAGTGGTGCTCTGGAGGTACCAGGGGTGATTTAAAGAGAGATAGCCTGGGCTTCATGCTACAGCTGGGGGGGGAGCCCTTGCAGGATATCATGGAAGTATATGGCACAGCCTCCTACACATTTCCCTACTCTATCTTCCCTGAAGAGTGTGTATCCTGGCAGGGCAATAAAAGAATCAGGGGTGGTCTTGGAGAGCCATGCTTCAACTACAGCTAAGACATATGGCTAGTGCTGGGCAAGCCATCCCTGAAGGTCGTCAGATTTCTTAAGGAGACTGCATATGTTCATTGAGGCCAGGCAGAGTCCAGATGATGTTAGAGGGCGTGTCTGGGTTTGGATGTGGTGGGACCTGGGTTGGAGTGGATGTTGCCTGATGGCAGGAGGAGGAGGAGGAGGGAGATGAGTCTTAAGAGAGCCAAGTGCTGTCTATGGCATGTGAGCAGTGTACCATGTGTGGTCTGTCCCCGGGGGTCCATAGGGATGGGGAGAGAACGAAGTGCTGGGATGACCAGGTAGAGTGGGGACCAAGGAGAGTCAGTGGATGGGGGAGGCAAGATGAGATGAGCTGGAGGGTGCACAAGTGGGGGGGATGGTTGGTGTGCTGGGGAGTGGTTGAGGGAGGTATGAGTGTGGGTGAGTAAGCATGAGTGCAGTATCTAAGGGGAGGAAGTGCTGGGTGGAGATGGATAAGGACAAGCAGTGCCAGATTGGTGGGTGCCTGGACTGCATACTTGATGGCTATGTTCTGAAGCTTATAGGGATAATGGTTGCTTTTGGATATGTGGCAGCCCCTTTGGCACAGTGGCAGGGCCATGGACTATGGTGTGGGGGGTACAAGGTTCAAAGCCCAGGGTGGGGAGCCTGGTTTTGACCTACGAATAATGGGTTGCCATGGCCCATGAAGTGTGTGGTGAAAGGAGGAGTTGAGAAAGGGCCAGTAGTGACTCCTAGGGGGCATTAAGGGTAATGCACATGGAGTACTGGAGAGTAGGTATGGGACAGCAGTGGTGGAGTAGAGATAGTCAAGTTGACAGTGGGCGGGGAAAACACAGGAGAATGGGTCAGCAGAGAGCAGCTGGAGATGTAGAGTAAGTCAGCCTGAGAGTGAGTGGAGAGATACAGAGAGGGAGAGTGGTGTGTTGTACTGCCACCAAGAGGTAGGAGAATATAACCTGCAGAGGGGGAAGTGGGGACATAGAAAAAGTGAGTCAGGAAGTCACGTGGCCAGGTGAGTCCTTAAATTAAGGGAAGCCCTGGGGTGGGTGGGGCAGTTAACGTGAAGTATCGATGGGCTAACACCCCCACTAAACACAGGTGTTGGAGAGGACTCTCATACCTTTAGCAGCTCTTAGGAACTCCCAATGTCGCTGCTGGTTGCAGGCTTGCTTGTGGAGAGGGAAGGGGGTTCCAGGCTGCCTATGTTGGGGAGAAACAAAAGGGGAATTAGTATGCAGCAGAAGAGAGGGAGTATAGCCTGTTCCTCTTATGAAAATTGCAGCTGTAGCAATGAATGTTTCAGAAATCAACATTAACTACTAAGAAAATAGGGTCGGTCCTCTCAGACATACTAACAGTACCAGAGATACCGCTCTGCTCTGTCTCGCTGTGTCTCTCAAAATAGGGTCCTCTCAGACACAGTATCCCACTGTGAAATGATTGGTTAGGGTCTCTTATAGCAGGTATGCGCTTGAATGAGATATTTTCTTACATGGAAAATTACCTAGCTAAATAGAGAGCTTTTCACAAATGTTGATGAGTGGTGTTTTTGTTTTTTTTAGTTTCCACTCCACGTGTGCTGTTCTCCTCTCTGCCCCAGCACAAAGGCAGCAAATAAATACAAAACAACCTGGCAAATTGCAGAAACTGAAATTACATTTAATTTTGCCACGTACATGATCATTCTGCCCACTACGTACATGAACAAACAACGTGAAGTAAGGGTTTAATTTTTTTTGTTGCACACCTATAGCGTTGCATTTTAGGACTAACTTACTGTGTCTGCAATGGTTTGCTTAGGTATAAAGCATTGCATATGCCAGTATCACTGTCCAGACATGGTTGGAAACACCATACTGGCAGTAGTAACAGTACATGCCATTTTTCTGGCCATAATCCACCTGCAGCAATACCATAAAACCCTTCTTCTCCCTCCCTTCCACTGTGTGCTGTCCACCTGGCACCCTCTGATACCCATCCCCATACTCAGTCAAGTCCTCCTTCTCTCTTCCACTGCATGTTGCCCACCCCACACCCTCTGTTTCCCATCCCCATGCCAACATCGGGGTGCCTAATCCCTGTGTCTACATGTTCCTCCAACCATCACTATTGTGGCACACTGGGAGCCCATCAGTCTGCTTAAATTAATTATTTTCCTGTAAAATAAAGGAACCATTATCCAAAGTCCTTTTTTTACCTGTAGAAAAGAAAACGGTCCCTCGACATCTCCTCACTTCCCCATCCCCACCCTCCAACTTTGCACCCCCTCCTCACGCACCCCCCGTTATCCTATACTTACCTCCAGAAGTCAGGTGCTGTCATCTTCTCTGGACCAGGGACACGTCTGCACTCTTGAAAGCTGAACTCTGAACTGAGGAATCAAGGTAAGCACTGTATAAGGGGAGTCAATGAGGGGTTTCAACTTATGCTGATATCTCAGCCATTTTTGGGAATTTTGGGCCCAAAATTTCAACATGGGGTTCTTGGGACCCCACCTCATGAACACTATTGCTATCATTTCATTACTCAGTCCGAAGGTGGTTTCACACTTGCTGTGCGGAATCACCTTTCAGGACCGACAACAAAATGACAGTGCCACTGTTCATAGGGTGGGGTGACAAAATCATGCAAAAATCACTCCTCATTACGAGTGTGCATTGTGCAGGTTTCTAGGCATGCTAGTAACTTTGCCAATTTTTAATATTTTCACCCAGAATTTCAACATTGCCATTTTTCATTCTCCTTATGAATAATACAGCTGTCATTTTTCACATCTTTCCTGAAATGTTTTTTCGCACATGTGGTACAGAATGACCCGGTCACTCTGCGAAATCACCTTTTGGGATGAGTGAACAAAATGACAGTGGCACTTTTCACGAGGTGGGGTCCCAAAAGGCCATGTTGACAATTTGATGAAATAACTCTAAAAACTGTCCAAGTTAAACCTGATCATTCAAAATTTTCTACGCATGTGTGTAACTTTGGTCATGTTCTATATTTTCATTACAAATTTTCAATATAGCATTTTTACTACACCACCTCATGAACAGTTCAGCTGTCATTTTTCATATCCTGCCCATAATGTGTTTTCACACCTGTGGCGTGGAATGCCATTTTCCCACTAATTAGAAATGTTTCACCTACAGGGTTCATGAGGTGGGATGATAAGAAGACTATGTTCAACATTTAGGATCAAAATATGAAAAAAATGACAAAGTTATGGCCAGTACTTCATGAACATGACAGCTGTCATTTTTCAGATCCTGGCAAATATGTGTTTTTGCATCCCGAAATGTGATTTTGCTGTTGTTGTGTAAGAAGACCATTTGGAACAGGAGCTGAAACTTTTTTTCACCTTTGTTCATGAATTGGGGTCATAAGAATGCTACATTGAAAATTTGGTGTGAAAATATTAATAAACAACAACGTTATGGGCCTGCGCTTAAATTAGCAAATGCAGGCTTTGGTACTTTTCAATATTTTTACACCAAATTTTCAACATAGCCATTTCTTCACAGAACCTCATGAATGTGACAGCTACCATTTTCAGATCTTGGCCAAAATGTTTTTGCATCCCAAAGGTAATTTCACAGCCACTGCATGAAAGGTGATTTTGCAGCCACTGCGTGAAATCACCTTTCAGGCAGAGAGTTGAAGTGTACTCTGCCGTTCTTCATGAAGTGGGGTAATAAGATGGCTCTGTTGAAAATGTGGTGTAAAATATTAAGAACAATGAAGTTATGAACCCGTGTGGAATTTGCCAATGCAAGCTCATAACCCCCAAATTACACTAGTGCACATGACAAACATTCAGCATTAACAAATGCTTGTTAAGTGTATGTATGCTGCTTTAAAGTAATCATTCAGACATATAGAAATGATTCTACACTGCAGAAAAGCTTTTCCTGCCTCTTTTCTTGGAAGTGAATCAGATACTGGCTATACTTATGAGGTATTGGTCAATGCTGGAAAATATCTTTGAATACTATAAGTTGCACATCAATTTGTAGTGACACCTGTAGCAGCAGTATGCAAATTCTCTACAGCTGGTTGTAGTGGAGGGTTAGTGGTATTATGCAAAACAGTAGTTGTATTTATTGATGTTGAAGTAGTGGAAGACAATGACTGGTTATCATCATGTACATTGGCGAGAGAATTGCCTGGGAAGCTATAATCATCGGCAGCATCATTATTATTATCACAATCTTTACCATCACTACAGTCTATAAGCTCACTATTAACATTGTCTACTTTCACATTCAACTACAACCAGCTCTGAATCATCATGCTGCTAGCTGCATAATCGAGCTGACTTGATAGACCAAAAGGCCTTTTTCTGCTGGCAAATTTTGTATGTTCGTATCATCATTTATAGAATGATCATTGATGCTCTCTGTCCGTAGTTCAGTATTTTGGGTAGCTCCTGTGTGACACTACTGAACATCTGGTACAATGTGTGTTTTTTTTTAAACTGAGATGATGTATTTTTCTTCATGTATAAGTGGACTTTCGGGTTTAACTGAGCAACCAGATCTTGTTTAGGTTACATTTGCTGAGCACGGGGCTGTCACTTTCTTTAGAGCTAGCTATAGTCTTCTGGGGGCATTTGGCCTACTCTTCAGAGTCTATTATTCTTAATTATTGTTAAGTATTATTATTATATTACTTGAAGAAAAATGCTGTCTCACTGGGGAGATCGGTCATACACCCTTAAGTCAGAGTAACAGGTGCCAGCCCTTAAAGGAACAGTAAAACAGTGAAACTACTGAGCTCAGAAATATATATATATATTTTTTTATTTAGTTGTTTAACCAGGAGTAGAACACTAAGCTGAAAGCTTTTTTACAGGAGCGACCTGGGAGCACAGGGAAGTTAAGTGAGTTACTCAGCATCGCACAATATGCAAGTGAAAGCTGTAGGATTTAAACCCAGGTCTGGTCTGCTGGATGTCCCCAGATTTGCAGCTCAGAGCCTTAAACCACTGCACTATACTGCCTTAGAGTACTTGAAGAAATAAAGAGTAACAGGAGCTGTCACTTTTAGGAACAGCAAAAGAGCAACACTACTGGTATCATAAATATTTTAGATTATTCAAAGAAAAATTTTTATCTCACTTGGAGATTATGTGTAGTGAATCAACCTTTCATCAGAGTAACAGGTGCTGTCACTTGCATGACAGTAAAACAGAGCCACTAACCACAAATAGGCTCAGAAATATTTTTAACTTCACAATATCACAGAACTAGTGGATGTGGCCCTTGACTCCTTCCTGCCTTAGTGCCCTACCCTAGGCCTTGCAGTTCTAATACTATATATTTTTTTTTTGGGGGGGGGAGTCAGTTTGTAAATTTTTTTTTAAATCTTACCTCTCGTAATCAGAGAAAGCCCTTGGAAGCCCACTCCCAATGCCTACCTCTCCAACAATTGTCATTCTTTTTTTGTTGTTGTTCTCTCCCTATTCAGTAATATTTTAGCCAGAGTTGGATTTAAAAAATATACAGTACATTTGCTCTGCTACTTACATCTTACATTTTCTCCTTTCCTAATCCTGCCTGCCCTAAAAAACAGCCTAATATGATGTATCTGTCTCTGTCCTTCTCCTCTACTGTCACAACATGCGTCTTCTGTCAGTGCCACCACCAGGCCCAGAACAACGCTATATACAGTATATTTTTTAAGGATACTCAGTTTCCACGCAAAAGTTGTTTTCTTTTAATACACATTGCATATGTATTGCTTCTGGAGGATGCAGTCCCTGCCAGTGGCTTACCTCCCCAATCAGTTTCAGCAACTATTTGTGTTGCTCTTTGTCTTCAAGTTTAGTAGTTAAGAGATGAATTTTCTTTGCCCTGCTGCAGGGCTTAATCCTGCCTGAATCCTCCTGCCTGACTGTCCTGAAAAGCTGCCTTTAATTTATTTTATTTATAATCTGTCCCTCATTCTTGCCACACAATGGAAATGCTGCTGTCCTGCTCACACAAGTGTTTGCAACCTGTTACACTTCCATCTGACCCTGCTGAGGTGATATGAGGGATTTATAAACCCACACAATGTCATCCTGGTGGTTCCAGTCACAGCAGACCTAACATCATCCAGGGCCATAGTGGGCAAACAGACAAGATGCCTGACTGGACTGCATTAGAGCTATCCATGACCCCCCATGACTGCAGAACTTGGTTCACTGCAAGAGGAGAAGGACTGGAAAGAGATAGAGAGAGAGAGAGAGAGAGGCCTCAGAATGAGAGACAAGCTACAGAGGTTGGAACACAGCCCAGTGTGCACACTCACACTAGGAGGATGGACTCATCTTCATGTGCATCCTGTACCTGGTCCTCACTGCTACCTGCTGCTGTCTGTCTCAGTGACTGACATGACTGTGTGACTCGTTGATGCTCCACTTACTCATTGCTTTTTTCTGCCCCCACCCCACAACAATATTAATACTCCTCCTGCAACATGTGTCTCTTGCTCTCTCTCTCTCTCTCTCTCTCTCTCTGTCGCTAGTCTGTGACTGTATGTGTTTCACTGCAGGTGCTGGACTAATTTGGGGTCATGTTTTTTTTTGTGTGGGTTTTGGCAGTGGAATCCAAACCAGATGTTTAATGCTGATCACTTTTCCCCTTGTTTAACACTGATACCCTGTCTACCACACCAGTGTTCCCTACAATAGGCAAGGGCAGCCCACAGCACTTGAACATCAAAATCATTAAGGCTTTGATACCAGCCATGCTGGGTGGTACTGCTGCAGTGGGCAGCTTCTCTCCCCAACCAGCATCAGAATCTGAATGTACTGACTTTGCATTGATCTGCACACTCCCTGTCGGAATGAGGGTTCAGGCTCATAATCTAAAATCAAGTCCTCTGCATGATAACACAGTGTACAACCGCCAGTACCACTGAGCTGGGCTATGTATTCATTTTTTCTTTCATTCAGTCTATTTATTTTCTTCTCAGCTGACCATCCCATGTCTGGACCAATCCCTCCAGTGCTGTCACCTGACATCCCTAGATCTTGCCTTCTTTCTAGGTGACCTCTGCCACAGAACCTGCTCAGAGGTGCACTGTTACTGATCTGGGGCTGTCAGGGACTGAGCCATCATCTGGAGTTTTTTCCTTCAGTTTCTCTCATGGGGTGAAATGTGTGCAGTGATAGGAATTGTATGCTTTTCTTCCTCTGAGATACCTCCAATATCTGAGCATTGTGACCCTTTCCTTGTGGTTCAATTGTGCTGACACCTAGATTCCTCCAACAAGCACGTGACAAGGCCTGGCATAACTACAAATCCACACTCCTCCCAAGCAACTTTGTCACCTACCCATGCTCCGGAACAAATGCACAAAGGCCATCCACTTAGCTAAGGCTGAATATTTCAACAACACCCAAATGCAAATCTGGGAGGACCTTCTAAATTCTGAAAAGTCATTAACTCCCTTTTCTCCCCCAACAGCAAGCCCCCACCTTTCCTCCTCATCAAGGGACTCTCCTCACCGACCCCTGAGTAGCCTCCAAGTTTAATTCCTATTTCACTACTTGCGCCCTGGCCCTCCTTGATTCTCTACCTTCTGCAACCACGCCACCCCCCCATACATCTATAACACATCTGCCCCCACTCATCTATCCCCCTACCAAATGGTAGGAATCCCTTTTCCTTCAGACCCATCTCCCCACTGAAACCTTAGATGCCCTTCACTCCCTGAACCCTTCCAAAGGCAAATCCCCTGATGGTCTCGATAACAAACTCCTCTTCCTTTCTGCCCACGCCATCGCTACTCCCCTCGCAGCCCTACTAAATCTATCTTTCACCACCGAGTCACTCCCCTCTGAATGGAAGCATGCCACTGTCCTACCCCTTCCAAAAGGTGGTGATCCTTCCTCCACTACTAACTACCGTCCCATCTCCCTCCTCCCAGCCCTCGCCAAACTCCAGGAACACCTAGTTCTATCCCAGCTCTCCCACTTTCTCTTAGAAACTGACTTCTTCACCCCATTTCTGTCCGGCTTCAGAAAACACCACTCTACCACCTCCTCCTCCCTACTAAGACTCACGGACTCCATCCTCACTGGGATGGATAAGGCGACAATCGCTGCCGCTATTTTCGTTGACCTAGCTAAAGCCTCGGCATGGTATCCCATTCCTCCTACTATCCTGCCTATCAGGGGCCGGGTTAGCAGCGTCTGCCACAAACTGGTTCAGTGCCTACCTACTAAATAGAACCCAATCGACTAAACTTGCTGACCACACCTCCCCCCCTCTCCCTATCACCACCAGTGTTCCCCAAGGCTCAGTTCTTGGCCCCATCCTCTTCTCCATCCTTCTAAATGATCTGCCTAATTCTTTCTCCTCCACCGCGATCCACATGTATGCAGACGACACGGTCTCCTTTACCTCCGGCCGTACTCACAAAGAACTCACTTCCAAACTTCAAACTGATTTCAACAAAATCCAACACTGGTTCAATACCAACCAACTCTTCCTAAATGCCATGAAAACTGTCTCTATGTCTTTCGGCACTAGACAGCGTCTATCCAAACTCACCCCCCCCCGATCTTCCACACCCTAAACAACACCATCCTAGATGAAGTGCCCTCCTTCAGGTATCTAGGGGTTTGGCTCAATCACCACCTCTCCTTTTCCACGCATGTAGATGCCATCATTTCAAAACTGTGCCCAAAACTTGGCGCCCTCTACAGGAACCACACTTGTCTCCCGCTACCCGTCAGATGTGATTTAGTCCTGAAAATGATTCTACCCACCTTCGACTACTGTGATGTCATCTACAGCTCCACCTCAAAGACCACCCTAGCCAGACTTGACCCCCTATTTTATGCATTCTGCCTCTTTGCCCTCGATGCCCCCTCGCTCACATCACTCGAGCTCTACCATTCACTGGCCCTGCCATCCTGTGTAACGTAGCCCTAATTGATAGTGTTAGAATCGCTCACTTCTGTCTCGGCCCCTCCCGCCTACCTCATATCCTCCCTATCTTCCCCACCTACCCCACCCACCCTCAGGTCTACTGACACTAGGCTATTAGACATCCCCCACCGCAGGACCACCGCCGGCCAATCGGCCTTCTCTTACCTCTTCCCTAAACTCTGGAACGGCCTGCCGGCCCAGATCCACCATTCTTCATCCAAACACTCCCTATCCATTGCCCTCACTAACTTCCTTGCACCAAATTGCAACTGCCCCTAACCCCCCCCTTGATAGCTTCTCTTCCCCATCACCCCTTCGTGCCTGACCAGCGGCTTGGCCATCGCCTAATTGTCTGGCTTATATACTGCCCTACGACTTACACCTCACTCTGCACCCTCTTCTCACTCCCAACATCTCCCTTCCTACTAACATACGCCTTCTGCCCTACTCACAGCTACCAACTCCATTCTCCCCCTCCCGCCTCCTAAACCTCCCCCCCCACACACACCTAATGCTTACTAGTCCACTCCTCCTCTACCCCCCATCTTCACTCTCCAACTCCTACTGTCAACTTGGTGCATCCCGCTGCAGCTCAAGTTCTGTTACTGGCGCTCTAGTTCTGTTACTGGCACTCTAGTTCTGCTACTGGCACTTATGTAATTCATGTATTGCCTCGTTGCGTACCCATGATAAGTTTACCCTGTCCCTGATGATCATGTTCTGTATTGTTCTTGCCTTGATTTGTACCCATGATATGTATACCCTGTCCTTGATGATCATGTTCTGTACTGTTCTCCTTACGTAACAAGTTCAAATGTAATCCCTCCAAACTATGTATATTATCTGTATTGTTCTACTGCTAAACTCAACTATTGTATGTATACCTGCCTCCTCTGTAACCCTTCCCCCCAGGTCGCACCATGAGACGAGCATCTTATTTGCTCAGTGTGCCTTTCCTGGTGAAACATTTTTCAATAAAACAATACAATAAATTTGGCAACCAACCAGCAGGATGTGCTAAGTCCCCTCCCCAAGGGAATAGAGCTGTTTAAGGGGTGTTAAATCCCCACTTCCCCACCAGCCCCTGAGTGTTCCTGAACTTGGGTCACCAGTATAGAAGTTGATAGCTCTGCCACCATGCTACTGTCCTGTCTTATATGTTTGTTTATAACCACTTGCATACCAAAGATACAACATCTGGGACACAACATTTCATTTTCAGGGGGCGTGGCTTGGACCCGGAGGAGATGGCTGCCTAAAATTTTTTCTCTGCCCCAGCCTGACAGGAAAAGCAGTTTAAAATGTCCTAAATGCTGGACTGAGTTTTTTTTAGCTATCCCACACACCTTTTCCCACCTCTGTCACCACTGCCAAGATGTAATAAGGTGAGACACGCTCTTGTTTGGTACCTAATGGGCCCCTGATACTCCGGAGTCGATGCGTAGTAGTAGGCTGTGTAGGCCTGAGCCCGATACACCAGTGCTGTCGTACTTTCTCCCCCCCCCCCAGCAGGATCGAAGGTGCAGCATTTCTGGTCTTCCCCCTTCCTTCCCCTAAGTGATCACCGGAACAAATCTAACGTAGATTCCAGAGTCAGTGGGGATTACTGCTGCTCCCCCTTGAAGGAGAGGACACTGAACTTGTTATTTTCTGATCGCATGAGATTGTGGCAGACATGGAGCCCGTGAGCTGCAGTATGGTTGAAGCCTCTCACCAAGCTACTCTGGCTTCTCTTAATCAAATGCAAGTAGGTGAAGCCCTAGCGAATATCACTAAAACGCTGGAGGCTTTACTGAGTAGAGTAGACACAATTGGCGCCTCACTATCTACCAATGTGGCAGACGTGCATAGGTTAGAGGACCAGCACAATGTTTTAGAGCAATGGACAGAAGAATTAGAAAAACAGCATCTCCATGTATTACAGAGGCTTGAAGACAATGAGACCAAGCCATCCCGATTATGGTACAGAGCAGAGGATCAGGAGAACCAAAGCAGGAGGAATAATATTCAAATTTTAGGGGTACCCGAAGGAGTTGAAGGGCCTAACATGGAAAGATTCTTGAACAACTGGATACCACAGCTCCTGGGTGACCGGTGGAAGGAGCCAGTTGGGGTAGAGAGGGCCCACCGTGTTTCTGGCAACCCTAAGAATACCAAATGTCCACGTACCATTATTGCCTATCTGCTGCACTTCTCGGTCAAAGAACATCTACTGCTGGCAACTAGAGACCTGGGAGAGCTTGAATGTAAGGGAAATACTATATCTTTCTACAAAGACTTCACACAAGAAGTGGCAGCGAAATGTAGAGCAAACAATCCTCTTAAAAAAATCCTTACAGCCAACTCAGTGCAATATCATTTCACGGGCCTTACTGCTTTGTACCTGAACAGAAATGGTCAGTCTTTCCTCATGGAATCCCCAGGAGATGCAGAAGCCTGGATCCAGGCCCACTGGCCGAGCATGTTACCTCAGACTACATCCCCCAGATGCCTCTAGGAGCCTAGGAATCAAGTGCCTCAGGGAACCACAAGAACAGGAGGTGCTGCACCAGGGACAGAAATGCACATTGGACTGGCTTGCTGAATAAGGAGTCCCCAGTAGTAAACAGCTATAGGCCCCACAGCCTACGGGGACAAGATGAACAAAATTGGGACTGATAATCCTACTGACCAGGAGGCGCCAACTAGTAAATTGCACAACAATAACCTGGGCACACTGCTAACCTGCTGCCTGCCAGCAAAGACAGCACTCCAGAAGCCCTCGCTCCCTGATGTCAAAAGGCACAGCAGCGTCGTCTCCTGCTAAACAGCCTATGGCCAATACCTTAGTCTGGAACAAAAACAAGCAGATGGATCAACTGGAGGAAGAGGCCACCATACCTTCAGAGGATCCAACTCCGCTGGACTGGAGATCCGAAATGGAAGCTTATGAGGAAGAAGCCGCGGCAGCTGACAGCTTGTTGAAACCAGTCCTGAAGACATTTGCAGAGGCCGTTGCCTCGAGTGCTAGCCCCGCTGACTCTGGACTAATTTGAAAACCAGGGGATGCCATTTTGCGCTCTGACACTTAGGGCATTTTAGCCTTGTTTGTGGGTTTTGCTAACAGGTGAAAGCCCCTTGCACCCTCTAACATATGAGGTGTTGGAAATGCTATGCCATGGGCAGGTTTCTGCCTGGGCAATGTCTGCCGGTTTGAATGCCTGCCTCCTACATGGGATGCAGATTTCTCACTCCCCTCCCTCAGCAGTAGTTGTAATGGACCCCCTCCTCCCTTTTTCCCCTCCTTCTGGTGGGATGGTACAGCTTAGGAGGGTATGATTCTACTGCATAGAAAACTTCTAGTAAATGAGGTGGTATATGGAGGTAGACCACTATATTGCAATAAGAGTATGCTTGAACAGATACAATTGGCAGCTCACCACTCTCTAGAAATCAGATCATGGAAGGGAAGGGCACTAATATGTGATAGGGAGACTACCCAACTGCGGGTGGTTGACAGAGGCCTCCCTCCCCCACTCCCCCTACTTCCCCCCCATTCCCTACCTGGGTGACCTAAGATCGCCAGATATGGCTAGACTCTCCAGTTTTGGTGTTATGGAGTCAGGCTGGGTCAGGTCATCTTTACTGGGTGTGACCTTTCCCATTGCTCTCTTGTGGTGCCTGAAGCAGTGTGGCTCATAGGGGTCTTTTACCTCTATTCACGCGTACACCTCGACACCACCAACGTATTTAGGTTTAGGAATATAAGATAAATAATACTGTTACATTTTACTGATTTTGATAACTTTATGTTATATTATAATTAGTGGTAAGGTAGATAACTCTGTTATGTTTCTATCCTTACTTTGCCTAGGTATTTAACTGACTTAGACAAGACCATACGCTGCTGTTTACTTTTTCTCTCATCCTCCTTTTTTCTGAAGTCTGCCCTCATACCCAGCGATCACAGGTTACCTTTTCTTTGTTGCACTGTGTGTACCTGGGCCATGCTGCAGGGTGTGTACTTTATATACTTCTATAAGTATTTGAGGATGAACCGCCATGGCAGCGACTACTGCGGGCCCCGGGGGTGAGGTGCATCTCCTGGAATGTCAGAGACTCAATCACCAATGAAGTGCACCAAGGTGCTGCAGTTCTTAAATTCTATGGGGACTGATGTGGCCCTGCTCCAGGAGATGCACCTCACCAGATGGAAGGTTCAATGGCTAAAGAAATTATGGGTAGGTACTGTCCTGTCTAGCTGTGCAGCTACAAAATCAAGGGGGGTTGCCATTCTCCATCGGAGGTTGGGTCCATGGTCAGTCGAAAACCAGCATCAGGAAACTCAGGGGAGGTGGCTAGCGGTTAGGTTATCCTACCCGGGTGGCAAAGCTATAGTAGCCAATGTCTATGGCCCCAATACAGACTCTGGGGATCTTTACTCTGAACTGAACCAAGCTTTAACAGACCTCTTGAAAGAGATGGCAGAGATCCCTATACTACTGGGGGATGATCACAACATGGTGCTAGATGTTTTTTTAGACAAATCCATCCCCACACTGCAATCTCATCCCAAAGTCTTAGCCACCTTGAATACCTTGATGTCAGAGTGGGTGCTAGGAGATCCATGGAGAAACAGTCACCAGCAGGGGGGCTACTATACCTTCTACTCCAATGTGCACGGTACCCACAGTAGATTAGACTACTGGCTAGTCAATCATGTAGCAATGCCAGGTGTAAGCAATGCGACTATAGTGAACATTTTGATATCTGATCATGCCTCTGTTGTAATCACTTTTTCCCCACCAAGTCAAAGCCCTCCATCTACTAGATGGAGATGCAGTCCCCTGCTGATGCAGGACGTAACCTTTTGGGAGTACATAAAGGAAGAAACGCGTCAATATTTTTCTTTGAACACCCCTGGAGAGACGAGAGTGACCATGATATGGGAAGCCTTTATGGCTGTTTTAAGAGGGAGAGTTATCTCCTATGTAGCCGCTAAAAATAAGGAGCGTGCAAAACATCTTCAGGACCTACTGGACCAACTAGCAAAATTGGAAAAGCTATTTAAAGTCTCCCCTTAGAATCCGCTAAATTCTTCACTTCTGGCCCCTATTACAGGTTTGAAATACCAGATTAATGTGCTGTTAAATAGGAAAGTGGAATGGCAGCTGATTTGGGCAAAACATTAAGTATGGGAGGGTGGGAACAAGGGAGGGAAGCTACTCGCCTATTACTTATGGAAGCAGCAGACTTCCTCTAGAATTTTGGCCCTTAAAAACAAGAGGGGAGAACTCCTCACAACCCCAAAGGCCATTAATGTAGAGATGCAAAATTTTTATCGGGAGCTCTACCAATCCCAGAGTGCCCTCTCAGATGATGAGCTGTCCCACCGATTAAGCACCCTGTGTCAGGGGACCCTGCTTTCCCGAATTTTGGATGCACAGCAATGTACGTTGGATGCCCCATCACATCTGAAGAGCAGCAGTCGTTATCCCAGATGGCAAAGGAAAGGCGCTCGGGCTGGATGGGGTATCGGTAGAACTATACTAGTTACCCAAGATCATATCACTGACCCGCTCCTACATGCACTGCAGGAAGCCCAAAGACACCTTGCTCCCTCACTATGCGTGAGGCATTAACTAACCCTTATCCTAAAAAATCATCCGATGTCCTCCTCTGTGAGAATTTTAAGCCTATCTCGCTCCTCCTGTGGATACCAAACTGTTAGCTAAAATTCTAGCAAACAGATTGGCCTCGATCTTGCCCACTCTAATTCATCCCTCACAAACCGGCTTCTTAAAGAGAAAATCGAGTGCAGACAATCTGCGTTTAATTTTAAACCTTAAGTGGATGGCACTGCAATCTAAAACTCCAATGGCTGCCCTGTCAATAGACTTTGCCAAGGCATTTGACTCCCTAGAATGGGTGTTCCTCCATAAAATCCTACGCTGTATGGATTCGACCATATTTTTGTTCATGGGTCTCTACATTGTACCACTCCTACAGTTAGAGCTGTCACTAATAAAGACACCTCCCCGTTTCCGTTACAAAGAGGTACCAGGCAGGGCTGCCCTCTTTACCCTCTTCTCTTTCTTTATTGCCTTGGACCCTAATCAGGATACTTATAAACTCCCCAAAACAGGCATTCCCATAAAAGGGTTGTTTATCATGGTTACCTTGATTATATGCTTCTCACACTCTCTAATCCCCAATCCTCCCACCCCACTTTTAGCAGTTTTACAGGAGTTTGCTTGTCTTTCAGGGCTAACGGTGAATCAGAAGAACTATCCTGTTCCCTTAAACGGAGCTTGTACCAGATCCTGTCTTTTCTGCACTGATATGACCTGGGCCCTCAAGGCTTCCATTATCTAGGGGTAGTTATCACCACGGCTTGGAAAGATCTAGATTCCCACATTTTCCCTTTATTGGCCTCTTAAGCGGTGGAGGTCCAGTGATGGAAACTGCTCTGACTTACCCTTAAAGGTAAGGTAGAAGCCATTAGAATGTTCCTATTTTCAAGAGTATCGTATTTACTGAACAATCTTCCCATTCCACTTTCTTCAAAACATTTTAAGACCCTAGACAATTTAGTTTCTTCTTTTCTGTGAGAGGGAAAAGCTCCGAGGTGGGGACGTTTGAAACTCTGTGCACATTGGACTAGAGGTGGACTGGGACTTCAGTGGTTCGAGGGATATCACCTGGCTTACAAAATGGCCCAAGCTACAGCTTGGTTTATCTCCCATCTTAATTCCCTCCTCAGTGAATGTTTTTAGAGGCTACCTTGTCAGCGGATATTCCCCTTTTTTCTCTGCTCTTCGGTGCAAAGCTGGTGGCAACTAGACTCACCCGCGTTATGCTAGAAACACGCAGAGCATGGCGGAGGGTGATGGCAATTACTGGGGTCATGAAATCAGAATATCATCCCCTGCTTAGATATGCCCAGTTATGGAGCAACCGTCTCATCACCGTTGACCATAAACCGTTCTCTTGGCCCCATTGGGCCTCAAAGGGCATTTGAGTTATAGGGGATCTATTACTCCTAAACTCTCATACACTAGTGTCCTTTGAACAGATTTGGGATAGATATGGGTTGGGACCCTCAGACTTTTGGAGATTTCTGCAGCTGAGAAGTGCTCTCTCTTCTCTCCTCAAAGCCCCCTTGTCACAAAACTCCTGGGACTGTCTAAGCATTCTTCACTTGCCTAGAAAGGGCCAGGGGCTAGTGAGCATTCTTTATAAGACACTTAGAGATGCTCAGCCAGATGCTACTCTTACCAGTAGAACCGCCTGGGAAAACAACCTCCTCTACCCCTTATCCCAACAACAATGGTCACTATGCATCAGAGCAGCTCATACAGCCTACAAAGACTCTGAGAGTCAATTAATACAATTAAAAATTCTCTTAAGGTGGTATAAAGCCCTGGCAGTATTGCATAACCTGAAGATTTTACCACAGGACCAGTGCTGGCGATGTCACTCCTCTCCTGCCCACCTACTCCATATTCTTTGGATCTGCCCAACCTTGCAAAACTTCTGGACGCTAGTCCTAGGGGACTGCTCCAGGAAATTGGTAAACCAATCTGGATTCAAAATTATTCCCTCTTATTGGGGGATACATTGGCACTAAATCCACTTCCTCCCCTCAGTGCAGCGTGGATCCTAGTGGCGGTGATGGAAGCTAAAAGGGCCATCCTGGTACGCTGGAGGCAACCTACACCCCCAATGATTTTGCAGTGGTGTTCTGCTATGGTTAGATTGGCTAACTTCAAGAGGCTCTCAGCAGTGGCCACGGGTCGACTTGACAGATATTATAAGAAATGGGAGCTTATCTACATTTCCATATCTGTGCGGTTGCACCCCGCCATTCAAAATCCCTCTCCACCATAAAGGCAGCATAGATTGTTAACACCATATTAGTTGACCGCGCTGTATGGTCTTGTCACCACCTTTACTTATACTGTTTTATATCTTGAGACCCTTCTTGGCCCTCTCTGTACTGCCTATTATTCTGATGGATAGGATTACTACAGCCTATATAGACTGTCATCAATTAGCTGTTACCTTGTAGACGCCCATATTGTTTGATGGCAGGAGACAGTGCTTGGAATCCTGAGACCAGGCCGAAGCAACTATTTGACTTAGGATAGTAGGACCATGATAGCTGGTTCCCCTGCTGTGTGAGATTCATATCATGTAGCCTGAAGGGGCATTTATTTTATACCTGCCCTAGGTGATATCTGCTTAAAGTATAAAATTTGCAGTACAAAACTTGTAGGTAACTTTCTATACCTTGAGAATAATTACTTATGTACTAAATATGTCTGCCTATGCTGTATACTTGGCGTATACCATAAGTTTGTTAATGAGGTCAGCGGTGATCTTCTTGTTGATTTGCAGAATATTGATTGGACTTATTTGGATGCAATCCCGGATGTAAATACTGCCGTTGACTATTTTACTTCCACTCTTTTGGGATTACAAAATAAATATTTTCCTAGAGTGGTTAGGAGAGTTAGAGGCTCCTTGAATAAATGGATTACTGCCCCCTTGTTACATTTAATGAAATTGACAGATGCTGCCTGGAAATTGTATAAGGTAACTAAATTAATGAGAGATTTTAATAGCTATAGGAAGCTTAGAAATGAATGTAAAATAAAAATTAGGCAAAGTAAATCTAGTTATTTTCAGAACTTACAAACTTCTAGTTTAAATAACCCCAAAAGATTTTGGTCTTCTATAAATACTTTAATTAATTCATCTAGGAAAGAATCCATTGGGGCTTTTAGTAAGGATGGTCAAGTGACTTCTGATGTGCAGGTTATTTGTGATTCTTTTTTAGATAAATTTTTTGATTTGTCTAGGTATACGCAGGCCTTTACTCAGGACCTGTGTATAGATAAACAATCCCATGTTGTTTCTGAATCAGGTTCTTTTTCTTTTTCTTTTTCATTTATTGAACCATACCGGGTTTACAATCTCTTGAAACATATGCCAATTTGTTCAAGTGCATGTGAACTTGAAACTAGATTCTTAAAACTGATTTCTGAATATATTACTTATCCACTTACTTCTATTTTAAATGTATCTTTGCTTACTGGATGTTTCCCTGATGAATGGAAACAGACAGTAATCAAACCTATTTATAAATCAGGTGATTGAATGGATATGGACAATTATTGTCCTATTTCCCTCTTGCCACCTTTGGGTAAGATCTTTGAGAGACTTGTGAATGAGCAGTTTTCTGCCTATTTACAAGATAATGGTCTCAGAACTCATGATCAGCATGGGTTTCACAAGTATCATGGGACAGGGACGGCCTTGGCCAGGTTCACGAACCACACCAGTGTTGCTATGGATGAGGGTTTGCTCACTGGTGCTGTGTTCGTGGACCTGTCCAAGGCCTTTGATTTAGTAAGCCATCCCTTGCTGATCCGGATGCTCCGAAGTTATGGTATGACAGAGATTGCTGTCGATTGGTTTCATAGTTATTTGTCTAATCACCCACTTAGAGTAGGACTAAATGGAGCATTTTCCTCTAGTAAAATTTTATTACAGGGGGTGCCCCAGGAGTCCGATCTGGGCCTTCTTTTGTTTACTGTATTTGTAGATGTTGTTCCATCTTTATTGAATGATACAGATTGCCTGATTTATGCAGATGACATTATTTTGTATAAAAGTTCAATTTCAGTTGAACTTATAAATAAGCCCTTAAATAAGGACTTTGCTATACTTTGTAGGTGGTTAAATGGGAATTGTTTAGCATTAAATAATACAAAAACAAAATGTATGCTTTTTGGATCCAGAATTAAACTTAATAGATCTCAGAATTTGTCCATCTCTGATTCATTGGGTAATGGGATGGAGCAGGTAAAACAATTTAAATATCTTGGAGTCCTGTTGGACCAACACTTAAAATTTTCTGATCATGTAAATTTATTTCTCGTCAGATAAATCAGAGATTAGGTGTATTATTCAAGTTCCAATCTATGTTGACTTTACCAGCAAGATGTGCAATAGCTGAGGGTTTCTTATTACCTCAGTTAAATTATAATGCATTTCTCTTTACTAACTTGTCTAATAAAGAGTTATCTCTTCTTACTAATGTGTTTCATGGTATTTGCAGATTTACTTATAAGTTGTCCTATTCTACTCATCATTGTGAACTGTATAGACTATCTGCCTGGCTTCCTCCTAGGGTGGGTTGTCTATACAGTTTATGTTTATTAATGGATAAAGTTCTCCATCAAGGTATAGAGTCTCCATTGTACTCATTATTACATATTAAAATAAATTCACTGAACTTCGTTCAGATTATCAAATCAAGTTAAATGTTCCAAAGACTAAGACTAAAATGGGTGATGGTTCCACTACTTACTCTGCTGCTAAAAATTGGAATGAGCTTCCTATTGTTTTATATGAGAATGTTTGTCATCAAACTTTTAAAATTAGGTTAAGAAATTATTTTCTTGACAAATTGCATTGTTGTTGTTTTCAATGATTATTTCTTTTATATATACTTTTTTATTTATTTTCAGTGTATTGTAATTGTGTGATGTATGTTTCAAAATGTTGTATTGTATTGTGATGTGAGTTTTGTTAATTGTAAACATCTTGACTGTATATGTATTCGGTCCCGGGTCGTACATGAAAACGGGCCTTTGGCTCATTGTACTTACCCGGTAAACAATGTTTAAAATAAAAAAAATAAAAATAAATGAGGACCATTTTTATGGCCGATAATATCTGGAAAACTAAATAAAATCTTACATGATAAAAAAAATTCATTTTCAGTAGGATTCAACGTCTTCACCAGTGTACACATGGGAGAGGTTAACATTTATTTATTGAAAGATATCGAATTACAATCCTTTGAGTCATAGTCTCCTTTGCAAAGGCTCCACATCAGTAAGAAACAATACATTTAGGATCACAAGTTTACACATTGGGTACAGATTACACATTAGGCAAGCAGTACAGACTTAAAAGAAATACATGACATGGTAGTGGAAGAAAAAAAACATAGATAGTAGAATAAACATTTGGTGCAGTGTAAAGTAAGGTTACATCATCTGGGAACCTTGAAAGGAGGTCCTGGGTCAACACTTTGGTTCACAAGACAGTATTTGAGTTCAGGAGGGACTTATAATGCAAGGCCCTGAGTCAGTAAGTGATAGAGGGGGATAGAGGATACTAGCTAGAGGCTGGCTGTAACTGTTTGGGGGATGGTGGGTTATCCAACTATGTGATTTTGGTCACATGTTATTTAATTTTAACTAAGTTACAGGGTGCTGGCATTAGGAAAGTCGAAGATCAGCTTTAAATTGACTGATACCGGAAGTATGGGGATTGCGGATGGTAGGTTGTTTAGCCATAGAGGGGCATGATAACGGAAAGACCATTGGCCAAGGAATGTTCTACAGTGTGGTACTAGTAAGGGGGGATTTTCAGAGTGTCTTGAAGTCCTCCTGCTCAAGGCTATTTGAATAAGAGGGTGGAGGCCTGCCGGGGCTTGCTTGTTTAGTACCTTTTTAGCTAGAAGGCAGGTGTGATATTTTATTCTGTCTTTGAGACTGAGAAGGCCGGTGAGCTTGTAGAGCTCACACGTATGGATTTGTCTGCTACAATTTGAGACCAGTCGGCAGGCTTTGTTGAGGGCAAGGTTTATGCATTTGAGGGCAGTATGGTCCGTAGTCCATAAAATTACTAAGTGCCGTAGGGCCAATCAAGGGCAATATTGAGGAGGACACTGCTAGATGCATCGCCTGAAGGGGAAAGCAGTGCCTATGTCTGAAAAGGATCCCTAACCTAGTATTAACCAAGGAGGATACTTGTTTGATGTGATTGTGGTAGGTAAGAGAGAGTCTAACCAGATGCCCAGGTATTTTAAAATGTTAACTGTTCCAGGGCGATGCCAAGGGAGTTTGTGATGGCAAGAGGTGAGTTTCAGAGTGGGTTTTGTCGATGTATGAAGATCATAGCTTTGATCTTTGTGAAACTGAGTATAAGTCAGTGTTCCAGAATCAGGTTTCGAGCTCACCAAAGAAGGTCTGTAGGGCAGATTATAAGGTGCTGAGCTGATGATGCTTCGAAGACTACAGCATCATCAGCATCAGTAAGTTTCCACTACAGAATTTGGGAGAGAGTTTAGAAAGAGGGTGAAAAGTAATGGGTCTAGTATGGACCCTTGTGTGGACAGTTTTCCTGGAAAGATGTGGACCCATTAGTTTTTACCTGCTGGGTCCTGTCTTTGAGATAGGCAGAGAGCCACCACGGTGACTTCTGGGGCAATATTTAGTGATGGAAGGTGTGGAGAAGGAGCTCATGACTGATCATATCAAAACTTTGGTCAAATTGATATAGAGAGCCCCGCTATTTCACCATTATCCAATGCCTCGTGTATATATGAGGTATATTGACGAAGCCATGGAGGTGCTATTACCCCTCCTGAAACTGTGTTGTTCTTGACAGAGCAGACTGTGTTTGGTCAAGTAGTCTGTGAGCTGGTCTTCCACTATTTTCTAGAGGGCTTTAGAGAGGGTGGCAGAATGGATATTGGCCTGTAGTTGCTGGCAGAGGTGGGGTCACCACCCTTTAATATTGGAGTTATAACTGCTCTTTTCCAGGATGTGGGGAACTGGCTGTGACATAGGGATAAGTTAAACATTTTGTAAGATGGGATAATGCCACATTCAAAGTTAGCCAGACTAGCCTGAGGCCAGGCTGTCATTACTAAAGTGAGTGTTTGCCAGGGCTGTGCTGATATAGCATTTGGCCTCATTGCAGGAGATGATTCGTAGTCAGAAAGGTGGCTTGTTACCATAGGAGGGGTTTGGGGGTTACTGATTGGGTCAAAGAAGTTTGTGGGAGGATGTGACTGGGGTCCGAGAGGCGGTATTTAATGCTTCTGTAATAGAGTTTGGGTCCTGGGGCAAACCCCATTTATCTGAAGCTGTATGGGGCAGGTGATACATTTTACCAGTTAGTTCTTTAATGTTTTCCAGAAATTTCTACCGAGCCCCAGGAGGAGGTAAGGGCATGGTTGTAATAATTGGCTTTGGTTTGATGGATAGCCCATGTGCAACTATTTCGAGCCTCCTATACTGCTATCAGTCTTGGGGAGTTGTGAGGCAGGGGCTTTGTGCCAGAGGTTGTCCCTCTTTCTCATGTTGTCGAGTAGAGACTGGAAGATCCAGGGGTATCCTGGGATTTTATGATCTGACTGGAGTGGGGGGAAAAAATGTTACAGGCAGAGTTAAAGGAGGAAACAAAATAGGTGAGGGCAGCATCAGCTGTTTGAGCAGAGTGGATGGGAGACCAGTCTAGGGAGGCAAGGTAGGTTTTTAGGCGTGCAAGGGCTCCTTTCCTCAGGCGTCTTTGCACTGTGGTTTTAGGGGGGTTTAGGGGAATTTTATTTGACCACCAACAGCTTACTGGTGAGTGGTCACTTATCAAGTCAGGGAGCACTTTGATACGGGAAATGTTTTTTGGACAACTGGTGAGGATAAGGTCGATAAGGAGGAAGTTCTTGATTTAGGGTCCATCCTGGTCGGGATAGGACCATTTGAGTGAGGTGGTAAGCAAGGGCTGCATCTTTGTAAGTGGAGGATGCAGTGGATTGCCAGTTTACATTGAAATCTCCCAGCAGGATGGCCGCACTTCAGAGGAAGGTGGGCAATACTGGCCAGAACCGAGTCAAAGCGGCTTTTGGTTCTTAGGGGAATGTAGTGCCCAGGATGTAAAGTGACTTTCCAGGATTGCCAATGCTTATCTTCACTGCTAAGGTTTAAGCTCCATGGGTAGGTTGTGGGATGTGGGCTGGTAGGGCATGCAGGAAGAATCTAGTGTAGATGGTACAGTCACCACCCCTCTTGCTTAGCCTGTCAGCTCGATGAATAGTATAGTTGTTGAGGGAGATGGATGTCATGTGGCTTGCTCAGTGTGTAGATTTGTCCCTATGGTTGCATTCAAGCTTAAATCAGTTGTTTCAGTGGTCTCTGCTCTAACATTTGTCTCCTTATAGTCAAAGGAGCCTGCATAACTTCTGAAATTATACATTGGGTCCTCGTGTGGGTCACGCATGTCAGAGGTTGTGCATTAAGATTTTGAAGGTGTCCAATTTTGCTCCACTCCTGATTTGATGATCAATATTTGAAAACATAGATTGGATTTCAGCTGTAGTGGTCAGCTACTGACCACCATCCAAGCTACAAGGAAGGTGCTGCCATGGTAGCACCAACAAATTAGTTGGAAATGGGGGGGAGAGAAGAAAACCAAAACCAAAAAAGGTTTGCGTTCACTTGTTGGAAGTGTAGAGTGTGTATCAACAGAATCACATATTACAGTAGTCAGGGGAGATGCTACTTGACTGGATAGAATTCATGGAACAGGATTGTCAAAACATTATTTTAGGGTGCATGTCCCCATTTTCTATAAACATTGGACACAATCTGGAAAAATGCACTGCCAACTGCTGCAGAAGCAGCAGTACTGTAGTTTGAAAACTGAGTGCAGTTGTGTCTGAAGAACAAGATACATTAGCAGGGCAAAGTCCCTCAGATGTGCTGGCATCTGAGGATGTTAGAAATTGAATTGCTAGCATCTATAGTAGATATCAGTCCATAAACTAATGTATCAAGGCTAATGACACAGTATAGTAAGGCACAGATTTTGCTAGTTACTGTAAGTGGGAATTGAATTTTTTGCCATACAAATTTGTAAATGTTCAACTGGCTGGAGTGGGCAACTGTTCTGGATAATATTAGACTGAGCCCTCATCTAGTATTCACCTACATAATACCCCTATCAAAAATATTTCCACCATAAATTCCTATCTATATTTGATCACAAACCAGGCTAACCTTTACTGTTTGCATGCATCTTTCTTTGAGGAGCACCTTTTACTCAAGCACATATAGTGTTCAATTATATGGTATTTACCCTTTAGACTTTCTGCTTGTGTCACTCTGAGTCTTCATTTTCCACAGTGATTAATTGATTAAGTTTGTATTTAAACCACATAAATTAGAAACACTTTTAGGTTCACTGGGTCAGTTGGAAACTTGTGAATGTGTAATGCTCTTGCTTGTGAAATGTGAGTTTGGCTGTTCACACTCCCAGTCCCACAGCTGATAGTTACCACCCTCACAGAGCACCAGAGGACTCAGTTGTGTGTCCCAAGGGCATGCTCATCTCAGTGAGATTTCCTCCACATAGAGGTGCCAGAGGACATGGCTCCCTACAACTAAAGTTACTTCTAGGAAGATGTCCAAAATGTCAGAGTTGAAGAGGTAGCAGAACACAGACAAGAAAGTATTTCCTGTAAGTAGAGTGGGAACAGCATTAGAGGTAAATGAAGGAGTAGTGCTGTGATAGCCATAGAGAGATGCAGGTCCACCATCCAGTTCCCAAGTCATACTAGAATATTTTATGACCTTCAGTGCAAAGGCAAAAAAAAAAAAGAAAAAGAAAATGTGGGGAGAAAACTTCTGGGGATGCAAAGACATACTGTAGGTTGCCATCCTTCCTGGTTTATTGGTCTTACATTATAATTTAGTGAGTAAAGCCTATTGAAGCTCAGACTAGCAACAGTTTTGCATGCATGGAATCTGGTATAAAAGTTAGATGGCAGCAATTTGGGGTGTGGTACAGAACTCTCATAATATAGATCTGATGGGACTCAACTCCAAATATGTCACAAAGCTTGGTCAGTAAGATTAAAGGCATTCCTCAACACAGCAAGGGTTCTACCCCAGAGGAACCATGGGGCATGGTCTTGGATAATGAGCACAGGAGTGTGGTCCCTGGAAGAGAGTAGAACAGCTGCCACACAGCGGGAATGCCCAACGCCTGGCCCACTAGGAGGCCTAACCTATGGTGAGTGCCATAGAGCCCCATTTTATGAATAAAGAACCCCCCTGCAGGAGGGTTTCATCCCTGTGATGAATTAGGGCACAGTCCTACTAAAAGAAGGAAGAACAGGTCAAGACCAGGCATCATCATGGATAGACTGATTTCCAGTATGAACTGGTTTGGAGTGATAGCAGTGAGCTGACTAGCACATGAGGATGATGAGGAGTTGTGCATGATGACTGGAGTGAAGGAACATTCCTGTGTATGGTGCCACAGAACTTCATCAGTAGGGTAAAGGATACCAACGCAGTGGGAGTCCAACCAAGAGTTGCAAGGTGCAGCCCAACTAAGGGAAAAAGAGTGGGCCAAGGCTGAGCTAATGCTGTTTGAGTTGAGCTAATGCTCTTTTGGGTGAAGTCAGTTGTTTAAAGGACACGCGTCTAGTGGAATACCACTGGGTTCAGTACTGGGATCGGTTCTCTTTAATGTCTTTATAGGGACTGTAGGAGAGTATACCTCTTTGCAGATGACACAAAGATGTGCAACAAAGTTGATACACAAGAGGGGTGGAAAGGATGAGAAGGGACTTGGCAAGGTTGGATGAATGGACAAACATATGACAGCTTAGATTCAATGCAAAAAGTGCAAAGTAATGCACCTGGGAAACAAAATCCTGGGGAAGAGTACACAATGGGGAGATACTAACAGCAACAAAATGGAAAGAGACCTGGGGGTAGTCATATCAGAAGACCTAAACTGAAACTAAAACACACAATATATCAAATGACCTTAGCAGTAGGCAAGCAATGTGAGAAGGCAGTAAGAAGGGCCCGGGGGATCCTGGGATGCATAAGGAGAGGCATCGCCAGTAGAAAACAATAAGTTGTTATCCCTCTGTACAGACTGTTGGTGAGACCCCATCTGGAGTACTGCATGCAGTTCTGGAGATCCCATCTCCACAACGACATAGACAGGGTGGAGCCAGTACAGTGGAGGGCAACTAAAATGATGCAGGTTCTGCACCAGAAGCCATACAAAGAGAGACTAAAGGAGCTTAATATGTATACCCTAGAGGAAAGGAGGGAGGGTCACATGATAGAAACTTTCAAGAACCTCAAGAGAATCAACAAAGTCCACAAGGTAGCATCTTTCAGAAAAGAGATGTGTAAGAATAAGGAGAACAATTTGAAAATAGAGGGGATGGCTCAGAGCAGCGTGAGGAAGTATTTTTCATGGAGAAGGAGGTAGACACAAGGACTGGCCTTCCTGAGGAGGTTGTGGGGTCAAAAACAGTGGAGGAATTCAAGAATGCATGGGACAGACATAAAGCAGTTCTAGTGGGGGGTAGGAGGAAGTAGGCTGTTAGTTAACTAGGATCTGCAGCTTATCCAATAGGTATGGAAATGGGCAGACAAGGTGGGCCAAGCAGTCCTTATCTGTCATCAAAGTCTATGTTTCTATGTTTCTACGAATTGTGAGATGTGATTGGTGGCAATAGAAACATAGAAACATAGAATCTGATGGCAGATAAGGACCGCTTGGCACACCCAGTCTGCCCATTTCCCTACCTAATGGATAAGCTGCAGATCCTAGTTAACCAGCAGCCTACTTCTTTCTTCCTTCCCCCACCCCCAGGAATTGCCTTATGATTGTCCCATGCATACTTGAATTCAACCACTGTTTTTGACTCCACGACCTCCTCCAGAAGGCCGTTCCATGCATCCACAACCCTCTCTGTGAAAAAATGCTTCCTTACATTACCTCTGAGCCACCCGCCCATCTTCAAATTGTGCCCCCTTGTTCTTGCACATCTCTTTTTGTGAAAGATGCTACCCTCTTGGACTTTGTTGATTCCCTTGAGGTACTTGAAAGTTTCTATCATGTTCCTCTCCCTCCTTTCCTCGAGGCTACATGTTAAGCTCCTTTAGTCTCTTCATATGTCTTCAGGTGCAGACCCTGAACCATTTTATGTTCCCTCCTGGACAGCTTCCATCCTGTCTATGTCCTTGCAGAGACTGGGTCTCCAGAACTGCATGCAGTACTCCAGATGGGGTCTCACCAGTTGTCTGTACAGAGGGATAACAACTTCCTGTTTTCTACTGGTGATGCCTCTCCCTATGCATCCCAGTATCCCCCCAGCCCTCCTTGCTGCCCTCTCACATTGCTTGCCCACTTTAGGTCATCTGATATGACTACCCCCAGGTCCCTTTCCATTTTTGTTGTTGTTAGTATCTCACCCCCCATTGTGTACTCTTCCCCTGGGTTTTGTTTCCCAGGTGCATTACCTTGCACTTCTTAGCATTGAATCTAAGCTGCCATACATTTGACCATTCCTCTAACCTTGCCAAGTCCCTTCTCATCCTATCCACCCCACCTTGTGCATCAACTCTGTAGCAGATCTTTGTGTCATCTGCAATGAGACATACTTTTCCTTCCAGTCCCTCTGCAATGTCTCTTATAAAGACATTGAAGAGGACCGTTCCTAATACTGAACCTTGCGGTACCCCACTAGTAACTCCCCTTTCTTCAGAGTGAACTCCATTTACTATAACCCTCTATGTCCTACTCCCCAGCCAGTTCTTTACCCAGGCTATCATCTTGGGACCCACTCTCAGGCTGGCTAACTTGTATATTAATCTTTTCTGTGGGACTGTGTCAAATGCCTTGCATAAGTCTAGGTAGACCATGTCCATAGCCCCTCCCTGATCTACTACTTTGGTCACCCTGTCAAAGAAATCTATTAGATTCATCTGGCATGACCTTCCGCTGTGAATCCATGCTGCCTTGGGTCCTGTGCCCTCTGACCTCTAGGTACTCGACAATTCTCTCCTTCAGAGTGATTCCATCATTTTCCCTATCACTGAGGTTAAACTAACAGGTCTGTAGTTTCCTGCTTCTGCCCTGCTCCCACTTTTGTGAAGGGGAATCACATCTGCCCTCCTCCAGTCCTCAGGTACCACCCCATCCTCCCATGATTTGTTAAAGAGAGTAATCAGTGGTGTCACTAGTTCTACCCTTAGTTCTTTTAGAATTCTGGGAAGAATCCCATCATGCCTGATTGCTTTGTCCACCTTCAGTTTTAAGAGTTCTTTCAGAACCCTTTCTTCTGTAAATGAGCGGTATCAACTTCTGTATCCAGAGTGTTTATTTTGTTTGTTTTAGGTACCTCCCCCTCTTCATTTGTAAATACTGAGCAAAAATATTTGTTTAGTATCTCTGCCTTTTCACCATCACCCTCTGCCCACCCCTTCCCCTTTATTAAGCCTCACTATCCCTCTCTTGGTTTTCCTTCAACCCTGATGTACCTAAAAAAGGTTTTATCCCCCTTCTTAACTGAGTTGGCTATCTTTTCCTCAGTTCAGGCCTTTGCTGTTCTGACTGCCTTCCCAGCTTCCTTTTGCTTTAACTGATACAATTCTCTGTCCTGCTCCTTCTGTGATTCCTTGTACTTTCTGAATGCTTTCTTTTTCTCTTGAACCTTCACTGCCACCTCCTTTGAGAACCATAGTGGTTTCTTACATCATTTTGTTTTGTTTATTTGCTTCACACAAAGGCTTGTTACCTCTGTGATGGCAGTTTTTATTATTCCCCATTGTTCTTCCACCCCCCTTCCTGCCCATTTGCTAGTACATTCCTTAGGCACTCACCCATTTTGGCAAAGTCAGCCCTCCTGAAGTCCAGTACGTTTGCTTTTGTATGTCTTGACTCTATTGCTGTGTTTATTGTGAACCATACTGTTCGATGGTCGGTAGTTCCCAGATGGCTACCCACTTTTACATCTGTGATCCTCTCTTCATCTCCATTTGAGAGAACCAGGTCTAAGATTGCTCCCTCTCGAGTGAGTTCCAATACTAGTTGTCTAAGGCATGCCTCCTGTAGGGCATCTAGAATAACCCCACTCTTAGAAGTGGCTGCTGCAACTTCATTCCAGTCAACATCTGGCATATTCAGATCACCCATCAGCAATATCTCCCCTTTTTCTGCCATTCTAAGTATACTTTATCTCATTTCCTTGTCCATTTCCTCCCCCTGAGAGGGAGGGTCTGTATATAACCCCTGTGCGGATTGTGGTGCCATTGCCTGTCTCTAAATTGACCCACAGTGCTTTTTCTCCTCCTCCCTGTTTACCCTTTTGTTCTGTTACTTTGATTCCTTCCCTTATGTAGAGAGCTACTCCTCCTCCTCCTCCTCCTCCTCTTTTACCCTCCCTGTCCCTCCTGTAAATAGTATATGCTGGTTTGGTTACATCCCAGTCATGGTTCTGTGTGTACCATGTTTCTGTGACTGCCACTATATCCAGATCTTCCTCCTCCATCAAGGCCACTAATTCAGGAAGCTTGTTACCCAGACTACAGGCACTGGTACTCATTGCTCTCCATTTTTCTATGGCTTTACCTTCTGTAGCAGCATCCCCCACTGACCTTTCTACCTTGGTCTTTTTCTCATTTAGTACCCTGTTTTGTAGGGGGAGGATGGGATTTTCCTGCTGCTTATCAGTGCCTCCCCCCTTGACTAGTTTAAAAGCTTGCCAGTGAAGCATTTAAACCGATTGCCCAAAAGACTTGTTCCCTTCCTGGACAGATGCAGACCATCCTGCCAGTATAGGCTGGCATCCCTCCAGGTGGAACCCCAGTCCCCAATGAAGCCAAACCCCTGTGCTCCACACCATTTTTTCAACCATTCATTAAACTGCATGGTGCAAAGTACCCTTGCCTCACCCATGCCACTGAGAGGCAGCACCTCTGAGAAGGATACTGTGTGTGCTACTTGTCTTAGACCCCTCCCCAACTCTAAAAAGTCCTTCTGCACTGCTCTAATCTCATGACGAGTCAAGTCATTTGTCCCTAGGTGGACAATGATGTCCAGCTCAGACTCCCGTATAACTGTTCTCGTGATCCTAAGGATGCGCTTCCTGTCCCTCCAAGCCATGGCACCAGGCAGGCACCTTACTTCAGTTTTCCCTGCTCCCCCCAGTTCTATCCCCCTAATAATTGAGTCCCCTACCAGGAGCTGCTTCCTTTCCCTGTGGTGTCCTCTGCCTCCTTCCTGAAGACCTCCCTTGTGATAGTTGTCTGCAACCTCCTTAGTCTCCTCTGCGGGTGCATGCATGGGGAACTATGCCCCCCCAGAATGGTGTATGTACTGTGGAGTGGAACAACTGACTGGGTGTGCCTCTGTTCCACCACCCTTACCCTCCCTGAGCCCACTGTGGTCCAACTGCTGTGCTTTCTTCACAACTTCTGAGGTAGTGGTGGTGGCTCTGGTGCTTCCTGGATGGGGAAGTTCCCTACTACTCTCCAGTGCAGCCTGGGGAAGGTTCCCTTACTATTGTCCAGTGTGGCCTGAAGATGGGCAACTTCTGCCCTCAGGGCAGAGAGTTGTCTGCAAACAGGGCAGCATCTCAGCCTCCAGAAAGACTCCCGGAAGACTGCTGCCCCACAGCCATTACATTGCACTACTCCCCACATGTCTGTCTACCTTCTTGTTTATTTTTTGTTGTGTGTGTGTGTGTGTGTGTGTGATTGGTTTGTTATATAGAAATATATATATAACATAATGTGTATGCTTATATTGTCAGTGCAGTGTGCTAGAGAGGATATGACAGTGATATGTACCTTACCCTCTTGAGGAAATGATGTCAGAACCCCAGGTATAAAGGAACTATTTCCAGGGGTGGGTGGGGTGGGGGGGAGGGTTTGGGCCTAAATGGTGCCCTCATGAAACAATCAGCTGAAAGCTCTGACTTACCTCTGCGATGAGAGCCTTCCTGTCAGCAAGCGCCCTACCGACAATTTGACAGAGGAAATACCCTGCTAATCAAACAGAGAAAAATCCAAACATCCAAGTCAGACACAGGTAAATCTCCCCAGCCCCAAAACAGCCTGGTGACTTGTGCTCTGAAAGCAGTCAGCCCCAAAACACATCAGCTGTGCACAAGGACAGACACAGTAAACAGTATTCCAGTCCCTGTAGGTTTAAACTCTTCCTGCACTGAAAATCTTAACAATTGTAACAAAAGTAAAGCAAGGTCCACCTCCCACTGTTGATTGAAAGACTGCCTTTTCTGATAATGGGTGTGACCTGTTAAGAGTGAGGCATCCAAAGCTTTTTCTCAAAGCCTCTGTTGTTTGACAGTCACTGTTAGCATAGGTCAAGAAGGTCTGTATTATAAGGTAGAGCAGAGCCCTTGTTGAATATGGAATGCAGAACCAGTAGGCTGTGTTGATTATAGGGTGTGAAGTCTGTAGGGTGCATATGCTGTGGAACAAAGTGTACATGGGGTGTATAGCCCACTTGTGAGGGGCATGGAGCCCCTGGATCATTGGAACACATGTACTTCTCATCTGAGTGGCACATAACCCCGCAAGTATAGCCTCCCCTAGAAATTAGTCCCTCAAAAAGGGCAAGGATGGAACATGAGAGGCAATATGGAGACAAGGGAAACAGCCGCAAAGAAAACAGGACAACCTGAGCAAGAGTGACCACCCAGAAGGGGCAGGAGCCTGACAAGAGATAAGCAGCCAAGCCAGAGAACCTGGAAATGCAAGCATGGGATGATATAGCAGATGCAGAAGTGAGGAGAGAACCCATGGAGCTCTACAGAAGAACACTGAAGACAACTGTAGCATAGAAGTGGAATACAGAAGGCAGTAAAACCACTGAAGCAGGGGTCGGAGAGAAGCAGGAGCGAAACAAAGCAGCAGAATGTGTTGTAGGCATGCAGCAATGAAAACTGAGTATCACAAGGATGCTAAGTGTGCTTATTAAATAGCAAATAGATGAGGCAAAGTGCATATCATCCCCAGCCACATCTGAACCCAAGGCTTAGCCTATTCAGAAGGTGCTTGATTTCAGGTTAATATGGTAGCTTTCCTTGTCTACGCTAGTGTTGTGGTTTTAAAGTGAATGCAAACCTAAGCATCCCCATTATTTCAGTTCTTAATGCTGCTGAAAGCAGGTAATTCAGTGCTGTTTGACAATGTAAATTAGTTTGTTGAGCCAGCTGACGCTGCACTCATGCTTAACTTGGGAAAACTGATTACTGATTTTAAGTTTTTTTTCAACCTACACTTTACTTGAGAAAAAAAATCAAATATTTAAACACTGTAGTGCTGGGTATTATATTTAAATTATGTTGCATGTTTAATTTTCTGAACATTCAACTGGCTGTTATCAACTAATCTACTGTTTCAGCTGAGTTTTAATTAACAGCAAATTCACTTCTAGTTCATTATCACCTAAAACCTTTCCACATTCTTCTTAGGTTTTCATTATGGCTACATGAATTTTCTAGTCACATCAGTGATCAGAAAGGTTTATTTCAGGCACTTGACATGTTATTTTAAATGGACATTTTTTTGTTGAATACTTATAAAGAATGTGATAAACTATGTGTATGATGTGTCTCTGACACTAAATTAACTTTATTGATATTTATTCAGTTCCACACTGATATAGTAACAAACAAAACCTAAATGTACCATTAAGTACTTTTCATCATTATGTGAGGCAGTATGGTCTAATCACTAGAGCACAAGCATGGAAACTGGAGACCTTGTTTCAAAGCCCACCATAGCCACTTATTCATTGTGTGACACTGAACAAGTTATTTAGACTCTCAGAGCTTCAGTCAACCCCAGGCATGAAAATGAGTCAAAGCAGGACCACGGTGAAAATGAGACAGCACATCTTATCTGCGCTATCCTCACTAACAATAGCATAAAAGAGCTACTGTATAGTGACGAAACATAATTGGATGCAACCTGAAAATAAAAAAAGCTTTTATTGAGAAACTTTATTTAAAGCAGCAGTCTATGAAGTGCAACAAAAATGCTTTTTCTTTTTCTTCCGCTACAATTAATACAAATATTAACATACCAGTCAAATGTACATTTATATGTACCTCCTACACACCATGAATCCGATTCTCAATTGCCTCTTAGATTGATGCATGGTGCACCAAACTCCTTCTTGCAGCAAACTCTGGGTGAGCTAGGGACCCTGCACCATATTCTGGTACACCAGAGGTCCTGGTGTCCAGTCCCCAGAGTTGTTGCAAGCCATGCCACGCACCAAACTGTTGGCTCACTGGGGTTGAATGAAGGAGACCATTGTCATCCCTGCCCATTGAAAAAATCTGTCCCCAGTCTGTAAACTTAATGTACTGTATAGGTTAACTGGCACCATCATGTCAAGGTGTGGTGTCCTTTTCTATGTGTCATTTTCACATGTTAAAACATATGTATCATGCAAAACAATACATTAATGTCATACACCCAGTACAACCCAACACTAGCTGTGAAATAACATGTAAACAACACAAATGCTAACCTCATTAATATTTAACCAACCATTCATATTAAATCACTGCAATACAAAGTGAATATAAGTGCAGTATGGGTCCAATGATTTCAGAGTTGGGAGAGCTTTCTTGTAGCACTTTTATAAGGATGCTGCATGACTGATTAACATCCACAAAAGAATCAGTCAGTTTGAGCACTGTCTGTAGAGACTCTCAAGTTTTAATGGAGTCAGTAGATGCACCTGGAATGTCTGATTTTGCAGATGTCCCAGTAGAACCTACAGTGGCATATTCCATGTTACTCATTATAGTCACTGGGTGCTGGCATGGTCCTCTGACTTCTGAGGTGCCAGTATGTGACTGCACTAAGATAAATCCAAAGCATCCAGGGTGAGTGCTGGATGTATCCCAGTACTGCATCTGGTAGGGAAGGGGAAGGGATGGAATCCTTAGCAGTGGAGGGACCGCATTGGAGGGGTGACATGGACACAGCAGGGGGGAGATAAAAGGGCAGAAGGTGGATGGGCAGCTGAGTCAGGGCTGGGGTAAAGGAGATGGAGTAAGCATGGGGGAGCAAAAGGCATCAGGAAATCAAGGAAGACTGGGTGGATACTGGAGGTACCAATCTGAAGGCATTGGTTCCCAAGACCAATTCCACTACAACTACTGTGTGAATGTCCACGCTAACCTGACCACACAAACTGTCATGCCATGACAGCTGTGAGGGCTTTGTAGGAAGGGCTCCCCCCAAGAAGCATACCAACCAGGCTTTGGTGAGTATCATGGCATGGCAAGACAAGGGTAAGAGGTGTCATAGTCATCCAGAACAAGAAGCAGCAACTATGGAGGATGTTACATTCCATATTTCCTCAGTCAGACAGTCTTCAGATGAATCACACAGTATAAGAGATATGGAATTGGTGTTGCCATCATATTAACAAGCTGAATGTAGTGATGAAAGGTGATGGGCATGACAGGCAGCAGCCTGCCAGCCAGGGAGCTCCCTATCAAAAAGGCATCAACCTTCAACACCTGGTCATGGGATCCCCTCCCACCCATCATTGTTCAATAGAGTGTTGCATGGACTGTTAGACCAGCTCATTGCAGCCACAGCAGGGCTTTGAGAATCCCAGATTAAGGAATGTAGCTGTCCTGTTATGGCGCAAGCCCCCTTCTGCCATGGAGCTCCCCTATCATGGACACAGAGGTGGTGCAGGGCTGGTATGTCACAAGAGCTCCCGTGTTCACCACAGCCTGCATTGTAGAATTGAGATTGCCACAATTTTTGATGCAAGGTACACCTTGCATCATTTCTGCTTGAATTGGGCACCTTGTGTCAATATTGGTGCTTTCAGAATCGAGTCCCATGAGTTTTTATTTTCTCAATCCAACCCTTGTCAGGACTACAGTGGAAGTTCTAATCAAAATGTGGTGGATATATTTTTTTCTTGAGAAAAAAATACCTAAATTAAATAATTTACCAGTGTAGAATATTCAAACATTGCTGGAACCAGAAAACGTTACCACCAGCTCAGCAACCAGCTAGAAGCAGGAGAGAGAGAGAGAGAGAGAGAGAGTGGTTTTCACTCCACACTCCCTCTGCTCTGATCTCTCTGGCAGCTCCTGTCCTTTGATCACTTGCAGCCAATCACCATTCCGGGATTTTTAAAGGGCCAGGTGGGGAGTGCTAACCCACAGAAAATGAAACTCATCTGCAGGTCCTTGTTCTTTATTTGCTTTGGACTCAGAAACCAAATAGGAGTGAGACAGAGAGCTGTTTTTCCACTCCAGACCCTCCTCACCACTCTGACCTCTCTGCCAGCTCCTGTCTTTTGATCACCCACAGCCAATCACCAAACTGGAACTTCGAAGGGCTGAGTGGGGACTGCAGACCCCTTTATTTTTTTGGCACTCCTCTAGTGGTCCATCTATGCAGTGGCCCATCTGCGCAAAGGACTATATAGCTAGGGACATGGAGGAGTCTGCCTGGACTCAGCCATACTCAGCCCACCACGCTGCCTCTTAGTTATGCATTTTATCTCAAATTTTACTCAGTAAGTTCAGTTCTCTGTGTTCCATTAATTATTCGCTCTCACTTACCTCTGTGTAGGGTCTCCCAGTGTTATCCTTTCAGACATTTCTTATGCAGCTTTAACCTCCTTTATGTGATTTATAAGCCCTACTTGTAACAATTTGTTGATTTTGTGTTCAATAGGTTTTATCTGACTGTTGTTTCATCAGTTTTGAACTCTTTGTTCAATGTGTGGTGCATTATTATATTTCAGAGTTGTTTAAGTTTGTTCTATTGGATGAACCAGTTTCCAGATCTACTCGCATTGTGGTTAAGTCTGTGTTTCCTAGTAACATTCAACCTTGGTGGTCAGTGCATTCAAAATTTCTGGTGAAGTTTTAATTTCTGCATCACTATTCCTTGTTTTGTTCTAACTTAGCTCAGTAATCTGGATCCTATGTCACTTTCTTTATGGAGTCATACTCCATTCATGGTCTGTCTTGTTCTTTGCACTTTGCTGCCCATTACCATGCTCATCCTTGGCACCCCTCCACTCCTTCTCCTGTCCTGCAAAATGCCTTTGTATATTTCACCTTAATACAAAAGCCATCTCCCCAGATTGGGCTTTCTTTCTGTTTGGATGCTACAACATTCTCCAGATATACTCTGCATCTCAGAATCCTGGCTGTCATCAAGGATTCCTGACTCCAGTCTGTCCCTCTCTGGTTTTCAGCTTCATAGGCAGGACAGGGGTAACATGGTGGTAGAGTGGCCATTTACACTTGGTAGAACCTCTCCTGCTATCTTGAGTTCAGATAAGTTGCACCCATCTCCCATGAGGTACTGCTCATTAAGGTCAAATTCCCTTCATCCTTCCCCATTTTCATTGGGGTCTATTACACCTCCCGAAGATAACACCCATTTGTCTCAATGAATCTCTGTCCAACATAACCTCTCTCTCTCTTTTCCATTGGCAAGCTCATTCTCCTCAGTGACTTTAATGAAAACTGGCTTTCATCTTCATCCAGAGCTACTATTCAGAGTCCCTCAATTTGCATCAGCTGATCTCTGAGCCAACCTGGCATAATCAACACTCATCTACTCATACCTTGTTACACTGGATTCTAAGCTCTCACCCCCACTTCACTGTAGCAGCTGGCATCCTACAAGACTCCTTCAGCAACCTCTGTATTACATTTTTTTTTATTAAGTTATTTAACCAGGTATAGCACACTAAGCTGAAAGCTTTTTTACTGGAGCGATTTTGCATGAGGAAACTCTTTAGTCCCCTCTTCTGCCAAATACACCTGGTCTAGATCCCTCTGCTTGATTAACATAAATGCTCTGCTGTCTGACCGTGACGCATTTGACCGGTCTGCTGTCCCCCTGGCCTCTGACAAACATGAAGCCTTCTCCCTTATCATAGCCCAATTATCAGTTTGTAACTTGCAGGCCCCTCTTAGGAAATCAAGGCTTAAATCAGCTCATCTTCCCTTGATTTCCTCTGAAATCATAGATCTATGCAAAGTCTGTGACTTACCTAGGCCAAATCCAGCTATCCAATAACCTTCTGATCTCTCTGCTATAGAACTCTGAGGAACAAATGCACTAAAGCTGTATGGAATGCCAAATTGATGTACTTCAGATCTAATCTTCAAAGCAATCTTGAATCTCCAGCTAAATTCTGGAAAGTTATCCAGTCTCTTTTGATCCACCAACTCAGTCTGCTCAAACTGTTCTCAGGGTTAATGATTCATTTCTTTCTGACCTTCTTCTGTTGCTTCTCATTTCAATGAGTGTTTCATTACTTGTGCCCTTCCCCCTCCCCATAGATACATAGATACATAGACAGTGTCGGCAGATAAGGGCCTATGGCCCACCTAGTCTGCCCATTTGAGCTTGTAAGTTCAGTTTGTTTTCCTAGAAGTCTATTTCCCCTTACCCCTGACCTCTAGAATTCCTTTATGTCTATCCCATGCATTCTTAAATCCCATGATTGTTTCAGCCCCCACCACTTCCTCTGGCAGGGTGTTCCACTTGTCCACCACCCATTCTGTGAAGAAATTCTTTCTCATGTTTCCTCTGAATCGTCCTCCCTCCAACTTCATCCCATGCCCTCTAGTCCTGAAACATCTTTTTCGCTTAAAAATAGTGTTTTCCTGCACCCTGTTCCTCCCTGTAAGATACTTGTATGTCTCTATCATATCCCCTCTCTCCCTCCTCTCCTCCAGGGAGTACATGTTCAGTTCCTTCAACCTGTCTTCATAGGACTTGTGATGCAACCCATGCACCATCTTTGTTGCCCTCCTCTGAACCTTCTCTACCCTGTCTATGTCCTTACGTAGGTATGGTCTCCAGAACTGTACACTGTACTCCAGGTGGGGCCTCACTAGTGTCTTGTATAGCGGAATTATGACCTCCCTTTTCCTGCTGGTGATGCCCCTGCCTATACATCCCAGCATCCTATTTGCTTTACCTGATATGCCTTGTCACACTGTTTCCCTACCTTGAGGTCATCAGAGATGACAACCCCAAGATCCCTTTCCTGCTTGGTGCATGCTATATCCTCACCCCCCAACTGATATATTGTGCCAGGGTTTTTGTGCCCCATATGCATTATCTTGCATTTCTTTGAATTGAATTTCAACTGCCAAACCCTTGACCATTCTTCAAGTTTCTGCAGGTCCCTTCTCATTCTGTCTACACCCTCTGGTGTGTCTACTCTGTTACAGAGCTTTGTGTCATCAGCAAACAGTGAAATTCTGCCTTCTATATCCTGTGCAATGTCACTGATGAAGATGTTGAATAGGACCGGTCCCAGCACTGATCCCTGTGGTACCCCACTGGTCACTCGTCCCTCTGTGGGTGACAGCCATTCTCACCACCCTCTGTGTCCTGCCACCCAGCCAGTTACCTACCCACCACACTACTGTCCTGCCCACCCATATTCCCCAGTTTGTGTAATAGTCTTCTATGTGGCACAGTGTCAAAGGCCTTGCTGAAGTCCAGATAGGCCATGTCCACTGCCCTCCCTGATCCACCTCCCTAGTCACCCAGTCAAAAATTCAATGAGGTTGGTCTGACATGACCTCCCCTGGTGAAACCATGCTGCCTTGGGTCCTGTAGTCCATTGACAACCAGATGTTCCACCAATCTCTCCTTCAGTAGTGCTTCCATGATCTTTCCCACTACCGAGGTGAGGCTGACTGGTCTGTAGTTCCCTGCTTCCTCTTTGTTCCCACTTTTGTATAAGGGGACTACATCTGCTGTCCTCCAGTCTTTGGGTACCTCCCCTGTTTCCAGTGATTGGCTGAACAGGATAGCCAGAGGTTCAGCCACCACCTCTCTTAGTTCTTTAAGGACCCTGGGGTGCACCCATCTGGCCCCATTGCTTTATCAACTCTTATTACTTCCAGTTCCTTCAGGACCCTTTCTCGTGTAAAGGGACTTGTGTCCATTTCTGCACCATTCTCACCCTTGTACTCCTTCAGACCCATTACCCCCTCTTCCTTAGTAAGACTGAGCAGAAATACCTGTTCAATATGTCAGCTTTACTGTTGTCATCCTCCACGCTGCTCCCATCCTCCCCCTTCAGTCTCACTATCCCTCCCTTTGTCCTTCTTTTTTCACTTATGTACCTGTAAAAGGTTTTGTCCCCTTTAACCACTGATTTTGCAATGTGTTCTTCTGTCTGAGCTTTGGCTTCCCTTCCTGACTTCCCTGCCTCCCTTTGTTTCTCCTGGTACTTCTCCCTATCCCCTTCTGCCTGTGTCTTTTTGTATTGCCTGAATGCAATCTTTTTGGCTTTCACTTTCTTTGCTACCTCTTTGGAAAACCATAATGGTCTCCTCTTCTTTTCCTCTTGCTAACCTGCTTAATGCATAATTCTGTTGTTCTTATAATCCCCATTTTAAATACTGCCCACTGTTCCTCAATCCCTGATTCCTGTCCCATTCCTCTTAATGCCTCTTTCAAGCATCTCCCCATTTTCCCAAAGTCTCCCCTAAAATCCAGGATCGTGTTTTGTGTGGTTTGGTTCTGCTCTTTCTGTGATTTCAAACCACAATGACTGGTGGTCACTGTTACCAGGTGCTCCCCCACTGTTACCCCATCACACTGTCCCTGTTTGTGAGCACAAGGTCCAGTATTGCCTTCTGCGAGTTGGTTCCATGACCAGTTGCTTGAGGAAGGCACCCTGAAGGGAGTCCAGGATAAATCTGCTCCTAGTTGATGCTGCTGCTGGGATGCTCCAGTCCATGTCTGGTATATTGAAGTCTCCAACCAGTACTACCTCACCCTTGTCTGCCATCCTTTGGATGGCTAGCATCAGCTCCCTATCTGTTTCTTCCTCCTGGGCTGGTGGTCTATAGACCACACCTGTGCGGATGGCTGGCCCCATTTTCCCCCAGGTAATGGCACTGCCCCCTCACCTCCTGCACCCTCCTCATCTCATTGTCAATCATTTTTGTGTTTCCACTTCCTCCCATTATCACTCATGAAACTCTGCTGGCCCTCTCCTCTATTAATCAGTCTAAATCCAGACAAGATGGACTTGATCCAGAACTCCTTCATCTCCTCTCCTGCGATTGCTCTCCCATTGACTCAGATGTTTAACCTTTTGTTCTCTCTCTCACTCTCTCATCTCAGTCCCACAGGCCGGCAGATTTCAAAGTTCTCCCTCTCCACAAAGGTGAGGCCCCTCTCCTGGAAACTACTACTCTATTTCCCTCCTTTCCTCCCTTGCTAAGTTACAATAGAAGCTACTTTACTGTAGACTTCTTAACCATCTCACTTCCCTGTTTTGTGTTACTGACTCCATCCTCTCTGGGATGGATCAGGAGCATATCAATGCTGCCATTTTCATTGATCTGGCTAAAGCCTTTGACTCCTTCTTGAGAAACTGAGTTTGGCAGGATTCTCTGCTCCTAGTATAGACTAGTTCAGGCCTTACCTAACAGGTTATCAACAGTCCACTCAGGTTGGAGGTGTGTTATCACCAGTCTCCTCATTCAGGCTAGAGTCCCACAAGCATCTATCCTAGGCCTCATTCTATTTTTCATTTTCTGAAATGATCTCCCCTCTGCCTGTATCAGTTTGCATATAGACATGTATTCTGATGACACAGTTATCTTTACCTCTGGTCCTCCCACAGCCTCTGTGAAACTTCTACAACAGGATTTCAGTAGGGTACTGCTCTGGTTCCAGACTAACCAGCTTAAGGTCAATAGTAAATAGAGCAGTGTCTATGACCTTTGGAGACAACAAAACTGGCTAGGCTCTCTAGATTGCCAGCTTTCTGTACACTGTATGGCTCCCCTCTTCATGCAGTCCCATCATTCAAGAACCTCAGTGTGTGGCTGGACTCCAGCTTGCCTACTCAACCCACATTGATGCTCTTCATGGAAACTCTGCTTCAGGCTTGGTGCACTGTATAGAAATAAAGACTGTCTTTCCATGCTGGTTCACCATAAGCTAATTAACAAAATGGTTCTACACCGATGTGGTCTACAGGACTGTTCCCTCCACTTCCCTTGCCAGTCTGGATACCCTCTGTAATGCCTTATGTCACTTTGCTATGCTCCCTTTACTCCACCCTCTCTATTCTCCCACTTCACTCATGGCATCAGCTCCAGAACACTTTTCATTTCCACATTCTGGTTTGGCTGTCTGCCATCCTATCTATCTTCTCACCTCTCTCCTATCCCTCCAGCTCCCCACTTCCTTTGCTCTGGAGATCAGCACACGTTCTCTGGTCCTTGCTCTTCTTCTTCTGCTGGGCAATCTGCTTTCTCACATTGCTAGCCGCTTCTCTGGAACCAGCTCCCTCATGGCACTGTATCACTTAACCTCTATGGGATGCCTCAAACATAAGCTAAAATTTCTTTTTCAACTGAACTACACCTGTTTTGACTGATATGTTTTGTTTGTTGACACCCTCAAGTCATGCTTGATGAAGATTTTATACATCTCATTGTTATTAAGCAATTTATTATTGCTGCCTGTTTGCACCTTACTGTACTTTTATCAAAATGCCTGTAGTTGTTTTCATCATGTTATTTATTGTACTTCTATACCATCTACACATGTTACCATTCCCCCACATCACACCTGGAAATGAGTCTAGGCTCAGGGTGCCTTTCAAAGTTATCAGTTCTCAAATAAACAAATACATACATACATACAATAAAAACTGAAGATGCCTGAATTTATTTTATAGTTAAAAAAAGGAAGGGTCAAATATTTGGCACAGTTTCTTTGCACTAGTGCTTTAAATAAGGATGAGTATAGAATTCAGTGCTGTTTGTTTTTGCAAGTTCAGTTGTTTAATTGTTTTAATAGGGCCAGACTTTTCTCTCTGTAGTAGTTGATCATACAAGTCCACACTGGTATTATTATGAATAGCATACAATACAGGCCCTACAGGTGCATCAATCTATATAGTTGTTATTAACTGTATGAGCTTGAAAATCAAATAAAATCAGTGTTAAAAAGTGCTTTCATTAACCAGTGATGCACAACTAATTAATGAATCCCCTCTTGAGTTAGAGATAGTGTAATTGGTCATGAAGATAGAGTACATACCTGTAATTCAGAAAATATAGGTTTGAATCTCACCAGAGTTACTCATTAACTACTGTTTGTGACATTGAGCAACCACTTAGCCATCATGATGGCGCTTTATCTCATCTGAGCTGTATAAAATAAGTAGAAGCAGGACCCTCTGAAAAGAGGTTTACATCTCAGCTGGGGCTACCTAGGGAAAAAAAATGTAAAAAAAAAAAGACAGCAGTAATATAATCACAGAAAAATAGTGATTAAAACAACTAATCAAATGCATGAAGGGTACATTTAGTAAATCCAAATAGACAAGGCAAACATAATCACAAGTGACCATGGATAAATCAATAGCATACTAATTACTCTGAACTGATAAGAATTTATGAAGGGTATCTTAAAAGGCGTTACTGTATTGAGTAGAGAATTTTAGCATTTGACATCAAAAACAAAGCAGTGAAAACATGTAAAGAGCAGAAATGAATAAACAAATAATTTGCACTAGCAGATCTTCAATTCTGTCACGGGTGACAAACAACATTGACTCATAATGTCATATTTTGGACATGATAATACAGTATTTATGTAAGTCCAGTAAGAATGAAACATGTCAAGAATATTGTTAAACATCATAGGATAACTCTGCTTGCAATTCTGTTAACTGGGGTCCACATCTACAGTGTTTGTAAGAATGTTAATGCCAAGCTTGATATGGCATATCAGGTTAAGAACTACTCTTGCCAGGGAACTCCTTCTCCCCTCTGTCAGTGATGGTCTTATATTCTTCACTAATGCCTCTAAATCACTACTTTCCAAGCGGGAGAACATTTACAATAACATTTGTAGATTTGCCTTCCCACTAAACTGAGCAACTCATCACTGTAACCTCTACAGCTTCCTAGACTGGTCATCCCTGTTAATAGTCATCACTTTGTTCTAGGCTACTTCACTGACACATTAATTAGAACTGCCACCCCTGCTTCCATTGCGGTCCTGCTCAAACCCTTCCACCTGTACTATCACTGAGAGCCAAAGGAAAATCCTTTCTCATTGTCCCCAAAACATCCACCCTCATGGGGGACCAGGCCTTTAGTGCTACTGCTTCCAAACTTTGGAACTCTCTACCATTTGAAATCCATAGTTCCACCTACCACCTTCAGTTTAATCTGTGTACTCACCTTAAGGCTAACTCTAGCTGTACCTGTATCTCATTTTTCCCAAGCATCATACACCCTCAGACTATTCCACATGTGCCATCAACATGGTTTAAATCAGACTAGTCTATGTACTTTTTCCTTTCTAGGCACACTGTGCAAGTGGATTGTATTTTTCACAGCTTTCTCAGTTTTTTTGTCTATGCACCCAAGCTAGTATGTAGCTTATTAGCTCTTCTGGCCAGCTTATGAATTTTCATGAATTTTTGTATTTTATATTTGTGTTTTTAATCTTTCTGTTCTACAACATGCACTGTTGCATTTGTTAATTTGCTGCATCAGTCCTTACAACATTATTATATTGTACCCTGCTCATTGTTGTTGTACTGATTGCTGTACACCTCAGTTTATACCTGAAAATAGGTGTAATTGTGTTTAGTGTAGTTACCTAATCCCAGAATTCCCAGAATCCTAAAAGAACTAAGGGAGGACCTAGTGACACCACTGACCACACTTTTTAACAAATCATGGGAGGATGGGGTGGTACCTGAAGACTGGAGGAGGGCAATGTGATTCCACTTCACAAAAGTGGGAGCAAGGCAGAAGCAGGAAACTACAAACCTGTAAGTTTGACCTCAGTGGTAGGGAAAATGATGGAATCACTTCTGAAAGAAAAATTGTTGAGTACCTAGAGGCCAGAGGGCTGGGACCCAAAGCAGCATGGATTTACAGCAGGAAGGTCATGTCAGATGAATCTAATAGATTTCTTTGACTGGGTGACCAAAGTAATAGACCAGGGAGGGTTTGTGAATGTGGCCTACCTAGACTTTAGCAAGGCATTTGACACAGTCCACACAAAGACTATTAATCAAGTTAGCCAGCCTGGGAGTGGGTCCCAGGGTGGTAGCCTGGGTAGCAAACTGGCTGCAAACAGGACACAGAAGGTAATAGTGAATGGAACACATTCTGAAGAAAGGGAGGTCACTAGTGGAGTACTCAGCGCTAAAGTACTGGGTCCAGCCCTCTTAACATCTTTATAGGTGACATTGCAGAGGGTCTGAGGAAAGGTATGCCTCTTGCAGATGACACACATATATGTAACATAGTTGATACACAAGGGGGGTAGAAAGGATGAGAAGGGACTTGGCACGGTTGGAGGAATGGTCAGACATATGGCAACTTAGATTGAATGCAAAGAAGTGCAAAGTAATGCACCTGGGAAACAAAAGCCCAAGAGAAGAGTACACAATAGCAGGGGAGGTACTAACAACAACAAAAATGGAAAGGGACCTGGGAGTAGTCATATCAGATGATCCAAAGGCTAGTAAGCAATGTGAGAAGTCAGTAAGGAGAGCCAGGGGGATACTGGGATGCACAGGAAGGGGCATCACATGTAGAAAAATGGAAGTGGTTATCTCTTTGTACAGACAGTTGGTGAGACCCCATCTGGAGTACTGTGTGCAGTTTTGGAGACCTCATCTACGCAAGGGCATAGCCAGGATGGAAACAGTCCTGAGGAGGGCAAATAAATTAGTGCAGGGTCTGCATCAGAAACCATATGAAGAGAGACTGAGAGAGCTTAATATGTATACCCTTGATGAAAGGAGGGATGAGGGAACATGATAGAAATGTTTAAGTACCTGAAGGAATCAACGAAGTCCAGAAGGTAGCATCTTTCAGAAAAAGAGATGTGTAAGAACAAGGGGGCACAATTTAAAGATAGAGGGACAGGGGTAATGTGAGAATTTTTTTCATGGAGAAAGTAGTGGATGCATGGAACCCTTCCTGGGAGGTTGTTGGGTCTAAAACAGTGTTGGAATTCAAACATGCATGGGACAGACATAAGGCAATTGTAGTGGCGGGTGGCAGAAAGTAGGCTGTTGGTTAACTAGAATCTGCAGCTTATCCAGTAGGTAGGGAAAAGGGCAGACTGGGTGGGCCAAGTGGTCCTTATCTGCCATCAAAGTCTATGTTTCTATGTTACCTGGTCAATAAAAGTTATAAGTTATAAATAACTAAATAAATCAGGTTTCTACTGTAACATTGGACACAAACTCTGGGTAGGGATTTCAGATGAAGAATCATTCTCATAATTGGGTGAACATGAGAAAGGGAAAGTCTACACAACACTGCAGGCGATAAGATAAAATAGCTTGTTTAGCATGCTAGAAATTTTTTGCCATCCTCATTATTATGGTGAGACCAGGTATAATTGTTGGTGAGTCATATCAAATGTGGCTTGTTTCTGTTTTCACAATGTATTCACTCAAGTTAGCTCAACTGAAGCATGCATGAGCCATGCTATGATGTGGCCATTTAAATCACAGCTCTGATGCAAGAATGAAACATCTAAAAGCATCTGAATTAGACCACTAGCCAATAACCCCAAAATCTAGATTTTGTTACATAAAGCCTAGCTCTAATGCAATGTGTTTTCAACACAAACCAACACCATTTGGTTGCTAAAATATCATTGTGTCCACTTTGAGTCCCCTTCAGCATCTTCTCAGAGGCAAGATGACCACTGTGGTGGACCCAGAGGCTTTCATGTTGATGAGTGATGGGTTAATCCTAAAAGGCATGCTCTAGCAAGTATTAAATGAAATCACATCCTTCAAACAGTCAGTGAGAGATCTGTCAGGTAAAGTAAAACACTTAAGAATAGACAAAGGGACAAAGACACATTGTTATCATACATTGATAAGGACTTGTGACATGAAATCCACATTCAGGAGCTGTAATGGCTTGTAAGATTTCTGTGGCAAAGAGTGGAACATTCTGAAAACAAAAGCTGCAGGAATTATATAAGAATCTTGGGTTTCCTGAAGGTGTGGAAAGGTCAGACACTACTGTTTTTGCAAAGAGATGATAACTGGAAGTTGTTGGTGCAGTATTAGCCACTACTAAGTAATTTAGATCACAAACTGTAGTGAGAAATAAACATTGTGACCTACTAAGAATTGAACCCAGGCCCTTGGAATACCACCCCAGTGTTCAAACCACTGAGTTATAGGCTCACAGGGTCACACCATTGAGTTCTATATGCAGCTAGAGGGTGGACTGATGCTATGCAGTCATTGGTTCATCTGATGCCCTGCATCTGCCATATTGCTGGGGGGGTCAGTTAGCAGAGGTGATCTGAGACTGCATGTTTTTTGTCAGTCATCCTGCTCACATATGACCCCAAAAGAAAGAAAGACAAGAATGGCAACACCCCAGTCTGAAATACATAAAATGCACCACCATCTTTTGGATGGCACATTCACATTTCTTCCGGGGATTGCTGCTGGGTTACATGCAGTTTCAGCTTACAAATGGGCAGGAAGGAGGGGTGGAAGAACAATGGGGAATAATCAAAACTGCCATCACAGAGGCAGAAAGCCTTTGTGTGAAGCAAATAAACAAAACAAAACAATGTAAGAAACCACTATGGTTCTCAAAGGAGGTGGCAGGGAAGGTTAGGGAGAAAAAGAAAGCATTCAGGAAGTACAAGGAATCACAGAAGAAGCAGGGCAGAGAATTGTATCAGTTAAAGCAAAAGGAAGCTGGGAAGGCAGTCAGAACAGCAAAGGCCCAAACCGAGGCAAGGATAGCCAACTCAGTTAAGAAAGGGGATAAAACCTTTATAGGTACATCAGGGAGTGAAGGAAGACCAAGGGAGGGATAATGAGGTGTATTAAAGGGAAGGGGGTTTGGGCAGAGGGTGACTGTGAAAAGGCAGAGACACTAAAGAAATATTTTTGCTCAGTATTCACAAATGAAGAGGGGGAGGTACCTAAACCAAACAATAAAAACACTCTGGATATGGGGTTGATACCAGCTCATTCACAGAAGAAAGGGTTCTGAAAGAACTCTTAAAACTGAAGGTGAACAAAGCAATGGGGCCTGATGGGATTCATCCCAGAATTCTAAAAGAACTAAAGGTAGAACTAGTGACACCACTGACTAGCATCTTTAACAAATCATGGGAGGACGGGGTGATACCTGAGGACTGGAGGAGGAGAGATGTTATTCCACTTCACAAAAGTGGGAGCTGGGCAGAAGCAGGAAACTACTGACCTGTTAGTTTAACCTCAGTTATTGGGAAAATGATGGAATCACTTCTGAAGGAAAGAACTGATGAGTACCTAGAGGCCAGAGGGGCACAGGACCCAAGGCAGCATGGAATCACAGCAGGAAGGTCATGTCAGATGGATCTAATAGATTTCTTTGACTGGTTTACTGGGTCAACAAATTCAACAAAACAAACAAAAGTAGATCAGGGAGGGCTGTGGACATGGCCTACCCAGACTTTAGCAAGTATTTGACACAGTCCCACACAAAAGATTAACATACAAGTTGGCAAGCCTGGAAGTGGGTCCCAAGATGGTATCCTGTGTAAAGAATTGGCTGTAGAACAGGACACAGAGGGTAATAGTAAACAGAGTCCACACTGAAGAAAGGGGTGGTTACTAGTGGGGTACCGCAGAGTTCAGTACTAGGACTGATCCTCTTTAATGTCTTTATAAGTGACATTGCAGAGGGATTGGAAGGAAAAGTATGTCTCTTTGCAGACAACACAAAGATCTGCAACAGAGCTGATAAACAAGGTGGGTGGAAAGAATGAGAAGGGACTTGGCAAGGTTGGAGGAATGGTCAAATGTATGGCAGCTTAGATTCAATGCAAAGAAGTGCAAAGTAATGTACCTGGAAAAAAAAACCTAGGGGAAGAATACACAATGGGGGGGGGGATACTAACAACAACAAAAATGGAAAGGGACCTGGGGTGGTCATATCAGATGACCTAAAGGTGGACAAGCAATGTGAGAGGGCATTAAGGAGGCTGAGGATATACTGGGGTGCATAGGGAAAGGCATCACCATTAGAAAACATGAAGTTGTTATCCCTCTGTACAGACAGCTGGTGAGACCCCATCTGGAGTACTGTGTGCAGTTCTGGAGACCCAATCTCCGCAAAGACATAGACAGGATGGAAGTAGTCCAGAGGAGGGTGACTAAAATGGTGCAGTGTCTGCACCAGAGGACATATGAATAGAGACTTAAGGAGCTTAATATGTATAGCCTCGAGGAAAGGATGGAGGGGGGACATGATAGAAACTTTCAAGTACCTCAAGGGAATCAACAAAGTCCAAGATGGTAGCATCTTTCAGAAAAAGAGGTGTACAAGAACTAGGGGACACAATTTGAAGATATAGGGAAATGACCTGAGGTAATGTGAGGAAGTATTTTTTCAGGGAGAAGGTTGTGAATGCATGGAACAGCCTTCCTGAGCAGGTGTGGAGTCAAAAACAGTGGTGGAATTCAACAATGCATGGGACAATCATAAGGCAATTCTAGGGGGTGGGGTTAGGAAGAAGTAGGCCGTTGGTTAACTAAGATCTGTAGCTTATCCATTAGGTAGGGAAATGGGCAGACTGGGTGGGCCAAGCGGTTCTTATCTGCCATCAAATTCTATGTTTCAAGTTTGTAATGCTGTTTTTCCCCAACACCACATAAAGCCCATAGTGGACAGGGATCATTTCGTACCACCACGGCAGCAGCTTCTGAAACCGGTAGGTATTCCATTCCGCATCCTTCACTGAAAACGAGAATAGGGCTAGTGAGCACACGCGACAGACTTTTCCATAGTTGTGTGCCAGCTGTTGGAGGGCATCCAGCTGCAGTGGGTGAGTGGCCTCATACCTCTTCAGTGTCCTTGTTTTACTTGGCCCATAACAACTGCTCTGTCCCTCCAGTGAAAGATGCTGCCACACCTAGAAGCTGCTGTGAACTCAGAAATAGCAACAGATTTGTGTAGCTGGGGGGTCTGGACCAGAAAACCAGCTCCAGAAAAGGGGGGGGAATAATCCATGGGTAGGAATAGTAATGGGGGAGCAACTGCAAGGAAAGTGGGGCTATGGGGTGGTCTAGGGAGGGTGGTGAGCTTGGGGAAGGCTGGTGCTGAAAAGGAGGTCCAGCTACAGGAATGGTGGAGGTGTACCAGGTGGAGGAGAGTTATCAGAGGCTGGTCTGGGGTCTTGATGAGGCGATTACCATTTGCAGGGAATGTGCTAGATCCACATAGGCAGAAATGGTGAATTGGATGTGTCCAGCTCCAGGAGGGTGATCATCTGGGATGGGAGGCTGGTCTGGAGATGGGAGTGGTGGTCCAGCTACTGGGAGAGTGCTCAGGGAAGGGGGCTGGTCTGTGGTCAGGAAACAACTAGTTGCCGGGATGGTTGTCTGCTGGGGGTTGTGGGTGAAGAGCATGCAGTCCTGGGGATGAAAATGACCAGATGTAGGGTAGATGGTTGGGTTAGGGAGCTGGTCTAGTGCATAAGGTGAGTTCAGCTGTAGATACAGTGGTTGACTGGGGTGGGTGCTAGTTTGTGTGATTGGGAGTGCAGCTGTAGAGACATTCACCTGTGGGGGAGGATAGTCTGGAGACTTGGGGTTAATCCAGCTGCTTGGAGTTTGCATGGCATGGGGCTGGATGCTGGTCAAGATGCATGGAGGAAGGTCACCTGATGGAAGAGGCTGGGCTGTAGAGTGGTGTAGCTCCAGGGAGGTTGCCCAACTTGGGGAAGACTGGGTCCACGTGCTTGTCAGTATGCATGGCTGAATGAGTTAGCTGTGCATGGAGAGGGAGAACGGTCCTCTCGGCTCGTCTGGTCCACCCAGATAGATTTTATTTCCCCGAAGGTACCTGAAGAACACAAAGTGGATGTGAAAAGACAGTTGTTTGGGACTCCCCTGAGTGAAGGAATAACAAATACAAATACTACCGATGGACTCAGGCACAAGCGGTGCAGGAGGGGAGAGAAGCCGGTCGGATGGCTGGGTCGGGAGATAGGATCTATGGTCTACAATATCACTGGGCTAAACCTTGAACTAAACCTTGAACTTTTTAACCTAAAAGGGATTGTCTCTTGGACTAAAAGCTGAAATAAAGCTAAGGAAACCTTTTGTGTTGTGGCATTTAGAGGAGAAATGTATTGCTGTCATATTATTATTATCTGTCTTATTCTCCCTGGCGTATAGGACTGCCACATGGTCATATTTTTTTTTTTCACATTTTTTAACTAGAATTTAATGTTTCTAATTTTTGTTTTTTTTAGTAGTTTTATTATTGATTTTATAATTGAGAGAATAGTATTCTTTATAATCCTGTGTTTGTAAAATTTCATGCCATTTTATAATTAGCTGTGACGCATGATCCAGGCTTGCCAGGTGTATTTAACTGGCAGGTACTAGCTAGGTATAATCATTTGGGAAGTTACAAGGGAACTGCAAGCTGCTTTTCTTATATGGGGCAGAGGATTACCATAGCATTACCTGAGTCAGATTCTAAATACTTATGTTAAACTAGCAGGCAAGCAAGTAAGCAAGCAAGCAAGCAAGAAGGTATGTAATTGTGAACGATGCTTGTAGCATCAGTATAGATAATTATTTTGCTGTGGTCTGCTAAGTTTGCAGTTTTACTCACTGTTCTCGTTACTCCTTATGAGCCTCAGTGGGAGAGAAGTGGATCGCATTGACAGTCAAGCATAGACAATACCTATGAAGCAAGTAAGTTAAACAATAAAACTATAAAACAGAGTTTAATGCTGTGGGATGTATAACCTCAAGTTTTAATGGGCCTGGATTCGGGTCACAGCTGCTAGTAAATTCAAATTTTGTGCATGCGTGTTTATTGGTTAATTTACAATAGAGCCTGTTTTTTGAGTTTTGTATGCCCTTTCAGGCCTTTGGACGAGAAAGCAAAGTGTTCATATTTTTCCTTAATATAGTGGAACGAAGACATCTGGTAGTTATTAATTTTATGAGAAGCTGCGAACTGCCTGCTTGTGCTTTTTCTCCAATACCCATTCTGTGAAAGTGGCTATCACACGGACTTGAGCATTGTTTAAGAAGGGTTTATAGAGACTTTTGAGCATTCTGGCAAGCATCTTTTGGATTCACTCTTGAAGAACCGGAGCGGATCATTTTCTACAAGCAATAATAAGCGATCCTGTGACTTTCCAGAGGGCATCAGTATTTGCACCAAGTAAACTCTTAACTTTCAGCCCTTTCATGTGCTCTCTAATTTAGAGATTATGATCATTTGCTGCTATTGTTAGATTTAAGGGCTGCTGGTGTCGCAGGGAAGAGTTAAGGAATACTGAATAATGAATCTTGGATACCAGTTAAGACACATTGGAACTTGTCTTCTGTTGCTAGTTTTCACAATATTATATATGTTGGATGTTTGATTAAATATTTTTTGCTTCTGATATATTTTCTTCTAGCTAAGATAGGTAGCCATAGATCTCAAAGTTATTGAGTAGAGTTATAGCTGTCTCCTCTGAATACTATAAAAACTGCAAATACAATTATGCAAAAAAGGGGGAAAAAGAAACCAGAAAATGAAAAGAAAAAAAGCTCAACAAAAGACGAAGCTAAAAGGGGATCTGAATAAAATTACACATTTTCTAAATTATCCAGAAGAGCATATTGAGTTAAGAGGCGATAAGAAAGTTATAAGGAAAATGTTTGAGCCTAAAATGACATCATCTCCTGCATCCCCTGTATTAATACAGAAAGAGGAGGTCCATGCATGTACCCATCCTCTAATGAATTATATTAGAAAACTGGAGGATGAGATACAAATAGTTGAAATACACAAAATGGAAAAAAAAGACAAGTGATATTGGCCCTGAATTACATGTCTCTGATCTGATTAACATAGAAGAGAGTATAGAAAAAGATACTGGACAAAATGTCATCATTAATAGAGAAGATGAGGGGCATAATGACTGGTTGTCTAGTAATTGCCTGTTAAAGGATAAAGGGAAGCTAACTTCAGGTGATGATTGTATAACCAGGGAACCAATATGCTTGTTAAGTTCAAGTTCAAGCCCAAGTTCAACTCAGGGAGTGGAAAATCAGGATGTTAATAATGGAACCTTCCTAGAAAAGTATGAATCCTTTTTATCCCCATATATTAAGGAGTATAATACTAATGTGCCACCTTATTATGAATCAGGCAAATATGTACAAGAAAGGGAGTCACAAGATTTGGAAGCTCAGATAGCTGAGCAAATGGATGGAAACACAAGTCATCTGGTCAAATTTAATGAAAAAGGTGATGATGGGAAGTGATTCATTACATAAAATTCTGCTGGATTTAAAGAAAGAACAACACTTTATCAATATTCAGCTTTTGAAATTGGCCACTTTTTTTCGTGTTTTTATGGATATATATGTTAAAAATATCAATAACAATAATAATAACTGTGACTGTAATGGTAATGGTGGTAAGGGTAGAAAACAAGAAACTGTAAATGAGTGCATAGCCAGAGCTGAGATGGCTGAGTACAACAATAATAATGAAAGTGGGCTGCCATCTAATGGAGATAGCATAAATAATGTAAAAAAATGTAGAAAATAAGGAATTGTCTAAGTCAATAGAAGCTATAACAAATAAAATTGCAGCAAAGGAAATTAAAGAAATAGATCTTTTAGTGCAAGATTTAAACAATAGAAAAAAGATTAAAGAAGCAAGGTCTAAATCTCTAACAAATGGGAATATGCAATTAAAGAGGAAAGTAATAAGCCAGGCCGAAATAGGAAAGGAAAAAAAGGAAAACAAGGAAAACTTGGATGAAGTAGGCAAAGGTGAATTATTACTGGAAAATAAAGTGAGATTTAAAGGAAAGAATCAATGCAAAGGAGATGAATTATTAGCAGAACAAAAAAAATAAAAGAATAGCTGAAGGAGACTTACTGCCAACAATATTTGTGCACAGGCTGCCGAATTAAGAAATGAGAATAATTACACATTGAAACTGGCAGTTTATAATCTGCTTAAAGGTCTGTTGGAGCATAACGTGAATTGGCAAGATATAAAATCAACATATCGTTATAAAACCAGTATAGCAAAAGGATGGATTTGTATAATTCTCAAAGATGGGAATAAAAGGAAAAATATTTTGTTGAAAAAGGAGAAATTCTCAGAAATGGGGATTCTATTGGATATTACTATAAGAGAAAGGCAGGAACAACAGATAAGACAAGATAAAAAAGAGATAAGGGGGAATGTGTGAGAATGTAAGGAAAGATAAGGTGGAAAACAGCTATAGACAACCAAGGATAACAGCCTATATGGCACCTATTGAGACTGTGCATAATATAGGGAAAGAGAAAGAAGATGTTTTTAACAAAAGAGGTAGAAGACAACTGGGGAAAAGGCTCAACAGCTCAGTTGCTTTAGAGCTAGATGATCAACTAGAGGGAAAGAATATGCTGGAATCGGTTGCTTCATCAAGTACAGCTAGTAGTGAAAGCATGTTAAATACACAGGAATTGACAAACTGACCAGCGATGGACAATGTAGCTACTGACCCCATAGATCTACTTAGCTGGAATGTGGCAGGTTTGAAAGAAAAATTATTATGTAAAGAATGTAAGGAATGGTTAAAAATGACCCCTATTCTATTTTTACAGGAAACTTGGCTAATAAGGGGACAATCCAACATACTAGAGGGCTATACTTCTTGGGCAGTGGATGCCAGAAGGGATAAGAAATGTGGCCGACCTAAAGGAGGCTTAATGATTCTAATAGATACTTCTTTGAAGTATAGAGTGCTGGAGGCTAATGTGTCCTTTAATTACTTTATGTATATTATTATAGCAAATGATGCATTTAGGTGGGCTCTATTCAACATCTACATTCCTCCAAAATTAAAGTTACAGAACTATGAATCAGTCTTAAATCTGATAGGTAGTAGAGTGGAGTCAGTCAAAAGCCGATTCGTAGGCCTAAAAATAATTATGGCTGGGGATTTTAATGCCCATATAGGGAATTTGTTAGAAGAGCAGTCTGGGGACTGGTGTATAGATGATGCTCTGAATATACCAATACGAACTTCCAAACAGACAAGTGTATCAAAATATAGTAAGAAAGCTATTCAATTATGTGAAAAATATAACCTTAGAGTATTAAATGGAAGAGTAAAGGGAGACAGAAATGGACAATTTACATTTTTGACAAAAAGAGGTAGGAGTGTTTTGGATTTATGCCTGATTGAAGCTTTTGATTATAACTTAGTAGAACAATTTAAAGTGATGAAGCTCTGGGATAGTGATCATTTCCCTATTATACGTAAAATTCATGTTGATTTAGTAGTAAAAACAAAAGATGAGAGAAAGGAATATGATGCAGGCAAGTTTACGTGTATTACATATGGTAAAAGGATCAAGTGGAACAGCTTTACAAAACAAGTCTTGGATAATTTAGTTAACAACGGACAAGTAAAAAATATAATAAACAAATTTACATCTAATTGCACAGTGAAAGGGGAAGAACAAATTGCGATGTATGATGAGTTGATAGCGATTATTGTTGGTACTTTAAATTATCAAAAAATATAGTAAATCCAATGAATAAGGGTGCAGAACATCAATTGTTTGATTGCAAATGTTTTATATTAAGGAATGAGATTAAGAGAGTAGGTAAATTAAGACTAAAACAACCAACTATGGATATTTTGAGGGCTTTTCACCTGCTGAAAGCTGAATATAGATCTGCCTTAAAAGAAAAAAAAAGGCAAATTATAGGAGATACCTTTGGGGAGAACTTTAAGCTAGTATTGTGAACAAAGATATGAAGGCATTTTGGGAATTAGTTGCCTATGGATGCAACAAAGAAATTGCGCAATATAATATTGTAGGCATGATTTCGGAAGATAGTTGGATCAGACATTACAGGAACATTTATAATTGTTCTAGGGTAGATTGTAATGAAAATAAGGAAGCTAATGAAAGTATAAGGAATTTTTGTTATAATTTTTCATGTAATTTTAGTATGGAGGAAGTAAAAAATGCAATCAGTGCACAAAAAAGAAATAAGGCAGCAGGAGGTGATAGTATTCCTGTAGAGCTGTTACATAATAATTTGGATCTTTGGGCCTTTATTCTTACACAATTGTTTAATGATATAAATATTATTCTCTGTTTACCTTAAGCTTGGAATAAGGGAATAATTGTACCACTCTTTAAAAAGGGGGGTAAACAGGATCTGAAGTGCTATCGTCCTATAACACTGCTTCCTGTTTCACAGAAAATCTATTCTAGACTGATTTTAGATAGGCTGTTGACTTGGGTTGATGAAATTTAATATATTTCAAGATTCCAATGTGGCTTTAGAAAGGAATGCGGGACTATGGATTTGATTTTTACACTTAATTACTTATTTGATATTTATGTAAAGAATAAAAAAGGAGTCTTATATGTTGGCTTCATTGATATTAAATCAGCATTTGATCAAGTAAATAGAAATAAACTATGGAATTTATTGGACAGCCTGGGAATTGATCATCACTTGTTAGCTATTCTAAAGAAGCTACATATAGATACTACAGCAAGCATTAGATATGGCCGCGATGGGGCACTGTCTAAAGAAATTAAAGTTGCTTGTGGTATAAAACAGGGATGTCTATTGGCATTGATACTTTTCAATCTTTATATAGAAACACTTGTTAGAAATATTAATTTGATTGATACTTTTGCACCTAAAATAAATAATGTATCTATTCAAATCCTTTTATGTGCAGATGATGTGATAGTGATTTCTTAAATGGCAGCTGGCCTACGTAAAGCAATGTTTAATGTTATGGACTTGCTGAGAGCTCTAGAATTGGAACTGAATGTAAATAAATCTAAAATTATGGTATGTGGACAAAAACATAAGAAAGAAAGTAAAGAATGGGAAGTTGGGCATTGTAAAATTGAAGAAGTTTCAAAATATAGATATTTGGGAGTAATTTTTGTTAAAAAAAGTATCCTGGTTGCTGCATATGGCTAAGGTTAAGTCTAATGCAGTTAAAACTTCTAGTGCAACTAAAAGCTTTGCTTATAAATTTGCTAATAATTCATTTGTGGCCTTAAAGAAAACATTTGATATTAAATGTGTTAGTCAGTTGCTTTATGGTAGTGAAATATGGGGGCTTTATATGGAGAAGTATAATATAGAAGTAATTCAGAACTGATTCATGAGATTGATGCTGAATTTACTCGGAGACTGCCCAGTTGGTTTTATTAGATTAGAAACTGGGTCATATCCCATAAAAATGAATATTTTGATTAGTGCTACTAAATGGTTTTGTAAAATACTGAAAATGAAAGATGGTAGATAACCAAGGATGTGTTGGAATGATTTTATAAATAAACAAGCTTATGGGATAAATAATGGATGGTTTGAAAAATTGAATAAAGAGTTATTGAGGTCTGGCCTAGTGGATATTAGGAATGGGAAAGTAGCTAATAGTCCTGATTTATTTGTGAAGGAAGTAATTGTAAGGCTAAGCGATATTGCAATGCAAGAAGATCTAGGAAAGATACATGAGTCTGATTCAGTAGGGCTATATTCCAGTATTAAAATTAATTGGGGTATGGAGAAGTATTTGGTAAATTGCGAAAATTATAAACACAGAAATTTGTCATGTTGGATAAGGCTGGCTATCTTTGTGTAACTCGTTCTTCAATTTTCATAACAAACTGTATGGATTGAATATAATAAAATGTAATTGTGCTGATAAAAATGATATCGAGATTGCACACATACTAACTGAATGTGAAATATGGCAAGACAAAAGAAGGAAATGGCTAATTCCACTGTTTGGGATGCAATGCATTGATGTTAGGTTAATGTTAAAAATGCTTGAGATTAAACATATGTATGGGCTTGCAAGATTTTTTATGTGACTGAATGGCAACGAGTTTTATACCATAAGATTGTAATCTGTTAATCAAATAAGGTATATGGTGTTAGTATTAATATGTTCTTTATGGATGTAACAAATGTGTTTTATACAACCTTTTTAACAATAAATAAATCTAAATCTAAATGAAACTTGGGGAAGGCTGGGGCTGGCAGGGTTTCTAGCTGCATGAATGATGGTCAGCTTTTGGATGTTAAAAGCACATTGACTCTGGGGGTTGGCGCTGGTTTGTATGAGGTTTCAGCTTAGTGTCTGTAATGCTGTTTTGCTGTGAGACTGCATGTAGAAAACTTTTAAGCTTTCCTGTGCCCCTCAAACTGTGGTCTGGGGCCAAGTATCATTTGCACCACTGAAGCAGCAGTTCTGTGTTGTTAAAACCACAGATATATTATATTCTGCTTCCCTGTCCCAAACTGCAGATAGTGGCTGGGGAGCCCACAGGTAGTCTTTTCTTCAACTCTGCTCCAGCTGTTGGGGGTGGGGGGCATCCAGCCACAGTGGGTGGTTCCATACCTCTACAGTGTCTCTCATTTCACTCAGCCCCACAGAATTGCTTGGTCATGTAAAAGTGCTGCCATACCTAGAAGGTGCTGTGAACTCAAACATAAAAACAGAAGTGCAGCTGTTATGGGTGGGAGGTGCTGGGGGTGTATAAGGACTAATGACCAGCTCCCAAAAAGATAAGCCTGGTAAGTTGTTGGGGAGGGGGATGTCCCATAGGTGGAAATGGTATTGGGGTGACCAGCTACAAGGAGAGTGGGAGCTTTGGCGTGATCTGGGAAGGGTGCTTAGTTTTGGGAAGACTGGTCCTGGCTCTGTAAAGGTGGTCCAGTTACATGGAGTGTGGAAGTGTTCCAACTGCAGTGAGCTTTACTGGAGGCTGATCTGGGGACTGGAAGAGTGGTCCAGCTGCAGGGGGTGGGGGTAGTCCATAGGCAGAAATGGTGGCTTGGGGTTGATCCAGCTCCAGGTGTGGTGGTCATCTGGGGTGAGAGGCTGGTCTTTGGATGGGGGATCCAGATCCTGTGAGGGTGCTCAGTGTTTTTTTTTGGAGGGGGCCGGTCTGTGGTTAGGAAAGGTCTAGCTTCAGGGAGAGTTGTCTGCTGTGTAGTGCTGGTGAAGGGCATGGTAGGGTGATCCAACTGCGGGGAAGGGGGAAGTCTTGGGGATGGAAGGAGGTCCATATGCAGTGCAGTGCAGGTGATCATGCTAGTGAGCTGGTATAGGGCATAGTGTGGGTCCAGATGTAGATACAGTAGTTGACCGGGGGGTTAGTTTGTGTGCCGGGGGGGCAGCTGAGGAGACTTTCGCCTGCTGCAGGGAGGATAGTCTAGGGACTTGGGGGGGATAATCCAGTTACATGGAGGTTGTGTGACATGGGGCTGGATGCTGGTCCAGATGCAGGGAGGCTGACTGGAGGAAGAGACTGGGCTGTGGGGTGGTGTATCTCCAGGGAGGTTGCACAACTTGGGGATGGCTGGGGCTGGAATGGTTCCCAGCTGCATGGAGGATAGTCAGCTGGAGAGGCAGACCTGGTCCAGTTCCTGGAAGGGTGATCCAGTGGTGGTAGGGTGATCATCTATGTGTTATCAGGGCTCATCCTGGCACCTAATGATGGTGGCTGTGGTGTTTGGAACAGAATTTCTGGGGGTACATAATGGGAAAACCTTGACTCCTCGGAAGAACTATTGACTACTAATAGACATAACTATTATTAGTCAGAGTTTATCCATCAGAGTCAATATTTTCTCTTTATAGTCCTCAACAGATAACTCTTTTCAGACAGCTAGGAAAAAATAAGACTACAATGGCAACACACAATCTGCAAGCAGGGAGATGTCAGTCATAGCCTAGGTAGTTTTAATTCAGAGACTCCTTTATACAATTATCCAGTGTGAATCTTTCCACAAGTTAGATTTTATTGTGTATGGGATTTGTGATAATGCATATAAGTTTTAGGTTTTGCAGTTGTGCATTTCACTGCTAATACGGATGTTGCTGTTGCTGGAAGCATTAAAACTCGCTCATTAAGAACATCCCTCGTATTCAGTGCCTGATGCATGACCAATGCAGCCTGTTCACCCTTTATCAATGATTCAAAATGTAGATGGTTACCCCAACCCATGGTAGTCTGGTAGTTCCCCCTACACCATCCATCCTTCACTTGCAATAGCACCCAGCAGGCTGTGTGCAATACTGCCATGGTAGTCTTGTGGATCATCACACATCCTTAACGTTACCTGTATCTCCCTGTTAAGTCTCATGGACCCCCTGTTCCCGATCACCAATCCTTCATATAACCTGTATAACACTAGTAGTCCAGCTGTCCTCCACACTACATCAGATCACCACTTCCACACCTTGTCATCGGCCGAGGACCCTTGTCCCACCCACCTCTTGGCCAAAGCGCCACTTACTGTTACAGCAGAGAGTTGGCTGGCACAGCCCTCATGGAGCACATCCAATAGTGAGATCATGCTGTGTGACTGTTGGACTGCGTCTGGCACAGGAGGTGAACAGAGGGCTGTGCCGCCTGCCACTCTACCACTGCCATAATAGTGAGTGGTGGTCAGGGTGAAGGGTGGTGTGTGCCAGTGGCTCTCGATAGGTGACTATTTGGTTGTTGGTGATAGGATGGGGGGCCACTAGTTTACTAAAAATTATACGGGGAACATGAAGGATTGGTGATCAGGAGCATGGTGGGCCACTAGACTACCAAGTAAACATGGGTAACATTAAGGATGGGTCATGAGGGTGCTGCTAGACTACCATGGCAATATTGCATGCACTCTACTGTGTGCTATCACATGTACAACTCATCAGGCTGTGATGCACGCATGCACAACACTGAATATGTGGACCGTACTAAATGACAGTGTTAGTGCTACCAAGGATAGCAGCATCCATAACAGCAGTGACATGCCCAATGTCAAATGATCAAACTTATATAATTATATAACTTGTGAAAAAAAATATAATAATCCATTAAAAAAATAGAAAGGTTAGTGCCCATGCTAACATGGTTTAAATGTAAATGTAACGTAATGTCATTAGCACGTGTGCTATCCTGGGTTTGTGGGAGTGCTCATCATGGGACTATATACAGAAGCACTGTGAGCGTCCCTAAACCAAGGCACTACAATACCGCTGCACCTATATCAATGATGGTGTCTCCTTTTGAATACCAGTGCAGTGGGATATTAAAGTATTTCTGCACTGTAAACAGATCCACAAGCAGAGCTGTTTACTGCAGTTAAAAACCTTTACTTAGTTGAGACCTTAGCAGTGCCTTCTCAAAGGCAGGGGGGCTGTAGTTGCCTGCCTAATCTCCCAGTCCCTGCCATGGTACAATACCCTGGTGATCCACTCCACCCCAACCTCCATCACTCTTTTCCTTTTGCATGCTATATGACTCTAAATAAGTCACTTAACCTCCCCAGTTTTCCCTGGATGTCCTTAAAAACAAACACCTATGCCTAGTGGTCCCTACTTGCTTACCAAAGAATAAAATGTGAAATAAAAAATAAGATTATTAATAAATGTTCCCACAATACTTAAATGTACCTTTCTTTGATGCATTTCTTTCCAGCATCACTCACTTCCTTGTCTGCTGTCACTGCTGCAGCTACCTCATTGCGCATGTGCGACTACGTTATAAGTTGTGCTAGAGTAGTGACTTAACTAGTGCAGCACAACCACTATTTTATGTAATCACACCAGCACAACAGGTAACAGTAATTGAATTTTATATGGAACCACAATAAGTCCACATTGCAACAGAATCCTCCTCTCCACACTAGTTCTTCAATCATCCTCTGTGGTCCTCTGCCAGCAACCCTTGGGGATCCATTATGGAGGTTCCATTTGGTGTCCCGGGTCACAATTTTGGGTGTCATTATTAGATCTCCCTGTTCTTCAGTTGCACCAGATGGGGGGATGTGCCTCTGACCTACCCCTGCTTACCCTCTCTGTGCCCACCCATGTCCATCCACGTCAACTGGGCAACCTTGGATTTAGCAGATGCAGACCAGTTGGCCAATGGATGGGGGTTGGAGACCCTCTGAATTCCAGTCATCTTGGCCTGGAGAGGTACTTACAGATGGGGCTGCACGGCTGTATCCAGAAGGTCCTCATGAAGGCTGCCTTATCACAGGGGTGAGAGAGGATCTGCTGTCTTATCTCGGGGGAGAGAGGTTTGTCAGCCTACTCACTAACTGCCCTCTTGCAGTGGATGGAGGGCAGTATGGGGCAGAAAGGCATGCACCGGCATCCTTGCATCAGTGGGGATGGGGGACAGGAGGAAAAATGAGCCGGCAGGCTCCATGATGGCCATACAAGTTCCCCAGCTGGACCCCAATGTCTGGATTTTGCTCCTGGAGTGGGGGTAATGCCAGTGCCCCTTTACCCTGGTCCTGCCAAGAGGGGGTACCCATGGGGGATTTAGAAGGGTGGTGGTCAGGGGACAGTGCAGCCAGAGGCTGAGCCCCTCAGAGGGAGGAACTGGAGCCACCTGCTGGGCTTTGGGAGCCAGAAATCTATATAGAAAAGAAAGAAAAACAAGAGACCAACCCACCAGACAACCATGCTACCTCATCTGGGCTAACCTGGAAGTCAAGACCAGCCTCCCCAAGTTAAATACCCTCCCTAGACCACTTTTCAGCCTCACAACTTGAATTCACCCCAAGGAGGGTGAAGAGTCACATCAAGTTGCTGCAAGGCAGCTCTCTCCTCCTGTGAGGGACTGGGGACTCTCCGGTCACTGGCCACCACCAGATGGAAGATGGATGTCGGTGCTAACCTGAGGGAGCTGAGTAGGCTTCATGCATCGTGCGTGCCCCTCCATGCACACATGATGACCATGTGCTTGGGAACAGGGGAGAAAACATAGTAAATAAAACTTCAGAAATTGAAAATAGTGTTTTATTTATTTAAACATGTGATGTCTGGGCAAGGCACATTGAGCCAAGGCTCATCTCCAGGTGCGACCTGGAAAAAAAGAGAAAATATTGACTCTGATGGATAAACTATGACCAACAATAGTTATGTCTATTGATAGTCATAGTTCTCCTAAGTAGTCAAGATTGTCCCATTATATACCCCAGAAATGTCTGGTCCAATCGCCACAGTCAGCATCATTAGGTGCCCATATGAGCCACAACACCACATGGCTAAATACCCTCCCCACCACTGGATCAGCCTTCCAGGAGCTGGACTAGGCCTCCCTCTTCAGCTGACCATCTTCCATGCAGCTGGAAACCCTTCCAGCCCCAGCCTTCCCAAGTTGTGCAACCTCCCTAGAGCTACACCACCCCGCAGCCCAGGCTCATCACCCAGCTGACCAAGCCTCACTGCATCTCAACCAGCATCCAGCCCCATGTCACACAATCTTCATGGATCTGGATTACCTCTCAAGTCCCCAGACTATCCCCGCTTCACAGGCGAATGTCTCTGCAGCAGACCCACCAAGCACAGAAACTAGCTCCACCCCATCACCTGTCACTTTTTCAACAGCTGGACCCACCCTAAGCCCTGTACCATCTCCCTAGCCCATCCATCTGCCCTATATCTGGACCTTCCTTCCATCCATTCCCTGGAGTGCACTCTCCCCCCAGCTGGATCACTCACAGACAACCCTACCTGCAGTTAGACCTTTCCTAACCTCAAACCAGCCCCCCCAACCCTGAGAAGCCTCCTAGGGTGCTCACCCCCTAAGCAAGTATGAAAGTAGTGAAGAAGGTGTACAGTGAGCAAATGGGTGGGCATGTACAGTTGCAGGGAGGGAAGGGAGCATGGTTGAAAGGTGGTATCAATGAATGCAAGAAGCCTTGGAAATAAGGCAGCAGATATGCATTCTCTATTGGCTGTGGAGAGGGTTGACATTGCAGCAATCACAGAGACATGGACCACATACAGTAGTATCTGGACTGGGACATGATTGCACCAGGGATTAGAAATACAGGAATGACAGGACTAAAGTGAGAGGAGGTGGGTCAGGTGGTGATCTATGTAAAGGAAGGGATAAAGTACATCAGGAAGGAGTGGGAGGAAAGGAGGACAGAAGCTCTGTGGATGCCGTTTCGGGATGCAACAAAACTGGGCAATGAGGTGCCGCTGTACATCTACATGGAGGAAGGGATGTGTGTATCACCTCTTTACCACCTTCTGTGTGACTACTGTTGTAGTGCAACAAGATTGCAGAATAAATAGGAGGGGAAGATGCTGGTGGATCTTCATTGTGTATGCACGTCTCAGCATTCCCAGGTTTCCTTGGCCCTCCTTGTGTGCCAATGTTCTTGGGAGCAGAGACCCAGATGCAGTATATCACAGTGGTTTAGTGCTCTTATTGGCAAACCTGGAGATATGGGCTTGAATCCCATATCACCCATTTGCATACTGTGTGACCCTGAGCAAGTCACGTAATTTCTTTGTGCAACAAAGTCGCACCTGGAATCAAGCTTCAACTTAGTGTGCCTTACTGGTTAAACAATTTCCCCTTCCCCAATCCCTTTCCCTTTTCACATGGTCAGAAGCTGGTTATGCATGCATCTAACAAGGAAAATAATCTTTATAATCGTGATATTCCAGAACTTAATTAGTTACCTCAAATGTACCCAAATACCACTATAGTATAAATATGTGTTGTATTCGAGCAGCTCCCTTATACATTTTTCCAGCTGTTAAATCTGACTATAAACAAATTGAAAATTGGCTTGGCCTAAGGTGTTTATTAAAAATAAATCAATGATTAAAAAAGTAGTATGATGTTATTACTGCAAGCATATGTCTACAGCTTAATGAAATATAACTTATTGTCTGCAGGTCATAACAGAAGTTTGCTGATTGCTTATCAGGTAAGTATCATGTTTAATTTCTCATTAATACTGAAACTATTGTTAGAGAACATTTGATTCTTTTTGCATTCTTAAAACCATTTCTTTCTTTCACGGAAAAAAAATTATTTGAATGATGACGTCACAACGTGATGATTTAAAAGTTTAATACATTCTTCGACTTAAGATAAGAAAAAAATGATTGAATTCAACATTGAATAATCATACATCAAAAAGTCATTAATTACGTATAGGTAAATGTTTTCATTGCACATAATTTAGTTGATATGACATGAAGTGTGTGTAACCTTTTTAACTGTGTTTATTACGTTATTAACTATGTATGATTGATATATTGTATCTACTCCCCATCTTCTCTTATGTACTTCTGCCCTATCCTCACCTAGCAGCTACCCTTGCCGTAATTTCCCTGTGCTCTTCACCCCTACTCCAAATCCTCCTTTTTCTTTGTTCCTTCTACTCCCCCTTTCCTTCTCCCCCCACCACACCTTAGTTTAGCACTACTTTCACCACAAGTGCACCCTCTGTAACCTTCTTCACTTGCTCTAGTAGGTTAGCTTACCAAGTCCCTGACTGCCTAGCCCCCTTCTACTTATCCTCCCCTGGTCCTTCTGTCTACTTTTCCCCTCCTGCAGCTTAACTTGACAATGCCTTTGGCTGCACCCCTCTACCTTCCTTCTTATCTCTCCCTGCTCCACCCGTACTTCCCTTTTGACCCTATCTCCTCCCTTCACAACCTTAGTTGTGTATACCAAAACGTGACGGAATCTGTATATAAGAGTTAACTTGATGTTTCTTGAATTTTAAGAATTCTTCTGTTAGTCTTCCCTCAATGTATGTAATCCCTTCCCACTGACATGGAACCTTTGTAAATGAGAGCCTGCACTGAAAGGTGTTAATCAGAGACCTTAATAATAAATAAAACTAATAATCAAATCTAGTCCTGCATGTAACTAATTTGTTTACTTAAGACTGTTACTGATGTAACATCACCAGCAAATGTTGGGATTCTCATTATAAATCAACTTTTTTGGAAGTCATCACAATCAAAGTAAGTACAGCTAAGAAATTCTACAAGCTATGACCTGGGGAGTGCAAACTGAACCCACATTTCCATCTACCTTGTTGCTAAAGGGATCTGCATGCCTTTGAGAACCATTCACAACTATTTAAACAAAGGGAAGACATTGACAAAGGGTTTTAACTTCCTGCATATGCGCCAGGCCTGAGTTCAAGGAACTTAACACATCCTTTGTCTTGTTACTGTAGATCAAACAGTTTACTGGTCCTTTTCCTGTGGATTTGATTATTTTACATCATTTGGCAATGGGGAAAATCCTCCCCCTGGAGGCACACCACCAAAATTGATCTGTCCCTGCTCATGTGTGAGCCTTGGGCACATCTAGCCACATTGTATACAACTATTCCAATGTTACATTTTCGACATTATCACTTAGCATACTACAGTTCAAAACAGAAACGCAACCTCTCTCTGACTGAACTCTGCCTACACACCCTGAAACTTGTGCTCCTCCTCCTGCTGCTATCAGGGACTGTACACCCTAACCCTGGACCAAACACCTCCAACCAAAACAAACCAACAGGCACTCTCTCAATCATGTGCCTGAACATCTGCAGTTTACTTCCTAAGCTTGATGCACTGCAAGCTTTTACCACCCAAAACAACCTGAATATTCTGTCCGTAGTTGAAACTTGACTCAGCCCAAAGATTCCTGACCAGGCAATCACCCTTCCTGGCTACAAAGTCTTCCGGGTTGATTGTAAGTCCAAAAAGAGGTGGAGGGTGTGCCTTATATGTGAAGGACACTTTCCGAGGACACCCCATTGATTCCAGTCTTTCAGCAACTCCTGCTCAGATTCTTCCCATCAGACTCCTATTAGGCACCCCACCATAAGGCCCTCACAGTTGTCACTGTTCACATACCTCCTAAGGAACAGGGACCTGGTCTAACCGCTGTCCTTGACTTTGTCAAATTCCACCCATCAGACTCCGAAATCATCCTTCTTGGTAACTTTAACATTAATTGGCTCTCAGCTGAAGGTGGGTCATTTAAGGACTGTGTTATATCAGCTAGCCTGACTCAAATGGCTGACTATGCAACCAGAAAGAACTACAGAACTGGGACCTGCACCCTACTTGACTGGATCCTAACCAACCACCCATCTCGGATCATGAAAACCTCAGTCCTCCATGACTCACTCAGTGACCACTCTCCCATCAGCTGTACCTGGTCAAATAAATTCGATGAGCTCCCTCCAAAAATCATCACCAGCAGAGTTCTAGCCCGTGGTCAGCTACCTCACCTCAAATCACATCTCCGTCTGCAGGACTGGTCCCCCATCTTCAAGGCAACAGATACTAATACTGCACTGGAGCAATTTATTCACATTTTCAATGAAGCCTGTAATAAATTTGCCCACCTCAAAAAGGCATAAAGTTAAATTGCTCAGTAACCCTTGGCTGTCAGGAGACCTCCTAAAAAACTTAAATCCAGGGACCACCTCTGGGAACTGGCTAGAAACTCCAGTAAGCAACTCGACATCCAGAATTATAAACGGGCATGGAATGAGTGCACCAAACCAATTTGGCAACAGAAATCTGACTACTGTAAAAAATGCCCTCACTAACTCCTGGGGAAATGGGAGGGATTTCTGGAAAAATATTAAAGATGTCACTGGGAAGCAGTCAAAATCATCGCCGAACATACTCAACATAAATGGGCACACTACACTTGACCCTAAAACTATTGCAAACATTTTTGACATCGCTTTCACTGACCTTAGCAGTGTTCTTCCCTCTGACTTCTTCCAAGATGCATCAACTCCCACCCCCAACTCCTCCACCCATGCCTGTCACCCACCTTTCTACATTAAAGCACTAAAGAAACATCAAGTCCGAAACTAAGTTGCCAAAGCCATCAACAAATCTAGAACAAGCAATGACACACTTGACCTCAAGCTACTGGCCCTAAAGCTTGATGAGGTACTTGGGCCCCTCACCAAGATCTTTAATCTCTCTCTTTTTCCCTTAGCCAATTCCTAGACAAATGGAAAATGGCCACTGTTACCCCGATTCACAAAAGTGGTGATAAGACTGACCATGCAAACTTCTACTCTGTCTCCATTCTGCCTCCCCTATAGAAGGCACTGGAATGTATAGTAGTGGACCAACTTACTGAGCATCTGGACAATTATAATATTCTCTGTAAACAGCAACATGGCTGTAGAAAAGGTCATAGTACATCCTCTGCCTTACTCAAATTCACCGGCTCCATTCACAGCTCCCTCGACAATGGAAAACTAACTGGTGCTATTTTCATTGACCTGACCAAAGCCTTCGATACTGTCCACCACTCCCTCCTGCTGAGCCAATGAAAAAATGCTGGTCTCTCCAATGATTCAATCTCTTGGTTCAAAACAGCTAATATTTTTCCTAGTCAAACTATCTCTTGTTGGGAGCTGCAATACTGAACATAGGATTTGCAAGAAAGCGAGTTGTGCTCACAACAGAGGAAGGGGGAACCTTTCAATTGTCTTTGCTTTGTAGCAGATATACTGCAGGTGGAGGCTGCTTCTAACTGAAAGGTGAAATAAGGAATTTACAATTATCAGGAAAAGACAGTCTTGTTACAATTCTTAAGATTTTCAGTGCAGGAAGATTTTAAACTCTGGGCGAAACATTTGTCACAAATCCTGAAATAAGTGCAGGTACAGGTTGTGTATTTGACCCAGACAGTAAACTGTTTTGTGTGTTTATCTTTGTTTGCCTTAAAAGGCAATTCCAAACTTTCTCAGGAAGTGATTACATCACAGAGACTTAATCAGCCAATAGCTTGGGTAACAGATCTGAGAACAGTATTATAAGCAAGTGTTTATAGCAAACGGTCTGCATCTGTCCAGGAAGGGAATACGTCTTTTGAGCAATCGGTTTAAATGCTTCATTGGCAAGCTTTTAAACTAGTCAAGGGGGGAGGCACTGATAAGCAGCAGAAAAATCTCAGCCTCTCCCTACAAAACAGGGTACTAAATGGGAAAAAGACCGAGGTAGAAAGGTCAGTGGGAGATGCTGCAACAGAAAGTAAAGCCATCAAAAAAATGGAAAGCAATGAGTACCAATGCACATAGTCTGAGTAACAAGCTTCCTGAATTAGTGGCCTTGATGGAGGAGGAACATCTGGATATCATGGCAGTCACAGAAACATGGTTCGCACAAAACCATGACTGGGACATAAACATACCAGGATACACTATCTACAGGAGAGACAGAAGAGGGTAAGAGAGGAGGAGTAGCTCTTACATAAGGGAAGGAATCAAAGTAACAGAACAAAAGAGAAATGGGGAGAAGAAGCACTGTGGGTAAATTGGAGACCAGCAATGGCACCACAATCCGCACAGGGTTGTATACAGACCCCTTCTCAGGGAGGAAATGGACAAGGAAATGATAGAAAGTATACTTAGTATGGCAAAAGGGAGATATTGCTGATGGGTGATCTGAATATGCCAGATGTTAACTGGAGTGCGGTTTGCAGCCACTGCAAGAGTGGGGTTATTCTAGATGCCCTACAGGGGCATGCCTTAGACAACTAGTATTGGAGCCCACTCAAGAGGGAGCAATCTTAGACCTGGTTCTCCAAATGGAAATGAAGAGAGGATCACAGATGTAGAAGTGGGTAGCCATCTGGGAACTAGCGACTATCGAACAGTATGGTTCACAATAAACACAGCAATAGAGTCAAGCCATACAAAGGCAAAGGTACTGGATTTTAGGAAGGCTGACTTTGCCAACATGGGTAAGTGCCTAAGGAATGCACTAGCAAATGGGCAGGAAGGAGGGGTGGAAGAACAATGGGGAATGATAAAAACTGCCATCACAGAGGCAACAAGCCTGTGTGTGAAGCAAATAAACAAAACTAAACGATGTAAGAAACCACTGTGGTTCTCAAAGGAAGTGGCAGTGAAGGTTCAAGAGAAAAAGAAAGCTTTCAGGAAGTACAAGGAATCACAGAAGGAGCAGGACAGAAAACTGTATCAGTTAAAGCAAAAGGAAGCTGGGAAGGCAGTTGGAACAGCAAAGGCCCAAACCGAGGAAAAGATAGCCAACTCAGTTAAGAAGGGGATAAAACCTTTATAGGTACATCAGGGGCGAAGGAAGACCAAGGGAGGGATAGTGAGGGCTTAATAAAGGGGAGGGTGGGCAGAGGGAGACTGTGAAAAGGCAGAGATACTAAACAAATATTTTTGCTCAGTATTTACAAAGGAAGGGGGGGTACCTAGAACAAACAGTAGAAACACACTGGATACAGAAGTTGATACCAGCCCATTTACAGAAGAAAGGGTTCTGAAAGAACTCTTAAAACTGAAGGTGGACAAAGCAATGGGGCCTGATGGAATTCATCCCAGAACTCTAAAAGAACTAAGGGTAGAATTAGTGACACCACTGACTACCCTGCTTAACAAATCATGGGAGGATGGGGTGGTACCAGAGGACTGGAGGAGGGCAGATGTGATTCCACTTCACAAAAGTGGGAGCAAGGCAGAAGCAGGAAACTACAGACCTGTTAGTTTAACCTCAGTGGTAGGGAAAATGATGGAATCACTTCTGAAGGAAAGGCTTGTCGAGTATCTAGAGGCCAGAGGGGCACAGGACCCAAGGCAGCATGGATTCACAGCAGGAAGGTCATGCCAGACAAATCTGATAGATTTCTTTGACTGGGTGACCAAAGTAGTAGATCAGGGAGGGCTGTGTACATGGCCTACCTAGACTTTAGCAAGGCATTTGACACAGTCCACACAAAAGATTAATATGCAAGTTAGCTAGCCTGGGAGTGGGTCCCAAGATGACAACCTGGGTAAAAATTGGCTGGAAAATAGGACACAGAGAGTAATAGTAAATGGAGTCCACTCTGATGAAAGAGGGTTACTAGGAGTACCGCAGGGTTCAGTATTAGGACAGGGTCCTCTTCAATGTCTTTATAAGCGACATTGCAGAGGGACTGGAAGGAAAAGTATGTCTCTTTGCAGATGACACAAAGATCTGCAACAGAGTTGATGCACAAGGTGGAGTGGAATGGATGAAAAGGGACTTGGCAAGGTTAGAGGAATGGTCAAATGTATGGCAGTTTAGATTCAATGCTAAGAAGTGCAAGGTAATGCACCTGGGAAACAAAAACCCAGGGGAAGAGTACACAATGGGGGGTGAGATACTAACAACAACAAAAATGGAAAGGGACCTGGGGGTAGTCATATCAGATGACCTAAAGGTGGGCAAGCAATGTGAGAGGGCAGCAATGAGGGCTGGGGGGATATTGGGATGCATAGGGAGAGGCATCACCAGTAGAAAACAAGAAGTTATTATCCCTCTGTACAGACAGCTGGTCAGACCCCATCTGGTTTACTGCGTGCAGTTCTGGACACCCAGTCTTTGCAAAGACATAGACAGGATGGAAGCTGTCCAGAGGAGGGCAACTAAAATGGTGCAGGGTCTGCACCGGAAGACATATGAAGAGAGACTAAAGGAGCTTAATATGTATAGCCTCGAGGAAAGGAGGGAGAGGAGGGACATGATAGAAACTTTCAAGTACCTCAAGGGAATCAACAAAGTCCAAGAGGGTAGCATCTTTCAAAAAAAGAGGTGTGCAAGAACAAGGGGGCACAATTTGAAGATAGAGGGTGGGCGGCTCAGAGATAATTTAAGGAAGTATTTTTTCACAGAGAGGTTGTGGATGCATGGAACTGCCTTCCGGAGGAGGTCGTGGAGTCAAAAACAGTGGTGGAATTCAAGCATGCATGGGACAGTCATAAAGCAATTCTAGGGGATGGGGGTAGGAAGAAGTAGGCTGCTGGTTAACTAGGATCTGCAGCTTATCCAGTAGGCAGGGAAATGGGCAGACTGGGTGGGCCAAGCGGTCCTTATCTGCCGTCAAATTCTATGTTTCTATGCTTCTATGTTTCTATAAAAGCTATCTTGAAAACCACTCCTAGAGTGTAAAAATCGGGGATGTGCACTTTGATTCCAAACTTGTCCTCTCTGGAGTCCCCCAGGGTTCAATACTGGGCCCCCTACTCTTCAGCCTGTTCCTTAACACCCTGCTGGACTCCTGCACTGAACATATCACCCTGTATGCCGATGATACAGTAATCCTTGCCACACACCAGGACCCAAAGAAATTGCAAGAAAGTCTCCAACTCAGCTTCTCCTCGGTTGAGAATTGGTTCACAAAGCACAAACTGATCCTTAATCAAAAAAAACCAAGGCCATGATCTTCATCAGCTCCCATAATAAACATAAGCACTTCCAACTCTCCGTTATCACCAGACAAGGTGCCGCACTTGAACAGGTCAAAATCTTTAAATACCTTGTGATCACCCTTGACCCTCACCTCTCCTACACTGCCCACATCGACCATATCATCAAAGCTGCTAACTCCCAGTTAGGCCTGCTATTCCATCATAGGAAACACCTGACGCCCGAAACCCTCGCTGTCACTGTCCAGAGCTCCATCATATCCATCATTGATTATGGCATTATCAATTATGGCTCTGCTACAACCACCACACTCAAATGTGTATCCACCGCCCTCAACAAGGCCTGTCGACTTGTCACTGGCTCCCAATGCCTAACTCACACCTGTGACCTCTATTCTCAAACTGGATGGTTAAATCTTGCCAATCGAATAAAACACCAAACTTGTATTACTACTAAGAAAATCTTGCTGGGCCTTGCCCCCCCCCCCCGGAGTCTGTGCCCTCATGCAACTGAGAATCTACACCTGCCATACCAGGGGATCGAAACCTCAGCTTCTGCAAATCCTGCATTGCCACACAGCACAAGGCCAAAGATCCTTTGCCTACCGGGCCGCTAGTTGGTACAACGGTCTTCCCAGTGACATCTCACCCTCACTATTGTTCAGCACTTTTAAGACTCGGCTCTGCCTAACACTCACTGCCTCCAACCTCTGTGACTGTTGTGGCTAAACATGTCATTTGATTCCATAGCTGAAGATGCCCTTTTGGATCCACATCTACTCCTGTACTTTGCCAGCACCCCCTTCCTATCTTCACCTCCCCTGCTGGCCCATGACAAATGTCACCCGGCTGCACTACCTCTATTCTTACCCGCCTTCCACCTCTCCTCTCCTCTCCTCTCTCTGTTCCCCCTCCCACCTACCTCCCCTTTTCTCCCATCCACTTAGTTTCCCTGATTTCACCCTCCTCCTTTCCCTTTCCCATCCCCAAAGTTTCACCTTATTGTTCTTTTTTCCTCTACAAGAATATGTGTTTTTTTTTATTTTATAAACTGTTATCTTTGCTTATGTTTGTCTCAATTGTACCAATGACATGGAATCTTTGTAAAAGAGCCTCAGCTCAAAGGTATTTGTAATCCTAGAACAAATAAATAAATAAATACACTGATGTAACTTTTAATTAACGATTTGCATTAAATGAATTATATACAAATACCTGGAAAGAAGAGATACACACTAAATGAGAGTTGGGTAAAAAAAGCGTCAGAAGAATGGTAAAGGATAATATATGGTAAAATTCCTACAGCTGCTGCATTATGTATTGTTATAAAATGGGCATAGAATTTCTTGGGCTCTGATTGGCTGATAGCTCTGCCAAGGTCAGCAGAGGAGAGGCTGAGGGCACTGAACATGTACTCCCTGGAAGACAGGGGAGAGAGAGAGAGAGGGGACATGACTAGGACCTTCCAGTACTTAAAAGGGATAAATAAGGTTGATAAGGAGAGTCTCTTTAAGCTAAGTGGCAACCATAACATGATGGGGCACAATCTTAAGCTGGAGGGTGGGAGGTTTAGGGTGGAGGGCAGGAAGCACTTCTTCATAGATAGGGTGGTGGACACTTGGAATATGCTGCTGGAAGTGGTAATCTCATTGAAGACAGTGGGCAGCTTTTAAAGAGGCAGGGATAGGAATATGGGGAAGGTAAGGATCATGGGTAGGGAGGATGGGAGGAGTGGGGATGGGGGCAGGGACTTTAGCTCAAGCTGTGGACCCTGCAGTATGAGCAGACTTGATAGACCAAATGGCCTTCTTCTGATGGTTTCTTCATATGTTCGTATCTATCAGACAACAGAACCCAGGTCTAAAAAGTGCCAGTCCAACTAACTAATCTTTAAAATCAAGAGGTCAGAATGTTCAAATTTGACCTGCTGCCATTTTCTCTCTTGCCTAGCGAGTGATTTTGCAGCTGGCCAACCCACCCCCAAGTCAGTCTTATAGGTTCATAGGTTAATTTTGAGTTCTGTAGACAATTTGTCCTTAATGAACTCACCACCTAATTAATCTATTGATGGTACATGAATTTTTTTGTTTCCCATATATTTATCTAATTTATATTTGAAACTTCCCATGGTTTTATTTTCAATCAAGTATCTGGGTAATTCATTCCAACTTGTTATTACTCTTTGGGTAAAAAAGGCCAGACTTTTGTTGTCTTATTTATGTCACCTTTTAACCTACAGTTGTATGATCTAGTATTTTTATTTTGTTCTACACATCTTTTAAGTCCTATGCGTTCCATTAGCATTTGATCTTTGGTGGCTCAAAATACTAGATATAGATCCCCTCTTAGTAGTCTATAATCAGTTGAGTATAATCCAAAGTTCTGTAGCCTGTTACTGTATGGCACACTGCCATTAAGTTGTCCTCTGACTTTTTATGTTATCCTTCTTTGTACTCCTTCTTTCAATTTCCAACTTCTTACAGTAGTAGCGGCACAGAACTGGGAGCAATATTCCAAATGTGGTCATACCAGACTGGTATAAAGTGGGAGGATTACCTCTTTATCTCTACTTTTGATATTTGACAGTATACAGCCCAAACTTTTCTGACATTTTTTAACCATTTTTTTGTATGCACATCCATTGATAATGGATCCGTTATGAAAATGCCTAAATCCCTTTTTATTTTTAGTTGTTTAATCAGGAGTAGCACACTAAGTTGAAAGCTTTTTTACATGTGTGACCTGCGACCTCAGATGTTGTTTCTAATATTTGATTATTTAACTTACACACAAAGTTTGGATTCTTAGGACCCAAGTGCATTACTTTGCATTTAGATATATTAAAGATCATTTTGTTTTTTTATAGTCCAATCTAAGAGTTTATCTTAATTATCTTGGAGTTTTTGACCATCTGCAAGACTATGTACCAGACCCCCAAGTTTGCAGTCATCTGAATTCTTGCTTATCCAAGCATTATCTGCTATTTGGAGTGTTTTTACAAGTATATCAGCAGAAATGAGGACCGACTTCTGGGGAGCCCTGCTTGTCACCTCCCCCCACTCCGACTGGTATCCCTTAACCATCGCTCTGTACTTCCTATCCTTCAACCACGGTGCAACCCATTCTATTATATTGTCTCAAGATTAATCTGATATAACTATTCTATTAGCATTCTATGTGATACCTTGCCAAAAGCTTTGGCAAAATCCAGGTATGTCACATCAACTGGTATTCCATTTTCTAAAGGCCTCACTCACCCATTCAAAGAAAGTTATCAAATTAGTGAGGCAAGACCTACCATTGGTGAATGCACATTGTGAAATATCAACTAGCTGCTTCTTTTCCAGATGGCCAAGTATCCTACGTTGAATAACCCTTTCCAGAACTTTACCTATGACTGAAGTCAGATTTATTGGTCTATAGTTCTTAACCTCTGACCTAGCTCCAGATTTATGTATCAGGGTTATATTTGTAAACCCTCATTTGAGTAATGTAATTCCATTCATTAATGATATATTAAAAAGATATGTGATTGGTCCAGCCAGTCTAGCTGAAATAGTTTTATTAAAAAATTATTTTTCATTTGAAGAGGAATTTTATTTACAAGCTCAAGGTACTGCAATGGGAAGCACCATGGCCCCTTCCTATGCCAATTTGTATATGTGGCATTTTGAAAAAACACATATTTTGAATGAACAAAATAATCCTTTTAAAAATAATATTTTTAGATGGAAACGTTTTATAGACGATGTATTACTATTATGGGATGGCACAAAAGAAACATTGGATTCTTTTATGAGATAGTTAAACAGTAGACATGAAAATTTGATTTTCTCAGTTGATTGTGACAAGCAATAAATATTTTTGGATTTACAAATTTTCAAGAATAAAGAAAAATTAGGGACCAAATTATATCGAAAGGAAACTGACCGAAATACTTTATTACATTTTCAAAGTTATCACAATCCTAAATTAAAACACAGTGGCCCAGATATTCAAACTGCGCCAGGCTGTAGCGCAAGCTTGGGCGCAGCTCAACTTGGCTGTGCAGGGGTGTGGCCCGGGCGATATTCAAAGGAGCTGCGCCATGGCCTAGCAGCTTTGAATATTGCACCCTGGCCACCCTCACTGTGCATGGCTCAGTGGCAGCGCAAGTGGCCAGAGTGGAGCATGGAGATGCACTAGTGCAAGTGCCATTGCGCCATTCACAGTACCTGCGATATTCAAAAGGTGACATGCAAATGGGGTCATAATTTATGCAAGGCACACATGGGGACATTTGCATGTCATTTTGGCCCCATTTGCATCCCATTTGCATGCAGGTGCGCTGATCCCTGATGACTTGCACCTGGCACCCTGTCAGGCAGTAGCCGTCGGGGACCAAAGCCCCCTGCAGTCCTATTGCGGGCATTTGTTTACAAAGAATGTCCCTGTCATATATCCCTGGTGGTCCAGTGGACCGCTCTCTGCCCGATCGTGGGCATCTGTCACAATATAGGTCCTCGTCCAATATCCCTGGTGGTCCAGTGGAACGAATGCTGCCCAATTGTGGGCATCTGTTGAAATAAGAAACCCCCCCATCCAATATCCCTGGTGGTCCAGTGGACCGAATGCTGCCCGATCGCAGGCATCTGTTTTACAGAAAATGTCCCATTACCCTGGTGGTCTAGGGTACCCCTCTACACCCCACACACTGGGCCCCCACCCCTCTCCCCCTGGTCAGCCGGGCGGCAGCACCCCACCACCTGCCACCACCGCCCACCGACTGACACCTCGGTAGGCCTGCCGCCCATTGGTTCACAGCATGAGCCAATGGTTGTCCACCCTATACTACACATTCAGATATGTGAATGATTCATTCACATATCTTAAATATGTAGTATAGTGAGGAACTACATGCCGATGGCTCACACTGTGAACCAATGGGTGTGCAACCCTAGCGAGTTTCAGTTGGCCGGCGGCGGGGGACGGGCAGGTGGGGTGCTGCCACCCCGCTGACTGTGAGGAGAGGGGCGGGGCTCAGTGGGTGGGTGGGGAGGGGGGTACCCTAGACCACCAGGCTAATGGGAAGTATTCTGTAAAACAGATGCCCATGATTGGGCAGCATTCAGTCCACTGGACCACCATGGATATTGGATGGGGGGGTTTCTTATTACAACGGATGCCCGCAATCGGGCAGCATTGGGTCTACTGGACCACCAGGGATATAGTACGGGGACATTCTTTTTAAACATATGCCCACGATCGGGCAGAGAGCAGTCCACTGGACCACCAGGGATACAGTACGGGGACATTCTTTTTAAACATATGCCCGTGATCGGGCAGAGAGCCATCCACTGGACCACCAGGGATATAGGGTGGGGACTTTCTTTTTAAACATATGCCTGTGATCAGGCATGGGGGGGTGCCGCCAGGTGCAGCCAGAACTCGGGTGGCCACCCACAGGTGGCAGCTGCTGTGTTGCACCCTGCAATGCGGCAGCTCACCTGTGGGTGGCCATCAGTTGTTCCTTTTTTTCTTGGTTTAACTTTGTGCTGGCACAAGTAGGGGTTGCGCATGCATGGCTCTGCACATCCCGGGCTGAATATCGGGCTGTGCAGGTTATGCATGGGAACGCCCCCCTTACCTGTGCCTGCATACATTACTGATGTGCTCTGGCACATCGGGATTTGTGCGGCGCATGTTTCCCTTTTGAATATCACACCGGAGCGCAACCCTTTTGAATATCTATGCCAGTATCCCAAAATCTAAATTGATTAGGGCTAGAAGGAACAATACTACAGAAGAGGATTTTGAAAAAGAAACAAATGTAATGAAAAATAGATTTCTTCAAAGAGGTTATAAATATCAGAAACTAGAAGAAACCATTTCAGAGGTATCATTAATAACGCATGAATCATTATTACAACAGAAAGGCAAAAAGAAAATGGAGAATAGAATAGTATTTTCAACCCCTTATAGTCATTTGAGTAACAAAATCAAAAATACACTGGTTAGTAACTGGTACATACTTCAGGCAGATGGAAGCCATAAGAAAAGATTTACAGATATTCCATTAGTTACATCTAAGAAGAACAAAATTTTGAAGGATAAATTAGTACACACACAACATACAAAATATTTGACTAATCCTAAACGAGAAAGACAATTACTTTTAGGACCCTTAAAGGAAGGGAGTTTTCCATGTGGTCAATGTTGTCATTGTAACAACACATCAAAAAAAACATTTTTTGAACATCCATATAGTAAGAAAAAACACATAATTAAACAACATACAACATGTAAATCACATCATGTAATTTACATAATACAATGTCCATGTGACAAACTTTATGTTGGAAAAATGAAATGGGAATTAAGAACAAGGATTGGTGAACACAGAAGTGACATCAGAACCAAAGATGAAAAATCTTCAGTGGCAAAGCATTTCAACAACGAAGGACATTCACCAGCTTCATTGAGATTCTGGGGACTTGAGAAAGTCAATGAACCACAAGGACATATAAGTTCATGGGACTATATATTGTTAAGAAGAGAAGTCTATTGGATATATATTATGGACAGTATAAATGAAAGAATCAGCAAGAATGAATCATGGAATTTGGAATCTATATTGGAATTAACTTATCATCAGGTAGTAGCATTTTTTGGAACATCCCTATCCTTTATTTTGGAATATAGTATTCTACACAAAATATATAAGGAATTGTGATTACATTTCATAGACAACAAAGTAACATTTATTGATGGCTCCAGTTGCTCTGGTGGGAGTTTAACCTGCTCTTAACTGAAATAATAATCTGAACTTAAATCTTGAAATTTATCTACTTATGTTTATTAGAATCTCCTTTTCAGTTTAAATCTATATATAGATCACTTTTAATTTGAACAGTTAGTTTGAAAATAAAAGTCAAAATATGAATACTTAGGATAACTAGTTTTTACATTGATTTGAATGAAGGGTTAACACAAAGGAAATACACACAGTTAAGATTAAAAAAAATATCTAAACATTTGATTAACACTATAAAAACTGCAGGTAGTAGTATAAACTTGTACACATTAATACAGATAAAAGATTTTGTTATCGGCAATCAGCGGTGGACAGGGGGCAGACCGTTGACTCCCACATGGTACTGAGTGAGCCCACTAGTACTTTCCACTTAGCTAGAGGGTAAGTCATGCCGCTTATTCATTTTCCTATAATGGCTATACCTATAGTGGGTTAAGGTTTAACTACAGGAATGGCATGCACCCCATGTCAAATTTAAATTCCATGTCTAAATAGATTTTACTTCTAATAAGAATAGTAAATTGATAATTGAAGTCTTTTAGTGTGGATAGCTATCACTTAGGAAAATTAGTTAATTTAAAAACTTTAATAGATGAATCATTATAAAACAAATAATCAGATCTTTTGTGTCTAATAATTTTCAGTTCTTTTGCTTGAGCTGAGAGATTAAGTGACAAAATTAAAGCTCCTATCCATCTCTCATTCTCTTTCTCTGTCTTCCAGGAGGCTGAGTCTATCTCTAATTTCTGCTTTACTTTTAGCCTGTTCTGTCTTGATCCTGTTATCGCCCCTTTCCACCAGTCTCTCTGTCAGTTCTTGTGCACCCATCTGAAACCCAATTTCTGTGGAACAATTGCATGTGGTTAGAAACATAGAAACATAGACTTTGACGGCAGATAAGGACCACTTGGCCCACCCAGTCTGCCCATTTCCCTACCTACTGGATAAGCTGAAGATTCTAGTTAACCAACAGCTTACTTCCTGCCACCCCCCACAATTGCCTTGTGTCTGTCCCATGCATGTTTGAATTCCCCCACTGTTTTAGCCCCAACAACCATCCCAGCAAGGCAGTTCCACACATCCACCACTCTCTCCATGAAAAAAGGTTTCCTCACATTACCCCTGAGCCGTCCCCCCTCTATCTTTAAATTGTGTCCCCTTGTTCTTACACATCTCTTTTTCTGAAAGATGCTACCCTCCTGGACTTTGTTGATTCCCTTGAGGTACTTGAATGTTTCTATCATGTCCCCCCTGTCCCTTCTTTCATCAAGGGTATACATATTAAGCTCTCTCAGTCTCTCTTCGTATGATTTCTGATGCAGACCCTGCACCATTTTAGTTGCCCTCCTCTGGACTGTTTCCATCCTGTCTATGTCCTTGCATAGATGAGGTCTCCAAAACTGCACACAGTACTCCAGATGGGGTCTCACCAACTGTCTGTACAGAGCGATAACCACTTCCTTTTTTCTACTTGTGATGCCCCTTTCTATGCATCCCAGTATTCCCTGGCTCTCCTTACTGACTTCTCACATTACTTATCAACCTTTAGATAATCTGCTATGACTACCCCCAAGTCCAGTTCCATTTTTGTTGTTGTTAGTACCTCGCCTGCTATTGTATACTCTTCTCCTGGGTTTTTGTTTCCCAGGTGCATTACTTTGCACTTCTTTGCATTGAATCTAAGTTGCCATGTGTCTGACCATTTCTCCAACCTTGCCAAGTCCCTTCTCATCCTTTTAACCCCCCCCATGTATCAACTCTGTTACAGATCTTTGTATCATCTGCAAAGAGGCATACCTTTCCCTCCAGACCCTCTGCAATGTCACCTATAAAGACATTAAAGAGGACTGGACCCAGTACTGTGCCCTGAGGTACTCCACTAGTGACCCTCCTTTCTTTGGAATGTGTTCCACTCACTATTACCTTCTGTGTCCTGTTGTGCAGCCAGTTTGCAACCCAGGCTACCACCCTGGGACCCACTCCCAGGCTGGCTAACTTGATTATTAATCTTTTGCACAGGACTGTGTCAAACACCTTGCTAAAGTTTAGGTAGAAATTGCCCGTAAGGAATATTTTGGGCAACATGTGGGGGATGGCAGCTATTTGCTAGCAATAAGGTATTGCCATCCATTGGTTTCCTATATATATATATATATATTTGGTGAAAAACTCCATTGAATGCATCTGTTAGGGCTGTTCCACAGTGAAAAAAGTGAGGGAATTTGATGTTAGGGTTCCCACCCTCCCTTGCACCCCACCCCGACCCCTCCCCCACCAACAGGCATCGGGGTGTGTGCTGGGGTCATCAGTCCTAACTCTCACCCCATCCCATGTGCAAACAAGCTGAGGTGGTGCAGTACAGAAGAATGGGGTGAGAGTTAGGACCGATGACCCCAACGCACACCCCGATGCCTGCTGGTGGGGGCAGGTGGTGCAAGCCGGGTGGGAACCCTAACATCGACTTTCCTTGCTTTTGTCACTGTAGAAAACCCTAACTGATGCATTAAATGGAGTTTTTTGCCATGAATTTCCCTTCTTTTAGAGAATGTACACTATAAATAGTGAAGTAATGGCAACGCAAACACAAGCGCAAATGCTAACGCACATGGTGACACAAACGTAAACAATAATGCAAACAGTAATACAAACACAAGTGCAAATGTTAATGAAAACAGAAATGCAAACTCAAGTGCACATGGAAATGCAAACCATAATGCACATGGGGCATGGTAATGTAATTGGAAACGCAGACAGTTACGTTAACAGCAATGATGACACCAAAGGAGACACAAACAGAAATGCAAAAGCAAATGGAAGTGCATACACAAAAGCAAATGGAAATGCACAAGGTGACGCAAAAGGAAACACAAACAAAAACAGTAATGGAAATGCAAATGTTAACAAGTTAAGCAAGCATGCAATGCAGAGGGTAACTATGCAGGCGTGGAGCAGGACCAGTAATGCAAATGGAAACGCAAATGCAAGCACATACGGAAGCACATTAAATGGTAATGGTACAGTCACGGTACCACAATTAGAAAAGCAAATGCTAATGGTAACAGCAACGATGACACCAAAGGAAACACAAATGGAAGCATGCACGCAAATGTAAATGGTAATGCACACGGTGATGCAAAATGAAAAGCAAACAAAACCAGTAATGGAAACACAAATTTTAACAGTAATGCAAATGCAAGTGCAAATGAAAATGCAAAGGGTAATGAACACAGTAGCACAGACGGAAATGGTAATGCAAACAGAAATGCAAGCACATATGGAAATGCAACTTTTAACTCGCACGGTCACAGTACCGCAATAGGAAACGCAAATGCCAATGGTAACAGCAATGATGACGCCAAAGGAAACACAAATGGAAGCACGTATGCAAATGCAAATGATAATGCACATGGTGACACAAAACAAAACACAAACAAAAACAGTAATGGGAATGCAAATGATAACAGTTACGCAAATACAAGCGCAAATGAAAACACAAAGGGTATTGCACACAATGGTGTACACGGTAATGATAATGCAAATGGAAACGCAAATGGTAATGCACATGGTTATGCAAAATGAAATACAAACAGAAACAGTAATGGAAATGCAAATGCAAATGGTAACAGTAACGCAAACGCAAACAAAAAGGCAAAGGGTAACGCGCACGGTGGTGTAGACAGGAATGCTAATACAAACAGGTACGGAAACGCAAGTGGAAACGCTAACTGTGACAGTAACGAAAGTGCACACTCTTTTTTTCACCAACAGCTGCATAGAGAAACACAGTGAATACAAAGAATGTATGCATAATAATGGGCCTCATAGCAGAAAATGAGCACTTGGAATACTAAATTGCTTATATCTCAGGAAACGTACGACATAGAAAAAAAATTCAAATTTCGTATAAATTATGACTTTCCTATCTAGTTTTGCACTTAGACCAAGGGGGCTAAGTATTTTTCTGATGAAAAGTCTGTATCTCAAAACGTTTCCAAGATACTGGCCCCGAAAGGCGTGGCGGACGCCACAATGTTAGTCTATGGGAAAAAGCATCAATTTCAGAGCACTGTAACTTTTTATCCATGCAATATTTTGTCACCAAACCACAAAACGGCACATCTGTTGGATGTTGTCTTTCTTTCCTCCAAATTTCAGCCCAAAAGACCAAACTGTTGTTTTGCAGCAAGGTGGCAAACAATTCCTGTTATTTTGGGCATAGTGTCTCAAAATAGTGTCACAAATCACGACACTTTCGCAAATGAAATCACGAAAGTGTTGTGAGTACAACACTACTTTCATGTATAATCTACTTTTACAAAAATTTCAAAACTATTTGGGGTATTTAACCCCCCAAAAAAGACATGGCTAGCATCTTCAGGGTCCGACTAGATGAACACAAAAAGAATTGTGTCTCTAGAGGGTCCCAAATGTAAATGCCAAGCATTTCTGTGACCATTAACTGAAAAAAAAATTACTGACTCATGACACTACAGGGGTCATTCCTGACACTAAAAACTGCATTTGCAACACTGTTGAACTTTTTGTTAACTTTTCCCATTGACTATAATGTGAAACTTGTTTTTTGAGTAACTTTTGAACTGTTTAATATTTGTTCACGGAATCTTCAAAAGGCACATCGGGGACCCTGGATGCATGCTTCCTGATGTTTTCAGACCAGTCACACAAACCGTGCGACCTGTAGGTGCGAGCAAAGAATGTGCAAAAAAATGTAAATGTGCTATAGAATGTCGCTTTATAACTCTGCAACCGTATATCCGACCATTACGACACTTGGCAAATCCAGAGATCTATGGTACTGCTCTATGCGTGCCAAATTTCAGGCAAATCCTTTGTGCAATGGCAAAGTTATTAAAATGCAAAATGTCACCCTTTAATCTTAAATGGGGTACTTAAGAAACAGAAAAACATAGACTTTGATGGCAGATAAGGACGGATTGGCCCAGATAGTCTGCCCATTTCCCTACCTAGAGGATAAGCTGCAGATCCTATTTAACAAACAGTCCATTTCTTCCTACCTCCCATAAAAATTGGCTTATGTCTGGCCCATGCATTCTTGAATTCTCCCACAGTTTTAGACCCCACAACCTCCTCAGGAAGGCTGTTCCATGCATCCACCACCCTCTCTGTGAAAAAATACTTCCTCACATTGCCCCTGAGCCGTCCCCCCTCTAACTTCAAATTGTGTTCCCTTGTTCTTGCAGATCTGTTTTTCTGAAATATGCTACCCTCTTGGACTTTGTTGACTCCACTGAGGTACTTAAACATTTCTATCGTGCCCCCCCCTTTCCTCAAGGGTATACATATTAAGCCTCTTTAGTCTCTCCTTGTATGGTTCTCTTGCAGACCCTAGTTTTAGTTGTCCTCCTCTGAACTGCCTCCATCCTGTCTATGTCCTTGCAGAGATGGGGTCTCCAGAACTGGATGCAGTACTCCAGATGGGGTCTCACCAACTGTCTGTACAGGGGGATAACAACTTCCAGTTTACTTTTTTTTTTTTTGTAATTACTATTTATCCCACCTGCCGTCCCCACTGGAACTGCACCATAGAGAGTCGGTAATCAATCTGATCTCTGCCAATGCCTTGCCTGTTAGCTTGGTCCCTCCATCCTGCCTCAGATACCCCCCCCCCAGGTGGGGTCAGGATAGGGGCGGACCCCTGAATCTTGCATGAATCAGGGTCCGATTTCACAGGCAGGCACCAGCATATCTAGACCTCGGCTCAGCCCTCCAGCTTCCCGGCTCCAGGGGGGTGTTTCTGCATTTCTGTGGGACATTGCAGGCCCATACCTCAAGGCGCGAACACTGATGTCGGCAATGTCCCTCCCCTCCTTCCTTGAAGGAGTAGTCCCTGAGGCTGATTGGTTGCTGACCTACACCCTCAACCAATCGTGCCCTCAGGTCCCCAGCTTGCTGTCATGCCCCCAGCCTCCGCCAGGGGTTGATGCTTGTTGGGTTGTGAAAGCCTCCCTCCCCCAGAGAAGGTGAGCTGTCATCGGATGCTCCAGCCTGTCTTCTCCCCGGCCAACTCCTGGCAGCCCGAGGTTGCTCCCAAACCCAGCTCGCTGGCGTGGTGTGAGATGTGGCATCCAGCGCCTCAAACCTCAGTGCCACCGGGCCAGCTAACTTCCTGTTTTCTGCTGGTGATGCCTCTCCCTATACATCCCAATATCCTCCCAGCCCTCCCTACCGCCTTCTCATATTGCGTGCCAACCTTAAGGTCATCTGATATGATTACTCCCAGGTCCCTTTCCATTTTTGTTGTTGTTACTACCTCCTCCCTATTGTGTAATCTTCCCCCTCAACCTTAACTATAGTGGCACTACCATGCCACTATAATATATATCTATATCTATATCTATATCTATATCTATATCTATATCTATATCTATATCTATATTGCTCTCTAGCTCCCCCTCCTGTTTTTTTCTTATAAGTACATCCAGATAAGCAATTTCTATGCTGCTGCTTTGGTATGTAAACATAAGGTTAGTGTTAGTGCTATGTAGAAATGTACAAATTCCTGAAATCTATCTTCTGTACCTTTCCAGATCACTATCACATTATTTATGTATCTCTTCCACATGACTAAATTATTGCTGCATTTGTTCACTCTATCATTGTAAATGACCTGCTGTTCCCAGTGGCCCACATATAAGTTTGCCATTGAGGGTGCACATGGGCCCCCCCATTGCTGTACTCTTGATTTGCAAGAACATCTCTCTGTTAAATGTAAAGACATTCTGTTTACGAATAAAGTCAAGTAATTTCAAAATAAAGTCTGTTGGTAGTGTAGTTCCTGTTCTTCGTTATTCAAAAACAATGCTATAGAGTCTAGTGTCCCTTCATGGGGAACATGTGTGTACAGTGACTCTATGTCCATGGTGATATTTATCATGTCCTGTTCTTACTTGAAATTGCATATCAAATTTAGGACTTCCTTGGTGTCTTTAATAAATGATGGTAGTTCCATAACAAGTGGTTTGAGGCGGGTGTCACAGTATATAGAGAGAGAGGTTCTGTGAGGGACCCTATGCCACTCACAATTGGCTGACCTGGTGGATCCAATAGGGTTTTGTGGATTTGTGGTACTATATACAGTAAAATGTTTCTCGAACTGGATGTGGGGTGATCAAATATTCTTTGGTCTGGGTGTCTATAATTCCTCTCTTATGTGCACTCATGATGTATTATCCACACTGAATTTAAAGTCTGGCATGGGGTCACTTCTCAGTTTTCTGTAAAACCAAGTGTTTCCCAGCTGTTTGAATATCTCAGCAAGGTACATTTCTTTATCAAGCAGGATCAGTGTGCCCCCTTTGTCAGCGGGTTTAATTATCAGGTTTGTGTCCCTCTGTAGTGTCAGTATGGTTTCTCTTTCCATTTTACTGATGTTATTAAAGTGGTCAAAATGAGGCATTTGGAAGAACTGTGCTAAATCATTAATCACCAAATCTCAAAAAATTGAGACCGCTGCACATTGGGGTGCGCAAAAAACGGAGGCGTTCTTAAACGTGTTCGAGCCAGATCTTGTTACTATATCTATTCCATCTGGCTGTTTCTTCCTAAAAAAAACTTTTAAATTTAGCTAGCAGAAGCTCAGTTCTACATCTACTAATGTCTCTATATGGTTCGTTGTTCTTGTTGGCGAGAAGCTTAAAACCTTTTTTAGGAGATGATTCTCCAAGTCAGTTAACTGATGTTGAGATACAATGACTATTTGTTTATTGCTTACCTCCTCCGTCGATCTCACCCCCCTCACTCATCTCTGGCTGTACCTGCCTCAATTGTTTGCTGGGTGTTGGTATTCCTGAATGTAAAAATCTGCCTCATCTCCACTTTCCCTGTTGAATGACTGTCTTCTTCTTCCTTGTTGATAGCCTCCTGTTCATTCCTGTAGACGTGTACTCCTCCATGGGGGGGGGGAGGGCTTGATACTGACGATCCTGTATTGGATGCAGGTATCCTTGCAGGTATGGATCTAGGATCTGTCCCTCTCTCTGAAAACAGTGCCCTTTGTTAATGTCTTCCTCTTCTGACATGTTAGCCTCTGTCTCATATTCAAATTATACATTTTTCTTATTTTTGAGTATGCCTTTTCTTATATTGGTTTTTGTCCAATAGAAAATATTGCCCCTTTCCCAGTCTCTCTTATCTCTCATAAATTTAATCATTTTGCATGCCTTCAGTTCTTTGTCTAGTTTAATTATGGACTCTCTGAGTTTATTGTTCATTCTCTCAAAGTCTGTGTGATTAACACATTTTAAAACTTCCTGTTCTTGAAGTTTCAGATCTTCTTTGAGTTTTGTTTCTTTTTCTTACCCATATTTGATTATTAGTTCTATCAGTCTGAGACTTGCTTCAGTTAAAATGGTTTCCCATTCCTTAATGAAACTAGCACTTTCTGTGCCACATGCTGGATTTTTGACTAAGTGTAAGCCTCTTGGGACCCTCTTCACTTCAATATATGCCATCAGATTTGTGTAATTCCAGTATAGTCTTCGCAACTGGTGCATTAATTTTTTGAAATATTTGAAGGCTGCAGTTAAAGACAATACCTCTGGTGGTGTGGTTTGTTCTGGCTGGTTGTCTATGTTACTCTGCAGAAAAGGGTTCACTGTGGCTGCCGCTGTTAGTAACTGTTCCATGCAGGCTAATGGATTCTCATTCAGAGGGGTTTCATGCTTGGTGAAAATTAGGTTCGGAGTCCCCTCCAGCGACTTGCTGCCGACTTGCATTTTTTTCTGCTTCAGTGTTGAGGTCTAATTCTCTGTGTTGTTTAATAAAATTATTTCTGATTCACTAAGCGTATACTTTTGGGCTTTAAAGTGAATGAGATGACCAAACACTGTTCTCAATAATCACTATATTTTCTTCAGCTGCTGCAATTGTCTATTTTCTCTCATCCACAACCAGCATGTAGCACTCTACCATGATACAGAAGAGCACAAGGAGTGTGGTGCTTAAGGAACAGACTAGGTAAAACAATGTGACAGTTCCAAGCACATGCCAACTCTTAGGAAGTATGTTGAACCAGTTGTCACTTTAAAACTTCTTTATTTTAATAAACTAAAAATGAGACACAGATCCCCATCTGACATGTTTTGGACTTTCGTCCTTTAGTAAAGACTGGGGAACAACAGACCAAACAGTTTGAATACGTACATGAACTAAACATGTTATCTCTAACACCTTATCATATTATTTGCTCTTTTCTAAAACCCATATGTCTATTAACTTTAATAATTCATTAAAACAGTGCAAACCAGCTCCCGCTCTATTCAAATTTGAGAGTGCTTGGAACTTTCACATTGATTTACCTAGTTTGTTCCTTAAGCACTGCACTCCTGGTGCATACTCTTTTTGTTGTTCTGCATCATGGTAGTGTTACACACAGGTTGTGGAAGAGAAATAATAGGCAGTGGCAGCAGCTAAAGAAAATATAGTGATTATTGATAACTCAATCAATCAATCAATCAAAATCTTTATTTATCCAGGTGGGCACCATTGAGCAAGGCTCATTTGCAAGGCGGATCTGATCATGAATACATCAAAGTACAGAAGCAGGTATACAAAAAGCAATAATATGCAAGGAAGAAAAAGTGTATACAGTACAGTACAAGGTTGAAATAAAAAAAACAGCACAGTTTTACAATTGAAGAAGAAAGCAGATGTACAATCAACCATAGGCATACAGGGGTTATAAGCAGAGATCTTTTGAGTGAGGCAGCCGGCAGCTACACATATAGGGGAAAGAGGCTGTGTATGGGGTGGCAGATTAGAGAGGTAAAGAAGAGGAGGGATATATTACCGATGACTGGGGGAAAAATTGAGCTAAAACCACAGAAAGTGACGATGACTGTCGTGTACTTGTTTATTATGATAATGACGGAGGAGGGGTAGATAATTGGGACACTACTATGGATGGGGTGGGACTTTAGCCAGGCTAGAGTAGACAGGGAAGGGTGGGTGCAGCAGGAAGAGTTAATAGGGAAAGAGTGAGAGCCAGGGGTAGAAACATGGAGAGCATCAGGATGGAAAGGGGGAGTTGCGGAATTAGTGGGCTAGCAGTGAGAAAAACATTTGTAAGGTGCTTTCATGTAGCAATCATAGAGCACCTTGAAGATATTCAGGCTAACAGGGCAGCTGAGCTTCAAGTTCCTTTATAAAACATTCCACAATGTAGGAAAAGAGAAGCTTAGAGCTGCTTTGTTGAAACGAGTTTTGACCCTTGGAACTTGAAGGGAAATTAGGGAATAGTTCCTTAGAGCATAGGTGCCTAACACACTCTGGGGAATACAATCTGAGACATATGAGGGGAGCTTGTTGGTCACTGCTCTGAAGGCCCATAGGGTGGCATTTCTATTCCTTCTATAGTGAAGGGAAGTCCAGCCTAACGATGAGTACAGTGAGCAGTGGTGTGTGGAAAGTGGAAGGCCAGTAATGAACCTGATAGCTCTGTGGTAGAGGGTGTCCAACTTAAGCAGTGCAGAGGCAGTTCAGTGGCTGTAGAACAGGTCCACATAATCTATTAAAGATAGGAAGATAGCTTGAACCAGTTGAATATTGGCCTCCTTTGCGAGCAGGTGATTAATTCTGTAGAATAGTCCTAATCTTTGCCTTAGTTTCTTCTGTAGTTCTTCGAGATGGTAGGTGAAGGAAGGTTTATGATCGAGCCAAAATCCTAGATATTTGAATTTAGCTACATACTCTAGTGTTTCTCCAAGAACAGTGGTAATTTGTGGGATAGCTTCCCCCCCCAACAGGAATTGCGCATGCACTTATCCCCACAATCCTCAGATCAAATCAGGGAAACCCTAGTGAAAGTCAAAGACTCATACTTGAATCATCTAAGGGAAAAGGCCGAGTTTACCATCTTGAGAACTCAAGCTTTTCATGTAGACCAAGAAGATAAAGCAGATCATCTCCTGGCCCTTAAACTTAAACAGTTGGAATCCCACAGACTGATTGCTGCAGTTCGTTCCCAAGAAAATGAAACACTTCCAACTTCCATCTCAGATATAACTTCGGAATTTCATAGTTATTATGCAAAGCTACATAGCCCAATGGAAAATCCCCCATCTTCATCACAGTTAGTCTCTTACTTAACATATTCCTCTTTGCCTTTACTTTCGGATTTGCAGAAAACTTCCCTAGTCGCTCCCATTACCCTAAAGGAAATACTTAGGGTTATCCAGGATCTGCCTTCAGATAAGACACCTGGCTTCTCCCCTTACTTTTATAAAGTTTTTGCTCCACAATTAGCACCTCCTCTTCTATCATTATTTCAGCATATTTTGTCCGGACAGTCATCGGACGGGTCCCTATTTGAAGCCTTGATTACCCTAATATTGAAGGAGGGTAAACCTCCTGATAAAGTCCAGAGCTATAGACAGATCTCCCTTCTCAATCAGGACCTTAAGATTTAAACAAAACTCCTGGTGGACCGGTTGAGTCTTGTCATGCAAGAGATCATAGGCCCGAAACAGGTAGGTTTCATGAAGGGTAGATCCTAGGTTGATCATTTTAGAACCCTTTTGCATGTCTTCTCAGCTTCCAGGGATGCCGACTTTCCCACTGTGCTGATCTCCCTGGATGCCGAGAAGGCATTTGACAGGGTCGAGTGGAATTTTTTGTTTCAATCACTCACAGTATTTGGGTTCCTCTCTCTTTTTATAAAATGGATAGGAGTCTTACATAAATCCCCTACAGCACAGGTTGTGTGTAATGGAATACTGTCTGACCCCTTTACATTGCACGCTGGCACCAGACAAGGCTGTCCTTTATCCCCCCTGCTGTTCAACATTTATTTGGAACCCCTTATTCGGAGGATTACAGCAAATTCAGAAGTTCAGGGTTTAAGCATACAGCAGCATACAATTTAAGTCTTGGCCTATGCAGACGACTTGCTCCTTCAAATATATCAGCCTGATACATCCATACCTTCCCTACTCACCATCCTAGGGGAATTCAGTTCTATGTCCAACCATAAACTCAATAAAGACAAGACAGTGGTCTTTCCCTTGAATCATAAAGCATTGAAGTTAGTGGCCTCCTCGGTGGGCTTTGCTTGGCAGACCAACTCATTGAAATATCTGGGATTGAACTTGTCAAGGAAACCGGCTAAATTTACAAAATTAAATCTTGACCCATTAATATCTACTATTAGACAAGACCTTAAGAGATGGACTTTTCTCCCCCTCTCTCTCCTGGGGTAAAATCAATATCATCAAAATGAACATTTTTCCTGCAGTTATTTTACCCATTAAACCTATCAAATACCTGGTTACTGCTGACATGGTTCAAAAAGGTACAACAGATGTTCTCTGCTTTTGTTTGGTCTGACAAGAAACCCCGGATAGTCTATGACAAGCTCTCAGCATCGAAATTGAAGGGGGGACTACGGTTACCACAATTAGGATTATATTACTGGGCTAGTCATGCAAATAAGTACCTGCAATAGCTAAGGGTGGACCAGCTCCAATCCCCACAGTCCTTCACACCTATATGGCTCAATATAGAACACACCTTAATACAAACTCATGGGCTATCCCCTGTGGTATTACTACATGTCAACTTAAAATCTCTGCCTTTGGCACTTAAAAAAAAAACCATTGCATTATCTGTTCAAATTCATTCCAGGCTCTGTTCGTTCCTAAAATACAAGCATACTATGGACCCATCTCAACCTTGGTAGGGTAACCCAAATCTTACAATAGAGGGCATGCCACTCCAACTGAGATGGATTTCCCAGTTGGGGGACTGTCCTCTCTCGTTTTTTCTGAAGACTGATGGTTTGTGGTTGACCTCACCAGAAATTCTTAACAAAATCCATGCCCCAAACTCCATGATTTTTAGAATATTCCAATTGCGACACTTAATAATAAAATCTGTTGGTACTGTTCCACCAGTATTTCCGAACCCATCCTTGTCATGCTTAATTCCCCATGTGGGTCTTTCTCATGCAGTTTCCGGACTGTATGAGATAATCCATGATTGGAAATGGTCTGACAGTTTCGGTCCGACTCTTTACTGGTCCCCGTTTTTCCCCAATCTAGACCTTTACTGGCCCTTTCTATTGAAGAGCTGTCACAAGTTTGTTCGGCAAGACAGGCTTCGATTAACACAATTTAAAAATTCTGCACAACCTTTATTATTCACCTCAGAAGATGGCCAAGTTGAATCTGCTCGCTTCACCCACATGTACCCGATGTTTGCAGAGTGAGTGTAACCTATTTCATATCTTTTAGACATGTCCCAAGATAATCCCTCTCTGGAATAATATTAAACAGAGAGTTGACCCCCTCTTAGGTTTATCGGAGCTGTTCATGCCGGAAATTTGTATTTTGGGGGATCTTTCCTCAGCGACTGTTACCAACAGAAAATACCATATAACCCTCATAGCTATGTTGGTTAAAAGGCTGGTCTTGAGACACTGGAAAGATACAACTGAAATTTCTTACAGTGAATGGTTACAGGAATTGTTGGCCAATCTTCACCTGGAAAAGACAATTGCCAGTCTGAATAATCAATCGAAAAAATTTCTCAAGAAATGGGGCCCTCTTGTTGCTCTGTATTCTCTTCAGAAATCATAAAAACTATGCATCTTTTTATACATTGTTCCATAGCAGATGGATATACTCTGTGTGAAGGGAGGGTGGGGGTTTGGGGAGGGTGGGGAGAGTTGATCTATTCCTAATCTATGTATTATTGTATGCTTGATACATGAATGTAACACTAGATCTTCTCTCTCTGTATTTGTAAAATATTGAATAAACTTTAAATTGGAAAAAAAGGAATTGCCGCATGCAAGGAGGGGGAGAAGAGCATGGCTTTTGTCTTTTTCGCATTGAGCAAAAGCTTTTTGTTTATGAGCTGGTATTGTAGAAGGTTAAATTCAGATTGGAGGTCTTCACAGGCTGCTTCCGGTGTGGGACGACTCAAGTACAGTACAGTGTCATCCTCAAATAAGTGGATGTTGGCTTTTTTGATGGCTCATTGATGTTGTTAATGTAGACTGGAAAGAGGAGGGGACCAAGGATAGAGCCCTGGGGCACACCCCTCAGCATAGGTTTTAATGGCGAAAGATCACCTTCAGCTTTAACCTGCTGTTTCCATTCTCCGAGGTAGTCTGCAAACCAGCACATAGATTTATGGTCCAGGCCTAAGGTGCTTAGGAAGGAAAGAAGCAGGCTGTGATCGACTATGTCAAATGCCTTACTAAGATCCAAGAAAACAGCACAGACATGCTTCTTGTTGTCAAGGTCTAGGAGCCAATCATTGGTCACCTTAGCTAGCACTGTTATGGTGCTGTGCTTTGCTCTGAATCCAGACTGAACTGGGTTTAATAGGCTTCTGAATTTTAAGTATATCCCTAGCTGGCCACACACAATTTTTTCTAGTAATTTAGACAAGATGGGGAGAAGGGAGATCAGTCTGTAATTATTTAGATCACTGGAGTCACCTGCTTTTAATAGAGGGATGACATGGGCTATTTTCCATTGAGGGGGAAGGCTACCCTGGGAGAGTGACATGTTGAATAGGTGGGTGATTGGCACCGTAAGCACATGGTAGGCACATTTCAGATAGTATGGCTCTAAGAAGTCGGAGCCCGCTCCTTTCCTGGTGTCCAGTTGCAGCAGTAGGTCTTCCACCTCTTTTAGAGAGACAGGCAGGAGGGAGAAGGCCTCCTCGGTAGAGGGGGACTCGTGGGTTGGTGGGCCCTGAGCTGTGCTGAGGTCATTGGAAGGAGAAGTATCAAATGCTAGCCCTGCCATTGCAAAATGGTTGTTGGGGGCTTCCAATATCTCTGATCGGTTAGCTATAACACTGCCACCGGACTTAATTTTTGCTGGAATGGAATTACCAAGTGCGTGTCCAGACATGTCTTTTAATGTTTTCCAGAGCTTTGAAGGATTTCTTGAGGCAGAGGCTAGCTCCGAACGGTAGTTGGCAGCCATGGCTGCTCTGACCAACTTGGTACACTTGTTACGTGCTCTCTTAAAAAGACACCAATCCGAGTCATTCTTGCTTCTTAGGGCTTTTCTCCATAAAGTATCCCTTTCTAACAGGGAAGCTTTGAGCTCAGGCAAGAACCAACAGCAGGTGCTGCTCCTGACCCGCACCTTAACCAAGGGTGCATGCTTATTTAAAGCCTCACTTAAAATATCATAAAAAACAGTATATGCCCTGTTAACCATTCTTACTAGGAAGAATTCCTGCCATCGCGGTGAATGTTTCAAGTCGTGGATGTAAGCAAAGAAATCAAAGTTGCATTTGCACCTCTTGATAGAGAACTTTGCCACAAACTGTGGGTTGTGCACGGATCTAATGGTGGTGATTATACAATGGTCACTAATGTCTGAGAAAAATGTTCTGACACGAGAGAACAGGTGTGGCTTGCTAACCAAAATTACATCTAAGAGGGAGCTGTTGTTAAGGTTCTTTTTATTTGGGTGAGTACGCTCACCAATGAGTTGCACCAGCCCTAGAGTGTCACAAAAGGATTTCAAGGGGGCCGATGCACTTGATAGCCAATCATAGTTCCGGTCACAAAGAATAAAGGTTTCCAAGGAACTGAGCCCCAGTATGGAACTGAGGTGAGACAGGAGATGAGGCCCAGCAGAAGGGGGCCTGTAGCAGCCTATTACACAGAGTGCACTGGAAGAAGAAAGTTCTATCTTTAGTGTCAAGCACTCAAATTCATTGGGGGAGGATGATGCATCTATGCATGCGGCTGAGTATTTGTCCCTTACATAAACTGCCACCCCACCTCCTCTTGATTGCCTATCTGCTCCGAAGAGTAAATAATTTGGGATATTGATTTCATTGTCTGGGGTGGCTGGCCTAAGCCAGGTCTCAGTGATCACTAGGATGTCAGGTAGGGTGTGGCTCACCCAAGCCTTGATAAGGGTGAACTTTTTCAGCAAACTACAGGCATTAAGATGCATAAAAGAAATTCATTTTATACCTGCCAGGTCTGATGGAGAAGCAAGGGTGTCTAATGGTCCTGGGTTGAGTTTGAAATTACCTGAGCACAATAGTAAAAGAAGCAGGATTCTTTTTAAGGCCTCAAACTGTAATTTGTAAACACTATTTTTTGGGCGATAGGAGAGGCGGTGTTGATGGGTAGGCCTGTACCCTCTCCTGGTGTTATACTAGCTTAGTGCTGCAGCCACTAATGTCCTGGCAGAAATTTGCTATGAGTAGGAAGTCTCAAGTCTGGATAGGGGAGTAATCTGCAGAGGCAGCTCGGGAGATGTCCCACTCCCCAGCAGAGACAGCTGAGAAGCCCAATAGTCCAGAATGGCTACCTGAAAGGAGCTGTTGGATGCAGGACAGGGAGAAGCACAAGGGTCATTCCACTTTAGGGAGGGATGAGGGTTCCAAAGAATTGAGCTGAACACTAGTAAAGCTAGTGACACACCGAGGAACCAGCTGTAATTTCCCATGGTAGATCTAAATGCCACAACAGCCGGCAGCAAACACCACTAGAAGCCTAGACCAATCTGTGATCAGGTGTCATAAGTTCAAAATCCTTTTGTTGGCTGAGAGAACTGCATTTTGTCATCTCATCCACGTAAAAACTCGAATGTGTATGTTTAGTGAATCAGAAATAGTTTTATTAAATGACACAAAGAATTAGACCTCAACACCGCAGCAAAAAAAAATGCAAGTCGGCAGCAAGTCACTGGAGAGGGCTCTGAACCTAGTTTTCATCAAGCATAAAACCCCTCTGAATGAGAATCCATTAGCCTACATGGAACAGTTACTAACAGCGAAAGCCACAGTGAACCCTTTTCTGCAGAGTGACATAGAGAACCAGCCAGAACAAACCACACCACCAGAGGTATTATCTTTAACTGCAGCCTTCAAAGATGTAGAAAAATTAATGCACCAGCTGTGAAGACTGTACTGGAATAACACAAATCTGGCAGCACATATTGAAGTGAAGCGGGTCCCGAGAGGCTTACACTTAGTCAAAAATCCAGCATTCGGCACAGAAAGTGCTAGGTTCATTAAGGAATGGGAAACTATTTTAATTGAAGCAAGTCTCAAATTGATAGAACTAATAATCAAATATGGGTAAGAAAAAGAAACACAACTCAAAGATCTAAAACTTCAAGAACAGGAAGTTTTAAAATGTGTTAATCACACAGACTTTGAGAGAATGAACAATAAACTCAGAGAGTCCATAATTAAACTAGACAAAGAATTGAACATATGAACATACATATGAACAAGCCAGCAGAAAAGAAGGACATTTGGTGTATCAAGTCTGCTCGTATTGCAGGGTCCACAGCTTGAGTTAATGTCCCTGCCCTCCCTCCCCACTCCTCCCATCCTCCCTACTCATGATCCTTATCGTCCCCCTACGCCTAACCCAGCATCTCTTAAAGCTGCTCACTGTCTTTAACAAGATGACCTCTTCCAGCAGCGCATCCCAAGTGTCCTCCACCCTTTATGTGAAGAAGTGCTTCCTGACATCCCACCGAAACCTCCCACCCTCCAGTTTAAGACTGTGCCCCCTCGAGATATGGTTGCCACTCAGCTTAAAGAGACTTTCCTTATCAACATTATCTATCCCATTCAAGTACTTGAATGTTCCAATCATGTCCCCTCTCTCTCTCTCCTGTCTTCCAGGGAGTACATGTTCAGTGCCCTCAACCTCTCCTCGTATGCCTTGTCCTGCTGACAAGCTATCATCTTTGTAGCCCTCCTCTGTACCTTCTCCAGCAGGTTAATGTCCTTTTTGAGGTGTGGGTACCAGTACTGCACTCCATACTCCAGATGTGGCCTTATCAGTGACCTGTACAAGGGCATTATAACCTGCTCTCTCCTATTACTGATCCCCCTAGCTATGCATCCTAGCATCTTGTTTGCCTTTGCCGCTGCTTTCTTGCATTGTGTGGAGTGCGTCAGGTTACTAGCGATCATCACTCCCAGGTCCTTCTCTTCCTCTGATGAAGCTACTCAGACTCCACCCAGATAATACCCTGTCCTGGGATTCTTGGCTTCAATATGCATAACTTTGCATTTTTTGGCATTAAAGCCAAGCTGCCAGATCTTGGACAACCTCCCCAGCTTTTTCAGATCTTCCTGTAGGTCCCATATCCCTTCAGCTGTGTCCACTCTCCCACAGAGCTTGCTGTCATCTCCGAATAGGCACATTTTGCCTTTAATGCCATCGCTAATGTCATTGAAGACTTTGAACAACACTGGCCCCAGCACAGAGACCTGTGGGACCCCACTGGTTACATCTCTGGTGCAAGTTAACTCTCCCCCCACCACCACCCTCTGGGTTCTGTCCCTCAGCCAGTTTTACACCCATCTGGCCATCTTTTCCTCAACTCCAAGATCCACCAACTTCTTGGTTAACCTTTTGTGGGGCATAGAGTCAAAGGCCTTACTGAAATCAAGATAGAGGATGTCTACTGCTTGGCCCCTGTCTACTGTCTTAGTGACACAGTCAAAGAAGTCAATCAGATTTGTTTGTCACGATCTTCCCTCCAAGAACCCATGATGCCTCTCACCCTGGAGACCATACTCCTCTAGATATGCCACCAACCTTTCCTTTAGTATGGTCTCCATGAACTTTCCCACACTGGAGGTCAGACTGACTGGTCTGTAATTTCCTGGATCATCCTTGGGACCGCTTTTGTAAAGGGGCACTACATATGCTGTTCTCCAGTCCTGTGGTACCATGCCTGACTCTAGTGAACTATTAAATAGGTCTGCTAGTGGCCCTGCCAGCTTCTCAGCCAGTTCCTTTAGTACCCTTGGATGTACTCTGTGCCTGGCAATTTGTCCACTTTCGTTGCCAGCAGTCCCTCCCTCATTCTATCCTTCTCTATCACTATGTCTGTGTTTCCCTCCCCCCTGCTACTCTTTTCCCTCCTGAAGGCACTGGTCCATCTTTCTCCATGGTGAAGACAGAACAGATGTATTCATTTAGTATCTCTGCTTTTCCTGCATTATTCTCCACCCACTCCACCTCTTCCTTAAGCCTAACTATCCCTTCCTCAAAATGACTAAATTTATGAGCGATAAGAGAGACTGGGAAAGGAGCAATATTTTCAATTGGACAAAAAACAATAAAAGAAAAGGTATACTCAAAAATAAGAAAAATTAATCATTTGAATATGAGACAGAGGCTAGCATGTCAGAAGAGGAAAAAACTAACAGAGGGCGCCCTTTTCAAAGAGAGGGACAGAACTTAGATCTGCAACCGCAAGGATACCAGCATCCAATACAGGATCGTCAGTATCAAGCCCCCCCCCCCACCGAGGAGTACACATCTACAGGAATGAATGGGAGGTTATCAACAAGGAAGAAGAAGAGGATCATTCAACAGGGAAAGTGGAGACAAGGAGGATTTTTACAATCAGAAATACCAACACCCAGCATACAATTGAGTCAGATGCAACCAGAGACGAGTGAGGGGGCGAGGTCAACGGAGGAAGTAAACAATAAGCAAACAGTCAATTTATCTCAACATCAATTAACTGATTCAGAGATTCAGCTCCTAAAAAAGGACTTGAAGCTTCTTGTCAACAAGAACGATGGACCATATAGAGACATTAATAGATGTTGAACTGAGCTGCCACAAGCTAAATTTAAAAGCTTTTTTAATAAGAAACAGTTGGATGGAACAGATATACAGTAGTAACAATGTCTGGCTCTAACATGTTTAAGAATGCCTCAGATTTCTGTGCAACCCCATGTGCAACAGTTTCAATTTTTAGAGATTTTGGTGATTAATGATTTAGAACAGTTTTCTAAACACCTCATTTTGATCACTTTAATAACATCAGTAAAATGGAAAGAGAAGCCATACTGACAATACAGAGGGTCACAAACCTGATAATTAAATCTGCTAATAAAGGGGGCACACTGGTCCTGCTTGGTAAAGAAATGTGCCTTGCTGAGATATACAGACAGCTGGGAAACACTGAGTTTTACCGAAAACTGAGAAGTGACCCCATACCAGACTTTAAATTCAGCATGGATGAATACATCATGAATGCACATAAGAAAGGAATTATAGACACCCAGACCAAATAATATTTGATGACCTCACATCCAGTTAGAGCAACATTTTATATAGTACCCAAAATCCACAAAACCCTGTTGGATCCACCAGGTCGGCCGATTGTAAGTGGTGTAGGGTCCCTCACAGAACCTCTCTCCATATATTCTGACACCTACAGTACCTCAAACCACTTGTTATGGAACTACCATCATTTATTAAAGACACAAGGAAGTCGTGAATTTGATACACAATTTCAAATTAGAACAGGACAAGATACTTATTGCCATGGACATAAAGTCACTGTACACACATGTTCCCTATGAAGGGGCACCAGACTCTATTGCATTCTTTTTGACTAACAGAAGAACAGGAACTACATCACCAACAGACTTTATTTTTAAATTGTTTGAATTGTTCTTAAACAGAATGTCTTAATGTTTAACAGAGAGATGTTCTTGTAAATCAAGGGTACAGCAATGGGGGGCCATATTATTAAAAATTATATGGGCCCACTGGGAACAGCAGGCCATTTACAATGATGGAGTGAACAATTTCAGCAATAATTTAGTCATGTGGAAGAGCTACATAGATGATGTGATAGTGATCTGGAAAGGTACAGAAGATAGATTTGAGGAATTTGTACATTTCTACATAGCACTAACACCAATCTTAGGTTTACATACCAAAGCAGCAGCATAGAAATGACTTATCTGGATGTACTTATTAGAAAAAACCAGGAGGAGAGCAAGATATATATATATATATATATATATATATATATATAGGAAACCAACAGATGGCAATACCTTATTGCTATCAAATAGCTGCCACCCCCACACGTCACCCAAAATATTCCATACGGGCAATTTTTAAGAACCAGACACAATTGTTCCACAGAAATTGGGTTTCAGATGGGTGCACAAGAATTGACAGAGAGACTGGTTGAAAGGGGCTATAACAGGATCAAGACAGAACAGGCTAAAAGTAAAGCAGAAATCAAAGATAGACTCAGCCTCCTGGAAGACAGGGAAAGATAATGAGAGACGGATAGGAGCTTTGATTTTGTCACTAATTTCTCAGCTCAAACAAAAGAGCTGGGAATTATTTTGAAACGACACTGGCATGTCCTTGCAGTTGAACCTGGTATATTAAAAATGAGCTAGGAAATGTTAAGAATGTGCTACAAAAGTGCACCTACACTGAAGGACATGCACTGCTGTGAAGTTTAAATTACTTGTAGAAAGATCTGGTAAGTAGGGGAAGTGGCTTAGCTAGAAGGAAGCTACATTTAAAGACTACCTTAGAAAGTTTCTGCTAATAGCTTGGCAGAAGACACCAGGAGAAAGGACTGCTGTGTGACTGAACTTCTCTGCTGGGACTAATTTAGAAGAACTTTTGTATTTGACCTTTAATTTAGGGTAAAAAAAACTAACATACAAAAAAAAGTGTGTGTTTGGGTTAACTGAATTGAATGGGTATCTGAAGAGTTATCTAGGTGTAAATCTCAGGTGACTGAAAGGACTTAACTGCTGTGAGGTTTAAATTACTTGTAGAAAGATCTGGTAAGTAGGGGGAGTGGCTTAGCTAGAAGGAAGCTACATTTAAAGACTGCCTTAGAAAGTTTCTGCTAATAGCTTGGCAGAAGACACCAGGAGAAAGGCCTGCTGTGTGACTGAACTTCTCTGCTGGGACTAATTTAGAAGAACTTTTGTATTTGACCTTTAAATTAGGGTAAAAAAACTAACATACAAAAAAAAAGTGTGTGTTTGGGTTAACTGAATTGAATGGGTATCTGAAGAGCTATCTAGGTGTAAATCTCAGGTGACTGAAAGGACTTAACTGCTGTGAGGTTTAAATTACTTGTGGAAAGATCTGGTAAGTAGGGGGAGTGGCTTAGCTAGAAGGAAGCTACATTTAAAGACTGCCTTAGAAAGTTTCTGCTAATAGCTTGGCAGAAGACACCAGGAGAAAGGACTGCTGTGTGACTGAACTCTCTGCTGGGACTATATTGTCCTCCTTCCCAAGTGCTGAGGAGGTATGGACTGCTGACTATGGACCCTCGATGGGAAGGGTTGTTGAGTATGGAACCTGGGGGAGAATGGGACCAGTGACTATATACCTGGGTTGGAAGGGGGCCGTTGACTATGGACCTGTGCCAGATAGGGGAGCAGCTGACTATGAACCCTGGTTAGGAAGGGTGGGGCTACTGACCATAGAGCCTGGCGGGTAAAGGGGGGGTTGCTGACTATGAACCTGGATGGGTAAGGGGGGGTTGCTGACAATGGAACTGGGCTAGGGAGGAGGGACTGCTGATTCTGGATCCATGCTGGGGAGGAGGGAATGGTGATTATGAACCCTGGATGCATATGATAGGCTTTTGACTATGGAACCAGGCCTAGTAGTGGGAATTGTTAAACAAGGACCTGTAGCAGAGAGTGAGTGCCTGTGACAATGGACCTGTGCTGGGGAGGGTATGCGGTGCCGAGTGTGGAGCCGGATGGTGCAGGAGGTGCTGAATACTGTACTAGGTGGGGGAAGGGGTTGCGAATAAGGACCCTAGCTGGGGAGGAGGGGCAGGCATAGCAGAAACCGGTTTGAAATGTGACCAGACAGAAGACACCCTCATTTGTGGATCATGTGGAATATTGCAATTCTTAGCTGTGTAGGTTTTGTTTGGAGGAGGGCATTTATGATCATCTTGAGGCACTATTCATCTGGGCTGGGCCACCCAGAAGGTATTTAACCTAACTATCAACCACGCTACCTGTTCCTAAACCACTCACCAGACTACTGTGTCCGTCACCAGGAGTTGCTTCCTCCTCCTCCTCCTCCTCCTCTGTGATCCTCTGCCAGCCACACCTTGGTTTCATTATGGAGGACCAGATCAGTGTCACTGTTCACAACTTCACGTATCAATATGTGACCTTCTCATTCCTTAATTGCAACAGATGGGGGATGTGACTCTGACCCACCTCCCTTACCCTACCTGAGCCCACCATAGTCCATCCACTCCTACTGTGCAACCTTGTAGAGGATGCGGACTAGGTGGACCATGGAAGAGGGGTGGAGGTCAAATTAATTATAGCCAACTCTGTCCAAATACATGCCTGCAGGTTGGGAAGTATACTAGTATCCAGAAGGCCCTCATGAATACTGCCTCCTCACAGCCACTCAATTGCCCCACTATTAGCTTCTACACATACTACACTGACTATCCAGACTCTGTTCATCTTTAAGTAGCCACGTACACACACACACACACACACACACACACACACACACACACACACACACACACACACATACACACAGCAAGCCTCTTAGCACTGTCTGGATCCTGCTAGTAACCCACCCTCCAGTGATCAGAATCAGGTCTTAAAAATTCTGTAATACAGGACTTTGCCAGCCATTTTCACCAGTCTCCTAACATTAAAATAAGTACATTATTGGTAGATCTTGACAATTTTTTTTTTTCAATTAAAACCATAACTGTCAAAATACTTCACAACTTTCACTTCTTCCACCTCAAAGACACAATCTATCCGTGAAGCATTTTGTTATCAAATATAAACTGTAAGATAATTGGACACATGCCTAATGATACTAAGTTCTCAATGAAGCTGGTGATTTTCTGATAGACTCTCCTATACGTTGTGCAACTCTGTCTCTCTCTCTCTCTCTCAACATCTCTCACACAAGCTCCTCAGAGGTTTGGACAGCTGTTTATAAACACAGCTGCGTGCACAACAAAATATAAAACATTGTATCTAACCCTAGCAGGGTGGGAATTTAACCGTGTACATTTTTTTTTCTGTCCACATTGAAATCAGTTAAAAGCCACCTGCAAAACTCATAGAATATGCCCCATTGAAAAAAACGATGAGACAATATGCATTTTTTTATTTTTATTTATTTTTGAGTGTCCTTGGAGCTTCCTTTCCCACAGCACACATCTAGTTCCCAATCGTGCTGCACACCCAGCTGGAGGTGGATAGCAAGCAGCGTCTCCCCTGGCAATATGGCAGACATCAGCATCAGCTGACTGCACGTGTCCACCCTCTAGTTGTATATAAAACTCAGTGGGTTGGACCCGACTCTTCATGGATACACTTCCTTTCTCTGGAATTGCAAATCCTGCAAGTAGGAACAATCAAGATGATAAATTAATGTTATTGGTTCAATATTAGCCACTGCTAAGCAATTTAAATCACAAATTGTTGTGAGAAAGAAACAATGTGACCTACTGGAAATTGAACACAGACCCCAGTAAGACCATCACAGTGCTCCAACCATTGAGCTATAGACTCACATCATTGAAACTGACTGTACCCAGAAACACTTCCTTTCTCTAGTATTGCCAAGTCTTGCAACTAGGAACAATATCATACATGTGATACATCCAACTTGCTTAAGAGGGAGATTTGGGTCAAATTAGGAGGAAGATTGGTCTGCTAGTAGGGAGATACCTTAACGTCATGAGTTTGTCCTTAAATGGTGTCAAAAAAATAAGAAAAAAGTCATTACAAAATTTAATGTATTTAATTTTGTCAAGAATAAGCACTAAAAAGAATAAACAACTAATTATATAAAGTTATCAGATACATTGTTCATCACTGATTTAATTTTTATGTGTCATTATCTGCCCAAAAAACATGGATATTTTGAATAGAATTTTACTTAAGCAGGAGATTTTGTTTCCCAGGAGGGAAGGAGTTCAGTCAAAAGGAAAACAGGAGTCTCCTGCATAAAGAGGGAGATATCACATGTATGCAATACAAATACAGTATACAATGCAATACAATATAGAATTTGCAATACTAGAGAAAGGACGTGTGACTGGGAAGAGTCAGGTCCGACCATGAGAGCCAATAACTTCAGTGGTTAAAGCACCGGGATGGTATTCTAGGGGCCTGGGTTCAATTCCCAGTAGGTCATATATTGTTCTTTCTCACTTTAGTTTATGATCTAAATTGCATAGCAGTGGCTAATACTGCACCAAAAACATCTACTTATCATCTCCATTGTTCCTGGTTACAGGATTTGCAATACTAGAGAAAGGAAGTATGTCTGGGAAGAGATAGGGGCAAACCATGTAAGTGTATAGTTCAGTGGTTAGAACACCAGGATGTATGCTGGGGGCCTGAGTTAATTTCTCAGTAGTGTCACATTGTTTCTTTCTCATTCCAATTTTTGAAAAGTGAGTTACCCAAAATCTTGACTTGAACTATGCTTGCAGACCACAACTGGAGACTGAGAAGGCACAAAGAATGCTAACACCCCCACCCAAAGCAGGAGGTAGACCCCAGCCAATTCTGGTGACGCTCCTGTGGTTTTCTGAGAAGGAAAGAATACCAGTATTGGCAAATGAGAAGGGCCCTGTGACATGAGAGGGCCACCACATCCTTATATTTAAAGAAAATCTACTTGCCAGGATGCTCAAGCCACTGGTGCATAGATTGTAGCTTGAGCACCCGGATCCTCCCCCCCTCCGAAGTGCCAATATGTATTAAATAATTAAACTACCTGATTGCCCATAAAATTGTATTTTCCTGGGGATGGAGCTCACAGAGTGAGAATGGGAGTGATGACCCCTGGGAGATCCCACTTGAAAATACCGCGAGTGCCATAGATGATCCTTATTGCCCCTTCACCCTGCCTTTTCTGGTGTGGTCTTTTGAAGCCCTTATATCAATCAAATCTCCCTAGTGATTTCAAACAGGCCACCTCCTCCGGCAGCCTATTCCACCCCTCCACCACCATTTAAAAAAAAACATGTTTCTTGTACTAGGTATTTTTGTTATGCTAATAGCTCAATACAAATCTGCACACATAGGCCAAGAAATTCAAAAGAGTTGCACCATGCACAATAGGGTTGCGCCAGTGCAAGTCCGAAAATGTGCCATCCTGCGATATTCAGCGGGAGGCAGTTGCGCCCCCCCAAATCACGCTGAGCAACAGTGCAATGATAATGAATGTATGCGCAACTGAAGGGGGAGGAACCATGCATAAATGGTGCAGTGCAATATTCAACAACATGCACCTTGCACAATAGAGGAGCCAGCAGAAGTTGCGCCATAGCAGAAATGAGTCAAAATAAAAAGGAGCAAGGGAGAGGTGCAAGAACACTACAGGGAAGCCTCAAGTTGCGGAACTATAGCCAGCCACACAGGCAACACACATACACACAGGCAGGACAGTGAAAGGGCACCTGGAACCCACAGGCTCAGGGGAAGGTGTGGGAGGCCACAGTGCAGAAGGTGGAAGTACTTGCCACACAGCAGTGGGGCCAGCACAGTCAGGTGTTCCCGGTGCAGGGGAAGTAGCAGCCAGGACAGCGGGGAACACAGAAACAGCTGCCGGGGGGGGTGAACACAAGCCAGGGACATGGCCAGTGCCACCATCCAGATGGAGGCAGTAATGAGGGGGGTGAGAAGGCTGGCAGCAGGGGGGCGTGGCCATGGAAGGGCCCGTCGGCGGTATGCCCTCAATAGGCAGTACCGAGCCCGCATCAGCTTCGAGCTGTATAGTGATACGGAGATCGTGGGCCGGTACCACCTGAATCAGGCAATTCTGAGGTGGCTCTGTGAGCTGTGCAGTGATGTGATGCAGGCACCCACACGACGGAGCCATGCTCTGTCAGTGGAGACAAAAGTGACAGCTTGCATGTTCTTGCTCACCACGGGTACCTTCCAGAGACCAACTGGGGACACCACAGGCATAAACCAGTCAGCTGCGTCATGCCACCTCACCCAATTCCTCAGCGCACTGCTGCCGCATGGGTGGAGCGCACAGCAAACATACAGGAGTTCCACAGGGTAGCACATATGCTTGGCATGCTAGGGGCAATAGACTGCACCCATGTGGCCATCTGCACACCACCTGGCCCCGAGTGGGCCATATATATAATTCGGAAGGGCTATGCTAGCATCAACTGCCAGGTGGTGTGCGATGCCAGGGGGCGCATAATCAATGTCTGTGCCACGCACCCTGGGGGAGCACATGATGCCTTCATCTGGCACAAGTTGGCACTGTGCCACAGATTTGAGAGTGGGGATATCCCCACTGGCCACCTAGTGGGTGAGTATGCAAACCACATGGACAATCATAGGGCCTGGGGGGGCATGGTCAGAGGTGACATGGGTAGTGGCCTACATGGCCTGGGGTAGGGCGATGCTGATCACCAAACTAACCTCCACCCTCTACACACAGATGACAGTGGATACCCACTCCTTAACTGGCTGCTCACACCCTACCAGCGGCCCATGACCCCATCACAGCAACACTACAATGAGGCATACGCCACCACACGTAATGTCATCAAGTGGGTGTTCGGGATGCTGAAGGCACGTTTCCGTTGCCTGGACACCTCCGGTGGTGCCCTACAGTACAGCCCCTCAAAGGCCTGTGGGCTATTCCTGGCCTGTTGCATCCTGCACAACATGGCCAAAGCATGTGGGATAGCCATACAGGTCAAAGAAGGGGACAACGATGGGGACGATGAGGATGCCGGTGACATGGTGATGGGCAGCCCCCCTTGGGCGACAGGACCCCCGACTGCTCCAGCTGGCACAGCTGCACCGGGACACCATCACTGAAGAGCACTTCAGCCAACCCAGGTAAGTCATGGGGCCATGTGCAACCACCAGTGGCAAAGGCACAACCCACAAACACGCATGGACACACACCAGGGGTGCATGCCATCAAGGGAACTGGCAGGGCATGGAACCACACACACCACCAGGGATGGGTGAGGTCTAACATGGCACACGGACAGACACACAAACACACACACACACACACACACACAACGCACCAGACATGCACAAAGGGTAGGAGGCACACTGACCCAGAATGCCACCCCTAGCCACACACATATCCACAGATCACCACACCCACTGCCTGTCATTGTGCATGTGTCAGATGCTGAGCACCGTTGCACATTGGTGTACAGCGCAATGCAGGCATCATCATGCACACACAACTGCGGACAGCAGCCGGGAGGGTGTGCAGATGGACTGTGTGTCTGCGTGCAGGGCCGGGAACCCACCCATGCATTGCCCGCTGAATGACACAATGCACACAGGGCAGCATCAAACAGTAGCCACATTGGGAGACAGGTCAGTCACATGCCACAGTGCCCCGGCCACCACGGATGTGTGGGCAGCCCCACTGAGACCCGCAAGCACTGACCGGCTGACCACTGGCCTCATGGGGTGGCATCGATGGTCCCCCAAGGGTTCCACTGCATGAACACGACTGTGCTCATGCAGGGGTCTGCAGCACACTGAACATGCCTGCGCCAGGCATGCTCGGATGCCCACAGCTGAACCTGGTGTCGACAAGGATGGTGTTGCATGACGCCAGGAATGGGGGGAGGACAGTGCACTGCGTGGTGTCTGCAATGCATGGGCAAATAACTGTGTGCCCATTGTGGCCATGACAGCAGTGAATGCCTGTGTCTGCCTGTCAATGGTAGTGGTCACATCCTCCCGCAACCGGTCCAGCCCTGCTAGGAGCAGAGCAGTGTCTCTGCTGTGATGCTCCTCTGCCCACTCCAGAGCCGCACGCAGTGCATCCACCGATGTCATGAGCTGCATCTGCTGGTTGACTGATGCTTGCAGTATGCGGGTGTGCTCATACAAGAGGTCATCTGCCTGCTCTGCATCCTGTCCCTCAGGCTGTGTGCAGCCCTGATGCTCAGCACCCCTTAAGGGTGGGTGCTGCACACCAGGACCAGGCCTGGGCATGTCCACAGGTGGTGCACTGATGCTGCCCCCTGACACTGTACCCCCAAGCCAATTGGCCTACTGCTGATGCTGCCCCTCCAGCTGCCGCTCCCCAGGGATCACTGGTGCTGCCACAGTGGCCGCAACAGTCCCACTGTCCTGTACACACACCAGTGCTGCCCCACCGGTGCTGACAGACACAGGCTGGGACTGTGATGACACACAGGCCTCCACGGCGGCACCACCCACAGCCATGGCCACGATGTCACCTGCTGTGTGGCCATCCTGTGGCACACACGTGTCACTGCCCATGACGTTAATGACATCACCATCGGTGATGGACCTGGCACCAGCCCGAGTCACAGCATGCTGGCATCCGAGGACACTGGCACACTGGGACACGGGCAGGGCCTCCTCCACACCTGTTCCAACAACATCAGTCTGGACATCCAGGAGGGCCAACTGTTGCATTTAGCCGTGTATTCCTGTGGAGGTGGATGGGCCCTCCTCCATCTCCATCTGACTGGCCTCAGTGGAGAGGCCAACCACCGCTTACCTATGCAGATGCTCAGGATCTGTAAGGGAAAACAAAGTCGCGTTACTGCATGTGACCTACCCTGCCCCCCACAATAGACAGACCATGACCTACCATGCAGTGACGGGCTACCACCCATCTGGAAGCCACCACCTGGAACACCATCAATGGCACAACGCTGCATGCTTGCTGCCAGCAACCCTCTCCTCCTGTGTGGTCAGGTGTAGCACCTCCAGCTGTCCCCCACCTGTCGCAGATCATGCTGCCCTGATGGCAGCCACCTTCTCCTTAATCCTCCTACTGTCTGTGCCCATCTTCTTCTTGCACTCCTGCATGGAGCGCTGGTGGCTGCCATGCAGATTCACAGCACGCACCACCTCCTCCCATGCAGCAGCACGAGCCTGTGGTGTTTCCTGGCGTCTGCTGAGAAGTGGCTCCTGGTCCAGGTAGGCCTCAAACAGGGCATCCGTCTCGGCCTTGGTGAAATTTGGCCTCCTCCTCCTCCCACAAGTCTGTTCCTCTTCTCCCACAACTCGCTTGGTCATGATTCAGCCTGTGAGAATGAAAGTTGTTACCTGTGATTGTGCAGTCCCATGCATGTCCAAAAATCCACAGTCCACACTCCCAAACAGCATGCAACTCACCAATAGACTGCAGTACCGACTATGGCCAGTGCAGCCCAATGTCGCATTTTTATAGCGCAACCCATGCAAATGAGGCGAGGCGCAACTTTAAGTGGATGCAAATTGCAGTGCTGCGCCATTGAATGGCTGATTAGCTGATTTGCATATGACGGCTGAATATCACGCTTTTGCACTTTGCGCAATTGAGTTGAATGTGCTGAGCCAAGGGCGCAGTTCTGTGCCATGCGCAGTACACACCTAACTGCTCATGCCCGGGTTGATGACGCAGACACCTGCCGCACTGCTGACGTGCTGTGCATGGGAGGCAATGCAAGGCATGGCCACCATTGTGCCAGTGGCGCTACAGCGATGTTCACCTATATGGCACTGTGGCACTGGGGCATCGTAGGCACACTGGGGCAACAGCACGGTAGGCTGCTACTGGAGGTGGCGCACAGGCACCCAATCATGCTACACGCATTGGGTTTCAATCATGCTGTGGCTGTCCATGTGCCAGAGACCCTTGACCCTGTGCCCGACCTTTGCCCCCTAGGTGCCATGCATCAGGCATGGGTGCACCACTATCGCGCTGTTCGGTGACAGCAAGATAGGGAATGGCAGCTCTGTACTGCGTAGCATCTGCATGTGGCAGAACCATGCTGCAGAGCGTCATTTTGACCCTACCGAGCAAGAGAGATGGCGCGGAGGAGAGCTGCCAAGTGGAACCAGATAGAAATGGCAAACCTGGTTGCCATTGTGGAGCCACTTGTTGGCCCACTGTTTGGTGAGGCACCCCTGGACAGGTTCAGGAGTTAGGTGTGGCAGGAGGTGGCTGATGCCCTGGAGGAGGCCACAGGAATGGGATGGATGGTGGAGCAGTGCCACCACAGATATGGGAGCCTGAGGCGGAGGGACCCGGACCTGCTTGCCTGCCTGCGGGCATGTGCCAGGAGGGGCACAGTGCCATGGCCAGGTAGGTGTAACGTCCATACACTTTTATCTTCCATATGGGTATCACGGTTGCATGAGTCCGGAACATGGGGGGGACAGTCTGGTGTTGACTGTGGTGGTGTTATCAGGGTGTGGGTTGGGTGGGTCTAGCTGTGTGGGATTGCACACACATGGGGGCAGGGGGACTTTGCTACAGGAGTGTACTGATGTTCCTCTCTCCATGTTTGCACCTTAGGCCCAGAAGAGAGATGGCTGGTGAGGGAGAGAAGGTGCCAGCTGGAAGACCAGCACACCAAGAGTGGTGAAGGTCCACAGAGGCAGAGGGACCAGCCTGATGATGATGAGTGCATTACATCCATGATTACTATTGCATGCTGTGTAACAGGGTGGGCAGCGGGGCATGGCCACCATCCATTGACACCACTGCCATGCACGCAACTTGTTACAGTCAGCACTGTCCAGTGGCACTGCATGTCTGGGAGTGCATCAATGGTGGTGCATGCATGCACCGGGTACATGGCTGTGCCACTGCCTTCGCACCACATAGCAGGGATTTATTTAACTCCAAAAATTGATTAGCGTTTTGCTCATAAAAGTGCTAAAACATTGTGAAAATGCATAGCAGTTGCCTCACTGTGTTTAACAAACATAACACTTCTAGAAAACCTATATAAATACTTTCTGTACAGTTAGCATTGTCCCAAGAAAAAAACTGCTAATCAATTATTTAAAACCCTGCATAGCCATGTCACTAAACAGCCATGGTGGTGCTGTGCAGGACTTGGCCGGTGGGTGTGTGCAGTGGTCCACATGGCTGTGTGCACCTGGGTGGGCAGGTCTTGTGGACACGATCACTGTGAGTGGTCACACACCATCACAGAGGCATGTCCCATGCACAGTGGGTGGGCTGTATGGGGCTGTGCATTCACACCTATTGACTCTGCTCCCTTGTCCTAGGTGGATGGCAGCTGCACATGATCCAGGAGGCGCTGCAGGAAATCTTGACTGTTGCCAGGGTGTCGCTGGACATCCTGCAGAGGATTGAGAGGCTGGGGGTCAGGCGGCAGCATGGCAGGAGGAGCAGCCGGAGTGGGAGGCGGGGTCCACTGAGCATCACAATGCCCCTGATTTCCCTACCCCTGGACCCACCCTCACCCCTCCTTCCCTGTACCATTTTTCACCCTGCCCTTACCCACCCCACCTTGTTTGTGGCCCTCCCCACAGATTTGTAAATAATTGTACATAGTTTTGTTTGATGTTTTTAAATACATTTCTTTTGATATGACTACTGCGGTGGTCTCTGATTTGCAGCAGACTATAGGTGCTCAGCTGCAGTGGTGTGCATGGCGTCAGGGGTGATGCAGTCATGGGCATGTGTGTGTGTCTGTGGGGTAGTGACTATGGTGTGGGAGTAGCTATCAGTCACTGTCTGTGGTGTGTGTGTTGTTCCCAGTGCACTGGATGACTGTGTGCAGTGGTCCATGGTGCATGCTCTGTGTCCATGGTGCTCCTGTCAGCCCGTCAATGGCCTGTCCAGCTGACACCCTTGCAAGTCTGTGACCTGCACACGTCAGTGGTGGCTGTCCATGCAGGACAGCCACTGTACCCATCACAATGCTGGGTTGCCTCCTGTCACTGGTGTGGTGCATGTCTGCCTCGGGTGATACTGTGGCCTCCGCTGTTGTTGTCCCACCTCCATGCTGTGGCTTGTGTGTGTTGCAGGGGATGTGCAGCACTGTCTGTGACTTGTGCTCTGGGCAAATGCTGGTGGCGTACAGTTCCACAGTGCCTGCGCAGGGTGGCTGGCACTCCTGTGCCATGGAGGACTGCTGGCCGTGTGTACACAGTTTCCATGGCCCCATGCTGGGGGCTTGGTTGCCCCGCTACTGTGTCCCTGTGTTGGTGTGCCCTTGGGTATGGGTGGGTGTTTGTCCATGCACTGTGTTGCATCCAGTGTGGTGCATGCTTCCATGCACCACTGTGGGCATCTGCACTGGCTGTTGTGTCCAGTGCTGGGTCGGGGTGTGTCCTTGGGAGGGTGTGCATGGTGCTGTACCACTGGTGGTGGGGTCCGAGGCATGCCCTGTCATGTGTGGGGTACCTCGTGTGCCGACGCATGGTCAGTCTCTCAGCTGTACCTCGGGGGGGCTATGCATGGTGGCGCTGTGTTTGCCATCATTGCATCACTGTGTGCTGCCACCCGCTGATGGGTGCTCGTGGTGGGGCTGCCTTGCATGGTTCTGTGGTGCACAGGGTTGCATTGTCACAGTGGGGGTGCTGGCATGCATGGAGTATCCTGCAATGGTGGACGCTGCTCCTGGGCAGGGTGTCTGGGGGTCACAGTGCAGGGTGTTCTTGCATTGGTGGGATGGTGTGGCACGGGGTGGTCGGACCTCGGTGTGTGCTGGTCACAGCTTGCATCACAGTGTGTGATGGGGCACCATGGCCCAGCTGTGGGTTGTTTGCTTGTCTCCATGGGCCAGTGGTTATTCCAGCCCTCCACTAGTTGTGCAGTGCATGGGGTGTGGGAGGACGATGTCTGTTCTGCTGTGTGTTCCTCTGCCCATCTGTGGCATGGGTGGTGGGCCCCTGCATCCCTGGTTGTGCTGTTGCATTGCTGCCCTGCTGTTGGGGGGCATCCCTGGTTGCGTTATGGCGCATCACATATGCTCAGCTTTCCCTCCCTAGTTTCACTGTGGCACAGGTGGTGCGATATTCAGTCATCGGCTGTAGGCGCACCTTGGCCAGCGCAGTTTTTGAATATCGCGTCTCTTGCGCATGGGCGTAATGGACTTGCGCTTGCTCCTGCTGTTGCACACTTTCTGGGTGCAGTTTGAATATCTGGACCATATAGTACATTTATTGCTCAATACATATCTGAATGCATGTAGTACACTTCAGTTACAGCACATTACAAATCTGCATGCATATGGCTTGCTTCACTCTCAGTACAAATCTACACCCATATGGTATGCTTATAACTCATAAATGCCATTTTTTGTGTCACTTAGTTCTCCCTTGACCCAACTCTAGGCTGTCCAGGTCCATGCAGCCCCCACAGATCTGCCCCTTGACCATCCAGGGACAACAGTTGCCAAGGACCACCCTGAACACCCGTTCCCACTATGCTGCCCATGGACCAACCCAGCTCCCCTTGCCTAATTCCAGGCCATCCTGGCTCCCTTGGCTCTTCCTTTGGACCATCCCAGCTTCCCCCTGCCCAAGCCACAGGCCCTTGCCCATACTGTCCCCCCTTGCCACTGCCTGGCTCTCTTGGCCATGCCCCTAGAACACACTACACCCCCTGCCCCAACCTTAGGCTTCCCTGGCCCTCCGTCTCACATGACCAGACTCTGGACCACTCTAGCTTCCCCCTGCCCCATCCGCAGGTTGCCCTGGCCCATGCTGGTACTTCTGTGCTGCCCTGGTTCACTTGACCCTGTTTCTTAACCGCCTCACTCATTTAGTATTAATTAGGTAGGACTGAGCAGGCATGATAGGTTACAGACCTTATTTTTGTGTTGATGGATTCTGTGTAAAATAACACATTTATTGGATATAGTAATAATAATAAATAATAATAATATAATAATAATACAACTTTATTTATACTGTGCCTTTCTAAAATCAAGGCACGTTACAATATCCAATAACATAATAAATAAAACCAATACATAATAATCTGATTTCCTAAAATCACAATATTAATTAAAATAAATATTTGACCATAAATAGGTCTTCAGAGCCTTTTTAAATTCCTCCACGGACGCACACTGATGAAGCGGATGGGGTAGAGAATTCCAGAGTAGTGCTCTAACTCCCCCCTACCGTCAACAAAAGGAACTAACATAAGCTGTAGCTCAATACAATGCATAAGATGTGTGGAACGCATCTACTACCATTGTCAAATAAGACAGTACCTACCCATTGTCACCTCCCAGGTATACAACTCACATAAAACTTGGAGTTAGACACAGAGAAGGAGATAGATGGCAAAAGTTCATTCCCTTGTTGTTCTGAACAGCAAAAGATGTGCCCTAGAATAAACATATTAATGCCACTATAAGTAGGGTTCAATGGTCACATCTATGTTAAACCCAAAATTTTACACATTAATAACTTTGCAACCGTTAAACCGATTTGCCTGAAATTTTACATGCGCCATTTAGTACCATAGATCTCTGGATCTGGCAAGCTTAATTCTGGTTGGATGTAAAGGTACAGAGTTACTGAATGTAAATATGTGAAAAATACAACTTTTTTATCAATTTCTTTGTCACATTGTTTCTCCGAAACTGCTTGGTGGTTTGCTCAAAACTTTCAGGATATTTGGTTTCTGGGTCGCAGATGTTCCTTTCAGAGGTTTAGTGAAAAAAATGTTAATCCATTCAAAAGATATTAAAATGTCAAGTTTTCCATTATTTCCTATGTGAAAAATTAGAGTGCCATGTGAAAACACTATTATAGTTAACGAAAGCACTTTTTGCTTTCGCAAATAGGAAAGTAGTGTCACAAATCGCTATCTTGTTTTCAGTTAGCGATGTGGAAAAAACTATATAACTTGTTTTGAAATTCAGTATATTTTATTGTATTCAAAAACTATATAACTTAAAAAAATGCTGGCCCTTGGTAAACACCTATGGTCATGTTTACCTAATTGGGGCCCAATGAGCATGATTCTATGGTTAGTTTTTTTCCCACTGACTCCAGAAATATGTTTATTTTGATCTGCTCATTTTTTAATGCTGCATCTTGCAGCACTAGTTTTGCAAAAGTGTTGCAAATTACAATACTACTTTTGGGAAATGCTGCAAATTGTGGCACTATTTCATGAAACACCCACGGTAATGCCACAAATTGTGACACTACTTTTAGAAAGTGTCACAGTTTGGGACACTGCTTTTTAAAAAGTTTTAGTTTCTTTGTCACTTTACTGCACAGAAATGATTTGGACCTATGGACTGAAATTTTCAGGGTAGAAGGGGCTTGCCCCACAGATGTGTCTTTTACTGATTGGTTGATAAAATTTACATTGGGTCCATACTTATAACATTCTGAAGTTTAGTAATTTCCCATCAGATAACGTAATTATCGGGGCACATTTCAGTGGATATATCTTGAAAACAGTTAGAGATACAGATTTTCTGTGAAATGCATTATAGTACACTTTAGGCATGCTAGGCAGTTATGAATTTTTCAAGGCCTCAATTACAACTGCAGTGGAAATTTTTATTAATGGGTCTAGGGTGACTGGGATACTGTGCCCTTGGCAGCACAACAGTTAATTGCAGTGTCTCTGCACTTATGGATAGATGGCCCTGCACTCCCACATATGGATACCATTATGGAGTAATGGGAACACAGGGCCCAGAGAGTCCTCTGCTCCAACAGGGAGATGAGGGTTAATTGCAATGTTTCCATGCTTATGGATAGATAAGAGTGCAGGGCCCTACAAGAAAATCAGGGACAATTATAATATGCATGCAGGGCACAATACACTATGGACTGATGGGAGTGCAGGGCCCAGAGGGCCCTATGCTCCCACAATCGAATAAGGGTAGGATTACACTTTCTAAAAAAGTAAGGAAAGTCATTGCAAAAAAACTCTGTTAATGTATCAGTTAGGGTTCACATTAAAGTGACAAAAGTATGGAAATGTGGTGTTAGGGCTCAAATTGTATCACCCCACCCTCCACAGAACAACAGGCATCGGGGTGTGCCTTGGGGTCATCAACCCTAACACTCAACCCATTCTCCTATGCTGTACCATGTCAGCTTCTTTACACATGGACTGGAGTGAGTGTAAGGGTCAATGACCCTAAGGCACACCCAATGTCTGTTGTTCTGTGGAGGGTGGGCATGGGGTGGGTTGGTAGGGTTGGCTGGGGGATGGGGTGGGGTGTTATGGTTTGAACCTTAACACCACATTTCCATACTTTTGTCACTTTAATATTATCCTTAACTAATGCATTAATGAAGCTTTTTACAATTAACATACTGTATATACTGTATATATATATATATATATACACACACACAGACACTGTTTAACATTGTACTTCCAAGGGGATTTCCCTGGCCAGGAATGTATTCTTACTCTGAGCTGGGCCAGTATATTTGGTATGTAAGGTGCCATATTAAAAATGTATGGAAATGTCATTGTAAAATTTAGAAAATTCAATAACAACTTTGATTACCAAAAAGTTAGCCTAACTGAGAAATACATTCTATTTTCAATGAGGTTCTGCTTCCCCCATGTGACAGAAGGGTAGACTGAATTTTCAAAACACATGCCAGAGGTGTAAGTCATGATTTTGGATGCAGCCTGTACCATTTTAATTGCACCAAAGTGTTTGTGGGCTAGCATCAAGTGTTTTCTTTTTTCCAATTGTTTAACCAGGAGTGGCACACTAAGCTGAAAGCTTGTTTACAGGTGTGATCTGGCAGCAGAGAGAAGTTACAAGACTTGCTCAGGGTCACACAGTATGCAAGTGGAGGCAGTGGGATTCAAACCCAGGTCTCCAGATTTATAGGTCAGATCCCTAAACCACTGTTCTATACTACCTCCTATACTACTGTACTGTTTTGATGCATTTATTCCAGTTTCTACACTTTATGACAAAAATGTTAGACGTCTCATAACTGGAATGTATGCATCATTTTTGGTGCAATTTGCAGCACTGGCAGCAAAATGTCAGTTATGTGGTAAGCTACAAACATGACACAACTCTTTGATGGTGCAGCCATAGCAGGCCATCAAGTCTGTCCCGTTCTTCCTACTGCCAGTTGTATTACTCTGCCCTTTCAGATTTCAATATGAGAGGAAAGTCTTAAGAAAAAAATTGTTTGGTCAGGTTGGTTACAACATTTTATGACAACTTTATATTACAACTTATTTACATAGGATAGCCCAGCTAAGAAGCAACATCTCATTTAATGGGGTTCTGCTTCTACATATTTCTACAGCTGGATGGATTGAAACACTGGGAGGTTAAGTGGCTTGCCCAATGCAATACAGTGAGTATATGTCTCTGGTCAGGTTTGAACCTGTAATTTAACAGTGTCCAAGTCAGTACTCTAACCACTAGAACACACTGCCTCCATTTTGCTGGCACTACAACTCTAATGTGATCTGAGACCTACGATTTTAGTCCACTGAACTACACATTCCTTGAAGGCCATTAGCAAAATTAGAAAGCAAGTCTGACCAACAGCCTGCTACTCCCTAAAGCCCCAACCCCAAACATTTGCAGGGTTCTTCAGTAAAAAAAAAATCAGACTTTCTAGACATTTTCAAAACAAACCCCCATGCCTTCAGTTTATCAGGCTATGCCCAGTCACCCATTGCTGTGATCATCAAACTAATTTTAATCATCATGACCCTGGTCAGAATCAAACACTACAGAGCTGAACGATGGAACATTGGATTAGATGTACCACTCAGTAACTGGTACATTTGTTGTCAGCAAAACTCTTTCTCTCAGCATCCGCATATTGTACATGTAAACCTAGCAGGTTTCCTCTTTCTTTTAAAAATAAACAAGTGATGGGCAGCTGCAGGATTGGGTTCTGTTTTGATGGTGGTTGTTATTTTTAAATGCAAAGATCCCTATATATGTTTAAGCATACCTACCAATCAGACTTCAATTTCCTCAGCATTACCTATTTCTGCTGTGCAGTGAAATTGCAATGTGTTTGAGATGTTTTCTTTGGAATCTTCCTGTCATTTGACAGTGCCCACTTTATTCAATGTTTCAGCATTCCATGCCTTTCACAGTTATTTGCAAATAGCACCAAGACTTTTAAGGATCAAGATGTAAATTCAATCTCACTTCCAGTTGTTTACATTCAATGTATAGAGGTAAGAAATACAGCAGAAAGTTTTTTTTTTTTAGTAATTTAAATTTTATTGATTTTAAAGAAACAACATTACAGGCATGACTACAGGAGATAGCATACATTCAAAGCAAACCTGGCTCTGGGGTTTCCCCCTTGGAAGTACAGCTCTAGTTGTGGTCATTCATAGCACTGTTCAACATACAGCATTGTCAAATCATGTTCAGCAACTAAGATACTCAGCTTCAACAACATATTCTGTCTGTGAAGAACAACAGATATAGATTATGCTTAATCCAAAATAAGTGCAACAATAGCACAGCTAAGAATGTAAGAAAGTGATGGGCATTGGTGCTGATAAGAAACCAATATAACTGACCTCTTCAAGGGCATGCTTTCACATAAATAGGAAAGGAATGGGAAGATAGATACACCTGGTGGCCTCAGTAGGGCTTTGTGTTGCGTACATCCTATTAGGTACTGAGGCTTGTAGCAGCCATGTGGAATGTTACAATAAGTTGAGTTCAGATAGGGGCCCCATGTTGCAGTATAGGACTCCAGTCTGTTTGCATCAGCATGGAGGACCCTTTCATGGCAGGCTGCTTTTTCCATCTCCTCTGCCCATTCTAACACCATGGGGGAAGTGTCCCTCCAGTGGAATAAAATTACCTTCTTTGCTGTGATCAAAACTCCTTGAAGCCATCTCTTGATGCCGGGGGGGCAAGATGGTCAAGCCCACATCATTTTGTGTGCCCAGCATTATTAGATTGACAGTAAAGGCATTTGTGGCAGATTACAGCCCGGCAGATCTGTAGGACCCTGTTCCAATAGGTGTTCAGTTTTGTGCAACTCCAGAGTAGATGGGTGGTATTACCAGACTCTGAGAGGAAACTCCAGCAAAGATCACAAGGCCCCATTTGTGGAGCTTCTGGGGAGTTCTATGTCACATGTGGAGGAATTTAAATTGAATGAATTGATTCCTGGTGTCATTGATGGCTCTATCCAGATTCTTCCAGCAGTCCCACCAGGTTTATGCAGGGATGTTTGCACTAGTGCTGTGTGGAATGTGGAATTCTGCTGGTGGAATTAGTGTGGAATGAGCATTCTGCCAGTGGAATTTCCATTGGAAGTTTTCTGTTTCTTCTGCAGAATTCTGTCTACTGTGAACCACAGACTTATATTCTGTTGAACAGTACCTTTTTTTTCCATATAGCTTTTTACTCATCATTCAGCATGGGTGGGCTCTTGACCCTGTTCCCTCCTCCTCTCATCCGGCATCTTGTCTCCACTGTATCTCAGGTCCAGAATCCCCAAGGATTTCCCCCTGTTGCAGGGCCAGGAAGGGGAGGGCCATCCTCCCCCCACCAAAAGAACCACATCCTGATTGGACCAAAGATTGTGTGATGGTGGCAGACAGGCAGAGCTTCATGTAGCCCATGCCAACCATTTTCCATTTTTGCTCCCTTTTTCCCCCATCACTGGGGTGCACACATCAGCTAGCACATGTGAAGTGTGCGCATGCTGTGGAATCTCACAGCACCCTCCCATCTTTGGTTCCCATGGACCTGCACTACCCTTAGGCCCCCACCTGGTGGCAGTCATTCAGCAGGAATGCCAATCCACCCTCCCTGGGACAGGCAGCTATCCTCTGGATGCTCAACAATCTCCCCCCCTGGCTGACCCCCAGCAACCCATGTTTGCCACTAAATATGGGTTGCCAGTGCAGCAGAAGGTAAGGCACCAGTGCCTCAGACCTCCATGCTACTGGGCTGGCTCTTGGAACAGCATTTTTTCATGGTAATCATTCTGCAACTATTTCTGTGGAAAATATTGAGATCCGCTGAAGAGAATTCTGTAGAAATGTTGCAGAAAACTCATTACACATTTTTCTGCTGTGGAATATCGCCATTCTACTTCTGATTAAATTTGGTGAAATTTTGGTAGAACTTCAAAAATTCCATTCCACTGGAATTTGAAAATTATGCACACCACTAGTCTGCACTCACATCCTTACTCCATGCTTCTCTGAGACAATCTGTTATGTCACCTTCCAGAACTATGATGTTTTTTATATCTATGATTGGCCTTGGGGGATGGAGTTCTGGGCCATGGCTAATAATTCATCCATAATGTTCAGACTACCAAGTTTGTATTGGGGTCCCAAAACATGGGTGACTGCATGTCTGAGCTGCAAGTACTGGCAATGTTTGTTCTTCCCTAGGGTGAACTCCAAATGGAGCTGCCCAAAGGCTTTGAGATGTCTTGACAGTTGGTCTATGAGTTGGGCTAGTGTGGATATGCCTTCTGATTCCCAACCAAACCAAATGATTGGGTGTCCCTCAATTTTGAGGGCTGGGTTAATCCAAAGGGGAAAGGCAGGGGATGCACAGAGGTCCCAGAGGCATAACACTTCCACCTTGGCGGTGTGTGATGGAGTGGGATGTAAGGTCTTCAGAAAGTTTTTTTTTAAATATTTTCAGGGTTGTTCACACTAACCTTGTTAAGTTTTATTATCTTATAATAACTGGTGACCCCGATATCAACCTGTTGTTGAGACTTGTAAAAAGTAATATCAACCTGTGAGCTGATATGACAAGTCATATTAACCTGTGCAAAGCTGCACAAAGTCACACAAAGTCATGCAACTGCACAAAGCTGTGCAAAAAGCACAAAATACCAGTAATTATAAAAAATAAAAGATAGGCAAGTGTGTGTTATGGATTTCTTTTTATACACCCAAGGTGTGTGATGACCTGTAAACCTCAAGAGTGAAGCATGTGGCATACACCTCACTTTGTTAATACGACCACCCTCTGATTGCAATAATTCTGATGTTTTAGTATTCCATCCTTGACAGCTCAAGGAGAACATTATGCATGGCAATTCATTACAGATGACTGCTTTGGAGGCAATTTATTTTGACTTTGATTTTAACATTAAAATGTTAACTGAAATGCTTCAGACATCATTTATACTGCTTTGAAACTGCCTGTCAAATGCAATACAACATAATCTCAGCTACTCAACAGTTAAAAAAAAATTATTTTAAGGCAAATGTACACAAATTCCTATGGTGTACCAAGATGTTACGGTGTTATTTGTGATGAGACAAGTGGAACAGAGTACCATATCATTAAACAAAGGAACTGACTTCAAATCTACAAAGATTCAAGAATTGTGTAACACTTCTCATCACACGGTGACTGGTGATATCTCCATCATGAAGTAACAGAGACCGAGAAACTTAACACAAAACCCAGTGTTATGTAAAAGAATCTCTCATATTAATTTCTGACTGATGTGTCCACATCATGCTGTGACTCATGTACTCAAAAGCTAAAATTAGTTTCTGATGCTAGGTGTCTTTTGAGAGTGCTTATTGCTCTACCTTTAAGTGTTAAGATAGCACACTTGTCTTTGATGAACACATTTCCAGCCATCTCAAGTGTCCCAATAAACTGAGATTTTCAGCCTATCTTTCTCTAGTGCAATTGACCTCTTGCCAAACACAGGATGCAGGTTCAATGAGACTGTGTTTTATGTTTATAAATGTATAGAAACTAAAAGTGTAAAAAATGCAAATTCCAACAAGAATCAGGTTTAGTTTTAAATGCCGTAGGAAAGCTTTTCTTGCAGGTCACTACTTTGGATAAAGCATTTCTAGTATCAACATAAAACAGAGGGTTCAGATTAAACACACACTGGAAATAGAAAATTAATTGAAATCAATGTTTTAACCATAGGTCTTCTTCAGGGATTATCTAGAAAAAAGTAGGCATAGTTATTGAAAAGGTAGGAAGGAAGCAGGGACATAGATAGCTAGATAGATAGAGAGCTAGACAGATAGATAGATAGATAGATAGATAGATAGATAGATAGATAGATAGATAGATAGATATTTTTTTAAACTCTTGCATTTTAACTTTTAATATGATTGACTAAAACATGGTCACATTACCAGACATTGTTTTCTGCATCTTCTGTAGATTTTGAAAGCCACTACCACTTCTTTTTGTTATTATAGTTTACAGTAGTAGCCACAGATATGGCCAGATATTTTTAGATATTTCACAAAATGTCTAAAGAGTTTCTCTCTGCTGCCCATACTGTGGAAATGAAGAAAGCAGGAGATTTCTCTAGAAATACCTGGCCATGTCTTTGGCTGTGACGGTATATTATTAAACAGGTCTGTGCATGCAATGTACATCAATAACGTTATACACATCACACAGTTGTGTAGTCCGGTCTTTCTTTACATAATTACATGCAATGTCAGGTAAGGGATAGTGTATCCACATGGCCAGCTTGTTCTCTCCCTCTTAGTTACAATACGGGGGGGTTGGAGTACCAACCATAATACAATAAGTTTTCACTTCCCTAAACAGGCATGCACAATATTCATCCTGAAATCCAAGCTTACCCTTGGTCAGTTGGATCATGAGAGGAGGAGGAGGAGGAGGGCTCTATGGGGGCGTGGGTGAGAAGCCATCATGTTGAGTAAGGATTAGTAGAGCTGTGGGTGTGCCATTATTGTGAGCAGATACCTGGGCCTATGCTTGTCCCAGGTGTACCCTGGGGGAAATAAAACAGTCTAAACCTAAGGGAGAAAATTCCAGTCTTTACCCATAATGTGCAGGAGCCAATAGTCCACCTGGAGGAGCACAACTCCACTTTGTCATTCAGGGAGTAGAGTTTTTTTTTTATATGGTACATCCAAGTAACCATTTCACACCATGAGGTGATGTTCAGGACCACTGGGGTGAGCTAGTGCCAAGTAATGCCTTTTCTCATGGCCATTATTAAGATACTCACAAGGTATCAGTAGCTAGGGTCCTGTAATTACCTGACCAATAGAAGTAAGAGAAAGGACTTAGCAGTAAGTTATATTGGCTTAGTAAACAATTTCATAAGCTTGTTTTCCAGTTCTCTAAAGAAGGGAAGTAAGACTGGGCAAGACCGCATTACATGGTTAAAGTGGGCTTGGTTCTTTCCACACATTCACCAGCATTAGGACTCCCTCATGGTTAAATATTGTGCTGTGATGACTGAAGTTCCAAGAACCATACTAAGTGTTTCCATAAGTATTACCTCTATTGATGTGAGCAGGTGACTCCAGAGGACATTTGGCATGTTAAGTTCCAGAAAAGGGTAGGTCCTGGAATGACTCTTAACTAATCTGGTCTCAAACACTCTACTCACAAAAAGGCTGAAGTCAGTCTTCTTCACTAGGTAAATCTTTAATAGTATAAAGTTAAAAGTTAAAGTAGCCCTCACACATACTGTACATCCAGTGATACTTCAATGTTTCAAGTCGCTCTGACTCAGTCAAGAAGTAACAGACATAAAAGTGAATAATGAATAAATACCCCACAGGTAACACCTGACTAGTGATCACTTGACCAATGTTCAAATTACTGTCAGGTTAAAAGACATACATATATACACACACCTAAGTCCATTATCTTAAATATGGGTAAGAAATACAAAATGCAAAGTGCACTTACATATATCAATCCAGTAAAAGACAAAACAGATACATCAGTTGAAATGAATAAAATGCAACATTAGGAAAGGGTAAGGGAGCATATAGGAAGGGGGTGGGGAAGGGGCAGGAAACGAAAAGGGAAGGCAATGTCATAGGTATAAAAACATCAAACATTTACTACACGAGGCTTACGCTAAACTCTTTGTGTTGTAGTACATAAAATATATGTAATGTGTGTAACCATGATTCAAAAGTATTTTCTAATACCGTACATCAGCCTAATAAGTATTGAGGTTCTTATGACATTAGGTAGGGTTGCAGCTGGAAGTTCTCATTCAAGCCTGGATATTATTTCCCTTTAGGGAGCATTGCCAAAATGTCTCCCTGTGTAGAAGTAATTGATTCAGATCACATCCCCTGGGGCCGAGTGCAGTATGTGCTGTGGATCCACTCATATGCCATAGAGTGGTCTCACTAGAGTTCTTGGGTATTGGAATGACCAGCCCCTCCTCCCATTTCTTGGCTATGTCCATGTAGGTGTCTGACAGAGTTAGTTAGTGAGTGATAGAGAAAGAAATCAGTTGGTCAGTCAGCCCAGTCTGGTACAGTGATATAGAAAATCATACTGCAGATAAACTGGCATCTGTAGTACGTACAGACACTCAAAAGAAGAGCTAGGACATAGTGCCTAATTGTTCAGGTAACAGAAGAAGTTTGTGGGATAAAGGCCATAAGTGGTCTGCAGCTCCATAAATGGCTTAAGAGTAAAACCATCCATTAGTTGATGTATATATTGTAGGGAATTGTACGGATGCTTGCTCCCAAATGCAAAATACTGGATCAATGACTGCAGATTGAATATTCTCTAGGGGTGCAAGTGGACAAAATAAGAATAAATAAGAGGTAAGCTGGAGATTCTTCTTGATGGAATGCCAGGCCATAACTTGCCATTTAAGACAGGAGGGTAACACCACCATTGATTCAGGTGGGCCCTCATTATGGCAAACAGTGTTAAAGGGACACTGTCAGGTTTTTAAGCAATTTTTATGACCCCTCTATTGTTTGGGTCTATAAATAGTAATCTGAAAGCAATTTCTTACTGAGCTTCCAGTTGTACTTGTAGATGAAATAATTATTTTTTACAAAAAATGATTTTTCTGTTATCCCGACTCGTTCTGTGCTGCATGCATCCCTGATAGTGATACATGTTGAATGCTACCGAACTCATCCATGAATTAGTTTGGCAATTTTTGAGGCAATTGAACAAAATAGCTGGCAGCATCAATAGAGCTGAACTAATTTCAGCAATACCTGTTCTTTGGCAAACTGAGGGGTATTTCATAAGGAAATAACAGCTGTAAAAGTGAGACTCTGCACATGCGCACTAGCACCAGCACTGGTGCACAAGTGCTGAGTCATGCTTTTACCTTTCAAGCTGTGATTTCTTTAGGAAATAACCTTCAGTTTACCAAATTACAGGCATTGCAGAAATCAGCTCAGATCTATTGATACTGCATCTATTTTGTTCAATTGCCACAAAAATCACTAAACTCATTCATGGCTGAGTTGAGAAACACTCCATGTGTATCTCTATTGCAGATTTGCATGGAGGAGTGTGTTGCACAGAATGGGTCAAGATGACAGAAAATCATTTTTTGTAAAAATTAATGTTTTCATCTACAGCAGGTACAACTGGAAGCCCATATTTACAACAATGGAGATGTGCACTAGTCCCTTTACAAAAGAAAGGGTCCTACAAGAGCTTAATAAGCTCAGGGTGGACAAGGCAATGAGACCTAATGGCATACATCCCAGGGTACTAAAGGAGCTAAGGGTGGAATTTGCAGAGCCATTATCAGAACTCTTTAGTGAGTCTCTGAGCACAGGAGAGGTTCCAGAAGACTGGAGAAGGGGTCATGTGATCCCACTCCACAAGAGTGGTAACTGGGAGGAGGCAGGGAACTATAGACCAGTCAGTCTTACCTCAGTAGTGGGCAAGATTATGGAGACACTCCTTAAGGAAAGGATAGTGCAACACCTGGAATCCATAGGAGCACAGGATCCAAGACAGCATGGGTTTACAAAAGGAAGGTCCTGTCAAACTAATCTCATAGATTTCTTTGACTGGGTAACCAGAGTGGTGGACCAAGGGGGAGCAGTTGATGTTGCCTACCTTGACTTCAGTAAAGCTTTTGATACTGTTCCACATAGAAGATTGATTAATAAGCTGGGTAGGCTCAGTGTGGATCAGACATTGGTCAACTGGGTGCCAAACTGGTTGATGGGCAGAAATCAGAGAGTGGTAGTAAACGGTATACAGTCAGAAGAGATGCAAGTCACAAGTGGGGTACTCAGGGATCAGTTCTGTGGCCAGTCCTCTTCAATTTCTTCATCAGTGGCATTGCAGATGGACTGGAGGGTAAGGTTTGTCAGTTTTCAGATGACACCAAGATCTGCAACAGAGTAGATGATTCAGATGTGGTTGGCAGAATGAGAAGAGCGCTGGATAAACTAGCAAAATTGTCAGAAGAGTGGCAACCGGGGTTTAACGCAAAGAAGTGCAAGATCATGCACTTAGGGCAGAGAAATCCTGCAGCCACATATAGGCTGGGAGGGGAGTTGCTGGCAGTCACAAGAGAAGAAAGAGACTCAGGCGTCATCATCACCGATGACCTGAAATCATCCAAGCAGACCACTAAAGCAGTAGATAAGGCTAGAGGGATGTTGGGGTGTATTAGAAGGGGTATCACAAGTTGGAAGAGGGAGGTAATAATCCCTCTTTACAAGACACTGGTTAGGCCCCATCTGGAGTACTGTGTGCAGTACTGGAGGCCACACCTTCACAAGGACATTAACCAAATTGAGGCAGTAAGGAGAAGGGCAACCAAAATGGTGCAGGGACTACATCAGAAAACATATGAGAACAGATTAACGGAGCTCAATATGTATACCCTAGACCAAAGGAGAGAGATAGGTGATATGATTGAAACATTCAAGCACCTTGAGGGCATTAACAAGGTGAAAGAGTCTAACTTGTTTCAATATAAGAAAAATAGCAGGACAAGAGGACACAGCATGAGATTAGAGGAGGCCGGTTAAGGGGCAATGTTAGGAAGTTGTTTTTCACAGAAAGGGTGGTGGATGCATGGAACAGCCTACCTCAGGAAGTGGTGGATATGGATATGAATACAGTGCAGGGCTTCAATCAGGCATGGGATAGGCATTAGGAAGCAATACAGATGAGTATGAATAGATAGGCCATTGACACAGCAATGGCCGATGGCACATTCATAAGGTAGAAAAAGAAATGGGCAGACTGGATGGGCCTTGAGGTCTTTATTTGCCTCAACTTCTATGTTTCTATGTTTCTACAAGTGCAACAGGAAGCTCAGATAAGAAATTGCTTTGAGTACTATTTATAGACCATAACAATAGAGGGGTCATAAAAACTGGTTAAAAACACCACCATCCTTTTAATGAAGAAATTATTTGGGACTATCTCAAGCTCACTGCTCAACCATATGAAATGTACGTTACCTAAGTGATGATGGAAAATGTATTAGAGATGAACATCCCAAAAATAAATCTTTAGATGGGGTTGCAAAAGGCCTCCCTAGTTCTTGGGAAGGAACAGGATCTGCAGTTTAAATCAGGGCCACTGTCTGGCCCAAATAAAGCATGAGATTTTCCAGCTCCAGTGTCCGAACATGGTGAGATAACAAGAGAGACGGACATTTTGGTATAAATATAATGTGCACGGAAGGGTTACCATTTGCACAGCCTTGACCTTATAGAAGAAACTCAGGGGGAGTGTATTCCAACTTGTAAAATCCAGAATCATCGGGTTAGTGAAGGGCTCATAGTTATTAGCAGGGCAATCTCTGAGTTTTAAGAATTGTATATACCTAGGTATTTCAACTTGTTCAAGTTCCATCAGAAAGAAAAAGTGTCCATTAATTGTTGAGATGGGAAAAAGTGGAATGTAATGGATTCCATTTTCATGTTGTTAAGTTTGCAGCCAGAAACATAACCATATCCTCAGAGAATATCAGCAAATGCAGGAAGATAAGTTTCTGGCTGTCTGAGGTACAGCAGTCTGCAAAGAGATCTATGTGGTGCTCTTCCCCTCCCATGCATTTGTGATGAAAATTGTCTGCCTTATAGCTTGAGTGAAAGGCTCAATATAGATGGTGCAGAGCAGGGGTTAAAATGGGCACATCTGCTGAGTGCCCCAATGGAGTGGGAAGTCTTCTGAATGATGTCCGGTAACCTTTACACAGGCATAGGTGTAGTGGTTAATCTCTCTAAGAGGTATATGAAGGAGACCGGGACAGCCACCCCTGTACTGAGTACAGGTACAGCAAGGAGACCTGATCAAAGGCCTTTTTAGCATCAAGACTCAGCAGGATAGAGAGAGTGGCTGAATGTTGCATTTTATGTATTATGTTCAGGATATGTCTTGTGTTCATCTGCAGTGTTCCTGGAGTGGAAAAAGCCCATTTAGATTAAGCCTATAAGCAAAGGGAGGATTTTATCTTTCTGGTGGGCTAGAAGGGAAGAATTTATAATTGGAGTTAAGGACTGAAACTGGTTGGTAAGTGGAACAGTGAATGAGATTCCTGTCTAGTTTAAGTAATGACAGAGATGGCTGCATAGGACCAAGTCGGCTGGGGGGCCTTCCATAACAGCATTCATAGCCTGGAGCAGGACCAGGAGAGATTTGCCTTAGTAATTTTGTAAATCTCAGCCCCATAACCAACTGGACCTCCACTGTTTTGGCACCTCTAATGACTGTGTCAAGATCTTCTAATGTGATGAGAGACAAGAGTTGTTCCCCCAGTTACTGGGGGAGGAAGGGGAGTGTTAGTGGGGCCAAGAATGCCGTTACCTCCTCAGAAGATGTATCCTGTTTAGTGTCTAGACAGAGTAATAATATACATGAAATGTCAGTATTATATCATGAATCTTTGTCTACCTGACTCCCAAAACTGAGATGAGGAGGGAGGAGAAGGTAGCAATTTTTGCTGTTTTTGGAGCTTCTGTGCTAGGAATCCAGACACTCTAGCACTGCACTGCTATTTGTGTAATTCCTGATTTCCAATCAGTGCTTGTGCCACCAGTGGGAGCCCTTCTGCTGGGTTTGCAGCAACCTGCAAGCTGTACGATGGTGCCGAGGGGGCTTGCACCACAATTCAGCTGCCATAACTCCCACAGTGGGATTCCCAAAGCTCTGCTCTGGCCACAAGCATCAACCATGGTTAGGATGGTTCTATGTGATATTGGCGAAAGCCTAAAGGCAATCGCAGTTATCGCAAAGTCATAGTGGTGAAAAAATGTATCAGCACTGTGACACCCAGGCGCACAGGAAAATGGCACCTGGGACTTAGTTTTTTTTTTTTGCAAATAACTATACTTTATTGAAATAACACCATAACATACATAAATCCCCATCCCACAAAACCCCATACATTGAATACCATGATATAATAGAATACAAAGGTGCTATACTGAATTTAACCCACCCACCCTGACCCAACCCACCCTCTTTGGTCTGGCAGCTCAATATCTATAGATAGGGTAAATAAAATCCAGATTGCCTAAGCAGTATTATAACAATACACAAAGGATAAGAAAATAGAAAGACAAAGTAGTAGCGGGGGGGGGAGAGAAAATAAGGGAGAAAGGAAGGAGGGAGGGAAGGGATTATCATTACAGAGAAACAAATCGACTAACCTACTGAGGAGGGGTAGTAAGAGACTAGATACTGTTGCCTTTATAATATAAGATTATGCAGCTGCTAAATACTTTAATAACCAAATTTATCTTTTAACAGCTGGTAGAAGTTATCCCAACATTTATCAAATCTTCTGTTCGAATTGAACAGGATGGCCACTGACCTTTCTGCATTTAAAGCTTCCAAGAAAGTATCCCACCACTCTTTACATGAGGAATCCTTCCTTGCACCAATAACGGAGGAGTAGCAGCTTGATACCAAAGAGATTAGGGCTATCTGCTGTTTATGAATTGTCAATGGGACATATGTAAACCTGCCAAGGATACAGGTCTCGAGGTTCAGGTGTGGTATTACATCACAAAGGGGGTCATCCATAAACGGACTGAATCCCAAAATTTGACCACTTTAGGACAGTCCCATAATTTGTGAAGGGTGGTAGCAAGAGGGCCACCACAGTCTTGACATTTTGGGGATCTATGTTTGTATATACATGAAAGCTTGGCTGGAGAGAGATACAGGTTATGTAAGATGTTAAATTGAAGGCCTCGCAATCTATCTTGCTTAATATATGTGTATAAATCCTGCCAAATCCTTGTCCAGGTTTCTTCAGGCCACTGTAAGGATAGGTTCACCTTCCAGTAATGCGGGGCAGGAGAGACCGTAGAGTCTCTTTGCGTTAAAATAAATTTGTAGATCTTGGATATTGCCTTGTTGGATAATGCTAGAGCTTTTATTCTCATTACAAGACTACCGGCCTTCTCTGACCCTAGTCCACCTTTCAGAAAGGAGAAAACGCATCTCTGAGTTTGATAAAGCCGAAACTTGTCTTTAGGGCCTACCTCAAACTTTCCCGTCAGTTCTAAGAAGGAGGCTAGGCGGCCATCCAAAAGAAAATCAGCTAGTCTAAGTTTTTGGGGGAGGTTGCCTATACATTTTTTTAGTGGTTGATTCCCAACCAATAGGTTAGGATTATTAGTAATGGGTTGCATCAAATCTTTTTTAAAGGGAATATTTAGGAGTGAGTATAATTGGTGAAGAGCCTTAATATCCCAACCAAGTGGGTGTCCTTAAGACAGGAGGAATTTTGGACCAGGAGAAAATAAGAGGGACTCCAGGTCCAAATTAGCTCTCTGGGTCATACAATCTAAAGTTCCACTTGCAGTATTCATTAAAGGTTCTGAGGCCCATAAGGCGGATCTAGCCACGTGGCTTGCCAGATAATAAATGTAAAAGTCTGGTAGTTGTAAGTCCCCATGTTCTCTACGTTGAGTAAGCTTCCGGTAGGCTTTACGAGGGAGATTGCCATTCCATATAAACTCTGTACAATATTTATGACAAAGATCAAAAAAGGATTTTGGAAGATATACATTGAGGTTAAAAAGAAAATAAAAAATTCTTGGTAGAATGGTCATTTTAATTACGTTAGACCTTCCCCAGAAAGTTAGGGGGAGTCTGGCCCATCTTCTAAGATCCTCTTTGATTGATTTAATTAAGGGTTTAAGATTTAGGTCTGGTAACTCAGTTAGATCTTTAGAAATTTTATGCCTAAGTATGGCAAGCAGCCCTTCTGCCAACATAACCCTAGGGATGTGCACCAAGACTGTTGTAAATGAGGGAAGTGGGTAAACCATGGTTTTACTCCTATTAAGTTTATATCCTGAGAATTCACTGAATCGTGAAATAATAGAGAATAACTGTGGAAGGAAGCCTGGCTATGCCAGATGTGAAGTAGCAAATCATCCGCAAAAGCGGACACTTTATATTCGAATTCCCCTATACGCACCCCGTGGATTCCTGCGTCCATCTTAATGGTTCTGATAAGGGGCTCTAGATACAAATTAAATAAAAATGGTGAGAGGGGGCATCCTTGTCGTGTTCTCCTCGTTAACAAAAAGGGGGATGAAATTAAGTTGTTGCAAAGGATCCTCGCAGAGGGTCTTGTATACAATATCTGAATATAACCCAGAAATTTCTCTGGGATCCCAAATTTGGAAAGTACTTCAAACATAAAATCCCACTCCACCCTATCGAATGCTTTTTCAGCATCTAACGAAACCAGAGATGCTTCCATATCTGGGCCTTTAGACTCTTGGATTAAGTAGAACAACTTTCTGAAATGGTCTGCGGACGACCGTCCCGTCACGAATCCAACTTGCTCGGGACTTAGTAAGTCCCTCCAGACAGCCTTCATTCTATTAGCCAGAATTTTCGCAAAAATTTTTATATCAATATTTAATAAAGATATAGGTCTATAATTGGTCACCAAATCTGGGGTTTTTCGGTTTTGCAGGAGGATAATCCTAGCCTCGAACAGGAGTGGTCTTCTATCCTGCTTGTACTAAAAGGTATACACTTAGTAGCAGTGGCGCCAATGTTTCTTTGAAGGTCTTATAAAATAGTGCGTAAACCCATCTGGGCCTGGTGCTTTATCGAGTTTCAAGGCATCGATAGATTGTGCTATTTCTTCAAGTGTTAAAGGGCCTCTAACATCCGACTAAAATTTTGGGGAGTTTAGGAAAGGGATATTGGTAAGGAACTCTTTCATTCTAGAAGCCACATCAGATAAGAGGCTCCTTGAATATAGGTTCTTATAAAAATCCAAGAAGATATTCAAGATGTCCTCCGGGTTAGAAATTATGTCACCAGACTGGGGCTGTCTTAACGTAGCTACCCATCTTGCCGCCGCCTCTGTTTCAACTGCCATGCCAAGAGTTTCCCAGCTTTACTGCCTTGCCCTATAAGTCGCCCTCAGGCTGGAAGCTGATCTCTACCTTCTCCTTCATGATTTTTCATACCATGCCCTTAGGGAGGCAAGCTCCTGCTCCTGAGAGTAGGATCTTGATGCCTCATCCATAGAATCCAGAATCTTGATCCTGTTTAGGCAATTGGATGTTAAGCGTGTAATGCTTTTTTGCGGTTTGATGCCAGCCTGATAAACTCTCTCCATGTGGCCTTCAGTGCCGCCAGACTCGGTCCACTGCTTGTAATGACCCCCCAATTGCAGTTAATGGAATTGGACATAAAGGTCCGGAATCGGTCCAGTAAGGGAGGGTCTTTAAGTAAGTAGTTATTTAGTGACCAGGAGTATGATCTAGGTGGTAATGATAGTGGACGGCACCGAAGGCCTATAGGAGAGTGGTCAGAGATTACTCGACTGAAAATAGTACTATCTTGGACTAAGGAAAGGATTTGGTGGCTCACTAAAAAATAATCTAATCGGGAGTAGCTTTTGTGGACCGGAGAATAAAAGGTATACTCCCTAGTAGTAGAATTGAGTAGTCGCCATGGATCAGATAAGCCTATTGAGGACATGAGTTCTGATAGTGCTCTCTGGGCTTGGGAAGGGAGAGCCTTTGGACCACAACGTCCAAACTGTTGGATTGCACCAAGTTCCAATCCCCCAGGATTATTGGTTTGTCAGCTAAAGAAGCAATACGGACCGCCATCTGGGAAAAAAGTTGGCGAATCCTGATTGGGTCCATAAATGGATCCTAGTACTAAGTTAGCACCTGCCAGCTTGCCCACCACAAGGACGAACCTACCTTTGGGGTCTGAAATTATCTCTGATGGGGAAAAGGGGATTTTGTTAGCCACTAGGACAGCTACACCCCTTCCGCTCGTGGAGGATCCTGCACCAAAAGCTTGACCCACCCATCTTTTTTTGAGAAACAGGAGCTGTTCCGGAGTCATATGTGTTTCTTGCAGGAATACTATTGAAGGGTCATAACGCGCCAAGTGGTTTAAAATAATATGCTTCTTTCTGTTATCTCTACCCCCTTTTATATTCCATGAAATGATATTCAAATCGGAAGCCATACAAAGAGTTGCATTATGTACAAAATAAAATGATGAGCTGCCAGACCCCCTCCCCCCCATATCCCCAACATACCCCAAAAAGAGAAAAGGAAAAACCTCACCGTTAGAATCCGCCCACTTACCCTAGTCCTAACGACTAGGATAGTCCCCAGCCCCAGGCCGCCTCCGAACAAGTGGTCCGTGGCGTGCTCAGAAAGGTGGGGCTCTCCCTCCAAAAAGAAGAGTTGACTAACAAACCTCTCACTTTGTGAACATTATATCACTTTAGTAGTCCTTCTTAAACAAGCTATCCTTAACTACCTAATACTATATTTATATGGAATCAAATATAAGAACATAATAATGGTGGTCTAGGAGGCTCCCTTGGGAGTCACAACCACCCCTATTGAGCTTTAAATATTTGAACAATCTAGGTCTGTAAGTGTCAAAAAATTACGAAATAGCTGTAATCATTACAATAACGAACAGTGTCATTTAACTAGTGTAACTACCCAGCAACCTAGCCTCTGAAAGCTATAACCTTAAAAAGCTACACACTATATAATACCCATGAACCCACAAATAAACAATAACCTTCGGTTGAGATAATATGAGTAATGGGTTCCGAACTGGTCTAGCAAGGTACCAATGAAGGCCTCAGGTTCAAGTATAAGATGGGTTCCATAAGGAACACTGAGGGACCCCTGGTCAGGCCAACATCATGAAATTATCTCAGATAGAGGCATCCAACACCCATGAAGGCATAGCTGCCATCTTGTCCGAGATGGCTCTAGGAATAGATGCATTAGGGCCTTTATTAGAGACACCATTGGAAACCATCTCTAACATATTAGTATATGGCTTAACAATAATATCTGAGACCTAGAGGGTCTGGTGTGTTTGCAAATAACTGTGAAAAGAGATGAGAAGGGAAACCAAGGAAGAAAAAAGGGGGGGGGAGGGGGAAATAGGAAAAAAGGGGGGAAGGGGGAGAAAAGGAGGGGAAATAACAGGCGATGGGGACACAATTGCCCATATTAATTAAAGTCCCCATTCAGAAATCGGAAGGGTGGTTCCATATTTGAAAAGATGCCAAGAGCTAGGACGGTTCAAATGTCCTGAAGATGTCTTCACGGGCAGTCCTTATCAGGTCTTGTGGAAGAGGTCAGGAAGCAATTCCTTTAGGGCATTTGTTGCTTCTTCTGGCATCTCAAACCATTTTCTCCCCTCCTTGAGAGTAACTTCTAGCTTGGCTGGGTAAAGCATACGATGTTTTATCCCCACAGCCCAGAGTTTTGAGGTGATTGGTCGGAAACTAGCTCTCGCCATTCTGCTCTTCAGTGTAAGGTCAGGCACTGCCCGGAGTTTCTTCTCCTCCCATAAAATAGCTGAAAGTTTCCTTGCCTCTTTCAAGATGTGTTCCCGATCCAGATAGTTTAAGAGTTTAAAAATTATAGGCCTTGGAGGGTCCGTTGGGGAGGGTTTTGCTCTCAGGGCCCTGTGCCCCCTTTCAATGACGTATTCTGGCCCATTAGGAGGGCTCACGTTTCTTAAGAAATTTCTGGAGGAAAACAATTGTGTTTGAACCTTCCTCACATTCTGGCAGCCCAAGCAATGCTAGGTTGTTCCTTCGTTTCTCCCTCAAGATCAACAAGGCGATCTTCCAATTTTGCCAAGGATCTTTAAGATCTGATAGGACAGGGCCCTGTTTTTTGAGCTACGCTCCAGAGAAGAAATACGGGCTTCAGTATCGGTGACACGCCGCCAATTGAGTTAATGCGGCTTGAAGTCCGCTACTTCTTCTATTAATTTAAACAGAGCGTCTTTTATTTGGAGAGATCGGCATATATACGTGAGGGAGTTATATCCTCCGGCTGGGCCTCTGGGGAGGAACTGCGCCGCAGACGTTTTGCCTCCAGTTCCTGTTTCGGGTCCTCCATTTCGCCGGTAAATAGCAATCACTCCCCCGATCGTACCTGCGACTTATTACCAGCACAATCTGTTGAAGGAGCGGTATAAAAAAGGTACGAAGAGGTTTATTTTCAGTACTTTGGCGAGAGATAGCCCCTTAGTCGCCCGATACGCTTCCCGGCACATCACGTGACACTGGGACTTAGTTTTAATGTTTTCTGTGGAGGGGCTGTGCCCCCCCATACTCCCATAATGTGTGGGCTTCGTCTCCTGCACCCCCCTGCTAAATGATTCTCAACTCCGGGGTCATGTCAGGGGAATGTTAAAAAAACAAAGGTTTGGGCTGGGTGCAACAAAAACACACCAGTGCCCAGACTCAAACCCTGTAACCCTGCTGACCAGCACCGGCAACCCACCCTCCTCACCACGGGGTTGGCTGGGCAACTACTGCAGCACAACCCCTCACATCCCCTCTTGTGCACACTCGCTCCCCACCCATGCACTTACATATAGCATCGGGAAGTCGTTATATTCACCCACCCCCCTATACGGCCACCCGACCTTACCTAACCATCCCTGAAATGCGCTGGGTAAGGGGTCGCTGTTATTGTAGGTGCCCTTTCCCCAGCACCTATGTTATGGGCTACAGTTAGACCAACCAAACCTGGTCTAATGACCCCATGCACTGTTGCTGGTTGTAGCTGGAGGTGAAATACACATGCAGAATGTGGTGAGCTCATACTGCCAGTACATACTGTAAAGTAGTAAAAACTTTTATTTTTATACAGGAAGATACATGTCATTTGGGACATACAGCCCTGCTTACAAAATGGTCCTGTTTGTATCTAAGTTGCCTAAACATGTACTCATTGATTAACTAAATGAATAAACATAGAAACATAGACTTTGACGGCAGATAAGGACCACTTGGCCCACCCAGTCTGCCCATTTCCCTTCCTATTGGATAAGCTGCAGATTCTAGTTAACTAACAGCCTGCTTCCTGCAACCCCCCCCATAATTGCCTTATCTCTGTCCCATGCATGTTTGAATTCCCCCACTGTTTTAGACCCCACAGCCTCTCCAGGAAGGCAGTTTCACGTGTCCACCACTCTCTCTGTGAAAAATAATTTCCTCACATTACCCCTGAGCCGTCCCCCCTCTAACTTTAAATTGTGTGCCCTTGTTCTTACACATCTCTTTTTCTGAAAGATGCTACTCTCCTGGACTTTGTTGATTCCCTTGAGGCACTTAAAAGTTTCTAGCATGTCCCTCCTTTCATCAAGGGTATACATATTAAGCTCCCTCAATCTCTCTTCATATAGTTTCTGATGTAGACCCTGCACCATTTTAGTTGCCCTCCTCTGGACTGCTTCCATCCTGTCTATGTTCTTGTGTAGATGAGGTCTCCAAAACTGCACGCAGTACTCCAGATGGGGTCCCACCAACTGTCTGTACAGAGGGATAACCACTTCCCTTTTTCTACTTGTGATGCCCTTCCCTATGCATCCCAGTATCCCCCTGGCTCTCCATACTGACTTCTCACATTGCTTACCATCTTTGGGTCATCTGATATGACTACACCCAGATCCTTTCCATTATTGTTGTTGTTAGTACCTCCCCTGCTATTGTGTACTCTTCTCCTGGATTTTTATTTCCCAGGTGCATTACTTTGCACTTCTTTGCACTGAATCTAAGTTGCCATATGTATGACCATTCCTCCAACCTTGCCAAGACCCTTCTCATCCTTTCTACCCCCTCCCCGTGTATCAACTCTGTTACAGATCTTTATGTCATCTATGTCATTATATCATTTATGTCATTATGTACCTTTTCTGTGACATTGCAGAGGGACTGGAAGGAAAAGTATGCCTTTTTGCAGATGACACAAAGATCTGCAACAGGGTTGATACACAAGGAGGCGTGGAAAGGATGCAAAGGGACTTGGCAAGGTTGGAGGAATGGTCAGACATATGGAAGCTAGGATTCAATGCAAAAAAGTGCAAAATAATGCACCTGGGAAACAAGAACCCAGGGGAAGATACACAATGGGTTGGGAGGTAGTAACAACAACAAAACAGGAAAGGGACCAGGGGTAATCATATCAGATGACCTTAAGGTTAGCAAGCAATGTGAGAAGGCAGTAGGGAGGGCTGGGGGTATACTGGGATGTATAGGAGAGGCATCAGCAGCAGAAAACAGGAAGTTGTTATCCCTCTGTACAGACAGTTGGTGAGACCCCATCTGGAATACTGTGTCCAGTTCTGGAGACCCCATCTCCGCAAGGACATAGACAGGATAGAGGCAGTCCAGAGGAGGGCAACTAAATGGTGTAGGGTCTGCAAGAGAAGTCTATGAGGAGAGACTAAAGGAGCTTAATATGTATACCCTTGAGGAAAGAAGGGAGGGGGACATGATAGAAACTTTCAAGTACCTCAAGGAATCAACAAAGTCCAAGAAGGTAGCATCTTTCAGAAAGAGACTTGCAAGAACAAGGGGACACAATTTAAAGATAGAAGGAGGGCGGTTCAGGGCAATGTGAGGAAGTATTATTTCACAGAGAGGGTAGTGGATGCATGGAACAGCCTTCCTGAGGATGTTGTGGGGTCTAAAACTGTAGAAGAATTCAATAATGCATGGGACAGACATAAGGCAATTCTTGTGGGGGGCAGGAAGATATAGGCTGTTGGTTAACTAGGATCTGCGGCCTATCCTGTAGGTAGGGAAATGGGCAGACTAGATGGGCCTAGCGGTCCTTATCTGCCGTCAAAGTCTATGTTTCTATGTTTCCTCCCAGACCCTCTGCAATGTCACCTATAAAGACATTAAAGAGGACTGGACCCAGTACTGAGCCCTGAGGTACTCCACTAGTAACCCCCCTTTCTTCAGAATGTGTTCCATTCACTATTACCTTCTGTGTCTTGTTGTGCAGCCAGTTTGCTACCCAGGCTACCACCCTGGGACCCACTCCCAGGCTGGCTAACTTGATTATTAATCTTTTGTGCGGGACTGTGTCAAATGCCTTGCTAAAGTCTAGGTAGGCCTTATCCACAGCCCCTCCCTGGTCTATTACTTTGGTCACCCAGTCAAAGAAATCAAAAGATTCGTCTGACATGACCTTAATGATTTGAATCCATGCTGGTTTGGGTCCTGTGCCCCACTGGCCTCTAGGTACTGAACAATTCTTTCTTTCAGAAGTGATTCCATCATTTTCCCCACCACTGAGGTCAAACTAACAGGTCTGTAGTTTCCTGCTTCTGCCTTGCTCCCACTTTTGTGAAGGGGAATCCCAACTGTCCTCCTCCAGTCCTCAGGTACCACCCCATCTTCCCAAGATTTGTTAAAAAGTGTGGTTAGTGGTGTTACTCAGTCCTCCCTTAGCTCTTTTAGGATTCTAGGGTGAATTCCATCACGCCCCATTGCTTTGTCCACCTTGCGTTTTAGGAGTTCTTTCAGGACTCTTTCTTCTGTAAATGGACTGGCATCAACCCCACTACCCAGAGTGCTTCTATTGTTTGGTTTGGGTAACTCCCCCTCTTCTTCTTTTGTGAATACTGAGCAAAAGTATTCATTCAGTATCTCTGCCCTTTCACTGTCTCCCTCTGCCCACTCTCCTTTATTAATCTTCACTATCCCTCCCTTAACCTTTCTAAGCTCCCTAATGTACCTATAAAAGGTTTTATCCCCCTTCTTAACTGAGTTGGCTATCTTTTCCTCGGTTTGGACCTTTGCTTTTCTGACTGTCTTCCCCACTTCTTTCTGTTTTAATTGATACAGTTCCCTGTCGTGTTCCTTCTGTGATTCCTTATACTTTTTGAATGCAGTCTTTTTCTCCTTAACCTTCCCTGACACCTCTTTTGAGAACCATAATGTTTTTATTCCGCTTTGTTTTCTATTTGTTTCACACAAAGGCTTGTTGCCTCCATGATGGCAGTTTTGATTTTTCTCCATTGTTCTTCCACCCTCCTTTCTGACCATTTGCTAATGCATTCCTCAGGTAGTCACCCATTACGCCAAAGTCAGCCATTCTAAAGTCCAGTATCCTTATCTTTGTATGGCTTGTCTCCATGGTTGTGTTTATTGTGAAGCCCACTGTGCAGTGGTCACTTGTTCCCAGATGTCTACTGACTTCTAAATTTGTGATCCTCTCTCCATTTGAGAGTACCAGGTCTAATACTGCTCCCTTCCGAGTGGGTTCCCCCACTAGCTGTCTAAGGCATGCCCCCTGTAGGGCATCGAGAATGACCCTGCTCTTGGATGTGGCTGCAGTCCATGTCATCCAGTTAACATCTGGCATATTCAGGTCCCTCATCAACAGTATCTCCCTTTTTTTAGCCATTTTGAGAATGCCCTCTATCATTTTCTTGTCCATTTCCTCCCCTTGAGATGGGGGTCTGTATACAATCCCTGTGCAGATTGTGATGCCATTCCTTGTCTCCAAGGTGACCCAGAGTGCCTCTTGTCCTTCCCCTTTACTTTTTAGTTCTGTAGCTTTGATCCCTTCCCTTATGTAGAGAGCTACTCCACCTCCTCTTTTACCCTCCCTGTCCCTTCTGTAGATTGTGTACCCTGGTGTGTTGCCATCCCAGTCATGGTTCTCCGTGTGCAATGTTTCTGTGACTGCCACAATATCCAAGTGTTCCTCTTCCATCAGGGCTACTAGCTCTGGAAGCTTGTTTCCCAAGACTATGGGCATTGGTACTCATTGCCCTCCTTTTAATGTTGGCTTTATCCTTTTTTACCCCATCCCTGCTCTTATTGCTTTTGTCTATTTACCCCTGTCCTGCCCTCTGTCAAGCTCTGTACCTCAGTGTTTACCCTACTACCTGCCATGTTTTGTGGGGGGAGGCTTGAACTTTCCTGTTTCCTATCAGCACCCCCCCCTGGATAGTTTAAAAGCTTGCCAAGGAAGCCTTTAAACCTGTCACCTATGAACTTGTTTCCCTTCCTGGACAGATGCAGACCATCATGCCAGTATAGACCTTCATCTCCAGGTGGACCCCAGTCCCCAATGAAGCCAAAGCCCTGTGCTCTGCACCAGTTTTGCAACCATTCATTAAACTGCATAGTGTGCAGTACCCTAGCCTCACCCCTGCCAAAAACTGGCAGCACCTCTGAGAATGTTACCGTGCTTGCTACCTGTCTAAGCCCCTCCCCAACTCCACAGATTCATCCTGCACTGCCCTGATCTCATGCCTAGCTAGGTCATTTGTCCCAAGGTGGACAATGATATCTAGTTCCCTCTCCTGTGATGCTGCTTCTGCAATCCTGAGGATTTGCTTCCTGTCCCTCCAAGCCATGGCACCAGGCAGGCACCTTACTTTCCTCTCCTCTCCCTTCCCCAGATCTACACCCCTAACAATTGAGTCACCTATCAGCAGCTGTTTCTTTCCCCTGTGATTTCCCTTGCCACTCTTTTGTGGGTCTCCCTTGTGGATGTCCACAGCATTCTTATTGGTCTCCACTGAGGGTGACATCATAGAGGAACCTTGATTTGCCAGACTGACATGTGATTTGTGTAGATGTACAACTTGGGGGCTACACCTCTGTTCCACCACCCTCACGCTCCCAGAACCTACTGTGGTCCATCTGCTCTTCACACATGGCAACCTCTGAGGAAGTGGTTGTGGAAATGGTGCTTTTTGAGTGGGGGAGGCCCCCTTAGTCCTTGCCAGTTCAAACTGGAGGTGGGCAACCTCCTCCCTCAGAGTTGACAGTTGCCTGTAAATAGGGCAGCAACGCAGGTTCCAGAATGTCTCCCAGAAAACTGCTGCCCCACAGCCAGTGCATTGCACCACTCCCCACATGTCCCTCTTCCTTATAATATGAGTAATATATAAAATATTTTTTGTTGTGTGTACTTACCCTTTATGCACTGTGCTGGGTTATTTAGAATATGACAGTTCTGCCCCAAGATCTGTTGAGGAAGTGATGTCAGAACCTTGGCTATAAAGGAAATGCCATGCCTGGGGTGGTCAGGGTGAGGGAAGGTGGGGTAGGCCACAACCACTGGTGACTGTTAGAAACAATCAAATACACCACTGCTCCACCACCCTGGTGAGTACTGCCCTTTATAGTAAGTCAACCAACACCACAATTTACTAGACCACTGCTCCTACATAAACCAATCTACTGAGTCCAGGGATAAAAATGAACTCACTGCTCACCAGCAGGACACTTCTAAAATGTTGCACAAATATCATTCCAAATCCTAGGTCTGTAGCACAGGAATCAAGCAACTTCAGTTGTATTTCACCCCCTCTGGTTATAAAATTACTACACTTTAATGGAATCCTGTAATTCTCTTCCTAATGCCAATAAGAAAAAATGAAACTTTCTGTAGAAAGCGTAGCTTACCATCCTAACTAGTTCCCAACAATATTATGTTTTACCAGGTTGCTAGTTCCTCAACTGCATTCTAGTTTGTTCTCTGCAGCATAGCAAGTTTCTCAACCTCCAACAGAAGCAGGCACGTCTTTTCTGACTGGCTTCTCACTGTGTAGTTTGCCTAAGATAGCTCAGTGATAAAAGCCCCACCCAGAATCAATTGATTGACTAGTGACACCTATGATGGAAGCAGGCCTTTCAGTGTAGGCACTTTGCTATGTCTGATTCTAATACACAAACCCTTATCTGAAACCAGGGATAAACTCACTGCTCAGCCAGCAGGACACTTCTAAAATGTTGCACAAATATCCTTCCAAATCCTAGGTCTCTAGCACAGGAATCAAGCAACTTCAGTTGTATTTCACCCTCTGGTTATAAAAATGACTACACTTTAATGGAATCCTGCAATTCTCTTCTTAATACCAATAAGAAAAAATGAAACTTTCTGTAGAAAGCGTAGCTTACTTTCCTAACAAGTCCCCAACAATATTATATTTTACCAGGTTCCCAGTTCCTGAACTGTGTACTAATTTGTTCTCTGCAGTATAGCAAGTTTCTCAACCTCCAACAGAAGCAGGCAAGTCTTTTCTGACATACATACATACAGACACAGTAAAATACAAAATACAGTTCAGACAATATAAAGGAATACAAAGTATTACAGTGACAGTATGTACATCAATCACAAATATTAAAGTGCAATAGGCTAGTTACATTGGCATCCAAATTGATTTATACCCTTTATCTCCTGGATAAACAAATCAAGTGAGGGTGAAGTATGAACTGAATAGGGTAAGATATTCCAATATTTGGCTACCAGAAAGCATAGTTTTCATTCCCCATGTTTATTCCAAACAATAGGAAAGTGATTTTTTTTTTCACATGGACTGTTCTTTTAATTTTATCAGAGAGCATGAGTTCCTTATCAAAAATGTATTATTAATGTAGTGATTTGGATAGAAAACATGACTTTTATAAATTATTTTTTTGCCATTGTCTGATACAGTTAATGTCTAAAGACTGTCATTGTAATTGAGATAGTAATGTACAATGATGAGTTCTTATGTTACATTGTAATACATGTTTTGTTAATTTGTAGTGTAACTTGTCTAATCTATTCAATAATTGTCTACTTGCAGTTCGGGATGCAAGCTCACCATATGTTAACACTGGTGTAAATAATTGTTCTGCCACTTTTTTCGATCATTTTTTTTAAGCATTTTGTTGCTCAACGTAAAGCACCTAATCTTTTATTTACCCTGTCTATTATTATAGATATATGTTCTTTAAAAGACATATGAGCATCAAAAACAACTCCTAAGTAACAGTACTGACCTACCTGCTCCAAACATTCATTATTATCTATTTTTATTTGGACAATTCCTTTTTGTTTGGATGCAAAGTGTAACAATTTGGTCTTCTTTGAATTCATAATAAGACCTGACCTGGTGAACCATTCCTCAGATTATCAAAGTCAATCTGCAGTTTTGATTGAAGTTTTTCAGTATTGGTGCCAGTTGTAACAAGAGAGGTATCATCCACATACAGTCTCACCTGGGAATGGCACTCTATCTGTGGCAAGCTGTTATTAAATAATAACAGGGGTTCTAAAATGGACCCCTGGGGTACCCCTCCTCTTATGACTCTACTAGATGATATACATCGGAGATCAAGACCCTTTAGGTTCACCCACCCAGGTAAGGCTGCAGCCAACACCAGGGTCCATCTGTTATGCCTATGAGTTTTACTGTCTGTAGAAGGAGGGAGTGGTTCACCAGGTCAAAAGCCTTTGATAAATCAATAAAAATTACTGCTGTCTCTAAACCAGATTGCAATGATGTATTCATCAAATTATTAAATTCCGTTAGTGCTGTAGTAGTTGAGTGTGCTTTTCAAAACCCTGACAGAAATGGTGTAATTAAATTATATTTGTTTAAATACTCCATAATTTAGGTATGAACATGTTGTTCCAAACATTTGGATAGGATAGACAAGAGGGCTATAGGCCTATAATTATTTATTTCCAAAGCTGCCCCCCTCTTTTAAAATAGGAATAGTTTTGCTTTCTTTCCATGCCTGTGGGAAATAACCTTCCTGTAAGCGCCAACTGAAAATTTGAGTAACAGCTGGAGCAATTTGGTATGCAGCTAGTCTCAACAATTTACCCTCCAAGCCATCTAATCCTGCAGACTTATGTATATTTATATTTCTCAGTCCTTTGTATACTTTTGATATGCTCAATGTTTTGAATCTAAAGGGCAGATGTATTACTTTATTATCCCTTCTTAGTTCCTTTTGTAATCCTAATTTGTTTGTTTTATATCATACCCTGGTAAATCCACAGAAAAATCATTTAATAATTTAGCAGCTTCATGAGGATCATCCGTTAATCATCCTTGTGCCCTTAGGGTGATTTTCTTAGATGAAACTTTACACCCTGAATCTAATAAATGATTAATATTCTGCCAAAACATTCTTGGATTTTTATCACAATGCATCTTGTTTTTATAATATATAGCCTTGACTTTATTTACTTTTTGTTTTAATCTATTTCTCTTACTCTTAAAGAGGGTCCAGTCCCTCCTGTCAAGTTCTCTTGGCCTTCTGCCAAAGCTTATTTTTGACTCATATTATCTTCTGTAATCTTTCATTAATCCAGGGAAATCTGGGTTGCTTAGTTATCTTTTTTCTTCTTGGGGCATGGAAATTACAAATACTATTAAATGTATTTGTGAAATACTGCACGGATAGATCCAAATCAGGAATAAGTAGATATCTATCCAATTTTTCTCTATCAATATCTGCTAAGAACTCTAGTTCTGAAAAATGTCTTAAATCCCTAGTCCATATGTGATTTTCATGATCAAACAATCCCTGTCTTTGCGATGTTAAAATAGTTCCCCATATCAGGTTATAGTCTCCCAGATAAGGTAGAAGCACTCCTGAGTTTTCAACAACCACTGAGGAAAAAGTAAATAATAAATCTAGGATGGTACCATTTTTGGTAGTTTTTCAGTATCTTGTGAGGGCATTTATACTGTATGTCGGGTTACTCCAAGAATTGATATAATTTCTTTTAGGTGATTATCATGGGGGCCCATCCAATTATAGTTTAAATCCCCCATTAGCACCAATAGCTTCTCCCTAGGACACTGCATATTTTGTTTATTGCACATTCTATTCCTTCTAATTTAGCTTTAGCTGGGAAATATAAAACTATGAACACTGTCTTCAATAAGTTTACTCTGACTGGCAGATATTCCATATTATTTTTGGAGCCCTTACGATCAAGTTCCATATGACCCAGACATTTTTTAACATAGAGCATAACCTCCCCCCTTTTTGTGTCTATCAGAATGAAACAGTGTAGTAGTAGAAGTTGATTTGTTCGACCATAGGAGGTCATTACAAACATGATACATAAAAAAGTACATTATTAAATGCAAATACAAAGATGCAAAAACATGTCCATTACAATATCAGCAGATTTTTGACACCTAATATTTACTATATAACAAACACTTAACTTTTACTATTATTAGTCTGCTGACATTTGATGCCCATTTTAAGCAGACTAATAATCAGTCCAAACCAACATTCTGTAGAGGAGGGCTAAAGACCATAATGCATTTAGTCCAAATGTCACCATTTCAGTCCAACATGTCCCATCTGAATTTACCCCATACACTCACATCCTGTCCCATCTGTGCCTGTCTGGCAGCCAAATAGACACATTGCATTTATAGGATAACCATCAGTGGTACCATGCAGTGCATGCTGTCTGTATCCTACAGACAACCTCCTAACTGATCACTCCTATTGGCCATACCTGAGGCACTTAATGAAACTGCATGTATCTGGGAGGACCCATCTGGTTACACCATGTCCCCACTGATCCTACCCAGAGGCCAGTTGGACCTGCTGGCTTTGAGGATATATCCAGCTGAGGTGCCATGCAGCACATGCTGCTCCACATCCCGTAGGTCAACCCCTGTCCAGCTATTTCTGTCTGCTACTATTGAGGCATATGATGGAACTCTGTGTTACAGTTCAGTCCCATCCTTCCACACCATGTCACATCTATGCCTCCCTGATGGCATGTTGAACATGCCAGCCTTAAGAGTCATCCATTGAGGCACCATGTGATGCATGCCACTCCGTACCCCATTGATTACCCATAATTCAGCCACTCCTATTGACTGCTCCTTAAGTACATAATGGGACTCCATGTCACTGGTGGGACCATCCATGATGGCTCACTTTGTCCTAGCTGATACCAAATGGCCACAGACAGGTCCCAGTGTCTCACTAACTAATGCTGCTATCTAGACTGAAAAATATCCAGACAATCCTAAGGACACATGACAAGTTTTGATTTAACATATTCCAAAAATTCTAAGTAATATTAATATCAAGTGCCTTATCCATAAAAGCAACCTCAATAGGTGCAGGGTTAATTGCGCCTTCTTAGCTAATAACTTTTAGTAGCATTTAACAGCTGCTGATTTTATACTTAAGAGCTCTTATGTAAACTCTCATTACCTGCCTAAGAAAACCTAGAATGACATCTCAATAATTAAAACAACTCGTAGTACAAACCAATATAAAATAATAACATAATTTGTTAACATAAATAATACCTAAATGGCTCCTATTTTTTTTATTTATTGTGAGCTCAGATTAACACCTTTGAGATAAAAGCTCTTTACATAGGTTCCACGTCAAGAAAAATTACAAAACAAACATTGAATGGCAGGACAATACATGACTGAGCTTATACAATGTGTATGTAGGCTATAACAACAAATACCAAGTGTAGGTAGGCATTACTATCAACACCAGATGCTGAGACAGGTATAGGTAGTGCCAGACTTTAGACACTGTTACTAAGTGCTATAGGGGGACAGGACCCCGAGTGTAGCAAGCGTTCAGAGGAGATGAGCAGCCAAAGGGCCTTGTCAGTAAGGGGAGACTCAAGGGGGAAAGGGAATTGTAAGAGGGTAGGTCCAGGGTGGAGGAGCAGAAGAAAGATCATGAGAGGGGTGGGGGCACCAGGGGTGGAGGCACCAGGGAGGGAGGAAGTGAAATTAAGAAATGTAAAAAGAGGAGGGGAGGGTAGGCAATATGAGGGTAGGCAGACAAGGGAGACTGTGCTGGCAGTCGCAGTGGGAACCAAGAACATAGAAACATAGAAACATAGACTTTGATGGCAGATAAGGACCACTTGGCCCACCCAGTCTGCCCATTTCCCTACCTACTGGATAAGCTGCAGATTCTAGTTAACCAACAGCCTACTTCCTGCAACCCCCCACTATAATTGCCTTGTGTCTGTCCCATGCATGTTTGAATTCCTCCACTGTTTTAGACCCAACACAACACTCTTTGAAGGTACCTAGTGTGTGTAGGTTAGCAATGTTATTCCAAAGAGAATTGAACCACTGTGGAGCTCGGAATGCAATGGACCTTTGTCCTTGGGATGTGCTGCATTGGGGGGTTAGGAAGAACTGGTGCTCAGAACTTCGAGTGGGGCAAGGGCAGATGCTAGGAACAAGAAGCTGTTGGACACACGGTGGCAGTTGACCTAGGTAAATTTCTTTGGCCAAAAGGCAAGTTTGGTATTTTAGTCAGCCATTAAGTTGGAGCCAGCTTGCCCTGGCATAAAGGTCACCGGTATGAGTCAGCCAAGGTGTACCTGTGACAAGCCAACAGGCTTTATTAAGTGCAGTCTTTATATGGCGTAGTGCCGTATCTGTGGCAGAGTCATAGATAGCCAGACCATAGTCCACTAGGGAAACCAGGGAGCTGTGAACGGCTATGCTTAGGGCTTCTGATGTCAGACTATGCTTGTGTATATGGAAAAGCTCAATTCACATGTTGATAGCTTTGGTGGTGTTATAAATGTAAAGGTCATAGGTGAGCATGTTGTCAACAATGATTCCAAGGTATTTGAAGTGTTGAAAAAGTTCCAGTGAGGATTCTGCGTTGTTGTTCATTGAAAGAAGGTATTTTATGTGCTTATTTTGTGGGCTGGAGAACAGCATGGTTTTAGTCCTATATTCTCAGAAGTCCATGTTAGAGTCATATTCCTAAATCTAGTGGTACTGACACTCTAAAAGTTTACATTACACTTTTAACATTAGACTACTAAAAAGCTTTTATAGGTAGCATTCAGTATACCCTGTTTTCTCTAATTTTCCAAATACAAAAACATACTCCTGTAAATTCAGCGCTTGGCTTCTCAAACACCACACACCCAAAAGGGTGTTCGATACTTAGGCTCCCCAAACAGGAGTCCAACTGGACAAAAAGCCGATTCTGAGTCAGCAATATTTTCAGGTGGGAGTCGAATTTTCAATCAGAAGGCTTGTAAGCTTGTAAGACATCCTATAATAAAAAAATGGTGTATAAAAAAAGGCAGTATTATTACATGAGTACATTTCAAAAGCAAATACAATTTTGATTGCCCTTTACAGATATTCAGGAACCAGGACATTAAACATTTTGCCATTTGGCTCCTGAAACTAGGAGTCCAGTCAAGACAGTATTTGTCTTTCATTATAAATCATGAATGATAAAAGGCTTCCTAATCTGGCAAGTCGCTATTAACTCCACACGTAACCATAAATAAATCTCCACTCTTACCATTCATGTAAGTGTCTGGACACCTAAGAGAATTTCCATTGATGTTTAAATGGTAAAAATGCAATACTCTGTAGCCTCTTAAGCACTTTCCATGGCACACTGGCTCCCTTTTTCAAATATCTGTAGATCTGGGTAGAGCCACTCAAACTCAAGCTTGGAGTGTTGCCTCCTTCTGTCTCCCTTTACCTGTCTTTCTATAGCCACATCTGCAAATTAAACAGAAGAGAAAGGCTCTACTGAGCATAATAACCTTGGAGCAGACAAACCAAAAAATAGTAACAATCTTCCCCCATAGGTAATAATGGCATACCTTTAGCAAGCCAAAATCAGACATGTCCACATTGAAATGCTATTTGCACTCCTCTTGTTCTTCTCCTCTAAGGGTCTCTCAGGTCATGTCACCAAAGAGGGACTCTGAGACATCCATTCATGCAGTTTTCAATCCTGCACTCAGGATCTGCCAATTGAAATAAAACAGCACCAGTTTCATTCATAAAATTCATATGATTCATAAAGTTTCATCCCCAGCTCATTCAGCTCAAATCAGTCAAAAACCTACTCACTCCATAAGCTCCGCCAGTGTTTCTAATTTCCTAAATGCCAGACTCCAGAGTCTGTCGGCTCACAGACTCGAGTTGCCAATCTTATTTTACCAACTCTTCTGTGAATATAACTAATGTCATTTACCAAAGGAGAGAAGAGTTTCATTATTTGCTGCTCTACACTCTGCACTCCTAAAATCGACCAGAGAATCAGCGAGAGAAATGGCTTTATCATCGAAACATCAACCGGAGGGTATTACTCAGTAGCAGGAACCATTTCAAAAATCCCCACTTTGTTTTTAGTTAAAAAAATAGCAATAGTTTCATTCATAAATTACTAAAACAGAGCTGAGAAAATAAAATAAGAGGCAAAGATCTTCAGTTAAGAGCACTTGGATAGCGTGGCATGCAGCGGAGCAGCAGTGTGGACATCTTGCTGCTCCGCCCAAACAAAACAATGTGTAACCAGGTAAATGAAATTCACCATCCTCCATTTTGGTTGTTAACCAAGTCTCTGTCAGGCCCAAAACATCTGGGATATGCTCATTTACCATTACATTCAATATTTCCATTTTGGTTTCCAGACTTCATGCATTTTCATGCAGTATCTTGATTCTTTCTACCTCTGGTCCAGGGTTATTGAGTTCAACATCTCCCCCTAATATTAATAAAAACATAATACCTGTAACACTACCCTGACTTTCCTGCAAAGATCTGCTGCTCAATTGTCCTTTCTTTATAAACTAGTGAAGCGGCATGTCTTATGAGGCAAGGCAAAAGCACAAAACACATCAAAAACAATGTATACATGGTTAGGTTAAATTTAATATCAATTTACTCTTTAAAATCAATAAAACAATACCCTCCCAGAAAAATTCCCTCTTTTATTTAGAACACTCCCTGCTTAACTTAACCTCAGTCTCCAGTTTTCAATGCTGCTTTACTTCTTACTCCCTTTTTCTGTGAGGCATGGCACTTGCGCCACTCATGCTCGTGCCCACACTTGATTGAGCATGCAGTGCAAGGCTTTAAAGTTATCTAACCCCTCCTTCTGGGCAACTCCCTCTAACTGCTGACTTGCCACCAAGTCCCCTTCCTTCATGCAGCTGGGAGCCATACAGTCACTGTTGGTGAACAAGCCAGCTGACTATTGACTCTTTCTGTGAGAGATTTGGGAGCAGTTTGTTCACAAAAGTGCAGTCTCTGTGACCAGATGACAGTTGGTCACACAACACGGTCCTGCAGTTCGCTCCTTCTCCAGTTGCAGCTTTCAACAATAGGTGGTGTTCTGGTGGCTGAGACTGCCACATGAGAAAATGTAGGCACCTGTACATGCAAAGCCTGAATGAGTGTGACATCAATATTGCCAGCAAACTCCCTTCTCTGTGACATTGTGGAGATGGACATGGACCCAAATCTGTGGGTCATTGTCCCATAAGATACCCCATGTTATGTGTCAGGGTCATACAGGAGACACAGGTGTGTGCTTCATGTTTAGACAAATAGTAGTATCATTAAAGTGTCCTGTGCATAACCAGTGTCCATTTATCCTAGAGTGAAGGCAACATCTGTGGCCATACATTATCGCTGTTCTGTAGTATCAACAGTAATGGAGTCATACATGCAGTGTCCCAGAGTGCGTGTTTTACTTCCCTAGAATCCTGTTATATAGCAATCTGAGATGTACTAATGTGAGCAGTCAAAGAAGTACTCACCTGTACATTCTGCAGACTGTCAGCAAGCCTTAGTTGTATGAGTGCTACAGTGTTATAGTGTATGATGAGGGCTTGTTATGGATAGAAATCCATACTAGCTGAAATGTTGTTGTACCACAGTTCAAAGGTCATGCAATATGATTGTATCCTACTCTGGTACAACAACATTTTAGCTCATTTTAGAAGTGTACAAGCCACAGAAACAGCAGATCAACCACATAGATAGTTGTGGCAGCATGATCACTGAAACTGCGACTTGACAATGATCAACCAGATATGGACAAAAAGTAGGATCAACCAGATATTTTAACTTATTAAACAAACAAAAAAATGCAGGATCAACCAGATATTTATAAGTACTTACAACAACCAAGCTGATCCATAACTATCACAGCCCGCTTAGGAAGAAATACGGCTGCCATGTTTCTTTTTTCAGAAAAACTCTCTCACACAAAACTAACAACCAATGGATGTAGTGACATCTGGAACCCACACACCACACCAAGAATCCTTGCAACCAACCTCAAATCCCAGAAAACAGGCTACAGCAAAATTTATTTATGATTTAAACAAAATCAAACTATTTCCCTACTATTATTAGGGGCACCATACACTATAAAAAATAGTGGATGGGCAACTCTGTGCCCAACCAGTGTATTGTGCCACCTTGGAGTTCTGACTCCCACAGACTTCTTGAGCTTCACTCTTGAGGTCACAGGGAATCTGAACCCCTCTGTGGCAGAACACACTTGTTGTGCATAGTTGCCCATCCACTATTCTCTATATAGTGTATAGTGGAGCCCTGTTATGCATAGAATTGCATGCCTGAACTATGCTTGTTGTGCTGCAGCAGTGATATCACTACTGCAGCACAACTAAGAATGCTGCCACACAACTGCTTTCCTCTATCATATCGAGCTGGAAGCTGTTTATTCTTTAAAACCTGAACTTACAGAACAAGCTGGTGCACATTTAATCAGTAAGTTGAGCTTGCTATCAACCCTCAAGTGCCTGTCTCTCAAACTCCAGTTCACTGACAGGAGCTAAGTATTTGAAATGGGTATGGATGCCTGTACACTGTAGAAGATAATGCACCCAGACTGCATGTACAGCCAAAAGCAGGCACATCCTGACCGCACTGCAGGGGGTATGCCTGAGACAGCTTGTGGCTGAACCCAGTTGTGAGGAGACTATACTGGACCTGGTGCTCACCCATGGAGACAGGGTCAAGGATGTTAAGGTAGGCAACCACATAGAAACCAGTGATCACAGGAAGATATGGTTTAATGTAACCACAGTAGAAGAGGCAAGCCACACAAAAGTAAAGGTCTTGGATTTCAGAAGGGACAACTTTGACAAGATGGTGGAACATCTCAGGGGAGTCCTGTCAAAAGATGACAAAGAGGGAGACAAGAAGAAACAATGGTCTATTCTCAATGGGGCCATTAGAGAGGCAACAAGCCTCTGTGTTAAACAGTACAACAAGAGTAAGCAAAAGAAACAACCACTTTGGTTCTCAAAGGAAGTGGCCAGGAAAGAGAGTAAAAATTGGGGGGCCTTCAGGAGATTCAAAGAAAATAAAAGGAGGAGGACAGGGGGGCAGTATCTGAAAAAGCAGAGAGAGGCAGGAAGAGCAGTAAAAAGAGCAAAGGCATAAACCAAGGAAAATATAGCACAGGTTATATCAATGGGTGACAAGACCTTCTTCAGATACATTAGTGACAGAAAGAAGTCTAGGAGTGGGATTGTCAGGATAAAGAAGGAGGAAGGAGGGTGTGCAGAGAAAGACACAGAAAAAGCTGCAATACTGAACAAATACTGTTGTTCAGTTTTCACCAAGGAAGGGGAAGGAGAGGGTCCACAATTCAACAAAAAAGCAAACATGGAAGGGAGGTGGACACCACTCCATTCACTCTAGAGAGAGTCCTAGAGGAACTTGGGAAAATAAAAATAGATAAGGCAATGAGGCCAGATATGATTCACCCTAGATTATTAAAAGAGCTCAGAGCAGTGCTGGCAGCCCCGATGACCACCTTATTCAACAGATCACTAGAGACAAGTGAAGTCCCAGAAGACTGGAGGAGGGCAAATGTGGTCCCTCTCCACAAAAGTGGAAGTCAAAAAGAGGCAGGCAGCTATAGACCAGTCAGCCTGACCTCGGTGGTGGGTAAATTTAATGGAGACCCTGTTAAAAGAGAAGATTGTGTTATTCCTTGAATCTAGCAGAGCACATGATCCAAGGCAGCATGGATTCACAGTGGGAAGGTCAGGTCAAAAAAACTAATAGATTTCTTTGACTGTGTGACCAGAGAGGTAGATTAGGGAAGGGCGGTGGATGTGGCCTACTTAGATTTCAGCAAGGCCTTTGACACTGTCCCACATAGAAGGTTGGCAAACAAGTTAGGCAGCATGGGGGTAGGCCCCGAGGTGGTAAACTGGGTCAGAAATTGGTTGATGGGCAGGACACAGAGGGTTCTGGTGAAAGCTGTCCAATCTGAAGAGAGGTAGGTGACCAGCTGGGTGCCACAGGGACCAGTCCTGGGGCCAGTCCTCTTCAATGTCTTCATATGTGACATTGCAGAGGGGCTAGAGGGGAAGTATGTCTTTTTGCAGACAACACTAAGATCTGCAATAGGGTTGACACTCCAGAGGGGGTAGATAAAATAAGAAAAGACCTAAGCAGATTGGAGCAGTGGTAAGAAGTGTGACAGCTAAGATTCAATGCAAAAAAGTGCCAAGTCATGCACTTGGGGAGCAAAAATCCAAGGGAGGAGTACAAGATGGGAGGGAGGTACTAGCAGCCACCAAGCAGGAAAGAGACCTGGGGATACTTACATTGGATGACCTAAAGGTGACTAAACAATGTGAGAAAGCTGTGGGGAAAGCCAGTGGTATGATGAGGTGTATAGGGAGAGGTATCACCAGCAGAAAGAAGGAGGTGGTTATGCCACTATACAGATCACCGGTGCAGCCTCAGCTAGTGTACTGTGTCCAATTCTGGAGAACACATCTCCAGAAAGACGTGGAAAGAGTACAGGCAGTCCAGAGGAGGGCTAAGAAAGATGGTGCAGAGTCTGCATGAAAAGGCCTAAATGGAGAGACCGTGGGAACTCAATATGTAGTTCCTGGAGGAGAGGGGAGAGAGGGGGGACGTAATAGAAATGTTCAAGTACCTCAGGGGTATTAATGAGGTACAAGAGGGTAGCATCTTTCAAAAAAGAAGATGTACAAGAACAAGGGGGCACAAAATGAAGTTGGGGTACAGGGGCAACATGAGGAAGTACAGTACTTTTTTACTGGATGCTTGGAACAGCCTCCCTAAGGATATGGTGGGGGCAAAAACAGGGAATTCAAGAATGCATGGGACAGAATGTATGGGACAGATGTAAGGGTACAGGAAAGAAAGGGTGAGCTGAAGATCAACTAGGATCTGTGGTTTTGAAATATGTAGGCACAGTGGTCAGGGTGGGTGGGCCACACAGTCCTTATCTGCCGTTAACTTCTATGTTTCTATATGGGCATCCATATACTGACAAGCCTGTGTCTTCATCTTGAGTTTTCTATACCAACCAGTGAACCTCTCCAGCTTCGCTCTCAAGGTTCCTGGCTGCTGTAAAAAAAATCTCTCAATGCAGACAAAGGCTTGTTGTGTATGACTGCACATACATTATCCTCTATATCTCACAGAGCTGATGTGCTGTGTCAGATGACTAACACTGATTAAACTGTACCTCACTGTACTGATGTCATCATCACTTGAAAGAACTACCATACTACAGCTATTCCGACAGGGATCACCCATTTTTCAGCACATTCAAAACTCATGCAGTGAAAAAAAGCACTGCTCAGAGACCTGAAAAGAACACAGTCAAAAATCACACTAAAAAAACATAAACCAACTCTGAACCATGCATGCTGTTTTGACTGTGTGGTTTTTGACTGCGTGTGTATTTCTTTATGACCTTGACAGGATACCTCCAACAATACCTAGGTAATGTTACATGTTTTATGATGTATATCCCATGATTCCTATAGAGCACAATGATGGACCACTGTCTACACAGCTGTCAGTGGTAGTACAATGCAGTATTGCACCAACATCCATGAGACACTGTCACACAAAGTGTATGATGTACATTTCTACATATTGTACCTGTGCTGCTGGACTGTATGCATTACTTTCTGCAGACAGACACCTTGAGAATGGAAGCCTACTGCCAGCTGTGGTGGGCAGTAGTGCTGCCTCAGTCAGTACTGTGACTCTATAGGTACAGCTTAAGATCTGCAGTGTACTACTCCTTTAGCCTCTTATTAAACTAGTTAATATATCTACCCCCCTTCCTTAGATGAGCTAATCCATCTAAAACAAGCCCCACGTTCTCTACATTCTGCATCACTTCCTTCTTATCAAGCCAAACCTGTGTCTTGTTACTGCTCATAAGTTCTTCTCCTACACTGGACCATCTGATTGGAACTCACTCCCTCCCATTGTTCTGTCTTGCTCCTCTCTCTATAAGTACCAGTCCTCCTTGTTTGCCTCTCTTAGCTAATATTCTTCAGGTGGAAAGCTAATATTCTTCAGGTGGAAGCTACCTCTAACCGAAAGTTGGAAATGTGAAATACTGAACTTAGAATCAGCAGCGAAGACATTCTTGCTCACAGCAGAGGGAGGTATACCTTACTTTACACTTTACAATTCTTATTGTTCTTTTCAGTGAAGGGGCTTGCAGTACTGCTTTGGAGATTGGTAGTTTAAACACAGAGGGATTTAAATACTATTTGCTGTTTCTTTCATTGTGCACAGCTTGTTTTGGGGCTGATTGCTTTCAGAGCACAAATCAACAGGCTGTATTGGGGCTGGGGATTTTTACCTGTGTTTGACTCAGCTGCTTGATTTTTCTCTGTTTGATTATCAGGGTATTTTCTCTGATAAATTGTTATGCAGGTTGTCTTGCTGACAAGGTCAAGACTCATCCTAGTAGTCGGTCAGAGCTTTCAGCTGATTGTTTTGAAAGGGCACAGTTTAAGCCCATATCCCCTTCCCCTCACCCCACCCACCCCAGGTACCATTTCATTTATACCAGGGTTCTGACATCATTTCCTCAGGAGGGAAAGGTGAATACCACTGTCATATCCTTTGCAGCACACTGCACTGACAATATAAGCATACATATTATATATCTATATATACTGTATATATATATATATATATATATATATATACACACATATGGCATGCATCAGTTAGGGTTGTTCCACAGTGACAAACGTGAGGAAATTCGATGTTAGGGTTCCCACCCCCCCGCAAATGCAAATGGAAATGCACACAGTGAAGCAAAAGGAAACGCAAACAAAAACAGTAATGGAAACTCAAATGTTAACAGTTAGGCAAATGCAAGTGCAAACAAAAATGCAAAGGGTAATGCACACAGTGGCATAGATGGGAACGGTAACACAAACAGAAATGCAAATGCAAGTGTGTACGGAAGTGCAAATGGTAATGTGCACGGTCACAGTACCACAATAGGAAACACAAATGCTAATGGTAACAGCAATGATGATGCCAAAAGAAATGCAAACACAAATGTTAGCATGTACGCAACCACAAATGGTAATGCACACGGTGACGCAAAATGAAACACAAACAAAACCAGTAATGGAAACGCAAATGTTAAGAGTAATGCAAACAAAAACGCAAACGAAAGCATAAAGGGTAATGCACACGGTGGTGTAGACGGGAACGGTAATGCGAATGGAAACGGAAACGCAGGTGCATATGGAAACGCAACTGGTAACTGCACAGTCACGGTACCACAATAGGAAATGCAAATGCTTACGGTAACAGCAATGATGATGCCAAAGGAAACGCAAATGCAAATGGAAGCATGTATGCAACCACAAATGGTAATGCACACAGTGACACAAAATGAAATGCTAACAAAAACAGTAATGTTAACAGTAACACAAATGAAAATGCAAAGGGTAATGCACATGGTGGTGTAGACGGGAACGGTAACACAAACAGAAATAGAAAACAACACATATGGAAATGCAAATGGTAATGTGCACAGTCATGGCACCACAATAGGAAACACAAACAGAAATAGAAACCAACACATATGGAAATGCAAATGGTAATGTGCACAGTCATGGCACCACAATAGGAAACACAAATGCTAACGGTAACAGCACGATGATGCCAAAGGAAACACTAATGGATGCGTGTATGCAAATGCAAATGGTAATGCACACGGTGATGCAAAACGAAACACAAACAGAACAGTAATGGAAATGCAAATGGCAACAGTAACACAAACGCAAAGGATAACGCACACAGTGGTGTAGACGGGAACGGTAATGCAAACGGTTATGGTAACGCAAGTGGGAACGCTAACTGTGACAGTAATGAAAGTGCACATCCTGTTTTTCACCAACAGCTGCATAGAGAAACACAGTTAATACAAAGAATGTATGCACAATAATGGGCCTCGAAGCAGAAAATGAGCATTTGGAATACTAAATTGCTTATATCTCAGGAACCATATAACGTAGAAAAAACATTTAAATTTCATATTATTTATGACTTTCCTGGCTAGTTTTGTACTTAAAGATGATTGAAAAAGTCCTTTTTTGATGAGAATTTGTCAAATCTGATGTGTTTAAATGGATGGTAAAGGACAACATAGGAATTAAGATACTGGAGTGTTTAGGACATCCTAGTAATTAAGATACATAACCTGCATCTTAAAATAAGAAAAGGGGTATAGTTTGCTAAATTGTAAGATGATCCTATGGCTTGGAGTGTTAAGGACATCCTAGTAATTAAGATACATAACCTGCATCTCAAAATAAGAAAAGGGGTATAGTCTGCTAAATTGTAAGATGGTCTTATGGGTTGAGTAAACAGTTGGATTGATAAGTACATTCCAGCAATTAAGATGTGGAATTACTTTTACAATGCTAGTTTTAGAGTATGGGTTGTGAAACTAAAAGATGGGCTTTAATTTAGTATTAAACATAGTTGGGATAACATCTCCTTGGTCCACACATGTATTCCTATTTAGGTTTGTGGTAAAACAAGAGAGGATGAATTCAGGAAAACAAGTTTGGTTATTTAATCCATCTTAAACCGTAATGACTAATATGTCAAGAGGTATGGTGCATTTTGTCCTTTAAACAATTCATTTTTCTGACTAGACTGATCGAAATGGCATTTGTAATGAATGAAACAGCAATAGAGACATTTGATTGTTTTAAATGGGTATAAAGGCCTATATAGCTTTAAGTAAAAAAACAAGTGACGTAATTGGCAGAGCGTCTCTGGGTTTGAAAAAGAGACTGCAAGTAGCAGGCACACAGGAGGGGAACTAGTTGGCATTCTACGCATCATGAAGGTTCAAAAGTCTGGTAAGCACAGTATTTTATTTGATAGAAGTTGATGAATCAAACTGAATTATCATTTAAATGAGGTGAATACGCTGAAGTATACTTTTAGTGAAGCGTTGTAGTTCCACTGTTACTTAGATGTATAGACGTAAAGCAGTTAGAATGATCTGAAAAAGGTGACTGAAACACATTAAGGTACGAAATAAAATGGGTTTGAGATGAGATGCAGCCCATAACCATATGCGAGGTATGCTTAGGTATACAGTTATTAAGCAGCGAGAATGTTAATATCTAATATATTTTGAAAGCAGGAGGAGTGTGGTGAACTCTTTGAAACGGAAAAGTGTTTACAAATTAACAAACATGATTAGTTTCGAAGCGTACTGTCTCAAAAAACACGAGAGGCACTGTATACTCTAATCTAATCTTTTAAAGTGGTTGGAATAGTCATTTTGGTGAATGAAATGAGTACAGAGGTTTTTGCAGCCTTTGCTAAAAAATGAGTAATGTTAATGGCTGAATGTCTCTATATTTGAAACAACACAACATTTTGAGAAGGGAATAATGGCTTGTATAGTTTAAACTTCTAAAGAAAATGAGCAATGTTATTTGTAGAGCATCTTTAGATTTGAAATAGAGACCGCAAGTTACTAGCTGGCGTCTAACGCACTATTAAAATACAAAAGCATGGTAAGCAAAACATTTAACTGACAGGCGCCCTACTTTTATATGAGGAGAAAATGCGGATGTTTCATCAATCATAGAAATTTAAAAGTATAATAAGTATACTGTTTAACTGATGAGTAGTGCATGTAAAATTCAAAAGAGGGTAAATTTGTAGATTTGTAGAGACGGTGGATCTTTGCTTTTTATTGTCGCTTAAATGCTAAGCTGGTTAGTAGTACAAATACACTGAAATTATCCATTTTATTTTAAGCTGGTTAGTAGTATGGATAAGCAGAAATGAACCATTTTATTTTAAGAAATACATTGAGACATCAGGCATTATATGTGTAAGTAATCAAAAAAGGAGTGCAACTCAGTATATGTTGAATCTAAATGGAATACAAGAGTTTTCTGTATTGTTTAAAACCTGGACATATATGTGAATTGTTTTTTTATACACTAAACTATATGAATCCTTATTTTATAAGGATAGTGGCATTTTTGCTGATTATTTATGAATGGATAATGTCTTCATCTAGCTGAATTTTTGTTCATAGGAATTCAGAAATGCTGGAAATGGGGTGAGATTAATGCTTTGTATTAAAATCAGACAGTCATTCAGACTAATGTAAATAAATACTAAATGTGAATAATGGATAAGGAGGTAGGACATAGTTAACAGGTACTTATGATCATGTTGGAAATAAGCAGGATGTCGTGGTTATAAATGAACTATCTAAAAAATATGTCAAAACAGCATATGTGCATATAAGCATTATTTTTAATATTTTGCACTGTTAGAAATGAGATGTCATTAATTTTTGTGTCTCTCTTTTTTAAGAAAAAGGAACCTAAGGGACAACATATTTATGAAATATACAAATTAGTTTAGAAGACTACTATGACTATGAAACAAGTTCATTCTCTGAGACAAAGGATGTGTGGGGGGTAATTGAATATTCTTGTGACTTGTTATACATACTGTTACGAACGTTAGGGTTCATGAGACATCAAATTAATATTTAAAAAGTTTGGAATGAAATATAAAGTTGATAGTATGTATTTTTAGGTCAATTTTGAAAAAATCCAGCCTTAGAGGATCTGTTTAGTGATGAGAGATATTATTTGAATCATTCTCTGTAAGTAGCACCATTGGGAGACAATACATTTGAATTATATATAATTATGGTTGATTAATGTTTGAAATTTGATGTGGACAGTATTTTTTAATTATTTTTATTTATGTATTTTCTAGAAAGGCAACTCTTGATAAAGCTACACTGTAGGAGAAACGTTGAGTTCACTGCCATTTTTATACAATAAAAGAAAGAAGTTATGAAAATGGAATAATCCTGTCTGCATTTATATTTCTATGGTGCCTTACCATCTCCTTTTCTCTGATACAGAGAAATCATCTTTATTTATGAATACATCTGTAAAGGCTGCTTTGGACAAGAACAAAAATTCTTCATAACCAATTGCTCATTGCCTGTGGACATTTTTCCTTCCCTTTCCCTTTTCCTTTTTCCCTTTCACACATTTTATTAGTTTTGTACTTAGCCCCGTAGCAGGGGGCTAAGCATTTTCTGACAAAAGTCCGTATTCCAAAGCTGCCTGGCGGCGCGGGCTCCCCAAAGTAACGCGGATGCCGTAATGTTAGTCTATGGGGAAAAGCGTCAATTTTGGAGTACAGTAACTTTGCATCCCTGTAATATTTTGTCAAAAACCAACAAAATGCACATCTGTGGGATGCTGGCTTTCTTCTCTCCAAATTTCAGCCCAAAAGACCAAACCGTTCTTTTGCAGCAGGATTGCAAAGAATTCCTGTTATTTGGGCCATAGTGTCGCAAAGTGGTGTAGCAAATCACGACACTTTCGTAAAAAAAAAATCACGAAAGTGCAAATGTGACACTACTTTGTGACACTACAGTTTACAAAAATTTCAAAAACATATTTCTGGGGTGTTTAACCCTCCAAAAAAGACATGGCTAGCATCCTCAGGGTCCGACTAGGTGAACACAAAAAGAATTGTGTCCCTAGAGGGCTCCAAAGTTAAATGCCTAGCATTTCTGTGACCACTAACTGAAAAAAAAAATGTCTGACTCACAACACTACAGGGGTCATTTGGGACACTAAAAACTGCACTTGCAACACTGTCGAACTTTTTGTTAACTTTTCCCATTGACTATAATGGGAAACTTGTTTTTGAATAACTTTTGAACCGTTTAATACTTTGTCACAAAATCTTCAAAAGGCACATCAAGGACCATGGCCACATGTTCCCTGATGTTTTTGGACCAGTCGCGCAAACTGTGCGACCTGTAGGTGTAAGCAAAGAATGCACCAAAAAGCATAAATGCGCTACGGAATGTCACTTTATAACTCCACAACTGTATATCTGACCATTATGAAACTAGGCAGATCCAGAGATCAATGGTACCGCTCTGTGTCTGCCAAATTTCAGGCAAATCTGTTGTATGGTGGCAAAGTTATTAAGATGCATAATTTCACACTTTAACCTTAAATGGGGTACTCAACCCTAACTATAGTGGCACTACCGTGCCACTATAATGTATATATATATATATATATATATATATACATATATATAAATAGAGAGAGAACAATACAAAAACAGAAAGAAAAAAAAACAAATACAAAATAAAAAAAACCAAAAACAAAAGGAAAAACTTACACAAAGTACTCAGGAAGGTAGACAGATATGTGGGGAGTAGTGCAATACACTGGCTGTGGGGCAGCAGTCCTCTGGGAGTCTTTCTGGAGGCTAAGATGCTCTCCTATTTGCAGGCAACTCTCTGCTCTGAGAGAGGAGATTGCCTGTCTTCAGGCCACACTGGACAGTAGTAGGAGAACCTCCCCCACCAAGGGCACAGCAAGGCTACCACCACTGCCTCAGAGATTGTCAAGAAAGTGCAGCTGTTGGACCACAGTGGGCTCAGGGAGGGTGAGAGTGGTAGAACAGAGGCACACCCAGTCAGTTGTACCACTCCACAATCCATACACCATTCTGGTGGAGCATAGTCCCCCTATGGATGCACCTGCAGAGGAGACTAAGGAGGCTGCAGACAACTGTCACAAGGAAGGCACACAGGAAGGAGGCAGAGGACACCACTGTGAAAGGAAGCAGCTCCTGGTGGGGGACTCAGTTATTAGTGGGATAGAACTGAAGGGAGCAAGGAAAAGTGAAGTAAGGTGCCTGCCTGGTGCCATGGCTTGGAGGAACAGGAAACTCATCCTCAGGATCACGAGAACAGCTACACACAAGATGGAGCTGGACGTTATTATCCACCTAGGGATGACTTGGCTCAACATGAGATTAGAACAGTGCAGAAGGAGTTTGTGGAGTTGAGGAGGGGCCTAAGGCAAGTAGCACACACAGTATCCTTCTCAGAGGTGTTGCCTGTCTATGGTATGGGTGAGGAGAATGTACCCCACACCATGCAGTTCAATGAATGGTTGAAACAATGGTGGAGGATTGAATTCATTGGGGACTGGGGTTCCATCTGGAGGGATACCATCCTATACTGTCAAGATGGCCTGCATCTGTCCAGGAAGGGAACACGTCTTCTGGGTGATCAGTTTAAATGATTCATTGGCAAGCTTTTAAACTAGCCAAGGGGGGAGGCACTGATAAGCAGTAGGGAATGCCCAGCCTCCCCCTACAAAACAAGGTACTACATGAGATAAAGACCAAAATAGAAAGGTCAGTAGGGAGCAGGACAGGGGTAAATGGAGAAAGCAAAGTCAATGAGGACAGGGATGGTGCTACAAGAGGTAAAGCCATTAAACAGTGGAAAGTAATGAGTACCAATGCCAGTAGTCTAGGTAACAAGCTTCCTAAACTAGTGGCATTGATGGAAGAGGAACATCTGGATATTGTGGCAGTCATGGAAACATGGTACACACAGAACCATGACTGGGATGTAAACATACCAGGATACACCATCTACAGGAGGGACAGGGAGGGTAAAAGAAGAGGAGGAGTAGCTCTTTACATAAGGGAAGGAATAAAAGCAACAGAACAAAAGGGTTAAACAGGGAGGAGAGGAAGCATTGTGGGTCAATTTGGAGACAGGTAATGCAGTGGCACCACAATCTGCACAGGGGTTGTATACTGACCCCATCTCAGGGGGAGGAAATGGACAAGGAAATGATAGAAGGTATCCTTAGAATGGCAGAAAAAGGGGAGATATTGTTGATGGGGAATCTGAATATGCCAGATGTTAACTGGAGTGCATTTGCAGCAGCCACTTACAAGAGTGGAGTCATTCTAGATGTCCTACAGGGGGCATGCCTTAGACAAATAGTATTGGAACCCACTCAAGAAGGTGCAATCTTAGACCTGGTACTCTCAAATGGAGATGGAGAAAGGATCACAGATTTAGAAGTGGGTAGCCATCTGGGAACTAGCGACCATCGAACAACATGGTTCACGATAAACACAGCAGTAGAGTCAAGCCATACAAAGGCGAAGGTACTGGACTTTAGGAGGGCTGACTTTGCTAAAATGGGTGAGTGCCTAAGGAATGCACTAGCAAATGGGCAGGAAGAAGGAGTGGAAGAACAATGGGGAATAATCAAAGCTGCCATCACAGAGGCTTTGTGTGAAGCAAATAAACAAAACAAAATGATGTAGGAAACCACTATGGTTCTCAAAGGAGGTGGCAGGGAAGGTTACGTAGAAAAAGAAAGCATTCAGGAAGTACAAGGAATCACAGAAGGAGCAGGACAGAGAACTGTATCAGTTTAAGCAAAGGAAGCAGGGAAGGCAGTCAAGAACAGCAAAGGCCCAAACCGAGGAAAAGATAGCCAACTCAGTTAAGAAGGGGGATAAAACCTTTTATAGGTACATCAGAGAGTGAAGGAAGACCAAAGGAGGGATAGTGAGGCTTAATAAAGGGGAAGGAGTTGGTCAGAGGGTGACTGTGAAAAGGAGGAGATACTAAACAAATATTTTTGCTCAGTATTCACAAATGAAGAGGGGGAGGTATCTAAACCAAAAACTAGAAACACTCTGGATATGGGGGTTGATACCAGCCCATTCACAGAAGAAAGAGTTCTGAAAGAACTCTTAAAACTGAAGGTGGACAAAGCAATGGGGCCTGATGGGATTCATCCTAGAATTCTTAAAGAACTAAGGGTAGAACTAGTGACACCTCTGACTACCCTCTTCAACAAATCATGGGAGGATGGGGTGGTACCCGAGGACTGGAGGAGGGCAGATGTTATTCCACTTCACAAAAGTGGGAGCAGGGCAGAAGCAGGAAACTACAGACCTGTTAGTTTAACCTCAGTGATAGGGAAAATGATGGAATCACTTCTGAAGGACAGAATTGTTGAGTACCTAGAGGCCAGAGGCCAGAGGGACACAGGAACCAAGGCAGCATGGATTCACAGTGGGAAGATCATGTCAGACAAATCTAATAGATTTCTTTGATGCAAGGACATAGTCAGGTTGGAAGCAGTCCAGAGGAGGGCAACTAAAATGGTGCAGGGTCTGCATCAGAAACCATATGAAGAGAGACTGAGAGAGCTTAACATGTATACCCTTGATGAAAGGAGAGAAGGGGGCATGATAGAAACTTTCAAGTACCTCAAGGGAATCAACAAAGTCCAGGAGGGTAGCATATTTCAAAAAAAGAGATGTGTAAGAACAAGGGGGCACAATTTAAAGATAGAGGGGGGACGGCCCAGGGGTAATGTGAGGATTTTTTTTTTCACGGAGAGAGTGGTAAATACGTGGAACTGCCTTCCTGGGGAGGTCATTGGGTCTAAAAGAGTGGGGGAATTCAAACATGCATGGGACAGACATAAGGCAATTATAGTGGGAGGTTGCAGGAAGTAGGCTGTTGGTTAACTAGAATCTGCAGCTTATCCAGCAGGTAAGGAAATGGGAAGACTTGGTGGGCCAAGTGGTCCTTATCTGCCATCAAAGTCTATGTCTCTATGTTACTGTGTGACCAAAGTAGTAGATCAGGGAGGGGCTGTGGACATGGCGTACCTAGACTTTAGCAAGGCATTTGACACAGTTCCATACAAAAGATTAATAGAAAAGTTAGCCAGCCTGAGTGTGGGTCCCAAGATGGTAGCCTGGGTAAAGAATTGGCTGGTGAACAGGACGCAGAGGTTAATAGTAAATGGAGTCCACTCGGAAGAAAGGGATGTTGCCAGTAGGGTACTGCAGGGTTCAATACTAGGACCGGTCCTCTTCAATGTCTTTATAAGTGACATTGCAGAGGGACTGGAAGGAAAAATATATATATTTGCAGACAACACAAAGATCTGCAACAGGGTTGATACATAAGATTGGGTGGAAAGGATGTGAAGGGACTTGGCAAGGTTGGAAGAATGGTCAAATGTATGGCAGCTTAGATTCAATGCTAAGAAGTGCCAAGTAATGCACCTGGGAAACAAAAACCTATGGGAAAAGTACACAATGGGGGGTGAGATACTAACAACAACAAAAATGGGAAGGAACCTGGGGGTAGTCATATCAGATGACCTAAACGTGGGCAAGCAATGTGAGATGGTAGTAAGGAGGGCTGGGGGGATACTGGGATGCATAGGGAGAGGCATCACCAGTAGAAAATAGGAAGTTGTTATCCCTATGTACAGACTGCTGGTGAGACCCCATCTGGAGTACTGTGTGTAGCTCTGGAGACCTAATCTCCACAAAGACATAGACAGGATGGAGACAGTCCAGAGGAGGGCAGCTAAAATGGTGCAGGGTCTGCACCAGAAGACATATGAAGAGAGACTTAAGGAGCTTAACATGTATACCCTCGAGGAAAGGAGAGAGAGGGGGGACATGATAGAAACTTTCAAGTACCTCAAGGGAATCAACAAAGTCCAAGAGGGTAGCAACTTTCAGAAAAAGAGATGTGCAAGAACAAGGGGGCACGATTTGAAGATAGAAGGGGGATGGGTCAGAGGTAATGTGAGGAAGTATTTTTTCATGGAGAGGGTTGTAGATGCATGGAACAGCCTTCCTGAGGAGGTTGTGGAGTCAAAAACAGTGGTGGAATTCAAGAATACATGGGACAGTCATAAGGCAATTATAGGGGTGGGGGTAAGAGGAAGTGGGATGTGGGTTAACTAGGATCTGTAGCTTATCTATTAGGTAGGGAAATGGACAGGCTGGGTTGGCCAAGTGGTCCTTATCTACCATCAAATTCTATGTTTCTATGTTTCTATGTTACTGCCTCTGCAGCATGCTCATGCTTTGGCTAAAGTCATACTACACTGCCTCCAGAGACTCTGACTGCAGTATCGTTCTCTTTGTTCCTTAATTGTCCTATGTATACCATACAAAATGTTTACAAACTTTCGTTACACTGTACTGCCTACCTGTAAATTCTATGCCAATTGTACATAATATTTATATATACTTTCTGTCTACCTAGTTTTGTATAAGATGTGGTCACACTGTTTATTTTGTATCTCTCTTATTTGTTACAATGTTTAATGATCTCTGTAACTCTGGATACCTTGGTCGTCCCTGAAAAGGGGACTGTGGTTGTCTCAGTGGACTTACCCAGTCACCAAAACTCAAATAAAAAAATAAATAATAAATCATTGTACTAACACACAGAGCACCTATTGTACCAATAGTTGCAGGGACTGCTGTGCTGCACACCATTGGAGTCTCCTGCACCAATCTGGACACACACACATATCAGGGTCTACAGGACATGCCTGTATCGGCAGCACAGGCATTAGGATACTAGCTACTGGCTCTGTGTGTGTTGTCACATCACAGTATGCCCCCGATGTGCATGGCCCCCAAACTCCAATTTATGCTGCTGGGGCTGGCAGTGATGGTGGATGTAGGGGCATGTCCCACCATAGGGGCATATAACCCACCATCTCATACCACATACAGTGATGGCAGATGTGTCCTCCTCACCTTCTGTGACTCCATTGCACTGCAGGTGGGCTTGGGGGTGTGGGATCTTGGGCAGATGTCCAGATCAGAGCAGGATGTCTGCTACTGCAGTCAAGCAATCCCATGAAAGGCATATAGATGTCATAGCCTGCTACTGTCACCTTCATTAATGTCTGTAGCCATATTGTGACTCTGTCATGCAGAACTCTACTGTGATGGGGATTTGCAAATGAATGTGCCACCCACAAGCATCCAGAGCATGTGGGACTACAGTCAGCTTGTGGTTCACTACATCTGTGGGTTCCCACTAGGACCTGAATGGAGCACACCCTTGTACCATGGTGCCTGTTAGGGAATGACGCAGTCTGCCTCAGATGTTGTTCAACAACATACATACCATCATGTTCTTTCTTAACACACACCTGTTAACTGCACATGGCTCACTTCTGCATCGTAGTACACTTATTATTTACCTGGGGAAAGCCACAGACCATGCATTGATGTTCCAAAGGCAAGTGCCAGCTGCTTCCATCAACCTGCTCCCATTCACCATTTGTTTGATGAATGGGAGCACTTGTGGCAAATTGGGGAACTTTGGCACCGGGACCCCTCAGCTACCAAACTCCGACGCAGGGTCCCTGGTGCAAAGGAGGTTGGCACAAGTGAGCATTTGGATCATCTTGCATCAGTCTAATGGGGTTTTGAAACTTGAACCCATGGAGTCCAGATTGCTTTTGACCTGTTTCAGTGTTGGGAGTACAGAGTCATCTCTTTTTGGTGATCAAATTGCAGCAAAAATTTTGACATATCTTCCAGTGTGCACTGATGTTCCTGGTGCTTCTTCTTCTAAGCTGCAGTGTACTGGGTAATGTGTCCTCTAAGGACTGTCTTTAGGGTGTTCCACTGGATTCAGTGGGAGACATCGGAGAGAGGTTGTCATGACACAATTCCATGGTTTTGTCCTGCAGACAAAGAGCAACCAAGTCGGTGCACCCACCACACACTAAATATATATACATCAGTGTGAATATCAAAAAATAAATGAATAAACACACTAGTTAGTCACCAAGGGATAAGTCATACTCAATTTATTTTCACTTTTCCTTTTTAGTAGCAAAAAGTACAACGTGCATCCATATAAAAAACTGCAAGTCATCCCTCACATGAATAAAAAATTGGGGAAGAGCAGTCAAGTCTTAGTATTTAATCCTTTTAAAATAAGACAATATGACTATTAACTCCATGTATTTTAAAAATAAGGCTCTGTGTGTAAATGCATAATAATAATCGGCATGTCCTTTTTCCCATTGGGAAACCGTGGCGTAATTCACCATTATAAAGGAGCATTTCTAACGGCGAACATGCGCCCGGTTTCCCCTCGCACTGCACAGGCACCCTCACTTCTGACACTCTTCCTTCTAGCCACTGTCCGCCTCATCTTTCCCTGTCTGGACCACTACTCTTAACTGCGGTAAGTGCTGGCAGGCAGGAATGAATCAAAATGAGGGAAATACCCTCAAAATGAAATAAAAAAAAATAAATAAAAAGCGAGCGACCGACAAATGTAGAGCACATGCTCACAGCTAAGCAGACTGCCGCAGTTGCACAAGAATGTCTTTTTTTATTTTATATAGTTGCTGTGGGGAAAAAGGACATCCTGGCAATTATATAAAATAAAGTATGGTTCTGGGTGTGTGTAAACTCGAATTTACACACACCCTTGGGATTAGATGCTATGCATAAACCCCTCGGGAGTGTGTAAATTCTCATTACACACACAGACCCATACTTTATTCTCTATATAATACATAACTCATTGTCTCCACAGGAGCTTTCTGAAGCAGCAGCACTTGTTTCCTGTATACTGTTAACAGTTAATCCTGGGCTTTTCTAAGCAAAATCAAGGGCATGTCGCAAACTAATGCTAATAGCACAAAAACCATAAGTGCTAGAAACAAAATATGAGTGGCAAAATTGGTCAGCATAAAATTACCTTTCCAATGGTGGTACGCAAGGAATAGCAGGTAATTTAGTTTTATTTCTGTGCTGGTCAAAACAGCAAATCAAAATATTTTTTCCACTAAAAAATGCACCATAAACCTTTTTTTGTTTGGGAATATGTAATATATAAACACCAAATTAAGCATCCAGACATTAGATGTAATTTTAATAATTTGTTTGTAAAACAAACAGCTATTTCTGTAGTATTAAATGTAATTTTTCCCCATTTGAGTCAAGATGTGTTGGTGAGGTTTGAGGGACAAATCTAAACCATACACACCATACCATAAACAAATGCATATAACTCCTAAAGTGCACATGATACACCCAACGTATCAGTGGCAAAGTTGTTGCACACAAAATTGCCTTTCCAATTGTTCTATGCAATCAACTGTACTCAATTTGGTTTTTGTTTTATACTGGCTGAGATAGCCAGAATGTGTGTTTTCTTCAAAGTACTTAGGTGGTTCTAGAAGGACAAAATGTCATAAACAAATATGAATAACTCCTAAAGTGAACATGATACACACAAAGTGTCAGTGGCAAAGTTGTTCAGCACAACATTACCTTTTTAATGGTACTATGCAGTCAATTCTAATGAATTCTGGCTAGCAAGTAATATTAAAATGCGTGAGTGACTTCTCCAGGCATTTCTAGGGCACACAGGAAGTCTGTAGGTGACTTCTCTAGGCATTCTGGGACACACTGCAGTTAAATTTGCTGACGCCTACAGGCATTTCTAGGAGGCAATGAGTTATATAACAGTGAATAGATACTGTGTTTTGCAATTAGCTTATAAATAATAAGTTGTTTAATTTGTTCTGTGATCAGTGAAAGGCCTCTATTTTGAACCTTTTTTTAATACTGAATATGCACAAGCACTTTAACATATTGTTAATTGGATCCACTATTTATATTGGTGTCTGGAACTTGTGGGTATCCTCTGAAGAAGCTCCACCTAGATGCAGCGTATTGTAAGGGCATTTTTCTGCCAGTTGTACTGGCATTGCTGCTGCTAGTGGGACTGCTCTTCTCCTATTTTTTATCCATGTGAGGGATGTCTTGATGTTTTTATATGGATGCACTTTGTACTTTTTGCCACTAAAAAGGAAAAGAGAAAATAAATTTAGTGAGTATGACTTATCTCTTGGTGGCTAACTAGTGTGTTTATTCATTTATTTTCTGATATTCACACTTCTGCATATATAGTTAGTATGTGGTGGGAGCACCGGGCTTGGTTGCTCTTTGTTTGCAGTTTCTTTTTGGATGCATCACCAGTTTACAGACAGTCAGTGGATCACCTGTTCATGTTTCCATGGTTTTATCCTGCAAGAATTCTTGGAATTCTAGGGACTTCAGATAGAAAATGATGAGGTGTCAATGGGTATCTCAGCGTTTGAGGCCCGGGTGCCAATGGCTAATAACTTGTGCATGATCTGATTGGGCTGTAGTCCTCAGTGCACATGCTGCTATTCTGCTGAGATGCTTATCCTGTGTATAGCAGTGGTCAATACGTGAGTATGTATCATGTATATAAGAGAAGTATGTACATCCACACAAATGTGGGTGGAGAGAGCATCAGACATCTGCTCAGCCCACCTCTCTCAAGAATCTTTTGAAGAATTTATGTGATGCCAGTTGACTATGTGGGTGGGGGGGGATTGGTAGTACGTAAAGTGGGATCCGGGAAAATATTAAGGTCCGAGCTGGCATGAGGATGCCATTACTTTGGACGTGAATTTGGTGTAATAATATTTTAGGGGTAGGCATGTTAGATCCTTATTGGGAGGTTAATTAAACAATAACTACAGAGAAGCTGGTCATTTCTGAAGGATTAATGACTGGTTGGGGGGATGGGTGGCCAGAGGTGCAGCCAAGGACCACCTCCCTCCAGCCGATTCTTAATCCAAGGAAATGACTGACTTCAAGGTTGCTAATGTGACTATAAACCTAATCGCAGTCACAACTTTTTCCCCCATTAATTTTTATTGCAATTTAATTTTAAAGCAAAGTGGCATGAGCCATGCAGGATGCACTGCGTCAGTTGGCAGCAGGATTGGTAATTTCTAAAACATTAATGACTGATCCAGTAGCCAATCAGGTGCCACAATAGGCTCATGAATAATTAATTAGACTTATAATATTAGCTAATGTTACTTCTGCATCTTGTGATGTGCCTTGGACCACTACCAAGTGACCCTCAGGACTGCCTTGACATGATGGGGCTGGAGCAGGGGAGAAGGGAAGGCACATGTATTGATGAAATTGTTGATGTGAGCTGCAACTGAGGGATGGTCAGACACAGATGAACTATTAACAATGTGGACTGGGTAGGATGGTCAAAAAGGGAATGAATTACCATCCAGGGTGTTATAATAATCCTGGAAGTTGGCCTTGAAATAGTGTTATTTTGTGGTCTGGATAGCCTTAGTACATGAATTACTAAGTGCCCTGTAAGAGAGGAGGTCATGGACGGAGCGGGATAATTTGTAGTGGGCCCAGATGAGATCATTGGACTTGCACTGGTCTATGAGTTCAGGCACAATCCAGGTGTGGTGGGAAGATTTGACCATGGACATTCTAAGGGGATGTACTTGTCCCAGATTGAAAAAATTTGGAGTGAATGTCAATATCCGGGCAAAGTATTTGTCAATGCTGAATGTTTCCCTGCTTGTATTTGCTGTGTAGTTGTTGGACATAGCTAGCATACAGGCAACAAGTAACAAATTAATAACATGAGTTACAGTAGTAAAATTGCCATAACTGGTAAATGAAAATGTTATCCACCTCCTGAACATGCCATGCAATACGTAGCTTGAACCCACACTCTTAATAGGGGGCAATCCAAGGCCCCATGAGGAGATGCAAAGAATGAGGTAAGGGGGGAGGAGGTCTGAGTATTTGCAGAGGATATCAGGAGAAGACAGTATTTTATAGATAGATCACAGTGGGGATACAATTATGACAAGGCTGCATTACTAATATCCTGTTTTTAATTTTTTCTTTTGAAAAAAGAAATAACACCCTAATGAATTTACCTTTCAGCTAATATATAATTTAATACACTGTGAACCTAAGGAGACAGTTGAGGTTTAGTACAGTTATCCAAAATGCCACTTTATTTTTTTCTCACGTGCCTCATAAGGAATGTGGTGAAACCAGTTTTAAGCAAAACAACTTACTGAAAGGTAATGTGTTAAAGCTGCACTTCACAATAGCTTATTTATTCGTTTCTAAAGCATGAGTTTTACATTTCTGTGGAATTCACATTTTGTCTTCTTTCCAAAGCCGTGGTTTCAAATAACATTTGACTCTAAAGAATGCACTTTTGAAATGCTATTTATTTTAAAAGTTAAGATTAATGAACAAGTCAAGTTTATTTTTGTTAACATGACAGTTTTGGGGAAACAAGTGACAGAATATACATTTGCATTTCTATCAGGTATACCGAGCTAGTCTCCCTAGAGGCAGCAATCTGCTACATATATGTGTTCCATTTACTTGGAAAGTTGCTAGAAAGTTTCCATATAAATGTCACAGCAATTATGTAATAATATGGAATAAAACCTAGCACGGGGTACACAGTAATGAACTTGTAGTCTTAAATTATTCAGATTTTGCCATTTCTGGTTTCTTAAGACTCTATTATTGCTTGTAGGGCTTCTCTAGAAACTCAGTATTTTGAAGATACGTTCAACACATTAATAGAGAGCCATTTTACTTATCATTGCTTGTGTGCTGGAGGGCAAACTGAGGTGTATGTGGCACTCATATCTGTACTGTGGCTCTGAGTCTAAAATGTCATTTTGTAACAATTTAATTTAGGTCTGACCCGAGCCTCTTTTTAGAGCAATAATTCTGTGTGTGAGTTGTTAAAATAAACAAAATGAAAGGCTGCTACAGACTAAACAGCGTGGCATGAGGAGAGAAAACAATGCCTTGCTGGGATCTGCATTCAGTACTTTAAAGGGTGATAGAGGCCAGTACAAAAAATTTACTTAAAGTCTACTCACCCACTAAATCCATATGTCCTGGAAAGACAGGTCCTGTCAAAAACAACAAGCTGAGGGAGCTTACCTCTTTTCTTTCCACAGCCAATCAATACTGAAAACAATTAATTGACCCTTCTTATTAATTTGTTTTCCCTGACAAGCATTCTGCTGATTAAGATGAAATTGGTCAGTAGTTGCCACTTGATCAATACATAAGAAATAATACTAAGTTTGGTCTCAAGCAAATTCAAACAATAACAATAACAAAAGAAACAAAACAAAAAGAAAAGACAGTGGATGTATGAGATATGCAGGGCATTATTTGTGTAAACCCCAGGGTATCAAGAAAGAAAGGGTGTGTGTGTGTGTGTGTGTGTGTGTGTGTGTGTGTGTGTCTTGAACATATGTTACAAGTCTTTAATGTAATTTCTAGTTTTATTTATTTTTTAACATCCTTCCTTATGCTCGATGCATGCAAACACATTACCGGCAAGTTGAAACAATTTTACAACCATTATGTAGTATTTATATTCAGTTTAACACATCTGTAACTTCATTATTGTCTGTGGAACAGATAAACCTTCAAGAATATATGATCACACACATACACTTGAATATAAAGAAAATATGATCATACATTACATTTTCAAGTGGGACAAGGGTTTCTGTCTTTGTTAACAATAATATTTGAAACAACACGCAGATTTAGAGGGCATGTCACCCTATACCATGCTGCTAATCGATGAACTGAGATGAAGTTGGATTTCTCACTGTATGGATAAGGCTGAAAGTTTTTCTTCCCCCCTTAACATAAAAACTCCCTCCTCAATAAAGGGTGAAACAGATTCTGATAATAAACTTGCTGTGCCTTTCTAAACTTGGGGAATATGGTTAAGTGTGGGCTAATCAGTGAACTCAACTGGAGTTTAGTTACTTTTTTTCTCTAACATCCATGTGTGCCTCACAGCCTCCATGTAACCAACCACCTGGGGCAGATGGAGACATGGCCAGGAGGAAAAACATACAGATTGAAAAGAAAAAAGATAAAAGTAGTAAATTGCAGTTGTTCATGTAACTATTCTAAATCTGCATGTCATATGCATAAATGTAAGGAATTGACAGAGACATGTTCAATACAATAGTACCAACTAATCATGCAGAGTGCGCAGTCCACTCAGCCATAATATGGACTCTCAAAAGTCAATTTTCTTTTACAGCATTTCTGGTAGATAAAGGTTATTATGAACTGGGAATCATAAATGAAGAAAGCTGATTGGCCGAGAGCTCTTTGAAGCCATGATGATAGCAGGCTACTTCATTACGGCTTCAAAAAAGCCTCTAGACAACAGCCTCCTCGCAAACAGAAATTCCTCTGACAGCTGCATTTCCTCTCATTCCTTACATGCTTTATCTCACACAACTGTGCCCACTGCCTCTGGAAAGATGGACCGAGTTCCCCAAACATGAGCGTCTGTTTAAAAAAATGTTTTAAAAATACAACCGTCACTCATTCCTCCTCACACAGCCCACCGGAAGATATACTGCAAGGCAGAAAACACATGCTGTGTGGCATCAGACACGGCTCGAGCAACTCCCCATGAAACAAAGAAAAAACTAACCCTAAAACTGTCCACACGATGTGACTGTGCATACCTGTTTAGTTGCTCTCTCCCACTGCCATCAGATCAGAGTTTCAGAAAAATAAATAAATACAGTCCATCTTCACATAGTCTCAGAGCACATAGCAGGACCAAGTCAAATGCAAGGAGCACACAGTGCTGGGAGGTGAAAGTTCAGAGCAGCACCTCTTCACCCAATTCCACTTACAACCGTGCCACCTGCTGCCTAAGGAATTATAGGAACTTTTTTCTGAAAAGATACTCCTCCACCACTCTAAAACAGTCATTTTAAAAACATTTTAAACTTTTTTTTGCATTTTGTATTGCTAAAACTTTTAAGCCAGTTCATAATAGCAATAGGTCACTCCAGGTTGTGGTATATCATGGGATATCATCACTTCTTCGGTGTTTGGATGTACTCGGCCTGCGGCGCCATGTCCAACCACCTGTGTCGTGAAGATATCCCATGATATGCCACACCCTGTCATGCTTTTTTGCTTAATTATACAATGACAAGAAAGAATTCTGGACTCTGATTGGTCAGTGTGTGCCCGAGACAGTGATGATATCTCAGTATAACATCATTGTATTGATTTGCTACACTATTTGCTTCTTCTCTTAAGAAACATATACTGCCACACTAAAAATCTACTAAAAACATTTTTTAATTTTTCTTTTATTTTATATAACATCAAGCCATTATATAATTGCAATAAGGCACTCCAAGGTGTGTGTTATTGTGTAATAACATCACTCCTGGGGTGGTGGGAGCACGAGGCTTTGCATCGTGCTTCAACCCACCCCAGGAGTGATGTTATTACATGATAACACACACCTTGTCATGCCTTATTGCTTAATTGTGTAGGAGAGCTCATCCTAAAAAGTAAGTATTTACCATGTAATTTATTCAGTGGGAAGTGTAAAGCATTCCTCCCACCACCTGATGAATTCCCATTGCTATTCAGTAGGCAGTTTTTTGTGTTTTGTAGTGGCTCTGCCTCTCTGAGCTCTGTGAGCCTCTCCTCTTGCTGCTGCTATTGCTGCCAGGAGGACAGACTAAGGATGTTGCTGCATGCAGGGATGCTAAGATGCTGCAACGTCCAGTTACCAGTCAAATTCACAAACCAACCTAACCTAACATCTAGTGCCTCTGCACCTTGCATGCACTTGTAATCAACTGAAGTTGATGTCAATATGCTGTATAGTGTTTTAAATGTCTAAGAAACTCTGTAATCTTTTCCTGATCGTTGTGCTGTTCAGTATCTCAAATGTTCTAAAACTATGTAACCTTCTTGATTGAATGTCTATATTCTTTCACATGATGTGGAACCTTTGTAAAAGAGCCTTGGCTCAAAGGTTATTTTCCGAATACCAAATAAATAAATAAATAAATTCTCCTCCAGGACCAGCATAACCTAGTGCTGCAGTGGAGTGGCTGACTGTAGGGGTGTGGAGGTGGGGGTGGGGAAGATGTCTGAGAGCCTTAGTTAGCCATCACTGAAGCAAAATGAAATGGGTTACTTGGTTTAGGAGTAAGAGCTGTGTTGTACAAGTCATTCTTGAGTGTTGTTGTGGATTGGGAAGGTGCTTGTGCTTCTTGACTGTATGAATGTGAAAACTGCCAGTCCTCCCTAACTGTTCTTGCTTACGAGAGCCGAATGTCTTTTAAGCAGTAATGATTTACAGGGTGTGTGTGTCGTGCTGGGATAACATTACGCCTCAGGTGGTTGGTCATGAGGCCACAGGCCGAGTGCATCCAACTATTGAGGTGTGACATTATCCCAAATGACACACACCCTGGAGGGTATTATTGCTATTATACAATGGCTCGTTGTTATACAGAATAAAAAAAAATAATTTTAAAGATGTTTTTGTGTGGAAAAATATTTTTGTTTTTTAAGAGAAGATGAAGCAATCAATCAATCGCTCCATAAAACAATCAATCAATAAATGCTCATCTGCAGGTTCACAGTGAGGCTGAGACTAGACCCATGATGTTGTACTGGGATAACATCACGGGTCCAACCACAGACTGACCAATCAGAGTCCAGGAATTTTTCTTGTCATTGTATAATTGTCATTATCTATTGCTAGAAACTACTTAGTGTAGACAAATTTTGAAGGGTAACTGAACATAATGCATCCAGTATTGCATCAGTCTGTGTCAAGCTGGTGATTTCAGCTTGCCATACAGTACAGTAAGCTGTGACTAAGGCATTTTCTTTCTAGCATGGACAACTTGACTATCTGCTGTGCAGTGCTATAATCCAAGGCAGAATGCTGTATATACAATGCTGCAGGTCCAGTAATTGGATTGCATTTTTTTCTTTAAAAGAAAGTTTTAGAGTACACAGTAAGTAGAGAACACAACTATATTATTTTCATTTTTCATTTTATATTTTTTATCCTTGTGAGCCTGATGAGCAAACTGCCCATTTTCACAGGAGACAAGCATTACAAAGAACAAACATAGTACAAAAAACAATAAATAACATTGACTGTAAATTACAGTACATCTTATATAGTGCATAACAATAGACAAATACAACTACAGTTAACAAGTGCATTTCTGAGTACTATGAAAAAATAAAAATAATTTAAGTTTAAAATTACCAATGGACTTAGAATGAAACAAATCAGTGGGGAGAGTTAAAAAATGTAGGAGCCCTATACAAAATTGATCTCTAGCCAATAGCCCTGTGAAAAAGTAGCATCTGAAAAGAAAATTTGTCCTGGGAATGAGTGCCACAACCATTAATAAACCTGGGAAACAATGTAGAAACAGAGGGGGGAGAAGACCCAATATGATTCTAAACAGCATTGTACAATGTTAAGACTGTATCCGGTAATCAAATGATAAACAAACTCCTGAAGAAGGGAAGAGTGGTGAGTGTGATATGAAACCTGCAACATAAACCTAAAAATAGAATTGTACATAACCCTGAGTGATTCCAGCATATTTTTGCAAGTAGATGAGTAAACTAATAAACCACAATCCAGTTTGCTAAACAAAAAACTGTGGGCTAACAAGATCTGGGATTCATTGGTAAAGCATGCTCTAACACGACATAAAGTCCCAAGATGCTGGTGAATAACCTTCCTAATATAAATAATGTGATTTTCAAAGGATAATTTGTAATCCAGGATGAACCCCCAACTATTTAAAATGGTCAGCAAACTCAATTGGGGAATCACTGAAATCAACAAGGGGGTGGGGGTCCTCAACACTAGGTTTATTAGAGAAGACCATGAGTTTGGTCTTCTGAACCTTCAATGCCATATGATTATGAAGAAGCCAATCCTGAAGCAACTTAAAATCAACCTGAACTTTTGAAATAGCAGCATTTTGCTATGAGGCAATGCTGAATAACACAGCATTGTCTGCATACATAATGATTGAAGTCTGGGTACAAATACTGGGGACAGTGTTCATATATAATGAAAAGATCAGTGGTCCCAGTATTGAGCCCTGAGGAATTCTGCAGACAATAGGAGAAGTGTGGGGAAAAAAAGCCATCAAGGAACGTGGCATGGGTGCGATTCCTAAGATAATTGGAAAACCACAAGAAAACTTCTTGGGAGAAATGCAGGCTTGACAAAATATCAGGTAGCAAGTAGTACTCAACTAGGTCAAAGACCTTGGTGAGGTCCACAAATACAGCTGCAACAGAGTGCCCTTTATCAAGAGCACTCTGAATGCAGCTTGTGAACCTCACCAAGGCCATCTCAGTGTTATGTAATTGTTTAAAACCATGCTCAAGACTATTTATTGAGGAATTCTGAAGTCTGATCGAGAACTATCTTCTTAAGAATCTTAGATAAAGGAGAAAGAAGGGAGATAGGGTGATAACTTGATGGAAAATTATGGTTCCCAGATTTAAAGATGGGCTTTATAATAGAATTTCTCCAAAGTGTAAGGAAAGAACCAGAACTTAGAGAAGCATTATAAGTGAGAGACAAGGGTGAAGCAAGGAGCCCAACTCCAAGTTTAACCAGCCTATAATCTATACCATCAGAACAGGACAATGGTCGGGGGTTCATTTTTGTAATATAATCAATTATCAATTCAAGAGAGACACTTTTGAAATGGAATTTAGGAAAGTTATTATTGCTCATTAAGGAGGAATCAGACATAGTAGTGGAAGAAAAAGGAGATCTAAATGAAGATAGGTCACCAAAATAGTTGTTTAAAGACCTCAGTGATAGCAATAGGGTCACTACTAAGTGAGTTATCTTTCAATAAAGAAACAGAAGATTGAGTCTTTTTTCTACCCAGTAGCTGGTTAAGCACACCCCAGGTCTTCCTGGGGTTACCATAGGCATTTTTTGGGACAGTTAAGAAATATTGGGTCTGTGCCTTCCGGATAGCAGCTTTACATTTGTTGCACAGTGATTCGTAGGCCTGCAATAGGGAAGCTTCCCTAGATTTCAGAAAGGCCTTCCAACTTCTCTCTGACTTGCATTAGCCTAAGTAGCATGGGAGATACCCAAGGTTGTTTATTCATCTTAACCCTCATGCACTTGAGGGAGCAATCTGATTGACTTTCCACTGAAAGATATCAGAGAAGGGAGAAAGCATAAGAAAAGGATCAGAGGTAGATTCAAGTGAGGATCAATCAACTTCAGAGAAGGCTATATCCAGTTGTTCAGAGGAGAGATGTTTAATGTCCCTAAATTCAATTACCTGGTGAGGGGACTTGGGAGACCTAGAAGACCAACCATAGTGGACAGGACAGTGATCACTCAAACTATCCGGCAGGACCCCCGAAAAGGGGATCCTGCCAGAGTGGGTGACCAATATCCAGTCCAACACAGTACCCAAACCTGTTCTATAGTTGGGCCTTGTGACATCACTTATAATCTGGTGGAATACCAGTTCCAGCAATGTTCCCTTAATGTCAGAGATGTTATGGTCAGAACCCCAATCACAATTAAAATCACCCATTACCATTGATTTCCGTTTAGGAGGAAGGCCAGATTTAAATTGAGAGAGTAGGACAATAGAGGGAGAGATGTTACGGGGGAGGGGAATATACAGAACTTAAAGTAAAGTGCTTTTCATGGCCCAGTACAAGTTCTACTGAGACCATGTCACAAATTAGGTTAGCATCACAGACAGAATAAAGATTTGATTTGAACCTAGAAAAGACATAGATACAAACTTCCCCACCCCTTCTATCCAACCGGTCTTTTCTAGACAGATTATAATCAGGGAGTTCAAAACCTGGGCAGTAAACCATGTCTCAAAGTAACAGCATCAAAAGAATACTGCTCAGTTCAGGCAACAAATTCAGCCCATTTTGATGTTAAACTGTGTATGTTTAAATGTACGAGTTTGATTGCCGATGAGTCTAGGGTAAAATTATCAGTAGGGGTGAAAGTTCTTGACACTGAGACAGGATCAGGATGAGGATGGACAGATCCAGAGATAAGCAAAAGGATCAGCACATGTTTCCTAGGCCTCTGCTTGAGATAATAGGATAACTTGCGTTTAGAGAAAAAACTGTGACTGTGAAAACTGAGTTTTACCTGAAAGAGGAAATATACGGGATGACGAAAATTATTTGAATCTGATTTGTAGAACTCACAACATATAAACTGCATGTGATTACCATTCAATTTTACAGAAGGGTAAGTCACAGGGTAGCTAAGTGCATTGTGTATAAACTGGTAAACAGTGTCTGATTCAAAATCAAAAGGGGGGAGAATAGGATGCATTGGGGACATCTTACACTAGTTATAAAAAGCAAGTGAATAAATAAAACCAACATTTTAAATCGGGAAACTACACAAGGGATAAATGTTTAAAACTTGTATAACAACATTAAAGAGGAATAAAGGGGCAGGCCAGGCGGTACCATTAGGTAACAGTTGGGCTAAACTAGGGCCTATCTTGATGTAATGGACACAATACAAAGCAGCAGGGCTAGACCTGATATAAACCAGGAGGATTCTCTAACAGATTTTTAACTAGGACGCTCGTGCCTTGGGCCGGCTTGAGTTATTTAAGCCCAGGCCCCACATCTTCTTGCCTCCTATTGGTCACCTGGCTCACCGCTGAAGTAATTAGACTATATATTACTTCATTTGAAGTGTGCAGTGCTGCACATGTCATTAATTTGTTACACGGTAGCAGTATGTGTTGCACTGTATTTGTATAGTGACTTTAGTGAACCAGGTGGTAGTAGTACTGTGACTGCAGTGCACTTTCATTGCAAAAATCAAGTATATCAGTGAGTCTGCAATTTATTTATTTATATATGAGTTTTACCAGAAAAGCATGCTGAGCAGACTACTGCTCAATTCCAGATGCGTCCTGGGGAGGGGGGGAAGGGGTACATAGCCATTATATAAGCTGATTACAGGAAAAACATCAAAATACAGGCTAAAGAAAGTAGACATACAAAACAAGTAGAGTTACACTAATCCATAACAACAACAGTACAATATAAATTCCTGCGTTACTGTGCAGCAGCAGGAAGGTACACTTCATGTCGAACTTAAGCTGAGATAAGCAAGTACTACAGAAGCTTTGGGACAGCACACAATACTGGCACAATTAGAACGAGAGGAAGGAAGTGAACTCGGGGGGGTGGTCAACGTAAATTTAGTTACATGTGCAGGTGTAGGTGAAATTAGCTTTGAGGAGGTAGTTGAGGTGCTGGGTGAAGAGGCATGTCTAACTCCAATGGGGAAGGAGTTCCACAGTGCAGGCATGAGATAATTGAAAGCTTGTTGGCCGGTGGTGGTGGACACATGTTGTACCCCTGGAAGTTTGCTATCATTGTTTCTCAGTGAATACACTGGATTTGTAGGGGCAGATAGCATAGATATGAGGTAGGTGGGAAGGGACTGGGACCAGTACTTGGCCATGATGTTAGTGCAGTGGGTAAGCATATGGGACTGGAGGGAGGGGAAGTCCAGGGACTGGTAGAGGACACAGTGGTGGGTGGTAGGAGGACAGTCAAGACCAAAACAACAGAAGGAATGGAATAGTGGGTCCAGTCTGGCTAGGGTGGACTTAGGTGCAACACTGTAGACTACATCTACATAGTCAAAAATGGGAAGGATCGTTTTCTGTACAATTGCAAGGTGGACCAACAGAGGGATGCAGCCACAATTATGATATAGAGCACCCAGCCTGGGGTGCAGCTTTTTTTGGATGGCATCGATATGTACAGAAAAGTAGAGGTGTTGGTTGAGGCAAACCCCAAGATATCTGAAGGAGGAGCAGTCCTCCAGGGGAGACCTGTCCAGGGTTGTGGAAAGCTAAGGTAGAGGTAAGCCACGAGAGTCTCTGCCTAGTGATGAAGGCATAGAGACTGTTTTCTTGGTGTTGAGTGAGAAGTGATTTGCGTGAAACCAGCACTGAACATTGTTGAAGTCCAGCTGAAGTCTGGTCATCACATCAGTGGTTGTGAGACCGGAAGTGTACAACACTGTATCATCCGCATACATGTGAATGGATGTATGAGGGCAAGCAGAGAGCAAGTCATTTAGGAATACTGAGAATAACAGCAGCCTGAGGACAGAGCCCTGGGGCATACCAGTGGTGACAGTGAGGGGGGCTGAGATGGAGTTACCAGTTTGGACCAATTGGGATCTACTAATCAGGTAGGACTGGAACCAGTTTAATGCCTCATTGGATAGTCCTGCTAGTGTGAGTTTGGCCAGGAGGAGTAGGTGGGAGACAGTGGTGAATGCTTTTGCCAGGTTGACAAAGATTGCTAAGGTGATGTGGCCATTGTCCATACCAGAGTGGATGGAATCAGTGAACCTCAGCAGGGAGGCTGCAGTGGAGTGGGTTTTCCTAAGACTGATATGGTGTGAAAGAGGATGTAGAGTCAAGGAAGGAGAAACATAAAAACATTGAAACATAGACTTTGACGGCAGATAAGTACCACTTGACCCACCCAGTCTGCCCATTTCCCTACCTACTGGATAAGCTGCAGATTCTAGTTAACCAACAGCCTACTTCCTGCAACCCCCCACTATAACTGCATGTCTGTCCCATGCATGTTTGAATTCCCCCACTGTTTTAGACCCAACAACCTCCTCAGGAAGGCGGTTCCATGTATCCACCACTCTCTCCATGAAAAAAAATTTCCTCACATTACCCGAGCCGTCCCCCCTCTATCTTTAAATTGTGCCCCCTTGATCTTACACATCTCTTTTTCTGAAAGATGCTACCCTCCTGGACTTTGTTGATTCCCTTGAGGTACTTGAAAGTTGAGAGTTGAAAGAGGACAAGGTGTTCCTGCAACTTAGCCAGTATGGGGAGAAGGGAGATAGGACAGTAGTTTCCAGGGATTGATGGGTCGCCACCTTTCGGAAGTGGCACGCTTCCACTCAGATGGGATGGATGCTGGAGAGAAAGCGAGATTGAGTAGTGCGGCCAGAGGGGAGGCGATGGCAGAGGCTGACAGGTACAACATTTTAGAGTCTAGGTCAGTGGGGCATTTATCTTTGGCTGGGTTTATGGCGAGCAACGCGTGTAATACTTCTTCTGTGGTGACCAGGCAGAATAAGAAGGAGGGTGTGTGTGTGGAGGCTTGTGCAGGGTTGGAAGAGGATTGGGTGGATTTGGGGGCAAGTGGGAGAGCAGATAACAGTGATGCTGTGCAGCTTGTGAAGAACGCGTTGAATTCAGCAGCCACTGCAAGAGGATCTCTGACAGTGGAGCCAATTGAAAAATATATGTGATATGTTATAATGTGATTTGCTGTAGCTTTGGTTAGACTTTATATGCAAATGCACACTCCTTAATAATAGTAATAATAATAATAATAAACTTTATTTGTATTGAGCCTTTCAAAAACCAAGGCACCTTAACAATATTAAAATCACAAAATAAACAAAACAAACATCTCAGTAACAAAAATGTTAAACTGGTATCATCCAATAATTAGTTACCAAAAGCTTGGCACCATAGGAAAGTTTTCAGTGCTTGCTTAAATCCTTCCACGGTCATGCACTCACATAACCAATGGGGTAGAGAATTTCAAATGGTAGGGGTGGCATACACAAATGCTCCAGCCCCAGAAGATTTCAAACATACCCTTGGAATCTCTAGCAACCCCTCGTCGGCTAAGCAGAGCAATCGACCAGGGCAGTGAGGAACCTGAAGCTCTTTCAGGTAGTCCGGGCCAAGTCCATGTAGGGCTTTAAATGTCAGAAGACCGACTTTAAAGGTGATCCACTACTGAACTGACAGCCAGTGCAGTCCACGCAGCACCGGCAAAATAAGACAGGATCGAGGTGATCCCGTCAAAAGCCAGCTGCCGCATTCAGCACTAGCTGCAAGTGACAGATTTCCACCCCTGGTAGCCCTAGGTACAGGGAGTTGCAATAAGCTAAATGTGAGGTCACAAAGGCATGGATCAGAGTAGGAAGGTCACTGGGTGGAGCAAGGTGTTTAATTCTGGAGATATTCCTCAGACAGTAAAATGAGGATTTGGCAACAGCCGACATCTGCGAATGCAGGGTCAGCCCTTCATCAAAAATTACCCCCCAGGTTTCGCACCCGTTCAGAGGTCAGGAGTGGCACGCCCCTGAGAAAAAGTCCAGAGGGTGAACCCACATCCGACCCCCCTATCCGGCGACCCAGATCCACAACCAATACCTCAGTCTTATCAGAGTTCAACTTCAACCAACTGGCATCCATCCACTCCTGGATTTCAGTGAGGCAGCTATTAAAGACCAAGATTGCACCATCCCAGTTGGGTGCAAAAGAAAGGTAGAGCTGAGTATCATCAGCATAGTAGTGAAACCTCAGCCCATACCTTCTTACAATGTCTCTGAGAGGCAGCATATACATTGCAAACAACATGGGAGACAGCACTGAACCCTGAGGAACCCCACATGATAGAGAAACTGCATATGAGGAATGAACCCCGGACACCACTCTCTGAGATCTTCCCGTGAGGAATGATGTAAACCACCCGATGACTGTACCTAACTGTCCACAGATGAACCTCAGATGATCAAGCAGTACGCTATGGTCCACAGCGTCAAATGCTGATGAGAGATCTAGGAGGACCAGAACAGAATGGCTCCTCCGATCTCTAGCCATCAAGAGATCATTGAGCACCTGAACCAGTGCTGTCTCTGTACTATGCTTCTTTTGAAATCTGGACTGGAGAGGTTCATAGATGTCATGGATGGTCAAATGGTCCTCCAGCTGAGTGGCCACTACTTTCTCAATCACCTTCCCTAAAAAGGGGAAGTTAGAGATTGGTCTCCAGTTTGCAAGTCAGTCTGGGTCCAAAGAAGCTTTCTTAAAGAGTGGTGTCACCACCGCCTCTTTCAGTGAGCTTGGAAACTCACCTGTCTCCAAGGAGCACCAGACAATCTGAGCTAGGACCAGACCAATAGAATCAATACAACCCAAAATCAGGGAGGTAGGTCCCAGATCCAAACTACAGCATGTAGGGCACACACTCTGGATAATCCGCATGACATCCATGAAAGCCATCTGGTCAAAGGTACTCCAAGAAAACTGAGGAACCATGGCTCCACTTTGACCCACAGCAACACACATAGAGTGTGCTGGATGGGGCACCACCCTGATGTCGGCCACCTTAGTCACAAAGAATCGAGCAAGCTCATCGCACTCTTCTTGCAAAAAAGCTTTCTGGACTTGTAGACAGTCTGGGTTGCACAGACTGTCCACCGTTCGGAACAGCTGAGCTGGTCGGTTTTGAGCAACCACAACCTCCCTGGACAGGAACTCTGCCTTCTTACGTGTGAATGCAGATTAATAGACTTGATAATGGTCCATCAATCTAAGGCGGTCAGCATCAAGGGTGGATTTCCACCAGCAACACGCTAACCTTCGTCCCAGTCGCCGCATCTCCCTCAAAGTCCCATCAAACCATGGGACTCGAGGGCAAAGGAGAGAGGATGAACACAGACAGGAGCAATGATATCCAGGGCTGCTGCAATGGCTGAATTATAAGCCGTCACGAGGGCCTCTGGGTCACTGTTTGCCTCTGACAGGGACAGGAGATCTAGTACTGCTGCTAGGCCTTGAGAGCTTATATCTCACAAATGACGGTACCTAGTCATTTCCAAAGGGATAGACCTACATAGGGGGGTGCTAAAACTAAACCCCACGATGTAGTGATCAGACCATCCAACTGTTTCCACCCCCAAGTTGGAGGCCTCAATCCCCAGGAGGAGGACTAAGTCAAGAGAGTGACCATGATTATTAGTAGCAGTGGTAACTATCTGTGTAAGGCCCAGAGATGTCATCAACTGGAGGAAGTGATGACCAAATTGTGAGAGTTCGTTGTCGATCTAGGCATTGAAGTCGCCCAGGACCATCAGCTTGGGTGACTCAAAAGCCATGTCAATGATGAAGTCTGTGACTTCCTGAAGGAATCACTTCTCATCTCTTGGTGGATGGTAGATGAGAATGATCTGACACCCTACACCTGCTACTACGGTACACTCAAATGACTCAGTCTCCCCAACTGATACATTCGTGAGGTTAAGTTTGGTCTTGAAACAGACCATCACCCCCGATCAAATCTCGGGCGGTGTAACACCGAGTACCCAGCCGGAATTGCAGCCTCCAAAATGGGGCCAGAGTTCCCATCCAGCCAGGTCTCAGTGATGCAAGCCAGGTCCACCAATTTAACAAGATCTGCAATAATTGAAGTCTTGTTTTTAATGGACCTAGCATTGCATAACACCGCCTGAGTTGACTGAACCTCTTGGGCCACCTGGACTATCAGCCTACCAAAATTGGTAGTGCCCTTGGGTATGGAAACCAGACATGGTGGACCACATTCTGGATTCCATTTCACCCCAGGGCATCTTCTGGATCTCACTACCCCAATGCAGTGGGCCCCCTCATTCATCCTCCGCTGTTCATAACCCCACACCCTCCTCCCACCCCTTCGCACAATACCCAGCACCCTACAGCACTGGTACATTGTAAACTGAAGTGGGGGAGGAAAAAAAGAGAGGAGAGCATGAAGAACAGAAGATGAATAGTGCACGACCATGGGAGCAGATCTCCAACACATTTTGGTAACCTAAACAACACTCCACAACTACCTAATTATATACCACAAAACCAGTATCCATAAAAGGAAAACACAATATAAAATAAAAATAAAATAACCCACACAATCTTACTAAAACAACTAAATATCATTAAACTCACTGCCCCATCCCCACATAACCTTAATAAAACAACCAAATATTTATGACAGCAGGCAGATAATGAGCAAACAGTAACAGTCTTTTAAAGCCTCAGCAGATTTTATGAAGTGAACCTGAACCTGAGGAGCTCCCATCTCCTCAGATGTTTTGTAAAAGCAATCTCCCAGCTGATACCTCTCACATATCCTTCTGAAAGAATCACAGATTTATATAGAATTGTTTAATCAATTATTAGGTACTCTCACTACCAAAACAGTCATACCAGTGATATATCTCTCTCACAGCCCTCTAAAGCAGTAGCAGAGTTATTTTAGAATATTAACAGTCACAGGGCATTCTCACTGCACACAGCATAGTCATGCCCAAGATAAAGAAAATAAGGGGAATTCAAACCATATCCAACGCAGTAAGCTGATCCAGACTAGCCCTTGCGATTTAGTGGATTTCTGACTTCCAGACCTCCAACCTGGTAACTGGGAACAAGAAATTGTCAGGCCAATTTAGCAGATTTCTGACTTCCAGACCTCCAATCTGGGAACTGGGAACAAGAGATTGGCAGGCCACAGGGTCCCACCAGTGATCCAGAGATAACAGCTCTTATAGATTTACCCGTGGCCCACTGCTTTGGCTCCTGTTCACCTCAGCCCACCTGCTGACCCTCCAGGGAGCCTGAGAGCACCAGAAACAATGGGCTCACCCTCCAGCAAGCCCAGGTCCTGACCCCCACGTGGAACGCAAAACCCAAGCGTTCACCCCAAAGCCCAGAAAGCCCCTTGCAATCCCCAGTCAAACCAACAGAATTATCTCCCAGCTCACGGAATCCAGTATCCAGCCACAAAGCTCCCAGTTCTGAAAACCAACATATGTCCATCCAACAAACAGTCCCGCCAAGGCCAAAGCAGTCTGGCGCCCGAACAATTCAGCCATTGCACATCCGACCTTGTTCCCCGACCAACAGTTCCACCTTGAGGCACAATCAGGTACAGGTCCACTGCTCCTTTATCATCCACGGAAATCTCTCAATCCTCCCTGTGAAACGATTGCACCAGCTCCAGCCCTGGAAGGTAAGAACCCCAGAAGTCAATATCAGGGCCACAGTACAGTAAAAATTGCTACGAAATGTTAAGACCACAGAGCCATTTAAAGTGCTGTGTACAATAAGTCCAAAGTTCCAGACCGACTCATTTTCCTACCACCTAATTCCCAAAATAACACTCCAACAGTAACTACCTCACTTACAAACCTTATCTCACTAACACTCACTATACCCTAACTGATACTAAACTATCAAAAATAAGAATTAAAAACATTGATAAACAATAATAAATGAATAAAACGAATGAAATGAATTAAAATAACAGCTAAAAGCTCTGCTGTCTAGAGGTCAGCCCAGCGTGGCCGCCATGTTCCTAGAACAACTGTATACCATACAGTAACTGCAGCATAATAGCCTTTTCACTTTGAAATGCCACTTACTTCCTTCTATCTGATGGATCGGGAAAGAAGAGTAGTGTGGGCATACTTACAAAAGACCCTTGAAAAATCACCTGCGGGGTGCGAAATCCTTTGGGGAAATCTGTAACCACTGTTTTTTGGGGGGTTGTACTTCTGCTACTATATGTATTTGTACTCGTAATATTGTGACAAATAAATTTGATACCTTTTTACTCATCATATATGAACATACGAACATATGAATCTGCCAGCAGAAACAGGCCTCATGGTCTATCAAGTACATAGATACATAGACAGTGTCGGCAGATAAGGGCCTATGGCCCACCCAGTCTGCCCATTTGAGCTTGTAAGTTCAGTTTGTTTTCCTAGAAGTCTGTTGCCCCTTACCCCTGACCTCCAGAATTCCTTTATGTCTATCCCATGCATTCTTAAATCCCGTGATTGTTTCAGCCCCCACCACTTCCTCTGGCAGGGTGTTCTACTGTCCACCACCCGTTCTGTGAAGAAATTCTTTCTCATGTTTCCTCTGAATCGTCCTCCTCCAACTTCATCCCATGCCCTCTAGTCCTGGAACATCTTTTTCGCTTACAAATAGTGTTTTCCTGCACCCTGTTCCTCCCTGTAAGATACTTGTATGTCTCTATCATATCCCTCTCTCCCTCCTCTCCTCCAGGGAGTACATGTTCAGTTCCTTCAACCTGTCTTCATAGGACTTGTGATGCAATCCATGCACCATCTTTGTTGCCCTCCTCTGAACCTTCTCTACCCTGTCTATGTCCTTACGTAGGTATGATCTCCAGAACTGTACACTGTACTCCAAGTGGGACCTCACTAGAGTCTTGCATAGCGGAATTATGACCTCCCTTTTCCTGCTGGCGATGCCTCTGCCTACACATCCCAGCATCCTATTTGCTTTACCTGCTGCCTTGTCACACTGTTTCCCTACCTTGAGGTCATCAGAGATGACAACCCCAAGATCCATTTCCTGCTTGGTGCATGCTATATCCTCACCCCCCAACTAATATATTGTGCCAGGGTTTTTGTGCCCCATATGCATTATCTTGCACTTCTTTGCATTGAATTTCAACTGCCAAACCTCTGACCATTCTTCAAGTTTCTGCAGTCGCTTCTCATTCTGTCTACACCCTCTGGTGTGTCTGCTCTGTTACAGAGCTTTGTGTCATCAGCGAACAGTGAAATTCTGCCTTCTAGGTCCTGCAATGTCACTGATGAAGATGTTGAATAGGACGGTCCAGCACTGATCCCTGTGGTACCCACTGGTCACTCTTCCCTCTGTGGAGTGACAGCCATTTATCACCACCCTCTGTGTCCTGCCACCCAGCCAGTTACCTACCCACCACACTACTGTCCTGCCCACAACCATATTCCCCAGTTTGTGTAATAGTCTTCTATGTGGCACAGTGTCAAGGCCTTGCTGAAGTCCAGATAGGCAATGTCACTGCCTCTCCCTGATCCACCTCCCTAGTCACCCAGTCAAAAATTCAATGAGGTTGGTCTGACATGACCTCCCCTGGTGAAACCATGCTGCCTTGGGTCCTGTAGTCCATTGACAACCAGATGTTCCACCAATCTCTCCTTCAGTAGTGCTTCCATGATCTTCCCCACTACCGAGGTGAGGCTGACTGGTCTGTAGTTCCCGCTTCCTCTTTGTTCCCACTTTTGTATAAGGGGACTACATCTGCTGTCCTCCAGTCTTTGGGTACCTCCCCTGTTTCCAGTGATCAGCTAAACAGGATAGCCAGAGGTTCAGCCACCACCTCTCTTAGTTCTTTACGGACCCTGGGGTGCACCCCATCTGGCCCCATTGCTTTATCAACTCTTATTACTTCCAGTTCCTTCAGGACCCTTTCTCGTGTAAAGGGACTTGTGTCCATTTCTGCACCATTCTCACCCCTTGTACTCTCTTGAGACCCATTACCCTCCTCTTCCTCAGTAAAGACTGAGCAGAAATACCTGTTCAATATGTCAGCTTTACTGTTGTCATCCTCCACGCGGCCCCCATCCTCCCCCTTCAGTCTCACTATCCCTCCCTTTGTCTTTCTTTTTTCCCTTATGTACCTGTAAAAGGTTTTGTCCCCTCTACCCACTGATTTTGCAATGTGTTCTGTCTGAGCTTTGGCTTCCCTTACTGACCTCCCTGCCTCCCTTTGCTTCTCCTGGTACTTATCGCTATCCCCTTCTGCCTGTGTCTTTTTGTATTGCCTGAATGCAATCTTTTTGGCTTTCACTTTCTTTGCTACCTCTTTGGAAAACCATAATGGTCTCCTCTTCCTTTTCCTCTTGCTAACCTGCTTAATGCATAATTCTGTTGTTCTTGTAATCCCCATTTTAAATACTGCCCACTGTTCCTCAACCCCTGATTCCTGTCCCATTCCCTTAATGCCTCTTTCAAGTATCTCCCATTTTCCCAAAGTCTGCCCCTAAAATCCAGGATACATGTTTTTGTGTGGTTTGATTCTGCTCTTTCTGTGATTTCAAACCATAATGACTAGTGGTCACTGTTTCCAGGTGCTCCCACTGTACCCCATCACACTGTCCCTGTTTGTGAGCACAAGGTCCAGTATTGCCTTCTGCCGAGGTTGGTTCCATGACTAGTTGTGAGAAGGCACCCTGAAGGAGTCCAGGATAAATCTGCTCTAGTTGATGCTGCTGCTGGGATGCTCCAGTCCACATCTGGATATTGAAGTCTCCACCAGTACTACCTCACCCTTGTCTGCCATCCTTTGGATGGCTAGCATCAGCTCCCTATCTGTTTCTTCCTCCTGGGCTGGTGGTCTATAGACCACACCTGTGCGTAGGCTGTCCCCATTTTCCTTTCCAGCTTAACCCACAGTATCTCTCTCCCCCATTTTGTTCCTCCTGGATCTCTGTGGCCCTTTTGTCATTTTTCACATACAGTGCCACTCCTCCTCCCTTCCTGCCTGCTCTGTCTCTTCTGAATATGTTGTAGCCAGGTATGGCCATCTCCCAGTCATGGTTATCATTACACCAGGTTTCAGTGATGGCCACAATGTCCAGGTCTGACTGTACCATGACAGCCTCCAGATCTTCCATCTTGTTGCTAAGGATCCTGGCATTTGCACATTTGGCTTTCCATGATTTGACCTCCCTAGACTGTTTCACTGTTCTACTCCAGCCCCTTCCTTGGTTGTCATGCTAGAATGGTAGCCCGGTGGTGCTGAGGGTTGAGGCGCTGGACGTCACACCTCACGTCATGCTGGCGACCGGGTTGGGAACGAGCCAGGGCTGCTGGGGGTCAGTGGGGGGGAGAGATTGAGCGTCCGCTGACTACTCTCTCTTCCCAGGGGTGGGTATGGGGTAGCGTTCGCTCTTGGAGTGACCTCTAGTGTAGGCTGGAGGATCGCCAGTGTAGCGACGCGGTGCAATGCCTGGAGGCAGAGCCACAGAAATACATAGCCTTGCTGGACGGGCTCCGCAGGGAGGAACAGGAAATAACCAAGGAAAAAAGCCTCTATATACTGCTGGGAGATGACGGTGGCCCTGGTGGACCCTCCCACATCCCAAATACCGGCCCGGATGCACCCAGGATCTCTCTCAGGCCCGACTCTACGACTTGCAGGTAGACCCCTCACTCTTAGGAGTTAGCCACTGAGGGGAGGCAGAATCAGCCCTGGAGATGGTACAGGAGGTCAGGTCTGCCTGGAGTTGTACAGGAAGTGGAGCGATCAGGGGAGATGTGGGGGTTCAGGTTGGGAATAGGGTAGGGCTCTGAGTGGGCACTCCTGAAGGATGCCCGGGGATGTAAAGAGAATAAAAAAGAAAGTTTAAAAAAAAAAGTCTGCTAGAATGTGCAGCTAGCACCCTTACCTTGCAGCTGCCCTCCCATTGTTACCCCCCCACTCTGTCCCATCCCCTTTTAAAACTGCTCACCGCCTTACAGGATACCACCTCCTCGAGCAGAGTGTTCATTTAGTCATAACCATCTTCCTGAAAAAATGTCTCCTCATCTCTCTCTCCTATATCTTCCCCTCTCCAATCTGAGACCATGCTCTCTCATCTCCCTCCCCCGTCTCAACTTAAATACCCCTTCTATAACTTGTCTTGTTAATCCCCTTGAAGTATTTAAAGGTCTTGATCAAGTCCCCCGATCCCTCCTCTCCTCCAGGGTGTACATATTTAACTCACTCAGCCTGTCCTCGTAGGATTTCTCCTCCTATCCCTGGATCATCATAGTTGCTCTGTGCTGTACCCCCTCTAGTAATCTGATATCCCTCTTCAGGAATGGATGTCAGTACTGCATGCAGTACTCCAAGTGTGGCCTGACTAGTTACCTGTACAAAGGCAGGATAACCTCCCTTCTCCTGGATGAGATTCCTCATGAAATACACCCCAGCATCTTGCTGGCTTTAGCTGCAGCCTTCCTGCACTGAGCTGAGTTGTTCATATTCCCCATTATAATCAGCCCTAGATCTTTTTCCTCCTTTGTGGTATCTAACTGAACCCTCCCAGCTGGTAGCTCCTCCCTGGATTCCTTGCTCCGAAGTGTAGAACCTTGCACTCCTTTGCATTGAAACCCAACTTCCACATTTCCAACCACTCCTCCAGTTTAGTCAAGTAATCCTGTAGCCCCTGCCAACCTACTATGTCATTCGCCCTGTCTCTATCTTGGTATCAAATAAGTAAAGTGGGCCGGCCGGGTGGCACAGAAGGCTGAGGCACTGGACGTCTTACCTCGTGCCATACTGGTGAACCTCCCCCATAGTTCCACTGCCACCGTGCGGAGATCTGATGATCAGAGTAGGCAAAGGGGTGACACATAGTGGGAGGGCACCTTGAGACATGGTATGAGCGTGCCTCCACATGAGTATACGCGGCCAAGGTATGGGAAAAACACTACAAAATATATATGGAAAAAATTAGTAAAGTGAGCTTTTTTGATACTGGGAAGTAGATGTGAGATTCCTTTTAAATACTTACAAAATGCAAACTGTGAAACACTGTTCATTCTGCACACTGTCAGTCTCTGAACCTTCATTCTCAGATCCGCTGGTCTAATCCCTGTATCCTGTAACAACTATATAGTGATAAAAAGCAAACCATTGTACATTTATTTATGTATTTATTTATACAGCCTACATGTCACAGGAGGCTTTCAGTGCATAACAGAGCATGACAATGTAATGTAGAAAACATACTACAAAATGAAAATTACATGAAAATGTCAGTAGTTGGAAACATAAAAAAACTAGTGTCATAAAAGACCTGTCAGCCCATACAAAGGCATTCAAATTCTTAGATCACACAGCTGTTACTATGAAAGTTATTCTCAGTGGATCCACGTAAGAAAACTGTTAATTATTTAAAAAAAATAATAGTTTCTATAGCCTGCCCCTAATAGTTTGAAAGATATCCTTTTTACCAAAGGTTTCTTTACAACTGGCTAACTTTGGAACCATAAATTTAAAATCCAACATGGCATCTATACCCTGCAATATCAATCAAAATGGGGGTCCAGCTGGCTCAGCTGCCCAGCCTGCGGTGGGTCTGTCAGCATCTTTTCAACTCAGGAGATGCAGCAGAAGTAGCACAGCAGAGAGGTGGGGTCAGAGGTTGGAGCCTAGAGATTGGAAAATGTGAACTTGATTGGGAGTTTTTCAAAGGAAGATGGAAAATGAAAAAAAAAACAACCAGAGAACACATGGGTAGTTAGAGATCCCCCAAAGCAGCGACTGCTGCCGCCGATGCAGGCCAGATTATTTCATGAAGAAGTACAAGCGCCTGGCCCAAGTATTTTTGGGGGTAGCTGAGTTGTAGAATTGAGAGGTGCTTCAGATCCAAGGAGAGAGAACTACTGAAAACAAGCCACTGACATTAATTAATATTGGGGAAAGGCTTATTTTTGGAGGGGGGACAGGGACTTTTTTGGGGTGGGGAGGCTGCTGGCCAGCCATGGATTGTACAATAGGAGAGCCCACCATGTCAGGCAGAAGGTGATCATTGAAATGTCTGTGTCAGAACGCAACAACATCCAGGACGCAGGTTACAGTGAAGGTGGCTGAGTGATTGACAGTCTCTAGGAAAGGAGGACAAAGTTTATAATTTACTTTGGCATATTGTCAGGTGTACATGGGGGAAGATAACACACACTCCATAACCCGGTGGGGAGGAGGGGCCCAAAACACACAGAAAATAGACATAGTATGACTCTACAAAGTCACTCAGCTGATTGCTGGCTAAAAGCAGTGTCAGTGGCTCAGTAGGTAGCACACTCGCCTCTGAGGCTGGGAGATCAGAGGGCTGTAGGTTCAGTTCCCACATCTGGCACTTGGGTTAATATCCCAATACTGACACTGTAGTGCAGCATGAGAGGGGTGCTGCACTTCTGAGGTGCCGTCTTTCGGATGAGACGTTAAACCGAGGTCCCATCTGCCTGGATTGGTGGTAGTTCAGGTGGATGTTAAAGATCCCATGGCACTTATTGAAAAGAGTAGGGGAATTTCCACGGTGTCCTGGCCAAATTTCCCTCATTCACTAAAAAATATCACCAACAGCTTAATCTGGTTCAAATTCAGTTGCTCACCATCTGTATCCCCCCTCCCCCCGGTAGCCCCTGAAAAAGGGACTTCTAGGCCCAGTGGGCTTACCGGGTCAACAAAATTCAACACAACACACACACACACACTTCATGTTAATGAAAGGATCAAAGCACTCTCTCTCATAGGAGGGCTTCAGTCCTTTCGACTACATGACATTTTCACCCATCAAACTGTGACCAGTGTCATATTCAGCTTGCCTTGTCATTGGTGTGCCACTGATGAGCTCAGTGCAGTTTGACCTGCATTGGGCACGACAATGACACATCTCTGAAATGCCATTACTCTTAACAAAATGTTTGCAAGCATGCACAAGTAAACAGAAAAAAGCTGTATAAATCTGTCATAGAAAAGGTTTCATTAAACAAATGTGGACTAGCATTCTCAGTTAAAAGTCATAAACTGCTGTTTTTCAGAGCCAGCCTGGTGGCGCTGAGGGTTGAGGCACTGGACATCTTACCTTGTGCTGCACTGGTGACCCGGGTTCTGGAACAACCTTGGGTCATTGGGGTGCCGGCATGGTGGGGGCGGGAGGATTGGGAATGATTGAGCCATTAGGCTGCTCTCCTGGGGTGGTGGGGTTGGGATGTTGCCCCTCCCTTAATTCCATCCCCACTGGGTGGAGGTCCTGTGGGGTAACGTAGGTGGGCAGGGCAGCAGTACGGGTAGGTGGAAGGGGCTCAGCTGGCTTCTGGTGTGTGGGTGCACCTCCATGCGTACATATGGCCATGTGCTAGGGCCCTGGGGGTTGGGGAATACAAGGAGAAAACCAGAAAAAGTCCATAAAAATCTATATATAAAAAAAAAACTACTGCTTTTCAAGTTGAAAAAATAACCTCTTGCAGGCAACATAATCAACTGTCAGTCACTTTTCACACTCAGAGAAATAGTTTCACTTACATTCTGTGTGCGTGTGTGTGTATAGTCATTGCACAAAAAAACATTAATACATCAGTTAAGGTTGATTCTACACCAACAAAAGTCTGGAAAGTCTGGAAATTCAATGTTAGGGTTAATAACCCTACCCCACCACCCTCCACAGAGTAACAGGCATTGGTGCGTGCCTTGGGGTCATTGGTCCTAACGATCACCCCATTCCATTTGCAAGGAAGCTGAGATGGTACAGCATAGGGGAATGGGGTAAGATTTAGACTTTTATTGGTGTGGAATCAACCCTAACTGATGAATTAACAGAGTTTTCTGGAATGAATTTTCCTTCTTTTTGAGAAAGTGAAATGTTAGTCATATGGTATCCATAGGTGGGAGCGTAGGTCCTGCGCTTCCACCCACCCATCAGTGTAGATGCATAGTGCAGGAGGGCCCTGTGCTCCCAGTTTTGCATAATGGGATGCATATTTGGGAGCATGGGCCCTGCGCTCCAACCCATCCATAAGTGTAGAGACATAGCGCCTGAGGGCCCTGTGCTCCCAGTATTACAAGATGGTATCCATGAGTGGGAGTGTGGGCCCTCTGGGCCTGTGCTCCCAACTACCTATAAGGATAGAAAAATAATGCAGGAGGGTCCTGTGCTTTTAGTTTACATAATCATATCCATAGTTGGGAGCATGGGCCTTCTGGGGCCCTGTGCTTCCACCCACCCATGACTGTAGAGGCGTAGCATAAGAGGGCCCAGTGCTCCCAGTTTAGCATAAATAGAATGCATAGGTGAGAGCTTGTGCACTTCCAACTGCACATAAGTACAGACACATAGCACAGGCCTAGAGACATTCCAAGTAACCCTTGTAGTGCATATTTGGCACTCTGACAGCACCTTATTGCACTTAACAACTGTGACTGTCCCAACTAGCTCTTTACCCTAGCAGAACATTGCCACCCCATTCCCTATTTTGCACTAGCACACTGCTATTCCATCTTTCCATCAGCTCTCCTTCCCTTCGCTGGTCACTCTCCCCTGCTCCTTCTCCCTGTCACCGCCATGTCCACTTAGCTCCCTCCCTCCCTCCTTCCCACTCTCCCCCTATATCAGTCCACTCCCCTCCCTTCAACCCTCGGCCTGACAAAGTCTCCTTGCTAACTGCTCTGCTTTTGCTCCTTCTCCCTCTCTCTACTCTGTTACTTGAAAAAAACAATAGTCTGACTGCTCAAACATTGCTGTGTCACACTGTTGGTGTACCAACCTGTAATTCGTAATGTAAACTTGCATTTTAACCTGTAATCCCCCTTACCAGTTTCCCCGTACATGTTCAGGCTGTTACCTTTCCTCAGTATTTATCAATTTGCACTGGATTTGGAACCCCATGCCCTTTTGACAATGTCTCCTCACTGGTGGTTCAAGTGTCACCTAATGATCTCATTGTCTAAGCCCTCTATCTGCACCAACTGTATCCACAAATGTACACAATGCCAACTGTTACCCAAATGTGTATACATTTGTTTACCGCAGAATTCTGCCTTGGGATTCAATATCCCATTGTCTGTACTATTTTATTGTACTTTGTCTGTATTCTAACCTATTGTATGCACAGACTTGGAACCTCAGTAAATGAGTCTCTGACTCAAAGATATTTGTAATTCTGAGAAATAAATAAAATAAAAAATAAATAAATATTTCAGTAACCATGGCAACTGCAGAAAAAAGTATTTCACAGTTGTATTAATGGCCTAGCCACCTCCATAAGTGCTTAGTACACTTAATGGTTTAATAAGCGTGCTTAGCAAAAAATCCGTATCTCAAACCATTTCCATGATATAGGCACCAAAATGTGGTGTGGCCGCCACAATGTTATCCTATGGTAAAAATCACAATTTCAAAGTGCTGTAATTCTGGTACTGGTGTAAATGTTTGCACTAAACCAGCAAAAAGCACATCTGTGGTACAAGGGCTTGACATCCAGCAAATCTCAGCCCAAAAGCCCAAACCGTGTAGTGGCAGTGAAATGACAAAGAAACTGTGGTTTTGGCAGACACCACAGTGTTATCACATGGGAAAAATTCAAAATGTTGGAGTACTGTAACTATGGAACCGATGTAATTTTTTTCACAAAACCACCAAAAGGCACATCTGTGGTGCAAGGGCTTGCCACACAGCAAATTACAGCCCAAAAGTCCAAACCATGTAGTATCAGTGAGGTGGCAAAGACACCATGATGTTGGGAATTATACTGTCACAAACTGCAATAGTACAATGCAACACTTTAACACATTTGTGAAAGTTTCATGCTTGTACTGTCACAAATTGTAACATTACAAATGGTCAAATCAAAATAAACATATTTCTGGGTCTGTTTTTAAAATTCTGATGCATGGATGCTGTTCCTAGGACCCCGTTTAAGTAATCACAGCAGTTGGTGTTTACCTAGGGACATAGTTTTTAAACTACAATGTTTTTTCTCCACCGCTAACTGAAAACAAGATGGCTGCCACACAACAGTACTGAGGGCATTTGTGACAGAAAAGGTGCTTTTGCGGGCAAATCTATCACTGTCGCATGGAACATATATTTTTTCCCGTAGGATATAATGGGAAAATTTAACTTTAATAACTTTTGAATGGATCAATATTTTTTCACCAAACATTCAAAAGGCACGTCCCTGACCCAGTCTCCATATACCCTGAAAACTTCAGACTAGATGGACAAACTGTTTGGGCGGTGGAGATGAGCAAAGAATTCACAAAAGTTGAAGATTTTCCACACTTTTCAATGCTCTGTAACTACAAATCCAACTAGAACGAGCATTTCCAGAACCAGAGATGTAAGATACAACAATGCGCTTGCCCAATTTCAGGCACATTGCATGAACGGTGGAAAAATTATTAAAGTACAAAATTTTGAGTTTAATTTACAAATGGCCGTGAAACCCTAACTATACCTATCCTACCGGGCAGGTATAATTGACATTACAGTATGAGAACAGCGAGCTTTCACAGCTGAAGAGAGACCACAGTGAAGTAACAGCTAGGGGTTCCTATCATTATTGTAGAGCCACTATAATTATAAAACTAATTATTAGAATCATTAAAAAAATGGTTTCACAGACTGAAATAGTGCAGTACAGAATCTAACAGCTGGTGTTATCTTTGACCTAGTGAAGACATTGGACACTGTTGAACACTTGCTTTTATTAATCAAACTCTGCCTCTAGCATCTCCAGCACTTTGCTGCATTGGTTTTCTTCTTACCTTAGAAGGTATTCCCTAAGGGATGGGTCTACCCTTTTTAACCCATTGCAGGTCTGCACAGGGTTCCCCAAGGTTCTGTGCTGGACTCATTGTTATTTAACCTCTTTGTAAATAGCCTCCCTCTACCTACCAAATTCTGTATACTTTACAGGTATGCTAAAACACATTTTCTATACAGTACAAGCTGCCCCAACCCATATATGTATCATGTAAATATAATCAGTTCCCCTGGTAGTCCAATGCCCCCCCCAGCCCAGATCTCTGATCCCTGATGCATGGAACCATACACATTTCACAGTTTCCATGGTAGTCAATTCCCCACCCCTCTCAGCCCCAACCCCCGAGTAATGCAGACATATTCAAATAGACTACTATCCCTGGTAGTTTAGTGGCCCCCCCAGCCCTGATCCCCAATACATGTTGCACATACCAACAGTCCCCTTTACCCTGGTAGTCTAGTGCCTCCCCAGCCCAGACCTCCATTAATATATATGGAAGTATCCCCTGTGGTCCCATCGACAGCTTCAGCCCTGACCTGCAGTAAAAATTCTGTATTTATCCCCTGTGCTCCTGTTGACAGCTCCAGCCCCAGTTTGTAGTAAAAATTATGTATTTATCCCCTGTGGTCCCACTGACAGCTCCAGCCTGATGTCCCGTAAAAATATGAAGTTATCCCCTGTGATCCCGTTGACAGCTCCAGCCCTGGTCTGCAGTAAAAATTATGTATTTAACTCCAGTTGTCCTGTTGACAGTGCCAACCCCGATCTCCATTGTTAAATGTGAGAATATCCCCTGTGGTCCCGTGGACTGCTCCAGCCCCGATCCCCCATAATTGGCAACCACCAAATACCTGGTGGTCTAGTAGACCCCCAACCCCCTCATGGTGCCTACTACCCTGCTCCTCCTTCCCGTAACTGAGCCAGTGACTGGCTCAGCCCACCACACACCTCCAAGGCCAGCCAGCAACTGATCTCTGTATGAGAGCATACTGTATACAATACACTGTCATTCAGAATTCAGCTGGCAGCTGGCCCTGGAGGTGTGCAGAGGGCTGAGCCAGCTGCCAGCTCAGAAACATAGAACCATAGAAGCTCATGGCTGAAGGGGACCTGTGGTCCTTTGAGTCTGCCCAGGCGAGGTATCCTGGGACCTATTGTGTTTTGTCTTCTTAGACACCCAACCTAGCCCTTGCCAGTGCCATGTGTTTGTTCCCAATACTTGTCCCACCTATGCTTAAACCTTGATACTGACTTTGCAGCCACCACCTCAGGAGGTAATCTATTTCAAGGTTCTACCACCCTCTCTGAGAAGTAATACTTTCTTTTTTTTATTTTTTTAATTTTGTGTTTATTCCTCCTTCCCTTCCCTCAGCTCAGGTTTCCTCAGGAGCACCAAGGAGTCATCCCTCTGTGGTCTACCCTACCTGGATGGTCCTCCATTGCCCATGTAGCCTCAGATTAACCCCCCAGGCAGGGACGAGGTGGGCCCCAACATTCTGAGCAGGCTGTAGTGTCGGTCGGGAGGGTGCCAGGCGGGCGGCCGCAGATCGAAGGCAAGCTCCAGTGCTCCATCTCTGCCGGAGCTAAAAGGCATTTTTCCCGTTTTCTCTTGCGGAGTAGCTAGCGCCCTGATGTCAAGGCATGGAACTGATGTCTGCCACTCCCCCTTCTCTACGTCATCAGCACTTGCTGCATCTCTAGCCTCCGCCAGAGGGCAGCCGAGCACCGACTAGGGACCCCTGTGCCTCCCGGGAGAGGAGGCTGTCACAAACAATCCTCTCCCTCCCCTGCTGACCCCCAGCAACCCGGACTTGTTCCCAGACCTGGGTCACCGGTGGGGTGCAACGTGTGGCATCCATCACCAAGAAGTTAATACTTTCTGATGCTCCTCTTGAACACTCCACCCTTTCAATTTCCACTCATGCCCGCTTGTAGTAGAACTGACGTTCCTGATAAAATCTGCACTTCTGGCACCTTGTTGATGCCTTCAAGGAACTTGAAGGTCTCAGTCATATGCCCCCTCTTCCTTCTAGTCTCTAGTAAGTACAATTTCAGATCCCCAAGCCTCTCTTCATAGGTGATTTCCTGAAGGCCATGTATCATTTTTGTTGCTCTTTCTGGACTACTTCCCATCTATCAGTGTCCTTTCTTAGATGAGGCCTGCAGAATTGTACATAGTACTCCAGATGAGGCATCACTACTGACCTGTAAAGTGGTAGTGTCACCTCCCTCTCCCTGCTGTCTAACCCCCTGCCAATGCATCCTAACACCCTGCTAGCCCTGCTGTAAGACTATGCACAGACTTTGCTGCTTGAGGTCATCCCTAATGATGACTCCCAGATCACGGGATCAGTTACAGGAAGAGGGGAGTGGGGTAGTAGACACAGTGGGGGGGTAGATACCTCAGGGGGGGGGAAGGTTGGGTCATCCACTGGACCACCAGATATTTGGGGGTTGCTAATTATGGAGGATCTGGACTGGAGCGGTTCACAAGACCACCAGGGTTGAATACATAATTTTTACTGAAGATCTGGGCTGGAGCTGTCAATGGGTCCACAGGGGATAACTTCATAATTTTTACTGCAGATTGGGGCTGGAGCTGTCGACAGAATCACAGGGGATACTTTCATATATATTAATGAAGAGCAGGGCTGGGGGGGGCACTAGACTACCACGGTAAATGACTGTTAGCATGTCCAACACATGTTGGGGATCAGGGCTTGGGGGGGCCCACTAGACTATCAGGGATACTGGACTTACTCAATTACATACTTTGTCTGGGATTGGGGATCACGGCTGGGGGGGGCCATTAGACTACCCAGGAATACGAAATTTGTGAAACACACACTATGTCGGGGATCACGGAGCTCTGCATGACCATGTTTGCACAGACTTAAGACCACTTTTTCACGTGCAGTAATTTGCACTACGCTACATTTGGTGCTAATGCCCACTGCACGTGCTATTCTTTTGAATATAGCAGTGTGCCTGTATGCATGTTCTTTTGGTTCCCTGTGTACATTATTTTTTAGCACTGGCACTAACACGTTGCACCGGTGCTATTTGGGCTTTTGAATATTGCAGCCTGGTTCAAATGCAGCACAATTCTGGCGCTAATGGTTTGTGTCCGGTGCAAGACTTTGAATATCCGGCCCTTTGTCTGCCCCATTTTCCCTGCCTGTAACTTCACCCTGAACCCTATTTGGTCACAGGTGTCCCTTTCTCCTCCCTTACCACTATTTATTATACCCATGTGCCTTTGCCATTCCTGCTTGAAGCTACCCACTGTCTTCACCCTCATCACCTCTTGTGACAGGCTGTTCCAGGCATTGACCACCTATTCTGTGAAGAAGTATGTCCTCACTTCCTTCTTAAACCTCTCCCCTAAACCCTCATGGTATTCCCAGATGCTCTGGTGCTGCCCCTCCTGTAAAGGATACTTCCCTCCTGCACTTTGTTCATTCATTCCGTCTTTCTATGGCAACCACTCCTAAAAGCCCTGCAGTCTGGCACAATAAGGTCTATATCCATACCTCAGCAGCACAAAGAGTATCTGAAGCTAACCTCTTGTGTGAGTGCATTAGAGAAGGTGGTGATGCAATGAAAAACACTTACACCACTAAAGCCACCTACAGCTAATTATTCCATCTGAACCCAGAGCAACCAGTATAGTCTAGTTCCAGTTCAGTCAGACTTCAGCATATCAATGCTGTATAGCCTGTTTCTCATTGTATCTCACCCTTGCAAAAACAGTACAGTCTGCTAAGTTTGAACTCTTTACTCCCGTTATAGTCCAATTTGGGTTCCCAACCCCCTAGTACAGCTAAGTTCAGAGTCAGTCTCCTTCTAGTACAAACAATAATTCCCAGTTTGGAATCCCTCACCACATACAGCACAGGCAACATAGACTCCACACCACCAATACAGCCCAGCTTGGACTCTGTACCAGTATAGCCCAGCTTGGGCTACGTAGAAACAGAAACATAGAAATTGTTGGCAGATGAGGACCACTAGGCCCATCCAGTCTGCCCGTAAGTCCTACACTTGTTTGCGACCTCTGACCCTACATGGTCACTGGCTTTTTACCACTCCTTCCCACCTCTAAGGTTTCCTTATGCCTGTGTAATTCTGGCACCATTATTCCAAGGGATACAACCCCTGTCTGTCTCCCTAACAATAGGTTGAGGGGTCTGGGTTCAGAATTAGCAAGTACCGGGGATCCCTATCCTCAGTAAACCTAATATTTTCGTGCCTCCACCCAGAGTAGTGCTTTTATGTGTATATATCTAGACTGTTACAGCCCTCTGGGAAGCTACAACCACCCAGAGTCCCACCTAGTGACATTGTACCTTTGAATTGGCAATAACCAACTTCAGCATTTAATAGACAGTGTGCAACAAGTATTAATAATATGTTCACACACCTTGCACATACCACCAGGGTTTGGTCTTCTGGCAAACACTCTGGAACCCCCAGTAAGAAATAACTTTGCATATAAACATGCATTTTTAAACACTCTTTCAATTTTTCAACAACTCTAAACCAGATAATGATATGCTCACAAGCCAGCTTAACAGTGAAACAATAAATCAAATTTATTAAGGGGATGTGAACAAGGAGGGGGTGAGAATTTAGAATAACAATTACTTTGCTGTATTGAGACAGGTTTCCTTGCATGTAATCACTTAAGTCCCTGTATTAAACAGTCTAGCAGCTACTGGGTACCCAGAGTGTGACGCTGGCATGCCAGAACAGTGCCTGGGGTTTCCGACATTGCAGCTGTAATTGGGGCCCTTGATGGAAAAAGAATGAAACATTGGCAGTGAAAGGCAAATTAGGTTAGTTGTATCCATGGCTGGCTGGCCTAGTCTATAGAACACTAGCTGAACACAATCAGATGGTACCATGAGATAACTGAAACACTGGTTGCAGGGAGCTATCCTTATTTTACTCACTGTGACCAGAAGATGGATGAAGGCACTGGCGAAATGAAGACCTGTTGCTTGTGGTTGCTGTACATGGGGAACTGGGCAGACATGACTTACCTCCTCTTCACAGCCTTTCCCTGTAGGTGGCCGTAACCTGCGATTAGATGCTGCAATGAGAGCAGCAAGACAGCTCATTCATGCTGGGAGGGTGCACGTCGCAAGAGAAAACTCCAGATGTAACCAACAAACACCAGAACACCTCTGCTGGATTCAAAAAGGCTTTATTAAGTTAAATTAAAACACGCACCGCCATTATGGTATCGACTGGTACAAGGAACCCCAACCGGTTTCGTAAGCAGTATGTCCTCAGGAGGTGGTCACCCCCTGAGGATGTACTGCGTTTGCATAATAGTGGTGTGTGTTTTAATTTAACTTAATAAAGCATTTTTGAATCCAGCAGAGGTGTGCTGGTATTTGTTGGTTACGATTAGATGCTGTGCAGTGGCTGAATCCCCAAAGCTGATATCTCGCCTGGATGCAGCATCTGGTACAGGAAACAGTCTCTTTCTGAGCCGAGTTTGACATGAACCCACTGTACAAATGGCTCTAGAAATGTTGACAACTCTGCTGGTGAAACCTCCAGCTGGAAAACAGATTTCAGTGCTACTAGGCTGGATCTCACCATTTTGAACAGAGTCACATGGCATCTTTTACCCCATGTGGTAGGCCTCAGACAGCACAGCTAAACACTTTTCAAATAGTCCCTTTTTGGCTTTCAGGACAGTTTCTTTCTTACTCCACTAGTTAAGAAATCTCTTGGTCTGCTGGCAGGCAGTTTCAATTCCCACATGAGTCTGAACTGAATTATAAAAGACATGGCAGGCTCGTTCTGTGGCAAAACTCACATTCGCAAAGCACAAGCTCCTGTTTCTGGGAGTCTCACACTGAAATGCCCCTCTCTCTGGAGTCTCTTTCCTGCTCTTAGGCAGTCTGATGCTTTAAATACAACAGGGAGACAAGTCAGGCCTTTCTCCTGCCGTTTCTCTTCAGCTCTTCTCAGGAGCTGCTTCTCGATGGCTCAAGCTGCTTTTTTTCCTCTCCACTCTACAAGCAACTGAACTCTTTTTTCAATCACTTCTCGGACTAATCTGGCTTCTCTGGATTTCGGTTGGCTAGGGGAGCTATCAATCACAGTTCTGGTACTCTCATTTGTCCGTTTAGGTGCCAACCTGAAAAACTACAAAAATTACAGTCTTACCCATAAGTCACCTTATTAAGGACCCCTTGAGGTCCCCTGTGTCTTGAATGGTCTAAACCTGGAAGTCCTGGACCTAACATGGCAGCTCCCTTTGGGGAGTGTACACTGCAAAGAAGGCAGGTTAAACAACTGGCTCTAATTTAAAAGCAGTAATGAATTAGAAATAAATATTTACAGTACCATGTAGGGCTCCTTTTGCTTTGTTAGCGACAGCAGAGTGGGGCATATTAGAGAAATGCCTGGGTGGTCAAAGCTTCAGAACACTCAGACCCAGCCCAGGCTACTTTCAGTATACACACTGGCTGTGGCACTTAAAGGGACTGTGCAGAGGCATAGCATGGCACTCTCACACAGCTTATTAGAGAACACCAATAGCCATGGATTTGCCAGCTTTAATGGATGTCTGTTTGGCAGTGGGCATAAGCAGAGCCCTGGGAGACACTTAAGGTAAGCCTCCTGATTTGGGGGGTGCTACACTCTCCCCTGTCTAGAAAACTTGTGCAAGTCTATAATATAAATAGCAATTACCTTTAAAATGTTCTATTATTTATAGGTATATGTGCAGGTCTAGACTATACATCATTATGTACAAATCTGTGCAGATATACTATAGCTGTGCAATTTAGCATGCGTTACTTTTAAATGAAAGTTTCTAATAGCAATTGCATAGCTTAAAGAGTTAAACTGTATTCCCCATTTTAAATTTACCATTTTCCACACTGTTTCAGACAGTTACTCATAAGAAATGGCATTTGTCCCCTTGGAACATTTAGCATTGGCTTCTTTAGTAGCTACCTTGCACCTCTTCAGCTGACCCCTTTTACTCTGTAAGGGTGACCCCTAAAATAGTGGGAGGAGGGTTTGATTATTAGATTGGAGGATACTGTGAACCCTGTTTTAGGAAGGGAGTTAGTTGTGATGTATACCCCTTTATGAACTACATTCATGGGCAAGTCTACAGGCATTCCTGGTGAACCATAAATCCAGAAGCAAATGATTTGATACCTTTTAATGGACCAACATAGATGTAACAACAAGAACAAAGTGCTCTAGCATTCAGACCAACCAGTCCTTCTTCATAAGCTAATGGCAGTTGTTTAGAAAATACAATACTTTTAACAGCTAGATCATGCAGAAAAAACAGAAAAAAAACATTAGTTTAAAATACTCATTTAAAAAATACAGAAGATGATGTCAGAGAAGTTTAACAGTACCATACTACCTTCAGCCAGGAGGGTCTCCGGGTCAAAGGTGCTTGGTGGAACACACATACAAAGAATTCTACTGCATATAAATTTAATTGACATAAGATAACACTGCTGGAGCAGATGACTCAAATCAAGCTATGAGTGTCACAGTTTGTATAAGGATGTGATTACTGAAAAGCAACCCCCACCCAGATTAAAGACATACTAAGATTGTTTTTGGACTCCAAGGAGTTTCAATGCATGCATTATAGACAAGAAATTACCAGTAAAGTTGTCTTAAAAACATTAGTGCAGACGGTATAATGTGTAAAACCTAGCTGGACCTGTCACCCAGCTGTACTCTCCAGCTAGATATCATGCTCCATAAATTTCAAAAACCTCTAGTGTAGTGACAGGACTTTATAAATGATAATTTAAATATAAATTGACAATATTAGTGTCAAACAAAAAACTCTAGTAGAGGACCATCAAGGAATTAAGACCATGTAGCTCGATATGTACTGATGTCAACATACACTGAGAATGTAACAACTTGATGTACCAGAAGTGTCTAAGGAATCTGAAAAAGAGATAAAAATGTAATTTCTGTCCTTCTCTTCACACAAACAATACACCCTACCCCCCCACATCACCATTATGTGGGGGGGGGATACCTAGCTTTAAGGAGATGCTCTCTCTCTCTCTCTCTCTCTCTCTCACACACACAGACACACACTCACACACACACACTCCCCTAGTGAACCTTTATTCAAATCAGTCACTGCAATTGTTCCCCAGAGGAATTCAACTTGTCATGAAATCTTAAGTAAAAGGGCTAATGTATCCTAATACCTACAGAGTAAAAATGTGACACTATTTAACTGTACTACTATCTGCATAGTAACATTTCCAAGGATTCTGGATAGAACTACAATGAAATAAAACTGCCATCCTCCCCAGGATAAGGTAACTAGAAGTAAATATAAAGTATGTGCATAAGACCATAGGTCTAACATACTTACATTTCCATAAATTACTACAATATTAGCCTAATGTAAAAAGATCTGACCAGGACCCACATGCAAATGAGATCTCGCACCCCAATATGTGCAGAGTTAAAAAAATATGTGACAGTATATGATGACACTCCTGTATGTATAGTAACAGGCTAGGTAATCCGAATAAGGTGCAATGGAATCAACCCCACTCCCGGGCAAAGATAAAAAGTAAGGAGGAATTAATATTCATTATGTGTGTGAAGTAAGAATAGTAACACACCGTAACTCCATGTATCTAAATAGAGGCCTACCTCAATGCGACAGCAAGACCCACACCTGTTATATCACGTACCTCACAACACATACCCACACACACACACACACATACATACATGCACGCACCCACATCCCACACATGCTGAAGTCCTATAATATGCCAGTCTGAAGAAGAAGTCTGTGGATGTCAGTTTCAGTAGTGTCCCATAAAACCCAGATCAAGGTTCATCCCATTTGCTACCATACTGAGATGTAAAATAAGTTTAATCTCAAAAGCTCGTCTCTGTTGTGTGTTTTCAAGATTTCCTTTTAAGACCATTACTGACATATCTGAAATTGAGTGGTCAGGCTGGGAGAAGTGGTGCCCCACTGGTTTTTCAGTCTTCTTTGCTGTAATAGTATGTCTGTGCAAGTTCATCCTAGTGTGGAGCTGTTGGCTTGTCTCTCCAACATAACCTGTTTGTGGACATCTTTTGCACTGAATGGAATAAACAACATGTCATGATGTGCATGTATAACTCCCATGCACCTGGAATTGTCTGTTTTGTGATGTAACCACACAGTCCAAGGTGGAAATGAGCTCACAAGTCTTACAGGGGCATTGATTGCAGGATCGTGTGCCATTATGTGACATGGTATTCTGTTCTGGTGAAAGTTTGCTCCTAATAATTAGGCTGGCTAAATTTGGTGGCTGTTTAAAGGATAGTAGTGGGAATTCCTTAAAAATACAATTAAGGGTTTCATCCTCACTAAATATTGGGTGGAGGTCTTTAATAATCTTATACAGACGTTCAAGGTATGGATGATATGTGACTAAGGGTATTCTGTCTGTGGCTGTCTTTTCTTTATATTGAAGTAGTTGTTGCCTTGGTACTTGCGTTACCCATTCTGTTAACCTGTCAATTTCCCTGGAAGAGTGTCCCTGCTCAATAAAGGTATTTTTCAACATAGCCAAATGTGTATCTCTGTCATCCTCATTTGAACAAATACGGTGACATCGGAGTGTTTGACTGTACATGACAGATTTTATTGTATGGTTTGGGTGATTACTTTTCTTGTGCAGGTATCTCTGTCTGTTGGCTTCCTGTAAATACATGTATGTAAGGTTCCATCCTTAATGGTGACTGTGGTGTCAAGAAAGTTAACATTGGTGGTAGAATACTCCAGGGTAAGCTTTATGGTAGGGTGGAGATTATTAAGTTTGTGATGAAAATCTTTAAGTGCATCTGTGCCCTCTGTCCAGATGATAAACAAATCATCAATGTAACGGAAATAAACTCGTGGTTTGTGGGGATACTGCCTTAAAAAATCCTCCTCCAAGTCAGCCATAAAGAGGTTAGCATACTGTGGAGCCATTTTGGTGCCCATTGCTGTTCCCATAGTTTGAACATTATGTTTACCATTGAAGTTGAAGTTGTTATGTGTCAAAATGAATTCCCTAAGTCCTCCCACCACTTCAGGGTTGATGTTTTGTTCCAGTCCTTCCTCATGTATGTATTTAAGGCATGCTGTAATACCATCTGTGTGTGGAATATTAGCGTAGAGGGATGTTACATCCATTGTCACTAAAATGGTATCAGGTGGCAAATCCTTATAACCATTATGTATGAACCATTATGGTGAACCATAAGTAAGGCATACCACTGGTTTTACAATTCTACCTGATCTTCTTTATAGGAAGCAGTGGTGCAGTCCTTTCAGCATAGCATTGGGGTTAGTTACTTCTGGCTCATTGTCCAGCAACAAGACAGCTTTTAATGAAAGGGGCACCTCTGCACTCTCTTGCTTTTCAGAGTTTGTTGCATTACTTGTATTTGTTGTAGCACTTTAATTTTCCTCTTCTGTAGACTCGGTTCATCTGCAAGAGGAATCTCAACAAAGTTAGAGTCATCCAACTCATTGTTAGCACTCTCAGGAATAGCAACACTTTCTGATATAAGAGCTGGTTCACTTGGCCCATTTATTTCAGCGCCACATAAAGGTTCACTGGTGTATTCCTCATTTTCTTGATCAGGACTAGCCATTTCAAGTTCAGACAGTTCCACAAGACACAAAGAATCAGTTACTTCAGAGGTCACACTTTGAATCTCACTTTCAGGTGATACTGGGGTAGTTGAAAAAGCAAGACTGTCTGACACTTCTTGATCATCAGCATTATCCCCAACATTGCAAGCAGGAATTCCCTGAAAGAGCTGAGCTAACTCAAAGGAAAGATAATACACAGCTCCATATTCACTTTCACTAGACTCAGAGTTAGCTTCATCATTACTAGCAGCATTACTTGTTGAAAGCTCAGTTTGCTGAGCAGCAGGAGGCTGGTTTGACTGTTTCTTTCAAGAGGCAGGTCTGGTAACAGACCCAGTTGGAGCAATATTTTGTGGTGCTGTATCTATGACAATTTGCCCAATTGGTAGGAGGTGATTCCTGTGGATTGTTTTTACAGCTTGGGGATCTCCTTCTGGCCACACTTCATAAACTGGGAGGTCACCCAACTTGCTGATGACTGTAGGAAGTGTGACTCCAACAGTCAGTTACAGTATCTTATGTTTCCCTTGGAAGCCCAAATTTCTCATCAGTACACAATCTCCAGGTTGTAGTTCTTGAGCTTTGACTCTTTATCATACCTTACTTTGTTTGCTAGATTTTTCTTGCCAGCCATAGTGTGGGCACGTTGATAAGCATGATTAAGCTGTGCTTTGAGTTTCTGTACATATTGCAATTAGTTAGTTGCTTGAACCCCATCTGGTGAAACTCCAAAGCAAATGTCCACTGGTAGGCATGATTCCTTACCAAGCATCAGCTGATACAGTGAAAAACCTGTTGCATCATTTCGGGTGCAATTATAGGCATGCACTAAGGTACTTATCTGCTGACTCCACCTCAGTTTGTCTTTCGGATGAAGGGTGCCCAGCATGTCCAGCAACATCCTATTAAATCTTTCTGGTTGTTTATCCCCTTGTGGGTGATAGAGAGTGGTCCTTGTCTTTCTCACACCCCAGATAGATAGTATTTCCTTAATGAGACTACTTTCAAAGTCCCTTCCCTGATCAGAGTGGATGCATTGTGGAACACCATAGTGTACAAAAAATGTATCTACCAGGACTTTAGCTATGGTTGCTACCTTTTGATCTTTTGTTGGATAAGCTTGTGCATATTGGGTGAAATGGTCGGTCACAGCAAGTACATTTCTGATGTTCTTAGCATCAGGCTACAAACTCAAAAACTCAATGCACACATGCTCCATTGGTGCACTAGTGGTAATATTAACCAAATGGGCTGATCCTTGTGGCTTCGTCTTTCATTGAAGGCACCTGCTGCAAGTTTTGATATATTGGTCTACATCTGCACTTATCTTGGGCCAGTATAAATGGGCATGGACTAAGTCTGCAGTTCTCTCACTGTCCAAATGTCCCATTTGGTCATGGAGGGCTTTCAAGACCACATGTTTAAATTTTGGTGGTCAGTACAAAAGGTGTGCAAGCTCAACTCCTGTATTTACAATACAATTTAGTAAAATTCATGGGGTGGATCCTAGTAAGTGACTAAACAGATAGATATGGTTAAGGTACTAGGACACTACTCCCCCCCCCCATTTTGCTGCATCAAACTCTGCACTTTTTTTTCAAATCTTGAAGGTAACACCAGTTGTTTCTTTACAGCTTCTCCTTGACTGTTTGTGATTTCTCGATATAATAATTTCTCTTGAAGTTTAAGTCTGGACCCCTCTTGAAACAGTAAGGCAGTTCTTTGATCATTTGATCATAGTGTGGAAACATCTTTCCCTTTGTTCATAGCATTTAGCACAAGTCTAAGCATGGGATCATGATACTGTTCTCTTTGAATGTCCACAGCAGTGAGTTGAGACAAGGTTCTCAAATCTAAAGCTGCAAGATTACAGTAAGCTACAGGCACATAAGTATCTGGAGGTCCCAGGCAATTGACTAGGCAATTTGCAGGCCCAGCAGATGGGTGTTCATCTCTGTCAAACTTACAGTATGGCACAGGGCCTTCACGGATTGTTCCAACATTTTCACCCACTCTAGATTGGAGGCAGGCCTCCGAGAGAGAGAGCGTCAGTGTCAATGTGGTTTAGGTTTGGATGGTACTCCACTGAATAATCATATGTTGATAGAGCAGACAGCCAACTGTGTCCAGTTGCATCTAACTAGGCTGATGTTTGGACATATGTGAGAGGATTATTATCTGTTTTTACCAGGACCTCGGCACCATATAGATACTCATAAAACTGGTTGGCTATGGTACATTTTAAAGTGAGAAATTCTAATTTGTGAATTGGATAGTTCCTTTCAGATGGGCTAAACTTCTGCTTACAAATGCCAGTGGGCATAGTCCTTCTTCACATTCTTGATAAAGTACAGCTCCAAAGCCAGTCAGCCTGGCATCTGTGTGAAGCACATAGGGTTTAGTTGAGTCAGCATGTGCTGGAGTACTGGAGCATATGTAAACTGATGGATAATTTCTTAGAATGCTGCATCCCAATCTAAAGTCTTTCTAGGCCCAAAGGACTCATTAGATTTAAAGTAGACCTTGTCACATTCCTTAATAGTGCCCCTTTTAAATCTCCAATTAGTGGGAGGATATCTTTGTGTCAGATTTAACAGTGATCAAATTACTTTGGTGTAGTCATTGACAAAGCAGTGATAATATCCACAAAAACCAAGGAATCTCTGAAGTTCTTTGAGGACGTTGGGCTTCGCCCAGGTGGTTAAGCTTCTACTTTACCTGGATCCATCTGGATGCCTTAAACCCCACACATGCAGATCATCCAGTGGTTTTAGAGGGTGGTCAGATAGATGCTGGTCATACCAATCTTTAAATATTATCATGACTGGGGACCCACTGTCTAACACAGCTCAGGTCAGGATACCATTAATATATACAGTAGTCTCCATAGAGAAGCCCACCATTTTTTCCCAATCCAGTGGAATATTTGCAGGAGCTGGAATGAATGACTTGGCCACAAATGAATTGTGTCAAGACTGAGCCAGGGCTCCACTGGCACTACTGTGCCTTGGGTTGTTTTCTGCAAGCTGTCTATCTCGCACCCTGGCTGGGTCTTCTCAGGATCAGCATTCCCTCTTTTGGCGACCATCCCATCCACATTTGTAGCAAAATATACCTTCTTTTGTCTGCTTTGGCAGTGACATTACATTAGAGGTTGGTCTCCATTCACAGTTAGGGGATGGCGTAGCACTCATATATGAAGCTTCAGACAGAGCACTAATAGCAGAGGGTCCTTGCTGGTTCTGCACTCTATGCCCCATCAATTCTTTCACCATGGCAGACAATTCACTTCTTTTATTTTCCAGTCTGCTTTCTACAGGGGGCATCTGGGCATGCCCTCCCATTCCCATGACATACATGTTCTTATGGATATCTTGACTTTAACTAGTGAAAGTCTTAGTTGGAGCACCTGTTTTCAGCTCTTGAGTTTTGACTGGAGACACATTATCAGTGACTTTGGTAACAGCTGCAGAAGCATGGGTGGGACCCTATTGCATCCCTCTTTGCTCCGTCTCCGGTACTTCCTTCATCAACAAGCTATAAGAGTGGAGTGAGTTCATTCGGTCTGGCAGCTGCAACTTGAGCAATAGTAAATCAAAATAAGGAGCAGAAACATTAGTATCTGATTCAACCTGATTTGATTCAGTTCACCTGGGGCCACACCTCCTTTCCTGACACACTTTTGAAGAGTTTTTTCAAGATGGGGTATATACACAGACAAGGGTTCTCCTGAACATTGTTGGGTTGCCTTGAACCTCCATAGAAAGTCCTCACCTGATTCAGGGCTCTGAAATACATCTTGCAATGTGGCCAAATAATCTTGGTTAGAGGCCTCTAGTTTGCCAGCTCACACCGAGCACATAGTGTCCGAGGCTGGGCCTCGAAGGCTTTCACTTATCCTTTTCCTCTTTTCCACTTCCAGACACAGACACTCTTGGACTGGAGGGGATGCATGGTCTAACCAAGTCTCTAAGTCATCTTCCTCCTGGGGTGTGGAAATGGTACCAGAGAACATTTGTAGCCTGCGGTAAAAGTTGTGACTACCTGAGTGCACAATAACAGGAGTTCGCATGGGTGCCAACACTGAGACAGACATAGGGGTTGGTACAGGTACAGGGGACTGCATTTGGGTCTGTGCGGATCTAGGAGCAGGTGCTGGTGAAGAGGCAACTACAGATATAGAAGCAGATACTTGGGAAGGGGTAACTTGAGGGGTTTCAAACAACATTTCCAAGTCCTCAAGGGTTTGTTCCCCCTGCCTGTAACAGTTTGGTGAGCTTGTCTTTGACCCCTTCAGTTTTGGGAGTCTCTTTAAATACAGGCATCGCACTATTCATATGTATAACCCTCCCCAGTACCCAGGGCTCATCGAACACAAAATCACATAGCACTTCAGAGAGATCTATTGAAAGGCTACACTCCACTATGGCCAGTAAACTTTGGTTAGCCTGGTCAATTTGGTGGGCCTTCACCACTGCTTTACCCAGGCTTTTAACTTTACTTAAAGCCCCCTCATCTGTGGTTTTGTTAGTACCCAGGGGAAGGTCCAGTATCAACAGGTCCTTTTGTGGGTCAACCTCCACTGCCTCACACTAATCAAGCAAATATTGCACAGACATGTTAATAGCAGCAGTTTCAGCTCTAAGGTCAGTAGCTTGCTCCATTTTAATGCCAGCACTCATAATAAAATTTAGATGCAATTTTGTGTTTTGGCCACTTGGAGGCAGGAATCCCAGTGGTGCCTCCATGTTTGTAACCCTGGTGTCATTATTCCAAGGGCTAATACCCTTGCCTGTCTCCCTAACAACAGGTTGAGGGCCTGGGTTTAGAATTAGCAAGTACAGGGGGGTCTCTACCCTCAATAAACCTAATATTTTGGTGCCTCCACCCAGAGTAATGCATTCATGGGTTCCTATCTAGACTGGCACTGCCCTCTAGGAAGCTATAACTACTCACAATCCTACCTAGTGACCTTGTACCTTTGAATTGGTAATAACCAGCTTCAGCATTTAATAGTTTGCAACAAGCATTAATAATATGCTCACACACCTTGCACTTACCACCAAGGTTTGACCTTCTGGCAAACCCCCTGGAACCCCCTATGAGAAACAACTTTGCATACAAACATGCACTTTTAAACACTTTTTCAATGTTTCAGCAACTCTAAACTAGATGATATGCTCACAAGCCAGCTTAACAGTGAAACAATAAATCAAATTTATTAAGGGGATATGAACAAGGAGGGGGCGAGAATTTAGAATAACAATTACTTTGCTGTATTGAGACAGGTTACTTTGCATGCAATCACTTAAGTACTGGTATTAAACAGTCTAGCAACTACTGGGTACCCAGAGTGTGATGCTGGCATGCCAGAATGGTGCCCGGGGTTGCCGGCGTTGCAGCTGTCATTGGGGCCCTTGATGGAAAAACAATAAAGCATTGGCAGTGCAAGGCAAATTAGGTTAGTTGTATCCATGGCTGGCTGGCCTAGTCTATAGAAACACTTGAAAACTAGCTGAACACAATCAGATGATACCATGAGATAACTTGAAACACAGGTTGCAGGGAGCTATCCCTGTTTTACTCACTGTACCCTGAAGATGGATGAAGATCCTGGCAAAATGAAGATCTGTTGCTTGTGGATGCTGTACATGGGGAACTGGGCCGACATGACTCACTTCCTCTTCACGGCCTTTCCCTGTAGGTGGCCATAACCTGTGATTAGATGCTGCACAGGGGCTGAATCCCCAAAGCTGGTCTTTCGCCTGGATGAAGTGACTGGTACAGGAAACAGTCTCTTTCTGGGCCAAGTTTGACATGGGCCCACTGAACAAATGGCTCATGAAATGTGGGCAACTCTGATGGTGAAACCTCCAGCTGGAAAACAGATTTCAGTGCTACTATGCCAGCTCTCACTGTTTTGAAGAGTCTCGTGGTACGTTTTCACTCCTGAGAAAGGCCTCAGACAGCACAGCTGAGCACATTTCAAATAGTCCCTTTTTGGCTTTCAGGACAGTTTCTCTCTTATTCTACTGGCTAAGAAATCTCTCAGTGTGCTGGCAGCCAGTTTCTAGAATTGATCCCCGCATGTGACCGAACTGAACCATAAAAGACAAGGCAGATTCTTTCTGTGGCAAAACTCACATTCGAAAAGCACAAGCTCCTGTTTGTGGGAGTCTCACACTGAAATTGCCCTCTCACTGGAGTCTCTTTCCTACTTTTAGGCAGTCTGATGCTTTAAATACAACAGGGAGGAAAGTCAGGCCTTTCCCCTGCCATTTCGCTTCAGCTCTTCTCAGGAGCTACTTCTTGATGGCTCAATCTGCTTTACTAAGGTTTATACTAAGGTTCATACTAAGATTGGAAAAGGAGCTAGGAAGTTTATGAGGCCATTAAGTGCTCCTGTAGTAGTCAGTTGTAATAACTGAGTTTATATCTTGAAATAATTAAGTTATTTGGGCATTGTTTAAATTAATTTTTTGTTTTGCTGATAACTACATCAAGTGGCAGTTTATTCGATAGATTAACAATCCTCAGAGTATAGAAAAATTAGCAATTTGCATAGTTAAACATCCTGCCTGATAGTTGGCGGGGATGACCTCTAGTGTTATAGGAATCATTTTTAAACTTGAAGCCCAGTTCTGTGGATTATGTCCTTAGGTTTAGGGAAAAGGCTGAATGAGCTTATTGGGACAGCCCAGAGCAACCTGGCAGCTCCCCAACAGAAACAAAAAATGTGGTATGACCACGGAGCTAGAGCACGCTTGTACATGGTGGGTCAGGAAGTCATGGTCCTTATTCCGGTCCAGAAAGACAAGCTTCAGGCTGAGTGGGCAGGACCGTACAAAGTAGTTAGAAAGGTAAATGACGTGAACTATATCATAGAGTTACCTGACAGAAGACAGACAGAAAGAATGTACATGTCAACATAATGAAGCCATATGCTAATAGGACTGACATGGTGTTTGCAGTATGTAGTGCTGGGGAGGGGATGGATGAAGGAGACCCCCTTCTGGACTTTCTGAAAGAAAGCAAGCAGGAGTCCTCCATGGAGGCAGTCAAATTGTCTTCCCAGCTGGCCCCAGATAAGATCCAGGCAGTAATGGAGCTTTTAGCAGACTTTGCCCCACTGTTTAGCACCAAGCCTAGACTAACTCCCTTAGTGATGCATGATGTGGAGACAGGGATACAGACACTCATACAGCAGACAGCATATCAGGTGTCAGAGGCTGTCCAAAAGAACATTAGGAGGGAAGTGAAGGAGATGCTGGATTTAGGGGTAATCCAGAGATCCCTCAGCCCCTGGGCCTCATCCATAGTCCTTGTGCCCAAGTCAGATGGCTCTACTCACTTCTGTGTGGACTATCATAGACTGAATACAGTCATGAAGTCAGTTACCCACCCGATGCCCCGGACGGATGAACGTCTGGACAACTTGGGAGGAGCGACCTACCTTACAACTATTGACCTGACAAAGGGGTATTGGCAGGTCAAGTTAACTGACAGAGCTAGGGAGAGGTCAGTCTTCATCAGTCCAATAGGCTTATTTGAATTTAAAGTAATGCCTTTCAGAATGAAGAATGCCCCTGCCACTTTCCAAAGGTTGGCGAACCAGGTGTTAAATGGTACTGAGGAGTAGGCCGTGATGTACCTGGATGACATTGCCATCTTTAGTGCAAACTGGGAGGAACATCTGTCCCACCTTAGGGAAGTGCAGGGCAGGATACAGCTTGCTGGGCTCAGTGACAAAGCTAAGAAGTGCCAGGTGGCCATGGATGAAGTGGCATACCTTGGTCATGTTGTAGGCCATGGATAGCTCCATCCTAACCAAGCAAAAATAGAGGTGATCAAGGCATTGCCCAGACCAGAAATGCAGAAACAAGTCAGGAGTTTTCTAGGGACAGCAGGGTACTATATGAAATTTGTACTCAATTACAGTACCCTGGCTGCTCCCCTATCTGACTTGGTAAAGAAAAGGATGCCTAAGAAAATTACCTGGGAACCAGCCTGTGAAAAAGCCTTTACCAGACTGAAGGAGGCACTGTGCAGTATTGACAAGTCCTGACTATAGCAGACCTTTTATAGTTCAGACTGATGCCTCAGATGCGGGTATTGGGGCAGTACTGAGTCAGACATCCAACCAAGGAAAAGATCACCCGGTAGTGTACCTGAGTAAAAAGTTACTTCCCAGGGAGCAGGCACAGTCTACTGATGAAAAAGAGTGTCTTGCCAAAGTGTGGGCCCTAAAGAAGTTAGAGCCATACTTATATGGGCAGCATTTTGTGGTACAAACTGACTACAACCCCCTGGTTTGGCTGATGCAAATGGGAAAAACTAATGGTAGACTGTTAAGATAGAGTCTTACCTTACAAGGGTATGACATGACAATCTTACATAGGGCTGGAGAGACCAATCAGAACGCAGATGGCCTGTCGCAGGTTTATGAGGAGTGAACTAATTTGAGAAGCTCATCCCATGCAGGGGATAGAGCCCCCAAATTCAGTCTAGGTGGGGAGGATTGTAACGCTAGGCCAGCTGGTTATGATTGTTCTATGATTTTGTAATATAAAAATGTAGTATGAGATTGTCTCCATAAGACAGCTGGGCTATGGGTGCTCCCCCCCAGGTTTCAGTTAAAATGATAGGATATATATCAAACAGCAGTTCTCTGTAATGTGATTAACTTCCAAGACATTGCATTTTATGGCCTGTTGCTGCTTTGAAGTGGAAATGAAATGGGACTTTCTGAGTCTGCCAGAGGATGGAGATCATAATTATTTTATGATGTCTTAGAGGAATAAAACATGTTATATCACTATGGTGCTAAAAAGGTTATAAAATCCTTTGATCCTTGGAAGAGCGGGAAACCACAGAAGATCAAAGGAAAGGCTTGACGAAAAGACAGGCTTATAATTTGGGAAATGAGTTTTGCTGATGTCACCTTATTTAATATACATCCTGATAGGACATCCTGTTTGTATAATTTTTATATTCAAAAAGGAGGAGCTAACTGGCATCACAGAATGGGTGAAGACACAGGGTTTAAACTGTATTCTGTATTTCCACTGTGACACACATTTCTTTGTGGGCTCTTAGAAACAAGAACTAACTATAAGCACTGTAAGAAGGTAATACATTAGATAGAAAAGTCTAATTGTATTGTGGTAGGAGATTATGTTTATTCTTTAACCTTGTTCTTTCTAGTGATTGTATGCTTTGTTATATATGGTTCTGTGTTTACATTTTACATATTTTTATCCATTTTTAAGTAAATCTATATTTAAAAAGACTGCCTGGGTGTGTGTTCGAAGTTGTTTCGTTTGCACGTGATGTATGGAGGGTTAAGATTGACAAAACTGTTCATAAGCTTAATGGTGTTACCAAACTGGGAAATTGGAAGAATATACCTATGGTCTTTTATAGAATTTTAAGGGTTCATTTTGGATACCTGGTTAGGTGCCCTTAAGCAAAAGATATCTGGCATCCCCCGAAGATTAGATTATCTGAGCTGGTACATTTGGGTATGCTAGCATAAGGTTCACAGTTTGAATTCCCCAAAAACTTGAGACCAAAGGTGATTCTGACCCACAAGCAAACAGGAGAGTTACCCTGTTCTGTTACCTGTTCACAATACTGCGCTGGGAGGTTGGCATTGTGGGAGCAGAGGGCCTGACCTGCTGAGTGGGTTTGTGACAGTTGATATATCCACCAAAAGAGAATTAGAGTCAGCATTGGCTGGAGGAATAGTAGTGCTTACTGGGATGTCAACAAGGAGAGTAGTGCTATCAGAGTTAGCTAATGGAGCCATAGTATGTTCAGGATTTTTGCTAGAAGGAGTAGTGCTACTATGAGCACCAGAGGAGGTACTGGGAGAGAGCGCAAGAGAACCAATAATGGGATCTTCTGAAAGGGTATAGTATAGTGGATCAAATTTATGCTATATCATAAGGTGAAATGCATAAGCCTTATGTCCTCTTTTAGTGGCCCTTGTGCTCTGTACATGAAGTACAGAGCACAAGGGCCACTAATGGCTAGTGGTCATCAGAACCATCATTACAGTCTTCCTCCCTAATGCATTTTTTATTGACCAGATCAGATAAGGGGACAGAGTGGTGGTACCTGAAGAGAGGAAAGGTGGTGGAGTTATGACAACATGGCCGGCTGAGTGCAGGAGCTGTGCCTACTGAGCACTTCTGATACACTCTCTTTAATGCTGGAATAAATAGTTCTAGCCTTATCTCTCCTTCTGGTCTATTATTTGTTGTCCCGATAATGTTTCTTTTTTCAGAGTATGTATAGGTATGTCTAAGAGCTACCAGCAATCCTGCAAGATTCTGCAGCATGCTACAGAGAGGAATTTCCTGTCGAGAAGACGTTGAAACTTCCTTTCAATAGAGGAGATGAGAAAACCTCACCCGCTGGTCGACCCAAGTGCAGTTTCGAGGCAGGTAAAACCTTTCTATTTAACATTAACACAGGAATCAGGTACTTCTGCAGTATATTCTGTTTTAGTGGGTAAAACTGGGATAGAAGGGGCGAGTGGCATGGATGGAAATCTCACTGCTGAATGAGTGTCAGGCAGTTTATGAGGGTTAAGAGAGGATTTGCTGTCACATGTCTCTGTAAACAGGTTTTCCTTAATTTCAGTGCCCTTGGAGGAACTGGAGGTACAGACTCCCGTGTTGCCTGAAGTGAATCAAGGACTTGGGCCTTCAAGTAGGATCCTGTGTCCTAAGTCATATATAATTCAGCAAACTGAGGTTGTTGAACTAGGTGGTGTAGATGGGGAAGTACTGAAACCGGATACAGGGACTGCTCTAGAGGCTGAAGTAAATACACAGGAGCTTTCAAATGGCAATGGAAAGGAGAAGGAGGGTAAACCCCCCTGAATGTTTAAATGAGAATGGAAGTGATATGCTGGATACAAATTTGGAAGTTATTGCTACACACTCCCATACTGGAATTAAAACTCCCGCTCCTTATTTCAGCAGTCTATAATCACATTCCTGCAGTCTTCCATTTGTAAAAGAAATCTTTTTTTAAACCCCGAAATGGCATCTTCAGCAAAACCAGGCTGGCTAGACAGCTGGAAAGACAAGACAAAAATGAGAAAACAGATGAGCGGCAACATAAAGAAGGGTCAAAAAAGGAAAATACTGAACAGCCACAGGGTCAGACCCCCCCCCCCACAGTGAGAAGCAGGGAATCAAGATGCTCCCAAGTCTTATGAAAACCATAAAACTTCTCAGGATTCAGAGTTCAATACAACTCCTCTACGACAATCACTATTAGAGGAACTTAGAACAAGGTTTGTAAATATAAATTTAGCCATAGCATCTCTGGATCAAAATTTCACAGATATAGTTGAAAAGCTTAATATGGTCACATTAAGATCTGACCAGTTCGAGCAAAGGTTGACAAATATGGAGGAAATGGTCCCAAAAATATCTATGGACCTGTTAGTGGTCAACAAAGAACTAGAATCCTTAAAATCTAAGGTGGAAGATCTAGAAACTAGATCCAGATGTGCAAATATTAAGATAGGCAAGTTGCCAGTGGGTATTGAGGTGGAGAATTCCTTGACTTACTGTGAACAAATGCTCTCTTCAGTTATGGGGCTTAATTACCCAGGTGAGAAAATCAAGTTAGATAGGGTTCTTAGATCATTTGGCTCTAGAAGAGATGATGGCAGTCCCAGATTTATGTTTGTTAAAACACTAAGGTTCCAGGATAAGGAAAACATTCTCTCTAAAGCAAGGCAAGCAAAAGGTCTTGTGTACAAAGGCATGGCATTGCAAGTGTTTCCTGACCTGCCTCCCTCTATTCTGGCAAAACGCAAACCTTTTGAGGGTGTCAGAGACCAGTTACGAAAGCATGGTATCTCATTCTCTTTATTATACCCCTCAAAACTTCGGGGTTTCCTAGAAGGAAATGCATTTTTTTTCTCCATATCACAAGAAGCTATGGAGTTTTTGAAGAACAAGTTGCATAAAGATTTAACATCCTCTTCAGCTTCTAATACATAAGATATAGCGGGAAATTCAAAACTGAGGAGCTTGGTCTATGCTGGGGAGGGGGAGGAGCAGGTGTTAGAAAAGGAACACATTTAACATACTACAAGGAGATAAGGTAAAGGAACTTACTATGGATCTTAGGAAAAGTAATAACATACAATGGATATTATTTAGTAAATAATAGCGAGGGGACAGAGGGAGTTAGCTCAAGTGTTAACACCTAAACACACACTTAAAACAAGTCATCTTTAAAGTTAATTGGGAGGAAATGGCTCTTCTGGACTTAGAAGAGCTTATTGCTTGGGAACAAGTACTTAGTTTAAAGCAGGTGATCCACATTATTGGGTGGGGGGAAGGGGGTTATATTGTTTAAAAGATGTAGTCAGGAGAGGAATAGAAGCTGGATTAAGTAGTATTTCTGACCATTGGGGTATTGCTGTTAAAACTTAAAGGGGAGTTCTGATTGACAAATTTGCACTGCCACCTGTCTCATGGGCAATAAGTAGGTTTCAAGGTTCTTTTTGTCTATTTTTCGTGTTTGTTTTTCTTTATTATGATAGTACAACCTCTTAGAATACTAACCTGGAACCTACATAGAGCCAAAATTATGGTAAAACTCAGATTGTTAATTATCTAAATAAAAAGAAGATTGATTGTGTTCTTTTGCAGAAAACCCATTTTGAAAAGAGAGATGTGGTCTATTTTTTTAACCTCTTCCAGGCAATAGGTGTCTCCACATCTTTTGCAGGGATCGCTAGAGGTTCTGCTATTTTTATTAAAACATGTTTAAAACCTAATATAATACACTCTGAAGTGGATTTAGAAGGAAGATGGGCAAAACTTAAGGTTTGTATTGAGTAAGTACAGATAATAATAATGATAATTTTATTTATGTAGCGCAATTCAAAATATCAAAGTGCTTTACATAAAAACATATAAACCAGTCACATAAATAAATCAGATTTCCAATTAAAATACACATAAATATATCACTTCACATAAATCCATCCAGCTTAATTTAACATTCTCAAAAACATCCGATGTTAAAAGCTACTCTGAATAAATAGGTTTTTAAATCAGTCTTAAAGCTCTCTGCGGTCCTGCACTTTCTAATCTGATGAGGTAGAGAGTTCCACAGAGTTGGTGCCATGAACATAAATGCCCTGGTGTCAGATGTCTTTAACTGCACCCTGGGAACCTCTAACAAAGCCCTCATCAGTTGAGCGGAGAAGCCTGCCAGGGCTGTAGGGAATCAGGAGCTCTTGTAGATAGCTCTTTCCCTGTCCATGCAGGGCTTTGTATGTCAGAAACCTGACCCTGAAGGTGGTCCACCACTGTATAGGCAGCCGGTGCAGACTCTGCTGCACAGGGGTAATATGACTGGAATGAGAAGTCCCAATCAATAATCGTGCCACAGCATTCTGCACCAGCTGCAAGCAGAGGACATCAACACCTGGAAGCCCCAGGTAAAGGGAGTTGCAGTAGTCAAGGTGCAAGGTCACAAAGGCATGGATCAACGTGGGCAAATCATCAGACAGAACAAGGTGCTTAATTCTGGCGATGTTCCTAAGATGGTAAAAGGAAGACTTGATGACTGCCAACACTTCTCACGCAGTGTTAGTCCATCGTCAAGGACTAACCCCAGATTTCACACCCGTTCAAAGGTAGGCAGTTGTACCCCTTTGAGCCAAAGCCCAGAGGGTAATCCTACCACTGGCCTCTCTATCCAGCACCCCAGATCCACCACCAACACCTCAGTCTTTCTGGAATTCAATTTCAACCAGCTGGACTTCATCCAGTCAAGGATCATCACTAGACAGCTGTTAAACATAGAGATCACATTATCCTTGTCAGGTGCAAAAGACAGATAGAGCAGTGTATCATCAGCATAGCAATGAAAACTCAGCCTATACCATCTTACAATGTCTCTGAGGGGCAGCAAATACACTGTGAACAACATGGGGGAAAGCACCGAGCCCCGAGGGACCCCGCACAGCAGAGAGAATGGCTGTACATAGAGACATAGAATCTGATGGCAGATAAGGACCGCTTAGCCAACCCAGTCTGCCCATTTCCCTGCCTAATGGATAAGCTGCAGATCCTAGTTAACCAATTGCCTACTTCTTCCTACCGCCACCCCCTAGAATTGCCTTATGACTGTCCCATGCATTCTTGAATTCCACCACTGTTTTTGACTCCACAACCTCCTCTGGAAGGCCGTTCCATGCTTCCACAACCCTCTGTGTGAAAAAAATACTTCCTTACATTACCTGTGAGCCACCCCCATCTTCAAATTGTGCCCTCTTATTCTTGCACACCTCTTTTTCTGAAAGATGCTACCCTCTTGGATTTTGTTGATTCCCTTGAGGTACTTTAAAGTTTCTATCATGTCTCCCACTCCTTCCTTCCCTCAAGGGTGTACATATTAAGCTCCTTCAGTCTCTCTTCATATGTCTTCTGGTGCAGACCCTGCACCATTTTAGTTGCCCTCCTCTGGACTGCCTCCATTCTGTCTATGTCTTTGCAGAGATTAGGTCTCCAGGACTGCACACAGCACTACATATGGGGTCTCACCAGCTGTCTGTACAGAGGGATAATAACTTCCTGTTTTCTACTGGTGATGCCTCTCCCTATGCATTCCAGTATCCCCCCAACCCTCCTTATTACCCTCTCACAATGTTTTCCCACCTTTAGGTCATTTGATACGACTACCCCCCAGGTCCCTTTCCATTTTTGTTGTTGTTAGTATCTCACCCCCCATTGTGTACTCTTCCCCTGGGTTTTTGTTTCCCAGGTGCATTTCCTTGCACCTCTTAGCATTGAATCTAAGCTGCTACATTTGACCATTCCTCCAACCTTACCAAGTCCCTTCTCATCCTTTCCACCCCACCCTGTGTATCAACTCTGTTGCAGATCTTTGTGCCATCTGCAAAGAGACATATTTTTCCTTCCAGTCCCTCTGCAATGTCACTTACAAAGACATTGAAGAGGACCAGGCCTACTACTGAACCCTGCGGTACCCCACTAGTAACCCCCCCTTTCTTCAGAATGGACTCCGTTTACTATTACCCTCTGTGTCCTGGTCTCCATCCAATTTTATACTCAGGCTACCATCTTGGGACCCACTCCCAGGCTGGCTAACTTGTATATTAATCTTTTGCGTGGGACTGTCAAATGCCTTGCTAAAGTCTAGGTAAGCCATGTCCACAGCTCCTGCCTGATCTACTACTTTGGTCACCCAGTCAAACAAATCTATTAGATTCATCTGACATGACCTTCCTGCTGTGAATCTATGCTGCCTTGGGTCCTGTGCCCCTCTGGCCTCTAGGTACTCAACAATTCTTTCCTTCAGAAGTAATTATATCATTTTCCCTATCACTGAGGTTAAACTAACAGGTCGGTAGTTTCCTGCTTCTGCTCTGCTCCCATTTATGTGAAGTGGAATAACATCTGCCCTCCTCCAGTCCTCAGTTACCACCCCATCCTCCCATGATTTGTTAAAGAAGGTAGTCAGTGGTGTCCTTTGTCCACCTTCAGTTTTAAGAGTTCTTTCAGAACCCTTTCTTCTGTGAATGGGCTGATATCAACTACTGTATCCAGAGTGTTTCTACTGTTTGGTTTAGGTTCCTTCCCCTCTTCATTTATGAATACTGAGCAAAAATATTTGTTTAGTATCTCTGCCAGTTCACAGTCCCCCTCTGCTCAGCCCCTATCCCCTTTATTAAGGCTCACTATCCTTCCCTTGGTCTTCCTTCACTCCCTGATGCACCTGTATATGTAAAAGGTTTTATCCCCTTCTTAACTGATTTGGCTATCTTTTCCTCAGTTTGGTCCTTTGCTGTTCTGACTGCCTTCCCAGCTTCCTTTTGCTTTAACTGATACAATTCTCTGTCCTGCTTCTTCTGTGATTCCTTGTACTTCCTGAATGCTTTCTTTTTCTCTTGAACCTTCCCTGCCACCTCCTTTGAAAACCATAGTGGTTTCTTACATCATTTAGTTTTGTTTATTTGCTTCACACAAAGGCTTGTTGCCTCTGTGATGGCAGTTTTGGTTATTCCCCATTGTTCTTCCAGCCCTCCTTCCTGTCCATTTGCTAGTGCGTTCCTTCAGCACTCACCCATTTTGTCAAAGTCAGCCCTCCTAAAATCCAGTACCTTTGCCATTGTATGGCTTGACTCTACTGCTGTGTTTATCGTGAACCATACTGTTCGATGGTGCTAGTTCCCAGATGGCTACCCACTTCTACATCTATGATCCTCTCTCCATCTCCATTTGAGAGTACCAGGTCTAAGATTGCTCCTTCTTGAGTGGGTTCCAATCATAGTTGTCTAAGGCATGCCCCCTGTAGAGCATCTAGAATAACCCCACTCTTAGATGTGGCTGCTGCAACTGCACTCCAGTTAGCATCTGGCATATTCAGATCCCCCATCAGCAATATCTCCCCTTTTTCTGCCATTATAAGGATACTTTCTATCATCCCTGATACCACCTTCTGAGACCTACTGGCAAGGAAGGCATAGAACCATCTGAGAACTGGACCAGCAAAGCCACAGATAACCCTCAAGAATTTGAGCAGAACCCCATGGTCCACAGTGTCTAATGCAGAGGAAAGATCCAGAAGCATCAAGATGGAGTGATGCTTCTGGTCTCTTGCCATCAAATAACACTGATTAGTGTCTATACACCTAATGTGGAAGATCTAAAATGTTTTACCAATATATTCCTGCAGGTTTCCATACTAAATACCCCAGTAATAACTGGAGGTGACGTCAACCTAGCTCTCGCTTCTATGGACAGGGCTCATTCTGTTTCAGAATGGAAAGTAAAGACAGTTGAATTAATTATTTATTATGTCCATGAATTAGTCTTGTTGGACCCCTTCCATACATTATACCCAAATCTAAATAATTTTTTTTTCTAAAGTTTACAACTGTTTATCAAGAATAGATTTTTTCTTATCTCTAGCTCACTCATACATACAGTCAGATTTGTGAGATATCATGCTCTCTTAATTTCTGACCATGCTTCCTGTTATATGGAAATAGACCTTCTAAAGAATGAAGATCCTATTATAAACAAATGGAAATGTCATCATTTTTATTACAAGAGCCACAATTTATTATTTTGTTGAAGAAGGAGATCACTGTCTACTTAGAACATAATCCTCCAGAGGAGTTTTCCTGGTCTACTATTTGGGAGTCCCTGAAATTATATCTAAGAGATTACATTAAACAATATGAGGTCAATGTTGGGGAAAAAACAGAACATTTCTGGAACAGATAGAACGCAAGTTAATCCTGGAAGAAGAAGCTTATGCTGAGACAGGCAATGCAGAAGACAGAATAAAAATTATGTTCCTTAGAGAAAAAATGGAGAGGGCTACTCAGGTAAAAGCAGAAAAACGAATGTATAGATCAAGGGCTAAGTATTACCTTTTTGCAGATTCACCCTTGAAATAGTTGGCCTATCAGTTAAATGTTTAAGATAATCAAAATAGGATAGATTGTGTTACCTCTTTGGAGGGGAAAAAATGTTGGACCCAGGTCAGATAAATAGAGAATTTGTAAACTACTGTATTTCAAGGTGTTATATCAAAAGGATGGTTTTACACCTGTTACTGAGATTCAAGAGTATTTAAAAAAATTGATTTGCCTCAGATCTCTGAGTTAGATAGGTTTAGTCTTAATAAGGAAATTAAGGTGGAAGAGGTAGATTATGTAATATCTAACATGCCAATTAATAAGTCACCAGGATCAGATGGGTATTCTGCTGAATGTTATAAAGCTTTTAAGAGAGAACTGGCCCCTCTTATGGTCCATTTGTTTAAAGCTTTTCAGACACAAGGAGATTTTCCAGCTTCATGTAATGAGGCATCTATAATTTTACACTTGAAAAAAGATAAGCCTTCTGACCTTTGTGGGTCATATAGATCCATATCATTAATAAATAATGATTATAACATTTGTGCTAATATTTTGGCCAATAGAATTGCAAGCCTCATTCCAAATATTATACACCCAGACCAAAATGGGTTTGTAATGGATAGGAGACTAAATCATAGTGTTGGAAAGCTTTAAACCTTTTGGATCCCTCTCTGATCAGGTAGGGTGGGAATTTTTATTTAATCTTTTGGTGGCTTTTGGCATTTAGGGAAAATTCTTAGATTAGATAAAAATGATATACTATTCACTTCGGGCCTTAGTTAAAACAAATCACAATTCTTCTCCGTACTTTAGTCTACAGCGTGGCACTAGGGAGGGTTGCCCTTTATCACCTCTACTTTTTGCCCTGTTTATAGAACCTTTGGCTACATTAATTAGAAAATATACCAGGGTTAAAGGTGTTAACATTGGGGGGCGGACACACAAAATATCATTAAATGCAGATGATATTTTGTTATTTCTAAGTGACCCAATTCATGACTTTGAAAGGTTACTTCAGGTAGTTGCAGACTTTGGCATATATTCAGGTTATAAAATCAATTGGGGTAAGACTGAGGCCATAATAATCTCAAAAGGTGAAGATTTATTTCAGAAACATCCATTATATAAATTTCATAAACCTTATATGAGATATCTAGGGGTCTTCATATCCCCAGATAAAAATTTACTCTACGACCTAAATTTTCTACCCAGGTTTGAAAAAATTAAGCAGGATCTGGTAAGATGGCAAAATCTTCCTTTAGTCTTGCTAGGTCAGATCAATATTATTAAAATGGTTATTTTGCCAAGGATTTTATTCCTGTTTCAAGCACTTCCAATTATAATTCCCAAAACATTCTTTGACCTACTGAATAGGGCTATTAATAAATTTCTTTGGAAACATAAGACACCAAGAATTGCTTATAAGAAATTGCAATTACCAAAGAAAAAGTGTGAGTGAGTGAGGGGGTATGTCTCTGCCTAATTTTGAGCACTTTTACCTGGCAGACAAATTGAAGTGTCTGGGTTACTGGTTTCAAGGAGGGGAGGGGCTGCCAGCATGTTTCCATACAGAGACAGAAAATATCCCATTTCCAGTCTTAACACATAGCATTGGAGTAAATTTAAATAATTTTAAAACTGATTGTTACTCTAACATCTTGCACTCAACCAGGACTACACATTTAGCATGGAATACACTGATGAAACTACTGGTAGAGTGAACACTATGGTTTTCTGTGCACCTATTACTAAAAACTATCATTTTTCCCCTTCAGTGGAAGGAGGACTGATACAGAAAGAGCTTGTAGAAAAAGGAATCTCCGTGGTGGAGGATTTTCTGATTAATGATGCAGTTTCCACTTTTGAGGAGTTGCGAAAGAAATGTGGGTTAACTCAGAATGCATACTTTCCATATTTACAGGTCAATGATTTCATTTATAGGAAGAATCGAAACTCTTTACAATTAATTAAGGGGAAGGTGGAGTTTTTCTTTTTTTTATCACATATATGTTTATTGAGTTTTCATGGACAGAAATTTTACAACAAATTGTCACGTCTGCATCCATCTCAGTGATGCACTACACACTGCTAGTTAACAAAAATATTACTGATTTGAGTTACGATAAAACTAATACACTTCTAAAGTTAGCCTAATGGAGTACATTCCAGTATATTAAAACATAATTGCTACAGTAGTAGCCACAGACATTGGCAGCTATTTCCTGAAATTTCTGTGGTATTTCTAGAGAAATCTCCTGCTTTCTGCATTTCCACAGTAAGGGCAGCAGAGAGAAACTCTTTAGAAATTTCACGAAATCTGAAAATAGCTGGCAATGTCTGTGGCTACTACTGTACTTTCACCCTCACAGCTGTCCTCTTTAGTAGAAGGCATATGTATGTAATGTGAGAGGTTGTTACCGTTAAATACAGTCAAACATATTTATGAATAACATGATCCATACAGGTGAGAGAAAAATAAGTATTATCAAGAAAAGAGTAGTGAAGAGAGATAGTGAGAGGAGAACTACCTTTCCCAATCGGATAAGCACACTTCACTCGTTACCATTCAGGCTCCTCTAAGTCATCCCTCGATTACAACACACCTGAAAGTAGTGGGTGGGTTGCCTGGAGGTGGAAAGGGGGCTTTACACAGTGCCGAGTTCAGGAACAAACCCAATTTCAAGTAATAAAAAGATAATTTACCCTTATTTTCATACATTAGCCTTTCAAATGTGGCCAGCCTTGCTATCGCTGAGTGCCAGAGGGAGACGAGGGGAGGGTTGTGGTTGTCTCCAAGATAAGAGCAGCAGCCTTTTTGCTTCCAGTAAAGTGACCAACAGCCAGCTTAAATGAGGCCATGGCAGGGAACCCACAGGGGATTGATTCCCCTAACAAAAGGAGTGGGCTGGTGATATCAATGGGAACCCCCAATATTCCAGAGCAATCCATTACTATAGCATTCCAAAATTTCAACAACGTTGGACATTCCCACATAATATGCAGCATATTTTCAGGGCTCCGCCCACATCTCCAACATTGAGCATGCGGTAAGATACCCCATGACTGAAGGATCGCAGGTGTATGACACCACCTAAGCAAAATCTTAAGTTGGATCTGCTGACTCCTAACATCTTGGTACGCTGAATGGGCAAGATGGGGGCATTTGGACCACATGTCTCCAGTAATGATGAGATGGAGTTCTTCACTCCAAGCCCTCCTACAAGAGTCAGTATGATCTGGTTCTGCTTCCTGCCAGATATTATAGAATTTACCAGCCATACCTTTTAAAGATATTTTATTGTGTAACTGTGCCAACCAGTCCCATTTTGGATCCCTTGTCGCTAATGTCTTAGTCGCATGAATTACATTACGGATCTGCAAGTATCTCCAAAAATCCCTGGATGGTAGGGAGTATTTTTCCCTCAATTGTGCAAAAGACAACAAGACACTGGAATTGTCCATATACAGATCTTGAATAACGCATATCGCTTTATTTTCTCATTCCAGCCAATGGAGCATTTCATTATCCACTGTAAGAAGTGGATTATGCCAAAGTGCCTGGTATCGATGAGGTATGAGTCTGACTGTCTTCGGAGTATTGGAAGCTGCCATAATGCTAAACCATGCCCAAGATGTTTCAGCCATTACTAGTGTAAGTTGAGTGATGGTCCTGCATACGCTGGTCAAAAGAGTTCTCAAAGGGGTTTTGAACATTGACTGTGTTTCTAGTGACACCCATTGTGGTGAGATGGTGCAGGAGGGGGCAAACCATTTTGTAGCCTGCACAGAAGTATAGGCCCAATGGTAACCCTGTAGCCATGGGAGTCCTAGACCACTTCTGGTCCAGTGCGCCTACAGCTTTCTGCTGCTCCACTGGGGAGTCTTGCCCTCCCAAATAAATGAGGCAATTATCTTGTCCAATTTGTGAAACACCTGACTGGGCAAGGCAATTGGTAGATTGTTAAGTAGATATGCCACTCTGGGTAGTAGTAGCATGCGGATTGTCGCCACCTTTCCAGTAAGAGAGAGAGAGATTAAAGCACTTCCATCTACTAACCTCCACCGATAGCGAGGAAATTAAAGGATTAAAGTTCTCCGATATTAGATTGTGCCATTGAGCTGGAACCTTGATACCAAGGTAGGAGAAACCAGTTGGGGCCCATGCCAGTGTAAGGTCTTGCAGGAATAGCCTTGTGCAGGCTACGTTGAGGAGCATAACACTGGTCTTACTCTGGTTAATTCATAGCCCAGATAGTTGTGCAAATTTGTCTAATATCTTCAGAACTTTAGGGAATGAGTCCCTAGGGTGGATCAGAGTTAACAGCAAATCATCCGCATAAGTGGCTGTGAGATACTCCTTTTGGCCCACCTTTATACCCTTAACCTCCTCCGAAACCTGAAACATTCGAATGAGTGGGTCTAAGGCCATCAGAAATAACAAGGGAGATGGGGGCAACCTTGCTGGGTGCCCCTCTGCAGGAGAAAGGAAGGAGAGATGTCCTTGTTAGTTAGTATCTTGGCCAAGGGGGCATTATATAGCACCTTAACCCATTGCTGAATTTTAATTGCCAATCCATAATGACGCAAAACCTCATTTAGATAGGGCCATTCCAGTGAATCAAAGGCCTTAGTGAAATCCACTACTAATGCCGCCATAGGATCCTTGGAGTGCACTGCAATCCACTTCAGGTCCAAAACTAGCCTAATATTATCAAATGCAGCTCGTCCTTTAGTAAACTCCACTTGGGAGGGATGAATAATGGATGGCAGTGCCTTTGTTAGCCTCATGGCAAGCACTTTGGCCACTACCTTACTGTCTACTGAGATAAGGGAGATTGGCCAAGAGTTGGCACAATTGACAGGATCATCTGTCTTTTTCAGAATGAGGGTGATCAGAGCCTCCCTCATTGAAGGCGGAAGGGTACCGACCCCATGGGCTTCTTGCAGCACAGCGAGTAAGGGAGCACTAATATCTGCCCCCAGCATCTGGTAAAGTTCTGCGGTCACCCCATCTGGCCACAGAGACTTACCAGGAGACAGCTGGGTCAGGGCTGACATCACCTCCCCCTCTGTGAATGGCTGGTCCAACGTTCTCTGTATGTTCTCCGGCAGCTGAGGAGTGACTGCCTTTGTGCACAAGTCCCCAATTTGCATCTCTAAATAACTAGGCTGTAAGGTAGAGTGTGTTTGTTACAGCCTTTCATAAAAGTGCTGCATACATGCATTAAGTTTTTGAGGTGATGAAACCACCTCACCATCTATATTTCTAAGGGCATGTATCCTAGAGGATGCCTGCTGTTTTCTTAATTGATATGCCAAGAATTCCACCCCCCCCCATCTCCTTCCCAATAAAGGTGCTTAGATCTAAAAAGTGCCCATTCGGCCTTCTGATATAATATGGTATTAATACGATACTTCAGCCCTACAATATCCCTAAGAAGATTTGCGTTGGCTCCCCCTTCCCCTGGACCTCTGAAACTAGTCTCAAGTGTTACAAGCTCCCACTGCAACTCGTCTAGTTCTGCTCACCTCAGCTTGTTTCGATATGCAGAATAGGCCATGATGTGCCCCCGCAGAACTGCTTTAAAAGCCTCCAAAACCGTGGCTGCAGGTGTCAACTGCATGATTAAATGAGAAGTAGTCCCTAGTGACTTTCCTCATTTGGTCACAAAAGTCAGGGTCATGAAGAAGAAGAGGGTTGCACGTCCATCTAGTGCCTGACCTTCCTTGACCCAAGGGAGTATAACAGCAAGCAACAAGTGCATGGTCTGATACCAAGATATTATGGCTTTTAGCACAGGAAATATCTTTAGCTGCGGCAGAGTTAGCCAGTCAAAAATCAATCCTGCTGGAGGTTGTATGGACTGCAGAGAAGAATGAGTAGTTACATCCAGATGGGTATTCTCTTCGCCACACGTCCACCATGCCCCATTCATTTATAATTTCCCTCAATCTCCTCCACACTCTAGGATGCGATTGAGGGGTCATTTTAGATTTGTCCAGGAAGGCATCCAGAACAAAGTTAAAGAACCCACCCCAAAAGATCGGAATCTGTGGGTGATCCATTGTTAAGGACGTTATAGCTTTGTTGAGATCCAGCAGGACATCCGGCTGGTCTACATTAGGGCCATACAGGTTAGCCAAAACCACCCATCCCCCTGGGAAAACAAACCTGGCCACAATCCAACAACCCTGATTATCAGTAACAACCCATTCCTGAACCCATGAGCATGATTTTATGATTAGTATTGCCACCCCTTTAGACTTGCTAGTTGCTGAGCTTGCTAAAACAGTGCCAACCCATGCTTTTTTTAAGCCACTGTACATTTCTTGCAGTGAGGTGAGTCTCCTGGACTGGGCAATATCTGCCTGCAAGGAATGTAGGTGCTTAAGGACCATAGTTCTTTTGACTGGGTGGTTTAATCCATTCACATTCCATGATACCAGATTAATACTCTCCTTTGTGTTCCATGCCATATTGTTGGATTTAGAAAAGAAGTCAGTACTCACCATCTGTATCCAGATAAAGTAAAGGGGAACAGCAGAGAATTCACTGAGTTAGGGATGAGAAGTTGGCAGGAAAGATTGAAAAGAAGAAGATCTGTCCAACAGAACAGCTCCCAGTAAGAGCCTAATAGCTTAATCTGGTTCAAGGTCAGTTGGCATTCATCCATATCCCCCTACCCCGGGTCGTGCCTGAAAATAGGCAGGATTTGTCTAGTGCACTTACCTGGTCAACAAAAACTAAATAAAAAAAAAAAATAATATGCAAACACAAACAATTATGCTAACACTATTAACTGAACAACCTAAAGTTGGTTGTTCCCCAAAAATAAGTGTATACCCACCAAGGAGATACCCTTTAAAGGAATAAGTAATTTTTACAACAGTCAGAAACTCTTTATATTGAGCAACATACTAATCTAAAAGTGAAGAGGTGTACATGCGTGATACCAGCCCCTTGGGAAAGGTAATCAGCCACACTGACTTATCACTCAAAGGGGGTATAGAGAGAAAGCTGCCAGAAACTGTCCTCTCCATCCCCAGCAAAAACATGACTTGGAGAAGTTGTCAGGGGTTAACTAAGTTCCAATTGGTTAAGGGGCAGGGGGGATGGGGGTAGCTAATGAAAAGGGGGAAGAAAATACTGAGAACAAAATAGGGAAGTGAAGTGTGAAAAGAAGACACCCATTAACAGAAGGCATCCATACAGTCTTTAACTCCACCCAGATCCCAAGAATAGCTAAATGAGCCTGCCATCTGGGCATTCCACCGCCTCCCACCTTCGGCCTAAGGATATTATAAGGCTTGTATCACGGGTCATGTGCAACACATGTAGCCAAGCAGGCCAGCTATTCCATAAGGTGGTGGGGGAAGTCTCCAGTCTTCAATTTAAACCTGAGATACCCTGGCAATAACACCAGGCACAAAGGTGGACTTTGGGGCTAAATAAATTTACCAGTCTAACAATAGAAACCAGAAACATATAGCCTTTACATTCCATACTGTAACCACACATAACAAAAGCCTCCATTGTTAACAATAGTTGCTTCCTTCTGAGTCAATGGGTGGGCATCCGTGGATGCCACAGCCGCATAGGTCAAAAGTCCAGGTCATACAGGATAGTCCAACAGATTCTGCTTATTTTTGGTATAGAAACATAGAATTTGATGGCAGATAAGGACCGCTTGGCCGGCCCAGTCTGCCCATTTCCCTACTTAATGGATAAGCTGCAGATCCTAGTTAACCAGCAGCCTACTTCTTTCTACCCCCACCCCCTAGAATTGCCTTATGGCTGTCCCATGCATGCTTGAATTCAGCCACTGTTTTTGACTCCACAACCTCCTCCGGAAGGCTGTTCCATGCATCCACAACCCTCTCTATGAAAAAATACTTCTTCACATTACCACTGAGCCGCCCGCCCCATCTTCAAATTGTGCCCCCTTGTTCTTGCACACCTCTTTTTTTGAAAGATGCTACCCTCTTGGACTTTGTTGTTTCCCTTGAGGTACTTGAAAGTTTCTATCATGCCCCCTCTCCCTTTCCTCGAGGCTATACATATTAAGCTCCTTCAGTCTCTCTTCATATGTCTTCCAGTGCAGACCCTGCACCATTTTAGTACCCTCCTCTGGACAGCTTCCATCTTGTCTATGTCCTTGCAGATTGGGTCTCCAGAACTGCACACAGTACTCAGATGGGGTCTCACCAGCTGTCTGTACAGAGGGATAAAACTTCCAGTTTTCTACTGGTGATGCCTCTCCCTATGCATCCCAGTATCCCCCCAGCCCTCCTTACTGCCCTCTCACATTGCTTGCCCACCTCTAAGTCATCTGATATGACTACCCCAGGTCCCTTTCCATTTTTGTTGTTAGTATCTCACCCCCCATTATGTACTCTTCCCCTGGGTTTTTGTTTCCCAGGTGCATTACCTTGCACTTCTTAGCTTCAAATCTAAGGTGCCATACATTTGACCATTCCTCTAACCTTGCCAAATCCCTTTTCATCCTTTCCACCCCACCTTGTGCATCAACTCTGTTGCAGATTTTTGTGTCATCTGCAAAGAGACATACTTTTCCTTCCAGTCCCTCTGCAATGTCACTTCAAAAGACATTGAAGAGGACCGGTCCTAATACTGAACCCTGCGGCACCCCACTAGTAACCCCCCTTCCTTCAGAGTGGACTCCATTTACTATTACCCCCTGTGTCCTATTCTCCAGCCAATTCTTTACCCAGGCTATCATCTTGGGACTCACTTTCAGGCTGGCTAACTTGTATATTAATCTTTTTGTGTGGGACTGAATCAAATGCCTTGCTAAAGTCTAGGTAGGCCATGTCCACAGCCCCTCCCTGATCTACTACTTTGGTCACCCAGTCAAAGAAATCTATTAGATTAATCTGGCATGACCTTCCCACTGTGAATCCATGTTGCCTTGGGTCCTGTGCCCCTCTGGCCTCTAGGTGCTTGACAATTCTTTCCTTCAGAGTGATTCCATCATTTTCCCTATCACTGAGGTTAAACTAACAGGTCTGTAGTTCCTGCTTCTGTCCTGCTCCCACTTTTGTGAGGGGAATCACATCTGCCCTCCTCCAGTCCTCAGGTACCACCCCATCCTCCATGATTTCTTAAAGAGGGTAGTCAGTGGCGTCACTAGTTCTACCTTAGTTCTTTAGAATTCTGGGATGAATCCATCAGGCCCCATTGCTTTGTCCACCTTCAGTTTTAGAGTTCTTTCAGAACCCTTTCTTCTGTAAATGGGCTGGTATCAGCTTCTGTATCCAGAGTGTTTCTCTGGTTTGTTTTAGGTACCTCCCCCTTTTCGTTTGTAAATACTGAGCAAAAATATTTGTTTAGTATCTCTGCCTTTTCACAGTCACCCTCTGCCTACATCCCTCCCCTTTATGAAGCCTCACTATCCCTCCCTTAGTCTTCCTTTGCTCCCTGATGTACCTAAAAAAGATTTTATCCCCCTTCTTAACTGAGTTGGCTATCTTTTCCTCAGTTCGGGCCTTTGCTGTTCTGACTGCCTTCCCAGCTTCCTTTTGCTTTAACTGATACAATTCTCTGTCCTGCTCCTTCTGTGATTCCTTGTACTTTCTGAATGCTTTCTTTTTCTCTTGAACCTTCACTGCCACCTCCTTTGAGAACCATAGTAGTTTCTTACATCGTTTTGTTTTATTTATTTGCTTCACACAAAGGCTTGTTACCTCTGTGATGGCAGTTTTTATTATTCCCCATTGTTCTTCCACCCCTCCTTCCTGCCCATTTAACATAGAAACATAGAAACATAGAAATATAGACTTTGACAGCAGATAAGGACCGCTAGGCCCATCTAGTCTGCCCATTTCCCTACCTACAGGATGGGCCGCAGATCCTAGTTAACCAACAGCCTATATCTTCCTGCCCCCATAAGAATTGCCTTATGTCTATCCCATGCATTCTTGAATTCTCCCACAGTTTTAGACCCCAGAACTTCCTCAGGAAGGCTGTTCCATGCATCCACTACCCTCTCTGTGAAATAATACTTCCTCACATTGCCCTAGAACCGCCCTCCTTCTATCTTTAAATTGTGTCCCTTGTTCTTGCAAGTCTTTTTCTGAAAGATGCCACCCTCTTGGACTTTGTTGATTCCTTGAGGTACTTGAAAGTTTCTATCATGTCCCCCTCTCCTTCTTTCCTCAGGGTATACATATTAAGCTCCTTTAGTCTCTCCTCATACGGCTTCTCTTGCAGACCCTGCACCATTTTAGTTGCCCTCCTCTGGACTGCCTCTATCCTGTCTATGTCCTTGCAGAGATGGGGTCTCCAGAACTGGACACAGTATTCCAGATGGGGTCTCACCAACTGTCTGTACAGAGGGATAACAACTTCCTGTTTTCTGCTGCTGATCCTCTCCTATACAACCCAGTATACCCCAGCCCTCCCTACTGCCTTCTCACATTGCTTACTAACCTTAATGTCATCTGATATGATTACCCCAGGTCCCTTTCCTGTTTTGTTGTTGTTACTACCTCCCCACCCATTGTGTATTCTTCCTCTGGGTTCTTATTTCCCAGGTGCATTATTTTGCACTTTTTGCACTGAATCGAGCTGCCATCGTCTGACCATTCCTCGAACCTTGCAAGTCCCTTTTCATCCTTTCCACGCCTCCTTGTGTATCAACCCTGTTGCAGATCTTTGTGTCATCTGCAAAGGCATACTTTCCTTCAGTCCCTCTGCAATGTCACTGATGAAGACATTAAAAAGGACTGGACCCAATACTGAACCCTGCGGTACCCCACTGGTAACCGCCTTTTCTTCAGTGTGGACTCCATTTACAATTACCTTCTGTGTCCTGTTGTCCAGCCAATGTTTTTCCCAGGCTACCACCCTGGGACCCACTCCCAGGCTGGTTAATTTGACTAATAATCTTTTGTGTGGGACTGTGTCAAATGCCTTGCTAAAGTCTAGGTAGGCCATGTCCACAGCCTCTCCCTGGTCTACTACTTTGGTCACCCAGTCAAAAGAAATCTATTAGATTCGTCTGACATGACCTTCCGCTGTGAACCCATGCTGCCTTGGATCCTGTGCTCCACTGACCTCTAGGTACTCAACTATTCTTTCCTTCAGAAGTGACTCCATCACTTTCCCTACCACAGAGGTCAGACTGACAGGTCTGTAGTTTCCTGCCTCTGTCTTGGTCCCACTTTTGTGAGAGGAATCACATCGCCTTCCTCCAGTCCTCGGGTACCACCATCCTCCCATGATTTATTAAAAGAGTAGCCAGTGGTTTCACTAGTTCCTTCCTTAATTCTTTTAGAATTCTGGGGTGAATTCAATCAGGACCCATTGCTTTGTCCACCTTCAGTTTTAGGAGTTCTTGCAGAACCCTTTCTTCTGTGAAAGGACTGGGATCGACCCCCTATCAAGAGTGCTTCTGTTAATTGGATTAGGCACTTCCCCCTCCTGTTTTGTGAATACTGAGCAGAAATATTCGTTCAGTATTCCTGCTTTTTCACTGTCCCCCTCTGCCCACCCACCGTTCATTCTATTCAGCCTCACTATCCCTCCCTTTGTCTTTCTACGCTCGTTGATGTACCTATAAAAGGTTTTATCCACCTTCTTTTTTTTTTTTATCATTTAAAGTTTATTATTTTCTCAGAGAACAGACATAATTATCAGTACATAGTTATATAATCTTTACAGGGAAAGCAGTGAGATCTTACAGCTATCTTTCCGAGAAAAAAAAAGAAATAATTGGAATCATGCACTTTCCCCAAGCATAACTACAGACAATAGCAACTAGCCTAAAAACTATAACCCCTCCCATCCCCCACCACCCTCTACAATTATATGTTGGAGGTCAAAAATAATAGATTAACAATTCAAAGGTGCTAGCATGATAAACCAAGAAAATTTCTTTTTCTTATTTTTTCCGTTTTTATTTTTCCCTTTTCTTTTTCTTTCTTTTCTTTCTTTCTTCTTTCTTTTCTTTTTCCTTTTTAAGTTGGCGGCCTCCAAGAAGAAAGAAAATACTCCCAGGAACCCCATAACTTTACAAAAGACTCTCTTCTCCCTCTTCTACCAGCAATATGTTTTTCAAGTTGTATAGCTAGAGTACATTCCCTGTGCCACTCCACCAAAGTTGGGGCCTTGTCTGACGTCCAGTATCTAAGGATTAATAGCTTCATCACTGCGGCAGCTAACATAATTCGTGCTCTCCAGGCTTTGGGGGTGGTCGCAGGGAAAGCGCCTAAGATACAGACCTCGGGGTATCCATTTGTGAGCATGAGATAGGGCCAAGCACGGTACCCACAGATTTCCAAAAGCTCTGAACCAGGGGGCACAACCATAAAAGATGGTATAGGGTTCCATATTCCCTTTTACATTTCCCACACAGCGGTGAGGTAAGTACTCCCTTCTAAAGAAATGGGAAGGAGTCAAGTACAAGTGATGCATTATTTTAAACTGTATGAATCTTAGCCTATCTTGCTTAATGTATCTATACACGGTAGCCCAGAGTGTGGCCCAAACTTTCAGGGAGGCGCTAACTTCCATCACCTCTACCCAATAATAGCAGATTCCAGAAGGAAGTGTATGATCCCATTCCTGGAGGAGACTACGAACCCTGGCGACTGCGTGTGGCTGCCGTGTGGTCCTTAGAAGAGTATGTATATCTTTACCACCCTTATCCGCTATATTATTCAGAGAGAAAACCTGAGTCAGCGCTTTACTCAGTTGCAACCATTTGTAAAAATCTAGGTCCGTGAGGCCCCAAAAATTTTTTTTCAGAGCCTCGAATGTACATGGTCTGTCCCGATTCCAAAAATCTGCAGCCGTTAATTTACTTATCTGAGGCCAGAATGCCACTGGAATGGGGGCGCCATTGATTTTAATTTGTGGATTGTCTACAATGGGTTGAGAGCCAGATAACCACCACTGGACCCCTAGATAGCTTTGTAGCTGATGAAATGCTCTGATAGACCATCCCATCGGATTATTTTTGAGCGATTTGGGAAGATTGGCTAAAGGGATGTAAAGGAGCGCATTTAGTGAGCATTTGGTCCTCCTCGCAAGACTCTGTTCAATGTCCATCCAGAGAGGTATATAAGTAGATTTAGTGTGATCACAGTCCCAGAAAGCCAGTTTCCCTACATGCTGGGCCAAGTAATAAGTAAATAAGGAGGGCTGCTAGGCCTCCCTTAAGTTTGAGAGCCGAAAGTTTAAAATAGGATTGACGGGATGTTTTAGTTTGCCATAAAAGAATTGAATAGCTTCTGCAATTTAATAAACCAGCTCTTTGGCAGGAAGGCTCTAACATATCAAGCGGGTAAAGAAGCTTAGGAAGAGCCACCATTTTATAAGGTTCAGTCTACCCCATAAAGTTAAGGAGACTGTACCCCATCTCTTAAGATCTTCCGAGATCTCTTGCACAATAGAATCTAAATTCTCCTTGATCATCTGAACGAAACTCGTATTTATGTTTATACCCAGAAAAGTGATGGATTTGGTTTCCCAAGCGACGCCTAGACCCTGCACGTCTGCTTTTCTCGTAAAATGGTTTAGTGGGAACACTTTAGTTTTAGCACAGTTTAATTTGTAGGATGATATGGCGGAAAATTTATTAATCTCCGTAAGTATAGCTGGGATCGAAGTCTCTGGGTTTTCTATATGTAGAAGCACGTCGTCCACATATGCAGAGCAGGCATAACTAAAATTCCCTATTTTTATACCTTTAATAGCTGAATTCTTTATGATTCTACTCAATAGTGGTTCCAAATATAAATTGAACAATAAAGGAGACAAAGGACAGCCCTGCCTAGTACCCGCTCAACTTGAAGATTTGCGATAGGAATCCATTACATTTCACCCTGGCTGATGGACAAGGTAATAATATCTAACCCAACATAAAAATTGTGGGGTATGCTGAAGGCTGAAAGTGCAGCAAAAGGAAGGGCCATGAGACCGATAAAAGGCCTTTCCGATCAAGTGATAAGTGCCGCTGGAATTTTAGAATCTTTGGCTATTGCAATAAGATGCATCGTTTCCTCATGTGGTCATGGGATAATCTCCTCTCATAAAGCCCACTTGTTCCTGCATATTAATCGGTCCATAACTAGCTAGTCTACTAGCTAGAATTTTTGCAAGTATTTTAATATCGGTATTGAGCAGAGATATTGGCGGTAACTATCCAGACTGTTTGGATCTTTACGGGTTTTAGAATAAAGAGACAGTGGCCTCTAGGAAGGCTGGATCAGAAAACCCATGATTGTACCAGTAATTAAAAGAGTCTAGCAGAATTGGTGAGATCTCTGGAGAAAAGCCTTATAAAATTACTCGGAAACCGTCAGGGCCTGGAGATTTGTCTAGGGGCAACTGCCGGATAGCTAGATGTATCTCAGAGATAGCGATTGGGGCTTCTAAGATTTTAGACTCGGCTTCTGTTAATTTCGGCAAATTCGCTTCTTTTAAATATTCCAAAATTTCAGGACCGGAAGGTCTTAGACCAGGTTCTTGTGCATATAACTTCTGGAAGTACTCTCTAAATAGTTTGGGGATTTCCCTTGGATCAGTGCAAATCCGATCTCCTTGACCTCTACGAACCCCTACTATATATTTTATTGAGTCCATTTGCTTCACTCTCCAAGCCAGAAATTTGCTCGCTTTTTCACCTAAATCTAAATACTGCATTTTGGTTCGAATAAGGGCGAGTTCTGCTTGTTGAAACATTATATCCGAATATTGGGCTTGTAATTGGTGCAACTTGACCAATCTGACTTAGGAGAGGTCCGAGATAAAGTGTTCTCGATTGTTTGAATTTCGATAAGACTCTTCTCAGTCTTTCACCCTGCTCCGTTTCTTCCTGGGCGTAATCTTGATCAACTCCCTTTCAGAAAACATTTTAAGGTAGCCCATATTAGGTCTTTTTGAAATATAGAATCTTTATTATCCAACATAAATTGTACAATAAGCTCCCTAATGCTCTTTAAAGCGCTTTCTTCTTTTATAATTTGGGTATTTAACCTCCATTGCGTGACTCTCCTCATCTCCGGGAAAGGCATATATCTTACACTCACCGGAGCATGGTCTGAGATTACCCTTGCCGAAATCTCTGCATGGGACATATTGGGGACCATAAATGAGCTAACTAAGATATAATCTATTCTCGAATAAGTATGGTGAACTGGGGAGAAAAAGGAATACTGTCTCCTTTCTGGGAAAAATAGACGCAAATGTCAACTAATGCTGTTTTATTAATAAATCCCTTCAAGGCCCTTTGTGATGGGGAAAGGCCTCTGTGCCTATAGTGAGATCTATCTAGATCATTAGAGTACTAAGTTCCAGTCTCCTCCAAGAATAGTGATATTGTGTGCATCTAGGCCCATTTTAAGGGAAGGTCCTAAGAATGAGGCGATTCTACAATGGGACCATATACGAGCCTAACACTACGGTATGAGATGCTAACATTGCTTTCACAAATACAAAGCGTCCTTCTGGGTCCCAGCACTCCTATACTAATTTGAAAGGCACCCCTCTAGCAATCAGGATGGCCACTCCAGCTCTCTTGGATGACGTCCCGGCACCAAAAACCTGAGCAACCCACATTCTTTTAAAATATTGCAGGTCAGCTCTCTTTAGGTGCGTTTCTTGAAGGAAAGCAATTTGCGTTCCTAAGTGAGAAAGGTGTTTAAGAACAACCTGCCTCTTGACCCTATCCCTGGCTCCTTTTATGTTCCAACTAACAATATTATATGGTAATGTCATATACCTGGTAAATGGAATAAGGTGAAAATTTCTGACAAATCGAGCAGGGAATTACACTATCGGCCCCCGGTAACATAATGATAGCACCCCAACATACAAAAGCCCTCCCCCTATTTGAGTGTTCAAGCCCTGAAATTTCCTCAGCTCCTCTCCCTCCTCCTCTCTCATCCCCTTATAACAAATTTCCTAAGCCCCCACCCTTGAGCACATAACCCCAGTTCTAACAACTGCACTCCTAACATTATACTGCCACATGATATACCTCCAGAAACAGCCTAGAGCAAATTATCACCCCATTCCCCACCCAGAGCCCGCCTACCCCGATTACTGATATACAATCCCATAATAGACCCGTAGAAACCATAAGATCAAAGATAGACCCCCAGAAAAAAAAAAAAGGGGATAAAACCCCCTTGGACTTCATTCCTTTTGAATGACCATCCTTCTTCTCTTCACGTGTTGTTCTTCTTCCTACGGCTCTTATACTGACTCTGCCCAGGGTAAATAACCAGAGGGATGATAACCCCATGAATCAGTTCGAATCTTGCTAATATTACAGTTGGTAAATCCGACGTGTTCCAATATAAATGTACATAGTCTAAAAGTTCAAAAGAAGTTCCTTCCAGCGAGGAGAGGGAGAGAAAAAAAAAAAAAAAACATTGTTCTGTCCTTTTCCTTCAGATGTCCAACATTCCTCCCGTCATAAATTCTTCATAATTGAGTGGATGAAAGTCTCGCTCAAACAGATGAAAGAGACCAAGATTCACTTGAACAGATCCGGGAGTATCCGCTGCAACTCCTGTTGGGCCTGCTGTTGTGACTCAAAGGACAGCCATTTCCCCTCATGAGACACCATTAGAATGGCAGGGTATTTCACCCTAAAGGGTTCTGATGCAGCAATGAGTTTGGAGACTAATGGATGAAGTTCTTGTCTCCTAATCCTTACAGAATGAGGCAAATCCTGTACAATTCGGATTTTCTTGCCCTCCCACAGAAGCTCCTTCATTCCTCTAACTTTCTCCAGGACATGTTGTTTATCCAAATAATTGAGAAAATGGAGAATCAGTGGTCTGGGGGTTGCCCTTGTAAGGGGGGAAGGCGTAGAGCTCGATGCGCCCTTTCTATTATATAATCACCCCCTCCAGGAGGAGAACCTGCGATTTTAAGGCAGAGTTTCTGCATAAATGTAATAGGGGCACTACCTTCTTCTTTTTCTGGTATCCCAATAATTACTATATTGTTCCTTCTACTGCGCCCCTTCAGATCTTCTAATTTATCTTCCAGCTTTTTAATTCTTCTCTTTGCCAGTACAATCTCCGTGTCTACTCCATTTTGCCTGCTTTCTATAGAGGAGATGTTGCTCTCAGCATCCCCAATCCTCCTGGAAAGTGAATCCACTGCCTGCTTGATGTCCTGAATATCTCCAGCTAAGCCTGAGATGGAGGCTTGGAGGGGCTTCATCGTCTCTAAGAACTTGGCTTCCGTGAGCGGGGAATCCATAATGGGGAGCTGGGACAGGCTAGCAGCCCGCTGCTTGGCCCTCTTTGTGGCCTGTAGTTTCTCCAGCGTCTGTGGAGGCGACGGTTTCGGGCGCGCTTTTTTTATGTACGTTTCCATCGGAGGCTACCGCAAATACTTAGTCGCGTTGTGGAGTGTGCTGCCGAACAAGAAACAAACGCTGTTTGCCAGTAAAGACGCCTCGAAATACAAAAGCGAGTAAACGATCGGGGAGCCCTGGGCTAGTGCGACTTTCGCTCAAGCTGCCATCACGTGACTCTTTATCCCCCTTCTTAACTGAGTTGGCTATCTTTTCCTCAGTTTGGGCCTTTGCTATTCTGACTTCCCTCCCTGCTTCTTTCTGCCTTAACTGGTACAGCTCTCTGTCCTGCTCCTTCTGTGTTTCCTTATACTTCCGGAATGCTATCTTTTATTTCCTGACTTTCACAGCCACCTCTCTTGAGAACCATTGTGGCTCTTTCTTTCATTTTGATGTTTATTTGCTTCACACAAAGGCTTGTTGCCTCTGTGATGGCAGTTTTGATAATTCCCCATTGTTGCTCCACACCTCCTTCTAGCCTGTTTGCTAGTGCTTTTCTGAGGCGCTCTCCCATCTTGCCAAAGTCAGTCCTCCTAAAGTCCAGTACCCTCACTTTTGTATGGCTTGACTCTGTAGCTGAGTTTAACATGAACCACACTGTTTGATGGTCACTTGTCCCCAGATGGCAACCCACTTCTAGATCTGAGATCCTCTCACTGCCCCCATTCGAGAGTACAAGGTCTAAGATTGGTCCCTCACGAGTGGGTTCCACAACTTAGCTGTCTAATGCCTGCCACCTGTAGGGCATCAAGAATGGCCCTGCTCTTGGATGTGGCTGCAGCAAATGTGCTCCAGTTAACATCTGGAATATTCAGGTCTCCCACCAACAGTATCTCCCCTTTCTCTGTCATTCTAAGAATGCCTTCCATCATATCCTTGTCCATTCCTTCCCCCTAACATGGGGGTCTGTACACAACCCCTGTGCGGATTGTGGTGCCCTTTCCAGTCTCCAAGGTGACCCACAGTGCCTCCTCTCCTCCTGTTTACTCTTTTGTTCAGTTGCTTTTATCCCTTCCTTTACATGAGAGCTACTCCTCCCCTCTTCTCCCCTGCCTATCTCTCCTGTAGGTTATGTACCCTGGTATGTTAACATCCCAGTCATGGTTCTCTGTGTACCATGTTTCTGTGACTGCTACCATATCAGGCATCCCTCTTCCATTAAGGCCACCAGCTCAGGGGCTTGTTGCCCAGACTACGAGCATTGGTACTCATTACCCTCCATTTCCTGATGGCCTTACCCCTTTGCCCCATCCCTGTCCTTCTTGCCTTTGTCACTTTCTCCATTTACCCCTGCCCTTCTCCCTATCGACACCTCCATGTTGGTGTTTGCCACACTTACTACCGTGATTGTTTGGGGGGCTATTTGCTAGTGCATTCCTTAGGCACGCACCCATTTTGGCAAAGTCAGCCCTCCTGAATTCCAGTACTTTTGCCTTTGTATGGCTTGACTCTATTGCTGTGTTTATTGTGAACCATACTGTTCGATGGTCGCAGTTCCCAGATGGCTACCCACTTCTACATTGGTGATCCTCTCTCCATCTCCATTTGAGAGGACCAGGTCGAAGATTGCTCCCTCTCAAGTGGGTTCCAATACTAGTTGTCTAAGGCATTCCCCCTGTAGGGCATCTAGAATAACCCCACTCTTAGAAGTGGCTGCTGCAACTGCAATCCAGTTAACATCTGGCATATGCAGATAACCCATCAGCAATATCTCTCCTTTATCTGCCATTCTAAGTATACTTTCTATCATTTCCTTGTTCATTTTCTCCCCCTGAGAGGGGGGTCTGTATACAACACCTGTGTGGATTGTGATGCCATTACCTGCCTCCAAATTGACCCATAGTGCTTCTTCTCCTCCTCCCTGTTTACCCTTTTGTTCTGTTGCTTTGATTCCTTCTCTTATGTAGAGAGCTACTCTTCCTCCTCTTTTACCCTCCCAGTCCCTCCTGTAGATAGTGTATCCTGGTATGTTTATGTCCCAGTCATGGTTCTGTGTGTACCATGTTTCTCTGACTGCCACGATATCCAGATGTTCCTCCTACATCAAGGCCACTAATTCAGGAAGCTTGCTACCCAGACTATGGGCATTGGTACTCATTGCTCTCCATTTTTTGATGGCTTTACCTTCTGTAGCAGCATCCCCCACTGGCCTTTCTACCTTGGTCTTTTTCTCATTTAGTCCCCTGTTTTTAGGGGGAGGCTGGGATTTTCCTGCTTCTTATCAGTGCCTCCCCCCTTGACTAGTTTAAAAGCTTGCCAATGAAGCATTTAAACCGATTAACCAAAAAACTTGTTCCCTTCCTGGACAGATGCAGACCATCCTGCCAGTGTAGGCTGGTGTCCCTTCAGGTGGAACCCCAGTCCCCAGTGAAGCCAAACCCCTGTGCTCCACACCATTTTTTCAACCATGCGTTAAACTGCATGGTGAAAAGTACCCTCGCCTCACCCATGCCACTGATAGGCAGCACCTCTGAGAAGGATACTGTGTGTGCTACTTGTCTTAAGCCTCTCCCCAACTCTACAAAGTCCTTCTGCACTGCTCTAATCTCATGATTAGCCAAGTCATTTGTCCCTAGGTGGACAATGACGTCCAGCTCAGACTCCCGTGCAACTGTTCTCATGAACCTAAGGATGCGTTTCCTGTCCCTCTAAGCCATGGCACCAGGCAGGCACCTTACTTCAGTTTTCCCTGCTCCCCCCAGTTCTATCCCCCTAATAATTGAGTCACCCACCAGGAGCTGTTTCCTTTCCCATGGTGTCCTCTGCCTCCTTCCTGAGGGCCTCCCTTGTGACAGTTGTCTGCACCCTCCTTATTCTCCTCTGCTGGTGCGTCCATAGGGGAACTATGCTCCCCCAGAATGGTGTATGGATTGTGGAGTGGAACAACTGACTGGGTGTGCCTCTGTTCCACCACCCTTACCCTCGCTGAGCCCACTGTGGTCCAACTGCTGTACTTTCTTCGCAACCTCTGAGGTGGTGGTGGTGGCCCTGGTGCTCCCTGGATGGGGGGGGTTCCCTTGCTACTGTCCAGTGCAGCCTGAAGACGGGCAACTTCCTCCCTCAGGGCAGATAGTTGTCTGCAAACAGGGTTCGGTCTCAGCCCATGAAACATTCACAGTCGCTCCGATGATCATGTCATCTGGGATTTCACTCAAGCCCCTAGAGCATTGAATATCATCTCTTTCCTGTACTTGACCGGTGGTGCACCTCTGAGGTCTTTAGTAGGAGAGTCTCATCCACTGAGGGATTGCTGCCACTCTCTGTTAGGTTGAACTGCACCTCTTTGGAGTAGTGCTACTGGAATTGTAGGTTCAGCTTCATTTTGAGGGGCTCTGCGAGTAGCGGTACCACCTATATTGCTACGGGGTGATGGGGGAGACCTAGGGGAAGCATCTGACCTTAATACTATCCGATCCATCCTCCTCTCCTCCCCTGGTGTGTCCCTTGTATTTTTGTTCTGCTGAGCCCCAGGCTTGTTTCAAGGGCCCAGTACCCATAGCCTCTTGAGAGTTGTGGTTTGAACGCTCAGCTGAGGCCAGCATTTATGTACCCAGTGTTCAACTTCCCAGGGGGTTTCTGCAATAATATCTCTGCCTTCCCTAGAGACATAAAGACAGGCAAGGTTTCTGTACCCATATTGAAAACCTTGTTCTGACAGTAGTTTTTTGAGAGATAAAAATGCTTTTCTCCGGCGGCCACCTCCGCTGAAAAGTCCCTAAAAAAGGAGATACGAGTCCCACGCCATATCAGTTCCCCTTTGTCTCTGGCTGCATTAAGAATTTGTTCTTTAACAGAGTACCTCAAGATGTAAGCTACAATGGGTCTAGTGGGTCCCTGAGGATGCCTGGCCTTGCTTGGAACCCGATACGTCGGTTCCACTTCCACTGATCCAGTCCATCTATCCCCTAAGATCTTGGGGATTTCATCATTTAGAAACCTCGCAGTGTTTTTTCCCTCGACCCCTTCTGGAAATCCAAGAATTCTAATATTATTTCACCTTCCCCTGTTTTCCTAATCTTCTGCTCTCCTCTATAAAGTGGCCAGTCTCTCCTCATGCTCTCTTAATTTCTGCCAAAGATTAGCATTGTTCGATTCAAAATCCACCAGTCACTGTTTCACTATGTTCATTTTATCACTAAGCCCCTTAACTTCTGTGACTGTACCTGATAAAGTGGTGGTTAATGAGTCAACCCTGGTGAGGAGAGTTTCCAGCATGGAGGTAATATGCTGTAGAGAAGCCCTGACATCTACTGGCTGTACTATATTTTCCCCAGCATTTGGGCTTTGAGACAGTGTCTGATTTGCTATTGAATCCATCCCAATTGAATAAGCGGTTCAAATAGTGTAACAGTTGTTATGTTGCTTCGGGCCCACAGTGACTGACTACAGCTTTATTCCATATCCTCTGTGTGTGGTAGTCCATTGGGTGCAGCGTTAAGACTTGATTACAAGCGGTCCAGACACCAGAATGTGGCCTGCTTCCCTTCCCCCCACTCCTGCTGCTTTAGAGCAAGTCACACTGTGACCGACACTACAGGGCTATTGCCGATGGGTTGGGTACTTCATTTCACTGCATGCGGGTTCAGGTTGTTAGCGGGTGCAACTTAGGATCTCAAGAACCCCCGACTGATGGAGGATATTGCTGGGGAACAGAGCTTGCGGTCTAGCCGTCCATCTTTCTTGGCGCCGTCACCACGCCTCGCAGGTGGAGTTTTTCTTTGAGAAACTCAATTCTTTAAAACACTTAATAGGAGAAATATATAATTTTATTAACAATTATTTTCAGGCCACTTCCCTCTCCAAACTTAAACACTCTTAGGAAAAATAGAGGCTTCAACCTATTCAAGATGCAAGATAGGATGCCTTAATTAACTTGGTTGAAATACCTTTCAAAAATAATAGATTAAAACAAACATATATAACTATACTGCATAGAACTTACTTAACACCTGCAGGATTGCACAAAGTAGCAAGTTATCAGAATTGTGCCAAAAATGTGGTGGGGGTTAGAGGACTTTCAGACCACATGTTAATTTACTGTTAAAAGTTGGAATCATTTTGGCAAAGAAAATTCTCATTTTTTAGTAGACTCATTGGGCGGGGTTTTTCTTTTGATCCAGGGATTGTACTGTTTGGTTCTGGAGATACAGACAGGGAACTTGGTGATATAACTGAATTAATTATTTTGGGGATGATGCTGACAAAAAAAATCATACTAACCCATTGGAAAGATGTGGCTCCTCCATTTTCTTAGAATGGGTTAAGGGTATGTTAGATCTACATAGGGTAGAGGGAGCATATTACAGAATGCAAAATCAAACAGATTGTTATTTCCAAATGTGGCTTCCATTTATGTGTTCCCAGGCATCTTTTAATTAGAGAGATACAGGCTGGAGTGCAAGTGTTTGATTAAGGTGAGAAGAGAGGTGCTGATCATAAATATGATGAATCAAGCAACCCCATATTCTGAATCAAACACTGAAAATAAAAAAAAAGATAAGGGAGCAGAGTGGGTACTGTCTGAATAATTACGCATAAGGACCTGTGGGGCGTTAGTTTTATTATGCTTAGGGCGAGCGCCAGACTCAATTAAGTTAACATATGACTGCAACTTAGGTCCTGAAGATATGGGCCAAGGAACAGAATGATTATCGAGGGTTTTAAACCTGGATGCCATCTCTTTCTGACTTTGTTCAAGATGCATTAATCTTGAGTTAAACAATGAGATCTCCCTGGACATCTCCCCATTCTGTATTTATTTCTTATAAGCTAAACCTTGCGTAGGCGGGGGACTGACAATTAAGCTTTATATATTACAGTCAGGGCATTTAATCCCAACCTGTCCCTTTAGCTTTGTAATAGTATTCTTCATGCTAACTAACACTGAATGAAGAGACTGTGCCACAGATACCCCACTGAATAGTGGGACTTACTTCCCAAGGTAGCTGGAAAACTCTATTGTAGCTACACAGCCAGAATGAATAGTGACTTAACTAAGCACAAACACAGTAGTTGATAAGGCCAACCACTACCACAACCCTCATGCCCAACATGCATAACATGCATAACACATGCCAAACATGTGCCTCTGTACACATCTCTACATGTGGCACTGCATGCGCCCTGCTCACAGCAGGGCCTTTTTAAATAGTGGCTGGTGACCTGAAAGTCCAATAGAGGTCACGACCCACAGAAACACTGCCCAATAATGTTATTCATTACAGAAACATGGACGAGAACCACTCATGCAAGAATCTGGCACAAGAAGATGCTAGATACCCAGAAACAGTAGAAGTAAGTAATTTAAAATGAGCAGTAGTGCCAACTAAGCCCATGGAACTACCACGCTCCTCTTCCTGTTTCCTATGCAACAGTCAACAGGGCTCCAATGCACGTGCTAACCAGTGGCGCAAACAGTGCACTCTAAAAGCTTTTCAGCAGGGTTTTAAAACACCCCTCTAGCAACAAAGGGTTTAGCTACTGATTTCTGCAGTGCACTCTACAAGCAACTGAACTCTTTTTTCTATCAGTTCTTGGATTAGTCCTGGTTCTCTGGCTTTCGGATGGCCAGGGGAGCTGTCAATCACAGTTCCGGTGCTTCCATTTGTCAGTTTAGGTGTCATCCTGAAAAACTACAAAAACTACAGCCGTACCCATAAGCCACCATATTAAGGACCCCTTGAGGTCCCTTGTGTCCTGATTGGTCTAAACCTGGAAGTCCCAGACCTAACATGGCAACTCCTTTCGGGGAAGGGTGTACACTGCAAAGAACACAGGTTAAACAACTGGCTCTAATTTAAAAGCAGTAATGAATTAGAAATAAATATTTACAGTACCATGTAGGGCTCCCTCTGCTTTGTTAGTGACAGCATAGTGGGGCAAATTAGAGAAATGCCTCGCTGGTCATGAGCTTTAGAACACTCAAACCCAGCCCAGGCTACTTACAGTATGCACACTGGCTGTGACACTTAAAGGGACAGCACGGAGTCATAGCATGGCACTGACATGCAGATCAGTAGAGAACACCAACAGCCATGGAGTTACCAGCTTTAATGGACATCTGTCTGGTAGTGGTCATCAGCGGCACCCTGGAGACACTTAAGGCAAGCCCCCGATTTGGGGGACTGTACCCGTTCCAGACATGTTTAAATTCCTCTACTGTGCTGGCTCCCACCACCTCCTGTGGCAGACTATTCCATGTGTCCACCACCCTCTCCACAAAGAAAAACTTCCTCACATTTCCCCTCAACCTGATACCTTCCAATTTCAAAATCATGCCCCCTTTTTTGTACTCCTCCTATATTGGAATATGTTTCCCCCCTGCACCTTATTTATGCCCTTAATGTATTTGAATGTTTCTATCATGTAGCTAAAAGTGTTAATTGCCAGCTCCCCTCTGACTCCATCCTCTATGACACCTTTACTCCTCTCCACCATGTCTGTCCCTACACATTGCACCCACTTTATTCCCCTTTGCACAACATTGCAACTGCACAATATTCCCTCTCACCATACCTCTACACCCACCTCCATCTCTCCATCCCAATTCTCTTCCTCTTTCTACTTTCCTTCCCCCAATCACACACTTCTGTAATCCACCGCACAGCTGTCCTCCTCCCCCTACCTCCTCTCTCACCTAATCTCCTTTCCCATTACCTCTCTCTCTCTCTCTTTCTCCTACCTTGACAAAGCCTCTTGGCTGAATTTTTCTCTCTTATACAAATGTGTATTATGAAAAGCTACCACCACTACTACTAGTAGCCCACTTACTTCTTGTAAATTGTAGCATTTTAAACTGTTTTATGTACAACTGCCTGTTTTCCAAGCTTGAATGTGTTTATTCATTTTCTTAATCCACTTATTCTTTGTTCATTGCACCATGTTATAATCTTTATTGTACCTCTATTTGTATCATGACGTGGAACTTATGTAAAAGAGATTCTAGCTCAAAGGTTTAATCCGAGATTTCAATAAATAAATAAATGTCTCCCCAATCCCTCCTGTCCTCCAGCGAGGTCCTTCAGCCTCTCCTCATATGTTTTCTGTTGCAAGCCCTGTACCATATTTGTCGCCATTCCCTGGACTGCCTCCACCCTGTCAAAGCCCTTCTGAAGGTGCGGTCTCCAGATTTGCACACAGTACTCCAGATGAGGCTTCACTAGTGTTTTATACAATGGCATCACTACTTCCTGCCTTCTGATAGTAATGCCCTCTGCCTATACACCCCAGCATGCTACTGGCCCTCTCTGCAGCCTTTGTACACTACTTAGACACCTTTAAGTCATCTGAAATGATAACCCTCAAGTCCCTTTCTTCCTTGGTGATTGCCAACAACTCCCATCCCCATCTTGTTGCTCTTCCCCGGGTTTCCTCTCCCCAGGTGCATTATTTTGCACTTCTTTGAACTGAACCTCATCTGCCACACCTTAGACCATTTTTCAAGCTTCCCCAGGTCCCTCCTCATTCTTTCTACCCCAACCGGTATATCCACCCTGTTACGGATCTTAGTGTCATCTACAAACAGGCATACCTTTCCCTCCAGCCCTTCTGCAATGTCACTAATGAAGACATTAAACATAACTGGCCCAAGTACTGATCCCTGAGGTACCCTGCTGGTCATTCCCCCTCTTCCTGGATTGGATACCATTTACCACCACCCTCTGTCTCTTGTCTGTTAGTCAGTTCCTAACCCAGTTACCACATTGTGCTCCATGCACAGACTACTCATCTTGTTGACCAGCCTTTTATGTGCTGAAGGCCTTGCTGAAGTCAAGGTAGGTGACATCCACTGCCCCCCACCACCTGATTCACTTCCTTCATCACCCAGTCAAAAAAATGAATCAGTCATCTGATATGACCTTCCTGCTGTGACTCCATGTTATCTGCCGCCAGTCAGATGGAGAGTCCTCTTTAAGGTGGGTCTTCTCACCTTTAAGGCCCTACACGGGCAGGGCCCTGGTTACCTGTCAGTCCTCTTGAGACACCTGTTCCATCGGTCCACCCTCTTCGATCCTCCAGTAGTGGCCTCCTGACCGTTCCTAGGGTGAGGCTGAAGTCAGCCAGTGACAGAGCTTTTAGCGTTGCTGCTCCCGCCCTATGGAACCTATTACCAGCTATGGTCAGAGAGGCCCCGACTGTAAATATCTTTAAGATCCGTCTGAAAACCTTTCTATTCTCTCAGGCTTTTGATGCTTAGACCACATTAGACTATGATGTATTTATTATTTGCTATTTCATTTATTTTATGTATTATGCTCTTTTAAAAATTTGTACGGTGCCCAGAGCCTCCGGGATTGGGCGTCTTTTAAATAAATTTGACTTGACTTGACTTATCTTGGATCCTGGGCACCATTGGATTCCAAGTGTGCCACTATTCTTTCTTTAAGCAGTGCCTCCATAATCTTACCCACTGCTAGTGGTGGGCGAAGTGGGCTCAGTCCACTCTGTGAAGTGATTTGCAGAGCAAAGGTGGATTCACGGAGCACTCTGCAATGCAAAGCGGAGTATTTCTCATTATAATGTGTAACGTGAAGTCCATTGAAAACAATGACTTCGTATTACTCCCCCTTCCCAGACCACTACTCCACCAAATTTTAAGGCGAAGTGCATTGAGAACAATGCACTTCACCTCACTTTGCCTTGTTTTTAAGCTCCGAAGGTGAATTTTGCTGTGATTTATGGGATTTCAGGTCACATGGGCTCTATATTGAGCTGCACAGCCTCAGTTCAGGGTCGTGTGTGTAGGAAGGAGTAGGAGACAGTGTGCTTCGAGAGCTGTCTGTGATTGAAACCTTGTAAAAGCTGTTAAAAAAGTGTTTTTGCATTTTTTGGGGGGCTCAAACCTTAGTTCATCGATTGTAGGAAACCCTCCTGTGCTCATATCATCGAGCATTTTTATTTGTGTGTGGATTTTGAATGATAATGTACAACATTGAGTGTGTGTAGTGAAAGACAGTGAAAGTGTGCTTTGGGGGAGGGGCGTAGCTGTGGTGTAGGTAGATTTAAGTTGGAGAAATAGTGATTTCTTTGTTTTATGGTTATATTTTTGTTATATAAATGACTATGTTAATGTACACACAGTAATATTGTCAGTAGTTGTTGAAATGTTCTTGCTGATTGTGTGTTGTGTGGATCTGGTGCAGCAGTTCATAATTTCAGGTTGTTTACATTACTGAACCTTTCAATTTGCTACGCCTTACTCATTCACCATTGTAGACAAACTGCTCTGTGTGTGTGTGTGGTGTTGCGAGACATCAAATAATACACCTTTTATTGTGCCACAGACTAGTGTAATTGCAGGCACAGCAGTGTGAACCTGCTATCCACTGCATCTGCCTGATTTTGTACTGCGATTGTGGAATCTGTTCTTTGTTTTGCTGCTTGTACTGCCATAAAAATCTGTAGTCAGTGCTCCTCCCCACCCCCACCAGCAAAAGGAATTTTTACCAGATTGGATTGTTTTTGTGACCTCATCAGCACCACTGGTTACTGAAGTTGTTTTCACTGCATGACAGACTAGTCTGTTATCTGTTGCTGAAGCTACAGTTGTATTTTTGGCTTCACATCCAGTGCCCCCCCCCAAGCAGAGAGTGAACATATCAAAATGTAAATTTGGTTATAATATTGTGGTTGATCCCCCAAAATGCCCACAAAGAGACATGCAAGCAAAGCTGGTTCTTGCCATGGCAATGCTGGCAGTAAGATAGTCTGTGGGCATGGTAGTATGCAAGTGCAGAAGTGCATTGCTGATGTGAGGAAAGGTATTTCTCCTGCAATGTTTTTTACAGCCCAATCAGTAGCTTCACTCATACTTGGAGGAGATGATGTTTTCCCAGTCGGTGCTGTTAGTGTTACTGGTGTTAGTGGTGGTGGTGGTAGTATTAGTATTGGTGCATCAAGTTTGAATTCCGACCAGTGTACTGTTTCCAAAAATATTGAGTGTGAAGCAGTGCAAGTGAGTGGCAGCATAGATGATGTCATACTTCCCAGTAACATCCCAGTAAATTAACCTGAGGATTCTGATAACCATGTCAACGATAGCATACAATGTGATATTCCATCCACCGTGGCGGTTAATGTCATGCATTTTCCATGCAGTGATTCACAGTGTGGTGAACAAAAATATCAGGTGATGGTGGTGTAGATGCTGATGACGAATGTGATGATGATGTTGCTGTTGTTGCAACACGCAGTCCGCATGCTAGAATCCAAACAGAAGATGTGGATGTGTGTGACGATGATGAATATGATGATGATGTAATTGACCCCAGTTGGGAACCAGAGAAAAATAAATTCAAAGTGGCTATGTCTGAGTCTCTTTGCAGGAACCCCCCCCCTCACATAAAATCTGCCCTTCCAAAATCTAAGACCTTTGCCTTTGTGTTATTAGCCTGTGTCTCTGTCCCTACGCCGAACCACACTGTGGTGATCAATGGATCCCAGTTGACCTTCCACCTGGACATCTGTGACTCTTTTCCCATTGGTCAGTACAAGGTCCAGAATCGCCCTGTCTCTGGTGGGATCAATCACTAGCTGTCTGAGGCCTGCCCCCTGTAGGGAATCCAGGATGTCACGGTTCCTAGTTGTAGCAGCTGATGTGATGGTCCAATCCACGTCTGGGATATTGAAATCAACCAGCAGTAATATCTCACCTTTTGTTGCCATCTGATGAATTTGATCCACTAGATCCCTATTCCCCTCCTCCTCATGTGCTGGAGGTCTGTAGATCGCTTCTGTGCGGTATGATGTGCCATTGCCTGGCTCAAGCATGACCCACAGTGCCTCAGCCTCCCCCGTCTACCCTGGACCACTGTTTTGCTTTTATGCCCTCTTGTACATACAGGGCCACTCCCCCCAATTTTTACTGTCCCTTTCTCTCCTGAATAGAGCATAGCCCAGAACATTTGAGCAGGAGTCATGATTTGTGGTGTACCAGGTCTCTGTTATTGCCACTATGTCCAGGTCTGCCTCTACCCCCCTAGTTAGAGGTGAAAGCAGTGAGGAGGGCACAGAGAGGACCAAGGGGGGGGAGGTATGATAAAGTTGGGGAGGCAACAGGCTGGAAGGTGGTCTTACTGAATGCAAAAAGCCTAAGGTACAGAACTGCTGAGTTACATGCTGTCTTGGCGGTGGAAATGGTGGACATAGCAGCCATCACAGAAACATGGGCCACCCAGTAGCAGGATTGGGATATAATGCTCCCAGGGTAAGGCTATTCAGAAAGGATAGGGCCAAGGGGAATGGGGAGGGGTTGAGATCTATGTGAGGGAGGGGATTAAGTGTGTAAGGGAGGAAGGGGAGGAGGGGAGGACAGAAGCTCTGTGGATGCGGTTCCAGGATGCGAGGAACAGGACACTAAGGATGGAGGTAGTGCACAGGCCACCATCACAGGACTGTGACCTGGTCTGGGACCTGGCAGATCAAATTCAAAGGGTAAGCAGAACGGGAAGCATGGTGGTGGTGGGCGATTTCAACCTACCGTGGGTGGATTGGAGCACATCTGCCACCATGAGTGCAAGAGAGGGGGTCCTGTTGGAAGCTTTTCAGGACAGCTTCTTGACACAGCTGGTACAAGGCCGACATGGCTGGAAAGGACTTTGGACCTTGTACTGGATAATGGGGAAGCTGTAAGGAATCTAGAATCATAGAAAACATAGAAACATAGACTTTGATGGCAATTGCTCCCCTTAATCTCTGCCATATACTTAAATAAGGATCCAGAGCTTGCCATAGGCTGTCATTATTACCCTCCCTCCTCCAACTACATCCTACTATTCCTTTATTTCCACCACACGGTTGTCCTGTTTTTTTAGGGTATCGTAACCATATATTATGGTTGTTACCCCCTCCATTAACATTCCACTATTTCCATTATTCCTAACATGGTTGTCCTGTTCTAGGATACTGCAACCATATTCTATGATGACACCTGTTAAATGTTAATGTCTCCCTTCACAACTTAACACCTATATCAATCGTCTCGATAAAGCTAGATCGCTTCCCAGGGCCCCCTCCTTCCTCTCCCCTTCATCCTTCCAACTACTATCATCCCTCACTGTCCAACCCCCATCATTTTGATCTATTTACGCTGTATCCTTCTCTCTCTTCCCACGCATGGTACCATACAGGCAATTGTGTTTGTTTACACTTCTACATCATTCAGTGTAATTTCCTATTTATTCTGTCAACATTATTGTCTAGGCTCACTGTTGTAATCATTTGCTCTTGTAACTGTCATGGCCCAAACTTCTTCATATGTTTGAATTATTGTAAAACTTTGTGTTATATTATGTCCATGCATTCTGTCCAGGTCCATCTTGAAATTGAGCTTGCTCAATGGTGTTTGCCTAGTAAAATAAAGGTTTTGATTGATTTGATTGATTGATAAGGGCCGCTTGACCCACCTAGTGGGCTCATTTCCCTACCTATTGAATAAGCTGCAGATCCTAGTTAACCAACAGCCTTCTTCCTACTCCCCCCACCAGATGTGCCTTATGTCTGTTCCATGCATTCAAGAATTCTTCCACTGTTTTTTGACCCCATGACCTCCTCAGGAAGGCTGTTCCATGCATCCACCACCCTCTCTGTGAAAAAAAGAAGTGGGGGGACTGCTTGCTGGGAGTTACTACTACTCAGTTTGGTTCATGCTAAACATAGGGTGGGACACAGGGGGCACAAGTACAAGGGTGGATGAGTTTAGGGGGCAGACTTTAGGATGATGGGGATATTCTGAGCAAGCACCTGGCAGACATCGAGCAACACATGGATGCAGATCAGAAGTGGAATATAATAAGGGGAGGGCTGGCGGAGACAACAGAGACCTGTACTAGGAAAAAAAAAATCGAGAAGTACAGGGTAAAAAAACCCAGTTGGCTGTCACCAGAGGTCAGGGAAGGGGTGAGAGCCAAGAGGGTGGCATTTCAGAAGTATAGGAAAATGGGAAGGTGAGAAGATACAAATGTATACAGGAAAAAGTCTTGAAGGTCACCAGACTGGTCGGGGGGGGACAAAGCATCTATAGAGCTGAGACTGGTGCAGGGGATCAAAACAGGAGAAAAAGATTTCTTCAGTTGCATAGGCAAGAAAAGGAAAAGCAAAGACCAGCTTGTGAGGATCAATAAAGATGGGGGGGGTGTGGAGAGAGGGCAGAGCAGGCAGAGGCAGTGAATGAGTACTTCTGCTCTGTGTTAGCCTTGGGAGAAGGGGGACAAATACCTGGGCAGTGGGGGTGGGTAGGAGGGAGAGGACAACAGATGTAGGGATTACAGAAGGCAGGGTGCTGGAGGGGTTAAGGGCCTTAAGAGTGGACAAAGCACCTGGACTGGATGGCATTCACCCTAGAGTACCAAGGGAGCTGGCAGAGGTCCTTGCGAGGCCACTGACAGACCTGTTCAATACCTCCCAGGATACAGGATGTGTGCCACAGGACTGGAGGATGGCTTATGTGGTGCCTATCCATAAAAGTGGGCCAAAGGATGAACCAGGGAACTACAGGCCAGTGAGTCTCACCTCAATCATGGGCAAATTCATGGAGACCATCCTAAAGAAGAGGCTCTTGAGCGTCTTGGAGGCAAACAGTATGAAGGACAACCAGCAGCACAGGTCTGTCATGGGCAGATCATGCCAGACAAACCTGGTAGAGTTCTATGACTGGGTGACATGGGAACTGGACAAGGGCCATGCTATGGATGTCCTGTACTTGGATTTCAGTAAGGCCTTTGATTCAGTGCTGCAAGGGAGATTTGAGTGGATGCTGGAGTATGTGGGGGCAGGACCAGAAATGGTGACCTGGATCAGGAACTGGCTGAGGGGGTAACAGCAAAGGGTGGTGGTGGTAGGGGGGAACTCTCATCACAGAAAGTGGTGAAGAGCAAGGTACCACATGGATCTGTGCTGGGACCAGTACTGCTAGGGATTTTTATTGCAGATATCTCAAATGGGATCCGGAACAAAATCAGTCACTTCCCAGAAGATACCAAGATGGGAGCTGTGGTAGATGACATGGAGGAGCAGAAGGGGTTGCAGAAGGACCTGAATAAGTTGCAGGAATGGGCAGATAAATGGCAGCTGGGGTTCAATGCCAAGAACTGCAAGGTTCTGCACTTCGGAGCCCTGAACCAGGGGAGGGATTATCACTTACATGGGGTTCAGTTGGGTTGCTTCACAGAAGAGAAGACCCTGGGGTGATCATAACAGGAAGCATTAAGAACCTGTTTAATGAAGAAGGGCAGTGGGAAAAGCCAACAAAATGCTGGGGTGTACAGCTAGAGGGATCTTCTCCAGAAGTAGGGAGGTTATCCTGCCCTAGCATAGGTCACTGGTCAGGCCCCACCTGGAGTACTGTGTGCAATACTGGCACTCATTCCCGAAGAAGGACGTCAATTTGTTGGAGGGGGTACAGAGTAGTGCTACAAAGATGATCCAGGGATTGGAGAGCAAGCCATAAGAGGAAAGGCTGGGGGAGTTGAATATGTACTCTCTGGAAGAGAGGAGGGACAGGGGAGATATGATTGAGACCTTTAAATACCTGAAGGGTATAAACAAGGCTAATACAGAGGTGGATTTTCCAGAGGAGAAAGGGGAGGGACATGAGAGGACACCAGCTGAGATTGGAGGGGGGGTTAGATTCAGGAGAGAGATGAGGAGACATTTTTCACAAAAAGAGTGGTGGACAAGGGGAACTCCTTGCCGGATGAGATAGTGGCCTGCAAGATGGTAGACAGCTTCAAGAGGGATTGGGATAGGGAAAGGGGAAGGGATAATAGGATGGGGGATGGGCAGTAGCATTATAAGGTGCTAGCTGGGCACTTGAGCAGACCCAATAGACCATGAGGCCTGTTACTGCTGGCATTTTTGTATGTTCGTACCATCAAGGCCTCCAGGTATGGGATTTTATTTCCCAGGCTGTGCACATTTGTATCCATAGTCTTCCACATTTTGTTGCCTGACCCCCTTCTATTCCTGTGTTTGCCCTCAGGCTTCTTTCCCCAAACCCCATTTCACTTTTTATGCTGCCTTCCTACCCCTGCCTTTCCCTTTTTATCTGGTACTGGTATCCCTATCCTAAACCTACATTTATGTTCCTCAAGTCTGGCTGCTCTAATTTGTGGTGGTGGGCTACCTGAATCTCCCTGCTCCCATTGAGCCCCCCCGAGCTAGTTTAAGCTCTCATCCAGGAAGCATTTAAACCATTCACTGAGGACTGCCATCCACTTCTTGGAAGGATACAGCCTGTCCCCCTTGAAGATGGTTGCATTATTCCAGGTGGGTCCCCAGTCCCAAATGAGGCCATACCTCTTCTCACTGCACCAGCCCTTCAACCATTTGTTGAAGCTGCTGACACAGAGATTCCTATCCTCCCCATACCATGGACTGGTAGCACTTCTGGAAAAGTCACAGAGTCTGCTACCTTCTCTAAGCACCCTCCAACTTTCTAAAATCCTCCTGCACCTACTCTATGCTAGCCCTGTCCTTGGAAAGGTCATTAATTCCCAGGTGGACAATGATCTCCAGCCCTTCTCTCCTTACCACTGCTTTAACTATCCTTGGGATCTGCTCCCCCTCCCTCTGAGTGGTGAATCCTGTAAGGCACTTTACCTGTCTCTCCTCCCTGCTGTCTGTTCCCAGTACCATTCCCTCGACAATTGAGTCCCCCAGCAGGAGTAACTTCTTCTTTTGGGTTCCTCTTCCTCCCATCACTGGGTCTCCCTCTTAGAGGACTCTCACCTCCTCCTTGGTCACAGCCTTGGGTTCCCTTGTGGGACTCTCCTGCTCCTTCAGAACATCATAGGAGTTCTTAAGCTGGACCAGATAAGGGATGTACCTCTGACCATCCACCCTAACCCACCCCGTGCCCACTGTAGTCCATCCTGGCCTCTGCCCAGGCAGTTGTTGTTGTGGCAGTAGCTATGGACATGGTTGCCTCTGGGTGGGGGCATAGTTTCCAAGTGCCCCTGCCAGCTCAGCCCGGAGACTGGCAGTCTCTGTCCTCAGTCCAAAATACAGTCTAGCTTGGACTATGTACCCAAAATACAGCCCACCTTGGACTATGTACCCAAAAGGGCTGTGGGTTCAGTTCCCACATCTGGCACTTGGGTTAATATCCCAGTACTGACACTGTACTGCAGCATGAGAGGGGTGCTGCACTTCTGAGGTGCCGTCTTTAGGATGAGATGTTAAACCGAGGTCCCATCTGCCTGGATTGGTGGTAGTTCAATTGGATGTTAAAGATCCCATGGCACTTATCGAAAAGAGTAGGGGAATTTTTTTATTGTAATCTGAACAAATCATAACGAAGTTATACAAATCAATATTATATCATACATAATCATAATAAGGGAAAGTGTCAAAAAAATATAAATAAGTATTAATTCATACAAATACCCTAAACAGAAGAAAAACAATATAACTCACGCCCTCCCTCTCCCCACTATAAGAGTTGGGGAATTGTTAATTAAATTAAAACCAAAAAAAAAACTAGAATCCCTTAATTCTTTAAATAAAATCAAAACGTTCCCATTGTTGATTCCAAATCTTTGGTGCTAATTGAAGTTTTGCTGTCCTCTGCAATCCCTTTAGATCTTTCTGTAATATAAAAAATAATTCCAAAGCTGAAATTGATTGTTGCTGAAAAGTAAGTCTACATCTACTTATCCATTATCCAGTACAATTAATGTACCATTATCACTCTAAGAGTACTATGAGACAGATGCATCAGCCCAGAAGGAATCACTCCATAATACAATAAAATACAGGTAGGTGGTAGAAAGGATGCCCCTTTCCAACGATTTTTCACTATATCCCAAAACTACACTGCGTAGGGGCAGTGAAAATACAAATGATCCATTGTTTCAGGTACAGACATACAAGTAAATCTAGAACAAGTTCTTTCCTGAAAGGAATTATGTTTTTGATTCCCTTTAACATTAATTTGTCCAGGAATTCCTAACCAAACTGTATCCCACATATGATCTGATATTCGTTTATCTAACACATATGCAGAAATCTGCTTTTGATGAGGAACTGAAAATGCTGCAAGGGGTTGTGCTGAAAAACTAGACTCTAATACTTCAGAATAAAGGGCCTTCCAGGAAAGTTGAATCACTGACTCATATCTTAAATTCCAAATTTTAATTTTATCAAAGACCCCTTCCCACTGACTCCCTAACCTAGGAACATGTTTATTCTTATGTACAAAAGCATTATCCTTCCATTCACTCAATATGCCTTTCAACTTCCTACAACCCCAAGTCCCCCACAACTGTGGACATCCTTTTATTAAGGGAAAAATATTTGTATACAAAAGTATTGAAAAGAAAAATAAAATAGGGTTCAACATTCCTGTGCCTCCATCCCGAATTCCCTTATATAAAACATTCCTTTTAATAGGATTAAGCCTACTTCCCAAAAAACAGCTAAAGAAACATCCTAATAATTTAACCTCCAAATATTTAGGCAGAGGAAAAATCATACTAATAAATAAAAAAATGGGAACCAAAAAGGTTTTAATATAATATACTTGTTTTTTCTTAGAAACCTTCCATTTATTCGATTGAGTCACTTTAGATATACCCACTTGTATAGCCTTTCCCCAATTATAACCAGCCATATCATTGCCTCCATAATAAATACCTAAAATTTTACACGGTATCATAGTTACCAGAAAACCTCCACAAGTTTCAGATACTAAAGGAAAACCACATAAACGTAAAACTTTGGTTTTCTCAAGGTTAAGGCTTGCACCCGTAACTTTATCTAAGTCCTGTATTAACTGGAAAGCTAAAATTAATGATTTCTCATCCTGCAAAACTAAACATAAATCATCTGCATATGCTATAACTTTTATACAGCTGGTAATCATATGTATTTAAACCAAAAATATTTGGAGATTTTTGCAATATGCGTAACACTGGATCTAATGAAAAGACATACAAAAGAGGACTCAATGGACAATCCTGTCTAACTCCTTTAAATATCCCAATTTTCTTACCAAAAATCCATTCTCATATGGCCTGACATAAGCTAGGTCATAACATACAGCAATTGAAGCCATTGAACAAATTGGGAAGAAATCCCATAAAACCTCATAAAATCCCACAAATAAGAATGAGAAACCCCATCGAAGGCTTTCGCCTGATCCAAACTAGTGATATAACCAGGATATGTCAAATCTCCTTTTTTCGCCATTTCTCCATCTATTAATTCTCTCAACAAAATCAATGCATCAGTAATACGTCTACCAGGTACTGAACAAAACTGGGTAGGAATTATTAAATCCGGCATTACCAACGCTAAACGATTCCCTAAAAGTTTTGCAAATATTTTGAAATCAACATTCAACAATGTGATTGGTCTCCAATTATTGATATTATTCCATACACCTGATTTAAAAAGAAAAATTAACAATCCCTCATACATATGAATAGGCAAAAAATGTTCGATTAGAAAAAAATTAAATAACTTCAACAAGATCTGTGGCATTACTGACCATAGTACACGATAAAATTCTCCTGGAAAACCATCTGATCCTGGAGAAGTATTCAATTTTAAACTACTTATCACTCTGACCAATTCCTGCGTTGTAAAGGATTCTATCATTTGTTCAGCTAAAACTGAATCCAATTTAGGAGGATCTGCAGCAGTAAATATTAACGAAGAAAAAATATCATTCTCAGTTAAATACCCAAATTTCCGTTCTACATGGTCTTCAATTACTTCCATAACACTAATATTATCCCAAACTTCTTTTCCACTTGAAGAAATCAGGGAAGGGATAACTTTTTTTTCCCTCCTCCCCTGACTAGCCAAATATGGATTTACTTGAGCTGCAGTACCATGGACACCAAATGACTGCTCTTTCATCAGAGAATTTAATCGATTATGTTGGAATCGAATCATCTGGTCTCTTACTATGTCAACTTCAGATATTAAATCTTCCCTGCCCTCATACTGTCTAGAAAGCAATTCCTCAAATTCTAACCGATATCCCAAATATTCTTTATACTTAGACTGTGCCCTTGCACTACCCATAATCTTAAAAAAACATCATACAACATTTAAAATCTTCCCACCATTGTCCAATATTTTCATATAAATCAATCGTAGTAGCTTTATCCCAAATTACAACTTTCAACTGCCGGATAACTTCTTCGTCCAATAATAAAAGAAGTATTTAGTTTCCAACAACTTCTACCTGTCTCCCTCTGAATAGGTACTGAGACATGAAAACCTATTAACCAGTGATCTGATGTTTCTATTGGGATTGTTACCACTCCAGCTAAGGGTAACGTTTGTTTAACAAAAAAGAAATCTATATGAGAAAATAACTGCCCTTTATAAAAAGTAGGTTTTGCCCTTCCTAATTGTCCTGAGTGAACATCTTGTAAACCAACAAGTCGAACAATAGTTTTTAACATTGTCTTATTGCAAAATTGCTTTCCCTTAATAATTCAGTCTTGGAAACTGATATTAAAATTTCCTCCCCAAATTATCTGACGACTTGTATGTAAAAAAGGTTGTATTTTTTTGTAACAACTTAAGCCGTAGTGACTTGGTTTGAGGTCCATACACATTAATCAATCTACATGAAACAGAATTCAATACCACATCCAATATCAAAACCTGGCCTGGTTCCAGATCCACCATCCTCAAAATTTTAACATCAGATGTAGTAAAACAAAACTCTACTCCACAACAGGCCTCTATCCCTATAGACCATATAGAACTACACCATTTCCAATCACCAGAAGCTCGTTCTGTTTCAGTTATCATATGTAGCCTGGTATCCTGTAAGAAATAAACATCATAATCCAAATGCTGTAACACTCCAAAAGTGGCTATACGTCTTACACCAGACTTAATACTGTTAACATTTAAACTGGCTACCGTTAAGTTAAATGGCTCAGAGAGGTTTCAAAGTTTTCCTGCTAGATTTTGTTACTCGCTTTTGTGATTTCTGGGATTTTTGAATTTCAGGTTGAAACCCATTTTTAGGAGATGGTTCAACTTCAGTAAGTGGAATATTCACTGAATCAGTTGTCTCTGTCTCCATTGGATGTTCAAGGTCTACCTGATCTCCCCATGTGGAGAAGGCTGAAAATCTATTACTAAGAGGGAAAGGGGAAAAGGGGAGTCCCCTATTCCCAACTAAGGAATTTCCATCTCGCAAATGTATCCCTAGTACTGCTGTAGTCTGTGCAGTAGTGGGATCTTCATCCAAGGTCTCACTTTGTTTTCCCTTAGTTAAAACTTTCTCGCTTTGTTTCCTCTTAGACAAGACTAAATTAGTACCCCTACAGGATGGGGAACTCTGAGGTGTTACAAACGGTGTTTCCTTATCCCTCCCTGTCTCAAGCTGAGCAGCATCTAAAGTTGCCTCCAGGAGGTTAATTGGGGCCACAAACAAAGAGTCCTGCTGTCTAGATGAGAAATTCTGAACCCTTCCTTCTAATCCACCACCCCTTCCCACCCCCTCTCCCCTACCTCTCCCTCTTCACCTACCCATGTAAAATGCTTCTGAAGAGGCAAAGGGTTTCCTTGCTTGAGATAAAAAATACTCATGACCTGAAACTTCATCAAAATTATGTTCAGCCCAGGGACATTCTGCAAAGGAGTGGTCAGCATCTCCACACAAATTACATATCGGAGGAGCCTGACAACTAACAGCTGAATGGCCCAACACCCCATAATAAAAACATTTGACTTGATCACAATCATTACTTAAATGCAGTAATGAACCACACTTGTAACAACTCTTACGTTATCCTGCGTAAAACAAAATCCCGCTATCCCTCCCCAAAAAGAAAGAACTAGGCAAATGTTGTATCCCTTGTTCATTTTGGGTTAACTGCACTCTAATAGTCCAACCCTAGCCCAAAATCCATTTTTGTCCATAATGGGCTTGGGGTAGTTGAAAACTGTACATCTTTTTTCCAACCAAAATAAAATATTACTAATGTTCACACCCTCATTACGAAAAAGAAGGGTAACAGTTTTAATAGTAGGCTTTGTGACCGGAATAGCTAGAAAATCCTTCCAAATATCCGTATCTTTTAGTTCATAATACAGATGCCAAAATTTATCCAGTGCCATTATAGTACAAAAACTCACATCATACATATTATCTCCTGGTGCATGTATAAAAGCATATATTTCGGCTGGAGAAAAACTCAGTGAGTCAATTATTAAGGATTTTCCCACCCACAATCTATTGGGAACTACAGGAGCAAGACCTTTATAACGCAGACGTACCAAATACCTTCTTTTCGCAGCTTCAGCTGGCTTCCAAAACAGGCCAGCATATGATTGTTTGTGCACAGTCTCACCCAACACTCCATTGTTTCCATTATGCCTCTTACCAACAGCAGTCGGAACAGAATCTTCTACATGTTCCTCTAAAGCCGCTCCTAATTCTGTCCCCATATTCCCCCACAGAAGAATTTTGAATTATTCCTTTCTTTGAAGAAATTGGCAACACTCTCCTTCCAGGACAACAGTCTGAAGGAACCACAGTACTCACGTCTGGCACAGTTCTTATAACCACCGCCTCTCTTGCATGACGCGCAGAATAAGTAGCCGAAATTAAGGACTTAACCTGTACTGGAGACTTTGTAGTATGCATACCAGGAGTCCCAGAACACCTCTCTTCTGTAACTTTATTATCCATTCATTTATTTCCTGTAACTAGAATGTTTGGGTCAGGAACCCAAATTTCATTCCAAAGAATCCAACCCACCTCATCAAGAGTTCTTCCCATGGTCCATTCCGTGGGGGATCCACAAAAGGTTATGTTCCCTTCAGCCAATGGCCCAGAATCAACTATTTCCTTTTGCACCATAGAAATTCCTGGTGCTGTTTCAGAATTTAAAGCTAAAGGTAAATGTTTGTTCCCTTCTTGAATTGGACTAACTGTAGATCTTTTCCATTTTGTACGTTCTTCAACCAAACGTAATTTCTGAATCTGAAATTCATTCTTAGCAGCCTGTAACATCTCTAACAAATGTTTTTTTCTTGTCTTCCAACTGTACCTGTAATAAACGTTCCTCCTCCAAGCCAGGGTTTCCTTCCAATTGTTCTGTCATATTTCCAGTATCCACCTGATGTTGGTGAGCTATAGCTCCCTGATCCATATCCATGTCCTGAGCTGACATTGGATCCAGAGCCACTGCCCCACATCCTTCCTCCACCTCTACCAAACCTGGACTGGAGTCCTCCATCCCTGCTGTAGCGCAACAGCACCCACTGCAGTCTCAGAGTAGGGGAATTTCCCCGATGTCCTGGCCAAATTTCCCTCATTCACTAAAAATACAACCAACAAGCTTAAGTTCAAGTTCAAGTTCAAGATCAGTTGGCATTCATCTGCATCCCCCTTCCCCGGGTTGTGCCTGAAAATAGGCAGGATTTGTCTAGTGCACTTACCAGGTCAACAAAAACTAAAAGAAAAAAAAATACAACCCAGCTTGGACTATGTATCCAAAGTACAGCCCAGCTAGGACTATGTTCTCAAAGTATCACCCAGCTTAGTATATCTACCCAAAGTGTAGCCCAGCTTGGACTTTGGACTCCCAGTACAGGCCAACTTGGACTCTGCACCCCAGTACAGACAGCTTGGACTGTGGACCCCAGTACAGTTGGAAGACAAATATGATGCACCAGGAAAAATATGGTGGTGCTCTCATACATACGAACAGCTAGAGCAAAAATGTAAGTACCCACCAAAAACTGTTATTTTAAAACATGAAGTAAAGCCGCAAAAAAGTGAAGATATCACAGCTGTTGCTAAGTGATTACATTTTGCTCAACAGCAGATGAGCTTCATCAGATCTGATGAAGCTCAACTGCTGTTGAGTGAAACATAAACACTTAGCAACAGCTCTCTGTTCTATCCCACCCTTGTTTGAAAGCTGATAAGGTCTTAGCACTCGCCACTTCCACTGGTAAGCTGTTCCAGGGCTACACCACACTTTCTGTGAAAAAATGCTTTCTCACATACTTTCTGAAGCTCCTGCCCCTTAACTTCCATTCATGCCCCCAGTGGTGATGCTGGTGAAACTTTTGAATAGTTCTGAGTATGGCACCTTGTTAATGCCTCCTAAGAATTTGAAGGTCTCAATCACATATCCTCTCTTCCTCCTTGTCTCCAGTGAGAACAAGTGAAACTCCCTCAGGCATTCCTCATTTGAGTGATCATGGAGGCCCGTATCATCTTGGTTGCTCCTTTCTGCACAGTCTCCAGCCTATCCCTGTCCTTTTTCAGGTGTGGATTCCAGACAAGGATGCAGTACTCCAGGTGGGGTCTCACCAGGGACCTGAAGAGTGGGAGGATCACCTCCCTGCTCCTGCTGTCGAATCCCCTTCCTATTCACCCATGACTTTTGTTTGCCTTGCCATAGGCTTTGTTGCATTGGCTCATTTGTTTAAGAGTGTCACATATGATGATCTCCAGATCCCTTTCTTCTTGTGAGCTGTTGAGTTTCACCCCATTGAGCCAGTAGTCCTTCCTATGGTTCCCCTTTCCCAGGTGTAACACTTTGCACTTTTTTGTACAGAACTTCAGCTGCCAGATATTAGACCATCTTTCTAATTATTTTCAAGTCATTCTGAAGTTCCATATATGCCTCCATGCTGTCAACCTTATCGCACAATTTGGTATCATCTGTGAAGAGCATGAGCTTGCTCCGAATGTCTATGCCAATGTCACAGATGAACATATTGAACAGGACTGGGCCTAAGACTGATCCCTGGGGTACTCAACTGGTGACTCTACCTATGCTTGATCTTGCTCTGTTGACAACAACCTTTTGGCTTCTGTCCTTAAGCCAATTTCCCACCCACCTGACCAAGTCCTTAGCAATGCCTATGTCTTCCAACTTTTTCAGCAGGTGCTAATGTGGAACCAAATAGAAGACCTTGCTAAAGTCAAAGTAGAGGATGTCCACTTGGTGCCCCTTATACACTTCCTTAGTTACAAAGTCAAAAACCTTAATGAGGTTTGTCTGGCATGATCTGCCCACCACAAACCCATTTTGTCTGTATCCTGTATATTGTTTGTCTCCAGATAGTCCACAGTATCTTGTTTAACTAGGATTTCCATTAATTTCCCCATGATAGACTTGAAGTTGAGTGGTCTGTAGTTGCCAACCTCTTCCTACCCTCCCCTTGTGTAGAGATACCACCTCTACCCTTCTCCAGTCCTCTGGTACCACACTTGTCAACAATGAGTGGTTAAATAAATGTGTCAATGGGTCTGCTAGTTCATCAGCTAATTCTGTTAGCATCCTAGGGTTAAGACCATCAGGTCCTGGTGCTTTGTCAGTCTTTAGGTTCATTTACTCTTTTTTAAGTCTGTTGGTGGTGAAGTTCAGAGATTCTATCTGTCGGATTTCTCTATCAGAGGTCCTAATGCCACTTTCAGTTACTGGTCCGCTGTGTTCCTTTGTGAACACTTAGCAGAAGAAGTTGTTAAGGACAGTGGCTTTTGATTGTCATCCTCTGTCCCCCCTCAGTGAGTTTAACTATCCCAACCACTTACTTCCTTCTCTCCCTGATGTATCAGAAGAATTATTTGTTGCCTGTTCTGATATCTGAAGCAATCCGGAGTTTGGTTATTGCCTTAGCAAGTTTTACAGCATTCTTGGCTTCCCTCCATTTTTGATTGTAGACAAGCCAATTATTGTCATCCTGTTTCCTTTTATAGTATAGCCGTGGTACACGGCCTAATTGCTGCCTTGAACTGCTCATTGAACCATATGGGATTTTTCTGTTTTTTTTCTCTTCAACACCATTCTCATGCAAAGTTTGGTGGCTTCTAGTGTGGCTTGCTTGACCAGCCCCCAAATGTCTTCAACCTCTAATTTTTCTTAAACCCCGGTCTGATTGTCTTGACCACTACTTTAATTTTTTGGAAGTTGGTTCCCACCTATTCTTGAACAAATTGTATCTATCATGAACATTGGCAGTCTGCTTTTCCATATTTAAGGTCTGGAGAATTTCCTGGTGCCATTCCCTAAAGTAGTGAATGGTATCATCCAGCCAAAGCCGTAAGATAAGGAATTTGTCTGTGACAGCTATTAGGGCTATATAACCCTTCCTGGGGCTGAAAACCCTATGTCGATACAGAACAAGTAAACAAATTTCCGGGGTAAACAGGTCATCAAGCCTCAGAAAGATATCCAGCTGAGCCTTAATAAAAGTCCAAAATGGCCACGCTGACACAATCCCGCAAGATATGCTTGACAGTTCCCTCCTCTAGGGTGCACCAAGTACAAAGAGGGGAGGACAACCAACCCATCCAAGCTAAGTGGGATGGAGTAAAGTAAAGGTTATGTAAAATTTTGTATTTAGTAAAATGGCACCTATCCTGCTTAATATATTTGTATAATGATGTCCAAACAGATTGCCGACCTTTAATATCCCATTGCACAGCAAGAGCACTTTGCCAGTAGTAGCAAACCCCTTGTGGTCCTGTAGGATCAAAAGACTGGGACACCCAATACCAGTATGAAATAGAATGGAGATGATCTGCAATAACTATAACACTATACAGAGGTTCCCCATAGTTGCCCTGTCATTGTGCTGCTATTCCCAATCAAGTCCAGTCTACACAACCTGCAGCTTCCAGCAGTACTTCCACTCTGGCAGGGTGTAACTGTAGTGATGACATGGTTAGTCTAGGTCAAGGGTCAGCATCCAACATTGCTATGATAGTAATTATCTCTATAATCTTAAGTGAGCCAGAGACTTGATCTGGATAGTGATCGCTGGATGGTACTGATAGAAATCTGTTTGAATCATGCAAAATTTCTTCTCCATCCTGGCAGAGAGAAGCACCTCATTTTGTCATGGCTTAAATCGGGATTTGGGAAGTGAGTGCACTGACCCAGCTGCCTGTCAGCATGCATTCCTTACTCAGTAGTGTATGGTACAAGCAGTGCCCTGTACTGTGTTATCTGATCACAGTGGAAGGGTTTTCTAGCTAGCTGTGGGAAGTGAGGGGTGGAGATGAGATGAGATGCCTTAATGGGAGTGGGGGGGTTTACAGAGAAACTTGAGGAGATGCTGTCAGCTATGTCCCATTATCAAAGATGTAACAGGAAGGGATGTAGTCAGGAATTTCAAATTAGTGCATAGAACTGCCCACACTGCCATGCCCCCACTCAAAATTGCCTCATTCCCAAAAACACTGTGGCATCTAATCATGTCTGTCATGTAGACCATCTCACGCATGCAACAGAATCTAACCATTCATCAAGCATTGAACCCACTTACTGGTTACCCCTTAAAAAAGCAACTAACACTGGACAGAGTCTTAGTTACTGCCAAAATCAGACAGATTCCACACCAACTCCAGATAAGATGAATCCCCATCCTAACACCAGACTCTGTTCCCCCCTCAAAGCCCTGTTTCATATCCCCACCCCCACACAAAACACATGCATGCATGCATACACCAGACAAGCATTATACTCAAGTTAAACATCAGACAAATAGTAGGACTACTGGATGATTTGCTATTTGTCTATGTTAGCTTGCACGGTTACTTAAGGAAATAAATTAAAATAAAAAAAAAACACACAGGACAATCTGTTGCCTTAGAATCAAACTGCCCTCCAAACACTGAAATTGCTTACTGGTTAACCGCCCCCCTCAATGTACACCGAACATCAGTCATTCTCAGCAACCCCCAACACCTAAAACTGAATACACAAATTCCACAACAGCAGACACAGATGAACAGCACCAGACTCTGATGCAATCCTCAAAGCAGAAGACAGTGTCAAGCCCCAAAACACACCATAGACAGTCTCAGAACCTCCTCAACACCAGACATAGATGAACCCCAACTCATCCCAGCTCCAGACTCTGGTTCAAGCCTCACCATAGCACAGACATATCTCTAGCCCCCCCCCCACTTCTCACACACACTACAGACAGTCTCAGCCCCACCAAATCAGAAAGATTCCCCACCAACAGCAGACATAGATGAACCCCCACCCTAGCTTGAGACTTTGGATCAACCCTCCAAAGTGACATACTCAGTATTAAGCCTACCTACACACACACACACACACACACACACACAGACACTGTACACATCTCAACACCTTCTCAACAGCAAACACAGATAACCCCCCCCCCACCATAGCACCAGACTCTGGTTCAACCCTCTGAAGCAATAGACACAGTATCAAACCCACACACACCACAAACAGTCTCAGCACCTCCCCAGCACCAGACACAGATGAGCCCACACCCCAACATAAGAATTTGCTTTACCTCCAAACTCCAAGTCTTACCCCCAGCCTGCCACAAAGATTTCCCACCAACAGCAGGCACAGATGGCTCACTAAAAATACCACCAGCTTAATTTGGTTCAATTTCACTAAGGCTCACCAGTAGCAGCATCTTTGTATCTATGGTTAGCACCTGTACTCTATTTTAATTGTCACAGAATTGTTTTACCTGTGGGGCTGGCTGGTTACATAAGAATATTCAGGTAGTGTCTGACAGGCACACAAAATAAGCACATAGGTTGGGGGGGGATGAAAAACTCATCATCATATTGATCTACAGTACGCTACTGAACAGACAGCCAGGAAGCATTGCCATAGTATACTGTATACAATTAGGTAAGACAGATTAGCTTTGTATAAGAATAATCAAGCAGGGTCTGACAGGCACAACAAATAAGCATAACATATTTTTGCTATCATCATGCTCCTTTAAACCCAGATATTTTAAAAGTAAGATAAGAATAATTGGTCTAACAAATATATATATATAAAAAAAACTTGTGCCATGAGTTTCTTTTCTGAACTGGACTGGGGGGAGAGAGAGGGAGTAAATGTTTGTTTTGGATCAGGGCTGGTGGCTGTTGGAAAGGGAACAAGTGATTGAGTTGATTCTAGAAGCACTCCCCCAACAATTTTGGTCCCTGTCACAAACAAAACAGGAGTTAATCAGGGACATTACTTTGTTGGTCTGACTCTGCAAAAACGTAATCAGCATCGGGGAAGAACCTAGGCCAGCTGTGTGACATCCCACCCTATTCCCAGTCACATAGAGCTTCACCTTGCAATATTGATCCTATGTACTATGAAAAAGGTTAATGAGTGGTTGAACTTACAGCACCAGCTGTTCCCCTGCTACTGTGAGGTTTCACGATTTTTCTGCTGCCTGCAATAATTTGCCTGGTTCCAACTCTCAAGACCTGAACCCCCTATCTGAACTTTCCAAGTCTGAGATTGTTCTCTACTCTGATGCGCTCTGATTTCCAAATCCTGCATGGAACACTGCTGAGTCCCCAATGTTCTTGTCGCTCAACCACTAATCGAGCTCCATGAATATCCATTACCAGAAGCTCAGAAAAGAAAGAAAGACAATAACACAAATAAGTTGCGTTTATTGGTAAACAAGGTTTTGAAAAGCCCACTGATTCCCCTTCCTCTCCCCTCACAATCCTAACAAATGGAATGCATTGCCTGGCTGGCCACCTACTGGAAACATCAAATTGTGATACAGCGTGGCAAGGATGACTGTATGCATGAACACAGTCTTAAGGCGGAAACAAACAAGGCAAATGGCATTGGGAAAGATGCATGCTAAAATTGCTGTCCCAGTCTAGAAGGCACTGGGTCAAGATGTCGCTGGTAAAGCAGCATGGCAATAAATGCCACCAGCAACACAGCACACACTAAAATAAGGTTGGAAAAAACACTGACTGAAACACAAGCAGCGCAGCCCATTGGAAATAATGGAACTTTCTGTTTTTTTTGTGAGGGGCTTTGCCCCCCACACCCCATTGAATTTAAATAACTAACTCTGAGGGGGATTGGACTTCGGGGATGGGGAGAAACTCGGGAGGGGGGAAAATTGTATTTTCTTAAAAATAAAAACCAATGCAAAAAGTTGCAACATCAGGAGACTTGGGGGGAAGGGCCAAACCACTGTCCCAGATCTCCTACCCTGCTGTGTGCTGGTGCCTTAGCCACTCCACCATGGGAACGGTTCAACTAGGCACCACACACGTGCCAACTCAATCCCTTCCCAGTGTAAATGCAGAGCAACAGGGGTAGCGGTAATTCCCTACCACTATTATACCCCTGTTGCTCTAAATGCAAGTGAGCGTTACACAGCATGCTTATTGTAAGCTATTGTATTGTATTGTAAGCTATACTCCTCGTCAAACCTCCTCTCCTTTGACTACTCTACCAAAACTGTTACTCACCCAAAAAATTCACTCAGGTTTGACCCCCCCCCCCAGTCTGTCTAAGATACTTAGCACCTCCCCTCCTACTGTCTCCACCAAAAGCTCTACCAAAACCACACTATTAGTATCCAGGGTCAGGACACCTCTTGAATGGAGGTCCTTCTGGTATAGAGCCACCACTTGGTTTAACATCCTCCCTCCTAGTATCACATCTGAACACAGAATCTGGCTGTTTAAATCAGCCCTCCGTAACCACCTGTTCAACTCTCGTAACTGCAGCTGCACCTAGCGCAGCCCCTTGAAGGCTCGGTCCCCATCCAAGTGACCTCTTTCCCCCACACTGCATATGTATCTCTGTGTTTCTCCTTCTTGCCTAGCTACAATCATGTATAGGCCTGTCACATGCAAAAGGAGTTTTTTTTTCTCTCGCTACTTTTGCTACATTTCTGTATATAATGTAAATAATGTATGTACATTCACTGTTGTCTGTTATTCCACTCACTGTCTGTTACACCTACCTTGTCCTGTACTGTGTATGACAAGGAGCCTTGGTAAATGAGTTCTTGACTCACAGGTTTGTAATTCCAATACAATAATAACTAAATTGTCACGCTCTTTTTGTAGCATGGTATTGCCCCGTACCAGTCTAGAAAATATGTATGCATTAGCATACACTGTGTATGCCTGGATTGGGCCAGGATGAATTTCTGACTGCTCTGAAGTATTCTTTGAAATAATTACCAGGGGATCACCCAATCTCTCTGAAGCAAGTAGTTGAGCATCTACTAAGAACATAATATACTATACTTCTTAAAAGTTACGTAGAATCCCTTGGTAGTGTGAAATATGACCTGTGAGACACAGGTGTGGTAGAAGCAATGAATTTGCAAGTACAGTAGAGAGTTTTGTTGTATAGCTGGTACTGTAGGATGCAGTGGACAGGAATGTGACAGCAGGAGATTCCAAAGCTTAGATAGTTAGGTGGTCTGGTATATGAGGAATTCGGTGACTGCATAAATGGTCTTAAGAAACTGAAAGCTCATGGATTAACTTTGGAAATGATGAAATTAAGACATAACAGCTTTTTCTTTTTTTTAAATTAGTGCACTTTATTCTCCTACATTCGACCAGCCCCTATTGGTCCAACCCCTGTGCCCAGCCCCATCATCCGCTTTCCGGGACTTATCTCTGACTGACTAGGCACTTTGGCTTACCCCCCCAGGGTGGGCCACTGGGGACTCCAACTTAACCCAGCAGAGACCTGGTTGGTGCAGTCGGGAGTGAGTGCCATAGTTAACTTGATGCGGCGGCCTGCAACGTTGGGCAGAGTGTGTCCTCATGCTATGATTGGGCGTTTTGTTACCCCCTCCAAGGACAACACGCATGCATACACAGAGACATGTGTATGCACTGAAGAATCTATAGCATTCTCCTATCCTGGTCCGATGGTGCTCATTGTACCACCACCTGTGGCCACACAGGTGGCAGCAGTGCACCGGCAGCCATTCACCCTCCCTCCCTCCCCCTGAGGTGGAGAGCATCCCAGCAGACACATGACATACCTCTCTCTCTCTGGCCAACCCCTTGATGACCCAGGCTCATTTCCAAACCCAGGTGGCCAGTGTTGTGGGTGGTAGCATTACCGCTGCACCAGCAGGCCAGCCCCAAGGCATGACTAGCATAACCGACAGCGATTTGTAATTGTTTCTGAGGTAATTATTTTTTTTAATGTTTAATCTTTCATATTTGTAATCTTTGTGATAATTAATTATTTGATCTTACTTCAAGAGGGCTTTTCAGTAGGTACTCACATATAGGACTAAGCCACCAGGCGTTAGGACCACACAGAACATTTCTTGTTAGCAGTGTCCGGCAGGATACTGCTCCCGACATCATGTGACTGACGTCAGCGTGATGCTATATAAGGAGTGGTCCCCACACCCACCTTCCAGTTCTTTCCTGCCATCGACCTGCACACGTCAGACCTCGAGGAAGAATGCTGCTACAGTCGACACCATCTTTGGTTGAGTACATTTACCAAAAACTTTAAAATTAATCATTCAGTTGTATTCTCACTATTATTTGTCTACAAAATCATTGTGCATGTTGTCTCCAATGCCTTCAGACTCACATAAGAACAAGTGCAACTCCTGTGGAACTCAGCTCCCTCACAAGGACGGCCATTCCTTTTGCCTTTTTTGCCTGGGCCCAGGCCATAAGATAGAAGGGTGTGAGCACTGCCAAAAGTTTAACTCGGCCACACCTAAACATCGACAGCAGTCCCTGGAAGCACATCTTTTAAAAGAAAAGATGGCCAATATGGAGAAAGAGGTGAAAAAATTCAGGCAATCGCCATCCTCTCCGGAGAGTCACCATAAAAAGAGAAAGGACAAGGAGAGACATGGGACTGGGAAGGGTCCCCAGCAAATCCGCCGACTCCAGCAGGAGTCAGAACCTTTAAGGTAATTTCCCCTCCAGGGGTCAGCTTTCGATATCCATTGTGGTAACTACCAAATGGGTGTTGCCCCTCCCGTCCAGCCTGGGCTTGGGCTTGGCGGAAGTCTCCAGAGATCAGGAGGCACCCACCTCCTCTAAGGCCCCAAAGATTCAGAGGTCTATTGGTACGAGTGGAACCGGTAAGTCAAGTTCTGGCTCCTCCGGTTCTCGCACGGCTGTGGCTGTGAAGTCTTCCGCCGGCTCATCCACCTGCAACCCAGCCCTGGACCCTATGTCAGGCCCCAATAACAGGCCTGACAAAGAGGTGATGGTCCAGCTGACACCTGAGATGCAACTGGCAATGAAGATTACTCTGACTTCTCCCTTATTGCCGATGGAGACAGTACCTCCAGCTTCCCCCATCGGGGTTGTGGAGCAAGAAGATCGCCTGCCGTCAGGGGTTTTGTCACCTCCTGCACTGGAGCCTTAGATGCCAGAACCACCATGGACCAGATGAAAGTCCCTCCAGCTCCGTCAGGCATCTCGGTCCTTCAAGGTGCACCATCGGGCCCGATGCCAGGACCATCTGGACCCATGTTTCCGGCTCCTCTGTCAGGGCTTCATGCACCCCCGATGGGAAGTTGTCCATACCCGACAATCCCTCCATCAGGGCCGATGTCAAGCCCTTCAGCCCCTCCATCAGGTCCTATGATGGGACTATCTGGCCATTCTTTTGGGCAGCCGATGCCAGGCTACCCAACATCACATTACCCTACACCAGGGTACCAGACGCCACATTATCCGACATCAGATTTTCAAACGCTGGGTTACCCTCCATCGGGTTTCAACTACCCTTACCATGGGTACCTGAGCTGTGGGTTTTCCAGTCCACCTCCACAATCACAAGTGGACTTACAGGTGGTCCTCAAATCATGGTGGGCAGAAGTAATGTTGCAGTTCATGTCAGAGCTGCACAAGCACCAACCGCCGATGGCTCTGATGCCGGCTTCAAGGTCTCTTTTGTCAGATCCTCCCCCGCTATCCAGCCCTAAGGCCCTGACATCAGGCAGATGACTGGAGCCTTTACCCAGTCCATGGTCCTGTGAAATTTCAAGGCCGACGGACTTCTCGAGACCAGCTGACTTACCACTTTCTGCCATCAGTTCACCCAGTGACAATGATTCCTCAGACTCGGACAGTGACACTGTTCACTCTGACTCCAACCAGGACACCCCTACACCGCAGGACTCTAGACCGAAAGAGTCTCCCAAGTCCCCTCCTGAGGACCCTTCCTTTCTGGAGCTCCTCAAGAAAATTCAGGCAGCCTATGAATTGTGCATGGTTGCCCAGGATCTGCAGATGCAGAGACTGGCAGCTCACCTTGACCTGGCAGACTCTTCTCCAACTTTCATGCCACCCTGGATAGAGTCATATGAGGACTCAGTCACTACTATCTGGAAACAGCCTTCCTCGCTCGCACCAGTGGCCAGGAAAGCAGATAGACTTTACCAAACCTCAGATGACAAGGACTACCTCAGCATCCACCCTAAAGCTGATTCAGTAGTCATCAGTGTAGCCCACGATAGGTCCGCAAGACCGAAACATCTTAATGCTTCCCCTCCTGATAAGAAGCCTAAGATTCTTGACCAGTATGGCAAGAAGATGCATTTTTCTTCCACTTTAGGAATCAGGGCACTGAACTACGTCTCCCGTATGGGAGACTACCAAAAATCGGTCTTGGGTAAGTTAGAGTCAAAAGCGGATTTCCTTCAGGACTCATGCTTGAAAGAGGAGATGGCATATCTGGTTAAGTCGGTCAGATCTGCCTGCAGACATATGTTATGAGACACCTACAATGCACTAGATGCTGCAGGTAGAGGTTCAACATCAGCTATTAGCCTTTGATGCCATGCATGGCTTCAGATCTCAGGCTTGGCACCAGAGGTCCAGACTGCCATACAGGATGCCCCATTCAGAGGGTCAGTCCTTTTCGACAGAGATGTCAAGGACATAATAACTGACCTCCAGGATAAGGGCAAGGTCTTACGGTCTGTACAATTTATGTACATTCCTCTGCAGAAGCTGAAACAGCCATTTCAGAGACAGCTACTGTACATCGACAGCAAAGACAGAACCAGAACTGATGTCAAAACAAACGTGGGGAAACTTCGGCGGCTAGTGCCCCCCCCGGTCAAATCCCACAAAGCCTCAGATGCCGCAGCCTCTGCCTTTCCCTCCACCTCCTGACTCCTTAACTTTCCTGCCTCCACTGGTCTGCACCCCAGAGGAGCTGGTAGGGGGAAGGTTCTTCTATCACCTACCAGAATGGGAGAAAATAACATCAGACTCATGGGTGATACAACTGGTGGCAAAAAGCCACATAGTAGAATTCATAGACAGACCTACAACAAAACCTCCAGGTCACTCATTCTACCTACCCCACCACTTACTCTTAGTAAGAGAGGAAATAACATCTCTACTGGCAAAAGCAGCAATAGAACCAGTTCCCATAATACATCAAGGGAAAGGTTATTACTCACACTTCTCCCTGGTTCCCAAGAAGATGATCGATCTCAGAAAAGTTCTAGAACTGAACTCTCTGAACCTCTTCATAGAATACAAGAGGTTCAGAATGCTGTCTCTTCCCAGCCTACTTCCTCTCTTACAAAAGGATCAGTGGCTCTGCATCCTGGATATCCAGGATGCCTATTTTCATATCCCGATCTGTCCACCACAAACCCAAATTCCTCCACTTTTGTTTTCAGGGGGAGCATTTCCAGTTCAAAGCCCCTTTGGCCTTTCTTCAGCACCCAGGGTGTTCACAAAATGCCTAGCAATGGTGGCAGCTTTTCTGCTCATGTAGGGTGTTCAAGTGTTCCCATACCTGGATAACTGGCTAATATCAGCTCCGTTGAGGGATACCCTAGCCGGGTCTCTGGCCCTTACCCTGGATATTTTCCAACAGGCAGGCATAATGGTCAATTATGCCAAATCCCACCTGGTCCCTACCCAAAAGCTCCAATTTATTGGGGAAGTGTTGGACACAGTCTAGGGCAAAGCTTTCCTGCCACAAGACAGGATAGCAACATTGCAACACCAGGCACACTTAGCGGCTTTGCAGAAGAGAGTATCAGTCAGAGTGATCCTTTGACTGCTAGATCTCATGGTGGTGGCCATCCCTTTGGTCCTCTTACCAGACTACACATGTGAGTCTCTCAGTGGACACTCAGAGTATAATGGAACCAGAGATCAGATGATCTGGACCACGAGATCCTAGTCTCAGATCCGATGGCACACAATCTGTCATGGTGGCAAAACCAGAACAACCTCTCCAACGGGGTTCCATTTCACTCAGACAGCCCTTCCCAAACCCTAACAATGGATGCTTCAGGCCTGGGATGGGGAGCACACCTGGGACCCCACAGGACACAGGGCCTTTGGTCCCACATCGAACTGTCTCTTCATATCAACATACTCGAGATGAGAGCAGTGTTGAATACCCTCAAGGCTTTCCAACAGCTCATTCATCTGGGTCATCTTATGATTCAGACAGACAACATGTGTGTAGTCTGGTACAGAAACAAACAGGGTGGAACTCACTCTTATCCTCTTTTTTGGGAAGAGATGAGAGTGATACTGGGCAGCCAACCACAATATTAATTTGAGGGCAGTCCATGTGCCAGGCATTCAAAACATCCTGGCAAATGCACTCAGCCGCATGCAAGTCAGAGCTCGAGAGTGAGAGCTTAGACAGTCAGTGGTAAACAACATCTTCACAAGGTGGGGAAGACCTCAACTAGATCTGTTCGCTTCCCCATTCATTGCAAAACTATCAACCTTCTGCTCGCTCCCTCCAGGGCGTGGTGTTTTCTGGTGAGATGTGCTGTCTCTTTGCTGGAGGGGGAGGTTCATGTATGCCTTCCCTCCACTCCCACTGATTCAGAGAGTGCTAAAGAAGCTCCAGGCAGAAGGAGCATGGATGATTTTTATTAATCCCTTCTGGTCGAGATAAATATGGTTCTCTCTACTGCAGCAACTGTCAGTGGAACCTCCCTTTCCACTGCTGATCTCTCAAGATCTCTTGACACAGGAACAGGGGATCCTGGTACACCCAGGTCTCAAGTCCCTTCATCTGCACGCATGGCACCTACTGATATAGCTGCTGCTCATTTTGGGGTTTCCCCAAGGGTAGCACAAATTCTGGTGGAGGCCAGAAAGCCCTGCACCAGAGCCACATATGCCATGAAATGGAAATGGTTTTCCATCTAGGCAGACTCGAAAGGGATAGAACCTTTCTCCTGTTCAGTCACGAAGGTCTTAAATTACATGCTGCATCTCTAGGACTTGGGTCTTAGTTACTCGACTCTAAAAGTACACTTATCAGCCATTTCTGCCTATCACATTCCTGTGGGACAAAAGACTTTGGCCCAGTTGGAGGCATCCAAAACTTTCCTGAAAGGGATCTGCCATCCAAAACCACCAATATGGAGCCCTGCTTCTCCCTGGGACCTGAATTTCATACTAGAAAAACTCACTCTGCCCCCTTTCGAGCCAGCAGTGAGTTTGGACATGTGCTATTTTTCTTGGAAAGTGCTTTTTCTAGTAGCCATCACTTCAGCTAGAAGGATTTCAGAGCTTCAGGCTCTCATGTGTGAGGTTTCTTATCTGATTTTCCACAGAGACTTGGTGGCTCTGTGACCCAATCTTAAGTTCTTACCCAAGGTGGTATTAGAATCCACCTTGAATCAGTCACTGAACTTGCCAGTGTACTATCCAGAGCACACTGATAGGGGTGAAGCACTTCTGCACACTCTGGACATACACAGAATTCTTCAGTACTATACATATAGGACAAAGTCTGTTCATAAAACTGACCAGTTGTTTGTTTCCTTTTCACCCAAAAGAGAGGGTGCAGCTGTTTCTAAACAGTGTTTGTCTAAATGGTTGGCAAACAGCATTACTTTCTGTTATCAGAAGTACAACAAAACCCTTCTGGGTCAGGTAGACCCCAGAGCCGCCGTCGACCGTCAGAATCATTGGCTGCAATTTAATGCAGTTGTAATTAGTCGCAATCACACTGAATTGCAGCCATAATTATGGCCAGTTATATTTGTGTGAAGTTGATGATTCTGTCATGGCTTTTGTCTTGCCTGACAGTGCTGCAGTCAGCTACTTTTGAATTTGTGTGAGGGTGAACATTCTTCACCTTCCAGCCAATTAATGTAGCCCTAGTTCCTCAGCACCAACCCTAATGAGAGAGGGAGGAGCCAGGATGTGCACACTGCCTGCAACTGGAAAAGGCGGTGAGATGGAGTTGAACAGCAGCACGAGTAGTCATCAAGGCAAGGACCAATAGTAGTGCTCAAGTTAATATCTTAAGTTGCAGCCATTAGTGTCTGGTTCACAGTGTAGGGAGGACACCAGAGCAGTAGAGTCAGGCACATGCAGGAGGTGAGGCAATCTCGGAGCTGGGGGATCCAAACCACACCATCGAGGGACTGGGAGAGAGTAAGCTGAGAGGCCTAAAGGACTTGAAAGACCCACCACCAAGGCCAGAGAGAGAGCATTAAGAGACTCTGAGAGTAGTGGATTGACACGGAGTGTGGGGCGGCTTTCCGGGGCCTAATGTAGGGGACAGCGGGATACAAGAAGTGAGGTCGGGCCATCATAAGTCAAGGGAGATGGGAGAGGGTGAAAGTGAGCCCACTGTGGGGGGAGGTTGAGCCAAGTGGCCTACTACTACTAGGGCCAAGATCACCGTTGGCCGGGCGGGTAGGATATACTGAGGAGGTGCCCCATGGCCCGCCCATGCCAGCCAGTGGACAACAGGAGGAGAGTGAGCCAGAGACTCTCTCAGCTGGAGTGAGTCACCATCTGTCAGACTTGGTTGGTGGCCTTGTGGGGGAGTTGTGAGAAAGTGCAGCAATGCAAATTTGAGGGGATGCAGGAGAGAGTCACTGCCATTGATAACTTGACCACCATGCATGCAGCCAGGCAGCAGACCATACTTGGCCAGGACAGGTCAGCAGCAAACCACTGTGCAAGCAACTGAGCAAGCAGCATTGCGAGACTGTGTGGGGTTGGCTGCCAGTGGACACACAGTATAGTCAGCCGTGTGGCAGGTGGGGCAGGCAGCTGGCTGTGGGTAGCACTAACTTGGCCTCTCAGGCTGAGAAGAAGATGAAAGTCATGGAACAATGGAGGCTGGAGGACAGAGACAGAGAGAGAGCTGACTCAATAAAGTACTGTCTGAGCTGCCTTTGGTGTGAGATGATGACTCATGGTAAGTGAAATGTTGATGTCTGTTTTTGAGTTGGATTTATGACACAGGTAGCAAGCAGCATTAGCATATATTTACAACTAAAGAAACAGTACTGCTTGGCAGCAGAGAAGGGATTTATTCTCAAAATTCAGCCATTTAGCTGTTGTGGTGGTTTTTTTTTTTTTTGGGGGTTGGAAACTGAACTGGTTGAGGGTAGGTAGAACTACAGGCTTGGCTGACTGCTAGACAGTATGTGATTGGTGGTGTGTACAAAAAATTAAACAAAGTGAGAGATCATGGTGAGATTGAGGCAGGGCGGGGTGGTCACTGTACTGCAGTATCCCTCACCAAGGTCTAAGGTTGCCCTGTTTATGTGACTTCAAGGGTGGGGGGTGTAGCATCCCACAGAAGGGTCTAAGGGCAAGGCTGTTCATGTTGATCTGAAGGTGTACTACCGCAGTAACAAACATCAGGTTCTAAGGCTGTTTGTGTAGCTTGAAGCTTAAGAGGTGTACTGCACAAGTGCATCATCCCGCACTGGATACAAGAATGGTTATGTGGCTTTGCTTTGGGGGTGTATAGAAGCATCTCACACGCTAAGGCTGTTGTTATGAGTCTGCAGGTGCACTGCTGCTGCTGCTGCTGTAACCCACAACATGGCAGGTCTAAGCCTGTTTATGTGGCTTCAGGGGTGTACAGCAGCATCCCACGAAAGTATAAGGCTGTTTATGTGGCTTTGGTGATGTGCTGCAGCATCCCACACTGGATAAAAGGCTGGTTACATGACTGTGGAGGTGCACTGCAGCATCCCACACTGGATACAAGGCTGTTTGTCTGAGGCTTTGGGGGTGTACAGCAGCATCCCACACCAGGGTTTAAGGCTGTTTATGTGGCTCAGGGGTGTACTGTAGCATCCCACACCAGGCTTTAAGGCTGTATATGGCTTTGGGGGTGTACAGCAGCATCCTTCCAGACCAGGATCTAAGGCTGTCTATGTGGCTTTGAGGCCGGGCTGGGGGTGTGAGGGGTACAAGTCAAGTGCACTCACAAGGTACATAATGCAAGCAAGCAAGGCCAAACCAAAACAACGGGAATAATAAAACAAAATAAGGTGTTCGACAACGACTTATATTGTTAACATTGAAAACATTTGAGGTACCCTAGGTTTCCCATCGTACAACAAGAAAGATGCTATCCCTTCAGAGTATCTTTTAATTTACATTACTGTTGACCTCGGCTCTTGGTATCGGTTAGTTGGTGCACTGCAGTGAATGTTTTCATTTCTTCTGCTCCTAGGCTGTGACAAGATTCTCCTGGTATTTGCTAAGTAAATAAATGTGCTGCCACATTTTTCCACTAATTGCACTAAAAAAAGTACAGCTTGCTAGTACATAAATCCAATTTAACAATGGCGGAATTTGAAAAAATTGGTTGGATTTTTTTAGTGAGTCGCAGTCATAAATTTTAAACATGTTGAAAAAATCTGTCATAATTGTGTTGTGAGTCAGTCATAAATGTTTTTTTAACTGACTCCGGGATCTAGGGTCGGGTTAAAGGACATTCAATCAGAGGCATGGCTGCTTCTACTGCTTGTCTCAGGAATGTTTCAGCCGCAGACATTGTGCGGCTGCAGCTTGGAGTTCAGTCCATAACTTTACCAAGCATTACAGTTTGGACATTGCATCTAGGCACAGAGTGGGCTTTGGCTTTGCTGTCCTACAGGGACTCCTTTCTTGAGTCCCCTAGAGTTGCCGGTAAATCCATTCCTACCTTCCATGTCTCAGACTTGTCTCAGGTCACTGCTTGAGACTCAGTCCTATATGTGAGTACCTACTGCAAGAGCCCTCTCAAAGTAAGATAGTACAGTTACGTAAGCACTTACCATAACAGTAGCTCTTCGAGAGAGGCTCTGGCAGTAGGTAATGCTTTCCCTCCAAACATCCCCCAGATTTATTTATTTATCTATTTATTAAATTGTGTTAACCGGGTAAGCACTCTGGCCCCTGGAGGTCGCTTTTTCAGGGGTGACCTGGAGTTAATTACATACGAAAAGCAGTGCAGGTACAGTCCGAGTGTACATAGTGGTTACATAGAGTGGTGCAGGTGCATTCCAAGAATACATAGTGGTTACAACAGAACAGTGCAGGTACAATCACAGTGTACTTAGCAGTACAATGCTTACAGAATATTTAGACAATGTACAATGATCATTGGAGAAGGGGTAACTATTGTCATGATAACAGTGGTAGCAGTTAGACCTGGGGTAGGCAGAACTATTACATCTGTGCCCCGTTCAGTGTAGGATGACAGGAGACAGGTTACATTGGAAATGATGGGTTATCAAAAGAGATAACGACTACTAACAGAAAATGGAACACAAGCTTGGGGTGGCAATTGGGTGCCAGTTAGATTAGACATTCCCTGGACATGCTACAGGGAGCATGTTTAAGCTAGTCTACTGGGCAGGCGCAGGTGCTAATTTCCTTCTGTAGTTTCTCATATTGTGCCTTTTGGCTCCAGGAGCCCTCTCCTTTTCTCCTGTTGCATCTTTCTAGGTCTGTGGCGGGAGAACTGGAAGGCGGGTGTGTGGACCGCTCCTTATATAGCATCACGCTGACATCAGTCATGTGACTTCGGGGGGGCGGTCCCCTTCCAGATACTGCTAGCTAGAAGTTTTCCATGTGGTCCTAATGCCTGCAGCTTAGTCCTATATGTGAGTACCTACTGCAATAGCCTCTCTTGAAGATCTACTGTTATGGTAAGTTCTTACGTAACTGTACTTTATTATACTGTACCGTGTACAATTTTGGTAACTGTTCTTTACCCCAGGACTTCCTTGGAAATGAGCATTTGCTCAACAGACCCTTCCCGGTAAAACAATCTATTGATTTATTTAAGTGGCTTACAAAAAATCCTTTAAGCAGCAGGTGCCCATTTTCAAAGGCAACCGTAGTCTTGAGTAGCATACATACAATGTAATCTGCACTTACAAGTATAGTGTCCTAAACATTTTTATAAGTATATTATCTTAAAATTACAAAACTATATTACAGAAGCTGCTAGAAGTATATGTGCCAAAGGAGGTCAGAAGCTCTTCATGAAAGGGGGTATGGAAGTAATGTAAAAAAGAATATCCACTTGTATGATTGTATAAGTACTATGAGTCCTGCTATAAAATGGATCCCCGCTGGCTTCAACAGTAGGGGAAGTAGGTCATTAGACTGGGAAGCCGCTGGTGGAATGCCTGATGGAAGGCACAAGCAGCATTTTACTTCCCCTTCATTCTTTACTACATGGGAGACCTACCTGAAACCAGGGTCTTTGTCTTTTCTGCTCCTGGTGCTTGTCAAAAGATGATGCCATAGTCCTTTGTTTATGACATCATAAACTACCTGTGGAGAAGAAGGGCTATGTGGAACACTGAGGATTTAACCCTGTGTGCCATGTGGAATTCTCCCAGGGTTTTTTGGGTGAAATGGCAATTCTGCTTCTGAAATGCTTTCCAGGATTTTTTTTAGTTCTACAGAATTCTGAAAAACATGTCTGTGTAAACCGTGGAATCATTTTCCACCGATAATGCAAACTATGGAATAATTCTCTGTGGACTGCAGAAAAAGAATCCACAGTTCATGTAAGCCGTGGCTTATTTAAACTGAAGATTATTTACTGTGAAAACCCTTTTGCCTGTGAAATGTTGGATATCCGTTACCAACAGAATTCCACAAAATTTTCTGAAAGTCCCCAGAATTCTGTTCCATTGGAATCTGACAATTTCGCACAGAACTATGGAGAAGTTATTAAGATGTCAGAAGCTAAGTTATGATATGCTGGGTAGTCCAGCAGCAGCAGATAATGGTCAAAGAACAAAGATTCTGTTTTTAGGCAAATTTACTTAGTAATAAAGAATGCAGGGCCCCAGATTCAAAAGTGGCAGGCTGCATCGCACAAGTGAATGCACCGCACATCTCAGCTGCAACAGCACAGAACAATGGGAAATTCAGAAGATGTGCAATCGAGCATATGTAGCTAAATATCTTGAACATTCACGGTCACGTAGTGTGAGATGCGTGGCATGGCAGATGACCAGAGACCAGTGTGGAACATACGGAACTGTGTGATGTGAAGCCACTTGCATGGCACACAGTTGCAATATTCAGCCAGGATATGCAAATGTCATCATTGCACAGTCAGCGCCCATATAGCACACTTGAATCTCATTATTGGAATGTATTCAGGCCATTTGCATTCCATTGGCATGCGCAGTTCTAGCATTGCAGGGCAGCACCACCACTCCACAAAGGTGATCAGGAGATGCTGCAGCCTAGCAGGCAGGTGAAAAGGCATATTGGTGTGTGGGTGGAGTGCATTGGCCTGATTACAGTACTACATACCTCCAAACCTTTTATCACCCAGATGTGTGTCGAGATGTGTAACAACTGGACAAAATGTATGACACATCATCAAACATGACATTGTAAGCTCAGAATACTGTCAAAAAAAGTGCACTAATGTTTACAATGTTTGCTGATAACCTAGCACCTTATATTATTATACAATTCTGCATAAAAGTCCCAGTGATCAGGGTGTAATGTCACCATCTCAATGTGAGACAAAGGGTATCAGAGACAACATGAGTGACTTATCCCATAATGTGTGATAGTTGAGAGGTATGCAGTGCTACTACCCATGGCCATGTCCATGCCCTAGGTGGTTGCACACACAACACCAAAAGTGTCCGGTGTCCATGAGGCATGCTCCTGCCACCTCCAGGCCACAGGTGGTGCTACCCCTGCCCCACGCTGACCACAGTTGTGCAATGTCCTCCACAAAAACACCACAGTGACCCAAACACAGGACCCTTGTGGCACTGCCACACTTCATGGATGGCATCAGTGACATGTATGTGTGTCCTGGTGGTGTGGGTCTAGTACAGGTGTGCTGTGTGCACATAGGGTGTTCCACCATAGGTGGGTGCCACTTGGCAGTCCCTGACCCATGCCATGCTGCCACCAGTACCATCATGCATCCTGATCACTATTGTCCCAGACATCACCATGGACACATGCCACCACCGGGTGGCACTTTAACGGCCACATGGATGCAGGACATGGCACCTAGTACATGTGCTGCATTGTAGCTGTCTGCTTTACTGGTGTGCTGGGGAAGAGCATCAACTGATTGAGGTTAATACGGTGAATACATTTCAGTGAATCAAATACAGCAAGTACAATTATGGCGACTGGCACATTACGGCAAACAAGACTATATAGTGACTGTACATTACAACGAATAACAACCATAGCAACAGACAATTTCAGTAACCCCAAAGAAGCAAAATACCCTCTGGGTCCAAGTGCACCGTGGTGTAGGAATCCTAGAAAAGGGGGAGGTCCGGGGGCTGCAGGGGGGCATTGCCCACTGAGGGTTGCAGGGGGGGCATAGCCCCCCTGCATAACAAGGAGCTTCTAGTAAGTTAGATTAAGTTGCACTCATAGAACAAAAAATAGGACAGTAAATGCCAAGCACAAATTTTATTCCGGCTAGAAGGTGTTCGCTGAGGCACCAGCGTTTCGACTAGTAAAGGTCTTCCTCAGGGTGTGTCTCACAAGCACAATACCACCCTTTTAAGACACATCATGAGTTCAAGTTCATTAGCAGGAAATACTCCATTGAGCAGGCTCATTTACAAGGAAGTCCTGTGCAAACAGTCATAACACAAGTGGATTTAGGTTACTATGCAATACACAGGGTATTTTTTTACAAAAATATTACATGAATAAGAGAGAGAAAAAAGAAAGCTATACAGAATTATATAAAATAACTATATGCAATAGTCCTCTAATACTATAGAGCAATGAGGTTAGGATCTGGGAGGACTTTTGATAAACATTTGAAGCATTTTGTATTCATAGGGTTACACTATGGGTCAAGCAGAGGGTATTTGGAAAGATTCTGAAGCATAGAAGAGAAAGTAGGCAATAGGTGAAGGTTAGTAGGGGTAAGGTGATTGAATAAGGGGTAGGTAGTTGAGGGCATGAGCGAGGAGGAAGGGGAAGGTGGGTGTAGCCAGGGCCTGGGAGGAGGGCAGAAAGGTGAGAGAGAAGGGGGAGGGGTGGAAAGGTAGGTAAGTGGGTGTGACTAAGGAGAGATGGAAACTAAGGAAGGGTGAGATTGAGGAGGGTGAGGTGTGTGACATAAAGTCAATGACATGCGCAGGAGTCACCAATTTTGTTGATGACCAGTTTACTGAAACTTTGTAGGGTATTAGGTTTTGTAATTTGAGACTAGATTGGGCTTTATTCAAGTCTGCCGGTAGCGTACAGTTTATAACCATTTGACTGACCCATGTGTAATGCATGGGACTTTGAGTTACACGTACATTAAAAAAAGGGGATCTTGTGATATATATATATATATATATATATATATACACACACACATATACATAAAAGGCAGTACAGTAACTGTGTTTACATCGGGGGTAAAAAAAGAGAATCTGTATTAAGCACAAAACATCATAAAATATCAGAGCAGTTACAATACATATATCTTAAATATTCTCCATTGGGCTGGCCCGGTGGTGCTGAGCGATGAGGCACTGGACACCACACTGGCAACCAGGGTTTGGGAACAAGCCTGAGCTGCCGGAGGTCGGCAGGGGGAGAGAGGATTGATTGTCCGGAGGACTGCTCTCATCTCTTGGGGGGGAGGTGGACTGGTCGTCCTACTCACTGACTGCCCTCTGGTGGTAGCCGGAGGGCATTACAGGTCAGAAGACCCGTAGCTGACATCCTTGTAATGGCAGGGAGGGGGACCAGGTGAAAACAGGAAACGTGAGCCTGGCATGCTCGATGATGGTTTGCTGCTCCCGGAAGCAGTCCCCCAGATTCTGGACCGGGTCTTGGGGGGGGGGAGAAGCCAGCAACCTCCTCCAGGCCCTGCTGCAGGGGAAAATCTGTGCGAGAACTTCTGGTGGCCGACTAGCATGGGAGCAGCGGGACCGGAGAGAGAGTCCCTCCAATCAGAGGGCTGTAGCCACCTGCCAGGGCTCAGGAAGAAAAAGTGCAAATAAGAACCTTTGCCGAATCCACATCCAAGAGCAGAGTCATTCTAGATGCAAGAGGGGGAAAAGCCTCAAACAGTTAATGTTGGAACCCACTCGGGAGGGAGCAATCTTAGACCTGATACTCTCAAATGAGGAAAGAGAGAGGATCTCAGATCTAAAACTGGGTAGCCATCTGGGAACAAGTGACCACCAAACAGTGTGGTTCACGATAAACATAGCCACAGAGTCAAGCCATACAAAAGTGAGGGTACTGGGCTTTAGGAGGTCTGACTTTGTCAAAATGGGAGAGTGCCTCAGAAAAGCACTAGCAAACAGGCAAGAAGGAGGGGTGGAAAGACAATGGGGAAGCATCAAAACTGCCATTGCAGAGGCAATAAACCTTTGTGTGAAGCAAATAAACTAGTCAAAATGAAAGAAAAAAATACTATGGTTCTCAAAAGAGGTGGTGGGGAAGGTTAAGGAGAAAAAGATAGCATTCAGGAAGTATAAAGAAACACAGAAGGAGCAGGGTAGAGAACTATACCAGTTAAAGCAGAAGGAAGTGGGGAAGGCAGTCGGAAAAGGCCCAAACCGAGGAAAAGATAGCCAACTCGATTAAGAAGGGGGATAAAACCTTTTATTGGTACATTAGGGAGTGAAGAAAGACCAAGGGAGAGATAGTGAGGCTTAATAAAGGGGAGGGTGGGTGGGCAGAGAGGGTCAGTGAAAAGCAGGGCTACTGAATGATTACTTCTGCTCAGTATTCACAAAAGAAGAGGATGGGGAGGTTCCTAATCCAATCAATAGAAGCACTTTGGATAGGGGGGTCGTTATCAGTCCTTTCACAGAAGAAAGGGTGCTGAAAGAACTCCTAAAACTGAAGGTGGACAAAGCAATGGGGCCTGACGGGATTCATCCCAGAATTCTAAAAGAACTAAGGCGAGAAAGAGTGACACCACTGATTACCCTTTCTAACAAATCATAGGAGGATGGTGTGGAACCTAAGGACTGAAGGAGGGCAGATATGATTTCCATTCATAAAAGTAGGAGCAAAGCAGGGGCAGGAAACTACAGACCTGTTAGCTGAACCTCAGTGGTAGGAAAAATGATGGAATCACTTCTGAAAGAAAGAAAGAATAGTTGAGTACCTAGAGGCCAGTGGGGCACATGACCCAAGGCAGCATGGATTCACAGAGGGAAGGTCATGTCACACAAATCTAATTGATTTCTTTGACTGGCTGACCAAAGTAGTAGACCAGGGAGGGGCTGTGGACATGGCCTACCTAGATTTTAGCAAGGCATTTGACACAGTCTCACACAAAAGATTAATAAACAAATTAGCCAGCCTGGGAGTGGGTCCCAGGGTGGTAACCTGGGTAAAAAATTGGCTGGACAACAGGACACAGAGGGTAATAGTAAACGGAGTCCACTCCAAAGAAAGGGGGGTTACTAGTGGGGTACCGCAGGGTTCAGTACTGGGTCCAGTCCTTTTTAATGTCTTTATAAGTGACATTGCAGAGGGACTGGAAGGAAAAGTATTCCTCTTTGGAGACAACACAAGTATCTACAACAGGGTTGATATACAAGTGGGGGGGTGGAAAGGATGAGAAGGGACTTGGCAAGGTTGGAGGAATGGTCAAACGTATGGAAGCTTAGATTCAATGCCAAGAAGTGCAAAGTAATGGACCTTGGAAACAAAAACCCAGGGGAAGAATGCACAATGGGGGGGGGGGTATTAACAACAACAAAAATGGAAAGGAACCTGGGGTAGTCATATCAGATGACCTGAAGGTAAGCAAGCAATGTGAGAAGGCAGTAAGGATGGCTGGGGCAATACTGGGATTTATAGGGAGAGGCATTACCAGTAGGAAACAGGAAGTTGTTATCCTTCTGTAAAGACAGTTTGTGAGACCCCATCTGGAGTACTGCATGCAGTTGTGGGGACCCCATCTCTGCAAGGATATAGACAGGATGGAGGCAGTCCAGATGAGAGCAACTAAAATTGTATAGAGTCTGTGTCAGAAGTCATACGAAGAGAGACTAAAGGAGCTTAATATGTATACCCTTGAGGAAAGGAGGGAGAGGGGGGACATGATAAAAACTTTCTAGTACCTCAGGGGAATAAATAAAGTCCAAGAGGGTAGAATCTTTCAGAAAAAGAGATGTGCAAGAACAAGGGGACACAATTTGAAGATAGAGGGGGGGACGGCTCAGGGTCAATGTGAGGAAGTATTTTTTCACAGAGAGGGTGGTGGACACATGGAATGGCCTTCCTGATGAGGTTGTGGGGTCAAAAACAGTGGGGGAATTCAAGAATGCATGGGACAGACATAAGGCAATTCTGGTGGGGTTAGGAAGAAGTAGGCTGTTGGTTAACTAGGATCTGCAGCTTATCCAATAGGAAGGAAAATGGGTAGACTAGGTGGGCCAAGTGGTCCTTATCTGCCATCAAAGTTTGTTTCTATGTTTCTAAATAAAAAAAAATTACATTCTTCATAGTGAAAGACATGAAAAAAAAGAAAGAGAGGAAGTGGGGGGCCTGAAATACATGCCAAACAACATCCTCTAATCATAAAAATCCCTTGAGGAGTCACACCATAAACTGAATAAGGACAAAAAAAGTTTTTAATGCTTGTGTGTGAGAGGGGAGGGTGGGGATAAGTTTAAAATTATTTATTTGTACTGCATCAAATGCAGCCATTTATCTCCTCCTAAATCCCCACCATAAAAGGAGGGGGATAAATGGCTGCATTTGATGTAATACAAATAATCAGTCTTAAACTTATCAACCCCCCCACCACCCTCTCACTGAGTAAGCAGCTGGACCCTCAGGTATTCAGGAGCTAGAGGAATTATTTTGATTGTTTGAAAAACTCAGGCTCTCACACTTGAACCATTTTTATAATTGAGTTACTCTAGAGAAATATCTAGAACTGCAGAGATCCCCGAGAGGGTTGTGATTGGATAAAAAGCCCACGTGTGGTTTCCCAGAAGATGAGCAGGAGTTTCTGGAGGAATGGGAGCAAGTGCTCTCAAACTGTACAGAGAGACTCATTAAAATTAAAAGACAAATTTCATGAGGAAAGTTTACAAAGGGAAATAGAAGAAATCCAACAAGAGCTAAGTAATCACTTTGAAGAGCCATGATTTATAGACCTTAATAAAATGGTGTCATCCAGAATAGATAAACACGAAAGAGAACTCTTTCAAAAAACTTAAGTTGGCAAGAGATGCCAAAGATTTTGAGAGAGGAGAGATCTTTAACTGAGAAAGGAAGAGTTGGGCCTCGAGCCCAAGTCGCAACAGAGGGAGACAATGAAGTAAGTGCCATAATAGAGGAAACAGTAACTATAATCCAAGAACACAAAAAACAGAAATCTAAACTACTGAGTGTGCACTTTGAGACTACCAGTACAACTGTTATCTCGATTAGAGAGACAGAAGAATCAAATACCCCCGATAGTGATGAATGGGACAACTCTAACACTTCCCCCTCCCCAAACCAGAAAGCATTAAAAGCCACCAAACAAACAAACAAGAGCCAGAGCAACCAAGGTGGTGCAAAACAAAAACAGACAAAAAAACTCCAAAAGAGACTCGTAAAAAAAACGAAAAAAAAAACAAGGAGAAGTATCGGGGGAAGGGGTGGAAAAACAAAGCAAAACAGGTACCCCTCGAGAAGGATACAGCAATAAATATTATAAATCTATAAAGTCACACTCTAACTGAGGCTCAAAGGAACTTGCTTGTTAAAGGACTGTCCTTCGTACCAACTCACCAAATGGTATGGTAAATTCTGGGGTTGAGCTTGCAAACCTTTTGTACTGATTTGAATAGAGGGGAATTGAGGCTTTCTTCTAATTGTTAAGCTCCCTGTTAGACACCTGTGAACCTTTCACCGGCCAGAGCACACTTTAAATAATGAAACCTACCCAGAGGGAAGTGAAGTGTTCAAACAGTCACTATATGGTGTTATTTCAGTGTTACAGTAGCAGTGTACACTTCCTGCACACTTCATTTCATAATGCAGTCCATCAGTGTTTAATCAGTGCATCTTCAGGTCTCTTTTGGTGTACATGCAGTGCTGATACAGTGTGTGCGAATTAAGTTAATTAGCACTGCAATCACACTGCAAAAGTACTGCAATTAGCAGTGTTTTCAACACTGCCTGAAGCAGTGTTCTGTCAGCAACACTGCCTTAAGCAGTTTTGCACTGATTTTTCAGTGTGTGCGAATTATGTTAATTAGCACTGTAATCACACTGCAAAAGTACTGCAATTAGCAGTGTTTGCATTGCTTTTTCAGTGTGTGCGAATTATGTTAATTAGCACTGTAATCTCACTGCAAAAGTACTGCCCTTAGTAGTGCGTTTTCAACACTGCCTGAAGCAGTGTTGCATTGCTTTTCAGTGTGTGCAAATTATGTTAATTAGCACTGCATCAACACCTGTAGTGCACTTCAGTGTGCAGTGTGATTTTAGTAGCACCCTGTCAGCAGTGTAGTAGTTATGTTTCAGTGTATTAGGCTGCATTAAAGATGGCGTTGCATAAAAGTCAACAAAACAAAACAGTATTCATCTGCTAAGTATCTGCAACCTCCAGCAGAGGAAGCTTTGTTTAAGGGTTCCGAGTGAGAAAGTCATTTGTGAATTCAAAAGAAGATGAGATCTTGGGGCCATGTCTATAGGAGGTACTAAAGTCTGTTACCCCATGTTTGACTCAAAGTCACAAGGAAGGGGTGAACATTTAGGTAAAGGAATGACCAACAATCGCTTCTGGTTTGCAGAAAATGGTATGGGAGCTCCCTGATTTGCAGGTCCTCACCAGTATTTCAGAGGTTTATCTTCAAAAGGAGAAGAGAGCCTCTTCGGACTGGGAGCACATGCACGGGTGTGGAAATTATTTCTGGTGTCAAGGGGCTGTTCGGTAAGTGTGTGTTATGTATATGTATATGTGTGTGTGTGTGTGTATCTCTCTATATATTTTATTTATATATATATATATATATATATATACATACACACACACACACATATATATATTTTATATGTCTCTATCTATCTCTATAATGGGATTATCAATCACATTGACAAACACCATTAGTGACTGTCGTGTATATCGTAGTGCAACCACACACCTGCACTTTTACTCCCTCCAAAACAATTTTGCCATTTTATAAGATAGATAACCCACTGTGTGGTGTGTGGAAGCGCAGTGATATACACACTGTTTGGGTGGTTGATGCATTCGGCCTGCGACCTCATGTGCAACAACACACACTAAGGTATGCGTATATCAGAGCATGACCACACACCCTACAGTGTGTTATTACACATACACAGACCGTACTTGTTGCAAAACAAAAACATTACATTAATGCAGGCATTAGAATGCAAAGCACACTAAGCAAGAAAATGAAAACAGGGTTTGAGCCTCACGAGTCTTGGCAAATTGATTGTGTGGTGTTCCCTGAGTTCTAACCTTGATGCCATCCCATACCCCCACCAGCCCATAGTCTCCTTTCTAAAGCACAAGGTACAGCTCCAACCCAATGCCTCCCATAGCAGCCACTGTCATCTGTAAAACAAGAACATCAATAGGCTCTACAAAGGATCTGCAGCTCATTATGAACTATTATATGACAAACAATGTAGGTAAACAAAAAACAATACTTATCTGATACATGGGTCAGTGTCCTCCTACTCCCAGTCAATATCCTGTCAGACCTGTAGATATAAAAGGGAAAATGGGTCAGTATGAAAAATAAAAATACTGATCAGCTGGGCCAGTTGGGAAGGCTCTGTAGAGGTTAAAATAAAAAAGGTGGGTTGGGAAGGGCAAGATAGCAGACCTGTACCACACCATCAACCTGGCTTTTAGAATGGACTCGGTCACTCAGGGGATGTCATGGTTGGGGGAGGGAGGAGGAAGACTCCTTGCCCGTGCCCCTAGAACAGATCTTCTTTGGGGGCAGGTCATCATGTTGCTCCACACATCAACCAACACAGGGTAGGATAAAGACACCAAGGAACAGATATTCAAGGCACAATGAATGCTTCCCTGGTGGTGTAGTGGATCCCCCCTTCCCTTTCCCAATCTGCCTGTAGAATACGCAGGAACACAGGTATGTGATGGCAGAAAGGGACCGCAAGCCCTAGTCTGCCCAGTTCAACCTAGATATCCACCAGGCCTTTTCCGTAGTCCCCACGCCAGTTGCCCCTGTGCTTATCCCATGCCCCCATGAACCCTACCACCTATTTCTCCCAGCAGCTCATTCCAGTTGTTCACCAATCTCTTAGTGAAGAAGTATTCCTAATCCTTCCTCTAAGTCCCCCACCAACCGATTTAGAATTTCCAACCACCACATCCATTGCAGTATAGCACACGCAGCAGGCCAACTGTGCCATCTCTAGGCAGATATACGCACACACAACCAGTCCCAGAACTCCTGCAGCTGGCAACAGGCAATAAGTTCCAATAGCCTGCAGTGCACATTTGAGCCTACACAACTCCTTATCAGATGTTTTCCACTTCTGCTCTTCTCCAGAGGATAAGTCGACTGTGACAGAACCTTGCTCAGGGAGTTCAGTGGGGCCAGTAAACCAAAACTGAGAGCCTATATAAACTCTTAACATACACTGCAGGACAATCTCCCACAAAAAAGAACTCCAGGATCTGCTGTAAATGAAGCTGTCAGTGCAGAATCCAGCAAAACCAGTCATCATAATCCACTACACTACAGCACACAGCAGACAAACCAAAATGTTTCCACATGCAAAGTGCACATTGGCACCAGACCCACACTTATGTGGGACCCTTGACACAAGCCAGCCAGTGGATATTGTGGTAAGGAGGGACAAAACCTTTTACATGCAGGTACATCAGGGAGAAAAGGAAGGCAAGGGGAGATACTGAGTGTCTGAAAAGGGTGGATGGAGGGAGGGTAAAAGATTATCGCCAAAAAGCAGAAATACTGAATAAATACTTCTGTTCAGTTTTTACAAAGGAAGGGGCAGAAAATGGACCAGCATTAATAAAGGATGGAGAGATCATAGAAAAGGACACAGCTCCCTTTGCAAAAGAAAGGATCCTTATGGAACTGGCAGCAATAAGGCTATGGGCCAGACAGATGCATCCCTGGACACTGAGGGAGCTAAGGGAGGTGTTAGTAGGGCCTCCGACTACCCTGTTCACCCTATCTTTGTAAACTGGTGACATGCCCAGGGATCGAGAAGGGCTGATGTGGTCCCACCATACAAAAAGTGTGAACAGGAAGGATTCAGGAACAACATACTGGTCAGTCTAACACAACAGTGGGAAAAGTAATGGAAATACTGCTGAAGGAAAGAATAGTGGAGCACCTGGTTGTCAATTGGTCTATAGGGAAAGTGGGGGAAGGGAATATTGTTTAACCAGGAGTAAAGCACATAATCTGAAGCTTGCTTCCAGATGCAACCTGGAGCACAAAGACAGCTAAGGCAACTTGCTCAGAGTCACACAGTATGCACTAGATGGCTGCTGGATTCAAACCCAGGTCTCCAGATCTGTAGCTCAGAGCCTATACCCAATGTGAACATAGTGCCCAGGATCCAAGGTAGTTTGGTTTTATGGGAGACAGGTTGTGCCGACAAACTTAACCGAGTGTTTTGACTGGGAACAAGGAAGGTGGATGGAGGAGGATAGCCTACCCAGATTTCAACAATGCCTTTGACACTTAATCACATAGAAGGCTGGTAAATGAGCTGGAAGGCTTAGGGGTGGAACAGAAAATAACAAGGTGGGTGGAGAACTGGTTCAAAGACTGAAACCAGAGGGTGGTGGTAAGGCAAATGGGTGCATTCCAGGGTGGTGGCAGGTGCCCCAGGTTGGTGCTGGGACCCATCCTTTTTAATATCTACATAGCAACGAAAGCTCCAGTTCCAATCAGGGGAGGAGAACTGTTCTTTTCCAGACTGGGCTTGTCACTGGAAGTGGTCTGGGCAGGCATTCTGGGGCTAACATCAGCAGGTGGAGAAGATGGGATCACATTGGTGATAGAAAGGAAACTCTTGCTGGTGGGGACAGGCAACGCATACTGGGTCCACATCAGCCACAACTTTCAGTGCGGCGACTCAGGAAGGAGTGGCCAATCAGTGAATAGGGTGAGAACTTTGACTGTGTGGACTGGGCCATAAAAGGCAAATAGTCCAGTCACAATCGGAGGAGGAAAGCTGTTTTTCCCCACCACTCTACCCTGGCCCCCGACCTCTATTAAATGGTTTGGTGAGGGCGGAGTCTTGGAGGAGGGACAAGTCCAGATTGGAAAACTGGAACACTAGGAAGCTGGATTGTTATTGATTGGGGAAAAGGGTCCTGTACACTGTGCCACGTGGGCAACATGACTACTACCAGGAAGGGGCATAATGAAGCAGACTGTATAAATGACTGTATGCCAACTACATCTGAGGTAGGCAAACTGTGTGTGAATCGATTACTGCTAGGGTCTCTGAGTTGGCTAGTGTTGTGATGGGCTAATTTTGCTTAGAACCATCTACTGCTAGGGCTAGAAAACTAGCTACTGTCGAAAGAAAGGAAAATTACTGCAATCGGAGGGGAAAACTGTCATGGGTTTTAGTGCAACTCTGACTGAATTATTTCTGTTAGAGGCCTGCATTGCTCACCCAAAATGAGGGTAGACTGGGGTGGCTAAAGCCGGCACCTTCGGTAGAGTGATTGGGTGTACAGGGTGCGGGGCAATAATAGTTAAATTGGGCAAGGAGGTTCAGAGGGTGCCCAGTGTGTTTTCAGTTGGCAGGTCTTAGGGAGGAAGTAGAGGGGATCAGAAGGTGGGAGGGTGTGGGAGGAAAGGTGTGGAAAGGACCTCATGAGAGTGCACGAGGCCAACATGGCATAACCCAGGAACAGACAACAGGATCAATATGGTTACTCATGAGGGGTGGGGGCCTGAAAAGCACAATGTACAGAAATCACTTGTAGGGAGGTGCTAACCAGAAGGAGGGACAGGAGAGAGCAGGTCGGGGGCAAGCATCACACTTACTAATCTATTCGCTTTGCTGTATACGGGAGATACAGTGGAGAGGCTGGTGGGAGGAGGGGAGCAGGCAGACAGAGGGTTTGGTCAGTAAGCTGGGGAAGATGGGGCAGGAGAGAGAGCCAGATCCACAGAAGGGGAGGGGAGGGAAGAGACATTAGTCTAGGTGGGAGGAAGGGGGAGTGCAGTGTGAAGCCAGGTTGGGAGGAGGGAGGACTAGGGTTGGGCAAGCATCCAGGTTAGGGAAGTCAACCAAGGATAAGGAATACTCTAGATAGGCCAGCTTCAGGGGCGGGAGAAACCAGATGAGGTGGAGAGGAGGGGGGAAGATGGGGAGAGGAAACACAGCAGATGGGGTGAGCGATGGAGAGGGGGAGGCAAGGAGGGAAGCAGTAGAGGGAGTCTGGGTGGGGGATCCGAGGATACCAGCCCGAAAGAGTCCAACGAGATCTAGGTGGGGCAATCTGTGTGCCACCCAGGAGGTTGGGGGCAAGGAGCAAGCTGGGAGCTACAGGTAGAAGAATGAGCATACGGTAGGGCAAGCACAGGCTTGTGATCCCAGGCTGAGGGGACAGAGAGAGTAAGCTGGGGGTTGATGACAGAAGGAAGAGCCTGGATGGAATCTAATGGACAGTAAAGTGTGGGGGTGGAAAGATGATCTTGCTGGGTGACTCCATGACCTGGGGCATCCAGTGGGAGGGGGGAGGGAAAAAAAGCAGCCCAGTCAAGGCTAAATGTAGCCAGGCCTGGCATGACACAAGGCCAAATTCAGCGTATACTCAATAGCATTGAAGCAGGGTAATCCCCAGACAAACATCGGGTAAAAATGACTTAGAGAGGAACAGAACTAGAAATCCAGGCAAGATTCCGAGAACTGGCCAGGGCTTACCATCTATAAACGCAATCTCCTTCTTTGAGATTCTGCCAGTACTTAGGGTGTCCAGGGAGATCAAACATAAACTTAGAGTTGTGAACCAGTGGCTCAGGGACTGCCACGAGGGCAGAAGGGCATGGGCTGGTGAGGGACTGGGGGTACATGGGAGGACAAGGGTTATAAGGTCAAGGATAGGCTACACCCCAACTTGGAGGAGGGAGATCTTGAAACTAAATCTTGCTGGATTCAACAGTCAAGAGGTGGAGTTAAACTTGTAAAGGGAGAGGTTACAAAAGAGTGGCTCCAGGAGGGCTGCTCGAGGGTCCAGGTACAGGGCATGAAAAGAGGTAGAGAATCCAATCTAAATCCATCCAGAGCTGTGCAAGAAAGGGCATCTAGGGACTGCTCAGGGTTGAGATGACTGGAGAAGGGAGAGGGGTCAGGATGGAGACAGCCTGATCAATGCTAGGAGCATGGGCAACAAAATGCCCAAGCTCCAGGTGATGCTGGTTGAGGATCAGTGGATGCGGCAGCAGTCACTGAGACATGGGCCACTCAGAAAATGACTGGGACCTAAATTTGGTAGGCTACAAAATATTACAGGAATGATAGAGGAGAGGGAAGAGGAGGGGTAGAAAGGATAGTCAAAAATGAACAGCGGAAAGTGGAGTGGAGGAGGCTGTAGAGGGAGAGATCTGGGTAACCCTACAAAGAGGGGAGGTAAAAGATTGAAAATAGGGTGGTACAGAACCCTCAACGATGGATGAGGTCCTGGAAGACAAACTAGTTGAGAACATCAAGGGGCACTGTGACCGTGGAAAGGGAATGATGATGATCATGGGTGACCTTAATATGCCGGGGACAGACTGGGACATTATGGCATCCTCTGTGGCCAGGGAACAGAGACTGATGGATATGTTCCAATATGCCTTCCTAGTCCAGCAGGTGGGGGAACCTACTAGGGAGGAGCGGGTACTGGATTGTGTCCTAGCAGACAGTGACCAGATAAAGGGCCTGGAGGTGTGCAGCGTGATGGCAGGTGCTAGATCACACCACAGTCTGGTTTCTGCTGTATCTTGGGGGATAACGATTCTAATCACAGTAGTGGACTTCAAAGGGAATGGACTTCGTGAGCATGGGCAGGATTCTACAGGGGAGCTTGGACAAGATTAGCCGGACATGGATGCTGGCAGCTTGTGGGAGGCCATTAAGAAGGGGCAGAAGACTACTAACCCTGTACAAAGGCAGGCATAAGCATGGTAGAGCCAACAAGCTGTGTTGGTGGACCAGGGAGGCAGGAGGCAAGGAGGATAAAAAGGCTCCATGCATGTTTTAAAGGGCCTAGGGGATAGGGAGAGGCACATGTTGATGGCTAGAAGGATCACCACAGTGGTGGGGGAGCCAGGTGAGGAGGAGCAAACCTGGCTAGGGGTATCCGAAGGGGAGGGATTCTATAGATACACAAGGGAGAAGAGAAAAGGGAGTGGCACGATCAGCATGATTAGGACTGAGGAGGGATGGACTCAGGAGGCAGGGGAAATCAGGCAGAGGTGCTAAATGAGTAATCTGCACTTGATATTTATGGAGGGAGGGTAGGGATCCCTCCATCCCAATGGGAAGGAAGGAAGCCAGCAGAGTCGAGAGTCAGATGGAGTCGAGAGGACTGAAAGAAGTTGGGGTACAGGCTGGGCCAAGTCAAGAAGGGATGGGTGGTTAAATGAGGGGGTGGGCTGGGAGGAGGAGAAATCACAGTAGAAAGGGGAGAAGGAGGCCCTTCAGACACTAAAACTGATAAGGCACCACAGGCCAGATTGGCTGCATCTGAGGTTATGAGGGAATTGGCCAAGAGCGAGCAGCACCACTGGCAGCACTCTAACACCTCTCTGCTGACAGGATGGGTGCTTCAAGACTGGAGGGTGGCTCATGTGGTGCCTATCCACTAATGGGGGGGGTCTAGAGAGGAGATGGGGAATTATAGGCTTGTTAGCCTAACATCTGTGGTGGCCAAAGTAATGGAGGGCATTATCAAGGATAGGCTCAGGAGGCAGCTGGAAAGGTTGAGGCAACTGGATGACAAACAGTATGGTTTCATCCCGGGGAGATTGTGTCAGACCAACCCCATAGATTTTTATGACTGGGACCCTGGACTGGCATAGACCGGAGGACGTCCTATACCTGGATTTCAGTAAGGCATTTGATTCGGTACCCCAAAATGGGCTGCTATTAAAGCTGGGGGTGGGAGGACAGTTGCTCAGATGGATAGAAAATTGGCTAACAGGGTGAATACAGAGGGTAGTGGTGGGTAGTCTCCTCCCCCACGAAGGTCAGCAGTGGGGTCCCCCAAAGTTCGGTACAGGGGCCACTCCTGTTCAATGCCTATGTCTTTGATATGGGGAGGGCGGTTAAGAGTAGGATGAGTCTCTTTGCGAATTACTTAAAACTGGGAGCATTGGTGGACGGAGACGAAGTGAGAGAGACAGTCCAGAGGGGCCTGGATACCCTGGAGGGGTGGTCAAGGAGGTGGGGACTGAGGTTTTATGTAGGGAAATGTTGGGTGCTGCATCAGAAGGTCAGAAACCCGGGCCATGTATACACCCAGGGGTGTCATACTGCAAGCCACAACGAGTGAGCGGGATCTAGGGGTGGTGGTAGACGTCAAAATGAACAACCCTAAAAACTGCAGAAGAACTGTGACCAAAGCAAACCGGATACTGCATAGCCAGGGGGATTACGTCCAGGAAGAGGGAGGTGATCCTCCCTCTGTATAATGCCTTGGTCAGACCACATCTCGAGTACTGCATGCAGTTCTGGAGACCTCACCTCAAGGATGACGCAACACTGCTGGAGAGTGTCCAGAAGAGGGCAACCAGGATGCTTCAGAGCATGGGAAGAAGACCCTATGATGAAAGGCTGGAAGAGCTTGGGCTGTACTCGCAGGAGGAGAGGAGAGACGGGGGGACATGATAGGGGTCTTCAAATATGTAAAAGGAATAAACAGGGGCAGTGCCAAAGAGATGTTCAGACTAAAGAAGGTGGGAAACAACCAGGTGACATGAGTGTAAGCTAGAGGAGGGAAATTACAGGGGGGATGCAGGAGACCTTACTTCATTGAGAGGGTGGTGGGGCCCTGGAATGCACTGTCCAGGAGTCTGGTGGAGGAGGGCACAGTGGAGGGCTTGAAGAGGGAGTGGGACAGGTTCAAGGGTAAACTGAAGAAGAGGATGACCCTTTCTGGGGCTGGGTGGGAAAGAAAGAACCCATTAGGAGTTTGGCTACCGAGCAGACACAACAGACCATCCGGCCTATTCTGCTGGCTTTTAGTATGTTAGCTATAGCGGAGGAACTGCAGGGGAAGGAGTGCCTATTTGTAGATGATACGAAGATCTGCAATAGGGTAGACACCCTGGTGGGGGAGGTGGAGGCAGTGAGGCAGGACCTAAAGATTCTAGAGAGGTGTTCGGAAACTTGGCAGCTGAAATTTAATGCCAAAAAGTGCACAGTAATGCACATGGGTGTAATAACCCGCAAACCATTTTCACACTGGGGGTAAGGAACTCAGCAGGACAGAGATCTGGGATTATAATTTCAGATAACCTTAAGGCAGAGAACCAGTGCAGCACAGTGGTGGGCAAAGTGAATAGAATGCTGGTGTGCATACGGAGGGGTATAAAACAGAAAAAGGGAGGTGCTGATGGGCCTTTATAAATCCATGGTGAGGCCTCACCTGGAGTATGGGGTTTAGTTCTGGAGGTCTCACCTACATAAAGATACAAAACAAGATTGAAAGGGTTCAGACAAGGGCAACCAAGATGGTGCAAGCTATGCACAGGCAGCCCTATGAGGAGAGGTGGAGAGAATCTGATCTGTACCCACTGGAGACTAGTAAGGTGAGAGTGGGAAGCTTATTTGCAAGGAAAATTAGTGCTAGAACTAGGGATCATAAACTAAGATTAGAAGAAGGAGGGTTTAGGGGCAATGTGAGGGGGCATTACACCACTGAGAAGGTGGTGGAGTCCAGAAACTGACTACCAGAAGAGGTGGTGTGTGCAAAAATGGTGAAAGGATTCAAGGGGGCATGGGACAGACACCAGGAGCTGACCAGTGGGCAGAGTGGGGTGTCTTTTGACAAAGATGATGATTGGGGGTTGGGGTAAGTGGCAGACTCCACTGGCCAAAATGGTCCTTTTCTGTCACCAGGTTTCTATGATTCTAAGGCAGTTAAGTAAGTAGGACTTACCTGTTCCATCAGAGTAGTGGAGTCCAGAGTTGGGGTGTCCTTGGTTTGGGGTATTCTGGTAGGACCTGAAAGGGAAGAACAGAGAATGTTGAAGGGACACAAAGGTTCGGAGGTGCTAGAGGAGAGATTAGAGTGTTAGAATTAAACAAAGATACTTATCTGATTGGTATGTTTGGCCAGACCTGTAGAAATAAAGGGAAAAATAGATCAGTATGGGGAAGTTATAGTAGCAAGAATAGAGAGATACAAAAATGGTACATAGCACAGGAGTAAAGGAAGAGAAGTTTCAGAGGAAAAGACAAACTAGGCCAAAGTAAGGAAACTAGAGATGGAATAAAAAAAATGCAGACAGCTAAGAACAGAGAATAAAGTGGTATTTAGGACTCGGCAACCCCAGCCCCTTAGCGCCCCTAGGTGACTTGCAGGTAGCCAGTAAATTTAAGAAGTAGTCCAGATGGACAGGTGGGAATGCATTTGGGCTAGTGGCCCCTATATTATTTTAAAAAGGGGACACTGGTGGTTCAGGAGTCTAGAGTTGTCCCAGGAGGCCAGTGGTTTGAAAGGTATAGCTCTGATGATATAATGGGTCACTCCCTCATGGACAGTGGCAATTTTTTTTTTATATTATCTTTCCTGGATCCTAATGTGTGGGGGGGTGATGTCCTTGGGCCCAGACTGTATGTAGCAGGCAGGAGGCTGTTCAGAAAACAGCTGACCAGAAATGCTATGGCTGTTGATAGGCAGACAGTTTAGTGCTACTGAACTACAATGACAGTAATGGCAGGCACTTTCAACTGCTAATCCAGAGGAGGGCAACTAAAATAGCGAAGGGTCTGCACCAGAAGCCATACAAAGAGAGACGAGCTGAATATGTATGCCCTTGATGAATAGGGCCGGGGAGACAGGACAGAAAATTTCAAGCACCTCAAGGGAATCACTAAAGACCAAAAGAGTAGCATCTTTCAGAAAAAGAGATGTGCAAGAACAAGGGGCCACATTTGAAGATAGAGGAGACGGCTCAGGGGCAACATGAGGAAGTATTTTTTCACAGAGAGGGTGGTGAACACATGGAATGACCTTCCTAAGGAGGTTGTGGGGTCAAAAATAGTGGGGGACTTCAAGAATACATGGGACAGACATGAACCAGTTCTACTGGTGGGTATGAGGAAGTCAGCTGTTGGGTAACTAGGATCTGCAGCTTATCCACTAGGTAGGGAAATGGGCCGACTGAGTGGGCCAAGCAGTCCTTATATGTCATCAAGGTCTATGTGTCTATGATTCAGCCCACAGAGCTCAGGCTGTAACCTGCTCCATGTGTGTGGGAATGAAGATGGAATATTTTTGGGAAGGGGAAAGAGACTAGAGCAAATAGAGGTAATGATCTGCTTCCATCCGGGACGGGAACCACTGTCCTCAATGAATGGTTTTAATGTTAAAGTACTTTGATGAACATTTAAACTAGCTGTGGGAGTGGTGGAAGAAAAAGCGGAGTCACAAACTGCCCTCCCCACAGGCTGAGATTGGAGTAGGAGATCCGAAGGAGAGAGCTCCCAACAGGATTCAAGTTACGAAAGAGCAGGGGACAATCGAAGAAGGAAGAGAAAAAGAGAGCATGTCTCTCCTCACCCATCAGTCACAAAGTGGCATGTGAAGAGCCCCCACGGGAAGAGGGTCTGGAGGGTGGGCAGCCAGCAGTAGGTGGCAGGAACCTTTAGCTAAGCCGCATGGTGGCAGACTGTAGGTGCCCTGAGGGCCTGGTAGAAAGTGACTGGGAGAGCAAATGTACAAGATAGGGACCACAAAGGAAAATCCACAGTGCAGCTGAAGGGCAATGCCTGACTTAAAAGTAGCTGTGGGTGGGAGGCAAACAGGGGAAATCAGTGGGCTCCCTGACGGAACCATGAAAGCAGCAAGCACTGCATACATTAGAGTCGCACAGCAGCTAATGTCAAAGTACCAGGGGCTAACAAAAGGATTTGGGGGAGGAAAAAAAACAACATAAGGTCCAGGACAGCTCACAATTAAAAACACAGAGCACTAAAGAGAAAAAGCCCTGATGGGTTATAAATATTAAGTAAATTTATGCAATAGGAGTGGACATAAATGGAGTGTGATAAATCCATTCTATCCGCGCATGTACGTGTATACATGCAGAATCTTTACATTTACACATATATTTATTATGGTCATCCTTGATTAATGTGCATAGTGGACTGTGTCACACATCCCCATCCCTCACCCCCGTTGTTTGACACTGCTTACTGGTATCTTGCTTTTAGTTTTGTTTCTTCCAGGCTGACCGTCCCTCAGCCACGCCACCTGCCATTTGGTCATACTTCTCCCCATTCTTCCCACTATCATACAGTGATCATTTGTTTCTGTTTTAACATTTTTTTTTGCTTTTCTACCAAACCTTTTCAACTGGCTGCTCCAAGCTATCGCACTTCTCTGTATTCTGTTGCTGTGTCCTCGCCACACCTCTCGATATAAAAACCAGAATTTTTTTTTTTTTTAACACTGCTTCCTCAAAAACTGATAAGCCTTCACTCTTACTCTTCCACTCTGGTTTCCCCACCTCGCTACAACTGCCACCAGAGCTCCCCCAGCACATAGAAATGGTCAGATTCTTTTTCCTTAAACTGCTTGCTCGCAAACCCCACTGCTGATGAGCCCTCACTCTAGGTCACACTTCTGCTGTGGTTTCCAGACCTCGCTACAACTGCAACCATAGGCTCCTGTGAAGTCCTCTGTAAACTCTAAATGGTCTCTTGTGACCCTTAAGGCCCTCCCTCTTCCCTGCTTATTTACTGGGATTTCCCTATGTCTATATACCACACGTTTTAAGCCCCCCTTCCACCACATTTCACTCCTGACCTCCAACACTATAATGCTGTTAGTCTGTTCCAGGTGTCTACTACCCTTTCAGTGAAGTAGTAAATCACATCCATCTTACCCCCACCATTAACTTCATCATGTCCCATGGTCCTTTTTCCTATTTGAAGGAGCCCCCCCCAGCACCCTGTTCATCCTTGTAAGGTACTTGTGGGTCTCCATCATGTCCCCTCTCTTTCTGGGTTTATATGTTGAGATCCCAGTCTCCTCACAGGGCTTTTGTCACAGCCCATGTACAATTTTAGTTGCCCTTTATACTGCCTACACCCTATGGCCTTTCTATGGTGCAGCCTCCAAACCTGGACACAGGACTCTTAGGCCCTGTCCACACTACCCCTCTGTAATGTTACAGAGACCCAAACCGTTACTGCAATGGTTTACGTTGACACCTGTAACGTTACAGAAGGAGATTTCGTAACCGTTGTTGAAACCACATGAGGTGGTTTCAACAACAGATATGAAACCGGTTACGCCTCGGTAACGTTACTGGGCATAGTGTGGATGCGTGGCACTGGTCCCCTAGTGCAGCACGAGCTGCATTGTGGGATTGGGTGCCACGGTAAAGGTCACCTGGCTTCCGAAGTGTGCAGAGGTGGTGCCGGTCCCGAAACGGACAACGCGGCAGTGTGGGCACACTGTACCACTCCACAGTTGTAATGGTTTCTATTTGTTACGGGGTCTGAGAGGTGCAGTGTGGATGGGGCCTTAGTTGGATCTCACTAATAAGGGATTACTTGCAACACCACCACCTCCCTCCTCCTGCTGAAGATACCCCTCCCTATGCAGCCCCAGCATCCTTCTAGCCCTACCCACTGCTTTGTCACGCAGCCCAGCAACTTTAAAGAGACTTACCAAGGTAAGGTAACTGAGTCAGCCCCTGCACCACATCCATCGGTGCCTTGCTGCCAGAGGACCCCAATGAAGTTAATATGTCCCCAAATTTTTAAGCCGTTAAAAAGCTCTGTCCTTCATAAAAATATACAAACCAGGTCCCAAGAACTTCCCAGTAGCTTGCTGCTGCCCCAGCTCTGCTCCCACACTCTCTAGCAGGATGATGAGATGCCAGTGAGAGCGCGGGGGTGCTCGTCTTTATCTGTAATGGGCAGCAGGTTTTCTATTGATTTTAAATGATTTAGTGACCACCTGGCAATGAAACAAGGCCCTTGTTAGTTGAACAGTGCCCACATTTTATTGTCAGCTAGCCACTATATAGTTTAAAAATCAATAGAAATGCTGCTGCCCATTACATATAATGGAGTGCGCCCCCACGCCCTTACTGGCATCTTGTCATCCTGCTAGTGAGCATGGGGGTGGAGCTTGAGCAGCAGAAAAAAAAACAAAACAGGAAGTCCTTGGGACCCAGTTTGTATATTTTTATGAGGGACAGAACTTTTTAATGGCTTATAAATTTAGGGACATATTAACTTCCTTGGAGTCTTCTGACGGCAAGACACTAATGGGTATGGTGCAGGGCAGTATCTTGGCAAGTCTCTTTAAGATCACAATAACTCCAAGGACCCCCCCTTTAGTGATAATCAGTACCAACCCTATAAAGCAGCTCCTGGTTTCCTATGCCCTACATGCACAATTCTGCACTTTGTCATTGAACCCAACTGCCCCAATCTTGACCACTTTTGAGTTTCTCCAAGAGGCATGTGCATGTTTCTGCTCCCTTCTTAGTGCCCACCTACAAATTTTGGTATTGTTCAAAAAGGCATTCCCTTCTTTGCCAGTTTTTCTGCAATGTCACTTATGAAGACACTTGAAGAGGATCTGTGCCAGTACTGAGCTGAGCTGCTCATTGTCCCGTCACTGTAATAAGTGCCATTAACCATCACCCTCTGACACCTTAACCCCCACCCCCAACTACTACTCCGTTTTCCACCCTGCATTTCTGGTCCCCCCCTTCTGTTCAGCTACCACAACACCATCACTCTGGCATCAGCCAGGACTTGTTCCACCACAGAATGAATCCAATATGTGGAGCAGCTGCCTAGGTAGTCAGGATACGTTTACATGTTCTTCCATTCCCTAGGACATAAGCGGCAAGGGTGCACAAACACATGCACAGACATGTGTGGCACAGCACCAGTCAATGTCTTCCCACCCATGGGCTGCTCCCACCTGCACTGACACTTGTGGTCACTCAGCTGGCAGTACTACAGCTGAGCTGGCTGTCCTCCTTCCCCAGAAGAAAGCCTCTTGTATAACAGATGATCCTCCTCCTCTCCCCAGAAAACCCCTGATGCGAACTCATTCCTGAACTAAGGTCACCTCCGCCGCAGGTCATAGTGCTACTGTTAAGCTGAAGGGCACACATGTTAACCAGTTTCTAATTAATTTTACCACTTTGGATCCCTCCTAGGCTGATCAATCTCTTTAGCCTCGTCCCCCCCCCCAAAATAGTCAACCACCCTCCTCTCTGCTAGATCACCCTTCCAGGCACCAGACTATCCTCCATGCAGCTGGACAACCCTTCTAGCCCCAGTCTTTCACATAATGAGCACTGGAGCTAGAGCACCACACAGGCTCCGGGTCAGCCGCTTACCCATCCAGCCACCCTCCCTACATCTGAACCAGCCTCCAACGACATTCTGTACAACCTCCATGTAGCTAGAGCATCACCCCAAACCTCCACTCTAACAGACCACATATCTGAAGCTGTCCCTCCAAGCCCATGGACCAGCAGTCCCCCATGTAACCATTCAACCTACAGCTAGATCCACCAGAAGCCCATACCAGCCTCACCATCGAACCACCCACCCTGCAGCTAGACCTCACTTCCAACCTTGAACTAGCCCCACCACCACCACCAGCTACCCTCCCTGCTGCTGGCTCACTCTTTCATGCCCTGGACTAGCCTCCCCCCAGCAGACAATCCTCCCTGCAGCTAGACCCCTGGGTTCATTCCCACCCACAGACCAGCCTCCCTCCCCTCTGCAGGTTGAGAAACCTCCCCAGAGCTGGACACCCTTTCCAAAAGCTGGACACACCCACCATCCACAGCAGAACCTCCCTACACCTAGACCCCCAATCACCCTTCCTCAACCGTGGACCCCATACTTCTCAACGTAGTATTAAAAAAAATGATGTGACACTAACATATTGCATTTGCAGCGTCAGTGGCTCAGCAGGTAGCACACTCACCTCTGAGGCTGAGAGATCAGAAGGCAGTGGGTTCTATTCCTATACCAGGCACTTATGTTAATATCCCAATACTGATGCTGTAGTGCAGCATGAGGGGATGGCTGCACTCCTGAGGCATTGTCTTTCAGATGAGATGTTAAACCGAAGGTCCCATCTGCCTGTTCTGGTGGTAGTTCATGTGGATGTTAAAGATCCCATGGCACTTCTCGAAAAAAGCAGGGAAATTTTCTCCAGTGCCCTGGCCATATTCCACCCCTCCCCCCCAATTCACTAAAAATACCAACAGCTTAATCTGGTTCAAGGTCAGTTGGCTTTCATCTGTATTCCTCTCCTCCGGGTCGTGCCTGAAAATAGGCAAGACTCTGTCTAGTGCACTTAGCCAGTCAACAAAAAGGGGAAATTGTTTAACCAGGAAAGGCACACTAAGCCAGAGCTTGTTTCCAGGTGTTTCCAGGAAGTTAAGTGACTTGCTCAGGGTCACACAGTATGCAAGAGGAAGCTGTGGGATTCAAACCCAGGTCTAGTCTGCTGGATGTCACCAGATTGCAGCTCAGAGCCTTAGACCACTGGGCTATACTGCCTGCCATAAAAATAAAATAAACATAAAATATAAATTAATGCAGTCTTCAGCAAAAGAAGAAAAAAATACACTGAGCCCCAGATTACAAAATGGATTAACACATGCAACTGTTAAAAACAAATATTAAACGCAAAAAAACAGTTCCCCCACAAACACACTCAAATATCTGCAGTAAATAATTATTCCTTTAGGGTAACTCCAGATTTTCTCAAATTAAAAAAGTTGTAATCTTTTCTCTATGCATTCTGAATTTGCTGTTATACAATCTTCCTGCTGTTCATTCTAGCTGTCCCCACCACCACCAACACTACTTTAAAGTAACTAAATCAGCAAAAATTCCACAAATAACAAGTAATCTAGAGGCACAATGCATCCTAAACACTTTGGGGGATGACTGAAAATAAAATGTGTATTTCAAAGTTTAGCCAAGAGTTCAGGGAAAAGAAAATGTTTTCAAGACAAAACATTGAAAGTGAAACTTGCACAGCATTTCATTTTGAAAAAAAAAGACCTGAGTGATAATTCCTTTACTGTATTTAACATTTCAGGGAGTTAAAAATATGTACTTTTTAAACATAAGCTCTTACCTTAACATGTAAATCTTAGCTGTAGGAAACCACAGTTGTTCAAAAATGGAGACCACAGAGCACTCGTGCAGTTTCATCAGACTGAACACAGACAGGAAGAGAGCTGGGAAATGTAGACCTCTGACTAAGTAGACTTATGGGAAGAGTAGTTTTAGAACACACTTTTAATAAAGGGACACTGCCAACTTTTTTTGCACCTTATTATTTCCAGGTAAAAATCCACATTTTATTATTGCTTACCTTCTGTAAAATTCATTGGTGTTGCTGGTTGTTTTATCTGTCTCCTTGCTTAGTAGAACTGAAATGCATGGTAATGTACCCAGCCTTGATTGGCTAATTTAAATCCTAAAACTACTCTGCTGACTGTAACCTTCATTTATGATTCAGTTGTATTAAAAAAAATGTACTTTTAAGAGCTTTGCAGATCTATTTCTAATCCTCATTTAGCAATAACTTACTCTTGAACAACTAGTCTGCTGAAATACTTCTTAGAATTTAGTATTCTTAGCGATTGTATTTTTGAATGATGATTAAAGATTATTAAAAATTACTAAAATTAGTCTTTGAATGCAAATTAATGAATGCTATAAAACTAAATTTAGTATTTGACTTCAGTGAGGGTTCCCAAGTACAGCCCTTTAGGCCTGCACCTCCTATGACCACTCACATCTTGAACACCCCCCTGCCCAGATGACTACCCAGCTGGACAACCATATCAGCATCCAAATAGACCTCTCCCAAGTTGTGTACCTTGCCTGCAGCTAGTCCATCCTACAAGCACCAAACCAGCCTCTCCCCATCAACTATCACCCACCCTGTAGCTGGCTGCTCCAGGCCATCCTTCCTACCCTCAGACATGATCCCCCTGCAGATGGAACCCTCTAGACCTGCCTCCCCACTTCAGTAGACCGCCTCCCTGCAGCTGGACCAACCTCCCAGTCTCACCAAACAAAGCACCCTCCTTAGAGCTGGACCAGCACCCTCTAGATAACTCTTTCTGCAGCTGGACCCACCCCCACTACCCATCTTGCCCAGATACCAGTTGCCCATCCCACCACTGACCATTCTCCTTGCACATAGAAAACCCTGCCCTGCTAGGTACCCTTTTTATAATCCCAATGCTTATTAGACTGACATGCTGCATCCCACACACAACAACCCAACAGCCCCAGCAGCCCAGCACACAGTGGCCTGACCTAGGACAGCGCCTGACACACTATCAGGCCAGAAGAGGTTGAGATGCTGTGCGGCTGTTGAGTGGATTTTCCACAAACACATGAAGCACCCAATCCCGACCTATGCCACCCATCCCAGGACCTGAGACACTACTGAACAGCACGGACAATGTGAAAACACCCACCCCCTATGTGGTGCACCCTCCGAGGACACACTGACCTGAACACGGACCCCCTGGTAAAGGATGACTGTCTCACCATCCGTGAGATAGGGATGAAACAAATAGCCATGTATGCCCCAGTGTGTTGACCAGCCATCCCAGGCAGCATGGTGGATTGTCCTTGCATCCCTGCATGCATGATTATGTCAGCTGACAGCCAGCCAGCTGGGCATGCATGAAGGAATTGAAATACCATGCCTGTTGGTCAGTGCATGCATGACACTGCAGGCACACAGCAGAGCGGCATAGCGAGAGCATGGATAGCTGCACCAGGAAATGGTCCACAACAACACCACATGTGGATGCCAGGACACAAAGCAGCATAGTAGCATTGAATTTAATGTAAAAGTTATATCCTGTTTCTACCATTGTTGTAGTTAACCCCGGGTCGCCCCTAAAAAAGCGACTATTACTGGTCTCAGCAGGCCTACCCGGTTACCAAAATTTAAATAAATAAATTAATTAAATAAATAAATTGCAGCAACCGTGCAATGTGCGCATGTGGCCGTGTCATGCTAGCCCACTATGGGCCTGCAGTAACCACACAGAAAAAAGTCTTGAGGTGTTTGGGGGGGGCTGTGCCACAGGAGCCCACTGTGGCATGAAGGCTGCCAGGTGTGTTGTGGGGGGTTCCACAAGGGCCCATTGTGGGAATGCTGTTACCACACAGTTGCACAGCTGGAAGGATTGGTGGGCACTCACACAGCTTCAGACCTGTGCGTCATGCGACACACAGTGCAGATGTGGCAGTGTGCAGTGGGCTGCTTGGCAATACCCAGCAGTGTTGTGATGAGACATCACCACCAGGTTAGGGTGCATGTTAAATGTGGAGGTGAAACTTTATTCAACAGTAGGGGGCCACAGTGGCAACCTGGTGGCTGTGCATGATGTGTACTGTGAGTGTACAACTGTCAGGTGCCAAGTCACCATGGAAACCCTACAGGGTGGTGTTGGGTGCCGTGCCACAGATGAACTTCAGCAGCTCGTCCTTGTCCTTGGATGCTAGAACCAACCTTATCCACTCCTCATAGCTCTTTTTGGGTGGTGTCCATGGCAGTCCACAGCAAATGCCTTCCCTGGTGACATAGGTCCATTGCTGTTCCCTGTGGAGTTCTGCTAGCATTTTCATGACCCCTACATGCACCTTCCTGAGCAGGGCATGGAGATGGCAATGCCAGGTCTCGACATTGCTTTGGGTCCACGGCATACTCTTTGAGATCTGCAACCAACCACAGCTGAGTGGGAACATGGGGTCGTATCTCGTGGGGACCTTGTTCACCCTACTGCACAGCCATATCCTGCCCAGCACATGTGTCTGCTCAAAACAATAGAAGAGTGTGGTGGCATTGGGTGAAATGGTTGACTTCAGGAGGCTGAATACTACTGAAATGTTCTGTGCCAGGAGATGGGCGAGGGCCACGAGTTCATGGATCTTCAGGCTGAAGTCTGGGTCACTTCTGTATTGTGGTGCAAGGCCAAAGCTCTGGACCTTCCGCCATACACAATCTGCCCAAAATGGAACAGGTGTCCCTTGTTTATGGTTTGTGGAAATTCCATCTTACAGGCATTGATCACAGCCTGCTCAAAGTCAGTGATGATCGTAGGTGGTTTGAGGGTGCAGTACTGTATACTGGCATATTTATTCAGCTCCTGGAACAAGGTGCAGTAACATTGCAGACTCTTTGTCATCATCAGTGTATACACCAATTACATGATGAGGTTGTTAGGGCCCATCCCCCATGGGTGCATGGATGGTGTACAGTGAGTGAACAGTTGTGGCACAGTCTTGAACATACCATCCATCTCCCAGAAGGGTGCCTGTGCCAGGTCCCTGATGTTGTCCTCTGTGATGAGTAGAAGGACCTAGTGGGTGGTGCTGCCGGTGATCCTGCTGTACCATGGCCATCCAGTCACCGTCTGTAGCTGCTTGGGGATAGTGAGGTCAGCCAGTGTCACTAGTTCTGGTTAGAGGTCCTTGTGGTGGGTCCTGTTCACAATCTGCAGCAGGGCCCTCTTGCTTGGCAACTGTTGCCACAGCTCAGTAGTCATTACAGTTGCTTCACTCTGCAGTAGCTATGCGGGGCTAGTCACAGTGCTGTGTGCCTTCTACTTGATGCCTGCCAACACCTGTGCTGGTAGAGCATCTGTCTTCTCCAGAGCATGACTGTGCTCATTCTTTTTCTTTAGGTGGTGCTGGCCATCCTGGAGCAGTGTGATGGCTTGGCAGAGGCAGAACTTGGACTTATGGTGCTGGAAGCACCATTACACTGTCTCAAGCCATCCTGGTGGTGCTGAGGGTTGAGGCGCTGGATGCCCTACCTTGTGTCACACTAGTGACCCAGGTTCAGAATTGAGCCTGGGCCATCGGGGGTCAGCAGGGGTGGACTGGGATCGAACATCCATAGACAGCTTTCCCAGTCCTGGGGTGGACTGGGGAATTTCACTGTGCTGTAGCAGCCCCTTGGGGATGGCCAGGGGCACTACTAGTGTCTGTGACACTAGATGGGGAGCACAGCACACGTCGGTACATTGCTCCTGGATGTCATTGCACGTCCATGCTACTGGGGCCAATCGAAGTAAAATGGCTGGGCATGACCTTTCAGCTTGATGGCTGTGCTCTGAGCCACCCGGAGGACTTTGGTGGAGTCCTGTTGAGTAGGGTCTGGGGCTGTCCTGGCTGGTAGAGGCAGAGGGGGAGCTATCCAGCAAGATGGCATTATGGTCATCCCTGATCCTCCTGGGTGCAGTTTGAGCTACCCAGCTCTCCAGGTGGGTGGAGCTGGTTGCTGGATGCCCCAAGCTGGAGTGTGTGCTGCAGCAGGTGAAAAATATGATATGTTAAAAAAACAGCACACTGTCTCACTGCATGTCCATTCATGGACCAGGAGGTAGCCATTCACATTTAGCTTGGACTTTCCCTTCCTGGATGGTACCACCTCACAGATTGTCCCTGTTGTTGGGATTGCAGTTCAGCACCCTGGCCCCTCCATGGCTTCCACGCTGTCCTCCATTGCGCCAGAGGACTGCGCAACACTGACCGGCTTTGGTTCCAGCTCAGGTATTCGGGTGTGATTGCACTTTGTTTGCACATCACACTCCATGGGCCACACCTGTGGCAGTTGCTACTTGTCTGTGGGTGGTTTGTACCAGTACTGTAGTGCCACTGTCTGCTCACAGTCCCAGTGCTTCAAGGCTGTGCTGCGCACCATGGTCACATTCAAGTTCTGTGTCCACAGTGTCCTGTGCTCCTATCAGCTACTGTGCTGCAGTGGGGCTATGCTCCATGGTACACTTCCCTGCTGTCCAGCATGCAGGGATGCTGGGGTCCCTGTGTGTTGTGCACTCTGCCTACAGGTCAGTGTCCACCTAACTAAGCTGGCCTTTGCACCCCCCAGCATTGGCATCCGTAGTTCCCATGCATGCCTTCATGAGTCCATGTCTGTCCACTGCCCCAAGCATAATTTTCTGATGCCTACCTGTTCTCTATGTTCTCTTCAGCTGTAGTTCCCTGACCTGAGACTTCTCTGGTAAATGATCTATTGTAGCCCTCACTGTGCTCTTTCCTGTGGGGCTTGCATTTTCTGCCCCTCTGCCAGTTTGTTTGTCAGAGTTTCAGTTCACCTGCTTTGTTTACTAACCACTCCCTGCATCTGAAATGGGCCTTACCCAGCCAACCACTCTCCCTGCAGCTGAACCACCCTTTTGGGCCCTGGAGAAACCTTCCCCAAGGAAAGCACTGTCTATGGACCATTTCACAGTTACAAGGAGGGAGGAAGAGGCCCCCAGCTGAGTAGGAAGCAACTGCTGGTGGGGGACTTAATTAGGGGGATAGACTTGCAAGCAGGGTGGGGTAAAGGAGAGGGAGGTGAAATACCTGAGAGGTACTTTGGCTTGGAGGGATGAGAGCAGATACAGTGGATCATTAGGCAGCAAGTGATGAGAGGAAGCTAGATGTCATTGTCCACCTGGGGACAAATGCTCTAGCAAGGGACAGGGTAGGGGCAGTGCAGGGAAATTTCAGGGATGGGGGAGGGTCCTCAAGCATGTATGGTGGCTTTTGCCAAAAGGTTGCCTATATGCATCTTGGGAGAAGATAGGACTCTCCACACGGCTTTCAACAGTTGGTTAAAGGCATGGTGCAGGGTGGGGCTCAGTACTAGCAGTGAGCCTCTTCAGTGTCTTCATAAGTGAAATTGCAGAAGAACTGAATGGGAAGGTATGTCTTTTTGCAGATGCCACCAAAACCTGTTATAGGGTTGACACTCAGGAGGGTGTGGAGAAAGGGTTCACCCATGCTGGTGTGACAGCCATGTTGCTGATGCCAATTACAGCACAGGCCATATTACAGCGCCAGGCAAAATGTATCCTGGGAGTTACACCACCAAAGAGCCCTCCTGGGAAACAGTCTCCATTGGGCCCCCTTCCCTAATTATCCCACAGGTTCAGGTTCTTAATTTACCTGTTCTCCAGTCCTACCCCATCCTACAATCACCCCGCAGGTATACAGTGGATTGTTACTATCCCTGATGTTCAGTGGTTCCCATTTATTTATTTATTCATTCATTTGTTTACCGAGTAGGTGCACTGGTCCGAGAACTATTTTCAGGCATGACCTGGGCCACTGAGGATGGCACAGGAATAAAAGCAAGTACAAAGGAGGCTGGGACAAGGCATACAATAGACAGTAATAAAAATATACAGGATATTTATATGAAGATATATATAAACTTGCAGCGTAATGGATAAATAACATTTATGACAATAGCAGGCACAGTAGTAGCCAAGTTGTAATACAAATTAAGCATGATCTGAGATAAGTAAAGGAAAAAGTGCATCATGGCAGTGTAGGTATGGACCAAGAAGGAAAAGGAGGGAAGGGAAGTAGAGGCATGATAATAAGCTGGGAGGGCAGGAGCAAGTAGTGGAGGACAGAAGGTGAGATCCAAGGAGAGAGTGGAAGAGTCCTGGAGAGTCAGTGGTGCTAAGTGGAGTGGGCAGGTTGTTCCAAAGGAAAGGGGCTGCAGAAGAGAATGCACATTTACCTATACGGTGGAGACTAGGAGGCACTCAAGCATGGGGCCAGCAGTGAAGCAGAGCTCTAGAACAAACACTTTTGGCCAAAGAAGGTGGGATTGTGGAGAGGTAGCTCGGTTTTGGATGGCCTTATTGACTGTGCTGGCCAGGAGATAGGTCTGTTGGGCTGATGGGGGAAGCCAGCCCAGGGTCTGATAGAGTGAGCAGTGGTGTGTTGAGTGAAAGTCCTTGCCCTCTGTATATCCAAAGTCCTCACCATGACCCAGTTAGTTCTTACAGCAAATACTACCCCCTGGTCACCAGCCTTACTATATATTTGAAACCCTTCCACATTTGGCACAGACCATCCTCTCAGCTCCTTGATCAGGCACAAAATGGATGATAGTTCACAATCATGTGCTAACTGTACACAGCTGTTTATACAATAGGCACATGAGAGCAAAACTGGCGTTCTGTCCTCAGTTGGTCACAGAGGTTAGCAGAGTGTCTGTGCCAATTGCCACTGTGGGGAGAGTGCGTAAACATATGGTGGGGGCCATGAATGGTGAGAGCGGTGGGACTGGGTGGGCAGGTAGTTATTGGCAGGTTCCAATGTATGGCATGGACAGCAGCACCACTGAACACCGAGGGAAGTGTGATATTACTGATGGTGGGAGCTCAAAGGGGCAGTGGTAGGAGGCAGAGGTGACCTGCATTAGGGAGGCAACATCTTTTAGAGCCATTTACCAACTGGTCAGAGACTCACTAATTATGTTATTCAAGATATCATTTTGTGATCCTACCCTGTTTTTGGGGTGCAAAGTGTTGTTTGAGAGTTACTTACCCATTTAGCGATCGCAAATGCTCTTTGAATGTTCTGGTCTATGTGAACAATAACAACTGACCACAGTATTGCCATTGCTATACCACTATAATGCCATTGTGACAAATTCAGTAAGGGTAACCAGATTGCTGAGACAATGCAGTGCTAAAGAAGTGTGATAGAAATTATAAAGTGTTGCCAGTACTACTGCAGTGTGCAGCAAAAATTTGTGAAGGAAATACAGTGCTAAAGAAGTGTGCATGAAAATCTAATAATTATTTGCAGTGCTCTTACAGTCTGCATCAAAAAATAAGAAAGATTGAGCAGTGCTACTGCAGTGTGCAGCAAAAATTAGTGAAGGAAATACAGTGCTAAAGAAGTGTGCATGAAAATCTAATAATTATTTGCAGTGCTCTTACAGTGTGCATCAAAACATAAGAAAGATTGAGCAGTGGTACAACAGTGTAGCAGAAAGTCAGTGCAGTGTATTAACAGTGCACTGATGAAAAGCAGTGCTTTGTCAGTCTGGACTGAAATAACACTGAAATAAGACTGAAGATGGAAGTGTACACTCCACTTCCCTCTGGGTAGAGAGTGGTGTCTTCAAAAATATAGAGAAAGCAAGGAGACCTCAGTAAGCAACAATACCCAACAGGGTGGGCATTATTGGGAAATACCGGACTGCCCAGGGGCATAATGAGGCCTGACTTTGCAGGTGGAGGGCCTTATAGCACCTGGAAGGTCCAGTATTTCCCAATAATGCCCACCCTGGAGGGTATTATTGCACTTAGAAAATGGGCCACTGTATCATATGTGTTTGAAAAAAAAATCCTTCTTAAGTTTATATGTTAAAACTCTTGGCTGTTTGAGTTGTTTTCTAATAAAATAGTTCCTCCGCCTTTACCTAGGGACTTTATCTTAAGTTGTACCTTTTGGGCTGGTTTCCATGGTTACCGCCCCACACAGAAGTTAAAATCCTTATGTTTTACTATTTTTTTTTTATATATTTATTAATTCATTTTAAATTATCCATCAAGTAATTTATTCACTCACCGGATAATCTGGCCAAGGAGTGGCTGTGACAGTCGGGCCACCTGGGAGCAAAAGACAGTAGTTTTGTGTTTTTGTTAATTTGATGGCCATTGTACTGTTACTGCAATTGAGAAGCACTCGCTGACCATGGTAGGAAAGAAAAACATTGAGTTGCACCATTTAGATTGATGGCGGGTTCAGATTGAAGTACTGTGAAGATCCCAGTAATTTGAAGGGCAGGCAGTGGAAACTGTGGACATTCATATTAGAGGGAGACGGAAAGGGAACATTTCATCCGTACCAGCCGACTCCTCACTGCAAACGCTGCCACTGAGCTGCTTCTGATTCTTCCCCTGTACACAGTTTATTCAAATGTAATCCCTCTCACTGACACAAGCAAAAACAGACAAAAAATGAATAACTGTCTGGGGAAACAGCACGTCAGCAGCTCAGACAGCCCCATAGTGTGGTGTGGAGAAAACTGCCATTATTCGTGCATCCCCCCTCCCTCGTGCATGTCTGAACAGAAAGTGAAACAAGATTTGAGTAAGGTGAGTAGGAAAAAAAGTCACAACAGAAAGGGTTCTTTTTTTTTTTTCTGGGTCACCGTTGCCTCCTCTGGGGCACCAGAATTGTGCATGGTTTCCATGGAGAACTTCCAATCCCCACTATCTGCTCTAGGGATTGGAAGTAACCGCTTTGTTGTTTTTTTGTTTAAGTTTCCTGGTCCTCGCTGCCTGCCCTCAGGACTGGGACTGAGTTATTGCAGTTTTCTTTTTTTGGGGAAGTGTGAACTGGAGTGGTACATGGGGAGAGAGCCGGAGCGGCGTGTGCAGAGAGAGCGAGACAGCCCAGAGCAGCATGTGGAAACTATGGAGGAGCCCCAAAATATAGCAGGTACTGCTGCATTTCCTACTGTAAGATGGATGATCATTATTTAAGTAGGGTACTGGGGAGTGGGGACACAGACGGCAAACTACTGAGAAGGGGCATAGGTGATCTGAACGTCTCACTCCCGTAACCTTGCCACCAGTCAGTTTTGTGTTCCGAGCTTCTATCCTGATGGTTTTTCCCTCTGAATTGAATGAACTTCTTTTTTTTTTTTTTAAATCAGGCTAGGTTTTGGGGATAGGGCACTGGAGTTGTTGGCAGGGTTATGTGTGTGTGTCTGTGTGCCTAGTCGGTCTTTCCTGTTGCTTAGCGAGGACAAAAAATGGCAGCGATTTTAAATTTCAGTTTTGTGGTTTAGCCAGTTAGGAAGCAGGGTGGGCACTAGGATTCTTCAGTGGGTGAAGGGGCACTTGTACTGGAACTTTTTATTTGCTGGGTGTCTATTGAAAGTTAATATACCCCCGGCAGGGGTGCCAGCCAATCAGAGCCCAGCAAATAAAAAGCCCATTTTGTAAGCTCTGATAAGGCAAGTTTAAATGTGATGCTTTTTACCTGACCAATGGAGGTGGACACTTTGCCAAAGTGGTCAGGCTTAATCATGATTCAGCTGGATGATGAGAACTAAGAGCCCCTCCAAAAAGTATGAAAAGTAAGAATATTAGAGTTAATTTGCAAAAAAGTGCAGGCTTTGTTGCAGCAAAATGGGGGAGGTATAAGGCCCTGGAACTATAGCCATATGTCTCTTCTATGGGGCCCCATTAATCCACTCTGCCAAGTCAACACTCCTTGACAGACTAAACATGTCCTATCACAGAATTGCTCATTTCACATATAAGGCCCCTGCTCAGGACCACCACTGTGATGTTCTAATCACCCTGTGTTGGCTGTCCTTTGAAGCTAAAATGGACTTCCCGGTGGTCTGTACCATCTTCAGACTCATCCACCTCTCCTCACCACCCAGCCTATCTAATCTTCTCATACTAAAAACCACCAATAGGACCCTTAGATCCTCCCACCTACCTAGCTTAAGTCTACCAAAAACTCATTTAGCCGAAGGTAGAAGATCATGCCCCTTTGTGGCATCACAAAGATGGAACAATCTCCCACAGTCACTACTTGCATGAAAGCATGCAAGTCTCTCCCCATATTCAAACAATGGTATAAGGATCTCACTTCTCACCACATATCTACAACGGCAACTGTCATTAAAAAAATGTAAAAAAAAACTCCTCTTGCAACCTAATCCCCTCCATCCCCCCACCTTTTTTTTATTCATTCCACTCTCAGATCTCTCTCATAAACTCTCACCATCAGTGTCTCTCCATATACCCCTCTTCTCTCTAACCCTGCCTTCTATTTCTACCAGACCCAACTCTAATGTTATGTATTACCTATGATTTTATATGACTGCTTGCCATAAAAACCTCTGTCCTTGCACCTTGTTCATTTATTACAAATCAGTACCTCTGTTGCTACCTATTTTGGTATAATTTCATAAATACTGTACTTGTATCTTTTAGATTGAATATTTATCATATTCTACCAACTATTGTAATAATGCTGCTGTGCACTTATCTGTTGCTGATATGTGTTATTACTCTGTACCGCCCCATTTATCCTCCCTCTGGGTCATCCCAGAAAAAGGGACAGTCTGACTCAGTGGACCTACCTGGTTACCAAAATGTAAAATAAAATGAAAAAATAAACAGTTCCAAACTGAGCTGTTTGAGTTCATTGACAGGGGATGGGAAGGGGGGTTTATAACTAATGATGAAGCTGCATTTTTGAAAAAGAATTCCCGTTGGCACAATGGTTGGATTTCTGCTTGCAATGCCAGCTACCCCAGTTCGGGAATGGACCCAGCTCATTGGATGGCCAGCCAGGGAGAGAAGGATCGAGCATTCTGTGGACTGCTGTCATTCACCGGGGAGGGAGGGTTGGGAGAACATCCGGTGCTTGACGGACCCCTGGCGGAGGCCAGGGCTACTGAAGCAACCAGTGTCTGAGTGTGCAGGGAGGTGGGGTGGATGCCGACTGTCATTGCATGTCCCTGCCTCCAGAAAAAACACAGAAAAATAATGCTGATCATTCTGGATGATGTCGCTACTGATGCCTGGCCTCCATGGCTCTCTGCCGCTCCACCCACCAACTCAATTATGGCTCCACAGGCATCACTGCAGGCCCTGAACCCTGCCCTCAGAGGGGGAGCCGGGGAGGCAACTTCAGCTTCCCTGAGACCTTTCCAAGTGTAGATGGACAGGTAGTGGAGCCATGGCCCTGCTCTGGGGGGTAAGCCAGTGAGTATCGGTGGTGGAAGGCGATCACTGGGGAGCGAGGCATGTGTATAGAGTGGGGCTGAAGGTGGAGCAACTAGGGGAAAAAAGCAAACTAAATAAAAAAAGAAAAAAGAATTACCTATAACCCCCACATTTTACATACTACCCAAGACCCACAAAAACATCTCAGACCCACCCATAGTGTATGGGCTTGGCTCATTGACCCAAACGTTATGCCTATATTTGAGAATTATGAATTATGAAAAATGTTTATGGATGAAAATATTGATTATTGCCTTGGACTTGCCTCTTTAACTAGTCCTTTAATTTATTTCTCTATATCTTTTTTCCTTCATTACAGATTACATCCTCCTCATGGCATATAAAGCCTTGAAAAGTGCTGTATGGAAGGGACCGTCCTTCAAATCACCATCAGTGCTTAGAATACAAATAGATTTAGAAAGGTCCACCCCCCCCGCTGCCTTCCTCTATTTCCATTCCTCTTTGTCTTTTTCTTTTTCTCTGTCCTTTTCTTCTTTCTTATCAGTACAAAAGGTTTGCAAGTTCAACCCCTGTATTTACAATACAACTTAGTAAAATTAGTGAGATGTCTCCTGTTGTGTGACCAAACAGAAACATATAGTTAAAGTACCAGCCCCCCCCCATTTTGCTGCTTTAAAGCCTGCAATTTTTTTTAAAATAACTCCAATGTTCTTACTTTTCATACATTTCGGAGGGGTTCTTGGTTCTCATTATCAAGCTGAACCATGATTAAGCATGACCACTTCGGCAAAGTGACCACCTCCATCAGTCAGGTAAAAAGCATTACATTTTAACAACTTAATAAAATTAGTGGGGTGGCTCCTGCTCTCTTTGGTGACACACCAGGAGCCACCCCACCAGGGGTCAACCTTAACATTCATTTACTAGCCATGTACTAGTGCAGATTGCTGTGGGCTAGTGCGGCGGAATCTTTGTTACTTGCCTAGCTGGGCTAGTGCAATTCCTCCACTGGAAAGCTGCAGTTCCATTCTCAACCTGGGTATCAAATAAAAAAATAAATAAATACATAAATATAACTGTTACTTAATTTAAAGCCATGTTCTTTTCATGGAAGTTTAACTATGTGTTGCCTTAGCATTAGTGAAAAAAATGTCTGTGTGTAGTGCATATGCACACTGTTTCAATTTATACTAACTACTATTAGTTTTTGCTGGTAAAGATCCTTTCTCCTTTCCTTTACTTGTTTAACTCAGTACTCATGGCAGGCAGATTTGTGACTGTGTCCAGGAGCAGCGCAGGTCTAGGGTTGCCACCTGCCCAGTTGTAGATTGGTTCATCCAGTTTTCAGGGCCTTTATCTGGTCATCCTGTTTTAATTAAACGTAGTCAAGTTTTTAGGCCATTTTGAGTGCTCAGATAGTATTAAAACTGATCGTATCAAATCATGCACTGTTGCATGCATGTCCAGGTTACAAAAAAAGTTCTGATATCACTAGTCACAGGCCTTTGTTTGTAAAACCAGACTGTCTAGGAGGTGTAAAGTATGGCTATTAAGATCAATAGCAGTAAAGCAACCTAATCTTTTCAACTCTGAATTTTAAGTATGGTCGTTTACTGCCATGACATGAAACAGTTTTGCACCTTTATATGCTGAAATGAGTTCCTTTTTGTTTTTCCTATAGTCTCATATGTTTTAGACCCACTTTTTCAAATTATTTTTCACATTTTTATTGCCTTTGTCACTGTGTTGATTATTTCTTCCCTAAGTCCTCAGCAGCTGTTGCTCTAATTTTTTATAATACCAACCTGAACATTCCATGATATTAGCTACACCTTTACAGGTCATTGGAATAAATAGCATGGAATGGTGTGTCTGAGATTGTGAAATGTGATGTCTTAGACATTTGAAAAGAAACAGCACTAGCTGATGCGGTAAAGGGAACACAATGTAGTACTGAGTATACCACAAGTACTGATAGTTCAGTTATCGAAAAGGCGACCAAGCATATCAGAATACATGGCTGTCATGGAAAGGAAAACTGGAGACTGTTTAACAGAGAGAGCAACAGGTTGTGAATGGGCTTTGTACATCCAGCAGGCCTGGGTTTAAATTCCCACAGCCTCCACTTGTATACTGTGTGACCCTAACCAAGTCACTTAACCTCCCTGTGTTCCTGGGCCATGCCTAAAGTTGGGTCTTATGCCCAATGGAGTTACATGGTTGCCAAAGAATAAAAATAAACAAATAACAGTATGGCTTGATGCTGTTAAATTTATCCTTACTTTTTTGGTGAACATTTTTTAATAGAACTGGGACAATCACCAAATTTCTGGGATCCGTGGCCAGGGTAGAAAAAGGGAAGAAAAAAGACACACACACTTTTCATGACATAAATTTATTAACTACAAATCTGAAAATGTGGAAATATATTAAAGAAGTCAGTAACCCAACTGACATTAATAGAAAGCATGCTGACGAAGACAAACCAATAAAAGATCATGAGTACGAAATGACAAAGTGAAGCTGTCAGTTCCAGCAATGCTGACTAGAAAATTATGACTGGTTGGGGTATGATAATGCAAAAGATCTGATGTTCTGCCATTTGTCTGTCAAACTTGAAATACAGTTGGGTAAGGCGGGCAATAAAAATAATTTTCATTTCGGTACAGATGACTGCTGGCTTGACTCTGTCGCATCCTATAATATCTGTGAAGCTCATGCTAGGACAAAGGAAAAGGAGAATGCCGGCATTGCTAGTCCAGGGACAAGTAATGCAGAGGGAATGCTGAAGAACATGAATGAAGCAACACTTAACCATCTGGATAAACTGTTTCGCACCTGTCATTCAATTGCTAAGAAAAGACATCCTTTCACAGCCTTTGTGTGGATGTGCAGTCTTGATGATATGAAAGGGTTAGATAACAGTTCAACAACTTTATCCACCATGTAGCTGAGGTTGAACACATGGCACCACGAGAAAAAAAATAATGGGTACAAAGTTAATTTCAGTCATCAGTGACAGAACCACTGACTCTTCTGTCACAGAAGCTGAGATAGTATAATGTGAGGTTTGCAGTTAAAGGCATAGTGCAACATCAGTAGGTAGGTGTCTGGACTATTGGCACGACAAATACAATTTTATTTAGCTTTCATTTAACAAATTGCTGTTAACCATACTGACTGCAGGCTACTGCAAACATCTGTGGGCTAGTGCAATCTCTGGTTCACTAGCCCAGCTGGCTAGTGCAAAAAAGTTAAGGTTGACCCCTGCACCCCACTAATTTTAGTAAGTTGTATTGTAAATGCAGGGGTTGAGCTTACAAACCTTTTATACTGATTTGAATGTAGGAGAATTGTATCCTTCTTCTAATTGCTAAGCTCCCCATTAAACACTTGTGAGCCTTACATTGGCCAGAGCACACTATAAGTAATGAAGCCAGGAGGGTGGTCTCTCCATTAAAAATAAAGGAAGCAAGGAGACCTCAGCTCTGATATGGCAAGTTAAAATGTGATGCTTTTTACCTGACCGATGGAGGTGGTCATTTTGCCAAAGTCGTCAGGCTTATTGATGATTCAGCTCGATAATGAGAACCAAGAACCCCTCTAAAATATATGAAAAGTAAGAACACTGGAGTTATTTAAAAAAAAATTGCAGGATTTAATGCAGCAAAATGGGGGGGGGGAGTGCCCTGGTATTTTAACTCTTCTTTCTTGTCATTTTGTACCTTTCCACACTGTAAATGTTAAAGGTTTCTTTTTTGAGACTCCATTTATTGTATTATTTTTACTATTAATAACCTCCCTCTCTCTTTTTAAGCTCTTTTTCCATTGCTCAGAATTTGAACCATTATACTTGATACATTTACAACACTGGCACCTTTTAAGATATAAATAGAAATAAAAATAAAATTTAAGGCTCGGTGTAACCTTTTCATGATTCATTTATTGCGCCCTTAAGGTATAATACATTGAATATGAATCTTTAGTTATTATCTTTTTCCACTGTGATAAGTTTAGTCATGCTCTGCACTACCACTTAAGCCATCTAATATATAAGGATTTATAGACACAATTTGTAAATTTGTTTTTTCTCATTATATTTTCTCTTCACACCATAAAAAGGAGGGGGATGAATGGCTACATTTGATGCAATACAAATAAATAATCATAAACTTATCAACCCCCTACCCTACCCCCCCCCCACACACACACAAGTATTAAACACCTTTTTGCCCTTATTCAGTTTATGGAGTGACCCTTCAAGGGATTTTTATGATTAGTGGATTTTGTCTGGCATGTATTTCAGGCCCCCTTCCTTTTCTCTCTCTTTTTTCATTTCTCTCACTATGAAGAATATTTAAGATATATGTATTGTAACTGTTCTGATATTTTATGACGTTTTGTGCTTAATACAGATTACCTCTTTTTTAACCCCTTGATGTAAACACAGTCACTATACTACCTGGTATATGTATCACATGATCCCTTTTTTGAATGTACTGTACATGTGACTCATGATGTGGTTTAAAAGGGTTGTATTGAACTTGTGAGACACCCCCCTTAGGAAGACCTTTACTGGTCGAAGCGCTGGGGCCTTAGCAGACATCTTTCAAGCTGGAATAAAATTTGCACTTACTGTCCTGTTTGTTTGTTCTATGAGTGTGACCTAATCTAACTTGCTTGACTGTTTTGGCTAGCTGCCAGTAGTCACAACGCTGGACCGCCATCTTGGAGTGCACCTTTTCCTACTCACAAGGAGCTATTAGTGCCTGCACCTGTGGATAATAAGGTAATAGGGAACAAGTGCAGAGATTTAATTAATAGGGTACATCCCCTCAGCAGAGGTGAGGACAGCCCAAGTGATGTCTGGGGCTGCAGTGGCCAGGAGCCATCAGCGGTATCAGGACCTTACCGAATGTCTCGTGCAGTTGGTTGGTGAATACGCATTCCATCCTCATATGGAGTACCTGCTTGGTCTCAAATATAATTTCTAAATGCAGGTGTGAATTCTATTCACTGCAGTCTATTCACTGCAGTCAATGACAGTCACTTATAAATGTATTCACTGAAATTCCTAGTTGCTGTAATTGCATTCACTATAGTAGATTCACTGAAATTTTCAGTCACTATGATAACCTAGCTACAACTTGCTCGAAATGATCACCGAACCTACAAGGATTGCGTCCAGCTTCAACTCCAGCACCTTAATCGATAGGGTGCTAGTAAACCATACTGAGCATATCCTCTATGTTGGCACTCTTGCAGACGCCATCACGGACCATCATCCAATCTTTTGCTCCTGGGGGCCTGCTCCATTACCCTCACAAAAACTGCATTTCTTCACTATCTGAAACTATGCTAACTTGAATACCGAAAGCTTTCTTCACAATGTAGCCAACATACACTGGTCCAGTCTCTATCTAACCTCTGATGTGCAGTCCACTCTCAGCATCTTCACTGCAAATTTCTCAGCCATTGAGAACACTCACATCTCTCAGATAACATGTCGAGTCAAAGAGAAGCCTACCCATTGGCTAAAAAAAGATCTACTACACCAAATAAAACAGCGTGGTAAAAGCTGGAGCTGTTTCAAGTCCTCTGGCATACAGGAAGACTGAAACACCTACCAGGCACTTAGAAATACATGCAAAAAGGAGATCAGGTCTGCTAAAAGCTCCTATTGCAAAAACTAATTAACCAGTGCATCAGGGGATCCTAAAAAAATCTGGTCCCACATAAAAATATTCCTGGGATATAACCTTTTCTCTACCCCAAATGACATGATACTAAATGTTGCCCATTGCAACAATGCTCAGACCATCACTAATTTCTTTAATGACCAATTCATAGACTTGACCAAATACACATCCACTTTCCCTGCCTCAAATCAACTGGGTCCTTCAACTCCCTCCTGCCAAGCATCAAAAATACCCTCCTTTCACTTTAAGGTTGTTATTCATATTGAGGTCACAAAACTCCTCAGAAAGATCTTGGACAGCACAGCCACTGGATCAGATGGTATTGAGCCCAAGATGCTAAAAATTGCCACTCCTCTCACTGCCAGATCCCTGGCTAGAACTTTTACACTCTCCTTATGTCATAGCACAGTTCCAGACATTTGGAAAACAGTGAGAGTCACCCCTGTCTTCAAAAAAGGCAACCCTAAAAACCCCTCTAATTACAGGCCCATAGCCATCCTGTGAGTTCTAAGCAAAATATTGGAAAAGCTAGTTGCCATGCAGACCATTGAATTCCTCCTAGACAATGACCTACTAACTGCTGCACAACATGGCTTTTGAAAAGGTCGCAGCACCAGAACCACTCTACTCAAATTTACTACAGACACCCTCACTGCCATGGACTCAGGGCTTTCACAGGAACGGTTTTCATCTATACGTCAAAAGCCTTTGACTTGGTAGACCATCCACTTCTCCTCAACACACTCCACCCTAAAGGCTCTGCTCTTAGTGTTGTCAGTTGGTTTAACAGTTACCTGTCAAATAGGGCCCAAACCATTAAATTCAATTCTACATGCTCCTACCTAAAGACGGTGAACATTGGAGTTCCCCAAGGCTCAATCCTTGGGCCACTTCTCTTCTCAATTTTTATCAACAGCATCACCACTAATTTCCTTGACACCTCATCTCTACTCTATGCGGATGACATAGTCATGTATGCCAGTGCAAAAGATGTGTCCGATATCAACCTACGTCTCGCCTCCGATTTCCAATACACACAAGCCTGGCTACATGACCACAAACTTGTTCTAAATGAGGCAAAAACACAGTCCATACTATTTGGGATCATCCCTGAACTGAAGACATTCCAAGAAAAGTTCAGGGTCTCCTGCTTAGATGGCTCACTCATAAATCCTGTAACATTGTTTAAATACCTTGGGGTCACCCTAGAACAATTTCTAAATTTTGAACTCCACATCATTAACTTATGCAAATCAGTTAATTCCAAGCTAGGCATGTCATACCAGACCAGCCACATGTTAACTCCTACTGCTAGAGTGGCTATAGCTCAGGGCATACTCCTACCTACTCTGAACTATGGAGTGGCCACTTATGCTCCTTCACCAAAATCAGATCTTCAAAGATGGGATGTCACCTATAACAACATCTGCAGGTTCACCACAGCCTCCCACAGACTAAAACACCATTGTCTACTATACTCAGATCTAAACTGGTTGTCCCCCAATGATATTAGACTTTACTCCTTCGGCTCCAATGCCAACAGCATCATGAGATCTCATACCCCAACAACTGTGGCCGTGCTACTCACTTACCAGACCTCCAACTATGGCCTACGCTCAGCTGACAAATCCCTACTATGCGTCCCCAAATGCAGTACCACCAAATGCTCTAGAACCTTTGCCCACCATGCACCTCAGTTATGGAACTCACTATCTCTGGACGTCCGGCTAGCTCCAACATACAATGCTTTTAAAAAAGCACTCCACCAGCATCTCAGCTCCACCAACCAATGCTCCTGTTTCAAACCTCCTTAGTCCTCTAGGTACCCTGTCTATCCTGAAGCTTTTACCTTTTCTCCACAATACTCCCTTTGTGGTACAGCCTATCTCAGCTCTCTCACTCCTGACACTAGCCCCTTGCAGCCATCCCTTTCTCTCTTTGTCAGCTCCTATCCTATACCCTACCTTTCCTTATCCTGGCCTGCTATTATCCCTACTGTTCACAATCTTGCAATTCCTCTGTCTATTATCCCCCTGCACTTTTTAGTTTTTGACCACACTTTTATTTATATATTTTTGTTCTATTTTCTAAATTGTATTTTCAGAACTACCACTGCAATACTCTTGCTACTGTATGTTTTTCTTCATGCTAGTACTGTAAAAGTCTCTATGATCCTATCAGGACCACCCTGTGTACTACCTGTAATGCTTAGCTTATTGTTAAATGTTTTTTGAAATACCCTGTATACTACCTGTGCTGCTTAGCCTGTTGTTTAATGTTTCACAGCACCTTTTTTATGTATCTCAATGTAATCTACTGTTTGTTATACCTACAATGTCTGCCCTGTAACCTCCTGGGTCGTGCCTGAAAGCAGTCTTGTTTATGGCTAGTGCACCCACCCAGTAAACAAAAACTAAATAAATAAATAACCTCACTGAGTTGACATGGAGCTGCTAGGGGGCTGCCTGACTAGCATGTGGCAGCTGGGCATTCCTGACCTGGGTGTGGTGAGGGTGGGTGGCTGACTGGGCTGTTCAGGTGGTGTCACCCACCAGTATCCAACAGGAGCCTGGCAAGCAGGCATAGCGCAGTTGTGGCTTTGGGTACTATGTTCCTGGCATGACCAATTTGTGTGGGTGCCTGGAGCACATCCTGGAGCACCTACAATGGCTGTCTTAGGATCACCTGTCTGCAGTTCAGCAGCCTGCCAGTGAGTGGCTGGCCAATTTAGGGCAGCCCTTTGCTTACCTAACTTTGCACGGCACAAATGTGGGATGCACGGCACATGTGCCACTCATTTTGGCTGAATATACACATGTACAGCTTTTTCAGATGCCCGCCTCCTTTTTCTGTGCTGCATACATTATATCTGCGTGACCGCACATTCCGACATGCAGGACGCATTTTGCCATTTTGAATATCATGCTTCTGTGCATTTTCTAGGATGCGCCATGCATCTCCATGTTGTTCCATGCATCTCAACTGTGCCAACAAAAAACAATGGGATATTCAGAAGATGTGCCATAAAATGTGATCATGCATGTGTGGCTGAATATACTGAACATGTGTGATCATGCAGTGGGAGATGCATGACACTGCAGGTGACCAGAGACCAGTGCAGAGACATATGGAACTGTTTAGTTTATTAGTTCGATCATAAGACCTTTACAAAAAGTAGACAGACAATAAATACACATCTCATATATAGTTAAACACGCATGCAAAAACACAACAGTCTGCTTAAAAAAAAATTTCTCTCCTTGTATCAGTTTACATAACTAATATTATTCATATTTCAGAGGGCCTATTTAGAGGGCCTAAGTGGATGAATGATCTCCCCCTTGACCTTATTGAATGTAACAAGATCAGCAAATTCAAAGCTGGTCTCAAAGCATGTCTAGCACTCGCGTGTATATGTGAATGCCCAAACACGACCTAACCCCTTTATGAACAATCTACAAGTACCCTGACAGCTTCCAATCCTAGTACTTGGACTGCCCCTTAGCATTCCCTACCACCCTCATTGTAAATAACAAAATAATTAACTTATTTTCCCTTCCCAGCCCCCTGGCACATACTGCAAGTTGCACTCATTATTTAAAAGAATACAAAATCTAGAAGAGCTGGAGTCATCCTGCCTAAACTCGGATAACCCTGGAAAGAATGGTATCTAACCTAGACCTCTATTTTTGGGCCTCCTGATATCCCACCAATACCACCTGGCTTGCTCTCTCCCTTGCCCTCTGCCCCTTCCTTCCCTCCTTTGAATTCCCCCCATGCACTCATCCTGCTGCCCCACCCACCCTCCTATACCTCGTCCTCCCTCTACTCCTCCGACAAAGCCATCTTTGGCTGCCTATATCTCTGCATTTCTTCCTACATAACCCATTGACTATATCGATCAACGTTCTGTACTCTGAAATCTGCAAAGCGCTGTACAGCACTCTCGAAGTGCTGTTATTACTCGCACTTATACTCTGTAACAGGAACCTTGTAACCTCCTGCTCCTGTGTATCTACCATATATTTTGTTTATCTGTGAACCTGTAACATTTGTATTGTTTTATTGAACTGTACTTGTCCTGACTTGGAACCTTTGTAAACAAGCCCTAGTTCAAAGGTATTTAACCCAAAACTTAAATAAACAATAAGTAAAAAAAGACTACGTGATGTAAATCTTCAATTTCTTGGAAATTACAAGCACAGGCTTTTACCTCTTTGTCACTGTTTTTCTCATATCTGGCTTTAAGAACATTACTTTTGTAAAGCTCACATCTATATTTTGTGTACAGTTTCCTCAAAGTATGATCTGTTAAGACATCTAAATAATATCTACATGCATAAATATTATCATTTTTGGACCATCCATGGTGCAATTTTTATGCCTGCTATAATAATTATATCTTTATAGTTATTAGAGTTGCTTATTCTCTTAAAACAATATGATTTATATTTCATACTTATGGTGATACCAATCGCAACATACTGTTTCAAAAATCTTAAACCATAGCCATGACAAATCTTAATTCCAGAAAGCCATCGTGATTGCACACAACCAAAATTACACCACTTGTTTTTTTTCTACCAAACATTGAAAGCGTAGACTGGCGTTCATCCTAGTTCTTTTAATCCAGTACTTCAGATTCCTTGATACTGTACATTCACAACCTTCAAACTAGTAATACCAAGTTCTCTTCTGACTAAGGATATGGGGTGGAGGTGCTAACACCTAAAACTGAACACAATATCCTATTCAGAGGCATTTCTATAGACCTTAGATTACCAATACCCCAGATTTCACATTGGTACAATGCTAAGGGAACGTATTTAGCTTCTGTAGCTTTTAACATGGGGATAATTGAGTTTTCACTGTAGCTATAATTAAATTTGTTCAAGGAGCCTGCTATTTACTTAAGCGTTGTCACCTGAGCTTTTTTATCTCTTCTCCATGATCCATCATTGGATAAAACCAGTCCCAGATATACAGTACATAAGAGTTTACAGTTTTGAGCTTTATATTACCCACCAACTACATTTTGTTGTGTTATCCGAGCCAAAAACTACAACTTGGTTCTTAGTCTCATTGATTTTTAGCTTATATTCCTGAGAAAACTTGTGCAATATCATAAGGTTTTTTTGGAGGCCATATATGGAACTGCTCAATGTGAAACCATTTACACAGCACACAGACTTGCAATAGTCAGCCAGAACATGCAAATGGCCTCATTGCACAGTCAGCGCCCAAACAGCACATTTGTATCTCATTGCAGGAATGTATTCAAGTCATTTGCATACCACTGGTGTGTACAGTTCCAGCATTGCAGGGCAGCACCACCACTCCACAAAAGTGATCAGGAGGTGCTGCATCTTAGCAGGCAGGTGAGAAGGCATGTTTGTGTGTGGGTGGACTGCATTGACCTGAGTAAAGTGCTACATACCTCCCAACATTTATCGCTCAAATGTGGGCCAAAATGTGTGACAACTGGACAAAATGTGTGCCACATCATCAAGTATGACATTGCAAGTTCAGGATACTGTGGAAATAAGTGCACTAATGGTTACCATATTTGCTGATAACCTAGCATTTTATATTTTTATACAATTCTGCAAAAAAGTCCCAGTGGTTAGTGTGTAATATCACCCTCTCAATGTGGGGCAGAGAGTGTCTGAGAGATAACATGAGCGATGTACCCAGTAATGTGTGACAGTTGAGAGGTGTGCAGTGCTAATACCCATGGCCATGTCCATGCCCTAGGTGGCTGCAAGCACAACACTGGAAGGGGTCAGTGTCCTAGAGGCATGCCTCTGCCACCTCCAGGCTTCAGGTGCTGCTACCCCTTCCCCACACTGCCCACAGTTGTGCAATGCCCACCACAAGAACACCACAGTGACTCAAACTCAGGGCCCTTGTCAATCAATCAATCAATCAATCAATCAATCAAAATCTTTATTTATACAGGCAAACATCATTGAGCAAGCTCATTTACAAGCTGGACCTGGTTAGCTCCGGGTCAAATGGTACAATGCATACAGAGATATTTACAATAGAGCCAAACAACACAAGTAAAAAACAATTAATGCAAGTAAGTATTCAATGTTACAACAGTCAAATCAGTTCAGAGTGCTTCTGTAATATTTAAGGAGGACGTAAGATGAGGCTTATTAGGAACTTCAGTAGAGAGAAGTAATCAGCTGCTCGTGTAGGAAGCTGACACAAGCCGAGAATTTGAAAAGTAGTGTAATCACACAGTATCCCTAAATGTCACACTCTAAACAGAAGGATAAAGGTCTTAACAGTCAAGGAGAACAGTAATTACAGCTCTTTTTGGAAAATTTTGGCATGGAAATCAGATTTATGTTAGGTTTAGAATGGACACAGAAGCAGTCTGCAGGAATCAATCGAAAGCCAATGCCAAAGAGCACTCACATTCCGATTGTATGGCTGCTAATGCTGTGCTTTGCTAATGGAGAATCCGAGTTTAGGTTCTCCGGCAGCAGTGGAGGCAGCGCCAACTGCCTGGTGCCTGGGTTTCCCATGCCTATGGGCAGGGAGCCCGTGGAGAGCATATCCTTGGCAGGGGATGGAAGAAGGGGTCGGTATTCAGTACTGGGCCATGGACAATGGAACATCTGAACCAGTGGGAGGACCAAAACAGCAGGACAACAGAACTGGGTATTCCTTGACACCTAAAGACTGGCCCAACCACAGAAATTCAGAAAGGAGTGCAAGCAAACAGAGTCCCAACTCTTGACATTCTAAACAGAAAAAAATAGAGGTCGTAACTGTTAGGCAATAAGTAAGTACAGCACCTTCTTGTGTAAGTTTTAGCCAGAAAAATCAGACTTTAGCTTAGTATTGAGGGAGACACAGGAGCAGACTGCAGGAGCCAATCAGATGCCAGAGCAGAACAATGCTCACTGGGTATCGGCAATGCCACACCTTGCTAGTAAGGAGTCCAGTCTAGGTGTCTCAGGCAGCGGCTATGGAAGTGACGACCGTCCGTTATCCACATTTCTCCCACCTGAGGGTCAGGGAGCCCCTGAAGGACTAGTCTACAGCAGGGAAGAGATTTAGGGGACAGAGGAAAGAGACAGTAAGGGTGGAATGCAGTGGAAAGGGAATACAAAGATGAAATAGGGCCATTAAATGGTACAGTGTAGGGGAATAAGAGCCACCGATTAAGCAATATGTAAAAGGCAGCAGGGTGACTAAGTTGCAGTGGCCATGAAAGCCATGAAGAGATAATAACCCTACAGGGATTTCTAGAGGAGAAAGACATTTAAGGCATAAGATGCTCACAGAGTTAAGGTCATCAAAGGTTACAAGTGATCATAAAAGGGCAGCAGCCTGATGCTTCGGACTAAAATTAGGGACTGGGGTAGCAATTGCATGGCTCACACAGATATTGATCATATAGAGATTTAAAGGCATTCATACTGCGGAGGTGGCTTAATTTCAATAATTTTTGTACTTTGTTCCACAATGTTGGCAACAGAAAACTATTGGCCACTCTGCCAGAGGAAGCCTTGGGGATACATAATGTGATGTAGGATGCGTTTCTCAGGCCATATGTTCCTGGCTCACTTAGTGGGAGACAGTCTATTATATATTGTGGAAGCCACTTCAAGAAGGCTCTATAAGTCCAAAGGACTGCATTTCTATTTTGCCTAAACATAAGAGAGGACCACCCTATGACTTTGTACAAGGAACAGTGATGAGTAGAGATGGGTAGACCAGTAAGAAACCGGATGGCCCTGTGGTAAAGTGTATCCAACTTTGCAAGCAAGGCTTTAGGACATTGACACACTGCATGGATGGCATGGATGGCATCAGTGACATGTACGTGTCTCCTGGTGGCATGGGTCTAGCATGGGCATCCTGCACACAGGATGCTCATGTGTGCACCTATGGTGTTCCACCACGAGTGTGTGCCACTGGGCAGTCCCTGACCCATGCCATGCAGCCACCAGTATCACAATGCATCCTGATCATCATTGTCCCAGACATCACCATGGGTGCATGCCACCACCGGGTGGCACTCTGATGGCCACATGGATGAAGACCATGGCATCTGATACATTTGCTGCATTGTAGCTGTCTGCTCTGCTGGTGTGCTGAGGGGGGTGCCTAACTAGCATTTGGCAGCTGGGCTTCCCTGACCTAGGCAGGACACGGTCAGTCACAATTGCTGATTCCACCTCCCTCCTCCCCAGATAAACACTGGAGTACCCCAAGGCTCTGTCCTTGCCCCCCTTCTCTTCTCTATATTCCTAAACAATCTCCCATCCATGTGCACCTCATCCTTTATCCATATGTATGCGGACAACACTGTTCTTTTCTATTCTGGCCAATCCCCAACTGATGTCGCTTCCATACTCCAGCATGACTTCGAGAAAGTTCAGCTTTGGTTAAGCTCTCATCAACTCTTCCTAAACACCAAGAAAACAGTCTCCATGACCATTGGCACTAGGTAGAGACTCTCTAGGCTATCCAAATTTCCCTCCTTCCACACTCTTGACAGTTCTACTCTTCAGGACACCTCCTTCTTTAGGTATCTTGGGGTCTGGCTAGATCACTACTGTGACCTCTATCACTCTTTAGCTTTCCCTTCCCTGGAAAACCGCCTCCTAGCCCACGGCATAAAATGTGCCTCTAAATTCTGGTTCAGCTCACTTCCTTTCTACCTCTCCTCCTCACTGCCCCCTGTCCCCCTGCCTCTCACTCCCTCAGATCTAGTGACACCCGCACTCTAGTTATCCCACAGTGTACCACTTCTGTAGGCCAATCGGCCTTCTCCTGTAGGTTCCAGAAACTCTGTAACCAAATGCCCCATCAAATCAGGCACTCCTTCTCCCCATGGCCCATCTTTTCCTCCTTCCTCAACTTCCTCTCTACAACCTGCAACTGTTCCTAATCCCATCTCCTCTCTTCTATTTCACCCTGCCTGCCTAGCACTTAACAAAAGTTAACCTCAATATGTGTCATCGCACTTTCCATCTGTATTGTGCTAAAATGTCACCTCTTGCCTCCTGTGATGTACAACCTTTAAGTGTATCCAACATTGTCCTAATTGCTGTAAAATGATGTATTGTATACCTACTGTACTGTGCTTATGATGGTTCCTAATTGTTGTACTATGCTCATGTTTGGTTTCTATTGTTGTACAGTATGCTACTTGACCTGCTGTTTTCCATGCTCATAATTACCAATTGTAAATGCTTTATGATTTTTGTTCTCCCATGTTCCCCTCCCCCCAGGATGCTTCATGAGATGAGCAATTTTATATTGTTTAGTGTGCCTTTCCTGGTGAATCTTTTCAATAAATAAATAAATGAAAGGTGTGGTGAGGGGGTGGCTGACTGGGTGGTGCCGGTGGTGTCACCCAACGGTACCCTGCAGGTGCCTGGTGAACAGGCACAGAGCAGCTGTGGCTTTGGGTACTACTGTCCAGGCATGACTGCTGTGTGTGGGTGCCTGGAGCACATCCTGGAGCACCTGCAAGGGCTGTCTCAGGATCACCTGTTGACAGTTCAGCAGCCTGCCTATGGGTGGCTGGCTGATTTAGGGCAGCCCTTTGCTTGCCTAACATTGCATGGCACAAATGTGGGATGAGCGGCTCATGCACCACTCATTTTTGTAGAATAATAGAATCATAGAACTTGATGGCAGAAAAGGACCCCTTGACCCATCAAGTCTGTCCTTCCCCCTACCCTTCAGCACCCCCCACTCCCTTGTAACTCCATATGCCTGTCCCGTGCCCTCTTGAAGTGCACCACAATCTCAGCTCCCACCCACCTCCTCCTCCGGAAGCCTGTTTCTGGTGTCCACCACCCTTTCAGTGAAGAATCACCCTCTCATGTTACCTCTGAAGTGCTCCCCCTGAAGTCTTAGTCCATGCTACCTTGTAATGGTGCCCTCCATCATGTGGAGTAATCACCCTGGGTCTACTTTGTTTTTCCCTTTGACGTATCTGAAGGTCTCTATCATGTCCCCTCTCTCCCTTCTGGGTCTCCAATGTGTAGATCCCCAACTCCTTACAACTCTGTTCGTATGATTTGTCCTTCATCCCTTGCACCATCTTAGTTGCTCTTCTCTGAACCTTTTCAATCAAGTCAATGTCTTTGAGCAAGTAAGGCCTCCAAAACTGGACTCCATACTCAAGGTGTGGTCTCACCATGGCTTGATACAGGGGCACCAGGGCTTCTCTTCTCCTGCTAGTGAGTCCCCTGCCTATACTTGCCGACATCCTGTAAGCATTCCCCACCACCCTTGTACACTGCTTCTCCACCTTGAGGTCACTGAGACTACTAGCCTTAGATTTCTCTCCTGTTCCGTAACCCTGCCTACCTCCACCTCCCAAGTGTGTATCCTGTCCCTTGGTTTCTGTGCCCCAGGTACATGACTGAACACTTCTTGATGTTGAATTTTAGTTGCAAGGTCTCTGCCCATCCCTCCAACATCCTCAGGTCCTGTCTCATGTCTTCAATTCCCCACTTTGGTGTCAACCCTGCTGCAGATTTTCGTATCATCCACAAAAAGGGCCACACATCCCTTCAGGCCATCCACTATGTTACATATATAGATACTGAATAGGAGTGGTCCCAGTACCGACCCCTGGGGTACCCCACTCATCACCCACCCTGACCTTGAGTGCACCTCATTAACTACCACCCTCTGGCTTGTATCCTCCAGCCAGTGTTCTACCCATCTAGTTATTTTGACCCCCATACTTTCTAGCTTGTTGACCAGCCTTCTGTGGGGTACGGTGTTGAAGGACTTGCTAAAGTCCAGATAGGCCATGTTCACTGCACCCCTCTGGTCGATTACCTGTGTCACCTAGTAAAAATATTTGATTAAGTTAGTCTGGCATGACTTCCCTCTTGTGAACCCATGTTGGTTGTTATCCAGCAGCCCATTCACCTCCAGGTACTATGTTACCCTTTTCCTGATGAGTGCCTCCATGATCTTCCCCACCACTGCGTGGTGAGGCTGACCAGGTGGTAGTTCTCATTCATCCCTCTGCTCTCCCCCCTTGTAAATCAGCACAACATTTGCCCTTTTCCAGTCCTCCAACAGCCTCCCAGTTTCCAAAGACAGGTTGAACAGTCTCGCCAGTGGGGCAGCCAACTTCTCTCTCAGTTCCCTGATCACTCTCGGGTACAGCCCATCTGGCCCCATGGCCTTGTCCACTTTTACCCTGCCCTGTTCCTCTGCAACTTTCTGTCCGTATTGATGGGTCTTGTTTCCATCCATATGCACCCCCCTTCTCAACTCTGGTCCCCTGCCCTCCCACTACTTCTGAGCAGAAGTACCTATTTAACTCCTCTGCTTTCTCCAAGTCCTCCTTTAATGGTTTCCCTCCTTCCCTCTGAAGCCTTGCAATCCCTTGGCCAGTCTTCCTCCTATCTCTCGCATACCTAAAAAATGTTTTATTACCACTCTTGGCCTGCTTCACTATCCTTTCTTCTGCTTCAGCCTTTGCACTCCTAATTTCCTTCCTCGCTAACCTCCTCATTTCCTAAATGCCCTCCTCCTGCTCCCAACCACCCATACTACATCCTTATTGAACCAAAGTGGCCTCCTGCTTCTTGTGCCCTTCCTAACCCTCCTTATGCACACCTGTGTGGCTTATGTAACTCAATTTCTAATAGCTCCCCATAACTCCTTCACTTCGCTTATTCCCCCATCCCTTCCAATGCCTCCTTCACTAATCTTCTCATCTTCTCGAAGTCTGTACACCTGAAGTTCAGCATCGTTGGCTGGTTGGCACAGCCCTTCAGCCCTCACCTTAAGCAATGGTCCTATAGTGCGCTATTCTCCAACACGAAGCACCAAGTTTGGTGAAGCAGTGACAATGCCGACCTCCCCACAGTGATGGCACAATACCGGCCCTTGGAGCATTGTGCTGTCATGAAGGGTGTTTCTGTGAGGCTGCACCCCACACCCCCATGTGGGATGCCCTGCCACCCACACCCCCCAGACTTTAGGATTCCAACTCCAGGTTGGAGTTGGTCCGGGGAGGGGGCAGAACACTGGGGAAGACGAAACACGGAAAAAGGACCATTACAACGAATGTCACCATAATGGTCTTTTTTCCTGTTTCACTGCTAGGTATCGATGAAAAGGGGCACACCACTCCAACTCCTCCCCCACAACCACTTCCTCCACATTCTCCCCATTAGTCAGGACCACAACCAGCAGGTTGTTCCCCCTTGTTGGTTCTCTGACAAACTGTTGAAGGAACACCCCCTGCAGCACCTCCAGAAACTCCTTGCTTCTGGTTGAAGCTGTGTCTGGGATGGTCCAGCCAACATCTGGGAGATTCAGGTCTCTCACCAGTAGCATTTCCCTCTTGAGAGCCATCCTAGTGAAGTCCTGCGACATCACCCTTTCCTGTTCTTCTCCTTGCATGAGTGATCTGTACACAATTCCAAGCCTCAAGGATTCCCCCTGTACTTCTACCAAGTGTCACCCAAAAGAGTTCAGTTTCCTCATTGCCCTCCTGCCACTCTGTCACCCTTATGTCTTCCCTGGTGTATAAGACCACCCCCCCTTCTTGTCCCCCGTCCTTCCTAAACAGTCTGAATCCAGAAATATCTGTCTCCCACATGTGAAATTCTGTCCACCACATCTCTGTGACTATGATTATGCCCAGCCTGTCGTGCTCAATAATGGCTATCAATACCTCCATCTTGTTGGCCAGGCTCCTAGCATTAACCACCAAGCCCTTCCACCATCTTTTCCCTGCCTCCACTCCCCCTAATGGCTTTCCAGAGCCTATCTCTTCATCCCTTCCCCTGGGAGGGACCTATGGTCCCCCATCTCAGCCATGGTATGGCATGGCTTTGTTCCCAGCCCCCCCCTTCTCAGTTTAAATTATATTCTCTCTCGAAGAACTCTCACAGCCTGCACTTCAGTACAGCTGCCTCCTCCTTACTGAGATGCAACCTGACCTTGACAAAAAGACTGTCATCATCCCAAATTGCCCCCCAGTCCCCCATCATCCCGTATCTCATCTGCCTACACCATCTCACTAACCTCCGCTCTGTGCTAGCCCTGGGTACTTGCAACACCTCCAAAAAGGCTAGAGATTTAAAGCTTAGCCCCCACAGAAGCTGGCCAGTTCCTTAAATCTCACCTGTACCTCCAGGAGACTGTTGCCTCCGAGGCCGTTTGTTCCCAAATGGAACACCAGATGTGCATTTATATCCTGATTCTTACCCCATGAGGGAATGTGGTGGATTACCTCCAGTGCAGTCATTCCCATCAAGTACTCAACCCACACCACACTACTTCTGCCCCCTCACTTGATTCCCTTTATGATAGAATATCCAATCAAAAGCACCTTGCCCCCCCCTTTTTTTTGATTAACCTGTGTCACAGTTCTCCTCCCCCATGGTGCTGGTGTCCATTCTATCTTCCTGGCCCTTGTGGCCTCCTCTACTGACCCCTTGCCCTGATCCCTAGCACCCTTGACCACAGTGTCCTCTCCCTCTCTGCTTACTTCTACTACTACCTCTTCCACCCCTGCCCTCTGCCCTTCTATTCCCTGCCTGTCTTTGCACCTGTTCTCTGCCAGGGAATATCTAGGTGGCCTCAAGGAGTAGGTAGCCTCCTCCAACTCCTTCACTCTTTGTTCAGCTACTCCAGTGCCACCCTGTGACTCCTCCTGACCTCCAGGGGCCCTCACTTTTACCTCTCCCCATCATCCTGGTTTCTGCTCTTCCCCACACATATTTTCTGCTTGTTCCTATCACCCTGGGATCCATCCTCCCTCCTCACTATCCCCTCATTCTCACTTCCCAGGTACTCCTGTGTCCCAGCTTCCCTTCTCGTGCTTCTCCTAGTGCTTCTGTTTGTCCTGGTGCCTCTCCCCCATCCTGCCCCACACTTCTATCCACCTTCTCTTTTCAGCCTCTGCCTACTGCACCCCCTTCTTCTTTTGAGGCCCCTCCTACCATGTTGTCCACCAATGGCAAGTACCTGTTAGAGACTGGAATCCCCCCAGTAAGCTGCTTACCTGCATCCCCCTCCAGTGAGGTGAGCTCCCCTGCATTAGTCCTTGTAGTTCCTTTTCCCCTAATGCCAATAGCCTCCACTGTCTGCCATCCTGGTCCAGTCTCCTCAATCCCTGTACCTATTTCCACCCCCAGGGCTGGCCTAACATTTCATGTTGCCTGCTGACACCCCACCCCTTCACCAGTATTTGTTGTTGGATATGTGCCTCCCATCTGCCACCCTCATGTTCTTCACCCAATTGTTCAGCTCATACCTGAGCCTGTGCAACTCAGCCTTCAGTCCCATCAATCTAGCAGAGATAAGGCACTGCTCTAGTCTCCACAGAGTACTCATATCCATGGTGGCTCCACCACCACTGCATCCCACTAGCCTGCTTACCCTTCATCCTGTACCCAAAGTCCCCCCATCATGTAGTGACCCTGCTCCTGCCAGCTACCCCTGTATGCCACTCCAATCAGTGCCCCTCCCCATACCAATTTCCTCTGATGTGTCCCGAACTTGTTTCAGCCATCTGACCTTGGATTCCACCAGGGCCTCTAGACACAGTGCGACAACACTAGGTTGATGACTATTGACCAGAAACTTCCTCGTTAAAGGAAGCAAGTCAATCCAATGCAGTGTAAACCAACCCAGAGCAATGTGATATAGAGCTGGTTTCAAATGTGTCATCAACTATTCAAGACAAGTTAGTGTACAATTGTCCCTTATTTAGCACTGATACACCCCAAACAAAGCAGAGCAGTCAAACCAAAGCAAATCAATATGACTTATAACTTGCCATTAAATATTCAAGACCTGCTTGCAGCATTTGTTCCCTGTTAAAATCTCAAAGTAGTCATTAAATACTCAAGACAATCATGCAGCATTTAGTTCATGTATAGCACAGTTTCTCCTCTGGTCCATACTGGGCTCCTGTTTGCCTCTTAGTGTCTCCAGTGAGACATTAGGTGAGTCCCTCAGTGTTGACTCCGCCCTTCTCAGTTTTGGGCAGCAAACCCACCCCAGTGCTCCTCCTCCTCTCCTGGCCTTCCAGCACTAGTCTCTGCCTTCTTTGCCAGCCCAATCCCCCTTATTTCAGCTGCATATACACATGCGTGATGTATTCAGGTGCCAGCTCCCTTTTTCTGGGCTGCATACATTATATCTGTGTGATCGTGCATTCAGATATACGTGATGCATTTTGCCCTTTTGAATATCATACTTCTGTTTCCAAGATGTGCTGCACATCTCCTTTGAATATGTTTGCTGCAGTGGGGAATGAACAAAGAATATCTATGAAATATGAGCTGGGACACTATAGTGTTTACAAAAGAAAAAAATTGTATTTTAACAAAACAATGGAAATCTGAAGTTATACACTGGTGTTGTCTGCATTGGCAGTTGCAGTATAATGAAATATGGGTTTCCATAATTCAGTTTTATTGGTACGTGTCAAATAAGACAGTGTCTTTAAAGCCAAATTGTGTTTAAATACAAATGTTTTCCCTGAGGAATCTGTATGAGCTCTTTAAATCACAAAGAAGCGGATCTGACATTAAAAATGTTTTGTTGTTATGGGCTATATCATAGAAATACAAACTCTTTTTCAGAGTTGAAGTCAAGATTCCCAAGAACCCCATAAAATATGACGGATGGATCCTTAGGGTGCTACTGGGCAAGGTGGCAGCAGAAAATTAGTACTGCCATTTGCAAGGATCAGCAGCAAAGACAATCTCTGGGAAGAGAAAACAAACTCTTTAAAAAGGTGTGTGGCTGACTGCAGAGCAACTCACCTAGTTTGCTATGGCTTTAAAAAAAAGTTGCAATAAATTAGAAAAAGCCTCAAGATGTAACTAAAGGAAAACAGTACATAGTTACCCCCTTGTGCAAGAATTTCCATCATATCTAAAAAACTGCTGTAACACAGTTTAAAGGTCATAGAATGTTGTTGTACCTTTCTGTGTACAACAGCTTTTTAAAATCAGAATGGAAACTCATGCTGTCTGCTCTTTAACTTTCATTTTCCCTCATATACAGAGCCAAGAGCTTCCCCTAAGATAAAATCTTTCTTTTGTTTCATCACTTTACATAGTAGATACCCATTGCCTATTCCAGCAGCTGGTGGCTGAGGCTGGGTTTCTGTTGAAATAAATAAATAAAATAAATAAATAAACACACACAAATCAATAAATAAACAGATAAATCAACTGAAGATTTCTTGGAAAGAAAAAAGATTATTTTTTATTTTGTTTCTAACCATATACTATGCAAAATAACACACGGGCAGCAGGCATCTTCAAGATGAAACAAAATAGTTTTTTGTTACTTCCTGCCATTTACATGTTAAAATATGGCATAGATTTGTGTGCTGTTTTCAGTCAATCTATATGGCATAGGGACAAATTTTGTATACCATTAGAAGTCAACACATTTAAAAGAGAGTTAAAACTCTGCCTCGCAATTCTAATGGTTGTGACTACTTATCTGAAAACTAGCCTGAGCTCCACCAAAAACCAACAAAAACCTCTCTCCCTCTGGCCCTGCAGTACCCTTTGGTCCACTTAATTGGAGTTGAGGATTTGATCCTAATTCCTCACTCTATCCCTCAGCCCCTGTCCTCTCCCGCTGACCCCCCTCTCTCTATCCTTGTCCTTCCTCCCCAGTGTCTCCCACTTTCAGTTTCTTCCAGTCCCAGCTCACCAAATAGACTCCTATTGATATTTCTCTAGTGACAATTCTGCATTTCTGTGTGCTGGCAGAGTATTTCTAGTGTTTTTTTGTCTCCTATTGTAGAACACTCCAGTTCATGGAAATATGCACTGATTAATTAACTTGTATTGGCTGTATATGGTTGTATATATTGTACATACTTAATATCCCTGATGTTGATCTAAACTGCTGGTCCATTTGCTACATTCAGTTATGTTATGTAACTCTTGACATAGAACTTTTATAAATGAGCTCCAAGCTCAAAGGTTGTTTCTGAATAGCTAAATAAATAAATAAATAAATAAAAAATAAAAATAGAAAGCTGTGATGCTTGGCTGTCCGGAGGTATAAAATTGGTGTTTCTACTACTTATAGTACCAGTACAGGGATGATGGCTTGCTAATGCTATATTTTACAGAAAAGTGGCAAAGAGTTTAACAAAACTGCTTACTAGTCACATTCTCAAGTCACAAGGAGGCTGGAGGCCTATCTCAACTGCAGCAGCCATCATGGTCCCCCACTAGAGTGCAGGACAGATCACTTACACTTGTGACTTAGGAAAACCCATAATGTGTCTGAAGCACTTGGGTTTCACTCTGGTCACTCATGATGTGCCAATAAACTAAGTACACTTGCAATTTTGATTTATCTGTTTCTTTCATGACTATGCAGAGTTAGTGTTGTATCCTTTTTCTTTTTATTTGTTGTACACAGGTGGCCAGCCTGGATAGAAACATAGAATTTGACGGCAGATAAGGACCACTTGGCCCACCCAGTCTGCCCATTTCCCTACCTAATGGATAAGCTGCAGATCCTAGCTAACCAACAGCCTACTTCTTCCACCCTCCACCGCTGTGAATTGCCTTATGTCTGTCCCATGCATTCTTGAATTCCATCACTGTTTTTTACTCCACAGCCTCCTCAGGAAGGCTGTTTCATGCATCCACAACCCTCTCCATGAAAAAATACTTCCTCACATTACCTCTGAGCCATCCCCCCTCTAGCTTCAGATTGTGCCCCTTGTTCTTGCACACCTCTTTTCCTGAAAGATGCTACCCTCTTAGACTTTGTTGATTCCCTTGAGGTATTTGAAAGTTTCAATCATGTCCTCACTCTCTCTCCTGTCCTTGAGGCTATACATATTAAGATCCTTAAGTCTCTCTTGATATGTCTTCCAGTGCAGACCCTGTACCATTTTAGTTGCCCTCCTCTGGACTGCCTCCATCCTGTCTATGTCTTTGCAGAGACTGGGTCTCCAGAACTGCACACAGTACTCCAGATGGGATCTCACCAGCTGTCTGTACAGAGGGAAAACAACCTCCTGTTTTCTACTGGTGATGCCTCTCCCTATGCATCCCAGTATCACACCAGCCCTGCTTACTGCCCTCTCACATTGCTTGCTCACCTTTAGGTCAACTGACATGACTACCCCCAGGTCCCTTTCCATTTTGTGGTTGTTAGTATGTCACCCCCCATTGTGTACGCTTCCCCTGGGTTTTTGTTTCCCAGGTGCATTACTTTGCACTTCTTAGGACTGAATCTAAGCTGCCATACATTTGACCAGTTCTCCAACCTTGCCTAGTCTCTTCTTATCCTTTCCACCCCACCTTGTGTATCAACTCTATTGCAGATCTTTGTGTCGTCTGCAAAGAGACATACTTTTCCTTCCAGCCCCTCTTCAATGTCGCTTATAAAGACATTAAAGAGGACTGGTCCTAGCACTGAACCCTGTGGTACCCCACTAGTAGCCCCTTTCTTCAGAGTGGACTCAGTTTACTATTACCTTCTGTGTCCTATTCTCCAGTCAATTTTTTACCCAGGCTACCATCTTGGAACCCACTTCCAGGCTGGCCAACTTGTATATTAATATTTTGTGTGGGACTGTGTCAAATGCCTTGCTAAAGTCTAGGTAGGCCATGTCTACAGCCCCTCCCTGATCTACTACTTTGGTCACCCAGTCAAAGAAATCTATTAGATTCATCTGACATGATCTTCCCTCTGTGAATCCATGCTGCCTTGGGTCCTGCGCTCTTCTGGCCTCTAGGAACTCAACAGTTCTTTCCTTCAGAAGTGATTCCATCATTTTCAATGCACCTTGGAGAGTGGATTTAGCCCATGGTGTATTTTTTTAATTCCTCTGTTCAGAACACTGATACGTTGCTTGCAATCTGCCACAGCCATATATGAGTCTGTAATTCCAGTTGGATGAGTAGGGGATATGGCTCACAAAAACATGAACATGATGGCAGACAAAGGCCCACTGGCCCACCCACTCTTCCCAACCCTATTTATTACTCTTAGGATGGCCCTAATAACCATTTTCCTCCATTTTCCCCTCCCTCTTTACACCTCCTACTGCACTTATCAGGCCCCTGTTTCTGTACCCCCTACTCAGTTTTTTTTTTATTTATTGAAATATTTACCAGGAAGGCTCACTGAACAACATGTCGCTCATCTGCCGATGCAACATGGGGGGGGGTACAATGAGGATGTACGAACAGATATTATATAATTATACAGGAAGCACTGGATATAATAGGTATACAGATAGTAAGCAGGTGGACAGCATAGTTATACATTTGGGCCCAGATATTCAAAAGGGTTGCGCCATGCGCAACAGGGTTGCGCATGCTCAAGTCCTACATTGCGCCATTCTGCGATATTCAGCAGGAGGCAGTTGCGCCACTGAAAACAGGTTGAGCAACAGCGCAATGCAAATGAATGCATGCTCAACAGGAGGGGGAGGAACCATGCATAAACTGCACAGCCGATATTCAGTCGGGTTGTGCAGAAGTTACTCTGGCAGCCCCAAACTGAGCCTGCACAACTTTGAGGCAAAAAGGGTCAAGTTGAGGCCACCCACAGGTGAGCTGCTGTATTGCAGGGTGCAACAGCAGCTGCCACCGTGGCTGGCCCCAACTCAGTCCTGTGCCCCCCCACCAGCCCGATTGCGGGCAAAGCGTGAAAAGCCCCCCCAAACATCTCCCTAATGCCCGATCGCGGGCAGAATGTATACTGACAATCCCCCTCCCAGTGCCTGATCGCGGGCAGAATGTATAATGACAACCCCCAAACATCTCCCAATGCCCGATCGCGGGCAGAATGTATAATAACCCCCAAACATCTCCCAATGCCCGATCGAGGGCAGAGCGTAAACAACCCCCAAACATCTCCCAATTTTCACGTTCTGCCCTCGATCGGGCGCTAATCTTGTCGATCCCCGATGGCTGCTGCTTGGCAGGCGTGGCGCAAGTCCTCGGGATGGGCGCACCTACATGCTAATAGCATGCAAATGGGGCCATAATCAGATGCAAATGGCCCCAGCACTTCATGAATTATGGCCCCATTTGCATGTCACCCGTTTGAATACCAATTGCGCGCGGTGCAATGGTACTTGCGCCACTGCAAGTTGAATGCTCCACTCTGACAACTTGCCCGGTGGCGCAAGTTCCCTGCGCCATGCACAGTGGCTGTGGCTGGGGGTGATATTCAAGGAGTTGCTCAATAGTGCAACTCCTTTGAATATCACCCCGGCCACACCCCTGCGCAACTATTTTGAGCAGCGCAAGGGCTTGCGCCTCAGAATGGCACAGTTTGAATATCCGGGCCTTGAAGTGCAAGGGAGGAATGGAAACTAGGGGGCATGGATAGCAGACTTTACAGTTAATAAAAAGATGCATTGACTAAGTCCAAACAGAACTGGAAGGCAAGAGGAACGGACAGACAATAATGCAACAGTACAACAGAGAACAAAATAGTTCCAAGTGCTGATAGGAACAGAGGCACTCTGTTAAGTGCAAGGCAAGGGTGGAAGATGAGCAGGGGGAAACTAAATGTTATATTGTGATGAATTTGGATGGGGAAGGAGTTGAGGGGGGGCCACCAAAACCTCACTGTTTCAGCACAGACCACATCTTCCAGTAGTCTATTCCAGTTTTCCATCCCTCTTTCTGAGGAAAATTACTTGTGGACATCCCTCCTTAACCTTCACCCCGGCAGCTTTAGTTGACTCAGTCTGTATTGATGTTTGTACTATGGGTGAATAATTTACTGCCTTTTATTCCATTAACCTTGTGGAGATACTTATACATTTCAGTTACATCCCTCCTTTCTCCACTTGTCTCCAGGATATATGTTTTATGGTCCCTCAATTTTCCTTCAAGCACACTCAAAAAAGGAGCACACTTGCAGCAACCTTGCCCCTGCTGTATCCACCCAACCTGGGAACACAGAGTGTCACATGTTCCAAGAATCAGATGGATTCTGGGAGTGGAGTGGCAGTGAACGGGGATCTAGAGGAGGATGAGGTGTAATTCCACACAGAGAAAAATGTAACAGCAAAGCTGATTGTGTTCAGTGAGTATTTATCTCACTTAAGCTTTTACTAGAGCTGGCCACCCTAACAAGCACTGTCTTCATACATGATGTTACATGACACATGGAGTGTTGGAAGTTCTGGCAAATAAAATATAAGACTGAACCCTAGCTTACCACATAACAAAACATTCTGGTATAGGCAGACACATCTAAGCATGTAACTGCATACTTTTACTCAGTGCTGTTGCCCATAATAATAAAAAAATGGTTAGCCCTCTTGGAGCTCTGAATGACCTCTTTGTCACTGCTGTAGACTAGAAGGAGTTTATGCTAAATGGTGAGTGAGTGAGTATATAAGTAATCTGGGTTGGTGTAGTCATCAAGTCACAATCAAAATACCAATGATACTGAGTGGCGCCAAGGTATAGAACTATCATGTTTGTACAGTAAAGGCACATATACTGTACATGCAAAACAGTGTACACACATATGCTGCACATTACAGATACATATATGCATGGAAGCACACACATAAATCTCAAAAAATAAACATCCATAGCCCACACAATACACAGACTCAATGTTTAACCTGATTAGTTCCTGCACTATGGCATCTGGAGTTGGAATTATTTTTTATATTATCTTTTTTTTCTTTATTTGAAGTAATGTTTCCAAGTTGTAGACAATCCTGAAAGTCTCAGCTGAAACTTTCCAAATTATCAACAGTATAGAACTTCAAATCTTCTGAAATTTTATCACTAACATCAGCAGTGACATTTAACATTGTTTCTCATACTACAGAATTTGTAGTAGGAATAAAATAAATATCCCACACTGTGATCAAACCCAAGCCCTTACCCTTACCTACTACTGCTTGGTAGCCTGTAACTCTATGGTTGTACAAAGGCTCCTTGACCAGAAATGCCTGCTATTGCAAAGGACTCCCCCCCCCCCGTAGCTGCAGTGGATTTTACTGAACCAGTCTGGCAATTTGATGTAATGTTTCTCAAGTTGCATTCAAACCTGAAAGTCTCAGCTGGGACTTTTCAAGTTATCAGCAATACATAACTTCAAACGTCATCAAGAGCTTGTAACAATTTCTCTCATACTACAGAAATTGTAGTGAGAATGAAAAAAAAAATTATCCATATGTTGATCAAACCCAGGCCCCATACCCACTACTGCTTGGTAGTCTGTAACTCTTCTGCTGTACAAAACCTCAGTGAAAGGTAATGAATGCTGTGGCAAAGGACATTCAGCCATGACTGCAGACTCCACATACGCACACAGCTGCAGTGGATTTGGTAATGAACCAGTCAGTCAATCTGGAAGTAAAGTTACCAAGCTGCATTCAAACCTTCAAGTCACAGCTGGAAATGTTCATGCTATCAGCAACATAGAACTTCATATCCTGATGAAACTCCATCACTAACATTAGCAATAACATCATACAATTTCTTAGGAAGGAAAGAAAGATCACACACACTGGAGAGCTAACCCAGATCCCCTACCCTCTACTGTTTAGCAGTCTGCAGCTCTATTGCTGCACTAAAGTACATTGACAGGAAATGCATACTGTGGCTAAAGAAATCCAGAACTGAGTGCACACTCCCCCTCCCAGTAGCTGCAGTGGATTTAGTAATGCACTTTTCTGGCAATTTGAAATAATGTTTCCCAAACTGCATTCAAATTTCAAAGTCTCAGTTGGAACTTTTCAAGTTATCAGCAGTACATAACTTCAAACTTTGCTGAAACTCTTTCACTAAACATTGGCAGGGGCATTTAACAATTGCTCTCATGCTACAGAAATTGTAGTGAGAACAAAAAAAAGCACTGGTCCACACTGGGGATCAAACCCAGGCCCCCTACCCACTATTGCTTGGTACCCTGTTGCTCTTCCACTGTACAAATGTTCTACGAGAGGAAATTCATGCCGTGGCAAATGACATTCAGCACTGAGTGCAGACCCCCCCAGGATGCAGTGGATTTAGTAATAAACCAATCAGTCAGTTTGAAGTAATGCTCCCAAGTTGCATTTAGACCTAAAAGTCTGCTCTTACTGAAACACTAACACTACCATCAGCAATGGTATCAAACAATTTTTCTCATACTACAGAAACTGAGCAAGAAACTACAAAAAACCTTCCCCACTGGAGATTAAACACAAATCCCCTACCCACTAGTGTTTGGTAGTCTGTAGCTGTACTGCTGCACTAAAGCACATTGACAGAAAAAGGAATGTTGTGGCAAAGGACATCCAGTTCTGAGAGCAGACCCCCTTCCCCGAACATCTGCAGTGCATTTAGTAATGCACCAGTCTGGCAATTTGAAGTAATGTTTCCCAAATTGCATTCAAACCTGAAAATCTCAGCTGGAGTTTTTCAAGTGTAATGAGAACAAAACAAACAAGCATTTGTCAATGCCGAATGTTGATTGCGTTGGTCTGTTGAGCACGCTCACTGTCCCTCTGTCAGTAGCTCAATCTGTTTCGTCCGGTGCTGCAGGCTGCTCTTTTGTACTGGGCTCCTGCCTGCATTGGCACCTTGTTCTGCCCACTAAGAATTCTGCAGCTGTCCCGACAGAACTCCGTTGAGGTGGCTCACTTCCCCTGTCTCACTCGTTCATTCTGTTTCTCCTGGTGCTGCAGGCTGCCCTTTTGTACTGGGCTCCTGCCTCTGTTGGTGGCTTTTTCTGTCCACAAATAAATCTGCAGCAGTCCCAAAACAGGTCTGTTGAGCCTGCTGACTCCCTCTCTCTCACTCACTCGTTCCATTTCTGCCGGCGTTGCAGGGTGGCCTTTTGTACTGGGCTCCTGCCTGCATTGGCACCTTTTTCTGCCAACAAAGAAATCCGCAGCAGTCATGACAGAGCTCCGTTGAGGTTGCTCGCTCCCCCTGTGTCACTCACTCATTCTGTCTGTCCTGGCGCTGCAGGCTGCCCTTTTGTGCTGGGCTCCTGCCTCTGTTGGCGCCTTTGTCTGCCCACAAAGAAATCTGCAGCAGTCCTGACAAAGCTCCGTTTAGCTCGCTCACACCCCTTCTCTCACTCACTCATTCTGTTTCTGCTTGCGCTGCACGCTGCCCTTTTTTATTGGACTTCTGCCTGTGTTGCCACCTTCTTCTGCCCACAAAGAAATTTGCAGCAGTTACAATAGAGCTCTGTTGAGCTCGCTCACTCCCCCCCTCTCTCACTCGCTCATTGTGGTTTCCCCACCAGTGCAGGCTGCCCATTTGTACTGGGCCCCTGCGTGCACTGGCACCTTTGTCTACCCACAAACAAATCTGCAGCTGTCCTGACAGAGCTCTGTTGAGATCGCTCAGTCTCCCTGTCTAACACGCTTATTCTGTTTGTCCTGGCTCTGCAAGCAGCCCTTTTGTACGGGACTCCTGCCTGCATTGGCGCCTGTTTCTGCCCACAAAGAAATCCGCAGCAGTCCTGACAGAGCTCCGTTGAGCTCACTCAGTCTCCCTGTCTCACTCGCTCATCCGAACATACGAAATTTTCCAGCAGATAAAGACCTAGAGGTCTATCAAGTCTGCTCAAATGTGCAGCTAGCACCCCTTATTCTGCAGCTGCCCCTCCCTTCCACCCTTCCCCTTCATTAACCCCTCCCCTTGTCCTGTCCCATCCTCATTTGAAGCAGTCCACTGTTCTACTGCATACCACTTCAGCAGGTACGCATTCCACCCAGCCACCACCCTCTCTGTAAAAAGTGTCTCCTCATCTCCCTCCTGAACCTTCCTCACTCCAGTCTCATATCATGGCCCCTGGTGGCCCTCCCCTCCCTTACTTTGAACAGCCCCTCTGTACCCATCTTGTTTATTCCTTTCATGCATTTAAAGGTTTCAACCATGTCAACCCTGTCTCTCCTCTCCTCCAGTGAGTACATGTTCAACTCCTTCAACCTCCTCTCGTATGATAAGTCCCCCAGCCCCTTAATCATCTTTGTCATTCTGTGCTGCACCCCCTCCAGTAACTTAATGTCCCTCTTCAGATATGGACGCCAGTACATCACGCAGTACTCCATGTGTGGTCTAACTAATGACCTATACAGTGGCAGAATCACCTCCTCCCTCCTTGAGGATATACCCCTTGCAATACAACCCAGCATTTTATTGGTCTTTGCAGCTGCCTTCCTACATTGTGCCGAGTTGTTCATTGACCCTGTAATGAGCACACCCAGATCCTTCTCCTCCTCTGTCTGGGCTAGCTGCACTCCCCCTAGCTGGTAACTCCTCCTTAGGTTCTTCATCCCAAAATGCAGCACCTTGCACTTTTTGGCATTAAAGCCCAGTTGCCAGGTGTCTGACCAGGTTTCAAGCTTTGCCAGATCATCCTGCAACCCCTGCCATCCCCCTAGGTCATCCACCACCGCGCCTACCTTGGTATCATCAGCAAACAGACTGATCTTGCTCTTGATGTCCCATGATATGTCTGCAATGAATATCCCAGACAACACTGGTCCCAAACACTGAGCCTTGTGGAACACCGCTCGTCACTGCCCTTGGGTGTGGCTCCTACCCACCACCACCCTCTGTTGCCTTCCCTGCAGCCAGTTCCCTACCATCTCACCAGCTTTGCACCCGCCCCTGTGCCTACTCTTCCTTCCCAGCCTTCCATGGCACTGGTGAATGCCTTACTGAAGTCCAGATACAGGACATCCACTGCATGGCCCCTGTCCAGTTGCCTAGTTACCCAGTCATAGAACTCCACCAGGTTGGTTTGGCAGAATCTGCCACGTTTGAAGCCATGCTGTCTGCTGTCCTGTAGTCCTTTGGCCTCTAGGAGGGCCAACAGCCCCTCCTTCAGGATAGTCTCCATTAGTTTACCCACGATGGATGTGAAGCTCACTGGTCTGTAGTTTCCCGGTTCATCCTTGGGGCCACTCTTGTGGAGGGGCACCACATGAGCCATCCTCCAGTCCTGAGTACACACCCCGATGTAGTGAGGCATTAAATAGGTCTGCCAAAGGTCCTGCAAGGACCTCTGCTAGCTCCTTCAGTACCCTGGGGTGGATGCCATCTGGGCCTGGTGCCTTGTCCACCCTCAGTGCCTTCAAACCCTCTCGAACTCTGCTCTCCATGATTTCCCCATCTGTCACCACTTCCCCCTCTGCTTCTGCCATTGGGTGTCACCCCCCTCTTCTCTTTAGTAAATACTGAGCAGAAGTAATCATTTAGTGCTTCCACCTTATCGCACCCTGCTTCCACCCAACCCCCCTCCTTCCTAATCCTTACTATGTGGTCCTTACAGCTCCTTTTCTCCCTAATGTACTTAAAGAAGTCCTTCTCCCTTCTTAATGCCTTGTGCCAGCCTGAGTTCCATAGATGCTTTAGCTCCCCTTACTGCCCTTGTCACCTCCTTCGATTCTGTCAAGTACTCCTCCCTGTCCTCCCCCCTCCCTGTTTTCTTGTACTTCCTAAAGGCAGCTCTTTTCCTCCTTACCTTTTCCATGACCTCCTTGCTCAACTAGATTGGTTTCTTAGCCCTAGCCTTCTTGCTCTGGGCTTTGCAGCAGGTTTTGGTTGCCTCCGCTATCCCCAGCTTTATGAGCTCCCACCTCTGGTTAGTGTCCATACTAGATTGAATTCTGGCCAGGTAACCTTTTACCACTTCCCCCATCCTCCCAAAGTTGGCCCTCCTGAAGTCCAGCACTATTGTGCCAGATTCTACTCCTTCCTTGCCCATATCCAATGTGAGCCATACTGAGTGGTGGTCACTCCCTGACAGCGGTTCCTCCACTGTAAGTTCTCTCACAAAGTCCCCATTTGCCAGCACAAGGTCAAGGGTATTTCCTAACCTGGTTGGTTCACTGACCATTTGCAGCAGGAAGCTGTCCTGAAGGCATCCAGCAGTACCTGCTCCCTTCTGTTCCTGGTTGTTGGGGTGCTCCAGTCCACTCCTGGCATGTTGAAGTCCCCACAATCACCACACTACCCTTCTACTTGGTCCTCCTGATCTGTCCCGCTAGTTCCCTGTCTAACTCCTCTGTCTGAGATGGTGGCCTGTCACCACTCCCATTCTAAGAATCCTATTCTTGGAATCCTGGATTTGCATCCAAAGTGACTCCGTACTACCCTCCTCCCCTTCCTCCCTTACACACTTCAGTCCTTCCTTCACATATAGTGCCACCCTTCCTCCTTTCCTAATCACTCTGTCCCTACGAAATAATCTGTACCCTGGTACAGACAGGTCCCAGTCATTGTATTGGGTGGCCCATGTTTCCATGATGACTGCAATGTCCACCTCACCCTCTGCCATGAGAACCTGTAACTCTGCAATTTTCCTCCCAAGGCTCTAGCATTAAGGGTAACCATCTTCCACCCTCCCCCGCCCTCCTTTCCTAGCATCACCAACAGTACTTGCCATTTGTCCTTTGTCACTGTTATGGGGGTAAGCTCATATGGTTTCCCAACCTGTGGTCTTTGCATATCTCTTCCCAAATCCCACCTCCCCACTCCTAGTTTAAATTCCCAACTTCCTCATGTACCTCCATCCTCTGTTTCAACACTTTCTTTTCCTAGTCACTCAAGTGTAGTCTGTCCTTGGCATAGAGACTACTGTCCTCTCAGGTCCCTCCCACCCCCAACAACCCATACCCTTTAGCACAACATCAGGTTCTTAGCCATCCATTAAATTCCTCTATTCTCAGCTTTCTTGTTGTGCTTGCCTTTGGCACAGGAAGTATCTCTGAAAAAGTTACTGATCTTCCTGCCCCCTCCCATAATTGTGCTAGTTCCTCAAACCTCCTCTGGACTGTATCTACTGTCTTGTCAGCCAGGTCGTTTATCCCAAGATGTATAATTAAATGAGGCTTGTCACTACCCCTTCTAGCATATTTCAGAACAGACTGTCCCACCCTTTCCGCTGTCAGTCCTGGCATGGCCTCCACCCAAATGTGACTATGCCTCTCCCCCTTGCTACCCCACCTAACTCCTCTTAGTATTGAGTCCCCCAGCACTAAGATTCCTCCCCTCTTACTCCATGCTTGCTTCCATTCATCTCATTCTCTCATTTCCAGCTCCTCTTCTTCCTCCTGCACATAATTTCCCCCTTTTACCCCTGTTGCAATTCTCCCAGCAGAACTTCCCCCTGCTCCAGTTTGGTCCAGGCATTTATCAATTACTCCTCTAATTTCATCATTTCCCTCCTCCACCTTCTTCCTCTCTAGCAGTGCACAACTATTTTCTGAAGACCCTTCACAAATGCCCGCTCCCTCTCTCTTCATAGTAACCTGTTCTCTCCTTTCCACTACATGACTTTTGCCACTTCCTCGCCTCCCCTCACGTGTCCCTATCTCCTCCTTCCCTTTGTCTTTTGTCTCCTGACCTGGTTTCCCTGGCAATTGTTCTTCCTGGCCTGGGCCCCTTTGTCTCTGCTTCCCTTCTTCTGACCCTCTCCTCACCACTGTTGGCTTAATCACCCTCCTCATCTCCCCTTCTTCCTCCCTCCAGTATTGGGCTAAACCCACCCCAATCTGCCTTGCCTGTCTTAGTTCCTCCTGCAGACCCTCAATCTCCTTTCTAAGTTTTTCTATGTGGTTGCACACTAAACATCCTCCCACACTCCAGGCAATTTTTAGAAAGATTGGTGCACCACAGTTGTTGCAGCCTACCACCCTACCCATTGCTGTCGTTGCCCACCAGCAACCCCCCACCCTTCCAGATGCAGGATACCAAACACTCCCCGAAGTCTCCCCTCTCCCTCCTCTATCAGTGCAAAACATTTTCTTTATTTCCCTTACCTCCTTTGTTGCACATGTTTAGATATATTGAGCAACTGCTTTTTATATTCCTATCCTTCCTATCCATACTCAAAAACAGACTTTAAGTAGCCATTGCACAACCTTCTTCAAACTCCTACTCCTCCTTTCCCCAATGCAATATCAATGTAAATAAGTAATAATGAAAGCTCCAAGATTTGCATTTACTTCCCTTCCACTGAGAGAGCAGTCACCTCTTCACTTGCTGCTGTTCCTTTCCTGGATGTCTGCTTTTGCTATGACAGGTGCATATCCTTTGCCTGTTTGAGGAAGTGATGTCAGAACCCCTGGTATAAAGGAAATAATGGACCAAGGGTGGGACCAGCCCAAGTCTTCCAGAATCAATCAGGCAGCTGAGGCCTCTGGTCAGACCATTAGCACCTTTCCCCCACTCTGCACTCAAACTTTGCAGCTAGTGAAGCCAGCAACAATGAATCATAATTCTACTCAAAGCCCGCAAAATAAGTTTGCTACCCAAAGAATCAGGACTCCAATTCAAACAGCTTCACCAACAACACATCAAAATAGGCTTGGAATTAGAAAATATATGTCTCCAACTCAAAGAAACAGACCCAGTTAAATCACACCAATTATGTTTTAAAACAGAAGAAATAGGTCTCTACAAATGCAGCCTGCCACACAGTGAATCAAACAAATAAGCCCACTTATAGCTACCAAAACAGGTTTCAAAATTCCAACAGCCCCAAACAATACCCTGCTAGCCCCTTAGTAGTAAGAAAGAAAAGAAATAACCTTCTACCAAGTAGAATCCACAAGAAACAATGTAAAACAACAAGAAGCTACTGTACTGTAGAACTGATTTTGTCCCCCTCCTAGTTCCTTCTGAGAAGCCAAAGCACTGAGTTCCAAACTCTGTGATTTCCCTTGTGCTGCTTTCAAAATCAGAGTACCAAACTCTTTGACTTCCCATGTGCTGCTTTCAAAATCAAACAGTTCCAAACTCTGTGATTTCCCTTGTGCTGCTTTCAAAATCAGACAGTTCCAAACTCTATGACTTCCCTTGTGCTGCTTTCAAAAACATGGTCGTACTGTTTCTCCCACCGCTGCAGGCTGGCCTTTTGTACTAGGCCCCTGCCTGCATTGATGCCTTTTTCTGCCCACAAAGAAATCCACAGCAGTCCTGAAAAAGTTCCAGTGAATTCGCTTACTCCCCCTCCGTCACATGCCCTCTCGTTCTGTTTCTCCCAGTGCTGCAGGCTGCCCATTTGTACTGGGCTCTTATGTTGCACCCTTTCTCTGCCCACAAACAAATCCACAGCTGTCCTGACAGAGCTCTGTTGAGGTCGCTCAGTCTCCCTCTCTCACACGCTCATTCTGTTTGTCCTGGTGCTGCAAGTGGCCCTTTTGTATGGGACTCCTGCCTACATTGGCACCTGTTTCTGCCCACAATGAAATCCACAGAGTCCTGACAGAGCTCCGTTGAGCTCACTCAGTCCCCCTGTCTCACTCGCTCGTACTGTTTCTCCCACCGCTGCAGGCTGGCCTTTTGTACTAGGCCCCGCCTACATTGATGCCTTTTTCTGCCCATAAAGAAATCCGCAGCAGTCCTGAAAAAGCTCCGGTGAGTTCGCTCACTCCCCCTCCCTCACTCGCTCTCTCGTTCTGTTTCTCCCAGTGCTGCAGGCTGCCCTTTTGTACTGGGCTCTTGCATTGGGCCCTTTCTCTGCCCACAAACAAATCTGCAGCAGTTCCGACAGAGCTCAGTTGAGCGCGGTCCCTTCACCCTCTCACTCGTTCTATCTTAATGTGTCCCAAACAGTGATTTCCCACAGTGACCGTGCTATTCTGTGGCAGGAGTGCAAAAACCCATTTTAGCCACGATGTGAAAAATGGCAGCTGTACTGTTCATCAGGAGGTGTGGAAAAATGCCACTGTTGAAAATGTGGCGTGAAAATATTACAAAATTGCGAAGTTACAAGGGTGCGTGTAAACAGTTCAACGCACGCTTGTAACACAGTCATGTTATGGAGTTTCGTCACCCGATTTTCAACATAGGCATTTTAGGACCTCTGCTCATGAACAGTGTGACTGTAATTTTCTTAATCTGTCCCGAACAGTGATTTCCCACAGCGACTGCATTATTCTGCGCCAGAACTGTGAAAACACATTTCGGTCAGGATGTGAAAAATGACAGCTGTACTGCTCATAAGAAGGTGTGGAAAAATTCCACTGGTGAAAATGTGGCCTGACAATATTACAAATCTGAGAAGTTACAAGGGTGCGTGGAAAGTGTGCAATGCACACTTGTAACACAGTCATTCGATGGGCTATTATCACCAAATTTTCAACATAGGCATTTTAGGAGCTCTGCTCATGAACAGTATTACTCTCATTTTCTTAATCTGTCCTGGACAGTGATTTCCCACAGTGACCGCTCTATTCTGCACCGGAAGTGCCAAAACACATTTCGGCCAGGATGGGAAAAGTGACAGCTTTACTGTTCATAAGTAGGTGTGGGAAAATGGCAATGTTGGAAATCTGGAGTGAAAATATTATAAATTTGCGAACTTACGAGCGTGCGTGCAAACTGCGCGACACATGCTCGTAACACAGTCATTTTATGAAGTGTCGTTACCAAATTTTTCAACATAGCCATTTCAGGACCTCTACTCATAAACAGTGTCAATGTCATTTTTTTAATCTGTCCTGAACACTGATTTCCCACAGCGACCACGCTATTCTGCACTGTAAGTGTGAAAACACATTTCCACCAGGATGCGAACAATGACAGCTGTACTGTTCACAAGGAGGTGTGACAAAATGCCAATGTTGAAAATCTGGCATTAAAATATTGCAAATACATGACGTTATGAGCGTGCATAGCAACTGTGCAGCGCACGCTCGTAAAACAGTCATTTTTTGGATTTTTTCCTCCAAATTTGCAACATAGGCTTTTTGAGAGCCCACCTCATGAACACTGGCACTATCATTTTGTTAATTGGCCCCGAAAGGTGATTCCACACAGTGACTGTGAAATCACCTTTCCAGGGTGATTAACGCCATGACAGTTCAAGAATTCATGAGGAGGGGTCCCAAAAACCCCATATTAAAAATTTGGTAAAAATATTACCCAAAATGCCTGAGATATGCAGTAAAGTTGAAAAAAACCCTATGTATTACTTTTTTATTTATTTAGCTTTTGTTGACCGGGTAAGTGCACTAGACAAATCCTGCCTATTTTCAGGCACGACCCAGGGGAAGGGGATACAGATGAATGCCAACTGACCTTGAACCAGATTAAGCTGTTGGTGGTATTTTTAGTGAATGAAGGGAAATTTGGCCAGGACACGGGAAATTTCCCTACTCTTTTCGACAAGTGCCATGGGATCTTTAACATCCACCTGAACTACCACCAATCCAGGCAGATGGGACCTCGGTTTAACGTCTCATCTGAACGACGGCACCTCAGAAATGCAGCACCCCTCTCATGCTGCATTACAGTGTCAGTACTAGGATATTAACCCAAGTGCCAGATGTGGGAACTGAACCCACAGCCCTCTGATCTCCCGGCCTCAGAGGCGAGTGTGCTACCTACTGAGCCACTGACACTGACACTGACTTTATACAGCTTACCGGCATTTCCTCAGTTCGTGGTTGGCTTTGAAGTGTGCAGATGTGTTCCAGGTCCACCAAAGATTGTCACGCTGCGCTCCTAAGGTAAGTATGGGGTGAGGGGGGTGTGGGGAGGCAGGTCATGCAGTGGGTGGGTGCGGGTTGCGGGTGGGAGGCAGGGCGAGTGCCGAGGGATGGTTTCCCTTTTTCCAAGATAAAAAAACAAACCAGACATCGCAGGACCATTTTTTAATTCGCAGGGGCATCTGGCACACTGGGGTGGGCTCCTAGTGTGCCAGCACAGGCTTTCTTGTCCAGGGCAGCAGTAGCCGATGGGGGATTGGGTACCCCCATCGGCAAACCTGTGGGGCCAGTATCATTATGCCGATGGAGATTGGGCACCCCATCGGCAGGAACAAAAGGGGGGGTTACAGAATGCCGACGAGGAGTGGGCTCCCCCATCGGCCTCAAAATAAACACGGAAACACTAAAGCCAATGGGGGATTGGGCACCCCATTGGCAGAAACAAAAGGGGGATTACAGAATGTTGACAGAGAGTGGGCTCCCCGTCAGCAACAAAAAGCACCAAACACACAGAGGTTGGGGCCCCATCAACAACTAAACATGGTGGGAAAGTATGTTGTGAACACGGCAGCAAGCCACTGCCATGTTCACAAACAGTGCCGCCATAGCTCACAACAATATCAGGGGTTTATCCCCCGCAATGATGGGTCACCCTCATTGCAGTGGATAGCTGACGCTGCAATGACAAGGTGGCCCCTGATTGCAGCGGCTGATTTTTTAGAAAGTTGTGGCACGCTGGCTGAACTAGTGTCAACAGCAGCATGCCACGGCATTGGGGGAAGCGGGGCCAGCCTTTGCAGGCTGTGGGAGCATTGGCCACAACAGTGCCACACCTCCACAACCTGCTTCTGGAGAAACCTGTCACCACATGTTTCTTGAGCATGAGCGCAATCAACATAAAAATGTTCCAGAGTGGGGATCAGAATGAGGCCCCATAACCAACACCTATTGGTAACCTGTTATTCTTCCACTGTACAAAGGTTTTGTGACAGGAAATGCATCCTATGGCAAAGGACATTCAACACTAAGTGCAGACCCGCCTTGATAGACATAGATATGCACACACACACACACACACACACACACACACACACACACACACACAGCTGCAGTGGGTTTAGTAATGAATCTGTCTGTCAGTCTGAAGCAATGTTCTAAAGTTGCATTCAAACCTTCAAGTGTCAGTTGAACATTTTCAGGTTATCAGCAATGCAGAACTTCACATCTTGCTAAAATTCTACAGTATCACTAACATCAGCAATAACATCAAACAATTTATTTCATACTACAGAAACTGAGTAAAAAAAGAAAAATATCCTACAATGGGGATGGAACACTGGCCCCTTACCCACTACTGCTTGATATTCTGAAAAGTTACTGCTGTACTAAAGTTCATTGACATGGCAAAGGACTTCCAACACTGAGTGCAGACCCCCCTCCCCAAACAGCTGCAGTATATTCAGTAATGCACCATTCTGTCAATTTGAAGTAATTTTCCCAAGTTGCATTCAAACCTGACAGTCTCAGCTAAAACTTGTTATCACCAACTTCAGACTCTGCTGAAACATCAGCAAGGGCATCTAACAATTTCTGTCATACTACAGAAATTGTAGTGAAAAAAAATGTTCTGCACTGGAGATCAAACCCAGGTTTGTATAGATCTGAAACCTTATGCCAGAACCTAAAAACTCCACTGCTGTCATCATCACTGAAATCATGCACTTGAATGATTTACACTGAATGTACTCTTTAACTTGAGTAAATGAGAAACAAGACTATGCATGACCACAATAAGCATTTATAGCTATGCTGTTGGTGCCTAGAAATGGTGTGCGACCTGGGACATCAAGGAGCACAATGCTGCCTGGAAGGACAACATTATACTGAGAAAGGGCTGAAAAAATCCATCAGTGAATGTGAACTCCAAAAGGAAGCCCTTGTATCACTTTTTTTTGAGGAAATGGTTTATTTGAGGGAAAAATGAGGTTGTTTTTCTGTTTTAAATAACTTTATTCTCATTGCATGGCACTTAGAGTCCTGGATTGGTGCCTAACAAATATAACTACCTTGCCTTGCTTAGTAACTGTGGGGAAAAGTTCATATGTTTCTAAAATGCTTTTGCATGAGAAACAAGGAATGACTGAAAGTCACAGTAATAAGTCCAACTAAGTTAGAAAACGATGCAGGAGGAAAAGCCACAGTACCTATCTACACAAGACAAAATGTAATGGGAAATCTAATGCAGTACCCAAACAATTATAGCTTCACAGAATGTAATCTTTTTGTGGTTCTATACAGATTTTGTTATGTTATCTTCAGTTACAGAAACATATTTACATTAGTTTTCCACTTTTAGATATCAATGTAACCAAATTGTTGAACATGTTATTCTTCTATTCATTCTTGTTCTTGTTGAAGAAATAACTCTATTGTAAATAAAGTCCCAGTTTTACAAATGCAGTTTTGAGGTGAGAAACAGGGTCCCTCACTTCCAATTTCAATTTTAGATACATGCACACCACACTTCTTGTAAATAAAAGTTTTCACAAATGTTTGCATGATTGTAGAGCTTGATATAAAAAAAGGGCAATGTTTTGCCACTAAAGCCCTTATGAAAATGTTTTAATTATTTTTGCCAATGCAGTTTTATAATATGCTGCTGATCAGAATGCCCCATGCTTTTGTAAGCCTGTAGTGGTTAAAGAGCTAAAGTTTGGAGTAGAAGGTGAGAGTTCCGTTCCAACAATGGTTAGAATTATTGATAATGAAAATATGATTACATTTTTTTTAGTTTCTTATATCTATGTTTAATAAGTCTAAATTATAGCAACACATTTCTTTTGATTTACACAAAAATTTGCTGGTGCTAATAATGTCTGTGTTGGTGAATTTGTTGAGTCTCTTATATACAGCATGCACTACAGTTGTGCTCCCCCCCAAAAAAAATTGTACTATAGTAACATTTTTTTAAACCCTATAGCTAATGATTATGGTACTTCACACATCCAGGGATTAGGTGATCCAAGAAACCTTTTAGGATCATGCGCTGTGTCTTTGAAGTACAGCTCTGGAGAAATCTTAGCAGGATGAGAATCATCTGTTTTATTGATCCAAACTGGGAGTCATGTTATGAGAATGGCACACATATCAGACATTTATTCTCTCTAAGGGAACTAGGCTGTTTTCTAATATTTTAACTCAATAAATCTGTCTTAAATGTAAACCCAGGTAGTTTGACTTGCTTGCTTCATATGTGTGTGACGAAATTGTAACATCACAAGAGCTGCCACTTTAAGCACTTCAGTACAGTTAGTGGTGCAGTGGGCACTGTATGTACACAGGCGAGCAAGCAAGAGATAGTGGTTGATGGTTTTGAATATGATCATGAACTTTATATTTTTGGACATGTGACCATGGGTCATCAGGACAACAGAACATTGTTTTCATAATTAATTTTAATGTTAAATTTCACAAAAGGGGTGGTCCATGAATGTGAAGTATTAGAATCAAGCTTCATTGTCATGACTCCAACCAATGTAGGAAAAAGATGCTGGAGGCAGTACCGTCATGACTACTCATACAGGACCACACTTGTTAGAAAATCTAAGGTACTGGTAAGAGTAATCTTGGTCAATAATACTTCCTCCTTTTTTTTTTGTAAAACAGTCTTATTGGAGTAAAAAGGAACAACGGACAAAAATTTGTAATGAACATTACCACTTGTCCAAAATTGTATGTGGATACATAACAGTAATAGAACATTTACATTCTGTAGGTGATATTGCATATACCTCAAAAGAGCACAGTTTCTTCTATAACCACATGATATGAACACTTCCAGATATGACTCACAAACCATTTTGAGGCATTGAACTATGTGCAGAGAGGAAACTACAGTAATTACCCCAATAGCATGGAGACCCTTTTAGCCTGGGAAAGAACCCCTTTCTGAGGCTTCTTCTAGTTTATGCCATATATGTGCAAATTAATAGCCATTATCCATCACTACACTCTGGGCTGTTTCAATTTTAAGACACATTAATAAGTTATTAGCCCATTGTTGTATTGTTGGGGTGCAATCGGTGAGCCATGACTGGGCGATAGTTCTCCGGGCATTTAATAGGGCCAAGGATCATAATGGTAAGTCTGACCCCAGAAATCATTGGGCTGGGTCAGCCCCCAGTAGGAATTCCAGGGGTGATTTGGGAGGTGAGAAACCGAATACATCAGCCATGACTCTGTGGATCTTATTCCAGAAATGTAGTGACTTTGGACACATTAATGTCATATGGAGAAAGGTGACTTTGTGTATTTTACATTAATGTCTCATAGATGCTTTTGTTGAGTCAAACATGTCCATTTTTTGGGGGGGGGTACAAGTCCTATAAAGGAAGTTGATCAGGGTTTGTCCGAGCCTATTGTTACATGAAAAATTATCAACATGCCAGATAGCACTGTTGAGATTTCTGAACATATGGTGATACCCATGTCTTCCCCTTACTGTTCTTGTACACAGACAGTGGAGTCTACTCTGCCTTTCAACAGTATATTATAATATATAGACAGTGGCTTAGTCAATGGTTGAGGTCTATATAACTCTTCTTCAAAGAGATCTTGGAGGTGAGATGCCTGGTTTGCTGTAAGCAGGTTAGTCAGCCTGGAAGTCTTAGCCTTTGAGGACAAGGTAGACATAGCAATTACTGAAACATGGTGGGATGACTCAGCAAACTGGATAAATTAATTGCAAAATGATAAACTGTACACCAACAAAAGAATAGACAAGGCAGGAGGGGGAGTCTGTGTGTATGTGAAAAAAGACATCCCATCTCATCAATGTCCTATGTCTGAAAATCCAAATGTCAGTATAGAGAGTCTATGGGTTAAAATAAATTTTAAGAAACAGATCCAAGATTATATTGGGAAATTGTTACAGACCTCTTTCTTCCAACAGTGTTTACAATGAGTACTTAAAGAAATACAAGAGACTTCAAACAAGGGTCACACCATAATCCTGGGTGATTTCAATTTACCAGGTGTCAACTGGGAAACAATGATAGGTAGCAATGAAGTAGAGCAGGAATTTGTTACATCACTACTAAACCAAGGTCAGTTACAACTGGTGGACAAACCTACAAGAGGAAAAAATACACTTGATGTAATCATGACAAATATTGAATTGGATATTTCAGACATTTCAGTGATATGATCTCTAGGGAACAGTGACCATAACATTGTCACTTGTAATATAAACGTATCAAAGTCTAAAACTATTGTTATAACTTCCTCAGAAATTATAATAAGGCCAATTTTGCTGGTATTAAAAATTATTTATCGACTACTGACAGACACATCATTTTAGCTGATATGTCTGTTGAATCCTCATGGAATCTGTTCAAAAATATTACACTAAAGTTAGAGGAAGATTTTGTTACACTAAAGAGAAAATACAACAAGAAAGGAAAACTTCCTGTTTAGCTTACATCTGTTATTAAGAAAGAAAAAAAGGGAAAAGTATATCATAAGTCTAAGTGAATTCCATCTGATAGTATTTCCAAAGCTTATAGAAGAGAAAAAAACTTATTAAAAAATGATTAGAATGGCAAAATACCAAACCACATTTAAAAATGCACATTCAAAGGACAACCAAAAGTCTTTATTTGCATACGTCAACAACAAACATACAACTAGAACTGCTGGACCCTTGCCACAAAACGGGGATGTACATTACTGATATCATACATATGGTTAACTTTTTAAACGCCTATTTTGCTCTGTTGTCACTAGAAATCATGACATAAATAAACTGATTAATGGGTCACATTCCATAAATTATTATATCTCAGATAAGGAAGTTTTATCAGTGCTGGGTGAAATCAAGACAAGCATTAGTCAAGGACCTTATGGCATAAATCCAAACTCCTGAAAAATTTGGCTCAGTATTTGGCAGGTCCACTGGCAATCATCTTCAACAAATCTCAGGCCCTAGGAGAGTTACCCATGGACTGGCGCACAGCTATTATAACCCTAATATTCAAAAAGGGAAACAGGGACAGCATAGAAAACTATAGGCCAATTAGCATCACATTCCTATGTTGCAAGGTTATGGAGAAACTCATTGAAACATGCTTTGAAGGTGAAATAGACATCTTGGGGTTAACAGACATGGACCAGCATGGTTTTAGAGAGGGATTCTCTTGTACAACTAACCTAGTGTCTTTTTATAATCAGGTCAGCCTTGAGCTTGACAATGGAAACCATGTAGAGTTTATTCTTTTGGATCTCAGCAAATCATTTGATAGAGTTCCCCAAGACATTCTAATAAGTAAATTATCAAACATGAGCATTTCTCTTTGCTTGGTCAGATGGGTTGCAAGTTGGCTGTCTAATCATGTTCAGTGTGTAAAAGTTAATGGATAATTGTTTGAGGAGGGAAATGTGAGCAGTGAGATCCCTCAGGGTTCTATGCTTGGACACTTGCTGTTTTGTATCTTCACCACTAATATGAATAATAATCTGCAGAATTTCATCTCTAAATTCGTGGATGATGCAAAGTTGGGAGGAGTGGTAGATACTGACTGCAAATACATTGCCTTAACAAATGACCTAAAAAGTATAGAAAATTGGGTCACAACAAATAATATGTTGTTTAGTACTGATAAGTGTTGTGTAATGCATTTCAGGAAACACAATGCTCACTACAAATATTTCTTAAAAGGCCAACAAATTAAGGTTACTGAAAATGAAAGGGATCTGGTTGTCATAGTGAATAACAAACTGATAGCTTCTGACCACTGTGTAGCAATAACTAAGAAAGCTATAGGCCTAATTCAAACTAAGAAGTATACATTTATTTCCAGAAACAAACAATATCTTCTACCCCTATACAGAAACTACTGTGTGCTAGATCATATCTGGATTATGCTTCCCCAGTCTGGAGTCCATACTTAAAGGGTGACATTAACCTAGTAGTAAGGGTGCAAAGGTGGCTTACTAAAATGATACCAGAATTAAACAGGCATTTGTCAATGCTGAATGTTGTCTTGCTGGCATTGGCATTAGTAGTGCAGGAGTTAAAGATGCATAATAGGAGTGACAGTGAAGTATTGAACTGACGCCAACCCCACACCCACCCTGCAGAGACTGACAGGTGTTGGGGTGTGCCTTTGGGTCGTCAGCTATAACACTCATACCATTTTACCTCACCCTACCCTGTAGACACTGACAAGTGTCGTGGTGTGCTTTGGGGTCCCTGGGCATTGTACTTACCCCATTCCATAAGGAAATACACTGAGGTGAGTGCAGTATAGGAGAATGGAGTGAACTTTGTGGCTGAACACTCCAAGGCACATCTCGATGTCTGTCAGTGGCTGCAGTGTGTGGATGGGGGTGGATTGGCAGGAGCATTACAGCTGATGATCCCAAGTCACACCCCTGATGCCTGTCAGTCTCTACAGGGTGGGGTGTAATAGTTGGAAACCCTAACACCGTAGGCGTGTATTGGTATTTACACTCCAAATTATCAACATGGGCTTTTTGTGACCCCACATCATGAAGAGCGGCAGTATCAGTTTGTTAGCCAAAAGGTGGTTTTGCACAGTGACTTTGCTATTTGGTGTCACAGGTATGTTAACACATTTTAGGCAGGATGTGAAAAAAGACAACTATATTGTTCATGAAGAGGTGTAAAACAATGGCAATGATGAAAATCTGGAGCGAAAATATGAAAAATTGGTGAAGTCATGAGCATGCATTGAAACTGTGAAATGCACGTCCGTAACCCAATTATTTTAGTTTTTTTTTAAACCACGTGTTCAACATAGGCATTTTGGGACCTCCCCTCATGATCAGTGGCCCTGTGATTTTCTTAATCTGTCCCAAAAATTGATCTCCCACAGTGACCACACCATTATATGTCACAGGTGCAAAAACACATTTTGTGCAGAATGTGAAAAATTACAGCTGTACAGTTCATAAGGAGGTGTGAAAAAATGCCAGTGTTGAAAACCTGGCATGAAAATATTGCAAATTTGCAAAGTTACAAGGGTGCGTGGAAACTGAACAACACATGCTTGTAACACAGTCATTTTATGGACGTTTATCACCAAATTTTCAACATAGGCATTTTAGGACCTCTGCTCATGAACAGCATCACTGTCATTTCTCAAACTGTCTCTAAAAGTGATATTGCACAGTGACCACGCTATTCTGTGCTGGATGTGCGCAAACACATCTTAGCCAGGATATGTACAATGATAGCTGTACTGTTCATAAGGAGGTGTGGGAAAATGGCAATGTTAAAAATCTGGACTGAAAATATTACAAATTCATGAAGTTACGAGCATGCCTGGAAACTGCGCAATGCACACTCATAAAACAGCCATTTTTTTGGATTTTTGTCACCAAATTTGCAACATAGGCTTTTTGAGAGCCCCCCTCATGAAAAGTAACACTGTCATTTTGTTAATCTGTCCCAAAAGGTGATTCCATGCATTGATCGTGAAATCACCTTTCCGGACTGAATAATGCAATGACAGTGACTGAAGTCATGAGGAGGGGTCTCAATAACCCCTTGTGGAAAATGTGGTGCCAGAATTCCCAAAAATGGCCGCGCCATGCACCAAAGTTGAGAAAACCCTATTTATGCCATTATACAGCTTACCGGCATTTCTTCAGTTCTCGGTCGGCTTTAAAGAGTGCAGACGTGTTCCAGGTCCACCGAAGATCACTGCACCAGGCTCCAGAGGTAAGTATGGGATAAGGGGGGGGTGGGGTATGCAGATGGTGGGTGTGGGTTGAGGGAGGGAGCAGGACAGATCGCGAGGGACCATTTTCTGACTTACAGGTTTTAAAAAAAAAAACATTGCAGATTTTTTTTTTACTGGGGCATTTGGCATGCTGGGGTGGGCTGCCAGTGTGCCACCTGGTGTTTTGGGGAGTCTAGCCAATGGGGGATTGGGCACCCCAGTCGCTTATATCAAGGTGAAGGGGCAAGAGCCGGTGGGACAAATTCTCTCGCATACAACAAATAGGGACATTATGCCAATGGGGAGCGGGCCCCCATCAGCAAATTAAACTGGGAAGGGGGACTAAAGCTGAAGGGGATTGGGCCCCACATCGGCAAAGAAAGACTGTTGGGGATGGGGCGCATGATGCCGAGGGGGATTGGGCACCCCCTCAGCACACACATGAAATGGGAGGCAGTGGGCTATATGCCGATGGGGAGTGGGCTCCCCTGTCAGCAATTGAAGTCTGTCAGGGCATGTTGACAGGGAGATTGGGCACCCCTGAAGTCGACGCTCTGCACAGCGGCAATCAATGCAGGCATGTTTATTGAACTGCTTCACCAGGAAAGGCATGCAGCTGCATGAGAAGCTTGGCTCTCATTGCAGTGGACCTTTTCTTAGATCTGGTGGGCAGTTTACATGTTGCTGGTGTCAGCACCTGCAGCTGCCTTATTGGGGAATGAGGGATGCACGTACTGATGCGTGCCCTGCATTCACCCACATTGACCGCACTTCTAAATCTGCTACTACTGCAATATGTTGTCTGATGCGCAAGTGTGAGCCAACATAAGAATAAATACCTTGCAAAATCAAAGACTGAGAGGGGATTTGCTCCTTACAGTATATTCAAAATACATAACTTGGCAAAATTAATGTCTAAATGTGGACTGAAATTTAACGAGAGACCTACTGCTTTGAGACCCCACAACAAACAGCTTGTGGTTCCTTGGGCCAATACTGTAAAGAGAGAGATCACTTTTTTACTGTACGACCAGCAAAGGCCTGGAATAAACTTCCACAAGACCTAGTTGGGAAAAAAATGATACAGGGTTTAAAAATGGTCTTCACAAGCTTCTATTTACCCCCCCCCAACTTGGTATAATCACCCACACAGCATGGGAAACAATCCCGAATGGCAAAATTGCTTACTTTTGGTTTTAAAAACCTAGTAAACCTCCAGTGACCCTGCAAGTATATAAAAAGATCCCCTGGTGGAAGTAACCACCATCTCTGTAACTCTTTAAATGGCAATAGCCCCCTTCCTCAAATAGCTGTTTGATGATGTTGAGCCCCTTCTCTTGCCAACACAATAGTCCACTATGCAAGAACACATTGATGAGATATTAGAATGTCTATGGACTATCCTCCATATTTTTAAGAGTGACCGCCTGAATGGGTTGGGACATTTGGGCATTTTTGTCAAGGTCAACACCCCCTGAAGCAAGTCTCTTCTGAGGTCCCCTCCTTGTGTTTATCCCTTCCATAGTTATATAAACCGGGAGCACTGATGTCATTCCTATTGGCAAAAAAGCCAGCTGAGCTGCCCAATAATATATTCTAAAATTTGGCAATCCTCCATCAGTTGGTTGCAAATGCTCCCTCCAAATTCTAGTATGTTGCTGCGCCACAAAAAATTATGAAGGATTGTTTTAAGCTGCTTAAAGAATCTGCCTGGGACATGTCTGGGTATAGATTGAAATAAGTATAGACACGGGGGTAATATATTAATTTTCATCATGGCTACTTTTCCAAGAAGTGTAACAGGAAGATTAATCCACCTTTCACGCTCATGTGTAATTTTTATAAGATGAGCCTCATAATTCACAGAAAACAATTTGGACACCTGGGCCGCAATAAAAATACCCAGGTATTTTATCCTGGGCACCATCTGGACCCCCAGTGAATTCCCCACCAACTTATGCCTATCCTTCTGCCCAGTGAGCAGTATCTCACTTTTGGTCCAGTTGATCTTATGGTCTGAAATAGCAGTGTATTCCTGCAGTAGGGCCTGGACATGCAGGTGGCCAGTTGTGGGTTCTTGAAGGTAGAATAACAAGTCATCCACAAATAATGCAACTTTACATTCCCCCACTCGCCAAATCCCACAACACCCAGGTGGCTGCTTATGACCATTGCAACCAAGAGCGCGGTTGCCCTCTGAGGAAATTTACAAGAGGCCTGGCCTGTCAGTTCAGATAGGTTGAAATTGGCAACTGTCAGGATAGAGTGGTCATACAGTTCAGCAATCGGCCTAGTGTGGCTGCTTCCTCCTCCCAGATACACTGTTCAGCTTTGAGTGGAGAGTTGAAAAATGGGGAGCTCTATCCAAGCAGGAAATCTGAAGCCAAAGGGGATACAAATGAGCAAATTCCCAGTCATTTAAATGGAGAGTGGATTCTACTGGATTGAACTTTTGCCTGCACCGATGTAAATTCCTACTGTAATCCTGGACCACATACACCTACCCACCGCCTTTTAGAGACACCAGACCATTGGATTTTGCTACTCGAAGTACCCTCTCTTTGTCCGTGTTGCAGAGGTACTTAATCAAAAAGTACCTAGGTCTTTCCCCAGCTTTCGGCTTTGGGCCAGTATTGTGTGCCCTCTCAACCTTAAAATTGAATGCTGTCTCTCCTCAAGTGCTGGATTAACCAACAGTTGACTTCTGCAGCTGGATTCTTTTTTTCCAAACCTTCTGGAAGACATATAATCCTGATGTTGGATTGCCTGGACCGGTTCTCAAGGTCATCTGTTTTTTGTTGCATCTCCAGTAGTTGTTTCTTGATAGTATTCCTTTCACGTAACTAGCAAAGGGTCTCTGCACTCAAGAAACAAAAGCAAAGATTCCAGTAATTTTGCAAGTTGCAGATTTTTTGTGGCAAGATTGCCTACAAACAGCACCCTACTTCCCCAGTGCTTCGACCCCACACACAACCTTGCTCAGGGGATGGGTCTTCCTTTCCAATGACAGATCTGTCAGCATGTCCTCTGCTTCACTGAGACATTTCCCCATTTCATCCAGCCAGTTAGAGTGTGCTGCAGTGATCTACATAGAAACATAGAAACATAGAAGTTGACGGCAGATAAGGACCGCAAGGCCCATCCAGTCTGCCCATTTCTTTTTCTACCTTATAAATGTGCCATCGGCCTTTGCTCTGTCAGTGACCTATCTATTCATAGTCATTTGTATTGCTCCCTTATGCCTATCCCATGCCTGTTTGAAGCCCTGCACTGTATTCATAGCCACCACTTCTTGTGGTAAGCTATTCCATGCATCTACCACCCTTTCTGTGAAAAGAATTTCCTCACATTCCCCTTAATCGGCCTCCTCTAATCTCATGCTGTGTCCTCTTGTCCTGCTATTTTTCTTATATTTAAACATGTTAGACTCTTTCACCTTGTTTATGCCCTTAAGGTATTTAAATGTCTCGATCACTATCCTCTCTCCTCTTTTGCTCAAGGGTATACATATTGAGCTCCGTTAATCTGTCCTCATATGTCTTCTGATGCAGTCCCTGCACCATTTGGTTGCCCTTCTCTGGACTGCCTCAATTTGGTTAATGTCCTTGTGAAGGTGTGGCCTCCAATACTGCACGCAGTACTCCAGATGGGGCCTAACCAATGTCTTGTACAGAGGGATTATTACCTCCCTCTTACGACTTGTGATACCCCTACTAATACACCCTAACACCCCCCTAGCCTTACCTACTGCTTTAGAGGTCTGCTTGGATGATTTTAGGTCACCAGTGATGATGATGCCCAAGTCTCTTTCTTCCTTTGTGACTGCTAGCAACTCCCCTCCCAGCCTATAAGTGGATTCAGGGTTTCTCTTCCCTATGTGCATGATTTTGCACTTCTTTGCATTAAATCCAGTTGCCACTCTTCTGACCATTTTGCTAGTTTATCCAGATCTCTTCTCATTCTGCCACCCCATCTGGATCATCTACTCTGTTGCAGATCTTGGTGTCATCTGCAAACAGACAAGCCTTACCCTCTAGTCCATCTGCGAGGTCACTAATGAAGATGTTGAATAGGACTGGCCCCAGGATTGATCCCTGAGGTACCCCACTTGTGACTTGCATCTCTTCTGACTGTATACCATTTACCACCACTCTCTGTTTTCTGCCCAGTCAACCAGTTTGCCACCCAGTTGACCAAATTCTGACCCACCCCGAGCCTACCTAGCTTATTTATCAATCTTCTATGTGGAACAGTGTCAAAAGCTTTGCTGAAGTCAAGGTAGGTGACATCAACTGCTCCCCCTTGGTCCACCACTCTGGTTACCCAGTCAAAGAAATCTATGAGATTAGTTTGACAGGACCTTCCTTTTGTAAACCCATGCTGTCTTGGATCCTGTGCCCCTATGGATTCCAGGTGTTGCACTATCCTTTCCTTAAGGAGTGCCTCCATAATCTTGCCCACTACTGAGGTAAGACTGACTGGTCTGTAGTTCCTCGCCTCCTCCCTGCTACCACTCTTGTGGAGCAGGATCACATGAGCCCTTCTCCAGTCTTCTGGGACCTCTCCTGTGCTCAGAGACTCACTAAACAATTCTGCTAATGGCTCTGCTAGTTCCTCCTTTAGCTCGTTAAGTACCCTGGGATGTATGCCATCAGGTCCCATTGTCTTATCCACCCTGAGCTTAGCAAGCTCTTGTAGGACCCTTTCTTTTTGTGAAGGGGTAGTGCTCACCTCCCTCCCCTGTGTCCATGATGCTGAGCTGTGGGCCCTGCCCTACCTTCTCTTCAGTAAATACTGAGCAAAGTATCTATTTAGGATAGATGCCTTTACAGGTCCTCCTCCTCACATGCTCCCTTTCTCCATTAAGCTTAGCAATACCCCTCTGGACTTTCTCCTTTCACTAATGTATCTATAGAAAGTCTTGTCACCTTCTTTTACTGTTCGTGCTAGTGTTTCCTCAGTTTGGGACTTTGCCTGCCTTACTGCCTTACCTGCTTCCTTTAGGGCAGTTTGGTATACCTCCTATCTTCATCCGCTGTGTTCCTTATATTTCCTGAAGGCCAGCCTTTTGGCTCTGACCTTTTCCTGCTACTGTATTGAGAACCAAAGTGGTTTCCTTCTTCTTTTGCACTTCCTTTTCTGACTAACACAATGGGATGTTGCTTCAAGTATTGTATCCTTAATGCTTTCCCACTTTGCCTGTACCTCCTCACCTGTGTTTCTTTTGCCAGGGCTAGCTTAACTCTGTTGGCCATCTTATCAAAGTCAGCTCCTCTGAAGTCCCATATTTTTGCCTTGGAATGGGATGATTTAGATGTAGTAGCCAAATTGAACCATACCATGTGATGGTCACTGGCCCCCAGGTGACCTTCTACCTGGAGATCTGTGATCCCTTCTTTGTTAGTCAGTACTAGATCTAGGATAGCCCTGTCTCTTGTGGGTTGCTGTACCAGTTGTTTGAGGCCCTCCCCCTCAGGCCAGTGCCCACAGACTGAAGGTGAGTGATTTGTGCTGTGATATTAGCAAATCCAGCTTTCATTTCATTTTGTGTATTGTATAGCATAGCTGGCATACCTGCAAGTTGATTTTCCAGATCTGTCATTGTGCTCAGTGGTACAGGAGCGGAAAGTGGGCCCCTTTCCACCTTGTGGGACAAGCCATTAGAGTTTTGACTCTTTTGAAGTTGGAATTGCAGCTTAGATTGCCTAGTAGTTACTTTTCCTGGTACCACTGTATCTCTGACAGCCACAGGTACTGTATATTCATAATTGCAAAAATCACCAGTTGATCTCAAGTTCTGCTATTTACTTGTTTTAGTCCATGCAGTGCTGTACTAGATAATGTCTGCCATCTTGTCCAGTTGGCCACACCCCCTGAAGGTGCCTCAGTATTTCCTCCTTTAGTGTCTATTTAAAGATGTGGGCAGGATTTTCAAAAGGATATGCCCAAGATGTGTATGACCTCATTTTCAAAGCAAAAATTATTTTCGAAGCAAAAATGTGCTCAACCTACAACAGCATCTATTAGATAGCCTAACACTGTCCAAAGTTTGTATCCAAAAATGGATGCAATTGCAGCCATAATGGACATGAATTACATCCGATTTGGATGTATCTGCATCCATTTTCTGCCATAAATTGTGACTTTTTGTAATAAATCAATGGGACTTCTGAAAACAGCAGCAGGACTGCCCAGACGCAAGTGGTTTGATGCATGTATTTGCATCATGTCCAACCCTTCTGAAAATCCCCCATGGTCCTCCTAAAATCAGACCCTGAATACCATTCATGTAGAAGTTCTAGTTTGAGAATGTTTGCCCAGCAAAGGCACGGTGAACTGAAGCTCCTTTTCAGATGTGATCTGGGGGAGGGCTTGGAAGAAAAAGAAAAAGGAATAACAGCAAGCATAAAACAGAAAAAGTGAAACATATTAAACAGTGCCTGATGTTTACAAATAGTTTTATGGTAATAGAACTGGATATTTATCTATTTTAAACAACATTTGTCCAGAATGTTTTTTGTTAAAATTAAGTAATTTCCAGGTGCATCTTGGAAGGTGGTACTGTACATCCTACTAGTGAGTAACGGTATTGATTATTGCCCAGTTGTAAACAAAGATGCTGAAGGCAGTACCACAGTGACTATTTATACAGAGCTACACTTGTTGGAAAATCAAGGGTACTGCCACAATAATTCTAAGTGCACAAAGTTTAAGCTGTTAGTGCCTCTAGAGAGATATAGTTCTAATACCAGATACTGAAAATCACTCACATAGGTATTCTACTTTAAAATAATTGTACATCCGTGAAGTCAAAAAATAGAAGTCAAATATTGAAAGTTTAATGATCACAATAGCTAGAACTTCCGTAAATGGTTACATTATTAAAATGCATTGTGCATACTTTTCAATACACGTCTAAATTCAATGCAATATATACAGCATTTATATTAGTAGATATTTTCTTGAACTGATGGAAACTGTCAACAATTGTTTCACATGTGCACGGAAATTGCCATGTACTTTTGATTAGCAGAATGGGCAGAACTGGATGTGCAGTGCAAGCATCAAAAATGCATTCCATGTTCAAAATGACATATCACACTGTCACAGGCTGGTCCTTTCCCAGAACTCAGTCTGCAATGATATCAGTTTTCACAAGCTTTCAGATGCCAGAAAGGGTTACTTTGGTATGCTGCCGCAACTCAGCAAGACTGTCAGTTAAGGTATCCCTTGGTCTACATCCAACTAGAGTCACTGCTCACGGATTATAGTGCCCTTTCCCAAAGAGAAAGTGACCCACCCCTTCTGTCACAGCTGAGAACTCTTTACTTTCAATATGGCAATTTTGTAGCCTGTCTTTTTGAAAACAAGTCACAGACTTGCCAATTTATCCCGGCTGTATATACTTGAGAAGACTTAGTCACAGAAAGCATGAAGTACTGTATGTAAAAATAACTTTACATACTCCATGATATTTGCATGTGTTACAGGATAATACACACTTAATAGTACAGGCAATGGAGTATGTCTCCTGAAACAAAAAAATACATTTAAAAAGATAGAGATCACACAGGAAAAACAGAACTCAAAGCTCTCTGTCTAATTCATTAAGTAGAGTAGAAAAAGCTTACCCCCATTTGGGAACTAATGATGTATGTCAGACTTGAACTCATGATGGTACTAGTTCAAAATCCCAACACATACGAATTCTCATTGGAAACTTACAACAGAAATATCTGCGACTGGCTGGCCCACTATCCTTGCATCACTGGACAGGACTCTGTGACATCACACCCTGTCTCTACCTTTGATCTCTGGGACCACTTTTTTCCCAGATTGGCCTAAACTGGTTTGGTTTATTAGTGTTCAGTCCTTTTCTTATCCTAGCTGACCACATGGCACGGTACCATCTTGAGCCTTTTTAGATGAAAAGGGTCAGTTTATCTATTTAGCCCATTGAGGTTTATCTAAAACAAGACTGAAAAAGGACTGCTTATACAAAGACCATGCCTAGTCCGAGGCATGAGCTACAGAGGAATGTAATAGTAAGTTTCCACCAGGTCTCCCACCTCTGGTGAAATACTTAAAAGAGGCATAGAGATTATAATAAAAAATTAAATACACACACACATGCACACACACAGAGAAAAATACATTTCAAGTTGTGACACACATATTTATATGTATTTCCTTTTCATCTACAGTAACCTGGCCATGTCCTCATTTACCATGGCTATCACATCTATAGAAAGCATGAGCACCCTTTTTCTCACTTGGCTGTTTTGAACATTGTATTTTTGTGAGAAGATATGAATTTATTCTTTAAAACCTAAGAGTCAAGTGAGGGACAGCACCTCCTCTATACAGGACTGAGGGTTTCTGTGTGCTAAAAGTGTCCCTCTTTAATATACAAACATATGAACATATGACTGTGCCAGTAGGATAATAGAGATGCATACAATGGAAGAGGGGTTGGAAGGTATCTTCATCCCTGTGACAGGGAAGGGAAGGAAAGGAACAGGTAAGGAAGCAGAACATGGGACAGATGTTCTCTGCTTTTCTGTAATGACAGCAGGTTCAGAACAGAAACTAATCATCCTGCAGTATTTTGCATACTCAGCAATTGCCAAAAATAAGCCCTCAAAGGTACAAAATAGCCCTCCAAACCTCCTGCCTGTCATGTTTTCTTAGTCCCCCCAAATAAAACCTTAACCAGGTAAACATGACAGGCAACCATACACAATTTGTCTATGTTTCCATCTCAGGATTCTGATGACATCAGGGATCTCTCAAGCTTCACTGTTGTGGTCTCTATAATGTTTATTTATTTATTTCAATTTTGATAACCGGGTAGACCCACTGAGCCCCGAAGTTATCTTTTTCAGGGGGTGACCCAGACTTAGTTACGTAGCCCCAGATATTCATAAATGCACCAAATTCCGGTGCAAGTCCAGTGCAGCACAAATCCAATGCACCATGGCACAACAGGAGCCATATTCAGAGGTTGCACAGGCCAAACTACACCAACACAACCCAGCTGAATATGGCAGAGTTGCGCCATGGCGCAAACAGACTTGTGCCACAGTGCAAAAAGAGATGCTCTAGTGCAACTGTGGGAGCAGAGCAGCAGAGCAAAGGGGGGGTATGGCACAGAGAACAGACCCAGGCACAGAGCCATGGAAGCACAGTGACAGGCCACATGAGGTCTCCACCAGCAGGGCACAGCAGGGCACAAACAGGCACCCAGACACTTCAACCCAGAACACAACAGTGGCACAGATAGCAGGCAACAGGAGGTGCTAATGGCTCATGGAGGCCACCAAGGGAGCCCCCCTGCAGGCCGCTAGCCATGCCCCCCCAGACCATAGCATGCCGCACCCAGGACCATACAGCCAAGCACACACACGCCACACAGGCACACAGAAAGCCCACACAGTAGGTACTGAATGTGTGGAGCAGCAGGTAGTGTGGCAGACCACATGGGACAGGCTGCACAATGCCAAGCAGGGGCCCCAACACAGTGTGCAGACAGTACCTGACCAATGACAATGGCTATGTTCCAGCACCACACACCCACCCACCACACAGTACTGATAGCTGGCTCATGGGGCACCCCAAGGCACAGCCACAGACCCAGGGGATGGACACCATCACAGTGGGACACACCACAACACACAGCAATGAACCACGGAAGCACAACATGTGCCCCTTCACATGTACACCACATGGACAGACACTGGGCCACTGCAGCATGGCTCCGCACACCACCTGCAAAGCAGACACAGACAGGTAAGTCAGAAAAATACTTTTTATAACAAACTATTTACAATAACCAGGGGCTGGGAAAGGGTAGTTATAGTGAAGGAAGGGGACAGGGAACAGGGACTGTACAGTGGGAGAGGGGACTGTAGGGGGGAGGTACATAAGGGGAAATGGGAAAACAGGTGCCAAATTAATGGCGGCCCCATCCAGCCACCCTGGTGATCAGAAACTGCCTCCGCTTGGCCACCAGCATCCTGCAGATCTGAACCACCACCTCCAGTGCTGTTGAGACCACAAGGAGTGTCTGGTGCAGCAGTCGAGAGATCATCGATCTTCGCCGCTGGACACCTATAGCAAGGGACAGGACAGATGATCTGTGCAATGTTCCAAGGAACCATGGCCACCGACAGTGTGCAATGGGTAGTGGGAACACACTCCGTTGGAGGGCCTATAATGGCCATCTGCAGGGGGGGTTGGCCTACACCAGCCAGCAACTCGGTGCACCACGACATTGTACAGAGGTGGTCCCCGCTGCACAATGGCCACCCGACAGTCACATGGCACAGTGCACTGACAGCACTGCAGCAGCAACAGTGGCAGCCAGGTGCATGCCCACCCCACAAACAGCTGGCACACATGTTCAAAGGACACGCCACACAATGGCATGCACCACGCACAGTGTGACACACACAGCTGCCATGGCACATGACACAGGCAGCCACGGCCACATTCACTCCCCCCACAACCCCCATGTATAGAGCGAAGGACCATGACAGTGCCTACCTGCCTTCTGCGGCCCTGCTGGTGCCAGTCCTGCTCCATCATGGCCCTCTGCAGCTTGCTGTGCTGCTGGTCCTGGGAATGGAAAGAAGACAGGTGCACATCAGGAACCGACCACAGCAGCTGCCCCTACCCCCACCCCTGTTCACAGGGTGTGCCCCTGCCTGACATGTCCCGCATGCCTGCACTGCTGCATCGCAATGCAAGTGGAAGCTGGCAATGACACTCCACGATGTGCACGACAACAGTGTATCCCTCTGCAGGGCATGCCAGGCAGCCAAGCCAACACCACAGTAGAGCACCAGGGCAGACATGCAACATGGGATGACTTACCTGGCTGTGGCATATAACCTTACCTGGTGCATGCTTGTAGCCTCCTCAACTGCTCTGGGTCCTGCCGCATGAGGTTCCCATAGCAGTGGAGACATTGCTCGTCTGTCCTGGGCACCCCCGTCCTGTGCTCCAGGCTGGCAGCTATATCTTGCCACACGGTGCCCCTGGCCTGCTGTAGGGGCTCCTGCCCAAAGAGTTGTGAGGCATGGGGCTCAACACACTCCATGAGATTAGCCAGCTCAACCTGTGTCCAATTGGGGGCACGTCTGACTTGTCCATGTGCCATGTTGTCAAATACGATATCGACGGTGAAAATGTCAGGAGGAGGCACACATGTCCATGACATGCGCCTGTTGCACACTGTGCGGAAGCATACACAGTGCCTGCCCATCACCCAGTGCCAGAAATTAGCAGAATGGGCATGGCTACATAGGGTCACAAGGTCAGAGGTCTGATCCAGGGGTCAGGGGTCGCCCACCATTGTGCACATGCGTGATAAGTCATGGCACCTCATGCACAACCATGCATGCAGCTGGCCATGCACAACATGTGCAATGCCACTGCATCACACTGTCCGCGCATGGTGTGCGAATGATACCATGACACACAGGGCCAACTTCACAAAGGCCAAGACTGATGCCCTGATTGAGGCCTACCTGGACAGGGAGCTCCTTTTGAGTGGTGCCATGGGCACATCACAGGCCAAGGCTGGTGCATGGGAGGAGGGGGCAACCTACGTGAACCAGCACAGCAGCCACCAGCGGTTGGCGCAGGAGTGCCAAAAGAAGGTGGGAACAGACAAGCGGTGGATCAAGGAGAAGGTGGCAGCCATCTTGGCATCCCATACTGTCACCAGAGGAGGGCCTGCAGATGCACTTACACTAACACCGCAGGAGGTGTTGGTGGCAGCCACCATGCACTGCACCACAGTACAGGGTGTGCCTGGAGGAGGATTCCAGATGGGTGGCAGCCCATCACTGCATGGTATGTATGTCAAACAAGCACAGCCGGTGGCTTGGAAGGTACATACATGGGCATGCTGGTTTGCATGCATGCACATCATGCACATGCCATGCTGCATGACACATGTAATAGTAGTGTACGGGGGCACATGTGGGCATTGCATCACTGACACACCATTTGTCTCTTACAGCACCAGCATGCCTCCGTGCAGAAGATGGGGCACCAGCAGCAGCAACAGTGGACACCGGTATGGCCCTGGAAGACCAGCCATCCACATCCACTGGCATCCGTGGACCTGACAGGCTGCAGCTCAGCACCATGGTGCAGGTGGATGTCCTGGACCAGGGGTCAGACAAGCCCCTGGATGTGATCCTGCAGGATGCCAGCCTTGATGTCTTGTGTGTGGAGACATGGATTGGGGCAGAGCCTGACTCTGATGAGGACTACTCTCAGTTCCTGGACAGCATGGGTGACATTGTGGGTGTGTCACCCATGCTGGCATCTGACACAGGCACCACGACCAGCAGCCTGCCAGCGGCAGAACAGCTGCCTGCCACCACTATGGGTGCAGTGGTATGCACTGCCATTGTTGTGCCTTGTGGTGGTGGTGCAGCCACGCAGGTGCAGGGTGGTGTACAGCAGCCAGACAGGTGATGGCAGCAGGCTGTGGGTGCCACCGAGCAGCCAGATACATGGTCCCCTGCTGGTGTGCCTGCTGTGCTCATTTCCCCTGCAGACCGCACTGTGCAGCATCCACTGGAGAGGGGGCTGTGCAGTGTGGTCAGTCACCACAAGATGATCAATGTCCTGCCAGGTAGCCCCAGGATGCTGACCATCTGGCTGAGCATACCCGGCTGCTGCTTGCATCCATGCAGCAACAGGTGCTGCTTTCCACTGGGGTGCATGCACTGTGTGCAGAGGAGTACCAGTTGGCTGAGCAGCAGGAAAGGGCACTGCGCAGATCCTGGCTGGGATGCAATGCATGAAGGAGGTCATGACTGCATCCTCAGATCGCATTGCCAGTGTGATCACGTATGACCTTGTGTTGCTGGCTGCAACAGGGTGTGGCCGTGCACAGATGACCCCCCCACAATGCTCTCTCCACCCTGTAGACCCGGCATGCAGTGACCCCAACATAGTTGACACTGGGCTCTGATGTAGGCATCCCAGGCATGCCCAGGGCTGGCCTGTTTGGGCACCTCCACATCCCTGCAAGGACACTGTTGCAGTCCCACAGTTCCACCCTGGGGGCTGGTGGAAACCCCACCCCAGCTGATGTGCAGCCTATGGCTGCCAAATGGCCCCAGTGTGGCTGCCCACATGGCTGTGGTGGCCATGGTACCATGCAGCAGCCCTGATCTGAGGGCCTCCCTGACCGTGGTCTGCAGTCGCTGCCCTGTGTACACATGGGCGGTGGGTGTGTGTCCACCACTGGTGTCCTACCTGTGTGTGTGCTTGCTCAGCCACTAGTCATGTGATGTGGGTGTGATGAAGGCAGTCTAGCACTGGTTGCGCCTGTTCACTGGTTCAATGCATCTGATCCATGCCACATACTAATGCCTGAGTGGGTGGGTGCGTGTGTGCATGCGTGTGTGTTGCTGTGTGTGGTTGCATGCCACTGACACCCTTACCCCTGCATCACACCTCTGTGTGTGCATGCCCAGTGCCATGCACACCCCTGCATGTGTGATGTACCTGGTTGTGTGGCCCATGCTAATGTATTGTGCCACCTACCTGCGTGCACCTTAGTGCTCCTGTGAGATGGTGTTCTGGTGGCATCATGCCTGCTGGAGCAGCTGTGGGTCCCTCTGCCCAGGGGGTGTCTGTCTGCCACCCTCCAGCCCATTACCTCCATCGTTCCCACTACTGTCACCCTCATCAACCTTGACAGCTATCCCATGGTCAATGGCCATGTTGTGCAGTATGCAGCAGGCCAGGAATAGGCCACAGGCTTTTGAGCGGCTGTACTGTAGGGCACCACCTGACCTGTCTAGGCAATGGAACCATGTCTTCAGCATGCCAAAGCCCTGCTCAATGATGTTGCACGTGCTGGTGTGTGCCTCATTGTACCAATCCTCTGCTGGGGACAATGGGCGCCAGTAGGGGGTGAGCAGCCAGGGCCTCAGCAGGTATGCACTGTCACCTTTGTGGAGATTGACAGGGTTAGCCCTCTGCTATTCTGTGCTGCACCCCTTGCCTGTCCCTGGTGCCCATGCCACCATGCACTCCCTGCCCACCCCCATCCCCAGGTCTGCTCTACCCATCGCCCCTTGCCTATGCCATACTCACCCACTAGGTGGCCCATGGGGATGTCCCCATGTTCAAACCTGTGGCACAGTGCAGAGCTGTGCCAGATGACTGTGTCATGTGCACTCCCAGGGTGTGTGGCACAGACATTGGTGATGCGCCCTGTGGCATCACATACCACCTGGCAGTTGACACTTGGGCTCCCCTTCCTGTTGATGTATGCCACACCCTCAGGGCCAGGTGGCATGCAGATGCCCACGTGGGTGCAGTTAATGGCCCCAATCACACCAGGCATGCATGCTACCCTGTGAAAGTCCTGCATGGTTGCTGTATGCTCTGCCTGTGTGCTGGGGAAATGGATATATTCTGAAACATGTGGCAGCAGTGCATTGAGGAACTGTGTGAGGAGGCAGGATGTGGCTGACTGGTTTATGCCTGTGGTGTCTCCTGTTGGTCTTTGGAAGGTGCCCATGGTGAGCAGGCACATGATGGCTCTCACCTTCGTCTCCATGGACATGGCGTGGCTCCATCTGGTGGGTGCCTGCATCTCCTTACTGCACAGCTCACAGAGCTGCCTCAGAATGACCCTGTTCAGGCAGTACCTGCTCACGATCTCCATGTTGCTGTAATTCTCAAAGGTGATGTGGGCACAGTACCACCTGTGTCAGGCATACCACCGACAGGGCCTTCCTTGGCCACGTTGCTGTTCCTCCTGCCCCCTCACACCTTTCATTATGGCCTCCATCATGAAGGGTGCACTGTCCATGGCCCTTGCTGTCCACTGTCCCCCTGGGCGGTTAGCTGCTGGCTGTGTGGCACCCTGGCACATGGTATATATGTGTGTGTGTGTGTCTCTCTCTCTCTCTCTGCCCCTCTCTCCCTCTCCCAGGCCACCTCTCTGTCCCTATCCCTCTGTGTATGGCCTTTGTCTCTCTGTCTGTGCCTCTGGCTGTCTCTCTCTGTCTCTCCCTCTCACTCTCACCCCTGGTGCAAGTGCTGTCTGTGTGTTTGCGCCCTGTATTTATAGGAAAAAGTCTGCTCAGAGCAACTTTGATTTGCTCCACACTTGTGCCATAGATTCGTGGTTGAATAAAACACTGTGCTGGATATTCAGGAAAATGCCCCCTGCTCTTGCACCTGCATTCATTATAGTTGTACATTGGTGCAATGGATTTTGTGCTACAGAGTGGCTCCAGCTGAATATGGCTCCTTGGTACAATTCCGCATTCACGCTGGTGCAACTCAGTTGCGCCATGCACAACTGCTCTGAATAGCTGGGCCATAGAGTAAAAACATTTAGCAGATACAGTGCATAGCAATAAACAACTGCTTACATGTTATTATTAACCTTGATGAAAACACAGCCTTGTTGTGCATGGCTGTTCATGCATTAATCTTTCTGTAATAATATAAGCATACTGTATCTGTTTTCTAAAAGAATATGCCTTAATACAAAATAAGAAAGCACTGGAGCTTGTTATGTGGATGCATATTACCTTGGTTTCTGAAATCCTAGAAAAAGGTAAAACCCTAAGAAATATCCCAGTGAGAAACTGTAATTTGACAGCAAACAGCACCAATGCTAACTGAAATGAAGCATGAGAGAAACCAACTAACAGTGTAAACAGAGCATATAAAAGAGCATATTTTACTAAAAAGTACACAAGATATTGGCTGTTGAAACCTGATTAGAGAGAGAATACAATATGACTGATTACACCTTTCATGCAATATAAATATGACCAAATCTTAAGTGTAAACATAGTTATGGATTTTTTGTTAAAAATGTTGCATTTGTCAAAGTCTGAAGAACCTCTATTTCTTATATTCTCAGGCCCAGATATTCAAACTGTGCCCAAAAAGTGCATAATAGCAGGAGCAAGCTAAGTCCATTGCTACTTCACGTGCAAGAGAGGCTGATATTCTCAAAAAGTGAGCCGGCCAAACTGCGTCTGCAGCCAATGAATGAATATTGCACCACCTGCGCCATAGTGCAACTGGGGAGGGGAAGCTGAGCAGATCTGATGCACCATAGCGCAACCAGTGATGCCCCTAGCAGCAGGGCAATGCAACTGCACAACCAGGGAGGTAGGGGCCAACCACCCATGCCACAGATGGGCAGAGGAACACACAGCAGAACAGACATCATCCACCCACACCCCACGCAATGCACAACTGGGGGAGGGCTGGAATAACCACTGGCCCATGGAGACAAGCAAACAACCCACAGCTGGTCCATGGTGCCCCATCACACACCCCCCCGGCAAGCCGTGACTGGCACACAAGGAGGGCTGACCACCCCATGCCACACCATCCCCCCAATGCAGAGCACACCCTGCACCGTGACCCCTAGACACCCTGTCCAGGAGCAGCGTCCACCACTGCAGGAAACCCCATGCATGCCACCACCCCCACTGTGACACTGCAACCCTGTGCACCACAGAACCATGCAAGGCAGCCCCACCACGAGCACCCATCAGTGGGTGGCAGCACACAGCGATGCAACAATGGCATACACAGTGCCACCATGCACAGTACCCCCAAGGTACTGCTGAGAGACCAACCATGCATCGGCACATGAGGTACCCCACATGGGACAGGGCTTGCCCCAGACACCACCACCAGTGGTACAGCACCCTACACAGTCTCCCAATGACACACCCCCAACCCAGCACTGGCCACAACAGCCAGCACAGACACCCACAGTGGTGTGTGGAATCATGCACCACACTGGATGCCACACAGTGCATGGACAGACACCCACCCATACCCAAGGGCACAACAACACAGGGACGCAGTGGCAGGGCAACCAAGCCCCCATGGTGGGCCCATGTAAACTGTGTACACACAACCCACAGTCCTCCATGACACTGGAGTGCCAGCCACCCTGCGCAGGCACTGTGGACCTGTACGCCACCAGCATTTTCCCAAAGCACATGTCACAGACAGTGGTGTACATCCCCTGCAACACACACAAGGCACAGCATGGAGGTGGGACAACAACTGTGGAGGCCACAGTGTCACCCGAGGCAGACATGCACCACTCCAGTGACAGGAGGCAACCCAGCAGTGTGATGGGTACAGTGGATGACCTGCATGGACTGCCACCACTGACATGCCAGCAAACCGTGCAGATCACAGACATGCATGGGTGTCAGCTGCACAGGCCATGGATGGGCTGATAGGGGCACCATGGACACAGAGCACGCACCATGGACCACTTCACACAGTCATCCAGTGCACAGGGCACAACACACACACTACAGACACTGACTGATAGCTACCCCCACACCATAGTCACCTCCACACGGACACACACACATACCCATGACCGCACCACCCCTGACACCATGCACACCACTGCAGCTGAGCACCTATAGCCCACTGCAAATCAGAGACCACCACAGTATTCATATCAAAATAACTGTATTGAAACAACATATAAAAGTTAACTATTTACAAAATATATACAGGGGGGGGGAAGGCCACAAAAAAGGTTGGGGTGAGTAAGGGGCAGGGGTGGACAAATGGGGCAGGAAAGGAGGGTGTGAGGGTGGGTCCAGGGGGGTAGGGGATATCAGGGGCTGAGGGACTCCTAACAGGAGCGCCGCTCCCCACTCTGGCTCCATCGCTGTCTGTGCCTCCACAGGACCCCGGTCTCATCGATCCTGCAAAGGATGTCGAGTGAGGCCCTTGCCACCTGCAGGATCTCCCAAAGTGCCTCCCTAATGTCTCGGAGCTGGCATGTACCTAGGACAAGGGAGCACAGTCAATAGGTGTGAATGCACAGCCCCATACAGCCCACCCACTGTGCATGGCATACAGCCATGGGACATACCTTTGTGATGGTGTGTGACCACCCACAGTGATCATGTCCACATGACCTGCCCACCCAGGTGCATACAGCCATGTGGAATGCTGCACACACCCACTGGCCAAGTCACGCACAGCACCATCTTGGCCGTTTAGTGACATGGCTATGTGGTGCAAAGGCAGTGGCACAGCAATGTACCCGGTGCATGCATGGACCACCATCGATGCACTCCCAGTCATGCATTGCCACTGGACAGTGTTGACTGTAACAAGTTGTGTACATGGCAGTGGTGTTGATGGATGGTGGCCATGCCCCGCTGCCCACCCTGTTACACAGCATGCAATAGTAATTATGGAGGTATGGCATTCACCATCATCGGGCCAGTCCCTTGGGTGCTGTGAACCCTTGCCCCACCTGGCTTCCCTCTCTTCTTCATTTCTCTGCAGCTCATGGGCCAGGCACCGTTCTTCCGGGTCCGTGGTGCAAACATGGAGGGAGGAACATCAGTACAATCCCATAGCAAAGCCCCCCTGCCCCCAGGTGTGTACACTCCCACCCAGCCGGACTCACAAACCCCACACCCTGATAACACCACCACAGCCAACCCCAGATGGCCCCTCCCCCATGTGCTGGACACATACAACTGTGATACCCATATGGAAGATAAAAGTGTGTTGATGTAACACCTACCTGGCCGTGGCATCGCGTCTCCTCCTGGCACGCCCCCGCAGGTGGGCTAGCAGCTCCGGCTCCCTCCGTCGCAGGTTCTCATACCTGTAGCGGCACTGTTCTGTGCTTCTCCCCATCCAGTGGCCTCCTCGAGTGCAGTGGCCACCTCCCCCTGCACCTGGCTCCTGGACCTGTCCAGGGTTGCCTCCCCAAACAGTGGCCCATGGTGTGGCTCCACTATGGCCACTAGGTTGGCCAGATCTATCTGAGTCCACTGAGCAACCCTCCTGCACGCCACGCTCTCTGCTCGGTATGCAAATATGGCACTCTGCAGCGAGGTTCCCCATGTGCAGATGCTGCACGGTACAGCGCTGCCATTCCCTATCGCACTATCACCGAACAGCGTGATACTGGTGCACACATGCCTGATGCATGGCGCCTAGGGGGCAAAGGTCAGGCACAGGGTCAAGGGTCTCTGGCGCACGGACACGCACAGCGCCATTGGAACCCAATGCGTATAGCGTGATTGGCTGCCTGTGTGCTACCGCCAGTAGCGGCCTACCGCGCTGTTGCCCCAGTGCGCCTATGATGGCCCACTGCCACAGCACCATGTAGGTGACCATCGCTATAGCGCCACTGGCACAATGGTGGCCATGCCCTGCATTTTTTCCTGTGCACAGCACGTCAGCAGCACAGCAGACGCCTGCGTCAGCAACCCGGGCATGCACAGTGAGGTGTGTACTACGCATGTCACAGAACTGCGCCATTGGCTCAGCATGTTCAACACAATTGCGCAAAGCGCAACAGCGCGATATTCAGCCGTCATATGCAAAACAGCTAATCAGCGATGCAATGGTGCAGCACTGCAATTTGCATCCATTTAAAGTTGCGCCTCGCCTCATTTGCATGGGTTGGGCTATAAAAGTGTGACATTGGGCTGCATTGGCCATAGTCAGTTACTGCAGTCTATTGGTGAGTTGCATGCTGTTTGGGAGTGTGGACTGTGGATTTAGGGACATGCATGGGACTGCACAGTCACAGGTAACAACTGCCATTCTTACAGGCTAAATAATGACCAAGCAAGTTGTGGGAGAGGAGGAACACAGTGGTGGGAGGAGGAGGAGGAGGCCTAATTTTACCAAGGCCTAGACCGAAGCCCTGTTTGATGCCTACATGGATCAGGAGCCACTTCACAGTGGATGACAGGGAACACCTCAAGTCCATGCTGCTGCATGGGAGGAGGAGGCACGTGCTGTGAACCTGCATGGCAGCCACCAGCGCTCCATGCAGGAGTGCAAGAAAAAGATGGGCATGGACAGGAGGAGGATAAAGGAGAAGGTGGCTGCCGTCAGGGCAGCATGAGTTGCAACAGGTGGGGGACAGCCGGAGGTGGTACACCTCACCACACAGGTGGAGAGAATTGCTGGAAGCATGCAGCGTAGTGCCATTGAGGGTGTTCCGGGTGGTGGCTTCCAAACGGGTGGTGGCCCATCACTGCATGGTAAGCCATGGTCTGTCTATGGGGGGCAGGGTAGGTCACATGCAGTAACGTGACTTTGCTTTCCCTTACAGATCCTGAGCATCTGCATGGGTAAGCGGTGGTGATCATGTCCACTGAGGACAGTCAGCTGGAGATGGATGAGGGCCCATCCACCTCCACAGGTATACATGGCTCAGTGCAACAGTGAGGCTGCCTGGCTGTCTACACTGATATTGTTGTAACAGGTGTGGAGGAAGCCCTGCCTGTGTCCCAGCGTGCCGGCATCCACGGAAGCCAGCATGCTGTGACTGGGGCCGGTGCCGAGTCCATCACCGATGATGATGTTGCTAATGGCATGGGCAGTGACACGTGTGTGCCACAGGATGGCCACACAGCAGGACACATCACGGCCATGGCTGTGGGTCGTGGTGCCGTGGAGGCCTGCGTGTCAGCACAGTCCCAGCCTGTGCCTGTCAGCACCAGTGGGGCAGCACTGGTGTTTGTTCAAGACAATGGGACTGTTGCAGCCACTGCGGCAGCACCACTGAGCCCTGGGGAGCAGCAGCTGGAGGGGCAGCATCAGCAGTCAGCCAATGGGTTTGGGGGTATAGGGTCCAGCGGCAGCATCTGTGCACCACCTGTGGACATGCCCAGACCTGGTCCTGGTGTGCAGCGCCCTCCCTCAAGGGGTGCTGAGCATCAGGGCCATGCACACCCTGAGGGACAGGATGCTGAGGAGGCAGATCACCTCTTGGATGAGCACACCCACCTACTGCAAGCACCAGTCCAGCAGCAGATGCGGTTTGCGACATCGGTGGATGCACTGCGTGCGGCTCTGGAGTGGGCAGAGGAGCGTCACAGCAGAGAGAACGCTCTGATCCTGGCAGGGATGGACCGGTTGCGGGAGGATGTGACCACTGCCATTGATAGGCATGCACAGGCATTCACTGCTGTCATGACCACAATGGGCACACAGTCATGTGCCCATGCATCGCAGACACCATGCAGTGCACTGTCCACCCCCATTCCTGGTGTCATGCGACACCCTCCCTATCGACACCGGGTTCAGCTGTGGGCATCCCGAGCATGCCTGGTGCAGGCATGTTCATGTGCTGTAGACCCCTGCGCAAGCACAGTCACGTTCACACAGTGGAACCCCTTGGGGACCATCGATGTAACCCCATGAGGCCAGTGGTCAGCCTGTCAGTGCTGGCAGGTCTCGGCGGGGCCGCCCATGCATCCGTGGTGGCCGGGGCACTGTGTCGCATGACTGACCTGTCTCCCAACATGGCTACTGTCTGGTGCTGCCCTGTGTGCATTGTGTCTTTCAGTGGGCAGTGCACGGGTGGGTACCGGGCCCTGCATGCGGACACACAGTCCATCTGTACACCCTTCCAGCTGCTGTCCACAGTTGCATGTGCATGATGATGCCTGAATTGCACTGTACACCAATGTGCAATGGTGCTCAGCATCTGACACACTCACATGGACAGGCAGTGGGCGTGGTGGTCTGTGGACATGTGTGTGGCTAGGGGTGGCATTCTGGGTCGGTGTGCCTCCTGCCCTATGTGCAAGTTTGGTGCGTTGTGTGTGTGTGTGCATGTGTGTGTGTCCATCTGCGTGGCATGTTAGTCCTCACTCATCCCTGGTTGTGTGTGTGGTTCCATGCCCTGCGACTTCCCTTGATGGCATGCACCCCTGGTATGTGTCCATGCGTGTTTGTGGGTTGTGCCTTAGCCACTGTTGGCTGCACATGGCCCCATGACTTACCTGGGTTGGCTGAAGTGCTCCTCCGTGATGGTGTCCCGGTGCAGCTGTGCCAGCTGGAGCAGTCAGGGGTCCCATCGGCCAAGGGGGGGCTGCCCATCACCATCGTCACCATCATCCTTATCGTCCCCATCACTGTCCCCCTCTTTGACCTGTACGGCTATCCCACATTTGTTGGCCATGTTGTGCAGGATGCAACAGGCCAGGAATAGCCCACAGGCCTTTGAGGGGCTGTACTGTAGGGCACCGCCGGAGGTGTCCAGGCAATGGAAACGTGCCTTCAGCATCCCAAACACCCACTCAATGACATTATGTGTGGTGGCATGTGCCTCATGGTAGCATTGCTGCGATGGGGTCACAGGCTGCCGGTAGGGTGTGAGCAGCCAGGGACACAGTGGGTATCCACTGTCACCTGTGTGTAGCGGGTGAAGGTTAGTTTGGTGATCAGAAGCACCCTGCCCTGAGCCATGTAGGCCACTACCCATGTCACCTCTGACCATGCCCCCCCAGGCCCTATGATTGTCCATGTGGTTTACATACTCACCCACTAGGTGGCCAGTGGGGATATTCCCACTCTCTAATCTGTGGCACAGTGCTGACTGGTGCCATATGAAGGCATTGTGTTCTCCCCCAGGGTGTGTGGCACAGACATTGATTATGCACCCCCTGGCATCACACACCACCTGGCAGTTGATGCTGGCATAGCCCTTGCGATTGATGTATGCAGCCCCCTTGGGGCCAGATGGTGTGCGTATGGCCACATGGGTGCAGTCTATTGCACCTAGCATGCCAGGCATACGTGCTACCCTGTGGGACTCCTGTATGTTTGCTGTGCACTCCGTCACTGTGCTGGGGAAATGGATGTACTCAGCAGCATGTGGCAGCAATGCACTGAGGAACTGGGTGAGGTGGCGTGACGTGGCCAACTGGGTTATGCCTGTGGTGTCCCCAGTTGGTCTCTGGAAGGTACCCGTGGTGAGCAAGCACATGCAAGCTGTCACTTTTGTCTCCACTGACAGGGCATGGCTCCATCATGTGGGTGCCTGCATCACATCACTGCACAGCTCACAGAGCTGCCTCAGAATTGCCCAATTCAGGCAGTACCAACCCACAATCTCGGTATCACTGTACAGCTCGAAGCTGGTGTGGGCTCAGTACTGCCTGTTGGGGGCATACCGCCGATGGGCCCTTCCACAGCCACACCCCTCTGCTGCCCGACTTCTCACCCCCCTCATAACGGCCTCCATCTGGAAAGTGGCACTGGTCATGTCCCTGGCTTGTGTTCACCCCCCCAGAAGCTGTTACTGTATTCTCCCCGCTGTCCTCACTGCTACTTCCCCTGCACCGGGAACACATTAATGTGGTGGCCTCTGTGCTGTGTGGCACTTCCACCTTCTGCACTGACTGTGGCTCCCCACACCTTCCCTGTGCCTCTGTGTTCAGAGTGCCCTTTCCCTGGCCTGCCCTGTGTGTCCCTCCTGCCCTGTTTGTGTGGCTAGAGTTCAGACTCATGTGCCTTCCCTGTAGCGTTCTTGTGCCTCTCCCTTGTTCCTTTTTATTTTGGCTCATTTCCACTATGGCGCAACTTCTGCTTGCTCCCCTATTGTGCATGGCGCAAGTTGTTGAATATCGCACTGGGACATTTATGCATGGTTCCTCCCCCTTCAGTTGCACATGTCTTCATTATCATTGCGCTGTTGCTTGGCATGATTTAGGGGGTGCAACTGCCTCCTGCTGAATATCGCAGAATGGCTCAATTTCAGACTTACGCAGGCGCAACCCTATTGCGCATGGCTCAACTCTTTTGAATATCTGGGTGTCAGTGTACAGTATGTAAGAGATCTTTGTAAATTGTAATTTGTATGTTGTTTTATTCACTGTTCTCTTGGAATCTCCAAAGTAGGTACAGTGTCGGAGTTTTTGTCAAAACCCATTTAAAGCCCCTTATAGTATGTATTAACAACTGCACAACTTTCAGTGTTGCCACATGCATGTCTCTTCTCCAAAGGAAGGGTGTTTCTGCCATATTCTAGCTTTATAAGCACAGGAATAACAGTTTCAGTTAAGAGATTGGGAAATATTGTTTGACAGGTTTTAGTTGATTTGGACAGTTACACTATTTAGCAAGTGGCTTGACTCTGAGAATAATTTAATATCCAATACCCCTTATGTCACATCATTTGGATCAGTTATGATACTGGCTGTCTATCCAGTCCTATCTAAATCCCACCCTAGTTTACAGTGTACAGCCCTCTTGGGAGTGGAATCATCCTTCTTCGCCCCACTATGGTCTAATAACAAAGTACTGTATGATGAGGGGAATGTTCCAACATTTACCAACAAGAGGCAAAGCAGGCATTCCTTGAGTGTTATGTCCCCCAGTCAGTGTACTGCTGTAAGTATAAAAAATTGCTTTTATAAAAATCCCAGACCCATGAATCCAAACACCCCACTATTGCCCACATCTCCCAGACCACCATAACACTTCCACCATTGCCATTAGCAGAGTTTCTTTCTTAATGTAGTACTCTTCTAGTTTTTATTAAAGGAATAATGCCCGAAAGGGTGAGTGCTCTTAAGAGGAGATGCAATGAATCAAGCAACAAACAATCAGCTGGGATGTTATGCTAGGATAACATCCCTGTGCAGGTGGCCAACTGACCAATCAGAAGCCATAATTCTTTCTTGCCATTGTATAATTAAGCAATAAGGCATGACAGTGTGTGGTATATCATGGGATATCATCACGCCTCAGGTGGTTGGGCACAAGGCCACAGGCCGAGTGCATCCAACCATCTGAGAAGAGATGATATCCCATGATATACCACAATCTGGAGTGACTTATTGCTATAATGGACTGGGTTTAAAGTTTTAAAAATTAAAAAGTAAAATATACAGGTTTTAAAATGTTTTAAAATGAGTTTTTGGGTGGTGCAGGGTCACATTTTGATAAAAAAAGTTCTTAAGACAGTAGGTGGCACTATTATATTGGTAGTTGATAGAGGTGGAGCTTTTGTGTCCACGTGAACTCATCTCTCACTCTACATCGCATTTGGTTGTAAATTGTGGCTATTTTAAAGAGGTTTCTGTTCCTTTGTGGTAGCGAGCGGCAAGTAAGGGATTTGTGGAGCTTACTGTTTTTTTTTTTGGTTTTTTCTAAATGAACAGTAAAAAGCCACACACTAAAATGGTGTGCTGATGCCACAAGTCATTGCAGAGAAGAGAGTTGTGGCAGGGGTTAGACAATGGACAGTAAATTGGTAAGGAACACATGGAGGAGTTGCAGCTATTGTGTTATTCGAGTCCTGCTTTGTTTTTATTTGCTACAGAAAAAAAACACTCACCCGTTACTGTCAGTCGCGCGCTGATATTGAAGAGAGTGAGAAGTTACCGACTGCAACTTCTACACAGCTGCCCCTCCCCTTGCTACCTGATTGATTTTTTTTTGTTTGCTTGTTTCTTTCTTTTACTTATATTTTTAAATCTGTGGTTGGTTGCAGTATATAGCAAAACATGTTCTGTGTGGGCAGACTTTTGTGAAGCTAGTGAGGGATCTGGGGAATGCTGCTAATAGAGGAAATTTTGTGAGTAAGAAGGCTGGTTACCGGAGAGTTTTTGAAGCTGTGATGATGTAGCCCAATATCATCATGGCTTTAATGAACTGTTGGCCAACCAGCTTTCTGTATTTACGGTCCCCAGTTCATAATATTGGTTACCACATCTTGATCCAAGGATGGCAGATCCTTATTTTCAGTCATGCTGGGTATGAACTTGCACTGTTGCCTCAAGGTCAATAGCATGCCCTATGGTATATGTGACCAACAACAGCAAAGCCCTATAGAATATGCTTCTGTAACATAGGCCAAAGCAGTGGTCATGGCACTGCCCAGTGACAATGGAAATGGACAGAACTTTATGGCCTTAGATTTGGCCATGACAAGTGCAAATATAGAATGCAGAAGCACATATAGTATCCACATTTTCTTGAAAATGAACCAATATCTCAGCTCCAACCATGTAACAATGAACAGCTCAACTGTTTGCTTTGTTTGAATGAGCCAGCGAATACTGATTATGCTGGTTTGTCTCTGGTGCATGATCAACCATATTCATTTCCTTTAGTAATCAGAATGTCTTGATTGTTATCCTCTCTCTGCCTTCTCTTCTGTTCTTTAGAAAAAAATGCACTGAGTATGTTCAGTTTTTCTGTGTAGTTATTTTCCCTTTAACCACTCATCTTTTTGGCTCTGTGCAGAATCCTCTCAATCTCTTCAATGCCTTTTCTGTACTACAGTGACCAGCTGTAGACACATTACTATATTCTAGATGCAATCTATTATACAGATGAGTGCTCATCTCCCTTGATCTCCTCATTACTCCCATCCAAACATTACCCAACACCATATTTGCTCTCTTGACTGCAACAGTTCATTCCCTACCTAGCTTAAGCTTACTGTCCACTATAATCCCTTGATCTATTGCCTTGTTGGACTGTCCATTGTTACATCACACAGAGTGCATTTGTGACCTACAGGATGCATATGTGACTTCAATAGCTTGCCCGATGTGTAATTTCTTGCATTTGTACTCATTAAGCCTTGATTTCTGGCCCACTTCACTAAGATGTTTGGTCAGGTTGTAATGCATCCACTCTTTCCTGCTGTAGCCACTCTTTGTTGCCAATAAATGTTGTGTTATTACTATAGCAAACTCAAGAAGCATACTGCTTACTCTCTCATCAAGGTCAATAATTATGCTAAAAAGCAAAGGACCCAAAACTGGCCCCTGGGATTCTCCCCTCAGAACCTCCCTCAACTCTAAATGGGGACCATCCATCTCTAGTCTCTGTTTCTTACTGGTCAATCAGTTATACACTTCCAGTACAGTTTATGAACTCGATATTGTGCTACTTTTTCTATGGGTTTTTCATGCAGTACAGTGGCAGATAATGACTGCTTGACCCACCCAGTCTGCCCGTTGTTCCCTGCCTATAGTATCACCGCAGATCCTACTTGATCTCTGGCCCATTCACTCACCCTCTTTCCCTCTCCCTAAGCTGCTATCTGGGATAAACTGTGGTTTCCAAATGTTAAGTAAACCAGTGGACTGCCACTCAAGGGGATACACCATCATCAATGCTTGAACAGCAACCAGCCAGTCTTCATTAGTCTTCCTCAAGACCACTGTCACATTTCTCATGGAAAAAAAAAACTGAAGAAAAAAACAAGCAGTTTCAACATTCCTAAGCCTCCCTGCTCCTTGTGTCTATACGGTATATCTCTCTTGATGGGGTTAAGCCTGCTCCCCCAAACTCTCCAGAAGAAAACATTATAAAAACTAGTGTCAAAAATAGGAAGGGAGGAAACATGACTAATGTATAAAAATATTGGGACTAAGAGATATAAAGGGACACTGTCAATCTGTTTTTCATCATATTATGTCTAGTTAAAAAGCCTATATTTTATGACTGCTTACCTTCTCTAAAATTCATCGATGTTGCTCTTTGTTTTGTTTGTCTCCTTGTTTAGTAGAACCGAAATGCATGCAAATGTATATTTATAGACAACCTTGTTTTGTTTATCATCCTGGATCTGTTCTTACTGAATACTTACTGAACATTAGACATACCTCTAAATAGTGCAGTCACTCATGATACTGTAGCCTCCTAAACTCTCACTGCTTCTTGAATGGCTAGACAGTGTTGTGGGTGTTCCCAAGTCTAGGAAAGATGCAGTTGGAGCTGATCAAGGAATGTAAACAAACCAGTGTTTGTGTGGTAACACCAGTATGGTGGGCAGTCTGTTTTTCACTTTTTTAAAGGAAAAAAGAATGAGACTCAAGCTACCAGCTGCATCAATAATCTTTAGAGAATGTTGGCAATCATAAAATGTGTTTTTTAAACTAGAGACACTGTGAGAACTAAGGGGATTGACAGTGCTCCTTTAATCAAGAAAATCCTTTTCAGTTTGGAAATGCATGTGTCATTCCAATTGTTTACTTTAATCATAGCTTTTTTGTAAACACGAGTCCTATTTGTTTATAGCCATATCTGTTGTGCCAAAATGTATGCCTAGTATGTTTATATCGGTCATACAAATACAAATTGAAGAAATGTCTGGAGGGTGTGTGACAGCTCCCACCCAAACAGATACCCACTAGTTTTGTCTTAATTTACACTAGAATCTGAAAGGGCTGAGTAAGTCTCCAAAAGTTGCCGGAGGGCTGGCCCTGCCAATATGTTTTGGCACATAACAATGTCATCTGCATAAGCTAAGATCTTCAGAGGGTCAGCTTGAGGGATCAGGTGCAGACCAGTAATGGATATGCATGCATGAATGTTACTTAGTAGGGGATCTAGACAGAAGATATAATGGAGTGGGCTCAAAGGGAATCCTTGTCAAACACCACTCCATAAGTCACAGGAAGTCTCTAAACAAATCAATCAATTTTATTTGTATACTGGAGGGTATGTGAGCAAAAATGCCCATTTTCATAAACTTCCAGTGTGAAAATAACGGAGAATGGAGTAAAACAAAAAAAATAGAAAACAAACAGAGTCAAAAAACTACATCATGAATGCAAGGGTACTAATAAATTGCTGAAAAAATGGTAAACAGAAATAAAAGAAAGGTTTACATTTTATACATAACATTTGGAATTAAGAAAAATGCAAAAATATGGTAACAATGAGAGAGAAGGTTTAGAAAGTAGGGAAACAAGTAGAGCAGAAACCCCAGAAGTATTCCATAAGGTAAAGTACTAGTCCTAGGGGGTTGATAGTAAATAAGGAGTCAAACAGTTTCCCTGGACTTAGGCCAGAGGGAAAAAAAAAGAAAAAAAATTTGGGGACAGTTATGGGTAGGAGTTTAAGGGACAGATAGGGTGAAATACACTTGCCGGGGGAGGGTGAAGGAGGGGATAAAGGAGTAGTGGGGGAAAAAGCAGGGTGGAGGTGGCCAGGATTAGCATGGAGGCTGGCCAGTGCAACTGCAGTCGGATGAGCTGAGGATGTGAGCCTTGGGAGAGGAGTTGAATGAGTTAATGGACCTGCAAGCCTGGATTACTAGGGGTTGTCTGTTGTACAAATGTGTGCCTTTGAAGGAGATTGCATTCTGTTCCTGATTGGTCTGATAGAAAGAAGTGTCACAAACCATATTGGAGGGACCCCTGGTTGACTGCCCAGGGGCTGAGAGTGGGAAAAGGGAGTTGACGCTGGGTGGCATCAATTTGAGGTAGATCTTGTGGAGGAAGGAGAGCATTTTTGGATTAAATCTTCCTTCAAGGGTGGGTCAGCTGATGGCAGAGTACAGGGTGCAGTGGTAAGTTTTCCAGGGGAGACCAGTGATGAAATGAGCTATGCTGTTGTAAGTAGTTCTCAGTTTGGAGAAGAGTAGTGAGGAGGTAGAAAGAGAGAAAATGATAAATCCATAATCTAAAAGAGAGAGGAGAAAAGAGCTATCTAGGTGGTGTCTGGAGGCACAGAAAATAAACCTTCTAATCCTGTAGAGGAGACCAAGTCTCAGATGGATGTTCTTAATGAGTTTATTAATATGAACCTTGAAGGAAAGGTAGGGGGTCCAGAAAGAGACCAAGGTTTTTGAATTCTGATACCTGTTCAGTGGGATTTTTAGAGTTATTGAGAAGTGTAAGGCCAGTAACTGGGACTTTTCTTGTGCCAGAGAAGAGCATGAGCTTGGTCTTCTTGGAATTGAGGACCATGCCATTCCTAGAGAACCAGGAGTGCAACATGCTGAAATCTGCCTGTGAATTGTGGTAGGATTTTTGTCGCTGCAGAAAATGGCCGTGTCATGAGCATATAGATAAGTTGGGTAGCTTAGCAGATAGTGGCAAGGTTATTTATAAAAAATGAGAAAAGAAGAGGGGCCAGGATAGAGCCCTGGAGTACCCCATATTTAGTTGGGCATTTAGCAGAAAGATGACCATTTATGGAGGTTTGATAGGATCTCCCGGAAAGGTACTTTCTGGCCCAGTTTACTACATTATCCAAGAGGTATAGAATTCTAAGGGTGTTTAGGAGGATGGAGTGGTCCACAAGTTTGAAAGACTTGGTTAAGTCTACAAAGATAGACCCAGTATAAAGGCCTTTGTCATTGGCCTTAAGAATGCCATCAGTGAACCTGACCAGGGCCGTTTCAGTGCTGTGTCCATGTCTGAACCCATGCTGGACACAAGAGAGTATGTTGTAGGATTTGAGGTAGGCAGTGAGTTGAGAGTGGAAAGTTTTCTCAATAGTTTTTGACAGGGGGGGCGAGGAGGGAAATGGGGTGGTAGTTACTGACTTCGTTTCTGCAGCAATACTTTAGTAATGGTCTAATGGTGGTGGTTTTCCAGGTATTGGGGAAAGGACCATAACAGAGGGAGAGGTTGAGTAGATTAGTGATAGGAACCACTAGGCCATCAATGGACAGTTTCAGAATTTTGGAGTCAATACCATTGGCACCTTCGCTGGGTTTTGGGTTGTTCCTATGAATTAGTTTGATTGTGTCAGATGGTTCCAGGGCCTTAAAGTAGAATTTGGGGAGGTACCTGTCGTCATGTTGGAGCAGAGGGGGTGAGAAGGAGAACAGGCTTGCTGGGGGGAGGATGGTGTAGGTTTGTTATTTTCAAGATCACCAAAGAAGGAGTTAAAGATGTTTGCCACTTCGGGTGGGTCGTAGAATTGTCTACCACCATAGAATTAGGTGATGGGCTCAGAATTTTTGGCTTTACCGGGTAGTGAGTCGAGGGTACCCCACATCTGATGGGGGGCACGAGGACTCCCCAAGTTGTTTATCCTGTAGAAAATCTATTTTAGCTTTTCTTACAGCGGATTTGCACTTGTTGTGAAGAGACCTGTAAAGGGAGAGTTGGGCGGGGTCTTTGTGCTTGGAATATCAGGCCCAGGCTTTTTCCTTGGATCTCATCATCTTGATATTATCTGGAGTGACCCAATCATTGATTTTACCCATGGTTCTGATTTTCTTTGAGTGGGGCATGTTTATCACAGATATTGACAATGATGCTGAATAATTTCTGAAGGACAGAGTCATACTTGCCAGGCCCTTTGGTGAAAGACCAGTCAAATAGGTTGAGATCACTGGTTATTAGTTCGATGTTGTAATCAGCCAATCTTCTGGCAAAAACAAATTTTGGGGAGAGGTGTTTGTGCAGATGAGCAGACCAAAGGCAATGGGTGGTGCAATAATTAATGATACAGTCTGGAAGAACTCCGGAGTCAATGATGCGGGTGGGGTGATGGACTATTATCCAGTCAATAAGTGATTGAGATCCAGTTTCATAGTTATACCTTGTGGCTGAGGTGATAAGTTAGTGGAGACCTATATTTGCAATACAGGACTTGGTATGTTGGCTTGGCTGGAGATCCAGTTGATGTTAAAGTCCTCAAGGGAAGGAGTGTTTGAGGTTTAGTAGAGATTTGAGGTCAGACAGTAGGGTTCCTGTGGACAGATAGGTGGTGGTAAGTGTAAGGGTTTTATTTGGTCCTAGAAGGAAGTGGACAGAGAGGGTTTCGAGAAGGGCGAAATCAATGCTGGGTGAGTATTCAGTGAAGGAAAATTTGCTAGAGATCTAGAATATGCAACCCCCTCCTTTCTTTCTTAATCTGTCTTTTCGGATGAGGGTGTAGCCACTTAGCTCGATCTCCCCGTCAGAGATCTTGTGAGAAAGCCAAGTTTCCGAGAGCGATTACATCACAATCATTCATGGATGCCCAGGCTTGGAATGCATAGAATTTAGCTGGGAGACTCTTAATGTTTAGGTGGACAAAACTGGAATTTTTATCTTTATTTGGGAGGGGCTCCTGGGTGGGAGAGTCAGTGTTTCTTGGGCCGGGGTTGGGATGGATGATTCAAATCAAATCACATCAAACTTTATTAGTAAAAAGGCGCCTTTCCAAAACCAAGGCGCCTGTACATAACATAATAAAATCAATACATAATTAAAACAATATTAAAATTAATCCAGGCAGCAACATTAAAAATCATTATATGCAAGGCTAAAAAGATGTGTTTTTAATGCCCCTTTAAGGCTTTGGACAGTCGGGCAATCTCGCACCTGAAGAGGTAGAGAATTCCACAGGGTTGGGGCTATAAAACTAAAAGATCTAGCCCCAGAAGTCTTTAAACGAACCCTGGAAATCTCCAGCAATCCCTCATCAGTGAATCAGAGAGAGTGGGAGGGATAGTAGGGACAAAGGAGATCTTTCAGGTAGCCAGGCCCCTGATTATGTAGGGCCTTATAGGTCAGCAAACTGACCCTGAAGGTGATTCACCAACATATTGGCAGCCAGTGTAGTCCGCAGAGCACAGGCGTTATATGACTGGCCCTAGAAAAGCCAGTCAATAGCCTGGCTGCCGCATTCTGCGCTAGCTGCAAGCAGTGAATATCATCCCCTGGTAACCCAAGATAAAGGGCGTTGCAGTAGTCAAGGTGGGAGGTAACGAAGGCATGAACCAGAGTAGGAAGATCGTCAGGAGGAACCAGGTGCTTCACCCGGGTGATGTTTCTCAAATGGCAAAAAGAGACTTTGACAACTGCCGACACCTGGTATTTAAGTGTCAAACAGTTATCAAACACAATGCCCAGGTTCCGCACCCAGTCTGAGGTAGTTAGCTGAGCACTCCCAAGCCATAAACCCGAGGGTGATCCCACCAACAAACCCGCCTTCTGGTGACCTGGGTCCACAACCAACACCTCAGTTTTCCCTGGATTCAACCACAGCCAACTCAGATTCATCCAGTGCTGGATTTTGGCTAGACAGTTATTAAAGACTGAAATGGCAGCATCTTGGCCGGACACAAAGGACATGTACAGTTGAGTATCATCTGCATAGTAGTGAAAACTCAAACTGTACTGCCTAATAATCGCTCCCAATGGCAGCATGTACACCACAAACAACATGGGTGCCAAAATAGAGCCCTGCGGCACCCCACAGGATAGGGGGAATGATGCCGAGGAAAAAATCCCAGACACCACCCTCTGAGTCCTACCCTCGAGGAAAGATGGAAACCAACTGAGGACTGTACCAGACAGTCCACAGATAAACTGCAAGCACTCCAACAGCACACCATGGTCCACAGTGTCAAATGCTGCAGAGAGATCAAGAAGGACCAAGATGGAATGAGTCCTTCAATCTCTCGCTATTAGGAGGTCATTTAGTACCCAGACAAGAGCTGTCTCAGTACTATGTCTCTCCCTAAATCCGGACTGGAAAGAATCATAGACATTGTGGCTGGTCAAATGATCATCCAGCTGCGACTCGACCACCTTCTCAATAACCTTACCCACAAAGGGCAGGTTAGAGACAGGCCTGTAGTTAGCCAGACAGTCCGGGTCCAAGGAGGACCTCTTAAGAAGGGGCTGAACCACAGCCTCTTTCAGAGGATTTGGAAAAATCCCCCTCTCCAAAGGCCTCCAGACTATTTCAGCAAGGACTGGACCGATTTTATCCACACAGCCCACTAGGAGACGTGTGGGGCCCGGGTCCAAACCACAGTTGGTCAGATGCAATAACTGGATTACCATCACAATGTCATTGATTGTGGGAAGGCTGAAGTCAGACCACACAAATTGGGTGTCCAACATCTCCTGCCAACCATCACAGTTCCCGTTAGGGAGGGTCAAGCGGATATCAGACCTGATTGTGGCAACCTTATCTGAAAAGAATTGAGCAAATTCCTGACCCCATTCTTGAGAAAGGGCTCTTCTGGACTGAAGACAGATTGGATTGCACAGATTGCACAATCTGTCCACCGTCCGGAAAAGCTAAGCTGGTCTATTCTGTGCAGCAGCAATCTCTCTGGACAGGAATTCTGCCTTCTTATGAGAGATTGCTGATTGATAGACCACGTAATGGTCCATCAAACTAAGTCTGTTACAATCCAGGCCCGATTTCTGCCAATGCCTCTCTAACCTTCATCCAAATCTCCTCAGCTCCCTCAGAGTCTCATCAAACCAAGGAGACCTGGGGTGAAGAGTGAGGGGATGAACATGAACAGGAGCAATGGAATCCAGGGCCCCTACTAGTGCCTTACTATAGGCAAGTGCCAAGTCCCCCGGATCCATGCAGTCACTCGGTAAACCCAATAGGTCCAGCACCGCTATCAGGCCATCTAGGAAAACACCCCTCAAAGGGTGGTACTGGACCATCTCCAGAGGGGCTGGCCTATTGGGGTGGCCTCAAAACTGAACCCAATGGTGTGATGGTCAGACCATCCGACTGGTTCCACCACCAAATCAGATATCTCCATCCCCAGTAGGAACACCAAGTCCAATGAATGACCACCAATATGGGTCAAGGAGGAAATAACCTGTGTGAAGCCCAGTGAAATCATTAACTGGTGGAAGTCCTGACCAAACTGCTAGAGTTCATCGTTGACCCAGGCATTGAAATCTCCCAGAACCAACCATCTGGGGGATCCCAATGTCAGGTCGACAATGAAGTCTGCGACTTCCCGCAGGAAAACATTCCCGTCACCTGGTGGACAGTAAATGAGAAGTATCCTGCACCCCACACCCTCGCCCATGATACATTCAAAGGAGTTGGCAGTTCCTACTGGTACCTCCATTAGGCCCAGTTCTGTTCTAAAACAGATAGCAACACCCTGCCTCTACGATCCATCCTAGGGCTGTGTATCACTGAGTACCCAGCTGGAATTGCTGATGCCAAAACAGGGGCAGCATTCTCATCCAGCCAGGTCTCAGTGATGCACGCCAGGTCAGATGTTCCAACAAAATCCACAATAATAGCGGTTTTGTTTTTAATAGACCTGGCATTGCATAACACCACCTGAGTAGGATGAGAATCTGAGGATGACTGTGCTACCTGCTGACTACAAGCAGAACCCTTGGGTATGGGAACCAGACAGGGAGGACCCCTATCCTGGACCCATTTCTCCCCAGGGCATCTCCTTGTCCCCACTATCCCTATCTGCCCATTCCTTTCCATTCCCTCTCCAGGCCCAACTCTCATTCTCCTCCTTTTTCTAACAATCCCCAGAGTCCTACACCATCTATACATCTCTGGTGATGGGGAGGACAGAGAAAAGGATAAAGGTCCCTAAGCCTGGAGGGGGAATAGTACCCGACCGTCCTTTTGCCTTCCCGACACATATTTACCACACTAAGCAAATACCAGCAAATAAACAATCCCAAAATACAAATTAACCCACCCCCAAAACATAAAATAATCAAACACTCTAACAAACGTCTACAAAAAACTAAACACATTTTCCTATATAACAATTTAGCAGCAAAATATAAAAGTCCGAGTTAGGAAAAAATCACAGCCAAATAAGTCTCATATTTTTAAATTATTTTGGTCTGAAGAGCTCCCACCTCTTCAGACATGACCAGAAAGGAAGGCCAAACTAAACTGTCACTTTAATCTGACCCACCAACCAGAGCTTGATGGAGTAGAAAAAACTTTTTGATAAGGCACTCTCACTGCCAACATATATCCAGTAGAACGCAGGGACAGTCAGTTCCAATTCTCAGTTTTTCCAATGCAAGAGTCCCATCCCACAGTGCACAACAAAATGTCAAAACAAATTCAGCTCACCCAAACCAGTCCCGACTCCACAGAGGATCCTACACAGATCCAAGTCCAGTACACAGATCTCTCCAAGGACTTCCAATTTAAAAGCTGATTCCACACCACACCGATATGTACCTAACCCCCCCCCCACAGCTATCTCCACAGCTGTCGAGGCAGGTACAAATAATAACCGGAGTGCTAAACAAGATTGTTTCAGGCAAAAGACCCCCCAACACAAACCCGAGGGGAAGCTTTCTCCGAGCCCGCCGAGCCCGCGACTATAGCCCCCAGGCTAAGCCAACCAAATAGTTGACCCCCCTGGGCTGCTTAGGAGACAAGACCGAAATTCGAAGGCCACCCCCTCCAGGTAGCGCAAGGGAATCCCTGCTTACAATCCTCACTACTCACGGTTTTCCACAGCAGTGATATTGATTCGACTCGGATTCAGCCACAAGGAGACTCTGATTCTCCGTAGATTCCTCAGGTATTCCAAAAGTCAGCTTCTTTGAGTTAGGGACTAAGGAACTTCCCCACTCATAGATCTTCTATAACAAAGGTCGGAACCACTCTGTTTCAGTCCGACCACCAAACAACTTGTGCACAGTCTGATTCTCTGTGAAAACACTGCTGCAGTTCCTTCCTTCAGAACATCAAATCTCCACTCTGAACCTCCTCCCTTGCTCCCCTGAATCTCCTCCTAGTCATTCACAGTACTCCAGGCAGGTAAGAAAACCAACAAATTAATCAAACCTCCAGATTTTATGATAAACATCCATTACAATATCTTAAGCACTGGGTAAAGAAGGAAGAATATACAAAACAAAAAGGATTTCCTAACTCCGTTTAAGCTCTCAAAGAAAAAATCCTCTCTAAGCCCGATACACCACTCATTCCTTACTAATTCACTCAATTTTCCCTAACTGACTGCCAAAATTGATTATACTAACTAAAAACAAAAGAAAACTAAAACAAATGACTTATTTCGAAACAAATAAACTAAAGTAAAACAAAACTGGTACAATAGCTCTTGTGGACTAGCCCAGCACGGCCGCCATCTTCTGTCTAAAAGAATCTTCCGACCTAGACTCCAGTGAGGAGTAGGAGAAGGATGAGGATCCTGGAGAAAATCGAGATAAAAGGGAGTGACTTGCATTTTTTAGATGTGCATTGTTTGATGGTAATGACAGGTGCATCCAGGGAGAGACACCAGGGGCTGTATAGGGAAAGGGGTGGGTGGGGAGAGAAATGGGGTTGTCTGGGTGGGTTAATGGGAGGTCTGAAGGAGGTCAGGAGGTGAGCTAGTACAGTGGTGGGGATTGGGAGAAATCAGGGGGGGAAGTGGAGGGACTGGGGGACCTGAGCAGGTGACAGTATGGGTGAGGGGGCAGGAGGTGGAAAGCAGACATAACAGGAGGAAGGGGAGAACTGACATGGCAGGTAAGAAACCAAAGGGAGGGAAGGGGTAAACAATGAGTTGCATAGGAGAGCAGTATAGGAGTTTGAAGGCATTTTATTTGGCAGAATAAAGGGTTGCAAATGTGTTGAGTAGTTAAGGCTCTCAGTGAAGCGGTTAGTGTCGTTGCCTTTGGAACACAGGGTGCAGAGTTTGAATCCTAGAGGGAACTGAAGAGTGGGACCCAAAGGAGAGTTAAGTGCTAGAGGTGGACAGTAGAGGGTGGTGGTGGTGAATTTTGGGTTTCACAGTACCTAAGAGGAGAAGGAAGTGTGGGAGGGGGAAGGGAGACAGTGATAAGCAATAGTGACTCCTAGCAGCCATAAAGTATAAGGAACTGATGAGAAAGTGAGGTGTTAGAGAAATAAGGCTGGAGACATGTGACCAGTCACAGCAACCCATAAAGGAAATGATGACCAAGGGTGGGCATGATGGGGGAAGGGTGGGGCAATGCTCACCTGTACTGATCACCAGCTTGCCCTGTTGGGGAAGGGAGGGCACGGGGAGATGAACCATGCTGCAGGTGCGCACTGACTGTGGGCCTGTGTGAGGAGACCTGCTGCATAAGTGAGAAAGTGTGTTAGGGGGAGGGGAAAACCAAGGCAGAACAAAGGACTGGGGGAGGAATGCAAGGAGAAGGCAGGGGTGCGACAGACTGCACATGCACTGCCTGAGCAGCAGCAATGGTGCCAAACCAAAATGGGAACAAAGAACAAAGTAAGAAAGGTGCAATCGGGTAACGTGGGTAGGGTAACAGAGACACACCACAATCAGATATGTTTAAAGCACAGTGGTCTTGTGTGAATTTTATTGTCCAACGGATTTCGAAATTCAATTCAAAATAAATCAAAACAACAAACTAAACATCAAATTGGTCTTAACTTTAAGGCTTTCAAAATAACAGATAATAATAGCTCACCTCAGGGCTGCAGTAATGGGGGAAAAGTGGGGAAGTTGTCCGGGGCCCCGAGTTCAAGAGGGGCCCACCTGTGGAGTTGGCATTACCCCTGGCATTAGCTGGTTTGGGAAACAGGGGCCTATTTCAAGTGACTTGGCAGGGGCCCCAAAATTCATAACTGCAGCTCTGGCTCTCCTCAAGCTCCAGAACTATCCCATCTCAGTACTTCTGCCACAGAGTAGGATACTTCAATAACAGTAAAACTACAATTCTTTCTGCTGTCTCTAAACAACCTCTCAGGACACTCTCCTGGGCTGATCTGCCTTAAATGAGCATCAGGGCTGTTTTTATACAAATCCCTATAGCATCATCATGTCAGCTGATCCGCCCCTTTGCTGATAAAAATGCATTTCTCCTCTAATACCAACATGCGGTGGATCAGCATGACTATATATATTCACATCAACATACACCATACTGTCAGATTGCGTTTTATTTCAAAAAGGAAACACCAAGCACAGTTATACAGGAATATACACTTGATTGCCCTTTAATGAGATGAGACTCCACCCTCATTCTGCAGATTGACAGATGGAATTTCATATATGATCCTCTATTTAGGGCCACTGGCTCCTAAGAGCCCATTTTACATGACAACAGCACTCAGGTAAGAGCTTAATCTGCCATTATGCTGAAGGGAGAACAGCAACCCCATACAAATTGTTATTCTGCAGGTGCTTCCTTATTCTACTTGTTATGTTATTTTAAGATAAGCAACATTCTAAAGCTCTTTATAATGCATGAGTGCTTTGAACCCGATGGCTGAAATTTCAAGCCATTGGGAAACTTTTCATTTCAGCCACTAGTTTTGTCTTTTTTTCCATTAGCTCCCATTTCATTATTTATATCTAACTCAAGTGCTCCCAGCTACTATGAGAGAGTTCTGTCCCCTTTACAGCTCAGACTATTTACAAACAGCTGGAGGTGTTACTCTCCTTTAGTCAGGGAAAGTGAAAACTCTCAGTTTCCTGACTCAGCCATGCCTCGAGGCACACCTGACTGTTGAACAGTCTGTTTTCTTGATACAAGCGGGTCCTAGCTTTCTGTACACTAGGCTGCTATGGGAAAACCAAGCGGCTACAGGATAAGCAATTGCTCAAAGCTCTACACTCTCCCCTAGTGGCAGGATGCTTTTTAATTCCAGCATTTATTACAGAATACTCCTGTGCCACAGGGCACTTTGGTGACTTATTTCATAACAGAACACAGTGCAACCTACACTTCTTGCTATCCCAGTCCAGTTAAATCGGCTATAGTAACCAAGGTGCCAATTTAAAATGTTAGTGCTCTTTTCTCTGTCTTTTATTACCAGCAAATCATTAGCTCATTTGCAAATACAAATCAACACAGGCACAAGGCGAGGGAGGAAAAAAAAAAAGAGGGTGCAGCCTAAAGAGTAAAGATACTGTAGTGGGTGGCCTGTCCAAGACAGTAGAAAAGGATATCTATAGAAACAAAGAAAAAGGTAGAATGCTACTGCAGTAGACTTTGTGAAAGAGGGATAAGACATACAGGTGCCTTCTCAGCCTAGTAAGGGGAAGGGCAATCTACCACACACCCCCATGGTTAAGTGGAAACTAGAAGTTTTCATATCTTGTTTTCAAGACAACCTGCCCAAATATATATGGGTAGGATGGAACTACTGCCCACCCTCGCTTGGTAGCTCCACCCCAGGGTCCCTATTAAACATCAAATTCAGGTAACACTATCATAATGCATGCTTACTACACATAAATACTACCCTGAGGTGTCTAAAACATTTTTACAGTAATATAACTTTACCACATACTGTATTTCAGGAACACATTCTTTCATTTTGGCCAGGGTTCCCAGTCCATGATAAAAAATCAGCATTCACATGTTGGGTACCTGCTCTGTGTTTAACAGTAAACTTGTAGGGTTGTAACACTAGGTGCCACCTCATAATCTGATTGTTTTGGTCTTTTATTTGGTGGATGAAACAGAACAGATTATGGTCAGTGATCAGCGTAAAAGGAGCTCCCCACAGATAAAACTTAAATGTTTCAATGGCCCAATTGGCTGCCAGACATTCTTGCTCCACCATTGAATACTTTTGTTCATGATCATGCAACTTCCGGGAAATATACAATACAGAATGCTCAGCTCCCTCAATATTGTGGCTTATGAAATGGGCATTGAAATTCAAGCTTTCTAATTGGCAACTGACTGTGTGAAAGTGTCTAACAACACAGGAATAAGACCAGGCAATGCCCACTGGGCACTGATATGGGTGATGCTGCCCACAAAGAATGTTCACAAATCAAATAGCTGCCATCTTGTTTTGTGCCACAAGTTATGCCACCTTTACTCTGATGCTAACCACCCCCCCAAAAAAATGTACTCACTTAAATAGCGTTAAATGAAATGCACAACCTGCATCATAAAAAAAGAAAAAAAAACTGCCATGATCACAGTCCTCGTCTTGCAACCCACTCGGCCATTCGGTCACCCAGCTGACTCATAAGCTATAGGCAGCACGCAAACTACGAATCCCCCCCAAAACAAACACACATCAGTTTTCTAACTTCTGCTGCTCCATTCTAATTTTTCACAGCAGCACAGCTGCTCCCACGCCACTCCATTTATTTCAACACACTTGCAGCCACACTGCATCATACGCTTGCTTTCCTCAAGCACCCCCCCCAAACAGAACCCTGTACTATTTCAAGGAGAAAAAAAATTACCATCCTCCTTTATTTCTGTGCCTTCAGGTGCTCCCTTCTCACAGCACACAGTTACTACTGCACCATGTGTATGTCCATCTGTCCGAGGGAAGCAATGACAACTATGGGAGCCAAAGTAGTACAAAATTCAAGTGGAAAAAAAAAAACACATCCAAGCAGAGGAATTATTTTATTTAAAATAAGGGCAAAAAATAACTTTTTTCTTACCTAATCCTAATAATTAAAATTTTTATATGCATCTAAAATGTAGATGCCATTTCATAAGTGCAATAAGCCACTCCAGGGTCTGTGTGTTGGACACTTTAACATACAGCTAGGAGGCTGGCCACACTCAGCCAGTGGCCTCGTGCCTCAATATGCCTCCTAGCCATGTGTTAAAATGTCTAACATGCACCCTGTCATGTCTTATTGCTTACTAAACACAGACCCAATTCCAGTACCCGAAGCATCAGTATGGACTTCAACTGGGTGGTTAAAATCAGGACTACGTAACACTGGGAATGAACATAAGGCTGCCTTTATATCTAAAAAGGCCTTTTCACATTCTTCTGTCCATTTGATCTTATTTCCACACTTCTTTTTGCTCAAATCGGTTAGAGGCATTGCCATGGTTGCAAAATTAGGAATGAACTTACGATAGTAACCTGCTAACCCAAAAAAGAACATATATGTTTTTTTGTTTCAGGCTGTGGACAATTAGCAACTGCCTCAGCTTTATTGATTTTGGGCCTGATGGTACCATTACCTAAGACAAAACCTAGATATCAGGGCCCAGATATTCAAACTGTGCCCAAAAAGTGGGCAACAGCAGAAGCAAGTGCAAGTCCATTGCACCCATGTGCAAGAGGCATGATATTCAAAAACTGCGCTGGCCAAGATGCGCCTACAGCCGATGACTGAATATCGCACCACCTGCACCATAGTGCAACTAGGGAGGTGAAGCTGAGCATATCTGATGTGCTATAGCGCAACAAGAGATGTTCAGCTGAGCAGTCTAGATGCACCATAGAGCAACGAAGGATGCCCCCCAGCAGCAGGGCAGCAATGCAACAGCACAACCAGGGATGCAGGAGCCCACCACCCATGCCACAGATGGGCAGAGGAACACACAGCAGAACAGACATCATCCCCCCACATCCCATGCACTGCACAACTGGGGGAGGGCTGGAATAACCACTGGCCCATGGAGACCAGCAACCAACCCACAGCTGGGCCATGGTGCCCCATCACACCCCCTGGCAAGCTGTGACTGGCACACAAGGAAGGCTGACCACCCCATGCCACACCATCCCACCAATGCAGAGCACACCCTACACCATGACCCCCAGACACCCTGCCCAGGAGCAGCGTCCACCAGTGCAGGATACCCAATGCATGCCATCACCCCCGCTCTGACAATGCAACCCTGTGCACCACAGAACCATGCAAGGCAGCCCCACCATGAGCACCCATCAGCGGGTGGCAGCACACAGCGATGTAACGACTGCATACACAGTGCCACCACACACAGCCCCCCCGAGGTACAGCTGAGAGACCGATCATGCGTCGGCACACGAGGTACCTCACACATGACAAGGCATGCCCCGGACCCCACCACCAGTAGTATAGCACCCTGCACACCCTCCCAAGGACACATCCCAACCCAGCACTGGCCACAACAGCCAGCGCAGACACCCACAGTGGTGCATGGAAGCATGCACCACACCGGATGCAGCACAGTGCATGGACAAACACCCACCCATACCCAAGGGCACACAACACAGGGACACAGACGGGCAACAAAGCCCCATGCATAGGAGGCATGGAAACTGTACACACAGCCAGCACTTCCATGGCACAGGAGTGCCAGCCACCTGCGCGAGGCACTGTGGGAGCTGTACACCACCAGCATTTGCCCAGAGCACAAGTGACAGACAGTGGTGCACATCCCCTGCAACACACACAAGCCACAGCATGGAGGTGGGACAACAACAGCGGAGACCACAATGTCACCCGAGGCAGACATGCACCACACCAGTGACAGGAGGCAACCCAGTATTGTGACGGGTACAGTGGCTGTTCTGCATGGACAGCCACCACTGACATGCCAGCAGACCGTGCAGGTCACAGACATGCAAGGGTGTCAGCTGCACAGGCCATGGATGGGCTGACAGGTGTGCCATGGACACAGAGCATGCACAATGGACCACTGCACACAATCATCCAGTGCACAGGGAACAACACACACACCACAGACAGTGACTGATAGCCACTCCCACACCATAGTCACTTCCCCACAGCCACACACACATGCCCATGACTGCACCACCCCTGATGCCATGCACACCACTGCAGCTGAGCACCTATAGCCTGCTGCAAATCAGAGACCACTGCAGTAGTCATATCAAAAGAAATGTATTTAAAAACATCAAACAAAACTATGTACAAATATTTACAAAAGTTTGGGGAGGGCACAGACAAGGTGGGGGTGGGTAAGGGCAGGGGTGAACAAATGGTAGAGGAAGGAGGGTGTGAGGGTGGGTCCAGGGGGGTAGGGGAAATCAGGGGCATTGTTAAGTTCAGCAGGAGCCCCACTCCCCACTCCAGCTGCTCCTCCTGCCATGACACCGCCTGACACCCAGACTGTCGATCCTTTGCAGGATTTCCAGCGATGCCCTGGCAACATGAAGTATCTCCCGCAGTGCCTCCCTGATCGCCTGCAGCTGCCATCCACCTAGGACAAGGGAGCAGAGTCAATAGGTGTGAATGCACAGCCCCATACAGCCCACCCACTGTGCATGGCATACAGCCGTGGGGCATGCCTCTGATGGTGTGTGACCACCCACAGTGATCGTGTCCACAAGACCTGCCCACCCAGGTGCACACAGCCATACAGATCACTGCACACACACACCAGCCAAGTCCTGCACAGCACAACCGTGGCTGTTTAGTGACATGGCTATGTGGTGCGAAGGCAGTTGCACAGCCATGTACCCGGTGCACACATGGACCACCACTGATGCACTACCAGACATGCAGTGCCACTGGACAGTGCTGACTGTAACAAGTTGCGTGTATGGCAGTGGTGTCAATGGATGGTGGCCGTGCCCCGCTGCCCACCTTGTTACACAACATGCAATAGTAAGGCACTCACCATTATCAGGCTGGTCCCTCTGCCTCTGTGGACCTTCTCCCCTCCTGGAGTGATGGTCTTCCTGCTGGTGCCTCCTCTCCCTCACCAGCCATCGCTTGTCTGGGCCTAAGGTGCAAACATGGAGAGAGGAACATCAGTACAATCCTGTAGCAAAGTTCCCCTGCCCCCATGTGTGTGCAATCCCACACAGCCAGACCCACCCACCCCACACCCTGATAAGACCACCACAGCTAACACCGGACGGTCCCTCCCCATGTTCCAGACACATGCAACCATGATACCCATTTGGAAGATTAAAGTGTATGGCCATTGCACCTACCTGGCCGTGGCACCGTGCCCCTCCTGGCACATGCCCACAGGTGGGCAAGCAGGTACAGGTACCTCCACCTCAGGTCCCCATATCTGTGGTGGTACTGCTCCACCATCCGCCCCATTCCTGTGGCCTCCACCAGGACATCGGCCACCTCCTGCCACACCTGACTCCTGGACCTGTCCGGGGGTGCCTCACCAAACAGTGGGCCAACAAGTGGCTCCACAATGGCAACCAAGTTTGCCATTTCTATCTGGCTCCACTGGGCAGCTCTCCTCCACGCCATCTCTCTTGCTTGGTAGGGTCAAAATGGCACTCTGCAGTGCGGTTCCACCACTTGCAGATGCTGCGTTGTACAGCACTGCCATTCCCTATCACACTGTCACCGAACAGCGTGATAGTGGTGCACCCACGCCTGACACATGGACAGGGACACTGGTTTGCCGTTTTCATGGAGGAACAGGAAAAAATGCGGATTCCTGATTGGCCCATGGATTTTCGGCGCCAAAACAGAACTAGCGCTTGTTCACGGAGTTGCCGTGATCTTGGGCTTTAAAAGGAGAAGCAAAGCATGCAGTCTGCCTTCTTGCTGGTTCTCCTGCTTCTCTAGAATTGTTGCTGTTGTCCCTCTATGCTGACGTGAGCATTTGTCTGGAGTGCTGTGTAGTAAGTGCAAAATACCAATATTCTGTTATGTTCTAGCCTGTTTTCTGAAATGTGGGTTGTAAGAAAGCGCTGCAATGATACTGCACTGTTTTTGCTGTGTGGAGGGCAGCAAGATTAAATAAAATGGTCTCTGTATTTTATCTATTTTTCTGTCTCACTGATTTGTATTGCTATTATTAGCGGGACTGTGTGCTACTAGTGCTATTTTTCAGTTAGAGACAAGGTGGGGACTTTTAGTATTGTGCTGTTGAGTAATGCTTGGTTGATGTTCTCGATTTTACCTGAGTTCTTAACTGCGCTGCAGTGAATTCAGGATCGCGGCGCAGTTCAGAACTCAGGTAAATCGAGACATCAACCAAAATGGCATTACTCAATAGCTGTTACTGAAGTCCCACTTTGTCTCTAATTGAAAAATAGCACTAGTAGCACAGTCCTGCTAATAGTATTATAAATTAGTGAGACAAAATAGATAAAATATGGAGATTATTTGTACACTGTGTGCCACTGTGTGACGTTCTCATTAGCCATTTGTAGGAAGAACGTCTGTAGTAGCCCTACTAGCCCGCTACGGCGCTTGACCCTTCCATCCACCGATCCAGCAGGTCTCTGGAAAGCCACTGATCTGCCCACCGATGAACGAACGTCTGTGAGATAAACGAGCAGCTGACGCTACTATTTCACCGAGATGACCATCTGTGTTGTTGTGACTGACGAGTACGGTGCCCACTGCAGCAGAGCGGTTTTGTGTTTGGGGATGGGGTACACTGTTCCGGACAGGAGGGGTATTGGGATGGGACAGTCACAGGACAGAGACAGGACCACTGGTGTGTTAGGAGGAGGAGATTGAGGAGTGATGGGACAGAGGTCTTCAAAATAGCTGCTCAATCTACTAAAATTGTGAATCTAGCGATCTATGGCCCGGCTAACCTGAACTACCTAAATTGAACTACCCACGGTGCCAACCGGATGTAACCTGAATCCTTTTTAAAGCGATGGTAACACAGTCAATGCAAATAAAACCGTGTTGTGTCTCTTAGCTCTAGATTCACTACTTTTAGTAGGTTAAATACTAGTTATTTTGAAAAGGAATTACTGGTGAAGTATAGGAGTGACACAGAGTAATGAGGAGACACAGGAGTGTATTTTGATATAAGCTCAAATAAAGGTAATTTGTATCTATTAAGTTCTAACTGTGCTGTATGCTGTATGTATTTGTGTTCTAGTTTTACTTTTAGAATATTGTACTGCTATTTACCAAACAATAAACTTTTGATGATGATGATGATCATGTACCAAAAGTAATGTGATGATCCGCTGGGTGGACTGGTCATATTGGGGAAATGGTTCTGGCCTGGAGGAGGGGTGAATATTATTGGCGCAGAACCATTTTTTCCAGCATGCACGCCAGGCTGCTGGGTCCATGCTGCGGTCTGGTGGTTGCGGTTTGATGGTGCAGACGGGCTGTGGACTGGTCGCATGCTGGGGAAAATGGTTCTGGCTCAGGAGGGATGAATAGGCTATTCAGGCCGATTTTTTTTTTCCAGTATGTGTATGCCAGGCTGCCGGGTCCGCGCTACTTGCGGGTGGTGGTTTGATTCGGCAGGCAGACGGGCTGGGCGGACTGGCTGTGCTGGGAAAATGTCTGGCCTGGAGGAGGTGAACAGGCAATGGCACAGAACCATTTTTTTCCAGCATGCATGCTAGGTTGCCGGGTCCATGCTACTTGGTGTTTTATATTTGTTGGTTGTATCATGAAAGAAATACAGTATAAATGTTTATAAATGTCATCTGTGTGTCTGTGCGTGTGTCTGTGCGTGTGCATGTGTGTGTGTGTGTGTGCAAAGGCAGTATGTGTGTGCGTAGCTCATGCATGTCTGTGTATATGGCTGTCTGTGTCTGTGCATGTTCGTATGTCTGCATATCTGTGCATGAGGTGTGTCGTGCATGCGTGTGTGTGTGTGTGTGTGTGTGTGTGTATGTAGAATAATAGACACAGTCAGACAAAATAACTTTATTAAGCCAACAAACTAAATAATTTTTAATAACCATTCCATGTCTAATCTGTGCCCTTCAAATTGTCAACTGCAGATTTTCTCTTGGTTTCCTTGATCAATTGTGAGGATGTAGGCATCGGATTACCTAGGGGTAAACAAAGACAAGTTGATAAACTGTATAACTGCATGTAAAAATCTTACCACTTAAGTTGACTTTTGCAGGAACGTGTCCACGGAATATTTTTGGAAGTGTTGGGGAACCACAGAATTGATAAGTTCTTACTGGAACTACCAGCAGAGGTGGGGCCCTGACCACTGTGTATAGATTGGGGCTTCACCTCTGTCCCCCTGCAGGCACTATATTGCAATGGTAATCTTTGACTTGAGTGATCAAATCTGGTGATTGGGCAAAGATCAATTTATTTCTGTTGACTGCAGGGGATAGAGATGAAGCCATGAACTACATAGTGGTTATGGGCGTTGTACCTCTGCTGGGTGGAACACCTTCTGAGTTTGAGTCTGGCTACGAAAACTAAGAGGCCCATTTTCATGAGGACAAGAAAGTGCCCAATTTACTGTGGGTGCAATTCCTGGTTGGTTTATTGTCTGGTACAGATTGTTGATCTCCATTAGCATCCTCAATTCTCATTAATCAGTTTTCGATTTGTTTTAATTGCGCACTTTGTTTATATATACTAAACCAACCAGGCAGCTAGATGTTAGGACTGAATCGACGGAGTCCACCATGGCGCCTGGTGGTTCAGCTTAATTCACCGCCTGAGCTCGCCGCTTTGGTACATGGCATTGGGTGAGTACCACTGTCTTGCCTCGGCTGCCGTCACACCTGAGGTGTGGGGGCTGCACCTGCTGCCGTCATGCCTGAGGGATGGGGGCTGCACCTGCTGCCGTCAGCACCCCGGCCACGCCTGAGGGTGGGGCTGCACCTGCTGCCGCTACGCCTGAGGGGTGGGGGCTGCACCTGCTGTCACGCCTGAGGGTGGGGCTGCACCTGCTGCCATCACGCCTGAGGGGTGGGGGCTGCACCTGCTGCCTTATGCCTGAGGGTAAGGTATGCCTGCGCTTGCTGTACTCTTTGTCCGCCACACCTGGAGGGGTGTGGGGCTGCAGTGCTGCTGCTGTCTAACCTGAAGAATCATGCAAAGACTGCTGTTTCCATCCTGCTGGGAGTCTGTGAAGTCTTCATAAACACCATGCCTGTGCACTGCTGCAAACTATTGCTGATGTTGGGAATTGCAACACTGCCAGTACCTCTATGCAGCTCATGCTTAGTTCCTTTGCGCCACTCTTCAAGTAAGTATGTGTAAGGAGTTGGTGGCAATCTGTGATTGAGAAGCATTGATGAGGATGAGGATGGATGATGATCTTTTAACAGTTATGGTACATTTTTCGGTCCATATGTAAATATTTCTAATTATGATTTCAGGCCTTGAAGTGCTGTTGGACGGATCTGCTGCAAGTGTATTCAAGACCCACCGTAAAAGGTATAGTTTGTTTCTTTTTATCTCACCAGTGGTCTCTCCATGCTAAAATTGTGAATGCTTTGTTGGAAAAGGTAGAACCATTCTTTACTACGTGTTTTTTTTTTTTTTTTTCGTAGGTCACGTCTGTAAAGTGGTGTTAGTGATCTGCTGCTTTGTCACTTTTAGTTCTTTGAAATATTGCATCACTTCACCATCAAGATGGCAACACCACCACCACAAAAGATGGCCACAAATCTCCAGCATTACAGGAAAGACCGTGCACTAGCAGTCTTTAAGGCAATGGAAATGTATGAAGATGGAGGTGAATCGTCTTGCTGGTTTGTGCCCATCCAGTGGACCACATCCAGAAGGATACTGTTGTAGACCACTGCAACAGCAAGAAGCATTTAAAAAACACGGCCAGAAAGTTAAAACATGAGAACAGACAGGTAACATTACAAACGTAGTTTCAACGCCACCACTTCTGCTGTTGCTTCAAGAGAAGAAACAGTTTTAGCACATTGAGGGCTTGTGGGGACAATATTCCAATTGAGAAACTTGATCAACCCCTGCTTCAGAGACCGGATGGGAAAGTATATTAAGAGCATAGGTGCATCTTCCAGCAGACACTCTCCGTCAGAACTACCTGCCAAAACTGCATGAATGATGGAGGGAGTCAATTCGCCAACAAGGAAAGTAAAGAGCATCACAGTAATGTGTGATGAATCCACAGATTCAGATGCTCGTGTGTACTGAACATTGTTTTGCATCGATGGTGGAAAATCTTACATTAAATACCATGGAGTTGGTCGAGGAACCATTCAACTGTTGCGCAAGCCGCTTAAAAACTCTGCAGAAATATGAGGTGGAGATGGAACAAGTTGTGGTTTTGTTACTGACAATGCCAGATACATGATTAAATGTTTCAATGATGCATTACAGGAGTTATTGGGGACCATGTCATCTATGTCGGTTGGTTATTATGTCCTGTCACTTGTAGGTGACATGGAATGACCATTTTGAGTTAGTGAACAAACTGGTCGCGAGATTAAATATGTTCCGCAGTGTCCCTTAAAACCTAAAAAGGAGTAATTGGCATTCCTCAACAGAGTTAGTGGGGTGATAACATTTACCTCCTGTCCCAGTACTGACACGCTGGAACACATGGTTTGAGGCTATGAAATACCATGCCACCCACTTGCAATATTTACTAGATTTCTTGCAGGAAGACCAGAGTGATGCGACCATTGAAATCGCTGACGCAACTTATTTTATTGAATGGATGGAGAGCTCCAAATTCAGACTACATTTATTGCAGAAAGTTAGTATGGACATAATAGAGACAATACACATGCTGCACTAAAGATAAACCACTCGCTATGTCTATCTACTATACACTAATGGCAATCAAGAACAGATTTGGAGGCTGGTGTTAAAGATCGATGGCTTTGGAGAGAAAACTGATGAGCAGCTTCATCAGCTTAGAGGCGACAGCAAGGGATCAAGTTTGGTATTTCAAAAGCTTCACTGTAGCTCTAAACAAACTCAGCAAGCATATGGGTCAAAATCCTTCGCTACAGTTTTTCAAGGCATGTCGACACTAGACCCATTCAATCTGCCTAAACTGAACAAGGACTACAATCAATATGCAGAGGACATTCCAATGTTTGGACTTTACACACGGCAGCTTTGAAAAGGATTGGGATTCTACATAAGACAAGACCTCAGTGACTTGCCAGGAAAATTGGACTTTGATCTGGTCACGTTTCGAGTCTGTGAGCCTCAGCTACCAGTGTTGGCTAGAGCTGCCCAGCAGGCAATTTGGGTCCCAGTGTCCAGTGCTGATGTTGAAAGGTCATTTTCGTATATGGTCAGAGCCATACAGATCAAAGGAGAAACTCTGCGGTGGACAATTGTATGACTGTTTTCAATGTTAATGTTCAATAAATAGGGTACTTTATGTATTGGTTGCCACTGCTTAGCTGTTTCTGTTAGTTAAAATGTTCAACTAAATTGTAAGGGCTTTAGATTAATTGATTCTTTTGCACAGTTTACTTTGTTTCACGTTTTTCACATTTTAATGTTTGTGGATTTTAGTCCAGAATGTTAGTTTTGTCCACTGTTTCTGCACTTTTACTATTTTTATATACATTTTAAATGTATTTCTTACAGTATTTGGGTTTATCCTCATCGATAAATTTTTGCCGATTATAAATTTTGCACATTTTAATGTATATGCTTCTTGGACTGTTTCTACTTTTGCACCACTTTCTGCACATTTATAAACTAAATTTTTTTAATTTAGCTTGTCTCTTTATTTAAGTACTCCAGACATGAAAAGGTACAGAGCCAGCATTGGCAATGCTCCTATGCTCCTTTCCATATTGTGCATTGACACACAGTACAAAATAATGGCAAGATTCAGCTGTGGATTTATTTAGGTGTGGTGGCATACTTGCAGTGTTTGTTTGTTTTCCAGGGCTGACTATATTCACTGTGTTGGAGGGAGCTGGAAGTATTGGTGGTGCTGCCACCATCACCCCTGACGGAAAGGGTCCATAGTGCTGATTCACTGCCATCACACCTGAGGGATGGGGAAAGTAATACTGTTGCTGTCACACCTGCAGGATGGGAGACTGCAGTGCTGCTGCTTCTGTCACACCGGAGGGAGGTAGGTACAGTGTTGCTACTACTGAACCTGAAGGATGTGGGCCTTAGTGCTGCTGCTGTTACCATCACATCTTGTACCTACAGTAACTTTAATTGGTACAAGGATGGATTGATGTATTAATAGTGGAGGTAAAAATTGCTAAAATGCATGTTAACACAGTGAAAAATTGTTAAATATAGTGCACAAAACAAAACACCGGTAAAAACGGATTTTGGCTTGGCAGACACTGGTGGCAATACCGGTTTTTACTATGTGCAAAACGGAATTTGCCCTTTCGCAATCATGGTAAACCAATGTCCCTGCGCATGGTGCCTAGGGGTAAAGCATGGGCACACAGGGTCAAGGGTCTCGGCGCATGGACAGCCACAGCTGTGATTGGAACCCAGCAATGCAGCGCCGATTGAGTGCCTGTGGTCCACCTCCAGTAGCGGCTCATCGTTGTTGCCCCAGTGCACCTACGATGCCCTAGTGCCACAGTGCCATATATGTGAACATCGCTGCAGCACCACTGGCACAATGGTGGCCGTGCCCTGCATTGCCTCCCGCGCACAGCACATCAGCAGTGCAGCAGGCACCTGTGTCATCAACCCGGGCATGTGCAGTTAGGTGTGTACTGTGCATGTCACAGAACTGCGCCCTTGGCTCAGCATCGTTCAACATAATTGCACAAAGCGCAAAAGCATGATATTCAGCCGTCATATGCAAATCATCTAATCAGCTATTCAATGGTGCAGCACTGCAATTTTCATCCACTTTAAAGTTGCGCCCACCTCATTTGCATGGGTTGCGCTATAAAAGTGTGACATTGGGCCGCACTGGCCATAGTCGGTTACTGCAGTCTATTGGTAAGTTGCATGCTGTTTGGGAGTGTGGACTGTGGATTTTGGACATGCATGGGACTACACAGTTACAGGTAACACCTGTCATTCTCACAGGCTGAATCATGACTGAGTGAGTTGTGGAGGAAGAGGAACAGAGTTGTGGGAGGAGGAGGAGGAGGCCAAATTTCACAAAGGCCAAGACGGATGCCCAGTTCGAGGCCTACCTGGACCAGGAGCCCCTTCTCAGCGGACGCCAGGGAACACCACAGGCCCGTGCTGCTGCATGGGAGGAAGTGGCACATGCTGTGAACCTGCATGGCAGACACCAGTGCTCCATGCAGGAGTGCAAGAAGAATATGGGCACAGACAGGAGGAGGATTAAGGAGAAGGTGGCTGCCATCAGGGCAGCACGATCTGCGACAGGTGGGGGACAGCCGGAGGTGCTACACCTGACCCCATAGGAGGAGAGGGTTGCTTGCAGCATGCAGCGTTGCGCCATTGAGGGTGTTCCAGGTGGTGGATTCCAGACAGGTGGTAGCCCGTCACTGCATGGTAGGTCATGGTCTGTCTATTGGGGGGGAACAGGTTAGGTCACATGCAGTAACGCAACTTTGTTTTCCCTTACAGCTCCTGAGTATCTGCATGGGTCAGCGGTGTTGGGCATCTCCACTGAGGCCAGTCAGATGGAGATGGAGGAGGGCCCATCCTCCTCGACAGGGATACGCGGCTCAGTGTGACAGTGGGCCCACCTGGATGTCCAGACTGATGTTGTTGGAACAGGTGTGGAGGAGGCTCTGCCCGTGTCCCAGCATGTCAGCATCCACGGATGCCAGCATGCTGTGACTCAGGCTGGTGCCGAGTCCGACACCAATGATGATGTCGCTAACATCATGGGTAGTGACACATGTGTGCCACAGGATGGCCACACAGCAGGTAACATTGCGGCCATAGCTGTGGGTGGTGCCGCTGTGGAGGCCTGTGTGTCATCACAGTCCCAGCCTGTGCCTGTCAGCACCAGTGGGGCAGCACTGGTGTGTGTACAGGACAGTGGGACTGTTGTGGCCACTGCGGCAGCACCAGTGAACCCTGGGGAGTGGCAGCTGGAGGGGCAGCATGAGCAGTTGGCCAATGGGCTTGGGGGTACAGTGTCAGGGGGCAGCATCAGTGCACCACCTGTGGACATGCCCAGGCCTGGTCCTGGTGTGCAGCACCCACCCTCAAGGGGTGCTGAGCATCAGGGCCGCGCACACCCTGAAAGAAAAAATGCCGATCAGGCAGATGACCTCTTGGATGAGCACACCCGCATACTGCAAGCATCAGTCAATCAGCAGATGCGGCTTGCAACAGTGGTGGATACACTGAGTGCAGCTCTGGAGTGGGCAGAGGAGCATCGCAGCAGAGAAACTGCTCTGCTTCTGGCAGAGATGGACCGGATGCGGGAGAATGTGACTGCTGCCATTGACAGGCTGACACATACAATCACAGTTGCCATGGCCACGGGGGCACACAGTTATTTGCCCATGTGGTGCAGACACCGCGTAGTACAATGTCCACCCCCTGTTCCCGGCATTGTGCAACACCCTCCTTGTCGACACCGGGTTCAGCTGTAGGCATTCCGAGTATGCCTGGGGCAGGCATGTTCAGTGTGCTGCAGACCCCTGCATGAGCACAGTCGAATTCAGGCAGTGGAACCCCTGGGGGACCATCAGTGCCACCCCATGAGGCCAGTGATCAGCCTGTCAGTGCTGGTGGGTCTCAGCGGGGATGCCCACACATCCCTGGTGGTCGGGGCACTGTGGCACGTGACTGACCTGTCTCCCAACGCGGCTACTGTCTGATGCTGCCCTGTGTGCATTGTGTCATTCAGAGGGCAATGCATGGGTGGGTACCCGGCCCTGCACGCAGACACACATTCCATCTGCACACCCTCCCGGCTGCTGTCCACAGTTGTGTGTACATGATGATGCCTGCATTGTGCTGTACATCAATGTGCAATGGTGCCCAGCACCTGACACATGCACAATGACAGGCAGTGGGCGTGGTGGTCTGTGGACATGTGTGTGGCTAGGGGTGGTGTTCTGGGTCGGTGGGCCTCCTACCCTTTGTGCATGTCTGGTGTGTTGTGTGTGTGTGTGTCCACGTGCCATGTTAGACCTCACCCATCACTGGTGGTGTGTGTGGTTCCATGCCTGGCCACTTCTCTTGATGGCATGCACCCCTGGTGTGTGTCCATGCGTGTTTGTGGGTTGTGCCTTAGCCACTGGTGGTTGCACATGGCCTCATGACTTACCTGGGTTGGCTGAAGTGCTCCTCCATGATGGTGTCCCAGTGCAGCTGTGCCAGCCAGAGCAGTCGGGGGTCCCGTCACCCAAGTGGGGGCTGCCCTTCTCCATTGTCACCGGCGTCCTCATCGTCCCCATTGCTGTCCCCTTCTTCGACCTGTATGGCTATCCCACATTCGTTGGCCATGTTGTGCAGGATGCAACAGGCCAGGAATAGCCCACAGGCCTTTGAGGGGCTGTCCTGTAGGGCACCACCAGAGGTGTCCAGGCAATGGAAATGTGCTTTCAGCATCCCGAACACCCGCTCAATGAATTACATGTGGTGACGTGTGCCTCATTGTAGCGTTGCTGCGATGGGGTCGCGGGCCGCTGGTATGGTGTGAGCAGCCAGGGATGGAATGGGTATCCACTGTCACCTGTGTGTAGAGGGTGGAGGTTAGTTTGGTGATCAGCATTGCCCTGCCCCGGGCCATGTAGGTCACTACCCATGTCACCTCTGACCATGCTCCTCCCAAGCCCTATGTTTGTCCATGTGGTTTGCATACTCACCCACTAGGTGGCCAGTGGGGATATCCCCACTCTTGAATCTGTGGCACAGTGCCGACTGGTGCCTGATGAAGGCATCATGTGCTCCCCAAGGGTGTGTGGCACAGACATTGAATATGCGCCCCTTGGCATCGCACACTACCTTTCAGTTGATGCTAGCATAGCCCTTGCAATTCATGTATGCGGCCCCATTGGGGCCAGGTGGTGTGCAGATGGCCACATGGGTGCAGTCTATTGCCCCTAACACACCAGGAATACGTGCTACCCTGTTGAACTCCTGTATGTTTGCTGTGTGTTCCACCAGTGTGCTGGGGAAATGGATGTACTCTGCAGCATGTGGCAGCAGTGCGCTGAGGAATTGGGTGAGGTGGCGTGATGTGGCTGACTGGGTTATGCCTGTGGTGTCCCCTGTTGGTCTCTGGAAGGTACCCGTGGTGAGCAAGCACATGCAAGCTGTCACTTTAGTCTCCACTGAAAGAGCATGGCTCCGTGGTGTGGGTGCCAACATCACATCACTGCACAGCTCACAGAGCCACCTCAGAATTGCCCAATTCAGGCAGTACCGGCCCACGATCTCCGTATCACTATACAGCTCGAAGCTGGTGCAGGCTCGGTACTGCCTGTTGGGGGCATACCGCCAATGGGCCCTTCCATGGCCGTGCCCCCCTGCTGCCCACCTTCTCACCCCCCTCATTACTGCCTCCATCTGTATTGTGGCACTGGCCATGTCCCTGGCTTGTGTTAACCCCCCCCTGGCAGCTGTTTCTGTGTTCCCCACGCTGTCCTGGCTGCTACTTGCCCTGCACCGGGAACACCTGACTGTGCTGGCCTCACTGCTGTGTGGCACTTCCCCCTTCTGCACTGTGGCTCCCCACACCTTCCCCTTGGCCTGTGGGTTCCAGGTGCCCTTTCACTGTCCTGCCCTGTGTGTGTGTGTTACCTGTGTGGCTGGCTATCGTTCAGCAACTTGTGGCTTCCCTGTAGCGTTCTTGCGCCTCTCCCTTGTTCCTTTTTATTTTGGCTCATTTCCGCTATGACGCAACTTCCGCTTGCTCCCCTATTGCGCATGGCTCACGTTGTTGAATATCGCACTGTGCCATTTATGCATGGTTCCTCCCCCTTCACTTGCGCATACATTCATTATCACTTTGCTGTTGCTCAGCGGGATTTGTGGGTGCAACTGTCTCCTGCTGAATATCGCAGAGGTAGCGCATTTTTTTGACTTATATGCAACATGAACCCTATTAAGCATTGCCATGCAACTCTTTTGGAATATCTGGGGCCCTTGTCTCTAACATGGCTGAAGAATTTGTCTAGATTAATGGTGATTCCCACTTCAGAAATCAAGTTAATCATGGCTTTTAGTGCAACAAATGGATATCCCAATCAGGACTAAAAATTATAACATTGTCCAAGTAAATTCCACAAAAATTATAATGGGGTGCCAGCACTTCGTTCATGTACCTTTGGAAGGTTGCAGGAGCTCTGTGGAGTCCAAAGGGCATGGTCCTGAACTGAAATAGTCCTATAGGCATACTGAAGACAGTTTTCTTCCATGATGAAACCTCAAGGGGAATCTGCCAGTAGCCTTTAGTAAGATCTAAAGTTGAAATTTACTGGGCATTGCCAACTTTGTCCAGGATGTCATAAACTCTGGGCATCGGAAAGGCATCAAACTGCGATATTTCATTTAATCCCCTGAAATCAAGACACAATCATATGCCCCTTCTTTTTTTGGAACCACAACAACAGGTGAACCCCAAGCACTAGTTGAAGGTTCAATAATCTTAAGCATTTGCAATTTGTCTAACTCGATCTGGACCTCCTTTCTTTTTTGTTCTGGGTGTCTATATGGCTTTTTCCTTATAGGAGGGGAAGTAGTTCTGATCACATGTTCTACTCCCTTTGCAAGGTCTGGAGTACTGGTAAAGGTACTGGGGTAGTCATCTAACATTTCCTGTAACTCTTTTTTCTTTCCTGGGTCTAAGGTTGGATTCACATATACCTTCTGTACACCTTTCATGGTTCCTAATCTACTATAGGCTGTATCCATCTCTGTCTCGGGTGTTCCTGGTATTACCAACGATCCAAACCCCATGTTAGATTTTTCATACCATTTCTTTAGGAAATTTACATGGTAAATCTTCCTGTTTTGTCTTTTGTCTGGTGTTTATATTTCAAATGTGACTAGCTCTGTTTGTCTTACCACTGTGCATGGTCCTTGCCACTTCATCAGTAACTTGTTAGCAGTGGTAGGGAGAAGAGTTTCATGTAGGTGGCAATCCCTCGGTATTTCATATCCTTGCCCTCCTCCCAACATTCTTTCACTACCTCTAAGGGCCCTCATGGATTCCTACCATAGAGGAGTTTGAATGGGAAATAACCAGTAGAGGACTGGGAAACTTCTCTATAGGAAAACAGGGCAAATGGCAGATATTTGTTCTAGTTCCTTCCCTCCTCATGGACAAATTTCTTCAACATTCTCTTGAGGGTCTGATTAAAACATTCAGTCAGGCCATCTGTTTGGGGATGGTAAGAGGAAGTGCTGAGAGCCACTATAGCCAACAGTCTGTATAATTCTCTTATTAGTTCGGCATTAAAATTAGCACCCCTGTCCATAAGTATCTCCATGGGTATACCCACTCTACTAAAAACTTGACCAGCTCTTCGGCTATTTTGGGAATGGTAACTGACTTCATGGGGATGGCCTCTGGATACTTCATCATGTAGTCACACACGACAAGTATGTACTGATTTCCTTTCGTACGTTTATTTAATGGGCCCACCACATCCATCCCAATCCTCCCAAATGGAGTTGTAACTAGGGGTAGAGGTATTAAGGGGACTTCATCTTTCTTCCCCACCTGGGCTACTAACTGACAAGCCTGACATTCTCTGCAGTATCTAGCCACATCCCAGGGTTTTAAATAATTGATTAGCAGTTTTTTTTCTTGGGACAATACTAACTGTACAGAAAGTATTCATATAGGTTTTCAAGTAGTGTTATGTTTGTTAAACACAGTGGGGCAAGTGCTATGCATTTTCACAATATTTTAGCACTTTTATGAGCAAAACGCTAATCAATTTTTAGAGTTAAATAAAACCCTGCTTCCTCATGTATTTTAGGCCAAAACAAATGTTGGGTCAATCTTTCCAGGGTTCTATTCTGTCCTGCTAGGCCCGCCCATGGCAGAACATGGCTCAGGTATAACTGATCTTCCCGAAAACGTGTGGGCACCAGTAATGACTCAATTTTTTCCCCTGATACTGGGTTGTTACAGACCCTGTACAACAGTTTGTTTTTCTCTTTTTTTATCATATAAGATTTTATTGAGTTTTTCCAGTTACAAATAGCCATGATAATGGCAGCTGCAGACCAGACATGCACATATAGCCTTACAGTAGTACAGCAATATTTAAGCACCACATAACAACAATAGGATAGGATAACACTTCAATTGCTAGAGAAAAATAAATGTAAGTCATTCTACATCCTTTACAGTCTCGGAAGACTGAAGTTCCAATAGAACTAGTTTGTGACAATCCAAGTATACTGTATACATTCCAGCCTTTTCCCAACTACAGGATTGTGACATAGCTGCTTGCTATCCTTCTTAATACATTGTTATTAGTTAGCCTCAGATCCCACATACATGTTATGGTAAACAGCCCAATACAGGTTTCTAAGAAGGGGTAGGCAGCAAAGAGTATAGGCAAAAAGAGAAGATAGGTAAAATGTGAAGGTGATATTGACAGAGTGATTAGAGGATTCCTTTTCCCTCCTACTGGACAGAAGTTTGGTGGGGAGGAGAGGAAATACCTCAGCTTATAACAATGGGGGGGTTTGAGGAGAAGGGGTGGGACTGCACAGATGTGTGAATGCAAATACGCATCCCATTGCTGGTGATATCTGGGGAGGTGGCCTTTCCCTACCACAGTGAGCCTCTCGAAGATGGCAAGGTGAGCCATGGCTGCTCACCAATGAGCAACCACAGGGGCAGAGGGATGTCTCCACTTCATCTAGATGGCTCTCTTTGCCTCCATTACTGCTACCAAAATCCATGCTTTTGTTAGGACAGGCAAGGGGTCCAGAATAGAGACATCTCCCAGTAAAAGGGTGTCCTGGCAATGTGAGAGCAGTTTGCCAGTGATCTTGTGTCCAGAACCCCTAAAGGGCTGGGCATGTCCACAGAATGTGGAGCAAATGGGCAGGTGAGGACTGACATCTACAGCATTTATCGTGTTTTGGTATTTTAAGTTTATGGAGCACTGCAGGTGTCTTGTACCACCTAAGAAGAATTTTCAGCTGTATTAGCTGGCTCCTGGCATCTTCATATGCTATATGTGCTGCCTTGAGGCAGTCAGACCACTGCTGAGGGAAAGAGGACGCTGGAGTTTCACTTCCCATGCTATTCGGCTTGCAGAAGTAGTATCTGGCTGCAAATCCATAAGTATTTTATAGGACCAGGCCTTGGACTTTTCTAGGCTTGTGGAGGGTGGTTAAGCACTTCCAACTCTTCATGACAGATGAGACGGTTAAGAGGGGAGCAAGTGCACTTCGTATCTGGAAATATCTCCAGAAATCCTGTGCTTTCAATTCAAACGTACCCTGCAGTTGCTCAAAGGACATCAGTACTCTACTGTCTGGGAGAAGGAGGTCTCCCACAAAATGAATGCCCTTGGATGCCCAGTGTGGCCAATTCAGGGGTCTGTGGTCTACCATAATGAACTTGTTGTTCCCTAGAGGGGCATAGGAGATCGGAGGGAGATAGCCCGAACTTGGAACCCTAGTAAGGTCCTTTGCCCAGCACCAGGTTCTGCAAGTTTCAGTCATAATTGGGGTGCGCTGGTCTCTGGGGGGTTTCTTGTTAGTTAGCAGAGAGAACAGTGGATTATCTGGTATAAGGGCAGCTTCTAGGACTACCCATTGTGGGAGGGGGCGTAGTGAGGGATGAACCAAGTAGTGGCTTGGGCCATATGAAAGGCTAAATAGTAGCCTGTAAACCATGTGAGCCCCAGTCCACCTTTGGTCCGGTGGGCCCGTAGCTTTGTATGCCCCCAGTGTTCAGCTTTGCCCTCCCATAAAAGGGAAGAGATAAGTTTGTCCAATATAGAAAATGGCTTCAGGGACCGTGGAATTGAGTGGTTATTTAATAGGTAGGAGACTCTGGAGAAAATAAACATACAGATGGCCTCTAGTTTACCTTTAAGAGATAGCCGTAGCTTTCTCCATCTCTGGACTTCAGCTGTAAGGGCTGTCAAGAGTGGGGAGAAATTGGCCTTTTCCAGGTCTTTCCAGGCTGAAGAGATAAAGATCCCAAGGTAGGAGAATCCTTGAGGGCCTTGGTGATATCAGTACCTATTAGGCAGTTCCTACCATATCTTGTGTTCAGTGGGGAGAAAATTGTTTTCTTTTGGTTGATCAGCAGGCTGGAGAGGGAGGGAGGTGAACTCTTGTAGCACAGGCAGTACTATAGGTATGGAGAGTTCTGGGTTAGACAGTGTGAGTAACATGTCATCTGCATAGGCATTAACCAGAAAGGATTGCTCCTTAACAGGGATCCCGGCAACATCTGGGGTGCCCAAGAGTTTTCTAATCAGAGGGTCCAAAGCTGTAATGAAGAGAAGAGGGGAAAGGGGGCAGCCTTGCCTACTACCCCTCTGCACCAGAAAGGGAGGCGAGATATCCTGATTGGTAACAATTCTGGCTGCTGGCAGATGGTATAGCATGGAAATCCAGGAGCAAAAGTGAGACCCAAACCCATACAGGTTTAAAATCTTGTGGAGTTAACCCCATTCTAAGGAATTGAACGCCTTGGCAAAATCGATTGCCAAGGCTGCCATCGGGGTTTTGGAGTGAAGTGCTAGCCATTTTAAGTTGAGGACTAGTCACAGATTATCTGCTCCTGACTTACCCTTCAAAAAAAAAAGATTGTGAAGGATGCATCAGGGTAGGGAGGACCTGAGTTAGTCTATTCACCAGGACTTTGGCTATTTGTTTTTCTCTATTATTTCTAGGGTGCCTTGTTTCTGGATTTTTCCCCACCTGCTAAAAAAAAAGATATTAGACTTTTATCTGTCAGTTTTTCATTTATCACATTTGCTTTCACAAAAACAGTTTGCACATTTTCAGGAGTTAGTCCATTCTGGTTACAATGCCATTGTCTCTGCTCACCTGATATCTTAACATCTCCTTTCATGTTCTCTTACCCGTTCCATATCCATTTGTCTTATGGCCACCCATCTCAGTAATTCCAGTAGTCCCTCTGTTGGTTCCTCCATGTAGCTCCTCTGTTTCTCTTTGTTTAGGTCCTCTTCCTCCTCTTTGTTTCCCAAGGTCTGGTCCTTTGGCCTCTGATTCCATACTATAGGTCCCAATACGGGCAGCAGGGTTTCTCCAGACTTCAATACCTGGGTTCTGGTCTGGACACCAGATGCCTCGTTACTTTTCATCTTCTCCTCATCATTCAACATGCCTCTTTGTCACCCAATGTACCAGGACTGGTACCAGATACTGGTTTCCCCCTAAAACTGGACAACTAGATCCCACTGCTGGCACCAAATTTCTGTGACTGGGTAATGTGGGTAGGGTAACAGAGACACACCACAATCAGATAGGTTTAAAACAACACTGGTCTTGTGTGAATTTTATTGTCCAACAGATTTCAAAATTTAATTTAAAATAAATCAAAACAACAAAATAAACATCAAATAGGTCTTAACTTTCAGGCTTTCAAAATAACTGAAAATAGTAGCTCTCCTTGACCTCCAGAACTGTCCCACCTCAGTAGTTCTGCCACACAGTAGAATACTTGGATAACAGTAAAACTACAATTCTCTGTGTTCTCTCCAGACAACCTCTCAGGAGACTCTCCTTGGCTGATCTGCCTTAACTGAGAATCAGAGCTATTTTTATACAAATCCCTATAGCATCATCATCATGTACTGTAAGCTGATCCACCCCTTTCCTAATAAAAATGCATTTCTCCTCTAATACACACATGTGGTGGATCAGCATGACTGTATATATTCACATCAACATACACCATACTGTTAGATTGCTTTTTATTACAAAAAGGAAACACCAAGCACAGTTATACAGGAATATACACTTGATTGCCCTGTAATGAGATGAGACTCCACCCCCATTCTGCAGATTGACAGATGAAGTTTCCATATAAGATCCTCTATTTGGGGCCGCTGGCTACTAAGAGCCCATTTTACACAACAAGCAGCGCTCAGGTAATAACTCAATCTGCTATTATGTTGAAGGGAGTATAGTAACCCCATACAAACAGTTATTCTGCAGGTGCTTCCTTATTCTAATTGTTATTATGTTATTTTAAGATAAGCAGCACTCTAAAGCTCTTTAAAATACATGAGTGCTTTGAACCCGATGGCTAAAATTTCAAGCCGTTGGGAAACTTTTCATTTCAGACATTATTTTTGCCGTTTTCTCCATTAGCTCCCATTTCATTATTTATATCTAACTTGAGTGCTTCCAGCTACTACGAGAGGGTTCTGTCCCCTATACAGCCCAGTCTGTTTACAAACAACAGGAGGCGCTACCCTCCTTTAGTTAGGGAAAGAGAAAACTCTCACTTTCCTGACTCAGCTGCTCCTCGTGGCACACCAGACTCTTGAACAGTCTATTTTCTTGATGCAAGTGGTTCCTAGCTTTCTGTACACTAGGCTGCTTTGGAAAAAGCAAGCGGCTACGGGATAAGCAATTTGCTCAAAGTTCTACACTCTACCCTACTGGCAGGATGCTTTTTAATTCCAGAATTTACTACAGAATACTCATGTGCCACAGGGCACTTCAGGGACTTATTTCATAACAGAACACAGTGCAAGCTGCACTTCTTGTTTTCCAAGTCCCAGCTAAATCAGTTACAGTAACCAATGAGCCAATGTAAAATATTAATGCACCTTTCTCTGTCTTTTATTACCAACAAATAATTTGCTCATTTGCAGATACAAACCAACACAGGCACAAAAAACAGGATGCAGCCTAGAGAGTAAAGATACTGTAGTGGGTGGTCTGTCCACGACAGTAGAAAAGGATATCTATAGAAACAAAGAAAAAGGTAGAATGCTACTGCAGTTGACTGAAAAAGAGGCATAAGACATACAGATGCCTTCGCAGCCTGGTAAGGGGGGCAATCTACCACAAGAGGATCCCCAGATAGAGAGGTAAAATCAGTCCAGCAAACTTGTATGGCAAGACATTAACAGTTAAAACACATTTCTTAAGCTCAACTGCCGAGCAAAGAGTGAGGCATACACGAGTAAATGGCCCTTAAGGTAGCTGCAGCCCACATCACAAAAGATGGCAAGGATAGAAACAAAACCACAGGGCATAAACTATTAGCCCATTTGGTTGATTGCAACTGTCCAGGTAAAGGAGCTGATCAGAAGGTCTGGGGAACACCATCTACAGGGTTATGTATCTTTTTCTTCTGTTTCCCATGCTCACCTGTGCTAATCACCAGCTTGCTCCATTGGGGAAGGGAGGGCTCTGGGAGATGCTCTGCACTGCAGGGGCTCACTGAGTGTGCCTGTGTGAGGAAATCTATGCTGATCACCAGCTGGCTCTGTTGGGGAAGGGAAGGCTCCGGGAGATGCTCCACACTGCAGTGTGAGCCTGTGTGAGGAAACCTGCTGTGAAGAGGTGCTCTGAAACATCAACTCCTTGAAAGCTAACACTGCTCCAGGTATGGATAGCCTGAGCCCTGAATTTTATAAAAACTTTAAAGACTCATTTGCACCTTCCCTTGCTGAAGTGTACAACTGATGTTTACAAAGGAGTGCAATTAATCAAGGGGGTAAACTGAAGCCTATCTACATAGGCACTGTATCCATTGTACAAAGAGTAGTGAGCAAATGAAACAATCACCAAACCCTGAAGAGGTAGTCATGAGAGATCTTGTCGAAAGCCTTTTCCTAGACTATGCTTAAGAAATAACCATCTACCATGTGTTCCACTGCACGTGTAAAGAGTTCCTGTAGGGTAATCAAAACATTTTTGTTAAAATTTTGTAGACTGCATTATGGAGGCTCAGGGGTCTCCAGTTGTGGAGATCCGCCTTATCATCTTTCTTAAATTAGTAAACAAGAATAGCCTGTGTCATGGGTGTGGGAAAGGCACCCCTTTGTAAGCATCAGTTGTACACTTCAGCAAGTGAAAGTTCAAGTGAATCTTTAATGTTTTTATAAAATTCAGGGCTCAGGTTATCCATACCTTGAGCAGTGTTAGCCTTCAAGGAGTTGATGCTTCAAGCAACTCTTCAACAGTAATGGGGGCAATCAGAGACTGGTCTACTTCCTGCAAGGTAGAGAAATTGAGGTGGGACAAAAAGGACATATTGGCTGAAGTCTTTGGAGCAGAAGCAAAAGTGTCCCTCATGAATGCCGCAGCAACTGATATAACATCATTCCCTGAGTGGACCAATTCACCAGCAGCATCGTACATAGACCACATGGACTTACTGTTCATGCAGCTCTTGCAATCCTCAAATGGGTCAAAAATGTGGGCAGCACACTGCATGCCAAAGCACATCTCCTGCAGCAGGGACTGAGCTCAATCTTACTGCATCTTCCTCATTTCAGATATCAAGGAATAAATTTGGGTACTATAATCATTTCCAGTGAGCTCTGCTATCGAAAGTACTTTCTGCAACTGGACCCAGAGGGACAGATACAGAGGGCACTCTCTTGTGGCCGGTTGACCAGTGTGTGATTTGAATAGGTCCTTAAAATCAGCTTTACTCACTAGCCACCATTTAGCTAGGTCATTGTACATGCATTACACAGACATATGCGCTTTCCACAAAAAATTCCATTTGATAATCAACAGCAGTTCTTGCAAGACAGACACATTTAGTCACTGGGGACCCTCCCCATGGGTGGGTGCCCCCTCCCAAGTAAAAGCGCAAATCAGAATCTTATGGTTGGAAAATTCAGTTCCCAAAGTTCACACAGCCATAACTGTCAGGAGCTTGGACACAAAAATTTAGTCAATTCGGGTAGACAGGGAACCCTGAAAATAAGTATGACCTCCTGTAGGATGTCGCATTCTATATAGACATTAGTTAGTAACGCATTCTGCACAACAGAATTCAAACAATTAGAGTCAGTGAAAAGTTTCTCAGTCTGCAGTCACCAATCAGTTCTCATTGCGGTTAAAATCTCCACCCCATACAAGATGAGAAGTATGTAGATAGGGTTGGACTGCCTTAAACAAATTCACTCAATCCGCCTTCATTTGAGAGCATAAATTGATATAAAGCATGATCTATCTCAGCCCAAAGAGGCATTAAAAGCTATGGCCTGGATAAGATGAATCTCAACCAGTCTGGTTACCCGAATATCAGTGTTATTGAGTAAAATCCCCACCCCATCACAGCGTTCCATCCCTATGGACCCAAATGATGGGCACTTTGTCCACAACCTAGATGCCTGGGTTAATTCAAATTGGGTTTTTAAGCATGTATCCTGTAAAAAAAGAATGTGGGCTGTAGTAGCATGTAAAGCCATGGGAGTAGAGAGCCTCTTACCAAAACTTGTCATGCTATTCACATTTATAGTGGCAACATGAAGGGACACTATCAAGAATACAAAGAGGAGAAAAAGAATCATAAAACAATTCATTTTATGACATCCTGAGACCTCCTCTTCTATTTGGACTTACTGGGAAGTGCCAGCTCGACCTGGGGAACATTCCATGTCAGAGGAAAAATCCATTTGGGAGGATTGGATGGAGGAAGCCTCAGTGTCCCCATCCTCAACATCAGAGTCACCCGAGTCTGCCTTCTAGGCCAAAGCTCCAAGCCTGTTATGGTATATCAAATCTGTGGCTCCTCCTCTCCCTTTTGGCCTGGGTGTGCTAGTGACTTTAGATTGCCTTTGTTTCCCTTTTGTAGGGACAGCGACAAATTCAGCAGGAGAGGGGGTGTCATTTTGTCTGGGGGAGTTTGAGGGGTGGACTGGTCAAGCAAGGCAGTATCCTTGGTATGTCCAGACTGGGTAAGGTCAGTAAGGGGAACAGACGTAGGCAGAACCACAGCGGAGGTGCCAGGAAGAGAACTATCATTAAGGCCAGGGGATGTAAGATATGGAATTTTGTCAGGAGATGCAGAAGGATCAACATCAAATGCCTGGCTGAGATTCAAAACTGCATTTCCTCTAACTGGCCGAGGCTGAACCCAGAAAAGATGGAGGCACTGGTGATTGCACCTGGTCACAGGTGTGATCGGGATGCCACTGGAGTGGCTACAAGTTTGGTCCTGGGGTCCACGCAATTATTGGTGTCTCCCAAGGTGAAAAATCTGGGCATCATCCTCGATGACAGGCTGACACTTGAGGCTTAGGTGTCACCTGTTGTCAGCAGTGATTTCTACCACTTGAGGAATGCTGCCCGAATTAGATCTTTGATTCTTCCAGAAGACTTGCCATCAATGGTGCATGCCTTTGTGACCTCCAGGCTAGACTACTGTAATGTAATGCTCTATACTTTGGGGTCAATGGAGGGATCCTCCGAAAACTGCAGCTGGTGCAGAACGCAGTGGCGAGGTTGCTGATGGGTCTTCCTAGGTCTTGTCACATGATCTCAGACCTGCGGGATATGCACTGGCTGCCTGTCAAGTGGAGGATCATCTTCAAGGTGGGTTTGCTCACCTATAAGGCCCTATACCGACTGGGCCCTGGCTATCTATCTGATCTCTTTATTCCAGCCATCCTTGTGTACTCCCTTCACTCCTCCATCGAGGACCTCCTTGCAGTTCTGAGAGTCAGTCTGAAAACCTCAGGAGATCACTCTTTTGAGGTGGCCAGCCCAGACCTCTGGAACTCACTGCCAAAGTCCTTGAGGGAGGCCCCATCGGTGGAGATATTCAAATGGGGCTTGAAGACCTATATTTTTAATAAGACATTTTTAGAGAGTTTTTTAAATATATTACTGTATTTATTGTATTAGATTTATTATTTTTTTACTGTTGTTTATACTACCATGCCCTTGCTTATGCAATGGCACCCAGAGCCTCTGGGACTGGGTGCCACATACAAATAAACTCTTACTTGCTTACTTACTTACCAGCAGGAACTGTGGTCAAGTGTTTCTGCTGGGCTTGGGAAACCATGTCTTCCTGAGATTGGGTACTGTCCCTATTATGGGATGCCCAGGGGTATTTGGCATAGGAGTCCCATAATGTCACCCACCTCTCATAAATTGCAAAAAAAAACTTGTTCTGGCAGTCTTTCACCAAGTGGCCAAAAACTAGGCAGTGGGATCAAAAGCCACATTTAAAGCATGTTACTGACTGACACTGGTAGAATAAAATTCCCCTCTCCCTACCAAAATAGAATGTGCAGGGTAAGTGCATAGAACCTAAATAAGATTGCAGTAACTTTACTCGGATTCACCACCCCCTAGTCCAGATTTGTTCAGAATCAATAACTGGTTCAGGGGGGTCCAAGATTTCACACCTGCGTCTCAACCAGCACAAAATATCAGCAATGTTCACTCCCTCATTCTGGAAAAGAACTGTAATAGTCTGGATTGTAGGGTGAGCAAGGGGTGCAGTCATGAAACAAATCCATAAGGGTGAATCCTTGTTCCAGTTAAAGTAAGTCCAGAATCTATCTAGTACTGAAACAAGCTTAAAACTAATATCAAAACTAGAATCACCCACCTTGATCAAGGCATAAAACTCTGATGTCTGAAACTGACAGGACTCTTTCAGTAATTTTCTGGCCACATAAACTCTGATAGAGGGAAAATCCACACCCCCTTTGTAGATAAGGCACACAGCCTTTCTTCAAGGAACCAGTCCTCCATGGGACTGGAATAGTTCCTCATACTGTCTGGGCCATGGGCGAGTCATAGTAAGAGGTTGGTGGAGGGCAGGAGCACTCCTGACTTCTGGGTGATTCTCATTCAGCTGTGCAGGAATTAGACTGCTGACTCCTGTGAGAGGTGGGGGCAGTAATGTCAATGAGAGCAGATTCCAGAAAGACAACAGAGGGGTCTGAAACCATGAGTTCTGAAGACAAGGTAGTAGGATTAGAAATAGTAGGTTGTGATTCAAACCCAGGTAGTCCTGCTCCAGGCAAGTCAATGTGCACACACTCCGGGAGCAGAGCAGACCAACTCATGATGTTCAGCGGGAGAGGGACAGAAAGATCCACTAACACTGGATCAGATTCAGAATCAGCAATTGGGCTTGTTGGTGTGCTGTGGTATTTTTGTACTGATGGGTCAGAGTTGTCCGGGACCCTCACCCCACACACCCCAGTTCCAGTTCATTTCCAGTTTGCTTCCAGGAGAGCCTGTTCAGGGACCAAGACAAACACTGTGAAGGCTGGTTCAAGCAAGCTTCTCTCCAGGGCTTGCAAGCACCCTGCTCACTGATGTCCAACTGAGCAAATGGAGCAGCCATGGCTACCATAGGAATCAGCAAGGATGGAACCACCATCAGAGGCACAAAAGCAACCATGGGAGGTAAGTCTTGATGTAAATGATTTATCTCCTGGGTGAAACGAAGTTCCTCCTCAGGAATCCTGGCAAATAATACATGCTTTTTTCAATCCCATTCCAAATACAGCACCTGTGTAGCTTTCTCCAAACTGTCGGCAGTCAGAATCTTTGGACCACAAACTGCTCCCATTCCAAAAGATGCACTGTCAGACTCAGCACTGGTATCCATCAACACTGAAACCTCCGTGAGTGCAACAGCTTGGGTAGAGGTCAATTCCACATTCACCATGAACATAGCAGCCTCCTCTCCTTCCTCCATGATATTGGCCATCTTGATAAGATGATCAAGCGTTCCTCTTACAGGAAGAGTAGGGGAACTGTTTATTAAAGAAAAAAAGCAATGATTAATGATACATAACAGGCATAGCAAAGATAAACAATCCTATTGGCATGAAATTAAACAACGTGTAGGAAAGACTATACATATATATATATATATATATATATATATATATATATCCAACGCTACCGCTGATTGCCATAAACATAAACATACAAGGGAACAAAGGGGGCAACTGAAATAAATAAAAAGGTTAAAGGAAATATGACTTGCAAAGAAAATACAAGCCATCCCAGCTTGGAATATGGTATTAATGGTGTGTCTTTGAAAAGGTCATCAATAAAGAGGCCATAGGAAGTGTTTCCAATGGCGGATCCATGCTGTTGGTGAAAGGCATCATAGAAACATAGAAATATAGAATTTGATGGCAGATAAGGACCGCTTGGCCCACCTAGTCTGCCCATTTTCCTACCTAACAGATAAGCTGCAGATCCTAGTTAACCTACAGCTTACTTCCTCCTACCCCCCACTAGGACTGCCTTATGTCTTTCCTATGCATTCTTGAATTATCCCACTGTTCTTGACTCCATGAACTCCTCAGGGAGGCTGTTCCATGCATCCACAACCCTCTCTGTGAAAAAAATACTTCCTCACATTACCTCTGAGTAGTCCCCCCTCTATCTTCAAATTGTGCCCCCTTGTTCTTGCACATCTCTTTTTCTGAAAGATGCTACCCTCTTGGACTTTGTTGAACTGCTTGAGGTACTTGAAAGTTTTTATCATGTCCCCTCTCTCCCTTCTTTCCTCAAGGGTATACATATTAAGCTCCTTTAGTCTATCTTCATATGTCTTCTGGTGCAGACCATGCACCATTTTAGTTGCCCTCCTCTGGACAGCCTCCACTCTGTCTATGGGGTCTCCAGAACTGCACACAGTACTCCAGATGGGGTCTCACCAACTGTCTGTACAGAGGGATAACAACTTCCTGTTTTCTACTATTGATGCCTCTCCCAATGCACCCCAGTATCCCCCCAACCTTCCTTACTGCCTTCTCACATTACTTGACCACCTTTAGATCATCTGATATAATTACCCTGGTCCCTTTCCACTTTTACTGTTGTCAGTATCTCACCCCCCCCCATTGTGTACTCTTCCCCTGGATTTTTGTTTCCCAGGTGCATTACCTTGCACTTCTCTGCATTGAATCTGAGCTGCCATACATTTGACCATTCCTCCAACCTTGCCAAGTCCTTTCTCATCCTTTCCACTCTATCCTGTGTATCAACCCTGTTGCAGATCTTTGTGTCGTCTGCAAAGAGACATACTTTTCCTTCCAGTTCCTCTGCAATGTCACTTATAAAGACATTAAAAAGGACCGGTCCCAGTAGTGAACCCTGCGGTACCCCACTAGTAACCCTCCTTTCTTCACTGTGGACTCCGTTTACTACTACCCTTTGCGTCCTGTTGTCTAGCCAATTTTTTATCCAGGCTACCACCTTGGGACCCACTCCAAGGCAGGCTAACCTGGGTATTAATCTTTTGTGTGGGACTGTATCAAATGCCTTGCAAAAATCTTGGTAGGCCACGTCCACAGCCCCTCCCTGGTCTACTACTTTGCTCACCCAGTCAAAGAAATCTATTAGATTCATCTGACATGACGTTCCCATCGTGAATCCATGCTGCCTTGGGTCCTGTGCCCCACTGGCCTCTAGGTACTCAACAATTCTTTCCTTCAGAAGTGATATCATTTTCCCTACCACTGAGGTCAAACTAACTGGTCTGTAGTTTCCTACCTCTGCCCTGCTCCCACTTTTGTGAAGAGGAATCACATCTGCCCACCTCCAGTCCTCAGGTACTACCCCATCCTCCCATGATTTGTTAAAGACAGTAGTCAGCGGTGTCACTAGTTCTACCCTTAGTTATTTTCGAATTCTTAGGTGAATCCCATCAGGCCCCATTGCTTTGTCCACCTTCAATTTTATTAGTTCTTTCAGAACCCTTTCTTCTGTAAATGGACTGTTATCGACCCCCCATCTTCAGAGTGTTTCTCTTGTTTGGTTTAGGTACCTCCCCCTCTTCTTTCTTTGTGAATACTAAGCAGAAATGTTCTTTCAGTATCCCAGCTTTTTCACTGTCACCCTCTGCCCATATTCCTTCCCCTTTATTAAGCCTCAGTATCTCTCCTTTGGTCTTTCTTCGCTCCCTAATGTATTTATTAAAGGTCCTATCCCCCTTCTTAACAGAATTGGCTATCCTTTCTTCGGTTTGGGTCTTTGCTATTCTGACTGCCTTCCCTGACTCTTTCTGCTTTAACTGATAAAATTCTCTGTCCTGCTCCTTCTGTGATTCCTTATATTTCCTGAATGCTATCCTTTTCTCCTTAACCTTCCCTGCTGCCTCTTTTGAGAACCATAGCGTTTTTTTCCTTCATTGTGTTTTGTTGTTTAGCTTTACACAAAGGCTTGTTGCCTCTGTGATGACTGTTTTGATTACTCCCCATTGTTCCTCCACCCCTCCTTCTTGCCTGCTTGCTAGTGCTTTTCTGAGGCACTCTTTCATTTTCCCAAAGTCAGCCCTCCTAAAGTCCAATACTCTTGCTTTTGTATGACTTGATTTTATGGTTGTGTTTATCGTGAACCACACTGTTTGGCGGTCGTTTGTTCCCAGATGGCTACCCACTGCTAAATCTGAGATTCTTTCTCCATCCCCATTTGAGAGTACCAGGTCTAAGATTGCTCCCTCCTGAGAGGGTACCAATACTAGCTGTCTGAGGCATGCCCCTTGTAGGGCATCTAGAATGACCCTGCTCTTGGATGTGCCTGCAGCAAAGGTGCTCCAGTTAACATCTGGCATATTCAGGTACCCCATCAACAATATCTCCCTTTTTTCTGCCATTCTAAGGATGCCTTCTATCATTTCCTTGTCCATTCCCTCCCCCTGAGATGGAGGTTTGTACACAACCCCCATGTGGATTGTGGTGCCATTTCCTGTCCCCAGGGTGACCCAGAGTGCCTCATGTGTTCCTTGTTTACTCTTTAGTTCTGTTGCTTTGATCCCTTCCTTTACATAGAGAGCTACTCCTCCTCTTCTTTTACCATCTCTTTCCCTCCTGTAGATAGTGTACCCTGGTATGTTGACATCCCAGTCATGGTTCTCTATGTACCATGTTTCTTTGACTGCCACAATATCAAGACAACCCTCTTCCATCAAGGCCACTAGGTAAGGGAGCTTGTTACACAGACTACGGGCATTGGTACTCATCATGCTCCACTTTTTGATGGCCTTACCCCTTTTAGCCCCATCCCTGTCCTTACTGCCTTTGCCTTTTTTTACATTCACCTCTGTCCTGCTCCCTAATGACTTCTCTACCTTGGTGTTTACCTCACTAATTACTGTGTTTTGTGGGAGGAGGCTGGGATTTCCTACTCCTTTTAGTGTCTCCCCCCTTGGCTATTTTAAATGTTTGCCAATGAAGCATTTAAACCTCTCACCTAGGATCCTGGTTCCCCCCGGACAGATGCAGACCATCATGCCAGTATAGGTCTGCATCCCTCCAGGTGGCTCCCCAGTCCCCAATAAAGCCAAAACCCTGAGCTCCACACTAGTTTTTCAACCATTAATTGAATTCCCTGGTGAGGAGTACCCTAGCATCACCCTTGCCATAGACAGGTCACACCTCTGAGAAGATTACTGCATGCACTTCTTGTCTAAGGCCCCTCGCCAACTCTACAAACTCCTCTTGCATGGCTCTGATCCCATTCCTAGCCAGGTCATTTGTCCCAAGGTGGACAATGACATCCAGCTCCCTCCCTCATGCAGCTGCTCCCATGATCCTGAGGATTCGCTTCCTGTCCCTCCAAGCCATGGCGCCAGGCAGTCACCTCACCTCCCTCTCCCCTTCCTCCCCCACTTCTACCCACCTAATTGAGTCCCCCACCAGGAGTTGTTCCTTCCCCTGTGGGGTCCCATGCCACCCTCCTGTGGGTCTCCTTTGTGAAGGTTCCCAGCATCCTCCTCCTTGGTCTCCACTGCAGGTGCCTTCATAGAGGTACCACTATCCATCAGAAGAGTGCATGAATTGTGGAGAGGTACAGCTGGAGGGATGCAACTCTGTTCCACCACCCTCTCCCTCCCTGAGCCCACCCTGGTCCAGCCTCTTCTCTTTCTTGGCAACCTCTGAGATAGTGACATTGGCCCTGGTCATCCCTAGGTGGGAGAGGAAGTTTCATGAATCCTAACCAGGTCAGCCTGGAGACAGGCAACCTCCGCCCTCAGACCAGAGAGGTGCCTACAAATAGGGCAGCATTGCAACCTCCATAATGTCTCCTGAAACACTGCCGCCCCACAGTCATTGCACTGCACCACTCCTATCATGTCTTATTTTGTGTCCCCTCTCCTGTTTCTCCATATGCTTACTCTCTCCTCTCCTTACAACTCTCACCCTTCCTGTTCTGGGACAGCAACTTCATATATTCTTCAGTAGATCCTTCTTCCTTGCTCAGTGTCAGACCACCAGCAGCAGGGGAGGGAAAGCGAGCTACATTTTCCTTTAGGATTGACAAAACAAATGTTTCTGTATGATATTTCCCTTCCTACTGCCAAACAAGAAGTTCATGTTGTCAGTCAAATCCAGTGGCTACAAAAGTAAAACTGGCTTAGGGTGGGTGGAGAGGTGGGATGGAGGGCAATTAATAAGAAAAAATGCTAGCAACAGAAAGTTGTAATTGGAGTCACCTGCTTTTATAGTGTCTAAGCCACACCCTCAATTAAGCTCTCTCTCCTCGTACTAGTTTAGCAAAGAAAGTTGATACAGTACCCTTCCCAGCACAAAACACACACTTACTTTCTTTCTTTTCTTTTTTTAACCCTAAATAAGACCCCTTCTACTTCTAATAATGTATCTGTCTGCTTAATTTCAACAAACACCGTCTCCTGCTGAGATGGAAGTGTTAAATTAGAAAGAAAATGGTAGCTAATTTTAGTTAGTTGCTTTCTGCTCTACAAGCAAGATTTCTGTCTTCCAAAGGCTAGCAACAGGAAGTTGTAATTGGAGTCACCTGCTTTTATAGTGTCTAAGCCACCCCCCCAATTAAGCTCTCTCTCCTCCTACTGGTTTAGCAAAGTAAGTTGATACAGTACCCTTCCCAGCACAGAACACACACTGACTTTATTTTCTTTGTTTTAACCCTAAATAAGACCCCTTCTACTTTTTTTTTTTTTATATTTGAAACTATTAAGGACTGGAACTTTATTTTTTTTAAATATATATATTTTTTTAAGTAAGAGCATTACAGAGAAAAACCACCAATAAACTTTTAACATTTCAACAACAAACAGTTGTTTAATACAATACATTGCTATAATAATAGTGAATTTTCAAGATATCACTTCATTGAAAGTGTATTGCCATGAAGAAACTCTATCAACCTGACTCCAAACTTTCATTTGCAAAACAATTCAGTTCCTGGCCTTTATGATTCAAAAATTAGACTTTTTTGTTATCTTTAGAAAAGGCTACCTCTTGAACTGTTAGGGCTAGAGACTTACTTTTTTTTTTTCAATTCACACTTTATTCACAACATTTCCACAATTCAGGAGGCAGTGAAACAAGTATGAATAGCCAGTTAGTAGTAAAATCCAACACTGCCCCTGGACCCCCCCACTCCTCCCCGGCACAGCAGTTCCCTTGAATACTGTAGTAGCTAGTTAACCGTGACGATCTCATACTTAATATGATGGCATGTGCACCAATTACACTTTAAATCCTAGCGGTGATAATTAAAGTGTGACGGGGATCCCATATAGACTTATACTTGTGTAACCTGTTCTGAAGGCTTGCTATCACCTTCTCTGTGCGGAGATTAGCAAGGATTTCATGTATCCATTCCTGATATGTTGGACAATTCCCGTCTTTCCAATGCCTGAGAATATTTTTTTGACCGAGAGTGCAATCATGGAAATGTGAAATCTCCGAATCTTAACCTTAATAGAAGACAAATCTCCCAAAAGGCAAATATCCGGAGTAAAACAGTCCTGTAATCCTAATAAGGGGTTCAGGTGGGTTTTAATTAAATCCCATAACAAAGCTATCTTGGGGCACGACCAGAATATGTGAAAAAGCATCCCAGCTTCCTGGGAGCATCTAGTGCACTTGTCAATATCGAAAAGGAACCATTTAGCCAGTTTAACTGGTGTGTAATACATATTGTGCAAAATATGGAATTGCATGAGACATAATCTATCTTGGGACACGTATTTGTGACAAAACATCCAGAGAGCTGACCAATTGAAAGTGGACTGCGGGAAAAATGGGATTCAAAAGCTAGTGGGACCATTGCCACTCCCAAACCGCCATAGATACAATACCTGATATATCTTAGAAATAACCCCTGGGGATTTGAGAAGGGAAGAAAGTTCAGGTACCAATGCAAAGACTGATGGGCCGGGAGGGACTTTACCAAACACCGTGATTAACAAATGTTTCAATTGACAAACCCTAAATGACTGAGAGTCAGGAATGTTGTACCTTCTGAGAATCTCGGTTACCGAGAGCCAAGCCCCCGAGCCGTCCAATAAAGAGGAGGCTATCCCTTCACCTAACTGAGGTAACCATGTACAAGAAATTACTTGCTTATTTATGGTGAAAGCTGGAGAATTCCAGATGGACTGAGACAGGTCTGTACTCAGATTATATCTTAGAAACGAACACAGCTGTGAGTGAACCTTCAATGAGGTCATGAGAGTGGGGCATTTACTAACATTCTGTAAAAGGGAGACTTTTACAAAGAGCATGGTCGAAGGATCCATGTTCATAGCCTGAATATAGTCTAGTTCAATGTTAAGCCAGGCTGGTCTCAGATTTTCCGGACCAGGCCTTACCCATTTCAGGTACTTAGCGAGATGACTAGCCCAGTAATAAATTGCCAAATGAGGAATCCATAACCCCCCTTCGTTTTTGGCAGCAGCTAATTTGTGATAGTCCAGCCTGGAGTGTTTATTAGACCATATAAAATTAGTGAAAAGCTTATGCATTTTCTGAAACCAGGGTACAGGAACAAACGAGTTGAGATGTGATAGGGGATAAAAATACAGGGAAATACATTCATCTTTATTATATTAATGTGGCCCCATAGTGAAATCAGAAGCTTATCCCATCTCTCTAGGTCCTGCACAATAATCTGAGAAAGAGTTTCTAAGTTTTCTTTAAACCATAGGGAAGTGTTACGTGTTAACTTGATACCCAAGTATTTGATAACACGGGGAGACCAACACAATCCCAAGGGGATGATGTCTGTCTTAAAAACCTTGTGATTAAGGGAAAAAAAGGACATCTTGTTTGCGTTCAACTTATAATTCGAAAAACAGCTAAATTTGACTATCTCACTTAGCATATTTGGGATAGAAGTTACCGGGTGGGAGAAATGGAGGAGGAGATCATCAGCATATGCTGTTATCTTCACCACATTATTCTGGATCAGAATACCTTGTATTCCCGTGTTATTAAGAATATTTTGAATAAGGGGTTCTAAATAAAGATTAAATAATAGGGGGAAGGGGACAACCCTGTCTCATACCTGAATGTAGCAGGAAAGATTTTGAAAAAGCCCCATTACCTGAAATCCTTGCAGAGGGAGACCGATACAGCGCCCTTATCCAGCCTATAAAAATGGCAGGAAACCCAAAAGCTCTGAGAACTTGGAATAAGTAATTCTAGTTTACCCAGTCAAATGCCTTCTTGGCTTCCAAGGAGACCAAACCTGCAAGAAAGGTGGCATCTCTGGACTCCAAAAAGACATGAGAGAGGGTACGTAAATGGTCTAGGATGAATGTCCCCTCATAAACCCAACCTGAGACATACCAATCAGATCTGGGAGAACCAGCGTTAGCCTATCCACTAATATCTTCGAAAGAATTTTGACATCCTGATTCAATAGGGATATTGGCCTGTAACTCTGAACCAATTCAGGGTCTTTGTCTGGTTTGGGTAATAGAACTATTAAGGCTTCAAACAAGTGAGTGTCTACTGCAGCCCCGGAGAGAATGTGAAGGTAGAGCCGGTGGAGTACAGGCAATAATTGCTCCCTGAAAACTTTATAAAATAAAGTGGAAAACCCATCTGGTCCCGGAGCTTTATCTGAGGGCATGGCCATTATAACAGCTGAAATTTCCTCCTGCAATAGAGGAGAGGATAAAAATTTGGGGGGGGAATTTGCCAAGGAAGGCAGGTTAGAATCCCTAAGGTACTTTTCCAAATCCTCTATGGGAGGAGGGCTATCCATGTCCCTATATAGCTGGTCATAATAAGTAGCAAATTCCTGCACAATCTCTAAAGAGGGATACTCTCAAGGAACCGTCTGCTTGTGCCCTAATAGGAGGTATAAACCTTGCAGTCTCCTGCTGTTTTAAACATAAGGCCAATAGGTGCCCCGCTTTTTCTCCTTGATCCGTGAAACTTGCTTTGGTACGAATGATAGCCAACTCCACTTTCTCTCTTAATAATTCTAAATATCTATCTTTAACTACTAATAATTTCTGCCTCTCCTCCTTGGAAATATTGTTTGGCTGTCTAGATTCTAGTTCCTGAATTTGAGACAATAACGATAATAACTCTGCTTCTTGAGCCCTCTTCTTCTTTGTAGCTAAACTAATGAGAATACCCCTAATATAAGCCTTAAAAGCTCCCCATATAATGTCCAGTGTAGCACTTTCTAAAGGGTTGGTAGAGAAAAAAAAAATCAATCTGATCTTTCACTAGTCAACAGTATTCTCCTCCATCAATGCTGCTCATTTAGTTTCCATTGGGTCTCTTTCTTGGGAATATTAGAGAAATCCAGATTACTTAACACCAGAGAATGATCAGATACAGGGCCTGGTTGAATCGAGGTGGATGACACACCCGGAAAGAGCTCATGAGAGACCAGAAGGTAATCAATGCGAGACTCATGAGCTGTGTACCGTGAACTAAAGTAATTCCTGAATTAGGATGCAAAACTCACCATACGTCACACAGTCAGCATTGATCCAGTAATTCCTTGAAAGCTCTTTTTCTCCGGGACAGTCCCTCGACATTCCCAGACCTGTCTATGTTAGGGTCCAGAACCCGATTAAAGTCTCCCCCATAATAATGGGAATAGGGAGTAAGAGGAGAATAGCGGAAGTCAATTTTCTCGAAAAAGGTGGGATCGTCCACATTTGGACCGTAAATGCTGCCAAGCAAGAGTGGCATGGCCCAAAGGGTACCCTGAACTAGAACATACCTTCTCTCTGAATCCCCAAAAACCTGAGTGGGAATAAATGGAATATCTCTATTAACCAGCATCATGACACCACAACTACTGGTTGAGCCTGAGGCATTAAAGACCTGCCCCACCTGTTGTCTCCTGAGTTGTAGTGCCTCAGTATCTAGCAAGTGAGATTCTTGTAAAAATGTAATCTGCGCACGGAGCAAGCTCAGGTGTTTAAGCATCTGATATTGCTTAGGTTTTCTCCTAACCCTCTTCACATTCCACATAGCTAGGTTAATACTACTAGCCATCTTTGTTAACAAAACAAGCCAGAGGTTAACCTTTGACAGCTACTACTATTATGATCCACGTACTCCTGTTCCACTAAAACTGCTGTGCCATCCTCCCGCCCCAACCCCCAATCCTGCCAAACTAACCTTTCCACCCCTCAAGTAACACCCAATCACAAACTAGCGTTACTAAACCCAAACTATTGCCTTCTGCCCCACCTCCCCACCCTAACTGTCACCAACAACGCTCAGCAGCTTACCATTCCTCCTCCCCAGCCCCCGACATTACCCCCTAAACCCTAAGAAAAAAAAAGAGAAGAGAGATCTTTGAGCCCTCCTACCTGAAAACAACAGGAGGTAAATGACCTAAGTAACAGTAACCATATGTGCGGTCCACAGGTGATCCACTCCAGATGATCCATGGGAGTAACACTGTATAATAGAACTAGGATGCTAGGATTAGTGAGAGTTATCAACCCTCAAGCCTTACCTGCTGAAAGGAATGCACCTCGATGAATGCTATTAAGACCAGACCACAGGCAATATATCCAGTTCCCACGTGGGACTCACCCACACAGGAAACACTTGGCCCCACCAAATGGATTCAGCCAGGCCCCATTCATAATAGAGCACTTATACCAGGGCAAACCCCCCATCACAGGCCATTGAAATCATTGGGCCCTATTTCAAAGAGGTTCGAGCTCCCTCTGGTGGTACAGAAACGAAAGCTCATAGTAAGGTGCTGTAGAGAGAATGCCCTGAGAGCCTCTCTGGGCAACCCACCAAAAGATGGGCATTAAAACCCAACGGGGTACACACCAAAGGCCTTAACTGGACCAAATCCCTCTCACATGCTTGCAAGGGAGGTACTAACCAAAACATTACAAAATTACTCTCCCCAATGCCTGAAAAGATAAACTTAAACAGTCATTTTAAAAGAAATCAGAGTCCCAGATAAAACTAAATCATAAGCAACCATATAAAGTCCAGAAAATATTTAAAGAAATTGTGTCCCTTAAGCCCACTAAACAGGCTTGGATGGAAATTTAGCAACTATGTATATTCATCCCCGAAGAATCCTCCAAGTGGCAGCCAGATACCTCCAACCCAGAACTCTTCCCTTGACCTGGCAGGAGGCCTCTCAAGTATCCCAGAAAAGATTAGGTAGGGACAGCTGTAGACCAGAAACCGCAGCCTCAGGATCCTCATAAGAAACCCATGTACCAGCTACTTGCACCTGTAGCCTGGCCGGGTATGCCATACGAAACCTAAAACCTCTGCAATAATTTTAGAGATGACTGGATGAAATGCTTTGAGTTTTAGATGGACAGAGCCCGGCAAGTCCTGCGCCAGCCTGAGTTTGACTTGTTCCCATCTCACTTCCTGGATTTCTCTAACTTTGGACAACAAATGCTGCCTCTCCAAGTAATTCAAAAATCAGCATATTATAGGGTGAGGTATAGCTCCAGGGGGGGGCTTCGGCCTCAGGGATCTATGGGATCTCTCGATTATGTATTTAGCCCCAAAATGCGAGGGGCCAGCGATTTTCTCCACCAATTTCTGGACAAATGCTATGGTGTTCTGACCCTCTTCTCCTTCCGGCAGCCCCAAGATCACACTATTATTTCTATGACTATGACCTTCAAGATCTTCCAGCTTAGCTTCAAAACGTGCAAGTTTCTGCCGCATAGCAGCCATCCCAGGCTCGAACCTCTCTGCTTGTTTCTACAAAGAGGAGATCCTGGCGATATTATCCGCAGTTAAGACTGAGATCTCTTCAAGCTTTCTAGATAGAGATTTCATCTCTGATGCCATTTCTTTTATTTCTTCCTGAAAGGGCTTGAATTCCTCGAAGAATCTGCTTAACGTGAGTGGCTCCTGCTCCGTGCCCTGATTTGCAGCCTCTGGCTTACCAGTTTCACTCAAGGCCCGTGATTTCTTCGGGGCCTTTTCCAGAGTAACAGGTGGGGTATGATTTTGAGGCACCCATTTCATATAAGCCTCAATTCTCTCTCAGATCCCCCCAGCAGGAACACTCAATGCTAGGAAGACAGTAGACCTTAAAAATATAGGGTTTTAGGCTTGTTAAATGGTCTAAAAAACACTTTTATCAAGTCGGGAGGCTGGAGCTATACAGAGGAGATTCTACCCGGTTCCCTGCATCACATAGTCCCACGACCCATTCTACTTCTAATAAAGTATCTGTCTGCTTAATCTCAACAAACACTGACTCCTGCTGAGATAGAAGTGTTAAATTAGAAAGAAAATGGTAGCTTCTTTAATTAGCTGCTTTCTGCTTACAAGCAAGATTTCTGTCTTCCAAAGGCTAGCAACAGGAAGTTGTAATTGGAGTCACCTGATTTTATAGTGTCTAAGCCACACCCCCAATTAAGCTCTCTCTCCTCCTACAGGTTTAGCAAAGTAAGTTGATACAGTAGTCTATCCAGCACAGAACACACACTGACTTTCTTTCTTTTCATTTTTTAACCCTAAATAAGACCGCTTCTACTTCTAATAAAGTGTATGTCTGCTTAATCTCAACAAACACTGAATCCTGCTGAGATGGAAGAGTTAATTTAGAAAGAAAAGGGTAGCTTCTCCTAGTTAGTTGCTTTCTGTTCTACAAGCAAGATTTCTGTCTTTCAAAGGCTAGCAACAGGAAGCTGTAAATGGAGTCACCTGCTTTTATAGTGTCTAAGCCACACCTCCAATTAAGCTGTCTCTCCTCCTACTGGTTTAGCAAAGTAAGTTGATACAGTACCCTTCCCAGCACAGAACACACACAGACTTTCTTTCTTTTCTTTATTTCTTACCCTAAATAATAGTACTTCTTTACAGGACACTGGTTAGGCCCCAACTGGAGTACTATGTGCAGTACTGGAGGCCACACCTTCACAAGGACATTAAACAAATTGAGGCAGCCGAGAGAAGGGCAAAAAAAAGGTGCAGGGACTGCATCAGAAGACACATGAGGACAGATTAATGGAGCTCAATATGTATACCTTTGAGCAAAGGAGGGGGAGAGAGAGGTGATATAATCAAAACATTCAAACAGCTTAAGGGCATTAACAAGGTGAAAGAGTCTGACATGTTTAAATATAAGATAAATAGCAGGACAAGAGGAAACAGCATGAGATAAAATGGAGGCTGATTAAGGGGAAATGTGAGGAAATTCTTTTTCACAGAAAGAGTGGTGGATGCATGGAACGGCATACCTCAGGAAGTGGTGGCTATGAATACAGTGCTGGGCTTCAAATAGGCATGGGATAGGCATAATGGAGCAATACAGATGAGTATGGATAGATAGGCCACTGACAGAGCAAAGGCCAATGGCACATTTATAAGATAGAAAAAGAAATGGGCTGACTGGATGGGCCTTGCGGTCCTTATCTGCCATCAACCAATATGTTTTTATGTTAAATAAGACCATTTCTGCTTCTAATAAAGTATCTGTCTGCTTAATCTCAACAAACACTGACTCCTGCTGAGATAGAAGTGTTAAATTAGAAAGAAAATGGTAGCTTCTTTTAGTTAGTTGCTTTCTGCTCTACCAGCAAGATTTCTGTCTTCCAAAGGCTAGCAACAGAAAGTTGTATTTAGAGTGATGTGTTTTTATAGTGTCTAAGCCACACCCCCAATTAAGCTCTCTCTCCTCCTACTGGTTTAGCAAACTAAGTTGATATAGTATCCTTCCCAGCACAGAACAAACACTGACTTTCTTTATTTTCTTTATTTTAACCCTAAATAAGACCTCTTCTACTTCTAATAAAGTATCTGTCTACTTAATCTCAACAAACACAGACTCCTGCTGAGATTGAAGAGTTAAATTAAAAAGAAAAAGGTAGCTTCTCTTAGTTAGTTGCTTTCTGTTCTACAAGCAAGATTCCTGTCTTCCAAAGGCTAGCAACAGGAAGTTGTAATTGGAGTCATCTACTTTTATAGTGCCTAAGCCACACCCCCAATTAAGATCTCTCTCCTCCTACTGGTTTAGCAAAATAAGTTGATACAGTAGTCTATCCAGCACAGAACACACACTGACTTTCTTTCTTTTCATTTTTTAACCCTAAATAAAACCCCTTCTACTTCTAATAAAGTGTATGTCTGCTTAATCTCAACAAACACTGACTAGTGCTGAGATGGAAGAGTTAAATTAGAAAGAAAAAGGTAGCTTCTCTTAGTTGCTTTCTGTTCTACAAGCAAGATTTCTGTCTTTCAAAGGCTAGCAACAGGAAGCTGCAAATGGAGTCACCTGATTTTATAGTGTCTAAGCCACACCTCCAATTAATTTCTCTCTCTCCTCCTACTGGTTTAGCAAAGTAAGTTGATACAGTACCCTTCCCAGCACAGAACACACACAGACTTTCTATCTTTTCTTTTTTTCTTATGCTAAATAATAATCCCTCTTTACAGGGCACTGGTTAGGCCCCTTCTGGAGTACTGTGTGCAGTACTGGAGGCCACACCTTCACAAGGACATTAAACAAATTGAGGCAGCTGAGAGAAGGGCAAAAAAAAGGTGCAGGGACTGCATCATAAGACACATGAGGACAGATTAACAGAGCTCAATATGTATACCCTTGAGCAAAGGAGGGAGAGAGGTGATATGATCAAAACCTTAAAACACCAAAAGGGCATTAACGAGGTGAAAGAGTCTAACATGTTTAAATATAAGATAAATAGTAGGGCAAGAGGACACAGCATGAGATTAGATGGAGGCTGATTAAGGGGGAATGTGAGGAAACACTTTTTCACAGAAAGAGTGGTGGATGCATGGAACAGCCTGCCTCAGGAAGTGGTTGCTATACATACAGTGCAGAACTTCAAACAGAGATGGGACAGGCATAAGGGAGCAATACAGATGAGTATGAATAGATATGCCACTGACAGAGCAAAGGTCAATGGCACATTTATAAGATAGAAAAAGAAATGGGCAGACTAGAGGGGCCTTGCGGTCCTTATCTGCCATCAACCAATATGTTTCTATGTTAAATAAGACCTTTCTACATCTAATAAAGTATCTGTCTGCCTAATCTCAACAAACACTGACTCCTGCTGAGATAGAAGTGGTAAATTAGAAAGAAAATGGTAGCTTCTGTTACTTAGTTGCTTTCTGCTCTACAAGCAAGATTTCTGTCTTCCAAAGGCCAGCAACAGGAAGTTGTAATTGGAGTCACCTGATTTTATAGTGTCTAAGCCACACTTCCAATTAAGCTCTTTTCATTATTTTAACCTAAATAAGACCCCTTCTACGTCTAATAAAGTATCTATCTGCCTAATCTCAACAAACAGACTCCTGCTGAGATGGAAATGTTAAATTAGAAAGAAAATTGTAACTTTTTTTAGTTATTTGCTTGCTGCTCTACAAGCAAGATTTCAGTCTTTCAAAGGCTAGCAACAGGAAGCTGTAATTGCAGTCACCTGCTTTTATAGTGTCTAAGCCACACCTTCAATTAAGCTCTCTCCTCCTACTGGTTTAGCAAAGTAAGTTGATACAGTACCCTTCAAAGGACAGAACACACAATGACTTTATTTCTTTTCCTTTTTTTTAACCCTGGATAAGACCCCTTCTACTTCTAATAAAGTATCTGTCTGCTTAATCTCAACAAACACTGACTCCTGTTGAGAGTGATGTGTTAAATTAGAATGTAACTGGTAGCTTATTTTAGTAAGTTGCTTTCAGCTGTACAAGCAAGAATTCTGTCTTCAAAGGCTAGAAATAGTAAGTTGTAATTGGAGTCACCTGCTTTTACAGTGTCTAAGCCACACCCCCAATTAAGCTGTCTCCCCTCCTACTGGTTTAGCAAATTAAGTTGATACATTACCCTTCCCAGCACAGAAAACACACTGACTTTCTTTCTTTCCTTTTTTAAACCTAAATAAGACCACTTCTACTTCTAATAAAGTGTATGTCTGCTTAATCTCAACAAACACTGACTCCAGCTGAGACAGAAGTGTTGAATTAGACAGAAAATGGTAGGTTATTTTAGTTCGTTGCTTTCTGCTCTACAAGCAAGATTTCTGAATTCCAAAAGCTAGCAAAAGGACTATGTAATTGGACTCACCTACTTTTATACTTTATAAGCCACACCCACAGTTATGCTCTCTCTCCTCCTACTGGTTTAGCAAAGTATGTTGATACAGTACCCTTCCCAGCACAGAACACACACTGACTTTCTTTTCTTTCTTTATTCTTACCCTAAATAAGTCCCCTTCTACTTCTAATAAAGTATCTGTCTGCTTAATCTCAACAAAAACTGAGTCCTGCTGAAATAGAAGTGTTAAATTAGAAAGAAAATGGTAGCTTCTTTAATAAGTTGCTTTCTGCTTACAAGCAATATTTCTGTCTTTCAAAGGCTAGCATCAGGAAGTTGTAATTGAAGTCACCTGCTTTTATAGTGACTAAGTCACACTCCAATTAAGGTCTCTTTCCTCCTACTGGATTAGCAAAGTAAATTGATACAGTACTCTTACCAGCACAGAACACACACTGACTTTTATTCTATACATTTTTTAACCCTAAATAAGACACCTTCTACTTCTAATAAAGTACCTGCCTGCTTAATCTCAACAAACACTGACTTCTGCTGAGATAGAAGATTTAAATTAGAAAGTAACTGGTTGCTTCTCTTAGTTAGTTGCTTTCTGTTCTACAAGCAAGATTTCTGTCTTTCAAAGGCTAGCAACAGGAAGCTGTAAATGGAGTCACCTGCTTTTATATTGTTTAAGCCACACCTCCAAATAAGGTCTCTCTTCTCCTACTGGTTTAGCAAAGTAAGCTGATACAGTACCCTTCCCAGCACAGAACACACACAGACTTTCCTTCTTTTCTTTTTTTCTTACCCTAAATAATGCCTCTTTGCAGGACACTGGTTAGGTCCCATCTGGAGTATTGTGTGCAGTACTGAAGGCCACACCTTCACAAGGACATTAACCAAATTGAGGCAGTCCAGAAAAGGGGAGAAAATGTGGTGCAGGAACAGCATCAGAAGACACATGAGGACAGATTACCAGAGCTCAATATATATACCCTTGAGCAAAGGAGGGAGAGAGGTGATAAGATCGAAAAATTCAAACACCTTAAGGGCATTAACAAGGTGAAAGAGTCTAACATGTTTAAATATAAGACAGATAGTAGGACAAGAGGACACAGCATGAGATTAGATATAGGCCGATTAAGGGGGAATGTGAAGAAACTCTTTTTCACAGAAAGAGTGGTGGATGCATGAAACAGCCTAACTCAGGAAGTGGTTGCTATGAATACAGTGCATGTCTTAAAACGGGCATGGGATAGGCATAAGGGAGCAATACAGATGAGTATGGATAGATATGCCACTGACAGAGCAAAGGCCAATGGCACATTCATAAGATAGAAAAAGAAATGGGCAGACTGGATGGGCCTTGCGGTCCTTATCTGCCGTCAACCAATATGTTTCTTTGTTAAATAAGATGCTTTCTACTTCTAATAAAGTATCTGTCTGCTTAATCTCAACAAACACTGACTCCCGTTGAGACAGAAGTGTTAAATTAGAAAGAAAATGGTAGCTTCTTTTACTTAGTTACTTTCTGCTCTACAAGCAAGATTTCTGTCTTCCAAAGGTCAGCAACAGGAAGTTGTAATTGGAGTCATCTGCTTTTATAGTGTCTAAGCCACTCCTCCAATTAAGCTCTCACTCCTCCTACTGGTTTTGCAAAGTAAGTTGATACAGTACCCTTCCCAGAGCTGAACACACACTGACTTTCTTTCTATTCTTTATTTTAACCCTAAATAAGACCCCTTCTACTTCTAATAAAGTATCTATCTGCCTAATCTCAACAAACTCTGACTCTGGCTGAGATGGAAATGTTAAATTAGAAAGAAAATGGTAGCATCTTTTCATTACTTGCTTTCTGCTCTACAAGTAAGATTTCAGTCTTTCAAAGGCTAGCAAGAGGAAGCGGTAATTGGAGTCTCCTGCTTTTATAGGGTCTAAGCAACACCTCCACTTAAGCTCTCTCTTTCTCCTCCTACTGGTTTAGCAAATTAAGTTGATACAGTACCTTTCATAGGACAGAACACATAATGACTTTATTTCTTTTCTTTTTTTTTGTAACCCTGGATAAGACCCCTTCTACTTCTAATAAAGAATCTGTCTGCTTAATCTCTACAAAAACTGACTACTGCTGAGATATCAGTGTCAAATTAGAAAGTAACTGGTAACTTCTTTTAGTAAGTTGCTTTCTGCTCTACAAGCAAGAATTCTGTCTTCAAAGACTAGAAACAGTAAGTTGTAATTGGAGTCACCCCGCTTTTATAGTGTCTAAGCCACCCCCCCAATTATGCTTTCTCTCCTCCTACTGGTTTAGCAAATTAAGGCGATACATTACCCTTCCCAGCACAGAACACACACTGACTTTCTTTCTTTTCTTTTTTAAACCTAAATAAGACCCCTTCTACTTCTAGTAAAGTGTATGTGTGCTTAATCTCACCAATACTGACTCCAGCTGAGTCAGAAGTGTTGAATTAGAAAGAAAACGGTAGCTTCTTTTAGTTAGTTGCTTTCTGCTCTACAAGCAATATTTCTGTATTCCAAAAGCTAGCAACAGGACGTTGTAATTGGACTCACCTGCTTTTATAGTTTCTAAGCCACTCCTGCAATTATGCTCTCTCTCCTCCTAGTGGTTTAGCAAAGTAAGTTGATACAGTACCCTTCCCAGCATAGAACACACACTTTCTTTCCTTTACTTATTCTTACCCTAAATAAGACCCTTCTACTTCTAATAAAGTATCTGTCTGCTTAATCTCATCAAACACTGACACCTGCTGAGATAAAAGTGTTAAATTAGAAAGTAAATTGAAGTTTCTTTTAGTAAGTTGCTTTCTGCTCTACAGGCAAGATTTTTGTCCTCCAGAGGCTAGCAACAGGAAGTTGTAATTTGAGTCACCTGCTTTTATAGTGTCTAAGGCACACACCCAAGTAAGCTTTCTCTCTTCCTACTGGTTTAGCAAAGTAATATGATACAATACCCTTCCCAGCACAGAACACACACTGACTGTGTTTCTTTTCTTTAACCCTAAATAAGACCGCTTCTACTTTGATTAAAGTATCTGTCTGCTTAATCTCAGCAAACACTGACTCCTGCTGGGATAGAAGTGTTAAATTAGAAAGAAAATGGTAGCTTCTTTTAGTTAGTTGACTTCTGCTCTACAAGCAAGATTTCGGTTTTCCAAAGGCTAGCAACTGGATGTTATAATTGGAGTCACCTGCTTTTACAGTGTCTAAGCCACACCCCCAAATAAGCTCTTTCTTCTCCTAATGGTTTAGCAAAGTAAGTTGATACAGTACCCTCCCCAACACAGAACACACACTGACATTTTTTCTTTTCTTTAACACTAAATAAGACCCCTTCTACTTCGAATAAAGTATCTGTCGGCTTAATCTCAACAAACACTGACTCCTGCTGAGATAGAAGTGTTAAATTAGAAAGTAACTGGTAGCTTCTTTCAGTAAGTTGCTTTCTATTCTGCAAGTAAGATTTCTGTCATCAAGAGGCTAGAAACAGTAAGTTGTTATTGGAGTCATCTGACTTTATAGTGTCTAAGCCACACCCCAATTAAGCTCTCTCTCTCTCTCCTCCTACTGGTTTAGCAAATTAAATTGATACATTAATGTCTACTTAATCTCAACAAACAGTGACTCCTGCTGAGACAGAAATGTTGAATTAGAAAGAAAATGTTAACTTCTTTTAGTTAGTTGCTTTCCGCTCGACCAGCAAAATTTCTGTATTCCAAAAGTTAGCAACAGGATGTTGTAATTGGACTTACCTGCTTTTATAGATTGTAAGCCAGACCCACAATTATGCTCTCTCTCTCCTCCTATTGGTTTAGTAAAGTAAGTTGATACAGTGCCCTTCCCAGCAGAGAACACACACTGACTTTCTTTTCTTTCTTTATTCTTACCCTAAATAAGACCCCTTCTACTTCTAAAAAAACATCTATTTACTTAATCTCAACAAACACTGACTCCTGCTGAGATAAAAGTGTTAAATTAGAAAGTAAATGGAATCTTCTTTTTGGAAGTTGCTTTCTGCTCTACCTGCAAGTTTTCTGTCTTCCAAAGGCTAGCAACAGGAAGTAGTAATTGGAGTCACCTGCTTTTATAGTGTCTAAGGCACACACCCAATTAAGCTCTCTCTCCTCCTACTGGTTTAGTACAGTAAGTTGATACAGTACCCTTCCAAGCACAGAACACACACTGACATTGTTTCTTTTCTTTAACCCTAAATAAGACCCCTTCTACTTTGAATAAAGTATCTATCTGCTTAATCTCAGCAAACAATGACTCCTGCTGAGATGGAAGTGTTAAATTAGAAATAAAATGGTAGCCTCTCTTAGTTGCTTTCTGCTCTACAAGCAAGATTTCTGTCTTTCAAAGGCTAGCAACAGGAAGCTGTAAATGGAGTCACCTGCTTTTATTGAGTCTAAGCCACGCCTCCAATTAAGGTCTCTCTCCTACTACTGATTTAGCAAAGTAAGTTGATTCAGTACCCTTTCCAGCACAGAACACACAGAGACTTTCTTTCTTTTCTTTATTTCTTACCCTAAATAATAATCATTCTTTACAGGACACTGGTTAGGCCCCATCTGCAGTACTGCGTGCAGTACTGGAGGCCACTCCTTCACAGGGACATTAACCAAATTGAGGCAGTCCAGAGAAGGGCCAAAAAATGGTGCAGGTTCTGCATCAAAAGACACATGAGGACAGATTAATGGAGCTCAATAAGTATACACTTGAGCAAAGGAGGGGGAGAGAGGTGGTATGATTCAAACATTCAAATACCTCAAGGACATTAACAAAGTGAAAGACTCTAATATGTTTAAATATAATAAAAATATCAGGACAGGAGGACACAGCATGAGATTAGAGGGAGGCCGATTCAGGGGGAAGGTTAGAAAATTGTTTTTCTCAGAAAGAGTGGTGGATGCATGGAATGGCCTACATCAGGAAGTGGTGGCTATGAATACAGTGCAAGGTTACAAAGAGGCATGGGATAGGCATAATGGAGCAATACAGATGACTATGAATAGATAGGCCACTGACAGAGCAAAGGCCGATGGTACATTTATAAGCTAGAAACACAAATGGGCAGACTGGATGGGCCTTGCAGTCCTTATCTGCCATCAACGTCTATATTTCTATGTTAAATAAGACCCTTTCTACTTCTAATAAAGTATCCGTCTGTTTAATCTCAACAAACACTGACTTCTGCTGAGATAGAAGTGTTAAATTAGAAAGAAAATGGTAGCTTCTTTTAGTAAGTTGCTTTCTGCTCTACAAGCAAGATTTCTGTCTTCAAAAGGCAAGAAACAGTAAGTTGTAATTGAAGTCACCTGCTTTTATTGTGTCTAAGCCACTGCCCCCAATTAAGCTATCTCTCCTACTGGTTTAGCAAAGTAAGATGATACATTACCCTTCCCAGCACATAACAAACACTGACTTTCTTTCTTTTCTTTTTTAATCCTAAATAAGACTCCTTCTACTTCTAATAAAGTATATGTCTGCTTAATCTCAACAAACACTGACTCCTGCTGAGACTGAAGTGTTGAATTAGAATGAAAATGGTAGCATCTTTTAGTTAGTTGCTTTCTGCTCTGCAGGCAAGATTTCTGTCTTCCAAAGGCTAGCCACAGGAAGTTGTAAGTGTAGTCACCTGCTTTTATAGTTTCTCAGGCACACATCCAATTAAGCTCTCTCTCTCCTCCTACTGGTATAGCAAACTAAGTTGATACAGTGCTCTAATCAACACAGAACACACAATGACATTCCTTCTTTTCTTTAACCCTAAATAAGAAACCTTCTAATTAGAATAAAATATATGTCTGCTTAATCTCAGCAAACTCTGATGCCTGCTGAGATAGAAGTGTTAAATTGGAAAGAAAATGGTAGCTTCTTTTAGTTAGTTGCTTTCAGCTCTACAGGCAAGATTTCTGTCTTCAAAATGCTAGAAACAGTAAGTTGTAATTGGAGTCACCTGCTTTTATAGTGTCTAAGCCACACCCACAATTAAGCTTTCTGTCCTCCTACTGGTTTAGTAAATTAAGTTGATTCATTAATGTCTGCTTAATCTCAACAAACACTGACTCCTGCTGACATAAAAGTGTTAAATTAGAAAGAAAATGGTAGCTTCTTTTAGTTAGTTGCGTTCTGCTCTACAAGCAAGATTTCTGTCTTCCAAAGGCTAGTAACAGGAAGTTGTAATGGAGTCACCTGCTTTTATAGTGTCTAACTCACATCCCCAATTAAGCTCGCTCTCCTCCTACTGGTTTAGCAAAATAAGTTGATACAGTACTCTTCCCAATACAGAATACACATTGACTTTCTCTCTTTTCTTTTTTTAACCCTAAAAAAGACCCTTTCTACTTTGAATAAAGTATCTGTCAGCTGAATCTCAACAAACACTGACTGCTGCTGAGAAAGAAGTGTTAAATTACAAAGAAAATGTTTGCATCTTTAGTTAGTTTGATGTCTGCTCAACAAGCAAGATTTCTGTCGTCCAAAGGCTAGCAATAGGAAGTTGTAACTGGAGTCACCTGCCTTAATAGTGTATAAGCTACACCTCCAATTAAACTTTCTCTCCTCCTTCTGGTTTAGCAAAGTAAGTTGGTACAATACCGACCCCAGCACAGAACACACACTGACTTTCCTTCCTTTCTTTTTTAAACGTAAATAAGACCCCCTTCTACTTCTAATAAAGTATCTAGCTGCCTAATGTCAACAAACATGCTGAGATAGAAGTGTTACTTAGCAAGAAAATGGTAGCTTCGTTTAGTTAGTTGCTTTCTGCTCTACAAGCAAGATTTGTGTCTTGCAATCGCTAGCAACAGGAAGCTGTAATTGGAGTCACCTGCTTTTATAGTGTCTAATCCACTCCCCTAATTAAGCTCTCTCTCCTGCTACTGGTCTAACAAAGTAAGTTGATACAGTACCCTTTCCAGCACAGAGCACACACTGAATTGTATTGTTTTCTTTTTTTAACCCAACATAAGACCCCTTCTACTTCTATAAAGTATCTGTCAGCTTAATCTCAACAAACACTGACTCCTGCTGAGAAAGAAGTGTTAAATTAGAAAGAAAATGGTAGCTTCTGTTAGTTAGTTGCCTTCTGCACTACAAGCAAGATTTCTGTCTTCCAAAGCTAGCAACAGGAAGTTGTAATTGGAGTCACCTGTGTTTATAGTGTTTAAGTCACACCCCCAATTATGCTCTCTCTCCTCTTACTGGTTTAGCAAAGTAAGTTGATACAGTACCCTTCACAGCACAGAACACACACTGACTTACCTTCTTTCTTTCCTCTTTTTAACCTAAATAAGACCCCTTCTACTTACAATGAAGTGTATGTCTGCTTAATCTCAACTAACACTGACTCCTGCTAAGAAAGAAGTATTAAATTAGAAAGAAAATGGTAGCTTCTTTAGCTGGTTTGACGTCTGCTCTACAAGCAAGATTTCTGTCTTCCTAAGGGTAGTAACAGGAAGTTATATTTGGAGTCACCTGCTTTTATAGTGTCTTAGCCACAACCCAAATAAGCTCTCTCTCCTTCTACTGGTTTAGCAAAGGAAGTTGATACAGTACACTTCCCAGCGCAGAGCACACACTGACTTTCCTTCTTTTCCTTTTTAACCCTAAATAAGACCCCTTCTACTTCTATAAAGTATCTGTCTGCTTAATCTGGTTCAAGGTCAGTTGTCATTCATCTGTATCCCCCTTCCCCGGGTTGTGAGTGAAAATAGGCAGGATTTGTCTAGTGCACTTACCTGGTCAACAAAAACTAAATAAATAAAATAAAAAAATATTCTCATGAAACACTGACTCCTGCTGAGATAGAAGTGTTAAATTACAAAGAAAATGATAGCTTCTTTTAGTCAGTTGCTGTCTCCTCTACAAGCAAGATTTCTGTCTTCCAAAGGCTAGCAACAGGAAGTTGTAATGGAGTCACCTGCTTTTATAGTGCCTAAGTCACACCCCTAGTTAAACTCTCTGTCCTCCTACTGGTTTAGTACAGTAAGCTGATACAGTACCCTTCCCAAAACAAAACACACACTGATATTGTTTCTTTTCTTTAACCCTAAATAAGACCCCTTCTACTTTGAATAAAGTATCTGTCTGCTTAATCTCAGAAAACACTGACTCCTGCTGGGATTGAAGTGTTAAATTAGAAAGAAAATGGTAGCTTCTTTTAGTTAGTTGATTTCTGTTCTACAAGCAAGATTTCTGTTTTCCAAAGGCTAGCAGCTGGAAGTTATAATTGGAGTCACCTGCTTTTACAGTGTCTAAGCCACACCCCCAAATAAGCTCTTTCTTCTCCTAATGGTTTAACAAAGTAAGTTGATACAGTACCCTCCCCAACACAGAACACACACTGACATTGTTTCTTTTCTTTAACACTAAATAAGACCCCTTCTACTTCGAATAAAGTATCTGTGATTAATCTCAACAAACACTGACTCCTGCTGAGATAGAAGTGTTAAATTAGAAAGTAACTGGTAGCTTCTTTTAGTAAGTTGCTTTCTACTCTGCAAGCAAGATTTCTGTCTTCAAGAGGCTAGAAACAGTATGTTCTAATTGGAGTCACCTGACTTTATAGTCTCTAAGCCACACCCCAATTAAGCTTTCTCTCCTCCTGCTGATTTAGCAATTTAAGTTGATACATTAATGTCTGCTTAATTTCAACAGACAGTGACTCCTGCTGAGACAGAAATGTTAAATTAGAAAGAAAATGTTAGCTCCTTTTAGTTAGTTGCTTTCCGCGTGACCAGCAAGATTTCTGTATTGCAAAAAGCTAGCAACAGGATGTTGTAATTGGACTTACCTTCTTTTATAGTTTGCTAGCCAAACCCACAATTATGCTCTCTCTCCTCCAATTGGTTTAGCAAAGTAAGTTGATACAGTACACTTCCCAGCACAGAACACACACTGACTTTCTTTTCTTTCTATATTCTTATCTTAAATAAGACCCCTTCTACTTCTGAAAAAGTATCTGTCTACTTAATCTCAACAAACACTGACTCCTGCTCAGATTAAAGTGTTAAATTAGAAAGTAAATTGAAGCTTCTTTTAGGAAGTTGCTTTATGCTCTACAGGCAAGTTTTATGTCTTCCAAAGGCTAGCAACATGAAGTTGTAATTGTAGTCACCTGCTTTTATAGTTTCTCAGGCACACATCCAATTAAGCTCTCTCTCCTACTACTGGTTTAACAAAGTAAGTTGATACAGTACCCTTATCAGCGCAGAACACACACTGACATTCCTTCTTTTCTTTAACCCTAAATAAGACACCTTCTACTTTGAATAAAGTATCTGTCTGCTTAATCTTGGCAAACTCTGACTCCTGCTGAGATAGAAGTGTTAAATTGGAAAGAAAAAGGTAGCTTCTTTTAGTTATTTGCTTTCAGCTCTACAGGCAAGATTTCTGTCTTCAAAAGGCTAGAAACAGTAACTTGTAATTGGAGTCACCTGCTTTTATAGTGTCTAAGCCACACCCCCAATTAAGGTTTTTCTCCTCCTTCTGGTTTAGCAAATTAAGTTGATTCATTAATGTCTGCTTAATCTCAACAAACACTGACTCCTGCTGAGACAGAAGTGTTGAATTAGAAAGAAAATGGTAGCTTCTTTTAGTTAGTTGCTTTCTGATCGACAAGCAAGTTTTTTTGTATTCCAAAAGCTAGCAACAGGATGTTGTAATTGGACTCACCTGCTTTTATAGTTTCTAAGCCACACCCATAATTATGCTCTCTCTCCTCCTACTGGTTTAGCAAAGTAGGTTGATACAGTACCCTTCCCAGCACAGAAGACACACTGACTTTCTTTCCTTTCTTTATTCTTACCCTAAATAAGACCCCTTCTACTTCTAATAAAGTATCTGTCTGCTTAATCTCAAGAAACACTGACTCCTGCTGAGATAAAAGTGTTAAATTAGAAAGTAAATGGAAACTTCTTTTAGGAAGTTGCTTTCTGTGCTACAAGCAAGATTTCTGTCTTCCAAAGACTAGCAACAGGAAGTTATAATTGGAGTCACCTGCTTTTACAGTGTCTATGCCACACCCCCAATTAAGCTCTTTCTCCTCCTACTGGCTTTGCAAAGTAAGTTGATAAAGTACGCTTCCCAGCACAGAACACACTCTGACTTTCTTTCTTTTCCTTTTTTAACACTAAATAAGACCCCTTTTACTCCTAATGAAGTATCTGTCTGCTTAATTTCATCAAACACTGACTCCTGCTGAGACAGAAGTGTTAAATTAGAAAGAAAATGGTAGCTTGTTTTACTTAGCTACTTTCTGCTCTACAAGTAAGATTTCTTTATTTCAAAAGTTAGCAACAGGAAGATGTAATCGGAGTCACCTGCTATTATAGTGTCTAAGCCACACACCCAATTAAGCTCTCTCTCCACCTACTGTTTTAGCAAATTAAGGTGCTACAGTACCATTCCCAGCATAGAACACACACTGTATTTCTTTCTTTTCCTTATTTTAACCCTAAATAAGACCCCTTGTACTTCTAAGAAAGTATCTGTCTGCTTAATCTCAACAAACACTGACTCCTGCTGAGATAGAAATGTTAATTGAGAAAGAAAATGGTAGCTTCTTTAATTAGTTGCTTTCTGCTAACAGGCAAGATTTCTGTCTTCCAAAGGCTAGCAACAGGAAGCTGTAAATGGAGTCACCTGCTTTTATAGTATCTAAGCCATTCCCCCAATTAAGCTCTCTCTCTCCTCCTACTCATTTAGCAAAGTAAGTTGATACAGTACTCTTTCCAGCACAGAGCAGACACTGACTTTCTTTCTTTCTTTTCATTGTTTAACCCTAATTATACAATGGCAAGAAGATTTCCTGCCCTCTGATTGGTCAGTGAGTTCCTGGAACAGTCATGTTATTACATGATAACATCACTGTATAAAGGCCAGGCACACACATGACCACATAACATAGAAATCACACCTCCCTGCCTCAACTTACTGCCACTATGGGCCGACATGCTGAACACTGAACCCCCCCCAAGTTACACCCAAAAACGTAAACTCTTTCCACTACTAAGTCAGTCACAACAAATACTGGCTTCATCAATAAAAAACAGGTGAGAGGGTAGAGGTCAAAATACCATAAAATACAGTTAAATATCAGACTGGGCAGAGCACACTGATTAGTGTAACATCTCCCTCTAGTGGCAGAAACATATACAGGACTTTTTTTTAAAACATGCTCCTCCACCCACAAAAACTTAAATAAAAATGCATAAAAAAATGTTTTTTTTCCTTTTTCTCTCTATACTTAAATAAGCCTTTGTATAATAGCAATAAGGCACTCCAGGGTGTGTGTTTTCATGTAATAATGTCACTTCTGGGGTGGTGGAAGCACTCAGCTTTGCCTCGTGCTTCAACCTACCCCAGGAGTGACGTTATTACACGATAACACACACCCAGTCATGCCTTATTGCTTAAATAAGACCCCTTCTACTTCTAATAAAGTATCTGTCTGCTTAATCTCTACACACATTGACTCCTGCTGAGATGGAAGTGTTGAATTAGAAAGAAAATGGTATTTTCTCTTAGTTGCTTTCTACTCTACAAGCAAGATTTCTGTCTTTCAAAGGCTAGGCACAGGAAGCTGTGAATGGAGTAACCTGCTTTTATAGTGTCTAAGTCATGCCTCCAATTAAGGTCTCACTCCTCCTACTGGTTTAGATAAGTAAGTTGATACAGTATACTTCCCAGCACAGAACACACACTGACTTTCTTTCTTTTCTTTATTTCTTACCCTAAATAATAATCAGTCTTTACAGGACACTGGTTAGGCCCCATCTGGAGTACTGCGTGCAGTATTGGAGGCCACACCTTTACAGGGACATTAACCAAATTGAGCCAGTCCAGAGAAGGAAAAAAAAAGGTCCAGGGACTGTATCAGAAGACACATGAGGACAGATTACCGGAGCTCAGTATGTATTCCCTTGAGCAAAAGGAGGGAGAGAGGTGATATGATCGAAACATTCAAACACCTTAAGGGCATTAACAAGGTGAAAGAGCCTAAAATGTCTAAATACAAGATAAATAGTAGGACAAGAGGACACAGCATGAGATTAGATGGAGGTCAATTAAGGAGGAATGTGGAGAAACTCTTTTTCACAGAAAGAGTGGTGGATGCATGGAACGGCTTACCTCAGGAAGTTGTGGCTATGAATACAGTGCAGTGAGTCAAACAGGCATGGGATAGGCATAAGGAAGCAATACAGATGAGTATGAATAGCTAGGCCACTGACAGAGCAAAGGCCAAAGGCACATTTATAAGATAGAAAAAGAAATGAGAAGACTCGATGGGCCTAGCGGTCCTTATCTGCCATCAACCAATATGTTTCTAAGTTAAATAATATGCTTTCTACTTCTAATTAAGTATCTGTGTGCTTAATCTCAACAAACACTGACTCCTGCTGAGATAGAAGTGTTAAATTAGATAGAAAATGGTAGCTTCTTTTACTTAGTTGATTTCTGCTCTAGAAGCAAGATTTCTATCTTCCAAAGGCAAGCAACAGGAAGTTGTGATTGGAGTGATGTGCTTTTACACTGTCTAAGAAACACCCCCAATTAAGCTCTCTCTCCTCCTATTGGTTCGGCAAAGTAAGATAATACAGTACCCTTCCCAGCGCAGAACACACACTGACTTTCTGTCTTTTCTTTATTTTAACCATAAATAAGACCCCTTCTACTTCTAAAAAAGTATCTGTCTGTTTAATCTCAGCAAACTCTGACTACTGCTGAGATGGAAGTGTTAAATTATAAAGAAATTGGTAGCTACTTTTAGTTCTTTTCTGCTCTACAAGGAAGATTTCTGTCTTCCAAAGGCCAGCAACAGGAAGTTATAATTGGAGTCACCTGCTTTTATAGTGTCTAAGCCACACTCCCAATTAAACTCTCTCTCCTCCTACTGGTTTTGCAAAGTAATTTGATTCAGTACCCTTCCCAGCTCAGAACACACTCTGACTTTCTTTCTTTTGTTTATTTTAACCCAAAATAAGACACCTTCTATTTCTAATAAAGTATCTGTCTGCTTAATATCAACAAACACTGACTCCTGCAGAGATAGAAGTGTTAAATAAGAAAGAAAATGGTAGCTGCTTTAATTAGTTGATTTTTGCTTAGAGGCAAGATTTCTGTCTTCCGAAGGCTAGCAACAGGAAGCTGTAATTGGAGTCACCTGCTTTCATAGTGTCTAAGCCACACCTCCAATTAAGCTCTCTCTCCTCCTACTGGTTTAGCAAAGTAAGTTGTTACAGTACCCTTCCTAGGAAAGAAAACACACTACTTTATTTCTTTTCTTATCTTCAACTCTAGATAAGACCCCTCCTACTTCTAATAAAGTATCTGTCTGCTTAATCTCAACAAACACTGACTCCTGCAGAGATAAGAAGTGTTAAATTAGAAAGTAACTAGTAGCTTCTTTTAGTAAGTTGCTTTCTGCTCCACAAGAAAGATTTCTGTCCTGAAAAGGCTAGAAACAGCAATTTGGAGTTGGAGTCACCTGCTTTTAGAGTATCTAAGCTACATCCCAATTACGCTCTCTCTCCTCCTACTAGTTTAGGAAAGTAAGTTGATACAGTACCCTTCACAGCACAGAACACACACTGACTTTCTTTTTTTCTTTTCCTTTTTAAACCTAAGACCTATTCTACTTCTAATAAAGTGTATGTCTGCTTAATCTCAACAAACTCTGACTAATGCTGAGATAGAAGTGTTAAATTAGAAAGAGATGGTAGCATCTTTAAGTTAGTTGCTTTCTGCTCTACAAGGAAGATTTCAGTCTTCCAAAGGCCAGCAACAGGAAGTTATAATTGGAGTCACCTGCTTTTATAGTGTCTAAGCCACACTCCCAATTAAACTCTCTCTCCTCCTACTGGTTTTGCAAAGTAATTTGATTCAGTACCCTTCCCAGCTCAGAATACACTCTGACTTTCTTTCTTTTGTTTATTTTAACCCAAAATAAGACACCTTCTATTTCTAATAAAGTATCTGTCTGCTTAATATCAACAAACACTGACTCCTGCAGAGATAGAAGTGTTAAATAAGAAAGAAAATGGTAGCTGCTTTAATTAGTTGATTTTTGCTTAGAGGCAAGATTTCTGTCTTCCAAGGCTAGCAACAGGAAGCTGTAATTGAGTCACCTGCTTTCATAGTGTCTAAGCTTCACACTCCTTAAGCTCTCTCTCCTCCTACTGGTTTAGCAAAGTAAGTTGTTACAGTACCCTTCCTAGGAAAGAAAACACACTACTTTATTTCTTTTCTTATCTTCAACTCTAGATAAGACCCCTCCTACTTCTAATAAAGTATCTGTCTGCTTAATCTCAACAAACACTGACTCCTGCAGAGATAAGAAGTGTTAAATTAGAAAGTAACTAGTAGCTTCTTTTAGTAAGTTGCTTTCTGCTCCACAAGAAAGATTTCTGTCCTGAAAAGGCTAGAAACAGCAATTTGGAGTTGGAGTCACCTGCTTTTAGAGTATCTAAGCTACATCCCCAATTACGCTCTCTCTCCTCCTACTAGTTTAGGAAAGTAAGTTGATACAGTACCCTTCACAGCACAGAACACACACTGACTTTCTTTTTTTCTTTTCCTTTTTAAACCTAAGACCTATTCTACTTCTAATAAAGTGTATGTCTGCTTAATCTCAACAAACTCTGACTAATGCTGAGATAGAAGTGTTAAATTAGAAAGAGATGGTAGCATCTTTAAGTTAGTTGCTTTCTGCTCTACAAGGAAGATTTCAGTCTTCCAAATGCTAGCAACAGGAAGTTGTTAATGGAGTCACCTCCTTTTATAGTGCCTAAGACAAACCCCCAATTAAGCTCTCTCTCCTCCAACTGGTTTAGCAAAATATGTTGATACAGTACCCTTCGAAGCGCAGAACACACAACAACTTTTTTCTTTCTTTTCTTTTTTAACCCTAAATAAGACCCCTTCTACTTTAAATAAAGTATCTGTCTGCTTAATCTCAACAAACACTGACTCCTGCTGAGATAGAAGTGTTAAATTAGAAAGAAAATGGTAGCTTCTTTTAGTTAGTTGCTTTCTGCTCAACAAGCAAGATTTCTTTCTTTCGAAGGCTAAGAAAAGGAAGTTTTAACTTGAGTCACTTGGTTTTATAGTGTCTAAGCCACAACCCCAATTAAGCTCTCTCTCTCTCTCTCTCCTACTGGATTAGCATAATATGTTGATACAGTACGCTTCCCAGCACAGAACACACACTGACTTTCTTCCTTTTTTCTAAACCTAAATAAGTTCCATTCTACTTCTCTAATAAAATATCTGTCAGCTTAATCTCAACAAACGCTGACTCCTGCTGAGATACAAGTGTTAAAAAAGAAAATTATAGCTTCTTTTAGTTAGTTGCATTCTGCTCTGCAATCATGATTTTGGTCTTCCAAAGGCTAGCAAAGGGAAGTTGTAATTGGAGTCACCAGCTTTTACAGTGTCTAAGCCACACCCCAGTTAAGCTCTCTCCCCTTCTACTGGTTTAGCAATGTAAACTGATACAGTATCCTTCCCAGCACAGAACACACACACACTGACTTTCTTTCTTCTCTTTCTTATCCCTAAATAACACCCCTTCTACTTCTAATAAAGTATCTGTCTGCTTAATCTCAACAAATGCTGACTCCTGCTGAGAAAGAAGTGTTAAATTAGAAAGAAAATGTTAGCTTCTGTTAGTTGCCTTCTGCTCTACAAGTAAGATTTCTGTCTTCAAATGCTAGCAACAGGAAGTTGTAATTGGAGTCACCCGTGTTTATAGTGTCTAAGCCACACCCCCAATTATGCTCTGTCTCCTCTTCCTGGTTTAGCAAAGTAAGTTGATACAATACCCTTCTGAGCACAGAACACACACTGACTTTCTTTCTTTTCTTTTTTAAAATGAAATAAGATCCCTTCTACTTACAATAAAGTGTATGTTTGCTTAATCTATATTTAACAGTGACTCCTGCTGAGAAAAAAAATGTTAAATTAGAAAGAAATTGGTAACTTCTTTAGTTGGTTTGATGTCTGCTCTACAAGTAAGATTTCTGTCTTCCTAAGGCTAGTAACAGGAAGTTGTAATTGGAGTTACCTGCTTTTATAGTGTCTTAGCCACACCCCAACTAAGCTGTCTCTCCTCCTACTGGTTTAGCAAAGAAAGGTGATACAGTACCCTTCCCAGCACAGACCCCACACTGACTTTCCCTTCTTTTCTTTTTCAAACCCAAATAAGACCCCCTTCTACTTCTAATGAAGTACATATCAGCTTAATGTCAACAAACACTGACTCCAGCTGAGATAGAAGTGTTACTTATAAAGAAAATGGTAGCATCTTTTAGTTAGTTGCTTTCTGCTCTACAAGCAAGATTTCAGTCTTCCAATTGCTAGCAACAGGAAGCTGTAATTGGAGTCAGTTTCTTTTATAGTGTCTAAGCCACTCCCCCAATTAAGATCTTTCTCCTCCTACTGGTCTAACAAAGTAAGTTGATACAGTACCGTATCCAGCACAGAACACACACTGAATTTTATTATTTTCCTTTTTTAACCCCTACATAAGACCCCTTCAACTTCTATAAAGTATCTGTCAGCTTAATTTCAACAAACGTTGACTCCTGCTGAGAAAGAAGTGTTAAATTAGAAAGAAAATGGTAGCTTCTGTTAGTTAGTTGCTATCTGCACTACAAGCAAGATTTCTGTCTTCCAAATGCTAGCATCAGAACGTTATAATTGGAGTCCCCTGTGTTTATAGTGTCTAAGCCACACCCCCAATTAAGTTCTCTCTCCTCTTACTGGTTTAGCAAAGTAAGTTGATACTGAACCCTTCACAGCACAGAACACACACTGAATTTCTTTCTTTCTTTTCCTTTTTAAACCTAAATAAGACCTCTTCTACTTCTAATAAAGTATCAGTCTGCTTAACCTCAACAAACGTTGACTGCTGCTGAGATAAAAGTGTTAAATTAGAATTAAAATGGTAGCTTTTTTAGTTAGTTGCTTTCTGCTCTACAAGCAAGATTTCTGTCTTCCAAGGCTAGCAACATGAAGTTATAATTTGAGTCACCTGCTTTTATAGTGTCTAAGCAACACAACCAATTAAGCTGTCTCTCATCCTTCTGGTTTAGCAAAGTAAGTTGATGCAGTTCCCTTCCTAGCACAGAACACACACTGACTTTCTTTTCCCTTTTTTACCCTAAATAAGCCCCCTTCTACTTCTAACAAAGTATCTGGAGTCACCTGCATTTATAGAGCGCTGACTACTGCTGCTGAGATACAAGTGTTAAATTAGAAAGAAATGGTAGCTTCTTTTAGTTAGATGCTTTCTGCTCTAAAAGGAAGATTTCTGTCTTCCAAAGGCTAGCAACAGGAAGTTGTAGTTGGAGTCACCTGCTTTTATATTGCCTAAGCCACACCCCCTAATTAAGCTGTCTCTACTTCTACTGCTTTAGCAAAATAAGTTGATACAGTACCCTTCCCAGCACAGAAGACACACTGACTTTCTTTCTTTTATTTTTTAACCCTAAATAAGACCCCTTATACTTTAAATAAAGTATCTGTTTGCTTAATCTCAACAAACACTGACTCCAGCTGAGATAGAAGTGTTAAATTAGTAAGAAAATGGTAGCTCCTTTTAGTTAGTTGCTTTCTGCTTAACAAGCAAGAATTCTGTCTTTCAAAGGCTAAGAACAGGAAGTTGTAATTGGAGTCACTTGGTTTTATAGTGTCTAAGCCCAAACCCCAGTTACGCTCTCTCTCCTACTGGTTAAGCAAAATATGTTGATACAGTACCCTTCCCAGCACAGTACACACACTGACTTTGTTTCTTTTTTTCTAACCATTAATAAGTCCCATTCTACTTCTAATAAAGTATCTGTCAGCTTAATTTCAACTAACGCTGATTCCTGCTGAGATAGAAGTGATAAAAAAATAAAATGATAGCTTCTTTTAGTTAGTTGATTTCTGCTCTACAAGCAAGATTTCTGTCTTCCAAAGGCTAGCAATGGGAAGTTGTAATTTTAGTCACCTGCTTTTACAGAGTCTAAGACACACCCCCAGTTAAGCTTTCTTTACTGTTTCTGGTTCAGCAAAGTACGTTGATACTGTACAATTCCCAGCGCAGAACACACACTGGCTTTCTTTCTTTTCTTTGTTTTAACTCAAAATAAGACCCTTCTACTTCTATAAAGTATCTTTCTGCTTAATCTCAACAAACACTGACTTCTGCTGAGATAGAAGTGTTAAATTAGAAGGAAAATGGTAGCTTCTCTTAGTTAGTTGCATTCGGCTCTACAAGCTAGATTTCTGTCATCCAAAGGATAGCAAAAGGAACTTGTAATTAGGAGTCACTTGGTTTTATAGTGTCTAAGCCCCCAATTAAGCTGTCTCCTCCTACAGGTTTAGCAAACTAAGTTGATGCAGTACCCTTCCCAGCAGAGAACATGCACTGACTTTCTTTTCATTTTTTTAACCTAAATAAGCCCCTTCTACTTCTAATAAAATATCTGTCTGCTTAATCTCAACAAACACTGACTCCTACTGAGACAGAAGTGTTAAATTATAAATAAAATGGCAGCTTCTTTTAGTTAGTTGTTTCTGCTCCAAAAGCAAGATCTCTGTCTTCCAAAGGCTATCAACAGGAAGTTGTAATTGAGACCTCCAGCTTTTATAGTGTCTAAGCCACACCCCAATTATGATCTATGTCCTTCTACTGGTTTAGCAAAGTAAGTTGATACAGTACCCTTCCCAGCACAAAACACACACTGACTTTCTTTCCATTCTTTTTTTAACCCTAAATAAGACCACTTCTACTTCTGATAAAGTAAATGTGAGCTTAATCTCAACAAACACTGACTCCTGCTGAGGTAGAACTGTTAAATTAGAAAGAGAAGGTAGCTTCTTTTAGGTAGTTGCTTTCTGCTCTACAAGGAAGATTTGTCTTCCACAGGCTAGCAACAGGAAGTTGTAGTTGCAGTCACCTGCTTTTATTGTGCCTAAGCCACACCACCAAATAAACTCTCTCTCCTCCTACCGGTTTAGCAAAATAAGTTGATACAGTTCCTTTCCAAACACAGAACACACTGACTTACTTTCCTTTCTTCTTTAACCACAAATCAGCCCCCTTCTACTTAAAATAAAGTATCTGTCTGCTTAATCTCAACAAACACTGACTCCTTCTGAGATAGAAGTGTTAATTTAGGAAGAAAATGCTAGCTTTTTTTTTAGTTAGTTGCTTTCTGCTCTACAAGCAAGATTTCTTTCTTCCAAAGGCTAGCAACAGGAAGTTGTAATTGGAGCCACCTGCTTTTATAGTGTCTAAGCCACACCCCAAATTACGGTCTCTCTCCTCCTACTGGTTTAGGAAAGTAAGTTGATACACTACCCTTTAGAGCACAGAGCACACACTGACTTTCTTTTTTTCTTTTCCCTCTTAAACCTAAATAAGACCCCTTATACTTCTAATAAAGTGTATGCCTGCTTAATCTCAACAAACACTGACTCCTGCTGAGATAGAAGTGTTAAATTAGAAAGAGAAGGTAGCTTCTTTTAGTTGGTTGTTTTCTGCTCTACAAGGAATATTAGGGTTCCAAAGGCTAGCAACAGGAAGTTGTCATTGGAGTCACCTGCTTTTATAGTGTCTAAGCCACACCCCGAAATAAACTTTCTCCTCATTCTGGTTTAACAATGTAAGTTGATACAGTACCCTTAACAGCATAGAGCACACACTGAATTTTATTATTTTCTTTTTTTACTTCTACATTAAAAACCTTCTACTTCTCTAGAGTATCTGTCTGCTTAATCTCAACAGACACAGACTAGAGCTGAGAAAGAAGTGTTAAATTAGAAAGAAAATAGTAGCTTCTTTTACTTAGTTGTTTCCTGCTTTACAAGCAAGATTTCTGCCTTCCAAATGGTACCAACAGGAAGTTGGATTTGGAGTCAATTGCTTTTATACAGTCTAAGCCACCCCCCATTAAGCTTTCTCTCCTCCTTCTGGTTTAGCAAAGTAAGTCGATACAGTTCCCTTCCCAGTGCAGAACACACTTTGGGTTTCTTTCTTTTCTTTTTTTTAATCCATCAATAACACCCCTTCTACTGGATAAAGCAATCTGCCTGAGTAATCTCATCAGACACTCCGACTCCTGCTGAGATAAAAGTGTTTAATTAGAAAAACAGAAACGTTTATGCCCAGGCCAGTTGTGCTGAGCTAGTTTGTATTTAAGTGGTAATGTGCTAGTGGGTCACTATATGAGTCAACAATGAGATTATCGAGCAAGTGAAGTACAAGGCCAAAGGCTGAGTACTTTATCTTTATGAGACAATCACATTATTGTCCGAGATAGTGACCCAACTAACACATTATAACTAGTATGTTTCATGTGTTTGCTGCTGTGAGAATAGACTAATCAGAATGCAAGGAAGAGGATAATATCACTGCTGTCATTTTACTGACAATAAAATGAATGTCCCAGTCACTGAGCAATTTTATGGAGAATACAATGACTAATGTGAACTTGCTAAGAAATAAAGTATATGTAACCCTGGCTTCTGCTTGGAGTAGAGGGCCCACATGCAATATAATCCTTGATAGCCCCAGTATAGATGGTCTTAGTGCTATTATAAACAGATGAATACACAGAGCATGATTTTCTAAGGGGTCAGGAACAGTTACTGGTGCATGTTCTGCCTGTATTTGCTAGCCTGTACCAAAACTCAGGATTATTTTCAAAGCATTCCATGTTTTTTCTGACAGGTTAATCAATTCACAGAAGCGTACATAAAAGAAATATCACAATCATCATTTTTTGCTGCAAGCTCTGATTCTTTGTCTGTAACTGTATCCAAAGTTCTTATACTTCTAGGCCACCAATTATGTGGTCACCAGTGTCAAAACATCTGATGCAGTCACATCTGTAATGGGACATACTGGTTTAAAATGCTGCCCACTAGCATATGTTTTTTTTTCATTCATGTTTTACTATGTCATGTTGAGGCTGCTGAATAATTAAACATGGACCATTTTTCAATCATTCGGCCTGCAAGTTCACTGGCTGTAGAACTATAATTTAAAGAGCTACTGGACAAAAATAGCAGACAGGAAAATGTTACAAATTTTAAGTAGTCAGTTGAAACTTTTTATTTCTTAAGTATTTTGATTGTTCTAATTGCTCATTAGAAAATGTTCTATATGATAGTATTATGCTAGATGCATGGAATAGCAGACTGCCTTGCAGCTGACATCTATTTCTATTCCTCCCACAACGTCATCAGCTCTATGACCTCATTGGCAGTGGTATCACAGGTGGCTGACCTGGCAGCTACTGAGTGGTTCTTCTGGAGCAGCTGTGATGTCACAAATCAATGAGGCCACAATGCTGCTGATCTAATGGCAGAAACAAAGCCAGATATGTCAGCTACTAGGAAAGGTGCAGTTCCACATGTCCCACTTACTAATATCAGTTAAACATCTTTTAATTAACCAAATGGAAAGTAAGTACAGTACCTCAGATATAAAATGTAATAGTTGACTTTTTAAAAACTAGTATTAGTTTTAGGCAGTACACTAGCTTTTTAAAGTATTTGTTTTGGAAGTTAATGCATTCAGCCAGACTAGTGATATCCTCCAGTTATGATGAAGCAGCAAATCTGGGAGATGCCTTTATAAACTCTGTAGAGGTTTATACGCACCTCCCTGAGGTTCTGCAGTACAATGTAATGCCATTTGCAGTTTCTACTTGAATTTCTTGGGGCCTTTCATCCACTCCCGCAAGAAAAAAGGCTTCTGCAAAGGACGGGGAACATAAATTAACACCGTACCATCTTCTGATAATATTTTCATGTTGTTATATTCATTCTTTGGTAACCAGATTAAGGTGCCTATACTTTCCACTTTAGATTCAAAGTGCTACATTTTTAAAAAAAAGTGCTAGATTCCTGTGGTCAAAGAAAAATGTGTCATGACATTTCCATAGAAACATAGAATTTGCCACCAGGTAAAGACCACTTGGCCCACCTAGTCTGCCCTTTTCCCTCCCCTATAGTATCACTGCCAGTCCTTCTTGATCTCTGGCCCATTCACCCCCCCCTTCCCTTTCCCTTACAGTCCCTTATATTTATTCCATGAATTCCTGAACCACACCACTGTTGTTTCCCACACCACGTTGGCTGGAAGACTTCCAGGAATCCACCATTCTTTCTGTGAAGAAACCATGAAAGGTTTTTTCCAACAGGGACAGGCCTGTCAAACACATTTGCTAACATTTTTTGACCTGGTATGTAGTGCACTAAACTCAGCTTTACCAGCAGGTGTCTTGTACTTCAACTTTTCTAAGGCATTTGACACATTATTACATAACTAGCTGATTGAGAGATTACATGATATAGGATCAGAAACAAATTTAATAAACGGGATTAAGTCCTGGTTGGAGGGGAGGATGCAGAGGGTATGCAATGCAGGCCACTATTCACAATGGGAAGATGTGACCAGCGGTGGACCACAGGGTATGGTTCTGGGACCCACCCTGTTCAGTATTTACATTGCACCCATTCAGACTAGTTCCAGCATTTGTATTACAAAATTTGCTAATGATATAAAAATTACCAGCATAGTAAATAATGAAAAATCCATTGAAAACCTTCAAACTGAGATCGACAAGATTGGAGAATGAGTAGATAAAAATAAACTATCCTTGAATATAGCAAAATGTAAAATCATGCATATGGTCAAAAACAATAGATGTGCATCATATACTCTATATGGAGAAATGATTCCTGTATCAGTACTAGAAAAGGACTTTGGGATAATAAGGTCTACAAATGTGTCCCACTCAGAACAATGTAAGGTAGTATGAATGAATGAATGAATTGAGATTATTGTTCAACTATGGTGTGGCAAACACAATAGTTATTACAACATTCTTAAAAACATCACAGATACATAAAAAGGATAAAAGAAGCAAAACACACATATACTGTACAATCAGTTAAAAAACATCAAAACATAGTTAAGTCATTGAAGCATTTTCAATTTTAGACATAAGAGAAAAAAGTCATTTCTCTATTCATGCATGGTCAGTATAAGAGTGTTAAGTTTTTAAAGTAAACTCAAGGAAGAATATGCCTCCCTTTTTTTTATTTTACAGACCATGTCAAACCACATATTATTAGTTGGCTTGAAATTTATTTGAATAGTAACATATATCCCATTTGTTATCTTCTCATTTCTTCTCTTCTCTTCTCATGTTCCAGGTCTTGAAGTGAGTTTGGTGAGAAAGTATCTACTGTGTTATATTCCAATTGCAAATCATACAGGGTATTCATTACCACTTTACTTTTTAATTTACATCTCTTGAGCTGTTGGTTCCCTGTGGTAGTTAGTATTACCAATGGATTTTGAGTTTCCTCATTAGATGTATTATGATTTTCTAGTGATACTGTACTTACAATTTCAATGGTGCACAGTCAATTTCGGTTCTCATTTCAATATTCAAGTTAGTAAATAGTGGGTGTATATCTGGATTGCATAGAACATAATAGAACATAATCAATTACACTTTGCCCATTTTTAGAAAAGTAGGTGGCATTTCCTTCCAAATCCCCTGGAGTTCATGCATTCAGTGTTATCAGGGCATTTTCTTCTATTCATTTCTAGAGTTGTTTACCATGATCAGCTTTTCCTGATATCCTGGCTCTGTCTCACTCTGGACTGTTCAAAAATCATTTGTATCACAACTGCACTCAAAAGGTGAGACCCTCTGCTCCCACAGTGCCAACCTCCAAGCACAGTATTGTGAACAGGGAGACAGAACAGGGTAAGCCTCCTGTCTGTTTTGTGGGTCTGAATCACCTTTGGTCTCAAGTTCTGGAGGGATTCAAACTGAACCTTCTGCTAGTATAACCACATGTATAGGCTCAGATAATTCTGCTCTTCGGGGAAATGACAGATATCTTTCATCTATGGGCACCTAACCAGGTATACAAAATGAACCCTTAAAAACTCTATGAAAGACCTTAGATAAATTCTTACCTTTTCCCAGTTTGGTATACCATCAAGCGTATGAACAGTTTAGTCAGCCTTAACCATTTGTAATTCACATGCAAAAGAAAGAACTTCGAAAGCACCAGGCAGTCTCTTTAAATATAATTGGTTTACTTAGAAAAATGGATAAAAAAAGTTAAAATGTAAATACAGAACAATATATCACAAAACATAAAATCACTTAAAAGAAAAAAGGTTTAAAGTGCAATTTCCTACCAACATACAGTTAGACTTTTATATCTAATGTATACCTTCTTAGGTAGCTGTTGTTTCAAGAGAGTCCAAACAGGAGTGTCTCAGTAAGTGGAAATACAGAATACAGTTTAAACCCTGTGTCTCCACCCCTTCTATGATGCCACCTAGCTCCTCTTAAAATATTAAAAATTATACAGCCAGGATGTCTTATCACTCAGGAGGTAAATGAAATACTGTGACTTCAGCAAAACTCATTCCCCAAATTATGACACTCTTTAAATCACATCCCTTCTTTGAACTTGAGTGGTTTCCTGCTTTTCAAAGACATCACAGGAATTTTACAGCTCTGCAGTTTTCTCACTTAGCTGTCTTATAGCTTTCTAACACCAGCTAAAAGTAATTGTTCTTCCTCTAAAGACGTCATAAAATGGATATTTTAGTTCCTGGCTTCAGGGCAACACAGATTATAAACATCGGCTATAAAATGTGACTTAGAAGTTAATCACATTATGGAGATCTGCTGTTTAACATATTCTACCATTTAGAACTGAAACCTGGGGGGGGGGGTCATCCCAGGAACACAGGATGTCTCATGAGAGACACTCAATAACACATTTTTATATTACGAAATCATAGCACAATCATAACCAGCTTGCCAAGTGTCACAATCTTCCCCACCTAGACTGAATTTGGGGGCTCTATCCCCTGCATGGGATGAGCTTCCCAAATCAGTTCACTCCTCATTGACATGAGACAAGCCATCTGAGTTCTGATTGGTCATTCCAGCCCTATGTAAGATTGTCATGTCATGCCCTTGCAAAGCAAAATTCCATCTTAACAATCTACCATTAGTTTTTCCCATTTGCATCAGCCAAACCAGGAGGTTGTGGTCAGTTTGTACCACAAAATGATGCCCATATAAGTACAGCTCTAGCTTCTTTAGGGCCCACACCATGGCAAGACATTCTTTTTTCACAGTACAGTATGCCTGCTCTGTGGGAAGTATTTTTTTACTCAGGTACACTACCAGGTTATCTTTCCCTTTTTTGGATGTCTGACTCAGTACTGCCCCAATACCCACATCTGAGGTGCCAGTCTGAACTATAAAGAGTCTGCTATACTCAGGACTTGTCAATACAGGAGCACTGCACAGTGCCTTCTTCAGTCTGGTAAAGGTTTCTTCACAGGCTAGTCCCCAGGTACTTTTCTTTGGCATCCTTGTCTTTACCAGGTCAGATAGGGGAGCAGCCAGGGCACTGTAATTGGGGAAAAATTTCCTATAATTCCCTGCTGTCCCTAGAAAACTCCGGACCTGCTTCTGCATTTCTGGTCTGGGCCACACCTGGATCATCTCTATTTTTATTTGGTTAGGACAGAGCTGTCCCTGGCCTACCATATGCATGAAGCATGCCATTTCTCCCATGGCCACCTGGCACTTCTCAGCTTTGACAGTGAGCCTGGCCCTCTGTATCCTGCCCACCACTTCCCTAAGGTGGGACAGGTGTTCCTTCCAGCTGGCAGTAAAGATGGCAATGTCATCCAGGTGCACCACAGTGTACTCCTCAGCACCATTTAATACCTGGTTCACCAATCTTTGGAAAGTGGCCGGGGCATTCTTCATTCTGAAAGGCATTACTTTAAATTCAAATAAGCCTATCAGAGTGAGGAAGGCCAACCTCTCCCTAGCTCTGTCTGTTAACTCTACCTTCCAATATCCCTTGGTCAGGTCAATGGTCGAAAGATTGGTCGCCTCTGCCAACTTATCCAGGAGTTCATCCTTCCAGGGCATCGGGTGGGCTTCTGACTTCATGACTGCATCCAGTCCATGATAGTCCACACAGAAATGAGTAGAGCCATCTGGCTTGGGAACAAGAACTACAGGTGAGGCCCAGGGGCTGTGAGATCTCTGGATTACTCCTAAATCCAGCATCTCCTCCACATCCCTCCCAATGTCCTTTTGGATAGCCTCTGACACCCGATATGCTGTACACCATATGGGCATCTGTGTCCCTGCCTCCACATTGTGTGTCGTCCAGGCTTGGTGCTAAACAATGGGGCAAAGTTGGATAAAACCTCCCTTACTTCCTGTATCTTGTCCAGGGCCAGCTGGGGAGACAGTTTTACTGCCCCCACAGAGGACTCCCACTTGCTCTCTTCCAACAAGTCCAGAAGGGGTCTCCTTCATCCATCCCCTCCCCAGGACTGCACACTGCAAACACCATGTCAGCCCTATTAGCATATGGCTTCATCAAGTTGACATGGTACATCCTTTCTTGCTGTTTTCTGTCAGGTAACTCTATAATGTAGTTCACATCATTTACCTTCCTAACTACTTTGTACAGTCCTGCTCGCTCAGCCTGCAGCTTGTCTTTCCAGACCAAAATAAGGACTATGACCTCCTGACCCACCATGAAGTAGCGAGCTCTGGCTCTGCAGTCATACCACACTTTTAGTTTCTGTTGGGCAGCTGCCAGGTTGCTCTGGGCAGTCCCCATAAGCTTCTTCAGCCTTTCCCTAAACCTAAGGACATAATCCAGTTTGGGAGTTCCCTGGGTGACATGCTTGCCATCCCAGTCCTCCTGGATCAAGACTAGGGGCCCATGTACCCGGCATCCATATGAGAGCTCGAAGGGGGAAAATCCTGTCTACTCTTAGGACACCTCCCTGTATGCAAACAACAGGTAGGGAAGGTATTTCTCCCAGTCCCTCCTGTGCTGTTCAGCAAATGCCCAGAGCATTGACTTCAGGGTACCATTAAATCTTTCCACAAGCCCATTGGCTTGTGTGTGATACGGTGTTGTGCATCTCTGCGCCACCCCACATTTCTCCCACAAACATTTCATCAGGTCCGACATGAAGGAACCCCCTCAATCAGTGATAACCTCCTGCAGAAACCCAATACGGGAGAAAATCCCACGTAAGGCATCTGCCACTTTGTCTATCCTCAGTGAGGATAGGGCAACTGCCTCTGGTTACCGGGTGGCATAATCCACCACAGTCAGGATGAGTGTCTTCCCTGAGGAGCTGATGGTATTTAAAGGCCCCAGAATATCCATTCCCACCCCCTGGAATGGCTCCTCCACTATGGGCAATGGAATCATGGCAGCTTGGGTTTTCTTGCCTGCCTTCCCTATTTCTTGACACCGGTGACAAGACCTGCAATACTCCTTCACCTGCTGGGTGAAGTTGGGCCAGTAGAAATTCTGGTCCAACCGCTGCATAGTCCGCATGATTCTGAGATGACCAGACAAGGGAATATCATGTGCAGTCTTGAGCAACTGTTTACGATACCCCTGGGGAATGACGAGCTGCCTGCCTAGCACCCCTCCCTCTGTCTCCACATCCTAAGTATACATCAGTCCATTTTCCAAATAAACCTTATGTTTACCATCACCTCCTTGTGCTCTGTCAGAGTCTGCACAAGCCCTCAGCTTTTCTAGACTAGTGTCACTTTTCTGAGCAGCTTCAAACTCCTTACATATTCCCAAGGCATGGGACAGGTCCCCTTCAGTCTCTAAACTAGGGTCCCTAGCACTAGCGTCAGGGCATTCAGGATCACTGTCATGCCTAACCTTCTGACAATGGGTCACTGCTCCCTCTTCAGAGTAACCCTCTGTAGCTGTGTCGTTAACTGCTACTGGGGAAATTTCTACCCTTTTCATTAGTCTCCATATCAGGCAACACAGGCTGGGGAACCAGCCTACCAGTGGTTTCCACAATGGCTTCTGTTGAGTTCAGGGAACTACAATTTTCCCTTGCCGCTTGGCTATGGGTAACCGCACACACCATCCCCTGTTGGAGATTGTTGCCAATGATGATGTCCACTGCTAACGTTTTGGCTACAGCCACCTATTGCACAGTTTCCCCTGTTTCACCCTAGTCTAGAAGAACACTAGCGAGGGGCAATGTTTTCTCCCCACTAGTAAAGTCTTGTACAGTGACATATTTATTGGGTATAAGCTGACCAGGCAGTGCCAGATCTCCTTTTACCAATTTCTGGGATGCCTCTGTGTCCCTTAACCCTTGCATCTGTGCACCATTCACAATGACTGGGTGCATGTGTTCCCTCGTGTTCACAGGCATGCTTCCAGGGACACACAAACAACCCACTTCTTTTCTAGCCCCTGGTTGTGTATCGCTCACCCTTTTGGGACACTGTCTGGCAATATGCCCAGTTTCTTTACATAACCAACATTCATTACTTTTCTCAGAGAAATCTTTTCTCTGAAACCTGGGGCTAACAGGTTTTGGTGGAGGCAGTGAGGGTTTTAGCTGCCCTGAAGGTGCACTTTTCTCTTTCTGCACTGCCATGGCTGCTCCATTCACTCTCAGAGCAGGTCTGCTCATGGCATAGTGGTCTGAGAGGTCTGCAGCCTCTTGCACTGTATTGGGATCTCAGTCCTCCAGCCAGGTTTTCAGCTCTGCTGGGCATGCCCAGAAAAACTGTTCTTACAGAATCACATTTTCAATTTTATCTAGAGTTTGCTTCAATTCCTTCCCAACAATGTTTTAAAAACTCACATTTCATGGCTAGCTCCTCATAGCTCATGTCAGGGCTTCTCTTGAGCATACGGAATTTAGCTCTGTATGATTCAGCAGTTAATTCAATTTTCTTAACAGTGCAGCTTTAAGTTTTCTGTAATCATTACTGTCCTCATTGTCCATTTGACCCAATGCATCCTGAGCTTTCCAGGTAAGTAGCGGGGATAGCTGGAAGATCCAGGACTCCCTATGAATTTTAGCTTGAATACAAATTTTTCAAAAGAATTTAGAAAGGCATCCATATCATCCCACACTTTAAATTCAGCTATCAATTTTGAATTGAATTTGTAACCCAGTCCTGTAGTTCCAGTTAAACCAAGCCACTTACCTGCTCAGGTGCTGGTGGTTGGAGTCGTAGCTTCTCCAGTTCATGTTGCATCTGGTGCTCATGCTCCTCACAGTCTGCCTGTCATTGTTCACGGTCCACCTCACACCATTCTTGCCCCCTCTTCTCCCCTGTAGCTCACTGGCACTCACGCTCCTCACACTCAGCCTCCCGCTGTTCCCACTCCACCTATTGTCTTTCTCGTTCCCTCTTCTCCTGGAACTCCAGCTCCATTCTGCACAACTCAATCTGCAGCCTGAGTACTTCTGGCTCCAGAATACTGGTGACCTGCCCCTGCTGCTGTGGCCCTTCGCTGGCACTGGCCTTGCTGCCCCCCTCATCACATCTGGACACTGCACTGGCCGCTAGCCCTTTCACATTCAAGGTTCAGTCCCTTACAGTTACTGTCAGTGACTCGATGCTCTGGGCATCTGCTACCATCAGGGCACCCATGAGGTTCTGCTTGGTGGCTTTCACCTCATACAGGACTCCTCTGTCCCTGCACAACTGCTTTAAGTAGTCTACAGTGTGCCTGCTGTATTTGGAAGCCATATTCTTCCCTAACTACAGCTACTCTAACTTGCACTTTAAAAAACATAAAACAGGTAGGAATTGACTGTAAGCCAAGTGATATAGTTCTGTGTCCTTTTAAAAAAAAATAATTTACTGCCTTGTTTTGCAAGTGAGCTGACAGTATTAAGCTGACACAATGAACAATAAAAGCTTGTATTACCAAAATTATGCACACCGCTGCCAACCAATCTGGAAATTATCAGCACTGCTGCCAACCAAATCTGTCACAACCCCACTCAGCAGGTCAGGCCCTCTGCTCCCACAGTGCCAACCTCCAAGCACAGTATTGTGAACAGGGTAACAGAACAGAGTAACCCTCCTGTCTGTTTTGTGGGTCTGAATCACCTTTGGTCTCAAGTTCTGGAAGGATTCAAACTGTGAACTGTCTGCTAGTGTACCCAAATGTACTGGCTCAGATAATTCTGCTCTTTTGGGAAATGTCAGATTTCTTTCACCTCAGGCACCTAACCAGGTATACAAAATGAACCCTTAAAAACTCTATGAAAGACCTTAGATAAATTCTTACCTTTTCCCAGTTTGGTATACAAGTAAGCTTATGAACAGTTTAGTCAGCCTTAACTATCTGTAATTCACATGCAAAAGAAAGAACTTCGAAGGCATCAGGCAGATTCTTTAAATATAATTGGTTTACTTAGAAAAATGGATAAAAACAGGTAAAATGCAAATACAGAACAATATATCACAAAACATACAATCTCTTAAAAAAAAGGTTTACAATGCAATTTCCTACCAACATACAGTTAGACTTTTCTATCTAATGTATACCATCTTACAGTGCATTAGGTAGCTGTTGTTTCAAGAGAGTCTGAACAGGAGTGTGTCAATAAGTGGAAATACAGAATACAGTTTAAACTCTATGTCTCCACCCCTTCTATGATGCCACCTAGCTCCTCCTTTTAAAATATTAACAATTATACAAGTAGGATGCCTTATCACTCAGGAGGTAAATTAAATACTGTGACTTCAGCAAAACTCATTCCCCAAATTATGACACTCTTTAAATCACATCCCCTCATTGATCTTGAGTGGTTTCCTGCTTTTCAAATACATCACAAAAATTTTACAGCTCTGCATTTCTAACACCAGCTGAAATTAACTGTTCTTCCTCTGAAGAAGTCATAAAATGGATATTTTGTTTCTTGGCTTCAAGGCAACACGGATCATAAACATCGGCTAGAAAATATGACTTGGAAGTTAATTACATTACAGAGATATGCTGTTTAACATATCCTGTCATTTAGAACTGAAACTTGGGGGGGTTATCCCAGGAGCACAGGATGTCTCATGAGAGACACTCAATAACACATTTTTATATTACAAATATCATAGCACAATCATAACCAGCTGGCCAAGTGTCACAATTTGTGATTCCAGAAGTGTTATATTATCAAAATTAGCCACATGGGCATTAATGTCACCAGCGACCAATAGAGTATTATGTGGGAATTTTTTAGAAGACAAATCAATGTCTTTGGCCAAATTATCCCATATTGTTTGTGTGTTATAATATTTACTTTTAGGTAGAATATATACATCTATAATAATAAATGGTTGTTCTTCTCAGATTACTGCTAAAATAATATAATTAGGATCGATTTTGATTGTATCCAAGATTATTATGCCCTTCCAAATTTTGATGTAGGTTGCTAACCCACCAATCATTTTCCTGTATTTTTTTCTTTCTGGTTGATGGTGAATAAATCAAATGAAACCCATTAATATTTGCAGGATCTACTGTCCATGTTTCCTGAAAAAAATATTATATCAAATTTAACTACAAATGTACACCAATCAGGTTCTTTCATTTTTCCCATCACACCAGCAATATTCCAGGAGAGAAAGTTTGCCTCTGAGAGAACCTCATTAACAATACTATTCTCAATTGAGGATACTGAGATCTCCTGAATTAATCAATCTTGACACATTTTTTCAGAGGTATTCCTTTGCTTTTTTGGAATAGTCTGGGAAACGTATACAATTAGGATTCCCATCTGATCAAGCATAGGAGCGTTAAAAAGCAATTGCTGCTATATATCTAGAAAGGTACAAGTAATAGTTATCTGAGATCCATTACCATAGGGGAAAACCAGTTCAATCCTTTCTATATTCTGACAGTTATAATTTACTTCCAGTACAGCTGAGAAAAATGTGAGAACATATGTTGCAAGGGAGTCACCATTTTCTCCTGGTATGTTTGTGATACCAAAGACAGATAAGTTAAGATTATTATTGATTGTGTCTTCCTGTATATTCTCTGTATCTGTTTTAAAGCTCAATTTTAAGGAAGGAACTATCCAGGCACAAGTCTCCCAAGCTACTTTCACATTTAATTTTCTATATCAAGATTCTCGTTTATTAATAGTATGCCTGGTGGTAGAACAACAAGACCCAAATATTTTAATCATGGTTGTTCTGCTTGGACTTTTTTGGCTACATCCGTGTTAGAAACCACTACATATAGTGAGGACGCTTCATTGTTTCTGTCTCTGAAAGTCATTAAACTTTTATCCATTACTTATGGGATAGGTAGTTCAACCTTGAACAAGTGTTCAATAAGTTCCTTTAGGGAATCATTAGACTCATTTGATTTCAAGAAGAGACATTCAGTCCTCAGAACTACCTCATTTCATTTAAGGTATTATATATGATGTTTTTTCTGTCTTTGATGGTAGCCCTTTCTTCCAAGTTACCATTGTCCTTATTAGACATACAGTATTTATTTTATCTTTCAAGATTTCTGTTACTGCCCTTTTCACTTGTTTCTGAATTGTTTCAATACTAACTTCTGGTTCTATTGGTAACATTACAGGTTCCTTCCCTGTTTCAGCTTGAGACTGACTTTCAAGGGTTTTTGCTATGGGATTTGACTTCTTTTTGTTATTTCTTTTTGGGGGGCTCTATGGCCTTGACATTTCATCTTTTTAGAATTTTTCTCTATAGGAGTTTCTGGGATATGAATTGTTGTAAATGACACTTTTTGGGCTACCATTTGCTGTTTAAGATCTTCCATTCTATGTTCTACAGTAGGTGTTTAATCTGTCTAGAAAAAGTTGTAGTGAAAGCATCAAGTTTATTCCTAATATCGTTCAGTGTCTCTAATAATACTATATTGTCCTGGACCAAGAAAGAGACAGGTCCTTTACTGGTGGGTGCTCAGATCAGCAATTAATTTATTACTTGATACATCCCATTACATCACATGTTTTGTCAGATTTACAATTACAAGGAAAATTGGTCACAGCATTCCAATCATCCTTTCATTTATCACAATTTTCATATACATCCTTTTCTTTACTCTTATGCCCACTTCTTTAATTTTTTAAAACTTTCTTTATTTATAGTTTTAATTCAACATGACAATCAGGCAGGTTACAGACATACATTTAACAATTAAAATAGTTTCCTAAGAATTTCATTTGGCCTATTTCATATTCAGTCCAGGAAGAATACAGTATACAAAGAGGATAACAGAGAGACATCCAGCATTTCCACCATTTCATTTTTCTTAAGTCACAGTTAGGGCTATTCCCAATGCTTAGCAGCTTTTGCAAAAGGAAACAAAAAACCTGTATATTACTTATCAACTGGAAGGCATCATAGACACTCTTTATACCTTGCTGGCTTCTATAATGTATTGTATATTCTATATTTAAGAAGCAATCATAATACCTTTTGAATAAACCTCATCAAGGGATGAAATCAGGTCTTACCCCAGCCATGTACAGAACCCAACACCTCCACAAAATCTCAAACTGAGGGATCCTTTTATTAATGGTCGCCATTAATGCCTCCATTCTGTATATACTAATCATGAGTTCTTGCCACACATGCAAGGTGATAACCTGTTGGGATAGCCAATTATTTATTATCACCTTTTGGGCCGCTTGGTATATTTTTAAAAACTTACTTGTAAGGGGGTTCCTATATTCCTTTGGTAAGTCCAGAAAAAATAACAAGAAGAAGTTATACTCAGGTTGGGATCCATTATTGCCTGTAAGGCCTGTTGTAGATCTCGAAAAAAGGGAATCAGTACAGGGCATCCCCACATTAAATGTGCCAATGTTGCTGGTGAGTGCCCACAGTTTCTCCAACATGTTGAGGAGCTATTACCTTGATATTTCATCTGAATTGCTGGGGTCCGGAAGTATCTAATAAAAACCTTCCAGGAAAACTCCTGCAAGCTAATTGCTGAGAGGCCCCAATGTATCCTTGTTTGGGTCTAAGCCCATAATTCCTCCAAAATCTGAATCCACAGGTCACTCCACTTCTTTATATCATAATTTAAACATTATTTGATTGTCTTTCTTTACAGTCATCTTTTCCTCATCTTCTCACCCCCCACAAACGTAGAATCTGGGGCGCCCTTCTTTTTATTATTTGGAGGTAACGGTGTAAAACCCATTACCGCACTTCTTTTCTGTTGTTGCAGTTGTTGTTCTCTATTTTTGTATGTTCCCCCTCCCCACCTCCCCTCCCCTTTTGAAAATTTTAATATTGTTTTTTCGCCACTAGCCTGTCTCCAGCCCACATTGGATGATGGACCTTCTCCCAAAGCTCCAACCTTGTTACCTCAATTGTCTCCTCCACTCTTCAATACTCCCCATGGTATCTCTGTTAAATAATTTGACCCCCAGGTCTGATAAGTGTACCCCATCTGGTCTGTAGAATTCATCTTCCTTTTCATCTATGCCTCTCCTAATGACCCTATCCCCATTGGCTAGAAACCATGTACCTATTCTTCTATTCATTTTCCTTCTTACCCTTTTAATTGCTAGGTGACTATGAGCATACCTCCAGACTCTGCGGGGCACCATATCTGACCATGTCAGAGTTACCTGTGGCCACCACTTCTTTATTATATCTATGTCATACTTGATTTGTAGAAAGACATCTAGCCACAGTCTGGACCGAATGTCGTTTCCTCCTAAATGTATTATAATCCTGTCTGGTGGCAGGTGTCTCTCCCTCATGTCGCTCAGTGTCAGAAGCAGCAGGGCCCACTTCATGCCCCTGGTGCCTTGCCAGGACACCCAGCACTGTCTAGGATCTTGATACAGCTGCCTGCCCCCTGTTTTTTGGATGCTCTCCTCTCTGCCCAATAAATGTACGAGTGCCCACATATTCAGTCCTCCAGTCTCTGACCCAAACATGCCAAAAGACCAAAAGTATGTATGATTAAAAAAGGAAAAAATGTGATTGTACTGTTTTGTCTTGTGGCCTCAAGTCTTGTGCCTTGCCTGACCCCTTCGCCTTCCTGTTCTCAGTAATGCACCATTTATTTTCCCTCCCAGTGTCCCCCCTCCCCCATTTAACCTGTGAATAAAAAGGAGACATGGTTAATAATCATTGTTTAAGGGTCTTATGTAGCATTTATAACAATCAGATTTACAAAGCCCGACCCCCTGCACTTGTTTGACTGATCCTCCTGCTGCTGCCAATTGTGATGCCATCTCAATTCTGAATGACTGTGATGAGTAGTGTTTTGGGTCCTCTCCCAGAAACTCCATGCACTTTTTAAGGACTGCTGTTACCTAATAGCTTGTGACTCTCTTCCCATCCCCATGAATGAAGAATTGCCCTTGTTTTTTATGATGCACTGCAGCATAGGCCAACAGCACCCATACTGGGCAAATGGTTCTCGTGTGTTTTCTCAAGGTGGATCAAAGAGCCATTATCTTCTTGATCGGCATTTGATTTTCTGATCCATATGGCAGTTGTGTGTTCCTGCCATGTCAGATCTTCCATATGCAAACCACCCCCTGTGATGTTTCTGTCGTGCCCTACTGCTTCACTCACCTTAAGTCCTGGTGGTACATTGTTGTAAAGGTGGCTTGAAATAACAGGCCTTCTCCTTCTGATTTACATACTGCTGCCATTGCTCATCCTAGACCTGCAAGCAGCCCCTCTGACACTGGTTTTCTCTCATCTCTCCCTTTCATCCCTAAACTTCCCCATCCCATGATCATCTGTCTTACCAACATGGGTTTAGTTGGGTCCCATCACCGTCTCAGGTTACAAACTATGCTGATGGCCGCCAGGTGTATTCCTATTGTCACATGTGCCATCCCTCTTTTCCACTGGCACACTATATATTTCCACTCTTGTTCGTCCATGATCTGCCCACTTACCTCCATGTTGTGCAGATCCCTGAAAGCCTGGAATGCTCCACACACCCCTTCATAGGCTCTGAGTGTCCTAGGGAACCAGAAGCTGTGAAATAACACTTCAGCTCCTTCCAGCCAACCTCCCAAATGTCCTCCGGTATGGTGTTTTTTGCTCTTCTGCTTTCAGTGCTGAGGCCTGGAACTAGTCCAGCTGCAGACAGGAGAGGCCATCAGCTATTATGTTTTGGACTTCCTCTATGTGCCTAGCCCTAAAGAACATAGTGAGCTTCAAACCCTGTAGCACTAACTGCCTCAGCACCTGCAACACCAGTCCAGATGAGGCTCCCCCCTGTTGTTGAGAACATCCATGACTGCCTTGTTGTAACTCTGCCCCACATATTAATGAGCATGCCCATATTGGCATGATTTCAAGCAAAGTTATGTCTTTGGTTAGACCACGGTTTACCCATCTTTCTGGCCAGGCTTCGGAAAACCACTTCCCCCTGCAATAGCCCCCCATACCTAGCCCCCCAGCGGGAATCTGTATACAATTCTAGGTCAGTATTGAATAGCCATTTATCTTGCCAAAAAGACGTGCCATTGAATGTCTGCAGAAATACCTCCCAGATTCCCAAATCCTCTCTCATGTCCCTTGTGATATCCACCCACTGGTGTGGTCTGGTCACCCCCCCCACATGGCATGTGCCAGATGCTTTGTGAAGGCCCTCCCTGGTTTGATGGCCCAGCAAGCAAAATGGAGGTGTCCTATCAATTGCTGCACCTGCCTTAGTTGTTTCCTCCACTCCACACTGTGTTCTTGCAAGAGTTCACTTAATTTACTTACCTTCTTCTGTGGTAGCCTGAAAATTTTGCTTGTGCGTCTATCTCTATGCCCAGGAACTCAATAGTTCTGCTGGGGCCCTCTGTCTTCTTTGGTGCCAGTGGTACTCCCAACTCATTGCACAGGGCCTGAAAACTCTTGAGCATTGCCCCAGTCTCCTCCCTGCTGCTCCCTATGAGTAAAAAAATAATCTAAATAATGAAGTACTGACTTGTGTCCCATCCTTCTCTGGAATACCCCCTGCAGGCAGGTACTAAATAGCTCAAAAGGGGTGCATGCCATGGAGCAACCCATGGGCATGGCTTTGTTGAAATAATATTCCACATCTACCTTAAAACCCATCATGTCTCAATCTAGGTGGTGCACAGGAAGGAGTCTGAATGCTGCCTCGATGTCAATCTTCACTAGTCATGCCTTCGGCAAGGCCCTGATAATCTGCACTGCTTCCTCCAGTGTGGCATATGTCACTCTGGAGTGTCTTTCTGCAATGTAATCATTCACAGAGTCCCCGTCTGGGAAAGACAAGTGGTGTATCATCCTGAATTCCCCAGCTTGTTTCTTAGGTACCAAACCTAGGGGGGATATCCTCAAGTTGTCAAGTGGGGGAAATCAAAAGGGGCTCTTTATCCATCCTGCATTCTTTTCTTTCTGCAGCTTATGCCTCAGAATTTATTTTTTTCCCTTTACTGAACCAAGGTTTTTGCTTTCATGGTATATCCTAGGACCTTGACAGTGTAGGCTGAAACCCCCTTTAAACCCTGCAAGCAATTGGCTTACAGCTTCTTGATCTGTGTGCCCTTCTAAAGCTTGCTCTTACATCTGGATGTAGATCAGTGTCCATGCCATGTTAAATATGTGTCCCTCCCATCCAGTCCTTGTAGATTGTGCTTCAAAAGGTTTGACCTCCCCTGCCAAACCCTCCCCTTCCCTCCCCCTAAAACCTCTGTTCCCTGTTTGCCCCCTAAAGTCCCCCTGGCCCTATTGAAAGGGCTGGTTGGAGCTGCCCTGTCCCCCATTGTATTATCCCCCCGCTATCCAGCTTGTTCTGCATCTTGATGCTAGGTGGGTCCTTCCACATTTTGAACATGCATGCTGAAACCTACACTGTGGTCAGGAACAAAACATCCAGTTTAGTTTTTGCATTTTTGCAACAATGTAGCCTTCTTCCCCCCTTCCCCATCTGGTGTGGACTGGTCTGTGACATAGTCTGTCCACAGATCTAACTGTTTAGTATCCCAACAGATATCCTCATAGGTGGCCATCATCTGTCTGAAAACTTGTCATAGCACAGCTAGCCAATCCCCCTTTTGCTTTTGCCCTCCTTAGCCCTCAGCTGTTAAGTAATCAGGGGAATTCTCAGTTTGGGCTTTTTCCCCATGACTATTGCTGAAAATGTGGTGAATCCCACAAATCAACTGTTCCATATTTTAACTTCTGTGAACTTGTCTTTCTCCTTCTTCCCTAGCAGCATCATGGCTGCTGCCATCTCCACCTTCCAAATGTTCTCTTTTTCAGCATATTTCATCACTGCTTCCCTGCTTACTAATGCAAAAACATCCACATATTCCCCTTTCCATATCTTTTCTTTTGTTGCCAGGGGGACATGATCTCCTGTTCTCATGCTGGGTGACCCTATGTCCCTTATCCCCTCTTGCAAGGCTTCTACCTCCAATGTTCCCTTGGCTCCCCCAGTTTCTCCCTTTCCTGATTTGAGTTCACCTAAAGCTTTTTCTAACTGTCCTAGGACATCCTGCCCCATAGCTGTGATCATTTGCTCCACATATTCTTTTATGCTGCTGCTCACATTTCCTTCTACATTACCTAGTGATGGGCTTGGCAGGGGTCCCCCTGACCCCAGGGCCTGCCCTCCCATGGCATTCAGTGCTGTAGGTAGTGGCCCTGGCAGAGCGGTCATGGGCAGCTGTGATGGAGGGGGAGGTGCAGGAACTGCATCAGGGATCACGGGGATCATCGGGGTAGTTGGCTGTGGTGTGAGGACCACCGGCTCCAGCCTGTCTGGGCTAGCTGGTCTAGGTGAAGGTTTTTTGGGCTGGGTGATCAAGCCAGTGTCCTAAGCTCAGCTGTGTCCTTTGCTGGCCTGTGTTCCCTGCTGCTACCTCCTGCCTTTTCCCCTTTCTATTTTCCCTTTGATCCCTGAGTCTCCATGTCCTCCACCAACTCCCATACCTTGTTGGCCCACTCTGCCAGCTCAGTGATTGCTTTATATGCCTCCTCCTTGGTTGGCTTGCTCTTTTGTTGGGGCCATTGTCACCTCTGGTTCCAATGTAGTAAAAAACTGCTGCAAAAGAAATTGTCATTTTAATCTCATGGATCTTCAAGCCTCTGTCCATTCCTCTGTGTACAATGTTTGACCCCACCCCCACTGCCAGTCTTTCACCTCCACATCTTCATGGCTATTCATAGAAACATGTATATATATGTATATGTATATATAAGAGACAAAGAACCTCCGTGCGTAAACACTGAGGCAAGGGTTACCCCAAAGGGCATTTGGCTGGGAAGCCAAGTTTCAAGAAAATACAAAATCACACATGCCCCCACAATGCAAAGCATCATGGGCTGCATATGTAAATCACCACAGAATGTTATGCTAGTCCAACTTTAAGCAGAATTGCATGGGTATTCTGTGGTGATTTATATATGCAGCCTATGATGTTTGGTATTGTGGGGCATGTGTGATTTTGTATTTATATGTATATATATATATATATATATATATATGTATGTATGTATATACCCACACAATCTATATATATGCATATGGACACACATACCTTTACTCTGTCCCCCCCCATGCCCATTGCCTTCATTCCAATGATTTCTTTCTCTCTTTGTTTCCATTTTGACCATGAGGCTAGGTGCGATGTTTGCTTGCTTCATGCACCCTCTCCCAGCCTGGCTGGACTGCAGCCATTACCAATTGTCCCCATCTTTCACCACAGCTGCCTCTTGAAACATTAATTTGGGCCAGGCCAGCAAAAATGTGTCCATGGGAAAGATCCCCTGCTGCTGTTCCTGGTACTCCTTGTCTTATACACGGACCCCAAAACTACCCCCGGTTGCCAGATGGGCCAGCAAAAACCTTTCCCTGCCTGAAAAAAACTGCTCCTGTGCTCCTGGTCATCCTTTCCTTATCCAGGGATCCCACCCATAGCCCAAGTCATCCTGTGGCATGGCTTCATCCACTCATGGTGTTGGCGTGCATCCTGCTGCTTTATTTCCCCTTTTAGTTTCATACGTCCCATACATGAGTCCATGTTTACTGCCCCCCACTTCTGGTAGCTTTTATGTGGAAGAAAGGGGGGGAATTATGGGGAAGGCCACTCCCTTGGCCTTATTTCATCACACTCTGCCCCCCTACCTTGCTGGATGCCTACGTGCTTTGAGTCCATTGTTCCCTGGCAAGGACTAGTGCTCCCTCTCCTCCTTATATGCAGCCTGCCCTTTGACAAAACCATAAAAATGATCAACAAAACAAACCCCCTAGGTTTGTTCCTGCTGATGAAAACCACTAGGCTCTGTTCATGTGCCCCATGGACCACACTGCATGATGTCACCCTAGATAGCGTCAAGGCGTGCTTCTGCCTACCTCAAGGGCAGCTCAGTGACTTTCTTCTAGCAGCCTCAAATCTGCCTTGTTTTGTGCTGCTAGCCCCTCATGTCCCCCCACCCAGTATTTAGCAGTAGTCGCAACCTTAGGGAAAGTGTCCAAAACCTCTGTGCCTGCTCCATTTTCAAGTTAAGGTCCCACACGGTCCCCACCTCTGAAACAACTCCCCAGCCTAGCACCGGCCCATGGCCCACACAGGCCAGCCCAGCCAAAAGTCCTGCTGCCTGACATTGAAATGACATCAGCCCGCTCTGTTGCTTCCCAATGGTATACCATGAAATTCCATTCCACGACTAGCCACCTCATCTTCTGAGATCCCACATAGTGGACCTTTCCCCTGCTCTCTCTCATCTCCTCAGCTGCTGGGGATCTCACCTCATGGCATGTATAGCAAAAACAAGTCTGGCTAATGATTAGGCCCCATACAGCTTCATAGGGGCCCCCATGCTCTGCCTCGTGGCCACATTTTTTCTTTGTTAAATACCAGATATTAAACCTTGTAGGTGCCCCTGTAAGCTGCAAATTCAGTACCGTTTCCCAGTCCCCATTTTACTTACCTGCCATATGTCTCCTCCTTTCAGCTGTGCTGGTGAACCGGGCTTCACGAGTACCTCATCCCTAATTGTTAAATTCCTATCCTTTCCAGAGCTTAAAAGACCTGCATCCTCTCTTTGGATATCTATCTGTCTATCTATCTATCTATCTATCTATCTATCTATCTATCTATTATGGTAGTACGGTAGTGCTACCATAGTTAGGGTTGAGGAGCCATTTACATGTTAAACCTAACATTTTGCACCTTAATAAGTTTGCAACCATTCAATGGATTTGCCTGAAATTTGGAATACACAATCAAGAATCATACATCTTGGGATCTGCCAACTTAAGTACTGTTTGGATATACAGCTACAGAGATATTAAGCATGATCTGCATGTGCGTTCACGCTTTTTTGCTATTCTTTGCTCATCTCTACAGGTCGCACAGTTTGCATGACTGGTCTGAAATCTTTAGGGAACATGCAGCCAGGGTCTCTGATGTGCCTTTTAAAGATTTAATGAAAAAATATTAAACGGTTCAAAAGTAATTCAAAAAACAATTTCCCATTATAAGTCAATTGGAAAAGTTAACAAAAAGTTTGACAGTGTCGCAAATGCAGTTTTTACTTTCACAAATGACCCTTTTACTGTCGCAAATCCACCATTTTGTTTTCAGTTGGTCATCAGAAAAATGCTTGACATTTAAATTTGGGACCCTCTAGCAACCTAATTATTTTTTTATTCACCTAGTCGGACCCTGAGGATGCTAGACATGTCTTTATTTTGGGGTAAAACACCCCAGAAATATGATTTTCAAATTGTTGGAAAACGTAATTTTGCAAAGTACTTTTGCACTTGTGAAACTGTCGAATGAATTTGTGAAAGCTTTCGCAAAGTTCGACAATACTTTTCCAAGCTGTGGAAAAATTACAGCAATTCTTTGCCATCCTGCTGCAAAAGAACAGTTCGATCTTTTGGGCTAAAATTTGGAGAGAATGCAGCCAGGATCTCACAGATGTGCCTTTCAGTGTTTCAGTGAAATAATATTACAGGGCGGCAAAGTTACGTCACTCCAAAGTTGACACTTTTTCCCATAGGATAACACTACGGAGTCCACTGCATTACAGGAATCCTTTGCCGCCCTGCTGCAAAATAACGGTTTGGCCTTTTGGGCTGAAATTTGGAGAGAAGAAAGCCAATATCCAACAGATGTGCCTTTTAGTGGTTTGGTGAAAAAATATTACAGGAAGCCAAAGTCATGGCACTCCAAACTTCTCTTTTTTTCCCTTAGGATAACATTACGCCGTTCGACGCGCCTTTCAGGGCCCGTATCTCGGAAACAGTGCGAGATATGGACTTTTCATCAGAAAAATGCCTATCCCCCTACCCTAATGGGGGCTAAGTACAAAACTAGCCAGGAAAGTCATAAATCATATGACTTTTAAATTTTTTTCTCGCTGACGGTTCCTGAGATATAAGCAATTTAGTATTCCAACTCCTCATTTTCTGCTCCGAGACCCATTATTATGCATACATTCTTTGTACTCACTGTCTTTCTCTATGCAGCTTTTGGGGAAAACTAGCCTGTGCACATACATTACTGTTACCCTTACTGCTTCTGCTTGTGGTTCTGTAACCATTTCACTTACTATTCCTGTCTACGGCACCATGTGTGTTACCCTACGCATTTTCATTTGCACTTGCATTTGCGTTATTTCAACCATTTGCGTCTACAGTACTGTTTATCTTTCTGTTTTGCTTTGCATCACCATGTGCATTACCATTTGCATTTGCAGGCACCGTGTTACTATGTGACAAGACATCCGTGCTCCTGCCGCTACATTACATTCACTATTTCTTTGTATCATTCTCAAAAAGATGGGAAATTAGAGACAAAAAACTCCATTTAAATGCATCAGTTATGGTTGTTCCACAGTGACAAAAGCAAGGAAATTTACTGTTAGAGTTGAAAGTTCCCCTTGGACCCCGCCGCCCACACCCCCTAACCGGCATCGGGGTGCACGTTGAGGTTGTCGGTCCTAACTCTCACCCTATTCTCCTATAGCTCTGCTTCTTCACACATTCCTTTTCTTGGTCTTCCCCCTTTGTATTTGATTATTGTCAATTATTTCTCTCTTGAAACTAATACTATCATTATTGTTTAGCTGTTGTTTCTGTAAACATTTATTGGAACAATCATTTCCAATATTGCATTGCTTGGGATTTGTTGGTATTTTAACCTTTTCTGCATATGAGGATATTTTTTCTTTCCTTTTGGTGTTGAGGTAGTTATATGTAGTGTGTATACACTTTCATTGCCCCCCAACCCCTTTGTTGGGATCAACTTAATACTTCTTGCATTCAAGATAAAAAATTCTAAAACCGAACAATTGACAAATGACATAATTCCATGTCCTAGAAAATCAAACATGTCATCAATGTCCACAAACACTCTTAAAGAACATAAAAGCACCTGATTCAATAAGGTCAAAGAAAACCTTCCATGTATGTGGTTCTTGTTTTACTCTCTTAGTCCATTTTTTGGAAGATCATTGAGAGTTCCTCAAATGGGTGGGCAAGCACTTAAGAGATGAATCTGTGTATTGGCTTAAAATATAGTTCAAGTTTGCATGAAGTCTTTTCTAAAGGACTCATAATGGCTTTTCTGCTTCTATTTGCCCTCAGAAATGATTTCCAGAGCTTCCAGTTGCTATTGTCACTTATTCTGTTTATTGTACTTATAAAAGGTGTCCAAATTCCAAAATCCACTAGTAAGAAATGAAAAAAAATAAAGTAAGAGCTCAGGTATAGAAAAGATTAAACTAGATAGTGTTTTTAGCATAGCCCTAAGTGTATAATAACTGTTTGGCCAGATGGTCACTGACTGCTAGCTGTTAGGTGCAGTCTGATTTAAAGTTAAATGTTCTATAAATATGAAATGGTGCCCAGAAAATATCCAATAATAGCACTAGTTGAGTCCTGTATTATTGTTAGGCTAAGGGGTTAAAGGTTAGGTCCTTTTAATGTAGAGATATTGTTAGAAGAACAAAATGAAATAATATGACAATAAGTGAAAGACTTACCCCTTGTATGGTCTAACAAACAACCAGCAGTCATCACAGGGCCTTCAGACCTTGGGTGTTTAGTTTAACACACAACTCAATCCATAGGGATAGATCATACAAAAGGAGATAAAATCCCCTTCTAATCCCCTTCTAAATCTCAGTGTAGCAGAGTGTTGGGGACTTCCAGGGCAAGTAGTGTAAAGCATCAAATGGAGAAGCCAGCAGCCCAGCAGCCCAAAGGCAATTGGGGTCTTTAAGGGTTCTAAGAAAAGAAAAATAAATTTTAAGTCCCCCCATGTTAAAAAAAACTACTGCACTCTAACGCTTTAGTAACAAACATTAATTAGCTAAAGCAAAAATCTTAAAACCAAGCAAAATAAGGGCTAAATTATGAATTACGAATTAAAAATATTCCTGATACCTTCTCTCATTGGACAGCAACAAGCCCAGCGAGCAACACACTAGGAGAGCAATAATGGCGATGGCTGAACTGAAGATGCTACAGCTGGCACATGCGCTTTATGTGTTAGTACACTCACAGGGCCCATGTGACCTGTCTGCCCATGAAAAGGTTTGAATTTAAAAAAAGTTTTTTTTTTAATTTACAAGATTATAAGATTAAGTAAAGCTTTGTCTATCTCGCTTTGCCTATTTTAAAAAACAATGTGGGGAGGGAGCAATTAAAAAGGGAATGTTCAAACAGTGCCGCATTTCTTTACACACACAAATATAAGTATAAAGTATATATGTATTAGAAGACTATAAGGGAGGAGAGTTGCTAAAATATATTTGTTCCTCTTACTATGTTGTTAAAAGTATGATAGATGAATCAGAAAAGAGCAGGGTGATTTATTGTGCAGATATAATGTGAAAGAAAGCAGAAAGCAGAAAGGAAAAAATGCTGGGTGCTGCAGTCATTCCGAACAGGGCTTTGCTAAGCCAGATTTGCAGCAAATTTAGTTTTGGTTATCAGCCCACCTCCTGAATGAGGGACCAGGACCAGATTCAGTTTTACTCCTAAGATAAATGCAGTTACTTGAGCAAATTCACAGTATACTCTGCACCCTGCTCGACTGGCTCCGACTTTACCACTTCCAGTCTTCCAATATCTGTTCTGTCTTTCGTGTTTCATTCAGGATCTCCTTACCACAGCCACATATTATAACCAGAAAGTAACATTAGAGGGTGAGCTAAAAAAAATTCAGAGGAGCAAATGGCAAATAGCACAATGCATCAGAAGGTATCCAAAGCTATCCAAAGTTCATCTAGATCACACCGGCGAGAAGGGCTTTTCCATTCTGGCAATCCTGCCTGCCCCACCAAGGGTGGCCTTCCTCCTTAAACAGAAACAGAAAAAGACTGGAGGAACTATGCAATGGAGGTGTTTAACTTAAGAATTTCTGGAAAGACCACATTTAAGGCAATGGTGGCTTACCTTTGCTAAATTAAAAATTCACCTAATGGTCCTGCTTCTGGTTGCTACTCCACAACAACCAGAGCACTAGAGTCTCACACGTCCGTCCTCCTAGAAGGTCATACATATAGAATAATTAACATGCATCTCTTAAAAACAGCATTATTAGGACTCTGAGGTGTTCAGTATCACAGCATCCCAAGAGTGAAGCTTGAGTGACCCAGTGATATTACAGAACACAAATGTAAGCAAAGAGGGCCGAAGTGCAATCAGACAAAACTGTGTGCAAACCAAAGTGAATGCACAGTACACGGAAACCACGTGGAGCACTCCTTCCAATGATCCACATGGAAATAAAAATGCTCTGCAAGCCTGTAAGGTAGTAGCTAGCAAAGCAAATCACATTATGGGGGGGGCATACCTGCAAATATTACAAGTTGAGAGAGGGATGTGATACTGCCATTGTAAACGTCCCTCGTGCGACTGCATACGGAAAACTATTCAGTTCTGGGCTCCCCAAAAGAAAGAAGATATTAACATGTTAGAAAGGATCCAGAGAAGAGCAACAAGAAGTATAAAATGATTCCATGTTGCTGCCACAACATTTCCCACAGTGAACTCCCCGACAGTGACAAAACCCTGTTGACATCCCCAACACTGACACATTCCCACAATGACTGGCAAAACCGCAACACCGATGGCTACACTCGATCATGGCTATGCGGGGGGCCCACCCAAACCCACCCTACTTAGATATCTAACTCCACATCACACAGACAATGCAGTTAGATGCATGGCCCCTGTTGCCACACAGTCCATCGCAGTGAAATCCCTGTCGCTGCCAAGACAGTCACCGTCGGGTTTTCGCTGTGGGGGGTTCACTGTCCGGGTGTCACTGTCCTGGCAGCATACAGTATAAAACAGCAAAAGGGAATACCTTATAGAGACAGGTTGAAATACCTCAAACTATTCTGCCTGAAACGTAGGAGACTTAGGGGAGATCTATGTATGGTGTACAAAGCATACATAAATCAAGACCTATGGGAATGTATAGGCAAAGTTAGTAATTCTATGCAAAGTAAGAGATAACATGATGTGCAGTTGAAAGGAGAACATTTTAGGACAAATCTTAGAAAAGGCTGGATAAATCAGAGGGTGCTGGAGATGTGAAGCAGACTTCCAAGAGAGATTGTGACAAGTCCCACCTTTGTAACATTGAAGTCATCTCTTGACAATTATATGGAGACGAAAAATTTGCCTGTTATGGTAACTTGGTAGAGTCATAATGGCCACTGGCTGCTGATTCATATCAGTCTATGATTCTATGATTCTATGATGAAGTACTTCCTCACGTCTCTTCTGAATCTACCCCCCTCCAGCTTCTTCTCATGCCCCCTTGTTCTTGAAAATTTTTTCAGAAAAAAACACTTCCCTCTTATATCTTGTTTACTCCTGTGAGGTATTTAAAGGTCTCTATTATATCTCCTCTCTTCCAGACTGTACATAGATACATAGATACTGTCAGCAGATAAGGGCCACCAGGCCCATCCATTCTGCCCATTTATGCTACCTGATGAAGTGGCCAGTGATCCTATCTGGTCATTGACTTTAGTTTTTTCTTCCTACCTCTAAAATTACTTTATTCCTGCCCCATGCATGTTTAAAGCCTGTCACCATATGGGTGGCCACCACTTCCTGGGGCAGGCTATTCAATGCATCCACTACCCTCTCCGTAAAAAGACAACTTCTTGATATTTCCCCTTATGTAGCCACCCATCAGTCTCATGTCATGTCCTCTTGTTCTGGCACTACTTTTCAACTGCAATATATGTTGTCCTCTTTCACTTTGTTCATGCCCTTGAGGTATATGAATGTTTCTACCATGTCTCCTCTCTCCCTCTTTTGCTCCAGCATGTACAAATTGAGGTCTCTGACATTTTAGTCTTAAGGCTTGTGATGTAGACCTGTCACCATTTTGGTCACCCTCCTCTGCACTGTCTCTGTTTTGTCAATTCCTTACAAAGGTGTGGCCTCCAGACCTGGGCACAGTACTCAGTGTGAGGCCTCACCAGGGTTTTGTACAGTGAATCTATTTCCTATCTCCTTCAGCTTGTGATTTCCCTTCCAGTGCACCCCAACATCCCAGTGGCCTTCCCCACCACCTTGGCCATTTGCCTTGTGGCCTTCAGGTCATCTTTGATTTTGACACCCAAGTCTCTCTCCTCCATAGTAACTGCCAACAGCTCTCCCCCCAACCTATAGCTTGTTCCAGGGTTCCTGTTCCCCATGTGCATGATTTTGCACTTCTTTGAATTAAACCTTTGTTGCAACACCTCTAATCATCTCTCCAACCATTCCAGGTCCTTTCTCATCCTTTCCACCCCCTCTGGAGTATTTACCCTGTTGCAGATCTTGGTGTTATCTGCAAATAGGCAAACATTTCCCTCTAGCCCATCTACAGTGTCACTGATGAAGACATTGAAGAGGACCGGCCCCAGAACTGACCATTGAGGTACCCCACTGGTCGCCACCTTTTCTGCTGATTGGGTTCCATGTACTACAACCCTCTCTTTTCTGTCCCTTAACCAGTTTCCAATCCAGGTTACCATCTTGTGCCACATCCTCAGTCTACCTAGCTTGTTGACCAGTCTCCTATGTGGGACAGTATCAAAGGCTTAGCTGAAATCTAGCTGGGCAATATCTACTGTCCCCCCGGTCTACTGCTATTGTCACCCAGTCAAAGAAATCTATTATGAACATATGAAATTTGCCAGCAGATAAAGGCCTAGAGGTCTATCAAGTCTGCTCGAATGTGCAGTTAGCACCCCTTATTCTGCAGCTGCCCCTCCCTTCCACCCTTCCCCTTCATTGACCCTCCCCCTTGTCCTGTCTCATCTCCTTTTGAAGCAGTTCACTGTTCTACTGGATACCACTTCTGCAGGTTACGCATTCCACCCAGTCACCACCCTCTCTGTAAAAAAGTGTCTCCTCATCTCCCTCCTGAACCTTCCTCGCTCCAGTCTCATATCATGGCCCCTGGTGTCCCTCCCCTCCCTTACTTTGAACAGCCCCTCTGTACCTGTCTTATTTATTCCTTTCATGAACTTAAAGGTTTCAATCATGCCCCCATCCCTCCTCTCCTACAGTGAGTACATGTACAACTTCCTCAGCCTCCTCTCATATGATAAGTCCCCCAGCCCCTTGATCATCTTTGTCACCCTGTGCTGCACCCCCTCCAGTAACTTAATGTCCCACTTCTGATACGAGCTCCAGTACTACACACAGTACTCCAGGTGCAGTCTAACTAATGACCTATACAGTGGCAGAATCACCTCCTCCCTCCTTGAGGATATACCCCTTGCAATACAACCCAGCATTTTGTTGGCCTTTGCAGCTGCCTTCCTACATTGTGCCAGGTTGTTCATTGGCCCTGTAATGAGCACACCCAGATCCTTCTCCTCCTCTGTCTGGGCTAGCTGCACTCCTCCCAGCTGGTAACTCCTCCTTGGGTTCTTCATCCCAAAATGCAGAACCTTGCACTTTTTGGCATTAAACCCCAGTTGCCAGGTGTCTGACCAGGTTTCAAGCTTTTCCAGATCATCCAGCAACCCCTGCCATCCCCCTAGGCCATCCACCACCGCTCCTACCTTGGTATCATCAGCAAACAGACTGATCTTACTCTTGATGTCCAATGATATGTCTGCAATGAATATCCCAAACAACACTGGTCCCAACACCAAGCCCTATGGAACACCACTTATCACTACCCTTGGGTGTGAGAGCTCCTCACCCACCACCACCCTCTGTTGCCTTCCCTGAAGCCAGTTCCCTACCCATCTCACCAGTTTTGCACCTACCCCTGTGCCTAATGACTTACTTCCCAGCCTTCCATGCAGCACTGAGTCAAATGCCTTACTGAAGTCCAGATACAGGACATCCACTGCATGGCCCCTGTCCAGTTGCCTAGTTACCCAGTCATAGAACTCCACCAGGTTGGTTTGGCAGTATCTGCCCCATATGAAGCCATGCTGTCTGCTGTCCTGTAGTCCTTTGGCCTCTAGGAGGGCCACCAGCCTGTCCTTTAGGATAGTCTCCATTAGCTTACCCATGATGGATGTGAGGCTCACTGATCTGTAGTTTCCCGGTTCATCCTTGGGGCCACTCTTGTGGAGGGGCACCACATCAGCCATCCTCCAGTCCTGAGATACACACCCCGAAAGTAGTGAGGCATTAAATAGGTCTGCCAAAGGTCCTGCAAGGACCTCTTCCAGCTCTTTCAGTACCCTGGGGTGGATGCCATCTGGGTCTGGTGCCTTATCCATCATCAGTGCCTTCAAACCCTCCTGAACTCTGCCCTCCATGATTTCCCCATCTATCACCTCCCCCCCTATTTCTGCCATTTATCCCCCCTTGGGTGTCACCCCCTCTTCTCTTTAGTAAATACTGAGCAAAAGTACTCATTTAGTACTTTTGCCTTATCACTCCCTGCTTCCACCCAACCCCCTCCTTCCTAAGCCTTACAGCTCCTTTTCTCCCTGATGTACCTAAAGAAGTCCTTCTCCCCCTTCTTAATGCCTTGTGCCAGCCTGAGTTTCGTAGATGCCTTGGCTCCCCTTACTGCCCTTGTCATCTCCTTCTATTCCGTCAAGTACTCCTCCCTGTCATTCCCTCTCCTGTTTTCTTGTACTTCCTAAAGGCAGCTCTTTTCCTCCTTACCTTTTCCATGACCTCCTTGCTCAACCAGCTCAGTTTCATAGCCCTAGCCTTCTTGCTCTGGGCCTTGCAGCAGGTTTTGGTTGCCTCCACTATCCCCAGCTTTATGAGCTCCCACCTCTGGTTAGTGTCCATACTAGATTGAATTCTGGCCAGGTACCCTTTTACCACTTCCCCCATCATCCCAAAGTTGACCCTCCTAAAGTCCATCACTCTTGTGCCAGATTCCACTCCTTCCTTGCCCATATCCAATGTAAGCCATACTGAGTGGTGGTCACTCCCTGACAGTGGTTCCTCCACTGTAATTTCTCTCATAAAGTACCCATTTGCCAGCACAAGGTCAAGGGTATTCCCTAACCTGGTTGGTTCACTGACCATTTGCAGCAGGAAGCTGTCCTGGAAGTTATCTAGCAGTACCTGCTCCCTTTTGCTCCTGGTTGTTGGGGTACTCCAGTCCACTCCTGGCATGTTGAAGTCCCCCACAATCCCCACACTACCCTTCTCGCAGGTCCTCCTAATCTGTCCAACTAGTTCCCTGTCTAACTCCTTCATCTGACATGGCGGCCTGTACACCACTCCCATTCTAAGAATCCTATTGTTGGAATCCTGGATTTGCATTCAAAGTGACTCCATACTACCCTCCTCCCCTTCCTCCCTTACACACTTCAGTCCTTCCTTCACATATAGTGCCACACCCCCTCCTTTCCCAATCACCCTGTCCCTACGAAATAACCTATACCCTGGTACAGACAGGTCCCAGTCATTGTATTGGGTGGCCCATGTTTCTGTGATGGCTGCAATGTCCTCCTCTCCCTCTGCCATGAGCACTTATAACTCTGCAGTTTTCCTCCTAAGGCTCCTAGAATTAAGGGTAACCACCTTCCACCCTCCCCCCCATCCCGCTCTCCTTTACTAGCATCACCAATAGTACTTGCCATTTGTCCTTTGTCACTGTTATGGGGTCTTAGCTCATATGGTTTCGTAACCTGTGGTCTCTGCATGTCTCTTGCCCAATTGCCACCCCCTGCTCCAAGTTTAAATTCCCTACTCTCTATGTACTCCTCCATCCTCTGTTTCAACACTTTCTTTCCTCCTCACTCAAGTGTAGTCTGTCCTTGGCATAGAGACTACTGTCCTCCCAGGTCCCTCCCCACCCCTCCAACAGCCCATACCCTTTAGCACAACACCAGGTTCTTAGCCATCCGTTAAATTCCTCTATTCTCAGCTTTCTTGTTGTGCTTGCCTTGGGCACTGGAAGTATCTCTGAAAAAGTTACTGATCTTCCTGCCCCCTCACATAATTTTCCTAGTTCCTCAAACCTCTTATGGACTATATCTACTGTCTTGTCAGCCAGGTCTTTTGTCCCAAGATGTATAATTAGATGAGGCTTGTCCCTACCCCTTCTAGCATATTTCAGAACAGATTTTCCCACCCTTTCCTCAGTCATTCCTGGCATGGCCTCCACCCAAATGTGACTATGCCTCTTCCCCTTGCTACCCCACCTGACTCCTCTTAGTATTGAGTCCCCCAGCACTAAGATTCCACCACTCTTACTCCCTGCTTGCTTCCATTCATCTCCATCTCTCATTTCCAGCTCCTCTTTTTTCTTCTGCACATTATTTCCCCCTTTTGCCCCTGTTGCAATTCTCCCAGCAGAACTTCCCTTGCTCCAGTTTGGTCTAGGCATTTATCAATTACTCCTCTAATTTCATAATTTCCCTCCTCCACCTTCTTCCTCTTTAGCAGTGCGAAACCATTTTCTGAAGACCCTACACAAATGCCCGCTCCCTCTCTCTTCATAGTAACCTATTCTCTCCTTTACACTCCATAACTTTTGCCACTTCTTCGCCTCCCCTCACAAGTCCCTATCTCCTCCTTCCATTTGCCTGTTGTCTCCTGATCTGATTTCCTTGGCAATTGTTCTTCTTGGCCTGGGTCCCCTTGTCCCTGCTTCCCTTCTTCTGACCCTCTCCTCACCACAGTTGGCTTAAATCACCCTCCCTCATCTCCCATTCTTCCTAACTCCAGTATTGGGCTAAACCCACCCCCAGTATGCCTTGCCTATCTTAGTTCCTCCTGCAGACCCTCAATCACCTTTCTAAGTTTCTCTGTGTGGTTGCACACTAAACATCCTCCCACACTCCAGGCAATTTTTAGAAAGATTGGTGCACCACAGTTGTTGTAGCCTACCACCCTGCCCATTGCTGTCATTGCCCACCAGTGACCCCCCACCCTTCCAGATGTAGGATACCAAACACTCCCCCAAGTCTCCCCTCTCCCCATCAGTGCAAAGCATTCTTTTCTTAATTTCCCTTACCCCATTGTTGTACACGTTTAGATAGATTGAGCAACTGCTTTTTATATTCCTAACCTTCATATCCACACTCAAAAAGAGACTTTAAGTAGCTACTGCACAACCTTTTTCAAACTGTTACTCCTCCTTTCCACAATGCAATAGCAATGCAAAGAAGTAACAATGAAAGCTCCTAGATTTGCAGTTACTTCCCTTCCACTGAGATAGCAGTCACCTCTTCACTCGCTGCTGTTCCTTTCCTGGATGTCTGCTTCTGCTATGACAGGTGCATATCCTTTGCCCGTTTGAGGAAGTGATGTCAGAACCCCTGGTATAAAGGAAATCATGGACCAGGGGCAGGTGATGAGGGGTTGGGGTGGGACCAACCCAAGTCTTCCAGAAACAATCAGGTAGCCGAGGCCCCTGGTCAGACCATTAGCACCCTTCCCCCACTATGCACTAACCTTTGCAGCTAGTGAAGCCAGCAAAAATGAATCACAATTCTACTCAAAGCCCACAAAATAGGTTTGCTACCAAAAGAAACAGGTCTCCAATTCAAACAGCTTCACAAAAAACACATCAAAATAGGCTTGAAATTAGAAGATATAGGTCTCTAATTCAAAGAAACAGCACCAGTTAGATCACACCAAATAGATTTTAAATCAGAAGAAATAGGCCTTTATAAATGCAGCCTGCTACACAGTGAAACATCAAACAAATAAGCCCACTTATAGCCACCAAAACAGTTTTCAGAGTTCCAACAGCCCCAAAACAATACCCTGCTAGCCCCTTAGAAGTAGTAAGAAAGAAAATAAATAACCTTCTACCAAGTAAAATCCACAAGAAACAATGTAAAAACAACAAGAAGCTACTATGACAGGACCATCCTGCAGTGAACCCATGTTGCCTGGGATCCAAAACCCACATAGTTTCTAGGTGCTTCACTATTCTTTCCTGGAGGAGTGTCTTCATTATCTTTCTAACTACAGAGGTTAGACTAACTGGACTGTAATTCCCTGCATCTTTTTTGCTACCACTCTTGTGAAGAAGGACAACATTTGCCCTTCTCCAGTCCTCTGGGACCACTCTAGTGTCTAAGGACTCACTGAACAGGGCTGCCAGAGGGGCTGCCAGTTCAATTCTCATTTCCCTTAGGACCCTAGAATGTATGCCATATGGACCCATGGCTTTGTCCACCTTCAGTTTTGCAAGCTCTTCTAGGAAACTCTCCTCTGTGAATGGACTGGAGTTTACCTCCTTATCTTTTGTTCCTTTAAAGTCTAGCTGTGGGTCCTGCCCATGGCCTTCCACAGTGAAGACTGAACAGAAATATTAATTCAGGATAGCTGCTTTCTCCCCATCTCCCTCCATTACCCCCCAATTCCTCAAAGCTTAGCTACTCCCCCCTTTGCCTTCCTTCTCTTGCTAATGTACCTGAAGAATGTCTTGTCTCCTTTTTTAACTGATTGAGCTATTCTTTCTTCTATTTGCACTTTAGCACTTATCACTGCTCTTCCTGCCTCTCTCAGACACTTCTGGTACATTTCCTTGCCCTCATCTCTTCGTGTCTCCTTATACTTCCTGAAGGCTAGCCTCTTGGACCTTACCTTTTCAGCCACCCCCTTAAGAAACAAAGCAGTGTTCTTCTCCTTTTATCCTTGTCTATTGACCTATTTTCCCAGCACCAGTCCTTCAAACACTTGTTGAAGCTTTTGATGTGTTGGTTTCTTCCCCCTCCTTCCCTTGACCGGTAGCACATCTGAGAATGTAACAGAGTTAGCTACCTCCCACAGGCACCTACCCAGATCCCTAAACATTGCCTGAACTTTCTCCAAGCTAGTTCTGTCTTTGGCTAGGTCATTTGTTTCTAGCTGGGCAATGACGACCAGCCCCCCTCTGTCCTAGCCACAGCCTTAGCGATCCTGTGGATCTGCTCCCCCTTCCTCAGAACTGTGCCTTCTGGGAGACACCACCTCCCACTCCATCTTGATGTTTGTTCCCAGCTCCATACCCAGAACTATGTAGTCCCCCACCAGAAGAAGTTAACCCTGGGGTGGGTGGGTTGTGGGTTGCGAGGGGAAGACTAATGCATTTCCCTTGGCAGAAACAATCATCCCCTCTGATGTCTGAGTCTGCTGCACTGGCCCAGACTCTTGGGCAAAGAAATTCAGCCAAATAAAGCAAGCTTAGCAAACACAAAGCAATTTAAATTCACACACCTATAACATGATGCCTGCTGAAGGAAGCCACCTCAGGCTAGAAGTTGCTAGAAGCCTTAGAATGCTGGTTTCAAGCAAAGCAAGCCCTTGAACAGCTTGGGCCAAGAAATTTAACCAAATAAAGCAAGCATGGCAAACACAAAACAATTTCAATTCACACACCTGTAACCTGATGCCTGCTGAATGGAGACACCTCAGTCTAGAAGTTGCTAAAACCCTTAGAATGCTGGTTTCAAACAAAGCAAACCCTTGAACAGCTTGGGCCAAGGAATTCAACCAAATGAAGCAAGCTTAGCAAACACAAAACAATTTCAATTCACACACCTGTAACCTGATGCCTGCTGAATGGAGACACATCAGGCTAGAAGTTGCTAAAAGCCTTAGAATGCCGGTTTCAAATAAAATAAGCCCTTGAACTGCTTGGGCCAAGAAATGCAGACAAATGACATATTTAGGTCCTTTAATCTCTCCTTGAAGGGCTTCTGATGCAGACACTGCACCACTTTAGTTACACTTCTCTTAACCACTTCCATGCTATGTCCTTTCTGAGATGTGGTCTCCAGAACTAGACACAGTACTCTAGGTGGGGTCTTACTAACCATCTATACAGAGGCAACACCATCTCCCCATTTCTCCTGGTGATACCCCTCCCTATGCACCCCAGCATCCCACTTGCCCTCTCAACTGCCTTGTTGCACTGCCTGGTCACCTTCAGGTCATCTGATATGATCACCCCCAGGTAACTGTCCTGCTTGGTAGTCATCAATACCACTCCATCCATTTTGTACTCCACCCTAAGTTTCTAAGCCTAAGTGCATTATTTTGAACTTGTTTTCACTTTGAAGTCCAGCTGCCATACCCTAACCACACCTTGAGTTTTCTCAAGTCACTGCTCATCCTTTCCAACCTCCTGGAATGTCCACCTATTGCAGAGTTTGCTGTTATCTACAAAGAGGCAGACCTTCCCTTTCAGCTCCTCTGCAATGTCACTTACAAAGACATTAAAGAGGATTGCTCCAAGAACAGATCCTTGAGACATCCTGCTGGTCACTCTCCTTTACTCAGAATGAACTCCATTTACTACTACCCTATGCCACCTATCCCTGAAGCAATTTCTTACCCAGTTTACCACCTTTGGACCCACTCCTATGTGAAACAGTGCTGAATGCCTTACTTGAAATCTAGTTATATTGTATGGTAGAACGCTGTTGAGCATGGAAATCCATGCTCCCAACAGCATTGTTATGCTGCACTAGCTATATCATCATAGCTGTTGTGCTGCACTAGCTATGTAGCTAGTGCAGCCTAACACCTAGAAGGTGTGTGAGCATGCATGGAAGCTGGGTGTGCATGAGTGATTGGCAGCCCAGCGATGCGCTAAGAATGGCAGCGGTGGTGAAACAGGCCAGAGGAGCCAAAAACCACACAAGAATGTGAAGGAAAGTAAGGACAGTCTTGTTATGAGTGACCAGACACTATAAAAGACTGTGTATGATCGCTCATACACAACAAGGGTGTTTTTCAACTCTCAAGGTTTCCATGGTAATGAGACCTCTCAAGCAGCACTTTCGAGGTCTCCAGTTACCATGGAAACCTCTCGAGTGAAAAATACCCTTGTTGTGTATGAGCGATCATACACAATCCTCTATATGCTATGTCCACCACTTCACTCCACCTTGCTCTTGTTCCTTGGTCACCCAGTCAAAGAACTCTATCAGATTTGTTTAACATGATCCCCCCCCCACACACACACACTTGAATCCATGTTGCCTTGGGTCTTGTATCCTATTGGATTCAAAACATTTCATATTCCTTTCTTTCAGCAGTGATTCCATTAACTTTCCCACAATTTAAATTAGGCAGACTGACCTATAACTGCCAGCCTCTTCCCTGTTACCACTTTTGTGAAGTTGGACTATGTCTGCCCTCCTTCAGTTCTCTGGGACCACTCCTCTTTCCAATGAGCTGTTAAATAGGGCTGTCAAAGGTGCAATCAGTACCTCCCTGAGCTCTCTCATACCCACAGGTGGACCCCATCTGGCCTCATTGCTTTGTCCACTTTTAGATTTGCAAGCACCTTCAGGACTGTCTCCTCTGAAAATAGACTAATGTCTACCTCTCTCCCCCAATGCTACTGTAACATTTTTGTGGCCCCACCCCATCTCTTTCCTCTCTGAACAAAATTATTTTTTCAAGATGTCTGCCTTTTCCTGTTCTCCTGTACACAGATGGCAGATGAAATGGGGCAACTGTACTAAAAAACTTGTTTGCATGATACCAGCTTGTATGTCTTAAAGGGACAGTAAACACTGCTGGGATCACTCAAAATATTAAAGCCTATAAAAAGATCTTTCAAATGAAGTATGGGGCTTACCTGTAGGTGTCAGGAGTCCTGAGTTATGAATACCTAAGTCATCTGTAAATCAAAACAAGACAGCAACCATTTTGTTGAATCTTGAGACCAACAGTGATGTCACTGAGGGGCAAGTTGTAATTAACAACATTCAGCTTGCCCCTCAGTGATATTACTTCCTGTTGTAAAATGGCTGCTGCCATGTTTTGATTTACAGATTAATTAGAAAGTCATATCTCAGGACTCCTGACACCAACAAGGAAGTCCAGTGCCTCATTTGGAATATCTTTTCATGGGCTTTTACAATTTGAGTGACCCCTGCAATGTTTACTGTCCCTTTAAACAGTTAACTTTGCACTCTGCTACTTTGCTCTTTGGTACACATATAGTTGGGATACGGCAGTTTCCAAACCTAGTTCACTGAACAGGGCAACATTTGCAGTCACAGTTGGTGGTGGTGGAACAGTATTTGAGTTTACTATCATCTTATAGTACTATGATCCATATACATTATAAACACAGTCCCCAAACCTCCACCCCCACAACTGTGTCAAAGTGAAAGCTTAAAGATGTTGCCAAGCACAAAAGGGGTTTGAGATGGCTGATGTGTTTGAAAGAGAAAGCCCCCAAGTTGTAGCGTGTGATGCAACTCAGTGGCAAATGGGTGTCCCACCTTGAATTTCCCCTCACCCTAGCCCCCGTCCTCCATACCTTAGCAGCCCCAGTGGGCCAGTGGTTATATTGATTCATGGCTTGATAGCCTGAGGTCCTGCTGATCCCCTAGCAGTTTGTTACCTCATATTCCAGTTATATTCTGAAGCCCAGGTCTATTTATAAAACCAATGTTCTGTGCCCAGCACCCACTGGCACATTACCTATGGTTGCAACACTTAGATCCCCTTACCTCCAGTATGTAGAAGTCATACAGGTGGGGGAGAGGGCTGCAAAAGACTTCAACTTGGGATTGAGAAGGATGTCCTTGTGAAGAGTCCTGAATGCTATTGGCATGGTGGCCCCTGCCTCTATTCCCACTTGGCCATAAGCACCTTTGTGACCATGCTGGAAAGGGTTGTGGTTCCCTTCTATCTGTATGACCAAGCCTTTGGTTCTGATTTATGATATTATTGAGATGTACCACAAATTTTATATGTATTTATGATTGTATTTATTCTAGTACTTTATTTTTATTGAGGTCTATCTGCTGAGTGATGTACTTATGTGAAATACCCTAAACGCTTGGGATAGGGCACTCCAGGAATAAAGTTGCCTTGCCTTGTTGCACATAGTTTTATGGCTTCCACAATCAATGGTTTTACTAAGCGGTCATTGGCACCAGCTCCTGTGACTGGGTTTGGGGTCCCAAATGTTTCTGAAGTCAATAAAACTGAATCAAGTACAAATAGTAAGGAAAAGAATGTACTAAGTTATAAGCAGCTGAATAATTTGGAAATGTTCCTGGTTTTTACAGGCACGTAAACATCAAAAGCATAAGGCCCATGGAACTTTAAACTACTTAACCAAATGTCCCCATATTTCACAGTTTCTTTTAATGTGCAACAAAGTGGAAGCATGGAAATATTCAGCTTTCTATCTCTAACAGCAGCAAAGTTGTAAGCAGTTAGATAATTAGGAAATGTCCATGACATTTTGCAGCATCGTAAACTGCATAATTTCAGTCCTTGTAATTTTAAAGCTATTTATTTTAAAGTCACTAAATCTTGCAGGTGCTTAGTCCTGTGCAAAAAAGAGTGTACTGTATATGTTAATATCCATATGTAGTTCTGTTGCATATAGGATGGCCAAGACATAAGCTGTCAAATAATTTAATTAAACAGGCAGAATGTCTTGAATGTTTCTGAAATAAAAATCAGAACATTCTGGGAATATTTTGCAGACACAGTGGCCCAGATATTCAAACTGCACCAGGCTGTGGAGCAAGCCTGGGCACAGTGCAACTTGGCTGCACAGGGGGCATTGACTGGAAAATATTCAACGGAGTTGTGCCATGGCACAACATCATTGAATATTGCACCCCGGCCACCTACAGTGTGCATGGTGCAGTGGCACTGCACCAGTGCAAGTGGCCAGAGTGGAGCAGGGGGATACGCTAGCGCAAGTTCCATTGCGCTATGTGCAGCAACCGCGATATTCAAAAGTGCACATGCAAATGGGGCCATAATGTATGCAAGGCACAAATGGGGCCATTTTCATGTCATTATGGCCCCATTTGCATGCAGGTGTGCCAATGCCCAGTGACTTGCGCCTGGCGCCCTGCCAGGCAGCAGCCGTTGGGGACCAACGCCCCCTGCACAGCACGTCAATGTGCCCCCCAGCCCAATCATGGGAATTTGTAATATAAAAGTGATTCCCTATATCCTTGGTGGTCCAGTGGACCACTGTCAGCTCGATCGCAGGCTTAAGTATAAATAAAAGTAATTCCTATATCTCTGGTGGTCCAGTGGACTGCTCGCAGCCTGATCATGGGCTTAAGTATAAATAAAAATAATTCCTATATCCCTGGTGGTCCAGTGGAATGCTGTCAGCCCGATCGCGGGCTTAAGTATAAATAAAAGTAATTCCAATATCCCTGGTGGTCCAGTGGACCGCTCACAGCCCGATCGCAGGTTTAAGTATAAATAAAAGTAATTCCTATATCCCTGGTGGTCCAGTGGACTGCTAACAGCCCGATCACGGCAATTTGTGATAAAAACAAATGGCGTCCAATATCTAATTGGTCCAGCAGTATCCCCTCCACCCACCCACTAAGCCCACTGCACTGCTCCCAGGTCAGCGGCGGGCGGCAGCACCCACCCACCTGCCACCCGCCGCCCCACCGACTGACACCATAGGTAGGGTTGTATGCCCATTGGTCCACAGCGTGAGCCAATAGGTGTGCAGTCAGTACCTTACTACATATCCAGATATGTGAATGGATCCATCTCATATTTGGAATGTGTAGTACGACGGCTGCACGCCCATTGGCTCATGCTGTGGATCAATGGGCATACAGCCCTACTCACGGTGTCAGTCGGTGGGTGGCGGGTGGCAGGCAGGTGGGTGCCACCCGCCGCTGACCAGGGAGCGGGCGGTGGGGCTCAGTGGGCGGGTGGGGGTACCGCTGGACCACCAGGGATATTGGACATCATTTGTTTTTATCACAAATGCCCGCGATCGGGCTCTGTGCAGTCCACTGGACCACCAGGGATATAGGAATTACTTTTATTTATACTTAAGCCCGTGATCGGGCTGCGAGCGGTCCACTGCACCACCAGGGATATAGGAATCTATTTTATTTAAAACATGCCTGCGATCGGGCTGACAGTGGTCCACTGGACCAGCAGGGATATAGGAATCTATTTTATTTTACATATGCCTGCGATCGGGCTAATAGCAGTCCACTGGACCACCAGGGATAAAGGAATTTATTTTATTTAACACAAACCCGTGATCGGGCTGACAGCAGTCCACTGGACCACCAGGGATTCTGGAGGGTCATTTTTGTATGTATGCCCATGATCGGGCATGGGGGGTGCCACCAGGTGCAGCTGGAGCTCGAGTGGCCACCCACAGGTGGCAGCTGCCGTGTTGCACCCTGCAATATGGCAGCTCACCTGTGGGTGGCCAGCCGTTGTTCCTTTTTTTTTTGGCTCACCTGTGTGTGGCACAAGTAAGGATTGTGCATGCCTGGACTCAGCACATCCCAGGCTGAATATCAGGATGTGCAGAGTATGCATGGGCATGCCCCCCCTACCTGCACTGCATACATTACAGATGCACTCCGGCGCATCGGGATTTGTGCAAGGCACAAGTCCGGTTTGAATATCATGCTGGGGTGCATCAGTGGGTTGTGCATGGTGCAACACTGTTGTGCCATGCACAACCCTTTTGAATATATGGGCCAGTATCTGCAAATTTAGCCCAGCCACTCATACGGAGTGGTAACTGTTTACTCAACTGTGTAAACAACTTGCTGTAAATGATTCCTTGTGGAAACTATAAAGCCAAGTTAGCACACTGGAGAAAAAATGGGCTAGCTAGCCCATCCAGGAAGAAACCTTTTGAATGGCAGCCACTAGATATCCCTGAGGTAGCACAGTGTGCAATCATGCAAATAAACCGGGTTTGTACTGTTAGCATGGGTTCCTCGCACGCAAGCAGGTGGGAGGAAAGTACTGCTTTCCTGACCCAAGGGATGGGGCCTGCATTGTCTACATCAGAAGCAACTACTGTGGATGGGCAATGAGCAATCTTAAACATATGTTGGTGTTCTTTCCACAAGAAGTTTCAAACTTTGGACATGCAGCAAACAGATGGGAGGAGGATGCTGCGTTTGTATGCAGTGACCAGATGCATGCACACCAGCATCGAGGAACCAATGTGACAGGGAAAAATGGAACAATGGTGGAGGACCAGGTAATTTGACCCAGTATCACCTCCCAGTTTCATAGATTCTGCCTGGATCACAGATCTCCACTTCAACTCCATTTGCCTGTCGGGGATTGGAATAAAGTGGGAGCAGAGGTATGAAGGGTCCAGGGACAGATACTTGAACTGGAATAACATTTTACATTAAAAAAAAATCAATGTAAGTAATCATCCTGGTCTGGCAGGGCAAGACAGTGGATGCTCATTAAACCGGCTTCCTCGTGACAACACCTAGAATCAGCTAAATAAACCATTTCAAAGTTCACAAAAGAGATTTAACCCTGAGGCACAACAGCTCTTTCTCATCACAAGCCAAAAGTATAAAAAAGTCTACTTACTTCTCAGCTGGCAAAACTGCAAGAAGCTTACTCACACAGCAGAAATGCTGCACCAGAACAAGAGCAATGGCATCATCAGGAATGCAGGTCTGAGGACATGGACTGCTCTATCTCTTCACTACCAGCAATGATAATTTTTTTTTTTTAATATTTTTTATTTATTTATTTATAGAAGAATTGGAATTACAAACCTTTGAGTCAGAGACTGCTTTGCAAAGGCTTCACATGAATATAACAATAAAACAAACAGTAGAAAATCATGAACAACAGGGTGAACACTATTGAATACAACAAAATCTGAGGGTAGTGGAAGTACCCCGGGTCTACCATGGAAAACCCAGATAACCTTCAAAATGAAGTAAAAGCAGGGTTTTAAAATGTCACTGCTTAAATTGCCATGTGCAAAACATCTAAACATAGAAACACAGACTTTGACGGCAGATAAGGACCACTTGGCTCACCTAGTCTGCCCATTTCCTTACCTAGAGGATAAGCTGCAGATCCTATTTAACCAACAGCCTATTTCTTCCTACCCACCACAAAAATTGCCTTATGTCTGTCCAATGCATTCTTGAATTCTCCCACAGTTTTAGACCCCACAACCTCATCAGGAAGGCTGTTCCATGCGTCCACCACCCTCTCTGTGAAAAAATACTTCCTCACATTGCCCCTGAGCCGTCCCCCCTCTATCTTCAAATTGTGTCACCTTGTTCTTGCACATCTCTTTTTCTGAAAGATGCTACCCTCTTGGACTTTGTTGATTCCACTGAGGTACTTAAATGTTTCAATCATGTGACTGGCCTTACAGAAACCACCACCGCACGCTAGAGTTGCCTCAATGAAGGGGAATGTTGCAGCAACAAACTCGAGAATGCAGTTGCAGATGTCACTAGTGAATGGGACACACTGCTAAAAACTGTGGTGGAGATACAAGAAAAAGCTGACAATTAGGAGAACTGGGCACATTGGTTCAACCTATGTCTTGTGGGGCTTCCATATGGTCTCAATGGAAATACGTTGGGTGCAACCAGCCAAAAGAGGCTGGCAGTGAAACTGGAGATGGGACCAGAGGCTGCCAAGTTTCAGATAGAAAGGACACATTGTACTGACCTGAAGCCCAAACCCAGTGAGCAACCCAGGCACTTTCTGCTTGAGTATCCCATGTACCCCAAGAAGTAGGCAGTATTGTGAGCAGCAAAGGTAAACGGACCATTGCTATTGAAAGATAGAAAAGTACTTATATTTCCAGGACTACATTTGAGACCTCCAGGCTAACTGGCAGCAGTGTGCTGGTATAACATCAACTCTGTACCACTGTGGCTTAGAGACTGCCCTCTTGTATCCCTCCCACCTTCTCATCAAATTTCTCAGATAACTGCCATGTTTCTTCAGCAATATATAGGAGGCAGAAGATTATGTCAACCTGGAAGAAGGCACATCTCTTGCTTATCACAAACCAAAAGTATAAAAAAAGTCTACTTACTTCTGAGCTGACAGGAACTGCAAGAAACAATTCTTGTTGAAAACAGGGATAGTATCCCTAAAGTTTGTACCTGGATATAAATAAAATGTTATCTATCAATCAATCAAGCAATCAATCAGGAAGCCGCAGCTGAGGGAAGACATGCCGCTCGGATGACAGCGCCAGCATCTTTATCTCACTAGACACTGGAAGTTCTCGCTGCTTGATATTGGGTAGTTCCACTTCATGGCAAAACCAACCTCAGTGTCCCCAGATTGCACCCACACACAGCAAGATGTTAACCCTGCTAGAAAAGAGCCCCACAAGCCCCCATATAACAAGCAGGTAGCTGAATCCCACTTTACTGCACAGTACCTCATGATTGTATGCTATACGTGCCTACATTTTGTTTTTTATAATACCCCAGGGTGTGCAGTGGGGTGAGGTTTGGTGTTGGGATAGGAATAATATGGGCTGTATCAATATGAGCTTCAGTGGGCACCAAAAAAGCAGTTCTACAGCATGATGCATATGAATCACAGCTAACTTTCTACACATCTTGGGGCCTTCCATCCTTAGGGTTGCAAGTTGTGAAAAGGGGTATTGGGGTCCAGTGGTGGGGGGGTAGACGCATCCAGACATGGGTCTTGGGGAGGAGATTAGGGCCCATCTTTACTGCTTGTTAGGTCTCAACTATTCAAGTGTGATCTATCACAGAAAACTGATTTCTGGATTCTGATGACTTTATCAGAATTTTCTTTGTTCCTTTTTACCCCTTTTGATTTAGGCTATTGATTGACTGTAAAAGTACACATGATTGCATGTGGAGACTCTTTTCCCTTGACTGCATTTTAATACTCTTATCCTTGTGTTGTGGTTGTCATCCAAGGAGGGGTGGACTCCATGCAGGAATGTGCCCTGCGAACTTTATGAGACTTTAACATGGAATGTATCTGTTGATTCAGGCTCCTTCATGGCCAAGAATGTATGAACCTAGTTACTGACAGTAGCGACCTTATCCTGCACTTACTTATCTAATATTCTTCTTAACAGTGTGGTTTGGGGGTGAGGATCGGCCATTTTGACTTCCAGAAATATCTTTTATACCACTGTATCTATAAGCCTAATGTGGTTCTAAACCTGTTTGTCATAATTAACAGTAAAGTCTTATCAATATTGATGGTCTCAGTTTCCTATGGTGCATCATACAAGGCTGTGCTAACAGTCTTACTATACAAATTATGTTTTTTATTTTTAGGGCTGCAGTGAGCATAGCCCTGCAGTCCTTTTAAGAACAGTGAGTAAAGGGACTCTGCATTCCTTCTGAAGACTTTAAGAATCCGGATTGACTTTCAAAAACAAATCTTTCCACCACCGCCCACTGTGTGCTGTACCTCCCCCAACCCTCCGGTCCCAATTCATGTCTCCTACTACAATGCAAAACAAACCCTTCCCCTACCACCCACTGTGTGCTGTACCACCCACTCTCCTCCAGTCCCAATTCAAGTCCTTTACTGCATTTTTTTTTACTTTGTAAATTAAAGATCCCACCACACCCAGCACTCTGCTATCTTGCTGGAGTGAGTCTCCCATACCTTTTTCTTGTTTTAAGTGTCATCATTTTAGTCTGTACAACCAAGTAAGCAGGGTCATTAATAATTAAGCTGGGAATCCCAAGTGATTAATGACCCTGTTTGCTTGGTTTCACTCTGAGATATGAGCCCTGAAAACAACACTATATTTGTAACAAAAATCAGCAGTGAGCACAGTGAGCGGACATTTTCATTTATTTGTGTTAGTGCCGGTTTCTTTTTTTTTTTCTTCACCCTTCACCAGTCTCACCCACCCCACCAAGGTAAGGATGTGGATATTTTTTAATGCAAAATTGGGAGGGGAAGGGGAATGCAGATTAATGGCCCTGATAAACTACATGCAATAAAATAAAAGCTGCTTTTTGATACAAATATAGCATTACTTTCAGGGCTTATATCACACTGAAGGTATGACCTAGGATAACATGCTAGATAACATGCTATACATTGCTTGAAAGCTGTTGCCTGTAGCTGTCTAACAATATATAGAATGTTTTCCTAAGTCATCCAGTCCTTGGTATGTGAGCCCCGAAAACAACACTATATTTGTAACAAAAATTGGTATGAGCACAGGAGAAGAGATTTTCATTTGATTGTGTTTACGTATGTGTCTTTTTTTTTCTTGCCCTTCTCCAATCTCACCCACCCTCACCAAGGTAAGGATCTGTTTTTTTCAAGGCAGAATGGCTGGTGTCAGATTTCAGGGTTCAAGACTGATGCTTAGAATTTATTCTTCTCAGGTGAGCACAGAGATCCCAGGACACTGGTCAACTGTATCCCAGAGTCAGAACAGTGATTAGAGAGGCCAGACATCAAGACAACTGAGCCCCAATTTGTCCTATGCTGCAAATGTATCCTTTAGGTACAGGCTAAATACTGACTTTTTCTTCAGTTACCTGGTCTATGTGACTGCATATTTGAATATATGCATACTGTTGAAAGAAAGTATCAAGAAACAGTGACATGTAGATTAGGATGCAAGAACTGGCAGCAACAAACACATAGGCCCAGATATTCAAAAGGGTTGCGCCATGCGCAACAGGGTTGTGCATGCTCAAGTCCTACATTGCGCCATTCTGCGATATTCAGCAGGAGACAGTTGCGCCACTGAAAACAGGTTGAGCAACAGCACAATGCAAATGAATGCATGCTCAATGGGGAGGAACCATGCATAAACTGCACAACCCGATATTCAGTCGGGTTGTGCAGAGTTGTGCAGGCGCACTCCAACCTGCGCCTGCACAACTTTGAGCCAAAAAAGGATCAGTTGAGGGCCACCCACTAGTAAGCTGCTGTATTGCAGGGCGCAACACAGCAGCTGCCACCATGGCTGGCCCCCAACTCAGTCCCTGTGCCCCCCACCAGCCCCGATTGTGGGAAGAACGTGAAAAGAACCCCCAAACATCTCCCTAATGCCCGATCAAGGCAGAATGTATACTGACAACCCCCCAGTGCCCGATCGCGGGCAGAATGTATACTGACAACCCCCACCCAAACATCTCCCAATGCCCGATCGAGGGCAGAACATGAAACAACCCCCAGTGCCCGATCGTGGGCAGAATGTAAAAAGACCCCAACCCGAATATCTCCCTGGTGGTCCAGCGACTGCACGCCCGATCGCGGGCAGAATGTCCATTGACAACCCCAAACATCTCCCTGGTGTTCAGTGTCCCCCACCCCACCCACTCCACAAAGGCCCACTCACCCCACTCCCCCGCAGCTGGAGGGCGGCAGCATCCCACCCGCCTGCCGCCCCACCGCCCGCCGACTGACTGTCTGGTAGGGCTGCACGTCCATTGGTGCAGAGCTAGAGTCAATGGGCGTGCAGCCCATACCGTACATGACAGTCCGGATTTGTGAATGGGTTCATTCCCACACTCTGCCTACCACCACCCATCTCCAAGACCTCCCCCCTCCCCTGAGGAGACCGGAGGTCGCGAGGGCCTGCTCTGAAGCCCTCCCTGCCCAAAGAAGCCTCGAACCCGAGACACACCAGAGACCACCCCTCTCCTGAGGAGACCGGAGGTCGCGAGGGCCTGCTCTGAAGCCCTCCCTGCCCAAAGAAGCCTTGAACCCGAGACACACCAGAGACCACCCTTCCTGAGGAGACCGGAGGTCAAGAGGGCCTGCTCTGAAGCCCTCCCTGCCCAAAGAAGCCTTGAACCCGAGACACACCAGAGACCACCCCTCCCCTGAGGAGACCGGAGGTCGCGAGGGCCTGCTCTGAAGCCCTCCCTGCCCAAAGAAGCCTTGAACCCGAGACACACCAGAGACCACCCCTCCCCTGAGGAGACCGGAGGTCGCGAGGGCCTGCTCTGAAGCCCTCCCTGCCCAAAGAAGCCTCGAACCCGAGACACACCAGAGACCACCCCTCCCTGAGGAGACCAGAGGTCGCGAGGGCCTGCTCTGAAGCCCTCCCTGCCCAAAGAAGCCTCGAACCCGAGACACACCAGGTAATTTCTACCTTGATCCAGGCTGCTGCCACCATCGTTGGCCATCTGGTGTCTTTTCTGAAACGGCCACAAGCTCCCCTGCTCAGCGCATGAATCCCGGCCAGAGTAGCACCTCGAGTTGCTGCCCAGGCTCAAACGGAGCTGAACTGTTACTTTTGTGCCTGATTTTGAAACTATTTCCATTTGCCTATAACTGTATTTAAAAGCTTAGAGTCACTGCAAGCCCAGGACCTGTGTTCTGTCTGAAATCCCCCCTGTGCAAATCAGACTGGGGACTGTTTGTTAATTTGTAAAGTGCATTTCCAGTTGTAACTGAATTACCCCCCTGTGAGAAACTCATTTGGGGACTGTTTAACTTCTAAGTGCTATTCCAGTGTTTAGAATTTAAGTTTTGTCCTGCTAGTAATTGCCTTCGTTTTTTGAATCAAAATAGTACCTGATAGCCAACAGCCCATTTGCTCTTCTCCCTACACCCACTACCAGCCCGCCCCCAGCAGGTTAATCTTTTGCCTGGGCTGCCTATTTAATCCCCCCTCTCTCTTCATTCTCCCGCAGAGACCACCCCCTCCCTGAGGAGACCGGAGGTCGCGAGGGCCTGCTCTGAAGCCCTCCCTGCCTAAAGAAGCCTCGAACCCGAGACACACCAGGTAATTTCCACCTTGATCCAGGCTGCTGCCACCATCGTTGGCCATCTGGTGTCTTTTCTGAAACGGCCACAAGCTCCCCTGCTCAGCGCATGAATCCCGGCCAGAGTAGCACCTCGAGTTGCTGCCCAGGCTCAAACGGAGCTGCACTGTTACTTTTGTGCCTGATTTTGAAACTATTTCCAACTTCTCCATTAGCTCCTTATATTGTTTTGCCACTAGAGGGAGCCTAATTAAATTTGAACAATTTGCTCCCAGTACCTCACTTGTCACATTTTACTGCTCTCTAGTAGTTGTTTTCACTTGGTCATCACCCTCATCACTCCCTCATCACCCCTCTCCAATCGCTAAGCTATCCCGCCATTGTGCACTCCCAGATCAGCCCTCCTCCTCCTGCTCCTGTCAGGCAATGTCCACCCCAATCCCGGGCCTGGCAGCACTGGTTCTCCCTGAAATCTCCTGGGCTGCACATTGCTTCTATGAACATCTGTAGCCTCCTGAAAAACTGGACTCTCTGCACTGCTGGTGACTTCATAAACCTGATGTTGTTGCCCTTGTTGAAACCTGGCTGTCTCCTCCACTCCTAACTCTCATGTCTCTCCCCAGCTACACTCTCCACGGTTGGACCATGTCGGCAGGAGGGTGGGGCTGTGTCTTCTATTTGAAGGATTCTCTCGTGGGGCTACCACTCCCCCCGCCTGACCTCGACCATAAGGCCCAGGCACTTACTCTAAAGCTGTCCCCGGACCCAGCTAGAGGCCCATTATTCCTAACCATAGCCTACATACCCCCCAAGAACCAATCCCAGGCCCTGGGCCCACTAATTGACTACCTCACTCCCTACCCAACTCGTGTCGGACCAAATCTTGGTGGGCGACTTGAATATAAACTGGCTCTGCCCCTCATCTTCCTCCCACCGTGAGGCTTTCGATTCAATTGACCTAACTCAACTGGTCTCACAGCCTACTAGAAAAAACCCTAGGGGGGGGACAAGCACCCTCCTGGATGTGGTCCTCACCAACAGGCCAATCCGCATCCACAACATCCAAATCCTCCCTGACTGCCTCAGTGACCACTCCCCTGTGCTTTTCAACTGGGAAACCCCTCGGCTCTCATTCTCGGTCAAAACCACCTCTCGAAGGCGGCTTAGGCCTGGGGGACTCATAGGCCTTAAGCGCTTCCTTGCCCACACTGATTGGTCCCCTCTAACAAGGGCAACCAACATTGACTTGGCCCTGGGCTTCTTTGTAAGCACTTTCAACTTTGCCTGTGATATCTTTGCTCCCATAACTGCTAGGAGGTCCAAAGTGAAACATGCCCCTTGGATCACCCCTGCCCTTCTGTGGCAACTTAAGCAACGTGACAATCTTTGGCACCTTGCTGTTGCTACTGAGGTTCAGCTGACAGGCAGTCCTATGCTGCTGCCGTAACCAGTGCACCTGGGCCATCCATAAGCAAAGCGGAATACTACCAAGCCTCTTACCTCCTCCTGGGAACCCCAGGTGCTTCTGGGACAACATCAAGCAACTGAATGGTCACTCCCAGTCCCCTCTCTCTCTTCTCAACATCAATGGTACCGTCTCTCTGACCCTGCCCTCATTGCCTCCCACCTCAATAACTCCTTTACCGACCTTAGCTTAGTACTTCCTGGTAACTTTTTCAGTCCACCTCCTCCATCTGTACCACCACCCATTGCCCGCCCTCTTTCCACCGCGTCGTGTCACCATGCAAGAAGTTAGGCCTTACTTGCTAAAAGCCCTAAAAGGTAACACCATCGGTAATGACTCACTTGATCCCTGCCTTTACGCCAGGTCTTGGATCAGGTCCTCTCACCTATTACATGCATTTTCAACAAATCACTCTGTCTCAGAAAATTCCCTCTGCCTGGAAGATTGCCACAGTTACCCCTGTCCATAAAGGTGGTGACAGGACTCTTCCAGGTAACTACCGACCATCTCAATCCTCTCCCCCTCTCTACATGCGTTAGAGAAAATTGTATGCGTCCCAAGTCTCTGACTACCTCTGTAAGGTTAATGTTCTCTGCCCTGAACAACACGGGTTCAGAGCAGGTCATAGTACCAATACAGCACTCCTGGAATTTTCCAACTTCCTCCATGCCTCTTTGACTCTGGTGCCCTGGCTGGTGCTATATTCATTGACCTGTCTAAAGCATTCGATACTGTTTCTCATCCTCTTTTGCTCTCCACCCTCAACCTAACAGGCTTTGCCTCAGGACCTGTTTCCTGGTGCACCAGCTATCTCTCCGTCCGCTCCCAATGTGTGAAAGTTAACGGTACTCTCTCTGAGACATGCCCCATTCGCTCTGGGGTGCCGCAGGGCTCAATTCTTGGACCCCTACTATTCTCACTCTTTCTTAACTCCCTACCCAGCAGTTGTACAGGTAAGATGCTTCTCTATGCTGATGATGCTGTTCTCGTTGCCTCCAACAATGACCCCATGCTGCTACAGAACTCCCTCCAACTAGTCTTTGACTCTGCAGCTACCTGGTTCACTGAGCACTGACTTGTTATCAACCTTAAGAAACAAAACGATGCTCTTCTCCCACCCCAAAATAAGTACAGCAAGTTTCCCTTAGCTGTCCACTCCACACCCAATCTCGTCATTGACCAGGTGCAATCCTATAAATATCTTGGTATAACCTTTGACCCTGCACTTTCATTCCATGGACATATATCTGCCCTAAATTCTGTCGCCAACTCACGGCTACATTCTTTACCGCACAAGAAATGCCTCCTGATGCCTCCTCCTGGCTGTCACCTCCTCTGTCATGTCTCTCATTGACTATGGCCTTCCGGTCTATGGCTCAGCAGATCAGACTGCCCTCAACAAGGTTCATCTCACAGTAAATAAGGCCTGCAGACTTATCACTGGTGCTCCCAGACTCACTCACACATGTGAGCTGTGCACCCTGGCTACCCTACTCAACCTGGAAGAGCGACTCATGATCAGACATGCCAGCTCACCTTTAAAGCCCTGCATGGCCTATCCCCATAGGCCTATCCAACTCCATTCACCATACTGCACCGACCCTGATCACGCAGCAGCTCGTCAAGAGCTATCCTAGTTATTCCCGAGAGCCAGGACCTCCAAGGTCAGAGGGCATTCCCCACGCGTGCGCTCCACTGGTATAACTCCTCCCTGCCAGTGTCTCAAACTCTCTAACCTTAGCTTGCTTTTGAGCCCAGGCTCAGAAACTTCCTGCTTAGCTCTCACAAATGCAACTGCTGCTAGCCTAGTAAAAAAAAAAATATATATATATATATATATACTCTGTTTGACAATGCTCACTGAGCTGCTCCCCTTCCTTTCCCTACTTATTCCTCCTCCCTATCTCCCTCCCTTCTACCCCCACCAGCTCTCCCGACTATAAGTTTTGCACCTTTTGTTATCTTCTGCTCGTTGGAGATTGTACTATTGTAACAAAATTGTAATTGAACTGTAACTTTTTTGTTTGTAAGTACTGTGTCCCTTGTACTACTGTTCTGATGTCCTCTTTGTGACGAGGTACCTTTGTAAATGAGCCTCTGGCTCAAAGATTTCTAAACTGATGTTTAACTAAATAAATAAATAAATAAAGACCTCCCACAGCTTGCCCCCATTGTGGGGCCAGGAAGGGAGCTTCTCTCCTGCTCAGAACACAATCCAAATCTGGGGAGGTGGCAGCAGTGGAGCAACGGAATGGAGAAGGGCTTCATGAAGCTCCCCCAGCCACCATTTTCCTTTTTCTGGAGCCCTTCCTGGCAAACAGCCACATGCATGTGAAGGCATGCACATGCTGCAATGACCGGATGCTGTGACATCCCTATCTGCACTACCCCATCCCCAACAGAGAGCAGCAAGCAAGAGAGAGAGGACAATCCTCCCTCCCTCCCGAGAGAGGAGAGCAGTCCTCTGGAAGCTCAATTCTCTCCTCCCCACTGACCCCCATTGGCCCAGGCTCATTCCTGAACCCAGGCCGCCAGCGTGGTGTGAGTTGTGGCATCCAGCACCTCAACTTCCAGCACCACTGGGCCAGCCTGGATCTGTTTTTTCTTAAGGCAAAATAGCTGGGGGTCAGATTTCAGGGTTCAAGATTGATGCTTAGACTTTATCCTTCTCAGATGAGTGAGCACAGTGATCCCAGGACACTGTCCAACTGTATCCCAGAGTCAGAACAGTGATTAGAGAGTTCAGAAGCCAGGATAGCTGAGCCCCAATTTCACTGATGCTGCAAATGTATCCTTTAGGTACAGGCTGAATTCTGATTTTTTCTTCAGCAACCTGGTCGATGTAATTGCATATCTGAATATACTCTTGAAAAAAATATAAAGAAACAGTGACATGCCAATTAGGATACAAGAACTGGCAGCAACAAACACACAGAAAATAGCAAGCACTCAATACGAATATGAAAAGGAGAGTCCAAAATGCTAAAAGCAGAAGAAATGGGCTGATTGTTATTAAAGAAGAGAAACCAAGAAATGTTGGAGAGAAACTAAAGAAATTTCCAACACCAAGTGCTATAAACGCCTCACTGCTTCTTTGACCCCCCCCCACACACACAGCACAGCACAGCACAGTGGTCAATGAACAAAATTCAGACTTTGCAATCTGACACTAATCACACATCCTACATGTGAATGCATTTTATTATATTTTTTCACATGTTCCAGTTAGATAAAAATAACAGTCATTTAGCAGGGATCAGCTTTTCACATCATTGCATTCTGCAGTGATAAGACTGTTGGCGATTTGTCTTTCAGCAGTATACTTTGTCAAAATGTCATTGTTCTGCAAAAAAAATACTATGAGGTTGAGGCAGCAATAGGTGACATACTGCTCCTGTTTGCTGATCATACTGTTTTTATCAGTTTGTGTTCCCTTCTGAGGGTCCCCCCCCCACCACACACACTCACATATGAACGTACATACATATCAAGGAACACATTATTTTAGAATCTATTTCCTTATTCTTGGAAGTCTAGTTATATAGACTGGCCAATGAAATCAGTCACCGAGCACCCTTTCTTGTAAAAATACATAATTGTTATATAGACCAGCCATTTAAATCACTCACCCTTAACCAAACTGTTTCCATTTTAAAACCGTTAGCTGCGATCGACTTAAAGCATATTTTACTTCAAAAAATAACTATTTTGACTATTACAACACTGACAATTTCCATTCCTGCTAAATGGTTTAGGGAAATAATTTCGTATTTTCATTTCCTCCTGTAGAGAGTCAGTGCTGAGTGAGGGGGGCTTGGCTGTTTTTGTATGATTCAAGATCAAATGCAGAGAAGTAGATTGCAATATTCTTTTTTAGGAGAGTGAAGTTAGGAGAATTTATAGTTTAGAGTGATGACCGGTATATAATAACTTATATCAGTGAATGTGATATTTTACTGATGAGTGCAGGAATATAGAATTACCTTGAGAATGGCATTATTATTATTACTATTGTTGCTCAGTAGTATGAGATTATGCTAAATTACTGAAGACTATGAGACTAACAACTTTTTGTGGGTGCTATATTAATAGTACTGTATATATTGAGAGTTTTGTATGAAAATGAAATGGTGCGGTTATACAAACAGTATTAAACATTTTATTGACATGTAATTCTAGAATGAAAACCTTCTTTTGTTAGAAATATGCATTACAACACTGTCTAGTACTTTGTTTCAGTTTATGTTTTCATACGTCACCAATGCTTATAGGTTGGATAAATCAGAAAATCAGCAATCTTTACTGTGGAAACTGATGATGTCATTGCGATGTAAACAGTCCATCTACTGAATCAGCAAGATTTCCATCTTTAGACAAGTACACTTTAATGCTGAGAATCTGTTTTACATTTGAAGGTAGCATTTACATCTGTGGCACATATATTGTCACACTGTATTTCCAACCTCATTTCATTAGAAAGTAGATATTGTATCAATAAATTTGAAAAATACAGATACATCCTATACACAGATATAATGATGAAATTGTTGGCTATGGGGATAGATTACTGGATTATTAAAACAGACAATATCAATAAAAAAGTATTGCAGGTCATTGACTTGACAACTTCTTTATGAATAGCTTTAGAGGTATTTTCTCCTGAATATTATTGCATCCTTCATGCCTAAAGATTCTTAGATTATTTTTACCATTGTTTAGGCAGTTATATCCTGTAAGTATTTACTTCCATAAAACTTAATATAAACAAAAAAACATCAAGTCAATGGGAATTATAGTTGAAATAAGCAAAAGCTAACTTAATCAAATGCATCAAAATATAATTATTGGATTGAAAGTGCTATTGGCTATGTTATTGGTTTGAGAGTCCCTAGAAAGTATCAGGAAATGAGCCAGTTCCAGCTTATTATGTCTGTTCCAGCAAAATAAATAACTAAAGAAAATATATATGGAAAAGCCAGATCAAACAATTGTGTGTTGCAGAATAATTAGACAATTTATTTATTTCATTTTTGTTTACCAGGTAGGTACCTTAGACAATCAGTGTCTATTTTCTGGCACACTTGGGAGGATACAATGGTGTGCACCAGTACAAGACATTACAAAATAACACATGAACAATATATAACAGCAGTACGTCCAGATCATGCAATGAAAGCACATGACAGTGAATCTTCAAAAGTGACATAAAATGCTGTGTATTAGAATCAACTCAACAACTGAAGTTAGAGTGCAAATCAGCAGGCCAGCAGCAAGGGTCCAGTTAGGTAAAGGCACATATAGGTTGCTTTCAGTAAAAAGGTGTATGCAGTAATTACTGCTACTGATCTGTACTGTTTGGCTGAGACAATGCTCAGGGTGAATAGAAATCCACAACTTTCTGGAGGTGCAAAGCCCGAGAAAGACAAATCACCATAAAGACAAATGTATTTCTTATGTATGCTTGCTGCGTGTATGTGTGAAGCAAGCATATTGTGGCTACTTGGGAGATTAGCAGCTGCAGATATGTGTTCATTGAGCATTTAATGCAGCTGAGGGTGCAGAAGACTCATCACAGACAAACCATTGAGGAGTAGGCTGATAGTGATGGTGTTCACCTTGGCTGATGGGCAGACACTTTGTGTATATGAAAGGAGGTTCCATCCTTTTTATCTACAAGATCCCACCCAGCAGACAACTTAGGGCCACCATGGTTAGCCTGCTGCTGGGCTCTTTAGCTCCCTTCCCTTGGCAGTCTCAGCTTCTGCTGATTAGGAAAACTCAGTCTGGTGGGCTCCAAGCCTATTTCTTTTTCTCACTCCTCCTGCCTGACTCCAGCTGTACCAGACACAATGCCTTCCATTGCTACTCCCACCTAACCCACCTCATGAGTCACCCAACGGCACTGAAAAAGTGAGCCTGTCTTTCTTAGTATCCCACCCACCACCCAATTCCCCCAGCCATACCAAGCATCGAGACCCTCCCACTACTGATCCCACTCACCTTCTGATTCCCCCCTCTCCACCAAAATGTGAGTCCCTCCAACTCCTAATCCCACCCACCTTCCAATTCTTTCAGCTGCACCAAACAGTGAGTCACTTCTTCTGCTGATCCCATCTGCCTCCCCATTCCCCCAGCTTCACCTAACAGTATCCCACTTTCTGGGGGGGGGCACTTTGCAGGAGAGTGTGCATGGCTCAATTTCAAGATCAGAGATCGATCTTCATTTAGGTGTTGCTGCATTTGGTAGCAACACTCATTGTGGCCATTCTGGCCTCTCTTGGTTCCCCAATCCTACTGCCTTCTCTAGGGCTAGGGAAACACTTGTTGGTGCCAGATAGATTGCACAGTGATGTCTGGTCTCAACCCCATTTGCATTCTGGGGGGAAGTAATGAATTTTGCAGTGCTGCTCCTGCTACAGCAATTCAGAGGAGAATCCCTGCTTTCTGATTTATTATTTTTTGTTGTTGTTGTTTGTTTGTTAACACTGCAAGAACCCAAGGGCATAAATGTCCATTTTCATGGGTGACTCTGGGACATACAAAAACATTCATAAAGCATATTCATAAAATACATAATCTATGCACTGTAGGATTACAATAAAAATAATATGTAACAAGCAAACAATCACACACAGTGATAGTTACAATATCAACTTTGGCTGTAAGTGCATTTGCAGATAGAACTAGCTAAACAAAATTTATTAACAGCTGATTTGAAAATTGAGTCAGATTGTATATGTGACTCTGAATGAGACGGTGAGTTCCAAAACGTTATTTTCATTTCATTTCATTTTTTTAATGGGGTAGACTGTTGAGTAAAACTCATTTAAAATGGTGACCCTTGGTTAAGCAGAAATAAAGTTATAACAATTACAATAAATGCAAACATACAGTATATAAAACGACAAAATACATACAATGACATACAATTATATTACTATAACCATTTAGCCACAACAGGCCTTAGTTTGAGCAAAAAATAATTTCAAGAACCAGGTTTTAACAACTTTTCATGATGGGGTTTTGCTGTTGTACAAATGAAATTTCAAGGGCATCATATTCCAGAATTTAGGGACTAGCTGGCTGAAAAAAAAATCAGAATGTTTAGTTTTTCATCTAGGTATTACCAACTCTCGATAGGCCGCATTCCTTAAGGAGGGATTAACATCCCTAAATTCTAACCTTTCGGCCAGATAGTCCGGAATCACTGCTGTGATACTTTTAAATGCCAGAAGATATTTATGTAATTGTCTTATGTCTGGCAAAGAAATCCATCATAATTTGTGATACATCAAGCAATGGTTGGTATCCCTAGAACACTGTAAAATCAGTTTTGCCAAATGATTATAGAGTACATCTAATCTATATAACTTTCCAGAGTGAGAATAATCATACAATACATCTCCATAATCAAAAAGAGGAAAAATCTGTGATTCAACAATTTTCTTTATCATATATCCACCCAAACAATTTTTGTTTCGATAAAGTAGACCCATCCTTTTCCACACTAATCTAATTAACTCATCAACATGCAAATTACCAGTAGCCTAGGGGACCAGCCAGTATCCCAAGTACTTATAAGTCATCACTTGATCTAATTTTGTTCCCTCAGCATCAAACACTAATAATTTAGTGCAAGTTCTAAGTTCTAACTTTATGGTACAATACAGAAAATATTTTTGACCAAGAGAATTATTACACTTAGGTAGTTTTAGTGTTAATTCATAAGAAGATCTAGTGGAATAGATGCAAGTGTTAAAGGCAGCAAATATATGAAGGTGCCCATGATGTCCTGCTGCATCAGTGCTCTGCAGTCATCTGCTGTGTTCTACAGTGGTGCAGAGAGAGAGAGCGAAGTTCAGCTTTGTGAACCCAGTCTGTATCAGTGATCTGCAGTCATGTTCTATGTCCATCTCTCTCTCTCTCTCTCTGTCATTTCCCTCACTGGTTTCCCAATGTGAATGTAGTAGCAAATAGTGCAGTGAACCGAACTGAGCGCTCCCTGTTTGTGTCTTTCAGCAGCACATTCTGATTTCCACATCAGTGCTTTACAGGCATCTTCTGTGTCCCAATAACAGTGTCTCAAAAAAGTAGCAGCATCAGAAGTAATCGGGGTGCTCATAAAGAAGTAGGCAGCTCCAGTATTAATACAATTACAAAAGTAATGAGCACTCCAACCACAGTTAGATTGAAAAACTTGCAGGATTCAAGTTTTATCAAAGCAAAAAAATAGCTTTATTGCAAAGTAGATACAGTCACCAAAAGAAAGCAAGTCCACTTCAGCAATGACCTCCTGACAATGCATGTGCTAAACAGATGAAGTGCTGAGGTGCACCTGCTTTCTTTTGGTGACTATATCTATTTTGCAATAAAGCTATTTTTTTTGCTTTAAAAAACTTTGACTCCTACAAGTTTCTTGATCTAACTGAGGCTGGAGCACTCCTAACTTTTGGAATTGTATCTTCCGTGTCCCACAGTAGTGTGTGTGGGGGAGAGAGAGAGAGAGAGAGAGAGATAGAGAGATACACTGTAAAGGTCAATGCTCTGAACAGAACGTCTTTTAAAACTGGTCATTTAGCTTCATTTCCTTGTCTTCTGGAAAACTTCCAAAGGAAATGACTAAACCCTCTTTGTCACCCTTTTTTGTCCATATGTTCAATTGGAGAATAGTCTGTTTTCAGCATGACAATCATTTAAACTCTGAGGGAAGTTTCCTTTTCTTTCAACTGCATGTGGGCAGTGATGTCTCAATCACTGATCAACTATGGACTTGTTATCTATGGCTCAGCAATGGCCACAGCCCTACACTGTATCATTATTTATTTATTTAAGAGTTTTACCAGGCAGGCATACTGAGCAGGGTACCGCTCGAATCCAGATGTGCCCTGGAGGTGGGGGGAGTGGGAGAAAAAATACAGTAGAAATACAAATAGAAATACAATCGAATATACAGTTAAGCAACAGTAGAAAATACAATGGAATAAATGTACAGTATGTACAGCCTAGATGTGCTCTAAAGAAAAAAGGCAATAATGCACATGTATTTATGAAAGCAGTGGTACAGTTGTGCTGGACCACTAGCTACTAGCTGAGGGGGCTATATGCATAGCAGTATCCGCAGTGCTAGGTTGTAAAACAGAGTTCACTGTGGTACAGCATAGATAGGGGTCTGTGAAAATACAAGTGTGAAGCAGTGCAGCTCAGTAAACTGGGCAGAAATTGGTGACTGGCACGATTCTAGCATTAAATAAGGCATGCCACCTGACCACCAGCTCACCAAGGCTAACTCACACCTGCACTCTGTACGAACAGGCAAACTGGCTCCAGTTTGATGGTAGACTAAGGTACCAAACCTGTCTATTGGCCAAAAAGATCCTGCATGGTCTGGCTCCTCCAGGTGTTCAGAAGCTCCTTACCTTCTATCAACATAATTGCTGTACTAGAAGCACTGACAGCACAGTCTTCAAAATTCCTCACTGACACACCTCTCTATGTCAGAGGGCTTTTGCCCTCTGTGCACCAAACTGGCTGAACTCACTTCCTCAAAATATCTCCTCTGTAGCCTCAATAGGCTCCTTTAAACAAAAACTTAGGAATCATCTTGTTGCAATGGCTAGCTGTGATTTTGTATTTGATTTGATCCAGCTGTCTCCCACCTATGCAACCTTCTGTTGGCATCCATCCTCAACACGCTTCCTATCAAATTCCTGTCTGTCTCCCTGTAGAGAATCTGAACTTGCCAATACTCTTACCACCCACCTAATCTTCCCTCCCAACTCAAAAGTCCCTATGTCAACTTCACATACAGCTCCACTCCCTTGACCTTCCCTTGACGAGGCCCTCTAGTCTGATTTATCTCTCTCTCCCTTCTCACCTGCCTGCTCACTGCTTATTGTACCTGTGTGACCTTCTAGTGATGAGGCCCCATAGTCCAATGTATTTCTCACCCTCCACTCAACCAGTTACATATCAACCTGTACCTCCTTGAACAACTGGCACTTAATGTGGATGGTCTACTTCATTGTTGTTTTTTTGTTAGATAGTTCTATAAAGTACTGAATTGTTTGCCCTTGTCCTTCAGTTTACCTGTTTACCTGTAATACTGTACCAACTGTTGTCAATGTATTGTTTTACCTGTTGTGAACCTATGTAACTACCTTAACTACCTGTATACTTGTAATACCAACTGTTGTTACTGTACTTGTGTTACCTGATATGAAATGTATTTAATGAGCTCTTTTTCAAATATGTTAATCCGAGATCACAATAAATAAATAAATAAATAAATAAATAAGCAATGTACTGTAACTAGCAACATTTATGACACTGGAGAATTCCACATGTCAACAATATCATCCTCCTCTCTTTATTTCTAAAGTAAGGAGTGTGTTTAAGAATGTTCCCAATTCCTTTTGAATTCAAACTCCTTAAACAACAGATAACTTTTTATATAACAGCTATGCAGTAAAACAAAACATAGTCCCATTGAAGTAATCAACTAAGGAACCCCACAAAATGACTCCTGTGCATTAAATACCTTGTCAGCAGCACTGATTACCCTACAGAATGTGGATGTGATGGTGATTTAGTTTTTTTGCGGAGGGGGGCATTGGCACAGGTGGTACACATTGTACCCACTAGTCTTTTGAATCAGAAATGACACATACACTCTTTCTAACAGCTACATTGGATTGTGAGTTTTCCCTTCTGTTTTTCCCTTCTTTTTGTCCTTCTCCTTCTCCTTCATTGTTTTGTGTCATGTGCCCTATTTTCAGAGTTATTTGTGGGACTAGTTACACAAATACACCTATTGTATGTCCTTTTGCTTTACTATTAAGGGCACTTTTGCAATCGCTTAGTAAGCAATGTACTTGCTTTAGCCCCCATGGTTGACTCATATTTGTTATCTGGTAAGAATGCTGCTTTAGGTAGCACAGCGCTAGTACACTGTGACAGGCAAAGTAGGTTCACATCTGTAGTGTAATGGCAGATTTAAACTTAGCTCCTGGCTAGCGGAGGGCTTTCCGCTCTCGGAGCTGCTCCCCCTGCCTGCTCGCCTGCAACCCACAAGGTATGAACTAGGACACCTGTGGAGACTGCAGATCTTTTGTGCACCTCAGCCATTGTTCAATTTACAGATCTGGTGTCTTTTACTCCTTGGCTCCTGCTGTTTAACAAGGAACTCTGCCTCACTATCAGTTCATGGTCAGAGCTCATGCGGTGTGACCTGGGATATTTTAGCTGCTTCAATTTAATAAAAAAAAATATAATATAAAAGAAAAAAAAACACCTGGGGGAATTTTAGCTGCTTAACTTTAAAAGCTTATACCCTGTTGGCTGCCCCTGGAGTTTGATCAAAAGACAATTAAACTGGGGGAACTGTCTTACTTAGCCAACTGGAGCCTCTAGCAGCAGTAATTATTTTAGTTTTGCAAAGAAGTTCAGCTTTTGAGCTGGACTACAAACCAGATTTCAGGAGCCAAAGCCTTTTATATTGTTAAGTAAAGTAATCCTGACAGAATCTATTGTGCTGTCCTTTTAGTTTTACAAATATGATCAGCTTTTTAGCTGGACTTCAGTCCAGAGTTCAGGAGCCAAAGCCTTTTATATTCGTTAAGTAAAGTAATCCTGACTGAATCTATCGTGCTGTCCTTTTAGTTTTGCAAATACGTTCAGTTTTTTAGCTGGACTTCAGTTTGAAGTTCAGGAGCCAAAGCCTTTTATATTAAGTAAGGTAGTCCTGACTGAATCTATCATGCTGTCCTTACATTCTATTCATGCAGCAGTTGTGCAGCTGCTTCCCACCCCCCCAATCCCTCCTACCCTTAGCTGGCCTTGAATTTATAGGGTGGTATAATAATGTGTCTTGGTTTTAGCTATCTCCCTCTTTCCCATCTGCAGGTTATAACTATATACCACTTGAGGTCGCCATTTAATTGCCTCATCCTTAATTTACATAGCTGGTTGTACTGAAGGATCATTTGTTCTAATAGCGTTTTGGTTGTACCTTCTGCTTAATGACAGTGCACCTGTCCTTTTCATAGAAGTGGATTACACTTGTTGTCAATAATCTTTCATCTCCTTTCTCTCCTGAGTTTGCACTCTAAATTCCCAGCTCCCTAAAGCTAGTTCCAGTCACCTCTTTAATTACTCTCCCCAATATATCTTTATTCTTGTCCTAAACTTTTCCCTCTTGAGTTAAGATGTCCAAATTCGTTAAGTGCCTCCTACATTTTCTTACCCTACTTGTTCTAAACTCTCTATTCTTATTCACTGGGACCCCCTCTTCCCACATTGATGCCTCCCTTGATAACTTTACTTACTCCAATATGTTAGCATATCAATCCTCCACTCATTTACATCAAGTATGCCTTAGCTACAGACCAATTGGGATCTTCATGAAATTCTTACTTTAAAGAAAATTTACTTCCCCTGGGTGCATCTCTTGTGCATTTGTACTCACCACAATATGGGTTATATCTCTATCTCTATCCCTAGGTGGCAACATTAAGCCCAACCCATGCCCCACTGTCATTAATAATCTAAATAATCCCGGCTTTTCCCATCTCTTACCCCAGCCACCTGGTATATCCTTTGTCCACCTTAACATCTGAAGTCTAACAGCTAATCTCCCTGAGCTGGAACCTTGGGTACAAGTTGATAAATCAGATATTCTAGCCTTATCTGAAACATGGTTGAAGCCCTCTGTCCCTAATTCCATGTGTTCGATTCCAGGCTATAACATGCTATGGGTTGAAAATCCCACCTCCAAAAGAAGTGGAGGCTTAGCTCTATACAAGAAGTTCCATCTAAATGTGTCCCTCATGCCAACCCATCCGCTAAATAATTATGAGGTCCTACATTCATGTCTTCTTCTGGGTGGTAGAAACTCCACATTTTAAATGTTTGCATACCCCCAAGAAACTGAAAACTGGGTCTTGAGGAATTCATAGATCTAATTCCAGCTGTGTCCTCGAAAAATGAAGTTATCTGTCTAGGACATGTTAACCTCGACTGGCTTGGTCCTAACTCCTCTCACCTTGCCTCAACTATTAGTAAGGCCAGTCTTGCACAACTCATCTTGTCACCCACTAGGATCTCATCAAATGGTTCCAGCTGCACTCTTATCAACTGGATACTCACTAATAGGAAGGACAGATTTTCCTCAACTGGTGTCCTAGCTGACTCTTATCAGTGATCACTGTCCTGTCTGTTGCATGTGGGATGCCTCCCCTCCATCTCATCCCTCTAAAGTGTTAACCTTTTGTAATTTTTCTTACCTTGACCCAGTTACATTCCTTAAGGACCTATGACTAGTAGATTGGTCTCCCTTGTATATAACTAATGATATCAACTGAGCAACTGAATACTTCAACAAAACCATACTCTCCCTGCAGAAAAGGCATATTCTGCTCTCTACATGCAGGGTTAGGGGTAAAGCCACCAACTGGCATAAGTTGCCTCTCTTACAACTACTAAAGCAGAGGGAAAAGTTATGGTTGAAATGGAAATCCTCCTCTTTGCCAACCAACTTTGAGAAGTATCATGCCTTGTGGAATAAATGTAAGAAGGAAATTTGTACTGCTAAGAGAAACTTAGCAGTATGAATCAGACTTTGAGCCCCCCTGCACGGGGTGCACTCCCCTGCAGTGCTGCTCTCACTGCTGATGCCACCTGTTTTGCCCTCTGCTGCCTTGAGGAAAAAATAAAGTATGACCCCTCTCCTCTAAGGAGCTCCAGGAACTTTTAAAAATGTTGGCACCACTAAGCACTGCTCGGCGATTGGCTGCTGTTATGGATAACTGCTGCAGATTGGATCCTTGAGTGAGCTGGATGGACTATTGCTTTCTCTAGTCTTCTAGTCTGACTTTCAGCTTCTGCTTTTCTACCTCTGAATTTTGTCCCGCCCTCCCACCTCCCACTCCCGCCCTGTCACTCTTTATATACACTAGCTGCACCTCAGACTTCACCCTGGAGTGCAACTTGTTTTATCAAAACCTAGCAGTATCCTCCCTTGGAGTCATCTACAATCTTTCTCCCTTTTATTACCATGTACTGTGGCTGCCTGATAACACATTCAATTGCTCGGTCTCTAGACCAGCTCTAACAGCTTTATTCCTCATTTCTCTATTGATGCTTCTTCTTTCTCTACATCTTAATCACTCTACCTTCTCATTGCTGCATCTATCCCCCATTTTATCTTGTCTGTAATGCTCTCTCTTCCGATTATGTCACCCCATTTCCTCTCCCTCCATATCCCATGATTCTCCTACATACTCACCTTCCCTCCCCGCAACCATTCCTTCTTGCCTCCTCCCCCACAGCTACCCCAGCCCTGTCTCACCTCATCTGCTCACCCTCTCCTTGCCCCCTATCAGCTGCCCCCACCTTCCTACCCCCCACAGCCTGATCCCACACTCTTGTATCTTCTCCCTCTTCCCCCTTACCCCATGTCCCTACCCTCCTCCCCTCTTTCCCCTTTTTCCCCTGATCATTCACTCCTCCCTGCTCCCCTCCCACCTCCTAAGCCTCAAGGCTCTCTACCACTATTTAAACTTCTCTGCCCCACCTTCTGCACCGCACAGTTCCAGCAGATCTAAACACCACCCACTCCTTCACCCTCACTCTTCTCTTCCTTCTCCCTGCCCTCCTGAATTCCCCCTACTGGCTTCCACTTTCCTCCCTTATCTCCTCAAATCAAGCCCTGATGGTCTCCACCCAAGATTGCTACATATCTCCACATTCACATTAGCCACCCCTTGACATATATACTAAATCTCTCTCTCTCTCTCTCTCCATTAGAGATGGGCAAAGTGGTCCCAATTCGGCCATGAAGTGGAATGCGGAGTGAGAAATTAGTCAGCAGAGTGCTCCACTTAATGCAAGTGAAGTGCTGCGTTATTAATGGGTAACGTGAAGTCTATAGAAAACAATGACTTCGCATTACTCCACCTTCCCAAACCACTACTCCACTAATCCTAAAACAATGTACTTCACCTTATTTCACCTTGTTTTTAAGCTTCAAAGGCAAATGTTGCAATGATTCATGAGATTTCTGGTCACATGGGCTCTAGATTGTTCTGCACAGCCTCAGTTTGGGGTAGTGTGTGCGTGTAGGAAGCTGTAGGAGACAATCTGATCTGAGAGCTCTCTGTGATTCAAACCTTCTAAAAACTGTCAAAAAAGCCTTTTTGAGTCATTTGTTTTGCTGAAACTTTAATTCATTGATTATAGGAAACCCTCCTGTTCTCATATCATCGAGTGTTTATTGTTTGTGTGTGTATTTTAAATGTTAATGTACAACATTCAGTCTGTGTACTGACAGACAGTGGAAGTGTGCTTTAGGATGGGGTGTATCTGTGGTGTTGGTAGATTAACTTGGAGAAAAAGGCAGTGCTTTCTGTTTTGGTGATATTTTTCTTGTATAACTGTGTTAATGTACACACAGTAATATTTTCAATAATTCATGCCTTTTTTTGCTAATTGTTGTGGTACAGCAGTGCATAATTTTAGTTTGTTTAAAATATGTGGTTGTATTACTGAAGTTTCCAATTTGCTATGCATTACTTATTGTGTGTGCGTCAGTATGTGTGTGATGTGTGCCATTAAATCGGACATGTTTTATTGTACCACATAATTTCAGCAATTTGAACCTGCTATCCATTGCAGCTGTGTAATTTTTTTGTACTTCTTTGTGGTATCTTTACTGGTACTTGTACTAGTGACTCTTACTGCAGAAGTGCGGTATTGCCCCCTGGCCCGCCTCAACTGGCAAAAATATTCTTTTCCAGATTTGAATTTCTGATGGTGAGCACTGGTTAAGTGTTATGCCTTTGCATCTGCATCTCTTCAGTGTGCAGCGCAATCTTAATCTGTCTGTACATTTGCATCTCTTTAGAGCCCAATTTCCATCTCTAACTTAAGTTACAGTTGCTTCTTTGGCTTCCCTTCAGAGTACTGGACAGGTGTGGTGCATAATTCAGCATGAACATTGTACTCATCAATATGTGTTTTTAAGTCAGGACCATCATCAGGAGTCACTCGTGATACAAATCACGTTCTTCATCATCACGGTCACAAATGCAGTCACAAATCATGATTTACGATTACGTCACGAATCACAACAGTCATTTTTTTTACAAGTTACTTGGATGTATTGTAATCCTGTTTTGTAGTATCTTTCCATGCTTCACCACCCCACCGTTGTACTCATTAATAAGTGTTTTTAAGTCAGGGAGTTGGACAGTGTCTGCAGTACATACACAGACTGGAAAGAAAACTGCATCCATGCAGTTTAGCACAGTATACTTCCACTGCTCAAAATACATATGGAAGACAACAAAAAAGGGCATAATTACATACAAGGGTTGGGGATGGTGGAGGAATACATTTTGTAACACAGCAAGGAAGGTGTGGGGGGCACATAGTGTGAGGAAAAAAAAACTAATGTGGGATCCCATGGTGATCCAGCAGTAGTTCCAGCATGTACATAATTTGCAACTGATGTCCTTCTTTGTAAGGAAAATAAAATTTACAGAATGAATAAATTAAGCAAAAAAGAGTACAGACAGAAAATACAAAAAATGTAGCTTTTTAAAAAGCTGTTGTGTCTAAATCAAAATTTAAATCTCCTCCTCATTCTGATCTCAAAGTATCGGCAGTCACAAAACACACTCCTCTCTCTCTCTTTCTTTCTCTCTCCATCTGCACAGGAGAAAGTAAAAGTGTCTGCTTGTATGATTCACTTTCTTCCTGCCTAGCTAAAGAGCATGTGACTTACAGTACTGTAAGCCATGTGATGTGTGGGGGGTCTGCCAAATCTGAAACACCAAGTGAATCACTTAGAATCATAATGAGGAACATGAAGTCCATTAAAAACAATGACTTCGTCTTATTTTGCATTGCCATTCTGCCTTAACATAAAGTGGTGATGACAAGGCAGAGTGAGCACTTTGCATTGCCCACTCTGAAAGCGGAGTGACAATGCAAAGTGCCCACTTCCCGTTCACTTCACCGGCGGAATTTAAATTCACTGCATCTCTACTCTCCATGGCAACTGTTCCCAAAGACTTGAAATCTGCCAAGGTCCTACCCCTACACAAAGGCAGTGACCCCTCTTCTCCTGGAAATTATCGGTCCGTCTCACTTCTCCCCTTCCTTGCTAAAGTCCAGGAATCCCTCATTCTTACTAAGCTCTCCGACTTTCTCTCTTTGAATAACTCACTATCACTGATGCAATCATTTTCAAAAACAACACTCCACAATCACTTCTCTGATGCATGTCACTGACTTCTTCTCTGCAATGGATCAAAGCCAAATCACTGCTGCTATCTTCATTGATTAGGTGAAAGCTTTTGACTCTGTTTCCCACCCACTCCTCCTTTAAAACCTTAATTCCTTTAGCCTTGCATAACCCACAATAGACTGGTTCTGCTCTTATCTCCACAACAGACAGCAGTCAGTCCTATTAGGCGATGCTCTCTCTACTCCTCTCCCTATCCTCTCTGGGGTCCCTCAAGGCTTCATCCCTAGCCCTGTCCTCTTCTCTCTTTTCATCAATGATCTTCCCTCAGTCTGTCACTCCTCTAACATGCACATGTACACAGATGACACTGTCATCTATGCCTCTGGTCCATCCCACAACAGCGTTCTCCCCAACCTCCAAAATGATTTCAACAGTGTTCAGTCTCAGTTCCAAGCAAACCAATTAAAACCCAATGCCAAAAAGACAGTTACCATGGTTTTTGGTTCCAAACAGAAGTTGGCCTCCCTCCCCACCCCAGCAATCACCACCCTGGAAGGTTCATCCCTTGAGATGGTCTCTGCCTTCCAATACCTGGGTGTCTGGCTGGCTAGCCATCTCAATTTATCAACACACATCAATGCCCTCTATCACCCCAAAGTCAGCCTCCCTCTCCCCACTCGAAGTGAATTAGTACTTAAAACAATTTTGCCAGTGCTGGACTATGCTGATGTACTCAATGGCACTGCTCCTGCCTCTTCCCTTTTCAAATTAGACACTCTTCTCAACTCTTTCTGCAGCTTTGCCGCTGCCTCCCCTCCTCTCACTGATCACTGTCCCCTTCATGCTCCACTCTCCCTCACTCCGCTGTCTCACAGGAAAACTGTCCACTGTGCCTCCCTCATTGCTAAATATTGGTTTGGCTCACTTCCCCCAATCTCTCTTCTGCCTTACAGCAGCCAAATCCACGACCTACACTCTTTACCATAGAGACTTGCATACCTTCTCTATCCCTCATCCTCACTCTGCTGCAGACCAATCTGACTTTTTGTACTGTCTACCCCTTCTCTGACATAACCTACCTTCAGACCTTCATCGTGCCTCCCCTTTCTCATCCCTCAAAAGACTCCTCTGACTCCTCTCCTCTCTACCCCAAAATACTCCTAATCCCCCATCTTCTCCCTTCCTACCTCTCATGGGCTTTCAGGTCTATGTCCTGGTGGATTGAAGAGTGCTCTCCCCCTCTACTCTAAATCCATGTTTTCCTTCATAAGCCTCCCATGTTGTGTTACCTAGTTTCAGCTGGCCTGACTTGGTTTATCCTCCTGAGCACTAACTCAGTTCCTGCTACTGCAGTTCCCTTACAAGGGGCTTCTTAGGGTCCTTGGACTTAGCTGTTAGTTACATTTATGTATTTCTTGACTAATTTTATTTGTGTCTTACTACCTTTGTACATATTGTTCCTATGCAACACTGTATTTTGTAAATTTTTTGTCAAATACTTATACTGTTACAGTGTAAAGCTCCTGTGCATACCTTGCACCTGGATCACACTTAGAAATGAGCTTCCATCCAGCCCATCAGTGCAGCAGTTGGATTTATGCTTGCGATGCCAGTGACCCAGATTTGGGAATGGACCTGAGTTGTTGGAGGGTCGGCCAGGGGGAGAAGGATGGAGCATCCTGAGGGCTGCGCTCATTCTTTGGGGGGAAGGATTTGAGTATGTCCAGTGCTTGATGGACCCCTGGTGGAGGCCGGGGGTACCACAGCAACTGGCATCTCAGTGTTCTGGGGGGCAAGGCAGATGCAGCTTGTCATTGCACATTCCCTCCATTGGAAAACCAAAGAAAAACTAATGCTGGTTGCTCGAGATGATGCCACCCCTGCAGCTCTCCACTGCACCGCTGACTCAGTTCCATCTCTATGGCACCAGCACAAGCCCTGAACCCCGCCCTGGGGGGAAGCCAGGGAAGCAATGTCGACTCTGCCGACACCTTTCCCCATAGTAGATGGGCAGGCTGTGGTGTTATGGCTCCAACCTGAGGGTAAGCTAGGGAGTATAGGTGGAAGGCAGCTATCAGGGAGTGAGGTAGGTGGCTGGAGTAGGGGCCAATAGTAAGCGTTCCTGACAGAAAAAGTACACTAAATAAAAAAATAGAAATGAGCCTCATCTCTGTGTACCTTTATCAGTTACAAACTGAAAATAAATAAATAAATAACTGCTACTGTGAACTTCTTCGTTCCATGGCCTCTAATCCAAAGAGATATTGGTCTCAAATAAATGCAATCCTGGGGAACAATTGGTCACAAAGTCCAAGTGAAATGCTGGTACATTAGGTTAACTGTAGCAACCCTTCCACTATTGCAAACACCTTTAACTCCCTTTTCACCAAGCTTCCCAATATTTCTCCATCTTTGTCCTATGGTTCTCAGACACACCCTCATGTTCCTACTGATGCCTCCCCATCTTTGGTGCTAGCTGCAGTCACGTGTCAGGAAGTCCAAAAACTACTAAGTACAATTCCTATCCATGGCAGTGCTGGGCTGGATGGACTTGAGCCAAGAATTCTAAGACGGGCTGCCTCTATTCTAGCAACCCCTGTAACTAGGTTCTTTAACCTATCCATCTCCACCTCCACTGTTCCCATTGCATGGAAAACTGCCAGGACTATCCCTGTGTTCAGGAAAGGTGACCTAAGACACTAACAAACTACCAACTCATTGCATTACTGCCAGATCTTAGCAAGCTGCTTGAAAAGTTAATGCATTGCCAGATTTCTACTCATCTACTTAAATTCAAACTTCAGTCACCTGCCCAGCACAGCTTTAGGGCTGGGCATTATGCCACTACTGCTCTTACACAATTCACTAGTGAGGGTAAGACTAACATGGATAAGGGACTACTTACGGGAGCTGTGTTCATTGACCTCACGAAAGCATTTGACTTGGTTAACATTCTCTGCTATTAAGTAAACTCCAAATGCTTGGTTCCTCTGGATCTACCTTATCCTGGATTAGCTGCTATCTTGACAGTCAGTCACAATATGTCTCTTTTTGTAAGGTCCTCTCATCCCCTGCAATATTCACTTGTAGTGTCCCACAAGACTCAATACTTGGCCCCCTACTCTTTTCCCTTTTGATAAATAATATTCCCACCCCATCACCTCACTGTTGGACCTTAATGTATGCCAATGACTTGGTCATTTGTGCCTTGGTGACTTGGTGCTGCCTTTGGGTCCACTGAAGACCTCAATAATCACCTATCATCTTCATTTCAACATATAGAATCCTGGCTCACCTCTAATTATCAAGTTGCAAGTTTCTGGCAGAGGGAATCTTGTTTTCAGAGCAAGAAGCTGACTAAAAAAGCTACAGGTTTTTTTACTAATTGCCCTCATTCCCAACCCTCCACCCTCCCAACCTAAGTCAGTTCTACTTTCATAGCCACTGGATTTGACTGACAACAGGAACTTCCTGTTTGGCAGTAGGAAGGAAAGATCACCAAGACACATTAGTTTCATCAACCTTGAAAGAAAAAATAGCTCTTTCTTTCCTCCTAGTTGCTGGAGGTCTGAGTCCAAGAAAGGAGGGAGGAGACTACTGGAGACTACAGGAAGTTACTGTCCCGGAACAGGAAGGACGAGAGTTGTAAGAATACATAGGCAGTAGGAAAGTAGGTGGAAAAATATATAGAGGGAGGAAAGAGTAAGCATACAAAGTAACAGGAGAGGGGACACAAAATAAGTCATGATGGGAGTGGTGCAGTGCAATGGCTGTGGGGTGGCAGTGTTCCAGAAGACATTCTGGAGGCTGTGATGCTGCCCTATTTGCAGGCACCTCTCTGGTCTGAGGGAGGAGGTTGCCCATCTCCAATCAGACCTGGCTTGGATTCGTGAACCTCTTCCCTCACCGAGGGACCACCTGGGCCACCGCCACTTCCTCAGAGGTTGCCGAGAAAGAGGAGCAGTTGGACCAAGGTGGGCTAAGGGAGGGAGAGTGTGGTGGAACAGAGGTGCATTCTTCCAGCTGTACTTCTCCACAATTCATATGCTGTTCTGGCGAAGAGTGGTTCCTCAATGGAGGCACCTGCAGTGGAGACCAAGGAGGATGCTGGGAACCTCCATGAGGAGACCCACAGAAGGGAGGCATGGGACCCCACAGGGGAAGGAAACAACTCCTGGTGGGGGACTCAATCATTAGGTGGGTAGAAGTGGGTGAGGAAGGGGAGAGAGAGGTAAGGTGTCTGTCTGGTGCAATGGCTCAGAGGGACAGGAAGTGAATCCTCAGGATTGTGGGAACAGCTGCATGAGGGAGGGAGCTGGATGTCATTGTCCACCTAGGGACAAATGATCTGGCTGGGAATGGGGTCAGAGCAGTGCAAGAGGAATTTGTAGAGTTGGAGAGGGACCATAGACAAGTAGCACATACGGTAACCTTCTCGGAGGTGCTGCTGCGTGTGGCAAGGATGATGCTATGGTAATCCACACCATGGAATTCAATGAATGGTTGAAAAACTGGTGTGGAGCTCAGGGATTTGGCTTCATTGGGGACTGGGGAGCCACCTGGAAGGATGCATGCCTATTCAAGCATGATGGTCTGCATCTGTCCGGGTGGGGAACCAGGATCTTAGGTGATAGGTTTAAATGCTTCATTGGCAAGCATTTAAAGTAGCCAAGGGGAAGAGACACTGAAAAGGAACAGAGAAATCCCAGCCTCCCCCCACAAAATACAGTAATTAGCGAAGTAAATACCAAGGTAGAGAAGTCATTAGGGAGCAGGATGGGGGTAAATGAAAAAAAAAGGCAAAGGCAGTAAGGATAGGGATGGGACTAAAAGGGGTAATGCCATCACAAAAATGGAGGGTGATGAGTACCAATGCCTGTAGTCTGTGTAACAAGCTCCCTGAACTGGTGGCCTTGATGGAATAGGGATGTCTGGATATTGTGGCAGTCACTGCAACATGGTATACAGAGAACCATGACTGGGATGTCAACATACCAGGATATACAACCTACAGGAGGAACAGGGAGGGTTAAAGAGGAGGAGTAGCTCTCTATGTAAGGGAAGGGAATAAAGCAACAGAACTAAAGAGTAAACATGAAGTAGATGAGTCACTATGGGTCACCTTGGAGACAGGAAATGGCACCACAATCTGCATGGGAGTTATGTAAAGACCCCCATCTCAGGGGAGAGGGAACAGACAAGGAAATGATAGAAGGCATCCTTACAATGGCAAAAAAGGGGAGATATTGTTGATGGGGGACCTGAATATTCCAGATGTTAACTGGAGCACCTTTGCTGCAGACACATCCAGGAGCAGAGTCATTCTTGATGCCCTACAAGGGGCATGCCTCAGACAGCTAGTGTTTGAACCCACTCAGGAGGAAGCAGTCTTAGATCTGGTACTCTCAAATAGGAACAGAGAAAAGATCTCAGATTTAGAAGTGGGTAGCCATCTGGGAACAAGCAACCACCAAACAGTATGGTTCACAATAAATATAGCCATAGAGTCAAGCCATACAAAAGCAAGAGTATTGGACTTTAGGAGGGCTGATATTGGGAAAATAAGAGAGTGCCTCAGAAAAGCACTAGCAAATGGGCAAGAAGGAGGGGTGGAGGAACAATGGGGAATAATCAAAACAGCCATCACCGAGGTAATGAGCCTTTGTGTGAAGTGAATCAATAAAACAAAATGAAAGAAAAAAACACTATGGTTCTCAAAAGAGGTGGCAGGAAAGGTTAAGAGGAAAAGGATAGCATTTGGGAAATAGAAGGAAATACAGAAAGAGCAGGACAGAGAACTTTATCAGTTAAAGCAGAAGGAGGCAGGGAAGGCAGTCAGAATAGCAAAGGACCAAACCGAGGAAAACATAGCCAATTCTCTTATGAAGGGGGAAAAAACCTTTTTATGAGTACATTAGGGAGTGAAGAAAAATCAAGGGAGGGATAGGGAGACTTAATAAAAGGGAAGGAATGTAGGCAGAGGGTGATAGTGAAAAAGCAGGGACACTGAATGGAATATTTCTGATCAGTGTTCACAACAGAAGAGGATGGGGAGGTACCTAAACCAAACAAGAATACTCTGGATAGGGGGTCAATACCAGTCCATTTACAGAAGAAAGGGTTTTGAAAGAACTCTTGAAACTGAGGGTGGAAAAAGCAATGGGGCCTGATGGGATTCACCCCAGAATTCTAAAAGAACTAAGGGTAGAGGACGGATCACGTGATGCAGCTCACCAGACAGCAGCTCTCCTTCACTGCTGCAGTCACCCGACTCTACTAATCTTCAAGTTTCTTTAGTAACACCTGTTGAATAAATATCAAATACCTCCTAAAGAACTAGGGAAGGGGTCCAAATCAATATTTTGTTGAAAGTTGGCTCTATGGAGGTGGTAATGCGGAAAGCTCGACCAAAACATACTCCCCCAGCTACTCCAGAGAAGGCCCCCAAAAAATCCAGGACCTCCAGTAGTGCAAAGGGATTAGCTCCGGAGTTTACCTCATCTGATCAACAGCCTCTTACCTTGCAACGATTACTTCAGGAATTTAAACCATTTAGAGAAGAATTGTGCTCTATTACATCAGAAATCAAGAACCTAGCTTAGGCAATGGAAGATTTGCACCAACGGACTGTGGACAATGAAGCCTGTCTCTGTTCAGTAGAAAAACAGATTGATATGCTAGACCCAGAGATAATTGCCGCTCATCAGAAAATGACACGTTTGGAGTACAAAATTGAACACCTGGAGGGCTGCAGCCATAGGAACAACGCAGTCCTCATTTGTCTTCCTGAAAAGGAGGAGGGTCCTGATGCTATTCCGTTTGTCCAAAAGGTTGTGGAAAAGCTGGCTGGCCCCTCACCCTTCGGGCCATGTTATGTCATCGAACAGGTGCATTGATCCCTTCGCCCGATGCCACCGGCTGGGACACCTCCTCACCCCTAATCTTTCATTTTCTGAATTATTTAGAGCATCAGCACTTTATCTTTAAAGTCAAAGATCTGCATGAAGTGAGATGGGAGGGCATCAAAATCAGGGTGGCGCAAGATTTACCAGCCTCCATAAGGCAAAAAAGAGCAATTTTCCACCTCCGGTCTCAAAGCTTATTGCTGCCGGAATTAAGTTTAGAATAAGCTATCCCGCTAAACTTGGTGTTCTGATTGTTGGCACCTGGACATCTTATGATGACCCTGAAATAGCAGCTAAAGGTCTTAAAAGCATTCTGCCAGACTTATTTAAGGATCTCTGACTTGATAACCCGAGCGTCTTGCTTGCTACCGAGTGGGGTAAGAAACTAAAATAAAAGGATGATCAGAGATTAATATCTTCTCATCTGAGTAAGGAAAAGCAGAAGGATGCCATAAAGTATCCAGTTTAAATGGATCCTCTGTTTAAGAAGTCCATTGTGGGGGGTTCCTGCAATTGGGCTCCTTTTTCTTTTAAGCCAGAGCAGTTTTATTTCTAATTTGAAGAGATATTGCTTCGATGACTATAATCGGGCATCTGGGACTTTTATTTGTACTTCACCCTAATGGTTATATGCAGTCTTATTGTCTCAGCTCATTGGAAGGTTGGTAACCCATAAGAGAATGAAGCCAGGCTGGTTCACTTTGCTTTGTCACTCAATGGAGCAAGTTACCGATGTATCACTTGATTGTCAACACTAGGGCAGACTTCGTTTTTGTTAGGAAGACCTGCAATTTCTCTACAGCTCAAACTGTGTCATGTATATTGGATTAAAAGAGTATAGCCCTGGAAATCGAGTGATAGAATGGCCGAACTTGGTTTCATTTGTGGATTTTCTTTTTCGGTCACGCTATTTGATCATTTTATGGGAAGTCACATTGCAGTAAGGTTGAATAGAATTATAGAGCTGGGTGTTCGTTTGAGGGTGAATCACATTTTGTTATAATCAGCATTATATGATTAGGTTTTCTACCCAGAAAAAATCCAAGTTAATTTTATTAGTAGAAGTATACAGAACACCAATAATATAAGAAAGGAGGGAGAGGGGGGACATGATAGAAACTTTCAAATACCTCAAGGGAATCAACAAAGTCCAAGAGGGTAGCATCTTTCAAAAAAGAGGTGTGCAAGAACAAGGGGGCACAATTTGAAGATAGAAGGGGGCGGCTCAGAGGTAATTTAAGGAAGTATTTTTTCACAGAGAGGGTTGTGGATGCATGGAACAGCCTTCGGAGGAGGTTGTGGAGTCAAAACAGTGGTTGAATTCAAGCATGCATGGGACAGTCATAAGGCAATTCTAGGGGTGGGGTAGGAAGAAGTAGGCTGCAGGTTAACTAGGATCTGCAGCTTATCCATTAGGTAGGGAAATGGGCAGACTGGGTGGGCCAAGCGGTCCTTATCTGCCATCAAAATCTATGTTTCTATGTTCTATGTTTCTATGTTTCTATGTTTCTAATCAGCCTGTTTTTATTTTAGTGGGGAACAGGATTTAGAATACGTCTTTGCTCGTGTACCTTAAAAAGTGACTTTAGTGAGAAAGAGGAGATTGCTTTTAGTTGTTAAGGTCTGCGGTGCTATTAAGTTATAAATTGAGTCATGCAATTCAGATAATAAGTTTATAACTTCTGTAATAGAGGGCTAAAACTGCAGAATTCAATTTTTCTTTAAGGACCTTCTTTTTTGCCTGTTCGTATGTATGTGATTTGAGCAGCTTATGGAAAACCATATTGTTTTAATATTGTGTTCTATTACAGAATTTGATGTATGTTTGTGATTGAACTTTTCGCATAATAGTAACAAAGTTGTTAACATCTTATTAAAATTCTTGTCCAGGGATACCTAATTTAATTTTATCAGTATAGTTATGTAGATTTTATATAATAAGTGTTTGCCCTATCCTGTTTCTACCTTATTAAGGAATAAGATGGGAACTGATTATTTTCCCAAGTTTCTTTAGATGTTTGGACCTCAATTTATTGTTATGCTAGTTTTCAAACTTGATTAGTTAACAGTTTGTATCCCACTGATTTTGGTTTGAAGGGTGGGACACTTATGGGTAGGCGGGGATAACAGCAAATATTGGTCTGTTTAATCTCTTCTATGTTTTCTTAATTTAACAGGGTTATTTTTATTCACAGAACAAGTCAAGTTGGGATGACTGGAGGGTGGGTGAGCGAAGCAAGGTGCACTGCTGACCGTAGCTAGTAGCAATAAGGGAAGGAGGGAAGGCTGGGAGAATATTATTACTAAGGGTTTTTTTCATTCCAGTTATTTGTTGTGGGGATTTGGGAGAGGGGGGAGGAAGGGGAGCAGGGCATGGGGGCGGGTTTGCATGGTTATCTTAGTCGTTACTTTGACGAAAGCAGACTTTATTGGCAAAGTATCCAAGGGCCTTTTCATATACCTAGTCCAGATTCATGGCTAGGGACTTAGTGTTTGCTACTTGGAACATTAAAGGAGCTAGGCAGAAATTAAAGAAATCTCAAATCCTGAAACGTTTGCAGTTATTAAAAACTGACATCACCTTCATACAGGAATCCCATTTATTGATTTCTGAAGAGCTCAAATTGAGGAGGCAGCAAATAGGTCAAGTGTTTGCCACTGAAGGAAGTACCCAAAGTTGTGGGTTAATGATTTTACTAAAGCAAAATACCCCATTCTCTCCAATTAATGTTATTAGGGACACCCAAGGCAGATTCCTATTTGTCCACAGGAAATTACATACTACTGAGATTTTGCTAGGTAGTATATATGGGCCGAACAGTGACTCTCCTGGGTTCTTTATGAATTTGGTTAATGTTTTAATCCCCTTCCTGTCCATTCCAATGATTCTAGGTGGGGGCCTAAATTTAACATTCGATCCAAATATTGACCGTACAGGTAACAAGTTTAAAGGTCTCTCCCGAGCCCAAAGGGCATTAAGGTACATCATAGACCAGCTGGGTTTATGTGATGTTTGGCGAGTTCTTCACCCCTCAGATAGATGTTATACTTTCACTTCCCCAGTCCATAAGACTTCCTCTAGAATTGATTATATCATGATTTCACAGGGATTACTTCCTGGGGTTTTAGACTGGTCCATTCATCCAGGGCCCCCCTCTGACCATTCTCTTGTTATTTGTCAGCTTTCTTTTTCCTCCCTTCCAAAAACTGGAGGGTGTTAGAAAGTCAATAATCAACTCTTAAAAGACCCAGATATAGTGAAACATATTATAAATCATATTACTCAATTTGTATTAGTCAACTCTAATTCCACGGGTAAACCTGATATAGAATGGTGCACCTTAAAGGTTTACCTATGGGGTCTGCTAATCGGGGCTGCTTCCAAATGGAAAAAAGAGAACAACAGATGATGCACCTTCTTTCACAGATTAGAGCTATTGAAATGAATCTGTCCCCAAAAACATATGAACAAGTCCAAATGGAACTCATAAAATTAAGGGATTCCTACTTGGATCTTCTGAGGGAAAAGGCAGAATTTATGATTCTAAAATCTAATGTCACATATACTGATCAGGGTGAGAAATTGGGTCATCTTTTAGCTTTAAGAGTTAAACAACAAGAATCTTCAAGGTTTATTGCTACAATCTGGTCGGTCAATGGCATTCTGAAAAATAATCAGGAGGATATCACTGCTGAGTTTTTCAAATACTATCAGCAATTATATAACCCCATGGCAAATTCTCCTTCCTTAGAAGACTTGGATTAGTATCTAGCTGAATCTCAGCTGCCTTCCCTTTCAGAAGTACAACAAACTTCACTATGTGTCCCCATAACTGAAGCGGAAATTTTTAAAGTTATTAAAGATTTTCCCATGGACAAAACTGCTGGACCAGATGGCTTATCGCCTAATTTTTATAAAGTCTTCACAAAACAATTAATCCCTTTGCTTCTCCCTTTATACCAACAAATTATTTCTGGCAATAGCAGTGAGAAAACATTATTTGAAGCTTTGATTATCCTATTGCCTGAACCCGGTAAAGCTCCCAAATTCATGACAAGTTACAGGCCTATATCTTTATTAAACCAAGATATTAAAATTCTGAGTAAATTGCTAGCCGACTGCATTAATACAATTCTTCCTGATCTTATAGGGTCACAGCAGGTTGGCTTTATGAGGGGTAGGTCATCAAGTGACCATGTACATACTCTGGCCCATGTCTTCTCAGTGTCCAGGGATGTAAAATTTCCTGCCATTCTGGTATCCCTGGATGCTGAGAAGGCAACTGATAAAGTTGACTGGAATTTTCTTTTCCTTACTTTACACGCCTTCGGTTTTCCTTTAGAGTTTCAAAAATGGATACATGCAATTTATAAGTCTCCTACAGCCTGGGTATTAAGTAATGGCCTCCTTTCAGATTTATTTTCTTTATATTCTGGTACTAGGCAAGGTTGTCCCTTACCTCCTTTGCTTTTTAATTTATACTTAGAGCCCCTTATCTGTAGATTGGTCGCTTGCCCCAGGATTCAAGGTATCATTATACAAGATCATGAAGTTAAAGTCTCAGCATATGCTGATGATTTACTACTCCAATTATTCCATCCTGCCTTATCTATTCCATCTGTGCTGGAAATTATTAAGGAATATAGTTCCTTTTCCAATTATAAATTGAATGTTGATAAGACCTCGATATTTCGCCTCAATCAGAGCGTACTAAAACACAAATTTATGGCTTTGGGATTATCCTGGGAAAAAGAATCATTGAGATATCTAGGTATGGTTATCTCAAGAAATGCAGCTCTTTTTCAAAAGAAAAATTTAGATTCTTTATTACTCACTATCACGCAGGATTTAAAAAGGTGGTCCCTCCTCCCTTTTTCTTTATGGGGCAAAATTAATCTTATTAAGATGAACATTTTTCCCCGTCTTTTTTACTCAGTCTCTTGTACTTATGGCTGCCTTTGTCATGGTTCAAGAAAGTGCATAGTATTATTATTAACTTTATCTGGGCCGGAAAGAGACCTTGTCTTGCTTTTCATAAATTAGCTGCTCCCAAAATCAGAGGAGGCCTTCGTCTTCCAATGTCGGTCTTTACTACTGGCTAGCCATGCTAGTAAATATCTTAAGTGGCTTATACAAGATGACCCAGAACATCCCTCCTCTTATAGACCCCTCTGGCTCAAAATGGAATTAGCTCAAATTCAACGTTACAATCTTCCCCCTTTAGCACTTTTACATATGAAACTAAAATGACTTCCAGTACAACTTCATTTGACACCAGTAGCACTTTCTGTCAGTGTACATTCCCAATTTTGTAGTTTTATAAAATACAATCACTGCATAGATTTGGAACAACCTTTACTAGGCAATCCTAATATCAAAATAGATGGGAGGCTCCTTTCTTCTTTATGGCTTCCACAGGCAAAGGAGTGTAGTCTCTCATATTTTTGGAATGAAACAAGAAAGACATGGCTCTCATCTCCGGTGAGCTTAGCTAAGATGGGTATTCCAACTTATAATATTTTTAAAATTTTCCAACTACATCATTTGCTAGTGAAATCCGTAGGGGTAGCTCCTCTTTCATCCTGGAGTCCAGCTTTCTGATCAGAATTGGTCCAGCTAGCTGGTCTCCCACATGCTGTTTCTAACATTATTAATGCCTTATATGAATGGATTTATCCAGACTATTTTGAGCCTTCCGCTTGTTGGGCCTCTCTCCTTCCTGAAATATCTATTAATTGGTCCACTCTCTGGCAAGGGTGTCACAAATTTATCACACAAGACAGGCTCCATCTTATGCAATTCCAGATATTACACAGATATTACACAATTTATATTACACACCTCAAAAACTGGCTAAATTTGGGATTGCCTCTTCTTCTATCTGTACAAGATGCGCCCAGGGTGAGGGTAACTTATTGCATATTTTCTGGCTTTGCCCCAAAATTACCTCTTTATGGACACACATTAAACAAACAGTGGACCCCCTTTTAGGTCTTAATGACCTGTTCTCAGCTAAAATTTGCCTCCTAGGAGACTTTTCTGAAATTCCAGTAATTACTTGCAAGTACCACATGGCTTTAATATCCATGTCAATTAAAAAGTTAATACTTAGACATTGGAAAGATAGTGAGCAGATATCTTATACTGAATGGCTGAGGGAACTTCTAGCTAATCTCAGATCTGAGAAAATTATTGCAAGTCTTCGTAACAAAATGAACAAATTTAATCAAATCTGGGCCCCTTTACAAACTCTTTATTCTCTTCAAACTGCCTAAATTAAGATCATACTTAGGAACTATACTGTTAAGGCTATGTTTTACCCATGCAAATCTGGAAGAGTGGGGAGGGGAGGTTGGGGGAGGGAGGATACACCCCATATTTTCTGTATTTTGGTTTTGCTTTATGCCTGCTGGGGAAGGGGGAAAGGGGGGGGAGAAGACACATGTTATATTTAGTTTATAATTGTATCTATTCTGTATCATTTGTGATGTGTTGTCTTCTATATGTTGAAAATGTTAATAAACTTTGAATGGGAAAAAAAAGAACTAAGGGTAGAACTAGTGACACCACTGATTACTCTCTTTAACAAATCATGGGAGGAGGAGGAGGATGGGGTGGTGCCTGAGGACTGGAGGAGGGCAGATGTGATTCCCCTTCACAAAAGTGGGAGCAGGGCAGAAGCAGGAAACTACAGACCTGTTAGTTTAACCTCAGTGATAGGGAAAATGATGGAATCACTTCTAAAGGAAAGAATTGTCGAGTATCAAGAGGCCAGAGGGGCACAGGACCCAAGTCAGCATGGATTCACAGCAGGTAAGGTCATGCCAGATGAATCTAATAGATTTCTTTGACTGGGTGGCCAAAGTAGTAGATCAGGGAGGGGCTGTGGACATGGCCTACTTAGACTTTAGCAAGGCATTTGACACAGTCTCACACAAAAGATTAATATACAAGTTAGCCAGCCTGGGAGTGGGTCCCAAGATGATAGCCTGGGTAAAGAATTGGATAGAGAATAGGACACAGAGGGTAATAGTAAATGGAGTCCACTCTGAAGACAGGGGGATTACTAGTGGGGTACCGCAGGGTTCAGTATTAGGACCGGTCCTCTTCAATGTCTTTATAAGCGACATTGCAGAGGGACTGGAAGGAAAAGTATGTCTCTTGGCAGTTGACACAAAGATCTGCAACAGAGTTGATGCACAAGGTGGGGTGGAAAGGATGAGAAGGGACTTGGCAAGGTTAGAAGAATGGTCAAATGTATGGCAGCTTAGATTCAATTCTAAGAAGTGCAAGGTAATGCACCTAGGAAACAAAAACCCAGGGGAAGAGTACACAATGGGGGGTGAGATATTAACAACAACAAAAATGGAAAGGGACTTGGGGGTAGTCATATCAGATGACGTAAAGGTGGGCCAGCAATGTGAGAGGGCAGTATGAAGGGCTGGGGGTATACTGGGATGCATAGGGAGAGGCATCACCAGTAGAAAACAGGAAGTTGTTATCCCTCTGTACAGACAGCTGGTGAGACCCCATCTGGAGTACTGTGTGCAGTTCTGGAGACCTAATCTCCGCAAAGACATAGACAAGATGGAAGCTGTCCAGAGGAGGGCAACTAAAATGGTGCAGGGTCTGCACCGGAAGACATATGAAGAGAGCTAAAGGAGCTTAATATGTATAGCTTCAAGGAAAGGAGGAGAGGGGGACATGATAGAAACTTTCCAACTACCTCAAGGGAATCATCAAAGTCAAGAGGGTAGCATCTTTCAAAAAGAGGTGTGCAAGAACAAGGGGCACAATTTGAAGATGGAGGGTGGCTCAGAGGTAATGTAGGAAGTATTTTTTCACAGAGAGGGTTGTGGATGCATGGAATGGCCTTCTGGAGGAGGTTGTGGAGTCAAAAACAGTGGTTGAATTCAAGCATGCATGGGACAGTCATAAGGTAATTCTGGGGGGGTAGAAAGAAGTAGGCTGCTGGTTAACTAGGATCTGCAGTTTATCCACTAGGTAGGGAAATGGGCAGACTGGGTGGGCCAAGCAGTCCATATCTGCTGTCAAATTCTATGTTTCTATGTTACCTTATAAATGTGCCATCGGCCTTTGCTCTGTCAATGGCCTATCTATTCATACTCATCTGTATTGCTCCCTTATGCCTATCCCAAGCCTGTTTGAAGCCCTGCACTGTATTCATATACACCACTTCCTGAGGTAGGCCATTCCATTCATCCACCACCCTTTCTGTGAAAAAGAACTTCCTCATAGTACCCCTTAATCGGCCTCCCTCTAATCTCATGCTATGTCCTCTTGTCCTGCTGTTTTTCTTATATTGAAGCATGTTAGACTCTTTCGCCTTGTTAATGTCCTTAAGGTGTTCGAATGTTTCAATCATATCACCTCTCTCCCTCCTTTGCTCTAGGGTACACATATTGAGCTCCGTTAATATGTCCTCATATGTTTTCTGATGCAGTCCCTGCACCATTTTGGTTGCTTTTCTCTGGACTGCCTCAATCTGGTTAATGTTCTTGTGAAGGTGTGGCCTCCAGTACTCCACACAGTACTCCAGATGGGGCCTAACCAGTGTCTTGTAAAGAGGGATTATTATCTCCCTCTTCTGACTTGTGATGCCCCTATTAATACACCCTAACATCCCCCTAGCCTTACCTACTGCTTTAGTGGACTGCTTGGATGATTTCAGGTCATCGGTGATGATGATGCCCAAGTCTCTGCCTTCCTTTGTGACTGCCAGTATCTCCCCTCCCATCCTATAGGTGGCATCAGGGTTTCTCTTCCCTATGTATATGATCTTGCACTTCTCTGCATTAAACCCCAGTTGAAACTCTTCCGACCATTTTGCTAGTTTACCCAGATCTCTGCTTATTCTGCCCACTCCATTGGGATCATCTACTCTGTTGCAGATCTTGGTGTCATCTGCAAACAGACAAACCTTACCCTCCAGTCCATCTGCAATGTCACTGATAAAGATATTGAAGAGGACTGCCCCCAGGACTGATCCCTGAGGTACCCCACTTGTGACTTGCATCTCTTCTGACTGTATGCCAATTACCACCACTCTCTGTTTTCTGCCCGCCAACCAGTTTGCCACCCAGCTGACCAACTTCTGACCCACCCTGAGCCTAGCCAGCTTATTAATCAATCTTCTATGTGGAACAGTATTGAAAGCTTTGCTGAAGTCAAGGTAGGCGACATCAACTACTCCCCCTTGGTCTACCACTCTGGTTACCCAGTCAAAGAAATCTATGAGATTAGTTTGACAGGACCTTTCTTTTGTAAACCCATGCTTTCTTGGATCCTGTGCTCCTATGGATTCCAGGTGTTGCACTATCCTTTCCTTAAGGAGTGCATCTATAATCTTGCCCACTACTGAGGTAAAACTGACTGGTCTGTAGTTCTCTGCCTCCTCCCTGCTAGCACTCTTGTGGAGCGGGATCACATGAGCCCTTCTCCAGTCTTCTGGGACCTCTCCTGTGCTCAGAGACTCTCTAAACAGTTCTGATAATGGCTCTGCTCGTTCCACCCTTAGCTCCTTTACTACCCTGGGATGTATGCCATCAGGTCCTATTGCCTTGTCCACCCTGAGCTCATCGAGCTCTTGTAGGACACTTTCTTTTGTGAAGGAACTAGTACTCACCTCCCTCCCCCCCCCGTGTCCATGGTGCTGAGCTGTGGGCCCTGCCCTACCTTCCTCTAAGTAAATACTGAGCAGAAGTATCTATTTAGGATAGATGTTTTTACTGGTCCTCCTCCTCCTCACACACACCCTCATCTCCTTTGATCTTAGCAATACCCCCTCTGGACTTTCTCCTTCCACTAACGTATGTATAGAAAGTCTTGTCAGCTTCTTTTACTGTCTGTGCTAGTGTTTTCTTGGTTTGGGCCTTTGTCTGCTTTACTGCCTTCCCTGCTTCCCTTAAGGTAGTTTGGTATGCCTTCCCATCTTCATCTCGTTGTGTTCCTTTATATTTCCTGAAGGTCAGCCGTTTGGTTCTGACCTTTTCTGCTACTGTTTTTGAGAACCAAAGTGGTTTCCTTCTTCTTTTGCACTTCCTTTTCTCTCTAACACAATGGGATGTTGCTTCAAGTATTGCATCCTTAATGTTTGCCCACTTTGCCTGTACCCCCTCACTTGTATTTCTTTTTGCCAGATCTAGCTTAACTCTGTTGGCCATTTTATCAAAGTCAGCTCCTCTGAAGTCCCATAGATTTGCCTTGGAATGGGATAATTTAGTTGTAGTGGCCAAACTGAACCATACCATGTGATGGTCACTGGCCCCCCCAGGTGACCTTCTACCTGGAGATCTGTGATCCTTTCCCTGTTAGTCAATATTAGATCTAGGATAGCCCTGTCTCTTGTGGGTTGTTGTACCAGTTGTTTGAGGCCTTCCCCCTGCAGGGAATCCACCATGTGTCTAGTTCTGGCAGATGTTCCTGCTGGTATTGACCATTCTGTATCTGGCATGTTGAAGTCTCCCATTATAAGAACCTCCCCTTTAGCTGTTATGTTTTGTAATCTTACATGTGATTATTTTTGATTATGGCTGTTCTGTTTTAAATAAGGTGACTTCTGTAGAAAAGTAGTTTAAAACCACATAAATCTATGCAGTATTACTACTAGTCTTAGTGTGTGTGTGCTGCTTGTTTTCTGGTTCTTCCCCACCCCCACCCCCCACCCCAATCTTTCCTTTGTGTTGAATCAATGCTTTTTCATAAAATGGAAAGTATGTTTCGTATATGACCACATGAATATAACTGAAGCATAAATCTTATGTATTATTTCTTCTGCCCTGCAAACTGTGGTTTTACTAATTAGCCATAGAACAATTCTGTAAGTGATGGTATCTGACAAGGGCTCCCATACATAAATTAGGTGGCTCCTGTAAAAACAGTTTCTATTGTAGCAACAGTGTGATGTGCATTTTGTTTTTTCTATCTCCCCCACTCCTTCCCCCATATTTCTTTGTGAAGCACAGAGATGATGCTTTTTCATAAAATGGAAATTTAGGCATTGTATATGAGCACACAAATGTAATTGATACATACAGTATGTCTTAACTGCTGTTTCTTTTGCCCTGCATATTATATTTTAACTATTAGCCACATAATTATTTTATAAGTGATGGCATTTGATAAGGGCTTATGTACGTCTATTGGGTGGTTGTGTAAAAACAGTTGCTACTGCAGCATCAATGAGGTGTGCTTCATGTCTTTTATATCCCCCCAAAGCTCATGCTTTTCATAAAATGAAAATTGATGTATGTGAGCACACAAAATTATTTCTTATAGATATCTGTAGGTACTTAAGCATCAGTTAGTCTCAGAGACAGACACTGTACCTCATATTCAACTTGTACTGTGACAGACACTGTACTTTACCTCATATACAGCTTTTATTGTAAACTATTCACCACTGTATTCACTCCCATGTTTTGGTTTCTTGCATTTGAATGATAATGTCTTCTTCTGTGATAATGTAACTGTTTAACTGTAATGACCTTGACATATTTTTATCATTATCTGATTATGCAGTGTAGTACATTTAATATATTGTCAATGCATATCTTATTCAGGCTTTGATTTCTCCTGTCTTCCACTCCCAGTTCTACAACCCTTCACCCCATTTTGTCTTTCAGATTGATATATTTCTAACATTACATTTTGCACACAAACATGTGCGCGTGCACACACACACACACACACACACACACTACAAATATGCTATATTTGCCATATGTCATACCACGCCCTGCAGACAATTGTAGTCCGAGACTCACCCTGGTTTTCCTACTGAAATCAAAAGTCATATCGGATCCTGCAGGAACTGCGTGTCAGAAGCTCAGCTTGGTGTTCCCTCTCAAATGCAAAGAAATACAGAGTCCTGCCAATAGCAGGTCACAGGCTATGTCAGTCATGGATTTTAGGTGAGCTGTTCTTGGAATACATTGCAGGCTGGTGCAGAACATAGTGACTATGATGCTCCACAGAAATGAAGGCTGCACCACACCCCCCCACCATATAAACATCAATTACAAAAAGGAACCAGGAGAAAGCCCGCATGCCAAGCATCCAGTGAAAACAAAACATCCACCAGTGATAGAGCAGTAAGTGTGATTAAATCAAAAGAATGTGAATTTGAATTATATTTCAATTTACTATGTAGGCAGGGTGGAGCTCTGACTGAGCAGAGTGTTGTGATGTGGGCCCATTATTGATTGTAGCTGAACTTGACTGGAGTTTGTAGGTACAGTAGTTGGTAGATTTAGTATTTGGGACCTGTTCTTTCTTCTGCCCTCATCCCCAGGCTCCCCTGTATTTTAAGATGCAGTGATTGACAGAATACTGGCAGCAGGGATAGTGCTCATTCATACACTCCTAATTTACAAGCAATTCACTCCTAGGACAGTTAGCAGAAGGTATTGGGGGCTTTATATCTCTGTGAGAGTACAGCACCTGCTCATCTCTCAGTACTGGAATGTGCACAGATTAGACCAGGTGTCTTTTATTTCAGCCACAGGGACAATACATGGTGGAGTGCAGGCCATCCTCATAGCCCTTAATGAACCAACGTCAGTGTGGGAGAACCAGGTTTTATTATAGTACACCATTCACAGAGGACCAGTTGGAAAGCAGCTCATACCATGTGTGTATGTGTGTGTTTGCTTGATTGTTTGTTTGTATCCAAAGGCAGACGCCTACCTCTCAGCTGTCACTCATTAAGAGGGATGTCCCTCATTTCCCCCCTCATAATTTTTCTTTGTCTCAACAAACAGTTAACAGTATTGGAAAATAATTTGTGGGGATACATTGCTAACAACCTAACATTTGACCATCATGCCAGGGAGATGTTTATAAAGGGGAATAGAATACTGGGTTGTATACTAAGAAATGTCAGAAGTAGGAAAAAAGAGGTATTAATTGTACTTTACACTGCACTGGTCAGACCACACCTGGAATATTGTGCACCTGTTGTATCAGTGTACAGTACAGGCAGCAGTATAAAACTAATGGAAAGGGTGCAGAGAAAACAACTACTTAATTCGTGGATTAAAAATATTTCATATAAAAGACTAAAGACACTTGGCCCATATTCAATAACATATAGGAAGCTAATGGGGGACCTGTGCTATGTGTACAAGGCGTATAAGGACAAACATTTATGGACAAAATCTGGTTTGTGCAAAATTGAGAGTAGTAAAGAAACAAGATCTCATGTGATGCAACTAAGGGGCGAAATATGTAAAACCAATAAAAGAGGCCAGTGTTTCAGTCAGAGGGTAGTTGGAACCTGGAATTTGCTACCAGAGAGAGAGTGGTCTACAGTAAAACAATGAATCAAATCAAAAAAGAGCTAGACAACTATATGTGTACTGTTATGGTAATGCATTTCCACTGATATGTGCAAGTCAGTGAAGAGCTAACACCTAAAGACTCGATACATACTGTGAAACTAAACTATCCCATATGTGAAAGGTGTTGCCCACAAACAGTAGATACTGAAAACTCTGACTTTTAATGTTGATGTCAATAATATTCTATGTTGCTACATCAAAATAAAACATTGTAGCAATACAGCCACTGCTTTACACATGAGACTACAACTCCTTGTTTGATTACGCGGTACACAGTATGAGGGCCAGAGTCCCACACTTTAAATGTCAGCATACCCCATTTAGCAACAAAAACTTGAGAGGTAAAGGCAGAAATATTTTCTGTTTCACTGTGGACATGGTTGGGTTCCATAAAATCCCACATACTGTGCATGTGTTCTGTTTAATCCAGTAGTAAAAAATGTAATGTAACCCCCACCCAGGTATGATGTTTCCATCTTGACAGCTCTACCTGGTGGGCTGGGTTCGGGGAGAAATATGTCACTCGGCACATTGGCTAGGTTTGGCTACTCTGCAACAGGGGCACCCAAGTAACTCCGGACAAAGGAAGCAATACCTGTAATGTCCAATACCAGAAGTGGGATTCTAAAGTGTGGCTTTTATTCACATCCAACAGAATAAACAAAGCATAGATGGACCCCCACAGGGCTACACTCTTGGTAATGCAGATTTATGGAGATCAGAACACATCCTATTCACTTTAGCCCTCAGGCTCTGAAACACACTGGGAGCACAACCTGAACTAGTATGCTGCTCTGGGTTTTCCCTGGCTCAGCTCCCTTGCCAGCCACTTGGACACTTTCCATATAGCATGGAATATTTACTGGTGGCTCCCCAAACCACCTATGAGCACCTCTGCTCCATACAGAAATCTTTCTCATCAATCCCACATCTGGGTACATTCCTCAGGCACTGGCCAAGTACCTGAGAGAAAGCAACAGGTTTCCCAAAGCAAACCCGTAGAGGTGAATTTGGTTACTACTGATGGGGGGGTCTCCCATCTCTAGCTCCCATAATTCATACCCGGCAATTTCTCTGGACTGTAATACCTCATCCTTGAAAAACACTTTGCTGTGTAGATTCTCTTTAAATGTATTCGCATTCAGTCTACTGTCTTTACATCCCATTTGTGTTGAACTTGAACATGCTTAATAAGTGGCTCTGTCCATTACTCTAGACACCCTACAGAGTTAAGTGGTCCAATCCCCACATCTTCCAAACTGTACTTGGCTGTCTTTTCCTGACCCCACAGTGACAGTCACTTTAGTTTCATCTTGTTTCAGGTGAAAACACATTGGCCCTTTAGCAGAGTGAACTCACCCCTTGGTTGCAGGTGCCCCACAGCCATTTTCTTTTTAAAGAAATCTTGTCCAGAACTTCTGGTGCCTCAGCACAAATTTAACTCAGGCAGCTTCTTTTTCCTAGCCAGATCAGGGGAGTTGCCCCTGGAAGCAGGCTGATTCCTTCCTCCATCCCCGCAGGGATGGAGTCCTGAACCACTGAAAGTGGTCTCTGCCACTTCAATGTGCTCTTCTTGCGTTCCTCTTCAGGTGAGAACACACACCTATACCAAAACAAAGCTCTTTGACAGAGCTTAGAGCTCTGTGGGCCTGCTTACAGCAGAGCACCTCTACTACAGACTGCCCAGACTCTACTGAACTAACTTCAAAATCTCCAACATTCTACTCTAACCTCCAACTGCAACATTTCAGTGTGGCTTATGCGGCTGTGATAGTTCTAAATGATGTAAAAAACTCCAGCTCAGCGGAGACTGAAAACTGAGCAAGACAGTGTGAAATCCATTTAACTGTAGTTTCACTAGTTGCCTGCCACTAGGTCTTACTGGGATTCTAGTAACCCCAGATAACAGGGGGGTTACAGTAAGACAGCACAATCCATCTATAGTACAGAGAATTCATCAGAACTGTAGCCACCACCTCATTGTCCATTTGATAAGCTGGGGTGAACTTCCCAGTGATGAAGAAATTTATAGCCACACAAGGACTAGAGACTTGGACTACACTTCAGGCCTGGTGCCACATAGAAGCCCTTCACCAGGAACATACCTGATCAATCTCAGGAACCAAAGAAACCTAAATAGTTACTTTCCTTCCTCACACATTGTATGCACCTTTCCTGTATCTGCTACTAAACCAATCTAACAGGGCATTCCTTGCTAGGGAAGAATTGGGCCACTCCATAATCTCCAAATTTGGGATGGGAGCTGCAAATGTATGATTAATTGGTGATACCATCACTTAATTAAAAGGCACTGTCCAAACACTACACCTACAACCACTGCTATGTGCTGAATATTCAAGTGCAACTTTATGGTGGAGTCGATCTGTCTGTTATGAATTACTTATGAATCAGAAGACCCGGTTTCAAATAATTGAAAACACCAAATATGACAAAGTTATGAGCTTAGATTGAATTTTGTGGGCACAGACTTCTAACTTTGAACATTTTTAATATTTTTACCCCAAATTTACAACATAGCCATATCTTTACAGCACCACACAAATGTGACAGTTGTCATTTTTCAAATTCTTGCCAAAATGTTGTTTTTGGTTTTCTTACATCCCAAAAGGTGATTTCATGGTCCTTGCATGAAATCACCTTTCAGACAGGTTTTGGAAGGTTTCTCTGCCCTTGTTCATCAGGCGGGGTCATAAGAAGGCCATGTTGAAAATCTAGTGCAAAAATATTGAAAAATGACAAAGTATGTTGAAAATGTGGTATAAAAAATATGACAAAATAATTTTGATTATTTGTAACCCAGATTCCTTTCCTTTAGCCCTATTGACTCTGGCCAGAATTTGTTTTGTTTGTATTCTCCACTTCATTGATTGCCTGTAGATTATAAAAATATTTCATTGCATATTTAGTGCTTCTGTCACCACCTATTTGGTATGGGGTTGATGTTTTCATCCAAGCTGATTCAAAATTACCTTTACAGTTTTATTGTTGTGTATTTTGGTGCGTTGCCAATGACTATGGACAACTTCAGCTCTGCCAATGATTTGCATAGGAAGTTGTGTTGATCTCAATGGGTGGGTTGGCGTTATGTTACTAATGTTTTTTTTTTCTAATTGTTGGGGTGGGTGCAGAAAGATGGGGCGAGTGCTACATATAAAGGGGAAAAATGATGTGGTTTTGATATTTTTATTAAATATAATAGCCTGAAGAAGTTATTTCCAGGTTTGGATATCCAAACAATGCATGCATGTGGTTTATTTACATCTGACAATGCTGTGAGGTTCTTTTCTCTATAGTGATAATGGTTGGTAAAATATATGTGATGTCCTGGAATTCCAATGGTGTCAGAAACGTCATTAAGCATAAGAGGGTTGTGGGAAGGGTAAAGAAAATGCATGCTGATGTGCTTCTCCTAGAGGAAATGCACATGACTTAGACTGAAATGGCAAGCACAGCTGAATGTTAGAAGGGAATGAGGAAGGGTTCATACCACAATGCCAAACCAAGGGATACAGTCATATGGTTAACACTCCAGTTTCCTGGGGTGGTTACTGATTTTAAATTGGATGCAAGGGGAAGGTATACACTTGCCCACATTACTATGATTGACAGTGCCTCATTCTTGTAGGAGTTCATTTATGGTCAAAATGTGGATGAAGGAGACTTTTTCGACAAATTGGCAGTCGATATGGTGGCAATACCAGGTCCATCGATACTGAGGGGTTATAACAGTTGTGTGCTGGACACTGAAATGGACAAATCCATCCAAGTCCCTGGTCTTGTCTCCCACAACACATAAGTGCTGCAGAAAATAATGTCTTCCTATAACCTGATAAACAGCTGAAAGCACACAAATCCAACTGTCCAGGAATACATTTTTTTTAACTTGCATTCACATGCCTCCTATCACAAGATGGACAGGATACAATAGGTTTCATTGTCTTACTTTCAACCACAGATAGACTATCATATGAGTCAATTCTGGTTTCAGATCATGCCCCTGTGTTGCTTAATCTGTTGCTTAGCAGATCTCCCCTCCTTGATCCTGGGATCTGGACCCTGTATTGCTAAGGAAGAGGAATTCTGAGAATGCATATCCAAAGGGATAGTGGATTTTTAAGAGAACAAGGAGGGAAATACCACTAACACCACAAGATGGAAGGCTCTCAGGGTGTATAAGGGAGAGCTTATCATCTCTTTTGCCAGCATTCAGAAAAAGTCCAGCCCTGCCCAGCTGTGAGATTTGGAATGTAAAATTGAGCAAATGGAGAAAGATCATATGGTGAATTTTACTGTGGCCTTGTATCATAGACTACAGAAGATAAAATGGGAGTACAATTCAGCAATACAGCCTTAGAGTGGGCCATATTGTTAAACCGTGTAGGACAGTATTTTGATGAGGATGGAGTGGGAAACTACTCACTTGGCAACTCAAAAGCTGTGGAAGTGTCAGGTCCTTAGCTCTAATTCAGTCACCCAAGGGCACAGTAACCTACGAAAGGGGCACAATAGGCAAGGCTTTCTGTGATTTTTATAGGGTTTTTTACACCAGGGAGGTGCCCCTGACTCCTGCTCAATTTTAAACTTTTTTTAATAAATCCCAATTGTTCCTTTTGAGTCCTGGATCAGAAAGAGCCTTAATGAACCACTTTCTAAAGAGGAGGCCATAGGAGCGGTCAGTGCACTCAGGGGTAGAAAAGCCCTGGGGCCAGATGGCCTATCAATTGATTTTATTGCCAAAACTATTATACAGGACCTTAGTGCTGCCTTATTCAGCATAGTTCAAGAGATCATATCCACTGGCCACATGTCCTCTTCATGAAGACTGTGACTATTGCAATTCTTCCCAAGCCAGGTAAGGACTCACCCTATTCATCTCCTATCGACCAACATCTCCACTCACATCTGACTGTCAAATAGGTAGGTAATAGTTTATTATTCTTTTTTTTAAATGATCATTACAACGTAATAGAAAAAATACATGGACATATTGCACAATATTCACAATAATAAATATCAGCCATATTATAAATATGCAACATGTGATTTTACACCAGTATATTAAAACCACAAAATATTAACTCACTTACTACTTAACATTTTCCTTCTAACTTTCTGTGCAGTTATGAGGAAATCTGCAATATTTTTAATTATATAAAATAATTATAAAACAGTAACCATAGTCATTGTCACAAGGTTTGAACCTGCCTTACAGGAGGTAATACACCCCAACCAATCAGGCTTTGTCAAGGGAAGAAATTGCATGTTCAGTGGAGGTGTACCTTAAGCATTATTTAGCAATGGGGGAACATCTGTAAGGCAGGGGGTGGTGGACCTTACCATAGATGCAGAAAAGGCCTTTGGCCATATGGGGTGGGGTTACTGTACATGTTTGAAACCCTGTGCAGGTACGGTCTAGGCTAATATATAATATGTTGAGTGGGCACATTGTGTCAATTCCCTTCTGCCCAGATTCTACTAAACAGTGGCCTTACTGCCCTGTTCCCCTTGGCAAGGGGTACCCTCCAAAGATGCCCACAATTCCAACTCCTTTATGTTCTCACTCTAGAACCCCTAGCGGTGGCAGTTCAAGCTAATCCACATATCAAGGGCCTAAATAGGGGAGCCGCACACAAATTGTCACTCTCTGCCAATGATCTGCCTATGTACCACCAAAATCCTATAGACAGCCTTCCAGAAACACACACATTACTATAGAAATATGGCACTCTTTCACTGCTCACAAGATAAACTGGACAAACAGTAGAACACTCCCAATGGGAAAGACAAATAGAGACTACCTTCAGGCTGACCCACTTGGGTTAATGGTGGTGAACTGTATTAAGAACCTGGGTTTTTACCTTACTTGTTCCCTCACCGAATTGAACAAAAGTAATTATAAACTCTTGCTACAGTCACTTACAACAGACTGCGCAAAATGGGGAGCCTTGCCTCTGTCTGTACTGGGATGGGTCAGTGTGATAAAAATGTGCACTCTACCTAAGGACCACCATATTATCTAAACCATTCCAATATAAGTGCCTGGCATAGTCTTTCCATCATTAGACTCCAGAAATGATAAATTCCTATGGTGAAATAATTCTGCCTATGTATGACATTCTGTCTTGTATCTCCCTTTGATAGTGGGAGGAGAGCCATCCCTAACTTTAAGTTATATTGCTGTACCTTACAGCTTGCTTTTATCCCCACAGCCAGGGATCATCTAACACCTGCATGGATGGGACTGGAAGAGGAGCATGTAGGCAGGAATAACAAGCTTCAATGTATTTTTACTGTGTGAATTGTGGGGTGTTTTTATTTTGTTATCATCATTTAAGCCTCTGTAGGTATTACAGCTGAGGGGGAAGGTCTGGTGTGACTTGAAAATAATCACACTCCTGGATTCTCAAAGAGATTGCATGGAGGCAACTACTGTTTCTGTCCTGTAAACAGTTCTTTTGTTCTACTTAAACATCAAGGGGTGATCCTCTCTCAACTAAAAGATGTCTGTTTTGGAGAAAACCTCAAAGTGCTGAACTCCTTTCATAACCAAGGGCTATGTTTTGAATGTAAACAGTGACTGGATACTTCCATCTGTCCAAACAGGGATGAGAACAAGTAAGCACTACATTATCTCTAAGTAACAAATCCAGTTGGAATCTGTTCTGAAATAGAGTGGTACCAAAAAGACAAAGAAATATTCAAACTGATGATGTCAGGGAGGCATGCATGATGATACAGCTTAATTTAATGGCCATCCAAAGGCATATCTATGTGTGTTTATTCTTAGAGCTTCAGTTATGATTTGGGATTTCAAACAAGCAACAACAACAAGGGTTTAGTCTACCATCACTTGCCGGGTGAGCCTCTTCTACTTTACTTAATATTTAGATATCTGTGAGTTAGATTTTTCCTGTGTGATCACTGCTTTTTTTAAAGTATTTATTTTTTGTCTCTTCAGAAATACTGTACTCCCCATAGTCTTTAGTATGTATTATCCTGTAATATATGTAAACATCTTGGAGTTTTACATATTAGTTTTATACACTTCATGCTTTCTGTGAATGAGTCATTCAGGTATATATATAGTCAGGTGTAAATTGCAAGTCTTTGATCCATCTCTAAAGAGGCATGCAACAGTTACTATAGCTAAAGCAAAAGTGTTTTCAGCTGTCAGACATGGGGGTACCATTTGAGAAGAAGCACTGTGCTGTGTGTGAGGGGTTGTGAACACTGATAACAGTGCAGATAGAATTCTGTGAAAGAACAAGTCTGTGACAAGGTGTGTTGGAATTGTGGGATTTGGACCTACAGATACCCCAAGTTAGGTTGCAGTGAGTGGTGGCAGAATATCATGGTAGCCCTTTCAGACATCTAAGAGGGATGTCAAACTAGTAACAACTGCAGACTGAGTTCTGGGAGAAAACAAGTCTGTGACAAACCAGTTGGCAGCGGTTGGGATCTAAAATAGATTGTCAATAAAAAGGTTATCTGTGCAGTGGCAGAACAGGATATACAAAAGGGGAAAATATTTATTCTACCATTTTTTTTTTGTAAGTAGGAGTAGATACTTTGAAGACACAATGTCTGGGCCATATGAAGAACTGAAATTGCCACACCTTGAGGAACTGAGCAAAGGAGAGGGCTTGTCTTTGAAGAAGGTCAGCCATGGGCAGACCTCATAGACCTCCTTGAAAAAAGAGATCAGGGATGTTATGCAAAAGTGGTCACTGTTAGCCAAAGTCATTAGACAGAGGCTTTGGAGAATGTAAATGAACCAGAGTCTATAACTAAGGCAGGTGTGCAAGCAGAATGGATACAAATGATGCAGCTGGAGCTCACCCTGGATAAGGCAAGGACAGAGGCAGAGAGGCAAAAGGCAGATGTGGAGCTGCAGAGGACAAAGCTGAAAGATATGGAGCAAGGGAAAGAGTGAGAGGAACAAGAAAGGCAGAAAGGCAGCACCAGCACAAGATCCAGATGAGAATGATGGAGATTCTGCACCAGAAGACAATGCCACAAATAATAAGTCCTGGCATCAGGGGTTCTACACAACAAGCCAAAATGAATTCCAAAATTTTCCAAAGTTCTGTTCTTGAATTACAGTGAAATCTAGGAATGATCCACTACCTTGGTGGGTACTTACTTAAGCTATGAGAGGTGACACACCCCCTGAATGAACTTCTGAACAATTAGACAATGTGGAATTGGGGCCTTACGCAAGAAAATGCTTTTAACATGGTGAAACAAATTGTATCTAAAGCACCTGTACTTACTTTTTCTGATGCCAGGGAACCAATACTCATAAGTTCTGATGCCATAACCTATGGCATAGGTGGGGTATTGGTGCAAGACCATGATAGCAAGCAGAAACCAGTGGCATATTGTTCCCATACAATGACAGATGATGAGACTCACTGTGCACAGACTGAAAAAGAATGCCTAGCAGGAAAGTGGGCATGTGAAAAGTTTGCAAAATATTTATATATATTGCATTTTTTTAAGCTTTTGATGGACCACAAACCGTTATACCACTTATAAATTGCAAAGACTTGGCCAGAGTATCAATGAGGTGTCAGTGGCTTCTCATGCACATGATAAGGTACAATCTCCAAGTGGAACATGTGCCAGGCAAGGCAATGGTAGTAGCAGATACCTTATCCAGACATCCCATGACTGCAATATAGTCAGAAATTTGTAATTGGATTGAGGAAATTAAGTCCTACAAAGAACTCTTACAATCCTTAAAGCCAATATCGAATTCAAAATTTCATCAAGTTAAACAAAATACATCCAGAGATTCTGAACTCCAGACAGTATTGCATTTTGTCAGAGGTGAATGGCCAAAGTACCTCAAAAGAGTGTCTAACAGTGTCAAAACTTTTTTCAAATAAGAAGCAACCTTACAGACTCTAATGGACTGTTGCTCTATGGAGACAGAATAGTCATTCAAGAGACATGTGACAAGACATTCTAACAAGACTAAACAAGGACCGTAAAGGTATCACTGAATGTTCTGAATGAGCAAAAATGTTTGTTTAGTGGCCAGGTATTGAAAATAATATTCACATGACAGTGGCAGTATGTGAATTTTGTCAGGTGAACAAACCAGCTCAGTGCAAGGAGCTGCTAATAGCAACTTAATTACCAGACCACCCATGAGAGAGGGTTGGCACTGATATTTGTGAACTGGAGGAACAGAAGTGTTTGGTTGCAGTAGACTATTTTTCATGATACTTGGAAATCACTTATTTACCAGATCTTTCAAACTCTAGCACCATAAACCATCTGAGGAATATGTTTTCACAGCAGTGGGGATGTCCTGACAAGCTTATTACTGATAATGGTCCGCAGTTTGCATGGACTGAGTTACAAAGCTTTATGCATAAGTATATGCGTTACAACAAGCCCACATTACCCAAAAGCTAATGGTGAGGCTGAGAGGGCAGTGTAAACAGAAAAGAGAATTTAGAAGCAGGACTATACATTTCTCATTTTACTACACTACAGAGCTACTCCAATTAATGTAACAAAATGAGGCCCAGCACAGTTGGTGATGGGAAGAGAGCTGACAACACAACTTCCTATGTTAGAGACTAACCTAAAATCACATGGGCCAAACACAAAACATGTTCAAGATGCTGACAGGTCTGCAAAAACAGCATGCAAATTCCAGTTTAATGAAAGAAATTCTGCAAGAAGGCTACCTAAACTGCATCCGGGTACCTGGGTGAGAATTAAAGTGGATAGGGATAGGGGATGGCAGTACCAGATGCAGTGCAAGAGAAGTGCCAGGTGCTGTGATTCTATCTTGTGAAAGCAGAGAGACAGAGGCATGTTCAGAAGGAATAGACATTTGCAGTTTGTTCCAGGACCGACAGCAATATTTTTGCAGAAAACTAGATCAGACTCTGAATTTCAGAATATACCTATTGTTCCTCTGAGCTAACCAAACCAAACAAATGCAATGATGATGGCTGCACACTATACATGATGAGGAGGAGCTGCAGGAGCAGAGCATGAGTTTTTGCTTGTGTTGTATTTTAGAAAGGTATGCCACCATTGCCTGAAAATTCAGCCTTTACCAGACTTTCTTGTGATGCTGTCTTGTTGTGGTGTGCTTCCCTTATTTCTGTTCTCTCCTAGTAGGAAGAAGCCTGACTCATGGTGGAGGCTGCTGGACTAGGAGAGGAGGTGGAGAGCTCTTTGTGCAAGCTTGGGATGAGGAGAGGCATACCACGGTGCTATGATTTTATGAGAAGTGGCCGGCGAGAGATTAGAACAAGGGACCTTGAGATGGTGTGTGTGTGTGTGTGTGTGTGTGTGTGTGTGTGTGTGTGTGTGTGTGTGTGTGTGTGTGTGTGTGTGTGTGAAGAGGCCGGAGTATTGGAGAGCTATGGGAGGAGTTACGGTTTTGTGGTGCTCCTGAACTATCAAATCAAAATTATTAAGATGCTGTGATATTGGTGCTGGGACATTGAAAGAGACTCTGATAAGTTTGCTGAAATGTTGAAGATGCTTGGATAAACTATAGGAAAATGTTCCAGCTATGAACAGAATTGTCACTAATACTGCTACTGATACTGTTATAGGACTGCTTGTGTAATTGTTAATATTACTGGATTACCTGGATTGATTGGCAGCCTTGTAATGGCAGTCCTGTAATGGAAGGATTTAGATAGCTCAGGAAGGAGCTCAGAAAGGAGCCTAGGAAACATCTATTAATGTGCTACAAGGGGTATAAAGGGTGCAATTGTAGCTATACACTGACAGCTTCCATAGCAGGATAGGTCCTGATTAGGTTTTGATTTGAGTGCTACTGTGGGGTATTGAATTTTTATCTTAGTAAATTAGTGTGAAATAGTGTTAAATACAAATAAATACACAACAAACATGTAAATATATATAATCCATAATATGTTTATATATAGATAAATACAAATTGCGGTTAAATTCTTGCTGCTTTGAGTCACATGACTGGGGAGGACTGTTAAGAGAGAATGCACAGGCATAGAAACATAGAATTTGATGGCAGATAAGGACCGCTTGGCCCACCCAGTATGCCCATTTCCCTACCTAATGGATAAGCTGCAGATCCTAGTTAACCAGCAGCCTACTTTTTTCTACCCCCAACCCCTAGAATTGCCTTATGGCTGTCCCATGCATGCTTAAATTCAGTCACTGTTTTTGACTCAACAACCTCCTCCGGAAGGCCATTCAATGCATCCGCAACCCTCTCTGTGAAAAAATACTTCCTTACATTACCTCTGAGCCACCCCTCTATCTTCAAATTGTGCCCCCTTGTTCTTGCATACCTCTTTTTTGAAATATGCTACCCTCCTGGACTTTGTTGATTCCCTTGAGGTATCTATCATGTCCCCCCTCTCCCTCCTTTCCTTGAGGCTATACATATTAAGCTCCTTTAGTCTCTCTTCATATGTCTTCTGGTGCAGACCCTGCACCATTTTAGTTGCCCTCCTCTGGACAGCTTCCATCTTGTCTATGTCCTTGCAGAGATTGGGTCTCCGGAACTGCACACAATACTCCAGATGGGGTCTCACCAGCTGTCTATACAGAGGGATAACAACTTCCTGTTTTCTACTGGTGATGCCTCTCCCTATGCATCCCAGTATCCCCCCAGCCCTCCTTACTGCCCTCTCACATTGCTTGCCCACCTTTAAGTCATCTGATATGACTACCCCCAGGTCCCTTTCCATTTTTGTTGTTGTTAGTATCTCACCCACCATTGTGTACTCTTCCCCTGGGTTTTTGTTTCCTAGGTGCATTACCTTGCACTTCTTAGCATTAAATCTAAGCTGCCATACATTTGACCATTCCTCTAACCTTGCCAAGTCCCTTCTCATCCTTTCCACCTCACCTTGTGCATCAACTCTGTTGCAGATCTTTGTGTCATCTGCAAAGAGAGGCTTTCCTGTTAGAACTTCTGAACAGCCCTTGAAGCTAGAAGCCAGAAGCGCAGTCAGGAATAGCTGAGGATTATTCTCATTTTTGCCTTTTTTTTACTGCTAATAGTAATGGGGGAGCATTAACGAGTCCACTCCCTAGTCTTAGTGAACTTAGATGAGTGTAGCAGTGCAGATTTCATTGACAATAGTCAATTGTGCACTGGAGCTGACATTGTGTCATTCGAGTGTTTTTCAAGTTCAGCCTGTTTTTCTTTATTCCCCTGAGGGTGTCTTGTTGGTAACGGAGACAATAGAGGAAATAGGTGCAGCAGCAAGAAAAACAAAAAGTAAGTTTAGATCTCTTTTAGAAATATGGAAAATATTGAGAAAACCTAAAATCAGATGCCAATTATCTAGAACTAATTTGGGATTAATTAGGTGAATGGTGTGATAGTTAGGCAAGGGAAGCTAGACAGTATCAGGAACTGTCTTGAGCATTATTCAAAGGGAAATTTGAGGAAATTATTAATGTTGTTTAATCCTTCCAAATGTTATCTGGTTTCATTTTACTTTCCTATAGTATCTGTTCAGCAGGTACCGCCTGTTGAAAATCCTCACCCTTATTTACCACTAAATGAGCAATGCATAAAGTGAAGGTGATATACCGGAGACCAAGTCTGTAGAAATCCTGTGCTGAAGACTACTTTCAAGTGTTTAACTTGAGAATTGAGGCTATGGAAAAACAGATGTATGTACTGCTTATATGATGGTAGTGCCCTCCGGTATGTAAGAGACGTTCTGCCAGACATTAGGATATTGGACACCTCAGGACATTTGATTACTTTTGGGACATTCTGTTATCAAATAATTACTGTACTCTTTTATTGCATTTCTATTGCACTTTACTGCACTTTGTTGCATTGCTTGCACTTTACTAGTGGTTAAAGATTGGTCATTGATATTTGCCTGGGTGCCCTAATTAGTAAATGATAAAAAACAAAATGGCAAAAACAGTAAAAATAAAAATAATTTACCTAACTTAGTGTGTATCATGGTAACTGACATAATTTTTTTAAACTAATTCAAATTAATTTGTTGTAATTCTACTAATTAGTTTTAATTTGAATATTTGGCTCCCAATTCGAGTTCTGGTAGTAGGTGATTGTTGCTATTATCAGTGTGCACATTAGCCAGGCTCTTAATTGGAGGTTTTTTTTTTTATCTGATACTACCCGTAGAGAGCAAAATGAGAACTAGAAGTAAAAGAAATGTTCGAAAGGAGGAAAAGTGTAGTAGTAAAGATTCTGACAAGGATGTTGTGCTGCCCAAAGAGATATAACAGATGGAGAGGAATAAGAAAAATTGTAAATAAAATGAAACAAACTCCTGTAACAAGTCTAATTGAACCCAATAAAGTAATTGGAGTAGGGAAAACTTTGATTATAGAACATATGAAAAGGGTTACAAGATTGGAGAGACAATATTGCCTGAGCCTGAGTTAATAGTAGATCTTGTGACTCAGGACTCCCTGGAATGTTCACAAAAATTAGATTGGGGGATACTGTTAGTACAGAATGGGAGAATGATGAATATTCCTCTTTGGAGACAGGGAAATTACAAGCATTTAAGACTTCTGTGGATTTGTCCAAGGGTAAACAACCAAATTGGGAAACAGAGATGGGTATTGAGAATGAGAATAAAGATTCTGACCTATCCCAAATAATATCAGGGATGCAAGAGACCTAACAAGGTCTGGAAGATTTGGTAGAAAGGGAAAATATTACAGAAAAAAAGCAGTAAAGCATATTACATATACACTATTCATGGATTCTAATCTAACTAAAGTGATACGGGACCCACATGTAGCTAGTGTGGCCATAATGGAGCACTTAATTATTCTAAGAAGTGAAGTTAATAAGCTCAAAGGGGAAATGGTGGCCAATACTGCAAGACTGAAGGAACTTCTGTCTGTTTGGGGAAAAGGAAAAGGGACAGGTAATGAATATTGAGAAATTAAAGGGAAATCAAGAAGATCCTAACCATAGGTTGGAGAAGGAGACTTTGTGGAAAGAAGGTTCTGAGGACAGAATAGGTATACAGAATGGAAGGGAGGAAGAAAGACAAGTAGATGAAAATATATGGGATAACCCTACAAGTCTTAAAGATGGGAAGAATAAGGTAAATAGTAGTGGGAGGAATAGTGGAGAGAAAACTAAAGAGAATGGGAAAAAGGAAAACAGGGAAAAGACTGTGAAGACTCAACATAAGGGAGAAATCATAATTAAAACTGGGAAATAGAAGTAGGGATGTAACAGATATAGAGAATGAATGAACAGTACAGAGGACCAACAAACTTGTAGATGCAAATGCGGATTTAAATACAAATGTAACAGTAGATGAAAACAATAAAGAACAGAATAAGAGGGATGTAAACATAGTCCAAACCACTACTGTTAGAAGTGGGGAATATGGTAATACAATGGAAGTATAGGATACTGGAGATTTAAACACTGATTTACTGGAGAAAGAACAATCATTGATCATATTCAGAGGTCTGAAATTAGATGTGAATGAAAGCAATATGGTACTGAGAATATTGGGACATCTAATCTGCACCAAAATTTAAAATTTGGATGTCCAGCTAGATGATATACAGGATGCTAGAGGGTTTTCGAATGACAAACATACATAGATACATATACATAGATACATAGACAGTGTCGGCAGATAAGGGCCTATGGCCCACCTAGTCTGCCCATTTGAGCTTGTAAGTTCAGTTTGTTTTCCTAGAAGTCTATTTCCCCTTACCCCTGACCTCTAGAATTCCTTTATGTCTATCCCATGCATTCTTAAATCCCGTGATTGTTTCAGCCCCCACCACTTCCTCTGGCAGGGTGTTCCACTTGTCCACCACCCGTTCTGTGAAGAAATTCTTTCTCATGTTTCCTCTGAATCGTCCTCCCTCCAACTTCATCCCATGCCCTCTAGTCCTGAAACATCTTTTTCGCTTAAAAATAGTGTTTTCCTGAACCCTGTTCCTCCCTGTAAGATACTTGTATGTCTCTATCATATCCCCTCTCTCCCTCCTCTCCTCCAGGGAGTACATGTTCAGTTCCTTCAACCTGTCTTCATAGGATTTGTGATGCAACCCATGCACCATCTTTGTTGCCCTCCTCTGAACCTTCTCTACCCTATGTCCTTACGTAGGTATGGTCTCCAGAACTGTACACTGTACTCCAGGTGGGGCCTCACTAGTGTCTTGTATAGCAGAATTATGACCTCCCTTTTCCTGCTGGTGATGCCCCTGCCTATACATCCCAGCATCCTATTTGCTTTACCTGATGCCTTGTCACACTGTTTCCCTACCTTGAGGTCATCAGAGATGACAACCCCAAGATCCCTTTCCTGCTTGGTGCATGCTATATCCTCACCCCCCAACTGATATATTGTGCCAGGGTTTTTGTGCCCCATATGCATTATCTTGCACTTCTTTGCATTGAATTTCAACTGCCAAATCCTTGACCATTCTTCAAGTTTCTGCAGGTCCCTTCTCATTCTGTCTACACCCTCTGGTGTGTCTACTCTGTTACAGAGCTTTGTGTCATCAGCGAACAGTGAAATTCTGCCTTCTATATCCTGTGCAATGTCACTGATGAAGATGTTGAATAGGACCGGTCCCAGCACTGATCCCTGTGGTACCCCACTGGTCACTCTTCCCTCTGTGGAGTGACAGCCATTTACCACCACCCTCTGTGTCCTGCCACCCAGCCAGTTACCTACCCACCACACTACTGTCCTGCCCACACCATATTCCCCAGTTTGTGTAATAGTCTTCTATGTGGCACAGTGTCAAAGGCCTTGCTGAAGTCCAGATAGGCCATGTCCACTGCCCTCCCCTGATCCACCTCCCTAGTCACCCAGTCAAAAAATTCAATGAGGTTGGTCTGACATGACCTCCCCTGGTGAAACCATGCTGCCTTGGGTCCTGTAGTCCATTGACAACCAGATGTTCCACCAATCTCTCCTTCAGTAGTGCTTCCATGATCTTTCCCACTACCGAGGTGAGGCTGACTGGTCTGTAGTTCCCTGCTTCCTCTTTGTTCCCACTTTTGTATAAGGGGACTACATCTGCTGTCCTCCAGTCTTTGGGTACCTCTGTTTCCAGTGATTGGCTGAACAGGATAGCCAGAGGTTCAGCCACCACCTCTCTAGTTCTTTAAGGACCCTAGGTGCACCCATCTGGCCCCATTGCTTTGTCAACTCTTATTACTTCCAGTTCCTTCAGGACCCTTTCTTGTGTAAAGGGACTTGTGTCCATTTCTGCACCATTCTCACCCTTGTACTCCCTTCAGACCCATTACCCCTCTCTCTTCTTAGTAAAGACCGAGCAGAAATACCTGTTCAATATGTCAGCTTTACTGTTGTCATCCTCCACGCTGCTCCCCATCCTCCCCTTCAGTCTAACTGTCCCTCCTTTGTCCTTCTTTTTCACTTATGTACCTGTAAAGGTTTTGTCCCTTTAACCACTGATTTTGCAATGTGTTCTTCTGTCTGAGCTTTGGCTTCCCTTACTGACTTCCCTGCCTCCCTTTGTTTCTCCTGGTACTTCTCCTATCCCCTTCTGCCTGTGTCTTTTTATTGCCTGAATGCAGTCTTTTGGCTTTCACTTTCTTTGCTACCTCTTTGGAAAACCATAATGGTCTCCTCTTTCTTTTCCTCTTGCTAACCTCTTAATGCATAATTCTGTTGTTCTTATAATCCCCATTTTAAATACTGCCCACTGTTCCTCAATCCCTGATTTCTGTCCCATTCCCCTTAATGCCTCTTTCAAGCATCTCCCATTTTCCCAAAGTCTGCCCCCTAAATCCAGGATACGTGTTTTGTGTGGTTTGGTTCTGCTCTTTCTGTGATTTCAAACCACAATGACTGGTGGTCACTGTTACCCAGGTGCTCCCCACTGTTACCCCCATCACACTGTCCCTGTTTGTGAGCACAAGGTCCAGTATTGCCTTCTGCCGAGTTGGTTCCATGACCAGTTGCTTGAGGAAGGCACCCTGAAGGGAGTCCAGGATAAATCTGCTCCTAGTTGATGCTGCTGCTGGGATGCTCCAGTCCACATCTGGTATATTGAAGTCTCCAACCAGTAATACCTCACCCTTGTCAGCCATCCTTTGGATGGCTAGCATCAGCTCCCTATCTGTTTCTTCCTCCTGGGCTGGTGGTCTATAGACCACACCTGTGCGGATGGCTGGCCCCATTTTCCTTTCCAGCTTAACCCACAGTATCTCTCCCCCATTTTGTTCCTCCTGGATCTGTGTGGCCCTTATGTCATTTTCACATACAGTGCCACCTCCTCCCTTCCTGCCTGCTCTGTCTCTTCTGAATATGTTGTAGCCAGGTATGGCCATCTCCCAGTCATGGTTATCATTACACCAGGTTTCAGTGATGGCCACAATGTCCAGGTCTGACTGTACCATGACAGCCTCCAGATCTTCCATCTTGTTGCTAAGGCTCCTGGCATTTGCACATGGCTTTCCATGATTTGACCTCCCTAGACTGCTTCACTGTTCTACTCCAGCCCCTTCCTTGGTTGTCATTTATCCCTGGTTCTCCTTGCGTGTCTGCCCTTCTGCTGAATTTTTGCCCCTTTTCTGCTTATCCACCTTTTGGACACTAATCTCCAACTTTGCACACTGCTTTGAGAATAGCCACTCCTCTGGTTCACTGGTTCCATTACTAGCTGTGGGGTGAGCAAGTAGGTACCATCCTTGCTGGCCTGCCACCCCTTTGCTAGTTTAAATGCTTGTCAATGTAGCATTTAAACTTATCATTGAGTGCTTGGATTCCCTCCAGGATGGATGCAGGCCGTCAGGCTTGAACAAACCTCCATCCTCCAGATGGGTCCCCAGTCACCAATGAATCCAAACCCTTCCTCACAGCACCAGTTCTTCAACCATGAGTTAAAGTTCCTGGTGCATGCACTCCTATGCTCTCCTTGCCTCTCACAGGTAGTACTTCTGAGAAAGTGACAGAAGTAGCTACTTGCTTGAGACCCTCCCCAGTTTCCTAAACTCTTCCTGAACTCCTTTGGCTCCCCATTTGCCAAGTCATTAGTACCTAGGTGGATAATGACATCCAGCTCACCCTCCTGTCTTGCCTTCCCAGTGATCCCCAGTATCTTCCTTCCATCCCTCCATGCCGTGGCACCTGGTAGGCACCTCACCTCCCTGTCCTCCCCCTCCTGTGTTCCTAGCTGGATCCCTCTTATGATGGAGTCCCCCACCAGGAACATAATTCTGTACTACAGCTGTTGTTTAAACAACCAAGAGTGGCATGGTATGTATGGGGGAATTCAATCCCACTGAAAGAATTTAATTTGTTTATGGAACCACCTATACTCAGTAATAATATGATCGATTGGGGGATAAAAACTAAGGGAGAACTGGATAAACAGGGGAAATTGATACAGTTATGTGAGAGGGAAATTCCTTCATACATAACTCTCTTTATATTTGAAATCTCGTATGTGGGTATAGATGCTAAAGCCAAATTAAGTACAATGATTGCACATTTTATAGGTAACATCTTAGGGGTAGAAATTTATGAAGATGACATTATTCATGTTCAGAAAACTCATAGATATTGGAGTGAGAGGGATCAGATTGATCTAACACTGGATGTTGGGAACCTAGCCAGAAATAACTTAGAATTGGGTTTGAAGTTAGATAAACTAGGGATTCTAATAGTTTACTTTCAATCTCTGGATGTTAAGGAAGTGTCAAATTATTTGGAAGAAGTACAACATTGTGTGGAATCAAATCAAGATGAAAATATACTGGAATACAATACAGACACATATAATAGATTTCAAATGCTACAGAATGAACAACTGTGACCAGGAGATGAGACAGAAACAAATAAGGGAGCTCCCAAACATGATAATTTGAATTCAAGTACTATCCAATTTATTGAAAGAAATAAGGAGCATAACTGGGGAATTATGTGATGGAATATTGCTGGGTTATGGAGTAAGCTGGTTGATCCAGAATTAAGGGACTTTATTGAGGGGATGAATATAGTACTGTTGCAAAAGACTTGGCATGATGAAGAACTGGTAGATAGAATAAGAATTAATGGTTATAGTATGATTCACTCTCCAGCCATAAAACAAATGACAATGGGAAGATATATGTGGGACATAATAACCTGTATTAAAATAGATGAAAATGTAAGAATTCTGGAACAGTTAGTTGGACAAAATTATATTTTGGTAAAGCTCCAGATTGAAAGTAAACCATTGTTCATAGTAAAATCCTATAACCCACCAGTAAAATCACCCCTGTATGATAAATCATTATTTAATAAAATTGTACAAGACATTAAAAAATGCTTGGGGAAAGAACTAAGAAATATTAATAATGTAGGACTTCAGTATAAGATATGGGAATAAAATGAACTTAGATCAAAATGACCAAATATGTCAGGCCTTGGATATTCCAAGTAGAAGTTCTAGGGATAAGAAAAAGACAGATATTCATAAGCAACTGGAATATATAATAGAGGCATTGTAATTAATCATACTTAATGGAAGGTTGCCATCAGATAGTATGGAAAATGTGACCTGTACAAATGCAACAGGGGCAACAATAATTGATTATGCTCTTGTCTCTATATTTGATAACTATAGTAATCTGAAAATAGTAAATAGAACAGAAAGTAATCACTGTCCCATAATTGTTTATAAGAAAAGTGCAATTATTATTTCCGCTTGCTATGCCGGTGACCCAGGTTCGGGAACAGACCAGGGTCACTGGAGAGCCAGCTGGGGGAGAAGGATAGAGCGTCCTATGGACTCCTCTCCTTCTCCGGGGGTAAGGTGGGGAAAGTGCCAGGAGCATGAGGGACCCCTGGCGGTGGCCGGGAGTCACACAGCTACTGGCACTGGAGTGTGTACAGGAGGCGGGGCAGACGCTGGACATCATTGCAAGACCCCGCCTCCCCAGAAAAGCAGAAAAATCAGGACAGCTGCTGGCCACCCTCCATAAAGCCTGCTGTGGCTTTGATTAGCCCCTCAGGCCAGGGCCCCTCTGACCTATCTGATGTCTGCTGCATGCAGGGAGAGTGCTGCAGCCCTGCCATGGGTGGAAAGCCACGGGGTATCAGAGGGGACCCAGGGGAAGATCTGAGGGGTGGAAGTCTGTAGCACTGTGACTGGGTTCAAAGTACCGGGCGGCTAGTGGCTTGGGGAGAAAAAAAGAATAAATTTAAAGAAAAGTGCAATTAGGAAGATAGTGGCAAAAGAAGACAATATAGAGATTGTGAATAAAAGAATTAGATGGGACCCAGTAAAAAACAATTATGATAAGAAATTGAGTGACCAAATTACTAAAAGTTATGATCACTAATACTAAGAAATTGTGGGTGCCAGAGAAAATATATAAAGAAATTATTGATATATTCCAGCTACTAGTTAATGATTCAATGAAGGAAAAAAAAAGAATAAGGATAAGATACATTATCAGGGTGGTTCCAAAAAAATTGAAGTGTTGAAAAGGAGACACTAGCTCAGTTCGTAAGGGAAACAAAAAAATATCCAAATAAAAAAAAAATTAAAAGAACTGAACTTAGCGAGGACAAATTATAAAGAGGGTTTGTGAATTTTTATAGAACACAACATCAAAGTGAACTTTGAGATATAGTGATTAAGGCCATAGAAGAAAGAGATGATAGGACATTTTGGTCATTGGTAGTGAAAGGAACCTGCAATTATAAGACTCAGATTGATGTATATATTGAGCCATTAATGTGAGAAAAATATTTCCTAGATATTTTCCAAAATATTAATTTTAATCAAAAAGAAGATGCAGGGGAATTAGATGAGTGCTTTAGATGGTTTGCAGCATCTGAGGTAAAGGAAGCTATAGAATCTTTTAAGAATAACAAAGCACCAGACCCAGATAGGATCTCAATCAATGTTTATAAACTTAACATAGAATGGTGGTCAACTAAAATGGCTGACTTTTATAATAAAGCAGCAATGCATGCATTTGTACCTGATTCATGGCTGGGAAGTTTTATAATTCCTATTTTCAAAAAGGGTTCCAGGTTAGATCCGACTAATTATAGACCAATTAACATTCTGGATGTGATGGCAAAAATGTATGCCAAGGTATTATTAAATATATTATTGGATATATTAAATCAATATCAGATAATTTCAGAGTTTCAAGAAGGCTTCAAAAAAGGCTCAGGTACAAGGAATCAGGGGCCTGATTCCAAGACAGCTACGCCAGACATAAACGCAGTATGCCAGTCCTGATGGTGCAAATCACAAGTTACACCAGCAATTCGATACACGCAATTTCAAAAGAACACTTACGCCGCATGCATCTACATGACAATGTGAAGATATGACGCAGTTATGCTAAAGAAAGCATACGCCACTGCGTAATGTGTCTTGCGACAAGCGTAACACACCAGCACCATGGAACTGCTATTCCAGAACAGGTGGCATAAAGAAATACACCAGAGGAAGGTGATGTAAGTTAGAACAAGGAATAACTGTCCTAAACAGTGCACAGGCCATGGAAACACCCCCTGCCCCCCCCAAGCAGCATACCACATAACCAGTAGGCCCTAAATGTGGACCAAAGGGCAAACAGTGGAACACCCAAGCAAATGTGCCCAGGACACCCAAAATACAGTGAACTTGGCAGCAGCAAGGCCAGACAGGCCATCAGAAAGCAAATAACATGCAAGGTGCAACATGGACCACAGCAAGTAGCAGCAATAGCCCAACACTGAATATGGAACAAGGCATCACAAAGTGGAACAGAGAAGTGATGGGATGTACAATGAGAAACAGTACTGAGTAATGTGGGACAGTCGAGAGGTATGCACTGCAGACAGCCATGTATTGGGAAACACAGTACAGGTGGCAAGAGGGGTATAACAGGGAAGACAGAGGCCTGTGAGTGCAGGCACCACCACTGCCCCCTTCCCCAGCAGCAAGACGGTGGCATCAGCAGCACTACAGGGGACACACCGTGGTGCAATGCAGCACCAGCAATGGCATGGCACCCATGCCAATGCCACCATGCTGCCAGGGGAGGTGAAACCAGCCACTGGGTGCAATGTGACATGAGTGGCTGCACTGGAGCAGGAACAGTGCCCATGCATGCCATACAGCAGCCGTAGGGAAGGACCATGACCATGGGACAAAACCACAGGCACATACAGAGGACCACAGCACACACGGGCAATGGGCATGGAGACACAGGAGGTGAAGGACACACACAGGCCACAGAAACAATGCTGTGATGATGGTGCCACTAGGCACAATGCCCCTGCCATGGCCATTGATACATGTATACAGTGCAACCACAACAGAGACACAGCACTGGGTGGCACAGACCTGCAGACATATGGCAGTGAGTTGCATCATTGGAGTGTGCCACTGGTGCCACCCACAGGGACCATTGATCTCCTGGGTGGAAGGGAGCCATACAGGACCAAGGCTGCCACACATCCAGAACATGCATGGTGTGGCAGCATGTGGCCTGGAGCATGCACGGTGTGTTGCAGCACACAGGACACCATGTGGATGTGATCCACCGGTGTGCGCCCATGGCTGTGAGATGCACAGCTGTCACACAGATACCAAGTGCATAGTAGGGATGCACAGAGGATGGGGCAGGACTGCCACATGCATGCTCCCATGTGCACAGTGATACACATACCCATGCATACCAGAGACAGACACACAGAGTCAGGTGTGCAAAAACAACACTTAATGAATGGCAAACAACAATAAATACAACAGGGTAAACAGTAACATATACAGAACTGATAAAAACAACAGCAATGCCCTGAACCTATCCCCAAAACACCCACCTTGAACAGCCCACCCACACCAGCCCAGGTGGCCATCCCCCCCAACACATATGTACATGACCTCCTCAATATGAACATGCTACCCACCCCATCTGTATAATACAAAATCACACATGCCACCACAATGCAAAGCATCATGGGCTGCATATGCAAATCACCACAGAATGTTATGCTGGTCCAACTTTAAGCAGAATTGCATGGTGCCGAAAGGCCTCTCACACAGTTTGCAAAGGGTGCTAACAGAAGACATAGACATGTGTTTCGTCCTACCAGGACTCATCAGTATACCTCATCTGTTTGACACCCCAGTGGAATGGACCAGCTACCCCTAAAGCAGTGTGCCTGGGATATATTGTGGTGAACCCATTAAAATAAAAAACTATTTAAAAAGACAAAGAACCTCTGTGCAGAGGTTCTTTGCCATCTGTATAATGCCTACCACAAAGAACAAACACATCCAGCCGAATGCTCCACCCCATATCAATCAATCAATCAATCACATTATTTAACCAGGCATAAACACCATTGAGCAAGCTCATTTTCAAGGTGGTCCTGGGCATTAATACAATACAGTACACTTCTTAAGATTACAATTACTGTGGACAGCAGTGCCAAAAAAAAAACATTGTAAAGGTGCCGGTCAATATGGGCCTATACATACTGGTCAACATAATTAACATGCAAAGGTACATAATGATAAGCTTTACTGGAATGAGAAGAGACAACAATCCCATATAGTATCCGCTAAGTAAGAGCTCATACCTAAATGATAAAAAATAAGGCAGTATTAAGGAATAGGGTAGAAATTGGGGTGAAAAAGTAGGCAGCCAAGAGGGAGGCCAGAATAGGTAAAAGGTAGAGAATAGGCAGGGCCATCTCAGATTAAGGGAACTAGACTTGTAGGTCCTAGCTTTCTGTTGTTAGGAATGTGGGGGTGGATGAGATACTTAGGCGTAGAATTTGAGAGTGGCACCTGGAGCTTAGGGGTCATAGGCATCTGAAACAGTTGCATGATTCCTTCAGATAATCTGTTAATAGAGCTTTGAATGTAAAAATGCTTGGAAGTGAGAATAATTTTAATGAGTCTTGCATAGTGTTCCAAAGTGATAGAAGTGAGAAGTTAATTGCTGCCAAGCCAAGGGTAGTTTTCACTCTAGGGATCTGGAAGCAAATTATGGAGAAGCATCTCAGGCCATAGGAACATTTAGCCCATTTGAAGAGGTTCAAGATGTATGCAGGGAGGTTTTCAGATAAAGCTCTAAAGAACCAGAGGAGAGCATTTCTTTTCTCCTAGTTGAGAGTGAGGTCCATCCCAAAACCTGGTATAGACAACAGTGATGAGTACCACTGGGTAGATTTAGGATAAATCTTAAAGCCCAGTGGTAAAGAGTATGCAGTTTGTTTAGCATCATTGATGGGCAATGACTGTAAAGGAAGTCAGCGTAGTCCAGTATAGGTAGGAATGTAGTTTGTACTAGTCTCATTCTGGCTTCTAACGTAAGTAAGTGTTTAATGCGATAGAATAAACCTAATCGCTGTCTTAGTTTCTTCGAGGTTTCATTTAAGTGGCACAGAAAGCTGAGCTTGTTATCCAGCCAGAACCCTAGGTATTTAAAGGTATCAACTACTTCAAGGGGTTTATCTAACAGTGTTCGTAACTGTGTGATATGAGGACATCCAGAAGTAGACTTTGGTGAGAGAATCATTGCTTTAGTCTTTTTGGCGTTGAGGAGGAGCTTATGAGTGATAAGGTTGTACTGGAGGGTGGTGAAGTCTTTCTGTAAGTACTCATGGGCCAAATCCAAGGATGAATTTGTGGCATATAGTACGGTATCATCTGCGAATAAGTGCACATTGGCTGTGCCCAGCTGCGAGTCCAGATTATTGATGTATATTGCAAAGAGGATAGGGCCCAGGATGGAGCCTTGTGAGACTCCTCGTAACAAGGATTTTTGTGGGGACAGATTTCCTATGGCTTTGACTTGTTGTAACCTATTGGTTAGGTAGCTGGTGAACCATTTAATGGCAGAACTATCAAGTTACTCAGTTCAGTAAGCATGATGGTATGATCCACAATATCGAAGACCTTACTTAGATCAAGGAAGAGGGCAAATACATGCTTTTTAGAGTCCAAGGCCATTTGCCAGTCTGTAGTTACTTTGTCAAGAGCTGATACTGTGCTGTGTTTGGCTCTGAAGCTGGACTGAGCCAGGTTTAGCAACTTTTGTGAATCCAAATGTTCTCTAAGTTGGATGTTGACCATTTTTTCAAGTAATTTAGAGAGGACGGATAGTATAGAAATAGGCCTGTAATTGTTCAGATCACTCAAACCCCAGTCTTGAATAATGGTAGGATGTGGTCAGTTTTCCATGAGACAGGTAGCTCACCTTGAATCAGAGAGATGTTGAATAAGAGTGTAATCTGGGCAGTCAGATAGGTATGGTCAAGTTTTAGGAAGTAAGGTTCAATATTATCTGCACCCGCACTCTTTTTTTGTATCCAGAGAAAGGAGGAGGTCCTCCACTTGCTTGAACATAATTGTGAGGAAGCTGAAGGGGGTGGGATGTGGTTGGTTATGGTTGTGGTTATCAGTGAAGTCAACAGTGTAGTCTCTTGCAGGGCTAAGTTTGCTGAAAGGTGAGGTGTCAAAGGCAAGCCCTGCAGTGGCAAAGTGATCATTGAACTTCTCTAGTATATCAGCTTTGTCCATATAGGTGGTACCATCAGACACAATTTTGTTTGGAAGGGGTGTTGCAGTGGACTGACCTTCAACTTCTTTAAGGATATTCCAAAATTTGGCAGAGTTGTGTTTATTGTCTTCTAGTTCTTTTTGGAAGTACCTAGCTTTTTCTGACCTAATTAGCTTGGTACAAGCATTTCTAGTAATGGAGCTAACCAATCAACCTCAGGTGGGATTTCCTCACTTTTTTCCACCAGTAGTCCCTATCCCTAAGTGCTTTCTTCAGGTTGGGAGAGAATCAGCCAGGAGTTTTATTTTTTGATTTGATCAGTCTTAGTGGGGCGTGTTTGTCTATTAGCCCCAGTAAGAGGCTGTGAAAGATGTTAAATACCTCGTTAAAGGTGGGGGCTAGATAGAAATCCTGTCAATGAATGTTGCTTAGATCTTTCAGAAAAGTGTACTGGCAGAACTTTTTCAGGCATCTTTTCAGTTTGAATTTGGAGGCCATTTTTATTTGGGAAGGATGTCTGATGCAGGCAGTAGTGCAATGGTCGATTATATCATTGAAGAATACTCCAGTATGCGAGATATTGTGAGGTTTGTTTACTAGCATAAGGTCCAGGAGGGTGTTGCGCTCAGGGTTTTTTCTGTTAGGTCTGGTTATAGCAGTCGCCATTTTTACAGACCATTTGCATTGCATAGATCCTTCAATTTCTTAGAGCTGTCATCATTCCAATTTAGATTGAAATCCCTCATTAGAATACCCTCAATATTAGCAGAGTCAAGAAGGTTTTGAAGGTGTGGCAGAAGTACCCAGCCACCACACAGTGGTCAGTAGCATGCTGCCATAAGGAGTGATTTCTCACTAAAAAGTGATAATTTTAGAGCCAGGCATTATAATTCCTTAGCCTTTGAGGTACAGTCAAAGACTGTGACTGTGAATTTGCTTTTGACATATATTGCGACCCCTTCCCCTCTAGTCGGTCTATCACAGCGGTAGATGATATATCCGGGTACGTTGATAGATTTGTCCGGGGTTGAGGGTGTGAGCTAGGATTCAGTTATCATGAAGAAATCAGGAGATGCAAGTAGAGCCCAGGTCTGTATAGAGTCAATCTTCTTTAGCAAACTACAGACATTGATATGGAGAAAGCTAATCCCTTTATATTGAGGGAGGTCTGTGGGGGCATCCAGAGAAATAGGTGGGCCTGGGTTTAATTCAACATTTCCCGAACAGAGTAGGAGAAGCAGTAGTAGTTTTTTAAGGTGGTGTCTTAGCCTGCTGAATAGTCTTTTGTTACTCCTTCTAGCATACATTGGTTTAGTGGTGTCTGTGTTAAGGGCAGGATTGCTATTTGCAAGGGATAAAACATAGAGAACTGATAGGGCCAATACCATCCATGGGAATTGCACGTGTTCTATAGTTATAGTCTGGTGGGAGAAGGGGCATGACCATAGAGGAGACATCCCTGATGTAGGATGCCATGGTCTAATGTGGGAGGATACATCTTGGTAGATGACAGAGGAGGGAAACTGGCCTTTGTCCGAGTTACAAACCGAAATTTTGGGTAGAGCATAACTTAGTAATATAAGGCAACTATAGAGAAGGATAGGCGCAGATGGCATTCATAACATGGAGATACAGTATTTCCTTTTACCAGTAATAAACACAGGATTTGCAACAGTTCCTTGAGAGGGCCAGGGAAATGAATGGTTTCTGTGGGAGGATGGAAGATCAGTGAAAATTAAGGCCTAGATAACCAATGAAGCGTGGCTGGCAATAGCCAGTAGGAATGAGCTAGAAAGCCAGGGCGGGGTTTATGTGTATTTAATCAAGACCGGAGGGGGGGGGTGGCTGGGTGAAAAATTTGGCAGCTAGGGCTCCCTTCCTGGAAGTAATCAATCCCTGAGGACAAGTCCGTACCTGCACTTCTGTGAGGGGCTGGTCACTGGTGGCTTCACACCTGGACTGCAGATGGCAGTCTGGCAGGTCAGGATCATCACAGAACCATGGCTGTGGCTCTCAGACTACCTGGAAGGAGAAGGCAGAGGAGAATTAAATAAGAAAGTCAGAGGGGGTGGGGCTGCTCGTGGAGCTAAAAAGAAATGCAGACTGGCTTAAACAGGGCAGGTGTTGCAGACCAAAATGTTAGGTAAGGTGCCTCCAAGTCTGAAAGAACAATAACAGGGCTATTTAAAACACAATACTAGCGTAAAAAAGGTGAAGAGGGTTTCAAAGGCCTGAGCTGAGATCACTACTGGTCTTATGAGGAACACAATACAGGCATTTACATTAAATCAGAAAACTTCAGCTATAAAATACAAGCAAGACAGATTTCACAGAAAACATAATCTAGCACAATATAATCAAACATTAACAATGCAGAGCTATATGGAGCCAATCGGAGTGCTCCTTGGGCTGACTGCAGCCAGAGGGCCACAGCAGTAAAAGACTCTGGATTTAAACCCAGAGACAACTGTCCTTATGTAAAGAAAGCAAAATTGGCAGCTAGGGCTCCCTTCCTGGAAGTAATCAGTCCCTGAGGGCAAGTCCATACCTGCGCTTCTGTGAGAGGCTGGTGGCTTCACACCTGGACTGCGGGTGGCAGTTTGGCAGGTTGGGTTCATCAGAGAACCACAGCTGTCGCTCTCAGACAACCTGTGCTTCTGTGAGGGGCTGGTGGCTTCACACGTGGACTACGGGTGGCAGTCTGGCAGGTCGGGTTCATCAGAGAACCATGGCTGTGGCTCTCATACTACCTGAGAGTTGTCATTGCAGCCGCAGAGATGGCCATATGGACCCCCCCAGGCATGGCCCCCTGCCCCCATAACATCTGCTGACCCCAGGACACCACACATCACCCACAGTCCCACCCCATCCCACACACCCACACCAGACAACCCCCTCAGCCCACAACAGTCTACTGGCCAAAGGCAGTGGGTTCACAGTCTATACAAAGGTCCATTGTGTGGTGCTAGCACCTGTGCAGCACTGCCAGGAGGGCACCCAGTGATCTGTGCAGCTGCACTACATTGGTCATGATGGCTGTTACCAGCACCACCAGCTGCTGGTTGCCCACCAGTGGCTGCCCTGGATACAGTGACACCTGCACCACAGTCTGACCCCCAGGTGACCCATCACCAGCTGCCATGCATCCCAGCTGTGACTGGTCCATGCCCCCATTGGCTGCTTGGTCCCTAGCAGTGTCTAAGGCCTGCGCGGCCACATCCTCCAACTGCACATCCTGTTGTGGCACCAATGGCTTTTGCACCCCCTCCAGCTGCTCTTCCTCCACTGTCACCATGGTGGCCACCTCCACTGCCAATGGTGGCTCTGTGGGCCAGTCCATGGCCTCTGTCTCCTCAGGCTTCTCCACCAGCTCTTGCTGCCCACTGTCCGTGGTGTCCGATGACTCCATCACAGTGTCCACCTCCTCCACCTCCATGGACGATGAAGTCTATGGGATGGGCCTGACCCATCGCAGCCTGCACTGTGTGCCACACTGGTAGGCTGTGGCATCTGCCACCTTCACTGCGGCCATTGCCCACAGTAGGGCCCTTTGGCGTGGCATCAGTCTGCTACATACACCTATAAGGATGCCAAGGCTGAGGTCAGTGCTGGTCCAGGACACCTGGCTCACACACACACACGCAACACACAGCTGCTGCCCCCACCCCCATTGGCCACTATGGCATGGTCACACCACATAGCACACAATGCATGCACCTACCAGACCTCCAGTGCACCGCCTCCTGTGGCAGGCCTGTGCCATGCTGCTGGTCACTGTCCCGATGACCCTGTTGGCCCTGTTTTCTGCACACCACTTCTGTGGGGAAGGGAAACAGTTACACATGTGCACCAGTGCAGGCTATGGCCTGTGTGGCAGCGTAGCACCATCATGCAGCTAGACATTGATATACCCACCTGTTCCTGCATCCTGGCCTGGGCACATCTCTGCATCCCTCCTGCTCAACATGTCCATGAGCTGCTGCAACAGTCCTGGGTCCCACCATGCCAGGTCCTGCCAGCGGTGCTGCAGTTGATGGATGGTGCGGGGCACACCACTGCTGGCAGCCAGGCATGCCCCTATGGCCTTCCACACCCTGTCATGCTCTACAGTGGTGTGCCTCCTGCACCCAGGTGGGAGGAGTGTCCTCCCCCACTGCTTTACCATGTTGACAAGCATCGCCATCTCCATCACCATGAAATTCAGTTCCCTTCCACTTAGGCTGAGGCCCACACTCCATGGCATTCCGCCTGCTGTTGTGGACCTGGTATGGGGGTTCTTGCACCTGAGGTATAGATCTGCAAGAAAACTAGTCATAGCACGTGTCTCAGTGCATAGTAGTGTGGTGTCCATACTGTCACCCCCCCATACATGCAGCCCAGCATGTCCAGGGGTGATTGGCATGGCATACAGGGCTGGCATACAGTGGCAATGGGTACAACACTGCACCGTGCATGCTACACCCATGGTGCAGTGTGGCAGTGCCATGTTGCACATACATGCCCCTGCATGCCATGCCTCCTACTGATGGTGTTCATGATGCCACCACTCAATGCAGACAGCATGTCAGGGCTGTGTGGTGCCATGCACATACAGTGTGCAATGGGCAACCCCATGGCAGCTGCCTACACCACACCACCTGACACCACCACCCACCATACCCAGCTGTGTACTGCCCTGATGCCATTGCCATGCAAAGGGGGTGCCTGGGCACATGGCTGTCCACCATGTGACAGTGGCCTGCACTGTGTCCATGAGCAGTGGCATATTCCTGGCACTGTACGCCTGGCTGTCATGTGGTGGTACATGGCAATGCACAGGTTGCACAACAGTGGCACAGCCCAACAAGGCACAGCTGTGTACAGTGTGAATGGCTGGCAGCACCCACACCCACCACACTGCAGTTGGGATGTGCAGCCGCTTGCACAGTGGTATATGTCCATGTGCGACTCCACCTGCGCCCAGGTTTGCATTCCTACTGCCCCCACATGCACATAGTGTGACACTCAGCAGGGCACCTACCTTCTCTGAGCTCCCAGCTCGCACAAGTGGGCTGGCCTGCAGCTTAGCATGCCCTTCCTGGAGACACAATTGGCAACACGGCATTAACAACCTGTATAGACATTGACCATTTCATATGTGGTGGTATTGCCATGTCCTACTACCTACCAATGTTCAGGGTGTGACTCTCCTGGACAAACAGATTGGACAGCAACATCAGCAACTGTATGTCATACAGCAGGTGCATATGTGCAGGTTGTGCACTGTTCCAGTACTCACCAATAGTCAGGGCATGGCTCCCAGGAGAAACACAGTTTAACACAACATTAGCACCTGTCTGTAGTTCTGTCTGTAGCATAGTGTCAGGCTGTGCACTGTCCCAGTGCTCACCAATATTCAGGGTGTGACTCTTCTGGAGAAACAGATATATTATCCACATTAGCAACTGTATGTAGCACTGTCTGTAGCATAGGTGCATGTTCTGCAGTGTACCAGTGCTCACCAGTGATCAGGGTGTGTCCCACATGAGCCTACTGTGTGGCAGTGTCTTTTGTAGCTCCACTCTGGTGTATGATGATTGCAACTCCTGCCAGATCCTCCAATCTCTCCTGCGTGCTTGGTCTGTGGCCTAGCTTCTGCCTACATGCCTTGCCTTGCACATGTCACACGTACAGGCTACACATGCGTTGCAGGATGGTATGCATAACTGCATCATGTGCTGCCGCATACCACAGATACACAATCATGGGATGCACATGCAGCCTGTATGCACTTGCAGCCTACGCATAAGTCATGCATATGCGATATGCGATATGTCTCTCACTCAGGCACCAGCCGTGTGTGACATGCAAAAGGTCCTGTCACAGTGGTGGTAATGAGGGAGACCACACGGATGTTTAGTGCATATTGTTTTACACGGTGAAGGTGACATAGGACATTGGTGACACCAGTGCAGTATAACAGTTAAGTAGTGACAAGCCCTCACACATACCCACACCCAGAAACAGTGCAATGCACACACACACGTGCCTCACTACAGTGCCCCCTGTGTACCCACACATACACATGACAATGCTCATGCACACCCATCACACACACCACACGTCAGAGCCCTGTGCACACCCAGAATGCCACCCTGCCCACCCCTGTAGCAGCGGTGCACCAAGATGGAATGTAGTTTGTCGCCTGCTGCTACTGCCCAGTTCTCTTTAACTTGGAAGCCCCAGTGGTAGCACTGGGCCCACCATGCCCCTGGTGCATGTCTGCAGGACCACCACTGTCCATGGGTTCTACAGGCACTGCCAGCCTCCGGGGTCTTCCTCACCACCCTGGTGCAGTTGGCACTTGCTATGGCTCTGTCACCAGTCCCATACCCTCCCAAACACTGCCGTCCATAGCCTGCTGGTGTGCTGCCACCTGTGCTGCCTCCAGTTGTCTGACACTGGTTCTGCACCCTGTGCCCAGCACCTTCCACCCCACCACCCTGGCAGCGGGTGTTGCTGCTGCCTACTGCCTTGGCTCTCTAGTCACCTGCAGTGCCACCAGTGCTTGTCTTGTGGGCAGTGGTGACAGCTGTTGCACTGGCTCTGTGTGTGCTGTAGGCACAGGGGGTTGCGGTGCCTGTGGCATAGGTGTTGCCGGAGGTGGGGCCACCTGCAGTAGCGCATGTGGGGGTGATGGTGGCAGGTGGTGGGTGCTGCTGCTCCAGAGGTGCCAGTGGTGGTGGCAGTGTTGGAGAGGGTGCCACTGCTGGGCCCACTGCCCATGGTGGTAGTGGTGGTGTCACCACTGCTGTCAGTGTCACTTGTGTTGGTGCTGGTGGCAGCTGCACCTGCTGTGGTGCCTATGTGGTGGTGTCCCTCACTGCAGTGCCTCACGGGTGCAAGCCTACATGTGTGGCCTGTAGCATGGCTGACAGTGCATCCGCCTGCCTCATCTGCTGAGCCACTGACCCCTCGACGTCCATGGCCATGCAGGTGATGGCTCTTATCTGTGCCTGCACAGAGGCCTGGGTGGTAGCCATGACATCCACCAAACAAACAATGTCTGCCTCCGTGGTACATGTCCCTGCCTTGAACACCCCTACCAAGATGCCTATCTGCTCTTCCAATGCAACATGGTGTGCATCCCCGCTGAGCCTCATGCAGCCCAGCATCTCCCCCTATTCTTTGTGCACAGTGACTAGGGTACGGCACAACCCTGCATAGTCTGTTGAGATCTGTGGCCAGTCATCCTCTGGGGATGGTGTGGTCCCATCCAGGGCCTCCTCCAGCCTATGGTATGATGTGGGACTCATGTATGGGGTGATCTCATCCCCCAGGCTTCCACAGCTGAGGAAGTCACTGAGGTCCAGGACTTCCTCCTCCTGCTGTTGCTCCTCCACCACCTCGCGCCCCCCACCACTGGTGTCCTGGCTCTGTCCTGCTGGGCCACGTCAGTGCCACTTGGTGTATGTGTCACCGTGGCCTGTCATGTCGTCAGCTGCCAGTGGTCCCACTCTGTGCTGGTGTTTCCACTGCTGCGCCTGTAGGGAGACATCAGTGCATCAGTGGTACTTACCATGTCATGCCTACCATGCCTGCCACCGTCCCAACCACTGCATCATTGTCCCATGCACTTAGGGCAGTGCTGGCCATGGCCTTACCTGCACTGGTGTCTACTGGTATTGAACCTGTGGGGGAATGTCAGAGCATCAGTTCTGCAACACCATTACATGCCAACCGTGCATGCCTCCATCCCCAACCTGCAATGCCATCTCACACAGTGGAGGCAATGCTGGCCATCAGCTTACCTGCCCCAGTGTCCTCTGGCACTGCACCTGTGGAGGAACAACAGTGCATCAGTGCTACCATACCATATCATGCCCACCATCTGTGACACCATTCCTGTCACTGTGTCGCTGTCCAACGCACTGAAGGCAGTACTGGCCATCAGCTCACTTGCCCCTGTATCCGCTGCTGCTGCACCTGTGGGGGGTACACTAGTGCATCAGTGCTACCTCCCCATGTGTTGACTACACTGCATGCATTCCTCTTGGCTGTGCCACATTCCAGTCCAGTCCCCACATTCCCTCCCATCTGTTCACTGTTCCACATTGTGTGGCCGTGCCCCACCTTCTCTGTTCTAACCATACTGCAACACACTATGGTACATGTTGCATATGTTATCATATGTATTGTCCAATGGCATGCACAGCTTCAGGCATCTGCTTGGTCTGTTGGCCATCACAGCAGGGTTGTTATCCTGGCATAACATGCTCCTTGGAATCGGGTGAGTTTCCAAGCTCCCTGGAGGAGGCGGTGGTGACACCTCTTCTGAAGAAAGCTTTGTTGGACCCAGACATTTTTGCCAACTACAGACCTATCTCGAACCTTCCCTTTTTAGGCAAGGTTATTGATAAGGTAATGGCAATCCAGCTGGAGAACCATTTGACCATTCATAAGGTCTATGAATCTCTCCAGTTGGGTTTTCATAAGAGGCACAGTACTGAGACCGTTCTGGTTCGGGTGCTCAATGATCTCTTGATGGCGAGAGATCAGAGAAACCGTTCCATTCTGGTACTCCTTGATCTCTCTTTAGCTTTTGACACTGTAGACCATGGGGTGCTGCTTGAGCACCTGAGGTCTATCTGTGGCCTGTCTAATACAGTGCTCAGATGGTTTTTATCTTTCCTAGCTGGTAGAACACAGAGAGTTGTGTCGGGGTTTTTTCTTCCGACTTTTTTTCTCTGTCTTGTGGAGTTCCTCAGGGCTCAGTGCTGTCCCCCATGTTGTTTGCAGTGTCTATGCTACCCCCCCCCGGAAACATTGTAAGATGGTATGGGCTGCGTTTTCATTGTTATGCCAAAGATACCCAGCTCTACCTGTCTTTTGCCCCCGACCTGGTTAGTGCACTCTCAGTATTTAATAACTGCCTTGCTGAAATCCAAGACTGGATGAATTCGAGCTGGTTAAAGTTGAAATCAGGAAAGACTGAGGTTATGGTTGTGGACCCTGGTCACAGGATAGAGGGGTTGAGGACTGATCAGCTCTCTGGAATTTTTCTGTGGAGTGCTCAGATCCTTACCTCAGAACGGATGTGCAACCTTGGAATGGTGCTTGACGACAGACTGATCCTTCATCATCAGGTGTCGGCAGTTGTTAAGTCAGCCTTTTATCATCTTAGGAACATCACCAGGGTTAAACACCTTGTTCCATCCAGCGATTTGCCTGTGTTGGTCTACGCCTTTGTGACCTCCCGCCTTGACTACCGCAACTCCCTTTATCTGGGGCTTCCTGGGGTTGATATCCGTCACTTGTAGCTGGTGCAGAATGCTGCTGCTCGATTATTGTCAGGGGCATCTAGGAGTTTGCATATCACCCCTGTGTTGCGTGATCTGCACTGGCTGCTGATTCAGTGGCGGATCACCTTTAAGGTAGGTTTGTTGACCTACAAAGCCCTACATGGTCTTGGTCCCAACTACTTGAAAGAGCTTCTGATTCCTTACACCCCTGTTCAACAGCACCACTTGGCTGATGAGGGGTAGCTAGAGATTCCGAGGGTTATTTTGAAATCTTCTGGGGCCTGTGCCTTTGCATTTGTGGCCCCTACCCTCTGAAATTCTCTGCCCCATCAGCTTCGTGAGTGAACAACTATTGGGGGCTTTAAAAAGGCACTTAAGACTTTTTTGTGGACTCAGGCATTTTAAGAATTATCATGATTTTATTATGGTACAGTTATTCTGTAATATTTGATATTTTGTTTTAATTCTACAAGGTGCCTTGATATTTGAAAGGCACCTAATAAATAAAGATTATTATTATTATAATATTATTATAACATCCCTGCTGCTCACCCTGCTGCTGTAGTGCCACATTGGTTGTTGGCACGTGTTTTTTGTTTGCATTGTCCCCTTCTACCCGTCACTATTGTTATACACTCTGTGCCACATTCTTGGACATTATTGTCTGTGGTCTATACAATGCCATCATCTGGTAAGCATACTGCCCTCCATGGAGGGTGTTCTGCTTGGGTTACATCCCTTATCGGGTGTTGCATGCCCTCAGCTGCTGGCCTCAGGCCACACCACCTGAAGTGGCCTGTGGTCCCAGCATATCAACCTCCCAGTTGATCATTGTTACTTTCCTTCTTAATAGTCACTATGCCATGCATCACATATCCACTTACCCATCTCTGCATCCATCCGAGACATGTCTAGGCCTGTGTCCCCATGGATGCTGTGCTGGCTCATTAATGCCAGCACCCTCTCCTCATGGCTGCTGAGGGATTTCACCTCCTGTGGCCCACCTTCTGTGGCTGCTGCCTGCTGCTTGTTCTGGGCCTCCTTGGCATGACATTTCAGGTTGCTAATGTGCTTCTGTACGTCATGCATGGTGCACCTTGAATGTGTGACAGCATTTACTTTCTTGGCCCCCTCATCCCATGCTGCCTTCCTCCTGACATGCTGTTCCTGTTCCCCTTCCTTGCCCATGAGCAGGTCTGGTTGGGCCTCCAGTTCATCCCATAGGACATCAGTCTCATCGTAGGTGTAATTTCTCTTCCTCTTCTTTCCAATGCTTGCTGCTTCTCCACCACTACCTGGCATCTTTACTGTAGCCTCTACATCATGTGTGCATCTTGCGCACTTTTATATGGTTGTATGGTTATGACATGCATGCTGCTATGCTGCTACTGTGAGTTACAGCATGGCTTGCAGGCGTACATTGTGACATGTGTAATTCAGCATTTTCCATCGTATCTGGTGATTCTCTTGGAATATGGCACAGCTCGCATGTCACAGGGGTTTTGGCATAACTTTACGCAGTAGCGTATTTTGTGCCATGCTCTCTGCTGTCTTGGAATCGAGCCCCAGGTCTTTATCTTTACCCATTTAATAGAAAAATATTGTAAAATTAAAAAGCAAGGGCAATTTGTGGCATTTGTTGACTATTCATCAGCATTTGATACAATTGTTAGAATACTATTATGGGAAAAGACGGAAGGAATGGATATAGATAAGAACCTGATAATCCTTAAAAGAAGATTATATACAAAGACATGGACCAGAGTAAAATATTCACAAATGGGTGCTTTAACACAAAAAAATTGAAACTTAGATAGGTGTAAGGAAGGGATGTGTGCTTGCCCCAGTGTTATTTAATTTATATATTAGCAAGATTTTGCAAGAACGAGATAATCCATCACATCACTGTCCCTTTATCACTCAGAAAGGAATACCTGTTTTAGCATATGCCGATGACTTGGCAGTTCTATCTACTTCAAGGTTGGGATTACAAAGTGCTCTAGATAAATTAAATTACCTCTCAAAAAACATAATCTAAAACCTAATGTTAACAAAACTAAAGTTATGGTACTAGGTTCAAACAAGGGATATAAGAAATTAACATTGGCACAGTACAAGCTGGACTTCGTATTAGGAATTTTCATATTTAGGGGTATGAAGATCTAATAATTACAGATGGATTAAACATGTGGGATGGATAAGAAAAGAAAATAAAATTAACAGTTAAAGCCCTTAAGATATTTAACAGTATATATTGGGTCCTGACAGTAACTCCAATGTTAAAGGCTATTAATGGGAAAGTCATAAGTCTAGCTTACTATTTGGCTGAGATATGGGGCAAGATAATTTGAGTAAACTAGAGGCATATCTAGATAAAACCTATAAACACATTTTGAGACTCCCAGTAGAAACACCAAATACATTAGCAAGAGCAGAAACAAGTCAAATTAAATTTGAACATATAATACATTTGAGGATGACAAATATTTGGGTTAAATCATCCATGGAAAAAAAATAATTCAATTATATGTAAAATTATGAGGGAAAAGGAAAGGCAGTTAGTCTTATATAATAAAGGGTGGTTATCATTTGTGTATAACTTGTTAGATTCATATGGGTTAAGATATCTAAGAACATAGACTAGATTGAACATACAGCTGAGCCCAACTTATTGTAAAGAAATTAAAAAAAACAGATATATAAATATTCGGAAGGGAAAGATATAGAGGATATTAAAAACCTCAAGGCTGCTAGATGGTTAGTTAAAAATGCAAAGGAGCATTGATTGAAATTTTATCTTAATGCTGTCCATCAGCCAGAGTTCAGAGTTATTATAACTGTAATAGGGTCTGTAACCCCCCCCCCCAAACTTGTATATGCTCATGATGTTGTAGAGCATAAGTATTTGCTCCTGCGACGTTTGAAACAGTCTGAGAACACATTTGGGCTATAAATACTGTTTCTCCTTTCATAAAAAACAAATGAAATCTGTTGCAACAGTCTTCTGTTATGCTGTTTCTTTCCTTTGCTATCGCTCGTCTTCTGTCATTCCCTTACTCAAAGCTTGGCCACCTATGAGTAGTCTTGCTGTCCCTTTCCTTGTTTTTCAGCTCATTTTCTATAGTATTTAAGCCCCAGTGTTCAAGGAAGCTCTGTGCTTACAGCGCAAATCGTTTGTTTTAAATTCCTGCACGAATGTGCGCACGATCGCGCTGCATGACTGTGCGATTGTGCGAGTGTGCGGAAACGCCACAAAAATGTCCAAAGTAAGCATTCTCACTGTTTTGAGAATTTATAAGCAGGTTCTACTGTTTATAGCCTCTACTTTTCACTGCTTGTATTTTTTTTTTATTTCCTTAATAAAAGAAGCTTAAAATTAGGCTTGCTTAAAACGCTATCTGGGACTCTCATTCAAAATAGCGTTTATTGCAGCCTGAAACACAAAAGCTAAAGTAAATAAACGCTTTAACCCCCCCCCCAAGTGCCCCTTAAAATATAAGCTCTGCAGGATGGGCTGTGGAAAAGGGGGTAGGTATACAAATAACACAAAAGGACTTAAACTAAACAAAGAATCCTAATTTTGTGCAGGGAATTAAGGATGTAATTCTTACTTGCAAACTGCTTCAAGTCCTTCTCTCAGTTTACCTTCCTATAGAGCTGGCCGGCCCTTGTTTCTCCCCTTTTATGATACAAGTTTAAGGGAGGAGCTTGAAAAAGGGAAAAATCCTTCAAAGCATGGTATTACTGCTTTTGGAATGTTAGAAATGAATAAAATAAGGTGTGTATAACTGTCATATATTTCAAAATAGATTTTAAATGAATCCTTTGTTATATTTAAGATATGAAATAGTTTGGGAGGAGTTATCCAAGTCATGTGCTCCTCTACCTGTTTAAAGGGAGTGAATGTGAAATGCTAATTCAGAGTGTGATAGGAAGGCAACCCTACCAGATGCCTAGCCTGATCCTAGGTGCTGTTTGGCAAGAACTTTTTGTTAAGTTATGATTTCCTGTGCTCTATTTCTTTTAATTTATGTTTGAGTTCCGCTTTAAGTACGTTTTATTTTCTTCTGCCTCTAATAAATCTTGAAGTATTGGATCCTGACTGTTTTCTGGACTTTATTGAACACCCCACGTGCACAATAAAGAACTTCAGATTTGAGACTTTTCTGAGCAATATACTTGAAAAAAGATATAATAAAGAAAGCATAACTGGAACTGAATGCTACTGTCACTTGAGAGAAGAAGAGGATCTGATACATGTTATACTCAGGTGTCTGTGGTAAAATGATATTAAGTATAAATATTTGGACAACATCTAAAAGGGATGAACTTTCCTGCTAGATATATTCTGGACCTACTATTTAACTCTGAAAGTATTGAGGTTCTGACTAATCTGGCTATATTCCTAACAAAATCTACTAGTATTAGAAAGAAATGAATACATTGATACCACCCTCAAGATTAGATGTTACAGTTCCAAGTTGTCACTGTTACAAAATGAGATGTAGGGCAAGTGCAATATGAGTATTGCACTTCCAACTGAGTAGTTATGAAAGGAGTTGGGCTACTTTTGGAAATTTGTAATTACTATAGTCTGACTAAAACTGGTTAGCTTTCTACGTGGACATACCAACATACTACTGAGATATGAATTTCTGTAAACTGATATGTGTATATTGTGCTGTGTATGGTGATAGTTATGTCATTTTATTCTGCCTGTTATGATGTTTTTAATGGATTTTTACTTTTTTGCAATGACAATTGGTTTTGTCGAACAATAATGGAGTTTGCCCTTTAAGGGGCAGACCAGGTTGTCCTGGTGCACCCCTTCCCTCTGTCATGGAATGGTAGTGCTCAGAAGGGGAGAGGGGAAGGAAGGGGAGGGGCTAGGGACCAGAACAAAGGACAGGTAACAGGAAAGGGAGGGGTGAAGGGTGGTACATAAGGGACAGCACAAGGGGGCATCAGCCACTTTTTGCTGGAGTTTTTGATTATATGAAACTACAGCACATCAGATTGGCATATCGTTTAGAAGGTTTGTGCACTAGTATACAGCAGGTAAGAAAACTAACAGCTACGTTTAAGGAGAATGAAAAAAATGTTTTTATTACAACATTTTAATGAAACTTGTATGGAGATGGCTTGTTGGGAAATTTATGGTGACATTTTCTTTAGGCAGGGACTAGGTGGTTACTAAAATGCTGAGGAAACCTGTCTTTGACGCATTTAAAACCCCCTTTTTGTAAGGTAGCTACAAGGTGGCAGAATAAAAAAAATAAATAAATAATAAGAGACCATTAGCATGATTCGAGTGAGAGAGGGCATTTGGGAACAGCAGAATGGTTGTGGTGCAAGATCTGGGCTGCAGGCTTTAAGCTCACTGGGGTGCAGGGAACCTGCCTGAACATAGAATTGACTGGGTTTTGTATGGAGTGTCTCTGAGACCACCTGGGTTTGGTGCCTGAGTGTTTTTCTACAGTCCAGTCAAAACCTGAGATTGTTTTTTCTTTTGGGACGAGAACTGTTTAGGGAGGCTGACTTGACTAGGCCTCCACTGGCTTTTGGCATTGTTTGGTTTGAGTGGAGTTTTTGATTGTTGTTTGGAACAAGTTTTGAGGCTTGGCTGGGTCTTTTGAGTGCTCTGGCTTTGTATCATTGTGGAGAGTTCAGTGAAATTACATCATGAAATTATTGGATGGAGGAGCCCACATGGGCTGTGGGTGCACCAGAGCATTACTCGCTCCTTGTAGGGGGCCTTTGTGTGCTTGATTTCCCCAAGGGGTTCCAGGTTTCCAGGGTCTGGGGAGGCTCCCCTGTTTTCCTCTGTTGGAAGCTCCCCACGGAGCATTTTTCCACACACCCACTTCGTCACATGGGTCGGGTCGAACCCCCCCCAGTGCCTGCTGCCTCCTCGCGTCTCCATTTAGAGATTGCATGCCTCCCCTTTCCATGCAGCCTCCTCATTTTCCCCGCTGAGGAGCAGTGGTCTCACTGCCCTGTATGGCGGCACAGTGGGAGCCATGTGGCCTAGAGGTCACTTCCTGTTTGTCAGGCAGGCTGGTCGTTTTTGGTGGGGCAGTGGCTGGGTTTGCCCGGGGGGAGGGCAGAGGTGCATTGGAGGGCTTTTTGTAGAAGTTTGGCTCCATTTCTGGTGCAAAAGATGGAGCACTGTGCTGCGGCAGTGGAGAGGAGAGGGCCCGTGGGTGCACAAGGCGAGAAGCAAGCCGGGGGACTGGGAAGAGGGGCCTGGCCACATCGGCATGATGTCACACACCAGGAATCATTCAAGTGATGAAAAAGAGTGCACAGGGAGGGGATGGGAAGGGAGTGGGGGCAGGTTCACGGGAGAGGGAAAAAGGAAGTGAAAGTTTCCAGAGCGAGGGTCAGTGGCAGAAAGGGGTCATGCAATGGGCCAAATAGGCCTGGAAAGGCGGTGAGGTAATGCTAGAGGCCCTGAAGAATTGAGCCGGAGGCCTAGGTGATGGGGGGAAGGATATAAAAAAAAAGTCTGGGTGTAAAAGGGGGACTGGTGCAGATACATGAGGGTAGGGGCAAGCAAAGGAAAAGCGGGCCTGGCCATGCCAACAGAGTTTTAATAATAACATTTGGTTAGTTGTCTTTTTGGCAAGAGGTCTTGAGTTGGAAGTTGTAGTACATCAAGGAGCACTGTAGCAGTATTGCTTCACAACACATTAGAAAACTTAGAGTATTAGTAGACCTTTGATCTGTATACTTTACAGGTAAAAGATATCTCAGTACCATTGTCTGCTATGCTGTTATGAATGTATATACCAATAAACAGTTAATAAAAAAAAAAAAGAAAACTTAGAGTATGTACACTTTCACATGTGTTGCAATTAATACATATGTTATTAGGCAGCTAGCTTTACTTGTATCTGAACGGCCTTACATGAAAACAGGCTGCTTAGATTCGGAAAAGATTGTAATATCAGTTATATTGACTCCTTGTCTATAATACAATTTCAGTGCCAATGAAAGAGGCCAAGGGTAGGTGAGTGGCCCACCTAGAGTGGGGTTATTTTCTCTGGACATGGCAGGAAGCAGCCAAGGGACCGGGCGACCTACCAAGCATGGTGCAGACCTTTACGGGGGGCCCGACTGGTCATGCGGGTGCATGGCATGAGGGACGGAAGGAAGGTGTTTCAAATATGATATATATATATATATATATATACATATACAACTAACCCTGTCTTCTCTTCCTGTAGTTGTCTTCACAGAGCAAAGGAAAAGAAGGACATGGCACCAAAAAGGAGCAGGCCATCAAAGGAGGATGCTTACAGGGCTATAATTGAATTGGCAGAAAAAGCCAACAGAATGTGGGAACTGGTAGAGGGGGAGGAACCAGGGAGACCCGGGGAGAAGAGGAAAGCAGGCCCAGGAAAAGGTGGCAGAGGGAAGTGACCAGCCGAAGGGCCACGCAGTCCTGCTAGGGTGCCTCCGCTGGTAGGGGGACCCGTCAGGGTGGCGGATCTAGTACCTCTGCAGCCTATAGACTTGGTGACGCCAGTACCTCCCCCCAACCAAGGTGAGATCTCCCTGGCTGAACCCAGACCGGATCCCCAGAACGTGGTGTTTTCCCTGCACCCCCTAGTAGTTCACCCTCCTCCTCAACCGCAGGGAGAAACAAGGGGACACTTGGAGGACTCCAGACAGCAAGACAAGGTTAGAGGTAATGCATCCAGTGCAGTGGGTGACAGTATAAAAGAATACATTGGTCAAATTGTGTCGGCACTGGGAACAGGAGGGCTAGGGCAGATGGAATCGGCCCTGGCAGAGATTAGGGTGGAGAAGGAGGTGCCGGGCAAAAATGAAGGGTGTACAGAGAGAGAAGGAAAAGGGACAAGGGAGATGGGGCACCTGGGATTAGGATAGGTGAGCATGTGCCACTGGCCATGAAAGAAAAAATATGGAAAGTGGAGTATGTGGATATATTCACTTTGGTGAGCCGGGAAGTGGCAGCCAAGTATAAGGAAACTGAGGGCATAGGTAAGAGTGAAATGGCAGTGGCGAAGAAGGGAAGAAGGAGGATGACAAGTTCATAAAAGGGAAGACTTGGGATGGGTGGTTCATAGGTTTTGCCACTTTCTCAGCCATTGTACTAGAGAAAAGGCTGGATCTAGGCATCCCGCTCATCACTTATTCCTTGATAATAAGGAGGGCAAAAGCAAAGGGTGGGGTGGGGTGGTTATACTATGATGAGTTTTTTCAGCAGAGAATGGCAACATTCAGGGACGTGAGATGGGACACCAAGCAGCTAGATTTATGGACTGATTACGTAACAGATAGTCCACACCCGAAGGTGAATGGAGAAAAAAGGGTGCTACGCCCCAGAGATGCTGCTGGGCCTACAACAGGGCTTTTTGCTCGTGGACTTAATGTCGTTTCCGGCATGTTTGTTCAAAATGCGGGGGAGGGCACCCGGCAAGTAGATGCAGAACAACATGACCCCAAGGGGTGCAGGGGCATGGGGTCAAGGGTCAGGTTAGCAGTTTTTTCGAGAAGGCCAGGGGTTTAGAGGGCAGGCATGGAACAGGGGAGGGAGGGGTAGGGCGAACACGAGTAGAGGGGGTCAGATTCACTGAGGGAAGACACATTGCACAAAACAAGGGGGAGGGGCCGGGGAGGAGTAATGGGGGGGCATGACAGGGACCAGTTTTGGATGGCCAGAAACCCTATCAACTTGGAGGCATGAACAGCCTGTTTGGACAGATATCTGAACACAAGCGTGTGGGAAATGATTATAGGAGGTTTTAACACAGGGTTTTCACTGCAGTGTGGGGGGCTCAGACAAGTGAGAGAGGCGAGCAACCTGGGGTCAGTGAAAGGAAAGGAAGGGATGTTAAGACAGAAGATAGATAAAGAAAAGGCAGCAGGGAGGGTGGAGGGCCCATTTAACACCCCCCCATTGCGGAACATGCAGATTTCGCCATTGGATTTGGTACCAAAGAAACAAGAAGGGGAATACAGGGTGATCCACCACCTGTCCTATCTGGAGGAGGAGGACTCGGTGAATGATTTCATCAGTGAGGAGCATAGTAGGGTGACATATGCGACACTAGAGGACGCAGTCCAGATAATCCGGGCCACAGAGGATGCATGGATGGCAAAAACGGACATCGAGTCTGCCTTCAGACTGTTGCCGGTTAAAAAAGAAGACTGGGATCTATTGGGTTTTAAAATTGGGGGGCAGTATTATTTTGACAAAGCAATGCCAATGGGATGTTCCATAGCATGTGCAATGTTCGAGGCATTCAGCACCTGTTTGCAGTGGATAATCCAAGAAAAAATGGGTTATAGGACAGACATCCATTATTTGGATGATTTCCTGTTCATTGGGATGGGGAAGAGAGAGACACAAAATATGCTGAGTAAGTTTCAGGAGTTGTGCCGGGAACTGGGGGTTCCACTAGCACCAGAAAAAACAGAAGGACACAACAGGGTGATGGAATTCCTGGGGATTGAGATAGATGCCCCGAATGAAATATTTAGGCTACCGGACAAAAAAATAAGTAAATTGAAGGAACTGATTCAAGTAAACACCAGCAGGAGAAGGGTACAACTAAAACTAGTGCAGCAGGTGCTTGGGCATCTGAACTTCACCTGCAGGGCCATCGGACCAGGACGGGCATTCACAAGGAGGTTAGCTAGGGCTACAGCAGGGGTCACCAGACCACATCACTGGGTGGACTTGACACAAGGTGTCAGGGAGGATTTTAGAATATGGGAAGAATTCCTTACGGAGTATAACAGGTGTTCTTTCCGGCAAGAGGAGTGGCTGTACAACACAGACCTCGACCTCTACACAGACGCTGCTGGGGGGCTAGGCATGGGGGATTACCTGAGGGGCAGGTGGTTTGCAGAACCATGGCCTGCCAGCTGGGCGAAGGATGGAAAAGTGAGAGATATAACACTACTGGAGATCATGCCCATATGGGCATGTACCTTGGTTTGGGGGGAGGAATTATGGGATCAGAAAGTGACATTTTGGTGTGACAATAGAGCAGTGGTTGATGTACTGAACAACATGGGAGCCAGGTCAGATACAGTCATGCAGGTATTATGATGTTTAGTGTTAAGGGCTTTGCAGCTGAACATGTCATTCAGGGCAAAACACATAGAAGGGGTACGCAATACCCTGGCTGACAGCCTTTCCCATCTGCAGCTGGACCATTTCCAGAGGCTGGCACCAGCAGCGGAAGAACAAAAAACGCCCATACCAACGAACATCTAGGATGTTGGCAAGAAGGAGCAGAACTGCTTTTTCACAGTTCATGGGTGCCTCGGACTTTGAGGGCCTACGATGGGGCCTGGCAAGTGTTTCAAACATTCAGGGCAGAGCACCAGATGGAGGTAAGTGGGCCACTCACAGAGGAACAGTGGGAATGTTCACCATGGAGCAATGGCAGAAAGGGACTGCCCACGCAACAATGGGGGTTTATCTTGAAGGGATTAGTGTCATCTGCAGCCTAAAAGGGTGGGATGACCTGACAAAATCACTGCTCATCAGGAGAATGATGCAGGGATGGGGCAGGTTGAAACGGGGGCCAGGAGATAATAGGAGTCTGATAGGAGAGCAGTGGCTAATAAGGCTAACAGAGGTGCTCCCAGTAATATGCAGATCGAAGGCGGAGGCCCGGCTATTTCACACAGTTTATGTGATAATGTTTGCGGGGGCTATGAGAGTGAGTGAGGTGGTAGGTCATGGGAAAGATGACAAGGAAGGAGGTTTGGAATGGGACGATGTGAGTTTTGGGGATGAAAGAGATATGGATCAAGCTAAGGAGGTCAAAAATGGACCAAAAAGGGCAAGGTTGCATGGCAACACTGAAAGGGCAATCAGAGATTGCAATATGCCCAGTGCAGGCTCTGTGGGTTTTCGCCACAGAGCAGGTGACCAGGACGGGAAAGCTATTTGTACATGGTGATGGAAAAAGGGTCACCGGCTATCAAGTCACAGTAGTGCTGAAAAAGGGCATGCAATTTCTGGGGGAGGACCCAGCTAATTACTCATCCCATTCCCTACGGATTGGGGCTGCCTCACAGTGGGCAGCAATGGGGGAGCCGTGAAGGGCATTTTGGAAAAAGGGCGCTGGTGGTCAACCAGTTATAAAAGATACATCAGAGCGCTGAAGTAAAAAAAAAAAAAAAAAAGGAAAAAAAGTGTGGTATAAAAGAAAAAAAATGGAATTGTGGTGCTCCTACTGGGGAGTACCAGTAAAGGGGGAAAGTTGGGGGGGCAAAGAAAGAAAAGAGGCAGGGGACAGTGAGGGCACTAAGAGTATGTGTAAATTAATAAATTTTCTTTGCATCCCATAGGCAGAGGGAGGATCAAGGAAGTCTGGATCTGCAGCCATTCCTATATTTATTGGGCTGGAAAGAGAGCAGAGAAGAAAGCTGGGGGAAAGCAGTTGTACCAGGATATAATACAGTGTAGGTTGGTATGGCACGGCATACGGGGGATGAGATGGGCACAGCTCCTTCCCGCTTTGAAGGAACTCAAGGGACATCGGCCCAGTCCAGACCTAATCATTATACATCTAGGGGGCAATGACCTGGTGGGCAGACCGTGGGTACACACATACTTACAGATAAAAAGGTACCTAGTGGCAATACGACAGTAGTGGCCTCAGGTATGCCTCGCCTGGTCAAATATGATACCGAGAAGGGTATGGAGACAGGAACACAGCCACAGGGTGGTGGAGAGGGCCAGGAAAAAGATGAATAGAAGGGTGGGGACGTTGATAAGGCAGATGGGGGGACAGGTGATACTGTGGGGGGTAGAAGAATGGGTGGAGGACTTCTACAGGCCAGATGGTGTGCACCTGTCAGACCTAGCCATAGACATGTTCAACACAGAAACAATGGGTTTCATAGAGGAATGGAGAAAACAGGAAAAAGCTGGTATATAAAAAAAAAAGGAAAAGAGAAGGGGAAAAAAGGAATGTCTCTGTGGTAAGGGAGAGTGATACCCTAAGTATGGGGGGAAGCCAGCGATCCAAAGCAAGCTGGAGACTGGCTAGTGGGGAAAAAGGGGGGAGAGGGGGGAAGAAAAAAGGAATAACACAAGAAGAGGAAAAAGAGGAAGAAGAAAGCGGTCTCGGTTTTCAACGTTACCTAGCGGAAAAGGAGAAACAGAAGGCACCCAGGTTTTCACCTGGGGGAGGGATAATCAGAGATTGATGTACGGATGGAAATAAATGAAATTTCTGGAAATATGATAATAAAGAAATGGAAATGGAATATTGGATTATGAATATAAATAAATTAATTGCCAATCTGAGCACAACAACAAACAATGGTCTCGGTCTTTTGTGAGGGGAAAAGGGGGGAATCCAGGACAATAATAAACAAACAAACACTGAGCAAAGACTAGACAGAGAAACAGATGCTCAAGATTGATTTACCTGATTTTCAAAGACCAGGAAAGGAAAAAAAAATATCAATTTTCAACCTAAGAGTTCTCTGCTGAAAACCTGGAGTGGGAGAGTAATTAAGAAACCTATATGTTAGAGACTAGTTTTATACCTAGCAGACTTAATAAACATAATTTCATTTCATTTATTTATTTCACCAAGAAAAGGCTCCATTAAGCTAGCTCATTTACATGGATGTCCTGGGTAGGACAGTATATGTAAGACAGAGGCAATGATACAAATTACAAAGGTGTACAATACATAATGCAATATATACAAAATTAGAAGTAAATTCTCTGAATTCACACAGTTGTTAGGTATAAGTTATAAGCCATGTTGCAGAATTTAGTGCAGACAAGACAGAGAGCAATATACCTAATAAGAGAAATTCATTGAATTCAAACTATAAGATATACTCAATGAAAGCAACACGACACAAACAGTAACCAAACTTGTTGAGGATAACAATAAATGACTAACGTTTGTCCACAAGAACGGGTCTTGAGACATGATTTTCCTATAGGCATCTTAAAAATATTAAGTTTGATCATTGTGGTCAGTTTAAATGAGGTTTGTAGCGAGTTCCAAACTATGGGGATGACACAACTGATCATGGATTTTCCTAGCTGTGTAGCATGTCTTGAAATGTCCAGGAGGATGTAGTTATTTTTTCTGAAGGAATAGCTTCTATGGGATAGGTGGAAGAGTTTGGTAATATATCCTGGGAGTTGATTTAAAAGTACCTAGAGTATGCATATATGTACAGGTTTAAAAGTCTTCTGGTAGTTAATGAAGACCAGATGATTGTAGCACACACAATGATGAGTCCTGGGCACTGAGTTTGTTATGAATCTAAGTGCTCTAAGATAGAGCACATCGAACTATTGGATAGACAACTAGCAAACCAGGGGCTGTAATGGGGTTGAATAATCCTTTGTTTGTTGTGTGGGGTAACTGATTGTCTACTCAATACCGCAGGTTAGACAGTTTTACTGTAACTGTTGTGTGAAACATGTTTTGAAATGTTAGTTAAAATGTGATGCTGAACACTTAAAGAATATACATCCTTAAGAATGTCACCCAGTTAGTAACTTGGAATGTAGTGATAAGTAACTGAGTGTTCTAATGTATAACCACTAGGTGGAACCAAAGTACTGGTATGTTCTGTAGTAGGGACCTTTTTACAGACAGCCGCTGGAGAAAGCACATGTAATGGAGTTTGCATAGAACATGTGCATGCTGTGAGAACCTTGCAGTGGTGTATCGTAAATAAAATCAAAGTTAATCTCTCTCTCTCTCTCTCTCTCTCTCTAAGCGTCATAAGCATTGCCTGATACTTTCCTGTTTGTTGACCGTCAACACCTCTTCTCCCATTTTGTGCTCTGCCTCTGGGTTTCTGTGCCTCAGGGGCATGCATTTGCGCATTTTTGCACTGAAACCCAGCTGCCATGCCCTTAACTACTCCTCAAATATTCTCAGAACTGTGCACATTCTTTCCACCCTTTTAGAAGTGTCTACCCTATTGCAGATTTTGTTGTCATCAGCAAAGAGGCATACATTACCTTTTAGCTAGTCTGCAATGTCACTTGCAAAGGTGTTAGAAAGGGCTGCTCCCAGTACTGAGCCTTGAGGCACACCACTGTTCACACTTCCTTCCATGGAGTGATCTCCATTTACTACCACCCACTGCTGTCTATCCCATAACCAATGTCTTACCTAGTTTACCAACTTAGGACTCAACTCTAAGATGTCTGGTTTTCATAAGAGTCCCCTATGTGGAATGATGTCAAAAGGCTAACTAAAATCCAAGTAGGCCACATCATCCAGCCCACCATGATCTATTTCCCTGATCACCCAGTCAAAGAAATCTATCAGATTTGTCAGACTTGACCTTCCACCTGTGAATTTGTAATGCCTTGGGTCTTGTAACCTGCTGGATTCAAGATATTCCACAATCCTTTCCGTTAGCAGTGACTCCATTAACTTCCCCACCATCGATGTCAGGCTGGCCAGCTTATAGTTGCCAGCCACCTCCCTGCTACTGCTTTTATGAGGCAGGACTACATTTGCCCTCCTCGGATCATCTGGAACCACTCCCGTTTCCATTAAGTTGTTAAGTAGGGCTCTCAGAGGTGCAGCCAGTACCTCCCTGAGCTCCTTGAATACCCTGAAGTGTACTCCATCTCTCACCATTCTGTAGTGTTGTCCACTTTCAGAGGTGCAGGTCCCTTCAGGACTCTCTCCTCTGTACAAGAACATGTGTCTACCTCTCTCCCCCAGTGCTTCTGTTGCTTTCATGTGGCCCGTGCCCTTCCCCTTCTTCTGTGAAGACTGAACAAATGCATTTGTTTAGGATATCTGTATTTTCCCGATCCTCCTTTGCACATTCCCCACCCCACGCCCTTCTGAACCACAAAACCCTCCCCTAATATTCATCTTTTCACTTCTTTCCCTAAATAATGTCTTGACCCTGTTACTTACCGCATTAGTTACCCTTTGGACTATTCTTTCCTCATTTTGTGCCTTTGCACATGTCATTGATTTCCCTGATTCCTTCTGCTTCTCCTGGTACACCTCCCTGTTCTCATCCCTCTGAGTCTCTTTATACCTCCTGAATGAAACACCTTTAACCTTTACCTTTTCAGCCACCTCCTTTGAGAACCATAGTGGTCTCTCTTTTCCTCTGGTTTTTGCTCACATTCTTTGTGCAGATTTTTGTTGCCTTCACTATGCCTTCACTTAAAATAGACCACAGTTCCTTCACCCCACCCAGGACAACCCCTTGTTACATCGTCTCTGAGGCATGAACCCATTTTTGCTTAAATCTGCCCTCCTGCAGCCGAGGACACTTGTCATTGTGTGGTTTGCTTTCACTGTCATCCTTATATTGAACCATACTATAAAGTGATCACTGTTCCACTGGTGGCTTCCCACTTTGACGTCTGAAATACTATGCCCCTTAGTGAACACCAGGTCCATTATTTCCCCATGATGAGTGGGCTCCCTGATTAGCTGCCTGAGTGAGTCCAGGATGTCCCTGCTTCTAGCTGAAGCTGCAGCTGTGAGGGTCAATCTGCATTCAGCAGATTGAAGTCCCCCACCAACTGCTCCTCCTCTTTTTCTGCCATTATGCTAATAGCTTCCAGCAGTGCCTTATCTAGTTTCTCCCCCTGTGTTGGGTCTGTAAATCACACATGTGTGAATAGTGGCTCTAGCTCCAGTCTCCTGGGTGACCCACAGTACATCCACCCCCCCCTCCATTTCCTCTGGATTCACTCTGTCTCCATCATTTTGAAACCCTCAATTACATACAGTACCACCCTCCTCCCTTATTTCTTACCCTTTCTTTTCTGAACTAAGTATAGCCTGGTATGGCCATGTCCCAGTTTTGGTTTCCCGTGTACCATAATGCAGTAATGGCCACTATATTTAGGTCTGCCTCTGTTATGATGGCCTCTACAGTCAGTCCAGAATTTTATTTCCTAGACTTCTTGTGTTTGCACACATGGCCTTCCACACTCTGTTACTGCTCTGACTGCTACCCCCCTTTTTCCTCTTCACCCTGCCTCCTTTTCTCTTCTCTTTTTGCAACTCACTCCCATCTGCTTTGTTTTCTACCTCACTATTTTTTTTCATTATTTTTCACCCTGGGGGACTTACCTTCCCTCAAGTCCTTATTTCATTTTGCTTCTGTCTGGTGTGTGTGTGTAAGGGGGGAGGGTTATTCCTCCTTGATTCCTTCCACCACTACCCTCAGTTAGACTAAATGTTTACCATAGTAATATTTAAGCCATCCACTGAGGACACTGAGGACTGCAGTTCTACTCCCAGATTGATGCAGGCCATCATCCCTGTATAGGCCCTTATCCTTCCAAGTTGGTCACCAGTCCCCAATATAGCTGAACTCTTCCTCTCTACATGATTCCTTCAACAAAGAACTGAAGCTCCTTGTGCTGAGAACTGCAAACTCCCCCATCATAGACAAGCAGCACCTCAGTGAAAGCCATTGAGCATGCTACCTGCCTAAGACTTCTCCCCAGCTCCCCAAAATCTCCCTACATAATCACAGCCCTGTCCTTAGCAAGGTAATTAGTCCTCAGGAGAACAATGACATCTAGCTCCCCGATCTATACTGCAGACCTAGAGATCCTTAGAATCTGCTTTCCATCCCTCCAAGCTGAGGCATCAGGTAAGTGTCTCATGTCCTTCTGTCCCTCCCTTCCACTACCCAACTCTACCTCCTACTGACCAAATCCCCCACCAGAAGTTGCTCCTTCCTCTGCTGAGGTCCTCTACCTACCACTCTTGTGCCTCCCCTATGGAGGACCCCCACATCTTCCCTGGCCACTACCATGGGTACTTCTTCCCAACAGTCCCATCCTGCCAGAGTGGTAAATTAGCTTCACAGTGACACAGGTTGAGAAATGTGACCCAACCTCTCACTTTTCCCATGGAGCCCACCATAGTCCAGCCGCCACTCCTCCTAGGTATATTCTGGAGCAATAGTGGTAGACTCAGTGGGCTAAACCTCTGTAGGTATTTTGACTGGGGGGGGGGGAGTTCTGGTGTGACTTGGAAATTACATTCCTGGATTCTCAGAGTTTGGGTGTGGGCAGCTACTGTTTCTGTCCAGTAAACAGTTTCTTTGTTCTACTTAAACATGAAGATCTGGGTTCCTTCTCAACCAAAACTTGTCTGTTTCAGGTTAAACTTCAAAGGGCTGAACTAATTTCTTAATCAAGGGTTATGTTTTGAATGTAAACAGTGACTAGACACGTCCAGATGTGTAGAGATGGATGAAAACACGAAGAAGCACTTCCTCCAATACAAAAATGCAGTTTGGGCCTGATCTGAAATAGGGTAGTAGTCAGGGAACAAAGAAATAGTCAAACCTGTGATTTCAGAGAAGTATGGCATAGTGGCCCCATCAGCCGAAGGCATATCTCTGTGTGTTAGTTCTTAGAGCTTCAGTCATAATTTGGGATTTTGAACAAACAACACGGGTTCAAGTCTGCCATAATTAAATAGTTAGGGAAGGCTTTTTCTACTCTACTTGGGATTTACTGTAGATAGCTGTGAGTTAAGTTTTTCCTGTGTGATTGCTATTTTTTTCAAAAGTCTTCATTTTCATCTCCATAGAAGTACTGTATTCCCCATACCCCTTATGTAAGCAATAAGACACGACAGGATGTGCATTGAACAGATATTACCGCATGCCCAGGGGCATAGTGAGGCATGAGGTCACAGGCTGAGTGTCTTCAGCACTTGGAAGTGCAGTAATATCTGTCCGGAGTGTCTTTTTAAAATATATTTGTAACATGAAATAAATGTATTTACATGCAGTATGTACAAATAGGTAGAACTATCTGAAGTTGCTGTAAAATAGGCATTCTGCCTACTACCAAATGATGGGATTTTATTTTTCCTGGAGGACATTTGTTCTTGTGTGGCATCCATACTTGTAGTTTTGATGAAGGTATGACAGAGGCAGCACCCCCCCCCCCATACACACACAGATACTGTGGAGAAAGTTTTCTTGTGTCTCTCTTTTATGTTTTTAGTTAGAGTGCGATGTGAGACATACATTTATGGACCTCTTTTTTTGTTCGTTTGTTTACAGTGACCACAATCCAACTTACTTTTTTGTTTCCCATTACCAAGGAGATAGACAGCAAGGTGCATGCGGGTGCCAAAAGCATTGTTAGACATTCAGCACTACTGATAGACAATGATTTATTGATGGAGTTTTTCTTTTGTGTAACCGAGATCCAACTGACTTTTTTACCAGTACTGGGAGGAGAGAGAGAGAACAGCAGAAGAACATATAGGAAAGCCATGGAGCTGCAGTTCGATCGGCAGTTCATTTAAAATGGACCAGCCACAGAAGTCTGGGACTGGAAACTGAATCAAGTTAAGTTAACAGTTCTGAGGTTTAAAAACATATATTTCATGAAGCAGAGTGACTGGCACTTATTACCAGTAATTAAAGAACTGCTACATTTATTTGATATTTAAATTTAAGGGCTGGGAGCAGGTGGGGACTTACAGCAGGTGCAGGCGGGGACTCGCGTTTTTTGTTTCTGTACTGTTTTCTGTCCATTTAACTTTTAGCGTAAAAACTATTAGCAAATATTCTTAGTCATTGGTTTGTTGCTGTTAGAAACAAAAATGGCAGCATTTAAAAAATGGCAAGCACTCAGTCTATTGCAGAAGTCCCTGGTTGCTGAAATGCAGACAAACGCAGTGTGCTTATGATGGTCCATTGACTCCTCCCTCATAAACCCCACTGGACTGCCTCTACCTCTGGTACCCACCCTGCTTATTAGTATCTTGTGGGCTGATAAAATTAATAGACGGGCAGGTGCTTGACTGCAGATGATACTGTTCAGGCAGCAGCAACATACAGATGGTGTTTGTCCTCTCTAACGGATGGAAAAATATGGTGGCATTTGAAAACATGAATCTTCTTTGTCACACTGATTATTGTTTCCAATGCGGTCCTGGTATTTATTTATTTATTTATTTAACATTTGGGTAACTGGGTAGGCCCACTGAGACTTTGACAGTCCCTTTTTCAGGGACGACCCAGAATTTAGTTACATGTACCTAGAGGGGAAAAGAAAACCAATGCTTTTGATTGTACTACAGTATATGGTACATTGATCATGTACACGTGTTGCAGAGATAGACATTACTACAGTTGACATAGGCGAGTTTATGTATAGACATAGAGTACTTGTTTTTACCTGTGCATCGAATAGATTTGATACACAGGTAAAAACTAATCAAAACCCTGGATTTTTTCTCCCCATTTTATAATGTGCGTTAAACTATAACATATGGCAATATATTTGAGTATTAAATATTATTTTTATATACTTTATGCTTTCTGTGACTGAGTCATTTCAGGAATAAACAACTAGGGGTGAACTGTCAGTCTGTGATCTGTCTCTGGTGTGGTGGGCTACAGTTACCATATCCAAAGTAACAGTGTTCTCAGCTGTAATGGACGGGGTTATAAAGGCATTCAAGAGGGCACTGTACCATGGATGAGCAGTGGCTCTAGTGGGATTCAGACTTAATGGTACTCTGAGTGAGGCTGCAGTGAGTAGTGGAGGTACACCAAGGTAACTCTGTTAGGAGTCTGAGGGATTGTGAAAACTGGTAACAGTGCAGACTGAGTTCTGGGAGAGAACAAGTCTGTGACAGCAGGGAAATCAGCCATGGATGCCTTGACTCTGGGAACCTCTTCACAAGAAACCTGTTCCGCACCTGGTTTGTGGCATAGAAACATATCAGCCACAGATCTGGGATTTCATTGAAAGTTACATTTACAGAGGTTATTAAAAATAGGAAGAAGTATAACATTTTCACACATCAAAATGTGTTGTGATGGAAATGCCTTGAGATCATGACTGTCCGGGACCTGTATGTGGGATGGTGTCTCCACTCCTTTAGGGCACCTTATAAAATTCAGATTGGTGACTTTTTGACCTACTCAGGATAAGGCAGTGACTGACTCAAGAAGGAACTCCTGTAACTTAAATCTCTGAACCCTTCCCTGTAGAGGGTCCATGAGGGCTTAGGACACCCTCCCCCAACCCCGCAACCTCAGAACCGAAAGAAATCACAGAGACAGCTCCCTGAGGGTCCATGAGGGCTTAGGACGCCCTCCCCCAACCCCCACAACCTCAGGTATGGCAGAACTCGATTTCACAGAGCTGTGCGACCCTGCTCTATGCTCAGTACTCCAAAAGGACTGGACTATGGTGCCTTTATTCAAATTTTTAATGTGCAGTACTTTTACATGCAGTACCTTTAAATGTTAAATAATTTTCCCCACATGAATGAAGATAGTTTTTTTATCCTTGTATTTCTCTGTTTTCCCTCTTTCCCCATGCCTGCTTCTATGCCTGCTTGTTTAAAAGTAACCAAATTAGAGACCTATAGGCTGCACCTTTAACCTGGAGCTGCAGCACAAGTCAAAAACTGCTTTTAGCCCTGTATTTTTCTGTTTTCCCTTGTTCCCCATGCCTGCTTGTATAAAAGTAACTAAATTAGAGACCGATAAGCTGCACCATTAACCTGGAGCTGCAGCACAAGTCGAAAACTGCTTTTAGCCCTGTATGTTCTCTGTTTTGCTTTGTTCCCCATGCCTGTTTGTTAAAGTAGCCAAAAAAGAGACCGACAAGCTGAACTTTCAGTTCTTACATCCTGTAAATTCCAGTGCTGCCTTGTCCCCACGGCTTTTGTTTAAAGAAACAGTTATTCTGCAGGTTTTTCCCCCTCCCCCTCTGGCATCTTATACAGCCCCTCCTTTGAAACATACCTGTATTTATATCTCACTCTGTTTCTGCTTCCATCCTCAGAACCAAAAGAAATCATGGAGGCAGCTCTCTTAGGGTCCATGAGGGCTTAGGATGCCCTTCCCCAGCCCCACAACCTCAGGTACAGCAGAACTCGATTTCACAGAGCTGTGCAACCCTGCTCTGTGCTCAGTGCTCTGAAAGGACTTGGCCCCACCATCGCTGAGCTCCAGCTCCCCACCGCCCCCACCACCACCCTTGGTCGTCACTCCATTATATAGCTAGTGACACATGACCATCGAAAACAAATCAGTCCACTTCTCCATCTGCAAGCTATCAAATTCCACCACTAGTGGCCACTGCAATTTCCAAATATCCTCCAAACTTGTAAGCTACCTAGCTCCATCACTAGAGGCCGCTGTAAATTTTCCAAAAATCCTATTGACCATGCCACTGTCAGCATTATTTGTTCTTGCTCTACACTCTTGCATGCTATTTCAATCCCTCCCCTCACACTCTGACATCACCCCATCTCGTTCTCCTTACACCTACCTCCACTCTGCCCCGAACCTCCCCCTGAAACCCCTCCCTCTCCCTGGCACATCACCTCAACTAAAATCCATGATCCTTCTTCCTCCCCTTTCATCGAATCCACCTTTCCTCTCCCCTTCAACCCTCCCCAACCTTTCACCCTTCCCTGCTCCACTCACGCATGCTAAACCTAAAGTCCCTTCTCTGGTGCCTAAACTTGCGAGCTCCACCCACAAAGCACTCAAATAGCAGAAGCAAGCAGCCCACCCACCTCTCCCTACCACTGCTACTCCTACTCCTGGCAGGTGATATACATCCTAACCCAGGCCCCACAGCAACAAAAGTTTCCCTAGCATCACCTGCTGCCCAACTCAGTTTCTCACCAAACTCACTCCCAAAGGGCCTCCGCATATTCCACATAAACATCAGGAGCCTTCTCCCAAAACTAGACACCCTCTCTGTCGGGTCAGTACAGTACAAACTGGACATACTTTGTATCACAGAGACTTGGCTTTCAGCCAAAATCTCCAACCTCTCACTCGCCATACCTAACTATATCTTGTTCCGCCAGGACCATGGCAAGCAAGGCGGGGGGGTAGCGCTGTATATCAGACACTCCATTAAGTACACGGTTATTTTCAAAGAATTGCACCCATCTTCCCACGAATCCTTAGTCGCTCACCTATCCTTCCCCTCATCCACCCCTCTTTACATAGGTGTTCTATATACCCCTCCTAAGCCTTCACCCGACTCCCTCATCTCAGCCATCTCCTCCATCTCTTCAACTACCTCAAATGGCGAACTCATTCTATTAGGCGATTTCAACCTAAACTGGCTCTCCTCCTCCACAAAACCAGCAGCCCTGAGGATCGAAGCCCTAAATCTCACCCAGCTAATCCAGGAACCCACTCATCTAAATCACCGATCACAAAAACACACCCTACTTGACTGGAATCTAACCTCCCAGCCCCACAAGATCACTGCCTCAGGTATCCTTTCTGATGCCTTTAGCGACCACTGCATAACCTATTGTATCCATAAAATCCATTCACTCCACTCCTGCCCCAAATTCATCGTAATCCACCCCTTACACCTCCTTGACGAATCTGCCCTTCAACGTGACCTGTCAAACACAGACTGACTCCCTGTCCTTGCCTCACTCGACATCGACACTGCCCTCTCCCACATCTGCAGTATCTTCCTAAGCATATGGGACCACCACGCTCAGCTCAGGAAAGCCAGTGTTAGGAAATATCACCACCCGTGGATCACAGCCGACCTCATCTCCCTGGGTCACATCAGAGATAAGGCCTGTAGGCGTTACAAAACCTCTTTAGCATCCAGCGACCTCCTATCTTACAAAACTCTTAGAAACAACTGCACAAAAGCTATTTGACAATCTAAGGCCCAGTATTTCAAGGCCCAACTTACCGCTCACCAAGCCTGACCGGCATCCTTCTGGAAGGTGATAAACTCTCTCATCAACTCACGCTCCAAGCAAGCCAGCCCTAGCCTAAACATTGATGGCAAAATAGCCTCCGATCCTGCCATAGTCTCCGAACTCTTCAACTCTTTCTTCATCTCCTGTGCCAAGCCCGACTCACCCCCCCCAACCTCTTCCACAAATCTCCCACTCTCTCACCATGGCTTCCACTTTCCTTCATTCACACCCCTGGAAGTTTACACTTCTCTCGCCTCTCTAAACCTGTCAAAATCCAGTCCAGACGGCTTGCATCCCAGCCTGCTCCACATCTCCGCAGCGGCCATAGTCGCACCTATAACCCACATAATAAATCTCTCACTCGACACAGCCACTGTCCCCTCTGCCTGGAAACTTGCCAAAATCCTACCTCTCCATAAAGGTGGCGACCCCTCCCTCCGAGGAAATTATAGACCCATCTCTCTCCTCCCCTCTCTTGCCAAAATCCAAGAGTCCGTCATGCTATCAAAATTGTCCCCTTTCTTCTCGACAAACAGATCCCTCTCTCCTTTTCAATCAGGGTTCAGAAAATATAATTCTACCACCACCGCCTTACTATGAGTAACCAACACCATTTTCTCTGCCATGGACACCGGGCAAACCATTACTGCCATTTTCATTGACCTAGCTAAAGCCTTTGAATTGGTCTCCCACCCTCTACTGCTAGGCAAATTGACCTCCTTCAGCCTTGCCAAACAGGCCATAAACTGGTTCCATTCCTACCTCCAAAACTGGATGCAGCAAGTACAAATAGGAGACACCCTCTCCAACCCTCGACCCATCCTCATGGGTGTCCCCCAAGGCTCCATCCTTGGCCCCATCCTTTTCTCCCTATTTATAAATGACCTCCCCTCAGCCTGTCTCACCTCAAACATGCACCTATACACTAATGATACCATTATCTATGCCTCAGGCCCCTCCCATGTCAGTGTTCACCCAAACCTCCAAAGCGATTTCAACCGAGTACAAGCCTGGCTCCAGAAAAATCAGTTAAAACTCAATGCAAAAAAAAACTGTCTCCATGGTATTCAGCACAAGACAAAAACTCACCTCCCTGCCTGCCCCCCGATCTCCACCCTGGAAGAAATACCCCTTGAGTCTGTACCCAATTTTAAGTACCTGGGAGTTTGGCTGAACACAAACCTCAATTTCTCCACCCATGTCGACGGCGTCTGCACCAAACTCCTGCCCAAACTTGCCATCCTCTACCACCACAAAGACTGCCTCCCCCTCCCTACTCAGAGTGAACTCATATGAAAAACCATTCTACCAGTACTGGACTACGCAGATGTCATTTATGGCATACCCCCTTCCTCCTCCCTTGCAAAACTCGACGTCCTGCTAAACTCCTTCATGCGCTTCACCACTGCCTCCCCCCCACTCACTCATCACTGCCAACTATTCTCAACTCTATCTCTGATGCCACTCTCACATAGGCGGACCACCCACAATGCCTCGCTCATAACAAAATATTGGCTCGGCTCCTTTCCCCTCTACCTCTCCGCCCGCCTCTCTCAAGCCAACCCCTCTGGCTGCTCACTTCACCACAGACATGCATGTACCTGCCACCTCTCACACCCCCCTCTCATTCTCTGGGCAAGATGCCTTTTCCTACCAGCTTCCACTCCTATGGAACAACCTCCCACCCAACCTCCACCTGGCCCCCTCCCTATCAGCCTTCAAACAGCTCCTCAGGCTTCTCCCTCCCACTCCCTGCCACAGCTGTGCACCCAATCTCTCCTTACCTGGTCCTAGTACTACCCTCAATAGCCTTGCCAGGTAAAAAAAAATTATTAACTCCTCATGCCAGCTCTTACAGCTAATCCCCCCACTGGCACCCTCTCCTGAAAACTCACATTTTCGATAAATCCACTACTGTAAATATGTAAAGACATGCACTTGGAATTTAAGGTAATAAATGGTCTAGAAATGAAATGAATACATTTTTTTCCACTCTGCTGTTCATACAAAAAGTGTAACCTCACCACCAAACTCCATGTAATGTACTATACTGTATTATTTGCCTGTTATTTGATATTTGCTGTATTTGTATTTCTCTGTCTCCCACCTTGTACTACCTGTACCTGGGTCACACCTGGAAACGAGCCTCAGCTCAGTGTGCCTTTCCCGGTCACCAATTTTAAATAAATAAATAAATACAACCCCAACTGTGAACCATGCCTCTTACTACCTTCACATATTGCTCCTTGGGAGGTTGACAATTCCCACTAGATGAGACCATCCAGAAATAGTAATATGATCTAGATATAAAAATCCTTCTTAAGATATGGGCAGACACTGCTTTACATATTAAAGGATTTATTTATTGAAAACTTAGGATATCAACTTTGAGCACAAGTGTTCATTTTCAAAGGTTGCCTGTACTTGTTTGACCCGACCAGAGCTCCAACCTGCCCTAAATGTGAGGTGGAGGAGGGGTCTTTCTTACACAAGACCCTCACATGTTGCAGTCCAATTATTTAGTGGTGATGTTCACAGAATCCTTCAGGCAGTGTTGGTCTGTGACCTCCCAAACTCTCCCTTTGGGGTCTTACTGGGAGCAAATGGGCCATGTGAGCTGCCAAGGAGTGCCAAACAACTCTGAGTGCTAGCAATGGTCAATACTGAAAATACAAAATCACAACAATGGTTGGGCAAAGAACCACTTCATATAGTGATATAGAGTAAAAATCTCTTGATGTGTCTCAAATTACAGCGTACCCAGTACATTGCTAATGTTAACAGATACATCTGAAGAAATGTGGTCCCCTCTTATTAGTGCCATCAAGTCTGGAACATTTCACACATAGTAGCATGTAGTGTATGTGTGGTATTTATAAAATTAACCTTAATGCGTAATAAAACAACACTATTTACAAAGTTAATTAATACCATACATAATTATAAAATTACTGTAAAGGTTTTATTTATCTATTTATTTATTTAATTGGTAACTGGGTAGGTAAACTGGTCCCAGGGACCTTTTTCAGGTATGACCCAAGCCAGGTTATTTATTATATGGACAAGTGTACCACTATTTCTATACTCAAAATACTCAGTGCACTTTATTTATTCTACACAGGGTAGTAAAAGTCCAAAGAGATTTATGGGAGAGATCCAAAACAATTAGCTAATAATGAATCATTTACACAGCATAAGGACTGTTTGAATTATTTAGGAAACAATAAGAACTAAATCTTCTTTTTGATATACCATAGATCTCCTTAACTTAAACATAATTTCTTGGAGTTATATAAATATCAAGTTATTTATACTTCTCTCGTTAAACTACAAGGGTCGCGATGGAAGGTGACTGGTGCAGGATACATGCTCTCCTTTGTGGAGTAAATTGGAGAAGCAGGGAGACAATGCTAGAACATTTTCTAATACAGGTATGCCACCGTTGCCTGAATAGTTTGTCTCCTATCCAGTACAATTTAATGTTCTGCCCTGTGTCGGATTTGGTTTTTCCTCTGTGTTTTCTGTCTGTATTCCTCAGTGGATGAATGCCCATCTGTAAGGTGGCAGCTGGGGGGGTTTCCCCGTGACAGAGCAGAACTGAGGGTAGCCAGAAGCCGGTCGGAATGGAATTAACACTGAGAGGATCTCCAACCAGGAAAACACTTTGAGCAACTGTCCAAAAATCCTTAATCCCAGGAGCCTGACAGAATTCAACAGACCATAAAGGGGTGTAATCTCTCTTACTTATATGTGATTATTACATTAAACCATTTTTGAGAGATGTTTCTGTTGCTATTTAGCTTTTAGTGCAGCTTTTAGTGTATTTATAAGTAAGACCTTCTGGACTTCTTAGTGGTTTAGTAATTTTTTATAGAAATATTTGTATGGAGGTATAGTTTTATTTAATTTTTATTTTATTGCTTTTTTTGCATTAGAAATGTTGCGCCATATGCATGAGAGGGGTGCTGCACTTCTGAGGTGCCGTCTTTCGGATGAGACGTTAAACCGAGGTCCCATCTGCCTGGATTGGTGGTAGTTCAGGTGGATGTTAAAGATCCCATAGCAGTTATCAAAAAGAGTAGGGGAATGTCCCCGGTGTCCTGGCCAAATTTCCCTCATTCACTAAAAATACCACCAACAGCTTAATCTGGTTCAGTTTCAGTTGCTTACCATCTGTATCCCCCCCCCCAGTCGCCCCTGAAAAAGGGACTTCTAGGCCCAGTGGGCTTACCGGGTCAACAAAATTCAACAAAAACAACAACAAACATATGCAAATCTATGTAGATGTGACCAGTGCATAAATACGCAGGTGCGGCATCTTAGCTTCAGACTTCTTGCTGGTGATGGTCACGTCGCATTCCTATTACCTGCTTTATACTAGAATACTGAAAATGTCTAGCCTGCGGTCTGCTTTCTGAGATCTTATAGATCATTTTCTAACCTGTTACTTGCCCTGTCTGTACCTGGGGTTTAGAAAGACTGAATTATCCTAGCTGGACTAGCTGAGGTTCTTCATAACAACAGTTCATTGGGAAAGTAAGCAAAAGTTTTCCTTTTTCTTTTTTGGTTTGTTGCTGTGCAGTTTGGCTAACTGAACACTGCTTTTACATGAACTTGCTTTTTTACATATAAATATAGCTAGTAGATTTGCAAGGGGGGTACTGTAGGCTCAGATCTGTGGGTGTACTATGATAGTAGGGAGGGTCACTTCTGAGCTCCTGAGTTTTTTAAAGTATCTCTTACTGCTATATATTCTCAATTATTTTAACATTGGGTATTTATATTTGTGTGTTTGATTGTTTTGTAGTGTCCCTTCCAAGAGTTCTCTTTTCCTCTCCTGCATTTAATGGTGCAGCTCCTGACCTTTGGATAGTGCTAGATGAATTTTTAAAGGGTCAGACTCCTGTGTGGATGGTGACATTGTATTATTGTTTTATTGTGTGATTGCATGACCCATACTGAATTGCACCAAAGCAAAGAAGCGGGAGTTGGGAAAAGAAAGCTTCTACCTTTTTGCTGCTTTTTGGCTACCAAGAACTGGGCGCGCCTTTGGTAAATTAAAGCGAGCAAGCAAACAAGCGAATAAGTGAAGTTAAGTCTGAGTCTTGAGTGGTGAGGAAGATTTTCCAGAAGTGGGGTACTGCTGAAGTGATTGTGGCCTCTGGTCCTTGAGAGTTCAAGAATACAACATTATGATTGGAACGTTGCATGCATATTAAATTCTTTTAACTCAATTTTAAGAGCATTTTTGAGAGAGGCTGAAGATAACAGAGTTTATTTTTATGTGTTTTGAGGTGTTTATGTCAGACTAAGTTATTCTTGATATTATTCTGAAGCTGTTTTTGGGTGTTACAAGGTCGCATGGTTAAGGGTGTAAGTTGCAATCATGGTTAATACAAGACTGCAGAGAAGCAAACAGAACTGTTCTCCTCTTTTAAGTAAATCCATATTGGAAAATAAGGGGAAATTAAAACAAACTAAGATTACAGAATTGTTCAGAATAAATACTGTATTACAAAATGAACAAACTTCTACTCCTATTAGACCAATAGAAAAATCTATTGAACAGACTCCTGATTCCTGATTTTTTTGGTAGTGGATCTAGGTTAACTTAGCTCAGTGCAGCATCTAAAAACTCCAGCTTGATCTCTAGGGCTTCTAAGGATTGTCTAGCTCTTTGAGATAGTGAGATTTTAGAGCATGAAACTTCAGGAAATGTTAGCTAGCAAAGAGCTAAATACAGATTATACAGATTTGCCTAGTCATGAGACACTAGCAGAACAAGACTGTGAGCCCACAAGAGAGAAGGTTTTACAAAATGCTTTGGTGCTGGTGGCTGGAACTCAGCTTAGGCAAGTAAATACTGAACTACATAAAACTATACAGGGGATAAAAAATCTAGTATCCTGTTATGAATTTAGCCATTTACAGTCTTTTAATGAAGTTTCATATAGGGCAGACCCAAGAAGACATACAAGTTCAGTACTGCAGGAACCTGTTAAAGAGTCTACTGATAAATCCCAGTATATACCGTTATGTAGTAGAGATGATTTGGTTGTACACTTAGGTCATCAACATACAGCCAATTTAATTTTAATGGAGCAACTAATAGTACTGAAAAATGAGATTGAAAGTGTAAGATATGCAACAGCTGGTAATTATGTTAAAATGGTTGTGATAGAGAATAAATTGGATTGTTTGTTGCCCACTCCACCTTCAGATTCAATTGTGTATATACAATCTCAAGAAACAGATACGGCTCCCACTGATTTGAATAAGACAGATTTTACAACAAGCGAAATACCCGAGTCAGATACTAGTAACCAGATAAGAAATTGAAGAAAAATAACAAAAGGGAAAAAGTGTCCTGAGAAACAAATTGCTGTACCACTCAATTAAAAAAATAGGATGAAGTCTAATAAAATGGTGATAGATAAAAGAGTAAGGGCCGCTAAGAAACAAAAAGAATCTATCGCAACAAAGATGAATAAGGAAAAAGAAGTAGAGCAGACATAAATTATGGCTAATAAACCAATTTCAATGGAATTGGAAGATAATCTAGAAAGACATTTGGGTTTATTGGAAAAGGAGGTGAATGCTCTAAAAGAATTATAAAAATGATTGGAGAATTAATACTATCGACATTGTTATAGAATCCCCATTTGTGGCAAATTACTTGTGGTACAATGCTGAACTACTGGACAGGAGGGGAATAATAGTCAGATATTTGAATAGAGAAGAACATAACCTTGGATCTATACTCAATGAAAAGGAAGCTCTAGTAACTTTAATAATGTTTGTATTATCAATTTTGAGGGGAGAAAACAATTGTAAATTAAAGGGAGCTATTTGTAACTTGTTTTCCAATATTTTGAATGTTCACTTAGGTTACTATGGAGTTAGAAGAGCTAAGAGGGTACAGAATACCTCACAGATTAATATAGAAGTTAGGGACAAGCATCTTGCATATGAGTTCCTGAGACATAGTATGGTTCTGGATTCTTTAGGTATACATTTGATGGACCCTGGTGATATTTTTCATCCAGTAATTCATAATCCAACTATGGCCCTTAACAGTAATGGGAACAATACAAGATTTACTCTACTAAACAATGCCCATATATCTCAGAATGATCCTAGATCTATTATGTCTAATCAAAATCGAGTACATAGTCCCCCAATGAGTGAACAACAGGCCTGACCCATTGAGGATAATTTACTGGAAACTGAGTCTGACCCCTCAAGTGGAAAGGGGCTTTGTATACTATCAGGGAATATTGTGGACATTTCAAATAAGTAGAGAGATGAGGAATTGGAGTTTATTAAAGTAGCACATATATTATGTTCACAAGAAACGTGGCATGGGTCATTGAATAATATATGCCTAAATGATTATTATGTAATCAGTTCCCCAGGAATAAGGAAAAAATATTAGAAAGAACATTGGGGGGTTCTAACTTTTATTAAATTAGGGATATTTACCAAGCACACCATTCTTAAAGTTGAACAAAATTATATCATAGTACTGTTAGAACATGAAGTGTCACCAGTAATCATTTTAAATGTGTATATTCCCCCTAGGCAATCAAAATATTATAAAGAAAGTAACTGGAAGGTCTTGGATAACATATTGACAGATCTTTAATTTAAATTCCCTCAATTGGATATATTCATTTTGGGGGATTCGAACACCAGAATAGCAAAGTTTGATGATATTTTGAATAATTCAATGTATAATCTAATGTTTGAAAATATCCCAAGATCCTCTATGGATATAAAAATTAATAAATCAGGAGCTGCCCTATTAGAAATATTAAAAAGCCATCATTTCTACCCCTTAAATGGCAGATTGAAAGGGGATATGCAAGGGAACTGCACATACATAAAAAGTATGGGTATGTCTTTATTGGATTTGGCTTTGTGGTATGGGAATATTAGAAAGTGGCAACATTTACAAATACCAGTTCATCTTGAAAGTGATCACTACCCTTTTCAATATGGGGTAATTTAGAAATAATGAGTGAGGATAGGCATATATACTATATGGGACAAGGTCTCCATGAAGTGAAATATAAAAAGCGTCTCAAGTGGAATATTGAGTTGGAGCTAAAAATAAAGGCGCAAAACGATTCTCGGGTAAATAATATATTGGTGAATTATCAATATCATCAATCAGCCAAAGAAATATGGATTTAGGTGATGGAAGTTTTTAATGTAGTAAGAGATAGTCTCTACAAACAAGTAATAAAGAAAAAAAAGGCTTACCAATTCAAGTAAGGGTGGATGGTTTGATGTAGAATGTAATCAACGAAAAGCAGCACTTACGGGGAAGGCTAGAGCCATAAGATATTCTAAAAATGGGAAGGATTTTAAAGTATTGAACCAGCAAAGAAAAATGTATAAACCATTACAAAAAATAAACAACAATACTATCATGATAAATGGAGGGAAATGCTAGAGTGCAATGTTAAAAGAGATAATAAAACGTTTTGGGCCTTAATGGAAAGGGTTACAAATGACTCTTCATCCTGCTTAGATATATATATATATATATATATATATATATATATATATATATATATGAAGAACAGTGGCTAAGATATGTTTCTCAAATCTATAATGGTGAAGAACAATGACTAGACCAGAAGAAATTTGTTGGGAATAATATACTAATAACCAGGCAAGAAATGTATATGCCCCTGAGGAACATGAGATGTAATAAAGCACCAGGGCTGGATAATATACCTGTAGAAGTGTTCTTGACTAGTGCAAATACATGGATTGATCTATTTCTGATCACTTTCAATAAAATAATTAGGGAATCATTTACTCCATATTCTTGACAAGGAGCCATTATCATTCTGATACACAAAAAGGGTAGTTTTCAGGATCCAGCTATGTACAGGCTGATTAGCCTTCTTGACACTTCGTTAAAGATTTTTTCAACAATTAAACTACAAAAACTTCTGGGGGAACTAGAAAGGACTGGGGAGGTTAAATAAAATGCAAGCAAGATTTAGGAGGGACCATAGTTCTGTAGATAATTGTTTTATCTTTTTACATTTAATTGAGAAATATACCTACTTGAGAAAGCAAAACCTATATATATATATATATTGTATGTTGATTTTAAATCTGCATTTGACATAGTGAACCGACAAATATTTTGGAAAATCCTGTTGAAAAAAGGTATTGACAAACAATTGATACATATTATAAGTAAACTGTATACGGATTCTTGGACTAGAGTAAGAACAGGTGTCAGTGGTCAATTGTCACAGCCTATTTCTATTACTAGGGGAGTAAAACAGGGTTGTGTACTGGACCGGACTCTTTTCTCTATCTCTATAGCAGATTTTGATTTGTCTCAAACAGATTCCCCAAAAATAGCAGATGAAAATTGTGCTGTCATGGCATTTGCAGATGACATCTTCCTATTTTTACTTACCAAAAAAGGTTTGCAAAGTAAAATAAATCTTTTGGAGATTAAAACATGAGAACTTAAGCTTCAAATAAATGTTTCAAAAACAAAACAAATTGTTTTTGGTGGTAAAAGAGATATTGGACAATGGAAGATGGGAATGCAAATTATTTCCACTACAACAGTATATACATATTTGGGAGTGGCATTCACAACAAATAGTCTCTGGAGTAAACATAGAGATAAGGTTATGATTACGGCAAAGAAAACAGCTCTTGCCTTGAACAAATTTAATTATTTATATGGAGGTATGTCTTTGAAGCCACTACTTGAAGCCATTAGAGCAAACTACATGGCTCAAATTCTCTAAGCTGAAGAGGTATGGGATATTAAATAAAAATATAATCTAATGGTTCCCATACATAAAGTGTTAAGAAGAACAATGGGACAAATTCCACTCCTTTCCAGCCCATTGTATGAGGGCAGAGACAGGTATAAGTAACATCAAAGCTAGCTTTGATATAAAAAAAATTTCCTTCATTTGAGTAGGCTTCAAGACACGAGAATAGTTAAAAAATGTTTGACGGAAAAAAATGATTGATTTATTAGAGGTTGTTATATAGCCAGATGGCTGCACAATATATATGTATTTCCAGATCAATATCACATGAATTTTTTAAAAAATATATAGAAGAAAACATAAGGTTAAGTATACAGTATAAGAGTTATATTTCAAATAAAGTAACTGATTTTTGGAGGAAAAGGGATTTGGAGGACATTAAAAAGTTTGCTTATTCCCCTTGGTTTGCAGAAAACTGCAGAAATAAATCTAATCTTCAGTACTATCTTGGGGTGCTTATAGATAAGAACCTAAGAAATGTCTTTATAAGATATAAATTTGAAAGCTTTGATAGTAATGTGCTAGCAACAAGGTATACTAAAGAGAAAGTTATTTCGACTGACTGTGATTGTGAAGTAGGTGGTAGGGAAAACCTTCTGCATATACAGTGGGATTGCCCAAGATATAGTGAAACTAGAAAGATTCTTGTGAAAACCATTTTTCAGGTTGACTCAATTGACCAAATGGTAATGGAGAAGGTTCTCCTAACACAAATTTGTATGTATTCAAAAGATCTGGTAACAATTAAAGCTTTGGCAATCTTCTTCTAAAATGCATAAAGAATTAAGAAATTATGCAAAAGGGGAATTGATTGAAAGTGCTAGGAGAAATAAATAGTTGAAAAGACACTTCCAGTAAATTTGTAAATGTTTAGGGAAATTGATTTTAACCTTTTGATGTATTTCAGAAAGCATGTAGTATATGTGTGACTAGTTTTTTTTAGATATTTATGTATGTGCATGTATATGATATTGTCTTTTTAAAAATATATGTTTATGTGTATTGTATTTGGATTGTAATGACTTATTGTTGAACAATGAAATTGTACCTACCTACCAATACTTCTGTAGAGAAAGCAAATCATCTAAACTAACAGTCAATACAAAAAGAAAATCTTAATTATGTTCATGGTAAAACTTTATAAAGAGGTGCATATATCTTTATGTCTGTTCACAGCCTGATTTCAGTTTATTATTTTTTTTACTCTATCAAAACATAAATAAATAAAAAATAAATACATACATACATGCATGCATACATACGTATGTACATAAATGCTCATAATAAGCACAAATCCCCCTGGGGTATTAAAAAAAATGTAATTAATCAGATAGCATTTGAAACTTAAAGTTCTTTCAAAAGTTTTTTAAAATACACATTTTTTTATTTTAGCATTTAATTATCTGACGTCGATAGTGGCAAGCTGATGCACACAAGTGGACTGATTTTGTTGTTTGCTGATGTAGTTATTACATCTTTTGGTGTGTCTTCATTAAAGGCCAACATAGATGGACTATCAGCAAATTGTGATTCTTGTATTATCTTAAATTTCATGTAATGATTTCTAACAGTAGATCTAATGGCCTATCTATTTCTTATGGTATCTAACCTATTTAACATATGTAATGCTTGAGTTAGTCATGGTCACTAGGTTTTATGCCTGCATACCACAAAATTGCATGGAATGTACCTGTTTTCAATGGGATTTGCTGTCACCATTGTGTTCAACTCTTGTCTATTTAAATAAAACAATTTTACAAAGAAAAAAATAATATTGTGTCCACTTCTCTCTGGTAATGTCTGAAGGACATTGCATCACCATCTATCTTCCTCCATAATATCACAATGGCATCATCTTGGAAGGAGGCTGAACCATACAGTCATGTTCTGTTTCTCTTTCACCATGGGGAAAGTCATGGCAACCTGTCTACTGCTCCGACGCAACTAAATTTTGTTTTCAGTCCTTCACTGAAATAATTACTGAACTAGGTATACTATTATTGTCCACACACTGTACAACGCAAACAATTTAACAATAAAATCCAGTCAGATCATCTCCCAAACTACATTTACTGGGGTACAGGGCATGTATGGCACTCAGTCGACCTTAATATTATCATTTTATGAAATGGGGTATAGACATACACATGCCCAGAGCAAGAAGGCTAGGGCTAAGAAACTGATCTGGTTGAGCAAGGAGGTCATAGAAATGGTAAGGAGGAAAAGAGATGCCTTTAGGAAGTACAAGAAAACAGGGAGGGGGAGGACAGGGAGGAGTACTTGACAGAATCGAAGGAGGTGACAAGGGCACTAAGGGGAGCCAAAGCATCTACGGAACTCAGGCTGGCACAAGGCATTAAGAAGGGGGAGAAGGACTCTTTAAGTACATCAGGGAGAAAAGAGCTGTAAGGACCACATAGTAAGGATTAGGAAGGAGGGGGTTGGGTGGAAGCAGAGGTGCGATAAGGCGGAAGCACTAAATGAGTACTTGCCTGCTAGTATTTACTAAAAAGAAGAGGGGGGTGACACCCAAGGTGAGAGAAATGGCAGAAGGGGGAGTGGTGACAGATGGGGAAATCATGGAGATCAGAGTTTGAGAGGGTTTGAAGGCACTGAGGGTGGACAAGCGCCAGGCCCAGACGGCATCCACCCCAGGGTACTGAAGGAGCTGGCAGAGGTCCTGCAGGACCTTGGCAGACCTATTTAATGCCTCACTACATTCAGGGTGTGTACCTCAGGACTGGAGGATGGCTCATGTGGTGCCCTCCACAAGAGTGCCCCAAGGGATGAACCGGGAAACTACAGACCAGTGAGCCTCACATCCATCGTGGGTAAGCTAATGGAGACTATCCTGAAGGAGAGGCTGGTGGCCCTCCTAGAGGCCAAAGGACTACAGGACAGCAGACAGCATGGCTTCATATGTGGCAGATCCTGCCAAACCAACCTGGTCCAGTTCTATAACTGGGTAACTAGGCAACTGGACAGGGGCCATGCAGTGGATGTCCTGTATCTGGACTTCAGTAAGGCATTCGACTCAGTGCCACATGGAAGGCTGGGAAGGAAGTTAGTAGGCACAGGGGCGGGTGCAAAGCTGGTGAGATGGGTAGGAAACTGGCTGCTGGGAAGGCAACAGAGGGTGGTGCTGGGTGGGGAGCTCTCACACCCAAGGGCAGTGACGAGCGGTGTTCCACAGGGCTCAGTGTTGGGACCAGTGTTGTTTGGGATATTCATTGCAGACATATCATGGGACATCAGGAGCAAGATCAGTCTATTTGCTGATGATACCAAGGTAGGCGCGGTGGTGGATGACCTAGGGGGATGGCAGGGGTTGCAGGATGATCTGGCAAAGCTTGAAACCTGGTCAGACACCTGGCAACTGGGCTTTAATGCCAAAAAGTGCAAGGTGCTGCATTTTGGGATGAAGAACCCAAGGAGGAGTTACCAGCTAGGGGAGTGCAGCTAGCCCAGACAGAGGAGGAGAAGCATCTGGGTGTGCTCATTACAGGGTCAATGAACAACTCGGCACAATGTAGGAAGGCAGCTGCAAAGGCCAACAAAATGCTGGGTTGTATTGCAAGGGGTATATCCTCGAGGAGGGCGGAGGTGATTCTGCCACTGTATAGGCCATTAGTTAGATCACACCTGGAGTACTGCGTGCAGTACTGGCGTCCATATCTGAAGAGGGACATTAAGTTACTGGAGGGGGTGTAGAGCCATGCAAAGATGATCAAGGGGCTGGGGACTCTATCATACGAGAGGAGGTTGAAGGAGTTGAACATGTACTCACTTGAGGAGAGGAGAGACAGGGGTGACATGATTGAAACCTTTAAATACATGAAAGGAATAAACAAGACAGGTACAGAGGGGCTGTTCAAAGTAAGGGATGGGAGGGCCACCAGCGGCCATGATATGAGACTGGAGTGAGGAAGGTTCAGGAGGGAGATGAGGAGACACTTTTTTACAGAGAGGGTGGAATGCATTACCGACTGAAGTGGTATGCAGTAGAACAGTGGACTGCTTCAAATGAGGATGGGACAGGACAAGGGGGAGGGTTAATGAAGGGGAAGGGTGGAAGGGAGGGGCAGCTGCAGAATAAGGAGTGCTAGCTGCACATTCGAGCAGACTTGATAGACCTCTAGGCCTTTATCTGCTGGCAAATTTTGTATGTTCGTATGTGCACACTCATTTGTGCAAATACACATATCACAATAACATTTGCCTTTCATTTTAGAAATCTTTGCCTTACAAGATGTTCACTGAGGAAGAAAATATGAAACCAGAAACTCACAAAACTGGTCATATTTCAGGAATACTGAAAGAAATAGTGGTACTAGTGCTTGAGAAGTTATTGGCTTCTCCTGCTGGAAAAACCCACAAGTATAAGGAATGAGAAAGTCATCAGAGAGATGAACAATTGTCTCAGGCTATAAAATTACCTCAAAATTCCATACAGCACATTGACTGTTAAAATAAGATTTCATATAATTGGTAGGCAGGGGACAAGGGGAGGTGCTACAGGGACAAGCAAAAGGAACTGGGCCAGAGATACATTGGCAAAACTGAAAGTAAAAAAATAAATGTTGCATCATTTTACAAGGATCTGTGTATCTACATGATGATTGGTCCATTAATATGAAAAAAAGCTACTACTAATAAAGAAATGGTCATATGTCTTGTTGATTTTTATAGTGACCAGGAACATTTTTTTAAATGTAATATTTGGACTGCACAGCTTCTATTTCATCAATTTTCTGTATATATCTCCATTTTCTGTACTACTAAGAACATCTATATGAAAACAGGATCATTGTCACCCAGATTTCTTCTCCTCTCCTCTCCTGCTTTAACTTCTGTTTGTGACACCACAATGTTTTGCTGTTGAAATGAATATAACACCACAAACAGAGGATTGTATCTTGATTGGAGGTTGCTGCAAGAGGACCAGTGCCAAAGATTCTGTTTCACTCTAATGTCCTCAGTTAAAAGAATGAGGGGAGATGTAATTACAGAACATTAATTAAATATAAGTTAAACTGTATGTCAATATATTTTATTTATTTATATAGTTTTTGTTGATGGGGAAAGTAGAGTTAGTACTGCCTTCAGTATTTTCATTTTTGTTTTGCAATTTATACATTTATAATAACACATAAGAATACCTAATGACATGCTGTAATAGGGTAGCAAACTGGCCTGATTTGCAGGGAACACTCAGAGAGAGAAGACTGTACTATTTAAATAAAATAAAAACTGCTTTACTTTCAGCAACACACAAAAAGGAAAAAAGTTTGCATTCCGCTTTACAAAATGGTTCTTACAGTTTAGTTTCTGGCTGTATCAAAAAACAAAGCAGAAAAACAAAAATGATAAAACCTTTTTACCCCTTGTTCACCCTCCCCTTCATTGGGCTCAGGTGTTCCTTGTTCTCACTCCCCCTCAACACTTACTCTCTATTTAAGGGACAGCCAGAAATTAGAACATGCAGTGCACTGAAGTCTTAAAAGGCCCTCTCTAAAGCATGAGGGATTTGTTTTAAACCTCTTCCTAGCCCTTGACAAAAAAAACATGCTGCTATGGCTTTGTGATGGGATTGATGAGTGTAGGTAGTGTGATGGACATATATTCTGTTACATACCCTCCCCCCTCAGAGCCATGCCCATGGAATGCTCAGGAAGGGCCTCCAAGGAACCACCCTCTCTATAAAAAAATCTGCATATCCATGCCAGGCACCTGACCTGTGGTGCACATCAAAGGAAAATGGACGCAGTGCAAATAATCACCAGGTGACATGAGCATTGGTGTCCCACATGGTATGTTACTACTTTGGGGGTCATGATCTGTGATGAGGGTGAACTTCTATCCCAGCAAGTAGCATAGTGTAAACACTGTCCATTTTACTGCCAAATACTCTATTTCCTGTGTGATATAGCACTATAGCTGGGGAAACAGTTTGTGAGATAAATACAGGATGGGGTGAAGTCCATCCTCAAAGTCTTGTGATAACCCTGCCTCCAACCCCACCTCACACATGGCTGCGTACAGAATGAAGGCATACTTCAAATCCAGAATTTGAATGACTGGCCCTTCACACAGCACATTTTTGATGGCCAAAAATGCCATCTGACAATCAAGTGACCAGTGAGCTTTCCTTGGGGCGGCCTTCTTAGGTCAGTCAGTGGAGCAGCAAGGATCACAAATTCTGGAGTAAACTTTCTGTAATGCCCCTCAAGTCCAAGAAAATACCTAAGTTGCTTCTCGTCAGCTGGGAAGGGGACTGTCGACTAGGGTCTTTACCTTGTCAATAACTGGGTGAATGTGGCCATTCCTAATGATATACCCGAAGTATTTTGTCTACTGCCATCCTGAGCTGCACTTTTGTGGCATTGGTTGTGAGACTTGTCTCCCTGAGGGATTGAAGTACCACAACCACATCCAATTGGTTGCTTTCCAAATCAGTGCTAAATAAAACAACAATGCCCAGGTATGCTGCTGTATACAACCCATGGGAATGAAGGATGTTATCCATTATTCACTAGAATATGATAGGGACTCCATACAATCTGAAGAGAAGCATTGTAAATGTATGTAGACCAAACGGGGTGACAAAGGCCTTTTTTCCATGAGACTAAGGAGTTAAAGGAATTTGCCAATTCCTCTTGGTCATGTCCAGGGTAATGATGTAATGGGCCTTCATATCAATCCAGAAGTTTGTTTACCCTTGGCAAAGGTTATGCATCAAATGTAGATGCAGCATTAACTTTATGGATGTCTATACAACTCCAGGTAGTGCCATTTAATTTTGGGACTGGCGCAATAGGGCTAGACCATTCACTCCAGGATTCCTCAATGACTCCCAATTCCAGCGGAGACTGGATTTCCTCCTGTACTTTCTCAGATTATTTCTGGTAGTCTGTACTATTGTTGGTGGATCTGGACAACTGGGTTTGTGGCTATGTGATGCTGGATCACCTGAGTTGATTCTGGCTTCTGGAATAATATATCCCCAAAATTCTCTTTCAGTCCCTGTGCTTCTTGCTTTAGGGTCTGGTTGAGCCTGTCATCCACTGGGATGGTGCTTGGTTTCTTTAGAATTGTAGGGCCTATGTTTAGGGTTTTATTCTCAATATCCTCATCCATTATCTGACTTGAAGTCCCTTTAGGATCTTCTGTGTCAATGAATACTATCTCCCATCTGTCCATGGTTTCAACAAATTATCATAGCAATTTTTTTTTTCCCCAGTTTTAAGAATTCATAATCAACTGGTCCCACCTTTCAGAGTATCTCGTATGGTCCCCACCATTTGGCTAGTAGTTTACTTTCAAGAGCTTGGCAACAGAATTAGTAGTCTGTCACCAGGCTTTTTTTCCCAATTGTTTAACTGGGAGAGGCACACTAAGCTGAAAGCTTGTTTACAGGTGTGACCTGGGAGCATAGTATTTATTTATTGATCGGTCATTTGACCATTGCAAGAATAACATACAAAAAAAACCAGTCATACAGTCATATCCTTAAACAGAGCTTGAAAACTTAAAAGGAAAAAAAAGAATAAAAGACAATTCCATATTAAAAGAAACAGCATATAAATATTTTGCAGTGACATCAGATAGCATGAGTCCTAAAATGTTATCCATCAGAGTAGTAATAAATAGTAACAGTTATAAAACAGAAATTGTCATTTTCAATAAGAATCATATAAAAATATAATTATTTTGCCAAATCAGCAGAACATCAATAATAAAATCCCTAACATATATTCTCTATATGATTGTAAGCCCATAAGGATACAATTACAAATAAAGCAAATCCTACATTAAAGTACAGACAAAAGTCTGTTCATTTACCCAGACAGCGTTTTTCTTCCTTCTAAACTGGATTTATTTATTTTTTGTTAAATATTATGCCAAATTCTCCACAATATATACAAATAAAAATCTATTTAATTGTACATGCAGCATATTTCTTTCTCCTAATCTGAATTATTTATATTAAGTATAGTGCCAAGTTCTCTAAAATATATACATTCTCAGAATTAAATAATAAGTCTAAGATGTATCTTGTTGGCATTATCAAGGAGTCAATGAAGGTGCTTAAATACTTAACTCTCAGATTATTGTACCATGTACATGCAAATATAACATGATGCACATTTTCTGGTTATTTTATCTCACATTGACAATTAATTGAAATGTAACTGTCATTCTTGTATTTTGTTAGAAGTATGTTGCTGGGGAATGTTTCAAATCTGAATTGCGTAATAATTCTCCTATAATCTGGGTTATATAGGTTTGTTAAATAGTATTTTAAACTATGTTCTTGAGTATTTTTAGACAGCCAAGTATAAGCTCTTAATATCGTAAGAGATTGTAAATCCATCTCCTTTGCTTTCTTTGTTATTGTATCTGTTATAACTTTATAGGATGCTGTAGTGATAGTAATGCCTTTTTCAAGATAGGTACCTAGATATGTTAAGCCATAGTAACCTAGGAGTTCCTCTACTTCCATGAGCCAATTTCTGTATTTATTTCTTGTCCATATTTGCTTTTCAAATAAAGCATCTTTCATAATTTTATGTTCCACATTTAGGGTTAATTTCAACCAAAATCTTAATATCTTAATATGAATCAAGGCATTTATGCCTATCTGACCCACCTGAGATCTTACTAGGGAATTTGGGGTACCAAGGGGACCCCCAATAATTGCTTATATGCTTTATTTAGGACTATATCAAGGTCTTTAGGGATGATAATCCCCATGATTCAGCTCCACAGAGACCCTGATTAATAACTTTAGCAATAATAGCCTTCAGCATTGGTTCAGCAGAGGACCCCCCATATCTATAATTAAATCTTTTAAGACCCATAACCGATTTATTCATTTTATTAGAAGTTGGTTTAATGTGTTTATTCCATTTTAAGTTTGCAGAGAATGTGACACCCAAGTAGGTAAATTCTTTAACAAAGTCAATAAGTGACCCAGCCAATCATATTTTCATATATCTGGCAAGAAGATGAGGTTATTCTGTTCTCTTCCTGAGTTAAACCTACTTTTTCTAGTTTTTCTAAATGTGGAATTATTAAAGTCTGCACGTGATCTCGAGCGTTAATTCTACTAGCTTTTTTCCTACAATTGCTAGATTTTTTTGTTTCTCAATATTCATTTTTTTTGTTATCTTTTATTTTCCTTTTCTTTGGTTTACCCCATCCTTCTTTACATGGGTGTGAGTTTTTGCATTGTATACTGTTTTGACACTTCTTGTCATCATTAGTGAAGTTGTTAAATCATCCTTTTGTTTTACTTGTTTCCCTGCCATCTTTATCATAGACAGTTCAGAATTAGGTAAACAACCGTAGTACCAAAGGTATACAAATGGAGAAAAAGTTGTAAAGAAAATATATCCAGCAGTAGAATCAATCCATATGAGTATTAATTCAGATAATTTCTTAAAGGAGGCCCACTAATCAATAAATGCTAGGTCCTGCTTTGCTATTATTAGTAATATTTACAAAAAAAGGTTGAGAGAAATAACTTACTTGATAATAAGAAACGGAGCTCCTCTGAGCAATGGCTGTCATGCTGTAACTTTGGGAGGAATGTCAATCTAAACCTAGATCCTGATTCCAACCTTGCGCTGAAAAAAGCTCCAGACAAGAATCAGCTGCAACTCAACAGCCAATCGGGAGCTTCTCAAGTGCTCAGGACTAAGTGCCAATAACCCAATAACCCAATAGCCCAATGACCCAGTAACCAAATAATCCTCTGAGGATAGGGAAAAAACTATCACAGGCAAAGGCTCTCAAGTACTCCTTTTAATCAATTACAGTTTAGGGTAGGTATGTTTATCTGCCGACAAAGGAAGTCAAGGAGAACTATGACTCATACAATCTCCCACAAGTTTAGGTGCTTTCAAGTATTTTCAGGTACTTTACTGATTAATAAAATGCCTGAGATAGTTATAAGTCTCCCAGAGTTAATTTAATGGCAGATTAATTTTTTATCCCATAACTCTATTTATCTCAATTATCCTATTACGCCCCTTGCCTCGCTTGTTTTTTATAAAAAAAATGCCGATTACTCCGGTTGCTAGCACCTCGTAACTGACATTTAGCAAATGTTATATAGCTACTCCACATGGCTTTCCCCTAAATACACAAGTTATCACAAGTACTAACTCCAGCCTCCCCTTTCATATGAACCACAAGCCTCACAAGACTCATAGCTCACAACTCACCATTCTAATAAGAGCTGAATAAGCACTGGTTAGAACCCACTTTCCCAGAATGGGACAAGTTAAAATATATATATATATATATATATATATATATATATATATATATATATATGAGTCAGTATAGCAGAGTAGTATGTTTCAGTGATAGTCAGATGATAATCAGATATGGCTACAGACTATTATGAAATAAAAATAAAACACTCTGAAACACTCTAGGAGGCTATTTTGTTCTAAAATCTGTTCTTTAAAAAGTTCTTTAAATAGCTGTATCAAACAAGCGGTAGCCAGAAAGCGAAAAAGTTTGTGTTTCTTCGCACTTCTTCTCTCCTGTTTCTCTCTCCTACTTTACTCTCCTATACGCTCTGATCAAAGTAGCCCAGTGGTCCAGCCATTCCTGCTTCACAAATCTCAAAACTCCAAAATGCTTTCTAGTTTGTTCTATTCATTCAGTCACTCCAGGCACAGCATCTTCTTTTCTTGGACCCTCTGCAGGGTCTCCCCAGCACCCTAAATGGCGGCGGCTCCTCCACCGCAAGGACTCCAGACACCAGACACCAAACTGTAGGGAGATAAACGAGAGAAAGAAAGCACCAGGAAAACCAAGGGCAAACAAAGTCAGTCTGGAAAGAGCAGTAGAGTATAAAAATGGTGGCACACCTTTTCTTAAAATTAAATAAGCTTCTCACTGGTCCTGCTTGTGCAGATCCTCAGCATACACAGTGTGCTGCCATCTTGGATCTCCTCTGCCCACGACAACTCCGAGTCTGTTGGTAGTTTGTAGCTGCAACCTGGGAGCATAGGGAAGTTAAGTGACTTATTCGGGGTCACACAGTGTGCAAGTGGGGGGGTGAGATTCAAACCATGTCTCCAGATTTGTAGCGTAGAGCCTTAAACTACTGTGATTTAAAGCCTCCCATTGCCTGGCCCCTTGGTTATAGTACTCTGCTTGGGTTTCCAGTGCTTTTATTAAATTTTCTTTGACAAATCCGCCAACCATGTCCAATATTTTTTCTTATTTGTAATACGTATTGGAGCACATTAGGTAGACTAGTGGCTAGGGGTGTGTGAAAAAAAAACAACTTCTGCAGGCAGAATTTAAGCAGAAGTCTAACTTCCGCTTCCAGAAAACTTCAGAAATCAATTTCTGAACTTTCACAGAAATTCTGCCTGCTATGCACCCCACTTTACTGTGGTGATTAGGCTGATTCCTCCCCCCTCGATTGTACCCCAATTGACTAAAATAAAGAAATAAATCCCCGGTAACTAGTGGTCCCTCCCCCAACCTGATCACCCACCCCCAAAGTATTTATATTTAAAATATTTTTTCCCTGATGAGCTAGTGGTGGTTATTGAATGCTCCTCCCTCTATTTATTCAAATCCCAATCCCCAGTATTTTATTTTGTAAACATATTTTGTGGTGGTCTAGTGGCCCCCTGCACCCCTCCCCACCCTTACAGGTAGTGTCACATCCTGGCTCCGCCATCCTGAAATGGAGTGGGCCACCAGCACAGACCTCTGCTCTCCTCCACTGCTGACAGCTCACAGAGATTTCAATGAATGAGCACATGCTGTACACACATGTGCTCATTCAATGAAATCTCAGTGGACTGCCAGTCGTAAAGGAGAGCAGAGGGCTGTGCGGGTGGCCAGCTCCATTTTGGGATGGGGGAACAGAGTGGAACACTACATGTTGGGGTGGGGAAGGGTGCGGGGGGCCACTAGGCCACAAACATTTGGAAGTTTTCTGATCCAGCACAGGCAGACGCTTGGAAACTTCCACGAAGGTTGCCACACTTGTGCAAAAGTTCTGCTTAGGTAGAAATGGCAACTTTCGCACATCTCTACTAGTAGCCTGTTTTCCCCACGTATCTTTTATGAGATCCAACATCCCTTGAAGGTGAAATCCCAGTGGAGGACTGCTGCACCTCCACAAAGGCAAACTTTAAATAGGGTAACAATTCATCCCAGTTTTTTACCTCAGTTGACATGAATTTATAGAGCATATCTTTTAATGATTTATTAAAACATTCCACTAAGCCATTGGTCTAAGTATGGTACTGATGTCCAGATGAACTTTAACCTTCAGTAAAGCATACACCTCCCTCATAAGTTTTGACATAAAGTTGGTGCCTTGATCAGTTAGGATCTCCTTTGGCAGCTCAACTTGGGAACACACGTTTATCAACTCTTTGGCCACTGACCAGGCTGTAGTGAAATGTAGCAGAATAGCCTCAGGGTAAAGGGTGGCATAATCTGTTACAACAACCTAGGGATAACCCCTAGGGCATAGGATCACAGAAGTTTAGTGGAGGATGAGGGGGAGGTAGTGACAGTCACTAAATAGGAAAGGGACCTTGAAGTTATCATATCTAATGACCTCAAAGAGGCAGGGCAGTGTGACAAAGCATTGGGTAGGGCCAGTGGGACACTGGGATACAGGAATGCATTGGGAGATGTATCTCCAGCAGGAGGTGGTGTTGCCACTGTATTGCTCACTTTTGAGACCCCACTTAGAGTATTGTGTCCAGTTCTGGAGGCTTCAGCTCAGAAAGGAAATAGGCATGGTGGAGTCAGTTAAGAGAAGAGAAACTAAAATAGTGCAGGGGTTGCATCAAAAACCATACAAGGAGAAACTGAGGGATCTCAATGGGCATACTCAGGAACGGGGAAGAGCTAGAGGGGGCATTATAGAGACTAACAGCTACCTCATGGGGGTAAACAGGGTGCAGAAAGGGAGTCTCTTTCAAATGAGAAAGAGCACCAGAACCAGAGGTCATGCAATGAAGTTGGATGGGGGAGGTTTAAGAGGGATGTGAAGAAGGGCTACTTCACTGAAAGAGTGGAACAAACTTTCAGTGGGAACAGTGGAGATGAAAACAGCACAGGACTTCAAGCATGCATGGGATAGACATATGGAAATATTTTATTATTTATTTATTTAGTTAGTTAGTTTTTGTTGACCGGGTAAGTAAACTAGACAAATCCTGCCTATTTTCAGGCATGACCTGGGGGATAGGCATACAGACGAATGCTAACTGACCTTGAACCAGATTAAGCTATTGGTGGTATTTTTAGTGAATGAGGGAAATTTTTCCAGGACACCGGGGAAATTCCCCTACTCGTTTGCATCTTGCTGACGAGAGAGAGCACTGTTGTGCAGCCTGGAGAGGCTGCTCAGTGTTCTCTCACTCTACGATGGAGAAGGAGGTAGCTGTGTCAGGCTCGTCAGAGCCTGATAGAGATATGCTGGTAACTGAGGAGACTTCTTTGCGGGACACTATTTCTACTCAACGATCACCGGAGCAGCTTCAGACTGAGTCACAGTCTGATTTGGGGGTTACTGACCTTGGAAATTTAATGGAATCCACTTCTTCTGCTCCATCTCCCTTGAAACCTGCCATAAATAAATCTTTACAGTCGCTGGAAGCGGGTCGACTGAATAACGCTAGCGCACCACCGGAAACAACGGAGGGGATTCATTTGGGAGTGCACTCGCCGTCTGGTTTGTCGAGCGATCAGGCTGTGGTTTCTATCGTTTCCCCTGCTCAACCGAGTACCTCTCAAAGGATCAGGCAACAGTTTGGGTTGCCACAACGTAAACTTTCGTATCCCACTATGGACTGGTCATCGGAGGAAGCTCTAAAGGACTCGGGATGGACTCAGACATCTACAGGTCAATGGATTCCTGATCCTGCTTGGAAAGACTGCTCACAACCCTATCCTATGCATGCCAATGTTACTACATCACTGAGCTCAGGTATGGACTGCCATGAGAAGGGGGGGGACGCTGTTATAGCTGCGCAGGATTTAAGTGAACGTTCTTTGGCCTTTTCTAGGCCAAGTTCATTGGGGGTATTGAAAAACTTATACCTACAATACAGGATGATTCCTCTACTTTTCCTTCAGAAGCTCGACCTAGCTTACAACAATCTAGAGTTACGATGTCTGAACTGTTTAAAAATAAACTGGAACAAGCCCCTAGAAGAAACGCAGTTCGTCTGCGTTATAGGGGTGGTTTACAAACCCACCCTGATAGATATTATGTTGCAAATACTTTACTGAAGGGCTCAATGAATTTCTTTCCTGTTGATATTTTTGCACTGATTCATATTTCAGGTGAAGATTCTTTTGATATCAGTTTTAAGACATCTCGTGGTTTGGAAAAATTCTGGGATAAATATTCTACTTTGAAATCTTCCCCCCTCTGGGTTCCTTACTATGCTCTGCCCCTTACGAAGCCCATGATTCACAGTTATGTTTAGAAATGAAGGGGTGAATGTTGGCAATATTTATCACTGGTTACAAAAACGATGTGAGGTTCTGGGTCCCCCGAAGCTATCTTAGACCTAGAAGGCATTTGGACGGGAAGTTGGAAATTTAAGGTAAAACTAATTCAAGCGGATGGTGACGTAGTGCATTTGCCTAATAGCTTTTTTTTAGGTAAGGATAGGGGAGTCTGCTTCTATAGCGGACAACCTCGTGCATGCTATAAATGTGGCGCTCGAACTCATCTTAGCAGCTCCTGTGACCTACTGAAATGTCCTCTGTGCGGGGGGTTTGGGCATTCGGTAGATAGATGTCAAAATATCTTCCAATGTAATTTATGTGGTGAGAAAGGTCATGCCTTTCACCAATGCCCGTGGGCCACGCACAATAAATCAGGGGGTTGGGATTCTGATGACTTAGTTCATAAGGCTCAGGCCAAAAAGAGTGATGGTGATACTCCTTTGGTTTCATCTGAAGGGGATGGTGGCCCACTACAGGAATCTAAGGATAGGCCCCTCTCGTCTGACATTGAGGTGGCCCCTTCAATTATAGATTCTGTTTCTACACTTCCTGTGCTTTCTGTTACTTCTGATAAATCAGATTCTTAAACAGCATCTTCCTCTATGCACCCCCCTTTGAGACTGTTAAGTCTTGAAGGTTTACTAGAGCCTGTATTAAACACTCATCTGTTACTCCCGTTTTGGTTGATAATTTTTTCTCTCCCTTACAAGGAGAGGGGAAGGAATTGGACTTGGAATCGGATACCTCTCACTGCTCAGAATTAATTTCAGATGAGGAGGATAGCAAAACTACTGAACTTGCTAAAGAAAAAAAGGGAAAGAAGGGTAAAAAAAGGAAGGCAAGTTTCTCTCAGATGTCTGGGTCCTGAATTTATTGCTTTATATCATGGCTACGCTTAAAATAGCTTCCTTCAACATGTGTAGTATTAAAAATTTTAAGAAAAGACTTGCACTCCTTTCTTTTTTTAGTACTTTACAAGTTGATATCATTTTTTTGCAGGAGACTAGATTGTCTTCTCTTGCTGAAATTACTCAAGCACAGAAAAGGTGGGTGTGGGGACCTTCTTTTTGGACGTTTGGACCAGATGTAGCCGATGGTCTAGGTATTCTTTTTACCTCTACCTTTTTTAGGATTTCCAAATTAGTGGATCTCTGTCCTGGGCGTGCTCTGCTTTTGGATTGTACTTTTCAAGATTTTGAGTTTCGCCTTATAAACATATACGCTCCACAAACAAAGACTGCACGAATTAAATTATTTGAGGACATTAAACCTTTTCTTTATACCAGACGACACGTCATTTGGGGAGGTGACTTTAATTGTGATATTGATTTTAAATTTAAAGGGGATTCTCACAAAAAAATGTATTGTGATTCTCTTGCCTTACCACAGATTGTCAAAAATGCTGGCGTATCGGATGTTTATAGGGCACTACATGCTACAGGGGGTGCCTCCTACCATAGGAATGTTTTTTCTACCGGTATTGATTTTCTTTTTGTTTCCAAGTTTTTGAAACCCTGTTTTTCTCAAGTAAAGCCAACTGAGTTTTCAGATCATCACCTCCTGACTGGGCATTTAAGTTTAGCTGGGATACCACCTAAAATACCATCAGCAGGCCCTAGATGGTGCCTAAATGTGTCCTTTTTGGAGGAGGGAGAGTGTGTAGCTGATTTACAGAATTTATTTGCAGCACGTTATTCTACCCTCTGCCTTTATGACAATCTCTTTTCGTGGTGGTCTGATACGAAATCTGAGATTAGATCCCTTTTAGTTTCTAAAGGGAAATTTAAAGCTAATTCTCGGTATCTTACTTATTTACAGCATCGGAATCAGTTCTATAAACTGATGTCCTTTCCCCCTGATGATAAACATCTTTTTCAATCTCAGATCACTGAAATTAAGAAACAGATGTTCCTATTTCAATATGATAGGGCCAAATCTCTTGATATGGAGTTCAGGTATGGAGTGCAATCACAGCCAGCTTCTGATCCTTACTCGGCCTGCAAGCAGCGCCTTGATAGGACCCTGATGTTGAGATTATTATCTTCAAATGGTACTGTGGTTACCTCAGATATGGATATGATGTCTGTTGTCCAATCTTTTGTTTCTGACTCCTTTGGGAGGGATCCCAGTAACAGTGATGCCTTGCCAGCCGAGTTTTTGACTTTTCTTCCTGTTATGGATGCCAAATATCAAACCCTTTTACTACAGCCCATTTCTTCCTTGGAAGTAGAAAAGGTTATAAGGTCACTTAAATCAAAAACATCCCCTGGTTTAGACGGTATTCCGAATGAATTTTATAAGAAATTTTTGCCTTTTATGTGTTCCTTCCTCCCCATGGTGTTTAATTTTATTTTGACCTCAGGTTTAAGTTTTCCGGATTTCAGTATCTCTCTATTAAAATTTATTTATAAAAAAGGGGATTCTTCGATACTAATGAATTGGAGGCCCATCAGTCTCCTTAATAGCGATTACAAGATATTTGCTAAAATTCTCACAAATAGATTAGCTTTGGTCTCTGATTCACTTATACATCCGGCACAGTCCTGTGCTATTGCACAGCGAAAGATTCAGCACAGTTTATATCTTTTGAGGGATTTGTTTGAGAATAGTAGTGGGGGTAGAGGGTCAGGATTTATTGTAGCATTGGATCAGATTAAGGCCTTTGATAGAGTTCACCATTCTTACTTATTTAATTTATTGTTGTCTTATAATATTCCGCAGCCTTTTGTACATTGGATTTCTCTACTGTATTCTGATGCAGCAGTTCATCCATTGGTGAATGGTTTAATGGGACCTGCAATTCTAGTGGTTAGAGGGGTTCGGCAAGGCTGTCCACTGAGTCCTCTCTTATATACATTTGTTCTGGATCCTATTATTCATTATATTCAGGGTCACTGTGGTATCATTGGACTTGCCCCTGATATTTCTTTACCAAAGGTGACAATTTCAGCTTATGCAGATGATGTGACCTTGTACATGCAAAATGAGACCTCCCTCCAGACTGCCTTACATTGTTTTCAGACCTGGGGACGATTTTCTGGATCAGAGCTCAATGTAACTAAGAGTTTTATTTTTTCTTTACACTCTGATCAGGATTGTCTTTTTGACACAATGGGTATACCCTTTGCATCTGCACCACGTAAAATCTTAGGGATTTGGTTTGGCTTTGGTGATATGGCTACTTTTAACTGGGAACAACAATTATGTGTGGGTGAAGCTAAAGTTAATTTATGGAAACATTGGAAATTTGGGGGAAAAAAAAGGGTTTACATTGTCAAGACATTTTTGATCTCTGTATTTTTATATCTTAGTTATTTGTACCCACCTCCGGTCTCATTAGAAACCAGAATTTATAGTGTGTTTTTTCAAATGATTTGGGGGAATCGACTGAATCCAGTGCACAGGGATATTACTTATCTACCGGTAAAAAAGGGAGGCTTGGCCATGATTAATCCGATTATATTTTTCCATTCAATTTTTTTATTTAATTCTTTTAGTTTTCTTTGAGGTCAAGATTACCTGCCTTGGCAAGTCTGGTCTCATTTTGCTTGGGATCGTTTCTTTCAGAAATGGACTACATATCCTCCTAAAGTTTTACAACAGGACCAATTACCACTTTATGGGTATCTACTTTGAAGAAATGCAGACAGTGGAATTTACTGTTTTCTACCCTTATGTCTCATTCTAGGAAATCTTTTATAATTACATTGTATTTACAGTACAAGGTATACTTTTGATTTTTCCAGAATGTGTCTACTAGGATGTCATTTGCCTTACACAAATTGGACTGATTTTAGACTTCCTGCCTATGTATGGGATATTGTCTGGCTGTCTGCTCATGGTAGGTTGGGGGTACGCAATAATCTTAAGTATAAACCTTTAACTGATAGGTATTGTTTGAGACCGTCCTGTATTTCCATTGAAGAAAGTCTTACACACTTTTTTTTTGATTGTCCCTTTGCTAAAAATTTTTGGACTGCTGTGTCTGGTCATTGGGGGGTGTCTATATTGTCATATGTAACTTACAACACTCTAATTTTAGGGGATTATACGGACCTTGGCAAACTTTTCATCCTAGTACTTTGAATGTTTTTTTTGCACTTATCCAGTTCTATTTATGGCAAGCCAGATGTCAATTTATTTTTCAACAACAATCAGTACCTTCTTCTACGATAATTTCCCAAGTAGAGGCTGGTTTATTGCCTGTTAAATCTAAAGACAAGCAGAAATTTTCAGCTATTAAGTTTCTTTCTTTCTGGAATCATTTTTTTGTTTAACCCTTTATGTCTCTCCATTAATTTTTAGAGTACTGTTGTACAATTCTGTATATTGACTTTGTATTATCTGGTGATGTTATGTTTTTTTTTTTTTGTCTAATAAACTTCCCCTACTCTTTTCGATAAGTGCCATGGGATCTTTAACACCCAGCTGAACTACCACTAATCCAGGCAGATGGGACCTTGGTTTAACGTCTCATCCGAAAGATGGCACCTCAGAAGTGCAGCACCCCTCTTATGCTGCACTACAGTGTCAGTACTGGGATATTACCCCAAGTGCCAGATGTGGGAACTGAACCCACAGTCCTCTGATCTCCTGGCCTCAGAGGTGAGTGTGCTACCTACTGAGCCACTGACACTGACAATAAATAGGTAGGGAGGATGGAGGGAGGGTTGCCAGAGACTACTTAGGGTCTGCTGAGACAGACTAGGTATTGACCTTCTGGGCAGACTGGGTGGACTAACTGGTCCATTTCTGCCAACAAATTCTATGTTTCCATGTTTCTAACCATTATTATACTGATAGATATACATTTTATAAAGGGTCACACCATATCAACCCCAATTCTTTCAAACTGGGTGTCCATTATGGGCATAGTGATCACAGAGGCTTTTGTATACTTCTGGGGGGCACCAAATGACACTCAGTACAGGAAGCACAAAAATCTGCCATTCCTCTCATATACCTAGCCAGAAGAACTGGGCAAGTATGGACTTCTTGGTTTTCAACCAGCCCAAATACCCTGCAATGAGAATAGTATCAGCCAGTCTCAGTACCTCCCTTTTTGCACACCTGGGGAGCACTAACTTGTAACATAAAGAACCCATTTGTTTCTCAGGTTATACCTGTATAAAATATCATCTTTCAGTTCAAAGCTTGGAAAGCATTATGCTTTTTATTAATTTACTACTTTACCATTTACCCCAGTTAAGTTCTAGTAGGCATTCCTGAGAACCTCATCAGCTGTTTGTTCAGAAATGATGTTCGCAGGGTTTTAAAAAGCATCTGACTTGACTTCTGGAAGCATCTCATGACCCCTTGTAGATGTGGATGCTGCATTCTCATCGGAGTCACCTCAGACCTTCCTTGAACCTTGTTCCCCAGCTGTTATCACAACTCTGTGTACATTTGCCTGCTTCCTCTGCCTCCTTCAAAACCAGGACTACATGCTAGCTCTTCCTCCTATAAACATGGGCTATGTCCACCTCCTCCAATCCCTCTCTTTCATACTGCTGTTGATTCTAAGAAATTACACTTCACAAAGTGATATGCTGGTTCCCCATCCCATACTACTATCAAGCATAATCTCCATTATGACCATTGCTTTATCACAGGTAATTTTAAACTGTTAACCAAGGGTCACTGGTCCTGCCACTGGCTCCTGCTGCCTTCACTGGGGTGGCTTACCGCTGGGGTCTCTGCCTCAAACTCGACCCTAATTATTCTACTTAAGCTCATGGTATTGCACTTGGAACACAGAAGGTGCCTCAGCCCCAGAAGATTCAATAAGCTTTTCTACAAACAACTTAAAGGAAGCTTGCTCAGAATCATGCTACTTTTACTGCTTATGTCAGGCAATGTTTACCCTAACCCTGGCCCTGCTGGACCTGTGTCCACACACAACCACCCTAGAAAAGGAACTATTAAGTTGGCAACTGTCAACATCAGCAACTTGCAGACTAAATTGGATAACCTTCAGGTATGGGTCTTGCAACATAGCCCTGACATTCTCTCAGTGGTGGAAATGTGGCTTTCCCCAAACATTCATGGCTCTGCAGTTGCTCTACCTGGGTATACCCTTTACCAGCTGGATATGCTCACCAAGCAAGGTGGTGGCTGTGCTATCTACCTGAAAGAGACATTTAAAGGATATACCCTACCTGTGGCCAGTCTGGGATGCACAGCCCATGTGCCAACCATTAAAGTACTGCTTGGGCCCCAAAATAAAACTTTGACAGTAATCTCTGCCTATGTTCCTACAAAAGACAATAGGACAGGCTTCCACAGCTTAATGTACTACATTCATAGCCTTAATCACAAATCTGAAACTTTAATACTGGGTGACCTAAATGTCAATTGGTTATCCTGTAGTGCTTTTCTCCATACAAAGATGCTATCTTGTCTCTCCACCTTTCCCAACTTGTTACATACCCAACAAGAACTAACTGTAAGATGGGAACAAGTACCCTTCTGGACCTGATACTCTCCAGCCACCCACAATGAATCTCCAACATGTCACTACATCCAGTTTCTATGAGTGACCGCTCCCCTGTTTCCTGCAGGTGGTCCAATAAATTCTGCAAGCCCCCATCTCTGACTCTCTACAGTAGATTGCTAAATCGAGGACATCTGGAACATCTCAAAAATGACCTCAACAACATTGACTGCTCCACTCTCGATACCTTTGATGATGTCAACCTGGCACTGGATTATTTCATAAAACAATTCAACAATGCCTGTGATACCCATCACACATTAAGAAAATGAAAGTTTGTGGCACTATGAACCCCTGGATTACACCAGAACTGATTGCTATGATGAAGCACAGAGATCACCTCTGGCACTGTGCCAAGGCATCAGGCAAAGAAGCAGATGTTCAGGAATATAAGAAGGTGAGGAACATCTGTACATGTGAAATCCACTCCATGAAATCCAAACATCATAGGGAAATGCTCTCCAATACCTGGGGAAACAGCAAAAACATCTGGCGCAACATATAAGATGTTACTGGGAAAAACTCGAAGGTCTCACCCACCATGCTCAATATCGATGAAATTCCAGCCCTGGACCCACTAACCACAGCAAACACATTCAACAATGCATTCATTGACCTATCCCATGTCTTCCCTCCAAACATCTGTATGGATGATGACTCACCCAGTACCTACTGTCCTGCTAATAACGCCCTTGAACCACCACCTTTTTACTTCAAAATGGTCTCAGCAGGAATGGCAAGGAAATACCTTACCAAAGTGTTAGGTAAATCATGGCATAGCGGTGACTTGCTGGATCTTAAGCTCATAGCTCTCACTGTTGAGGAAGTGCTGATGCCCCTCACTAAGATCATCAATCTATCACTACAACTCTTGCAATTTCCTCAAGTTTGGAAATCAGCACTAGTCACCCTGGTGCACAAGAGTGGGAACAGGACCCATCACGCAAATTACAGAACCATATCTATCCTCCCACCAATATCCAAGGCACTTGAGTGCATTGTTGCTGACCAACTGGTGGACTACCTTAAAAAATACTCTATCCAATGCCCACAGCAACATGAGTTCTGGAAGGGGCACATCACCACCATGGACCTGATGGAATTCACTGGCTTTATTCATCAATCTCTGGATCTGGGCACCTTAGTAGGAGTTATCTTCATAGACCTCACTAAGGTGTTCAATATTGTCCATCACTCACTACTCCTCCAACAGCTTACTGCTACTGGCCACTCCTCTGACACAGCATTTTGGTTCAAAAGCTATCTTGAAGACCACTCTCAACTGGTGAAAACTGCCAATGTCATATCTGACCAACAGCTGTCCACTCTGGCATGCCACAGGGCTCAATCCTGGGGCTACTTCTATTCAGCATCTTCCTTGATAACCTTCCTCATTTCTGCCATCAAAGGATCCTCCTCCTTTATGTAGATGATACCGCCATCTACTCCTGCAGCCACAACCCCAAGCAACTGGAACTTCACCTTCAGAGTGGGTTTGTGAATATGGAGGACTGGTTCTCTAAACATAAACTGATCCTCAATTACAAGAAAACCAAAGTAATAATGTTCAGCAGCAACCAAAACAAGCACAAATCCCATACACTTACCACCAAAAACTAACTTGGAGTTCCTCTTGAACAAATACCACATTTCAAACACTGAGGGGTCACCTTAGACATTTGTCTATCCTATGCTAAGCATATAGATAATGTAGCCAGGGCTGTCAACGTCAAGACTGGTCTCCTACATAGACATAAACATTGCCTTACTACATAAGCCTTCCAACTTGCTATATATAGTTCCATCAGATCCATTGCAGACTATGGTCTTATAACATATGGAGCAGCCCCCATGTCTTCATTGTGCAGTATATCCATTGCTCTGAACAAGGCATGCAGACTATTCTCGGGAGTCACACACTTCAATAACACCTGTGATCTTTACACTGAGACTGGCTGGCTACAGCTCTCTGGGAGGATCCAATGCCAAACCTGTTTTTTGGCCAGTAAAGCACTGCTCAGCCTCCTGCCATCAGGCACCACAAACCTGCTAAGCCCCCATTGTAGCTCACGGCATACACAATGCTTAAACAGCCATCATCTCCATGTTCCTAGATGCCAAACAGCCCAGGGGCAATGCTCTTTTGCCTACAGAGAACCTCACTGATTTAATACTCTTCATAGTGATATAACTAACCTACCAAAATTGGGACCATTCAAATTGAAGTTACTCCAACATCTCACTGCAAACAGTTCTTGTGACTGCTTCATCTGAGACTCCTATGTACTCGCATTCAATCTTCTCCTCACAACTGGATAACCATGTATCTCTGCTGTTACCTCAATAATTCTGAGGCTACCCCCCCCTTTTCACACTTTGACAAGGCCCCTGGCTAACCCCCCTGTCCACCTCACCCCCCTGCCCCTACCCCTCCCACAGCAGCTTGACAAGGCCTTTGTCTACCACCTCTTACCTTTCTTAGTCCCCTGCCCCTACTCTCCACATCAGCTTGACAAGGCCTATGGCTGCCACTTCTTACCTTTCTTTCTCCCATCTTTATCCTTACTCCTCTCGTCTATGCTTTCCTCCTATTAGAATGATAAAACTGCATACAGATGTATATATTTGCTCACTTTATTTTACTGTTTTTGGAAACATTGTACTTTCCTCCTTTGTGTGTTTTGTCTCCCCCCTCCCCACTGACATGGAACCTTTGCAAATGAGCTGTCTGTGCTCAGAGGTATTGTAATCCAAGAATGAATAGATAAAATAAAATAAATAAAGATGAAGTAGAACTTGTAATTTCGAACTGAAGCTGCAATAATGGATGGAGGTGGGATTAGTAATGTTAGCCAATGGGGAAATAGGCACAAAATACAAACTGTATAATAAATTTAGTCTGGAGTCAGTCCAAGATTTTGAGGCATTCTGATGTAAATAATGCCTCAAAATCAAAGTTCCAAAATGCATACTGATGAAATTGCAGTTGGAGGTTGGAATACTAAAAGGTCAGATCATACTTCTGACTATAGTATGAGGGAATCCAGTAAAATAAATGAAGCATATGGATAAGATAGATGAACAAAATAAAAAAAAAGATCCAGAGAATCAGATGATGAGGAGCAGAAGAGTTGGTATATGGTGGTCAACAGGAGGACATATAAAAAGGCAGAAGAGAAATGAATTTTGAACTAAGTATATCTAACAGATTTTAGCCACTGTTAAATTTAGAAGATGAGGTGTAACAGGAAGCAGTTGATATGATTAATGACCTGGAGTTATTGCTGCTAAACAAAACAAATTCAATCTCAAAAAACAACCAGATTTATGTCTTGGTATATGCCATATTAAATTTTACAGATTGTTACACAGTAGGAGATAATCTAAACACCACTTCAAGTAGTTTTCCTGGGCAAAACTACAAGGTATTAGAAATAGAAACATGATGCCCAAGATTATTAAAGAGGACAAAGAATGGCAATTTGCAATAAAATAATATGTGGAAATAAAATGTTCAAGAAACAATAGAGGAATTTAAATCAATGAAAAAGATGTTCAAGGAAAAGAATTGTGATATATTTTCTGAAATTTTGCCAGTACCTGGAGCAGACCCAAAAAGAAATAGAAACATAAAACAAGTAAATAACTGGCTAAGAAATTGGTCAGTGGAAAACATGGTATGTCGAAACTCTTCTCTGTGTCTGCCACCTCTCTCTGGAACAGGCTCCCACTATCAATCTGCTCCTCCCCTTCCCACATATCCCTCAAAGGGAACCTATGAGCCTGGCTCCTGAATGGAATCTTCTTGTAACTGTTCTCTAGGACATGCTTTGGCCCATGACCCACCCAAGCCCCATAGTTTGCTGCTTTTATGCACTGCCTCTCTCTATCTTTTGATCCCTACCTCTTTCAACACCCCCCCAAGTCCTGTCTGCACTCATGTATGTTTCTGGTGGCTTCCTCTCTTACCTTGCTGGACTTCCAGGGCTGTACCTGACAGGAAACCTACAATATTTACTGTATAGAGTTCTAGTGCCTTTCTGATGTGATCCTATACTTCAATTAAACCACTGTATATAAATGTATAGCTTGATGTTACTACTCAGCCATTGTATATATTCCTTTTCATATACTGTATTTGTACAAAACCATTGCTCTGTATAGCTATTACTATATATTGTTACCCAGCCTACTTCTCTGTAACCAGTTGTTCCTATGTGTTCACAGGTACTTGTATTTACTGCTTGGATATGCACTATGTATTACTACTGTATTATCCATTTTTATGTTGATTGAGCGCATGCGCAAGAAACAAGTTGCGTCAGCTTTCTCCACAAGCAGGTTGTGGAGGTGTGGCACTGTTGTGCCCAATCCCCCCACAGCCTGCAAAGGCTTTTCCCCATCCCCTAATGCCGTGGCACACTGCTGCTGACACTAGTTCAGCCAGCATGCCACAACCTTCTAAAAAATCAGCTGCTGCAACCAGGGGCTGCCTCGTCATTGCAGCGTCAGCCATCCGCTGCAATGAGAGAGAAACCCGTCATTGCAGGGCGGGATGTGGGATCCTTGATATTGTTTGTGAACATGGCGGCGGGTTGCCTCCATGTTCACAAACAATATAACCCCCCTCCCCCCACTGTGTTTACTTGCTGACAGGGGAGCCCACTTCCCACTGGCATTCTGTAACCCCCTCACTGTTCCTGTCGATGGGGTGCCCAATCCCCATTGGCATAATGATTATCCCCCCCTTTTGTTCCTACTGACGGGGTGCCCAATCCCCGTCGGCATAATGATTATCCCCCCTGTTGTTCCTGCCGACGAGGTGCCCAATCCCCATCAGCATAATGATACCCCCTCCATTGCTGTAGCCGAGGGGATGCCCAATCCCCCTTGGCTCCTGCAGCTCCCCTCCCCCTTGCCTTGTTTGCCAGTGGGGGTGCCCAATCCCCCGTCAGCTAACCCGCTCACACAGGTGGCACATTGAGAGCCCACCCCAGTGTGCCAAAGCACCTGTTAAATCGGAAAACGGTCCCTCGATGTCTTATTTTTGTTTCAACATGTAAAAAGGAACGGTCCCTCATAGTCTCCCTGCCCCTCCCACAACCCGCACCCACTCACTGCGCACTCTGCCTCCCCACACCCCATACCCATACTTACCTCAGCACGACAATCCTGGACCAGGAACACGCTCTGCACTCTTCAAAGCCAACCACAAACTGAGGAAATGCCGGTAAGCTGTATAATGTAATAAATAGGGTTTTTTCAACTTTAGTGCATATCTCGAGCATTTTGGGGAAATTTTTCACCAAATTTTCAACATGGGGTTTTTGGGACCCCTCTTCATGAATTCTTGAACTGTCATGGCATTAATCAGCCCCGGAAGGTGGTTTCGTGGTCACTGCGTGGAATCACCCTTTGGGGCTGATTAAGCTCAATGACAGTGCCAGTGTTTATGAGGTGGTCTCCTCAAAAGCCTATGTTGCAAATTCTGGTGGAAAAATCCAAAAAATGACTGTTTTACGAACGCGCATTGCACAGTTGCTACATACGCTCGTAGCTTCGCTAATGTACAATATTTTTCATGCCAGATTTTCAACATTGGCATTTTGTCACACCTCCTTGTGAGCAGTATAGCTGTCATTGTTCACATCCTGGCTGAAACTTGTTTTCACAGTTCCGGAGCAAAATGGCACAGTCGCTGTGGGAAATCAGTGTTCAGGACAGATTAAGAAAATGACAGTGACACTGTTTATGAGTAGAGGTCCTAAAATGCCTATGTTGAAAATTTGGTAATGATACTCCATAAAATGATCGTGTTACGAGTGCTAGCAGCGTGGCACGCACGCATCGTAGCTTCACGAATTTATAATATTTTCACTCCAGATTTTCAACATTGCCATTTTCCCACACCTACTTATGAACAGTGCAGCTGTCATTTTTCCCATCCTGGCTGAAATGTGTTTTCGCACTTCCAGCACAGAATAGAGCGGTCGCTGTGGGAAATCACTGTCTGGGACAGATTAAGAAAATGACAATGATACTGTTCATGAGCAGTGGTCCTAAAATGCCTATGTTGAAAATTTGGTGATGATAGCCTATCAATTGACTGTGTTACAAGTGTGTGTTGTGCACTTTCCACGCACCCTTGTAACTTCGCAGATTTGTAATATTGTCACACCAGATTTTCAATAGTGCCATTTTTTCACACCTCCTTATAAGCAGTACAGCTGTCATTTTTCACATCCTGACCGAAATGTGTTTTCACAGTTCCGGCGCAGAATAACGTGGTCACTGTGGGAAGTCAGTGTTCGGGACAGATTACAAAAATGACAGTGGCACTGTTCATGAGCAGAGGTCCTAAAATCCCTATGTTGAAAATTTGGTGACGAAACTCCATAACATGACTGTGTTACAAGCGTGCATTGAACTGTTTCCATGCACCCTTGTAACTTCGCAAATTTGTAATACTGTCACGCTACATTTTCAACAGTGGCATTTTTCACAACTCCTTATGAACACTACAGCTGTCATTTTTCACATGCTGGCTAAAATATGTTTTTGCACTCCTGCCGGACAATAGCACGGTCACTCTGGGAAATCAGTAACTGGGACAGATTAAGATCGACCGAGTGAGAGGGGGGAGTGACCGAGCTCAACTGACCTCTGTCGGGACTGCTGTGGATTTGTTTGTGGGCAGACAAAGGCCTCAACACAAGAGCCCAGTACAAAATGTCAGCCTGCAGCACTGGGAGAAACAGAATGAGAGAGCGAGTGAGGGAGGGGGAGTGAGCGAACTCACTGAAGCGCTGTCAGGACTGCTGTGGATTTCTTTGGGGACAGAAAAAGGTGTCAATACAGGCAGGGGCCCAGTACAAAAGGTCAGCCTGCAGCAGTGGGAGAAACAGTATGAGCGAGTGAGACAAGGGGACTTAGTGAGCTCAATGGAGTTCTATCAAGACTGCTGGGATTTCTTTGTGGGCAGAAAAAGGCACCAATGCATGCAGGAGCCCCGTACAAAGGGGCAGTTTGCAGTGCCAGGACAAACAGAATGAGTGATGAGAGAGGGAGACTGCACGACCTCAACGGAGCTCTGTCAGGACAGCTGTGGATTTCTTTGTGGACAGACAAAGGTGCCAACACAGCCATGAGTCCCATACAAAGGCGCAGTCTGTGGCACCAAGAGAAACAGAATGAGCGAGTGACAGAGCGATAGTGAGCAAGCTCAACAGAGCTCTACTGTGACTGCTGCAGATTTCTTTGTGGGCAGAAAATGCAGCAATGCAGGCAGGAGCCCAGTACAAATGACCAGCTTGCAGCGCCAGCAGAAACAGAATGCGAGAGTGACAGAGGGGGAGTGAGCGAGCTCAGTGGAGCTCTGTCGGGACTGCTTCAGATTTCTTTCTGGCCAGAAAAAGCCACCAATGCAGGCAGAAGCCCAGTACTAAAGGGCAGCCTGCAGCGCCAGGAGACACAGACTGAGTGAGTGAGGGAGGGGGAGTCAGTGAGCTCAACGGTGCTTTGTTGGGACTGCTGCAGATTTGTTTGTGGGCAGAAAAAGACAGCAATGCATGCAGGGGCCCAGTACAAAAGGGCAGCCTGCAGTGGCAGGAAAGCCAGAATGAGCGAGTGAGTGAGCTCAACAGAGCTGTATTGTAACTCCTGGAAATTTCTTTGTGGGCATAAGAAGGCAGCAATGCAGGCAGGAGCCCAGTAAGAAAAGGCAGCCTGCAGCGCCGGCAGAACAAAATGAGCGAGTGAGAGAAGGGGAGCGAGCGAGCTCAACGGAGCTCTGTTGGGACAGCTGCATATTTCTTCCTCAGCAGAACAAGGTGCCAAAGCAGGAAGCAGCCCACTACAAAAGAGCAGCCTGCAGCACCGGGCCAAACAAACTGAGCCAGTGACAGAGGGCCACTGAGTGAGCTCAACAGACCGACGCAATCAACATTCAGCATTGACAAATGCTTGTTTTTTGTTGCCTTCCTGTTGGACCGGATCGTAGTTGAAACCGGTCCATTTGGATCAGTCCACCTACCTGGTTATCAAATAAATAAATAAATTATGTGGACAGCTTAGACCTGTATAGTTCAGATGGTTTGCATTTAAATAAAAAGGAGAGTAGATACCTGGGAACGTACATAAAGAAGGAGATTAGCAGACATTTAAACTAACAGAAGAGGGGACCAGGTGCAGAAAGAAACTGGAGGCATGCATAACGAAAGGAGGACAAATATGGCTGAACACCATAAAGTAGACTTAAAATGTTAAGAATAAATGTGAGAACTTTAAATAATCTCAAAAAAGCAGAATTAGGGATCATATTATATAAGGAAGGAATAGATATTGCAGCCATAACAGAAACATAGTAGACTAGGGATGCAATCTGGGGGAAAGAAATAGCAGTTACAAATTATACTACAAGGATAGCCTGGATATTAAAGGAGGTGGGTGACTGTCTACACAAGGGAGATGATAACTTGCTATGAATTACACACAAGTGCAAATGAACAAATGATTGACATCATATGGATAGGTGAAACAATAATAACATTGACATTATAACATTAGGAGTGTGCTAAAGGCCCTCTAATAACAATATAACACTGCTCTGACTAATGAAATAGAGTACAATTCAGAGAAAGGAAATGGCATAATGGTGGGTAATATCAACTTTCCAAACCCAGTATGATCTGAAATGAGGTCTAACAATAAAATGAACAACATTTGCTAGATTTATTCCACATTCAAGGTCTAAAGCAATTAATAAAGGTAAAAAACTCTGATCCAGCCAAATCTCAGAGAAGTAGACAAAAATGAAAAAATACTTTAAGGGGAGTGGCCATAGTCCAATCAACAGCTAAGTGCTTTAGCTCTTGATTGGACTATGGCCACTCCTCTTAAAGCAAAGATTGAAAATAATGGCCCGCTCACCCCGATATTCTTCAATATAAAATAATTTTATTTTCATAACATCCAGACCAACAATGTCCTACATTTTTGGAATATCCGTCATCAGGTAATCTGGTTCTAGTAATACAAACATATGAAGCTCAATATTATGTACATTTTAAAATCTGTGCTATCTACTTCTAATACGGGGGGGTGGGGCATATAACAACAACACTTACATCAAGTCATACTCTTTCTTTTGTTATAGATTTACCATCAATGTACTTCATAGTTTGTGTTTCCCTAAAATAAACGCACACGTTAGCTGATCAGTACTTACCATTTTCTATTATGTTTATCACTTCAAAAAAAATATGCTTTTAAAATAATTTGCAATGCATAAAAACAATTCATACCCTTGAGTGCTGTATCATTTCATATTTTGAAAATTTATCCTGTCTTTAAATAGCACCTGCAAACAAAATTAACCAAATATTCAAAAGGGTTGCTTGCATACGCAACACTAATCACCTTGATATTATTCAAAGAGAGAAAATACGAGCACAATCCTGATGCGCCCAGAGCGCATCAGTAGATATGCAGGGGCGTACCATGCATACCCTGCACAGCCCGATATTCAGCCCAAGATGTGCAGAGCCATGCATGCACAACCCCTACCTGTGCCAGCACAAAGTTGATCCCCAAAAAAAAGGAACAACTGATGGCCACCCACAGGTGAGCAGCCACATTGCAGGGGTGCAACACAGCAGCTGCCACCTATGGGTGGCCACCTAAACTCCGGCAGCACCTGGCAGCGCCCCCCATGCCTGATCACGGGCATTTGTAAATGAAAAGAACCCCTATATCCCTGGTGGTCCAGTGGACTGCTATCTGCCCACTCGTGGGCATTTGAAAAAAAAAGAGAAGGCTTCTAATATCCCTGGTGGTCCAGTGAACCACTATCTGCCCAATCATGAGCATTTGTAAAAAAAGAGGAGGCTTCTAATATCCCATGGTGGGGCTCAGTGGGGTGGGGGGGGGGCACCCCAGACCACCAGGATATTAGACATATTTATTTCTTTACAAATGCCCACCATCAGGCAGAGATAGAGGTCCACTGACTACCAGGATTGAAAGCCTTCCCTTTTTTTACAAATGCCCACGATCGTGCAGATAGTGGTCCACTGGACCACCAGGGATATTGGATGAATTTGTCTTTTATTTATACAGATGCCTGTGATTGGGCAGACAGCGGTACACTGGACCAACAGGGATACTGGACGAATTCGTCTTTTATTTATACAGATGCCCGTGATCGGGCAGACAGCAGTCCACTGGACCACCAGGGATATTGGACTTATTTATTTATTTTTTGACAAATGCCCACGATCGGGCTGTGGAGCACATTGCCGGCTGCAGGGGGTGTTGGTCCCCGATGGCTGCTGCCTGGCAGGGTGCCAGGTGCAAGTTGTCAGGGATCGGCGCACCTGCATGCAAATGGGGCAATAATGGCATGCAAATGGCCCCATGTGTGCCTTGCATACATTATGGCCCCATTTGCATGTTAACTTTTGAATATCGCGGTTGCTGTGCATGGCGCAATGGAACTTGCGCTAGTGCATCCCTATGCCCCACTCTGGCCACTTGTGCTGGCGCAGTGCCACTGCACCATGCACACTGGGGGTGACCAGGGTGCAATATTCAATGCTGCTGAGCCATGGCGCAACTCCGTTGAATATCGCCCAGTCCATACCCCTGCGCAGCCCAGTTGAGCTGCGCCCAAGCTTGCGCCACAGCCTGGCGCAGTTTGAATATCTGGGTCAGTATGTATTTACTAAACTTTTTTTATATTATTTAGCTGATTTCTTTTAAATTAAGCATCCTGTTACTTCAACAAGTGGTTTAAAAGGTAGTGTGACCTATATCTTGTAATGTGCTTCAACAGCCTCCATTTCTATTCTTAGCAGCTCTTTCTAAGAGAGTACATCATACCTTTTTTTTTTTAGTCTTTGATAACTGGGTAAGACCCACTAGGCACAAGTGCCTGTTTTTAGGGCTGACCTGGGAGCACTGGACGGTTAAGTGACTTGCTTAGAGTCACACAATATGCAAGTGGAGGTTGTAAGAATGAAACCCAGGTCTGGTCTGCTGGATGCACCAAGCTCATTCACAGCTCATTACTTTAACCTCTAGGCTATACTGCCACCCCAATACTTGTTCATTTACAACTTAAAAATCAATGTCCTGAAATACATATATCTAGACAGGTTTCCTTTATCATGTGAAAAGTCTGCTTCACCATTTAAAACATATAAGATTCCATTTCTATTCTTAGCAGCTCTTTCTAAGAGAGTACATCATACTTGTTCATTTCCAACTTAAAAATCACTGTCCTGAAATACATATATCTAGGCAGATTTCCTTTATCATGTGAAAAGACTGCTTTACCATGTAAAACATATAAGGCTGTAAACAAGAGAAAGGGTCCTGAAGGAACTGGAAGTAATAAGAGTTGATAAAGCAATGGGGCCAGATGGGGTGCTCCCCAGGGTCCTTAAAGAACTAAGAGAAGTGGTGGCTGAACCTCTGGCAATCCTGCTTAGCCATTCACTGGAAACAGGGGAGGTACCCAAAGACTGGAGGACAGCAGATGTAGTCCCCTTATACAAAAGTAGGAACAAAGAGGAAGCAGGGAACTACAGACCAGTCAGCCTCACCTTCAGTAGTGGGGAAGATCATGGAAGCACTACTGAAGGAAAGATTGGTGGAACATCTGGTTGTCAATGGGCAACAGGACCCGAGGCATCATGGTTTCACCAGGAGGAGGTCATGTCAGACTAACCTCATCTAATTTTTCGACTGGGTGACTAGGGAGGTGGATCAGGGGAGGGAAGTGGACATGGCCTATCTGGACTTCAGCAAGGCCTTTGACATGGTGCCACATAGAAGACTATTACACAAACTGGGGAATATGGGTGGGTAGGTAATTGGCTGGGTGGCAGGACACAGAGGGTGGTGGTAAATGGCTGTCACACCACAGAGGGAAGAGTGACCAGTGGGGTACCACAGAGATCAGTGCTGGGACCAGTTCTATACAACATCTTCATCAGTGACATTGCGCAGGACCTAGAAGGCAGAATTTACCTGTTCACTGATGACACAAAACTCTGTAACAGAGTAGACACACCAGAGGGTGTGGACAGAATGAGAAGGGACCTGCAGAAACTTGAAGAATGATCAAGGGTTTGGCAGTTGAAATTCAATGCAAAGAAGTGCAAGATAATGCATATGGGGCACAAAAACCCTGGCACAATATATCAGTTGGGGGTGAGGATATAGCATGCACCAAGCAGGAAAAGAATCTTAGGGTTATCATCTCTGATGACCTCTAGGTAGGGAAACAGTGTGACAAGGCAGCAGGTAAAGCAGACAGGATGCTGGGATGCATGGGCAGGGGCATCACCAGCAGGAAAAGGGAGATCTTAATTCCACTGTACAAGTCACTAGTGAGACCCCACCTGGAGTACAGTGTACAGTTCTGGAGACCTTACTTACATAAGGACATAGGGTATAGAAGGTTCAGAGGAGGCAACAAAGATGGTACATGGATTGCCTCACAAGTCCTATGAGGACAGGTTGAAGGAATTGAATATGTACTCCCTGGAGGAGAGGAGGGAGAGAGGGGATATGATAGACACATACAAGTATCTTACAGGGAGGAACAGGGTGCAGGAATACACTATTTTTAAGTGAAAAAGATGTTCCAAAACTAGAGAGCATGGGATGAAGTTGGAGGGAGGACGATTCAGAGGAAACTTGAGGAAGAATTTCTTCACAGAACGGGTGGTGGACAAGTGGAAAACCCTGCCAGAGGAAGTGGAGGGGGCTGAAACAATCACAGGATTTAAGAATGCATGGGATAGACATAAAGGAATTCTGGAGGTCAGGGTTAAGGGGCAACAGACTTCTAGGAAAACATAAAGCAAACTTACAAGCTCAAATGGGCAGACTGGGTGGGCCGTAGGCCCTTTTCTGCCGACACTATCTATGTATCTATGTATCTATGTAACAACTAATGCATAAAATGTTATTCTCTTTACTAGCTCATTAGTTAAACACTCCTTAACAAGTCTTTCATAAGCAAATACAGGTTTAACACTCAAAACTGAAAGTCTCTAGCATCTCTTTCTAAATTTGATGCACATATTCTGCAAGACCTGTGTGCCATTTAAGTCTATTCAAATTCTGTTTTCTTAGCTGTTTGCTGCCACCTCACTGCTAGTTTTTAACAAACTACCCACTTCTTTACAAAGTTCCTTTCCTAACTTTCAAAGCAAATAAACAAATGTTAGCCATTATGTAACAAGTTCTGACCTTTAGTAAGTACATCTCTTTCAAAGGGGGAAAAAACAAACCCCTGGTGTTGCTGCTATTTATACACCCTCCACTGCAACAGAATCTGGCAGTGTTACACCCATTGGGTCCCAGTGGAAACAAAGGTGTGTGCTCAAGCGTATGCATGCTCACTTACCTGCCAGATCTGCTCTACAGTGGCCCCTACTGTTGGGAGGTTTCTGTTGCAAAATATATTTAAAATGACTTAAAGAAGAACTTTTTCTTATAAGTTTCAAACATGTTCAAATCAAATAGTAAGTTCTTTCCTTAACACTGGATCTTGTTAAAAATGTCCTAATTATCAAGACGTCACATTTCATGCTTTGTTATTGATGGTGCACTTCTCCTGAGTTTCACAGATCAGCTCCCCAGACCACTAGATGAAGCAAATTGTATCTGATAAAAAGGATGAAACAGTGCATTTCAAGTATGTGCTTAAGTCTGAACAGAGTAGATGAGCTCACTATGTCCATAAAGGGTTCCCAAGCCAATAGAGCCTCCAGGAAGAACAAAAATGTTAATATTCTTTTTCTGTTTCTCAGTTAGAAACCTCAATGATTCAGTGTCTTTCAGACATGTTGATGTTTTCTTTTATGCTGGTAATTCATTTATGTTCATATCTTCCAGGAAGTTGTTATCCCTTTGTACAGACAGTTGGTGAGACCCCATCTGGAGTACTGCATCCAGGTCTGGAGACCCAATCTCCACAAGGATGTAGACAGCATGGAGACAGTCCAGAGGAGGGCAACTAAAATGGTGCAGGGTCTGCAACAGAAGCCATAAGAGGAGAGACTAAAGGAGCTTAATACCCTTGAGGAAAGGAGGGAGAAGGGGTACATGATAGAAACTTCTAAGTACCCCAAGGGAATCAACAAAGTCCAAGAGGGTAGCATCTTTCAGAAAAAGAGATGTGCAAGAACAAGGGGACACAATTTGAAGATAGAGGAGGGAAGGCTCAGGGGCAATGTGAGGAAATATTTTTTCACAGAGAGGGTGGTTGACGCATGGAACAGTGGGAATTCAAGAATGCATGGGACAGACATAAGGCAATTCTTGTGGGTGGTAGGAAGAAATAGGCTGTTGGTTAAGTAGGATCTGCAGCTTATCCAGTAGGTAGGGAAATGGGCAGACTAGGTTGGCCAAGCAGTCCTTATCTGCCATCAAAGTCTATGTTTCTATGTTTCTATGTTACTTTTAATGCTGATGGGGGGCATATAACAACAACACTTATATCAAGTCTTACTCTTTCTTTTGTTATAGATTTATCATCAGTGTACTTTATAGTTTGTGTTTCCCTATAATAAACACATTAGCAGGTCAGTACTTACCATTTTTTATTATGTCTATCACTTCAAAAAATATTTTTATAGTATAATATTTTATAAAATTAAGCATTCTGTTACACATAAGGCTGTAAACATCTAAGGCACACAGGTCTTGCAGAATATGTGCACACAATTTAGAACAAGATGTTAGAGACTTTAAGTTTTGAGTCTTAAATCTGTATTTGTTTATGAAAGACATGTTAAGGAGTGTTTAACTAATGAGCTAGTAAAGAGAATAGCATTTTATGCATCAGATGTTTACAGCCTTATATGTTTTACATGGTGAAGCAGTATTTTCACATGATAAAGGAAACACATCTAGATATATTTATTTCAGGACAGTGATTTTTAAGTTGTAAATGAACAAGTATAATGTACTCTCTTAGAATCTGAAGAAAGAGGGGGCAGCTCAGAGGTAATGTAAGGAAGTATTTTTTCACAGAGAGGTTAGTGGATGCATGGAATGGCCTTCTGGAGGAGGTTGTGGAGTCAAAAATAGTGGTTGAATTCAAGCATGCATGGGACAGTCATAAGGCAATTCTAGGGAGTGGGGGTAGAAAGAAGTAGGCTGCTGGTTAACTAGGATCTGCAGCTTATCCATTAGGTAGGGAAATGGGCAGACTGGGTGGACCAAGCGGTCCTTATCTGCCATGAAATTCTATGTTTCTATGTTTATGTTGCTAAGAGTAGAAATAGAGGCAGTTGAAGTACATTACAAGATACAGGTCACACTACCATTTAAACCACTTGTTGAAGTTATAGGATGCTTAATTTAAAAGAAATCAGCTAAATAATGTAAAAAAAGTTTAGCAAATACATATATTTTGTTTGCAGTAACGATTTAAAGACAGGATACAGTTTCAAAATATGAATTGATACAGCATTTAAGGGTATGAATTGTTTTTAAACCTCACAAATTATTTTAAAAGCACATTTTTTTGAAGTGATAAACACAATAGAAAATGATAAGTACTGATCAGCTAACATGTATGTTTATTTTAGGAAAACACAAACTATAAAGTACATTGATGGTAAATCTATAACAAAAAAAAGAGTATGGCTTGATGAAAGTGTTGTTGTTATATGCCCCGTATTAGAAGTAGATAGCATGGATGTTAAAAGGTAAATACTATTGTTATTTATGTTTGTATTGCTAAAACCAGACTCTCTGATGAAGGGTATTTCCAAAACATATGACATTGTTGGTCTTGATGTTATGAAAATAAAATAATTTTGTATTGAAGAATATCTGAGTGAGCTGGTCATTATTTTCAATCTTTGCTTTATGTGCTAAAGCAATTAATAAATGAACCAACCAGAGGAAATAACATACTGCATGTTGTTTGAAATAATGTACCTGAAATAATGCAGGGAATGACTGTTAGACAGCATTTAGATAACAGGGATCACAGTATGGTGGAAGTGAGTATATTAACAGAACGACCAAAAAACAAAGGTGTATCAGTGGCAATTAATGATAATAGGGTAAATTCTTAATAACATAAAACAGGAGCTAACAAATTTGAACTGGGTTATTGATTTTAGTAAATTATATCTAGAAGAATGCTGAACACTGCTACACAACAAAATAATACAGCTAGAAAGGGAAAATATTCCAATAAAAGCACTGTATAACAAAAGGAGTAAATTACCTTCATAGTATAATAATAAAATCAAGAAACATTTAGTCAAAAAGAAAAAGGCTTTTCTGAAAAAGAAAGCAAAATCAAACAGAAGAAAACATGAATACATAACACAAGGAATTGAAGATTTCTAAAAATTTGATCAAAAGGCAAGAAATCAAACTGAATTCGACAATTCACATAGCAAGGATAATGGCAAGTCTTTTTACACCTACATTAACAACAATAAATGAAATCATAGTACTGTAGAGCCATTAAAAATAATAGCATGGAAACAGATGATCCCAAGGAAATGGCTGACCTGTCCAACAAGTACTTTAGTTCAGACTTTACTGGGAATAACAAACACAATATAGTACAAGGGAAAAAATACTATAGAAGGGGTGTCATTGACAAAGTTTGATCAACAGGGTATACTAGAATTGTTTCATAAAACAGATAAAAAAAAGTAGCTGGACCAGAAGGGCTACTTACAAGATTATAAAAAATGTGGTGAAGGAAATTGCAGGACCTTTGACTCATATTTTTTAATAAATCATATCAAACAGATCAAATTACAGGGGATTTGAAAACAGCTATTGTAATCCCAACATTCAAAAAAATGAAGCAGGATGGAAGTAGAAAATGGCAAACCCATGAGCCTGTCACCTGTGCTGGGAAAAATAAATGAAATGCCAATGACACCAGAATTGGACTTAGAACTCGGTGAAGGGGTATTGATTGATAGAAGTCAACATGGTTTAACAATAAAAAAAACCCCAGCAGATCAGTAATAACCAATACATTAACCTTTCATGAGTTAGTGATCAGAAACACTGATGAGAATATACATGTGGACATGATATATCTAGATATCAGGGAGGCTTTTGATGTTGTCGCTCATGAGTTATTGATTAAAAAAACTTAAGGAAGCTAAAATAAATGACAGCATAACAACTTGGGTTACAAATTGGTTAAATGGCAGATCACATTGTGCAAGAATTAAAGGAAATCTTTTCAGAACAGCAGCAGTGACAAGTGGGGTGCCACAGGGTTTTGTAATGGGGCCAATGTTATTTTCTTTTTTTTTCTGATATGCACAAGCAGGTTAAAGAACACATTACAAAATTTGTGGATAATGAAAAATGGTGGGGGGGAGTGAACAAGAACAAAACATAATTAATCTAATCAATGATCTGAAGTATACAGAAGAGTGAGCAAAGCACAGTCACGTGCAGTTTAACATCAGTAAATGTGTAGTGGTACACATGGAAAGAAACAATGTTAGATAAAATAAGTTGCATGACCAAAACATAAAAAAGGTAATATTGGAGAGGGATTTGGAAATCATTGTAAGTGAGGATCTCAACCTCACAGAACATTGTAATAAAATCATGGGAGTGACAAATAAATTAGTTAAGACATTAAAATGACTTTTATCAATAACTCAGAACAAAACATCATACTACTGTATTGGTCCCAGTTAGACCCAGTTAGACCTAGTTTGGACTAGCAATCACAAGTATGGAATCCATATAAAACCAAGGAAATCAAGCAAATGGAGCAAGTTCAACATAGGGAAACAGAAATGATACCTAGAATAAAGGACTTCAGTTAACAAGCCAGACTTCAAACTTTGGCTTTATTTACCTTGGAGGAAAGTTATGCAAAGTAATTAGTGGCAAAGAATTAATGGAAAAAAGCAAATTACTCTACAAACAAAGGAATGCAACCTGAGCTCCCACAAACAAATATTGTTCAAAACTACTATTAGAACTAGCAGACATAGTTTCTTTATACATAGGATGGGATGTACATGAAACAGATTGCTAAGGGAAGTAGTGGAGTGAGAAAATCTAGTGGCCCAGATATTCAAAAGAGTTGAGCCATGCGCAATAGGGTTGCGCCAGCGCAAGTCCGAAAATGCGCCATTCTGCGATATTCAGCGGGAGGCAGTTGCGCCCCCCAAATCACGCTGAGCAACAGAGCAATGATAATGAATGTATGCGCAACTGAAGGGGGAGGAACCATGCATAAATGGCGCAGTGCAATATTCAACAACATATGCCATGTGCAATAGGGGAGCCAGCGGAAGTTGCACCATAGCGGAAATGAGCCAAAATAAAAAGGAGCAAGGGAGAGGTGCAAGAACGCTACAGGGAAACCTCAAGTTGCGGAACTATAGCCAGCCACACAGGCAACACACATACACACAGGGCAGGACAGTGAAAGGGCACCCGGAACCCACAGGCTCAGGTGAAGGTGTGGGAAGCCACAGTGCAGAAGGTGGAAGTACTTGCCACACAACAGTAAGGCCAGCACAGTCAGGTGTTCCCGGTGCAGGGGAAGTAGCAGCCAGGACAGCGGGGAACACAGAAACAGCTGCCGAGGGGGTGAACACAAGCCAGTTATATTTCCAGTGCCACCATCCAGATGGAGGCAGTAATGAGGGGGGTGAGAAGGTGGGCAGCAGGGGGGCACGGCCATGGAAGGGTCCGTCGGTGGTATGCCCCCAACAGGCAGTACCGAGCCTGCACCAGCTTCGAGCTGTATAGTGATACAGAGATTGTGGGCTGGTACTGCCTGAATCGGGCAATTCTGAGGTGGCTCTGTGAGCTGTGCAGTGACAGCTTGCATGTGCTTGCTCACCATGGGTACCTTCCAGAGACCAGCTGGGGACACCACAGGCATAACCCAGTTAGCCGTGTCACGCCACCTCACCCAATTCCTCAGCACACTGCTGCCACATGCTTCAGAGTACATCCATTTCCCCAGCACACCGACGGAGCGCACAGCAAACATACAGGAGTTTCACAGGGTAGCCAGTATGCCTGGTGTGCTAGGGGCAATAGACTGCACCCATGTGGCCATCCGCACACCACCTGGCCCCGAGGGGGCCACATATATAAATCGGAAGGGCTATGCTAGCATCAACTGCAAGGTGGTGTGCGATGCCAGGGGGTGCATAATCAATGTCTGTGCCACGCACCCTGGGGGAGCACATGATGCCTTCATCTGGCAGCAATCAGCACTGTGCCACAGATTCGAGAGTTGGGATGTCCCCACTGACCACCTAGTGGGTGAGTATGCAAACCACACAGACAATCATAGGGCCTGGGGGTGCATGGTCAGAGGTGACATGGGTAGTGGCCTACATGGCCCGGGGCAGGGCGATGCTGATCACCAAACTAACCTCCACCCTCTACACACAGGTGACAGTGGATACCCACTCTGTTCCTGGCTGCTTACACCATACCGGTGGCCCGTGACCCTATCGCAGCAACGCTACAATGAGGCACATGCCACCACACGGAATGTCATCGAGCGGGTGTTCGGGATGCTGAAGGCACATTTCTGTTGCCTGGACACCTCTGGCGGTGCCCTACAGTACAGCCCCTCAAAGGCCTGTGGGCTATTCCTGGCCTGTTGCATCCTGCACAACATGGCCAATAAATGTGGGATAGCCGTACAGGTCGAAGAGGGGGACAGCGATGGGGATGATGAGGACGCCGGTGACAGTGGTGATGGGTAGCCCCCCCTTGGGCAACGGGACCCCCGACTGCTCCGGCTGGCACAGCTGCACCGGGACACCATCACGGCGGAGCACTTCAGCCAACCCAGGTAAGTCATGGGGCCATGTGCAACCACCAGTGGCTATGGCACAACCCACAGACACGCATGGACACACACCAGGGGTGCATGCCATCAAGGAAACTGGCTGGGCATGGAACCACACACACCACCAGGGATGGGTGAGGTCTAACATGACACATGGACAGACACACACACACACACACACACAAAACGCACCAGACATGCACAAAGGTTAGGAGGCACACCGACCCAGAATGCCACCCTTAGCCACACACATGTCCACAGACCACCACACCCACTGCCTGTCATTGTGCGTGTGTCAGAGGCTGAGCACCATTGCACATTGGTGTACAGTGCAATGCAGGCATCATCATGCACATGCAACTGCAGACAGCAGCCGGGAGGGTGTGCAGATGGACTGTGTGTCTGCGCGCAGGGCCAGGTACCCATCTGTGCATTGCCCACTGAATGACACAATGCACACAGGGCAGCATCAGACAGTAGCTGCATTGGGAGACAGGTCAGTCACATGCCACAGTGCCCCAGCCACCACGGATGTATGGGCGGCCCCACTGAGACCCGCCAGCACTGACAGGCTGACCACTGGCCTCATGGGGTGGCACCGATGGTCCCCCAGGGGTTCCACTGCATGAACGTGACCGTGCTCGCGCACGGGTCTGCAGCACACTGAACATGCCTGCGCCAGGCATGCTCAGGATGCCCACAGCTGAACCCGGTGTCGACAAGGATGGTGTCACACGATGCCGGGAATGGGGGGTGGACAGTGCACTGCGTGGTGTCTGCGATGCATGGGCAAATAACTGTGTGCCCATTGTGGCCATGACAGCAGTGAATGCCTGTGTCTGCCTGTCAATGGCAGCAGTCACATCCTCCCGCAACCGGTCCATCCCTGCCAGGAGCAGAGCGGTGTCTCTGCTGCGATGCTCCTCTGCCCACTCCAGAGCCGCATGCAGTGTATCCACCGACGTCACAAGTGGCATCTGCTGGTTGACTGATGCTTGCAGTATTTGGGTGTGCTCATCCAAGAGGTCATCTGCCTGCTCGGCATCCTGTCCCTCAGGGTGCGTGCAGCTCTGATGCTCAGCACCCCTTGAGGTTGGGCGCTGCACACCAGGACCAGGCCTGGGCATGTCCACAGGTGGTGCACTGATGCCGACCCCTGACACTGTACCCCCAAGCCCATTGGCCGACTGCTGATGCTGCCCCTCCGGCTGCCACTCACCAGGGCTCACTGGTGCCACCACAGTGGCCGCAACAGTCCCACTGTCCTGTACACACACCAGTGCTGCCCCACCGGTGCTGACAGGCACAGGCTTGGACTGTGATGATACGCAGGCCTCCACGGCAGCACCACCCACAGCCATGGCCATGATGTTACCTGCTGTGTGGCCATCCTGTGGCACACACGTGTCACTGCCCATGACGTTAGCAACATCATCATTGGTGATGGACCTGGCACCAGCCCAAGTCACAGCATGCTGGCATCCGTGGACGCTGGCATGCTGGGACATGGGCAGGGACTCCTCCACACCTGTTCCAACAACATCAGTCTGGACATCCAGTCGGGCCCACTGTCGGACTGAGCCGTGTATTCCTGTGGAGGTGGATGGGCCCTCCTCCATCTCCATCTGACTGGCCTCAGTGGAGAGGCCCACCACCGCTGACCCATGCAGATGCTCAGGATCTGTAAGGGAAAACAAAGTCGTGTTACTGCATGTGACCTACCTTGCCCCCCCAATAGACAGACCATGACCTACCATGCAGTGACGGGCTACCACCCATCTGGAAGCCACCACCCAGAACACCCTCAATGGCATAAAGCTGCATGCTGCCAGCAACCCTCTCCTCCTGTGGGGTCAGGCATAGCACCTCCGGCTGTTCCCCACCTGTCACAGATTGTGCTGCCCTGATGGCAGCTACCTTCTCCTTAATCCTCCTCCTGTCTGTGCCCATCTTCTTCTTGCACTCCTGCATGGAGTGCTGGTGGCTGCCATATAGGTTCACAGCAAGCGCCACCTCCTCCCATGCAGCAGCACGGGCCTGTGGTGTTCCCTGGCATCTGCTGAGAAGTGGCTCCTGGTCCAGGTAGGCCTCAAACAGGGCATCCATCTCGGCCTTGGTGAAATTTGGCCTCCTTCTCCTCCCACAACTCTGTTCCTCTTCTTCCACAACTCGCTCGGTCATGATTCAGCCTGTGAGAATGAAAGTTGTTATCTGTGACTGTGTAGTCCCATGCATGTCCCAAAATCCACAGTCCACACTCCCTAACAGCATGCAACTCACCAATAGACTGCAGTAACTGACTATGGCCAGTGTAGCCCAATGTCGCACTTTTATAGCGCAACCCATGCAAATGAGGTGAGGCGCAACTTTAAGTGGATGCAAATATCAGTGCTGCGCCACTGAATGGCTGATTAGGTGATTTGCATATAATGGCTCAATATCGTGCTTTTGCACTTTACGCAATTGTGTTGAACGTGCTGAGCCAAGGGCGCAGTTCTGTGACATGCGCAGTACACACCCAACTGCACATGCCCAGGTTGATGAGCAGGCGCCTGCTGCGCTGCTGACGTGCTGTGCGTGGGAAGCAATGCAGGGCATGGCCACCACTGTGCAGTGGCGCTACAGTGATGTTCACCTATGTGGTGCTGTGGCACTGGGGCAACAACGCGGTAGGCCGCTACTGGAGGTGGCACACAGGCACCCAATTGCACTACACGCATTGGGTTCCAATCGCGCTGTGGCTGTCTGTGCGCCAGAGACCCTTGACCCTGTGCCCGACCTTTGCCCCCTAGGCACCATGCGTCAGGCATGGGTGCACCACTATCGTGCTGTTCAGTGACAGCGTGATAGGGAATGGCAGCGCTGCACCACACAGCATCTGCAGGTGGCAGAACCATGCTGCAGAGCGACATTTTGACCCTACCGAGCAAGAGAGATGGTGCGGAGGAGAGCTGCCCAGTGGAGCCAGATTGAAATGGCAAACCTGGTTGCCACTGTGGAGCCACTTGTTGGACCACTGTTTGGGGAGGCACCCCTGGACAGGTCCAGGAGTCAGGTGTGGCAGGAGGTGGCCGACGCCCTGGAGAAGGCCACAGGAATGGGGCAGATGGCAGAGCAGTGCCGCCACAGATATGGGGACCTGAGGCAGAGGGACCCAGACCTGCTTGCCCGCCTGCGGGCACGTGCCAGGAGGGGTACGGTGCCATGGCCAGGTAGGTGTAACGTCCATACACTTTTATCTTCCATATGGGTATCACGGTTGCATGTGTCTGGAACATGGGGGGGGGACTGTCCGGTGTTGGCTGTGGTGGTGTTATCAGGGTGTGGGGTGGGTGGATCTAGCTGTGTGGGATTGCACACACATGGGGGCAGGGGGACTTTGCTACAGGATTGTACTGATGTTCCTCTCTCCATGTTTGCACATTAGGCCCAGAAGAGAGATGGTTGGTGAGGGAGAGGAGGCGCCAGCTGGAAGACCGGCACACCAGGAGGGGCGAAGGTCCACAGAGGCAGAGGGACCAGCCTGATGATGGTGAGTGCATTACATCCATGATTACTATTGCATGCTGTGTAACAGGGTGGGCAGCGGGGCATGGCCACCATCCATTGACACCACTGCCATGCACGCAATTTGTTACAGTCAGCACTGTCCAGTGGCACTGCATGTCTGGGAGTGTGTCAATGGTGGTCCATGCGTGCACCGGGTACATGGCTGTGCCACTGCCTTCGCACCACATAGCCATGTCACTAAACAGCCATGGTAGTGCTGTGCAGGACTTGGCTGGTGGGTGTGTGCAGTGGTCCACATGGCTGTGTGTGCCTGGGTGGGCAGGTCTTGTGAACACGATCATTGTGGGTGGTCACACACCGTCACAGAGGCATGTCCCACGGCCATATGCCATGCACAGTGGGTGGGCTGTATGGGGCTGTGCATTCACACCTATTGACTCTGCTCCCTTGTCCTAGGTGGATGGCAGCTGCACATGATCTGGGAGGTGCTGCAGGAAATCCTGACTGTTGCCAGGGCATCACTGGACATCCTGCAAAGGATCGAGAGGTTGGGGGGTCAGGCGGCATCATGGCAGGAGGAGCAGCTGGAGCAGGGAGCGGGGCTCCCATTCAGCATCACACTGCCCTTGATTTCCCCTACCCCCCTGGACCCACCCTCACACCCCTCCTTCCCTGTACCATTTGTTCACCCCTGCCCCTTACCCACCCCCACCTTGTTTGTGGCTCTCCCCCACACATTTTTAAATAATTGTACATAGTTTTGTTTGATGTTTTTGAATACATTTCTTTTGATATGACTACTGTGATGGTCTCTGATTTGCAGCAGGCTATAGGTGCTCAGCTGCAGTGGTGTTCATGGCGTTAGGGGTGGTGCAGTCATGGGTGTGTGTGTCCATGGGGAAGTGACTATGGTGTGGGAGTAGCTGTCAGTCACTGTCTGTGGTGTGTGTGTTGTTCCCCTGTGCACTGGATGACTGTGTGCAGTGGTCCATGGTGCATGATCTGTGTTTATGGCACACCTGTCAGCCCGTCCATGGCCTGTGCATCTGACACCCTTGCATGTCTGTGACCTGCATGGTCTGCTGGCATGTCAGTGTGGCTGTCCATGCAGGGCAGCCACTGTACCCATCACAATGCTGGGTTGCTTCCTGTCACTGGTGTGGTGCTTGTATGCCTTGGGTGACACTGTGGCCTCCGCTGTTGTTGTCCCACCTCCATGCTGTGGCTTGTGTGTGTTGCAGGGGATGTGCACCACTGTCTGTGACTTGTGCTCTGGGCAAATGCTGGTAGCGTACAGGTCCGCAGTGCCTGAGCAGGGTGGCTGTGCCATGGAGGACTGCTGGCTGTGTGTACACAGTTTAGATGGCCCCACACTGGGGCTTGGTTACCCTGCTACTGCGTCCCTGTGTTGGTGTGCTCTTGTATATGGGTGGGTGTTTGTCCATGCACTGTGCTGCATCTGGTGTGGTGCATGCTTCCATGCACCACTGTGGGTGTCTGCGCTGGCTGTTCTGGCCAGTGCTGGGTCAGGGTGTGTCCTTGAGAGGGTGTGCAGGGTTCTGTACCACTGGTGGTGGGGTCCGGGGCATGCCCTGTCAAGTGTGGGGTACCTCGTGTGCTGACGCATGGTTGGTCTCTCAGCTGTACCTCAAGGGGGCTGTGCATGGTGGCACTGTGTATGCCATCATTCCATCGCTGTGTGCTGCCACCCACTGATGGGTGCTCGTGGTGGGGCTGCCTTGCATGGTTCTGTGGTGCACAGGGTTGCATTGTCACAGTGGGGTGGTGGCATGCATGGGGTATCCTGCACTGGTGGACGCTGCTCCTGGGCAGGGTGTCTGGGGGTCATGGTGCAGGATGTGCTCTGCATTGGGGGGATGGTGTGGCATGGGGTGGTCGGTCCTCCTTGTGTGCCGGTCACATCTTGCCAGGGTGTGTGATGGGGCACCATGGCCCAGCTGTGGGTTGGTTGCTTGTCTCCATGGGCCAGTGGTTATTCCAGCCCTCCCCCAGCTGTGCAGTGCATGGGGTTGGGGGAGACGATGTCTGTTCTGCTGTGTGTTCCTCTACCCATCTGTGGCATGGGTGGTGGGCCCCTGCATCCCTGCTTGTGCTGTTACGTTGCTGCCCTGCTGCTGGGGGGCATCCCTGGTTGTGCTATGGCATATCTGGACTGCTCAGCTGAACACCCCTTGTTGCACCATGGCACATTAGATATGCTCAGCTTCCCCTTCCTAGTTGCGCTATGGTGCAGGCGGTGTGATAGTCAGTCGTCGGCTATAGGCGCATCTTGGCCAGTGCAGTTTTTGAATATCGCACCTCTGGCGCATGGGTGCAATGGACTTGCTCTTGCTCCTGCTGTTGCACACTTTTTGGGCGCAGTTTGAATATCTGGGCCAGTAACTTTTAGGAAGAGAGTAGATGACTAAATTTTGGAACAAGAAGGGAAAACTGGCCCATTAACTTGGGGGACAGATTTTATAGGCAATTAGCCTTCTTCTGTCCTATAGATTCATGTATGACTCAACATAAATGAAAACTGATTTACTTTTCAGCCTGAATAAAAATAACTGCCTGCTGCTTAAATGAACCTGCTGGTTATCCAGCAAGTACCACCAGACTACTGCCTCACAGAGACTGTTAGCCATCTCAACCAGCAACACCTGTGGTGCTTGATGCTCCCAGTAATTTCTCATGTTGTCTCAAATGCATCATGAGAAACTTATGCAAATCTCCATGACAGAATTTGGACTGGCTCAACTTTAAGCAGAATTGCATGGTGCCAGCAGGTCTCACAGTGCAATCAGCAAAGGCAAAGAACAGCAGATACATACACATGTTTCATCATCATTTGGACTCATCAGTGTGCTATATCTGTGTCTTAGCCCAGGGAGAGGGAGCCAACCACCCCTTAAGGGGGATGTTATTTGTTTGGGTCATGGAGAGCCCAAAATATAGAAGGAAAAGGAAAAGAACTACAAAAGAACCCCAGAGCAAATGCCATGAGGCATGGGTTATCCGGGAGAATATTGGCTGTACAGCCAAATTTTAAAGAAAACAAAATTGCACATACCCCAATAACGAAAAGTATCATGGGAAACTTATGCAACTCTCTTTCTCCGGGGCTAAGACACAGATATAGCACACTGATGAGTCCAAATGAGGATGAAACATGTGCATGTGTCTGCTGTTCTTAGCCTTTGCTGATTGCACTATGAGGTCTGCTGGCACCATGCAATTCTGCTTAAAGTTGAGCCAGTCCAAATTCTCTCATGTGGATTTGCATACATTTCTCATGATGCTTTGCATTTTTGGGATATGTGCAATTTTGTTTTCACTAAACCAATACTATGCTCACTCCTAACTGTCAGTAACTGAAATAAAGAAAATCACCCCGCATAATTTATTTTTTATTTTTATAGAACCTTTAAAAAAGTAAAAGATTCATCAATGTCTATTGCTGCCACCACCAACCCACTGCCGTTACCCTTCCCCCACCCCCCACTCAGCACTCACAACCCCACACCCCTCCACCATTACTTACCTACCAGGTGTCCAAACCTGAAATCCTCTCTGGGCCAGAGACACATCTTTACTCTTCTATGCTGGACCAGGAACTGAGAAAATCAGATGTGCAGTTCAAAGTATTTTAAAGTGTTTTGAAGATGCGTGCATACTTTGGTCATTTTTTAATCTTTTTCCCGATATTGTCAATGTGGCCTTTTGGGACCCCATCTCATGAACAATGGTGGTGAAATCATTCAAATCCAGCCCATAAGGCAATTTTGCAGTCAGTCCATGAAATCAACTTTCAGATGGGATTTGAAAATGTTCGCCTAGTGGCTTTATGAAGTGGAGTAATAAAAAGACTATATTGAAAATTTGGGGTCAAAATATATAAAAACAAAAGTCATAAAGGTACATTGAAATATTTATTTTTTATACTATATAGCTTTTTATCCCTTCTGTGATCCCACATCCATCCCCACCTCCCCCTGGCCAGCATTTTCCTCCACCAGATCTACCTGGAGCCAGTCCCCCACAGATTTCCCCCTGTAAGTGGGGATGGGGGAAGGCTGTCCTCCCTCCCTCCCATGATCCACATCTAGAATTGTCCTAGGTGTTCTGGTGACAGCACAGACCTGGAGAAATGTGTGGAATGGTGATCAAACATTGGGTCTTCTTTTCCTTTTTTCTGTCCCTGGTTCCCCGTGCTGAGAGACTGTGACAGCTACCACCCAGAACATAGGAGGATAAAAACCTATATGAAAAAAGGTACGGACTTCTGGTGATGTCACCATCCATGCAGGAGCAGACTTGCTGAGCTCCGGCGCTGGGTACAGAAATTATCTTTTAACCCCACCGCCAACAACCTTGCAATCCTCTCTTGGAGCACTCACTGCATTATCTGCGGATGTGAACTCATCAGAAGCTGAAGGATTTCATTCCCAAAAGCCCCAAATCAAAGAGATTGCAGAGACTGCTGCAGGGAGGCTCCCTGGTCTGCATGTCAGAGGCAGACATGGATGAAGCCAACATTACTATCATGTCACTGTCCTTAGTGGCTGAATTTAAAAACATCACACAGCTAGTAAAACTAGGGGGAGAAAACCATGGCAACCTAAGCAGAGTTAAAATGAATTCAGACTCACACCACTGATGTGGAGTACAAGCTAACAGAAGTAATGGCTCACACTGACCTTCACAATGTGGCCCTCCTTTACCTGCTGCAAAAGGATAAGGCCACCACTGCTAAATTGGACAATTTTGAATCATGCTCTGAGAGGAACAACGTTCAACTGTATGGCCTGCCTGAGGGTACAGAGATGGGGGTCATGACTGAATTTGTGGCTTCTCTCCTAAAAGTCAAAAGACCAGCCACACTTCAAAGTAAAAATTCTAGTTATTTTATGTCATATGCTATCAATGATGATCCCCCTGACCACACCCAATATTTCACCCTCTGTGGGCTTCTTCGGGGGTTAGGATCTGGGTATCATGTGTTGACAGTGTTATCAGAACTTTGCTAATGCAGTTCTATGGGAATCACAAATTCATTGTTTTCTATTTGAAGTTCATTATGAGTACGAGATTAATTGCAGCCCAACTGTGGGCCCTGAGAGCTAAATCCTCTTTACTAAAAATTAGATACCCTACTAATGGCGACCTTAAAAATAATACTGTAGATATCTCGGAGGCCTTCCACCAATTTTACACAAAATTATACTCAAAGAAATCGTCTCCTGATGAAAGTATACAGGAATTCCTGTCACCCCTTACTCTTCCCACTATATCTCGAAAACAATCCCTTGGTTTGGTGGCCCCCATATCCCCTAAGGAAATCATTGCAACAATTGGAAATCTAAAAATTGGTAAAGTCCCAGTTCTGATGGTCTCCTGGGAGAGTTTTATAAAGCTTACACCAAGACTATCACCCCGATACTGAACAGGCTGTTCACTTATGTGAGCACAGAAAGAGGAATAATCCCACCATCCTGGAATGAGGCTATAGTCTCGGTAATACTGAAACAGGGTAAAGACCTCTCAGATTGCTCCTCATTTCACCCCATATCCATATTGAACACAAACTATAAAATCTTTGCACCTATTTATGCACGGAGACTTAAACAACTTGCACCATCCACAATACACATGGACCAATGTGGTTTTATCCCCGGGCATCAAGCCCAGGATAATGTGAGATGTACGGTTTATATTATTGAACATATTCATGCCCAAAACATTCCTGCAGTTGTATTGGGATTGGATGCAGAAAAAGCATTCAATATGGTGTCATGAGATTTTTTGAGAAGGGTATTGACTAGATTTGATTTCCCATGCCAATTCGTAGATACCATCTTCAAATTTTACACAAATCCTACAGGATATGTTAGAGCTAACGGTCACATATCTGAGAAATTTCCCCTATTTAGAGGAACCAGGCAGGGATGCCCCCTTTCTCTGCTCCTATTCACTTATTATATTGAACCCCTGGCCCAATACCTGCACCAGACTCAGGATATCAAAGGCATTGCGATAGCAGGCTCAGAACAGAGATTAGCACTCTTTGCCGATTATGTTCTGATTTACTTGACTAATCCAGACACCTCCTTACTGGTTCTTTTTCAGGACATCTGTAAATTCTCTAAACCTTTCCGGCTTCACCCTGAACATAAATAAGTCAGAAGCCTTGATCTTTGAATATAACCCTCAACCAAGCCTTAAAAAACAATACCCAATTAAATGGGATAGACCATCCATAAAATACTTGGGCATACAGATCCCAAAAGACCCAGACCTACTTTTTAATTTAAATTATCACCCTCTTGTGAATACAATTAAACAGAACTTGAGAAGATGGGATTTGTTGCCATCCTCTTTCTATACAAGAACCTTATCACTGAAGATCAATGCTTTACCAAGATTCCTGTATTTATTCCAATGTGTGCCATGTGCTCTATCCCAAAAGAGCTTCTTTCCTGGCAAAACACTTTAAATGCATATCAGTGGAACCAAAGGAAGCCAAGAATGAATCTCTGTAAGCTATATCTACCTAAAAGTCTGGGAGGAGTAGCCCTCCTCTCTCTCCAAAACTACTGGATCGCGGCCCAGAAGTGTCTGGCATTACTATGGGATGATAAAGCATACCAGGCAGTTTGGAAGCAAATTGATTTATCCAGACCTGTCTCTACCCCACTTCCACCCTGTCTATTTTCCCTATCCCATTTCATTAAAGTTAGCCGGGAAACCACGCTGGCAACTACCACTATATTAAAGGGCTGGCAACTGGGCATAAAACACAAGACATTCCATCAATACCTATTGAAGTGTAAGTGGTTTATATTAACCCCCCCCCCGACACATTAATGCATAACAAATGGTACAGAAATCAGTACAATAAGGGATTGAAGCCCCATGGTAGTTATTAAAAGGGAATGAGATTATAGACTTCTCGGAAGCTCAGAAGCTATATTCCTGGACAGAAAAGGATAGGCTATATTATTACCAAATTAGAGACTATATTCAAACACAAATTAGGAAGACAGAGAGGGACTTTCACCTGGGGGAGAATGTTACTTCCTTTTGTCAAATTTGGACCTCGCTTTTGGGGGAAAAGGCAATATCTATAATATATAAGTCTCTTATAGAACAATCTGCGCATGCCATGATGGCAGTTCAATCCAAGTAGGAACAGGAATTTGCACAACCCATATCTAGTAGACAGTGGCTTAAGATTTGGGGAAACACATGGAAAACCACCTCCTCCCCTATTTGGAGGGAATTCACGTGGAAAGTTAGGGCAAGGTTTTTCCTGGTTCCCTCAGTGGCAGCCCTAAGAAACCCGGGGACCATCTCCAGATGCTGGAGGGAATGTGGAGTGGTGAGACCCTCGCATAAACATACTTTCCTGGACTGTCTGGGGCTATCGGCCTTTTGGCTCCAGGTAGTATTGCACGCAAAATCAATTTTGAACATACAGAGTGAGCTTAAGGGTGTTAATCTAATCTTGGGAATTCCTCTGGAGAAGACTCGACATAAAGCCAGCCTATACTTACGGGCCATACTCTTAAGTTCAGCTTATAAATCCATAACCCAAAAATGGCTTCTTATAACCCCCTCCAAGTGGTATCTGATTGGAAAGCAAACATATTGCACATTCAACGCAATGAATAAATCTCGTTTAAACTTCAGGGAAAGATGGAAAACTATATATCACGATGGTCACGGTGGAAGCTATACCAGGATCAACTTTAATGGGCAGTTAGAGCCTAGATCACATGATTGGTCTAAAAGGTAAAAGGGAATATAATGAGCTTATGAATGGAAAGTGCAGATATTAATCTGAGGGAATGAAAGCATGGACTTGTAACATCAATCATTCTTCTCCCCAGAGTCTCTGTATTATTCTATGTATATATAGAGTTTCCGGTTTTAGGGGTTTATTTTTCTAAAAAAAAAGGTGTTTATTTTTCACCCTTTCTCGCAAGTTTTTCGAGTGTTAAAATTCTGTGTTTTCCGGTGTAAATAAATAAGTCATTACCCATTTTCATTATTTATCAGTGTTTATTCAAATATATATATATATATATATTATACAGTATATAACACCAATTCAAAGATTATGAATTTATTTATTTAGCTTTTGTTAACCGGGTAAGTACACTAGACAAGTATTATGCCTATTTTCAGGAATGACCCGGGAGAGTACAGACAGTGATACAGAAATAGGGCAGGGAAAAAAATGCAAGTATATCACAACAGCGTTACAAAAAGTGCAGAGAACAAATGAAAGTACATCATGACAGCGTAACAATAGGTAGGAGTATATGCAAGTACATCACACAGTGTTACAGGATAGTGCAGAGAACAGTGCTCGTTCAACATGACAGCATAACAACATAAAGGGATGATTTCATTCATTTTGCAGGGGAGCAGAAGTCAATAAGGCAGCCTATAACATCATAGTAGGATGCCACCAGGGAGACGGTAGGTCAGACATACATTTAGAGACATGTAGATAAAGGCAGAAACCAGCAAATGTAGGTGTTGCCAGTTATGCCCAAGTTGAGGAGTACCATGGACTGAAGATAGAAATAAGGATACAGCAAACAATTTCAGGCAACCTGTATGAAATGCAAATGTTGGTACTGGTAGTACCTTATGTTCCAAGGTTTGTTATGATCCTGCTTAAGTTAGATTAAGTTAGTGAATCAACTTCTATGATGTTCTGATTCCTAATTTTAGTATGATTATATGCTGTAACAATTTTAACATAACTAAAAAAAAGGAAAAATAAGAAGGAGAACATTCAATTGAATGTTAATGTATTAGAAATGGATGTATGAAACTAAATCCTTTAATAAAGCAAGTATAAAAAAAAGTTCTTCATAAGTGCTGCCACAGAGCTGTGTAAGCCTGTAAGGTACTTTAAAAACAGAAAACAATCTATCACTGAACTGTTTAAACTTCAAAACAAGAAAATAAAGGAACTGTGATTTCCATAGAACTGCTTTAACAAAGCTCTGATTATACTGTCAATACATGATAGCCAGATCCTAGCCCCTGAAGTCTTTTAACTTTTTGATGCACTATGATCTGCTTTCCAGCACCTAACTGCACACTGTGTAATGTTATTGAGAAGGGGACCCACCTGTTACTAGATTTGTATTCTCTCCTAAAAGAACTACTGGGCCTACCAGCAGATATGGCCCTAGACTTGGAGCGGGCATCAAAACCTCATTCAACGGAGGCCCAACTCTACTCCACAGTGATACAGTTTCTGGATTATTGTGCTAAGATGGTTGTAGTACACAAAGCCTGTGAAAAGAAGGAGGTGTTATTTGGTGACAAATGACTCACTTCGGAAAAGATTTTACCCCACAACAGGTGGAGCAGCGATGTCGCATCCTGGAGATAATCAAAGCACTTAAGGAAAAGGAGTCAAGGCCCAACCTTTTGCTCCAGCACAGCTAAAAAATCTATGGGGAAAACAGTCAGCAGTTTTTCCACAGCCTGGATGATGCAGCAGACATGCTTCAATCTCTCGGAGTGTTCCCCAATCTAGCCACCTTGAAATTCCATATCAAAGACCTAGAGAAGAAGCTGAGAGCAAACACCTAGACCATGCTGAATACTAGCAAGAAAGGGGAGAAATGACAGGCCCACTCGGCAGCTGCTGCATGGAAGGAATTGTGGCAGAAGGGTAAGAAGCCAGGACCAGCAGTAGTGGAGAGAGCCAACCCCAAGAACTGCACTGAAGTGTACAGAAGGTACTGTTTTTGGTTTTGTTTCTTAGGGCTGAGACTGTGGCAAACTGGCCCTAAAACCTTCGAGTCATCCTCTCTACCAACCAGCTGGTAACATGTGACTTGTACAGATTCTGCTGATCATTAACTGACTCTTTAATTATCTGCTAGTTGTTTATCATGTCCCCTATAATACTGTAGAGAACTGTGAAGTGACCCACAGCCATGGGGGCACTGCCTAGCTGTTGGGGAGGCTGTCTAGTTGTTTGGGGGTAAACCCTTTAACTATCTAAATTCTACTTTTCATGTGTTATTGTCATATTCATCATTTATTGAGGGGGAGGGGGAATCGCTGGTGCTTTTTAGCTGTTTTCAATAATTTGGGGGTTCATTGGGGATGGCCTTGTTCAGGCTTGGTTTTAAAACAACTGGCTCTCATCTATGTTAATTATGGGGGCTCACCTTCCCCCTTGGGTCAAGGACTTGGGGACACCTCACAATTTAATGTCTGCTCCCCTGTCTGCCATGCTGCCATAGCATTTTCTTTCCACCTGATAATCAATATCATTAAGGACTACCAATTGTCATTGGGGGGAAGTTGACCATGCCTAGTATGATTATGCCTGGAATTGCCCAGCAAGACTGAAGGGACCCCATGACCCCTGGTCCCAGACTACATGGGGATCTAATTGGGAGACCAGTCTTATGCTTGTTGGTCAAGGGGAGTGTTGTCAGAGACCCCTTTAATTATTCACATGCTGAGGGATGATAAAGGCAATACCATGACACATGGTGGTTGATGTGGGGAGGTCGGCACTGGCCTGTCTCCAGGCAGGCCAGGGGAGCAGCAGTGCCCCATTCCACCTGTAGATATTAAATTGTGAGGTGTCCCCAAGTACCTGAGCCAAGGGGGAAGGTGAGCTCCCATAACCAACACAGATAATCATAACCAGTAGTTGTGCTGGTTCACTAAAGTTCACTAACTAAGGCAGGGAAAAGGAGCAAACAACAAAACACATAGGAGCACCTATCATGTTAACTGCATCCTTAAAGAAGCCATTGATCTAGTCTATATTTAAAGATAGATTTAAATTCACTAATAATAACATGCATTGGAAGAGAATTCCATGAGTGCATCACTCTCAATGAAAAATAGTTCCTCCTCTTGCTTGCATGAAACCTAGGTTTTGTTAACTTCAGAGGGTGTCCACAAGTCTCTACAGTGATTTGCTTAAAATCCAGACCTATTTCTGTCATAAGCTGTTGATCTTTCAAAATATTCCATACGTCTCCTTGAAGTCTCCTCATTTCTAAAGACATTAATTTAAGTGTGTCTAATCTATCGTTATAATTTATTTCCTGCAGACTCTTCATACATTTTGTTATTTTACACTGAACTCTGTCAAGTTTTTTCTTAACAGTACTATAGCAGGGGCTCCATAGCTGAGTGCAAAAATCTATATATGGGCGAACATAGGCTCTGTACAATGATAATAACACTAATGGTTTCACTGATTAAAAGTTTCATTTAATTGCCCACCAGGTTTTATTGGATTTATTAATAACCTCAGAAAGTTGTGTACTAAAAGAAAAGTTACCAGTGATGGTGACTCCAAAGTCTCTCTCATTATTAGACTTTTGTATAGGTTAATTTCCCAGAGTGTAATTATGTCTGGGGTTGTGTAGTCCAAAATGCAATATACTGCATTTCTTGATGTTAAAACTCATGCCCCATCATTCTACCCATTTGAACAGTGTATTTAGGTCCTCCTGAAATATTGAGATCTCAGCATTAGTATTAAATGGACTGCTGATCTTGCAGCCATCTGCATATCTGACTAGTCAACTTCTCAAATCCATGGAGAGGTCAGCAATAAAGACATGAAGAACTGCTGATGCTAAAGCCGAACCCTGCAGAACACAATTTGTGACTGATTTCCATATAGATTGATGTCCATCAAACACCACTCTTTGAAAGCAATCTATGAGACAGTTTTTTTATCCAGTCTACAATGTTGGGGTTAACATTCATTTTATTAATTCTTTTATGATTTGAGTTAGATGAATACCTTTGAATTCAGTGGGCCATGTGGGGGCACTCTCAGGTTTCTAGTGTGCCTGTGTTTTTCTCCTCTTGTGTTCAGCCCAGCCACCATCCTCTGACTTCACTGGTAAACTCTGCTCAAGAACAAAGAGGCACAATTTGAAGATAGAGGGGGGGTGGCTCAGAGGTAATGTAAGGAAGTATTTTTTCATAGAGAGGGTTGTATACCTTCAAGGAAAGGAGGGGACATGATAGAAACATTTAAGTACCTCAAGGGAATCAACAAAGTCCAAGAGAGTAGCATCTTTCAGAAAAAGAGACGTGCAAGAACAAGGGGCACAATTTGAAGATGGGGCGATGGCTCAGAGGCAATGTGAGGAAGTATTTTTTTCATGGAGAGGGTGGTGGATGCATGGAACAGCCTTCCTGAGGAGGTCATGGAGTCAAAAACAATGGGGGAATTCAAGAATGCATGGGACAGACATAAAGCAATTCTAGTGGGAGATAGGAGGAAGTAGGCTGCTGGTTAACTAGGATCTGCAGCTTGTCCAATAGGTAAGGAAATGGGCAGACTAGGTTGGCCAAGTGGTCCTTATCTGCCATCAAAGTCTATGTTTCTATGTATTGCAAACTATGAAAAGCAATAGCCCATTTGCTATCTTGAGCCTAATCTCTGCATAAATACAAAAAATCATGGTCCCTATTCATGAACGGATCGGGGTGGCTGCGTGCCATGTAACTTGGGTGCATAGCCACCCCACATCAGTTTGTGCCTATTGTGCCCCCGCAGCAGCATTCATGAAATAGTTATGCCCCCTGCACTGGATCCCCTGCCGAGCACGGAGCTCTGTGCATTGGCTGTCTGGAGTCTCCGTGGGGGGGGCCTGCTGGCACTCCACACCATTCACAAATGTGTGGAGTGCCGTACGCAGAGGCCAGTGATTACACATCTGGAGGGCAGTCCTGCTAGCTATGTGCCCTCCAGTTGCCACCCACCAGACACGCTGGTGCAGGTGGGGTCATCGGACCCCTTCAGGATGGTGCCTCTGTTGTGGGGGATGGTGAATTTGGGTTGGGGTGGTGACATGGCCCCTGGCAGCGTAACAGGCCTCTGTCTTACACCAAGATGGTGCCATACTGGCACAAGGAATCCACTGCAGAGCCGGGTAGGGCAGACAATTGGCTGCTGACCCAGGCTCGCAACCCCACCCCCATTCAACTCCATGTCTGGGAGGCAGGGATGTGGAAGGGAGCTGGGCAGAGACCGCTGCTTCATGAATGCAGTCCCTGCATGGATCTCTGGTGGGTGCGGAGCTGCGTGCACCTTTATGCAACTGCTCCATGCTCCTTGGTGAATAGCACCCGAGTAACATAATTAATCAAAACATTCCTAAAGAGAGATATCCAATTATGACAGGAAGTAAGCTATTAATGGTAAAATGCAAAAGCATTTAGAAGCCTGCCAAACACCTGAAAAATTAGATGAGTGTAAAAAAAATTAAGATAATCTTGGCAACGTAGCCTAAATTCACTCATTTGGTCAAGAGACAAATATGACAGATGATCAAAAGATGCAACTTGAGTTAGACTGTTAAGAAGATCCCTAAATGTAGGTCTTGTTAGATTTCCAGTTTATTAAGATTAAACATTTCACTTGCATAAAAAGAATATGCAGCCATCTGTGTTGGTATGTAGAAAGTAAGGTGTCCTGATCTATGATGCCCAGTAAAATATATTTGAGATCAAAGGATAAGTTATGTCCAACTGCAATAGAACCAAAACGATGCACCTTTTGCCAAAAAGCATGAATCGGTGTACAAGACCATAATATATGCAATAAGTCTCCAACTGGAGAATTGCATCACCAGCAATTAACCTTAGGTTTTAGGCTAAGGCCATGTAAGACTGATGGAGTTTTATACCATAAGTGGAGAATCTTATATTGAATAAGCATACTGCAAACATCTTTAAATGTATTATGGCAAAAGGTCCATCATTTTCCCCATTGCACCTCAGATATGTTAGTACACAACACAGAATTCTATTTGTCTTTAGCCAAAAGGGATTGATTTGGCAGAGTGTCCCTGACATTTTTATATATTCTACGGGCTATACCAGAAGATTTGCATGTCGATAGAGCAATGTGAGAAGCAGAAGAGGGCAGGTTGCTAAGGGGTTGTAACAAAGGTAGAATAGCCATGCAGTCCTGTAAACATTTCCAAAAATCATGTTTGGGTATGCCCCATTTGTCTTGTAAGTGAGAGTAAGAGTTCAGTACCTATGACCCTTTAGTAAAGACATCCTATACATAAATTACACCTTTGCATTTCCAAGCCTTGTGAAACAGTGGCCGACCGTCAAGGGTAATGCCAGAATTTCCCCAAATAGAGGTGTGTAAAATAGGAGTAGGATTAAACTTGAGCCATTTATGTATTTTGAACCAGTACTGGACTGAAGGAGCAATAGTAGGGTGCTTTTTTAGATTTTTAGATGAAGGGTTAAAAATACAATTAGCAGGAACCTCACCCGGAGTTAGTGAGGCTTCTATATCTAGCCATAGTGGAGATTTGGAATTGGGCTTATTTAACCATTTTATGATTTGAGAAGCCTGAAAAGGCCCAATGGTAGGCTAGAAACCAAGGAAGTCCAAAACTACCCCTGGATCAATGAGCCCATAGTTTAATATGACTGAAACATGGGGTACCATCTTTCCAGAGAAAGTTTCCCAGCAATTTATCAATTTTAGACAGAAAAAAGGGTGGTAGTGTTAATGAAATGTTAGAGAACAAATAACAAATTTTCGGGGTGATCATCATTTTTACAGAAGCAATTTTACCTGACAGTGATAGTTTAAGAGACTTCCATTTATCAAACATTGTTTTGATGTTGCTAAACAAAGGGGAAAGGTTTGCCTCACAGATTGTCCCAAAGTCAGGCTAATTTTGATTCCCAAATAAGAAATACCATGTGGGGTCCAATGAAATCCAAGAGAATTATTCATATCGGATTTACAATTAGAGTTCAAAGGTAGTACCTCAGTTTTTTCATAGTTCACCATAAGACCTGATAGTTTATTAAAAGTATTAAGTAAGTTTAGAAGCGGTTTCACAGCAACCTCTAGATATTCTACTAGGATTAGTAAGTCATCTGCATATAAAAGTGAAGTACAACATACATTTCAAATAGAAATGCCTTTTATGTCAGAAGATTGATGGAGGACAGCCACCAAGGGTTCAAGAGCTAAAATAAAAAGTAAGGAGGATAAGGGGTACCTCTAGCAAGGTTGAAGACTAGGATAGTGTAGAGTTTGTAAGAACTTTGGCTGAAGGGGATGTATAAAGAAGTTTTAACCAAGAACAGAAATGGGTACCAAAACCCAGGTGGGACAGCATTTGGTATAAATAACTCCAATTTAGAGAATCAAAGGCTTTTTTGAAATCAATACTAATGGCAGCAGCAGGGGACTTAAGATGTTTAGCTTTATACGTAAAGTTGAGCATTAAACAAAGATGGTCAGAACCTAATCTACCCATGACAAATCCCACCTGGGATTGGTGCACTAATTAAGGGATAAAGGGTTTGAACTTAGTGGCCAAGAGTTTGGCAAATATTTTACCATCAGTATTAAGTAAGGGAATGGGACGATAGTTGGAGGGAAGGGTGGCATCTTTATCTTTCTTTGGCAGAACAGTAATAATTGCTTCTGTCATGGATTGGGGCAATTTACCTAACAATGTAGATTCTTCAGGGGTACTAATTGTAGAGCAACACTGCGACCTCGAAGACCAGCACAGCGACAGATTTCGCCGATGAAAACATGCTGATATCCCTGACAGAACAATGCCGACACATGGCATTGTGTCTGTTGCTGTGAGGGAAGTCAGTAACCACACTGTTGCAGTGCTATAGGTAAACTGATTCTTCAAAAACTTTGTGTAGTAAGGGACATAACAAATCCACAAATTGTTAATAGAATTCAACAGGAAAACCATCAACCCCAGGGGCTTTCCAAGACTTTAAGGACAGAAGAGCTAGGTGAATCTCTTCCACAGATAATTGTTTATCCAAAATGTCTGCAATGTCAGAAGGAAGGCAAGGGAGAATTAGTTTTTCTAGGGAAGCTTTAATAGAAGATGATTGCCGATAGGAATGGGATGAATATAAGGTTTCATAGAAAGTGGTCATAATACGATTAATAGAAGGATTGTCAACATGTATGCATCCTACAGTGTCTTTTAAACCAGCAATATGCTGCTCAATTTGTTTTGATCGTAGATGTTATGCTAATAGTTTACTGCCTTTTCCTCCCCCCTCCCAGTATTTATGTTTAATTTTAAGCATAGCAATGTCATTCCTATGAGAAAGTAACTCATTGATTTTCATACGAAGCTGAAGAATTTCATAATGAAGGGAGAGTTAGGATTAGGATGAAGTATCACAGCATATTGTGATTACTTAGCTTTGAGAGTAGTTTACAAGTCTTTTAGCTGTTGTTCCCTTTTTCTCTTTCTATGGGCATCATAACTGATAATTTTGTCACAAAGTGTGGCTTTTAATGCCTCCCTTGTTATACCCATAGAGGTCTCTAATGTATCATTATGAGGAATAAAGTTCTGTATTTGGGCACGAATCCAAGGAAGAAAGTCAGAGTCTTTGAGCAACAGGGGATCAAGATGCCACAAGGGAGATCTAAGGGGAAGGGCCCCACAGATAAAATGCATTTTAACCAGAGAATGATCTGAAATAAGTAAGGGTAGAATTACAGATTCAACCACATTTTCAGTAATCTTAGGGGAAACTAACCAATAGTCAGTCCTACTTTATGATCTGGGAACAGGAAAATAAAATGTATACTCTCTATCTCAAGGGTGAAAAAGACTCCAAATAGCGGAAAGGCCAAGATCTTTCATTAAAAGAGAAAGGGCTGCAATGCTTTTTGGGTGGGCGTCTAGTAGAGAATTACTTCTATCCAAAATCTGGTCAAGTGTAAGGTTAAGGTTAAGGTTAAAATCACCACCAAAAATAATAGGGGTAGTGGTTATATTAAGAAGTTAATTGTTGTGCTAGTTGGTGAAAACATTCGATTTCATCAGTGTTCAGCGCATATACAGTATTTTAGCTAGAATTAGTTGACCAGACGGGGTGTTTATGGAGGCAATTACCCATCTACTATGAGGGTCCTGTAAGATATTAGAGGGTGTCCAATTCAAGTTCTTAAGAATTAAAATTGCAACACCTCAAAAACCTGACCGACCCAGTCTCATTTCAATCTGTCATTGTCCTCATTAAGCAATTTAGTTTCTTGTAGAAACGTAATTTGTGCTTTGTGTTTTTTGAGATACTTTAAGATTTGTTTACGTTTGCTCAGTGCATTAAGTCCCTTAACATTCCAAGTATAGAGTATTAAATCAGCCATTTGTACCAGAAAACAATGTTAATATAGCAAGTATTAGTAATGATATAAGGGACTCAGTGCACCAAGCATTCAAGAATCTAATATTACAGAGGAAAAGGGTGAATCACGAGTAGTAGAATTGTTTCAGGACATAAGATAGGGTGGTCATATTAAACAATGAGGCTAGAAGGGCTTCCAAAAGCCTTTTTGGATATCTTTCAATACATAACCTAATAAAGCATATTATATATATATATATATATATATGTATATATATATATATATATATATATATATATATATATATATATATATAATAACAACCAAGTCTCAATGGGGACCAACAAAATGCCATCTTGAATGAGCAGAGATGTATAGATCAGTAAGACAGGAACTGTCAACCAACACCACCTCTCCACACACCAGGGCATGGAAAAAGTTCAAGAAGTAGGGATATTAAAAAGAGAAAAAAAATAATACTTCTTGAGAAGGGCAAATATCATAGATAACTAGGGTCAGGGTATCTATCCAATTCCCTGTATAGAACAATCAAATATAAGCAAACATTTTCAAACAATCCTCCAATAAACATGTATGAAAGGAAAAATTTTAAGATAGCTAAACCCAAATAAATAGGCTTTTTAAAATTAATGAAAAACTGAAAAAGTTATGTATTAATAAACATAAGCTCACTAGGTGATTACTGTATAAATATTAGTGAGGTATATACTGAAGGCTGGAAAACAAATAAGACCTCAAAAGTAATGGCCAGGTAGAAGAGAAAAAAAATGTGGGCTATTAAGAGCTAAAACAATATTGTTGAGAGCACCATAAATAAAATAGTATATTAGACTGTTGTTCAGGAACATGATTCCAGTATGATCTTAATTAAAATTATTCTCTATATTATCAATAGGTAATATTTGCATTTCAACAGGTATCAAAAAATAAACGGACTCTATATAAGTAACATTATTTAAAGCTTATTTTCTAAGAAGAGTAAGCTACACTGGGAAGCATATAAACTTTGTACAAAAGGTATCAAATGATGGAACAAATATAATGTGCCAACAACTGGCAGGCTATTAACTTTGCACAGAAACTAACTAATAATTAAGTTATATTACATCATTGAACCTTTAATGGCAAGAAATACAATGTTCACAGTAAAAAAACAAGTATATTGGATATAGTCAGATTTCAAGCAAGCCGGGTGCCATGCATAATAAGTAACACATTTCGGGCTGCCATGCATGGTAGTACGGTAAACTGATGTACCCTGATAGCTCAAAAATAGCCTGCGAGGAATTTTTGAATTGTTTAAGCAAACTTAGAAAACTAAATCAACTGGATGCTCGAGTTCTATTTAAACAGTTTAGAAAGTAATACAATAACAAAAGAAGCTTTTGAAGGTTCGAAACATCATAGCAGTGTATCCGAAAAATTGCCTATGCAGGCTTTGAAAAACAAAACTGTAGTAATTTGAACAAGGAATTTAATTAAAGTACGAACATGGAGGTTATGTGGCATGTAAGAAAATATCAAACGCAGTGCTGGTCCGACATTCAACTAGACAGCACATAGCATTCATTGACCACGAGTTATCTCTTCACTCACAGACATATAACACCAAAAGCCCAGAAGTAAATATATACAAGGAACATCTGTACTAAGGTCAACTATTGTCAACAAAAAAAGGTTATCAAAGGTTTATTGTGTGAGATCCAGGATCAGTTACAGCCACATCGATATAGTGAGGCTAGGAGAACAAAGTTGCGGTCCTTTGAAAGAGTAGATGAAATCAAAGTTCGAACTATGATGATTATTATGTGGCAAAGAATTGGCCACAGACACAGATTTGTTCTAGTAAACTTCAAAACAGGATTGGGTCTGCTACATATAGCGCAGCATGCGTCTATCAGAAGACATTCAGCCACATGTAACCACAGTCGCCCAAGTTCCAAAGGTAAATAATTAGATGAACTACCTTTGTTAGTAGAAATTATTGTCTCTGGGGTTCAAGGATGTTCACAGAAGAAAGTCCAGGGATATAAGTACAGTAGGTCAAATCTGGTACCTATGAGAGGAGCCAGTTCAACCTGGGACAGCTTGACAGAGCCGAGGTCTGATTAATTTTTCTCTTTGTTGCAGTCCTTCTTTTTAGGTGGTTTATAGTCTTTAATGGGGAGCGAGCCACAATATCTGCCCAAGATGTGTCTACAGAAGTACATTCCATCTCAGCCATTGTAAAAGGATTATTGCCTGTGAAACAGCATTGTTGCTGCATAGAACTTTGCAGCAAATGTGAATTTTCTTCCAGGGAAGCGTATTGATTTAACAAAGGGACAGGTGAAACGGACTCAGACAGACAAGCTTGATTTAACAATATTAGGATAACTTTCATTAGGACTGCAGCAGTGATTTTTGTTCATAGCAGAATGCAGCACAGCTTTCTCCTGTAGGCACGATGAGAGTCTTTTAGTCGGCATATTAGATAGATCGGCAACTTCTGAAATATTTTGAATAATAGAAACTGAAGCTACTTCAGCAATAGGGTTAGGAACTTCGGGTTCCAGAACAATTAGTAAGGCATTTGATGCGGTTGCTCAAGGCACCTGAGATGGTTGTGGTTGAATATTTGTTAAGAAAGTCATCAGAGATTCTAGTGAATTAAAGTCTTTGTAACTATTGTTCTGATACACTTGCATGATTGCCAGGTAGTGCAGTGTAAATTTCAGTCCTATATGGTGCATTGTGGGTCTGGAGGCAGTGTAAGCATGTCTCTTGGAGGATACCTCTTTGGAAAAGTCCCTGTAAATATAAATGGGATGATCTTGCCAAGTAAGTCTGCTTATTTCTCTCGACTTCTGTAATATTATTTCTGTGTGGGCAAAGCTAAAAAATCTGTCCAGAATCAGCCTGGGTCTCTGATCAGGAGCTGGCTTGGGGCCAAGTGAGAGGTGGGAACATTCTATGATGATACCATGATCGTTAGATAATTTTAAGATCTGGGGCAAAACATGAAAAAGAAAAGGGGTGGTATCTATAGTTTAATTTCTTCTGGGAATCTGAAGAAACGTAGATTATTTCTACCACTGCGATTCTCAATATTATCCAGTTTAGATTGAAGCTCCTTTATGATGTGGTCTTGTTCTCTGACTATGGCCTGTAGTTCTTACATGACAGATTCATTCAGACAAGTTTTTTTTTTGCTTGTTGCCAATGGTAGATTTACAGCTTGTAAAGTAGATGTGTTTTGTTGAGTAGCTAGCTGTAGAACATTCACATCAGTAAGAAGCTTGAGAAACATATTTTCCACAATTTCCAGAGGAATTAGTCACTTGCTGGAGTCAACCATATTAGAAGGCCCAGAGTCTGCAGTGTAGAAATGTTGTTGGTTTAAAAATTTATTTATTTATTTATTTAGCTTTTGTTGACCGGGTAAGTGCACTAGACAAATCCTGCCTATTTTCAGGCACGACCCGGGGGAAGGGGATACAGATGAATGCCAACTGACTTTGAACCAGATTAAGCTGTTGGTGGTATTTTTAGTGAATGAGGGAAATTTGGCCAGGACACGGAAATTCCCTACTCTTTTCGATAAGTGCCATGGGATCTTTAACATCCACCTGAACTACCACCAATCCAGGCAGATGGGACCTTGGTTTAACGTCTCATCCGAAAGACGGCACCTCAGAAATGCAGCACCCCTCTCATGCTGCATTACAGTGTCAGTACTGGGATATTAACCCAAGTGCCAGATGTGGGAACTGAACCCACAGCCCTCTGATCTCCCGGCCTCAGAGGCGAGTGTGCTACCTACTGAGCCACTGACACTATAGCCCAATTTAAAAGGAAATATTAAGAAAAGACCTCAAAAACAGCTGTAGTGGGTTTAGTTTACCAAACATCCATGAATGTATCTTCCAGTTCTTGCTTAGATGGCTAAAAATGAAGGAGAATTGTAGAAGGAAAGGCAGAACATCAAATTCAGATGTCCATACCTGCTCAGGGCCAGGCCACAACCCCGAGGGGTGGCTATCTTGATACGAAAGGATTTTTGGTTATCACCAATACTACTGTCACACCCAAGGTTGTTACATGGCTTTTGAAGGGAGTTACAGAGATACCCTCATTTACATCTAATTGCAGAGCCCACCCATTACAATCTGTATTCCTCAAACCACTCACTTATTGACTGGGTCCTCTCCTCCCATCTGCACAGAATAGCCTCTGCTGGCATACTTGCCAATGCCTTTAGTGACCACTGCATCACTTATTGCATCGGGAAAACACAGCCACCCAAATTTGCTCCCAAGTACATAAAAATATACCCATTAAATTCACATGACACCTCCACCCTCCTGCTCAACCTATGAAATGCTGATTGGCACCAGGTCTATTCATCTGTAGAAGTTGACAACACTCTCTCGATTCCTGCACATCTTTTCCAAGGTGTGGGACTACCATACCCCCTGATCAAACCAGGGTAAAGAAGTGCCACCATCCATGGGTCTCTGCCCTCTTATTGCCCAGTGCAAATCCCAAGACAAGGCATGGTCTCAGTTCAAGCCTCTTCAGACCCCTCAATCCCGACAAGTCTATAGCACCCTCAGGAATGCCTGTACCAAGGCCAAAAGACAAGCTAAAGCTGATTACTTTAGATTGCAAAACACACATCCTTCCTCCTTCTGGAAGGTGATACACTCCTTGCTGGATCTCCCCACTCAATCCAACACTCCTGCCCTGAAGCAGAATGGTCAAATTATTCCAGACACTGCCAGCATTGCTGACACACTAAATAAATTCTTTACCTCCGTGCCCTCCCTGACCATCCCTCAACCCTCCCCCCACAAAAAACTCTCTCACCTCATGTAGTAACACCTTCCTGTTCTCACCCATCTCCCCTCAGGAAGTCCTGGATGCCCTCTGCTCCCTAAATATCACCAAGTTCAATCCCAATGGGATCCACCCCAAACTGCTCTTCTTTGCTGCCCTTGAAATAGTGTCACCGCCTACCTACCTTCTAAATCTGTCTTTCTCCTCTGGTACTGTCCCACAAGCCTGGAAATTGTCTAGTGTAATCCCCCTACACAATGGTGGTGACGCTTCGGATCCTGATAACTACAGGCTGATCTCCCGCCTACAAGCCCTTGCCAAAATTCAGGAAACTCTTGTCCTGTCCAGACTATCTGAGTTCCTTATGTCAATCAAGTTCCTTTCTCCCTACCAATCAGGCTACAGAAAACACCACACCACAATCTCTTCCCTGTTGTGAGTCACTGAACACATTCTGTCTGCATCTGACCAAAGACATTTAACAGCAGCCATTTTCATTGACCTGGCAAAGGCCTTGGGATTCAGTCTCCCATCCTCACCTCCTTACCAAACTCGAGGCTGCAGATTTTTCTCCCCCTACAGTCAGTGGTTCAATGCCTACTTAAGCAACAGGTTCTAATCTGTTAAAGTAGGAAGATTCCTCCTCTTCCTCCTTCTCATTCTAGCTGGTGTTCCCCAAGGATCTATCCCCGGCCCTATCCTTTTCTTGATATTTATAAATTACCTCCCCTCTGTATGGTCTAGTTCCCGGATACATATGTATGCAGATGACACCATACTTTTCACCTCAGGGCCTGTCTTAGATGATGTCCAATCCAACCTCAAAGGGATTTCCATAATATGCAGACCTGGTTCCAAACCAATCACCTGAAAATAAACACCTCTAAAACAGTGTCAATGACATTCTGGACTGTGCAAAAATGGACAAGAGCCCCCCCTTCCCCTGCCATTACCTCACTGGATGGGACCATCTGTCAACTCGGGCTCAACATATCAATACCTAGGTGTATGACTGGACCACCATTTGACCTTTTCCTCCTACAATGAAGCCATCACCTCAAAACTACACCCCAAGCTCAGTATGCTCTACTGCAATAGAGACGCCCTCACTTTGCCACTCAGACATGAAATCCTAACCAAGATGAACATGGCCATCCTGGATTACACTGATCTGGTTTACAGCACTGCCCCTGCCTCATCAATGTCCAGACTGGACAGCCTTCTAAATGCATTCTGCTGATTTACCACAAACTCCCTTCTCAGAACACATCACTGTTCCCTTTATGCCTCCCTTGGTCTAACATCCCTCTCCTACCGCCATTATATTCACTCTATTGCACTTACTGCCAAATACAAGTTCAACCTACTACCTTCCTACCTCTCAGAGAGCCTGTCCCCAGCAAATCTATCCCCATATGGCCTAAGGTCCAGAGATACCCAGACCTTCTCACCCCACCTACTTTCCTCCACTTTGGGCAAATGTGCCTTCTCCTAGAGGCTCCCATTCCTATGGAATAAAATTGCTCCCTCCCAAGAAACTCCACCTTGTTTAACTCAATCAAACAGCAACTTAATGCACTACCACTACCCACATGTTCCTGCCACTTCAGTACCCAATCTCCACAGCAAAGCTCTTGCACTTTCTATTTATATATATATATATATCCTACTAGAGTATGTTTGACTTCATCTCACCCACATTTGTAAATACTACTTTGTATTGTTTTAATTAATTATACAGTATTGTATATCCTGCCATATTGTGCTTCTGTAATTCTGTACAAAATTGTTTTCTCCACTGCTTGCCTTCATCTCAAATGTAATTATGATTGTAAAATGCTTGTACCCCCTTCCCTCACGTTATACCTGGAAATGAGCCCTGGCTCAGTCTGCCTTTCCCAGTTATCAAATGTTTAAATAAAAATAAATAAAATACATCTTAAATAGTTATGCTCTTAATGTAGAAGCCAAGCAGGAAGTTTCCTTTGGTCGATCCTGTTAACCTTACCCATGGACCCTGGACTTAGCATCATTGGAAGGGATTTTAATGCAATCCTACATGAAAGTAAGGACAGGAAGCACCAGAAGGGGCAGAGCAGGAACCCACTGCGAGCAGATCTTGCATTTAAGAGACTGGTTAGGAAGTTGGGTTTAGTTGACACTTGATGGTATATGCATCCTAGGGACTCAGATTTTACATTTTATTCAGCCCCACAAAACTCTTACTCTAGAATAGATATGATCTTAGTGAACACAAACTTGGCCCACACTGTGCAGATGTTCACCATTGGACTTTTTACTTTCTCTGACCACTCCATGGTTGTGACAGGCTCTGCTGTCTCTCCTATGTGTCATCAGACCTTCCGGAGATTAAACACTTCCCCCCTTAACCAACCAGAGTTTAGAGAGGCAGTGCAGCAGTCATTACAGAATACTGGCAGAACAATGCTGTGGGGGACACATCTCTGGCTGACAGCTGGCATGCCATAAAGGCCATGGTCAAGGACATTATTATCCAGTACACCTGCTAAAAGAAGAAGCAACATGGCCTGCCAGCTAGAGCTGGAACAATAGCTCTTTGACCTGGAGGCCACTCATAAAACAACACTTGATGAAACCCTATTGCCACGGATTAAACACGGCAAAGAAGCTTTGCAGTTATTTCTCAAAAATAAAATTGAAGGGCAACTCTGGCCTATAAGACAGTGTTTTTATGAGGGAGAAGGCAGTACTGGCAAGGTTCTGGCCTGGTAGGTCAAAAAGGAGGCAGCTAGCAGAGCAGTCCTTAAACTCCAAAACAAGATCCAGCTAGGGTGGCATACCCAGCAGAAATAGCAAATATTTTCACTGATTACTATAAAACTTTATACTTGCAGGAAAGAGGGCCAGACTAGTAGACCAAGACAGCTGCCTATCTGGGTAAACTGCCCCTGGAAACCCTGACTCAGGATCAAAGACAGACACTGCAGCAACCATCTTTGACATAGAGATACAAACAGCCATACAACAGCTTAAGAATGGCACAGCTTCGGGTACTGACAGGTTCACTACAGAATACTATAAAGCCTTTAGGGAGTCATTGACCCCAAGCTCTCCTAACTCTTTCAGTGGACACTTGGAAGGGACAGTATCCTACAAACATGACTCAGGACACAGGGTCAGTCATCTTAAAATCTGGAAAGGATCCCATGGCCAGCAAATCCTATCACTCAATTTCACTACTCCAGCTAGAACTCAAGATTTTCACTGCCATAATGGCAACCAGGGTGCAGGGGTGGTGCAACACTTAGTCACCCCGGACCAGTAAGATTTATTAAGGAGCAAAATCTTCATGACAACATCAAGCATTTTCTCAATATTCTTATGGCACAGCACTTGGTCAAAACACTCCTACTGGCAATATCAATTGATGCTGATGTTTGACTTGGTTGACTGGACCTACCTCCTCTGCACTCTGGAGGCAATAGAATTTGGCCCTAAATTTATTGCTAGCATTGCCGCTTTGTACTCCTCCCCAGAGGCTATGGTCAGAGAGTGAATGGGGTCCTATCAACAAGATTTCCCCTGTATAGAGGCAGGAGCCAAGGATGTCCCCTCTACTCCCTACTATTTGCACTCTGTATCAAACCCCTTGCAGAGGCAGTGTGTGCAAACATGAACATTTTGGGTGTGAGAGTGGGGCAACTGAAACAAAAAATCTCATTATATGTGGATGATTCTTTATTTTTCATCAGTCTCCCCAGATGCTCTGTCTTGGTCCTCCTGGAGGAATTGCAAGGATTCGGCCTGATCTCAGGGTATAAAACCAACTATAATAAAACTGAAGCTATAATTACATAATGTCTGTCCTCTTCACATTAGAGAAACTCTTCCCTTCAAATGGACCTCCAGGAACACATTTAGGTACTTAGGAATAAAACTCACTCCCTGCTTAACCAAACCTTATGCACTAATCATTTCACCACTGCTGGAAGAGATTGCAAAGGATCTGCATGCATGGGGTAACCTTCTGCTATCATTGTGGGGGTAGGACAGAAGTACTAAAAATGAATGTCTTACCCCACCTGATGTTTAATTATCAGGACCTTCTAATACAGGTCCCATGCACATTTTGGTTATGTCTTAAGAAAATGATGTGAAAGCTTTTGTGGCCCGGGGCACAAGATTTGGATGGGCATGAGTGCTTTTTGCCTTCCCAAAGAGAAGGGCAAATGGGGCATGCTCAGTTTTGAACACTACTATCTGGCTGCCTAGGCAGCGCAAGTAGTTACTTTGATAAAACAGAACACAGACTGCAGATGGTATTCATTTGAGAAGAGAATAAGATTGCATTCCCAGCTGTTTGCCTTACCAGTAGCAAAGATTATCTCTACCTTGTTGAGGACCATCACCAATATCTGGACTAGTTATTCTAGGAGAGTAGTTAAGATAATTAGGTTGATTACCAATGCCCCCAATGAAATATGTCCACTCACTGTCATCAATGGAGGCCCAGAGTTTGACTCTTTCTACATGGACCCTAATTTTGGGTGCTGGAAAAGGATACTAGACATGCCCAAATGTTGCAGGAAGGAGTCGTAGTTTCATTTGAATATTTGAAGGAGAAATAATGCTTGCCAGATGGTAACCTGTTCTGTTACCTGGAGCTGAAACATTACTTAAACAGAGATGAGCAGGTTGGAGGGTCACCAGACTAACTTCCTAGAAGGATTTTTTGTACTGGTCTTCTACACTCAAAGTTCAAGGCAAATATAGCTCTAGTATATAAAGTCCTACAGTCTGCCAGCACCCCAACTTTGGTAGGCATTGGGGGAAAATGGGAGTCAGAGATGGGAGAACTTCCCCTTCCCCATTCAGATTGGAACACACTGCTTTGAGACAGATGGAAGGTCATGGCATCCCCCACATGGTGGGAATTTAGGTGGAAAATTCTTATTCATTATTTCCACACACACCCCCTCCATTACAGTTCACTTTGGCGGGGTAACTACAGACTGATGCTGGAGAGGTTGTGGGGAATACAGTAATCACTACCACATATTTTGGCAATGTCCACAGGTGCAAGAAGTCTGGTCTCAGATCCAAAATGAAGTGAGTAGGATCTGGGATCTGAATACCCCCTTAAACTTTAAGGTGTGTGTCCTGGGGTTTCCACCTAGGGGTGTCATCTCCAGGGGTCATAGAGATGTTTTTAGGAGCATGTGCCTAGAGTCCCTGAAAAGTATCACATCACACTGGCTGTCACCTCAGGTACCCATGCTGGGCAGGTGAAGGGACCGGGTGAATTCCATCATGGGTATGGAATATGTAGCAGACACACTATACTTAACAAGGGAGAAATTTCTGGACAAATAGTCCAGGTGGAGGCTGCATTGTGATATACCCCCTCCACTGGAAGAGGAGTAGCCCAACCCCGTGCCTGTTATATCTCTCACCTAGTCCAACTATTGGCAGGCTTTTGGAAATAAGCAGCTGCACCCATGCTTATTACCAACTATAAGGAATCAATTCTGTACATTAAGGCCACAGACAATCTGTTTAATTTGCTGTTTGTTTATTGTTAACCACAAAAATGTTTTATTTTTTCTTTTACTGGTTAGCAACAAGGTGAGGCAGAACCTCTATGTTCACACAGTGACTGTTAGTTTGACATTACCCAATAATGTACAGCAATTTACTTAGTAGAACCGTCAAGATATCTGTGTAATAGTACATTCTATAATGACATACTGTATGTGAACTTTGCCCATTGTTATTTTGTAATAAACTTGAAGTATTAAAAAGAGAAAAAAGTCCATAAGCTGAGAGAGTGGGAAGATAAAAAGAAATATGTATTTATAGGCATTGAGGTGTATAGACATATGGATATGAGTAAACTAAACTCATAACCAGGATCTACATAATATTTGTTCTGAGGAACATTACAAAAATACCTTTCTTTTAAGTTAAATATAACATGATTCACACTAAAATTGAAAAATATATCAAAATAAAAATAGTCTGGTCATGCACGATCCCGGAGTTAAAATTCACTGAAATTATTATAAGTGGAACAAAATAAATAAAAAAAAATTCCTTCTTAACATTAAAGAGTGCATAACAATAGGCCATTCCATTATAGCTGATAGGTCAGATATAAAATGGTATCTGTATTACTGTATTGTAATGTTAGATGTATTGCAAATGTATTGTCTAATGTTATTTATATCCTTTTGTATTATGCTAATATTTTGTAATAGCTTCTCACCTGTGAAAACAGGCAGTCTGGTCACCAGGCCTACAAGGGCAAAAAATAAAAAATGAAAAAATGAAATAAAATCTCCTGATTACTGCTAATATCAAAAAGAAAAATCAGGTTTATAAAAAAGCTAGACAATTAATTATGAAGTCCCACAAACTTATTAGCGAAATGCTGGATTTCATTTTTAGCACTTTTTTACCAAAGTTGCATCCTCAGTGTTAGCTAGGAGTTCTGATAAAAAAAGGAAAAGTCATTACTTATTTGGCTCTTAGAGAGTCTCACAAAAGGCAAAAAGCTTCTGATGCTGAACATAGTGGTGCAGTAGAGACAGAGGTAGAAACAGAGACTTGGGAGATTGCTGAAATCAGTATTTCAGTGCCAGCTCCATGGCGTCGAGTGATGAAGGATCGTGCTGACACACTGGTGACCCGGGTTCATGTCCTGAGCCCAGGATGTCTGTAACAGAGTTTAGCAGGGAAGGTTCAAGATCATCTCATGGATGCCTTCCTCCTGGGAGGGAGGGAGGGAGGGAGGCTGTCACATTGCTCCTTTGTGGCTCCTGGTTGTGGCTAGTGACAGTGCCGATGATAGCGTGGGTGACCACACACTGCCAGGCACTACCCCCGGGCAACTGTGAGGATGCACCGCCAATAGGGGAGGGAGGTGGGCAGGATCAGGAAAAACAGAAAAACTACTGCTATGGCCCTGATAGGCTTCCCTATGCCACCCAGGTCACACAGCATGGACCATTCCTGCCCCTTCTGCCGATGTCCCTGGTTAAGCTCCATGCCGGGGATTGGTCAGAATCCACAGGCATGCTTGATGAGTCAGACCTATGGGCCTGATGGGCAATAAGCGGTAAAGCTGATGCTGCCTGTGCAGATGGGGGAAGGTCCAGCATGACAGCCTGAAGGAGTGGGGATTTGACAGTAGCAGGGGGAAAAAAAGAAATCAGTATTTCTATCTGAGTTACTTCAGAAGTACTCCTTGTTCAGGAGATTTCCATTAGATCAGAAGTGTCAGAATCTTCAATATCCATATTAGAGTCCTTGGATTCTTCTTCGGCAGCATTAGCTGCTTGCTGCTATTTTATAAAGTTCTATTTTTTTCTTCTATACTTTATCATCCTTCACTGACCCCATTAGTGCTCTTCTGCTGTGACCCCTTCAATCCCACCTCCAGGACTTACTCCATCAACTTCTTTTCCTCAGTCGGAGAGTGGTTGCCATGGATGGTGGGTGTAGTGCCTGTGGGGTCACAGCAATATCTACTGATGGGTATTGCTTTCTTCAAGTCTCTCCCCTGGATCAAAGCTGATTATGTGCAATGGCACACACAGACAGTGTGTTTCATTGCACAGTGTCATCAGGCAAATAGAGTGTCAAATAGATCTAAAATTAATTGGGCAGACTAGATGGACCTAGCAGTCTCCTTCTGCTATCAACTTCTATTTTTCAATGTTTCTATGTTAAGATGTCACATGCCCTTAACACTCGCCTCTAGCTTTTGACTCTGGTGACCACCAGCTTGATGGCCTTCACGTGGTAGTAGCCAAACAGTCATACGTGCTGTGACCCCACCACAAAGTAGGCGAGCCATCAACAGATGCTCTATCTTCCTTCCCCCTACAAGTCTCCAAGCTACCCTTGTCAGCTTCTAAACCCAGGTTGCTGTCATGGTTGGTGGTGAGCATACAGAGTCTCAGCCTTCCATGCCACTGGCACAGCTTGTTTTATAAATTCAATAAGTTGCTCTTCATCAAAAAAAAAATTGTATCTGTACTTTAACCAGTAATCATCTCTGATGATCTCAAGGTGGCGAGATATTGCAAAAAGGCAGTGGGTCGGGCCAGTAGAATGTTTGATGCATAGGAAGGGGTATCACCAGTAGAAGGAGGGAGGTGATGTTGCCCTGTACAGCTCACTGGTGAGACCTCACCTGGAGTACTCTGTATGGTTCTAGAGACCATATCTTAGGAATGACTTAGACAGAGTGGAGGCAGTCCAGATTAGGGCAACTAAAATGGTATAGTGTCTGTATCAGAAGCCTTACAAGGAGAGACTGCAGGGCATCAATATGTACACCCTGGAAGAGACAAGAGTGAAGGGGTTTATGATAGAGACCTATAAATATGTTTCAGGGATAAATTAGGTACAGAAGGGGAATACTTTTCAGAAGAAAAGATGCATGAGAACAAGTGGAGATATAATGAAACTGGAAGGATATAAATTCAAGAGAGATGTGAGGAAGTACTTCTTCATTGAAAGAGTGGTGGATGCCTGGAACAGTCTTCCTGCTGAGGTGGGGGTGGTGAAAACAGTGGTGGGCTTCACTTATGTATGGGATAAGCACAAGAGAATCTTATTTGGAAGCAAGTGGGGGAGGTAGCAGGAGATCAGATTGGGTTTGCAGTGACAATATAGGCAGGGGAAAAGATGGGCAGACTGGTTGGGCCAAGCAGTTCTCATCTGCAGTCAAATTGTATGTTCCTAAGTTAATGGACACTCAAGCATTTCAAGGATATGACACAGATAAGCAGCCATCTAACTTTTCAATTTTGCCTCGGCATCGAAGAAACCTGCAGTACCTCTGTTGTATTTAGAGCACCATATTAGGATAGATGTAGACTTTTATACCTTTACAGTTATTGGCACATTTTATCCATGACAACCTGATTATTAATTCATGATAAAATAAAAATTAAAAAGTCACTAAGGCCATAGCATGTTTGTTGGAGTTAAGTTGAGATTCCACATATGTTCTATGGGTGGGTATTCTGAAAACTTTTAGTATATTTGGGACATACAAAACCATAAAGTTCAATAGGTGTATAATGAATTCTTTAACTAGGACTCTAGTTTTAAATGTTTGTGTTTCTAAAGCTCACAGTCCAATAAAATGTAGATTAGACATGCACTAGTTGTTGTCAAGATTTTAAAGTGTTCTAGTCAATGCAACTGAGTCTGTCATTAATTAAGTAGAAGGAGAACAGTAGCCTTTCTAATTTTACTTTAAATTAACATTTTGTGTTTCTTTGTTTTTCTGTGTTCAATAATGTTTGAATTTACTGGGACTGAGGGCTGGCAGTATCACCTAGAGGGTCAGAGTAACAAGCTATGAGTCAGCTTGATACATCCAGTAGACGTGGATTTAATTTCCACAATCTCGACTTGCATACAGTGTGACTCTAAGCAAGTAATTTTACCTCCCCAGTGCTCCCGAGTGACCCCTGAAAACAGGCACTTGTGCCTAGTGGGCCTTCTCGTTACCAAAGAATTAAAAAAAAAACTCTCTTACTTGCTCGATTGCCTTTTTTTATTCAATTATCTCCAATTTTACATCAGCTTTGGCATTTAGTTTTTGCAGCATCAGTATATTAAAGGCTACAGGACATTTATGATGCTTGATAACTGTTTATATTTTTCCCATTTGCAGAAATTAAATTCATGCCTGCAAATCTTTCATTGTAATTATAGTTGAAAAAGCATTAATGTGAAAAAATTTGATTCTATGGATAGCTTTCTATACTGTTCCTTTCATTGAATTTTACTATGTCAGTTTGTGTACAGAATGCTAAGCATACAATGCTGACCTATCTGAATAGAACTTAGAGTTCAGTACACAAACGGTGACATTGTTAAAACTCCAAATTACTTTTTCTATGACAGGAACCACACAAAATATTTCTCCTAAGCAATACAATACAAAATACAGTTTTTCACATAAACCTCTATTTAGGTATTTTTGAAACTAAGGATATTACACACAGTGCCATGTGATATGAGCGAATGCTAAAGAGCAAGACCATATCAGCAAAGGTAAAACAGTGAGGACTGGAATGGCGATCGTGCTTTTTCTGCAGAGGGCTTTGCCCCCCCCCCCACTGTGGAGTGCTTTGCCCCTCATCCCCTTTACTTATTATCTTACTTCAAGGTTGTAGCACCATCTGGGAATGGGAATACTGGTTTCACCATTCCAGTACTCACAGTTATGTATTCGGCGAGATCTGGGCTCGCTATTATGCATTCGCCCAAATCATGGGTCACCATTACACACAACTACCAATTAGAAATATGTTCCTGTCCTCATTAAATGCAGGGTTGAACTGGGGTAGGGGGCTCACCTGGAAAGTTGAAACAGGGGCGCACTTGAAAAATCAATGGGGAGGGCCCAGGGTAACACATTCGCATCAGTATTCCACTTTAATTTGATACATTAGCTCGATGTTTGCATCTTACATTTACTTGCAGGGATCAAATTAGTTCTTTATATTAGAAAATAGATGATAAAACCAAAGATTTTCAGAGTTTAGAAGCTTGTCAGGTACTGAACGGGTGGGGGTCATCTGGAAATTTCCAGGTATTCTAGTGGGCCAGTTTGACTCTGTTTAAATGATTTGTTAAAATCCTCTTAGTACTCTACAGTATTTTCTTCCAATTAGATGCTAGGTTGGGATTCAACAGAGTAGTGGTATCAGTTCAGTGCAGTAGCCATTGGCTCTGCAAGACATGGGAATCCTCAGCTATCAGTATAGAAGTACTCTTAAGTTCAGTAACTATGGCGGAGGTTAAGGGCAGAGTTGATGAGTTCCATTCCCACTTTAGTCATGCTGCAAGAAGTTTACTTCTCAAGCCCAAGTCCAGCACAGCTTGTTTCTGCAGCTGTTGCATCCCCAGCACTACCTGAGCAGCTATCAAAAAGGAAGTGGTCAAGCAGGCCAACCCTCTCCTTCTTCCCAGGACTTTGAAGGTCTGTGGGGAATAAACTTTGATGTGTTCTTTGTTTTCCTTTATTTTTTCTCTCATTCCTTTTTTCACACTTTTATCAACAGCTTTGGTGTGGAACTGTCTAATTCTATCATGGGATAAGCTCAGCAGATCTAGAAGGCAGTTTTCTGCAATTTAATCGGAGTGACAGGGTCAGCATGTCAGAGAGCACAAATAAATGGTATTGATCCCATAGTGGTCATTTTGGATCTCGCTACTGTATTTTCATGTTAATATATTTTCTTGGATACTGGAAAATTACTTTTATACCCTACCATACAAGCAAGCTTACAGTAAAGGGGACGTTAACAGAATAACATGAAGAACATAAAAACATCTGAGATGTCGTGCAGACTACTGCAGGAACTCACTGTAATTCAATGATAATTACTCCATTTTTTCAGACATTAAATGTGATATATCACAAAGAGTGCTTGATTTTGTTGGACAGCACTGCAGGTACTATATTGTACATTTAGGTTTGGTAAGATGAACATAAAATATTTTGAAACATACAATAAAATAAAATGTCTTAAAAAAGGTTTGGGGAGATGCATTTAGACAGTGCAGTCCATGTACTTTAATTCACCCACCTGTTATCTTAACAACATTTTTTTTAACTTTATTTTTATTGATTATGCATTAAACATATAATTACATTCACTAGCATTTGATGTTTTGAGGTAATACAAATAAAACCATGAGGGAGCCACTCCTCTTAATACATACAAAATGTCTATCACTGCTTCAAGGTACATCAGTGAAGGGTATTCAGAATAATAAATCATCCCGGTCAATTATCCATATTCGCTAAACTGTAAAATGAGCCCATGAGCTGCATGGAATAGAGTAAGTATGTTCATTATCCAAAAGTTCAAAGGTTCTCATCCTCAAGGGGAGAAAACTTGCCATGTTATTTCTTAATTAAGGCCCTATGGCCCAGCTATTCAAACTGCGCTCAAAACTGGCGCAACAGCAGGAGCAAGCACAAACCAGTTGCGCAAATTTGCAACAGGTGCGATATTCAAACATGGAGCAGAGCAAATTGCGCAAGCAACCAACGTCTGAATATCGCACATACTGGGCCATCGCGCAACCAGGAAGGAGAAGCTGAGCCAAAATGTTGCGCTATGGCGCAACCAGGAAGCTGTGCTGAGCAGTCCAGAGCTGCCATAGCGCAAGCACAGCCCCCAGAGCAATGGAACTGCACATCCAGGGAGGCAGGCTGGGGCCACCGCCAGCCATGCCACACATGGGCACAGGAACACACTGCAGAACCCACACCACGGGCACACCCAAGCACAGCATCACTGGGGGTGGGACGGATGATCCACGTGCCCATGGGGACAAGCCAACAAAGCATAGCAGAGCCCTGACACCCCAGCACAACCACCTGCAGGTGGAGAGTGCCACACACAGGGGGTTGACAACCACAGTGCACATCAGCCCCCCGTATGCACAGCACACCCTGCACTGTGACCCCAAGACACCACCCATGTGCAGTGACTGGCACTGCAGGAACCCATGCAGTCCCCCCAGCACATGTCAGCCCCGTGCAACACAGAAGCCTACAAGCCAGACACACCCTGTGCACCCAGCACTGGGTGGCAGCAGATGGCAAGACCAACCGAAAGTCACTGCCATGCTGGAGATACCTCCCCATGCACACACACACACACATACCCAGGACCATACCAGCCCAGATGGCATGTACACACCTGCAAATGAGCACCCATAGCCAGCTGCAAATCAGAGACCAACACAGTATTTATATATCAAAATAGAAATGTATATTAAGCATATTTCAACAAGAACAATAAAAACTATTTACAAGGGGGGGGACGGGTACAAGGAAGGGGTGTTCAAGAGGGAGGGATTAAAAACTAGGAGAGGGAAGGCAGGGTGGTAGGGATGGGAGAAGTGGGAAGGGTAATGTGGGCTACGGCCTAGCCGGCTCCTGGTCCTCCCCTGCTGGCGCCCGTTCCATCCCGGCCCTGATGGCGTCCATGCCTCGGATGGCTTGCAGGATCCTGTGGTTTGCAATGCTGACCTCTGTGAGGCGACGGACATCCTGTTGCATCCTCCGTAGAACCTCGAGGCCTAGGAAAATGGGAACACAGTCAATGGCTGTGACTGACCACAACCCTGAACACCACCCAACCTGCAAGCCATATAGCCCAATGTCCCGCACCTGTGATGGCATGCACCCACCCACAGTGAACATGCACATGGCCATCACAAACAGGCGGCACCAGCTATGCACACCACCGCCCACACACACTGCCCATGTCAATCACAGTACAAACTAGGCTGACAAGTGATGTGGCAACGTGGTGCGATGCCAGTTACACAGCTATGTGCCCAGTACTTGCCTGGACCACCAGTGACGCATACACAGACGTGCTGTGATACTGCACTGTGATGCATGTCACCTGTGTCGTGCCTACATACATGGATACATAGACAGTGTCAGTAGATAAGGGCCTATGGGCCACCCAGTCTGGCCATTTGACCTTGTAAGTTCACTCTGTTTTCCTATAAGTCTGTTGCACCTACCCTGACCTCCAGAATTCCTGTATGGCTATCCCATGCATTCTTAAATCCTGTGACCAAGTCAGCCCCCACCACTTCCTCTGGCAGGGTGTTCCACTTGTCCACCACCCGTTCTGTGAAGAAATTCTTTCTCATGTTTCCTCTGAATCGTCCCCCCTCCAACTTCATCCCATGCCCTCTAGTCCTGGAACATCTTTTACGCTGAAAATAGTGTTTTCCTGCACTCTGTTCCCCCCTGTAAGATACTTGTATGTCCCCATCATATCCCCCTCTCCCTCCCTCCTCCAGGGAGTACATGTTCAGTTCCTTCAACCTGTCTTCATAGGACTTGTGATGCAATCCATGCACCATCTGTGTTGCCCTCCTCTGAACCCTCTCTACCCAGTCCATGTCCATATGTAGGTATGGTCTCCAGAACTGTACACTGTACTCCAGTGTGGGGCCTCACTAGTGTCTTGTATAGTGGAATTATGACCTCCCCTTTGGTTGTGTTGTGCATGGCTGGTGGTCTTGCCCCCAGCATGCAATAGCATCCATGAAGTAATGATACTCACACTCCTCCAGCAGCTGGGTCTGCCGCTGCTGCTGATGCTGCTGCTGCGGTTGGGGCACAACACCCCCTGGCACCGGGGCCCTGGCACGGCCCACCTCACCCTCACCCGGCATCCTCAAAATCCGGCCTGTGGGAGACATATGTTGAGACAAACATCAGTGTGACTCAAAAGCAGAGTGCCCCCTGCCCCAGTGAGAGTGCCTGCCCACACAGCCATAACCATCCATCGCACAGCTGCACACACTGACACAGCCAACCGTGTCCCGAGCCGGCACCTATGCACAGCCACCCAAGCACACACACACCCCTACAGAGAATATAGGTGCATAGATGGTACACTCACCTGGCCTAGGCACCACGCCCCGCCTGGCACGCGAACGCAGCTGCGTCAAGAGTTCCGGCTCCCTCCGGTGGAGGTCACTGTACCGGTGCCGGCACTGCTTAGCAGACCGGCCCCGGCCAGTGACCTCCACCAGGTCAGTGGCCACTTGCTGCCACACGTGGGTCCTAGGCATGGTGAGGGGGGCCTCACCATACAGTGCCTCACAGTGGGGCTCCACCAGGGCCACCAGGTTGGCCACTTCAAGCTGGCTCCAGGACACCGCCCTCCTCCTAGCCATGGCACCAACTTTACAGCAGGCAATATGGCGCCCCGCTGCGCCGTAACCCCACGTGGAGTTGTTGCGCAATAGACCACCACAGGCTCCAATCGCGCTGTTCGAACAGCGCCGTCACTTTACATGGCGCTGTCACCAGACAGCGCAATAGGGACGTACACATGGCATGCGAACAGCGCCAGAGGGCAGAGGGCATACACAAGGCCACGGCAATGACGCAAGGCTACGCACAGCGCCATCGGACATATAGGCATCCTGCGCAACTGCCAAGCTGAGCACCAGTGCCACAGTGGACTATCGCGCAGTAGTGCCACAGCGCCATATAGTGCCCAGTGCTGTAGCGCCACTGGCACAATGGTGGCCATGGCCTGAATCGCCTATCGCGCTCAGCAGGTCTGCAGCGATAGACGCATGCGTAAGCTGTCTGGGCATGCTCAATGCACTGTAGCACGCAGCCACAAACCTGCGCCATTGGCTCAGCCGGACCTTCCGTATTGTGCAAAGCGCAAATATGCGATATTCAGCCGACATATGCAAATCATTCGATCAGCCATTCAAAGGCACAGTGGCGTGATTAGCATGTCATTAAAGTTGCGCCACACCTCATTTGCATGTGTTGTGCTATAAAAATGTGACAGTGGGTTGTGCAGGCCAGATTTGGTTACTGCAGGTGAGAGGTGAGTTACATGCTGTGTGATGCTCAGGACAATGCTCATGGGCAGGGGTGCCAGAGGATGATAAAGGCTGAGGGGGCTGAGCATGAAAGGGCATAGAAAGGGACACAGGGCACCCTTTCTATCAGTATCTGCCATGCGGAGAGGAAAGCGTGGGGGCTTCGCCCCGGGCGGCAGCTATGCTCATGGGAAATGCTGCGACTGCACAGTGACAGGTGTCCACTTCCACCCATACAGATCACCATGACTGACCAGAGCCAAGCTGAGGGTGTGGGGGGCGGGCGTGGGAGGAGGCCGAACTTCACAGCGGCAGAGACAGAGGCCCTCTTCCAGGCCTACCTGGAGGATGAGCCACTATTGAATGGACGGAGGGCACCCTCAGGAGCATGCAGCTGCATGGGAGGGGGTGGCTAGGGCTGTCAACCTGCACGGAAGCCACCAGCGCTCATTACAGGAATGCAGGAAGAAGATGGGGACTGACCGCAGGTGGCTGAAGGAGAAGGTGGCAGCCTTCAGGGCGGCACGTGCTGGCACTGGTGGGGGCCCACCAGTGGTGTTGCAGCTGACCCCTACAGAGGAGACACTGGTCACGGCCATGCAGCCGAGTGCCATTGCGGGCGTACCAGGCGGAGGATTCCAGACAGGTGGAAGCCCATCACTGTACGGTATGACATGGTGGTGTTGTTGGGGGGGGGCTGTTGTTCACATGCACTCACATGTACTGTCTTTCTGTTACAGATCCTGTTCGTCTGCAGGAGACGGTGGTGGTGGTGGGTCCAGACAGTGAGGCAGACCTGCTGGACGGGAGGAGGGACCATCACACTCCACCACCAGCCTGCAGGCACTGCAGCAGCATGCACGCTGGGCCTACAACTCCGGTGTCAGTGATATGGGTGCAAGGGGTGCACAGCCTGTGTCACAGCAGTCTGGCATGCAGGTATGCCAGCATGCTGTGCCCATGGCAGTGGCACACACCTGCACCATTGATGATAGCAGGCCTGCAATGGGCAGTGATAGGTGTGTGTCCTATGACGGACACATGGCAGGCCAGCACATGCCCCTGGGCCTTCCTGGTTCACACCTGTGTACCAGCATGCTGGCACTGTCCCAGGCTGTGCCTGTCAGCACCGGTGGGGCAGCACCAGTGGCTGTGCAGGTGTCTGGCACTGTTGTCAGCATGGAGGTGGAACAGGTGGACCTGGGGGCTCAGCAGTTGGAGGGGTGGCAGCAGCAGTCGCACACCAGGGCTGGGGGTACAGTGTCAATCAGTGGCACATGTCCACCGCTCATTGATCTGCCCATACCTGGTCCTGGTGAACAGCGCCCACCCTCAAGGGGTGCTGTGCACCAGGACCATGCACACCCTGGGGGTCACGAGGCCGTTGGGGCAGAGTACCCATTGGACATGCACACCCACCTGCTGCAGGACTCGGTACAGCTGCAGGGGCAGGTTGCAAGGTCCGTGGAGGCACTGTCTGTGTCCGTGGAGCGGCATAGCAGGGAGTGTGCTTGGGACCAAGCCGAGCTGGTCCTTATGCGGATGGATGTGACCGCTGCCATTGACAGGCTGACCCAGGCAGTGGTGTCTGTGGCGGACACATTGGCCACACTGTCAGGTGCCCCTGTACCACACACCCCACACAGTGCGCTCTCCACTCCCCGTTCCCGGCGTCATGTGACACCAGGCCTGTCGACACTGGGTTCTGCTGTGGGCATCCCGAGCACCCCTGGTGCAAGTTTGTTTGGCAGGATGCAGACCCCTGTGTGGGCAAGGTCGTGTTCGCGCAGTGGGACCCCTGGTGGTGCACCAGTGCCACCCGATGTGGCCCCTGCTCAGCCTGCCAGTGCTGCTGGGACATGGCGGGGCCACCCACGCATCTGTGGTGGCCATGGGACAGTGCTACCTGACTGAGCTGTCTCCCAGTGCAGGCCCTGTCTGGTGCTGCCCTGTGTGCAATGTGTGTCATGGTGGGCAGTGCACTGCTGGGTGCTCTGCTCACCACGCTGACACATGGACCACCTGCACACTCTCCCAACTGCTGTCCACAGGTGTGTGTGCATGAGGATGCCTGCATTGCACTGTACACCAAGGTGCAAGTGTGCCCAGGTCCTGACACATGTACGTGGACAGTCCAGGTGGTGGGGGTGGTTGGTGATGCTGTGTGTTGGCAATGTCATTTCTGCAGTGCTGTGCTGCTGCCCATGTACACTGCCTGGTGTGTGTGTGTGTCCATATGAGTGCTCACCCCTCTCTGATGGTGTGTTAGTATGCCTGGAACCGTCAACTCCTGACCTTCATGCACGGTGTGTTCCCCTGTGTGCCTGTGGTTTGCGCATGGACAGTGTTGCCTGCACATGTCCCCTTGACTTACCTGTGTTGGGCATAGTGCTCTTCTGCAATGGTGTCCCGGTGCAGCTGGGCCTGCCGGGTCAGTCGGGAGTCCCTCCATCCTAGGGGGGGCTGCTCATCACCCACATCACCGGCGCCACTGGCGTCCCCATCTCTGTCCCCCTCTTGGACCTGTACGGCTATCCCATGGTCTTTGGCCATGTTGTGCAGGATGCAACAGGCCAGGAATATCCCACAGGCCTTTTGGGGGCTGTACTGTAGGGCTCCGCCGGAGGTGTCCAGGCATCGGAAGCGTGCTTGAGCATCCCAAACACCCACTCTATGATGTTACGTGTTGCGGCATGTGCCTCATTGAAACATAGCTGCGCTGGGGTCGTGGGGCGCCGGTACGGTGTGAGCAGCCAGGGACGGAGTGGGTATCTGCAGTCACCTGTGTGGAGATCAGTGTCATGTCAGGTCCATATTGCCCATATCCTTGTGTGCCACTACCATGGCACCTGTGTCATTCCCACCCTTGCCCAGAGTTTGCATTCCATACATGTGTCACCCACTAGATGACCCGTGGGGATGTTTCACCCTCGAATCAATGGCACAGTGCAGACTGGTGCCATATGAAGGCATCATGTGCTCCGCCAGGGTGTGTGGCACAGACATTGATAATGCACCCAGTGGCATCACACACCACCTGGCAGTTGACATTGGAAAAGCCCTTTCAGTTCCGATAAGCCTGGCCGTCGGGGCCAGGTGGCATGTGAATGGCCACATGGGTGCAGTCTATGGCCCCTAGCACGCCAGACATACGTGCTACCCTGTGGAACTCCTGCATGTTTGTTGTACGCTCTGCCGCGGTGCTGGGGAAATGGATGTACTCCGCAGCATGAGGCAGCAGTGCACTGAGGAATTGGGTGAGGATGCGTGACGTGGCTGACTGTGTAATGCCTGTGGTGTCCCCTGTTGGCCTCTGGAAGGTGCCCGTGGCGAGCAGGCACATGCAGGCTGTCACCTTGGTCTCCACGGACAGAGCATGACTCCGTCATGAGGGTGCCTGCATCACATCACTGCACAGCTCACAGAGCCGTCTCAGTATTGTCCTGTTCAGGTGGTACCGGCCCACAATCTCGACGTCTGTGTACAGCTCAAAGCTGATGCGGGCACGATACCGCCTGTTGGGGGCATACCGCCGATGGGCCCCTCCGCGGCCACGTCCCCCTGCAGCATGGTGTCTCACCCCCCTCATTACAGCTTCCATGTGGAAGCTGACACTGTCCATCTCCCTGGCTTCTGCCCCTCACGGCTGCTGTTCCTGTGTTAACCCGCTGCCCCCACTGCTGCTTCCACTGCACCGGGCATCCCCCACTGGCCTCTCTGTCCTCCTGGACCCACTGTCCCTCTCTGCCCTTCCAGCTCCTGTCTCTCTCTCTCTCCCCAGTTTGCAGCCTGCTAGGGTTCTTGCGCCACTTCCTTGAGCCTTTTTATTTTGGCTCAAATCCGGTACTGCAACTTCCGGCTGAGCCACTCTTGCGCATTAGCATAAGTGTTGGACTCATCGCATTGCACTTGTGCATGGACCCGCCCGCTGGTTGTGCATGCCTTCATTTCCATTTGCTGTTGCTCAGCATGTTTTCGGTGGCGCAACTGGCCCCTTCTGAATATCGCAGAATGGCGCATTTTTGGAGTTGCGCACGTGCAACCCTCTTGCGCATGGCGCAACCCTTTTGAATATCTGGGCCAATATGTGTAATCTACAGGTAGACAGAGCACATCCCCACAGAACACAGCTCTACTAAACTCAGCAAATTGACAAACAGTAGGAGGTAATACTGCATAATTAGAACTTGACTTTTATTACTGTTTTCTAAGTAAATGACTGATAGTTCATGCACTATCCTAAATTAAATCAGCCATATAGGCGCAAATAAAAACATAATGCAGGAACAGAAAATAGGTGCCATGTGCCGTATGACAAACATTTTTAGAAAAGGAATGCATGACACTACTAACAGACAACTGTCCACTAATCCTAACAACATTAACCTAAAATGTATTTTCCCTTCAGGTAGCCATTACATTGTGCTATGAGGAGAGTGGAATTCCACCAGTAGAATTAGCCTGAAATGACCATTCTGACAGAGGAATTTCTACTGGAATTTTGCTGGTTCTTCTGTGGAATTCTACTTGCTGTGATCCACAGAATAATATTCCATAGAACAGTAATTTTCCATGGAAAATCATTCCACCACCATTTCTTTGGGAAATATTGAGATCCACAGAATAAAATTCCACAGAAATGTTGCAAAAAGTCTCATTCCACAAAGGTTTCCAAAACCTTTAAGTACATGAAAGGAATAAACAAGACAGGTACAGAGGGGCTGTTCAAAGTAAGGGAGGGGAGGGACACCAGGGGCCATGATATGAGACTGGAGGGAGGGAGATGAGGAGACACTTTTTTTTACAGAGAGGGTGGTGGCTAGGTGGAATGCATTACCTGCAGAAGTGGTATCCAGTAGAACAGTGGACTGCTTCAAAAGGGGATGGGACAGGACAAGGGGGGGTTCAATGAAGGGGAAGGTTGGAAGGGAGGGACAGCTGCAGAATAAGGGGTGCTAGCTGCACAGTCGAGCAGACTTGATAGACCTCTATGCCTTTATCTGCTGGCAAATTTCGTATGTTCGTATGTTTCTGTCACAAATTCTGCCATTCCGGTTCTAGTGAAATTCCACAGAATTTCAAAAATGCTGCTGCAAAATTCCATTCCATTAGAATTTGAAAATTCTGCACAGCACCACTATCAAGCTTAGTTTTAAAACTCTGAACACTACCTCTGATAATCTGTTCTAAGCCATGTTACCCACTGGGAGAAAAACATTTTTTCATACATCCCTCTTGACTGTCTCCCTTCCCTAGCTTGAACTGGTGCAACCAAGCTCTGCTGTCCAAAATTTTGCACAACAGTCTGTTCTGGTCTGCATTTCTTTAATGTTTAATGATTTTGAATACCTCAGTCATATTTCCCCTCAATTGCCTTTTTTCTATAGAAAAAAAAAACAGCTGCTCCATCATTCTGTGCTACTGCATGTTTTAACCCCCTCATTGTAGCTCTATGATGTACATTTTCCAATCTTTTCTGTTCTTTCTGTAATGCAGTGCCAGGCCAGAACAGCACACGATATGCCAGTGCCATATGTGCTGGCAATATAGCCACCTTTTCTCTGCTATTAACTCTTATAATAATAATTAAAACTGTACATGTTTACTGATAGAAATAACTCTTGAGCCCCAGATTCATTTTTAATGGTGTTCTGCAGTTGGTAAATGGTTACTTCATCATACAATTTAAGAACCATTTAAACCAGTAGTTTTTGTTAGTCTGAAGAAACATCCCATTATATTTTGTTTTGCAAAAATATATTTCTTATATCCTTAGATTCACCATTACCATATTTTAATTCTTTCAGATATTTTTAAATTGCTTTCATAACTAATTATGCTATTAATGACTAAAGTAATTAAAGGTGGCCCCACTCACAATTTTTCAAGATCTCTGCTGTTGATATTACCTTTTGAATGTACATACATGATTCATATTATGAATGTACAGTATTAGGATGGTGCTAACACATGTTTCTGATGGCAAACTGCATAGCGCCACAACAAGATGTTGTATTTAATGAAGAAATGCACTGGACCTGTAAGTCATTTTCCTCTGTACAAGCTTTTTGAAATTCTAGTCCCAGTTATGTTACTGTTCCATCTCTATAGGCTGTTTACTTGTCTTAGTGGGTGTTTCTGATTTACATACAGGTAGTAAAAACCATGTTAGAACTGTATAATATACTGTAATTTATGTCCTTGCTTAGCTTTTCCATTGCTGGTAAAATGCATCTGTGTTCTACTGTAGAACTGTGTAGCTGAAGGGGACATATACCAAATCACACAATAACAGAACTGGAACCAGTAATAAAAAAATAACTGCTTCTGCTGTGAAAATGACTTGAAGATTCAGTGCAGTTCTTCTTTAACTGTTTTGTGGTGTGCATGGTATGGGAGCAGGCATTTTTCAAGACATCAAAATCCCATATCTCAGTTGAAGAATGAAAGAAAATGAAAATAAAACCCTAAATACAGTATTTACAGCACCAGTGGTGAATACATTGGGTAACTAAATTGTGTATTTTCACTTAGAACACCATTTATCTCACTTAGAACACAATTTATTTAACTTAGAACATGTTATTTCCACTTAGAAAATGGGCTTTTTATTTGCTGAACTCTGATTGGATGGTACCCCTGCCAGGGGGGTACATTAACTTTCAATAGACGCCCAGCAAATAAAAAGTTCCACCACAAGTGCCCCCTTAACTCATTCAAGTATCTTTGGGCCCACCCTGCTTGCCCATTGGCTGAAACCACCCCACTGAATTTGAAAATGCCGCCATTTTTGTCTCTCGCTTAGCGAGAGATACTGCCCTACCAGTAACTCATCACTGCGACCGCTGTATGTTTCTTTCTCCTCTGGTTACCTCACTATTGTAAAACCCTTGTCTCTGACTCCCAGCTCAAACTTTGTAGCTGTTCCCTGTCATCCTTTCCCTGTTAATCAGCCCATGAACGAAGTAACGAAGATCTACTCCGCCGCATGACTACAAGTACAGGAAGCATTTTAAAAAATATCTCATTTTACCCGTGCGCACCGGAAAGCCGAGAAGTACCGTACAACATAACAGCAGTGGTAAAATGGCATTTCTTTCACTCGCTCCACTCGCTTCTCACCCGCAAATGCAGCTCCCTCCAGCATCAACGAGACAACCAACAACCACCGCGCAGCCTGTCTCCTCCTCTCCCACCGGCATTTCCTCTTCTTGGATAGTGTAGCTCCCTCTGAAGCCCCCGGCTAAAAACGATGTCCAGTTCCACTGTCACGCACGCAAGTCGTAACGTCTGATCGTAATGGCTCCACCGCTACAGTACAGAATAAAAAAAAAAAGTAAAAGAAACAGGAGGAAAAAAAAAAAAACAGATCCCAAAGAAATTTAAAATACAAGCCCTGTATAGCAGTAGCAGGCAGGGTGAGGCGGTAGCCATGACAACCAACAATAAAACCAGGTGGAGGAACTATTTTTTTAACTGTACAAATACAATACTTAATATATTAAAAGTCTTGTTATGCAAACTTGTTTATTTAAAGCACATAAAAAGCAGTGCCCATTTTCTAAACGTAATAATGCCCTCCAGGGTGGGCGGTATGGGCAATACCGGACCGGCCAAGGGCTATAAGGCCCTCCGCCTGCGGCGTCGGGCCTCATTACACCCCTGGCAGGTCCGGTATTGCCCAATACCGCCCACCTTGTCGGGCATTATTGCTTACTTAGAATCTGGAAATAGAGCACAGAGAATGATGGGCCAAATAGAAAGTATACAATGGGAAGAAAGACAGTTTTAAGTTAAAACAAGGTAAAATACCAGTAAAAAACATTACAAATGGTGTGATATATATAAAATACATAATGGGTTGCAGTAGAATGACATCTCCACACAAGTGGTAAGACCTTTATAATGAACTTGTGGCTTCACCACTCATAAGTTATGGGTCTTAACACTCACTAGCTGGAGATACTGTAAATGTGTTATTCCACTGTAATCCATTATGTATTTCCTATATATTAATGTTTTTGCTGGAAATATATTATTGCTGAAAAAGCTACATGGTGACTAACACATACTTCTTTAGATTGGAATGTTTTATGTTTCAAAGTTTCAAGTTTTTTTGTTTGCCTTTTAGCTCTTACAAGAATATTTCAAAACATTTAAAACACAAGATTTCTAAACAGCACCAACTTGTACAATTATATAAACAGTTTCAAAATACATATAATATCTTGTTACAAGACATCATAGAATCAGCAATACGTTCTATCTATATATAAAAAAAATATCTATAAGGACCAGTCTCAAATACACACACTCTCAAATCCAGCACTAATTAGATTATCCAGTACCAATTTGATTATAACATTGAATAATTTGAATATGCAGAAAGGTCTGCAAAATTACAATCTACAATATAGATACATGTAATTTTAAATCATTATTTTAAAAGTATATCTGATGATAACATAAGAATAAGGGGAAAAGAAGTCTGCCATAATGTGTGACTAATCAGCTAGACATAAAGTTCACAGAAAAAGGGAAATCTCAGTCATATACAATAACATCTGAAAATTAAAGCATCGCTCTATAAATACCACAAATTAATTTGTCTAAGTATACCAATGTAATATTTTAGGAAAAGAAGTAGGAAATAAAGGGACAGAGGAGGCAACAATCTTTAACAATCCTGAAACAGGAGTAAACAGGCCTTGGATGGGCTCAGATCCAGTTACCGATACCTCCGCCCAAGTGTCATGCTCACAATCTCAAAATTCCAAAATCAAAAAACTATGGAAAATTGGGAAAAAAAGCCAATTTGTTGCAAAAAAAGAAGTAAGTCTATTATATCCGCTGTTTATTTATTTATTTTATTTATTACAATTGTTTCAGCAGGAAAGGCACACTGAGCAACAAGATGCTCACCTCGAATCTGACCGAGAAGTTACATGGATATAATAACATGCAGGTTATCAAGTGAACAGTTAACAGAAGCAAATAAAAAGTAGCATAAGGATACATGATTGCATGAATATACAAGCAGCGTACATTGAATGCTTAGGATATTATCATATCAAATAACAATTTGTGTGACAAGAAGCAGCAGATAAGGTAAATTAGCACAGCAGTAACAGTTATAAACACCAGAGGACATATATCACAGTTATACACTATAGAATATAATTGTCTTAATTATTATTTTTTACAGTTTCAGAGATGATAAAAAGCCAGATAACCTGCGTAAAGCTGACACATCTTGAGTATTGTACAACACTAGGATTCAAGGGAAGACTGAGGTCAGCAAGTATAGTGCCTAACCAATCACCTCTTTTCTTTGAAAACAAGGGACATATAAATGTAATATGCTTCAGATCATCTTCAACCTTCATCTGACATTTACAGTGGGGAGTTATAATACCAGGTTGTCTCTATTTAAAATGTATATAATTTGCATTGTAAAGTTCCATGCTGAACCTAGAAAGAGGTTTCCCATCTAAAGGATTAGATAGACAGGTTAAGTAAGGTTCAATATAGTGTACAGTTTTAAGCTGATTATACAGTACCATTTGAAATTTTGAAGAGAAGAAACCCGGAGAAAGTCCCTGGAAATAACCGTGTCTCTAACCCTTTTCTTTATTTGAGAAATAACTTCAAACTTTGGTCTGTAATACATTTCATACAATAAACATCCCAAGCTTAGCAGAAATAAGTTCTCTTTAATAGTTTTAACTATCAGACAAGTGAAACCTTTCCACAAATATTCAGTTTCTTCTTCCAGACATTGCCTAGGTAGGCTCTTCTCAGGCAATTGGAAAAGATTAAAAAGAAAAGTCAGATATCTCTCTGTGACAAGAGTAGAGACTGAGAATTAGCCAAGTTTCAATCTTAAAACCTTTGCAGAAAGCTGACCTAGTGGTGCTGAGGACTGGGCTGCTGGAAGCCTTACCTCGCGCTACACCAGTGACCCAGGTTTGCGAATGATCTAGGGTTGCTGGGGAGCCAGCATGGGGGAGGGTCAGAGCAGGAATGAGCTGCGGTACACAGCTCTCCCCTCCCTGGGGTGGTTGTGTGCTCCCCCATAGTTCCATTCCCACCAGGTGGTGGTCAAGTGGGAAACATAGGCAAGGGGGAGTGGTGACAATAATGCCAGGGGTGGGGCAGAAGAACCTAGCCGGTGCCCAGTGTGCACATTCACCTCCATGCATGAGCACGTGCATGTCTACTGGGGTCCAGGGTCAGGGTAAAAAAGGGGGAAAAACAGTTTAAAAACCTATATATAAAAAAAAATCTGCAGGAACAGACTGAGGAAAACACATTACATAGAGACATATCTTATTTAATACACTGTCCAATGATTTTATATTAGAGAAAGCCCAGATTTCAGCTGCATATAGCGTACTAGTTTTTATTTTGGCATTAATAACTGTGAGTATAGGGCCTGCCTGGTGGTGCTGAAGGTTGAGACACTGGACACCACATCTCGTGCCATGCTGGTGACCCAGGTTCTGGAACAAACCTGGGCCATCAGGGGTTGGCAGGGGAGGTAATTGATTGAGAGTCCAGAAGACTGCACTCCCTTTCTGGGGAGGGATCATGGGATAGAGCAACTCTTGGGAAGCCCCTAATGTTAGTTGGGAGCAGCGCAGGGAGAAGGTGGCACTCACAAGAATGTGGTGGCAGAACTGTGGCAGATGTTGGCATGCTGTGCCACCTGATGTCATTGCACGTCCAAGTTCCACAAGGGGAAAACAAGCATCAAAAAATCCCCACAGACAAGGGAGGTGATGAGGGCACCAGTGGCCAGCCCTCACATCCACAATGCTGGGCCATCTCCTCGACATCACAGCTGACCGCTCCACTGGACCCTCTAATCACAGATAGGCCACCAGGTAGGAGAGGTGGGCCCCTCCCCCGGGGGGTGATCCTGAGGGCTGGAATGTCCAGCTGGGGTGGGGGCTGGATGGGAGAGGCTTCAGGCATTGAGTAGAGGAGTCGAGCAGTGAGGGCACTTTTGAAAGATGTCCTGGCTAGCAGAAGCCAGAAACACAATAAAAAAAAACATAACTCTGAGTATATCCTGAAATGTACCTTTTTCCAACCTACAATTAAATCTTTTTAAACACATTAAACGCTGTTTTTTAACTTTGCTTCAGTCAGTGAAAGATGCTGAATCCAACAAAAATTGGCCAAGAATCTTATTCCCAGGTAATCATAATAGTTTTGAGTTTTGATCTTTGAATTTTCCATAAATAGCCTTGGAGTCTATTTTTATTGCCAAAAACTACAGTACTAATTTGCTTTTATCTACAGTATATTAATAATCAATCTGCTATCATTGCATAATACAACAAAATGATTCATTTTCCTTTGTAGGCCAAGTAATGATGTACAAATCAGTGCTATATCATCTGTGTATGCTAAGCAGTTTACTTTTCTGTTTGACACACTTGGAGAATGAAATTCAGGAAGATCTAACCATTATATTGTAATGCTAATATACAAGTTAAATAAAGTGAGGCAAGTGTACTTCCCTGTCTGACTCTGAGATTAGTTCTAACAACAGATGTTAGTCCTTCAGACTGGTTATACTGTACTCTTATCCTGATATTTTGACATAACCATATTATAATATCCAACAGGAAGAGGTCTATATTATAAGCTTGCAATTTCTGCTAATAAGAATTTATGACTAATACTGTCAAAGGCAGATCTGAGGTCCTTCAAACAATAATAAAGTTTTGGACCCCCATTTTCAGAGCTGGCAGGATGTTCAGCACATATAATAATAATAATAATAATTTTATTTTTCAAGTGCAATTCAAGTATCCAAGCACTGTACATGTATACAATCATAAAACTTTAAAACATGAATTAAAATCCAAAAACTCAAATAGATGCACTGCCCTAAAAAATGTGCTGGTGCACCCTGACAGTATATTAAAACAGGATGTATGATTGCAACAGATCACACATCCTGTATGAATATCAGACCCTGGATGGGCAGTGCAAAGGGGGTGGCCACCAATACACCCATCACATCCAGGATCTCGGTTGAAGACTGTCAATGGGGGATGTACAGCACATCCCAGATGTGCAAACTCCTCCTTCAGCCAGAAAATGCAAATGAACACATTGAGTCCCAAGCTTGTACTGTACATAGTACAAGCTCATTGAACACATTACCAAGCATAGCTATAAACAGCAAAGCCATGATAGAGTTTAAAACAAACCTTGATAATTTTCTTATTGATAAAGGCATTCAGGGTTATCTGTAATTTATGGCGAGCTAAATGGACTAACGTCTTTATATGGTCAGTACAACCTATGTGTACCTATGTTACCTATGTTGTTTTTTTGCCCATCTCATTTGAAAATGTGGGCCTTGATTTCTTAATACATGTGTATTTATAAATATGATTTGACAAAATGTAACAGTGTTGAATAGTAGATTCATCCACTCCTAAAACCATTCTATGTCTTATTCAATAGCTGATTTTCATGGATCAAGGACTATAAACTCTGCAATATTCTTTTACAAAATACCTTCTGAGATGTATCAACAAGACTAATGGGTCTATACATAGAAACATAGAATGTGACAGCAGAAAAGGACCTCTATGCCCACCCCATATACATACCAGGGTCAGAAGCTTAACCTTTTTTTTTTTTTTTTTAATTTCTATTTATCCCCTCCTACTGCTTGCCATCCCCAACCCTTCAGGGCATCCAAGGAGTCATCCTCCTGCCTCGCACCTATTCAGACTCACCTCCCAGTCCCCCATGGAGCTTCAGCTTCCCTCCTGCGAGGGGAACAGGTGGAGTCAGCACCCTGAAATCCTTCATTTTGTTGGGCCCGTGGAGGTGATCTGGTGAGCAAGGCACATAGGAGGCATGCTCCGGGAAGCCCATCTTCCCGGCACCGGCAGGAGTTTTTCCGCTTTTTTCTCCCTCTGGTGCAGTGAGAGCCCCCTGATGTCAGGAAGTGCATGCCAAAGTCCACTGCATCTTGATGGCTGCCTGTCCCCTGCATGGGGCTTGTAGTCCCTCAGCCTTCACCTGAGGACACACACAAGTGTTGTGGACATCAGCCAACCCACCTCACCCCCTGGAGATGGCTAGCTGTCGTGGGACGCTCAAGCCATTCTTCCCCAGGCCGGCCCTCCAGGGACCAGAGTCCACTTCTGAACCCAGGTCGCTGGGGTCGTAAGCAGAAATCCAACAGCTGCGCTGATGGGTCGGCCACAGCTTAACTCTTTTTATATATAGAAAAGATGATACTTCCCTTCCAGCTATCTGTCAAATTATCTCCTGGACACATCTATTAAATATTACTGAAAACTAGTTAGGAAGTCGCCAATCAGGAAACGTTTTGTAAACGTCAGATAGAATTTGATCTGTGCTGGAACATTATTAGATGTAATAGAGGACAAAGCTTGCTTAATTTCCTCCATATATATATATATATATGTATGTATATACAGAACAGCCTTACTGAGAAATGTGAAAGAGTTTCAGACCTTCCATTATCTTCTGTATGGGAGAAGTAAAGAGACTGAAAATGCTCCTCACATAACTTCGGTGTAATAAATTTATTTATTTTATTTAGTTAGTTTTTGTTTACCGGGTAAGTACCATAGCCAAGGAATTACTATTTTCAGGCACGACCCGGGAGAATTACAATGAGGCAGAATAAACAGGAATACATTTTAGGTAGAGGAGAAAACAATAATACAGAGAAACCAAAGTATATAAGCAGTAACAGGATAGTTATAGAGTTCATACAATACAAAGTTCAAATGACAATAACACATTTAGTAAATAGCAAATTAGGTTTAAAGGCATAAAAGGCATATTTAGTCAAGACATCAGTGCCTTGGCAACAGAACTAGATAGGCAGGATAAGTTAGAGATCAGCTTGCAGCAGTGGGAAGTGAGACAGCAGAACCAAAGACATAGGATGGCATATTCAGGGGGGTTTGAAGCAGGCACAGGAGACCTGGCTGAAGAGGAAGGAGCAATATTTGTTTTTAAATTGGACATGACTGGGAGCTAGGTGGATCTCAAGAGGTAGGGAGTTTCCAGAGTTTGGCCACTGAGTGCACGAAAGCTAGGGTCCCTTTGTTAGATTTACATCTAGTTATAAGCAGCAGGGATTTATCAGATGATCAAAGACCATGCGAGGAGGGCAGCAGATATAGCAAGGAGGCAAGCGAGACAGGGATACCTTCTTCTCTAAGTATATTATCAGTCAGGGAGCCAAGGACCAGAGTACGAGCAGAAGTTGGGGGAAGCCAGTTTAGATCTGCATAGAGCTGACAATGTTGTTTTGACCATGGGGTAAGCAGAGGCACACCTGCAGATGCTGTTGTAGATGGTGTCCCACTTCCTGAGGAGAGATTGGGATGCATAGAGATATGTGACTACCCCGTAGGATAGCAACGGGAGCAAGAGCCCCTGGGTGATGGCTAATCTAGCTGACGGTGTGAGGACATAGCTGGCTTTGTAGGCTACCCCAATTTTAGCATTAACTGATTTACAGGTGGACATTATGTGCTTATCAAAGTTGAGGTTTTCGTCAAGGAGGACTCCAAAATACTTGAAGGAGTGTACTGATTCAAGGTCTAGCCCACCCTGACCATACACCTTAAATAGGTCTTGGTAATGTTTTATTTTGTCTGCCATCCCAAACAACATTGTTTGCGTTCTATTTGCATTAAGGATTAGCTTATGGTGGAGGAGCCAAGATTGAATAGACATGAAAGCAGAAGAAAGTGTCTGGTTTATGTGGTATATATTGTTGTCACTACAGTACAGGACCAGGTCATTACCATAAAGAATCGCAGAGCAATCAGGGATAGCTGATGAGATACTATTAATAAAAGTAGAGAAAAGAAGGGGGCCTAATGTTGATCCTTGAGGAACACCTAGGTTAATTACAATGGGGTTGGACACAGCAGAACTGAATCTGACAAGCTGGGTTATGTTTGATAGATAGCTACTAAACCAGGCCACTGAGTTAAGAGAGAAACCAAGGGCTAGGAGGTTATCAAGTAGAAGAGGATGATCAACAAGGTCAAATGCATTAGTGAGGTCAATAAAAACTGCCCCAGTTAGTTGGCCTTTGTCCATTGCAGTAAGAGTGTCATTTGTAAAGTGAAGCAAGACAGTGGAGGTGTTATGACCTTTACGAAAGCCACACTGAATCGATGAGAGAAGGTTATATTTGGTCAGGATTCAGTAACCTGGATATATATTAGTTTTTCCATTATTTTGCATAAGTCTGATAGTACAGCTATCAGACGGTAGTTAGCCATTTCTCTTTTATCACCTTTCTTAGGAACCAGGGTGACTTTGGCCACTTTCCAGATATCAGGGATGAATACATTGCAAAGAGAGAGGGTGAAAATCCTAGACAAAGGCAGGGCAATGAATGGTGTGGCCAGTTTTAAAAGTTTGGGCTCAGTGCCATCAGAGCCTATACTAGTATTATCAGAAATGGTATTCAATAAGCCGAGGACTTGCAATTCAGATACCATCTTAAAGTAAAAAGGAGGGGCAAGCACAGAAGAGGAGGATGGAATGGATTGGGGTAAGAACTGCTTGAGGAGGAACATAGATGTGAGGCTGGACAGGTCAGAGAATTGCTTATTAATCACTTTGGCAATGGTCCTGGGGTCATTGCAGTCAATTTCATTAATGATCATATCGTCATCTAAGTGAGGTTTCTTAGCACCTAGGAATGTTTTCACATGCACCTAGAATTTCCTAGGGTCACCAGATGCTTCCAGCAGAAACCCTTTATAGTAAGAGTTTTTTGCTAGTCTGATCTGCTTTTTACACTCACTTCTCTGGGCCATATAGATCTGGTAGTCAGTTTTGAGGCCAGATTCCCTGAAACACCTCCAGCTTTTATCCCTGGCATGGATCACAGCTAGGAGATTTTTGTTTAATCACCAAGTAGGTTTCACTCAAACTGGTCGGGTCACAAGGGGTGTGTGTCTATTCTGAACTGCTAGAAATTGGTCAATAAAATAAGTCAATAGCTGTTTGAACATCCAGGGTCTGAGAAAGATAAGTCCAGTCAATAGACGAGAAATCATGTAGGAATTTCCCTTGCTCAAGGTAGTTCCTGAAGGTGATATAGCATGGTGGTAGAGACTGGGAGCTAGAGTGATGCCACACACAAAAGATGGAGGAGTGGTCAGATATAGAATCAGGCAGAATGCCTGCATTTACAATTCTGTCACCACTGTTTGTTAATACCCAGTCCAGTAGCATACTAGAAGTTTCTTTAGGGGAGATCCTTGTTGGCACAGATATTACTTGGTGGAGGTGATAGCTTTGGATTACAGATAGAAGTGATCTATGCATTTGCCCAAGCCAGTTTAGATTCATATCCCCAAGAATAAGCAGTTTGCTGTGGCCTACTATTTTTACTGATTCCTCCAACAGATTAGAGAAGGCAGACAGTCCCCCAAGGGGTGGATTATAGGCAACAACTATGTGTATTTTCATAGGACCAAAGTGGAGAAGTGCATGGTGGGATTCACATATGGAGGACTGTGGGATATTAGTCAGTGAGATATTGAGATGAGCCTTATAAAACAGCGCAACACCCCCACCCTGCTTAGGAGATAACCTGTCATGTCTGAGGAGACTGTAATCTCTTAGCGAGCAGACAGAATCAGGGGTAGAAGGCTTAAGCCACATCTCAGATAGACACAACATTTTTGGGTTATAGCTGGAGACCCAAACCTCAAGATCAGGGAAAGTACACATCAGGTTCCTTATATTTAGGTGGGCTATGCAGAGCCCTGAAGTAGTAGTCAAGGAGACATCATTACTTGTCTGATAATGCGAAGGACCAGGGTTCAGTTCCACATCGCCTGCTAACAGGATGGTAAGCAGCATGAGATACCAGAGTTTACGATGGAAAAAAAGGGTGCCAATTGTAATTTTTGGGTTGAGTGTATTATTTAAGTAGACAGCTATTAGATAATTGAGGAATTTGAGGATCAATAGTCGAGTGAGGTCAAAACAGTCTATAAGTCTGACCAGCAAGTTTTAGAAGACGAAATCATCAGTAGGGTATTGCTGCCAGGAATTTCTGTGGAAGCTTGGAACCAGGGAGAGCTTTGCAAATGAGAGGAGAAGCAGGCTGGTCACAGGAAAGAACAGGATTTTCGGAGTCATGGTGTGTGGTATCAGGAAGATTAGCAATGTGAGAAGGAGTCAGCAGCCATAGAGCAGAAACAGTTAACTATGGATAAACAGTAGGTATCAGTAGTAAGCAGATGCCCCTAGTGGTTGATTTTTATAAGGAGTTAATGGCAAAACGGCCTGATTGTTACTAGATGTAACTTACATACTAAGGCTATATAAGTAAATGCCCAGATAGGATGGGTGGGCAGGGCTTTAGCTAGATATGTGCCCCAAGCAAACAGCCATGCTTCGTTTTGAATTACCTTGCTGTGACTCAAGGGTGGGTGGGCAGTCTCCTGAACACAGGACTGCCATGCATGGATACTGGGGCTGGTACCTAGAGGCCGTGGAGGGTCCAAGGCACACCCAAGCAGGTGGTGAAATCCTGGGGGAGAGAGAAGAGAAGGGCCAGGTTAAGCAAGGTAGAAAGGAGGCAGGGCTAGAGAATACAATGTCAGACTGGGTGGGCTTAGAACAAAAGGTCAGAAATCAAGAAGCAGCAGGACAGAGGCAGGAGCCTAAACAGTTTCAATTAAAAGAAAACAGGGAGAAATAAAATGAAGCTTAAATCACGTTGTTCACATTTACAACTTACATCCCTGAGTGTGCTTCTGATATTACTTTTAAGTTAAGCACAGTTTGACTAGTACAGAACTATAGATCTAGCTGGAGAAGTCCTGACAAAACAAGAGGTACAATTTAAAGATAATCTGCAACAGATGAGCTTTTGTAGAAATAAAACTAAAGGTTCAGTGCAACAGTGTCCACAGCAGCATCCAAGAGGGGTTGTGAGCAGCAGTACTGTGTTAAAAGTTTTTAGGCTGAGAAAAAAGCACCCAAAACAAAAGTTCAAACTCCTTGGCTAGATATGTGCCCCAAGCAAACAGCCATGCTATGATTCGGATTACCTTGCTGTGACTCGAGGGTGGTCAGGCAGTCTCCTGAACATAGGACCGCCGTGCACTGATACTGGAGTTGGTACCAAGGGGCCAGGGAGGGTCTGAGATGCGCCCAAGTGGGTGATAAAATTCTTGCTGTGACTCGAGGCTGGGCTGGCGGTCACCTGAACACAGGACCACTGTGCATGGATATTGGGCTGGTATTGAGGGGCTGTGGAGGGTCCGAGGTGCTCCCAAGTGGGTGGTGAAATCCTTGTTGTGACTCAAGAGTGGTCAGGCAGTCTCCTGAACACAGGATCACCATGCCCTGATACTGATATGCTTTTACTTCCCTTGAATATTGGTTAAAACCATAGCTAACCAAAGACCAACTAAGCAGTCAAACAGGGATGCCTTCTTGCACTTTTTGTTTGCTTGTGTGCATGTGCAAGAAACATATTGTGACAGCTAACTGTAGTAGTGAGTTATGGAGGTGCAACAGTTTTGTGGCCAATGCCAGCAGTACATTTGGGGGCTGGTCTCTGTGGTGCCAATAGAGGACCATGCTGTCAATGACAGCAGTATTGTAGCATGCCATCAACTTGAAAGAGACTCGCCGCAGCAATCAGAAAGCACCCCTTCATTTAACAATCAGCTGTTTTTGCTGCTGGGAGGGTCCCTGATTCCAGCCGTGAATCACAGCTTGCCTTGTCTGGCATCCCATTTCAATAAACATGGCCGCAGCTGTCGCTGTCCACCTCTCAGTCCCCATGAAAGCTGATGGGGGTGTTCAATTCCCCTCTCAGCATGCCACCTCCCCAGTTCATTTGCTGATGAGGTAGCCAGTCCCCGTCAGCATAATGTTCCCATTTGTTTTCAATAAAAATAGTGGTGGCTGTCACCATCTGCCTCTCACAGTGCCCATAAAAGCTGATGGGGATGTCCAATCCCCCTGTCAGCATGCCCCCTCCCAAGTTCATTTACTGATATGGGAGCCCAATCCTGTCAGCATAAGATCACCCCCATTAGTTGTGTGCTGAGAGGAGTGCCCAATCCCCCATGGCTCATGCTACCCCACGAACACTCTATGTGCAGACAGGGTGCCCAATCCCCATTGGCTACAACCCACCCCACCAAATACCCAGGTTGCATTCTGGGAGCCTACTCCAGCATGCCAAACTACCTGTAAAAAGAGAAAACCTTCCTGTATTGTTTTTTTAATTTTTTAAAACCCGTAAACAAGAAAATGCTCCCTCGCTGTCTGCGGTGCACCCCTCCCCCAACCTTCACCCACCCTCTGCGCACCCCACCTCCCCACATCCCCTCACCCCATACTTACCTCCGGAGCTTGGGGTGATGATCTTCGGTTGACCAGGAACTTGTCTGCACTCTTCAAAGCTGAACGCGAATTGAAGAAATGCCAGTAACCTGTATAATGGCATAAATAGGGGGTTTCAACTTACGTGGATATCTGTGCCATTTTTGCATATTTTGGCACTGAATTTTCAACATGGAGTTCTTGGGACCCCATCTCATGAATTCAGTGACTGTCATCTGGTTTTTTGGTACTGATTTTTGGACTTTTGTTACCAAATTTTCAACATAGGCATTTTGGGACCTCCACTCATGAACAGTGTCACTGTGATTTTCTTAATCTGTCCCGAACACTGATTTTCCACAGTGACCACGTTATCGTGCGCCAGAAGTGCGAAAACACATTTCAGGCAGGATGTGAAAAATGACAGCTGTACTGTTCATAAGGAGGTGTGAAAAAGTGGCAATGTTGAAAATCTGGAGTGAAAATATTAAAAATTCTCGAAGTTATAAGCGTGTTTGGAAACTGCACAATGCACACTTGTAACACAGTCAATTTTTGGAATTTTTTCACCAAATTTGCAACATAGACTGTTTGGGAGCCTACCTCATGAACAGTGGCACTATCATTTTGATACTTGGTCCTGATTCTGCACAGTGACCGTGAAATCACTTTTTGGGACTGAATAACAAAATGGCAGTGACTGATTTCATGAGAGGGTTGCCCCAAGAACCCCATGTTGAAAATTTGGAGCCAAAAGTCAAAATAATGGCTGAGATAGCCACCTATATAAAAAAAAAAAAAAACATTTATTCCATTATACAGTAAACCGACATTTCTGCAGTTCACGGTCAGCTTTGGAGATTGCAGATGTGTTCCTGTTCCACCAAAGATCGCTGTGCCAACCTCCAGAGCTAAGTATGGGGTGGGGGTGAGGGAGATGGGATGCACAAAAGGTGGGTGTGGGTTGGAGGAGGGTGTCACAGACAACGAGGTACTGTTTTCTTGTTTTTCAGTAAGAAAATAAAAAAACTTCGGGAGAAGGTTTTTGTTTTACAGGTGGTACTAAGACATTTGGGCACACTGGGGTGGGCTCCCAGTGTGCCACCTGGGTTGTTTTGGGAGGTGGACTGGAGCCGATAGGGATTGGGCACTCCATCAGCAAATAAACTGTGTCTGTGTTGGGAGGCCTAATGCTGAGGGGGATTGGACACCCCGTCAGCAAACAAAACTGGGGGAGGCATTATGCTGATGAGGATTGGGCACCCCTGTCAGCAAACAAATTGAATTGGGGAGGAGGCATGTCAACAGGCAGAATTGGGCACACCCAAAGTAGGCTTTCTAGGGATTGCGAGAGGTGGACGGTGAGAGCCGCTGCCATGTTTATTGAAACGTTTCACCAGGAATGGCATGTAATGGAGGCATGTCAGACCTGCTGCTGCAATGACGAGCCTGTCTCTCATTGCAGTGGTAGATTTCTTTCAAGTTAGTTGCACTCTCTGAAACTTCTGTCATCGGCAGCATGTTCACTGGTTGGTGGCTGAGAGACACACTAGCTAAAGCATCCCCTGGACCACAACACTGACACACCTGCTACAAAATGTTACTTGCGAATGCGCACAAGCCAACATAAAAATTATTCAGTATAACTATTTACAAATGCAATACAAACAGAGAAAACTAAATCTTTCTTCTGAGAATCTCTCTTAATTCCAAGTTTCAGTCTCTCAGTCTCTCACTTTCCTTGTCTGTCTAGCAAAAGAATTGCTGCTCTATTTATAAGTTTCTGTCTGGGAACTCGCTAAGAGAGCCTGCTTCTCACAGAATCTTCTTGTACGTTTTCAGAATGTTCTTCTCAGTTTCCTTCCTTGCAGGTGCAGCAAAACAAAGCATTGTGACCGAGAACTGACCTCTTGTTTATAGCACTACAAAATGCTTCAAAACTCCATCTCTGGTTAACTCATTGAGTTCCAAATAGATTTTTGCAACCATTTCAACAGTATAACTATGTATAGTTTTAAACAAAAGAATCCCAGTTTCTCATACAGTTTTACACAGAGATTCACATATATTTTTTATGACTGCTGATATGCAAGGGGGAAGAAAAGACAGAAATAGCAAGGGAAGGCAGAGAGACAGTGAGAGGCGGAGAACTGCGAAACCATTGGCATGATCAATTATTAGGTTTCACAAGAAAATTTGGTGGTACAACCAGACAAGAGACAGAAACAGAGAGGACAGAACAGATCCTTGCTTTTAAACTCTTTCTGCATAACAAATAGGGCAGGGCTTTATTCAACCCTGTCATAGGAACTAATTCAAAATATTTTTTTAAGAGAACTCTAACTGCATATCTTCTGTTCATCTCAAAGTTGAAACAAGATCACTCTCAGTAGCTTCACAGGCTCTTCTGAGAGTGAATAACTACTGGAAAAGGTTGATATCTTATACAGACTCCAGGTTAACAAAACTGCTCTGGCTGGAGTCCAAAAAGCAAGCAGACATGAACAACTAAAATTTTGTCTAGTTAAGCTTTCTAAATAATAAATGCCAGAATTTTGGTGCAGAAACAATATTTAAAAGTAACTGGTTGAAAAAGATATACTTAAACAGCGTATGTACTTTAGCATGACATGGAATACTAGATACTGGAATGCAACTAAATTTAACTGAGACACAGAACTTATATGTGCTATTTTTAAAAAGTCTTGAGAAGCTAAGAAATATCAAAATTTTCATGAGAAAAAAGTGCACAGACACAAACTCACAAAACTTCCTTGCCAATGTATTATTGGAAATTACAAACCTTTGGACAAAATCAGCAACTCTCTCTATACATATCAGTGGTGCTTGCTCCCATACACTTTAATACATTATGTATTGCAGTGTGAAAAATTATTTTGTGTTATTTATTTTATTTATTTATTTAGTTTTTGTTGACCAGGTAAGTGCACTAGACGAATCCTGCCTATTTTCAGGCACGACCTGGGGGAAGGGGATACAGATGAATACCAACTGACCTTGAACCAGATTAAGCTGTTGGTGGTATTTTTAGTGAATGAGGGAAATTTGGCCAGGACACCGGGGTAATTCCCCTACTCTTTTAGATAAGTGCCATGGGATCTTTAACATCCGCCTGAACTACCACCAATCCAGGCAGATGGGACCTCGGTTTAACGTCTCATCTGAAAGACGGCACCTCAGAAGTGCAGCACCCCTCTCATGCTACACTACAGTGTCAGTACTGGGATATTAACCCAAGTGCCAGATGTGGGAACTGAACCCACAGCCCTCTGATCTCCCAGCCTCAGAGGCGATTGTGGTACCTACTGAGCCACTGACACTGTTAGATGCTCTTATGTGAATCCAATTTGGAATGAAATGAAACATTGTTCTGATAGGGACTTAATAGTGACTCAATTTGCTAGCAAAAATGACACAGAGTACAAATTTTACTTCAACTTTTAAGTAATATTGCAAAATCTTATTTTGTCTTACAACATGATTGTGCAGCTTAAGACAGTTGCACTAGCCAATCTCTTGTATCACAAAAGGATGGCACATATTTCCACATAAGCACAGTGAAGTATAAATTTTTTTTCATGCTTTGGGATGACTACATGTAAAATGTCTGCCTTTAATTTAGGGCAAGGAACAATAAATACTTGGTGTGAAGTGAAGGCCAAACCTTGAATATCTGTGGGGAAACATATATAAAAGGCAAATTGGACCTTTACTCCAGATATACTTATACATTATTAAAGAAATATGAATTGTTCTTCTAAAATACAAGATCACTTACACTCACAATACAGATCACAATTATGGTAAAAAATTAAGGAAAGTCAACAACAAACATGTGTTTTCTTGTATAGGAGGCAGTATAGCATAGTAGTTAAGGGCACTAAGCTGCAAACCTGGAGACCTGGATTTGAATCCTGTCAGTCCCCACTTGCATACTGTGTGACCTTGAGCAATTCATTTATCTTCCTTGTGTTCCCAGGTTGCACCTGAAAACAAGCTCTGGCTTAGTGTGCCTTTTCTGGTTATACAGTGTCTCCTTCCCTTCCTTTTATAACACATCTAGTCTCATTAAAAGAAACAATGAAGCATTAGCAAAACTGAAATATGTATATTTAAAATGTAGAATAATCATGGTAGTGGCTGTTTGACATCTTACCTCCAATGGGAGACTATGACAATACCTGTAAAGTGAACCAATCTTGGGAGCTGTTTTCTTCATCATATACTCAACGTGAGTTTCCCTGTTTCAGTTGGAATCTAACAATAAGCCAAAGTATTTACTCTGAGAAACAAGAGGCAAGATTTTTATTATAAAAAGTAGTAATAATTAACAAATCTTTAATTTCATTTAGTAGTAGTAGTCACCTTTATTTATTTGTGTCACCCGTCCCCTGAGGCTCAGAGTGCCATTAAAACAACATAGGCAAAATAACTATATTCAGCACATACAGATCCATCACACTCTAAAAGAAAACAAATGAATAAATTCAAGCCCCTTTTAAAGGCTTCCACTGAGAGGGCCCTCCATGCAAAGTACTGGGCAGGGAGTTCCAGAGGACAGTAGCAGCAGCAGCATCAAATGCCCCATCCACTGACATCTTCAACCTCACCCTCAGCACCAACAGAAGGCCTTTCTCGGTGGAGCAGAATGGGTGAACAGGTATATGAGGATGCAGCAGCTCAACCAGGTAGCCTGGGCTCAAATTGCGTAGAGTCCTACAGGTTGAAAGATCCAGTTAAAAAGAGATATGCCAATTGACCAGCAGCCAATGTGGATCATGTGGTGCCAGAGAAATATGGCATGATCTTGGAAGGCCAGTTAGTAACTGAGCTGCAGCATTCTGCAGAAGCTGCAGGCATTGTAGCAAACCCCCACTGATCCCAAGGTACAGAGCATTGCAGTAGTCAAGGCTCAAGGTAATGAACACATGTTCCAGTGTGTCCAGGTCCCCAGGAGTAAAAAGGGATTTAATCTGTTTGATATTTAATCTATGTTTAGGGCCAAAAAAGTATGCATTGAGTTGTTTTCTGCATTCAAAGCAAGGGAATTCAGTACTAGGTGATTCTGAAGTAAAACAGAATTCATTTGTAAGAACAAATGTAATTCAAACATATTTTACTGTAAGCAAAAAAGGTTGGTGTCACCCTCAAGCAATTAATGGATACCTTACTTAATGACTGATATATTCAATGAACTTACACAACTTAGTGTAGTGTTTTGCTTCTGCAACTTGTTGATAAACCTTTGTGGCCATTTTCTTCTCTATTTCATGGGGAATACCTCCCTATGGGGATACCAAAGGCAAGGAACCCTGGAGGAGGGTTTCATTCCTCTAGGTACCACAGTAAGACTTCCCTTGGCTAAATGTATTGTACCTTAAAAAGGAACTCCAAGGTGAGAGGTAAGCCACTGGAGGAGGAGCAGAGGATGGTGGGGCAAAGACAAAATGCTTCTGAAACAATCTGGAAGGCCTGCCATAAATAGTTAAGGCAGGGGGCATGGCTGGTTTCTTCAGCCCATTGAACCACAGGCAAAGCCTTTTAATTCAATGCGGTTACACAACTTAGTGTACTGCTATGCTTGTGCAACTTGTTGATAAACCTTTGTGGCCCTTCACCTCTCTATTCCACAGAGAATACCACCTTCTAGGGGTACCAAAGGCAAGGAACCCTCAAGGAGGGTTCCAACCCTTGAGGTGCAGCAGGAAGGATTCCCTTGGCTAAAGTTACCTTAGGAAGGAACCCCAAAAAGAGTGTTGGGCAGAAAACATTTCTCACTAAAGCCAAGGAGCATGGCTGACAACAACTGATTGGATGATAGCCACCAGAGATGAGCATAGACAGACATGGTCTCAGCTGATAGGGAGGAAAGCTGAGCAGAAGAGCAAACTTCCTAAGGAGACAGGGAACAGAAAAGGAGAGCCACCGTGCCATGCAAAAGGAGAGTCACCATCCAACTCCATCCAACATTGGAACCCAAGAATCTACTGCTATATTATGACCTTCGGCATGGAGGAGAGGAAAAACCCATTATGAGGAGGAAACATTTGTGGATCCAGGGCCTAGGTCACCTTCCCTCCAGGCCTGGGATATATTTAGTGATGGTTCAGCAACAGCAATTTAGAAACCCAAATCAGGGGAGATTCAATTTGGAGGCAGGCTCTGACTCTATCCCTCTAACGGGAATGCTGTGAAGGGCTGTGAGCACACGCTGCATCAATGGGGTAATCCCATACTGCTGTACCATCCCCCAAGGTGGGAGGAGGACAGTAACAACTGCTGAAGGCACTCAACCAGCTTATATGAGCCTAAGAACAGACCAGGTGAATCTGATGCGATTGTAGGGAAAATCACTTAGAAGATGTACAAGCACATGCTCATTCATTGACAGATCAGTGGGAGGCCAGCAGCAGTGAAGAGAGGAGGGCTGTGTTGGTTGCCCACTCAAGTTCTGGATGGGGGAGCAGGGTAGTGGGACACTACCTGCTGGGGTGGAGGGGTGCACTAGACCACCAGGAAATATCTGATTCAATTCCTGGACTAGGTATCAGGGATAGGGAAGGGGGTTCACTAGACCACCAGGGATAAATGCTTATTTTGACTATAAGGAGGCTTGGGATGGGGGGTTACACTGGATGGTATACTGTTGTTTCCACGTCACCCTGACAGTGAAACAATTACAGTGACACAACTCATTTGATAGCCACAATATTGATTAGCTTGTCAGAGTGCTATATAAATACAGTGACTCCCAGCACTGGCCACTCTCCCCAGTAATTTGCCCCCAAGTTAATAATCTATGAGTCCAGAGGTGCAGGGGGCAGAGCACCCCATATGGAAACAGTGGAAATGTGCCCCAATGCATGGGGTTCTGCTGTGATCAGTCAACACATTTGCTGGGTGATGTAATTGCCATCAGCAAATTTGTGTCGCTATAGTGTCTGTCAACAACTTTGTTGTCGATGAGACTTGGTGGGACTACGCTGGACACCAGCCAGGGCATAATGTACGTGCTGGGTGGGGAAGGGCCAGCTACCAACAGGGAATTATTTGTTATATATGGGGTGGGTGGTCAGGTGGGGGAGGGACTGTTAGCCACCAGGGAATTTTATTCCTATTTTGGGGAAGGTACTTGACAATATTTTACATCAGGTGGCAATTGGCAACCAGTAAGGGGAGGTCACCAGACACCAGGGATTAAATGGCATTATTTACTGTAGGGTGCCAGTGGAATGTCTGCAAAAGCTGCTAACTGGATTTCCGAACTTTCACAAAAATGAAAGTCTGACTTTCATGGAAATTCCATCAGCAGAAGTTTATTTTTCACACAACTCTACCCCGTATGCTCCTGGTCATCCCCTCCAGTCAATGGATGCAAATCTCTTGCTAATTCCCAGGTCCCATTTGAAGTTCTTGGGTGATAAGGCATTCAGTGTGGCTGCCCAAGTCCTGTGGAATTCCCTTTCCCAGGAAGAGAGAGATTCACCATCCCTGTCCATCTTCGAATTGCATTTGAAGACTCATCTATTTTTGTTGAGATTTGGATCTGGTTCTGCTGTATAAATGCTGTGATTATTGTTTTGTAATTATTTATTAGTGTTTTATTGTGAGGCATCCAGAACCCCTGTGAATGGGTGCCATACAAATAAAATTGCTTCGCCTGTTACTCACTTAATATTTAATCTTAACTAATACCATACTTCCCCTACCACTGCTTTCCTACCAGTTTTGTGTATCAGCCTCCACTGTGGTGCAGTGGCAATTGCTTTACTAAGTCCAAATATAGTAAATCTAGAGCACCTGGCATCTATCCTTCTGATACCCATGTCAAAAACATTATTAAATTTGTTTGATAAGACCTCTTGCTCTATAAAATCATGTTGGCTATTGGCATACAGAAATCAGTTGCCATATTTGTCCTTGTAAGAACAGATTCAGAAGCAAATGGTTTGAAACCTTTTATTAGACCAACATAGATGTTACAAAAAGAAAACGATGTCTAAGCTTTCAGACCAACCCAGTCCTTCCTCGGAGTCTTAAGTCTCCGAGGAAGGATTTAGTTGGTCCAAAAGCTTAGACATCGTTTTCTTTTTGTAACATCTATGTTGGTCCAATAAAAGGTATCAAACCATTTGCTTCTGGATCTGTTAGCTACTGGGTAATGTATTTCCCTGTATTCTGCAAATTGTGTCACAAAGACAACCTTAATGTTGTTAGTGGGACTGATAAATAAACATGCTCCACTTAGGAGGATCAAAACAAGGAAAAGGTCCCATGACTGGTTCACGCCTACCTTGAAGAAAGCCCTCTGGGACAGGGAGGTACTGTGGAAAAGAGCCAGGAAAACAAAGTTAGAAACCAACTGGCTTGCCTTTCAGGTGGCTAGGAATGCCTGCACCAAGTTAATAAGGGCAGAAAAATCATGTTATTTCCTGACCGCCCTGGAAGAAAATAAAAATTGTTCTGTCAATTTTTAGAACATTCTTAAAGAGGTTGAAGGTCACTCACCAACCTCCCCCCTGCCCACTAGAATAGTGGCAGGTAACATTTCTTACACGACCGGAGATGACATTCTTGAACAACTCAACAATCATTTTGCCACAGCAGGCCTTGCTTTCGATGATTCACCCCTCAGCAAGCTAAATGTTCACTGCAATGCCACTGATGGCTTATCCTCTGACATTGCCACAAACCTGAGACACTCCTCCTTCTGCTTTCAACTAGTTACATTCAAACAGGTGGAGAACCTTCTAATATCTCTCTACACAAAAAAATGTGGTGATCTTATAGAACAATTTTTCTTGCAAACAGGCTTTTACCATCTGACTGCCCAAGTCACCAACCTATTTAATAGTTTCTTGATTCAGGGTGAATTACCACCTCTTTGGAAAACAGTGCACGTCATTCCCCTTTTCAAGTCTGGAGATCCAGCTGACCTGAACAACTACTGTCCTATTTCGCTGCTCCCTATCCTGTCAAAAGTCCTGGAGAAAATTGTCAATTACCAATTTAGGGATTATCTAGAATCCGAGAACCTCCTGAACCCGGCCCAATCAGATTTTAGGCCCAAGCACAGCACTATAACTGCCCTCGCCAAAGTCTCCAATGACTGGCAAAATGCTTTGGATATGAAAAAACACGTCTTTTTCCTCTTTCTGGACCTTAGTAAGGCCTTTGATACCGTGGATCACAGCCTTCTGCTTAACGTCCTGAACAGCTTCGGCCTAGACAATACTGCCCTAAAGTGGTTTGAATGTTATCTTTCCAACAGACTGCAACAGATTAAAGCTCAAGGGGAGCTGTCTCTGCTCAAAACCCTTCATCGGGGTGTGCCACAAGGCTCCATCCTGGGCCCCATCGTATTTGCTTTATACATAAACCATATTGACTCTCACATACGCTCAGGCTACATACATCTATTCGTTGATAATACGGTTCTGTACACTATTAACTCATCCCTGGACATCGCTTACAACGAGCTACAACACGACTTTGTCACCCTCTAACACAATTTACTAAAGCACAAGCTGCTGCTTAAATCAAAAAAAAAAAAAAGGCAATGATCCTATCTCCACTTGCCACTCATACCCAAGGGCCACCATCGAACCGCCTGATTTACACCCTATTAGGTGAACGTCTGGAAATAGTGGATAAGTTTAAGTACCTGGGTGTCTGGTTGGATAACCGAAAGACACTGGTCCTTACAACTTTTATTCCTCTGCTCAATTATGCAGACATTCTTTACAGCCACTGTTCAAATCAGGCATTATGTAAATTAGACACCCTCTATCACCGTGTCTTGTGGTTTATTCTTGATATGCCCAGTCATACCCACCACTGCTTGCTCTACCAAAAGCTTGCTTGGCCATCTTTTACATTGAGGAGGCAAAAACATGCCCTCCTGTGGTCCTACAGGGCCTTAACCGATAAGCTACCAGGTTATATCTCTGCTCTCTTTGTAGGCATAACAGGAGCGTATAGCCTAAGAAGCACATCCCTTGTATCCTTCAAGGTGCCAAGAATAAGGTCACAGTAAGGTAAGGCTTCTATTAATTTCTCCTTACCTTCCCTTTGGAACAACATGCAAAAGACACTAAAGTTCTCATTCCTGCCGGGTCCCCATACTTTTAAGCTGTCTGTCACACGCATCCTGAAGGTCATATGCACCTGCCACAAGTGATTCTCCTATGGGCCTCCCTCCCCTGCTCTCCATTTACTTAGCACTTTCTTACAACTCCAGCACTTCTCTGCACATCTCCTTTTGTGTACTCTTCTTACCCACTGGCCTTACTATGTTCGTGTCATCTCTCCCTCTAGTGCTGACATCCTCCTCCTCCTGAAACCCCCCTCCCGCCATCCTTCCCCGCAAAAAGTCAACCCTCCTGATTGGTCCATTCATACCTTTTTCTTCTATTATTAATATAGACACACAGGGGAATGCCAAACCTCACCCAACAACTAACACACAGAAATCTGGCCAATGGAAAATCATGTACACAAATGCTCACAGCCTGGGAAATAAGATCCCAGACCTGCAGGCAATAATGTCACAGGCTAAACTGGACATAGTAGCAATTAGTGAGACGTGGTTTATCAGTAACCACACCTGGGAGACTTCAGTACCTGGCTATGTCCTGTTCAGAAGAGACCGAGGTGCAAAAAGGGGGGGTGGAGTGGCCCTGTATGTCAATGAAAATATCAAAGCTACAGGAATTCAGAATACACATAAGGAGCCAGAAGAACTGTGGGTCACCCTGGAAACAGGAAATGGGACAGTCATAAGAACTGGAGCTGTCTACAGGCCCCCAGACCAGGGGGAGGACATAGACACATTACTGTTAGAAGATATACAAAACATGACAGCTAAAAGGGAGGTTCTTATAATGGGAGACTTCAACATGCAGATTGGTCAATACCAGCAGGAACATCTGCCAGAACTAGACACGTGGTGGATTCCCTGCAGGGGGAGGGCCTCAAACAACTGGTACAACAACCCACAAGAGACAGGGCTATCCTAGATCTAGTACTGACTAACAGGGAAGGGATCACAGATCTCCAGGTAGAAGGTCACCTGGGGGCCAGTGACCATCACATGGTATGATTCAATTTGGCCACTACATCTAAATCATCTCATTCCAAGGCAAAAATATGGGACTTCAGAGGAGCTGACTTTGATAAGATGGCCAACAGAGTTAAGCTAGCCCTGGCAAAAAGAAACACAGGTGAGGGGGTACAGGCAAAGTGGGCAAGCATTAAGGATGCAATACTTGAAGCAACATCCCATTGTGTTAGACAGAAAAGGAAATGCAAAAGAAGAAGGAAACCACTTTGATTCTCAAATACAGTAGCAGAAAAGGTCAGAGCCAAAAGGCTGGCCTTCAGGAAATATAAGGGAACACAGTGGGATGAAACTAGGGAGGCATACCAAACTTCCCTAAGGGAAGCAGGGAAGGCAGTAAGGCAGGCAAAGCCCCAAACTGAGGAAACACTAGCATGAACAGTAAAAGAAGGTGACAAGACTTTCTATAGATACATTAGCGAAAGGAAAAAGTCCAGAGTGGGTATTGCTAAGCTCAAAGGAAAAAAGGGGGAATGTGAGGAGGAGGACCCTGTAAAAGCATCTATCCTAAATAGATACTTTTGCTCAGTATTTACTGAAGAGATGGTAGGGCAGGGCCCACAGCTCAGCACCATGGACTCAGGGGGAGGGAGGTGAGCACTACTTCCTTCACAAAAGAAAGGGTCCTACAAGAGCTCGATAAGCTCAGGGTGGACAAGGCAATGGGACCTGATGGCATACATCCCAGGGTACTTAAGGAGCTAAGGGTGGAACTAGCAGAGTCATTAGCAGAACTGTTTAGTGAGTCTCTGAGCACAGGAGAGGTCCCAGAAGACTGCAGAAGGGCTCATGTGATCCCGCTCCACAAGAGTGGTAGCAGGGAGGAGGCAGGGAACTACAGACCAGTCAGTCTTACCTCAGTAGTGGGCAAGATTATGGAGGCATTCCTTAAGGAAAGGATAGTGCAACACCTGGAATCCATAGGGGCACAGGATCCAAGACAGCATGGGTTTACAAAAGGAAGGTCCTGTCAAACTAATCTCATAGATTTCTTTGACTGGGTAACCAGAGTGGTGGACCAAGGGGGAGCAGCTGATGTCGCCTACCTTGACTTCAGCAAAGCTTTCGACACTGTTCCATATAGAAGATTGATAAATAAGCTGGGTAGGCTTGGGGTGGGGTCAGAAGTTGGTCAACTGGGTGGCAAACTGGTTGACGGGCAGAAAACAGAGAGTGGTGGTAAATGGCATACAGTCAGAAGAGATGCAAGTCACAAGTGGGGTACCTCAGGGATCAGTTCTGGGGCCAGTCCTCTTCAATATCTTCATTAGTGACATTGCAGATAGACTGGAGGGTAAGGCTTGTCTGTTTGCAGATGACACCAAGATCTGCAACAGAGTAGATGATCCAGATGGGGTGGGCAGAATGAGAAGAGATCTACAAAAACTAGCAAAATGGTCAGAAGAGTGGCAACTGAGATTTAATGCAAAGAAATGCAAGATCATGCACATAGGGAAGAGAAACCCTGAAGCCACCTATAGGCTGGGAGAGGAGTTTCTAGCAGTCACAAAGGAAGAACGAGACTTGGGCATCATCATCACTGAAGACCTGAAATCATCCAAGCAGACCTCTAAAGCAGTAGGTAAGGCTAGGGGGATGTTAGAGTGTATTAGTAGGGGTATCACAAGTCGTAAGAGGGAGGTAATAATCCCTCTTTACAAGGCACTGGTTAGGCCCCATCTGGAGTACTGCGTGCAGTACTGGAGGCCACACCCTCACAAGGACATTAACCAAATTGATGCAGCCCAGAGAAGGGCAACCAAAATGGTGCAGGGACTGCATCAGAAGACATATGAGGACAGATTAACGGAGCTCTATATGTATACCCTTGAGCAAAGGAGGGAGAGAGGTGATATGATCGAAACATTCAAACACCTTAAGTGCATTAACTAGGTGAAAGAGTCTAACATGTTTAAATATAGAAAAATAGCAGGACAAAAGAACACAGCATGAGATTAGAGGGAGGCCGATTAAAGTGGAATGTGAGGAAATTCTTTTTCACAGAAAGAGTGGTGGATGTATGGAACAACCTACCTCAGTAAGTGATGGCTATGAATACAGTACAGGGCTTCAAACAGGCATGGGATAGGCATAAGGGAGCAATACAGATGAGTATAAATAGATAGGCCACTGACAGAGCAAAGGCCGATGGCACATTTATAAGGTAGAAAAAGAAATGGGCAGACTGGATGGGCCTTGGGGTCCTTATCTGCCGTCAACCTCTATGTTTCTATGTTAACCTTCTTACTACACCCCGTTACTTCTGTTGCTTTGTTTAGTATCTACCCCAGATGGTGGTGTACCTTTAATTTAATTTGTTACAATTCTGCACACTCTGTATTATCCAATGTTGTTGTTGCTATTTTTTTTACTGTATGTATCAGCCTGCAGTAAGTGTCCATTTGTATTATTCTTTGCTCTGTTCTCTTCTGCCAGGACCATCTTGAAAATGAGCTTGCTCAATGATGAATCTGCCTGGTTAAATAAAGTTTTGATTGATTGATTAATAATAGTCTAACATTTTACCTACAAATGAGGTCAAACTAACTGGCCTTTCGTTCCCAAGATTTCCACTAGTTCACTGTCTGAACTCTGGGAATATGGATGCTGTCCTCCAATTCCCTAATACCTGTCCAGTTTGCAAGGATTTTTTAAAAAGAGGTAGCTAGTTCCTCTCTGAGTTCCTTTAGTATTCTGAGGTAAATGATGTCAGAGCCCAGTGGTGTCTTACTTGCTCTACCTTATCGTAATATTTTCCTTCAGCTTTGTTATAATTGTTACTTGATTACAATTGTTGGTGTCCCCCGTTTCAAAACGACACTCTACTACTGGCAGCTTACCCCAAGGTTCCTCAGTGAAGACTGATATCATATAAGTGTTAAGCTCCTCTTCAGTATCTTTCTTTCTGGTTAACAAGCTACTGCCACTCCCTGACATTATGGGGCTTACTCCTACTCTTACTCCCAACTTGCCTTAGCAGGCCACATTTCCTCTCCTGTCTCCCAGACAGACTGAGATGTACACAATGCTTTGGAGAAAAATGGCTGCAGTCGGGTTAATCGAAATCATAATTGTAGCTCAAGTTACATTAGTATTATGACATGCATGGCAAGGAAATTGTAGCATGGCTTTGGATTGTAAAACTTGACCTCGGCCATCCTCTTACCACAAAGGATATCTGACAAAGGGTATGGCCTCTGTAGGTACTCTGGCCTCTGAGGCATAAGTGGTGACTCCTGGGCCATAAGATGTGTGTCCCTTCCCCATCAGATGGTGCTACACATGCAGGCCATGCTCAAAGAGACTATTGTCCAACCACCTCCCACAGGGGGTACTCCAGCTGTCCAAGCTCTCACCCCTTGCTAGCCTTGAGGAGAACCATCTGCAGGAGATGTGTGCTTCCACAATACCCTCTTTGTGCTTTCCTTGTAAGACTAACATGCCACCACAGGATGAGCACTGCTCCTGGTGCTCATCCCCCTCAAGCACGTCAAGCTAAAACTTTATCCACAGCACTTTGTAGATCAGCTAACTATCTATCACAACCTACGTCTGACAAATGCATACCATCCCAGGCGTGGAACTGGGGTCCAGTAGCAACAATCTCATTATACGAACATACAAACATATGAAACACCAGCAGAAACAGGCCTCACAGTCTGTCTAGTCTGCTTGATTGTGCAGCTAGCCCTCAACTGGCAGCTGCCCCACCCTCCCTCCCACTTCATAATTACATCCCCCCTCGCTCTGTCCCAACCCCTCTTAAAACCTCCCACCATCTTACTGGATACCACCTCCTCGGGCAGAGTATTCCACTTGTCCACCAGCCACTCCATGAAAAAATGCCTCCTGATTTCCCTCCTAAATCTCCCCCCCTCCAATCTCAGCAGATGCCCTCTCATGTCCCTCCCTCTTCTAATATGGAAAATCCCTTCAGTATTGGTCTTGTTTATCCCCTTTAAGTATTTAATCATATCCCTCCATCCCTCCTTTCCTCCTGGGTATACATGTTCAGCTTGCTCAGCCTATCATAGTAGGACCTTGCCTCCAATCCCTGGATCATCTTAGTTGCCCTACGCTGTACCCCCTGCAACAATCTGATGTCCTTCTTCAGGGATGGGTGCCAGTACTGCACACAGTGCTCCAGGTGCAGCCTGAACAATGACCTGTACAGGGGAAGGATCACCTCCATGTTTCTGGAGGAGATTCCCCTTGCTATGCACCCCAGCATCTTGTTGGCTTTAGCTGCTACCTTCCTACACTGAGCTGAATTGTTCACACTCCCTGTTACAAGAACCCCTTGATCTTTTTCCTCCTCTGTGTTTCCCAACTGTGCCCCTCCCAGCTGATAGCTCCTCCCCTGATTCTTAGCTACAAAATGCAGTACCTTGCACTTCTTGGTACTGAACCCCAATTGCCATGTTTCTGACCACTCCTGTAGTTTGGTCAGGTCGTCCTGCAGCTCCCTCCTCCCTTTGATGTCGTCTACCATAGCTCCCATCTTCATATCGTCTACGAACAGACTGATTTTGCTCTGGATCCCATGTGAGACATCAGCTATGAATATCCCAAACAGCACTGGTCCCAGTACCGATCCCTGTGGTACCCAGCTCGTCACCTCCCTTTGTGACGAGATCCCCCCCCCCACTACCACCCTTTGCTGCCTTCCCTTCGGCCAGTTGGTTATCCAGCTGACCATCTTTGTTGCCACCCCTATATATTCCACCTTCCCTCCCTAGCTTCCCATGTGGCATGGAATCAAAGGCCTTGCTGAAATCCAAATACAGGATATCCACCGCATGGCCCTTGTCTAGTTCACTGGTCACCCCATCATAGTACTCAATTAAGTTTGTCTGGCAGGATCTACCTGAGACAAACCCTTGCTATTGATGGTCCTGGAGTCCATTGCCCTCCAAAAAGGTCACCAGCCTCTCTTTTAGGATTGTCTCCATGAACTTCCACACAATTGACGTGAGGCTCACTGGCCTGTAGTTGCCTGGTTCATCCTTTGGGTCACTTTTGTGAAAGGGCACCACATGAGCCATCCTCCAGTCTTGTGGTATGCACCCTGTGTACAGGGAGGTATTGAACAGGGCAGTCAGTGGCACTGCCAGGATCTCTGTTAGTTCCTTAAGCTCCCCAGGGTGAATGCTGTCTGGTCCCGGTGTCTTGTCCACCCTCAGTGCCCTTAGTCCCTCCAGAACCCTGTCCTCTGTAATCCCTGTATCAGTCACCCCCTCTCCCTCCCCCTTCTGCCCACTCCACTCCTCCTCTGAGGTATCTGCCCCTCTTTCTCCTTCATGAACACAGAGCAGAAGTATTCATTCAGTGCTTCTGCCTGATCCTCCCCCTTCTCCACCCACCCACCTTTCTTCTTGATCCTCACAATCTGGTCTTTGTTTTTCCTCCTTTCACTGATGTATCTGAAGAAGTCCCTTTCTCCTTCTTTAATACCCTGTGTCAGTCTCAGCTCCCCAGAAGCCTTGGCCACTCTAACTAGCCTGGTTACTTCCCTGGACTTCTTTGTATACTAGTCCTTGTCATCTCCCCCTCCTGATTTCTTGAGTCTCTTAAATGCTTTTCTCTTGGCCGTCACCCCTTCCATGACTTCCTGAGTAAGTCAGCTGAGCTTCTTTGCTCTGCCCTTCTTACTTCATGTCTTAGTACATGACTCAGTGGCCTCTGCCAACCCTTGCTTAATGATGTCCCATTTTTGACTTGCATCCATGCATGGTTGGATTCCTGCCAAATACCTTCTCATAATTTCCCCCATCCTTTTAAAGTCTGCCCCCTTAAATTCAATCACCTTGGTGCCCTCATCACCTGCTTCCCTCCCCATATTGAGCGTGAACCACACAGAGTGTTGGTCGCTCTGTGCCAGAGGGTACTCCACCCCCAGATCCCTTACAGCCTCCCCATTTGATACTACCAGGTCGAGATTCTTTGCTAGCCTTGCTGGCTCATGGACCAACTGCATCAAGAAGCTGTCATGAAATGCCTCTACTATGACCTGCTCTTTTGCACTCATGGTGGCTGGGGAGCTCCAATCCACCCCAGGTAGGTTGAAGTCCCCCACCACCACTGTGTTTGCCTTCCTACAAACCCTTCTAATTTGTTCAGGTAACTCCCTGTCCAGGCCATCCACTTGAGCTGGTGGCCGGTACACCATGCCCATCCTCAGTATCCTATTTTTCGAGTCTGAAAACAGCATCCGTAGGGCCTCTGTCCTCCCCTCTTCCCCTTACTCCCTTGAACACCTTAGCCCTTCCCATACACAGATTGCTACACCCCCCCCTTACCATGGCCCTGTCCTTCCTGAATATTCTATACCCTGGGATCATTATATCCCAGTCCTGGCACTAGCTGGCCCACGATTCCTTGATGGCCATGATGTCCATCCTCCCTACTGACAAGAGCACCTGTAACTCAGCTGATTTGTTACCTAGGCTTCTCGCATTCAATAAGACCACCTTCCATCCTATTTCTCTCCCTACTTCTCTCTGATTTTCCCCCCTCTTAATCTCCCCTTTTGACAATCCTCTGATTCCCTCCCCACTAGCTTGGGGGATGAGCTTGTTTGGCTCCCCTCTTTGGGATCTTTGCCTACTGGCTGTCCTCTTGCCACCCCCCACCTAGTTTAAATCCACCTTTGTTGCTATGTATCTCTCTATCCCCTGCTTTTAACACCCTCCCGCTCAGGTGTAGCCTGTCCCTGGATGAGATCATTATTGCCCAGGTTCTGCCCCAGCCCCCACTAACCTTATGCCCCTTGGCTCAGCACCATGCCCCCAGCCAAATGTTGAACTCCCTAATTCTACTTTTCCTCACCGTACTCACACAGGGTACTGGCAGCACCTCTGAGAACTCCACTGACTCCCCCATCTCCCCGCACAGCCTTCCCAGTTCCTCAAACCTTGACCCTCACTACCTCCACCATCTCCCCCGCCAGGTTGTTTGTACCCACGTGCACCACGAGGTGTGGTTTCTTCCTACCCCTCCTTGTGCACTTGAGAATTGGCTGCCCCGCCTTGCCTGCTGTTAACCCCCATATGGACTCCACCCATGTGCAACTATGTCTTTCCCCTTTACTGCCCCACCTGATTCCTTTTAATGTGGAATCCCCCAGCACTAGCACCCCCCCTCCTCATTCCTCATCCCTACCAGCCCCCTTACCTATGTACCTTTTTTAGATTCCTCCTTTCGTAACTCTCCCCTTCGCTGTGGCTCCCCCTCACCCCTGTCTTGCCCCTCTCCTCCTCGCTGCCTCCTACCATCATCCCCATCCCTCTCATCCACTCTTGGCCCCCCCTTTGCTACATCCTTCTCGTGCTCCCTACCAGCACTGCTCCTCTCCCATATACCCTTGCCCTTGTCTTCCCTTCCAGCTGTGCCCCTCCCCCCTTTTTCCCTGCCACACACCTCTGATGGACTGCTGTCTCTTGTGCATTCCCCTCCCTGCCCCTCTCCTGCCCCTCTGATGAGCCCGCACCCCCCAGTGTTGCCAGCACTGCAAATCTATTACTTGCCCCCTTTGCCTTGCTGTGTGTTGCTTCCTTCCTTCCTCCTGACTTGAGCCTTCCCTCCAATGCTAGGCCCCTTGTTCACTTTGCTCACACACCCCCTCCCCATCCCTTCCCTTGAACCACTGTTCCCCCCATGCTGCGTCTTCATGCTGCTCCCTGGAATAGGCCCTCCTGCACCAGGTTCCCCCCTTCCCCCATCTACTCCAACACTCTACCAAGCCTCAGCACTTCTTCCTCCAGACTCCTTAGCCTGTGACAGATTGGACACCCCCGCAGCTTCCACAGTATATTCATCCAGACCGCTGCCCCACATCCATTGCAGCCCACTATTCTACCCATGTTGACCCTCCTATCATTCTGATGCCTCCTGGGCCACTCACTGCTGCGCAGTCCCCTCCCACCTCCATTAGTGCCCCTCCACCCCCTATTGTGTCCTTCCCAAGCACTCTCCATTTGCCTCCTCCACTGTCTCACTAACCCATGTTATACTCCCAATGGTAGACACTACCCACTGCCCCTTGCCTTCCTCTATTTTCTTAGGCTTCAAATGTGCCCCTTCCACCTCATACCCCAATGGTAGATGCTACCTGCTACACCTAGCCTTCCTCTATTTCCTTGTGCTTCAAATGTACCTCTTCCACCTCTTCAGTGGGTCTCCCTTCTGTTTTATCATTTCCTTATTATAGTGATACAATCCAAAGAACCTCCCTCCCTAACGACCCCATGCCACGATCCAACCCTCCCCACAGGTTCTGCAAGTTAGCCAGCAGACAGTACAAATCACTTCAGTTGCTTAAGCCTACCCCCCATATGCAGCCCCTGCAAATGCTACAGTTACACCTAAAGTGACTATGCAGCCCCCGCAGATGCTACAGTTACACCTAATGTGACCATACCAATCATTCAATGTACAAGCCAATAAAGTACCTTTAAATGTTGTGGTCCCAGATGCAGACGTATGTCCCCAGCTATAGCTCCAGTCTCAGTAGTACGCCCACTTCCAGCTCATAAAGCTCCACTTTCTCTTGCAGACTCCTTCCCCTCCAAACCCCTCCTTTGCCCCCTTCCTATTGATCAGACCTACTGGGAGGAGCCCAATAAGGACATTTAATAAGGTGGTGGTGTGGGGTGGGTGAGTGGGAGAAAATATAAGTGATTACAGCTCCTCCTGGACTTCTGACCTTGCAGCTGGGCTTCTTTTTATAGCCCAGCTGCCATTTCAAAAATCTCACCCCGTTGCTCCTATTGACTCCTTGCCTTGAGCCTACCAATTGACTCAGATCCCCTTTGGCCAAGCCGAAAGGACCCATCAACACTGGCAGCTGATGCCCTTATGGTGCCCCCCTGGCCATATGTCCAGCCCTTAACTGCTCCTCTCCTGCCACTGATGCAGTGATACGGTCCTCAGCTGCCCCTCTTCTGCCACCAGCGTGCGGCTCAAAGTGATTGCAGCAAGCTCCTGGACTTCTAGCCTTGCAGCTGGGCTTGTCTTTACAGCCCAGCTGCCATTTCAAAAACCCTGCCCTGTTGCTCCTATTGGCTCCTCACCTGGAGCCTCCTGATTAGCTCAGACCCCCCTTTGGCCAAGCTGAAAGTACCTGTCAACAATGGCAGTCGATGCCCTTACGGCACCCCCTGGCTGTCTGTCCGGCCCTCAACTACTTCTCTCCTTCTGCCAATGCGGAGATATGGCCCTCAGCTGCCCCTCTTCCACCACCAGCAGTCCTACCAACACAGTCTATTAAAGTCCGCATGGTCATGTTGGTTAATCTCTGGGTTTTCTATATTCATAATATCATAGTAGGGTATGAGTCAGAAGTCAGAGGCCATTTGGACTCGACCAGGTTTACCCTAAAAAGGCATATTTGCTATCTCTCATATATTCATCCAGGGATGCTTTGAAGCTGTCAAATGTAGGGCTATTCATCACCTTAACTGGAAGCTTGTTCCATAAGGCAATCACTCTTTGGGTAAACCACTACCCCCATAAGTTTGCCCTGTAGAATTCACCTTTCAACTTATGTTGGTGGAATCTAATGTCTCTTGCTGTATTCCTGATCAGGCCTAATGATTCCCACAAGTCATCATTGTTTAGAGCTCTAGATATTCTATATGTATTGCAGCAGGGTCTCCTGCATGTTGCTAGTTCCTCTGTTGGATGATGTGTGACCAGACTATGTGCACCCACAGCCAGACTTCCCATTGGAAAAAAGGGTCCTCCTTCATCTGGCTCAGCAGCTACAGTGACTTTACCATTCCCAGGTCATTTAATTCCAGATGTACCACCAAAACACTTGGCGGACCCTGCCACTGAGCTTTGGCCATGACACACTGAAACAAGTTACCTTGTGTCGTCCCTCAACATCTTAGCCAGCTTACACATTGTTGTCAGGGTCCAAGAAAAGGTTTTGGCCCCAAGGATCAGCCTCACTGCAACAGCCTCACAATGGATGAAGGAGTGCCTGCACAACCAAATTTGCCTTATTTGGGAATCACCATCTGCTGGGAAACAAAGAACAAGAAGGTTAAAGCAAATGTCACACACACCCTTCAAAAGCCTGTGACCTCCATTAACCAAGCACCTGGATCTGACCATCTGTCAACTCCTTGGCCATATCATATGTGCTAGCCTCAATGTGTATAGAACTCTCCTGAGTCCACACCCATCCCCCTCATGGCCTTTTCTAGAATGTATTGGAAGTGGAACACCATCAGTGGGGTCTCATGTTAATGCCAAAAGAATGTGACCCTCACCAGCCTTTTGGCTACATATTCTAAGACTCAGGCACAGATGTCCCACTGCACCCCTGTGGGAGTCTTCTGGCTGCACCAGCATTCCAGAATCAATCAGTCTGTTTTGCTCCTTTTCATCCAAACAAACCTGCCTCCCAAACTGCTTTGAAATGTATCAAAACAACACTAAATAAAGCATGTCGTTTAGTCCTAGGTGTACCCTATCTCACTCACACCTGCGAGTTGTACAGTCAAACAAAATGGCTCAACCTTGACAGTCACCTCCAGTATCAAGTATGCACTCTCGCCAAGAAGTCTATGTTAGGACTTACCACCCCAGGCCTGCAAAGTCTCCTTAGCTGACCTAATTCCATCAGATGCACTAGGGTACAAACAACTCAGCTCTCTGCATCCTTTCTGTAGAACCACACAAGGCCAGCGGTCCTCAAATATCTGAACTTCACTTTGGCTTATCACGCTGACCTCATCACAAAGATGACAAAATAGGTTTGCTTTAAAATAAACTCTGGGTGGCCCTCACCACAGAGCAGGAACTGTTACTGTGAGACCTGAACTCCCCGACCTCTCCCTCCTCTTCCTGCTGCCCTCATTCTAACCTGCCTTGCCTCTCCTCTCTTCTTGCTAACTTGCACTCCCATAGTAGGCTCCAGGTCCCTGCCTCAGCACCCCCAGTGAGTCTAGCCCTCCTTTATGACTACACTCTTTAGCACTTATGACAAAAGAACTGCTGCCCATCAAGTTCTCGCCTCCTTGCCTGTAGTATTAGTTAATTATTTTACAGACTATATCATCCTCTGCTCCCTACCTGATTCACTCTATATCCTGTAGAATCTCAAATTATTCACTTAACAACCTGTCAGCCTAGCCTGCTTTAAATTATGTGTCTGTATAGTTTTACTTGTGTACTCACTGTTATTGTAATTATGTAACCTTTGTAACCTGATGTACTCATGTCTTTCTAGGCATGGAACCACCTTGTATTTGCTTATGTACTTGTATCCATTGTAAATGACGTAATGCCCATGTATTACTATGACATGGAACCTCTGTAAAAGAGCCTTTGGCTCAAAGGTACTTCCTAGAAATAAATAAATAAAAATAAACAAACACCTCTTGTTGAGACACACCCATGTCCTAATTTCCATAGGCCACTGCAAGCCCTGGTGCCTTGCTCAACTTGACCAATTCAGACACCTGAAAGGCCCAGCAGAAGGACAACAAGAAAACTATTTGGAGCATCAATGCCTTTGATGGCAAGGAGCACACCTTTGGCAAATCACCATATATCAGTTCAGACTAATCATGTGACACTTGTCTGGTTGTTTTGGAGTACTGTGGGACCATCCCTCCAACATTTTGTGGAGTCAATATGCTTCTATCTTGTCCTCCAGATCAGTGACCTTGGAGAACCACAAAGTGCCTGCCAAATGCTAGCCCACTGCCCCAGGTTTCAAACCTTCTTGTTTCACCTGCACTGAATTGAGGCATGCAGTTTCACTGGGATGGGCCATGCATTCTGCCACTTCTGGGCCTGCCATACACTCAAGAAGTTCTCAACTCCCCACCAGCATGACTGTTATCACCAAACGGCACAGGAAAATACTTTCCATGAGAATTACTTTGCAGGCAAGGTTGAGGTTGCCCAGCAGCTTCTGCAGTTCACATAAGGGAGTCTTGCATGCCTTTCTCACCCTGGCCAACAATTCCCTCAGTGCCACCAACTTTTTTCTGCAGTAGATGAAACTCAGTGGCCACTGTGTCAATTTCAATGTCCAGGAATGATAGCATGTTGCATGGTCCCTCTGTCTTGTCCTGGGTCAAGGGCACCCTCAGGTAGGCACAAATCACCTACAGTAGAAGGAATCCCAGTATGTGCCTGCAATCTCTGGTTTCTGGGCTGCCCACAGACAGGAAGTCATTCAGGGAGTGTACTACCTCCATACGACAAGCCTTGCATGTTCTTGCCCAGTCAGGAACATCCTAAACTTTTCAAGCACAGCATACACCATAGCATACCCCATAAGCATGAAGTTATCAACATAGTACTAGCCATCAAACTTCATACACAATAAATTCCTGTCTTCTGGGTGTACCAGCAAAAGCTGCAACATGGACTCAATGTCCACCACAGCTAACAGAACCACCAGCCCTACTGCCTCGTTAAACTCTACTGCCCTATTTTTATTTAGTTTTTGTTGACTGGGTAAGTGCACTAGACAAATCCTGCCTATTTTCAGGCACAACCCGTGGGAGGGGGATACAGATGAATGCCAACTGACCTTAAACCAGATTAAGCTGATTAAACTATCAAACAGTCTATAAGACACTGCTATGTAGTACAGGTCAATGTACTCAATGAACGAGTCCCCCTCTGAGTAAGACAAAACATTAATCAACCTTCTTGGGGACTAGGCCAATGGAGAACATGCTAAGGTGCAGTCAGGGTGGTGCAACTAATGGCCCAGTAATCCTCCCTGTTACAACGTCCTTAGCCAGCTTGACCAGGACAAGGTTCAGTCATTACCTAATAGATTTCAGGTTCTCAGAATCAGACAACTTTTGGGGGCAATTGTACAGTATCCTAAAACCTTCCCTGAAGCCATATGCCAGGGTGAGAGTGGCCACCTGATCAAGGTACTCGATTAACCAAGCAGCAACCTGATGAACCCTTACTGGCATTAGGAGGCCACATCTGAAAGGGCTGCTGTGTGGTGTTGCCTGGTTTGCGCTGGGTGAATAATTGCTGGTTGCCACATGCCATACACTCATGCTTATACTTACAAGGTTCTTTCCTACATGTCCCTTGATTGGAAATATAACAGCTCCCTGCCCCCTTCCCCCTTTCCATTAGTGCCCTGTCCCTCTTTTTTGTGACTGTGGACATCTGGCTATAAAAGCCGCTGTTAGTGTGTTGAATCATCTCACCCCCCCCCCCAACTGAGATCAGTGGTCCATAACAATGGAAGGTCCAGCATGTCACAGGTCCTAGATGGGTCATTTCACTTTCTGCAACAAAGCCACCCCTCAGTTTGCTGGTGTGTATGGCCATCAGCTGACTAATAATTCTGGAAGCCAGCTGCCTTAACCAGATTAACCTGAGATAATATGCCCACAAAAACTGCAAAATCAGATGACCAATTTTCCCAGGTCTGGCATATAGTAGCCCTTTTCTTAACTTCCTCCCCTTCATCCTTGTCCTTTTTTCTTTGTCCTCCTCTGGCTCTTTGGGCTAATTAAGCAAAGTGAGTATGTCCACATATTCCCAGTTGCCTATCTGCTTCCTAACCCTGTCAGAAAGGGGCCAGTCCACTGGCTTCCCTGAGCTCACACAGCCCATGGTAACTGGTTGCAGAAAACTGCACCGCCAGGGTAGGAGTTGTGGAGACCACTCCTACAGTAATGCTGGCACTGTCTCTGCTGGCTGGGATTCCAGCTGTTTGTGTTCCTGCATCTTGATGAAGGTCATAAACTTACTGAGCTATTACTCAAGCACTGATGGTCCAGTGTGGTGGGATCTTCCAACTGCAGGGGTTGAACTGGAGGTTGCGCTGCTGGGGTCAAGAGAATAGGCTGCCCCAGAGCCTGCGCAGGGCCACTGGCTGGATTGATTCTGCCTTGATAGCTGGAGTAAGTGTGGTAGGTACCTGGCCTGGGGGACCCACTGGTGCTGGGAGGTCATTACCTGCAGGCCCTGCAGGTGGAGGAGCCCCACTCCACTTACATGGGTAGAGACACAGAAAAGAACATGGGCTCAAGGAAGCTAGTGGGTGCTAGCTTAGTATAAAGACACAGGAAAACACAGGAAGCAGCACTGAATGGAAATGTGGTACAAAGTTAAAAAATAACTTACAGGCTTAAGCCAACCAGGGTGAAAAAGTAAACCAAAGCCACAGCACTAACGGAGTGCTGGGGTTAGTGCTATGGCTTCAGTTTATTTTTTTAGCCTAGATGGATTAAGTCTGTAAGTTATTTTGTAACTTTGTACCACATTTCCATTCAGTGCTGCTTTTTGTGTTTTCCTGCGCCCTTACATGGCTGCTTGAGAGATGTGTTACCCTTGGGCTGGCACCCTCAAACGTGCATCTCAAAAGAACTTTCAATTCCTCAGTACACAATTTTTTGAAATTTGGCCTACTTTGCAGGGGATTCACCAGTGCAGCAGGGGCCTGCTGAGGTTTCTATGTCCTTCATTTTGTCACTGAGGCCACCAGTGGCTGATCCACTGGCATCGGCTCTAGTGGTGTCAACAGCTGTTGATGCAGGGTTGGTTAAACTGGTACACTAGATTGGCTGGAGCCTCCCAGGTTCTGGATGTAGGTATTCCAGCCTGCTTTCCCTTTTGTCTGGGCAAAGGCCATCCACTGCTGCTCAAATTCCAGCCCAGTCATCATCATCTTTCTGGGCATCCTTGATCACTGCAAGCTGTGAAAACACAGAAACAAGAAACTCCATCTGTGGTTTTGCCTTCAGTTGTTACAGCACCACAGGGTTGCTCTTTTAGGTGAAATCGAGGTTAAACTTGTATGATTTTTTTTTTCTTGTGCCCCTAATCTAATTTGATGAACCCAGGTCCACCATGGTGAGGCCCTTGTCTTGACAGCCCAGATTATCACCAGTGCTCAACTCAAGAGATCACAGATAAGCCATTACTGTTGTACCCAAACACCTATGATGGCCTGCGCTGCAACTCTGTATGACCAAACAGCCTTTGTTGTCCATGGACTTGAGAACCCCCTCTAGCCTACCAGAAATATCTAAAACAAAACCAACTGCTGAAGAATACTCAATTCTGTCTGAAATGGAGGGGGGAGGAGCAATTTCAGCAAAAGTAGAGAAGTAAGAGGACTTTGCACAGCTGTGCTTCCAGTTAAATACCTTCTTGCTCCTCTCTTCCAGCCAGAAGCCCTCCACTCCCTGGGAACCCCCGCCTGCCTACTTAACCCCTTCCCTAGTGGGAGTCTACCTGCCTGCCTCCCTGAACTGCCAGATCATGTGTCAGGAGGGCCACCTGCAGCAATCTTTTGCAGGCTCTTTTTTACCTTTAACATGACTAAAAAATCTGATCATTCCTTTCTATATTCCTGGCAGTGCTACTTTCAAACTATTTTTCCTTTCTAATAACTTTGCAATCTCACCGTAAGATCTTACACTTGGCCTGTCGAGTTGCTGTTTGATACCTTGTTCTCATTACTTTAAAAGCGTTCTTTTTTACTTCTAAAGGTTACCAAATGCCATTTCTTCTGTCTCAGCAAAGGATGTCTATCAAAGCTGTCCCTCACAGCTTGGCACCTCTCTATACAGTACATGTTTACAGAGGCCACAGTCAAGGGTTTTACATCTTGCAGACCAAAGAGCTGCAGAAGACTCAAAGGAATTAGGCAAAAGCAAACCCAGCTCATTACAAATATTGCAATGACAAGAGAGACATCTGTAGTATATCTCATTACTTTCCATTAATGATAGAGAGCAAGAAAGGGCATCTGTACAAAAATCAATAACAAAGCAACCATCTTCAAATCAGGTACATACTACAACAGTGATTTGTTACCAATAGCACTGCCTGCCCCTTTAAATGACAGCTCAAGTTTCATCATGATGAACAGGAAAGATCAATTTTCTTTTATTGCTACAATGGTGTGGCCAAGCAACTTCTGTCTTCAAGATTAAAAGGCTTGTATTGCCAAGTACTTCATCTCGTCTCAGTTGTTCAGGGGAACTGGGAGTGGTTAAGTGGACTACTACCTTTTTTATTTACTGTAAAATGCCAAACTGTTGGTCAGATTATGGCACCTACTAACCAGTTAGAGTACAGGATATATGGTCACTGAAGCACCTTACTTTCGATTTCTGCTATACGCTCTTGGGCTACAGTTCTGTAGCTTATGTTTATAAATGCTCAGTGAATAACAAATGTTAATTAAGGTAGCCCCACCACTGTGTTTTGATTAATTCTTGGGACTCTCTGTCATCCTGTCTAATATTAGACTGTATGGTTTATGTAATCTATTCAATGTACAATGTTTCTTTGCTGGAAAAATGTATAATCTTTACATTTTACAAAATGAATAAAATAGAATAAAAAAGTACTTCATCTCCAAATGTGCTCTATTTTATAGTGATAGTAGTACAGTACATAAAGGCCTTTGTTCTTTCAAGTTGTCAGAAGTCTTGAATCTATAGCTGCCATTGGCTAGGGAGCATCGGTAAGGAGAAAAGTGCAGTGGTGCCATGACCCACAATTGTTACTAGATGTCCATTTGGTAATTATGGGAGTGCACCCGAGGAAGAAAAGTAATTTTCCAGTAATTATAATTATAATTACCTTTCACAAAACTGAGAAAGACATACATATAAATATGTACATAATAATTATAAAATAGGTTGAGAAAATCCTGTACTGTAATTGGTGGAGTCTGATCACATCTGTAGTATAGCCCATAGTATTCCCAAGGTTCAGAACTCCTTTCTGCTTCCTTGTCTATTTACGATTATTCTCAACATACTTTTTAACTGTTTTCACTAAATTTAGAAAGAATAATTAGCTGCTGTGTGCTGCTGAACCTCAATATCAGAGAAAATAAATCAACTTTTTATCAACATCACTGTAAGTTCATTTTAACAGTGCTTATAAAAGCAAAATAATCAAAAACATTTTACAAAAAAATATACATACAAGTTGCAAGGCAGTTGTAGATGTGAAATTAATCATAATAAGTGTGGTTCCTGGCATCCCAGTGCTCCCAATCCAGCTCCAACTGTAGGGAAATGAAAGCAAAAAGATTGTTAAACCAAACTCATTACTAAGTTGCTTAAAATCTAACTTTATATCTTTAAATAAGAAAATAGTAAACCTAGAAACTAGGTATCTTTTATACAGCTCAATTAACTTAACATTATTACAATCCAACACACCTCAGAAATAAATGTATGTCCCTTAGCTTCATCCTTGACACGGGTGTCTCTGCTGCTGCAAGCAGCCGGGAAGACCCCTTCTGTCTGCTGGCCGCCTTCCTCGCTGTACTGCCCGCCGATCACCAGACCGAAGATAAGCTGCAGAAACTGGGCTGTCCAGAACCATCGACTCTACCTGCTGACGGCTGCTGCAGTTCTTTAATACTTTGCTACTGCTGTTTCCTCTGGACCTTAAACTAATGTTGTATTCTGATTGTGGTACTTGTTAAGTCTCTCCAAATTGTCTTGTAAATCGTAACTTAAACACGAACCTAAGCCTGTTTACAGCAATTTTACACTCCAAGGGTAGTTTGAAGTGCAAGTTCATTTAGGCTGCAGGTTTGTAGATTGTAAAATATTACAGCTCTCTTTGTTTTAAGGTCCAGTGGTAAGCTACCCTGGATCAGAAACTAAGTTTAAAGTGATACTGTTTTCTGTTTAGACCAGATTCCATTTGGGTCACAGTTGTAAGCTTTGCCCTGCAAATAATTCAATTTCTCTTTCACTTTCTGTCCTTCTGTCTCCTTGCTGCTTGAATTTTTACACCCACCTCCCATCCCCAGCTCCAGGCTTTATTAAATTCTTCCTCCCCTCTTGGCACCACCCTAGTGATGTTCATCCTCCCTCTCACTAATATTGCAACTCCTCTTAAAGATACAGAGTGCAGCTATTAGGCCTAACACTTGTCCTGTCTTCCCTTTAAATACATCTTCCTATTTTCACCATCTGCTTGCCTCTCAGCTTTGCTTAGCACCTGCTCTGCTATCTACTGTGCAGTTCCATACCTGGGCTTCCTCCCTTGCTACCCCGAGCAATTTTCAAGTTGTCTTGGTACCCCCTGCCCTAGCTAATAACATCCTATCTTAACCTACATTACTTTAAAACTCTCCCCCCACCCAGGTCGTGGCCCCATTTATCTAACCGTGGCTTACCTACCCCCGGGGCCGAAAAAAGATCTTGCTGTCACCTCCCTTCTTGACTACCTGTCCACCCTACCCCTGAAGGCCGAACAACTAATCTTGGGCGACTTAAACACCAACTGGCTCAGCCCATCTTCTGACAATATGAAGAATGAGCTTGCAGCCCTTGACCTGTCGCAAATGGTCACCCAGCCCACTAGGCTTAACAAAGTAACAGGAACTAGTTCCCTCCTGGATGTAGTCCTCTCCAACCGGCCACATAAAATAGGATCGGTGCAAGTCCTTGCGGACTCACTCAGTGACCACTCCCCTATCATCTGCTCTTGGTCATCCCCGGCTCAGCCGGGTACTGCAGGACCCGGATGCTGTTTTCTCCCAGAGGCCTTGTCAACCTCAAACGTCACCTCACCCAAATCAACTGGACCCCAGTGGCCTGCGCACCTGACATCAACTCTGCCCTAACTTACCTCACCACAGCTTTCAACCATGCCTGTGATCAGTTTGCCCCTTCCGCATCCCCAAGTTAAAAAGCGGTCTGCTGCCTGGATAACCCTGCATTGATCCAACAACTAAAAAGAGATAACCTTTGGCACATAGCTAATGACTCCGGTAGATTGGCGATAGAGCAAGCCTACAGGGCAGCCGGAACCAATGCCGTGGACCATCAAGCAGGCAAAAGCTAAATACTACCAGGCTGCGTTGACATCTTCCTGGGGCTCGTCCAGAGCCTTCTGGGACAACATAAAAGAACTGAATGGTAAAGCCCGCTCCCCCCCCATCCCAGATTGTCATAAATGGGGCTGTCTCAACTGACCTAACGCATATCGCTGACTGCCTTAATAAGACTTTCACAGATTTAAGTGCTGTTCTTCCTGCCCACTTTTTTGACCCGGTTGCCACACCCATTCATACTCCCACCTCCAGACCACAATTCCACTTCCAAATGATCTTGCCACATGATGCCAAACCTTTCTTATTAAGATCCCTTGCCTCTCAGAACCCAAGTAGTGACCCTCTTGACTCCAAAATACTCCGCCTTACCCTAGATGTCATGCTTACCCCCCTCACGCTTATCATAAATAAATCCTTAAGCCTAGGCCAATTCCCGGAGGCCTGGAAGCATGCTGAAATAACCCCTATCCACAAGTCTGGGGACCGTACTCTGCCTAACAACTACAGGCCCATCTCCATCCTCCCCCCATTATCCAAAGCCTTAGAAAAAATAATAAACTCTCAGCTCACGGAATACCTTTCTAAATACAACCTTCTATGTCCGGAGCAACATGGGTTTCATCCTGGCCATAGCACATCCACTGCCCTCCTGGAATTCTCCCATCACATACACTCCGCACTAGACAATGGTCAGCTTACAGGGCGGTTTTCATAGACCTTTCCAAGGCTTTTGACACGGTGAGCCACCCCTGCTAGCTCACTCCCTGAGCAATCTGGGCCTCTCATCCAACCCCTGAAGTGGTTCCTGGCTATCTTCACAACAGGACCCAAAGAGTCAAGCTAAATGGAACCTTCTCCTCCGACCTACCCATACTCTCTGGGGTCCCTCAAGGCTCGATCCTTGGACCGACCCTTTTCAGCCTATTCCTGAACACCTCCCTAGTTCCTGTTCCAGCAAAATACTACTATATCTGGACGGCGCTGTAATTCTAGCTACTCACCCGGACCTCTCCTCTCCAAGTCACATTACAAGCGCCTTCCTTCAAACGAAAAATGGTTCAAGGACCATCGTCTAGTCCTTAATCTAAAGAAAACAAAGTCCATGCTATTCTCACATCGGCAAAACAGCGCAAGGACTTTCCCTCCACATCACCACCAGCGCCCCTCCCAATTGAACTAGTAACATCCTATAAGTACCTGGGCATCACCTTTGACTCCGGCCTTGACTTTCCATGCCCACCTCAAAGCCTTGTCATCTGCCATGAACTCCAGGATTGGGCTTCTCTACCGCCACAAAGACTGCCTCCCTGAACCCGCCCTAAAACTAGCTATCGCCTCATCGGTTATCACTGGCTGACTCAGGGCTCCCAATCTACGCTGCTGCTGACACCACTGCCTTATCTAAAGTCCAGACTGCTATTAATAAAGCCTGTAGGCTCCTTACCAGTGCCCACAGCAGAACCCACACCTGTCTGCTATACTCCACCACAAATATCTCACTCTTGAAGAAAGACTGAAATATCAAACCTGCCTGCTGGCCAAAAAGTCCATGTCAGGCCTTTGCCCTCCTGGGGTCTCAGGACCCTTGCAGTTGGCTACCAGGCCCCTGCCCACCAAGTCCTCCACTGCTACTTTCGTTGTTCCCAGGGCCAGGACCTCTCGCTGCCAAAGGTCTTTCCATCACTTGGCCCCGCATTGGTTCAACTCCCTTCCTGAATCTATCTCCAAGATTCCGGGGATTGGCCGCTTCAAAACCACCCTCCGTAAGCATATTATTGACAGCTGTTGCTGTAATTGCCTGTAACCACCTAACCGGTCCCGCCCACTACATAATTTGTCTGAGACTAGCTGTTAGTTATGTGATGTATCTATTTACTATGTTACAATGCGTGTACCTTTACACATGTTTGTACCAGTATAGCTGCTGCCTGTAATTTCCAAGTGTGTTTATGTACCTTCACCCGTATGTTCACCCCTGTCTCAAACTCACTTAATTGTTGTCTCCCCCCCTTACGACGAGGTACCTTTGTAAACGAGTCCATGACTCAAAGGTTGTAAAACTGATTTCTCCAATAAATAAATAAATAAATATCTTAAAATAGATCCACTGCACCTGATCATGCTCCCAGTGAGTGGCGTGACTAATCCTGCCAGCTGCTCGTACTTCCATCCTCCTGACGGACAGGACACCTTCAAATCCAGTTAAGTGTCCGGGCTAGCACTGTGCGGGTTTGATAGGTGGCCACCTGCTGCCACCCACCTCTAATTGGACTGCTGCTCTCTACTCGGCCACTGTTTGGCCCTGCCTTTTCTCTGTCGGATTATCAGTCTCTGGGCATTGGCACCCTCTGCTTTGCATTGACTTTTGCTGAACATTACTGCTATCTGTCTAGTCTCCCATTGGTTTCTTATAAAATTCTGCCACTAGGGGTGTTTTCTAACATATCTTGAATAGGTCTTCAATTCCTCACTGTAATCTTTACCACAAGTAGAACCTCCGGCTGGTCTGCTTTCCTAATTAACCTTTGTGGAGCTTTACTTTCTGCTTCTCTGATCCACTCCTTCAAAATAATTGCTACGCTAGCAGGAAACACTTCGTTGTTTTTGCTCTATCTCTAATTTTGGCCAAGGGTTAAAACGGTGTAACACGGTCACCCTTGGCAGTCTTAATTTTACACACACTATCTCTTTATCCCTAAGAGCTAATCCTCTGTCTCAGTATACCACTAGCCTTTCTACCCAAGTCAAATAGTAACACTATTGAGAAGTATGGTCTGCTATGGGCACTCTTGTCATTTGTCCTTTTACTCAGCCTGGACACTGCCACATGGGCTCTCCCATGTAACCAAATGGCAAAAGGCTCCTCAGAGGCTTATCACAACTATAGTTTCTCTAACCTGATTTCAGAGACAAAGCCTGATCTGCAACCTAACCCTATCCTCCTTGTCAGAGGCAGCATCTATTACCCTCTACATGCCAGGAGGAAGCTGCCATGGAGATGTGCTTTCACCCTAACCTGCCACTGTGCAAGGTTAGCCATGATCATTATTCTGCTATCTGGGGACGTCAAACTAAATCCAGGTCCACCTACCTGTTTCTTTTCCCCAAATTAGTTATCTGGCATGTCCAAGAAAGGATTATTAATTGCCCGTATCAATATCAGAAGTCTTACCTGTCACCATGCGGAACTCGGGGCCTTGGTGAAACTCTACAATCCTGATGTACACTGTCTCAAAGAAACTTGGCTAAAATCTGGTATACCTGTTGATGTATGCTCCTTGCCTAACTATTCCCTGTTCCGGCAGGATAGATCCTCACCCAAGCGTGGAGGTGGAGTTGCCCTAGTCTTCAAAAACCACCTCAACATCTCTATTGTCCTGGCATCTGCCTCTCCCGCTGTGTGCGAATTCATACAGGCAACTATTGTATTGGGGGAAAAGAAGCTTCATATTATCTGTGCCTATAATCCCCCTGCTGGGGGAAAAGTAGGTCTTCAAGAACTCCTTGACATCACCTCCCAGACTGTAAATCATAATCAGGCTGTCATCCTACGTGATCTTAACCTCAGTTGGTAAGGGTCAGCTCAAATATCCTTGCAATTACTCACACTTAGTTATAATTTTCACCAGTTGATCTCTGAAGCAACTAGAGACACGTCATCCCATCAAACGGGTACACTCCTAGAATGGGTGATGGTTAACCGTATGGAACATGTGTCAAAAGCAGGAATCCTTGCAGATGCACTAACAGACCACTCATCCACTTTTTGTATCCTATCTATGGTTGCGCCTCCATCTCCTCTATCAAGACTAATCACGTTTACAAATCTAGTTCCTATTGACCAGGATGCATTTCTCTATGATGTCTCCAATATAGACTGGCCAGGTATCTATCAAACAAAGGATGTGGAGGTTGCTCTAAAGATATTCATAAACTAATTTCTTACCATTCAATATAAACATGCCCCCAAGACTACTAGGATGGTCAGAGGAAAAAAGACGAGGTGGCTGCATAAAAACCTCCTTGTTAATCTGCGGCCAGAGGGACAAGCTCTGGATTCGCTACAAACAAACTGGCCTACAGTCAGATCTTATTGTCTATCGTGAACTAAGGAACAGATGTAAGAGACAAGTTAGAGCTGCTAAAAGCAAATACTGCAAGGACCTTCTACAAAGCTCAGCCTGCGACCCGAGGAAATTCTGGGCCCATGTCAAAACATTTCTCTGTACCTCGGAGTCGGTCACTCCTGATGAAATGATCATAAATGGGGCACATTGTAATGACCCTAGGACCATCTCAAACAGTTTTACCAATCTTTTCTTTATCTGTCATAGTATACCTTGGCTTTACAACCTAGCGGATCGCACTCCAATCTACCAACCGCACTACCATCAAACAACCATACTGACCTATCGTATGATGCTCCTCCAGCGCCACCATTCTATTTCAAGGCTATATCAAGAGCAGATGTTCTGAAATTACTGAGATCCATATCTGCCAATACCAGCTCTGGTTCTGACTCACTGGAACCTCATCTTCTTAAGCTGGCTGCTCCACTCATTGCCTCTCCAATTGCCAGAATCTACACTTTATCCCTTTTCCATAGCACTGTGCCGGACTTATGGAAATCTGCAAGAGTAATGCCTGTCTTTAAAAAAGGTGACCCAAAGGACATGGCCAATTACAGACCTATATCAATTCTCTCTGTCTTTAGCAAGATCCTAGAGAAAATAGTTGCATCTCAGACCATTGACTACCTTACAAACTACAATCTCCTCTCAGACACCCAGCATGGTTTCAGAAAAGGTCATAACACCACCACGGCTCTTCTTCAACTAACTACTGATATTCTGTCCAACATGGATTCTGGAAAACTCACAGGTGCCATCTTCATTGACCTCACTAAGGCTTTCGACCTTGTAGACCATCCCCTGCTTCCCTCCACTCTCCATAAATTCCATTTCTCTACCCCTGTTGTGGACTGGTTCTACCTGTCAAACAGGTCGCAAACTGTCAAATTTAACTCCTTCCTGTCCAATATGTCTACTATCAACCTTGGGGTCCCCCAAGGCTCTGTCCTTGGGCCCCTTCTGTTCTCAATTTTTATCAACAATGCAGCTGAGGTCCTGGAATCCTGCTCAGCTATTCTCTACGCTGATGACCTGATCATCTATACTAGTTCTTCTAGTATTGCCTGCATAAACACATCACTTACTTCAGACTTCAGTAAGGTCTTAGACTGGCTACTAGACCATAAGCTTGTACTAAATGAGAAGAAAATGAAAGCCATGCTCCTAGGTTCCACACCGAAGATTAAGACCTGTTCTAGTTTGCTGGAGGTTCTTCACCCAGGAGGACTTCCACTTGAAAATATTACTTCCTTCAAGTACCTTGGGATCCTGCTGGACCAGTCCCTGGATTTTAATCTTCACATTCAGTCCTCGTGCAAAGCTGTAAACTCGAAACTGGGAGTAACTTATAAAACGAGCTACATGCTTACAACCTCAGCCAAATTAGCAATTGCCCAAGGTATTCTGCTCCCAACCCTGACTTATGGTGCCTCTATTCTTACCTCTGCCCATAAAACCTCCCTACTAAAATGGGATGTAACTTACAACAATATATGCCGATTTGCCTCTTCGTCGCCTCGACTCAAACATCACTGCCTTCTTTATAAAGATCTGAATTGGCTCTCACGCTCTGCCAGTAGACAATACTACCTTGGATCACTAATGGACTCGATCATCTGGGAAAAAAAAACATCCTAGCTGGTGGCGTTGCTGGTCCCTCAACCATCCTCCCATGGCCTGCGATCAGCTGACAAATCCTTGCTCTATGTTCCGAGATGTCGGATGACTAAAGGCACATGTGCCTTCCAGTTCTCTGCTCCCAGGCTATGGAATGCTCTTCCACTCAACCTCCGGCTGTCTCAGTCTCACTTTGGATTTAAAAGTGAATATTGTCGTTATCTATCCTTAGCTGATGCTTGTGCATGCTTTGACCCAACCTGAAGCTCCTGAGACTTACCAGTAATGTTACCCCTGCTCTAATCCAGCTCCAAGACTGTCTCCTCTTCCCCTTCCCATATTTTTCCTTCTCTTTGTAAATAACTTCTTGACTACTAGCTCTCTTCCTTCTCAAACCTTGTTGCTGATCATCCACTGTTGTTTTGCCAATTACCACCCCGACCTTCCGTCAGTCTTTCTTGTTATGTTTGAACATTCCTCACATTTATCTCTATATAACCTTACTATCTTATTAACCCTTTCACTCCACAGGTCGGGTCCATGGTTTCTGCACTTATTATATATCTTACTGCCATTATCTGTATGATGCTTGCCATTATTTTTTGTTGTTTCTACCCATTTTATTTTTGCAGCACTGCTGTACTGTTCCTCTATTTGTATTATTGCACCCATGTTGCTGTTGTTCATCTGTTCTCTTTTTGTTGTACTGTCCCGGGTCATGCCTAAAAATAGTCATTTTATGGCTAGTGCACCTTCCCGGTTAACAAAAACTAAATAAAATAAATAAATAAACCTAAGTCACAAATGACTCATGGAAAATCCCTGAATAGAAGGTTTCGGCGGGGGGGAGGCAACAATAAACATTTGTAAGATATATTTCATTACACTATGTAATTAGTTATGGGATCATCATGTGCTGAGAGTAATGTAGATTGATGGTTGGGTGTGTTTGGGGGGGGAATTTAGAAAAAAAATATGTGATACATACTTAGAAATATGGTTTTAAATCCCATTCCTAATTCAAATAATCAGGAATAAGTGCTTTTAGAGAAAAGATCCAAAAACTCTCACGTTGTGATAGCCTATTTAGGTGATCTCCCCCTCTCCTGCCAACCTTAACCTGTTGTACTGTAAGCCAGTAAATCTTAAAGATTTTGGATCACCATTGTGGCACTCAGAGAAATGTGTGGCAACTGTGCTGTCCATGTCAGAGTTTCTTATATCCCTAACATGTTCTTCTATCTAGGTTTTCAGGGGGTGAACTGTCCTGCCTACACACCCACGCTACAGTGAATACACATATATGAGGTTACACATAAAATGAATTGTTTAATGTACACTTTTTTGTGGTTTGTTGGAGCTACAAAAATGTCCTGAGTATAGTGTGTAGAGACATTACAGTTACCACATCTGTGCATACCTTTAGGTCTGATTGACAACCAGGTTGGAGTTGCAGTTCATCCCTCAATGAATTGACTCTTAACCAATTCATCCATAAGATTTTTGCCATGTCTGAATGTTACCCTGGGTCTCCTGCCAATATGCTCTGCCAATAGATAGTTGTTACATAGTATAGGCAGGAACTTGTTAATAACATTGCCCAGTGATCCTGACAAGTGGTTGAATTCAGTGACAAAAACTATATGTGGATTCTGATCACTAAGTCTAGCCTTCAGTTTCAGTAAATCTTCTCTATTCAGTGCAGATGCTCTCACTAAGGCCTACTTTAAAAGCTCTGAGTCATACCCGCTGGCCAAAAATCGAATTTTTAGTTCAGATGCTTGTGACTGAAAAGTTTCAAAGTCACTGCAGTTACGTCTTAGCCTGATGAATTGGGAATAAGGAATAGAGTCCTTCAATTTCTTCGAATGTGAGCTGGAAGCATAAGAAAACTGTTAGCTGCCATTGGTTTTCTATACCCACTAGTCACAATTTTGTTGTCTGGTCCTTTGGACAGAATTATGTCCAGCAACTCAGTTTCTATGGGGTCATGCTTTGATGTGAACCACAAATTCATATAATTAATTTAAAAAAATGTTTTTGATTATTTTGCTTTTATAAACACTTTTAAAATGAACTTACAGTGATTTTGATAAGTTTATTATTTTCTCTGGTATTGAGGTTGAGCAGCACACAGCAACTAATAATTGTTTCTAAATTTAGTGAAAACAGTTAAAAAGTATAGAATTATTTAAAATTCTGATTTGTGTGCAGAGATGCTGTATTGGTCCTTGTCTTAGCAACCATAGAATGTTTTTCATAGAAATGTATCTAAGGTTTTGTTGTCATTAATTACTTCCTAGTTTCACATACTGGATATCTGATGATGTCATATCTTTTTTGTATAAAAATAAGAGGAATGGTCCAGGTACCTGCCCCCTAATAAAGTCTTATGTGGCGAAGTACCAGGGCACCTGACCAAATGGAGTGTTTCCTCCAGCTGTGTACTCCTTGAAGTTTGGCTAATGGTAGCTGTGGTGAATAAACACTTTTTGATTAACTTTCAAATTTGAGTCAGCATTTCACTGGAGCTTTCAAGCTCCTGGATCTGGAGTGCAAGTGCACATTGTGTTTTGAGTTAAAAAACAATCAGCCACTGTTGGTAAAACACACTCTGCACAAGACATTGGGGGTCTATTCTTTGTTGATCAGGTCACAAATGGGGGCCCAGTACACATGACAATCATGTACCCTGCCCATGCACATCCACACCCACAAACAGGCACACAGGGCATGCCATTCACTAATCGAGGTTACTTGTCCATGGCCCTGTACCAGGCAGACTGGTGAACACAGGTGGTAATCCAATTGAATGCACACCCTTGTGGCAAAATGGATCCCCTGCTCCACACTGAGCAGGGGATTGTGGGACACCATGAATCTTGGTATTGTCCCACTGTTGGGTGAGTGCCCCAATGGCTTCCCACAGCCCTCCTTACATGTCTGGAGGGCTGAGGCAGCATGGCAGGGGGTCAATTGCCCTGCCACAGCCGATAGGTGTGGTATGGGGGTGCACAGTAGCTATAGAAGGGATCCGTGCCCGTGTAGCTTGCACACCCCTCTCCCAGCACTTCACACCTTGGTGAATGGTGTGGAGTGTGGGAATTCCCTCTGACCACTCCCCTGGTCCATCTGTATATGCTGCTGTGCAAATGCACAGGGGATTGGGTGTGGTAGGGGTCCATGCACCTTCTGTGAACGCCATTGGTGCTCACTGGAACCCCAATGCACAGCAGAGTAATGTAGGGTAGCCCCATCAGCACAGATACACTGTACATAGGCATCATTCATAGTCCCCCTTGAGAGTAGCTCTGTAATGTCTCCTTCTTCTACTGACATTCAGCTGACTCAGGCAGAACCCAGCACTGAAAAACAACTGGGGAAAGGAGCTCAAAGCAATGGACTGACAACTTTTCAGCAAGGTATTAGAGCTTTCCAGATCCACAAGCAGCTTTCACAAGCCTCTCTGTGATCCCAAGTGAGATCCCTTAGGAATGCAGGCTGGAAACAGGATGACACCAATAAATGGATTCCAGTCCCAGAATGGGATGGAAGTCTGAAATCTGAATCAGTTCCAATGGCACTGCCACCAGTAGCAAAGGTGGTGGCTTCAGGAAGCTGCAGTGTGGCTTTGAGGTGCAGCTCTGAGAAACTGGTGGTTTTAGCACAGCAGAAGACTGACCAGATTTCCAATGAAGTGTCTGTATCTCATACTGTGTTCCCCAGAGGTGAAACCACACAGATAGAAAACCCTCTGGAGCTGGTAGGCTATTCCAAGTCAACAGGACTCACCTGACCAGTACACGCTGCAAATAGAGAAGTCGGACTTGCTACTTTGTATAGGGCAGAAACAGAACTGTAAGTACCACGGCTCAAGTCCATGTTTCGTTATCTGGAGAAAACAGCCTCCTGCTGGATCTGTCATTTCAGAAAATCCTAGGTGTATTACACTTGCTTGCTTACTTGGTCATTTGCTACTAACATACTGGAGGTTTCCCAAAATTTACAATATTTCTCCCTATTATTGCAACTCAAAACATGTCTTCTTCACCAAAAATTTACTTTTTGGTTAAAGAACTGATGTCACCGGAAATAGAAGCATTAGGGGTGAAGTGGTGGGGGGGGGCATCTGTTCTTATTGGTAATTCACAGCAGACTGATGTTTCTAACCCAGTATAAGCTGCTATAGTCACTGACCATGCTGTAGATAAGGTTTCTTCTGAGAAGTATAACTATATAGGCCATTGACAGAGTACAGGCCTATGGCACATTCATAAGGTAGAAAAAATGGGCAGACTGGATGGGTCTAGCCGTCCTTATCTGCCGTCAACTTCTATGTTTCTATGTTTCTAAGCAATCTGTCACAAATGATTTTAACAGTAAGACTCTCCAAGTTAATCTGACCCACTTGGATTGTCCACAAAGGGGGCATGACTGAAGAGATTTAGAGGATACTGCCCCTCTGGAGCCTACTGATTCTGGCCCCTCAATTGCTGATGGTTGAAGACCCAGTGATGGGCCTCGATACTCCAACATTTTTTAGAAAGCATGCAAAACAACCCTTAAGAGGAATGCTGTGAGGTTAAATGGTACAGGACCTGCATCAAAAGCCTTACAAGGAAAGACTCAATGAATTAAATATGTACTCACTAGAGTAAAGGAGGGAAAGGGGGGACATGCCTGAAATGTTCAAATACCTCAAAGGTATTAATAAGGTACATGAGGGTAGCATTTAACATAGAAAAGGATGCTCAAGGACAAGGGGTCATGCTATGAAGCTGAAGAGGAGGAGACTTAGAGGAGATGTGAGGAAATTCTTCTTCACAGAAATAGTGGTGTATGCCTGGAACAGCCTCCCAGTGGAGGTGGTGGTTGCTAAAATGGTAGCAGGTTTCAAGCATGCATGGGATGGACACAAAGGGCCCTTAGAAATAAAGCAATGTGGGGAAAGACTGAAGATTGTGTAGGATCTTCAGTGGCACAGTAAATAGAGAAAAAAACATCAGACCAGGTGGTCCTTATCTGCTTACAACTTCTATGTTTCTATGTTTCTAAAATATGGGGTGGGGGTCCTTTCTGTGCATCCTGACAGAACCTATGTGGCAAGACAACTGATAAAGGAGTCGGTGCAATTTTTTGTATCTGAAATATATGATTTTATTGATATTTCAGGGATGACACCTTTCACATTAGTTTTATGTCAGTCCAAGGACTAGATTGCATTTGGGTAAAATAGACAAAATTTAAAGCTACACCATTATGGATCCCTTTGTAACAATTCCTTAGATGAGACTCCTCATTAAGACTGTGACCATTTTATTCTGTAATGAAAGGGTCAATGTCAGTGACATTTATTATTGGTCATTTATTTATTTATTTGAAAATCAATAACTGGGAGAGGCACACTGTGTTGAGGCTCATTTCTAGTGTGATGCAGAGGACACAAACAGGAGAAACAGCAGTACAATACATGCAATAAGTCAAATAGAACAAAATTTGGTAAATATGTTAGAACAAAAATGAGTAGGTACAAAAATAAAATTGTTACAGAAAAATAATGTGTGGTCACAGCTTGATATGAGATGCTAGTTCAAGTGCAAAGTAAAACTGCAAAACACGGCATTCAATTACTAAACTGACAACAGTGAGAAACCTGTAGATGAGCTTAAGGAGGCAGTATAGTGTAGTGGGTTAAGGCTCTGAGCTGCAGATCTGGAGACCTGGGTTTGAATCTCACAACTGCCTAGGTGCATACTGTGATCCTGGACAAGTCACATAACTTCCTTGTGCTCCCAGGTTGCATCTGGAAACAAGCTTTGGCTTAGTGTGCTGCTCCTGGTTAAACAATGTTCCCTTTCCCCCTCCATTATGCCTAATGCTGTGATAGAGGGAAGAGTAATAGTGGTGAGGAAGTGCACCAGTAGGCAGGTAATGGAGACCCAGCTGGAGGCTCAACCAATGACATTTGAGGCAAGTTTGGGGAGGTGTTAGGAGGAGTGATAACAGGAAAAGGTGAGGTGGGTTGGAGTTTAAACTTGTGCATGATGGAGCCAGGAAAGGAGGAGATGTGGATGGAGAAGGGAAGCTTCTTCCAGAGTCAGGGGAATCAGTTGGAGAAGGCAGATTCTCCAGCAGAGAAGCAAAGGTGATGCATGGCAAAAATGTGATTATTCCTGCAATGGAAGGAACAGAATCATCAAATCAAATCAATGAAATCAGACTTTATTTGTAAAAAGGCACCTTGCCAACTATCAAGGCGCCTGTACATAAAATCCACAAACTATCAACAATGTAATACAACAAATAAAAACATCAACATCTTTAAAGCAGGAGGCGGGGGGAGTTGGGAGAGGAGAGGTAGGAAGGAAGGGAACCAAACCAGTATTTGAATATGAAGGAAGTATAGTCAGCCTGGTGATGAGAGGTCAGAAGGAGGATAGAAAGGGAGGAACAGAGGTTGCAGTGGTGAATATGCTGGGGAGTTTGTAACAAAGTGGCACAAGGAGTTACAGAAGGTGTCCAGTCTGGCAAGGGATGTGGAGGAGGCAATGCCATAGACTACATCCTCATAGTCAAAGACAGGGAGCACCCTTTTGGTAACAAGTTCCCTGTAGACCTCCAAAGACAAGCAGTCTTTGTTGCAGTGCAGGGCACAAAGCATGGGACAGAGTTTAGCATGGATGGCATCTATGTGGGTTTAGCAGTAAAGTTTACTGTCAAGCCGTACACTGATGTACTTGAAGGACTGCATTGGTTCAAGAAGTGTGCCATCCACTGTGGTGAAAACTAGGGGGGTGAGTTTGGTCAGTTTTTGACTGGTTCCAAAGGTCATGGATATAATTTTTTTTAGTGTTGACCTGTAGTTGATTTGATTGGAACCAGTGCAGAACATTGTTGAAGTCCTGCTCAAGCAGATCTTCAACAGCTACAGTAGAGGGACTGGAGGTGAAGATGACTACATCATCAGCATACATGTGAATATTTGAGTTGACACAGGCAGAGGGAGGTCATTCAGGAAGATAGAGAAGAGGATGGGACCTAGAATGGAGCCCTGTGGGACCCCAGCCTGGATGGGTTGTGGAGGTGACATGACACTTCCTACCTATGCCAATTGTTGACTGCCCATGAGATAGGAAAGGAACCAATCAACAGTGGAAACTGAGACACCAGTAGAGATCAGCTTGTCCAGGAAGAGGAGAAGTGTATGAGACATCACATCAAAGGCTTTGGTCTGACTGATGAAAATAGCGGCTGTAAAGTGCCCTGCTCCATCCTGGAGACGATGGACTCAGTGACACATACCAGTGAGGAAATAGTGGAATGGTTTTTCCAGATGCCAGACTGGAACAGGGGCAGGAAGTGAAGGATGAGAGGTAGTTGAGGAGTCTAGAATGGACCAGTTTCTCTTTTAGTTTTGAGAAGGAGGACAGGAGGGAGGAGGGGCAGAAGTTCCAGGGGAGGAGAGATCATCCCCTTTATAAAGCAGAATAACTTTAGCCAACTTCCAGGGCTCAGGAATATCACTGAGGGAGGAGGAAGGGTTGAGAAAGTAGGTAGAGGGAGCTGCAATGGCAGGAGCTGAGAGGTGGAGGAGCGTCGGGCCCAGGCTGTCAGGTTGAAGGAGGAGAGGGCAAGCAGGGTTTCCTGGGTAGTGACAAGGGACAAGTGGCAATCCTGGGAGTGGTGGGTAGGGGATGGAGGGGGAATAGGAAGTGAAGAAGAGGAGCCAATGGGAGAGAAGAATAGAGGATGCTGACTGTGAAGAACTCATTGAAGTATGCAGCAACAGAGGTAAAGTCAGACACAGGTGAACCATTTGCCATGAGGATTGGGGGAGTGAACTAGGTAGGCAAATCAAAAAGGGAGTGGACAACCTTCCAGAGTTTAGCTGGTGTATTAAGGTTTTTCTGGAGGTTGGTTTTGAAACAGCATGATTTTGTGGCCCAGGCAGCCTTTGTACAGTTGTTCCTCAGAGCCCTGTAAGTGATGAGGTCAGGAAGACTCTGTGACAATTTATAGCAGGCCAAGGCAACATCACAGGACTTGCACAGGTTGATGATTTCAAAGGTAATCCAGGGGTTGTGGGAAAATCTGACTCTGGATTTTCTGAGGGAGCATGCGTGTCCCATATAGAAGAGAATCTGGAGTGAAATAGGGCAAGGTCCACATCAAGATCAGAGGCAGAGAGGATGGCTGACCAGTCTATTGCTGCTAGATCACTCAGTAGAGCATTGATGTTTAGTGACTGGATACACCTAGACCAGATGTAGTTTAGAGAAGAGAGGGGAGATACCAGATTTTTTCTGATGCAGAGTGTCATGCAGTGGTCACTAAATGAATCTGGCAATATACCTGCTACAATATGGTGTGGGAGAGAGGTTAGAATCTAGCCCAAAAGGGTATGGTTGGTGGAGTGATGACTGAGTCAAGTGGGTTCTGAAATGATCCAGGAAAGATTAAGGGACTCAATCCTACAAACAATAGATTTGGAGTATGGGGAGAGCCAGTTTATGTTGAAATCCCCAAGGAGAATGAGCTCACCTGTGGAGGAAAGATCAGAGATATTGGATCAGGCGTGAACCTGGAAAGAGTGTGAAATTTAGGAGAGGCATAAAAAACCCAATAACAATGGGTACAGAGGAAGGGAATGAGAACCTGAGTAGGAGAAATTTGTGGGAAGATGATATGGCCTCCCTGATGGCCATAAATTCCATAATACATGAAAGGCTCTGCAAACATAGATAGTGACACCTCCACAATGTTTTTCCCTGTACTGCCTGAAAAGATGATAGTCAGGAAGGGACAAGCTTGAGTCAGGAGTCCTGAAGGACAGCAAGCACTCAAAAATACAGAGGACATCAGGAAAGTGTAGTTGAATCCAGTGCATGGTGACCATGTTGAGGTCGCACTAGATGGCAGCCTTTACATCGAGGTCTGCAATACATTCACTATTCGAGTGAGCAGACTGATGGACCAGCTTCGAGTGGAGCTGCAGTAGAGAAGTGTTTATATTTTACTTGCTTATTTTTAAAATAGAAAAGGTATGCTATTGTTGTCATACATTTAAGCACAAGTTTACCTACTGTTTCCTCTTGCCTGCTTGGTGTCCTGACGGTATTTTTTGCCTTATCTTTCAGCTTGTGAACCTGTGAGGGAGTCTGATGTCAGAGGTGAGCAAGGAATGAGGAGCAGAGAGTCTTGATTCACCTGACGCTGCCTTTGGAGATAGATCAGCCCCCAAAACACAGAAGGAAGGAAGAGAAAAACAAGCAGTGAGATGTAGCAGTGAGTAGTGAGGAGTAGCGAGGAGTGAGGAGCAAGAAGCTGGTGGTCCAGTGTATCGGGTGTGTCTTCTGCTGCTTCTAGTTTGCTTACTTGCGAAGTGAATGGTAGATTGTGAGTGAACCAAGCACAGTGGTGTGGAAAGCTGGAGAGACGGGACCTGTGGAGAGCTGGAGACCCTTGGAGCCAGATGTTTTTTTGATTTTTGAATTTAAATTAGTAAAGAGACTCAATTTTGTACAAAGCTGTGCTGTCTTTTGACACTGTGATGATTTGTTCTTGCATATATTGTGTTCTATGTTGTTTATTTTTTAAAGAATGGGGCATTTTCTATTTTCTATTTTTATTCAGGGAGTAATGTAGCTGACATATGCTGACAGTAGACCGCAACACCTAGCAAAATTTAGTATCTAATATTTTTTTTATTTGAGTTAAATTGTAAATTACAACATTTTTCTTTTAATTTTTTGTGCGGTTGCTTATCACGTGTTTCCCTCTCCCATAGAGCACATGCGTATGTTTCTGGCGTTTTAACTTCGTAGACGCCATTATCGCCTGTTCGCCATCTCGCTGACTCCGAGTTTGAGAGTTTCAATCATTTTTTTAGTTGTTAAAGTTGTGACCTGGTGCTTCACTTTGCACTAGTTATACTAGTTGCTGTTTACTGGCTCAGGTGCAGCGGAACAAAGCAGAGCAAGCTAATATTTTCCTTGTCACAGCAGGTAGCTGCAAGCAGCCACTTTATCTGCCATTTGTGCTGGAACTTGATTCTGAGGCAGTTGATATGGCTGTCCCAGTCTTTCTTCATAGAGCAGCACATTAAAACAAATTAAATCAAATAGCTGCTGAAGGACTGAAGGATCAGAGTCATCTCGCTAAGTGTTGTATTTTATTGCTTGCCTTATGCTGTGTTCCACACAGTTTAGTGCATTTTGCTGTTTGAACGAGTAAGTAGCATTGAACACTTGTATATAGAATTTTTTCTTTACAGCTATTCTATAATGTTATGTTAAGCCCAAGTATCCACTGAATTGCTTTTGATTTCAACATATCAGATTTAAACTGAGGAGTGTTTCAGAAAGAATTTTTAGAATCTCTAGAAATTTAGTGTACTAAAGTGGTTTGAGACGACCTGAAGCAAGCTTAAAAATTATTAGGAAATTATTAGGTAGTAAAAGTACAGTTTAGTAAATGAGTAATTAATTCTACAAGCAAAGTTTAAGGACATTTTTTGGCTTTGCAGTTTCTTCTTTTTTATAATAGGATTTTAAAAATGCTATTAGGTGGGATTATGTAATAATTATTAAGAGTATTTTACTTCAAGAGATATTTTGTCTGTATTTGTCTGCATTTTAACAGAGTGACTGATTTTTGTAAATTTTTCACCTGGCAGTGACAAAAACTGAAGTACATTATTTACTTTATTTCCATGATTGACTGGCTGGATAGATGGACAGTTTTCATATATCCCAGCAAATATTACAGCAGATATGGACCTAACGCTTTGAGATATTTCAAAGGATATTTGAAGGTTGGAAGTGATTTTCACTAGGCCTGTGCATCTAAGCCTTTAAGGTCCAATGTTTTAAAACTCCACTTACTGTACTTCAAGCCAGGAGTCTGTATAATCTGCAGGATTGTGCTGGACTGCACAGGACTTTGTAGTATTTTAAATATTCTTAGATATTTTTAAATACTCCAAGTTACAGGAGTTGGCACTTTATGTTTTTATAAGTTTTATGTTTTGTCAGTATTGTATTTTTGAACTTTTGTATTTACTTATTGTCACATAGAGATAAACAATGGTTATTACAAGACAGCAAAGAAAATTGCAGGGTGATTGCACCCCATTATTGAGTCATACTTTGCTAAGTAATACAAAAAAAAGAAGTGTAAAGTAGTTAAGCAAATCAAAATTAAAGCTCACTTATTCCCTAAAAATTCTTTAATGGAAGATCAAACTTCAGCTCCCAAAAGGGACATTATCAGCTTATTTACCTCTCCTGCATGGCCCTCTGAGTAAAACCTATTTGGACAATAGTCTTCAGAAAATCCCAGACCCCATACTCTACTCTACCAGTGAAACTTCTGAACTCAGTAATTCGTTAATTGCTGAAGAAAATTAAGTTTCTGATGAAAACAGTTATTTGAGTTTACCAATTGATAATGTTTGTAGGGAGGTATCTGAACTTCATACAAATATTACTTTATCTAGAACTTTACCCAATAAAATTATTGTCTCGGTGGGGGGGGGGACTTAGGGTAATGTCTGCTACACTGCAGCAGGCAATTGAAGGTATTAAAATTCTGGAATTTAGACATGATACAGTGTGTTCTCTTTCAGAAAAAAATACACAAATTTCTGATAGGATAAATACCTTATTACAGGAAGATAAGCCTAAGCAAGGAGGTAAAAATATTTTAATTTCTGATAAAAAAAGTATATCATCACAGGAAGTGGAGTCTGTGCAAGTGAGGCATTTGCCTACTTGCTTAAGTGATGATCTTATAGTGGCATTAAAGAATCAACATGAAGCTAATATTCTTCTAATGGAACAAATGATAGTACTTAAGAATGAAATTAGGCCAGCCCAATGGCACTGAGGGTTGAGGCGCTGGACGCCAGACCTCACATCACGCCGTCGACCCTGGTTCGGGACTGAGCCCGGGCCATCGGGGGTTGGCAGGGGAGAGAGAGGATTGAGCATCGGTGGACTGCTCTCCTCTCTCAAGGGAGGGAGATGAGGCTGCTCGGCATCCTGGTGACCCCCGGTGGAGACCGAGGGTATTACAGGAATGCCAGCCAGAAGAAGGGGTGGGAGTGTAGCAGATGTCAGCTGGGAGACCATGCGCGGACGTCATTGCATGCCACACTCTGGAGGGTCAAGAAGCCTAAATACTCCTTCTCACTTGTGGAGATGATGGGGGTGCCAGGGACACAGCTCACATCCTGCCAGCCTGCCCATTAGTTGAAGAGCTCCATGGCCGACGCCATTCACTCCAGGCTCAATCTTCCTAATTGCAGATAGACCATCTTGGGAGGATGGGCCTGCCCATGGATGGAGATCCAGGGGGTTAGATTGACCTGGGTGTTTGGGGGAAGTTCATCCAACAGGTAGGGTTCAGGTTTGGGAGTAGAGGCTGGTGGTCGAGTGCACACCTCGGAAGGATGCCCAGCCTGGGAAGGCAAAATAAATAAAGTGTACAAAAAAAAAGAATGAAATTGATGCCTCCAGGTTTGATATAGCAGTCAATGCAGAAAACTTGGCATGATTTTATCTAAACGGGATGAAATTCTGCCCTCTAAGCAATCTGAATCTATTATACCAGATACAAGTGTGGTGTTTTGTCCAACTAAGGGCAGGCCAGAGTTTAGTCCTGTAATAATTCCTGATTCACCAATTACACAAAATAAGAAAAGAAGGAAGCAAAAGAAAAAATCTCAGGGAAAAAATAATTTAGAAGAGATTAGTCTTAAATTATCTGAGCCTACTGAAGCAGTTAATCAGCTACCACAGAGCTTAACCTGTAGTCACCAGAACATAGTTCACTTTGCAGCACCTAAAATTGATATTTTAGATAAAACAGGAGAGCATTGTCATAATTCTAATAAAGCCAGGCAGCCGGGCGAGCCCACTGCCTTTGAAATTCCAAAAGGAAGGATTGACTTGGGGGAGCAGCTACACCTGTTGAAAAATTAGATTAAATCCCTTGGGACACAGATGGGATCTTTTTTTACTCTAGGAATTGACTTTGACCTGTTCTGGTGAGTTAAACAAAAAAACTAATGAAATTAGAAGCGCTTCCTCTAGTTGCAACATCCATCTGGAGTTTCCTACTCATGAATGTATGCTACCTGATGAGGCAAGGCCACTATTTGATTTTAGATCTAAGGAGGCCCCTCTATTACTTTTGACAGCTGAGAAGGGATGGCCTAATATCCCTGATGATAATCTAAAGTTTTTTTTGATTGATCTTGTCAATAGAGAACTAGAGCTGGAATTTATTGATACTGATTTGTGCGATGTACAGAAAAGTACTGATGGTAGAATTAATACTATTGAATTAACTATATATTCCCAATTTGGGGCAACTGACTTGTAGCACAATGCAGAGAGGTTTACTAAAAAAGGATTTATCTTTTGTTTCCCAACAGATCAGTTTTTAATGTCTGTAATGCTCCTGGTAATGGACCCTGGGAGCCCCTCACACTCCTGACCATGTTTGATCTTGAGAGTATGCACAGAGAAAATAATTATAGACTTTGAGGACCTCTCTACAATCTGTTTTGAAATTTCCTCCAGGTACAGCTAAGTGAGAGAAGCATTCTCAGGGTTACCAGACCTGAAAATAGTTCACAAATTGACATATGGGTTAAGAACTCTGTGACTACTGAGAATTTGTTGTTGAAAAGTAAAATGTTGGATACCCTGGGTCTGCTTCTGGTAAAACCTATGGATAGTTTCAAAAATTATACTACTTTCATGAGTAAAGTGTATTCAGGCAAGGCCTCTAGGATCCATTTTCCAAATCAGACATCTGATCACTTAAGGTCAGTTAAAACTTCCTTACCTTTGCCAAATAGATTTGGGATTCTAACCGATTGTAACAATTGACCTCAGGCCCTGTATTTTGAATTTGCTTCTTCATATACATGGCCCTGTTATAAATTGGATTCTGCTACAGAGCAGACTAGTAATTTTTTATATGACAACAAGAATGCATTACTTGTTGTTTCATGGAGTATATCAGGGCTCGTTACAAAACTAGCAGATTCTGATTGTATAAATTAATGATGATGCATGATGTAAATAATTTACAGGTGACTTGGCATACCTTGGATATGTTAGATACATTAGTTCTTAATGGCTATCATCTCTTTCACTTCCCTGCTATTAGGAAAGTGGATATGGGTTGCTATACTGGAGACCTACAGACTTATATTAAGATCCATGACCATAACCTTATTAGAAATACTGTTCTTAATCAGATTTATCTTCTGGTAGGGGTTGAAATTATGAGTGAGAAGGTTCTTTTTGTGAATCTTTATAACCCAGTAAAAAACTCTCCTCTTTCGGATGACAGTTTGATGCCTAAACTTGCAGAGGGCATCAAAGAGATGAATAACCATGATAATGATTTAGAAATAATAGTCATGGGAGATTTTAATATTAGATTGGGTCAGAACAGTGAACTGGACAACTCTATGGCCCAATTACAAGAGGAAATATATGGAATTGAGCCAAGGAAGTCACCAGATTTAAGAAACACAGATTCTAATAATCACTTAATTTTTTTACACTCATTAAATTTATATTAAATGGAAGATTACCTTCAGATAGGTTGGGTAACTACATGTTTTACTCATAGTGGTCATTCTATAGTTGATTATGTTTTGTTTCTCCTTGTAACTATTATAAATATCTTGATCTTAATATAAATTCTAGGTCTGAGAGTGATCATTTTCCCCTTTGCATAAGCAGGAAGTGTGGAGCCAGGTTGAGTAGAGATAAATCAGATCAGGTGGAAATCTATAATAACAAGAAAATGATCCTATGGACTCTGATTCCTAATGATAAATTGGGAAAAAATATTAAAACGTATTCCAAAACAATAGATGATCTGATCACTACAGACCCTGACCCCAAGAGGGCATATTACAAAATACTGCAGCAGTATGACTGTCTGATAGCTGAATATAGTTCATCTCATAAATCAGATAAGTTAAGATATCATAACTGGTTCTATAAAACTTGTCATACTCAGAAAAAGCAGTTGACCAATCAGGTTAGACATGTTAGAACACATTCAATGCAAGAGAATATCAAGAAGTTAAGTAGAAGTAGAAAAATATACAGAGACCATGTACAGAAACAAAAACAAAATAATCAGTGAGACTTGTGGAAAAAAATGCCGAATGTAATACAGCAAAAAAATGATACAGCCTTCTGGAAGCTAGTTGCTACTGGTACACATATAAAACAAATATACAAATATAAAATGAACTATGAGGCTTCTATCACTGTAACAACATGGGTACATTTTTTCAGTAAGATTTTCTACAAGCCTAGCGAAACTTCAGTCTATCACATGGGTCTAATTAATGATGAGAAGATTTGGATTATTATTGAAGAAACCTTTTTTGCTATTAATAGAAGCAAGCCAAATAAATCTCTGGGCCCCACTCAAATATCAATTGATTTTTACAAAAGTGATCCAGAGTGATGGGCAATTACTCTTACAGACTTGTTTAACAAGTTTATAATGTATGACTTCACCCCAGATTCCGGGAAAGGCAGTTATGTTATTCCAATTTTCAAGAAAGGAGAGAGAGGCAGCCAGCCCAGTGGTGTTGAGGGCTGAGGCACTGGACGCCTTACCTCACACTGTGCTGGCAACTCATGTTCAGGAATGAGCATGGGCCACCGGGGGTTTCAGGGGAGGAGAGGGATCTAGCGTCTGATGGACTGCTGTCCCTCTCTGGGTGGGGGGGAACTCCAGTGGTCAGCATATGGCTGTCCCCTAGCAGATGCTGGGGGACATGGCACTGCTGCTGCAGCAAGAGGGGGTGTGATGGGGCAGGTGCTGGGAGGAGCACGTGAGGATGCGTGCGCACTCCTTCCATCAGTGTCATTGCATGTCCCTCACACAAAGGAGTAAATTGGAGGAAAAAACTTGTCCCAGTCATGCAGGATGATGCATCCACCCACCGCAGGCCCCAACCCTGAATGGCACTCCCCTAACTGGATCCTGTTCAGGTGAGTAGAGTCAAGAACGGGGGGCTCCTCACCACCCCCACCATGGAGGGGTAATCCATGGGGGAAGAGGGGTAGCAGTGATCTTGGGGTATGGGGCTGGAAGGGTGGATGGGGATAGTAGCTGACCAGGACCCGGGGAAGAAATAAATAGTAAAAAAACAAAGAAAGGAGATAGAGATATTTCTGCAACTATTGGTCAATAAGTTTAATAGACAATATGGCAACAATATATTCAAATGTTCTAATAAATTATGGATTTCATGAAATGGGATAATATCCCCTTTATAGGCAGGCTTTCAAAAAAAATAACAGGACAACTAATCAAATCTTTATTCTTTTACATATTATTAAAAAGTATTGTCAAGTTAAAAAGCAACCGTTATTTTTTGCCTTTATTGACTTTACATCAGCTTTTGAATTAATTTCCAGAGATTTATTATGGGTTAGTATGGAGGCCTTAGGTATAGATTCTAATTTCATAAATTTAATAAAAAGACTTGACACTTGAGTCAAGATAAGAAATAATAATAATGGTCTTTCGGAGCAAATTTCTACCAATGTTGGTGTTCGTCAAGGGTGTGTGCTGGCACTGACATTATTTAATCTTTATATAAACTGAATTTTGAGAGAATTAATTAATCAATTACACCATATGCCTAAAGTTCTTGACCATTTCATCCCAGTCCTGGCATATGTAGATGACCTTGCACTTATTGCAACATCAAGATTGGGTTTACAAAGAAGTCTTTGTAAACTACAAGCTCTCTGTAATGTACTGAAATTAACACTTATCAGAACTAAAACAAAAGTTATGGTCATAGGTTCTAGAAAGAAGTATAGAAGGTTTTTTTTGACCAATCATCCATTAGAATTTGTTAATCAATATACTTATCTAGGGGTTACAATATTGAATATAATGTCTTTGAATAAGCATATTAGGACTGTAGCAGCAAAAATGAGGATTACATCCTCTGCCCTTCTTCAGTTTAATAGAATGTATGGTGGTAATTCAATAGAACTGATGATTAGGGCTCTAGAGAGCAAATTAATAAACCAAGGCCTGTATGCTATCGAAAATTGGAGAGACTCTAGTTTACATACTTTAGAATCAATTATCAATACAGTATACAAGAAAACCCTAGGATTACCTAGCTCAGCAGCTAACATATTGGTAAGGGCTCATCTTGGTCAAATCACCTTTACAGCAAAAAGTCATATAAGAATAATGCATTTTTGGATTAATATGATGCAGGAACCAACTAGCTCTATTATCACATCATGTATACAAGAAAAAAATAGCATACTTTGAATTGCTTCATGATGGGCGGCTATCTACTGTTTACTTTTTACTTGAGAGATAAGAACTTATCCAATTACGATTATGATACTGGGTTGATCACATAAAAAATATACTAAAGTTGTTACCACAGTGGTTTTAAAAAAGGACAAGGAAAATGACTTACAAAAAATTAAACAACTACAAGTTTCACAGTAGTGAATAAACAATATACAGGAACACTCTCTTATGGAGTATTTATTGTTGATAACTAAGCCAATACATAGGCAAATTTTGACTCTTTATATATCTTAGTTATTCCCTAGCAGTATATTGACTGCTAGGTACTCTGGACAAACTACTACTTCTGCTTCTAATTGTTTATGTTATCTTAGAGAACCTGAAGATTTACATCATATATTCATGAGATGTCAATGGTATGAAAAAATAAGGAAAAAATATTGAACCAATTATTTCTCTTCGTATATTATACCTTCACATTGCTTTTTCAACCTTCTACTGGATTCAGAAAATTTACAAATACTTACTGACACAGCAGAATTTTCTGTTGCTGCCAAAAAGATAAGATTGAAATATGTCCAACAAAGATTGTAATGAAGGAGTCCTAATTGATCCCTTAGTAGGATCTCTTTTCTTGTTTGGAGATATGAGATTACGGTTTAACCTGGGGGTGTAGGTAGCCAGACTTGAACCCGTTTATTCTGTTTACACTCCTTATTCCTGCTTAGGAATTGGGAGTTAGTTAGGGCTTTTTGTGTGTCTTTCATGTCCAAGGTATTTATATGTGAATTTAGAATTGGGATGTACTTCTTGAAACAAATGTGTAGTATAGTGACTTTACTCCTTTTATATAGATGAAATAATTGGTGAATACTAGGGGTAGAAATGTGATGCACTTTATGATAATGGACCTCAAAAATTAAAAGTCTGTGAAGTATTTATAGCCATTGTGATAAGTAACGTAAAACTGAAAGTATGAATATGTGTGTATTTATTAATGTGTCTTGTCTTTTAATATTAATGTATTAACATTATATGTTTCTTTTTATTTTTGCTTATGTAATGACAATATATGTCGAACAATAAACTTGAATTGAAATTGAATTGATTCTTAATTTTCTGAGGGGGGCACGTGTGTCCCAGATGGAGGAGAATCTGGAGTGAAACAGGGCAAGGACCACATCAAGATTATAGACAGAGAGAATGGCTTACCAGTCTATTGTTGCTAAGTCACTCAGTAGAGCATTGATTTTTAGTGACTGGAGACACCTAGACAGATGTAGTTTAGAGAAGAGATGGGGGATGCCAGATTTTTCAGATGCAGAGTGTCATGCAGTGGTCACTAAAATAATCTGGTAATATACCTGCTGCAACAATATGGTGAGGGAGAGAGGTTAGAACTTAGCCCAAAAGGGTATGGTTGGTGGAGTGATGACTGAGCCAAGTGGGTTCTGAAATGATCTAGGAAAGATTAAAGGACTCAATCCTATGAACAATACATCTGGAGTATAGGGAGAGCCAGTTTATATTGGAGGTGGAAAGAGGAGAAGGGGGAAATGGAGAAGGTAAAAGTTAGACAAAAGATATGAGATATTAGGCCAGTCAGAATCAATCCTTGACTCAGAAAAAGCTGGACTGTAGGTTGGCATTTCAAGGTAAAACTGAAGCAATCTGATGTTGGAGTGACACATCTCCCAAATTTTTTCTTTTTTTTTTTGCCGAGACACGGGGTGTGTTTCTATACTGGTCAGTCAAAAGCATGCTATAATTGTGGAGGCAGAACCCATTTAAGTGTTGCAAGTGATCAGCTACATCTTTGTTTGTGTGGGGAGTTTGAGAATTTGGGAGTCACCTGTTGTATCTTATACCAGTGTAATCTCTATGAAGAAAAGGGCCAGTCCAAACCTACCAGCAATGCCTTGGGTTGCCCAAAACAGAGATAATGAGTTTGACAAAGAACACCTACTTAGGAAAACCCAAACTTTGAGAACCAACACGCCTGGCATGGCTAGGCAAGAAAGTCAAAACAGTGCTTTCACCATACCAGCTCCTGTACCAAGTTTGATACAGACTACAAAGACTTTGTCCCTGGTCCCATCTACATCTGGAGCCTCTCCTGCTTCTGACTCTCCCATCTCCCCAGTACAGTGGAGATGGTGGACATTGATCCATGAAAGGTTTCACAAAATGATGCTGTTCAAGTGCTTTTGGATGATGAACAGCAGTCCTCTTCAGTGACAGAGGAGTTACCAGAGCTTCCTCCACAAGATGGAATGACAGTGGTACAATGGAGAACTACAAGGTCCATGGTACCCCCATTTGTCTACAAAATGAATATGATGCTCTGCAGAAGAATAAAGACTTGGGGGGGTCAGACATAGATGCTGATGTATTTTTGGCCAAATCACAAACTACTTCAGAAACAGAGGAGGAAGGTGGTAGACCTAAATGATGACCCAGGAAGAGGAGATCTATGTCTTCATCTCAGGGTGTAGTTACATGCTTCTGTGGTAGTTTTTCTTTTGTTTAGTTTCAGCCTTTTGGGTATTTAACAATCTTCCATGATCCAGAGTCACATAGTTTCTCTCAACACTTGTAACATAAATAATTTTACAAAGAGGGAGCTTGCTTTTTCATTTTCTAGCAACTCTACCTTTGATTTTTTTTTTATAAGAAGAGACAAGGTTATCATCTCTCTTTTCACAGTTCCTAGGTTCAAATGATTTAGGTATGGGGCCCTTCATGTTGGTCGTTTGGGTGGGATAAGGATGACAGGCTGGGGATTTTTTTTCCAGAAACACTGCTTTCAAGGTTATTAGACTGGTGGATATTTGTCCTGGTCTTGCATTATTATTAGTTGTTCTTATGGGTCAGTTCTTTTTAGAATAACCAATACTTATCCCCCACAGACTGTCACCTAAGATAGCATTTTTTGATACAATACATCCATATCTTCACACAGTTAGAATAATTATATTTAATTATGGGATGGATATTAGGACTCAGGGGTCAGAAACATAAAAAGCTACAGTACTGTGACATTGCTGCCTTACAAAATTTTCTAACAGTCACAGTCTTAGTGGACTCATACTGTATCAATCCATGAACCTCCCTGGAGGAAAAACATATTTTTGAAAATGGTAATCCAGCAGGACTGACTACTACGTTTTATCCCCTCAATTATCTACATTTAAATTTCAGTTATTTCAGGTAGAATTTTCAGATCACCTTTTATTGGATTGTACTGTCCATACAGAATTGACACCCCTGTCCCTTGACAGTAGCAGATGGAGATTAAATACATCATTATTGGAGCACCTGAAAGTTTCTGGAAAAATATTACAGTTGCTGCACGGTAGATCTACTGTCTTTTGCTTGTACGATGACACTTTAGTTGGTGGGAAAATACAAAAGTAGATATTAAAATGATAGATAAGAAATATGAGAAAAAAAGCAACACAACTCATACCTGCAATAGTTAGCACTTAGGGATCAATTATATAAAGACTAAAGCTGCAGAAGTAAAAGAGGGTTATCAAGATCAAATGAAAGCACTGAAATCAAACATGTTCAAATTTCAGTATAATTGGGCTGTTTCTTTAGATGGTGCTTTAAAATTTGGCCACAGAAATAATCTTTTTGTGACCCCTTTGTTGCCTGCAATTCTAAAACAGATCATCTAGTCATAGGCTCTTTAAAAAATAGCAGTGGGTCACTTTCTACTGATACAACAGAATTAATTCAGACTGTTGATGAATTTGCTGAAAAGTCTTAAGGAAATCAGTCTGCCTCCAACATTGGATTGGATTCCTTTCTATCTTCTTCAGCTATCCCTCGATTGACTGAAAATTTACAGACTGACATTCTGAAACCTCTTGCGGCAGTGGAAATCACAGTGGCTCTCATATGGTACTTAGTTCTGGGGGATTACCCGAAACATTGGAAGCTGTACAATACCAGCACACTGACACTAATTCTTACCTTCCTAAAGTTGTATTTAACTTATTTTTTTATTGGTTTTCACTAATAAAAACAAGCATATTATATCCAGAAATTAGTACATAAGAAAAGGACATAAACAATATGCAATTTTAAGATTTAATACAATTCTAGGTCATGATACATCATATGAGTGGTAATATCATAATATACAGCTCACAATAAAATTCTTAGGATGAGCTATTACTACCAAGAATGAGGACAGTCCCCATGCAGAGATCTATACAAGACATATGTCGTCCATGCAATGGACTGTATGTCCTCTGTTGACTGTATTAGGAGCACAAACAACTTTTAGCATGTGCTTTATGGCTCTTACTCAAAACCAGATATGCATTTACAGCTATAGTTGTTGTATTAACTTTTAACATTCCCTGGTACAATAAAACAATAACATGGTTTAACTAAATCAGTTTGCTGATTTTACTGACCAACACTATTGTACCCTACAGATTAATGAAAGTGACTATAAATGGGAGCAAAACTCTCTGCAAATAGTACCCAAAAAACATTTGCTGGTCAGTAACATCATGGAGGCACTAACAAAAGCTTTCAACCTGGGGTGCCATATTCAGGATCAGTGGCAGGAAGGCACCATTTTAACCAAAACAGAACTGCAATGCTGCATTACAAGATTTTTCCAAATGGTGTGTGTATGTGTATGTATATGCGTGTGTGTGTATATATATATATATATATATATATATATATATATATATACACACACACCATATATATACACACACCATATTACTTCAAGTCAACTGTGTTAATTGCTAACCTTTTACAGCAAATTAAGACTTTGCCTTAAATCTAATCAGTTACTGTACTGTAACTCTCTGTTTAAGTATTATAGTCCCACTTATTGTAAGTTTAACCTTAACACATTATAGTTATTGTTACTGTATGTTACTTTTGTATAGCAATGTGTCTTTATGTCAATTTGAAACTATTGTCCTATGTACCCTCCCCCGGGTCGCTCCTGAAAAAGGGACCTCAGGATCTCAGTGGGCTTACCTGGTTACCAAAATTCAAATAAATAAATAAATGTATCAGACAATAAACATGAATGTTGACACTGCAATATTAAAAGTTGTGTGCCTCTGAACAGCCATTTGGCCCTTCCCAAGCAAACAACAGCTCCAGATCTCTTACTGGCCATTTTAAATAAGTTCAAGCCTCAGTCACTATGGATTGTCTTCCGATTCAGAATGAGTTCCTCTGGCTGTAAATTCTCGGCCAATGCAGGCAATGAATTTGCCTGCATCTTTCAAATCGGTGAAGATATATGTTCTGCCTCCATACACAATTTTCAGTCTGGCAGGGAGCATCAAAACATGCTGGACTCCCAGCACACAAAGTTGCTGTCCTCCTCCATCAAGGCCTTCCATCTGGATTGTGTGAAGTAACTGAGATCTGGAAAAAAGTGGATGACTTTGTCTTACCACTCTAAGTTTTTGGCCCATCTAGCAGAGTGCAGCATCTTGTCATGCTCGACCTCATCCATCAGCACAATCATCTCAGTCCGGGGAAATGGATCATCACCCATGGCTCATCGGGGAGTAATTTGGTAATGTTTTTTCATGTTAAAATCCTGAAAGTACAAATGATCTATTAGCCATTGACATATGATGGTTTCAAAATCTTCTTCTCTGGCATCCTCTGGCATACAGATCATCTGGATATGGGTAGCTGTAGCTTGATTTTTGAAGTACTCAAGACATAATCGAAGCACTGAGTTTTCTTTTCCTTGGCCTGCTGACATCATAAGAGCCTTAGTAGTCATATCAGATGTGGACTGAGCTTCTCCTTGGACCCTGAGCACTGTCACATCCAGTGTTGTCACCTTGCTTACTAGAGCTTCCAGTTTGGAATCCACAGACTGAATTACCTGAAGCAAAGCTACATTCGTGGGCTGCCCAGCTTCGGCCATCGGTGTAGAAGTTGATGACACTGAATCACTAAAGGCCTTATCAGCTTTCGGTCATGCTCCTTCAGGCACTTGGCCACCCCGTGTATGTCTTCCCATTATACTGATTTTGGTATTCATATGCTCAGCTTCATTCAGTGCATTCAGCTTTGTCAAAATACATTGCTCTAGTTGATGAATTAACTTATTTTTAAACAAAATACTGCAGGTTTGATCGAGAGCTCAAAACACATGCATGTATGCAGTTTGACAGTTCTGCCTAAAGTTTTATTTGGGGCAGGCAAGGTGTCAATATGTGATGCAACAGATACAACCTACTTACCTTTCAATAGTTGAAGTGGTGGAATCAGCAATTAGAGACATCAGAACTTAAGAACAGGATTATTAACCAAGGTGTCAGTTTGTTTCCATTTTGGGGGAGATTTCTTGGTTATGAAATTCTATTCAAATTGATTCTGTATTCATTTTTTTTTTGCAGAATTTCTAGGTGTATTTCACATTTGGTAGTGCGATATAGGGTTTGGCTGTGAGCAAGTATGAATTTGTTTGTGTAAGGTGCTTTATGGGTTTGGGGTATTCATTTTTTTGTTTTGTTTTGTTTTCCATTTGATGTATGGTCATTAGGATTTTTTTTTTTAATTTTGGATTTTGTATGACTTTGCCTTTTCTTAATAAAATGATCCCCTGCTCTTCATCAATAAGATCCATGAGTTATATTACTTCTACAAGGACAGTGACCAGAAATGAGCAGAGGGAACCTTGGTTTAACATCTCATCTGAAGGACAGATGCATTAAGTACATCAAATAAATACATCTTTCTAGCTAGGATCCAGTAGCCTTGCTGTGCCAGTTTGTGTGTCTGATCTAATGATGTCAATCCTGTTTGCAGAAACATCTTTTGTTGCTTCTTCAATGAATATTGCATCTTGCTACTGCTACTTCTCTTGTGATTACTAAGATGAACTGGTGGTGTCACCACCTCCTACAGTGATGAATACAAATCCTGTCATGTCATACTTCTTTGCAGTGTGCAGGGAAGAAGAGGGGCTCACCCATACACTACAAAGGCACATGATAAGAAAATGTGATTCAAGATGGAGGGAAGAGTAGACAGATAATTTACAGTGTCAGTAGCTCAGCAGGTAGCACATTCATCTCTGAGATTGGGAGATCTGAAGGGTGTGGGCTCTATCCCCACACCAGGCACTTGGGTTAAATCCCAATACGGACACTTTAGTGTAGCATGAGGGGGGTTCTGCACTCCTGAGGTGCCGTCTTTCAGATGAGATGTTAAACCAAGGTCCCATCTGCCTGTTCAAGTGGCACTTCAGGTGGATGTTAAAGATCCCATGGCACTTCTTGAAAAGAGTAGGGGAATTTTTTTATTCAAACTGCAAAAAAATTTTCATACAATACTTAATACATATGGTGCAAAGAAAAGCTGAGAAAACATTCAATTAAATAAGTATTAAGGCATATATTCCCCTTTTTGAAAATAATAATGCAAAACTATAAGTTCTTAAAACAAAAGAATCCCAAAGCAAATAAGTATTACTGCATACCCCCCAGAATAGAAAAAGAGTAGGGAATGTTTTATTCAGACTTGAAGAAATCAATATTCTTTTTGGAACAAAACAAAAAGCTAGTCATGAAAGAAAAATAAGTATTGAAACATATATCCCCTCTTGAAAATATGAAAACACATTCTAAATCATGATAGAAATAAAAAAAAAACTTATAATAAAAAAAATTATGTGTTACCTCATGCAATTCATAAAGATCCCACCACCCCCACCACTAGGAGTAAAGAACATTTATTTCAACATCAAAAACAAATGTTTTCAAATAGTGTTAATTCACACAAAGAATAATAATATATAAAAAAACAAAGTATATACATAAAAGCAATTTTCGACATACACTTTTTTAAAACTTGTCTAAAGAGACATACAATCAAACAATACATAAATTAAGAAAACTCCCTTTCTTCCCTGCATTTTACCAAAAAATTGAGGAGATGCCATAGAAAAAGACTGAACCTATACCCAGTGTTAGAAAAATACATAAATTTTGTAAGACTGATAATATCATTCCTACCCATTATACAATTTTAGGTGTGCTTTAACCATTGCTGTTGATCAGCCTACTAACACACAAAAAATACTTTAACCTGTATTTAACCACAGTATATTATACCACCAGGCCTTGTATCATTCTTTTGATACTTGTTGTTTATCAACATTCCATAATGAAATTATACTTTCATGTAAAGACCAAAAAAAGTTGTTCAGGTGTAAGAAATATCTTCTGGAAAGACCATTGACATCTGCTATATAAATATGATACTTAAAACAACACAATATTAAATGCATTGTATCTATATTATAATCCTGCCATGACTGAGGTATAATTCCCAAAAAAAGAATATCCAGAGTCAATACTATAAAAGGAGAGTTTTTCAAATACCTATAAACATATGATCAGAATTGTAAGACATAAGGACATTCAAAATACAAATGTTCCATATTTTCTAATTGTTGTGTGCAAAAATTAGATCTGGTAAATACTCATTCAATCTGTTCCTTATGCTTCAAATTTCATTTCAAGTTTAATTTCTTATGCACACTCAACCAAAGAACATCTAACATATGCACCGGGGTTCTATGTTGTATCAACATTTTTTCTATACAGGCAATCTGCCCCTGGGGTTTATCATGAAAAGAAGGTTGCTCCAAAAAGAACTGAGATAAAATAAACTGATACAGAGTTTTACGAGATGAAAAAATACATATAGATTTATGTAGTCTCTAAAGTTTTAGTTTACCAAAACAATTTTGTATATGTGAAGGTAATCCTAATAAGGATTTTTGTTATGGAATAGCCTATTTCCTGTCCCATGTTTGCAAGCAAGGATCCACTTGATTCCATACCCATGCTCTCCAGATACATTCAATAGATTGTAATAAGGGTCTAATATTTTTTTTAAAAAGACATACAAAAGAAAAAGAGTACCAGAAGCACCATTCCTATATAGTGGTGGGTGAAGTGGCCTCAATTCGCTCAGCAGAGCGATTCACGGAGTGCTCTGCAGTGCAAAGCAAAGTACTTACATCATAGGAGGTAATGCAAAGTCCATTGAAAACAATGACTTTGCGTTATTCCACCTTCCCCAAACCACTACTCCACAAAAAGTAAGGCAAAGTACATTGAAAACAATGTACCTCACCTTGTTTTAAGCTCCAAAGGTGGATTTTACAGTGATTCATGGGATTTCAGGTCACTTGGGCACTAGATTGCTCTGCACAACCTGTTTGGGGTACTGTGTGTAGAAAGCTGTTGGAGACAGTCTACTGTGAGAGCTCTCTGTGATTCAAACCTTCTAAAAGCTGTTAAAATAGCCTTTTTGAGTCATTTTTTTGCTGAAATTTTAATTAATCAATTGTAGGAAACCCTCCTGTGCTCATATCATCGAGTATTTATCGTTTGTGTTTGGATTTTGAATGTTAATGTACAACATTCAGTCTGTGTACTGAGAGACAGTGGAAGTGTGCTTTGGGGAGGGGCATATCTGTGGTGTACATAGACTTAAGTAGGGGAAATAGGGAGTTCTTTATTTTTTGGTTATATTTTTCTTGTATAACTGACTGTATTACTGTACACACAGTAATATTTTCAATAATTGTTGAAATTTTTTTGCTGACTGTTGTGGTCTGGAGGACCTGGTGCAGCAGTGCATAATTTCAGGTTGTTTAAAATACGTTGTATATTACTGAAGTTTTCAATTTGCTACGCATTACTTGTAGACAATTTGTGTGAGTGTGTGACATCAAATAATACACCTTTTATTGTGTCACAGTGTAATTGCAGGCACAGCAGTGTGAACCTGTTATCCACTGCACCTGCATGATTTTGTACTGCCACTGTGGTATCTTTTCTTGGTTTTGCACTGCTGTAATCTGTAGTCAGTGCTCTTCCCCCACCGGCAAAAGGTATTCTTTTCCAGATTGGATTGTTTGTGACTTGAGAGTACCACTGGTTAGTTAAGGTGTTGTTGAACTTGTTGTGACTTTGCGTCTGTATCACTTGTTGAAGCCACAGTTATTTTTTTGGCTTCACATCCAGCATCCCCTCCTTGGCCCCCAACCAGAGTGAACGTTCCAAAATCTAAATTTATTTAGAATATTCTTGTTGATCCCCCAAAATGCCTGCAAAGAGACATGCAAGCAAAGCTGTTTCTCACCATGGCCATGCTGCCAGTGGTAAGATTGTCTGTGGGTCTGGTAGTACACATTAACAGAAGTGCATTGCTGATGTGAGGAAATATTTCTCTTTCAATGTTTTTTACAGCACAATCAGCAGCTTCACTCATAGTTGAAGGAGATGATGTTGTCCCAGCTGGTGGTGTTAGTGCAGCTGCTGCTGGTGGTATGAGTATTGATGCCTCAAGTTCCACTTCTGACCAGTTTACCATGCCCAAAAATATAGTGGAGTGTAAAGCAGTTCCAGTGAGTGACAGTGTAGATGATATTATACTCCCCAGTAACATCCCAGTAACTGAACATGAGGATTCTGATCATCATGTCAATGATAGCACACAATGTCACATTTCTTCCACCGCAGTTCAGGTCATGCATTTGCCATGCAGTGATTTACAGTGTGGTCAAAAAATTTTGGGTGATGGTGGTGCTGATGTTGCTGTGGTTGCAACATGCAGTCCACATGCTAGCATCCAAGCAGAAGATGTGGATGATGTTGATGAATATGATGATGATGTCAGAGACCCCTGTTGGGAACTGGAGAAAAAGAAATTCAAAGTGGCTGTGTCTGGGTCTGTTTACATCCCACCCCACCTCCAGTAAAAAGCTGTGATTTACCAGTTTCAGTTGACGATGATGACCCAGTAATAATGATAGGTAATCATGGTGGTCAGTTGCAGTCCAAGTGTGTCCTGCCTGAAAAATCTTGTAGCACACCCTCTACTTCATGGCTTCAAAAAACAGAGTCCAATAAGCAGCATCGAGGGGGCATGCTAAAACTAGAGCATCACAATCTCTTGTTTGGGATTTTTTATGCAAGATGCAAATGATGAGTCAGTTGCAATCTGCCAGCTTTGCCAGGTGCGTGTGAGTTGACGTAAAAATGGGAACCATCTGGGCACAGGAGGACAGCGTGCACATCTTAAGAACAGGAACATGGCACTGTGGACCCAGCATAAGATGGCAGCTAATACATGTACCACAGTGGGGTGTTCACCCTCGTCATCAACCATAATGAGCATGGTATCCCCTTCCATGACTGTAGCATCAAGTAGAAAATTAAATGTGTGCAGTAGTGATGAAATAACAGTGGAGGATTACTACAGGCATGATGAGGTGGAGGAGCTGAATGATTTTGAAATCTTGTCCAGTGGTGGTGAGAGTAGCAGTTTTGGTGGTGGTGGTGGTCAATGTAGTATGTCAAGTGCAAGTGGTACATCAATCCCTGTTGGTAAATGTGGGGAAAATAACTGCATTTCTGGGTTTGTTATCACCTGTGCAACCATCTTCATCACATGTCCACAATCCACCCCCTGTGATTCGTGGAGCAGAACCATTTGTCATCACACCCCATGTAAAACATTTAAGTCAGCCCACATCACAGAGTGTTTTTGCGCATAAGCCGAAGTACCCACCCAATCATAAAGTGTCACGTGAACTTAATGCTGCTGTAGCTGAAATGCTGGCAATTGATCTTTTGCCCTTCTCCTTTGTGGAGAATTCTGGGTCCTGGCGGTTTGCTGCACATGCCTGTCCAAAATGGAAAGTTCCATCCAGGACATACTTTTCAACCCATGCTGTTCCTGAGTTGTACAGTACTGTGTCTGACTCAGTAAGACATGCCCTTCAACATTCCTCCTCTCCATTCATCCATTTAAGTATGGGTATGTGGACAAGTGGCAAAACAGCAGGGAATTCATATTTGTATATAACTCCACTCTGGGCGCAGGTGCCAGGGGTTGTTTGTGCTGTTGGTAGTATGAATAATCAGTGTAGTAAGGTGGAGTGTCATGGTAGCAATCTTCTAGGAATTTGACAGCATGCAATGATTGCTATGAGCAATGTAACCTGTTCACACACTGGTGCAAACATGTTGGATGTGGTACTGGCTGAAACTGACAAGTGGCTGAACCCCCTGTTCCTGAGAGCTGGGTTCATAGCAAGTGACAATGGGTCAAATGTGATGAAATGCATCATGAATGGTGGCTTTTTCAGGTTCCATGCATAGCCCACTGTTTAAATCTTGTGGTGCAGAAGTCTCTGCAGCACCCTGATATAAAGAAAATGCTGACAGTTGCATGCCATATCTGTTCTCACTTTTCACGCTCTGCAAAGGCTTGTGACCAACTTCGGAAGTTGCAGATCCAAAACAGCCTCCCGCAGCACTGCTTGAAGCTGGAAGTTGTCACCCAGTGGAACTCCACTTTATACATGGCAGAGAGGTTTTATGAATAGTACAAAGCCATCTCAGAATATCTTGTCATGCATGCTAGCCGTGACAGTTCCGGGGCCTCCATGTCTATGATGACTGAGCATTGACTCCTCATGGACTTTGCAATAACAATCTTGAGGCCTTTTGAACATGCCACACAGGCAGTGAGTGGTGAGTCTGCCTCCATTAGCCAACCAATTCCACTGCTGTGGGTGCTGAGGCAGACATTGGTGAATGTACAGCATAGCTTTGATGTTGCCAGAGACATTGCTAGCAGTGTGTTGCTGAAACACATGCTCACAGTATTTAACCAGAATTGTCACATCTTGAGCATTCAGTGTAGTGACAACTTTGCAATAGCAACAATGCTGGACCCAAAATACAAACATGGAATTGCCTCAGTACTGGAGGGTGGGCTTGAACAGGCTAAAACTGTCAGTGGGCAACTGGTGTGCTTGGTTCATGGGACACAGAAGTCACGTGCCAAGGTCAGCAAACCTCAGCAGCATAATCAGGCTGAAGGTGAACCTGGAGGAGTAGTCTCAAGCATATCCTGTAAGGGAAAGGGGACTGTAGTTCCAGGTGGTCTGTCATCAACCGCAGTTGGCGTTAACCCACTTTGGAAGGCTTTGTCCCAAGTTGGGATTTGTGACACAAATGACTCCAAACACTGGACTTAGAACAGCACAGCGAATGGTTGAGTCATATGTGTCTAAAATTGGCATCTGACAATCACTGATGATCCCCTTTTATACTGGAGTGGAAAGGTCAGTGAATGGCCAGAGCTGACCATGGTGGCACTGAAGTATCTGTCATGCCCACCCTCCAGTGTGAGTGTCGAGTAGGTATTCAGCTCAGAAGGTGCAATAGCTCAGGATCATCATATAAACCTCTCTCCTGCAAATGTCAGTTTGCTGACATTCATAAAAATGAATGAGAGGCACATACCAACTCAGACTGCAACCTCAGTATTCGTACCCCGGCATAGTCATGGTTTAGCCAATGCTGTAGATAGGGACAATCCTGGTGGCAGTGGCAGCATGAAATGGCCTACCACTGACATAGATGATAACACAATGGAGAAAGAATTTCCCAGTGGTCAGAATTCAGAAGCAGAAGACTGTGAGGGCAGCATTCTTTATGAGGATGATGTTGAATGATGATTCACCACTGGCAGCATAGGGAATGTGACCATGTGTCCCCCTGAACTACCACCCATCCAACACCATAAGAGATAAGACCGCTGTTTGCAACTGCCACCACCACCACCAGATGCAGAGAGATGTGAGAGGGAATGTCATCATGTGCCTCAGCTATGACCACCAGTCCACCACCACCCACCACCACCATTGTGACAATGTTTTCCATTACATGCCTTGATCATGCCAAGGCAGAGGGAGTCGAAAAGGAGAACACATCCATCAGGCACAGGCACAAGGCTTCTTACTATTGAAACTATAAAGTGAGTATGTGTACTAATGTTTTTCATGCTATTCAACTTCCTTTACCTGTGTGTTTTGTTTTCTGTTGCTTTTCTGAGCTGCAATAGTCAAACACATGCGGTCAACTTATTTTGTTTTTTACAGGTCAACAGCAAATGATTCTCCTTCGCTGAAGGTCTGTATCAATGGTACAGCAGCAGTGCTGTCTACAGGAACCTATGGGATATCCATTTCCAATTCATACTGGTAAGTATATCAATTTTATTTCATCTGTTACTTTTTTTTCATAACACTGCAACAAATCTGACTGATGATTCATAAACTAGGTGACATGTACATCACAAAAAACATTTCTGCAACATATCGTGCACTGTATTCCAAATCTGCAGCTGTGCAGCCATGACAGTGTTGAAAAAGTTGGACCCAGATTGTGTTACTTGACAAGATGTGGTTTTAAAATGTAACTTGAGTTGAGACGCAGGGACCCTGAAACAGTGCATTTGTTACACAGCCTGGTACTAAATTTATTTGTGATCTGATGATTGTAGTGGGACAGCTTGCTATCTGTGTTAATCCAGATTCCTGTGGTGGAACAGCCATGGCTTAAACATAATGTCATACCATTGCAATCAAGTTGTAATAAGTCCTTCATTTCTTTTTTTAGGAAACTTCCAGATGCTTTGTTGCGTCATAGTTGTCTTATCCAAAGAACTTCTTCATCATCATGGCCCCTCCCCCGGGCTGCGGAAGACATGCAACAAGCAGAAGTTGTTTCAATCGATGACCATGACCATCACTACCAGACTGGAAAAGGATGCAGATGAAACCTGTGAAGAAGTGCCCAAATAATAAACCGTTAATGAGACTTACTTGCCAATATGCTTCTGCTCCCCAAAAAAACAAATTCTGGTCAGAGCCAAAACGTCTGCAGGATTTCTCAGAAGTTCTTATTTCCCCTTGATCTTCTGTAAACTACGCAAACATAAAACTACATAAAAACACATTTTATAGGGTTGTCAGTTTGTGGTAAAAGGGTGAAAAAAACATTTAATTAGGGTGAGGGAGCTGTTCTACAAATCCAGTCCTCTTCATCACTCTAAAATATTTTGCATATAATAGAAGGACATCAGTATTTGTTTTAAGTGAAAAGACGTTCTATACAAAGACAAGAAAATGTAATAAAATTATCTCTCCTTAGTTTTAGATCTGCTTTTTTTTCTGTATTTCCTTCAATGGAGATGGTTATATCATTGCATGGCTCTCAGATTTAGGTCCCCCATCATTATTAGGCTAAGCATTGGTCATGTTTCTGGACAGTAGCAGAATGCTGTTGCTACTGCAGATGGGGGATACACTAACACTGCCTACATAACACAGCTGGCCACTGAGTCCTCATCTGTAATAACAGACATTACATTACAGCTACATTACAGCTTGTAAGATCATCGGTGGAGGCATGCGTCACGACTGCTCATGGAGCTGCCATGTGCATGGCAACCACATGTGTGCCACATTAACTGATGGGCTGTCTCCAAGTCTCAAAACTCACAAATACATGACACTTCAAAAGGTACTTCCAGTGACAGAAGGGGTACATTGTACCTTGAAGTTACAGTTACTGCTACCCATCACTGTGTAGTGTAATAGGCCTTCTGGAGGAAGGCTAGGTGTCCAATAGTACTTTGCCTCAGAGCCATGTGTGGGACCACTGGAACCTCAGTTAGGCAGGTACTCCAGGAAAATGTTAATCTGTGTAATACAAGCTCTGCCATGGGTGTGGACTGGAAGGGTGCTTGGGGGACATGGTCTGGGTGATAGGGCAATTAATACATGTGTGTGTGTGTGTGTATATATATATATATCTCAACCCCCCACAAAGAAAAAAAATATATATATATATATATATATATCAACTCTCTCAACTCACCAAGGCTACTATTAGTGTACACACAAAGGGTACCTTTCCATCCGGTTGAGGTGATGGCATTGCATTCGCAGGAATCGCAGCACACTTTGGACCAGCAGCAGTTTTCTCCCTGTCATCATTTCTGATGGAGTACTGAATGGATTCATGTCATATCATTCCTCCTTCATACAGTTTGGCAAGGTACTGTGCATCATGACATCATCATCACAGTATGTTAATTTTCTGGACACAAGATAGTTGCATTTTGGGGATGCAGAACAATTCTGGGGACTCTGTGTGACCACAGCACGCATGAGCAACTGCATAATAAATTCTGGGGGAGTCTGCATGTGGTGTAATGCTCCCATTTCACTTCATCAGCACTTGGGAATTTTCTGGACATAAGACAGTTGCATTTTGAGGATGCAGAAAAATTCTGGGGACTCTGTGTGAAAAAACTGCACGCACAAGTGACAGCGCAATAAATTATGGGGGACTTTGCATGTGGTGTAACACTCCCATTTCACTTCATCAGCACTTGGGAATTTTCGGGACAAAAGACAGTTGCATTTTGTGTGTTGTGATTGTGAGCACATAATGTCATAATTAAATTATAAATTAAAGCAGCAGTGCAACAATGTGGTGACAATTTTGACCTATACTTTTTTGTGCTATTTTACATTGCCAGCCACTAGGTACCTCCTGACTTGTATGATACCCTTCTTTTCACAATTTGTGTCTACTTTAGTACTTTTTCTCATGTCTGAAAAAAATAAAAGGAGCACTCCTTTTAATATAGCTTGGACCAGGTTTTCATCACTATTTTCAGCTGTTTTTGAACAAATATTATTCTGTGAGGTCAGAAAGCACTGCTTGCTGCATAATTGTTAATTTTACTCACAACAGAAGTGATATATAAACAACTGAGAGACAAAAACAGCGGAAAATACTGATGAAGACCTGGTCCACACCATATTGAAAGGAACAATCCTTTTATTATTTCAGACATGAAAAAAAAGTACTAAAGCAGACTCAAATACTGGAAAGAATGGTATCATACAAGTCAAGAGGTAAGTAAAGTGGCAATGTAAAATAGCATGAAAAAGTATAGGTCAAAATCTTCACCAGATTGTTGCACTGCTGCTTTAATATCTATTTCAAAAAAGAAATACTTCTGGAGCCTCAGTAATGTTTACTTTGTGGCAGGACTCGTGAAGTGTTTGTCAAAAAGCAGGACTGAGCAGTGCAAGTATGCTGTGCTAAACTGCATGTGTGCTGTCAGTGTTCTTTCCTGTATATGCAGACATTGTCCAGCTTTGTGCAAACATATATATGGTGTGACTTGTTGCAGTATATAAAGAATAAAGATAAGAAAGAATATATGATGTGCATTTTATTTGTACCGTCAACACTGGCTGATTAAGTGATATGGTATTTTTTCAGATGTCTCAGGTCACTGTGCACCTCAGTTACTCATAATGCACACATAACTTTGTGGAGATAATAGCACAAAAAACACATGCTCTCTTAAAAATCATGTGTGTAGTATGTGACTAAGGTGCATTCTGGCCAGACACCTCTGAAAATATATCATATCACTTAGTCCATTGATGATGATGGTGACCATAAAATGTACATTATATATTCTTATCTCTATTCTTTATAATATAAACACTGCAACATTTCAGCATATATATGCTTGCAAGAAGCTGGATAATGTCTGATGTCACACACACACAGACACACACAGGAAATAACACTGACTGCACACATGCAATTTAGCACATTATACTTCCACTGCTCAGTCCTGCCTTTCTACAGCCACTCCACAACAGAAAGTAAACATTACTGAGGCACTGGATTGTAATAACAGGGCAATAAGGAGCATGTATGTATGTGTATGTATATATTTAAAGGGAAGCAGTCAGTAACAGCAACTCCCACCCCCTGAAAGGCTTACCCTCTGGTTAAGCCTTTGAAGTATGCTCCGGCATTTTTCTCTCTCTGCAACATACTTTATTTTAATAGAGAAAAGTCTGTGACCAGGAAGTATGGCAGATGCTATGGGGCCTCCATTATGTGTAAAGGTGTGGCAACACACCATGCGCTTCAATACAAAAGTATTGAAGTGCATGGTGCATTGCTGCAATTTTACACATGATGGAGCCCCCATAGTGTTTGCCATATTTCTGGCTCATGGACTTTTCTCTATTAAAATAAAGTATGTTGTGGCAAGAGAAAAACACTGCAACATATTTCAAAGGCTTACCCGGAGGGTAAGCCTTGCATAGGGTGGGAGTTTCTGTTGCTATCTGCTTCCCTTTAAATTACTACTGTGGCCTTCCCTCTGTCTGTTATTAAACATAAACAAAAGATAAAACACTACAGCAGTGCTGGGAGGGGTGTGTGCTGAAATAAAAGCTAATAAGGGATCACCTGATGGTCCAGCAGCAGATGGAGTATCGACACAATCTGTAACTGATGTTGCTCTATTTGCTCCAACTGCTGCTGGACAGCACCCACCCTCTCATTATTCTCTTCCACCATGGCCCACAAAAGATCTATGTCTGCCTGAGTTGCAGGCATTGTTGGGTCCACTGGTGTGGGAACACCAGGTAGATGCAGTGGTGAGGATGGTGCTAGTGGCAGTACTGGAGCAACTGCTGCTGTGGCCCTCCTCCAGCTGTGATGAAGTACAACACCAGCACCCTCTGCCACTGCCACAGAACAGCCAGAAGATGGAGGCCTGACCTGTTCTGTGGCAGCCTGCCACCCCACCTTGTGGTGGTTCAACATATGGGTGCATTGGCCCCTGGTCCACAGATGTGTCCCCAGGGGCTATGGCACACCTTCACCCCACAAAGCAGACACATCACAAGGCTGCTTTCCCCCTGACACAGTTAAAAAAACTGCCAAATTGGGGAGCTGTGGGGGGAACCAGGCATCAGAGGGGCAGATGCACTGCCAGCAGCATGTTCATGGACCTGGGACTCCATCTGCTGCTGTGGAAGTGGTGCTGTTGGAGCTCCTGCAGCTTCTACTGGTAGTGGTGGTGGCAAACTTGCTGAGCATGGCACTGGTGGTGCTGCAGCTGCTGCTTCTGAAGAGGGGGAGGATGACCAAACACTATGGACCAGTCCAACACCACCTGGCTTTGGCCCCCACGCATGTGCACCACTCCCCTCCTGAAACAGGTCATATACTGTCCCTGATCCTCCATTACAAAAAAACAACACTCCTTCCCTCTCCGATGAGTCCTGACTTCACACACACTCACACAACACAGGCACACACACACACACACACAACAACAACAAAACTTATAAAACAAAGAAATCAGTCACCAAAAAGAAAAAAATTAACTGACAAAACAGTACAAAAAAAATTAAACAATTAGCTTTAAAAAAACTTTTGGGTTTTGAATCTGATCAACTTTTAGAACAAGCAGCCAAGAACTTTTCTCTCCACAAAATACTTCCTCTCTCTACCTCTGCAAAGGAGAAAGTGAAAGTATCTGTTTCTATGACTCACTCCCTTCCTGCCTGGCTAAAGCATGTGACTTACAATACTGTAAGCCATGTGATGTGTGTGTGGGGCTGCCTATATTGTTGTCATTCCGCCTTACTTCACGTTAAGGCAGAATGAAAATGCAAAATCATAACAAAGTGAAGTGAGCACTTTACAATGGTCACTCTGCGTAGTGCTGGGACAACACAAAGTAGCCACTTCGCATTCACTTCACTGGCGGAATTTAATTTCACTGCATCTCTATTCCTATACCATCCTTTTTTAATGGCAAATAAGTAATGCCCCGCTTCACTGGATTGAGGCGGCTACCCCATATCCCCTGAAAAAAACACTATACACCCTGGTTTGTATTCGTAGAGGAAGCATATATACAGTACTAAGATGATGGAACTTACTTAATAAAAACATTTTAATCATATACACCCTTTTGCATTTTGATAAGAATCATTTGTTCCATCTAGTAACTTTGTGTTGAGCCTCTGTTGAGATGATATCCCAATTAAAAAAACTCATATCACCAGAACCAAAATATATGCCCAATATCTTACACGGTGAGTTATCTAGTTGCACTCCTACCAGAGCCTGTGTATCTGTATACATATTTCCAATCTGAAGACATTTACTTTTTTGCAGTTTGACCTATGAGCCTGTTCCTCGAGTCAAGTAAATTAACATCACTTCTAGCACTTCACCAGAAGGCAGGTCTGCTAAAGCAACACATAAATCATCAGCATAGGCTACATACTTAACTTCATCATCCACATCACTAGAAAGAGATAAGCCAGTAATATTCATAAGAGAAGATATTTTTTGTAATAAAGGCTCTAAGGACAAAATATATAATAGCGGACTTAAAGGACATCCCTGGTGCACTCCTCTTGCAATTGTACAAGACTTATCTATCCATCCATTAATAAATGGGGCTGTATATGCTGTATCATAATAAGTTTTTAACCAGTCTATGAAGGGTTGGGGAAATCTGAATTGTTGCAAACATTGCCAAAGATAGGAATGAGCAACTTGGTCTAAATCCTTAGTCTGATCTAGACTAAGGAAAAAACCTAATATCTCCCCATTATTACCTCTTTCAAATAACTCCCTTCATATTACTAGACCATCCATAATCTGTCTGCCTGGAACTGGACAAAACTGTGTGTGGGGAAATTATGTCTGGAAGAACCACTGCAATACTATTTGCACATGTTTTTGTAAGAATTGTAATATCCAAATTCAGTAAGATAATGGGTCTCCAATTATGAAGTACCTCCCTATCTCCTGATTTATGCAGTAAAATTACTAGACCGCTATTTAAATTTTCTGATAAAGAGTGTTGTGTGAAACAATCACTAAACATTTGGGGCAATTCTGGCAATAATACCTGTCCAATCTGTGTGTATAGTTCATTTGGGATTCCATCTGGTCCTGGAGATATCCCAGTATGTAATTTTGCTATGACATTTTGTATTTCTAGTGTGGAAATTGGAGCATTTAAAGAAATAAGGAAATGTTCTGGAACCTGAGGGAGATTACAATCATGCAACCATTTCTCTATCTGAGATTCCCTTAATTGTGGGTCTGTAGAAAAGGTCTCCAAGATATATTTTTCAACTTCCTGTAATATTTCCACCCATGTAGATTGAATGGTCCCTTCTGCTGTTTTTAATTGTTTAATAGCTTTCTGTTTTTGTTGATGTTGGCAAGAATCAAATCGATTGCTAAAAGCTGGTTTTCCTTGGGTTCTGAACCTCTGTTCTATTTCTAAGGATTTCATCCTATTGTACTGTAGGTTAGTCATCTCATGTTTGATTTGTGCAATTCTGTCCTGGGAAATATCAACACCTTCAGTTTGTGATGTATGTAACTGAATGAGTTCTTGTCTGAAGGTACAGTAAGTGTCATTTTTAAATCTCCCCCAAATTTTCCCTATAGTTTGAACACATTCCTTGATATCTTTGTTGGTGTCCTCCCACCATACTTGTGTGGAATCATACAGAAAATAAACTGATTTTCTAGCAGTAAGAACATATTGAAAACCTTCTTGTACATCCGGTATCTCTAGTAATGAAAGGTTCGATTGCCAAAAAACAGGACCTCTAGAGGTCTCATGAAAATTTTAAATGGTTATTGATAGCATGCCATAACCAGAAGTAGCTACCAACTCACCTGTGTGTCTCTAAAGGACAGTGTAGGGGTTAAGAAAATGTAATCTATTCTAGTCTGTTTTTTTTCCCCTGGAAAAAAGTAAAAGAGGTTTTTTGATGTTGTGAACAAAAAGAGTCTCTGAGGCCTGTTTTATTAATTAAATCATTAAGAAAATTTGCATCACAATAGGATTTATCATTTTTAAAGCCCCTATCAGTAAGTAGTCTACTAATATTAAAATCTCTTCCAAAAATTATATTTTGACTTGAATATAAATATGGCTGGATCAGTTTAAGTAACTCTATCTGTAAGGCCTTTACTTGGGGAGCATAAACATTTATTAAATGAAAATCTTCTTCTTGAATCTTAACATCCAACAACAATGCTCTACCTGGAGCAATATCAACCAAATGAATACGTTTGAAATCTGATATTGTGAAACAAATACCTAAGCCATAACACAAGTCAATGCCTCCTGACCAGTAACACATGCCCCAAATCTATGATTTTGAAGCTAATGCAAAGTCATCTAGGTCATATAAATGAGCATCTTGCAAGAAAATAATATCATGCTGGTAATCTGAAAATAATATATATGTAGCCAATCTTTTCTTTTCTGACCTAATACTGTTTACATTTAAACTAGCTACAGTTTAGTCATATTTAGATATTGGTTGTTTCCAAGTGTTAAGTTACTAATGCTTTTTTTTTGAGCACTTTTCCTTAACCTCAACCTAGGCCCCATCCATTTCTTTTTTAAGGGTGCTTATACTGTATCAGATTGCTTTTCCTGCTCTATAGCAATATCCATCAGTGAGGAAGTACAAGAATCAGCATCAGAGTCCCCTTCCTCTTCCGTATGATCCTGCAATAATGCCTCATATTTGTTCAAAACTGGAATACCCTCAGTAGTGGTGCTAGACACAGGGATAGTAGATTTAGATAGCCACTTTGTTGGGATTTGTTGAAATTCCTACACAGTTACTGGTGGAGGGGCTATAGAGACAGTACCTTAACAGTCTGCTTCATTTGAGTGTTCCCAGGGGGGCTCCTAGATGTAGATGGTAAAATTTGGTCTTGTTCCAGAGTTGGGTGTTGTATACTAGAGGAAGAGGGGGGAGCCCTCTGTTTCGTATCCTCTGCATACGTACGAGTGGAAGTTGGGGGGGTTGATTCATAGGAAAAGGCTTGGAAGCAGCCTGATGTCTGAACAAATGGGCAGCATCTCTAGAAGCTTCAGAAAGGTAATAGTCTTGTATGCCATAATCAGCATCATCTGTGTTATGGGCTGCTTTGGGGCAATCCATGAAATTGCGCCCTACATCTCCACATAGGTTGCATGTAGGAATTTTGTCACAGTATTAACCTGAGTGACCCAGTTCTCCACAATTTGCACATTGAATAACATTACATGAATTACTCATATGTCTACTAGAACCACATTTATAGCATTTTCTCAGTTGTCCAGGATAGAAGATAAACCCTTTATCTTTTCTGAGAAAAAAGCAGTTTGGCAAATGTTGAAAATCAGCCTGTTGTTGATGTTGTTTCACTTTATGTGCCTCTCATTCCAGAACCCTTCACAATCAAAAATTGGTTCTGGCAGACCTTAGTCCTTACAATGCCTTTCCAACCAAAAAATGATATCCACTGCATTCACCCCTTCACTCCTAAAAAGCACAGTTATAAAACGAGCAGCTTGTTTAGTAAGCGGGATAACCCGAAAAGGTGCCCATAAAGGGTTCCTTTTTAGCAGAGAGTATTTAGCCCAAAATCATTCCAAAAGATCAGGGATTCTAAAACTAACATCAAAGGAATGTTCACCTGTGGTGTGAATTAAGGCATACACATCCACTGGCGTGAAACCTAGAGTCTGTTTCAGTAATATTTGACCCACATATTGCCTCTCCGGAGGCTCTTCCAAACCTCCTAAATAACATAATCTAATCACATTTCTACATTTAGCAGGTTCAATTTGTTTACTAAATCAGGCAGCAGCCTGAGTTCTAGGAACTAGACTCTCCTCATCGTCACCATGTGTGTTAACATCATCATCAATATTAATTGTCTTATCCTGAACTGGTTGTGTAGGACCTAATTGCTCTGTTCCAACATCTCCATGAGTGGCATCAAAAAAGAGTTCTTGCTACCCGGCCCGGTGGCGCTGAGGCCTGAGATGCTGGATGCCTTACCTTGTGCTATGCCGGCAACCCGTGTTCGGGAAGAAGCAAGGGCAGTTGGGGATTGGCAGGGGAGGAGGAGAAGGATCGAGCACCCATTGGGCTGCTCTCCTTCTCTGGGAGGGGAGGGGAGGGGAGGGTTTCAGACCTCACTGCTATACCACCACCTGGTTGACCACATGTGGTGGTGGTGCAGACAAGGGAGCAATTTCCGGGAGGGGTGGATGTCGGAAGAGGGCCTGAGCAATGGCATGTCTCTGCGTGCCTTTGTCTCATTTTCCCTCCTCGTGTTCCAATGTCTGCAGGAGTGGGGACCATAAAAAGTGAAAATCCCCATGGCGGAGACTGTAGATGGGTCCCTGCACTGGCTTGAGGTTTCAAGATGGCTGCAGGTGCTGGTGCATGCTCTTCCCTGAAGGATGGAGGAGAAGAGGGGACTCATCCACCCCACTGGGGGGCAAACCAGATGCTCTAGAAACACTGGAGAGCAGAGGCACCCATTAGGAAGCTAGTGCCACTCAGCTCCCTCTGATGCTAGCTGTGGGATGCATTATGGACCCTGAAGGTAGGGGTCACCATGGAGTGTAGGAGGATAAAGAATAAGTTAAAAAAAAGACCTCTTACTGTAAGCCTAAAGGTGAAAATGATATACTACCTTCTTCCATCTGAGTAGTACTGCTGGTATGCAACATGGGAGCAGGAGGGTCCATGTTTATCTGTTCCACAGGCCATTGTTTTGGAGTTAATTCTCCCCGGTACTCTGGGTTAGAGACCCACTGCCCCATCTCAAGGCACATTCATCTGGCTTTTTGAAATGCTGTCTCAGGCATCCACTGCTCCAGTGTGCTTCTAGTCTGTACCTGAGCAATCAAGCCTGAAGAATTCTTCCCAGGAGTGCCAAAAACAAATAAGGGTTTACCCGGGAGCTTGGAAATCAAAGCCGAATCCACAGGTACACTGTGCTGAGCTTTCTTGGTCTCCTCCAATTGTTGTTTTACTCTTAGATAATCTCATTCCGCCTGACAAAGTTCATCCATTAAAAGCTGTTTGCAATCCATAGAAAGCTTTGGCAATTTCTCTGAAAGAGGTGTGCCATCACTGGGGTTTACAGAGACACTCTCTGAGCCTTGTGGTAATTTCTGAGGAACCCCTTCTTGCTCTATAAGCACTGCATTTTCCACATTGCCTTCCACAGCAACATGCAACTCCACAGCCATCGCCATACTGTTTTCAACGTCCAACTGTGTGACAGCACCCCCTGCCAAAAGAGATGGGGAATTTCCCCCAGTGTTCTGGCCAAATTTCCCCCATTCACTAAAAATACCTCCAACAGCTTAATCTGGTTCAAGGTCAGTTGGCATTCATCTCTATCCCCTCCCCCCGGTCATGCTTGAAAATAGGCAGAATTTGTCTGGTGCACTTACCCAGTCAACAAAAACTAAATAAATAAATAAATAAAAATAAAATAATGAAGATAATATCTTGTTTTTGGAAGCAAGACTTTGGACATGATGTCTCTTGAACTGTCAGCACTTGAAGAAGCAGGAGAAAGTGTGTCATTGTTTTTTTCAACATATTCAGCACTGGCTGACTCTGGCTTTTGGTTGTTGGACTCTTTGTGATGCACAGCTGGTCCAGTATCAATGGAGGCATCAGTTGGCTCTGGTTGTTGCCACCCATGGTGGCAGGATTTCTTGAATGAACCACCTTATCTGATTACTTACCAAACCTAACCTGACCAGACAGTCCCTATTACTGCTGGTCTGTCTGACCTGTGTGTGGATGGCATGGGATCATAATGTTGCAAGACATTATGCCACATGGAAGAATTGCACAGCCAATAAAGCGCAATTTCTGCCATGAGGCATAAGTCTTTTTTCTCTGTGGGGGCTCTGCCACCCACACCCCCCCATTATGGGCAGCTGTGCCCCCCAAACATCCCAACTAAAGATTCTCAACTCTGGGGGGAGGATTCAACTCGGGGAGCACACAAGACATGTAAAAATAAAATATTCTGGGACCATGAATCAAACCCGGTCCCAGACGCAGTGCCTGGGTTCCTACTGCTGTTGCTCAGTCCTGTGAGCCACGGCAGCTGCTCAATGGAACCCGCTCCCAGCAGAGGTCTTATCCTCTGTCTGGGAAAGTGCTACTGGTGCAATACTGCATACAGCAGTATACACAGTATTGTACCAGTAGTGCTTACAGACTACACTGTACCGGGTTAGCCATAATGTCTTACATTATTAAGTGTGTGACATTATGACCTGGTGGGGGGGGGGGGGGGACAGGGAGTGGATGTAGCTGTTATAAGGATATCATGCTCACATTTTTAAGTATTTGCCAAATCACTGGTTCCCAATGTTTAAGTGAACTTGACTGACCCAGAACAATGTTTTTCCCACACGTATTGCAACATGCTTTCAGTAGATTCATGGTATCATCTGTAAAATACTCCCACACTGCAGAAGATGTGTGTGTTTGCTTTTAGGTACAGTGAACTTGTGATATTGAATTATATGGCAACTGTGAGATTTTTTGGGGGGCGACCATGGATTTCCAAGCCTTTGGATAGGCTTGGGCAGGGCAGCAGATATGAGATAGATAGATAGACAGATAGATAGATAGATAGATAGATAGATAGATAGATAGATAGATAGATAGATAGATAGATAGATAGATAGATGGATGGATGGATATACTGTATATATATATATATATATATATATATATATTATGGCAGCACAGTAGTGCTAACATAGTTAGGGTTGAGGAGCCATTTACATGTTAAACCTAACATTTTGCACCTTAATAACTTTGCAACTGTTCAACGGATGTGCCTGAAATTTAGAATACAAGATCAAGAACTGTACACCTTGGGATCTGTCAACTTTTGTACTGTTCGAATATACGGCTGTGGAGTTATTAAGCGTGATCTGCGAGCGCGTTTACACTTTTTTGCAATTATTTGGTCATCTCTACAGGTTGCACAGTTTGCACGACTGGTCCAAAATCTTCAGGGAACATGCAGCCGGGGTCCCTGATGTGCCTTTTGAAGATTTCATGAAAAAATATTAAACGGTTCAAAAGTTATTCAAAAAACAGTTTTCCATTATACGTCAATGGGAAAAGTTAACAAAAAGTTCAACACTTTCACAAATGCAGTTTTTACTTTTGCAAATGGGCCTTTTACTTTCACAAATCCACAATTTTGTTTTCAGTTGGTGATCAGAAAAATGCTTGGCATTTAAATTTGGGACCCTCTAGCAACACAATTCTTTTTGTGTTTACCTAGTCGGACACTGAGGATGTTAGGCATGTCTTTATTTTGAGGTTAAACACCCTAGAAATATGTTTTTCAAGTTTCTGGAAAAGTACTTTCACAAAGTAGTGTCACAATCATGAAAGTGTTGCAAATTTTTGAGGAAGCTTTTGAAAATTGCTACACTACTTTTCCAGGCTACGGCAAAATGATAGCAATTCTTTGCCACCCTGCTGCAAAAGAATGGTTTGTTTTTTTGGGCTTAAATTTGGAGGGAACACAGCCAACATCTCACAGATGTGCCTTTCAGCATTTTGGTGACAAAATATTACAGGGCGACAAAGTTACAGCACTCCAAGATTGACGCTTTTTCCCATAGGATAACATTACGGTGTCCGCCACATTACAGGAATCCTTTGCCGCCTTGTTGCAAAATAACGGTTTGGTCTTTTGGGCTGAAATTTGGAGGGAAGAAAGCCAACATCCCACAGATGTGCCTTTCAGTGGTTTGGTGAAAAAATATTACATGGAGCCAAAGTCATCGCACTCCAAACTTCTCTTTTTTCCCATTGGATTACATTACGGCGTTCTCCGCGCCTTTGGGGCCGTGTTGAAAGCGGTCTAAATACTTAGATCTTTGCCAGAAAATGCTTAGCCCCTAGTGAGGATTAAGTACAAAACTAGCCAGGAAAGTCATACATCATATGACTTTTAAAGTTTTTTTCTACGTCGTACATTTCCTGAAATATAAGCAATTTAGTATTCCAACTCCTCATTTTCTGCTCCGAGACACATTATTATGCATACATTCTTTGTACTCACTGTCTTTCTCTATGCAGCTTTTGAGGAAAATCAGCCTGTGCACTTATATTACTGTTACCCTTACCGTTTCCACTTGCGGTTCCGTACCTGTTTCAAGTACCGTGCCCGTCTATGGCACCATGTGCATTACCCTTTGCGTTTTCATTTGCACTTGCATTTGCATTATTTTAACCATTTGTGTCTACATTACTATTTATCTTTCTGTTTTGCTTTGTGTCACCATGCGCATTACCATTTGCATTTGCGGGCACCATGTTACTATGTGAAAAGACATCACGTGGTGGGGCCCCGTGCTTCCGCTGCTGCATTACATTCACTATTTCTCATTATCATTCTCAAAAAGAAGGGAAATTAGAGGCAAAAACTCCATTTAATGCATTAGTTAGGGTTGTTCCACAGTGACAAAAGTGAGGAAATTTGGTGTTAGGGTTGAAAGCTCCTCTTTGACCCCCCTTCACACCCCCAACTGGTATCGGGGTGCACGTTGGGGTTGTTGGTCCTAACTCTCACCCCATTCTCCTATACCTCTGCTTCTTCACACATCTGATGGGGTGAGAGTTAGGGCCGACAACCCCAATGCACACCCCGATGCCGGTTGGGGGTGTGGACAGGGGGGTCAAAGGGGGGCTTTAACCCTAACACTGAATTTCCTCACTTTGTCAATGTGGAACAACCTAACTAATGCATTAAATGGAGTTTTTTGCCTCTAATATATATATATATATATATATATATATATATATATATACACTTTGCAAAACAAAACTGTATTAATGCACCAAATTGTGGAAATTTGGTATTATGGTTTCTAGCCCTAACTTCTCATCTGTGCCTCCCAAGCAGCAAAAGGAAAAGACATTAGGGTTCTGAGTCTCCAGGGCTTTGACAAATCAGTGGAGGTGTCTTCCCAGGGTTGCTGACCCTAAAGCTGACCCCTTCCCTCTGCCCAGATCCTTCTCTCTGAAGCAAAGGGTACAGCTCCAAGCCAGTGCCTCATACTGATATACTCTTAAAAGATAGAGAAGTACATCTTGTCATATGTTGCCAATACAATATGTTGTAGCATTGTTCACATTATGTCTGACTTTGTTTGCTCAGGGAACAGGGAGGGCATTATGGTTAACAGCCCCCAGAAAGACCACACTGCTGACTTGCCAAGACTCCAAAGACCCAAAACCCATTTTTTTTTCTTTTGCTGCTTAGGGTGGGGGGTGAGGAGTTAGAACTGGAAACCCTAATGCTACATTTCCTTACTTTAGTTGCATTACCTGGAACCCTAACTGGTGCATTAATGCAGTTTTTTGCAAAGAATTTCCTTTCTTTGTGAGGCAGTGGAATTGTGTCTTCATTCACACAAGTTCCTTAACATGAACACATGAAAATGCACAGGGCCAAAGGGAAGAAAGGGAAGACTAGCAAAAACAAGATTCCAATACACAACCCCCACAAAAAAAAACACGGCACATATTCAAAATTAAACAATTTAACTGCCTATTGGATTTTCTTACTTTAAACTCCATGAAAAAAGGGGGTCCTCTTAGTTTTCAGATTGTAATTCCAATGTGAGCAAGCTATAACCCCACTTCATGGTGGGACCCATTTGGTATAGTCCCTACACTAACCGCTCAACTCTGAAATGCCTGCAGTGGCTACTCATAAATATAGAGTGCATTGCCTAATTGGCTCCTTTTAAATAAAGTGCTCAATTTCACAGGTGGTGGAAGGGAGCATGCTGAAAGGAGTGCCACACTTCCCCAAATTAGTACGCTCTGACCTCTGCATTGCTCACAAAGTATAATTCACATACCTACTGAGGGGTGCTACTGGTGTGTGGTATATAAAAAACCAAAACAAGATTCCAGTGCACAACACCCCCCCAAAAAAGGGTGCTTTTTGGTTGTCTTTAGAGTTTTGGGAGTTGTGGTACTCCTTTCAGCGTGCTCCCTGTCACCACGTGTGTAATTTCCTGGGTGGAAGCAGTTTATTTAAAGGAGCCAATTAGACAATGCACTTTAAGCCAAATCCCAGCACTGTCTCTTGCAGCCCCCCATGTGGGAGCTTGGGGGATGAAGCCCCCTGAAGAAAACACTTACTTGCATTGGAAACCAGCAGCCAACTGCAAAATGTTTCACTCTCAGGGCGTTCTACAAAAATGTTGTCGAACACCCATTGTGGATCCATTTCACACTAGAAGTGTGAAAACACATCTTGCCTAGGATTTAAAAAGTGACACAAGAGACACCTGTCATATTTATGAGGTGGTGTGAAAAAATGCCTATTTTGAAATATATAGAAAATTAGTGAAGTTATGAGTGAACATTGATATATTGAAATATTCACTCATAACTTCATCATTTTACCATATTTGATTACCAAATTTTCAGCATAGCCTTCTTATAACCCCACCTCATGAACCCAGTAGGTGAATGTTTTCAAATCCCTAAATAAATATCAATCCAGACCACAGGTGTGAAAAAACGTTCTGGCCAGTATTTGAAAAACAACAGCTGTCACATTCATGAGGTTGTGTGAAAAAATGGCTATGTTAAAATGTTGGCATCAAAATATTGAAAATTACTGAAGTTATAAATGAGCATAGAAAAATTTCAATGTACCATACGCCATTGTTGCTTTTTAATATTTTTTTTTTATTTTATCTTTTTATTGAAATTCGAGTATATAAGAAAGCACACATCTAATACAGTAGAAGACTATCTTCCATGTAAGGTATAAAATATCACTTAACGAAACACAATATTTAGGGTAAACATATTGGAGAAGCCTTATATACATGTATTGATAATAAAACACAAACCTAGACAGGATGTAAGTGGAGAGCAGAAGGGTTACAATCAATAGGGTATTATAGGATCAGAAATAGCAACCATGTATGAAATACATGCTAGGGCAGGCTATGGCAAGGCATTCAGGAAATTGCAAAAAGTGATAAATGTGGTAATATGAACAAATGTTCAGTAATGGAGAGGTAAACATAAGAGAAAAGTGTGCAAGGAAAGAAAGAAGAGAGAAAAGCAAGGAAGGAGAGAGGGAGAAAACAGGGAAGAAGGGAAAAAGAGGAGAAATCTGTGCACAAAAGTTTTGAGAAAACCTAATCTGAAAACAAAATCAGAAGGAGGGCTAAATATCTCTAAAAGTTAGGGTCTAGAAGAACTAGGTTCGATGTACTTGAAGTAATCCTGCCAACATCAGTCATATACAGTGAGTCAGTTATGAGTAACATGAGATAATCAGTCTAGGGAGGCATACTGAGAGAGGCTTTGAAGAACATCTGAAAGAGAAGGCATCAGAGTTGATTTCCATTTCATAATAATCAGACGGTTGACCGGAAGAGAAAGTATGTTTAGCCATCTAATATGTGCATGTGAGAGGAGACAGCTATTGGGGATAAGGATGCCTAGAAGGAATAGCTTGGGGTCAAAAGGTAGCTTGTGTCCTGTTACTCTGGAGGCAAGTAAACAAACTTTATGCCAGAGCTTATTAATGGGAGTGCAAGACCACAAGATATGAAGTAGATCCCCATTGGCCAAATTGCTGCACCAGCAATTATTATTTAATAAGCCCATTCATTGAAGCACAGAGGGGGTTCTATACCAAAGATGTAGGATTTTAGTTTGTATTAAAGAACTACGGGCACCTTTAAAGGTATTATGTGCAATACTCCAACAATTACGCCATTGTGCATCTGAAATATTGTAGTTAAGAAGAGTACTCCATTTATTTTTGGACTGTATAGACTGATCGGGTAGTTTATCAATAATGTCTTTGTAAATGGAGCTATTTAATTTTACTGATAAATTAGTCCAGTGCAAGATGTATGGGTTTAGAGGAGTATGCCTATACACTAAACCAGAGAGAGAGAGAGAGAGAGAGTAAGCTGCCCGAATTTGTAAAAACATCCAGAAGTCCTGTTTAGGAAGTTTCCATGTGACCTGCAAGTCTGAGAATGATCTAAGAGTGAGTGAATTCTGGTCCAAGATATCTCCGAGAAAGAAAATGCCTTTGTTCCTCCATGTACGACAGAAAATTGGGTGATCTTCTAGAGTGAGCAGTGGATTGCCCCATAAGGGGGCATAAAACCAGGGTGTTGGATTGGATTTCAGAAATTTGTGGGTTAGTTTCCAATAAAGAACAGAGGATGATATAGTCGGGTGAGATTTTAGTTTAGAGGAAATAGGATTAAAAATGAAGGAAGTGGTAACTCCTCCTGGGCAAAATGCAGATTCCATTGCAACCCATAGTGGTGAATGAGGGGAGGGTTTCTGAAACCATTTAATGGTTTGGGCCTTTGAATCAGGGGAGTCCGAATCCCTCTTTTTTCCCAATGTGATTGAAGTTTGTTGCATTTAAATCTCATGGTTTCCCATCCCAGATAAAGCTACCTATTAATTTATCTATTTTAGCAAAAAAAGAGGATGGTAAGACTAAAGAAATATTGACAAAGAGGTAAAGAATCTTGGGAGAAATGGACATCTTAATGGCTGCAATTTTCCCCATGAAAGAGAGATTAAAAAGCTTTCATCTGTCCAGAATTGTTTTGATGTTATCAAATAAAGGGTTAAAGTTAATGTCCCATATCTTCCCTAAGTTACTAGTAATTTTGATTCCTAGATATGTTATACCCTGTGATGAACAGCGGAATCCAAGAGGTATGTTCATAAAGGCTTTAAAGTGGTCGTTAAGGGACATAGTTTGTGATGTGCCATAATTCAAAGCAAGACCAGAAGTTTTAGTAAAATTATTAAGCAAATCAACCAACAGGGGCCCAGCCTCATTCAGGTTTTCAAGTAAGATTAAGAGGTCATCCACATAGGAGAGAGAAACATATCTTGAATTGCTCACAGGTATGCCCATAATGCCAGAAGATTGACATAAACAAGCAGTAAGGGGTTCCCTGGCTAAAATAAACAGGGAAGGTGACAGGGGACAGCCTTGTCTAGTTTCCCTTGCTAGATGAAAGTAAGAGGAAAGGGTGGAATTAGTAAGTATTTTAGCAACAGGGCAGTTATATAATAGCTTGATCCAGGAGCAAAAGGTATGAGAAAGACTGAAATAAGATAAAACTTGATGAAGTTTAAGGAATCAAAGGCCTTCTCAGAATCAATAGCTATGGCTGCAGCTGGTGCCTTGAGGGATTTGACTTTGTGAATTAAATTTAATAAGGAACATAGGTGATCAGAACCAGATCTATGTTTAATAAAACCAGCTTGCAAACAATGAGTTAGCTTGGGAATCAAGGATTCAAGTCGAGAAGTTAGTAGTTTAGCAAATATCTACCCATCTGTTTTTAATAAATAAATGGGCCTGTAACTTATGCAATGAGTTGGGCCTTTTTCTTTCTTAGGGATTAGGGTTATGATTCCTTTGGTGCAAGATGGGGGATGCTTGCCAATATTGGAAGCTTCTTGATAAACATTAAGAAGAAGGGGACATAAGGTGTCAGAAAACATTTCATAGAAATCGACAGGGAATCCGTCACCCCCAGAGGATTTGCCAAATTTCAAGGAAGACAAAGCTTTCTGGATTTCCTGAAGTGAGAAGGGTTCATCTAAAGAATTTATTCAAGAGTAGAAAGATGAGGAAGATGTAGTGATTTAAGGAACTGTTGAATTTGTAAAGTAGATGGATGATTTGTGTTAGAGTATAGTTTTTGATAAAAGGTTTTCATGATACGATTTATTGAAGGGTTGTCGGAGTGAATTGTACCCTGTTCATCTTTTAGGCTTAGGATGTGTCATTCCATTTGTTGTGCTTTGAGTTGGTAAGAGAGGAGTTTCCCAATTTTATCGCCGTGTTCCCAAAACTTATATTTAAGTTTAAACAAGGCCAATTTGGTTTCACGAGAAGTTAATTTGTTAATTTTAACTCTAATCTGAAGAATTTCAAGATGAAGTTGAGAATCAGGACAGTGCTTATTAGAAGAAAAGTATAAGATGATTCGTAGATCTGACCGACCCAATCTTTTATAAGTCTATGAACATTCTTTGCTAATAACTTTGTTTCTTGAAGGAAAGCAATTTGTGTTTTATGTTTTTTGAGATGTGAAAGAATTTGCTTCTGCTTACAAGGAGAATTAAGTCCCTTCACATTCCATGTATATAGAAGCATTTATGCAACAGGGATCAGGATAAAAACTGTAGAATAAAACCATTTATCTTCGCTGCTATGGTAATAAATTTATTACCATAGTAGCTCATTTATCTACACAGTTCTCTTCAGAATTCATTTAGAATGGTCAGCCTCAGAAGCAGTACTAACCATATTTAAATGTGAATAACTTAAAAATGAAAAAAGATAACATGATACTGTGAGCACGAAAATTGTTCAGCACAAAATTATCTGCAAAATGAATAATGTTTCATTTATATAAACCTTGTAAATTGTGTATGATTAGCAAGAAAACAGAAGAAAATGTAATTTTATGTTCACTTTTTTGACAAACAAATATGAATAACTTTAAAACAAAAATGATAGCATGGTACTTTGAGCACGGAAAATGTTCAGCAAAAAAATATCTACAAAATAAGTGGTGTTTCATTTATAGATACCATTTTTGTTTTTTATAATTAACAAAAAACATCATAAAATTCAATTTTCTTTTCCCTTTTTTTGACAAATTATTTACACCTACCAAAATCAAAATGTTCACACAACATCTAAACCTGTTGCAGCGGTTCAGTGTGTAATAATGCATTTATCTTATACAGTTTCCAGTGACCTCTTGTAACTCTCACTCGTGCCTTCAGCACTCGTGAGGTTACTTGAGGTCACTGGAAATTGTACAAGATAAATGCATTATCACACACTGAACCGCTTCATATCCCTTATGTCACTCATATTGTTAGTGTTAAAGAAAGAGAATAATCACTGGAGTGTGAAGGGAAAAATAAATGAGGCAGAGGATGATTAGAATGCAATATAGAGAGCTTACATATATGCAGAGAGTGGCAGGAACATTCAAGCCAAAACAAAGTTAGATGTATGATACATGAGTAGCACAGATATCTTATTAAAGTTAGAATAGTGATGGGGAAGGAGAAAAGTCATTATCAACAACAACACTACTAGTAAGCTAAATAACAAAGAAAACATTTTATGGGTGTGAGGAGATATGAATCAGCCAACTGGCTAAGAGACTCTCTCACCACAGTCTGGGGCATCTATGTAGGGAGGAGACTAGGGAGGACTGGTTATAAATATTGTCCCAAACCTAAGTCTGATCCCAGTAATATAATAAAGTAAGTATTCCTGATAAGCTAAATAGAAAGGGAATAATACCAAGAAAGGCAGGGGACTGTATAAACCTCAGCTTAATTCTAAGCTAACAGGACAAGATATAAGGATAAAGCTAAACATCAGGACTTATTTATAAACATTGGTAGTAATAGTACAAGATACACCAACTCGAAATAACAGTAAATTAAAGAATCATATACGAGATGCCAGTACAGCCTAGACATAGAGCAAGGAATTCAGGGAGCCAGGTGGAATGCAAATGAACAAATATAAAAGGAAAAGTAGATCATTACCACATTAGAGTGACTCTGAGTATACTTTGCACTGCAACAGAATAAGTACATAATAAATACAATATTGAGGGGAAAAGAAGAAAGGGGAGGTCAATTTAATCCCTTACGCTCTGAGGCAAATGCAAATCGGGATTATGTGGAGAGGTATAGGCTTCGGTGATAACTGTGGACAGAAGAGATAGTCATAGTAAAGATCAGCTCCAATTACTCAAAAATCGCCTAAATAGGTGTTATATGGGGTGACTAGGTCTAGAAGACTTGGCCCAATGAGCCCCAAAACAGGAGGGACCACACAGCCGTGGATTTCTATAATATCTGTAGGTTTCGAGTGAAATAAGGAGCATAAGGAAGATGTAGATTGACAATCCTTTGCAACAGTACACTAAACTTAGCTCACCTCTTTGAGTGCAAATGATAGTTCCATATTGTAAACAGGAGGTAGTAAGAATAATGGAGCGTAGGGAAGGAGACAGATTAAATGTAGTTGCCAATAATACTTAAGAACCTGTCATCAGGAGAGGGAAGGGGTAAGTTGCCTTGTAATATATAATAATTCACATATGAAAAAACAAAAGGCAATAATCAGGATGCATACCGATTGAAGATATGCAACTGAACAGCCAAAAGACTATAAACCTGATGCACTGCTAAACTGGAAAGTAAAAGGCTAGATATAGAGAGCTTGTTTAGTGATGAGGTAATGTATAAGATCTAACACTACAATAATGGGTTAGAAAAGCATTGCTGATATACCAAAGTTCCCTTGAAGATCTTTAAGCTGCTCATTTAAACACTGCAACAAAAGTAAATTGATTGTGCTGCGAGATAGCCTTTGCTTTCTGCACCCACAGGAGCAGAGCAACCAGGTAGCATAGACTGTAGAGAGGGCGGCTAGGCAGAAACAGTGCACTGGCACTCCCTTTAGGTATCCTGGAAGCAAAACCTACCAAGATATAGCAACTGTGACCATATTACTGACCATATAAGCTCATGACACCTTAGATCTATTAGCAGGATTGTGACTATTGATGTTCTTGCTTTTGGTCTTTGCCCTACATTTCTTTTTGGGTGGCTCTAAGGATGTGAGTGGGGAACTTGCAACAACTTTTGCCCATGAAGTATCGGCAGAAATACATCCCTGAGGCACAGGGCCCAAATTAGAGGGATGTTCGTCTGAAATTTTCTGGGAAAGATCCTCCTGCGAGGTGTGCATGTCAACCTCCAAGAGAGCAAACTTATTGCTCAAGGGAATAGAGGGGTTGATTTGAAGGTGAGAGGCTGCAGCTTGGGGTGTTTGGGGTGAAACCTTGCTAGAACAGCATGAAAGTCTTGAAGAAAAATGCCCCACAGAAGCTTCTCATGCAGCCATGTTGATTGCCTTGGGTCAAATCAGCTGGCGGGCGTTGCTGCTTGAGCGTGCCCTGGCCACACGTGCCTCAATATTCCTGTACCTCATTGTCCACCCTGCATGGGGATTCCAAAACTGTGTTCGGGTTGCCAATTGCTGCTGAACCTCCCAGGGTAAGATTTCAGATAGTTGGCCAAGGCATCAGGGGTTTCAAAATCCTTGAAGGAAGAGCCTGAGAAAAGGCACAGTGTCACGGGGTAACGTAGAGCAAATTTAATGCTTCTTTGGTGGAGGATTTGTTTAAGTGGATTTTAGGCCTTCCTTCTGATGGTTAAATCTTTTGAAAAGTCTCTGTAGATGGAAATATTAAACTCTTGCCCCTGAAGTTTCCCCATTTCTCTGGCTCGTTTCAGTATTAATTCTGTGTGGGAATAGTTCAAGAAGCGAGCAATGATAGGCCTTGGTCACTGGTCTGATGTTGGCCTGGGACCCAGAGTGTGGTGAGACCACTCAATGATTAATGTTAGTTCAGGAGGCAGTTTAAGCATTGCAGACAGCACATGTAATAAAATCGCAGTAGTGTCTCCTAATTCTACACCTTCAGGGAAGCCAAAAAATCGTAAATTGTTGTGACAATTACGATTTTCAATATCGTCAATTTTGGCTCGTAGGGATTTAATAGTTCGATCTTGATTGCGGACAGTAGCTGGAGGTCATGAATAGTAGTGGTGTTACATGCCGTTGCTTTCTCATTAAATGCAATTTTCTGGCTAAAAGTTTCAAGAGTGGTCACATTCTGTTGGGTGGAGGTTTTTGGATCATTAATCTCAGCCATCAGTTTAGAAAACATTACTTTCACTCTAGCAAGTGAGCTTTTCTGTACTTGGAGATCTGCCATAATGCTGAAGGATGAGGCCTAGTATGCTGCAGTACGGTGTAGAATAATTGAATCTAAGTAGATGATGGATCAAAAATGACTTACAAACTGTGTCAGGCAGTAAGATTACAGGATGGTCACAGGAGTTGGTACCAAAGAAAGGTCTGGTGAAGGCTGGATGAGGTTAGATTGCAGTCATTCCTGCAGAGATTCTGAACTATGCTGCCATCTTCTGCCTGGTCACACCACGCCCTCCGCTTTTTAATATTTTGACCCCAAATTTTCAACATAACCATCTTGTGAGCCTACCTCATAAGCAAGGGTAGGGAACATGTTTAAATCCCTCCCAAAAGGTGATGTCTCGTAAGCTGTTCTTGTATGCAGTTCATGTTATTGTTTAGCTCATCATTCTCGCTATCTTCTTATTTTTAGCTCTGCTTTGTTACTTATTGTACTTCTGTTTCTGACATGGAACCTTTGTAAATGAACCTATGGTTCAAAGGTACTTGTAATCCTAGACCATAATAAATAAAATGAAAAAAAAAAAAAATAGGTGATGTCACAAAGTGACCACAAAATCACCCTTTAGACCAGATTTGCATAATTCCACTACCATTGGTAATGAGGTGGGGTCCCAAAAAGGCCATGTTGAAAATGTGGTGTAACAATATTAAAAAATGACAAAGTTATGAATAGATGTCCACACCCCATTGAAATATTAACCTGGACTGGTTCTGAGCGTGCCCAGCAGGGTATCAAACATTTATGCAAAAGACCGTACTGAGCATGCTCAGAACCAAAATTTCAAATTCTTATAATCTGAGAATGGATTAATATTATTTTCACATAACCAATGAAAGGCACTTTTCTAGAGCAAGTCCTTTTTATACTAAAAAATTCCAGACCAAAATTCCAAACCATCTAGGCTGAAGGCCATGAACAAGAAAACAGCAAAAAAACTTAGGTTTTCCTGAAAATGCACTATCTGGATCTCAGACTCTGCACTTCCCACTGGAATGAAACTTGACAAATCAAGAGACCATTACCCCAAACTGTGCATGCAAACTTTCATGCAATTCCATTGAATGGGGGCAAAGATATTAAGAGGCAAAGTTAGGAGTTTAACATTGAACAGCCTACTCAACCTGAACTACAGTGGCGCTAACGTGCCACTATAATACATATATATTATAGTGGCACGGTAGTGCCACTATAGTTAGGGTTGAGTACCCCATTTAAGGTTAAAGTGTGAAATTTTGCACCTTAATAACTTTGCCACCATATGACAGATTTATCTGAAATTTGGCAGGCACAGTGCAGTAGCATTGGTCTTGGGGTCTGCCAAGTTTCATACCGGTTGAATATACGGTTGTGGAGTTATTAGGCAACATTCTATAGTGCATTTATGCTTTTTTGCACATTCTTTGCTCGCGTCTACAGGTCGGATGGTTTGCCGATGCCGGTTGGGGTGGTGGGTGGGAAGGGGGTTTCAACCCTAACATCAAATTTCCTCACTTTCGTCACTATGGAACAACCCTAACTGATGCAATAAATGGATTTTTTTGCCATGTGTATATATATATAAAATCATAGTATAATCTGATATGATCTACTGTATGAGAAGATAATATAAACTGTTACATTCTAATATTATATATGAGAAAATAATATGACATGATATATGGCAAGGCAAATTTCATTCAAAAGACACCCAGTCCTGAAGGCTCTGGGCACCGTACATAAAACCAACAGAACACGACATCAATAAATGAGATAATCATAAAACTACAATACAATTAAATATAGTTCAATAAATAAATAAACAAAAGAAATCAGGACCGGTAATATAACAAGTCAGTATAGGGCAATATTTAACTTGCTGGGAAAAGCCTGCTCTAACAAGAAGGCCTTGAGGCATGCCTTAAATACCTCCTCCAAAGGGCCTCCCTTATTGATGTAGAAAGTGAATTCCACAGGACTGGGACGGCGACACTAAAAACTCTGTCACCAGCAGTTTTAACCTCGTCCTGGGAATCACAGAGAGGCCCCTCAAGGAGGAACGGAGGGAGCAGACTGAGGCAGCAGGCATAAGAAGGTCCACCAGGTAACCATACATAAGAAGCTAATATAATCTGATATAAAATGATATGATTAGATAATATAACCTAATATTATATATATAGATATATATACATATATATAGAGAGATAGATCTCTCTCTCTCTCTCTCTCTCTCTCTCTCTCTCTATATATATATATATATATATGATAAAAATATAATTACATACATCCTCATTTTCATTATTTTATATTTCTTATTAATGTGACTGGGTCACTGTGGATGTTGTGATTACTACCCCTGCTGTAGGCTCAAAAAAATGTAGGCACCTGGGTTATTTAAGACCATTAAACTCCTGATTGTGATTTGTTCCCAATATTTAAGTTATCTCCATGGTGCCTCCACCTAGAGAAATGTTTAAGTGGGTCTGGTGTCAGTATGGTACAACCTCCTGGGCTGCAGTACCTACTGAACTCCCACCAGGACCACTCCACCCAGCCATCTTCTTCCTCTTCCTACACAGACCAGTTCTGTCTATGAAACTCAGTCCTATCTGCCCTACTCAGCACATCCTGCCATACAGTTCTGAGGGGTGGCAATAACCTGTATCAGGCTGTTGTACCAGCAAGGTCATTTCCATTACAGTCCCCAGCTGCAGAACAGCACAAGTCTCTTTCAGTTGTTGCAGCCTAACATTCTTTCATGCTGTGCTAGCACAAAATTACAGTGCCTCCTTTTTTGTAGCAGCAGTACTGATTCTCAGTCTGTCTCTATATCTCAAGCAGATGCAAAGACATCATTTGCTATGCTTCACCACTCTTCTTCTCCCTGCAGTCTCATGTAGACTGAATGGGTCTTGCCACAGACCCTGCTGTTCACTGGGAAATGTCATTCACCATTGGTCCACAGGAACTGTCAATCATTCTGGAACCAGACTTCAGGTCCGTCACTCAGTAGATGACTGACCAGAAATTCATTCAAGGAATCCTGCAGTCCTCCAGTGTGTTAAGTGTTCCTTGTGGCTCCCTTTCCGGGTACTGCTGCTTGATTGGTTGAAGGTGTGAACCCTGACCAATGTTGCTGTGGTCACAGGGGGAGCATGCACCAAGATGGTTGCGGTCTGTTCTGTTGTGGAGCACTGGTCCCTCAAGTCATACTTTAGAAAGGGTTCCTTTCCTTAAATATTTATTTATGGCCAACTTTTGCTAGTTGCACAGATTGTTCTACAGTCAAGTCCAGCTGAGGCACACAGTGGGAGAATCAGTGGTCTGTTGGCAGTGCCATCATGCTTGGCCATTAGCAGCAAGTGACTGCCTTTATTTATTTATTTATTTATTTCAGAAGTTTCACCAGGAGAGACATACTGAGCTGTAAACAGCTCATTTCCAGAGGCATCCTGGGGGAGAGGGGAGAGGGAGAAATACATATCCATGCAGTGTAAAAATATTTACAGAGAATGTACACTCATATTAAGACACACTTTTATGCAATATATCATAAATTAACATTGAGTCATATACATTGAATGTACAAAAGCATATACATAGGGATTATTTTGCAGAAAATGCAGCAACAGCAGTAAGTAACATTTGCCTACAAGAATAGAGGATGAACCAAGTTAGTGCAAGTGGCTAAGGGTAGTCTAGCAAAGGGCAAAGAGTAGAGAGGGGAGAAAACAGAAGGTAGATCATAGGAAGGAGACAAGGGAGATCCAGAATTAGGGTGGGTAGGTAGAGGAGGTAAAGGAATGGGGGGAAGAGGTGGAGGAGGGGATATGTAGTATGAAAGTCAGAGGGGTGGGGGAAAGAAGGGGGTGGAGAGCCAGGAAGAGGAAGGTATGGGGGAAATAACAGGGGAATGGAGTCAGGGGCAGTTACAGGAGGGGTGGAGCAATCACCTATAAGACTGGAGAAGGAGCAGATGGAGGAAGCAGAATGAATAAGGCCAGGGAGGGAGTTCCAGAGTTTGGGAAAGTGGAAAGAGAAAGCAGCTTGCCCAGCCGAGGTTTGCCTGGATGGGAGAATTAGAGAGGAGAGGTTACAGCTATGGAGAGAGTAGGACGGGTTTGATGGGGAGGAGAGAAGAGACACAAGGTAGGATGGGAGGGAGCCCAGCCAGTACTTAGCAATAAGGGAGGAGCAATGAACAAGCTATCAGGCTTCAAGGGAGGGAAAGGAGAGAGAGGTGTAGAGGTGGCATTGGGGGGTCCGGTGGGGGGGGTTGCAGAACAAACCTTCAGAAAGAGTGGAAGAGTGGATCCAGTCTGGCCAGGGTAGACTTGGGAGCACTAGCATAGTTAGTGTCACAATAGTCAAAGAGGGGAAGAATCATTCTCTGCACAGTGGCTCTGTGGGCTGGCAGAGGGATGCACCCTCAGTTCCTATACAGTGTACCAAGTTTAGGGTGAAGTTTTTTGTGTAAGTAGTCCACATGAGCAAAGAAGTCTAAGCGACTGTCGAGCAAAACTCCTAGGTGCTTGAAAGTTGTGTCATTTTCAAGGCTAGTCCCATCCAGAGTGTGGAAGGAGGGAGTTTATAGAGTTTTTGTCTAGTACCAAATGTCATAGAGACAGTTTTTTCACATTTAAGGAAAGCTGATATGACTGGAACCAGTGCTAGATATTGGTAAAAGACAGTTGGAGTCTGCTTTTCAGGTCTGGTATGGAGGAGCCTGAGGCAAATATGACAGTGTCATCATCATACATGTGTATGGATGCAGATGTACATGCAGAGGGGAGGGAATTTAGAAAGATGGAGAAGAGGATGGGTCTGAGCACTGATCCTTGGGAAACGCCAATGTGGATGGGGAGGACAGGGAGTTGCCAATTTTGACAGCTTGAGTTCTGCCCATGAGGTTGGAATGGAACCAATCTGTGGCTCGAGTAGAGAGCCCAGCAGCAGAGAGCTGGGTTAGGAGGAGGGTGTGGGCTACAGTGTTGAAGGCTTTGGCCAGATCAATGAAAATAGCAGAGGTAACCAGGCCCTGGTTCATACCTGTCAGGATGCCATCAGTGAGCCTGAGGAGGGAGGTAGATGTGGAGTGACATTTATGGAAACCAGACTGGAAAGGGGTGAGGAAGGAAGAGGAGTCAAGAAGTGTGGAGAGTTGAGATTATCACATGCTCTTGGAGTTTAGCAAGGGTAGGAAGAAGAGAAATAGGGCAGTAGTTGCCGAAACTGAGGGATCACCACCCTTAGGGAGGGGAATGACAGTGGCTGATTTCCAGAAAGAGGGAACTGAAGCCAGAGAGAAAGAGAGTTTGAGGAGTAGAGCAATAGGGTGGCAAATAGTAGAGGCAGAAAGGTGCAAGAGCTATTAGTCCAGACCATCTGGAGTAGTATCCTTTCTAGGTTTTAGAGCAAGTAGGGCTTTAAGGGCTTCCACAGGTGTAACAGTGGAGAAAGAGAAGGAAGGGGTGATGACGGGGGGAGAGGAGAGGAGGGGAGGAGGGGGATGGGAGGAGAGCAGGGTGGAGGCAAAGGTGGTAAAAAAGTTGTTAAATTCAGCAGCAGCAGCAGATGGTTCAGAGATGGTGACCTCACTCACCTTAAGGGAAGGGAGGGGGACAGACTGGGTGGGAAGGGAGAAAAGGAAGTGAATGACCTTCCAAAATTTGAATGGGTGGTTATTGTTGCTTTGGATGGTGGAAGTAAAATAATCAGCCTTGGCGAGTTTAGTTGCCCTGGTTCAGGCATTACATAAAGTTTGCTATCTGTGGTAATCAGCAGGGGACCCAGAAGATTTGTGAATCTTCCAGGCCTGATCATATGCCCACAAGCAGGCTAGCAGCTCAGCAGAGATCCAGGGAAGGTGAGAGCCTTGAACCCTGGTTTTCTTAAGTGGGGCATGAAGTGTGTTGAGAAGAAGTTTAATGTAGAGTCCATGGAGCTGGCAGTGGATATAGGTGACTAGTCTGTAGCTACTAGATCTTTATGAAGTGAGGAGAGGTCCAAGGACTGGAAAGAGAGAATCTGGATGAATTTGGGTGGGGCTTTGGGGTGGTGAACATTGCGAATGCAGTGCACAATATGGTGGTCACTGAGGGCATCTTGGGGGGGGGTGCCCTATGCAGTAATTCTATGGGGGTGTGGGGTGAGGGCCCAGTCCACAAGAGTGTGGTTTAAAATTTTAAGGTTCAAGCGAGTAGGATCAGAGATTAATTGGGAAAGGTTAAGGGATTTGATGTTATCGCGGAGTTTGGCATTAGAAGGGAAGAGCCAATTTTTATTAAAGTCCTCAAGAATGAGGAGTTCCCTGGTGGAGGCATGAGAAGAGACAGTGGAGAGAAGTTCAGTAATAGTGTAAGGAGTTATGCCAGGGCAGCAATATACACCGGCAACAATGATGGGGAGGGAGAAGGGGAGGGAGATTTTGATGAGAAGAAGTTCATAGGCGGAAGGGGAAGAAATAGAAATACCATAATAGGAACATACTGTAAGGCAGAGGAAAGGTACATGGCCACTCCATCACCCCTTTAAAGGGACACTGTCAACCGCCTTAGGTCTCAAAGTGTCCCTAGTTTAAAAACACATTTTATGATTGTCAACATTATTTAAACATTGCTGATGTAGCTGGTAGTTTGATTCTGACTCTTGTTCTTTAAAAAAGTGAAAAACAGACTGCTCACCATGCTGGTGATACCACACAAACACAGGTTTGTTTACATTCCTTGATCAGCTCCAACAGCATCTTTCCTGGACCTGGAAACACCCCCTACACAGTCTAGCCTCTCATGATGCAGTGGGAGTTTAGAAGACTATTGCTTCATGAGTGGCTGCACTGTTTAGGTGTGTTTCTAATGCTCATAAAGTATGCAGTAAGAGCAGATCCAGGATTGGAAACAAAACAAGGTTATTTATAAATATACATTGCCATGCATTTCAGTTCTAATAAACAAGGAGACAGACAAAACAAACAGCGATTTCATTGAATTTTAGAGAAGGTAAGCAATCACAAAATGTGGGGTTTCAACTAGAAATAGCATGACGAGAAACAGGTTGACAGTGTCCTTTTAATATGCAGTGCAAGCTGTGAACATCTGATGCAGGAGGCATTAAATAGATCCAGCCTCTAATCTGCAATTCCAGTCCTCATCGGCAGTCCTGGGGACCAGAGAGTAGCAACCAACAGCAGCAAGAGTTAGGTATTCAAAGATCCAGGTAAGCTTACAATATGAAGAAACTACACTATAGCTAATAATTTACATGCCAAGAAAACATGAATCCTGAAATTGAGTTTGAGATTTGGGCTTGCTGCTTAACTCCCTTCCAATCATACTATTTTCAGAATCCACTAGTAGAAAGGGAAGAGATGTTGACCAACTGGGCAGTAAATTCACTACATACAGCCCTGACTGTATGACTGTTCAAGATATAATAGCCAAGTATTGGCATATACTTGCCACAGAACCTCTACTAGAGGGAGAGGTGAATGCACCACCCCATATGGTCTTTAAAAGAGGTCACAATCTTGCTGGCCATCTTGTACACTCTTTACAGCTGATAAATAGATCCCATAATCAGCGGGTGCCAACTCAGCAGAAAGGTTGCTTTCAATGTGGCAGTTGTAGGTACTGTGACATGGTCCCTAAACAGGCCAACCTTACTAGTTTTACTGGGTATGGTAGACATAAGGAGGCTGAGGCCCATCTAGAATGTCTCCCACTATTGTGTGTGTGTACTCAATTTATTATTTATTTATTTATTTGCTTTTGGTAACCGGGTGGGTGCACTAGGCATAAGAATGCCTATTTTCAGGCACTACCTGGGAGAATAAAAGTTACAAATACACGAGTATACATGTGACGCAGCACATGAGCACAGTGAGGAGGGGGATCACATACAATTAACTTTGGGGTTAGGAGAAACATTGTACATTATAGTTCGGACTATCAAAAGAAAACAAGAAGGCAGAAAAACATGAAAAAACAGGCATTGCTAAAGAAAAGTATATACAATATACAGATATACAATAAGTGCCATTATGTTGCCATTGGCTTGGGGCTAGTAGAAATAGGGAGGAGAGGGAAGGGGAGAGATGTGGGAAGCAAAGAAAGAGGGTAAGGTAACAGAGAAAGCATTAAAGGAGGGTTATAAGAGAGGTGGAGAAAGGTGTCAGTGGAGTAGCTGCCGGGAGGCACAGAGAGCAGGGAGAAGACATGGTCTAAGGTGGATGAAAACAAGTGCAGAGGCTAGCAGCATGCAGATGACCATGGTGAAGTTTCTTGAAACTAGCATGGGTGGGAGCTGACGGATAGTTTGAGGTATGGAGTTCCAGTACTTTGGAGCTGTCTATGAGAAAGCACATGCACCCATATTGGTTTTGCATCTGGGGATATGGAGAGGTGCTTGGTCAGTAGATTGGAGCCCATAGGAGAGGGGTTGTATGTGAAGCAGAGAGGCGAGGGATTGGGGAAGGCCTGATCTGGCAATACCATCAATTAGCAAGCCATAGGACTGGAGTCGATGGGCTGACAGGGAGGGCCATTTTAGGTCAGCACAGAGCTAGCAGTGGTGTTTGTATCATAGAGATGCAGAGGCATAGTGGCAGATAGCGTTACAGGTGGTGTCCCATTTATGGAGGGTGGACTTTGTGGCAGATAGATCGGTGACTGAGCCAGGGCTGCGAGCAGAAAGCCTTGTGCCACAGCTAGTCTAGCCGATGGAGTGAGGGCATAGCTAGTGCAGTAGGCACCTCCCATCTTAGCATTGACAGATTTACAGGTGGTGGTGATGTACAGATCAAAATCCAGAGATTTATCAAGGAGAATGCCCAGATATCTAAAGGAGCTAGTGCTAACCAGTGGGGAACCATCAGCACATGATATTTTTAGTGAGTTTTGGTTAGCTTTGAGTCTAGCTTGAGAGCCAAAGAGCATGGTGTGTGTCTTACTTGTATTGAGAACAAGGTTGTTCACAGTTAGCCAGGACTGAATACTTAAAAAGTCCAAGGCAAGAGAGTGGTTAATGTCCAATATATATCTTGCACTGTGGTAAATAACAAGATCATCTGTGTAAAGCAGAGATGAACAGGTTGGTGCAAGCCACAGAAGGTCATTAATGGGACACTGTCAACCTGTTTTTCATCATATTATTTCTAGTTGAAACCTCACATTTTATGATTGCTTACTCTCTCTAAAATTCACTGATGTTGCTGTTTGTTTTGTCTGTCTCCTTGTTTAGAAGAACTGAAATGCATGGCAGTGTATATTTATAAACAACCTTGTTTTTGTTTACAATCCAGGTTCTGTTCTTACTGCATACTTCCTGGGCATTAGAAACACACCCAAACAGTTCAGTCACTCATAAGGCAGTAGCCTCCTAAACTCTCACAGCATCATGAGATGCTAGAATATTTTGTGGGTGTTCCCAAGTCCAGGAAATATGTATTTGGAGCTGATTAAGGAATGTAAACAAACCTGTTTGGTGTGATAACACCAGTATGTTGGGCAGTCTGTTGTTTACTTTTGTAAAGAAAATATGAGTTTAAATAAAACTACCAGCTACATCAACAATCTTTACAGAATGTTGGCAATCATAAAATATGTTTTTTAAACTAGGGACATTTTAAGACCTAAGGGGGTTGACAGTGTCCCTTTAGTGAAGATTGAGAAAAGCAAGGGGCCAAGTACTGAGCCCTAGGGAATGCCAACGTGTGTTGACGAGAGGCCAATATATGACTGAGTTGAAAACTATGGCCTGTTTCCTGTCGGACAGATAGCTATTAAACCAGGCCACTATGCTGGCAGAGAAGCCAAGGGAATGCAGTTTGCAAGGAGAAGGGTATGGTTAGCCAGGTCAAAAGCTTTAGTTAAATCAATGAAAACCACCCGTCAGGATGCCCAAGTCCATGGAGGCGTAGATGTCATTTGTGAGTTTTAGAAGTGCGGTGGAGGTACTGTGGCCTTTGTGGAAGCCATGCTGGGAGCAAGAGAGAAGGTTATGCTTCTGAAGATAATCTATGGATTGGGTTGCCACTCATTTTTCCAAGACTTTGCAAAGCACGGACAGAATAGCTATAGGTTGGTAATTAGTGATTTCTTTAGGATCACCCTTTTTAGGAATGGGTGTCATTTCCACTATTTTCCAGATATTAGGAACTGAGCCATAGCATAGTGACATGTTAAAGACTTTTGTTAGGGGGGAGGCTATGAGAGGGGCAGCAGCTTTCAGTAGCCTAGGTTCAAAACCATCAGACCCCAAGCTGATGCTGTCAGGGATGGAGAGTAGCAGACTTAGAACTTCGACTCTTGTGATGGACCTGAACCTGAATGGAGGATGCAGGAGTAGAGGTTCAGTATCCATGGGGGGGTGGGGGGACAGTGTGTCTAGAAAGGAAAGAGGCCAGGTAGCTAGCTAGGTCAGAGAAATGGCAATTGAAGGAGTTGGCGATGGTTACCGGATTATTGCAGTGTATGCCATTAAACAACATATCACTTGCAGTAGTGGTATGATTAGCTCCAAGGAGTACTTTTATGGTTATCCAAAATTTCTTGGAGTCACCTACAGCTTTTGTTAGTAAGTGTTTACAGAAGGAGCTTTTTTCCAGTTGAATGTTCCTTTTGTAGGTGTTTCTCAGTAGCCTGTAGTCACTATAGTCTGACTGAAGCCCTGAGGCCTTGAAATACCTTCAAGTTTTGTCCCTAGCCCTTATTTGGGTGAGAAGGTCTTTAGTTAACCAATTGTGGTAAGTGTCCCATTTAAGATGCTTATCAGGAAGTGTTTTAAATGTTTCTAGGTTAGCAGAGTCGACAATGTTCTGCGGGAGTAAATTCCAGGCCTTAGCAGCTCTGAATGAGAAAAAATTATCCCATTTGTTGGTATTAGATTTGAGAATTACTAATTGTTTGATATGACATCTAAGGTTGATACTATGGTTCGAGTAAACTAAACCACACTGTTGTGCTAACACAGGGTCCTAAGGATTTTGAAAAATTGTAAATGGTCCCCCCCCCCCGTATCTTCTGTCACTAAATCTAACTAATCCTGTTTTTGTAGTCTATGGGTGGGATATTCAAACTGCACCATTCATAGGTGCAAGCCCTTGAGCTACGCAAAATAGTTGCGCAGGGGTGAGTCCGAGGCGATATTCAAAGGAGTTGCACTATTGAGCAACTCCTTTGAATATCACCCCCCAGCCACAGCCACTGTGCATGGCGCAGTGGAACTTGCACCACCGCAAGTTGACAGAGTGGAGCATTCAACTTGCGGTGGCGCAAGTACCATTGCGCCATGTGCAAAATCACAATATTCAAAAGGTACCATGCAAATGGGGCTATAATTCATGCAAGGCGCAGGGGGGGCCATTTGCATGTGATTATGTCCCCATTTGCATGCCATTAGCATGTAGGTGCGCCGATCCCCCAAGGACTTGCGCCTGGTGCCCAGCCAGGCAGCAGCCGTCGGGGACCGACACCCCCTGCAGCCCGATCGCGGGCATAGTGTACTCCCCCCCACCAGCCCGATCGCGGGCAGCAATGTGGCTCCCCCCTCCTCCCGTACATATCCCTGGTGGTCCAGTGGACCAAAATGCCCGATCGCGGGCGGTATGTGTCATAAACCCTCCCTCCCGAACATAGCCCTGGTGGTCCAGTGGACCGAAATGCCCGATCGTGGGTGGTATGTGTCATAAAAAACACCCCCCCCGAACATAGCCCTGGTGGCTAGTGTCCCCCACCCCACCCACCGAGCCCCACCACCCGCTCCCCCGGCGGCTGGCGGGTGGCAGCATCACACCACCTGCCCGCCCGCGCCTGCCGACTGACTGCCCGGTAGGGCTGCGCCATTGGTGCAGAGCAGAGCCAATGGGCGTGCAGCCCAACAAATACATGACAGTCAGATTTGTGAATGAACATCATTCACAAATCTGAACTATCATCTACATGTATGAACTGCATGCCCATTGGCTCTTGCTCTGCACCAATGGGAGTGCAGCCTGACGGTGCAGTCGGTGGCGAGTGGCGGGTGGCAGGCGTGAGATGCTGCCGCGCCGGCTGCTGGGGAGGAGCGGGTGGTGGGGCTTCGTGGGTCGGTGGGTGGGGAAGACAGCCACCAGGGCTATGTTCGGGGTGGTTTTATGACATACTACCCGCGATCGGGCATTCGTCCACTGGACCACCAGGGCTATGTTCGGGAGGGGGGTTTATCACACCGCCACGATCCGGGCATTTCGTGTACGGACCACCAAGGCTATGTTCGGAGGGGGATTGCACATACTGCCCACGATCGGGCATTTCATCCACTGGACCACCAGGGATATAGTTGGGAGGAGGGGGCCACATTGCTGCCCGCGATCGGACACTGGCCGAACAGGGATTGGGTTAGCCAGGCACAGGTGGCAGCTGCTGTGTTGCACCCTGCAATACAGCAGCTCACCTGTGGGTGGCCCTTGATGTAAGCCTTTATTTTTTGGCTCAAAGTCTTGCAGGCGCAGGTTGGTGGTTGTGCCTTCAGAACTCTTCACAGCCCGGCTGAATATCGGGCTGTGCAGTTTATGCATAGTTCCTCCCCTTCCAGTTGAGCATGCATTCATTTGCATTGCGCTGTTGCTCAGCCTGTTTTCAGTGGCGCAACTGCCTCCTGCTGAATATCGCAGAATGGCGCAATTTCGGACTTGCGCATGCGCAACCCTATTGCGCATGGCGCAACCCTTTTGAATATCCCACCCTATGCTCGTAGTTCTGATGCTTTAAATTAGGTATAATTTTGGTAGACCTATGTTGGACCTGTTCGATTAGTCTGATGTATTTTTTTAAGTGTGGATTTCAAAAAGGGGAACAGAAATCTAAATGGGGTCTGATACAGGTATGATATAGGGGTATAATACAATAAGAATGTTTATTAGTGAATAATCTTTTTATGTGATTCAGAATCATATTTGCAGTTTGAGTTACCTTTTTACAGTGTCCTGAAGCAGAGAGGGAGTTGTTTATTACGGACCCTAAGTCACGATCCTTGGTTACTGGTCATAATGGAATCTTTTTTTAAATGGTACGTATACTGAGGGTTTGAAAGTCTGAAATGAAGGACCACACATTTGTCTGGGTTTAGTTCCTTTCTGTTGTCCTCTATCCATTTCATTAGTTTTTTCAAGGTCACTGGCCAATGAGAGGTGTTTTTCAATTGTGTCTACCTCACCACCACTCTTAGTGTCATCTGCAAACTTGGCCAGATGGTTTGCAATGTTGGCATTAATGTCATTAATAAAGATGTTAAACAGTGTAAGTCCCAGGACAGAACCCTATGGGACACAACTAGTAACTTCACCTAGATGATAATTTACCAGTTATTCTTACCTGCTATGATCATCCCAGCAACCAGTTACTGACCCAATTAATAATCTGATAGCTTAGCCCAATTTTAATTAATTTGTTTAACAGTTCAAAGTGAGAGACTTTGTCAAATGTCTTGGTGAAATCTTGAATAATTACATCCACAGGAACTCTGTTGTCAATACTGATACTGAGTTGGTTGTAAAATGTAATTAAGTTTGTGGTATAAGACTGTCCCTGCGTAAACCCATGTTGTTTATGATCGAAGAATTGGATGGCACTTAGTTCAGATTCAGTCTTAAATTTAACCAGAAGTTCAAGTGCTTTACAATGAACAGACATAAGGCTTATGGGTCTAGAGTTGTTAACCAAGTTTCTATTCCCCTTCTTGAATATAGGAATGACTGTGGATTTTTTCCAGTCATTAGAGACTATACCAGTAGTGAAGGAGAGGTTATATAATTCAGCGATAGGTTTGGCCAGGCTAGTTACTGACTGCAATACCATCAGGGCCAGCAGACAAATTCACCTTCAATGTCTTTAGTGCACTGATTGTTTCTTCTGTTGTGAAGGTGAGATGGTTAGTAACTAAGCCAGGTGTTCATGGTAAAGGGGGTTTTGCATTATATACTGAGCAAAATTAATTGTTAAAGACCAAAGCTTTTTCTTGTACATCATTAATTAGTTTCTTACTGGTTTTGATTTGACCTATACCCTGTGGAATATTTTTCTTAGAGTTCACATAAGCATACAATACTTTATTATTGTCATTAGTTTGCACTATCCCAAGTTCTATTTTATATTTTTCATTTTTATAAACTAGAAATTAGGATAGCTCATACTAATGGCAATAATACAGCATTTTATGCGTATGTGAACTCTAAGAAACATATTCCCCAGGGTAATAATTTTCTTGGAGTTCACATAAGCATTGTCTACAAATGCCTTAAATGAGTTTGAAATTAGATAATATCTTAACTGTACCAGTACAGGGGTCATTTATTTGGTCATCTGTAACTTTCAGGCATTCTATGTTGGCAAGGCCTGAAGAATGTTCAAGTTAGGAAAAGAGGAACATTTGCATGCTATAAGGAGAGGCTATGCTTACAATGTGTTAGCAAGACATTTCATGGAAAGTAATGAAAAACATGCTGTTGATTCCAGTTCTGTGGTATAGAGAGTGTAACATTCAGCCTGTCGGTGGGGGGGGGGGGGTGATTTGAATGATAACATTTTTTATAGATAGGAATTCTTGATTTATCAGTTAGGTGCATTGAGAACTCTGGAGCATAATGATAATTTTGACAATATGCTGTTTTTGCATTCATTTGTTTTCATTTTCAGATATAATATATCCATGACCAACCTCTCCCCTCTCCCTTCCCTTCTCTTTTTTTTCTCTTTTCTGTATCCACTTTCTTCTGCTTTTCAATCCCCCCATCCCCCCAATTCCTTTCACATCCTCTTCTTTCAGAGGTACTCCATTAATGAATCCTATTATTTTGAAACTGCATTTTGTTCAGTTAAAATGGCTAAGCTGTTCTCCTTCTACCTATTTTTTTAGCTCCAGTGCCTAAAGGAATCTTCATAGGAAAGCAGGTCACAGAACATTAATGGAGTTTTTACTTATGCAGTAAATTCTAGTACTATGGATATTGTTACTTAATATATAACATTTATGTTATTAGTTCTTGCATAACATATGCATTTTACTAGTAAGCAAGATAATGAATTATTTGGAATTATTTAATTTTCACCAGTTTCACTTTTTACTTCTTACATATTTTCAATTTAACAAGTCAGCCACCCTGACAAAGTGCTCACACATGAAACCAGTCAGGTTGCTTGCTGAACTGTACCTGATCCCCTATCTGGCATTGACATTTGAGCATGCATTTTTGTAGGTAATAAACATTTTTTTGCATTCAAGATATGGTTGGTGGATGGTGCACTCCTTTTTTCGGTTTTGCTTAATTATTTATGTGTCAGGAAAACATGAATCATGAAACTAAGTGTGAGATTTTGGTTTGCTACTTAACTCCCTTCCTCTCATATAACCCAGATAGGCCATCTTAGGGAAGCTGGTTCATTCCACTCTGGTGTCAAACAGACGAGGCATACTGATGAGTCCCAGTAGGATGAAACACATGTCTATGTCTTCTGTTGGAACCCTTTGCAAACTGTGTGAGAGGCCTTTCAGCACCATGCATTTCTGCTTAAAGTTGAATCAGTATAACATTCTTTGGTGATTTGCATATACAGGTCATGATGCTTTGCATTGTGGGGGTATGCGCGATTTTCTATTTCTTTGAAACTTGGCTTCCCAGCCAAATGCCCTTTGGGGTAACAATTGCCTCAGTGCTTGCACACAGAGGTTGTTTATCCCTTCCTCTCATACTGTTTTCAGAAGCCACTTGTAACAAGGGGGAGAGACAGTGACAAATTGGGCAGCAAATTCAAAATTATGTTTTTCAGGAACAAGACTTTGCTTCTCTAGATGAAGTGCTTCTATCCTGTGTAGAACTGGAAGCACCTGAATAAGGAAGAGGGGAAATTGGCGTGCATCTGGATTGCTTAGTGTGGTTTCATTACTAGATGCAAAAGACACAAACAGAGAATACTGCTTGCACCACAGTGGGAGTGGAACCAGTGGATTTCTGGGGGCTAATAAACCATGGTTTCTTTGGCTGTACTATGATGCACCAAGCTCTTGTCCTAAAAGCCCAAGCTCCATCGCCACTACAGCAACTTGCAGAACACATACTTGGTGGAAATGTCATGGAACTGGCAAGGTGAAACATTTATCTAATCCTTTCGTTCCCTCCTCTATATTTCTTTCTGCACTAAGTTTTCTATTCAGAATTTCTACATGTGTCGACAACACACATGACAGATGATGGCGTGATGCAGGCACCACCAGATGCTAACAATGACTCATAACGGTAGTCAGTAATTCATAGATGCCCATAAGACATGCACACCTGGTGCACAGACAAGCCACTGTGCCAAACCACTTGCAAAGTGACAGGGAAGAGTGACACCACCAGGCCACTACCATCTACCCCCAATCACAGACCACACCCCACCCCACTGACAGTCCTTGGGTCTCATATGGAAGTCTACTCTACTTTTCATTCACTGACTGGCTGGAAGGCTCACACACAGACAAAAAAGAAAAATATGGATCTTTGTGCCCTGCAGCACCACCAGTAGTCAGTGAAATATATTTTTGTCAGACAAATGCTCCAGAATTTCCTCTGTACCGTTCCACATCTCATAAATGCAATCTACCTTGCTTCTGCTGCAGGGTGAACAATTACATAAAATTAACTTTGGGAGCTGGCCCGGTGGTGCTGGTGGTTGAGGCACTGGTTGCTACACCTTGTGCCACACCGGCAACCCAGATTTGGGAATGAGTCCAGGCCACCGGAGGTCGGCAGGGGTGAGAGAGGATTGAGCATCCAGAGGAATGCTATCCTCTCTTGGTGGGAGGAAGGTCTGTCATCTCACTCATTGATTGCCCTCTCATGGTAGCTGGAGGGTAGTATGGGATGGGAGGCACACACCGATGTCCCAACATCGGCAAGGGAGGAGGGACAGGAGAAAAAGGGGAAAAAGGAGCTGGCAGGTTCTATGATGGTCCTGCATCCCAGTGCCACCACTGGCTTCTGTATTTGTGTTCTGGGGGGGAAGAAAAGCCGGGGCTCTCCTCCCTGGACCTGCCACTGGGGGTAAGCCATGGGGAAAATATTGGGGCTCTGCTGAGCAGGGACACATGGAGCCAGAGGATGACTCCCTCCGAGGGAGGGCCACAGCTGTCTGCCAGGCTCCGGTGAAAACAGATAATAGAAAAAAAAAATAACTATGGGGCTTTGGGCCCTCTATACCACCAGCACTCAGTAAAAAAACAATATTTGTCAGATAAATCTGCAAAAATCCCTCCTGTCCTGCTCCCCCTACAGCGCCTGCAGCTGCCAGTGCAGGCTCACACTGTGAACTCTTTCCTTTTCACTGCAGCATGATTCACTAATTTACCTGCCAGAAACTAAAAAAATATAGTGAGAATTAGCCAACTGTAATGAAAAAACATGATTCTCTAATGGTTTCTAAAGTTTTCTGATTAAAAGTCACTATTTTTTACATAAAAGGAGCTCCTTCAATAACCACTGCCACGAGTCCTTGCCCAGTGAAAGAGATCTTGAAATAGCCCATAGATAGGTATGTACAGCGTGATGAGTTATTGATCTTCAGTGTTGCTAATTTGCTGATGTAGGTCATCTGGGTTGCCAGCAACTTGGCATGCTCAGTGTGCGCTCCATGTAAAATTGCTGTGTCATGACACTGAAGTGCTAAAGAGAAAATTAGCTCCTTCAGTCCTGCTTCACCACTGTCAAGTACATGGTTTTGACTTGTTCACCACTGAAAGCAAATTTGTCATTGTCTCATACTTAAAGAGGACAGGGAATTTGTGTTAACTGGAAGCTGCTAGTAATGGTCCCAGTAACAGAAATGAAAGTCTTGCTTTCACATGAGCCATCTTTAACTGTAACTGAACGAACACCAATGTGAAAACTGTTTTCAGTTTTCTTTGTATGGATAACACTCTGCAGAGATTTCTCCATTGAATCAATAATTTGGAATTTTTACTATGTCATTTTATATGTACAGAATACTAAGAATGAGCTACTGTCCTATTAGAACCATGCTTAGAGTTCTGTACACAAACCATGACATAGTCAAACCTCCACATCACGGGTTCTATAAAGAGAACTGCAACAGATTGCTGCCCATGAAAACAAAACAATGGAAAATACAGTTTTTCACATAACATTTTATTCAGGTACAGTATATATGTATAATTTAGGCTTATGGATATAATTTCGGTAAATGGGAACATTTTAGACAGCTACCAATTAGAAATCATTTCCTGTCCTCTTTAGTACACTGTGTGTGTGTGTGTGTGTGTGTGTGTACAAAGTATTACACATAAATACAAATAATACAATACTATTAGTAGACAAAACCTAACAAATAAATGATGTAAAACTTTTCAAAAAGACCAGAGTGGGTGCCTGTTTGATAATCTTTTTCATTGTACCCCATCTGCAGACTGGAAGAAATAACTGAAAAGGCCCAGTGCCTGTAAGATCTAAGTTCAGTTAAATTTACCACATGGGAATCATGCTCTACAGACCTGAGATATCTGAAGGAAGGCCGAGGGTGTCAGAAGATCAGAAAGACAAACTGATCAAAACCCACCAGAGCCTGACTCTACATTATAGTAATCATAATTCAAGGCAAATTCAACAGCCTGTAACTTCACACCAGCATGAAATAAATCAAATTAAGGACAGTCAAAAGTTTTTAAACAGATGGTGAAGTATTTCCTTCCAAAATGATCGACTCCCATATAACAAATTCTATAACAGTGCTTAAAATGTTGAAAGATGAATTTCAGCATAGCATATGGTCTCTTAATACTGCCTTAGAGCATCATTTGCAATATAAATAAATGATGCTGTAGAGTTTTAACAGGAAAAGACAATGTCAAGTGATTTTGTTCTATCTGTAAATTTGCTTTTCTCTGTTATTTGTTTTAGACATGTTGTAGCATTCTGTGCAGATAAAAATAGCCTATGAGAAGGATCTTGGAAGCGAAGGTACTATATCATGGATGTACTGTATACAGTAATTGCTAAGAGAGAGAGAGAGAGAGAGAGAGAGAGATAGATAGATAGATGGATGGATGGATGGATGGATGGATGGATAGATAGATAGATAGATAGATAGATAGATAGATAGACAGACAGACAGATAGATAGATAGATATGGTTTTTATAGTGCTCCTTATCCCATCCTGTTTAGCCTCTACATCAGCGACATAGCAGAGGGGCTACAGGGGAAGGTCATCTCTTTTGCAGATAAAACAAAGATGTTCAATAGGGAGGACATCCCAGAGGGTGTGGAGACTATGAGGGAGGATCTAGGGTTCCTGGAAGGGTGGTCGGAAATGTGGTAGCTAAAATTCAAAGCTAAAAAATACACAGTGATGCACATGGGACAGAAGAACCCATAAACAAGTTACACACGGGGGGGGAAGGGATGAAGCCAGCTAAGCAGGAGAAGAACCTAGGAATCATGATCACAGACAACCTTAAAGTAGGGACCCAATATAGCAAGAAAGTGGATAAAGCAAATAGAATGCGGGCGTGCAAAGGGAGAGGGATAACTAGCAGAAAGTGGGGGGTGCTGATGCCACTCTACAAGTCTATGGTGAGGCCCCATCTGGAGTACAGGGTTCAGTTCTGGAGACCTTACGTATACAAGGACATAGATGGCATGGAGAGAGTTCAGAGAAGGGCCCCTAAGATGGTATATGGGTTAAGTGGGAAGCCATACGAAGAGAGGTTGAGGGTGTTGGATTTGTACCTGCTGGAAACCCAAAGGGAGAGGGGAAACATGATAGAAATGTTCAAGGACGTGAAGCGGATCAATAAAGTGGGGGGCAGCTTATTCACAGGGAAGGTAGGTGCAAAAACTAGAGGGCATGTACTGAGGATGGAGGGAGACAGGTTTAAGGGAAACATGAGGGGACATTACTTCACGGAGAGGGTGGGTAGTCCTGGAACAATCTGCCAGAGGAGATGGTGTGGGCTGGAGCAGTGGAGGGATTCGAAAGGGCATGGGACAAACTCAAGAGGTTGGCTGGGTGGTGAAAGGAGGGATCACTGGGTGGGGGGCCAAGTAATGGGGGGGAATGGGCAGACTCGATGTGCCAAGATATCCTTTTCTGCTGGCAAATATCTATGAATCTATGAATTCTTCCCAGAGGCTCAGAGCACTGCACAATTTCATAACAACAAATTAGAAAAAATATCAGAAAAATATCAGCAAAACACATTGTAGAGTAGATAAATACCACAATAAAATCAACATAAAATAAAACACTGGTATATCACAAATCTATCAATACAATGAATAGCACAGAATTTCAGTTATGAAGGCCAAAGGCCTGTCCAAACAGAAAAGTTTTTAGGCCCTTTTTAAAGGTTTCTACTGAGGGTGTCTCTTTTAAACAATTAGGTAGTGAGTTCCACAGGGCTGGTGCAATGACCACAAAATCCCTGTCACCTGACTGCCGGATCCTAGCTGGGGAGCCACTAGGAGGCAACCCTTGGAGGATTGGAGAGAGCAAGTTGGGCAATGAGGAACCAGGAGGTCTTGCAGGTATCCAGGTCCCTGGCCATGTAGAGCTTTATGTGCTACATGCTGAGTGCTGAAAATGTGAGTTTGCAAAAGAACTAGATTGTTTTGATTTTCCTAGATCACCAGAATTACTTCCTTACTGCAGTGTATTCAAGATTCACAGTGGCAGCTTAAATAACCTGGGCTATTTATTTATTTATATTTATTTATTTCAATCTAGGATTACAATACCTTTGAGGCGAGGCTCTTTTACAAAGGTTCCACGTCAGCGTGTGCAACAGTCATCATTTTTATTTACAAACATATAGTCATTGACTTACAGACGTGTAATAATCAGTACAAAGACTTGAGTTATGAGCAAGACACGGGAAGGGGGTAGGTGGGGGAAGTGAGGTAGGAGATCGAGGGAAGGAGTGCAGGGGTAGGGGAGTATGGGAGGTGGTTGGGGCATGGGCAGGAGTGGAGATACAGGGGGAGGTGGGCAAGGGTGGGAGACAGTGCAGCCAGGGGACCTTGTTGAGGGAATATGACTGGTAAGGTGCTAGGGTTGCAAAGACTGATTGTAAGTGCTGAGTGCTGGGTGCTGGGTCATGTGCAGCTGGAACGGTAGAAATGTTAAGATGGGCAATTGCAGGATACAAGCAATGAGAGGCGCAGCTTAGACTTGAAGAGGCCAAGTGTTGGAGCGGTCGCTATGTCGCTGCCAAGAGAGTTGAGTCAGTTGGATGCCTGATAGGTGAATGATCTTTGTCATTGGGTCATGCGACATCATGGGATATGTAGTAGATGGGAATTGGATCTCCTTGTAGTGACATTCTTATGTCTAGGCTTAAGGAGGGCACAGACACCAGCTGGGGCAAGCCCTATTATAATTTTCTTGGCCGTGATGCAGGTTTGGTATTTTATGCATTTGTCCAGTTGAAGCCATCCAGATTGGGAATAAAGGTCACATGTGTGGGTGCGGCGATGTGAGCCAGTGATGAAATGACAGGCCTTATTCACGGAGGTTGCGATACGTTTGAGAGCAGTGGTAGTTGCAGACCCATATATGATAAGACCATAGTCTATGATGCTGACGATGGAGCTTTGGACGCCACTGACAGTGCTTCTGGGGTTAGGTGTTTCCTGTGCCGGAATAATATGCCTAACCTTGCATTGGCAGACTTTGCAACATTGCTGATATAGACAGCGTATGAGAGGTGGGGATCAAGGGTGATGCCGAGGTACTTGAATGATTGTGTTTGCTCTAGGATGGCTCCTTGTTCGGTTGCAATAGAGAGGTTGAGTTGTTTGTTTTTGTTGTGGGGGCTGAAGAAGACCATAGACTTGGTTATTTTCTGATTGAGAAGCAGTTTATGATTTAGGAACCAGGATTCGATTGGAGGAGAAGGCCCGCTGAAGTTTATTTTGTAATTGGATTGGAGCAGGGTCCAAGGTGAGGATCACAGCATCGTTTGCGTAGAGAATTATTTGTTCTGGGCAGCTTACAAAGTGTACTACATAAGGGTGGCAGTGTGCGAACCCCTCAGCTCCAGAGAATCACACCAGAACTTGCTGTGAATCAAACCCAGGACCCTGAGTCCCAAAGGCAAAAACTCTGTTCATTTGAAGTGAGCCAAAAGGATAGAAAAATACATTTTAGATGAAATGAGGATGAGTGCTTTGATTGTCTAAATACTAGAAATCAGACTTTCAGAGTACATCCACTAGGTAGAAAGGCAGTTCTTTTCTTAGGTGGCTACCTGTTGTTATTTTCACCAAAATGGAGAGGCATGAGGCACAATTTGAGAAAGGAACCAGTTTATTAAGCAACTGACCACAGGGTAGGGAACAGGCGAAAAGGAAAAAGGGGTAATACAGCAACTTTAAATACTACTTCTGATATCATACAAGTGCCCTGAGGCCTTATACTGAGATTCTAACCTCCTGTACAAGGAGAACTGTAAAAAGGAATTGGCTGTAACAGCTACGCTGTAAGAGCATCCTATTTATAATCCCTGTAAGAGAGTGATTCTATAGCACAGTTAGCAAAAAGGATCAACTGGCTATAACAACTACTTTGTAAGAGTGTCCTATTTCTAATCCCTGTTCATACTTTCTAGATCAACCCTGAGGTGCATTTCTAATTGTTACCTGGAGTACTCCACACTATCAGTCACGCTATATGCTATAAGAAGAGTCTATACATATAGCGGATGACAGAACGTGCACGTTTGGATTTTCTCTGTCGTCAAGAAGGAAATGCAAAGCACTCAATTGGCAATGCAATTCTGAGAACCTTTTTGGAAACTAAGGGATGCAGAGAGGAATTTTAACAGACCATGAGTTCTCAGCCACACCCCACCTCTCTAGGGTCACTGGAATACAAGCACAGGATCAAGATTTCTTTGGCTGAGAACTCACTGAGCGCCGCCGGAATGGAAACACACAAACTCCAGCTGCAGTCCACTTCTGGACTACCTGGAAAGGGAAAATGATCCAATCCACCTGGCCAGAGTCTGCTTCTGGACTGCCAGGTGAAGGATTACGAAGAAGATCACCCTGCCACCGCCCGCTTCTGGACTGCTGAATGAGGAAGATGAAGAAGATGAAGGAGATCACTCTGCCACAACCCGCTTCTGGACTGCCAGATGAGGAGGATGAAGCAGACTCCAGTGGTTACAGAAGTCTAGATAAAGAAGTCTCTAAAACATCGGAGTACGACAGTCTTCTGGGATCCAAGGCTGGATGAGCAAAGGGCACACCGAAAACAACAACCAGATCATCACTCAGAAGATGGGAACTGATGATTCGGATGGTACTTAGATGCAGACATCAAAACAAGAAAACAGACAGCAGATTCTGCACTGGGCCAAGCCATACTTGGGGAACTGTCAGAGGAAAATAATAAACAGGGCGATGCAACTTGAGACGACTGCGGCACAGTTCTTCATGGAATTGCTGTTGGCTACTTCTGGAATACACTGGAAGATGATTCCTAAAGAATTAATGAAGACTGACAGGGATGCACCAGGGTGAAATGCTGAAGACTGATTCAGGTACTTTCCCAACACCAAAATGTTGGCACAAAGCAATGCAAGACAGTTCTGGCACTTTACACAGTTCGTAGGGTGAATAGCAATGCAATAAACGTCACAGTTCCTAATGTAGTGGTCAACTGCACAGTCTTGGTGTTCAAACCACAGTAAATAAACAGGCACTTTTATTCTTCTGGGTGACCCCTAGCTTTCAGTGGACCTAACTACCAAGAGGTCTTTCTAGCTAAATTGGGTTCGCCTGTTACTGTGGATATACTGCAGTTGGGAATAGGCTCTCTGGAAAGGCTATAGACTCAAATGTCTGACTAGGTCCTTTGAAACATAGAAACATAGAATTTGATGACAGATAAGGACCACTTGGCCCACCCAGTCTGCCCATTTCCCTACCTAATGGATAGCTGCAGACCCTAGTTAACCAGCAGCCTACTTCTTTCTACCCCCAACCCCTAGAATTGCCTTATGGCTATCCCATGCATGTTTGAATTCAATCACTGTTTTTGATTCCACAGTCTCCTCCGGAAGGCCATTCCATGCATCCACAACCTTCACTGTGAAAAAATACTTCCTTACATTACTTCTGAGCCGCCCCCTCTCTATCTTCAAAATGTACCCCCTTGTTATTGCACACCTCTTTTTTTGAAAGATGCTACCCTCTTGGACTTTGTTGATTTCCGTGAGGTACTTGAATGTTTCTATCATGTCCCCCCCACCCTCCTTTCCTCGAGACTATACATATTATGCTCCTTTAGTCTCTCTTCATATGTCTTCCAGTGCAGACCCTGCACCATTTTAGTTGCCCTCATCTGGACAGCTTCCATCTTGTCTATGTCCTTGCAGAGATCGGGTCTCCAGAACTGCACACAGTACTCCGGATGGGGTCTCACCAGCTGTCTGTACAGAGGGATAACAACTTCCTGTTTTCTACTGGTGATGCCTCTCCCTATGCATCCCAGTATCCCCCCAGCCCTCCTTACTGCCCTCTCACATTGCTTGCCCACCTTTAAGTCATCTGATATGACTACCCCCAGGTCCCTTTCCATTTTTGTTGTTGTTAGTATCTCACCCCCCATTGTGTACTCTTCCCCTGGGTTTTTGTTTCCTAGGTGCATTACCTTGCACTTCTTAGCATTAAATCTAAGCTGCCATACATTTGATCATTCCTCTAACCTTGCCAAGTCCCTTCTCAACCTTTCCACCCCACCTTGTGCATCAACTCTGTTGCAGATCTTTGTGTCATCTGCAAAGAGACATACTTTTCCTTCCAGTCCCTCTGCAATATCGCTTACAAAGACATTGAAAAGGACCTAATACTGAACCCTGTGGCACCCCACTAGTAACCCCCCTTTCTTCAGAGTGGACTCCATTTACTATTACCCTCTGTGTCCTATTCTCCAGCCAATTCTTTACCCAGGCTATCATCTTGGGACCCACTCCCAGGCTGGCTAACTTGTATATTAATCTTTTGGGTGGGACTGAGTCAAATGCCTTGCTTAAGTCTAGGTAGGCCATGTCCACAGCCCCTCCCTGATCTACTACTTTGGTCACCCAGTCAAAGAAATCTATTAGATTCATCTGGCATGACCTTCCTGCTGTGAATCCATACTGCCTTGGGTCCTGTACCCCTCTGACCTCTAGGTACTCTACAATTCTTTCCTTCAGAAGTGATTCCATCATTTTCCTTATCACTGAGGTTAAACTAACAGGTCTGTAGTTTCCCGCTTCTGCCCTGCTCCCACTTTTGTGAAGGGGAATCACATCGGCCTTCCTCAAGTCCTCAGGTACTGCCCCATCCTCCCATGATTTATTAAAGAGTGTAGTCAGTGGTGTCACTAGTTCTACCCTTAGTTCTTTTAGAATTATGGGATGAATCCCATCAGGCCCCATTGCTTTGTCCACCTTCAGTTTTAGGAGTTCTTTTAGAACCCTTTCTTCTGTAAATGGGCTGGTATCAACTTCTGTATCCAGAGTGTTTCTATTGTTTGTTTTAGGTACCTCCCTCTTCATTTGTAAATACTGAGCAAAAATATTTGTTTAGTATCTCTGCCTTTCACAGTCACCCTCTGCCCACCCTCCCCTTTATTAAGCCTCACTATCCCTCCCTTAGTCTTCCTTCGCTCCCTGATGTACCTAAAAAAGGTTTTATCCCCCTTCTTAACTGAGTTGGCTATATTTTCCTCAGTTCAGGCCTTTGCTGTTCTGACTGCCTTCCCAGCTTCCTTTGCTTTAACTGATACAATTCTCTGTCCTGCTTCTTCTGTGATTCCTTGTACTTTCTGAATGCTTTCTTTTCTTTTGAACCTTCACTGCCACCTCCTTTGAGAACCATAGTGGTTTCTTCATCGTTTTGTTTTGTTTATTTGCTTCACACAAGGCTTGTTACCTCTGTGATGGCAGTTTTATTATTCCCCATTGTTCTTCCACCTCCTTCCTGCCCATTTGCTAGTGCATTCCTTAGGCACTCACCATTTTGGCAAAGTCAGCCCTCCTGAAGTCCAGTACTTTTGCCTTTGTATGGCTTGACTCTATTGCTGTGTTTATAGTGAACCATACTGTTCGATGGTCGCTAGTTCCCAGATGGCTACCCACTTCTACATCTGTGATCCTCTCTCCATCTTCATTTGAGAGAATCAGGTCTAAGATTGCTCCCTCTTGAGTGGGTTCCAATACTAGTTGTCTAAGGCATGCCCCCTGTAGGGCATCTAGAATAACCCCACTCTTAGAAGTGGCTGGTGCAACTGCACTCCAGTTAACATCTGGCATATTCAGATCACCCATCAGCAATACCTCCCCTTTATCTGCCATTCTAAGTATACTTTCTATCATTTCCTTGCCCATTTCCTCCCCCTGAGAGGGAGGTCTTTACCAACCCTGTGCAGATTGTGGTGCCATTGCCTGCCTCCAAATTGACCCACAGTGCTTCTTCTCCTCCCTGTTTACCCTTTTGTTCTGTTGCTTTGATTCCTTCTCTTATGCAGAGAGCTACTCCTCCTCCTCTTTTACCCTCCCTGTCCCTCCTGTAGATAGTGTATCCTGGTATGTTTACATCCCAGTCATGGTTCTGTGTGTACCATGTTTCTGTGACTGCCACGATATCCAGATGTTCCTCCTCCTCCATCAAGGCCACTAATTCAGGAAGCTTGTTACCCAGACTATGGGCATTGGTACTCATTGCTCTCCATTTTTTGATGGCTTTACCTTCTGTAGCAGCATTCCCCACTGACCTTTCTACCTTGGTCTTTTTCTCATTTAGTACCCTGTTATGTAGGGGGAGGCTGGGATTTTTCTGCTGCTTATCAGTGCCTCCCCCCTTGACTAGTTTAAAAGCTTGCCATTGAAGCATTTAAACCGATTGCCCAAAAGACTTGTTCCCTTCCTGGACAGATGCAGACCATCCTACCAGTATAGCCTGGTGTTCCTCCAGGTGGAACCCCAGTCCCCAATGAAGCCAAACCCCTGTGCTTCACACCATTTTTGTAACCATTTGTTAAACTGCATGGTGAAAAGTACCCTCGCCTCATCCATGCCGCTGACAGGCAGCACCTCTGAGAAGGATACTGTGTGTGCTACTTGTCTTAAGCCGCTCCCCAACTCTACAAAGTCCTTCTGCACTGCTCTAATCTCATGATGATCCAAGTCATTTGTCCCTAGGTGGACAATGACGTCCATCTCAGACTCCCGTGCAACTGTTCTCGTGATCCTGACGCTTCTCAACCTCCAAGCCATGGCACCAGGCAGGCACCTTACTTCAGTTTTCCTGCTCCCCAGTTCTATCCCCCAATAATTGAGTCCCCACCAGGAGCTGCTTCCTTTCCTGTGGTGCCCTCTGCCTCCTTCCTGAGGGCCTTCCTTGTGACAGTTGTCTGCACCCTCCTTAGTCTACTCTGCGGGTGCATCCATAGGGGAACTATGCTCCCCCAGAATGGTGTATGGATTGTGGAGTGGAACAACTGACTGGGTGTGCTTCTGTTCCACCACCCTTACACTCCCTGAGCCCACTGTGGACCAACTGCTGTGCTTTCTTCACAACCTCTGAGGTCGTGGTGGTGGCTCTGGTACTCCCTGGATGGGGGAGGTTCCCTTGCTACTGTCCAGTACAACCTGAACACCTGAAGTCACAATGCTGCTGGACCCCTTTTACACATGTGGGCCTATATGGCTGGCTGTAGACCTTGGGACTTGGTCACCCCTTTCAGTGACAGTGGGTCTAACTTGCCCCTTTTAAGACCTGGACCTAGTTGCCCATTAACAGCAGTGGGCCTAAACAGCAGGGCCCTTTTAACAACTGTGGGTCTATGTGGCTGGGCTCCTTTTAGCAACATGGTCCTATGTGGCTGGGCCCATTAACAACTGTGGACCTACGTGGCTGGGCTCCTTTAACAACTTTGGGCCTATATGGCTGGACCCCTTTAAAAAAGGTGGGCCTACTTGACCCTTTTTAAATACTTATTTTGGCCTTGCTTGCCCTCTTTAAATAATATGGGCCTTTCTGTGGCTGGGCTCCTTTAAATTTCTGGGCCTAACTGGGGCCTTGCTGTTACTCTTTCCCTTCTGTCCCCTAATAGATATTCATGGACCCCTTCTATGGGCCTTTCTGTATTAACCCCTCCCCGTGGGAGTCACCGTGTCCTGAATATTTATTTCTTTAAATGCTGCTCTTTCTGTCCCACCCCTTCACGGCACACGCCCCTTTTTTCTTTAAGCGCCTAGTGCTACTTTAATTAAAAGAAAATAAATAACTCTCTGCTTGTTTTCTTGGTGGTCAGCAGTTTGGTGGTATGTTGCAGCTGACTCACTGCCCCAACCTGAAATTTGGGAAGGTGGTTCGGGAGGTGGGAGGAGTTGCTGGCAGTGGAAGGGCATCTCAGGAACAGGCAGCATGGCGGAGGGTTGGGGGCCTTTCGGTTCTTCCCATCGCCGACTCTCTCTCTTGCTATCTGTTGCTCGGGATGATGCGGCTCTACTACCGATGCCTCGAGGGACCGAAACTTTACTTTTTAAATAAAAATAATACAAAGCCATTTTTACCAGGAAACGGATGGCTTTATTTCTTCCTGTGGTACTCCAATGGCACCACTGACCACACCACACAGCAGGAAGGCAGTCTTCAGTAGCTGGAGGCAGAGGAGGCATGCAGCAAGCCCTCAGGGACAGCTTCAACCCACCAGCTAAGCCTTTCTTGTCCTTCTACACTTTCAGTGTCCTTTCCTCAACAGCCACCATGATTCTCTCTCTAACAACTATTTATTTTTTTGAGAAACAACACTCTAGGTTCTGGATTTTTTGGATTAGAATGCTGTGCATGTGCAGCGCAGCACAACATTCTATGCTAGGCACATTGTTTACATTTGCCACGTGCTGGCTAACAACCTGGCTAGCAATATTTCTGGAGTCTGTGCTATGGGCACCTGTACTGGGGTACACTGGGGAGACTGGGGACTAATGAGGAACTACAGGGGGAACCCCAGCTTTGGGATATTACACATTCAGCTAAAAAGAAATTTCATAGGTTGTCAGGTTGCAGTGAACCTTTGACCTCATGCATGGCAGTCTCAACAACCACCAAGAGGTGAAATGTCAGTCTGCTGAAAATATTCCTTAGCATTGTAAGACTCAGTCATTTGTAACTCTGACATCAAGATGGCACTGTTTTTTTTTTTTTTTTTTTTTGAGTTATCTATTTTCCTCCTGCCATGCTCCGGATCTGCCTCTCCTTCAGGCCGCCTAGGTCACCGGCACTCCTACATTAGATCCCCTGAGCCCTTGCCTCATATCGCAGCTGACCCCCTGAGGTAGCTTGGTGTTAACCCTCTCACCTAGTGGGTCCCTCTCCTCCAAGGGGGAAGGCACTGGTAGGGGCAACTCAGCACAGTATATTTTTTCTTTAACCTCTGGGGCACGGCTAAGATGAATTGGCCCACCAGAAGCCTGGAGGGTGTCCGTGAACCAGATGCCATCATCTGGCCAATTCAGAGTGATTTTCCTTTTTCTGGCACTTTCCACACATTGCAACACTTCTGCAGTGCTCCCGGTCTCCACTGGGGGCTGCTACAGATCGAAGCGGTCCTGTAACCCACCCAAGAGAGAAGAGCAGTCCTACAGATGCTCAATCCTCTCTTTCCCCTGCCAACCCCCAGTGACCCAAGTCTGTTCCCGAACCCGGGTCACCGGCATGGTGTGAGATGAGGCACCAGTGCCTCAGCCCTCTGCGCCACCGGGTCAGCAGCACTGTTTTTATAGAAAATGAATTCACATATACAGCATGAACAAAACCATGAATCAAATGATCACGGGTTTGTACTCATAATCCATGTACATTTCATAGGCATCCTATGAATACTACAGATCCAGAAGCATACTATGAATACTATAGTGATATACCTTGTTGTACATCACCAAATGATATGTGTGTGTGTGTGTGTGTGTGTGTGTGTGTGTGTGTGTGTGTGTGTGTGTGTGCACGTGTTTCAGTTGCTTGCCATGGAGGTGAGAGTAGGGTAGGTGCTGGCCACAGTCTTGTGACTGGGATAGGATGATTCAAGGGTTTTGGATAGCAGGTGCCAACAGACACCAAATATTAGGGCTATGAGACCAGAAGTGGGAAGGGGACCACCAGACAATGGGGATAGCTATAACAAGGAGCAGCATGAGACTACCAGACATCAAGGATCGCTTAAATGGGGCTTGAGTGTGTAGAGGTGCCACTGGATACTAGGGATCACTTTAATGTGGAGAGGGAGAGGAAAGGCAGACCAACAGACACCAGGGATAGAGATAATAGGGGAGCAGAAGTGGGAGGGGTGCACTGGATCCCATGGAGCTGAGGACAGGGAACAGGATGAGGGAGAGATTTGCATGTATCATACACCACACAGACAGGCCGAGCACAGACAGTGCAACCACAGCTACTATTAGGATGTGTAGAGCAATTTATTGTTTTAATGAGGATTCATGAGATGGTACTGTATTGTAAGTGTATGGTAAGAGGCTTGCAGTGCCATGGATATTGAATGGGGTCATTAGCAGTGTTTTTGTACTATTAATTGCAGTTTAGTGCTTTAGCACTATGGTGTTTGTGCCTCACAAACTGCCCATTTTGGGTGTGTTTAGCACATGTGGCGATACCTCTGGGTTAGGCCTTTACTATACAATGCACTTACAGGGGAAGGAAACCTCTTTGCTCAGCCCAGAATATTAGTGGGAGATTTCCGGTATACAGTACCTGCTTTTGTGCCTTGCACAAATTAGCATAAACCCACAACCATTTGTGTGTTAGTTTGCACAGGGTACCAATTTGCTACCTATAGCCTTTTGTGTCCTGTACTGTACCCTCTGTAGTATGTATCGATGTAACCTTGCAATTGCATGGTATAAAAAGCAAATAATGTATGCTGCAATGCATGGACAGTAGCATATCATAATTCAAATTATACAATTAGAGAAAGAGAGCCAACCTTAATATTGACTGGAACCCATGTGAATTCCATATGGAGTTCACTTACTGTATGTTGCTCATGTTCTGCAGTTCTGAGATGCGGAGATATACATGTGGGAGCCATCAGTCATTTTTTTTTAATCTGTAAATTTGGCACTTCTGCCAACATGCCTTACCTTACTTAATAATGGTCAGGCCACTCTGGTGAGTGGGTTACTAATTTGTAACCTCACCTCCATGGTGAACCACATAGGGTCTTATTAAGGTACTGTAACCTACATCCCTAGGCCAAAGAAAAATCTGCCCCCTCTCCTCACCTAGGGCATACCCCTTCTCCTTGGCCATCCATCCTACATAATCGATAATGCCTGACACTTTATAACATAAAAATAGTTAAGCCATTGTCAAAAAAATTATAATTAGGCATGAATAAACTATAGCAGGTAGAGCAGTGAGTTTTTCTAGTGGCATCTTATCTCATAGTTAGTCTGCTGAGGCTATAAAGAGGAAATTAAATATACAAACCTTTGATGATTTCTTTTTAAGATGCTACTTTGACTTCCTTTGACTCTGCTGTGGATTACTTCTCACTGCCAGCCTGCCAATGTCAGTGCCTCTTCTGCCACTACACTCAGTTGACTGTTTACTCCCCACCCAGCAAAAATGTCTCAGTTCCTCCTGACCTGATCTTGTTTGACTGTGCTGGACTGGTGATCCTAGTCCTATCCCACTCTCACACCCCACCTGACATGACACAATTTATTTCTTTGTCTCTAGGCTCCAACACCAATTCCTTGATGGGTCTTCTGACCTTGGATGAGCGTGTGCAACAGCTTGGGGTGGAAAGCAACAGACAGACCTGGCAGGCACTGCTCTCGCTACAGTGAGTCCTGTGACCATCCCACTCTCTGAACCACCCACTCTCTTGAGTGATCCCATCTGGACTCTAGAGTTCTGAGTATTCAAGTCATTCCTGCTGCTGTGCTGGTTTCTCCTGCTCTCTCTCATATATACTTTGCAACAGCACCACAAGCTTCTGTGTGACTGTATCCAACACCAAAATGTCCACTTGAGTGGGGAGTCAGGAGAGCAGAGCAACAATGGGAAGGAGTGACTGAAGCAAAGCCATGAGCTCACCTCACTAGCAAAAAAAAGGAATGAGCACCAAGAAGTGAGGCAGGATTGGGGGGCCCCTGGCAGGTGGGGGCCCTATGCCCAGTCTTAGGGCCTTAATCTGGCTCTGGAAACCATGTCAGCCAAAGTGGGTGAGGTGGGATAACTTCATGATAAGGCACCTGTTTTGGAGCCTTACTGCTTAAAAACAACTGAACAAGTAATGTAAATGTGAGGCTAGCAGAAACATCTATTGATATACTGTGGCTTATCAGAGAAGAAAAACTTTGTATTGTATGACTTATTTGCCACTTAGCATTTGTATTTCAACATATCCCTTAATTCAGTCACCATGCTTAAACCAGTTATGGGTAGAACGCAACTGTTTAGTGAATTTTTCCCATGAAGGAACTGCATCCTGGAAAATTTGATATAGCTTTCTTCAGTAGAATCTTTACAGTAGGATAATGAACTGAATTTTACTGTATTGCATCCTTTAACCCACAGACACTATAGACACAAAAAGCTGTTGGTTTTGTAAGTCTGTGATTACACAGCTATAGTGCATCATAGCGATTGTGAATACTAGATACATATATTATTCAGTAGTTAAAGGTGGAATGCAAGTTTGTTTATTTAAAAAAAAAACTTTTCATTAGCTTGATGAGTGATGAATTGACGATTTCTATTCAGCAGTGAGGTGCGATTTTCCTTTTCTTTTTCCAAAGAGTTTAACATGAAATTTGGATTTCAAGGAGAGTGTTCCAGAACATGGCATCCCACTGGAGAAGTTGAGGTGGAATTCAATTGGAATAGCAATTCCGCTTCAGAAATTATTTTAAAGTTTCTAAAAAAATTCTGAGAATTCTAACTTTAATTGATGTAAATTGTGGATCCGTTTTCTGCAGTTTACACATATAGTGGACTATGTTTCTGTGGTTTGAAGTAAACTAATCCATGGTTTATGTAAACCCTCAAACACTAATCCACTGTTTATAATAATAAAATCACGGAATACTAATCCATGGTTTACATAAATCATGGATTACTAATCTGCATTCAACTGGAGGAATTTCAGCATGCTGCATCCAATAGAATGCTGCAGCATTAGCCAGAATTTTCTATAAAATCAGGGAATTCCACTCTGATGAAATATGAAAGTCCCACGCAACACTAATTTCAAGGCGTGGCAAAGACAGTCAAAAAACCCACATCCAGTCAATCACAAAACTGCTGTCTGCATAAGTTCTCTTTAGAAATTAGCAGTTTATTGTGCAAAATAATGCAACAGCGGTTTCTGCCGTTGTGTTGTTTTGAACAGTAAACTGCTAATTTCTGAAGAAACCTTATGCAGACAGCAGTTTTGTGATTGATTGGATATGAGTTCTATGTCTGTCTTTGCCACAAGTACTGTATTTGTCATAGAAAACCCAACCCTTCTTGTGCAGCTCTGAACCAGGAACTATTTTCAAGGTTGCTATTAAAGAGCCACTGGCACCTCCAAGAGAATTTTGAAAAGCATAATACTTGCAGCTCATCCTATTTACTCCTCATGTACTGCGACTGTATGTTGCTTGTAATACATGTATCTCGTGCTCACAGTTTCACAATACTGTTCATCAATTGCTATGTAATCCTGGGTCACCCCTGAAAAAGGGAACTCCGGGGCCCAGTGGGCTTACCCGGTCACCAAAATTTAATAAATAAATAAATAATACAAAGCAACCATATTTCTTATTAGTGCTGACCTCCTTAGGGCTAGAGATCAAGGGGAGGGGACCATTCTTGTTCTCCTCGATCTCTCTTCAGCGTTTGACACGGTGGACCATAGAGGGTTCTTGACCACCTAAGGGAACTCTGCGGACTCGGCGGCACTGTCATCTGCTGGTTTGAGTCTTTCCTATCTAACAGGAGACAGAGGGTAGTGATGGGGAATTTCTCTTCCTCCCCTGGCCACCTTTCATGTGGAGTTCCACAGGGTTCGGTCTTGTCGCCGATGTTGTTTGCCGTGTATATGCTGCCCCTTGGAGAGCTCATCGGGAAGTACAGTCTGGGTTTTCATTGTTATGCTGATGATACACAGCTGTTTCTTTCCTTTGCCCCTGGAACATCTTGTGCAGTGGAAGTGTTAAACAGCTGCCTTGCTGAGATCAATGTCTGGATGGCCTCCAGCTGGTTACAACTGAATCCCAATAAGATGGAGGTACTGATGGTGGAGTCGAATAGAGGGTGTACTAGGTTGGCCTCTTTTTTCTTGGCTCTGTACCATTGAAGGACTCCTCTAGGGTGTGGGATCTGGGCATCATTGTTGACAGCGGATTGACACTTGAGTTTCAGGTGGTGTCCATTGTCTGCACTAGTTTTTATCATCTGTGGAATGTCACCAGGGTAAAGTCCCTAGTTCCCCCACAGGACCTCCCCACCTTGGTGCATGCCTTTGTAATGTCCAGGCTTGACTACTGTAATGCGCTCTATCTCGAGGTCTCTGAAGGCACCCTACACTGACTGCAGCTGGTTCAGAACACGGCAGTAAAGCTGTTGGCAGGACAGCCTAAATATTGTCATATCACTCCGGTACTGCGTCAACTGCACTGGCTGCCAGTTAGGTGGAGGGTCCTCTTTAAGGTGGGCTTACACACCTTTAAGGCCATACATGGCCTGGGCCCTGGTTACCTGAAGGACCTCCTTACACCTGCTGTCTCTGTCTGCTCCCTCCACTCCTCCTCTATGGGCCTCCTTGCGCTTCCCAGGACGAGGGTAAAAACAGCTGGTGACAGAGCATTTAGTGTCACCGCCACCATCCTGTGGAATTTGCTCTCTCCAGCTGTTAGGGAGGCCCCTTCTGTGGAGGTATTTAAAGCCCGCATCAAGGTCTTCTTGTATAATCAGGTCTTCCCAGACTGTGTCTTATAGTCCTTGCCTATTTTCAGAACCTTATGTTTAGGTTAACCTTAGGCTTTTTAAGTAGTAACTGTTGTTGTTTAGGGTATTGTTTACATAAAATTTTGTTTAATTGTTGAAATATTGTATGTTTATGTTTGATAGTGTGTTGTTACATATTTATTATGGTGTGCAGTATGCATTTTTAATGTGTTTGGAGCCCAGAGCCTCCGGGATGGGCATCTCTTAAATAAAATTTGCCTTGCCTTGCCTATTTCTTATCTCCATTATTTATTATTATGGTCACATGCATTTAAACAGGATAGTTTCTTGATGGTTCATCAGCTCCTATTGCTTCTTCTCAACCTGGGGCTAGATTCACAAAACGTTGCCCTGGCACAAGCCCTATTTGTGTGGTGCAAACTGGGTTTTGCACCGAAGTGGTATTCACAGAAACCTGGTTTGTGAGCAGAAACCGGTTTTGCCCCAGGGCAAAGTGTGGCTAAACATAGAAACATAGAAGTTGATGGCAGATAAAGACCGCAAGGCCCCTCCAGTCTGCCCATTTCTTTTTCTACCTTATAAATGTGCCATCAGCCTTTGCTCTGTCAATGGCCTATCTATTCATACTCATCTGTATTGCTCACTTATGCCTATCCCATGCCTATTTGAAGCCCTGCACTGTATTCATATCCACCACTTCCTGAGGTAGGCTGTTCCATGCATCCACCACCCTATCTGTGAAGAAGAACCTCCTGACTTTACCCCTTAATCGGCCTCCCTCTTATCTCATGCTGTGTCCTCTTGTCCTGCTATTTTTCTTATATTGAAACATGTTAGACTCTTTCACCTTGTTAATGCCCTTAAGGTGTTTGAATATTTCGATCATATCACCTCTCTCCCTCTTTTGCTCTAGGGTATACATGTTTAGCTCCGTTAATCTGTCCTCATATGTTTTTTGATTCAGTCCCTTCACCATTTTGGTTGCACTTCTCTGGACTGCCTCAATTTGGTTAATGTCCTTGTGAAGGTGTGGCCTCCAGTACTGCATGCAGTACTCTAGATGGGGCCTAACCAGTGTCTTGTAAAGAGGGATTATTACCTCTCTCTTCCGACTTGTGATACCCCTACTAATACACCCCAACATCCCCCTAACCTTACCTTCTGCTTTAGTGGTCTGCTTGGATGATTTCAGGTCATCGGTGATGATGATGCCCAAGTCTGTTTCTTCCCATGTGACTGCCAGCAACTCCCCTCCCAGCCTATAGGTGGCTTCAGGGTTTCTCTTCCCTATGTTCATGATCTTGCACTTCTTTGAATTAAACCCCAGTTGCCACTCTTCCAACCAATATGCTAGTTTATCCAGATCTCTTCTCATTCTGCCCACCCCATCTGGATCATCTACTCTGTTGCAGATCTTGGTGTCACCTGCAAACAGACAAACCTTTCCCTCCAGTCCATCTGCAATGTCACTGATGAAGATATTGAAGAAGACTGGCCCCAGGACTGATCCCTGAGGTACCCCACTTGTGACTTGCATCTCTTCTGACTGTATACTGTTTTCTACCACTCTCTTGACCAACTTCTAACCCACCCTGAGCCTACCCAGCTTATTAATCAATCTTCTATGTGAAACACTATTGAAAGCTTTGCTGAGGTCAAAGTAGGCGACATCAACTGCTCCCCCTTGGTACACCACTCTGGTTACCCAGTCAAAGAAATCTATGAGATTAGTTTGACAGGACCTTCCTTTTGTAAACCCATGCTGTCTTGGATCCTGTGCTCCTATAGATTCCAGGTGCTGCACTATCCTTTCCTTAAGGAAGTGCCTCCATAATCTTGTCCACTGCTGAGGTAAGACTGAGTGGTCTGTAGTTCCCTGCCTCCTCCCTGCTACCACTCTTGTGGAGCGGGATCACATGAGCCCTTCTCCAGTCTTCTGGGACCTCTCCTGTGCTCAGAGACTCACTAAACAGTTCTGCTAATGGCTCTGCTAGTTCCACCCTTAGCTCCTTAAGTACCCTGGGATGTATGCCATCAGGTCCCATTGCCTTGTCCACCCTGAGCTTAGTGAGCTCTTGTAGGACCCTTTCTTTTGTGGAGGGAGTAGTGCTCACCTCCCTCCCTCCCCCCTTTGTCCATGGTGCTGAGCTGTGGACCCTGCCCTACCTTCTCTTCAGTAAATACTGAGCAAAAGTATTTATTTAGGATAGATGCTTTTATAGGGTCCTCCTCCTCACATGTCCCTTATCTCCTTTGATCTTAACAATGCCCCCTCTGGACTTTCTCCTTTCACTAATGTATCTATAGAAAGTCTTGTCACCTGGAGGAGGCCACAATGACAATGAAGGGGAAGGGACCAGCATATCAGCACTGTCCCATTCACTAAGCATTTCCTCCACCCAAGGACCTTTTGCAGGTCCTCTTGTGTGGAGCAAATATCATCGACTGAGACCTTACTTTAATCCCCCACAACTCTAGTGGTTGGTAGTGGTACTGCAGCACCCCCCACACACACACACACTGATCAGTGGCCCAATCAAACCAGTCTCCCTGGTGGTACTGGTCCCCCCACCCATGAACCCAGATCACTGACTCGATCAAAAATAACTAATCTGCCTGGTGGTAGTCATCACGGCCCCCATTATCGCCAATTGTCAGCCTGATCAAAAATAACCAGTCTCCCTAGAGGTAGTGCCCCTCCCACATGATCGCTGCCCACCAGCCCAATATATACTAAAGCTTGTCCCTGCTTTCTGGTGTCCCCCTCACCAATTACCGCTCAGTCTTTACTGAGGAAGAGGAGGGTAATGGGTCTGAAAGGAGTACAAAGGGTGAGAATGGTGCAGAAATGGACACAAGTCCCTTTACACGAGAAAGGGTCCTGAAGGAACTGGAAGTAATAAGAGTTGATAAAGCAATGGGGCCAGATGGGGTGCACCCCAGGGTCCTTAAAGAACTAAGAGAGGTGGTGGCTGAACCTCTGGCTATCCTGTTTAGCCAATCACTGGAAACAGGGAGGTACCCAAAGACTGGAGGACAGCAGATGCAGTCCCCTATACAAAAGAGGACAAAGAGGAAGCAGGGAACTACAGACCAGTCAGCCTTACCTCAGTAGTGGAAGATCGTGAGCACTACTGAAGGAGAGATTGGTGGAACATCTGGTTGTCAATGGACTACAGAACCCAAGGTAGCATGGTTTCACCCAGGGAGGTCATGTCAGACCAACCTGGTTGAATTTTTGACTGGGTGACTAGGGAAGTGGATCAGGGAGAGCAGTGGACATGGCCTATCTGGACTTCAGCAAGGCCTTTGACACTCTGCCACATAGAAGACTATTACACAAACTGGGGAATATGGGTGGGCAGGACAGTAGTGTGGTGGTAGGTAACTGGCTGGGTGGCAGGACACAGAGGGTGGTGATAAATGGCTGTCACTCCACAGAGGGAAGAGTGACCAGTGGGGTACCACAGGGATCAGTGCTGGGACCAGTTCTATTCAACATCTTCATCAGTGACATTGCACAGGACCTAGAAGGCAGAATTTCACTGTTCGCTATGACACAAAGCTCTGTAACAGAGTAGACACACCAGAGGGTGTAGACAGAATGAGAAGGACCTGCAGAAACTTGAAGAATGGTCAGAGGTTTGGCAGTTGAAATTCAATGCAAAGAAGTGCAAGATAATGCATAGGGGCACAAAACCCTGGCACAATTTATCAGTTGGGGGTGAGGATATAGCATGGACCAAGCAGGAAAGGGATCTTGAGGGTTATCATCTCTGATGACCTCAAGGTAGGGAAACAGTGTGACAAGGCAGCAGGTAAAGCAAATAGGATGCTGGGATGTATAGGCAGGGCATCACCAGCAGGAAAAGGGAGGTCATAATTCTGCTATACAAGACACTAGTGAGGCCCCACCTGGAGTACAGTGTACAGTTCTGGAGACCATACCTACGTAAGGACATAGACAGGGTAGAGAAGGTTCAGAGGAGGGCAACAAAGATGGTGCATGGATTGCATCACAAGTCCTATGGAAGACAGGTTGAAGGAACTGAACATGTACTCCTGGAGGAGAGGAGGAGAGAGGATATGATAGAGACATACAAGTATCTCACAGGGAGGAACAGGGTGCAGGAATACACTATTTTTAAGTGAAAAAGATGTTCCAGGACAAGAGGGCATGGGATGAAGTTGGAGGAGGACTGATTCAGAGGAAACATGAGGAAGAATTTTCACAGAACGGGTGGTGGACAAGTGAAACACCCTGCCAGAGGAAGTGGTGGGGGCTGAAACAATCACGGGATTTAAGAATGCATGGGATAGACATAAAGGAATTCTGGAGGTCAGGGGTAAGGGGCAACAGACTTCTAGGAAAACATAAACTGAACTTACAAGCTTAAATGGGGAGACTGGGTGGGCCATAGGCCCTTATCTGCCGACTCTGTCTATGTATCTATGTATCTATGTACCGGGCCAATACAAATAATGATATTTCTTGGTGGTTTAGTTGTCCTCCCCCTTACCAATCACCAGCCAGATATAAATAAAGATAGACCCTGGTGATCTAGTGGTCCCCTTCCCCACCGATTGCCATCCCAGTCACAGAACTGAATGCCGTTGACAACCCTGGTGGTTGGTGGTCCCTCCCCCCACCCAATCAACCACTGAAGTATACAAAGGTTGTCCCTGTCCTAGTGTCCATTGTAACCCCCCCTTCCCAATTCCCTTTATGGTAAATACAGACATGCCCCTGGTGGTCTAACAGACACCCTCCTGTCCCCAATCGCTGTATAGTGAACATAAACCACTCCATGGTGGTCTATTGGACCCCATCCTCCGTGCTGTCAATGCATCACCACTCGCATCCCATCCCTGCCAGTGACCTGCATAGCCCTCCTCTCTCCACCACAGCCGGCCACTGACTGAGCTGTCACTGAGTGCGTACTGTATACAGTAAAGGCTCATTGGGTGACTGCTTAGTCAGCTGTCAATCAATGAGCATGTACTGTTTACAGTATGCACTCAGTGACAGCTCAATCAGCAATCAGCCATGGTGGAGAGAAGAGGGCTTTGCCTGTTGCTGGCTCAGGGATGGGATGGAGGGAGTGGGATGTGGGGCACTGCCTGCCAGGGTGTTGGGGGTCCACTAGACCATCAGGGGCATGTCTGTATTTACTATACAGGGAACTGGGAAGGAGGGGGTTACAATGGACACCAGGGACAACTTTTGTATATGTCAGGTGGGTGATCGGGGGGGAGGGACCACTGGACACCAGTGAACACATTTTTATACTTCAGGTGGCTGATCGGGTGGGGGGAGGGACCACTAGGCACCAGGGATGTGACAACAGTATTCAGTTCTGTAACCAGGACAGCAATTGGTGGCAGAGGGGCCCACTAAAGCACCATGGGATATCTTTATTTATATCAGGCCAGTGATCGGCAAGTGGGCACCACTAGACCACCAGGGAATATCTTTACTTGTATTGGGTCGGTGATTGACAAGGGGACCCCTAGACCACCAGGGACACTCTATATGATATATCGGACTGACGATCAGTGAGGGAGACCACTAGACACCAGTGACAAGCTTTAGTATATATCAAGCCGGCAATCAAGAGGGGGGTCCACTGGACACCAGGGAGACTGATTATTTTTGATCGGGACTGTGATCAGCGATCATAGTGGGAAGACCACTACCACCAGGGAGACTGATAATTTTTGATCAGACAGTGATTGGTGATCATAGGGGAACCACTGAACACCAGGGACGCTTCTAAGTTTGGTACCAGGACAACGATCGTTGATCAGCGGGGAGAGGGAGGAACCACTAGCAAGGCGAGGGGGCCACATTATGCTCTTCATAACCAGTGCAAATGGCCCCATAATGGGCATGCAAATAGCTATCTAACATCTTGCATGCCCAATGGGCTCATTTGCATGGCAGCCTTTGAGAACTGGAAATAGCACCCCTGCACTATTCTTTATGGGCCCATGCTCCTGGCTGCATGCTGGTGCGGTGCTACTGGGTTAGCACTGGCGGTGATGGGGTTACTGCTTCCTCGGACTAGCCCTATTCACAGTTGGATGTGGTACACTATCTAACTGTGAATAGCAATTTTGGACACTTGTGTGCAATTGCAAAGCGCAATGAAAACTTTTGCCTTGCCTTTGCAATTTGCTGTGAATCTAGCCCCTGATGGCATAATACCCTGCTTGTGATATCACAGTTAGTCCCATGGTAACAGACTGTGATGTCACAACAGATCACTATAATTTCAAGTAAGGAATAAGTGATAGATGCAGATGAACTACAGTATAAGTGACAATGGTCTTCCGTTTGTGACACATTCTTCTGTAATCGATGATGGAGAGCAGAAATCTATAGAGTATGTATCCGAACTACAAAAAAGTCAGCAGCTCTTTGACTTAGGATGTCTCTTAGCAGTACGCAGGAGCAAAATCATGCACAAGTACCTTTGTCCCAGGCTGTTGTCATCATAGCCATCTACAGTATTGCATTGCTTTTTCACAGAATAAGAGGCTTTTTGATTTTCTTTCCAATAGAATTTTGCAATAAAGATATTGAATTGTGAAGCCAAAAAGCTGCAGTACAGTTTTTTGATTACAATTTATTGACCCAGGCTAGCCCAGCTGAAGTGCAACATCTTGTTTCCAGTGAGTTTCTGCTTCTACTCATTTCTGCAGTGGGATGGACTGGACTGGAGCACTGAGTTTATTGACTTCCTCAAGAGCGCACGAGTGCGTGGCTCTAGTACAGACTGAACCTGCAACCTTCTAGTTCCCAAGCCAGGGCTCTAACTACTAGACCACCTTGTTTATGAATACAAATTATGAAATTTACTTGTAGTATTACTTTCCCTTTTCCTGGCAGTAGTGGTTCCCACTTAATATGCCTCCACGCACAGCTTATCTCTCAAGCCAGAAATGTTCAGGCTGCAGCTGTGATAGAAATACTTTGAAATTAAACAGTTTGGCATCTAAATGAATCACCAGCTCTTAACAGTAACAAAAAAAATATTTTTCAATATTCAAAATGTCATTTTGCTTTTAAATGAAAAGGTATGAATGCAACAAGCCTTTGTATTATGAAGAAATTTATTTTGGATAAATGTTATAGGTTACTGTCATACTGCAAGTCAGAGACTACCTTTTCATTCTCCTTTTCCCCCAAACCAACCATGTCATTTAAAGGAAATATATTTTCAGCCATCTGCTGTGGACACCCAGCATCATCCCTTCCCCTATTAGCTAATTTAGGCATGCTGCATCATTTTCTGATGCTATTTCATATTTAAAATTTAAAATTAAAAGACACCAGAGCTGTTTGCTGCCCACACCATCATTACCTAGACTCTGCTCCGATGCCCAGAATCCTACTATTGTGCTGCGATCTGAGGCCCATAGCATGAGAATAACATACCTAGCAACATTTCTGACTCAGTATTTGGAGCTATGTTGAAAATCAGTGGTGACTGGAGGTGCCGGCAAATGTTACACACACACACACACACACACACACACACAGGCTCCCTAAATGTCTTATGGACCACTTCTAAAACCTGTGGCAAAAATACTTTTTTCTATCAGCTGGTAATTACACTGGTAGTACAGTGACTCAGAACCTTCCTTCTCATTTAAAGTGCTCCTGGCATCCAATGGATCCCTCTGCCCATGTCCCATACAACAGTGAACAATGTGCTTCAACTTCCCTGAAACCCCTTCTCATGCTGACATCCATTTCAGGTCATAGCCTTGCGGCCCCCCCACCACCACCACCACTACTACCACCACCTGCCTGTTATAGTTTTAACAAACAGGTGTTTCTAGATAGATAGGGTAGCCATGCACTGTGTGTGGCCATGCAGATCAGTTGCATGTGGACTACCCTGTTCCCTGCACATTAATTAACCAATCTGCAATTCACTGGAAGGGCTGCAACCACTGCTGAGCATAGAAGTTTGATGCATTTTTAAGCCACAGGGAGGAGTGACCACTTTGAGCCTCCCTTTACAACTGTGTATGATGTCCAAGGGTTCTACGAAACTGTTTCGACAACACTTTCGTTGACTGGCATCACAGTAATGGGATTTATTTCAACTGCAAGTTGCAGTTGACATAAATCCCAATTGTCTCCCCATCTGTTTTTTTATTGGGGGGCTTTGCACCCCGAACCCTCCATGTGGGGAGTTCTGCCCCCACACCACCTGTGCTAATGATTATCAACTCCAAGTCTGAGTTGATTCGGGAAGGGGGTGCAGGACCGGGAGACAGGGTGCCCCCGTCTCAGGCACACCAACACAGCAACCTGTTAGCAAACTGTCAATTTTGTCGACAGCGAGGTAGGTCACTGTGTTGGTGTCACCGTCGGGGAGGCATACCATGTCGGATGAATTTGAAAAAGGAATGCATGCAACTTCAAAATAAACTATGGGAAAAATGTACACTGCAGTCCATGCTCCTGGAGCAAAATATGTAACATAGAAACATAGAAATTGTTGGCAGATAAGGACTGCTAGACTCATTCAGTCTGCCCGTAGGCCCTATACATTGTATGTGGCCAGTGACACTATGTGATCAATGGCCTTTCATCACTCCCTCCCCTCTCAGGCTTCCCTTGTGCCTGTTCCAGGCATGCTTAAACCCCGCCACTATGCTTGCCCCCAGTACCTCCTGTGGCAGACTATTCCAAGCGTTGACTATCTTTTCTGTGTAGAAAAACTTCCTCACATTACCTCTTAATCTACCCTTTCCAATTTCATATCGTGACCCCTTGTTCTAGTACTTTTTCTACATTGGAAAAGGTCCCTCGCCTGAATCTTGTTTATGCCCTTGAGGTACTTGAAAGTTTCAGTCATGTCCCCCCACTGTCTCCTGTCCTCCAGTGAGAACATATTGAGGTCCCTTATTCTCTCCTCATATGTTTTGTGGTGTAAGCCCTGCACCATCTTTGTTGCCCTTCTCTGGATAGTCTCCACCTTATCTATGTCATTGCACAGGTGTGGGCTCCAGAACTGCACACAGTACTCCTGGTGAGGCCTTACCAATGTTTTATACAATGGCATCACCACTTCCCACCTCTTGCTAGAGATACCCCTGCCAATGCACCCCAGTATGCCACTGGCCCTCCCTGCCACCTTTGTACACTGTTATGATGCCTTAAGATCATCAGAGATGTTAACCCATAGGTGCCATTCTTATTTGGTGACAGTCAGTCCACCCCAACCTGTAGCTCTCCCCAGGGTTCCCTCTACCCAGGTGCATTATTTTGCACTTCTTTGTATTGAACCTCAGTTGCCACATCTCTTATCATCTATCAAGCTTCTCCAGGTCCTTCTTCATTTTCTGCACCCCTCCTGAAGTATATACCATGCTGCAGATCTTGGTGTCATTTGCAAATAGGCAGATCTTTCCTTCCAGCCCCTCTGCAATGTCACTAGTGAAGACATTGAACAGGACTGGTCCTAGTACTGATCCCTATGGTACCCCACTGGTCACCCCCCTCTCCCCAGATTGTACCCTATTTACCACTACTCTCTGTCTCCTGTCTGCTAACCAGTTCCTAACTCAGTTCACCACCTTGTTTCCCATGCCCAGACTACCCATCTTGTTGCTCAGCCTTCCATGTGGGACAGTGCCAAAGGCTTTGCTGAAATCTAGGTAGGTGATGTCTATCACCCCTCCCTGATTTAGTTCCCTAGTCCCCCAATCAAAAAAAACTATTAGATTCATTCAACATGACCTTCCTGCTGTGAATCCATGTTGCCTCAGATCCTGAGCACCACTGGATTCCATATGTGCCACTATCCTTTCTTTCAGCAGTGTCTCCCCCTAGAAAATGTCACTCCCACCCTATTAACAAAGTGGAAACCATCATCCCATTACATAATGTATACTCGCAGCCCTACTGAAATTTATATCTTGTTTTCTTCCTAAAGTTTTCATTCTTTTTCCCATCCTAAAACAGATAATGAATATGCACTTGACACCCTCTTATCACTTCAACTGTTGACACACACTGCAGTTTTTGCAAAATTAACTTTCTCCACCCCTCCCAAAATTGACACCCCACAGTTCTCCCAAAATTCACACCTCACGCTCCTTTATAAGTTTTCGTCCTGTAACTCAACTGGAAGGAGCATCCCATACCCCTCCTCAAACTAACACATCTTACCTGCTACCAATATGGGTATTCACTGTTCTCCTAAAGGGGAACTGTCAACACTAAGAGCCCCACGCCCAAGTATGGGCTGGTCCTAATTTGCACTGTGTGAGCAAAACCATTTTGTTTACTTACTGTTTACTGCAGTATAGTAGATTGTATCACACTAATTCTGTTGACCTGCGAGCTGACATTTTCTGTAACTACAAATCCCAGAATCCCCTGCAGCTGACATTAGAGGGCTGCAGTAGTTAGGGATTCATTAGCCTGTGGTGTATTTTAGAACTTTATAAGCTCCGATCACATGTTTGCTGGTTCAGCTGTTCTCTCTGGGCTATGCACAGTCATCTGTGGCTGTAATTAGCCCAGGGAGGATAGCAGGAACAGCAAACTAATGATCACAGATAAAACGCTAACATGTGCTACAAGGTACTGAATTTCTCACTGCTGTGGCCCTCCTCTGATATCAGCATCAGGGGATTCTGGAATTTTTTGTTACAGAAAATGTCAGCTTGCAAGTCAACAGATTTAGTGTGATGCAAACTACTATACTGCAGTAAACAGTAATATGTTTTCAGACACAAAGTGTATGATAGGATCAACCCCACACTTGGGTATGGGGCTCTTAGTGCTGACCATTCCCTTTAAACTTGACTTCCAACACTCATCCCTTACAGAAAGCAAGCCCCTCAGAAACGTCCTGCCCATTTTTTAAGAATGTGTTGTTGTTGTTGTTGTTTTTAACTCTTCCTTGACCCCCAGTGCTTCTCTACTTCTGGTCTTCTGGATGGTCCATACTGCTGCCCCTGAACATGCTGCCTGCACCAATGCATTCTTCCTGACTTCCAGGGTTGACTTGGTTTTGGAGATTCTGTGTCTATCACTTCCTGTAGCGTCCCATTCCCTCTGCAGCCAACAGAGAAGAGGGAGAAGTGCCTTGGAATTCTTGATCCAGAAGCAAATGATTTGTTACCTTTCATTGGACCAACATAAATGTAACAAAAAGACCAAAGTGTTTTAGCTTTCAGTCCAACAAGTCCACAGAAGGATCTGTTGGTCTGAAAGCTAAAACACTTTGTTCTTTTTGTTACATCTATGTTGGTCCAATAAAAAGTATCAAATAATTTGCTTACGGATCTGTTCTTAAAAGGACCAATACGACAAAGACTACATCTGTATGTTGGAATTCTTGAGATAAGAGCTGCGGGTAGAGGTGTGCTAAAAAAGATTCCATTGGCAGAATTTCCATGAAAGTCCGACTTTCACTTCTTCAAAAGTTTGGGATTCATTTTGGCAACTTTCATGAAAATTCCACCTTAAAACAGTGGAATAAATGTACGGACAGTGGGTAATGTATTAAACTGTAGGAAAAAAATTCTGCAGAACTTATCACTATCAGTGGTCAGTTCTGTGGCTTTTTCCCTGCAGTTTAATACATTAATCCCTCCCACACACTGATCGTCATGCTCATTCATTGACATTCCAGCTCCTGCTCACTGATTAGTATGACATGTCTGTTGGGTGGCACAGACAAGAGCGCATGACTCTTCCAGTGGCCAGTGGGGGATCGGGATGGGGGGGTAACAGCATGATGGACTCCCAGCCCCCCAATCCTGACTGCCCGCCAGTGAGCAGAATAGCTCTCCGCTCTTGTCTGCGCTGTCTCACAGAGCTGTCATACTACTCAGTGTATGTATGTTATCAGTGTCAGTGGCTCAGTAGGTAGCACACTTGCCTCTGAGGCTGGGAGATCAGAGGGATGTGGGTTCAGTTCCCACATCTGACACTTGGGTTAATATCCCAGTACTGACACTATAGTGCAGCATGAGAGGGGTACTGCACTTCTGAGGTGCCATCTTTCAGATGAGACGTTAAACCGAGGTCCCATCTGCCTGGATTGGTGGTAGTTCAGGTGGATGTTAAAGATACCATGACACTTATCGAAAAGAGTAGGGGAATGTTTTATTTAAAGAAAAATTAGTGCAGTACATTCAATAAACAAAATACAATGTCAGCTTTACAGAAACTGTAAATAAGGTTTGCAAGAAAGACAAAATTAAATCAACCCACAAATAAAACCAATAAACAAGGGTGAGGGGGGAAAAAGGAAAAAAAGAAGCCAAAAGAAACATTTCAGTTTAAATGGAGCAAAATAAATGCTTACTAATACAGAGAGGAAAAAAGAAAAACATCTTCAGGGTACTGCAGTTTCAATCCATGCACAATTGTTCCAATATGAACTGTATACAGCAGAAGTCAACAACTTTTTTTCCGCATTTTGGATTAACACAAGATAGAAACAATCTGTGCAACTATTTGTGTTGCAGAAAACACTTTCTGTTGCAGAAGAAAGGCGCACCTGGCCTGCCATAAATAATAGCTGCAGGATGCAAAGATGAGACGTAAGGTCCCTGTGTGATATTTCTGTAATCCAGAGGGGTATATCCCGTATACCAGGATATCATATGTTACATTCTGAAGTGCCTTTTCTTTCCATTTATGTAAAAGGAGGGTCCAAACAACTTGACTATATGGGCAATCAATAAAAAAAAATGATGCATGGTTTCCAGTACCATTGTGCAAGAGTCTCGAGGGCATATTCGCTCCTCTACTGATTTATGTTTTAGGTTGTTCTTGACACCCAGTCTTCCATGACAAGCTAGCCAGGAGTTATCCCAAAATTGTGTGGGGATCCTGGGGTCAGTTAACTGAGAGAAGGGCATTTCTAATTCCAGAAGGGAGCCTTGTGTAGATACTATCTGTGGTAAGTCAGAAAAATGGGTATCTGAAAGAAAGTTATAAAGCTGTCTCCTGGTTTTAGTCAATATATGTGCAGGGGAGAGTTTCCATTGCCGGATCTTCAGAAAAGGGAGAAGAGGAAGCTGGGGATACCTAGTTTTTTGAAGTTCCTAGGGATGTCATGCAGGAGTTGCTGCCATATTTGGCATACCTTAATGGTAAAAGAATATATAATTAAATGCCAAAATAGGGGTGGATCATGGAGTAAGTGGGGTATCGTGATTTTCAGGAATAGGCTATGGAAAAATACTATAGGGTTCAGCATCCTTACCCCACCATGACAATAATCCATGTATGTGTATGATCTTTTTATGGGATTTAAATGGCTGCCCCAGAAGCCTTGAAAAAAAATATTGTAAACTCTTGCCTCCAGAGAAAAAGGGACCGGAAACACTGTTGCCACGTGTAAGAAGAGGGGAAGTATTAAAGTTTTCAATAAAAACACTCTTTTCCATTTTGCAATGCTATGTCCTTTCCAAAAGGAAAGGGAGCGTGCTGCTCTATTTAATACTATATTCCAGTTATATCTGGCATCATCTGAGGTGCCGTAATGTAAGCCCAGGATTTTTATTGGAGCGATTGCCAGAGGGATATCTACAATATACGTTGCTAAGTCTATGCTGGCTGAAGCTGGCACCATTAGTGCTGTGCTTTTTGCTATATTTATTTGGGAGCCTGAAGCTGTCTCAAATGCTTTGAAAATAGGGGGAAGTACTATTTCCTGAAGATAGGGGGTAGTACAAATGCACAAATCATCAGCATATGCACATACTGGAGGTAGAGATCTTCCAATGGGGGAAGAGATTCTAGGTAAAGATGCGTGCAACAGTAGGGTTCGTAATAAAGGGTCCAGTTGGAAAATATATAAAAGAGAACTTAAGGGGCAGCCCTGTCGCACTCCTCTAAGGCCTAAAAAAGGGGGGCATGGAGAACCATTTATATGGGGTTGTATCCAGGCAGTACTATATAAGAGTTTAAGCCAAGAGATGAATTTCTGGGGAACATGGTAATGTGCAAGAACCTGGAACAAATAAACATAGCTGACCTGGTCAAAAGCCTTTTCTTGGTCCAATGAGAGTAACAGGGCAGGTGAAGAGGGGTACTGTTTGAAATAATGTCTCGAATGAGGGATAAGTTGGAAAGGATAGATCTGCCAGGAAGGGCACAAGTCTGCACCTCAGAAATAATTTGAGCAGCAACGGGGAGCTTCCTACTGAGCAAGATGGAAGTGAATATTTTATAGTCTATGTTTAGCAAATTTAGTGGTCTCCAGTTCTGTATATCGGCTGTGTTCCCTTTCTTGAATAATAAAATCATAATAGCATCAGAAAATCCTTTAGGAGTAGAATTAGTGCTTATGATGGTATTATATATTAACGTCAGAAAGGGGGCCAAAAATAACATAAACTGTATATATAATTTTGCAGTAAGGCCATCAGACCATGGGGAAGTGCGCTTCTTTTGGCGTTTTATAGCCTGCTGGGTTTCCTCTGGTGTTATAGGTTCAAGGAGATGTTTCAGTGTATCTTGGGATGGAGGAGGAATAGAAATACCTGAAAGGAAAAGTATGATACTATCCACAGGAGTTGTGGTGCCAAACATCGTAGCTAGATAAGAGCTGGCAATATGCTTTATGTCCAGCAAGGAATTGTGGGCAGTATTTGAAGCAGGATCAAAAAGTTCCTCTATGTGGGTTGCATTTACCCTGTCAGTGCAACTTTTACAGATATCTAATGAGGGACCGGAGCCTTGTGTCCCATGTTGAGATTCCATCCGTAAAGAATGTGCTCGGTGATACTGGAACTGTTCCATTTCTTCCTTAATGGACTTTATTGTGTGAGAGTAGTCCATGTGGGATGCGAAAGAAAGAAATATGGCCTGTTTTAGTTTTTGTCTGAGAGTGAGGTATCGAAGATATGAACTCAGTGTTCTCTTCCTCCCTGTATGTAGGAAGAAAATCTTGATATCACTCTTAGTGTCTTTCCACCATTGTAGAGGGGAATGATATGCTTCCAATACGGACAGCCTGGCCCTTAGAAGGTCTGTGCAATGCATTGAAATGGCTGGTTCTGTCAACAAAGAACTATTCAATTTCCACCTAGAGTGGAGTTGACCAGGAAAGGAATTCCTAGAGGGGGAGCAAACCAGAGAGATCCCCAGATGGTCAGAAGTCTCACAGGGTATGATTCTTGCCTATGTGACTGAAATATTCCGTGAGACAAAAAGAAAATCTATCCTGGTAGCGTATGGGTCTCTATGATAGGTTTTGGCACCTGGACCATGTAAAGCATTATGTCCATCTATGAGGGCCGCAGTCTGAATAATTTTGTTTAGGGCAACTGAATCTGCAAAAAGGTTTTGCGTGGAGCCGCCCCGATCTGAGAGAGTAAGATCACAGTTGAAATCGCCTCCCATATAGATTTGCCGGTTGGAATACATGTATGGGTGTATTTTGTTAAATAAGTCTGTTCTGGAGGTAATGCCCTGGGGGGCAAATACATTAATGAGCCTGAGTTTGTGTTGTTGGTATGTACAGTCTACAAGCATGGCTCGTCCTGGTATTATGTTTACCAACCAGGAAATTTGGAAATTAAAATTTGCAAACAAAATACCTAGGCCATCACACCTATCCTCTCCATATGACCAGAAGGAAGAGCCCTGATACCAACGAGTTTTAATTTGAGAAAGCTCATGAGGAGATTTCAAACGGATGTCCTGGAGAAAATAAATGTCATGGTGTAAGTCAGAAAGGTACTGCATTGTAGAGAGTTGTTTTCTATAGGATTTAATGCTGTATGCATTTAGGGTGAAGCAGCGGAGTCCTTGGTGGTGGTTCATCCCAGAAAGTACAGTGCCATTCTGGAGGAGCTAGTGTCAGGTAATGTTAGCATAGGTCCTACCGCCATCTGCTGAAGGGGGGTGGGATCAAGCTGAGAGTCAGAGGAGAAGTCCATACGGGAGGAAGAGGCTAGAGAAGAATCCGAGTCTCCATCTTCCCCTTCCGTGTCTCCCCATTGTCGTCTCTTGGCTAAGGTCTGAAATTTATTCCTCATGATATTAGTTCTCTTGGGGGTGGAAGCTTCTGCTTTTTGTTTGCCTTTACCCCATTTAGAAGGGGGGATTACCACACAGTGGTCTGAGTCCTTTGGGAGGGATGAGACATGGTAGCCTGAGTACTAGCAAGGACTGATTCAGAAGGGGGTACTGCTGCTATAGGGGTGCCAGGGGACTTGGGAATGGCCCCTTGTCTGGCCGTAGGTTCAGGCTGTTGCGGGAGAGGAGATTCTTGTGCCAGGGTAGAAGTGGAAGGGGCTGGGGCCTCCTTGCGGCATAAGGCCTGAGTCTGGGAATCCATTATAAGCGCTATCTGGCCCTGGGGAGGGCGGTCGAGCCTATTATGATCCACCCAAGGGCACTGGTGATAGGAGTGCCCCTGCTCGTCACACAGATTGCAGTATAGAGGGTTAGGACAACCTAAACTCACATGTCCATAGGATAAGCACAAAGTACATCTGGGCTTGTCGCAAGTGCTGCTCAGGTGGGTGCGAGAACCACACTTATGACAGGCCCGTGGTTGTCCAGGGTAAAAACATAAGCCATGGTCCCTGCCTATGTGAAAGCTGCCTGGTAAATGAGAGATACCTTTATCCGTGTTTTTAAGTTGTACCTTTACTTTCCATCCCCCAGTCCATACTAGGTCCTCATCCAAAATAGGTTGAGGGACCTCTAGTATATCGCAGCGCTGCCTGAGCCAGTACTGGACATCTGCATGCTCACCCCCTCACTATGAAACAGTAAGGTAACAATTTTCACTGTTGGTTTCGTGAGGGGGATGGCCATAAAGGGAGCCCAGAGTGGCAGATGTTTTACATGCTCATATTTCTCCCAGAATTTCTCCAAAGTATTCACATTTTTAAAACTTAAGTCATACACAGATTCCCCATGCACATGAATGAAGGCAAATAATTCTGTTGCCCCTATCCCTAAAGAGTCCCACAACATACTATGCAATACAGTTCTTCTGTCAGGGCTTGTAGCAATGTGCGCCATGAACTTCATATGTACAGCATTCCTTGACTGTGCTGGCTCACCTAAGTTTGTGAACAGATCACTGAGTATAAATGTGGTCGAGTTAGTGCCCTCACCTGCAGGCTGTGGACCAAATGGCTCAGATGTACCAGCTAAATTATGTTCTGAAGTCGAGGAGGATGAAGTAGATTCACGTCTGGCTAAGTTGGGGCCCATGATAGTATCTGTGATGTCAGGTGTTGTTCGGGAGATAGCAGGTGTGCTTGAAGCATTACTAGGGAAAGATACTGGTTCCGGAGCTGTTTTTATTGGTAATGGTGTGTCTCCTGAAGATCGGAGTTTGTTGTGAGCCTCAGAGATGATTTCTGGGCTGAAACAGCCCTTGGGGAGGTCCAGGGTGCTCCTTCTGAATGTTGCTGCCAGCCAGCAGCATGGAGCACTGCCGTGGGTGACCAAATGCTCTCAATGTCCTCTGTGGTATGATGGCTGTCCCATAGATGCAAAGAGAGAGGAGCTCCTGATGCAGATTTTTGTGGCATTTCTGGTGCTAGGAGTCATATCAGAAGTGGCTGCTGCAGGGTAAGTTGACAAAAAAGACTGTGAGGAAAACTGTGAATCAGAGTGCATTAGACCAATAAGATAGTCCTTGTGTGCAAAATACATGCTTCGCAGATAATTTTCTTTGTCATTAGAAGTGCTCTGAGTTCCTGAAACTGGGTAAAGTGGTGTCTGAGGCAAGTCTTCTTGATGATTGTCTGCCAATTCATTTAAAGTGGTACCTTCAGTATTTCTTTCTGCAGATTGCAGCCTTGTAGTTTCTTCAGAGATAATGTCAGGTATTCTTGACTCCATGGGTGAAGCTGTAGTCAGGTCAGAATCCAAAATATCTCCAGCAATTCCACCAGCAACCACACTGTCATCTGCCATCTTGGTACCGCAGACAAAAGGGTCCCCTCTGCTCACAGGAAGCAAGGTCCCCTGCGGGCAAAGAGTAGGGGAATTTCCCTGGTGTCCTGGCCAAATTTTTCTCATTCACCAAAAATACAACCAACAGCTTAATCTGGTTCAGGGTCAGTTGGCATTCATCTGTATCCCCCTCCCCAGGTCGTGCCTGAAAATAGGCAGGATTTGTCTAGTGCACTTACCCGGTCAACAAAAACTAAATAAATAAAAAAATAAATAAAATACTCAGTGAGCAGAAATTGTCAGTGAATGAGCATGTGCCTGTACAATCATGTGCTCTTTCATGGACAGCTCAATGGGTGGCTGGCCATTTTGGAGAGAGGAGGGCTGTGGCAGTTGCCCACTTGGGCTCTGGGTGGGGGGTGTGGGGTGGTGGGTGATGACCTGCCAGGGTTAAGGGGAAGGGGTCTGCTAGACACCAGGGGATGAGGGACAGACTACTGGCTTTTTTTAATAAGGGGACTGGAGATAGGGAGGGAGCGTTCCACTAGACACCAGGGAGGGAAAATTATTTACATTTTTTTTTTGGTTTTTTTTTTTACATTGGGCCCACAATGAGGTCTGCGATCAGCTGGTGGGGGACCACTAGGCATCAAGTATTTTTTTTACATGGGGACAGTGATTGGCGGGTGTGGGGGCCACTTGACACCAGGGATTTTTTTTACCTGGGGCCAGCGATCAGTGGGTGGGAGGGCACTAGACACCAGGGGGGATTTTATTCTACAGGGGACCAGCGATCAGCGGAGGGGGCTGTATTAGGAAATAATATATTAAACTATGGTTGGAATAAATTTCACAGTTTAATGTATTTTTCTGCAGTTCAGCCAAAAAAGTCTGTGAAACAGGACAAAAATCTGCAAAACATGTTCGGAAGATTCCAATCTCACCAATGATGGAAGTGTGTTACATTTTGTGAAATTTCGCGAAAGTTCTGTGAAAGCGGAATTCTCAGCTTTCACCCATTTCTACTGGGGAGTGTGTCTACCACCAAGCAGGGTCTGGTGGCATGGGGGCTAAGGTATGAGGAGGCCATCATCTGAAGCAACTGAGTCAGCTGAGTTTCACATTTTTGTGTCCCTACCCTACTCCTTTAAGGTGTGTCTGTGCCTGCATCCTGGGGGAGTGTGCTTGATATGTGGTCATCCACATCATGCACACAACTACATGCCTACCATCAGAAGCTGCTCTAGGAGCAGAAATCACTTAACCCTCCCTCAGGAGGAGAACATCCGCACAGATCCTCTGTCCCCCTCTCTGCTAGCCACCACTTTTAATGTCCCAGGTTCAGTGAGCAACTCTTGGTCACCAGTTTGAGCACCACAGAGCCAGCTTGTCATATTCCTGAAGATGTTTATTGCTGCCAGCTAAGGAAACTAGGCTAGTGTGAGAACATGCTGAGCTCTGGGATCTAAAGATTGGAAGGCCATGTGTTGTAGTCCCACATCAGGGACTTGGGCTCATACCCAACACTGAAGCTGTAGTACAGCACTACAGAATAATACACTTTTTAGGTGCCATCATTTGGATGAGATGTTCAACTGAGGTCCCTTCTGCTCATCTCAGGTAGCTGTCCAGGTAGAAGTTAAGGTTCCATGACACTTATTATAAGAGTTGAGGACTTCTCCCAGTATCCTAGACAAGATCCCCCCTGTTTATTGAACTGGTCCATGTAGCTCGCCCCCAACTGAATGCCTTAGAAATGAGCTCTCACAACTTAGGGGTCCTTTACTGGTCAAAAAAATTATATGATATTTCCTGGCAATGTATGAGACTCATTTTTTAATGTATTTCTATGGAGCTTCTGTAGCAAGAGTCTTAAAGCATTGTATTTGTTCTTTGACTACAATTTTCAACTGTATTTCCTGTTTCAATAAAAAAAAACTAAGGGCCTATTCACATATCCAACTCTGGCAGTGAAAATCCAAATATTTTTTTTCCTTGCCTTAAAGAGATTTATTATAACAATACTCCCTTGAGATGTTGCAGGTTATATATATGCATTGATTTACGGTCCATTTAACATTTGCCTGCCATAAAACGGATGTCAGTTCAGTGGTACTGCTACATTAAATGCTCTCTGTCACTGGAAAATAGCCACTCTGCATACCTAAATAGCAAGCCTGCTGGCACATTCGCCACTCTCATTTTCTAAACATATTTTGATTATGCATCAGTTCTTTTATTTATGGGGCTTTCATTTCACTTTTTTGAAATATCCTGTTAGTATTTTGTCAAAGCACTCTACCATTAAATCTCTTCAGTCCTCTTGGACAAAGATTTAAAACTGCACCTCTGACCTTCTCTTACTGTTTCATTGCTGCTGACTGACCTTTTAATACTCCAGAGGGAACAACTATCCCACCTGCCCCCACCACCAATCTACTGTAAGCATCCTTGAAACAGATCATTCAGTGTCAGTGTGGATTGTTGCTGAGAAAACAGTCACAGTGATCTGCTACATGCAAATAGAAAATTCAAAGACGTGACAGAACTTAAAACAGCAGCACTGTTACAAAATGTGATTATATTGCACCTTGCAGTTAGTAAAAACAAAATAACAATATATACATTTTCTTTTCATATTCTTTTATTTCTTATCTAAGATACTGCACATAGTTTTGAAGCTGTTCAAAGTTTCTAATCCCACCAGGGCTGGCCCAATGGTGTGGAGGGCTGACGTTCTGGCACCTTACCTCCAAACATGCTGACAACCCAGGTTCAGGAATGGACCAGGGTCACTCTGGGGCTGGCTGATTAAAGAAGAATTGAGCATCCAAGTATGGCTGTCCTCCATTTGGCAGGGTGGACTCTGAGTCCGAGTCCCATAGCTTGCCTGTCACCTAGCAGAAGCTAGATGGCAGCACCAGCAGGACTAGCAGTCAAGGAGATGTGTGCCAAAGCAGCACGCATGTGTGTCAATATGCACACATGTGCATACATAACTAGCAGATGTCCCAGAGGAGAAAATGGAGGAAAATGCCTTGACTCACTTGTCATCCACCACAGGCACTGCACAACCCTACATGGCTGGCCGCCTGCCAATATGACTTAGTGTAAGTGATATTTAACCCATAATTTTGCAAGATGGGTCAATGATGGGGCTGGGGGATGCCTCCGGACATAGGATGTAAGCAGAGATGCAAACAAAGAAAAAATGTTTCTAATCCCTTGACATATTCATAATCAGGCAACATACACAGAATAATGTTTGGGCAATAGCAAGTAATGAGTTTTGTTTTTAGACACCCATGGTGTGTGTTACCACATAATCCACAAGACCGAGGTTGTGTAATAAAATTATTAATTATGCACTGTTGTCCATTCTTCATTTGTTATAATTACTGGTTAACAGAACTGTAATTGGAGCAGACCCAATTGAAAATGAAAGTCCATTTGCTGCAGATGTTATGTCTCCCTGACTGGTGCTGTGTGCAAGAGTGATGCAGTTCTCCATTAAGCACACTTATGTGTAACACAGTGTGTGTACTGTAGCAGACAAATTATAGGTAATCATTTCATGTTGCATTTGATCCTAACCAGTATTTCTATAACTGTAAGGTGTGTTGTGGTCCCTGCTGAACCTGGCAAAGATGGCCAAAACAAAAAATATAATGAGCCAAATAGTAGGGAAACAAAGAGAATGACAATATGGGAATGGATTTTCAGATGTGTGGACATTGCACTTGCAGCGGTTGTACTGCCATTATTGCATCCCTGTAAATGCACCAGAATCTGTGCATGTAATGTACAAACATTCTGATCCAATTATGACACTTTTCACAGTTTATGGCAGAAAAAGGATGCACTCACATTTTTGATGCATGCATAATTTTTGGAACGCCACTCGCGGCACTTGCAACAAGAAAATAGATGACCTTTTGTCTATCAGTCTTGCTGCAGATATTGCTATTACAGCAAAATCATGTCACAAATGTTTGCAAATCCAGCCCATAATGAGGAGAGATGGGAAGCACAGTGGAGAAAAAGAGAGGAGACAGCAGGAAACTAGCTGCTGGAGCATAAGAGAGATGAATGAGTATTAAGAGGCACCAGAGAGGTAATGGAGAAGAAGAAATGTATAGGGAGTGGAAGGCTATTCCACACATTTGGGAGGCAAACAGAAAAAGCAGATTGACCTGTATAAGTTTTTCAGTGATGGGTGAAAAAGGCATGGGAAGGGGAGCAGGATCTGTTAGAAGGAGTAAGGAGAACAAAAAGGTAGGAGGGAAAGGGGAAGACACCATTTTTATCAAGAAAGGATGAACAGTGGGTGAGGCACCGAGAATCAAGCAAGGGGAGAATGAGGCTGTGGTAGACAGGCCAGTGATGAGTAAGAGGTGGGGAATTGGGGTTTAAGTGGCAAAAAGAGTGGAAAGTGGGATGGAGACTAGTGGTATACCACTCCAGCATTGAAACTTTGACATCAACCAACCCTACAGAGACTACAGCGCCAGGTCACTGTAGTGTCAGTGCTGGACCTTGGCACTGTATTCGGGGGGGCCTTGAATCCCCTTCCCTAATCAGCTCTGACTCAAAGTTGATAATATTTAGTGGGGGGGGTGGGAAGCACAGCCCCATGTGGGGTTTTTTTGGGGGGGAAGCCCCCTGAAGATTACAATTTGGTGACTTGGAAACCATGTGTTGACTGAAAAATGCAGTCAACAAGACAGTTTTGCTGTTCGGTCATTCAACAACATTTTTGTTGACAACCAGTCATAGATCCAAGACTAGCAAGGCATCATTTGGGGAGCTGTGCTGTAAACCACAACCATGTAGTCAAACACGGGCATTATTGTATGATTGATCTTTGCAGAGGACCACAAGCATGAAGCATATCAGTTTCAAATGGCCGGGTTTAAGACCAGTCTCATTTTTATACCCTCCTTGTGACCAACAGGGCCAAAAACATTGCAGAACAGAAGCTTTCAGTTCTCTTAGGAGGACAAAAACAGAAATTGCTCAGGTGCCCCCTACCAGCAATGTACTTCAAAACAGCACTGGCATCAGTTGTGATGAGAGTCGCTAACCAAACCTTTTGGCAGGGAACAAAGTGAGGGTGTGACAACTTGCCATTCATTTTTGTTTTGTTCTTGTGTGTGTTCCTTTTTATTTTTATTATCATTGATGCATCTATAAAGTGTTTCAGCTGAAGGGACAGGTCTGGCGGACACTAAAAATTACATTCCACTGTACTCCATGCCTGGGGGCACTCAGCTAGAAGATCCTTTGTGTAAGTAATTCAGTTCCTGCCTTATGAAAGGTTTTGTTTTGGTTTGGTTAACTTCAAATGGATAGATCTCTCTCATAACTAAGAAAAGGTTGAATGGTGGAAATAAGGAGAAAGGTTATTAAAGGAGGGGATAATGAGGGAAGGCACAACGATAAAAGGGGGGATGACAGGAAGGGAAATAGCAAATATGGAAGGCCATGTGTGTGAATGCCCACAGCCTGGGAAATAAAATCCCAGACCTGCGGCCTTGATGGCAGAGGCTGACCCAGACATCGTCACTATTACAAAGACATGGTATAATGGGAACCATGACTGGGATGTAGCTATACCAAGTTATAGTCTATTCAGGAAAAGCAAGGCGGGTAAAAAGGGAGGCGGGGTAGTTCTGTACATCAGGAAGGGTATAAAAGCAACTGAGGTACAGGGATTGCAGGAGAGACGGAGGCCCTGTCAGTCACCCTAGAGACGGGTAATGAAACTGCTATTCATATGGGCATGATCTACAGATCTCCATCACAAGGGGAAGAGTTGGACAAGGTTCAGTAGGAACCATCTATAGGATAGCAACTAAAGGGGAAGTGCTGCTGGTAGGGGACTTCCATCTGCCAGATATTGATTGGCACATCCCAGCCACAGCCTCAGCTAGGAGCTGGGACATACTGGACTCCCTGCAAGGAGCATGCCTCTGGCAGCTAGTGCTACAGCCCACCAATGAGGGTGCAATTTTGGAGCCGGTACTCACCAATGGGGGACAGAATTGCAGATGTCATGGTGGGTGGACACCTGAGGTTCAGTGATCATCACATGGTGTGGTTCAATATGAGTACAGAGGCAGAGTCAAATCACATGAAAGCGAGAGCTCTGGACTTCAGGAGGCCAGACTTTGCAAAGTTGGGAGTATATCTCAGGAAAGCCCTAGCATAGAGGGAGGACCGGGGGGGGTGGGGAGTTGAGGAACAATGGGCCCATCTGAAAGGAGCCTTTGTGGAGGCAACAAACCATTGTGTTAGGCAAATAAACAAAGGCAAGTGAAAAGGAAAACCCCTCTGGTTCTCAAAGGAAGTGGCCAGAATGGTAACAGCAAAAAAAGTTGGCTTTCAGGAAATACAAGGAAACACAGTAGGAGGAGGACAGGGTAGTACATCTGGATAAGCAGAGGGAGGTAGGGAAGGCAGTCAGGAGCACAAAGGCACAAACTGAGGAAAAAATAGCCCAAGCAGTGAAGAAAGGGGATAAGACATATTTTAGGTATGTTAGAGAAAGGAGAAAGACAAGGAGTCAGATTGTAAGGCTTAAGGGGGAAGAAGAGTAGTGTGTTGAAGGGGACCTGGAAAAAGAAACAATCCTGAACAAACAGTTTTGTTCAGTATTCACAGAAGAGGGGAAAGGTGAGGGACCACAGTTAAGTGGCACGAGTAATAAGGGGAGGGAGGTGGACACTAGTCCATTTTCAGAGGAGAGAGTTCTAAAGGAACTCGCAAAACTGAAAGTGGACAAGGCAATGGGACCAGATGGGATACATCCCAGAATATTAAAGGAGCTTAGGGAGGTGCTGGCAGCACCATTGGCAGTCCTGTTCATTGAATCTCTGGAAATGAGAGTGGTTCCAGAGGACTGGAGGAAAGCAGATGTAGTCCCTCTACACAAAATTGGGAGTAGGGAGGAGTCTGGAAACTGTAGACTAGTCAGCCTGACCTCAGTGGTGGGAAAAATAATGGTATCACTGCTTAAAGAAAGGACTGTGGAACTTCTTGAATCCAGCAGAGCACAGGATCCAAGGCAGCATGGATTCACAGCGGGAAGGTCATATCAAACAAATCTGATAGATTTCTTTGACTAGGTGACAAGGGAAGTGGATCGGGGGGAGTGGGGGATGTGGCCTACCTGGATTTCAGCAAGGCCTTCAACACTGTTCCACATCAGAGTCTTGTAAACAAACTAGGCAGCCTAGGAATGGGTCCTAAGGTGGTAAACTGGGATAGAAATTGGTTGAGGGATAGAACACAGAGGGTGGTGGTAAATGGAGCTCAATCTGAGGAAAGGAGGGTGTCCAGTGGGTTGTTACAGGGATCAGTCTTGGGGCCAGTCCTATGCAATGTCTTCATAAGTGACATTGTAGAGGGTCTGGAAGGAAAGGTATGCCTCTTTGCAGATGACACTAAGATCTGCAACTGGGTAGACACTCTGGGATGGGTAGAAAAAATGAGGAGGGACCTAGGTAAACTAGAGGAATGGTCAAGAGTGTGGCAGCTAAGATTCAATGCAAAGAAGTGCAAAATCATGCATTTGGGGCACAGGAACCCAGGGGTGGCTTAAATGATGGGGGAGGAGATACTGATGGCCACCAAACAGGAAAGAGATCTGGGTGTAATCATATTAAATGACCTAAAGGTGGCCAAACAATATGCCAAGGCTATGGGGAGAGCCAATGTGGGTACTGGGATGCACAGGGAACAGTGTCATCAGCAGAAGAAAGGAGGTGGTGACACCACTGTACAAATCATTAGTAAGACCTCATCTGGAGTACTGTGTCCAGTTCTGTAGGCTGCACCTCAGTAAGGACATAGACAGGGTAGAGGCAGTTCAGAGAAAGGCAACAAAAGTGGTGCAGAACCTGCACCAAAAGTCATATGAGGAAAGACTGGAGGACTTCAATACCTATACCCCAGAGGGGGGGGTATGATAGACATCTTCAAATATCTAAAAGACATAAATATGGTATAGGAGGGTACCATCTTTCAGAAGACCAGATGTTCTAGGACAAGGGTTTATGACATGAGGCTGGAAGGGGGTTAGACTAAAGTGTAACATTAGGAAGTATTTCTTCACAAAAAAGGTGGTGGATGCATGGAACAGCCTTCCAGTAGAGATGGTGGAGGCAAATTCGGTAGGGGAATTAAAAAAATCCATGGGATTGGCATAGGGGAACCCTAGCAATAGGAAAGAGAACAAAGCTGAAGATCAAGTAGGGTCTCTGGTTTTTGCAGCAGGTAGAGAAAATTAGTGGACTGGATGGGCCTAGCAGTCCTTGTCTGCCATCAGTTTCTGTGTTTCTATGTTTATATAACAGAGAGGCCTGTTGTGAGGATCAACAGTTAAGGCATAATGAGAGGGAACCCCTAATGATTGTGCCAGATGGGTAATAAACGGGCCCAGGCTGTGATCTACAAAACCAAGCCTGAAATAAAAAATCCAGTTTGGACCTGTTCTCAAAAAAGGGTATTCCCCAGAGAACAAAGAAATAGTTGAACCTGTGATGTCAGAGAGGCATGTATGATGATGCAGCATAGTGGGCCAGCCAGCCAAAGGCATTTCTCTGTATGATAGCTCTTAGAGTTTCAATTATCTTTTAAGATTTCAGACTAGCAACATCACGTGTTCAAGTCTGCCATGACTCACTAGTTGTGGTAAGCTTCTTCTACTCTACTTAGAATCTAGACAGTTTTAGAGTTAGATTATTCTGGTCCTCTATCTTTTTCAAAAGTCTTTTTTTATATCTCTGTAGAAATACTGTATTCCCCATAGTCTTTCATGTGTAGTAACCTGCAACATATGTAAATATTGTGGAGTAATGAGTGTTATTTTATAAACTTCATGCTTTCTATAACCGAATCATTTCAGGTATAGATAGCTAGAGGTAAATTGACAAGTCAGTAATCAATCTCTATGGAGGAAAAGCTACAATTACCATATTTAAAGCAAGAGGTTCTCAGCTGTAACAGAAGGGGTGGGTCATTTTCCTGCGGGTAAGGAGCACTTTATTGGGTAAGTAGTGGCTCTTGTGGGATTCAGACCTAGAGATAATCTAGGTGAGGTTGCAGTGAGTGGTGGTAGCATATCAAGGTAACCCTTCCAGGGTTTAAGGGGTTGTGAAACTGATATCAGCCATCCAGACTGAGTTCTGGGACAGAACCAATCTGTGGCAGTGGCCATGACAGTCACTCAGAAGAAGGTACAGCGAGAGTGTATGTGGGGGGGGGGGTGGATAAAGGAAAATGGATTCCAGATGTATGCACAATAAGTCAACTAATTGCTTTATCACAGATTTTACCTTAAAGCAGCAGCATAACAAAATTGGGGGGAAATTGACCCTAACCTTTTTCACAATAAAAGATTCTAGGAATCTTCCAGTTTATTTTGGTGGGCCAGTTTTATAAATGTGTTAATTATTTTTTTTTTTTTGAGAAACAAAGATGGCATCCACATTTGGTTTAGAAATAGCATTGTAGACCTGGCAAGGGTTAAGACAGAGTAAAAATAAAGAATACAAAGAAATCATTGTGCACAGTACAGGTGATACTTAGAATAGAACATCTGACAGCTATGTTAAATTATTTTATTAACTGTTGCTGAAACTGGCTTTTGGAAAAATTATTTTCATTGCACTGCCGCTTTAAAAAAACATATACTGTACCAAAAAATTAGAGCTTAAATAGACACATAGAAGTTGTCAGCAGATAAGGACCTCTTGGCCTACCAAGTCTGCCCTATTTTCTTTACCTCAGTGCCACTGCAGACCCTACTTGAGCTCTGGTCCCTCCTCCTTGCCTAATTTCTTAGGTCCTCTTGAGTCTATCCCATGCATGCTTGAATCTTGTTACTGTTTCAGCACCCACCACCTCCACTGCGAGGCTGTTCCAGGCATCCACCACCCTTTCTGTGAAGAATTATGTCCTCACATCTTCCCTCCAGCCTCATAGCATAACCCTGTGTCCTCAAGCACATTTTTCTTTGTAAAATGCTACCCTCATGTACTTCATTTATACCTGCGAGGTATTTGAATGTTTCTAGCATGTCCCCACTTTCTCTTCTTTCCTCTAGAGAGTACATATTTAATTCCTTGTGTCTTTCCTCATAGGGCTTTTGATGCAGACCCTGCACCTTTTTTATTGCTCTCTTCTGTACTGCCTCCACCCTATCTATGTCCTTCCAGAGATGGGCCTCCAGGACTAGATGTAGCACTCGAGGTGAGGCCTCACCATCGATCTATACAGGGGTAACACTACTCCCTCTTTCTGCTGGTGATACCCCTCCCTATGCACCCAAGCACCCTACTGGCTTTCCCCACTGCCTTATCCCACTGCTTTGCTACCTTCACGTCATCAGAAATTATTACCCCCAGTTCCTGTTCCTGTTTTGTGCTTGCCAATACCTCCCCACCCACTTGGTACATAGGCCCCGGGTTTCTGTGCCCCAAGTGCATTATTCTGCACTTTTTCAGATCATCATTCATTTTTTCCTCCCAACTGGTGTGTGCACTCCATTGCAGATTGTTGTGTCATCTGCGAACAGGCATACTTTCCCATCCAGCCCTCCTGCAATGTCGCTAATAAAGATATTGAAGAGGACTGGGCCTAGTACTGATGCCTGTAGCACCCCACTAGTCACCTTGTCTTCTACAGTGTGAGCACCATTTACCACCACCCTCTGAGTCCTGTTGCTTAGCCAATTCTTACCAACTTTACTACTTTTGGAGCCACTCTTAGGCTGCCCAGATTGCTCAGCAGTCTTCTGTGTGAAATGGCATTGAAGGCCTTACTGAAATCCAGGCAGGCCACATCCATCGCTCCTCCCTGATCCACTTCCTTGGTCACCCAGTCAAAGAACTTGATCGAGTTTGTCTGGTGAGATCTGCCCTCTGGGAAACCATGTTGCCTTGAATCCTGTAATCCGCTGGTCAGAAGGTATTTTCCAGTCCTTTCCTTCAGTAGTGATTTCATTAATTTACCCACCACCAAAGTCAGGTTGACATGTCTGTAGGTTCCTGCCTCCTCCATGTTACCACTTTTGTGAAGTGGGACCACATCTACCCTCCTTGCGTCCCCCGGAACTTCCCCCATATCTAGTGATAGGTTGAACAGGGCTGTCAGAGGTGCAGCCAGCACCTCCTTGAGCTCCCTCAGTACCCTAGGGTGTACCTCATCAGGCCCCATTCCCTTGTTCACTTTTAGTTGTGCTAGTTCCTTGGGGACTCTCTCCTCTGTAAAAGTACTAGTGTCCACCTCCCTTCCTTTAATGCCCTAGTCGTTTATCTGTGGCCCATCACCTACCCCTTCCTCTGTAAATACTAATCAAAATATTTGTTAAATATGTCTGCTTTTTTGTTCCTCTTCCACACAAACCCATCCTTCCCCTTTTAGCCTTACTATCCTTCCTTTACTCTTTCTCTTTTTGCTTACATACTTAAAGAATATTGTATCACTCTTTTTGCTGACTTGACAATGTTCACCTTTGTTTGCGCCTTTGCACTCCTAACTGCTTTCCCCTGCCTCCCTTTGTGTCCCCTGACATCTCGCCCTATGATACTCCTTCTGTGTCATCTTGTGCCTTTTAAATGTTAACCTTTTTGCCCTTACTTCCTCTGCTACCTCTTTAGAGAACCATAGGAGTCTCTTTTTTCTCTTGCCCTTGTTAACCTGCCTTACACAGAAGTGTGTTGTCTTCTTAATATCATCCTTTTTTTTGCCCACTGTTCCTCAACTCCACCCTGTTTCCCTATTCCTGCTAGGACATCCCTGAGGCATTCTCCCATTTTTTTTGAAATTGGCCCTCCTGAAGTCTATGACTCTTGTTTTGGTGTGGTTTGATTCTGGTCCAGTTCCTTTACTGAACCACACCGCACAATGAATCACTGGTCCCCAGGTGGCAGCCTACCATGACATCAGCAGCACTGTCCCCATTTGTCAGTACCAGGTCCAGTACTGTCCCACCATGAATTGGTTCCTTGACTAGTTGCCTGAGGAACACCCTCTGTAGGGAGTCCAAGATGTCCCTATATCTAACTGTTGTTGCAGCTGGGAGGCTCCAATCCACTTCTGGTAGACTGATGTACCCCACCAGCAATGCCTCCCCCTAGCTTGCCATCCTTTGGATTGCTTCCAACATATCCTTATCCACCTCTTCCCCCATAAAGCAGGTCTGTAGATCATTCCTGTCAAATTGTTTTCATTAGGTCTGTATTTTATTTCTCACTATTTTCACAACTCCAGCACTTGCAAACATTTAAAGAGCAGCTGGCACCTTCAGGAAAACTTTATCAAAACATAATATTAAGACATAGTTCAGCTTGTATTTCACATTAGTTCTATATTCCTCCTCCCTATTATTTATTACTGGTGTAATTTTCATGAAAACAGGATCTTTGCTCCTGAAGAGTTCATCTGTTCCTGTTGCTTTCTCTCTACCTGAGGTTATAATGTATTGCTTGTGACATCACAGTTATTCCCATGGCAACAGATTGTGATGTCATGGCACAAGATTATGACTTGAAGTAGGGAATAAGCTAAAAAGGCAGATGAACTCTAAGTTATAAAGATCATGTATTCATGCAGATTTCCTCAGTAATAAACAATGGGAAGGAAAAATCTATAGAATATATATGGAATGCAAGCTGAATTGTACCTAAATATAGTCTTTTTCAAAGTTTTCTTTGAGGCGTCATCAGCTCCTTAAGGGCAACCCAAAAGTTGAACTGATTGGTGAAAGGCCTGTTTGCAGTTCAACGCAGTCACAAGATTAGGTCAAATGTAGGAATGTGAAAACTGGTTTAGATAATTTCAGATCCTTTTAGAACATCTGTCAGTTTTTTTAATCCCCAGAGGCCTTGTTCACACTGGGCTACTTAAAATGTTTTATCACTAGTAAAACGTTTTAAGTTGCTGCAAGCACGGTTCGCGTTCACACTCAGCATGACTTCAGAACCATTTTAGTAAACCGTGTTCAAGCCCTGATTTGAGGCAGGTTGAGCATGGTTTTGAAAATGGTTCTGACTGTAATTTGGACTTACCGGCAGTGCAATCAGGAGAACACGGTTTCCGAAGCACGATTCTCCATGTTTGTGAGCTACATCCATGATGAACTGCGGCTCTGTCCTAGAATGTTGCAGCACCAATTTTTGCGCATGTGCAGCTGTCAGAGAAGTGGAGGGAAATTTGACTGTGTGATCCAGGTGACAAAAATTGCGAGGATAGTACTGCACTTAATGAGTGTACAGCAGTTTGGAAACTTCAGTGGGTGTGATTAATGGTATAGTGAGTCAGGCACTTAATTGCAGGAACATGAATAAAAGCATCACTCTGTAGTACTGAAATATTGGTGTTGTAATAAGGTACTGTTGAAGTGATAAGCTGTCATTCCTGGCTGTGCATTCAGTGATTACAGGGGGCAAAGACTGTGAAATACAAGCGATTTACCACATAGTACTTTGTGCAGTCAGTCTGTGCAGTTCAGAAGCTGTCAGTATGTCTAATGACAGAGCAGCTAGCTGGAATGACCATTCCATCAAGGCACTGATAGACTATTAGTTAACTGAGACTGTGCAAAATGAGTTGAACAGTGTGCACAGGAATGTCAAAGTATACGAACATGTGTCTCAGCACCTGGCTGAACTAGGTATAGAAAGGAATGCTAAACAGTGCAGGGAATAAATCAAGCAACTCAAGGTTAAATATCATTGGGTGAAAAACAAAAATAAAGTGTAAGGTGAAAAACGAACAGTATACCCCTTCTTTGAGGAACTTGACAAAATCCTGGGTACCAGGCCAACCACTGAGCCCAGCATTGTGGTCCAGCACAGGATACAGATGTTACTGCAGGTGAATATTACCATGTGCAGGAGTTGCCATTGTCAGGTATGTATTTTCATTGGTTTGCCTGCAGCACCCCCCCCCCACACACACACAGACCACCAAAAAACAAAGTTTGTAACTCAGTACTCTTCCTCTTACAGACTATGAGAGGGAAGGTTGATGAAGAACAGTGCCCAGATGCTCCTGTAGATACCTCCTCAGGCTCCAAATAAGCAGTAGAATGTGACAGTCTGCTTGACACCTCAGACACCTCAACAAGTCGTCCCAGCAGCAGCATGCAGATGTCTTCAGCTCAGAAACAGGGAGCTGTTTCTTAACCCCTCCAGAATTTGAAGAAGAAAAAGAAAATTAACCATCAGCAGGAAATAAGGAGGCCCTGTTTGAGCCAACCTGCAAGCTCCTTATTGACGAACATCAAGAAATGACAAAGGCAGAGGAAGAGCTAGCCCAAAAGGAACTTGAAATGGAGGAGCGAATGAGAAAAACTGAGGCAGAGCAGTCTGCTTAATTTTTTTAGCAACCTTCTAGAAATATTGCACTCCAATCAACAACCCCACCAACTACGACAGGCCTCACATCCCACATACCACAACAACATCCACAGGTGCCATATCAGGCAACAAACCAGAGTATAACTGAGGAGTTGTTCAGTGAGGACATGACATGGACTGAACTGTCATGATAGTGTAGCATAATTATTTAGTGGGTTGAAACATCTTGCTGCATTTTAAAATTCTGCATTTACAAAGACCATTTATCCTATTGAAAGTCAAAGACAATGTCTCACAGTGTGTCAGCAGAGTTGCCCTATGTTTAATGTCATTATACATTTTAATCACTTATGTTTACAAGGCTCTACAGTTAAGACAGTCCATACACCTGTAGTTGTAGTTTTAAACTGTTTTACAGTCTTTTAACATGTAACCTCGCACTTGTAATACTTGTTTTTAAAAACAATTTTAAATGTAGGAACATTTTACTTCATGTTGTTGCTGTTGTTACTGATTACAGCTAATGTTTACAAAGTAACCACTGTTGTTTAATAACTTTTAAAATCTTTTTAGAACTTTAAAACTTTTTAAAACTGTTAAAAAAATTTGCAAATCATTAAAAATGTCAAAAACTGTGGTGATGTCATATGACATGTTTTACAACTATTTCCACACTAAAGAATTTACAGTTAGGCACTGCTGAACTGTGCTTGCTTAACTGCACAACAGAAAACATACATTATGCAGAAAACCGTTTCCGTTGATAACTATGGTTATGTTTGCTTGGCAGTTGTACTTCTTTACAGAACATTCTAGTACCAGTTACCAATAGATGTAATACCAAAAAAATAATAGAAATACATAGGAGCATTATGGTTGGAAGGCCATACACTGATCCACATAGAGCTGTGGTACACATTGTGTACTGGCTAATGACACAGAGCCAAATGCACTACTGTTGTGTGGTTGTACATACTCTTTGGTTTTATTCAAATAAAGCATTTAAAAATATCAGCCTACAGATCTCATTCCTGAAACACAACCATCCATGCACCAAAAACATCATCACAGCTGCATAGTATATATATTCATATTACATGGTGCCTGCAGAAAAGTAACTAGTGCCGAATGTGGCTGATGACCAGTCTCTGCAATTGAAGTGTCATCTTAGTGCACTTGATCATTTCCTTGTTTTTGGTACACTTCAGTTGCTGGCATTCATTCCTGCAGGAATACCTCATATTTGGCCTCGCATACAGTAGATTATGCAGCACATAGCACGCAGTAACAATAACTGGGATAGGATCTAGAGAAAACTTCATCTGCTTCAAAAGGCATCTCCATCACGCTTTCAACCTCCCAAAGGCGCATTCGACAACCATATGGGCACGACTGAGCCTGTAGTTGAAGTTATGCTTCTTGGGTCTGTGTAATCTGGAAAAGGTTTTATAACTCAGGGAAGTCGTAAGTAGGCAGCATCACTGATTATTTCTGTGGGGACTGTAACACCTCCAAGGACTCTCTCTGATGCAGGGAAAAGAGTGTCACTCTGACCCTTTCTAAAGACAGCACTGTTTTTAAAAACTCTGGTGTCATGCACCCTGCCTGGCCAACCAATATTCACATCTTTAAAACAGAATTTGTTGTCCACCACTGCTTGCAGTACCATAGGGCAATAACTTTTGGGGTTAAAGTGCTCAGTGGCATTTTCTGGGGGGCAAATAATGGGCAGATGAGTGGCATCAATAGCTCCTCCACAACAGGGAAAGCCCCATTCATTCTCAAAACCAGCCACAACTTCAGGAATATTAGCAAATCATATGACACGTCGCAGTAAAGTGGTCACTATAGCACTGCAAACTTCACACACAATCTCACACACTGTGGAATGGCCCACCCCAAAAAGATAGCTCAGGGTCCAATACTCCACATTGGTAGCTAGCTTTCATAAGGTAATCACAAGACATTTATCAATAGACACCAATCTGCGTAACTGGGTATCCTGCCTCTCTATGGCATCATTAATTTCATGACAAAGGACATAAAAAGACCCCTTTAACATCCAGAAATTCTTAACCCATTCAGCATCTTCCCATGTGGTAGCACTACATCATTCCATGACACTGAGCTCCTGTGCTTGCACTAGACCCCCTTCTCCATGCTCAGACCCATGTATGCTGTTATAATAATGTGATACATCAGAAAGATAAATAGCAGCAGTTTCTGCTGCAAAAGCTTCATTCTCTGCTGCTTTCTCCTCAATACAGATATACACCTTCTCAGTCTCCAAAGTCTCAAGTGTTTTAAATATATATTGTAAAGTGCAGCAATTGACAGAAGATCTGACTGAGACACAGGCACCATGCATAAACAAAAAAGCCTAATGACAGGCGTTGCATTATGGGCTATTGAATGTCATCGCAAAGCATGATGGTAAGCAGCTTTCGGCTGCTGCGGGTGCTTGAAAACCTTCAATGGATACCAATACTGCTTGCAGTGAGAACACACTGATATGGATTGCCTAAGGTACCAACATGGTTTTAAACTTGCTTTTGACAGTGTGGACACTCAGAACCAGCAAGTTTTAATCCATTTTTAAGAATGGTTGCTTGAGCCATGTTTCAGCATCCCACAGTATGAACAGGGCCTAACAGAATGTTTTTGAAAGTTCTGATACTGTTCTGACTTCTTTAAATTGGGTTTGGAGCTCAGTATACTCTCCTAGCATGTCTTTAAACCAAGAGGATTTGTTTTGGGGAGGTGTGATAGCAAAAAGATCCACATGCAAGCTTGGTGGTTCAGAAAGAGGTATATATTAAGTGAGCATTTTTTTGGTATTTTAATTTTGACAGTGGCTCAGTAACATAGAAACATAGACTTTGACGGCAGATAAGGACCACTTGGCCCACCCAGTCTGCCCATTTCCCTACCTACTGGATAAGCTGCAGATTCTAGTTAACCAACAGCCTACTTCCTGCAACCCCCCACTATAATTGCCTTATGTCTGTAACATGCATGTTTGAATTCCCCCACTATTTTAGACCCAATGACCTCAGGAAGGAGGTTCCAGGTATCCACCACTCTCTCCATGAAAAAAAAAATCCTCACATTACCCCTGAGCCATTCCCCCTCTATCTTTAAATTGTGCCCCCTTGTTCTTACACATCTCTTTTTCTGAAAGATGCTACCATCCTGGACTTTGTTGATTCCCTTGAGGTACTTGAAAGTTTCTATCATGTCCCCCCTGTCCCTCCTTTCATCAAGAGTATACATATTAAGTTCTCTCAGTCTCTCTTCATATGGCTTCTCCTGCAGACCCTGCACTATTTTAGTTGCCCTCCTCTGGACTGCTTCCATCCTATCTATGTCCTTGCATAGATGAGGTCTCCAAAACTGCACACAGTACTCCAGATGGGGTCTCACCAACTGTCTGTATAGAGGGATAAACACTTCCCTTTTTCTACTTGCGATGCCCCTTCCTATGTATCCCAGTATCCCCCTGGCTCTCCTTACTGACTTTTCACATTGCTTACCCACCTTTAGGTCATCTGATGTGACTACCCCCAGGTCCCTTTCCATTTGTGTTGTTGTTATTACTGCCCCTGCTATTGTGTACTCTTCTCCTGGGTTTTTGTTTCCCAGATGCATTACTTTGCACTTCTTTGCATTGAATCTAAGTTACCATATGTCTGACCATTCCTCCAACCTTGCCAAGTCCCTTCTCATCTTTTCTACCCCCTCTTGTGTATCAACTCTGTTACAGATCTTTGTGTCATCTGCAAAGAGACATACCTTTCCCTCCAGACCCTCTGCAATGTCACCTATAAAGATGATAAAGAGGACTGGACCCAGTACTGAGCCCTGAGGTACTCCACTAGTAACCCCCCTTTCTTCAAAATGTGTTCCATTCACTATTACCTTCTGTGTCCTGTTGTGCAGCCAGTTTGTGCCCAGGCTTCCACCCTGGGACCCACTCCCAGGCTGGCTAACTTGATTATTAATATTTTGTGCAGGACTGTGCCAAATGCCTTGCTAAAGTCTAGGTAGGCCATATCCACAGCCCCACCCTGGTCTATTACTTTGGTCACCCAGTCAAAGAAATCAATTAGATTCATCTGACATGACCTTCCTGCTGTAAATCCATGCTGCTTTGGGTCCTATGCCCTGCTGGCCTCTAGGTACTCAACAGTTCTTTCTTACAGAAGTGATTCTGTCATTTTCCCTACCACTGAAGTCAAACTTACAGGTCTGTAGTTTTCTGCTTCTGCCTTGCTCCCACTTGTATGAAGGGGAATCACATCTGCCCTCCTCCAGTCCTCAGGTACCACCTCATCCTGCCATGATTTGTTAAAAAGCGTGGTCAGTGGTGTCACTAGGTCCTCCCTTAGTTCTTTTAGGATTCTGGGATGAATCCCATCAGGCCCCATTGCTTTGTCCACCTTGAGTTTTAGGAGTTCTTTCAGGACTCTTTCTTCTGTGAATGGACTGGTGTCAACCCCCCTACCCAGAGTGCTTCTATTGTCTGGTTTAGGTAACTCCTCCTCAACTTCTTTTGCGAATACTATTCAAAAGTATTCATTCAGTATCTCTGCCTTTTCACTGTCTCCCTCTGCCCACCTCCCCTTTCCTTTATTAATCTTCACTATCCCTCTCTTAACCTTTCTATGCTCCCTAAGGTACCTATAAAAAGTTTTATCCCCCTTCTTAACTGAGTTGGCTATTTTTTCCTTGGTTTGGGCCTTTGCTATTCTGACTGCCTTCCCCACTTCTTTCTGCTTTGATTGATACTGTTCCCTGTCGTGCTGCTTCTGTGATTCCTTATACTTTTTGAATGCAGCCTTTTTTTCCTTAACCTTCCCTGCCACCTTTTTGAGAACCATAGTGGTTTTTTACTCCGCTTTGTTTTCTTTATTTGTTTCACACAAAGGCTTGTTGCCTCTATGATGGCAGTTTTGATTTTTCTCCATTGTTCTTCCACCCCTCCTTTTTGGCCATTTGCTAGTGCATTCTTCAGGTATTCACCCATTTTGCCAAAGTCAGCCCTTCTAAAGTCCAGTATCCTTGTTTTTGTATGGCTTATCTCCATGGTTGTGCTCATTGTGAAGGTTGCAGTAGGTTGCAGACTTGCATCTTAGGCTACCCAGAAGATCAGAAGTTCATGGATTCTAGTCCCACACTAAAAACTTGGGTGATACCCAACACACTGATACTGAAGTGTGGCACAGGGGGTGTTGCACTGCTGAGGTGCTGTTCTTCAGATGAGATGTTAAACAGTGGCCCTTCTATCAATCTCTGTTGACTGTCCAAGGGTAAGTTAAAGACCCTATGACACCTATCATAAGGGTAGTTTCCCCAATGTTATCTATAACATTTACTGTCAATAAAACACTTACATGTAAGTCACCCCTCCTTCCCAGGACACACCTACAAATAAGCTGTCACAGCTCACTGTGACTTTCTTAATCAAAAAAAGATCCAGACCAATAAATTATGCAGTTCATTTACTGTACATTCTAGTGTACAGTTTCATCATTATAACAAGAAAAAAAATGAATTAAATGCTCTCCTCTCCAGATGTTAATTAGACTAACAATGAAGTTGGGTCAAGGGCACTATATGCACTTTTCAAAGGTAATGCTACTATTGAAGCACACTCACAATGTAATATACTATCCTCCCTGGGGTGCATTAAATCTAAAATGTACCAGATTGCCATGTTCCATTTTTAGGGTTCATACATCTGCTAGGGAAGAATGTTTGCCAATAGTCAAAGTTTAATGATCAAAATGATACTTGTTTCAGCAACTAATTTATGACTGTGTGTGTTTGCCTTAGAGGTTTTCAGAAATAAATATATAAATTAGGATGCATAACATTTGAATTAATATCTGTCACCTAATTAACAATAATCCATGTGTCAGGGTTAAGACCAATATACCCACTCTATTTTTCTGCAGGGGCCCACCTGGAGAGTATCATTGGATTAACAAGAATCCAATAACTATCCATTGTCTTTGTTTCAGCGTAATTTCATTAAAACAAAGCTAATCATTATCTCAATTCTGGCATAGGCCTTCTCTCTGGGCAGCAGCTTTCTGCTCAGGTACACAACTGGGTGTTCCTCCCCCATGTGAATGACCTGCCTCAGAACCACTCCTAGGCCATGACTGGAAGGATCCACATAGAAAATGAACTCCATAGAATAGTCACAACTTTGAGCACAGGTGCCAGACACAATCCCTCCTTCATTTGGTGGAATGCTGTATCACAATGATCCATCCACTGAACTTTTTCTGGCATTTTCATCATAGTGAGATTAGACAGGGGTTTGGCCATACTACTGAAGTTTGGCACAGACTTTCAGTAGTATCCTACCATCACTAGGAAGTTTGTGGTGGGTGTAGCCCATCCCTGTATTGCATAATTTTTTTCTGGATCAGGCCAGATGTACCCACTCCCTGTGCCTAAGGTATGACATCTCTGCCATCCCTATTTGATACTTCTCTGCCTTGACTGTCAGCCCTGCAGCCCTCAGTCTTTGGAGCACTTCGGGCACATGCCTGACATAATCCTCCCATGTCTGAATGTAGGTGGCGATATTGTACATGTATGCCAGAGCAAAGTGTCATGCCTCAGACAGAATGTAGTCAATGAGTCATTAAAAGATGGCTTTTGCATTTTTCATCCCAAATGGCATTATTCAAAACTTAAATAGGCCAAACGGAGTGATGAAGGCTGAACTCTCTATTGCTTCAGGGATAGGGGTACCAGACAGTAGCCTTTTGTAAGGTCTATTGTGGTCAAGTAGATGACTCCCCCTAACCTCTCTAGGACCTCTTCTGTCCTGAGTAGGGAGTATGTATGCAACTCCATACAGCCATTTAGCATGCAGTAGTCAATGTAGAACAACTTGGTCCCATCCTTCTTGGGGATCAGAACCACTGGGAAGGCCCAGGGACTGCTGGACTACTGGAGTACCCTAAGAGCCAGATTTCCTTACTCTCCCCTTTAATGGCATGTTTCATTCCCTCATGGGCTCTGTAGGGTGGCATCCTCAGTGGGGCCTGGGACCCTGTACCACGTGGTGCTCCCCAGTGTGGTATACCCTGGTTTCTCTGTAAACACTGCCCCAGATGTATGAAGCACCCCATTCATTTTGGCAGCTTGGGATGGTGTCAGCTGATGTGAGACGGTGACTGTGTCCACTAATTAGTCTTCCCAAACCCCTCCAAGGAGTTCCACCCAGTGGGTCTGCTTCTTCCTCCTCCTCTGGATAGCTACACAAAGCCAAGATCATCTCTTCCTGCTCGTGATAGGGCATCATCATGTTTACATGGTAGATTCACTGATTGCACCTCCTTTTGGGTAGCTGCTCCACATAGTTAATGTCGTTCAGTGTCCTGACCATCGAGTAAAGACCCTCCCAAGCTACCTGCAATTCACTCTGTAAGATGGGGATGAGTACCATCACCTATTGCCCAATTTTGTTCTCCTGGTCTCTGGCCTCATGGTCATACCACATCTTCTGTCTCTATTGTGCAGTGGCTAGGTGATCTTGGCTGAACCCAGAACCCCCCTTGATGACTGGAAATTCAGGATGCATTCCACAATATAGTCCACTTGGGGAGCACGCTCACCTTCCCATTCATCCCCTGCCAAATTGAGGAGACCTCTTACCCTATGGCCAGACAGAAGCTCAAAGGATAAGAGCCTTGTGGACTCCTGGAGGACTCCCCCATATGTGAATAATAGATGGGGTAAATTCTTGTCCCACCCTCTTACATGCTGGTCAGCAAATGCCCTTACCATGGACATAAGCAACATGTTAAAATGCTCTACCAGAACATTAGGCTGGGGGTGGTATGGGGAGGCCCTGAGATGCCACACTCCATACTTCTCTCAGGGCAGACATAAAATTGGTATCCTGGTATAACAGAATCTCATTGGGAAACCCCACCTGGCTCAATATCCCTAGCAGTTTGTTGGCAACGTTTTCCACCTCAATGGAGGACAAAGCCATGGCTTCTGGGTACCTCATGCCATAATCTATGACCACCAAAAAAATACCTCTTGCCTGTGTGACTTGATGTAAAGAGTAGTTTCACAATGTCCACAGCAACTCATTGAAATGGCTCTTCAGTTATAGGCAGGGGAATCAAAGCCACCTTAGGATGAAAGAGAACATATAGCGCTCGATGACTCTCTGGAGCAAGAGTTTGATTCCCCTTCTCAACCTTTGGATAACTTGTCAAAGTAAGGGCCAGAAAGGCAGGGTTCAGTAAGTACTGTATAAGGAGACTCAGAGGGAGCAGGACAGGGAGATTTATCTAGAATGTCTAAGGGAAGCAGGGAATGCTGCAAGGAGAGCAAAGGCACAGACTGAGGAAAGATTAGTGCAGACAGTGACGAGACATTCTATAGGTACATCAGCGAGAGGGGGAAAGTCAGGGGGGATTATAAGGCTCAGAGGGGATGAAGGGGAGTGTAGTAAGGGAGACCTAGATAAGGCAGAAATACTGAATAAATACTTCTGTTCAGTAGTACTGCGGCTGGGGATATTTAAAGAAAGTCCAGCTGCAAAGAAGCAGAAGTGCCAGGAGTTTGCTGTGCAGTGATGGAGGGCTTGCCATGAGTAAGGCTGCATCCATGGTGTGGGGAAGAATGCTGTGAGGGGTACTTCAGCAGCCATAGCCGTGAGGTGGGGGGCCTTTGCAAGAGCCACACCTGTAAGCCACATTGGTGACTTGAGGAGGAAGAGACTAATTGGGTCACAGGACTGTTCCAGGCACCAATTTTAAATGTGGCTAAGGTTATTTAAAGAAAGCCTAGTCACAAAGAAGCAGCAGCACCAAGACAAAAAGAAAGAGGAGTCAATGGCACCACGGGAACAGCTGCACCACAGGAGCTTGAACCCCCCACCCTTCCCTTCACCACAACTGGAATTGGACAGATACAAATAGGAGGATCACAGAGGCAAAAGAGGAACTGAAAAAAGGATACAAAGGGGGAGGATCAGGGAGGCAAAGAGGAGGAGCCGAACAAAAAAAAGCTGATCACTACAAGCAGGTTTTACACAAAGTACTGACAATTTTTAACTGTGGCATTATACTACACTATTGCATTGGTATTAGAACTTGTTATTACAGTATATGTGCAAGCTTGATAAAAAGGCTGATCTAGGCACAAAACATGAATTTTGCAGGACGGTGAAGACAGAAGGGACATGGGTATAGTTGGATGGGGAGGGAAGATCAGTGGGAAGGAAGGAGATTGGGCAGAATTGTAGGCTGCAATGGATGTGGACCGGTAGTGTTCATGGCGACACTGTGAAGGCTGGGACGTTGTCCAATTTGTATCAGATTGGAGTAGATAAAAGAGGAATTAAGAATTCTAAGGGGGAGTTGATCAGGAGGAGGAAGGAAATGGGGGGGAATTATACCATTAAGGACAGCAGCTGGATGCAGGGGCCTGCTTCGACCAAGAGAGGGAGGTGGGAGAACAGATGGGGTAATGGAGGGACAGGGCATGGTGGGGGGGCAGGGGGAAAGTGGACCCAGTCCTGGCAGTGGGGACCATATTGGATGGCAAGAAGAGAGGAGAGGAGTAATGGAGGGAGGATGCTTAGGGCTCAAGATAAGGCAACAAATTTGGCACAAGCGGAAATAAAATATGCACTGGGGGGAGGATTCCATTGCAAAATAGATTTTTACTGTTGGCAGAAAACACAGAGGGGGGAGATCTGAAAACATGTTTAGAGACGGAGCGGAGTGGAGAAGGGGAGGGGAGAGTTGTTAGACCAAAAGATCCTTACAGACCACAGGAAGGTAAGAGGATGGAGCCAGGAGGGGGGCAGGTAGACAGAGAGAACAACAAAAGAGGCATGAAGGAGGGGAAAACAGTGTCACCATTGGCAGATCAGGTAGGAGAGGAAGCAAAGGCCACAACAGGGCAGGGAAAGGAAGTGGAAGCAGCATCAGGAAAATGGGAACCAAGTATGAGGTTCACTAGAGGGGGCAAGGGGTCTACAGGAAGGTGCGAGCAAGCAATGGAGGAGAATGGGGCTAGGGGTGAGAAGCAGGCGTAGGCAGACCTCTGCAAAAAAGAAAATGGGGGGAAACAGGGAGGCAGATCAGAACAGGGAAGAGGAGAAAAACAGCTAGACAAATGTAAAAGGGGGACTTACAGCAGTTCCACAAACCATGGGTGAAACTGTGGGCCATAGGCGCAACCAGAAGAAAATAAACAGCAGGTTTCTTATCATGGGAGACTTGATAGTAAAGAGATTACCTCAGATGGTGAGGTAAGGGAGCATGAAGCAGTGCAATCTGGGTGGTGTGCATGCCGGGAATTACAGCACACTATGTAATACACAGTATATCTTCTTAGGGCAAGATATAGGATGAGAGGACACACTTGCTATTCCACCTGAGCACCAACAATTTGGAGGGGGGAGGGACTGATGGAAGTGCAAGCAAGATTCAGGGTGCTTTCGAGGTTTTGTGCACAAACTAGCTTTTGGCCCCTTGCCTTCTCAGAGGTGCTGCTGGTTCCCTGGGCAAGCACTCTACGGAAGCAAAGGACAGAGGAATTTACTAAATGGCTAGTGGGCTGCTGCACACAGATGGGGTATGGATTTGTGGGGGGTTGGGGGGAAATGTGGGAGGGTGACAGACTGTATGCACAGGATAGGTTGCACCTGAGTAGGGAAGGATTGGTGGTGCTAAAAAGTTAGCTAGCAAAATTCATAGAGGAAACATACAATTTAAACTAATTGGGGGGGAGTTAAGCAAAGGGTCAATTAAGGGGTCAAGTGAGGATGGGAGGTACAAGAATTCCCCCCAAATGAGGAGAATAAAATGGAAAATGATGCAAGAGGGGAAAGAGCATATAGGGCAGGCAGGGGAAGGGATGGTACATGGTGGAAGGTATTGTCAGCAAATGCCAGGAGCTTGGGGAACAAAATGGTGGACCTGGAGGCCACCATGGGGGAAGAAGGGCTGGACATTGTGGCAATTACTGAGACATGGTGGACAGAGAAATATATCTGATATATCTGGGAGACAGTTGTCCTAGGATACAGTCTGTTTAGAAGGGACAGGGCAGGACAGAAGAGAGGAGGGGTGCTTTGTATATTAGGGAGGGCATTACAGCATTGGAGGGTCAGGTGGTGGAGGGGGAGACAGAAATTAAGTGGGTGACTGAGCAAACAAACTTGGAAATCTCTAAGGCTAGGAGTTGTATACAGGCATCCTACACAGGTGGAGGAAGGGGATAAGCAGCTAATGCAGACAATTACACAGTTAGCCAGCAAAAGGGAGCTCCTGGTGGGGGACCTGAACCTTCCAGACATGGACTGGAAGACCCTGGCAGCAGCCACAACCAGGAGCAGAAAAATCCTAGAAGCACTGCAGGGTGTATTCATACTGCAGCTGGTCAGGGAGCCCACTAGGGGGAAGAGCCTCCTGGATGTAGTCCTCACAAATGGGGAGAGAGTGGAGGAGGTGGTGGTGGGTGAAGAGCTAGGTAATAGTGACCACAGGACCATAATATTCAAAGTTAGGAGGGGGAAGGAGACAAGCCAGATCAACACACAGGTTTTAGACTTTAGAGGGGCAGACTTTGACAACATGATGAGGGTAGTTAGGGGGAAACTGGCAGAAATGGAGGGGGTAGAAAATGTGGAAGAACTTTGGGAAACCATCAAAAGCGGGGTACTGGAAGCAATGGATGCTTGCCTAAGGAGGGTGAGTAAGAAGAAGAAATGGAGGAGGCCACTATGGTTTTTAAGGAAAGTGGAAGTAGCAATCAAAGAAAGGAAATGGGCATTTAGGAAATATAAGAAGTCATAATGGGAGGGGGACATGGATGCTTACAAAGAGAAAAAGAAGATATCAGGGCAAAAAATAAGGAGGGCTACAGCAGACACAGAGGAGAGGATAGCAAAGAGGGTGAAGAGGGAGGACAAAGGTTTTTTTTGGTATATGTGGGAAAGAAGGAAGGCAAGGCAGGGGATAGAGAGGCTGAGAGGAGAGGGAGGGAAGGGAAAAACTGGAAGGTGACCGTGAAAAGGCTGAAACACTAAATAAATACTTTGCTCAGTCTTCACAGCAGAGGGGGTGGGGAAGGGTCCGGAGTTGAAGAACAGGGGAAGGGAGGACATATTGGAGGATTCCAGCCACTTCAGCATAGACAGGATCAAGGAGGAGCTAGATAGGTTAAGAGTAGACCAGGCGATGGGGCCTGATGGGGTACACCCCGAGGGTAATCTGAGAGCTTAGGAAGATCTGGCAGTCCTACTAGCAAACTCTTTAACTTGTTATTGGACACTTGGACACTGGGAAGGTGCCAGTGGACTGGAGGAAGGCAACGGTGATACCGTAGCAAAAGCGGGGTAGCAAGAAGGCTACGACAAATTATCGTCCAGTCAGCTCATTTCGGTGCTGGGGAAGGTGATGGAGACATTAATAAAGGACAGACTGGTGGATTACCTGGAAAGAAGTGGGCTGCAGGATGACCACCAACATGGATTCACAGCAGGGAGGTCATGCCAGAACAACTTGATTGAATTCTTCTGTTGGGTGACGCAGGTGATTGATATGGGAGGGTTGGTGGATATTGTCTATCTGGACTTCAGTAAAGCCTTCAACACCGTCTCTCACAGAAGGCTTGTAAGCAAGCTCGATAGATTAGGGATGGGAGAAAAGATAACTAGGTGGGCAGAAAACTGGTTGGAGGGTAGATGTCAAAGGGTGGTGGTGAATGGGGTGCTCTCCAGTGAGAAAGGGGTAACGAGTGGAATGCCCTGGAGGTCCATGCTGGGGCCCCTTCTCTTCAATGTTTACATCAGTGATTTGGCAGAGGGGCTGGTGGGTAGGGCATGCCTGTTTGCAGATGATATGAAAATCTCCAACAGGGTGGACACCCCAGATGGGGTAGAGGACATAAGGCAGGACTTGAGGAAACTGGAAAGGTGGTCAGAGACATGGCAGCTCAACTTCAACACCAAACAATGTGCTGTAATGCACTTAGGAAGTAGGAATCTGCGAGCAGAACACAGTCTGGGTGGGGAGGAAATCAGGAAAAAAAGAGCAGGAGAAGGATCTGAGGATCATAATAACCAGTAATCTCAAGGTGGGGCACCAGTGCAATAAGGTGGTGGGGAAGGCAAATGGAATGTTGGCCTAGGTAGGGAGGGACATCACTAGCAGAAAGAGGGAGGTACTGACGCCACTCTACAAAGCAATGGTGAGACCACATTTAGAGTACGGGGTACAATTCTGGAGACCACACTTGCAAAGTGATATAAAAAAACATGGAGAAGGTTCGGAGAAAAGTGACCAAGACGGTACAAGAGATGCAGGGAAAATCGTACTAGCAGAGGTGTAAAGAACTGGACCTATACATGCTTGAAACCAGGAAGGGGGACATGATTGAAACTTTTAAATATGTTAAGGGGATCATTAATGTTAGGGAAGGGAGCTTATTTAAAAGAAAAGAGGGTGTAGAAACAAGAGGACATAGCCAAAGGTTAGAGGATGGAAGATACAAAGGCAATGTGAGGAGACGCTTCTTCATGGCGAGGGTGGTGGAGTCATAAAACAAGGTGCCAGGGGAGCTGTAGTGGCTGATACAGTGGGTGGATTCGAGAGGGCATGGAACAGACACATGGGGTTGAGAGGAAGAGAGAAGAGGGGGGACAGTGCTAGTGGAAATGTGTGAAGGGCGGGCAAGGGCAGACTAGATGGGCCATAGTGTCCTTTTCTGCTGACAACATTCTGTGATCTTTGCACACCACACCACAGACTTTAAGCTACTATACATGAGGTATGAGTATTCACTGTAGAGGGTGAAGGTCATGGACTACAGTTGTGCAACCGATATGGTGGTGGGGAGGTGATCACTAGCCCATTCACAGAGGAGAGAGTCCTGGAGAAGCTCACAAAACTGAAAGTGGACAAAGCAATATGGCCAGATGGCATACACCTGAGGATATTAAGGGAGCTGAGGAAAGAGCTAGTAGCACCTCTGGCAGCCATGTTCACAGAGTCTCTAAACACAGGAGTAGTTCCAGAGGACTGGAGGAGGACACATGTAGTTTCTCTGCACAAGAGTGGTAGCAGGGAGGAACCAGGGAACTATAGGCCTGTCAGCTTCACCTCGATGGTGGGGAAGATCATGGAGGCACTACTTAAAGAAAGAATAGTGGGACACTTGGAATCCAAGGGTGCTCAGGATCTAAGGCAATATGGATTTATGGCAGGGAACTCACATCAAACAAATCTGATAGATTTTTTTGACTGGATGACAAGGGAGGTAAATCGGGGGGAGGGGTTGCATCGCCTACCTCAAGTTCAGCAAGGCCTTTGACACCATCCCACATAAAAGGCTGGCTAGCAAGATGGGTAGTCTGGGCATGGCCCACAAGTTAGTAAACTGAGTTAGGAACTGGTTAACAGACAGGAGGCAGAGAGTGGTAGAAAATGGGATCCAATCCGGGGAGAGGGGGGTGACCAGGGGAGTACCTCAGGAATCAGTCCTTGGGCCAGTCCTGTTTAATGTCTTCATTAGTGGCATAGCAGAGGGGCTTGAGAGAAAGGTCTGCCTGTTTGCAGATCACACAAAGATATACAACAGGGTGGATACTCCTGATGGATTGGAGAAAATGAACAGGGATCTGGGAATGCTTGAAAAATGGTCCGAGGTGTGGCATCTAGGGTTCCACTCAATGAAGTGTAAAATAATGCACCTGGGAAGAGGGAAGCCCTGGGTAGAGCTACATAATGGGGGGGTGGGAGTTACTGATGATAACAAATGAGGGAAGGGATCTGGGGGTTATCATTTCAGATGACCTAAAGGTATCTAAGCAGAGTACAAAGGCAGCAGGGAGGGCCAGTGGTATGCTGGGGTGCATAGGCAGAGGTATCACTAGTAGAAGAAGGGAGGTGGTGATGCCATTGTACAAAACACTAGTGAGGCCTCACCTGGAGTACTGTTTACAGTTCTGGAGACCACATCTATGATGGATTGTGGCAGGGTGGAGACGATCCAGAGAAGCATGACAAAGAGAGAAGGGATTAGGGAGACATGATAGAAACATTCAAGTACCTTAAAGGCATAAACAAGGTACTTGGGGTGACATCTTCCAGCACAGAAGTACAAAAAAGAGGGGACATGATATGAAATTGGAGGTGGCAGTTTAAGGGGAAATGTGAGGAAATATTTCTTCACAGAGAGGGTGGTGGATGCATGGAATAGTGTACCACAGGAGGTAGTGGGAGCGAGCACAGTGGAGAGATTTAAATATGCATATGACAGACATAGGGGAACCCTAGTAGTGGGAGGGAGTAGAGAAAGTCGTTGACCTAGTAGGGTCAGTGGCATCAAAACAAGGGGAGGGCTGACAGGCAGACTAGATGGGCTTGGTTGACCTTATCTGCCAACAACGTCTATGTTTAATAGCCTTGTCTCTAACCTTTCCCATCTTTAGGCATTGCGGACAGGTCAGGCAGTAATTCGGCACATCCTTAAAAATACTTGGTCAGTGAAAATTGTTAGTCAGATGCCTTTTTGCAAAGCTGATTTCTATGTGTCCAGAAAGGAGTATACCATGGGCTAATGCCAGAGACTGATCCAGTTACTGCTTAGGAATTACTGTCTGTAGTAGTACAACATTCTACTGTCACCCCTTTGGAATAGACTTTCAATACTGGAGTCCATTCTCCCAGTGTACCTCCCTTTACATTGAACCCTGAAAATCACCTTCCACCCTGGTGGCCAACTCCTTTATTTTCTGTAGGGATGAGTTAGCTTGCTGATCTCTTCCATAGTTCTGCATACCTGACCTTCCCTAAAACACACTCCTGTTGATGAGCCACCCATGGCTGTGGTCTCCTCGATCTATAACTGATGCTCAGATCTGCTACTCCCAGCTCATTCTTTAGCTATGACTTCCCCTGCTGCTGCAGAAGAAGTTGTTTCCAGCTGCACTTCCCCCTCTGTTTTCTCAGGATCTGATTCCCTAGCCTTACTATGGGTCATGACAAACACAATGGTGGCACAACTGTTGAATTCATTACCCATAATTACACCAGCTGGCAGGTCTGGTACAACACTCAGCTTAGAAAGATCTGAGCCAGTGGCACTGAAACTGCAGGATCTGTCACTCCTCTAATTCTGGAAAATTGATACGCAGGACCTGTTCCTTGTGAATCATATCTTGTTAAATGATTGAAATGGAGGCCCCGCCATCCCACAATTCCTGGGTTACCATCCAAGTTACTAACACAGGGTACAGTTGTGCAGTGCAGTTAGTGGGAACTGCACTCTGAGTACTGCCACTGGCTGCCCAAAGCTCCCAGAGCTCCATCCTCCAGCTGCAGTCATCTCTTTTGCTATATTTTTCAGACAGTCATACAACAGGTGTCCCACTTTTTTGCAATGATAGCATCTGTGTTCCCCTTACTCCTTACTTTTGAAACCATCCAGCTTCCATTTTTGTTCAGGCACAGGCTGGCTTCTATTAGGTCATAGAAACATAGAAACATAGAAGTTGACGGCAGATAAGGACCGCAAGGCCCATCCAGTCTGCCCATTTCTTTTTCTATCTTATAAATGTGCCATCGGCCTTTGCTATGTCAGTGACCTATCTATTCATAGTCATTTGTATTGCTCCCTTATGCCTATCCCATGCCTGTTTGAAGCCCTGCACTGTATTCATAGCCACTACTTCTTGTGGTAAGCCATTCCATGCATCTACCACCCTTTCTGTGAAAAGAATTTCCACATTCCCCTTAATCGCCTCCTCTAATCTCATGCTGTGTCCTCTTGTCCTGCTATTTTTCTTATATTTAAACATGTTAGACTCTTTCACCTTGTTTATGCCCTTAAGGTGTTTAAATGTCTCGATCATATCACCTCTCTCCCTCCTTTGCTCAAGGGTATACATATTGAGCTCGTTAATCTGTCCTCATATGTCTTCTGATGCAGTCCCTGCACCATTTTGTTGCCCTTCTGGACTGCCTCAATTTGGTTAATGTCCTTGTGAAGGTGTGGCTCAATACTGCACGCAGTACTCCAGATGGGGCCTAACTAATGTCTTGTACAGAGGGATTATTACCTCCCTCTACTTAACTTGTGATACCCTACTAATACACCCTAACACCCCCTAGCCTTACCTACTGCTTTAGAGGTCTGCTTGATGATTTCAGGTCATCAGTGATGATGATGCCCAAGTCTCTTTCTTCCTTTGTGACTGCTAGCAACTCCCTCCCAGCCTATAAGTGGCTTCAGGTTTCTCTTCCCTATGTGCATGATTTTGCACTTCTTTGCATTAAATCCAGTTGCCACTCTTCTGACCATTCTGCTAGTTTATCCAGATCTCTTCTCATTCTGCCCACCCATCTGGATCATCTACTCTGTTGCAGATCTTGGTGTCATCTGCAAACAGACAAGCCTTACCCTCTAGTCCATCTGCTAGGTCACTAATGAAGATGTTGAATAGGACTGGCCCCAGGACTGATCCCTGAGGTACCCCACTTGTGACTTGCATCTCTTCTGACTGTATACCATTTACCACCACTCTCTGTTTTCTGCCAGTCAACCAGTTTGCCACCCAGTTGACCAACTTCTGACCCACCCGAGCCTACCTAGCTTATTTATCAATCTTCTATGTGGAACAGTGTCAAAAGCTTTGCTGAAGTCAAGGTAGGCGACATCAACTGCTCCCCTTGGTCCACCACTCTGGTTACCCAGTCAAAGAAATCTATGAGATTAGTTTGACAGGACCTTCCTTTGTAAACCCATGCTGTCTTGGATCCTGTGCCCTATGGATTCCAGGTGTTGCACTATCCTTTCCTTAAGGTGCTTCCATAATCTTGCCCACTACTGAGGTAAGACTGACCGGTCTGTAGTTCCCGCCTCCTCCCTGCTACCACTCTTGTGGGTGGGATCACATGAGCCCTTCTCCAGTCTTCTGGGACCTCTCCTGTGCTCAGAGACTCACTAAACAATTCTGCTAATGGCTCTGCTAGTTCCTCCTTTAGCTCCTTAAGTACCCTGGGATGTATGCCATCAGGTCCCATTGCCTTATCCACCCTGAGGCTTAGCAAGCTCTTGTAGGACCCTTTCTTTGTGAAGGAGTAGTGCTCACCTCCCTCCCCTGTGTCCATGATGCTGAGCTGTGGGCCCTGCCTACCTTCTCTTCAGTGAATACTGAGCAAAAGTATCTATTTAGGATAGATGCCTTTACAGGTCCTCCTCCTCACATGCTCCCTTTTCTCCATTAAGCTTAGCAATACCCCTCTGGACTTTCTCCTTTCACTAATGTATCTAGAAAGTCTTGTCACCTTCTTTTACTGTTTGTGCTAGTGTTTCCTCAGTTTGGGACTTTGCCTGCCTTACTGCCTTACTGCTTCCCTTAGGGCAGTTTGGTATGCCCCTATCTTCATCCCGCTGTGTTCCCTTATATTTTCTGAAGGTCAGCCTTTTGGCTCTGACCTTTTCTGCTACTGTATTTGAGAACCAAAGTGGTTTCTTTCTTCTTTTGCACTTCCTTTTCTGTCTAACACAATGGGATGTTGCTTCAAGTATTGTATCCTTAATGCTTGCCCACTTTGCCTGTACCCTCCTCACCTGTGTTTTTATTGCCAGGCTAGCTTAACTCTGTTGGCCATCTTATCAAAGTCAGCTCCTCTGAAGTCCCATATTTTTGCCTTGGAATGGGATGATTTAGATGTAGTAGCCAAATTGAACATACCACGTGATGGTCACTGGCCCCCAGGTGACCTTCTGCCTGGAGATCTGTGATCCCTTCTTTGTTAGTCAGTACTAGATCTAGGATAGCCCTGTCTCTGTGGGTTGCTGTACCAGTTGTTTGAGGCCCTCCTGCAGGGAATCCACTATGAGTCTAGTTCTGGCAGATGTTCCTGCTGGTATTGACCAATCTGTATCTGGCATGTTGAAGTCTCCCATTATCAGAACCTCCCCTTTAGCTGTCATGTTTTGTATATCTTCTAACAGTAATGTGTCTATGTCCTCCCTCTGGTCTGGGGGCCTGTAGACAACCCCAGTTCTTATGGCTGTCCCATTTCCTGTTTCCAGGGTGACCCACAGTTCTTCTGGCTCCTTATGTGTATTCTGAATTTCTGTAGCTTTGATATTTTCATTAACATACAGGGCCACTCCTCCCCTTTTGCACCTCGGTCTCTTCTGAACAATACATAGCCAGGTACTGAAGTCTCCCAAGTGTGGTTACTGGTAAACCACGTCTCACTAATTGCTACTATGTCCAGTTTAGCCTCTGACATTATTGCCTGCAGGTCTGGGATCTTATTTCCAGGCTGTGAGCATTTGTGTACATGATTTTCCATTGGCCAGATTTTGGTGTGTTAGTTGTTGGGTGAGGTTTGGCATTACCCCTGTGCATCGTATGGGGAGACAAACCTTTTTTCTTACCTGGTGATGCAAATGAATGGCAAACACACTGAATTCCAGTTTGACCACTAGCTGAGGGGGGAGGGGTGTTCTTCCCATTCAATGTATGGGGTGCTGCACCCCTCTCCCCATTTGCTAGTTTAAATATTCTGCAAAGACGTCAAACTTCTGCCCCAATGCACTGACTCCCTCTTTAGTCAGATGCAGTCCATCAAATTTAAAGAACTTTCGCTCCCAGAACTGTTGCCAGTTCCTACAAATCTGTGTCCTTTTTCCTGGCACCAGTCCTTGAGCCACGTGTTTAGCTCCCTATCTCCCCTTCTCTGACCTTCCGTCCATCTGCTCCCTTCTCCCAGACTGGCAGGATCTCAGAGAAGGAGATGCCGGACGAAATAGATGATAGTTTGTCACCCAGCCTAGTCAGGTGTTCCTTGGTCTCCACAACTGACCGCTGGCGAGATCATTAGTCCCTATGTGTACTAGGACATCAATGTTTTCTCCTGCTTTGTGAACAATTTTAGTAATGCGGTCAGTGTCTCTCCATGCTGATGTACCTGGGAGACATCTGACCATCACCCTGGCTGGAGATAGGTATCAACTCCCGAATCATGGAGTCTCCTATGATCAGAAGTTTTTGGATTTCCTTTGTGCTAGTTTAGTTTTGGTTCCTGATTTGGGTGAGTATTGTTGTGTAGCTCCTGTGCCGCAGTGTCCTGCTCTGCAGTGTCTTCTGCCTCTTTATTTGATTTCAGAGATAGAGGCAGATACCTGTTTGTAGTGTTTATATGGTTTTGGAGGTAATGTGTTGGAGAGCAGAGAGTGATGGGGCACCTGATTTGCTCCTCCTAACCACCTGCCAACCTCCTGGACCAACTACCCTCTCGGTTGAGGTTTTTCTGTTGGATGCTGGGGAAATGGCGGTGGTTCTTATAATGTATTTCCTCTTCAATATGAAATTTGAGGCGTGCAATCTCGCCCATGCTGCCCGGAGCTGAGACCTAAGATCTCCAAAGGCCCAGCATGTAGGACAGTGTCCTAAATCCTGTAAGAATGTCCTTCTGAAAATTGTTCCACAGTACCTGCAGTTAATGAAATCCATTCCAAATAAGTTGCTGGGTTTGTAACCTAGTCAGAGTAATTAGAAGGAAAAAATGCAAGTAATGGTTTAATTGTGCTTTTGTTTAACTTGTTATAACAAGTTAAATTACTAGTGCCCTGTAAATGAGATCACCTTGTGGAGCCCCACTGATCCGCCCTTCCTGCTCTGCCACAGGAAATGTCACAACTGTGGTACCCTATAAAAGGAGTGGCGTGGGTGGTTGGGGATGGGGGTGGGTGGCTGGGCCCTTCCCCTGCCTAAAAAGAAGAACCACGGACGAAAGAACAAGGAGGTAAGAGCAGAAACAATCAGTCAACAACAAATGCAGTAACCCTGAAAGCTTATCCTAATGTTAGATAAAACTGTAAAACCTGTAAAGCACCACCTGTAATAATTTCAGAGAAGATATACCCTGTAAGAAACACTTTGCTCCAGAGAAAAATAAAGCAGTAACAGAAGATATACCTTGCAAAAGACAATTTGAATCAGAAGATTACAGCAGTAATCTGTTAGCACACACCTGTAGGCACCTTGTAATAATGCAGAAGAAGGTATACCAGCAACAACAATTTGAATCAGAGAAAAAAATAAAGCAATGAAATGTTAGCAACAAACAGTAGCAATCCCTGTGAGTAAAAAATAAAAACACCACCACACAGTAAATCTGCGTAGCCAAACTAAGTCTTAATCCTTCTCCCTTGCTCTGGTAAGTTTCTCTACTCTGCCTTTCAAGCAGTCTTAGAAGGAAAGAGCTCAGGTGAAGCTAGGTGCCTTGGCCAGCAAACCAAGTCTTCTACCTCAAAGTAGGTGGCAGTCATGGGATTCAAACCTGGGTCCCCCCCACAAGGCTTCCCTTAAACCACCTGATGTCCTCTTGGCTGCCTCCTTCGTACAAGGAGTCCAATCCAAAAAAGTATTATAAACTCCTCTGGTACGGTCTTGAGAAACTAATCCATGACTAGCAAATCTTTGATCTGTTCCATAGAGCTAGTCTTTGCACTCTCTAACCATAGCTCATTCAAGCAGATTGCCTAGTTGTGCACACATTTCAGAATAGCAATCTCATAGAACCTTTCTTGACTCTTTACACTTTTGTCAGAAGGCCTCGAGAGTTAAGTCAGAATGCTTTAACAACACATTTTTATGTTGTCTTGCACGTGTGCAAGCAACATCTTGCTGTAGTAGCACACTGAGAGGTGTGTCAGTGTTGGCAAATGTAGGGCATGCTTTAGTAGGTGAATCCCTCATTCCCCAATTAGCCAGTATGCTAGCGCTGAAGCAAAAATTATATAAAGTGCCATCAACTTGAAAGAAATCTGCTGTTGTAGTCAGAGACAAGCTCGTCATGCAGCGTCAGAGATGACACGCCTCCTTTACGTGCATTTCCTGGTGAAACATTTCAATAAACATGTTGGCGGCAGGACAATCCCCAAACAAAGCTGACATCGGGGGTGCAATCCCCATGTCGGCATGTCCCTCACCCCCCCACACATTGTGTGGCACACTGGAAGCCCACCCCAGTGCGCCGCTGCTCACACAAAGCCGACCGTATCAGCATGTTCCTCCCCCACCCCCATTGTGTGGCACACTGGGAGCCCACCCCAGTGTGCCCAACATTCCCCAAAGTCATAGGGCACACTGGGATCCCACTCCAGGGTGCCCAACATTTTTTTATTTCACTTGAAAAGAAAGAAAAACCATCCCGCAATCATCCGTTTTCTTTTGTACCTGAGAAAAAAGCAGTCCTCGTGTCCGACGCCCACCTCCCCACACCTCCCCTCACCCCACACTTACATCCAGAGGTCCAGCGCTGCGATCTATTGTGGAGCGAGAACACTTGTGGACTCTTCGAAGCCGAACTGCAAAATGAAGAAATGCTGGTAAACTGCATAATGGCGTTAATGGGGGAGGTGTTCAACTTAGGTGGATATCGCAGCCATTTGTTTGAATTTTGGCTCCAAATTTTCAAGATGGGGTTTTTAGGACCCCACCTCATGATCACATGCACTGTCATCTCGTTATTCGGTCCTGGAAGGTGATTTCATGGTTACTGTGCGGGATCACCTTTCGGGACCAATTAATGAAATGGAAGTACCACTGTTCATGAGGTGGGGTCCCAAAAGCCTATGTTGCAAATTCGGTGAACACATTTCTAAAAATGACTGTCTTATGCATGTGCATTACACAGTTTACCCGCACGCTCATAACTGTGGCAATTTTTAATATTTTCACTCCACATTTTCAACATTGCCATTTTTTTACACCTCCTTATGAAGAGTATAGCTGTCATCTTTCACATCCTGCCCCAAAAATTTGTTTTCGCACATCTAGCACACAATGGAGCGGTTGCTGTGGGAAATCAACTTTCAGACAGATTAACAAAATCACAGTGCCACTGTTCATGAGTGGATGTCCCAAAGTGCCTATGTTGAAAATCTGATTAAAAAAATTCCTAAAATAATTGCGTTACGGGTGTGCGTGGCGCAGTTTCAACGCATCCACATGACTTCACCAATTTTTCATATTTTCACTCCAGATTTTCAATGTTGCGATATTTTTACACCTCCTCATGAACAGTACAGCTGTCATTTTTCACATCCTGCCCAAAATGTGTTTTCGCACCTGTGGCACCAAATGGCGCGGTCGTTGTGCAAAATCACCTTTCAGCTAATGAACTGATAGTGCCGCTGTTCATGAAGTGGGGTCACAAAAAGCCCTTGTTGAAAATTTGGAGTGAAAATACCAACAAATTCTCAGGGCATTAGGGTTTCCAACCGTAATGACCCACCTTGTAGAGACTGCCAAGCATCAGGGGTGTGACTTGGAATTGTCGGCTGTAATGCTCACGCCATTCCACCCCTAGCGCCACCCTCACCTGGCAGCCAGTGACAGGCATCGAGGTGTGCCTTTGACTCTTCAGCCCCAAAGTTCACCCTATTCTCCTATACTGCACCCATCTCAGCATATTTCCTTATGGAATGGGGTGAGCGTAAGGCCTGAAGACCCCAAGCCACACCTTGACACTTGTTGGTGTCCACAGGATAGGGCGAGGTGAAATGGCATGAGCGTTATGGCCAATGACCCAAAGGCACACCCCAATGCCTGTCAGTCTCTGCAGGGTGGGGGTGGGGTTGGCATCAGTTCAGTACTTCACAGCCATTCCTATTATGCATCTCTCTAACTCCTGCACTACTAACGTCAATGCCAGCAAGCAAACATTTGGCATTGACAAATGCTGGTTTACTTTATTATAGTCCATACAGTCCTCAATGTCAGTCCTTGTGAAAGCTTTTAATGCCCTGTGCACTAGGAGTGGCCAAAGGTGAGTTGCCCAAGAACCCTGTCCAGTTCTAATTTCCCACAAATTCTTTCAAATGATTTTAAGAACAAATCAAGATCACCCCCAATACTTGAGAAACATTTTGGAACTTATTTTGGCTTCTTGGGTCAAACCTCTGATGCCTTTATTTATGATTTGTGGTTGTGCCATCTGGCACAGAATCTCCATCTCCCTCTCATGCTGGCATAGCTTTCTTGCTCCTCTCTCTCTCTTTCACTTTTTGTACTGTTTCTTTCTCCCTCCTCTCATATGGATCTCATGCTCTCTTATCGAGATCTTATGCTGGTGCTGCTTTTCTCACTTCTCTCTCTTTCTCTTGCTCCTGTGCTTTCTGTTACTGACCCTCTGCCTTCACCTTAACCAGGGTGCACTCCAGCTGCATAATATGTATCTGGTCTGCTTGCACAGCTGACCCAGTGATAGGCTCTGGCTCATATGCACACTCCCTAGTCACAGTCCCATGACTTTGACTAGCACTGATCACTTTTGCACTGCTTTCCCGATCACTATTTTCAAGATGGTCTAGGAGGTCTGCCTGTGGTTGGCCTTCCTCAAAGACAAGCCCACTTCTTTTACACAGCTCTTGAAGATGGGCCAACTTCTGTTTTTCATATGGCCCAGACATAGTAGCTTCTACTGTAGCTATCTACTCTTACTTACTGTACAACAAAACAGAAATGGTAGTATATACAGTATCCCCCTTTGTATATCCAATTCTGAGACTGGACAGATAGTCTTTTTACTGACAATCCATTTGAGATCCTAATTGCTGCCAACCCATTTGTCGCAGACATGTTCCACAACCCAAGCTGCAGCATTCTACCAGTGTTCACAACCCATTAGATGTCTGAATGGTTAGCTTGGTATTCTGCCACCACCCAGCTTGACTGTTATTTGGGATATCTTTAGGTACAAATCCTACCAGCACCACTGCTCACACAGCACAGTGCCTTTTCCCAAAAGGTAAATGATCCACTCCTTTAGTCAAAGCTGAGCATATCTTTCTTTAGATACAATAGTATAGTAGGCTATCTCTTCAGAAATGGGTCACAGACTTGTCAACTTACTCAATGTTATCTATACCTTAAAAGAATTAGTCACATAAGGCAGGAAATAAATAAAAGAATAACATTTTAATAGTTCACAATATTTACAGATTTTACAGGGTTACATACTCTAAAGTCTATGGGGATACAAGATACAAAAAAGAAAACAAAAACACATTTGAAAAGCTAGAAATCACACAGTAAAACCTAACTCGGCTAGCTAATGTTCTAAGTTAAGTAGACTCTTACCTCCAACTGGGAAATTGTGAGGTATGGAAGACTCAAACCCATGATGTTACCAGTACAATGTCATAGAACAACTGATTTGTCAGAGTAAAACAAATCAGAAGTACATTTTGCAGGCTGGCTCACTTTACATATGTCATCTGACATATCTCACACTCTGAACCTTTTTCTGATTTCTGAGGATAGAAATTTCCCACAACTGGTCCAAACTGGTTTTGTGGATTGGCTTTGACTTACATTGTTCCACCAGCTCCCAGCAAAGCAAGTTGCTGTCTAGCCATACCAGCCCATTGTTTATGGTCAAAACACAGCAACTTTTAGGATCAAAGAAGCTCAGTTATGTATGCCCATCCTGTTTGCCCCCTAAGGACAAAGGATTGCTTAAACAAAAGCTACACTCAGCTAAATGTCCAGAAGCTTGGGATATGCTGTAGAAAGATTGCATTTTCAATTTCAACATAAGACCCACGTCCACTATGATATTTTGCAAAGAGAAGAGATAGTACAATTAAAAAAAAATAAATTTCCTGAGTGTTTCCCAGGTGTTATTCTGTTGCCCATACATTGTTGTAGTTGCTGTATATCAACAAAAGAGAATGTTCCTCAAATTCAATATGTCCATTGTTTAGCTTATGAATGTGTTTGTAATTCAGAGTTCAAGTATTCCTAAACTCTATTATCCAAATATAGACATAATCGTTGTACCTTTTGTGCTTTACAGTTGAATGCTGTTGTGAAGATAGCATCTGGGAAGTTCTGAATAGTTTAGAAAAAGGCTGCCATCTGCCCAAGTGGCTATATTAGAATAATGGGTTATACAGTCTAGCTCTAGTGAAGAGCTGAAATGATGTTTGCTTTGCACACCTGCATGATGGAAGGGAACAACAACCTCCTGAAAGTACTTCTTGAACTGCTCATTTGGTGCCAAGTGTGATCACAGCTACTTTCCTTACTATGTAAAAAATCAATGTTGGGTAAGGTGCTACAGTAGGTAGGAAGCTATGCACAGCAAACACTACACACATTTTAGAGGTAAAGAAAAAGTAAATGAAATTGCTGCAGATTAGAAAATAACAGAAATCGCTTTTAAGAACTTATTTGTTCTTCCCTTTTGGAGACTTTATGGGAAATTGTGACTGGGTGTTTTGGAGCATTGAGGAAGGGGCAAGACTTGGTACAGTGATTTTGCTGCTGCCACTACTGCTGTACTGCATACAGTACCTGCATTTTCGGTCTTACCACTTTAATTGAAAATTTCATTATTTTTTTTTTTCTGGCATAACAGCCATATTTTGCAATTTGCGCTTCAGGGTCTTCTGGTGTAACAGCCAAATTTTGCAATTTGTGCTTCAGGGGCCGGAGTCTCTATAGTGATGACCTAAATGTAATTCCGAATTTTGGGATGCACCAGTAGCATCCAAAATTCACCACAATGGTTCCACCAAGCTGGCTTGACAGAAAACCTGCTGAATGGCTTTACAGAGATGGCACAATATCGACGGAAATCGTGATCCACATTGTCATCTGGACCCCCTGAAATCAGTCACACACCCACACCATCATCTGGGTTTGACCTCTGACCTTTATTGGGTAGATTTTACATTCTTTACATGTCATCACAGTCTTCACTAAACAATATGCATTCTCATCACCAAAATTCCATATAGTTCTTTTACACAAAGATGGGGTTGCCCCTTTATTTACATGCTGTCTTTATATGCCATTTCTTAACTGGCTCAGGTGTGCTGACACAATCTCTCTTCAAAGCTGTCTCATCTGCCTGAGTTCAGGTGTCCCACCTGATCTCCAGCCCTGCTCCCCTTGGGTGACTGCCCCATGGGGAGCCCTCCCCTACCTGGCCGGACCTCATTCCTGCTGGACCCCCCTTTTTTCCACCACTTTCCTTTTTCTTACCACATCACCAACAGACTTAACTGCCTGTTGCTCTCAACCAGCAACCCCCAAATTCCTGTGAAGTTACCTGCTGCTCTCACCCTTCAACCCTTCCACTTGCGTTCCCTGTTTTCCTTTGGGTGGGTGGCAAGATGTTAAAAATGCAGCTGCAGAAAGAAGGAGATCCCTCTCTCTATAGCCCCTTACCTACCCCCTTTCTCCCCTCCCCTGTCCATCCCCGTTCAATGGCACTTTGCCAACTCATTCATCCCTGACTCTGCCCCCCAGCTAACTCCTCCCTTCCTGTGACCTCATCTGCCTATTCATTCCTTGTCTCCACCTCCTGCCCCCCTCCCTCTTCTGGCTGGAGAATCCTTCAGCCCTTCCCGACCTCCCCTTCCCTACCTAAATCCCTTTTTGGCCCCTGCTGGTCTCAGGTCACCAGTGACAATCTAGGCAGCCTTTTAATAAGGCAACCCCTTTTGTCATCTGGACCCCCTAAAATCAGTCACACACACACCTTCATCTGGGTTTGACCTCTGACCTTTATTGGGTAGATTTTACATTCTTTACATTCCATCACAGTCTTCATTAAACAGTATACAGTCCCACAACCAAGATCCTATACAGTTCTTTTACACAAACAAAGCTGGGGTTGCCCCTTTATTTACATACTGTCTTCATATGCCATTTCTTTATTGGCTCTGGTGTGCTGATTCAATGCCTCTTCAAAGCTGTCTCATCTGCCTGGGTTCAGGTGTCCCACCTGATCCCCAGCCCTGCCCCCTGGGGTGATTGCCCCATGGGGAGCCCTCTCCTGCCCGGCTGGTCCTCATTCCAGCTGCCCCCCCTTTTCCCATTAGCCCATCGGGATGGCTCCCACTGGCCTTAGGGCTTCCCCCACTAAAAATGAGGTAAATAGTTCCCCAAGACCCCACCAAACCTCAATAGCTTCCCTAATGTCCCCGTTAAATACTATATTACCTATGCTGGACAAGTGGACCCTGTCCGACCTGTACATACCTGGTGTATCGTATGTGATTAGCCCATGTATAATATATAAACCCCCTGATTCCCTGTCCCAGGCTGCCAGCTTCCTGTTGACCCTTCTCCTAACCCTTTCAATGGCCAACGTCTCCTTTGCCTGTCTCCAGCTTCTTCTGGGAATGATCTATGACCAGGCCAACTGCACTTTTGGCCATCTTGTTTGTAAGGACTCCAAGTCCGCCAAGACCCTCCTTACCAGAGCCACCCAGGGTGTGCTTGCCAAGTCATCCCCCCCTGCATGTTTTTTTTTTCAGTTCAAAGTTTATTGCAAGTTTTACACAGTTACATGAGACAGAACCATGGGTAGAGACTTAAAACATACATTCCAACAAACAGTTACTTTGGATCTGTCCCCCCTTCCTGCGCCCCTCCCCCCAACCTCTCACTCCTCCCCCCACAGTCCATATTTCCTGAATCAATCAGTATGTTTTTTACTAACAAGATTCATTCTTTAAAGAGAGTACAAAGTATATAAGGGATCCCATATCTTTTTATAGTTAGGTTATTATGAAGACTTGCTATGGTCTTTAAAGGGTCTGAGATTTGCCAATAGTTCGTTGAGCCATTCTGAGTAGGAGATATTGTCCGAGTCTTTCCAAAGTTTTAGAATCAGTTTCTTAACAGACATTGAGATCATGAAAATATGATATTTACGATTGCCCACTGAGATTTGTGAGTAGTCACCCAAGACACATATTTCAGGGGTAAAATAATCTGATAAACCTAATAATGGATCTGCTTTGACCTTAATGCAATTCCAAAGAGGGATTATCTTGGGACAGGTCCAAAAATGTGAAGAAGGGTGCCCACATCCTGAAAACAACGTGTGCAGTGATTGGAAGGTATTAGGCCCCAAGCAGCTAGTTTTTGTAGGGGATAATACAGGTTGTGTAAAAAGAGAAATTGCATAAGGCGTAATCAATCTTTTGTCACAAAACGATGACAATTACGCTAAAGAATAGACCAATCTATATTCCAGTGGGGAAACAGGGCTGACCAGTATGCTGTGGGACCAAAAATGTCCTTGAAACGACAATCATATAAAGTGATACATAGTTTAGAAATGGCTATAGGAGAGTTGGCCAGGGGTTTAATTCCGAATGAAAGTAGAATTTGGGTGCAGAGGGAGGTGTCTTACCTATCTCTTTAATAAGGAGATGTCTTAATTGAAAAACCTTAGAGAAGCAGTGCAAAGGTATTTTAAATTTCTTCGTCATTTCAACCGTCGAGAGCCAAGACCCATCGTTTCCCACAAATAGGGATAGTTTTCCATCCCTCAATTAGGGTAACCAATTTGGTGTAAGCCTCTTATTATCAAGTTGGAAAGTTGGGGAATTCCAAATCGATTGGGATATATCTGTATAATATTTGTATTGTAAAAAGGCACACATTTGGACATGGACTCTCATGGAAACTTTGATCGTGGTTGATTTTAAGTTTCTTGGTAATGAGGATATTTTTAAACATAACAGGGTAGAAGGTTTTATGTTACAAACAAATCATCTCTGTCTCTATTTTGAGCCAAGGAGGAGATGAAGATAAGGGTGGTGGTGTGAACCACCTAAGGTATTTGGATATATGACTGGCCCAGTGGTATAAATTAAGATAGGGTAGACATAGGCATCTTTTAAGTTTGGAAGCAGCTAGCTTATGATATGCTATTCTTGGTTGTTTCTTGGACCAAATAAAGTTTGTAATTAATCCATGGATTTTCTTGAACCAAGTACCTGGTAAACAAATATTAAGTAACTGGAGAGGGTATAATAGACAGGGAAAAATATTCATTTTGATTAAATTTATCCTGCCCCACAGTGAAATAGGAAGGGTCGTCCACCGGTCTAAAACCTGAGTGATGACTTGAACCAAGGAGTCTATATTTTTCTTAATGGTAAGCTTTGTATCTCTGGTAAGTTCAATACTGAGATATCTTAGGGAATCCTGGGACTATGAAAAACCTAAAGATGTAATGGTATTTTTGAATACTTTATGATTTAGTGGAAAAACAATTGACTTGCTAACATTCAGTTTATAATTTGATAATCTGCTATACTCTTCAATAAACTCTATCATTGATGGGATGGATGTTTCTGGATGAGGTAAGTGTAAGAGAAGGTCATCTGCATATGCAGATACATTCACCTCTCTGCTCTGAATAGTTAGGTCCTGTGCCAACTTATTCACAGTCAGTTTACGAATAAGAGGTTCAAGGTATATATATTAAAAAGTAAAGGGGAAAGAGGGCATCCTTGTCTCATACCAGAATGTAAAGGAAATGATTCTGAATTTGCTTCATTGCCTGAGATTCTTGAGGATGGGGTCTGGTAAAGAGCTTTTTATCCACTTTTGAAATACTAATGGAAAACCAAAGACATTCAAGGTTTGAAACAAAAAGTTCCAATTAACTTGGTCAAATGCCTTCTCGGCATTCTGGGACACCAAAGCAACTGGAAAAGGGGCATCCCTGGACGCTGAGAAGACATGAGAGAGAGTGCAGAGATGGACAACTGAAGATCTCCCCTTCATGAATCCCACTTGATGTAATCCTATTAAATCTGGAAGTAGTAAACTGAGTCTATCTGCTAATAGTTTTGTTAAAATCTTTATATCTTGGTTGAGCAGGGAAATGGGTCTGTAATTCTTCACCAATTCTGGATTTGTGACTGGTTTAGGTAAAAGAACAATGAGGGCTTCAAATAGGGTGGGGTCAACTTGTGCCCCTGATAGAATATGTTGATATAAAGGTAAAAGGAACAGGATGATTTGGTCTTTAAATTTCTTATAAAAATTAGTTGAAAATCCATCTGGTCCTGGAGTTTTATCTGTAGGGAGATTTTGTATTACCTCAGCAATCTCTAGGGTAGAAATGGGTGCAATTATTGCTTGTTTATGGGCTTCTGAAAGAAGGGGTAGTTGGGCTTCCTTTAGATAAGAAGATAGAGTGGGGTATGAAGGGGGGTTAATCATAGGTCCATATAGTTGTTTATAGTACAAAGTAAATTCGTTTACAATTTCCTTAGGAGAAGATTTCAAGGAACCATCCATCTGGGATCGAATAGCAGTTAATGAATCGGGATGTTTCCTGTTGTTCAATTCTGAAAGCTAGTAATTTTCCTGCCTTCTCCCCCTGATCCATGTATGAGGCCTTTGTGCGGAGCATTGCTAGTTCGGCTTTTTCCCCTTAGTAGTCTCAAATAGGAGTCTTTAATCCTAATTAGATCTTGTTTAATAGTATCAGGAGAATGAGGGTTTAAATTAGCTTCCAAAGTCCGGATTTGGGTCAACAGGTTTTTTAAATTTGAGTTTTGTAGTTATCTTTCTTTTTGAGGCTAACCCAATTAGAATACCCCTAAGGTAGGCTTTAAAGGCTGAACAAATAATATCAGGGCTAGTATCTTGAGTTACATTTATATCAAAAAATTGTTCAATATGGACTTTAACTATGTCTGAAATCTTTGAGTCTTTGAGCAACTGGTTATTCAGTTTCAACGGGAACTCCGTTTGTGTAGGGAAGTAAGGGACAGCTGAGCCAATACCAGAGAGTGGTCGGAGGGAGGTTGCGGTTGAATCAATGAGAATAAGACATCAGGAAGAAGGGTCTGGGATAGTAAAATATAGTCAATCCAGGAAGAGGTCCCGTGGACTGGAGATATAAATGTGTCTTCCTTATCTTTGGGATTCAGAACCCTCCAAACATCGCATGGGCCCATCCAAGCAGTTAGATCCCGTAGTGCCCTTTGAGCTGGAAAAAGTCCTCTGGGAGTGGAACCAGTGCGGTCTATAATGGGGTCAAACACCACGTTCAAATCACCACCTAGAATTACTGAAGCGGGTGGCAATGGCAACATGGTATTGATGAGGTGCATGAAAATTTGACGAGGTGCCTTTGTAAATGAGTTTATGACTCAAAGGTTTGTAAACCGATGATCTAATAAATAAATAAATAAAATAAAATTGAGGGTCTTCTTTATTAGGACCGTAGATACTGCTAAACAAAAATTCTACGGAATGGACAGTACCTCGGACTAAGATGAACCTGCCCTGTGGGTCTTTAATGACCTGTGAGAGATTAAATGAAACGTTCTTACTAATTAAAATCATAGCGCCACAGCTATTTGTGGTACCTTGGGCAGTGAACACCTGTCCTATTTGTTGTCTCCTCACTTGTAAGGCTTCAGCATCTAATAAGTGTGATTCTTGAATAAAATAAATGTGTGATTGTAAAACATTTAAATGCTTTAGGATTTTATATTATTTCAGCTTTCTCCTAACCCCTTTAACATTCCATGTAGAAAATCTTAAATCATAAGCCATTTCTCTTACACACAAAATAAGCATGAATTACCTGTGAAGGAGTGTAAACAACACTTCTTGGTATTCCTCGGTATCTGTAAGTAATGGACTGTCCCACCCCTTCCACCACCATACCCAATTATTACCTGAGATCCCCAAAACCTACAAATACTATATCTTTCATCTGTAAGTACTAAAATAACCCTACCCTTCCTCCTTCCCTTACTGTTACTGTCACTCAGCAGTTCACCAGTTTATCGCTCCTTCCCTCCAGCCATCCTTGTGCTGCCTTACTGCTTTCTAATATAAAGGAAAAAGTCTAAATAACTAGCATGCCATCCTGATAATAACATGATACCCTGTGCACTACAACTGTCCCTTTAGGACCCCTACTGTGCCCTTGACAGCTTCAGGGGGTTATATTAACAAATACCTTCTTAGTATACTGTGAAAACTGTAACAGGAATATCAACAACCATTGAGACCCTAGGCTAACTTAAAAAGAATGGGCCTTAAGCAGTAAACACTAACCAGTAGATTGTTGAGAAATATTCTGGTTCAAAAGGCAACAAACATAGGATCCTCGCTGGACAGGTACCCTACAAACCAGCAACTTGGGAAGCTACTACATATTAAATTACAGAACTACTAATGTTAACTTCAGTCTCACTATCTAATCAAAAGTTCCAGCCTGTTGGTTAAAAAAAAAAAAACAGCAAGGTCTCATTTGACAAACATCAATGAAAAATAAAAGAATTGTATTAATTTTGTTGCTTCATACTTCTCTATTGAGATGCTATGGGAGTTTAACTCCCTCTAGTGATGATTTAGCATAATTACAGTTAGGAGATATCCTCACAAGTGATGCCATACAATCCTGCACTCGACTTGGAAGCCAATATTGTTGTCAGTTTAAAGCAGGATCAGATCATCGGTCTTATTCTCCTCTTAGTAAAGAGAATTCCAAATCCCACAGTATCCTAGTACATTTAGGGATGTTACTTTGGTTTTCCCGATGTCTCTTGCCTTGATCACAAAATAAGCAGAATCCGTATTTGAACCGGCTAAACTGAACTGGTAAAAATAAAAGAAAGTGCTCTGTCCCTTCATACATCCACTAGAGGATCCAGCTTGTAGTCAGAAACCTTTTGCATCTTACCCAGTCAGGTATCACGGAAAAGGTCAGCGAGGGCAACTTTTAGATCAGACAGAGCCGCATCGGGGGTTTCATATGATAGCCAGTTACCTCCCAACGGAACCTGAAGCCTCGCCAGGTAATTCATGCAGAATTTGATTCCCGCAGTGATTACTTTTGAAACCAGAGGTGGAAGGCTGTGCACTTTTGCCTGATCATGGCAGGTAGGTCTTGTGCCACTCTTATCTTGTTACCCTCCCACTGAACTTCCTGCAATTCTTTTGTTTTTAAGAGGAAATGTTGCTGCTCTAAATAATTAAGAAAATGGAAAATGAGCGGACGTGGCAGGGCTCCTGTTGGTGGGATTGGGCAGAAAGCCTGATGTGCTCACTCAATTACATACTTGCGCCCAAATGGGGCAGAGCCCGCAATCTTTTCCACAAACTTTTGAATGAAAAGCACTGTATCCAAACCTTCTTCATGCTCTGGAAGACCTATAAGGACCACATTGTTCCTACAACTGCAGCCCTCAAGGTCCTCTATTTTTAATTCCATTTTGGCCATCCTCTGTCTCATCGTAGTCAGCTCCAGGTCGACTTTATCAATTCTGTTTTCGAGTGAGCAGATGCGGGCTTTGCTGTCCGATGTACGTATGGAAATGTCTTCCATGGCTTGCGCTAAAGATTTCAATTCCATTGTGATAGATCGGAGCTCTTCTCTGAAGGGTTTCAACTCTTCCAGAAACCTATTCAGTGTCAGCGGTTCTTGTCCTGGCTGAAGATTAGGCATTCCTGATAAGCTTGAATAGCCAGCAGCCCTCTGTTTTATTGGGGCCTTCTCCAGCGTGACCGGAGGGGTATGCCTCAGGGGAGTTTTCTTCATATCTACCTCCATAAATCAACCCCTCAGAAACAAATAAGAGCAGTAGGCTAACGAGCATATCCTGGTGCAAATATCTGATGAAGGACCATAAGTTCTCTGATGAAAAGTAATTTTAACTGGAGTGGTTGGCTGGAGCAATGAAGTCAAGCTGCTACCAGGTGCTCTGCATCATCGTCCCCCCACCCCACATGGTACAATCAGCAATCTGGTGCCGGCCATTGTTGGATGCATTCTTTGACCAGCAGTGTAATCTGTCTCCAGCACAGACCCCTTTTTCCTTGCCATTTCACCAACATCTTGCTCAAGTCTTGTCCCAATTGCTGTCCATCCTTTGTTGCCAGCGCCTATTGATCTGCCCAGTGAATGAAAGAATGTCTGAGAATACTTACTATCCTGCGCCGTCTACCATCTGAAAAGCAAAACTTGAATCATTAAGCCTCATTTCCTGATGTATATTCTGAAGGCTTGCGACTTCCACCTCCCCACCTGCTGCTTCATAGCTGGAGAGTCTCCCTGGCTGGCCACCTCCGAGGTTGCCCCAATCCTAAAAGAGTGGGAAGCAAAACACCTTGAGTCCTCCCCTATGAAGTCCATCCCTCTTCCAGCAACACCATGACCTGTGGGGCAGTCACTGGATCACCTTTCCCGTGTCTGAAAAAACTCCACCCCTTGTTGTCCTGGGTGGTGTCCACTATCCCTGAATCTCCCCCACCCCTCTGCCGCAGGACCACCCTTACACTCTTGCCTACCTTGTCAGTTTTGGACTGTATGAGCCAGGTGACTACTGCCCCATCCGACTAGGATACATCCTGCTTGTGAAGGCCTCCCAATGTGTCCCTTTTCCCAATGGGCACCACCTTGCTGACCCAGAATGCACCCAAATGCATCAGGTAGAATACTGCTGTGAACAGCTTGGCTTCATGTGCTGAAGAACACATGCAACCCATACTGTCTAACAGCCTGCAGAACAAATTCCAGCTAATTGGCCTGCGCCAGTCAACCTGGTGCCATTGCAGCCTCAGCCATTCTTGTTGCATGCGGCAGATGGCCAGGGCCCTAGTGGGTGTGCCCCATCCCCTCATTTGGCAAACCATACTGATGCCTGCCAGGTGAATCCCTATGGTAGCCTCCAACATGCCCCCTTCCCACCTGCTCACCATATACCTGATGATCTGTAATTCAGTAACTGGGCCACTTACCTCTAACCTGCCACCTCCTGGAAGTCTTGAAAAGACCTCCACACTCTTTTGTAGGCCCTCATCATGTTGGGCACCCAAAAGCTCCAAAAAAGGAGCTGGCCCATCCAATCTCCCAAAGACAAGCAGGCACCAGCATTTTCCAGGGAGCCACCCATGGGGCCAGCGACGAAACATGTCCAACTGTAAATGGGAGAGGGTGTTAGCCATGTCATTCTTGACACCTTCTACATGTTTTGCCCTGAAAGAAGCATTGAGCCTCAGCCCATCCAAAACCAGCCTCCTGGCTACCCTTAAAACTGCCTCTGTGGATCCTGACTGTCAGTTGATGACTGACACCACCTCCAGGTTGTCACACTTGAACAACACTCTTCTATTTTTGAAAGCCTCATCCCACACCACTACTGCCACCTATATGGGGAAAGCCTCCAAGAAAGTGATGCCCTTAGTGAGCCTGAGATTGATCCATCAGTCTGTCCAGCACTCTGTGATCCACCTGCCCTGGAAATATGCTCCCATGCCCCATCCCCCCTGCCCTGTTTGTGTACAACTCCATCTCCCCATTTTCTTCCCACTGGTCCTGCCAAAACATGACCCCATTGTACCTGGCTAGGAATTTTTCCCAGGCTAGCAGGTCCTCCCTCACACCTATACTGATGTCGACCCAGTGATGAAGGAGCTTGGCCTTGGCAGTAGCCTTGGCCAGCCATCACGAGAATACTCTGCCCAGAGCCATCGCCTTGCAGGCGAAGTTCATGTGGCCCAAAACATGCTGTACTACCCTAAGCTGTATCCTCCTTCTGCCCATCATCCCTCTGATAAGTGCTAAATGCTTGGCCATCTTGTTGGCCAGGAGCTGAAAGCATTGCTGCTCAACATCCAGCTCAGTGCCAAGAAACTCAAGTTTTTTTCAGGGCCCTCGGTCTTGTCGGTCAACAGAGGTACCCCTAACTCCACACATACAGTCGCAAATTCCTTGAGGATGCCCAATGTCTTTGCCTTGTCCTCACCTATGAACAGGAAATCATCTAGGTAATGGACTACCACCCCTCTCCCGTGTTTTTCTGAAAAAAAACACTGTAGCCAAGTACTAAAAACTTTGAATGTGGTGCAGGCTACTGAACACCCCATGGGCATGAATTTGTCAAAATAGAACCTCCCCTGGAATTGGAAACTGAGCAGTTCCCAATCCTACTGTCTCACTGGGAGTAGCCAGAAGGCCGACTCAGTGTCGGTCTTCGCCCACCAGGCTTCCCCCCTGGACTGAATGTATGCCACTGCATGGTCCAGCGTAGTGTATGACACCAATCTCCTCTCAGGAGAGATGGTATCATTCACCAAGTCACTCTTGGGGTACTATAGATGGTGAATTAGGTAGAATTCACCAGGAGCCTTTTTTGGAACTATGCCCAAAGGGGATACCCTGAAACATGAGAAAGGGGGTGACGAATGGCCCCGCTGCTCTGCCCGCTGCCAGCTCCTTTCTGATCTTCTTCTCCACCACGTCCTCCATACCCTTAATGGATGCCAGGCTCTTGGCCCTCATATGTTTTGTGTCCCCTGTGAAATATATGTTAAATCCCTTTTCAAAATCCTCCCTCAGCATGTTCCTAGCCTCTAGATTGAGGTAAATCTCCAACCATGCCTTTAGCATGTCCACCCTTATGGGTGAGGCTGCCAATCAAAAGAGGTCAGCTCTGTTCCCTGTTACCATCCTGTGCTCACCTCCCCCAGAACCCCCCCACCACTCTGCCACCTGTAACTGTGCCCTTGCCCATTAACAGCCCCCCTGCTCCTGCCCTGACTCCCTCGGAAGGACTGAACCTGGGCCTTGAACTCTTTCCCCTTGAGCTTTACAGCGAGAGACTTGGTGACTTCCCCCACAACCTGAACAGTTGTGCTTGAACTTACAACTGGGCCATGTATAGTTCGCTTTATTATACCCCCAGCAGGACTTTTCTGCAGAGCCCCCAGCCCCTTTTCTCCCTTCGCTATTACTTCCTCCCTGGGAAGACAGGGTTCTGATCCACAATTCCAACAAAGTAACATCCCGTCTAACATCGCCATGGGAGGACATCGTTTGCCTGAATTTCTCATTGTAGATGAGCCACCCGTATCCACTCCTGACCCAATAGGCATCCCGTATGATCACTGAATAGGTCAACAGCAGTATTGTCAGCTCCAGCTGCTTCTGAAGCATAATGGCGCTGAAATGCATGAAACCTTCCATCCGTGACCCAAAAGTCTTACCCTTAAAACTCACCTCCTCACTGGTCTTGCCCACAATGGCCAACCCCACCGCCATTTCTGAGTTATCTACTGACTCTTTCTGCTCTTACTTCTTGGCAGTGTCCTTGTCTATCAATGTGAACATGTCGATATACTCCCACTTCCATATCTTCTCCTTTAAAGCCTGAGAGACATGGTCTCCCAGCGTCATCTCAAGGTGGTCACCCATATCCCCCTTTGCTAGTCCCCTCACCTGCGCCCCCACCCTTTTCCCTATTTTCTTCACTCTTCTTCCTCACCTTCAGCTCCTTCCGTGTCTGGTCAACCTCTTCCTACACCTTCTCCCCTTCTCTTCCAACAAACCTGCCAAGTAGTCTTTGAGACTACCTTCCACCAACAGATCCACTGTCAGAACCTTACCCTCTTCCTTTTGCAGCACCACACTGTCCTCCTTGCTATTCCCAGCAGTCCTCTTCTTCAGGGTCTCCTTCTGCTGTGGATTCTTCTTCCTCTTTCCAGCCTGTTTCTCCTTTCCTCCACTTCCCTTGACTCCTTTAGGATGACCTGGACTTGATCCATCAGGTCCACTGCCTTGTGTTTAATATTTTGGTTTAGGTTGCCCTTTCTTTATACATTTATATATTGTATTGGGTCATCCTACATGGCCATATACAGTATCAAAACAATCTCAAAGTGGATAGTCAAAACCAGAAGAGAATGTGTTAAACGCATGGCAAAAAGGATGCTTACAATGAAGTGTGAATGCTTTGCGAAGGATAAGTTCTAAAAAATTGTCCATGCAGTGAATAAAATGCTGAATAAGCAAAGGTTTTGTAATGAATGGACTGATGACGTGTAGGAGAATAAAGCAAGGTTTTGAAAACAAATGAAATAAGAAAAACAACACTGTGTATGGGGGCCTGAAGAAGTGGTGTTTTGGCTATGAAACTGTTGCCCAGGATTTTGGTGTGGACTGTTAAAAATGAATAAAAGCCGTTCATGGCAAATCTAAAAATTGTGTGAGCAGTGGAGTTCATCCTACACTTTGGGATTGTTTTGACACTGCCTTGTGTGCCAGCTCTGTGCTGGTCTTGCCCTTAGGGGGTTGTAGCTCTCTTGGGGGCCATCCTGTAACTGAAGTCACATGCGTCAACCTCTTATGTCCCTTGTATCCTGACAGCCCCTCCTCCAGGAGATCCCCCTGCAGATGTTCTATTACCCATGCCTGCTCAAAAAGTCCCCCCCCCTTTCCCCCTAACCCTCCTTAAACTATGTGACTTGTTTTTATCCGCTGAAGTAATCCTTAACAGTTGGGGGGGTGCCCCAACCAAGAGAAAACAATGCTGTGGACATCATTCTCTTTTTTTTTTCCTTTTTGATCGGCCTGTGCCATGGCCTAGCCACCTGCTCTCCAGTGCCCATCAAAGCTTCTCTTCCCTTCCTGGAAGCTCTAATGTTGTGCTTCCTCCCAACCTGCGGCCTTTGTTGATTCCTGATCCCCCCTGCACTATCCCCACTCCATTTTCTTCCTTTTTATTTATTTATTTCTTTTCATACAACATCCTTCATTTTTTTTTTTTTTTGGCAATAGCTGACTTAGGCCATGGCCTAGCTGCCATCACCCCTGTGCCATGCCGTACTTCCCTTGCTGGAAGCACTGGCTCCCCAGAGCCCACTGGTGCTCCTGAGCCTTCAGCCTAAGCTGCTAGGCTATCTGGTCCTCCCACTCAAAGCACACCCACTCACTATCGGGACCCGCCCTCGCCCTCGTGGCTGTCCAAAAAATGGCTGGGCCACTATGCACCAGTGACTGGCTGGTGGGAATCCAGACTCCCATCTGAACTAGATGGGGTCCCAACAGCCTAGAAAGAATAACAGGGAGGAACACCACACTGCCGATTGTCGTCCAGTAGAACAGCACAGGCCCTCTCTCATACAGTGACTCCTAGCCCTCCCCCCGAATAATGAAGGCCCGGAATGGATCCACCTATGCAGGTCACAAGCAGGAATGGTCCTCGCCTTGCACTTACTGCCTGCAAATAACCACAACCCCCACAGGAAACTGTCTCCAAAGGAAAAACCTCCCGAAAAGAATAATATCATGGCCTGGCCAGTGGGGGCCTCCGAATTCCTGTTGCCTCCCGACCATAGGCCCGTAGCGCGAGCCCCTTGCTCTACCGCCACACACCTGATAAAAAACCTGTCTCCCAGCCATGCAGGCTTCATGGCAGCTGACTGGGCTCCCCTAGAGATGGACTGGATGATGGGGGAGCCACACAGAATATGCCACAAACCCCCTCCAAACACCAGCTAGTTGTGGTAGGCTGCATGGGCCCCGCTGGTAAAGCAACCAAGCTCGACCTTCCTAAAATGGGCATGTTGGATGCCACAATGGCCCCTTTCCCCCACAATGAGGAACCAAGCTCCCCTGTCAGGAAGAAGCAGACAGCTACTTCGCGACACACCAAACCCTGGGACCGCAATCCCACTCGCATAATCTGATAAAGATAGATACAAAATATCCAGCAGTGCTGCCTGAAAATGATCCACCACAACTGTGACCAACACAGGCTGTGATATAGCCTGGGACCTTACTCCCGATGCTACGTGGCACAGAAACGCCTACACCTGACCCCACCGCCTATAGGACCACAGGACAGCCACGTTACTGCCCAGCCCTCTTCCTATTCACTCCTTCCCCATGCCCTGCAATTGTTCTGTTTTCCCCAAGCTTCTACTTCCAAATCCTTAGCAACTTTATTTTTATTTTCTTTATTCCCACGTTCTGTTACCTTATAGGCAAAAAACATACTCTCTGCACTCACAACGATTCAGCACAAAATCTATCAATATTATTGAAATTTTTTACCACAATTGCTCTGTAAAATAGCATAAAACAGTTAGACTCTAAATGTTGCAGGTTGCACAGTAATATTGCCAAGGCATGGTAACTAAAAGCAAAGACAAAGCTGATGCCAGGCCTGTCCTATCCTACCAAGCCAGGCCCTCCTTACTTACCTCAGCCTAAAACCCAAAATCTACCCAACAAATTTTCAGTGGTCTGTGCAACTGTATCTTAAAAATGCAGCTGCAGAAAGAGGGCGATCCCTCTCTCTCTGCAGCTCCTTATCTACCCCATTTCTCCCCTCCCCTGTCCATCCCCCCATCCAATGGCACTTTGCCAACTCATTCATCCCTAACTCCGCCCCCTCCTAACTCCTCTTATCCTGTGACCTCATCTGCCTATTCATTCCTTGTCGCCACCTCCTCCCCCTCCCTCTGCTGGCTGGAGAATCCTCCAGCCCCCCCCCCTTCCCTACCTAAATCCCTTTTTGGCCTCTGCTGGTCTCAGGTGGCCAGTGACAATCTAGGCTGCCCTTTAAAAGGGCAACCCCTTTTGTACCATTGGGAACAACTATTCATAAAGGATGGAAATGAATTAGGCGGGCATGTACAGATGGTGATAGCCACACGCCTGGTTTTATGTCAAAAAATGAATTTTATCTGAAAAACTGCCTGGAACTGTGTGGTATCTTTTCTCTGAGGTAGTGAGTGCCCAATTCCATCTCTACTGCTTCTTGTTTGTCGTAAACCCCACCAGCCTTGTGCACACTTTCATGTTTGGAAAAACTTAAAATAGCAGCAGGGCTGCCTGGACGATACAGACACAGGCACAGCATTCATTTGTGTCTGCATCCACCCCTTTTGAACCCTCCATTATGTATAGCAAAACATTCTTCACAGTGCTGTGTATATGCTGTAGCTAAAAACTTTCCAAGTGAATCAAAAATTTACATGCACAGCATAGAGAATAACCAGAGTAAGTCAAACATTCAGTATGACATTGTCAACCTTGCCCATTATTATCTAAATATCAAGGAGGTTTTGTTTAGAGTGCTCCTAATTTGTATTGAAAACCCAGAGATTATGGTGGCAAATGTAATGGTTGTAGGCATAATGTTCTGTAGTGCTGATAATGATAAGGAAGGCCACTTTTTCCTGTATTGTGTTTAACTTTCAGAATAGTTAAATTATGATTAGGTGTTGGTCATAGCTCATACTGGAAAGTCTGGGCTAATATGTGTTTGAACAATAAATATGGTATTTTATACTTGTGTATTTTAAATAGACCACATACTGTATATACATAGATACCGTACATAGATTCTGACAGCAGATAAATACTGATTAGTATATCCAGTCTGCCCATTTCCTACCTAACTCTGCTGATCTGACATCGGACTGGAGTTACAGGGCCACTTTCATTTCTAGTGTTGTAGTTCCCCCTTCCCCCGCTGTCCATGCCCCCCCTTTGGCCTTATTATCCCTATGTGCCTATTCCATCGATGTTTGAAACCAGTCACTGATTTGGCTTCTACCACCAGCTTTGGTAGACTATTCCAGGTATCCTCCACCACTCTCTCCATGAATAAGTCCTCCCTAGCATCCTACTACACACAAAGAAAGTATATGCTCAGTGCAGGAGTGGTTGCAGAGCCTGAAAGGCTGGCCCTACAACAAGTCGCCATCCAAACACATTATGCTCTGCACTCCAGCACTGGAAAATGTTCATGCAACTCAGAAGTTTGTCTTTACATAATAAGATGTAAAAAGACCTCATGCATAGTGTACTGAAGAGTTCTTATAAAGTCGAACAGCTTTACACACAAAGGCCCAGATATTCAAAAGAGTTGAGCCATGTGCAATAGGGTTGTGCCTGCGCAAGTGCGAAATGCGCCATTCTGAGATATTCAGCAGGAAGCAGTGGCGCCCCCCCAAATCATGCTGAGCAACAGCGCAATGTTAATGAAGTCATGCACAACCGAAGGGGGAGGAACCATGCATAAACTGCACAGCCCGATATTCAGCCAGGCTGTGCAGAGTTATGCAGGCACAACCCCTACCTGCGCCTGCACAACTTTACGCCAACAAAAAAAGGATCAAGTCGAAGGCCACCCACAGGTGAGCTGCCGCATTGCAGGGTGCAACACAGCAGCTGCCACCTGTGGGTGGCCCTCCACTCATTCGGCGGCACCCCCATGCCCGATCATGGGCTGAAGTGCACCCCATTAGCCCGATCGTGGACATAGCGTTATACTCCCCATTAGCTAATTGCGGGCATAACATTATGTCCCCGAGCAGCCCAATCACGGGAATCAGACTTCCCCTCCCCAAAGTCCAATATCCTGGTGGTCAGTGGACCACAAAGCCCGATCAGCGAGCATAATTAACCCCAAAGTCCAATATCCTGGTGGTCAGTGGATCGCGAGAAGCCAGATCGCGGGTCATCATTACCCCCAAGTATGTCATCCCTGGTGATCTAGTGTCCCCCACTCCACCCACCCACAGAGCCCACCACCCTGCTCCCCACTGTCAGCCGGTGGGGCAGCACCACGCCTGCCGCCCCACCGCCTGCTGACTGACAGCTCGTGGGGCTGCCGCCCGATGGTTCAGAGCAAGAGCCAATGGGCGTAAACCCTCCTCAAAACAATCGAATGTGAATGAATGAATTCATTCACATATCTAGTTCTATATGGTATGGGATACTTACGCCCATTGGCTCTTGCTCTAATTTTCAACAAATGTCAGCTATCGGTGAATGTAGCGAACAGCCTGAGCGGCAAGCGGTTAAGGTGCTGCCACCACCAGTTGGCGGGGGCGGGGTGGGTGGGCTCTGTGGGTGGGTGGGTGGGGGGCCACTAGATCTGGGGTGACATACGTGGGGGTAAGGATGCCACCAGCGTCTGGCTTCTCGCGGTCCACTGACCACCATAGATATTAGACTTTGAGGGAGGGAAGTCTGATGCCCACAATCGGGTTGCTCGGGGACATAACGCTATGCCTGCTATCGGGCTAATGGGGATGAACGTATGCCTGCAATCGGGCTGCGGGGGGGGAAGTACTATTATGCCAGCAATTGGGCTGCAGGGAGCATCGGTCCTCGACGGCTGCTGCCTGGCAGGGCGCCAGGCGCAAGTCATCGGGGATCAGCGCACCTGCATGCTAATGGCATGCAAATGGGCCATAATCAGATGCAAATGGCCCCCCTGTGCCTTCCATAGATTATGGCCCCATTTGCATGTCACCCTTTGAATATCTCAGGTGCTGTGCATAGCACAATGGAACTTGCGCCACCGCATCTCAATGCTCCACTCTGACCACTTGCGGTGGCGCATGCACAGTGGGTGTGGCCAGGGGGCGATATTCAAAGAAGTTGAGCCATAGCGTAACTCCATTGAATATCGCCCTGGCCACACCCCTGTGCAACTTTTTTGAGCAGCGCTGGGGCTTGCACTACACAATGGCGCAGTTTGAATATCTGTCCCAAAGTGCACATGTAATAAATAGCCAAATCCTACCCAGACTTAATCAGCAAATATCCATTTAACTGCAGGTGAGTTATGGGCAGAATTTGGTACACTGGTACACTATTGGTACATTAGTACACTATGTATGAGGTATTTGTATATGCCATTATGACATACAGATGTAGTCTTTGCCTTACTGGTCCTTGTAAGAACAGCTCCAGAAGCAAATTATTTGATACCTTTTATTGGACCAGCATAGATGTAACAAAAATAACAAAGTGCTTAAGCTTTCAGACCAACAAGTCCTCTCTACTTGATTAGTTGTTAACTTATTCTGAAAGCATCTCTAGTCAATTTTTAATTTATGTGCAGTGTACTCCTTACATGTTATGCCCCTAGCACATCTGACCCTGAGGCCCTTTCAGCTGAAGATGAAATAGTACTATTCAAATTCTCTGACATTTGTTTCTGTATTTTTTTAAAATAAGTATTTTAAACCAATGGGAATTTTTTCATGGGATTTTCTAAATAACTGTCATAAAGCTTCTGAGGAAGGACTTGTTGGTCTGAAAGCTAAAGCACTTTGTTATTTTTGTTACATCTATGTTGGTCCAATAATAGGTATCAAATAATTGTCTTCTATTATGTAATTTAATAAATTATTACATTTTTTTGCAAAATATACCCTTGACTGGCATGGCATTTTTTCAAAGCTGGATTGCAGAGCAAAATGTGTGTGGACTCTCTAACATCCTAATTGAATTCCTCCACCATATTACAAACACCTGTTTAATGTTGTTAGTTCTCCTGTTTGGTGATAAAAAGAGAAATGATGGATAATTCTTGGTAGTAATAGCATGAATTTGCATACAGCACATTAGTAAATGGAATTTGTATCTTATTTTGATTATGTTCAAAAGTATGAGGAAACAACACACAGTATTGCCATAGCTGAATTTTGGAAACAGTACATGTGTTGCTATTACTTTCTTAGAAACATAGAAACGGCAAATGACAGCAGAAAAAGTCCACTGGTCCATCCAGTCAGTCATAAATCATAACAAACATGAGACATATTATCCATACAGAGTTCTAATCCACACCATCCACCTCCATGCTCCAAGATCTTCCACTACCACCTTAAGCAGTCACTAAGCCCTTGACGCTGTCGCAGCCTAGTTTGAATGCATTGGTAGTTTTGGCGCCCACCACATTAGCTGGCAGAGTGTCACACTGTTCCACTACCCTTTCTGTAAACTAAATTTATTCACTTCCTTCTTGAACACCCCTCATCAGTTTCCAGCCATGCCCCTGTGTTCCTGATCCACTACCTATGCTAAATAGTTCCTCGCAGTTTATTTTGTTAATTCCTTTCAGGAATTTTAAGGTGTCTATCATATCTCCCCTCTCTCATCTGGCCTCCAGTGAGCATATGTTCAGTACTTTTTGAGGCAATCCTCCTACTGTCAATATCCCTTTCTATACACCACAGTATCCTGTTTACTTTATTGTATGCATTGTTACACTGATTGGATTATTTTAGGAAATCACTGATCATGATCCATAGGTTTCTTTCCTCAGAGGTTGTGCCCATCTTTACCACCCCAGTACTCCGTCCTTGAGTTCTTCTTTCCTGTGTGCATCACCCTGCACGTTTTGGCGTTCAGTTTCAACTGCCAAACCTTTGACCACCTCTCTAGGCTTTGCTAGTCTCTCTCTGTGTCTCTCTAACCTTCTCCTTGCTGTCTACCCTGCCACAGAGCTTAGTGCCATCTGTGAAGAGACACATCTTGTCCTGGATTCCTTCTCCCATGATGATGAACATTTTGAAAAGGACTGGACCCAGAACCAATCCTTGTGGCACCCCACTAGTAACCTCTCTGTCTTCTCATTTGACTCCATTAACAACAACCCTCTGATGTCTCCCTTCCAAATAGTTTCTCACCCATCTATGTCCTAATTGCATCAAGATCTCTTAGCATCTTTAGCAACCTTCTGTAAGGCACCCAGTCAAATCCATTGCTGAAATTGCAGTAGAGTAAATCCACAGCATGACCCTTATCCACTATACTTATTATCAAGTCAAAGCATACTGTCAGGCAGGACCTCCCTGCCACAAATCTATGTTGTTTACTATCCTGGAGACAATTGCTGTCCAGCTTTTTCACAAGGTCCTCTTTGACTAGTGTCTCTGTCAGTTAACCCAAAATAGAGGTACAGTAATACTGATAGATCTGTAGTTACCCAGTTGCTCCTTGTCCCCCTCCCTATGAAGTGAGACTACATCTATTTCCAATTTCTTGACCACCCTAAGACACATACCATTTGGGCCCTGGGCCTTATCTATCTTTAGGCCTGCTAGCCCATTCCGAACCCTTTCACCGGTAACTACTTTCTGCCTCATTTCAGGGATCCCAGTACAGTTGCCTTAATGCCACTCTTTGGCAGAAGCCCTCTGTTTTCCCTTGTGAATACAAATCAGAAATAGTCATTAAGAATGACTGTTTCTGCCTATCCTCCTAATTTACTGTACCTCCTTCTGTTAGCCTAACAATACCGTATCCCTTCATCCTTTTTTCCCTAATATATTTAAAGAACTGTTTTTCTCCTTCCTTGATCCCCTCTGCAGTATGCAGCTCTGTGTCTGACTTTGCTTCTGTGACCACCCTCTTGATTTGCCTTCTTCTCATTTGATACACTTCCTGTTCTCTTTCCCTTGTCTCGTCTTGTACAGTACATGGTGGAGGCCTTCTTTTTGTCTCTAATTGATTCCCTGACCTTTCCAGAGAGCCATGTTCATCTCTTGTACCTGTTTATTTTGATTAATATTCTCATACAAGATTTTGTTGCCTCAAGAATGGTCCCCCTGGGTGCCCCCCCATCTTTCATCCACATCCCTCATGCAATCTATCTGCTGTAATCTACTGTACTGTCCCCTTCCCCTGGGTTGCACCAGACAATGAGTTCCGGCTCAGTGTGCCTTTCCTGGTTATCAACCTTTAAATAAATAAATAAATAAATCTACTTCATCTAAATTGTCTGGAGCAGCTGCCTCATCCAGTTGAAGTCTGTTCTTCTGAAATCTAGGACTCCAGCCTTTGATGAGGGCTTACTTGTCCTAAAGGTCAGGTTGAACCATATTCACTGGACCCTAGTGGTTGCCCTACCCCCACTCCTCCTATCATTTCCAAGTTGGTAAGCACCATGTCAAGAATAACAGTCAGCCTAGTGGTTTTTCTTAATCAGCTGCACAGGCAGACAGTTCTGCAATGTACCGAGGTAGGCCTGACTTCTGGAGCTCCTGGCTGCTGGAAAGACCCAATCAATATCTGGCAGGTTTAGATCTCCCACCACCACCATCCCCACCTCCCCCTCTGCAACCCCCCGTCTAATTCTGCCACTGGCTTCTTATTGCTCTCTTCCCCCTGCCCTGGAAGTTTATAGATCTCCCCATCCATAATATCTTGCCTGAGGATGACTCGAACTGAACCCACAGCGATTCTGTTTCCCCATCACCTACCCTGATGTATCCAGTATGTACTGCCTCTATGCCTTCAGTGATATATAGGGCTGCAACTTCCTCCTTTACCTCTTCCTCTATCCTGTCTGAACATGGAGTAACTTGGGACTGCCTAGTTCTAATCGTTATCCTCCGTAGTTTCTGTGATTGTTACTAGATCCATCTCACTGTGTGTTGTCATTGCCTGGACCTCAGTAATTTATCTCCCAGACTCCTGGCATTAAGGCAGACCCCTTTCCTTCTTTTTTCCCTGATCCCCCTCTTGCTTTTTTATTCCTTCTCTCTTATTCATCCCTATTCTACATAATATCTTTATTATTTTTCATGCTGAAAGTAGGCCTTGTCAGCCTTCCCTCATTGGCCTCTTCTCTAACTTCATTTGTATTTCAACATTGCTGTTACCCACTTTGATGCTATTGTACCCTGTTCAGGGGAACCCTAACTAGGTTTTCAACCCACTCTCTTTTCTCAGTGTGGTTCTGTTAGCCTCTGTCTCCCCCCCTACAGTCAGTTCAACTGTCCAAAGGGGTCTGCCTTAATGCCTGGGAAATAAAATTAGTGAGGAGACCTACTCAGAGAAGGACAGAGAAGATTACAAGGCTAAACTCATGGAAGCTGGGAAAGGAATTAGGATAGCCATGGCCCAGACGGAGGAAAAAATAGTGCAGAGTGTGAAGAGGGCGGACAAATCATTCTTTAGATTTGAGAAAAAAGGAAAAGTAAGGCAGGAATAATCTGGCTGACAACTAAGGAGAGACAGCTGGTGGAGAATGATGAGGACATGATGGAAGTCCTCAATGAATTCTTCTGCTCAGTCTTCACTCATGAAGATGTTGATAGTGGTCCAGCAGTAGCTAAGACACATCGCCACACCAGGGGAGTTAACTCCAGATCCTTTACAAAAGAAAGGATCATTGAAGAGCTGACTAATTTAAGGGTGAAGAAAGAATGGGTCCAGATGTTATACACCCAAGAATTTTGAGGGAACTTTGTGAGGAACATGCTGCCCCACTAGCTGGACTATTTAATAAGTCACTGGAATATGGCATAATGACACAGGACTTGAGAAGGGCCACAGTTGTGCCACTGCACAAGAGTGGTAGCAGGGAGATAGCAGGAAATTATCACCAAGTTAGCCTAACCTCAGTGGTGGGCAAAATAATGGAAACATTGCTTAAGAAAAGGGTAGCAGAGTACCTGAAAGAATGTGGGAAACTTGACCTGAGGCAGTATGGCTTCACAGTGAGATGCTTGTGCCAAATTAACTTGGTAAAATTCTTTGACTGGGTTACAATAGTAGTGGATCAAGGAGCTGCTATGGACATAGTATATCTGGCTTTAGCAAAGCCTTTGATACAATTCTACACAGAAGGCTAGCAAATAAATTGGAGCAAACAAACGTGAGTTGGAAAGTGGTCAACTGAATTAATAGCTGGTTTCAGAACAGGACTCATAGAGTTATGGTAAATGGTACTTTGTCGCAGGAGGGGAGTGTGACCAGTGGCGTTCCACAGGGATAAGTGCTTAGCCCAATCCTTTTCAACATATTCATCAGCGACATCGCTGATGGACTGAATGAGAATGTCTGCCTATTAACAGATGATACAAAGCTCTACAACAGGATGGATGCAAAAGAAGGTGTCTAGAGAATGGAGGCAGATCTCAGGAAGCTGGAGGAATGGTCCAGGAACTGAAAGTTGAGATTCAGTGCCAAATAGTGTAAGATAATGCACCTGGGTCAGAGGAACCCAGAAAATAACTGTCATGGAAGGTCAGCAATTGGAAGAGACAAAGCTGGAAGGGGATCAATGAGTTATGAAAGACAATTTTAAAGTGGGAAAGCAATGCGAAAAAGCAGCATTAAAGGCAAGCAGCATCATTAGATGCATAGGTAGGGGTATTATCAGCAGACAGCTTGAGGTAATTGTCCCACTCTTTAGGTCCTTGGTAAGGCCACACTTGGATTACTGTGTGCAGTTCTGGAGGCCTCACCTAAAAAAAGGACATAGACCATCTGGAATCTGTGCAGAGGAGAGCCACCAAAATGGTACAGGATCTGAGTCAGAAACCTTACTAAAATAGACTCAACCAGTTGAAGTTATTCTCCCCTAGAGCAGAGAAGGAACAGAGGGGACATGATAGAAACATTTAAGTATATTAAATGGATAAATGCAGTAGAAACTGGAAACCTTTTCCATGAAAATAGGACTGCATGTACAAGGAGCAAAACTTAAACCTGGTAGGCGGTAACTTCATAACCAATATTAGAAAGCATTTGTTCATAGAGAGGGTTGTGGACCCATGGAACAGCCTGTCACCCGAAGTAGTGGCAGCTAAAACAGTCAGGGAATTCAACCAGGTATGAGACAATCAGTGTAGTCACCTCATAAAGAACAGTAGATAAGGATGAGGGGGGGGGGAGTCATCTTGGGCAGACTAGATGGACTGCATGGTCTCCTTCTGCTGGAAAATTCTTATGTTCTTATGTAGATGTCAAATGTCTGCCTCAGAGCACTGGCTGCCTCTCTGATCAGGTGAAGGCCATCACCCTTGAAGAGCCTCCTACAAAAAGATCTTGCATAGGTAACTCATAGAGGAACTGCCAGATATAGTACATATGCCAATGCAGTTGCTGTAAAAGCATTCAAGCAAGTGTTGTTTGAAAAGAACTGAGTAATCTAAGCCTGGGGAACATACTGTAAGACTATGTGAAATTGGGAATAAACACCGGTTGCACATGTTCCTAGGACAAGAGAACAGGAAGGTGTTCACTGCCTCTCAGAAGAGGAAATGAAAGTGCTAGTAACATAAGAGGAAACTGCAGTGGGTGAGTAGGACAGGATATGGCAACAATCAAAGTGGACAGTACCCAAGAGAAAGATCCAAAACAGAGCAAAGATGTGGAGTATGGAAAGAGTAAAGCGACAGATCTGGAGACTGAATTTGCCCTATCTGGCAGCCATGTGAAGCAAAAGCAGCCAGGAACAGTAGCAATTAACTCCTTTTGTTCTTCCTGCCATTTTCAACAGTCAAAATACCACTTCAAACGAGGGTAGGCTCATGGGAGATCTGATGGGCTCCTCTTCAGGGGCCCTTATGTCTTTTGAAAAACTTAAAATACAATGTACTCACATTTCATTTTGCTATTTATTTACAAATTAGGAAACAGTTGTATGACTCAGTACTGAATAACAATTTTACACTTTCACCTCCTCACCCAGAGTGGCAGCAAGTGTTTAAAATAATTAACTTAAATGAAGGAGTCTCATGGATCCATAAAACACTTTTGAATAGTATTGTTCTTAATAGAATAAATGCTATTGCTAAAACAGCATGGGAGTTAGAATTAGGGCATAACATTTCAGAGAAGTATTTTACTTAAATGTGGGCTAATGCTTATTATTCATGTACAGAAGTTCAAGGTAGAACTATTCAGTTTACAATACTTCCTCATTACTCTTATCTCCCATCATACAGACTGGAACAATTGGGATACCTTATTGGGGGACTTGTTGGAATGTAAAGAGCCTCATGCCACACTATACATATGCCTTGGAACTGTTCCAAAATAACTCATCCTTGGCATAAAATCCATGAGACTTGTGAGAAAGCTATAATTAAAAAAAGATATGTTTCTCCCCTCAAATTTTTATTTTGGGTGTATCCTCTCACTTAAATCATCTGAGCAATTTTCAATGAAACTGGGTCTTCAGGTTGCTTCTCTTGCTCTGAAAAGATTGTTTTTGCCTAAATGGAAGAAAACTTACATTCCTAAGCTTGATGACTGGTACAATGATATGGATCTTCTGGCCAATAATGAGAGACTTTCTTACCTAACTTTAAATCAGGCATGTGATGTAAGGTCTATGGTAAATTCACACTTGAGAAATATACAGATCTGGAGGAGTATGTATGTAAACAATGCCTGGAACTAAACGACTTTAGAGTTAGGATACTTGGATTAGAAATAGAGCTAAACTGTTTAAAAAAAGCCACAAGGATAGGGGAAGAAGGCGCTCAAGGGAGTGCACATCACGGAAAGGAAAAACAAAAAAGAGATAGGAAAACACGTGAAATGGAAAGTGATTAGGACACACAAGCGACCAGTAAAAATTACAAAAAGGGTAGGAGGGTTAAGAAATATGAACTCCCCCTATCTAATACTTTTACACCCCTATTGAATTTAATAGAAAATGTGGAAAACCAGACACAGAATTACTATAAGTGGCACAAGAAGACACAAGGCCTGACAAACCAGACATGTGTTATTAGTAGGGGTTCCAGAGGGTCAAGCCCCAGAAAGGGGAGAAACCCCATTAGTAGAAACTGCCAGTATAATCTAATCCAATCAAGAAAATGTGGGAATAGTCAAAACATACAGGATGGGCAGCAAGAAATTGTGCATGCCTTGGAAACTCCTATGGAAGTAGAGTTTAAAGAATCAGACTAAGGTCTTCATCATAGGGGATTCCATGGTTAAATACACTGATGCATACACAACAAAAGACAATAAAGAACAGGTTACAAGTTTGTAGTTACCTGGGGCAAAATGGGGGGATGTATCTAAGTTACCACCACAAATGATCTAAGATAAAGGGGACAAGCCAGTAGTGCTGATATGTAAAGGTACTAATGGCCTGAGAATTACAAGAGAAGACCAAATGTATTTGGAAATCCTGAATATTGCCAACATAATACAAAAAGTGAATGGAACAGCTATTTTTTCTGAAATATTATCTGTACCTAGGGCCAGTGAAAAAATTTACCAAAAAATCATCAGGGCTAATAACTGGATTAGGAGGTGGTTCCTCAGTCAAGGACGACTGAGGTATATAACAACTTAGGAAATATTCAGTAAGGATCTGTCACTCTATGGAAAAGTTGGGCTACATCTGAACAGAAGAGGGAGTAAGGAACTAAGAAACATCTTAAAAAAAGGATAGATCAGTGTTTAAACTAATTGACAAGGGGAGAGGGGTCACATCCACTCCAATTGAAGTTAATGACAGGTTGAAGGGGCATATCACCGTGTGGAAAAATTACCAAACAATTCTCTCTCTCTCTCTATATACATATATATATATATATATATATATATATTATAATGGCATGGTAGTGCCACTATAGTTAGGGTTGAGAGCCATTTACTGTACATATTAAACCCAAAATTTTGCACCTTAATAACTTTGCAACCATTTGACAGATTTGCCTGAAATTTGGAATACACTATCAAGACCCATACGCCTTGGGATATGCCAAGTGTCGTACCAGTCGGATATATGGTTGCGGCGTTATTAAGCATGATTTGTGCGCACATTTATGCTTTTCTGGAATTCTACAGTAGCACCTACAGGTCGCAGGGATTGCATGATCAGTCCGAAGTCTTCAGGGAATGTGTGGCCGGGGTGCCCGATGTGCCTTTTGAAAATTTTGAGAAAAAATATTAAACGGTTCAAAAGTTATTCAAAAAACAAGTTCCCATTATAAGTCAATGGGAAAAGTTAACAAAAAAGTTCGACAGTGTCACAAATGCAGTTTTTACTTTTGCAAATGGCCCTAGTAGTGTCACAAATCCACCATTTTGTTTTCAGTTATCGATCAGAAAAATGCTTGGCATTTAAAATTGGGACCCTCTAGCAACCTAATTATTTTTGTATTCACCTAGTCTGGTCCTGAGGATGCTAGCCATGTCTTTATTTTGGGGTAAAACACCCCAGAAATATCTTTTTCAAATTTCTGGAAAAAGTACTTTCACAAAGTACTGTCGCACTGGCGACACTGTCGAATGAATTTGCGAAAGCTTTCGCAATTTGCGACAGTACTTGTCTAGGTTGTGGGAAAATGACAGCAATGATTTGGCACCCTGCTGCAAAAGAACGATTTGGTGTTTTGGCATAAAATTTGGAGGGAACTCAGATGACAACTCACAGATGTGCCTTTCACTGTTTTGTTGAAAAATTATTACATGGCGGCAAAGTTATGGCACTCCAAAGTTGATGCTTTTTCCCATAGGATAACATTACGGTGCCCAACGCATTACAGGAATCCTTTGGTGTCCTGCTGCAAAATAACAGTTTGGTCTTTTGGGCTGAAATTTGGAGGGAACACAGCCAACATCCCACAGATGTGCCTTTTTGTGGTTTGGTGAAAAAATATTACATATATGGCACTCCAAACTTCTCTTTTTTCCCCATAGGATAACATGACGGCGTTTGCCGTGCCTTTCAGGGCCCGTATCTTGGAAACGGTGCGAGATACGGACTTTTCACCAGAAAAATGCTTAGCTGCCACTGGGGCTAAGTACAAAACTAGCCAGGAAAGTTATAAATCATATGACTTTTAATTTTTTTTCTACGTTGTATGGTTCCTGAGATATAAGCAATTTAGTATTCCAACTCCTCATTTTCTGCTCCGAGAACCATTATTATGTATACATTATTTGTACTCACTGTCTTTCTCTATGCAGCTTTTGGTGAAAACCTACCTGTGTGCTTACATTACTGTTACCGTTACCATTTTTGCTTGCGGTTCCATAGGTGTTTCACTTACTGTTCCTGTGTACGCTACCATGTGTGTAACCCTTTGCTTTTTCATTTGCACTTGTGTTTGCATTGCTTTAACCATTTGTGTCTTCACTACTGTTTCTGTTTGTGTTTCACTTTGTGGTGCCATGTGCATAACTATTTGCGTTTACTGCCTCTGTGTTACTATGTGGGTAGACATCTCGTGGCGATAGTGTGGGGCCCTCCCATCACTATCATATTATGTGTTTTACGGTAGTGTTTATGTTTGTGTTTTATTATTTTATGTATTTATTTATTTAGTTTTTGTTAACCGGGTAAGTGCACTAGCCAGCAAGTGACTGTTTTCAGGCACGACCCGGGAGGTAAAATTACAGAACATAACGATACAGTAAGGATAACGAAAATACATGATGCACAGAAATACAGGAAGATACATATGGCAGGATACAATGCATGACAAAGGAAAATACAAGGCAAAATACATTTCAAGGACATTTTCTATTGAGCATACATAAAGTGCATTGAAGGACCTAGGAAAGGGAGAGGATAGGTGTGAGGGTAAGCCAGAAACAAGATGGAAAATGACAAAGGGGAAGGTGAGGAGGTGAGGAAAGGATAGAGGATAGAGGGGCAAGGGCCAAAACGGTGGGGAGGCTAAAGATGGCTAAGAATATAAGGACAGAGAGGCAGTGGCAGGAATAGGGAGGTAGGAGGTAGTAGAGGAGGGATGGCCGGGAGAGGGAGGGAGGGGAGTGAGGGTTAAAAGAAAGCCAGCAAATAGGGCAGCGGTGATACAAGGTTCCAACCTGCGGCCGAGTCGGTGGAGCCGAAAGACGGCAAGCGGAGAAAGGGTGACAGGGGGTTACGGCAAAAGACGGCAACAGTGGCAAAAGGTAGCAGAATGCGGCTGGGCTGGTGGAACCGATAGACGGCAAGGCAAGGGTGATGATGCCGGTAAGAGGAGGAGAGAAGCGAAAGAGTTACGGCAGTAGCTGAAAAGGTAACAACGCCAAGCCAAGCCAGTGGAACCGAGAGACGGCAGGGCAGGGAAGAAGAGGTCGGTAGGAGGAGGTAAGTTTACGGCAAGTGGAGGTAATAGGGAACAATGCTCAGCTGGGAGGGTGGGATGAGTGAAGGGCAGGGGTGACTCAGGAGGAGGTAAAGGCAAGGTAAGCAAGCAGAGAAAGGAAGGGAGGCAGAGGAGAGGGAAAAGGAGGTGCAGGAGATGTGGTTGGGGAAGAGAGGAGCAGGGAGTTGAGTGAAGGAAGGCTGAGAGGTGAGGAGAGAACAGGGATCAAGGGAAGCCAAGTGGTGGCAGGAAGTAAACAACAACATGTAAATGGCAAAAGCTAATATTTGGCATACAGTCAAACAGATTCAAGCACCAATTATAGTAAAACACCACATAAAACAACCATTGGGAAAGGCACAAGTGCTAGCAATGAGAAGTGGGAAAACAGGTTAAGAGCAAGGGATCAGGTAGGATCAAAGCAAACACATTTGTCCAAAGCAGTAAGAAAAGTCCTGAGTTTGCCCTTAAAAGTTGCATGAGTAGGGACATCCCTAGTTCCTGAGGCAGCAGGTTCCACAGGTGAGGAGCAGCATAATGGAAGGAGCCCATGCCCTTTTTTGTCCGACAGAGGGGGATGGATAATAAGGTCTGATCTGCAGATCTAAGGTTCCGTGTGGGAATAGCTGGTCTAAGGAGTTCTGATAGGATAACAGGTTTGAATGTCCTTATGATGGTATCTGATAGATTGTACAGGTAGTATTGTCTGGTAGAGGAGGGAGAGAGTGTGGCGGTAGTGTGGGGCATGACTGTGTTAGTATGTGTGAGGACATCATGTGTTGGGAGCACGGGTCCCGAAGGGCCCCACACTTTTGCTGGTGCATCACATTTAGTATATTTCAGTACTGTTTATCTTTGTGTTTTGTGTGGCAGGAGCGTGGGGCCCTTCGGGCCTCATGCTCCCATCACTATCACGTTCTGTACTTATTCAGTACTGTTTATGTTAGTGTTTGTGTGGTGGAACTGCGGGGCACTACCGCTGCTGTCTCACATTCAGTATTTTTCAGTGATGTTTATGTTTGCGTTTCGTGTGGTGGCAGCATGGGGCCAGAAGGGTCCCGCGCTCTTGTCACAATCACGTTCTGTGTTTTACAGTACTGTTTATGTTTCACATTGTGTGTTTTACAGTGCTGTTCATGTTTGTGTTTTGTGTGGCAGAAGCACGGGGCCCAAAGGGCTCTGCACTCCCATCACTGTATTACATTCCGTTTCTTTAAAATTTTTTACCTTTGTATTTTGATTTGTGCTACCATGTGCATTAACATTTGTGTTTGCTGGTACTGTGTTAGTATGTGTGTACACATCATGTGCCAGGAGCTGGGGGTACGAAGGGCCCTGTGCTTTCACTGCTGCATTACATTTAGTATGTTTCAGTACTGTTTATGTTTGTGTTTTGTGTGGTGGGAGCATGGGACCCGAAAGGCCCTGCGCTACCGTCACTGTATTACATTCTGTATTTTTCAGTACTGTTTATGTTAGTGTTTGCGTGGTGGAACTGCAGGGCCCGAAGGGCCCCGCACTACATCTGCTGTATCACATTAAGTATTTTTCAGTGATGTTGATGTTTGTGTTTTGTGTGGCGGGTAGCGTGGGGACCGAAGTGCCCCACGCTCTCGTCACTATCACATTCTGTATTTTACAGTACTATTTCTGTTTGAGTTTTGCGTGGCAGGACTGTGGGGTCCAAAGGGCCCTGTCCTCCCATCACTATCACATTCTGTGTTTTACAGTACTGTTCATGTTTGTGTTTTGCATTCCAGGAGCGCAGGGTCCAATGGGCCCCGTGCTTCTGTCACTGTATTACATTCCATATTTTACAGAATTGTTTATCTTTGTGTTTTGATTTGTGCTACGATGTGCATTAACATTTGTGTTTGCTAGCACTGTGTTAGTATGTGTGGAGACATCATGTTGCACCTAACTCTCTCTCCTGAGCATCACTGGCACACAAAGAGACAGACACACACACATGGAAGTAGGAGGTAGAACCAAGGTAACAGGATCAATCACAGATGTGGTGCATGTTAAGTAAGGAATCACAGTCAAAGAAGGATGATGCAGATCAGTTGTACACCTCACTGATTTCAGGTACAGTGTAGTTAGCACAGTTATTACTTGAATGGGCTCAGCCAGGGAATGCCTCTCCAAAGTGTGACACCAGGTACTGGATCCTCAGTACAGACCAACAGCAGATCTGAGGGTATGTACATCAATGGTAGACATCAGTGATTGCAGAGACACTCAAGTTAGCATAGCTACTGTTTGTGTTGCCTCAGACAGGTAATGCCCCCCACAAAAAATCTGTACTTCATCATAAGTACTCATGCACAGCAAGACTGAGGCAATGGACATCAATGGCACACCTCTGTAATTGTTGGTAGACGCAAGTTAGCACAGTTTGGGTTTGTATGGGCTCACCCAGGCAATTTTCCCATGCATACCAGTTACTGATCCTGACTGTACAGCTACAACTGCATGTCCTTAGGTAGAATGTCACAGAGTTCTCTACAGCAGGTACTGCAGTCTGAGTATAGATTGACAGTAAATGTTAGGGAAGTACATGTTAAATAACTTAGTTAGGAATTACAAGGAGGTATGTAACTCAATGTCTGAAGCCCTAGGCCACATATTGCACACTGAGTTGACAGTACAGAATGAATATAACCATTGAGGTGAACAATGTAATGGGAAACTGCAGTTCCACACCAATTGCTGCATTCTAAGTAAACAGCCAGTGGCAAAGATAGGCAATGTACATTAGTTTTACAGGTCTCTGATTACAGGAATACTCCAGTTAGCCCAGTTGTCAGTTGAATGGATTCAGCCAGACAATGTGGCTTTAAATGTGACAGCAGGTACTGCATTGTAACTGGAGATATACAACACAGGTGAGGGAATGAACATCTTAGTGGACATACACAACACAGGCGAGGATTTGTACATCAATGGTAGACATCACTGATTGCAGGGATACTGAAGTTACCTTAGTTAGGATTTGAATTGATTTAGCCAGTTAGAGTTGCTGCGCCTCCCAAAGTTTGTAGTGCATTATGAGTGGTGATCTATAGGAACAATAGGGGACTGGAGATCAATGGCACATCTCTGTAATTGTAGGTACAGTGAAGTTAACACAGTTAGGAGTCGCATGAGCTCAGCTAGGGAATTGCAGTAGACATAGCAGTTACTGCATCCTAAGTGTATAGCCAGAGCTGTATAGTGTTAAATAGTGATGTCCGACACCTTGCTACAGTAATTACTATATGGTGAGAAGAGAGGCCCAGGAAAAGTAAGTGTGTTGCTGATTTCTTAAAACTCTTAGGAATTATGGGAAGTGTGACATGCAATGTGCCACATTGTAGCTTAAGTTGTGAATACTGAGTGGACAGGATAACAAAAAAATACTCCATGGACACGCTGTTGTGGTACTATTTGTTGCAGTTGTTCTGCATGCTTAATAGAAACAGTTATGTTCTAATTTCATTATGCTATGTTTCAGTAAAGACTCAACACAGGTGGTTATGTTTTAAAAAGATTTATTGCCAATTGGTGAAACTGAAAAAGGGCCAATTAAGATACATTTTTTTTACAAAATCAGGCTCACAATACAATCCTTGCATGTGTGTAATCATTGGTTAGAATATATGTAAATGTGTCAAATTTAGAGCACCTAGACTATATGAATTGGAACAAGTGTGTATATATTGTAATACAGCATAGAAGGAAGGCAGCTTGAGAAGGTAACTTGGTCTAGTAAGTGTGATTGTGCTGCAGACTTCACATCTTGAGGTAAAACCTTAGCTATCACTGCAGTGTTGTCCCATCTTCTGTTGCCATGGTTGTTATCTTCCTTCTATGCATATACCTGGTTCTTTGATAGGTGGTCACTGTCTTTAATGTGGTGACCTGTTTGAGAAGTGAAGTGTAAGTGTTCACTGCTCTTTGTGGGAAGAAGTGCTTTCTGACATTACTCCTCAACTTGTGACTCTCAAGCTGAACCTGTGGTTCTTCATTATATATTTGCTACTGAGCTTGAATATACTTTAGTTAACAATATTTTTTATATGTTTTAAGTAGTTGCATGTTCTAATTATGTGTCATCCATTATTTGTGTCCTGTATTAATAAAGGTATGTGAGGAGCTTCTAAGCAGTGATTACACACGTGAAACAGTAATGTTCTGTTGTCATTGTGTGACTGATAATGTGTATGTTTCTGGGGTGGGAGAAAAAACAGATGCTAAGTGTTCAAATAATATAATATAAAAAAATCTGATTTCAGTGACATTAGATGACTGGTATGTTCAGTTAAATATTTTAAGATTTATCACTGACTAGGTGCATATGGAAAATTCCCACCCGACCCCTCAATAGAGGCAATCATAAATATTGTCAGGAACAGGTATGAAGTGCGTTGTGATCAGTGACAGTGTCTGATTTACAAATCTTTAGTCTTTTTAACATAGGTACAATTACTTGTATGAGAAATACAAAAAGATTTCATATTAATATAGGTACAATATACATTTCTTTCGATTGTTACATTGGTTTATATGTTAGCTCTGAAATAGTAAGTAAAAAAAGATTGGTACGCTGTTTTTATCAAAGATATGGTTCATTGAACTTAATCATAATAGTATTGTATTACATGTTAAAGATTTATTGTTACTTTACTCTTATAGTTATACTTTTACTAGAACAATAAAACTAGTTAGCAACAATGGTGAGATGGAAGAAGAATGTTCATACTGTAGAACTAGAAATATGCGCGTAAAGTTTATATCGCGTTGTTCGGTCATGTCACCAGATCACGCCCATAAAGTTTCTCAGGCTTATCTCTTTAAAAACAGCTGATCACATCATCATGTCTCTAATTCAAACTTTATTAAAGTAAACAGTGAGGAAAGTAAAGTATGAACTCACTTTACAGTAGTAACAAGCAGGAGATTTAATGTTTGCATGTAAAACAGTATTGCTGTTAACCAGGAAGTATCAGGCTCCGACCACGTGGTCGCGATTAGTGAGTCCAATCTATGAGCTCAGTCGCATATGTAGTGTAGATAACTGCAGGTAAGGAACAGGACAAGGAGGTCCAAACTACAGTAATCCCTTAATCTCTTCAACTTCTCTTGCCATGATTTAGACTTTGGAACCCTGTAAAGTTCTCTGAATTTACAGAGATAGAGAAAAAAGGGATTGGAGACTATTTGATTAATAAAAGGATACCTTTAGATTTCCGTGGTGGTGGCTGATTTATTGTGCCATGTTGTGCCTTTTGTTATCTCGCCTCTGAATCAGCAAACTAAATACTGAATATAGTGTAAAAAGGGTTTTACCGTTCTTTTAATTGGCAGAAAAGGGAAATGGAATACCTGTTAAAAACAATGATGCTTATGCTCACGTTGGCAAGTAAACTTCACTGTAAAAGTAATTTCACTGCACAAGACTCTCCAGCGAAGATAGTGAAATTATTTTTACAGTGAAAGTTTCTAGTTTTACAGTATTATTTACATGTCATTACAAAGGTATGTTAAACCCAGTTGCTAATAAGATGCAATCATTCAATATTTACACTTGATTCATTTAACTTGTTGTATAATGACTAAAGAGTGTTATTTTTACATATGTACAGTTTCAGTATGACAAATGAAACAGGCATAGTTCAGCACTGTTGCATGGTAAACGAATGATGCTGTTGTCTACATGTCAACAGCTAACAGACAAAAAAAACTGGTGATAGACAACTTGTGACAGGATGTAGCCTTTGGTGAATGAGACATGTGTTGCACTGTAATTTTACATGATAAGTGAGAGCTTTTATTTTTCTGCAGAGAGAAAAAGTTAGAAACTAGTACAACTTCATGTTATGTACGGCTATGATACAGCTACAAGAAAAGATATGTACAGAAGAGGAGAGCCAGGAAGGTCTCTGTTTTTAGATGTACAATCTTTGATAGACATGTAAGCCTGGTTTCTCTAGTGACTATGAAGACTGTTGGTGCCGATTAAAGCCACTACAACAATTCCCATGTTGTCACTGATCCAACAAGATCTTAGATGTCATACTGCATGATATGTCTCTGCCAGTATAGTATTTTATTGATATGCTACAGTTAACAGTTTATTGAGAGTCGTAGATTGGAAACATTTGTACTGACCTACGACTGTTCCTGTCACAAAGTAGTCATTTGAAAAATGCAACATGTTCTGTCCTATTCTTTTGCAATATGAAGGTCATCATAATTCTTCAATATTAGAAGATATGCATTTTTTAAGTGTCATGGCATTCTCTGTTTAAAACTGCTTGTAGAGTACTCACACTCTACCCAGTCACTTCTGTACCATAGTAAACAGGTGTAATGACCAGAATGCATGGACTGACCATGGTGCCAGATTATACTGCGAGTGTCAAACACTGATTGGTTAAAAACTATTCTACCAGCTCTGTAATCTGTGATAGGAGTGTCAACTCTTAGCCCGTTGGAGTCAAACCTGTGCAACATAAGCAACAGATATTGAGATGAACTCCTGAGGCGTATGGACTGAGTGCATGTGCCTCCACACCTTTTGCAGGAATGACCACATTGAGCATTGGTAAATAGCTGTTGAAATTTGACACTTTTGGCTTGAGGGACAAAAAGAGTAATCCTCAGCATGTCTTCTGTGGTTTCATGCTGTGAATGGCCACATGAAACACATACATATTTGATTACATATGACACTGTGAAGTAGTGGCGCATCGGAGTGCCATCTTCATCCAAGTTCTTTATGATAGCCATCATAAACTCACTAGTGTCTTGCTGTATGTCAGCAGCAAATGCACTACATCCGTCATATGTACCAAGCACCTGCCACAGTGGTGTTAGTGACTGTACATTGTTAGACTGGTCAGAAGTCATGTTGACAATCTGCTTCAAAGTGTTTGATAGGGTATTGTCTTGTGAAGCAGATATTGCCTGCACAAAGTGTGGCATGTGTAGAAAAACTTGCATAGCTGAGTTAGCATAGTAGTTCACTCTAGTGCTGTTGTCAAGACTGGTACAGCAGCTACACCAACTGATTTCTCATGAATTGCTGGCTGTGAATGTTTAGTTGAAGTTGTGACCTTTGTTGAACTCTTTTGAGTTGAATCACTTCTGGAAGCTTGTGGCTGTTTGGTGACACCTGTAGATTTGACTGTATGATGTGAGACAGCCAGATATGTAGGCAGTGGTATCAAAGACATTTGTGACTGATGCAGAGTACGTAACCTCTTGTACTCAAGAATACATTGTTTGTCAGCTCATATCTTCTGAGGTGCTAGAGTTATAATGTGCAACCCAGAAAGACTGTGGACACGTGAAAGCTCCACGTAGCTCATGCCATCCTTGAAAATGTCTATACTTATGTCCACCATTGCTGAATACAAACTCAAGCCCCGAGATTTGTGAATAGATACAGCATATGCAACACATAATGGAAACTGTTTCCTGTTACATAGATATCCTTAAATGCCTGGAATTTTATGCAGGTCCCTTCTATGTGTACAGGCTGTTCCATGATGTCAAAGTGAAATACAAGTGTCTCAATATATGTCTTCTGGACATTGTTGACAAAGTCAGTGATGTTTCACATGGCACCATTTACCATGCCTCAATCAACATCTAGATTACGTCACAGCATGATACGTGCATTCTTACAAAGTGTAAGAACAGCTTCTAGGCCAGCTGTACGTGAAACATCTGACTTGAGTTCACTGAGTCGTTCAGTCATCTTTGCTACTTGGTTGCATCTAAGAATGACACCATCAACTGTATCAACAGCATGCAGAGTTAGAATTTCTTGGTTTTCTCTCTGCAGCATTACATTGTTGAACTCAGTGCATTTCTTTATTCGTGGCATAAGACACACTATATGTGTCCCTGTAGAGTATACATTGCCCGAAAACATTATATGCTGTTTCTATGGATGCAGTATCTACTGTGGTTCTCCAATCGTTTAACATACCAACATGTTCTGGTGATAGAGAACCTGTACGAGCTTCATCTAAAAGTGATTTATAAGCCAGATCACCACTTTTGCATATGTTCTCATACAACTCAACATAGGTAAATAACTTCCAAATGTTATAGCCTGCAATGCAGCAGAGAATATTCTTAGCTTGCTTGGCAGTTAGAGTTGTAAATACATGCTCTGCATTAACTGGTGCAAGCTGTAAAAGGCCTCCTAAAACAACAATCTTTTGCCACCAAATGGTACTCCATCATCAGTACCTAAGATCTCCTGTAGACGGAGATGAATACAGGCAAGCATGACATTGGAGACCATGCTGATTTCATCAATGAGTAACTTCATCTTTGTGAACATGGAACAGAGCTGAGATGCAACCTCAAATGACAGTTTATGATACTCTCCAGTTCTGCCATGTTCAACTGGCAACATAAAGAGACGGTGTAATGTAACTCCACCAATGTTGTATGTGGCTAGTCCTGTGGGAGCAGTAACAGCAACAGACATTGATGACCCAGTCAGGCTCCGTATTTCAGCAGTGATGGCTTCAATAAGGAAACTCTTTCCTGTGCCAGCTGAACCACTAACAAAGATTAGTAGTGGCTTATAGTCACGACAGTCAAATTTTTTTGTTTCATGTAGTAGGCCATGTCGTACAGCATCAATTACTTGAGAGTGAACTGCATGCTGCTGCTGATTTAGTCTTTCTCTCAAGTCAGTTGGATTGACAGTGGAATGTGTTCCATGTTCCATGGCTGTCTCAATTTCTGACATTAACACTTCTGGGGCATTTAAAGGCAGAGGTTCACCTAGAACACCTTGCACCTTGTCTTTCTGGATCAAGGTTGTCTTGTGAACTAACAGGAGTGTCTTCCTGAAGCTGCATCTCTGCCTTCTCAAGCTGTTCTTTCTCATCCTCTAGTCTCTGTATGTATGTCTCTGAGTATTCAGTTTTGAAAGTCTCATAACTGTGATTGAATTCTTCCTCGAATGTATCACAGTCACCTTTTAATTCAGACTCACTCCTTCAGGGTCTAAATAGGAATAGTAGAGCAAAGTAGTAATGTTCTCTGCTCTCCAATGTGCCTAGATGCAATTTACAGTGGTCTATGAGCCATGGCTTGTGTCTTTTTATGAGACAGCCATCCACTCCATTCACCTTGTAAATCTGGCATGTTGTGTCAGGTGATATATCTGCCTTGTAGTCATACCACTTAGCCACCTGAAAGAAACACATATCATCCATGTCGTCGTGTCTATGGGGGTAGTATGTGTCTATCAGGTTATTCTTCAAGATATGTTTTGAAGAAGGTTTATTGGCAGTGAGTTCCCTAAATTTCAGCATGGGGTATCAGTACACGTTTGCGTTTCTCTTTGTAATTCACACTGAGAAACCGGACAGCATCAGACTCCCCATACAGATGTGTACACCCATTAAATGGTCACTAGCTTCATAAGCTCCACATTCTCTGTGTGAAAGAGTCTTCAAGTCCATTGACCACAGCTGAAATGTCAGGCTTTTGCTTGAACTGGCAATATCTTCCCAAAGATCTTGCAAGCTAGTCTGCTCATGTTTGGTTATGTACAAAGTCATGTACCGTACCAGGGCCAATGAGTTATCAGCCACAAACTGAACATCTATGTTAGCTTGCCACATTAGGAGAAGAGTTGGGTTGTAGTCATTGATGTACACCTCTTTCTCATCTCTGGGTAACTCATATACCCTCTTGGTTGATTTTGCCTTCAAGTGGTGTCTCATTGCTGAGAAAAGCTCATTCATGGAACCATCCTGATAAACTCGTCTATGAAATCTGAAGCGACATCATGTGTACCAATTAGATTTGTTCTTTACTACTCACTGGCAGTATTTTGCACAAATGTGTCGCTGAAACTTTTTGAACCAACTTCCACAGTGTAGGACTATCATACTTGTTTGGAATGTGACAAGTGATATATTTCTTGATGAATGCTAGCACTTGTGCAGCTTCATGTTCACCTATGCGTGGTGCATCCTTGATCCACAACAACATATGGATGTGAGGGGCACCCCATGCTTGATACTCCGTCCTCCAAAAGTAATGTTTTACAATACGAAGAGGTGGATTGTCCTTTGACAATATGAAAGTCAAGATGTCATGGAACTGCTTGTGAAAATGTCTTGTGACCGACACAGGATCAAGTGAACACATTTCTCCGACAGTCATTGATGAGATGCCATCGACATCAGAATTTGCCCACTTCAACAGTTCTATGAGCTTGTTCCAGGCATATTCAGCACAACTAAGTGTGACAAACCATGTGGCCGCACCATACTCTCACAGCATTGTCATCACTTCTGAGCGTCTGCGATACTAATATTCTTTGGTACCTCGAAGACTTAAAAGAATGGAAGACAGATTCACTTGCACATTTTCATCTTTCTGCTTTAATTTCTCTAGAAATTGAGCAGCTGTTATTCCTTCTAGTGGAGTTGTGAGACGAATTGTATGTGCAATAGATGAAGACAGAATGCTAAGTTCGCTCTCCCAGAGGTGATGAAACAGGTACTGTATGTTACATCTCAATTTGCCATCTTTACTGAGCACACAGCTAGTGCGGTACTCAGCACCCTGTACATGCACTTCTCTTTCATCTAGACATCCACCTGACCCTTTTGGGAATAAGTATGGGAAACAGCGTGCTTCTAGTGTTGCCTCTCAAATGCTGACAGGCTCACCTTCCACCTGTTTCATTTCATAGAGATCAGTATTGTCTCCTACTGGATCTCTGCCATGTAGTGGGTGAATTGTGTACTGTTCATACACATTGTCACTTGTCTGTCCACTGAGCTTCTCAGTCATTGGTTTACTTGTTTCTAAGAGATCATGTTGGACAGAGAGACGAGTCATGTGATCTATGTCAAGGTTTGTATAAAAGGGATTGTTACTCTTTAAATAAGGGCAAGCTTTACTTTCTGTACATTGACAACATATTGCCAGATGACCTTGGACTTTGTTGTAACACCATTGACGAGAATCACCAAACTATTTTCAGTAGAGATTGCTTCCACATTTTCCTGTAGAGGAAGTGGAAGATACATCACTGAACCCTTTAGAGATCTAACAAGTTCTTTCTGTGGAATGTTCCGTGTCTTTGTGTTCAGATGTAGAATGGTTTGGAATGGCTTCATTGTCTAAATTAGAATACGTTCAAACATATTCAATGTTGAAATCTCACTTGGTATAACATGTGCCTCCATATTATTCAGCAGTGACCTTGGTGGCAAAATGTTAGACTTTAGTTTGGAGAAACAGTGTTTGCACATTAGAATGGTGTTTTCTAACTGGAAGTCAGATTTCATCAGCAAAAATGCTGAGAGACGGAACCACATGTCATTGTATGGTGACAAGGTTTCCAGGTTCACTGTGGCTGTTTGTCTACTGTAGCACAGGTGGTCACATGACACACATACAGAGTCAAACTTCTCAGACTTTGCCAGCTCAAATTTTTCTATTTCTTTGCCGTACTGTCTCAGTATGTCAGTTTCTAACACTGAAACAGATGTTTCAGCAGAACTTGCTGACTGATAGTTGTGTCTGATACAGAAGTTACATGTTGCAGCTGTTTGAGAAATGTGATGGCACCCTGCATGTCACCTGACTGCAATAAGTCATTTAAACAAGTGTACTGATTCACAACTCGTCGTACTTCATATACTCTGTATACAAAGTTTCGTGTGCCTGTTTGATGCACTCCAAGCATCCACATGTTGTGAAAGATAGTGTCACAAACACCACTATCGAGGCATGCTAGTGAGTGACCCGTAAGTCCAGTATGTGGATGGATTTCACAATGGTCAATCTTGTTAAACAGTTTATGTCTTTCTTTGTGATCTGTTATCACAAATAAGTTGATAAACTGTTCAACTTTTTCAAATGGCAATTGCCTACATTTGCAAGTGTCATCACATGGCCATGACAGACAGTGCCGTTTATGGGACACAGTGGTTACATCACAGTCATCATCTGTGTCCTTTGCTGTGTCATCACAGACACTGAGGACATTGACCAGTTTACCCGGACTCATCAATGGTGAAGTTGCTTTCTTTTTTCTGTGAACAGTAAGATTCTTCCCAGAAATATGCCTCTGAGTGCTGTATGTGCATCCAGTGACCTATGAATACATCACAGAAATTGTGCACAGTCAAAGAAGAATACTGTTGTAGCCTATTTTTGATGTCATACACAACTTTTCTGAATGGTTCAAGCACATGAGACATCTTATGCCATAAACGCTGAAGAACAAACACTGCTCTGTTAACAAAAGTGCATACTTTGAGACGCAATTTCATCGAACAGAGATGGTTCTTTGTCTTTTTGCGCTCATGTCTCATCACAGCAGCAATAAGCCTGTCGATCTTAGCTTTTACTTGCTAGTGATCAAAATACTTTTGCTTTCTCAGATGAAAATCACCAGGTGTGAGTTTATGGCATTGTTTAGAAGGTCTGTTGATGGTTGCTGTTGCAATAGTTGTGTTTCGTCTGAGAGATCTGCACAACTATTGCACAGTTAAGCATTTTTGACTTGCTCTTAAGGAAGTCTCTGCTTTAGCAGTGGAGTCAGTTGTTGTAGAGGTCATTGTTGCAGTAGAACTCTGTTTTCTTTTGTGTCCTGAACTCACATAAGTGTTTTTTTATCATTCTTAAGCAACAGTGAAGTACTATGATACCTGTCTCATCTCCCTATACATCTATGTCTGTATTTAGTAGGCATCTTTTGATATGTTAGTTCACAGTGGCAGTTAGCAATCTTACATAAGTATCAGGCACCTGTATAAAAGAGAGAAAAAGACAATATTAGTATATGCATGTGTTGATGGCTTCTAACATTGTACATTGACACAGATGATGTAAGTATTACATCTATTAAAAAAAATCTATGTAATGCTTTCATCACATTAGTTATTAACATTGTAACAGTTTTATTTACATTCTTGTTACATTGTCTTGTATAGTATTATCACTATAGGGTATAGATATTGTTCCGTATGATTTCACTGTTCAGTTATGCACAATTAGTATTTTTCTGAATAGTGTTTTTTAGCTAATGCTGTTACACCGCTGGTTACACAATTACTTTATTAACAATTGTTCTGTTAATGAGTAACACATTAATGAGTCAACTTTACACACTTAGGTTAAGTTAGTGCATTTGCAATATTTTCATGTCACATTCTCAGCATTGGCATTTTACTACAACTTCATGTGAAGTATACAGCTGTCATTTTTCACATTCTTGTCCAGTGCCACAGCCGGTGTGCAAAATCACTGTTCAGTTCACATAGCAATAATGACACTGACACTGTTCATGAGCAGAGGTATATAAATGACCACGTAGAGAATTTTGTGATCATTTTCTTTCTTTAAAATGACTGTTTTACGAGTGTGTGTACCAACTGCACAACACACACTTGTAAGTTAGTGTATTTGCTCTATTTTCATGGTAGTTTTTCAACATTGACATTTCACTAAACCTTCTTGTGAACCGTGCAGCTGTCATTTTTCACATCCTGCCTGGAATGTGTTTTCGCACTATGATGCAGAATAGTACGGTCGCTATGCAAAATCAGTGTGCAGAGCAAATAACAAAAATGTCAGTGAAACTGTTCATGCACTGAGGTCCTAAAATTACTATGTTGAAATTTTGGTGTGAATAGTCCATAAAATGAGTGTTTTACAAGTATGCATAGGAACTACTCAACGCATAGTCGTAAGTTAGTGTATTCTCACTATTTTAATGCCAGATTCTCAACATCAACAATTTGGCACAGTTTGTTGTGAACTGTATAGGTGTCATTTTTCATATCCTGCCCGAAATGTGTTTTCGCAATTTCAGCGCAGTATGGCACGGTTGTTCTGTGAAATCAGTGTTCGGAGCACATAAAAAAATGACAGTGACACTGTTCATGAAGAGAGATCCTAAAAGTACCATGTTAAAATGTTGGTGTGACTTGTCCATTAAATGACTGTTTTACGAGTGTACGTAGGTACTGCACAACGTACACTCGTACGTTAGCATATTCACACTATTTTAATGCCAGATTCTCAACATTGACATTTTTCCACAGTTTGTTGTGAACTGTGCAGGTGTAATTTTTCATATCCTGCCTGAAATGTGTTTTTGCAATTCCGGCACAGGATGGTGCAGTTGGTCAGTGAAATCAGTGTTCGGAGCACATAACAAAAATGGCAGTTACACTGTTGTTGAGCATAGGTCGTAAAATGACTCTGTTGAAAATTTGGTGATAATACTCCATAAAATGACTGTTTTGTGAGCTTGCTTAACAACTGCCAAACAATGCATTCATGCAAATCTGTTGCACGGTGACGTACTCGCTGAACAAAATCACCTTTTGGCATACATTTACAAAGTCACAGTACTATGCGTCGCCACTTGTGACACTGCCAATGCAGTGTCGCAATGTTCGGCATTGAAAAATTTTTGTTTTTGCCATCAATCATCAAATTCTGTTGAAAATTGAAAATTTTGGAAAAGTACTGTCTTGTGCATGAAAGTGTCACAAAAAGTAGTGTCGTACATTCGACAGTGTCGCAAATAGTAATGTTGTGCATTCAACAGTATTCTAAAAGTATTGTTGAACATTAGATAGTGTCACAAAAAATACTGTCGTGCATTCGACAGTGTTGCAAAAAGTACTTTTGTGCATTTGACAGTGTCGCAAAATAGTGTCGTTCATGTGAAAGTGTCGCAAATTTTTAACTTGCGAGTGACAAGTGCATTCATTATCGAATCAGATCTGATTGCTATTTGAGTGACAGCTCATTCTGCCAGTGTTATGCCAGATTTGTCAGGCCATGCAAGACAACCAATCAGAGATGGACAACACTGAAGAAGAAGTCCACAGCAGCCATCTTAGTTTACCCTGAGAGATAGCACATTGAAAACTGTAAGTACATTATATTTTATAAAGCATTTTTCTAGTATGATTAAAAGTGTTACTAACATGTAAATACTATTAATCAAAATGTGTTTTAGTGCTGTATTTGATTATGTTGCTTGTTTTAACCTAAGATGCTGCATTCTTTAGGAAAAAACATTTAAAGTCAGGTAGTAGTTTAATACTTACTTGTACAGATAGAGCTGCAAATAGAGGGAGATAGAAAGCTGCACGTGGACCCATAACAGAAGAGGGAACCAATCAGACATGTTTCTGCAGCTGTAATTGTTTAAAACTGCCTATGAAAAGAAGGCATTTTTCCCACCTCTTAATGTTTGCACATTTTAGCTGTAGTAGAGGTGCAGTAATAGTGCATAGCCTACATTGGTTAATGAAGGCAGAGTACTAGCCAATGATTTTTTTTTATTTGTGTATTATGGATCAGCCTAGTACAGCTGGCTTGAAGTTAGGAGGGAAAATATCAGTTTTACTTTTTTAACCAGGAGTAGCACGCTAAGCTGAAAGTTTTTTTACAGGAGCGACCTGGGAGCACAGGGAAGTTAAGTGACTTGCTCAGAGTCACACAGTATGCAAGTGGAAGCTGTGGGATTCAAACCCAGGTCTGGTCTGCTTGATGTCACCAGATTTGCAGCTCAGAGCCTTAAACCACTGCGCTATACTGCCTCCCTAACTTTCACTACTGCTTAGGAACTGCAAGGAGAACACTGACTTTTTTGGCAGCTCTCTGTCCACTTCTAAGTTTAAAACCTGAGAATGGCAGAAAATAGCAAAAGGACTTTGTGGATAGTTGGAAGCAGTATCGTGAGGCAAACATCTGAGTATGCTCAAAATAGTGATTTTGGGAGAAACCGGCAGCTCCCAAATTGCTCTGTAAAGTGGTTTGGTAGGGGTGGAATGAGGTGGGAGCACTTCATGCCAACCATGCACAGACTTTTGAGTACTCAGCCTCATCCAGACATATTGCTGATACATCTTGGAGGCAATGATTTGAGCACCAAACGCTAGGTAGATTTAGGTATAGAAGCAAAATTGGACCTTGCTTCTATTATGAGTATGTTGCCTGTCTGTAAATCATTTTTTTTGATATTACAGAGTGCAGGGTCTGGTAAGCAGAACACCATATGTACCTGATTGACAGAGCCCGAAGAAAAGTCAACATACAAATAGCTGCATTTCTACGCATGTCTGGAATGTACACCATACGTCACCCCGAAATTAAGTATTGTTATGATTGGCTATACCGACCAGACGGTGTACATTTCTCACATGCTGGCAATTGCCATTTCCTGGCAGACCTTCAAGATGCAGTCCTCAAAGTCCTCTAAGAATGTCAGACTGTTTGACCAAATATCAAAGTGCTAACAAAGGTTCTTTTCAGAATCAAAAAATCTTGGTCAAAAAATAGAACAGCTGCATACATCACTCACACACATGTAACACATGACCGTGCATGCTGTGGAACAACACTGGGCAAAGTGCAATTCTAATGCAGCATGTGTAGTTAGTACAATATTTAACACTGCTGTGGTGTGCTTAGCATTGTGAAATATTTCACTCTGTACGGTGCATTGTACATATTACTCTGGTGCTGCATGACTGTAAGTGGGCAGAGAGGAGTAGGGGGGTTCACAACACTGAAGTGTAGTGGTGGTAGGTTTAAGTATTACACTATTTAGTACTATACATGCAAATGGAGCCATAATGCATTCAAGGTGTCAACACAGCTATTTTCATATTATCATGTCGTCATTAGTATGCAGGTGTCCTCTTTATGAGTAAGCTGTTGCTGGTATTGTGTGAGTAAGCACCTGTTGTCTAGTGATGACACCCCCCCGTAGCTTGGTGGTAATGTATGTTACTCTAGCACTGCACAAGTGTCAGTGGGCAGAGAGGAGTAGGGGGTGATAGAACACTGAAGTGCAGTGGTGGTAGGTTTAAGTATTACACTATTTAGTACTATACAGACTAGGTGAGCCATAGGCCCTTATCTGCCGACACTGTCTATGTATCTACGTATACATGCAAATGGAGCCATAATACATGCAAGGCGTCAACACACCTATTTTCATATTATCATGGCATCATTAGTATGCAGTTGTACTGTTTATCAATTACTTGTTGTTGGTATTGTGTGAGTCAGCACCAGTTGTCTAGTGATGCACTCCCCCCCATATCTTTGTGGTAATGTATTTCAAAACTAGATCTTGTTTTTGGTAAAGAAAATACTGCTGGTAGTACAATGGAGTGTTCCCTTTCACTTTATAATGGTTTAAGTTTTTACAATTTATCCCTTGTGACCATGTTCACTATACTTGGTCACCTGATTGGGTGGGGTGGCAGCTGCAGTACAGCAGAAGGGTTATTTTTATACAGAAAGCTGAGAATTGGGTGAAGGGAGTTGGGTGCAGTGGTGCACCATGGATATATTTTTAAAGGTAAATCACAGTTGGTGAGGGAGGGTGATGCCAACATACAGTAGTACTGTAGCTTGGGTGCGCATCCACAGTTGGTCGCTACCATGTTGTTCTGTACAATAATGTAGCTTCACTGTGGTTGTCATTTTTTTTTGTCTGGGGGGGCCTCAACAGTGTGCAGTGCAATTACGGGTTGTGTTTGCAGATATAAATGGTATGATGGCATCAATATTAGGATGCGTCAAGTGTGCATACAAGTGTTACTATGCCACAATACAACCTCTGTTAAACAAAAAATTTGATCAAATGTTATGTGGTACAACAGTAGTTACTACTCATTGGATATGTTATATACTGAGAGTATTTTTGTGTATGCATGTAAATATTTGTAATAATAACTACAGAATTAATAAGATACAGCGGTTTGTTTTTTCTCTGTGAAACTTAACATAACACAAAGTTAGTATGTTACAGAACATGGCAGTAATGTAGTATTATTTGTGTATTTTTTTGCAGAACAATGAGGATTTGGAGTTTAAGAGAGGTGTGCTCACTGTTCGAGGCAGTCCAGGTGCGGGGGAGTGCACGCATACTGATGCGTAGCACAAACCGGAAGTTGGACAGTATGTGGAGGCGCATACATACCTAGTTGTATGTTATCCTGAAAGTTAAAAATAAGACTTCACTTCAGTGCAAACGAACGTGGAAGCTGTTGCGGCAGCATTTCTATAAGCTGAAGGAGAGGGGGGAGATACCTGATCAAGACACGTGCTGGTACTACCTCAGCTATGAGCTTTGGGAGGCGGCTAGAAAGCCAAATGCTGGGTAACATCTTACACACCGTAAGTAAATAAACAATATTTTCATAATAATGCTACTTTGATATTTAGTACTATGCATGCAAATGGAGACATCATGTATGCATGGTACAAATGGGTGATTACCATACCTTTATGGTACCCTGTAAATTTTGTTGTGACAATTCCCAGTGAGCTGCAGCTGGTGGTCTGTCACACTGTGCATGCTACAGATTCATGTCCACTATTCTTTTGTATGAAGGCGTCTGGACATTATGTTGTGCACAGTCCAAAATAGAATGTTGCCATGGAACACTACTTCATGTCTCCTACACTGCTGTTCAATGGCAGCTTTCTTGAATGCTATGAATCACTTGTGTGCAGTGAGTAATAGGTTGCAGATTGATTGGGGTGTCTTAAGTTATACACATATCCGGTGGTGCAGTGTAATCTGTCTCCTAGTCCAATAATGGCATGGGGCACAGCTATGTGACTTGCAGCTAGTGAGCTCTGAACTAGTGCTGAGTGGGTGGGTAATAGTTCTGTGGTAGCAGTAAATTTGTGGGGTATACCAGTGGTGTAATGGCATACTACTACGGTACAATATTTTTTTTTCATTGGCCATGATTGTGTTGCATGGAGGTGGTCAACTGCCAGGGATAATGGTATGTTTATACTGCATGTGGCATGGTTATAGGATAATATAGTATACCAGAAGATATGAATGTAGAATTAAAATAAGAGAATTGGCTAGGCTTGAAGTTCATAGTTGTGTCAGGCATGGGGTGGCAGTTAGGGGAGTGGCATGACTGCTGGCTGCATGGTATATTCAAATGTATGGCACCGCAGTAAAGGGATTAGTGTGATCTGTGCTGCAGTGTTAAATCACAGCAACAAACAACAGGCAGTAATGTAACAGTACCACCCTCCAAGCATGAGCCTGTACCTACAGTAATCCAATAAGCATCTTCATCCGTGGTGTGGTAGTGGCCACCTCTGCCACACCAGCATGATCTGTGACCTCCTTAGCCACATGACTTTAATAATGTTCCTGATGTTCTACTGGTTCCCCCCACCCCCCAAAGCAGAATCTGTGACCCATGTACCTCCATTGATGACAGCATATGCCTGGTGTTCTATTGGTCTAGCTACCCCCAAGCATCCTCCATGGCCACTGTAGCTATGTTAATGTAATAATTTTGATGATGTAGTAGTAGTAGTATTACTACACCCATTCCCATGCATGGTTCCCAACTGCTGTAGGCATGTTAATGATAGCATGTCCCAGCTGTTCTAGTGTTCTTCTCAACCGCCAAGCATGATTCACAAAATCCTTTACCCACATTAATTGAATTACTTGTGTTTTGTTGTTGTGGTCCCCCCATTCCCCAAGCATGATCAGCTCCTGATGTAGTTGTGTTAATGAGAGCACGTCACTGGTGTTGTAGTGGTCCCCACACCCACCAAGTGCAATGTGCGATCACCGTAGCCACTTAGTAAAATCATTTTCTTGGTGTTTTAGTGATCCACAAACCCCCCCAAGCATGATCTCAAACTGTCGGTAGTTGCTCAATGACAGTAATATATGGTGTTGTAGTGGTGCCACCCTGCCCAGAACTGTGGAGACCATGTTCCTGTTCACAGACTAGGTACATCACTGGCAACCAGGTCAGCCCTCTTCTCACCACCCCAGCTGGCTGATGACTGTGTATGCATGAGCACTACTGCAGTCTCTGGCCAGCTGTGGTGGAGAGAGTAGGGCTGACCAGCTTGCCAGCGGTGTACCTACTCTGTGTAGTGACGGATGGACAGCGCACTTCAAGGTGTGGGTAGGACCAGTAAAACACCAGGTATTGCTGTAATTTTGGGGCTGCTGTGAGTCACGGATTATGCTTGGGGGCCGGGGGAGTACTACAACACCAGGGAAATAATTGAATTTCCTGGCTACGAGGGTCAGAATCGCATTTGGGGTGGGGTACCACTAGAATACCTGGGATATTCTGAATTAACGTGGCAACAAAGGTTGAAGATTGCGCTTGGGGGTGGGGACCAGTACAACAGCAGGGATATTCGGTAATTAAGGTGGCTACGTGGGTTGGCTACCATGATTGGGGGTGGGTGACCAGTAGAAGAGCAGGGTAATTATTACAGTGATGTGGGTATAAGGATAGAGGATTGCACTTGGGGTGGGGGAGGGGGGACTACACTACCATGGGAAAAAGAGAATGTTATATGGTAGAGTGTAGAGTGGGAGGCAGGAGTCATGCTCTGGAGTGGCAGGTATAGTACACTACCAGGGTGACTTGTCTGTATCAAACACACATATAGATGGGTGGGTTGTATGCAGTCATACCTCCTGAGTGTTACTACTATTCAGGGTGATTTAGGAGCCAAATGTTCTTGTGTCCATCACAGAATGTCTGTGACAGTTACAGAACAGTGGGGATTTATCTCAGATATTCATCTCAGAATTGACTGTTGCAGGCTGCTGTTGTTACTGAAACTGCTTCTTAACACAAATCTCTTTATTGTATTAGCATTCTGAGTGTATAATTCTTAAACTGTGTCTGTTATTATCACTGTTTACCTGATCCTTTGAAGCCTTGTCCCTTCTGTTGTTGTTCAAGTAACATTATAGTTCTCTCAGTTTACTGTTACTGAGTCTAGCAATCTCTATGTCTGATAGAGATTTTAACTCTTGTGGTATTTTGGACCGATGTCATTCAGTCTGTCTAGCCTAATAAATAGTTTTACTACCCAATCATGTGGCTCTAGTACAGATTTATTAATAAGGTAACGTTAAATTACTTGTGTGGCAGGGGGGAGGTATCTTCTCATGTTGAGTAACATACACTGTAAATGACAATGCCTGATGTACAGGTGATAACCATAGTGTAATCATCTCTTGTGGTTGCTAGGATAACTGTAGACGTCTTGAGCTGCACTGTTGAGGTTTACTGATGCCGTAGGAATGGAAGCAGTCAAGGTTATTATACCATGGTTATCACTTGCAAATCAGGGATTATGCTATATATCTTCAATTGTTGTCATATGCAAGTGTGTACTGAGTATACAGTGGGTATTCAATGGAAGAACAATGGTTATCATATAAGTAGCACTGTTGAAGTGATAAATATTTAAATTCAATTCATTAGTTGTTTAGTTATAATATTCATAATAATACATTTGAAACTTAACATGGCTGTACCATAACTGTACAATACTTGATCAAGGAACATGTTAGGTTACAGATATATGTCAATAATTTATAAAAAGTTTACCTAAATAACTGACCATTCAAATGACACAGTTACTAAATCTTCTTTTTATGTTAATTTCACAGATCATCAGAGGCACTCCCCAGCAGTTGCCGAGGTTGTCCCAGCACAGACAGAAGCCGTGGAGGCTGTGGACTCTGACTCAGACAGCATAATCTTCATGGAGTCAGACGGTACGAATACACTTGTATTGATAATGTTGACTGCCTCCTATGAGTACTTGTGTATGATATTAGTAAAACTCTTGAAACAGTGAGGAACAGAGAGTGAAAAGTTTTCTCTTGGTCTATAATGAGCACTGTTGAACTGATGAAGTTAGGCCACATCACAAATCATGGTAATTTGAAAAGGAATAGTTCAGGGTAAACAACTTCTCAGTATAGCATGGTAATTAGACAGCATTATCTGCAATTGGAGTGTGGGAGAAACTTAGACCTGGAGTAAGACAGCTCTGAATATTGCAACAAGAAAGTTCAACTTACTACATGTAAAACACTGCATACAGATGACAAGCTAGGCACAGGCTCAGTATGTGAAGAATTTGTTGGCCAGGAAATGTGTAGTCCTAGTACTGCTGCAGGCAGCATTCTATGTGAAACTACATTATTTAAAACTCTTACATGTTTGTGAAACTGATTGTTTAGCACTAACACGTTTGTGTGGGTTTACCGTGGAGGTAAACCATTAACCGGTGCAAACATGTTTCCTTAATATAAAAGTTTGTCATATTCAAAAGTAACATGGAAATGAGCTTACTTAGGTAGTCTTTGTAGAAATGTCAAAATTAGCATCTTATTGTGACTTTACTATCATGCTGTTTGTACTGGGATAATGGCGTACAACTGCACTAAATATGCAGAAACATCTTGACGCTGCACAAACACTTAGGGGTTATATTATACAGTTTTGAACACTGTAGCTTCACATGTGTTGCTGCCTGCTGCTGTACTATTACAACACAGCTTACACACAGATGCTGGTTGTGGTGCTGTGTGCAACTGTTATACTGTTGTGTATGGTACACAACACAACAGGCAGTACAGTACTAAGGTGGTAGTGGTGTGTCAGAACAGTACTGAGTATGGTGAGTAGGAGACTTGTGATGACTGCTGTATACACAGTGACAGCTTCATCATGCAGGTGTTCACTGACAGTGCACATCACAGTTAAGTTGTTGTGTGACCCACATCTGGTGTAGCTGTGTACTGGCATGGTCACAGTGAGATATGCATGTACAACTTTGTGTGCTGTGACACTTGTACAGCTGTGGCAAAAGAGTATGTTATATCAGAAAGGTGTAGTGCTGTTACAGCGTAAGAAATAGTAAGGCATATCAATTGTGTGATGTGTCGTGGTTTTGTGGCCAAATCTGTTTTCTGCAGAATATGGCAAGCCATACAGTCTACCCACAATATTCTCTATGACCACAGAGTGCTGCATATGTATGCTATCGGGTGTAAATGTGCACAGAAAAGTGGTCTGCAGGTAACATTTTGACCTGTTTTGTAGTAACATTGAGTGCCTTATGAAGTACAAATGTTAAGTATCAGTAATAAAGAACATTTGTTTGTTATATAGTGGGGTATGAAAAGTCCATTGCCTTGTTGATTACAACACATCACATGACTGTGATAAATGGTCCAGTATACTGAAAGTTATAGTCTGATTTGAGAATAAAAAGTGAAAAACAAGTTGCACATTTGACTTGTGATGGGATATTCAAAAGAGTTGCGTATGCTACAATACAGTTGCAACATGCATAACCCACTGATGCATCCCATTGCAATATTCAAAAAGGTATTATGCACTCCACAAATTCTGATGCACCATGCACATTATTAATGTATGTGACATACAGTAAGTAAAGGTGATTGTGCCCATACATACTCTGCACATCTCTATATGCAGGCCAGCATGTGGTAAGCATATGCAGGTGCAATCCCTATTTGCGTCACACACAGTAGAGTGAAACAAAAAAAGGAACAATGGCTGCCCAACAGTGGCATCATCACACTGATTTGGGGGAGGCTGAAGCCCCCCAATGTAAGTTAAAGCCCCCCCAATCATTATCCCCATTGAGGAAACTTGCCCATGTCCGACTCCTGACTGAATAAAAATGCCACGATTTTTAATTTTTCTTAAGTTGTGGCATTTCACAGTGCCACCACTTGGAGCGCAGTTTTGTTTTTCTCTGTTGGAGTTCCTGAACGCTTGTCGAGTGCTCAGGAAGTCCAATGGAGAAAAATGAAAGTAGTCCGAGACTTTTGAGTGGCACGCACCGCGCAGGATTGATGGCTGCTGTGCTGATGGCTGCTGCTGATGAAATCAGCAGATCGGGCGATGGGTACTGGAGCCATCGGGACCATGACACAAGAATTTTCCACAGAGAGACTACACATATTACAGCTTGGGGTAGAGAACTGGGAACAACTGAGTGACTGGCAGGTTAGTGGGACTACGAATGAGGACTCCGATAGGAGGATTTTGTTTTATTAATCAATGAGTGGTGGGATGGGTTCACGGTTGTCGCATAGTTCAGCACAAGAGGTGGGTCAGATAGTGGATAGGGGCATCTCTGCCTTGCACAGTAGGAGGGAAGGGGACAACTTCCTTAAACACGCAGTGCCAGCTAGAGACTGATTGACAAAGGAGGGCTGGTGACCGCCTCTACAGCCCTGCCAGCTAGCAACAATGCTCTTACTTGCACACTGCACAGCTGCCAATTAACATGGCAAGATGGTGTATTTTTCTCATTTTCTGACACACAGTACAGACTACTACTACTCCAAAAGGCTGTGCAGCAAGATATTGATGCTGTTGTTGTCAAAGGCTGTCACTGACAGAGGAGTTGCAGTTGTACTTATTGTGTTCCATGATTTACTGATAAAAGTAAAAGGCTATACATCTGAGAACTTGAGCTGCTCTGAAATAAATAAAGATTCTTTTTTACCTACAGAGTTGGTTGAAGACAGCAGACAGGCAGCCACGGGGGTTGGGGGGTTGGGATGGGTTTGTATTGTGTTGTGGGGGGTAACTTCAAGCTCACTAGCTCAGACAGACAGCCTGTGGTGACACTACTTAAAATATGTTTTTACTGTCAGTAGTGTACCTGTACCCTGTCTGGTGATAGATAAATCAAAAGGCTTCGATCTCCAGCTCAGAAAGAAATAATGTCACTTTTTTGAGGAGGGGGATTTTCTTGTGGGTTAAGAGGTTTAAAATTAAGGCTTTCACCAGAATATAGCTACAATTGAGAAGCTAGAGCTCAGAAAAAAATAACAGCACTTCACCTTTTCCTAATCACCTTACACTCTGAGACAGGGGTTTGTGTTGTGGCTTTGTGGCAACTTAAGGTTAGCCTGTGTTACAAACTACTGCCTAAGTATAACCCTTGTTTTTTGTTTTTATACAGAGTGAGCTAGGGCAGGCAAGCAGGTTGTGAGCTAAGCTATTATCAGTCTGATTTAGTTTTGCTTCAAAACTTTTTTTCAGTAGTACTTTGGAAGCTGGCATAGCTTTTGGCCCTGAGCCCTGCTTTGTGTTAGGCTGAGTTCTGTCTGATAAAGGGCATTTTTCTGACAGCATACTCATTACTTTGCTCTGGGGTCCTGTAACGTTCCCAGCAGATCTGCTGGGATAATGGTGTCTCTTTCCGTTGTCCTCGATGGTCCAGTAACCAAATTTTTCCACATGTACCATTTAATAGATGTCATGATAACCAGGTTTCTCAAACATATATTTCACCATTAAAATACAGGAAAAGCCACCATTTGAAGGTAAAAATCTCAAATTTTCTGGGGGGCATGCCCCCAGACTCCCCTAGCTTTGCTAGGATTTTGACTGGGGGGCATTAGCCCCCTCAACTTTATACCCCTGGTGATCCCCTGCTGCCCAAACATAGGTGTGGTACTGTATTGCACAGTGCAACACAGGAGCTGCTAGCGGTGAAAGCAATCTGACCTCTGGTGCTATTGTGTGTCGTCATTATACCCTCCCTCCCACCACATGCCAAATGCCAGGTTATGGATCGGTTTACATCCCTTGTGGCCCAATCAACCTGCCCCAAGCTGATTTTGGCTCTACTGATCTAAATATATCCCTGGTAGACTACTGCACAGTGTATCTTGCACAATTCTGGTCTTTCAGTGATATATATATATATAACACAGTGCAGCCTTGCCAGAAGCAAATCATGTGCTTCATGGATTAATCAGCACCCCTAGTGGCATAGTGGTTGCATCCAGCCCAGTTGTGGGTAATATGATGAAACAGTACTGTGGTGCATAGCGGTACCAGTCTACCCAGACAGTCACAGCTGACACCCCACTACACGTCCCTGAGTGTTGGTCAGCAGTTCCCTGCCTCCAAGCCACCTGGTTGACCACACACTGACACCATACAGTATGACTGTAAATACATTGGTACACAGTGTGGACCAATAGGCATGTTGAATATAGTGTAGTAGATAGTCCCAATGTGTTAATGAAACTATTTATTAACATATTAGGACTGTGTAGTACACTACACTACAGTGTGTACGATCAGTGGGCCATGTTGTGGAGCTATTGGAGTACAGCCACAGTCTATGCTATCAGTCGTTGGGTGTGTAGCTGCTTTGCAGGTGGGGAGCTATCTCTGCTGCTGACTGAGGGAGGGAGGAGGTTTTCATGACACAGTGGTAGGGTGGTTAGAGGGGGTACCACTATTGACCTGTGTACTGGCTCATTGTATTGACTGGAATCAAAGTGCATGCAGCTACTGGGCCAACAGGCATCATGATTTATCCATTAAGGTAACAATTAAGCTGTGATAAGGGTCCAGTGTACCTCCAGGGTTAAGTATATCATGTTAGGTCTGTAGTTGGGCATGGGGTGGGGTCCACTGGAACATTGCAGTTATATATATCTTGGTAAGACCATAAGCGGCTGATAGGTAATGGTTCACTGCATCAGTACGGATATTTGCATACAGTAAGTCTGTGATTGGGTGAGTAGTTGGTTGTACTTGACTAGCAGGAATATTTTCATATAGTAAGACTCTGATCAGGTGATGGGGTTGGCTGCAGTGGAGTACAAGGGACACGTTTTATGTTGGAAGGACGTGATTCGGTTAGGGGGTGTATTGATGCTGAAGGCCATGGGTTGTCGGTATCCAATGGTAAGTGTGTGGCAGTGCACCACCCATGAGTTACTGGGAATTAGCTTGCTTGCATACAAATGGTGCCACAGTAACAAAGAAATGTGCCTATTTTCACTTCACATGTAATATGGCAACATGTGGATGCTCACCACTGAATATTGTGGTTGATCTACATAGTAGAACAGCACTTGTGCTGTGTCATCTCTCTACTATTGTCTGTCGACTTCCACTGGCACACTAGTACTGTGCCATGCATGATACAGGTGGCAAAAGTGTCAAATTCTATTGTACTGACCATGACGCAGCACTGTTACATATTGCTGTGTCAACTTTTTGGGCACACCCCAGTACTGCTGCAGCAAGACTTGTACCACTGTTTGACGAAGTGTGAATATTCCAAACCTTTGGTGTAATGCAGTTTTTATATTACTACTTTTAAGATGTTATACACTGTGACATTTAGAATTGTTACATATAGTTGGATGCCAGTATTATAGAATGTGATCCGTATGTAAAACAGTGAAAGTTTTGTTAGATATTGAAATATTTCAATTATGGTAATTAAATAAAGTTTTGATTTTTTTTATAGTGTCCACGAAAGCTCTGGTGGGACCAGTGGTGCAGGTGAAGCAGGAGGAGACTGCTACTGCAGAACATAAGTATTACATCACAAGTATACAGTTGATATGTTATGATAAGTACATTTTTACAACAAGTTATAGTCTATTATACAATGGGCATAGAAATGAAGTATAAATACTGTAATCTCATTGGCTACCTGGCACACCTCTCCCGGTTTAAAGTTGCAATCACTCTATAGGAAGAGGTGACAGGCACCTGTATCTCTAAAACCCATCTGAACACTGAAATAGCCAAACAATATCGACATATTGAACCTCAATAAACTGCCATGTACTGCAGCTGAACACAAAATACAAACACACTTGAGTTAAAAAGTTTAAGCACTCCACAAACTAAGATGCCAGGCAGCCTCTTGAGCCAGCACTGTCTGTAAATCACTATAAACCCATCTCGGTCCACACGTCTTTACATCTTTGTCACTTGCAAGCACACCTGCTTCACAAAATAAAAAACATCAGTCGTAAAAAACCAAAACAAAAGATGAATACCTCATTTGCATTAACAGACACAAAAACTACAAAGAGCAGACTCCAAAAAATGCAGCACAACACAATTATGCCTGCAATGTGGTCTCCATCACCTCTTCGGCATGTCAAGTCGCTCCTCACTCACAACCAGGACCGCAAAAAATACACTGCTATCGAGAATTATGAAGCAAAAGTGCAGATCCTTAGTAGCAGGGTGGTCTAGCAATTGGGGGAGCATTTTTTTGCAGAGCAACAATAACCACAGTAAAATTTGATAAAATAGGGGGAAGAAAACTTTTATTTATTATTTTGCATGTGCCCAAAAAAAGAGTTCATTGTATAATTGCAATATGCCACTTGAGGATGTCGGTGATGCCATGATTCACCCGTACCTGGTGTGTTTTGGACACTCAGCTGTGCCTCATGGCCAAAGAACACTCCATCCCATGGGTAAATGCTGGCATCACCAATACTCTCTCGTGGCATATTGCTTAACAATATGGTAAGTGAATGCAGAATGATCGTAACTTTTAGTATATTGTTCAAGGTCAGTATTATATAAGGGTTAGACATCAGTATCTGGTCTGTGATGTAGACCACAAACTGGTAACTGCATATTAAAATTTCTGCTGTTCAAATTGTGCCTGATGGATTGCTCACAGTAAAACAAGAGTAAGATTATGAGAGATACAGACTCTGTATATAATCCTAAGTAGTAGTTAGGACATTTACTGTTGCTTTATATTCTACTATGTTATGTTCTGAAGAAAAACAAAACAAACATGTTTTATTGTATTGATTGCTTGGATATTGTGTCACTTAATATGTATACAGCTCATGTCTTATTGAAAGAGTTGGTGAAACTACTGAGAAGTCTGATTTTGAAATGCTAAACATTAGTTGTAAGATATGGGCCCAGATATTCAAAAGGGTTGAGCCCCGGTGCGATATTTAAATGGGAAAAGTGCACCTGCACAAATCCTGATGCTCCGGGGTGCATCAGTAATATATGCAGGCACAGGTGGGGGGGTGTGCCCATGCATAAACTACACAGCCCAATATTCAGCCCGGACTGTGCAGAGTTATGCAGGCACAACCCCTACCTGCGCCTGCACAAAGCTGAGCCAAAAAAAAAGGATCAAGTCCAGGGACACCCACAGGTGAGCTGCCGCATTGCAGGGCACAACACAGCAGCTGCCAGCTGTGGGTGGCCCTCGACTTGTTTCCGCCGCATCTGGCAGCACCCCCCATGCCCTGATCATGGGCAGAAGTGGCCCCACCCCGAGTAGCCGATCGTGGGCAGAAGTGTAACTTCCACCCCCGAGTAGCCGATCGCTTGGGCAGAGTGCAACCCCCCACTTCCTGAGTAGCCCGATCATGGGCAGGAGTGTAATCCCCAAGTTGCCTGATCATGGGCAGAAGTGTAACCCCTACCCCCGAGTAGCCCGATCGCGGGCATCAGATCCCCTCCCAAAGTCCAATATCCCTGGTGGTCCAGTGGACCGAATGGAGCCGGATTGCGAACGGCATTCCTCACCCCCCCAAGTCTGAAATCCCTGGTGATCTAGTGGACCCCCCACCCGGCCACAGAGCCCCACCACCCCGCTTCCCCGTCAACGGCGGTGGCAGCACCACCTGCCGCCACCAACTGACAGCTTGAGTAGGGCTGCACCCATTGGTTCAGAGCATGAGCCAATGGGTGTGCAACTGCATACTGTACTAGTCGGTCAGATATGTAATGAATTCATTCACATATCTGAGACTGACTATCTGATATGGAGCTGCACACCCATTGGCTTATGCCTGACCCAATGGGCGTGCAGCCCTACTGAGCTGTCATTCAGTGGGCAGCAGGGCGGCAGGCGGGTGGGGTGCTGCAGCCCGCCGGCTGACAGGAGGGAGTGGGGTGGTGGGGCTCCATAGGAAGGTGGGGTGGGGGGTCCACTAGATCACCAGGGATTTGGGACTTGGAGGGTGAGGAATGCCACCCGTGATCGAGCTCTGTTTGGTCCCCTGGACCACCAGGGATATTGACTTTGGGGGTCTGATGCCCCGATCTGGCTACTGGGGTGGGGAGTGACACTTGCCCGTGATCATGTTACTAGGGGTGGGGTTACACATCTGCCCATGATCGGGCTACTCAGGGGGTGTATTACAGTAATGCCCGTGGATCGGGCTACCGGGGGATACTGTTATGCCCATGATCAGGCTACTGGGGATGCTGTTATGCCCAAGATCGGGCTACTCGGGCGGGGACTACTGTTATGCCCGCGATCAGGCTACTCGTGGTCCACTGGACCACCAGAGATTGGAGACATGCATTGTCCCTTACGGGACATAATGCGATCGGGCTGCAGGGAGTGTCGGTCCTGATGGCTGCTGCCTGGCAGAGCGCCAGGCACAAGTCATCGGGGATCGGTGCACCTGCATGCTAATGGAATGCAAATGGGGTTGTAATCAGATGCAAATGGACCCTGTGTACCTTGCATAAATTATAGCTCCATTTGCATGTCACCCTTTGAATATCGCAGATGCTGTGCATGGAACAATGGAACTTGCGCCACCGCATCTCAATGCTCCATTCTGACCACTTGCGCTGGGCAGTTCCACTGCACCATGCACAGTGGGGGTGGCCAGGGGGCGATACTCAAAGCAGTTATGCAATAGCACAACTCCGTTGAATATCGCCCTGGCCACACCCCAATGCAACTATTTTGAGTGGAGCAGGGGCTTGTGCCACAAAATAGCGCAGTTTGAATATCTGGGCCATCATGTTTAAGATCAGTAGAATATGGTTCTTAAATGTTTGTTGTAAACAGATACAGCACAAAAGGTATTCTAACTTGTTGCTATGTGACAGAAATTATTGTAAAGAACATTAACTAATATGTGCTGACTGACATTATAGTGTCAGCGTATACAACAGACATGTGATATTAAGAACTTCTGTGTAAAAAACAGTATGTGTACATTGTGGTAGTTGCACAGACTTTAGAGTATAAAGCAGTTACATTTGTTCTATTCCTTACTGTGTTATACACAGTTACCAATCATTGTATGAATCAATAATGTGATGCAGAAGTTGATATATAATATAAATGTAGCAGACGCACAACTTCTGAAAGGTCACAGAAGTAATTTACTTACAATACATCACATGTGAGTGATATGATACATAGAGTAACAAGAGTCAATTTTCAGAATTACCAGTTTAATATATATTCCTAACAATAGAGATCTATGCTTAAAAAACATACAGGCAAAAAACATAACATTATTAGATGAAACACAAGAGAGAAAGCTGAATATTTCCAATGACATATTAATGGATATTTTTTTGTGTCTTTACAGAACAAGATCGTGAAGAGACATGCACTGTCCACTGCTGCTGTATCCACAGGCTCGAGGAAAAAATTGATGCTATGAGAGCAGAAACTGCTGCACTGTGGGAGGGGCAAGATAAATTATTGTCCCTCTTTGCAGCGCAGCAGGCAACCATTAAGCTACTGCTTGAGCCTGTGGACACAGCAGCAGGTGGCAGTGTGACAAGTACCACAGCTTCACTTGCACCACCAACAGCAAGTGCTGCTGAGACAGAGTAACAACCTCCACAGTTTGATTGGTATCTCCCCCCTCCCCCATGCTGCAACAGCTTCCACTTTTGTTGCACCTCCACATACAGTCCAACTTTCAGACTGGACTGCCTTGAGCAGCGGTACACCTCTCTCTTTGCATTGAACAGTGTCTTGTGTTAATAGTTTTATAATATGTAACTAATAATAAAGTTTTATTTCATATGTTTACAATAATGATTATTTTTTCCTATTTTTTCTTAAAAGAGTTTGGATAATCTTACATTTTTTTGTATTTTATTTTAGTTTTATAAGTATTTATTTATGTGTGAAAGAAATATTTCATATTTTTGTATAATGTTTAATATTTTATATGATTTATTTTTTAAAAAAATAATACAGTATTTTCTTACAAAAAACGTTGCTTCAGTTTAATTTTTGCTTTTTGGGGAGCATCAGTGAAAACTGTATCATTACAAACTATTGTTTTTATTGATATGATAACAAGGGTGTTAGGTAGGTAGTTAGGTAGAAGACTTGGTTTGCTGGCCAAGGCACCTAGCTTCACCTGAGCTCTTTCCTTCTAAGACTGCTTGAAAGGCAGAGTAGAGAAACTTACCAGAGCAAGGGAGAAGGATTAAGATTTAGTTTGGCTAAGCAGATTTACTGTGTGGTGGTGTTTTTATTTTTTACTCACAGGGATTGCTACTGTTTGTTGCTAACATTTCATTGCTTTATTTTTCTCTGATTCAAATTGTTGTTGCTGGTATACCTTCTTCTGCATTATTACAAGGTGTGCCTACAGGTGTGTGCTAACAGATTACTGCTGTAATCTTCTGATTCAAATTGTCTTTGCAAGGTATATCTTCTGTTACTGCTTTATTTTTCTGGAGCAAAGTGTTTCTTACAGGGTATATCTTCTCTGAAATTATTACAGGTGGTGCTTTATAGGTTTTACAGTTTTATCTAACATTAGGATAAGCTTTCAGGGATACTGCATTTGTTGTTGACTGATTGTTTCTGCTCTTACCTCCTTGTTCTTTCGTCCGTGGTTCTTCTTTTTAGGCAGGGGAAGGGCCCAGCCACCCAGCCCCATCCCCAACCACCCCACGCTACACTCCTTTTATAGGGTACCACAGTTGTGACATTTCCTGTGGCAGAGCAGGAAGGGGCAGATCAGTGGAGCCTCCACAAGGTGATCTCATTTACAGGGGCACTAGTAATTTAACTTGTTATAACAAGTTAAACAAAGCACAATTAAACCATTACTTGCATTTTTTTCCTTTTTTTTTCCTTCTAATTACTCTGACTAGGTTACAAACCCAGCAACTTATTTGAATGGATTTCATTAATTGCAGGTACTGTGGAACAATTTTCAGAAGGACAGTCTTACAGGATTTAGGACACTGTCCTACATGCTGGGCCTTTGGAGATCTTAGGGCTCCAGCTCCGGGCAGCATGGGCAGAGATTGCATGCCTCAAATTTCATATTGAAGAGGAAATACATTATAAGAACCACCGCCATTCCCCAGCATCCAACAGAAAAACCTCGACCGCAGAGGGTAGTTGGTCCAGGAGGTTGGCAGGTGGTTAGGAGGAACAAATCAGGTGCCCCATCACTCTCTGCTCTCAACACATTGCCTCCAAAACCATATAAACACTACAAACAGGTATCTGCCTCTATCTCTGAAATCAAATAAAGAGGCAGAAGACACTGCAGAAAGCAGGACACTGCGGCACAGGAGCTAGCACAACAAAACTCACCCAAATCAGGAACCAAAACTAAACAAGCACAAAGGAAATCCAAAACTTCTGATCATAGGAGACTCCATGATTCGGGAGCTGATACCCATATCCAGCCAGGGGTGATGGTCAGATGTCTCCCAGGTACATCAGCATGGAGAGACACTGACCGCATTGCTAAAATTGTTCACAAAGCAGGAGAAAACATTGATGTCCTAGTACACATAGGGACTAATGATCTCACCAGCCGGTCAGTTGTGGAGACCAAGGAACACCTGACTAGGCTGGGTGACAAACTATCATCTATTTCATCCAGCATCTCCTTCTCTGAGATCCTGCCAGTCTGGGAGAGGGAGCAGATGGATGGAAGGTCAGAAGAAGGGAGATAGGGAGCTAAACACATGGCTCAAGGACTGGTGCCAGGAAAAGGACACATATTTGTAGGGAACTGGCAACAGTTCTGGGAGCGAAAGTTCTTTAAATTTGATGGACTGCATCTGACTAAAGAGGAGTCAGTGCATTAGAGGCAGAAGTTTGATGTCTTTGCAGAATATTTAAACTAGCAAATGGGAGAGAAGGTGCAGCACCCCATACGTCGAATGGAAGAACACCCCTCCTTCAGCTAAGTGGTCAAACAGGAATTCAGCGTGTTTGCCATTCATTTGCATCACCAGGTAAGAAAAAGGTTTGTCTCCCCATACGATGCACAGGGTAATGCCAAACTTCACCCAACAACTAACACACCAAAATCTGGCCAATGGAAAATCATGTACACAAATGCTCACAGCCTGGAAATAAGATCCCAGACCTGCAGGCAATAATGTCAGAGGCTAAACTGGACATAGTAGCAATTAGTGAGATGTGGTTTACCAGTAACCACACTTGGAGACTTCAGTACCTGGCTATGTATTGTTCAGAAGAGACCGAGGTGCAAAAGGGGGAGGAGTGGCCCTGTATGTTAATGAAAATATCAAAGCTACAGAAATTCAGAATACACATAAGGAGCCAGAAGAACTGTGGGTCACCCTGGAAACAGGAAATGGGACAGCCATAAGAACTGGGGTTGTCTACAGGCCCCCAAGACCAGAGGGAGGGCATAGACACATTACTGTTAGAAGATATACAAAACATGACAGCTAAAGGGGAGGTTCTGATAATGGGAGACTTCAACATGCTGGATACAGATTGGTCAATACCAGCAGGAACATCTGCCAGAACTAGACTCATAGTGGATTCCCTGCAGGGGGAGGGCCTCAAACAACTGGTAAAGCAACCCACAAGAGACAGGGCTATCCTAGATCTAGTACTGACTAACAAAGAAGGGATCACAGATCTCCAGGTAGAAGGTCACCTGGGGGCCAGTGACCATCACATGGTATGGTTCAATTTGGCTACTACATCTAAATCATCCCATTCCAAGGCAAAAATATGGGACTTCAGAGGAGCTGACTTTGATAAGATGGCCAACAGAGTTAAGCTCAGCCCTGGCAAAAGAAACACAGGTGAGGGGTACAGGCAAAGTGGGCAAGCATTAAGGATGCAATACTTGAAGCAACATCCCATTGTGTTAGACAGAAAAGGAAGTGCAAAAGAAGAAGGAAACCACTTTGGTTCTCAAATACAGTAGCAGAAAGGTCAGAGCCAAAAGGCTGGCCTTCAGGAAATATAAGGAACACAGCAGGATGAAGAGAGGAGGCATACCAAACTGCCCTAAGGGAAGCAGGTAAGGCAGTAAGGCAGGCAAAGTCCCAAACTGAGGAAACACTAGCACGAACAGTAAAAGAAGGTGACAAGACTTTCTATAGATACATTAGTGAAAGGAGAACGTCCAGAAGGGGTATTGCTAAGTTTAATGGAGAAAAGGGAGCATGTGAGGAGGAGGACCCTGTAAGGCATCTATCCTAAATAGATACTTTTGCTCAGTATTTACTGAAGGTAGGGCAGGGCCCACATCTCAGCATCATGGACACAGGGGAGGAGGTGAGCACTACTCCCTTCAAAAAGAAAGGGTCCCTACAAGAGCTTGCTAAGCCCAGGGGTGGATAAGGCAATGGGACCTGATGGCATACATCCCAGGGAATTTAAGGAGCTAAAGGAGGAACTAGCAGAGCCATTAGCAGAATTGTTTAGTGAGTCTCTGAGCACAGGAGAGGTCCCAGAAGACTGGAGAAGGGCTCATGTGATCCCGCCCACAAGAGTGGTAGCAGGGAGGAGGCGGGAACTACAGACTGGTCAGTCTTACCTCAGTAGTGGCAAGATTATGGAGGCACTCTTAAGGAAAGGATAGTGCAAGACCTGGAATCCATAGGGGCACAGGATCCAAGACAGCATGGGTTTACAAATGGAAGGTCCTGTCAAACTAATCTTATAGATTTCTTGACTGGGTAACCAGAGTGGTGGACCAAGCGGAGCAGTTGATGTCGCCTACCTTGACTTCAGCAAAGCTTTTGACACTGTTCACATAGAAGATTGATAAATAAGCTGGGTAGGCTCAGGGGTGGGTCGAAGTTGGTCAACTGGGTGGCAAACTGGTTGACTGGCAGAAAACAGAGAGTGGTGGTAAATGGTATACAGTCAGAAGAGATGCAAGTCACAAGTGGGTACCTCAGGGATCAGTCCTGAGGCCAGTCCTATTCAACATCTTCATTAGTGACCTTGCAGATGGACTAGAGGGTAAGGCTTGTCTGTTTGCAGATGACACCAAGATCTGCAACAGAGTAGATGAGCCAGATGGGGTGGGCAGAATGAGAAGAGATCTGGATAAACTAGCAGAATGGTCAGAAGAGTGGCAACTGGGATTTAATGCAAAGAAGTGCAAAATCATGCACATAGGGAAGAAACCCGAAGCCACTTATAGGCTGGGAGGAGTTGCTAGCAGTCAAAGGAAGAAAGAGACTTGGGCATCATCATCACTGATGACCTAAAATCATCCAAGCAGACCTCTAAAGCAGTAGGTAAGGCTAGGGGTGTGTTAGGGTGTATTAGTAGGGGTATCACAAGTCGTAAGAGGGAGGTAATAATCCCTCTGTACAAGACATTGGTTAGGCCCCATCTGGAGTACTGCGTGCAGTATTGGAGGCCACACCTTCACAAGGACATTAACCAAATTGAGGCAGTCCAGAGAAGGCAACAAAATGGTGCAGGGACTGCATCAGAAGACATATGAGGACAGATTAATGGAGCTCAATATGTATACCCTTGAGCAAAGGAGGGAGAGAGGTGATATGATCGAGGCATTCAAACACCTTAAGGGCATAAACAAGGTGAAAGAGTCTAACATGTTTAAATATAAGAAAATAGCAGGACAAGAGGACACAGCATGCGATTAGAGGGAGGCGATTAAGGGGGAATGTGAGGAAATTCTTTTCACAGAAAGGGTGGTGGATGCATGGAATGGCTTACCACAAGAAGTGGTGGCTATGAATACAGTGCAGGGCTTCAAACAGGCATGGGATAGGCATAAGGGAGCAATACAAATGACTATGAATAGATAGGTCACTGACAGAGCAAAGGCCGATGGCACATTTATAAGGTAGAAAAAGAAATGGGTAGACTGGATGGGCCTTGCAGTCCTTATCTGCTGTCAACTTCTATGTTTCTATGTTACAGCTGATATTCTATAGTTCAGTGAAAACTTAGTTACAGCCTTATGCTAATCTTTAACTTCAGATAGCTGTAGAGGTTAGCAATATGCTGTTCAATATTTCTCATTGTTTTAAAACATGTTAATATTATTATAACAATACATGAGTATGACACATTATGTTGATGGTGAGTTAGTAACTATGTAAGTAGATTTCACACTTGGGCACACGTTGTGGCATACTACAATGCTGCAAGGTCATAAGGAGAGCATGAACACAATTGTTGACCAACCGTTATTGTCAAATCAACAAACAGTGACATTTCTTAGGCAGTACAAACTGAGAGACACATCACAGTTCAACAAACTTAGATTGTGAAATCCATACTATTTCTTATCACTTGTTTTCATAAAGGTATTTTAACATGTATATAGTTGTTTGAACACTATCTTTAAAGTTAAGGCAGAGAGGTACAACATGAAATAATATGGAGATCTGTTACTGTGTTTGAGACAAGCATGCCAACAGATTGTATGTTGTATTACAATAGTACCGGTTACTGCAAAATGAAAGAATGTGAAAGAGCAGGAAAATATAGTTGTGTGTGTGGTATTGCAATGCTAACTACATGGAAATGAAAAGTAGTAATAGTAATGCATAACTAGATAGATACCCAACACAAAAATATTATGTGCTCATTCTACAATCCAAGTATTGATCTGTGTTATAGTTCATCACTGTGGTTGTAAATGTTACTTCTCGTCTTTTCGTAACACTTACCATTGATATGTCATACATGAAATCAAGTGGTGGGTTCACAGCATGCCAAAGGTGTGCACTCCCACTACTGTATGCATAATGCTAATTATTTGCTGGTAGTGTGGGGTATAAAGTATGTGCTCTATGACCCGTGCATTCATACACCTAATCATGTGGTGTGAGTGGAAGGGTAGAAGGGTATGCTGTAGCAGCACTGCATCTATGCAGGTAATCATGTGATGATAGTGTATATCTTGAAGGGCCTGCCCCATAGTACTACAGCTATATGACAAGTCACATGATGACACTGCTTGGCTTGGAGGACCTATACTGGCAGCATAGTATACATACACCAAATAATATGATGAGATCATGGCAGCCAAAGGGTCAGTAGTACCACCATTGTATTCATACAGTGAATGATGTGCTGGGATTGCACGGTTGTACTGATAAAGTTCTATTTTCTAGTTAGACTTCGCATTCTCAAAAGAAGGGAAATCCATGGCAAAAAACTCCATTTAATGCATCAGTTAGGGTTGTTTCACAGCAACAAAAACAAGGAAATTCAGTGTTAGGGTTGAAAACCCTAACTCCGCATTCACCCCCCCAGCACCACACACACACACACACACACACACACACACACACACACACACACATGCAAGTGGGGGGGAGGACCAAGGCAACATGACCAATCACAGACAACCAGCAGCAGGTGACAAAAATAAAAAAAAAACTGTCTAAATGTACGACAAGACATCCCCACCCACCTGACCAGGTACTGCATGCTCAGTGGAGATCCACAGCAAAACTGAGGCCATGTACACCAAACATATACATCCCTGATTGCAGGTGCACACAACGTACCACACTTAGGAGTTGCATGGCCTTACCTAGTGACGACCCACATCCCACCACACCTGGAAGTGCACCCCAGCTATAGAGCACAGCAAAACTAAGTAGTTGGATGGGTATGGTATGTGTGGTTGATTTCACATATACACAAACTCCCACTGTTAGGCAATGGAGGACCTTCGCGAGGCAATGCCCCACCCACTGAGACCAGGTACAGCATACTTACTGGAGAACCCCAGTTAAAATGAACCCATGAACATCAACACTGTTACTAAATGATTGCAACCTTGCAAAGGTTAGTACAATAATTAGTCACACAGTCTGTGGGAGAGAATGCCTCCTCCCCCCCTACAACACTTGCTCCATTGTGACTGAAAGCTATAGTACAAGAAAGTCTGTTTATATCTTCAGTACACCTACCTGATTGCTGGTGTAGTAGAATTAGCATAGTTATCACTTGTGTGGCATCAGCCACGTAGTGGTCTGCCAAACCCAAAGACCAGGTACTACAACCTGAGTGGAGACTGACTGCAAAAAACTGAGGCTGTGGAGATAAATGGTACACCACACTCATTGCAAGGAAACTCAACTTACCACAATTTGGATTTGTGTGGTGTCAGACAGGCAATGCCATTGTCTTTACCAGGTACTACATCCTCAGCAGACAACTACAGCAACACTGAGCCTATGGACATCCATGATACACCTTCATCAGTGTAGATACACTCATGTTATGACATTTAGAAGTTGCTTGGCCTCAGCCAGCTAATTCCACTCCCTGATAGACAGACCAGGTACTGCATTCTTAGTGTACAAACAGAGTGAAAGTAAGTCCATGGACATCAACAGTACAGCTACATCACTGAAACTGTATATCTGTTAGTGCCATTAGGACTTGCACAGCCTTGTACAGGCAATAGGTCCCCTGTACCTCCAGATCAGGTTGTGTATCTCAGGTGGACAGATGCAGTAAACCTACTACTATGCACATCACATATTTAAATGCAACAGTTCTGATATCTTGATGATGGATGTGTCTTTTACTACATTTACATAGTTGTTTTTATTTCTCTTTACTCATAAGTGAACAAACCTTTGTACAGCTGCAATCAGAGAGTTGCATTGTTGGTGTCCAGTCAGGGTGCAGTACCAGGTGTGGTGGGATGTGGGGCATTGCTAGGCAAGGCCATGCAACTCCTAGGTGTGGTACGTTGTGTGCACCTGCAATCAGGGATGTGTATGTTTGGTGTACATGGCCTCAGTTTTGCTGTGGATCTCCACTGAGCATGCAGTATCTGGTCAGGTGGGTGGGGATGTCTTGTAGTACACTTAGACAGTTTTTTTTTATTTTTGTCACCTGCTGCTGGTTGTCTGTGATTGGCCGTATTGCCTTGGTCCTCCCCCTACTTGCATATGTGTGTGTGTGTGTCTGTGTGTGTGTGGTGCTGGGGGGGGTGAATGCTGAGTTAGGGTTTTCAACCCTAACACCAAATTTTCTCACTTTTGTTGCTGTGAAACAACCCTAATGGATGCATTAAATTGAGTTTTTTTGCAATGAATATATATATATATACACTAACAAAATAGTGCATCCAGAAACACAAGGTAAGGCACAAAAAGAGCAAGAAATAAAAATCTTAATGGCCAATGCCAGAAGTACAAAAAATAAAATGGAGGAGCTGAAACACATAATATTGACATAGGAAATAGACATCTGTGGAGTCACAGAAACATGGATCAAACCTGGGGATTGGGTTGAAAATATAGTTGGTTATGACTTTTTTCACAAAGATAGAGAAAATAGAATTGGAGGGAGGTGGGTGTGTATATTGCTTCTCACCTCAAAGCACAAGAAGTATATATTTTTGAAACCACTAACCAAAAGACTGACCAAATATTGGTTAAATTCAAAACAAAGAAAAAAAATTATTATCCTTGGTGTATGTTGCAGAGTCCCAAGTCTGACTGATGAGGAACATAAAGAGTTTATGAATCAACTGGAATCAATAATTGCATCAGAAAACTGTGGGCTAATGGGGGATTTCAACTTCCCAAGAATTGATTGGGACCAAGTACATGGTTGTAGCTGACAAGAAAATAGATTTATTGAAATTTGTCTAAATAAGGGACTGGATCATGTCACTAATAGTTCAAGACATAATAACACCTTGGATCTATTGTTTAGTTATATAGAAGGCGGTATACAAAATGCTACGATCATACAATCATTGGGGGCAGTAACCATAATATGGTCCTCTGCTCACTGCTAGAAGATACCTATAAAATAAAAGGAAAGACTAAAGTATGGAATTTCAAAAAAGCAGATTACAAATCAATAAGAGAAACACTAAGCATGTGGGACTGGAGGAAAAAATTTGAAAATGAAACCTTAGATAAAATGTGGGAAAAAATTAAAAAAGATACAATTGTGTATGGCTAGCTAAGTCTCTTTAAAAGAAAAATGCAATGACCTGGGAAGAATTCCATGATGGTTAGCAAAAAAATTCAACTATTGTTAAAATCTAAAGAAGAAGCTTATAATAAATTTAAAGATAAACCCACAGATGAAAGAGGGATAAAGTATAGATCATTGGTCAAGAAGTGTAAAGGGGCAATAAGAAATGCAAACGCCAGGGTAGAACTGAACCTAGTTAAAGACAAAAAGGATAACTACAAAAAATACTATAATTACACAGTCTCAGAAAAGGCAACAGACAAATACAAATCTAAAAGAAGGTGCAGATGTATTAGAGAATGAAACAGAAATAGCAACAGCATTTAATGATTATTTTCTAAATCTTTTTCAGAAGCAAGGCAATATAAGACATACAATAAATACTAATATAGAGGGTCACAGGGTCACACTATGGGATACCTAATCTCAGAATTACAAGTGTATGAGAAATTAAAAACACTCAAGAAAAATAAATCAAGTGGCCCAGATGGGATATATCCACATTTTCTAAATACTGTGGCAAAGTAATTGTCACGGCCTCTTACAGTAATATGTAATAGATCTATAGAGACAGGAGAAACACTGGAGGAATGGAAAGCACCTTACATTACCCGAATCCACAAGGCTGGGGACAAATCACTAGTAGAAAATGATTACCCAAGAAGTATAACTTCCATTACTGGTAAAGTAATGGAAAGCTTTGTTCAAAATTTTGTTGAAGTAAATTTAAGTCATTTGGGACTTGTGGATGTGTCCCAACACAGATTTGAGAAGGAAAAGTCTTGTACAAGTAACCTTTTAGACTTTTTTGAATCTGTAAATCAGGCTTTGAACCAGGGATTATCAGTTGATGTGGTAATCCTTGATTATGCAAAAGCTTTAGACTCTGTGTCACACTCAGATTTAATAGAAATACTTTAAGAAATGGGAGTGGACCCGGGTTTAGTCAGATGGATACAATCATGGCTGACAGGCCTGTTACAGAGGATACAGATTAGAGGCCATACTTCCAGATGGGGCAGAGTGACAAGTGGAGTGTCGCAGGCATCAGTCCTGGGACCACTGCTGTTCTCCATCCTGGTTTCAAGTATACAAGTGTTGGGAGGGACATGGTTAAAAAAAGTATGCTGATGACACCAGAGTGGGACCAATAGTCAATGATACCGAAGCCATTCAGCATCTGCAAAACCAACTAAAGGAACTGGAAGTATGGGCACAAAGACATTATCTTAAATTCAATGAGAACAAATGCAAGGTGCTGCATTTTGGTGTTAACAATCAGAGTGCTGTAAGTACCAAAAATAATAAGGCAATAGGTTGTACAGAGAGTGGAATGATCTGGGAGTGAAGATCACTAGTAAACTGTAATATGATACACACACATAACAAAGATGCATTAAAAAAGCAAACATAATAATGGGGAATATATTTAGAAATATAAAATGGAGGAATAAGGATGTCCTGCTCACTTTGTATAGATTCCTGGTGAGACCAGTATTACAGTATAGGTCACCTTTAACTACTCCACAAGGTGTGGGAATTACAAAACCTAGAGAGAGAAGGCACAGAGAAGGTATACAAAAAGAATAAAAAGTATGAAACATGAGGAATATGGTGATAGACTACAGCAGCTGGGACTGTTCTCACTCTCATATAGGAAAAGTAGGGGTGACCTATGTTTAGTATATGGGCATATGAGGATAGGGTACTGTGAGAATCCATTGGGTTACAACCAAGGCTTGGTAGTGAAAGAGCAACAATATCACATAATAAGCAAATAAAAGGAGAACAGTGCAGGAGTACTAGGTGAGGACAATGGTTTAATCAGCAGGTAGTCAATATATGGAACTCACTTCCCTCCACAGTTGTGGAAGCACTAAGTATGGGAGCATTTAAAAATCTGTTAGACAATTATATAGGAGAACAAACTAGAGAATACCTCCAGTAAGATGTTGCAAGTCTCATATGGTGGGAGACTCAATGATTAGGGGGATAGAACTGGGGGGAGCAGGGAGAACTGAAGTAAGGTGCCTGCCTGGTGCCAGGGCTTGGAGGGACAGGAAGTGCATCCTCAGGATCATGAGAACAGCTGCACGGGAGATGGAGCTGGACATCATCGTCCACCTAGGGATGAATGACTTGGCTCAACATGAGATTAGAGCAGTGCAGGAGGAGTTTGTGGAGTTGGGGAGGGGCCTAAGGTAAGTAGCACATACAGTATCCTTCTTAGAGGTGCTGCCTGTCTAAGGCATGGGTGAGGTGAGTGTACTTCTTCTCACCATGCGATTGAATGAATGGTTGAAAAAATGGTGCAGAGCATAGGAGTTTGGTTTCATTGGGGACTGGGGTTCCACCTGGAGGGACACCAGCCTATACTGGCAGAATGGTCTGCATCTGTCCAGCAAGGAAACAAGTCTTCTGGGTGATCGGTTTAAATGCTTCATTGGCAAGCTTTTAAACTAGTCAAGGGGGGAGACACTGATAAGCAACAAGGAATTCCCAGCCTCCCCCTACAAAACAGGGTACTAAATGAGGTAAAGACCAAGGTAGAAAAGTCAGTAGGGAGCAGAACAGGGGTAACTGGAGAAAGCAAAGTCAATGAGGACAGAGATGGTGCTACAAGAGGTAAAGCCATCAAAAAATGGAGAGTAATGAGTACCAATGCCCATAGTCTGGTTAACAAGCTTCCTGAATTAGTGGTCTTGATGGAGGGGGAACATCTGGAAATAGTGGCAGTCACAGAAACATGGTACGCACAGAACCATGACTGGGATGTAAACATACCAGGATACACTATCTACTGAAGGGACAGGGGTGGTATAAGAGGAGAAGGAGTAGCTCTCTACATAAGGGAAGGAATCAAAGCAATAGAACAAAAGGATAAACAGGGAGAAGAGGAAGCACTGTGGGTCAATTTGGAGACAGGCAATGGCACCATAATCCTCACAGGGGTTGTATACAGACCCCCATCTCAGGGGGAGGAAATGGACAAGGAATTTATAGAAAGTATCATTAGAATAGCAGAAAAGGGGAGCAATTGCTGATGGGGATCTGAATATGCCAGATGTTAACTGGAGTGCATTTGCAGCAGCCACTTCTAAAAGTGGGGTCATTCTAGATGCTCTACAGGGGGCATGCCTTAGACAGCTAGTATTGGAGCCCACTCAAGAGGGAGCAATCTTAGACCTGGCAATCTCAAATGGAGATAGTGAGAGGATCACAGATTTAGAAGTTGGTAGCCATCTGGGAACTAGCAACCATTGAACAGTATGGTTCACGATAAACACTGCAGTAGAGCCAAGCCATACAAAGACAAAGGTACTGTACTTTAGGAGGGCTGACTTTGCCAAAACGGGTAAGTGCCTAAGGAATACACTAGCAAATGGCCAGGAAGGAGGGGTGGAAAATCAATAGGTAATAATCAAAACTGCCATCACAGAGGCAACAAGCCTTTGTGTGAAGCAAATAAACAGAAAAAAATGATGTAAGAAACCACTATTTTTCTCAAAGGAGGTGGCAGGGAAGGTTATGGAGAAAAATAAAGCATTCAGGAAGTACAAGGAATCACAGAAAGAGCAGGTCAGAAAATTGCATCAGTTAAAGCAAAAGGAAGCAGGGAAGGCAGTCAGAACAGCAAAGGCCCAAACCAAGGAAAAGGTTGCCAACTCAGTTAAGAAGGGGGATAAAACCTTTTATAGGTACATCAGGGAGTGAAGGAGGCTGCTGTTTTTGACAGAGAACTTTGCTGTCAGAGCAAGTAATAGTAGTTCAGAACTACAGCTCTTCTACTGATAAATCAATTCTATCTCAGCAGTGCCTGCTTGGATTAAGCAAACAGATACTTTATTAGAAGAAGGGGGTCTCATTTCAGTAAAAAAAAAAAGAAGAAAGTCACTGTTTGTTTTTCTGAGGAAGGGGGCTGTATCAGCTTAATTTACTGAGTCAGGAGCAGAGGCTGAGGCTAATTGGGGGTGTGGCTTAAGAGTTTAGGAGTACCAAAGCATGTGTGTACAATTACAGCTTCCTGCAGTTTTTTACAGAGAGCATTGCTGTCAAAGCAAGTAATAGCAGTCTAGAACTACAACTATTTTACTGATAAATCACTTCTATCTCAGCAGTGCCTGTTTGGATTAAGCAAACAGATACTTTATTAGAAGAAGGGGGTCTCATTTAAGTAAAAAAAAAGAAGAAAGTCACTGTGTGTTTCTCTGAGGAAGGGGGCTGCATCAGCTGCATTTCCTGAGTCAGGAACAGAGGCTGAGCCTCATTGAGAGTGTGGCTTAGGAGCTTAGGAGCACAAAAGCAGGTGTCTCCAAATACAGCTTCCTGCTGTTTTAGACAGAGAACTTTGCTGTCAGAGCAAGTAACAGCAGTCTAGAACTACAGCTATTTTACTAACTGCTCTCCTTCCCATCCCTCCACCCTCCTACCCAAAGCCATTTCTACTTTTATAGCCACTGGATTTGACTGACAACAGGAATTTCCTGTTTGGCAGTAGGAAGGGAATGATCACTGAAACACATTAGTTTCATAAACCTTGATGGAACCTAAATAAATAGCTCTTTCTCCTCCCCGGCTGCTGGAGGTCTGAAACCAAGCATGGAAGAAGGAGACTACTGAAGACTACAGGAGGTTCCTGTCCCAGAACAGGAAGGGCGAGAATTGTAAGGGCACATAGGCTGTAGGAAAGTAAGTGTAAAAATACATAGAGGGAGGAGGCAGTAAGCATACAAAGCAACAGGAGAAGGGACACAAAATAAGTCAAGATGGAAGTGGTGCAGTGCAATGGCTGTGGGGCAGCAGTGTTCCAGGAGACATTCTGGAGGCTGCGATGCTGCCCTGTTTGCAGGCACCTCTCTGATCTGAAGGAGGAGGTTGCTCGTCTCCAGACTGACCTGGCTAGTATTGGTGAAACTTCTTCCTCCACCCAGGGACCACCAAGGCCACCACCACTACCTCAGAAGTTGCCAAGAAAGAGGAGCAGATTGACCAAAGAGGGCTCAGGTAGGGAGAGGTTGGTGGAACAGAGGTGCATCCCTCCAGTTGTACCTCTCCACAATTCATATACTGTTCTGGTGAAGAGGGGTTCCTCTATGGAGGCACCTGCAGTGGAGACCAAGAAGGATGCTGGGAACCTCCACAAAGGAGACCCACAGGAGGGTGGCATGAGACCCCACTGGGGAAGAAACTACTCCTGGTGGGGGACTCAATCATTAGAGGGGTAGAAGTGGGGGAGGAAGGGGATAGGGAGGTAAGGTGCCTGCCTGGCACAATGGCTTGAAGGGACAGGAAGTGAATCCTCAGGATTGCGGGCGCAGCTGCACGAGGAAGGGAGCAGCTGGATGTCATTGTCCACCTATGGACAAATGACCTGGCTGTGAATGGGATCAGAGTGGTGCAAGAGGAGTTTGTAGAGTTGGGGAGTGGCCTTAGACAAGTAGCATGTATGGTAACCTTCTTGGAGGTGCTGTCTGTCTATGGTAAGGTTGATGCTAGGGTATCCCGCACCATGGGATTCAATGAATGGTTGAAAAACTGGTGTGGGGCTCAGGGTTTTGGATTCATTGGGGACTGGGGAGCCACCTGGAGGGATGCAGGTCTACACTGGTGCAATGGTCTGCATCTGTCCAGGGGGGATCCAGGATCCTAGGTGATAGGTTTAAATGCTTCATTGGTAAGCATTTAAACTAGCCAAGGGGGAGTTACTGAAAAGGAGAAGGGAAATCCCAGCCTCCCCCCACAAAACACAGTAGTTAGTGAGGTAAACACCAAGGTAGAGAAGTCAGTAGGGAGCAGGACAAGAGTAAATGCAGAAAAAGGCAGTAAGGACAGGGTTGGAGCTAAAAGAGGTAAGGCCATAAAAAAAATGGAAGGTGATGAGTACCAATGCCCACAGTCTGTGTAACAAGCTCCCTGAAATAGTGGCCATGATGGAAGAGGGATGCCTGGATATTGTGGCAGTCACTGAAACATGGTACACAGACAACCATGACTGGGATGTCAACATACCAGGATACACAATCTAAAGGACAGACAGGGTGGGTAAAAGAGGAGGAGGAGTAGCTCTCTATATTAGGGAAGGGATTAAAACAACAGAGCTAAAGAGTAAACAGGAAGCTGATGAGTCACTGTGGGTCATCCTGGAGATAGGAAATGGCACCACAATCTGCATGGGGGTTGCGTTCAGACCCCCATCTCAGGGGGAGAAAATGGACAAAGAAATGATAGACGGCATCCTTAAAATGGCAGAAAAAGGGGAGATATTGTTGATGGGGGACCTGAATACGTCAGATGTTAACTGGAGTACCTTTGCTGCAGGCACATCCAAGAGCAGGGTCATTCTTGATGCCCTACAGGGGGCATGCCTCAGACAGCTAGTGTTGGAACCCACTCAGGAAGGAGCAATGTTAGACCTGGTACTCTCAAATGAGGAAGGAGAAAGGATCTTGAATTTAGAAGTGGGTAGCCATCTGGGAACAAGTGACCACCAAACAGTGTGGTTCACGATAAACACAGCCATAGAATCAAGGCATACAAAAACAAGAGTATTGGACTTTAGGAAGGCTGACTTTGGGAAAATGAGAGAGTTCCAGAAGGAGGAGTGGAGGAACTATGGGGAATAATGAAAACAGCCATTGCAGAGGCAACAAGCCTTTCTGTGAAGCAAATCAACAAAACAAAATGAAGGAAAAAACACTATGGTTCTCAAAAGAGGTGGAAAGGAAGATTAAGGAGAAAAGGAGAGCATTCAGGTAATACAAGGAAACACAGAAGGAGCAGGACAGAGAACTTTATCAGTTAAAGCAGAAGGAGGGAGGGAAGGCAGTCAGAATAGCAAAGGCACAAACTGAGGAAAAGATAGCCAACTCTGTTATGAAGGAGGATAAAACCTTTTATAGGTACATTAGGGATCGAAGAAAGACCAAGGGAGGGATACATAGACTTAATAAAGGGGAAGTAATGTTGGCAGAGAGTGACAGTGAAAAAGCAGGTATACTAAACAAATATTTCTGCTTGTATTCACAAAGGAAGAGGAGGGGGAGGTACTTAAACCAAACAATGGAAACACTCTGGAAACGAGGGTTGATACCAGCCCATTCACAGAAGAAAGGGTTCTGAAAGAACTCTTAAAACTGAAGGTGGACAATGCAATTGGGCCTGATGGAATTCATCCCAGAATTCTAAAAGAACTAAGGGTAGAACTAGTGACATCACTGACTACCCTCTTTAACAAATCATGGGAGGATGGGGTGGTACCTGAGGACTGGAGGAAGGCAGATGTTATTCCACTTCACAAAAGTGGGAGCAGGGCAGAAGCAGGAAACTACAGACCTGTTAGTTTAACCTCAGTGATAGGGAAAATGATGGAATCACTTCTGAAGGAAAGAATTGTTGAGTGCCTAGAGGTCAGAGGGGCACAGGACCCAAGGCAGCATGGATTCACAGTGGGAAGGTCATGTCAGACGAATCTAATAGATTATTTGACTGGGTGACCAAAGTAGTAGATCAGGGAGGGGCTGTGGACATGGCCTACCTAGACTTTAGCAAGGCATCTGACACAGTCCCACACAAAAGATTAATATACAAGTTAGCCAGCCTGGGAGTGGGTCCCAAGACGGAGCCTGGGTAAAGAATTGGCTGGAGAACAGGACACAGAGGGTAACAGTAAATGGAGTCCACTCTGAAGAAAGGGGGGTTACTAGTGGGGTACCGCAGGGTTCAGTACTAGGACCGGTCCTCTTCACAATGTCTTTATAAGTGACATTGCAGAGGGACTGGAAGGAAAAGTATGTCTCTTTGCAGACAACACAAAGATCTGCAACAGAGTTAATAAACAAGGTGGGGTGTAAAGGATGAGAAGGGACTTGACAAGGTTGGATGAATGGTCAAATGTATGGCAGCTTAGATTCAATGCTAAGAAGTGCAAAGTAATGAACCTCAGAAACAAAAACCCAGGGGAAGAGTACACAATGGGGGGTGAGATACTAACAACAACAAAAATGGAAAGAGACCTGGGGGTAGTCATATCAGATTACTTAAAGGTGGGCAAGCAATGTGAGAGGGCAGTAAGGAGGGCTGGGGAGATATTGGGATGCATAGGGAGAGGCATCACCAGTCGAAAACAGGAAGTTGTTATCCGTCTGTAAAGACAGCTAGTGAGACCCCATCTGGAGTACTGCGTGCAGTTCTGGAGACCCAATCTCTGCAAAGACATAGACAGGATGGAGGCAGTCCAGAGAAGGGCAACTAAAATGGTACAGGGTCTGCACCAGAAGACATATGAAGAGATACTTAAGGAGCTTAATATGTATAGCCTCGAGGAAAGGAGGGAGACAGGGGACATGATAGAAACTTTCAAGTACCTCAAGGGTATCAACAAAGTCCAAGAGGGTAGTATCTTTCAGAAAAAGAGGTGTGCAAGAACAAGGGGGCACAATTTGAAGATAGAGTGGGGCGGCTCAGAGGTAATGTGGGGAAGTATTTTTTCATGGAGAGGGTTGTGGATGCATGGAATGGCCTTCCTGAGGAGGTTGTGGAGTCAAAAACAGTGGTAGAATTCAAGAATGCATGGGACTGTCATAAGGCAATTTTTGGGGTTGGGGGTAGGAAGAAGTAGGCTGTTGATTAACCCGTGTCTTCAACTTATCCATTAGGTAGAGAAAGGGGCAGACTGGGTGGGCAAAGCGGTCCTTATCTGCCATCAAATTCTATGTTTCAAGCAGCTGCTTGACTTGAAACCCTACCTACGAACCTATGAACCTATCAGTTTGATACTTACTGTATGTAAGCAATAATACCTGACAGAGTGGGTGGCATTGGACAATACCAGACCGCCCGGGGTGTAAGCCTTATAGCCTCTGGAGGGTCCAGTATTGCTCAATACTGCCAACCTGGAAGGCATTATGATGACTCGTATGTAACATTTTAATTAAACGAAAAAAAATAATTAAAATATATGTAATACAGATAAACATCCATTTTGTTGTAAAGTAGTCTGTGTGCTGCAATATATATTTGCCAGTAGAGGGCACTGCTGTTTAGGATTCTTAATAGCTACATAGAAACATAGACTTTGATGGCAGATAAGGATCACTTGGCCCACCCAGTCTGCCCATGTCCCTACCTACTGGATAAGTTGCAGTCCTAGTTAACCAACAGCCTATTTCCTCCTACCCCCTACTAGAATTTCTTTATGTCTGTCTCATGCATTCTTGAGTTCCCCCACTGTTTCTGACCCCACAACCTCTTCAGGAAAGCTGTTCCATGCATCCACCACCCTCTCTGTGAAAAAATACTTCCTTACGTTGTCCCTGAGCCATTCCCCCTCTATCTTCAAATTGTGCCCCCTTGTTCTTGCACATCTTTTTTTCTGAAAGATGCTACCCTCTTGGATTTTGTTGATTCTCTTGAGGTACTTGAAAGTTTCTATCATGCCCTCCCTCTCCCTCCTCTTCGTATGGCGTCTGGTGCAGACCCTGCACCATTTTAGTTGCCCTCCTCTGGACTGCTTCCATCATGTCTATGTCCTTGCAGAGATGGGTCTCCAGAACTGCATGCAGTGATCCAGATGGGGTCTCACCAAATATCTGTACAGAGGGATAACAACTTCTTGTTTTCTACTGGTGATGCCTCTCCCTATGTATCCCAGTATCCCCCAGCCGTCCTTACTGCCTTCTCACCTCTATCTCTGTCTCTGGTACTATTGTTTAGGGTTCACTCTTTCTGTAACATTGATTCCATGGCTGTGTCTGTTCCTATGGTGTGATGCCCTCCCCATGTCTATCAGCATTGCAAGAAACCATTTTGTATTACTTCTGGGGAGCCAGGAGCCTACTGAGGAGCTGCTGTGTATTGTAAAAGAAGATTCCTCATTGCTCGTGGTCAGGATGGTTGTGGACAGGCAGCTATCAGGGTCAGACAGGTAGACCGAGGCAGGATGGTTATTTTCACAGAAATGAACACAAGAAGGTATTTAAATATTAGAAAATGGCAATGGATATGTTAATCATTATAAAATACTGTGAAGAATGGCTGAATATATTGGGATTCTTTATGTATGTGTAGTGGGCGAATGGGGAGGGGGGTGTAGAGCAGAGCAGGGTGGCGCGGCTTGAACATGTGAGCCAGGGTGACTGTGGAGCAATTTCAAATGAAGATTTTGATAAGAAAGAAGTGTTTGGGGAAAATAAAGGTGCTGTTCATTAAGGTGGCTAACAATCCTTAACTGTGCAGTTCACTTGTGGGGTGGGGGGGGGGATTTGCTCACTGCTCTCTTACCGAGTCGGAAAAAATGACAGCTAGTAAACTTTCAATTTCAAACCGGCACAGGGATACCAGTCTGACACTGTGCAGCTGGTACTTTTTTTGACAGTGCTTTATTGAAAAATAGATGCACAGCAATGGAATCCTGCTAGTCAATCAGGAAGCTAGGATTTCCATTGCCATTTTCAAATAGGTAATTTGTACCCCATATATGACTCTCATATTGTAAGAGTTCACATTATTATTTATGATTTTTTTCACAAAAGTCCTACTGTTACTTCCCTAAGTTTTAACATATTGATGCTTCAGTTGGTTTTAGGTTTCTTAGGTTTAAATTGTTTGTTTTTGTTTTATTATCTTTTTTTTATTTATTGAGTAAATCAGATTTACAACTTTTGAGTCAAAGACTCATTTACAAGGGCTCCTCGTCATAATACAAAACATCAACATAGTATAAAACATCAAATTAGCATGTAGTATACAATAATACAAAGTTGTAAAGGAAACACAGGATATGAACAGTACATATGACAATGAGGGTGGTGCCTATACAATTGGGTAGCTATACAAGTCCGTCTAAGGAGCATGTAAGTGTCAATGTACAGTTCAGGTAGTAAGGAGGGTGCGGTCTAAACATTCAAGAAGCTATTCAGGCCTGGTTAAGACGCTAGTAATTGCCATGATGCAAGCAGTTGAGAAGCAGACTTTGACATTTACACAGTCAGTCTTGTGTTGAGAATAAACAGCAGTAGGGTACAGAGCACTTTAGTCCCAAACTTATTCCATGAGGTATAGGTGATACTCATGGTCTATGTACACCTGCTGACACCTGCATCCCAGCTCTACTACTGAGACAGGACCAGGTAGGCATGGCCAGTGCCCAGCAGCCAGGTGTTGGTGGTACTATGTAGCAGCCCATACTAGCCGGTGCACTGGCAGCGGTGGGTGGAGAGTATGTGGTCTTTGAGGGCTATTTTGAATGGGCTTAGTCTGGCGACAGAGGTAACAGCTGTGGGGAGCTCATTGTATCATAGCGGTAAAAGGACCTTTGGGCTAGTGGGGTTGCAACCCTGGGAAGAACCCATATCAATTTATTAGCCAAGCGGGTATTAGCTGAGGCATGAACAGAGCAGAGGGAGGCAGAAACACCAAGAGGGGGTTAGAACTAGCTGAATTTTTTTGGTGAGGAGACATGTTTGGTAATGGACTCTTTCATCTAGAGTGAGGGTATTTGTTAGGGCATACAGGGTACAGCTGTGGGTACGCCTGTCTACCCCAGTGAGGAGTCTGCATGCTTTGTTGATGGCTAAGTGGATTTTATTTAAAGCCATGCAGTCAGCGGCTGCGTATACGGTTAATTCATAATCTACTAGAGAGAGAACAGAGGAGGTGACCGCAAAGTTAAGGACCTCTGGGGGCAGGCAGTCTCTATGCTGATACAGTAGTCCTGTGAAAATATTTATGGCTGAGGAGAGGTTATTGATAGGTGGGTGGAATGAGAGGCTGGGATCAAATGTATGGCCCAAGTATTTATAGGTATGGACCTGTTCCAGTGGGAGGAGTGCTTTGGAAAAGATTTTTAGTTGGGCATCAAAGTTCTTGCTTTGCCGGTGGGCAAAGAGCATTGACTTAGTCAATTTTACATTGATCACCAGTCTGTGGTCAGTGAACCAGTTTTCGATGTAGTTGAAGGCACATTGCAGGGAGGACTGTAGGACTGTGGGATCTGGGTGGGTGGCAAACAGTACCGCATCATCTGCATAGAGCAGAAGTTTACTTGGGTAGGCTTTTGGCAGGGTGTTCAGGAAGATGCTGAATAATAATGTACAGAGGATGGAACCCTGGGGAACCCCAGAGCAGACAGGCAGAGTAACCAAGAGAGTGTTGTTTATCGTCACACATTAGGACCTATCTCAAAGGTAACTTGCAAACCATGTGGTGGGTCTAGGGGACAGCCCGGTGAGGTGGAGAGTATTTAGGAGCAAAGGTGTGTGAGACAGTATCGAAAGCTTTCGACAGGTCTATAAATACAACTCCTGCTAGGTGTTTCTTATCCAGGGCATTGTGCAATGAGTTAGAGAACTCTGTGAGGGCAGTTGTTGTGCTCTGCCCTGTTCTAAAGCCATGTTGTTCTCTACATAGTATGTTGTGTGCAAGCAGGTAGTCGGTGAATTGGGTGGCAACATTTTTTTCCAGGGCTTTTGAGAGGGGTGGAAGAATGGAGATGGGCCGGTAATTATTGGGTGAGGTGGGGTCACCATTCTTCAATATTGGTGTAATAGTGGCCATCGTCCAGTCAGTTGGAAACTGCTGTAGACATAGGGAGAGGTTAAGGAGATCAGTCAGTGGTGAGAGTACAGAGTCTAGCACCAAGTTAAAGATTTTCATATAAAAGGAGTCTTTGAAGTAGTTTGAACCAACAAGGGCATTTGGAAGGTATGGCCTTGCTTCACTCATTGTAATAACCCTGAGGTGGAAGGGGGGGAAGGCATTGTTTGGCTCAGGGGTCATAGGGGTGGGATCGAAGAAGTTGTTTGGAAGGATTGCACTCAGATCAGAAAATGCAGCATTTAGGCAACTGGCGATGGTAAGTGGGTCCGAGGTGTAATCATTGTTGACAGTTAGCTGGGAGGGGGTGGCATCCTGGCTTTTCTATTCAGTTCTTTTAGGTTGTCCCAGAACAACTTTGCATTCCCCCTGGAGGAGGCGAGGGTAGTTTTATAGTAGTCTGATTTGGCTGTCCTTATGGCCCATGTGCAACTATTGCAAGCCGCCTTGTAGGCGAGCTTGTCCGCCATAAGCACCCCTGAAGCAACTGCTTTGTGCCAGAGATTGTCACGGTTCTTTAGTTGCTGAAGCAGGGCTGGGGAGACCCGGGGACATTGTGTTTTTTGGATTGTACCTTTGTGAGTGGTGCAAATCTATCACACACATTGTTGAACGTGCGGGTGAAGTAATCTAGGGCTCCATCTATGGAAGGGGAGTTGCTGATAGGGGACCAATCACGTCGGGCTGGGTGTCTCTTTAGTTTAGTGAGGCCTCCTGGTTGGAAGCTGCGTTGGGTAAAATTGTTTGGTTGTGGTATTTGCTGCTGACAGGACTTGGTGAAGAGGATAGGGGCGTGGTCGTTTAATGAATCTGAAAGAACAATCAGGTTAGAAATTTTGTTTGGACAACTGGTGAGTAGCAGGTTGATCAGGGTGCAAGATCCAGTTCTGGGATTCACCCTGGTTAGCTAATTGACTAACTGGGCCAGGTCTAGAGCAAAAAGGGTGTCTTTTATAGGGGAGGCTGAGCTCGACAGCCAGTTCACATGAAAATCCTCTAGTATAATGTGCTCAGTTTTGGGAGGGAAGCTGGAGATAAAGTTGGCCAGGGACTGAAAGGCTGCAACTTAGTTTCTTGGTGGGATGTAAGCCACGGTAATGGTAACAGGGGCTCTGGAGGGGTCTGGTGTGAGTTGTATTGTCAGGGCTTGTGCCCTGTGATCCAGGAAGGGAGCCAGTGGGTTTTGGCAAAACAGGGAGTCTCGGATGTAAAATGCACCCCCCCTCATCATTTGCCAATTCTGTCAGCTCTAAAAAGGGTGAAGCCTGGGAGTGCGACAAAAGTGTCAGGGGTCTTCTTTGACTGCCAGGTTTCTGTGAGGGCTAGCACATCCGGTTGATGCTGCAGCATCAAGCGTTGTAGTGGTGCCACCTTCTTAGGCAAGCTGCAGATATTCATTGCAGCCATTCTTAGCCTGTGGTGTGAGGTGCTAGAGTTGTACGAGAAGGGACCCAGATTGGGATGCACATTGCCTGAAATTAGAAGCAGTAAAGCAAATATTCCGAGGAGGAGAGCGGCATGATGCTTCTTAACAGGTGTGCCGCATGAACGAGGAATGGTCAGAGAGGTGAAAGTGGGGAAGGAGAGGAATGTAATTTGACATGACAGGTGGTGGTGGAAGGTGACAGCTGGGAGATGAGTAGGGGGGAGGACAAGTGAGCTATTGTGAATGGGAGAGTAGGTGGGAGCCAAAGTTGTGTAGGAGTGGTGTCAGCAGATTGAGCCATGGGTGAAGAACTAGGCAGTCCCTGGTAGAGGAGGATGACTGAGTTCAAGATTAATATGAGCATTTTAGAGCAAGAAATAGTGAGCTGAGGGCAGAGAGAGATACCAGGGTTTAGAGAAGCAGAGGAAGTTGCCTCTTACATTATTTCATAATATTCCTTATAACAGTTATTATTATATAAGGTTTCCTTTGAGTGAGTCTTAAAACAGTGTATTTTGAGTGTCATTTGTTTCAATTTTTTCGTGGTATTCATTATCTTTCTTACTGTATATGTTGTAAATAAATTCATAAATTTGACTTGGGGAAAACAAGGAGGGCAGGTTCTTTTCTATAGACCTACTGTAGTGCCCCAAAGTGTGGGGGCACCACAGAAAAAAGGGGGAGTAATTAATAGGATAGCATGCCCCAGGGTCTCCTACGTTTGTGGGCATGAAGGGCAGAAAGAGGGCAGTGTGTAGGGGCCCCTTGTCAGTGCCCCCCCCAGAAAGGCCATGCAGGGCAGCATCTTAAAAGTAAAATTGAGTTTTCTTGCTCCCTGCTGCCTTGCCCTGCTTCATTCTACCCCCCCCCTCCCCAAGCAGGCAGCATGAGTAGTGGGCAACCATGCACTGGGACTGCTGTCCCTGTCCAACACATGGTGCCCTGTTTTGAAAAATAATTAATGTCGGGTTGGGCACGGGCTCAGGGTTCTAGAAAGAGAATCCCTAGTGTCCTTTTGAAAGGAGAATCATTTCTCCTGGCAGTTCAGGCTGGTGTTGAGAGGAGGAGGTCACCATAAACTTAGTGGAGAACGTGGAAGGCTTACCTGGGATTAAAGCCGTTCTCTGAGGTTGTCTGGGTGCCTTAGCACCTGCTTCCCCAGTGAAAATCACTGTTCCTGCTCTGGTGTCCCGGTCTGGTGATCGTGTGGTGGTCAAGTCCGGCGGTTGGTGCTGCAGAAGAAGAAGGTCATGGTTCCCTGTGGTCAGTGTTGGCTCACTTTTGTGCTGTCTTTTATTTTATTAGTGCCTGTTTTAAAAAAAGCAATAGTCGGTCCCTCGTCGGTGGCAGAGAAGAGCCACATTGTGACTAAAGAAAGTTGTCGGCTCTCCCAGGGTCGCCTTGCCATCTGCCGCATCACCTGTCCCCTTGCAGTGGTCTTCCCTCCCTCTGCCTACATCCCTCCTCCCTGTAGCAGCTTCACCCCAGGCTGGGGGAGTGAGTCAGCGGCAGCACATTGAAGAGTGCTGGCCACATGAAACATTAAAAAAAAAATGTCAAATTGTCTAAAGCACTCCGAGCGCTAGAGATGGGGCAGGCTAGAGGGCCAGGCTACATTTAAATATCCAGGGCATGGCGATGCTCAGGGGAGGGGGCCTAGCCTAAAGACCCATAACAGACTTAATTAAATACTCATATCGGGGCAGAACAAGGGAGGAGGCAGGCCGCAGGATTGGCTGAGAGGCCTAGATCTGGCCCAGGGATTTAAAGGGGCAACCAGGCTGAATAGTATTTTAAAAGGGCAGCTTGTAGGCCCAAAATTTAAGGTGGCAAAGGCAAGCCCCACATTAAGGAAGGGGCCCAGCAGAGTAGGCCCAGCATCATTTAAAGGGTCATTCTGCCCAAGTATTTAAAGGGGCAAGCTTAGGCCCTAGTTAAAGGGGCATCCCTGGCCCAGCACTTTACAGAGACCTAGCAGGGTAGGCCATCAGTTAAAGGGGCCTAGTTTAGGCAAGGCCCACAGCTTGTGAGAGGGCATATCTAGCCCCAGTTATCCTTTAGATTTCCCTGCAAACCCCTGTCCCAGTCACTTAGTGGGGTCCATTTAGTCCAGAGTTTCAGCAGTTGTTTCTGGGGGTTCCCTGGTCTATTGTTAGTGTATTGGGATAGCAACTGTGGTCACATAGTTTGGGAAGGGGGTTTTAAAATATTTCCCACCTTCAGACCGTTCCATAGGGACGGCTGAGGCAGAAGTTAACTAACAGCTCCTTTAAAGAAGCTAGTAGTATCTCTCATTGGGCAATCAGGCAGTTAGTTTAAATGGGCAATTGGATATCCAGTTCAGCAAAGAATCTGCAACTGCTTGTGCTGTTTACTGACTGTCAGTTCATTGAACTGTTTATTGCATGCAAGCCTTTGAATTTTTCTGCAAATTGCCAAGTACTAAGACTGTTTTATTGTTGGCTGATTTCCTGGACTGCCTTAGGGTTATTGCCCTAGCATCAAACAATTGCCCCTGAATTGAATAATTGCTTCAGAATTGAATACTTGCCCCGGATTGGATTATCTGTCCCTGCTTCCGTCAGATTTACCCCTGGAACTGTACAATTGCCCCAGATTGGGTTCTTTGCCTCTGTTTCTGGCACGTTTACCCCTGGAACTCTACAATTACCTCAGATTGGGTTATTTACCCCTGCCCTTGGCAAATTTACCCCTGCAACCAGACAAGTGCCCCAGGCATTGCTGAATTGCCCCAGTGCAATTTTCCAGTGCATCAACCAGCCTCAAGTGTTACACACTTCTGTGTATGGACTAAATCCTTTGCCACAACACTATCCTACAGTGTTTCATGTAACAGTACCTTAACAGAATCAGTCTCTGTCCAGAGAAAGAAAACTTCCAGCATCATTCTTCTCCAACTTTCACCAGCTCCATGTCAGTGGTCTCAGTCAGAATCTTCTTTGCCAGACTGTGCCTATCCTGGAAGAGCTTCAGCTAAAATCCCTGGTTGTTCACTGCTAGTTGTAGTCCGTCGAAGCCCAGTGTGGAGTCGCAGCTGCCGTTTCTTGTTTTCTTTGGTTCTTGGTCCACATGCTTCAATGTTGGCAGTCCTCAGAGTGTACTTATCCTGGAATAACCCTGTTTACATGCCTTGGACATTCGCTGCTAGTCGTAGTTGTCGAAGCCCAGTGTGATTCACGGTTGCCGTTTTCTTGTTTCCTGCTCCCAGTTCTGGATACTTCAAGATCTTCTATCTTCACCCTGTTTTCTTCTCATTCCTGCTTGTACCAGAACCTCCAGCAGCTTCATCCAGTTCTTGGCAGTCCTCCAGTGGGCTCTCTACTGAAGACTCCTCAGCTGCTGCATCCTATTCTTGATAGTCCTCCAGTGGGCTCTGCACCAGAGAATCTTCAGTGGCTTCATTCTGTCTCTGGCAACTGCTGAGAGGGTTTTGTGCTGGGGAACCTTCAGCAGCTTGTCTTGTTTTGGCAGCCCATCTGAGGGTTTGGTGCCCGTACCCATCCTGCACCTCATTTCTTCTGGCAGTCCTCCAGTGGGTTGTTGCCAGGAGCATATTGTCAGTGTCAGTGGCATAGTGTCAGTGGCTTAGCAGGTAGCACACTCGCCTATGAGGCTGGGAGATGAGAAGGCTGTGGGTTCTATTGCCACACCAGGCACTTGGGTTAATATCCCAATATTGACACTGTAGTACAGCATGAGGAGGGTGCTGCACTCCTGAGGTGCCATTTTTTGGATGAGACGTTAAACCAAGGTCCCATCTGCCTGTTCTGGTGGTAGTTCAGGTGGATGTTAATGATCCCATGGCACTTCTCGGAAAAAGTAGACAAATTTTCCCCGGTGCCCTGGCCAAATTTCCCCCCTTTCACTAAAAATACAACCAACAGCTTAATCTAGTTCAAAGTCAGTTGGCTTTCATCTCTACCACTCAATTCTTGTTTCAAATGAAATTCGAGCATGGGCCTAACATGAACGATAGAGAAGAGCAACCAATAAGTGGGGCTTACAAAAGATTAAGAGTAAAAAATTGTTTGAAACAAGGATTGAGCAGGATGGATTTTGGAAATAAGCAGCACAAATGAAAGAAATAATTATCAGGAAAACTAAACATTAAGTTTTGAAAAGGCACCTCCTGAGGAAGCCAATTTTAGTTTGTGAAACATAGAGGATATGGGCCTGAAAATACAATAAAAGAATATAATTTTTGGATGAGAAATGACCTGTCTACTTGTGTGAACTTTCTTGCCCCCCTCCCCCCCCTTGGAAAGAAAGAGTCAGATTTGCTGGACACATCGGGAGAGGCGGCACAGTGAAGGAATGAATTTTATGGTTACATTCCCCATGGACTATCAGGAGTTATTCTGGAACTTTTTTGTTTTCATCTGTACCCCCTTCCCCGGGTCATGCCTGAAAATAGGCAGAATTTGTCTAGTGCACTTACCCGGTAAACAAAAACTAAATTAATAAATAAATATTCAATTTGTTCTCTCATACCGGCAGCCTAGGAGACAGTGGGTTTTATGCCGTTGAACACATGGTCTGTTTACAAACCTCTCATGACCCCAGTGCCTCTTATAGGTCTGCACTGTGGCAACCGTTCTGTGCTTAGTAGGAATTTCCTCTCTTCTTCTCCCCCCTTCTGCTTCATCAACATCTCAACTGTGCGCACGAAGACCTCTGCTGAAGATAGACTCTGGTGTGTGTATGAATTCATGTTGTTGAAATTGTACTGTGTAATCTGATGCTGTAAGAGTTCTCTTAGGGATAGTAACTGTACCATGGTACCACAACCAAAGTACTAGGGGTAGAGTCAAATATAGTGGCACTAGGCCAATGTGCACCTCATAGATCTTCCAGGATCCTGGTTTAGTAACCAGTTTAGTGATTTCGATTCTAGTACATGAAAAGTAGTGCTTGTTGTTATGTTTACCTGCTGATAAACTTGATTACCCCACTTCCCTTGTGACCATGTCAACCTACCCCTGTTTTCTTGAATAAAGCCCATCAGGCATTAAACTCAAAGGCCGACTACTGCCTCTCCTTGTTGGGTGATTCCATCCACTCACACCGATTCAGCCTTTAGTGTCCCTTTGCCATCACACCTGCTTAGGGTGACACTGGTTCTGCTAGTGAGACGGTTATGTCCACATCTTCGGAGTGAAGAACTGAGAAGTCTACCATAGCAGCACCATCACACTCTCTAACCAGTGTTGTACCATATACTCACTATTTCAATGGTCAGTTATAATATGGCCAAAAATATGGGTACGTTACATTAACCATCTAATGTACAAATGCCATTTAACAATTAGCAGGCAGCTATCATTCAGTAGGTGCTGGTGCTAAGGAGGATGACAACAATGCTGGTGGCAATTAAGTGGACACAGAGGATGGTGGATTTTTAAATTAGATTTGCATGTCCTAGTAATCCACTGGATCATGGAGAAACACATATACATATATATATATATAGTATAGTATAGTGGCATGGTAGTGCCACTATAGTTAGAGTTGAGGAGCCATTTTAAGGTTAAAGGTTCAAATTTTGCATCTTAATAACTTTGCCACCGTTAAATGGATTTGACTGAAATTTGGTATGCATGATTGGGCATGGTAGATCTTGGGATCTGCCAAGTTTTGTACCAGTTGGATATACAGCTGCAGAGTTATTAAGCACCAACAAAATTGCGTTTATGCTTTTTTGTGAATTCTTTTCTCTCATCTACAAGTCGCCCAGTTTGAGCGACTGGTCCGAAAACTTCAGGGAATGTGCAGCTGGGGTGCCCAATGTGTCTTTTGAAGATTTTGTGAAAACGTATTAAACAGTTCAGACGTTATTCAAAAAACAAGTTCCTATTATAAGTCAATGGGAAAAGTTAAAAAGTTTGAAAGTGTCGCAAATGCAGTTTTTACTTTCGCAAATGGCCCTTTTACTGTCGCAAATCTGCCATTTTGTTTTCAGTTGGTCATCAGAAAAATGCTTGGCATTGAAATTTGGGACCCTCTAGCAACCTAATTATTTTTGTATTCACCTAGTCGGACCCTGAGGATGCTAGGCTTGTCTTTATTTTGGGGTAAAACACCCCACAAATATGTTTTTCACATTTCTGGAAAAAGTACTTTCACAAAGAACTTTCACATTTGCGACACTGTTGCATTAATTTGCGAAAGCTTTCGCAAAGTTCGACAGTACTTTTCCAGGCTGTGGCAAAATGACAGCAATTCTTTGCCACCCTGCTGCAAAAGAACGGTTTGGTCTTTTGAGCTGAAATTTGGAGGGATCTCAGACAAAATCTCACAGATGTGCCTTTCAGGGTTTTGGTGAAAAAATATTACAGGGCAGCAAAGTTACGGTACTCCGAAGTTGACACTTTTTCCCATAGACTAACATTGCAGTGTCCGCTGCATGACAGGAATTCTTTGCCACCCTGCTGCAAAATAACAGTTTGCTCTTTTACACTGAAATTTGGAGGGCAAAAAGCCAATATCCCACAGATGTGCCTTTTGATGGATTGGTGAAAAAATATTACAGGGAGGCAAAGTTATGGCACTCTGAAATTCTCTTTTTTTCCCCATAGGATAACATTACGGTGTTCACTGCGACTTTCAGGCCCGTATCTCGGAAACGGTGCGAGATACGGACTTTTCGTTGGAAAAATGCTTGGCCCCCTAGTAGAGGTTAAGTACAAATCTAGCCAGGAAAAGTCATAAATCAGATGACTTTAAAAAAAATTTTCTACGTCGTGTGGTTCCTGAGATATAAGCAATTTAGTATTCCAACTCCTCATTTTCTGCTCCGAGAACCATTATTATGCATACATTCTTTGTTCTCACTGTCTTTCTCTATGCAGCTTTTGGGGAAAACCAGCCTGTGTGCTTACATTACTGTCCATACCACTTCTGCTTGCTGTTTCTCTACCGTTTAAACACTATTCCCATCTCGCCACCTTGTCGTTACCCTTTACATTTTCATTTTCGTTTGCGCTTGTGTTTGTGTTATTTTAACCATTTGTGTCTACAGTACTGTTTATCTTTGTGTTTCACTTTGCGTCACCATGTGCATTACCATTTGCATTTGCGGGCACCGTGTTACTATGTGACAAGACATCACGTGGTGGGAGCACTCCCACCGCCGCATTACATTCACTATTTCTTAGACTAATTCTCAAAAAGAAGGGAAATTAGAGGCAAAAAACTCCATTTAATGCATTAGTTAGGGTTGTTCCATAGTGACAAAAGCGAGGAAACTCGGTGTTAGGGTTGAAAGCCCCCCTAGGACCCCTCCGCCCACACCCCCAACTGGCATCGGGGTGCGCATTGGAGTTGTCGGTCCTATCTCTCACCCCATTCTCCTATACCTCTGCTTCTTCACACATCTGATGGGGTGAGAGTTAGGGCCGGCAATCTCAATGCCCACCCCGATGCTGGTGGGAGTGTGTGGGCGGAGGTTCTGGGGGCTTAACCTAACACCGACTTCCTCACTTTTTGTCGGGTGTGGAACAACCCTAACTAATGCATTAAACTGATTTTTTGTTTCTAATATATCTATATACATATATATTTTAATTTAAAATGTTTTTCTTGCTGCCCAGCCATTAATATCCACCCTGGTCATGGCACCCCGAACTTCCACCTCCCATATAGCCTGCACTCACCTGGTCACCCCTGGCTTACCACCCAGAGGGTGGGGTCACTGCATTGCCTCCCAAATTACAGTGCCGTGAAACTGTGACTAGTTGGGAGAGCCGATGGGGGCCTAATTGAAGCCCGGAGCAGTGCCCATGCTGTGTGATGACCCAGCTTCTGCCTGGTGTTGCTTGTGCACTGAGCACACACCACCCTTTCCCCTGGAGAAGGAGAGTAGTCCAAGGGATGCTCAATCTTTTTCCCCCCAGCTGGCCATCCAACAACCTGGGAGCATTCCCAAACCCCGGTCACCAACGTCGAAAGTGGAAATCCAAATGCTGAGCTGGCAGGCCGGCCAGAAACATATATTTTTATTTATTTATTTATTTAAATAAAGGGTTCTGTGCAAAGAAAGCTATCAATGTTCTGGATCTCTTGTTCTGCATAGGGCCCAGTCACATGCTTTGTGCAGAGCCTGGAAAGCCCTGCACAAAGAAAATTATAATGATCTCTTGCTTCATACTGGGCCCTGTGTAAAGAAATGTATGACCATTTCTGCAGCCCCATATTAAAAGTTATAGTTGCCTAACTCCAATCAGTACACATATGACACATGGGCTTGATCCTGTACCATGTATTTTTATCACAAAGTTGGAGGCTGGGGGATAGGGCAAGAATTAGGGTTGAAGACCCCATGGAATATTACACCACTGATTGGCCAAGTCTACTGAGACTCCAAACCCTATTTTTTTCATTTTCTCACTTTGTGCGCTGTATGTTCTTCAACCCTAATGTCTGCATTAATGTCATTTTTTTGCAATATATACATATAAACATACATACTGTATATATATATATGTATATATTTTATATATATATATGTATATATGTATATATATATATATATATATATATATATATAGATAGATAGATAGATATATAAAAAAGCCACTGCAGGGCATGTGGTTGCACTGTGATATACGCATGCCTTGGTGTGCTTTCGACCACCCAAGGCATGCGTATATCAGAGTATGACCACACGTCCTGTAGTGGGTTATCTATTTTATGAAATGGCCACAAATATCGTGGGAGGGGGAGTAACAGTAGTTCCTGTACAAATAAATATTTAATACGCAGTAGGTGATCTGGTTGCAGAAATAAATATTTAATTAGCAGTAGGTGATCTTGTTGATCCTGCTATGACTGTAATATGTTTTTTAAGTTTTAGGTGATATTTATCTGATTGATCCTACCTTGGTTTGTGTAGAAAATAATGATGTGTAATGTATCTGGTTGATCCTGCCATTTTCACTTTCTGTTCTGTTTTAAATACTTTCACACATGTCCAGTAGCATGACCGGGTGGTGTTTATTCTAAAAAATGGAGGTTATGGCAGAGTTTAAATTAAGGTATCTTTTGTCTAAAAAACATGTACATTTTTTTTTTAAGTGAAGGTTATGCCGTTTTTTTCTCAGTGAAGCCGCCAACTGTAAAAGGAAGACAGCCAGTGAGTCGGCGACTTCAGAAGTGAAGACACAAGTTAAAGTAACACTAGCTCACGCTTGCATCTTCCCTTTTGAAGCTGCCAACTCGCTCACTCTCCTTCCTCTACAGTTGGCAGCTTCACTGAGGAAAAGAAACGACAAAACCTTCAACTAAAAAACAAGTGTACATGTTTTTTACACAAAAAATACCTTATTTTGAATGCCTGCCACAATGTCCATTACCAGAATAAACACCACTCGGTAACGCTATGGGACATGTATGAAAGTGAAAGTATTTAAAATGGGAGAGATGGTGAAAATGCCAGGATCAACCAGACAAGTTTTTTGAAGCATGTTGATGGTTAAAATGTAAGAAATGTATGGTAGGATCCACCTGATGAGAACAGTGTGGGTCAGCTGTATTGATTTACTGTGGGTGTTAGTGCCAGGATGTTTGTGGCAGCCTGCCTATGCTATGCTAGGTGTGTTTGTGTCTGTGTGTGTGGCAGCCTTTCTGTGCCAGGTGTGGAGTGATCTCATTACTGGTGAGAAGGCTCTAAGGACTGGAAAGAAGCTGGAAAGTAGTACAGGAATGCAGTCGTGCTGGGAGGCGTGCAGTCTTTGTGGAATAATGCACTGTCATGTGACATGTTTGGGCCAATCAAGATACTGGATTATCACTGATTTTTCTTACCTATTTTATAAATATATATAGACTGTATATCTATATATATATATATATATATATATATATGTATATAGATAGACTATATATATATCTAGATGTGATCTGCAAAAATTGACACTAATGCACAATTACAGTTAAAGCATCAAAAGTAGGGAAATGTGACCGTAGGGTTCCCAAGTCTAAGACCCCGCCCCATCCTGTATGCAGGAACAGGCCTACTAGGGAATGTGCTAGGATGTGACAGGCACCCATTGATTTTTTTAAAGTCTTTGCATTGGACCTTATGGATCTACTGCTGGATATGCTGGGAAAGACCCTGGAGATGGGTGTGCTCCCCTCTCCATGCTGTCTGCCACTATCACTGTGCTTCCAAAGCAGGGTAAGGGTGTCACTCTTTGTGCATCTTACAGACCTATCTCACTTTTAACAACTGACTACAAAGTTGTGGCCAAAGTTTTTCAATCCCACCTAGAGTCTATTTTACCTTCCAGTATTCACCCTGACCAAGCTGAGTTTGTTAAAGGAGGCAGGGGAAACATAATATAAATAGGAACCTGGATATAATGTACACCTGCTCAAGAAATTCAGCTCACCATGGGGCAGTGGTCCACTCTCTCATACTAGAATACGACTCTCTCTCCAGTCATAAGATAAACTGGATCAAGAGTTTGGTGATGCTGGTGAGAAAGCTCTATAGGGCCCAGCTAGTCAACAACACAATGAGATTCCAGCTGGTCGACCACATAAAATGCCTTGGGGTCATCATACCCTCAATGTTAAATCTGCTATATAGGAAAATCTTTAAGTCACTCCTAGTCACAGGCAGAAAAGACATTGGGAATGCTGGGAGTAGTGCAGTGCAGTGACCATGGGGTAGAAGTCTTCAGAGCAATCTTTCAGAGACTGCAATGATGCCCCATCTGAACTCACCTATCTGGGTTGAGACAGGAGGTTGCCAGACTCCAGGACAAGTTGGTTGGGATTAGGGTGACCTCTTCCCCCACCCAGAGGCTACCAAGTCTGCTACTGTTGCTCAGAGGATGCCAGCGAGGAGGTATGGCTGGGCTGTGGTGGGCTCGGGATGGCTGGTTAAAACACATTCCTGAGCTAGTACTGCTACACAATTTCTATGCTACTTTGGTGATGCAGGACTGCCAGTAGAGGCACCTGTGGTAGAAGCCAGGGAGGATGTGTGGGTCCTCCGTAATAGAGATGTCAAGTGTGGTGGAAGAGGACCCCAGTGGGTGAGGAAGCAACTTCTAGTGGGGGACTCAATTATGGGGGGATAGATTTGGAAATGGGAAAGGGATGGGAGAGGGAGGTTAAGTACCAACATGCAGCATGACCCAGAGGGATGGGAAGCAGATCCTAAGGATCGTTACAGCAGTAGGATGGGAGGAAGAACTAGATGTTATTGTCCACCTGGGGACTAATGACCTGGCTAGGGATAGGGCTGGGATAGTGCAGCGGGAGTTTAGGGAGATGGAGAGGAGTCTTAATAGGCAGCATGCTCAGTGGCTTTTGCTGAGGTGTTGCCTGTGTATGAGAAGGGGAAGACAGAGATCTCTGCACCAGGAGCTTCAACTCATGGTTGAAGGAATGGTGCAGAGATAAGAGGTTTGGCTATATTGGGGACTGGGGACCCACCTGGGAGGATAATGGCCTATGCAGGGTGATGGTGTACAGCATGGAGACCACATTAGTGTGAGTGCTGAATGACCTGCTCAGGCAAGGGATAGGGGAGAGTGACCTATTCTCATCCTCCTCAATCTCCCATCAGCATTTGACACTGTGGATCATGGGATGATGTTGGACTGGCTGAGGGAGTATTTTGTACTCACTTGCAAGGTCATCAACTGGTCTGAGTCCTTCCTCCAAGGCAGATCCTGAAGGGTGGTTTGGGGGAATTATTCCTCCAGCCCAGTGGCCCTGTCCTGTGGAGTGCCCAAGGCTCAGTCCTCTATCCCATGTTATTTGCACTATACATGCTGCCCCTGGGTGAGGTCATAAGATTGTTTGGGATTGGGTTTCATTGCTATGCAGACGAAACCCACATCAAATGCATCAACGTGCTGAATAAATGCTTGTCCAAGATCTGTATGTGGATGTTGTCTAATTGGTTGGGACTCAGCCAGGAGAAGAAAGTGACAAGACTTTCTATAGATACATTAGTGAAAGAAGAAAGTCCAGAGGGGGTATTGCTAAGCTCAAAAGAGAAAAGGGGGCATGTGAGGAGGAGGAGGATGCTGTAAAAGCATTTATCCTACATAGATACCTTTGCTCAGTATTTACTGAAGAAAAGGTAGGGCAGGGCCCACAGCTCAGTACCATGGACACGGGGGAAGGAGGTGAGCACTACTTCCTTCACACAAGAAAGGGTCCTACAAGAGCTCGCTAAGCTCAGGGTGGACAAAGCAATGGGACCTGATAGCATACATCCCAGGGTACTTAAGGAGCAAAGGGTGGAACTAGCAGAGCCATTAGCAGAACTGTTTAGTGAGTCTCTAAGCACAGGACAGGTCCCAGAAGACTGGAGAAGGGCTCATGTGATCCCGCTCCACAAGAGTGGTAGCAGGGAGGAGGCAGGGAACTACAGACCAGTCAGTCTTACCTCAGTAGTGGGCAAGATTATGGAGGCTCTCCTTAAGGAAAGGATAGTGCAACACTGGAATCCATAGGTGCACAGGATCCAAGACAGCATGGGTTTACAAAAGGAAGGTCCTGTTAAACTAATCTCATAGATTTCTTTGACTGGGTAACCAGAGTGGTGGACCAAGGGGGAGCAGTTGATGTTGCCTACCTTGACTTCAGCAAAGCTTTCAACACTGTTCCATATAGAAGATTGATAAATAAGCTGGGTAGGCTTGGGGTGGGTCAGAAGTTGGTCAACTGGGTGGCAAACTGGTTGACGGGCAGAAAACAGAGAGTTGTGTAAATGGTATACAGTCAGAAGAGATGCAAGTCACAAGTGGGGTACCTCTGGGGATCAGTCCTGAGGCCAGTCCTCTTCAATATCTTCATTAGTGACATTGCAGATGGACTAGAGGGTAAGGCTTGTCTGTTTGCAGATGACACCAAGATCTGCAACAGAGTAGATGATCCCGATGGGGTGGGCAGAATCTGGAAGAGATCTGGATTAACTAGCAAAATGGTCAGAAGAGTGGCAACTGGGATTTAATGCAAAGAAGTGCAAGATCATGCACATAGGGAAGAGAAACCCTGAAGCCACCTATAGGCTGGGAGGGGAGTTGCTGGCAGTCACAAAGGAAGAAAGAGACTTGGGCATCATTATCACCGATGACCTGAAATCATCCAAGCAGACCTCTAAAGCAGTAGGTAAGGCTAGGGGGATGTTAGGGTGTATTAGTAGGGGTATCACAAGTCGTAAGAGGGAGGTAATAATCCCTCTTTGCAAGACACTGGTTAGGCCCCATCTGGAGTACTGCGTGCAGTACTGGAGGCCACACCTTCACAAAGACATTAACCAAATTGAGGGCAGTCCAGAGAAGGGCAACCAAAATGGTGCAGGGACTGCATCAGAAGACATATGAGGACAGATTAACAGAGCTCAATATGTATAACTTTGAGCAAAGGAGGGAGAGAAGTGATATGATCGAAACATTCAAACACCTTAAGGGCATTAACAAGGTGAAAGAGTCTAACATGTTTCGTTTGTTTGTTGAATTTTGTTGACCCGGTAAACCCACTGGACCTAGAAGTCCCTTTTTCAGGGGTGACCTAGGGGGAGGGGGGATACAGATGTTAAGCAACTGAATTTGAACCAGATTAAGCTGCTGGTGGTATTTTTAGTGAATGAAGGAAATCTGGCCAGGACACCGGGGAAATTCCCCTACACTTTTCGATAAGTGCCATGGGATCTTTAACATCCACCTGAACTGCCACCAATCTAGGCAGATGGGAGCTCAGTTTAACATCTCATCCGAAAGACGGCACCTCAGAAGTGCAGCACCCCTCTCGTGCAGCACTACAGTGTCAGTAATGGGATATTAATCCAAGTGCCAGATGTGGGAACTGAACCCACAGCCCTCTGATCTCCCGGCCTTAGAGGCGAGTGTGCTACCTACTGAGCCACTAACAATTAAGGCTGATTAAGGGGGAATGTGAGGAAATACTTTTTCACAGAAAGAGTGGTGGATGCATGGAACGGCCTACCTCAGGAAGTGGTGGCTATGAATACAGTTCGGGGCTTCAAACAGGCATGGGATAGGCATAAGGGAGCAATACAGATGAGTATGAATAGATAGGCCACTGACAGAGCAAAGGCTGATAGCACATTTATAAGGTAGAAAAAGAAATGGGCAGACTGCATGGGCCTTGCAGTCCTTATCTGCCACCAACCTCTATGTTTCTATGTTTCTATTTTTCTAAGACTGAAGTATTGGTGGTTGAGTCTGGTCTGGGGGGGCAGTGGGGGCCCCTGGAGATGATTTAGGGCTTTGTATTGGCTGAGTCAAACAGGAGGGCCTCTACAAAGGTGAAAAATGTGGGTGTCCTTCTGACAGGGAGCAGACATTTGATGGTCAGATGTCGGCAGCTGTCTGAAATGGATTTTATGTTCTACAGAATATCACCCAAATTACATCCCTTATCCCCACTACCGATCTGGCCACACTGGTACATGCGTTTGTTACCTCAAGATTCAGATATTGTAATGCCCTCTACCTCAGGGTTAGAGGGGGTGCAATGTGGTGCCTGCAGCTTTGCAAAATGCTGTGGCATGGCTGTTGATGGGCCTCTGGATGTCCTGTCACTTTACACTGGTGTTGCACGAACTGCACTGGCTAACAGTGAGCTGACACGTCTCCTTTAAAATAGATCTGCTGACTTATAAGGCCTTGCACGGGCTGGGTCTGAGTTACCTGAGGGGGCTTCTGCATCCCTACACCCCAGGACGCTTAATGCAATCAGCAGGGAAGCCCTCCTGGAGATACTCAGAGAAAGATTAAAGTCTTCCGGGATCTGGCTTTTGAAGTGGCTGCCACGATCCTCTGTAATTCTTTGCCAGGGCACCTGTGGGACGCTCCCTCCCCAGAGACATTTAAAAGAATACTGAACTACTGAACGCTTTTTTTCTTTCAACAAACTTTTGGGGTCTAATGTAGCAATTGAATATGACTAATTGTTTTACTGTTTTAGATTGTTAGGGTTCATTTGTGTATTGGCGCAGAGGATGTTAGTTATATGTGTTTTATGTTGTTGTTGAATTCTGTTTATATGCTGTTTTAATAGTATATTTGTAAGGATGCCCTGAGGCTTTGGGTAAAGGCACCCAAAATAAATAAAATCTACTACTACTACTACTACGTCCATCCAGGAGGGGTTCCACAGCTGAGGGGATGGCAGAAACGCTCAGGGATGCTGAAACTGTCTCCCCCCCCCAAGCTGAAGTAGAGATTAGGGAGAAGCCGAGAGGAGTGGAATCCCATGGGATACAAATTAATACATGAAGCAGATTGGAAAAAATGAAGGGAGATTGGTGTGGGTGCATTAAAAAGAGAGGGAGAAGAAAGGGAAACAAAAAGGAAAAAAAGGGTGTACCAAGCAGAGTGGTAACAAAATCTGGAAAGCCATGTGTGTGCATGCTAGAAGTCTAGGAAATAAGATTCCAGATCTAGAGACCACAATGGCAGAGGCTGACCTGGATATTGTGGCCATTAGTTAGTCACAGTGCACTGAAAACCATGCCTGAGACATGGCCATATGAAGCTATACTCTGTTCAGGAAGGACAGGGTAGGAAGGAAAAGAAGGGGTGTGGTACTTATGTGAGGGAGGGCATTAACGTGACAGAGATACAGGTAATATAGGGGGGCAGAGGTACTGTGGGTCACTCTAGAGATGGGGAATGGAGCCTCTATTCACACTGGTGTGATCTATGACCTCCAGTAAAGGGGAAGTAGTTAGATAAGGTACTGATGGACACCATTGACAAGATGGCAGAAAAGGGGAGGTGCTGTTGATAGGGGACTTCAATATGCCAAATGTAGATTGGAGCCTCACAGCTGTGACTTCAGCTAGAAACTAGGAAATCTTGGACTCCCTGCAGGGGGCATTCCTCATGCAGCTAAGTAGCAAACCCACTCATTATGGGGCAATACTGAACCTAGTACTCACCAACACAGACAGTGTTGCAGACATCAAGATGGGGACACCTGGGACCAGCAATCACTGTGCAGTGTTGTTCATCATAAGGATGGCTGCATAATCAAACCACACAGAGGCAAGGGTCCTGGACTTCAGAAGAGCATATTTCAAAAAGATAAGTGAATGCTACAGGGATGACCTGGCAGGGAGTGATGAACTGGGTGGGGTTGGGGAACAGTGGGCAAAACTAAAAAAGGCCATAGTGAAGTCAACAAACCTCTCCATCAACCAAGGGAGCAAATGAAAGAGAAAAAAGAGACTGCTGTGGTTTTCAAAAGAGGTGTTAGAAAAGGTAAAAGCTAGAGGGTAGCATTCAGACGGTACAAGCAGATACAGAGAAAGGAGGATAGGGAGGTGTATCGGGGAGACAGAGGGAAGTAGGAAGAGCAGTTAGGAGCACAAAAGCAGAAACTGAAGAGAAAATAGCCAAGGCAGTAACAAAAGAGGCAAGACATTTTTTAAGAATGTAAGTGAAAAAAGGAAGACCAGTGGTAGGATTTTAAGGTTAAGAAGGGAAGGGAGTACTATGCAGAAGGGGACCAGGAACAGGATGACATCCTGAACAAATACTTTTGTTCAGTGTTCATAGAGGAAAGTGACAGGGATGGGCCAACAAAAATGTAACAGGAGCATGGGAGGGAGGGAGGGAGGAAGGGAGGGAGGAGAGAGTACTGAAAGGACTTGCAAATCTGAAAGTGGACAAAGCAATAGTGCCAGATGATATCCACCAAAGGGTATTGAGGGATCTCCAGGAGGTACTGGCTGCACCTCTGGTGGCCCTATTTTACAGCTCATTGGAAACAGGGGTGTTCCCGAGGACTGGAGCAGGGCAGATGCACTGTAGTCACACTTCACAAAACTGGTAGCAGGGAGGAGGCTGGAAATTATAGGCCAGTCAGTCTGACTTTGGTGGTGGGAAAGTTAATGAATCACTGCTGAAAGAAAGGATTGTGGAATATCTTGAACCCAATGGGTTACAAGACCTGAGGTGCAATCGATTCATGGGGTGGGGAGATCATGTCAAATGAATCAGATAGAGATCTTTGACTGGGTGACCAAGGGACTAGATCGAGGTGGAGCGGTGGACATGGCCTACCTAGATTTCAGTATGACATTCAACACCATTCCATACAAGAGCCTAGTAAGAAAGTTGAGTAGCTTAGAAGTGGGTTTAAAAGGTGGTAAATAATGTAAGAAATTGGTTAAGGGATATGTGGCAGAGGGTGGTACTAAAAGATGTTCACTCCGAGGAAGGGAAGGTGACCAGCGGGTGCATCAGGAATCAGCACTGGGACCGGTCATCTTTAATGTTTTTGTAAGTGACACTGCAGAGGAACTGGAACAGAAGGTCTGCCTCTTTGTGGATTACACCAAACTCTGCAATAGGGTAGACACCACAGCATGGGGGGGAGGTGCAAAGGATAAACAGCAACCTGAGAAAACTCAAGGAGTGGTCAAGGATATGGTAGCTGGTTTTCAATATGAATAAGTGCCAAATAATGCACTTAGGACACAGAAACCCAGGGGTGGAGTACAAAATGGAGGGTGGTATGCATAACCACCAAGCAGGGAAAGAGACCTGATGGTGATCATATTGGATGACCTAAAGATAAGCAATGTAGCGAGGCAGTTCAGAGGACTAGTGGGATGCTAGTGTGCATAGAGAGAGATATCACCGGCAGAAAGTGGGAGGTGCAGTTGCCTTTGTATAGATCACTGGTAAGACTCCACCTAGAGTACTCTGTCCAGTTCTGTAGACGACATCTCCATCCTTTTGGGATGTATTTCAAAAATTTCACCTGCTTTGTTCATGAGGTGGGATCCCCAAAATGCCATGTTGAGAGATTGATGTAAAATGTTAAAAATGAGTGAAGATATAAGTGAACATGGAACTATTTATCTATTCTCTAGAGGATAGAAGGGGAGAGGGGAGACATGCTAAAGACCTTCAAATACTTAAAAGACATGAACAGGGTTAAGACGGAAGGATTGTTCTGCTTAAAGGGGGGGATCATGAAAGGGCACAGTCTGAAGTTGGAAGCGGAAATATTCAGGAAGGAAATAAGGAAGCATTACTTTACAGAAAGGGTGGTGGAAGGGTAGAACAAACTATCAGAAGAGTTGATCATGTTGAGGACAATGGACAGTTTTAAAAGAGGGTGGGGCAGAGTCACGGGGAGGGTACGTTCAGATAAGAATAGAGGCAGGAATAAGGATGGGGATGATGGGTTGCGAATGGGGGGGGGGTCCAACTGCAGTAAAAGGATACTCCAAGCTGCACACTTGGGCCCACCTGATAGACCTCTAGGCCTTTTTCTGTCAGTACTTTTGCATGCTCATAACTTGATAATTTTAGCATATTTCACACCCAGATTTTCAACATTTATTGCAATCTTGGCTTAACACCTTTGAGAACTAGCTCATTACATAAGTTCCACGTCAGAGCTGAGATAAAACAAACATGCAACAGGAATTCAATAAAAATACACTATACATGGTTAGCATATACAATCCAGAAAAACATTGTGTAAGTGTTGGTATTGACCAGTGAATACCAACTTTAAAACCATCGAGAACTGAGCTAACTATAGGGAGTTACTGGACAGGGGAGGATACTTCAGCCCAAAAGGCATCATCAGAGGATAGCAAGGGGAGAGAAAAAGACAGAGTTAGGGCAGTGAGGTGACAGGCATCTGAGAATTCCAGACTGGCCCACGGGATGGGGGAGGTGGGAAAGAGAAACAGGGTGTGGGGGAGTGAAGCAGGGCTGCTAGTCTGGAAAACAAGACCGATTGGTAGATGTTATATAAGGTCTAAACAGATATATTGGGAGAAGAGATTATAGAAAGCAATCACAACTGGATTTCTCAATTAGATGATTTCTAAGCTTTCTTTTAAAGGGGCCTATTTTACCCAATGAGGAGATGTCTAGAGGAAGAGTGTTAAGCCATTTATGAGCTTGGTGCTCAAAAGACCTTTACCTAAGTGAAGTACGGGCACGGGGAACGTTGAAAATCAGACTGTCAGAGCTGCTAGTCCAGTGATTAGATTCAAAAGGGGTGAGCTTCTGTACCCCAGGAGGCACCAGGCCTAGGCATACCTTTATAGCCATAATACAGGATTGAAACCTGAGTCTACCTACGAACTGTAGCCAATTAGCCAGGGCATAAAGGTCACAAGTGTGAGTGAGCCGAGCAGCTCCAGTTACAAGCCAACATACTCTGTTTAAGGCCATTTTGAGGTGATAGAGGGCCGTGTCAGTAACAGAGCCATAGTTCACTAGGCCATAGTTGACAAGTGAACCCACAGAGCTCTGTATGGCCAGACTAAGTGCCTCAGAGGTTAGGCAAGTCTTATGCCTAGATAATAGTCTAATGCAAAAGTTGACTGCCTTGGCTGTCATCTCGATGTGTTGGGAATAGGACAAGGTGTTGTCAACAGTAACTCCCAGGTATTTAAAGTGCTGGACTAGTTATAGTGATGAGCCCACTGAGTTTGAGATTAAGAGTGGATAAGATTTATAGTTGCTTTTGAAGATGGAGAACAACATTGTTTTAGTTTTCTTGTAGTTCATGAGTATATGTTCACTGAATCATTTCTCTACTTCCATGAAATTCCTCTGTAAGTTGTGTTCCAATTCTTTAGGGTTGGGATGACTGGTAAATAGGACTGCAACATCTGCATAAAGCAGGATGCTTCCCTGGAGTAAGGTAGCTTGGTTTAGGAATATGCTGAATAACAGTGGACCGAGTATAGATCCTTGTGGAACTCCACAGCAGACTGATCTGCTGTCCGAGAGAACATTATCAATCTTGACTTGCTGGGAGTGGGAGTGTAATTAACTTTGGAACCATACCACAGTATCCACTGAGAGGCCTAAGGATGCTAGCTGTATATCTAATGCTTTCATTAAGTCAATGGAAGCTGCTCCAACTAGGGTACCTTGGTCCAAAGCGTTATGAATACACCCCATGAACCTGAGGAGTGCAGTTGTAGTACTATGACCCTTATGGAACCCATGTTGCTACAGGCATAGGAGATGGTATTTTTTCTAGGTGCTCACCTAACTGATCAGCCACTATTCTTTCAACTGCTTTAGAAAGTGGCAGGAGGATTGAGATTGGTCTACAGTTTCCAGTCAAGTTTCAATCCCAACTCTTAAAAACAGTTGTCACTAAGGCAGCTTTCAATTTATCCAGGAATTGTGAGAACCTCAGAGAGGTATTGATATGTGTTAGAGGAGCAAGTACGTCATCCATGGCCTATGCAACAAGATTAAGGTCTAAGAAGTCACCACTAAACCTAGACTTCCCTAAGACCTTTAGGAAGTATTTATTTGCTTCACAAGTTGACAGAGCTCTGAAATGGAAGGGAGAATGAGAGGGTGGTTGTTTCACTGTTCATATGTTAAGGGTTGAATTGGAGTAGTGGAAAAAGTCAGGAGGGAGGACGCTACTCAGGTCTGAGAATGTGTTGTTAAAAGCATTTGCAATGGTACTGGGATCCTAAGTGGGAACGCCATCAATGTTTAAGAAGGAGGGGGCAGTTTTGAGATCTTTCCCAGTGAGTTCTTTGAGGTTAGACCAGAATTTTATGCCATCTCCCGAAGTGCAAGAGAGTGCTTCCTTAAAGTGCTAACTTTTCACTGTGTGTATTGCCCTGGTGCAGTTGTGACGGGCTTTTTTATAGGACTGGATGTCAGCCAGTCTACCCCTGTCCCACTCTATATGCCAAAGATGGTCATGAGATTTCATCCATTCAAGGAGGTCTGAAGAGAACCAGGGGTTGCAGTAACCTTTTATTTTCAACGTTTTAAACAGTGCATGCCTGTCACACACCGCGTTGAAAAGATGGATAAACCACTCCAGTTCCATATTCACATTGCTGGTGGAACAGACTGAAGACCAATCCTGTTGTCACAAGTCAGCTTTCATTAGGTATATGTGCCCCCTTTTTAGGACCCTGCATATAATAGAAACATAGAAACATAGATTTTGACGGCAGATAAGGACCGCTTGGCCCACCCAGTCTGCCCATTTCCCTACCTAATGGATAAGCTGCAGATCCTAGTTAACCAGCAGACTACTTCTTCCTACCCCCACCCCCTAGAATTGCCTTATGACTGTCCCATGCATGCTTGAATTCCACCACTGTTTTTGACTCCACAGCCTCCTCCGGAAGGCAGTTCTACGCATCCACCACTCTCTCTGTGAAAAAAGATTTCCTCACATTACCCCTGAGCCGTCCCTCCCATCTTTAAATTGTGTCCTCTTGTTCTTACACATCTCTTTTTCAGAAAGATGCCACCCTCCTGGACTTTGTTGATTCCCTTGAGGTACTTGAACGTTTCTATCATGTCCCCCCTGTCCCTCCTTTCATCATTGGTGAGAGAACTCCCATTGCAGGCGCATTCTCCACTGGGCCCAATGAACCACACTGTGCATGCTGCCATGTATCCCAGGAAGCACAGGAAATCTTGAGTAGGGTGCAACTGCCCAACCCAAAATGATCAGGCAAAGAAGGAGAGTACATCCCCCCCTTCCGGGTCGGACTGAAACTGCGCCCTGGCTCTGCAAGAGTTGAGCTCTGCCCTGATGAACTGTATTACCTAAGAAGGCATAATATAAGCAGGTCTGAAGGGCCAGATCCCTGGAACTCTCCACTCTATTTTTTTAACTTTCTATTTTTTTTTTTCTCCTTACCCCCAACCCGGAGCTACGCTTCTTCAGGAGACTCCTAAATGCCCCCTCGCGACTGACCTACCTGAATCCCCAGGAGGTTCCCCCATGGAGCTGTGCTTATACCCCCAGGCAGGTAAGGGGCGGGGCCAGGACACCCAGATATCTTCTTGTCTCGTTGGGTCCCCCGGTGGTCAGGCAGGCAGTCGCAATCAATCAATCAATCAATCAAAATCTTTATTTATTCAGGAGAACATCATTGAGCATAGCTCATTTACAAGATGGACCTGAGTGGTCATAACAAAAAGGTTACAGATTGTATACAAAAACATGATATTGAATAAGCACAAATACAACCATTTATGAGTGAGATAGATGTACAAATATTTACATATATACAAGGCAAAGGACAGTAAACCTAAAACCTAATAAAGGAGAGAAACAGTCTAGTAGGGATAAGGCTTGGATAATGGTACATGGGTGGGCATATATGTATGAGGTTTGATGGGGAAAGGACCAGAGGAATGATAGAAGAATAGGGAGGAGCTTTAAAGAGGGGGTGGAGAGAGAGGGGTGTGGGAGGGGTGGGGTGTGGGAGGACTAGGCCTTGTGGAAGCAATTGCACGAATCTGGGATTAGGCTGGTATACAGCTTTTTGAAGGATGTAAGAGGAATCAGTGTATCCATTTTCAATGACTTTTGGATAGAATTCCAGATAAGTGCCAGGGAATAACTGCAGCTCTTCCATACCGGGTGCAGGTGATAGGAATCTTCAGCAGGATCAGTTTGTTGATCCTCAAGGTGTAGGGCCTGGATGTGATCCGGTTGAAGCAGTCTGAGATGTAGGAAGGGAGTTTGTTTGTCAGAGCTTTGTAGATCCAGATAGCAGCATTTTTTTTCTTCTATGTTGCAGGGATGTCCAACTGACTGCATTGTAGAGAGCAATGATGGGTGCTAGAGGGAAGGTCAGTAATGAATCTAATAGCTCTATGATACAGGGTGTCTAATTTGTTTAGATGGGAGAGGAGCAATGACCATGAGGAAGTCAGCATAATCAATGAGGGACAGGAATGATGCTAGGATTAATCTTTGTTTGGAATCTTTGGTCAGGTAGTGTTTGATCCTATAGAATAGACCAAGTCTTTGTCTTAGCTTTTTCAGGAGCTCTTCAACGTGGGTAGTATAGTCTAGTTTATTGTCTATCCATACTCCTAGGTATTTGAATTTGTCAACATATTCCAGATTTTCACCAAGGATGGTAGAGAGTTGTGGGAGGGTGAATGATGGGATAGTGGAAGAACAGTTCTTGGTGGCAAAGAACATAGCTTTGGTTTTCTTGGCATTTAGTAATAATTTCTTTTCTAATAGGTTGTGCTGAAGGAGGAGAATTCAGACTGTAGGAGCTCACAGGCTTTTGATGGTGAGGATTGCTCACATATAGTACAGTGTCATCTGCAAAAGGTGGATATTAGAAAGTGAGAGACTGGAATCAATATTGTTGATGTAAATGGCAAAAGGATGGGACCCAGGATGGAGCCTTGCGGTCTCTTAGGAGTGGTTTAGAGGTAGATAGATCACCTTCATTTTTACCAGTTGTAATCTTCCGGAGAGATAGCATCTGAACCATTTAAGAGAGAGTGAGTCAAGGCCTATGGAGTTCAGAGAGGAGATTAGAAGATCATGATCCACAGTGTCAAAGGCTTTGCTTAGATCCAGAAACACAGCACAGGTATTATTCTTTTTGTCTAGGGCAGTCTGCCAGTCATTTGTGACTTTTGCTAGTGCAGAGATGGTGCTATGCATAGATCTGAACCCAGATTGAGCTGGATTTAGGAGATTGTTGGTATCAAGATAGGCAGTTAACTGAGAGTTTACCAGCTTGTCAAGCATCTTGGATAGTACTGGTAAGATGGAGATGGGCCTATAATTATTGAGGTCCATGGGATCACCTGCCTTAAGTAATGGAAACACTTGAGCTGTTTTCCATATTGAGGGGATAGAACCAGTGGCAAGTGATAGATTGAAGAGGTGGGTAAGGGGGGCGGTTAAGGCATGCAGAGCTACTTTTAGAAAGTAGGGGTCCAGGGAGTCTGCACCTGCACTTTTGGTGGTATCTAGCTGGAGTAGAAGGTCTTCTACTTCTTTGAAGAATATTGGTTTGAATGAGAATGTGGAAGCAACCTTTGACCCTCAGTAGATTGTAGGTTTAGAGATGATCTTAATAGGTTTGCAGGAGAGGAGAAAGCCAGGCCAGCTGTAGTGAAATGATGGTTAAAGGCATTCAAGATATTTTGCTTGTCGGTGATTTCGATACTATTTAATTGAATTTTGGGTGGTAAGACAGGGGTAAGTTTGACCTAGGATGCCCTTTATGGTACCCCAGAACCTGGAAGGGTTGTTATAGGAGGCATCTAGTTCAGCTGTGTAGAAGGCTGCCTTGGCTTTTCTTACTTGTATTGTGCAGGAGTTTCTGGCTTTTCTGAATTGAAGCCAGTCATTTGAGTCCTTTGTCTTTCTTGCCCTTTTCCAGAGTTTGTCTCTGGCAAGTCTTGGTTTAAGGTCGGCAGAGAACCAGCTACAGGATTTGAGTTTGGTTCTGACACTGGTGAGGGGTGCATGTGAATTGAGGGCACTTGTGATTATATCATTTAAGATTTGAAGAGCTGTCTTTATTGAGGCTGTGAGATAGAATTCTTGCCAACGTGTGGTGTGGCACAGATCATGGAGATATCCTGAAATATTAAAGTTCTTTTTTGACCTTCGTCAATCAGGGCAGGCACTGGAGCTCAGTCTACCCATGCTCCAGCGGCGCTTCCCCCCTTTTTCTTTTGTGTGGTGTGAGCCGTGATGTCAAGGCCTTGCCGACATCCACCACACAGCTCCCTTTGGTCTGTTCTACCAGCCTGCTGTATCTCAAGGCTCTGTCCTGGGTCAGACAAGCTGTGGATCCTGTCCTCCTTCCCCCTGGAGAAGGCGAGGCAGTCCCTAGGATGCTCAAGCCTTCTCCCCAGCCAACCACCAGTGACCCAAGTCACTCCCGAACCTGGGTCACCCGGCGTCATGGCAATCCAACCATTGCGCCAGCAGAACTCTCAACTATGAGCCAGTCATCCAGGTAGGGTACAACCCTGATACTTGACATCTCAGGTAGGCTACCACCACTGCAATGCACTTGAAGACCCTGGGAGCTGAGGAGGCCGAAGGGCATGGCCAGGAACTCATAGAGAATCCCTTCCGTATGGAACTGCAGGAACCAGCGGTGGGACAGATGGATGGGAACATGGAAGAAATGTGTTCTGCTCTAGAGATGGAATGATCAGAGAGTGACAACCCTGAAGGTGCACGACCAAAGGAATTTGTTCAGTTCATGCAGATCTAAGATGTGTTGCCAGCCATCTGTCTACTTTGGGACCACAAAGTACCTGTAGACAAACCCTGGGCTTACTAGAGGGTCTGGAACTGGAACCACCACCTCCTTCTGGAGGAACTGGGCAATGTCTTCCCAAAGGGCTGACAGCATGTCAACAGACACCATATCCTTCCATGGCGCTTGGGCTTGGCAAGGTGGGTAAGCCTCAAACTCTAGAGGCAGATCCTGACAGACCACATTGATGACCCACCTGTCTGTGGTAACAGTAGAACAGGCAGAAAGGAAGTGGCAGAGCCAGCCACCCACGGCAGCACCCAGGAGAGACAGAATGGGCATGGGGGAGGCAACCCCCCTTCCAGTCACTGAGCAGGCTTGGAGACAGAGGAGGGACCAGCTGAGGAAGCAACAGGACCTCAACCACCTGGCTTATGGACAACCGAAGCAACAGGCTTTGCTTGAGGATGTCAAGCCTGGGTCTGCTGCTCAGCCAGGGGCTGGGACAGCTTGGCCACAGGGGTAGAGAGAAGCTGAAAGGGCTTCTTCCTTTGAAGCTTGAAGCCCTTGGGATCCCTCTGAGCAGAGGTGACAGAGTCCAGGGTGGCAATGGACTTCAATGAGAGTAAGGTGTCCTTCCACCCCCAGCCCGAACAGGTTGGTGCCCAAGAAGGATACATCTGCCAACTTGTGATGGGTAACTGCCGTAAAGGCAGAGATCCGCAGCCAAGCCCTGCGGTGCATGGCCACCGTGGCAGCCAGAGACTGAGTGCAGGAGTCTGATGTCTATGGCTGTCTGGAGCTGCTGTTTAGCCACCGCTCGGCCCTAGTCTCAGATTTGCTTGACATAGATAATAGATCTAGGGAGAGGTTTAGAGAAGTTGTTTGAACATAGAAACTGGACAGATGAGTGGTCACTTCAGGAATTGGGGAGTATAGTTGTATGAGATATGTGTTCAGGGCAGTTGGACAGAACCCAGTCCAATAAACTGGATGTACTAGTCTTGTAGTGCATCCTCATGGATGATTCAAGAAGATGGGAAAGGTGAACCGCTGAAACTGCATCCCTGTTAGGACCTGCATCCAAAGAGTACCAGTTGGCATTAAAAATCTCCCAGCAGAATAATTTCAGAGTTAAGATTCAGGGATCCAATGCACTCCATGAGCGAATCTAGGCCAGGGGTCTTTTGCTTGGGAAGGATGTATTTTGTTAGAATAGTAAGGGCTTTATTGTTTGCACCAAGGAGAATTTTCAAACCAAGTGCTTGTGTGTGGGCACCTGTGCTGGGAAATGGCAGAACATGACCCAAGAGGTTTTATCTGAGGTATGCTGCACAGCCACCCCCATCTTTGGACAGTCAATCCTGTCTGTATACTATATGTCTGGGTATCAGGATGGAAGTGTCAGTTGTTTTTGGGGAGAGCCAAGTCTCAACTACTAAGAGAATATCAAGATTATGTTTCAGGGTCCAAGCATTCAGGTTGCCCATCTTGCGAGGAAGGCTGAAAATGTTTATGGATGCAATTGAGAATTTCCCTGTAGATCTCATGGTGGGAGTGGGAGCTGGAGAGGGGTCAGAGTTTGGATGGATATTTCCAGCAAGCAAGAGTAAAAGCAAGGCAGTTTTACAGAAGTACTCTTTTAGATGCATGTTGCTAAGTTTAGTTAGCCTAGTTTGGTTGCTTTGCCTGGTGCTAGTCACTGGAATGTGGAAAATCCCAAGAAAGAGAGCCAGTTGGAGCAGCTAGCTAGGGCAGTGAAACAGCAGTCCTGAATTACTGGTTGCTGACAAGACCCAGAGAAGATGAGGAAAATTATTGTAGCAGGAGATTGTTGGGCATAGGACATAGCCTTCTTATTACCCAACCTCAGGAACCTAGTAGGTCAAAATGTTCAAATACCACCCAAAAAGTGATTTTGCACTACAATTGTAAAATCACTTTTTATGGAGACATAGAAACATAGACTGTGATGGCAAAAAAAGGCCACTTGGCCCACCCAGCCTTCACCTGTTACCCTACCTATATTATCACTGCAAACTCTACTTGATCTACAGCTCTTTCTTCCTCTCTCCCTTCATTTCCATGATGATTCCCTTGTGCCTATTCTATTTATTCTTGAACCCCACCACTGTTTTTGGCCCCACCACCTCCACTGCAAGGTTATTCCAGGAATCCACCTAGAGATGTTGCAAAATGTTATTTCACCTGCTAAATTGCGGTGAAATTTTGCAATTTTACCCACATCCATATATGGCCATTGTGGATTTATACCCCTCCCTGGTGTCTAGTGGTCCCCCCTGGCTGATCACCAGCTGAATTCAAATAAAGAAACCCCCAGTTACCTGAGCCCTGGCCCTCAATCTGTAACAAAACAAAAATCCCCATCCATGTCCCTGGTAGTCCCACCATCTTGGACAATTACTGGCTGAATTCAAATCAAGAACCCTTCTCCACCCCAGTCAACCTGAGCCCTGGTCCCCAATCTTTGTAAAAAAAATCTCCTCCCTGTCTCTGGTGTCTAGTGGACCCTCACCCCCCCCACCTGTGTTAAGTCAGAGCCTACCTCACTTCCCTCCAGTACCCAAATTGGGCCAATGGCACAGCCCTCCACTCACCTCCATGGCCAACAGCTCATCTGAGCTCTCAATGACTGAGCATATACATACCATGATATTTCATTGAGCGCTCAGATGGGCTCTGCCAACCATGGAGATGAGTGGAGGACTGCTACTAGTGGCCCAGTTGAGTACTGGAGGGCTGGGTGAGTTCTGACTTAACACAGGGTGGGGGATAGGGGTCTACTAGACACCAAGGACAGGGAGGGATTATTATTTTTTACAAAGATTGGGGACCATAGCTCAGGACGGGGAGTGGAGGGAGGGTTCTTGATTTTATTTTGATGATGATCAGCCAGGGAGGGACCACTAGACACCAGGGACATGGATGGGGATTGTATTTTTGTTGTTGTTGCTAAGATTGGGAGCCAGGGCTCAGGGTGATGGGGAGGGTTCTCTCAATTTGAATTTGGCTGGTGATCAGCTGGGGGGAGTCACTATATACGAGGGACAGGGGAAGGGATTTTTTTTTTGGAAGGATTGGGGGCCTGGGGGCGAAATCAAGAAAATTTGCCTGCTGGTGGCAAAATTTTGCCCACTAGTGGCAAATTTCGCCGGTTCAAGGGCAAACCTTCGCCCACCCAAAGGGTCGAAATTTTGCTCTACGAAATATTTTGCAAAATGCATAACTTCCACAAAATATTTTGCCCGGCCAGATTTTCCAATTTCGCACAACACTAAATCCACCACTCTTTCAGTGAAGAAGTACTTCCTCACATCTGTGTGATATGGCTCACCAGTAACTATAACTTGGAGATGAACATACAAGGTTATGCACTATTCAGAAGGGACAGAATAGGCAGACTAGGCAGAAAGGGAGGAGGAGTGGCACTATATGTCAAGGAGGACATCAAAGCCACAGAAATACAGGACAAACATGAGGAAGTAGAGGAATTATGGGTCATCCTTGAGACAGAAAAGGGAACTACAATTCAGACAGGGTTGGTCTACAGACCCCCAGCTCAGGGGTAGGAAGTAGACAAGGTATTGCTAGATAGTATACATGAAATGAGAGCAAAGGGGGAGGTTCTGCTGATCAAAGACTTTAACATGTTAGATGCGGACTGGTCCATCCCAAAAGGGCTCACAGCCAGGACCTGATACATTTTGAACTCAATACAATGGGTGGGTTTCAGACAACTGGTGCGGGAGCCAACCAGGGAAGGGGCAATCTTGGATCTGATGCTGACCAATGTGGACAAAATAAAGGATCTTCAAGTGGAGGGGCACCTGGTGACCAGTGACTGCTACATGATACAGTTAAAATTCAACACAAAATACAGTCAAGCCATACAAAGGTAAAGATCTTAGATTTCAGGGGAGCAGACTTCTGCAAGATGGGAAAAAGTGTTAAACCCTGGAACACAGAAAAGCAGGGGGTGGAGAAGCAATGAGTATACATTAAAGAAACCGTTGTTGGAGTCACAGAACAAGGTGTTAAGATGAGAAGCAAAGGGAGAAGGTGGAAGAAACCAAGTTGGTTCTCCAAGGCTGTGGCAGAAAAGGTTAGAGCCAAGAAGGTGGCCTTCAGGAAAATACAAGGAGATGCAAAGGGATGAAGAGAGGGAGGAGTACCAGAAGTGTCTGAGAGAAGCAGGAAAAACTGTAAGGAGCGCAAAGCTGGAAACCGAAGAAAGATTAGCTCAATTAGTGAAGGCAGGGGATAAGACATTCTACAGGTACATTAGTAAGGGAAGAAAGTCCAGGGAGGAATCACTAAGATCAGAGGTGGCAAGGGAGAGATCATAGAGGATGATCAGGATAAGGTGTCAATCCTTTTTTTTCTTTTGTTTTAGTAATATTTTTATTAATTTTTTCAATCCAGTACATATACAAAAAGGAAAGTTGGTTCAGAGAGTAACAATCATATTAAGTAATCAGAGGTAACAGAATGTCAATAGATACCACTTCAATAATTCATAAATATAAAAATGAGTGTACAAAATACATTTCATTGAACATTCATATTTCCTCAATATAAAAAAACACAGGCCCCAATTTCTCGAAGAATGACTAGTCCTATTCCTTGACAAAATCACTTAATGTCCAATGATCTACTTCCAATTATTGCAATTTCCATACTGACTGGAAGTTTCCAAAGTATTTATAGTTACAGTATATAGAGCTGCCAAGAAGGAATGTTTCCACTCATTTCTGGGGAAAGGTATAGAAAATGAATCACTCTTCCAATATTTAAAAATCAGTCTTTTCACTGAGATCAGATTAACCTTAAATATTACATTTTCTCCTGACACTTCTTCTCTAACATTATGCATCTCCAAAATTGTATTTCGGGGATCTTCCCAACATGGCAAGTTAAAACCCACTTTTTTAATATTCCAAAAGCAGCTGACCACCAATTGTGGCTTAAATTGCAGCTCCAAAATGTATGTAATATATCTGCTTTAAGGGAATGACAACTCCTGCATGAATTTTCTGCATTGGTATACATTTTTAAAAGTCTATTCGGTGAATAATAGGCCCTGTTCAAAATGTTATATTGTATCACTCGGTCCCTGGTTAATGTATAATTTGCCATTGCTCTGTTGGCAGTTGTCCGTTGAGTTTCTGTAATTTTCCCTGTAATTCTTCCTCCCATTTATCTGTTGTTTTCTTATAGAATCTGACAAACGTTCCATTTAAATTAGATACCAGCCATGAGAACAACTTAGGTATCTTATTTTCTAAGGACCTATGAAGGGCTTTTTCTAAGGTTCTATTATTTGAGGCTGTTTCCCACCATTTGTAATCCTTTACATAGAGGCTGGAGAGTTGATTGAAAAATAAAAATTGATGTTCCAATAACTGATATTTTCTTTTTGAAAACTGGCCAGGGCATTTTAAATCCATTTTCATAAAGGTCTTGCCACCTGAGTACCCCTTTCTTTTCCCAAAACTTATTTTTGAACTGCTAGCCTTCTAACTTAAAGTTTGGGTTCCCCCAATTTTTTTTTCTTTTTATTTGTTTTTGCAATTAAATAAACTTTATTAAAGTTTAAAACAAATACACCATAAAGACCATCACACCAAAGATACAGTTTTGTTACATAATGGCCAATCCCCCCACTACCCCCACAACCCCAAGTCTCTTTGAAAGTTACAGATTCTTTTCAGGTCATATAATAAGAACACCACCCCAACCTGTACTCCCACCCTTCAAGCCCCCACATGATCCTATCACCGCCCAACCCACTCTACCTCCCCAAACCTAAAAGAACATAATTTCTCTAAATGTATGCAGGAGATATTTCATGACATAAAGTCTGTTATCAAGCCATACTGTGAATGAAGATTAAATAATTGGAATGATTATGTATATGGGGAGAAAGAGCAAACAGAGTCAAATTCCCAACACCTTCACTCACCTCCCAGCTAAAAACTGTATGAATGGATCCCAAAGATCATGAAACTGTGGCAGCCTATTATGTTGCATGGCAATAGATCATTCTGGCTTCAGAGCTGAAAATATTTCTTGTATCCATTCACTGAGTGTAGGAAGGGAATCCCTGATCCAGTGTCATAGTAAAAGTAGTTTTGCTACTGCAGAAGATAAAGCCATGTAGAATTTGTGTTTAGAAAGACCAATAGCAGAATAGTTGCCAATTATACAAATGTCCAATGAGAAGTATCCCACCCTCCCAGAAAAGGGAGTAAGATTTTCCTTAATATCTTGCCAAAGGGCAGACACCTTTGCGCATGTCCATATATGTCCACATATATCATATGTATCATTAAACTTTCTTCTTCTTTACATTTGGATACGTAGTATCTACCCTATTGCCCACATGAGGAAGCTGGAGAGGAGAGTAATATAAGTTGTGAAGGATATTGAATTATATTAAACATAATCTATCTTGTTTGACAGTTTTATATACAGCTTTCCAAATGTTCTTCCACTCATCTGAATCATAAACCAAATTAGCAGCTGAAGCCCAGTAATACGCTGTCAGCTGGATGGGTTTCCAGGCTAGAAGTTCCATTTCTTTGTATAGTTTAGAAATCTACTTGTTATGCAACACTGCAGTAGCAAAACATTTAAATAATGAAGTTTCAGTAGTAGACCTGGGGGGTTTTCCCATCACAGACTGTATACAGTGTTTGAGCTGTAAATAGTTAAACAAAGAGTACGCTGGGAGGTGCAAACTGTCTCTAAATTCTGACAAGGTTAGGAATGTATCTTATTTTACAAAATAGGATAAAGAGGAGGCAGCCAGACCCTGCCAAGTTGAGGGAAGTAGAATGTTGCCCCTATCAAATATTAGGGTTTTCCAAGAGTGGCAGTACCAAATCCTGTTTGCAACTAAGTTGCAATAGTTGACATAACTGTTGACGTACCTTGACTGATAACCCTATGGGGGAATCTCTTAGCTATGTAGGGAGTTTACTATATGGTATATAAAGAAGCGAGGACAGGGAATTATGAGATGATTCCCAAATAAAATTCTCAATGTGAAGCCAATCTAATGTCCTAGAGATCCTTAGTGCATTATTGGCCCACTTCAGGTATTTACAGTCATGGAAAGTGAGATAATATAGGAACATGTTGGAATCCTGTAACCCATCCCACTCTCTAGGCCTGTATAATTTTTCCAGTGACCTCCTGGGGTGCCTCCCCAGCCACAGAAAAGAGGACCATATAGAATTAATCCTTTGGAATCACTTTTTAGCCAATGGGATGTTCAACATGGAAAGAAGGTACATTAAACATGGGAAAATGACCATTTTCAATAAGTTAACTCTTCCCCAGAGTGTCAGTGTAAATATTGCCATCTTTGATGATCAAGCTTCATTTGTTTAACTACTGGGTCCATATTCAACTCTTTAAGTGTAGTGAGCTTATGGGAGAGATCTATTCCTAAAAAGGACACCATATGAGGAGCCCATTTGAGGCCCATTTCCTCAATCTCATCCCTCAAACAAGAATCTGTCAAGGGAAGAACCATTTGTTGGTTAAGTTTATAACCAGCCAGGACACTGTAGTCAGATATAACATCTAAAGCTTTAGGGAGTGAGTTTTCCCAATTGGCAATATGTAACAACATGTCATTGGGAAACATGGAAAGTTTGAATTGAAGAGGGCCAACTTGAATGCCCACTATCCCCGGGGTTATTTTAATTTTTCCAGCTAATGGTTCAATACATAAATTAAAGAGCATAGGGGAGAGGGGGCATCCTTGCTGGATTCCTTGGGTTAACCAAAATACAGAGGATACAATTCCATTACTAAGAATCCTAGCTGAGGGGCAAGTGTAAAATATTTTAAGCCATTGAATAAACTCCTTGGGGATAATATATCTCAGAAGAACATCAAACAAAAAATTCCATGCCACTCTATTGAATGCCTTTTCTACCTCTAGGGAGACGAGAACCTTGTTGACACCCCCCCCAAGACATGGAAAGGAAATGGAAAATCTTTCAGAAATGATCACTGGAATGCCTACCATCAACAAAACCCACCTGTTCTGGACTGATTAGATCAGACCAAACCTGCTTTAAATGAAATGCCAGAATGTTGGCTAAAATTTTGATATCAATATTTAAAGAGAAATGGGTCTGTAATTATCTGGAAGAGAGGGGTCTCTCCCCGGTTTGGGAAATACTACAATTCAAGTCTCAAATAAAGCAGTTTCTGTAATGTTGTGAGCATAAACATAATTGAATATAATAGTTAAATATGGGGCCAACAAATCCCTGAAGGATTTATAAAAAAGAGGTGGAAAACCATCAAAGCCTGGGGCCTTATCCGAAGGGAGACAGTCTACAGCATCAAGAACTTCCTTTTCAGATATATGTCCCTTTAATGAATCTTGTTGAGATTTTGTGAGTTGGGGTAAATCAACCCCCTGAAAGAAGTTCTCAAAAAGGGTGGGATATGCATCATCAACCGGGGGAGCCAAATAGAGAGACTGGTAAAATTCTTTAAATATATTATCAATTTTGGCTGGGTCTGAAGTCAAGGAATCTGAGATAGGGTCAACCAAAGCTGCTACCCATCTAGCTACTTTTTGTTGTTTAATTCTATTAGCTACAAGTCTCCCAGCCTTCTCCCCTTGCCCAATATAAGTTGCCTTAATGTGCAAGGCTGAGTGTACCGTACGGTCTAGAAGATAGGTTGAATATTTACCCTCAGAGAGGGAAGCGCAACCCAAAGATGTTCCTCAGCTTTTTTGGATAGTTGGAATTCCAAAGCATGGATGTGGGACAGCCACCCTTCTATTTGAGTATTACATTTCTTTTTGGGTACTGTGCAAGTCTAAAAATTTTCCTCACCACAGAGCCTCTATCGTTCCCAATACAAGATCCTTAGTAATCACTGAATTAAAGTTTTCTTCCCAGGAAATGGAGATATATGTTTTCATATGCCCTAACACATACTCATCTATAAGCAGTTGTGTATTCAATGACCAAGTGTCAGATTTGTGGGCAGGCAGTCACACTGACAGATCAATCCAAATGGGGGAATGATCAGACAGAACTCTAGGATGAATACCCACTCCTCCCACCCCTACCAGATTTGGGCTGCTGAGAAGAAAAAAGTCAATTCAGGAGTAAACCCCATGTGGGGAGAGTAAAAGGTGTAATCCTGAGCATGTGGATATGTCATCTGCCCCAGGTCGACTAAGCTTAAATGTGTAATAAATTCCCTTAACACCCTTTGGGCCAGGGAAAGACACACCCATCTATGATAGGATCTGTCTGTGTCATTAGAAAAACACAGATTCCAATCCCCTCCCAGAAGGCAAGGGATGTTCCAAAATGAGGCAAGTAAAGTAGCCAATGGGGGAAAGAAGGATGGAGTGTCAGCATTTGGCCCATATATAGAACCAAAAACCATTTCCACAGTAGCAAGCTGCCATTGAAGAATAATATAGCAGCCTTTCAGGTCTTGCCACTCCCTAATCAACCTAAAGGGGACCAATCTATTTATTAAAATTGCCACACCTCCCCATCTGGCACTTGATCCAGTCCCAAAAACCTGTCCCACCCAAAGTTTTTTCAATTTAAGTATTTTGATCAAAGGGAATATGAGTTTCTTGTAACATCACAGTATGGGGACGGTAGCGATTTAAATGTCTCAAAACACAGTATCTCTTTGAATTATCCCTCTGCCCCTTGATGTTCCATGAAAGTATATTCCAGGAACCTATAATAATAATTTAAGAAAATGGATCCCAAAATTGACCCCCTGGGTAACAGCATAAAAAGAGAATCCCCCAAAAATCCCTCCTCCCATCCTCCCCCCTTACCGGAAACCTTATCCCCCTATCCCTAATTAGAAAAATTATAACCCCAAATCCCTGACCTAACCCTAACCTATCTAATGCCCAGGCCAAGCCTCCTCTCCTAGCTCGATGGTCCATGATGCCCAAAGAGGAGCAGCCCCGCCATCTCCTTTAAAATATAATAGGAAGCCCTTCCCTTCCTATCACACCGTCACCTCTCCCAGAAGCATTAAGCATAAAGCCTTATAATATAGGGTTTAGCAGACTATTTTGATCCAAAAGGGAGACCTGGGGTGGTGAAAACATAACAATGCCTTCCTAGGAATAATGAATATTGGAGGGGTAAAGTGTCATAACCAAACTGAACTTGAGACTCTACTCTTGTTTAAAGTCATCCGCTCCCAATATAGTGAAATAAACTCCAACTAGATAATGAGGGTTGTATTTCAAATTGAATGAATGATAACCACTTATAAAGTATGAGAGACCATCTGTCTGAATTAAAAGGAAAAAAGGAAAACCCAAATACATCTCGTGTCCTTGGAAGAAAATTTTCCCACACCTCCCTCTTTTAAGTACTGTCCCCAAAAGCTGTTTTACAAAATAAGTCTAACAACAGAGCTCCCAGATTTCCTTAGAACCATCAAAATAACCATTGCAAATCACCATTCTTATACTGTATACTGTAGTCCTAAAAAAAAAAAAAACTGATCACAGTAGGAGTCTGGTAACTTACACAAAATATTGAAGTAACTTCACTTTGCAACTTCATTCCAGAAATGTAACAGCTATAGAATTATATAGAACAACATTAATATTAAACATTGGGAGATTGTATCCGATCAGATATTGGTATAACTGGCTGATAAACATATATACCATTCTCCTGCCAGAACCCAAAAATTAAAAAAAAAACAAAGTCATCTTCAGAAAGAGTTATCATTTGTCATGAAAGTTCATAATCCTTCTGCTGTCTGCAGAAATATAAACTGAGATGGCAGTATGGTATCAGTCCTTGTTTCAGTCAGTAAATAAAGAATACAACTGTGTAAAAAAAAATTTTCAAACGTGAACATTAAATGGGTAAATACGACCCATAAAGTACTCAAATGACTGGATAAGCATTAGCCGTTAACCTACACAAATGTCCAGAAGGAAATAAGAAAAAACAAACAGCTTTTAACATATTAGAACGACTGAGAGACATGTAAATGCAGCATACACTTACTAGTCTTTAAGGGGAGAATGATCTAGAAGTTCCCAAGTAGAATGGCTATGTGGCATCCTCTCCCTTGGTAAAATTTTCCATGCAGTAATCCAATAAAATAAGCCATGCTAGATTAATTCAAGTCGCATCTGTTTCTAAATTGGATCACAGTACCTTAACTGTAAATATCCGAGAGGTGCATTGTCCAACGATTACTTCTAGATGTACAGACCACTACTTCTCATCCCTTAGGGAGCAAAGCAGCAGTCAGAAAATAAAATCCAGTCAATCTACGCAAACCTGCATGAAAACACATTCTTGATTAGTTACTGTATCATAGGTTATACAGAGCAAGAAGACCATGGTCCAAAATGCTCTCCAGTATTAACTATATCCTACTATGCATTTTTGTTTCAAATAGGTGTCCAAGTAATTTATAAAAGTATCAATATTTTCACATGATACTATTTCCACAGGTAAACTATTCCAGATTTTACAAACTCTTATTGTGAACCAACTACTTCTTTTTCTTTGTTTTGCACTGTTCGACTTTTAATTGCAGTGGATGTGCCCTAGTTAAGTAAATTGTATCCCTTAATTCAAGTCCTAATAACTCCCACAAGTTTTCGTCATGTGCTGCCTTAAATACTAAACATAAATCGCCCCTCATTCTGTGATACTCCAATGTATACAACCCAAGTATTTCAAGTCTAGCACGGTAATCCAAGTTTCTGACTTCAAAAATTTTTTAGTTGCTCTCTGTTGAATTTTCTCCATTGATTTTATAGTTCCTTTGTCCCCAGGTGCCCCAAATTGGGCACAATACTCCAGATGGGGCCTCACCAATGATGAGTATAATGGGAGCAAGACATCACTACTTTTACTGCTGACATGTTTATTTATGCAGTGTAACACACCAGCTGCCTTTTTAATAATAGCATGGCAATGGAGTTTAGAGCTGAGATAATTGGAAATTCTAATACCTAGATCACGCTCATCACTAACCGATTTTAGGGTTTTTCCACCAAGAAGGTATTTGGATTGAATGTTTTTTTCTTCCAAGGTGCATTACAATGCATTTATATGTATTAAAGGGCAATTTCGTCAGGGTGGCCCACTCCTGTAACTCATTTAGGGCATACTGGAGGGTATTTATATCACCAGTATTAATAATGGGGTAACCTATACGTGTATCATCAGCAAACTTTGTTAACCAAACATCAGTCATAGTTTTTAATGATGCTATATATAAATTGAACAGACACAGGCCCAGAACCGAACCCTGTGGTACACCACTAGTCACAATATCCCAATCTGAGAAAAAGCCCTTAATGCGCACTCTCTGAGTATGGCCTTTGAGCCATGACTCCACCCATCTCAATATATTCCCCCCTACGCCAAGATTTATCATGTCCTCGATAAGCTGGCCATGACAGACCTTATCGAAGGCCTTGGAGAAATCCAGGAAAAATGACATCCACCACCTCACCCCTGTCCACTGCCCCACTCACTCCATTATAGAAGTTCAACAGGTTAGTCTGCCATGCTCTGGCCTTAACAAAACCATGCTGAGTAGGATCAGGTTCTATTATCTTACATAGATGTTCCTTTATAATTCCTTCTAACATTTTACCCAATGTGGATGTCAAGCTGATGGGTCTATAGTTTGACACTTCTTGCCTGGAGCCCTTTTTAAAGATTGGAACCACAGTCGCCTTTCTCCAGACATCTATAACCTGGCCATCTTGTATGGATTTGTTAAATAAGGCAGAAACAGGACCAGAAAGAGGGATTGCTAGTTCTCTAAGGATGCGGGGGGTGTAGACCATCTGGCCCTGCTGACTTGTAAGGGTCCAAATTTTGAAGCAGTTTTAGTACAGTACTGGCATCTATTGTAAAATACCCACTCAAGATATGGTCATTGTGTTTCTTTCTAGATTCAGTTTTGGTGTTAAAAACTGATGAAAATTGCTTGTTGCACATAGTAGCCATGTGTGTTTTGTCCAATACTAAGTCTCCAGAAGTATTTTTTAGCGGGCCAATAGTGGGAGTGCCACCCCTTTTGTTATTAATATATTTATAAAAAGATTTATAATTATCCCCCACATTACTAGCCAGTCGTACCTCCGAAATCCATTTTAGCCTTTCTGATACTATATTTAGTCACCTTTAACTGGAATTTAAAGGTATCCCAACTTTGCTTGGTTCCACATGACTTAGCTCTTTTGTAGGCTCTGTTTTTACATTTAATATGTCTCTTAACAGATTCATTCATCCATGGCCTTTTCAAGTTAGTTTTATCAGTTTTTTTAATAATTGGGATATATTTGTTAGAAAGTAAAGTTAACTGGCTTATTAGAATTTGCCGAATTTCAAGAAGTGAATGATCTAAAAAGGAATATTGCCAGTCCCAGGATGCCAAATCTAATGTCATGCCCAGAAAGTCTGCTTTTTTAAAGTTATAAAGTGTTGTATTACCATGGTCTTTTCCTAAATTCTCTCTAAAAGTAAAATGCACAATAGAATGATCACTGGAGCCCAATGGATGAAGCACTGAACAATTAGAGATCTGGTTTCCCATGTTATGTAATACTAAATCTAGTATATTATTGCTCCTGGTATTAGTGTTGACTATTTGTTCCATATTTGCCAATAGAGCTAATTGCAGATATTTGTTTTCCATGGGGGATAGAGTGTGCATATTCTTCCAGTTTATACCAGGGAGATTAAAGTCACCCACCAGTAGGGTGTTATTTGTGGAAGATATCTTCTCCACAAAGTCTAACAGATGAATATCAGCATCGTGTATAATTGCTGGGGACCTGTAAACTACTCCCATATTAATACATGGTGCTGAGATGGGGAATATTTTGACCCATAGTGCCTCAATACTGGGCCACTGTATGAGTTCAATATTCTCTACATTAATAAGACTTGATAAATACAATGCCACCCCCCCCCACCCTTAGTAGTACTTCTGTCTTTATGAAACAGAGTGAAACCTGAAATATTTTTGTCCCATGGGTCATCATCGTGCCACCAAGTTTCTGTGACAGCACAAATGTGAATATTCAGTCATTCCAATAATAAAATAAATTCATCGAACATATTCCCAAGGCTTCTTGCATTTATAACTAAGCAATTCCATTCTGGAGGGGCTAAAGGAATATTACTATTACAATTGGTAGTTTGGGGCAGAATATCCCCCCCCCATCTAATAGTTTAAACAATGGTCGATCTGCTGTCTTAGTCTGGTAGCAAAAATGTGTTTGCCTTGTCTATTCAAATGCATACCATCTCTTGCAAAAAGGTTTTGGCTTAGAAAACCTGTCAAATTTTCTAAAAAGAAAAACCCCTCCCTTACACACCATCATTTAAACCAGCCATTTAAAGTCATAATGTCCCTTTGTTTATCAATACTTGCCCTGGGTATAGGTAGGAGCCCTGAGATAATCAACTTTTCCCCTTGCCTTTCTATAGAATCCCCAATTTCTTCAAAATCCCTCTGAATTTGTAATAAAGATCTTTTGCCAAGATCATTTATACTTGCATGAATCAGGGTAAGAGGGGAATTGGTATGTTCTTGCAGCCCTGGGAACATATCTTTTATGTTGTTTATACCTGCTCCAGGGAGAGTACTAACAGTAGTATATAAATTACGATTTTTACATAAAATATGATCAGTGTACCGAATGTTGGAATCACCAATCACTAAAACGTCCCTAGGAACATTTATTCTTCTTGTAGCCTGGTCTCTAGGTACATTTTGTATTGGGGGGGTTCAGGTTCCACAAAAAAAGTGGATTGCATACTTATCTGGTGCATTTGCAGGTGGTAATGGGTGAGGTGACTCAGGCGTATGTAGAGTGCTTTGTGTAACTATAATAGGGGAGAGATCCACTGTTGGTAATACCTCACAAGAAGCTACAGCACCAGGTGTAAGTAAACAAGAGTCTGTCATTAAACTGTTAAATCTATTTTCAGTATGGATGTTGCAGCTACCCCCTATATTCCGTCTGCCTTTTTTCCCTTTAAACCTTTGTACAAGACACCATTCATGTTCATCCTGTTTCGCTTTTGTCGCGCTCTGTTGTACTGAATCATTTACTGAACCATCCACTACAGAATCAATATACTCCTCCAAGTTATTGATTTCAGCCTGAGTTTGCAAGCGATTTTGCAGTACTTCTATTTCAGCCCTCAAGATGTTAATAATAGAGCAGTTATCACAGACAAGGTCTCTGAGAACAGCAGTAGTATACATACCGCAGCCAGGGCAGCTGTAATAAGTAGTATCCTTGTCCATAGTTCAGGGGGATGTAATATGCAGATTAAATATCAAAACGTAGTGGAAAGGCCACAGGCCTACTGGCCCAGCTGACACACGCTGACACACGATAATGCTCTTATGCAGCGTCCAGCGTGACAATCGCGCGCCCTGCACGCTGCCCTGCTCACTGCAGGGCCGAGTCTTATGCAGGAAAGTGAAAGTTTGAAGATTTAAAGTTGCACATAAGTTGTCCGGTTTTGTTCTCCTAGCATGGAATCACCCTCCCTTACCTAAGAAGGCCGGTGATAACATGGCAAGTTCAGCAGCAGCCTGAGTCACTGGATTGAATTGAAAGGTCCCAGATGGCATTGTCACCTCAAGTCAAGTGGGGTTACAGCATCCTGTGTTTTATTTTAGCTACCCATAGTTTTGACTGGAGTGGCCCTTTCTTGCCGCACCTTATAAGTCAAATCTGGTACCACCTGAATCTGTCTGCCTTTCCATTCCAATTTAATAGCAGATCTGGAGGCTTTTAGAATGTGATCCCAGTCTAGATAATTTAAGATCTTAGGAATAATAGGACGAAAGGGGGGTCTTCTGGGGCAGGCTTAGTAATATATGTGGGGTCATTAGGTGAAGGACCCGTGATCTTAGTGCAGAGCTTTTGTAAAAAAAAGATAGGAAAGGGTCCCTCATCATGCTCTCTGGAAGCCCCAGGAGGAGAAGATTATTTCTCCTGAAGCATCCCTTCAGGTCATCCACTTTTTCTTCCAGCTTTTTCATCGAACACTGGAGGGTGACTACCTCTGGCTCCAGTTTGTTGACCCTATCCTCGGTGGAAGAGATTTGGGTTTTGGCATCTTGAACTCATGTGGTGTGCTCTTCTACAGTCAGTTTCTATTCTTGAAATTCTTTGATTAATGAGAAGAGGGAAGACTTTATTAGTTTGGAGCTCTTGAAACATATGCCCATTGTGATGTTTACTGGTGGTTGTTTCAGTACTTTTGAAATTGGAGAAGTGCTTCTCCTAGGCTTCTTCAGCTCGAGTTCTCACACGGCCTTATGTTCCCCATCTGATTCCTCAGCTGATGGAAAGACCAGTTTTTGATCCATTGCAACTGGGTTTTCGATCGTACCGAGTTGCTAACAAGTAAAAGGCCACCGAATGAGACTAGGAGTGGTAAGTTTCTCAATTATTGAAGGAGGAAAGGTAGTCAAAAATGTCTAATTTAACAGAGCTCCTTAGCTGAGCTACTTACTCTTCAGCAGGCATCATGTGACTCTCGGGTTCCCCAAAATTTTATTTTCAGGGGAGAAATGTACCTCTCATTTCACTCTATTAGTATATTTGATTATACTTCAGGCAACATTTTTTGCTGTTCTACTACTGGCCTTTTGGTGTTTCTTTGCTGCAAACAGCAGCACAGTTAAATCAATTGGCTATAATAACATTTCTGTAGGAAGGTTATTTATAAACATTATATTTGGATCTAAATCCAAATATTTTGAGGAGGCAGTATAGCACAGTGGCTTAAGGCTCTGAGCAGAAAATCTGGTGACATCCAGCAGACCAAACCTGAGTTTGAATCCCACAGTTTCTACTTGCATACTGTGTGACCCTAAGCAAGACACTTAACTTCCCTGTGCTCCCAGGTCACTCCTGTAAAAAAGCTTTCAGCTTAGTGTGCTACTCCTGGTTAAACAACTAAAAAAATAATCTTCAAAAGCCCACTTAATGGTCGTTTTCATTATAAATGCAAGGTACTGTAGTAGTTTCTCAGATCTGGACAGGCCATACCCCAGTTTTCTACAGCAAGACACAGTTTGGCCCATGAAATCCTTGGTGCTTTATTATTCCAAATACATTTTTTTAATCTGTTTATTTGCTGAAACCACATGTCTGGAATAGGGACCATCACTGTTAGTATTCTGTAGGAAAGAAAGAGGACCACCATAATTTTAATTATTTGAATTTTCCCCCACAGTGACATTGGAATCTTGGCCCATAGTTGCAATCTATCTTGGAGAGCTTCTGATAAGGTTTTTTATTTTACTTATTTATTGAACTGTTTTACCAGGAAAGATATACTGAGCAACTTGATGCTCATCTCATGGTATGTCCTGGGGGAATGGGGAGAGGGATGTACAGAGTGTGAGTTCAGATACATACATAACAGATGATGAATACATACATTCAGTTACAAAACAGGTTCATGGCAAATGAGTACAATATAGGCTGTTGCAACAGTTACTGTGCTGGCAGTTCATGGCTGCAGCATGCATATAAAATCAGTAAAGGGACCAAGCATAGGATGCAAGGTTGACAATGCATACATTACAGAAACATAGAAACATAGACTTTGACGGCAGATAAGGACCGCTAGGCCCATCTAGTCTGCCCATTTCCCTACCTACAGGATAGGCCGCAGATCCTAGTTAACCAACAGCCTATTTCTTCCTACCCCCCACAAGAATTGCCTTATGTCTGTCCCATGCATTCTTGAAATCTCCCACAGTTTTAGACCCCACAACCTCCTCAGGAAGGCTGTTCCATGCATCCACTACCCTCTCTGTGAAATAATACTTCCTCACATTGCCCCTGAACCGCCCTCCTTCTATCTTTAAATTGTGTCCCCTTGTTCTTGTAAGTCTCTTTTTCTGAAAGATGCTACCCTCTTGGACTTTGTTGATTCCACTGAGGTACTTAAAAGTTTCTATCATGTCCCCCCTCTCCCTTCTTTCCTCAAGGGTATACATAGTAAGCTCCTTTAGTCTCTCCTCATACGGCTTCTCTTGCAGACCCTGCACCATTTTAGTTGCCCTCCTCTGGACTACCTCTATCCTGTCTATGTCCTTGCGGAGATGAGGTCTCCAGAACTGGACACAGTACTCCAGATGGGGTCTCACCAACTGCCTGTACAGAGGGATAACAACTTCCTGTTTTCTGCTGCTGATGCCTCTCCCTATACATCCCAGTATACCCCCAGCCCTCCCTACTGCCTTCTCACATTGATTGCTAACCTTAAGGTCATCTGATATGATTACCCCCAGGTCCCTTTCCTTTTTTGTTGTTGTTACTACCTCCCCACCCATTGTGTATTCTTCCCCTGGGTTCTTGTTTCCCAGGTGCATTATTTTGCACTTCTCTGCATTGAATCCTAGCTGCCATACTTCTGACCATTCCTCCAACCTTGCCAAGTCCCTTTTCATCCTTTCCACGCCTCCTTGTGTATCAACCCTGTTGCAGATCTTTGTGTTATCTGCAAAAAGGCATACTTTTCCTTCCAGTCCCTCTGCAATGTCACTGATGAAGACATTAAAAAGGACTGGACCCAATGCTGAACCTAAATTTTCACTAGTAACCCCTCTTCTTCAGAGTGGACTCCATTTACAATTACCTTCTGTGTCCTGTTGTGCAGCCAATGTTTTACCCAGGCTACCACCCTGGGTCCCACTCCCAGGCTGGTTAATTTGACTATTAATCTTTGTGTGGGACTGTGTCAAATGCCTTGCTAAAGTCTAGGTAGGCCATGTCCACAGCCCCTTCCTGGTCTACTACTTTGGTCACCCAGTCAAAGAAATCTATTAGATACATCTGACATGACCTTCCTGCTGTGAACCCATGCAGCCTTGGGTCCTGTGCTCCACTGGCCTCTAGGTACTCAACTATTCTTTCCTTCAGAAGTGACTCCATCACTTTCCCTACCACAGAGGTCAGACTGACAGGTTTGTAGTTTCCTGCCTCTGTCTTGGTCCCACTTTTGTGAAGGGGAATCACATCCACCTTCCTCCAGTCCTCGGGTACCACACCATCCTCCCATGATTTATTAAAAAGAGTAGCCAGTGGTTTCACTAGTTTCTCCTTAATTCTTTTAGAATTCTCAGGTGAATTCCATCAGGACCCATTGCTTTGTCCACCTTCAGTTTTAGGAGTTCTTGCAGAACCCTTTCTTCTGCGAAAGGACTGGGATCGACCCCCCTATCAAGAGTGCTTCTGTTAATTGGATTAGGCACTTCCCCCTCCTCTTTTGTGAATACTGAGCAGAAATATTCATTCAGTATCCCTGCTTTTTCACTGTCCCCCTCTGCCCACCCATCATTCATTCTATTCAGCCTCACTATCCCTCCCTTTGTCTTTCTACGCTCGCTGATGTACCTATAAAAGGTTTTATCCCCCTTCTTAACTGAGTTGGCGATCTTTCCTCAGTTTGGTCTTTGCTATTCTGACTTTCCTCCTGCTTCCTTCTGCCTTAACTGGTACAGCTGTCTGTCCTGCTCCTTCTGTGTTTCCTTATACTTCTGGAATGCTATCTTTTTCTTCCTGACTTTCGCAGCCACCTCTTTTGAGAACCATAGTGGCTTTTTCTTTCATTTTGATGTGTTTATTTGCTTCACACAAAGGCTTGTTGCCTCTGTGATGGCAGTTTTGATGATTCCCCATTGTTGCTCCACACCTCCTTCTAGCCTGTTTGCTAGTGCTTTTCTGAGGCACTCTTCCATCTTGCCAAAGTCAGCCCTCCTAAAGTCCAGTACCCTCACTTTTGTATGGCTTGACTCTGTAGCTGAGTTTAATGTGAACCACACTGTTTGATGGTCACTTGTCCCCAGACGGCAACCCACTTCTAGATCAGAGATCCTCTCACTACCCCCATTTGAGAGCATGAGGTCTAAGATTGCTCCCTCATGAGTAGGTTCTGAAACTAGCTGTCTAATGCCTGCCACCTGTAGGACATCAAGAATGGCCCTGCTTTTGGATGTGGCTGCAGCAAATGTGCTCCAGTTAACATCTGGCATATTCAGGTCTCCCATCAATAGTATCTCCCCTTTCTCTGCCATTCTAAGAATACCTTCTATCATATCCTTGTCCATTCCCTCCCCCTGACATGGGGGTCTGTACACAACCCCTGTGCAGATTGTGGTGCCCTTTCCAGTCTCCAAGGTGACCCACAGTGCCTCCTCTCCTCCCTGTTTACTCTTTTGTTCAGTTGCTTTTATCCCTTCAGTACAGGCAGTACACTAGTGATGCAGATGCTGCAGGGTGAACACATAGGATCCAGTCACCCTTTTTAAGAGCTAGTCTATAAAGGGGTAGTATAAATGCAGGGAGGTTAGGGAGGATGAGAAAGAGGACAGCGAGAGTGAGACGGAGAGAGAAAAAAGTGAGAGGGAGACAGGTATGCAAGGAAGGGATCAGAAGCAGGTGCAGGTAGGTGTAAGGTAATCGTGCAGTGCCGAGGTAAGGGAGTATAGGGAGGAGAAGTGGTGGATTTGTGGAAGGATTGCATTCCACATTTTAGGCAGATGGTAGGAGAAGGCTTTTTGGCTACAGGAAGTGGTTGTGCAGGGGAGTGAGAGGGTATGAGTGTCAGCCTGGGATCTCAGAGAATGGAGGGAGTGGGTAGGGGTGCCAAGAGAGGAGGAGATATAAGAAGGCAAGATCCAAGCCAGAATTTAGAGATGAACTTAGCACCATGTAGTGCATGCCAGGAGTGTAGTAGGGAAAGGAGGTTGAGAGAGTGGTAGAGGTCACAATGATGGGTGTGGGGAGGGGTATCAAGAGCAAAATGACAGAAGGAATTGAAGAGATAGTCCAATCTGGATAGGTGGGACTGTGAGGCAGCATCATAGACTATGTCGCAGTAGTCAAAAATGGACATGATCATCTTCTGTACCAGCTCACGTCTGGCAGCGAGCGGGATGCAGCTGCGGTTTCTGTAAAGTGCCCCAAGCTTAGGCCTTATTTTTTTTAGAATGGCATTGATGTGTACAGAGAAGTCAAGGTGTCTGTCCAGCCTGATGCTGAGATACCTGAAAGAAGAGAAGTCCTCAAGAGCAGTCCCATCAAGGGTGTGAAAGGTAGGGAGGTGACTAAGCCTATCAAGTCTCTGCCTTGTGCCAAAGGACATGGAGATTGTCTTCTTGGCATTTAGAAAGAGTTGGTGAGAACTAAACTAGAGTTGGACTTTGGTGAAGTCAGACTGGAGCCTGGTAGTGACATCAGCAACAGTATTGCCAGAGGTAAACAATGCTGTATCATTCTCATACTTGTGGATGCTGGATGCAGTGCAAACCAGTGGAGGTCATTTAAAAAGATGGAAAACAGGATGGGGCCTAGCACTGAGCCTTGGGGGACTCCAGTGGATATAAGCAGGGGGGTAGAGATAGCATCAGTAATTCATGCTGATTGCGACCTGCCAGACAGGTAAGCACTGAACCATCCTGTAGCAGAAGGGGATAGTCCAGCAGCTGAAAGGCTGTGAAGGAGGAGTGGGTGAGAGACAGTGTCAAAGGCTTTGGCCAGGTCTACAAAGATAGCTGAGGTAATGTGCCCTTTGTCAAACCCTGAGGAGATGGTGTCAGTTAACCTTAGTAAAGAGGTGGTGGTAGAGTGGGATTTCCTGAAGCCAGACTGGAAGGGGGTGAAAAAAGTGGTCAGAGAGAAACAGGGTGAGTTGGTTGAGGGCTATGTGTTCTTGTAATTTAGCTAAGGTTGGCAGTAGAGAGAAAGTTTGATTTAAAGAATTGGTCTATTTTATTACTGTATGTATAAAAATACCTAAGTATCTTACCCCCTCTTTGTTAATATTCTCCTTAAGAATGTTCTGTATTTGTGCACAGTCTGATATGTGAAAGGGTAATATATAGTATCTGTCTTGCTTTCATTAATTTTGTATCCTGCTACCTTAGAAAATCTGGCTGTAATTTCCATTATTTCTTGAATTCTTCTTAGTGGGTCCCGTACCACTAAAAGGACGTTGTCCACAGAAACATTCAGTTGTACCTCTTCCTCACCAATTTTTAACCCTTTAACTTTGTTGTTTTGTCTAATTTCACATAAAAAGGGTTCTAAACAAAGTATAAATAAAGAACGGGACAGGGGACACCCTTGTCGAATGTCTCTAAGTAAAATTATGGTGTCTGAAAAGTCTACATTTATTTTAATCTGTGCCAGGAGATTATTATAAAGCATCTTTATAACCTGAATAAACTCCTCTGGAGATCCATAAGATTTTAAAATAAAGAATAAATAGTGCCACTCCTACATAATGAAAGCCTTGGTTGCATCTAATGCCACCAGGGTTACTGGCTCCCTCTTGGCCTCTAATTATTCCATTATAAACTGGACTTTGAGAAGCCCTAATTGAATTACTCTCCCTGGTACAAAACCTGATTAATTATAATGAATTAAGTTCTCCAAGGTAGATAAAATTCTATTATTCAAAATTTTTGCCAACATTTTGTAATCCATGTTTAGAATAGCCATGGTCTATAATTTTCAATTTTCCATTCATCTTTACCTTGTTTGGGTAGAACCAAGATGTAGGCCTATGAAAAAGTATCTCGAATTCAATAATATTTTATTATTTGATTAAATAACATATGGAGGTAATGGACCATATAAGATTCAAAACCTAAATAAAATTCCAGGGTAAACCCATCTTGGCCAGGGACTTTTGCTTTTGCCATTTGGTTGATGACATCTTTAATTTCCTGAGTAGAAATTGGGTTGGTAAAATTATTTTCCTCAGCTGGGGATATTTTTTGGTTATCAAAGATCCATAATACTTCAAATCTTCTTGGGACAGAGAACATATAGGGTATATAGGGTACCGTAAAAATTAACAAATTCTGCCCAAATTAACTTTTCGTCAGTAATTACCTGACCCTGAGAATCCATTTTAGAAATAATCTATTTTCTTCCTTGATCCAAATCTTGTAATCTTTTTGCTAAAACTTTACCTATTATTTCACTCTTTGTTTTCTAATTTTGTGTTTTTTAGCCCAGACCTTTTTTATATCCAAATATTCTGCAGCTTCTATAAGTTTTCTCAGGTCCTGGAGTTCCTGTTGTTTCAAACTATCACCCTTGTCATCTTCAATTTCCCGACACCAGAGCATGTTTCCACTTCCTCTTTCTGTTTCAATCTTTATTTATTTATCCATGCTGCTTCTGAAATTATAGCCCCCCCCCCCGATGTGGCCTTCAAAACATCCCAACAATCAAAAATATTTGAAACAGACACCTTATTCTCTGTCATGAAATTTTCCATGGCAATCCCTATCTTGTCACAAAACTTTTTACTTTTTAACAAATTATTGTTGAAAAGCCATAGCACCCAATTTTGGTTTTCCAGAATTCAATAAAGCTTGAAAAGATACAGGGCTGTAATCCGAAATCAGTTTGTTTTCTATTTCAACATTGTGTCCTAGGCAGTCCTCCAACAAATCCTCCGAAACAAAAATATAGTCTAATCTTGAAAACATTTTGTGTCTTGATGAATAATAGGTATAGTCGTTTGATATACCCTTCACCACCCACCACCAATCTATCAAAGTATTTGTTTTTAAAAGACTTTGCAACAGTCTGGCCTAATATTTATCCCAGCTACTACCTTTGGATGACTTGTCTAGTGAACTGTCCAAGACACAGTTGAAGTCTCCAGACAAGATATAATGCCCCCCCAGTAACCATCAGCTTATTTAATTCAGCCAGAAAACCCCTCAATTCTTTAAAAGGTGCATACATAGAACCACATATTATATTCCTTCTATCTATTTCTGTATTCACCAAAATTATTCAGCTATTTGTGTCTTTAGTTTCTCCCATAAAATCATCTTTAAAATGTTTATCAAACATAATAGCTACTCCAGCACTTTTTGTGGTCTTCCCTAGTGAGAAAAATAACTTCCCTGACCATCTTTTATTTAATTTTCCAATTTCTGTTTCACTTAAGAACATCTCTTGTAACATAGTGATATCTGATTTGAGCCTTCTCACCCTTGCTATAACCCTTGCCCTCTTCACTGGGGTATTTAATCCAATGTCAGTGTCAGTGGCTCAGTAGGTAGCACACTCGCCTCTGAGGCCGGGAGATCAGAGGGCTGTGAGTTCAGTTCCCACATCTGGCACTTGGGTTAATATCCTAGTACTGACACTGTAGTGCAGCATGAGAGGGGTGCTGCACTTCTGAGGTGCCGTCTTTCGGATGAGACGTTAAACCGAGGTCCCATCTGCCTGGATTGGTGGTAGTTCAGGTGGATGTTAAAGATCCCATGGCACTTATCGAAAAGAGTAGGGGAATTTCCCCTGTGTCCTGGCCAAATTTCCCTCATTCACTAAAAATAACACCAACAGCTTAATCTGGTTCAAGGTCAGTTGGCATTCATCTGTATCCCCCTCCCCGGGGTCATGCCTGAAAATAGGCATGATTTGTCTAGTGCACTTACTCGGTCAACAAAAACTAAATAAATAAAATTTACATTCCATCTGCATCCCTTAATCAATAACATTTTTCTGAATAATTTTTCCCCTCCTCCTTTGATCAATCTTATGAACCAACTTCCTTTCCTTTATCTGTATATTTATTTTTTATCTCTACCCCCCCTTCCTCTTTGATGCCAAGAACCACCTGTCCAGCATCCCCCTTATCCACTTGAGGTACTTAACTGAAGGTCGGTTAGTCTTCCCCACACCCGCCCGAGCCAAGTGATCTTTCCATTTCCCTCCCACCATGTACACAGTTTCATAACCATCTTCATAATTTACAAATACCATAGGGAGTCTTATTTTTAGATCTTGAACAGCTTCTGATACATTAGCATAATACAATGTTTGGTTATTCAATAGAACCTTAAGTTTGCCTGGAAAAATCACATACACCTTTACCCCCTCTTTCCATAATCTTTGCTGAACTCCCCCCAATGTTTTCCTCTGATCCCACAAAGGTTTAGAATAATAATTTTTTAAGTAAGTAATCCATTTCCTATAAACCAGTTTGCCTTTAGTGTAATAGGCTTCCATCAGGGCCTCTTTTCCCATAGTGGCTAATAGTTTTAACTATCACCGGCCTTGACTTCTGCTGTGCATTCAGTTTTCTACCCCCCAACTAATGAACCCTGTCAATAATAGGTAGTTCTTTATCAGAACCTAATACAACAGAAAAAGATCCAACAGTATTTGCTCCAAAGTTTATTCAGATTCCCAAGCATATAAAAGTCCAGAAATGCAATATTGTTTTGTCTGCCTGTATTTTCTTGATCATCCAATTTCTCTTTCAATGTCTCCTGTTGTGAGCCCAACTCTTTCATCTGTGTTGTCAAGAGAGACAGCTTGTCTTCTATATCTGATTGTTTTTTTTCCAGCTCAGACATTCGATTCAGCCCTTATTCAAATTTATGTCCAGTTTCTGAGTGTTTTCTGAAAGAACTTTAAATGAATCCAGTAAATGCTGAAGCTTGTCCATAGTACTGTAACTTGTAGAACATTCATGCTTTCTATTAAAGTTTGGGCACACTTTGGGGGATCGCTTTGGTTTGGTTCCTTTTGGCTTGGGCCTGGGTCTTGCTCTTGTTCTGGTTCTATTGTGTTGTTTGCAATTGATGCTTCCCCTAAGTCTTGTTCTTCTTCTGAAAGCAATATAAAGGTATTTTGAGAAACTGGGCTTATATCCCCATCTTTTTTTTCTGCTTGCCCCTCAATCCCCTGTAGATTAATTGTTGCTTTAGAAGCTGAAGCTGTCCCTGTTACTCTGTTATCTTTTTTCTTGTCAGGGTCTAAATTAGCTTTAGGGGTCATTTTAGTGCAGCAATTGTTAATGAGTAAACGTGATTGTACCAGTTTCTTGTTTTTAATTCCTACTGGTTTTTCTTCTTCATCTGAGGAAATGGAAGACAAACCTGGTGGAGAATTCTTTGTACTAGAAGTTTTAAACATTTTGGACAATCTTTTGTTTCTTGTTATACAATATTCTTTTTCTTCCAACATTTAAATTAAGCAGAAATTCTATTGTGCAAGACTGCAAATCTGCACTTGGCACCCACAACTTAAATTATTAAAGATTAAAGTTTATGTCAATTGTAAAGTACATAGCTGGAGGACAAATTGTTCTGCATCCGTTCATCTGTGTTTACTCTGGATTTACTCTTCCATATACTACCAGCAGAGAGTAAACTTTAAATTCTGTGTCTGCTGCCAAACAATTTTCTGGCTTTCAGTTCTGGTCAATTTCAGGTCTTTCACCTGACCATTACAACTTTCTTTTGGACCACGCTTCAGGTGGCACAAAAAAACTTTCCTGCACCATTGTGCACAGACTGTGTTCATGGAACCAATTAAGAGTAATGAAACCTTGGAACAGTGACCCCAAAAATTTGTGCCAGCCCAATGAAAAATATACTTTTTGAGAGCTTCTGCACTATCAATTAGGGATGCAGCAAATTTAAATTCCACCCACGAAGTGCCCATGAAGTGGGCACTTTGAGTTGGCTACTCACTACACAGAGTGCTACTTTGAAAGGCTCACTTCACCTTGTAATTATTACTTTGTGTTGTCATTCCACCTTAATGTGAATTAAGGTGGAGTGACAAGTCTATATTGGCAGCTCCCCACACATCACATGGCTTACAGTACTGTAAGTCACATGCTTTAGCCAGGCAGGAAGGAAGTGAGTCATGCTAGGAGATAGTTTCACTTTCTCCTGTGTAGTCGAAGAGAGAGGAGATAGAGAGATAGAGAGAAGAGAGATAGCATTAGCCTAGGCAGGCAGTTTAAAAAGCTTTTTTCAAAGCTAAATCATTCTTGTTTTTGTGCAGATCTTTTTCCTAGATTTTTTGTTTTGTGGATTCCTTTTTTTTAATTAATTCTTAGTTTTATTAGTGTTGTTTGTGTGTGTCTGTGTTGTGTGTGTGTGTGTGTGTGTGTGTGTGTGTGTGTGTGTCTGTGTTGGTCCAAAGGAGGGCAGTCCAGTCTCTCAAAGAAGCAGGGAAGATCTGGGGTGGGGGCATTTCAACAGTATGGTAAATGTATGGGAGGAGTTTTCACATGTGGGAGCCAGGGCCTGTTCACGCTGGGCCCGAATAAGATGTTTGCCCCCTCCGGAAGCAGGAGGAGTTGGTGCTGCTGCTGCAGCAGCGAGTGAACCACCACCTCCTCTGGCAGTGGCACCACCTTCCACTGCCCAACCAACACCAGCAGCTCCTCAGCAGAATGTGCCTGTGCCCCCAGCCCCAAGTGTGCAGCCTCAGCCCCAGGCTGCCACAGCATCTGACCCCCCTCCACCTGTGCCTGGTCTTCCCTGCACCTCCCTGGTTTTGGATTTTTTTGAGTGTGTGGGGATGGGAGGACAGCAGCCTCATTAACTGCCATGTTTGTGATGTGATGGTGCACCATGGCTCCCAGGGGAGTCACCGGGGATTGGGGGCCAGTGCACCCATATGATTAACCACCACTGAGTGGAGTAGCAGGCTGCTACAGAATGGACCAGGACTGCACCTGCTGGCCTTCTGTGACAGAGGGGGAGGCTGTGCATGGCCCTAAGCAGAGGAGGGCCATGGCAGCACCTGCTGCTCCACCATCATCACCACCACCACCAGCCACAGCACCTCCTTCTGATCCCAGAGAACTGCCTGTAAGTGAGGTGGGTATGGCAGTTCTTTGGAGTGATGTGGATGCCACCAATGAGAGAGTGAGCAATGTCCAGCAGCAGTTGTAGTGGATAGAGGGCCATCAGCTGCAGATGATGGCCATGCTCCAACTGCTGCTCAACCATCACAGCATTGCTCACTAGGTTTTTTAATTTTTCCTTCCATGTGCCCTGCACCACTCTGTGTCATTAAAAATATATTCCCCCACCATCCCCTGTTCTAAAAAATATATTTCTGTGTTGTCCGTGACCCTTCCACCCTGTATCTTATAATTGTTTTCCCTTTGTTATGCACTTTTTTCTTGTCTTCTGTTCTGTATGTGTCTACCCTGCTGTTGATTCCATATATGTACTTTATAGAGTCTATCCTGCCCACCTTCCTTCTGTTAAGTGTGTGTGCGTGTGTGCTGTTTTGGTTTTGCTTGTTTTAAGTAAAAATGGGTTGTCCCTGCCATCACTATTTAAACTTAATGAAGTAATCCAGCCAAAATATGAAACAGCATATGTCATTCAGAGCATTTTGATTTGCATGTAAAATCCCTCCTAGTATGTTCTTCCCTCTGCCTGCTAATAGGAGTTTTTACTAAATTAGCCTTCTAGCTTTATGGTAGCTTTACCACCTCTGTGGATCTTCATGTTAAATATGTTTATTGCCTTTATCACTCCGACAATGCACCCTGTGTCATATGACAGTGATGTAGCAAAGCTCATCGATTTAACAAATGCACCATTCACAACAGCAGAACTGTGTAACTGTTCTTATACAGTGATCACAATGGCAAGTTACAGTTTAGCAGATAACTGAGAGCTAGCTGAGTGTGGTTTCTGTAAGAAACCTGCTACTAAATAGTAGCTGTAATTGGCTATTTGTGTTTTCTGTGTGTGTCTGGTCTAGCTAGCAGTAGTAAGTGTTTTCATTTTAAAATTTAATTTAATCAAACTACACACAACAATAAAAAGCACACAAATTGTCCCAAATCATCAGTGCTGTAATTAGTAAAGACTAGCAGTTTTCATACAGAAACCCCACTCCCCTAGCTCTCAGGTATATGCTATACTGTAACAGTTGCTACTTGGTCTCACTGCATAAGAACAGTTACAGTACACAGCTCTGCTGTTGTGCATATGCTAAATCTATGGGCTATGCTACATCACTGTCACATGACACAGGGTGCATTGTCAGAGCGATAAAGGCAATAAACCTGTTTAACATGAAGATCCACAGGGGTCATAAAACTACCATAAAGGTAACAGTCTAATTTAGTAAAAACTCCTAATAGCAGACAGAGGGAAGGACTAACTAGAACTTTACATACAAATTAAAAGTACTCTGTATAACATATGTTTTTTCAAATTCTGTGTTGACCACTCCTTTAACAAAACCAGAAAGCCATAACTCCACATGAACAGATGCCAATAAAATATTTTTACTGCTACAGCTACTCTATTTATGACAAAACAAGGCACACAGTAATGACCCTTGCACTTCAGCAGTTAGACCTTCAGTGGTGTGCCTCCTAATAAAGGCCTAAGTGGTAAAGCGCAGTGGTCATTAGTGTGTGCCCTATTTTGCCATCAATTAAGTTGCAGTAGCACTGAACATGTTTTTGTAGCATGTACTCATATAGAGTAGTGGCTCTGCGTGTTTGCCTCGCACTTTTGGAGCCAGGTATTGTGTACCAGCAACCGTCCACTTAGTGCAGCGTGCTTCTTATGGGCCTGTTATATTCCAAGTTAAGAATGTTTACCCTGGCATATTTTTGGTGTCAAAATAATGTGTACTTTCCGTCATTGAGTGTTTGTTAAAAAGCAGAACCGAGCAGTGCAATAATACTGTGCTAACTGCTAAACAGCATGTGTGCCGTGTAATGTCCTGTGTGTGCAGACACTGTCCAGTTTCTTGCAAACATATATATGATGGCTTGTTCCAGTGTTTATAGTATAAAGAATAAAGATAAGATAATATAATGCATATTTTATTTGTACCATCATCAGCAGTGGACAAAGCCATATAATATGTTTTCAGAGGTATCAGTGCAGTCAGTTGGCAGTGTGCACCTCAGTCACAGTCCATGCATGAGTTTTAAGAGATCATAGCACTGCTCACTCCTGCTTTTCAACAAACCCTGCTCAACAGACATGAAATATTGCTGAAGCACCCAAAATATTTAATGATGTACAGACATAATAAAGTCAGAATATATAACAGGCCCAGTCCACTACCACCACATTGTGTTACTGGGGCCAGGTGGTGTTCTGGTGTAGAGCAACTTGCTGCAAAACTGCCACTGCCAGTCTAATCTAGAAAGACATCACTTAGTCCAGAACAAAAAAATGCAAAGAAGAAATATGGTAGCACAGTGAGGTGACTGTGGACAGTGTTGCCCACACTGGGCACCCATAAACACCAGAATTAATGTGCATCCCCAGAATGCTGCTGTCTTGTCTCCAGAAAATTCCCCAGTTCTGACGAAGTGAAATGTGAGCATAACAACAAATGCTGCTGCTGTTGGAATTACATGTAATGCTGCTGTTGATTGCCCTGACTGTGATGTGATGATGCACAGTGTCTTGCCAAATGGTGTGAAGGAAGGATAAACTGACCATTGAGTTTGCCATCCAAAATGATGAGACTAAGAATGCTGTTGGCTGCCCAAGTGTGCTGCAGTCACCTCAACAGGAAGGATGCCCTTTGTGTGTACACTAATACTACCCTTGGTAAGTTGATTATTGTACTTTTCTTGTACCATCATTGTTTTACAGAGATAGAACCTGACCTTAACTGTGTGATATATATATATATTTTTTTTTTTTTGTGTGTGGGGGGGTTCTACATATATATACATGTAATCATTGTATTGTTTTGTGTCACAGGTCACATAAAGTTGGTGTGTGCATTTCTGGGCTTCATGAGAAATTGTGGTGTTGGAATACTCTCAAGCCAGTGAAGGTAAGTATTTTTTATTGGGGGATGGGATTCTCATTTGCAAGTAGGTCTCATTAATGGTTTATTGTTTGGTTAATTCATCACAGATTTTATCTGCATCCTTATCCAGTACAGTAATGATGCTCATGGTCATCATCAAGTCATACTACTTGTTGCATGTCTGCCAGCACGGGGGGTATGATGTTGAACAAGTTATTTGGATAAGCCAAATATGACACCACAAAGCATCAGGAAGTTTCCTACAAAAAGAAATGAAGGACTTATTAGTACTTGATTGCAGCAGTAGCACACTATGTTTAAAGTGTGGCTGTTCCACCCTGTCATATATGTTGATTAACAGATAGCATGTTGTCCCACTGAAGCCACATGAACACCAAATCATCACAATCACAAATTTAGTACCAGGCTGCAACCAATACACTGTGTCAGTGTCCCTATATCTTAACTCAAGTTACATTTTAAAACCACATATTGTCAAGTCACGACCTGGATCAAACTTTTTCCAGCAATGGCATGGCTGCAGCAGCTATACAGTGTGTGATGTGCAAGACAAATATTATGTGACCTACTTTATATGAATCATCAGTCGGACTTGCACTATTTTGAAAAAATGAACAACAAAAAAGGAACAGATGAAATAAAATGTATATACTTACCGGTATGGAAATTGATATCCTGTAGGTTGCTGTAGACAGTACTGCTGTACCATACAGTCCTTCAGCGAAGGAGAGTCATTTGTTAACCTGTAAAAAAGAAAATAAATTAACCTTATGTGTTTGACCACTGCATTTCAGAAAAGCAACAGGAAAAATAACACAGCTAAAGGAAGTTCAATAGCATGAAAAACACTAGTACACATACTCACTTTAAAATATTGATAGCAAGAAGCCTTGTGCCTGTGACTGATGGATGTGGTCTCCTCTCTGACTCCATCTGCCTTGGCATGGCCAGAACACACAATGAAAAACATTGGCATAATGGTGGTAGTGGTGGGTGGTGGTCATAGGCACATGATGACATTCCCTCTCACATTTTCCTGCATGTGGTGGCAGTGGCTAACAGTGGTTTTATGGTGGTGGTCCAGGGGGGCACATGATAACATTCCCTCTCATATTTTCCTGCATCTGGTGGCAGTGTCTAACAACAGTTTTATGGTGGTGGTCCAGAGGGGCACATGATGATATTTCCTCTCACATGTTCCTGCATCTGGTGGCAGTGGCTAACAGCTACAGCCTGCTGCAACACATTCACTATCACTGTCAGATGCACACAGGTGGGTGGCAGGCAGGATATATTGTGCACTGTGTTACAAATTTGACATATGGAAATTGAGACACTCTGAGTGGGACACTGATTTAACTGCATGAAAAACAAAACATGTAAACACTGAAAACATGTGACAGCCTTTTAACCACTTCACTTAAAACCTACCAACATCAACGTCATCATCATCCTAATACAGAAAGCTGCCCTCGCAGTCATCAATGTCTGAATTCTAACCACTGGGGTATTCTTTCTCCATCATATCATCATCTACCTCAGTGGTAGGCTGTTTCATGCTGCCATTGCCACCAGGATGGTCCATTTCCGCAACATCATCACAACCAGTCGGTACAAGACAGACTTTCAAGGCAACCCCCCTTTCTGCACCCTTGACAGGACTCTGATTGAAATATGCTCCACTTTCAGGTATCTTGGGGTCTGTCTTGATCAGTACCTTGACTTCACTGCATACATTGATGCCATCCACAAAAAGCTCCACCCCTAGCTTGGAGCACGGTATCGACATCGTGGATGCATCCCATTGCTAGCTAGACTTACCATAGTGCAGAGGATGATTCTTCCCATTTTCAACTATGGGGACATTGTCTACAGCACCGCTCCAAAGTCCACCCTGGCCAGACTGAACCCCCTCTTCCATTCCTTCTGTCACCTTGCTCTTGACTGTTCTCCTAGAACGCATCATTGTGTCCTTTACCAGAACCTAGACCTCCCCTCATTGCAGTGCTGGCATCTATCCCATTGTGCGAGCCTCATGGCCAAATTCTGGCCACAGTTCCTCCCCATGTATCTCACCATGGTCCTCTCAGCCCAAACACCCCCAGGGCTATGCACTGAGGAATAAACACTCATGTCTACTGGCCATCCCATGCATGTCAACTTCGGCAAGCCAGTTAGCTTTTAGTTTCCTCATGCCCAGCCTCTGGAACTCCCTCACATTAGACATCAGGCATGCCACACCTGGAAGGTACCTTAACTCTCTTCTCAAAACATACTTCCACCCTACCTGCGCTTGTCCTCTAACCCCTGTATCAGGGTAATTACCCCTAGCGCTCACTATTCCCAAATTTCACTGTTCCATCTACTTACCTGATGATGGAACCTCACAAAAGTCTCCTGCCATTTGGTTTGTTTTCCTCCTATTATAAAAGGTAGCTACCATGAATCTTGTACCTTGTATGTATTGCCTCTTGGAGCCATGGCTATGTACCTGCCTGTAGTAATTGTACTCTACCTTGCTTATGTTTATTCTATGCATATCATGTAATTGACAGTACTGTATATGTTTGTATGCCCTCCCATTCTTTGAAGTACATCATGTAATGGACCTTACTGTATATGTTTGTATGCTCGCCTATTCCCCCTACCTCCAGCGTGCATCTGGAATAGAGCAGTAGTCTGTTCAGCATGCCTCCCTCGATAAACACATACATAAATAAATAAATAAACAAACCATGACCAAGTCGGGGTACGAATACTGAGGTTGCAGTTTGAGCTGGTATGTGCCTCTCATTCATTTTTATGAATATCAGCAAACTGACATTTGCAGGAGAGAGGTTTGTATGATTATCCCAAACTATTACACCCACCAAGCTGAATACCCTCTCTACTCTTACACTGAAGGGTGGGCATGTCAGGTACTTCAGTGCCACTGCAGTCAGCTCTGGCCAGTCACTCATCTATCCACTCCAGTATAAAAAAGGACCATCAGTTATTGTCAGATGTCTCTTTTCAGCCAAAAAATGAGTCAACCGTTTGCTGCACTGTACTAAGTCTGGTGGTTGATGCATCATCCTGTTCTCCAGAATCATTTATGTCACAAATCCCCACTTAGGACAAAGCACCCCAAAGTGGGTTAATGCTAACTGGTTTGGATGACAGACCACCTGGAACTGCAGTTCCCTTACAGGATGTGCTTGATACTAGTCCAACATGGCCTTCAGCCTGATTATGCTGCTGAGGTTTGCTGACCTTGGCACTTGACTTCTGAGCCCCATGAACCAAGTGCACCAGTTTCCCACTGAATTTTTAACCTGTTCGGGCCCTCCCTCCAGTAGTGAGGCAATTCCACTTTTGTATCGTGAGTCCAGCATTGTTGCCATTGCAAAGTCATCACTCTGCTGAATGCTCAAGATGTGCCAATTGCACTCGAATAGTGTCAGTATGTGTTTCAGCAACACACTGCTAGCAGAGTCTCTGGAACCATTAAGGCTATGTTGTAGATTCAGCAATGTCTGCCTCAATACCCGCAGCAGTGGAATTGATTGGCTAATGGAGGTAGATTCACCACTTACTGCCTGTGTGGTGTGTTCAAAAGGCCTCAAAATTGTTAAGTCCATGAGGCACCACTGTTCAGTCGTGAGAGACATGGAGGTCATGGAAGTGTCACGGCTAGTGTGCATGACAAGATATTCTGAGTTGGCTTTGTATTGCTCATGCAACCTCTCTGCCATGTATAAAGTGGAGTTCCACCAGGTGACAACTTCCAGCTTGAGGCATTGCCATGGTAGGCTGTTTTGGATCTGCAACTGCCGGAGCTGGTCACGGTCCTTTGCAGAGCTTGAAAAGTGAGAACAGATATGGCGTGCAGCTGTCAGCATTTCCTTTATATCAGGGTGCTGCAGAAACTCCTGCACCACAAGATTTAAGCAGTGGGCCACACATGGAACCTGAACAAAACCACCATTTGTGATGCATTTAATCACATTTGACCCATTGTCACTTGCTATAAATCCAGCTCTAAGGGACAGGGGGTTTAGCCACTCATTAGTTTCAGTCAGTAGCAAGTCCAGCACATTTTCACCAGTGTGTGAACAGATCACACTACGCATAGCAAGCATTGCATGCTGTCGAATTCTGGAAATATTGCTACCACGACAGTCCATCTTACTACACTGATTATTCACACTACCACCCGTACAAACAACCCCCGGCACCTGTGCCCAGTGTGCAGTTATACACAGATATGAACTCCCTGTTGTTTTGCCACTTGTCCACATATCCATACTTAAATGGATAAATGGAGAGGAGGAATGGTGAAGGTCATGTCTTACAGTCAGCCACAGTACAGTATAACTTGGGGACAGCACGGGTGGAAAAGTATGTTCTGGATGGAACTTTCCATTTCAGACAGGCACATGCTGCAAACTGTCGGAATCCAGAATTCTCCATGAAGGAGAAAGGCAAAAGACCAATTGTCAGCATTTCAGCTATAGCAGCATTAAGTTTACGTGACACTGCATGTTTGGGTGTGTACTCCAGGTTACGAACAAAAACACTCTGCAACATGAGCTGACTTACACGTTTTGCACAAGGTGTGACAAATGGCTGTGCTCTGTGAATGGATGGTGGGTGTGAGCATGTGATGAAGAGGACTGCACAGGTGATATATCAACAAATGAAGTTACTTTCCGAGATTTATGCACTGGGGTTGATATACCATTTATAGTAGATGTACTGCATTAACCACCATCACCACTTCTTCTCTGACCACCACTTGACAAGATTTCAAAATCATTATCCTCCACCTCATCATGCCTGTAGTAATCCTCTGCTGTTATTTTGTCACTATTATAGACATTTCTACTTGCTCTTAAAGTCATGGAAGGGGATAACATGCTCATTAAGGTTGATGATGAGGGTGAACACCCCACTATGACATTAGCTGCCATCTGCTGCCAGGTCCACAGTGCCATGTGCTTGTTCTTAAGATGTGTATGCTGCCCCCCTGTGCCAAGATGACTCCCCTTTTTACTTTGACTCACACGCGCATGACAAAGCTGGCAGATAGCAACTGACTCATTGTTTGCATCTTGAACAAAAAAATCACAAACAAGGGATTGTTATCCCCTACTTTTAACTTGTCCCTGATGCTGCTGATTGGACTCTGTTTTTTTAAGCCCTGAAATGGGGGGTATGCTACATGATTTTTCTGGTGGGATGCACTTGTACTGCAACTGACTACCACTACTACCTTTGATTATTACTGGGTCATCATCATCATCATCATCAGCATCAACTGGAACTGACAACCTTTTTCAGGAGGTGGGGATTTAATGCCGACAGACCCAGACACAGCCACCTTGACTTTCTTTTTCTCTGGTTGCCAACAGGGGTCACTGACATCATCATCATCATCATCACTTCTGAGGTGCTGTCTTTTGGATGAGACGTTAAACCGAGGTCCCATCTGTCTGGATTGGTGGTTTTTCAGGTGGATGTTAAAGATCCCATGGCACTTATCGAAAAGAGTAGGGGAATTTCCCCAGTGTCCAGGCCAAATTTCCCTCATTCACTAAAAATACCACCAACAGTTTAATCTGGTTCAAGGTCAGTTGGCATTCATCTGTATCCCCCTCTCCCGGGTCGTGCCTGAAAATAGGCAAGATTTGTCTACTGCACTTACCCGGTCAACAAAAACTAAATAAATAAATAAAATAAAATATTCATCAATATCATCTGCATCCACATTTTCTGCTTGGATGGTGTCATGTGGACTACATGTTGCAACCATTGCAACATTATCATCATCACCTGATATTTTTGCACTACACTGTGAATCATTGGATGGCAAAGGCATGGCCTCCACCATGGTGGAAGAAATGTGACATTGTGCGTTATCATCATGATCAGAATCATGTTCAACTACCATGGGCACGTTACTAGGGAGTATGACATTATTTACACTGTCACTCACTGCTTTAGACTCAGCTACATTTTTTGACATGGTTAAATGGTCCGAAGTGGAACTTGAGGCAGCAATACTCATGCCAGCAGAAACTGCACTAACACCACCAGCTGGGACATCATCATCTCCTCAAACTATGAATGAAGCTACAGATTACATTGTAAAAAACATTGATGGAGAAAACCCTTTCCTCACATCAGCTATGCACTTCTGCATACTACCATGCCCATAGACAGTCTTACCCCTGGCAGCAGTGCCATGACCAGGAACAGCTTTGCTTGCATGTCTCTTTGTGGACATTTTAGGGATTACCAAGAAAATTTTAAACCAATTTAAATTTTGGAACTTTCGCTCTGGCCCAGTGGATGTGATGTGTGATGCACAAAAAAACAACAACAGTGTCTTGCAGATGTAGATTATGAACTAAGCAGATGCAAAGGCAGGCACAGATAGATTAGATTGTAACACACAATCAAGAAAAAGATGCAGACGCAAAGTCACAACAACACCTTAACCACTGCTGCTCACAACAGTCACAATCCAAATCCAATATGGAAAAGAATACCTTTTGTTAGTGGGGGGGGGGAGTGCAATGCAGTAACAGTACAAAACGAATATACCACAATCCCAACCACAGAGCAGTACAAAATCTCACAGCTGTGGTGAATAGCAGGTTCACACTGCTGCAATTGCTCTGAGGCACAATAAGAGGTGTCTGTGAATTGTGATTTGATGGCACGCGTCACACACACACTCACATACACACACACACTACAAGTAATGCATGGCAAATTGAAAACTTCAGTAGTATAACCAGATCTTTTCAACAACCTGCAATTATGCACTGCTGCAACACAAAATTCAGCCAAAAAATGTCAAGAATTATTTAAAAAATTACTATGTGTACATTAACACAGTTATACAACAAAAATATAACGAACTCAAAAAGACTGCCTTTTTCTTCCAGTTAATCTGAATCTACCTACACCACACAGATAGACCCCTCCCCCAAAGTACACTTCAACTGTCTCTCAGTACACAGACTGAATGTTCAAAATTAACATTCAAAATCCACACACAAACAAGAAAGGCTTGATGATATGAGTACAGGAAGGTTTCCTACAATCAATGTACTATGTTGTAAGCCAAACAAAATTGTTCAAAAATATTTTTTAACAGCTTTTATAGGGTTTCAGTTGCAGAGCTCTGACAGCAAACTATCTCCAACTACCACTACACACACACACTACACAGAACTGAGGCTGTGCAGAACAATCTAAAGCCCATGTGACCTGCAATCCCATGAATCAATGCAAAATTTGCCTTGGAGCCCAAAACCTAGGCGAAGTGATGCGAAGTACATTGGAATCAATGTGCCTTGCCTAAAAATGGGCACAGAAGTGGATGGGGAAGGCATAGTAATGCGAAGTGCATTAAAATCAATGACTTTGCGATCCTCATTATGATGCTAAGTACTCCATTTCGCATTGCTGAGTACTACGCGGATTCCCCACCGCTCCAAGAATTGCTTCATGGAGGGAATTTTGGCCACTTCACCCACCACTACTATCAATGCCTTTGCCACATACATTTCTGCTACCAGCAAATACTGTGCTTAGTAGCCAACAGCAGCCAACATGGCACACCAACAGAACTCATTTAAAGGTGTTGGTTCATAGAAATATAGAAACATAAACTTTGATGGCAGATAAGGACCACTTGGCCCATCTAGTCTGCCCATTTTCCTACCTATTGGATAAGCTGCAGATCCTAGTAACCAACAGCCTACTTCTTTCTATCCCCCACCAGAATTGCCTTATGTCGGGTATCTGACTGCTGAAAAAAAAAAACACTTCCACATGTCGCTTTGGCTTTGCCCATTCATTTGGATATGCAACCACTGCCAGCAACCCCAATTTGCTTGCCACTAACTGCCATGGACAAAGAAATGAGAGGACAAAAATTTATTTCAGATGCCAGTTCAGCATTTTGCTCGGGAGGTAGTGGGGTGAGGAGATACAACTTACTCCATGCTACCTAACCAGAATTCAACACATTACATCATGACACTCTCGTCTCGACTCCCAAGGATAAGGTGTCAATCCTAAATAAATATTTCTGCTCAGTCTTCACAGTGGAAGGGGAGGAACAGGGACCACAGTTAGACATCTTACACACTGAGGGGAGGGAGGTGGACACCAGCCTTTTACATATGATAGGGTGCTGAAGGAGCTTACAAAGCTGTAAGTGGACAGACCTATGGGTCGAGATGGCATACACCCCAGGATCCTGAAGGAACTAAGGATGGAGCTGGCAGTCCACTGGCGGTCCTCTTCACTGACTCTCTAAATACGGTCAAAGTCCCAGAGGACTGGAGAAGGGCACATGTGGTCCCTCTGCACAAGAGTGGCAGCAAAGAGGAAGCAGGGAGCTACAGGCCAGTAAGCTGCTCATCAGTAGTGGGTAAGATCATGGTGACACTCCTTAAAGAGCCCCTGATGACATGTGTCCTGTGCATAGATTCTAACACTGTGATACAGGTTATATTAGAGAAGCAGGTATCTGAGACTTTTACTGGCCATGTAATCCCGTTTTTATTGTAAACTTCATACCACCCTTGATCTGTTGTTTTCCTGCGGTTTGCCAAATGGTGCCAGGCTAAACCATACCTTACATCATTTGTAGGTGTTCACTGAGAGGGTGAGAAGAATCCATGCCATTTATCCCCGGTTACTTGGTAGTTTTCCATATCGCTACTAAGTGCTGTTAGCTGGCGACAGTCATGGTGTTTGGGAGATCGGGAAGTGTATACACACAAAAAAAGTACATTGCCCAGAAACTGTGTCAGGAAACAGTATTTGCTGAGCTGCTGACTACCTAGATTTCAGCAAAGCCTTTGATACTGTTCCACATAGAAGGCTGGCCTACAAGATGGGTAGTCTGGGATGGGCTGCAAAGTGGTGAACTGGGTTAATAACTGGCTGAATGATATGAGGCAAAGGGTAGTAGTAAATGGAGCCCAGTCAGAGGACATGGAGGTGACCAACAAAGTACCTCAGGGATCAGTTCTAGGGACAGTCCTCCTCAATGTCTTCATCAGTGACATTGCGAAGGGGCTGGAGGGGAGGGCTTGCCTTTTTGCAGATGACACCAAGATCTGCAACAGAGTAGCTACTCCAGATGGAGTGATAAGGATGAGAACAGACCTAGAAAGGTTGGAAAGATGGTCAAAGATGTGGCATCTGAGGTCTAACACAAAGAAGTGCAAAACCATGCACATGGGGCGTAGGAACCCGAGTGAGAACTACAGGATGGGGTGGCTGCTGGCAGTCACCAAGGAGGAAAGAGGTCTGGGGGTCATTATTGCAGATGACCTAAAGACCACCAAGCAGGCAGCAAAGGCAGTGGAGAAGGCCAGTGAGGTGTTGGATTGTATAGGAAGGGGTATGACAAGCCGAAGAAGGGAGATACTGGTCCCACTGAACAAAACACTGGTGAGGCCTCATCTGGAGTACGCCATGTAGTTCCTGGGGCTGCAACTTCATAAGGACATTGACAAGGTTGAGAAGGTACAGAGGAGAGTGATTAAGATGGTGCAGGGTTTACAGCATAAGTTGTATGATGAAAGGTTGAAGGACCTCAATATGTATACACTGGTGGAGAGGAGAGAACAGGGGAATATGATTGAGACATTCAAGTACCTAAAGGACATAAATAAGGTGAGAGGGAAAGTCATCTTCCAGTACAAAAAGAGGACTAGAACAAGGGGACATGACATAAGATTGGAGGAACGGTCGTGTAATTAATTAATTTGTTTATTTATTTATTTATTAGCTTTTGGTAACCAGGCAAGCATACTAGACAAAACTGCCTATTTTCAGACATATAAGGGTAAATGGAAGGAAGTTCTGTTTCACTGAGAGGGTGGTGGATGCATGGAATGGACTACCCCAGGAAGTGGTGGGAGAACACACTGTGGTGGGATTCTAACATGCATGTGATAGGCATAAGGGAACCCTAGTGATCGGAAGGAATAGCTAAGAGAAGGAATAGCTAACCCAATGACCAACTAGGGTCATAGGCTGCTAGTACAGCTAGATAAAATGGACAGACTGGATGGGCCTGGTGGTCCTTTTCTGCTGATAACTTATATGTTTCTGTGTTTCTATCTCATCTGAATTGACCCCCTCCAGCTTCATAGCATGTCCTCTTGTTTTTTAGCACTATTTTTTCTGAAACATATTCCCTCCTGTACCTTATTTACCCCCCGGGGTACTTAAAGGTCTCTATCGTATCCCCCTTTCTCTCTTCTCTTCCAGAGTGTACATATTTAGATCCTTTTATCTCTCCTCTTAGGATTTCTGTTGCAGAGACAGCGACATTTTAGTTGCCCTCCTCTGGACTGCTTCCACTCTGTCTATGTTCTTCTGAAGATGTGGTCTCTAGAACTGGACATAGTGCTCTAATTGGTTCCTGCCAGCGATCTATTCAGAGGCAATACCACTTCCCTCTTTCTGCTAGTGATAACCCTCCCTATGCACCCGAGCATCCCACTAGCCCTCCTGACTGCCTTGTCACTCTACCTGGCCACCTTTAGGTTATCAGATATGATTACCCCCAGGTCTCTTTCCTGCTTGGTAGCCAGCAGTAGCACCCCACTCATTTGGTACTCCACCCTTAGGTTTATGTGCCCTAAGTGCATTATTTTGCACTTTTTTGTTTTGAAACCCAGCTTCCATACCCTTGGCCACTTCTCTAGTTTTCTCAGGTCTCTGCTTATCCTTTCCAACCCCCTGGAGTGACCACCCTATTGCAGATTTTGGCATCATCTGCGAAGAGGCAGAACTTCCCTTCCAGCTTCTATGCAATGTCACTTATGAAGACATAAAAGAGAACTGGTCCCAGCACTAATCCCTGAGGCACCCCACTGGTCACCCTCCCTTACTCAGAGAGAACTCCATTTACCATCACCCTTTGTCACCTATCCCCTAATGAATTTCTTATCCAGTTTACCTCCTTTGGACCTACTCCTAAGCTACAGTACCCAGCTTGCTTACTAGTCTCCTATGTGGAGCAGTGTGTAAAGCCTTACTAAAATCTATGTAGGCCAAATCCACCACTCCACCCTGATCTAATTTTTTTGTCATACAGTCAAAGAAAAATTATCAGATTCATTTGTCATGACCTCGCTCCTGTGAACCCTTGTTGCCTTGAGTCTTGTAAAACACTGGATTCAAGATATTCTGCAATTCTTTTGTTCAGCAGGAATTCCATTAACTTTCCCACCAATGATATCAGGCTTACTGGCCTATAACTGGACACAGACAAACCCAGACATCGGGCATCTGTGACTCAAGGGGTGCAGGGCTGATGCTCTCTAAAAGAAGGTAACCCACCCCCTACACAATTCATGAAGCAGAACCTTAGCAGTGTTAAGAGCACTTGTGAGAAACACAGACACAGACATAGACACACACACACACACACACACACACACACAGAAAAGCATGTGCTAACAGTGCTTACTTCATTTGTGTGGCTACACAGTACTTTAGCTGGTGAAACAGTGGTGCAGAGGCATGAAGACTTAATAATCCATGCTGTATAAAAGTTCAAGCAGCTCAGGAGAAAGTCTGTGCTATATAAACTCAAATAGTTCAGAAATAGAAAAAAGCCAATACAGTAATACTAACTCCAGGGCACCTTTGAATCTCCTTCTTAACAGGAAGAAGTTCATGTACAAAATGCCAAATAAAGCCAAAGAATAGTCCCAGAGAAGTAAAGCAAAATCCTGCTGCAGTTAGTAGTGTTCATTCGTTATACACACAGACCACACTGTATGAGCAGAAGTACTGTTACTGCCCCATTTTTGTTTGTTTCTATATGTGTTCCCTCATGCCAAGATAGGGTGTAGCTCCTGTTCTCAGTTTTGGCCTACCTTTTAACCTCCACCTTTAGCAGCAGTGACAGTTACACAGTACTGAACAGATGCCTTACCTTAGTTGACTGGCAGAGTCCCTTGCTTCCTTCTGCTGAAATCTGCCAATGCCTAGGATGCCAGTCACTTGTTCCACTCCTTTGCTATTCCACTCACTCACTCACTGGGACATGAACTTGCTGAACACATTAGAATGGAAGTGCTTTTATAGCGTATGGTCCAACATGATTATGTATGGGGATCCATACACTGGCAAAAGTTGTTCTGCTGCAGTAGTGACATTCGCACTAATGCAGAATGACTTTTCATTCAGTGTTAGTATAAATGTCACAATGCAACAGACCCCATCTGCACCATTGATATGGCTAGTGGTCATTAAATCGGGGCATGCATGAGCTGGCCGGCGGGAGGATGTCCGAGAAGTGCGGATCGCCGACGGTAGAGACTGACAGCTGAAATAAGGAAAAGTGAGTGTTTGTGTTTTTATGGGTACCATACAGTACATAGAATAGTGTATGGTAGCCCAAATACACAGCAACACTCTTCTCACACCTTCTGATTACTACAACATCAAAGGGACCTCTTGAGCTTTGCTCTCGTGGTCCTTGTCATCAAAGTAACCACTCGGTGTGAAAATAGCCTTGTTGTGTACGGGCTACCAAACACTATCCTATATACGGTGTTCTTGTAAGCAAGTACTAAGCCTCTGTCAGCTCCACCTCCCAATTACCCCCCTGATTCACAGGGCTTCCTGAATCTACTCAGCCCCAACTTTAATCTCCTGAGCTATTTTCCCCACACCTCATGTCATAATTTTAAAGACAAGTTTCAAAGTCCTCCAAATACTGCCTACAAATCTTTTTTCTCCCCACTTACCCTGCTAATTTCAGTATGAAGAGAAATATAAATAAATATAAATATGCGTTTAAGGTATAGTTAAGAGATTTCAGTCCTTTTTATCAGAAAATTATGTTCTTTCAGCTCAGGACCCCAACATGGAACATGAGACAGATTTGAAAAATTCCACTGCCCTTTTTCATGAGGTGGCATCCCAAAAAAGGCTGTGTTGAAAATTTGATGCAAAAATATTAAAAATGACAAAGTTGTGAGTGAAAATTAAAAACCCATTGCAATACATTAAGCTTGACTTACCTTATTTTCTCATATCACAGTTACTGGTTCCAGCAGAAAGACGTGTCACCAATCAGTGAGTGGATCTATGACATGTGACATGTTCATATGAATGAGGGTATATGGGGGGTGGCTGTGGGTTGGTGAATGCTGAGTTGGTAGTCAGGAAGGGTGTGTGAGGGTTTGTAGGGGGTTATATCAGTGAGAAACTGTTTTCTTTTTTACAGGGTTACTGTACAAAAAATAATGACATGGAGGGACTTTCTTTTTTGCATTTTGGTTCATAAATGGAATGGTTTACAAATGTAAATGCAGCCATCTACATAAACAAAAAAATATACTGTAAAGGGATTCAATAGCTGAAGAACTATGAAATCACTTTGTTGTGTATATCTTTTGAATAAAAAAAGATGCTTTCTTGTGCTAACCAAGGTTGTAACTCTTTTATTGTACATGTACTCCTATATGCTTTATGCAAGGGGGTGACTTCAGTTTGCCTGCCTAATGTTAGTAATACAATCTATAACACACACATACACACACACGCACACACACACTGGATAGACAGACAGGCAAACAGGTATATAGATCGATGGCTGGAGAGAGAGAGATAGACTGACAGACAGACATACAAATAATTCCAGTGGCCAAGAGCACCAGAGGTCAGGCCTTGCTGGACACCTTCTGGGACTGCCTGCTGGTACAGCTAGTTAAGGAACCCACCAGGTAGACTTCAGTTCTCAGTGTGCTGCTTACCGACTCGGAGGTGATTGGAGCTGTGAAAATAGGGGAACCGCTGGGGAACAGTGACCATAACTCCATTTGGTTTGAACTTGCTATTGTGTCCAGAAAACCCCAATCAAGAACTGAAGTCCTGGATTTCAGAAGGGTGGATTTCAACAGGCTCAGGGAACTGGTCAGGGAAAAGTAAGTGTAAGTCAAACTGGACAACACAGGGGGGTGGAAGAGAGATGGAGGCAGTTGAGGGAGCCATTCTCAAGGCATGAAAGTTATGCATGAGAATGGTAGAGGCCAGGAAATGGTAGGGGCAAAGAAAAAGTCCTTCTACAAGTTAAAGAAAATAGTGTGGAGAAGCCTGCATGCCTAGTTTAATGCATTGCTGTTTTTATGAGCTGGTACACCTATAACCTATGGGGTTCAGCAATTCTTGTACTTCATTTCCAGTACGTGTTTTTGTTGCACATGGAAGTTTTTCTTTTCCTTTTTGAAGCTGGAAGTCTGGCACTTAACTGATGAGCCATATGCTGGGGATTGAAGAGAAAGCATGCACAATACAGACCAGACTGTAGCAGAATAGTATTAACAGGAGTAAGGTTGCCAGACAGTGATGGAGCCGGCACAGAGAAGTGGAAGCAGAGTAGACCTTCCGGGTTGGGGGGCTGTAAGTGGTAAACCACTAAGTGGTACCATACAGAGCAGGTTTGTTGGTCATCAAATGAAGGCAGGGCAAGCTAAAAGCCATCAAAACCACCAGAATCACTGGAACCACTGGAGGGGAAGTGACTCGGAGAAGACCAAGAAATTAAGGAGAACAATGTGAAGGGGATTTTTTTCTGCTGACTGTATGAGTCAATTTTTTAAGCCTCACCATAATTAACTTATTTAATTTTTTTTTCCTTTTGACCTTATCATATTCATTTTATTTATATGTATATTTTCATGTCTAGTCAACAGAGGCTTTTTCTCCAACCTATTCTTAATTCAATAGATAAGAGCTACTTCCCACTGTTAAGATGATGGCCTAAAATATAGCTTGCACACACTAACAATATAAATTAAATAAAAACATTAAAAATGTTCTTCTTTTACACCAAAGTACTTTTGAAATTCACACCAGTCAGGTCAAGTGGTGTCCTGAGATAAAAGGAACATGCATTGGCATTCTAGCTCTTTAGACACCATTATCATAACCAGTTGATAGGAGTGGACAGATGTTTTATTTCTGACTCTGTTTTTGCTCTGAACTGTCCTGATTCTCCTAACTAAATCTTTCAAGACAGGTGACCTGTTCTATCCCATGGAACAGAGGTTAAAATGGCAGGATAGGCAAGCAGACTGAGAGCATTTGCTCTTTTTAATTTTTAATAGTTAATAAGACCCAGAATTAATTTGATTCTCCTTAAATACTGCATAACTGAGCTTTCACATCTTACTTTTCCTTTGATGCTGACATACAGTGCATTCCTTTTTTAAAAATACTTGAAATGTTTTAAGAGAATAGTTGCTACTATATGCTATTATATGGAACTTTCTTGGCTAGGTATTTCTATTTTATTATAGTGTGTATATAGCTTTGACATGATTTTTGATCTTTGATTTTTGACTTTATTACATTATGTTTTACCAGTAAATGACTGTGATCTGTTGAAACATAGAAACATAATAGTTTTTGGTAGATAAGGACCTCCAGGCCCACCTAGTCTGTCCGATTTTCCCTTCCTATGGTGCCACCCCAGACCCTACTCGATCTCTGGTCCCCCCCCTTGCCTTATTTCTAAGATCCCCTTGTGTCTCTCCCATGCATGCATGAATCCTGTTACCATTTTAGCACTCACCACCTCCACTGGGAGGCTGTTCCAGGCATCCACCACCCTTTCTGTGAAGAGGTATTTCTTCACATCTCCTTTGAGTTCCTCCCCTCCAGCTTCATAGCATGACCCCTTGTCCATGAGCATCTTTTTCTCTGTAAAATGCCCTTCAAGTACCTTATTTATACCTGTGAGGTACTTGAACGTTTCTATCATGTCCCCCTTCCCTTCTTTCCACTAGAGAGTATTTATTTTTATTTATTTATTTATTAGGTCTAGGATTACAATACCATTGAGCCAGGGCTCTTTTACAAAGGTTTCACATCAGGTTACAATTCAAAACATAAGACATAAGTCAGATTACAAATTCAATACATAGGACAAGGTTACAAAAGTGTAAGCTAAACAGAGTTACAAAGCATCTGAGAAACAAAACAAGTTTTGGAGGCTAGGTTACAAGGAGATAGCAGATGAGATGCAGAGAGGATAGAGGACAAGAGAGGAAGAGTAGACGGGGTGGAGAGCTATAGAGGAGGAGCGCAGCCAGAGGCATTGTTGTAGACATAACATGGGTAAGTGCATGCTAAGGGGTAACCAAGTGCTAATAGGAGAGAGAACTGCATAAGGTTAGGGAAATATTCATGGGGTCAGTTAATGGAGGCAGTCACAGGAGCTAGAGGCAGTGAGAGAGAGGTGTAGCCTTGATTTAAATGCACCAAGTGTAGAAGTGAAGGATATGTAATTGTTTAGACCATTTAGCCAACTGGGCACCCTGTAGGCAAAAGATCTTTGACCTTGTGAGGTACAAAAATGTGGAACCTGCAGGAGCTGTGATTCAGACCCCCTCTTTGAGTGGGGGTTATTGCTAGGGTGCAAGAGTGCACATACTCCAGGGGGTGCAATTCATCACCATGGAGCAGGGTAGGCACTTTTTCTGACTGGTGAGTTGCAGCCATCCAGTTTGTGTATAGAGGTCGCACATATGTGTGAGGTGGTGGGATCCAGTGAGAAGTCGGCAGGCCTTATTGAGGGAGGTGGATATGTGTCTAAGAGCAGTAGCAGGGGCAGAGCCATAGATGATAAGTCCATAGTCAATGATGGAGACAACAGAGCTCTGAACAGCAACAGTCAGGGCTTCTGGGGTAAGATGTTGCCTATGCTGGAAGAGAAGGCCAAGGTGAGTATTTGCTGCTTTGGCTACAGAGTCAATGTGGGCACTGTAAGTTAGATGGGGGTCTAGAGTGATCCCAAGGTACTTAAAGGCTTGAACCTGTTCCAGGGTGACTCCATGACTGGTTTTGATGGATAGAGGGTGCAGCTTATGCTTGTTATGAGAGCTGTTGAACATCATAGATGTTGTTTTCTTATTATTGAGGACTAGATTGTGATTTGAGAATCAATTTTCAACAGATGTGCAGCCAAACTGAAGGTTGTCTTGAAGATGCTTAGGATCCTTGTGGGAGGCAAGAATTATAGCATTATCTGCATAGAGGATGATTGTTTCGGAGTAAGAATTTGGAAGGGAGTTCAGGAACAAGCTGAATAGTAGGGGGCCCAGAATGGATTGCTGGGGGACACCTGAGTGAACAGGCCTGGTATCAGAGAGGACATCTGCAATTCTTACTCTTTGAGACCGGTTCTCCAAGTAGCTTTTGAACCAGGCAGCGGATGTACATGTTTAATTCCTTAAGTCTTTCTTCATAGAGCTTTTGATGCATGTCCTGCACCATTTTGGTTGCCCTATTCTGTAATGTCTCTACCCTATCTATGTCCTTCAAGAGATGGGGTCTTCAGAATTGGAGACAGTTCTTGTAGTGGGTCCTCATCATCAATCTATACAGGGGCAACACTACCTCCCTCTTCCTGCTGGTGATACCCCTCCCTATGCATCCAAACATCCTGCTATTTATTCCCTACTGCCTTATCACACTGCTTTGCTACCTTCAGATCATCAGACATGATTACTCACCAGGTCCATTTACTGTTTGTGGTTGCCAATACCTCCTCGCCCAATTGGTACATTGACCCTGTGTTTCTGAGCTCCAAGTGCATGATTTTGCACTTTTTTGTATTGAAACACAGTTACCAAACCTTTGACTAGTCTTCCAGATTTTTCAGATAGTCCATCATTTCTTCCACACACACCCCCGTTGTGTCCACTCTGTTGCAGATTTTTGTGTCATTTGCGAACAGGCATACTTTCCCTTCCAGCCCTCCTGCAATGTTGGTAATAAAGACATTGAAGAGGACCAGGCATAGCACTGACCCCTGTGGCATCCCACTGGTCACTTTGCCTTCTTCAGAATGAACACCATTTACTACCACCCTCTGACTTCTGTTGCTTAACTGACTTCTTACCCATTTTACTACTTTTGGACCCACTCCTAGGCTGCCCAGTTTGCTCACCTGTCTTCTTTGTAGAACCGTGTCAAAGGCTTACTGAAATCCAGCTACGCCACATCCACTGCTTTGCCCTGATTCACTTCCCGGGTCACCCAGTCAAAGAATTTGATCAGGTATGTCTGACAAGATCTCCTTACTGTGAAACCATGCTGCATTGAATCCTGTAATCCACTAGTTACAAGGTATTACCCAATCCTTTCCTTTAGTAGTGATTCCATTACTTTACCCACCACTGAAGTAAGGCTGACAGGTCTATAATTTCCTACCTCCTCCTCCCTATTATCACTTTTGTGAAATGGGACATCTGCCCTCCTCCAGTCCCTTGGAACTTCCCCTGTATCTAGTCATAGGTTGAACAGGGCTGTCAGAGGTGCAGCCATCACCACCTTGAGCTCCCTTAGTATCCTAGAGTGTACATTGTCCGGCCCCTTAGCCTTTTCCACTTTTAGTTGTGCTAGTTCCTTAAGGACTCTCTCCTCTACAAAAGGACTAGTGTCCACCTCCTTTCCTTTAATGTCCTTGTCACTTATCTAAGGACCATCACCTACCCTTTCCTCTGTAAATACTGAACAAAGTGTGTTCAATATGTCTGCTTTTTTTTTCTCCTCTTCCACAAAAAAAACCACTTTCCTCTTTTAGCCTTACTAGCCCTCCTTCGGTCTTTCTTTTTTTTTTTTGCTTATACACCTAAAGAATGTTTTATCTCCCTTTTTTACCATCTTGGCACTATTCTCCTTCATTTGAGTCTTTGCACTCCTAACTGCTTTCCCTGTCTTCCTTTGTTTCTCCTGATATCTCTCTCTCTCTCTCTAGCCTCCTCCTTCTGTGTTATTTTCTACCTTCTAAATGCTAGTTTGTTTGTCCTAACTTTCTCCACTACTTCTTCAGAGAACCATAATGGTCTCTTCTCATCAAGGGGCCTCTTGGACATTCTCAAGGTTTGGCTCAGGACTTCAGGAGATGGTGCATTTAGTGTCTTTGGGCTGACTTTGTGGAACTTGCTACCACCACTAGTCCGGGAGGCCCTCTCGACTGAGGTGTTCAAGCAGATGCTGAAGGCTCACCTCTTTGTCCTAGCTTTTGCAGATTGCTGATCCCATCCTATTCTAGCCCCTTATGCAACAGTCTGAAAGCCTTTTATAAGTTAACTTCTGCATTTAGATTTTATGAATCTGTTAGTGCTATATTTATTCATGATTGTTCCATGTCTGTGTTCTTGTTTTCAACTCTGTTAGGTGCCCAGATCATCCAGGATTGGGCCGCTTACAAATAAAATTGCCTTGCCTCGTTTTACTCTTACCCTTATTAACCTGTGTGACACAGAGTTTTGTTGCCTTCTCAATGCCCTCCTTTATTTTTGCACACTGTTCCTCATCTCCACCCAGTTTCCCTGTCCCTGCTAGGGTGTCCCTGAGGCATTTTCCCATTTTCTTAAAAGTGGCCTTCCTGAAATGCAGGACCCTTGTTTTAGTGTGGTTTGAGTCTGGCCCAGTTCTTATATTGAACCACACTGTAAGATGATCACTTGTTCCCAGGTGGCTACCTGCCATAACATCGGCAACACTGTCCCCATTTGTCAGTACCAGGTCCAGAATTGCCCCCCCACCACATCAAATGGGTTTATTATCTAGTTGCTTGAGGAACATCCCCTGCATGGAGTTCAGGATGTCCCTACTTCTAACTGTTGCCACAGCTGGGATGCTCCAATCCAAGTCTGGTAAATTGAAGTACCCCACCAGCAATACATCATCCTTGCTTACCATCCTTTGGATTGCTTTCAACATATCCTTATCCATCTCTTCCCCCTGTGATGGAGGTCTGTAGATCACTCCTTTGCAAACAGCAGCCCCCTTCTGTGTCTCCAGGGTGACCCACAGTACCTCTACTCCTCCCGGATCCCCCTCTAGTTCCATAGCTTTTGTTTCCTCTCTCATAAAGAGGAACTCTTCCCCTATTTTTACCTATCCTGTCCCTTCCGAATAGAGTATACCCTGGTATGACTACAACCCAGTCCTGGTTTTCCTTGCACCAGAACTCGGTAATTGTGACTGTGTCCAGGTCTGCTTTTCCCATGGTGACCTCTAAGTCTGTAATCTTATTGCCCAAACCTTGAGCATTTGCACATATGGCTCTCCAGATTATACTTCCACCCCCCTCATTTTACCCATTTGTCCTCTCTTATTTGCTCAACTATTCTTCCTATGATCTCCTTTTCCTTCTACCCCCTAGATTTTTGTTAGTTGTTTCCTGCTGGGATTTCTGTCCCTTCAGATTCCTACTACTGACCTTGTAAGCCTGCGGGGAGATGACGGTTTATGCCACCCTACCTCATTCCACCTCCCCCTCATATAGTTTATCTGCTTGCCAGTGTAGCATGTAAACTGTTCACCGAGGGCCACAGTTTCCCTTCTGGATGGATGCAGGCTGTCACCCCTGTACAGGCCTTTATCCTTCCAGGTGGGGCCTCAGTCCCCAATGAATCCAAGTCCCTGTTCTCGTCACCATTTCTTCAACCATGCATTGAAGTTCCTGGTGCTGATAATCCTGCCCTGTTGGTGTCTAAAAAATACTTGACCCAGAGAACCTTAGGAAGAGTCCAGTTAAGAGCAAAGCTACTTCGAGAAAAGCAGTTGGGTATCCAAGTGATCAAATCCAGGCAGAGCTTTCCCTGTAATGAAGATATAAAAATCAAATGGTGACAGTATCGTCAACAGTTGTAGGCCTGAGATTTTGAGATTATAATGATCTGAGGAACAGTGAGAATCAGCACATTGATAAGTACAGTACAAGTGTTATTTTCAAGTGCTCTGTACTGACATTAACTCTTAGACATTTGCAAGGACTCTTTAATGTATACTAGACCTTATAGGACTGTATCTGATTAGTCTTGCATTATTGTGTATCAGCACATGCTTCTCTTATTTGGTGTTACATTTTACTTGGTGCTTCTGAAATACATCATGTACTGCTTGATATATTGCAGTGAAAGTCTATTTAAAAGAAGTGCAAGAGTTTGACTTTTAAACCTCATTGAGCAGCCTGTTTGAAAGGAACTTTTAAAGCCAGTTGTTTTATTTTGAGAAAGAATCTGAACTATTTTTTATTTTAGTTACTGGCCTGATACTTTGTAATAAAATAGGCCATAAAATGAGCCAATCAAAGAAACAAAACAATCAATCACCCACCTCAATTGATCTAAATGGTGCTAGCTATTCTGAGCCCTCAACAACTTCTTCTGCTATTTGATTAAATATAGACCCACCGATCACCCAGAACTTGTACCCAAAGGTGGAGATGGGAACCCAAACAGGATGCATTTCTATATTAAAAGTTTCACCTGTAACAAAGTATTCAAGCTACTTACTGCCTTGAAATTTGACAAATCATCTGGCTCAGATGGACTGATCCCTAAGTTCCTTAGACTTGCTGCCCCTCAGATAGCATCTCCTATAACTAAAATTCTCAATCTATCTTTCACAACTAACACCACGCCTGGTCTGGAAAACAGCAATAGTCATCCCATTACGCAAGAAAGGTAAGAAGACACTACTCGATAACTACAGTCCCATCTAAATCCTGTCAATCCTAGCTAAATTGCAGAAGAAAATTGTATACACCCAACTAATCGAGTACCTGCAGTAGCATAATCTACAGTAATTTGCAGGGAACAACACAGGTTTAGAAAAGGACACAGCACTGATATAGCCCTCTTCAAAGTTCCTTCAACCACTGACACCATCTACCTTGCATTTGATAAGGGCATGGTAACAGGCACCATATTTGTAGACCTGATCAAGGCCTTTGAACTTTTTGTCCATGACATACTAGCCCATAGACTACATGAAACTCGGTTTCAGATCCTCTGCACTAGATTGGTTCAAAGATTACCTGAGTCAAAGGAAGCAGATGGTGAAGATCGACAATCAGGTTTCTAGTGTCAACTAGAGCTGTGCAGAATGTGAAAATTCTGAATTCACAGAAGTTTGTGGAATTTTTTTAATTTATTAATTTGCTCATAACTTGGCTATTCTTAATCCAGAGCTCTAAGCTTTGGCATGCTTTCTGTCTCAGTGAGTTCCAATTATGCACCACATGTCATGAAATTAGGATGGATGTTCTCAAAATTATAGGTGCTCAAAATATATCTTTTTTATGAGAAATTTAATGAAAATGTTTAGCTGCATGTACCTCAGTCGCCTATTGGGCCAGAGATCTTATATTTAGGATGATTACTTGTTGATAGGTTTCTTAACAATGTTGCAAATTTCATGACATTATGTAGCATCATTTCAAAGTCTGTCATTGTAATTTTTGTGGAACATTTCATGAAAACAATTCATGAAAAATTGTATCTGCAAATAACTTAGGCACCTTTGTAGCTAGACATGTAAATTATCATGAATAACATTTGTGTAATGGTAGTTGAACTATCTAAATATGGAGAGAATTGAATTAGAGATGTTTAAGTTACAGGGGTTCAAAATGTTACTATGTAAATATTTGCACAATTTTGTGAAAACTCTCAAAAATGTGGATGTTTGTAACTTCTCTGCTCTTGCATGCATAGACTTAACATTTGACATGCATATGTCAGTGTAACCGGTTGTCTAGCATAGCAGGATAAATGATTTAGCGGTTTTAAATTTACAGTGGAAAACAAAACATTATTGGTAACATGTTCTCAAATATTTATGGTAACATATAAATGAAGCATCCACAATTCTTTTTGTGAAATTTAACACTCACAATGCACACATCACTACTTCATTTGATAAGCTGGGCTGAGCTTTTTGCAGTCCTGCTGTTCCTTTCTGGGTGAAAATCCCCCCCTTCCCCTTCTCTCTTAGCATAGCCAGACTCACTCAATAGAACTACTGATCTCACTGATATCCTTATTGTTCTTTACAGTGACAAAATCCATTAAAACCAGTGTCACTTATTCCTTTTACTATCAAACAATCATGTTGGAATAGCCAGAATTCTTCCTTCCTGGTGCACCACAAATTGTCTTCCCCACTACATCTTTCTGAGTATTTCTAAGTCTCAGACTTGCATGTACATCAGGCTACCTGGATCATCAATTTACTGAGTGTGATCCTTATATATCTTCCATTCAAGCTGGAATTGTTGACAATCTGTGGTTCCTTGCTCCAGCTGGGGGTGGGGGGGTCTAACACTGGTGTGCTACCCAGACCAGATGTCCATTTCTTGATGAAACTATCCATCTAACTCTTGAACCTGGTGTCCCCAACTTCTCATTCCCCTATCTTTTAATTAGAATCCCTCAAATAAGACTGAATGAAATTAGCAAATTCCAATTTCATGGAATTTTCATGAAAATCCACAATTTTTACAAAAACTTGTGGAATTTGATTTAAAGTACAGATTTTATTTTGCAATTTCTGGCAGCAAGCAATTAATTAAATTGACACACACACAATCTCCTTGTAAGCTCTAAGAACCTGCCAAATATAATTTTATTTTGTTTTTATTTTTTATTTAGTTTTTGTTGACTGGGTAAGTGCACTAGACAAATTCTGCCTATTTTAAGGCATGACCCAGAGAAGGGGATTACAGATAAATGCCAACTGACCTTGAACCATATTAAGCTGTTGGTGGTATTTTTCATGAATGGCACTACATTTTCCAGTTTTAAAGTTTCAGAGGCTTATACATTTGCAGTTCACATTTTCTGCAAAATTTAATTTTAAACATATTGTAAAGGTTTGATTACTTTTAATTCAGTCCCATTTAAAATGTGTAAATATGAACTTTGTCAGAAATGACTATGTAGTATAGTAGTTTAAATGTTTCAAATCTGGCTAAATTTGGATATGTTATTTTAAATTCAGAGGGAAAGAACTGAAATGTAAATTTTGGCAACGTGTTTGGCAGGCTATAACTCATTCCCATTTGAAGCCAGAAATGTAAAACTATGTACACATATACATGTACATGTAGTGTTAACCTGTACACCTGTAAAATGTTATAACATTACAATGTATACTATCAAAGTATACCAAAATAACAGAAATCTAAATTTTGGCAAACTATCTGGCTACCTATAATTCAGCTGCTTTGAAGCTTGAGACTTAAAATGTGGTGCACATAACCATGCTGTATGTTTCTCTAAATCCTGAAACTGTGGAGAAATTTGGATAAGAAATTTTAAAATAAGATCAAAATAACAGAAAATTAAATTTTGATTAAATGTTTGGCCACCCAGAAGTCTGCCCCTTTCAACCTATGACTCTGATGTTTAGTACACCTATGTGTTCCTTAATTATCTGTGTACATACCAAAGTTGGTGTCAGTTGGATGCATACATGTACAATTAGAGGAAAACAACTGACATTTAAAATTTTGTAACATTTTGTGGAATTTTCATTAAAATTCCCTAAAATTCTGCAGATTAGAAATGGTCATTCCATGAGTATTCTGCAAATGGAATTTTATATTCTCTACAGCTCTAGTGTCAACAAAATCACAACCGGGGTTCCCCAAGGCTCCATATTGGGGCCTCTTGTTCTCCATTTTCATTAACAATCTGCCTACAGTCTGTAAACATGTGCTAACTCTTCTGTACAGAGATGATGCTGTTTTATACACCGATAGCAATGATATCCAGGAAGCTATAGATGGATGAAGGTCGGCGCTGTGTTTGTAGAGTTGACAAAAGTGTTTGACTTGCTGGACTATGAGATATTACTAAGGAAATTGACAGCCCTGAGCCTTTCTGAATCTGTAGTATGTTGATTTAGTAACTACCTAAGAAATAGAATGTAATTGATATCTCTACATACACCTCAGAATGTTTGGTATCTACTGTACAATAGGTGTCCCTCAGGGATCTATTTTAGGTCCATTACTGTTTAATATTTATCTGAATTTATTGGCAATTCCACAAGGTTCTGCTAAGTATCATCTATACATGGATGACCTACCGGGTCAATATAGCGCATGAAAGACAGCGTGGTGAATACAGTGCTGCCTATTGAGTGCTTGTAGGTTCAGCGGCAGGGATAGAACAGTGCTAGTAAAAGACCACTACATCTGTCATTCTACACTCCTATATGGCATCATCAAGTTGCCATGTACTAGGGGCTTGGTCAAACCACTCACCTGCTGCAGTAGCTAGGGCAGCAGCACATGGAAGAATAGGAGACCTGGGACCATGGTTTGGTTCCCCCCAGGTCTTCCCATGCTGCAACTTTTTATGGCCTTTTGCTTTTTTAAAAAACAACTTCCCTCCAACAGTGTTTTTCTCCATCCCCATATGTGTGCACCCCCCTTGAGTCTGTTACTTAAATTCTGGGGGATGCAGGGGCAAAGTTCCCTGTGTTGGGGTGGGGAGCAAAGCCCCCCACAAAAACATAGAGGCCCATAGATTGTAAGGGCATGTGTTGCTTGTGTTTGTCAGTGTTTTGCCCAATGATATTGCAGTGCACACTCTTATGGTTCCAGCATCAAGTGCCGCACAGTGTTTCTGTGCACAGTTATGATCCCATGCCTGTGGATGATACTATTCTTTATTCCTCAGGAGGTTCACTTTGTTAGATACCGAAGAACCTGCATAGGTCCTTAAATACCTTACAGAATTTTTTGTATTACCATAAATTAATATTAAATTCTACTAAATCTAAAGTAATGTGTTTGGTCAAAATGACAATGACTCTGCTTACACAGGGAAATTGGATATTGTTACATATTTATGGGACAAACGAGTGTGTTAACTTTTATAAATATTTGGGTCTATGGATTGGTGAAGGACTCCAGTGGAACATTTATGTAGAACAGATTACTAATAGTTTACATATAAATTAGGGGCACTACATCGCGTGAAAAAAGATCTACCACTAAAAGTCAGATGTAGGATTATTGAAACTATAATATTACTTGTCATAGATTATGGTGATAGTATTTATGGGGGTGCTACAGGGACAGTATTACACAGGTTAGACATTCTGTACAATGGGTTTGCTAGGTTCTCACTAAATGCACCATGAAAAACACATCATTGTTTACTTTATAATGATCTAAATTGTCTTAGGTTAGAAGAATGCAAGTAACTACATTTACTGAACATTATGTTTAAAGCTTATAGTAAAAATCTAACCAACTGTATTTTGGAGAAAGTGGAAAGTAGGAAAGGTAGGTCAAATCTGTGATCCTCAGAGGGAACTGAATTTCATAGTTGTCCAAAGAAGACTAGAACAGGAAGAAAGTCAACTTTTCATAGGGAACATCTACTTGGAATGCTATTCCAATCCAATACAGAAATACGAATGCTCCCTTGTATTTTACCAGTATAAAAAACTGCTATTACAGAAGGTATCAGAAATAGCAAGGAACATTGCAGAGAAAGAAGCAGAAGTGATAGATAAGTTGGTGAAAGAACTAACAGCAAGGACAAATAAGATAGGAAAGGAAATGAAGCAAAAACAGAAAGAAGAGGAGGTTGAAATAATAATAGATGGGGGGGGCAAGGGTAAGAAAGAGGTTATACAGCAACCAAAAAAGATACAAAATAAGAATCAAATCAAAGGCAAGCAGGTACATTTCAAGGAGAAGAGCAGAATGGGATCAAATGTACTGTACAATGCTCAAAATGTCAACATGTAGTACAAGAAACAGAAAAAAGCGATTCTGCTAGCAAAGGGGACCATTTTTCCCACAATATTTTTAAAAGGCATCCCAAAGAATAACAATGAAAATGCCTTTTCCTTGGAATGTGTGGTTTTTAACCTATGCAAAGGAATTCTGGGATATCAAATACAGTGGATTAATTTTAAATCTGTGTATAGCTAAAACGCCAATACTGAAAAAGGCTGGGTATGTGTTGGGCCAGTAAAAAGGCTGTAAGATTGTTATTTTTTATTTATTTATTTATTTTTTTATTTATTTATTGCAATCAGTTTACAACCTTTGAGCCAAAGGCTCATTTCCAAAGGTACCTCGTCAACAATGGTAGATAATACAGTTAATACAGAAAACAGGGTACATACAAAGAAGAGCATCAGTATAAACAGACACGCATTAATGGCACATGGTTACAGCAAACATTGGTGGTGTAATACAGAGCAAAATATGGTATAATTGACAACAGTAGGATAACAGGGTTTAGCAGCATAATGGTATGTCATGGAAGTGTGATAACAGCCAAACAGGTCTGCAGTGTCAGATTCCAAGAAACGTACAGCATGAGACAGGAGCCGTACAGGTAACTCGATAGGGCAGTCACACCGGTCACTAGATGTCAGATTACACAAAGTGTAGGGCCTGGGACAGGAGTAGTACAGACAACGGGGTATGATCCGTATAGAGCTGGGTAGCAAATAAGTTATGCATAGGTAGCATAGGGAATGCAACGTGGTTCTACCAATCAGTAGCGATACAGTTGGTAGAGGGAAAAAATGGAAGTAGTGAGGTTGTTAGGAATAAGGAGGCAAGGGATGGAGCAGCCCAGAGGGCATTGTCAGAGAGGAGGGGGTTAGAGCATCCTTTAGGCACAGGAGAGCAGCGCTTGCTGAATAGCTCACTTTTGAGGGCATTTTGAAAGTGGAGATGGTGGGGAACAGTGATGGCCCAGGAAGAGTGTTGTACCAAGCAGGGGCTCTACGGCAGAAAGATCTCTGACCAAGTGAAGTCCTAGCACGAGGAACCAGGAAGGTGGCTTTGCAGGAGGTCCGGGTGCTGACAAGGGGCTGTGCTGGGAGGAGGGAGGAAGTCAGCCCGGGGGAAGAAAGTCCTAGTAAGGTTTTTTTTGAAATGATGCACATTTGGTATAGTAGGCGTTCATCGAGGTCAAGCAATGTTGCAAGGTCATAGAGTTGGCAGGTATGAGTGAGCTTAGGGGCCCCTGTGATTAGCCAGCAAGCCTTATTTAGGAGGAGGCGAATTTTGTTGAGGGCCATCATGTTGGCAGCCCCATAGACAGGTAGCCCATAATCCACCAGGGCCAAGCAAGATTTTACAGATTATGTTATTAAACTAAGTAATTGAAAGAAACAACTCAACTCCTAAAGCTGAGATAGTGAAAAGGGTAAATGATCAGAAAACTGACCAGAAACAATGGAAGATAAAATAATTTATTGAACCAATGGAGAAAGAGTACATTCAACAAGGAGATGATAAGAATGGAAGGCAAATAACAATAATTAGAGATGGAACACAGAAAGGAGAGACAATTCATTTAAGCATTATACTAGAATACCCAGAAATAACAGAAGTGATTATAAAGAAATTAACCAGGGAACAATCATAGAGTTGAGCATAATGGACCTACGTATAAAAAGAACAGCAAATAATGCAGCTGTTTGGTTTTCTAAGTTCGCAGATGACACAAAGATAGGGTCTATTATAAATTCACAGGGTGAAACCTTAATTCTGCAAACAGCCTTGAGGGAGAAGGAACAGTGGGCAATAACGAAACAATCTACCTTTAATTTGGATAAGTGCAGGGTAATACACATGGGGAGAAATAATGGTCAGCACAAGTACACACTAAATGGGGTGGAGCTCAAATCAGTACAAGATGAAAGGGGCCTGGGTATGCAAATTTGTAACGACCTCAGTTTCATGTCCCATTGTAATCAGGTAATAAAAAAAGCTAGCAGCTTGTTATATTGTATTAATAAACACATAAAATGCAGGGATAGGCAAGTCATGATGCCCCTTTATACTGTTCTGTTCCACCCACACGTGGAATACTGCACCCAACTCTGGTCACTGGGCGGTAAATCTGAAAATAGAGGACTGCAGCATGTGCAGAGGAGAGCTACTAAGCACATCAATGGATTAAAGGGGCTAAGTTATCAGCAGAGGAATCAGTCTTTATGGGTGTACTCCCTGGAGTATCGCAGATTAGGGAAGATATGTACATAGTGTACACTGCACTGTTCGATGATGAATTATGGGAATAACTGGGATTAGAATTGAGGACTCAGTTTTATAATACAAGAGCACACCCAGTCCAATTAGAGGGCACAACCTATCAGTCAAAAAAATAGGAAATTTTGGTTTAGCGTCAGGATAACTAAAATTTTAAATGAGCTCCCACTCAAAGTAGTGGCCAGCAAGACCATGGCAGAATTTAAAAGCAGCTTAGACAATCATTTGGTAACATCTGGAATTTTGGGTTATAATTAAAATTGGGTGAGCTGTTATGGACCCATAAGTCTTATTAGCTCTGAAACCACCTATGATGATACATATAATAAATAATTAGTGTGACTAGAGGAGGAAGAAAGAAATACAGTTAGGTTACTTAGCTGAAATATAGCAGGTATCAAGGCAGAAATGGAAGATGCAACTTGGGTAACTATCATAAACAAATTCTGGTCAGATCCACCACAGCTGCATAATGAAGTTAATGAAGTGGTGTGGAATTGTTAAGGTGGTATGAAGAAACAACACAATGATTTGCAAGTAGTAAAATTTGTTTTAGTTTCTGTTCTAAGGAAGGCATAAACATTATTAGGAAAATATATGGAGGTGTACATTTTAATGGAAGGAATTGGAAGCTTACAAAAGAACCCCAGAGCAAATGCAACTGACGTATGTGTTATCCCAGATGATATTGGCCAGACAGCCAAATTTTGAAGAAAACATAATTGCACATATCCCAATAATGCAAAGCATCAAGGGAAATATATGCAAATCTCCATGACGGTACAGAAGGTGGCAGTACATGAAAAAGTAATGGCTGGCATATGTTCAGCCTTGGGATTATTTACACATTTTTCTTTTTAAAGAGAAACAGGGTTTTTGTCCATGAGACGATGTAAGTTATATTTAAGCAATGTGTTGATGTCAGGAAGTCAGGTGTAATGATGATGGACTGTTAGGGAAAATGTGATATTAACTTTCAGAGGGGGTCACTTTTGATAAGGGCAAGGTAGTTATGCTTGTGATAATGGACATATTAGGAAAGTATGAGGTCTACACAGAAGTGGAGTACAAATATGCACAGTTTCATAAGTATGTACTCAGAGTGCAGGCAAATGTAGTATGCAGATTTGTTTTAGAAATAGGTGAAAATAGCGATACATGCAATTAATAGAAAGATAGATATTACATAGACATATAGATAGAGAGAGAGAGAGACATAGACATTGAAACATAGAAACACAGAATTTGATGGCAGATAAGGACCGCTTGGCCCACCTAGTCTGCCCATTTCCCTACCTAACGGATAAGCTGCAGATCCTAGTTAATCAACAGCTTAATTCCTCCTAACCCCCACTAGAATTGCCTTATGTCTGTCCCATGCACTCTTGAATTCCCCCACTGTTTTTGTCTCTATGACCTCCTCAGGAAGGCCGTTCCATACATCTACAACCCTCTCTGTGAAGAAATACTTCCTCACATTACCTCTGAACCATTCCCCCTCTATCTTCAAATTGTGCCCCCTTGTTCTTGCACATCTCTTTTTCTGAAAAATGCTACCCTCTTGGACTTTGTTGATTCCCTTGAGGTATTTGAAAGTTTCTATCATGTCCCCCCTCTCCCTCCTTTTCTCGAGGCTATACATCTTAAGCTCCTTTAGTCTTTCTTCATATGTCTTCTGGTGCAGATCCTGCACCATTTTGGTTGCCCTTCTCTGGACAGCCTCCACCCTGGCTGTGTCTTTGCGGAGATGGGGTTTCCAGAACTGTACGCAGCACTCCAGATGTGGTCTTACCAACTGTCTGTAGAGAGGGCCAACAACTTCCTGTTTTCTACTGGTGATGTCTCACCCTATGCATCCCAGTATCCCCCCAGCCCTCCTTACTGCATTCTCACATTGCTGGCTAGCCTTTAGGTCGTATGATATGACTACACCCAGGTCCCTTTCTATTTTTGTTGTTGTCAGTATCTCACCCCCCATTGTGTACTCTTGCCCTAGATTTTGATTTCCCAGGTGCATTACTTTGCACTTCTTTGAATTGAATCTAAGCTGCCATACATTTGACCATTCCTCCAACCTTGTCAAGTCCCTTTTCATACTTTCCACCCCACCTTGCATATCAACTCTGTTGCAGATCTTTGTGTCATCTGCAAAGAGTCATACTTTTCCTTCCAGTCCCTCTGCAATGTCACTTATAAAGACGTTAAAAAGGACCAGCCCCAGTACTGAATCCTGCGGTACCCCACTAGTAACCCTCCTTTCTTCATTGTGGACTCCATTTACTATGACCCACTGTGTCCTGTTGTCCAGCCAGTGTTTTACCCAGGCTACCACCCTGGGACCCACTCCCAGGCTGGCTAATTTTTTTATTAATTTTTTGTGTGAGACTGTGTCTCATGCCTTGCTAAAGTCTAGCTAGGCTAAAAGTCTAGGTAGACAGACAGGCAGAATAGGAATGGCAGTGAAGTATTCAAATGACGCCAACCCCACCCCCAACCCGCAGACCTGGACAGGCATTGGGGTGTGCCTTTGGGTCATTGCCCATAACGCTCATGCCATTTCACCTCACCCTACCCTGCAGACACAGACAAGAGTCGAGGTGTGCCTTGGGGTTTTTCAGACTTTACACTTACCCCATTCCATAAAGAAATACACTTAAAGGGGTACAGTATAAGAGAATGGAGTGAAGTCTGGGGCTGACGAGTCAAAGGCACACCTCGATACCTATCACTGGCTGCAGGGTGGGGATGGGGGTGGAATGGCATGAGCATTACTGTTGACAATCCCAAGTCACACCCCTGATGCCTGTCAGTCCCTGCACTGCAGGGTGTTGAGGTCAGAAACCCTAATGCCCCGGGTGTTTTTTTGGTATTTTCACGCCACATTTTCAGCATGTGCTTTTTGTGACCTCACTGCATGAACAGTGACACTATCAGTTCATTAGCTGAAAGGAGAGTTTGCACAGTGACTGTGCCATTTGGCACCACAGGTGAAAAAACACATTTTGAACAGGATGTAAAAAATGACAGCTGTACATTTCTTGCTTCAGTAACACAAACACACACACACACACACACACACACAAGAACACGACAGAACACAGTGACAAAATAATTAGATTTGTCTACAAGCACTATTTTCTGTGCAAGTTGGAGCACGGGGGGGGGTTAAGGCTGGATACCAGTTATGGTCCAAGACATAACCACATGGTCAGAATATTAAATATTTTAAAATTAACATAAATGCAAATGTAACCATTTCAAGAAGAAAATGCAAACTGTGACACTTAACAGTTATAGGGTAAGTTAGCACATCTGGACTTATTTGCTGCATATGCATCTCAATTGCTAAGGGGTCCTGGCCATGTTCATCCTTCCTTGAGCCAAGCTAGTTGCAGTATATCTAGCAATAACATGAATGGAAAGATTATTGATTATGCTATACATACCCTAAGACTCAAAGTATGTCTCCTTTGGCTGCCATGATGTCTGTGGTTAATTTGAAACACAAGACAATGTAACAAGACACTTGCCTCCACAGGAGATATTAAATAATAGAGGAAACTGTACTCTGGGAAGATTGCCTGGGACAAGATGCAATAAAAAAACCTGAATAGCAGGTTCCAGGAACCAGGAATGTTAGAAAAAACTACCCCCTTCCCACTCATTTACAGGTGTCAATGAATGTATTTATTAACCATGCTGGTTCATCTTCTTGCTTCCCTCATAGTAAAAATGTGAAACTACATTTGTGTTATTTTAAATGAGTGATAAATGGCATGTCCAGGGGATGACAGCTCTGATAATTGTTCCAGTCTTACTTTTTTCCTGGCTCATTTTATATCAGTGAAAAGAAAGTAGGAAAAAGAAGCAACCAGCTTTTTGTTTCTACAAGTAGTTAATAACTGCAGCTGGTATTTTTAACATGTGCAAGGCAACTCCACTTCTCAAACTTAAAAGAAAAAATACACTTCATCAAATGCTATGTTTACCAAGTACTGTGCCCATGATTAAAATAATTTGAACCCCCTCCCCCCAAAAATGTGCCCTCACATGAAACTGCATGATTAACTGTAATGACAATTAAAAAATGCATTTCTATATGCATTACTAACACCAATGTTTTCAAAGTTTTGAAACTACTAAAAAGACAAACTATATATATATATATATATATATATATAATATGGTAAACAAAATATTGTTAATCACAAAAGCTGAACTTTATGTTTTTAGTATATAAATGTTTAAAAAAAAACTGTGGCTCTTTCAACCAGAACACTGTGTCTATTGTTTTCCTTGGGAGCTGTAGTTTCAGACACTTCTTAATTACTCTTTCCTTTTGAGACACCAGGTGGCTCTGATAATCATTTGTTCCAAGGGTTTTTAAGTTGATTTGAAAGCATTAAGTATCTTCTGTTCTCCTAGTCCTTAATAAAATGCAGGGACTCCAGAGACTTGTTCTGTTCCTTGGTCCAGATCCCAAACTAGTGTGTCTTATAACAACATGATAGAAACACCTCATGCCACTCCCACATGAATAAAAAAAAGGTGGTGGTGGATCTTTAGGAGTTTCTCAGATGGAGATGGGGGTGGATCTTACCCACCAAAAAAACAATGCTGCCTCCCACTACTCAGGTTCCAGTTCATGTACCGCCCATTTTAGAAAGAAAATAGTACCCTGCAACCATTGACTAACATGAAAGTGTATATATTTGAGGGCAGAAAACATTTCTTGGAGGAGGGTAAGGCAGAGGAGACTATTTACACCTTCAGTCAGTTCCACGGACAGAAAACATGGCATCACTCCTTTTGTACATGCAAAATGTCTACAGGGTCTGCCTACTGCATCCATAAAAGGAATCATATTATTGCACTGTAGGAGATATGGAATGTAAATAAAGAGGCTTACCTACTTGAAAGATTCTAAAACTGGCAGCAACTAGCAAACAAGATTACAAAATATGGCTGCCCATGTGGGGATATTATGAACTTGGTCACAGTACATGAAAATATATATATAGTCATGACTTTTATATTGATAATAAGGACATCCTGTGTACAGTGATTAATTTTTGGTCATAGTGAGACTTTAATTTTAATTAATTATATTTTCCCCTGACCTACAGTTGCAGCAATTTGCTAATAGACTAAATATATTAAAGGATGTAAGAAATGAAATACTAAATGGGATGATCATGCTCCTAGGGGACATGAATGCCAGAGTGGGTGAATACCTGGAAGAAAAAAAATGTTTTTTTTGAATCTGGATGATGCCATTAATACCTCAATCTGCAATTCAAAAGATAAAACTCTAAATGGGAAAGTAAAATGATACTACAGTTTGTGGCAGACTTAAATTTAAAGATTCTAAATGGTGGAAGCCCTGGGGATAAGGAAGGAGTATTTGCACCATAAAAGGTGGCTCAGTAATAGACTTAGCACTTATCAATGTTTACAGTTTCTATAGAGCTAATAAAATGAAAATTTTGAACATCCATGATAGTGATCATTTCTCGATCTATATTAAATTAACAAGTCACATAAATATACCCGAACAGATTAAAAGCATAGATAAAAATATTAATTTGTGTATTAGCTATGCTAAAAAGAAAATATGGAGTCCCATTTGCAAAAGGAAAAATCAAAACCATCATACAAGATGAAAGTTTAATAGAATGAAATAGGAAATTGTGACTGGAGCAAATGAGACCTGTGTAGATGAAGAGAATGATGTAGAGAGAGTTATTAAGTCTTATGATAAATTCATTGGAAAAAATTGTTGGAAACGTAGACCCTGATAAGAGAAAGAAATGTAAGGTTCAGATATGAATGCAAAGGACATTGTTTGATGCAGAATGTAAGGATACAAGACAGCCATTAAGGAAAGTTGTGAAACATGTTTCAAGGAATTATGATGTTCAGTCTATGAAATGGTACACAAATTCAAAAAGAGAATACAGAAACCTACTAAGAAATAAGAAAAAGCAATATAGAGCTAGCCTATAGGACAAATTGTATTAGCAAATTTTGTCATGCATGCAGTAGTAGAATCATTATGAATTTTAAACATATTTATAGCACTACTCAGATATTTAATACATATGTGATGCAAGACTTCTAGGTCAAATGTATTTCTGAAATGTTTTCTCTCCAAGACTGCAAACATATACATTAGTGTAATAATTTGCATGTTGTTACATATTATATGATATGTGCATTATTTATTTTTTACCAATGTGTGGCATGTAACAGTCTATGTGCTTTTATACATGTTTCTTAAATAAATTGAACTGAAGTACAAAGAAAAGCAAAGGGAAGAACAATGGGGAGAATACATACTGAAAAACAGAGGGGCAAAGAGGCAGCTAGGGAGGCAAAAGCAGACACAGGGCTGCATATTGTGGTGGGGTCAAAAGTGAAGAAAAACATTTCTTCTGATATATTAGGGAAAAAAGGAAGAAAGGAGGGGGATTCTTAGGGTTAGCATGGTGGGGGAGGCTGAAAGACAAGTATGGGCAAAAGGCTGCTGTCTTTAATGATTACTTTAGTTCAGTTTTCACTAAGAGAATGGTGTACCCTTGCACCAGAGAGTAGCAATAAAGCAGCCACTAAGGCAGTGCCAGAGAAAAGGCAAGCAACATTTACAAGCAAAAGGATCCAGAAAGGGCTGATAGCACTAAAAATATATAAGGCCCTGATACCAGACCAGTTGTATCCAAAGTTACACAAGGAGCTGGCATCCGAAATGGCTGAACCCCTGGTAGGCCTATTCAACAGCTAAGTACAGAGGTAGTTCCAAAGGTTTGGAGGGTGGTGTACCTAGTTTCACTCCATGTGGGGCAGGAACAAGGAACATGTCGGGAACTACAGACCTGTCAGTCTTACCTCTACTGTAGGGAAGCTGATGGAGTCACTGGCCAAAGAGGACCTTGTAGATCATTTGGAGAGCAACAGGCTCCATGATAGTAAACATTACAGATTTGTAGCAGGAAGGTCTTATCAGACTAACCTGATAGTTTTCTTTTAATGGTTGATGAAGGAATTGGAAAGGGGTCACACTGTGGATTTGCTCTACTTCAACTTCAGTGAGGCATTCAACTCACTGCCTCACAGACAATTGCTGAAGAAGATGCAGGATCTAGGTGTGACTAAGGTCACAGTAAACTCTGGGTAGGTAACTGGCTAAAGGGGAGTCAGCAGAAGGTCATAGAAAAGGGAGTAAAGTCAGCAGAGAAGGAGGTTAAGAGAGGGGTAGCCAAGGATCTGTTCTGGGACTGATCCTCTTTAATATGGTCATTAGTGACATTGGCAAAAGTATCTGAGGCAGGCTGTGTCTCTTTGCAGATGTCATTAAGCTCTGTAAGAGGGTGGATAGCAAAAAGGGAATCAGGGACATGCAGAGTGATGTGCAAAAGCTAGAGGGGTGGTCTAAGGTCTGGCAATTGAAATGCAATGCCAAAAAGTGCAAGATAGTGCACTTTGGAAACAAAAACCCCAGGACAGAGTACTGGATGAGTGAGGTGAGACTTACCACTACAGCTGAGGAATGGGATCTTGGAATTATCATCAGTGACTTCCTCAAACAGCTGAGTCAGTGCAACAAGGCATATAGCAAAGTGAGCTAGATGCTGGGATGTATTGGAAGGGGTATTGATAGCAGAATGTAGATCCTTAGTGAGGCCACACCTGGAGTGCAGCGCCCAGTTCTGGAATCCTCAACTCAGGAAGGATAGAGATAAACTGTAGACAGTGCAGTGCAGGGCAACAAAAATGGTTCAGGTCAACAAGGCAGGTCCTATGAGGAGTGCCTCAAGACACTGAATATGTATTCACTGGATTAGTGGGGCTCTTAAGGCTTGGTTTGATTAGTAGTCATTTTCCCTTTATGGAGCACATGGCTTTAGTTAATTAACCAAATGGTGTAACATTATCATTGGTGAAATATGATACTATGAATTACAAAACTATGCATGTGTTCCTGCTTTAATTACTCTGTCACACTGTGGTGTTTTTTGAATTTTACAAACATATTACGGGGACACTCACTTTAAGTCTTGGGTTTAAATGAGGTCTAGCATAGAAATATAGAAGTTATTGGCAGATAAAGGCTACTTGGCCCACCTAGTCTTCCCTAAATTCCCTACCTATAGTGCCACTGGAGATCCTGCTTGGACTCTGGCATACACCTCCCTCTTGCTTCTAAGATTTCCCAGTGTCTATCCCATTCATGTGTAAATCCTGTGACTATTCTAGCCCCCACCACATGTGCTGGGAGGCTATCTACCATCCTCTACATGAAGAAGTACTTCCTCACGTTTCCTCTGAGCCTACCCCTTCCAGGTTCATGTTGTGACCCCTTGTTCTTCAGCATCTTTTTCTTGGAAAAAACTCCCTTCCTTTACCTTGTTTATTCCTAAGGGGTATTTAAATGTCTCTATCATATTCCCCCATTCCCTTCTGTCTTCTGGGAACAATCCATGTCCGGCAGATTGAAGTCTCCCACTATTAACACCTCTCCCTTTTGAGCCATCTTATGCAATGTCGCCAACATTTCCTTATCCTTTTCTGCCCACTGTGATGGAGGCCTATAGACCATCCCCATGTGAAGAACTGCCCCTTTCTTTTCCAAGGTAACCTGTGTTTTGTGTTCTTCTCCATGCCCCCTGAGAAAGACCTACGTGGTCGAAGTGCTGGTGAATTTGACTTCCTTATCCTTATGTTGGGCTTGTAGTAAACTTCACCTCAATTTTACTTAATCTTTGAGTGAGTGTTTTTCTTCAATTAGAGTGCATCTCGTGTGGATTTATTTTAATAAAAATGATTCAGGGCCAACAGGGCAGGTGCTATGAGGAGCGCCTCAAGGCACTGAACATGTACTCACTGGAGACAAGAAGGGAGAGGGAAGATATGATGGAGACCCTCAAGTTCCTAAAAGGAAGCAATAAGATGAACTGTAAGGAAATATTTACCTTGAATACTAGTTCACAGTCACATGGACATCAGTGCAAACTGACAAGAGGGAGGCTCAGAAGTGATATGAGAAAGTATTACTTTACAGAAAGTGTGGTGCAGCTGTTGAACTGTCTACTTGCTGAAGTGGTGGGTGCTAAAACAGTTCCTGGGTTCAAGCACAGTTGGGATCGATGAGTATATTGGTTACTCATGGTGTCAGAGGCTGAAAGTGGAAGGGGGAAGGATGTGGAGGGCTAAGACCCTGGAGGGACAGTAGGTCCCAGGGCTAAATAGGGAACTCAGGCAGACTGGACGAACCATTGGCCATTTTCTGCCATCACTGTCTATGTTTCTTTGTTTCTATTAATGATAGTCTGGTGAGGTTTGAGGGCTAAAGAGAAATGTTTTAGCTAGTTTCTCAAGTTCTATGCATTACATGCTGCTGATTTGATAGCAACTGTAATAAGTATTATACTGTAGGACATAATTTGCCTGCATGCAGCAAAATAACTAATAATTGCACAAAACACGTTTATTCACTTCCCCAATCCCATTTTTATGGCTGTGGGAGGAACATACAGCCATCTTGCTGACTGTAGCTGGAAAATAGAGTATTGTGGAACACATATTTTGGAGTTTTTAATGTATCCTTCCACATCTACAAATCACTATGCCAACTAAATATAAAATACTCACTTCTTTCTGTTTAGAATGTTGGAGACATAACTCCAAGCTGCTTATCAGATGGCCATTAGGAAACTGAAACAGTTTGTTAAATATTGATTGCCTTAATAAACTGGAGATTTGTTTATTCCCTTTGAAATGCAACAGCTTGCACATTAAATACTTAGCAGTTAAACATTTTCTTGCTACACGTTTCAGTTGGGCAGGTATTGTCCTTCAAGAAAGATTCCTACCTCATAAATGTCACCATTTCCCAGCAAATCTAAACATTTTTACAGTTTTTTAACCTCTTAAGACACTATCTGAAAAATACTGTCTCAGATATATGCCAGGTCTTCTGTGAACTATCAAGACAAAATATATAGCAATCAGCTGGCATTTTTTACTATGCCTTTTGGGAAAAAAATATATTGAGCTACAGCAAACAGACATGCACACACACACACACGCACACACACCATCCTCATGGCCACAACATTGAAAATAAATACTGCAATCCAATATGTTATAAAACAATAAAGAAACTGTTTATTTATGTCAGTGAACACAGTGAAGTTCAGTTTACAGTAGATTTCCTTTAAATATTTTTTATCCTATGTTTTGTATCTTGGATAGCGCAGGGGAGATGCTACATCTCATTGTCATAGAAATCTTAATTTACACATTTTTGCACTGTATTTACTCGGATGTCTAAAACTAGATGCAATATCTTGCTTTCAGTGGGGTCGTGATTTTATCATTTTTATAATGTATTTATTCAGGGTAGCCTAGTCCAGATGTAAAATATTGTTTTCAGTGTGTTCTGATTTTACACAATGCATCATAATATTGTGTAGATGTAGAGCTCCACTGAAAATGAGATGCCATTTCTTCTGAGAATTGTCCAGGCTAAATGTATAGCAATCAGCAGACATATTCTAAGAAAACACATTGTAAAAATTTGTAAAAGGAAGATCACGTTGAAACTGCCTTTTAGCAGATCTGCATTGTGCAAATTCATTAGAAATAATGGGTAAAAACACCCCAAAAGCTCTCCACAGCCATTTCAGCTCTGACCAAAACTTGTTATCATTTGGGACTCTGGTCAGCTTTTACTTTCCAGTGACATTCAAGTAACAGTAGGGGAAACAAATGCAAGGCAAAGCAAAGGGAAGAGGTGTCTAAATGAAACAACTGTCGTGGAGGCTGTGTATTTGAACATGTGTTAAGCAGGCTATGAACTTCCCGATGCCAAATGGTATCTGAATTTGCCCAACACCTGCTAGTCAGCATGATTCATTAGTTATCCTGCCTTTCCTCCCTTTAACAGGCTCCCAGAACCCTGCAGCAGCCATTTTTTTTGCCACATCTGTGCCTCATTGTAATATTCCAAAGGGCCATGAATAGAAATTGATTAGCTGGTGCCCACTAATGAATAAATCTCAATAGGAGGCCTCCAAAGACACTGTCCCTACACAGCCCTCTCTTCATCTCCTCTCAGGAGGGGGGGCTTTTTTAATTTTTCTTGTGCATATTCTGACTCAGTCTGTGTGGTGCTTTATTTTTCCACTCCATTTGTAACACTTCACCAGATCAAGGCGAATTATGGAGGAAGAGCTGAAGGGCACACCAGCACAACATGCCGAGTTGTTCTGGGATGAAGTCAAGTAGCTGTTTTTTTCCCCCAAGTTAAATGAATCAGTAGATAGCATTTTAGGCTATGAAGTTCCCCAAATCTCAATAGGAAGGCTCCAAAGACACAATCTCTCCCCAGTTCTCTCTTTCTCTCCTCTTGAGTGGGGGGTTCTTTTTTCTTTTTTTGTTGTATGTGATCTGACTGCAATCTGTGTGACACTTTATTTTTCCACACCATTTGTAATACTTAACCAGATCAAGGTGACTTATTGAGTGGGGTGGGGGGTCTGAAGTGCACACCAGGCACAACATGAAGATTTGTTCTTGGGATTGAAAAGTTAAGTAGCTTATTTTTTAATTTCTCCAAAGTTAAATGAGTTGAGCAGACAGCATTTTATGGCTAAAACATGCCCCTCGCTTTTCTCTCAAAGACATGTCTATGATACTTCTCAACCTGTTTTGAGTTTATTTCTCATTCTGGCCAAAATCCTGAATAAAGACTCCTGTAATGACATTGAGATTTGCTGGTCTCCTTCCAGAACTCCCCCCCCCCCCACACAAGCACATACACATAGTTTGGTCTTCTTTTTCTTTAGCTCAAGTTTTAAGCATCCTGCATTCTCTCTTATCATGAGGGAGTCTGAAGGTTGATTTTCAGACTGTCTTATTTTTTCCCAAAAGTGAGATGCCATACATATTTAAATAGCATCTCCCTCATATGATATGATCATTTTAAGTTTTTAAAATGTCATTTGGCAGCCGACTCCATGGTGCAGATGACTGAGGCACTATACACCCTACTTCTTACCATGCCTGCAATCCAAGTTCAGGAATGAGCAAATGGTGCCAGGGATTGGTGGGGGGAGAGGATAGAGCATCTCATGGATTGCTGCCCTCTCTGGGGGTGGGGTGGGATGCCAACTCACTCCTTGGTTGGCACCTGGTGGGTGCCACATGGCACTGCTAAAGTATGAGCAGCATAGAAGGGAAGGGTCATGGTTCTGTATTGGTTGTGCACCTCCATGTGTATGCTTACATGCCTGTACTGCAAGGGGAAGGGAGAAAACCTGGAAACTGGCAATTGTAGGCTATATGAAGCATTGCCTGTCTACCCTCACCCCACACTATCACCAGTTCACTGACCCAAAAATCTGGATGCAGGGTCTCTGGGTGGGGTAAGGAGAGCCCTCCCCTTCCCAGACATACCACATGGTGCTATCCATGGGGATATGGGGCTTGATGTACCGGGGATGCAGTTGCTGGAAGGGTGGAGCCAGGGACATGAGTGAGCAGCTGCCTGTGGTGTGCCCAGCAGAAAAAATGTATATAAAAAAAACACGTCTTTTAGCAACCATTTTTTTAGTGGTCCCCTTGCTTCCACCCTCCTCACCACCTCCTTGCCTCTGGACAAAAATAATAAAAAAAAGCCCTCCACATACCAGGCAGTTTTTTTTTTAAACTGTCACATTACAAACTGACTTAACTAAATGCTCCAAATGTAATCTCACTTTGTTTGGTCCAGTGACATTTACACTCCCTGCAGAACTGTAGGACTTAATGGATCTCACTCAATCCGCATGCTCATGCTGACCCCCCTCCTTGCTACAGTACATTATACTAAAAAAGGAAATGGTACTTCACACAAAAAACAGTTTTTATGTTCACTGTGTGCACATGTGCACAGCCCACATTTTGTTAGAAGAGTGTTTTTTGAGGAGTGTGATACAGTACCGTCATCCAATGCAGACTGGTCTGCAAGGGGCTTGTCAGTGCCACACCAATCATCGGCTAGGCTGATCATGACACTATTCTGGCTTCCAAGGTGGAAAATTCATGTAGTTCAAAGGAGAGAGCCGACGCAATCATAGATTGGCTTCTCCTTTGATCTACATAACCACCACCCAGCAAGCACAGTTGATCTGTCATGATCAGTCTGCTGAGGTTGAATTACATCCTGCAAAAAAAGAAAACCATCCATCAATGTCTGTTGCTGCCGCCACTCTTACTGTACCCCTACCCAACTCTACCACTCAGTAACCATTACCCATCCGACACTGGGGGTGCCCAATACCCAGTGTCATCTCCTGAAATAAAGAAAACCATCCCTCATAGATTTTTTTTACAATATATCCTGTAAAACTGACAAATGACCATAAGCTGTCTGTTGCTGCTGCCGCCATTAGTCCTCCCACCTGACCCTCCCACTCAGCAGCCCCCACACAAACATAGTACTGACACTGGGTGTGCCCAATACCCTGAAAGTTTCCTGAACAAGACCTAAGGTCGAAATATAGATTTTTAACTCTAGTTTCTATTTGCAGCGTGCATTTTTTTTTTGTGATTTTACTTCAGTGGCAGCTTGAATTGTTGAAGCTTTTAATTCCTTTCCAACCATTCTTCACTGAATATTCAACTCACTTGTACCTGTTTAGTGATATGGCAGTAGCTGTTTTGCAGTGTTTATGCAATGCATTTTCATGGCATTGTTTATAAATATCACATCATTCCTTAAGAGCATTGTTTATAAATATCACATCATTCCTTAAGAGCATTGTTTATAAATATCACAGCACTCCTTAAGAGTTATTTAGTCTGCCTTCTGAAATGAAACTCATAAGCACTCAGCTGAAAATAAAGCTTATAGTCCTAACAGCTAGTTGCAACCCAATACTAAACTTTTAATAATTCATTGAATTAAACATTGCACAGATTAGGAAACCCATTGAACAATGCTACACCAGTGAGTTGAGGGAACAGTTTATTGTGACTTGTACTGCATATGTATACACATATACATATATATCTACAAGTAGTGGTTTTCCTTATTTCAGGTGGTGACACTAGGGTATTGGGCACCCCCAGTGTTAGTGCTATGTTTGTGTGGGGGCTGCTGAGTGGGAGGGTCAGGTGGGAGGACTAATGGCAGCAGCAGCAACAGACATTGATGGACATTTATCAGTTTTACAAAAATCTATGAGGGATGGTTTTCTTTATTTCAGGAGATGACACTGGGTATTGGGCAAGATGGGAGTGGAGATTAAGCAGGAGGGGGTGATTGAGGGTGTCAAATGCTTTTGGCAGGTTGAGGAAAACAGCACCAGCCAGTTTACCATTGTCAAGAGCGTCATGAATGTAGTTTGTAAATTCCAGTACAGCAGTGGTGGTACTATGGCCTTGTCTAAAACCATGCTGCTCCTTGTCCAGGAGGTCAAATTTAGAGAGGTAGTCAGTGAGCTGGTTTGATACTACTCTCTCTAGGGCCTTCGAGAGGGGAGGGAGTATAGATATTGGTTGGTAATTCTCCGGCGACAAGCGGTCACCACTCTTGTGGATGGGGGTAATGAGAGCAATTTTCCAGGTGGAGAGGAATCTACTAAGGTAGAGGGAGTGGTTTAGTAGGCAGGTGAGTGGATTGAGGAGTATGTCCAGAGCAAAACATAGCAGTTTGGGGGTCAAGACTGTTGCTACTGTGGCAGGTGCCACTTAGAGCCTTAATTAGGTATAGTTTGGCTTCAGTGGAGGAGAGGGTTTTGAAGCGAAAAGGGGGGGGGGGTGTTGGGTGGTTTGGGGGTTCAGTGGGATAGAAGAAACTGGGTGGCAGGACAGAGTTGAGGTCAGAGAAAGAGATGTTTAGACTGTCAGTAACGATTTTAGGGTCGGCAGATATGGAGTCATTGATGAGCATTTGTGTCTGGGAGGGTTGTAGACTTCCCGGTGATAGCTTTCATGTTGGTCCAGAAATCGTGACCGGATCCCGATGTCACTGTGAGGGAGGTTTTATAGTAGTCGGATTTGGCTTTGCGTACAGCCCATGTGCATTTATTTTATGCAGCACGGTAACATTATTTGTTGGCTGGCTTGCCAGAGTCAGTGGCTTTTTTCCATAGGTTGTCACTGTGTTGTATCATGTTTAGTAAGTTTCTGGGATAACCAGAGGGTACTGGGACTCTTCAGGGTGCACCTACTGAGGGGGGCATATATATCACAGGCGGGGTTGAAAGATCTGGTGAAATAGCTAAGGGAAGTGTCAGTATCAGTGGCATGAGTAATCGGGGACCAGTCCCATCAGGCAAGGAAATCTTTGAAAGAGCCCAGTCTACCTGGCTTAAGGAGATGTCTGAGGACCATTATAGGTGCAGGTTTGGTAATTTTACAGGACCAGACACATAGAACTGGCGAATGGTCGCTGAGGGCATTTGGGAGTACAGTGGTCTCAACTATTTTATGGGAGAGGTTGGTGATTACAAGGTCCAGCAGAGTTGCAGTACCTGTGGTAGGACTGACATGCGTGGGACAGGAGAAAAGTTGATTAAGATCAAGGGTGGCTATGGCATCTTTGCAGTGAGACACTGATTAAGAGAGCCATTTAGTAATAAAGTATCCAAGAATTAGCTGCTTGGATTTGGGAGGGAGGGCAGAAAGGTAGTCCAGGACATAGTGGAATGTGGGTTTCTGGTCTCTGGAGGGGTATAAACTGTAGTGATGATCAATGGGGCCCTAGCTTTGGCAGGTGTGATGCTAAGTGAGAGGGCCTGTGCTCCAGACTTTAGGTGAGGGGAGGGGAGAGGAAAGCATGCCCCTGGAGAGATTCTCAGAGGTAGAGGACACACCCTTCCCCACGCTTTCCATTTCTGTCAGCCCAATAGTGCGTATAGCCTGGTATATTGATGGCAGAGTCCAGGGTGGATTTGGAGAGCCATGTTTCCACTAGGGAGAGTACGTCAGGTTGGTGTTGGTCCATTGATGCCAGCAGGCAATCAACCTTTTTTGGTAGGCTGCATATATTCATCATGGCTATGCACAAGCTGGTGGTGGAGGGGCAAGGCCTGGAGGTCAATGGGAGTGGACCAGGGTTGGGGTGTATATTACCTGACATAAGGAGGAGTAATGAGATGGTATGCAGGAGTAGGTGCCACATTTGGTTATTTTGGTGGTGTCCTGTGACAAGGCATGTAATGGGATGAGGGGTACCGATTTAGGATAGCCATAGCTTGGATGTGGGGGATGGTGAGATAGAGAAGAGGCCAGGAGGTGCTCGGGTGGTTATTATGGGTGGGGGATGGGAGTGGGAGGGGGTTGGGGTGGGTGGAGTGACAAGTGTGATGGTGCAGTGCAGGTGTTGGGGTGGCAAGTGGACTGGCTGGAGAGTAGTTGGGGGGATTAGAGGGAGGAATATTGTGAGAAGGAGAAGGGTGAGAGGGGTGTAAGGAGTTGAGCTTGATGGGGTGGCCATGAGTGGTGTGGTGAGGGAAAGTGGAGACTGGAAGGTTACAAAAGAACATCCACTTGTTGAGCAGCTACAGTGGTGCAGCAGCAGGGTACTGAACTACATTGCAGAGGGTGCAGGATTCAATACTGGGGGGGTGGGAGTGGGAATGGCAAGAAATGTGAGGAAAGTAGATGGGTAGAAACATATAGAAACATAGAAGTTGATGGCAGATAAGGACAGCAAGGCACATCCAGTCTGCCCATTTCTTTGTCTATGTAGGTAGAGGAGAAAGAGGTGCATCAGTAGTGGCAGCTAGTGGTGATAGGAGATCATCTGCAGATGGTAAAACACACTGATTGGTTTTAAACCAAAAACCATGTGATCTGTATACAGCTATTTATGGCTGAGTTCACCAAGGGTGGTGGTGGGGGGCAGTGGGCAGCCAATGCAAAATGTCTGTGGATCCAAACAAACAGTCGGACTGTCCTTTTTTCCACATGGTGCAGGCAGCACTCGGCTGCAGCTCACCACACAGCTCAGGAGTTAAGTTGTGGACTTGTACCTGCTTCCAGGGATCCTACAGCAGTGTGAGAGAGGTCTACCTTCAATAGCTCTCGAGACCACCTCGGGAGCTGATGAAAAAGAGAGAAATGAAGGTGAGCTTATATTCTGTCTGAAAGGGGAGGGACTTAAACCAAGCAGGCAGAGGGGCACAATGAGAACTTTCCTATATCAGGAGCAAGAAAACATAACATGGAAAAGATCTTCAAGTTACAGCTTCCCACAGTCACAATATGTCTCCAGCAGATCCATTGAGTTTGAGTATCTAACTTTTAATACATTACTCTGAAAACATTCTGAAGAGTATTTAGTATACAATTTCCAATATGTAGTAAGTGATCTAATAAAATGACCAAGTAATAATTATATCCATGCCTCTTCTCATTTTGTATTACCCACAGGGAAATTCTTAAAGTAAATATATATCTCTTCTGTATCCCCAGTTCTGTAAGTATTAGTGATCTTCTTGGTTTTGTAAGTTTTGTATGTTGGCCTGATTAAAATGCCATTGTTATCAAAGCCTCTCAGAAAATACAAGCCATGCTCAGTAAGATAAGAATATGTATTCTTCAATCAATTTGGCTGTCTACAGCCTGCCGAATGACAAACTACTTTTTCTGCCAGGCATTTCTTTGGAAAGCAATGGGCATAGATTCTGGACAATCTGGTCCAAAAACTAATATCCTAACCTCTGCCACGGCCTTCGGTCATATCATTCCTAATTCAGATCTTACTAATGAAGCAGGAACAAAATTGCCTAGCCCTAACACTACTCTGTAGAGCCTATTAATGGGGATTTCCAGAGGATCTAACTTATCAAGGAATAAATATTTCCACTTGGTAAAGGATTTGAGAAAAGCACTTGGCCCTGGTAGCTTCAAGTAAAGGTCTAAGTGTGTTACCAACATATTTATTATTGAATCTTATTAATGAACCTGCAGTTAGTTTGAGTTTTACAGTTAAATTCTTTTAAATGGAGTTTGGAACATTGTGGCATAACTTGGTCATTTCTAAATATTTTTGTACCAAATTTTCAACATGCATTTTTTGGGATGCCACCTCATGAACAATTGCAGTGAAAGTAAGCAAATCTGTCCCAAAATGAGATTTTGTGGTTGCTGCAAGTAAAAACCTTTTGGGCAGGAGTTGAAACTTTTTTCTGCCCTTGTTCATGAGGTGGGGTCATAAGAAGGCTATGTTGATCTTGTTGATCTTGGTTAGTACCGGGGGTAGCAAGAGGAGTGGGGGAAACATGTATGCATGCTCCTGGGACCAAGGTTGTGACAGGGCATCAGTCTCCTGGGACTGGTTTTCCCTGTATCTTGAATAGAACTTTTGGACCTGCATGTTTTCCATTGTGGCCATGAGGTCCATGGATGCTGGCCCTTAAGCCTCCTGAATCATCCAAAAAAGACTGGGGTGGAGGTGCCACTCCCCTGGGTGAACCTGTTGGCTGTGCCAGTCTGCTCACATGTTGAGCTTGCCTGTGAGATGTACCACGCCGAGGTGTGTGAGGTTGGTCTGTGCCCAATTGAGGACCGACGCCACCTCCTTCAGCATAGCTCTGCTCCTGGTGCCCCCTTGTTTTGTGATATATGCCACGATTACTTGGTTGTCGGAGCATATCAGAACCGACTGACTGGTAATGGAGGATCTGAAGGCCTGGAGAGCATGGAAGACCACCTTCATCTCTAGGACTGATGGACAACTTAGCTTTTGTTGATGTCCATAGGCCTTGGGCCATCAAGTCGCCCAAACATGCTCCCCAGCCTGAGAGGCTTGTGCCTGGTTCTATGGTGGCATTGAAAGATGCCTCTAGTAGAACCCCTCTTGTGAGATTGGATTTCACTGTCCACCATGTTGGTGAATGTCTCACTGCTGGTGGTAGTGGGACTATAACATGCAAGTTGTACTCGTTTGGTGATCCCCGAGTGAGGACATAAGTCTGTAGGGGTCGCATGTGCCACCTGGCCCAGGGAATCAGGTCGATGCAAGATGCCATGCAACCTAGTAACTGGGCTATCTGTCCCATGGTTGTCTGATGGCAAGCCCTCAGGTGGCGAGACAATGTTATCAGGTTGTGCACCCCTGTCTGGAATGGTTTCGCCCATCCTTGTGACATGTTGATTAGAGCCCCTAGGTGCTCTATCTGTTGTGTGGGCACCAGGTGACTCTTGGCTTGGTTCACTACCCAGCCATGCTTCTCTAGAGCTTTTATTGCGATTGCGGTGTCTTGGTGTGAGCGCTCCTTGGAGCATGCCCAAATCAGACAGTTGTCCAAGTAGGGAATGATATCCAGACCTTGTTCTCGGAGTCTGGCTACTAAGACTACTGACACCTTAGTAAACACCCTTGGTGCTGAGGTAAGACCGAAGGGTAAGGCCTGATACTGGTAATGCTGGCCTAAGATGTGGAACCTGAGGTATTGTCTGTGTTTGGTCTCACAGGTATGTGAAGGTATGTGACCTTCAGATCTATGGACGTGAGGTAATCGCCTACCCAGATACTGCGTAGGGTGGACTTTAAGGTTTCCATTTAGTACCTTTGAGAAACTACGTATTGGTTGAGGTGCTTCAGGTCCAGAATGGGGCGTACTTCTCCTGATTTCTTGGGCACAAGGAAGAAAATGGAATACACTCCTAGTTTCTGTTCGTGCAGGGGGACGGGTTGGATTGTTCTGTTTTGTAGCAAGTCCAGCAGGATGTGTTGAACTTGATGAGCTGTTGCCTTCTTCTTGGCAATGGGAGAGCTGAAGAACCTGTGTGTGACGGGTGATTGGGATAGCTCTATGGAGTATCCTCTTGACACCACCTCATGGACCCACCTGTCCGAGGTTGTGCAGCAGCACTGGTGTCTGAAGAGTGATAATCTTTGTCCCACGGGAGGGTACGTTACCTGTCTGTGTGGGGTTCTGGCAACGTAGTCATTGTTGCTTTCCCCTATTACCTCTACCTCTTCCCCAAACTTGGACCCATGGGCTTTAAAGGAGGAAGGTTGGTAGGAATGGGAGAAGGGACTGCGGTATCCGCTGGATGTTCCCCTGCCTCAAAATGTATTGTTCTGGAAGTGCGTGCCTCTGCGTGATTGGTGAAACTTGTTTTCCCCCCAAAACCTTCGCCTCGCTGAAGGGAGATATGTGTGCCTATTCTTATTTCTGAGTAGGTCTTTGCCCTCTTCTTTCTGTTTTAGGAATTCCTGAAGACCCTCCCCAAAAACATGCTTTCCCTTCATCGGTAGGTTCTGCAATAGTGTTTTGGATTCATTGTCGGCCTCCCATAATTTATTTTATTTATTTATTTATTAAATTCTTGGATTACAAATACCTTTGAGCAGAAACTGCTCGTTTACAAAGGTTCCATGTCAAAGGATGAGGGTCAACATACATACAGAGGTAGTAAAAGAATGCACAATAAACAAAACAACTAAAAGAAGAAATAAAGATACTCAGTTATAACATACTTTGAGATAATATTCATAAAACGAGCAGCTTGAATAGGCAGCTGCCTGCGGTAACAATAAGAGATAGAGGGCACCATAGGCAGTTAGTATTGCAGGCATGCAACCGGGAGAAGAAGTTGGCAGGCTAATGGGCCACTGTCCGATGGTGGTGGAAAATGTCTTGTACCAGTGAAGATGTGAAGCAGGAAAGGAGTCACAAGGAAGGCCCAGTGCCAGAGGGAATGAGATTGGGAAAGGGTGGGCTGTGAGACATGAGTGAGCTGGGAGGTGTTTAGAGAGATCTCTGTTCAATGAAGCAGTCACATTGAGTGGTAGAGGTGAGGTAAAGTTTGAGATTCCTTTTGAAGGGTCCAAGTGTAGTAGAGGAAAGTGCTTTCTTTATTGAGGGAATTGAACCATTGAGCAGCTCTATAGATAAAGGACCACTGACCCATGGAGGTACGACATCTGGGAACCTGAAAGGTTAGAGATTGGGCACCACGTATTTGTTGAGTTCCACTGTAGGTAGTAAAGAGTGAGCTAACACCAGGTGGCATGAGACCAAGGAGAATCTTTTTTGGTAAGTAAGCAGGTCTGGTATTGTATTCTGCTGTGTAGCGGTAGCCAGCTGGCCTGTGCATAGAGGTCACAGGTGTGAGTTTGTCGGGTTGCACCCGTCAGTAGTCTACAGGCTTTGTTGAGAGCAACTGAGATCCTGTGGAGGGCACTTGTTGGGGCAGAGCCATAGATGGCAAGGCCGTAGTCAATGATAGAGGTGACAGAGCTGTAGATGGCTAGTTTAAGGACATCCGCAGGCATACAGTGCTTGTGTTTGTGTAGTAGTCCAATCCGTATATTGGCGGTCTTGGCAACAGTGTCAATATGCCGAGTGTAGGAGAGGGTACTATCCAGGGTAATACCAAGGGACTTGAACTCTTTGACATGTTCGAGTGGGTTCCCAGCATGGTTCTTGATGGTGAGGGACAGAGAGTTGTGCCTGCTCTGTCAGTTACAGAAGGACATGGCTTTAGTCTTGCTCTGGTTCAGGACAAGTTTATGAGAATTGAACCAGTCTTCGATGTGATTGAAGTCGAGCTGCAGCTGGGATTCGAGGACTGTAATGTCATGGTGGCTGGAAAACAGGACTGCATCGTCTGCGTATAGTAATATTTTTTGGTGGCAGGCACTGGGGAGATTGTTGATGAAGAGGGAGAAGAGTAGAGGGCCCAGAATAGACCCCTGGGGGACTCCGGAGCAGACTGGTTTCTCATCTGAAGAGATCCCTGCAATCCTTACATGTTGGATCCGATTATCAAGGTAGCTGGTGAACCATGGAAGGGCATCGCTGGAGATCCCAATGGAGGACAGTTGCTTGAGCGCTAGGGGGTGGTTAACTGTGTCAAATGCCTTGGTAAGGTCTATAAATACTGCCCCTCCACAATTCCCTTTGTCAAGTGTGGCATGGATGAAGGTTGTAAATTCCAGTAGTGCAGTGGTGGTGCTGTGCCCTTTTCTGAAACCATGCTGCTCTGGGCACTGTATATTGTACTTATCCAGGAATTCAACTAGTTGGTCTGACACTATTCGCTCCAGCGCTTTGGATAGTGGGGGTAGGAGTTAGATAGGTCTGTAATTGGTGTGCAGTGTCCTATCTCCGCTTTTGTGAACTGGTGTGACAGTGGCTTTCTTCCAGAGAGAGGGGAAATGGCCCAATCTAAGCGAGAGATTAAAGATGTAAGTGGTTCTATGATTTCATCGAGGACTTGTGCAAGCAGTTTCAGGTCAAGGGATTCACCACTGTACCCTTGTTTGCCGATGGCCTTTTGAATGTATTTTCTAGCTACTTGTGGTGGGACCTCCTTAAAAAAAACTTTGGGGTTGTAATGCTCTAGTTGGGGGTAACTTGGGAGGAGCTGGAGGAGGTCGTCGAAAAATTTGGTGGAAGGACACTGTCCAGGTTTGTAAACGCATTATTAAAAGTGCTGGTGATGATACCTAGGTCAGTGTAGGAGTGCCATGAAGGTTGAGCATAGTGGGTGGTGCTTTAGGATCCTTGCCTGTGAGTTCTTTCATTTTGTTCCAGAATTTGTTTCCCTGGCCCCAAGAGTTGGTCAGAGCCTCTTTTGTAATAGCTGCGTTTAGCATTCCATTATTCTTCGATGTGCAATCATTTCTGGCTGCTTTGTATAATTGTATGTTTACTTGCATCGGAGTTGCACGAGCACAATGCCAGAGGTGGTCTCTGTGCTTGAGCAGAGTTAAAAGGTCAGTAGTAACCCAGGGTTTGGTCTGTCCTTTGACTTCATCTTTTTCACTGGTGCATAGATGTCACAGGCTTCGTTGAAACGTTTGATAAATAGGTCTAGAGCTTTGTTGGTGTCATTGAGGGAGTCAAGCACTGCCCAGTTCAGCCTGGTTAGATGGGATTTTAACAACTGGAGGTGCCCTTGTTTGATAACCCTGGCATAGATAAGCTTGGGAGGGGGCTTGTGGTATTTGTTTGACCAGGAGCAGATGACAGGCGAGTGGTCACTTATTGTATCCGGCAGTACAGAAACATTGGAGATGCATTCAGGGTGGTTAGATAGAATCCAGTCTAGAAGCGTAAGGGAGCCTGTCCTATAGTTACACCTAGTGGGGGCATTGACCAGTTGAGTGAGGTGATGTGCCGTGGCTGTATCCTTATAGGTAGTGGCCTCAGTGGAGAGCCAGTTAATGTTAAAATCACCCATGATTATGGTTTCAGAATTATGTTGCTTGACCCTTAGATATTCCATGATGCTATGGTACCCAGCAGCCTGGTCTCTTGGGGGTAGGTAAACCGAGATGACAGTGAGTTCCTTGTTGTGTGCACCAAGGAGAATTTTGATTGTGAGGACCTGAGAGGAGTTGCTCAGGCTGGGGGATGGGATGATGTGACCCATAAGGGTATCTTTAAGATAGATGGTGCAGCCCCCGGCCCGTTTAGCAATCCTGTCTTGCCTGAAAATGCAGTAGCCAGGGATAGAGACTGAGGTATCAGGGATTTTAGGGTTTAGCCATGTTTCCACAACTGAGAGGACATCAGGGTTGTGCTGTAGGATCCATGTTTGGAGGGAGTCAAGTTTGTTGAGGATGCTGCAGGCATTGATGGATGCCATGGTGAGTGTCCCTGTCCTTCTGCTTGGTGCCACTGCTGGCTGCCCAGGTGGTCCTGGGTTGGGGTGAACATTTCCTGAGAGCAGGAGCAGCATAAGGAGAATTTGTAGGAGAAAGGATTTCAGCATCTTGTAGATACCTGGTGGTTAAGTCATAAGCCAAAAGAAATTATCAACAGCTGAGGTCCAGAGTTACAGAATGTGTTAGAATTCCTGCAGGTGATGAACTTTGCTCATGACATGCAGGATGTGAAATCTTTGTCTGCATGTTCTTTGTCATTCAAAGAGGTTGTTGAAAAGCCCACATACAGATCATGGAGCAGGTCAGACCAAAATGTGGATTCAAGCAGACCTAGAGTCACTGAGTTTGTCAGACTTAATTGCTTGACTTATGTTTTGCTTGGGATAGCTTCCAAAAAGTTGATTTTTAAATGAAAAATGCAGATACCTGGTTGTGATGTTTTGCAGAAATCCAGTTCAGGAGACTTTCACGGATGTAGTGAGCAAGAATGGTGTAGTTACTCCAAGCAGAAAACCATGTAAATCCACAAAAACTAAGCTACAGACACAGACAAGCAGCCACTACAAACAAAGACTTGTACACTATACTAAACTACACTAAACTAAGCCACAATGCTCTTCTGGCATGGTTAGTGATGCTGTGGCCCTGGCATGCAGTCTAAGGGTGTCCACTGCCATGTCCGCCAGGTATTTTGCAGCATCAAGAGTGCATTCTAGCAGTTCTGCCTCACTGGATTTGGGATTTGCCTGCTCAAGGAGCTCTTTGAGCCAGCGGATCTGGGCACATGCCATGTAAATGGCTGTAGTAAAAGCCTTAGCAGCAGTTCCCTCGATTTCGAAGGCCTTTTTTAACATGTCTTCCACCCTCTTGTCTGTCAGATCCTTTAAGGATATGGTCCCGCATGGTAATATGGTTTTCTTACTGAGTGCTGCTACCTGAGGATCAATAGTTGGGGCTGTGCACCAGTTGCTGATCTTGTCCCCTTGGACTGGATACATGCTGTCCAAGTTCTCTTATTTGACATTCTGCTAGGCTCTGTAGATTGCCACTCCTTGTTGAAAATGTCCTCGATCGCTGGGCATACCGGGAAGGTCTCCTTGGTAGTGTCTTTTGTTGGATCATGGGGTCTAACTTTGACTCTGATTTTCCTTCTTCGACATCGAACCCCATAGTGGCCTTGACTATTTTCATGAGGCCCGGAACCATGTCAAAGGAACAAAGTTTAGGTGTGAGAGACAGAACGGATTGTGGTTCCATGTCCTCATCATGGGTCTCTGCCCCATTCTCTTCATCTGGCATATCCTTGTCCTCTCTAGAGTCCAGTCTATGACTGTCTGGTGCTGGTTCTGCAGTGTCTGGATGCTCTTCATTGGGCCCCCCCACATCCTCTGGCTCTGGAGGTGGTGCGGTAGTTGCTCTATGCTGAGTAAGGGATCCTAGCTTCTCCATTATCTTCAGCATAAAATTCTGTTGGCTCTCCATCATTGCAACCATGGCCTGTTGGTTCTGAAGTAGGATGGTTCCAGGATCCATGCAGGTAGAGCCACTGGGCTCTGGATTGCTGGGGCCCATGACAGAAGTTTGCTCCAGTGATAGATCATCATCGTCATGGAGACAGGTGGAGCATAGGGGGCCCTGGGTATGGGGCAGGAGAGTGGCGTTGCAAGAGGTACATTTCTTGGCCTTGACCATCTGGTGAGAGAGGAAGAGAAAGAAGGCAAGCATATTGTTAGGGCTGGTTGACAATGGGCCTCCAATAGCGGAGCCCCATAGCTGCTAATACAGTCGCAGAAGTACAGCACAATGTAGGAGAATCCAGAGGGTGCTGTTGCAAAATGCTGGCCTGGGAGGGTATAAAATAATTTTCAGGCAAGGTTCCACATGGGGGGTCGCTATAGTGAGGTACCCATCATGTAGGAGCACATATTGGAGGTCGCTATGGAGAGAGACTGCCAGTCTGCTAGTGAATCATATTGGGTCATTATAGAGAGGGACCCCATGTGACTTAGAGTGAGGTTTTACATTGGGTATTTGCAAACATATGGGATCGCTACTGGGAGGGACCACACATAGAGATAACGGAGGGCCTTGAGTCGATAGGATGGATGAAATCATTGCCATCATAGTTCCCTTGAGACTGAGCGTTTTCTTCCTCAGGTCTGATGGTAGGCCCATTTGTGAGGGGCTCCTTCTATGAGCCATACATAAGTTATGCCCCTCGCCTCAAGAAGCTTTGTTGTTGGGAGTTGCTGGACCCCTTCAAAAAAGAATATTTTCAATGAGTCGAATGAGCATTATCTCCCTTAGGCAGAGTGACTGCAGTTGTAGGAGAAGGTATTCCTCCCCCATTCTACCTCCTCCCCACACTAGGCCATAGCAGTGTGACCATGTGGCCTAATTAGCGAGGGGAGAGAGATACAGCCCCTGAACAAAAATATCCCTGCTTTGGGATATAATTCCATGTAGCCGAATTAACATGGGGAAGAGATACAGCTCCTGAATGAGAATATCCATGCTTTGGGATCTAAGGCCAGAAGGGGCTATGCTGGGGGAGTGCAGTATTGCATGGAGAGATAGGGCACTTCCAGAGAGAGGCAGAGTACGCCGCGGGGCCATGCAGCCGGAGAGAGCGGAGGCAACAACAGCCTCGCAGATGAAGGGAAATGCCATGAGAACTATGCCCCTTGTGAGCCTGTGAGAGGAGAGGGTTTCATGTTCACTTCGATGCCCTTTCGATTGAAAAGAACACCAAACATGCAGCGGGGGGGTGGAAGTGGGAGGGAAGACGCCATGCTGGTGCTGCGAGTAGTCGCTGTAGGCCTAAGGCCAAGTATAGAATATTGTGTCACTATTGGAGGCATGTCCTTCAGATAAAGCACAGGCTGACCTTAGGACCGGCTTTGAAACACTGGGGAATTCCCCTTCTTGTGATCGTTTCGCCGATCACTTTGTCACTTGCTCGGGGAAGTGAATGAGTGCAGGTTATGGGGGCGGGCTGCCTGAGTACTGCACTATTGCGCGAGGTGTAAAGGGAGAAGACAGATGCCAGGATTCATAATCAAGTGAGGGAAATGATTTTTTTAAATAACTGACACTGTAGCAAGGCTCCTGAACATCCCCTTTCCTCTTAAAAGGGGTAACATACTACTCTCACTCGAATAGAGCCCAAAAGACAAATCAGAAGCAACTAGGGCAATTTAACAAGCTAAATCAACTTTTAATTGACCAGCAGGGCCAAGACAGAGGTGGTAGAACAAATAACACCTCAGTCTACCTCTTCCCGAAAGAAAGCTGTGCCACAACTTACTGGCTTTAATATATAAGGCAGCAACATAGCATAGCGATATATATATAGTCACAGAAACAATAAAACAAAAGCAAAAACAAGCTGGCCTCATTATTTCTTTCAGTACTGAATGCTGCATGTCTCCTTTTTAGCCACAAACAATTGCAGCACATGGTCTACTGCTTTTGGTATTATAGCCATGTAAGTAACAGAAATGAGAGGCCTACCTTTCTGGAGTAGAACAACAGGGATCCTGGTGTGCTAGTAGCCTTATCAGATGCATGATTTGAACGGGAGAACAGGGGTTTCTGGGACCTGGATATACAAGAAATTTGATCCTAGAGTCATGTGCATCACTAGCTTATCAGGTGGGCTAAAACCCATGATGTAATGTCTGGAGTGCCATGGATGGTCAACCAATCACAATGTTCAATATGTTGACCCCGACTTTTTAACATAGCCATTTCTTCATAGCACCTCATGAATGTGACAGCTGTCATTTTTCAACTCCTAGCCCAAATGTGTTTTCATACCTGTGATGTTAAATCACCTTTTGGCAGGATTTGAAATTTTCTCTGCCCTTGTTAATGAGATTGGGTCATAAGAAGGCTATGTTGAAAATTTTGGGTACAAATATAAGAAATTAACCAAGTTATGAGTCAATGTGAAAATGTTTCAATGCACGTTTGTAACTGTGGTAATTTTCAATATTTTGACCCCAACTTTTCAACATAACCATTTTTTCACACCACCTCATGAATGTGACAGCTGTCATTTCTCAAATCCTACCCAAAATGTGTTTTACACTTGTGGTGCAAAATTACATTCCAGCCATTGTTTTATAAATGACACCTGTCACGCTCAGAAGGAGTGGTCATGAAAAGATTGTGCTGAAAATGTGGGGTAAAAATGTGAAAAAAACGCTAAGTTATGAGAAAACAAAATGTTCCAACATTTACTCATAACTTATTTTTTTGCAGATTTTGGCCCCTAATGTTCAACATATCCCTTTGTGTCACCCCATCTCCTGAACATGGCAGGTGTCATTTTTCAAATCCCCTCTGAAACTTGTGTTCACAGTCATACAGTGAAATCACCTTCAGATGGGATTTTAAAAATTCCACCTATCTTGATCATAACGTCAGGTCATAAAAAGACTGTTGAACATTTAGGATCAAAATATAGGAGCCCACTGAAAAGTAATATATTGCCTCTCAGCTGCCCTAGCCTGGGTAAATACTGTCTAGCAATGTGTCAAAGAAGGACAGCACTGAAAATGAAATATTGCATCTCTTCTGCTCAGTCCTGGGTAAATATATAATAAGTTGTAGAAGCAAGATCCTGTACGACAGCAATATCAGCAGAGAAAATTTGGCATTGCCAAATGTTTGTTTTATATTGTCACATTACCAGCTTTATTTACACATTGAGATCAACAGCTCTCTAACTCACCTGACTCACTCCATGCTAAAAAAAAATGAAAAAGAAGATTGATAGCTAGATAGATGGATAGGAGATAGATAGAAAGATACATAGATAGATAGACAGACAGACAGACAGACAAATAGATAGATAGATAGATAGATAAATAGATGGAGCACCATCACTGGCTCACTGCTGGCCCACAGGCCAGCAGCATGTCTTCATTTATGGCTGCAAATGTCAAGAACCACCAACTGTTCTCATACACAGAATGCAGGGGAACAGCTTCTCTTGCTAAGCTGGGCACCCTGGATTTTGGATGCCCTGAAAAGGTATTTCTGTAGTTTCTTTTTTAAAAAACAAACACCCAAATCTAGCTAACTGGTCCCTGTTTAGCTAGGTTCAGGTGTTTGTTTGTTTTTTAAATACAGCATTGTTATGTATTTCCATGTTTTTTGGTTTGGGGAAAAAACAAGATAGCAACCATCACAACAAAAAAATAAATTGTGTTGTGAGAAGCAATTGGTGAAAAAGCAAAAAGTTCTTGCGATACAGAATGTTTTGTGTCATATCAGAGGGATATCCAAAAACCTTGATCAGCATGCTCAGAACAGCTCAGAAATTTTTTTAAATCTTGATAACTGTGAAACTGTTTCATATTTTTTTCACAAAACCATAAAAAGGAGCTATATTGGCACAGGCTATTTCCATTGTGAAAGTTTTGGGGAAAAGATTCCATTCCATCTAGGCTACAGGTGAGAGTAAAAAAAAACAGGTTAACTATAGGAAACAAAATTAACCCGCTACAGGAAAACGGTATATGCATATCTCAGGTACTGTACAACAAATGAAAAAGATAGGTAGACAGACTTCTGCCATCACAAATATTTCAACATATTTAGAATTAGCATCCTAAATGATGCATGCCAAACTTCAGGCAGTTTTGTTGAACACACAGCTTTTAAGATGTGAAGTTAGGATTTAACATATAATCTCTCAGACAACCCTAACTATACTGGTGAGTAAGTATACTATGTACTGTATAGCAGCAAATATTCACTGTCTTTTTATTTTAGTTATTTTGCTGGTTTCCTATTAGTGCAAAAATAACAAGATAGTGACTATCAGGTGAATTACTGTACAATAGTAGCACTAGTGTTACACCAGTGAAAATAAAATGGCATGAACATCTTGAGTGTACTCAGAGTGCTAAATGCAATGGGAATGAATTTAAGCTGTTATACAGTATAGACATAGATACTTATAAATATATATATATATATATATATATATATATATATTACTGGCATGTTAACTCCAGTATAGTTGCTGTAGGGTTAAGTAGGGTGTTTAATGTTACCCCCCAGTTTTTGCACCTTAATACCTTTGGCAGCATTCAACAAAATAGCCCCAAATTTTGCATGCATGATCTGAATGGCAGGGTCTCAAGATGTGTACATTGTGCCAAGGCAGTGCCTTTCGAAGGTATTGTCAAAAAATATTGAATGGTTCCAGAGTTATAAGTATTTGATTTTTTTTCTGAGCATGCTTGGTAGGGTTTTTGGATAACCCTCTAATAAGAACAATAATAAACATTGTTGTTTATGAGTGTTTATTATTCACAAATTATTATTATTCATGAAGAAAAAATGTAATTTGTGACAGCCACCGACTTGTTTTTTCTTGCACTAAAAACATTGAAAAACATAAAAAGTCATATTTTTTGAAAAAACAAGCACCTGAACATACATAAATGGGACCTGTTTTGCCAGATTCTGGTGCTAATTGTTTTTAAATTTGCCTGAAAGTGCTTGCCCAGTGGCATGGAGGGCTGGGGCTGTATGCCTTACCTCCTACCATGGTGGTAACCCAAGTTTGGGAATGAGCTCTGGTTGCCGGAGGTCAGCTGGGGAAGGGAGAGGATTGAGCATTCACTCAACAGTTCTTCCCTGCTGGGATGGGGAGGCATGCTGTCTCTGTCTCTGGCTGCCACCTGGTGGAGGCCAGGCAGTAGTTCTGGAATTATAAGCAGCATAGAAAGGGATGGGCCATGGTTCTTTAGCATGTGTGTTCCTCCACACACACACACACACACACACACACACACACTTACTTACATGCCGATGTGGCTGGGAAACTTGGGGAGAAAAAGGAAAAGAGTTGGCACCAGCTTAATGAAGCCCTGCCTGCCTCTCCCCATCCCTGCAATGCCACCTGAACCACTGATCCCAGTTCTGGATGACAGACACCAGGTGGGGGAGGATGGTCCTTCCCTTCCCAGCTCCACCATGAGAGGCACCCCATGGGGGAAGCATGAGCAAGGTGAGTTTGGGGCATGTAGAAGCCATGCAGGGGAGGCAAAGATAAGTCTCAGTAGCCCACCTGCATTAACTAAAAGAGAAAAGCTTTAATAGCAAAATAAAACATTCCTGAAAATAAGGTTTCTGGGCACCCAAGAATCCTAGGTGCCCAGCTCAGCAAGAGGAGCTTTTCACCTATGTGCTCTGTCTAGGGACAGTGGGACTCTTGATTTGTGGAGCCACAGATGGAGCCAAGCTAACAGCTTGAGTGGAAGCAATGAGTTGGTGAATGCACTCTCTCCCTGTCTCTTGCCAATCTATCAGTATATCTATCTGTCTGTCTGTCTTTCTATCTGTCTGCCTGCCTGCCTGCCTTTCTTTCTTTCTTTCTTTCTTTCTTTCTTTCTTTCTTTCTTTCTATCTATCTATCTATCTATCTTTTATTATTTAATTCTCTCTTCCTCCCAGCTCAACCAGCTGTCCTGGGAACAAATTGCATACATCCATTTGCAGTCATCTTCTTTCACTTCTGTCACCCACCTTCATTTCAGCATTTGGGCAGCCTTAAACACATCTCCCCTTTTCAGCACCATGTAGTCCCATTCCTTAATCACACATAAGTGATCACTCACTGGTCTGGACACAGTCATCTCCATCACTAGTTATTGTCAGTTCCTACTAATCTAGGCAGCCCTCCCTCATCCTTTCCTGATACAGTTTTAAACAAAAAAGGACTGTGCTTTCCACCCTCATGATCTCATGGGAGTAAATAAGATACAGGAGGGAAGTATTTTTCAGAAGAAAAGGGTCTCAAGGACAAGGAGGCATGATAAGAAGCTGGAAGGGAGTAGAATCAGGAGAGATGTGAGGAAGCATTTCTTCACAGAACGAGTGGTGGATTCCTGGCTCAGTCTTCTAGCAGAGATGGTGAGGTCAAAAACATTGGTGAGGTTCAGGAATGCATGGGATAAGCATAAGGGAATCTTAGGGAAAAGGGAGGAGAGGTGAATGGGCTGAAGATCAAGTAGGATCTGCAGTGATACTATAGGCAGGGAAAAATGGCCAGACCAATTGGGCCAAGTGGTCCTTATCTGCTGGCAAATTCTATGTTTCCATGTTTCTATGTTTGCCCAACCCCCTTCACTCCACGTTGCCCCCCCATAGGTATATGGTGAAACCACGGTGCCCAACCTTGGTGCCACCATATAGCAAAAGGCAGCAATAGACTGCCCAATCCCCAGTGTCAGATCCAGTAAAATATATATTACACCTGAAGAAAAAAACAGTCCTTTGTGTTTTTTAACATACCCTTTAAATAAGAAAAGGGTCCATCACTGATCTGATCCCCCACACCTCCACCCAACCTGCCATGAACCCCCCACTCAGCAACCACCACCTCCCCCTCAACACCCTCACTCACTTAAACAATTTTGATGGTGTAGATTCAATTTACAATTAAAAAGACAGCTTGCTGTTGGAACTAGTTACTGCAATATGCAAAAAATAAGGTAAGTCCAGTTTAACGTATGTCAATGGGTTATGAACATTTACTCATCACTTTGTAACTTTTTCAAAAAATTTACACCAAATTTTCAACATGGCCTTTCTGGGACCCCACCTCATGAATATAGTAGGTGAAATTTTTCAAACCTGACAAAAATGGTGATTTCATGGTTGTTCTGTGAAATCCCCTTTTGAGCAGGATTTGAAAAGTTCATGAGATGGGGTCATAAGAATGCTATGCTGCAAATTTGGTGGAAAAATATTCAAATGAATAAGTTATGAGTGAATGTTGAAATATTTCAACATTCACTCATAACTTATATATATATATATATATTATGTGTGTATATATATATATATATATATATATATATATATATATATACACTATATATATATATAAATGGTTGAACGGTAGTGCTACCATAGTTAGGATTGAGAAGCCCTGTTAATGTTAAAGGGTCAAAATTGCACCTTAATAACTTTACAACCATTGAACAGATTTGTCTGAAATTTGGCATGCATGGGGCATAACCATAGATCTTGGGATCTGCCAAGTTTTGTACTGGTTGGATATACGGTTCTGGAGTTATTAAGCAACATCTGTGTGCACATTTACCTTTTTTTGTGCATTCTTTGCTCGCTCCTACAGGTTGCATGGTTTGGGCGACCAGTCCGAAAACTTCCGTGAACATGCAACCATGGTGCCCAATGTGCCTTTTGAAGATTTCATGAAAAAATATTGAACGGTTCAAAAGTTTTTCAAAAAACAAGTTCCCATTATAAGTCAATGGGAAAAGTTAACAAAAACTTCCAAAGTGTCGCAAATGCACTTTTTACTTTCGCAAATGGCCCTAGTAGTGTCAAAAATCCGCCATCTTGTTTTCAGTTAGCGATCAGAAAAATGCTTGGCATTTAAAATTGGGACGTTTTAGGGACACAATTAGTTTTGTGTTCATCTAGTCGGACCCTGAGGATGCTAGTCATGTCTTTATTTTGGGGTTAAACACCCCAGAAATATGTTTTTCAAATTCTGGAAAAAGTAGTGCTGCAAAGTAGTAGCACATCCTGTGACACTTCATAAAACTGAAAAGTGTCACAATATTGCGATACTACCTTTCCAGGCTATGGCCAAAATGACAGGAGTTTTTTGCCAACCTGCTGGAAAAGAACCGTTTGGTCTTTTGGGTTCAAATATAGAGGGAAGGCAGCCAACATGTCACAGATGTACCTTTTGTTTGTCTGGTGAAAAAACATTGCATGGATGGCAAGTTACGGTACTCTGAAGTTGACATTTTTTCCCATAGACTAACATGGTGGCGTACGCCGTGCCTTTTAGGGCTTGTATCTCGAAAACGATGCGAGATATAAATTTTTTGTTGTGAGCTGCATAGCCATTGGGGCTATGCAATAGCAAAAACCTAACCAGGAAAATCATGATTTCTGTGAAATTAATTTTTTTTTTCTATGTCATGCGGTTGCTGAGTTATTAGCAATTAAGTACTTCCAATGCTCGTTTTAAGCTTCGATGTCCATTACAATGCTTACATTCTTTGTACACACTCTGTTTCTCTATGCACCTGTTTGGGAAAAACAGGGTATGCACTTCCCTTACTGTTACAGTTACTGTTACTGTTTCCACTTGCGTTTATGTCCCCGGTTGCATTACCTTCCCGTGTACGCCACTGTGTCCGTTACCCTTTGTGTTCTCATTTGCGCTTGCATTTTCGTTACTGTTACCATTTGCATTTCTACTATTGTTTCTGTTTGTGTTTTTGTTTGCATTACCATGTGCATTGCCATTTGCGTTTCTGGCAGCCCTTTAGTTTGCATTTCCATTTCTCTTCCGTTTTGCACCTTCCTCGCTGTTACTGTTACCATTTGCATTTGCAATTGTGTTACTGTGCCCATGCACATTACGGTTTGCGTTTCCATATGCACTTGTGTTTCCTTTTGCATTTCTGTTTCCTTTATTATTTGTTGCTGTTACCATTATCATTTGCATTTACAATTGTGGTACTGTGCCCGTGCGCTTTTCAGTTTGCGTTTCCATATGCACTTCTGTTTCCATTTCCATTTCTGTTTCCTTTGGTGTTATTCTTCAGGTTAGCTTTACCATTTGCATTTACAATTGCGATACTGTCCCTGTGCGTGTTACAGTTTGCGTTTACGTCTGCGCTTGAGTTTTTGTCTCCATTTGTTCCCTTTTGCATTCTTTTTACTGTGACACTTAACATTTCCATTTAAATACCACCTGTCACTGTTCACATTACCAGTTGTGCTTCGTATGCGCTAATGTCCGCTTACGCCACTGTTCGCCTTCGTGTCACTTCTTGCGCTGCATTTCTATTAACGTTTTCTTTACCATTTACATTTGTGTTACTATGTTTGCCACTTTTGGCATTTCTGTTTGCATTGCTGTTCCTGTTACTTTGTCACAACACATCATGTGGCGGGAGCACGGGGCCTGCCACCGCATTACATTTACTATTTTGAGTCATCATTCTCAAAAAGAAGGGAAATTAGAGGCAAAAAATGCCATTTAATGCATCAGTTAGGGTTGTTCCACAGTGACAAAAGCAAGGAAGTTTGGTGTTAGGGTTGAAAGCCCCCCCTGGACCCCTCCAGTCCAACCCCCAACCAGCATCGGGATGCACGTTAGGGTCATCAGTCCTAACTCTCACTCCATTGTCCTATTCCTCAGCTTCTTCAGACATGTGATGGGGTGAGAGTTAGGGCTGATGACCCCAATGCACACCCTGATGCCAGTTGGGGGGGTGGGCAGGAGGGGTCCAAGGGGGGCTAACAACCCTAATACCACATTTCCTCACTTTTGTAGCTGTGACATAGTGACATAGTGACATCCTGTCACCCAGTTTGCCTATCTTCTCATCCGGTCACCTTACCCTCCCATCACCATGAGGGATTGCGCCAGGGAAGGTGTCACCATTATGGATGGTGCCCTTCCTCATGCGCCCACCTCACAGGTTACCAGCAAGCTCAGTTACCCAGCTGGATGAGCTGAGGCTCAGGGGACAGTGCTGTCATGTGACACCACCCCTAGCCTGGGAAAGGTAGGTACAGGGTTGCCTGCACAGGCCCAAGTATATACAGTGAAGAGAACTTTTGGAAAGGGATGGGCACCCCTGCATTCATTAGTATCATAGTGCTCTTTTCTTTGGCTATGAGATAGACTCTTTGCCCTGTGAGGTTGTGTCTGCAGTCACATGGATGTGCACTACACAGTTCCATGAATAATTGGCATTTGTTGCTGTATCTCTGTAGGTGGATGGGGGTCATCTCTTGGCACAAAGAGACCTGTGTGAATGTGAATGTAGATAGGATTCTATCGTCTCAAAAAGAAAGGAAATTCTTTGAAAAAAACTGTGTTAATGCATCTGTTATGGTTCAACTTAAAGCCACAACAGTATGGAAATGTGGTGTTAGGATTTCCAGTCTTAACTCCTGACCCCACTCCACCCCACCCCAAGCAGAAAAAAGTCAAGACCACACAAGCAACCACAGACAGCCATCATCAGGTAAGACAAACACAACAACAACTGTTTCCAGATTACACAAATGCAGTAGCACTGAAGTGCTACAATTGCAGATTTGTATCTGTGGCTGCATAAGCACAGGCCCCATAGGGGCCTGTTTTTATGCAGTCACACCTTTGCGTGTAAGTCATACAGCATTCATGAGAACATGTGCTGCAGAAGCACAGGCCTCTGCAGACAGGAGGCTCCATGGGGCCTGCACCTCTGCAGCCAGAGGTAATCATGCATGCTGCATGAATTACCTCACTAGATAGCATAATCCACTAGTGCATGGTGATCTATAATGCAGATGCATAACTGACAAACTGCTACCTCCTTGAAAAATGTCTAAATTTGCTTTTGAACCATGATACCCACATTGCAACAGTATTTGCATCTGCATAACTGCAGGTCCCATAGGGGCCTGCCCATCTGAAGCAGAAATACTGTTGCAATTTTGGTATCACAAATTTTGTGGTGTCTATGCTTCTGTAGCCAGGGGTCAGTGTGCATGTCTTACACCTGCAGCTGCAGAAGTTAAGGCTGGTAAAGTGTGTATGTCTTACACTGTGTATACGTACCTGAGGCTACAGAAGCACAGGCCTCTGCAGACAAAAGACATTTGGTAATTTGTGAATCATGGATTTCTATTCTGGGCTGCAGGGGTCTATGTTTCTGAACACAGAAACAGTGTTGTGATTTGAGTATCATGGATTTCTCTCTAGCCAGAACTAAGTGTACTGTAGTCTTGTGGTGTGCATGCCACACATACAAATCCATGAAGGTAGCACATAAGTACTACTGCATTTGTGTAATCTGGAAACAGTTGAATGTTGTTTGTCTTACCTAATGATGGCTGTATATCGTTGCTTCTGTTACTTTGTCCTTTTGTTATTTGGTGGGTGGGGAGTTAGGGTTGGAAACCCTAATTAATACCAGATTTCCCTATGTTTGTGACATTAAGTTGGACCCTAACTGGTGTATTAATGCAGTTTTTTTTTAAAGAATATATATTATACTGGCGGAGTAGCACCAGTAAAGTTAGGATGGAGTAGGGTTATTAATGTTAAATCCCAATTTTTATTCCTTAATAATTTTGGCAGTGTTCATCAAAATTGCCCATAATTTGGCATATAATGCCTAGAGGCAAGTTTGCAAAACCTGAGAAGTTTTTTGATGGCAGCTAGAGCAGTTTCTGAGAAACAGAATGTTGATTTTTAATGAAAAGGAACATTTTTCCTATCACATAATGTTTTTGCTCTCACATTCAATGAAGATGGTATAGAATTTTGTATCAAACCTCTTAGGGTAGAAGTGGTCTGTGCCAAGGTAATGCCTTTTAAAGGTTTCATGAAAAAATATCAATCAGTTCCAAAGTTACAAGAATTTAAAATCAAATCTTTTTGTGTCTTAAGACAATTTTGCTTTTGCACCACTTAATTGTCACAACATAGAAAAACATTTTCCATGTTGTGAGAGCCACATTTATAGAATTGTTTTTCAAATTAAAAACATAGAACATACATAAAAATGATGTATTTAAAAAAGAAAGAAAAACACCTTACCCATACTAAGTGGGATCTGTTTAGGTAGATTCTGGCTTTTTTTTTCTAATTATGGCCAGAAATACCTTTTCTGGGTACCTCAAAATCCTAGATGCCCAGCTTATTGAGAGGAGACTGTTTTGCTTATGAGCCAGGAGTTCTCCATTGCACACAAAGTGGTGTAACAGGGGATTTTCTTTTTCATCTCACACGTGAAACAGTCATTTACATGTTCCCTCCCACTACCAACTCAGTCAGCCTTCCCTCACCCTTCCAGATTCTCAGTACAGTTAGTGCTCAAGTGATTATAGGCTTCCAGCTTCACATTACGGGCTGTCTGTCTAGCACTTAAATTGGGCTCCACTGTATATTTATTATGATACAAAGTAAACAGGCAGCTGCACTGAGACAGGTCTGGTGCTATAACAAGGCAAGTGAAGTTCAGAAAAAAGTCAATACCCAGGCCAAGGACTAGTAGGTAAAGGCTTTATTCCAAAGTGCAAGTGCTGGTGCAAAAAACTTAGCTGGCTAATATACCATTATGGTAGCAGGCTGGTAGTACAAAAACATCTTAGACCTACTAACATAATGGCATATTAGCCATGTAAGTTTTTTGCACTAACACTTGCTCTTTGGAATAAAGCCTTTACAGATTGATCCTCAGTCTGGGTGCTGACTTGTTTTCTGAACTCCATATTTATTATGAGGAAGTATAGGCCAGCTTTTTTTACCAGTTTTAAGCAATTTTGATGCAGGAAGATTAAATTTGCTTGCACTTTTTTATTATGTCTTTGGGTTGTGTTTGTGGGGTGGGGTAGTGGTTGGGGAAATAAGATGATGAAATGCATTTTTTTATAGAATGAATTGGTCTTCATGCAAGAAGACAACTTTTCACTTAGGCCCTGTACACACTAACAACCAATTATAAAGCGATTTTAAAATAATTTTATAAATCGATCCCTAGCATGATTGTCGGAGTTTCCACATTGCATTCCGACAACTGTGCTAGGTGACGAGGGTTCCCAGGCATGACTACGGCACCAAGTATAAGCATTATGGGTGCTGCAATGTGCAGCAATGAATGACAGGACACTCGTGAATGGGAACCAAAAGTGACTGGGGGAAAAAAGTACATCCTCGGAACCAGTGTTTCAAGGGCTACTAGGCAATACAGGTACAGGTTTTTTTTTTAATCCTGTTGCTAAGAAAAATACTTTCCCCATAGGATGGATTGCCTTAACTCATGTTACAGCATGGTTTGCATATGCACTGCTGTTAACATGGATTAAGGCAACCGTGTTCATCTAAAACTGTGCTAAAGACTACCTCTCTAGCAGGGTTTTAGCATGGTTTTAGAACACTGTTGTAACACAGTTTTAATCATGTTACAGTGTGGACGCAAACTGTGTTCCGGGAGCTTAAAATGGTTTAATGCAGTTAAACCGTTTTAAGCTCTCTAGTGTGTACAGGGCCTTACAGTGTTTGAGCATGTCTGTAGGTTGTGTGAGTGGGGTGGGGTGGAAGAAGATGTTAGAGTGCAGTTCAGGTTTATTTTTCAGCTTGAATCAATCTTTATGCATGAAGACTATATTTCACTCGCACATTCTGAGTATGTCTGTGGGTTTTGTGGGTGTGTGTAGGATGGGACTAAGATGCTGAAGTGTAGGCTGTGTTTTTTACAGCTTGAATCAATCTTCATGCTGGCAGATTACATTTCTCATGCAGTATTTGAGTGTTTCTGTAGGTTTTAGGAGTAAGTGGTGAAAGAGGATGCTGAAGTGTAGACAACTTTTTTTCTTCACTGCCCAAATCAGTCTTCATGCAAGAGTAATACAGCTATTGAATGACTCAATGTTTCTTGTATTTTGGGTATTTATGATTTGTGCAAGATTAACCTAATATTTTTGTGTTGGTTGGGGGGACCCATATTGTGTAAAGTAAGTCAGGTATGTATTCCTAGTCTTGTATCTTTTTCCCCATATACTGTGTATATTTTTTTAATGGAAGAAGAGATAGCAATAATAAACACAGGCCATCAGTTAAGTATTAGAAATATGTGGCACACATAGTACAGTGAGCTACAGGATCTTACAACTGCTTAATGCTGGCTCACTTGTTTATGTCTGTACCAGTAGTCAAATGTTGATATACTTATTCAGAGTCACTGCCATTGTAAAGAATGTGATTTCACTTCCCTTTTTTGGCAGCAGTTTCTTGTCACCTAGATGATGATAGAGAGAAAAACATATTTATTTTGTGTCATTGTGCATTAAACATTTCTAAAGTATTACTCTTCTCTGTCTATCTTGTACTAAAGAAGGATTAGTTACACTAATTTTACTGTTAACCACTATTAACTCACTGTTCCTGGAGGTGTTTGACCAAATTGGGCTTCAACAAAAAGTATTAAGCAACACTAGGGGCAATAATATACTGGACATAGTGCTGACTAATGTGGGAGATTCAATAGATAATGTTAGGATAGGTTCCCCACTTGGAAATAGTGAACATTCTATGGTATTATTTCGCATCAATAAGTCACACTCAATTATGATACCAGGTTTAACTAATAAGCTAAATTTTTTCAAAGCAGATTTTGCAATGTTTAGAGAAGAATTCTCCACATGGGATTGGGCCAAAGACTTTCAATGATGTTAGACTGATGGGATGTGGAGTATATTGCTTTTTAAATTGAAATAACTAATCAGTAAATATATTCCAAGGTTGTACAGTATAAACCTAAAAATAAGAAGAAGAACATCCCAGCTTGGATGAACCCGTCTATTAAAAGGGAGATTAATAGAAATAATAGGATGTTTTCTAAATATTCTAAGGATACAAATGAGTACAATTTCCAGAAATTTAAACAACTAACAAGGAAGGTGAAATATCTATCAAAAAGGCCAAAGCCCAATTCGAGGTTAATTTAACAGCCAGGGAAAAGGACAACAAGAAATCCTTTTTTTCCAACATCAATAGTACAGAAAGTAGTTCTAATATTATAGGCTCCTTTAGGAACAGTAATGGTTTACTGGCTTCTGAAAAGGAGGCAGCCAATATTCAAAATAAGTATTTCTGTTCAGTTTTTAATGACAGAGTTTCATCCAGGACCATTTTAGCAATTCCATCATTACCTGGGCAAATAGCTATTGATTCTAATAATGTTAGGGACAGTTTACATAAGCTAGACATCAATAAATCCCCTGGTCCAGATGATATTCATTCTAGAGTGCTATATGAATTTGCAGATTTGCTGCCACTACCCCTTATCAAGATATTCCAGGCTTCCTTTGATAGAGGTGAAGTTCCTCAGGACTGGAAAGTTATAATTGTGGTTCCATTACATAAAAAATGGCCCAAATCTGAGCTGGAAAATTTTAGACCAGTAAACTTAACCTCACTGATGGGAAACGTTTTGGAGGGCATTTTGAAGGAAAAGATACAGAAATTCTTAGTAGAACAAGGTTTATCTGATCCCCTTCAGCATGGCTTTACTAAGTCTAGGTCTTGTCAGACAAACCTGCTCATCTTCTATGAAAAAGTTAACTGTGAGCTAGATAGGGGAAATGCAATAGATGTGGCCTTTTTGGACTTTACAAAATCATTTGATAAACTTCCCCATTTGGAGTTAATAAATACACTGGATAAACTTGGGTTGGATGTGTGCATTATAAACTGGATTTTTGAATGGCTGAGTGGGAGAAAACAAAGAGTCATTGTTAAGGGGACTCTGTTGGGTTAGGCAGCAGTTTCTAGCGGCATGCCTGAGAGATCAGTGCTGGGGCCTTGCATCTTTAACATTTACATCTCCACTCTGAAATTAAAGAATCCAAACATTTGGATAGCTAAATTAGCAGATGACTGTCAGGTGGTAGGTATAGTGAATGATGCGAGTGAAGCTCAATCTTTATAAGGGGCTATAAATGAAATCTTACAGTGGACTGAAATTAATAAACTAGAGCTGAACACAGCTAAGAGTAAGGTCATTTGGGCCCTCACAATAAGAATTATATGTATAAACTTGGAAAGGTCAGTCTAAATGTCACCTTGGAGGAAAAGGATTTGGGAATTAAGATTACTAATGATCTAAAATTCAGGTCCCACTGTAAAGATCAGGTCAAAAGAGCCAATCAGAATCTCAGTTGTATCTTAAGGCACATTGCTTGTAGGGATGAGAAGGTTTTGATGCCATTGTACATGGCCTAGGTGAGGCCACATTTGGAGTACTGTGAACAAGTGTGATCTCCATATAGAAACATAGAAACATAGAAACATAGAATTTGATAGCAGATAAGGACCGCTTGGCCCACCCAGTCTGCCCATTTCCCTGCCTACTGGATAAGCTGCAGATCCTAGTTAACCATTAGCCTACTTCTTCCTACCCCCATCCCCTAGAATTGCCTTATGACTGTCCCATGCATGCTTGAATTCCACCACTGTTTTTGACTCCATGACCTCCTCCGGAAGGCCATTCCATGCATCCACAACCCTCTCTGTGAAAAAATACTTCCTTAAATTACCTCTGAGCTGCCCCCCTCTATCTTCAAATTGTGCCCCCTTGTTCTTGCACACCTCTTTTTTTGAAAGATGCTACCTCTTGGACTTTGTTGATTCCCTTGAGGTACTTAAAAGTTTTTATCATGTCCCCCCTCTCCCTCCTTTCCTCGAGGCTATACATATTAAGCTCCCCTAGTGTCGCTTCATATGTCTTCTGGTAAGACCCTGCACCATTTTATGTTGCCCTCCTGGACAGCTTCCATCCTGTTATGTCTTTGCGAAGACTGGGTGTCAGAACTGCACGCAGTACTCTAGATGTGGGTCTGACCAGCTGTCTGTACAGAGGGGTAATAACTTCCTGTTTTCTACTGGTGATGCCTCTCCCTATGCATCCCAATATCCCCCCAGCCCTCATTGCTGCCCTCTCACATTGCTTGCCTACCTTTAGGTCATCTGATATGACTACCCCCAGGTCCCTGTCCATTTTTGTTGTTGTTAGTATCTCACCCCCCATTGTGTACTCTTCCCCTGGGTTTTTGTTTCCCAGGTGCATTACCTTGCACTTCTTAGCATTGAATCTAAGCTGCCATACATTTGACCATTCCTCTAACCTTGCCAAGTCCCTTTTCATCCTTTCCATCCCACCTTGTGCATCAACTCTGTTGCAGATCTTTGTGTCATCTGCAAAGAGACATACTTTTCCTTCCAGTCCCTCTGCAATGTCACTTATAAAGACATTGAAGAGGACCAGTCCTAATACTGAACCCTGGTACCCCACTAGTAACCCCCTTTCTTCAGAGTGGACTCCATTTACTATTACTCGCTGTGTCCTATTTTCCAGCCAATTTTTTACCCAGGCTGTCATCTTGGGACCCACTCCCAGGCTAGCTAACTTGTATATTAATCTTTTGTGTGGGACTGTGTCAAATGCCTTGCTAAAGTCTAGGTAGGCCATGTCCTCAGCCCCTCCCTGATCTACTACTTTGGTCACCTAGTCAAAGAAATCTATCAGATTTGTCTGGCATGACCTTCCATAAAAGGGAGAACATTCTTAAAGTTGAGGGGTGCAGAGAAGGGCTACAAGATCTGTTACTGGGCTTAAAAGCCTGCCATACTCAGATAGATTAGGGCATTTAAACCTTTATTCATTACACTCCAGGAGGCATAGAGGCAATATGTGTATGCTTTTTAGAATAATGGGGGGTATCAAACTACATGAAGATTTGGGTATTATACTAAAGACAAACAGGTGCAGTGGGAGGAGACACAGGAAGCAACTGTTCTTACCTAGGTGGAATACTAACTTAAGAAGATATTGGTTTACACTGAGGGTTATTTCCTTCTGGAACAACTTCCCTTCCAGTGTAGTGGATAGTACAACTATGGAAACTTTTAAGCATAGGTTGAACAGTTTTTGTAGGGACAGAACTACCAAGTTCTAAACATTGAGGGATTGGCAAGCAGAGTGGATGAAAGTCTATTGCTTGTTACTACCTATGTTACCTATGGTTTCAGGAGGGTGTCATTTATTTTTTTAATTAAAAGATTTTAGGGGTATAATACATTTTGATTTTTTGTGGGGTGATGTACAAATCAATTTCTATAGTCAATTTTATTATTTCTAATGGGTTAGGAAGGATCGATTATTTTTTGTTTAAGTTTAAAGAAAAGAACAGTAGTATAATGATTGTACTTACTAGATTGGATTTGAATGGTTATGTTTTTTGCTTGGAATGAAGGCTGATAAAACAGTCCCTCTAAAACAGCATTCATCTGAGAACATGATTACAGTGGTGCTCCATAGCCAGAGACAGAAGGTTGCTGTTGCGGTTCAGCTGGTGGAGAGCTTGTTGCGTAAGTGTTTGCTTGATAGGACCCTCAAGATGTATTTTTGTTGCTGTTCATTCAGTTTACTTCAGCCATTAATACTCTTTAAGTTCTTGCATCCAGTAATCTGCATTATTTCATTAGGTCATATGCCCTTACATCATTTAGCTTTTGGACAAGATGTTTCCACACACTGTGGATGGTGAGCTTCCTTTCAGTTTTGATTTCAGACCTTTTGATCACATTTTTAACAACCGTTTATTTATTTTATTTAGTTTTTGTTGACCAGGTAAGTGCACTAGGCAAATTCTGCCTATTTTCAGGCACGACCCGGGGGAGGGGGGGATACAGATGAATGCCAACTGACCTTGAACCAGATGAAACTGTTGGTGGTATTTTTAGTGAATGAGGGAAATTTGGCCAGTACACTGGAGAAATTCCCCTACTCTTTGGAGGCAGAGAGCACTGTGTGGCTGAACAGTGTTGCTGGTCAGTGGAATCTGAAGCTTTGTTTGAGGAGGACATGTGGGAGGACAAGGAGTGGGTCTCCTCCTTGGCTCTCTTGGAAATTTGCAATGGAGACCAATGCTGAGGAAATGTGGAGAAAGGATGTAATATTATCGATGGAGGTAAAAGAAGATGCAGAGGAATTACTGGGGGACACGGTTTCCCGAGTCCAGGTGCAGCAGCACGGAGATGAGCATGAACAGTACGATACGGAACAAGTTTTGGAACTACAAGTTGAAGAAATGGAATGATGATACCAGCAGAGAGGCTGCATTTACAGGAGGCACGAGAACATGGAAGGAGTTAGCAGTGGAGCAGGAAACAGAAAAGCAGATTGACAACATGGAGACAGATGTGGAAGACGGAGAAATGACAAGGGAGGCGAGGGTGAGTCGAAATGGTGCTTGTAGGCAATCAGAAGATGCAGGCAAAAAGGGGGAATATCGAGAGGCAGGGAGAGATGGAACTTTGATGCAGCAAACAGAAATTTTTGGGATAGAGGAGAGGAAAATGGACATAAGGACAAATCAAACGGCAGACACAGGTAGTGTTCCTGTTGTCTTTAATCAAATCGGGGTACCAGCTGTAAAATTTATGATTGGATCCTCGGTAGGAGGCCAGAAGAGAACTTTAAAGGAAGGGGAAAAAAACAGAAGATCACAGAGCTGAGTTGTGGATGGGCCCAGGCAGGGGCAAGATCAATTACAAGGAGGAAAACACCCAGATAACTGGGTAACAACAGCCTTGCACGCTGTAGGATGGGTGAAAAGCCCTACAGGGAATGGGTGGGATGCAAATATAAATAAAGACACTTTTTCTGCAAGTTCTGGTATTTCAGAAGAACCCCCCCTTCTACTCCTCTTCTTGAGGTTGCAGTAACTCCCTCATTAGGCCCGGGTCGGTGCTCCCCTGCAGAAGAGGAAATGTTGCCACGGCAAGATGATCCTCACCCTTTGTTACAGATTATTAGGAATCAAGAATCGGAAGGTCTAAATGACTTAATGGAAGGAGATGGGAAAAGACAAGAGGTGGTGCACCAGAGAACCACTTCTATGGATATGTCTGGACATGATTCTCTGGTGGCTAATGCTGATAAAGTATGGCATGGGAAGGTGACAGAACATTTATTTCTGGCTGATAAAGGCCCATTGATGGAACCAGAAGAAAGAAGGAATGCTGTACGATTAAAATATAGGGGTGATGTCGATACAATTCCAGACAGAAAATATGTTGGTAGAGTTTTGTTAAAAGATAGCATGAAGTATTATGCATATGAAATTTACACTTTAATACATGTGCCAGGAGATGTGATATTTGATGTCAGCTTTAAACATCTGGCAAGGTTGGAAAGGTTTTGGAAACAATACCGGTTGATGAAACTCTCACCCTTGTGGAGGCCTTTTTTGGCAATACCACTAACAAAACCCCTGACAAAAAAAATGACGGTTCTTTTTCGTAATGAAGGGGTAAACATTGCGGATATTACATACTGGTTACAGCAGCATTGTACTATTAAAGGTTTTCCTGAACCTATCTTAGATGAAGAGCAGTTGTGGATGAGGGGATGGAAATATCAAGTGGTTTTGAAGTTAGAGAATGGTCAGACTAATCACCTACCTCATTGTTTTTTTCTGGGCCAGGATGGGGGGTGATTTTCTATCCTGGGCAACCAAGGGCTTGTTTTAAATGCAGAGATGTGGGGCACTTAAGCAATGTATCTGATAAACAAAAATGTGGATTGTGTGGGGATTTGGAGCATGTAGGGGCTCATTGTTGGCAACCACTGAAATGTAATTTATGTGAGGAGCAGGGACACTCTTTCCGTACTTGCTCATGGGCCTCACATAACAAAGCGAACAGTACTGTTGAGCCGAGCAGGATTTATACGTAGCTACAGCACAAAAAGAATAAATGAGGATGGTGGAGTTGCTGACAAAGGTTCCTGTTAGAACTCCATTAACACAAAGGGTTCCAAGGAAGATAGGGGAAGCTGTGATTGAGGAAAGCGGGGGTGATGAGCATCTAGAGGGAAATATCCAAAAGGAGGTAAATGGTGGTCGTGGGGAATTGGGTACAGAGGAGGAGGTAGAAGTAGTAAAGGAGGTAGTTCAGGTAGAAGGCATGGGAGATGAAGGTGTTTCTATGCCCCCCCAGTACAAGAAAAAACAGATTTTCAGAGGGTAACTAGATCCAAGGCAGGAAAACTAATAAAAGCTGTCTCAATACAAGCAAAAAAGATTGAGGAAGTAGCAGTACAGAACTCGTTTGCTCTATTGTTTGAGGAGGGGGTGGAGGAGGATGGTTGTGAGTCAGATCTTTCCTCAGTAGCCTCCTCTCAGGCAGATGGAGTTTCAGAGTCTGGCCTTTTGGAAAAATGGAAAACTAAGAAAAGGAAAAAGAAGCGATGAAGAATAATGGATATTGTCTAAACTTCCTTTATAAAGTGTTTATGGCTGTTTCTTTTTGTACGGTTAATGTTAATAGTATAAAGGCCTATGAGAGGAGGCAGAGTACTTTTCTGAGTCTCAGCATTTGGGGTGGGCAAGTTATCTTATTACAAGACACTCAACTACATTCTTTAGCAGAAATACAAAGTGCGCAGAGGGATTGGAGGTGGGGTGTTTTGTATTGGTCGATAGGAGAGAAGCAGTGCTCTGGGATGGGGGGCTTTTTAAAGGAAGTGTTCAGATGCTACATGTATATGATATGATACCAGGGAGGACCATGGTTGTAGATGTGATTCTACAAAAAGAAGTTTTTCTGATTATAAACATATATGCACCACAGACGAAAGCAGAAAGGTCTGAAGAGTTCAGATAGGTAGAGCCCTACTTGAACACATCAAAATTGGTATTGTGGGGAGGGGAATTTAATTGTGGGCTTTCATATAGATATTGGGGAAGGGCTACACAAAAGATCTTCTGTGATACTAATACTTTGTTAGCAATTATGCATAGAAATAATATAAGAGATGTATTTGACATCATGCAGCAGGAACCAAAATATACCTTTTTTAAAGGAAAGTTGTCTACTAGGATAGATTTTTGGCTAATATCAATAAGAATGACTTGTCAGTGGGTGGAGGTGTTACCTTTGGAAACCTCAGACCATTTGGTAGTTGTCCTAAGATTAGGAGAGAAGCAAAAATTAATGGTAGGGAGAGGGTTGTTGGAAAATGAACTTTTCTTAGCTGCAGGACACTATAGTAAAATAATCTATAAAAGAGTTATTTCAGGCAAGAAAGGATATACGTTTTATGTACGAGAGTCCAATAGAATGGTGGGAAGACATAAAGAGGGATTTTCAGGATTGGTATGGAGCCTATACAAAAATTCAAGCTAAGGATAGATATATTGCATATTCAGGACAAAGGGTGAAATATTTACAAATCTTAAATGTGGGGGGGGATAGAGAGCGAAAGATAGCAAAGATACAGAAGATAAAAAGTCAGATGAAACAGTATTACAGGAATCAGTAAAAAGAAAGGCAACTCAACAAAAATATAGGACGCAAGGTACAAAAGAGGAAGTAAATCCGTATGAGGGAGGGGCACAAGGGGTACAAAAGGTGACTATGACAGGTCTTAGAGACAGACAAGGGAATTTAAAAGATCATAATCAAGACATGATGCTTATTATACAGCAGCACATGGTAGATACTTTCCGGAAAGAAAGGAAGGAAAGTCAAGATTTTCTTACAGGAATAGAAGTACCGGGGTTGTCAAGAGAGGAGAAGGAAGGGTTGATTGATCCCATTTTGGGATTAGAAATTTGGGAGGCTATTGGACAATTATCTGACAAGACGGCTCCTGGACGGGATGGGATACCGAATGACTTTTATAAGTATTATATCGAGATTGTGGTTCCCTGTCTAAAAGTGCTTTACAATGCCATTTGGGAAGAAAGAAGGCTTGCCCCCTCAATGCAATTGGGAATGATGTTTTTTCTCTTTAAAAAAGGGGACCCATATGAATTAAAGAATTGGAGGCCTTTAACGTCACTAAATACTGATTACAAAATACTTGCAAAAGTACTTACGAAAAGATTGGCACATATAGCACAGAAAATAATTGTCCAGGAGCAGACTTGTGTAGTCCCAGGTAGAAATGTTGTACAAAATCTGGTATTTATTAGGGAGATTGTAGAGCAAAGTTTAGGAAAGCATTTAAGTGGGTAGTTGATGTCAGTAGATCAGGAAACTGCCTTTGATACAATTAGGCAGGAATACCTTTGGGCGGTATTGCACCATTATGGGGTCCCTCAAGGATTTATAGAGATAGTGAAGGTTTTGTATAAAGAGGCACATGTTGTACCTTTGGTGAATGGTTTTTTAGGAGTCCCGATTTATTTGAAAAATGGAGTAAAGCAAGGTTGCCCAATGAGACCCTTCTTGTATGTCTTTGGTTTGGACCCTTTATTATGGAGAATTGGGCAAACCAGGGACATTAGGGCCATAAAGAACAAAGATGAGTATGAATTTCAAAAAGTCTCAGCATATGCAGATGATTGCGTTTTTACAGTAGCTGATGGAAAATCAGGAGAAAAAATGTTGATGATGGTACAAGAGGTTTATAACACAACTGGTATTAGAGTTAATATGAATAAAAGTTTTGTATTGATATTGGGGAATAGTAAAGAGATAAAAGATTTTCCAATTCCGATGACAAAGGATCAAGTGAAAATTTTAGCAATATATTTTGGTACAAAGGAGTCAGAAGTTCAAAATTGGAACGAGGTTTATGACAAAGCAAAACTTAAAGTACAGGCATGGTTATCTTGCAAAATGTCAAGGAAAAAGAGGGTGTATCCTTTGAGAGCATACATAGCGCCTATTTTTTCGTATGTATCTCATGTGCTTCCCTTGCCATACAGTATGCACACAAATGTTTTGAGTTTGTTTTTTCAGTTCCTATGGGGTAGTAGGTTGAATCCCGTTAAAAGAAATCACACATATAGAGTAAGGAAAGAAGGAGGTTTGAATATGTTACATCCCCTAGTTTATCTATTTGGTAATTTTTTTTTTAGCTCCATTCTCCCTTTGGTATCACAGACATTGGGGATAGGGAAAGTTTGCATGCAGCTTTGGTGTAAGCCTTTTTTCGAAGCATGGGGGAGAGGAAAATGGCACCCTGCAGAACGGATGCTTCCTAGTTATGTACAAACTGCAATCCATTATATTAGAACCTGGAAGGTAGATTTGGCATGGTGTATGGAGAAAAGGAAGAAGGTATTTTATAAGACAATTGTGGATACTTGGTATCATGAGGACCCAGTGTTTAAGGTATCTTCATCAATTAATACTACTCTGTTGTTGGAAGGAATGATAAATCCAAGAATACCTTTGAAAATGCAAGATTTTGCTTGGCTCTGTGGCCATTAGAAACTGCAAGTAAAAAGCAATCAGAAGCATAAACAGTTAGATGAGAGAGGGTGTGGAGAAAAAGCTTGTGCTGGGGTTGTGGAGACAATGCAGCATCTTTTTTTTGATTGTTTACATGTACAGGATTTTTGGACTTTGCTGTCAGATTTATGGGGGGAAAGTTAATTTTATTAATAAATTATGATTTTTTGGTTCTAGGGCAAATCCCGGCTTCCTGAGCAAAATGGACAAACAGTACAGTCCATATTTTATTGGTATGTATCAAATGGTCCATTTGGCAGGCGAGATGCCTAAGGTTTCTACAAGGTAAAGTAGTTCAACAACAAGATGTTTTTTTCCAAAAACAGCAAGATTTGGACAGCATTTATGAATATGAAAAACGTACCCTAGGGTAAGACATACTTGAGAAATTATGGAGGAATGTTGATTGGGTGGGGTAGGGGGCTTTATAGTAGAGAAGGGGTTTCTTGCTAGATGAAAAAAGTATAAGGTGAAATATGGTAGGTGGTGGATGTTTTTTTTTTTGTTTTGATTTATTTTGGTGATGGTACATTTTTGTATCTTGTGGGATATGGAAAAGAAAGAGGGGTTAGTTATCCTGAATTACTGTTTAAAGGGTTTTTCTCGTGTCTTTTCTTATTTTTGTTTGCCAAAAGGAGGTTTTGCTTTGTTATTATAGATTTGATGATAAATTGTATCGTTTTTAATAGTCAAAATTTGCCTTTCGATAGCTATGGGATCTTTTAATATCTATTGAACTACCACCAATCCAGGCAGACGGGACCTCAGTTTAATGTCTCATCCGAAAGACAGCACCTCAGAAGTGCAGCACCCCTCTCATGCTGCACTACAGTGTCAGTACTGGGATATTAACCCAAGTACCAGATGTGGGAACTGAACCCGCAGCCCTCTGATCTCTGACCTCAGAGGCAAGTGTGCTACTTACTGAGCCACTGACACTGACAACATTGTTCACATTGTGGCTACCTTGTTCACTCCAATTGGTTGTTATTGGCAGGTAGCAGGGCATTTATGGCAAGGTAAAAATGGCTGTCACCACCTATAGACTTTTAAGGCCTTTTGTTTTTGTAAATATTGTAGACAACTATTGGGCACCTTTCATAGCATGATGGTGTAGCATTGGCCCTAGGTCTGCTCTTTCTGTGGTCCTTGTAGTAATCCTGATCTTGCTGTAAAATATTGTACATATTTGTTTCCATTTTTATCAGTTCTTTCTTTAATGTCATCCCAGCATATGTCCCTCATTTCTTGACAGCCATGTAGGCTGAAGTAAAGGCTGCATATCAACCACATGGAATTTATTAGAGAAGCTGGGCCATGGGTTCCATGTTGTTTTGTAGTGTAAAGCTAATCTATTATAGTGTCTGATAATTCATATGCAGCAGTTGTGGACCAACCTTTGCCCATTGACTTTGGTTGCCTGTTTTTTGCTTGTAGGACTCTGTGTACTCTTACAAACTCTGCCTCAGTAGACAAAGATGAGGGTACTTATTTAGTTTTAAGTATCTTCCCAGTGATCGGAAGACAAATCTTAATGAAATAAGTTCATTCTGATCTCTGTTTTTTTGTGCTTCAATAAAATAGGTGCAGGTGTATTTATTTAACTGATCAGCCAGGATTGTCACTAGTTCTCTTAGATAATTGAACCTGTTCTGAATGAAGCTTTTAAATGTCTTTACATCATATTTTTTTTTTGTCAGTTTTTTCATTGTGGTTCTTGCTCAGAAAATGCAGGATGTTACTGTCTAATTCACTGCCTTCTCAGACTATCAGTAGTAGTTCAAGGGCAGTCTCAGTTGTAGTATTTTGTTGGGCCCCATCAGCTTGAAACAATGTTGTTTTCTGTAGGGTTAGAGGATTCTGTTTGTGGCAGTGATTTTTACAATTGTGCTGGGTCATTATCATTAGTCATCAGAACTCTATAGGCCCCATCAGTATGATCATAGGGTTCTGCTTGTTGAAGTGAAGGCCCAGTTTCATATGGGAGATTAACTGTATCCATGTATCCATCTGAAAGGTGTGGGTAGCATAGGTGCTCATCAGTTCCTCAATTTCCACATCTAAACTGGTATCCATATTTTTTAATATAGGAGCTGAGTTTCACCAGGTCTTTTTGTTTCTTTTTGGTATGTTAAATGTAACCTCACTGTGAATACCAATCATGTCACTACTGAATTTGCTGTCTGACTGGAACCGGTACAAAAAAGAAAGTAACAGCTCAATACTTTGTATTGGGCCACGCGACCATACAATTCCAAAGCTAGCCCACTCTGTTACTCAAAAAACTATGCATTCTTGGAGAACACAGTTTTGGCCTGCTGCCTTGTGATGACAGTATAACCAACATATTTTTGATATGTTATCCTTACAGTCATCACTAAGAAACATTTCTGAAATATTTTGTCATTTGTAATCCCACTCCCATTGTATACATACAGTATATATACAAACAGTACCACATAAAATGGGATATTTTACAATTACAGTAGATACCATAGTAAAAAAACAAGCATTTGTCAATGTTGAGTGTTCAGCGATGGTACTGCTTTTCTACTAGGTCTTGCTTGTACACATTTTTACAACATATTTACCCAGGATACAGCAGATGTGCTGCAGTATCTCATTTTCAGTGGTGTCCTACTTTGACACATTGTTAGATTGTATTGTAATTACCCAGGATAGGGCATCTGAGAGGGAATATTTACTTTTAAGTGGGCTCCCACATTGACCCCAAATGTCCAACAAACTTTTTATGACCTGGCATTATGATCAAGACAGGTGGAAATTTTAAAATCCCATCTGAAAGGTGATTTTGCTATGTGACTGTGTTAACAGGTTTTGGAAGGGATTTGAAAAATGAAACCTGCTATGTTCAGGAGGTGGGATAACACAAGGAATATGTTAAACATTAGGGGCTAAAACCTGCAAAATAAAATAAAGTTATGAGTAAATGTTGGAACAATTAATTTCCTCATAACTTGCATGTTTTTTTCACATTTCTACCCCACATTTTCAAAATAATCTGTTTATGATCACTCCTGAGCATGACAGGTGTCACTTATAAAACAATGGCTGAAATGTCATTTTGTGCCACAAATGTTAAAATACATTTTGGGTAGGAGTTGACAAATGACAGAAGTCACATTCAAAATGTGGTGTCAAAAAAATGGCTATGTTGAAAAGTTGTGGTCAAAATATTGAAAATTATCACAGTTTTGAGTGTGCATAGATAAATTTCAACACAGACTCATAACATTGTTGTTTTCCCATATTTTTACCACCAATTGTTTTTAACATAGCTTTCTTATGACCCTACACAGCCTTTTTATGAGCTCACTTCATGAACAAGTGAGGAGAACACTTCCAAATCCTGCCTAAAATGTAGTTTTGTGCCATACGTGTGAAAACACATTTTGGCGAGGATTTGAAAAATGACAGCTATCACATTCATGAGGTGCTGTGAAGAGATGACCATGTTGAAAATTTGGTGTCAAAATATTAAAAATTACCAAAGTTACAAGCCTGCATTCCTAAATTTCAATGTAAACTCATACCTTTGTTGTTTCTTAATATTGTTATGCCAAATTTTCAATATAGCCTTCTTATGACCCCGCCTCATGAACAAGGACAGAAAAAATGTTCATCTCCTGCCCGAAGGTGAATTCACACAGTGACCATGAAATCACCTTTCGGGACACATTTGTTTAATTTCACTGCTGTTATTCATGAGGTGGAGTCCCAAAAGGAGGCATGTTGAAAATTTGGGGCAAGCATATTAAAAAATGGCCAAGTTATGCCACTAAGTTCAAAACCCATTGAAATACATTGACCTGCCTACCACATTTGCAGTCCAGCTTAGAAGAGTGGTGATGTGTTTGTGGGCCACAGAGGATTATGGCATTGGACCCCCAGTGGGTAAGTAAGAGCTTGGGGGTGTGTGGGCTGGTGGGTGCTGAGTGGGAGAGTCTGGTGGGGGGACTAACAGTGCAATAGATATTGATGGACAGTTTTCTTTTTTACATTGTTAAAAAGACATCAAGGGACACCTTTCCTTATTTCAGATGGCAACAGTGACACTGGGAGATTGGGCACCCCCACTGTCAGCATTATGTTTGTGGGGGTGGTGTCAAGTGGTGGGTGCTGAGAAGGGAGTCGGTGTTGGGGACAGTTACAGGGATGCCAGCAACAAACATTGATGGATGGTTTTCTTTGTTACATGCTATATTATAGAGGCATGATAGCACCTCTATAGTTAAGGTTCAGTTGTCCTGTTTAATGTTAAACCTCAAATTTTGCACAAAATATCTTTGGCTATCTTTTTTTTTTAATTCAACAAGATTTTTGTTAGTTATTCAGAATATACAAACATCAGAACATGACATGTGAACTGAGCAAGAAAACAAAGGGAAAACACAAAATAAACAAACAGAGACAAAAAACACACTCCAAGTTCCCCCCTTCCCCCATGCACCCCCACCTCCCTTTATTGGAGTGTGCCAAACTAAGCAAAATAACCACTCACAGTAGAAAGTAAGCCTAGACAAAGGCCAGTCAGCCTAGGATAAGAGGAGGAACCAATAAGAGCAGGACTGTATTCAGCTCAAGTAAAGTGCATAATGTTTGCAAAAGCAAAAAGCACGGTGGTTAAGGAACCCAAAAGAGAAGCCAAAAGTGAATACAGAGGCATCTCACACACAAAAAGATTTTGGCTGCACCTCTACTATAAAACCCAACTCTAGGGCATGTTAAAAAATTGTTTTTAAATGATGCATAGCACCCTCCCCATTGATGAACATTTCACATCACACAGATGCTTTTTCAAGACATTGGCACCACCAAGTGTTGGCATTTACATACTACATTACCATATATACTAGAATAAGAACAATAAACAATAAACATATTACTACTAGAAGAAAATCCCATATATGATATAAGGTAATTTAAAGTGCCATGTGCAAATTACAATTCACCATAAAGTATACCCATACACATACATATCATAAAAACTCTACCACTGTAACTACAAATATATACCAGTGTATCTGACAGGACACTAACAGCATGAGTGCCATAAAACAATATTACCTAAGATAATAGTGGAACTCAAATAATTACAGAAGCAATGCTGACAATAAATGTCAGCCTGGCATATAAAAACTATGAAGACATTATCTACAAATATCAAAAACCTATAATAATATAGTAATAACAACATGCGTATAACGCAAGGAACATGAAGTTCATGACTATAATGAGAACCATGTAAGAAACATAGAAACATAGAATTTGACGGTAGATCAGGACCGCTTGGCCCACCCAGTCTGCCCATTTCCCTGCCTACTGGATAAGCTGCAGATCCTAGTTAACCAGCAGCCTACTTCTTTCTACCCCCAACCCCTAGAATTGCCTTATGACTGTCCCATGCATGCTTGAATTCAACCACTGTTTTTGACTCCACAACCTCCTCCGGAAGGCCGTTTCATGCATCCACAACCCTCTCTGTGAAAAAATACTTCCTTAAATTACCTCTGAGCCACCCCCCATCTTCAAATTGTGCCCCCTTGTTCTTGCACACCTCTTTTTTTGAAAGATGCTACCCTCTTGGACTTTGTTGATTCCCTTGAGGTACTTGAAAGTTTCTATCATGTCCCCCCTCTCCCTCCTTTCCTCAAGGCTATACATATTAAGATCCTTAAGTCTCTCTTCATAAGTCTTCCGGTGCGGACCCTGCACCATTTTAGTTGCCCTCCTCTGGACAGCTTCCATCCTGTCTATGTCTTTGCGAAGACTGGGTGTCCAGAACTGCACACAGTACTCCAGATGGGGTCTGACCAGCTGTCTGTACAGAGGGATAATAACTTCCTGTTCTCTACTGGTGATGCCTCTCCCTATGCATCCCAGTATCCCCCCAGCCCTCCTTGCTGCCCTCTCACATTGCTTGCCCACCTTTAGGTCATCTGATATGACTACCCCCAGGTCCCTTTCCATTTTTGTTGTTGTTAGTATCTCACCCCCCATTGTGTACTCTTCCCCTGGGTTTTTGTTTCCCAAGTACATTACCTGCACTTAGCATTGAATCTAAGCTGCCATACATTTGACCATTCCTCTAACCTTGCCAAGTCCCTTCTCATCCTTTCTACCCCAGCTTGTGCATCAACTCTGTTGCAGATCTTTGTGTCATCTGCAAAGAGACATACTTTTCCTTCCAGTCCCTCTGCAATGTCGCTTATAAAGACATTGTAGAGGTACGGTCCTAATACTGAACCCTGTGGTACCCCACTAGTAACCCCCCTTTTCTTCAGAGTGGACTCCTTTACTATTACTCTCTGTGTCCTATTCTCCAGCCAATTTTTTACCCAAGCTGTCATCTTGGGACCCACTCCCAGGCTAGCTAACTTGTATATTAATCTTTTGTGTGGGACTGTGTCAAATGCCTTGCTAAAGTCTAGGTAGACCATGTCCACAGCCCCTCCCTGATCTACTACTTTGGTCACCCAGTCAAAGAAATCTCAGATTTGTCTGGCATGACCTTCCCGCTGTGAATCCATGCTGCCTTGGGTCCTGTGCCCCTCTGGCCTCTAGATACTCGACAATTCTTTCCTTCAGAAGTGATTCCATCATTTTCCCTACCACTGAGGTTAAACTAACAGGTCTGTAGTTTCCTGCTTCTGCCTTGCTCCCACTTTTGTGAAGGGGAATCGCATCTGCCCTCCTCCAGTCCTCGGGTACCACCCCATCCTTCCATGATTTGTTAAACAGGGTAGTCAGTGGTGTCACTAATTCCACCCTTAGTTCTTTTAGAATTCTGGGATGATTCCTATCAGGCCCCATTGCTTTGTCCACCTTCAGTTTTAAGAGTTCTTTCAGAACCCTTTCTTCTGTAAATGGGCTGGTATCAACTTCTGTATCCAGAGTGTTTCTACTGTTTGTTTTAGGTACCTCCCCCTCTTCCTTTGTAAATACTGAGCAAAAATATTTGTTTAGTGTCTCTGCCTTTTCACAGACACCCTCTGCCCACCCTCCCCTTTATTAAGCCTCACTATCCCTCCTTTGGTCTTCCTTCACTCCCTGATGTACCTATAAAAGGTTTTATCCCCTTCTTAACTGAGTTGGCTATCTTTTCCTCAGTTTGGGCCTTTGCTGTTCTGACTGCCTTCCCAGCTTCCTTTTGCTTTAACTGATACAGTTCTCTGTCCTGCTCCTTCTGTGATTCCTTGTACTTCCTGAAAGCTTTCTTTTTCTCTTGAACCTTCACTGCCACTTCCTTTGAGAACCATAGTGGTTTCTTACATCATTTAGTTTTGTTTATTTGCTTCACACAAAGGCTAGTTACCTCTATGATGGCAGTTTTTATTATTCCCCATTGTTCTTCCACCCCTCCTTCCTGCCCATTTGCTAGTGCATTCCTTAGGCACTCACCCATTTCGGCAAAGTCAGCCCTCCTAAAGTCCAGTACCTTTGCCTTTGTATGGCTTGACTCTATTGCTGTGTTTATTGTGAACCATACTGTTCGATGGTCGCTAGTTGCCAGATGGCTACCCACTTCTACATCTGTGATCCTCTCTTCATCTCTATTTGAGAGAACCAGGTCTAAGATTGCTCCCTCTCGAGTGGGCTCCAATACTAGTTGTCTAAGGCATGCCCCCTGTAGGGCATCTAGAATAACCCCACTCTTTGAAGTGGCTGCTGCAACTGCACTCCAGTTAACATCTGGCATATTCAGATCACCCATCAGCAATATCTCCCCTTTTTCTGCCTTACTAAGTATACTTTCTATCATTTCCTTGTCCATTTCCTCCCTCTGCGAGGGTCTGTATAAACCCCTGTGCAGATTGTGGTGCCATTGTCGGTCTCCAAATTTTCCCACAGTGCTTCTTCTCCTCCCTGTTTTCCCTTTTGTTCTGCTGCTTTGATTCCTTCCCTTGTGTAAAGAGCTACTCCTCCTCCTCTATTAACCTCTCTGTCCCTCCTGTAGATAGTGTATCCTGGTATGTTTACATCCCAGTCATGGTTTTGTGTGAACCATGTTTCTGTGACTGCCACGATATCCAGATGTTCCTCCTCCATCAAGGCCACTAATTCAGGAAGCTTGTTACTCAGACTGCGGGCATTGGTACTCATTGCTTTCCATTTTTTGATGGCTTTACCTTCAGTTGCAGCATCCCCCACTGACCTTTCTACCTTGGTCTTTTTCTCATTTAGTACCCTGTTTTGTAGGGAGAGGCTGGGATTTTCCTGCTGCTTATCAGTGCCTCCCCCCTTGACTAGTTTAAAAGCTTGCCAATGAAGCATTTAAACTGATTGCTCAAAAGACTTGTTCCCTTCCTGGACAGATGCAGACCATCCTGCCAGTATAGGCTGGCATCCCTCCAGGTGGAACCCCAGTCACCAATGAAGCCAAACCCCTGTGTTCCACACCATTTTTTCAACCATTCATTAAACTGCATGGTGCAAAGTACCCTCGCCTCACTCATGCCATTGACAGGCAGCACCTCTGAGAAGGATACTGTGTGTGCTACTTGTCTTAGGCCCCTCCCCAGTTCTACAAAGTCCTTCTGCACTGCTCTAATCTCATGTTGAGCCAAGTCATTTGTCCCTAGGTGGACAATGATGTCCAGCTCAGACTCCCGTGCAGCTGTTCTCGTGATCCTGAGGATGCGCTTCCTGTCCCTCCAAGCCATGGCACCAGGCAGGCACCTTACTTCAGTTTTCCCTGCTCCCCCTAGTTCTATCCCCCTAATAATTGAGTCCCCCACCAGGAGCTGCTTCCTTTCCTTGTGATGTCCTCTGCCTTCTTCCTGTGGGCCTCCCTTGTGACAGGTGTCCTCAGCCTCCTTAATCTCCTCTGTGGGTGCATCCATAGGGGAGCTATGCTCCCCCAGAATGGTGTATAGATTGTGGAGTGGAACAACTGACTGGGTGTGCCTCTGTTCCACCATCCTCACCCTCCCTGAGCCCACTGTGGTCCAACTGCTGTGCTTTCTTTGCAACCTCTGAGGCAGTGGTGGTGGCTCTGGTGCTCCCTGGATGGGGGAGGTTCCCTTCTTACCATCCAGTCTGGCCTGGGGGAAGGTTCCCTTACTGCTGTCCAGTGTGGCCTGAAGATGGGCAAATTCTTCCCTCAGGGCAGAGAGTTGTCTGCAAATAGGGCAGCATCTCAGCCTCCAGAAAGTCTCCCAGAAGACTGCTGCCCCACAGCCATTACATCGCACTACTCCCCACATGATTATGTACTTTTTTTTTGTTTGTGTGTGTGATTGGTTTGTTATATAGCAATATATATTATACATTGTGTATGCTTATATTTTCAGTGCTGTGTACTAGAGAGGATATGACATTGATATGCACCTTGCACTCTTGAGGAAATGATGTCAGAACCCCAGGTATAAAGGAACTATTTCCAGGAGTTGGTGGGGTGAGGGGTGGGAAGGGGTTGGGCCTAAACTGTGCCCTCACAAAACAATCAGCTAAGACCTCTGATCCACCGCTGTGATGAGTGCCTTTCTGTCAGCAAGATACCATACACAACAATTTGACAGAGCAAATCCCCTGCTAATCAAACAGAGAAAAATCCAGACATCCAAGTCAGACACAGGCAAACCTCCCCAGCCCCAAAACAGCCTGGTGGTTTGTGCTTCTGAAAGCAGTCAGCCCCAAAATAAGTCAGCTGTGCTTTAAACTCTTCCTGCACTGAAAATCTTAAGAATTGTAACAAGACTGTCTTTTCCTGATTAAGTTCCTTATTTCACCTTTCAGTTAGAAGTAGCCTCCACCTGTAGAATATCTGCTACAAACCAAAGACAATTGCAAGGTTCACCTCTCTGTTGTGAGCACAACTCGCTTTTGCAAATCCTATGTTCAGTATTGTAGCTCCCAGCAAGAGGTAGCTTTCTTAAAAATATTAGCTGTTCTGATGAGTTTGCTATAAAACACTTGCTTATAATACTATTGTTCTCAGGTCTGTTACCAAAGCTATTGGCTGATTAAGTAGCTATGGTGTAATCACTTCCTGAGAAAGTCTGGAATTTCCTTAGGCACACAAAAGATAAACCCAAAAAACAGTTTACTGTCTGGGTCAAATACACAACCTGTACCTGCACTTTTTTCAGGATTTGTGACAAATGTTTAGCCCAGGGTTTAAACTCTTCCTGCACTGAAAATCTTAAGAATTGTAACAAGACTGTCTTTTCCTGATTATGTTCCTTATTTCACCTTTCAGTTAGAAGTAGCCTCCACCTGTAGAATATCTGCTACAAACCAAAGACAATTGCAAGGTTCACCTCCCTCTGTTGTAAGCACAACTCACTTTCTTGCAAATCCTATGTTCAGTATTGTAGCTCCCAGCAAGAGGTAGCTTGCCTTAAAAAATATTAGCTGTTCTGATGAGTTTGCTATAAAACACTTGCTTATAATACTATTGTTCTCAGGTCAGTTACCAAAGCTATTGGCTGATTAAGTAGCTATGGTGTAATCACTTCCTGAGAAAGTCTGGAATTTCCTTTTAAGGCACACAAAAGATAAACTCAAAAAACAGTTTACTGTCTGGGTCAAATATACAACCTGTACCTGCACTTTTTTCAGGATTTGTGACAAATGTTTAGCCCAGGGTTTAAACTCTTCCTGCACTGAAAATCTTAAGAATTGTAACAAGACTGTCTTTTCCTGATTACGTTCCTTATTTCACCTTTCAGTTAGAAGTAGCCTCCACCTGTAGAATATCTGCTACAAACCAAAGACAATTGCAAGGTTCACCTCCCTCTGTTGTGAGCACAACTCACTTTCTTGCAAATCTTATGTTCAGCACTGTAGCTCCCAGCAAGAGGTAGCTTGCCTCAAAAAATATTAGCTGTTCCTAAGTACCTAATGTAAAGTCTTATTTCTTCTTCTTAAGCAGGTGAGCTAACTGGAAATGTTCATTCAGTCCTGGATACATATAAGCTCTTAATATATATTGCCAAAATGTTTCCCTACACAGGATTAGATTATCCAGGTCCCCTCCTCTAGGGCCATAGTAACCTGTTCTAGGCCCATAAACTGAAATTTGTGATCCTTTCAATGTTTTTTCACTTGTTGTGCAAGTGCATTATCTAGTGTACCAATTCAAATATGTCTCACATGCTCCATAATGCAATTTCTTAATTTTCTCTTAGTTTTGCCCACAAAAAACATGTGCATGTATATTGCACAACATATACAATTGCTTCTAATCCACATGAAATAAAATCTCTAATATCAAAGTCTTTCTCCTTAGTAGAAAACATATTTCCAACCAGAATGTGAGAGCAAGCAGTACAGTTACCACCTTTCCAGCAAGCCAGGGGTAAGATTCTTCTTTTTCTCTTTCCTTGGATCAGAAAAGCTATGCACAACTCTGTTGCAGAGATTTTTTCCCCTCTTGTATGTGACCTGGAGCTCTGCAGTTGTTATATCCCTTAAAGCAGCTCAACATTCAACATGTGTAAATTCCCCTTAATGATATTCACAATACCATGGCTCTGGGGAGTAAATGTAGTAATAAAGTTAGGACTTTGTTTCTTTGTAACATTCCCATACAAATTATTCACTACATTTCTATCATATGTGCTGCTTTTAGGTATTAGAAGAGAATCCCTCTCTATCTGATCCACTTCTCTTTTAGCTGTCTCTAGGCAAGTAGGGGAATATCCTCTATTCTCAGATCTTTCCAACATAGTAAACAGGGAGGAGAAGAGACACTGTGGGTCACCTTACAGACTGAAAATGGCACCAAAGTCTGCACAGGGGTTCTACACACACCCCCATGTCAGGGGGGGGGAGGGAATGGACAAGGATATGATAGAAGACATCCTTAAAATCAATCAATCAATCAAAGTCTTTATTTAACCAGGTGATCACCGTTGAGCAAGCAAATTTTCAAGGTGGATGTGGGTTTGTTAACAAGGGACAAGGGACAATATACATGGGATGCAACACACAAGAAAATAGTAATAATACAAATAAAGTGAGATACAATAATACAGTATATACAAAGTATCAGCAGGTAGCGTTGACAGTAGTATATGTTTGGAACAGAAGATACTGCTAGTTTTGGGTAGGACACACTTTTTCATAAAAGTAAAGAAATATACATATCAGGTGCACTGAACACAAATAAAACCTAATATAAAAAGATATATAGTGATACGGTATGGAGAATTTAGAGCTGGAACCAGGGTCAAAGGAATGTGGAAGGGACAGATATGAGGGTAGAAAAAGGGGGAGAGGGAAGAGTCGATTATAGATGTGATCAGTCTTTGAACAGTAGTAATTAGAGTGTGCTTGGACTTATAGGAGTCACTTTTTAGGGTAGACAGGCACAGGACTCCTTATTATGATGTAGATACAGAGATTTAAGATGGCAGAGAAAGGGGAGTTACTTTTGATGGGGGCGCCCTTAATATGCCAGTTGTTAACTGGAGCATCTTTGCTGTAGCCACATCCAAAAGCAGGGCCATTCTCGATGCCCTTCAGGTGTCATGCCTCAGACAGCTAGTTTTGGAACCCACTCATGAGGGAGCAATCTTAGACTCATACTCTCAAATGGGGACAGTGAGAGGATCTCAAATCTAGAAGTGGGAGTCATCTGGGAACAAGTGACCACCAAACAGTGTAGTTCACAATAAACTCAGCTACAGAGTCAAGCCATACAAAAGAGAGGGTTCTGGACATCAGAAGGGCTGACTTTGGCAAGATGGGAGAGTGTCTTAGAAAAGCTCTAGCAAACAGGCTAGAAGGAGGGGTGGAGCAACAATGGGGAAACATCAAAACCACCATCACAGAGGTAACAAGCCTTTGTATGAAGCAAATAAACAAATCAAAATGAAAGAAAAAGCCACTATGGTTCTCAAAAGAGGTGGCGGTGAAGGTTAGGGAGAAAAAGATAGCATTTAGGAAGTATAAGGAAACACAGAAGGAGCAGGACAGAGAGCTGTACCAGTTAAGGCAGAAGAAAGCAGGGAGGCTAGCCAGAATAGCAAAGGCCAAAACTGAGGAAAAGATAGCCAACTCAGTTAAGAAGGAGGATAAAACCTTTTATAGGTATATCAGGGAGCGTAGAAAGACAAAGGGAGGGATAGAGAGGCTGAATAGAATGGACAGTGGGTGGGCAGAAAGGGACAGTGAAAAAGAAGGGATACTGAATGAATACTTCTGCTCAGTATTCACAAAAGAGGAGGGGTAGGTGTCTAATCCAATTAACAGAAGCACTTTGAATAGGGGGGTCGATCCCAGTCCTTTCTCAGAAGGAAGTGTTCTGAAAGAACTCCTAAAACTGAAGGTGGACAAAGCAATGGGGCCTGATGGAATTCACCCCAGAATTCTAAAAGAATTAAGGAGAGAACTAGTGACACCACTGACTACCCTTTTTAACAAATCATGGGAGGATGGTGTGGTACTTTAGTACTGGAGGAAGGCTGATTCCCCTTCACAAAAGTGGGAGCAAGACAGAGGCAGTAAACTAAAGACCTGTCAGTTTGACCTCTGGGGTAGGGAAAGTGATGGAATCACTTCTGAAGGAAAAAAATGTTGAGTACCTAGGGACCAGTGGGGCACAGGACCCAAGGCAGCATGGGTTCACAGCGGGAAGGTCATGTCAGATGAATCTAATTGATTTCTTTGACTGGGTAACCAAAGTAGCAGACCAGGGAGGGGCTGTGGACATGGCCTACCTAGACTTTAGAAAGGCATTTGACACAGTCCAACACAAAAGAATAATAGTCAAATTAACCAGCCTGGGAGTGGGTCCCAGGGTGGTAGCCCAGGTAAAACATTGGCTGGACAACAGGACACAGAAGGTAATTGTAAATGGAGTCCACTCTGAAGAAAGAGGGGTAACTAGCGGAGTACCGCAGGGTTCAGTACTGAGTCCAGTCCCTTTTAATGTCTTTATAAGTGACATTGCAGAGGGACTAGAAGGAAAAGTATGCCTCTTTTCAGGTGACACAAAGATCTGTAACAGGGTTGATACACAAGGAGGTGTGGAAAGGATGAGAAGGGACTTGCTGGTTGGAGGAATGGCTGAAGTATGGCAGCTTGATTCAATGCAAAGAAGTGCAAAATAATGCACCTGGGAAACAAAAACCCAGGGGAAGATTGCACAATGGGGGGAGAGGTAGTAACAACAACAAAAATGGAAAGGGACCTTGGGGTAATCATATCAGATGACCTTAAGGTTAGCAAGCAATGTGAGAAGGCAGTAGGGAGGGCTGGGGGATAATGGGATGTATAGGGAGAGGCATCACCAGCAGAAAACAGTAAGTTGTTATCCCTATGTACAGAGAGTTGGTGAGACCCCATCTGGAGCACTGTGTCCAGTTCTGGAGACCTCATCTCCGCAAGAACATAGATAGGATGGAGGCAGTCCAGAGGAGGGCTATTAAAGTGGTGCAGGGTCTGCAAGAGAAGCCATATGAGAAGAGACTAAAGGGGCTTAATATATATACCCTTAAGGAAAGGAGGGAGAGGGGGGTCATGATAGAAACTTTTAAGTATCTCAGGGGAATCAACAAAGTCCAAGAGGGTAGCATCTTTCAGAAAAAGAGATGTGCAAGAACAAAGGGACACAATTTGAAGACAGAGGGAGTATGGCACAGGGGCAATGTGAGGAAGTATTTTTTCACAGAGAGGGTGGTGGATGCATGGAACAGCCTTCCTGAGGAGGTTGTGGGGTCTAAAACTGTGGGAGAATTCAAGAATGCATGGGACAGACATAAGGCAATTTGTGTGGGAGGTAGGAAGAAATAGGCTGTTGGTTAAATAGGATCTGCAGCTTATCCTGTAGGTAGGGAAATGGGCAGACTAGGTGGGCCAAGCAGTCCTTATCTGCCGTCAAAGTCTATGTGTCTGTGTTTCATTAATTTTGAGCTTGCTGCATAGGTCTCACAAGTACTGCATTTACGTTTTGCTCTCATTAGCTGACCTTTGGGGATATTCCTCACCACATGCCTAGGATGGCAATTATCATGATGCATTACTGCATTACAGTCTGTAGCCTTTCTATGCAAGGACATTAATATGTCCCTCTGGTTCCCCTTCTTGATACATAAATCCAGAAATGTAACACTGATCTCACTTGCTGTAACCACAAATTTTAAATTCCGATTACTGTCTTCTAAATACTTTACAAAGTTATCCAACTCACCCTCACTGTTCTTCCATATAATAAAGATATCATCAATGTATATTTTATAGATGTCTAAACATTCATAAATGGGTTTACATCTGAATCAAATATTACTTGATTCTCCCATTCAGCCAAATAGATATTTGCATAGTTGGGAGCCCAAAGGTCAACTAATGAGAGCAAAACGTAACCGCAGTATTAGTGAGACCTATGCAGTAAGCTCAAAACATATGTTGGAACGATTTGAGAATAGAGGATATTCCCCTACATGCCTAGATACAGCTAAAAGAGAAGTGGATTGGATAGAGAGGGATTCTCTTCTAATACCTAAAAGCAGAACATGTGATAGAAATGTAGTGAATAATGTTTATGGGAATATTACAAAGAAACAAGGTCCTAACGTTATTATTACATTTACTCCCCAAAGCCATGCTGTTGTGAATATTATTAAGAAGAATTTACACATGTTGAATGTTGATCCAGCTTTAAGGTATGTAAAAGTTGCAGATATCCAGGTCACACGCAAGAGGGGAAAAAATCTCCACAACAGAGTTGTGCATAGCTTTTCTGATCCGAGGAAAGAGAAAAAGAAGAATCTTCAACCAGACTGCTGGAAAGGTGGTAACTGTACTGCTTGCTCTCACATTCTGGTTGGAAACATGTTTTCTGCTAAGGAGAAAGACTTTGATAGTAGAGATTTTATTTCATGTGGATCAGAAACAATTGCATATTTTGCACAATGTACATGTACATGCTTTTATGTGGGCAAAACTAAGAGAAAATTAAGAAATCATATTATGGAATATGTGATACATATTCGAATTGGTACACTAGATAATGCACTTACACAACATATGAAAAAACTTGGAAAGGATCTCAAATTTTGGTTTATGAGTCTAGAACAGGTTATTATTGGTCCTAGAGGAGGGGACCTGGATAATCTAATCCTGTGTAGGGAAACATTTTGGCAATATACATTAAGAGCTTGTATGTATTCAGGACTGAATGAACATTTCCAGTTAGTTCCTCTGCTTAAGAAGGAGAAATAAGACTTTACATTAGACACTTATGTGGTTTTCATTATATTCATCAACTTCATGTTCCTTGTGTTATATGCACATTGTTATTACTATACTATAATAGTTTTTTTATATTTGTAGATAATGTCTCCATAGTTTTTATATGCCGGGCTGACATTTATTGTCAGCACTGCTTCTGTAATTATTTGAGTTCCGCTATTATCTTAGGTAATATTGTTTTATGGCACTCATGCTGTTAGTGTCCTGTCAGATACACTGGTATATATTTGTAGTTACAGTGGTAGGGTTTTTATGATATGTATGTGTATGGGTATACTTTATGGTGAATTGTAATTTGCATTTGTCACTTTAAATTACCTTATATCATATATGGGATTTTGTTCTAGTAGTAATATGTTTATTGTTTATTGTTCTATTATAGTATATATGGTAATGTGTTATTTAAATGCCAGCACTTGGTGGCACCAATGTCTTGAAAAAGCATCTGTGAGATGTGAAACGTACGTTGATGGGGGGGGGGGTGCTATGCATCGTTTCAATAAATAATTTTTTAATGTGCCCTAGAGTTGGATTTTATGGTAGAGGTGCAGCCGAAATCTTTTGTGTGTGAGATGCATAAAGTTTGCCCCATCTTTTCAAAGAGAGGGAGCTTACAATGCACACTGGCAATCATACACTCTGTTCTGAGACAAAAGGAGCCTTCACGCAACCATTCCCTGTGTGAGAGAAGAGATTGATCCATCCAATGCTTAAGGACCAGCTTCTTAATGGCTAGGGAGATTAGGGCAATATGATATTTACACTCTCTAACCTGGATCTGACTATAGTCACCAATAATGCAAATTTCTGGGGAGAAAAGCGCCTCCAGGCCCAACAAAGTGTTGATCCTTGATTTAATTAAGGCCCAGAGTGAGATGACCTTTTCACAGTGCCAAAAGATATGTAGAAGATTGCCCTCCGATTTACCAGAACGAGTACATGAGGTTGAGCTAAGGCGTCCCATCTTTGCTAGTTTCACTGGGGAGTAGTACATATTATGCAAAATATGAAACTGGATGAGCCTTAGGAGGTCTTGGGTAGTGTGCCTATATTTGTCTCTCCAGATATGGTCCCAGCTAAAGTTGCTGTTGGGTAATAAAATATCCCAAATCTTTGAGGCCCCTACCAGAGAGGGGGTGAGGCTGTCTAAAAGTAAGGAATAGCAACCAGCTATACCATGGGGTTTAAGAGACAGGTCACTTAACTTGGACAGGAAATCAGAGAGACCAGAGGGGTTAGAGGAGGGCCCAAACTTTTGAAGGACTAAATGCCTGAGCTGAAAGACTTTAAAGATTAGTCAGGCACCAACTTCAAGGTTCTGCAGTATTTCAGGGGAAGATAGGAGGGAACCCTGAGAATACAAATCAGAGAACCTGAGGTCCAATAGTTGCAGCAGCCAAGATGTTGGGAGGAAATTACCTCCAATTCTAATATTGTTGTTAAGAAGGATTGGTTGTGAAATATCCTTGGTGGGGCCAAGTTTGAGAAAAGTATAAATTTGAGAAAGAACATGGATTGAGGTCCCTATTACTGAGTTATGGAGGGGAACCAGGAGAGAGCCCAGGGAAGAAAAGAAGATTAAGGGGCTAGTAATGCCAAACTTAGCCATTAAAGAAGTCTCAATTGCCAACCATGGGAGAAGATAGTCCATTCCATTGTGGATAGTTGGGGTGAGTAACCATTTGCTGCACTTGAATAGGTGATTAGACCAGTAGTAGAAAAGAAAGTTAGGGAGTAGGAGACCCCCTGACCTCTTGGGAAGACCTAGTTTGCTGGAGGAATGCCAGTGAACCTTGTCTAGCCAGATAAAGTTGTTAATCATGGCATGGATATGTTTAAAGAAAGGGAGTGGGAGCCAAAAATTCTGCATATTTAGGGGTTAAAGAGGCAGAGAATGATATTCATTTTAATGATGTTGATTCTTCCCCATAAATAGAGTGAGAAGGCTTCCATCTTAAGAGATATTGTTGAAGAACAAAGGTTAAGTCTTCCAGGTTGAGTTTCTTCATAAGAGAAGATTGAGTAGAAAAGATGAATACCAAGATATTTAATCAAGGTGGAGGTCCATTTCATGCTGAACTTCTCAAAGTCTGACCTGTGAGTATGAGCATTGTGTAGAAAGATTTCAGTTTTACTACAGTTGAGTCGATACTTAGATAGAGAGCTGTATCATTCTATAATCTTCAGGACCTCAGATAAAGAGTCACAAGGATGCACACAATGGAGAATAATATCATTCACATAAACTAGTAAGGTGTAGGGGGTGCCCCCAATAGAGATTCTGGAAATGTTAGGGGAGGATTTGATTTGTCTAATGAGGGATTCTAAGTAGAGATATCTTTGGCTATCTTTGATGGAATGAGCTGACATTCTGAATGTGTTGTCTAGGAGGCAAAATTTTGATGTGTGGAAATTTTTGTGATGGCAGCTTTTGTGGTTTCTGATATCTGCCTGTGTCATTTTAAGAAAAGAACTAAATGTTTTCCTATACTTAACATTGTTTTTTTTTTTTGCTCTCCCCTACAGCCTACTGTACATGGAAAGGAATTGTGGTCCCACACTTGCAGGGAACATGTGTCATGTCCCAAGTTAGTACCTTTGACAGGTCTGGTGAAAAAAATATCAAAGGATTCAAGAGTTATGACTTTAAATTTTAGTGTTTTTTGACTTGCGCATTCACAGTAGGGGATTTAAGATAATGTTCTGTGGCAAAAGTAAAATTGTGATGCCATAAATGACCATTTTGCTTTTGGGCCACTTGTTTGGTATGGCACTAAACATTTTTTGTGCCATGTCAACCACCATCTTGTTTACCTTTTCCACGAACCAACAAGCATGGAAAAAACACACAAATGCTATTTTCATAAACAAACATCAGAACCTAGCTAAACAGGACCTGTTTAATTAGATTATGTTGTTTGTTTTTAAATATTGTGCTCCATAAAGTATATGTTTACTGGACACCCAAAATCCCAGGTGCCCAGCTTAGTGATAGGAGAACTTCCCTGTATCCTCTGTATGAGAACAGTAGGATTTTCTTGACTTCTGTAGCCACAGCTGGAACTCATGCTGCCAGCTGCAAATTCAGGTGTGAGATGCCCTTTTCCCTGGTGTCTAGTGGCATCCCCCACCTGCCAATCACCGTCCCTGGTGTCCAGTGGCCCCCCACCATCCAATCTCTGCCTCTGGTGTCTATTGGCACCCTCACCCTCTGATCGCTGTACCTGGTGTCTGGTGGCACCCCCATCCTCTGATCGCTGTCCCTCCCTCTACCTGTAGCCCATTTGTTCATTTATAGTGCCAACTTTGGGGGGACCAAATCCCTGTGTAGGTATTACAAGCCCTCCTCCTCCACCAAGAAGTGTGTGGCACTGGGAAACCCACCTCCAGTGTCCCTAAATATGTATTGTACTTGCCCCTGTGAAAAGAAAACAGTACCCCAATGTCTTTTTTAAACCTGAAAAAAAGAAAATGGTCTCTCGTCATCCACGCCATCCCCCTCCATTATCCCAACCCTCCCACTGAGCATCCACCCCCCACTCTCTCCCCTTACCTTATACTTACCACCAGAGGTCATTGGCTGTCATATTCTTTGGACCAAGACACCTCTGCACTCTTCAAAGCTGAACCATGAACTGAGGAATCAAGGTAGTGCCGTATAATGTATTTCAATGGCATTTTGAACTTATGCTCAGACCTTTGCCATTTTTAGGACTTTTTTTTTCACCAAATTTTCAACATAGCCTTTTTGGGACTGCATCTCATGAACACTATCGCTGTTATTTTGTTAACTGGGACCGGAAAATTATTTTGTTGTTGTTGCATGAAATCACCTTTCAGGACTAAATAATGAAATTTCACCTCTAGTGTTCATGAGTTGTGTTCTCAAATAGGCAATGTTGAAAATTTGGTGGAACAATTCCTTAAAATAGCAGAGTTATGTGCGTTTATTGAAATTTTTCTACGCACATACATAACTTTAGTAATTTTCAATATTTTGCCTCCAAATTTTCAACATGGCCATTTTTTTACAACACCTCATAAACAGTGCAGCTGTCATTTTTCACATCCTGTCCAAAACTTGTTTTCACACCTGTGGCATGGAATGGCTGTTTGGCAGAGATTCGAAAATGTTCAGCTATGTGTTTATGAGGTGAGGTCATAAGAAGAGTATATTGAAAATTTGGGGACAAAATATGAAAAAATGCCATAGTTATGACCATTCATTGCAATTTTGTTATGCATGCTCATAACTTTGGACATTTTTAATATTTTGACCCCAGTTTATCAACATAGCCATCTTATTACCCCACCTCATGTATGTCACAGCTGTCATTTTTAAAATCCTGACCAAAATGTGTTTTTGCACCTTTGGCATGGAATGGCATTGCAGTTGCACATAATTATATTTTGATAGGGACTTGAAAGTTTTCTTTACTGGGTATATGAGGTGGGGTAATAAGATGGCTATGCTGACAATTTGGTCACTGTTGTCTTATAAATGGAAGTGCAAGACTTGGTGGGCCCTGTGCTTCCACAGCGACATTCATATATGCATCTATGCAGAGATGAGAGTGCAGGGCCCAGAGGGACCTGAACTCCTATAGGCAAATAAGTATACGATTATACTATCTTAAAAAGAAAGCAAATAAATTGCAAAAAACTGTGTTAATGCTCTAGTTAGGGATAAAGCCACAAAAGTAGGGACATTTGGTGTTAGGGGTTTAAAAGCTAACACCCCCCATACCCACCCTGCACACACAAACAGGCATCGGGGATGTGACTTGGGGTCATCGGCCCTAATGCTCACCCCATTCCATAAGTAAATAAGCTGAGATGGGTACAATGTAGGACAATGGGTTGAGTGTTAGGGCTAATGACCCCAAGGCACACCCTGACACCTCTTGGTGTGTGCAGGGAGGGTGTGGATTGTTAGCTTTTAAAACCCTCACACTACATTTACCTAGTTTTGTGGTGTTATCCCTAGCTAGAGCAGTAACGCAGGTTTTTTGCAATATACATATCTATGTGTGTATATATATATATATATATATAGAGAGAGAGAGAGAGAGAGAGAAAGATATGCATGTATATATAGAGATAAATATATAGATATAGATATACAGTGCAAGCCGCTTAATGAGGATGCTTTTGTGCAGTGCTATTTTGTCCACGATGTGCGGATGTTCATAGTTGCGGGCAGGTGGTGCTGTAGGACAATCAGTGCAACCGGGTCAGTGTACATGATAGGGCGGTGAATGCTACAATCCTACTTATGTTTCTGGTGAGCCCACTTTTGTGCGGAGGTCCAGTTTGGTGCCCTGTCTACCTTGTCATTTGGCTCTGCCACTATTCAGCTGTTGTCTGTTCCTTTACTTTACCCTTCCATGCTCCCCCTGTGCTTGGTGCACACTCCCCTCACTTGTCTCCTCGACCTCGTCCCCCATAGCTCGTCTTTTCCACCATGCTGCCTCTTTTTTTGGTGTGCACTGCTCTCTTTCTCTCCCTAGCAGCTCCAGGAAAAGCGCAATACAATCTGCTTTGGAAGCTCGATCTCGATCTCGATCTTATGAGCTAAAGGGAAGCCCGGTCTCTTAGACATGTCTGGTTGAAAAAAAAAAAAAAAAACAAGATCACACAGCACAACAGACTGGAAGGTGATAAGCTGTTGCATTTACAAGGTTAACTTAGTACTCACCTTCTTTGGCAGTGCCCTGCTATGGAATGTAGCACCTAATTATCTTGCTAACTGTCCACCGTTGCCGGTCTGTACTGTCCATGTAAAACATGGATTTTAGCATTGCTAGAACTGGCTTTGGTTTCGGTTGAGACTTTTTGTCCATGTAACCCAATTGTCTGTGTTACCCGTGTCCATCTTTGGTGGAGTGCACTGTATATAAAATATGAAGTGGTGACACTGGGGGATTGGGCACCCCCAGTGTCAGTGCTATACTTGTGGAAGGAGTGGGGTGTGGGGTGGTGGGTGCTGTGGGGAAGGGTTGGATTGTGGGGACAGTTACAGGGGCACCAGCAACAGACACTGATGGACGGTCTTCTTTGTTACAGGGTAAAATTCCTCAGCAGGCTGATCTTGATAGATCAGCTGTGCTTGCTGGGTGGTGTAGATTGAAGGAAAGAACCAACCTCTAATTGGGTTGGCTCATTTCTTTGAAATACATGAAGTTTTTGACCAGCAAGCCAGAACAGTGTCATGATCAGCCTGGCTGATGATTGGTGTGACACTGACAAGCCCCTTGCAGGCCACTATGCATTGGACTGACAGTGTCATATCCCTCAAAAGGCAGTCTTGTAGCACGTGCACATGTGAGCACAGTCAACATAATAAATGTCCCCTACTTGGTTTGCAAAACATTTCCAATGGAGGAATTCCACATTCCACACTGCTGAAGTGATAATGTAAATCAGTCTATAATGGACATGCTTGCTTTGCATATTTATCTATTTATGTACCCATAATGTTTAATATTCAGGTAGTTTTCTTTTTACTATCCTCCTTGTTACCTTTCAACAACTTCCCATAGAAATTTTGTGCTGCTTCCACCATATGTTCCTTGTCTGTAAAAATTTTAGCATTTTCTTTCCTGAATTAATAAAATATGAGGAATAACAATTTTGTGAGCTTGGGTATATCCTAGCTCTTGTAATAAATCCCTAGTGGAGGTTAGGTGTGTCTGTGTGTGGGTTTTTCTTATAGTAGATTTATTGATTACTGTACCGAGCACCACACACAGATTCCTTGTACTGCTAATTATTTTTCCTTTCCTTTACCTTACCTTACCTATCTCAGTAGCTCATCTTACAGATGCAACAAACCTACTGTAGATACAGTATCTCTTGAAACTGCACATACTGTGGTGCCCAACATCAGGTACCTTCATGTCAACCAATATCTTCAGTGAAGAATAGATAAGAACAGTCAAGGCTATCACTTTGCACGTGCCTGTCTTCTTGCAATTTGCCAGCCAAGAACTAGAGTTTGCAGGGAAACAAGCTTGTGGAGAAACACACATGTGCATCACTGTTTCTGTGCTATGCTACAGTACCTAATGATTCATTCACAGCCTTGAAGATGATGATGTGTATTTTTAGCACTGAAAAACAGTGATGCTATGTGACACCAAGCATTATAATTACAGTGGTTATGGCAGAGGACATCATGACAGCAACATACAGATAGCTTTAGTCATGAAGGAACCTGATGCTGGGCACTGCTGTATTTTTACTTCAATTTACTTCCCTGGTAATTTTTTCCACATATTTAATCCCTTTTGTATAGAACCTTTCTGTCTAAACTGGCTGTTTGCTCTCAATCTCCGAATGTTAAATTCCTATTTTTGAATTGTTTATCAAAGTGAACCATTTCTGTGGATCAGCTTTATCAGAACATTTTTTATAACTTAAAAAACTTTAACTAGGTCACCCTGAAGCCTTCCCTCTTTTTTAGTAACAGTAAACCAAACTTTGTTAGGTTTTCCAATTCACTTAGAATTTTGAGACCTAGGGTTATTTTGGGCACCTTAAACTGTACCATGTCTGGTGCTCACTTGCTGCACTGAATCTTTTTTCAGAAAATTCTTTTGCGTGGGCCTTAATATTTTAATGTTCACACACACACACACACACACACACACACACACACACACACACACACTTGCATTGAAGAACCACAGAATGATATATGTGTAAATCCCAGTGCACTCAAACAAATTTCAGATGTTTTGTTTTGTAAGAGTGCAGCCATTACATTTAGGATGAATATTCTGCAGGATCTTTGACAGCATGTAGCTTATCCTACCTCTCAGTACTGTGTGACTCTGATTACGTCATTTAATCTCCCTTTGCTTAACATGCTTGCTCTCTTTCCTCTTCCTCCCTCTCTGTGTCTCTGTCTCTGTCTCTGTCTCTGTCTCTGTCTCTCTCCCTCTCTCTCTCTCTCTCTCTCTCTCTCTCTTCCCCCTTTCCCTCTTGCCACTGTATTCTAGCTCTGGATTGGGACTCTTTCCAGGTGCTTGAAATGGCAGCAGCATTATCTGCCCTCCCATTCATTGTACTTGAAGACTGATTACTTTACTATAAGTTTGTGCTGTTTTAGGCATTGTTATTGTGACTTTTGTTATATTTGTATGTACAGTATCATGTACTGTTGTAACTCATGCAGGAGGCCACTGAAAACAGGTGCACAACTAGTGGTCTATATCCTGTTGAAATATAATAAATTCAGTTCAATTCATTTATGGGATTGGAGACAGGATACAAACTGTGAGAAAGGCACAATGAAAACCCAATTCCTTTCCTTTCCTTTCCTTCCTAAGTGTTATCTTAGTCGGAAAAACAATGTTTGAAAAATATCATGCATGAGTGTGCTGGCAATTATCCTATTTTCTGAGAACGAGTTTAGTGTACCTCAATGATATATACTCATTAACACCAGGAATTGAAGTATTAAGACATAATGTATTGCTAAACAATTGACTGGACAATATTTTGCTTGGAACTATGTCTGCCAAGGGTTGGAGACAGGTAGCAAAAGACATTGTAAGAGCCACAGGAAAGGATTTCCGAAGATACTAATGCTGGCATACTGTAGAAGCATGATCCATCTGCATTTGCTTCAGTCTGAATGCATCCAGTCCTGAGCACCATATTTTTAAAGGGCATCTGGCATTGCTGACATGGTCTGATCATTTTTGGCAGCTTGCATCAAATAAAGTGTATGTACATCAGTGTTTTTGATGTAAGTGCCAACTTATTGGATGCAACTGTGTCCACAAAGCAGATAGTGGCAGACTGTCTAATAGGTTTTCTAGCTATTTCCAGCTGTCCCTAATGCAATATTATAAAATTGGTTTCAAAAATCCTGTAGCCTCACTGGTCACATGTTGCATGACCATGTATAAATCCTGCAACAGACAGCTGGTAAAGATCCAATTGATCAAATGTCTACTTTCTTTGAACCTAACTGTTTTTTTTTTGTTTAATTTTTAATAACAGATTCATTTTATAATTGCAATATTTAACTTCAGGGCATGTTTACTAGTAGGATATACACACTTTTTGTGTGGTTAAAGTCACCCAGCTGCACCTCATAACACACCACAAAAGGCATGTGTAAATCCCACAACAACACATAGACGCATAGAAATAGAGAATCTGTTGGCAGGTAAGGACCTGATGGCCCATTTAGTCTGCCCTATTTTCCCTTCCTATAGTGTCGCTGCAGACCCTACTCGATCTTCAGTCTTTCCATGCCCTGTCATGCATTATTGCTTCAATGCAATCATAAAGTAGTGGAACTGCTTCCATCAATCAGAATGCAACATTACTGTACATCTTATTTATGAGCGTACAGTTGCTTTGTCACGTTGCTACATACAGCTGATTCTTGACGCAGTGACTTTAGTTTCTCACACTGTTCCTGTCAAAGTCACCACAACAGAATCAGCTGTAAGAGAAATCTCACTTAATAAAAATGTATCTGTTGAAGCACAAGACTTCCCAATGAACTGCCACTGTGGTATGAGAAAGGAGCACTCCTTCAGCCACACGAGAGATCCGGAAGCATAACCAAATAAAAAGTCAGTCTGTTTAGCCAGATAACTTCCTGAAAAAGCCTGATACCAGTTCTTAAAATGATTTATATATATATATATATATATATATATAACATTTATTCATGGCAAAAAACTCTGTTTAATGCACCAGTTAGGGTTGTTCCACAGTGACAAAAATGAGGAAATTTGGTGTTAGGGTTGAAAGCCCCCTTTGCATCCTCAGCCGCCCCTCAACTGGCATTGGGTATGCATTGTGCGTTCACCCTAACTCTCACCCCATCACATGTGTAAACAAGCTGAGGTACAGGAGAATGGGGTGAGAGTTAGTAATGATGACCCCAACGCACACCCCAATGCTAGTTGGAGGGGTGGGCTGGGGGTTCAAGGGGGGCCTTAAACCCTAACACCAAATTTCCTCACTTTTGTCACTGTGGAACAACCCTAACTGATGCATTAAACAGAGTTTTTTTTATCATTGAATAATTTTTATTACTGTTATTTTTTGAACAACACAAAGTCAAAACCTCCATATATGTATAGACATAGGGTATATACTCTTAATAATCACAGATAACCTCTTTAAACATGAGGCTCCCAGCAATACAGATCTCTCCCTTACCATATCAGGAGTAACATGTCACAATCAGCTTCACCCTACTCCTCAGAAAGCGTGCTGCAAACAATTCTGACAGTCAGTCTTATCTATATAGATTAAGCTAGATTAAACTGGATTAGATATAAAAGAGACCAAACATGTTACCTAGCCACATGAAGCTTCTCAATAGTCTTACATGTTGCCCTTATAGAACTATAATGAAAGTTAAAGAGTGTAATAGAATGTCAACAGGAGAAAAGTTGCAGATAATAAGAAGTAACTGCCCCATAGTAGTTCAAAAACTGCCCCCAGGGTATTCCCCATTGTAAATTGCGCTATCTGCAAATGCTTTGCTGTTCAGGGGGGTTGCACAGTGGAGGAAGGGGAACTCTGCATAATGCAGAATTCAAATAAGCTCTCCATTTTTGGTAATAGCTGGAAAGCTGCCCTCAATTGGCGAAAGTAAGTCTTTCAAAAATAGCTAGCCTTGCAACAGCAGAGTGCCATAGGATAATAGCAGGAGGTAGTGCCTGTCTCCAGGACCTAAGTAAAAGCCTTTTTGCCTCTAGAAGAACCACTTATAGCCACTCCCTATGAGGTTTTGATAAAGGGCCCAGCAGGGTAGGGTCTCCTAATAAAAGTAAAGGTTCAGAAGTATCAATAGGTACTCCCAGCACTCCAGAGCAATCCATTGCTATGGCATTCCAAAAGGGGGTTAAGGCCTCACATTTCCATAAGATATGCAGTAAATTTGCCAGTTCGTGCTTGCATCTCCAACATTTTGCATGAGGAAGAATTCCCCTCTAGTGGAGAGCTGCTGGTGTGCGGTACCACCTAAGATGGATCTTAAGTTGTATCAGCTTACTCCTCGCATCCTGATACACAAAGTTAATTAGGTGAAGGCAGCGGACCATGTGTCTATGGCAATAGAGGTTTGAAAATCCGCATCCCATCTGTCTCTGCAGGCTGTAGTGTAGTCCGGCTGTGCTTCTCGCTATGTGCTATAGAAGCGTCCAACCAGACCCCGTTGGGAAGCTTTGAGGTGCAAGGAGGAAATCCAGTTCCATTTAGGGTCAGCTACAAGGGTGCTTTTAATTTTCTGAACCACATCGTGAAGCTGCAGGTATCTCCAAAAATCCCTAGCGTGCAGGGAGTATTGGGCCTTAAGCTGTGCAAAAGACATCATTGTATAGGAGTTGGGCATATATAGGTCTTGTACACAATGCATACCCTTGTTCTCCCATATCGTCCAGTCCAGTGGTGTATTATCCACTGTGAGAAGAGGGTTGTACTAGACAGCCATATAGCGAAGTGGAATAACACTTGCATACTTTGGAGTCTTGGAAGCTGCCATGAGTCTGGAACAAGCCTTCCTAGTCTCGACCATCACTGGGGTAATCAGGCTGGAGTTTGTGGGAGCCTTGGATAAGAGTAAGCCCAAGGGGATATTCTGCATCAGCTGGGACTCCAGCTGTACCCACTGAGTAGGGGGGCGAGGAGGAGACAAACCATTTAGTGGCCTGTGCCACTATGTAAGCCCAATGGTAACCCTGCAGCCATGGAAGTACCATGCCCCCTTTGGTCCAGTGTGCCCTCAGTTTACCCCGGCTCCACCTAGGGGTCTTGCCCTTCCATAGAAATAAATGATCAGTCTCTCTAAAGGGTGAAACACTTTGCCCGATAGAACTATAGGGAGATTATTAAGGAGGTAATCTACTCTGGGTAGGAGCAGCATCTGGATTGCTGCTACTTTACCCTTGAGAGAGAGATTCAGGTGGCGCCAACGATTATCTCCACTGTTAAGGTAATGATCAAAGGACAAAACTGATGCTTTCAAGATGTTGCCACTTGGCTGGGATTTTTATACCGAGACATGTGAAGCTACATGGTGCCCAAGCCAGATTTAAACCGTGCATGCACGACATAGTGCAAGTCGAGTTGAGAGGGGCTACGCTAGTCTTTTTTTGATTAATTTAGAACTTACAGAACCTTAGGGGGAGATTCCTCAGGGCTGGTTAGCATTAAAAGCAAGTCATCTGCATAAGAAGCGGGCAGAAAATTGCCCTGTCCTACCTGTATACCCTTTATGTCCTTCGCAGCTTGTAGTTTTCTCATGAGAGGGTCCAAGGCCACCAAAAACAGTACAGGGGAGAGACAGCAGCCTTGTCTTGTGCCCTCTGCAAAGAAGAAAGGGATGATATATCCTTGTTAGTTAGGATTCTTGCTGAGGGAGCATTGTACAACACATGTATCCACTGGCTAAAAATAGGCGCAAACCCATATTGCTGGAGGATTTCATGGAGGTAAGGCCATTCAACAGAGTCGAAGGCCTTGGAAAAGTACACTACCATGGCTGCCATAAGGATTTTAGATTGCATTGCCAGCCATTTAAAATTCAACACTAATCTTATATTATCTGCTGCTGCTCGATCTTTAGTAAATCCTACTTGGGACGGATGAATAATTGAGGGCAAGGTCGCTACTAGACGTGTGGTGAACTTTTAGGTTACTATTTTGTTGTCGACTAATATTAGGGAAATTGGGCGATAGCGCAGTTTTGGGGATCATCTGATTTTTTGGGGAGAAGAGTAATTAGTGCTTTGCGCATAGTTGGTGGAAGAATACCACTTGCAAATGACTCCTGCAGCACAGAAAGAAGAGGGGTACTAATTTCAGTACACATGGCTTGATAAAGCTCGGTGGTCATGTCATCTAGACCAGGGGATTTACCTTTTGCCAACTGACTTAGGGCGTCTAGTAGCTCTTTTTCTGTAAATGGTTTGTCTAAAGCATTCCTAAGATCCTCGGGCAGTTTAGGAGTTCTAGCAGCTGCATAAAAATTGGCCAACTGATCTTTAAGTTGGCTGGGGTCTAAAGTGGCATGGGTCTGGTATAATTGTTGGTAGAATAGTTGCATGCACTCGTTGATTTTTTGGGGTGTTGTGACCATCTGACCCTTTGCATCCTTGACGGCATGGATCCAAGAGGCTGCCTGTTGTTTTCGCAACTGATAAGCTAATAGTTTGCCACCTTTATCCCCTCCCTCCTAATACGAGTGCTTGGCTCTGATAAGTGCCCACTCTGCTTTTTGATGCAGTAGGGTGTTGATGCAATATTTTAACCCAATAATGCCTCGGAGAAGAGCGGGGTCAGATACTCTGGAGGGGGAGTTACTGAAACTAGCTTAGAGTGTGGAGAGTTCTGTTTGAAGACTGCTCAATTCCATACGTCTATTCTTATTTAGGTGTGCTGAGTAGGCAATAATTTGCCCTCTCAGCACCGTCTTGAAGGCCTCCCATATCGTGGTGGCTGAGGTGTCCACAGCCATGTTATGACAGAAATAATCCTTAGCTGTATTCCTGATCATAGAATGGAAATTTGGATTATGAAGGAGTAGTGGGTTACATCTCCATCTAGTGCCCGACCCGCTTTGCCGAGAGGAGGTATAATGACGTGAGACCGGTGCATGATCTGAGACCAAGATATTATGAATTCTGGTATCAGAGATGTCTCCAGCTGCTGAGGAGCCTGTGAGCCAAAGGTCTATCCGGCTATATGTGGAATGTACCACTGAAAAAAAGGAATAATCCCTTCCAGATGGGTGGTCCCTATGCTACACATCCACCATGCCCCACTCCGCCATAATCTCCTGCAGTGCCAGCAGCATTCTGGCATGCATTTGGGGGGTTGGTTTCGACTTATCTAGAAAAATATCTGGGGCAAGGTTGAAATTCCCCCCATCATAATAGGGATTTGCAGATAACCAGCAGCGAGGGACTCCATTGCCTTGTTAAGATCTAATATGGTGCCTGGGACATCCAAGTTCAGCCCATAAACATTCGCTACCAGCACCCATCCCCCAGGGTAAATGAAGTGGACCACTATCCAACGACCTAATTTGTCAGTGGTGAGTTGTTCTGGAACCCATGGGCATGATTTCTTAACCAAAATGGCTACCCCCTTAGTTTTAGTGGAGGCAGAGCTCGCTAGGACCTTGCCCACCCATGCCTTGTTCAGCCACATTACAGTTCTTGCAGTGAGGTGGGTCTCTTGGATGAGTGCAACATCCCCCTGCAAGGAGTGTAAGTGCTTGAGAACCATAAATCTCTTGACTGGGTGATTTAGGCCCTTCACATTCCATGAGATGTTTATCCTTAAGTTAGATGTCTGCATGTTTCCTTGAAAGTGGATAGTATACCAGTACTCACCGCCCTTGTTCAGAGGAGATAGAGGAGCAGGGAGTAGCAGCTTGCAGGAAACAAAGAGAGAGAGCGGTAGGTAACAAGTGCAGTGAGGCAGTCTACACCCAAGCAGCAACTGTAGTAGTAGCCTGATATAGGGAAAAAGAGACAACAACTTAAGTTACACTACTAGCTACATTACAAATTAACTTTTTAACAGTAAAATGTAAACTTTAATGATTTCCCCTGACCGGGGCATGAGAACTAAACACTAAACTATAATGTTTAATAGCTTCAGGAGTATGTATAAAGGCACTAAGGCTAGAGGTGATTAGGTGAGTGCACAAGGTGTTATCCTTCACACTAGCTAGAAGGAGCAGTTAGCTGTGCCACTCAATCGCCTATGTATAGGAATGTGGAGATAAGCCAAGCAAAGATCTGCTCATCTCATACCCCAGCTATATGCGTATGTTGAAATAGAATATTCAGAGCCAGGGAACATGGGAGGGGGAGGGTGCATAGCATCAAAGAGAGGGAAGGTACCCGGGCTCAAGAAAGGGAGGCAGGGAAGGCAATTCATAGCCTTGGCAATAAGAGAGGGGAGTTCCTTCCTAGAGGGACTCTATAGAAGGCAGACCACCATTCCCTGAAAAACCCCTCCCTGGACATAATCTCAGAGCGGTTGTCCCATGTTGTGGGGGGAACCCCCTGGTTGTAACAGGGCACCCTTCACTGTACAATAATACATGTATCACCCATGGCACAGTAGGAGGGAGGGGGGAAGGGAGGTGGAGGCTAGTATTTACTTAAAAGAGGAGGTAATCATACCCGTCTACCCCGGCATTACAGCCGCCCTGGGCAGCCTGCGAATTGTCACTATATTGTAAGCAACATTGCTTGGAAGGGTACCAGTACATAAAGAACAGAGTTGCAGTACCTACAGGGCAACTGCTATAGCTTCTCCAGAATGGAGAGAGCAGAGGGAGACAACCAATGACCATGGTATAGAAAATTGAGTTCAGTCATTCAGGCTTGGTCCATCAGAGTTGTCCAGTGCCCTAGCGTGTGAGGGAGAATCCTTAGCTGCCACCTCTGCATTTGTCGACAAGCCCAGCTTCACCAGGACGTCAGGAAAAACCTGGCATCCTTCGATATCTGAATAAGAGTCTGCCCAAGATGTATGCTCAGCCACTTCCATAAAGATTTCATCTGGAATGTCTTCAGTATAATTCATGTCAGGGTAATCTTCCTTTGTCTGCTTAGCGGGCGGTGCCTCCTTTGGGCCCTTCGAAGGGGAGTCTTGGTCACTGAAGGAGCGCTGGCGGACCCTAGTCATCTGGGTGGAACCCCTTGAGGTAGAGCAGGAGAGGGAGAGGCAGCTGGCCCTTGCTGTGACTGATTTTTGTTATTTTTGGGCTCGGATGGCCTGCAGGCAGGAGGAGATCTGGGGGGGATGTTTAAAGGTAACACAGTCTGCCTGCGATTAGAGTTCTGCCAAGAGCCCTCCATTGAGAAATTGGTCTGAGCCCCCAGCGACCTAGGTCCTGGTGCCCAGAGCTTCTTGGAAGATGTAGTCCTGAGGGATAATCTAGGCCAATACTTGTAAACCCATTCCTCGATCTCATGTGGAGATTCTGCAATGATTTCTCTCCCCTCTCTGGACACGTAGAAGTAAGCCAGATTACTGAACCATAACGGAAACCTTGTTCTGACAGCAATTTCTTTATATGGTTAAAAGCTTTCCTCCAGACAGCCACTTCGGCCGAAAAGACTCTATAAAAAGAGATTCAAGCCCCCTGCCATGTCAGTTCTCCCTTATCTCTGGCAGCCCTCAGAACCCTTTCTTTTGTTGAGTATCTCAATAGGTAGGCAATAATAGTTCTAGGAGGTCTCTGGCGGGGCCTAGCCCCAGTGGGTATGCAATGTGCTCTCTCGATCTCCACTGGTCCTACCCATCTCTCACTTAGTATTTTGGAAATCACATCATTGAGAAAGTGTTCAGTATTTTGCCCATCACCCCCCTCTAGCATCCCAAGTATTCTGATATTATTGCGCCTATCCCTGTTCTTCTGGTCTTACACCTGCCTCTGTAGCATAGCCAGCTTTTCATCCTGGTCCCTCAGGTGCTGCCAGATTTTTGCCTGTTTGGCTTCTAGGCCATCAGTGTGCTGCTCCATTATGTTTAATTTATTGTTACTTTCCTTCACCTCCGTGACCGTGCCAGATAGGGTTGTAGAGATAATGTTTACTCTCGACAGCAGGGTTTCCTAGCATACTGGTGATGTGATGAAGCAAGGCACTAACATCTACTGGCTGCACAGCATCCACCTTTGGTGTGCAGTCTAAACCTTTTACACTATCTTTAGATAAGGTCATGTTGTGTTGCGAGCAGGATTCACCATACACAGGTTCCTCTGAGGTTGGAACCAGCTTGTTCATAGCCGCCTTCAGCTGTGCTCGTAAAAGTTGGCCCTGAGTGCGTAGTTGGCCATGCATTGATGTTGCCACAAGATTCGACGGAATTAAGACCTAAGCAAAGCGCCGCAGATCACACGCCGGCCGGTACCGCAGTGGTAATTACTGGAGCCTGAGACGTGCCACAAACACCATTTAAAATGAGCCAGGGATGCAACAGCTGCTAGCAATCATGTTATTGGGGTTAAATAGCTCTGAATGTCCTTAATGCACCCCAGAATTCGGCAGCTGGGGATCGAGCCAACGGTTTAGGCAGTCATCTACATCGGTGCTCAAGCCACACCCGATTAAACAGAGTTTTGAGCTATGAATTTCCCTTCTTTTTGAGAATGAGGACAAACAGTGAATGGAATGAGGTGGTGGGAGCATGGGGCACTTTGGGCCCTATGCGGCCACCACATGCTGTCTTGTGACATAGTAACGGTAAGTGCAAGAGAAATGCAAGCAGTAATGGTTATGCACATGGTGATGCAAACGTAAATGGTACAGCAAACGTTAATAGAAACGCAAGCGCAAAGTGACGCCAAAATGAACAGTGATGCAAACGGAGACGGAAGATCAGTGCAGTGCAGGATCAAATTGTGGAGTTGGGGAGGGGCTTCAAACAGGTAGTATAAGGAATCACAGAAGGAGCACGACAGGGAACTGTATCAATTAAAGCAGAAAGAAGTGGGGAAGGCAGTCAGAATAGCAAAAGCCCAAACCGAGGAAAAAATAGCCAATTCAGTTAAGAAGGGGGATAAAACCTTTTATAGGTACATTAGGGAGCATAGAAAGGTTAAGGGAGGAATAGTGAAGATTAATAAGGGAGAGGGGAGATGGGCAGAGGGAGACAGTGAAAAGGCAGAGTTATTGAATGAATACTTTTGCTCAGTATTCACAAAAGAAGATGAGGAGGAGTTACCTAAACCAGATAATAGAAGCACTCTGGATAGGAGGGTTGACACCAGTCCATTTACAGAAGAAAGAGTCCTGAAAGAACTCCTAAAACTCAAGGTGGACAAAGCAATGGGGCCTGACAGGATTCACCCCAGAATCCTAAAAGAACTAAGGGAGGGCCTAGTGACACTGCTGACCACACTTTTTAACAAATCATGGGAGGATGGGGTAGTACCTGAGGACTGGAGGAAGGCAGATGTGATTCCCCTTCACAAAAGTGGGAGCAAGGCAGAAGCAGGAAACTACAGACCTGTAAGTTTGACCTCCATGGTAGGGAAAATGATGGAATCACTTCTGAAAGAAAGAATTGTTGAGTACCTAGAGGCCAGCGGGGGTACAGGACCAAAAGCAGCATAGATTTATAGCAGGAAGGTAATGTCAGATGAATCTAATATATTTCTTTGACTGGGTGACCAAAGTAATAGACCAGGGAGGGGCTGTGGATATGGCCTACCTAGACTTTAGCAAGGCATCTGACACAGTCCTGTGCAAAAGATTGATTATCAAGTTAGCCAGCCTTGGAGTGGGTCCCAGGGTGGTAGCCTGGGTTGCTAACTGGCTGTACAACAGGACACAGAAGGTAATGATGAATGGAACACATTCCAAAGAAAGGGGGGTCACTAGTAGAGTACCTCAGGGCTCAGTACTAGGTCCAGTCCTCTTTAACATCTTTATAGGTGACATTGCAGAGGGTCTGGAGCGAAAGGTATGCTCTTTGCAGATGACACAAAGATCTGTAACAGAGTTGATACACAAGGGGGGGTAGAAAGGATGAGAAGGGACTTGGCAAGGTTGGAGGAATGGTCAGACATATGGCAACTTAGATTCAATGCAAAGAAGTGCAAAGTAATGCACCTGGGAAACAAAAACCCAGGAGAAGAGTACACAATAGCAGGGGAGGTACTAACAACAACAAAAATGGAAAGGGACCTGGGGGTAGTCATATCAGATGATTTAAAGGTGGGTAAGCAATGTGACAAGTCAGTAAGGAGAGCCGGGGGATACTGGGATGCATAGGAAGGGGCACCACGAGTAGAAAAAGGGAAGTGGTTATCCCTCTGTACAGACAGTTGGTGAGATCCCATCTGGAGTACTGTGTGCAGTTTTGGAGACCTCATCTATGCAAGGACATAGACAGGATGGAAGCAATCCAGAGGAGGGCAACTAAAATGGTGCAGGGTCTACATCAGAAACCATATGAAGAGAGACTGAGAGAGCTTAATATGTATACCCTTGATGAAAGGAGGGATGGGGGGACACAATAGAAACGTTCAAGTACCTCAAGGGAATCAACAAAGTCCAGGAGGGTAGCATCTTTCAGAAAAAGAGATGTGTAAGAACAAGGGGGCACAATTTAAAGATTGAAGGGGGACGGTTCAGGGGTAATGTGAGGAAATTTTTTTTCACGGAGAGAGTGGTGGATGCATGGAACCGCCTTCCTGGAGAGGCTGTGGGATCTAAAACAGTGGAGAAATTCAAACATGCATGGGACAGACTTAAGGCAATTATAGTGGGGGGTGGCAGGAAGTAGGCTGTTGGTTAACTAAAATCTGCAGCTTATCCAGTAGGTAGGGAAATGGGCAGACTGGGTGGGCCAAGTGGTCCTTATCTGCCGTCAAAGTCTATCTTTCTATGTTTCCATGCAAGCACATACAGAAATGCAACTGGTAATGCGCACGGTCATGGTACCGGTATTGTAAACACAAATGTTAACTGTCACAGCAACAATAACGCCAAAGGGAACAGAAACGCAAATGCAAGGGCATATGGAAACACAAAGCATATCATGCACGGTGACGGTACCACAATTGCAAACACAAATGGTAACAATAACAGAAAAAATAATGCCAAAGGAAAGAGAAACACAAACGCAAGCACATACAGAAACTCAAACCGTAACACACACGGTCACGGTCACTGTGCCACAATTGGAAATGCAAATCATGACAGTAGCAGCTAAAATAAAGGCAAAGGAAACAGAAATGGAAATGCGAATGCAAGCATGTATAGAAATGCAAACTATTATGGTCATGGTACCACAATTGTAAACGTAAATGGTAAAGGTAACAGCAAAAATAACACCAAAGGAAACAGAAACGCAAACGCAAGCACATATGGAAATGCAAACCGTAATGTGCACTGGCATGGGAATGCAATTGGAAACGCAAATGGTAATGGTAACAACAACCATGACGCAAAACAAAAGACAAACGCAAATGGAAGGATGGCAGCAAACATAAATGGTAATGCGCATGGTGACACAAACAGAAACACAAACAGAAACAGCAGTGGAGACGCAAATGCTAACAGTAATGCAAAAGCAAGCGGAAAAGAAAACACAAAGGTAATGCATTAATGTGGCGTATACGGAACGCTTAGCACAAATGGGTATGGAAACGCAAGTGGAAATGCTAAGTGTAACAGTAAGTGGAGTGCAGACCCTGGTTTTCCCCTACAGCTGCATAGAGAAACACACTGACCACAAAGAATGTATGCATAATAATAGCCCTCGGAGCAGTAAATGAGGTGTTGCAATACTAAATTGCTTATATGTGAGGAACCGTACGATGTAGAGAAAAAATTTAAATTTCATATAACTCATGACTTTCCTGGCTAGGTTTTCTCTGGATGCTTAGTCCCCAAAGGGGCTCAGCATTTTTCCAATGAAAAATCCGTATCTCCACGTTTCTGATATCACGGACCCCGAAAGTATGAGGTGGATGCCGCAATGTTAGTCTATGGGAAAAAACATCAACTTTAGAGTACCATAACTATGCATCCCTGCAAAATCTTGTTTTACCAAATCACCAAAAGGCACACCTTTGAGCTGTTGGCTGTCTTCCCTCCAAATTGCAGCCCAAAAGACCAAACTGTTGTTTTGCAGCAGGGTGGCAAACAATTCCTGTCATTTTGGCCATAGTGTTGAAAAGTAGTGTTGTGATTTGCGACACTTTTCACAAAAAAGTGCTACAGTGTAGCAGGTGTGACACTACTTTGTGACACTACTTTTCCCCAAAATTTGAAAAACACATTTCTGGGATGTTTAACCCCAAAATAAAGACATGACTAGCATCCTCAGGGCTTGACTAGGTAAACATAATAATAAGTATGTCCCTAGACGGTCCCAATTTTAAATGCCAAGCATTTCTGTGATCAGTAACTGAAAACAAAATGGCAGATTTGCGACACTACTAGGGTCATTTGTGACACTAAAAAGTGCATTTGCGACACTGTCGAACTTTTTTGTTAACTTTTCCCATTGACTATAATGGGAAACTTGTTTTTGAATGACTTTTGAACCGTTCAATATTTTTTCATGAACTCTTCAAAAGGCACATTGAGGACCCTGGCCACATGTTCCCTGAAGTTTTCAGACCAGTCGAGCAAACCGTGCAACCTGTAGGCACGAGCAAAGAATGCACAAAAAATCATAAATGCATCATGGAATGTTGCTTAATAACTCTGCAGCTGTATATCTGACCGGTACAATACCTAGGTTCTAAGATCTATGGCTATGTCCTGTGCCTGCCAAATTTCAGGCAGATCTGTTAAACGGTGACGAAATGATTAAGGTGCAAAGTTTCACCATTTAACCTTAAATGGGGTACTCTACCATAATATATATATATATATATATATATATATATATATATATATATATATATCGAGAGACAGAGAGTGAGAGAAAGAGAAAGAGAGTACCTGGTAGTTTGATTTTTCTAGTTGCAGTAACCCCCTTCTGTTATTGCTGATAGCAAACCTCATACAGTATATGTTGGCAAAATGTTAAAAAAAAATGATAACCTTTTATCCATGCTTCCTCCCAACTGCTAAAGACCACTCATGGAGTGTACCACTACCACAGCAAACAGCAGGGAGACCAGCAAAATGGGCAGAAATAAAATGAACATTATCTACAAAATTTTAAGTCTTTTGAGCTAGAGGCAGTTCCACTACGTTATAATATATCAGAAAAATGGGCTTTTTATTTCCTGGGCTCTGACTGGCTGGTACCCCTGCCAGGGGGGTATATTGATTTTCAATAGATGTCCAGGAAATAAAAAGTGTCAGCCCAATGTGCCATGCCAGAAGAGAAACCAATGTGCCCACCTCAAAATGTAAACAAAATTGAAGCCATGTTTTTCCTTGGTTAGCGAGTGACCCCCCCCCCATGCAACTATTACAAACAAAGTGCAGTTGTCAATGAATTCCAAACAAAACAGCAATGTTAACATTAATCTACCATACTGTGACTGATTTTTTATTGTTTTCCCTTTTCCCAAAACATTTTTCGAACAACTTTTTCAATTGATACAGTAGTAATAGTGCTAGCATGTCTGGTACTCAGAGACAGCCCAGCTCATGTTCACTGCACCCCTGCTTGCCGAAAACACTGAAACAAGAAAAAGAGAATCAGAGACTGATTTTTATTGTTTCCCTTTTAAAGAAAAAACAACAAAAACAAAACATTTCTTTCAATTCAAAGTAGTAGCGATAGCATGTCACATGCTGAGCGCTACTCGGAGACCGCCCAGCTCCTGTTCACTGCACCCCTGCTTGCAGAAAACAAGGAAACAACAAAAAGAAAAACTATTTTCTTAGTTTTTTTGAAGAAAATTATTTTGCTTAACTGACCGCAGTCTGTCTGTGCCCAGCCACATGCAGTGCAGTCTGCTCCAGTCTGTTCCCATTTCTCCGAGCAGACATCAATCCCCCCATCAGAACTAAACTGGTCACAGGCGAGGATCAGTGGTGAGCTGGAGGAGATGGCAGTCAGTTCTTCAAAAGCAGGAGATGCCAGTATGAAAAAGGCAGCAGATGAGACAGTAGAACAAGGCACTAGAAGACACAAAGCAGTTAAGTATACATGATGGTAAAACAACTATAAAATCCTCAATTTCACCTCTAGAGGTACCGGAGAGGTAACACCCCCAACTGGTTTTGGACTTGGACACCCCTTTTCTTCCCTCTATTCATATGCCCCATTTGTTTCTGTTTGGGTTAACTTTGCTGTTAGTTCAGTCTCTGGGGGAAGGGGGGGCGAGTTTCTTGAGGGTTTAGGGAGGGAGGATAGGCAGACAAGACTGTATATCTGGGTTTGCTGGATATGCCCTGAGTATTGGACTGTTCTGTTTTATTACATTTATATAATAATAATAATAATAATAGAGAATTTGATTTACAGTCTGTCTGTTTGATACATACTTGGTTCTGTATGCATATTCTTCTGGACTGTTTGTTGTGTTATATATCTTGTCTGCCTATTTTCAATAAAGTTTACTCGGTTTAAAAAAACAACTATAAAACATGGCATGCACAAGGTTCGGAAAGGGATGCCAGCTTGAACAGTTAGCTTTATTTAATAATTGGATAAAAACAGTAGTTTTCATGGAATAACTATTTCTACTTGAAGGGGGATATACTTTGCTAATGAATTTTTGAGTTTTCGAAACAAAAACGGCAACTGCTCACGAATTATTTGACCAAAACTCCAGCGGGTGACTCTGGCAGCTCGGAATGGCAGAGATCATGGTGAATTGTACCTCCTGTACAGATGCCAATGAAATTAAAAGACTCCTTCAACAAGTCCTGAAGAAAATTACCACTTTCAAAGCCTTTGTGGCTACTCTAGAGGAAAAGGTGCAAAAGCTTCAGCAAAAATCCAGAAATACAGAGACTTTCCTATCTTATATCAATGATTAGGACTCCAGGCATAAGGCCTGAATCCAAGAACTCTTAAAGATGGTGGCACTGCTCTGGATCAGGGCTGAAGATGCTGAAAATAGGAGCTGCCATAACAATCTCCACGTGGTCGGCTTCCCAGAGGGGGCTGAAAAACAAGATCCCGTTGGCTTTTTACAGAGGTAACTTTCAGAATTGCTCCACTACAATTTAGCCTGCATTAGAAATTGAACAGACAAACCAATCCCTGGGACCCGCACCTAAACCTGATTGTCATCCTCGCCCCTTTATCATTAAATTGTTGCGATATCCAGAAAAAGTTTGAATACTGTAAGTGTCCAAGGAGAAAGGTCCACTCTTCTGGCAAAGCCACTGAATTCATATTTTTTAAGATTATTCCACTGAGCTTGCTCTATGCAGAAAGGAATATGTACCCCTCAAAAAGGCTTTGCATGCCCAGGGCATCCAACACAAACTGCTATATCTGGCTAAACTCACCATGTCCTGCAATGGGGCATGGCACACCTTTGCCTCCATGGGAGAAGCCTTTCACTTTATTCAGCATAACTGGCCAGCTGCCCTCTGGCAACCCTCAAGGGGACTGAAAGAATCAAATGCACTTAAGGATGGACTGAGGCAGGGGTCTCAATGGTCACTTTATACAACTACGACCGGTCAGACAGCCTTGGATACCAATGATATGGACTGGCAAATTAGCAAATAAATGCTCAGGGTGGCGTGGGAGAGATTGCCATTGCAGGAACCAGTGGACTCGAGCCTCCAGCTACAGAGACCTTAGTAGAGACTCCCACCACTCAGCTGCCAGTTCTGATTCCAACAGGGAACCAGCCCCAAAGCATTCAGGACCTCAGCAATTATAGCCACTGAAGAGGCCCTTGTCAGTCACTATGGGTGAAGCCTCCATGGACAACTCCCCCACTGGACCCCAAGAGGATAACCACTCCTGGGCAGACAGATTTGCTGCATTGGAATTGAAGTCACCCAATCCTGGGTGGAAGCATACTGGTCACTTCACACAGACTGGCTAAACTTTGGAGGTGGCAGCATCAGGTTTGAACTATTTATGGCCCCTGCACCCTCTTAATTGGTGTATGGATTCCTTTACAGAGAGTAATTTCTTTATTGCAGCACTTAAATGTCTCTTTTGAAACTGTTTACTAACTTGCTGCTTTGGGGCATCTTGGCTATCACCTTCACAATGATGAATGTATATATATTTGAAAGTAATTTATATGTGTGGGCTGGGTTATTGTGAAAGTGTTGTGTTAGCTTGCCTCATCTGATGCATGGCTGATGGCAGGATCATCCATGCAGAATGCACTGACATTCAGGAGTGATTCAGACAGAACTGTATTTTCACAGTTTATATGTCCTCTATTCTTGTGCTACCGCTAGTCCCCAATTATAGATCATCCCTTTTGTTTTCACTGATCATAATTGTCTCTAATGTGGTGGCAGGTTAATTATATTGCAGGAGCATAGTTCAGAACTAGGGCTCCTTTCCTTATAAACAAGAAACCCTTCTGAACTGGGACATAGATTGCTGGAGTGGGCTGTTTATTCATCAATGGGAGGATGTGATCTGCTCTGTCCACCATGAGTCAGACAGTGGTACCCTGATTTAGTGACTGGACCCCCCTTTTCTTTTTTTCCCCTCTTCCCTGGACTGGCCTCAAGCATTCAGAGTGGAGCAAGATAATATATCATTACAGATCTTACCCAATTCCACCCCCCTGGGTGCCCTGTCACTGGTCAGGAGGTTGAGGAGGTTCTTCTTCATGTCCTCTCCCATTACAGATCTCATTTGCCTCAATGAATCGCTGATATAGCCACCTCTCCTAGGTGGCCATATTAGAGATTCATCAGCTGTCATGTCCTTGGCAGACTACTGGGATAAGGAGGTCCTTCCCCTCCTTGTTACTCCCTGAGGACTTTTCTCTTGAAAGTTCAAAGTCCACAGGAGAACAGGTGTGCAATGGCCTCCTGGGAACTGCCAGCCACAATTACTCAGACGGTAAGCCTATTTTGACTCCTAGACACAGATATAATAATAACCTAGTGCTTGCTATATGGGTAGAGCAAACTGTCAGACTATTTTCAGCCCCAAGATTACTAACTGTTTGTCCTCTCTTCATTCACATGAATGCAAATTCTGGAACCTGGTGTGCATGCCTAATTTTTCCTTTGCAGCACTACCTCCCAAATTTTTTTTTGCACCTTTCTGGCTCCTGGTTGGCCACTCCTTCAAGCCACCTAGGTCTCTGCTGGCACCCCTATCCTGATACCAGCCACCACCACCCCACATTGCAGCCACCCCGGTAATCTGGTATAACCCTTCATTGGATGGGTTCCCCTCCTCTGAGGGAGACAGGCACCAGTGGAGGTCGGGCAGCACACTCTACTTGGCCTGGGTGCTGCTGAGGTGGTTCTGGGCCACATCGGGGGCTTAGTGGCAGTGGGAGCCAGTGACCATCATCTGGTTGGCCATGGAGCACTGTTCTGTTTGTTCCCCGCGGTGTGGTGTGCCACTAACGTCAAGGTGTACACCAACATTCACCATGCCTCTTCTTGGTCATCACGACCCAGCACATTGCCATACCCCCAGCCTCCGTCAGGAGTCAGCAAGCACCGGATCATCACCCCACCCTCCCCCTGAGAGAAGGTGAGCAGTCTTCAGATGCTCAAGCCTTCTCTCCCCGGCCAGCCCTCAAGCGCCCCAGGTCCATTCCCAAACCTGGGTCACCGGCATCGCAAGCAGAAATCCAACCACTGTGCCGGTGGGCCAGCCTCCCCCCTTTTTTATCATGTACCCCCCTCTTAATGTCCATGGAGGGAGCTGAAGGTATGCTGCAGGAAGACTCAACCCCCCTATCCCTGGGGATGCCCCCCAAGGTGATCAGGGCCTTTTCCGTGCCCTGTACCTTCCCCTTTCCTTCTCCTCCTTTTTTTTTTCTCCACCTACTGTTCCTCTTGTTGAGGGCCCTAATGCCAGTGCCCTGGTTTGCTGGCTGTGATCCTTTCAACCCCCATCATTACAGGTCTCTGTTGCTCCTTCTCCACATTACCCTTCCACCACACTTTCTGTTGCTACTGGCATTTCCTCATAATAAGTCTCATTTGATGCCTCCTTCCCCCTCCTCTTAGGCCTGCCCCAATGTGTGCAAGCTGGGCAGCTTTCTTACTCTGAGCACTACAACCTTTGTGTACACTGATACCCTGCAGAAGTTCCATCCCCCCTTCCCTCAGGGTTACTGCTAAAATAACAAGAGTACGCCATATGCTCTAATATTGTACATAATTTCTCTAAAAGCAGCTCATATGACCTAGAATGGGCTGTGGGGTCCTGAAAGGATGAGGCACGCCTCCCTCCAATGCCTCATCCTTCCAGGACCCCACAGCCCATTCTAGGTCATATGAGGTGCATTTAGGATACCACCACCACCACCCACCATTGTAGAACACAGCTCTGCCCCATTCCACAGATCCTCTCCCACTTATATTTACATGCAGCTGGTTCCGCTATCTGTTCTTCCCTTTGTTGCACTGCCCGATACCCCTTTGTTTCCCTCATAACGTCTAATCATAACTACCCCCAAAATCCCCCCTCCCCCCCAAATATGCAAACCTTATATTTCTGCTGATATGCCTCTATCAACAGCTAGAATGTGCTAGGAATTTCCAAGGTTCAACTCCCTTGTATATGGGACACAGTGCCGGATAACTGTACCTGCCACTTCAGGGGTTTCCCCCCATTCAGGCCTAACTCAAGTCACCCATCCAAGTGAGAATTTTTGTTTTCTTTGGGTTATATTCTGGTTGACTATTCATAGCTTATGCCTATCTTTGTTACAATAGACAGTTGCATACAGTTGCAATGGTTTCAGTGTTTACAAGCTATGATGTTTATGCAGGTTGCCTCTATGGCCTGTAATATCCTTGCTTTTAACTCCATATGCTATAGGAGTGCTACTTGCTTTGGCAGAATGGGAAAGGAATCACTTGTTAGATCTTGCCCTTATCCCTCTCCCTATACTAACTGGGCTGTTAGCCATGCAGGGATACTTCCCACCTAGGTCTGAGTTTGGTTCCCCCTTCTGCATACCCTACTTTCCTCTATTTCTACTGGATATCATGACTATGGGACCCATAAAATAGACATCATGAAATGTCAAGGGCCTCCATTCCCCTATCAAGAGGAGGAAGGTCGTAGACCACCTGAAAAGAGAAAGCGCACATATTGCCTTTATACAGGAGATGTACCTCAACCCAGTAGAAACAGATAAAGCGGACTGGGTAGTCATGTTTTCAGCAGATCGTGCAACATCAAATGCAGCGGTGTTGCTATCCTAATCCATAAGTCCATTGCTTTCACTGCCACTAGCATAATCTGTGACTGGGAAGGTAGATACGTTATAGTCCAGGGGACTCTCAATAATCAGGATGTAACCCTCTGTAATATGTATGCCCCTAACTCTGCAGAGCCTGGCTTCTTTCATAAACCAGCACAGACTTTACTTACCCATAGCAAAGGGAAAGGGAAAGGGAACATTGTTTAACCAGAAGTAGCACACTAAGCCAAAGTTTGTTTCCAGATGTGACCTGGAAGCACAAGGAAGTTAACTGACTTGCTCAGGATCACACAGTATTCACTTAGGTAGCTGTGGGATTCAAACCCAGGTTTCCGGAACTGCAGCTCAGAGCCTTAACCCACTGCGCTATACTGCCTTCTTTACAAAGGCCCTCTCATCCTAGGTGGGGAGAAAATGTCACCATGGACTACTTCTTGGACAGGAGCATGGCTCCAACTGATCAAAAATCATTAGCCTCTCAAGCTCACAGTGACTTGGTGTGGGATTTGAGGATTACAGACATCTGGCACCTGGTGAACCCCAAAGTGCAGGATTATACCTTTATCTCCACTGCACACCACACTTACTCCTGCACTGATTTATGGCTGATACATCGGCCTTGGGTGCCGGACATTCTACAAGCCTCTATAGGTTCCATTATTATCATGGACCATGCTCTGGTCTCCTTCACAACTCTATTAAGCCCCTCGACACCGCCATCAGTAAACCCTGGCAGTTTAATACTTCCCTATTAAAAGATCCTGCCTTCTGCTCATTCCTCCAGAAGAAGATGTCTACCTTTTGAGACACCAATCTCCCTCAAGACATCATGGGTACCATTAGGTTGGACACTTTTAAAGCTTTTATTAGGGGATGGTACATCAGCTATGCCTCCCACCAAAAGAAGAAAATGCTAAAGATCTGGAGGAGCAGCTTCCAAATCTCCAGGATCTGGAAAAGAAGTATAGGGAAGACCCCTACCCCACCACCGAATTGTTGACTCAGATTGTAGGTGCCAGATAGAAAATTAACCTACATCTGCACCAGAAGGCCGAGTTTGCTCTTTTCTACCTTCCGCAAACTTTTTGGGAATCTGGAGAACACCACGGAAAACAGTTAGCCTACAAACTACAGAAAAGACAAGAGAGGTAAAAGATCTCAGGGATCACTGACGGGTCTGGGGTGATACAAGGAATGCAGGCAAATGCCAATGCTGTTTTCCAGCAATTCTATTTACAAGCAGAAGACTAATCCTGGTCAAGAGTAGCTGCTTGCTTTGACCTCCAAACTGGACTTGCCTCAAAGTCCTCTGGAGCTTAGTTGGCAACTTGACCAACCCTTCATGTTAAAAGAAATGGACAAAGCCATCGACTCTGTGCTCTCAGGGAAGGCTCCAGACAGTGACGTTATAAAAGCTGAACCTCACCGGCATTTCAAGCAAAGCCTCCTACCTCCCCAATGGATGCCCGAAATGAGCCCCCTCAGACAGGGAGACTGCCCAGATCCATGCGTATGGCTATGATCTCACTACTCCCAAAATCTGGGAAGGATCCCCTCCTCTGTGGAAGCTACCATCCCATCTCTCTTATCACTGCTGTCTATAAAGCATACACTAAGATGATTGCACCTGTGTACGCCGGGTAATTCCTGACCTTATTAATGGCGATCAGGTTGGCTTTATGCCAGCAAGATGTTGCACAGATAACACCAGGTGGTTGATCAACCTCATGTGGAAGTCATCTCACCTATGCCCCCCAGCCATTCTCCTCTCTCTCAATGCCAAGAAGGCATTCGACAGAGTGGAATGGCTCTGCCTGTTTCATGTCCTTCAGACCTTTGGATTTGGGAAGACCTTTTTAAGTTCTATTCATATACTCTACAGTGGGGCAGCCACCTTGGTCCTCACTAATTTGGTCACCTCCTCACCCTTCCCACTAGGGAGGGGAACATGACAAGGTTGTCCCCTCTCCCACATTTTATTTTTCCTTGCACTGGAGCCACTTTTGCAGGCCATACAACAGCACCCATAGATCCATGGCATACAAATGGGTGAAGATCATAGAACCTTAGCCTATGCAGATGATATCCTGTTAACATTTACCAAACTGGAGGAATCAGTCCCTCCAGTGCTATCGCCTCTACAGTGCTTTGGTTCATTGTCTGGATATAAAGCCAATGTAGCTAAATCACTGTTGTTGCCATTTAACCTGCAAATCACCCACCTAAGCAGATTTCCTTTGGGACTGTAAATAGCTCAAGGGTCTCTGAAATACCTTGGCATTCACTTCTCATGGAACTTAAGTGCTCTGATCAAGTTGAACCTTCCCCCCGGTTAATTCTTTATCTAAAGGCACAGCCTGGTGGACCTGCCTCCCTTTATCCTTGTGGGGAAAAGCCCAAACTTTTAAGATGATGGCCACCTCCAAAGTTCAACATGTACTTGATAATCTTCCTGTGAAAATCAAACCAGATTTGTTTCAACAAGTGCATCGCTAGATGCTTACTTTCTTATGTGGATCCGGCCCAAAACCATATAAGTCAAAGAAATCTGTACTCCCCCTGGAGAAAGAGGGGGCTGAGCCTTACTGATTTTGAGCTGAAACATGCTGCTCACCTCTTGTTGCAGCCGTCCTAGGCCTCATCCTCTCCTAATGTTACAACTCGACCAAAGTGAACAGTATGTAAAACCTGTCTTCTGGGGGGCGAACCTCACAATGTTATAATGTTTGGCAACATTTTGTTCAATTTACATACCCACCCCATGATAGGGCACACTGAAAAGACATGAAGTAAGCTTGCCAAGAACACAAACTGGAGGCCTTCTTCTATGGCAGAATCCTCTTATTGCCATTGGGGACTCCCAACTCTGCTGGCAGGCATGGTCATCTAAAGGTATCATCTTACTATCACACATGATAAACCGCTCCTCCAGATACTGTACCTTAAAGCCTTTGGTCAACTGCAAGAGGAATACAGGTTTGAGAAACACAGCCAAGGGCAGTATAGCCAGCTTTGTTCCTTACTCACCTCTCTCCTTGGCTCCAAACTCTGTCTTGAGACTATCTCTGATATAGAAAAGTTCTTAATTCCTGGTGATGCCCCCCAAGGCAAGCCTTATTAACAAAATGTTATGCCTTGCAGGAGTGTCAGTCATGGAGCCTTTCTGGGAAAAGTGGAATGAGGAACTAAGCATAGCCTTGGATCATGTACAATTGGAGTCATCCTGGAAAAATGTGCAGTCAGCCCTAAAGGACACCTGCAGTGGCTTTACTCAATTTAAAATACTACACATCTGGCATAGAAACCCTGCTAAACTGCATAAATGAGAATTGATGTCCTCTGGCCAGTGCAGGAGGTGCTCTAATGCAAAAGGAACTATCTCTCATATTCTCTGGTTATGTACTTCTTTGTAACCCTTTTGGGCTGAGGTCCAGAGGGTTATGGAGACTGTACAAAACTTGTCTTCACTTCCACTTTGGCATTACTAGGGTTCTTGCCTAAATGGGATGAAGCTCTGGCAATACCAGCTGTAAATAAGCATTGGATGTTAGCTGCATTTGTCACAGCCAAGAAAATAATACTCAGACAATGAAGGGATGCTAACCCCCAGTAATCTCTGAATGGCTATTAGAACTTGGGAAAGAAGACTGTTTTGAGAGAGTCTTATACTCTGCTAACTGTAACCTTGAGCAGTTTGATAAAGTCTGGAACACCTTCCATTCTTCCATCTGTTGTGTCACCCACAGGTCTATTATTTACCCACATATAATATACCCTTCCACCCTGCGATGAAGTAGATGTCAGACAGTTTTGAATACAGCCCTGTCCCAGTTGTTATGCAGAAAGTGTTTAAATGTAAGGGTCTGTTCTATCCTCTCCTTTTCTGTCTCTTCTCTGTCTGGTTGTACACCATTTTCTCATGAGACCTAGGACTTGATCACCCTGACAGTTTTGCAATTCTCTGCCTCTCACTATCTCTCTATCCTCGTTTGCTGTTCTGTCTTTTCTTCCCCCTTGCACATCTGCTGGTATAAAAATATATGTGAATCATTTTGTGGAAATGTAATTGATACTGGGATCCCTTTGTTTGAAACTGTATATAGTTATATTGTTGAAATGACTGGAAAGCTAAAACTGTATATAGTTATACTGTTGAAAAGATTGCAAAGCTATTTGGAACTCAAGGGGTTAACCTGAGATGCAATGTTTAAGCCTTTTGCAGAGATGTTAACAAGAGGTCAGTTCTGGGTCACAATGTTCTTTTTGATTCACCTGCTGTAATTGTCAAGAACATTGTGTGAGAAGCATGCTGTTTTCTTAACAAACTCCTGCAAATATTTGCTATAAAAAGAGGTGCAATGTTTTGCAAGAGAGACAGAGATAGACTGAGTTTTGAAATTGAAAAGAAAAAGGACTCTTCTTTTTATGTTTGTACTGCCATTGTAAATAGTTATTCTGAACAATTTTTAATTTTTATTTTTCTGTTAATAATAAAGCTAATGCTGCGAATTTTACAACTGCTCCTGATTTTCCTATGCTTCCTGAGTTGTGCCTTGATGACAGATGGTGGTAAAAGTGGGATTTATGCTGTGCATATTCTAAGCCAGGAGTTTTGTGTGTGAGTACTAGGCCTGGTACCAGGGAAGCATAGAAAAAAGGTATGGATTCCACAGCAGCAAGTCCAGGAGTGATTACTGGAAGAATGGCAGCTAAACCAGCAGCAACAGAAGTCCAAGCTGAGACTGTACAACCAATGCCAGCGATGGAAAAAAAAGAACAGGCTGTGACAGAACCTAAAAGCCTGACTGCCTTTTTCAAATGGCAGGCTATATAACAAATGGAGATGGAGAAATAGAGAAGAGATAAGATGCAGCAGAGAGAAAAAGTTATTCAATGTTTAGAAGCACAGAGAAAAGAAGAAATGCAACAACTTGAGAAGCAGAGAAAAGAAGAAATGCAGTGATAGGAGCAGCAAAAAAGGGAAGAGATGCAGCGATTGAAAGATGCCTTGTAAGTTATCAAAGCTGGAGGATCTGGTACTGATCCAGCAGAGTAACAACACACAAACAACTTAAAATACATTAAACTTACAAAGTCGTGACCCTCGGATGATATTGAAGCATACTTTACAACTTTTGAAAGGGTTGCCACAACCTGCCAGTGGCCAAAGCAGCAATAGACAATCAGATTGGCACCTTACCTGACAGGGAAAGCCCAATTTGCTTATAGCACTATGGACACTGCACAGTCAGAAAACTATGACCTGTGAAAAGTGAAATCCTGAAAAGGTATGACATCTCAGAAGAGACATACAGGCAAAGATTCCAGTCCCTGAAGTATAACTCAGTCGACAATCCTTGAGAAGTCTTTACCAGTTTCAGAGAACTTCTTATGAAATGGCTCCAATCAGAGGGCAAAACACTCCCACAGATCATCAAAACATTGGTAATGGAGCAGTTCATCAACATCCTATCCATGGACGTACAGCTTTGGGTAAAAAATACCGACCAGAAAGTGGGGGAAAAGGATATTTCTTTGGCTGAAGACTACCAAATGGCCAGACAGGCACCACAACAGTGAGGTAACAGCCAAGTGTCAGTAAGACATTCTTTTTCCCATTTAATCTCCAAGTCTGAGAGCGTGGCTTGAACGCCGAGGAAGATGTCTGCCTAGGATCAGAGCTCGGTCCCCAGCTAAGCTAGTCCGATCTAATATACTGGCATCCAGGGAATTATTTTGCAACTACAGCCACAATACGCCTCCTGAATAGTTAATCGTTTGGGGTGGGTTTCGTTGCGTGCAGTAACCGACTGACTGTTATTTGGCATTGGTGCGCTCGCAACCTGCTCTAGGCTTGCTAGGCCGTTACATTTGGATTGGAGTTGGCGGCTGCCAGACCATGCTATTTCTACATCGGCAGCTGAGCATCAATACCTGTCCCTGCTCTGTAAATAGCAGGCTTTCCCTCCACACATCTATTTTTGGATAGTCTCAGGAGCCTGACCTGACCACCGCCTGGCATCCTTATCTTCTTCACTGCACGAGCAGGCAACAGCAGCAACAAGCTCCATCGCCCAGCCGCCTGATGTCAGCACTTCCCACCAACACATAACCACTCTCCTGGAAATGCTACTCATAAGAGTGGATTCAATATCAACTGCTTTGGAGGGCACAGTGGCTGAGATTTGTACGCTTAACGATAAAATGAATGTGGTGGAACAGAGAATGGATGGCCTTGAGGTCAGCCAGGCAAAAGTGTTATAATGCCTACAGGAGCACGATAACAAATTGGCTATGCTTTGGAGATGAGCAAAAGATCAGGAGACTCCAGGGAGGAGAAACAACATTAGAATCCTCAGTATACCCGAGGGGATGGAAGGCCCTAACACAGAGCATTTTCTTAATGATGAAATCCCCTATATGTTAGGGGAAAGGTGGCAGGGCCCCATTGAGGTGGAGAAAGCGCATAGGCTACCAAATGGACCCCGAACTGTCAACACACAACCACATCCTGTTATTGCATAATTCCTCAGATACTCCACCAAGGAGTGGGTATTGTGTGCAGCAAGAGACAAAGGAGAAATCATATGGCGAGGAGTGAGAGTCTCATTCTTCAGAGACTTTTCTGCTGAGGTGGCGGCTCAGAGGAAAGCCTTTATTCCAGTCAAGCAATTCTTAGCACAACAAGGTGTTAAATATGGCTTTCACCACTTAGCTCACCTGCATATATCCAGAGAAGGGAGAGAGATCGTAGCTGAAACGCCCCAGGAGATCGAGTTATGGCTTGCTAAATACTGGCCTAGGATGCCCCTTGGAACTACAGCTCCCAGGAAGCTCTGGAATCCAGGTCAGCATGCGCACACTAGGGGGAACCAATCAGTTAACAACAGGATCCCTGGAGACTAAGTTAGCAGACAGACTGTCTCACACGTTAATGCTTCCCCCAGGTCTCCCGAATGCTCAGCCCCACCGGGACCAATGGACAGCAAATTCAGCATACAACTGCAGTCTCTGCCTAATTCTCTCCTTCCCAGACCACAGCGGGAAATAAGCCAAACAACGCAGGTTCGCCACTGCTTGAAAGGGGAACACAGTGCAACACCCGAAGGACAAGAGGAGGCACCACCAGCTAAGCAAACAAGGGATGACACTTCATTGCAGCCTACAGTGGAACCTTCAGACATTCTGGATGATTTGCTCATGGAAGCTATGTCGATGGGGTCCTGGGCAGATTTCCCAATGGACCTAGAAGGCTGTACAGATGCTACCTTGTTGCCCATTAAGCCTAGCCTGCTTACATTTGCGGAGATGCTCCACAAGGGGTTAACCAACTCCACTGAGTGCTCAGATCCCCTCAGAAGCGATGCCCCACCTGATTGACCTGTTTCATAAGTGTTCTTCCTTTCTTTTATTAAACTGTTGTTATTAATTTGTGTTATTATGCAGCGGGGTTTACATCGATTCTAACGCTATATGTTTTGGGATGCTATGGTAGGTACCATGGCAAAGAAGCCTATCACCCCCCGACGCAGCTCTGCAGGACCATACAGCTCACTAGTGGAAATGTTATTCATGCCGTTGAATACTAGGGATTTGGGAATGATTCTGTCTCATGAGCGGGCGTGTTTCTGTACCACATACATCTCCCATCTCACGGAATTTCCCCTGAGTGAGTAGCCAAATTGAGGGACAACCCGACAGATCCTCTGATCTATCCATGCAATTGGCAGGGCCTCATCCTGTGCCAGGCATGATATAGGACCCACCCTAGCATGCGGTGGTATTACTTTTAACCCTGCTCCCCTAACATCTCCCCTATGGATGCCACACCTACAAGTGCCGTTGGACAAGGGTGGCAATTTTGTAGTGCTATATCATAGCTGAGGGTGGAGTCTCGATACTGAAACTGGTTAAAACTCTCCAACCCCCATTCTATTTATTGTTTATTGTTTATTGAAAATCTAGGATTACAAATACCTTTGAGCCAAGGCTCTTTTACAAAGGTTGCATGTCAAGAGAAATACAAACATTTTTGGCAAAGCTACATTCGTTTATACATAGGCAAACAAAAACATTTTTTTTTCAAAACAGAGATTAAATAACAACACTCATTGGTTCAGATGTTGCATCATAGAAAGAAAGTAATGAGACACTTAGGTTTGGATAAGTTCAGAGATCTGTAAGTAGTAGGAAAGAGGGGTTGGGGAGGGGCAGCAGCTGAAGAGAAGCTAGAGCAGATTCACAGCATTGTCAAAGAGCAGAAGAGAGGGAGGTGGGCCACAGGGGAAGATGGAAGTTAGGAGAGGCAGTCACAGTAACTGGAGGTAATGAGATGAAGATGTAGTCTTGATTTGAAAATGCCCAGTGAAGAGAAGGAAGTGATATGAGTGCTAAGGGCATTCATCCAGGTGGGGGCACGGTGTGCAAAGGATCTTTGACCCAGTGATGTGCGGCATCGAGGAACTTGGAGGAGTTGTTGTTCTGACCCTCTGGTGTTACGAAGATTAGTGATTGGACACTAGGTGGGGAAATATCCAAGATAGTTTTTTTCGCCATTAGACAAGTTAGGTACTTTATACGATTTGCGAGTTGAAGCCATCCTGATTTGGCATAGAGTTCACATGTATGTGTGAGCCGGTGGGCTCCAGTGAGCAGTTGGCAGGCCTTGTTTAGGGAGGTTGTTATGCACCTAAGGGCGGTGGCTGTGGCAGAGCCACAGACTATGAGGCCATAATCTACAATGGAGACAACAGAGCTCTGGATGGCCATCTTTAATGCTGCTTGGGTGAGGTGTTGCTTGTTACGGTAGAGAATTCCAATGCTTGCTTTTACACCTCTGGCGACGTTATAGATGTGGGTCCCATATGACAGACCATGGTCAAGAGTGATTCCTAGGTATTTAAAATATGACACTTGTTCAAGGGTATGACCAGTACTTGTTTTGATATCAAGGGGGTATCGCCTGTGTTTGTTTTGCGAGCTGCAGAAGAGCATTGATTTAGTCTTTTTGTGGTTTAGAACCAGCTTATGAGAAGAGAACCAGTTTTCAACAGATAAGAATGCGAGTTGAAGGTTGTGGGTTAATGGTTCTGGGTCTTTATGTGGGGTGAAAAGCACAGCATCATCAGCATAGAGGATAATTTGTTCTGGGCAGGATTGTGGGAGAGAGTTTAGGAAAGACTGAAAAGTAGGGGACCCAATATTGAGCCCTGGGGGACACCAGAACGGACTGGCTTGGAGTCAGAAAGATTACCTGAGATTTTTACTCTTTGTGAGCGCTGGTGAAGGTAACTATTAAACCGGGGAGAAACCAGTATTCAGCAGCTGTCTGGAGAGTAGGCCGTGGTGGACAGTGTCGAATGCTTTGGTTAAGTCGATGAATACGGCTCCAGTTAGATGGCCTTTGTCCATAGTCTTGTGGAGGGCTCCAGTGAACTCCAGGAGGGCTGTAGAGGTGCTGTGCCCTTGCCTGAAACCATGTTGCTGAGGACATAGGATGTTGTATTTGTCCTGGTAGACTGAAAGCTGGTCGGCTACAATGCGCTCAAGGGCTTTGGAAAGGGGGTGCAGTATAGAGATTGGTCGGTAGTTTCCCAGGATTGACTTGTCACCACTTTTGAAGACTGGTGTGACAATAGCTGGTTTCCATTTGCTTGGGAATTGACTGAGATTAAGTGAGAGGTTGAAAATTCTGGTAAGCGGGTGCAGCACTTCCTCAAGTGTGAGGGATAGCAGTTTCAGGTCCAGTGAGTCTCCATTGGCTCTGGTCTTGGAGATAGCCCTTTTTACGTATTTGTGGACTTCACCTGTTTTGACTTTTTTAAAGTGGAATGGTGGATGGCTTGAGGGGGTAGGGAAGGAAGTTGATTATGGGGGGGTCAGTTTCCGAGAAGAAGTCTGGGGGGAGGACACTACTGAGGTAGTGAAGCAGGCTAGGTACCAGAACAGCATGGCTGTGCGCAACCTTCCTACATGGAGGGTCAGTTATATCTACGTCCGTAAATCTAGCTACCGGTAAATTGTTGCTCAAGTGAATTGAAGTGTTATTATAATTGCTGTACTTTTCTTTCTGTTTTCTAAAAAAGTGTATCTAAGAATATACTCACTATTGAATAGTTGCTCTCCCTGTTCTTAGAATGTTTGGAATATATTGCTATTTGCAATTGAAGTTCTTGTTTTTTGGTATATTGTATTTATGTATCTCTATCTGTTTTTTCTTGCTACCAGGGTGTATCTCTATCTGTTTTTTCTTGCTACCAGGGCTTTGCGGGTCCCTTTAGTTTCTGTCATCAACCTATTCCGACTTTTATCGCCGATTGACTCCTTCGACTGTGTTACAGGTGTTCTTTCCAATTGCTTACACTTTATTTTGCTGGACTCTTGGGGTGAGTACCTCCACATTTATTTTCCTCGGGCCTAAATATGCTGAAGTCCAAGATGGGGGTTAACCTTATGTCATGGAATGTCAAGGGATTGAACCATCCAACCAAAAGGCCAGTGGTCCTCAAGCACCTACTCTCCTTGCAGGCTGACGTGGCACTTATACAAGAGACACATCTTACTGCAAGGAATGTATCGTTGCTCAAAAAATCTTGGGTGGGTTCAGTACTGGCCAGCTCTGCAAAAACAAAGCCATCCTTATTCGGAAGTCATGCCCATGGGTCGTTGATAAGGTACTGTCTGACACGCAGGGCCAATGGATTGTGGCTCGGTTCTCCTACCCAGGAAGTCACGTAATCCTGGCCAATATCTATGGGCCTAACGTGAATTCTCCATATTTCTTCCTGGATATTAATCAGGCTTTCAAATCCCTATCCATGGAGTACCCCCAATATTCTCATCATGCTAGGGGGAGATTTCAACTTAGTAACAGATATATTTGTGGATAAGTCTAAACCAACCCCACAGATGCACTCTAAGGCTGTGCTCACCCTTCAGGAGATAATGAAAGAGTAGGGGGCCGATAGATGTACGGCAGAGAGATCACCCTGCTGGGCGTGATTACTCCTTCTTTTCACCGGTACACACTACTTATAGCTGTATAGACTTTTGGCTTGCCAACATCGCTGCAGCACAGGATGTTATTGCATCTGCAATAGATAACATTCCTGGTCTCCAGCCATGCCCAGGTCTCCTGCGTGTATACCCCCTCAGGACAAACAGGCTCTAGCCCTAGATGACGATGCAACCCTCTATTGATTAAAGAACCTGCATTTCAGGCAATGGTGCGGTCCACTGCCCAGGATTACTTTGCCCTTAATAAAGCAACTGATACTTCCGCAGCTACGGTGCGGGAGGCCTTTAAGGCAGTACTGAGGGGGTGCATCATCGCCTATGTGGCCCAGAGGAACAAGGCCTGATGAGCAGACTTATCCCATCTCTGAGCTGAACTATCTGCCTTGGAGGCCTGGTTCAAACTGACTGCAGCAGGCAAACCCAATGTAGTGGCCCTTTGGAATATAGTCGGGCTTAGGTACCGTATTAATTCAACACTGTATCAAAAGACAGAGTGGTTGATGGCCCAGGCCAAGCATGTCTACTGGGACAGGGGATACAAAGGAGGCAAACTCCTAGCATACCAGCTAAAGAAACAACAGGCCGCCTCACGTATACATGCGCTCAGGAAACAGAATGCAGGAACAGTCACCGACCCTATGCAGATTAATACCTATATGAGACAGTTTTACCAACAGCTTTATAAGTTGCATGCCACTCTGGAACAGAGCCAGCTGGAGACTCAATTGCGGGACTTTTGCTTTAAAGCCGGAGCCCCACGGTTGGTAGAACACATGAGGGTCACGCTTGATGAGCCCTTCACGGAGTCAGAACTTAAGGTGGCACTATCCCAACTTGCTAAAGGCAAATCCCCTGGACCAGATGGTATGACCACTGAGTTATACCAACTCATAAATTTGGAAATCAGTGCCCCACTCCTTGCTGCTCTCCAGCAGGCTCATGTATCTGGTATCCTCCCCGCCCACCATGCGAGAGGCACTCATCACTCTTCTACCAAAAAAGTCGGATGATCCACTGGATTGTGCTAACTATCATCCTATATCCTTGATATCAGTTGATTGCAAAATAGCAGCCAAGATGCTTTCTACCAGCATGATGAACGTTTTACCCTCTATTGGTCACCCGTCGCAGGTCGGGTTCACCTAAGGAAGAGCTGTTTCAGACAACATACGGTTGCTTCTCAACCATAAATGGCTGGCCCTGCACTCCACTACTCCCATGGCCTCAATGGCAGTGGATTTTTTGAAAGCCTTCGATTCAGTTGAATGGCCCTACTTACATGCAGTACTCCAGCAATACGGCTTTGCTCCGTACTTTCAACAGTGGATTCGGGTACTATTTAATGAACCCTCAGCTCGTATTCTCACTAACAAAGATATATCTCAGCCTTTCTTTCTGCAGCGAGGCACCCGACAAGGCTGCCCGCAATCATCACTACTGTTCCTGGTGGCATTGGATCCTCTCATCCATAAGCTGCAGGTCACCAGCGAGATTCAGGGTATTCTGGTAGGGAAGCATGTATACCTAACGGCCGCCTATGCAGATGACTTGCTCATTACACTATCACATCCATGGGAATCACTGCGCCCAACCCTGGATGTTTTGCACACATTCACTGGCTTCTCAGATTTAAAAATCAATCAACAGAAAACTTGTGTTACCCCCTTAAATGCAGCCTGCTCCCAAGATTGTCTTCCAGACCTGGGACTCATCTGGGCCCCCAGCAACCTTACCTATCTGGGTATTCATATACCATTTGATTGGAGGCATATTTAGTCCAGGAATTTCACCCCCTTCTGGTGCAATGAACCACTGAAGTATCTCGTTGGACCCGGTTCAACCTCTGTCTGTCAGGGAAGGTTGCTGCAATTAGAATGCTGCTTTTGCCTGAAGTCACATATTTACTTAACAACCTCCCCATTGCCCTGTCCAAGAAAACCTTTAGACAATTGGACAAGATTATCTCACAGTTCTTTTGGGAGGGTAAGAAACCAAGGTGGAGTGTGCATAAGCTGTGTGCCCACTGGTTCAGAGGCAGCCTAGGACTCCCCTGGCTACAAGAGTATCATTGGTCCTTTTTAACAGCTCAGGCAATTAAATGGTTTCTTCCCACACTGCCCCCCCCCGGTATCGTGAGTCCAACTGGAAGCTTGGGTGCTGTGGGAGACCCCCCCAGGCTTGCTTTTGACCATTCTACCGATTCCTCATAGCCTGCTTATGCCAGTTATGGCTGAAACCAGGAAGGCCTGGTTCCGCCTTATGGCTGCAGCTCGAACCAAAAAGTCTGAGGGTTGGATGCCCTTTTGGTACCTCAATCTCTGGCACCACCATCTTCTAATGATAGATAATGAGCCATTTGACTGGATGCTGTGGGCCAAGAAGGGTATACACACAGTTCAAGACCTATATCTACCTGACTCTACCACCCTCATGTCCTTTGAGCAGCTTAAACTCCGCTGTGCATTGCCATCCCAAGACTTTTGGAAATTTCTGCAGCTTTGAGCTGCAGTACAGTCTGCCTACTGGTCCCAAACGGCTGACCCAAAATGGCGCTGGATCTCTGCTTTGCATTTAAAACCCTCATCCCGGGGACTTGCAGCCAAATTCTATAGTACTTGGCAAGAGGCACAACCAGACTATGCAGAAGACTGTAGGCTTGCCTGGAGCAGGAAACTTGGCTGTCATCTCACATCAGATAGGTGGACATCTTGTCTGCGCCGAGTCCACTCTTACAAAGATGCCAGAAGTCAGCTGTTTCAGCTTACGATCTTGCTCCACTGGTACCACACTCTAGCTGTCCTTCGTAAATGGGGTGTCCTTCCTCACTCTCAGTGCTGGAGGTGCCACAAGAGTCCAGCCCACATCCTTCATGTTCTGTGGCAATGCCCCACACTGGCCACATTTTGGGCCTCAGTGGAAATAGATTGTTCCGGGGTGTTGGGGCAACCTATCAACCTGTCCAACCCCATGCTCCTATTAGGAGATGCCTTGTCCCTAGAACTGATTGCATCACAGCAGAGGGGAATGGGTCCTTGCAGCTTTACTAGAAGCTAAATGGATCCTGTTGATGGCCTGATGACAACCTGGGCCCCGGGCTATCTCCTTATGGCATTCAGCTTTAGCTAGGCTGGCTACCTTTGAGAGGCTCACTTATACCGGCAGAGGACAACTGTCGTTATATTATAACAAATGGGAGGCATACCTCAACTCAGCTGTCTGTCGCGTGCCACCCCCTCCTCCACAAAATCCCCCTGGCCCAGCAGTTTGAGTAACTAAGCCTTCTAAGCACTTGGACTTATGGAGAAGATTTAGGTGAGGAATACAATATTCTTGCCCTGGGTGTAGGTACTCCTCTCCAAGACAATTTCTCTTTATACCTCCTTACTCGGCTTCTGTTCTATAGAACTTATCTATATTGATTATTGCTTTTATTGTCCATATCAATGATGGGAGAATGCAAGCCTTAAACTACTGGTAGTGCTTTCCAGTTCAAATGTTGGATGACTGAAAATGCTATACTCAGTTGTTTGTGAACAATATGTTATATGAAGGAATATCCTGCTGTATTATGTTATGTATCTGATTTACTGACTGTAGTGTTGTCTTATTGGAAAGCAATAAAAACTATTCTATGATAAAAAAATGATCTCCAAGTCTGATAAGAACTCTGGAGGTGGTAACAAATCTGCACACAAAGACTTTATTTGCTATAACCGTAATAAGCCAGATCATATATAGGGGACATAGTGGACATAGCGAAGGGTCTGGAAGGGAGGGTGAGTCTTTTTGCAGATGACACGAAGGTCTGCAATACAGTGGACATGCAGGAGGGGTGAAGAGGATGCACAATGACCTGAGGAAGTTCGAGGAGTGGTCCAAAGAGTGGCAACTGTCATTCAATATGGCAAAATATAGGATCACGCACTTAGGCAGAAAAAAATGGGACAGCAGAGTACTGGATGGGGGGAAGGCTTCTAGAGGTAACAGAAGAGGAAAGGGACCTTGGCATCATCATTACACAGGACCTGAAGGTGGCAAAGCAGTGTATAAAGGTGGTGGCAAGAGCCAGCAGGATGCTGGATTGCATAGGGAGGGGCATCTCCAACAGGAGGAGAAAGGTCATACTTCCCCTGTACAGCCAGTTTGTCAGGCCACACCTAGAGTATGGTGTCCAGTTCTGGAGTCCATACCTCAGGAAGGACATGGAAAGGGTGGAAAGAGTTCAGAGGAGGGCAACAAAGATGGTAAATTGGATCAACCACTTACCATATGAGAGGAGACTGAAGAATCTGGACATGTACTCACTGGAGCAGAGGAGAGAGAGGGGTGACACGATTGAGACATTTAAATACTTAAAAGGTATCAATAAAGTGCCAGTAAGGAGCCTTTTTCAAGTAAAGAAGAGACCTAGTATGAGGGGACAAAGGGGGGGGAATATAGTGGTAACATTACGAGAAACTTCTTCACTGACAGGGTGGTGGACAACTGTAATGGGCTGCTGATGGAGGTGGTGGTGGAGGAGAGGACCATGGGAGGGTTTAAGTGGGCATGGGACAGTCATAGAGGGCTGTTGACATGGGGGGAGGGAGGACTACAGAAAAGGCCCAGTGGGTAACGAGGCAAACTGGGCAGACTAGATGGGCCTGACAGTCCCTTTCTGCCATCACTTTCCTGTGTTCCTATGTTCTTATATTGCAAGAAATTGCCATATTAAGAAAAGGGACACTGGAGCAGATGTGACCTTAGCAATTGCGGCATGTACTTAACAGATGTGAAGGTGGGAGATAAGACTGTGAAGGGACTTATAGACTCGGGAAGTAGACAGACCCTTGTACATAATAAATTGCTAGGAAAACAATGTCTAAAAGGACCAGGTACTAGTGTCATCTGCATCCATGGGGACACTTAATACTATCCCACCAGCCAAGTGACTCTGACTATGAATGGGGTGTCAAACCGAATAAAAGTGGGGGTAGTACCTAAGTTACCTGTACTTGTGATTATTGCAAATGACTTTCCAGGATTTACTGAGTTAATCAATGTGGGAATAAATCCTGATGTTTCAGCAGCTGTAATGACAAGAGCTCAGGCAAAGAAAATCTCAGATGGTGGGGACTCTTTTCCTTTCGCTGATTTTCATTCAGACTTGTCTAAGCAGAGCTCCAAGATCCACAAATCCAGGAAAGAAACATGTGACGCTTCAAGAAACAGTGGCAACAAAAGACTGATGGACATAAGGGGTTAACATATGGAAATGCTGAAACTAAACTGATCACTGACAGTGATTTTCTTTCAGAACATGCTAACCATGTTTCTCTCCAGGGTTATTTTAAGCAGCTGGGGGTGAAACCAAAACAAGGTGAATCTATGTTTAAAAAATGTAATGGGCTACTGTACAGAGTTTGGGTTAAACTTCAGACACAGGACCAGATAGAACAATTGATTATACCACAAAATCATAGATCTGAGTTGTTACATATAGCACATGATAGTCCTATGACTGATCACTTGGGGAGGGATTGCACCCTTGCCATATTGCTGTACAGATTTTACTGGACTGAAATTCATGAAGATGTTGCTACCTACTGTGGTACTTGTGCTGAGTGTCAGAAAGTAGTCCCAGTGACTAAAAAAGACAAGGTGCCCCTGTTGCCCCTACACTTGATAGATGTGCCTTTTGAGAAAATTACAATGGTTGTGGTTGGCCCCATAGACAAAAGTAACATGGGTAATTGATTAATTCTGGTAGTATGTGACTGCTACTCAATACCCAGAGGCAGATCCAGTGCATATTGTCATGGTCCAAAAGTGGCAGCAGAGCTTTCCAAAATTTTTAGCAGGGTGGGAATACCTAAAGAGATTATTACTAATCAGGGTAGTAACGTTGGTGCTGCATTACTGAAGGAGCTGCACTGACTATTAGGTATGACTGCCATAAGAACCTCACCTTATCACCCTCAGGCAGATGGTCTTGTTTAGCATTTTAATCAAACCCTGAAACGCATGTTAAAAAGGTTTGTAAAAGGGGAAGGTAAAGACTAGAACCAATACTTACCTTACCGGCTTTTTGCTTACAGAGAAGTGCTGCAGGCATCTACAGGTATTTCACCATTTGAAATGCTGTATGGTAGACAACCTAAAGTGCCACTAGATGTAAGAAAATAAGTATGGGAAGATAACTCCAATATGTGTGCCCTGGTAAAGAAACTGGAAAAATGTGCTGAAGTCACCCATTGTAATGAGGAAGAGGCCCGAAGCCAGCAGAAGGTGTATTATGAGCATGGGGTAAAAGAAAAAGTGTTTGAACCAGATGAAAAGGTCTTGCTACTGTTACCCACTACAGAAAATAAACTGTTAATGAAGTGACAAGGGCCTTATAAAGTGCTTAGACGTACTGGCACAGTTAACTATGAGACTGAGACCCCTGATAGGAAAAATCCTATTAAGATATACCACGCTAACCTCCTCAAGAAATGAGTTGAAAAAACACCAAAGGCTGCTTTGCTAGTTTTACCAGAAACTGATAAAGAAGTTATTGATGTTGCTTATGATAGACTGGAACAAACTGTAACTGCTGATGCTGTAAAGGTGAAGGTTTCCATAACCTCAGAACAAACCACAGAAATTCATAACTTGCTAAAGACACTTAACAGTACTTTTACCACAGTACCAGGCAGAGCGAAAGGGGCCAAGCATGTAATAGTGACAAGGAATGCTCACCTTATTAGGCAAAAGACATGCAGATTACCAGACTGGTTAAGAGCAGACGTGGTTAAGGAAATACAAAAAAAGAAAGAATTGAGTATCTTAGAAGAGTTGAGAAGAGCTTGGTTATCTCCAATTGTGATTGTAAACAAAAAAGAAGGGAGTGCAGGAATCTGCATTGATTTTAAGAAACGTAATCAAGTGTCAGAATTTGACAGTTATCCTACGCCTGGAATAGATGACTTGGTGGACAGACTGGGAAGTGTCAAGTTTGTCAGTACTTTCGATCTCACCAAAGGTTACTGGCAAATTCCCCTAGCTAAAGAATCCAGAAACAAAACTGCATTTGCCACTCCTATAGGATTCTATCAGTTCACCACCATGCTGTTTGGTTTACATGGTGCTCCCGCTACATTCCAGCAGTACATGGATGTAATTTTATCCCCTCACACTGGTTATTGTGCTGCATATCTGGATGATGTCATGGTGTACAGTTCAAACTGAAAAAGCCACCTGGAACACCTACAAACAGTTATCCAATCAATTAAAAAGGCAGGTCTGAAAATGAATCCTACCAAGTGTGCAGTGGGCATGCAGGAAACCAGATAGTTGGGCTATGTTTTGGGAAATGGAGAAGTTAAGCCAGAGGCTTTTAAGGCAGAAGCTGTAACTAACAGTCCTGTCCCCAAACCAAGAAACATGTCTGGTCAGTTTTAGGGCTGGCAGGTTATTATCTGAGATTTGTTCCCAGTTTTGTTGAGTTAGCTACTCCCCTCACTGAACTCACAAAGAAACGGTTCCCAAATAATGTGAAAAGGATCCCAGAGTGTGATAAGGCTTTTTGAGCCATTACGGCTGCATTATGTTCAGCCCCTGTTTTAAGAAGCCCAGACTCTGAGAAACAATTTCTGTTATAGACTGATGAATCAGAGGTAGGCCTAGGTGCAGTCTTGTGTCAGCATATTAATGGGAAAGAACATCCTATTCTGTACATCAGTAGAAGGTTGCATGACAGAGGGAAAAGGTACTCCACCATTGAAAAGGAATGCCTTGCAACAAAGTAGCCATTGGAGTCCCTTAAGTTTTATTTACTAGGAACTGACTTTTATACTTGTAAAAGATCAAAATCCTCCCTATTGACTTAACCAAATAAAGGATAAAAATTCTAGAATCACACGGTGGTACCTAGCACTACACCCATTTAAATTTAAAGTGATGCAAAAATCTGGGAAAGAGAATGTCAATGCTGATTTTCTGTCTAGATATGGATCTGGAATTCAGAATTCTGAAGACTGAAAAAACAAATGTGTGAGTTTAAACTTCACTATTTGCTGTACTGTTGTTATGGAAAAAAGGATACTGCATACTCACTGAACTGAAAAAGTAATAGGATAATGTTAGATGAGAATGACTAGAAAGTTTTGGAAACCTTTTTTTTTTGTAAAACTGGTTCCCTCTTAAGGAGGGGATTATGTGATAGGGTTTAATATGGCCCTGTCCCAGTTCTTATGCAGAAAGTGTTTAAATGCAAGTGTCTGTTCTATTCTCTCCTTTTCTATCTCTTCTCTGTCTGGCTGCACAACCAGATTTTCTCGTGAGCCCTAGGACTTGATCACCCCGATGGTTTTGCAATTCTCTGCCTCTCACTATTTCTCTACCGTCACTTGCTGTTCTGTCTCCCCCCCCCCCCGCATATCTGCTGGTATAAAAATATTTGTGAATCATTTTGTGGAAATGTAATTGATACTGGGATCCCTTTGTTTGACACTGTATATAGTATAGCCTACCTTGACTTCAGCAAAGCTTTCGATACTGTTCCACATAGAAGATTGATTAATAAGCTGGATAGGCTCAGGGTGGGTCAGAAGTTGGTCAACTGAGTGGCAAACTGGTTGACAGGCAGAAAACAAAGAGTGGTGGTAAATGGTATGGAGTCAGAAGAGATGCAAGTCACAAGTGGGGTACCTCAGGGATCAGTCCTGGGGCCAGTCCTCTTCAGTATCTTCATCAGTGACATTGCAGATGGACCGGAGGGTAAGGTTTGTCTGTTTGCAGATGACACCAAGATCTAAAACAGAGTAGATGATCCAGATGGGGTGGGCAGAATGAGAAGAAATCTGGATAAACTAGCAAAATAGTCAGAAGAGTGGCAACTGGGGTTTAATGCAAAGAAGTGCAAGATCATGCACATAGAGAAGAGAAACCCTGAAGCCACCTATAGGCTGGAAGGGGAGTTGCTGGCAGTCACAATGGAAGAAAGAGACTTGGGCATCATCATCATCCTTGGTGACGTGAAATCATCCAAGCAGACCACTAAAGCAGTACGTAAGGCTAGAGGGATGTTAGGGTGTATTAGTAGAAGTATCACAAGTCGGAAGAGGGAGGTAATAATCCCTCATTACAAGACACTGGTTAGGCCCCAACTGGAGTACTGCATGCAGTACTGTAGGCCACACCTTCACAAGGACATTAACCAAATTGAGGTAGTCTAGAGAAGGGCAACCAAAATGGTGCAGAGACTGCATCAGAAAACATATGAGGATAGATTAACTGAGCCCAATATGTATACCCTAGAGCAAAGGAGAGAGAGAGGTGATATGATCGAAACATTCAAACACTTTAAGGGCATTAATAAGGTGAAAGAGTCTAACATGTTTCAATATAAGAAAAATAGCAGGACAAGAGGACACAGCATGAGATCAGAGGGAGGCCGATTAAGGGGTAATGTGAGGAAGTTCTTTTCCACAGAAAGGGTGGTGGATGCATGGAATGGCCTCCCTCAGGAAGTGGTGGATATGAATACAATGCAGGGCTTCAAAAAGGCATGGGATAGTGGGATAGGCATAAGGGAGCAATACAGATGAGTATGAATAGATAGGCCATTGACAGAGCAAAGGCCGATGGCACATTTATAAGGTAGAAAAAGAAATGGGCAGACTGGATGGGCCTTGTGTTCCATATTTGCCATCAACTTCTATGTTTCTATATTGTTGAAATGACTGCAAATTTAAAACTGTATATAGTTATACTGTTGAAACAATTGCAAAGCTATTTGGAACTCAAGGGGTTAACCTGCGATGCAATTTTTAAGCCTTTTGCGGAGATGTAAACAAGATGTCAATTCTGGGTCACAATGTTCTTTTTGCTGCAGCTGCTGAAACTGACAAGAACATTGTGTGAGAAGCATGCTGTTTTCTTAACAAGTTCTTGCAAAGATTTGTTATAAAAAGAGCTGCAATGTTTTGCAAGAGAGACAGAGATAGACTGAGATTATGAAACTGAGAAGAAAAAGGACTTTGCTTTCTATGTTTGTACTGCCATTGTAAATAGTTATTCTGAACATTTTATCTGTTTTATTTTTCTGTTATTAATAAAACTCTTGTTGCAAATTTTACAACTACTCATGGTTTTCCTTTGCTTCCTGACCTGTGCCTCAATGACAAGATGGTATAAGTATGTACATTACCTCTCCCCTTTGATAAAATGTCCGTTAGTTGTTCCCCCAGTAGATAGCTTATCCTTTTCATCCCTCTTCCTATCCCCTTCCCTTCTGCCTAACCAGTACTCCTCTGTATAGAATCATTTATTCTCAAGTAACTCTATTGCTTTCTGTAAGCCCTTTGAACATTACAGTTATCAATCTTTTTCTGGTTAACATTTGCATTTTCTTAAGTAATTTAGACTTGTATATTCCCAGTGTATTCCTGTTTGACTTGAACCTTGGACTTATTGCTTGTATGTTTGTGGGACCACGTTTAGAGTTGCATTTCCATGGGGTTTTCCCTGGCCAGGCTCCTCTTCTTCTTCATTTTACATATGGTGGTCCATATTTATATGGTTATTTTCTTAAACTGAATACAATTTCAATAAAAAAAATATATACATATAAAACACTACAGTGCCCTTTACTGGCAAGTCTACCAGTAGGGGATCTACTTTACCACAAAATTACTTTCTATTCATTTTATCAATTTCTTATAGATCTCTTATTTTTATTTTGTTCATACTACATAAAATAGTCACATGTGGCCTATCTTCTAAGTGCAATAATACCCTCCGGGGTGGGTGGGTGGTAGGGGCTATACCAGACCTTCAAGGGGCTATGAGACCCTCGGCCAGCAGTGTTGGACATCATTACACCCCTAGGTGGTCTGGTATAGAGCAATGCTGCCCACCTTGTTGGGTATTATTGCTTGCTTAATATGTAGACTTATGGGTGTCTCTTATGGGATAAGAAGGTTATCTCATACTGTTTTGGGCTAACAGAATCACTTTTGCAAAACTACATGAGATAACCTTCTTATCCCATAAGAGACACCTGTAAGTCTACATATAAAGCAAGCAATAATACCCAACAAGGTGGGCAGTATTGGTCTATACCAGATGCCCCTATTCTTCATATTAATATATAATATGGGTAACCAAATTCATAAGAGTTGTGCAAAATGCATTTCCTTTTCATCAAATCCTTTTTGGAATTTCTATTTTAGTTCTGCAGAATTCTGAAAAGTAGTTCTATGTAAACAGCAGATTACGCTATTGGATATATTCGGTGGAATATGCAAGCAATAATACCCAACAGGGTGGGTGGTATTGGGCAATACCAGACTGCCCAAGAGTGTAATGAGGCCTGACACTACAGGCAGAGGGCCTTATAGTCACTGGAAAGCTCTGGTATTGCCCATATGACCCACCCTGGAGGGTATTATTGCATTTAGAAAATGGGCTACATGTTATATTTTTGTAAAAGATTACAAAAAGTTAAAGTAATACTATAAAAATTATTATAAAATGTATTTTTAGTCCTTTTTTGGTAAAGTAGTCCCTGTTCTGTTGTGAAGCCAGTAGAGGGCAATGCAGTCTTTGATAAAGTTTTCTTTCCTGAGATGTAGAAGTGACTGGCATCACCTCTACCTCTCCACTGATGAGTTTAATTTTGGGGATGTGCGAGGTGCTGGGTCACAACTTCACAACTGGAGGAATTGTAGGAAGAAACATGAACAGACTGGAGGATTCTGTTTTTAGATTTTAGTGGATATAGCAGGCCACAGACGGCGTGGTATCAGCCAAGGAAAGTGAGCAGAATGTAGTGGATTTGGCGGGCTACAGACAGAGCAGAGCAGAATCAGTTAAGAAAAATGATTTTTAAAAAGAAGAAAAAATCATTATTATGTTTATTTTGTTTGTGTGTTCTGGGTGAGTGGGAGTGCAGTGAATGCGAGCTGGGATGTTTCCAAGTGGCGCTGAGCACCCGGCATTTTAGTACTACTAGTTTAGGTTATAGAAGCCATTTTGTTTCCCCAAAAGGTGAAAAAATTTAAAACTGTGTCACTGTGTGCCAAATTTGTGTTAACAGTGCTGTTTTGTTGGACAGTTACTTCAGAAGTGCACTCCGGAGGGGGGGCTGTTCTCTATCTCATGGGGGGGCTGCCTCACTCAGCTTAGTGAGTGTAAACAAGCATTTGTCAATGCCGAATGTTTGCTTACTGGCATTGGCAGTGGTAGTGTAAAAGTTACAGAGCTGCGTAATAGGAATGGCAGTGAAGTATTGAACTGAAGCCAACCCCACCACCACCCTGCATAGAGTGACAGGTATCGGGGTGTGCATTTGGGTCATGAGGCATAACGGCCACGCCATTTCACCACACCCCACTCTGCAGAGACTGACAAGTGTGACGTGTTCCTTGGGGTCTTTGGCCCTTATGCACACCCCATTTCATTAGGAAATACGGTGAGATGGGTGCGATATAGGAGAATGGGGTGAAGTTTGGGGCCGAAGAGTCCAAGGCATACCTCGATGCCTCTCAGTGACTGCAGGGTGTGGAATGGTATGAGCATCACAGGCAAGAATCCCAAGTCACACCCTGATTCCTGTCATTCTCTATAGGGTTGGGCAATTTAGTTGAAAAGCCTAATACCTCAGGCATTCGTTGGTATTTTAACTCCAAATTTTCAACATGTTTGTTTTGTTACCCCCTCATGAACAGGGAATATCAGTTTGGTAGCCGAAAGCTGCTTATGCACAGTGACTACGGGATTTAGCACCACAGGTGCAAAAATATTCCGAACAGGCTGTAAAAAATGACAGCTGTACTCTTTCATGGGGAGGTGTAAAAATGGCTATGTTGCAAATGTGTAGTAAAAATATTTAAAAAAATGGTGAAGTCACGAGTGTACATAGAAACTGTGCAATGCACATCCGTTATATAAGTAGGTTGGGGATATTTTATAGCAGATTGTCAGCTCAGGCATTTTGGTGCCTCCGATCATGAACAGTGTCACTGTGATTTTCTTTATCTGTGCCGAACAATGATTTCCCACAGCGACCACGCATCTCTGCACTGAAAGTGTGAAAACACACTTCGGCCATGTTGTGAAAAATGGCAGCTGTACTGTTCATAAGGAAGTGTTGAAAAATGCCACTAGCGAAAATCTGGACTGAAAATATTACCAAGTCATGAACTAACGAGGATGCGTGGAAACTGCACAATGCTCACTCGTAACACAGTCATTTTATGGACTTTTGTCACCAAATTTTCAACATAGACATTTTAAGACCTCTGCTCATGAACAGTGTAACTGTGATTTTCTTAATCTGTCCTAAACATTGCTTTCACACACCAACAGCACCATTGTGCGCTACATGTGTGATAACACATTTTGGGTGACATATGAAAAATTGCAGCTGGACTGTTCATAAGGAAGTTTAATAAAATGGACATGTTGAAAATCTAGAGTGAAAATATTAAATTTGCAAACTTACGAGCATGCATAGGAACTGTGCAACGCACGCTCATAAAAGTCATCTTTAGGCATTTTTTCACCAAGTTTTCAACATAGCCATTTTAAGACCTCTGCTCATGAACAGTGACACTGTGATTTTCTTAATGTGTCCCATACACTGAGTTTGCACAACGACTGCGCCATTGTGCGCTACATGGCTGAACACATTTTGAGTGAGATGTGAAAAATGACAGCTGTACTACTCATAAGAAGGTGTGGAAAAATGGCAATTTTGAAAATCTGGGTGGAAATATTGAAAATTACAGAAACCTATGGCGTGCGTAGGGACTGGCAACGCACGCTCGTAAAACAGTCATTTTTAGGAATTTTTTCACCAAATTTTCAACATAGCCATTTCAAGACCTGTGCTCATGAAGATTGTCACTGTGATTTTCTTAATTTGTCCCGTACATTGATTTCGCACACCGACTGCGCCATTCTGCGTTACAAGGGTGGAAACACATTTTGGGTGAGATGTGAAAAATGACAGCTGTACTTCTCATAAGACAGCGTGGTGAAATGGCAATGTTGAAAATCTGGAGTGAAAATATTGAAATTTCGCGAACTTACGAGCCTGCGTGAGAACTGCTCAACACTGCGCTGTTAAACAGTCATTTTGGATTTTGGCATAAATTTTCAACATGGGGACTTGGGCCCTTCTCATGAATGATGTCACTGTCGTAGGCGGTATTCAGTCCGAAGAATTAATTTCGCGGTCACTGCGCGAAATCACCCGCCGAGGCGAGCAATGCCATGACGATCGTCATGAGAAGAAGTCCAAAACCCATGTTGAATTGGTCATCCCAAAATACCTGAGATATGCAATAAAGTTGAACCCTCCTATCTAGCCCATTATACAGCTTACCGGCAATTCCTCAGTTCGCGGTCGGCTTTGAAGAGTGCAGGCGTGTTCCCGGTCCACGAAGATCGTCGCGCGGAGTCAAGAGGTAAGTATGGGGTGGGGGTGGGGAAGCTGAGAGCTGCATGGTGGGTGCGGGTTGTAGGGGTTCAGGAGACGCCAGCGGAACCGCTTTTGTTTTACAGGTTAAAACAAAAAGACGCCGGTGGGACCGCTTTGCCACGCTGGGGTGGGCTCCCAGCGCAGCACCAGGACTCCGGGGGCGCGCTCAGCCGACGGGGATTGGGCACCGGTCAGCAACATGACGGATTGCCATGCTGGGGTGGGTCATTCCCAGCGTGGCATCAACTATTGGGAGGGAGGGAGGAGACAGGCGCAGTTCAGCCGGCGAAGTTGGGCACCCGTCAGCTATATGCTGCGTCGCGGGCGTGCACGCCTGCAGCTGGGGGAAGCTGGGTGTGAGCAGCTTCTTATCGCTGCTCACTCAGCGTAGCTCCCCTTTCAGTGGAGTACACTGCATTTTGGAGCGTGTCATAGACAGCTCCAAAATGCATTGGCTTACAGGGGCCGCGCCTGCCAGCACAGTGCCTGAATTGGAGGAGGAGATGACACACCTCCGAAATCTCCGATGAAGGCACTATGTTTCTTGCACATGCATGCAAGCAAACATAAAAATGGAAGCTGCTGATTTTGAAAATGTACACTGGCACCAGGATACCAGTGATGGGGTTGGCATGCCTGGTACTTTTTTTTTTCAGGGCTCTAACTGCAACTCAATGTACCCCCCCTTGCATGCTTTGTAGCCAATCGGATTCCTTACATTCTAATGACAATTTTCTAATAGAAAATAAATCCAAATTGTTTGCAGATTTCTGAGTCCTATTCCATGGTTTATGAAAAACCTGGGTTAAAAACATTCTGCTTTTAGAGTTTTGGAATTTCATTTCTGATCACATTCCACATAATTAGGTGGAATTCCCAAAATTCCATGGAATTCTATTGTAAACATAATTTGAAAAATCTTTTTTTTTAACCAGAAGATACACACTAAGCTGAAGCTTGTTTGCAGGTGTGACTTGGGAGCACAAAGAAGTTAAATAATTTGTTTAGGGTGACACAATATGCAAGGGGGGGCTGTGGGATTGAAACCCAGGTCTCCAGGTTTGCAGCTTTGAGCCTTAAACCACTGTGCTACACTGCCTCCTAAATTCTATACAGTTCTAGAATGCATACACCATATACAGTATGTCACGGTGTACAGGATCATAACTAAAGTCCTTAATCCCCCTGTCTATGAACTTTCTGATGACATTCATTTCACAGATTGTATCCTCCAAATTTCTAGGCTGCATTTAGGGTTACCATTGTCTTTATCTTTTGATGTGACTGATTATATGTTTTTATAATACAGTACAAGCCACTTAATTGGGACGTGGATAATCGGGAAGCCTGCTTTATTGGTACATCCCCCTGGGAACAGATTAAGTGGCCATGTATTTCAATGGAGGTGCATTCCTTTTAATAGGACAGGGACGCTGGATATCTGGGATGGATTTAGCCCTTCAGCACTTCATTGAGCCAACATTTTTCACTCCCATTCAGTCCCATTACTTAAGTGTTGGTCCTCTAACACCTAAATGAGCAGACAATTATGTGCTAATCTGAGTTTAACACATATGACGCCTGCTCGAATATCTCCTACTCGCACAGTGCATGGCAATTTTGAGAAATCTCTCTCCCATAAATTGCAGTTCCTACCTCACTTGCAGACAGCGAGTTCTGTACCGAGTGGGTGGGGAAAGAGAACGGGAGAGAGAATCATGCCTTGCTGTTGAGAGACAGAATCACTCCTTGCCACACATCAGGCTTACTTGCAGACAGTGAGTCCTGTACTGAGCTGCTCACCAAGTAACCCCAGCGACCTCCGTAGTTGCTCTACAAGAACCCCCTAGCAACCTCTGTAGCTGCTCCTCAAGTAACCCTGGCAACCTCTATAGTTGCTTATATAACCCTCGCTATCTCCGTAGGTTTTGAAATGATAATGCCTGCTGATCTCTGCTAAGTGCAGTCTATAAATTTTTTTCCACTCTCCCCAATCACTTCAGGTGAGGTAAGCTGTGTAACTTTGGGGGAATACTGGAGTGGTGCAAATGGAAAGCACATCATTAGGAAATCTGCACTTCTGATATACAGGATGGCCATTTAATTGGGAAGAAAGGGTCGCCACCAGGGCATCCCAATTAAGTGGCTTCTACTGTACTTGAGGTTTTTTAAACAAACCACAACACAAACTGCATAAAGTTGCATTCTGCTGTTCTTTTTCTTGCAACATGGTGATGTATAGCTCTAGAATAATAAGGGCTTATGTTCACAACTGAGAGAGCAAGAAACTAGACTATGGTGTACACATATTCTTTTGTTATCTGTAGCCCTAGATTTGTTGTCGTTGCTGCTGTTGTTTGAGTAATTGCTGCAACTGTATGAAACAGATGATGAAAGGTTTTAGAATCAATCATGTGCAACAGTGTTACCCACAATGCAAAAATAGACCATTGTGTGAACTTCATTACAAATATGGAGGATGAAAGATAAGGATGAGGAGATGCTGGAGATGCTTTAGCTGTGTAGTCTGGAATGGGGAAATATAAGGGGCTGAATTTCAAACAAGGATGCTGGACTTGCAACAAAGCCCTGCATCCAGCAAAGTATGCCACACCTGCGGCCAAGGATTTGCCATAAGCTGCACATGATTTTATAACCCAGGAGGTAAGTTGCAATAATACCCTCATTTTACAGCAGCTTCCACCAAAGCTGTGGCACAAGCCCCGTAAACCAGCTCCCTCCATGGACACAAAGGTATGCTTGGGAGAGCTGGTAGAACTGAGCTGTGGCATGGCAAAGGACTTGCAGCAGCACTCATCTTTGAAAATCCTGCTCGTGGCACAGTTAGCCACAAGTCACCACTTGCAGCTAACTCTCAGCCACAAGTCAGATGCAGCGGCCACATCACATTTGAAAATTGGGCCTCAGGTGGAGATCTAATCCACAGGTATACAATTTTATGTGTGTAGGTACTGTATGTATGCATGTATGCCTATATGTATTTGTTTCTTTGTTTATTTCAAAAGCTTTACCATAAAAGACATACTGAGCTGATAACTATTTCTAGTTGTGTCTATGGGGATGTAGTATGGAAGATAGTACAGGAGGAGAAAAAAAATAGTAATAGCATTACAAAAATAATAATCAGTAAAACAACCATGAGGATATTACACTGAAGAATTTAAAAATAATGCTCAAGGATAAAGAGATAATAACTAGGGGGTCACCATAAAAAGATTAAGAGAAAACTCAGGGATGGAACACAGCAGGTACTGTTATGCACTGTAGGTGGTGAAAGCCTAGAAGAGTTTGCCAGAGGCAGTGATACTAGCAGAGACACTAAACATGTTCAAGTCGGGCCTGGACTGATACTTGAGAAATCTGACAGTGCAACAACAAACCACTGTAAAAGTAAAGTTTATTAAGTACAAGTATGTATCAACAAACATATCATGCCAGCCCAGTGGCGTGGGGGGATAAGGCATCATGCCTTACCTCTTGCCATGCCAATGACCCATGTTTGCAGTGCGAGTGGGTTGTCAGGGATTGGCTGGGGTGGGAGAGGATTGAGCATCCAGGGGACAGCTCTCCTCTCCCGGGGAGAGTGGAGTAAAGAGACTGGCACCTGCCTGACACCTAGTGGAGGCTAGGTGTTGGCATGCCATGTCCTGCACTGTGGGGCTTGGAGGTGGAGCAATCGACTGGTATGTTGCGTGCAGAAGCGCATGCAGCTCGGCCATTGTCGGTGTTGTTTTCCTGTGCTGAACTACAGATTACCAGAAATGTATTTGCCACTAATTTCCAAAATATTTTATTATATTTCTCTTGGATTGCTTTCTGCAACTGCCCTCATAGCTTTTTCTAGTGTTCTTTTTTTTCCTTCAACATCTCTCTGTATTCTCCATTATGGATAAATATGCTCTTCTGCACTGACCATACATACTTTTTTCTGTGATAGCTTTCTTAGTCTATATACTACTTTCCACATGATTGCAGTCTCAGTCATACCATTTGTGTAATTTTATATGCGTACCTCCTTGTATACAGCATGTCTCCGGGGTTATTTTTGGTAGGACTAAATGAATTATACTATTACTGTTCTGGAAGAACTCACAAAGCTAAAGGTGGATAAGGCCATAGGGCCAGATGACATCCATCAGAGGATATTAGGGAGCAGTGAAGAGAACTTGCAGCGCCTCTGGCAGCCATGTTCATGGAGTTACTCAAACAGGTGTGGATCTGGAGGACTGGAGGACTGAAGGAGGGCACATGTGGTCTCACTACACAAAAGCAGCAGTAGGGAGGAGACAGAGAACTACAGGCCAGTCAGCCTCACCTCACTGGTGGAAAAGATCATGGAGACACTACTGAAAGGAAGGATAGTGTCACACCTGGAATCCAGGGGTTCCCAGGATCTGAGGCAACATGGATTCACAGCAGGAAGGTCATGTCAAATGAATCAGATTATTTTGATTGGGTGATTAGGGAAGTAAATCAAGGAGGGGTAGTAGAAGTCGCCCACCTAGATTTCAACAAAGCCTTCAACACCATCCCACATAGAAGGCTGGTTAACAAGATATAACCAACTTTGGCAGAGGAAAGTTTAAATATTTTATGCTATGCTATGTGGGGTTGGGGGTGCACTAGTATCTTTGGATTGTATGTTGTTTGCCACAACCTAGCAGCACCCCTTAGAAGAAATGTGAATTCCAGTGTGGAGTAACATAAAAGGTTTGAGCATGCTATTTTGGATTTGTTTGAGTTTGGGGAGTTTGTGGTGCTCCTTCTTAGCATGCTCCCTTTAAAACACCTGTGGAATATCCTTGTTGGGAGCACAGTATAAAGTGAGTCAATTAGTAGCCACTAAGGCACTGGAAAGTTAAACACCTGTGTAAAATCCTTGCTGGGGGCACAGTATAAAAGGAATCAGTTAGTAGCCATTGAGGTACTGGAAAGGTAGGAACTAAATCAAAGGGTCCCACCTTGACGTTGGTGATTTAGCTTACTCAAATTGGAATTCCAGTCTGAAACTAAGAGGACCCTCTACTCACAAGGAGCTTGAAATAAATATAGCCAACTTTGGCACAGGAAAGTTTAAATATGTTATGCTATGCTATGCTATGTGGGGGAGGGGGGTGTGTGCTAGTATCTTTGGATTGTGTGGTTAACAAGATGGGTAGTCTGGGCATGGGAGACAAGATAGTGAACTGGGTTAGGAACTAGTTATCAGACAGCATACAGAGGGTGGTGGTAAATGGGGTACAATCTGGGGAAAGGGGGGTGACCAGTGGGGTACTGCAGGGATCAGTAACGGGACCAGTCCTGTTCAATGTCTTCATTAGTTACATTGCAGAGGGGCTGGAATGAAAGGTCTGCTTGTTTGCAGATGACACCAAGATCTGCAACAGGGTGGATACTCCACAAGGGGTACAGAAAATGAAGAAGGACCTGAAAAAGCTTGAAAGATTGTCAGAGATGTGGCAACTGAGGTTCTCTGCAAAAAAGTGCAATATAATGCACCTGGGTAGAGGAAACCTTGGGGAGAGTTACAGGTTGGGGGAAGAAGCTGACTGTCACCAAGGAGGAAAGGGACCTAGGGATTATCATTTCTGATGACCTTAAGGTATTAAAGCAGTATGAAAAGGTGACGGGGAAGGCCATTGGCATACTGGGATGCATTGGCAGGGGTATCACTAGCAGGAGACTGGAGGTGATGATGGTGATTGTATAAAATATTGGTAAGGCCTCACCTGGAATACTGCATGCAGTTCTGGAGGCAGCACCTGCGCAAGGACATAAACAAGGTGGAGACAATCCATAGAAGGGTGACAAAAATGGTGCAGGGCTTGCACCACAGAACATATGAGGAGAGACTAAGGGACCTCAATATATACTCACTGGAGGAAAGGAGAGAGCAGGGGGACTGACTGAAACTTTCAAGTACCTCAAGGGCATAAACAAGGTGCAGGTGGGGGACCTATTCCAGTGGTCCAGGTCGTGTCTGAAATAGGCATTTCTATGTCTAGTGCACCCAACCCGGTTATCAAAAACAAATAAATAAATGTAGAATAAGTACTAGAACAAGGGCGCATGGTACGAAATTGGAGGGGGGGGTAGATCAAGAGGTAATGTGAGGAAGTTTTTCTGCCTAGAAAGGGTAGTTGATGATTGGAATCGTCTGCCACAGGAATTAGCGGGGGCAAGCATAGTGGAGGGGTTTAGGCATGCCTGCGACAGGCACAAGGGAAGCTTGAGAGGGGAGGGAGTGCTGAAAGGCCATTGATCACATAGGATCAGTGGCCACATACACAATGTATAGGGCCTACGGGCAGACTAGATGGCCCTGGTGGTCCTTATCTGCCTACAATTTCTATGTTTCTATGTTTCATTATATTATTCAATGTAACTGTTTCTGGGGTGACTGCGTCCGCCCTCCTCTTTTCAGTTGTTCTGTAGTAGTACAGATTCCTTTTCTAAACTCTCCACTAAGTGATTCTTAACAGATTATGTTTTCTACTGTAGGGGTCCATTTTAGTCTCCTTTTGTAATTAATGAACATATGTTCATTTGAAAAAGCTTGTCTCTCATTGTCTTTGGAAGCTGTTCACACTGAAATCACATTCTAGAGTTACCACCAGGAGGAAATGGTAACTTTTGCACATCTTATATCAGTGCTGCTTTTGATTCTTTTAAAATTGAAGACATAAACTATACACAAGTCCAAGAGAGTATCTCTATAAGGTGTGAGATAAGTTATGCTGTATAGCCTTCCATATTTCCTCGTACTCTGCCATTCATGTCCCTTAATACATTTTCTGCCAAAAAAGGCATACAGCAGTTTTTCCCAAATTCATTACTTTTCTTATATTTTGCTGTTCTAATCAGAATATTAAAAATACTGCCCAAATGCCAGTTACATAGATACATAGATACATAGACAGTGTCAGCAGATAAGGGCCTACGGCCCACCCAGTCTGCCCATTTGAGCTTGTAAGTTCACTTTATGTTTTCCTAGAAGCCTGTTGCCCCTCACCCCTCACCCCTGACCTCCAGAATTCCTTTATGTCTATCCCATGCATTCTTCAATTCCATGATTGTTTCAGCCCCCACCACTTCCTCTTGCAGGGTGTTCTACTTGTCCACCACTCGTTCTGTGAAGAAATTCTTCCTCACTTTTCCTCTGAATCGTCCGCCCTTCAACTTCATCCCATGCCCTCTAGTCTTGGAACATCTTTTTCCGCTTAAAAATAGTGTATTCCTGCACCCTGTTCCTCCCTGCAAGATACTTGAATGTCTCTATCATATCCTCTCTCTCCCTTCTCTCCTCCAGGGAGTACATATTCAAGTCCTTCAAACCTGTCCTCATAGGACTTGTGATGCAATCCATGTACCATCTTTGTTGCCCTCCTCTGAACCTTCTCTACCCAGTCTATGTCCTTACGTAGGTAAGGTCTCCAGAACTGTACACTGTACTCCAGGTGGGGCCTCACTAGTGTCTTGTATAGTGGAATTACGACCTCCCTTTTCCTGCTGGTGATGCCCCTGCCTATGCATCCCAGCCAACTATTTGCTTTACCTGCTGTCTTGTCGCACTGTTTCCCTACCTTGAGGTCATCAGAGATGATAACCCCAGGATCCCTCTCCTGCTTGGTGCATGCTATATCTTCATCCCCCAACTGATATATTGTGCCAGGGTTTTTGTGCCCCATATGCATTATCTTGCACTTCTTTGCATTGAATTTCAACTGCCAACCCCCTGACCTTTCTTCAAGTTTCTGCAGGTCCCTTCTCATTCTATCTACACCTTCTGGTGTGTCCACTCTGTTACAAAGCTTTGTGTCATCAGCGAACAGGGAAATTCTGCCTTCTAGATCCTGAGCAATGTCACTGATGAAGATGTTGAATAGGACTGGTCCCAGCACTGATCCCTGTGGTACCCCACTGGTCACTCTTCCCTCTGTGGAGTGACAGCCATTTACCACCACCCCCTGTGTCCTGCCACCCAGCCAGTTACCTACCCACTGCACTACTGTCCTATCCACACCCATATTCCCCAGTCTGTGTAATAGCCTTCTATGTGACACAATGTTGCTGAAGTCCAGATAGGCCATGTCCACTGCCCTCCCCCAGTTCCTTTACAATTTTATCTCCGTTCACTATGAATCTTTAGTGTAGTTGGTTCTCCCTTGTACTTGAATATTTACTACCTGGCTAAATTAACTGCTGATGTCCTTCCAAATGTAACTTCATGTTTGTGAGTTGAAACCGCTGTCATTGTAACTTTCTGTTGTTTTGTCACGTACTTTATTTGACATGGACCCTTTGAAAAAGAGCATTTTGCTCAAAGGTTATATTCTGAAATATGAAATAAATAAATAACTAAAAATAAAAAAAAATTGAGTCATTTGGACTCAGAACATGTACACAAAGAAACAAGGTCCTCCCACCTCTTATAATTTGGTATCTTTAAAGGTGGCTGAGAACACTAGGGTTACCAGCCCTTCCTTTGCTCAGCCCATTTTTTCTGTCTCATAGTTGGAATTTCATTACATATATAGCCCTCAAGAAAACATTTCTTGTCTAGTAACCAGATTTCTTGTAAGATTATCATCTCACATGAACATATATTTTTTCCACATAATATCTTCACATTTGTCTTCTAAGCCTGCTATGTTTCAACTAATGATTTTTTTTTTCCTTCTGGCTATCCTGCCAATCAAATTCAATTGTACTGTATCTCATTTTTATTTATTTATTTATTGAAAATGTTTCACCAGGACAGACACACTGAGCAAAAAGATGATCGTCTCATAATGGTAATTAAGTGGTACAAGGGTATACATACAACAATCAATAGGTAGAACTTGGAATCGAACAAAACAAACAATTGTTGCATAGATTAGGTTAGGTGTGGCTAATTACAAACTTATTATATGAGGAGACAGTTCGTAAATGTGCCACAAGGAGGGTAGCATAGCATATTGGATTATATATATAGAACTATACGTGATTACATAAGTGCCTATATCAGAGATTGAATTGAAGTATGATGCACCAAGTTGACAAAGAGAAATGGAAGTCTGAGCTTGGGACCAAGGAGAGGTGACAGGCCTGGATAGTAAATACTTGGAAAGATGAGGGGGTTGACTTAGAGAAGACGTTGGTGGGAATAAGAAGGGATATAGCAGAAGTGTCATGAGAGGGTAAGTGCATGGGTTGTTTAGGGCAATGTATGAGCCAGTCATTTGAGTGAAAGCTGAGCCGCTGGTCAGGCGTGTAAGTAGGAGGGGGTCGAGGGGGGGGAGAGAATCAGTCGGGGGGAGGTCAGGGACAGGTACAATTGGGTGCAAGGAAGTTAGTGAGGGCAGAGGATAGAGAGTGTTTGGAGGAAGATTGGTGGATTTGGGCCAGCAGGCCATTCCAGAGCTTAGGGAGGAGGTAAGAGAAGGCTGATTGGCCTGTGGAGGTCCTGCGGTAAAGGATTACTAATAGCCTGGAGTCAGTAGACCTGAGGACGTGGACAGGGGAAGGCGGGGAAGATAGGGAGGAGATGAGGTAGGGCAGAACGGAACCGAGCCAGAAGTTAGAAACAAATTTAGCACTGTGAAGTAGGCGCCAGTTGTTCAGGGATGGAAGAGCTCGCAGTGATGGGTGCGGGGGGGGCATCGGGGGCGAAGCGGCAGAAGGTATTGAAGAGGGGATCCAGTCTGGCTAAGGTGGACTTAGAGGCAAAGCTGTAAACAACATCGCAGTAGTCAAAGGAGGGTAGAATCATTTTATGGACTATTTCACGTCTCACAGGAAGTGGGAGACTAGTGCAGTTTCTATAGAGGCCGTCTAGCTTAGGGTGCAGTTTTGATATGATGGCATCCACGTGTGTGGAAAAGGAGAGGTGGTGATCAAGTCAAACCCCCAGGTACCTAAAGGAGGGCACGTCTTCAAGGATGGTGTTATTTAGGGTACGGAAGATCAGAGGGGATGCAAGTCTGGATAGTCTCTGTCAAGTGCCAAAAGACATAGAGACTGTTTTCTTGGCATTTAGGGAAGTTGGCTGGAGTTGAACCAGTGTTGTACTTTACTGAAGTTGGTCTGAAGATTAGAGTGACTTCTTCATAGGTAAGGCCGGAAGTAAAGAGGACCGTGTCATCAGCGTACATGCGTATAGAGGTAGTGGAGCAAGCCTTTGCCAGATCATTTAGTAGGATGGAGAAAATAATGGGGCCAAGGACTGAGCCCTGGGGGAAGCCAGTGGTAATAGGGAGCGGGGGGGAGGTGCAGTCAGCTATTTTTGTAGAATGGGTTCTATTTTGTAGGTAGGCACTGAACCAGTTAGTGGCAGATGCTGATAGACCAGCCCCTGATAGGCAGGATAGTAGGAGGGAGTGGGATACCATATCGAATGCTTTGGCAAGGTCGATGAAAATAGCAGCAGTAATTTGTCCTTTGTCCATCCCAGAGAGGATGGAGTCCATGAGTCTTGGTAGGGAGGTGGTGGTGGTAGAGTGATTTTTTTCTAAAACTGGACTGGAACGTAGTGAAGAAGTTCATTTCAGAGAGAAAGTGGGAGAGTTGAGATAGTACTAGGTGTTCCTGGAGTTTGGCGAGAGTGGGGAGGAGGGAGATGAACGGTAGTTAGCAGCGGAGGTAGGATCACCTCCTTTTGGTAGAGGTAGGATGGTGGCATGCTTCCACTCTGTGGGAAGTGATTCAGTGGTGAAAGAAAGATTTAGCAGGGCAGAGAGGGGAGTAGCGATGGCATGGGCAGATAGGAAGAGGAGTTTGTTGTCGAGACCATCTGGAGATTTACCTTTGGAGGGAATCAGGGAGTGAAGGGCATCTAAGGTTTCGATGGGGGAGATGTGCCTGAAGGAGAAAGGGTTCTGGCCAGGCGGTAGGAGGGGGTAGCTGTCTGTGGAGTGGGTGGGGTTACAGGTGGAAGGAATGCCAGGAGGGTCTTAGTACAAGTAGTGAAGTAGAAATTGAACTCGGAGGCTACCATCAGGGGGTCGGAGAGTAGAGTCTCTTGGGTGAGAAGGAGGGGGGGATTTGTTGTTGGGGGGGAGAAAAGGGAGTTGATGACTTTCCAGAATTTAGAAGGCCTCCCAAGATTTGCGTTAAGGGTGTTGTTAAAATATTCGGCCTTAGCTAAGTGGATGCTCTTTGTGCACTTGTTTCGGAGCATGCGGTAGGTGATACTGTATTGTCGCCTGGGAGGAGCGTGGATTTGTAATTATGCCACGACCTGTCACGGCTTGTTGGCAAGCTATCAGCTCGGATGATATCTAGGGAAGGTGAGACCCTCAGACCCTAGCACGGCTCAGAGGGGTATGTTTGTCCCAGGCGGTAAAGAAGATGTTCCAGAAGTGGGTAAGGGCAGCATCCATGTTGGAGCATCTTAGGATTGGGTCCCAGTTAGAGTGAGTTGGCTCATCCAGGAGAGGGGAGAGGTTTAGGGATTTATATGACCATTGGAATATAAATTTGGGAGGGGATTTAACTCAATGGATTTTGCGGACCAAGTAGGTCAGGTGGTGGTCGCTAATGGAGTCAGAAAGGAGGCCAGAGCTGACGATGTGGTGAGGGTGGGAGGAAAGCGCCCAGTCAAGAAGGGAGTGGTTTCCGGTCTTATGGTTTGACCATGTAGGCTCCATAATGGTTTGGGTAAAGTTGAGGGCAGATATCTTGGTTCTGATTTTGTTAAAAGCAGGGGCTGGCCAGTTGTGGTTAAAGTTACCCATGACATATAGTTCACCCAACTGGGCAAGAGACATCAGTTGGCTCAGAAGGTCGGTGACTGTTGTAGCTGGAGTGCCAGGGCAGCAATAAATACCAGCCACAAAGATGGGTAGTGAGGAAGTAGGGGACAATTTCAGCATAAGCAACTCATAGGCTTTGGGTTCAGCTTTTGCGAGAGAGACAGAAAAATGTAGGGCTGCGCTGGTGTAGATTGCCACCTCTCCACCTCTGGTGGGTCGGTCTTGCCGAGTGATGGTGAACCCTGGAATTAGTCATGGTTGGGTCTGGGAGGTTAGAGTTTAGCCAGGTTTCAGATCGGATGACTATGTCAGGGACATGGTGGGCGGATAGAACCTGGAGCTGATCGAGCTTGGGGGCTAGGCTACGAATGTTTAAATGGAGTAGGCGTAGTCCTCATATTCAAAGGATTCCTCATCACTGTCTGAGTCTGAGTAACTAACTGTATCCTCTTCTAGCTTAAATTCTATGAGGCATAAAATATTGGTAATGTGTTAGCCTTTTTGTTTTCTACTCCTGATTTCTGGGCTTTCCCTCCAAATGGCAAAAGCATCCTCCACTCCTAGTGAATGTGAAATTTTGATCAGCTTGGTGTATTCTGTAATTTATTTCTAATTTTATGGTGGTTGTTTATTAATGTTCACTTTCTACTTATTATCTCCTCTTCTTTCATTATTTTTCTCCTTATCTAGTTTCCTCTTTTTACCTGTAATCCCTGTTTTTGGTTTTCTGGGTAGAGGCTCAATTTTTATTTCAAGGCAAATACCCATGGGGATAAAATCTGCCCTGTTCCTGTATAGTTTCCTCCTTATTTCAGGATTATGTAACATGAGCCATACAATGCCCAACTTTTCCCCTGATCTACAGTATATCTGTAGACGAATGATAAGTCTGTCCATCTGAACTTATTCCCCATGATACCATTATAGAGATGATATTGTATATCATAATCTTTAGTGGCTCTTGGCTTTCAGTTCTTAACATGGGCACCCCTTTCATGTATAATGTAGCACTTTTTCTTCTCTGTTTATTTGATTTACTCTGTATTTTCTAGCTTCAGTGTATGTTTCGACTTACTGTTATATATTTATTTCCATTCTTATTTAAATTTTCCTTTTTATTCTCAGTTGTTATGTCTTTGTGGTCTTGCTGTCATTTTACCTTTTTGTTTAGCCTCTTACTTTTCCATGCATCAGTGCATACATTTTACAGGTCTTTTTTTGGTTGCACTTTTTTTTATTTTAATTCTTCTATTTTATTTGACTCTTTCATAAGTTTAACTGTGTCACCTTCCTCATATTTTGCCACTTTTTCTATGGTTCTTTTTCTTTTTTTTTATACTTCTATTGTCCCATTTGTGTTTTGGACTAATCACCAGGCTTGTTTTCTCACTTGTTCTTGTTACTCTTTATTTGCATACTTAGTTCTCTGCCAAAAGCATGGTTCTCAACTCCAAGAAGAACAAGTTTATGATGATCTCTGGTCTAAGAAAAGCCCCAGTCATGGGCAGATCCCTCTCAGACAATCTTGGTAACATCATAGAACAAGTCTATGAATTCAAATGCCTTGGACTGTACTTAGACCCTCACCTGACCTACAATATCCATATTACCAACCTCATCAAGAAAATTTATTTGAGGCTAGGTCACTTATACAGAATCAGAAAGTTCCTTATCCCCATCTCCAGACTACACCTTTCCAGCTCCATTCTCCTGCACCTCCGTGATTATGGCTCTATTGTCTACTCCCCCCCCTCGACACATCCCTCTTTCCTCCAAACTCAAGACTACATACAATAATATCGCATGCTTCATGACCAGCCTACCCTGGATGACCCATCACTGCACCCTCTATGCCTCCCTCATCTGGCTCACCCTTGAAGGCAGGTTCCAACTTAAAATGCTCTCTTTCCTACACAAAGTTCACTGTAACCTACTGCCATTCAGCATTAATCCCCTTTTCCCCTTATCAGTTCCCAAGTGCATTACAAGAGGGGCCACTTGTCATATCTTCTACACCCCTTTTTACTGCACCAAGCATGTGCAGAACTCTATCACATACAAGAGCCCTAAGTTTTACAATACACTGCCCCCTGAACTTCAAGCATGTAGTTCAATTAGCTCATTCACTTCCTTCCTCAAGGAACTCCTCCTCCAATTCTCCAATTGTGCCTGCCCCAGTAGGCAACCCCCCTGAATGCCCACTAACCCTTGAGTTACCTTAGAGTTTATTTGTATCTGTTTATTAGCTCTTTTGTTGTGTGTTCTGTATTTTTTTTCTAATCTAGATGATCCTGACATATGCAGTGTTCTTATTGTAAGTATCATAACATTTTGCAATTTATTTTTTTTTTTTTACCTTTTTCTCTGTATCATCAATTTTCTGTACCACTGGATGTTTGTGAAAACAGGCATTTTTACTCGCATACTTTCCAGTATAAAAAAAAAATTGAATTGAATTCCACTAACAATGCTAGAAGTGAAACCATTTGGCCTAGGTAGCCATTGTTATGTTGCAGTTCTATTTTTACCTTCCCCTTATAGGCCTCATTAGCACCCCTCTCCCCTCAGAACACTGCCCAGCTGAGAAGCCTGTAACAGGGGACTGCAGAGATCCTTAAGAGGTAAAGCCTCCTTCCGTCCTGCCTGCTTGTGGAGAGGTGTTACCTGTCGGCACCGACTGCCCCACCCACTCTACAGTTATCGTTGCTTACAGGTCAAAATGACCTCCCCTTATTATTTCTAAGTGACCACATTTCCATTTGCAGCTTATAATCTTTGACCACTCGGGGTTGCTGCTGTGCCCCTCTAACCACCACTCTGTTCACTTTCCTTATCTCCAATCTCTATATGCTACTACTGGTTTCTGGCCACTAGAAGTCACTATAGCACCCTCCTAGCCCCTGTTTTCTCCACTCTGCATCCCTCCTAATCTCTACATCTTCCTTTATCTGCTATTGTTTCCTGTGGGTCTCAAACCCTATACCACTGACCCCAAAGTCAACAGCTCTAGCACTAAGCCAACAAATCAGGCCATTTACTCCCTCTGTTCCACAGCTCTTAAAGCTTCTTGCTCCATAGTCAGCTAAAAAATAGTTTTCTGCTGTCCCATACTCTGTACACTTGACACCAAAGTCAGCAGCCCTACCACTAGGCCAACAAATCTTGATATATTTCACTTTGTTTTTTAAAGCTCTTAAAGCTTTCTGGCTCCATAATCAACTAAAAATACTTTCTGCTGTTCCACTTCAGGTCTCAAACCCTGTATGTTTGACACCAAAGTCAGTGATTCTACCTCTACGACAGCAAGCTAAGATAAAATTCTCTTGGTATTTAAAGCTCTTAAAGCTTTTTGGTTCCATAGTCGACTAAAAATATTCCCTGCTGTTCCACCACAGGTCTCAAACCCCGTACCTCTGAGGCCAAACTCAGCAGCCCTACCGGCAAGCCAAGATAATGTTCTCTTGGTTCATAAAGCTCTTAAAGCTTTGGCTCCCCACCCAGCCACTTTGTGCTGCCCCAAGACTACCTGGCACCATGAAAGCTCACCTCCACCTTATGTGTCTCATCTTCATAAGCATCCCAAGACTCACCTCCCACCAGCCAGACCTTACCCCTTGCCTATTGTCGACTGCACCCACCTACCTCACCAGTATAATCCATTCACCCCCAACCATGTCAATGCACCCTGGACCCTTGCACCCACCCCCTAGCTGCCCCCATCCTTGCCACCCACCCTGGCTCTCTTTGGCTCCACCACCTCTGTGTCTTTCTGACCCTCCAAATACTGCCCATCCCTTGCTTCCCTACTGCTTGCCCTGCCTCTCAATGTACTCCCAAAAAGCTAACAAACTGCCACCCCAGGGCTAGAACCTTGGCCATTCATTACTCCTCTCTTGTAATATCTACCCCAACCCAGGCCCTGCCCCCACCAGTCCACCAACCAGGTCCAATGGACTCTGCATTGCCTCTATGAACTTATGTAGCCTGCTGAAAAAGTTTGGTGCCATTCAGTGCTGGGTCATACTACACCAACCAGACATCATAGCCCTAGTAGAAACCTGGGTAACTAAGGCCACCTCAGACTCCTTTGTCTCCTTTCCAGGCTACACCCTATTTCAAGAGGATCGAGCAGGTAAACGTGGTGGTGGTTGTGCTTTTTACACTCGTGACACCATCATTGGCCACACCCTACCTGCCCCAAGCTAGTAGACAGTGCCCAGGCCCTTACCCTCAAACTTACCCCAGACCCATTCAACAGCCCACTCTATCTCACAGTCTCCTACATACCCCCAAGGAATCATACCCCAGCAATATCGTCTCTCACCGAATATCTCTCCTCCCTCCCACATAAAGCACAAGTCTTAGTCGGAGACCTCAGCGTGAACTGGCTCAGTCCCTCTGCCTCACCAATAAGAGACACCTTCGCTGCATTAGACCTGACCCAACTTGTCTCCCAACCCACTAGACGTAACCAATCTACAGGGACTTGCACCCTCCTAGATGTCATTGTCTCCAACCATCCCCAAATATTCAAGTCCTTCCGGACTCCTTCAGCTCACCACTTCTCTCGCCTATTCCTCTGGTCTACCCCCACTCCGAAGCATGTAGCCCAAGCCACACACCGTAGGCGTCTCTGCCCAGGCAGACTGAAAAAACTCAAACAGTTCCTCGCTCACATTGATTGGTCTCCCATCTGCCACGCAACCAACATTGATGCTGCCCTTGACCTCTTCTCACAAGCCTTTAACAAGGCCTGTGATCTTTTTGTTCCCGTCACCATGATCCGCTCCAAAAGGCAAAACATGCCTTGGGTCACCTCTGCCCTACTCCAGCTGCTCAAGGATAGGGATAACCTCTGGCATATAGCCACTGAGACTGGCCGGATAGCTGGCAGACAGGCATATAATGCTGCACGTAACAGGTGCACGTGGGCCATCCAAAAAGCCAAGGCAGACCACTACCAGGCCGCCCTCACCTCCTCATGGGGGTGTGTCTGGAACTTCTGGAACAATATAAAAGAAATAAATTAGAAATCACTCTCCCCCAGCCCAACTTATGGTCAATGGCTTCACCTTTACTGACCCCATGGACATTGCCAATTGCCTTAACTCCTCCTTTACAGATCTTAGCCCAATCCCCCTGAGGAACTTTTTTGACTCAACCACAGACCCACCACCCTCAGATCCTCAGTGCCCCTTGTTCTATCTACACAAAGTATCCATCCAGGAAGCCAGACCGCTCCTACTTAAAGCGCTAAACAGCAACAGTCCTAGCAGCGACTCCCTGGATCCAAAAATACTCCAGCTGGTCTTGGATGATGTTCTGGTCCCACTCACTGACCTACTAAACTGGTCTCTCTGTCTGGAGCAATTCCCCACAGCATGGAAAACAGCTATAGTCACACCTAGTCACATAGGAGGTGACAGGTCTAGCCCCAGCAACTATTGTCCAATCCCAATCCTTCCCCCCCTCTCCAAAGCCTTAGAAAAAGTGGTGGCCACTCAACTAACCAAATATCTTGTAAAATACAACACTCTTTACCCAGAACAGCATGGCTTCCACACTGGTCACAGTACAAGTACAGCATTAATGGAGTTTTCCAACTTCCTGCTCTCCTCCCTGGACTCCAGTTCCCTAGCTGGAGCAGTGTTCGTTGACCTCTCTAAGGCCTTTGACACTGTCTCCCACCCCCTCCTAATAAATGCCCTCAACCACACAGGTTTCTGTGCTGGCCCCCTTGCCTGGTGCGCAAGTTACCTAACAGCCCACTCCCAGCGTGTCAAAAACAATGGAATACTCTCAAAAACCCATCCCATCCACTCAGGGGTTCCCCAGGGCTCTATCTTAGGCCCACTACTCTTTAGCCTCTACCTAAACACCCTGCCCAGTGCCTGTACTGGCAATATTCTCCTGTACACCGATGACACCATTATTTATGCTGCCCACAGAAATCCCACCTCCCTCCAGGACTCCCTTCAACGCTCCTTCAATGATGCCGGGAACTGGTTTAAGGAGAGCCGACTAGTCATTAACCTCAAAAAAATGAAGGCAATGCTCTTTGCCCACCACCAGAACAAAGCCAGCAACAACCCACTCCAAATACTCCCCAGCACTCATCAACTACTTGAACAAGTTTTCTCTTACAAATACCTTGGGATCACCTTTGACTCAGCCCTCACCTTTCATGCCCACATTTCAGCCCTCGCTTCCGCCGCTAATGCTCGCCTTGGCATCCTCTACCATCACAAGGACTGCCTCCCACCTGATGCCCTCAGACTTTCTGGCTCAAAGGTTGTAAATCTGATTATACAATAAATAAATAAAATAAATAAATATTTCATGTAGGGCTGCTTACATGAGTTTCAGTTCCACATCACAATTTTTGAGGATATTTCCCATTTTTATTTGTATTTTGAGTTTTATAATTTTCCTCTTACTCTGCCATAGGATTAAACCATACATGCATGCTGTCAGGCAGAGCTACAGTGAGGGGTTGCAGACTAAACATGGCTACATACCGGGAAAGGAACAACTCAAACGTCTGCAGAAATGAGCTTCTGAGTTTATTCTGCTCACTCCTTTCCCTCATTCCTTAAGTCTTGATAATATCTATGGCTTTATGTTCAGCAGCAGTTTAATTTTAATTTAGCTGGGTTTGTGTTTTTATGCTGCACATCTTTGTACTAAGTTTTTTACTAACTGCTGCTCACTTGTGTTTTTTGTCCACTTTTACTTGCTGCACTTGTCCAGCTCCACTGTCTATAGTATGTTTTTCTAGTCTGGTTTTCTCCTTTTCTCTAATTACCACAAATAGTGAAAGATCAAAATTAGTAGAGATAGGCTGATCAACAGTAGCAGTAGTAGTAAAGTAGTAAAGTAGTAAAATTAATTTATTTTTTGAATCTCAGAATTAACAATATTTGAGCATTGCTGCTCCTTTACAAAGGTTCCACATCAAAGTATTACAGGTAATTAGACAGAAGAAGCACAAGATACAGTTCATAAGACAGTGTTAGAGAATAATTATTAATGCAGGTAATTAAGCAAACAGAATCACAAAGTGCATTACATAACCCAGAGAGGATGGAGATAACAGTGTTTCTGGGATTAAAATGAGCAGACCAATACAAGTTAAGCAAATAATTAACTATGGTAGGATAAATACAGAAATACAAGAATTAGACACTTAGTTTGTGCTGAATCCCAGAGATTAGGAAAGACAGCCCTGAACAGGGAAACTGAGTGATAAGGGGTAGGGGGAGGAGGAAGATTGTGAGGAGAGGGAGCAGGGGAGCAGAGAGTGGGAGCTGATTGCAGAGGAAGGAAGGGGTATCAGAAGAGTCAGCGGAGCAGGGCAGGATGTGGGAAATCACAAGGTTTGGAGGAGGAGCAAATTAGAGGGTACTGTCATTTCTGTATAGAGAGGAGGTGATCGTTGCAGGGTGGAGAGACAAGCATTTTTTGGAGGGGGATGAAGTGCAACAGATAAGTCAGACTGGGCAGATTTCTGAACAGCCTAAGGAAGTGGGATCACAGTTAAACTTGCTGCATGAGATGAGGTGTGTGCGTAGTTGGGCCTTGAACAGGCCAAGCTTTGATACAGAAATGAGAGCAACACTAAGAGAATTTAGCCAGAGGGGGTCCTATACCCAAAGGACCGCTGTGTTTGGGTTGTGTGATGAAAAGGGACTTGAAAGGCAGCTTTACTTGTGTCTCTGGTTAGTCTAGGGTTGACAGAGGGCCTAAGGAGAGCCTGCACACCTGTGGGAGCCAGGCCAAGGGTGGCTTTTTTCGTAAGCAGGCAAAACTGGAATTGGATTCTGTTCCTGAGATTGAGCCAGGCTGTGTTAGAGTAGAGCACATATGTATGGGTTAAATGATGGGCCCCAAGTACAAGCTAAAAGGCTTTGTTGAGACAAATTTTATTTGCTTAAGCTCAGTATCAGAAGCAGCTCTATAGACTACTAGACCGTGGTCTGTGACAGACAGAACTGCACAAGATACCGCCATTTTGGTAGCGCTGTCAGTAAGGCAGTGGTTGTGACGATAGAGTTGGCCCAGTCTGGCATTAGTTGCCTTGGCAACATGGTCAATATGCAGCCCATAAGAAAGTGAGAAATCAAGTGTGACCCTGAGGTATTTGAAATTGATGACTGAGCCCAGAAGGTCATTGCCACGATTGTGTATCTTGAGAGGATAAGCCTTATATCAGTCATGGGAGGAGGTGAACATCATTGCCTTAGTTTACTTATAGTTCAGTAATAGCCTGGAATTAAGAAACCAAGCCTCTACCACAGTAAAGTCAGCTTGCAGCTGTTTTTCAAGCAGATCAGGTGCAGTCTGACATGTATATAGCACAGTGTCATCTGTATATAAGAGCATGTTGTATTGGCAAGCTTTGGGAAGGTCATTTAGGAAAAGTTTGAATAGCAGCGGTCCAGAATAGAACCTTGGGATACTCTTATAGGAACAATTTGATGGTCAGAGAGAGCACCATGTATTTTGACCTGCTGGGTTCTCATGGAGAGGTAGCTCCTGAACTAGCCTGGGGATACAGAGGAGATTCCAGTGTGGGCTAAATGACTGGGAAGTAGATCATGATTAACTGTATCAAAGGCCTTGGTGAGGTCAATGTAGATGGCCCCCATGAAGGACCCCTGGTCCAGAAACTCATGAATGTAGCTGGTGTATACTACAAGGGCTATAGTCATGCTATGCGCCTTGTGGAAACCATGCTGCTGCTGACACTGAAGTTGGTATTTGGTTAGATAGTCAGATAATTGGTCATATACTATTCTTTTGAGGGCCTTTGATAGGGGTGGGAGAATTGATATTGGCCGGTAGTTAGAGAGATTGGATCAGTCACCACTTCAGAATACAGGGGTGACAACTGCAGCTTTCCAGACTTGCAGAAATTTGCCTGTGATGAGTGACAAATGAAGGATTCTGGTTAGAGGGGAGAGTAGGACATCCAAGGTTTGGGCAACTAGCTTGAGGACAAGCGAGTCCCTACTGAAGCTGAGTTTTTTTGAGGACTTGTTTTAGGTATTTGTCAGCTTCAGCTAAGGTAATGGCCTTGAGGTGAAAGGGGGGGTGGGGACATGTTAGTGGGTGAAAGGGTGTTATTGTCAATGTTTGTTCCTGGGAAGGGCTCCATGAAGTCAGTGGGAAGAACACTGCTAAGGTCGGTAAAGGCCTTCTTGAAGGCATTAGCAATGTCTTTGTGGTCTTGGGTGACAGTTCCACTGTTGTTGTTTAATGTGGGAGGAGCTTTGATGGCCTTCCCCATAAGGGATTTAATGTTATGCCAGAACATACGACTGTCACCCCAGGAGCTGTTTAGTTCATTTTTAAAGTGTGCACTCTTGACTAAACAAATATTTTTGCTCAGTATTTACAAATGAAGAGGGGGAGGTACCTAAAACAAACAATAGAAACACTCTGGATACAGAAGTTACTCTTAAAACTGAAGGTGGACAAAGCAAAGGGGCCTGATGGGATTCATCCAAGAATTCTAAAAGAACTAAGAGTAGAACTAATGACACCACTGACTACCCTCTTTAACAAATCATGGGAGGATGAGGTGGTACCTGAGGACTGGAGGAGGACAGATGTGATTCCCCTTCACAATAGTGGGAGCAGGGCTGAAGCAGGAAACTACAGGCCTGTTAACTTAACCTCATTGATAGGGAAAATGATGGAATCACTTCTGAAGGAAAGAATTGTCGAGTACCTAGAGGCCAGAGGGGTACAGGACCCAAGGCAGCATGGATTCAGAGTGGGAGGTCATGCCAGATGAATCTAATAGATTTCTTTGACTGGGTGACCAAAGTAGTAGATCAGGGAGGGGCTGTGGACATGGCCTACCTAGACTTTAGCAAGGCATTTGACTCAATCCCACACAAAAGATTAATATACAAGTTAGCCAGCCTGGGAGTGGGTCCCAAGATGATAGCCTGGGTAAAGAATTGGCTGGAGAATAGGACACAGAGGGTAATAGTAAATGGAGTCCACTCTGAAGAAAGGGGGGTTAGTAGTGGGGTACAGCAGGGTTCAGTATTAGGACCAGTCATCTTCAATGTCTTTATAAGCAACATTGCAGAGGGACTGGAAGGAAAAGTATGTCTCTTTGCAGATGACACAAAGATCTGCAACAGAGTTGATGCACAAGGTGGGTGGAAAGGATGAGAAGGGACTTGGCAAGGTTAGAGGAATGGTCTAACGTATGGCAGCTTAGATTCAATGCTAAGAAGTGCAAGGTAATGCACCTGGGAAACAAAAACCCAGGGGAAGAGTACACAATGGGGGGTGAGATACTATCAACAATAAAAATGGAAAGGGACCTGGGGGTAGTCATATCAGATGACTTAAAGGTGGACAACCAATGTGAGAGGGCAGTAAGGAGGGCTGGGGGGATACTGGGATGCATGGGGAGAGGAATCACCAATAGAAAACAGGAAGTTGTTATCCCTCAGTACAGACAGCTGGTGAGACCCCATCTGGAGTACTGTGTGCAGTTCTGGAGACCCAATCTCCACAAGGATATAGACAAGATGGAAGCTGTCCAGAGGAGGGCAACTAAAATGGTGCAGGATCTGCACCAGAAGACATATGAAGAGAGACTAAAGGAGCTTAATATGTATAGCCTTGAGGAAAGGAGGGAGAGGGGGGACATGATAGAAACTTTCAAGTACCTCAAGGGAATCAATAAAGGCCAAGAAGGTAGCATATTTTAAAAAAAGTGGTGTGCAAGAACAAGGGGGCACAATTTGAAGATGGGGGCGGCTCAGAGGTAATGTAAGGAAGTATTTTTTTACAGAGAGGGTTGTGGATGCATGGAACGGCCTTTCGGAGGAGGATGTGAGTCAAAAACAGTGGCTGAATTCAAGCATGCATGGGACAGTCATAAGGCATTTCTAGGAGGTGGGGGTAGAAAGAAGTAGGCTGCTGGTTAACTAGGATCTGCAGCTTATCCATTAGGTAGGGAAATGGGCAGACTGGGTGGGCCAAGCGGTCCTTATCTGCCATCAAATTCTATGTTTCTATGTTTCTATGTAAGCAGATGGCACTGGTACATTTGCTCCGGGTGGTTTTGTAATTTGGCGGTCAATAAGAGACCCAGTACTTTAGACCTTGTGCCACAGATTGTCCCTAGTCTTCATTTGTTCAGGGAGGGGAATGAGACACAGGACTTATTGGACCCCTTGATTTTTCTCTCTTTGACTGGTGCATATAAGTCACAGGAAGTATTAAAGATATTGATAAAACACTCAAGTGCTGTATCAACATCAACCACACTATCGATGGCTGACCAGTCTTGTGAGCTGAGGTGGGTTTTCAGTGAGGCAAGTTGACCCTTTTACAGCACCCACAAGAAAATTGTTATAGGAGGGGGTTTAGGAGCCTTATTGGACAAGGTCCATGTGACAGGGGAGTGGTCACTGATGGCATCAGGAAGTACCGTGGTACGGGATATTCTTTCTGGCCTGTTGGCTACTAACCAGTCTATCAGTGTGCTAGTGCCCGGTCAACAGTTTGTCCATGTAGGGGATTTCACCAATTGGAACATATTGATGGTTGTGATGGCATCTTTATACAATGCCACCTCAGGGAACAGCCAATGTATATTGAAGTCCCCCAGCACCAGAATCTCCGAGGTCTTCCAGAGGTCAGATAGGAACTCTAGTATAAGCTTGAAACCTATAGAGTGTTTTTTTATGGGGGATGTATACAGACACTAAGCAGAGGCATTTACCTAGTGCCCTGAGATGCAGCTGTAGGGCAAGCAGCTGGGTGCTGTTCCTAGTTGGGAGGTTGGGGAGAGCCTTACTTTGAAGGGTACCTTTGATGTTAATAGCACATTCACCTCCGTACTTACCCTGTCAGTCTAGCTTGTAAGAAGAATATCCTTCAGGCTGGATTGCCCAGTCAGGGGTTCTCGGGGTAAGCCAGGTTTCTACAATAGAAAGAACATTGGGTTTATGCTGCTCCACCCACAGCTGTAAGGAGAAATACTTGGCCAATAAGCTGCAAATATTGATGGACCTGATTTTTAGTCCACCAGTTTTATTGACAGATGCAAGTATTTTTGGACTTACCCTGGGCCCAGGGTCTGGATGGATGTTTCCTGAGAGCAATAAAAGCAGCCAGGCCAACCTAAGGGTGTGAAGGTTTAGTAATTTTATTACATCTGAACTGTTATGGGAGGTCATTTTGTATTTTTTTTTTGTTAACAGCAGTAATCAGTATGTTCAGCTGAACAGTGGGGAGAGGGTACATTCTAACCTCATAACGAATATGCCACATAGGACTAGAGGGCTGACAGCAGTGCATGTAGACAGTGTCTTCAAAGGGGTTATGGGGTGCAGAAGCTGTGCTAAGGAATATGATTGCAATAGTTCATGGGCACTGGTGTTAAGTGAGGGGTAGGGTGGGTGGGGCAACGAAAGAGTTGAGATAAAGGTGAGCAAGAATAAGAGAGTTGCCATAGTGGAATACATTAGTGAGGAAGGGTAATGCCCTTAGGGTGCTCACTGCAGGGTCAGGATTTATGAGAAAGGTAGGGGTGGGGGGGCAGTTGGGCAGCATCTAAGTAGGGTGCAGTGACCTGGGGTTTAAAGCCAGGATAATGTCTGAGGAATAATAGGGCTGACAGAATAGTGCAGTGGTAGGGTGCTGGCCTATGGTGCAGAAAGCTGTGCATTCAAGTCCCAGAACAGTAAGGAAGAGAAGTAATGGGAGTAGAGATGGGCAAAGTGGCCCCAATTCGCTCTGCAACGTGGAATGAAAGTGAATTTGTGGAGTGCTCCACAACGTGAAGCGGAGTACTTCACATTATTAATGAGTAATGCGAAGTCCATTGAAAACAATGAATTCGTGTTACTCTACCTTCCCAAACCACTACTCCACTAATTCTTAAGGCGAAGTGCATTGAAAACAATGTACTTCGCCTTGTTTTTAAGCTCCAAAGGCGAATTTTGCAGTGATTCGTGGTATTTCAGGTCACATGGGCTCTAGATTGTTCTGCACAGCCTCAGTTTGGGGTAGTGTGTATAGGAAGCTGTAGGAGACAATCTGCTCTGAGAGCTCTCTGTGATTCAGACCTTCTAAAAGCTGTTAAAAAAGCCTTTTTGAGTAATTTTTTTTTGCTGAAACTTTAGCTCGTCGACAATAGGAAACCCTCCTGTGCTCATATCATCAAGTGTTTATTGTTTGTGTGCGTATTTTGAATGTTAATGTACAACATTCAGTCTGTGTACTGAGAGACAGTGGAAGTGTGCTTTGGGGAAGGGGTGTATCTGTGGTGTAGGTAGATTAACTTGGAGAAAAAGACGGTGCTTTCAGTTTTGGTGATATTTCTTGTATAACTGTGTTAATGTACACACAGTAATATTTTCAATAATTCTTGCCATTTTTTTGCCGATTGTTGTGGTGCAGCAGTGCATAATTTTAGTTTGTTTAAAATATGTGGTTATATTACTGAAGTTTTCAATTTGCTACGCATTACTTAGTGTGTGTGTATGTGTGTGACGCTTGTCATCAAATCAGACACCTTTTATTGTGCCACATAATTTCAGCAATGTGAACCTGCTATCCACTGCAGCTGTATCATTTTTTGTACTTCTTTGTGGTATCTTTACTGGTACTCGTACTAGTGACTCTTACTGCAGCAGTGCAGTACACTGCCCCACCCCCTCCCCACGGCCCACCTCAACTGGTAAAGATATTCTTTTCCAGATTTGAATTTCTGATGGTGAGCACTGGTTAGGTGTTGTGCCTTTGCATCGGCATCTCTTCAGTGCTCAGCGCAATCTGTCTGTACATTTGCATCTCTTTAGGGCCCAATCTTCTTCTCTAACGTAAGTCACAGTTGTTTCTTTGGCTTCCCTTCAGAGTACTGGACAGGTGTGATGCATAATTCAGCATGAACATTGTACTCATTAATATGCATTTTTAAGTCAGAACCATCATCAGGAATCACTCGTGATACAAATCACGTTCTTCATCATCACGGTCACAAATGCAGTCACAGATTAGGATTTACAATCACATCATGAATCACAACAGTAATTTTTTTTACTAGTTACTTGGATGTATTGTAAGCCTGTTTTGTAGTATCTCTCCATGCTTCACCACCCCACCACTGTACTCATTAATGAGTGTTTTTAAGTCGGGGAGTTTTGTGCCACACCTCATTGGGACCCGGGGAAGTACAGCTGTAGGCATTTGCATTTCTTTATCATCACAGTCACAAATGCAGTCACAAATCACGACTTACGATTACGTCACAAATCACAACATTAATATTTTTACTAGTTACTTGGATTTTGTAAGCCTGTTTTGTAGTATCTCTCCAGGCTTCACCACCGCACTATTGTACTCATTAATAAGTGTTTTTAAGTCATGGAGTTGGACAGTGTCTGCAGTGCATACACACACTGGAAAGAAAACTGCACCCATGCAGTTTAGCACAGTATACTTCCACTGCTCAGAATACGCATGGAAGACAACAAAAAAGGGGATAATTACATACAAGGGTCAGGGATGGTGGAGGAATCCATTTTATAACACAGCAAGGAAGGTGTGGTGGGGCACATGGTGTGAGGGAAAAAAAACTAATGTGGAATCCCAAGGTGATCCAGCAGCAGTTCCAGCATGGACATAATTTGCAACTGATGTCGCTGTGTAAGAAAAATAAAATTTACATAAAGAACAAATTAAGTAAAAAAGAGTACAGACAGAAAAGACAAAAAAATGTAGCTTTTAAAAAAGCTGTTGGGTCTAAATCAAAGTTTAAATCTCCTCCTCTTTCTGATCTCAAAGTATCAGCATAGAAAGATAGAAACATAGAATTTGATGGCAGATAAGGACCGCTTGGCCCACCCAGTCTGCTCATTTTCCTACCAACAGATAAGCTGCAGATCCTAGTTAACCAAATGCTTACTTCCTCCTGCCCCCCACTAGGACTGCCTTATGCCTGTCTCATGCATTCTTGAATTCCCCCACTGTTCTTGACTCCACAACCTCCTCAGGGAGGCTGTTCCATGCATCCACAACCCTCTCTGTGAAAAAATACTTCCTCACATTACCTCTGAGCCGTTCCCTCTCTATTTTCAAATTGTGCCCCCTTGTTCTTGCACATCTCTTTTTCTGAAAGATGCTACCTTTTGAACTTTGTTGATTCCTTGAGGTACTTGAAAGTCTCATCATGTCCCTCTCTCCTTCTTTCCTCAAGGGTATACATATTAAGCTCCTTTAGTCTTTCTTTTATATCTTCTGGTGCAGACCCTGCACCATTTGGTTGCCCTCCTCTGGACAGCCTCCACTCTGTCTATGTCTTTCGGAGATGGGGTCTCCAGAACTGCACAGAGTACTCCAGATGGGGTCTCACCAACTGTCTGTACAGAGAGATAACAACTTCTTGTTTTCTACTATTGATGCCTCTTCCTATGCATCCCAGTATCCCCCCAGCCTTCCTTACTGCCTTCTCACATTGCTTGCCCACCTTTTGGTCATCTGATATAATTACCCCCAGGTCCCGTTCCATTTTTACTGTTCTCAGTATCTCATCCCCCATTGTGTACGCTTCCCCTCGGTTTTTGTTTCCCATGTGTATTACCTTGCACTTCTTTGCATTGAATCTGAGCTGCCATACATTTGACCATTCCTCCAACCTTGCCAAGTCCCTTCTCATCCTTTCCACTCCATCTTGTATATCAACCCTGTTGCAGATCTTTGTGTCATCTGCAAAGAGACATACTTTCCCATCCAGTTCCTCTGCAATGTCACTTATAAAGACATTAAAAAGGACCGGTCCCAGTACCGAACCCTGTGGTACACCACTAGTAACCCTCCTTTCTTCACTGTGTACTCCATTTACTACTACACTTTGCGTCCTGTTGTCTAGCCAATTTTTATCCAGGCTACCACCTTGGGACCCACTACAAGGCTAGCTAACTTGTGTATTAATCTTTTGTGTTGGACTGTGTCAAATGCCTTGCTAAAATCTAGGTAGGCCATGTCCACAGCCCCTCCCTGGTCTACTACTTTGGTCACCCAGTCAAAGAAATCTATTAGATTCATCTGACGTGACCTTCCCATTGTGAATCCATGCTGCCTTGGGTCCTGTGCCCCACTGGCCTCTAGGCACTCAACAATTCTTTCCTTCAGAAGTGATTCCATCATTTTTCCTACCACTGAGGTCAAACTACCTGGTCTGTAGTTTCCTGCCTCTGTTCTGCTCCCACTTTTGTGTGAAGAGGAATCACATCTGACCTCTTCCAGTCCTCAGGTACCACCCCATCCTCCCATGATTTGTTAAAGAGAGTAGTCAGCGGTATCACTAGTTCTACCTTTAGTTCTTTTAGAATTCTTGGGTGAATCCCATCAGGCCCCATTGCTTTGTCCACCTTCAATTTTATTAGTTCTTTCAGAACCCTTTCTTCTGTAAATGGACTGGTATCGACCCTCATCTTCAGAGTGTTTCTCTTGTTTGGTTTAGATACCTCCCCCTCCTCTTCCTTTGTGAATACTGAGCAGAAATATTTGTTCAGTATCCCTGCTTTTTCACTGTCACCCTCTACCCACATTCCCTCCCCTTTATTAAGCCTCAGTATCCCTCCTTTGGTCTTTCTTCACTCCCTAATGTACCTATAAAAGGTCTTATCCCCCTTCTTAACAGAATTGGCTATCCTTTCCTCGGTTTGGGCCTTTGCTATTCTGACTGCCTTCCCAGCCTCTTTCTGCTTTAACTGATAAAGTTCTCTGTCCTGCTCCTTCTGTGTTTCCTTATATTTCCTGAATGCTATCCTTTTCTCCTTAACCTTCCCTGCCACCCCTTTTGAGAACCATAGCAGTTTTTTCCTTCTTTGTGTTTTATTGATTTGCTTTACACAATGGCTTGTTGCCTCTGTGATGGCTGTTTTGATTACTCCCCATTTTTTCTCCACCCCTCATTCTTGTCTGTTTGCTAGTGCTTTTCTGAGGCACTCTCATTTTCCCAAAGTCAGCCCTCCTAAAGTCCAATACTCTTGCTTTTGTATGGCTTGATTGTATGGCTGTGTTTATCGTGAACCACACTGTTTGGTGGTCGCTTGTTCCCAGATGGCTACCCACTTCTAAATCTGAGATTCTTTCTCTGTCCCCATTTGAGAGTACCAGGTCTAAGATGCTCCTCCCAGTGGGTTCCAATACTAGCTGTCTGAGGCATGCCCCCTGTAGGGCATCAAGAATGACCCTGCTCTTGGATGTGCCTGCAGCAAGGGTGCTCCAGTTAGCATCTGGCATATTCAGGTTCTCCATCAACAATATCTCCCCTTTTTCTGCCATTCTAAGAAAGCCTTCTATCATTTCCTTGTCCATTCCCTCCCCATGAGATGGGGGTCTGTATACAACCCCCATGCTGATTGTGGTGCCATTTCCTGTCTCCAGGGTGACCCAGAGTGCCTCATCTGCTCCCTGTTTACCCTTTAGTTTTGTTGCTTCGATCCCTTCTTTTACATAGAGAGCTACTCCTCCTCCTCCTCTTTTACCCTCCCTGCCCCTCCTGTAGATTGTGTATCCTGGTATGTTGACATCCCAGTCATGGTTCTCTGTGTACCATGTTTCTGTGACTGCCACAATATCCAGGCAACCCTCTTCCATCAAGGCCACTAGTTCAGGGAGCTTGTTACACAGACTACAGGCATTGGTACTCATCACCCTCCACTTTTTGATAGCCTTACCCCTTTTAGCCCCATTCCTGTCCTTACTGCCTTTGCCTTTTTTACATTTACCTCTGTTCTGCTCCCTAATAACTTCTCTACCTTGGTGTTTACCTCACTAATTACCATGTTTTTGGGGGGGAGGCTGGGATTTCCCTGCTCCTTTTCAGTGCCTCCCCCCTTGGCTAGTTCAAATGCTTGCCAATGAAGCATTTAAACCTCTGACCTAGGATCCTGGATCCCCCCTGGACAGATGCAGACCATCACACCAGTATAGGTCTGCATCCCTCCAGGTGGCTCCCCAGTCCCCAATGAAGCCAAAACCCTGAGCTCCACACCAGTTTTTCAACCACTCATTGAATTCCCCAGTGAGGAGTGCCCTAGCATCTCCCTTGCCATAGACAGGCAGCACCTCCGAGAAGGTTACCGTATGCGCTACTTGTCTAAGGCCCCTCCCCAACTCTACAAACTCTCCTTGCACTGCTCTGATCCCATTCCTAGCCAGATCATTTGTCCCTAGGTGGACAATGACATCCAGCTCCCTCCCTCGTGCAGCTCCTCCCACAATCCTGAGGATTCGCTTCCTGTCCCTCCAAGCCATGGCGCCAGGAAGGCACCTTACCTCCCTCTACCCTTCCTCCCTCATTTCTACCCCCCAGTGATTGAGTCCCCCACCAGGAGTTGTTTCCTTTCCCTGTGGGGTCCCATGCCACCCTCCTGTGGGTCTCCTTTGTGAAGGTTCCCAGCATCCTCCTTGGTCTCCACTGCAGGTGCCTCCATTGAGGAACCACTATCCACCAGAAGAGCAAATGAATTGTGGAGAGGTACAGCTGGAGGGATGCAACTCTGTTCCACCACCCTCTCCCTTCCTGAGCCCACCGTGGTCCAGCCTCTCCTCTTTCTTGGCAACCTCTGAGGTAGTGGCATTGGCCCTGGTTGTCCCTGGGTGGGGGAGGAGGTTTCACGAATCCTAGCCAGGTCAGCCTGGAGACGGGCAACCTCCTCTCTCAGACCAGAGAGGTGCCTGCAAATAGGGCAGCATCGCAGCCTCCAAAATGTCTCCTGGAACACTGCTGCCCCACAGCCATTGCACTGCACCACTCCTATCATGTCTTATTTTGTGTCCCCTCTACTGTTTCTCTGTATGCTTACTCTCTCCTCTTCTTACAACTCTCACCCTTCCTGTTCTGGGACAGCAACTTCCTATCTTCTTCAGTAGCCTCCTTCTTCCTTGCTCAATGTCAGACCACCAGCAGCTGGGGGGGGGGAGTGAGCTACTTTTTTCCTTTAGGGTTGAAAAAAACAGTGTTTCTCTATGATCCTTCCCTTCCTACTGCCAAACAGTAAGTTCCTGTTGACAGTCAAATCCAGTGGCTATAAAAGTAGAACTGGCTTAGGGTGGGTGGTATGGAGGGGCAATTAGTAAGAAAAAAGGCTAGCAATAGGAAGTTGTAATTTGAGTAACCTGCTTTTATAGTGTCTAAGCCACACCCCCAATTAAGCTCTTTCATCCTACTGGTTTAGCAAAGTTAGCTGATACAGTACCCTTCCCAAGACAGAACACACAGTGACTTTCTTTCTTTTCTTTTTTTTTAACCCTAAATAAGACCCTTTCTACTTCTAATAAAGTATCTGTCTACTTAATCTCAACAGACACTGACTCCTGCTGAGATATAAGTTTTAAATTAATAAGAAAATGTAGCTTCTTTTAGTTAGCTGCTTTCTGCTCTACAAGCAAGGCTAGCAACAGGCACAAAACACACTCCTCTCTCTCTCTCTCCATCTGCACAGGAGAAAGTAAAAGTGTCTGCTTGTATGAATCACTTTCTTCCTGCCTAGCTAAAGAGCATGTGACTTACAGTACTGTAAGCCATGTGATGTGTGGGGGGGCTGCCAAATCTGAAACACCAAGTGGATCACTTAGAATCATAATGAGGAATGCAAAGTCCATTAAAAACAATGACTTTGCCTTACTTCACATTGCCATTCTGCCTTAACACGAAGTGGTAATGACAAGGTGGAGTGAGCACTTTGCATTGCCCACTCCGTGTAGCGGAGTGGCAACGTGAAGTTCCCACTTCGCGTTCACTTTGCTAACGGTATTTAAATTCACTGCATCTCTAAATGGGAGAAGACAGTGAAATTCAGGAGAAACTAAGGGACTATAGGAGGTTAGAGGCTGGGGAATGGGTAGAGATATGTAGTGGAGATAGGGGTTTGGGAGAGGTTGAAGAGTGACCCCTAGTGGTCACACAGTATAAAGTGCAGATGGAAAACTAGGGACTTTATTAATCACCCAGCGGCTACGGACCCCAGCAGCCCTATAAAGGTATGGACAGCCTTGGGTGAGTGGGGAAGTCGGTGCACAGCGTTTGATGGACTAAAACCCCCAAGAAACAGCAAGCATCCCATTTCAGAGGGCAGGTAGATTTTCAACAAAGTCAGCAGTTTACCTGGCTTGTGGCTTGAGAGGCTCACTCGTGGAGGTTCTATGCTTGAATGATGGGGGGTTGTTTGCAGCCTAGAAGAGGGGAGAAACAAAAGGGTTATGGTGGGAAGCCAAAACAATGGAATGGGGTCGGTTCTAAGCTGCACATCTGCACATGTGCAAATGGGTTCTGGAGCAACAAAGAGCTATGTTGGAAGGAGCAAATTTACAACATAAGATGAACTAGGAGTTGGAACGTAGCACAAACAACACTAACATATCTGATCTCATCATCAAAAAAGGTTCTTAAGCAGCAACTGCAATTCCAGACAAAGAGATGGATAAGACTCTGAATAAAGATTGCTACAGACCTAATAGGCTCTTAAGTAGCCTATGTAAAGCAGCTCCGATTAAGTAGAATTTTGGGAGCAGGTGCAGTAAATTAAACCTATCACCACCCCTTAGCTGAGTTGAAATACCTAACTTAAGGACATATTCTGTCAAAATATATTTTAAATATTTTAAAGAACACCACCAAGAAACAGCAAGCAGCCCACTTCAGAGGGCAGGTAGATCTTCAGCAAAGTTGGCAGTTGCACCTGGCTTGTGACTGCTTGAGAGGCTCATTCACAGAGGTTCTGTGCTTGAACGGTGGGGGGAAGTTTCTTTGCAGCCTGGCTTGTGGCTGCTTGAGAGGTTCACCTGCAGAAGTTCTGTGCTTGAATGGTGGGGGGGGGGTTCTTTGCACCCTGGCTTGTGGCTACTTGAGAGGCTCACTCACGGAGGTTCTGTTCTTGAATGGCAGGGACGGGAGGGTTCTTTGCAGCTGGCTTGTGGCTGGTTGAGAGGCTCACCCACAGAGGTTCTGTGCTTGAATGAAAATATTTTATTCATCATATGAATTGGATACTTAGTTGAGCAAAGGTAATTTTCAATGAAGTCCCATACATTCACACGTGATACACATGAAATTCAGAAAATATCAAGTTTCAGACATTGTTACAACACTTGTAAAAGGGAAAATACAAAAATACAGAAAAATATCAAGTTTCAGACGTTGATGCAAACGTATGTAAAAGGGAAGGATCAGTCTGCAGTTGAATGTTTCTAGTTACAGTCACAAGGATATCTTAACTAAACATAGATGCAAGTCTGCAGATACATAGGGCCAGATTTTCAAAGGCTGGATGCAAGCTGCAACAATAGCAGCTTGCACTACAGCCCCTGTGTCAGGGAACCTGCACCCGATTCAGTATTGGACAGGGTTCCTGAGCCTGCTTCCTGTGGCCTGCGGCATGGGTAGTAGTGCAGGAAACAGAGGGTGCAACCACCAAGTATGCTGCAAGTCGTGGGGTGGTTGGGAGGCACAGAAAGCAGTGGTTTTCTACCCCTAGCCCTGATGGGTCAATAACACATTATTGTTATAATACCATAGCAACCCTGAGTGATCTGGTGCCCCTGCCCCCATAGGCTAATCATCACATAATTCAAAATATTATAGAATGGATAAATCCTGCTGGTCTAGTGGCCCCCACTCCAGCAGGTTATCTTCACCCACTTCCACCAGTCTGTACCTCGATCCAGTGACCAGATCAGCCCTCTGCATACCAAGGCTGGCCATCAAATGAACTGTCACAATGACTTCTTTATACAGTATGCACTCTGACAGTTCATTCACCGGCCAGCCACGGTGGTGTGCAGAGGGCTGTGTCAGTCACTGGATCAGGCTACAGACTGGGTGGAGCGGAGTGGTGGGCGCTACCTGCCCAGGTTGGGGGTGGGAGCCACCAGACAAGCAGGGATTTCATTCCATTCTATAATATTACAAATTATAGACTGATTGGGACTTGGGGGGCACTAGATCACCAGGGTTGATATTGTGTTATAATATTAATGAATCACAGACCTATTGGGGCTTGGGGGCACTAGATCACCAGGGTTGGTATTGTGTTATAATAATAATGCATTATGGAGCCATCAGGTTGGGGGGGTCATTGGATTACCAGGGATGTTTTGGGGGAACATATTACACTGAGTGGGGACCACAAAATGGCACACAGTTGCCATCCCTCCCCAAAGGTGTCTAAGTACCATTATGCCTGCTTTTTGTTGGTCTAACAGTACTTAGAACATTGTCCTCTGGGAGGGTTCTCTGAATATGATTTAAGGGGATATATCAGCCTGCGTCTGCTGCAAGCCCCCTTGCACCATGCTGCAGCCCTTTTTGTGATGCAAGACTGGTGCAAACCCCCACTGCCACAATCTGCCTGCATTTGATGCAGGCTGCTTTTCCTGAATAGGTCCTGGCTGCATCTTTAGATGCAAGTTGCCAGTTGCTGCACAACTGTTTGCCATATCACCTTGCGTCGGACACAAGGCTTTGATAATCTGACCCATAATTACTCAGCTAAATTGAAAGCTTGATTTCATCATGATACTAGGCAATAAGGCAGGGACTTTTTAGTCTGCTCAATGGGCTTACGCAACTGAGTATGGAGTTATGCTTATGTAACTTGGAACATGTGTGGCTGTTTGCCTATCTTTCCATGGGATATACCACCCTGTAGGGATATGACAGCAAGGAATCCTAGAGGAGGGTTCCACCACGGAGGTGCTGTGGGAATGATTTCCTTGGCTAAAAGTAGCTTAGAAAGGAGCCAACAGAAGAGAGAAATGAGATGCTGGAGGAGGGGAGGATGGTGGGGCAAAGAAAAAATGCTCGAGGAAGTAGGTGGGAGGTGCAGCCTTTATGGCCCAAGTGGGGGGAGTGGTTAGTTGCTCCATCTCATCAAACTTCAGCTGCTGCCTTCCAGTTCAATGGGCTTATGCAACTGAGTATGGAGTTATACTTATGCAACTTGGAACATGTGTGGCTGTTCGCCTCTCTGTCCATGTGATATACCACCCTGTAGGCGTGCAATGGCAAGGAAACCTAGAGGAGGGTTCCACCTCTAGAGGTGCCATGGGAATGATTCCCTTGGCTAAAGGTAGCTAAGGAAAGAGCCCAAAAGAGTACCCAAAAGAGTGTTGAGAATCGCAAATGGATGATGAACGTAGATCAGTATTGAAGATGGGATGTCAGGAGATGTAGTACAGGTAGGAGCTGGAGTAGAGTAGTAGGACATGATGGAGGAATTGAGTCAGGCATCAAGGTTTGAATAAGGCATTAAGGCAGGACTTCTTAAGGAGAGAAGGAACAGCCACAGGGACACCATCCACCTCCATCCAATAGTGGAACCTAGCTAGGGAACCTATGGAATAGTATTAACCTATTTAGATATTATGCCCATTGGCATGGAGGAGAGGAAAAACCCCCTTTGAGGAGGAAACCTCTGGGGATCCAAGGCCTAGGTCACCTTCCCTCCAGGCATAAGGACATTTTGATTAGTGACAGCTCTGCTGCTGCAATTTAGAGATCAGATTAAGGGAAGTGGAAATATTCCAAATTGAAGGAATCTCTCACTCTTCCCTTCTAATGGGAATGCCCTTGAGGGTAACAAGTGAATCTCTGCGACTAGCCCAAAAGCAAAGGAAGAAAGAAACATAGAAATATAGAATTTGATGGCAGATAAGGACCACTTGGCCCACCTAGTCTGCCCATTTCCCTACCTAATGGATAAGCTGCAGATCCTAGTTAATCAACAGCCTACTTCCTCCTACCCCCCACTAGAATTGCCTTATGTCTAGCCCATGCATTCTTGAATTCCCCCACTGTTTTTGAATCTACAACCTCCTCAGGAAGGCTGTTCCATGCATCTACAACCCTCTCTGTGAAGAAATACTCCCTCACATTACCTCTGAGCCATCTCCTGCAGTGGCACCCATCTGGCCTACTCGAGCCTAAAACAGACCAGGTGAACCAGAGGCGATGGTAGGGATAATAGCGTAAACGATGCCTCTGAACCAGCTTGGGTGCAGATAAAGAGGCCCTGTTGGGAACAGCCCACCCCTCACAGCTAAAGTAATAAATTATACATCCAGAGGTGTCACCAGGACAGATGATGACTGAAAGTCTTCCCAGAGTGAAGACATTTCCTCTATGGGCCAGATGAGAAGGACTCCACTCCAAGTTTCTCATGGTCTAGATGTGGACTTTGTGGGTGCAGAGTGAGACCATCAGCTGCAGGCTAGTCCTGAGCTATGGAAATAACGGATGTGGATGGAATATCTCTGAGTTAGTGAGATGCTATGGTCAAGAGCAGCATGAGACCCACTTGTGGGACATGCTCGGATAAGCGATCATGATGATGAGACCATCACATAGGTCAGACAGAGCAATGGAGACCCTGAAGTGGGTCTAGATAAGGCAGATAGGAATTACAATGTAGAGTGCATGCCAATCAAGTCTATTAAGAGGCCAAATTAGAAGTGGATTGAACAGCATGAGAGAAAGGAATGACAATGGCCGGGTGAAGCCTGCAGTCAACGGTGGTTGTAGGAGGCTGCAAAGCTGGTATTGGTAGGTAGGAGGAGCTACAAAGTCGGCATGTGAAGAGGCTGTTCCATGCAACAGGAAGAAGTAGGCTGCTGGTTAACTAGGATCTGCAGCTTATCCAATAGGTAGGGAAATGGGCAGACTGGGTTGGCCAAGCGGTCCTCATCTGCAGTCAAAATCTATGTTTCTATGTTTCTATGTAAAAGGAATAAACATGAGATGCTGATGTATGAATGCCATAAAGGTTGATGCAGTGGTACTCATGTGAGAGATGATAGGCTAAGCAGAGCCAGCGGCTGTCATTTAGGAAGCACCAGCATGAACTGCAGAGTGTGGTAAAGCCATGAAGGCCAGGCAGAGCAACAGAGGAAGGATGGGTGAGCCAGCAACTGAGAAAGAAAAACTATAAAGCTGCTCCCACTCCCTGGAGTCATGATGCCTTCTGTGACAAGGCTGTGTCCCGCCATGGAAACAAATGGAAAAGCCATGAACTGGGCACCATTACACCAAACAGCAAACTGAAAGGTTGAAATGAATTAATGAAGGTAATGCCAGTGGCTGCAGTGATGCTGGCAGGGCACTGAGGGGTCCAGAACATAGGACTAGGATGGCAATAAATGTGCAAATAGGAAAAGGAAATTGGAGGGTAGTATGACCCCCAAAACAAATCACTGACTGTAAGAGTATGAAATAGCACTGTCCAAGGACCACACATGGGGAAACAGGTTGTCTGGTAACCAGGTGAGCTGGGACTCAAATCCAGAAGATCAGAGGAGCAGATGGATAGAGGAGAATGAGGGATGAGCAACGGGAGGACTAGAGGTCTGCAACCCAGAAGCTCAGGGACAAATGGAGAGAGTGAGGGCAGGAAAGAAAAATGCAGTTCTGAGCAGGCAAGCTGAGAGATGGAGGAGGAAAGGAGGTAAGGGAAGGACAGGCAGCAGGACAAAAACCCAAGAGAGGCATGGACAAGGGGGGGGCAGCAAAGACAAAGGAAGAGAGGACAGACACAGAGGGAGTGGCAGAAGGAGGAAAAAAACAGGGGTCGGCTGAGACAACTCTGGGAGGCGAAAGGAAATGGGAGGAACAGGGGACAGAGAAGCAGAGAGACAGGAAGGGTGAGAAATAGAAATGAGCAAACAGCTGCAAGCTAATGGTAAAATGAGACGGAGTGGAGACAGAGAAGAGTGGGGGCAGCAGGAGGCGATACAATGAAACAGGGATGGAAACAAGGACAAACAAGAGAAAGGATCAGGGAGAAGGGACAGATGACAGAGCCTATGGCTGCAATGAAAAAATGCTCGAAGAAGTAGGTGTGAGGTGCACCCTTTATGACCCAAGCGGGGGGAGTGGTTAATTGCCCTGCCCCATCGAACGTCATGCACTACCTTCCAATTCTATGTGCCATTTTTTGATTTTGCAGATACTGATGAGTTTGTCTTTAGGTTTGAGGTGGATAGGCATGGAATTCCAGCATTTAGGACCTAAATACAAGAAGTGTTTTCTACCCCCCCTCCAGGTTTCGGTTGGAGAGTGAGAATTCTATCCCTCTGAAGACCTTAAGGATCCCTTGATAACTCTTATGTGGATATTTCTTCTTACATAATCTGGTGCTGGTGCATAACATTTGTGCATGTACGCTAGACAGTGTAATCTTCTTCGCTCCTATAACCTTTGCCATCCCAGCCAGCCAAAGAGTTTGCATCTGTGTATTCTGTGAGGGGCATCCAGAATGAAGAAGGTGAATCTGCTATACATGGCATCAAGCTTTGCCAGTTTCGGACTGGATGCTCCCAAGAACAAGAGGTCTTCATAGTCAAAGATTGGTAAAACCATAGTTTCTACAACTTGTTTTTTGGTCTGTGCATCTGTTGAGTGTTTAATTTTATAAAGTGCTCCTAACCATTTCCCCAGATTCTTTGTTTATCTATGTGGCTATTCCTCTGGTTTTCTCATCTAGCTAAACACCGAGGTAGTGGTAACTCTGGACCTGCTGCAGAGTGACTTGGTCACCTGTTTTGATTTGTAAGTTGCTTGTAGCTGTGTCCTGATCTTTAGTTCTGTTAAAATACATTCCTTTTTATTATTTTTTGTATTCAGTGATAATTTTGAATGCAAAAAAAAAATCTTGGAGTTCATCAAATGCCACTTGTAGTCTAAGTTAAATTTCTGAGTGGTTTGTGCCTGCTGCGTATAGTATCATATCTTCAGCATAAAGATGGAATTTAACATGAGGGTCAGTCATAGTAAGGGTGTTCATGTAAATATTTAATAAAATTGGCCTTATAATAGAGACTCAGGGAACCCCTGACACTATAGGAGCTAAGGAGGATTTGAATCCATTTAGGGACACCAATTGTTTACACCCTTTTAAGTATGACTCAAACCAGTCCACAGCACCACTGATAACCCCCACAGTCTTTAATCTGGGCAGGAGGATGTCATGGTCCAAGTTATCAAATGCTTTAGCTAAATCAACAAAAATGGCTCCTATGGCCCTTTTCCTGTCAAATGTCTCCTGAAAGTCCCCAGTGATCTTTATTAAGGCCAAGGTGGTGCTGTGGAGTGGTCTGAAACCAGATTGGTATTCTCTTAGTAAGTTTTCAGTTTCTAGGAAATACTTCAGTTGTAAACGTACCGACCTCTCAAGGATTTTTGAAACTATGGACAACAGAGAAATGTGGCGGTAATTTTCTATTTTGTTTTTTGGTCCAGCTTTGTAGATAGAAACAACCAAGGTATCCTTCCATTTTAGATAGCCATAGACAGATTAAATAACTCTGCCAGGGGAGTTACTATTATTGCAGCTGTGTATTTCAGTAGTGAGGCAGAAATATGATCCAATCCACCTGACGTTTGTGTTTGTTATTTCAAATATTATCCCCATTGCAGCATGTTTCTTATAAGGCACAAGATTCTGTCCTTGGGAAAAAAAAAACTTTTAGTAATACCCCTCTGTAAGTTTATTAATAAAAAACAAGGTGTGCAAATACAGCTTCTAGAAGTAAAAACAGCAGTCCATCTATTATGTCCTGCAATACAACTATGTGACCACACACCAAAATGTTCAAAGTTTGTGTGTAGGCTCTTTAAATACATGGTACTAGCCTAGTCAGCTGAGATTTAAGACCCTCAACCCATGTTCCATAAAGATAGCACTCTTCATGATCACTTCTCCTCCACTCTTACCTAAAGCAAAAACTAGGTCCATCTGAATTCTTTGTCTGCCAAATGTCTGGCGTATACAGTATCTGCTTCTATGTGTGTATGTGACTTGGAGTTTAATCACATAAGATATGACAAAATTGTCAGAAACACTAATTATCAGTGTCTCCCAATTCAAATTTTTATTTACTATACTGCTACTCACTCACATAAGTACTTGATAACTTAGTAGTTAAAAAATGGGTGTTGAATGACTTGAAAGGAAAAGTTACTTATTAGCATGTTTTCTTTATTTTTCCAACCTTTTAATTTAAAAGTGTTAGTTCTAAAAGTAGTAGATCTACTCTTGCTGGTTCACTTCTAACCTATGGTGCATACCTCAAATGTGTCTTTTAAAAGCTGTTACAATTTTGCTAATTCGGCTCTTTGCATAGTGTTATTCAATTTGAAGAGGAGAAGCAGCCACTCTTCTACTAACAGTGGCCATGGTCTGTGACGTTTGGTGCCACTCCTTGTGCACAAATGCTAAGCAATCAGACACTCCCCACTTTTCAATGCTGCTAGTTCTGTGACATCAAACTTCCAATCAAGAAGCTATCTGATTGGTTGGCTGCTAAATTCAAAAATTATTAAATTTTTTTTTTATTTATAAAGCTACTTGTCATAGTTTGTAGACCAATGGCACTAATAGTGTCTCAGTACTGTAATAGCAAAATGGTCTGTGTTTGATGTGTTGAATTTCAAGCCAATTTCAGATATCCAGGACTTTGTTAGTACTGTTACGTAACTGAAATATCCTTACCAAGGGTTAAAGTCATATGGGTTCAGAAGGGAGATGAGAAGACACTACTAGGTTCAAGACACTTCATCATGGAAAGGGTGGTGGATTGGTGGAACGCACTGCCGGAAGAGGTGGTAATGTCAAAAATGGTCAATTTTAAGAAGGGGTGGGATAAGGTCAGGGGAAGGTCACTACCGGATTGGGGGGGCAGGGCAGCTGCACAGTAGAACACTGATAGCTGCACAATTGAGCAGACTTGATAGACCCTAGACCCTGTATCTGCTGGCAATTTTCATATGTTCGTATAATAATATTTAAAGCATGTTAACCAGAGTAACAATCCTTAGTTTCAATGTTTTCAACAGCACTAAAACTTCAATAATAAAAAGTGACACTGATACAGTAAAGCACTATGTAGTCACTTCCTTGACAGCAATTAGCAAAACCTGCTCCCAGTGATTTTTTTACCACGTTAAAATAATTTGCTTAAAAGTACTTATGGGTCCTGTGTTCCATTTTTTTATTTACTAATTATATTTTTTTGGGGGGGTCCTAAATCTGTATTTCTTCACTCCATTCTGCATGTTTTCAGTATTTTAATTTTGTGCAAAGCTTTCCTTTTAACATTCTTCAATTCTACTTGTAAATAAGAGTCGTCCTTTGGTTTTGCAGGATTCTTCTGGGAGCTTGTTTCCTTGTTTGCACCCTGTTGCTCTCTTTCTAGCTGACTCCTTTAAGCACAGTAATCTGTGCCAATATCCAGTCTCCCTCAAGTGGAATGAACAGCACTCTCCCGAACCTTTTCCCTGTGGGATAAAAATAAAACCATTTCTTGAAACTACAGCAACTTTCAGATAAAATCATAAAATGCCAATATTAACAAAGAGTATGGCAGCAATGGCATACACATTGTAAAGAACAGCCAAGCCCAAAACATATAGCTGGTCCTGCTACTCCTCAACAGCCACAGCATACAGCAGCCTTCCATATTACTGAAAGGTGGGGACAGACATGATACTTTACATAGTCTGCTACCACCTTGCATTCCTATGTTCCTTTGTTCCAGTGCCTCATTTAACTGAATTTCTTAATATGACAGATGAACCTAAGCCTAAAAAGAGTGGTAATTTTAAACTATTAATTTTTAGTGGCCTTGGCCATAGTAACTATTATGGTTTTAGATGTGAAGTATATTCAGTCTTCACCTATAAATGTTGATGCATCTGTATTTTACACTGTTTAACTGTTGGTCCCTGCTTATTACAAAGTGTGCAATTATTAATAGAAAATTGGTAACTGGGAAAGGCACATTGAGTCAATGGCTCATTTCCAGGTGCAACCTTAGGGAAGGGATGAGAACAGGATGTAAAATACAACTAGCACAAACTAGTACAAACATACTGCAAATAAATACTACAGTTTTCACTTTTCAGTTAACTAATTTATTCATTGTTGGCATTTTCGGGATAATGCTATATTATTATTACTACTATTATGATTATTATTATTTTTGTCAACAGTTTTCCCCCATGCATCCCTCATCCTGACTAGTGGATTTACAATGTAATAGCCTGTCTCTAGTTGAGTGGGTGGCAAAGTGACTGTTTTCATAACTGATGCCAATGCTGCTCTTTGATCAGCTTGTTGGTGGTCAGCAAATTCTGGGTTGCTCATACCATACCATCCCCCAGAAATACATGCCTCACATCCAAGATGCATCAACCTTTGGGCCCTAGCCACAAAGTGTACCATGATATGTTCATTTTGAGCATGCCCCAACTGCAGCACTCCATATCCTGATACCTGTCTGCACTGAACAGCATCCACAGCCCTAGTGATGAGTATCATGCAGGGGCACCAGCCGAGGTGAAGCAGTGCCAGATACTGGGCATATGCTCAGATACCCAGGTTTGCCTTCTGATGGATCCCTGGCTCCACATAAAGATGACACTGGCAAGATACAACAGTTATCATAGGACTGCCATATCCATGTCAGAGATGTTCAAATTGTACAATTGGCACCAGCCAGTGCCAGTAAAGCCTCCAGCTGACTGTGGAGGCTCTGAGGTCTAAAGGCTAGTGAAGGGAGTGACTCAGACCCAGAAGACCATGTTGTGGCCATGTGGAGGGGGACATGTACCCACTAATGCAGCCTTTAGGGCTGCATAGCCACTGCCACTTCACCAGTCCTCCACAATGCAGAGATTACATTTTGTGTGGGGCTCATGCACAGTCCCTCCCACTTTCTAACCCCTATTCTGGCTACCCATGAAACCTTGCATGTGGGCCAGTATTAGATGCAGAGGGGAGCACGCAACCAGATATGCTGATCCCCGAATTCCCCACAGGCATCCATCATGCCCAGAATGGGCACTCCATGGTTCTTCCTGGCCCTTAGCCCATGTGGAAGGGTCAAAAGCATTTTGCGGATCAAGCCCTTAGTGTGGGATTCCTGGGGAGAGGCACTTTTGTCTCTGCAGGTGAAACTTTGTAAAATGGTCCTATGAAAGGACATTTGAAACCCCATACTCATCAGCAACAGAAGGAGAAGCAATCTAATTATTTGTCTGCACTGCACTGAAACCAGCTAGCACACATTTAGAGTCAGTATAAATGACACAGATGCTTATAAAGTGCATACAAAACAGCAGACATATTGCCATCAGCATGATAGCACAAAAAAGAGATAAATGAATACAGAATCAACAAATCACCAACCAGGCTTCATGTTCTCAAAAACCTCTTAAAATAGAGTTGGGATTTTAGCTTCTCTAACTGTCTTAGCATCTCTTATCCTCTGGAGCAAATAATTTCATAGTCATGACATTGTTACTGAGAAGGTCCGATCAGCCATGTACTTAAACCTAAAAACAGGCACTACCACCACATTTTCTATAAAGGACCTTAGTTGGCGATCCAGCACATATTGTACTAGGATCTCAGCAACACATGAAATTCATTATGTAATTGGCAGCCAGTGCAGAGTCAACAATACAGGCAAAATATGCTTGGGAAATAAGTAACTTTTGATTCTGTATAGTAGTTCAACTTATTTAAGTAATTTTATTATGTACTCCATGTGTTCCTCACAGGAGAGGCAAGAGTTGAGATATGACTCTAGATATTTCAAACTACTTACACTCACGCTTAGTTCTTCCATGGAGTAAACATTAAAATACATCCAAATAGTATGATCTTCAATTTAACTTTTTAAATAATTGCTTGATACAGCTAAATCATTTCTGCAGTTAGGCAGAGTCATTGCCTAAATGATGATTAACGTCATTCATTCAATTCCTGTAAACAGTAACATCATCTGCATACAGCAGTACACATGAACTTCCACAGTTAGAAGGCAAGGCATTAATGAACAAAATGAACAACAATCAACTCAATATAACCCCTACAAGCACCCCATCCCAAAACACACAGATTCAGGTTCAATGTTTTATTGTTCAGCAATCAAGCCTTTACAACATACTAAAAGCATAAAATTATGTACAAAAAAGAAGAGAAAAAAATATTAAATCTAATATTAAATTTAAATTTTGACACATAAAAATCCATGAACAAATTAATTGTCACAGGCAGAGAGACGTTTTTCTTTGTGTTTCAACACTTGATAAAAAAAACTTGAAACCATCTTAGCCTCCTCCAATGTCTGAGGGTGAAGAAGTATGAATAAAATATCATATTTTGCATTCACATATTTAATAAGGAAATCATTTAACAGATTAAAGTGCGGGGAAACACACAGGGAGTAGATAAGGTAAACACATGCTAATAACGGACAAAGGAACATAAAACTATTCTGCACCAATTTCCATGTGAGTGGGATCCATGGCCTCTACTTGTACAGCTGTAAATATCAGTTTCTCTTAATAATCTCAAATCTCCATGAGGAACTATATGGCTCAGTTGAGGGTTAAGGAGCCTTTTATTTTTAAGTCACTGATTCAAATGCAGTCCAAGCTGTTGATAGCTGAAAGTCATTATCACCTGAATACTGTTGAGTGAGCTACATAAAATGAGCTGTGTTGGTCTCAGTCCAGTTATAAGTGAGCAGGTATACACATCAGAAAACTAACAATACAACTGGCACTAATTGGCACTCTAACTGGTAGTCTCACATGACAGGCCAAGGATTGAATAGTATGAGCTCAGAATTAACCTCACACCTATGTGGCGGTCCCTCTATAGCAGGGCAGGGTAGAACTGGGAAGGTTGTACTGTGATCACCCATGCTGTATCTGCCATGTGGATAAACAGAGGGCTTCAGTTTCCAGTGTTGTCGGTCCACCACCTTTCATAAGCACTATAAATTTCACACAAAAATAATTAAACTTTAAAAATAAAATAAAAAATCAAACCCCCCCAAAGGCTGGATTTTCCCAAACCTATGAAGGATCCACCTGCAACTATTTTCAAAACAGACATATGTCCAAACTAAAAGTTGGTCTAACTGCACACATATTCTGTATGCAAAATGCAAGTATTTATTTTCTGAAAATTGGTAACTGGGAAAGACACACTGAACCAAAGCTCATTTCCTGGGAGAAGGGTAATAGGGAGACAAAATGTGTGTCTGTAAGGTTTGACTATCACCAACACTGCATAAAATAAATTATTCAAACAATGAACAGTGGTCCTGCTGGCCCACTAACATGTCATGGTGTACCACTTTTTCAAGTAGCACAAGACTTCTGTATTTCTTTCCAAAATTCACAAAGTGTGCAGTTCTTTTAAATAGGTTTTCTGGCTGGCTAGCTTCAAAGTAAAAGCATTGCTATGAAATTTATTTATTAAAAATTGGTAACTGGGAAAGGCACACTGATTCAAGGAACCATTCTAGGTGTGACCTGGGGAAGGGAAATAGGGAGACAAATAGACAAAATATACAAAGTACACATGATAAAAAAATGCAAGGTGCAGCAAAAATACAATAATTAAACAATAAATACAATACAGTAAAGAGTGTGCAGGCTGTCAAAACTGTACTATACTAGTGTAGCAAAACTGAAGCACTGTACAGGAACACTAAGGCTAAGTACAGGAGAATAGCATGGCAAAATTAACTATGGCTAGTGCAGGGGCAGGAAGGGGGAAGCAAGAGATTTGAGCTGGCATCTGAGGGAAAAAAGGTAAGAGAGATAGAATGAGGAAAGGAAGGTTTTTCTAGCTGGACGTATGACGTGAAGAAAAAGATTTCCTAGTAACAGAATTGAAGATTAGTATGTAGAAAGCACAAGAGTCATGAGAGTCAACCACAGCAGTGAAGAGAACAAGAGGCAGAGGGAATATGGGATAATAAAAATAGCAGAGCAGAGAATCAACCCAGTAATTAGAAACTAGGGATGCACAGTGTAGGAGGTGATAGGAGGGAATGGGAGGGACAGAAAGGGAAATGTGCTGGGTGCAGTAATCAGTATAAGGAGGAGGAGGAGCATTAGCAGCAAAGTGGCAGAAAGCATTGCAGAAGGTGTCCAGTCTGGCAAGGGAGGAGGAGGGGGAGGTACCATAGCCCACATCTGCATAGTCAAACACTGAAAAAACCATAGTGGTGATCAGCTCATGGTAGACTAGTGATGAGAGAAATCTTTGTTGTGGTAGAGGGCAACAAACTTGGGGTAGAGCTTGCTGAGGATGACATCAATATGGTTGGAAAAGTCAAACCTACTTTCCAACCACAAATCAATATATTTGAAACAGGCGAAATCTCAAATAGAATGCTATCCAGGGTGGAGAAAACAGGAGGAACACAGCTCAAGGTCAATTTTTGGCTAGTGCAAAGGTCATAGAAACAGCTTTATTTGTGTTAATCCTGAGTGGGTTAGAGTGAAACCAGTGCTGGACATTGTTAAAGGCATGCTGAAGTGATGATTCTAAGGTTGTGAATGAGGTGCCCGAGGCAAACAGTACGGTGTCATCCATGTACAAACAGTTATGAAGTCATTGAGAAAAAGAGAGAATTAGATGGGACCCAGGATGAAGCCCTGTGGAACACCACACTGGATTGGGAGCAGCGGGACAAGGAATCAATAACTACAGGTGGCTTGAGATGTAAGATCTGAACCAATCATCTGCTAGTGCAGAAAGCTCTATGCATCTCAACTTCTCCAGAAGGAGGGGTAGGCTACTGAATCAAAGGCATTTAGAAGATCGATGCAGAAGGCAGCAGTGATGTGTCCCCAATCCATTCAGGTGAGGATGGAGTCAGTAACACACAGTAGGGCAGAAACAGTGGATTAGTTCTAACAGAAACCAGATTGATATGGAGAAAGAAAATTAGTGGAGTAGAAGAAGTCAGAGAGCTTGAAACAGGCTAGGTTTTCTTATAACTAAGCACTTATAACTCATTCCCTCCTACTCGATTCTCTCCACCAACTTGGTTTCTCTGCTGGTCCCCTTGCCTGGTTTTCCAGCAACCTCTCTGCTAGATCCCAGCATGTAAAAATCAATGGCTCCCTCTCCAACATTCGACCCGTTAGTTCCATGGTCCCACAGGGCTCAATCCTCCTCCCATTCTCTTCAGTCTCTACCTCAACACTCTCCCCAGCTCCTGCAATAGCAAGATGCTCCTCTATGCAGACGATGCGGTTCTTTTTGCCTCATACCCAGATCCCTCCACTCTCCAATTATCCCTTCAACTCGCATACAACCAAATAGAAAGGTGGCTTCTTGATCACAGACTAGTCATAAACCTTAAGAAAACCAAATCAATGCTCTTCTCTCACCACCAAAATAAAGCTAGAAGTGCCCCCCTCCTGATTACCCCCAACTCTCAGCTCCCATTAGAGCAAGTGCCCACATACAAATATCTAGGCATCACTTTTGATACTGCCTTCACCTTCCACACCCACATCTGCCATAAACTCTTGGATTGGCCTACTTTACTGCCATAGGGATTGCCTACCCCTCGCTGCCCTACGGCTGGCCATCACTTCCTCTGTCCTGTCCCTAGTGGACTACGGCTTGCCCATCTATGCTGCAGCTGATAACACCTCTCTCTCTAAAATCCAGCTCTCCATCAATAAGGCTTGTAGGCTCCTGACCGGAGCCTCCAGCTGTACCCACATCTGCCTGCTCTATTCCTCCGCCAACCGGCTCAACTTCGAGGAACGTCTGCAGTATCAAACCTGCCTTCTTGCTAAAAAATTCCTGCTTGGACTCTCCCCCCCCAAGAGTCTCTACCTCCCTACCATGGTTGTCCTCATCCATTTCCACCCGCAGCTCTGTTAAAGCCACCTTCAAAGTGCCCAGAACCAGGACCTCCCTAGCCCAGAGGTCCTTCTTTTATCGAGCCCCCACCTGGTTCAACTCCCTCCCTACCTGCATCACCAACATTGCCAAACTTGGTCCCTTCAAAACCGCTCTCCGGAACCATCTCTTTAATGTCCTCTGTTGTAGGTGCAATTAACCCTGCCCCACTAATCCCACTGCAGGACCTTTCCCTGCCTGGCCCCCCCCAATCTTGACAAGGTCCCCTGGACTGCCGATCCATCTTTCCCCTACCCCTTTCTGCCTACCCCATTAGGTTTATACAAGGATGTATTCCACTGCAACTCCAGAGAAATTGTACATCTTTAATTGTGTAACCCCCAGGGGGTGCTACCCTTAGGGCTACCACCCCTGTCTGCCCCCACAGAGGCAGATTGAGGGGCCCAGATCTGTTGACGGGTGCCTCCACCCAGAGGTCGGGGTTAGCACAGTTAAGACTACCACGGTTACAGCCCTCTGAGCTACTGCAACCCCCCCCTTTGTCCCACTAGTGACTCACACTGGGTAGCAGCACTTCTGTTCACCAGTACACTTACCCCACAGAAAATATAATCAAGCTCCCTTTGGGGAACCCCTGTAAAGTAAGGCACAGTAATGTTGCAATCACCAAACAGCAGTTCACCATTAATGTACACAATAGCCAGGATGTAGCTGTACAAAAACAATCTGATTTATTCAAGGGGGAAAACAACAAGGACAGGGGGGATCAAGTTGATTAGCTTATCACTAAATTTATCTACCTAGGGCTCTGTGCACAGGCCTATCCCTATCAATTACTGTCCCTGGTTACCCAAGCCCTAGTGGCTAGTCCAAACCATGGCAGCTGGTAGGGGCCCTTTCACACAGAGGAAAGAAAAAGTTAGTTAAGCAGTCAGCAGTACAGTAATCCCATTTGGTTCCAAGGTGGCAAATCAACGAAGAACTACCCTGAATTAGTACTCAAGACCTCCAGACAAGATAGAGTCCTTAAACGTTGACAGGGCTACTCTTGAGCTCCACGAGACTCCTCATACATTTATATGGCAAACTGCACCAGACAAAAAGTCCTTTAATTGCAGCAGGATTTACTTGAGCTACACAAGCCTCCACACATTTATATGGTAAACAGCAACAGGCAAAAGTCCTTTAATTGCAGCAGGATTTACTTGAGCTACACAAGCCTCCACACATTTATATGGTAAACAGCAACAGGCAAAAGTCCTTTAATTGCAGCAGGATTTGCTTGAGCTACACAAGCCTCCACACATTTCTATGGTAAACAGCAACAGGCAAAAGTCCTTTAATTGCAGCAGGATTTACTTGAGCTACACAAGCCTCCACACATTTATATGGTAAACAGACAGGCAAAAGTCCTTTAATTGCAGCAGGATTTGCTTGAGCTACACAAGCCTCCACACATTTATATGGTAAACAGCCACAGAGGGGTACCACACCAGGCAACTGCTTCCAATGCTCCCACAGGCTCACCGTCCCTGAAATACTGCAACGGCAGCTTCCACTTGTCTTCGGACCGAGCGCGATTCAGCAATTTTCTCCAGTCCTCCTTCAGGTCGAGCCTGGTGGGTAGCTGTACAAAGCACAGCCTCCTCTGACCGCCCGTCAACGGGTTTCATCCGCTGGAGCTGACAACACAAAACAGCCGCTTCAGGCCTTCCCGCGCTTCCCGCGCGAACACTCTGCAGCGCAGAAGCACACAGCTCCTCACTCCTCACTAACCATAACACATCTAAAGCTGGCAGCAACAAGCACTCCTTCCAGATCGGGCGCTACCCGTTGCCATTGGCTGGCTGAACATGCCAGTCATTTCCTCTAGCCTTCAGTGGTGCGAAAAAGTGCCATAGCCCATAATGCCTTTCCCAAATTACAAGCAGTCCCTCTATTGGTCAGCCGGCTCTGTAGGGTCCTGAGGTACTGATTGGCCCAATTCAGCAGTTCTGCAGCAAAATGGAGGAGGCAATCAAACAGTCCTTACTGCAAAGGAAGACAGGTTAGAGCAACCACATTATCATTATTATTTTACATCATTTCCATATACAATCGCATCCCCGAGAGAACTCCCTCTGCACCACTAGCGATGGCAGAAGGGAGTCATTCTTTCAGTGTCCTGGGTGGGACTCGGGCATACAACCACAGTCCCCCTCCATCTTAGTTACTTACGGCTACAACAAGCAGCCCTTAAAGAGACAGCTCACGGAGGCTATTTAAAAGCTCACTGGCTACCCAATTAAGCGGCTTTAGGCGGTAACTAACCCTAGAACCAGGCATATCCGGAACCCCCATTTGCAAGGGGGTTACACCCTTCCTAGCCTGGAAAAGCTTGGCATCCACGTCAAGCATATGCCCTTAAGGTGCTTTAGGTAAACACCCAATGAGTAGCATATCACATTTTCTTTTTACACATTTAAACATTGGATTTACAAAATATCATAACCTTTACTCGTCCTACACATAAACTATTACTTTGGTTTTAACACAGATCAGTAGTTCCTACCCATGACACCCAGACTGAGGGAATCTGTCTTCTCTTAGGTACCACTGGGTCCCCTGAAGCAGGGGCGTCACTCTTGAAGGGCACCACTAACAGTCTGGAGTTATCTGTCAAGGCTAACTTAGGCAAAGAACTTGGGGACACATATACCCCTTTGTGAACCACATTTAAAGGCAGATCCACTGGTTGACCCAAAGATTCATAGCTTAACTTTATTACTGGCCTAATTTGTCAGCCGGATCGTCTAGGGGTCTCAGGGGATTCTGAACCAGGCCCTGACTCCACTCCCATGTCAGAGACATTAGCAACAGGGATCCCTTCAAGGGGATCAGGCTTGATACTCATAATACTATCAGGGGCTTGACCTTCTATCCCTGAACCCACCCCACTGGGCTCATCTGGGGGCGGCGTAGGTACTAGAGGGGAACCATCAGGGCATTCAAAATAGTCTTCCGATTCAGGCATATCACTGGCTTGTTCCCCCATCTCACTCTCTTCTTCTGAAAGTCAGATAATTCAGCCAGGCCAGACAGTTCAGCCAAGCCTAAGGACTCAGCCCCTTGAGTTCATCTGCTACCCCATTCATCTTCTGGAGGCATTTCCTCCGGGGATAAAGTAGAGGGCTCAACTAACACAGATGGGCCAGCTTCAGTTCCTGAGTTAACAAGGGGATTGCCCCGAAACAATTGACTTAGTTCATAAGAGGGATAGTATTCAATATCATCTTCGCTGTCTTCTGACACTGAGTGTTGACCATCTCCTTCTGCAGGGAGGTTGGACAAGGCTCCCTTGGTGGACTTGTTGAAGGCTCCACGGGCTTGATTCCTTTCTTAGCAACAGATCTAGTCATGGGCCTGGAAGGAGGGGTAGAGGAAGGTTCAACTTCAATCAAGATCTGCCCAATTGGCAGCAGATGATTTCTGTGTATGGTTTCCACATCTTTCGAATTGTTTTCAGGCCGCACTTTATACACAGGTAGGTCTGCCAGCTGTCCCACAACAACATGAGGGAGGTGATGCCATCGGTCGGCTATTTTATGTTTGCCATGCAGTCCCAGATTTCTCAACAACACTCTATCCCCTTTTCTCAACTCTACTGTTTTCACTTTTTTGTCATATCTCTCCTTGTTAGCCAGATTTCGTTTAGCAGCCATGGTCTGGGCCAGTTGGTAGGCATGATTTAATTGGGCCTTTAATTTCTGTACATACTGTAGATGGTTCTCTGCTCGCACCCCATCAGGGGAAACCCCAAAACACACATCTACTGCCAATCTAGCCTCTCTTCCAAACATTAGACGATAGGGGAGAACCCCGTGGCATCACTTTTCGTACAATTGTAGGCGTGAACTAGAGTGCTAATCTGTTGGCTCCATCTCAATTTATCTTTGGATTGTAAGGTACCCAGCATGTCGAGCAATGTACAATTGAACCTTTCAGGCTGAGGGTCTCCCTGCGGGTGGTAGGGGGTGGTTCGTGATTTGCGTACCCCCCACAAAGATAGTATCTCTTTAATCAAGCAACTTTCAAAGTCCCTTCCCTGATCGGAATGAATCTGCTGCGGAGCCCCATAGTGGATGAAAAAATTCTCAACAAGTATCTTAGCCACTGTAGTTGCTTTCTGATCCTTGGTTGGGAAAGCCTGTGCATACCGGGTAAAATGATCAGTAACCACCAATATGTTGCTAACACTTCTCAGATCAGGCTCTAAACTCAGGAAATCAATACAGACCAGTTCCATAGGAGCACTAGTAGTAATGTTGACCAAGGAGCAGCTTTCTGAGGTAGACTTTCCTTTGCAAACAACGACCACAGGTCTTGACATACTGTTCCACGTCGCACTCATCTTTGGCCAATAGAATCGCGCCCGTACCAAATCAAGTGTTCGATCTATGCCCAGGTGCCCCATCTGATTATGCAATGACCTTAGAACTAGTTCTCTGAAAACTGAGGGCAGCACCAGTTGTTGTCGATGCACCCGGCCCTCCTTACTCACAGTCTCTCTATATAGTAGTTGGTTGATCAGCTTTAATTTGGGCCCTTCTTTGTACAACAAGGTAGTCTGCAAGTCAGTGGAACGTAGTTTGGATACATCCCTTCCAGCCCACAAAACCTCTACGGCCGTTCTTACCATAGGGTCACAGGATTGAGCCTGTTCGAGATCATCATTGTTGAGTTGCGGCAGAGAGCTAGTGTCCAATGCAGAGAAATGGCAGTAGGCGGCAGGTATACAGTTTTCCAGTGGCCTCAAACAATCTACCACACAGTTCACTGCGTCAGGAGACACCTGTTCTTTTTATCAAATTTCTGGCACAGGGCTCTTATATCAGGTTCAGACAACCGGACCCATTCAGTCTGATATGCAGGCCTCCGGGAGAGAGCATCCGCATCCATCTGGTTGAGGCCTGCCCGGTACTCTACAGCATAATCGTAGGTGGCCAGGGCGGAGAGCCACCTATGCCCAGTAGCATCCAATTTGGCAGAGGTTTAAACATAAGTCAGAGGATTGTTATCAGTCTTTATTAATATCTTGGCACCATACAAATAGTCGTGGAACTGATCAACAATGGCCCACTTCAAAGCCAAAAACTCTAATTTGTGCACTGGGTAATTCTTCTCTGATGGCATCAGACTTCTACTGGCAAACACTACGGGTCTCAGCCCATTCGAGTACTCCTGATATAATACAGCCCCCAATCCTTGCAGGCTGGCATCAGTATGAAGAGTGTAAGGCTTGGCTGGGTCAGCATAGGCCAACACGGGTGCGTGGGTGAGTTGATATATGATGTCATGGAAAGCTTCCTCACACTCAACAGTCCATCGATCCCTGAACATATCATTTGGCCGAAAATACTTCTTTTCTAAGTCAGTGTGCACACCCTTCTTATATTTGTTGTGAGTAGGCGGATACCCCTGGGTGAGATTAAGGAGAGGGCAAATCACTCATGAATAGTCTCTGACAAACCACCTATAGTAGCCACAAAACCCCAGGAATTGTTGCAGCTCTTTCAAATTTCTAGGCTGAGGCCAAGTGGTCAACGCCTCCACCTTGCTAGGATCAGTCTCTATGCCTTCAGTGGACACTATGTGGCCCACATATTTCACAGAAGTCTGGAAGAATTGACACTTGTCGATAGATAACTTGAGGCCGAAATCCTCCAATCGATCCAGGACTTTGAATAATCGTTGCTCATGTTCTTCCAAGGATCGGCCAAACACTATGAAGTCATCTAGATAGACCAAACACTCGAGTAGGTTCATGTCCCCCACAGCTCGTTCCATCAAGCGCTGAAAAGTGGCTGGGGCACCCGAAATTCCTTGAGGCATTCGAATAAATTCATAGAAGCCTAACGGGCAAATGAAAGCAGTCTTCTCCTGATCATCTGGGGCCATCGGGATCTGGTAGTATCCGCTCCGAAGATCCAATACAAAGAACCACTTAGTACCATTCAGACAATCCAAGGCGTCTTGTATGCATGGCATGGTATATTGATCCGGAATGGTCCGCCTATTCAAAGTACGATAGTCTACACACATCCAAACTGCCCCATTCTTTTTCCTTACTACTACAATGGGGGAGGCATAGAGGCTTCTAGACTCTTGAATTACACCAGCAGCCAACATTTCTTGCAAATGCCGCCGTACATCATCTATGTCAGTGGGAGCCAGACATCGGGATCTCTCTCAGAAGGGTCTTTTGTGGTCAATCGAATGTGATGCTCAGCCCCTTGTACAGATCCTACATCCCACTCTTTCAGGGAGAAACCTGGTTCCTCTTGGCAAGCCTCTCACTGACCCTGCGATTCCACTCAGTCAGCAGCGGAGAGTCACCAAAGTCAAACAGATCAGGAGCAACTCTCTCACCTGTCCGGAAACTCTTTTTATTTGGTAGGACAGCAGTATCCGCACAATGGATGCTAGCCAGGGTACACCCTCTTTTTATTCGAATCTCTTTATCAGACACATTGTGCACTTGAACCATCACCCTTTTAACATAGGCATGGGCCCTGGCCGGCAGAATGCTGGGTTTGAGCAACAACTCCTCAGGTAGTTCTCCCTCCATAGGTGCATCCAACATCAACAACTTATTCTTGACATCTGTCTTTAATCGTACCTCTCCATGCAGAACACACTGTGTGTTTGGGGCAAGCACTACAGGGGCCGGATCCTTCTTCCATACCACTCTCACAGGGCCTTCAGGTTCCTCCGGCCTACCCTTCTTCTGAGTGGCCCTGACCATTTGAATTACAGCAGGTACACCCAAAACTCGCCCAGTCTGAAATGCTCACTTCTCTGAACACAACTGGGCCAATCATCCAAACATGTGCACATTTGTTCCAATCAACTGGGGCACCCCATCATACAGTCCAGTGGGTGAGCAGACCAAGACCAAGGTTTCCACTTGCTCATCTGTTCCATTCACAGTTGCAGGGAAAGATAACCATACACGGATGTACTCTAAATACGGATAAGCCTTTGTCGCTAACCCCATACATGTAGACCAGTTAGAGGCTGCAGGGGCACTTCAGATAAGTGTGCTTGGTACCAGTCCTGAAACATGATGGTCACCTGGGAGCCACTGTCCAATACAGCTCTAGTGGGAATTCCATTCACCTGCACCCGGGTCTCCATAGACGGCCCGACCACATCAGACCAGTTGGGGGTAGCAACATTGTTAGTCCGGTGGGCATGGGCCTGAGTCACACAACTTTTCTTGGGGGCCCGAGACTGGGTCTGGTGGTATCGAGCGATCAGTCTGCTGTTAACTTTCCTTAAATTCTCTGGCCTCTGGCAGTCAGGCTGGAAATGCCCATCTTCCCCACAGTGATAACAAAACATAGGGTCCCGGGGATCACTACTCTGAGGTGGGGGCCCTGAGGGGAGGGAGAAAGCTCTCTAGGGCTAGGGTTCAGGGCTCTACATGACTCAGGGGCCCCGGGCCGAGTAGAGTACACAGTAGACTGCTTTAAGTCCCTCACCAATTCCCGTAAATTCCTGATCTCAGCCCTCAACTCACCCTCCATGTAGGGGTCAGAGAAAACAACCCGCATCCCCACAGTACCTGGGTAATCTGGGGGCCCCTCGGACCCTCCAGGTGAGCCAGTCTCCTCAGGGGTATTAGACTCAGGGGTCCCACTAGGGTTCACTGCCCCCACACAGGGTTCTCACCCCTCTTCATCAGTCTCCACTTCTCGAATTTCCCTCATCAATTGACAATATTCAGGCGGGGTGGCCCGACGATCATACAACTTAAGTTTCAATAAAGTTACACTAGAGAATCGTGCAGACTTTAAAATATGTTCTAGCTGAACCTGATTCAGAGCTGCAGCAGTGATTCACCCTTTTCTACAAGCCTTCTGCAATGTCCGGTCCACTCTAGTAACAAAAGCAGACAGTTTTTCATTTCTCCACTGTTTAGCAGACCTGAATTTCCATAATAAATCTTCACCAGTCTCTGTACTCCCAAAAACCCTTTCTAAAGCAGAGAGATACTCTGCAGCAGTGGCTTCTGGATGAGTGGCCCAGAAGAATCTAATGGCTTCCAAGGCAGGACCCCGCAAACTCTCCATCAGCCTCTTCCTTTTCTCCCCCTCGGAGCATTGCCACTCCTGGACTAAAGGGTTGGCGTAGTCCATCCATGCCTCCAGGTCATCCTCCCCGGAAGGCACTGGTACCATGCCAGAGAAAAGCTTTAACTTACGGTAGGAATCAAGCTGTATGGATGGGACTGCCAAGGGCAAAGAAGCCAACACGGAGCTTTTGGGCGGGCCAGAGAAGGCACCCGGAGAACCCCGAGGGGTAGTATCACTGGACAGATCCAAGGCTTGTAGCAACTCCTGGGTAGTCCTCCCTTCCACAGCTAACAATTTAAGCAGCTTATCTTTAAAACTGTTCATTTGAGGAGACCCCCCCAGGAGTGACTGACCCACTTCGGATATGGATTAGCCTCCACCCCTGGGACTCACTCTCCGGGTAAAGTACAGGAGGTACCTTCTCAGGGTCGATGACCACACTGCATAGAAGTAGCACCTGCAATGTCTGGACAAGCAAATCAGCCATACGCCCTTTCACTTCAACTTTACCCAAACACTTTACTCGTTCTACAACAGAGACAATATCAGCAGCTGAGGTACCCAAGGGCACATCTAACAATAATACAATCTTCTGGGAATCTAGCTCTTCTGCTTCACCCCAACCCATCAGTTTATGTACCATGGTTTTGATGGGTCCCAGCTTAATTTTTTCCAACATATCCCCTTTCATTTTTTCCATCTTTGGGGTATCCTCTCACTGAGCCACTAGGGGATGCTAGTCCCAGCGGTGCCTCCAATTTGTAACCCCCAGAGGTGCTACCCTTAGGGCTACTACCCCTGTCTGCCCCCACAGAGGCAGGTTGAGGGGCCCAGATCTGTTGATGGGTGCTTCCCCCCAGAGTTCGGGTTAGCAGAGTTAAGACTACCATGGTTATAGCCCTCTGAGCTACTGCAACCCCCCCTTCATCTCACTAGTGACTCACACTGGGTAGCAGCACTTCTATTCACCAGTACACTTACCCCACGGAAAATATAATCCAGCTCCCTTCGGGGACCCCCTGTAAAGTAAGGCACAGTTATGTTGCAATCACCAAACAGCAGTTCACCATTAACGTAAACAATAGCCAGGATGTAGCTGTACAAAAACAATCTGATTTATTCACAGGGGAAAACAACAAGGACAGGGGGGATCAAGTTGATTAGCTTATCACTAAATTTATCTACCTAGGGCTCTGTGCACAGGCCTATACCTATCAATTACTGTCCCTGGGTACCCAAGCCCTAGTGGCTAGTCCAAACTGTGGCAGCTGGTAGGGGCCCTTTTACACAGAGGAAAGAAAAAGTTAGTTAAACAGTCAGCAGTACAGTAATCCCATTTGGTTCCAAGGTGGCAAATCAACAGGGAACTACCCTGAATTAGTACTCACGACCTCCAGACAAGATAGGGTCCTTAAACATTGACAGGGCTACTCTTGAGCTCCACGAGACTCCTCATACATTTATATGGCAAACTGCACCAGGCAAAAAGTCCTTTAATTGCAGCAGGATTTACTTGAGCTACACAAGCCTCCACACATTTATATGGTAAACAGCAACAGGCAAAAGTCCTTTAATTGCAGCAGGATTTTCTTGAGCTACACAAGCCTCCACACATTTATATGGTAAACAGCAACAGGCAAAAGTCCTTTAATTGCAGCAGGATTTACTTGAGCTACACAAGCCTCCACACATTTATATGGTAAACAGCCACAGGCAAAAGTCCTTTAATTGCAGCAGGATTTACTTGAGCTACACAAGCCTCCACACATTTATATGGTAAACAGCCACAGAGGGGTACCACACCAGGCAACTGCTTCCAATGCTCCCACAGACTCACAGTCCCTGAAATACTGCAACGGTAGCTTCTACTTGTCTTCGGACCGACCGCGATTCAGCAATTTTCTCCAGTCCTCCTTCAGGTCGAGCCTGGTGGGTAGCTGTACAAAGCACAGCCTCCTCTGACCGCCTGCCGATGGGTTTCATCCGCTGGAGCCAACAACACAAAACGGCCGCTTCAGGCCTTCACGCGCTTCCCGTGCGAACACTCTGCAGCGCAGAAGCACACAGCTCCTCACTCCTCACTAACCACAATGCATCTAAAGCTGGCAGCACCAAGCACTCCTTCCAGATCGGGCGCTACCCATTGCCATTGGCTGGCTGAACATGCCAGTCATTTCCTCTAGCCTTCAGTGGTGCGAAAAGCGCCATAACCCATAATACCTTTCCCAAATTACAAGCAGTTCATCTATTGGTCAGCCGGCTCTGTAGGGTCGAGGTACTGATTGGCCCAATTCAAGCAGTTCTGGAGCAAAATGGAGAGGCAATCAAACAGTCCTTACTGCAAAGGAAGACAGGTTAGAGCAACCACATTATCATTATTATTTTACATCATTTCCATATACAATCGCATCCCCCAAGAGAACTCCCTCTGCACCACTAGCGATGGCAGAAGGGAGTCATTCTTTCAGTGTCCCGGGCAGGACTCGGGCATACAATCACAGTCCCCCTCCATCTTAGTTACTTACGGCTGCAACAAGCAGCCCTTAAAGAGACAGCTCACGGAGGCTATTTAAAGCACTCACTGGCTACCCAATTAAACTGGCTTTAGGCCGGTAACTAACCCTAGCACCAGGCATATCTGGAACCCCCATTTGCAAGGGGGTTACAATTGCAAATCTGTATTTTATACCAACATGTAACTAAGTGTATTCTGTGTTCAAAGTCTGCACCTGTAATGTTGTCCAATGTTGTATCTACACACTGTTCTATTGTTTTGCCCTCCCTGAGATGAGGTGCCTTTGTAAATGAGTCTCTGACTCAAAGGTTGTAAATCCGACTTGTTCAAATAAATAAATATACAAATAAATAAAAAAAAGAGTGGGGAGTTGGAAAATAGGACAATAGTTGCCAGGTTTGGTGGGGTCACTGCACATGAGTACTGTGGCAAATTGTTAGCACTGAGGGGCAGGGCAGAGGGACAAGTGGAAATTAAGTAGATGAGTAAGAGGTACAGCAATAGCAGGAGTAGAAATGTGAAGTAGTTTTTGATCGGTCCCATCAGGGCTAGAGCCTTTGGAGAGATTGAGGAAGGAAAGAGTATTTATGGTATCAAGTGGAGTAACAGTAGAGGCATAAAAATGCTTCAAAGGGGGAGGACTGAGGTGAGGAGAGAGAGAAAGAGACAGAGAGAAGCCAGCAAAAAAGATGCAGTTGCAGCTAATGGATGCAGGCACATGTTTTTTCCATATAGCTTTTTGCTCTACAGACCACCATCTTCAATTGAGTTCAGATCTGTTTGGCAACCCCCCAGCCCCATCAGCCACTCCCCCAACCATCAGGCCAGTGGGAATCTAAGAAGAGTGTGGTATGAGATTACCAGTGGTCATCACACAGGTGGTCAAGGAGACATGGAGGTTTTTTTTTTGTGGTCCAGACCCCTAATCTCTCCCAACACCACTGATGTTAGGTCAGGCCTTGCTAAGATGCAGTAACACCTCCATGAAGGATAGGATTCACCAAATGAGTGGTACACATTGGAGTACCTGAAGTGCACTTCATTTCTATTTCCCTCAACAGAACATTTCATCTCCTTTTCAATGAATGCACAAATTAGATTGCACTGCCTTACTAACAATCTATAAGTAAGCCCCTCCCCCAGTTTTAGGTATCTCCTCCACCCCCTGGCCTGACTCTTCACCCTCCAGTCCCTTGGAACCGCTGCATTGCAGACCTGCAGGGCAGCAGTGGATTCCTCTGCAAGGAGCCCTGGTGGGATGTGGACCACAGCACTGTCTTATAAAACTGCTTCTGTTGCTGCCCTTCCCTCTCTGTCTTTAGGCCCCTCTGGTGCACATGGGCCTGAGGCAAAGAGTAGGAGAGGGAGGATAGAAGCTGTTTCTGGTTTCCCTAGCCCAGGACTGTCAAAAGGGCTGGGGAACAGAACCCGAAAGAGCGCGGTGTCAATTTATAGGTGCTAGCAGTATAACCTAGAGGTTAGTGTAATAAGTTGTGAACAAACTTGGTACATCCAGCAGATGAGGGTTTAATACTCACAACCTCCACTTGCATACTGCGTGACTCTGAGCAAGTCACTTAAACTCTTCTGTGCTCCAGGGTCGGCCCAGAAAACAGCCAAAGGAAAAGAAAAGTCAACTGTTATGCATGTGCAGTAGGCACATCAACAGAGCCAGAGTTCCATGACTTAAGGAAAAGTGGACATTTTTAAACTAGGAAAGGCACACTAACATACTAACATACTATTTGCCAGCAGATTAGGCCTTACGGTCTATCGAGTCTGCTCGAACCTAGATCATTAATTGGGTGCCGAGACCCTCCCATCCCTTGTTCTCTAGAAACCCCTATCATCCATCCCCACCCCCTCGGGACAGGCCATCATCTGATACATCCACTTTCTGTGTCTGTCCCACCCTCTCTTGAAGCCCTCCACTGTGGATCTCTGAACCAGCTCACCAGGCAGTGCATTCCAAGGGTCCACCACCCTCTCGGTGAAAAACCTCCTCCTCTTTTCCCCCCTCACCCTTCCACCTTCCAACTTCAAACCATGCCCTCTGGTGATACCTCCCTGCTTTAGCCTAAAGATCCCCTCCATGTTTACCCTATTTATTCCCTTGAGGAACTTGAAGACCTCAATCATGTCCCCCTGTCTCTCCTCTCCTCCAATGAAAACAGGCAGAGCTCCTCAAGTCTGTCCTCATAAGTCAAATCCCCTAGCCCTCGTATCATCTTTGTTGCCCTCCTCTGTACCCTCTCCAGGAGCTGTATGTCCCTCTTCAAATGTGGTCTCCAGTACTGTACACAGTACTCAAGGTGTGGTCTAACCAGTCCATTGTACAGAGGCAGAATCACTTCCTTGCTCCTAGAGGTGATCCCCCTTACGATGCATCCCAACATCCTGTTTGCCTTGCTAGCTGCTCTCTGCACTGCTCAGAGTTATTCATACATGTATCCACCATGACCCTAGGTCTTTTCCCCTATCGAGGGCCTCCAGCTCTCCCTCCCAGGTGTACCTGTGTTTAGGGTTTCCCGACCAAGATGCAACACCTTGCACTTGGTGATATTGAAATTTAATTTCCATGTGTGAGCCCAGCTTTCCAGGGTGTCCAGGTCCCCTTGCAGGGCCACCCTCCCCTCTTCTCCCTGAACTATTGCTCCCATCTTGGAGTCATCCGCGAAGAGACTCATTTCACACCCTATACACTTCCTGATCTCCGATATGTATGCATTAAACAGGATCGGACCCAGGACCGAGCCCTGTGGTACCCCACTACCAACCTCTCTAGGGTTTGAGAGCTCCCCACAGACCACTACTCTCTGAGTGTGTCCAGCTAGCCAGTTTTCAATCCATCTGACCATCAAAGGGCCTACTCCTAACCCCATCAGTTTCTCCACCAGACCATTGTGGGGGACAGAGTCAAACGCCTTGCTGAAGTCCAAGAATAATACATCCACAGGCTTACCCCTGTCCAGTTCTGATGTTACCCATTCATAGAACTCCACAAGGTTGGTTTGACATGATCTACCTGGCACAAACCCATGTTGCCGACTATCCAGACCTCCCACCTCCTCCAAGTACACCCCCAATCGTTCCTTTAGTATACTCTCCATTAATTTTCCCACCACCGAGGTCAAACTGATGGGTCTATAGTTACCTGGTACTTCCCTTGACCCCCCTTTATGGATTGGTACCACATGTGCCTCTCGCCAATCACTAGGTACCCTCCCTGTCTCAAGTGACCTGCTGAAAAGCTCCGCCAGAGGTGCAGCCAGTATGTCCGCCAATTCCCATAGTACTCTGGGATGAATGCCATCCGGCCCTGGAGATTTGTTTTTCTTTAGGGCCTTGAGGGCTAACCACACCCTTTTGACGGAGATAGCATCATCCGTCCCCTCCCCCTTACTGGTCTTTTTATCCTTATCCAGATGTGACACCCCTGGGGTACCTTTCCCTCCCTCTTGCTCCATTTCTCTTGCTCTCCTGATCCCACTCCCTGCCGCTTCTATCCCCTTCATGCCTTGCTTTGTAGATATCCCATCCCCCTCCCTAGCGAACACAGAGGCAAAGTACTCGTTATATACCTCTGCCTGGTCCCTCGCCTCTTCCACCCACCCTCCTTCTGATCTCAATCTGCTGAGATGGCCCTTAGTTTTTCTCCGCTCCCCAATGTACCGGAAGAACCCTTTTCCCTCCATGTATCCCTGTGCCAGCCGCTGCTCTTTACTGGACTTTTGCCCCTCACCATACGGGTGACTTTTCTAGATGCAAGCTGGTACATTTCCTTATCCCTATCCCTCTTGTTGTTTTATATTTTTGTAGACCGCCTTCTTTTCTCTGACTGCTACCTGTACCTCACTGGACCACCAGCATGGTTTCGTGACCTTGCTCCTTACGTTTCAACTTAGCGCAGATCCTGACTGCCTCATGAAGTCCCCGTTTTATGACCGCCCATCTCCTTTCCACACTTGTCGTTGAGGTAATCCCCTTCAAGTGATCCTTGAGAATATTTCCCATGCCCATAAAGTCTGCCCCCCTGAAGTCCACTGCCAGTGTCCTAGATCTCACCCCCACTCCCCCCATGCTTATTTGAAACCAGACAGTATTGTGGTCACTCCCAGTCAGGGGGTCCTGTACAACTATGTCCCTTACCAGATCCCCATCTGCCAGAACCACATCCAGGACATGCCCCTCCCTTGTGGGCTCCATCACATGCTGTGTTAAGAACACATCCTGGAAGCCATCTAGCAGCCTCTGCTCCTTGGCCACCCTAGAGGACATGGTTCCCCAGTTTGTACCTGGCATATTAAGGTCCCCCATCAACACCACTCCTTCCCCTTTTGGACCACACTGGGCAATGATGTTGTCCAGCAAACCATCCTCTAGAACATCACTCATCCCGGGGGGCCTATATGCTACTCCCAGCTTGACCTTATCTCCTGCTGGGGATCGTAAGGTGACCCATAAGGCCTCCACGTTTCCCTCTGCCTCTTCTACCATAGTAATTTCTATATCATCTCTAATGAACATAGCCACTCCACCCCCTCTGACCTCCTTTCTATCCTTCCTAAGCATAGTGTACCCCTGTACATTTAGGTCCCAGTCATGCGTCACTAAGCCAGAGCTTGTTTCCAGGTGCAACCTGGGAGCACAAGGAAGTTAAGTTACTTGCTCGGGGTCACACAGTATGCAAGTGGGGGCTGATGGGATTCAAACTCAGATCTCCAGGTTCACAGCTCAGTGCCCTTAACCACTTTTCTGTACTGCCTCGGGCCATGTGCCAGCATCTATGAAGACTCCCAGATACAGGGAAGGCAGTAGAGCCAGGAGCAGTAGGAGGTTGAGCCTTCAGGGCTAAGTTGGTGTGCTTCTCATCCCCAGACCAGCAAGCAGGGGCCGGGCTAAGAAGATAAAGATAACCAGTTCACCACTGTACACAGCAGGAGAATTGCAGGACAGTCATCTCCCATGAAAAGTCTGCCCTGACTCTGAAACAGGCTGAGTGCCCAACAATACCAGCACAGCCCTGGCCCCAGGACAACAAGCAGGGCCAGAACATGCCAACTGTGACAATGTGAGACAATTAATAAAGCTGCTCAAGTCAGGCAAATAAATGTAAACAAACATGGTGACCCCCATGGAGACCCTTCATTGCAGTGTACTGAAAGAAGGGGTTGTAGGTCCCACAATTTTGGCCAGTCAGAGAGTAGCACAATGCAGTTGGGGTGCCAGAATAAAGAAGGAAATTATTACATAAATGGGAAAACACTAAGAAATTCTTATGAGAAAAAAAATTTAGGTATTACGATAACAAATAAACTCACATGATACACATTCAAATGCTCAAGTGGCAAAAGCAAAAAAGGTACTTCGGACAATCAAAAGAAACTTTAAAAGCAGAGACTAGAGGGTGGCAATGTCACTGTACAGATCACATGTTAGATCATTGCTGGATTATGGAAGCCCTATCTGGGGACCGATAAAGAAAGGAACCTCAGATGGAATTGAAAAAATTCAGAGACAAACAACTAAAATTATTTATACCTATAAAGGACTAGATCACAATGATAGACTACATAAGTTAAATCTGATGTGTCTCTTCAGACATGTAGGATTAGAGGTGACCTACTACTATGTTATGACATAATGCAGGATAACTATCTGCTGAATGATTTGGAGTTGACCTTCAAAAATGACAACATGAGCACCAGAGGGCACCCATTACAATTAAGGCCTAAAAAGTTCAATTCTGATAGGAGGAAGGCCTTCTACACACAGAGGGTGGTGAACCCCTGGAACAGACTTGTCTTCCACTTGAGGTTATTATCAGTAAAGACAAAAAAGAATTCAAAACAAAGTTAGACAATTACATTTTAAGTGGTAACAGCTTAACTTATTATGGATAATGAGACAGGAGTACATATGGGCCCACAGCCTCCTTCGCTTCTTACACCTTAGTATCAGAGACATTCTGCCTGTGAACACACCTAACCAATCAGGTGTTCAGTTTCAGCCTGCATAAAAGGGTCAGTTTTCCAATGATCGTGGCAGTTTAGTCAGACCCTCAATAAAGTGACTGAGTGTCAAGGAGTGGACCAGTTTGCCACTGTCTGTCCAGGCACTGCAGGCCTGGCAAATCAGAAATGGAATCCCAGAGTAAAGTATTTGTGAGAATAAAAGAAGAAGTTTTCTTTGAAATTGCATTTTTAAAAGGCATCTTGGAGCTGGGGTTTCCCTGACCCACCACAGACTTTTCCCCTCTGGAGGATCTGCTCCTACCTTGTCTCCAGGCAAGAATGCCACTGCTTCATCCAGGTTGTGAACTTCAGTGAGACAAGCTGAGAGAGAAGAGAAGCAAAGAAAAGCCCCCAGAAAGCTTGAGGAAGCTAGCAACCCAGCCAGGAGCACCACAATCAGTTAGACTGCTTCAGCCTGTTGTACCTTATGTATCGTGTGAGGCACTGGAACTGTGAGAAAAATCCAGAGTTGAAACCTGCAACTGAGAATGAGGTTACTGTACCAGGAGCTGAGGGAAAAGTCTTTAAGGCAGGACTGTGCCTGTGAGAGAAGCCCAGCCAGAAGACCTGTTGAAGTCAGCTTGCCACAAAAGATCCCATTTGGATTACAAATAGGGGCCCCTTTTTTCGAGTGTTGTACCAGTTTAAAGTTTGTGTTTGGCAACAGTGAGTTAAAGTATTTTTTCTGCAACTATTTACACACCACTGAGCTCCAATCTGCTAGCTATATCAGCATCCCCAGTGTGTTACCCACTGCAACCTTTGAGAGATCTCTCACCCATGGCAGGGAATTATGAGTGCTATACTCTCATTTGGGGTTTCAGGACTGCCGGAGGGTGGGCAGAGCTGTGGGGTAAAGCCTTGAAATGTTTCTTGCATTGAAATAGTTGCTTGTTGTTGCATTAGAATGTAGTGATATTGGTGCCTCCATTGCTGTATTTTACCCTTACTGCCCCTTGTTCTTTCCATACCCTCCCTGTTAAATAAATAATTTGTTTCAAATTGCATTTTATGGTTTGGGGACTGTCATTGGTTGCTGTGTCACTTGCTTTGGGGGAGACACTAGGTGGGCAGTTTATGCACTGTTTCCTTGGTGGTGATAGCCTTGTATTTCGGACACTAGGTATCCCATATCACTATCCCAGGTGGAGGCAGCATGTCACTTTACTCCAGTGTAGCACACCCTTATGGAATTCAGGCCAGCCTCCTTGGAAGAGGTGGAGAGGTGAACTCTGGGAGCCCGAGTAAAGTAACTGCTTGTACTGAAGACACAGCTGGGATTTCTGCACTACAAGTGTGTCCACAAAACTGACTTTGTGGGGAAAAAAATTCAGCCCTCCCCCTCTCAAGTTTTCAAAAGTCATAATGGTGTTTCATGAGTTGGAAGATTGGTGTGGAGGGGAGTACCTGAACCTGAAAAAGGAAATCCTGGTCACAGGGATCCCTGAATGTACCGAAAGGACCATCATTTTGGAGTCTTTCGATGCTATGCAATGCTTGGCAATTTAAAATTTTATGGTATGAAATATAACCATGCCAGTCAAAGCACAACTGCTTTAACAGAGAGTGATTCAGAGATTGATATGAGCAAGCTGCCAGCCACAATCAAACCTGAAAGTTCCGAAGGCGTATGAAAGCTGTTTGTTAGAAGGTGTCATCTGCTGTCCATTCCCCCTCCCCCCACCAGTGCAGCCAGTAGACTGGATGGAGAAAGTCAAATTGTTGTAGGCAGCTGAGGGAAAGAATGTGAAAGTGTTCTTCAAAGAAGAACCTGTGCAGGCAGTGCCACATGGCTATACCTACTCCTTCTGAGGAGGATGACTGTGAATGTTGGATGAGCCAGGCCACATAGATGAAGCAAGTGCAGAAGTGTTCAGATGATGAGAAATGTAAAAGAATTCTGGAAAGCTTGAGAGCTATGGTTTTGGACATAGAAACATAGAAACATAGACGTTGATGGCAGATGAAGCCGGCAGGGCCCATCCAATCTGCCCATTTTTTCTGCCTTATGAATGTGCCATAGGCCTGTACTCTGCCAATGGCCTATCTATTCATACTCATCTTTATTGCTCCCTTATGCCTGTCCCATGCCTGTTTGAAGTCCTGCACTGTATTCATATCCACCACTTCCTGAGGTAGGCTGTCCCATGCATCCACCACTCTTTCTATGAAAAAGAAGTTCCTCACATTCCTCCTTAATCGACCTCCCTCTAATCTCATGCTGTGTCCTCTTGTCCTGCTATTTTTCCTATATTGAAACATGTTAGACTCTTAAGATGTATGAATGTTTCGATCATATCACCTCTCTCCCCTTCTTTGCTCTAGGGTATACATACTGAGCTCCGTTAACATGTCCTCAAATGTTTACTGATGCAGTCCCTGTACCATTTTGGTTGCCCTTCTCTGGACTGCCTCCATTTTGTTAATGTCCTTGTGCAGGTGCGGCCTCCAATACTGCATGTAGTACTCCAGATGGGGCCTAACCAGTGTCTTGTAAAGAGGGATTATTACCTCCCTCTTACGACTTGTGATACCCCTTCTAATACACCCCAACATCCCTCTAGCCTTACCTAGTGCTTTAGTGGTCTACTTGGATGATTTCAGATCATCTGTGATGATGATGCCTAAGTCTTTTTCTTCCCTGGTGATTGCCACCAACTCCCCCTCCCAACCTACAGGTGGCTTCAGGGTTTCTCTTCCCCATGTGCATGATCTTGCACTTCTTTGTGTTAAACCCCAGTTGCCACTCTTCCAACCATTTTGCCAGTTTATCCAGATCTCTTTTCATTCTGCCCACCCCATGTGGATCATTTACTCTGTTTTAGATCTTGGTGTCATCTGCAAACAGACAAACCTTACCCTCCAGTCCATCTGCAATGTCACTAACGAAGATATTGAAGAGGACGGGCTCCAGGACTGGTCCCTGAGGTACCCCACTTATGACTTGCATCTCTTCTGACTGTATACCATTTACCACCACTCTCTGTTTTCTGCCCACCAACCAGTTTGCCACCCAGTTGACCAACTTCTGACCCAGCCCAAGCCTACCCAGCTTCTTAATCAATTGTCTGTGTGGAACAGTATCGAAAGCTTTGCTGAAGTCAAGGTAGGTGACATCAACTGCTCCCCCTTGGTCCACCACTCTGGTTACCCAGTCAGACTTTTATATTACTGTTAAATGTTGCTTTTATGATTGTACCTACATTGCTCTGGTGTGCTTGCTGAGACAAAACTGCTGATATTACTGTGACTGACCTCTCACTGATATTTTATAGTGTTGTTCTACTGTACTTTGACTTAGATTCTCCGGCCCGGATATTCAGACTGCACCAGGTTGTGGCGCAAGCCTGGGCGCAGTGCAACTTAGCTGCGCAGGGGCGTTGACTGGGCGATATTCAACGGAGCTGCTCCTTGGCACAGCATCATTGAATATCGCACTCTGGCCACCCGCATTTTGCATGGCGCAGTGGCACTGCGCCAGCGCAAGTGGCCAGAGTGGAGCAGGGGGATGCGCTAGCGCAAGTTCCCTTGCACTATGCGCAACAACTGCAATATTCAAAAGTGCACATGCAAATGGGGCCATAATGTATGCAAGGTGCAAATGGGGCCATTTGCATGTCATTATGGCTCCATTTGTATGCAGGTGCGCCGATCCCCGGCGACTTGCGCCTATCGCCCTGCCAAGCAGCAGCCGTTGGAGACTGACGCCCCCTGCACAGTGCAGCAATGCGCACCTCTGCCTGATCGGGGGCATATGAAGTGTTAAATAACGTCCCATATCCCTGGTAGTCCAGTGGACCGCTACACGCCCGATCACGGGCTTAGGTATATAATAAAGCACGTCCTATATCCCTGGTGGTCCAGTGGACCGCTGTCAGCCCGATCATGGGCTTAGGTATAAAAGATTTCATGTCCTGTATCCCTGGTGGTCCAGTGGACCGCTGTCAGCCTGATCGCGGGCTTAGGTATAAAAAATACCACGTTCTATATCCCTGGTGGTCCAGTGGACCACTCGCAGTCGATTGCGGGCTTAGGTATAAAAAATATCACGTCCTATATCCCTGGTGGTCCAGTGGACCGCTCGCAGCCATATCGCGGGCATTTGTATTAGAAAATTAAAGTTCTGAGGCCCTGGTGGCCTGAGTGAGCCGCCAGCTCTGATCGGCATTTGTATTGTGGTTGTTGTGTCTGATATCCTCGGTGGTCTAGTGACCGACCACTCTGCAGCCCGTCGCTGGTAGCTTGTTGTAAGATGTCCCATAGCCTTGAGGTCCAGTGATCAAGAGCACCAAGGGTATTTGTGGCCAAAACACCAGCTCATTGCCCTTGGTGGTCCAGTACTTCCTCCTACTCCTTCCACTGAGCCCCACCACCCCACCTCTCTGTCAGCCGCGGGCGGCAGCACCACCCGCCTGCCGCCCGCCACCCACCGACCGACACCGAGGTAGGCTGTACGCCCATTGGTCCACAGCATGAGCCAATGGGCTTCACATATCTGGACTGTAGTATTGCACGGACTGCATGCCCATTGGCTCACGCCAGGACCCATTGGCATACAGCCCTACCTACATTGTCAGTCAGCGGGCGGCGGGGTGGCAGGCAGGTGGGGTGCTGCTGCCTGCCGCTGACCAGAGGGGGGAGTAGGGTGGTGGGCCTCAGTGGGCAGGTGGGGAGGGGGCTACCACTGGACCACCAGGGAGGGGGTACCGCTGGACCACCAGGGATATTGGATTTAATTGTTTTAATACAGATGCCCGCGATCGGGCTGCGAGCGGTCCACTGGACCACCAGGGATATAGGACTTTAATATTTTAATACAAATGCCTGTGATTGGGCTGCAAGCGGTCCACTGGACCACCAGGGATATAGGACTTTATTTTTTTAATACAAATGCCCACGATCGGGCTGCGAGCGGTCCACTGGACCACCAGGGATATAGGACAAGAATTGTTTTATACCTAAGCCCGAGATCGGGCTGACAGTGGTCCACTGGACCACCAGGGATATAGGACGTTATTTATTTCAACAGATGCCTGCTATCGGGCATGGGGGGGCACCGCCATGGAGGTGTAGCCGGAGCTCGGTTAGCCACCCACAGGGTGGTAGCTGCCGTGTTGCGCTTGCACGGCAGCTCACCTGTGGGTGGCCAGCCTGTTCCTTTTTGGGGTCACTCCAGCATAGCGCAGGGGTTCCACATGCATGGACTCAGCACATCCAGGGCTGAATATCGGATGTGCAGATTATGCATGGGCCGCCCCCACCTGCGCCGCATACATTACTGATGCACTCCGCACATCGGGTTGTGCCAGGCACAATCCTCGCTTGAATAGTCGTACAAGACAGTGGGTTGCGATGGCTAACCCTTGGAATATCCTGGCCCTTGTGCCTCTGCCTACTCTCCCTGGCTGTTTCTACCTTTCCTGCTGCAAATTAAACTCCATTGCCTGTCTACTAGTACCTAGCTCTCCTAAAATACTTTCCTGAATCCTCAGAGTTCATTGCACTTGGACTTCAACCTCCCCTTCTCAGCTCTCATTCTCTGTAGCCTAAATTTGTCCTCCAAGCTACCCCATCCCAGCTCTAATTCTCTGAAGTTGTAACTAGCCCTCTCCTCCTTTGTTTCTTTGCAGCCCCACCCTGCCAACCTCAATATAAGTCCTTTTGTCCTGCTAATTCACACTCACCACCCTGCTGACAGTCTGTTGCCAGCTTCCCACCCCCTTGTTTCTAGCTTTGACAAGCTATAATTACTCTGCCCTCTCCTTGCTTCCCCTAGGGTCCCTCACCATGAGCGGCACTCCAGGTTGAACTGCGGCACCTACAGACACTTCCATGGCCGCCGCCCGGACTTCACCACTAATTTCTGCTGCCTCCTGGATCTCCAATGTGGACCCAGCCTAAAGGTACGACCGCTGTCCTTGGATAGCACCGTCTCATTTCCGATTGGTGTGGCGAGTTGCAAACGGCCTCTGATTGTGCCGCCTGGCAACATGACGTACCTGATTGGTACTCTCTCCAGCCTGCATCTCCAGTCACTATTTTTGAACTTATTCTACCTGCTATCTGTACCGCTTTTTTCTCTTGCCACCCCACTCCCACCCAGGCCTCCTTTAAATACATACTTGCCACTCCCTACTGTTGGTCTCTCTGCCTCATTGGCTCACACTAATCCCTGCCCATAAAATCACTGAACAGCATAGATTAAGCTCCCAGTACAGTGATCTCTACCAAACTTCACATTCTACCCAGACTGCTCCTCTCTGCCTGTAACTGCTACACTCCTTCTTCCTGACAGCTTCTCCTCTCCTCTCTGGTGAATCTAAGGACTCGAGGAAAGGCTGCTTTCTCTGTTGGATCCTCAACTCAAGTTGTAATTTTCAGGACCAACCCTACCTACTTAAACTACACTTGCTCCTACTAACTCTTTAGCTCAGTCTCACCCACTCCCTATTGTTTTCACAACTCTGTTTTTATTACCTCACACTCTGTTTAAGTAGGCCTTTTGTTTCTTTTGTTTCTCCTAACTTCTTGACTTCCTTGCATCTCTTAGGTATCTTCTGTCTATTCTACCTTCTACCCTTACAGCCAGCCTCAATCTCAGATCCTATCTGTGTGTCTTTGTCTTCCCTTTAGCTTCCTTTCATCTCCTACCAACCTGCTCCTACTTAGCCCCCTCCACATTTTTTCTCATTTTTTTACTTTGCATCTTAGACTTTCATCTCTAGTCCCCTTCATCATCTTCATACTTCACTTCCTTATTTTTAATTGCTCCACAGTGGATATAAATACTGCTTATGTTGCTGAGTTTTCCTAGTCACCAAAAGAAGGGACCTGTGAGGCCCCGGAAGCTTGTGTATAATTCCATCTTTGTACAAGACACTTGTTGGTCCAATAAAAGGTATCAAACCTTCCATCATCTCCTGTCATCCACATGACTTTTAACAACTTCAAACATCGAGGGGAACCACTACAGTGAAGTGTTATAACAAGGCAAGTTATACCAAAATAGTTAAAATGTTACAGCATTGGGATTGGAAAGCTAACTTTAAGGGAAAATCGCTTCGCAAATGGGATTAACTCAAGACAGTGTTGCACAGCTGCATTAATGAACACATCCTAACCAGAGAGAAATACAGTAACAAGGGCAGGGTACCTGTTTGGATGTCCAAGAACATCAAAAAGCTATAAAACTAAAAAAAGAGCCTATAATATGGTACAGGTACAAGGCTAGGGTAAGGGAGTGTAAGCAACTCATTAAGAGAGCTAAAAGAAGGTTTGAATATAATTTGGAATCAAAAACAGAAGAAAATAAAAAGGCCTTTTTTTAGTTACATAGGGGGGTTAAGAAAAGAAAAAGTGCAAGCTGGTCCACTTAAGTTAGATGGACTTTTAATAACCGAATGTAAAGAAATGTCGAATGAGCTGAACAATTATTTTACAAGTATGAATAAGCCTAGAGACAGGGATTACTCTACAAAAGAATGTGCACCTGGGCCTAGTAAAATCAGGATACTAGAGAAGGACATAATTCAAAGACTTAAGACACTGGATCAAGAAAAGTCCCGGGGCCCGGATAGCCTCCACCCCGCATTATTAAACAATATGGTGGAGCTGATAGTACCACCTATTGTAGAGATATTTCAAGACTCTCTTAATTATGGAGACATAGTGGATGACTGGAACAAGGTGCATGTGATGCCCATATTTGAAAAAGGGGACAGAGGTCATATGGGTAGCTATAGGCCAGTCAGCATTATGCCAATACTATATAAAATGTTGGAAGGGATAATAAAAGAACACAATATGAAATTCCTGAATGACACAGGCCAGATCCATATCCACCAGCATGATTTTACCGAGGGTAAGTCATGCTTCATGGGGATAAATAACTTCTTTGAACCCATGAGCAGAGCTTTGGACCAGGGGGTCTCAGTGGATGTCCTATATATATGGACTTCTCTCGGGCTTTCAACATTGTGTCACATAGAATATTGTTTGGCACACTGTCAAAAATAGGTATAGATGCTAAACTGATAAGATGGATAGTATCATGGTTAAATAACAGGCAGCAATGTGCCATGGTGCAGGGACATCATTCTGACTGGACTGAGGCTACGAGAGGGGTACCACAGGGATCAGTCCTGGGTCCATTGCTTTTTAACATCATTGTATCATCAATGAACTGTAGCGACAGAGCATGGCTCAGTAAATTTGTGGACGATGTCAAGATGGGAGCTCTAGTTAGTAACAACTTAGAGACACTTTATTTCCAACAGGAGATCTCAGCAAATGGCAAATTGGGTCACAAGCAAGGGGTTAGTCTTTAACATAGATAAGTGTAAGATTATGCACTTTGGTAAAGGGGATATAAGAGCTACAGTAAATACTATCTGAATGGAACTGAGCTAAGTACAGTTGAGGAACAGAGAGATCTGGAGGTAAACATCACGAGTGATTTGAAGTTTGCAAACACTGCAGGGAGGTCTTAATAAAAGGGAACAGGATGATGGGGTGTACAGGCAAGAACATTAAGAGCTGGAACAAAAAGGTCCTGATGCCCTTGTACTGCTCACTGGTGAGGCCACACATAGAGTACTGTGTGCAGTTTTGGGCACCCCCCAGAAGATCCTCAGTGGAAAGACTGGAAAAACTGCAGAGGAGGGCCACGTAGATGGTGAGGTGTATGGGTGGCATAACATATGCAGAAAGACTGAAAGAGTTAACTGTGTTTTCATTGACATACAGGAGATTAAGAGGTGATCTATGCTTGGTGTATAAAGCATTCCAAAGTGCAGCCTTATGGGAATGCTTATCACTATCCAAAAGAGAATCAGACAAATTAATCAGCAGTCAACACAAGAGACTCAGAGGGGAACAATACAGGGGAAATAAAAGAAAGCAATGGTTTAACCAGAGAGTGGTGGAGGAGTGGAACAACCTTCCCACTGAAGTTATACAAAGCAGTAGTATGGACCAGTTTAAGAGACTTTTGGACAAACACATGTTGACTCTAGGTAGAGTAGGGTATGAAGAATTATAGGTACTATTGTCAAATCATTATGGCCTTCTTGGTTTACGGCTTGTAAGTTTCCTATGATTCCTATGAAGGAATCCAGAATCAAGACATTTTTATGCTCCACCCATAGTGGTGGCTAGAAAGAAGAATGGAGCCATACAGATGTGCACAGAAGACAGTACCCAACCAGTACACTACTCGAGTTGAAGAGTCCCTGGCTAGCCTGACAGGGAGCAAATATTTTTTGGTGCTGGATCTGTGCAGTGGCTACTATTAGATTCCCATGGAGGAGGAAGATAAAGAGAAAATAGCTTTCATCTTCCCTCTGAGCATCTACCAGTTCAAAAGGATGCCTCAAGGAATACCAGGGGCCCTAGCTACATTTCAGAGGCTTATGAAGAAAGCAGTAGGAGATATTCATCTGCTGGAAGTGCTTGCATACCTTGAAAATTTAATAGTGTTTGGAAGAACATTGGAAGAACATGAGACAAGACTTATGAAGATGTTGGACAAGTTGGAGGAGTTCAGCCTGAAAGTGTCCAATGACAAATGCCAGTTTGTCCATCCATCGGTCAAGTATGTGGACCACATAATTTCCATCAGTGTAGTGCAGACCAACCCAGAACAATTACATCCAATGTACTTTCAGCCAGATTTTACAAGTCATTAAATAAGGAAGACAGATACTGTAAATGCCTGACTAAGGCACAAATGCTAGCAATTGCAGAATCCACAAAATACTACATATTGCACACAGAGGCCGGTTTAAATGGACTAGGAGCAGTCCTATTCCAGAAGCACCCAAAGGGACTTTGTCTAATGGCATTCACCAGTTGCAGTTTAAACCCATCTGAGAAACTGTATCATGTGCACAAACTTGAATTCTTGGCCTTCAAGTGGGCAGTTACCAGGGCCAGCTGCAAACCTGCTGCTGCGGGAGGCCCCAAAGGCAGCTGGGTCCTCCAATAAACAGAAACATTTTTTTAAAGTCACCTTTAACCCTTGCTGTGCCATGGATTGATATATCAGTCCAAAATTCTTATACATTTTAATTCTGTCAGCAGCTTAAAGGTTAAGCTTTTCTTTTTAAAGCCACATTTTTTTTCTTCAAAGTCATGTGCCAGCAGTCTGTGGTGAAGCATGGCCCTGCCCCCATTGACATTGCTGTGAATGTCTTTATAAGTCGGAGGGGGGGCAGGGATGGTGGGGACAGCCAAGGGAAGGCACTGCTGATAGCGTTTGTGCTTTTGGATTAGGTCCTTTGACCTTTGCAGCAGGCTGACTGAGAAGTGCCAGTCGTTTCCCTTGAGATGACAGTGTATGTGCAGTGGGACTCCTTCTATCCTCTTCCCCCCAACCTGATTATCTTGTGGCTGTCTACCATCTGCAGAGACTCATCAAGTAACTTTGGACTGCAAGGCTTCCCCCATCAAAGTGCCATATGGTCGGGAGTTCGTGGGACTACATGGATAATCAAGCTCCCAGAAGATTGTTCCCTACCCTGCTACCTGCAGCTGATTAACATCTAAGGCTGCAGCAAGGCAGATATTTTCTCTGTAAAGCAAATGTTATCAGGAATGTGTGACATCCCTGATTTGTTTCACAGAGCAGACAAGGTGAAGACACTGGATGAAGGAGTCCCCCCCCCCACCACACACACACACTCTGATCACTGCAAGTTGCACAGTGCCCAGTGACAGGGTTGGCACTCCAAGGCAAAGTGGGCTGGGTGGATTTCAGGTTCTCTCTTGGCTGTTGCCCGAGTACTGTCTGTACAACTGCCCTCCCATCTGCCTGCTGCTGCAGGGTTGGAGATTGGATATACTGCTGCTGGAGGAGACAGTGCTCTAAACAGGAAGACTACTGGGAGTTGAGTAAGTACAAATTTCCTTTTGTTTCTAATGGGGAGAGGGCATTGCACTGGCTGTTGTGGTGGGGGGGGTCAGACTGTGACAAAAGTAGCAACAATGGCTCTTGAGTTGATTAGGAGCCTTGATTCTCCATTCAGGCCAAACAACCTCCCACCGTTCAGCACTTTGATGATGGGGTGGGGGAAGCCTCACAGTCAAAAGTTAGTTGTTCAGCCTCTGAGGGTGGTGGCCACAAGATAATCAGATCAGGCAGAAGGGGGTAGGAGGAATCCCTTTACAAATCTGTCTGAGACTCGAACTCTACAGAAATGCAGCATGTCTCAGTCAGCCTGCCCCAGAGCACCCAAATCACATGCACACATGTTGCCAATTGTGCCTTCTGCCAGCTGCACCCACCCCAGACTGAGGTAAAGACATTCTCAGCAATACCAGTGGGGGTGGGGCCATGCTATAGCACAGACTTTACAGGAGCTGGCTTTGAAGAAGAAAAAAAATGGCTTTGAAAAAAACATTTCTGTTTGTTGGGCCCCCCCCCCCCAGCTGTGGGTTTTGCAGGTGTCTAATGCTGACCCTGGCTGCATCAGGCTCAGCCTGTTGTCATGCAGTGACTGGTTAAGGTTGGCAATTGCATTAACATTATTTATTTCAACATTTTTACCAGACAGGAATGACATACAGAGTTATAATAGGCCCCTTTAACATGTAGAGTGTGGGGGGTGGAGGTGATTGGCTACCTTAGGCTAACTTGACTAATAAAGGCTTGGGCTGGACGTTTTGCAGATTTAAGTTATCCAAGCAATTTCATTCACAAGGGTGAGATGTGCACTTATATGGAACCCAAACAGACAGAAGAGTAAAAGAAATAGATGCCTTAGATTGGTCCCCACTTATTTCTCTCTCTTCTATTTGTTTGAGTTCTCCATGCAAGCAAGAACAATGCAAATACAAATATTTTTAATCTTGGCTGCCTTTTCTTTGGTCCCCATGTCACTCATGTTATGTGAAGGGCTGTGATATTAACTGGCTTTGCTCATCTTTTCTGGCTGTAACACAGGAAAGGTGATACAAACTTTCTTATTGCATACAGACATGGAAACCAGTGAGTGGACAGGATGTAATTTAAGCTCCAGACATAGTTAGCCATTCATGGGGACCAGTGTTCAGTTAAACTGGAATTGAACATTGTATTGGTATTCAAGTGAGTGATGATGCATAGGAGAATGTGCATTTCCTTCTGGCGACAAAAGCTTGCTGGCAGCACACTTCTGCTTTTCTTGTGAGAAAGTTCTTTGTGCAACTTTAGCTCTCCCTTGTAGCTACATAGTCCTCCTGTCTATGCACTTACATGCCCTAATAGTCCCCTCCAGTTACCCAAGACTCCCTGCCTTCACCCTTACTTCTTTTCATTGCCAGGCTCTAACCTCTCACACTCCATATTTCTCCTGCTTTTTACCCATAACTTACTCCCCTCCGCCTGACTGCCCTCTCCTTAGCCTGGAACTCCTATAACTCCCACCCCCACCCACTAGGCCATACTTTGGTCCCACCCTTCCCCATAGTCTCTCTCTTCTCACTGTAATCAGCTGAAACTTTATTCAACTGACAATGCCTTTGCACTTGGCTGCTCTTGATCCAATCCAGGTCAGAATCTAAACTCTCGTTATATCTTTGTAAACAACGTTTTAGCTAACTACTAGACTAGTATTTCCTGTTGTCTGTGTAATTATGAGTCTATGTCTTTGTGATTTGTAAAAATGGTATTGTCTTGTACTACTGACATAGAACCTTTGTAAACGAGCACCTTGCTCAAAGGTTGTTTCCAAAGATTTAAATAAATAAATAAATCAGATATAATACTGCCTTTACTGTTCACCATCTACCCGGATAAGTGTTCTACTTGCTGGTCCCGTTTGTTGGAGAATATCCTGCTTTTGCTTGCTTCCTTAGAATAGCTACAGTGCACCTCATAGCCACCCTACCTGGTTTCTTCACTGATGCTGAATTAATTTAAAACACCAGTCAACTCTTACATGGTAATTTAATATTTAATTGTATTAATTATAATTACTATACACACTTTTTTCTGTTCAATTGAGGCTATTTTATTTATTTAAAAGTTTTACCAGGAAAGCATACTGAGCGGTGCAACACTCGATTCCAGATGCGTCCTGGGGGTTGGGGATTGGAGAACAGAAATACAAATACAATACATGATGTAAGAAGAGCATCACATCAATTTATTTTTATTTTATTTTTTATTTATTTAGTTTTTGTTGACCAGGTAAGTGCACTAGACAAATTCTGCCTATTTTCAGGCACAACCCGGGGGTTGGGATACAGATGAATGCCAACTGACCTTGAACCAGATTAAGCTGTTGGTGGTAATTTTCGTGAATGGAGGAAATTTGGCCATTGCACCGGGGAAATTCCCCTGCTCTTTTCGAGAAGTGTCATGGGATCTTTAACATCCACCTGAACTACCACCAGAACAGGCAGATGGGACCTTGGTTTAACGTCTCATCCGAAAGACGGCACCTCAGGAGTGCAGCACCCCCCTCATGCTGCACTGCAGTGTCAGTATTGGGATATTAACCCAAGCGCCTGGTGTGGGGACAGAACCCACAGCCTACTGATCTCCTGGCCTCAAAGGCGAGTGTGCTACCTGCTGAGCCACTGACACTGTTATTTAATTAAATTAAGCACCTATGGGTTTGTGTGCATGCATATTTTTGTCTATATTTATTTATGCAATGCTTATGAGTATACACTTCAGGAAATATTTTCAATATTTTGAAGCTGATTAGATCTACAGTGAGAATATCACATTTATCCTCACTCTAGGTCAAATTTATCCATACAGTACATCCATTTATCCACACAGTAGGTCCATACTGACGATGAAGGAAAGTAATGCACATTTATGATTCATATTGTTGATGTTGATGCTGGACTAACATCATTGATTTGATGGTGGCCACTGAACAATCACGATGCAGGATTTTTTCTTGTCATTTTATAATAAAAAGCATTGCATAAGATCACGTGGTGCAGAGCATGAGCTAGCTGCTGCCTCCTGGAGCTCCTTCCACCCAACCGCCTAAACTAATCGTTTTCAGGTCCCAGTGACTCCTTTCCTGCATTAAAGGGTGTCAGAACGTCTCATCTCGCATCTGGAGAGGTAAAATGGAATCGGAATTCAAGGATTCCTTGCCCAGACATACGCCTCCAACAACTCCCGAGAAGGCCCCAAAAAAAGCCAGGGCCTCCCGGTGCTCAACAATCCTCGTTGCAAGCTCTCGGTGCTCCCGACGCAGAGGCAGCTTACCTTGGCTAATTTTCTCAAGGAATTTCAACCATTCGGGATGAAATGAAGGACATCAAGTTAAAGGTGTCTCCCGTGCTTTGAGGATCTGACCCGTCGAACCACGGACACTGAGGCTCGAATCAGTTCGGTGGAACGCAGACGGATAAACTGGCGTGATCTGGTCTTAGTGAAGCAGCGGGTAGCAAAGTTGGAGAACAAGGTCGAGGACCTTGAAGGCCGATCTCCGCCGCAATAACATCATGGTCAGGCCTCCCAGAGAGAGAGGAGGGTCTGAGCCATTGGTTTGCCTCAACGCTTTGTACAGAAGATAGTTGGCCCTCGCCTTTGGGCAATCCTACATTATTGAAAGAGCTCACTGGCATTGAGGGCCATGCCCCACTGGTGACCCGCCACGTATCTTCATCTTTAAATTTCTAAACTATTTGGAGCGGCAGCATTTTTTAAATAAAGCCAAAGAGTTAAAGGAGCTAACCTGGGAAGGTGCAGGGCTGAGGGTGGCTCAAGATTTACCGCTATCCATCCGACAGAGGAGAGCATCTTTTCATCCAATTATCTCTAAATTGATCGCTGCAAATATTCGATTTCGGGTGAGGTACCCAGCACGATTTCAAGTTCTGGCGAACGAAACCTGGCACAGCTTTGAAAACTCGGAGGCTGCGCTCTCGACGCTAAAACAGCTCTTTCCAGATTTGTTCCGGGATCCGTGAGGGTGTTTCCTGATAGTTGGCGAACTCCTTGTTTACCGGTGATCTTTTCACTACAATGGACATTGGGACTCTCACTTATTGTTGATCCTGAGAAGCCCCTGGCAATAGGAGAACTGTCTGGATCTGACTTCTGGTGCCTCCTGTAGCTGCCTGCCTTTCCGGTCAACTAATTTCTCCCCTTTTTTTTTTTTTTTTCTATTGGTTACACTCTTGACTTCTCCCTAAGAATGGGGGCGGCGTGTCTTAATTTGAATATGTTCAACGACGTTTTGATGCATGGAAACTCTCATATCTTATATGTGACGTCTTGATAATACATAGATTACTATTTTCAATCTGGCTTTGTGACATTCGATGGTGTTTTAGACTGATGGTGAGGGAGCGCCTTAACAGATATGGCTTGACTTTGTATTGGGGGAATGTGGGCAGGACCGAGAGAGGTTCAGATGTATCAATATACTACTTGCTTATGTAGCAATGGTATCCAGTTAATGGAGACTGGGGTTCATATACTTTTGTCATATATCATTCTCTTTCTTTTGCTAACTTCGCGGACTCAGAATAGTGGTATACCTGGGTCCTTTGGGATGGGCTAGACTAAGTTTTAAAAGGTGAGGGGTAGGGATAGGTTAAGGTAATCCTGTTGTTGTTAATTGTAGGGTGGACCTGCTTACCAATATATTAATATGGTTGGGGGGGCGGAGGTGGAGTTTCTCACTGTGCTGGAACCATGTTCATTGGCAGTTCGGTGGGTTGGGGTGGAGGGGTTGTTGGGGTTTGTGTTATTATTGTTATGGGTATTTGGGGTTTTGGATTCGGCGGGGAGGGACCTTGCACAGCACTGTTTATTTTTTAGGTCTATTATTATGGGGCTGGTTTCTTTTTCATTTAGGTTTTGATGTCATTTTACCGTATGGCTAGGCATATAAATGTGGTGACCTGGAATGTACATGGACTTCGCCATAAATCAAAGCAATACAAGATTTTAAAACATTTGGACTATGTGAAGGCAGACATTATGTTCTTGCAAGAGACCCATCTGTTGAAGGCTGAAAGTAACCAGTTACGCAGACTTCAAATTGGCCAGATTTTCGCCTCTGAAGGTAGTTCTCAAAGCAAAGGGGTGATGGTCATGATACATAAATCAGTTCCATTTCATCCGATTCAGGTAGTTGAAGATAGGTATGGGAGGTACGTTTTGTAAGGGTACCTTGCACACCCTAGAAATTATCCTGGGCTCAATTTATGGCCTAATATTGATACCCGAGTTTCTTTGTACAAATTACGGAGCTACTCTCCTTGGAGCAATCTGCCCATCGTAATGGGTGGTGACCTCAATTTGGTTATGGATCCGTTATTAGATAGATCCTGTCCTGCTAGAAAAGGATTAACCCGGGTCAGAGAGCTGTCAGGAGATGATGGACAGATTAGGTCTATGTGACGGGTGGAGAGTTTTTCATCCCAATCGTACGGGATTTTACTTTACCTCACAAGTACATAGCACCCTATCCAGAATAGATTATGTGTTAATCTCGAACACTCTCCTGGCTGGGTGTTAGATACGGTATAGTTTCTGGACCATTATCGGATCGTTCCATAGTAAAATGTCTTTTTGCTTTTTCATCTCTACCTAAACCAGGGAGCAGATGGAAAATCAATAACCAAATATTAAAAGATTCCAGACTGGTTAAATACATTTCAGCACAAATAACAGAATTTATTTCTTTCAATCAAAATTCCACCAATAGGCCAGATATGGAGTGGGGGGCCTTTAAAGCTTTTATTCATGGTATTTTGATTGGCCTTGCCTCCTGTAGAAAAAAAGAGAGGCTGAATCATATTTCCGATTTACTTACTAAAATTCGTGATAAAGAGCAGGGCCTTTCCGCTTCCTCCTCAGAGGCCTATAGACAAGAACTAACTCTGTTAAGGGACTCGTATCTCAGAATACTGAGTGAACAAGCCGAGTGGGCATTCATAAGAACTAGAGCAATATTTACAGACCAAGGGGAGAAGGCTAGCCGACTATTAGCCAGAAGAATTAAGCAATTAGAGTCTTCCAGGTGGGTGCCAGCCATTCACTCCTCGGAGGGGGGCCCAATCAAAACCTTCCCCGAAGATATTTTAGGTGAATTTGTAAACTACTTTAAAGGATTTATGGACCCATGAAAGATCCTCCGTCAGATGAAATGATTGATCACTTTTAAGGATTTAAATTTTCCCTCATTGAGCGAAATGGACCAACTCCAACTTTTGGCCCCCATTACTGTAGATGAAATAGATCGGGTTATCAAATCCCTCCCTTTAGATAGAACATCCGGCCAGGACGGTCTCTCCGCCAACTTCTACAAGACTTTCTCAAAGGAATTAATTCCTTCTTTACTACGGCTGTTTCAGTGTATTTTGGATGGTAGGGCTTCTGATCTCTCCCTTTTCGAGGCTTTAATTGTACTTTTGCCTAAATCGGGCAAGCCTCCAGATCTTGTCACTAATTATAGACCCATATCCCTTCTCAACCAGGACATTAAAATTCTCACTAAATTGTTGGCTGATAGAATCAGTAAAGTTCTTCCCGGCTTAATTGGACCTGAGCAGGTTGGATTTATGAAAGGTAGATCTTCCGCAGATCATTTAAGGGTCTTGGCTCACGTCTTCTCAGCCTCCAGGGATTCCGATCAGCCCATGGTTTTGGTCTCTGGATGCCGAAGGCTTTTGATAGGGTATATGGTAACTTTCTCACAAGGTTATGGAATGTTTTGGTTTCCTCAACAATTTTCTGGGTGGATCAAAGCTATATATAAATTCCCATCAGCAAGAATTACGTGCAATGGAGTAACCTCATCTTTATTCAGACTTTTTCTGGGCACTAGACAAGGTTGCCCTCTCTCCCCGCTCCTTTTTAATCTATACATTGAACCTCTTATCATGCGGATTAAACAGGAGCAGCGGATTCAGGGTATCCAGGTATGGGGGCATACTTTGAAAGTGCTGGCATACGCAGATGACCTGCTCTTGCAAATTTCATACCCATCCTCCTCCATTCCAATTTTGCTAGATATTATTGATAAATTTGGTATTATTGCCAATTACAAGCTTAATATTAGCAAAGCAGTGGTCTTCCCCTTAAACTTTAGGACATGCGCGCATGAGATTGCCCCTTTTGGCCTGGCTTGGAATGCCGAGCTCATCAGGTATCTAGGCCTCACATTAACCAGGGATATTTCTCGTTTAGTGCAGAGAAACTTAGACCCGGTTTTGCATGACATTGAGGCGGACCTACGGAGATGGGCGATTATTCCCTTGTCTATTTGGGGTAGAATTAATTTGGTAAAATTGAACGTTTTCCCTCGTTTATTCTACACTATTAGTATGCTAAATGTATGGCTTCTACTAAAATGGTTCAAGGGAGTGCATAGAATCATCTCTGATTTCATTTGGAATTATAAGAAACCTAGATTGTCCTATTTTAAATTGTCCGCCCCTAAATTGTCTGGTGGTTTGAGACTCCCCCATTTTGCGTTATATTATTGGGCCAGCCATGCGTCGAAATACCTTCGTTGGCTTAAGGAAAATGATGATCTTCAGGTTAACACCTATACACCACTGTGGTTAAGTTTAGAGGTGTCCTGGATTGCAGATTCTGGCCTCAGGCCTGAGGCCTTGTTATACTGTTCGCTGAAAGCTCTCCCCGTGGCTTTGCGTAACTCACCCATTGAAACTTCAGTCAAAATACATATACAACTATGTTCCTTCCTAAAATATTCTCATACTGGGGACCCGGCTCAACCATTAATGGGTAATCCCAATTTTTTAATGGATGGCAAACCTATCAAAGATACCTGGTTACCTGCATTGGGAAAAGTGCTGTTAAAGATCTGTTTGTAGATGGAGGTAAATTGCTTACCTCAATTGATATCCTGAATAAGTTTCAAATCCCTCAGCCTGATATTTAAAGTTTTCAACTCGCCATCTCCTAGTGGGGAAACTGAGCACCTTGACCTGGGGTAGTGGCTCATGCGCGATTTCGAGGATACTTTGATTCCAATGGTCGGAAAAGCTCTTGCTATCTCGGCTGTATATAATACGTTGATTGGCTGGCTTGCACCCTAACATTCTCGCCCCAAACAGTATTGGCTGCAATTGTTTCCAGAATACAATTTCAACTGGGGTACAATTTGGGGGCATGTCACAAATTTCTGTTGCAGGATAGGCTCAGGTTAATGCAATTTAAACTATTACATAATATTTACTTTTCCCTTTAAAATTGGTTGATAGGGTATGGCCTCCTCATCCTCTTGTTTTAGATGTCATCAAGGGGTTGAGATTTGCTCTACATTTTTGGCACTGCCCAAAGTGGCGGTGTTATGGGAGACTATTAAGAAGAATCTCACCTCTTTTGGGACTTGAAAACTTTTTTACCCCTGAGGTTTGTATTTTGGGGACATGACCCAGGTTGGGGTCCGTGTAGGAAATACCATATGGGGCTGATTTCGGCCTCAGTCAAAAAAGTAATTCTGAGACATTGGAAGGATACCGTAGAGATCTCATATGGCGAATGGTTGCAGGAATTCTTAGCTAATCTTAGAACAGAGAGAACCATAGCAAGCTTGCAGTATAAACTTTCTAAGTTTAATAACATTTGGGGTTCCTTATATACCTTTTTTTCTGTTCCTTTGTAATTCGTATTTAGTTTTCCAGTCAGTTTATATCTAAGTGCTGTGCACAGGGTGGGTGGTCGGGGAAGGGGGTTTGGGGGTAAGGATTGCATCCCGATGATCTGTTTTTAGTGGCAGATATCTCCACTGTTATCTTGTTTCCTTTTCTGGATGTATTCCTTTAACGGTGTTAAACTTTCAATAAAAGTTGAATTGAAAAAAAAAAAAAAAAGCATTGCATAAATCAGATACGCCATGGCCCTACTGAAAATATGACTTATATTTAACTTTGTGCAGTTTTATCTTTTGACATCGCTCGTGGTTTTGCCACTTGTGATGACATAACGCAGCACTTGAGAAAAATATCAATTATATATTTAGTAGGGCCAAGGTGTATCCCTTATATATATGCTGTAGACATGTGGAGTCAGCTTGGTGTTTATAGAGAGGGGCTATGAACGTTGGAACTACTTTTTGTATCAGTTGATATAAAACAAGCTTTTGTCAATGCCGAAAGTTTGCTGTTGGCATTGCTGTTGTACATGCTTCCCATATTTTTCTGTGTATATTCCTCTGCCTTGCATTTTAAAGCATCACTCTCAACACAAATTTCTTATGTTCTTGCAGCACTGGTTTACTTTATTAGAAAAACAAACATTTGTCAATGCCGATTGTTTGCTTGCTGGTATTGGCATTGGCAGTGCAGGAATTAGAGAGATGCATAATAAGAATGGCAGTGAAGTATTGAGGATCGCCAACCCCCACCCTCACCTATAGAGACTGAGGCATTGGGTGCAGTTTGGCCTGCCGGGCCATAACACCATGCCATCTCCACTCACCCCACCCTGCAGACACCAACCAGTGTCACAGTGTGCCTTGAGGTTCGCCTCTACGCCATCCTATTCCATAAGGAAATAAGCTGAGATGGGTGCAGTATAGGAGAATGGGGTGAACATTAAGGCCGAAGACCCCATGGCACACCTTGATGCCTGTCAGTGGCTGCAAGGTGGGGGTGGTGGTGAAATGGGGTGAGCATTACGGCCAGTGACCCCAAGTAACACCCACAATGTCTGTCAGTCTGTACAGGGTGGGCGTTATGGTTGGAAACCATAACACCCCATTTATTGGTATTTTTGATCCAAATTTTCAACTTGGGCCTTTTGGGACCCCACCTCATGAAAAGTGACAGTATCATTTTGTTACATAATCCCAAAGGTGATTTTGCACAGCAAGTGTGCTATTCAGCACCACAGCTGTGAAAACACATTTCAGGCAGGATGTGAAAAATGGCAGCTGTACTGTTCATGAGTAGGTGTGAAGAAATGGCAATGCTGAAAATCTGGAGTGAAAATATGAAACAGTGGCGAAGTTCTGAGTGTGGGTAGAAACTGTGCAACACACACTCATGATGCAGTCATTTTTTTGAATGTTTTCACCAAATTTTCAATGTGGCCTTTTTGGGACCTCCCCTCATGAACAAAGGCATTGGAATTGCATTAATCTGTTCATAAAGTTGATTTTGCACAGCGACTGTGCCATCCTGTGCCACAGGTGCAAAAACACATTTCAAGAAGGATACAAAAAATGACAGCTGTACTGCTTATAAGGGGGTGTGAAAAACTGGCAATGTTGGAAATTTGGAGTCAAAATCTTAAAAATTGGTGATGTTACACAAGTATGGAAACTGCGCAACAGACGCACATAACGCAGTCATTTGTGGGAGTTTTTTAAACAAATTTGCAACAAAGGCAGACTAGATGGGCTGTGGGGGCTTTCTCTGCTGTCACATTTCTGTGTATCTGTGTAAAGGCTTTTTGGGACCCCACCTCTTGAACAGTTGCACTGTAGTTTCGTTAATTGGTCCCAAAAGGTGATTCTGTGCAGCGACCGAAAAATCACCTTTTGGGTTTGAGAAATGAAATGACAATAACTGTGTTCATGAGGTGTGGTCCCAAGAACCCAATGTTGAAAGCTTGGGACCAAAACTCTAAAAAGTGTCTGAGATATCAACCTAAGTTTAAATCCCCCATTGACTGCCATCATAGGGCTTACCATGATTTTCTTCAGTTTGCGGTCGGCTTTTGAAGAGTGCGGATGTGTTCCCTGTCCAGTGAAAATCACTGCTCCCAACCTCCAGAGGTCAGTATGGGAGAGGGGGGTGTGGGGAGGTGGGGTGAGCAGAGGGAGTTTGTGGGTTGGGGGAAGGGGACTGGCTGGAACGATGAGGGACTCTTCTCTTTTTTTAGGTTTTAAAAAAAGCGACATCATGGGATTTTCTTTTTTACAGGTAAACTATCCATAAGACAGATTTTGGCACACTGGGGTTGTGTCCCTGTGTGCCAGAGTACTGGGGGGGGATCAATGCCAACCCAGGGATTGGGCATCCCGAGGTTGGCTAAGAATATAAGGGCGTGGGGGACATCTGACACCGGGAGTGGTCATCCCAGTGTCAGAAAAGCCAGAGGTAGTTTTTGGCTCACTGGGGTGGGCTCCCAATATGCCACAATAAAGGGGGAAGGGGATACATGCTGACATGGGGATTGAGCACCCTGATGTCGGCAGGTGGGGGGGATCCTCTAGCGCAATTGCGCTTACAGTGAAAATGCCTTCAGGCACAGTATATTCCCGGCCTGTACGGAGCTTAGACTGTGGCCTGCTCCGCATGGGTGGGAGAAACATAGAAACATAGAATTTGATGGCAGATAAGGACCACTCGGCCCACCTAGTCTGTCCATTTCCATACCTATTGGATAAGCTGCAGATCCTAGCTAACCAACAGCCTACCTCTTCCTACCCCCACCCCCTAGAATTGCTTTATGACTGTCCCATGCATTCTTGAAGTCCACCACAATTTTTGACTCTACAGCCTTCTCATGAAGGCTGTTCCATGTATGCACAACCCTCTCCATGAAAAAATACTTCATCACATTACCTCTGAGCCATCCCCCCACTAGCTTCAAAGTGTGTCCCCTTGTTCTTGCTCACCTCTTTTTCTGAAAGATGCTACCATCTTGGACTTTGTTGATTCCCTTGAGGTACTTGAAAGTTTCTATCATGTCCCCCCTCTCCCTCCTCTCCTCGAGCCTATACATATTAAGTTCCTTAAGTCTCTCTTGATATTTCTTCTGGTGTAGACCCTGCACCATTTTAGTTGCCCTCCTCTGGACTGCCTCCATCCTTTCTATGTCTTTGAGAAGATTGGGTCTCCAGAACTGCACGCAGTATTCCAGATGGGGTCTCACCAGCTGTCTGTACAGAGGGATAACAACTTCTTGTTTTCTACTGGTGATGCCTCTCCCTATGCATCCCAGTATCCCCCCAGCCCTCCTTACTGCCTTCTCACATTACTTGCCCACATTTAGGTCATCTGATATGACTACCCCCAGGTCCCTTTCCATTTTTGTTGTTGTTAGTATCTCACCCCCTATTGTGTACTCTTCCCCTGGGTTTTTGTTTGCCAGGTGCATTACTTTGCACTTCTTAGCATCAAATCTAAGCTGCCATACATTTGACCATTCCTCCAACCTTGCCACATCCCTTCTCATCCTTTCCACCCTACCTTGTGTATCAACTCTGTTGCAGATCTTTGTGTCATCTGCAAAGAGACATACTTTTCATTCCAGTCCCTCTGCAATGTCGCTTATAAAGACATTAAAGAGGCCAGTCCTAGTATTGAACCCTATGGTACTCCACTAGTAACCCCACTTTCTTCAGAGTGGACTCCATTTACTATTACCCTCTGTGTCCTGTTCTCCAGCAAATACCCAGGCTACCATCTTGGGACCCACTCCCAGGCTAGCCAACTTGTATATTAATCTTTTGCGTGGGACTGTGTCAAATGCCTTGTTAAAGTCTGGGTAGGCCATGTCCACAGCCCCTTCCTGATCTACTACTTTGGTCACCCAGTCAAAGAAATCTATTAGATTCACCTGACATGACCTTCCTGCTGTGAATCCATGCTGCCTTGGGTCCTGTGCCCCTCTGGCCTCTAGGTACTCAACAATTCTTTCCTTCAGAAGTGATTCCATCATTTTCCCAATCACTGAGGTTAAACTAACAGGTCTGTAGTTTCATGCTTCTGCCCTGCTCCCACTTTTGTGAAGTGAAATAACATCTGCCCTCCTCTAGTCCTCAGGTACCACCCCTTCCTCCCATGATTTATTAAAGAGGGTAGACAGTGGTGTTACTAGTTCTACCCTTAGTTCTTTTAGAATTCTGGGATGAATCCCATCAGGCCCCATTGCTTTGTCCACCTTCAGTTTTAAGAGTTCTTTCAGAACCCTTTCCTCTGTGAATGGGCTGGTATCAGCCCCTGTATCCAGAGTGTTTCTATTGTTTGGTTTAGGTACCTCCCCCTCTTCATTTGTGAATACTGAGGAAACATATTTGTTTAGTATCTCTGCCTTTTCACAGTCACCCTCTGCCCACCCTCTCTCCCCTTTATTAAGCCTCACTATCCTTTCCTTGGTCTTCCTTTGTTCCCTGATGTACCTATAAAAGGTTTTATCTGAGTTGGCTATCCTTTCCTCGGTTTGGACCTTTGCTGTTCTGACTGCCTTTCCTGTTTCCTTTTGCTTTAACTGATATAATTCTCTGTCCTGCTCCTTCTTTGATTCCTTGTACTTCCTGAATGCTCTCTTTTTCTCCATAACCTTCCCTGCCACCTTCTTTGAGAACCATAGTGGTTTCTTGCATCATTTTGTTTTGTTTATTTGCTTCACACAAAGGCTTGTTGCCTCTGTGATGGCAGTTTTGATTATTCCCCATTGTTCTTCCATCCCTCCTTCCTGCCATTTGCTAGTGCATTCCTTAGGCCCTCACCCATTTTGGCAAAGTCAGCTATCCTGAAGTCCAGTACCTTTACCTCTGTATGGCTTGACTCTACTGCTGTGTTTATCATGAACCATACTGTTCGATGGCCACTAGTTTCCAGATGGCTACCCACTTCTAAATCTATGATCTTCTCACCATCTCCATTTGAGAGTAACAGGTCTAAGATTGTTCCCTCTCGAGTGGGTTCCAATACTAGTTGTCTAAGACATGCCCCCTGTAGGGCATCTAGAATGACTCCACTCTTAGAAGTGGCTGCTGCAAATGCACTCCAGTTAACATCTGGCATATTCAGATCCCCCATCAGCAATATCTCCACTTTTTCTGCCATTCTAAGGAAACTTTCTATCATTTCCTTGTCTATTTCCTCCCCCTGAGATAGGGGTCTGTATACAACCCCTGTGTGGATTGTGGTGCCATTGCCTGTCTCCAAATTGACCCACAGTGCTTCCTCTCCTCCCTGTTTACTTACCCTTTTGTTCTGTTGCTTTGATTCCTTCCCTTATGTAGAGAGCTACTCCTCTTCCGCTTTTGCCCTCCTTGTCACTCCTGTAGATAGTATATCCTGGTATGTTTACATCCCAGTCATGGTTCTGTGTGTACCATGTTTCTGTGACTGGCACAATATCCAGATGTTCCTCCTCCATCAAGGCCACTAATTCAGGATGCTTGTTATGCAGACTATGGGCATTGGTACTCATTGCTCTCCATTTTTTGATGGCTTTACCTCTTGTAGCACCGTCCCTGTCCTTGTTGACTTTACTTTCTCCATTTACCCCTGTCCTGCTCAATAAGCAAAAGGAGTCAGCAGGAAGTGGAGGAGGCAGGCGATGAAAGCACTTTCTCCCACCTTCCAAGAAGCAACCAGTGGGGTGGCGAAGGGGGGGGGGTGGAGACATCAGCCAGGCTGATCATGACGTAAACAGCTGTTTGTTGCATGGTGACCTGCAGATGAAATGAAAAAGCTGCCACATGATTGGTGCAGCTTTTTCTTTTCGAGTGCAGACCACTTCAAACAAAACAGTGTCACAACCAGCCTGGCTGATGATTGGTGTGATACGGTCTAGTCCCTTGCAGAGCACTCTGCATTGGACAGATAGTGATACACCCCTCAAAAGTCACTTTTCCAAGGAGTTTGATGCACATGCACAAACTCAAAAAAATGGGTTTGGACCATGTGTTTGGAGCCTGGGGTACTGTGTGTATATGTGTGTGTGTGTGTGTGTGTGTGTATGTGTGTGTAGTGCATCATAAATCATTTATCAAAGGGATTGTTTCTAGGCTTAAACATGAGATTTAGCACCTACATGTACATAGGTATTTTAATTCCATTAAATTTGAGTAAAATATGGGCCACATATTAAAAAATAACTGGATGGGGGTCCTCCATCATTAATTTTGCTGGGGGCCCCTAAACCCTTAGAACCAGCCCTGGCAGTTGCTGAAAAGTTCCGTGATTTTTTGTATGGTGCCCAATTCACAGTAAGGACAGATAACAACCCACTCACCTATATGAACACCACAGCAAAGGCAGATGCAGCTGGACATAAGTGGCTATCAGCTTTATAGACTTAAAACTACAGCTTAGAATACCTCTGTGGCAAAAGGAATATTGATGCCAGTGCATTATTATGATGTCCCCACACTTAGCAGCCCATCTCAAGTACAAAACTTCCAAGTACCACAGTAAAGGCAATGTGTTTAAAGTTCAACGCCACTGATCGTGCCACTCCTGCAAACCCACAGACAGCAACTGACATGCTGGAAGCCTACCAGATTCCATTCTAGTAGCCTACCTCAATTTCACTGGCTTGGACTTATCAGCCTTCCCCCAGCTGAGTGGCCTGAACTAAAACAATCAAAAAGGGAAGACAGTGTTTTATTTTGAGTGATATGTGCACTAGAGAAAGGATATGATGCAGATCGAGTACCAGTAACTTACCCAGATATCCCACTGTTAATGAGAGACTGGAGCAGTTTCTAACTAAAAGATGAACTGTTGATATGAATCAGTCAGGCCAGTGCCCATCCTGAGTTCCCTAGACAACAGTTGGTGTTGCCCTGGAAGCACCACAAAGCAGTCATCAGATCTGTATGAGATGCATGATAAAATAAGTCACCTGGGGTTTGACCACACTCTGGACTTAGTGAGAGCACGTTTCAATTGGCCCAAAATGGCAAAAGAAGTCAAAAACACTGCAAAATGTGCCTCAAATGTATCAAAAGAAATAATTTATCAAAAGGAGCTGCACCTTTGGTCAATATCAAAACCAGTGGGCCACTGGGAGATCCACTCAGACCAAGGGAGGGACTTTGAAAGTAGACTGGTAAAATAATTCCTTGCAACTTACAGTATCAGAAAGTCCAGAACTGCACCTTGCCACCCTCAGGGGGATCCTCAACCTAATTATTTTAACATAACACTCTTGACATGTTGGGCACCATGGACTCAGCTCAGAAACCCAACTGGAGCCAGAAAGTAAGTTCCCTAGTACATGCCTACGACTGCACTCTAAATAATGCCACCCATAGATCACCTTTCTGCCTGATGTTTGGCAGAGAAGCACGGCTACCAATAGACTTGGGCCTGCAAAGGAAACACAAGATCCAAGATCATTGGGTAGCAGAATCTTGTAGGCTAGTACTTAGAACAAATGCCAGACTTGCTAGGTTACAAGATTTTCCAGGAATAAGGTACTGGCCTGGAAAAGACTGTTCACAGAAACCATCTCCTACCCATTGGAGAGACTGCCCGAGTTTACAACTGAAACTGATCACCCAGTGGAATGGAGACCACAAACCCAGAGACAAGCAAATCTCCAGAGAACTGACATACCACATAATGATACTGGTGTTCCAAATGCAGCTTCTGTTCGAGAACCAATGTACAATAGTTCTGACGACAGTGATGATGCTACTGTGCATTGAACCAGAGAACCCAGTTTACCACCATGTGTGCCATTTCTGCCAAAGGAATGGAGAAATTCAAAACCATCCACTAGTAGAGCTCCCATTAAGGTCTTGGTAAATCATGAACTGTCATACTGTACAGTCTGAACTCAGAAGTTACGTCTTTTGTGCCAAAGGAATTGTCAACTGAGCAAATTGCAGAGCCTGTGATGGACAAAGAAGTGAAGTTGAATTTTGAAAAACAAATCCCAGAGACTGAAGTAATCCTTGTTATCCCTGACAATGCCCTTGTGCTGGACACAGATCCAGAAGAGGAATGTTACCCTCTATTCCTAAGGAAGAAGCAGTGTTACCCAAAAAGTCTGGGTTTGAGCTCAAGCCCATTATCAAACTCACTTATGACACCCTCCACTGACCTCCCCATTCATGAGTCCCATAAGTTCATAACACCCAAGATGTATGCTTTACCTATTATTCCCAGGTTTTGATCAGAGGTACATTTATCTGTGGGGAAATATGAAGTGATGTTACCAATTGCTGCATGTGGATAGATAGGCACCGGTTGTTTAGGCAGAAATGTTCAGTGTGTAATATGTATAAATAGTCTACTTACTGTTTACTGATTATACTGTGCCTGAAGATAGGCAAATACGTGTCTAGTGCACCCTATCTGGTCAACAAAATCGAAATAAATAAATACTCTGAGTAGATAGGCATCAGAAATGTATATAATATGGTTATGAATGCTAATGCCACTGCCATTTGGACTTCTGGACAGACACATAGAAACATAGAAGGTGACAGTAGATAAGGGCCACTGGGCCACCCAGTCTGCCCACTTGTTTTTGTTTTTTTCCTGCATTTTTTGCTACAGTTCTACTACCCCCCCCCCTTTTCCTTACCCTTATGATTCCCTTGTGCCTGTTCCAGGCATTTATGAACCCCACCACTGTTTTTGCCCCATCCCACACACACACACATTACATCTACTTGAAGGCTATTCCAAGATCCACCACTTTTTCTGTAAAGAAGTACTTTCTCTTATCCTTTCTGAATTTACCACTCCAGCTTCATTGCATGCCCCTTGTTCTAGAGCACCTTTTTCTCTGAAAAATTCCCCTTCCTGTAGCTTATTAACTCTCATGAGGTATTTAAAGGTGTCTATCATATCCCCCTCTTCCTCCTCTCCTCCAGGGTGTACATATTTATCTCCTTTGGCCTTTTCTTGTAGGGCTCTTGCTACAGACCCTGCACCATTTTGATAGAACTCCTCTGTACCACCTCTATTCTGCATATGTCCTTCCTGAGATGTCATCTCCAGAATTGGACACAGTACACAAGATGGGATCTTAACAGTGAGCTATATAGGGTCAGCACCACCTCCCTCTTCCTACTGACAATACCTCTTCCTATGCACCCCAGCATCCCAACAGCCCTTCTGACTGCCTTGAAACACTGCCTGGCCACCTTTAAGTCATCTGATATGATAACCTCTAGGTCTCTTTCCTGCTTGGTCTTTGTCAATATCACTCTACCCATTTTGTACTCCACTCCCAGGTTTCCATTACCTAAATGAATTATTTTGCACTTTTTTGCATTGAAACCCAGCTACCATACCCTTGACCACTTTTCCAGTCTTTTCAGATCCCTGCCCATCCTTGTCACCCCCCAGGGTGTCTACTGTTACAGATATTGGTGTCATCCAAAAACAGGCAGACCTTCCCTTCCAGTTCTTCCTCTATGTCACTTATAAAGACATTGAAGAGGATTGGCCCCAGCACTGATCCATGAGATACCAAACTGGTTACCCTCCCTTCTTCAGAGCCCCCTCCGTTTACCACTACCATCTGTGTCCTATCCACTAATCAGTTTCTAACCCACGTTACCACCTTATTACCCACTCCAAGTTACCCTATTTGCTTACCAGTCTTCTATGTGGAATGGTGTCAAAAGCCTTGTTGAACTCTAGGTAGGCCACATCCACTGCTACTCACCGATCCAGCGCCTTGATCACCCTATCAAAGAAATCTTTCAGATTTGGCATGACCTTCCCTCTGTGAAACCATGTGTCAGGTGGACAGGCCTTTAATTGCCTGCCCCTTCCTTACTACCACTATTTTGAAGTGGAACTACATCTTCCCTTCTCCAGTCCTCCGGGATCACTCTGGTCTCCAGTGATATGTTAAAATGTTCTGTCAGAGGTGCAGCTAGTACCTCACTGAGCTCCCTCAGCACCCTTAGATGTATCCCGTTTGGCCCCATAACTTTGTCTACCTTCAGGTTAGCAAGTGCTTTCTGGACTCTTTCTCCACAGAAAATGGGCTAGTGTCCATTTCCCTCCCATCAAAGCTCCTGGTTCCTTTTCATGGTCCCTCCCCTTTTCCTTCAACTGTGATCACTGAGCAGATGTATTTGTTCAAGATGTTTGCTTTTTCTTGATTCCCCTCCATGCAGTCATCCCCTCCCTCTTTAACCATACAATCCCTCCCTTTGTCTTCCCTTTTGCACTAACATACCTACAAATGTCTTGTCCCTTTTGATATTCCCTGAGCTATTCTTTCTTAAGTTTGTGCCTTTGCTCTACTTACTGCTTTGCCTGCCTCTCTCTGTTTTCCCTAATACACTTCCCTATCATCCTCTCTCTGGGTTTCCTTATACCTTCAAAATGCTACTCTTTTAGCCTTTACCTTTTCTGCTACCTGTTTCAAGAACCATAGTGGTATCCTCTTTCTTTCACTTTTGCTTACTTGCTTGACAGAGTGGTTTGTTGACTTCTCTATGCACTGTTTTAGATTGCCCCCGGTCATCTCCCCTGCAAGGTCATTCCTGAAGCATTCACCTATCTTTGTAAAATTAGCCCTTCTGAAGTTCAGAACTCTCACTATTGTGTGGCTGGTTTCTGCAGCTGTTTTTATGTTAAACCTCACTATATGATGACCACTTGTCCCCAGACAGTTTCCTACCTTGATGTCTGCAATACTGTCCCTGTTAGTAAGCACCAGGCCCAGTATTGCCCCATCAGGAATAGGTTCACTGACTAGTTGCCTGAGGAATGCTCCTTGCAGGGAGTCCAAGATGTGCTTGCTTCTATGTGAAGCTGCAGCAAAGAGGTTCCAAATTACATCTGGCAGACTGAAGTCCCCCACCATTTTGCCAGTTGTTTCTAACATTATCTTATCTAACGAGACAACAAAGTTAGTTAGTGCAGCTCAGACCTCTGCCATGAGCTGGGGTGCATCTTGGTGCAAAAATGGCAGGGATAAAAATAGAGTAGGTGCTTGTAGTACTAAACTGTAGGCATTCCCATCTGCACACTGTTTTATGCTATTCTGTTGTACGTTCCTCCCCCATACTTTCAAAAGCATAACAGAAAGGTAAATATTTTTATTTTGTTTTTGTACACAAAAGTTCTAAAGTGAAAACACTGTTTTTACGCAATAGTGTAATTGGCAGTCATTCACCCCAAAGAGTTAAGTCTTTTGTTACTTTACCCGACTTTTGGAAAGTCTTTCGGGTGTTCCTCAGATATCCATTTTCTTTGTGGTGCAATTGCCTAATCTTGCTTAAGTTCCTTTTGCTGAACAGCAAACCCTTCCGTGGCCGACCTTGTTTCTTATCAGGTTTTGGTGCTGCCGCCTGCATGCAGATATGAGAAGCTACTAATAATTACTTAGTCTCCCATTCGGGGTTGCTTTTGATTCAGAGCTCTGAAGATGGGGACGTGATCTTCGAAACGCAAGCACGTTTTGTTGGCTGACCACCTGACCAAGAACCTGGCTGACAGGGCTGTAAGAGGCTGAAGGAAGGAGTGGAATGAGAAAAATCAAAAGCAATCCCGAATGGGGGGGCTAAGTAATTATTAGTAGCTTCTCATATCTGTGTGCAGATGGCAGCATGAAAACTAGAAAAGGAACAAGGTCGGCCGTGGAATGCTTTGCTGTTCAGCAAAAGTAACTTAAGCAAGATTAGGCAATTGCACTACAAAGAAAATGGATAACAAAATACTTAACTCCTTGGGGTGAATGACTGTCAATTACACCACTGCATAAAGAGTGTTTTCACTTTAGAATTGTTGTGCATGAAAACAAAATAAAAAATATTTAACTTTTTTTTATGCATTTGAAAGCATGGAGGAGGAATGTACAACAGAATAGCATAAAAGAGTCTGCAGATCAGAATGCTTACAGTTTAGTACTGCAAGCACCTACTCTATTACCTTATCTAAGTCCTCTCCCTGTGCTGGAGGACTGTAGATCACACCTGTCTGAATAATGGCTCAGTTTCCTGACTCGAGGGTGAGCCACAGCACCTCTGCCCCCACCAAAATTCCCTGTATTTCTGTTGCTTTTATGTTTTCCTTCACATAAAGCACCAATCCCCCTCCTCTCCTTCCTACCCTGTCCCTTCTGATCATGTAGCCTGGTATGACCATGTCCCAGTCATGGTTGTCAGTGCACCTTGATTCAGTAATGGCCACAATATCAAGGTTGGCCTCTGCCACGATGGCCTCTAGGTCTGGGATCTTATTTTCTAGACTCATAGCATTAGCAAACAGGTCCTGCCAGATTTTGTTAGCTCTTTGCTTGTCACTTCCCCCTTTTCATTCTGTTCCCCCATCTTCTCTCTTTTCTTCTGCCTGCTTCATCCCCCTTTCTCCTTTGCTAACTTCCTACTTTTTTTTTTTGTATACTCTATTTTGTGCTCTGGAGGAACCAAGTCATCTCTCCGGAGCCTAAAACCACCCTCTCACTGGTCTCCATCCCCGGTTCCACGGACTCATCCAGCCCCGGGATCTCACCCGGGGGGGGGCCTGCCTCACCTACCTGGTGGCCTTTCTGAAATTAAAGAGATGGTCCTGGGCTTGGGTAGTGAGCTGGGAAATCCAGTGAAGGGTCAGTCCAGTGAAGAGATGTGGACATTGGTCCCAGGGTCTCCTTCACCACCTGTGGTCCACCAGGGTTTTTCTTGGTGTTACTCCCCTCGGAGTGCAGATGTGCAATAACATCCTAAGCACCAATGTGCTGACATCCACCACTGTTCTGCCCCCTAGAGTTGGCAGCACTCGTGCAGGGCTCCCACTCTTCATTGGGGGCCGCTGGTGAGTGATGCAATCCCCAGTACCACCCCAGGAGGGAAGAGCAGTCCTCCAGATGCTCAATCCCCTCCCTCCCCTGCCGACCCCCTACAACCTGAGTCCATCTCTAAACCCGGGTCACCAGTGTGGAGTGAGGTGTGGCATCCAGCACCTCAACCCTCAGCACCACCGTACTGGCTTACCCCCTACTTCTTTGATTAACTTGCTCCTTTATGGGACTCTCGCCATTCAGGTTCTCCCTATACTCTATCTCAGGCTGTTGTGGGGGAGGCAGTTTCTGCTTCACCTTTTTCTTCCACCACCCCCTTGGCAGGTTTAAAAATGTATCAAAGTAAACCATCCACTGAGAACTGCAGATCCCCTCCCGGATGGATTCAGGGCATCACCTATGTATAAGCTTTTATCCTCCCAGGTGAGTTCCCCATCCTGAACATATCAATACCCCCTCCTCTCTTAATTAGACCTTAAACCATGAGTTGAAGGACTTGGTAAAAGCTCCCTCTTCTTTCCCCTACCATAGACAGGCAGTGCCTCCGAAAAATCTACAGAGCAAGCTACCTGTCAAAGACTTCTTCCCAGCTCCTTAAACTCCCCCGGACCTAGCCAGGTCATTTGTCCTCAGGTGGACAATGTCATGCAACTCCCTTTCCCATCCTCCTGCCCTAGAGATCTGTAGGATATGCTTCTGATCCCTCTCGGCCATGGAACCGGGTAGGCACCTCAACTCCCTCTCTGCCCCCTAACAATATGGACAATATATTTTCGAGAATGCCAAGAGCCTGGCAGGGGGAGTGTGTAAGCCCTGCCAAATTTGGAGCTTAGCTCTATGTCTCCTCCACCACCCCCTGCCTGACTCTTCACCCTCCAGTCCCCTGGGACTGTTGCACTGGGGACCGACAGGGCAGGAGTGGAATCCTCTGCAAGGAGCCCTGGTGGAATGTGGACCAGAGCTGTCTCTTGTGAATCCATGGCTATTGCCACCCATCGCCTCTGTTTTCAGGCCTGGATCCAACACAGAGGGTAGAAGAGGAAGGATTTCAGCTGATTCTGATTCCTCAGTCCAACACTGTTGAATGGGCAGGGAAACGGAACCCAAAAGAGCATGGTGGCAATGTCTTCTGCTTTGCATGTGCAGTAGGCACATCTATGAAGCTGAGCTCTATGAATTAAATTGGGCTGTCTGTCCATGTCTATGAAGACTCCCAACTCCAGGGAAGGCAGTGGAGCTGGGAGCAGAGGGAGGTCACACCATCAGATGCCCAGTGGACGTGCTTCTCAGCTCCAGACTGGCAAGCAGGGCCAAAAAAACAAAGAGAACCACTACATGTGTACAGAGCAGGAGAATGGCAGGACAGCTTCCTTCCATGAAAAGAGTGCCCTGACTCTGAAACAGGCTGAGTGTACAACAATACCAGCATGGCCCTGGCCCCAGGACAACAAGCGGGGCCAGGACTTGACACCCGTAACACTGTGGAACAATTAATAGAGTGTCAGTAAACTGAACAATTTGGTGGAATAAATGTAAACAAAGATGGTGACCCCCCATGAAAACCTAACACTGCAGAGCACCATGGGAAGTAGTCATAGGTTGGACCCACTGGGCCAGATATTCAGAAATGTGCCAAAGGTCGGCGCAGTTCTGGCGCAGAGCAAAACTGATGCACCATGGTGCAACAGGAGCCATATTCAGAGGTTGTACTGGCCATACTGCGCCAATGCAACCCAGCTGAATATGGCACAGATGCACCCTGGCGCGACCATGGTGCAACCACAGGTGCACCATGGCACAACCACAGGTGCGCCATGGGCAGACACAGAAGCCCCAGGGCCCATGGGAGTAGAGCACCAGAACAACTGAGGTGGGGCATGGCACAGAGAGTAGATGCAGGGACAGAGCCAGGGAAGCAGAGTGACAGGACACAGTAGGCCACCACCAGCAGGGGGCACACACAGGTACCCAGACCCCCACCCCAGAACACAACAGTGGCGTAGACAGGAGGCAACAGGGGGTGCCAATGGGGGATGGAGGGCCACCAAGGGGGCCCCCTGCAGGCAGCCGGCCATGCACTCCCTGCACATCTAGACCAGGTCAGGCCACACCCAGGACCATGCAGCCAAGCAGATACACCCACCACACAACCCTGACAGCAGCCCCAAGGGCACTCCAAGGCACAACCATCAACTGTGTTGAGGGACACTACCACCATGGGACACACAGCAGCACACAGCAATGATCCACAGAAGCACAACACTCGCCCCAACACATGCACACCACACGGATAGGCACTGGACCACTACAGCATGGCTCCTCGAAAAACCTGCAAAGCTGACACAGGCAGGTAAGTCAAAATAGATATATATTTAAAAAACTATATACAGTAACAAGGGGGTGGGAAAGGGTAGGATAGCGAGGGAAGGGGACAGGGAACAGGGACTATACAGTGGGATGAGGGACTGGAGGGGGAGGTATGGCTGGGGAAACAGGGAAACATAAAGCTGGGTTAGCGGCGGCCCTGTCCTGCCACCTCCTGCTGCCATTGGTGCCTTCTGACCACCAGGATCAGTCTCTGGACCTGGAATACTGTCTCCATAGTCGTCATTGTTACCAGGATGAGCTGCCTCAGGAGCCTGCAGTACAGGGGCCTCCTATGCAGTCAGCGGACACCTAGGACAAGGGACAGGGCAGGTGATCAGTGCAATGTCCCACGGAACATGACCCAACCACAGCGCATACTAGGCAGGGGGAACACACACCCCTGGAGGGGCCAAAACAAGCCACCCACAGGGGTGTGGGTCAATGCCTACTGGCAATGCGGCACACCACATCAACGCACAGTGGTGGTCCTCACCACACAGCGGCTATCTGACTGCACCATGGCAGTCACAGGGCACAGTGCCCCGGCTGCACCACAGCAACATCAGTGGAGCTGTGCGCACACCCACCCCATCAGCAGCTGGCACACATGACCGATGAATGCGCCACAGTGGCAGGCACCACGCACAGTGTGACACAGACAGCTGCCTCAGCACACAGCACAGGCAGACATGCCCACACCATGCCCCTGCCACCCCCCATTGATGGTGCACAGAACAATGTCAGTGCCTACCTACCCTCTGAGGCCCCACTGACGCTGGAGCTGCTCCTCCTCCCTGGGCTGCTGCGGCCTGGTGACCCGCCAGCACCACCCAATGTCTGTCCTCAGGTCCAGGGAATGGAACAGAAACACATAAACATCAGTAACCAATCACATCAGCTGCCCATCACCCCCACACCTGTGCACAGGGTGAGCCCCTGCCCATCACATCCCACAGAGTGGCAGCGCAATGCAAGTGGCAGAGGGTGATGCCACTCTGCAGTGTGCATGATGGTAGAACTCCACCCTGCAGGACACACCCAGGCAGCCTAGCCAACCTCACAGTACAGCACCAGGGCACACATGCATGATGGGTCTACTCACCTGGCTATGGCACAGCCCCACACCTGACGTGCACCTTCATCATCCAGAGGCACTCTGGGTCCCTCTGCACCAGGTCCCTGCATCGGTGGTGACACTGCTCACTGGTTTTGGCTACCCCTGTATGCTGAGTGAGTGAGGCAGTAACTGCCTGCCACACAGCCACCTGGGCTGCTGCAGTGGGACCTGCCCAAACAGCTGGGATCCGTGTGGCTGGATACAGGCCATGAGGTTGGCCAGCTCCACCTGCATCCAGTTGGCCACCCGTCCACATCGCTGCTGCTACGCCATCACTGTGGTGAGAGCCGCGGAGCAAAATAGGAGCAGGAGGCGCATGTGGCCAGTGCATGGCGCCAGATGCGCAGGCCAACTGGACATGCGCTGTGTCAGCCCATCACACAGTCACAGAGATGTGCAGCATGGGTGTGGCTAGGCGTGGTCACAGGTATGGGGCTCACCCAGGGGAAGAGGTCATAGCAGGGGTCAGGGGTCATCTACCACACACTGTGCACGTGCACAATAGCAAGCATGGCACACCATGTGCCACAGTCCCTATTGCGCAGTGGGTGCACAGTGCACAATAGGTGGCAGCACACTGACCGGTGCATGTGCACTGTGGTCCTGCACAGTGAGCATGCGTGCACATTGTGCCACGACTTGCTCCCGAGCAATCTCACTGTGCACAGAGCAAATTCACAATATTCAGCCACCACATGCAAATGAGCTCATCAGCCAATGCATGGCACACTGGGGGAATTAGCATGTCATTACCATTGCGCCAATGATCATTTGCATGCGTTGTGCCATAAAAGTGCCACGGACTGGCACAGGCCATGGACCGGTATTGCAACCTTCTGAGGTAAGTTGCATATGCTGCTGGAGCACACTGAGCCCAGCCAGCACTGCAGGGGAGTCCGAGTAGAGTGCTGCTGACACTGACACAATGTACTGTCCATGTCCACAGGTAGCAACATGTCAAAACATGTAGAGGGTGAATAGCGTGGGCCTGCTCACAAGCACAGGCCCAATTTCATGAAGGCAGAGGCCCTGTTTGAGGCATTCCTTGATGGGGAGCTGCTTTTGAGTGGTGCCACGGGCACACCACAGGCCAGGGCTGAAACCTGAGATGAGGTGGCGGCATATGTGAACCAGCAGGGCAGCTACCAGTGGTCAGTGCAGGAGTGCCACAAGAAGGTGGGCACAAATAAGTGGTGCATCAAAGAGAAGGTGGCGGCCATCTGTGTGACCTGGAAAGCCACTGGAGGGGGGCCTGCTGATGCGCCACAGCTCAAGGCGTAGGAGGAGTTGGTGGCAGCCACCATGCACTGCAGCACCATGGAGGGTGTGCCAGGTAGAGGATTCCAGATGGGTGGCAGCCCATCACTGCATGGTACATAAGTCAGGCATGCACAGCATGCAGTAACTGTGTTGGGGGGGCGTGGGCACTCTTGGGTCTTGCAGCACTGACACATCTGTTTTCTCTTTCAGCACCAGCACACCTGCGTGTGGAGGATGGGGCACCAGCAGCAGCCATGGAGACTGGACCAGCCCCGGAGAACCAGCCATCCACCTCCACGGGCATCCGGGGGGCTGGCTGCAGCACACCACCACCACTGTCCAGCCGGATGTCCTGGGCATGGGGCCAGATGAGACCCTGGATGTGTTTCTATAGGATGCCACTCTCGGCATCTTCTGTGTGGAAACACAGATCAGGGCAGGGTCTGATACCAATGATGACCTAACCATGATCCTGGACAGCATGGGTGGTGTTGTGGGGGAGACACCGATACCAGACACCAACACACGCAGTGCGTCCAGTGACCTGACAGAAGTGGAACATCTGCCCGCCGCCACTGCAGATGCTGCTGTGTGCACTGCCACAGCTGTGCAATGTGGTGGTGATGTGGCCGCGCAGGTGCTGGGCAGCATTCAGCGGCCAGATGGGCAATGGTAGCAGGCTACAGGAGCCACAGGGCAGCCGGATGTGGGGTCCACTGCCAGGCCGCCTGCTAGGGACATACTCCATGAGGACCCTGCTGTGCAGTGTCCACCTGAGCGGGGGGCTGTGCAGCATGGTTGGTCACTGCAGGTGGGTCGCTGCCCAGCCCAGATTCCCCAGGGGACTGACCAGTTGGCAGAGCACACCCATTTGCTGCGGACCTCCGTGGAGCAACAGGTGCTGCTTGCTGATGGGGTTTGTGCACTGCGTGCAGAGGTGTACCAGGCAGCCACGCAGCATGAGAGGGGCACTGCACAGCTCCTGGTGACTATACCATGCTTGCAGGAGGCCATTACTGCATCCTAGGATCGCAGTGCCAATGTGATCAAGAATGGCCTTGCACTGCTGGCTGCCACAGGGCATGGCAAGACACCACGGACCCCACATTGTGCACTGTCCACTCCATGATTCCAGCGTAGGGCGACACCCACACTGTCAACACTGGGCTCTGCTGTTGGCATCCCAGGCACACCTGGGGTGGGCCTGTTTGGGCACCTACACACCCCTGCATGGACCCAGTCATGGTCCTGCAGTTCAACCCCTGGGTGGCTGTTGCTAACACCCCCTGTGGCCGATGAGCAGCCTGTGGCTGCGATGGAAACCTGATTATGACTACCCCACGTAGCTGCGGTGGCCAGTAGTTCCATGCAGCGGCCCTGATGTGCATGCCACCCTGACCGCTGTCTGAAGCCACTGCCCTGTGCGTACATGGGAGGGGTGTGTGTGTGTGTGCATACCACTGGTGTGGTGCCTGTGTGTCACGCCACACGCTGCCTGTGTGCATGCCTGCCTGGCCACTGGCTCATGTGGCATTGGCGTGGTGAGGGCAGTTCTGCACCAGTTGTGCCTCTACACTGGTGCAATGTATCTGATCCCCGTCACTTGTCAGCGCCTGGGCGTGTGGGTGCATGTGTGTGTTGCTGTGTGATGCTGTGTGCAGTTTTGTGTGGATCTGTGCTACTGACTCCCCTACCCCTGCACAATGCCTCTGTGTGTGCATGTTCATAGCCATGCACTCCCCTGCCTGTGTGCTGTACCTGTGTGTGTGGCCTTTGCATGGGTTTGGCACCGCCTACCTGCGTGCACCATAATGCTCCTGTATGATGGTGTCTTGATGCTGCCACGCCATCCTTTGTAGCCTGGGATCCATCCACCCAGGAGGGGCAGTCCACTACCCTCTGGCCCATTGCCTTCATCATCCCCATTACTGTCACTCTCATCAGCCTCGACAGCTATCCCACGGTCAATGGTCATGATGCGCAGTATGCAGCAAGCCAGGAATAGGCAATAGGCTTTCAAGGGGCTGTACTGTAGAGCACTGCCAGACCTGTCTAGGCAATGGAACCACACCTTCAGTATTCTAAATACATGCTCAATGATGTTTCGCGTGCTGGTGTGTGCCTCATTCTAGCGTTCCACTACAGGGGATGACAGGCGCCGATAGGAGGTGAGCAGCCAGGGCCTCAGTGGTTAGGCGCTGTCTCTTGTGTGGATAATGACATGGTTAGCCCTCTGACATCTTTAGCTGTGTCCCTTGCCTGTCTCTGGCACCCTTACCAGCACACCCATCCTGCCCTCCCCCATCCCATGGCCTCCTCTGCCCGGCACCCATTGCCCGTCCCATACTCAACCACTAGGTGGCCCATGGGGATGTCCCCATGCTCAAATCTGTGGCACAGCGTAGAGCTGTGCCAGATGAATGCATCATGTGCACTCCCAGGGTTTGTGGCACAGACATTGGTGATGCGCACCTTGGCATCACACACCACCTGGCAGTTCACGCTGGGGAACCCCTTCCTATTGGTATAGGCCACACCCTCAGGGCCAGGTGGTGTGCGGATGCCCACATGGGTGCAGTCAATGGCCCCAAGCATGCCAGGCATACATGCTACCCTGTCGAAGTCCTGCATGGTTACTGTACGCTCTGCCTGTGTGCTGGGGAAATGGATGTATTCCAAAGCATGTGGCAGCAAAGCATTGAGGAACTGCGTGAGAAGGCATGACATGGCTGACTGGATTATGCCTGTGGTGTCCTCTGTTGGTTTCTGGAAGGTGCCTGTGGTGAGCAGGTACATGACAGCTGTCACTTTTGTCTCCACAGACATTGCGTGGCTCCGTCTTGTTGGTGCCTGCATTTCCTCACTGCACAACTCACAGAACTGCCTCAGAATGGCCCTTTTCAGGTGGTACCATCGCACAATCTCAATGTTGGTGTAGTTCTCGAAGGTGGTGCGGGCATGGTACTACCTGTTCCAGGTGTACCGCCGATGGACCCTTCCTGGGCCATGTCGCTATTCCTCCTGCCCCCTCACACCCCTCAATATGGCCTCCATAAGGAAGGGCACACTAGTCATGGTCTCTGATGTCCTGTCTCCCCCTCAGCAGTCAGCTGCTGTGGGCTGTGTGCCACTCTGGTGCACTGCATGGCACTGTGCCCACCTGTCCCTCTCACTCTTTCTGCCCCTATCTGCCCCTGGCTCCCTCTCCACTGCCACCTCTGTCCTTCTCCCCCGTGGCTGTCTGTGACAGTCTCTCTGTCTCTCACTCACTCTGTCTCCCTTGGTCAGTCTTTCTGTCTGTCTGTCCTTCTTTCTTGCTGTGTTTTTCCACTCTCTCTCTCTCTCTCTCCCTCTCCCTCTCTCCTGGTGCAAGTGCTGTCTGTGTGCTTGCACCCTGTATTTATAGGCTGAAGTCTGCTCGGCGTATCCAGGTTTTGCCCCCCGCACTTGCGCCATGGTTCCACGGTTCAATATCGCACTACGCTGGATATTCATGGGCATGCCCCCTGCTCTTGTGCCTACATTCATTATAGTTGCGCATTGGTGCAATAGGATTTGCACTGCACAATGACGCCGGCTGAATATCGCTCCTTGGCACAAGTCCGCACTTGCGCCGGCTCAACTCAGTTGCACCATGTGCAACTGCTTTGAATATCCCGGCCTCTGTGTCTGCAATTTTTGACCAGTCAGACAGCAGAACAAGCCAGAGACATGCTGCCTGTGAACACACCGGCCAATCAAGTGTTGAGTTTCAGCCTGCATAAAAGAGATAGTTTTTCAACCTTTGTGGCAGTTCTGACAGACCCTCAAGAGAATGATTGAGTCATAGCCAGTGTTGGGATACCAGAGTAAAGTGTTTGTGAGAATAAAAAAATGTTTTCATTAAACCTGCATTTTAAAAGGTCAGTTGGAGTTGGGCTTTCCCTGACCCACTACAGACTTTCCCCTCTGGGGGATCAGCTCTTACCTCATCTCCAAGCACGAAAGCCACTGCCTTCATCCAGGTCCCAAGCTTCAGCATGACCAGCCAAGAGAGAAGAGAAACAGAGAAATGCCTCCAGCCTGTCTGGGAAGTCAGTGTCCCTGCTGGGAGCCCACAATCAGTTAGCCTGCTTCAGGCTGCTGTACCCAAGGAATTGTATGAGGCATCAGAACGGTAAGTAAAACCCAGGGCTCGATCCTGCAACTGGGAATAAGGATATTGTGTCAAGAGTTGAGGGAAAAGTCCTGGACAGGACTGTGCATGTGACAGAAGCCCAGGCAGAAGACCTGTTGAGGCCAGCTTGCCACAAAAATCCCATTTACATTACAAAGATAGGGGTACTTTTTTTGAGTGCTGTACCAGTTTAAAGTTTGTGTTTGGCAACAGTGAGTTTAAAGTATTTTTCCTGCAAATGTTTAAGCATGCCACTGAGCTCCACCCTGCTAGCCACATCAGCATCCCCAGTGTAGTACTCGTTGCAAATTTTGAGAGATCACTCACCCATGGTCCTTGGGGGGAATTAAGATAGGCGCACCTGCATTTGGGGTTTGAGGACTGCTGGGGGCTTGGAAGAGTTGTCGGGTAAAGCCATGAACTGTTTCTTGCAATGAAATATTTGCTTGTTGTTGCATTAGAGTACAGAGATACTGCTACCCATATTCCTTCATTTTACTCCTGCTGCCCCTTTTTCTTTCTGTACCATCCCTGTTAAATAAATCATTTGTTTTAAATTGCATTTTATACTAACATACTAACATACTAAAATGCCAGCAGAATAGGCCTAACGATCTTTCGTGTCTGCTCGTTTGGTCAGTCCCCAACCTGGGTGCTGACCTTGCTGTCCCCCCCGCCTTCTCTGGCTTCTCCCTTCCCAGTTCCAGATATTCTTGCTGCATTGGATTTTGCTTCCAGAACCCTTCCCCTGTACCTGTCCCACCCCCTCTTGAACCCCTCCACTGTCTCTGCCTCCACCAGTCCCCTAGGCAGTGCATTCCATGGCTCCACCACCCTCTCAGTGAAGTAGCACCTCCTCCTTTCTCCCCTGAATCTTCCCCACTCCAGCTTCCAGCCATGCCCTCTAGTGGCCCTTCCTCCTTCCTTGAAGCACCCGACTGTTCCTCCCCTATTTACCCTCTTCATGTACCTAAAGACCTCATGTCCCCCGGTCCCTTCTCTTCCAATGTGTACATATTTAGCTCTTCGAGCCTCCTCGTGCTGGGTCCTGTCCCCAAGCCCCAAATCATTTTGTTGCCCTCCTCTGACCCTCTCCAGGAGGTTAATGTCCCGCTTAAGTGTGGCTCTCCAAAACTGCACGCAGTACTCAAGGTGCAGCCTCACCAAGCAGCTATACAGAGGGAGTATCACTCCCTCCTTCTGGAGGTGATCCCCAGCGATGCATCCCAGCATCCTGTTGGCCTTGGTTGCTGCCCTCCTACAAGTCTCAGAGTTGTTCATCTTGACATCCACCACCACCCCAGGTCCCTCTCAGCCATCGAGACTTGTAGCATTTCCCAGGGTGTACACTTGACCTGGGTTTCTGGCCCCCAGGTGGAGTACCTTGCATTTACCTGCATTGAACCTCAGCTTCCACTTTCTAGACCATCTTTCCAGAGCCTCCAGGTCCCCCTGTAGGGCCACCCTCCCCTCCTCCCCATCCACCACCACCCCCAGTTTCAAGTCATCTGCAAAGAGACTCATCTCACTCCTGATTCCTGTCCTTATGTCAGATACGTAGGCATTGAACAGAAGGGGCCCAAGGACTGATCCCTGTGGGACCCCACCAATGACCCTCCTTGGGATGAGACTATCCCACCAACTACGACCCTCTGGGTCCGGTCCTGAGCCAATTGCCTCATCCATCTGATCATCTGGTTCCCCACCCCTATTTCTCCCAGCTTATCCATCAGGCCCACGTGAGGAACAGAGTCAAATGCCTTGCTGAAGTCCAGAAAGAGGACATCCACTGGTCTACCCAGGTCCAAGGCACTTGTCACCCAGTCATAGAACTCCACCAGGTTTGTCTGACACGATTTCCCCGGGATGAATCCATGCTGTCTATCATCCAGGCACCCTGACTTATCCAGGTCCCCCCCAGCCTCTCCTTGACAATGCCCTCCATCACCTTGCCCACCACCGAGGTCAGGCTGACAGGCCTGTAGTTCCCTGCCACCTCCCTTGACCCCCCCCTTGTGGATAGGCACTATATGCGCCACCTTCCAGTCTTGGGGCACCCACCCTGTCCTCAGAGAGAGTGGTAAAGCTCTGCCAGGGTTTTGCCAGGACATCTGCAAGTTCCTTCAGCACTCTGGGATGTAATTTATCCGGCCCCGGTGCTTTCTCTGTCTTAAGGGAGCTGAGGGCTTCCCTCACTCTCTCAGCTGTGATTTCCACTTCCGGTACCCCTTCTCCCTGCTTAGCCCTCCCCCCACCTGCCAGTGATGCCTCCCCCTCTCCCCAGACCTGCCGATCAGTAAGGGTCCCACCCTCCTCAGTATCTCTGTCTCCTCCCATGTATGATGCAGCACCCCCATTTTCCTGGGTAAAAACTGAGGTGAAGTACTCATTTAGTACCTCAGCCTGCTCCCCCGGGTCTTGTGCCCATCCCTCCCCTTTATGGTCTGGGGACTATCATTGGTTGCTGTGTCATTGCTTTGGGTGAGGGACTGTGAGGGCAGTTTATGTATCATTTCCTGAGGAGTAACAGCCTTGTGTTTCATTCACCAGGTATCCCAAATCATTGCCCCAGGTGGACGCACCACACCACTTAACTTCAGTGTAGCACATCCTTAGGGAACCCAGGCCGGCCTCCTCAGGAGAGATGGAGAGGTGAACCTCGAGGGTACTGGTACAGTGACCGCTCATATAACTCATATTAAAATTAAAAAATAATGACATCAAACAACCTGTCTTCTCATGTGAAGTAAAGATGGGATGGTCCGTGGAGGTGGGGGGGGGGGTGTAAGGATGGCCAGATGCCATAATAATAAGCCCGATCACAGATTTTGTGAATTCCAACATATACTGTAATTACACATCCGATCAGGCAAGACTGGCTTAACCATGCATATTTATGTACACAACACTAGATGAAACATGCTGACAAGTCTGTAAGAGGTGAACTGAAATCAGTAATTGACAATGGTGTTCGGCACTTAGAGATACAATAGATAAACAGGCAGACTACAAACAATCGCAGCAGCAGAGCAGCCAGAAAAGCATCGGCCAATCAGGGCCAACAAAGAAAAAGGCACCAAACATGTATATTGAAAAGCCAAGACATGGCTTATAAGTGCCCGGCCTCACTACTTGTGTGAGCAGTGCAGCCGGAGAAAATGGAGGAGGAAGCCTGGCTTCATCCCCGCCTGGACCCCCTCTTCCCCTACACCCCAGGAGAGCCATCACTGAGAAATGTTCCACCCTTCTGCCCCCAACACCAGATCCATTTAAATGCCCAAGAATCTGAACGTGATTGGGCTGGGAAGGAACGGAGGTAGAGCATCTCACAAAACTGGACAGATTATATCATATGGACTGTACCAATGCACAGTAGAATTGCTGATAGTCAGGGGGAGCCAGTTGTAATTAAGTACGCTGGCCAGGGATCTTTATTTTTCTTTAATTACTGTGAGAACATTAAACTTTTGAATTGCTTTATGAATTGTTCAAAGCACAATAGAACTGCTGAAATTCAAGGGCAGTCCAAACTATAGCTAATGGAGTTATGCAGGGATCTTTAATTTCTGAGGCCTATAAGAATTGTTGAGTTATAACTAATACTTTTAGTCAGGGATCATTTAATTCTGAGTCATAACTATTACTGCTAGTCAGGAAACGTTTATTTCTGAACTATTTATGTACTAGAACTACAAAGTAGATAAAGAATATATACCTTCAAATTATCAAGGGAAGGAGAAAAGAAGTGCAGTTATAACCAGATAGGGAGGACAGGAAAATGTGGGGGAGTAGGAGTCACAATGGTCAGAAGTATGGCGCTGGGGAGGTGGCCTACTAAGCAGAGTAGCTGGGGAAGGATTGTGGGATGTATCAACTGTGGGTCCGCAGTATTCATGGAGACTCTATGGAAAACAGGGGGATGCCCAGTGTGGAGGAGCTTGAACAAACTAAATACAGAGATACTGTAAGTTTGCTTATTGCAAAAATAGAGGGTACAAAAGGCAGATGTAGGGAGCAACAGCAGTGGCTAGCAGGACAAGGATCTGTTTCACCTCAGTATAAAAGGGACAATCACAGGGCAGGTAAGGAAAGTGTTACACAGGGTCCATGGTGGGACCAGAGAAAAGGTTTATACCAAGACAGCAGAGAGGGGGAGGTGGGGTGGCAGATGGCAAAAAATCGGGGACAGAGAGCATTTAATCCAGGTAAGAACAGGGGGACACCAAACAGCTCCTTTATCGTAGTACCCACAGCCAACAGATACACAGTACTGGCAGAGGGGTGCCACGGAGCTAAGGGAGGGATAGGGACAGGAACACCACAGGAAAAAGGGAAGGGGAGGAGGAAGAGCAGAGGGTGTCTCAGGGGAGTCAAGGAGCAGGCACAAAGGAGAAGGCAATAGGAAAGGGAGTTGCACCAGATGGATAGAAGGGAGGAGAAGCCAGAATGGAAAAGGGGGCATCAAGGGAGATAGAAAAAAATGTAGGATAGTAGAAAGCATAGCAGAAGCAGGAAACCAGGGGGGTGAGAGAACCAAACAGGAACAAAGTGGTGGGAGGAGGGGGAATTGATGTGACACGCAAAACAAATATGGTACAGGATGAGGAGGGACTAGGGAGGGGAAGCAATAGTGCCAGGAGGGATAATATGGGAACAGGTTATGGTCATTTGAGAAATGAGAAAATAATAGTCTTTGGGGATTCAATAACAAAAGGTATACAATGGGGAAGAAGGGAAGAGCCACACAATAAGACAGCAGTAGTTTGCAAGCCAGTATTGGAGTCAAGGGAAGCAGCACCTAGAATCAAGGAACTGCCTGGTGAAGTGGGTGAAAAGTCCAACTTAATTTTGCATATTGAAACCAAGTTTAGCATGGGAGAAGAAGGCTGTGGTACTAAATAGATTCAGAGACATAGAATCTGTAAACTGGCTGGCATTTTCAGAAATAATTCCAGTCCCTAGGGCCAGCACAGCTAGAAAAGAGGACAGTAAAATTTAACAAGTGGCTGGGAGATTAGTGTAAGGCACAGGGGAACATTCTCATAGGGAAGTGGTGGGACTCATGGTCGAATAAGGAGCTCTATAGCTGAGACAGACTACACCTTAGCCGGGAAGGAAAAAGAACACTAAATGTCTAGCTCAGGGAGTATATGAGAGGTAGGGATGTGGGAACCTGTTCATTGAAAATACAAACCGACCTGAATATGCTGAAGTATTTGGACATGAATAGCATCTGAAAACTTTCGGCTGTTCTGATTGGTTTGGACAGCTCCTATCACGGGAACTGCAGCGCGAGAAGTGCCAGAGCTGGAGGAACCCACAGGTGGGACCAGAGACAAGACTTTGGTCCCTCATTGGATGGCCGAGCTGTCCATCTCTCTAAGGTGGAACCTGACTGGGTTGCTGCTCTAGTAACCCATGTGTTCCACTTTGCTACGCAATGGAATCAGGAGGACAGAGAAGGAGCAGCAGCTTCTCTTGGCTGCTCCTTGCATTGCAGATCGCCAAATTGATTGTTTCATTCTGTGCTTGTGCTGCTTGCATTTTTTTTGCCTCTTGGGCAAGTGAAGCTGTCCACTGCCAGTCTGCCACTCCTAAAAAACAAACAAACCAAAAAAAAACAAAAGCAGAATTTTTAAGAACTTAAGAGAGGAAGGGATTGGGAACCTGGGGAAGTTGGGGGTGGGGAGTTGAGGACTCAGGAGGGGATTGCCAGCAAGGACTTGGTGTGGGACTAGGGAGGGAGTTGGGGACTGGACTGGGGACTGGGGAGTACTATATATGGGAGAGGAGACTTGGACAGGGTTTTTTCATGAACATGAACATTGAATGATGAGCCAGGATGGAACTTGGAGAGAGAGAGACTGAGGGCAACATGTGAAAACTACTGGAAGGTGCTGTTGCTGAATGTACACAGTCTAGGGAACAAGACTGCAGACTTGCATGCCCTCTTAGGTTAGGGTAGACTGGATATAGCAGCCATTACAGAGATCTGGGCTACATCACACCATAACTGTGATCTTTCAATCCCAGGTTACAAACTGTACAGAAGGGACTGAGTGATAGGTAAGGGGGAGGTTAGCAACATACATTAGGGAAGGAACAGTCTGCACAAGGGAGGAGGAAAATGAAAAGGGGAATACTGATGCACTGTGGCTCCAACTTCAGAATAACAGAGGAAGGAAGATCAGGATAGGGGTTGTATATAGGCCACCCAACCAGGTAGAAGAGAGGAACAGGGAACTGTGCTCACAGTTGAGAAATGTAGCAGGGAGGGCAGAGGTAGTAGTGATGTGGGACTTTAACCTACCCAGAATAGACTGGGTAACTCCTGCTACATCCTGCGCCAGAAGTCAGGAAATCTTTAATGCGATCCAGGATGGCTTCATGACGCAGTATGTAAAAGGTCCTACCAGGGGGGAGGGAATCCTGGATCTAGTACTCACAAATAAGGAGCACATACAGGACATAGACATTAGGGAGCCCCTGAATGGGAGTGACCACAGCACAGTGTGGTTCAGTCTAGACATGGGGAAGGAAGACATCCCCACAAAGACCAGCATGTTAGACTGCAGAGAGTGAACTTTAAAAGGATGAGAAAAATGGTCAGGGAGGATCTGGAGAGCACAGAGGATGGAATGGAGGTGGATTAAATATGGGACACCATTAGGGGGGCCATTCAGAAGGCCACAATCAACTACATAAAGATGAGGGCTAAGAAAGCTGGGCTAGACCACCAAGCTGGTTTAACGGGGAGGTGGCCGGAGTAGTAAAGGAAAAGAGGGCAGCCTCCAAGAGAAGAAAAAGAACAGCAAGGGAGGAGTATGAGAAAGAATACCTTAGGCTGTCCAAGTTGGAAAGGAGGGAGGTTCAGGAGGCCAAAGCACAGAAGGAGCTTAGAACAGCACAATGAATAAAGAACTAGGGAAATGGCCTTCTTTCTCTACATAAAGGAAAGGAGGGATAAGAAAGATGTCATAGTCAGGCTCAAGAAAGGGGACAGATGAGTTACAGAAGACGGAACAAAGGCAGAGATATTAAACTAATATTTCTGCTCCGTCTTTACAAAGGAGAAGGAAGAACCAATACCGTATGCAGGGAAAGGAAGGGATGATGTGGGGGGGGGAATAGGGGTCATTGGGATCAAAAGAGTAAAGGAAGGACTGATGGCACTGAGGGTGGACAAACCCCTGGGGGCCAGATGAAGTACACCCCAGGGTGCTAAAGGAGTTGGCAGAGGAACTGGCAGGCCCGCTATCAATTTTCTTTAATAGATCCCTAGATTTGGGAGTGGTACCAGTAGAATGGAGAACAGCACATGTCATGCCACTCTACAAGAGTGGGCCCAGGAAGCATCCGGGCAATTACATGCCAGTCAGCCTGACTTCAATAGTATGTAAACTTATGGAGACCATACTAAAGGAGGTCTGGTGAGGTACGTGGAAGAGCACAGTTTGCAAGACACTAGACAACACAGGTTTGTGGTGGGGAGATGGTGCCAGATGAACTTGATCAAGTTCTTCGATTGTATCACTAAGGCAGTGGACAAAGGCCAGGCCGTGGATATCATTTAATTGGACTTTAGTAAGGCCTTCAATTCGGTGCCACACAGAAGGTTGATAATGAAACGGAGGGACCTAGGGGTGGGGGAAAAACTGGAAAGATGGATGGAAAACTTGCTGAGTGGAAGAACACAGAGAGTAGTTGTAGGGGGGAGTTCTCCAGAACCAGGGAGGTCATGAGTGGGGTATCACAAAGGTCGGTGTTGGTGCCAGTATTGTTTAACATCTTTATTAGTGACATTGGAGAGGTTATTTGTGGCAAAATGTGCCTATTTGCAGGCGACACCAATCTCTGTGGGAGGGTGGAAACCCAGGAAGGGATTCAAGAACTGAGGGAGATCTTGGCTAGACTGGAGAAATCGTTGGGGATATGGCAGCTTGGAATCAATGCCAAAAAGTGTAAAGTGATGCACATAAGGTCCAAGAATCCAAGGGCAGACTACTACATAGGAAAAGTTCGGGTAACTGCATCCGAGGAGGAAAAGGACCTGGGGTGGCAATTACTAATGACCTGAAGCATTCCACTCAATGCAAAAAGGTGGTGGCAAAAGCAAACAGGATGCTGGGATGTATTGCAAGAGGATTCAGCAGCAGGGAGAGTTAGGTTATTTTGCCCTTATACAGGTCATTGGTAAGACCAAACTTAGAATACGGAGTGAGGTATTGACATCCATACCTGAAGAAAGATATTAACATACTGGAGGGGATCCAGAGGACAGCAACTAAAATGATCAAGGGGCAGCAGGACAGGACTTATGAGGAGAGGCCAAGAGCCCTAAGGATATACTCACTGGAGGAAAGGAGGCAGAGGGGTGACATGATAGAGACCTTCAAGTCCATGAATGGCAATAACAGAGTGGAATGGGACTATCTCTTCAACAAGAGTGACAATACCACCACTAGAGGACGCAGCCTAGAATTGATGGGGGTAAGATTCAGAAGGGACATGAGGAAACATTTTTTTATGGAGAGGGTTGTGTCTGCCTAGAACAAGCTGCCAGAGGGGGCTGTGGCAGCAAAGACAGTGGGGCCATTTAAGAAAGCCTGGGAAAAACAAAGAGGGAACTCATGGAGCCGAGAAGGCGGTAAGGGAAGGGGGATGGGAGGAGGGGTGGGCAGAGTCACTGGTGTAAATGTAAAAGCCAGGATCCTGCATAGAACCAAGCAGACATTATGGGCAAATAGGTCTCCTTCTGCTGGCACACTTTCGTATGTTCGTATGTAAATAAAAACAAAAATAAGTGTGATTCAGACAAACACCACATCAAGACATAACACATTTAATTGAAGTAGACATAATGTTAGCCTCAACAAATGTGACAGACTGGGGTACATATTTGAACAGCGGATCAGCAGTTCAAAATACCAGAACTTGGCATCCCAGCATATGAGTAACCCCATTGATGCACACAGCATTCGACTTTTTCTGAAAAGAGCTGAATAGTTACTTGGCAGGTGGCAGCCATTTGCAGTGTAAAATGGTGCCTATAACTGTTCAGCCTAAGAATAAAAAATAACTACAAAACTATTAGAAAGTATGCATACAATTAGCTATTCTACTACACACATCAAAACAGAATTACATTATTTGTATACAGAGCAACTCTTTAAGAAGATGGAGAAAAGCATTGGACTGCAGATGGAGCCCTGGGGGATTTTGGTCTGATAGGCAGTGGGGTGGACATGGCATCGCCAGCCTGGACTGACTGGAGACAGTCCCAAAGATAGGAGCAGTACAACACAACCACTGTCGGAAAGGTCCACAACACCTAAATTATCAAGAGAAGACTTATGCCAGGTCTATGAAAATGGTCATGGTGAACAGGCCCTGGTCCATGACTTTCAGCACAACACCAGTAAACCAAATAAGGGAGAAGATGGTGAAATGGTGTTTACAGAATCCAGACTGGCAATGGGAGAGGAGAGAAAGAGCCAAGATAAATGGATAGCTGAAAGAGAAAAAGTTTTCCTTGCAACCTAGGGCACAGAAGAGTGAGATGGGCTAGTAATTACCTGTGGAGGAAGATTCATCCCCTTTGAGGAGAAGGAGGAGGACTTTAACCTGTTTCCAGGACTAGAGGATGGACCCAAGTTAGAAAGAAAGATTGAAAAAGAAGACAAGAAGGGCAGTGTTGGCTGGTGAGGAGCGATATAGAAGATTAATATCCAGCCCATCTGTGCTGTGCCCCTTAGAAGTATTAATAGACAGTAAGGCAGTGAGGGTAGTCTCAGAGGAGACAGAGGGAAGGAAAAAGCTGTTGGGGTAGAGTGTCAGAGAAGATTAGGTATTTGGGAGGTGTGACAGGGCAGGGACAAGGGGTGAAAGGAAAGGAGTAGGAAGCAAGGAGAGGGAACACGATGTGAAAAAATTGCTAAAGGTGTTGCCAACTACAGCTGAGTCAGAGATAGGTGAATTTTCTAGTTTGAGAATGGGTCAGGAAGATGGTGTTGTGAACTGAGAAGGGAGAAAATAATCTTCCAGAATGCATCAGGGAATTTAAGGTTGTTCTAAGGGATGATGTTGAAGTCAATTGATTTTGCCTTCCTGGTTGCCTTAGTGATGGCATGTACAGTAGTTGTTTGTATCTCAAAAAGTCTTCAGGAGAGCCTGAGAGTTTGTGGCGATATCAGGTGGTATCATGGGCTTTGGGCAGGTCAATGACCTCTGCAGAGATCCAGGGAATTTGGGACACATGGACACAAGATCTCCTCTGAAGGGCATGTTTTCCCATGTTGCAATGAATATGGCTGTGAAAGAGTTTGCAGCAACCTTTATATCAGTGGATAATGTGACTCTTGACCAGATCAGTGACCCGAAGATCATCTAGCAGGAAAGAAAGAGAATAAGAGACTTGAGCAACCTGGACCAGGAAAACTTTGGAAGTGCTTTAAGCAAGCAATAATACCTGACAGGGTGGGTGGTATTGGGTGATACCGGACCGCCCAGGGGTGTAATCAGGGGACTAATTATAGGGGGGGACAGGGGGCACAAGTCCCCCTCAACAATTTGGGTAATCACATTTGTCACCCCCAACATTCAGCCCCTTACCTTGCTGCTGCTGCTTGCTGTGGGCTAGGAAGGACTACAGAGCCTGCTCTGGTGGGTTCAGGTTTCACTGGTGAGAGTAGCGAGAGAGTGACAGACAGAGAGGCGGGTGAGGATGACAGACAGAGCAGCTGGGGGGGGATATTGTTTCACAAACTGGCCTGACCAGAGATGGCAGGAGCAGGACTGAGTTGTGGCAGGAAGGGAGAAAGTGACAGACCACAGTCACCGCACCTGGAAGTAGTGTAAACATGTACCACCGCCAACAGCAAGTGAGGAATCAGGATGAGCTGGCGTCAAGACCATGGTGGTGTCATGTTGGTGCATCCCTTCCCTCCTGTCTGCCTTTCTGAATGCTGACACATCTACCTGCCTGATTCAGGAGCTACCTACACCACTTTGCTTGCCCAATGCCTCAAGTTGCCTGCGTTTCATATGAGACTTGGTAGTCGGTTAGGCAGTGGTGCAGCAGGGTGGGGCCTTACTACTGTGAGTGACTGAAGTTCGGTTGGTCGGTCGGAGAGTTGGGTTGCACTGACTGAGCCTGTGGAACTGTCTGCCTGGACTCAGATACTGGAAAAGTTTGGAATAGAGAGGAGAGGTCAGCAGACTGATTTTGAGGCAGTGGCTGCAAGCAGCAACTAGCAGGTAGGACTGAGTATGGTTACTGGTGGTGCTGCAGCGGTGGGTTGTGGGTGGGGTGAGTAGTGATTGGGGGTAGCAACAGCAATATTCATGCCACGGTGGGGACGATATGCACAAAACTGCTGCAATAAAAAGAGGAGGTGGTGGAAGGGAATTCCACTCTGCACAGTCAGGGCAGTTCTGAGCTGGAAGGGAACACACACTATTGGCCATTTAATTTGGTGCCAGTCAGGTTCAGGGATTGCCTTGGAAAAGAAGTCTGCTGCAGCCTGCAAAGCATTTTCTCTTCCTGTAGTGCAGTGTGACTGGATAGGAGTGGGACAGTGGCTCTACGCCTCTACCAGTGACCACCAGCACAGAAAAACAGCATGATTAGCTTCTCAACTTGAGCGAACATATCTCTAGTGTGCAAGAAGGCAAGGGTAGGTGGTGTTTAATTTTAATTATTATGTTTATCGGTGGTCTTTTCTGTTGTGCTGTGTTGGTCCTGTCTACTGTCTGTAGTCAGTCAATGCTGTGCTGTCTAGTATCTCTCCTGTGTGCAGCCTGAGTCTGACTGAGCCAGTGTACCGTTGAAGCAGCAATGTAGTTACAACAAACCCCTCACAGTGACACAACCCATTCTACAACCACATTGTTGAATGGATTGTCACAATGAATGTCTGAGACGCTGACTGCTGGTGTTCGCCGCTCTCCCCTGACATCTGCTCCCTCTGGAGTTAAGAATCTATAATTCTGGGTGGGGGGGGTTAAGTGGCAGAGCCCCCCCCCGCAAACACTAAATCTTATGTCACGCTGTTGCAGTCCTCAAAACGTTACCACGATGATGTGATCACTGTTGGCAAACTGTTGTCGCTGTCAAGTCCTTTGACAACTTTGTTGTCGAATCAGCTTGGTACAGCCAACTAAGCCTGATTATGTTTGCTTTGGCAGGGGCTGCTGTGCTGTGCTGTGCTGGCTGGGTGGGTGTGGGGGGGGGCTGGGCAGCTATATGGTTAGCCTAACATGCAACTCCAGTGTTTTCATCTGTGTCATGTTACCAGAGTTAAAGCAATTAAAATTAAATCAAACCCTCCAGGTGAATGGGCTGTGGATGATGTGGTGTGGACACTATTGGAGGGCTTGAAAGGTTAGGGTATTTCATTTTTTGTTTTGAAAACAAAAAAAACTGCCCAGTGTAGGTGAAACATAGAAACATAGACTTTGACACTCAAATAAGGTCTGCTTGGCCCACCTAGTCTGCCCATTTCCATACCTATTGGCTAGGCTGCAGATTCTAGTTAACCAACAGCCTACTTCCTCCAACCCACCACTATAATTGCCTTATGTCTGTCCCATGCATTCTTGAATTCCCCCACTGTTTTTGACCCAATGACACCCTCAGGAAGGCAGTTCCATGCATCCACCACCCTCTCCGTGAAAAAATAATTCCTCACATTACCCCTGAGCCATCCCCCCTCTATCTTCAAATTGTGCCACCTTGTTCTTGCACATCTCTTTTTTTGAAAGATGCTCCCCTCTTGGACTTTGTTTATTCCTTGAGGTATTTGAAAGTTTCTATATGTAGCTGTTTCTACTTCCAGAATATGTTTAAAGCAGCAATAACTGCTGCTTTAAACACAATAAAGAGGAGCAAGCAGCCAGTGACAGCACTAGGGGATTTAAAATATGGGTTCAATTGGCGACCAACCCACCCTTACCTAATGGATTGGTGTGGTGGGAGACCATACTAGAACCAGCACAGCCCACCTCTCACCTCCTCAGTTGGCCACCGAATGGGAACACATGGAGCACATGTCCAATGTACATTACATGGCATGCATGCATCTCCTGTATTGTACAGGGAGTGCAGATGGATCATGTACTGTACAGAGAGAGAGTGTGACCTGCGTACTGTACAGGGACGATGCACCCTGTATAGTACACAGTCTGCCTTCCCTGTACAATACAGGAGATGGACATATAGCCTGTACTGTACATTGGACGCATGCTCCATGTCTTCCCATTTGGTGGCTGGCCAAGGAGGTGAGAGGTGGGCTGTGCCAGTCAGCATATGGTCTTCCTCAGTGTCTTCGGTGTTTTCCCTGTATGTATTAGCTTTCAAATGTATGTTGATAGAAATAATGGTATTTTTCCATAGATGATTTACTTTTTGGTGGGTAGCACAGCACTCACAATCCAAGGCTGGTTGAGAGTAACATTGTCACCCCCAACCTTGACACTTAAATTACTCCTCTGGGTGTAATGAGGCCCAATGCCACAGGAGGAGGGCCTTAAAGCTCCTGGAAGGTCTGGTATTGCCCATACTGCCCACCCTGGAGGATATTATTGAGCTTTGAAAATGGGCTACCTGTATCATTTGTATGTATGATTTTAAAACAATGAAAAGAGAAATTTAAAAATGTAGTTAGATGAAGTTAAAGTTGTCCTGCTGTAAAGTAGCCTGTACTTTTCAGTGCTGTTCTGTCTTGTTGCTACCCTCCCCCTCCCCACAGAGCTATTCTGATCTCTCCTCCCAACACTGCTCCACTGCACAGAATATATTGAGGTTCTTTTAAAAAAATGCAGTTTTCTATCGATCTCACCATGTTTTGTTTTTCCAGCCCTTTCTGAGAAGTTGCGATCTTTCATGACACTGTCGGGCAAACGTAGGAGGGTCGATAGAGAGTTCATGTGAAGGGCAGCGGAGTACTGTTTTTTTTATTTAAAGACCTGCTCAGCCCCCTAGTGTGTTCCCATTTTTCTGCACCTCATTGGAGCGATTTCTTTTCTCGATGTCCTGTGTGCTAAAATCTGAAGGTCATGGCACCGACTGGCCCTCTCCCACAGCACGCGCACGCACAGACACAGACAGACACAAGGAGTATTGGCAATATAAAATATTTTTTTATTTAATGTTTTGTTTGTTTGTGGGCAGTCGGCGAGGTGACCGGAAGTGAAGAGAACGGTCAAAGAAGATGAGACTTTGTAAATGAGCAAGTGAGGAAGCCACAGGAGTTACACAGAAACATAGAATTTGACGACAGATAAGGCCCGCTTGGCCCACCTAGTCTGCCCATTTTCCTACCTAACAGATAAGCTGCAGATCCTAGTTAACCAACAGCTTACTTCCTCCTAGCCCCCACTAGGACTGCCTTATGTCTGTCCCATGCATTCTTGAATTCCCCCACTGTTCTTGACTCCACGACCTCCTCAGGGAGGCTGTTCCATGCATTCACAACCCTCTCCATGAAAAAATACTTCCTCACATTACCTCTGAGCAGTCCCCCCCTCTATCTTCAAATTGTGCCCCCTTGTTCTTGCACATTTCTTTTTCTGAAAGATGCCACCCTCGTGGACTTTGTTGATTCCCTTGAGGTACTTGAAAATTTCTGTCATATCCCCTCTCTCTCTCTTCTTTCCTCAAGGGTATACATATCAAGCTCCTTTAGTCTTTCTTCATATGTCTTCTGGTGCAGACCATGCACCAATTTGGTTGCCCTCCTCTGGAAAGCCTCCACTTTGTCTATGTCTTTGCAGAGATGGGGTCTTCAGAATTGCACACAGTACTCCAGATGGGATCTCACCAACTGTCTGTACAAAGGGATAACAACTTCCTGTTTTCTACTATTGATTCCTCTCCCTATGCATCCCAGTATCCCCCCAGCATTCCTTACTGCCTTCTCACATTGCTTGCCCACCTTTAGGTCATTTGATATAATTTACCCCCAGGTCCCTTTCCATTTTTACTGTTGTCAGTGTCTCACCCCCCATTGTGTACTCTTCCCCTGGGTTTTTGTTTCCCAGGTGCATTACCTTGCACTTCTTTGCACTGAATCTGAGCTGCCATACATTTAACCATTCCTCCAACCTTGTCAAGTCCCTTCTCATCCTTTCCACTCAATCCTGTGTATCAACCCTGTTGCAGATCTTTGTGGCATCTGCAAAGAGACATACTTTTCCTTCCAGTTCCTCTGCAATGTCCTTATAAAGACATTAAAAAGGACCGGTCCCAGTACTGAACCCTGTGGTACCCCGCTAGTAACCCTGCTTTCTTCACTGTGGACTCCATTTACTACTACCCTTTGAGTCCTGCTGTCTAGCCAATTTTTTATCCAGGCTACTACCTTGGGACCCACTCCAAGGCTGGCTAACTTGTGTATTAATCTTTTGTGTGGGATTGTATCAAATGCCTTGCTAAAATCTAGGTAGGCCGTGTCCACAGCCCCTCCGTGGTCTACTACTCTGGTCACCCAGTCAAAGAAATCTATCAGATTCATCTGACACGACCTTCCTATCGTGAATACATGCTGCCTTGGGTCCTGTGCCCCACTGGCCTCTAGTTACTCAACAATTCTTTCCTTCACAAGTGATTCCATCATTTTCCCTACCACTGAGTTCAAACTAACTGGTCTGTAGTTTCCTGCCTCTGTCCTGCTCCCACTTTTGTGAAGAGGAATCACATCTGCCCTCCTCCAGTCCTCAGGTACCACCCCATCCTCCCATGATTTGTTAAAGAGAGTAGTCAGCGGTGTCTCTAGTACTATCTTTAGTTCTTTTAGAATTCTTGGGTGAATCCCATCAGGCCCCATTGCTTTGTCCACCTTCAATTTTATTAGTTCTTTCAGAACCCTTTCTTCTGTAAATGGACTGGTATCAACCCCCGTCTTCAGAGTGTTTCTCTTGTTTGGTTTAGGTACCTCCCCCTCCTCTTCCTTTGTGAATACTAAGCAGAAATATAATGTTCAGTATCCCTGCTTTTTCACTGTCACCTTCTGCCCACATTCCCTTCCCTTTATTAAGCCTCAGTATCCCTCCTTTGGTCTTTCTTCGCTCCCTAATGTACCTATAAAAGGTCTTATCCCCCTTCTTAACAGAGTTGGCTATCCTTTCCTCGGTTTGGGCCTTTGCTATTCTGATTGCCTTCCCTGCCTCTTTCTGCTTTAACTGATAAAGTTCCCTGTCCTGCTCCTTCTGTTTCCTTATATTTCCTGAATGCTGTCCTTTTCTCCTTAACCTTCCCTGCCACCTCTTTTGAAAATCATAGAGTTTTTTTCCTTCATTGTGTTTTGTTGATTTGCTTTACACAAAGGCTTATTGCCTCTGTGATGGCTGTTTTGATTACTCCCCATTGTTTTTCCACCCTCCTTCTTGCCTGTTTGCTAGTGCTTTTCTGAGGCATTCTCTCATTTTCCCAAAGTCAGCCCTCCTAAAGTCCAATACTCTTGCTTTTGTATGGCTTGATTGTATGCCCGTGTTTATCGTGAACCACAATGTTTGGTGGTTGCTTGTTCCCAGATGGCTACCCACTTCTAAATCTGAGATTCTTTCTCCGTCCCCATTTGAGAGTACCAGGTCTAAGATTGCTCCCTCCTGAGTGGGTTCCAATATTAGCTGTCTGAGGCATGCCCCTTGTAGGGCATCAAGAATGACCATGCTCTTGTATGTGCCTGCAGCAAAGGTGCTCCAGTTAACATGTGACATATTCAGGTCCCCCATCAACAATATCTCCCCTTTTTCTGCCATTCTAAGGATGCCTTCTATTTCCTTGTCCATTCCCTCCCCCTGAGATGGGGTCTGTATACAACCCCCATGCGGATTGTGGTACCATTTCCTGTCTCCAGGGTGACCCAGAGTGCCTCATCTGCTCCCTGTTTATTCTTCAGTTCTGTTGCTTTAATCTCTTCCTTTACATAGAGAGCTACTCCTCCTCCTCCTCTTTTAACCTCCCTGGCCCTCCTGTAGATTGTGTATTCTGGTATGTTGACATCCCACTCATGGTTCTCTGTGTACCATGTTTCTGTGACTGCCTCAATATCCAGGCAATCCTCTTCCATCAAGGCCAGTAGTTCAGGGAGCTTGTTACACAGACTACAGGCATTGGTACTCATCACCCTCCACTTTTTGATGGCCTTACCCCTTTTAGCCCCATTCCTGTCCTTACTGCCTTTGCTTTTTTTCACGTTTACTTCTGTCCTGCTCCCTTATGACTTCTCTACATTGGTGTTTACCTCACAAATTACTGTGTTTTGTGGGTGGAGGCTGGGATTTCTCTGCTCCTTTTCAGTGCCCCCCCTTGGCTAGTTTAAATGCTTGTCAATGAAGCATTTAAACCTCTCACCTAGGATCCTGGTTCCCCCCCGGACAAATGCAGACCATCGCGCCAGTATAGGTCTGCATCCCTCTAGGTGGCTCCCCAGTCCCCAATGAAGCCAAAACCCTGAGCTCCACACCAAGTTTTCAACCGTTCATTGAATTCTCTGGTGAGGAGTACCCTAGCATCACCCTTGCCATAGACAGGCAGCACCTCTGAGAAAATTACCGTATACGCTACTTGTCTAAGGCTTCTCCCCAACTCTACAAACTGCTCTTGCACTGCTCTGATCGCATTCCTAGAAAGGTCATTTGTCCCTAGGTGGACAATGACATCCAGCTCCCTCCATCGTGCAGCTGCTCCCACGATCCTGAGGATTTGCTTCCTGTGTTTCCAAGCTGTGGTGTCAGGCAAGCACCTTACCTCCCTCTCCCCTTCCTCCCCCATTTCTACCCCCCAATTATCGAGTCCCAAACCAGGAGTTGTTTCCTTCCCCTGTGGGGTCCCATGCCACCCTCCCGTGGGTCTCCTTTGTGAAGGTTCCCAGCATCTTCCTTGGTCTCCACTGCAGGTGCCTCCATAGAGGAACCACTATCCACTAGAAGAGAGTATGAATTGTGGAGAGGTACAGCTGGAGGGATGAAACTCTGTTCCACCACCCTCTCCCTCCCTGAGCCCACTCTGGTCCAGCCTCTCCTCTCTCTTGGCAACCTCTGAGGTAGTGGCATTGGCCCTGGTGGTCACTGGGTGGGGGAGGAGGTTTCACGAATCCTGGCCAGGTCAGCCTCGAGACAGGCAACCTCCTCCCTCAGACCAGAGAGGTGCCTGCAAATAGGGCAGCCTTGCAGCCTCCAGAATGTCTCCCGGAACACTGCCGCCCCACAGCCAATGCACTGCACCATTCCTATTATGTCTTATTTTGTGTCCCCTCTCCTGTTTCTCTGTATGCTTACTCTCTCCTCTCCTTACAACTCTCACCCTTCCTGTTCTGGGACAGCAACTTCCTATATTCTTCAGTAGCCTCCTTCTTCCTTGCTCAGTGTCAGACCAGCAGCTGGGGGGGAGAGCGAGCAAGAAATAAAAACTGCAGGTGACAGCAAGACACAGAAGCTTCAAGTAAGAAATGTTTTAAACTGATTTTGAAGCTGTACACTGGGATGGCAGGTGGGGGAATGTGGCATATGATGCTATGGACTGATGACATCTGGGTCATTTAGCGAGGGCAAAAAAATGGCGGCTTCTCAGTATGCCAGTTCAGGGTGCCCAAGGAGATTTTTAGGTAATGGGGCACATCAAATTAGCACTTCTTTCAAAGCAGACATCTATCGTAACTTAATGTACCCCCTGTTTTAGCTCTCAGCCAATCAGAGAGCTGATAGTGTTTTGCCCATTTTCTAATGCAGCAGAACTTACAGGTGCTCTAGACCATGTGATGGTCACTGAAAGCATCTGGATGGGTGCCAATGGACCTAATGCAGTGAGGGTGTGAGGGCAGGACCCAGTCAACAATGAGTAAATGGTTTGTGCATTTGTTGTTGAAATGGGATGGCTTAGTAATGAGCTGCATGAGATTGAAGGGCTGAGTTTGGTAAGTGGTATTTATTGTCAAAGGAAGAAGTCAGAGCTAATTTATAGTTAGAGCCCCATGGACTAAGAGCTCACCTGAAGTTAAAGAGAGGAAATGGTTGAGACAGTGGTGGTACTGAAGTTAGGCTTAGCTTTGTGGGAGGGATAAATGGACACCTATAAAAATTGAAAGTGAGCAGGGGGAAAGATACCCTGCTCAGGAGGAATTCATGGGAAGAGGGGACTGCAGAATGATACATGATGTCACAGTTAATGCTGCGATGTATCTACAGAACAACTCCACCACCATGCTTCCCATTGTCATGTCACTGAACTGTGCAACCAGAGAGTCCAACTTCTACATCACTGATTTAGGCAAACGGACAGATTTCTGTAACAATCAGGACATCAGGTATTTAGTGTATGGCCTACAGCCTTAGCTGGTCAATCTTGGGAAGTGAACTCCTGATGTTTATGTGAAAAATGCTCAGCCTTTAAGGGGAAGGGGAAGGAGGTGGGTGAGGGTTTAGCTCCACATCACCCATCAGCATTAGCAGAAGGGTGATGAGGAGTACAAGGGTGTGAGTCCTGTACCTAGTAAAAGGTATTTGTGAAGAGACAGGGGCTGATGAGTGGTTAGATGGAAATATCACAGGTGACCATCAAGACTGAAAGAGGTGAAGTAGAGGACAGCAGGGCAAATGAGAGGGAATAGAGTGAGGAGATGGGGGTAAGATACAATGGTGAGGGAGAGAACGGGCTGAAGGGATAGTAGGGGCAAAATGAAAAGGAAGAGGGTGGAGTAAGGCATAGTCAGTAAAAGCTGGTGATGACTAGTGGAGGGTGAAAGTTATATCAGCTAGCCTAAACGGGTGACAGGAAAAACCCTGTCACATTATTTCAAAATGCGGAATCTAGGGGCAAGCTTAGCTATAAAGAAAATAAATTACTAGAGCAGATGTGGTGACACTATCAGACAGCTCAAACAAGTATACTAGTCAGCACAATCTAAATCATAAGAGTAAAGTAAGAAAGATTAAACAAATGAGAGAAGACTATCCTATAACAGTGCTAGGGAAATGCGATTAAACTAAATACATTAGCCTTGCCTACCAAAGCAAAATTGGGGCAAGGCAGGGCTAGCTAGGCAGATACAGTGCACCAGTAGCATTATCCAAGGAATTATATGAATGAATGCCAATTTTAGTAGGCAGGTATAACTGTGCAGCAGAAATATATCCGTACATATCACTTTGCTAGGAAAACAGATCAGAATAATAGGAAATGTAAGTCAGAACCAAATCAGCTCCTTCATCCATTACAACACACAAATGTTTAACAATTATGTAACAGTTACTTATTAAAAAGGTATCGAATCGACCATTTTGTTCACCTAACAATTACATGAAATTCCAGTGTTATCAACCACTAGAGGGAGCCCATACACTTCACTTCACTGTGATGGAACCTTATGGAAATTGGCAAAAGTACTATTAATTAAACATTTTGGATAAAGGCTACAGAGTTCAAATAAGTCATATTCTTTTGTTTATACCAACCTTTCTAATAATACACATATTAACTCAGTTTATTCTGCATTTTATAAATTTAACAAGAAGAACATGACAAAGCACAAGAATTACGTTTCATTTATTGATTCTACTTTTATTTGTTACAATTTCTTAATCACAAGACTTAACTCTAAAGATGGCTCATTGTGTACACAGGAGGATCCAGATTCTTAACTTTATAAGTAGCGCACCTATAGATTTTTTTTTCTTCTTTGTGATGTGAGAGTGAGATTTGTAGTATGGATGGGCAAAACAGCCGTAAGTCTGACACATTTTTATGTTGGCTCGCGCTTGCGCAGCCAACATCTTGTGCTAGTAGCAGATTTGGAGGCATGGTCACTGTGGGCAAATGCAGGGCACACATCAGTAGGTGCATCCCTTATTCACCAATAAGCAAGCAGTAGGCGCTGACATCATGTGGCCTCCAGATCTAAGAAAAGGTCCGCTGCAATGAGAGCGAAGCTCTCATGCAGCGGACCACAACCCGCCTCCCTATGTGTAGGCAACATGGCGGCAGTGACTGCCACTACTGCTGCCTGTTACAATGCCTACAGGGGAGCCCACCTCCCATTGACATAAAGACCCACCCATTTACAATGTATGCCGAGGGGGTGCCCAATCCCCTCGGCATCATACTCGCCCTTCCCAACAGTCTTTCTTTGATGGGGGCCCAATCCCCATTGGCTTGAGGCCCCTTCCTTTTTATGTTGCCAACAGTGTCGGCATAATGTCCCTCCCCCACTTTTGTTGTTGTGCATCCCCTCGGCTCTTCCCCCTTCAGTATAAAGGGCGGGTGCCCAACCCCGTCGGCTAAAGCATCCCAAAATATGAGGTGGCAGGCTGGGAGCTCACCCCAGCATGCCAAATCACCTGAAAAGAGAAAACCATCCCGCTATTTTTTATTTTTTTTAAACCCCTGTAAAAAAGAAAATGGTCCCTTGCAGTCTCCCTGCCCCCTCCCGCAACCCATGCCCACCCTCTGTGCACCCTGCTTCCCCACCCCCCTCACCCCATACTTACCTCCAGAGTCTGGTGTGATGATCTTCGGTGGACCGGGAATATGTCTGCACTCTTCAAAGCTGACCGCGAACTGAAGAAATGCCGATAAGCTGTTTAATGGCATACAGAGGTTTTTTTTCAACTTTGGTACATATCTCAGCCACTTTTGGGAATCTTGGCACCAAATTTTCAACATGGGTTTTTTGGGACCACTCCTCATGAATTCAGGCACTGTCATTTTGTTATTCGGTCCCAAAAGGTGATTTCGCAGTCATTGTGCGGAATCACCTTTGGGGACTGATTAACGAAATGACAGTGCCACTGTTCATGAGGGGGGCTCTCAAAAAGCCTATGTTGCAAATTTGGTGGAAAAAAAAAATTATTGTTTTATGAGCGTGCGTTGCTCAGTTTCCACGCACGCTCATAACTTCATGAATTTGTAATATTTTCACTCCACATTTTCAGAATTGGCATTTTTCCACACCTCCTTATGAACAGTAAGACTGTCATTTTACACATCCTGGCCGAAATGTGTTTTCGCATATCTGGCGCAGAATAGTGCAGTCGCTGTGCGAAATCAGTTTTCAGGACAGTTTGAGGACATGACAGTGACACTGTTCATGAGCAAGGGTCCTAAAATGCCTGTGTTGAAAATTTTGGTGATGAAATTCCATAAAATGACTGTGTTACAAGTGTGTGTTTTGCAGTTTGCACGTACCCTTGTAACTTCGCAAATTTGCAATATTTTCATGCCAGATTTTCAACACTGGCATTTTTTCACACCTCCTTATGAACAGTACAGCTGTCATTTTTCACAACATGCCCCTTACCTTCACTCCATGGCTGGGTCTGCCCTGTCTACTTTTGCTGTATATACTTGGGGTCTCATGCAACATCTGCTGACTAATGTAATAAAATATCTCTGGTTGCTACCTGACATGGTACTCGAGCACCTATATTAAGGCTACTGTGATCTACCTATTACCATGCGTGTACCACCAGTGAATGCCTGTAACACTGGTTGCTTTTTTAATCTAAGCATTATGTACTGTACTGTTTGTTTGCTGTGATGTATTGCTCTTTTGACGAGGTGCCTTTGTAAATGAGTCTATGACTCAAAGGTCTGTAAACCGATGATCTAATAATAATAAAAATAAATGTGTTTTCACACCTGTGCCACACAATGGTGGAAATCAACATTTGGGACAAATTAACAAAATCACAGTGCCACTGTTTATGAGGCGAGGTCCCAAAATACCTATGTTAAAAATGTGGTTAAAAAAATCCCAAAAATAATTGGGTTATGGACATGTGTTGCACAGTTTCTATGTATGCTCATGACTTCACCAATTTTTTATATTTTTACTCCAGATTTTCAGCGTTGCCATTTTTTACTTGTCCTCATGTACAATACAAATGTCATTTTCCACATTATGCCCAAAATGTGTTTTCGCCCCGGTGTCGCCAAATGGCATAGCTGCTGTGCAAAACTACCTTTCTGCTAACAAACTGATAGTCCTGCTGTTCATGACTTGGGCTCACAAAAAGCCCATGTTGAAAATTTTGCAGTGAAAATACCTACACACGCCTATGGTGTCACGGTTTCCAACTGCAGCACCCCAACCTGTACAGACTGACAGGCGTCAGGGGTGTGATTTGGGATCATTGGCTGTAATGCTCATGCCATTCCACCCCCCGCAGCCAGTGTCAGGCATCGTGGTGTGCCTTGCACTATTCAGCCACAAAGTTCACCCCATTCTCCTATACTGCACCCACCTCAGTGTATTTCCTTATGGAATGGGATAAGTATAATGTCCAAAGATTCCAAAGCAAACCACAACACTTGTCAGTGTCCACAGGGTAGGGTAAGATAAAATGGCTTGTGCATTATAGCTAATGACCCAAAGGCACACCCCAGTGCCTGTCGGTCTCTGCAGGGTGGGGATGGGGTTGGCGTCACTTCAATACCTCACTGCCATTCCTATTATGCGTCTTTAACTCCTGCACTACCAATGCCAATGCCAGCAAGACAACATTCAGCATTGACAAATGTTTGTTCATTCTGGATCAAATCTTTTAAGAACTTGATCAAGATAGTCTGGCACAGTCTAAGACCACCTATTCTGGAAGGCATCCAAATCTGAATCCAAAATAGGACACATCTCAGAGTATAAGAATTCCCTCTGTGAACCAGTTTGTGTTCAGATCTTTTCATTGATGATCCACTAAGGGGAGAGGAGAGCTAAAACTGGAAATGGTTCAATCCTAGTCTGTTTAAATGATAAAGTTCCAACAAGTGGAACTGCAAGACAATAATATTGATTTTACATATAGTGAAGTCATATATTGCTCAACATATCAGTAGCAGAATATCTATTGCTAACCTGACTACAGTTACTAGCATGCTTCCCATGAACATCAGTCTTCCATTATCACTTCTTTAAATTCATATTTAGCTACATGTTACTGAAAATTTACACTTATAAATGTGCTAATTGTTAAAGTGCATCTTTTCTGGTGCTCACCCCAGAAACATAAAAAGACCCTGATCTTCCCCAATTTAATTTCTTCATCAACCCACATTTTCTATGCCCCTAATTAGGAAGGGAAGTGATTATATTTTGACTCCATGTAGGTGAGCCGCCAATCCCTTTCACTTCTCTGTTCTGTGATCTGCCCCCAAAGTAGCACATTTTGTGACGTGATAACATGTAGCATGCAGGGTCACTCTCAATACACAGTAATGGTGACTTTTTTAAGCTTCATATTTTAATAGTTTATATGGTGAACACAAGCAAATCAAGGCCACCACTTAACTTACAATGGCCTTTTTATGACTTCAGTGGGCGGATACTGCAGCCGTGTTGTGATCAGCTAGATAATGACTGACTAGATTCTGACCACAGCACAAGTTTGGAGCTGCAGCACAATCTGGTCGGTCAGTAAAAGTGCTCCACTGATCACACATGGCCACTGAGCTCACAGTACAACAGTCTGCTGTGGCCAACATGGCCACCAAATCTCAGTTCACATACATGACTTCCTCCACACATCACGCATGCACACTGAGTTCATGGTGGAACAGTCAGCCATGCCCAAGATGGCCAACAGAGCTTGGTGCACATGCATGAGCCCTGGCAGCCATCTTGGGCATGGCGCACTTTTCCACCATGAGCTCAGCGAGCACTATAAAATCACAGCTGCAACCATGTTGGATCTGGGCAGAGTTTGTTTAGTTGAGCAGTCACCTTAATTTTCTTGTATTGGCCATCTAAACTTGAAATATGAACTTTAAAAAATATCCCCATTACTGTGTGTCAAATGCACTTCCACGCTCTCCATATTATTGCATCACAGAACATGCTATTGCAGGAGCAGCGCTCTGAACTGGGAAGTGGAAAGGATTGGCGGCTCAGCTCTATACAACCAAAATATGATCCCTTCCCTTCTTAATTAAAGGCAAAGAAAAACTGGGGTTTATGCAGAAATTAACTTGGGGCAGATAAGGGTTCTTTTATGTTTCTGGAGTGCAACTGATGAAAGAACAGAAAAGGTGCTCTTTAACACAGAATAAACTGAAATTTGGCTTCCTTGGTCCTTCATCATTGCTTACTCTGTCCCTCCTGTTATTTTCCCCATGACCATTCTAATTACCACTAAGGATGAACTTTCTGATCTTCGGGCATTAAGATCGCCTTGATGGTCTATTTGTCAAACCCTCATTTGGCATAATGATTGGTAAAAAATGCAAGACCATAGCAGCATTACATGCAATCCAGTTTTATTGTATATTTTATTTCTTGATTATCTATTAAATCATTTTGCAAGCACCTAACTATGGAGTTTCCTTCTATGTTCCTCTCCCAGTGATTTACCATTTTCCCAGGCTTGGAGCCATATTGCCTTTTGATAATGCTATACCCTTAAATCCACATTTCTTCAATAATGTTCAAATACCTCAAATGTATTAATAAGGTACAGGAGGGGGGGCATTTTGCACAGAAAGAGATGCTCAAGGACAAGGGTCATGATATGAAACTGAAGGAGGGGACTTAGAGGGGACATGAGGAAATACTTCTTTACGGAAATGGTGGTGGACGTCTGGAACAGCCTCCCAGTGGAGGTGGTGGGTATGGAAATGGTAGCAGGATTCAAACATGCATGGGATAGACACAGAGGGACCTACTAACAGGGGTGGGGAAGGTAAGGCCAGAGATCTAAATAGGGTATATGGGGTTTTATGAAATAAGGGTGAGTCTATAAGACCACCGATCACATAACATGACTCAAAAACCGCCCAACATCAAAAGGGCGAACCACACAGCACCGACCGTCACAAATAGCGACAGTCGCTTACTTAATAAAAACAAGTAAGCCCCCCCAAACCCCCCAAGATATGGATTGCAAACTCCATGTGGAGCAGATATAGAAGAAAATAGAAACTCCTCCAGGAAGGAAAATAATTTCCTGCACTGGTATCTAAACCTGGCACCACAGGCTCCAGGGGCAGTAGCTCAAGCCACTACACCACATGGCCAGCTCAGCAACTCTTAGCCAACTTGATCTATTTATCTCCTTTCTCATGAGAGTAGTGCATGTCCCTCAGTGCTACACTCGCTATAATCATTCGGTGATCTTTTTTCTCCATTCGCTCTAAAGGTGAGCGGTATTATTGAGTCACTGATATTGAGCTGCTCAATAATACTCACTCATATTACATGATACCAATCTATGGTAGCACAATAGGTAGGGACTTTAAGGCACGCTAGGAAGCCAAGAGGTAATTTTCTGCTGACAGCGTCTATGTTTATTAATCTATTTTTTGACATGGGCCATGCATCCAATTTTCCCAATTTTATGCCTAAGTACCCCTTTTCCACACTCTCATGCATGTTGACTGTGCCACAGCATCCAGCCTCAGCTGCAATGGACACAAGTACAGTAGGTTTCCTCTCCAAGATGTTACCAAATCCATTTTATAAGCAATAACATTGTTACTTTTATTTGCATATGCTCTTCTGGAGCGCCAATTAGTGTATTACATGTGTAAATATACAGAGAAGACAATTGTAAAATGAAGCAGTGAGGCATGGATATGCATAATTGTGTAATAACTGCATGTCACAGGAAGTGAGGCCTGAGGTGAGGCTGAGTGCCATATGAACCCAAGAAATGCTGTTATCCTACGATTATGCATATCCTGGAGTGTCTTACTGTGATTATAAAATGACTTCCCTGATTTTTCCTTTTAGTACCATGTAATGAAGTTCAGAATATTAGGCATCTCTGACCAGTGCTGTTTGTACTGCAGTAATGCATGGTCATGAAAATAGATTCCACCAATCGTAGCAAATGAGTTTACCAACCCATTTTGTAATTTATAATACTGTGCAGAATTATGTATGGGAAGATATGTATTAGATGATAATTAATGGGTCTCCCCCTTTTACCATAGGGAGACTGTGCCATAATTTGCTGGTATAAAGGAGCATTTATAATGGCAAACATGTGCACGGTCCCCTCGCTCTACGCATGCGCCCTCTGCACTGGCTCCCTTCCTGGGTCCTCTCTTCCTTCTCACCCGCAACACAGCCCCGAGGGAAACATAGCTGTAAGTCACTTTTTAAACAAAAAAGTGATATTTTGTACAAATGTGGGCTAGCAAAAATATGTGGTCAACAAAATGAAAAGTTGACAAAAAAGCTGTCGACAGATTCACCGGCCGAAAAACGAACTGGAGCACAGCTATGGGAATGGCTGCTATTCTATATAATTGCTGTGGCCAAAAAGGGAAGGCCCAGCAATTATATAAAATAAAATATGGGTGTTGTGTGTAAACTTCTCATTACACACACTACCCCATACTTTATTCTATTTTTTTTACACACCTGAGGTCTGTGATGCTCATATAAACCACAAGAGCAAAGCTTGAGTGGTTTATGAGGGCACACACTGAGAGTATGTAAAAAATAAGGAAGTGAAGTATACCTCCCCATATTATATTTTTATAATAACTAGACAGCAATTTCTCTCAATGTACTGACCAGATTGATATTTTCCATAACAACCGGCTGGTTGTTATGACATTCATGAGCCATGCCAGTCAAACTATGCTGCTGCCTCATTGGCCAACATTCTATATGTGGGCGGGGCCAAACAGTCTCACAAACTGCTGGAGAAAAATTGCTGGTCTTTTATTATAAAAATAAAGATGGCGAGCATTATCTATGATGATTAGACAGACGCCTCATTGTGAGTTGTTGATAAACCCCTCGGGCTTTGCCCTCAGGGTTTATGTAGCATCCCACAATTCGGGTGTGCATTAAATTCTCATATCAAACCCTTCCACATCCATTATTCTCTATATAATTACTGGTTTAAGTAAGTTTTCCCATTTTGAGTTCTGCATCTACCTCTCCCATTTTGAAAAATGTCAGTTTTTTGTTGCTTCACCATAATAACCACCCTCTGTAACACAACAGCCACAGACTCCCCCCTGGTTTCTTCAATTAAATAACTTAGCTGGTTGCTTATACCATATTTTGCTTGTTTACAATTAGAGGTGGGGGAACCTCAAAAGCTTCTAAGGCTCTAAAATGTTCTGATAAGCAACAAAAGATCTGGATGCTTATCCAAAACTTTTATAACCTTTCTGTATTACGGTAACTGTGTGTTAAAGAAATCATTTTAAATAGCTTTTAATCCATATATCTGCAGAAGAAAGCAATTAAGTCACTATTTAGTTGTAATAAACAGCATGACTAGTGAAATGAGTGAATGAAACTGTGGATGTGCCTACTGGAAGTGCCAGTGCTCTATTGTACATGCTGCACCTCCTACCCCAACGCCCACCAGGGATGATGATTTGGTTGTGTATGTGTGTGTGTATATGTGTGTGTGTTAACGCCAACAGTCACCCACCATGTGATCATCTCAAAAGGCAGGCAAGTCCCAGAACTTTCCCTAACCACTTTTCTGTTTCTGACTTTTTTGGAAGTTAATACTGTGTATAACCAATGATTATCAAGCACCACTGTGTTTAGAAGCATCTCTCAGTTATGAATGATGAAGGAACACACCACCATTAGGGTGAATCAGAATGTGAAAAACAGCACCAGCCAGTCAGCCAGCCAGTCAGTCACCACTTCACTGCTGCTACTACCCCTATTATCAGGAAAAAAATAACAGAACTACCAGCATTGAGATCACTCTGGTTATGGCACATTTACAAAAAGGTTTGCTCAAAAAGAAAAAAAATTGATGACTGAGAACAGGGACTTGTTTGCCACAGTTGCTGCCAGTACAGTGTCAGGTATTGGCTGCACCCCCCCCCCACCGGACGATGATTTGGCCCAAAGACAGACAAGTCCCAGACCTCTCTTTCTAACCACTCTCCTGGGTCTGATTTCTTTTTAGAAGGGAATACTGTGTTTCTATAGCTAGTTCTACTTCTCAACAGTGACAGGCACCACTTTGACTAGCAATGACTCTCAGTTGTGAAGAAGAAACACACCACCATTAGGAGGAAAAACAGAATGTAAGAGAAGAGCTCCAGCCAGTCCAAAAGTCACCACTTCCCTACTGCTACTACCACAACTATCAGGGAAAAAAACAGAACTATTAGTATTTAAATCAATCTGGTTCAAGCACATTTACCAAAAAGATCTCATAAAAATGAGAAAGAGACTGATGACTGAAAGCAGGAACTTGTCTGTCGCAGTTGCTGCCAGTACAATGTCATGTACTGGCTGCACCTTCTACCCATCTACCCCCATGATGATGATACGGTCCAAAGGCAGGTAAGTTCCAGATCTCTGTTTGTAACCACTCCCCTGAGTCTTATTTTTTCTAGAAGGTAATATTATGCTTGTATATCTAGTTCTATTTCTCAGCAGTCTACAGGCACCACTTTGTTTTGCAACCACTATCAGTTATGCGGAAAGAGCTTACCACCATTAAGAAGAAACAGAATGCAAGACAAGCATTTGTCAAAGGTTGTCTTGCTGGCATTGGCATTGGTAATGCAGGAGTTAGAGAGATGCATAATAGGAATGGCAGTGAAGTATTGAACTGACACCAACCCCACCCCCACCCTGCAGACACTGACCAGCATTGGGGTGTGCCTTGGGGTCTTCGGGCCTTACGCTCACCCCATTCCATAAAGAAATATGCTGAGATGGGTGCAGTATAGGAGAATGGGGTGAACTTTGGGGCTGAAGAGTCCAAGGCACACCTCAGTGCTTGTCACTGACTGCAGGGTGGGGGTGGGGGTGGAATGGCATAAGCATTACAGCCGACAATCCAAAGTGACACCCATGACGCCTGTCAGTCTCTACAAGGTAGGGTGTTACAGTTGAAAACCCTAATGCCCTGGGCATTTGTTGGTATTTTCACTCCAAAGTTTCAACAAGAGCTTTTTGTGACCCCACCTCATGAACAGTGGCACTATCAGTTTGTTAGTCGAAAGGTGATTTTGCACAGCAACTGCACCATTTGGTGCCACAAGTGCAAAAAACCATTTCGGGCAGGATGTGAAAAATGACAGCTGTACTGTTCATGAGAAGGTGTAAAAAAAGGTCAATGTTGAAAATCTGGAGTGAAAATATTAAAAATTGGTGAAGACACGAGCGTGCATAGAAACTGCGCAACGCAAGCCCGTAATGCAATTATTTTGGGGATCGTTTTAACCAGGTTTTTAATATAGGCATTTTGGGACCTCTGCTCATGAACAATGGCACTGTGATTTTGTCAGTCTGTCCCAAAAGTTGACTTCCCATAGCGACTGCAGCATTGTGTGAAAACATTTTGGGCTGGATGTGATAAGTGACAGCTGGACTTTTCATAAGGAGGTGTGAAAAAAATGGCAATGTTGAAAATCTGGAGTGAAGTAGCCAGCCCACTGGCACAGGGCATGGTGGCTGTCTGCGGCACCGATGACCCGGGTTCAGGAACGGATCCAGATGTCAGAGGGCAGGTCGGGGGAGCAGGATTGAGCATCCGTAGGACTGCTCTCCTGCTCTGGGGGAGGGGTGGGTGAATGCTCAGCACAATGTGGAACTCCAGCAGAGGCTGGAGGTACCAAGTGCTCTGGCACGCCTGCTGGAAGGGGCGGGGCAGGCGCTGGCCGTCATTGCGTCCCATACAGAAGCAATGAAAAGCTTCCTCCGCTCCCGCTAATGAGCGGCTCCAGTTCGCTGAACCTCTGACCACCTAAATTCCACTACGGTGGCCCCATTTGGGAGGGGTCAATCCCAAGCATGTGGGGTCGGTGGCTGGGGGCTGGGGCAGGGCGAACCCCACTTACGGGGTTAGGGAAAGCCAGGGCCAAAAAGAGAAAAAAAAAAAGAAAATCTGGAGTGAAAATACTAAAAATTGTTGAACTTACGAGTGTGCATGGAAACTGTGCAATGCATGTTCATAACACAGTCATTTTTTGGAATGTTTTCACCAAATTTGCAACATAGGCTTTTTGGGACCCCACCTCATGAACAGTGGCACTGTAATTTCATTAATTGGTCCCAAAAGGTGATTCTGCACAGTGACTGCAAAATCACCTTTCAGGACCAAATAACTAGATGACAGTGCATGTGATCATGAGGTGGGATCCCAAGAATCCCATGTTGAAAATTTGGAGCCAAAATTCAAAAAAATGGCAGAGATATCCATCTAAGTTGAACCCCTCCCCCCAATGCCATTATACAGCTTACTGGCATTTCTTCATTTTTTTGTTCACTTTTGAAGAGTGCAGATGTGTTCCCACTCCACCGAAGTTCACAGTGCTGGATCTCCGGAGGTAAGTATGGGGTGAGGTTGTGTGTGGAGGTGGGCTGTGCAGAAGGTGGGTGTGGGTTATGAGAGGGGGATGCCGCTGACAATGAGGGACCATTTTCTTTTTTTTGAGTTAAAAATAAAAAAAGGGGTCAGACATCATGGTGCCTGAGATGGTCAACTGTGTGTGAGCAGCGGCACACTGGGGTGAGCTCCCAGTGTGCCACAGAATGTGGGGGGGTTGGAGACAAAACTGGACCCAGACATTGCGGTGCAGACACAGTCGGCTTTGTGTGAGTGGCAGCACACTGGGGTAGGCTCCCAGTATGCCATACAATGTGGGGGGTGGGGACAAAACCGGACCTGTACATCGCGGTGCTGACAGGGTCAGCTTTGTGTGAGAGGTGGCACACTGTGGTGGGCTCCCAGTGTGATATACTATGTAAGGGGGTGAGGACATGTCAACATGGGGATTGCACCCCTGATGTTGGCATTATTTGGGGATTGCTGCCATATTTATTGAAATGTTTCACCAGGAAAGGCACATATGGGAGGCGTTTCATCTCTGCTGCTGCATGACAAGGTTGTCTCTGATTGCAACGGCACATTTCTTTCAAGTTGGTGGCACTTTACATAATTCTTGCATCAGCGCTAGCATGCTGGCTAATTGGAGAATGAGCGACGCACCTACTAAAGCTGCTATTATCCTGTTGCCTGCTCTTTCTTTTATACTAGTATGTGCCATTGTAACCAAACTGGCTTCTCTGTAAAATTGTCATCATCACATGTGCTTGCAAACTATGTAACCCATATCCTGGAACCAATAATGCTTGTATTTGTATTTGTCCTCAATGTGACGAGGTACCTTTGGAAATGAGCCTCTGGCTCAAAGGTTGTAAACTGATGTGCAAATAAATAAATAAATAAAGCATGCCCTGCATTCATCAACACTGACACACCTCTTACTGTGCTATTACTAACGCAAAATGTTGCTTGTGCATGCGCAAGACAACATAAAAAAGGAGCAGCAGCCACTTTTTTTTATTTTATTTTTTTTATTTAGTTGTTTAACCAGGTGCCACACTTACCACACTTTAGTTGTTTAACCAAACTTACCACGTCACTAGGCAATAAAGCCATCTGTGACAGGAGACTCTGTCTTTCTTAGTTTCTGGGGCCTGAAGAAATGACAATACCCCAAGACTGGAGGCAATAAAGCAGCTATGTGACAGTAAACCCTGCCTCTGGGGTGAAAAGAAATGATACCTCGAGACTGGAGGCAATAAAGAAACTACAAATTAGACAGTAAACTCTGTTTCTGGGGCAAGAAGAAATGATACCCTGAGACTGGAGGCACTAAGCAACTGCAACTTAGACAGTAAACCCTGCCTATGGAGCCAGAAGAGATACCCTGAGACAATAGGTAATCACAAACCCTGTCCGTATTATTTTCTGGGGCTAGTACTACTACTACGACTACTACTACCACTAACAACAGAAGAAACTGAGTCTGAAAGAGTAGGAGATGGCAGTCACAGTCCAAAAATTAAAAAGAGCTTTAATGTTATGTAATAAAGGCTTTCTTCTCTGTTCTCAAAAGATGTGAGACTTGCCTGCTGTATGTTTTTCTGACATTTGTAGTGGGATGCATTGCTGATGCTACCATCCACAATCAACAATAGACAAAAACATTGAAGGAAATTGTTTCTGAGTGGCTCAGAGGATGGACAAAGAAAAATTGAGACTTATCTGCCCAGAGTGCACACCATACTCAGTTGTTAATGTAATTATATATTTTATTTTAATGTGCAACTTGCATTATTCACCCAGGTCAAAGGCAAGCAAATAACACATCTTTAACAAGCCTCTTTAGAAAAAATTGAAAGCTGTTATTGCCATTTAGCTCACAGATGCATCACAGGTACTGCTGTCAGTCTAATTTTCTGCTTCAAGATTAGCATCTCATATGTAGCCAAAGTTTGGCAAGTTAACCTTCATGAACATTATTTTTTCTGCATTGTCTTGTGTCAGTCTTTTATATTTATCAGTTATGATATCCCCAGCAGAGCTAAATAAACATTTGGAACAGACACACAGGATAGTGGGCATCCAATATGCTTACAAGCCAGGATAGCCAGTTTTGGCCAGCATGAGTTTTGTTTTTTTCCAGTACCCCAACGGGTCATTCTTTTTTTTTATTCTATTTTTGTACCTCCTCAGCCCAGGCATCCTTCCGGGGTGCTCACTCGACTGGAGCCTCTACTCCCTGTCTGAACCCTACAATCGTAGGCTGGACTCCCCCGGCCACACAGGCAGGCCTAGCCCCCCCCCCCGATTACCCACCAGGGTGGGTCCGCCCTTCCCTGATGACCTATCTGAAATTAGAGAGGCCTTACCTGGGCACCAGGTTGGGGTGGAGTCCCCAGAGGCATCAGGCCAATGCTGGGATGTGGGCTGTGTCCCTGGAGCCCCCTTCATCTCCATGAGCTGAGGTGGGGATTTTTCTTGTTGTACGTCCCTCGTCCCACCCCTCCGGAGTTTGGTCATGCAACAGCATCTCGAGATGTCTGCCACAACTCCACCCCTCTACTTTGTGCCCAGATGTGTAGACATCCCTCCGGCTTCCACCGAGGGCCACTGTTGCACTGGGCAGACCCTGGATCCCTCCCCAGAGAGAGAGGAGAGCAGTCTAAGGATGCTCAATCCTCCCTCCCCCCTGCCGGCGTAGTGCGAGGTGTGGCATCCAGCATCTCAACCCTCAGCGCCACCGGGCCAGCCCCCAAAGGGTCATTCTTAACACTAAGGTTTAGCTCAGATAGATATGCATCTATTATGCTTACTGCAGAGCATGCATCATCTTCTTTTGGAATGTCAATGTCCTGCAGCTAACACTAAATGTCATCTTCCCAACTGTCAGCTTTTGTACTGTTTTTTTTGGTGCAGTCTGCTGAGTTTGAGATTGTGTCAGTGTAGGACTGCTTCCTAATGAAACCTCATCTACTGTATTAGCCAATAGTTACCTGTAGTCCAACTCCTCCATATCCTGGGAAGCAACATCAAGAAGGTGTCTGTTCTGGAAATGTGACTCTAGCAATGTTGTTAAGATATACTCCTTGCTCCATGTCATGGCTGATAATTTCTCATTATTACGAAGTCTGGCAAGCCTGTTATTGACTGTTATGTACCAGAGATTGGTCCATATCCTCATTTTCACCAACATTTTTTTAAGAAGTAGAATGAGTGGAATAACTTGGCTTAGGGATGCCTTTTCTGCACTGACTTCTTTGGTAGCACTCATAAATTATTTCATAATGTTAAACAATTGTTCCATCAGAGACCATTGAGTAGAATGGAGTACAGTCCCCTCCCAAATACAGTTGTACATGATATGCTCTATGATATCTACCCAGGGATATGTTCAGTCATAAACGAAGTTGAATTCCACCTTGTTTGTATGTCCTGAACAAGTTGGTGGTGAGGAAGACCTTTGTTCTTCTGGATATCAGCAACAATGTCACAGACTTTTGCAGAGTGGTTGAAATAGCCACACACTTTGTGAACTGTGCCTACAGTGGTTGACACTTGTTGGTCATTATCCAGGAAGTTTTGGACTATTAAGTTAAAATAATGAGTGAAACAATGTACATATATAAAATTGCTTGCTGTCATAAAGTGCTTTTCTTATATGTAAATCATTGCCAGCAACAAGAAAGCCAACTTTCAAACCCTGTGAGGTGACCCAGGCACTAACTAGTCTTTCAAGTTCTTGCTGAATGTGCTGTGCTGTGTGTGTGTCTTGAAAGTAAGATACATGGAGCACTGTCAGTTCCTGAAACATGAAGTTTGTTTGTTTTGTTCTGTGAGAGAGAGTAGTGGTAGGGGGTAGTAGCTGTCAGAATGGTAGCAGCTGAACTGGTGTGTGTGGATAGGATGAGTTACCCTGTGCTAAGTGCAGTAAGAGAAAGATTGGCAACAGTTTGGGCACTGGTCTGTATGTCGGTAGTAAAGTAAACTTCATTGTCCTCTACCTCTTGGGAGCATGCATCACTTGAAATATTAGACTGTGGTACATCCCGGGCATAGCACTGACTGAAAAGTATTTTCTACTTGGAATTACATATTGTGGGTCTAAGCATTCTATAAGCCCCCAGAAACCCATATCTTTACAATAGAGTTTGGCTGCAAGTCAGGTACAATCATTTCTGTTATTTTATAATTGTCACTGTTATCTCTTGTAACAGTATCTGCCTCTTATCGGGGCAAATTTAGTCTTGGCTGAGGTAGTATATGCTCTGACTGATAATACAGAGGACCTTACAGAAGAATGTTCTCAACACAAAAGTGACTTTTGAACCTTGGCTGGTGATTGCCAACTCATACAGTTTCAAAAGAATGTTCCTGCTCATGGAGAGCCCTGCTTGATTTCCTAGCACCAATGTTAGAATGTTTGTTTGAACCATATGTATATAATGGTAAGGTTAATTCAAATAAGATGTTGTGTCATTGTGTGTGTGTGTGTGTGTGTGTGTGTGTGTGTATGTATGTATTTCAAAGGTTTTACAAGGAAAGATGCACTGAGCTGGTAGCAGCTCATTTTTAGATGCATCCTGGGGGAAGGGGAAAGGGGGACTAGATAACAGATTCAAAATACAGAATATAAAATACATAGAAATGAAAAAAAATATAACAACACTAAACAGGACAATTATGCCTAAGAATAAACTGACAAAAATAATTTATCAAGCAATAAGCTGTGGAACTGACCAAAGAATAATTCAATAGTTATCATCTTAACAAAAACTAAGGGAATGACTGATACTGTGAAAGAGCTATAGCATTAATGTGTGACTTAGTCGTACTTGCATTATTGTCATGTAAAAGTGGCACATTTACCACAATAGCGGGATATTAAATTGCTGGTATCACATCACACTTTGCAATGTGAACCAGCTGCTCATGCAATTAATTTTTAATTTTGGATCACAAAAAAATGCAGTCCATTTCATGACCCTCCCCCTCACATGTCAGCCCCACCACTCTCCCCACCCATGTCCCCACAAACACTCTGGTTTTCAAGCTACCTTAGGGAGAGGGTTCAGCAGGTTAGGATTGCTGGTGTCACCTCAGAAGAAAAGCCAGTCCTTTCAGGGGTCCCACAGAGGTCCATCCTGGGGCCACTACTCTTCAGCCTCTTCCTCAACGACCTTCCCAGTGTCTGCCACCAGAAATTACTGCTCTACGCTGACGATGCAGTCATGTTCACCAACCACCAAAACGCAAAGCTCCTTGAGAAACAATTACAGCTTGAATTCATGTGCATCGAAGAATGGTTCAAGTCACACAAACTGGTCATGAACTACAGCAAAACAAAGGTTATGACCTTCTACAATGCCAGGAGCAAGTACAAATCCTGTGACCTCACTATCCTAAATCAAACAGGGACCTTACTTGAACACGTTCCTGATTTTAAATACCTAGGTGTCACATTGGACAGCTCACTCTCTTATCATCGGCACATAGATTCTGTTGCCAAAGCCACCAACATCCGTATAGGCCTGCTCTACAGGCACAAACACTGCATGACTCCTGACACTCTCCGGTTGGCTGTCAACAGCTCTGTCACCTCCATCATTGATTATGGGCTAGCAATTTATGGCTCTGCCTCTGCCTCTGCCCTCCATAGAATTACAGTTGCACTCAACAAAGCATGCAGGCTGTTAACTGGGGCTGACCGACTTACACACACTTGTGACCTGTATACTCGGGCAGAATAGCTTCCTCTCATCAGCCGGATACAGTATCAAACCTGCCTCTTAGCCAAAAAAGTCCTCCTCGGGATCATGTCCCCAGGCATTGAAAAGCTCCTCATTGACCACCACAGCACCCAGCGAACTAGAAGTTCACAACAACTAACCTTCCTTGTCCCCAGATGCCGGACTACCATGGGCCAAAGGGCCTTTGCCCACAGAGCACCACAGTGGTACAATACTCTCAACAAAGAAACTCTTACTGCTGCTGCTCTTGGCCCTTTTAAGAGACAACTCCGACGTCATCTCATTTCAACTAGTCGTTGTGACTGCCTCGCCTAATCAGGGGCCCACCGCCACTGCCCTCCACTTCAGTCTTGACAGCTACCTCTCCCCACCTTGCCCCTTCTATCTGCCTATCCCTTGCCCCTCTCCTTTCCTCCCCACTGGGCATTTCCTGACTTTTATCCCTCCCTCCCTCCCCATTAGAGCTCTTACCCTCACCTCTAGGTCGACACCTGAAGGCCGACAATGGCCTTCCTGCCTGCATACCCCCTTCTCTCTCACCTGCAGCGCTTATTTCTAAGATTGCCCTTGGCTGGTATGTCATGCTACCTAACATTTGGCACATTTTGAATTACTGGAATTTCCTAAGCCTTAGTCTCTTACTTCTTTTTATTGTGTAACTGTGTATTATTATGTTGACCTTTGTATGTATGTATACCCCCCATTCCTTCGACATGGAACCTTTGTAAACGAGCAGTTCCTGCTCAAAGGTATTTGTAATCCTAGATTTCAATAAAATAAAATAAATAAAATAAAAAACACTCACCAACAAGTGGATAACTTTCTCGAGTGACCTGCAGGGTGATGCCGATAGTATGCTAATAGTCTCAGTGCAGAAGCCCCAAATGCTGGCGTTCACTCCCAATAGGGCTTTGCAGTATCACAAGTGATTTCCAGCATTCAGGTCATGGCAGTGAGACTATTAGCAAACTATTGGCAGCACCCTGCAGATCACTGGAGAACAGTTAACTACTTGTGGCTGAGTGTCTGTGGGCACATGGATAGGGAGGGTGGAGGGGCTGACATGGGTCGGGAGAGGGTTTTGGCAGACATGAGATCAGGGCTTTCACAGGGGACATGAGTGGTGAGGGTGGTGGGACTAAGATGGGTGGGGGGAAGGCTTTTCAGTTCATGAGATAGGGGCTATGAGCTGTCATGTCTCTTAACCATCTGTCTCTGAAATGAGAGACACAGACCCTCTAAGTGAGGGACACATAATTAAATATGAAGATAAATGCTCAGAACACTGTGAAAAACCATTTCAGGCGCTTGAATAAAAAGTTCATTTTTGATTCAGCATCTTAGAATATTATAAAATTTTGCATTAAAGCCAGAATTTGTATGGGCAGTACATTTTTTGTGATGGAGGGGTGAGGGACAAAGCATATTTTGAGGGATAAAATGAGGGTCCGCTCTCATAATCAGTGACAGTTGAGAGGCATGTCAGCTGGTGTCTCATTTGATGAGGTACCTGAAAGCTGTCTGAATCTCCCTGAAAGATCAGTAAGAGTGAGTGAGTGTGTGTGTGTGTGTGTGTGTATGTGTGTGTGTGTGTGTGTGTGTGTGTGTGTGTGTCTCTGACAGTGTGTGCTGGGGTTATTGAAACAAATGAAGCAAAGACAGAACTAATTTTAATGAAGGATTTTATTCATGTTAAAATATTTGTTAAAAATTGTATGTACTGTAGATACATTTTAGTATTTTTAATTTTGCTAATCAAACTGAGGCAAGTACTACACTTTTGCACAGTTGATTAGCACTTTCACGTGAAATACTAATAATCAGTTTTTACAGCGTATTTAATATCCTGCAATAGTAGAAAAAAAAAAAACAGTAAACATCAAGGTAGTACAGTGAACAGTGTTTTTGATTCAAGGCATGCACAACTTCTTGAAAAAACACACAACACGCACACCGACACAGCAGCTATGCACACACAAAGGGTGTGAGTGTGATTAGCAGGATTGGGCACCTGAGCAGAAATATTTAATTTTCAGTGGTGTCCTGCTTTACACATTTTTACAGTATATTTAGTACAGTTAGCACAGCTAAAATGCAAAAAGCTCATTTTTACTGGGGTCCTGCTTTTATACATGTTTGCAATGTAATTACCCAGGATAGGTCAGTTAACATGCAGTATCTCATTTTCACTGAGGTTCTGATTGTACCTATTGTTACAACGTCTTTTCCCAATAGTGACCAGCTGAGATGCAGTATGTTATTTTCAGAGGGATCTTTCATATGGCGAATGCAATTAGCTATTTACACAATTTGCCATTTCAGAAGAAGATGGGGATTTATGATGTCAGCATGGAAATACAGAGCTGGTGAGATGCTGACATCATGGCAAGCACCCTAATGTTGTTTACAATTTATTTACCCAGGACAGCTCATATGAGTTGCAACATCTCATTTGCAGTAGAATCCTGCATCAATCTGCAGTGTGAAGTACAATAGCCCCTGTTACAGAACTCTGGACCACAGTCAGCAACAGTGTTGGTTTAGCACTGACACACTGACCACAAATGCTGTACAATCACAATGCAAAAATAAATCAATTATTTCTAAAGTCAAACTTCTGTTTATAATTGTGGTTACATTAAAACAACACTTTAGCAGGCTGTTTGGTCAATTGGCTATTTAAAACCAGAGAAACTCATCATTTCTGCATCAGATTGTATCAGTTAGCAGCATTGCCACAGAGGGATGTTCCTTGTGGATTTTTTTTCACATCCATGATGTGAAGTAAAACATGTGTATAAACAGGGTTTCTGGCAAGAGGGGGCCAAGTCTTTCTATAGCAGACTACAGTAGACAGCAGAACATACAGTTTCAGTAAACAGAATCCGATCCATGTTTATTGATACTGTATGCTCTGTAGTATACTGTAGTCTGCTATAGAAAGACTTGACTCCCTCGTATCAGCAATACTGCTTATACAAGTGTTTTGCTTCTTGTCAGTCTACTTTTTATGTTGGCTCGTGCTTGCACACCAGCCAACATATTGCAATAGTAGCAGATTTGAAGGTGCGGCCACTGTGGGCAACTGCAGGGCATGCATCAGTAGGTGCATTCCTCATTCCCCAATAAGGCAGCTGCAGACATTAACACCAACAACTTTTAAACTGGCCATGAGATCTAAGAAAAGGTCCACTGCAATGAGAGCTAAGTCCATCATGCAGCGGCATGCCTCTTCTGGGGAAGCAGTTCAATAAACATGGCGGCATTGACTGCAGCCACGCAGAGTGCTGACTTCAGTGGTGCCCAATCCCGCTGTCAGCATGCCCCGACCCACTTCATTTGCTGATGGTGGGAGCCCATTCCCTGTCAGCATAATGCCTCCTTCGCATTTAAAGTGTTTGCCGAGGGGGTGCCCAATCCCCCTCGGCATCATGCGCCTCCCCAAACAGTCTTTCTTTGCCAACAGGGGGGCCCAATCCCCATTGGCTTCAGTCCTTCCTTCTCCATTTAATTTGCTGATGGGGGAGCCCACTCCCCATCGGCATAATGTCCCCCCTAACGCTTTTTTTGTGTGCTGAGGGGGGGTGCCCAAACCCCCTCAGCTCTTGTCCCTGCCTTCGGTATGTGGCGACTAGGGTGCCCAATCTACCGTTGGCTACAGCACCCCCCAAAACACTCAGGTGGCATGCTGGGAGCCCACCCCAGCTTGCCAAATGTCCCTGTAAAGAAAAAAAAAAAAGTATTTTTTTAAACCTATAAATGAGAAAACGGTCCCTCGCAGTCTGTACTACTTTCTCCCTCAACCAGCACCCAACCTCTCACCCCATACTTACCTCCAGAACCTGGTGCGACGATCTTCGGTGGACCGGGAACACGTCTGCACTCTTCAAAGCAGACCGCAAATTGAAGAAATGTTGGTAAGCTATATAATGGCATAAATAGGATTTTTTCAACTTTGGTGTATATCTCAGCAATTTTGGGGAATTTTGACACCAGATTTTCAACATGGGGTTATTGGGACCCCTCCTCATGAATTCAGTCACTGTCATGGCGTTATTCAGTCCTGAAAGGTGATTTCTTGGTCACTGTGTGGAATCACCTTTTGGGACCAATTAATGAAATGACAGTGCCACTGTTCATGAGGGAGCTCTCAAAAAGCTGTGTTGCAAATTTGGTGACAAAAATCCAAAAGATGGCTGTTTCACGCGCGTGCGTTGCACAGTTTCCATGCACGCTTGTAATTTCAAGAATTTGTAATATTTTCACTCCAGATTTTCAGCATTGCCATTTTCCCACACCTCCTCATGAACAGTATAGCTATCATTTTACATATCCTGACCGAAATGTGTTTTCACAAGTCTGGCACAGAATAGCGTGGTAGCAGGGCAAAATCAGTTTTTCGGGACAGTTTGACAAAATGACAGTGACACTGTTCATGAGAAGAGGTCCTAAAATGCCTATGTTGAAAATTTGGTGATGAAAGTCCATAAAATGACTGTGTTATAAGCATGTGTTGCACAGTTTCCACACACCCTTGTAACTCCGCATATTTGCAATATTTTCATGCCATATTTTCAACACTGCCATTTTTTCACACCTTCTTATGAACAGTACCACTGTCATTTTTCACATCCTGCCCAAAATGTGTTTTTGCACATTTGGCATACAATGGCATGTTCACTGTGGGAGATCAACTTTTGGGTCAGATTAAGAAAATCATAGTGCCACTGTTCATGAAGGTAGGTCCCAAAATTCCTATGTTGAAAATGTGATTAAAAAAAAACCAAAATAATTGGGGTTACAGACGTGCGTTGCGCAGTTTCTATGCATGCTCATGACTTCACCAACTTTTCATATTTTCGCTCCAGATTTTCAATATTGCCATTTTTTTACACCTCCTCATGAACAATACAGTTGCCATTTTTCACATGCTGCCCAAAATGTGTTTATGTACCTGTGACACTAAATAGCACAGTCACTGTGCAAAACCACCTTTCAGCTAACAAACTGATACTGCTGCTCTTCATGAGGTGGGGTCACAAAAAGCCCATGTTGATAGTTTGGAATGAAAATACCAACACACGCCTACGGCGTTAGGGTTTCCAACTGTTACACCCCACCCTGTAGAGTCTGACAGGCAGCAGGGGTGTGACTTGGGATCATCAGCTGTAATGCTCCTGCCATTCCACTCCCACTCCCACCCTGCAGCCACTGACAGGCATCGAGGTGTGCGTTGGCGTGTTCAGCTACAAAGTTCACCCCATTCTCCTATACTGCACCCACCTCAGTGTATTTACTTATGGACTGGGGTAAGTGTAATGCCCAAGGACCCCAAAGCACACCACAATACTTGTCAGTGTCTACAGGGTAGGGTGAGGTAAAATGGCATGAGCATTATAACTGACGACCCAAAGGCACACCCCAACGCCTGTCAGTCTCTGCAGGGTTGGTGTGGGGTTGGCATCAGTTCAGTACTTCACTGCCACTCCTATTCTCCTATTATGCATCACTAACTCCTGCACTATCAATGCCAATGCCAGCAAGACAACATTCGGCATTGGCAAATGCTTGTTTAATATGAGGGATAAAAGTGGACAGTGTCTCTTTAAAGCCTGTGACTCCTAAAGTGTGGGGGTGGGAGTGGTACATCATAAGCATTGCCTCAGTGAAGAAAGAGAGATTTGCAGCAGTGCTGGCATTTCTGATGGGGGGCCAAAAGTTAAAAGACAGCATCTGATGTAAATACTCATAATCTGTCTGCAGCTCCATGCCAGTCAGATAGATCAACTATTTGTGTAACCTACAGACATGAAAAGACTGTTTTTTTATTGGGAGGCATAATTCAAGAGAAAACAGCAGCTACTACAGCTGAGAGTTACATCTGGGAGATGCTATTTGAATTGTGCCACCTGGTATTCAAGTAAGTGTGTGTGTGTGTAAACCTGGTACCACACACAGGCTGCAAAGTTGTTTTTTTCACTTTTTAGGAGAATCAGTACAATCAGTAGCAACAGCAGTAGCGATCTCTTTTCTGAGGGAAAGAAAGAAAAGTGCCTGGGGTTGTGGTAAGAATCAGGTTTTAAAGACAAAGACCAATAATGCTGACTCAAGCTGAAGCACTGAGACCGGAATACTGAACATGAGAGAAGGAGAGTGGAATGCAGGACAGAGTGCCACTGAGCAGCTCTGTTATTGGAGGAAGGGGACATAACAGAGTGCTGTGGAAAGAAAAGCAGCATTCTACTGTTTTTATTTTTTTAATTTTTATAGAACAATCAGAATTACAAACCTTTGAGTCATAGACTCCTTAGCAAAGGCTCCATGTCAGGTAATACAGAATAAAGCATTACAAACAACAATGAAAGGAGGTGCAAAACCAACAATCTGAGGGTAGAAGTAGACCCAGCATCAGAGGATACATGTATTTCAGTATTAAAAAATTCATAAAAGACAATAAAATGTGAGAAGGCAGTAAGGAGGGCTGGGGGGATACTGGGATGCATAGGGAGAGGCATCACCAGTAGAAAACAGGAAGTTGTTGGCCCCCTGTACAGACAGTTGGTAAGACCACATATGGAGTACTGTGTACAGTTCTGGAGACCCCATCTCCACAATGACATAGACAGGGTGGAGGCTGTCCAGAGGAGGGCAACCAAAATGGTGCAGGGTCTGCACCAAAAGACATATGAAGAAAGACTAAAGGAGCTTAAGATGTATAGCCTCGAGGAAAGAAGGGAGAGGGGGGACATGATAGAAACTTTCAAATACCTCAAGTGAATCAACAAAGTCCAAGAGGGTAGCATCTTTCAGAAAAAGATATGTACAAGAACAAGGGTAAACATGGAGGGGATCTTTAGACTAAAGCAGGGAGGTATCACCAGAGGGCATGGTTTGAAGTTGGAAGGTGGAAGGATGAGGGGGGAAAGAGGAGGAGGTTTTTCACTGAGAGGGTGGTGGACCTTTGGAATGCACTGCTTGGCAAGCTGGTTCAGAGATCTGTGGTGGAGGGCTTCAAGAGAAGGTGGGACAGACACAGAAAGTGGATGCATCAGATGATGGCCTGGCCCAGGGGGGTGGGGATGGATGACAGGGGTTTCTGGAACACAAGGCAGGGAGGGCCTCGGCACCCAACTAGGGATCTGAGGTTCGAGCAGACTCGATGGACCGTAAGGCCAAATCTGCTGGCAATTAGTATGTTTGTATAATTTGAAGATAGAGGGGGGACGGCTCAGAGGTAATGTGAGGAAGTATTTCTTCACAGATAGGGTTGTAGATGCATGAAACAGCCTTTCTGAGGAGGTCATGGAGTCAAAAACAGTGGGGGAATTCAAGAATGCATTGGACAGACATAAGGAAATTCTAGTGGGGGGTAGGAGGAAGTAGGCTGTTGGTTAACTAGGATCTGCAGCTTATCCGTTAGGTAGGGAAATGGGCAGACTAGGTGGGCCAAGCTTTCCTTATTTGCCATCAGATTCTATGTTTCTATGTTTCTAAAATAGAAAAAAATCTTAGTTAATTTGATAAGTTACACAGGCAGACAACAGCTAGATGAGAAGAGAGATAGAGAGGAGGGGAGAAGGAATTTATGGTGCTGTCAGAGAGGGGAAGGGAGGAGAGGAGGCTAGGTGCAGTTGCAGGCCGAGGTTGTGAGAAGCAGCTCCCTTAGGTTGGACTTTAAAGGGCCTAGCTTAGACTCAAGGGAGATAGTAGCACGAAGGTCATTCAACCAATGAGGGGACTGTGAAAGAAGGCGCTTTGGCCCAGGGATGTCCTACAATAGGGGACAAGGAGGGAGGCCTTGGAGGAGCTTCCAAAGACCTTGATTGGGGAGCAGGCTGGATTAGGTTGTGTAGCCCTGGGGGGATAGTTTGTTTGAAATTTTCTTGGTTATCAGACATGTATGGTAGTTAACCCGACCCTTGAAGTTTAGCCAGTTAGTGAGTCTGTAGAGTTCACATGTATGGGTCAATCTGTCACAACCCACTACCAGCCGGCAGGCTTTGTTCAAGGCAGTTTTGATTCAGCGGAAGGCAGTGTTGTCAGCTGAGCCTCAGGGGGTAGGCAGCATTTGTATCAGTGTAGGAGTCCAATTCTAGTGTTGATGGCAGTGCAAAGGAGGTGGATGTGTGTATGGTAAGTAAGGGAGGAGTCTAGAGTGACGCCCAGGTATTTGAAGGACTTTACTTGTTCCAGAAGTGAGCCCTGATAATTAAGAATATGCATTGGGAAATCCCTGTGAAAGTTTTGGTGGTGAGTGAAAACCATGGCCTTGTTTTTTTTGTAGTTCAGGACTAGTTGGTGCACTGTAAACCAGGCTTGGGCAAAAAAATTCTGGAGGGCTTGTTGAAGTGAAGGGTGAGAGAAAGCGGCTCCAGAAAATTACAGCATCATTCACTTATAGTAGCAACCGACCAGAGCAGGTGCTGGGCAGAGAGTTCAAGAAGAGGCTAAAAGGAGTGGTCCCAGATTGGAACTCTGGGGAACCCATGAGCAAACATGAAGGCTGGAAGACAAGATAGAGTTGACTTTGGCCTGCTGAAATCTGTTATTTAGATAGTTCTCAAGCCATGAAGGAGCTTCAAGAGTAAGCCTCACTGAGAGCAGGGACTTGAGGAGGAGGGCATGATTGACTGTATCAAATGCCTTGGTTAGACCAATGTAAACAGACCCAACAAGATGGATTTATGGAAATCAGCTGCTCAGAGTGTTACTCAGAAACACACTGCTTGGCTCTACATCAGCTTATAATAAAACTAGTAAATCTGTAACAGAGTAAGTTTTAACTGCAAGGTTTCCACTTTTTATGGGATAGCTGTGTTCCGAAAGTGAGGGCAGAAAAATAAAATAGTGCCACAGCAGAGGGATGGTGGAGAGAACAAGGAACAGTGCTGTGGTGAATGAAATGACCACATGTGCTTCAGCTCCATTGTGCAAAGACATAGTCTAGGTATCCTGTCATGTGCTTCCACAGCCCCTTCTTCTATTATGTAATAGCAGTATGTCTCCATGGCTCTTGCCATGCAGCCATAACAATAGAGTTGGACTGTCTATTTATAGTAACAAGTTTAGCAGGGGTCAGATGGCTGGGTTTAACTGGGGAAGACATATTAGTGGAGGATGGAGGCCTATCGGGTGAAATGACTATAGAATCCTCTGTCGGAGCAGAGTGCCCTCATCATTGCTGTCAGACTTAGTTTCACTTTGTTTGACTTGTGCCTTATAAATATTTGCTTTCCCTTTTGATGGTGTAGTAATACTCTCCCCATGTCATCCGCATTATCACTGTCAGAAACAGGTAAAGTCAGACTTACAATTTCCATGCCATCATTATCACCATGATAAAGGGCATCATCACTAGATTCACTACAGTTACCACTGTTATTTGGAGACTGAGTTATTTGATGTCTTCATCAATGACATTGGTGACGGCATTAAGGGCAAAATGTGCCTATTCACAGATGACACCAAGCTCTGTGGGAGAGTGGACACAGCTGAAAGGATACAGAACCTACAGGAAGATCTGGAAAAGCTGAGGAGGTGGTCCAGGATCTGGCAGCTTGACTTCAATACCAAGAAATGCAAAGCTATGCATATTGGAGCCAAGAATCCCAGGACAAGAGTACTACCTGGGTGGAGTCCGAATATCTGCATTAGAGGAGGAGAGAGACCTAGAAGTGATGATCACTAGTGACCTGAAGCACTCCACGCAGTGCAAGAAAGCAGCAAAAAAGGCAAACAAGCTGTTGGGATGCATATCTAGGGGGATCAGTAGTAGGAGAGAGGAGGTTATACTGCCCTTGCACAGGTCAGTGGTATGGCTGCATCTAGAGTATGGAGTTCAGTACTTGTGCCCCCCCCTCAAAAAGGACATTAACCTACTGAAGAAGGTCCAGAGGAGGGCTATAAAGATTATGGCGGGTCAGCAGGGTAAGGCATACTAGGAGAGATTGAGGACACTGAACATGTACTCCCTGGAAGACAGTAGAGAGAAAGAGGAAATGATTGGGACCTTCAAGTACTTGAAAGGGATAAATAAGGTTGATAAGGAGAGTCTCTTTAAGCTAAGTGGCAACCATAACATGAGGGGGCACAGTCTTAAGCTGGAGGGTGGGAGGTTTAGGAGGGAGGTCACGAAGCACTTCTTCACAGAGAGGGTGGTGGACACTTGGAATGCGCTGCCGGAAGAGGTCATCTTATTGAAGACAGTAGGCAGCTTTAAGAGAGCTTGGGATAGGCATGGGGGTAGGTAAGGATCATGGGTAGGGAGGATAGGAGGAGTGTGGAAGGAGGGCAGAGACATTAGCTCAATCTGTGGACCCTGCATTATGAGCAGACTTGATAGACCAAATGGTCCTCTTCTGCTGGCTTCTTCATATGTTCATATAAAATGTTACAGTGTATTTATATTGCACTTAACACAGTACTAATCATGCTTAATATATTAAAGAGCAGCCGACACCTTCAACAGAATGGGTCCTAATGGAATTCACCCCAGAATTCTAAAAGAATTAAGGGAGGAACTAGTGAAACCACTGGCTACTCTTTTTAATAAATCATGGGAGGATGGTGTGGTACCTGAGGACTGGAGGAAGGTGGATGTGATTCCCCTTCACAAAAGTGGGACCAAGACAGAGGCAGGAAACTACAGACCTGTCAGTCTGACTTCTGTGGTAGGGAAAATGATGGAGTCACTTCTGAAGGAAAGAATAGTTGAGTACCTAGAGGCCAGTGGAGCACAGGACCCAAGGCAGCATGGGTTCACAGCAGGAAGGTCATGTCAGACATCTAATAGATTTCTTTGACTGGGTGACCAAAGTAGTAGACCAGGGAGGGGCTGTGGACATGGCCTACCTAGACTTTAGCAAGGCATTTGACACAGTCCCACACAAAAGATTAATAGTTAAATTAACCAGCCTTGGAGTGGGTCCCAGGGTGGTAGCCTGGGTAAAACATTGGCTGGACAACAGGACACAGAAGGTAATTGTAAATGGAGTCCACTCTGAAGAAAGGGGTTACTAGTGGGGTACCGCAGGGTTTAGTATTGGGTCCAGTCCTTTTTAATGTCTTCATCAGTGACATTGCAGAGGGACTGGAAGGAAAGTATGCCTTTTTGCAGATGACACAAAGATCTGCAACAGGGTTGATACACAAGGAGGCGTGGAAAGGATGAAAAGGGACTTGGCAAGGTTGGAAGAATGGTCAGAAGTATGGCAGCTAGGAATCAATACAAAGAAGTGCAAAATAATGCACCTGGGAAACAAGAACCCAGGGGAAGAATATACAATGGGTGGGGAGGTAGTAACAACAACAAAAAAGGAAAGGAACCTGGGGGTAATCATATCAGATGACCTTAAGGTTAGCAAGCAATGTGAGAAGGCAGTAGGGAGGGCTGGGGGTATTCTGGGATGTATAGGGAGAGGCATCATCAGCAGAAAACAGGAAGTTGTTATCCCTCTGTACAGACAGTTGGTGAGACCCCATTTGGAGTACTGTGTCCAGTTCTGGAGACCCCGTCTCCGCAAGGACATAGACAGGATAGAGGTAGTCCAGAGGAGGGCGACTAAAATGGTGCAGGGTCTGCAAGAGAAGCCATATGAGGAGAGACTAAAGGAGCTTAATATGTATACCCTTGAGGAAAGAAGGGAGAGGGGGGACATGATAGAAACTTTTAAGTACCTCAGTGGAATCAACAAAGTCAAGAGGGTAGCATCTTCCAGAAAAGAGACTTGCAAGAAGAAGGTACACAATTTAAAGATAGAAGGAGGGCGGTTCAGGGCAATGTGAGGAAGTATTATTTCACAGAGAGGTAGTGGATGCATGGAACCTTCCTGAGGAGGTTGTGGGGTCTAAAACTGTGGGAGAATTCAAGATGCATGGGACAGACATAAAAGGCAATTCTTGTGGGGGTAGGAAGAAAAAGGCTGTTGGTTAACTAGGATTCATGGCCATCCTGGTAGGGGAAATGGGCAGACTAGATGGGCCTAGCGGTCCTCATCTGCCGACAAAGTCTATGTTTCTATGTTTCTATGTTTCACAAAACATTATGTTTAGATACAGTCTGGCTTGTATTTCACATTAGTTCTGTATGTCTCCTCCCCATTCTTTATTATTGAGGACATCTGCATAAAAACAGAGGCTTTGCTGCTAAAAATGTCATCTGTTCCAGTTGATTTCTCCCTACGTGCAGTCATAATGCACTGTTTGTGACATCAAAGTTACTCCCATGGCAACAGATTGTGATGTAACAACAGAGGATTGTGACTTGCAGTAGAGAGTAAGCTATAGAGGCAGATGAACTCCAAGGGATGAAGATCATGTATTCATGCATATTTTCTCAGTAATAAATACGTGGGAGGAGAAATCTGTAGAATATATATAGAACGAAAGATGGACTGTACCTAATTATTATGTTTTTCAAAGTTATCTTGGAGGCGTCAGCAGCTCTTCAAGTATTATAGTAAAGTGAAGTGATTGTCTTTACAATTGTTAGTTGTGGTACTGTAAAATGTATGACACAGTAAAATGTTTTTACCTACTTAGTTATGAGACAGTATAGCAAACTAAAATTATACTGTGAATCAGCAAGTGTTGGTTATTAAAATTGCCACAACTGCTCTGAACTACAGTATTGTATTCCTCTTTTCATTTTGAACAGGTGGTGATCCAAAAACTAATATTAGTGCTGCTACCAATTTCGAACAACCTGAAGTTCCATCCAGCAGCACAGTGTCAGTAGGAGGGGGTGAGGGAGCAGGCAGCAGTGCTGAGAAGACACCATCTGATGATATACTGTTATTTTGAATATGATGGTGTCAACCTACAGTCCATTAAAATATATATATCTACTCTAGGCGATTCTCTGAGCATCATCACCTTCCTCCTGTGCAACTCCTCAATGTTGTGACATATGTTTTCTGGTAGATGTAACAACAATGTTTGGGTGTTCAATTTGGCTGTGGGATGGCTGTTCCTTTCAGACACAGTTACCACTTACCTGGTGTTGGGGGGCATTCGGGGCCAAGACACTGCAAGGTTCCAGTGTTCAAACACAGGCGTGATTGTTATCTGGGAGATGTGACGGCAATGTGCAAGTGTTCAATTTGGCTGTAGGCTGGCTGTTCCTTCTGGACACAGTTACCACTTACCTGGTTTTGGTGGGATGGGGCATTCCAGGGCCAAGACATTGCAGGGTTCCAATGTTGAAACATAGGTGTGGTTGTTATCTGGGAGATGTGACAGCAATGTTTGGGTATTCAATTCGGTTGTGGGCTGGCTGTTTCTTCTGGATACAGTTACCACTTAGCTGCAAATGTAAATAAACAAACGCGGCTCGAGGGAGAAAGACAGGGCCCGCCAACAGCAAATACATACGTACACAGTGAAAAGGCAGCCTCATGAACACAAAGCAAAACTGACCAACATCGTCAAAATATAAAAAAACTTTTATTAAGAAAAAGTTAGCACACCCTGTGGCAAACCACGTCAACATTTCACGCTTACTGGTGCTTTTTCAAGATGTCAGCAGCAGTCATACAGAATCACTTTATGTAGAAGACTAATTGGCCCCACCAGAGGCATTTAAAGGGACATACATTAAAAACACCATTTGTGTATGTAAAGATCATAATGTAGTCTAGCACCAATAACATACAACCATTCTGCCCACTAATAGATCCAAATGAGATTTGTAAACAATTTAAAAAGAAAATTATATGGAAAAATAGGGCTAGAAAACAAAAAACTGGAAGGGGAAAAGGGGGCGGGGGAAGAAAAAAAAACATTTTTATAAAAGCCACTATTTGGCAATTATTACACATTCCACTAATCCATGATATTAAAGTGCAATGAGCATCAAAAATTATTCCATAACAAAGCAATATTATTAATTTTAACTGTAACTACTTGTCCTTAAAAGTGGGCAATGCATTCTTACAATATTACAATATATCCAATGAAGGCCAGCTAGAATTATATATAATCAAAGCGATAATAATATATCTCTCATGTTCACTATGCCCAGTCTAGATCCATAGGTGAAAATACATATTTTCTTCGACAACGATGCCCTACAATACTAGGTTATGTACCATACTATAACTCATTTACATTTTTTTCAGAAAAAAAACCTTAATGAGCATATAAGCTTATCTTCTATTTTTCCAAAAAGGAGACAATTGAAAAGTATAATTTAATCCGGGATATACCCCTGCATGAAGTTTATGTTGTCAAAAAGTCTCAAGACAAAGCAGTTTATTATTCAAATCTCCCCCTCTCAGGCCTGATGTTACTACTTCCAAACCTTAAACTTGAAGGAGTGTCTACTGCCTTTTTCCTGAATGTGAAATGCCAATGCATCAGTAACTTTCTCCAGTCTGACACAAGACTTATGTTCCAGGATCCTATTTTAAAATTTCCAGCTTGTCATCCCCACATAAAAACACCCACACATACGTGTGGCTAAATAAACAACTGCCTCTGAAGAACAGGAAATGAAATGTCTTAGTTGATACTCCTTTTGATGATGTGGAATAGCAAAAGTAGATCCAACCTGTATATAATCACAGGCCACACAGTTACTACATCAAAAAGTTCCACTTGGTAAATTTGATTTCGCCATAAGTGTCCAATTCCTTGTATGATGAACCACAAAGTCTGCCATATTACTGCCTCTCTTGTACACAAATTTCAGACCCTATTCCACAACTTCCTTCAACTTTGGCTTGGCTTTCAAAATGTTCCAATTGGTCTTCACAATGTTTTCCACCATTCTTGACAGAGCACTATAAACAGTAACAAAACTTACATTATTACAAATACTGATGCTTTATCATTATTATTGCCTTTCTGTAAACTATCACTCCTGTATTTTAACAAGTCTCCTCTATCCAAAGTGTCAACCCTTTCTCTTGCCTTCTGTAAAACTTTAGTGCTATACCCCTTCTTGTAGAAACGTTTTGTCATGTCCTCCTTACTTTTTTCATAATCATCCTTACTACTACAGTTCCTTTTATGTCTCATATATTGACCTGTTGGTATATTTCTTGTAACATGACCTGGATAGCTGCTATTTTGGAATAACACACTGTTTGTATCGGTGTCCTTCCTATAGAGTTGGGTTAACAAATTACCCTCTCCATCCTTAAAAATGGTCAAATCCAAAAAAGAAACTTGTCTCTGACTAGCCACCATATTGAACTCAAGATTTGGGTTGGTGTTTTCCAAATATGCCACAAACTGTATTAAACCATGAAGGTCCTCTGTCCATATTAACAAAATGCCATCAATAATGCGTTGATAATAATTAATCTGGTCTCTAAATGGATTGACCTCAACATCATAAATATACTTTTTTCCCATTCAGAAAGATAGATTGTTGCATAATTAATTGCCATGGCTGCCCCCATGGCTGTCCCTTTAACCTGATGGTATAATTGCTTCTGATACAAAAAGATATTTTTGGTCAGCACCAACTCAAGTAAATCCAAAATAAACAAAATAAAACCACTACTAAAATCAGTGTTAGCTGAAAGTGATTCGTAGACTGCTGTCAGACCTTTACAATGTGGAATGTTGGTATATAGAGATGTTATATCCAAAGTCACTAACCACCAGTCCTCCTGAACCTCCATCTCCTTTAATAGTCTCAAAACATGTGTAGTATCTGTAAGGTAGGCCCAAGTATTCATTGCCACTGGTTTTATATGGGCATCAATAAACAGTGGCAGAGGCTCAGTGAGAGAGCCTATACTAGACATTATCGGTCTCATAGGAGGATTCTCTCTATCCTTATGCATTTAGGCAAACCATAGATAACTGGAATAACTGGGCACTGTGCCTGAAGAAATTGGTATTTATCAGAGGTAATAAGGCCTTCCAATTCTGTCTGATATAAGGTGATGGCAATCTGTGAAGCAAAACTCTCTGTAGGAACCCTATTCAGGACTTGATAGAAAGACCCATCACCTAAATGTTTGAGCATAGCAGAATGATACTTAGCTTGATTTATCACCACCATGGCCCCTCCCTTATCTGCAGGCCAGATGGTGATGGTAGAATTCTGCTGCAAGCTCTTGAAGGCTTTCCTCTCATCCCAGGTACAATTATAGTAGTTAGGTACTTGCAAAGATTTATGGAGTTCCTCCAAATCCTCTTGACATCGTTTCAAGAAGGTATTCACTGTTTGGTTAATTCCTGGCATAAATGTGGACTTCTTTTTCCATATCTTGATATTAATCTCTGACTGTTCTTCACAAATCGAGGTATCAGAGGACACAATGTCATTAAAAAACATAGTTTTTAAATTCAGTTTGTGGACAAAACAATGCAAATCCACCACTGTGTTGAATTCCCTGGCCTGATATGTAGGGATGAAGGAAAGCCCCTTATTTAATATTGATAGCTCTGCTGATGTGAGGCTATAGGAGGAAATGTTTATAACTAAATCAGTACATATATCCGACTGTGTAACATCTCGAGCTGGACTACTGTTTAATATTGTTTCCCCCTGTTGTTGTGACTGAACCTGCTCCCTCCCCTGCCCCTCCCATGATTTTGACAAAGATTTTTGCCCCAATTGCTGTATTCCTACAACCAGCCTCCCCTGTTGTGATGCAAACCCTGCTGTGGCTCTGTCCTTGCCCTGAGTACCCCTCCAGGTACCTCATCAGCAAACTTTGCTAATCTGGGGCTCCTGCTTATAGCCTCCTGTGCTCTCATGGGCAGTATAGGCAATGTAAGGTAAAAATGGTGAGCTGGTACTAGGGGAATTTGTGTATTGAGAGACGGGGCGTTTTCCACAGGGTATGACTTCAGTAATGGCTCTCCATTCAATCAATCAATCAATCAATCAAAATCTTCATTTATCCAGGCAGACACCTTTGAGCAAGGCTCATTTGCAAGGTGGACCTGGTCATGAATACATCACTTGAAAAAGTACCAGTAAGCGTGAAACATTGACGTGGTTTGCCACAGGGTGTGCTACATTTTTCTTAATAAAGATTTTTTACATTTTGACCACATTGGTCAGTTTTGCTTTGTGTTCATGAGCCCAGGTTTTCACTATGTACACAGTTACCACTTACCTGCTGTTTGCAGTGATAGGGGTATTCACCTGTAACAGCAAGCATGATCGTACAAGAAGAACAGGCTGAACAGCATGTAGCAGAGGGGGAGATGCAGGTGCCAGACATGCCTCTGAAAAACCAACATTGCAGCAACAAAATATCTAAAATCCAGAAGGAGCTGGAGAGGATGGTGGCAAAAGGGAAGGAGGGCGAAGATGCCACACAGCAGCATGCCCAGAAAGGGCAACAAGACATGGGTCAACTGACCGGTACTGGGATTGTTCATGGTGGGGCCCATCCTCCTCCACCACTACCACCAGAACAGCATGTCCAGAAGCAGCAGGCTGTCCAAATAAAGAAACTTGTTAAAGAAATAAAAAATCTGGAAAAAAGCTAACGTTCCTGGAGGACCACATTCTAAAAATCGAGTGTGGGATCAATCAATTATTAAAGCTGTCTCGACATTGCAGTCAGGCAGGAGGTGCTCTCAGGCACACTATTTTGGATGTATTCTGCCACAGGCACAGACAGCTCTAGCTTGTGACTGATTTTACTGTAAATAGTTTTACATTTCTTCAGATTTTTCATTGGTGTTATTGTTTGTTCGCTGTTATTAACAATGTAAATAGTGTGCGATTTTGTTGTTCTTAAAGTTTAATATTGTTGTTTTAATGAAAAATATAAAAAGTTACCTTTTCATAACACTGTAGTCATGCTTGTCTTGGTTTTGGGTTATTGACTGACTGTATCTCAAGGTGGTTAAGAAAAGCTTAGGTTGCCATGTTTGCTGAGGTGCCACACAGGCACTTTAGCTAGGCAAGACTGTGACCTCTTAACAGGCTTTATGAACACTTTCTTAGTATATATACAGTACTTTGACTGCCAACTGTGACTGCCTAAACCATCCAATATCCTAAAAATTCCTCACACCTCCACCTTGTGTGTGCCCCTCCCAAACAATCACTCACTTGCTACCCCTACAACACACTCTACATCTTGAGGAATGACAGTAGGAATACCACCACTACAATACTTACCTGATTTCCTGGCTGACATTGACAGAAAAAGATCAAAGGTATAAGATAGAAAGGTTTTCAAAAAATATCTTACCTGGTCAGTTATGATGATGAACACATCATAAGGAAACATGATAGCAGCATCAGGTATGATCCAGGCATTAACAGCAGCAGCATGTGACAGGCCTGGAAAGGAAATAAGTCACAGTTACATAATTAAAGAAACAAAGGCAGTTTTGCTAGCCAAGACTGTGACCTCTTGTCTTATCAGGCTTTATTAACAGTTTCTTACATATGGTGCTATCATTGCATGCCAACTGTGCCTACATTACCACAGACTATCCTAAATCTTCCTAAAACCTCCACCTTTTGTCTGCCCCCCCCAAACAACCACTTGCTGCCCTTCAAACACACTGCACATCTAGAGGAATGACAGTAGGAATACCACTGCAAAATTTACCCGCTTCACTGGCTGACATGGAGAGAAAAAGATCAAAGGTATTAAATAGAATGGTTTCCCTACAATATATCTTACACTGTCAGCTGTGATGGACACATCATGCAGAAACAGTCAAAAGAGGCATCAGGTATGATTCAGGCAGCAGCAGCAGCAGTGTGTGACAGGCCTGGAAATGCAATAACTCAGGGTGAAATAGTTACAGAAACAAAAGCAATTTTGATATCCAAGATGATGCCAAATTGCCATCTTATCAGGCTGCATGAAACGTTTCTTAGATACATGACTATCATTGTCAATGCCTGCCATTCCTGCCAGCAATGACTGCCTACCACACTAACTATCATAGAATGAGCTAAACCTTGTGTATTCCCACCCTCCTTCACTATCCATAATAACACATTCCTGTAGTATGACAGAATTAGGATAATAATAATGCAATACCTACCTGATTATCTGTTTTTCATTTTTAAAAAACATTATTGAGAAACCACAGCGAGACTTACTTGGCAATAGACAGTTCCACAGAACACATTCAAGGGCCACAAAAAGTCTGAAACTGAATGTTGGTCTAATCATCACATAAAATGGGACCAGTGTGGCAGAAGCAGCATCAATGATCATATCATGACCTACGATATAAATAAGGAAAAATCACTTTATGAAAGCAGTAACATTACTGAATATAGTAGTAGTTAACAGCAGTTTAAACGTTACGTAAGTGCTACACACATCTCTCTACAAAGAGACTTTTATGACATACTATGCATACAGAAACAAAGTACTATAGTACTGACCCCTCCCTGGCCCTGGTGTCACTTTCTGCACACACACACACACACACACACACACCACCGCAGTACACCAAAAATATATTTTTCTATAGGATAACCTCTTAGATGACTTGACTAACTTTAAGAATACAGTTTTTACTGTTATTAATAAAATTATTTAACTACTACTTAACATGATGTGAAAAGCATGAACTGTCAAAGTGATAATACAAACCTGTGGTATGGTTGTGGATTCAGAATCATCAGTAGCATCTGGATTCAGCAACTTTACTGGAATATTGGGCCATGGTAGGTCCTCTTTCTGTTTTTCTTTGTTATAACAATAACAAAATCAACACTGGTGTGTGGATTTGATGATTATGACTATGTCAGTATAAGATAAAGTATTTTTCAGTCATATTATTTTCTCTTTCTGTAGTTCTATGCAGCGTCATAGACATCATGGTGGTGATGATGGGTTCCGGAAATTGGTCATCATCAGCTGGCTTACTGCAGCATAATACTCTCTTTGGATGTTGTTATTTGGAACGAAAAACATGATCCAAGGGTATGGTGTCTGCAGGAAATGGGTCATCAGCAGAATTTATGTAGCACACAGTAATTCCTGTGAATATTGCTATTTGCATTTGGTATGGCAGGATTTGCAGTGATTTCAGATTTGGTTAATATATCAGTATCAGCTGCAGTACCATTTATTGTGGAGGAAAGTGCTTACTCAGTTTGTTTTCCTGCAGTGCAGTATGCACGTAAAACAGTGTCACTCACATAAAGTTTGCGGTATTCATGTTTTTCTTTTATTCCAACCATAGGACTTGGAGCAGCCAGTGGCAGAAAAGTGTGAATAGTTTGAAATGTACTGTTGCCTGTGTTTTCACCAGGAATAATAGATATGCAGTTGCAGTAACATCATGGTATGCAGCTAAACATGTCAAACACTGTTCAAAACATTATTTGTGGATAATTATATTTGTTTTGGTTTGGGAGGGAGCAGTGACATGAAAGTTGGAAAACTTGGAAAGGTGCTGCAGGTGCACCAGTTTACTAAACATTATGGTAGTTATTAACAACCAAAAAGGGACAAGCAAAGATGTGTCTGGTAAATTTGTTTTGGTATTTCTATTTATGTATATTTTTTAGGCATGGGGGCTATCAATATTGGCCAACTTGGGAACGTTAACAGGTAGCTTGAGTGTTTCCCTCAGCAAGTGGCGTACACCACAACAAGATCCACATCATGAACAGTAACAACAGACAAGCCAACATGTGTCTGGAAAATGTTTTTGGTATTTTAATCTATTTTTTTTAGGAAGGGGGAGGGCCATCAACATCAGCCAGCTTGGAGATTAACTGAAAACTGAGTGTTGCACACAGCAAGTGGTGCACCACAGAACACAGCAATCATCATTATCAGTAGGGACAAACAAACATGTCCTAGGAATTATTTTGATATTTATGTTTTTTTCTAAGGGTGGGGGCAGGGCCATGAACAGCGGCCAACTGGGAGAGTAACTGGAAGGCTGACTGCTAAGTGTTGCCCCCAGCAAGAGGTGCACCAGGCAACACAGAAATCATCATTAACAGTAGGGACAAGCAAACATTTGTCCTCCAAATTTTATTGGTATTTATGTTTTTCTTAGGGGTTGAGGGGGAGGGCCAGGAACATCGGCCAACTTGGACAGTAACCAGTCGCAACACGTGGAAACTGGACTGAATAAACTTTGGTGACATAGGCATCCACTCATAATACAGCTGCAGATAATACATCCCTGCAGGTTGTAGACACATGATCTATGTCTCTCTCCTACTCAGGAGAACTCAAACCCCTCAGCTGTGTCTTCGTCAGAGGGCACTGCTAAATTATCTTCATCCTCTGATGAATCCTGCTGCTCATCGCCTTCTTTACCAGGATCTAGATTTACTAGGTATTAAAGGGCACAAGAAGGCACAAGGCCCATCGAGAATGTCCCCCGCACTAGTGGGTCAAAATTAAACCAATATATGTTTGTTGTAAAAAATATTATCCAATGTGGTTTTGAAAGAATTGAAATCCTTTATATTAACAATTGAGGCTGGTAACTTGTTTCATGTTTTAGCAACCCTTATTGTATAAAAATTTCCTCTTTTGTTGGTATTTACATGTGGAACCAATAATTTACTGTTTTGGGATCTGGTGGCAGTTATGGATGTATTAAAGAGCCAATCCAAAGCTTTTTGTAAGTTCACTGGTCTGTAAGATCTTATGTAAGAGCAGGAGATCACCCCTTTGACGCCTTGCATAAAGCAGGTATAACCCAATATTATTCAACCTTTCTTGGTATATCATAAATTTTAGTCTGGGAATGATTTTAGTTATGGACCTCTGGATTCTTTCTATCCCATTTACATCTTTGATTAAATTAGGATTTCAAAATTAAGTTGAATAGTCTACATGGGAACAGACATAAGTTCTCTATAGTGGAATAATACATTGTTTGGTTAGAGTTGAAAAAGAACGCCTTATCCTTGAAATTAAACCCACTGCTGTTTCTGATGTGGCTGTGCAATGGGATGATAGGTTGAGCTTACAATCCACAAGTACTCCTAGATCTCCGTCTAGATTAGAACTTCTTAATATAGTTTGATTGAGTATATAGTACTGTTTAGGATTTTTGTGACCAAAGTGCATAGTCACACATTTATTGACATTAAATATCATACCATTTTGTATTGCCCAGAATTCAATTTTTTCCAAGTCCTCCACTAGGGAGAAGTGATCAGACAGGCTATTAACCTGCCCTCCCAACTTTGCATCATCTGCAAACTTAATCAAATTATTATGTAGGTTCTTACCCATGTCTGAAATAAAGAGGTTAAACAACACAGGACCCAAAACTGATCCCTGCGGTACACCACTGCTGACTTGACCTTCACTGGATAATTTATTATTTATGCAGATGTATTGATGTCTGTCATATAGCCAACAATAAATCCATCTAATTAGACTGCTGTCTAGGCCCTTGTCCTTCAGTTTAGTGATTAATACGTTATGGGGCACCTTATCAAAGGCTTTTGAGAAGTCCAAATAAATAACATCCTATGGTATACTGCTGTCCAGATTTTCACTAATATTGTTATAAAAATTAATTAGATTCATGCATCATGACTTTCCCTTGGTGAACTCATATTGCTGACTATCATCTAAATTATTAACCAGTATGAAGTATTTTTTAATGAGCTTCTCCAAAACCTTACAACGATGCGACATCAAGCTGATTTGGCCTGTAGTTTGGAATCTTTGTGTTGTTGACAACATGTACTGCTTTGGAAAGAAATGGGAGTTCATTTCAACAAATGCTAGGTACTCCACATTACATTCTGACAGGTGGCTTTGGCTGTCAGTCACAATGCGATTCGTCGTGACATGATGTGAGTCATCTTGGTACTGACAGAGCTTCTCAGAGCATCAGAAACTCACTGGAACTGAGCTTCCACAAACAGTTACCATTGAAAGAAATTTGAAATACTTACGACTGTATTTCATTGAAATGTCTGACTGAGAAACACACATGCTACAAGCAATGTTCGCTCTGAGATTATAGCTACTGGATTAAGTACAGCCGGCTAGTGAGGACAAAGATTCGAGACCATCTGCTAGAAAGGCATCATGCAGAATGTGAACACTAACAGAAGCATCATACTGGACCAAGGCTTGTGAGTGACATGACATGATAACTGAGTGTCCTGATTCATGATGAAACTATAAATTAAAAAAAGAACAGTGTTTTACTAAAAAAAAAGTTGTTTCTTCTGTAATCACAAAGTGTAGAATAGGTGCTGTAGGTGTATTTTTGTAGGATTTCTATGTCAGTACAATCAGAGGTAAACTTTGTTATGCAGCCTTTAGATGCTTTCTTAGTAATGTCTCTTTAATGAGAACAGAACAAAACTGTATATATGTGTTCAATGAATGAATGACAGTTCATTCATTCATTGAGCGTGTATATATAGTACGTGCTCAGACAGAGCTCAGTCACCGGCTGGCTGCGGTGGTGAGTGGTGGGCTGTGTCAGTCACCAGCTGGGTGTGGGGGTGTGGGGTGGTCTGGCAATGCCAGCTGGAGGGGTCCACTAGACTACCAGTGATTACTGAATAGGATCTGGATAATATATCTGATTGTATGGGAAGTGCCATTTGCGGGCAGCAGCCATCAGGGATCGGGGCTTGGGGGGGGTGAAGTGAGCCCTGCAAGACATTTACCAATACATGGTAATCAGGACTGGGGGAGTTCAATAGCCCTGCAGGGCATTTGTATTCAAGGATTGGGATCAGGCGCTGGGGGTCCCATTGCCTGGGGGTTTAGGGTGGACTGGGGGGCACTTGCACCCTAGAGAACTTGTGGCTGTGGCTTGTGACATGCTCCTCAGGTATGCCTTCTCTTGTGCAACTGGGTATAGCAAGTTACCTGAGAAGTTAACTGCAGAGTTCCTGCTCCACGCAGAATTGGGCACAGGGTCTTTAGCACAACTGCACCCCTCACATGTCACAACTTGTGACATGTGTAGGGGTGCTTAATGAATCAGGGACATTGAGCACATAGATACAGTACACGCTCAGATGGAACTCAGTTGGTGACTGGCCATGGTGGTGAGTGGTGGGCTATGTCAGTCACCGGCTGGGTGGGAGGGGTGTGTGGTGGCTTGGCAATGCCAGGTGGGGGGTTGAGGGCCACTAGACTACCAGGGATTATGGGATAGGGTTTGGATAGAGGAAGTGACATTTGCTGGTGGCTGCCATTGGGGATCAGGGTTTGCGGGTGTAGCCCTACAGGGCTAATGTACCAGTACTGGTGGTTGAGGGCACGCAGCAACCCTGTGGGGCACTGTGGTATTGGGAGGGGCAGATGCAGCCCAGTGGGGCATTGTGGTACTGGGGGGCAGATGCAGCCCTGTGGGTCTTTCATGTATAGGGGACAGGGCAGTGTTGGAGGGAAGGGTGGCATACCATGGGAGGCATGGGAGGGCTGCACATGCAGACAACCTCTGGGGGTGTAAATACAGTTATGCCAGCTATATGCTGGTGTAACGTACATTGACGGTTTTCCCATGGAAGTTGTTGTAGCATAGCACCCTGGGGGACTTTGCTGCTGCCCTTCCAGAATAGGGTGCAACTGCTGCCATATACCCCCTACAGCCATGTCACAGAGGGTTTAGGGTGTAACTGGTGGCGTAAGTCCACTTTGGTGCAAGCAGCCTGTGGCATGTTGTAGCCATTTTGGAGAACACTGTATGTCACAACTGCTGGCATAACTTGCTACTTGCACCATTTTTTTTGGCACAAGTCAAGTTACACCAGATAAAACCTTTTGAGAATTAGGCCCAGTATATGTTTAAAGAATGGATAGATTCTTTATAATGTCCCAAATGGGACAACAAAAACTCAAGAGTTGTAATGATGCATGTTTTCTTTTTCTCAAGAAGACAAAATGTAAGTGTTTTGTATCTTACAGCCAAGGATACTGTCCCAACTGGAAGGATTTGCTACTGCTGTGGTATTGTACTAAAACAAGCTTTCAGAAATAGTTGGCAAATGTGAAAATCATGACCATGATGACTGTGATTGTGATTCGTCATGAGGATGAGGAAATGTGTAACAATGGCAGCACTTCCCTGCGCTTCAAATACTGGATGGAACCGAGCTTCTTCTTGACCGTGATGACCATGACCTTGATTTGTCATGAGCAGGAGTCATGTTACAGTGGCAGTGCTTCCCGGAGCTTCAGATACTGGATGGAAGAGAGCTTCTAGAAATAGTTGCCAAATATGAAATTCATGACCATGATGACTGTGAACGTGATTTTATTTTTTTTTGTTATTAATTCCATGTGATATGATGGAATGCCCTGCCCACTGAGCCAAAGATTATACCTCACTGAGCGAGTACAGGGAGGAAGATGACAGATGACTGACTTCTTGGGAGGGGGGTTCACACAGACAGTATGCAAGAAGTGGCATTAGTGCACTAACGACTGGCTGGCAGATTTTATTTCACACACAGAATTTATTTCACACACCACCTACCAAAGCCATAGGAAGGCATTTTTGTGCCCTGGGCCAAAGACTAATTTTGTGCCCCCCCCAAGAAAAGAGCCGAAGGTCTGGGGGCTTCAAGGCCTCCAAAAGCTCTGAGGGGTTTACATACTCTGTGGTGAGTTTTGGGGCTTTTCTTGAAGAAAAAACATTCTTTTGTTACATGTTCCCTACCCCTAATTTCAGGGAATATTTTGCTCCCATGGAATATGAGATGTGGGAGACTCTGGCTGGCTAGGTGGCATCAGAGTGTGCAGCCGCAATTCTTGTGGATAAGTGACTGACCAATAATGCCATCTACCACCCACCCTATATGATTTCTGAAATATACTGTGAAAGATTGCTACATAAAGCATAGAGGTGTGGCCCCCAGAAGCTCTGAGGGGTTTACATGCTCTGTGGTAAGTTTTGGGGACATAGACAGGATGGAGGCAGTCCAGAGGAGGGCAACTAAATGGTGCAAGAGTCTAACATGTCTCAATATAAAAAAAAACAGGACAAGAGGACACAGCATGAGATTAGAGGGAGGCCAATTAAGGGATAATGTGAGGAAATTATTTTTCACAGAATGGGTGGTGGATGCATGGAACGGCCAGCCTCAGGAAGTGGTGGATATGAATACAGTGCAGGGCATCAAACTTGCATGGGATAGGGTAGGAATAAGGGAGCAATACAGATGATTATGAATAGATAGGCCATTGACAGAGTAAAGGTCTATGGTACATTCATAAGGCAGAAAAAATGGGCAGACTAGATGGGCTTTGCGGTCCTTATCTGCTGTCAGCTCTATGTTTCTATGTAACTTATCTGTTTACCATCAGCCTAGACGGTAGTAGTAGTATTGATCTGTACTTCCCGGGTTGGGTGGGTCTCTCCCAGTTTTGTGTGGGTGGGAGTGAATCAGTTACTGACTCCCTCCCTCCCAGACAAAACCACGAGGGACCCACCCAACCCTTGAAGTACAGTACCAATACTACTGCTGGCACTGCTGCCCTCTAGGCTGATGATAAACAGTCAGATAACTTAAATTACTGGAGTCAGGTGAGGTGACACCACACTAGACTGAAGTGATTACTGGACAGGCTGGCTCTCTGGGACTGGGACTGATGGCACGCCAGTGTGACAGGCAGTCAGTTGTGTATAGTATTATTCTGCTGTCTGCTCAGCTCCCAGAGAAGCCTACTGTATCTATTTCTTGAAAATGCAATGTTCTTTAATAAGCCATACATTGAAAGGACTGGATGCTTCCTTAAACACACAGCTTCCACACAAACAGAATAAGTTTGTGCCCCTTCCCCATTGAATCGAAGGCATGGGGTCAATTTTTTTTTTTTATTTACTTTGTGTGTGTTCAGCAGGGGGTGTACCAACTGCTAGCTGTTTAGAGGAATCCTATCCATCCATTCAGCCCTTCATAAGCTATCATTTGCAGGGGATCCCGACCCTGCAAACCTTACCATCCAGACTCCTGCTAAGCTTTTTTCACAAAAGTACATTTTTTTATGTCCAGGAAAAAAGTTTAATTTAAGAATGAAAAGTCTGCTACCCAGAAGAGTGGTGGACTATCAGGCAGCTACATTAACTGTAAAGGTGTGGCGCCGCACCCTGCACTTCAGTACAATTGCACTGAAGCCCAGGGTGTGGTGCCGCACCTTACAGTTAATGGAGCCACCCAATAGTCAGCCACACTTCCAGGTAGCAGACTTTTCGTTCTTAAATTAATCTTCATTTCTGGACATAAAAAATGCACTTATGTGAAAAAAGCTTATCCAGAGACCAGAGGGTAAGGTTTGCAGGGGCAGGAGTCCCTGCAAACAACAGCTTTCCTTTAAAACTAGTGGGAGAGAGAGAGTGGACATCTGATGCCATGCCAGGTAAACCAAACCCAAACCCCAGTGGACTGTCATTTACATCTTTTGATATTTATTGGTTGATATAGTACTTTGATATGTTCAGTCTAATTCTGTATGTGCACTGACATGCTGTGATGATGGTGTACTGTAATTGTACTGTATGGGGGTGGTGGCACCACTGGCACATAGGGGCTGATGTGTCAGAAGGGAGTAGGGGACTGCTGCAGACTGCCATTGCAATGCATCGCATCCCCAGCCAGGACCTCAGTCAGCTAGGATGCAGTATTTGCTGACTGCAGTGCTCTCTGGTAAGGGTTTGGCCGGGTGCCAGTCCATAAGACACATAATATAGCAGGAAACTGCAAATAAATTTCTTGTCAGAGTCAGGACTAGAGTAGAAGGCATGGCTAGTTGGCTTGATCACTGTTATTTGTTTGTGAGATAATAAAAATGCAGTTTCCCTTTATTTAAACAAAACCTCTTATGTAGACATTCAAAGGGAAACTGAATTTTTATTACCTCATCCTCAAGTTACCGTGGTGTTCTCCGTGCTTGACTGTGTGCAGTAAGTTTTTCAGTTTATTTGTTAATAGCCTAGCCCAGCCCTAATAAGCCTATGCCTATATCTTTATTCTCCGATTAAAATGGGGGTTAGCCAACCACCAGCCTTTTAAAACTGGTGCTTAGTTTGTGGTCCCAATCCAGTCTAATGCTGAGTGAGTGATTGTCTCTCCATCTGTGCCAGCTGCCACACATATCACCCTTGGGATGGTCCCCGCCCAGTACAGTTTCCCAAAGGGGACTACAAAATCAGAAATTCAAGGGGGGGGGGGCAGCTGAAGGATTCAGTGAGGACTTTGTTGTATGAGCTGTGATACAGCACCTCCCAAGGTGGACAAGAGTAGTCCTATGTACATCCTGTATGGGTACCCAGTCATGTTCCTCTCATCCCACTCGCATCCTCAAGTAACATAGTCTAGAAATATGATATGGCCTTCAGTTGGCCCCCCACACCGTCTTTTAATAGACCACCAATCAACCCATATGAAATTATTTGATTGGGGGGAAGAGACAATGTAATGCTGGACTCCAAGGGAAAGGGTTCCAATTTCCACTGGCACAGTTCATAATAGCTAGTCTCCTGCGAGCTCCTGCACTGACACTTATCTTTTGTTAGTCTTCCCTTCCCTGACCTGACATCCCAGTGCTAGTCTCATTATTGTTCATGGACCAAAGACTCAGCCAGCGGTCTTCTCCCGGTCCAAGTCCTTAGTCCAGCAACATTTAGGCGGCTGCCTTAAGCAGCTCTAGGACATTGCCAGTAATGTCACGACAGAATAAGTGTCCAGAGCAGCGCATTCACTACAGCAGGGCTATCCTACAAAGGGTAGAAAAATGTTTATTATCAAGTGCCCTATCCCTAGGTGTTAGGGGAGGGTGATATAACAATAAATACAATCCCCAAAGATGTCAACAACTTTAAAAGATATATGAGAATAAATATAGGAATTATATAAATTATACTGGGTAGGCCTGATTAAATAAATAGATTTTAAGAGTGCACTTATGACCTCTAGCATGATGACAGAACAAGCACTACTAGTACTAGATAATGAATTCTGGAAGAGTGGAGCTGCAGTGACTCACACTAAATGCACTGAATCATTCCTTGTCTGCCTGCTCCAGCTGTAGTCTGATGAGCCTCTTGGTGGCAGAAGCATGGTGGGATTAGAATACCAAAACCACCATCACAGGATTTAACAAGCTCTCCACTCATCCCCGTGACTCACATATCTTTTTGGGAAGATGTGCAGGATCTGAGAGAATAGAGCTGTTCTGGTCCTCTGTGGCTGTTGGCTCAACAGCCTCCTCCATTTTTTGCAAGCTTTTATTTTGTTAACTAAAAAAGTTCATATTGGGGCCCAATTGTGGACATCATCCATGACTGGGCCCAGTAGGGCTTTGAATTAACTCATCACTTCTAAAGACCATGTCTGCTGTGCTGGGAGACCTAAAAAAGTGTCCAGTAATTGGATCCCTTGTCTCCTACTAAAGAAAAACAAAGACTCATGTGAGAAAGTGCCTGATCAGACAACAGTGTTTTTACTCATATCAAATTAACCACTCAAGTAAGTAGTGGGACTGATTTTTCTAGGCCAGCAATTTGAGTAAAGACAAGAGCTACAGCGCACCGGCACTGCTCAGCTGCTGCTTATCTTGCTGTGGAGAGGAGACTGTGTCTCTGGCTGGCTGCTGGAGCCTGGAGGCATGAACCAGCCAGAGATCGCAGAGGCAGAGCACTGGAGAGGTCCCAGCCCGGGCCCGCGACTCCTGCCTGGGAATCGGGACTGGCGTGGGCCAAGGAGTCATAATTTGTACATTTCCATCAGACTCTGATGACAGGACCGGGCACCGGGATGGATTATAACCCTCCCCCCCCCCAGATGAACTAAAGGAGGAGAATGTGGACTGGACTTATTCAACGATCATCACCATCTGATTCCAGGCACTAGGCAGGCTGGCATGGGCGGCGGGGCACAGCACAGTCAGGGACTAAATTAAAAGAAGAATGATGCAGACAGCAGGTCATTAATAAAATTATGTTTCAATTCGAGACTGCCCCCGCCCCCCCACAAGCAATCAGTCATGTTTGCCATTGCGTTGCCTTACACAATAAAATCTATGTCCCTCCCAAGGTTCGCTCTGCCACTCATTCCTTCACTTTGCTTCAAGTAACTCTACCTCTCTACTCTACTCTACTCTCTGTATGTCTACTACTACTAACTGTCTACTCTGTTTTAATGTTTTTTATTTTTACTTTTACTTTTTTTTTCCTAACTTTTACTCCGTCCAGTCTCTCTACTGCTACTACAGTGCTTGCTTCTCTCACAACCACATGTGCTCTGCGGTTTGCCCCTACCTTTTATACTGTCTGTAAGGGTGCTTGGGACTGTGGCACAGTGGGCGCACCCCACATGACTTTTTCACAAACAGATACAGCAACCATGTGACCCCGCTGCGGTCCTGTCCTTCCATGGATCAGATGCACACCCCTGCTAACAGGCATAAGTAATTACAGTGCTTAAAAAATATATATAAAGCTACAGCTGCTGTGCAAATTAATTAATTTGAGTGAGAAATTGTGCCACTAGTAAGCTTGCGCCCGGGGCGGGTGCACCACCCACCCCATCCTTGCTATGGTACTGCCACCTACACTAAGGGTGATGCTGTATGCACTGCTGCTAGTATACCCACAGAGATTTTGGGGGACCCTGCCTGACCTAACCCTCTCTGACAGTGCTTTTTCCTTTCAAGAAATTTTTTTCTACATATTATTCCACGTGATATGACGTAATGCCTGCCCACTGAGCTGAAGCTTATACCCCACTGAGTGAGCATAGGGAGGAAGATGACAGATGACTGAATTCTTGGGGGGGGGGTTAAACAGACAGTATGCAAGAAGTGGCACTGGTGCACTGACAACTGGCTGACAGTCTTGGCAGATTTGATTTCACACGCAGTATGTCTTTCATACACTACATAAGCTATGGACGATGCTGCAGGCACTATTGTTGGTATACCCACAGAGATTCTGGGGACCCTTCCTTGCCTAACCCTCTCTGACACAGTACTTTTTCCCTTCTAGGATTTTGTTTTATTTTTTTTCTTTATTCCACATGATATAATGGAATGCCCTGCCTACTTAGCCAAAGCTTCTACCTCTTTGAGCGAACACAGGGAGGAAGATGACACATGACACTTCTTTGGGGGGTCACACAAACAGTATGCAAGAAGTGGCACTGGTGCACTAGAAAATACAAAATCACACATGCCCCCACAATGCAAAGCATCATGGGCTGCATATGCAAATCACCACAGAATGTTATGCTGGTCCAACTTTAAGCAGACTGGTGCACTGACAACTGGCTGGCAGCCTTGGCAGATTTTGTTTCACACACCACCTATGCTACAGGTGTTGCTGCAGGCACTGCTGATCTATCTAGTGTAGATGCTACATGTGCAAATGGCACTAGTGCAGTGGTTGCTAACTATAATAAGGTCATGTCTGTGGAACTCATTGCACTCGCACTGGTCCATGTACAACCCAGATCTTCTCACTTGAGGTCTTCCTGGTTTGACAGCGAGTTCAAGGTGATGAAGATTAGGGGTTGTAAGTTAAAGTGTTGCTGGTGGAGGACCGGTTTGGAGGAGGATAAGTTGGCACTGCATTCTCACTACAGTGAGTACCAGAGGGCAATCAACCATACAAAGGCTGAGTTCCTGTCCAGAGAGATTACTGCATGGAAAAACCAACCAGCGGTACTTTTTTGGACTGTAGACAGGCTATTACATCCGGTCTGTCTGCAGCCGAAAAAGGTTTTTTCTGTCACTTTGTGTGATGAGTTTGCTCAGTTCTTCACTGACAGAGTGTCCTCTGTTCAGCAGGGAATTCTGCCAATGAGTCATTCCATGACTCACAGTGATTGCCTTGGAAGTAGCAGAGGAAAAAGTAGGGGACAAGTATAAAACCCTGGAGTACTCCAGTGAGTACTGGTAGGGCAATAGAGGAATGTTTCCCAATTATCCCTCCTTGGTCTTTCAAGTGAAACTACCCTCTGGTTTCAAAGCTACCTCAGTAACCGGACCCAACAGGTCAGGATTGGTGAATTCCTCTCGTCATCCCTACCAATCCACTCTGGAGTACCCCAAGGTTCTATCCTGGGTCCCTTATTATTCAGCATATTCATGAACAATCTCCCTGCCTCCTGCCATGACAGAATGTTACTGTATGCAGATGATGCAGTAATCTTCACTTGCCACACCGACCCCACCTCCCTTCAGTCTCAACTACAGAAAAGTTTCACAGAAGTGGAAGACTGGTTTTACTCACATAAACTCATCCTTAACCACAAAAAAACTAAAACAATGTTGTTCCGTGGAACCCACAAGTACAAGGACCATGAGCTCATAATTAACAACCACGAAGGCGTCACTCTTGAGCAGGTGGATATGTTTAAATATCTGGGCCTGAACCTTGACTGCTCCCTCTCATATACCAAACACATTGACAATATCGCTAAAACTGTGAACTCCTGTATAGGGCTACTCTACAAGCATAAACATTGCCTAACGGCTGAAGCCTTGAACCTCGCTATCCAGAGCTCTGTTATCGTAACTATTGACTATGGACTCGTTATCTATGGATCCGCTACTGATACTGGACTCCGGCGCATAGCTGTAGCCCTTAATAAGGCATGTAGACTTCTTATTTCAGCTGCCCACCTTTCTCACATGTGTGACATTTACGAGCAGGCTAACTGGCTCCAGCTATCCGGCAGGCTAAAGTACCAGACCTGCATCCTAGCTAAGAAGACATCACTGGGCCTTATGCCCCCTGGAGTCCAATCAATATTGACCCCGCAGCATGTCCGCCGCCTAACTAGAAGATCAGACAGTCTAACCTTTACAATACCTCACTGTCGGACCTCTCAAGCTCAGCGTTCTTACCTTGTCAGAGCCTCCACCTGGTTCAGCTTGCTACCTACAGAAATCTCCAACATTGCCATGATTGCTGCTTTTAAGTGTAAACTGCGTCAACACCTCGTGGCTAGTGCCTTCTGTGATTGCTTCTTATAATCCCCTCCAGGCAGACTACCCTCAAGCATCCCTCCTCACTGCCTCAGCTCCTCCTCCTCCTCTCCTACCCCCCATTACTGGGTATAGGATGAATCTGTCTCCTTTTCATCCCCTTCTTTCCTCCGCCCTTGCTGTTTCCCATCTACCACAGACCCAACGCAATGCCCTCCCCATTTCTCCCCTCCTCCCTCTCTCTCTCTCTCCCATACCACCCCCTCATCACCACTCTTCTTTCTCTTTTCCCACTAACCCACTCCTAACAAAGCTTCACTAAGCTGCCTATGACTTGTACTGTATAATTAACTCGCAACACAATTCCTTGACAATGCCTGTGGCTGCTATTATTGTAACCTTATTTGTCTTTTTTTTTTGTAAGTCCCATTGTAATGATCATGTTATGTTTTGTACCTTATTGTCCTTATTGCCTTGACATGGAACCTTTGTAAAAGAGCCCTCGGCTCAAAGGTGTAATCCGAAATACAAATAAATAAATAAATAAAATATTATGACAGACTGAGACCTGATATAGCTATACATATCATGGGGTGAGAGCTTTCTTAGTAGAATATCCTGTGTTATTTCCACTGGAGTGAGAATAAATCCTGATGACATTAGCAGAGTGAGGATATCGACAATTATATAATGGTAAGTTAAATCCTGGCTTCTGATTGACTACCTATCAGGATTTACAATGTGTAAATCCTAATAGTACCCCATGGGAAAAAGTGCCAGCTGAACACCCACCTGATCCCCACGTGGTATCAGTACGAACACCCCACTGGCACCTTTCAAACCCTCGATATGTGAAGTCACAAATTCAAACAACATCCTTGCTAACCCAACTAGCAACAGTGGAACACTATAAAAATCCTGCCCTGAAGCTCCGTACAAACCAACTGCTGTTTTATTTAAAAAATGAATATGTTCCTCCTTGTCCCCTGTATTTACATCTCTTCGCCCTCTGCTTCCACAACAGCCAAACATCTGAAACCAGTACAGTGCTCACAAGACGGTTCACAGTGAGATCCATGACCGTTGCTGCACCGCGAGTTTCAAATACATGAAAACGTCGTCACCTGCCATCTCCTGTAACTCTCCCTCGCTCCAGTTTCATACCCTCCACCTTCTCTTATAGTATCACACTAGCTCCATTCAAAGAAAAAATAAAGATTTTCCTCACAACACCATGCAGAGAACTCATTCTTTGATGCATTCGGCACCAACATTCACATCACATGCTGCCAGTGTTGGGTAAGTTACTTTTTCTTTTACTTTTTCTTTATTTTAGAAACTTGATCCAGGAAGCTCTGTTTTAGGAGGCAGTATAGCGCAGTGGTCTAAGGCTCTGAGCTGCAAATCTGGTGACATCCAGCAGACCAGACCTGGGTTTGAATCCCACAGCTTCCAGTTGCATACTGCGTGACCCTGAGCAAGTCACTTAACCTCTTTGTGCTCCCAGGTCGCTCCTGTAAAAAAGCTTTCAGCTTAGTGTGCTATACCTGGTTAAACAACTAAATAAAAAAAAAAAAAAAAAGTTCTGTGCAGTCACTAGCAAGGATGGAGAAGTACTAGAAAAAGTAATACAGTTACTTATTTCTTTTTATACAAAAACAATACAAAAATAATAAAAATCTATAACAGATGACATTTATTTGAAAGTAATAGGTTAGTTACTAGTTACTTTCAAATAAATGTAATCAGTTACAGTTATGTATTTATTTTGTATAAAAAGACATAAGTAATTGTAACTCTAAGGTGTATTACTTTTTCCAGTACTTCTCCATCCTTGCTAGTGACTGCACAGAGCTTTCTGGAACAAGTTTCCAAAAGTAATAGAAAGTAATAGAAAAAGTAACTTACCCAACACTGCACGCTACAAGACAATGGCGCTATAAGCAACCAGTTCTTACTTTTGTACTCTTTAAAAAAAAAAAATGACTCCCACACTGCCTCAGCAAAAAAGCAAACATGACACTGTGCAGCATTTGGACCTCAGAACCAGCTACCAAGTAAGAATTATTTTGTATCACGAACAAATAAATTCACTAAAAATAAAAAACTCTTCATTGTTTCCCCCCCCACAAAATAAAACAAAACAAAACAGGGTCATCGCATGATCATAGTATACCCCTTGACAGTGTGGGTGATGCCAGGATTTACCCAGGATACAACAGGTGTGTTGCTGGTAACTCAGCTGCACCTCATGACCAAACAACACACCAGGCATGGGTAAATCCTGGCATCACCCACACCCTCTCATTGTATATTGCTTAAATATCCACACTCTGCTGATGTCACCAGAGTGAGAATATCTTCACTGCAGCTTGCATTCTAAATGAAACTGCTTCTGAAAACAGTTTCTCTTTCTCACTGAAACTGCAACTTACTCAATTAGCTTTGCAAAACACTCTCACCTGTGTCCCATTGTGTTTCTAACACTCCTAGCCCACTACGACGCAGATCTCACCTTCAAAACAGCCTGCATTCTAAATGAAACTCCTTCACAAAACAATTTGTCTTTCTCACTGCTGCCTGCAACATACTCAATTAGCATTGAAAGAACACTCACCTGTCTGCAGTCTTTCTAAAACTCCCAGCACATTACTGTGCTAATTTCAACTTCGAAACAGCCTGCATTCTAAATGGAACTCTTTCACAAAGCAGTTTCTCTTTCTCAGTGCTACCTGCAACAGTGTCTCTTTCTCACTGAAGCCTACAGCTTACTCAGTTAGCTTTGCAAAAGACACCCACCTATGTCTCATTGTGTTTCTGACTTCCAGTCCATTCAGAACAACACACACACACTCACACCACACACAGAAAGAGCAGAAAACAGAAAAAATGTTCCTAAAGCTCTCATCTCCATGGTATAAATCGTATACATGATGTATAGATCATGGGATATGGAAAATATTCTCAGTCCTGCAGAGTGAACTGTGCATTCTCACTCATGACTTCGGCACTCGTGAGAGTACAGAGCTCACTCTGCAGGAGTGAGAATAATTTCCATATCCCACTTTAGGCCATCATGTATCCATATATATATATATATATATATATATATATATATATATATATATATATTTATAAAATGGGGTGGTAAAATCATAGAAATTCCAGTAACATGATTGGACAGAATGCATCACATGACCGTGCATTATTTCCCAACGACCGCACGCCTCCCAGTACGACCGCACACCTAAACTACTTTCCAGCCCTCAAAACCTTCTCACCAGCAGTGAGATCACTCCACGCCTAATGCAGTTAAGCAGCCACATACAACACACACACACACACACACACACACACACACACACACTGTTACTACTGCACACTGTCTCGCCACCCTAAATTCTAAAAAAACAACATAATGCAGCCCATTTAACAGAAACCTGTGTATAAAAAAAAAAGACAAACTACAGTTCTCTTACTTCCTACTCTCACTTTCAGTTAAAAAAATCTCCCTTTCTACACAGACTTGCCCGATCGTTCACCACTTTCACTTTTCCTACCTGAAGTATAGCGTGACCGAGCGGTGCGCATTGCAGGAAGTGAGAAGCTGTTACGAGTTGAAAGTAAGTCCTTTTGAGTTAAAAGAAAGATAAAAAGTGTTTTCCCTGCTTTGACTTTCCCTTAATTTAACTAAAACAAGCTGCAGAGTGTATGTACAACGGAGCGAGGAGACGCCGAGTGAGTCGGCAGCTTTACAAAACCAGGCATAAGCCAGGCGGTGTTGCTATGACAATGCTATGCTATGCGTATATCAGAGCGCGACCGCACACCCTAGAGTGGTATATCTATTACTTATATATATATATATATATATATATATCTATATATATATAGATATATATATATATATATATCAAATCAAAAGTGCTTGCACATAAAACCATATAAATAAACATCATAAAACAATCAATTTCCAGCCTGAACAAATGTAAAAAAAATGGTAAACTAAAATCATACACCAGGAATAAGATCATGTACCAGAATCTGGGAACACCTGGCTAAATAAGTGTGCTTTTAAGGCTGTTTTAAAACTCTGGATATTTAGGCACTCTCAAACCTGAAGAGGTAGAGAATTCCACAGGGTAGGGGCTGCAAAAGTGAAAGACCGAGCCCCAGATGTCTTTAAATGCACCCTGGGAATCTTCATCAATCCCTCATCGGTGCAGTGAAGTGGGTAGAGGGGGCAGTAAGGACGAAGGAGATCTTGCAGATAATGGGGTCCCTGTTCATGTAGGGCTTTATACGTCAGCAAACCAACCTTGAAAGTGATCCTCCACTCTACTGGCAGCCAGTGCAGTCTGCGCAGCACAGGCATAATATGACTGGTCCTGGAAGTCAAAAGTCTGACCGCAGCATTCTGCACTAACTGCAAGTGGCGAATATCAACCCCCGGTAGCCCTAGATAAAGGGCATTGCAGTAGTCAAGGCAGAAGGTCATGAAGGCATGGACCAATGATGAAAGGTCATCAGGAGTAACCAGATGCTTCACCCAGATGATATTCCTCAGATGGAAAAATGAGGTCTTAATAACAGCTGACACCTGAGATCTAAGCATCAGGAGCTGTCAAAAATAATGCCCAGGTTCAGCACCCAGTCTGAGGTAGTCAGCTGAACACCCCCGAGCCAAAGTCCAGAGGGCTGTCCTGCTGACAAACACACCTCTCGACGACCTGGGTCCACAACCAACACCTTAGTCTTAGGGTTTGGGTTCAGGTTCAACCACAGCCAGCTGACACTCATCCAGTCCTGGATCTCAGAGAGACAGTTGTTAAAAACGAAGAGGAAGGCATCTTGCCCGGGCACAAAGGACATGTACAGCCGAGTATCATCTGCATAGCAGTGAAAACTCAGCCTGTACCACCTAATGATATTTCCCAATGGCAGCATGCACACTGTGAACAACATGCATGACAAAATGGAGCCCTACGGTACCTCACAAGATAGGGGGAGAGGAGCTGATGACTAAATCCCAGATACCACTCTCTGAGTCCTACCCTTGAGGAAGGATTGGAATCATCTGAGGACCACACCAGACAGTCCACAGATCAACCACAGGTGCTCCAGTAGCACACCATGGTCCACAGTGTCAAACGCTGCAGAGAGATCAAGGAGGACCAAGATGGAACAAGTCCTCCCATCTCTATCAAGAGATCATTTAGCACCCAGACAAGGGCCGTCTTGGTACTATGTCTCCTCCTAAAGCCGGACTGGAGAGAATCATAGACATTGTGAATGGATAAATGACCATCCAGCTGCAGCGCAACCAGCTTCTCAATAACCTTACCCACAAAGGGCAGGTTAGAGACAAGTCTGTAGTTAGCCAAAGAGTATGGGTCAAGGGAGGATTTCTTAAGGAGAGGTCATACAGCCACCTCCTTTAGGGGGTCTGGGAAGTCCTCCCCCTCCATTGAGCTCCAGACTATCTCAGCTAGGACAGGGCCGATCTCATCAACGCACACTACAAGAAGAAATGTTGGGCCCAGCTCCAAACTACAACAGGTTGGCCACAAAGTCTGGATGATCCTCATGACGTCCATTAATTCCTGCCGGCTAAAGTCAGACCAAGCAAACCGGGTGTCCACAGCCCCCAGCTGACCTCCACAATACTCAATAGAGGGAGCTGAACAGATCCCGGACCTGATGGTGACAACCTTATCTGCAAAGAACCAAGCAAATTCATCACATCTCCATTGTGAAAAAGCTCTACCAGGTTGAAGACAGATTGGATTGCACAATCTGTTAACAGTCCAGAAGAGCTGAGCTGGTCAGTTCTGTGCAATGGCAATCTTCGTGGACAGGAACTGTGCCTTCTTACAGGTGATTGCCGATTGATAGACAACATAATTGTCCATCATTCTAAGTCTGTCACCATCCAGGCCTGATTTCCGCCAGCACCTCTGTAATCTTCATCACTCTCTCCTCATCTCCTTCAAGGTCCCATCAAACCATGGGGACCCTGGACGAAGAGTGAGAGGATGAATCTGACCAGGAGCTATGAAGTCCAGGGCCCCTGTTACCACCTTATTATAGGCTAGTACTAGATTCCCTGGATCCATGCATTCACTCGATATGCCTGATAGGTCCAGCACCGCCATCAGACCATTTGGGGTCATGCCCCTCAAAGGGCGGTACTGGACCATCTCCATAGGGGCAGACCCATTGGGGGGAGCCACAAAACTGAACCCTATGGTGTGATGGGCAGACCAACCGACTGGCTCTGCCACCACATCAAAGATCTCCATCTCTAAGAGGAACACCAAGTCGAAGGAGTGACCACAACTGTGGTTCGTGGAGGTAATAACCTGTGTAAGGCCCAACAAAGTCATTAGTTGGAGGAAGTCCTGTCCAAATTGCGAGAGTTCATCGTCGACCCCGACATTGAAATCCCCTAGAATTAACCATCTGGAGGATCCCAAGACCTCGTCGATGATGAAGTTCGTGACTCCCTGCAGGAAAACTTTCCCATCTCCGTGTGGATGGTAGATGAGAAGTATCCTGCCCTGTACACCCACGCCCACGATACACTCAAAGGAGTTGGTGGTCCCCACTGGTACATCCAAAAGGCCTAGTTCCGATCTAAAACAGATGGCTACACCCCCACTCCACCAATCCATCCTCTGGCGGTGTATCACTGAGTACCCAGCTGGAACTGCTGAAGCCAGAACAGGGCCAGTATTTCCATCCAGCCAGGTCTCGGTGATGCAAGCCAGATCTGATGACGCAACAAGACCCACTATTAAAGCAGTCTTGTTCATGATAGATCTGGCATTGCATAACACCGCCCGAGTAGGATGAGTGATCGAGGAAGACCGTGTCACTTGCCTGCAAGAAGCAGAACCCTTGGGTATGGGAAAAAGGCAGGGAGGACCCCTTTCCTGGACCCATTTCTCCCCAGGGTGTCTCCTTGTTCCCACAACCCCAATCCACCCCCCCATTCACCCACCAGGCCCAGCACCCTCACCCTTCTTCCTCCTTCTCACTATCCCCAAAGCACAACATTTCCTATAGGCTTCTGATGATAAGGAGGGACAGTTAAAAGAGTGGAGGTCCCTGAGTCTGGAGGGGGACTAGTGCCTGACCATCTGTTCATCACCCCAGCACATATCTGTCAACAACAATACACAACAAATAAACAGTGATCCACAACATAGACCCAGTCACTTTATAAAATACATATAATTCAATTGTATTCTACACAAACCCTAATCCTCACTCCTAACCAGACTCACATGCACACACACACTCACACCCCAAACTTCATTTATATACAAGTAAACAAATTCCAAATCCCCACCCAGCCACAAACCCCAAACAGCAAACCCCAAATCCTAATATGAAAAAATAAAAATAATGTAGAATATAAAACGTCTTATAACAGCATGCAGATTCATGGATAAAGAGAGAAGTCATTTTGAGTCTCTCAATTTGAGTTTATGAGGTCCGTACAGCTCCCATCTCTTCAGGAATAAGTCAGGGAAAGCTTAGCCAAGTCCAACTCTCACTTAGGTATGGTAAAAGCTACTTGAATTAACAGAGAATAAAACTGCAAAGGCACTCTCACTGCCAAATTTTAGCTATAGAAGGTCCAAAAAAATATAAATAAATAACTGACCGACCTGTGTATCCAAATAAGTCTTTTATGAAAATCCAGCTTCTCAAAATCAGTAGATTTTACAGGGGTCTCCTAGATGTAGATTCTTCATACTCAACCAACCATAGCATGGACTCTTAAATGGCAGCTGTCTCCACAACCATCCCAGACCCAGCTAAATGCATCAAATTATGGAGAAAATGAGGAGAGAACCCCCCCAAGCAATCGCCCAGGAGGCAGCCATCTCAGCTCACCATACCCAACACTACAGCTCCCAATCCAAGTTGGACCATCAGCTGACCCCTCGAGAAGCTTAGGAGAGACAGCACCCCACTGCCCACCCTTCAGCAGATCCAATGCCAGTATCCTCTGTGCAGACCCAGCAGCAGCTATGCAACCACTCCCCCAAGCAGGCCACGGCAGGTCTTCCTCGTAAACTCCTATATGGCCCCTGTAGATTTAATAAATACCTAACTTTTGGGACTTCCAGCACTCACACAGTCCATCGTTGGAGGAAGGACCAATGATGTACCAGTTCCAATCCATCGACCAAATGCTTCCAGAGGTATTCTGTATCCACAAAGCCCCACTACAGTAGTTCCTCCTCAGTACCTCCAATACACTCCAAATCTTCTCTCTCCTTTACCATTCAGGCAGGTAAGAAATCCACAGGCTCAGAACAACTCAGAGCACACTGGTTAGGACCTTCTCATAAAGTATATATGCTCCAGCATATTTGATTGTAATGCTGGAGCCAACACGAAAGTCTGAAAACAGATTTGTGACTCTGTATTTCTTATCAGTTCCTAAATCCCGAAGACACATCCTAAGCTCACTTACTCACTCGCTTGCTCTATCTACCTGCCGCTAAACTAAAAAAGCTAAAAACTAACACAAAAATTAACTAACACAAAACATAAACATAAAAATAAACTAAAAACTCAAAAAAACTTAAAATATAAAAACTACTGCTGCCGATGATGATAGCTTAGCCCAGCATGGCCACCATCTTGCATACAATCCAGTGATAATAAGGCATGCTGTTTTGCACCTGTTTTATATCTATCTATAAATATATATATATTTTTTTCAGTGGGGTGGGAGCTCCAGGCTGATGATAAATCCTGCTGTTTTCACTGCAGTGTGATAAATGGTGATGGCATTAGCAGAGTTAAAATAAATGCCATTTATACATACTCTGATGATGATGTCACCACTCACTCACTACAGCCTACATTCTAAATGGAACTGCTTCATAAAACAGTTTCTGTTTTCACTGCTACCTCTAACTAACTCAATTAGCATTGCGAAGGACACCCACCTGTGTCCCATAGTGTTTCTGAGACTCCCAGCCCATTACTATACTGATCTCAGCTTCACTACAGCCTGCATTCTAAATGAAACTGCTTCACAAAAAAGTTTCTGTTTCTCACTGCTACCTGCAACTTACTCAATTAGCATTTCAAAGCACATTCACCCATGGCTCATAGTGTTTCTGGGACTCCCAGCCCATTCAGAAAAACACACACACTCTCAGACCACACACAGAAAGAGCAGAAGGCACACAGAAACAGGTAAAGAACATATAGGAAAACATAACAATATTGCTGGAGCTCTCACCCCCATTGTACTGTATAAATAGCACATATGATGTGCAGATCATGTGCTATGGAAAATATTCTCACTCCTGCAGAGTAAGCTCTGGATACTCTCACTTGTGCCGTCGGCACTCATTAGTATATAGAGCTCACTCTGCAGGAGTGAGAATATTTTCCATATCACACTCCTGCCCATCATGTATCCTATTTATATGTATATCTACAGTAAATATACATATATACCATAGTTAGGGCTGAGGAGCCATTTACATGTTAAACCTAAACTTTTGCACCTTAATAACTTTGCAACCATTCAATGGATTTGCCTGAAATTTGGAATACATGATGAAGAACCATACATCTTGGGATTTGCCAACTTTTGTACTGTTTAGATATACAGCTGTGGAGTTTTTAAGTGTGATCTGTATGCGCATTTACACTTTTTTGGAATTCTTTGCTCGTCCCTACAGGTCGCACGGTTTGCGCGACCAGCCTGAAAACTTCAGGGAACATGTGGCCGGGGTCCTCGATGTGCCTTTTGAAGATTTTGTGAAAAAATATTAAACGGTTCAAAAGTTATTCAAAAAACTATTTCCCATTAGAAGTCAATGGTAAAAGTTAACAAAAAGTTTGACAATGTCACGAATGCACTTTTTAGTGTCACAAATGGCCCTAGTAGTGTCGCAAATCTGCCATTTTGTTTTCAGTTAGTGATCAGAAAAATGCTTGGCATTTAAATTTGGGACCCTCTAGCAACACAATTCATTTTGTGTTTACCTAGTCAGACCCTGAGGATGCTAGGCATGTCTTTATTTTGAGGTTAAACACCCTAGAAATATGTTTTTTCAATTTCTGGAAAAAGCAGTGTCACAAAGAAGTGTCGCACTCACGAAAGTGTCACAAATGCTTGCGAAAGCTGTCACAAATCACGACACTACTTTTTCAGACTATGGCCAAAATGACAGCAGTTCTTTGCCACCCTGCTGCAAATGAACGGTTTGGTCTTTTGGGCTGAAATTTGGAAGGAAGGCAGCCAACATCTCACAGATGTGCCTTTTGTGGTTTGGTAACAAAATATTGCATGGAAGCAAAGTTATGGTACTCCAAAATTGGGACTTTTTCCCATAGACTAACATTGCGGCGTCCGCTGCATGACAGGAATTCTTTGCCACCCTGCTGCAAAATAATGGTTTGGTGTTTTAAACTGAAATTTGGAGGGAAGAAAGCCAACATCCCATAGATGTGCCTTTTGGTGGTTTGGTGAAAAAATATTACAGGGCGGCAAAGTTATGTCACTCCAAACTTCTCTTTTTTTTCCCATAGGATAACATTACGGCGTTCGCCGAGCCTTTCAGGGCCCGTATCTCGGAAATGGTGCGAGATATGGACTTTTCATCAGAAAAATGCTTAGAGCAAAACTAACCAGGAAAGTCATAAATCATATGATTTTTACATTTTTTTTCTATGTTGTTTGGTTCCTGAGATATAAGCAATTTAGTATTCCAACTCCTCATTTTCTGCTCCGAGACCCATTATTATGCATACATTCTTTGTACTCACTGTCTTTCTCTATGCAGCTTTTGGGAAAAACCAGTCTATGCGCTTACATTACTGTTACTGTTACTGCTTCTGCTTGCGGTTCCGTACCCGTTTCACTTACCGTTCCCGTCTACGCCACCATGTGCGTTATCCTTTGCGTTTTCATTTGCGCTTGCATTTGCATTATTTTTACCATTTGTGTCTACAGTACTGTTTCTCTTTCTGTTCACTTTGCATCACCATGCGCATTATCATTTGCGTTTGAGGGCACCGTGTTACTATGTGACAAGTCATCACGTGATGGGAGCTCCCTCCGCTGCATTACATTCACTATTTCTTGTTATCATTCTCAAAAAGAAGGGAAATTAGAGACAAAAAACTCCATTTAATGCATCAGTTAGGGTTGTTCCACAGCGACAAAATTGAAGAAATTCGGTGTTAGGGTTGAGACCCTTGGACCCCCCAGCCCACCCCAACCGGCATCGAGTGCACATTGGGGTCGTCGATCCTAACTCTCACCCCATTCTCCTATACCTCTGCTTCTTTACACATGTGATGGGGTGAGTTAGGCCGACAACCCCAATGTGCACCCTGATGCGGTTGGGGGTGGGCTGGGGGTCCAAGGGGCTTTCAACTCTAACACCGAATTTCGCTTTTGTCGCTGTGGAACAACCCTAACTGATGCATTAAACTAAGTTGTTTGCCTCTAATATACATATACATACTTGTATATATATATATATATATATATATATATATATATATATATATATATGTATATATATATATACTGCATGCACAGTTGTGCCCCTATAGTTAGGAATGAGTAGCCTGTTTAATGTTAAAAAGCAGCTGACACGAGTAGGAGAACTTTAATAAAACATCATATGTAGACAAAATTCAGCTTGTATTTCACATTAGTTCTGTATTTTGTATCCCCATTCTTTATTACTGAGGTTATTTGTATGAAAATAGGATCTTTGTTTCTGAAGTGTTCATCTATTCCTGTTGCTCTCTACCTACCCAAGGTCATAATGCACTACTTGTGACATCACAGTAACCCCCATGGCAACAGATTTTGATGTCACAACAGAGGATTATGACATGAAGTAGGGAGTAAGCTATAGAGATAGATAAAGTCTAAGGAGTAAAGAGCATGTTTTCATGCAAATTTCCTCAGTAATAAATAATGAGGAGGATGAATCTATAGGATAAAATATGAAATGTGAGTTGAATTATACCTAAATGTTATATTTTTCAAAGTTTTCTTTGAGGTGTCAGCAACTCTTTAAACCTCAAATTTTGCACTTTAATAAGTTTGCAACCGATCAATGGATTTGCACAAAATTTGGTATACGCTGTCCTGTGGGGGTAAATCTCTTGATGTGGCCAGCTTCTTTCTGGTCGGGTGCATGGATTCTGAAATAGTGCTAAAACCTTAAAAGTCATCTTTTTTTGTAGTTTTTCCTCATCACCTTGCATTCACATGGTGTGGAATTTTGGTGTGATTTTTTTTTTAATGGTATATATATTAGAGATGATATCAGGGCTATGGAGTGGCAAGAGGGGTTGGGTGACTGAACTACTGTGGGTCACAGGGCACACTGGGCAAAGGGACGGGGAGTCCCTAAGGCTAGGTGTAGTATATAGACCACCTTCACAGGGGGAGGAAGAGGACAGACAAATGGCTCAAGCAATAGAAAGGATGGCCCTCAAAGGAGAAACACTGCTGATGGGGGGCCTAAATCTCCTGGACATGGACTGGTCCATCCCGGAGGCCACCTTGGTGAGGAGCAGGGGAATTCTGGAGATGCTGCAGGGTGCATTCCTGAAGCAGTTCATCAAGGACCCAACAAGGGGCAACAGCCTGCTGGATATGGTCCTAACAAATGGAGAGGGTGTGGAGGAGGTGGAGGTGGGATAGGCACTGGTCAAGCTAATTTCTTTCAGTTTTTTAATACTATTAAACTCTTCAACCCCCCAACTACCTTGTACTCATTTTGACCTTGCTTACTACTACCAACTCTACCATGTGGCTTGCACTGCTAATACTAGCCCCCCTCTTCTTGCTAGGGGAAGCACCACATATCCCCCAATAAGGTGAGTCAGAACCACCTCTTATCAGGCTTCTCACCTCAGCCACCACCCCTCCCCACCTCCTCCATTGTGCCACCCCACTCACTCTACCAATGGGCCATGCTCCCCCGCCAACATATCCCCCTAATGGGGCTGCCATAGTATGGTGGTGGATGCTACTTTGCCTTGCCTCTCCCTCTCTGCAGCACCTACCCACCCCATCACCATACGCTGCTTTCCCCCTTCCTACTAGCACCTAAGTTGGTGAAGAAATGACTAAAAATGGCATCCTTGCACATCCTCCTGCTTCTCCTCTCGGGATACGTCCACCCCAACCCTGGACCCACCAAACCACCCCCCAGGTTTACGCTCCAAAGGATCTAATAGTTTCCTCCATTAATATATGTAGCCTCCTCATAAAATTTGACTCTTTTCAGGGCTGGGTTGCCCAGAACCACCCTAATGTCATCTTTGTAGTTGAAACTTGGCTCAACGACTGCACCCCAGACTTCGCAGTCTCACTCCCCTGGTTTACTCTATACCGTGCCGACAGAACCTCTAAAAATGGAGGTGGATGTGCTCTGTACATCCAGGACTCATTATAGTGTCTCGCCCTTCCATCCCCAACCCTCAAACATGGGGCCCAGGCTCTCATTCTGAAAATCACTCTTGCACCTAACAGAGCCCTCCGTTCCTCTCCTCCATCTACATTCCTCCCGCAAATCAGAAGAATGCCTTCCACTCAGTCCTCGCCCACCTCCAGACACTCCCTGATAGGGCTGAAATCATTGCACTGGGGGATTTCAATATAAATTGGATAGCTGACACATCAGCCCCCATTAGGGATGCTGCAGCCTCTCAAAACCTGTCCCAACTTGTGACCACTGCCACTAGAATCAACCAGAAGACTGGTACTGCCACCCTCCTTGACCTTGTGCTCAGCAATGCACCCCACAAAGCAACCCAGGTCAGGGTACTACCCAATGCCCTAAGTGACCACTCCCCAGTGCTTTGTCACTGATCATATATTGTTAGAAAGCCTCCCCCAAAACTGTCCTCCAGCACCACCTCAAACCCGGCAAACTTCAGTCCCTCAGACAGTGTCTTTTAGCTAGTGACTGGTCCCCCTTCAAAACGGCATTGGACATTGACTCTGCCCTCGACTACTTCATCGACACCTTCAACTCTGCCTGTGACCGGTATGCTCCCCTTAGCAAAAAGATAGTTAAAGGCGTTGACACACCTTGGATGTCACAAGCCCTGTTGGAACAGATGCATGAATGTGACAATCTATGGCACATTGCACTGAAAACTGGTAAACCCGCTGATAGACAGTGCTACCAAGAAGCATGTAATAAATGTACTTGAAATATTCGTAAGGTCAAAGTTGAGTATTACCAAACCTCGCTCACTGCCACATGGGGCTTGGAGCGTATGTTATGGGACTCCCTCAAAGAGCTAAGTGGAAAAGCCTCCACAGCACCTTCCTCCAAACTCTGGGCCAGTGGGGCTATCCCCACAGACCCTACCCTGATTGCTAATACATTTAATGCCTTCTTCTCCGACCTTAGTAGTGTTCTCCCCTCCCGATTTCTTCTGCCCCACCACTCCAGCACCACCCTGCTCCCTCTCCACCCCCCATTCTGCTTTAAAGCAATACTGTATCTCAGCACCATGCTGCCCCCATTCTCCTTAAGGCCCTCAGCAAATCACATTTCAACAGCGACACACTAGATCTTAAACTGCTTAGGCTCACCTTTAACAAAGTTCTCCCCCCACTCACCATGCTCCTGAACCATTCCCTTTCGCTGGACCAGTTTCCCTCTAAATGGAAATCTGCCCTCATCACACCCATCCATAAAAGTGGTGACTACACTCAGCCTGGGAACTGCTGCTCCATCTCAATCCTACCTCCCCTCTCTAAAACCTTAGAGAAGATTGTGGCCACCCAGCTTATGGACTACCTTTCCAAATATTGTCTCCTGTGTCCTGAGCAGCATGGCTTTTGCCACAACCACAGTACCACCACAGCCCTTTTGGAGTTTATAAACACCCTCCACACATCTCATGACACTGGCCACATTGCTGGTGTTGTTTTTATAGACCTTTTCAAGGCATTTGATATGGTGCACTACACACTACTCCTGGATTCCCTCACACAAATAGGTCTGTCTCTGGAGTCCACTGGCTGGTTTTCCACCTATCTGTCTCACAGAACTCAAATAGGCAGGGTTGCCCAAACTCTGTTGTCTCCCCTCCAAGTCAGGTCAGGAGTTACACAGTGCTCTATTCTCGGCCCCCTACTTTTCTCCTTGTTCCTCAACTCCCTGCCCAAGGATGGCTCTGGGAAACTACTCCTGTATGTGGACAAAGATTCCATCCTCTACAGTTCCCACTCTGATCCCACAGTTCTCTGTTCCGCAATCCAAAAATGTTTCACAGAAGCTGAATCCTGGTTCATTTGACATAGGCTAGTCTTAAATTACTAAAAAACGAAATCCATGGTTTTTGCCCATTCCCAAAACAAGAACATAGGACAATCCCTACTCATATTGAATTCCTTAAATGACCCCCTTGAGCAGGTTACCTCATTCAAATACTTAGGTATCACCCTAGACTCTGGGCTCACCTACCATGACCACATCCGAAAACTGAGCACCACTGTCAATGTACATATTGGCTTACTTCCCCGGTACAAGCACTGCCTCCTGCCTGAAGCTCTCCACCTAGCTGTCTCAGCATCAATACTATCACTCATAGACTATGGAATCATTATCTATGGGGCAGCTGACAACACGCACATAAACAAAATTAGGCTTGCCCTTAATAAGATCTGTAGATTAGTCAATGGCTGTGGCAGACTCACACATACCTGCACTCTCTACGCCACCACCAGCTGGCTACACTTTGATGGGAGGCTCAAATATCAGACCTGCCTCTTTGCTAAAATAATTACAGCAGGGCTACTCCCACCTGCTTTCACCCCCCTACTCCAGCCACCATTGTCCACCCGCCTCACTCGGCAATTGGCAAAAACCCACTTCCAGGCTCCTTGCTGCAAGACCACCTCTGGTCAAAGAACTTTTAGATACCTGGCACCTAGCTCGCTTAACTCTCTCCCAAACTCTCTCCTCACAGAACCCAAACTTGGACAGTTCAAGTCCCAGCTAAGAGACCTAATCTCTCATGACTCAGTCTGTGATTGTCCTTGATTTCTATCCCTACCCACCCACCCCCATCACTATGGACTTAACTCTGGTCCTGCCAGCCCAGGGCATGCCTATATTTGACAATGAACACCTCAGTCCAGCCTAGGCTTGCAAATAACCACCGGGGCATGGCTGGTGCCACTGCCCAGCAGTGTATGTTTTCTGTTACCTGCTACCAACTGTACTATGTATCTATGCTTGGCAACACTCTGTATCTTTGTATCGCCAGTTGCTCTACTGTGCCGCATGTAACCATTTTGTAACCATTTTTTGTAACTATTGTGTCTTATTGTTGCTATTGTCCCTGATGTCTCTGTTCTTAATGACGTGGAACCATTGTAAAGGAGTCGTTGACTCAAAGGTATGTTATCCTAGGCAGGCCTCAGGTACCCCCTCCCTCTGTCCCTTCTCATGACTTGCCTCAGCGATCAGTCTGCATTATGCTCCTTTGGCACCCTCCACCCCACCCTCCCCCAACTCACAGTCCAGTGAGTTTCTCTAACAGTCACTACTAATGCAGCTGCCTGACCATGCCCCCTCAGACCCACCATTTACTTAAGCATGTCTTCTCCACTCAGCCTTCCCTCACCCCACCATTTATCCCTATACCTTATCACCCTTCTTCTCCCACCCTTCACCTCCACTGCATTACATATCTTTCTCTCTTGTACCTTCTTTCTTCACCCCACTGCTAGCTATTCCCATCCATCTGAACTACTGACAAGTCACTCTGTGACTGCTTAGTCCCCCCCCACCCTCATAATGTGTTTTTCTTGTTATTTTAATTTGTACCTATGTTTTGAGTTATTCTGTAAGTTCTGAAGCCAAGCTGCATCATTCATTGTAATGTACCTTTGCTTTCTCCTAGTGTTCTTTGTTCTGCAATCTATGACGTGGAATCTTTGTAAAAGAGCTTGCACTCAAAGGTCTTTTCTGAATCACTAAATAAATAAATCCGATAACTTCAATAAATAAATTAATAAAATAACGACCACAAAACGGTTAGGCTTAGGGTTAGAGCAGGGAAGGAGGTAACTTTAACCTCTCTACCTCATAGCACTTCTTACCCTTACTATCTCCTTGAGCTCTAATCTACCCTAACAGCCCCCACCTGAGAATTGTTTCATAGACAGTGATAATGCATCCTTCCCAGTCAGGAATTTGCCCTTGCCTTGTTTCACTGCCTATTTGAATCTTCATTGTTGTGACTAATTTTAATAATATTTCTTTGCTGCTTTGCTGTGGTATCTCTTCCTAGACTATGTAGGTTTTCTATGCCTAAAAATTCTATGTGAATTTCATTGATTGTTATTGTCCTGGCTGCATGTATTTATTACTACTAACTGTTCTGACCTATGCTATTTTAATTTCATTGTACTCATGCTATGTAAATGCTATATACCTGTCTTTGATTGTTGTACTCTCCCGGGTGGTGCCTGAAAATAGTAATTTCATGGCTAGTGCACTTACCCGGTTAACAAAAACTAAATAAATAAAGTGCACAATAGCAACAGTTTTGGACTTCAAAAGAGCAGAATTTGACAGGATGAAATGGCTAATGAGGGAGGAAATGAAAGGTACAGAGGGTATAGATGACATGGAGGAACTATGGGGCTTTATAAAAAAAAGGATGCAGAATGAAATAGACTTGTGCATAAGGCAGGTAAGGAAGGACACAAGAAGGAGGAGACCACTCTGGTTCACAAGGGATGTGGCGAGGGTGGTAGGAGACAGGCGGATGGCCTTCAGGATATATAAAAGAATGCAGAAAGAAGAAGACAAGGAAGTCTATAGGGAGAGTAGAAGGCTAGCAGGGAAGGAAATAAGGAGGGCTAAGGCGGAGACCAAGAAGAGAATAGCAAAACACACCAAAAAAGGAGACAAAACATTTTTTATATATGTGGGGGACAGGAGGAAGGCTAAGTAGAGGATTGCAAAGCTGAGAAGAGAGGGTGGGACTCAAATTGAAGAGGACAGTGAAAAAGCTGAAGAACTAAACAAGTACTTTTGCTCAGTTTTCACAGTGGAAGGGGAGGGCAGGGGGCCATAGCTCAGGGGGAAGGGGAAGTGGAACAGAGGGATTGACCCAAGTCCATTCAGTGTTGCGAAGGTTAGGGAGGAATTAGGCAGGCTGTGGGTGGATAAGGCCATGGAGCTGGATGGTCTGCACCCTAGGGTGGTCCAGGAGTTAGGGGATGAGCTGGCAGCCCTGTTGATGAGGCTGTTCAGCCTGTCTCTGGATTCAGGAAGGGTGCCAGAGGACTGGAGGAGGGCAAACGTGGTGCCGTTTCATAAGGGGGGCAGCAGGGAGTTGAAAGAGAATTACTGCCTAGTCAACCTCACCTCAGTAGTGGGGAAGGTCATGGAGACACTCATTAAGGAGAGGGTGATAAAATGCCTAGAGGACAATGGTCTCCTAGATGACATACAGCATGGATTTATGAAAGGAAAGTCATGCCAGACAAACTTAACTGAATTCTTTGACTGGGTGACAGAGGTAATCAATCAAGTGGGGGTGGTGGATGTGGCCTAACTGGATTTCAGCAAGGTCTTTGACACTGTCCCCCACAGGAGGCCAGTGAACAAGTTGGAAAGTGTAGGGATGGGTGATAACATAACCAGGTGGGTGGAAAACTGGTTGGCAGGTAGAAGCCAGAGTGTGGTGATAAATGGGGCTTACTTGGGGACAGGACGGGTGATGATCAGGGTACCCCAGGGGTCAGTACTGGGTCCCTTCCTTTTCAACATCTACATTAGGGATATAGCGGAAGGACTGAGAGGACAGGCCTTTTTGCAGATGATATAGAGATCTGCAATCAGGTGGACTCAGCGGGAGGGTGGAGGACATGAGACAGGACTTGAGGGCTTTAGAAGGATAGGTAGAGACTTGGCAGCTAAAGTTCAATGTCAAAAAGTATGCAGTGATGCACCTGGGGTAAACAACACGAATGCTACACACAGGGAAGGGGGCATTAGGGTTACAGAGCAGAAGATGGATTTAGGAGTAACAGTATCTAGAAGCCTCAAGGTGGGCAACCAATGCAGCAGGGCAGTGGGAAAGGCAAATGGGATGCTGGCATGTCTTAGCAGGGGCATCACTAGCAGGCAAAGCGAGTTACTGATAACCCTTTACAAAGCCATGATGACCTGGAGTATGGAGTCCAGTTCTTTAGGTCGCATCTGCATAAACACAAATCCAAATGATACTACAAACTCTTGTACCAGAGAAAGCATGCAGCACTTCCACGAAGGCGGCTAACCTTCACAAATGCCAAGTCCACAGAAAGAAGTGCGCAAATAAGATTACCACATCAGCTTTTTATCCATTTCGATTTAGTGGAAATTAATAACACAGTTCAAAATATATTCCCAACAGTGCAGGAGACTGCAATTTATTCAAATACTGTTTCCACAAATAAAAATCAAAAGTATAAAGTGGGTGGTAGGGAACCTCTGCAACAAACAAACTACCCCTGCGTAAGGACAAAGACAGGTTGAAGGGGGTTCAGAGGAGGCTGACTAAGATGATGCAGGGTATGTAGAGTAAACCATACGAGGAGAGATGCAGGGAACTGGGGCTGTACTACTTGGAAATGAGAAGGGGAAAGAGGAGACATGACTAAAACATTCAAATATGTCAAGGGGATCAACAAGGTAAAGGCAGGCAGTCTATTCCATAGGAAGGACTGTGCAATAACTAGGGGCATAGTTTGAGACTATGGGGGGGAGATTCAGGGGGGACATGAGAGGACAGTTCTTCACGGAGAGGGTGATGGAGGCATGGAACACACTTCAGGAGGCTGTGGTAGGGGCCATAACAGTGATGGAGTTTAAGATGGCTTGGGACAGACATAAGGGGCTGTGTGGGAACAGGAAAGGGGCAGCAGGAAAGGGGGGCAGAATAATTAAAGGAATGGGAAGGGCAGACTAGATGGGCCTGAGGGTCTTTTTCTGCTGACAAGATTCTATGATTCTATGAACCGGCTTAGGTAACAGAACTGCCATGTTTAGTTTGGTGAAAAAATATTAATTTGGTGCAAAGTTATTATATTTTTAAGTTCCCATTGTTTTCAATGGGAATTCCCCTGTCCAAATTAGAGGGAAAAAGTTTGATCAAGGATTTAACTCAAGAAAAAGGATTCACTCATATGAGATCTGTTCCTTTTGCGTGAGGTAAAAATCCTGTTATGTGAAAGAAAAATCCTTTTTCACGAGCCACCATCTTGTTTTCTGTTTTTCTCAAAAAAAAAAAAAAAAATAAAAAGCCACAAAAATGACATCCAGGAGAGAGACCACCACACCTAGCTGGGTGATCGGGACCCCCTTAGGTGCAATCTGTTCCTCAATGTTGGCGATATGCCCAAGAAATGTGTTTTATTTACTGTTAGGAATCCTTTTTCGTGACCATGTGATATGAAAAAAAGAATCCTTTTTGAATCGGGAGTCACAAAAAAGGATCCTTTATCATGAATTATGTGCCATCCCTCATGCTGTAATGTATTTCCCTGGTGTCTAGTAGCAGTCCCCTTACCTCCCTGTGTTTTTTTAATTATATGTATAGAATCCGACATTGGGATGCCCACCCCCTGGTGTCAGAAGCCCCCCCACCCCACAGCCTGTTGTTGAAATACATGGTAGTGTGATCACATACTAACATACTAATTGCCAGCAGATTAGGCCTTACGGTCTATCGAGTCTGCTCGAACCTCAGATCCCTAGTTGGGTGCCAAGGCCCTTCCCCCCCTTGTGTCCCAGAAACCCCTATCATCCATCTCCATCCCCTGGACCAGGCCATCATCTGATTCATCCACTTTCTGTGTCTGTCCCACCCTCTCTTGAAGCCCTCTACTGTGGATCTCTGAACCAGCTAGCCAGGCATCGCATTCCAAGGATCCACCACCCTCTCAGTGAAAACCTCCTCTTTTTCCCCCCCATTCTTCCACCTTCCAACTTCAAACCATGCCCTCTGGTGATACCTCCCTGCTTTAGTCTAAAGATCCCCTCCATGTTTACCCTATTTATTCCCTTGAGGTACTCAAGACCTCAATCATGTCCCCCTGTCTCCTCCTCTCCAATGAAAAACAGGCAGAGCTCCTCAAGTCTGTCCTCATATGTCAAACCTCTAGTCCTCGTGATCATCTTAGTTGCCCTCCTCTGTACCCACTTCAGGAGCTGTATGTCCCTCTACAAGTGCGGTCTCCAGTACTCTACACAGTACTCAAGGTGTGGCCTAACCAGTCCATTGTACAGTGGCAGAATCACTTCCTTGCTCCTAGAGGTGATCCTCCTTACGATGCATCCCAACATCCTGTTTGCCTTGCTAGCCGCTCTCCTGCACTGCTCAGAGTTATTCATACATGCATCCACCATGACCTCTAGGTTTTTTTTCCCTGTTGAGGCCTCCAGCGCCTCCCCTCTCAGGGTGTACCTTTGTTTAGGGTTTACCCACCCAAGATGTAACACCTTGCACTTGGTGATATTGAAATTTAATTTCCATGTGTGAGCCCAGCTTTCCAGGGTGTCCAGGTCCCCTTCCAACCTCCCCTCTTCCCCCTCAACTACTGCTCCCATCTTGGAGTCATCAGTGAAGAGACTCATTTCACACCCTATACCCTTCCTGATGTCTGATATGTATGCATTAAACAGGATCGGACCCAGGACCGAGCCCTGCAGTACCCCCGCCGACCTCTCTAGGGTTTGAGAGCTCCCCACTGACCACTACTCTCTGGGTGCATCCAGTTAGCCAGTTTTCAATCCATCTGACCATCAAAGGGCCTACTCCCAACCCCGTCAGTTTCTCCACCAGACCATTGTAGGGGACAGAGTCAAATGCCTTGCTGAAGTCCAAGAATAATACATCCACAGGCTTTCCCCTGTCCAGTTCTGATGTTACCCATTCATAGAACTCCACAAGATTAGTTTGACATGATCTACCTGGCACAAACCCATGTTGACGACTATCCAGACCTCCCACCTCCTCCAAGTACACCCCCAATCGTTCCTTTAGTATACTCTCCATTAATTTTCCCACCACCGAGGTCAAACTGATGGGTCTATAGTTACCTGGTACTTCCCTCAACCCCCCCTTTATGGATTGGCACCCACATGTGCCTCTTGCCAATCCCTAGGTACCCTCCCTGTCTCAAGTGACCTGTTGAAGAGCTCCGCCAGGGGTGCAGCCAGTATGTCCGCCAATTCCTATAGTACTCTTGGATGAACACCATCCGGCCCAGGAGATTTATCTTTCTTTAGGACCTTGAGGGCTAACCACACCCTTTCGGTGGAGATAGCATCATCCATCCCCTCCACCTTACTGGCCTTTTTATCCGTATCCTGATGTGACACCCCTGGGGTACCTCTCTCTCCCTCTTGCTCCATTTATGTTGCTCCCCTGATCCCACTCACTACCGCTTCTATCCCCATTGTGCCTTGCTTTGTAGATATCCCATCCCCCTTCCTAGTGAATGCAGAGGCAAAGTACTCGTTTAATACCTCTGCCTGTTCTCTCGCCTCTTCCACCCACCCTCCTTCTGATCTCAATCTGCCGAGATGGCCCTTAGTTTTTCTCCACTCCCCAATGTACCAGAAGAACCCCTTTTCCCCTCCATGTATCCCCTGTGCCAGCCGTTGCTCTTTACTGGACTTTGCCCTCCTCACCATCCAGGTGACTTTTCTAGATGCAAGACGGTACATTTCCTTTTCCCTATCCCCTCTTGTTGTTTTATATGTTTTGTAAGCCGGCTTCTTTTCTCTGACCACTACCTGAACCTCACTGGACTGCCAGCATGGTTTATGCGACTTTGCTTCCTTACGTTTCACCTTAGCTCAGGTTCTGACTGCCTCATGAAGTCCCCATTTTATGATCTCCCATCTCTTTTCCACATTTGTCATTGGTCTAATCCCCTTCAAGTGATCCTTGAGAATATTTCCCATGCCTACAAAGTCTGCCCCCCTCAAGTCCACTGCCAGTGTCCTAGATCTCTCCCCTCCTCCCCCCATGCTTATTTGAAACCAGACAGTATTGTGGTCGCTCCCATTCTGGGGATTCTCTACAATCAGATCCCTTACCAGATCTCCATCTGCCAGAACCACATCCAGGGCATGCCCCTCCCTTGTGGGCTCCATCACATGCTGTGTTAAGAACACATCCTGGAAGCCGTTAAGCAGCCTCTGTTCCTTGGCCACCTTAGAGGACATGGTTCCCCAGTTTGTACCTGGCATATTAAGGTCCCCCATCAACACCACTACTTCCCCTTTTGGTCCACACTGGGCAATGATGTTGTCCAGCAAACCATCCTCCAGAACATCACCCATCCCGGGGGGCCCATATACTACACCCAGCTTGACCTTACCTCCTGCTGGGGTTCGTAAGGTGACCCATAAGGCCTCCACGTTTCCCTCTGCCTCTTCTACCCTAGCAATTTCTATGTCATCTCTAATGAACATAGCCACTCCACCCCCTCTGCCCTCCTTTCTGTCCTTCCTAAGCATAGTGTACCCCCGCATGTTTAGGTCCCAGTCATAGTTTTTGTTGGCCCACGTTTCCATGACCACTGCCACATCCACCCCCCCGACCAGCATGGCCTGGAACTCTGGCAACTTGTTTCCCAAGCTCCTGGCATTTACTAACACCACCCCTCACCCCTTATCCCTGATCCCCTTTGTTGAACCCCACCCAGGTTCCTTATACTTCCATCCTCCCTCTGCTCCTCCTGAAACCTCCTCTCCCAGTCTGTTTCCCCCCTCCCCCCTTGAGTTTGAAGGCTACTCCCCTCATCTGGAGGAGAGGGCTTCTGGTCAGCCCCCCTTATCCCTCCCCCCTCTCACAAGTTTAAACCCCACCTTTCTTGAATGTAGTCAGCCACCCTCTGTTTAAGGACTTCCTTCCCTAACGGAGCAAGATGTAGCCTGTCCTTGGCATACAGTCCCTTATCCTCCCAAACTCCTTTCCAGTTCCCTAACACCCCCAACCCACTCTCTTCGGCCCACTTCCTGAGCCAGTCATTATCCTCTGTGATCTTCATTTTTTTCTCCACTGAGGCCTTTGATACTGGCAATATCTCTGAAAAGGAAATGTTGAATCCATTATCCCGACAGACTCTGGCAAGTTCTTGGAACCTTGCTTGGATTTCCAAAATGCTATTTCCCTCTGGATCATTAGTTCCCAAATGAACCAGGAAATCCGGTTTCCCTCCACAATCCCTAACCAGTTTGTACACCATGAACTTTGCTCTGTGCACTGTCAGCCCAGAGATACTCACTACCTTCACCTGGCTATGGCATCCACCCCCCTGTCCCTTCCACTGGATACCCCTAATCATCGAGTCTCCCAACAACAGAACCTTAACACCATCATCAACCTTATGGTTATCTCCACTATGCGCTCTCAGCCCCTCCCCCCCTCAGTTAACTTGAATTACTATTAGATTAGGAGTCTGTACACACAGCCCATTCTAACATATAATGGGGGATTATCAGCATCCATTAAAACAGAATTTCAAGAATTCCTTACTAAAGTTCATGAAATAAAGTTTATTGCAGCAAGTTCTGGGATTATATAGTCAAAATAAGCTTTGTTTTCTGATATTGCAGGGCCCAATCCCCATCTCAGCATTCAGAATCCCCCCCCCAGCACAGTAGGACACTGGGGAACCCACACCCAGTGTCCAAAAATAGATTTATTTTATATGTACCTGCAAAAAAGAAAACCATTCCCCGACATCTTTTTTTTAAACCTGAAATAAAGAAAACAGTTACTCGGCATTGCCACCATTCCCCTCCCCACATCCCCACCCTTCCACTGAGCACCCACCTCCCCACATCCCCCTTACCCTATACTTACCTCTGGAGGTCATATGCTGTCATCTTCAGTGGACCGAGACACATCTGCACTCTTCAAAGCTGAACTGTAAGCTGAGGAATCAAGGTAAGTGCCATTATAATGTATTTCAATGGCATTTTGAATTTATGTTCATAATTTTGCTGCTTTTTGTAATTTTTTCACCAAATTTTCAACATAGCCTTTTTGGGACCCCACATCATAAACACTGCAACTGTCATTTCATTAATTGGGTCAGGAAAGTGATTTTGCAGTCGGTACACAAAATCACCTTTCAGGACAGAATAGCAAAATTTCACTGCCATTGTTCATGAAGTGGGGTCCCAAAAAGGCCATGTTGAAAATTTAGCGAAAAAATTCCTAAAAATGGCCAGGGTACATGCGTTCATTGACATTTTTCTACAGACGTGCATAACTTTGGTCATTTTCAATATTTTGACTCCAAATTTTCAACATAGCCATTTTTTCACACCACCTCATGAACAGTATAGTTGTCATTTTTCACACCTTGTCTGAAAGGAGTTTTTGCACCTGTGGTGCAGAATGATGTTTGGGCATGGATTTAAACATGTCACCTATTGGGTTTATGAGCTGGGGACATACTAAGACTGTGTTGAAAATCTGGGGTCAGAATATGAAAAAATGCCAAAGTTATGAACATTCTTTGCAATTTCACTACACCCACTTATAACTCTGGAAGTGTTAAATATTTTTGCCCCAGATTTTCAACATAGCCTTCTTGTTACCCCACCTCATTTATGTCAAAACTGTAATTTTCCAAATCCTGGCCAAAATATGTTTTCACATCTGTGGAGTAAAATGGCTTTGCAGTTGCACAGAATTACATTTTGGTGGGGATTCCAACATTTTCTGTACTGGGTACATGAGGTAGGGTAATAAGATGGCTATGCTGACAATTTGATCACTGTTGTCCTATAAATGGAAGTATAGGGCCCAGACAGCCCTGTGCTTCCACAGCTACATACAAATATGCATCTACAGAGGGATGGGACTGCAGGGTCCAAAGGACCTGGCGCTCTCTCAGTAAAATAAGGATACTATTATACTATCTCAAATACTAAGGAAAAAGTTACAAAAAACATTGTTAATGCTCCAGTTAGGGTCAAAGCAACAAAAATTGGGAAATAAGAAATTAGGGTTTCCCTAATACCTTCCCCTCCAAAACCAGGCAGGAGAGCAGGAGTGGGGTGTTCCGTGGGCTTCTCAAGACTAACACTCACCGCATTCTCATAAAGTCGTACACATCTGACCTTGTGTACAGATGGAATGGGGTGAGCATTGGGCTTGAGAATCTCATGGCACACCGCACACCTGCTCTTCTGCCTGGTTTGGGAGGGTGGGGCATAAGGGAAGTCCTAATGCCTCATTTCCCAACTTTTGTCACTTTGGCCCTCACTGGAGCATTAATGACATTGTTTGCAACATATATATATACACATACATATATACAGGTGCAGTAGCACCTTTATAGTTAGGGTTGAGTAGCAAGTTTAATGTTAAACCTCAAATTTTGCACTTTAATAACTTTGCAACCCATCAATGGATTTGCTTAAAATGTGGTATGTGCTGTTCTGTGGTTAGATCTCTAGATATGGCAAGTTTCATTCACGTTGGATGTGCAGATTCTGATATCGGGACAATGCAAAAAGTTATAAAGTCACACTTTTCACAGTTTGTTTCTCATTATCTAGTATCCAGATGGTTTGGAATTTTAGTGTGAATTTTTTATGATAGGAACAGCTTGGATAATGGAACAGGCATGCTTTGTTTTGTGAAAAAATATTAATGCGCTGCAAATTTATTCAGTTTTTTATTTCCCATTGTTTTCAAAGGGAAGGTCACTTTTCAGGATAGAGGGAGAAAGTTCAAAAAAAAAGGATTTGATCTTGCAAAAAATGATTCTGTCTTGTGAGACCCATTCCTTTTTTGTGAGAATAAAATCCTTTCATGTGAGAATAAAGTCATTTTTTGAGATACAAAAACCCTTTTTTTGTGAACCTCCATCTTATTTAATTTTTTTCTCAACTTTGTTTTTTCAAAACCACAATTTTTATTTTAATTTTTCATTCTTTTTGCTTCTAGACCCCCCAGTGTCCCTTATGGAGCTCAGTCTCTGCCATGAATGCCAACCCGCCATGCCCAGGCTTCCCCCCCAGGGCAGGGAAGCTGGGCAGGCACCCTCTACCAATGGTCAATGTATGTGGGCCCCGGCTTATTCCCCAGGGTGGGGCTACAGGAGTGGGACCCCCCAGTGGGCACTAGTGGCAGCAGGAGTGGTGGCAGAGCATGGCATGACACCCTGGGCTGGGGACCAGAACATTTGTGATTGTGTCCCCCTAGGAGGAGGGGTATGCAATGACACCAGTGTATGTCCCACCTCCCATGCAAGCAGGAGACGTTTTTTTCCAGTGATTCCCCTGACCTCTGACACAGGTCACCACCAAGCCAGACACTCACCCCCCAGAGAAGGAAAGCCACCTCTCAGGTGCTGTATCCTTCTCTGCCTTGCCAGCCCTCTTATTCCCAGGTCCATCCCTGAACCTGGGGCGTTGGTGTTGCAAGCGGCTGCCCTGCCACTGTGCTGCTGGACCAGCCCCAAAACCACAAAAATGACATCCTGGAGCGAGACCACCACACCTAACTTGCTCATCAGGACCCCGTTAGGTGCAATCTACACTTCAAAGTTAGTGATATACTGCAGAAATGTGTTTTATTTACTGTTAAGGATCCTTTTTTGTGGCCATGTGATATGAAAAAAGAATCCTTTTTTGTATCACAAGTCATAAAAAAGCATCCTTTTTTCGTGACTTAAGAATCCTTTCCTTGTATTTTCCTGGTGTCTAGTGGCACCCCCCCCTCCAATCCCCATCCTCTTTATGCTTTTGTTTCCTTGGTGTCTAGTGGCACCCCCACCCTCTGATCACTGTCCCCACTTTGTTGTATAATTTCTCTGGTGTCTAGTGGCACCCCCCACCCTCTGATTAATGTAATAACCTAAAACAAAGAAAACTTGCCCTGGATGTCTTTATTTATTTTTTGGAACCTGTAAAAAAAAAAGTCCATTGCCGATCACACCCACACCCCCCACCCTACCTCCCACTGTGCACCCACCTCCCCACATACCCTGGACACCACCACACACCCTTACTCATTCACTCACCCACCTGAAGAGGTCCCAGGTTAAAGAGCCACTCTCCTGATTCAAGACACGTCTTGCTGCTGGAACCAGCGACTGCATTATGAGAATATAAGTTAAATATGTTTCAATGTATTTCAATAGGGGTTTCAACTTTTATGCATAATTCTGCCATTTTTGGGGGGTTTTGACCCCAAATTTTCAACATGGCCTTTGGGGCCCCCCACCTCATGAACATTATGACTTGTGTCCTTCAGCAGGGCTTCTGGGATCCTGACCATAGAAAAAACATGGAAGAGAAGCTAATCATCCCCTTGGCTCCCAGTAGCCCTCTGGTTTAAATGATAGACTTATTTGCCACTAACATCTTTCAGCCATCCCCTTTTTTCCCAAAAGTCTATTTGTTTTTGTACTCATTTAATTTATTTTTCATTTTCACCATAAGTCTCCATCTCTGTCTCCTTCCCACACATTTGTCACCTTTCAGCCTTCTTACTAGACCCTGTTAATTAGTCCCCACCTGGGAACTTCCCTAACTCCTTCACTCCCATTATGCTTTATCTTTCCCATCAACACCTTTTTGTTTCACAGATTCTCTCTTAAGCTTACCGTTTATCACTTCTTCTCCCTGAACCTCCCCTTTCTTCTTTCCCCATATATATATATATATATATATATATATATATATATCATTTTACCTCCCCTCTACACTAACTTTTTTTTTCTTTCTCTTTTAGATATTTCCTGAAGAAGACCTAAGGTCGAAATGTAGATTTTTAACTCTATTTTCTATTTTCAGCATGCATTTAATATAACCATTTTGTTTTGCTTTTAGACCACATGCTGACGCAGCACCTTGTTTTTGTTTTTTACAATTATGACTGTTATTATGTAACTCCTACCGGAAAGGTGATTTCGCAATTGGTTAGGGAAATCACCTTTCCAGTGGGATATTTGTAACAACAGTCATATTGTTCATGAGGTGGGATAATGAGACGGCAATGTTGAAAATGTGGGGTCAAAATTATTAAAAATAGCAAAGTTATGACCATTCATTGCAATTTCGCTATGCACACTTGTAACTTTAGACATTTTCAATATTTCCACCGCATATTTTCAACATAGCTTTCTAATTACCCCACCCCATGTATTTCACAGCTCTCATTATTCAGAACCTGACCAAAATGTGTTTTTACATCTGTAGTGCTGAATGGCATTGCAGTTGCACAGAATTATGTTTTGGGGGGGATTTAAAACTTTTCTGTACCAGGTACATGTGGTGGGGTCATAATTAGGCTACATTGAAAATTTGGGGTCAAAATTATTAAAAATGGCGCAGTTTTGACTATTCCTTGTGATTTTGCTATGCACACTCTTACCTTTTGGAATTGTAAATATGTTGACCTCCAGTTTTCAAAATAGTCTTCTTATTACACCATCTCATGTAGCTCACAGCTGTCATTTTTCAAATCTTGGCTAAAATGTGTTTTCGCACTTGTAGTGCATAATGGTGTTGTACTTGCGAAGAGTTACGTTTTGGTGGAAATTAGAACATTTTCTGCACCGGGTACATGAGATGGGGTAATAACATTGCTATGGTGACAGTTTGGTCATTGTTGTCCTATAACTTGAAGTGCAGGGGCTGGAGAGCCCTGTCCTTCCATAGCTACATACATATACACATCTATTGAGTGAGGGGATCGGAGGGCCCAGAGGGACCTGCGCTCCCACAGGCAAATAAGGATACGATTATACTATCTCAAAAAGTATGGAAATAAATTGCAAAAAACTTCATTAATGCATCAGTTAGGGTTAAACTGACCAAAGTAAGGAAATGTGTTGTTATGGTTTCCAACCCTAATTCCCCATCCCCCACCTTGCACAGACCAACAGGCAGTGGGGTCTGTCTTGGAGCTGTCAACCCTAATGCTCACCTCATTCTCCTATGCTGTACCCATGTCACCTTATTTTGTAATAGAATTGGGTGAACATCAGGGCTGACAGCCCCAAGATAGACCCCCCGGCCTGTTGGTCTGTGCAGAGTGGGGGATGGGGTGTTAGGGTTGGAAACCCTAACACCACATTTCTCTGCTTTTCTTGGTTTAACCCTAACTGATGCATTAAAAACTTTTTTTTCAATTTACATATGTGTGTGTGTGTGTATATATATATATATATGGCAAAAATCTTCATTTAATGCATCAGTTAGGGTTGTTCCACAGCGACAAAAGTGAGGAAATTCGGTGTTAGGGTTGAAAACCCTAACTCCAAATTCACCCCCCAGCACCACAGACACACACACACACACACACACACACATTCAAGTACGGGGGAGGACCAAGGTAACACGACCAATGACAGACAACCAGCAGCAGATGACAGAAATAACAAACAATTGTCTAAATGTACTACAAGACATCCCCACCCACCTGACCAGGTATTGCATGCTCAGTGGAGATCAACAGCAAAACTGAGGCCATGTACACCAAATATACACATCCCTGATTGCAGCTGCACACAACATACCACACTTAGTAGTTGCATGGCCTTACCTACCGATGCCCCACACCACACCACATGTGGTGGGCACCTGAGCAATAGAGTTCAGCAAAACAAAAGAGTTGTACAGGTATAATATCTCTGATTATAACAAGGGTCTGAGAAATGCAGCTTTCTGATTGGCTGTAAACATTCTAACAGCCTTATGTTTAGTTTATATTAACATACATGTAGAGCCTAACCATATGATGAACATGGTTTTATGTTGTTGAAAAACAGTTTTTATTATGATAGCAATAAGCCACTCACAGGTATTATGTTAATGGTCAGTTTATCACTGTCTAGTGACATGTGGCACTCGGCTACACCTCATTCAACATTAAACCCCTATAGGGTGATTAACAGACCATTTAACATAACCGTTCATCATGCCTTATTGCTTAATTACCTTTATGTGTAGATACTCTCCCTCTGCTAGGTACTGCAGGACCTTTGCAACACAGTGTCCTATCCAGTTACACCATCCACTGTCAAGTTACTGGAGAATGGCTGCGAATATGAACTCATGAAGATTAACAGTATAACTTGATAATTACAGTCATTGAAACCTTAGTGTGATTATAACTCACAGAGTCAGTCATAGAGAATAACCCCTGCTGTCCTATTACACTTATCCCATTGTGAGTTTAATCAATACTGAAAGACACTCTGTTTATATCTACATTATACCTACTTGATTCCTGCTGTAGCACAATTAACATAGTTATCACTTTGATAGCATCAGTGACATAATTGTGGGAAACCCAAACACTAGCCATACTGACTGAGTATGAAGCAACTGTTAAAAAAAATTAGGCTGTGTCCATAAGTGGCATAGATCACTCATTGCAAAATAGTAAATGTATTACTATTTCAATAAATTAGTCATCACAGATGCAATGACATTGTCTTTATCAGGTACAACATACTCAGTAAGTGCGTACAGTAAAATCTATCCTATTGACATGTCCGGTACATGTATGTCATTATGGGCTCACTAGTGCTATGATATTTAGAAGTTGCTTGGCCTGATCCATGTAATTACACTGTTTCTTACAAAGAATACTTACTGCATCTTTACTATTAAAACACACTGAAGGTATATTTATGTACATCAGCAGTACACCTTCATCAGTAAGAATGCATCTGATACTGCCAGTACGAATTTCACAGCGTTGAACAGACAATGCTTTTCCATATGTTTACATCAGCCTCTCTATCTTGAGTAAACAGTTGCAGTAAATATACTACTATGTAAATCACATACTAGATGCAACACTACTTTTATCTTGAGCATGGCTGTGTCTTGTAGTTAATTTATGTAGTTCTCTTAATTAATGTATACTCACTATTGTTAAAATGTTTGTAGAACTGTGATGATACACCTTCAGCATTTATATTGACTAACGGCACAGTACCAGTTGTGGTGTTGTGTGGGGCATCGGTAGGTAAGGCCATGCAACTACTAAGTGTGGTACGTTGTGTGCAGCTGCAATCAGGGATGTGTACATTTGGTGTACATGACCTCAGTTTTGCTGTTGATCTCCACTGAGCATGCAGTACCTGGCCAGGTGAGTGGGGATGTCTTGTAGTACATTTAGACAATTGTTTGTTATTTCTGTCACCTGCTGCTGGTTGTCTGTCATTGGTCATGTTGCCTTGGTCCTCCCCCATACTTGCATATGTGTGTGTGTGTGTGTGTGTGTGTGTCTGTTGTCTGTGGTGCTGCGAGGATGAAGTCGGAGTTAGGGTTTTCAACCCTAACACCGAATTTCCTCACTTTTGTCGCTGTGGAACAACCCTAACTGATGCATTAAACGGAGTTTTTTTGCCATAAATATCCTGTCTTTTTGAGAATGATTACTAACAATAGTATATGATTTATTGTTGTAAGAGTACTGCACATACATACTGAAATGTACCAAGATGAGGACTACAGTAACTCATGTAGTACTATTTTCTGTTATTAACACTAAGACTACTTCCATCTGAACCATATTGTTTTTTATATTAATCTATTTATTTTCACTTCCCACTGTTATTGCAGTATTAATTTTTTATGTTGCAGTGTTTTACTCATTTTCTTTGTGCAGTCAATGTAACTAGTCTTCGGACACATGATGAATGTAGTACTCTATGGCCTGAATATTCAAACTGTTCCAGGCTGTAACACAAGCCTGGGCACACCTGAAGTGGCTTGCACAGGGGTGTGTCCTGGTGACATTCAACAGACCTGCACTATGGCATAGTAGCTTTGAATATCACAGCCTGGCCACCCTAAGTGTGCATGGTGCAGTAGTACTGCTCCAGCACAAGTGTCCAGACTGTAGCATGCAGATACGCTGGTGGAAGTGGCATTGCGCCATGCACAGCACCTGCCATATTCACAATGGGACATCCAAATGGGTTCATAATGTGTGCAAGGCACACAGAGCTACATTTGAATCTCATTACAGCCCCATTTGCATGTTATTAGCATGCAGAAGTGCCATTCTCTGACAACTTGTGCCTGGCACCCTCACAGGCACCAGTCATGAGGAACAACACTGCATGCACCCCAGTCACGGGGATTCATGAACACCCAGAAAAATATGCAATATGCCACATAGTCCAGTGTACTGCTGTGAGCCCGATCATAGGCATCATTAATCCCCCCCCAAAGTGCAATATCCCTGGTGGTGTAGTGGAATGCAGTGAGCCCAATCGCATTCATCATTAATAGATCCCCCCAAGTACAATATTGTTTCTGGTCCAGTGGCCCAGTCGATGGCTGATCATGGACATCTGTACCTCATCAAATACCCCTAAAACCCTGATGGTGTAGTGAACACCACAACCCACCCGATAATGAACCCTAACACCGTTATTTACTTTGCGTCAGTTGGCAGATGGCAGTACTGCACCCGCCTTCCACTCTGCCGCCCGCTAACTGGCAGGTCAGTAGAGCTGCATGACCATTGTTTAACAGCATCAGCCAATGAGCATGCAGCCCATGCCATATTACTCAGTACAGAAATGTAAATTAATTAATTCACATATCTGAATACAGTGTATGGCATGAGCTGGACGTCCATTAGGTCATGCTGTGAACAAATGTGTATGTAACTCTACTGACCTGTCATTTGGCAGCCGTTGGGGTAGCAACCAAGTGGGGTGCTGGCACTCACCAGCTGACAAGGGGTGGGAGTGGGTCAGCGGGGCTCACTGGGTGACTGGAGTGGGAGTACACTACACCACCAGGGTCTTAGAGTATTTTATGAGGTACTGATCGGTGCAATCAGGCAGCGATCGGTGTACTGGACCACCAGGGAAATTTCACTTTTTTGGGGGGGGGACGTACTGATCTTCACAATCATGCACGTAGAGGCATAGTGTAGCACCAGTTATATACAACAATGGCATTCTGCTCCAGTAATGCCTCCGATAGTGCATGGGACCATTGTCAGGTATCTCAGGAACTTGGATGGACAACCACAAGTGTAATCCCACATGACTGTGCTATAATGTTTCAGTAAATGATGAAATAACAGTTCTGCAAATCTTTGTCACAAATATTGCAAATAATCATCCCCACAACACAATAACATGACAAACAAAACATAGTGGCCCAGATATTCAAACTGCGCTCAAAAGTAGCGCAACAGCAGGAGCAAGCACAAACCAGTTGCACAAATGCACAACAGGTACGATATTCAAACATGGAGCAGAGCAAATTGCGCAAGCAACCAATGTCTGAATATCGCACATACTGCGCCATCACTCAACCAGGCAGGAGAAGCTGAGCCAAAATGTTGCGCTATGGTGCAACCAGGGAAGCTCAGCTGAGCATTCCAGAGCTGCCATAGCGCAAGCACAGCCCCCCCCAGAGCAATGGAACTGCACATCCAGGGAGGCAGGCTGGGGCCCACCGCCAGCCATGCCACACATGGGCACAGGAACACACTGCAGAACCCACACCACACCTGCACACCCCAAGCACAGCATCACTGGGGGTGGGACGGATGATCCACGTGCCCATGGGGACAAGCCAACAAAGCATAGCAGAGCCCTGACACCCCAGCACAACCACTGGCAGGCGGAGAGTGCCACACACAGGGGGTTGACAACCACAGTGCACATCAGCCCCCTGTATGCACAGCACACCCTGCACTGTGACCCCAAGACACCACCCATGTGCAGTGACTGGCACTGCAGGAAACCATGCAGTCCCCCCAGCACACGTCAGCCCCGTGCAGCACAGAAGCATACAAGCCAGACACACCCTGTGCACCCAGCAGTGGGTGGCAGCAGATGGCAAGACCAACAGAAAGTCACTGCCATGCTGGAGATACCTCTCCAAGCACACGCACGCGCACACTCACACACACACATACCCAGGACCATACCACCCCAGATGGCATGTACACCACTGCAACTGAGCACCCATAGCCAGCTGCAAATCAGAGACCAACACAGTATTCATATCAAAATATCAATGTATTATAAAAATGTAAATGACAAAACCAACAAGAGAACTATTTACAGGAAGGGGGTAGGGGTACAAGGTAGGGGTGGGCAAGGGGTAGGGATGAACAACTTGGAGAGGGAAGGCAGGGTGGTAGGGATGGGAGAAGTGGGAAAGGTATTGTGTCCTAAGGCCCAGCTGGCTGGTTATCCTGTGCCTGGTTCTGCTCTCCCCTGTGACGCCTCCTCCGCAGGCCATGTTGCCTAATGGACTCCAGGATGGCCTGGGTTTCAAGGGACACCTGTGTCAGGCCCCGAATGTCTTGATCTATCCTCCGGAGAACTTGAGGCCTAGGAAATGGGAACACAGTCAATGGCTGTGACTGACCACAACCCTGAACACCACCCAACCTGCAAGCCATATAGCCCAATGTCCGCACCTGTGATGGCATGGCACCCACCCACAGTGAACATGCACATGGCCATCACAAACAGGCGGCACCAGCTATGTGCACCACTGCACACACACACTGCCCATGTCCATCACAGCACAAACAAGGCTGGCAAGTGATGTGGCAATGTGGTGCGATGCCAGTTACACAGCTATGTGCCCAGTGCATGCCTGGACCACCAGTGACGCATACACAGATGTGCTGTGATACTGCACAGTGATGCATGTCACCTGTGTTGTGCATACATACATGGATACATAGACAGTGTCGGCAGATAAGGGCCTATGTGCCACCCAGTCTGGCCATTTGACCTTGTAAGTTCACTCTGTTTTCCTATAAGTCTGTTGCACCTTACCTCTGACCTCCAGAATTCCTTTATGGCTATCCCGTGCATTCTTAAATCCCGTGACCAAGTCAGCCCCACCACTTCCTCTGGCAGGGTGTTCCACTTGTTCACCACCCGTTCTGTGAAGAAATTCTTTCTCATGTTTCCTCTGAATCGTCCCCCCTCCAACTTCATCCCATGCCCTCTAGACCTGGAACATCTTTTACGCTTAAAAATAGTGTTTTCCTGCACTCTGTTCCCCCCTGTAAGATACTTGTATGTCCCCATCATATCCCCCTCTCCCTCTTCTCCTCCAGGGAGTACATGTTCAGTTCCTTCAACCTGTCTTCATAGGACTTGTGATGCAATCCATGCACCATCTGTGTTGACCTCCTCTGAACCCTCTCTACCCAGTCCATGTCCATATGTAGGTATGGTCTCCAGAACTGTACACTGTACTCCAGGTGGGGCCTCACCAGTGTCTTGTATAGTGGAATTATGACCTCCCCTTTCCTGCATGGTTGTGTTGTGCATGGCTGGTGGTCTTGCCCCCCCCCAGCATGCAATAGCATCCATGAAGTAATGATACTCACACTCCTCCAGCAGCTGGCTCTGCCACTGCTGCTGCTGCTGCTGCTGCTGCTGGGGCACAACACACCCCGGCACTGGGGCCCTGGCACGGCCCACGTCACCGTCGCCCTGCGTCCTCAGATTCCGGCCTGTGGGAGACATATGTTGAGACAAACATCAGTGTGACTCAAAAGCAGAGTGCCCCCTGCCCCAGTGAGAGTGCCTGCCCACACAGCCATAACCATCCATCGCACAGCTGCACACACTGACACAGCCAACCGTGTCCGAGCCGGCACCTATGCACAGCCACCCAAGCACACACACACACCCCTACAGAGAATATAGGTGCATAGATGGTGCACTCACCTGGCCTAGGCACTACGCCCCACCTGGCACGTGACCGCAGCCGTGACAAAAGTTCTGGCTCCCTCCGGCAGAGGTCACTGTACTGGTGCCGGCACTGCTCAGCAGACCGGCCCCATCCAGTGACCTCCACCAGGTCAGTGGCCACTTGCTGCCACAGCTGAGTCCTGGCACTGGTGAGGGGCACCTCACCATACAGGCCATCATAGTGTGGCTCAACTAGGGCCACCAGGTTGGCCACTTCAATCTGGCTCCAGGACACCGCCCTCCTCCTAGCCATGGCACCAACTTTACAGCAGGCAATATGGCGCCCCGCTGTGCCGTAACCCCACGTGGAGTTGTTGCGCAATAGACCACTACAGGCTCCAATCGTGCTGTTCGAACAGCGCCGTCACTTCACATGGCGCTGTCACCAGACAGCGCAATAGGGACGTACACATGGCATGCCAACAGCGCCAGGGGTCAGAGGGCATACACAAGGTCACGGCAATGACGCAAGGCTATGCACAGTGCCATTGGATGTATAGGCATCCTGTGTGACTGCCAAGCTGCACACCAGTGCCACAGTGGACTATCGCGCAGTAGTGCCACAGCGCCATATAGTGCCCAGTGCTGTAGCGCCACTGGCACAATGGTGGCCATGGCCTGAATCGCCTATCGCGCTCAGCAGGTCTGCAGCATGATAGACACATGCGTAAGCTGTCTGGGCATGTGCAATGCAGTGTAGCACGCAGCCACAAACCTGCGCCATTGGCTCAGCCGGACCTTCCGTAGTGTGCAAAGCGCAAATACGCGATATTCAGCCGACATATGCAAATCATTTGATCAGCCATTCATAGGTGCAGTGGCACGATTAGCATGTCATTATAGTTGTGCCACACCTCATTTGCATGTGTTGCGCTATAAAAATGCGACAGTGGGTTGTGCTGGCCAGATTTGGTTACTGCAGGTGAGAGGTGAGTTACATGCTGTGTGATGCTCAGGACAATGCTCATGGGCGGGGAGGATGATAAAGGCTGAGGGGCTGAGCATGAAAGGGCACTTAGAAAGGGACAAAGGGCACCCTTTCTATCAGTATCTGCCATGCAGAGAGGAAACGCGGGGGGCCTCTGCCCCCCGGGCCAGCAGCTATGCTCATGGGGAAATGCTGTCGACTGCACAGTGACAGGTGTCCACTTCCATCCATACAGATCACCATGACTGACCAGAGCCAAGCTGAGGGTGTGGACGGCGGGCGTAGGAGGAGGCCGAACTTCACCGCGGCAGAGGCGGAGGCCCTCTTCCAGGCCTACCGGAGGATGAGCCACTATTGAGTGGACGGAGGGCACCCTCAGGAAACGAGCAGCTGCATGGGAGGGGTAGCTCGGCTGTCAACCTGTAACGGAAGCCACCAGCGCCTGCAGGAATGCAAGAAGAAGATGGGGACTGACCGCGGGAGGCTGAAGGAGATGGTGGCAGCCTTCAGGGCGGCACATGCTGGCACTGGTGGGGGCCCACCAGTGGTGTTGCAGCTGACCCTCAGAGGGAGACACTGGTCATGGCCATGCAGCCGAGTGCCATTGTGGGCGCATCAGGCGGAGGTATTCCAGACAGGTGGAAGCCCATCACTGCACGTGGTATGACATGGTGGTGTTGTTGGGGGGCTGTTCACATGCACTCACATGTACTCTCTTCTGTTACAGATCCTGTTCGGCCTCAGGAGACGGTGGTGGTGGTGGGTCCAGACAGGATGCAGACCTGCTGGACGTGGAGGAGGGACCATCCACCTCCACCACCAGCCTGCAGGCACTGCAGCAGCATGCACGCTGGGCCAACAACTCCGGTGTCAGTGATACGGGTGCAGGGGGTGCACAGCCTGTGTCTCAGCAGTCTGGCATGCAGGTATGCCAGCATGCTGTGCCTATGGCAGTGGCATGCACCTGCACCATTGATGATAGCAGGCCTGCAATGGGCAGTGATAGGTGTGTGTCCCATGACGGACACATGGCAGGCCAGCATGTGCCCCTGGGCCTTCCTGGTTCACACCTCTGTACCAGCATGCTGGCACAGTCCCAGGCTGTGCCTGTCAGCACCGGTGGGGCAGCACCGGTGGCTGTGCAGGTGTCTGGCACTGTTGTCAGCACGGAGGTGGAACAGGTGGACCTGGGGGCTCAGCAGTTGGAGGGGCGGCAGCAGCAGTCACACACCAGGTCTGGGGGTACAGTGTCAAGCAGTGGCACATGTCCCCCACCCTTTGATCTGCCCATACCTGGTCCTGATTAACAGCACCCACCCTCAAGGGGTGCTGTGCACCAGGACCGTCCACATCCTGGGGGTCATGATGCCATTGGGGCACAGTACCCATTGGACGTGCACACCCGCCTGCTGCAGGACTCGGTACAGCTGCAGGGGTGGGTTGCAAGGTCCGTGGAGGCACTGTCTGTGTCCGTGGAGCGGCATAGCAGGGAGTGTGCTCGGGACCGAGCTGAGCTGGTCCTTATGTGGACGGATGTGACCGCTGCCATTGACAGGCTGACCCAGGCAGTGTTCTCTGTTGCGGATGCATTGGCCACACTGTCAGGTGTCCCTGTACCACACACCCCACACAGTGCGCTCTCCACTCCCTGTTCCCGGCGCTGCGACGCATACCAGGCCTGTCGACGCTGGTTCTGCTGTGGCATCCCGAGCACCCCTGGTGCAAGTTTGTTTGGCAGGATGCAGACCCCTGTGTGGGCAAGGTCGCATTCACGCAGTGGGACCCCTGGTGGTGCACCAGCGTCACCCGATGTGGCCCCTGCTCAGCCTGCCAGTGCTGCTGGGCCACGACGGGGCTGCCCACGCATCCGTGGTGGCCATGGGACAGTGCTACCTGACTGAGCTGTCTCCCAGTGCAGGCCCTGTCTGGTGCTGCCCTGTGTGCAATGTGTGTCATGGTGGGCAGTGCACTGCTGGGTGCTCTGCTCACCATGCTGACACACGGACCACCTGCACACTCTCCCAACAGCTGTCCACAGGTGCATGTGCATGATGATGCCTGCATTGCACTGTACACCAAGGTGCAAGGGTGCCCAGGTCCTGACACACGTACGTGGACAGTCCAGGTGGTGGGGGTGGTCGGTGGTGCTGTGTGTTGGCAATGTCATTTCTGCAGTGCTGTGCTGCTGCCCATGTATGCTGCCTGGTGTGTGTGTGTGTGTCCATATGAGTGCTCACCCCTCTCTGATGGTGTGTTGGTATGCCTGGAACCTTCAACTCCTGACCTTCATGCACGGTGTGTTCTCCTGTGTGCCTGTGGTTTGCGCATGGACAGTGTTGCCTCACATGTCCCCTGACTTACCTGTGTTGGGCGAGGTGTTCTTCTGCGATGGTGTCCCGGTGCAGCTGGGCCTGCCGGGTCAGTCGGGGGTCCCTCCATCCTAGGGGGCTGCTCATCACCAACATCACCGGGCGCCACTGGTGTCCCCATTGCTGTCGCCCTCTTGGACCTGTACAGCTATCCCATGGTCTTTGGCCATGTTGTGCAGGATGCAACAGGCCAGGAATATCCCACAGGCCTTTTGGGGGCTGTACTGTAGGGCTCCGCCGGAGGTGTCCAGGCATCGAAGCATGCCTTGAGCATCCCAAACACCCACTCTATGATGTTACATGTTGTGGCATGTGCCTCATTGAAGCATAGCTGTGCTGGGGCCGGGGCGCCGTATGGTGTGAGCAGCCAGGGGCGGAGGGTATCCGCAGTCACCTGTGTGGAGATAGTGGAGATCAGTGTCATGTCAGGTCCATATTGCCCATATCCTTGTGTGCCACTACCATGGCACCTGTGTCATTCCCACCCTTGCCCAGAGTTTGCATTCCATACATGTGTACTCACCCACTAGATGACCCGTGGGGATGTCCCCACTCTCGAATCAATGGCACAGTGCAGACTGGTGCCATATGAAGGCATCATGTGCTCCACCAGGGTGTGTGGCACAGACATTGATAATGCGCCCAGTGGCATCACACACCACCTGGCAGTTGACACTGGAAAACCCCTTTCGGTTCCGATATGCCTGGCCGTCGGGGCCAGGTGGTGTGTGAATGGCCACGTGGGTGCAGTCTATGGCCCCTAGCATGCCAGGCGTGCGTACCCTGTGGAACTCCTGCATGTTTGTTGTACGCTCTGCCGTGGTGCTGGGGAAATGGATGTACTCCGCAGCATGAGGCAGCAGTGCACTGAGGAATTGGGTGAGGATGCGTGATGTGGCCGACTGTGTAATGCCTGTGGTGTCCCCTGTTGGCCTCTGGAAGGTGCCCGTGGTGAGCAGGCACATGCAGGCTGCCACCTTGGTCTCTACGGACAGAGCGTGACTCCGTCGTGAGGGTGCCTGCATCACATCACTGCACAGCTCGCAGAGCCGTCTCAGTATTGCCCTGTTCAGGCAGTACCGGCCCACAATCTCGATGTCTGTGTACAGCTCGAAGCTGATGCGGGCACGATATCGCTTGTCGGGGTATACCGACATAGGCCCTCCGCGGCCACGCCCCTGCAGCATGGTGTCTCACCTCATTACAGCTTCCATGTGGAAGCTGGCACTGTCCATCTCCCTGGCTTCTGCCCCCAGCTGCTGTTCCTGTTACCCCTGCTGCCCCCACTGCTGCTTCCACTGCACCGGCACCCCCACTGGCCTCTCTGTCCTCCTGGACCCACTGTCCTCTCTGTCCTTCCAGCTCCTGTCTCTCTCTCTCTCTCTCTCTCTCTCCCACAGTTTGCGGCCTGCTTAGGTTCTTGTGCCGCTTCCTTGAGCCTTTTATTTTGGCTCAATTCGGCTACTGCGCAACTTCTGGCTGAGCCACTCTTGCGCAGTGCGCAAGTGTTCGATTATCGCATTGCGCACTTTATGCATGGACCCGCCCCCTTCGGTTGTGCATGCCTTCATTTCCATTGCGTTGTTGCTCAGCATGTTTTTGGTGGCACAACTGGCCCCTTCTGGATATCGCAGAATGGCGCATTTTTGGAGTTGCGCATGGCGCAACCCTTTTTAATATCTGGGCCAGTATCTATAAAATATTTATGTATTTTATAAAAATATTAAAGACGTTTAAAAACAAATCACACAAAAAATAAGATTTTTTTATAAAAATACATACAAAAATATAACATTTTTCAATGTATAAAGAAAAAAACCAAAAATATATAGATTTTTTAAACTGTACATTTTTGAGATACAAAAATAAATATTTCTTCAAAAAACTTCTTCTTTTTCGTTAAGTAAAAAAAAAAAATTATTGTCCACAAAAAAGTTATAAAAAAAAGTTTTCAGCCAAAACTTGCGAGAGGTGTGTGTGCTGCTTGAGGCAGTCTAAGCCAGAAACTGGATCCGATGCGGAGGCGCAATGGAAGTGGAAGTTGTTGCACCCTCCAGAAGAGATACTGGACTGCTGTGAAGGGTGGTCACTTCGTCCCAGGGAAGCTGGCAGGAACAGGTGGTGCTGGTGGAGGCGAAGCACTAGTACTGGCCATGGTGGCTTTAGCCGCTGTCACCACAGGCTCAAGCACTAGGTTGACGGTCTGTTGTTGTACTTCCAAGAAGGACAGCATTTTCTGATGTCCTTCAAGGAGCACAACATTGTCTTTTTTCAGACCGACAACAATGCGCTCAAGCCTGCGGTAACAGCGGCAGTGGCCAGTACATGGTTTTTCTCGCCGGTGCCCTACAAAGAGTCAAAATAAATAAATCAATACAGGAGACTAAAAAACAGTGATGGACTTTCTGTCTTTCAATGTTAAATATTTGATAGCTAATGCAGTAACACTTATACATTAATTTGGCACTAATTATACTATTTAGAAATCTGATACAAATGTAGATTGTTGTCTTGTCTGTTCGGGTATAGTACTTTATTAACCATATTATGTCATTAGTTGACAACATAAAAAAAACTTGTAGGAACTTTTGATTTAGTATGCTATTCTTGTGTTTTATTCACTAGACATAAATATTCAGTATCTAGATGCTTTAGCATAACAAACAGTACAGTCTCATACAGTAAAAGTACATCCTCATTGTGTGTGGGAATCGAAACTTTACCATCTGTGGCTATAATGTTTACTCATGTCTGCAAGAGAATATGCAACTACCTACACACCAACACTATCATAAGATAATTTTATGTGTACATCATCATGATCACTTTAATTATTGTTTGAAAAGAAACACCTTTTGAGTTGTAATTCACCCCCTCTACACACATAACTGTTTCAAAAAATTTTGTAACTGATATTGCTTTGAGTCAGCTGAAAACCATGAACAAGCTGTCATTTAGTATTTTATGTTCACATCCTACACATCCGTATTGTTACAGAAGCTATTACCAAAATCCAAAATGTCCTATCTCATGATTAACTGACCAGCAATACAATCAGTGAAAGTTTCTTATTTTTCTGTATAATGAAACAACTTAGTAACAGTATTAACACTTTTTCACCATGTAATGTACTTCACAATAGTTTTTGTGACACATTCCTATTACCAGTTTTTCCATTTTCATCAAATTGTCAATTGAATCTGTTTCAGTTTTTTCTAATACTTGAGACCATCTCACAGATTTAGTATTCAAGACTTCAGTGAGTTAACTAAGTACTTACTATAATACATTTTTCACACAGCATATGAATAGATAGTAGGAGCTGTGTTCAGAAGTAGTGTGCAAGAAATGCAAGTTTACACCATGGACAACACAGTTACGGAATGTTACTGCTATATCTGAAAGTTGTATTGATGTTAAATAAATTATCACTATGTAAAAAAACACTGGAATCTGCAACACAATAATAATGTGTATTCTCATGCAATCTCACATAAAAAAACAATATACACTTCAGGGAGTAGTGACACATCAGCTGGATAGTGAATTGCCTCCACCAACGAGCCCACAGCTTAATAATTGGTAGGATAGGTTAATTAACAAGGAGATTAATCAGTACTTTCTACAGGTATCAGTACCTGGGTACCTCCTGCTCACCACCTACATGTGTGACATAAGGGTAGCTATCATGAGTAATATTGCTCTTTTTGCAGATAACTGAAAATTGTGGTCATTACTGTATGTGCAGAAGGGGCTGCTGGGTCAACAGACTGCCCTGGCCCAACAGGTAAATGTAGAAGGGACACTATTCCAACTAAAATGCAGTGAAGCGTGGCCTACTGCACATCACACAGAGAAATGCATAACAAGTGTTCCTCCATGGTGGGGCGATGAAATAGTACAAGACTTTATTGCTCTCAGGGACTTGAAGCTGTTCTTCTATGTTAAGACAAACACCCTTAACACTTGTACAAGGCCAACAGATAAGGACAACAGGATGCTGTATGCATCACCAGTGTGATTGCCTCCAGAAGAAGTGAAGATATTACACATGTGCCTAACTCACAGTCTGATAACACATCTCAAGCACTGTTTACAGCTTCAGATGCCACAGTTAAAGACACACATTTAACTTCTGGGAACCCTCCACAACAGGGAGATAAAAAACAATGTGTGTCTTGTGGAACGTGACCGATATGTAGAGTCATTAACCTAAATATGTACACATTGGCAGACAAAAGGTACTCAAGAGACATGCCACACATCTTCAGGTAGAGGAAGAGGATAAATAAGAGATTGGCAGTTAGGATGACTTCAATAAATGAAGAGGAGTAAGCTAATACTGCAACTAGAGGATGGAAAAATCTGGGGAAAAGAAGGAGATTTACTTCATTAGTACAGTGTTGGATCCATGTAATGTGGTGGGGCAGTGTGCTGGTGCATGCGCACATGGTAGAAGTGTTCAAGAGGATGTGGTACAGCAATAAGACAATAGCTCCAGTACTATAGTAATTGTGCTACTTCTGTCCCTGGCATTCTAGTTAAACAGTCAGTGTCCTATTACAGAAATACCTCAATATGATATCAAAGTCAAACATGATTTGTTAGCTTGTTGTAGACCATTTATCTCCCAACCACTGAACAGCTACATTTAGTCTTCCCACTCTTCACTCCTGTCAGTGACTGCACGTACCTTCAGTCTAACTTGAATGCAGGATGCAGAATTAATGGTTCTGTGTAATATGGCTGTACACACATCACACACACGCAAGAAAATGAACATGAAGCTTGCACCATACTAGTGATAACATATGTGTGATGTAATCATTTTCATCTATAAACAATCTACAACTATACAGTTTTACAATTTATTATGTGACATTATGAAAAAATGCTAAACACTCCTACTAAAAGACATAATTCATTACACAACTGCTCAACTGAGACACAATTATTTATAATGACATACATTCTGAGTTCACGATACTGTGACACTACATCTTGCATGAAAAGATTTTGTGATTCCACTTATGTGTTGAGCTGGCGCCGGCCTCCTGCTTCACCTCCACTGGTTCCGCATGCTCAGCTTCCCCGGGCTCTATGGAACAAAACAAGTGAAAAACATGATCACATATACATCAAATATCAAGCTACAACAATATTTTTTTAAGAAGCTACATTTTGTAATACTCCATGATTGTGTAGGGCAAACATGTGAACACATCCCTCTTTGCAATAACAGTTCTGTCTTTAGATGGATTTATGTTCTTAAGCAACTGTAACATGCAGACAGCAACTCTTCTCATCTGCAGAGTGAGCAAGCACCTTACATGAACAGTATAAAGAATGTAATAGATAATTACTAAAACTTCTGACCTCACCATGATTGTACGATGTACTGTGCTTGTTACACCATGAGTGTACAATGCTGTAGATGTCCATATACTTATTCACTGATGTCCACCCCATTGACTATCACTATGGCAGGAACAACATACCACATAACTTGCCACTGCCGTACTGACAGTCAGCAGCCCTTATACATCAAAACACGTGCAGCACATTACTGTGACCACAGCCCAAGGGAATGCTAAATTCAAATAATGAAAGCCTGTGTTTGTGGTTTTCCAACAGAAATCTGCATCCAATCCTGAACAGACTTTATATAAAACAAACCTATTTTTTCTGGTGGTTCCCTGACCATGTCTGTCCAATTACAGTTTAAAAAAAAATGGAACAAATTACCTTCTTATGCTACCTTTTTCTATACTTTCTTATAATATCACATACTTGTTCCAATTCATATAATTCAGTTGCTATAAATGTTACACATTTACATATATGGCAAGCACTGATTACACACATACAAAAATACAGTCTTGATTGGGCCTTTTCTCAGTTTTACAAATTGGCAATAAATCTTTTAAAATCATAGCCACATGTGTCAAGTCTTTATTTAAAATAGCATAACGACATTAAAACATAAGTGTTGTCTTCATTAAGCATGCAAACCAACTGCAACAAATAGTGCAATAACTATATCTCCATGAATTTCTTTGGTTGATATGATGTCCAGTCAGTATCACAACATAGGCAACGATGAGGCACATTGCATAGAAACATAGAATTTTATGGCAGATAAGGACCGCTTGGCCCACCCAGTCTTCCCATTTCCCTACCTACTGGATAAGCTGCAGATCCTAGTTAACCAGCAGCCTACTTCTTCCTACGCCCACCCCCCAGAATTGCCTTATGACTATCCCATGCATGCTTGAATTCCCCCACTGATTTTGACTACATAACCTCCTCTGGAAGGCCGCTCCATGCATCTACAACCTCTCTGTGAAAATATCCTTAAATTACCTCTGAGCCGCCTCTATCTATCTTCAAATTGTGCCTCTTGTTCTTGCACACCTCTTTTTGAAAGATGCTACCCTCTTGGACTTTGTTGATTCCCTTGAGGTACTTGGAAAGTTTCTATCATGTCCCCCTCCCTCCTTTCCTCGAGGCTATACATATTAAGCTCCTAAGTCTCTTCATATGACTCCGTGCAGACCCTGCACCATTTTAGTTGCCCTCCTCTGGACAGTTTCCATCCTGTCTATGTTCCTTGCTGGAGATTGGGTCTCCAGAACTGCACACAGTACTCCAGATGGGTCTCACCAGCTGTCTGTACAGAGGGATAATAACTTCCTGTTTTCTACTGGTGATGCCTCTCCTATGCATCCCAGTATCCCCCCAGCCCTCCTTGTTGCCCTCTCACATTGTTTGCCCATCTTTAGGTCATCTGATATGACTACCCCCAGGTCCCTTTCCATTCTTGTTGTTGTTAGTATCTCACCCCCATTGTGTACTCTTCCCTGGGTTTTGTTTCCAGGTGCATTACCTGCACTTCTTAGCATTGAATCTAAGCTGCCACACATTTGACCATTCTCTAACCTTGCCAAGTCCCTTCTCATCCTTTGCATGTCACACTTTCCATAATTCCTAAGAGTGTGTAAAACTCAGCAATGTACTTACTTTTCCTGTGCCTATACAGTCATCATGTAGTAATTACTGTACCAAGGTGCCGCACATCAGCACCCAACACTACACAGCTGTGACTATACACTTAGGATGCAGTCACTACTATGTATACTTCAATTCCCTATTTAAGCTTCTGCAACTCCCAACTGTGTTAAGTTAACTATACCTAGAATTACAGAAGTGTGCCGTAGATCTCCAGTCCCATATCGTTCCTATAGAAAACCAGTCATAATGCAGTACAAATATTGGGAGGTACAGCAGCTGTAGCTGCCTAAATCCATGCAAATCCTAACAAACATAACTACAGTTTCCCTGTGATCAATCTTGTGTGGCATAGACGTATAAATACTCACCTGTGTTGTGTATGTGCACTGAAATTTGCTTACCCTGAATTTTCATCTGTATCTCCAATTACAATGTACTACCTATTGTCACATTTGTACACACATTGCCTCCCTGAATCCATTTAAATGGCAACTGTACTAACTGGACTATTTCTGTAATCGTAGAGCTGTACAACTGATGTACATTCCCTATCTTTTCCTGTGGCTGCTTACTTAGGATGCAGCAAGTGCTATGGAAAAGCAGTCCCCCATCACACTGTTTACCTCCATGTTTTTTCCTATTCTGTATTGTCAACTCAGTGCTCAATATGTGTACTAACTGTTCATACATTGACTTACAGATCTCCTGTAATTCCTAAGAAAGTTAACTACCATGTGCCACACTTATATCTACTGTCAGTCTACAGCCAGACTGCAGTACCTGTTGTAGAAAGCTGTGTAACATTCTACCTAAGGACATGCAGTTGTGAATGTACAGTCAGTATCAATAACTGGTATGCATGTGTAAATTGTCTGTGTGAAGCCATATAAATCCTAACTGTGCTAAGTTATGTATATCAACAATTACAGACCTGTACCATTGATGTTGGTTGTCTAATTCTTGCTGTGCATCGATACTCTCGATGAAGTTCAAACTTTGGGGGAGGAGGTATTATCTGTGTCAGCGAACACAAACACTAAGTGTCCTAACTTGAATATCCCTGAAATAACTGCTGTCTACCATTGATGTCCATACCCTCAGCTCTTCTGTGGGTCTCTACTAAGGATCCAGTACCTGGTGTTGCAGTTTGAAAAGACATTACCTGACTGAAGCCATTGAAGTGACAACAATGCGAACTACACTTTACCTGTAATCAGGAAGTTGTAAAACTGATCTGCATCACCCTTCTTTGCCTCAGTGTCTTCACTTAACATACAGCAAGTCTATAACTGTTCCTGTTACCATGGCTGCCCCTCCCAGTTCCATGTGTGTCTGTCTCTCTGTGTACAACTGTTGTTCAGGAGGAATATGTGACACATGATGTTTTCACACATACTAAAACAGTGGCACCAAACAGAAATGTAAATGTACATGGTAACAGAAATCAAAACAAAAAGATAAACAAATCTATAAATACTGAATCTAATACAGTGACATTAGTGCTGATCCCTTCAGCCACCACGCTCCTCCACCACAAAACACTAACATCAACAGTACTGAAATATAATAAATCTGAAACAGCAGCAGGAGCACGGGGCCCTACCAACCACGCACTCCAACACCCAAAAATAAAAAAATATACAGTACTGTTAAATACCAAATGTACTAGTGATAGCAGTGCAGGACCTTCAGGCCCCGCACTCCAACCCTGTAATGCGACTGGCTGACCTGGAGGAGTGAAAATGGTGGTTGAACCCTAACTTTTAATTCCATCACTTTTGTCGCTGTGGTACCACTCCCACCACATTATTACCCTTCTTTTTCAGAATAATAATGACAAATAGTGAACATAATGCAACAGTGGGAACAGCAGGAAAACGGGGCCTACCAACCACACACCCCAACACACAAAAAGCAAAAATATACAGTACTGTAAAATACAAAATGTACTAATTATACAACACCGCACTCCCACTACATAATACAGCACAGTGGCCTGGAAGGGTGCATATGGGGTACTCCAACCCTTACATTGAATTTCCTCCGTTTTGTCACTGTGGTACAACCCTTACTGATGTAGTAAATGGAGTTATTAGCCTCTAATTTCCCTTGTTTTTGAAAATAATAATGAGAAATAGTTAATCTAATGCAGTGGCAGGGGCCCCACACTCTCGCCACATTATGCAGCAACAGAAGCTCAGGGCCCCCACCACGTAATTACCCTTGTTTTTGAGACTAATAATGATAAATAGTGAACATAATGCAGCACCAGGAATGTGGGCGCGCTCCCACCACATTATACAGCAGCGGAAGTGTGGGGCCCTGCTCCCACCACGTAATTACCCTTGTTTTTGAAAATAATAATGATAAATAATGAACATAACGTGGTGGTGGGAACACGGAGACCTTCAGGCCCCATGCTCCCGCCACATAATGCAACACCTGGAGCGTGGAGCCCTTAATTTACCTTGTTTTGGAGAATGATAATGAGAAATAATGAATGTAATGCAGCGGCGGAAGGTTGGTGCCCCATGTTCCTGCCACATGATGTCTTGTGACATACTGAAAGAAACAGCTACACAAACAGAAGCACTAACAGTGGAACACATGGTAACACAACCGCGAATAAGAACAGAAAAGGTAAAGCACACAGTGGCATAGACGGGAACTTTCCACCATGTGATGTCTTGTCACATAGTAACATGGTCCCTGCAAATGAAATGGCAATGGCCATGATGACGCAAAGCAAAACAGAAAGAGAAACAGTACTGTAGACACAAATGGCAAAAAAATAACAGAAACGCAAGCGCTAATGAAAACACAAAGGGTAACACACATGGTGCCGTACACGTGAACGGATACTGAAATGGGTACAGAACCACAAGCGAAAAGGGCAACAGTAACAGTAATGTAAGCACACAGGCTGGTTTTTCCAAAAAGCTGCATACAGAAGGACAGTGAGTACAAATAATGTATGCAAAATAATGACTCTCGGAACACAAAAATGAGGACTTGGAATAGTAAATTGCTTATATCTCAGTAACCGTATGATATAGAAAAAAAAATGTAAAAGTCAAACGAATTATCACTTTCCTGGCTAGTTTTGTACTTAGACCCTGTCAGGGGGCAAAGAATTTTTGACAAAAAGTCCGTGTCTCGCACCGTTTTCGAGATACGGGCCCTGAAAAAGCGGCGAACGCCGTAATGTTATCCTATGGGGAAAAAAACAGAAGTTCGGACTGCCATAACTTTGCCTCCCTGTAATATTTTTTCACCAAACCACTAAAAGGCACATCTGTGGGATGTTGCCTGTGTTCCCTGCAAATTTCAGCCCAAAAGACCAAACCGTCATTTTGCAGCAAGGCGCCAAACAATTGCTGCAATGCGTAGGATGCCGTAATGTTATCCTATGGGGAAAAGTGCCAGATTTGGAGTGCCGTAACTTTGCCGCCGTGTAATATTTTTTCAACACAACACTGAAAGGCACATCTGTGAGATGTCTACTGCGTTCTCTCCAAATTTCAGGCCAAAGCACAAAACCGTTCTTTTGCAGCAGGGTGCCAAAGAATTGCTGTCATTTTTCCACAGCCTGGAAAAGTACTGTCGCAATTTGCAAAAGCTTTTGCAAAAATTTGTGACACTTTCGTCAGTTCGACACTACTTTGCGAAAGTACTTTTTCCAGAAATTTGAAAAACATATTTCTGGGGTGTTTTACCCCAAAATAAAGACATGGCTAGCATCCTCAGGGTCTGACTAGGTGAATACAAAAAGAATTAGGTTGCTAGATGATCCCAAATTTAAATGGCAAGCATTTTTCTGATTGCTAACTGAAAACAAGATGGCGGATTTGCGAAAGTAAGAGGGCCATTTGTGAAAGTAAAAATGCATTTGCGACACTGTCGAACTTTTTGTTAACTTTTCCCATTGACTTATAATGGGAAATTGTTTTTTGAATAACTTTTGAACCGTTAATATTTTTTCATGAAATCTTTGAAAGGCACATTGGGGACCCTAGCTGCATGTTCCCTGAAGATTTTGGGCCAGTCGCACAAACCACGCGACCTGTTGGCGCGACCGTAGAATTCCAGAAAAAGCGTAAACGCACGCATAGATCACGCTTAATAACTCCGCAGCTGTGTACCCTACCAGTACCAAACTTGGCACATCCTAAGGTGTATGGGTCTTGATTGTGTATTCCAAATTTCAGGCAAATTCGTTGAACAGTTGCAAAGTTATTAAGGTGCAAAATTTGGGGTTTAACATGTAATTGGCTCCTCAACCCTAACTATGGTAGCACTACCGTGATACCATTATATATATATATATATATATATATATACACACACACACATATATATAATAGTGGTGTGATAGCACCACTATAGTTAGGGTTGAGGAGGCAGTTTAATGTTAAACCCCAATTTTTGCACTTTAATAACTTCATAGCCATTCAATGGATTTGCAAGAAGTTTTGCATCATGGTCTCATGTGGTAGATCTGTGGATTTGCCAAGCTTCATTTGTGTGCGGTGTGCTGATTCCAAGTTCTGGATAGTGCAAAAAGTTAATTTTCAGGTGCATTTCCCCATTGATTTTACTGGGTTTTCTGCTGACACCTGTAGTGCCCATGCCCAGTTGGTTTGGAATTTTGCTTTGAAATTTGGGTACAAAGGATCTGTCCCACAGATGTGCCTTTTGCTTGTTTGGAGAAAAAATATTACTCCGTTCCAAAGTTATTTCATTTTGAAATTTTGAAAAATGTGTTTTGAGCATGCTCAGTAAGCACTTCAAGATAGAGGTCTGAAACAAAAAAAAAATTCATATTGACATCATCCTTTTTCATGAGTAAAAATCCATCTTGTTGCAGTTTTTTTCTAAAAGCCACAGAAATGACATCCAGGAGAGAGACTAACACATCTATTTGGCTCATCAGGACCCTGTTAGGTGGATTCTGTACTAAAGTGTTGGAAACATGACCCTCAAATGTGGTTTCTATTAGATTTCAATTCCTTTTTTGTGACTCACTTCCCAGTTGTATGAAATTAAAAAGGAATCCTTTATCGTTTTGGCCAAATCTTTTTTCATGAGGGAAAAATCCTATATTTTGTCCTAAGTGTCTATTACCACCCCCCACCCACCGATCCCTGTCCCCATATTATGTATTATTTCCCTGGTGTCTAGTGGCAGCCACCACTATTGATCACCATCCCCATAATTACTGATTTTTTTCCCTGGTGTCTAGTGGCTCCCCCACCCACTGATCACCATAATCCAGTATTGTTTAAGTTTTGCCCTGGTGTCTAGTGGTGCCCCCCCACCATCCCTGTATTATGTATTATTTCCTTGGTGTCTAGTGGCACCCCCCAACCTCGATTGCCATCCCCATAATTATTATTTTTTCCCCCTTGTGTCTAGTGGCACCCCCCACCCACCGATCACCATCCTTAGGTATTATTTAAGTTTTTCTCTGGTGCCTAGTGGCACCCCACCCTCCGATTGCTGCCCCAGTTTACAGTGTCTTATTCCCTGGTGTCTAGTTCCCCCCCCACCATCCTGCCTGTAATAAAGAAAACGGTCCCTCAATGTCTTTTTTCCTTATAACCTGTAATACTGAAAACAGTCCATCGCTGATCCATCCCACCCCCACCACGATATCCCACTCAACATCCACCACCCAGCATCTGCCCCATACCTCCCATACACCCTCACTCACCTGAACAGGTCCCAGGGTAAAGATCCAGACTGTGTTCGAAGATGTGTCTTGCTGCTGGAAATGCTGACTGCTATATGAGAAAGCAAGGTAAATGTGGTTCAATGTAATTCAATGGGGTTTTCAACTTTGTGGCATAACATTGCCATTTTTGCATATTTTTAGCCCATAGTTTAAATATGACCTTTTTGGGACCCCACCTCATCAACAATGGTGGTAGAATTCACAAATCCAGCTGGAAAGGTGATTTCTCAATCACTTGGCAAAATCACCTTTCAGATGGGTTTCAGAAATTTTCACTGCCCTTGTTTATGAGGTGGAGTTATGAGAAGGCTGCAGTATGTTGAAAATTTGGAGTCAAAATATATAAAAATGTCAAAATTATGCTCATCCATTGACATATTCCTATGCTCGCTCATACCGTCCATCACTGAAAATATTTTGACCCCAAACGTTTAACATAATAATTTTTTTACACCACCTCATGAATGTAAAATTGTCATTTTTATGTTGATTGCGCACATGCGCAAGAAACATGTTGTGGCAGCTTTCTCCACGAGCAGGATGTGGAGGTGCACACTGGTGTGCCTAATGCCCCCACAGCCTGCAAAGGCTTGTCCCCCATCTCCCAATGCCATGGCACACTGCTGCTGACAGTAGTTCAGCCAGTGTGCCACAACCTTCTAAAAAATCAGCCTCTGCAATCAGGGGCCACCTCGTCATTGCAGCATCAGCCATCCGCTGCAATGAGGGAGCGACCCATCATTGCAGGGCGGGATGTAGGATCCTTGATATTGTTTGTGAACATGGAGGTGGCTTGCTGCCGTATTCACAAACAATATTGACCTCCCCACCATGTTTATGTGCTGACGGGGGAGCCCACTCCCAGTCGGCATAATGTAACACCCCCCCCGGTTTTATCGTCTGTCGACGGGTACCCAATTCCCATTGGCAGAAAGGAATTCCCCCTCTTTGTTGTTTGCGATGGGGTGCCCTCCCCCATCAGCTGGCTGGCTCCAAAAGCAAGACTCCGTGCACGCTGGGGCCCCACCCAGCGTGCCACATGCCCTTTGTTGTTTGGTCGATGGGGGTGCCCAGTCCCCATCGCTACAGCTACCCCCCAAAGAAGACTCCAGTGGCATCCTGGGAGCCCACCCCAGTGTGCCACATGCCCCTGTAAAGTTAAAACGGTCCCATGACTTATTTTGTTTTTTACCTGAAAAAAGGAAACGGTTCCTCGTAGTCTCCCTGCCCCCACAACCCGCACCCACCCACTGGGCGCACCCTGCCTCCCCACACACCTCTTCACACTCCCATACTTACCCGGAGCTCAGCGATATCATGGTGGATCGGGGAACATGTCCACACTCTTCAAAGCCGACCGCGAACTGAGGAAATGCCGGTAAGCTGTATAATGTAATAAATAGTTTTTTTTCAGCTTTAGTGTATATCTCGGGCATTTTGGGGAATTTTTTCACCAAATTTTCAACATGGGGTTTTTGGGTCTCCTCCTCATGACTTCTTGAACTGTCATGGCATTAATCAGCCCCGAAAGGTGGTTTTGCGGTCACAGCATGGAGTCACCCTTTGGGGCTGATTATGAAACGACAGTGCCAGTGTTCATGAGGTGGGGTCTCAAAAAGCCTATGTTGCAAATTTGGTGGAAAAAATCCAAAAAATTACTGTTTTACGAGCGTGCGTTGCTCAGTTGCTATGCATGCTCATAACTTCGTGAATCTGCAATATTTTCATGCCAGATTTTCAACACTGGCATTTTGTCACACCTCCTTGTGAGCAGTATAGCTGTCATTGTTCACATCCTGGCCGAAATGTGTTTTCGCACTTCCAGCGCAGACTAGCATGGTTGCTGTGGTAAATCAGTGTTCAGGACAGATTAAGAAAATGACAGTGACACTGTTCATGAGTACGGGTCCTAAAATGCCTATGTTGAAAATTTGGTAACAATACTCCATAAAATGACTGTGTTACAAGCATGCGTTGCGCAGTTGGCACTCACGCACATAACTTCACGAATTTATAATATTTTCACTCCACATTTTCAACATTGCCATTTTCCCAGACCCACTTATGAACAGTAAAGTTGTCATTTTTCCCATCCTGGCTGAAATGTGTTTTCACACTTCCGGCGCAGAATAGAGCAGTCGCTGTGGGAAATCACTGTTCTGAACAGATTAAGAAAATGACAATGATACTGTTCATGAGCAGAGGTCCTAAAATGCCTATGTTGAAAATCTGGTGATGATAGCCTATCAATTGACTGTGTTACAAGTGTGCATTGTGCACTTTCCACTCACCCTTGTAACTTCGCAGATTTGTAATATTGTCACACCAGATTTTCAACAGTGGCATTTTTTCACACTTCCTTATAAGCAGTACAGCTGATATTTTTCACATCCTGACCGAAATGTGTTTTCACAGTTCCAGCGCAGAATAACGTGGTGACTGTGGGAAATCAGTGTTCAGGACAGATTAAGAAAATGACAGTGGCACTGTTCATGAGCAGAGGTCCTAAAATCCCTATGTTAAAAATTTGGTGATGAAACTCCATAACATGGCTGTGTTACAAGCGTGCATTGAACTGTTTCCACGCACCCTTGTAACTTCACAAATTTGTAATATTGTTAGGCCACATTTTCAACAGTGTCATTTTTTCACACCTCCTTATGAACACTACAGCTGTCATTTTTCACATCCTGGCTAAAATATGCTTTTGCACTCCTGCCGGAGAATAGCACGGTCACTCTGGGAAATCAGTGTTTGGGACAGATTAAGATCAACCGAGTGGGAGTGACTGAGCTCAACTGAGCTCTGTTGGGACTGCTAAGGATGTGTTTGTGGGCAGACAAAGGCCCCAACACAAGAGCCCAGCACAAAGGGCAGCCTGCAGCACTGGGAGAAACAGAACGAGAGAGCGAGTGAGGGAGGGGGAGTGAGCGAACTCACCGAAGGGCTGTCAGGACTGCTGCAGATTTCTTTGTGGGCAGAAAAATGTGTCAATGCAGGTAGGGGTCCAGTACAAAAGGCCAGCCTGCAGCGGTGGGAGAAACAGTATGAGTGAGTGAGACAGTGGGACTTAGTGAGCTCAATGGAACCCTATCAGGACTGCTGCGGATTTCTTTGTGAGCAGAAAAAGGCGCCAATGCAGGCAGGAGCCCTGTACAAAAGGGCAGCTTGCTGCTCCAGGACAAACAGAATGAGCGCATGAGAGGGAGATGAGCGACCTCAGTGGAGCTCTGTTGGGACAGCTGTGGATTTCTTTGTGGACAGACAAAGGTGCCAACGTAGCCAGGAGCCCCATACAAAAGCGCAGTCTGCAGCTCCAAGAGAAACAGAATGAGCGAGTGATAGAGTGGTAGTGAGCAAGCTTAACGGAGCTCTATTGTGACTGCTGCGGATTTCTTTGTGGGCAGAAAATGTGGCAATGCAGGCAGGAGCCTAGTACAAAAGGCCAGGTTGCAGCGCCAGCAGAAACGGAACGCATGAGTGACAGAGGGGGAGTGAGCGAACTCAATGGAACTGTGTCGGTACTGCTTCAGATTTCTTTCTGGCCAGAAAAAGTCACCAATGCAGGCAGGAGCCCAGTACAAAAGGGCAGCCTGCAGTGTCAGGAGATACAGAATGAGCAAGTGAGGGAGGGGGAGTCAGTGAGCTCAACTGAGCTCTGTTGGGACTGCTGCAGATTTGTTTGTGGGCAGAAAAAGGCAGCAATGCACGCAGGGGCCTAGTACAAAAGGGCAGCCTGCAGTGGCAGGAAAACCAGAATGAGCAAGAGAGTGAGCTCAATGGAGATGTATTGTAACTGCTGCAAATTTCTTTGTGGGCATAAGAAGGCAGCAACGCAGGCAGGAGCCCAGTAGAAAAGGGCAGCCTGCTGAGCCGGCAGAAATGGAATGAGCGAGTGAGAGAAGGGGAGTGAGCGAGCTCAATGGAGCTTTGTCAGGACTGCTGCAGATTTCTTTGTGGGCAGAAAAAGGCACCAACAGAGGCAGGAGCCCAGTACAAAAGGGCAGCCTGCAGCGCCAGGAGAAACAGAATGAGTGAGTGAGAGAGGGGGAGTAAGCCACCTCAATGGAGCTCTGTCGGGACAGCTGCAGATTTCTTCCTCAGCAGAACAAGGTGCCAACGCAGGCAGCAGCCCAGTACAAAAGAGCAGCCTGCAGCACTGGTACAAACAGACTGAGCCCATGACAGAGGGCCACTGAGCGAGCTCAACAGACCAATGCAATCAACATTCGACATTGGCAAATGCTTGTTCAAATCCTACCTTAACTATGTTTTCAGACCTGTGGCATGGAATGATGTTCCAGTGATGCAGAATAACATTTCAGCTGAGATTTGGACATTTTCAGTATCAGGTTAATGAGGTGGGGTAATAAGAAGGCTATGCTGACAATTTGGGTGCTGTAAGGGCCCCTGTGCTCCCACAGTCAAATGAAGATACAGCTATAATATCTCAAAAAGTAAGGAAATTCTTTGCAAAAAACTTTGCTAGTGCACTAGTTAGGGTTAAAGTGACAAAAGTAGGGAAATATGGTGTTATGGTTTCTAACCCTAACATCCCACCCCTGCCCACCAGGCAGCAACAGGAAAAACCATTACAGTTTCACCTCACCTGTGTCCTCGCTAATCAGGCATGGGGAGTACCTTGGAGTTGTCAGCCCTAATGCTCACCCCATTCTCAAATACTGTACACATTTCAGTTTCTCTCATGATTGAATGGGGTAGGTGTTAAGGCTGACAACCCCAAAGCACTCCCCATGCCTGATTAACGAAGATGCAGGTGAGGTGAAAATGTAATGGTTTTTCCTGTTGCTGCCTGGTGGGTTGGGGTAGGATGTTAGGGTTGGAAACACTTATGCTATATTTCCCTACTTTTGTTGTTTTAACCGAACTAGTGCATTAACAAATTTTCTTGCAAAGATAGATAGATAGATAGATAGACAGACAGACAGACAGACAGATAGATAGATAGATAGAGAGATAGATAAATGAATCCAGCAAACCCACAGACAGGCAAGCCTACCATGCAGAATGGAATAAAGGCACCTGGACAATTCACAAAGCAAAAGCCGAGCATTACAGAGCCACCCTGAATGCCACCTGGGGCTCATCATGTAAATTTTGGGACAATATAAAAACACTAAATGGGAAGCCATGGCCCCCCCCCCAGATCTCCACAAATGGCTTGGTCACCACTGACCGGAAACAAACTGCTGCTACTCTCAACTCCAACTTTACAGACCTAGGATCTGTGCTCCCTTCTAATTTCTTCGACCCCACACCCAGCCAACCCCCCCCCATGCCCCCCTTACTATCTCTGGACCATCTCCCTCTGGGAAGCCGAACCCTACCAGATCAAGGCCCTGAATGACACCATCCTCCTTAATGACCCTCTAGACATCAAACTCCTCCGTCTGGTCCTGGACACCCTGCTTCTCCCACTAACTGCCCTACTGAACTGCTCTCTCTGCCTTGGACAGTTCCCCAGCAAATGGAAAAATGTGGTTGTAATGCCCATCCACAAAGGTGGGGTTCCACTACTCCCAGGGAACTACCACCCAATCTCTATTCCCCTCCCTTCTCCACTATCCAAGGCCCTGGAAAAGGTAGTGGCAGATCAACTAACCAATTACCTTGAACCCCATAACCTGCTGTGTGTGGAGCAGCACAGGTTCTGAGCTGGACACAGCACTACAATAGCTCTCATTGAATTCTTGAACTACATCACTCCGCCCTAAACAAGGAACAGCTGGCAGGGGCCGTGTTCATTGACCTGTTCAAGGCCTTTGGCACGGTTAACCACCCCCTCCTGCTGAACACCCTGATGCACATGGGCCTCTCTCAAGGTCCTCTAAACTGGTTTGCCAGTTATTTGACCTACAGGGCACAATGCGTCAGGATAAATTATACTGTATCCAGCACCTGCCCCACCCTCTCTGCAGTCTCACAGGGCTACATCCTAGGGCCACTACTTTTTAGCCTGTTTCTGAATATGTTTCTCACCTCGTGCTCTGGCAAGATACTTCTGTATGCAGATGACACCATCCTCTGTGCCTCCCATGCAGACCCTGCCAACCTGCAGGCCTTGCTGCAGCACTCTTTCAGCCAAGCCAAGCAATGGTTTGCCGAGCACAAGCTAGTATTAAACCAGAAAAAAACTAAAACCATGCTGTTTGTGCACCACCAATGAAAACTAAAAAATGCCCAACTGAGAATTCTGTCCAGCTCACTCCACCCCCTAGAACAGGTCTCATCTTATAAATACCTTGGGATCATGTTTGACCTGCTCTCACTTTTCATGGTCACATCAGCACACTTGCAACCATGGTGAATGCCCGAATCAGCACCTCTACCGGCACAAGGACTGTCTACCCCTTGAAGCCCTGTGTCTAGCCATCACCTCATCCGTTATGTCACTGGTTGACTATGGCCTACTGGTCTACGCCACCACTGACACCACTGCTCTCAACAAGATTAAAGTAACCATTAACAAAGCCTGCAGGCTCCTGTTAGGGTCTGATTGCATGACCCACACCTGCACACTCTATGACCGTGCCCAAATCCTCAACCTTGATGAAAGGCTCTGGCTCCAAGCATGCCTCATGGTCAAAAAATCCCTCCTTGGGCAGACACCACCAGGAGTGTCAGCCTCCTTGCCCCTAGCCACCCCCAAAGTCCATACACACAGAACAGACACAATAACACTGGTAATCCACAGGGCAGGACTACACTTGCCCAGTGATCATTCCCAGTCACAGCTCCTGCCTGGTAAAATGCCCTACCATCCTCGGTCACACTACCCACACCAAGCCTGGCCCTTTTAAAGTGGCCCTCAAAAATTACCTCTATGCCAAATGTACCTGCACCTGCCGCTTTAATCCTACTGCCATTTTCAAACCACAGCCCAGTCACTACTAAAGTGGGCCCACACCAAGACAGGGTTTAACCCAAGACTGCTCCACTTAACCCCACCAGGGCCCACTATTATATCTCTGATCTCTTGTTATTCTGCTTAGCTATCACTGTGTCTAAACCTACACCACTGCTTTGCAAAGAATGTATGTAACCAATAAAATTAATACTCTGTGTAGTTACGCACCAATGTAGTGTAATGACGGCACTACTCCACTGCAAAGGATGTGTGTAACTGCTTAGCACTGCAAAGGACTTATCTAACTGCTTAGCTAACACTCTGTATATGTATGCATCAAAGTATTATATTGTTTAATAATGTTTGAACATCTACCGTCAAATCAGTTATGTAACGTTGTCTTTGCTGTACTACTGTCATGTCTGTATTTGTCATCCGAGGAGGAGCCTTTGGAAATGTGTCTATGACTCAAAGGATTGCAATTCTGATGTTCTAATAAATAAATAAATAGATAGACAGACAGACAGACAAACGTTGTTCAAACCCACTTCCTAGAAGTGAGTAATAAATTTGCACTTTAGTTATTTAGCTTTTGTTTACCAGGTAAGCACGCTAGACAGTTAAGTGCCTATTTTCAGGTGCGACCCAGGAGAATTACAAAGGTACAGGCAATAACAATTCAGAGAACAGGGAAATAGCAAACAAAAAGGTGAAGTCCGAGGACTCAGGTAATATACAGATTCAGAGACAAGGCAGTAGCAATCAACAAGTTACAGACAGGTATGGGCAGAGGGCTACAGCCAGGTATCATCAGAGAACATTTAAAATACAAATACAGTGTTAACGCGAGACAATCACAGGAGGCAGTCAAGGAAACAAATCAAAGAATCAGCAGGGCATTTTTGAGGAGAGCACTAAAGGAGCACTCAAATAGTCAATAGATGGGCACTTTTGCCCGCCATGGGGGGGTGGGACAGCTAGGCGCAAAGGCGGGCAGAAGGCATACGCCCACACACGGACATGGATGGGGCACTGGCGTACCATGGAGGGTGGTACAGCTAAGAGCAAAGGCAGCCAGAAGCTTGTTTTAGGTAGCCCCAGAGGGAGTACCTGAAGCATCTGTGGGAGGGGGCAGTTCTTACAAGAGCAGGGAGAAGGTTCCAGGCTCTAGGGGCAAGGACTGCAAAGGCACGATCCCCTGCAAGGGAATGGGTTTTAGGAATCATGAGGGCCTGGGAGTCACTGGACCTCAGCCGATAGCCAGAAGGGGTGGGCAGGAGCAGTTCGGCAAGTGCCAGAGGGGTTGATGATCGGATGATGTTGTCAGTAAAGTTGCCCATAACAAAGGATCCATGATTGCTGGGGGAGAGCCAACCCAGCCTAGAGTAGAGCAGGCAGTGATGGGTGAGCCGGGGGGCTGATAGGGCAAAGCAACACACGTTGTTATATGAGGTGTCCCATTTTGTGGGCCAGGATTTAGGGGCATTCACAAAAGAGGTGAGTCCATGGCAGAGCATAGGGAGAAAGACCCCCTTTGCAAGGGCGAGTCAGGCAGCTGGGGTGAGGCAGGTTTGGCCCGGAACGCCAGGCCCAGTTTCCAGTTTGTGGCCTTGCAGGAGTTATGTATGTACAGGGAGAGGTCCAGCTGAGGGTCAAGGGTTACCTCCAGGTACTTGAAGGAGTTGACAACCATCACAGGGATGCCTTCGGTGCCAGAGATTGTGAGATCAGCATGACGCACTCTGATCTTGGCAGAGGAGCCAAATAACATGGCCTGCATCTTCTGGAGGTTGATGACAAGCTTATTAGCCCCGAGCCAGGATATAATGCAGTCAAAATCAGAGTTAAGTCTAGAGTTTATGTCTCTGATATCCTGGGAGCCAGCTAGAAGCACCAGGTAACCAGCATAAAGGGTGACGTGTGCAGATGCAGGGACTGAGGACAGCTGATTGATAAACAGGGAGAACAGTAAGGTGCCTAGGACAGACCCCTGAGGCACCCCACAGGTAACTGGTGCCAGCACAGAGAGAGCTTTCTGGAACTTCGTGTACTGTTGCCTACCTGTGAGGTAGTTGGAAAACCAGGCTAGGACTGGGGAGGAAAGGCAGAGGGACTGGAGGGCAGTACCCAGGAGAGTGTGATCGACCAGATCAAAGGCCTTTGACAGGTCAATGAAGATGGCCCCCATGAGTTTGCCCTGGTCAGTTGCCATTCTGATTTCAGAGGTGACATGTGCAAGGGCAGTGGAGGTGCTGTGCCCTTTCCGGAACCCATGCTGCGCAGGGAAGAGAAGCCATAGGTATGGAGGAAGAGAGCAAGCTGGGTGGCCACAACCTTTTCAAGCAGTTTGTTTACTGTGGACAGAATCGCTATGGGTGATAGTTATCCAGCATTTTGGGATCTCCACATTTGAGTACCGGGATCACTCGCGCCATCTTCCATATGGCAGGGATGGACCCAGATTTGAGAGAGGAGTTGAGAATGTGGGAGATAGGCTGGGCAATGAGGGGGGCTCGTAGGTGGAGTAATTTGGGCTCAAGGTTGTCATACCCAGTGCCAGAGTGAGGGGAGAGACCATCAAGAAGCTTCCTTGTCTCAGAGCAGGAGACATACTTGAAGTAGAAAGGAGGGGTGGGATGGGAAGCAGTGCCAGAAGTGGGATCCAGATTATTTGTAGCTGAAGGTGTGGGGAAGGGTGAAGTCAGACAGGTCAGAGAACCAGACGTTGAAGGCATTGGCTATAGTTAGGGCACTGTTGCAGCTGACTCCATTGATTTGCAGGTCGGAGACCTGGGGGCAGGCAGGACCATAAATGGTATGCTTGATGGTGTGCTAGAAGCTCCTAGGGTTCTTGGCAAATGTGTCAAGGGAGGATTTGCAGAATCCACTCTTGGCCGAGCAGATCCGTTTACAGGAGTTTCTGAGCTGCCTGTAGGCCTCAAGGTCAGATCTGTCCCCCGACTCCTTCAATTGTAGCCAGCTTTTGTCCCAAAGCTTCATCGGGGCAAACAGGTCCCCTTGTATCCATTTGATGATAGTGCCCCTCTCTTCTTTTTATGAGTGGGGCAAGTCTGTCTTGTGATGGGGCAAATAAGGTAAGGAAGCAGTCAAGAGCAGTAGAGGGGTCACGTTTGGCATAGACCGGGGACCAGTCTGTTCTGTGGAGGTTGGAAAGGAAGTTGTTGTAGTCAAATTTAGAATAGTCCCTCATCTGAATGATTTTTGGAGGGATCCAGGGGGCAGCGACCTTCCAGATACAGAAGGTGGGGGAATGGTTAGAGATGGAATCAGGGAAGTGGCCAGAAACTGAGATATGGTCAGGCCTATTGCTCAACATCCAGTCAAGAAGAGTGCCCTGTACTCCAGAGGAGGAGGGTCTGGTGGGCTCAGTGATAAGCTGACCTAGGGCGAGACCAGACAGAAGGGGTTCATAGACTTTGGCATTACCACTTTCCCAGTTTAGGTTAAAATCCCCGAACACCATGAGTTCATTTGTCCCCACCCTGGGACTGAGGCAGTCAAGGAGGTGCGAGAGGCCGCGTACACCACCTTTGGGAGGGTTGTAAATGCAGGCCAGGTGGAGCTTCATAGTGTCACCCAAAATGAGAAGGGCATGCAGGAACTTGCAAGAGCGGGGGGGGGGTGAGGTATGACAGACACTCTAAGGTGAGGTTTATAGTAGAGTAGTAGACCACCTCCCCACCATTTGGTTCTCTCTCTGTCCTGTCTGATCGCAAGGTAGCCTGGGAGGGCACAGACAGAATCAGGAATGGCTGGTTTGAGCCAGGTTTCAGAGATCCCCAGGATGTCTGGATTGTAGTGGGCGACCCAGGCCGTTGGGTCTGGGAGGTTAGCGAGAAGGCTGCAGATATTAAGGTGGGCAATCTTTAGGCCCTTTGCATTCTGCCACTGGGGGAGAGGCATGCTGAAATGAGGGGTTTCAGATGTTGGGCTAGGCCAGCAAGTTCAGACTGGAAGTTGGGGGGTCAAGTACAGATAAGGCATATAAGAGCTGCACAGCAGTATTACAGTACATGGGTAGCTACAACCCGGCAGATAAGCAGTGGTGGTGGATAAAATCTGTAAGCAGGGGGATCTGGTCAGTAGAATAGAGATACTTAGCAGGCAGAGATCAGATCTCAACTATCTATGCAGACAACAGTGGCAAGAAATTCTGAGCTAGGGTGCAATAAGCTGCAACACTAGATAGCAAAAAAAATAAACAGATCACCAAGAGGGGTCAGCAGAGAGTAGAATCGGACTGGCACAGGGTTAACAGCTAGGCATAACAAGTAACAGATTATTGTGAAGGGAGACCAGTCATAGTGATCTCCGTCCGGTGTCAGCTGAGAGAAGGGACAGGCAGAAGTTTCAACTAGCTGATACAAAATATAATAATAGTCCCACCAGGAGAGTGGGAGGGGCTACAGCACATTTAATGGGAGGAGGGAATGGGGTGGGAATTTTCATAAATCCACAGCTTAGTCCCAAGAGATTCAAGTCGGGAGCCCCGACTGGCACAAAGTCCTTAAATAAAATCCGTTTGAGCCCTGAGGAGCTCCCGGTTTCTTGCAGCTTTAGCCCAGGTGTAGAAAAACTGCAGCTTTGTGCAGTTTCATCCTCCTCCAGCTTTGATGAGCTGAGACTGCAGCCTGAATCCCACAGAAGAATGGCCTTATTTTTATAGCCCAGTGGGGCTAGCAGCACAGAGGACTTTGGCACATTTTTGAAAATGCAGCTTAGTCCCCAGAGAGTCAAGTCAGGAGCCCTGACTGGCACAAAGTCCTTAAATAAAATCTGTTTGAGCCCTGAGGAGCTCCCAGTTTCTTGTAGCTTTAGCCCAGGTGTAGATAAACTGCAGCTTTGTGCAGTTTCGTCCTCCTCCAGCTCCGATGAACTGAGAGCGCAGCCTGAATCCCACAGAAGAATGGCCCCCATGATAATAATTCAGGGTTCAGAGATCAGGGATTGGGGCTGTGAGGGTCAGCTAGCCCATAAGAACTTTATGTATTAAATACTCGGGGATTGAGGCTGTGGGGGGTGGGTCTGCTAGGCCATAAGGGCTTCATTTATTATATACTCAGGGATCAGGGCTGTGGGGGGTCCGCTAGCCATAAGGGCTTCATTTATTAAATACTCAGGGATCAGGGCTGTGGGAAGGGTTCTGCTAGCCCAAGAAGGCATATTTATTACTGCAATGGGGGCACATTTGCATAAGCCCCAGTAGACTGGCAAAGTACACTTACACCAGCTCATAGCTAGTGTAAATGTACTTTGATGGATGTCCTCCTGGGGTTGTATCAGTACCCCAAATTAGGGGATGTGGCAGCCGCCCTTTGTGAATAGGGCGCAACTGCTGCTGTAAACCCCCTTGCGTCATGTTGCATCAGGGTTTATGACACAACCCTGGCGCAAGTCATCTTTGGGGAAAGCAGCCTACATCATGTTGCAGGCTGCTTTTCAGAATCCCAAATGGCCCAACTAATGGCACAAAGTGCTACTTGCATCATTCGTATTGGTGCAAATCACTTTGCGCCATGCACAACCTTTTGAGAATTCAGACCACGGTGTCTAAACACAAACAATTTTTTCCAGCTCCATCATCTCTTGCCATTGTGGAACCATTCAGTAGCATTGGCCAAGGATGTTGAAAGGAGGTGTAGGATAATATCAACATAAGTTAAGTACCCAGTGACATTCATTAATGGGGCCATGTAAATGGCCTCTATTAATGTACCCTTCATACACTTCTTCTCAAGTTGTTAAGCAACTTCTGAAGTATCCGTTTGCCCCCTCCTTCTCTTGTTCCTAGTACGTCTCTGCTTAATACTTGTGTTTGGGCTGTTCTGGCACCAGTCTACTTGGTCAATTGTTACCTCTCATTATTCATTAATTGTTCCTAATTGTTTGCATTAGTGTTTATTTTGTATTGCTTGACTGTTTTGTAGTTACCTTTTGAATTGTATTCCCTCCTAACCCTTCACTGGGTACACAAAAAATTAGCCTTGTTCAGTGTATCTTTCCTAGTCACCGATTTATAAATACAAAAATTCACATACTATTATCTATCCTCTTTCAGTTTGGGTCATCCCTTTATATAAAATATCTAAAACTCAAAATTTATACACAGTACTTTTTCATACTTGCTTGAGCCTCCCCTGGAACAGGTTGGAGCCTCCCCAAGGAGGCTGGCGTCACCATTTGAGAAACCCCGGTCTAGGGATTTTATTTATGAATTCTGCACTAAAAGTATCCAGACTAGTAGACATTGTGCCAGGAAGGGTCTTGATGCTGGATATCAGCTATGTAAAAGAAAGATTAATGCTTATAAGCATGTACACCCCCCAAAGCACAGAGAATAGAAATATTCAAAAAGATCAAACCTTTTCTTTGTACAGCCAGGCAAGTCATATGGTGTGGTGACTTTAACTGTGGTCTAATACAAAAAGACAGGGGAATTAAAACAGAAAAAAATCTTCTGTGACACAAACGTCCTAAATTCGATTGTAAAAACTATATTTTCAAAAGATGCTTACATATGACAGGCGGAAACACTTATTTTAGAGGCAACATCTCCACATGAGTTGATTTTGTTTTCATCTCAGAAAACTTAAAAATAATTGAGGCTAATACTCAAGTGTGGTAATTTATAGACCATAGATTAGTACAGGTTAAGATCAAAACATATTTTAGGATAATACGACCAGATTAAAAAAAAACAGAATGGAAATTAAACTCCTCTCTCCTATCACACAAAGAAGTACTTAAAAATGGAGACAACTATGGACAGTTAGGTTATCCACTATTGGCATGTATGATGAAATGGAAGATTGGTGGGAGAAAACTAAAACAATATGGAAAGAGTTTTTACAAACAATATTGGGTAATAAAATCCAGACTGAATATTTGCATTATCTTAAATTAAGAGGTCAACTACAGAAGTTAATCTCCAACACTGAAACAGAAAAAATAAATTATAGGGCCCAGATCAAAGTATTGAAAAATGAGATGTTTAAAATGCAACACAACAGAGCTCAATCATTAAAAAATGAGTTAAGATTTGGTACACAAAATAAGAAACAGACATCTGACCCCTTTAAAGAATCCACAGAGTAGAAAGTACAATTTTCCGACAAAACTCTGGAAGGCACATTAATATCTGATCCAGAAAAAGTGCTTCAGCTCATTGAACAACAAGTATTTAAACAATTTAGACACCCAGATACTACTGAAGCAAACCTGGAGTATTTAAAAGCTTTACACCTCCCCAATGTATCCACATGGGATGCCATAGACCTAACAGACAAAATCTCACAGGGAGAAGTTACAGAAGCTATTACTTCCTTGGGCACTGGGTCAGAACAGTGATGACAATAATAGTGCAGTCAAGAACCGTGCAGCAATAATAGCATAATTTTTTTTGTGGGGGCTGTGCACCCCACCACACCTCCAGACGCAGACAGCTTTGTCCCCCGCACTCCCTGGACTGAAGGATTCTCACTCTGGGGTGGAGATGATCATGGGGAAAGTTAAAATTCATGGGGCAGTGGAATACTGTTTCCATGGCCCCACATAAAAAAGTCTGTCCTAAGCACACGAAAAAGTTGGAGACCAGGATTAGAACCCTGGTCTCCAATGCTGCTAGCCAAGCTGCTCAATGCCCCAGCCCTCCATGCCACACAGCAGCACAGTCAGCCTCCTGGATCTGGCATGTATACCATAAGCACCACAGACAGTGACCAGAGGAGTGCTTACTGCAAGCATTGTAAATCCCCTCTCTCTGTCAATGGTAGCGCTATCCAGACTAGCGCTCAAGTTGATTCTCGCTATTCTGGTAGCACTATTCTAACCGGGTATCTCACTGGGCCACCACACCAGGAACTGATGGACTAAGTGCAGAATTTTACAAAACTTTTAAAACAGAACTAGCACTGGTTCTAACAGTATTGTTTATTTTTATAATTAAACTTTATTAGGCATTTTTTATTACAAAAGCAAGTACAATATAGGAAACAGTCCCAAATAACAAGAATAACAACAAAAAAATACTAGAAACAAGGCAAGGTCCATCAAATGAATAGCATTCAATGAAACATAAGAAATAGCAAGAAATTATAATACTACTGTAGCAATAAAAAATAAGAAGCATCCTCCCAGCATATACATCCCAAAAAAAGATAAAAAGAAGACTGGAAAAAAATAAGAAAAATAAGTTAAAACAAAACACTCGTATCTGCTTAGAATATCATGTGGCAATGTGATGACACTCCAAATCCAGCAGTGCAATCGGGGCTGGAGTATAGGCCCAATCAAAAGTAAACATGCACCTCTCAATATAGGTCCCATTAGGGTCCCATACTGCAATTTATATGAGTTCTTCACTAGAAACTCAGATCCACAACTCCTCTAAAACCAGCTGTAACTTAGATTTACAAGCATTAAGAAGTTGTTTAGTAGTCATAAGTTGATACTAGACTACAAAAAGACCAAAGTCATGCTCTTCAGTAATTTCCACAATAAGCACAAACACCATCCATTGATCATCAGAAACTGCCTGGGAACAGCTCTTGAACAAGTCCATGATTTCAAATACCTTGGTGTTACCATGGACAGCACTCTATCCTTTGGTGAACACATTGATAACATTGCCAAAGCAGTAAACATACAAATTGATCTGCTCCATAGGCATAAGCGCTGCCTAACCCCAAAAGCCTTAGGGCTGGCAATACACAGCTGCATAATCTCATTGATAGATTATGGTCTGGTCATTTACATCTCTGCCACTGATATGGTCCGCTGGTGGATCATCATTGCATTTAACAAAGCATGTAGACTCATCACTAGAGCAGCTTGTCTCACTCATACATGTGATTTCTCCACACAATCCAGCTGGCTCCAGTTAAAAGGGCAGATAAAATACCAAACTTGCCTGCTGGCCAAAAAAAAACAATGCTTGGCTGAATGCCTATAGGTGTTCAAAATCTGTTATGCCCTTTTAATAATCCTCACCACACACGTAGATCTGAAAACCAGCTACTCAAGGTACCATGGTGCAGTAACTCACTAGGGCAAAGATCACTCACTTACAGAGCCTCTCTATGGATTAACTCTCCCCACAGAGACAGGTAAGGGGAGGGGAGGTGGGGCAGCTACTTAATAGGGAGCTAGTTGCATTCACAAGCAGCCTAGCTAGACCATGATGGTCTTTTGCTGCTGGCAAATTTTCATATGTTCGTATCTCCACTGAAGACAAGCTTGGCCCATTCAAATATCAGCTTTAACAACACTTCACAGCGGATAGTAGCTGTGACTGTTTCCACTGAGCCTTCACCTTCTAAAAGCCATACTTGCCACTTACCTAACATTTGCCTGCCTCCCCTTCCCAGCACTTTAACCACTCCACCACTTTTTTCCCATCAACCCCCTATTCCTTCTCATTGCACTCCCTCCCACTCTTCTTGCTCACTCGTCTCCCTCCCCTTCTTGCTTCCCTAAGCTCCCTATAGCGTTTATACATTACTGACAAGGCCATTTTGGCTGATTTCCTGTAGTTAGCATCTGTGTATTATTTGTAAGATTTCAACTCAGATCCACTGACAATTTACTGTCTGCAAATCAATGTTTGTACCATTGGAATGTTGGTCTTATCTCTTATCTATGTAAGTTCATTTTTTTCTTTCCTATGTATTATCATTTTGATGTGGAACCTTTGTAAAAGAGAAAATATTTCTCAAAGGTAATTGTAATCTGAGATATAATAAACAAAAAAAAAAAATAGATAAACCCCTATGATCAGTACATAAGTTAAGGAACAAAGGTGGGATTTTCTTGGAGTTGGTAACGGATCCATGGATGCCATAGCCATGTGAACACAGGTATTTTATCCAGGTACATGTACATGGCCTTCTCTAGACCATAAATAAAATGAATAACTGAATACCATGATTGCAAGTCAGGAATATGATCTGTATGCCAATGATTTGTAATAGCTTTCTTGGCACAAACAACCAAAATCAGCAGTAATTTTTTGAAAGAAGAAGATGACTTAAGGTCCCCTGGGATAATATGCAATAAAATTAAGGGAGCTGTAAGGTCCGTTTGACAATCACAAGCCTTAACTAATTCCTGGACTACCACTCTCCAAAAAGATTAAAGTTTAGGGTAGAACCAAAGAATGTGAGACTGATCAGCCGAGGAGGTTCCACATTGCCTCCAACAATGCACGCATCAGGTCCCTTATAATGTTTTACCACAGCTGGAGTCAAAAAGAATCTAGTCCTACATTTCCATGCAAAGTCCTTCAAATCAGGAGTACAAGCTATCGAATAAAAAAATGACGCAGACGCAGAGTGAAGCCAATCATCCCAGGAGCAGATATCTTTATTTTATTTTATTTGTTTCATTTTTGTTGACCGGGTAAGTGCACTAGACAAATCCTGCCTATTTTAAGGCATGACCCAGAGGAGGGGGATACAGATGAATGCCAACTGACCTTAAACCAGATTAAGCTGTTGGTGGTATTTTTAGTGAATGAGGGAAATTTGGCCAGGATACTGGGGAAATTACCCTATTCTTTTCGATAAGTGCCATGGGCTCTTTAACATCCACCTGAACTACCACCAATCCAGGCAGATGGGACCACGGTTTAACGTCTCATCTGAAAGACGGCACCTCAGAAGTGCAGCACCCCTCTCATGCTGCACTACAGTGTCAGTACTGGGATATTAACCCAAGTTCCAGATGTGGGAACTAACCCACAGCCCTCTGATCTCCTGGCCTCAGAGGCGAGTGTGCTACCTACTGAGCCACTGACACTGCCTATCACCCAACTCCAGCACCCACTTCAAATAAATTGGTCGAGAAGAATCACTCAGCAAATGCCTTAATCCATGGTACCAAAGACCAATTAAATGAGTCTGGTCATTCCCTACCTGGTAAGAGATTATCAAGTTCACCAGTGGAGAGCGAATGATATCTGGCAAATCTGCGTAAAAACAGAAAGAGCTTAAATACAACCGAAGTTGAAGATATCTATAATGATCCAAATGTTGCAAGTCAAACCTGATTTGTAAATTATTAAAGGAAATGTGGTGCCCCGAAGGTGGTAAGAAGGATGTTAACATGAGCTGGGTTCCACATCAATAAAAAGGGGTAATAAAGCAACTGTGTCAATGACACCGGTAACTTGCACACAAATTACTAACACAGGTCCAAAAAGGGGTGGATGTTGGCACCAGACAAAGAAAGGCGTGAGTCCAGAAATAGATTCCAAATACTTCACAAGGTTTTATTTATACCAAACCAAGGGGAAACAGGGTCGGGGGGACACTTACACTTATTTTCACTCTCCTATACAAGAAGGACTCTAAATAAATGGCTGTAACAGCTCCACTTTATGAGTGGTCTACACTCTATAATCAGCAAATCACTGTATAATCCTTTCAATACTACCCTGAGGTGCACCTCTACTAGGGATGTCAGAACTAGTTTGAGTAAGATTCAATCCCATCTCGAACCCTGGTGTTCGAGTTCTAATGCAGAACTCGAACACTACAGGGTTCACAAAAGGGTTCAAATCTTTGTAAAAATCCAAGTCTCGAATGCATATTGGTCCCTGAGTGAAAAAATCTTACTTTTTATTGCTGGTATGCAAAACTGTCAGCTCCCGTGAGTCCCAACTTCAGTTCCACTTCTGTTCTCTTCCCAATCCCATCCCGGTTCCAGCTACAGTTACTGTTGTTGTGTGTGTGGGGGGGGGCATTGTGATGAGATTGTGCCTGTGCACTCCTGATCGCAGTCACCATCACCACCTGACCAACTGCTCTGTGGTCATGTGGTGCGGTCAGACCAGCACAGTAGTCACGCATGGCTACATTCTTCACATTCAGTCTCTGAGATGGAAGGAGGTCTGCTGAGCCTGCTAGCATTGCGACTTGCGAAGTTGTGAGCCGAGTTGTGAACTTTTTTAAAAAGTTTAGTGAACTGACGACTTGCTTTGCCTCCAGCTAGAGTAAAAAAATTAAAAATAAAGCTAAAGTGTGGATGGGGGACAGGGTGAAAAGGTTGGGGGGATGGGAGACCGAGGAAAGAAAGGGCGGGTAGGAGAAAACGATTGGGTCTACTCTCTCGGGTGGGACATAGAGAGGGATCTATTCTACAGCTGACTGCCTGCATTAATTTGGAGTGCTGCTTAGTCTTAGTTGCTAACTTGCTACTATAACTTGCCTTTGCCTCCTGAGCTGTTTAAGAAAGATTAACTATAACTAGTCTAGTACTAGTACTCATCTCTGTCTGGTGGAATTTGTCTGGAGATACAAAGCACCTTGACTGGGGGAAGGGTGAAGAAGATAATCAGATTTTGACACAAAACAAAGTGAAAAAAAACAAACAATGTGTGAATGAATGAACAGATAAACTATTATTGAACTGAATTGTTTAAAGCCTACAAGTATCAGGAGGGAGGACCCTGCTGTGTTCCCTTCCCTTTAATTGCAGTGACTGTACCCTAATTATTACTGCCCAGCCAATGTGAGTTTTATGGTGGTAGTATTGGGAGGAGAGAGAGCATCTTCTGTGGGCAGCACATCACTGTGCTGCTGCTAAATACATGACAGAAGCCTAAAAATATATTTCCCTGAGGAGAGACAGAAAAATCTCTTTCTTCAGTTTGTGTATGTAACGCCATCTCTTGTGGTCAGCCCATCACCATGCTGCTGTGCACCCCCTGACTGCACTGTACCTTACCCAGTGTGTGTTACTGTGTGAAGCCCAGTGGCCAGGTGTGTGGTGGCATTATCCTTAAATATATGACAGAAGCCAAAAAATATATTTCCCCATTGGGAGGAGAGACAGAAAAATCTCTTTCCTCAGTTTGTGTGTTTAACTCCGTCTCTTGTGGTCAGCCCATCACCCTGCTGCTGTGCGCCCCTTGACTGCACTGTACCTTACCCAGTGTGTGTTACCGTGTGAAGCCCAGTGGCCAGTTTTGTGGTGGTATTATCCTTAAATACACGACAGAAGCCTAAAGATTTATTTCCCTGTTGGGAGGAGAGACAGAAAAATCTCTTTCCTCAGTTTGTGTGTGTAACTCCATCTCTTCTGGTCAGCCCATCACCCTGCTGCTGTGCACCCCTTGACTGCTATGTGTATGCTTATGCCTAACAGCCCAATCATTCTGTAAGCCTTGAACCTGAGATCCTTTAGTTGCAAACCATCATATTCTTCAATTACTCTCAGTCCACTGCATCACAGTGTTACACAACCAAAATAAAATTTTGGAGTTGTAGACAGCGATCACAGATCACATTGCTTTCTGACGCAGGAATTGTGTGGGTGTGGGTGTGTTCACTGCAGTATACTAGTACTGTTATGGCTGACACCAACATAGATGAAGCATCTGGTGCTGGTGTTGGAGCATGTGTTGGTGGTAGTGGTAATCCTGGTGCTAGCAGAAATAACCAAAATGTTTCACGTGATAAAAATTCAACAAACAGCAAAAGAGCAACAGCGAAGTGTAGTAATGGGGGACCTTTTAAGAAAACCTGTGCAGCTGCTGGGGTCACATGGAGAGGCACCATAAGGTATGCCATTCATGCTGTTAAAATCTCTGTGACTAGCAGTAATAATGCAAGTGACAGTGAGTCCCTCTCTGACTCAGACAGTAGCTATTTGTCTCAGTTTGACACTGTTGTGTCTTGTGACATATCATTACTTCCTCAACAAAGTGAAATGAGCAAGTCTGCTGACAATGAATCAGGTAGTGCACTTGCAAATACATCCGGCACTGTTGGCAATGAAAAGGACATATCCATTGAATCCACCACTTCTCTGTTGGCCAGCAATGAAAATCCATCAGAGTCTTCTGCCCACTCTTCTAGCACCAAGGAGCATGTCCCAGGTTCTGTTAGGACTGGTGAAAAGACGCAAACAGTCTTTAGCTATCTTCCTAGCACTCGAACAAAATCTGTCACATCTGAGGTGTGGAATTATTTCTCTGTCAGTAAAACTGATCCATGCAGAGCAATTTGTTCCCTGTGTAAACAGAGTGTAAGCCGTGGTAAAGTTGTGTCATGCCGTGGCACTACAGCTTTTAAACACCATCTGAAAAAGCATTCAGTTTTGCTTGATTGTCCAAAACCCATGTCCTCCATCTTCCAGACTGCACATGAGAAGGGTCAGGAATCTGAAATGGATACTGAATTGTCTGAACTTGATGCGGACAGAACCACTGCCAGCCCTAGGATCACTGTTACCACCAATGCCAGCACCATTAGTACCAGTTGCACATCCAGTGATGGCACTGAATGTATAAGTCCTAGTGCACCATCCCAGCATCCATCTCATCTGCCCATCGAAGCACAGTGTATAATAAACCAGCAGGGACATGTTGTAAACAGCTAACACTGTTGTGGCATTTGAAAGGAAGAATACCTTTACTAAAAATCATCCAAAGACCCTTCATCTTAATCACAGAATTGGTGAACTGTTAGCTGGAGCCCTTCTCCCATACTCTTTGGTAGATCATGAGGATTTTAGGGAGCTCTTGAAACTAGCAGAGCCTCATTGCAATGTTCCTCGCCGAAGGTACTTTTCCTGTGTTGAAATACCAAACATTTATCAGGCTTTAAAAGCGATAGTGATGCTTGCACTTAAAACTGCAGAGGGTGGGGTTATTCATGTCACAACAGATATGTGGACCAGCACTCAAAACATAGATTACATGTCCCTTACCGCTCATTGGGTCATGTTTTCTTGTGGTTCTTCAAAAACAAAGACAGCCCAGAAGATGGTGCTGGTGCATATAAAGAAGTTTGGGCAAAGTCATACAGCTGCAAACATTTTGCAGGAACTAAATGACCTCCTTGACAAATGGGTTTATTCTCACAGTCTAAAATGTGGCTTCATAGTAAGTGACAATGGAGCCAACATCTTGAAAGCAGTACAGGATGGAGGATTTATGCATGCTTCTTGCTTTGCACATTGCTTACATTTAATTGTCATGGGATTTCTCAGCAATGAAACACAAATGGATGGTATGATTGCTGTTTGCAAAAAAATTGTGACTCACTTTTCACATTCAACCAAGGCTATACGGACATTGTTCGAACTGCAAAAATAAACACAAGCTGCCCCAGCAAAAGCTGATTCAAAATGTTTCCACTCGTTGGAACTCAACACTTTATATGCTGCAGCACCTCTTGGAGCAAAAGCAAGCTGTACATGAGTATTGCTTCAGTTACATTATTGGAGATGACATTATGCTGTCTGTGCTGCAATGCAAATTAATGGAGACAGTGTGCTGCATCCTAGCTCCTTTTGAGACAGCTACAAGGGACATATCTTCTGAAGGTGCATCTGTGAGTCAGGTTATCCCACTCATAATGCTGATTTCACATCATCTTAGTGTTCTAAATCTGCAAGTAGAAAACGACAGATCTGAAGCTCAGACAACATGTCGCCTGTATCATGGGAATCCCATAAAGAGAATGAGCGAGTGCTTCAAAACCAATGACAAATTAGTTGCAATGATAAAATCAAAACACTACATTCTTGCAACTCTCTTAGATCCCAGGTTCAAGGCTATACATCTTCTAAAAACAGGTGATACAGAGCAGCACAAATGTCTGTTGCTAGATGAGCTGCAGCACTCACAGGAGTCAAACACAGACAAGAACAGTACCCTCATGTTCTCATCACCACAACATGCAGATTCATCTTCACAAAGGGATACAGAACTGGAAAAGTCACCAAACATTAACAGTAGTTGTTCCACAACTGCCACTTCTTCAACCCTTAGTAGCAAGCTAAATCTGTGGCAAAACCTTTCCCAAATTGCTGCCATACCAGCTAATGCTGACTCCTCTTCTGAGCGGTCTCTGTCCATCATGGTAGACAGTTACCTGCAAGAACTGCCTATTCCTATTGATGCATGCCCTTTTGAATACTGGAGATCAAAAAAAGTCAATTTGGACAGAGCTGTATGATGAAGCCTGTAAATATCTTGGTTGTCCTGAAAAAAGTGTCTCTTCAGAACGCATGTTTAGTACAGCTGGCAATATTGTGACAGACACCAGAAATAGGTTGCTGCCAGAAAATGTACACATGTTAACTTTTACTAAATTTAATAAGTCAAGATTTTCGTATCCCTACAAGAGTATACAAACTGATCCTGAAGTGATTGATGTTGTGGATGTTGATGGTGATGACAACTCAGATGGTGGTGGCTGGTAAATACTGTGTGGGACAGAGTCTCTCTGCACCAAAAAGAAAACTTTTACAGACTGTGATGACTTTGGTCATCTCTCTCCTTTCTCAACCTTGGACTGTATACCCCACAAAACTTTCACCATTTCATGGCAAACTGCTTTGTAGCTAGGGTCTAAAGTCAACAAGTTTTATATACAGGGCAATTTTAACATCAGTAGGAACAGGCCCAAATTTGGCATAAAAGGGACACTGTCATGTCAATCATTTCTGTGTCATATTATTTATAGTTAAAGTGCAAACATATATTTTTGGATTTCCCTTCTGTGACTTTGTGGTGCATCAGTATGGGCTGGGACTGGGGGTGGTCTATTTTTCAATTTTAAAGAGGACAAAACAATGAGTTCTAATTGGTAGCTGTTTATTATTTTTTCAGTTACAGAAATATTAGCCATAAACCAAAATGATCTATATGCAACTTATCTTACTGAATAAAAAATTATAGGAAAAACTGTATTTTGTATTGTTTTATTTCTGTGGGCAGCATCCTGTTACAAGTCTCTTCCAGGAAACAGAGTCATCTGGAGTTTTATCTATGTCATGGTTGAGCACATATTCTGTAAGCATAGGTCTCATACCACAGTAGCTTGTGTTTAACATTCTGTTGTACACAGACCATGGCATAATAGCAACAACTCTCCAATTACTGGTTCCAGGAAGAAAGCAATTGAAAAGACAGTTTTTCACATAAATGTTGTTTATTGAGGGACAGTTACGTATGCCTCATTTGGAAGCAAGAGTTTCATTTTTCTTGAGTAAGCATGTGGTAGTTTTAGCATTTGAGAGGGGAAGGAGGGTAGAATGCGTGTTGGAGGGTGGAAAAGGGCTGGAGGTTGGTTTAACATGGATGCAAGAGGGAGAAAGATGGCATGGATGCTAGTGCATGGGTGAGGGATGGGGGTTGGTTTTAACATGGATGCAGGAGGTAGAAACATGGCATAGTTGTTAGTACATGGGTAATGGTTGGGGGAGTGGGTTTTAAAATGGGTGAGGAACGGAGAAGGGTGACATGAATGGTAGTTCATGACTAAGTGTGGGGGTAGTTTAAACATTTAGGTGAGGGAGGAGGATGGAATACATGCTTAAGGGGGTGAGGGTTGTGGGTTATTTTTAACACATGGGTGTAAGGGTGGTATGGGTGCTACTGCATAGATGAGGGTGGTGGAAGAAAAGTGGAATGGGTGCTGAGGTGAAAGGTGGGTGTTGTTTTAGTCCTTTAATTTACAGATTTGTGATCGGCTGGGGATGGTGAGGAAAAAGATGATGACAGACCGATGGTATGGGAGGGCTGTACTGATTGACAACTGTGGACCCTACTATAGATATAGACCCAGATATTCAAAAGAGTTGAGCCATGCGCAATAGGGTTGTGCCTGTGCAAGTCCGAAATGCGCCATTCTGCGATATTCAGCAGGAGGCAGTTGCGCCCCCGAAATCATGCTGAGCAACAGCGCAATGATAATGAAGGCATGCGCAACCAAAGGGGGAGGAACCATGCATAAACTGCACAGCCCGATATTCAGCCGGGCGGTGCAGAGTTATGCAGGTGTAACCCCTACCTGCGCCTGCACAAAGTTGAGCTGAAAAAGGAACAAATCGAGGGCCACTCACAGGTGAGCTGCCGCATTGCAGGGTGCAACACATCAGCTGCCACCTGTGGGTGGCCCTCGACCTGTTCCCGCCGCACCTGGCGGTGCCCCCATGCCCGATCGTGGGCAGAAGTGTCCCCACCCCAGTAGCTTGATGCGCAGGCAGAACAGTGTCCCCCACTCCCCGAGTAGCCCGATCGCGGGCATAACTCCCCAAGTAGCCCGATCGTGGGCATAGCGGTATTCTACACCCCCAGCAGCCCGATTGCGGGCATAATGGTCTCTACCCCCATTAGCCCAATTGTGGGCATAAATGAAATGCTCCCACCCTTGAGTAGCTCGATCACGGCGCATAAGACCTCCCCAAAGTCCAATATCCCTGGTGGTCCAGTGGACCGAGAGTAGCCCGATCGTGGGAGGCATCCTACCCCTCCAAGTATGATATCCCTGGTGATCTAGTGGCCTCCCACCCTACCCACCCATGGAGCCCCACCACCCTCTCCCCTCCTTCAGCCGGCGGGCAGCAGCACACCACCGCTTGCCACCCCGCCGCCCGCTGACTGACAGCTCAGTAGGGCTGCATGCCCATTGGTTCAGAGCATGAGCCAATGGACGTGCAGCCCATACCATACAAGGCAGTACAGATATGTGACCAGCTGACCGGGGGGGAGCGGGGTGGTGGGGGTCTGTGGGCGAGTGGTGTGAGGGGCCACTAGATCATCAGGGATATCATACTTGGGGGTAAGGATGCCGCCCGCGATCAGGCTACTCTCAGTCCACTGGACCACTAGGGATATTGGACTTTGGGGAGGTCTGTGCCCGTGATCGGGTTACTCGGGGGGTGGGGGCATTTCATTTATGCCCGCGATCCGCTAATGGGGGTAGGAGACTCCTATGCCCGCCGCCGAGCTGCTTGGGGGTTGATACTCGCTATGCCCGTGTCGGGCTAATGGAGGTGTAGACTACTGGTTATGCCCGCGATGGGCTGCAGGGGTGTCGGTCCCTGATGGCTGCTGCCTGGCAGGGCGCCAGGCGAAGTCGTGGGGGATCGGCACACCTGCATGCTAATGGCATGCAAATGGGGCCGTAATCAGATGCAAATGGCCCCCTATGCGCCTTGCATAAATTATGGCCCCATTTGCATGTCACCCTTTGAATATCGCAGGTGCTGTGCATGGCGCAATGGAACTTGCGCCACCGCATCTCAATGCTCCACTCTCACCACTTGCGCTGGTGCAGTTCCACTGCACCATACATAGTGGTGTGGTCAGGGGCATATTCAAGTTGCCATAGCAGCAACTCCATTGAATATCACCCCGGCCACAATTTCGCGTTAACTAGTTTGAGCGGCACAGGGGCTTGCACCACAGAATGGCACAGTTTGAATAACTGGCCATAATATATATATATACTGTATATGTATTTTTTTTTTCTTATTAAATACATTGCAAACTGCTGTCACCTAGCACAAGTGTTCTGTCCCCTTTAAAAAAAGAATAAAGGAATCAGAAATAAAAGAAAATCTGCATCAGCAGTTTTCACAGAACATGACCTATCATAAAGTGTTTTTGCTTTACAAGTAGTGATAATTTGATACATAATGGGGTTGACAAACACTGTCCCTTAAACAGCACATGCCAACTGCTGCAGCTACATTAAATGTTCCTTAAGTTAGTACAGATTTTATTAATGTATCAGCTGGAAAAATGCATCATCTTAGAAAGTTGTATGTATTACTTCAATTTGCCAACAAAAATGTTGGTATATGTATGCATTATCTTAGAAAATTGCATGCATTTTTTGCCAGCAACTATGACTAGCATATTTTTTTTATTCAAATGTCTTGACTGACTATGTTATGACATAATATGTTTTGCAACAATTCCATGTGCTGCGACTGCAGTACCTTGGCTTGACTTTGTTATAAAACCTTTCTTTTAAACATAGCAACTTTTGATTTACTCATTTAAAACACAACGCAGCAAATAGATGAAATTAGATAATATCAGTTATTTTTTCTAATAATTCATGACGATGAGTATATATAACTGAGTACATAAATGGCTAATGTGTCTCCTTCTTTCACTAAGGAACTATGATGCAGCTGCAGCAGGAAAACTTTAACATATGGGTGGGTGGGTGGGCCTGTTACGTATTAAGTTGCTGGTTTTGTGCAAACAGAAGAAACCATAGTAAACCTAATTGTATTCCTATCAATGTCACACATGATCATTTCTCTCCCCTTATATTAAACAGTTTTTCCTTTACATGTGTTTCATTACTGTCTTCATTACTGGCAGCACAATTAAAAAATAGGGTCAGAGTTCTAAAAAGTTCTAAAAAAGATTAGAACCCTTGAACTTTTTCAAAAGTTCTAGACTAGAACTAGAACCCAGAACTTCAGAGGGTTCTGACAACCCTAACCTCTACCTAGGGTCTATTACCTGGGGTACTCCACTTTAAGGATCTTTGTAGCATAATACTGTAAAACTCTACTTCAGTCATAACATAGACTTTGATGGCAGATAAGGACCACTGAGGCAGTTTGTGCATGGATAAGCTTTCTCTGTCGTTGGGAAGAAATTGGGTTGCAGAATAAAACACAAGGGGAACACTTGGCTGACTGGGCTAACAACTAAGGGACTGCAGAAACGATTTTGTACAAGCCATGAGTCTCTTGGCCACACCCCACCTCTCTAAGGTTGCTGGACTTGTTAAGAACAAAGCAACAATTCACTCAGCTCAGAACCCACTGAGGGCCACTGGAATTGAGACACACCAAACCCAGCCACAGCCCTCTTCCGGACTGCTGGAGTAAGGTGAAGAAGAAGAAGATGCTGTCCAACTGGCCAAAAGTCCTCTTCTGGACTTGCCGGGACATGAGGAATAAGAAGAAAGTATTGACCAACTGGCCCAAAGTCCTCTTCTGGACTGCCGGGAAATGAGGAAGAAGAAGAAAGTACTGACCAACCAGCCCAAAGTCCTCTTCTGGACCGCTGGGACATGAGGAAGAAGAAGAAAGTGCTGACCAACTGGCCCAAAGTCCTCTTCTGGACTGCTGGGACATAACAAATATTCTGAAGAAAGGAAGTCTGTGAATTGGAAGCACCAACGAGGTTCTGGGCACCAAGGCTGGATGAGCCAAAGACTAAGTAAAATAAGAAACAGGACAATGATGCAAAACACTGCAGCAGAATATCTGGATAGCACTTCTATACAGACGATAAAACAAGAAAATGGACGGTACTGTTGTACCAGGCCAGGCCATACTTTGGGGAAACTTTAAAAAGCAGAAAACAATAAACAGGACATTGCAAACAACTGCGGCATGGTTCCTTGAAGATCTGCTGCTGGCTGCTTTGAGGATGCACTGGAGACAACTTCTGGAGTACTTTGAAGAAGACTGATCTGGATACCAATGGTGAATATATTCTAGAAAGCTCTGGAAGACTGATTCAAACACATGCAACTTGGAAGGCTGACAACAAAGAAATACTTTCTGGCACATTCACTGCTTGTAGCAATAATTGCATGCAAACTAAAGTCTCAGTTCTTGTTGCAGTGGTCTCTTATTCAGTCTTAATGTTCAAATCACAGTAAATATACAGGCAATTCACTTTTCTGATAGAAACCTAGCACTGGTGGACCTAACTAACAGGGATCCCTCTGACTAAACCAGATTCTTCCCGTTACTGTGACTCTGTATGGCTAGCTAGAGTCCTTAAACATCCGGGGTCACTAATGCTGCTGGGCCCCTATAACACCTGGGGAATCTAAATGGCTAGCACTGGGCCTAACTTGCCCCTTTATATGACAGAGCAATGTGGCAGTGGGCCTAACTTGCCCCTTGAAGAACTGGTGAGCCTGACTTGCCCTCTTTAAGAACTGGGCTTGGCTTTATCTGGGCCCTTTTAAATCACTGGGCCTTACTGCCTGAGCTCCTTTAATACTGGCCCTGCCCCTTTAACACTCTGGCCTTTTCTGTGCTAAGCCCTATTAAATCACTAGGCTTCCCTGGAATCAGCCCCTTCACATATGGGCCTCTCTGAAATCAGCCCCTTCACATACACTGGACCTCTCTCCCTGACAGGGCCCCTTTAAATTGCTGGGATGGCTTGGGCTAAACTGTCACTCTGCACTGCCCAACCACACCTCTTTAGTGAATATTCATGCCCTTATTGAGGCTTTCCTTTTGCTGTCCCCTCCTTGTGGGTGTTGCTATTCCCCGAAGGCTTAAATTATTTAAATGAGGAGCCCCTGGCCCGCCCCTTCATGGCGCTCAGCTGTTTTTCCTTTGCGCCTGGCGCAAACTATTTAAAATAAATAAATTCACTTTTCTTTCACTTTCAGGGTGGTCAGCATGTTGCAGTGTGTTGCCGCCGACTCAACCAACCACTGGGAAGCAGGAGCTGAAAATGGGAGGTGGGACATGCGGTCTGGAGGGGGAGGGAGCTTTCAGGCAGGTGCAGGATGACCGGGAACCTCATGGAGGTCCTGGGACAGCATACCATGATGTGGCAGTGTGATTGCTACCACTGTATTGTGCTCGTTTGTTCGTTTGTTTGAGCTCTCTGAACACCTCCTAATGCCTTTTATTATTTGTATTTTATTTGTCGTTTAACTTAATTTTACTGACCGTTGATTGATTGTGGTATTTTCATCGTTTTCATCGTTTTTCAGAGACTGAAATGGTCTGGCAACTTTGTGCGGCTGGATTGAATAGAGGTATCGCCCCCGAATGGGATGAGCGATATGGGTATTACTTTGTGGATGAACATCTATTGGTAGAGCTGGATCGAGTTTTTGAATCGGACTGCAACCCTTTGAACTACTAATGAAGAAGTGGAATCCTTAGGATTACCAGTAGAAGGAGTGGAGGACTGTAGACTGGAATTTGATTGGACTGTGGGTGGCAGATTAACGTATATGAGGCCGTTGGAGTTTTGGGGGGGAAGAGCCTGAACTTGCTGATTTTGGTGCGGTGAGATCATAAGAAGATTGAGAGATGAGCCTGCATTTGTAGGCTCCCACTGTGGTCAGAGTTTTGGCCCTGGATTATTTGAGATAGCGTGTTTTAGGGGAGCTGCCTGGGGTGGTTGCTGTCAGCTGGGTTCAGGGTGGGCGACGCTGGCCTCGGGCCTGCTGGAGGGCCGGTGCGAGTTGCTGGTGTCTCTTAGACTTACCGGAGGGGTCTACTGGTGGGTGGATACTGTTCTGGGGTCGTTGCTGTGGACCCGGCCTGGGTCAGTCGCCTCCTTTAGGGTGGTTATTTTCCCATCACGCTATTATTTTTGAGCTATCAGTGCCTTTTGGATTTGGAACTGCTCTTATGACTTTCTGCTTTCCTGCACATGGATTATGGTCAGACCTTAATTTTATCTTTTTGGGTGACTTATACTCCTTTTGGTTATGGGGCAGTGAGATTGCCTGTTTTTTCTCTGATCTCCCAGGTTGTGAGAGGGCCTGGGGGTCTGAAGATCTGAAGACATCAGCTGCCTTAAGATTTATTATTTAATTTTCTATGCTTTGACTCCTGAATGTGCCTTTCTCCTCCGGGTAGTGAGAGTGTCTGGGGATTTGAAGACTTCGGCTGCTTTGCACTTACTCTCGCACTTTAGTGAGAGTTTGTGACTGGAAACAATATTTTGCACTTATTGGTTTTATTTACAGTTCTGAAGATCTATTATCCACCTCTCCGTGACTTGTACTATGTATACTCACTTTGACTCGGACTCTGAAGTTGTGTTTAATAATTTAAATTTAAGAGATTTTTAGTTTTTATTTTATTTTGTATACATTGGGGTGGGGGTAGAGGTAGAGAGTGTATGAAGTTATAGTATGCTATCCTGTTCATGGGGTATGAACTCCTGAGGGGATTCTGTTGTCCTTGTAGTGGTGAGAGAACAAATGGGATGTGATAACTGTATCTCCCCTAACATGTTGTAGTATTGTATTTTTTATTAATTTTGCTTATTTATTACTTGTCTTTATAGTTGTGTTGTTTGTTTTTAGTATAATATTATTTGTTTGTGTGAGGGTTATTCATTTATGGGGTTGGGTTTGAAGGTGAGATAGTTAACTTGATTACTTTATTTGTTTGGTTATTTATTGATTGTTTTAAGACGTGTTGGGAGGGCTTTATGACGGTCAGTCACTATTCTCCCACTCTGCTCCGGAGCCTCCACCTTTTCACATTCCCCGTTTATCTGCCGATGTCTTTAGTAAGTGTCGTGCATTGGGGATAATGAGAAGGCATTCGAGGGAGGGAGGGATGGATGGGCTGGACAGAGTGGGAGAATGGAAAGGAGTGGGCAGATAGGGATAGTTGGGACTTGGAGATGCCCTCGGGTGAAATGGGATCAGGAGAGGGGTCCTCCCTGCCTGATTCCCATACCCAAGGGCTCTGCAGATTGTGGGCAGATACCGCGCTCCTCCCTGAAAACAAATCCAACCCGGGCGGTGTTGTGTAATGCCAGGTCCATTAGGAACAAGACTGCACTTATTGCAGATCTTGTTGCAACATCTGACCTGGCATGTATCACCGAGACCTGGCTTGATGAGAATGCAGGCCCTATGCTAGCATCTGCTGCTCTGGCTGGGTTTTCGGTGATACACCGCCCGAGATTGGATTGTAGAGGCAGAGGAGTAGCCATCTTTTTTAGAATGCAGCTGAGTCTTGTGGATGTGCCAGTGGGTGGCACTCGATCCTTTGAGTGTATCTTGGGAACAGGTGCAGGGTTCAGGATCCTCCTTATCTACCGTCCACCCGGTGATGATGGAGAATTCCTGAAGGAGTTTGTGGACTTCATCATCGACATGGCATTGGAGTCACCCAGATGGTTAATACTGGGTGACTTCAATGCCTGGGTTGACGATGAACTCTTGCATTTTGGAAAGAATCTCCTCCAACTTATGACTATGTTGGGCCTTTCACAGGTAGTTACCTCTGCTACCCATATAGGGGGTCACTCATTGGATCTAGTGTTTCTACTGGATTTGGAGGTCACACATTTTGGAAGGAACTGAATGCGTGGATGGACTATCATACCATAAGATTCAGCTTTGGGGCACCCCCTAATAGGTCTGCCTCTACGGAGATGGTCCAGTATCGCCCTTTAAGGTGAGTTACCCCAGAGGGTCTATTAGAGGTACTGGACCTATCGGGTATTTTAGGTGAGTGCATGGGTCCAGGGGACCTCGTTCTTGCCTATAATAAGGCAGTGGGTGAGACCCTGGACTTAGTTGCTCCTGTCAGTGTTTGCCCACTCACTCAGCGCCCGAAGACTCCATGGTTTGATGAGTCTTTGAAGGAACTGAGGAGAGTGGGGCAAAGGCTAGAGAGGGCTTGGCCGGAATCTGGCCTGGATGCTGGCAGACTTAGGTTGATGGACCATTATGGTATCTATCAATCAGCAATCATCCGTAAGAAGGCAGAATTCCTGTCCAGGGAGATTGCTGCTGCGTGGAACCGACCAGCTCAACTCTTTCAGACTGTCGACTGACTGTACAATCCACTCTGTCTGCAATCTGGAAGAGATTTTTCACAAATAAAGTGTGATGAGCTTGCTCGGTTCTTCACAGATAAGATTGCCAGCATTAGGTCGGGCATCATCACAGCTCCCTCTTTAAGGGTTTGCGGTGATCGGTGAGAGGAAACAAACACCTATGTTACCTGGTCTGACTTTGGTAAGCCAAAGTTCATGGATATTGTGAGGATTGTCCAGACTGTACGACCAACCTGCTGTAATTTGGATCCGGGCCCTACATCACTATTATTAGGTTGTGTAGATACTATCTGGCCGATCCTTGCTGAAATTGTCTGGAAATCTTTGGAGCAGGGGGTCTTTCCTGATCCCTTAAAGGAGGTGGTCATTCGACCACTCCTTAAAAAGCCTCCATTGAATCAGACTGCTTAGCTAACTTCAGACCTGTCTCTAACCTGCCCTTTGTGGGTAAGGTTATTGCAAAGGTGATTGCACTACAACTGGATGACCATCTTATAAATCACAATGTCTATGATACTCTTCAATCGGGGTTTAGGAAAAGACATAGCACTGGGACCGCCCTTGTCCGGGTTTTAAATGATCTCCTGATTGCGAGAGATCGAAAGGCTCATACTATTCTAGTCCTTCTTGATCTCTCTGCAGCATTTGATACTGTGGACCATGGTGTGCTTTTGGAGCACCTGCGGCTTTATTGTGGACTGTCTGGTACAGTTCTGCATCCTCACGGTTCGGAGGCAGAGGGTTGTCACTGGAATTTATTCCTCTGACGCCATCTCCCTGTCCTGTGGGGTGCCGCAGGGCTCCATTTTAGCACCCATGTTGTTCGCTGTTTATATGCTGCCATTGGGAGACATTATTAGGCGATACAGTCCTGGTTTTCACTGCTATGCAGATGATACCCAGCTGTATCTGTCCTTTAATCCCGGATAGGAAGATGTGATCGCTATGCTTAACAGCTGTCTATCAGAAATCAAAGACTGGATGAGTGCCAGCTGGCTGAGGTTAAACCCGGATAAGACTGAGGTGTTGGCTGTGGACCCAGATTGCCTTGAGGTGGGTTGTAGGGCTGGGGCTCCTTCGGGCATATGGCTTGATGGTGTCCAGCTCCCAACCTCAGACCAGGTACGTAATCTGGGCATTATTATAGATGATGCCCTGACCCTAAAATCTCAGGTGTCAGCCGTTGTCAAATCCTCCTTTTACCATCTTAGGAATATCACCCGGGTGAAACACCTGGTTCCTCCGGCTGATCTTCCTACCTTGGTCCATGCCTTTGTGACCACTCGCCTTGATTACTGCAATGCCCTGTACCTAGGGCTACCGGGGGCTGATATCCGCTGCTTGCAGCTGGTGCAGAATGCAGCGGCCAGGCTTCTGACTGGGACATCCAGAAGTAGTCATATTACACCTGTGCTGCGTGGACTACACTGGCTGCTGGTTCAGTGGCAGATCACCTTCAAGATTGGGTTACTGCCCTATCAAGCCCTACATGAACAGGGGCCGCGGTATCTACAAGATCTCCTTACTCCCTACTGTCCCTCTTGCTCAATCTGATCTGTTGATGAGGGATTGCTAGAGATGCCCAGGGTTCATTTAAAGACATCTGGGGCACGTGCATTTTCTTACGCTGCCCCCGCCCTGTGGAATTCTGTACCTCGCTGGATACGAGGCTGCCTGACCGTCGAGAGTTTCAAATCGGAGCTCAAAACTTTTTTGGTTTTAAAAGCTTTTGGAGAATGATTTTATTGTTAATAATATGTTTGTTATTTTAAATGTTGTTCATTTGTACAGTGCTTTGGATTTTTGAAAAGCGCTTAAAAAATACAATTTTAGTTACTTACTTACCTAGGAACCGAACATTTACTTTTTAAATTAAAAATAATAAAACGGGGCACCAAGCCCTCCCGGGGACACAACGGGATGTTTCTGGACTTCACTGGCAGCTCGGGATGGTACCGCGGACCGAACAAGCTTGCAGGTACATTTTCTTCAGTGACTGGAGGCAGGAGGCACACAGCAAAGCCCTCAGGGACAGCTTTAGCCCTCCTGGCAAGCCCTTTTTGTCCCTCCTCACTTTCTGTGTCCTCACTCCTGTATAGTCACCATGATTCTCTCCAACAGAAGCTTATTTTTTAAACTGCAGCACTCTGTATTCTGGTTCTGGAAGGCATAGTAGGTGCCACACAGTGAGCATTCCATTAGCTCAGCTCAACATTCCATTAGCTGCAGCATGCCAGAAAGGCTTATTTTGTGCATTATTTCTAAGCTATTTACAATATTTTTGACAGGCTTTGTACAGAGATTTGTGCTGGCATTTTAAATTGGGCACCTGGGCATTTCTTGGGCACCTGTTTACTGCACAGAGGCACCTATAACTGGCATTTTTCTATTCTTTATTTTTCTCTGGTGCCCCCAACTCTGGGGCACTAAAGAAAGAAAACCCAATTTATAAAATAATTGATAAAATGTTAAACCAAGCTTTGCCTATTGCTGAAGAAACAAATCTCAGTGATTAAGAGGATTACCAGAGTCATAGACCATAGAGGAAAGACAAAGCAATTTGCCAAAAGAAAAACACTTATAAACAGTTCTTCACCGCTTCAAGACAATCCTAGTAAAACTAAATGAATGTGAGAAGGGACCTCTATCACCCGAAGAAGAAAATCATATTTTATCTATGTCATGAAGATCATTAAGAACAAACTCTATAATCTTCCATTAGGACTGAAGATTTGAATTGGCCTAATATTTTACTATCAGAAGTGCGGCTACTTGAGAATACCAGAAAAAATTAAGGTAACCTAGGCCTCCCTGCTCAGGAGACAAGAACCATACTTTGTTCCTCACTCTAGGCTTCTGCCCATGCCAAAGAAAATTAAAAGAGTTAAGTTGCCACTTCTTTAAATAAAACTGAGAAGGTGGGATTGGAAGTGATTGAAGGAGAATCAACACTCTGGGCAACATATTCATCTTTATTACCTCAAGTCTGTGCCAGAAAGAGAGGGGAAGAGTAGACTACCAAGCCAAATCTTGTAGAAGCTGAATAGTTAAAGGCTCATAAGTCATAATATCAATATGATCAAATACTTTAAGCAGGGCAACCCCTAAATATTTGAGTACCTCAACCAACATCAACTACTGTGTCCTGAACAGCTCGGGTTAAGGGGTGGCCACAACATCATCACTGCCTTGCTAGAATGTACAGGATACATCCAACATGCATTAGACCAAGGCCTCCTGGTAGGAGCCGCGTTCATTGACCTATCACAGACATTTGATACGGTGCATCATGGGCTCCTCCTCAAACAACTGGCTGACATTGGGTTCTCCTCGGAAAAGTTGGGCTCGTTCACTAGCTCCCTGAGCTACCACTATCAGCAGGTTAGGATTGGGGATGTGATATCTGACAGCAGACCTGTCAGATCTGGTGTACCACAAGGATCCATATTAGGACAGCTGTTGTTCAGCTTATTCTTAAATAACCTACCAGGCTCTAGCTCATGTCAAATGTTCCTTTACGCAGATGATGCAGTCTTATTCACCAGCAGCTAACATCCTTAAATCTGGAAGCGGATCTACAAAGTGGCTTTGCATCCATGGAACAGTGGTCTAAGGACCATAGACTGGTCTTGAATTATAAAATGACCAAGACCATGATGTTCTCCACCCCACAAAGCAAACACAGAGCCTTCCCCCTTGCAATTATGAATGTTGGGGGTGCCACTCTCAAACTTGTTCGGCATTGCAAATACCTAGGTATAACTATCAATTCCACCCTATCAGATGCTGAGCACATTGACATTAATGCAAGGACCATCAATACCAGAACTGGTATCCTGTATTGGCAGAGGCACTGTCTCACACACGAAGCTCTGAGCACTGCCATCAATAGCTCAGTCATCTCACTCATCTATTATGGGCTGGTGATCTACAGAGCTGCAACAGACACAGCCCTCAACCACACTGAATACAGTCTGCCATCACCTCACAGGTGCTGCTAGACTCACACACACCTGTGATCTCTGTACCATGGCTGGCTGTCTACAGCTCAGTGGAAGAATCAAAAACCAAACGTGCCTCCTCGCCAAAAGAGCCTCCTTAAATCTTCTACCACCATGAGTATGGAACCTACTGACCCCTCCACAGAGCACAAAGCAAACCAGAAGTGCCACCTCTTAGGTATTCCATGTGCCAAGGTGCTGCACTGCTTTGGCTCAGTGGGGTTTCTCATACCGGGCCCCCCCTCTGGACAAATGCACTACCTTAGGACATCTGTAATACAGCAACAATTGGCTCTTTTAAACACAAACTGCACCCACACCTTCTCGGTGTGGGTACCCGTGCCTGCCCCCACTAAATCCCGCCTCAAGTCAGTAATCCCATTGCCATAGTCAGTACTTACTCACTAGCATTTCTTAACCCTGTCACTGTTCCACTGGGTAACCCCAATCTTGCACTTCACTGACTACCCTGTCCTCTCCCATAGCACTGCCATGCCCCACCCAACCTCTCTTCCCTACCCCTCTACGTCCTACCCCCCCACCCCTTCCTCTTACCATTACCTCTCCATCTTCTCCCCTCTTCTCCTCCCTCTGTCTACTCTACTGATTTTTGTCTCTCCTTCAAACAGGCATACATTGTACAATGCTTCAGTATAGTGTAACCATGTACTTTGTCTATATTGTTGTACCGTAACATGTATTTGTATATTTGCCACTGAACCACTCCGTATCTGAATGTTTATGTATCACTCTGTACTTGTTAACTGACATGGAACCAATTAATGAGCAACCGCTCTCTGGTGTTATCCAAGGTTTCAATAAATAAATAAAAAAAAATATTTAATATAGCTTCTATTCCACCTAATGGGCAGTAAAGTTAAGATGTCCATGGGGGGGGGGGGTAAAGAAATGCTAATACCTCAGTTTTTAACTTATTCAACCTAAATCCAGAAAACGTCTTGAACTGCTCAAGAACAGAGAAGCTCCCGCAAGGAGACAGTAGGATTCATTAATTTTAATAAGATATCATTGGCAAATAGCATAATTCAATAATCATGCCCACCGATAGGAATCCCCTCAATCATCTCTGAACTATGAATTAAATGAGCCACAGTCTCAACATACATTTCAAATAATAAAGGGGACAATGGGCACCCCTGCCGAGTGCCTCTATATAAATTAAATACCATGGAAAGATGGCCATTAACCTTAACATATGCCTGAGGAGCGATATACATCACTTGCAGCATTGTGATAAAGGGAGATGGAAACACAAACCAGTTTAGATCCTTCCAAAGATAACACCATGACACTCAATCAAAGGCCTTTTCTGCGTCCAAACTGGCCAGGATCAGGGGGGATTGACTGTTGCATAGCATATTCCAAAAGAAGGAACATATAACAAATGTTATTATGCACCTGGCATTTCAGAATAAAACCCACCTGGTCCCTGTCCACCAGAGATGGGAGGAGGTCCTTGAGCCTTCTAGCAAAAATAGACACAAGATTTCATAATCAGCGTTGAGAACAGAGATCGGTCGGTACGATTCCGGGGTGTTTGGATTTTTATCAGGTTTCAATAAAGTAGAAATAATGGCCAAGTTCCACGATGGTGGTGGGGAGGCCCCATCCTGCACTGAATTAAATGCTCACAGCATCAAAGGAAGCAACACTGAACAGAAACATAGAAACAGAATTTGACGGCAGATAAGGACTGCTTGGCCCACCCAGTCTGCCCATTTCCCTACCTAATGGATAAGCAGCAGATCCTAGTTAACCAGCAGCCTACTTCTTTCTACCCCCAACCCCTAGAATTGCCTTATGACTGTCCCATGCATGCTTGAATTCAACCACTGTTTTGACTCCACAACCTCCTCCAGAAGGCAGTTCCATGCATCCACAACCCTCTCTGTGAAAAATACTTCTTACATTACCTCTGAGCTGCCCCCCCATCTTCAAATTGTGCCCCCTTGTTCTTGCACACCTCGTTTTTTGAAAGATGCTACCCTCTTGGACTTTGTTGATTCCCTTGAGGTACTTGAAAGTTTCTATCATGTCCCCATTCTCCCTCCTTTCCTTGAGGCTATACAGTATATATTAAGCTCCTTCAGTCTCTCTTCATACTGTATGTCTTCCGGTGCAGACCCTGCACCATTTTAGTTGCCCTCCTCTGGACAGCTTCCATCCTGTCTATGTCCTTTGGGAGACTGGGTCTTCAGAACTACACACAGTACTCCAGATGGGGTCTCACCAGCTGTCTGTACAGAGGGATAACAACTTCCTGTTTTCTACTGGTGATACCTCTCCCTATGCATCCCAGTATCCCCCCAGCCCTTCTTACTGCCCTCTCACATTGCTTGCCCAACTTTAAGTCATCTGACATGACTACCCTCAGGTCCCTTTCCATTTTTGTTGTTGTTAATGGAAAACCTTAACCTTGTAGAGATCCATAGGGAAGCCGTCTGTTCCTGGGCTTTTATTTATTTATTTATTTAAGAGTTTAACCAGGCAGGCATACTGAGCGACTAGCCGCTCGTTTCCAGATGCGACCTGGGGGAAAACAGTAGGGTGCATAGTGGTAAAAAACAGACACAGGTATTAATGTACAGAAAAGGGCACTCATACACAGATATTATTGTACAGCTAAGGGCAAACATAAGAAGGATTATACATGGTGGTAGCTATCTATATAGATTAAAACAAGGTGTGCAGACCAGGAAGCATATAACATAAGGTGTATCATTGTATGAGTAGACTTAAGTTAAGAGCAAAATTTAGAGCCTCCATAAACCAATAGGTGAGGAATTGAGGCTCATGAGACCTTGAGGGCCTCTAAGGTGTAGGTAGGTTGCAGGTGCAGATAGTGAGAAAGTGTTCATGGAAGCGGGTGTTGAGGTGACTGGAGCTGGTGATATGACAGATATCTGTTGGTAGGTCATTCCAGAGTTTAGGTAAACGGTAACTAGGTGCAGACTGACCCTTGGTGGTGCGCATGCAAGGGATATGGAAGCGCCTATTATCAGAGTGACGCAACCAGTAGGGCCGCCTGGGTTGAGCTGCACATGGACACCAGGTAGGGTGGTAGGGTGTGGGACCAGAATTTGGCAGCGACACGTGAGCAATGAATTTGTCTGCGGGCTGAGAGGGAGGGAAAGGCAAGAGAGTTATAGAGGTCACAGTGGTGAGTGAGTTTAGGACATTCCAGTATGAAGCGGCAGAAGGAGTGAAAGAGAGTGTCCAGGCTGCACAGAGTGGAGGGTGGGGCGGTGCCATAGACTACGTCTCCGTAGTCAAAGATTGGAAGTATCATTTTTTGCGCAAGTTCTCTCCTGACTGCGGTAGGCAGGCAACCTTTGTTATGATAGAGGGCCCCCAGTTTAGGAAGCAATTTTTTATGAAGAGAGTCTATGTGAACTGAGTAGTCTAGGTATTGGTCGAGCCAGATGCCAAGGTAGTGGAACTCGGTGCAGGAATCAAGGTGGGTAAGATCCAGGGTTAGGAAAGGGGGGCGGATGGAGAGCCAGGAGAGGCGAGGTTGCGAGCCAAAAGTAAGAGAGATTGTTTTTTTAGCATTTAAGAAAAGCTGGTTTGATTTGAGCCAGAGTTGAACAGCATTGAAATCCTGCTGCAGTTGGTCATGCACAGTATCTGCAGAAGGGCTGGTGTTGTAAATCACAGTATCGCCTGCATACATGTGAATGGCAGAGTGGGAGCAAACCTGCGCAGTTCATTCAGGAAAAATAGAGAAAAGGATAGCCCAGGACTGAGCCTTGTGGAACGCCCATGGCAATTGGTAGGGGATGATGTGCTGGGGCCGACTTTCACGGATTGCTGTCCGCCCAGCAGGTACGCCCTGAACCAGTTAGTGGCATGGTCAGATAAACCAGCAGCCTTGAGTTTGCCCAGTAGTAGTTCATGGGAGACAGTGTCAAAGGCTTTGACAAGATCGATGAAAATGGCCGATGTGATATGGCCTTTATCCATACCTAAGAGGATGTCATTAGTGACTCTTAATAGAGAGGTGACGGTGGAGTGAGATTTTCTGAAGCCTGATTGGTAGGGGGTATAAAAAGAGAATTCGGTTAAGAACTGGGACAACTGAGCAAGGACGAATTGTTCTTGTATTTTTGCCAGGGTAGGGAGGAGGAGGGAGATGGGGCGGTAGTTCCCTGGGGCAGAGAGGTCCCCCCCTTTTGGTAAAGGGATGACAGTAGCCATCTTCCAAGCTGCAGGAATTGTTGATGTGGCAAAGGAGCAGTTGAGCAGTTCAGCTAACGGTGTAGCTATAGCAGGGGCCGAGAGCTGGAGTAGTTTGGAGTCCATGCCTGAGGGGCATCTACCCTTGTTGGGGTTTAGGTTTCACAGAGCATTGTAGACGTCAGTTGGGGAGATGGGTCAGAAGGAGAATACGGTGGGGGGGTGCATGGGGGAGAGGATGCAGTGATCACCTTGAGAGGGGATGGAGATAGGCTCTGCACCAAGGAGGAGGCACTGCTGGTAAAGAACGTGTTGAAAGCCGAGGCAAAGTCAAGAGGGTCGGACAAGGTTGTGCCTAGGATTGATAGGGCTGGGGTGGATGGTTGAGCAGACAGGGATAGGAGGGATTTAATAGTTTTCCAGAATTTGGTCGGGTGATTTAGATTTGAGCTGAGAGCCTGCGAAAAGTAGTTCTGCTTAGCAAGTCTGATCGATTTTGTGCACGAGTTCCTTAGGGCTCGATAAGATTGGAAGGTTTGTGGGAAGTTGGTCAATTTGTATTGTTTCCAAGCCTGATCCCTGGTACGACATTTGCTGATGAGGTCAGCAGAAATCCATGGGAGGTGGGAGCCCCTTATTCTAGTTTTTTTAAGCGGAGCATGCTGGTTCCAGACATGTAGGAAGGTATTTTGGAAGTAGTCAAGTGCAAGGTCAATAGAAGGGGCCCTAGGGATGAAGGACTAGTCCACCAGGGACAGATCCGACAGGAGTGTTGTAAGAGAGAGTGATTTGAAGGATCTTGCTAGAATGGTCCGGGGGGGAGGTTTGCGGGGTTTATGTACTTTTCTGACTAAGTATACCATATGGTGATCACTAGTCAGGTAGTAGGCCTGCCCCAACGGTCCTATGTGAGTGAGTGATCAGTGCCCAGTCAAGGAGGGAGTGGTTGAGAGTTTTTTGGTTAAGTCTGGTTGGTTGCGTAATTTGTTGTACTCGGTTTAGGGCATTTACTTTGGAGCGTAGTTTGGCGCTGTCCTTAGCAAGCCAGTTGTAATTGAAATCGCCTAGGACATATAGTTCTCCTTTTGTGGCAGTGGTCTTTAAGTGGGTCAGGTGGTCCACAATGCTCGGTATAGGGGTGTTCAGGGCGCAATAGCAGCCTGCTACATACACAGGAGCAGAGAAGGGCAAGGTAATTTTGATGGTTAGAGCCTCCATTAGAGGGGAGGGAGCAGGGGTGGGGATCAGGGTGAATTGATGTCTGGCTGAAATAAACATGGCTAGGCCACCCCCCCTTTTTTTACCCAATCTATCCTGTCTAATTAGGGAGTAGCTAGGAATGGCAACAGAGGAATCAGGGTGTTGGGATTTGAGCCACGTCTCACTTCTATATGAGGATATCAGGGCAAAACGATAAGGTGTATTGTTGGAGTTCCGGGATTTTGTTGAGGACACTGCAAATGTTTAGGTGCATTATTTTTAGCCCCTTTGGTAATGCCAGGGGATTGGGGCTGAAGAAGGGGTAGGACTTGGATTGGATTCGACATCACCTGCTAAAAGAAGGAGTAGCGAGGCAAGCTGGTAGCACCTGTAATGAAAGGTCCTGCATGTTCAATGGCTTTTGTTAACATAAGGCAGTTTTGGGGGGTGATCCACCTTGAGACAATGCAGCTCATGCAGTCTAGGTGAGAGAGAAGGAGGGAGAATGGTTGCTCCTATAGGCCAGATGGGGGGGGGCTAGAGGGTGCAGCTAGAGGAAGAGTAGGTGAGCACTTATGCTCTAGGGTTAGGGAAGCTAGGAGTAGATGAGAGAAAGGTTGCCTGAGTGGGTGAGAGGTTGGGGGGAGACAGGCTACTGGCAGACCCAACAGGAGTAAAGAGAGAGCTAACAGTGCCATTTAGATGCTGCACAGGGTGATCAGTACTAAGTAGCGGCCACTAGTGGTGCAGAGTAATAACCTGCAAATGGAAAAGTGGCCTGATTGTTTTTGCGCCTCGTGATCACGTGACTTTCCCTATAAATTTATGAGCCAACCAAGGGTGGTGGTGGGGGCGGTGGGAAGCTGGCGCGCAGTGCCAGCGGGGCTTACACCACGCTGCAGACTGGGGCACAGGCCGAGAACAAGCACACTACAAGGAGCACTCTGGCGAAATCCCCGAATCCCGTGAGCACTACCACGCGTACCTCAACACTTTTTTCCGATGCTGTCCTTGGGGGGGGGGGTTGGCGCTGGTCCGCGACCCCACGCTGATTCGGCTGCTGGGAGGGCTGGCAGCTTTGTAGCCCTCACGGCTACCAGCTGTGGAGGAGAAGAAGATCTGAGATTAAATAGGGTTATTTAGGAGGCGTGGCGACAGTAAGGTAGGATTAGGTGTGGGCTACTGAGTCAGTGGTGCAAGGTAGGGTTACAGGAGAGCTCAAGAGTGTGTGCAGGAATAGAGGCGAGTGGAGGAAAGGTACAGAAAGGGCATTTTGTTAAAGGGAAAATTGCTCTAGTTAACAGAGAAATTGCTGAACACAGGCTGGTTCCCCAAATGGTCACAGTATCATGTTACAGTTTTAAGCTATTGCATTTAAATTAACATTTCAATGGAAAAAATAAAATGAAGCACAAGTTTTTTCCCTGGTTTAAGAGTAGAAATTGTCTCCCAGATTTCTGAGGCCTCAATGGGCTTCAAAAGATAAATTGCCTGAGTCAAGGTTGAGTGAGGGAGATGAGACGTTGAATAAATGAATCAAGCTGTTCTTCCAACGGGGAGACAGTCTGGAGCAAACAAAGAAAAGTAAAAATCTTAAAACACTGAAAGAATGTATTCCGTATGATGAACATCCATGCCTAACTGTTGGTGCTGTACTCTTAATACAGTAGCAGCCACCTCATAAACCCAGATGTGATGAGCGAGATATTGTGCCCCTTTTGGCCCACTCATTTGAAACCTCTGCTTCAGATAACATAAAGCATGTTTGAGTTTTACATCTATTAACTTCTGTAGTTCCACCCTCAAATCAAGTAAACGAGATTGAACCGATTTGTCACCCTGCATCACAGCAGCTTGTAGTTGTTGAATTTCAGTATAAAGAACTTTGAGTCTAGACTCACGCTGCCTATGTTTTGCAGCAGCACAGGAAATCAATTTGCACAAAGGATGGGTTTTAATGTATCCCACAGTATAGTGGAAGAGACATCGCCTCGGTCATTAAATTAACATAAACTGCTTAATTTGCTCAACCAACTCAGAAAGTAGAGCCTAGTCTTTCAAATAGCAAAACAAAGCAAATTTTATTTATAAAATGCCATTCCAAAAGACCATGGTGTTGTGCATAACATAACTTAAAGAACACAGTTGTCATAAAAACACGAACTTATAATCAGTTCTAAAATCAGCAGGAATTAAATGGGGAAGGCAAAATTAAAAAGATAGGTCTTCAAGGCAGATTTAAAAGCCTCAATGGACGGGCACTCTCTAATCCGATGAGATAGAGAATTCCACAGGGTCGGTACTACAAAAGCAAAAGATCTAGCTGCAGACATAGTCAGATGGAACCTGGAAATGTCTAGCAATCCCTCATTGGAGGAGTGGCATGGATGAAGGGGGCAGTGGGGCATAGGAGGTCTTGCAAATAGAGCAGTATCTGTCTGTGTAGGGCATTATAGGTCAGCAAACTGATCTTGAAGGTGATCCTGCACTGCACCCGCAGCCAGTGCAGTCCACAAAGCACAGGTGTGACATGGTAAGATCTTGACAAGCCAGTCAACAACCTGACAGCCACATTCTGCATCAGCTGCAGGCGGTGAAGATCCACCCCTGGCAGCCCTAGGTATAGGACATTGCAATAATCAAGGCATGAAGTCACAAAGGTGTGGACCAAAGTTGAAAGATCGTCAGGAGGGACTAAGTGCTTTATCTGAGTGATGTTCCTCAGATGGTAAAAAGAGGTCTTGATGATGGCTGACACCTGAGACTTAAGTGTCAGTTCTTCATCAAGTACAACGCCCAGATTCCACACCCAGTCAGAAGTCAACAGCTGGTTACCTCCAAGCTGAAGCCCAGAGGGTTGCCCAGCCAATGACCCCTCTACCCAACAACCTGGGTTCACAACCAGCATCTCTGTCTTATCTGGATTTAACCTGAACCAATTGGCACTCATCCACTCCTGAATCTCAGAGAGGTAGTTATTAAAGACTGAGACAGCATCATTTTGTTTGGGTATAAAGGACCTGTACAGATGAGTATCATCTGCAGAGCAGTGAAAACACAGCCTGTACTGCTCTTATAATGTCTCCCAACAGCAGCATATATGCGGCAAACAACATGGGCTAAAGCACAGAACCCTGTAGTACTCCACATGGCAGCCCCTACAAAAAAATTAATAGAACTCTCAACATAGAGCTCTCAACTAATGCTTAACTTGTACTTAGTTGAGGCTAAATGAGGGCTCATTGAGATTTTCACATGTAAATTATCTGGCAGTCAACTCATTAATATGCAATTGATGCTCAATTGAGCATTAACTCAGTTGATGCTCAATTGAGTGTTAATTTTGTTGATACTCAATTGAGAGTTAACCTTTATTTCTCCTCTATGGCAGTTCCTGGGGTCTCTGCAGCAGCAACTGTCAGTAGCTCCCTACCATCATCCTAGTCCCCTCCTCCCATGTCCGTCCTCTCCACCCCACCTCATGGCATGCCTGTGTCCCCTCTCCCTATAAGTCCCTCCACTTCTGTGGGTGTTCACTTTTAGTAGTTGCCCTCTACCCTACAGTGGCCACCCCATCCTCCCTCCTTTCATAGCCACACCATTCCCTCCTCCAGCCCCCTGAGGTGGGATAGGATAAAGTGTTCCACCCCTGGCACCTAGTAGTTATACCATAGAGACATACAGTCCATAATTAGAGGTTTTACAAGCTCTGTGAGAGATCCTGCTGGGGTTAAGAGTTCACATTAGCAAACTGTGCTGCACCACACTGCTCAAGGTGTCATGTCCTCTTAAGTCAGGAGCTGATAAACGAGAAGGATTGGCAACAGTTACCACCCCTGGCTCTAACAGGCACTTTAATTTTATACAGATCCCTGATAATGGTCATTTATCTGCACTATAGTATCAGTAGCAGCTGCAGCCAGCAGCACTTTAAGGCTAACATGCAAATTAAAACACTATCACAATAATAAACTTGAACAAACTGTATGCAGTAGCAGAGCACCAGTACAGCATACCCCCAGCAAAATCCACAGATCTCCAAGGGTTAACTTTTTTTTCTTCAATGGAATGTGCAGTGGATTTTTTTCCTGCTTTATTTCTGCCTTACATGACATGTGGCACTCATAGCACCAAGTCACCCACTCTCCCCTGTACCCAGTAGTTTAATAATTCTCCATTCTTTCTTACCTACCTAGCACCCCCACTCATTCTCTCACCCACCCACCCATATGCCATCTCAGTAGGGTGTTGTTTTTTTTTTAATACAAAACTTTCCTTCATTTTCATGACACCATATCAATTCAGCTGATCTTCTCAAGTTCCAGTAGCAGTGAAATTCAGGGTTCCCCCAAGCCACTTAGCACCCCCCACACACACACACACACACACATAATCTTATCCACTTCTCCCTTGTGTGTGCTGAATTGGAGGATAAAAGGATACAGTAGGCTCTGGAGATGGCATTCAGCACCTCTCTCCAAAGCAAATAAAACTAGCCCCCCCCCAACATTAAAGCAAGCTCTGGCAGAGCCACTACAACTGTGAATGCATTAACTAGATAAGGGTGTTTCATGGGCTTAAACATAAACATTTATTTGTTTAAAAATTATCAGATTTACAAACCTTTGAGTCAGAGACTCATTTACAAAGGCACCTTGTCAAAACTAATGCAAAGACAGCACGGTTAACAAGTCCAAAAACAATGGCTCGGAGAGCAGACAGTTATAACAATCATTCACTGGAGATACATGGGTAGCAGTAGATAAACATATTACATAGTTCAGGCACACAGGCACCACATCAAGAAGACTAAAGTAGTTCAAACAATATACAATAGCTAAAGCAAATAGACATCAGGAGTCAAAGAGAAGCCCAGAGTGTTCACATGAAGGCTATTGCATACACTAACTGAATCAAAGTATAGTACATTGAGAAAGGGCATATTTAAGCAATAAGGCATGACAGGGTGTGTGTTATCATGTAATAACATCACTCCTGGGGTGGGTTGAAGCACGAGGTGAAGCTGAGTATTTATTTATTTATTTGCCATATTTATTTGATCCACTGGATCAGCAATATTTGCACAAGCTGTGCCCATTGCAGATTTTACAGCACTGGTCCTGGTCTGGTGATCTGGGTTTTACCCATACCACACTGCATATGGCTTAGTGATGACAAGTTTCCTAAATACAGCTACCTTATCCAGCTGTGTTCTGCTTGGGGAGTGTGTGTGTGTGTGTGTGTTTAAACATGTAACTTTCTATAGTATATTGTATAGCACTGTGAATCCTGGCTGCAGTGTTTTTTTCTCTGCTGTGGCTAAGCAAGATACTGCAACAAGCCACTGGCCTGCTGTAGGGGCTATTAGACATCAAACCAAAGGGTATGCTGTGAAGACTCACTTGGAGAAGATGCAATAAAACACACTTGAATGACAGCCCCCAGATGACATAAACACCCAGGGAAAATTAGAAAAAACTCCTCTAACAGCCTAGGCAGAAACAAAACACTAGATTGAAGTGAGAACTCAAAATTGGGAGTAATACATATATAAAGCTATCTAACTGGGATTTCTGTAAGAAAACAGCTGCTAAATAGCTCTAATTCATTATTTGTGTTTTTGATGTTAAAACACTCCTGCTAGCTAGACCTGATGCACAGAGAAAACAAAAATAGTGAATTAGAGCTATTTAGTAGCTGTTGTCTTACAGAAACCCCAGTTAGCTTGCTCTTAGGTATCTGCTAAACTAACTGTTGACATTTGTGCTTCCTGGAGAAGAACAGTTACAAGGCTCTGCTGTTGCTAAGTTAATTTTAAAGAAGTACACATGCTAAATCTAAGGGCATGGCTACATCACTGTCACATGAGACGGGGGCATCATCGGAGAAAGAAAACCAGTAAAACTGTTTGTTATGGAGATCCCCAGGGGTCATATAACTACCCCATAGCTGCTAGCAAGCTAATTTAGGAAAAACTCCTAATAGCAGACAAAGGGAAGGACACACTAGGATTTAACATACATATCAAAACACTCTACATAACATACATTTTTGTACATTCTGGGTGGACTACTCCTTTAAAAAGAAAAATACGCTTCATCACAAAACGTGTCCTCACATGAACATGCATGATTTATCTGTAAAGACAATTAAAACAATAGATTTCTAACTGCATTAGTAACACCAGTTGCTTTCAAGGTTATCTGTAAAGACAATTAAAAAATGTATTTCCAAATGCATTAGTAACGGCAATGCTTTCAAGATTTTGAAACTACTAAAAAGACAAACTATATATATTTATAGATAGAATATGGTAAACACATACTGTTAATCCCAAAAGTTGAACTTTGTTTTTAGTATATAAATGTTTAAGAAATACCTGAAAGCTGTCTATTTTCCTTAGTTTTTAGACACTTCTTAGTCTTTCCTTTTGAGACACCAGGTGACTCTGATAATCATTTATTCCAAGGGTTTTTAAGTCAGTTTGAAGGCATTTTAAGTATCTTCTGTTCTATTCCTTAACAAAATGCAGGGATTCCAGATTTGTTGTTCTGTTCCTTGGTCCACATCCCAAACATGTGAGTCATCTTTCAGGATGATAGATCTACCTCATGCCCCTCCCACATGAATAAAAAAAGAGGTGGGACGGGCATTTTAGAGCCTCTTGGGTGGAGGTGGGGTGGACCTTACTTCCCCCCAAAAAACAATGCTGCCTCCCACTACTCAGGTTCCAGTTCTTGCACCACCCATTTAAGAAAGAAAATAGTACCCTGCAACCATTGACTATCACGAAAGTGTATTTATTTGAGGGCAGAAAACATTTCTTGGAGGAGAATAAGGCAGAGGAGACTATTTACACCTTCAGTCAGTTCCACAGACAGAAAACATGACATCACTCCTTTTGTACACGCAATACTCCTGTAGGCTCTGCCCATAGTCATAACAATGTTATCTGCCTCCAGACTACCTAACACTATCTTCCTCCCTCTACAGTACTCTACACCAGTCCACCTCTGCCCACAGTACACAACACCAGCCCACCTCTGCCCACAGCACCCAACATCAGTCACCTCCCTCAACGGTCCTCACAATACTGGCCCCTTCCCTCCACAGCCCCAATACTAACCCCCTCTCTCCACAGCTTTAGACAGTAGCCTCGCTTCCACTTTGCCTCAACACTAGACCCCCTCCCTAAACAGCACAAGATAGTTGCCACTTACAGCCCAGACTTACAGCACAATTCTAGTGGGGGGTAGGAGGAAGTAAGCTGTTGATTAACTAGAATCTGCAGCTTATCCATCAGGTAGAGAAATGGTCAGACTGGGTGGGCCAAGCGGTCCTTATCTGCCATCAAATTCTATGTTTCTAGACATTAGCCCCTACCCTCCACAACACCCTAAACTAGCCTCCTTCCTCCATTGCCCCAGACAGCACCCTTCCTCCATGACCACCACCAATATCCTAACCTCCAAAGTCCCCAAAAGTACCGTTTCAGCTTGCTTGCTTGCGCTTTCTGCTGCAGGTGTCATGGTCGACACCCTGGAATGCAAGTGGTATAGTTGACAACTCTCATGCAGCTTGAGAATACCACTTGGGAATATTCATGCACTGCTTGGATTACTACTGCAGCGTGAAACTATAAGGTTTAGGGTCAGATGCTATGCCAGCAGCTCACACATTTAGCTTAGTGGCTGGGGCAGCAGACTGTGAGTGAGGTAGGGACTTAGGGCATAGGGTTCCATTCCCCTGATTTCCAACTGCTTGTCATGTGATTACTGGCTAGGTCAGTGAATTATTATCTCCATGGTTGCCACTGCAAACTAAATGCCAGCTTCTAATACATTTTTATTTTGGCTTGAGCATGCGCAACCAACATATTGCGGTAGTAGCAGATTTGGAGGCGCGGTCACTGTTGGGCGAATGCAGGGCACACATCATTAGGTGCATCCCTCATTCCCCAGTCAGTCAGCAGCAGGCACTGATATCATGAATCATTAATGTGGCTACCAGATCTAACAAAAGGTTTGCTGCAATGAGAGCAAAGCTCTCATGCAGCATGACCACAACACTCCTCCCAACGAGCACACAACATGGCGGCAGGGCAGTGACTGCCACCCATCCTGTCACAATGCCAACGGGGGAGCCCACTCCCCATCAGCATAATGACCCCCTCCCATTTAAAATGTATGCTGAGGGGGTGCCCAATCCCCCTCGGTATCATGTGCCCCCCACAGTTTTTCTTTGCCGATGAGGGGGCCCAGTCCCTGTCTGTGTTTGTCCCCTGTCCCGTTTATTTTGCCGATGGGGGAACCCACTCCCTGTTGGTATAATGTCTCCCTCCCCCACTTTTGTTCTGTGCTGAGGGGTGCCCAATTCCCCTCGGCCTGGGTATTACCCTCGTTATGCCGACTGGGGTGCCAATCCCCGTCAGCTACAGCATTCCCCAAAACAAAATGATTAGGTGGGCATGCTGGGAGCCCACCCCAGCATGCCAAACACCCTGCAAAAGAAAAAACATCCTACAATTTTTTTTTTGTAAACTTCTAAAAAAGAAAACTGTCCCTCGTGGTCTCCCTGCCCCCTCCCACAACCCGCGCCCACCCTCTGCGCACCCTGCCTCCCACCCACACCCCATACTTATCTCCAGAGTCTGGCGGGATGATCTTCGGTGGACCGGGAACACGTCTGCACTCTTTAAAGCTGACCGTGAACTGAAGAAATGCTGGTAAGCTGTATAATGGCATAAATGTGTTTTTTTCAAATTTAATCCCTTGGTAGACTGCCATGGAGCAGCACTAAAGATGGGGAGGTTAATATTGGGAGGTCCATCAGCATTTGGTTCAATATATCCTGAAGATATTAGTTCGATTAATCATAGGTACCTTAGGGGAGAGTAACCTGAGCATCCATTGGATTATATAGCTCCAGTACAATTTTCATGGATGTTTTTTTCCAGTGTGCCTTGCGCAGTTTCCACGCATGCTCATAACTTCGTGAATTTGTAATATTTTCACTCCAGATTTTCATTTGCTGACAGGGGGAGCCCACTCCATGTCGACATGATGTCCCCCCTCCCATTCCAAGTGTGTTCCAAGGGGGTGCCTAATCCCCCTTGGCATCATGTGCCCCCCCAACAGTCTTTCCTTGCCGACAGGGGGCACAATCCCCATCGGCTTCAGTCCCCCCTGCCTAGTTTAGTTTGCCGACAGGGGATCCCACTCCCCGTTGCCATACTGTCCCCAGCCCCTGATGTGTGCTGTGTGCCGAGGGGTCCCCAATCCCCCTCGGCATCATGCATGCACCCCCACTCATTTCTGTGCTAATGGGAGCCCCATCCCCGTCTGCTGAGGTCCCCCACCCCATTATGCAGGTGGTACATTGGGAGCCATTCATTGTGTTTTTTTTTTTTTTAACCTGTAAAAGAAGAAAATGGTCCCTCATGGTCTCTCCTACCCTCACCCACAAGCTGCACCCACCCTCTGCATACACTGCCTCCTCACCCCCCCCATACTTACCTCCGGAGTCTGGCATGATAATCTTTGGTGGACCAGTAACACATCTGCACTCTTCAAAGCCGACTGCGAACTGAAGAAATACCGGTAAGCTGTATAATGGCATAAATAAGGTTTTTTCAACTTTGGTGCATATCTCAGCCATTTTTGGGAATTTTTGCAACAAATTTTCAACATGGGGATATTGGGACCCCTCCTCATGAATTCAGTCACTGTCATGGCATTATTTGGTCCCGAAAGGTGATTTCACGGTCACTGCACAGAATCACCTTTCAGGACCAGTTAACGAAATGACTGTGCTACTGTTCATGAGGTGGGCTCTCAAAATACCTATGTTGCAAATTTGGTGAAAAAAATCAAAGAAATTGCTGTTTTACAAGCGTGCATTGCGCAGTTTCCACGCATTCTCGTAACTTCGTAAATTTGTAATATTTTCACTCCAGATTTTCAAAATTGGCATTTTACCACACCTCCTTATGAACAGTACAGCTGTCATGTTACATATCCTGGCCAAAACATGTTTTCGCATGTCCGGTGCAGAATAGTACGATCGCTGTGTGAAATAAGTTCTCGTAACAGTCTGAGAAAAAGGCAGTGAAACTGTTCATGAGCAGAGGTCCTAAAATGCCTATGTTGAAAATTTGGTGATGAAAGTCCATAAAATGACTGTGTTACAAGCGTGTGTTGCGCAGTTTCCCCGCACCCTTGTACCTTCGCAAATTTGCAGATTTTCAACACTGGCAATTTTCACACCTCCTTATCAACAGTACAGCTGTCATTTTTCACATCCTGCCCAAAATGTGTTTTTGCACCGTGGCGCACAATGGCATGGTCACTGTGGGAAATCAACTTTTGCGACAGATTCACAAAATCACAGTACCACTGTTCATGAGGGGAGGTCCAAAATGCCTATTAATTCAGTAGACGCAATTTCTATGCATGCACATGACTTCACCAATTTTTCATATTTTCACTCCAGATTTTAACGTTGCCATTTTTTACACCTCCTCATGAACAATACAGTTGTCATTTTTCAAATCCTGCCCAAAATGTGTTTCCGTACCTGTGGCACCAAATGGTGCAGTAACTGTGCAAAATTACCTTTTGGCTAAAAAACTGATAGTGCCACTCTTCATGAGGTGGGGTCAAAAAAAGCCAATGTTGATAATTTGGAGTGAAAATACCAACACATGCCTATGGTGTTAGGGTTTCCAGCTGTAACACCCCACCCTGTAGAGACTGACAGGCATCAGGCTTGTGACTTGGGATCATCAGCTGTAATGCTCCCGCCATTCCACCCCCACCCTGCAAACAGTGACAGGCATCGAGGTGTGCCATGAACTGCTCGGCCCCAAAGTTCAACTCATTCTCCTACACTGCACCCAGCTCAGTGTATTTCCTTATGGAATGGGGTAAGTATAAGGCCCAAAGACCCCAAAGCACACCACAACACTTGCCAATGTCTACAGGGTAGGGTGAGGTAAAATGGTATGAGCGTTATAGTTGACGACCCAAAGACGCATCTCAATGCCTGTCAGTCTCTGCAGGGTGGGGGTGGGGTTGGCGTCAGTTCAATACTTCACTGCCATTCCTATTATGTGTCTCTAACTCCTGCACTACCAACGCCAATGCCAGCAAGACAACATTCGGCATTGACAAATGCTTGTTTTTTCCTTCTTCAATATTTTTGCAACCTCGGAGTTCATTGTATTTATTTACAGGCGTATTTAGCCAGGGGGTGCAGGTGGCACAACCCCCTACAAAATAAAATGTTGAAGAAAAAAACATTTTGGAAACAGGCATTTAGTATGCTGTGGTGACCGTGGAGATATTATTAATTCACGGACATTGCTAAAAAAAGTCTGAATTGTTTGGAATTAATAACTTTTATGATGGACAGACATACAGGCTCTAATCTGATACAGGACAAGCCCCAACCCACCTCCTACCTCTTGAGTAGGGGACATTTCTGCCACTGTGAGGAGAAGTTTTAACCCACCTACTGACCCGGCTCTATCATGCGGTGTCTGTGACCTATGTCTGCCCTTACCTATATGGTGGTAATACTGGGAACTGACCTACTTTACTTCTGGGGTTACAATCCCTCGGATCCAGATATCAACCCTGGTCACCACTCCGCTGGATCCCCTCATACCCTGGAGGGGGGGAACAATTCACTATTACTATCCATGCACGGCTTAACTTGACACGGGAACTGTTACAACCTATTTTATCACCTCTCTACGGGTGACATAAGGAGGCTTCTCTCCACTCTCTCCAGACTTATCAGATACCTTGCCTGGCTCAAGCTTGCCTTAGGGAGGGATGTGGAGACTAACCCTGGCCCCCACCCCTCCAACTCCATACTCAGTGACCCCACATGCCCTCACTGGACCAATGACAGGGGACTCAAAGTGGTACATATGAACATTGGTAGCCTAAGGCATAAAATACATGACCTTGAAGCCTGGACTGCGCTCTACAAACCTGATATACTCGCGGTGACTGAGACCTGGCTCAAACCTCACATCCTTCCTCATGAAGTTGACCTAGACAGCTATAATTCATTGAGGAAGGACCGAGTAGGGAAGAAAGGCGGAGGGCTTCTCATCTACACCCAGTGTAGTCTTAATGTTATGCAGATGGATCACTCTCTCATCTGTGACTCTGTGAATGAGATCATTCTCTTGAAAGTGCTTCTTGGGGACACTAAACCTTTGTATATAGGGTGTGTCTATCTCCTGCCCCAAATGGCCACATCTTCCCTCGAGCCACTAACTCATGCCCTGGCAGAACACTCCCTGGGGGAGATGATTCTCCTGGGGGATTTTAATCTAAATTGGCCCACACTGGAGGTCTCTAACAGTAAGAACCCCATTCTCAACACCAAACTGACCCAAGTTATCAACCTGCCCACAAGGCACAACGCTAGGACTGGAAACCACTCCTTACTTGACTGGGCCCTAGTATCAAGCCCGGACCGCATATGGTCCGCCGGAGTCATGGCAGACTCATTGAGTGATCAATCACCAGTTTTCTGCATCTGGTCCAACAGGCTTCCTAAACTGCCTGCCAAGGTAATGGAAGCCAGAAATTTCAGCAGACTCTCTCTGGAAGCTTTTTGCTCTGACCTATGTGCTGTGAACTGGGATCCCCTAATCTCCCTTCCTACCCTGGATGAGGCACTTGACTTTTTTACCAACAATTTTACATCTGTGGCCAATGTACACGCCCCTCATAAGAAACTGAGAGTGCATGGTAATTGCCATAAATGGCTCAACCCTAGCCTTAAACACAGCATGCTGCTCCATGACCGGGCCTGGAGACATTTCAAATCCACTGGCCAAAAACCCGACTGGGAGAGGTATAGAGAGTTGAGGAATTAATGTAAGAAAGCCTCCAAAATGGCTAAATCTAAATACCTGAGTGATCTCCAGTCTAGGCACCTACAGGATCCAAAGAGATTCTAGGGCCAAATAAATCGGCTGCTACAGGGTGCCAGTAGTGCCCAAGAGGGAGCGCTCCTGGATGGCGACACTCTAACCAATGATCCCTCTCTAGTTGCTGAAGCGTTCAGTGCCACCTTCTCCAATTCCTGTGGACTCAAACCCCCCCATGCCCTCTGGTGTCCCCAGAAATAAATATTCTGCTTGGGATCACGCCAGACCCCAGTTTCACCTGAAACTGGTCAAACCCTCTGAGGTACTTCCCCTTCTGCTAAAAATCAACCCTGACTCCTTTCCAGGACATGACCTGCCTGAACCTAGACTTCTGCGGGCCGCTGCCCCAGCTATCGCCTGCCCTGTCACCATTCTCATCAACAGGTCCCTCCTTGAAGGAATGGTCCCTAATAAATGGAAGGTTGCAACCATCATCCCCATTCACAAAAAAGGGCCCCGAGACAATGTAGGAAACTACAGGCCCATCTCTATTCTCTGCCCTCTTGCGAAGGTGCAGGAAAGATTGGTCTACAATCAACTACAGGACTGTCTCGAGAGGCACCTACTCCTAGATGACATACAACAAGGCTTTAGGAGAGGCCATGGCACCGACACTGCCCTAATCCGGCTCACATCGGACGTCCTCGATGCAAAGGACCAGGTCTCCCCGACAGGGGCGCTATTCATAGACCTATCCAAGGCATTTGACTTGGTCAGCCATGATTTATTCCTCTCCAAACTTCACCTATTAGGACTGGATGGGCTCTCTACTTCTTGGTTCGAGAACTACTTGCTCAACCGAACTCAAAAGGTACTGAGGAGGGGAACTCAGTCTAGTGCCAAACCTGTAATCTCCGGGGCACCCCAGGATTCTATCATAGGTCCCCTGTTATTTATCCTCTTTGTCAATGACATAGAGGGGGTTTGCAGGCTGAATAACCTCATCCTCTATGCAGATGACACTGTTGTCTACTGCAGCGATCCACTTTCCAGCGTAATCAATGCAAACCTCCAGACCAATCTAGCTGTTCTTGAGGCCTGGTTCTCCTCAAACTCACTTGTGCCGAACGAAGAAAAAATGAAGGCAGTCATGTTTGGGTCTAGACGCTTTGGGACACAGAGACATGGCATGCTTCAGTTCCACACAGCCCAAGGGAATAGAGTGGAGGTCACAGACAAGATAAAGTACCTTGGGATCCTGCTTGATCAGGAGATGTCCTACCAACCTCACATAGACTCTGTTATTAAGTCCACCCACCAGAAATTAGGACTTCTCTACAGGCTGGGAACCTCTCTTTCTCCTGAGGCACGATATGCCATAGCCAACTGCACCGTACTCCCCTCCCTTCTCTATGGAGCTCCCCTGCTGCAGTTCCTTAGGGAGGGAGAACTAAGAAAACTTACTATGCTCTATCATAGGGTTGCTCGATTCGCTACCTACTCCCCTCCGAGAAGGCATCACTGTGCGGTCCTAGTTGATCTTCACTGGCCTACTATACGACATAAACTGGCCTACTCCTCTCTGTGCTTGACCTTTAAATTTACTATCTCTGGCCATCCTCCTCCTCACCTGCATGGGCTGCTCAACCCCAAAGTTCAGGGCCGGGTACTGAGATCCTCCTCAGGCCATTCCCTTGACATCCCTCGAGTCTGAACAGATTATGGCAAGCGCTCTTTTTGATATGCCGCCCCGCACTTATGGAACCCTCTCCCTGTAGACCTAGCAAGCTGTCGCACTCTTCAGGGTTTTAAGTCTGGTTTGAAAGTGTACCTGCTGGAGCTTAGCCTCTGTGGCTGTAATAGTTAGCTACTACTTTCTTAACCTTTGGTGAGACTATACTATCTTGTTTAACCTGCTTACTGCTGCTTTTACCTCTCCCTCTAAGCATATTTGTATCAACTTGTCACATGTATGATGTAACGCTACTGTAAATTTGTGTATGTCACTAATACGCTCCATAATGTATTCTATTGCCTTATCCAATGAATGTTTAACCTAATGTATACTCCTACCAATGTATGTTAGTTATGGCTGTAACTAATCCGGGTCGCTCCTGAAAAAGGGACCTTCGGTCTCAGTGAGCTTACTCGGTTATCAAAATCTAAATAAATAAATAAAACAGTGTGTTACCGTCCACAACGGTATTCCCATTGGACAAACTGTTTCCTGTTCACCATGACACCTGCAGTACAAAGTGCAAACCCCTTCCCTGTTTCCTCCACAGCCCCAATATTAACCCTCTCCCTCCAAGGCGTCTAACACACACACATATGCACTCACACACACACTCGCTGTAACAGATGTGGCCACACCATTATAGTCAACCCACCCACCTATAGGTAGAACTCTGCAGTCTCTCACCAGAGTAATAGTGAGCCAGAGGCAAGTTTTTAAGGGATGATGTCCATGGGACCTGTAAAATAAAATATTAAAAAGGGGTCACAAAAGATCCATAGTTCTTAGAGAGTAAATACGGTGGAAAGAACAAGTTAGGCATATAATGATACTTATCTGATGGGGAAGGAAGGAGTCTGTGTCCTACAGACCTGTAAAATAAAGAAAAACAGATTAATATGGAGAAAATACAGTAGCAAGAGCAGAAACAGAGAACTAAGAGATTCAAGAGGTATAGGTCAGTAAAGAAGTAAGAAAATTTAGGAATTTAGAATTAAAGTTTACAGTTGGGTGAAAGTAGGAAATATGATACATAGAAAAAGGAAATTAATAAAGACAAGAAGATAGGAACGAGTAGAGAAAGTGTTGTTTGGGGTGGGGCTCAGTTAAAACTGCTTAGTACTCTGGACGGACAAGTGGCCAGTATTTCATAATGATAACCCAGGTGATTTAATGGAGCCTCTATTGGGCTAAAGGGGGAAAGAAAAAGGGGAAATTGTTTAACCAGGAAGAGCACACTAAGCTGAAGCTTGTTCCAGGTGTGACCTGGGAGCACAAGGAAGTTAAGCAACTTGCTCAGGGTTACACATTATGCAAGTGGGCTGTGGGATTCAAACCCTGGTCTCCGTGTTTGCAGCTCAAGAGCCCTAAACCACAGTGCTATACTGTCTTTCTTTTTTTTTACTGCCTTCCCCGAGCCCCAGCTCTGCCACTCCTTTGGGCCGCATGTAGCTCCCTTTACCCATCGTCTCACCTCCGCTGTCTCCCCTCCATCAGCCACAGTCCCGTGAGATCCCCACACCTGGGGGGCCTTGCACTTACCCTACCAGAAGGTCCCCTCCCTGGGAGGAAGTGAGGAGAAAATGGGGATATGGTGCCCTCAGGGTGGGTCCACATGGGAGACAGAGGAGGTGCACTCTGGGGATCAGCATGGAGGGAGTAGAGTTGGCCATCATCCGGCCGGGCTGGAGCCATTTTCCAGTTTTCTCCCCAATAGTGTGATATGCCACTCGACATCAAGGCCATAGCCGATGTCTGTCATGATCTCTCTGTGGTGAAGCCTGACGTAGTGCTGTGCCTCCAGCCTCCATCAGGGGCCCGCACACATTGCAGCTCAGACCCCCCCTCAGAGGAAGGTGAGCTGTCATGGGACGCTAGAGCCTTCTCCCCCCCCCGGCCAGCCCTCTGACTCCCCCGGTCCATTACTGAACCCAGGTCATCGGCATCGCAGGCAGAAATTCAACCACTGCACCGGCAGGCCAGATATACTGCTTTGTAAGAAAATAAAGCACTGGTGGCCTGTGGACTAGGGATGTCCTAGAAGGCCTGCTCCATAGACTTGGTAGCTCAGGTGGATTAGTGAGTTAGTTCCCTGGAGGCCAGTGGTCAAAGATGTTAAAAAAACTAGAACCCCTCCTTGGCATCTAGATGGGCTCTCTGGCCCCAATTTTATGTTGGAGAGCAGGGAAGAGAGTAAATGAGGTGGACATGCTGGGACTGCTGCAGCAGCTGTCTCGATCACACTGAAAGTGAAAATGCCTGCAGTCACTTGTTACTCCCAGCCTGTACAGAACTCGGCCTGCTCTGTGTGGGTGGAAGAGGGGACGACAGAAGCTCAGTGGAAGGTGGAGGAGGCCATGGTAGGAGTGCCTTAATCCACCTTCTCTGGCAGCAATTCTGGTAAATGCTCTAAGACTTGGGAGGCAGCAAGTGGAAGCCAGGGAGAGAGTTGCACTCATGCCTAGTTAAATCTCCCAGTCAAGAGCAGAAAAATGACAGGAGCAACTAGTATGTGAAGCCCCTCCTGCAGCAAACATAAAATGCTCCAAGAGAGCTTCACAGTTGCTAATAGAGAAAAAAAAAACCTGAAGGCTACAACCATGTAAGTTGTGAAACAAAAAAAACATAACAGAAATACAAACCTGTAAATGCTGGCAACCATGGCTCTGTCCAGTCCCCGAAATTTAAATTTGAGCATAACTATATATTGATCTCCATGCCCCCACAATCAGGCATATTATGACGCGTATAAGAGAGTGTGGTGGCACAACCCTTTAAAGTGAATGGTGTTTTCATTACTATGTTATACTTTATGACGGCAAGTTGGAGATTAATGAAGGCCACAGTTTAACTAACCAGTCCCTCATTAGTAGAGTGGTGGCCTTCATTAATCTCCAACTCACCATCATAATGAATAAAATAATTAATAAAATAATGCCCCCCAGAAACTGTCAGTGTCAGTCTGTATTGTCACCCTGCCCCCCCCCACTACTCATGGAACGGTGGGGGGGGGCAAGTTGAGAGTGCAAATGCTGACAGTTTCTGCTGACAAATTAATGAAAGAAATTACAATGAGGGCAACCAAATGCAGTTCCAAAAAGTCCTGAGACTCAGACTACCCAGTCGCACCAAGAAAAAGTATCAATGTTCAGAAATTATTTTATTAAGTGAGGCTTGCATAAAACAAAATTGAATATAAAGTATTCCCATTGCAAAACATAATAACATACAAATAATTTAAACATAAATGGTAAGTCAACTTAACGGTGATTGTGTACATCTCCGGCCTGTTGCTGCACTTTTTCTGTCACTCTGTGTTTTACAGTCCCGACATGGTAAAGCCGTAACATAGCAAAAATCAATCATAACTGTGCCCAATAACTCATCCCAAAAACTCATTAGGAGTAGATGATGCACAGCCAGGAAAACTTTATTAGAAGAGAATATATTGTATTACAAAAACTTGAACTTATAGCAACAGAAAATTACAGCATCAAAAGAAGTCAAACTTACCAAAAGAATCCTACTCCTTATCAGACAACTTAACTTCATTGGAGCACCCGAGGGGTGTGAGGAGCGGTGCGCTCCCACAGAAAGAAAGAATAATATTACTGATTATCTGAAAACACTTGCACTTCGTGTGACAGAAACTTAAGTTAGCAGCACAACAAAAAGCAACATGTTTTGTGATATTCTTTCTGTGGGGACGCTCCGCCCCCACCCCCCAGGTACTCTGATGAAGTCGAGTGATATTGGGTATGATATTTTGTTACAAAATCCATGCAATTAAACTTTTTGTGGGGGCGCACCACCCTCCACTCCCCCCGGGTGCTCTGTTGAAGTTGTGTAATATTGAGTTTGAGTTACATCTTCATCGTGCACTGGGTATGTAAGAGCCGCTCCATAGAAAGAATAATATCAACAACGTGTCATTAGGGGAAATAACTGGTGCCGACTTAAGAGAATATTTACCCCTACCTAGCGCTGGCTACAATCATTTTCTTTTATTTTCTAGCATAGCGACCGCGAGTGCGCATACCGTAATTCATTTATTGATTGCAACACGGTTGGGGATATACGCAATCACCAAATGAAATATCGGAACTGAAATAACTTATTATAAACCCTGAAGCTTGTTAAGTTAGGGATGAGCACGTGTCGGCGCACCCTGTCTAAGACGACTGCACAAGTGGCAGGCATCACATACTACTCTGCCCCTAACCATAGCAGATCTTCAATAAAGGATTACAAGTATTTTTTTTATAATAGGAGATTAGAAATACTGGAATCCCTCCTGCCTGCCCCCCATAAAAAATAATCCATTCCTCCCTTCTGTTCACGCCATTCTCTTCTTCCCTCCCACATCCCTTCCCATGTCACACCTTGCTGCAGACAGTCTAGTGCTTTCCCCAACTGCCCTAAACATAAATATACTAAAACACATTAACCACCCCCCCCATGACTGACTGTTGAGTACCTAATTAAAGCAAGCAGCACAATATGTATGTGAAGTTGTGCACACAATCATTCTGACAGTCTGGGTCTGACTGGATGGAGTCTGTGGTGGAATAATTAATTTATCTCCCCCCCCCATGACTGACTGTCAACTGTAACTAATTAAAGCAAGCAGCCAGCAGTACAAATCACACTGACACAGTCTGTGATTCAGGGTCTGACTGAGTGGAATCTGTGGTGACACTGGTGGATTAATTTGTCACCCCTCTCCATCATAAGTTTCCATTCCTCTCTTTGCCAATTCCTCCTCATCATCAGGACTCAAAGAAAGACATTTTCTTTAAACTGCTTCTTTGTTTTTGTTTGTTTAAAAAGGAAGTGGAGGTTCCTAGCCGCTATGTCCCATACCTGCTAGAGGAGAACAGAAGAATGCTGCAGTCTTTTCTGCATGCACTACCACACCAGGGCCAGGCCCGGCCCAGCTGCCTGCTGAACAAGGACAGGGAGAGACTCAGGGAGCACCGAGGCTGTGAGCATCGAGCAGGCCACAAAGTAATTTTCTTCTCAGCCAGAGCTTCAGTCGAAGTTCAGGCACTATAGCCAGCCAACCAAAGGGGCAAATTGAGCAAGCGTAGGAGGAGTCCATCACAGCAGTCACAGTCGTGAGGCAGAAACCAAACTCCATAGTGTGTCACTGTTACTCCAATCGGCCTGAATAGACTCTCTAGTCACGCGCTGGCCGCTCTCATGCAGATGCACTATGAGGAGGAGTTTGGTTTCTGTCACCTGACTGTGACTGATGTGCTGGACTCCTCCTATGCTCGCTCAATTTGCCCCCTTTGGTTGGCTGGTTACAGTGCCCGAACTTTGTCTGAAGTTCTGGCTGAGAAGACAATTACTTTGCAGCCTGCTCCTTTACTCTATGGTGGAAGGGCTCCAGAGGAAATGTGACTGTGATCATTTCAAGCCATAAGAAAATCATGGCCAGAGGGAGAAAGGGAACACAGGGAAGTAAATTCAGAAAAAAAGTTAACTGGTCCTCCTCTCGTCTCTGTGTCAGTCCCAGAAGTATCAGCAATCTGGAAGCAGCAGTTGACAGTTGTGTACTCTCTCAATCCACTTTTTTTTTAAAACAAGAAAACAAAACAAAAAGTAAATTCCAGTCCTTCAGCACCCAGAAGCAGGCCCACATTACACAGCAAACATCGGGAGGAAGCTTCCCAAGAGAGACCCATGGGAAGACCTCCTGTCTGCTTGCAACCAAACAGGCATCTAGCCCACAATCCATCTTCTTTCTCCTCAGCTTCCCCCCTTGGTCACGGCAGTAATTCAGCGGCAGCACCATGAAACAGGGGCTATCCCACTGAACTGCTATTTACTAGGGGTGGGCGGATTGCTAAAATTTGCCGGATATTGGATCCGGATAATCACAAGGCACTATCTGACCGGATCGGGTATTGATCGGATCGGATAACTTAGGAGGCATAAGCCTCACTAATCATGTCAAACGGTTAAACAAAATAAAAAAAAAAATTAAAAATAATGTGACTCAAACCACAAATTAAAAAGCAGTCACTTCGTTCAGATCACAGCTCGCTCCCAATGCTGTTTGTTACTAGGATCAGGCTTTTTCCATGTGCAGATGGCAGTCTCAGCTTTATTTAATTCAGTTTAGCATTTATGCCTTAATTTTACAGCCCCCAGATCCCATAGTTGCCCCTCTGCCCTGGCTTCTGGTGGGAGAGTTAATTCTGGTGGAGACTCCCCCTGCCTGTCGCGTCCTCTGATTCACGATCAACCAGGTGCCAGGTGCTGCTATTCATTTGGTATAGGCTGCACAGCACTCCCTTTTACCAATGGTGCTTAACAAACAGCACATTTAAAGTACTTTTACTTTTTTCCCCTAAATTCCTCTGGACCACCTTTACTGTCTCTTATGTCCCTGAGGCAGGAGAACAGAAGTGGACTATGTCAGAGCTGCTACAGTGGCTTTACATTGAGCGTCATAGTGCTATAACTGAGCATGCACATTCCCAATGCAAGCTGCGCATCAGTGTGCTCCACTGCTTCACCTAACGGGCAGTTTAACTTTTGAATACAGAGCTCCTCCAGTCACCTCACCAAAGGATTACACCCAGTGGCTGGCAAGAGCATCGGGCAGGCACTCGGGACCGGCACTGGCAGTGGGAGTGGCCAGGAGGGCAACTAAAGTAAGCCCCACCAATTGTATAGTTCAAATAAAATAAGGAGTAAAAAGAAGGTGTGAATTACTGGGCATCAACCCACTTCACAGGTGCTTAATGTGAAAGCACTAATCCGACTGCAACAAAGAAAAATATCCGTTCGGATCAGATATATCTAAAACAGTCAATATCCAACCAGATTGTTTTATCGGATCAGATATCTGCCCATCCCTATTATATACCTTTAAAAAGAAACGTTTATTTTCATGCCAAAGGCACAATACTGGACGGCCATGGCCATTAGTGGAATGAAGGCAAGGCCCCGAGCAAGGGACCTCCTGAGGATGGATGTATTTAAATTTCTCCTGTAAGGGAGATACGTGCGAGTGGGCAGTCCTATTCAGAAAAGTTATTTAACTTAAGCTCCTACTTAGGCAGGTGGCATTCAAATACTCCTAGAGGTGAAGCAGTGGGAAGCACAGAAAATTAACAGGAGTAAATGGCAGGGCACACCTCAATGTCCTTGATTTTGCCTCAGAAACTTCCTCTGCCCCTTGATGGTGTTTATTTTCACTGAAGAGTGCACATTACAGTCTCTTATATCATAAAATATGCACGCATTGCTGGAGGGTTTTTGCTAATTGAGCTGATGTAACTAATTTTTTTTCAGATTCGTCCCAGATTTGTTTGCTGTCCCTGATTTTGCAGGGCAGGAGGTTGAGAGGTATGGGGCAGAGTAAAACCCCAGTTATAGTTAATCTAGCCAATTGGGCTACTGAATAATGGCTAGCTGGCCTAAAAGGTTTTTTTTTTAATTATTGTTTTATCAGAAATAAGCACCATGGAGGCCAGGGGAAGTAAGCCCCGGAGCATAAAGTAAGAGCATCCGGGGTGATAAAGGTGGATAACAGCAAAGTGGCAAACAGTAGCCATAGTGCTGTAAAATTGTAGAATATACTTATTTAAAATGCACTAGGGTGTCAGTTCCAGTCAGGAGCAAGGGGAAGGGAGTGGGCAAGCAGTTAGCCACTCCATCAGCATAGTTGTTATGGCCCTGGCCATTTAGTCATCCAAGCAGCATAGTTGCCACAGCCCTAGTCAGTTGGCCACCCCAGCAGTATAGTTGTCACAGCTCAAGGGCTAGTGACCTGAATAACTGACACACAGCCCCCTATAACACCAGCTTTAGCTTGGCTACTGGTGGCCACTTGGCTACTAGCCACCTGTATCACCCTGACTCTGACTTTATAATCTGGGACTTACTTCCCCTAAGTGGCCTCCAGTGCTTATTTCTGAATAAATAGAAAAAACTTTGGGACATATAGCCATTATTCACTAGCCCAACTGGCTTGCTCATTAGCTTGCTTCACTATAACTGGGGCTTTACCCTACCTTTGCTCCTTCTGGAGCCTTGTTTACTATCTATATCATATCTTGCTCTGCCCCTCTGCATTGCCTCCAATAGCTAGTTAAATTGATTGCTGCCTGCCCCATACCTATGCTCAAAGTTGGAGTGCAAGTTAAATAAATTTAGGTAATTTTGAATAGGGCTGCCATCTCACCCTGCCTATACTGCCATACTGGAGCAAATTTAAATACAATTAAATAGATCTGCGCTTAGCAGTACTTTGCTCCGGAGCTTTGCTCTGACTGCACAAACAGTCACGGATGTCCGTGACAGGAATTTGGGTGTAGAAGACTGGGTTGGCCTTGTGGGCCATTTTGTCTGTCAATTTTCTATAATAATCTGCTTAACTGCATCAAACCTTTATAAACTACAAATGAAAGCATTCAACTGCAAGTTGAGTTCATGCTTTCTGAAACTTTTAAGATCTCAATCTGTGCTGAACTGTCTCTAATTAACATATTCTAAAACTAAAATCCTCAACCAGTACTCAACTATCAATTTAAATACTCAATAAGCATTCAACTGGGCAAGTTGAGTTTTTTTGTTGAGTGCTGGTTTAGTTCAAGTGCTCAATACCTAGCACTCAACTGAATTTATCATTTCAATGCTTTTTTAGTTGATGCTCAATCTACTATGGGTGAAGCATTGATGAATGCTCAACCACACATTTCTGTATGTGAGGGCATGAGAGGCCAAGGAAAAAAACCCGAACTCCACTCTCTACATCCTGCCAGTGAGACAAGATCTAAACCATCTGAGGATTGTACCAGACAGTCCACAGAGTAATCGGAAGATTCTCGAGCAACAGCTCATGGTCCATGGTGTCCAATGCTGCAGAGAGATCAAGAAGGACTAAGATGGAACAACTCCTCTGATCTCTCACTATCAGGAGATCATTAAGTACCTGAACCAACGCCATCTCAGTACTATGCCTCTTCCTGAAACCAGACTGGAGAGGATCGAAGATATCATGGGTGGTAAAATGCTCCCTTGAGCTGCAACACGACTGCCTTCTCAATAACCTTGCCCACGAAAGGCAGGTTAGAGACACACCTGAAGCTGGCGAGACAGTCAGGGTCGAGAGAAGATTTCTTCAGAAGGGGGCATACCACCACATCTTTTTGGTTGTCTGGAAACACCCAGGTCTCTAACAAACACCAAATAATCTCAGCCAGGACCGGTCCGATGACCTCTATGCACCCCATCAGGAGGTGTGTTGGACCTGGGTCCAAGCTACAGTAAGTTGGTCACAATCCCTGGATAGTCTTCACACAACATCCATGATCACCAACTGGTCAAAGTCAGACCAAACAGACTAAGTGACCGTAATCTCCCACCTATCACAGCTCTGCCCATTTGAGTGAGCTGTACTGATCTCTGATCTGATGTTGGCACCCTTATCCATGAAAAATCGAGTAAACTTGTCACACTTCTTCTGTGAAAAGGCTCCCCAGTTCTGGAGACAGACCGGATTGCACAGCCTGTTCATAGAATGGAAGAGCTGAGCCGGTCGATTTCGCACAGCTGCAGTCTCCCTGGACAGGAACTCTGCCTTCTTACTGGAGACCATGGATTGATAGTCCTTGTAATGGGACATCAGTTTAAGTTTATTATCAATCAGGCTGGATTTCCACCAGCATTTCTCCCACCTTCTCCCTACTCTCTTCAGCTCCCTCAAGGTCCCATCAAACCAAGGGGACCAAGGGTGAAGAGTGAGAGGGCAAACCCGGACAGGAGCTATGGAATCCAGAGTGGTCACCACAGCCTTATTATAGGCTAACAGTAGCCCCTCTGGATTCCAGCTAACAATCCAACTCCCGGATAGGTCCAAGACAGCCATAAGACCATCAGGGGTCAATACCCATAAAGGGCGGCATTGGACCATCTCCGTAGGGCAGGCCTATTTGGGGGGCTATGAAACTGAACCCAATATTGTGGTGATCCAACCATCCAATGGGTTCCACCACCATGTTGGAGATCTCCAACCCCAGCAGAAACACCAGATCCAACAAATTACCTTGTCAGTGGGTCGCAGAGGTAATCCCCCATGTAAAGCCCAATGATATCATCAATTGGAGGATGTCCTGTCCAAAATGTGAGAGTTCATCATCAACACAGGTGTTGAATTCCTCCAGGACCAACCACTTGGGCACCACCAACGCCATCTCGACAATGAAGTCCGTGACTTCCTGTAGGAAATCCTTCTCACTCCCGGGTGGACAGTATATGAGAAGTATCCTACAACCCACACCTGCACCCATGATACATTTGTAGGATCTAGTGGCTCCAACTGGCACATCTATAAGGCCCAGTTCCAACTTAAAACATATAGCTACCCCCCCGCCCCTACGATCCAACCTCAGGCGGTGTATCACCAAGTACCCGGCTGGAACAGCTGACTCCAGAATGGGTCCCACATTCTCATCCAGGCAAGTCTCGGTGATGCATGCCAGGTCCAATTTACCAACTAGATCAGCAATAACTGCTGTCTTGTTTCTAATTAACCTATCATTGCATAACACTGCCTGAGTCAGATAAGCAGCCGAGGTCGATCGTGCTACTTGCCCACATAAAGAGGAGCCCTTGGGTATGGGAACCTGGGCCCATTTCACCCCACTGTGCCTCCTTGACCCCACAACCCCAATTAGTCCACCCTGTTCCCCTCCCCTTCCCCACTGGGCTTATGACTCCCACCTCTCTGACACCCCCTCGCTATGCCCAAGGTGTGACAGAACCTATAAAATTCTCCTGGAAGTGGGGGGCAGTCAAAGGGATGGAGGGCCCACAGCTCAGCAGAGTAGCAGTGCCCGTATGCCGAAGCCCAGTGTCAATACATCCTACTGTTACCTAATAATAAGTAGTTAGTAAAATAAATTCTTTATCAAATGCTCACACGATCAACCATATACTCACTGACACTCTTAAAAATCCTCTAACTCAACAGAAAACTATCCTCCAATTTTCCACCTAACATAACCATACTCTTAAATACCCAAAATAACAAACACCACCCTAAAAATAACAAAAGTGCAACAAATTCTCCTGGAATATGGAGAATTAAATGATATTGCCCACTATCAACAGAGATTTGTCTTTAGAATTGTCCTATGAGTCTTTACTCCAAGTAGCTTGCAATCGGGAGGGGGAGCTCTCCCCTACCCCTCACCCACAAAATCTGTCCAAAATGCAAAGGCCCTCTCTCTGCCATACTGTTGTGTTGAAGAGTAAAAAAATTGGCAAAAGAGGCACTCTCACTGCCTCATCCACAAGTTTTGGATAAACTACAGTACCGGCCAGTACAAAAAAGTTTAAGGGAGAGATTGCCTCAGATCGCCAGACGCTACAGATCTTCCTCCTAAGCTACTCCCAAGAAAATGGATCCTCCAAGATTTAAACAGCTAGCCCCTGGCCTCCCCTAAAGCAGATGCCTGAACCTGGAGAAACCCACCCCCATTTAAATCACCATAGCCACCCGACCTTAGACAGGCAGTCCATGGCAATTCCAGGGAATGAATCAGATGCCCACCCTCCAGTCAGCACCTCTAATCCCCACAGGGGGGTCCCCAGAACTGACACCCACCTCAGGATCAACTGTTCAGGCCAATCAGTCCACCAAATGGTAGCAGTGATCCTTCTCGGTTCAGAACCGGCTCAGCTGCAGCATAGTCCCCTTCTGATACATCAAGGCACTCTCCAGCTTCAGTCAAGTAATCCCCCAGTTGCTCCTGGGCCACCAAGCAATATCTCCCAAGTCAGCTGCCTCTACAGTGGCTCAGCTCCAGCAGATTCTCCAGGCAATACTCATAAAAGCTGCAGTAGCCGGAAGTTACTATGGCACTAAAGGCACCAATATGATGCACCCAGTACTGCCAATACAGAGATAACAGCAGTGACAGGCAAAAGCTTGCCATTGATTTTAAAGTGAACAATAAACAATCCTTTAGCACTCCAAGGGCCGTCACTGGAAAAACAAACACACGACCAAGGCTTCACTAAAAAATATGCGCTGATGTATTTGGCATAACACGGAATGCACTCCTGACTTAAACTTAAACAAAGAAAACACAACAGAAACTAAATATAACACAATATAAACAATTTAAAACAAATAAAATGAATAAAACAAGTAGCTACTGATCACTACTCTGATGGCTGGCCCAGCATGGCCGCCATCTTGCCGAAATGGAGACGCCAAAACGTACACTGGCAAGAAATATCAAAATTTTACCTAACCAAAACAGGGGTATGACCCAATAAAATAATAGGTCCCAACTCAATACCATGCATTAGACCCTGATGCTCCACCAAAGTGAAAACATAATCTATTCTAGCTGAACTACCGTGTGTGCTCTATGTGAACCATTCAAAAAGCACCATGGGTCTATAATACAGAGGTGTTAGAGGGTTTTTCGAACATATTTAGCTACTCCAGTGTAATGGTGTGCCTTAGGGTTTGAGGTATCACAGTCGGGATTTAAAGCCAAATTTGAATCACCTTCCCAAAGAAGATGGCCTTTCAATACAGACATCAATGCATTGAAAAACTGAACAAATACTCCCTTAGTTGAAGCTGGGTGGAAATAAGTATTAACCATATTAACTTCCTGTCCATACAAAGACCTATCACAATGAGATATCTCCCTTCAGAGTCAGCTATAGTAGTAAAGTGTTTAAATGGTAAGTCTCTCCTACAGAGAATAAGCACTCCCCTACGATGCCCAGTCCAGGACAAAGCGGAGAACACCTGAGAAAAGCCTAATTTCAAAAATTTCTGATGTTCCTCCTGAGTCAGATGCATTTCTTGCAAAAATATGATATCTGCTTGATGTTGCCTACAGTACTGGAGCAACTGGAAATGCTTTACTGGATTACTAATACCATTTACATTATACGATAATAATTTTAAGTCCTGAGCCATTATCTATAATGGAGAAACCGCCCCCCTACAAAATGCTAGACAGCCAGGGAAGAGAGAAAAAATCTCCAGGCCTTGAAGGAACAAAGCCATCCTAGAACTAGGAGGAAAACTAAGCAAGACCTCCTGAGGCCCTAGTATTATATAGATGAGAAAAAGAAGGCGGTTGTCCCCCAACAGCTGATAATGAGATATTAAAACCAGCCAAAGAGGCACTAACATGTAGAGATTCAAAATGCAGATTACTCCTGAAAAATAGAAACATAGAAACATAGAATTTGACGGCAGATAAGGACCACTTGGCCCACTTAGTCTCCCATTTCCCTACCTAATGGATAAGCTGCAGATCCTAGTTAATCAGCAGCCTACTTCCTCCTACCCCCCACTAGAATTGCCTTATGTCTGTCCCATGCATTCTTGAATTCCCCACTGTTTTTGACTCTACGACCTCCTCAGGAAGACTGTTCCATGCATCCATAACCTCTTTGTGAAGAAATATCACATTACTCTCAAGTCAGTCCACCTCTATCTTCAAATTGTGCTCCTTGTTCTTGCACATCCTTTTCTGAAAGATGCTACTCTTGGACTTTGTTGATTCCCCTGAGGTGTTTGAAAATTTCTATCATGTCCCCACTTTCCCTCCTTTCCTTGAGGCTATACATCTTAAGCTCCTTCAGTCTTTCTTCACATGTCTTCTGGTGCAGACCCTGCATCATTTTGGTTGCCTCCTCTGGACAGCCTCCACCCTGTCTATGTCTTTGTGGAGATGGGGTCTCCAGAACTGTATACAGTACTCCAGATGTGGTCTTACCAGCTGTTTGTACAGAGGGCCAACAGCTTCCTGTTTTCTACTGGTGATGCCTCTCCCTATGCATCCCAGTGTCCCCCCAGCCCTCCTTACTGTCTTTTCACATTGCTGGCCCATCTTTAGGTCATCTGATATGACTACCCCCAGGTCCCTTTCCATTTTTATTGTTGTCAGTATCTCACCCCCATTGTGTACTCTTCCCCTGGGTTTTTGCTTCCCAGGTGCATTACTTTGCACTTATTTTCATTGAATCTAAGCTGCCATACATTTGACCATTCCTCCAACCTTTCCAAGTTCCTTTTCAGCCTTTCCATCCCACCTTGCATATCAACCCTGTTGCAGATCTTTGTGTAATTTGCAAAGAGACATACTTTTCCTTCCAGTCCCTCTGCAATGTCACTTATAAAGACATTAAAAAGGACTGCCTCAGTACTGAACCCTGCGGTACCCCACTAGTAACCCTCCTTTCTTCACTGTGGACTCCATTTACTATTACCCACTGTGTCTTGTTGTCCAGCCAGTGTTTTACCCAGGTATCACCTGGGACCCACTCCCTGGCTGGCTAATTTGTTTATTAATCTTTTGTGCAGGACTGTGTCAAATGCCTTGCTAAATTCTAGGTAGGTTGTGTCCACAGCCCCTCCCTGGTCTACTACTTTGGCCACCCAGTCAAAGAAATCTATTAGATTTGTCTGACATGACCTTACCACTGTGAACCCATGCTGCCTTGGGACCTGTGTCCCACTGGCCTCTAGGTACTCAACAATTCTTTCCATCAGAAGTGATTCCATCATTTTCCCTACCACTGAGGTCAAACTGACAAGTCTGTAGTTTCCTGCCTCTGTCTTGCTCCCACTTTTGTGAAAGGGAATCACATCTGCCCTCCTCCAGTCCTCAGGTACCACATCATCCTCCCATGATTTATTAAAAAGGGTAGTCAGTGGTGTTACTAGTGCTTCCCTTAATTCTTTTAGAATTCTGGGGTGAATCCCATCAGGCCCCATTGTTTTATCCACCTTCAGTTTTAAGAGTTCTTTCAGAACCCTTTCTTCTGTGAAAGGACTAATATCAACCCCCTTTCCAGAGTGCTTCTATTGACTGGATTAGGTATCTCCCCCTGCTTTTCCATTGTGATTACTGAGCAGAAGTATTCATTCAGTATCCCTGCTTTTTCACTGTCGCTCTCTGCCCAACCAGTTTCCTCTTTATTCAGCCTCAGTATCCCTGCCTTAGTCTTTCTTTGTTCCCTAATGTACCTATAAAAGGTTTTATCCCCTTCTTAACTGAGTTGGCTGTCTTTTCCTTGGTTTGGGCCTTTGCTATTCTGACTGCCTTCCCCACTTCCTTCTGCTTTAACTGGTACAGTTCTCTGCCCTGCTCCTTCTGTGTTTCCTTATACTTCCTGAATGCTATCTTTTTCTCCTTTATCTTCCCCGCCACTTCTTTTGAGAACCATAGTGTTTTTTTCTTTCATTTTGATTTGTTTATTTGCTTTACACAAAGGCTTGTTGTCTCTGTGATGGCAGTTTTGATGTTTCCCCATTGTTGCTCCACCCTACCTTCTTGCCTGTTTGCTAGTGCTTTTCTGAGGCACTCTCCCATTTTGACAAAGTCAGCCCTCCTGAAGTCCAGTACCTTCACTTTTGTGTGGCTTGACTCTACAGCTAAATTTATCATGAATCACACTGTTTGGTGGTTGCTTGTTCCCAGATGTCTACCCACTTTAAGATCAGAGATCCTCTCTCCATCCCCATTTGAGAGTACCAGGTCTAGGATTGCTTCCTCCTGAGTGGGTTCCATAACTAGCTGTCTGAGGCATGCTCCCTGTAGGGCATCGAGAGTGGCTCTGCTCTTGGATGTGGCTGCGGCAAAGGTGCTCCAGTTAACATCTGGCATATTCAGGCACCCCATCAGCAATATCTCCCCTTTCTCTGCCATCCCAAAGATGCCCTCTATCATTTCCATGTCCATTCCCTCCCCTCCCCCTGAAATGGGGGTCTGTATACAACTCCTGTGCGGATTGTGGAGCCATTTCCAGTCTCCAGGGTGACCCACAGTGCCTCCTCTCCTTCCTGTGTACCCATTAATTCTGTTGCTTTGATCTCTTCCCTTACATAGAGAGCTACTCCTCCTCCTCCTCTTATTCCCTCCCTGTTCCTCCTGTAGATTGTGTACCCTTGTATGTTGACATCCCAGTCATGGTTCTCTGTGTACCATGTTTCTGTGACTGCCACGATATCCAAGCATCCCTCTTCCATCAAGGCCATCTTTTCTGGGAGCTTTTTACCTAGACTATGGGCATTGGTACTCATTACCCTCCATTTTTTTATAGCTTTATTTCTTTTTGCCCCATCCCTGTCCTTACTGCCTTTGTCTTTTTCTCCATTTACCCCTGCTCTTCTCCCTATCGACTGCTCTTTCTTGGTGTTTACCTCACTAATTACCCTGATTTTTGGGGGAGGGCTAGGATTTCCCTTCTCCTTTTCAGTGCATCCCCCTTGGCTAGTTTAAATCCATCTTTCGGATGAGACGTTAAACCGAGGTCCCATCTGCCTGGATTGGTGGTAGTTCAGGTGGATGTTAAAGATCCCATGGCACTTATCGAAAAGAGTAGGGGAATTTCCCCGGTGCCCTGGCCAAATTTCCCTCATTCACTAAAAATACCACCAACAGCTTAATCTGGTTCAAGGTCAGTTGCCATTCATCTGTATCTCCCTCCCCCCGGGTCGTGCCTGAAAATAGGCAGGATTTGTCTAGTGCACTTACCCGGTCAACAAAAGCTAAATAAATAAATAAATAAATAAATGCTTTTCAAAGAAGCATTTAAACCTATCACCTACAGTACAAATAGCATTAAACTGTTTCACCACTGAGTTGGTTTAGCATTGTTTTTAACAGTTAGAAATGCATTGATAACTAATATTGCATTGTTTTTCAGTGCTTAACCAGCTCAATAGCAAATTTTGTGAAATGTTTTTGTAGCTCAGTTGGAATATACCTGTAGTCCAGTCACAATGCAATGCAAAACTGAGTTTTAACTCTTAAGGAACAGTTTGTGCAGGGCTATGTGCTGGACCCAGCAACACTTATGCAACTCGGTCAGAAATGCTAAAACAACTCATTGGAGAAACAGTTTATTGTGACTTGTACTGTAGGATCCTGGTTCCCCTCCTGGATAGATGCAGCCCATCATGCCTGTATAGCCCTGCATTCCCTCCAGGTGGAGCCCCAGTCACCAATGAAGCCAAATCCCTGAGCTCTGCACCGGTTTTTCAACCAGTCATTGGATCCCATGGTGTAGAGTACCCTAGTGTCATCCATGCCTCAGACAGGTAGCACTTCCGAGAAAGGTACTGTGTGTGTTACTTGTCTAAGGCCCCTTCCCAACTCCACAAACTCCTGTTGCACTGCTCTAATCCCATTCTCAGCCAGGTCATTCATCCCTAGAGGATAATGACATCCAGCTCCCTCCCTGTTGCAGCTGCTCCCACAATCCTGAGGATTTGTTTCCTGTCCCTCCAAGCCATGGCGCCGGGCAGGCACCTTACCTCCCTTTCCCCTCCCTCCCCAAGTTCTACCCCCCTTAGTGACAAACCACAGATGACAATGGTAACAGGTTAGTGTGCCCTACAATACATTATAAAGACATTGAACAATTGGGAAGTAGCCACAGGGTATATTGCCCAAGGAATGTAACCTAGAAACTGAATGTTGCTAGCAATAAACTGAATACCAATGCCAATAATGCATACAGGTGATCCATTCAATCTGGTAAAGAATAAAATTAAAAATATATATACAAAGACTAAGGCTAAAAACAGGAAGCAATCCAGTTTACGGTGTGCAACATATAAATTAAACAATAAAAAAAGGAACAGTTACTATAAGGCCCCAAACCCCCAAAAATAGTAATCCATCGAGGCCCCATAAAGTATATTACGCAATGTGTAAGTGAGAGGATAGCATAATGACCCATTCAACAAACAAGTTCAGAGACAAAGAACCTCAGCGCGCTAGCACTTCAGCAATGGTTACCCCAAAGGGCATTGGCCGGGGAAGCCAAGTTTCAATGAAATACAAAATCACACATGTCCCCACAATGCATAGCATCATGGGCTGCATATGCAAATTACCACATAATATTATGCTGGTTCAACTTTAAGCAGAAATGCATAGTGCCGAAAGGCCTCTCATGCAGTTTGCAAAGGGGTGCCAGCAGAAGACATAGACACATGTTTCATGCTACCAGGACTCATCAGTGTGCCTCATCTGTTTGACACCCCAGTGGAATGAACCAGCTACCCTAAGATGGTCTATCTGGGTTAAAATGGTGCAGGGTCTGCACCGGAAGTCGTATGAAGAGAGACTTAAGCAGCTTAATATGTATAGCCTTGAGGAAAGGAGGGAGAGGGGGGACATGATAGAAACTTTCAAGTACCTCAAGGGAATCAACAAAGTCCAAGAGGGTAGCATCTTTCAAAAAAAGAGGTGTGCAAGAACAAGAGGGCACAATTTGAAGATAGAGGGGGGGCGGCTCAGAGGTAATTTAAGGAAGTATTTTTTCACAGAGAGGGTTTTGGATGCATGGAACGGCCTTCCAGAGGAGGTTGTGGAGTCAAAATCAGTGGGGGAGTTCAAGCATGCATGGGATAGTCATAAGGCAATTCTGGGGGGTTGGGGTAGGAAGAAGTAGGCTGCTGGTTAACTAGGATCTGCAGCTTATCCAGTAGGTAGGGAAATGGGCAGACTGGGTGGGCCAAGCGGTCCTTATCTGCCGACAAATTCTATGTTTCTATGTTTCTATGTTGTGGTGAACCCAATTAAAAAAAAAAAAACAAGATAAAAGGCAACGGTTACCCCAAAGGGCATTGGCTGGGAAATCAAGTTTCAAAGAAATACAAAATCACACGTCCCCATAATGCTCATAATGAAACAAGTTCAGTCCTTCTAGATATAATAGGTATAACACTGTACAGTAGGGACCAAGCCTTAAAACAGTAAAAGTAGAATAAAAATAACAAATAACATTTAATCTCCTGCCAATAGTCAGAATAACGTAGCTAACCAGTCCAACCAATAGGAAAAAATGAACAGGAAACAAAGAATGCTTCCAAGGCAGGGAGCCCACAATTCCTCTGGGCCCTTTTGAGGCATCTTAACCAAACCAAATTGGGAGACAGTATAGCGCAGTGGTTTAAGGCTCTGAGCTGCAAATCTGGAGACCTGGGTTTGAATCCCACAGCCCCCACTTGCATACTGTGTGACCCTAAGCAAGTCACTTAACTTCCCTGTGCTCCCAGGTTGCACCTGTAAACAAGCTTTCAGTTTAGTATGTCTTACCTGGTTAAACAATTGGGAAAAAAAATCAGGAGCCTCGGGGAGATCAAGGATGGAAATCCTCATCCCTAGGTTCATTAAGAACCCAAAGAGCCCTGTCAGGAATCTCTAAATTTAACAAAACACCCACAAAATAACGCTAGAATCCCTGCTTAATGTAGCAGATAATATCAGCTGTTAACTTGGAAAGGGTACCACCTGTTGCAGTGCGATCCCCCTCTCCCTCTATAAGTAGGAGCTCCATCTGAAGAGACCCCTTTGAAACAACAGTAACCTACAGATCCTCCATTCACATCTCGAAGGGGCCAAAAACTATACTCGGATAAGGCTCTGTAACATCCCCTGCCATCTCCTCCCTTCCCTAATGCCTAATAATATACCAACAAACTAGAAACGTAGGTACAATAATAGATCCCATATAGCCTCCCAACCCCATCATAGTTTCTACACCAAAGCAATACCAGTCTCCCTCCAGTAAGCAACCCCCCAAAGAAAGAAAAAATAATAATATTAAGAAAATGATAAAAAAAAGGGGAAAAGTCACACTGATTTCCCATTGACTGAAAAAAAAGCTAACCCTAGAGATAAAACAGTGCAGCATCTAAGAATAAATAAATAAAAAAAGTTGGGGAAAAGCAATACCTCGATAATCCTCCTTGAAAAAGAAAAGGGAACAATACAGCCATTCGAACCAGAAATATTGACTTCTTCCCTCTGAGCACTAGAGTGTGCTTGAGTCTCTGAAAACCCGCACAAAACATGCCAGAAATAACAGAATAGTCTCACACTCAGCATACTGAGAGAAAAGCCTATCTCAGTGGAAAAATAACTAATAGGTCACAAAAGAAGTCACTCCATTAGGCATCCCACCACCACAATAAATGAGGAGGTCAGCATAGCTGCACTCAAAAGCAATAACCCCTAACATAATCTTGGACCCTCCTATCCTGGGATTCAAGAAACCTTTCTCATGAAGAGCCAAGTCAAGCAAGAATCCTGCCCTCCAAAAAACTCATGATTGCAAACAGTTGCTCAGCGAGCCAGCAGCAACATATTGGGTCTGCTCAGCAATGGGGAGCAAGCCCATAAACAATACAAGTAAAAAAACAAGAAGCTGTGCATAAGCTAGTACTTCAAATTAAAGCCTCAAATAGATACTTCACGAACAATCTGATACATCCATGTGGCTTCATACATTCATAAAGATCCACAATCCATGAAATTTCACTTAGTTGCAAGATTTATTCATTCATGAATTTTACCAAACAGCATTATAACAACATGCCTCACCTTGGTGCTTTGTGTAACATACACTTCCTCAGGATGCCTGTGGCTCTTTGTGAATGTATCAAGCTGCGTGGATGTATCAGATTGTTATGCTTATGATAGCTTATATGCAGCTTTTTCCATTTTTCACCCCAAAAAAACTCCACAATGAGACCACTGCCCAACAGGCATAGACACAGCAGCCAAAACCCCATCCCCCCACACCCCACCATTACCTGAAACACTGCCAAGAGTGGAAGTCTGATAGGTTCTGGAGAGGAAATGCCATCATCAACCACTGCCATTTGTTAAAGCAAAACATGACCAGGGAGAAAAAGAGGCAAAGACAAGTAGGGATCAAGAGAGGAGATGGAGGGGAAAAAACAAACAAACAAACACGATGTATGGCAGGCAGGGTATAGGAAATAAAGCAAATGCAAATGCTTGCAAGATCACAGAAGAAAGACAGCTAACACAGCAAGAAAAAAAAGGTGGGGGGAAAAGCAACACTCAGACCTGGCCCCTCCAAAATGGGGATGGCCAGAGCTACAAAACAAAACTGCTGAAAGTCTAAGGAAAACACATAGATGAAACAGCTATAAAAAAAGGGAAAAGCGGAGAAGAGGAACAAGACAGAGCACGAAAGAGAAAAAAGTCCCAATAGGAGGGAAGACTTGAATAAGGGAAGTTGGGGGGAAATAAAAGTAAAACAACCAATACAGCTATCAGGGTAGAATAAAAGGAGAGGATAGAAAGGAGAAAAAGCACTGGGAACTGAAGAAACAAAATAAGAAGAGATAATCAGCCAGAAGGCTTAAAGACAGTCTTAAGCCCTGTAAAGGCTAATTGAGTAAGATCCTGAGGATACAGTGCACATGATCAGGTCTGATCTTCTCTCTGGAAGGCCTGCAGCATTGATCAAATGTCCTGCAAAGTTACATCCAAATAGTGCTTCTTGCTGGAGGGAGACACCTTATTCCAGCTGTCCCTTTGGAGAGCATGCTTGTCCTGGGTCTCAGATACTTCCAAAGCGTCTGGTGGCAGATATAGTTTCCGAGTGGCAAGTTCATGTGCTGTTGAGTCCACGTCTTCAAATACCCTAGTGCCATCAACAAAATGTATCTTTGTGCAGGCTGGGTAGAGGATAGAAAACTTAATATTATCTGATCAACGGGATTTAATAATAGGTGCATATGCTTGCTGACGTCCTTGTAGGGCAGGGGAGTAATCATTATCCAAAAAAATGCTGGAGTCATGGAATTTAAGTGCATTTCCCCTCCAAGCCCTCCTAAGCAGCTCATTCTTCACTGCATAATTGTAAAAGTGCACCACAATTGAACGCGGCCATTGTGAAGGAGAGGTGGACTTTCTCCCCAGAGCCCAATGAGCCCTCTCAGTCGGTAAAGGCAATAAATCGGAGATGTCCAAGGTAGATTGCAGCAGAGATTGCACAAAAAGGTTAAAGTCCCCCAAACCCTCTACATTTTTGGGCACTCCATAAATGTGGATGTTATTCCTGCGTGACCTATTTTCTAGGTCCTTGCAGCAGTCAGTCAGAGACTGGCAGTCCTGGAGAAACCTGACCAGCACTCTCTCAATATGGTAGACCCACGAATCGGAGTCGGCTGCCTGCTTGCTTAAATCACCCACTTTGGCCTCCAAAGTGTGAATAAAATTCCTCAGCTCGGTGATTACAGAATGAGTTTCCAGCTCAAACTCCTGCAGCTCTTTAAAGATAGTCACCAGGGTCGGGTTGCCCCTGGGCTGTGAGGCAGGAACAGAGTCAATCATCTTAGGGAGAGAAGAGGCCTGTTGTTGCACAGCACCCAACAATGCAGATACAAAGGGCTCTGGTGGGACATATTTTGATTTTTTATGCCTTCCCATGAGCTAAAGAAGTGCCTCACCAAATTAGCTAGACAGATCTATTGGAAAAGTTAAAATTAGAGGTGATTATATGAAGCAGGTCACGGAGCTCTGAATTAGGCAGCCATTCCTCACCAGGTCAGAGCCGGAAGTCCAGTTCTAACAGTATTGTTTAACTACATTTTGGACAAGAAGAAAATACCAAAAAACAATGTCTCAGGCTATATTAATATACATCCATAAGTAAAGAGAAAAGGAAGATTTAAAAAACTGGAGACCAATAACTTTACTTAATAATGATTTCAAAGTTTTAAGTAAAATGTTACTGAAAAGACTGATAAAAGTTGCAGAGTATTTAATTAGCCCAAACCAGACCTGAGGATTTCCTGGCAGGAAAAGTCAAGACAATCTTATCACCATTATCAAATATTATTATAAAACAACAATCTCTGAAACTGTGGATCCTAAAAAGTACTGGGCTTTGATCCATTCTTTAGAGAAACCAGTTATAAATACAGTAAACCTTCTATTCAAATCCAGCAAAATGGGGTACTTCAGAATGTGAGAGACTCAGCTGATATTCTGAACACCTATTTTGTTAATTTGCCTGACATATATATTCCTGTGAGTAATAAGAAGATGGATTCAATGTCCTCCCCAGTAGTCCCCCAAAATCCCAAGATTTAGATTTAAAATTATCACTTACCATGAGGTTAAGAAAGAATTATGCAGGCTAAATACAAATAAAGCATATGGTCCAGATGCCATCAAAACAGGTTCTTAAATGACTCTGTTGATCCGATGGCTCCTATTTTAACTAAAATATATAACTGGAGCCTATTGGAAATGAAATGTCCATCAAGTTGGAAAAAAGCTAAAATTGCCCAGTACACAAAGGGAGGGATAAAACTAATTCTACACATTTTAAACCTATAGCCCTGTTGTCCATGGTGTCGAAGGTAATGGAAAAATTGGTGCAAAAACAGCTGTGCAACTATTTGGAGAAATACCATCTGCTCTCGGAATCCCAATCTGGATTTTGAAAGGGACATTCCATGAACTCCGCACTCACTGACCTAATAGATCTTGTCTCTTCTCAATTAGAGGAGGAAGGGTGGTGGGCACGGTATTCATGGATGTCTCAAAAGCCTTTGACACCATGGATCACAGGGTCTTACTTCACAGATTACAGTCCCTTGGTGTGGATTCTGAATCCTTAGGGTGGTTCTCTTCCTGTTTAACTTAGAGAACGCAACAAGTACAACTTGGGGATCCCATTTCGAAACAGCTACAAGTAATTAGGTGTGTACCCAAAGGGTCCATATTGGGCCTGACCCTGTTTTTGGTTTACGTGAATGACCTGGTAAACATTGCTACTCAAACTGGTATTAAACTATATGCGGATGATACAGTCCTACTTGCCCATGGGGAAAACATCAGCAAGGTAGAAAGGGGCTTCAAGTTGATTTTTTGGGACTGGAAAATTGGCTGGCCTCTTCCAAGTTAGTATTAAATAGTAAAACAACAAAAACAATGGTTTTTAAGCAACAAAGAAAGGAAAAAGTGGACTAAAAACAGGGTCGAAATAAACATAAAATCATGAAGTTTTAGAACAGGTTCCCCATTATAAAAAGTTTGGGGGTGTGGGTGGATAAGGGACTTAAATTTGGTGTACACATAACTGATATGAAAAAGTAATCAAGAAACTTGGCATTTTCAAAGGAATAGTACTTACACAGACATAAAAATGCAGAAAACAATTGTGAACCAGTTACTAATGCCTATTCTAGATTTTGGTAGCCATATATACGGATTGGCTACAAATTCCCTTCTGAAAAAGGTAGATGTCACCTATACCCGGTTACCAAAGACTAAAATAATCAATCAATCAATCAAATCTTTATTTATTCAGGCGAACATCATTGAGCACAGCTCATTTGCAAGATGGACCTGATAAGGTCAAGGTTCAATAATTGGCACATGTATAGGAAGATTTAAAACACGTATATACTTATATACAGTAATCAAGGTTCAATAATTGGTATATGTACATGAATAATTAAAACACTTATATACAGAAATCAAGAACAGAAATTGTTTAAACATAACAGGATATGGTAGGAACATATGAGATGCACTCTAGGTAAACCAGTATATACATATCAACATTGGCAGTAAACATGACATACATTCAACATGATATACCCAAGATTCCAAAGATCCAAGGAAGTCAATGTGGACAAAAAGAAATAGTGATTGGATGACTGAAAGAGGTGGTCATAGACTGAGACAAGTGACATGGTAGGAAGGGTCACGATGACTAGAGCAGTGGCTGGTGCTAGAACTGGGAGGTGAAAGGCAGGATAAGGGCTAAGGTAGGAGCCTGGAGTTAATGGGAGAAGATTATAGCTAGGGGTGAGGTATCTGTGGAGATGAATTCTAGGGAAGTGAATTGCCATGATATGATGGCAGCCTGAGAGGGGAAGGAAAGAACTGCAATAAACTAGAACTTGTGGAAGCAATTGCATTTTTCAGGGAAGAGACTTAGGTATAGATTCTTGAAGGATGCTAAGGATACCCGTTGATCAGCTTCAAGGACTTTTGAATCGTGTTCCATGATATAGCTAGATTATACTGACAGCAGATCTCCCATGCGGTGTTGACTTTAGGCACTTTGAGCATAATGAAATTGTAGCTTCTTAGGGCGTAGGTGCCAGCTGTGGCCTGTGCGAAGCAGTCTAATATATAGTTTAGAAGCATCTTAGTCAAAATTCTGTATGTCCACACTGCAGCATTTCTGTTTCTTCTGAGATGTAGAGATGTTCAACCGACTGCTGCATAGAGAGAGCAATGGTGAGTGTTAAATGGTAGATCTGTTATGAACCTCAGAGCTCTGTGGTATAGTGTATCCAATTTGCATAGGTAGGAGATAGGGCAGTGACTATAGAGGAAGTCTGCATAGTCAATTACTGAGAGAAATGTGGCCTGGACCAACCTCATTTTGGAATCTCTGTTTAGAAAGTGCCTTATTCTAAAAAATAGACCAAGTCTCTGGCGAAGCTTATTTAAAAGTTCTTCAATATGAACTGTGTAGTCAAGTTTGCTATCTATCCACACCCCTAAATACTTGAATTTTTCTACATAATCAAGGCTTTCACCAAGGATAGTAGATAGCTGGGGGAGGTTGTTTAGTAATGAAGGATTTGTATGGCTTTGGGTGGAGAAAAACATTGCTTTTGTTTTCTTTGCATTTAAAAGAAGCTTTTTTTCCAATAATTGATGTTGTAGTATAGAGAATTCTGTTTGTAGAACTTCACAAGCTGTAGCAGGCGATGGGTTGCTGACATATAAAACAGTGTCATCTGTGAACAAGTGTACAGTGGCTTTGGTAAGATTCGAATCAATATTGTTAATATAAATGGCGAAAAGGATAGGGCCCAGGATAGATCCTTGTGGAACTCCTCTTAGAAGTGGTTTTAGTGGAGATAGGTCTCCTTCAGCTTTCACTTGCTGTGTTCTTCCTGTTAGGTAACACCTGAACCATGTAAGGGAGGATAGATCCAAGCCTATGGAGTGCAAGGAAGAGAGTAGCATCTCATGATCCACCGTATCAAATGCCTTGCTTAGATCAAGGAATACAGCACAAACACTATTCTTTTTATCCAGTTCGGTTTGCCAATCGTTTGTAACTTTAGCCAGTGCAGAAATAGTACTATGCTTAGACCGAAACCCGGATTGTGCTGGATTTAAAAGATTAGATTCTTCAAGGTAATCTCTTAATTGATGCTTACCAGTTTTTCTAGCAGCTTGATAGTACTGAAAGGATAGAGATTGCCTATAGTTGTTAAGGTCCATGGGGTCCCCTGATTTCAGTAGAGGGAAAACTTGGGCTGTTTTCCAAGTTGCAGGAATAGAACCAGATTTTAAGGACAAGTTAAAAGGTGTGTTAAAGGAACTGCAAGTGCATGCATTGCAATCTTTAGAAAGTAGGGTCAAGGAGTCAGCACCTGCACTTTTTTATATCCAACTCATAGATTAGATCCTCCACTTGTTTCAACAGAATCGGTTTGAAGGAGAAGGAGGATTCAGCTAACTGAGATCCTGTATACTGGGAGCTTAACTGAGCACGTAGCAGATTGGCTGGAGAGGTATCAAATGCAAGGCCAGCGGTTGTAAAATGATTATTGAATGCATCCAGTATTTCCATTCTGTCCAAGATTGTCACCTTGCTGTGGTGCATTTGAGCTGGTAGTGAAGTGCTAGGATCTTGTCCCATTATGCCCTTAATAGTGCTCCAGAACCTGGCAGGATTGTGGTATGAGGAGTCGAGTTCAGCCATGTAGTAGGCAGCCTTAGCATCCCATACTTTCTGGTACAGCTATTCCTGGCTTTCTTAAATATCAACCAGTCATTTGGGTTCTTAGTCTTCCTTGCCTTTTTCCAAAGCTTATCTCTCTCAAGCAGGGCTGATTTAAGGTCAGGTGAAACCAACGACAAGATTTGTTTTAATTCAACTCTAGTAATTGGTGCATGAGTGTTAAGGGCATCTAGTATTATGCTATTTAACACCTGATGAGCTTTTTCCACTGAGTCTGCTAGGTGGAACTCTTGCCATCTTGTAGAGTGATTTAGATCATGAAGATATGCCTCAGAGTTGAAAGTTTTCTTGGATCTCCTCAGTAGGAATTTAGCTGGGGTGTTAGTTTACCGGATGACCTTATTCCAGCAATAAGGCAGTGGTCACTTATGTCACTGAACAGCACTCCAGCGTGCGTGAAGAGGTGGGGTTTGTTCACCAGCATGATGTCAAGTAATGTCCTGTTGCTCAGATTTTTTTTGTTGATTCTTTTTGGTTCATATATAAGTTGTGAAAAACCATATGTATCACAAAATGATACTAAAGGAGCCGCGGCCTTGGCTAGCCAATTAAGGTTTAGATCACCAAGGATTATGGTCTCTTCAGTATCCATCTTGATTTGATTCCCCAGGTGGGCTAGAAGCTTATGATCTGCTGAAGGGGGCCTGTAGCAGCCAACTAGTCGAAATGCTGCAGTGTTGGAGAGAGCCACTTTGAGGGATAGACATTCGAATTCTTTGGGCATAGATGTTGCATCTAAGCAAGTTACAGATATATTGGATTTGACATATATAGCAACTCCCCCACCCCTTGTCTGGCGATCCGCTCTGAATATTTGATAATTGGGTAAGTTTATGTCTCTGTCTGCTGTGGCGGGTCTGAGCCATGTCTCTGATACCACAAGAAAGTCTGGCAAAGTATGGGCAACCCAGGATTGTATCAAAGTGAGCTTTTTTTTTAGCAGACTGCAGGCATTGATATGTAGAAAGCTTAGACCTTTGGTCGAGGCTAAGTCTACTGGTGAGGTAATGCACTGTGGAGGTCCGGGGTTAATTTCCACATTTCCAACACAGATAAGGAAAAAAATTAAAAGTTTCATAAGGGCTTCAAGAGAGAAAATGAGGAGACTATCTTTGGTCCTCCTTTTTCTATTCAGGGGGCTTCTGTTTTAAGATAAGCCAGTCAGGGTTATGGGTTCATGCCAATACACTCAATAGCAATCTGGTGGTCAGGCATAATGGGGAACTGTATACCCAATAATGGGGTACCGAGCAATATGTTGATAGAGCAATTTGCGTCCCTACATGGAGGTTACCCCACTGGTTAAATTGTGGCATAGGTAGTGCATAGATAAGGATCCGGTCCTTCTTTAATAATGGTGAAATAGTGAGACTAGGAAGGTGAGATGCACTTTTCAGTGTGACAGTGGCAGGGAGGATGTCTTTTTCCCTGAACAACATGAAGAACATAGCCAGGAGTATCCAAAGGGATCCCCCCATTATGAAAGCAAGGTTGATGATTAAATGGAACTAGGAAACAACAGTGTAGTAGCAGGGAGAACAATAAGGAAGGGTTGCTGATTTGGCAGTACAGCAGTGGCAATGAGACAGATTACTGGATAGCGTGGCGTTGGGGGCAGGAATTGTAATTTGGTGGGAAAATGCCTATAAAAATAACATCCGAGGAGGGGGCAGGGCAGGTGGGCATAAATTTTGCAGCTTTCCTGTACCTTCCCTGGCTGTCCCTCCTGGTTTTCTGGTCCCTGGAGGCGGCTAGGCGGTTGCTGCCCGCCCACTGGCAGAGCGTAGCCCTGGCTCACAACGAGGGCTTCCAACAGGGAGCTTTGACTGGGAAGAGGCAGAGGATGGCACAGGAGTTAATATTTAGGCAGGAACAAGCATTTCTGCTGGGCAATTCAGACTTAAATTATCACAACAAAAGGCTGTGGGGGGGGCTGGGTGCCGTAGCGTTTGGCCCACTTTAAGTTAACAACAGGATGCTGTAATCACTTAACCACAGTTACACTTCACAAAAAGCCCCAAGGATTTCACAAGTACATGAAAACAGCTCTTTTTGGCAGGATTTAATAAATTAAACTTAACCCAACAACAGCGCTTCCATGAAAAATCAAGCAATGCAAGTGAATGGAGTAAGGGGACCAATCGGCTGTGAGGCAGCAAAATGATAATGCAGGCCATATTGCCAACGAGTGAGTACAGTGATTTATGTAGAAGACCAAGAATCCCTCTAGCGGCAGGTCTGTATAACCTGCTAATGGAAAACTAGCCACTTAGAAAAAAAAAAAAGGTAGTTAGACTTATCGGAGCCAAGGCAGAGTGCTTGGATGGGGGGGGGCGCTGCAGGAATAGCAGTCAGACAGAAGAGGTGTAAGCACTTTAAAACAGTAGTAGAAATTACAATCCAGCTAATACAGTTGAAAAACATCTAATAACACAGTTAAAATGTGCTTAGCTCTATTGAAAATCTAACAAAGTGCCAGGTGTCTATAGCAGGGGAAAAGTCCTGGCCAATCAGAGTGGGTTTGCTGGAAGCACCAGGTTCCGATTGGCTGCGCTGTCCCGTACCTTCCAAGGAGCTGCAGGTGGGTGTCCTGATCTTGGTCGGTGGCTGGCTGAGGGCCAGCTGACCGTGGGTGAGCTGAGCAGCCCTGTTCAGGGGCAGGCAGCTGGAGAGAAGAAGACAGAGCAGGTCTTAAATAGCATAGAGGTGAAGGGGGTTAGATTTGAGCAGTTTAGAAAGACAAAAGGTAGTTAGACATATCGGAGCCAAGGCAGAGTGCTTGGATGGGGGGGCACTGCAGGAATAGCTGTCAGACAGAACAGGTGTAAGCACTTTAAAACAGTAGTAGAAATTACAATCCAGCTAATACAGTTGAAAAACTTCTAATAACACAGTTAAAATGTGCTTAGCTCTATTGAAAATCTAACAAAGTGCCAGGTGTCTATAGCAGGGGAAAAGTCCTGGCGAATCAGAGTGGGTTTGCTGGAAGCACCCATGTTCTGATTGGCTGCGCTGTCCCGTACCTTCCAAGGAGCTGCAGGTGGGTGTCCTGATCTTGGTCGGTGGCTGGCTGAGTACCGGCTGACCGTGGGTGAGATGAGCAGCCCTGTTCAGGGGCAGGCAGCTTCCAAGGAGCTGCAGGTGGGTGTCCTGATCTTGGTTCGGTGGCTGGCTGAGTGCCGGCTGACCGTGGTGAGCTGAGCAGCCCTGTTCAGGGGCAGGCAGCTTCCAAGGAGCTGCAGGTGGGTGTCCTGATCTTGGTCGGTGGCTGGCTGAGTGCCGGCTGACCGTGGGTGAGCTGAGCAGCCCTGTTCAGGGGCAGACAGCTTCCAAGGAGCTGCAGGTGGGTGTTCTGATCTTGGTCGGTGGCTGGCTGAGTGCCGGCTGACCATGGGTGAGCTGAGCAGCCCTGTTCAGGGGCAGGCAGCTTCCAAGGAGCTGCAGGTGGGTGTTCTGATCTTAGTCGGTGGCTGGCTGAGTGCCGGCTGACCATGGGTGAGCTGAGCAGCCCTGTTCAGTAAATAAATCAATAAATAACTAAATCAATAAATAAATCAATCAATAAATAAATAATGACTTAGCAAGATTTATCCTACGGTGTGATTTCAGAATTCACCATTGTGAAAAGTATCAAAACTTGGACGGCTAACACTTGAAAACAGGAGAAAATTAATTGGGGCTTCCTATATTCAAAGACTTCTGGAGACAGGTGAATCAAAATATTTAATGGATAAAACAGATCGTACTACTATAAAACATAAGTATCAGTTAAGAAACACAAAAACACCCCACAGGCCAAAAGTAAAAAATCTCTTTACTCGAATAACATTTAAGGCAGTTTATGCCTCAAACAGTCCTTTGATAAATCACATTGAAAAGAAACTTGATTGTGGGGGATGGTCTCTGAGGCACTCCACCTACCTGACATCATGGGTTGTGTACACCTGATAGGTTGTCTTGATGCACATGTGACTTGATTTGAGAACGTTCCCTCTGAGCGTCTCTGGTCACTTGTAGTCAGTTCAAATTGTGCATCTCACACAGGTTGTCGCATTACTCCAGAGCTCCAGACCACACAAGATCTAAACAACTCGTTCTAAGGTAGGAGGACAGCTTCCTTACTCATTACTGTACCTACTGCTTTCAGCATTTATACAGACAGCACAGCTAGTTCTGCGACTATTTGGTTTGTCGGTACAATTACCAGCATTCTTGCAGATTAGCAGTTAGCTAGCCAAGGATATTATGTACAAAGGTATTTTCTCGACTGCCACAAACTTCAGCTGTAGGGGCAATACAAGACATTACACTCAGAGTGATACAAACACACACTAGGCTTCTCAAATTCACAACAGAGCATCGCACATTATACCATTCACAACTTCACTAGCAGCAGGACTGCAAATTCAGCATTACTACGATTTATAGTGCTCCGTAATGCTCTGGACACCCCTAACCAGCGGTTCCAGACAGTGATATACTTCCAGATACTGACCTACTTATACCTCTGTAATGCTGTTGCGGCAGAGACTCTCCCAGCGCCACCCCATCTCGCCACACACAGTGCTCTGAATACCCCTAACATGTGGTACCAGACACTGCATTTGCTATACGGCGCTACTACAATTACATTCTCTTAGCAGGAAGAGCACAGTGCTCTGGGTACCCCTCACGTAGCGGTCTCAGACACTATTGGCACAACCCTTGAAAAGACTTCTCATACTGCTCTACATCCCACTATGCAGCTCCCCTACCTGCACTTCGCCACCCTGCTGAGATCGTTTCACTTGTGCCCGATTTCCGAAACACCTCCCCTACACGATCAACGTGCTAGCCAGACATCACAATAGAAACGCAGAATATGAAGGCAGTACATACATGGCATTACAAGATGGAGCTGCCATACTGTTATTTTATGGCACCCAGAACGGCCCGCGCCCATGCCTTCTCCATTTGCAACTTCCTGCTTCCTCACGCTACTTACTGTACAGCGCGCTTCCCTATTGGACAGGCAAGGCTCACGAGACTTCAAAGCAAGTCTCGTGACGACCAACGCACATCCTCTGCATCATGCTCGTCTATGCAAGACCGCGAGTCACAAAACACCTGCATTCACTCCGTTTGCCTGCCACAGCATTTCATTTACGCTGCTTTTGCCCTATCAAACTTACATATTTCCATGTACAGAGCAGACTTCATCGACTCTGTACCGATACCATGCTGTCCTTGGCAGCAGCACAGGGCTTCTTCTTGCAGCAGGCACCACCTTACAGATATAAAACATTTAAAGGTGCAGCATATACAGTGCATTACACTGAGGCACAAATACTACGCTACGAAATGATTTGGTACTACAAGTTTTTTTACATTGCATTTCATTAATTCAAATTAATGCTACTGACAGCACAGTTACTTAACACATTTAGTAATATATAGGCACAGGGTGTACCATCCCACTTAGCATTTCATTTCTGTCTACTTATCAGGTGAACATGCCTAGACCAAAAAGCTGCAGGCAGTGCAATGTGCCAATTCCACATCAACAGTCAGGCAGACTTTGTGCATCCTGCATTGAGGAGTCCACTGCACACATTGAGGCACATGACACAGACGAGGAATGCTCACCACCTTCCACTAGCCAGGACAACATACAACAGTCCGACACCACTAAAGCACTCCTGCAAAATAACCAACTTATGCAAGCACAACAGGAGGTATTAACAGTGATGTTACAAAAGCTAACAGAACTCTCTAAACACCAACAAATACAATCACCTCCTACTAAGATGACACACAGACATGCAGACGACAATGTGCACTCCCTTCCACCCCCTCCGGTAGACTCCAGTGACTCCTCCGATGCGGAAGAGGGCAGTCTAGACCAAGAACCACAAACTCTCATAGCAAAGTGGTGCTTCCCAGACCAAATCCCGGCTCTGGTCCGCTACATAATGGAAACAGTGGGGTTCAACACGGTGACACCAACCCCCACATCCAAGCTACTACCATCCCTGCAACCTACTGCAAAACTTGCTGAGGCATTCCCCGTCTGCGAAGCAATAGAGGAGATCATTCTCAAAGAATGGTCTTCCTCTGAACCAGCCAGAATTCCCGAAAGGAAATCTTGGGACAGAATGTACCCACTGCAGGAGGACAAACTGGCACTATGGTGCACACCACCTGCCGTGGACCATCAAATCGCTGCACTAAACAAAAAGACGGTACTCCCCACTGAGTCCGCATCAGGTTTAAGAGACCTGATTGACAGAAAACTAGAGGAAAACCTAAAGAAGAACGTCGAATTAGCAGGCTTGGGAAGTAGGGCAGCCGCTATAGCTATCTACGCCACTAGGGCACAGCTCACCTGGCTCCAGGAAATACAAAAGAGCATTCCTGCTAAGTCACACGAGTCCAATCTTTTAGACAATGCCATCCTTTCCACTAAATACCTGGCTGACATGGCCGTTGACTCCCTGAAAATAAATGCTAGATCGGCGGCTATCACTAACAGAGCCCGCAGGTCTCTCTGGATGAAACTATGGGATGCCGACAAGGAATCAAAAGCTACATTACACAGACTTCCCTTTAAAGGCAACATGATATTCGGCCAGGCCCTAGAGAAGTATCTCAAAGGCAAAGAGGACGGCAGACTACTAGCCAGAGAACAAACAAGATCCACCTATCTTTCTACAAGTCCGAGAGGCAGACACCAGTCCTTTCGCGACAAGAGACGAGGTAACTATATATTCCGCGGCACTACCTTCCGACAAAACTACTCCACTCCCTACCACTACAACAGATACAGAGGTAGGGGGGCTACACAAAGAGGCAGAGGAAACTACCATCGCCGCAACAATTCCAGGGCATGACTACGCACCTCACCAGCGAGGACACATTCCAGTGGGAGCAAGACTGTCACTGTTCTTAGATCAATAGGTAAACACCACCACGGACAAAGGGGTACTAGAGATAATATGACTAGTTACAGCGATACAGTTCACAACCATACCAAGAGGACACAGAATGATCCAAACACCCTCTTCCAAACACAAATACACAACAGCACAAATTACTACAGCTATTCAAGAATTAAGAGACAACAATGCCATTGCTCCAGTCCCAAGGCACGAAGAAGGTACCGGCATCTACTCCATATTCTTCATGGTGCCAAAAAGACAGGGGATTCCGACCGGTACTGGATCTAAAATACATCAACAAGTCAGTACGCTACATCCCTTTCAAGATGGAGCGACCAGTTCCACACTCAAAGCCCTCCATCAGGGAGACTTTCTCACTTCCATAGACCTAAAAGACGCTTACCTTCATGTTCCAATAAGACCCACGCACTACAGATTCCTACGCTTCTGCATTCTAGGCCAACACTATCAGTACAAGGTCCTGCCTTTCGGCCTAGCATCCGCACCGCGAGTATTCACAAAGGTTTCCGTGGTCCTCGCGGCACATCTCCGACAACAGGGAATCCATGTAATACCATACTTGGACGACTGGCTCATCAGGACAAGATTGCTACAGCAATCATTAAGGGAGACGCAAAAGGTGGTGCAGTGCCTGGAGAGTCATGGCTGGATACTCAACGACAAGAAAAGTCAACTGGTTCCCAGTCACAAAATAGAACACCTAGGCACTCTAATAGACACAGAAAGAGGAATAGTTACTCCTTCTCATTCCAGAGTCAACACAATAGTATCAACAGCACACAGATTAAGGTCTGCAAAGCACCCGATACTATGGGACATTTCTCAAATGCTAGGCCTAATGTCCTCCACTATAGACACAGTTCCATGTGCAAGATGGAACGCAAGACCTCTTATGTTGTTCCTTCTAACTCAAGGACAGGCAGACGATCTCGACCTAGCAAGATGGGTCGCTCTTCCACCCAGAGTAAAGTCAAGCATCAAATGGTGGACAAACAGACACAAACTGACCCTAGGTATTCCGCTAGACATAACACCAGACATCACAATAGAAACGGACGCAAGCCTCTCTGGCTGGGGAGCAGTGCTAAGACATCATACTGCGCAAGGAAAATGGTCCACATCAGAGACAAAACTCACGATCAACGTGCTAGAAATGAAGGCAGTATTCAAGGCACTACTGCACTTCTCCAAGCTCGTCCAAAACAAACATGTGCAAATAAGGTCAGACAATCAGACCACGGTAGCTTACATAAACAAGCAGGGCGGCACAAAAAGCAGGGCAATGATGTCGCTAACATCCAAACTTCTAACCTGGGCTCAAACAAACTTGAAATCAATATCAGCAATCCACCTGGCGGGCAAACTCAATATCACCGCGGACTGGCTCAGTCGGCAGATGATACACCCAGGAGAATGGAAACTTCAACCACAAGTCTTCCAACGAATTGACCACAGATGGGCCCCGATAGAGACAGACCTCATGGCCTCACACAAGAATCACCAATGCACAAAATACTGGTCACGGTTCAAGGACCACAGGGCAATAGGAGTAGATGCACTCTCGGCAAACTGGACTTTTCAAGTGGCCTATGTCTTTCCCCCCATACCACTAATTTCTCAAGTACTATGGAAGATCCGCTTATCCAGAGCAAGAGTCTTTCTAATTGCACCTCACTGGCCGAGAAGAGCATGGTTCGCTACAATTGTTTCAATGGCACTGATAGATCCCTGGCAACTCCCAATACAACCAGACCTTCTCACACAAGGCCCAATTACACATCCAAACCTCCGACAATTGCAACTGACGGCATGGCTCCTGTAAGGGAGAGACTGCTGAAAGCAGGATACCACCCTTCTGTCATTCAGACCATGGCATCATCACGGCAACCTTCCATGATTAACACTTACCTACGACACTGGGACATTTTCAACACATGGTGTAGACACCACAAAATAAACATATCAAAATGCACCATTCCACATATCCTCTTATTTCTCCAGGAGGGGACTACAACTAGGACTCTCACCTTCATCGCTCAGGGTACAAGTTGCAGCCATCAGGGCAGCAAGGGGACAGATACAAGGCATGACGCCGGGCTCCCACCAAGACGTTGTACGCTTCCTGAAGGCGGCAACTAACCTACAACCCACACAAAAACCAACGCTCTCGCACCATGGGATCTGCCATCCGTGCTGACAGCAATGACAAAGTCACCTTTCGAACCAATAGAGTCCATTCACATTAAATGGCTACAACTCAAAACAGTATTTCTAACAGCCATCGCATCCGCATGACGCGTAGGAGAACTACAGGCACTATCATACAAAGAACCCTTCCTGCAGTTTTACCCCGACAGAATATCTATGAGACCAATATCTTCATTCCGACCCAAGATTGTCTCTCAGTACCATCTTAACCAATCTATCGAAATTCCAGGTCAACTACCACCAGAGGACATTCAAGCCGATCCACAGCTTAGACTACTAGGCATGACTCGCCTACTCTCAACATACATTGCTAGAACGGAAGCTATCCACAAATCGGACAGACTATTCATCATCATACAAGGACACAGACAGGGCCTGGCTGCCTCCAAAGCATCCATAGTGGGGTACCTCAGAAAAGCTATATCTGAGGCTTACAAGGCTAATAATATGCAGGTACCGACAACATTAAAGGCACACTCCACCAGAGCTATTGTGACTTCTTGGGCAGAAAGAAATTTGGCAACTGCAGAAGAAATTTGCGCTGCAGCCACGTGGTCGACTATCCACACCTTCACAAGACATTACAGATTGGACGTGTCCCAACAGAACAAGACAAACTTTGCCAGAGCAGTCCTACTAGCGGCAAGCACAGGACACAATGACATTATCACGTCTAACCCACCCTAGACTTCATATCACTGCTTTTGAATAACCCATGATGTCAGGTAGGTGAGTGCCTCAGAGACCATCCCCACAATGATAGTTTACTCACCTGGTAAAGGTGATTGCAGAATGGCTCTCTGAGGCACTCCACGCCCCCTAGACTACAACGTGACAATGACACACAACAACAACAATTGGGCACAAGCATCTCATGATTTGTGTTTCACAAGACATGTATAACTCCTTTAGCAATAAATATTTTACATTCCATACCTTCATAGAGACAGTACATTACCATTATTCCAGGTACAAGTGGGGGGCAATATAATTTTTTCTCATTTCAGAGACAGCTTTGGAGAACATCGAACTGACTACAAGTGACCAGAGACGCTCAGAGGGGACGTTCTCAAATCAAGTCACATGTGCATCAAGACAACCTATCAGGTGTACACAACCCATGATGTCAGGTAGGTGGAGTGCCTCAGAGAGCCATTTCCCCACAATCACCTTTACCAGGTGAATAAACTACCATTATAAACCTTCTCTGTTCACTAAGTTTCTAACAGAGGAACTGAAAGTTAAATGTATGTGCAATGGGTGAAACTGTAACTGAAGGTTTGGGGATTATGTGAAGAAACTAGCGTTATTACTTGTTTAAGTCTTGACTGTGAATTTGATTTTTAAAATTGTCAGCTGTCAGTACTAATGTATTTGTATAATGTGTATTTAAGGTGTCTGGAAGTAATTTGAAATGTATTGGTCAGAACCATCTTGAAAACAGGCTTTGGCCTAAAGATGTGAAAGTAAGATATGATTCCTGGATACAAATAAAACTTTTTACTACTACTACATTAGATAAATATTCCAAAGGGGAGAACAAAAAGGAAACCTAGGTTATATTATAAGCATGGACCAAGAGAAGGCATTTGACAACCTATCCCATAGTTATATTTTTACATTACTGCAAGCATTTGGTATTCCGAACTGTTTTGTAAAATGTATAGAAGGTATATATGGGGCATTGAATTTAGTTCCAAATATGAACGGCCTGATAGGAAAAGAAATCAAAATAAACAACCATTTGTCAATGCCGAATGTTTGCTTGCTGGCATTAGCAGTGGAAGTGCAGGAGTTAGACAAATGCAGTATAGGAATGGCAGTGAAGTCCTGAACTGACGCCAACTCCACCCTGAAGAGATGGACAGGCATTGGGGTGTGCCTTTGGGTCATCGTCCATAATGGTCATGACATTTCATCTCACCCTACCCTGCAGACACTGACAGGTGTCGAGGTGTGCCTTGGGGTGTTTGGGCTTTACACTCACCTCATTCCATAAGGAAATATGCTAAAATGGGTGCAGTACAGGACAATGGGGTGAACACTGGGGCCAAAGAGTCCAAGGCACACCTTGATGCCTGTCATTGGCTGCAGGGTGGGGGTGGGTGTGGAGGTGGCGGTGGAATGGCATGAGCATTACTGTCGACAATCCCAAGTCACTCCCCTGATGCCTGTCAGTCCCTACAGGGTAGGGCATTATGGCCTAGCGCCCTGGAATTTTCTTGGTATTTTTACTCTAAGTTTTCAACATGGGCTTTTTGAGACCCCACCGCATGAACCGTGACACTATCAGTTCATTAGCTGAAAGGTGATTTTGCACAGTGACGGTGCCATTTGGTGCCACAGGCATGAAAGCGCATTTCGAACAGGATGTGAAAATGGCAGCTGCACTGTTCATGAGGAGGTGTAAAAAAATGATAATGCTGAAAATCTGGAGTGAAAATATAAAAAAAACTGGTGAAGTCACGAGTGTGCATAGAAACTGTACAACGCACACCCTTAATGCAATTATTTTGGGAATTTTTTACAGCAGATTTCGCGCCGGAAGTGCGAAAACAGATTTCAGCCAGGATGTGAAAAATGATAGTTATACTATTCATAAGGAGGTGTGGAAAATGTCAATGTTTAAAATCTGGAGTGAAAATATTACAAATTCGTGAAGTTACGAGGGTGTGTGGAAACTGCACAATGCACGCTCGTAAGACAGTCATTTTACAGACTTTTGTCACCAAATTTTCAACATAGGCATTTTAGGACCTCTGCTCATGAACAGTGTCACTGTGATTTTCTTAATCTGTCCCGAACATTGATTTCCCACAGTGGCCATGCTATTCTGTGCCAGAACTGCGAAAACACATTTCAGCCAAGATGTGAAAAATGACAGCCGTACCATTCATAAGGAGGTGTGAAAAAATGGCAATGTTGAAAATCTGGAGTGAAAATATTACACATTCGTGAACATACGAGTATGCATGGAAACTGTGCAACACACACTCATAACACAGTCATTTTTGGGAATTGTTTTACCAAATTTGCAACATAGGCTTTTTGAGAGCCCACCTCATGAACAGTGACATTGTCATTTGGTTAATCAGTCCCAAAAAGTGATTCCATGCAGTGACCACAAAATCAACTTTTGGGGCTGAATAATGCCATGACAGTGATTGAAATCATGAGGAGGGGTCCCAAGAACCCTATGTTGAAAATGTGGTGCCAAAAGTCAAGAAAATGGCCGAGATATCTACATAAGTAAAAAAAGAAACCATTTATGCCATTATACAGCTTACCGGCATTTTTTCAGCTCACGGTCGGCTTTGAAGGCAGACATGTTCCTGGTTCACTGAAGATTGTTGCGCCAGGCTCTGGCAGTAAGTATGGGGTGAGGGAGGGAGGGGAGGTGGGGTGTGGAGAGGGTTGCTCTGGGTTGGGGGAAGGGGCAAGAGACTCAACATGTGACTGTTTTCTTTTTTTACAGGAATAAAAAAAAAGACACCACAGGACTTTTGGCATGCTGGGTTGGGCTTCTAGCATGCCGCCTGTATGTTTGTTGGGGGGCAGTGGAGCAGACGCGGATTGGGCACCCCCGTAAGCCAAACAGGGTGCTGGGGAATATTTAATAACAGGCCCAATGAACTTAACAACTGGCTCTCTACCCTGCTGTTCTCATTTAAGTTTTAATGGGAGAGGGGAACACATTGTTAACAACTACTTCTACACAGAGCCCCATCTGGCATATCGGTAATTCTGCATGTTGCACTTTACTGACCTGCTGCCATAGCTCACTCAATGCTGTGCTGGAGGTGATTCGGGGGTTTTCTGCACTAAGAGGGGGAAATGGGAGGGCTAACATACAAATTTACGAAATTTGCCAGCAGATAAAGGCCTAGAGGTCTATCAAGTCTGCTTGAATGTGCAGCTAGCACCTCTTATTTTGCAGCTGCCCCTCCCTTTCACTCTTCCCCTTCATTAACCCTCCCCCTTGTCCTGTCCCATCCCCGTTTGAAGCAGTCCACTGTTCTACTGGATACCACTTCTGCAGGTAACACATTCCACCCATCCACCACCCTCTCTGTAAAAAAGTGTCTCCTCATCTCCTTCCTGAACCTTCCTCCACTCTCATATCATGGCCCCTGGTGTCCCTCCCCTCCCTTACTTTGAAAAGCCCCTCTGTACGTGTCTTGTTTATTCCTTTCATGTACTTAAAGGTTTCAATCATGTCCCCCCTGTCCCTCCTCTCCTCCAGTGAGTACATGTTCAACTCCCTCAACCTCCTCTCATATGATAAGTCTCCCAGCCCCTTGATCATCTTTGTCACCCTGCACTGCACCCCCTCCAGTAACTTAATGTCCCTCTTCAGATATGGGCACCAGTACTGCACACAGTACTCCAGGTGCGGTCTAACTAATGACCTATACAGTGGCAGAATTACCTCCTTTCTCCTTGAGGATATACCCCTTGCAATACAACCCAGCATTTTGTTGGCCTTTGCAGCTGCCTTCCTACATTGTGCCGAGTTGGTCATTGACCCTGTAATGAGCACCCCCAGATCCTTCTCCTCCTCTGTCTGGGGTAGCTGCACTCCCCCCAGCTGGTAACTCCTCCTTGGGTTCTTCATCCCAAAATGCAGCACCTTGCACCTTTTGGTATTAAACCCCAGTTGCCAGGTGTCTGACCAGCTTTCAAGCTTTGCCAGATCATCTTGCAACCCCTGCCATCCCCCTAGGTCATCCACCACCTAGGAGAGCGTGCAGTATGATTGTTTGCCAGTTGGTCCACATCATTTTTCCCTATACATTCCACAAGCTGCCAAATTCCATGTGACTAGCAGACACTTCCGCCCCTTCCTCTGGCCTCTTACCTTGTGCTAGTGGCCCTTTCTCATATGTATTGTGGTGGCCCCTGGGGCTACTTGGTGACTGACCCAGCTGTCCGCAGTAGGAGGGTGCTGACTGCTCGCCCAGCCAGGCTAAGTGAGGAAGGTTGGATCTGCAATGGGCGGGGGTGCTGCTGAGAGTGTAGAACATGTGCAGGTTAACTCACTGCTGTAGCACCGCCCTCCCTCTCCATGTGACATCACAGAGGGTTAGAGCCTGAGTGCACCAAATATGACAGCGAGAGAGAGAATGTGTGGCAGTTACATTGTTACCAATTCAGCAGCGGAGGCTTGGACTCAGGATAGAGCCACACACATGCGCAGCCTCCTTCTACTGCCTCTTGTTGCTCATCATCACTGAGGAAATCAGAAACCGAGGATCTAAAGTCTCCCATGTTTTCTCCAGCAGCTAGAATCCATCAGAATTGTCCAACCGAGTGCAGGGAGAGAGTGAGAGAGCGAGAGAGAGAGCCATGGCTAGTTGCAGCTGGCAACAGTGGGCTGGATGCTGAGGGCTCCGAGCGCACAGCCACAGCACAATCGAGGGGGAGTGAGCATCCCACCAGCCAAGGGACAAGGCGTTGAGCTCGGCATGCATGGAGCATGACTCCCACCGCATGCCATTGGAGAGAGCGCTCAGCAACAGCATCAGCAATGCCTGGGATTGTACTCGGCTGGTCCGTAACTTGGGTGGGATCAGAACCGGGCCCGTGGGCAGCATCACTTTGAAGGGCCCATGCCATTCGGAAGCCTCATGGGGTCTGGAAGCTCAGAAGCTGCTATCTGGGAATTATCGGACATGCTGCTCCATCTCTCTGATCTGACAATGCAGCTGTTATTGGCTGCTGCAGTCAGGGACCGCTCCACAATCCCAGCTGATTGTTCTGTGATGAGGCACTCCCTGACTGGAACAGTCAGTTTGTTTGAGCATAGTGGCATGCTCATTAACTGCAGTAGGCTCCACTACTGGTGTGGGACAGACCAGCCCCAGAACAGACTGCTGCCATTTGCCACAACACTTCTGCGCCTCCACAACCCGCTTGTGAAGGACGCTGACACAATGTGTTTCTTGCACATGCATGCAAGCAAACACAAAAAGGGGTTAGGCAAGGTTGCCCTTTAATCCCTCTCCTCTGCATATTTGGTTTGGATATATTGCTATGTAGTATTTCTAGGGAGGAACAGATAGGGTATATCCCCCTTAGATGGACACCCCCTATTAAATTCCTTGAGTATGTAGATGATGTGGTGCTTACTCTAGCACCAGATACTTCAAATGAGCACCTAGAAAAACATCTGGAAAAATTGACCACAACTTCAGGTTCTAAGATAAATTACAACAAAAGCTGGGGTGCACCAATAGGAAATACACAGGTACCAGAAAAAGGGAATATGGCAAAGATAGCCATAAAAAAAGGAAGACATTAAGATAATGGGTGTCACTTTTGGGAAAAGAGATATGTGTAAAAAAAATTGGAAAAACAACATACAAAAAGCAAACAGACTGACAGCTACAGTAAATGGAAAAGACAACAAATATCAAAAAAGAAAAGATTACACCTCTTTAGAAATGACTAATACCAGTTTTCCTATAGATAGTTATGTATTCCCACCTCCCCTGATCCTACACACTACCCTATACAATATATTCTTTCAGGCAGTCTGGGGGAACAGACTAAATCCAATAAAAAGATGTGTTACATACGGAACAATAAAAGAAGGAGGTAAAGGTATGATTAACCCCTTAGCATTCTTTAGTAGTTTATTTATGGCATATAATCTGACCACCTCTCTTAAGACTATTGAAAAGTATGGAAACATCTAGTCTTATTCTCGTTAGAACCTTGCCTGGAGCATTGGAACACAACTAGGATCAGAAATATAACTAAAATAGTAAATATACCAACATACGCTAAGGAACAAGTCAAAATGGTCATAAAACATGGGATTAGTGTTACAGACCTACAAGTTACAGACAGAAAAAACGTATATGCACTATTACTGAAAGCAATTAGAACTGAGGAAATCAATTTCCCAAATTGCCCTCGAACAAAAACACAATGTTGAAGCAGCTAGAAAACACAAGGATGCCAGCTTTTACCTTGGACACCCTATGGCTTAGTTGTCATGGGAAATTAGGAGTTAATAATAATAAAAAACAAACAGCTGAATGAAAGCTATTGTCTGAGGGAAACCTGCAGTAGCATCTTAGAAATACAACAACATATTTTCTTTTCTGAGGGAAATCTGCAGTAGCATCTTAGAAACACAACAACATATTTTCTTAGAATATTCTTACATTATTGAATTCTGGACCTGGATTGCAGCTGAATGGAAATAACGTTTGTACAAAAAAATGACATACGATGAACTTGTATTAGGAATCTTAGAAAAGGAATGGAGAAAATATAAAGAAGACACAAGTCATTTTTGCAGTTATAATGAAATATATCTGGCAAAGTAGATGCCAATGGACAATACAACAAAAGAAAGTCTCATATCAGGAAATATGCCAATATCCATACAGCAGGTCAAATTCAGGATATGAGATGCTACTCTCCAGAAAAAGTTAAGCACCTGTAGGTACATTGTAATGTCACTTAAAAGACTATAAAGGAGGAATAAAACTGACTGTAAACAAGTAACATATTGATTTTACTAATATTGTAATGTATTGTATAATTGTATGTATTTTTGTTTGAAGTCCTTTCAATAAAATTCCTCTACTCTTTTGCGAAGAGTGCCTTGGGTTCCTTTACTTCCACCTGGACACCCAATAGGATAGCACCAGAATGGGTAGATGGGACCTCAGTTTAACATCTCATCCAAACGATGACACACCCCAGCAGTACAGCACCCTCATAATACTGCACTCAGGTGCCAGTGTTTAGGTACGAGTCCAATCCCAGTGTGGGACAAGAACTCACAATCTTCTGGCCCAGAGGCAGATAAGCTACCAACTGAGCCACACTGACACCTAATAACAGACAAGTGCTTATGTTCAAGGCTCTGTTCTTGGGCCCTTCCTTTTCAATATCTTTGCTAGTGACCTTTTACAGGCTGTTAATTCCTGCACTGTCCATATGGATGCAGATGACACCATTCTTTTTACCTTTGGCTAGAGAGCTGCTGGGATCTCTGTTGCTCTTCAGTCTGACTTCAGTAACCTCTCTGATTGGTTTAGAGCAAATTGTCTAGACCTAAACCACTCTAAAACTGTGTCAGTGCTTTTTTCTCAAACAAAAGCCTTTTGGGTGGCTCTACCATAGATATAAGATCCTGGATGGTGCCACCGTAAAGTCAGTGTCAGGATAAAAAAAACCTTGGCAACCTGCTTGACCAATTCCTGTATTGCTTTCTTCATGTTCTCTCTCTGGTGTCTAAGTCCTATGGAAAGCGTGGAGCCCTCTACAAGGTGGGTAATTGCTTCTCTCAAACTGAAAAAGAGCTTGGTTAAACATTTGATTCTTTCTGTAATTGACTTTCACAATGCGGTCTACAGCATTGCTCCCCACTGCCATTTACCCATATTAGACATACACACACATGAACATATGAATATGCTAGCAGATAAAGGTCTTACAGTCGTATCCAGTCTGCTTGAGTGTAGAGGTCCCCCTGTGTCTAAAGGGGACCTGCCCCCTTCCTAAATCCCCCTCCTTGTGTCCCCCTCCCCCCTCTCCTCCACCAGCAACTTTCCCCTTCACTTTGTCCCATCCTCTCTTGAAGCTATCCACCATTTTCAGGGAGACCACCTCCTCTTGCAACTCTTTCCACTTGGCCACCATTCTCTCAGTCAAAAAGTACCTCTTCATCTCTCTCCTGAATTTTCCCCTATCAGCATCAGGTTTAGGCTATGCCCTCTAGTGGATTTGTAAGTCTGAAGAGGTCCTCAGTATTCACCCCGTTAATACCTGTAAGGTACTTGAAGGTTTCGATCATGTCCCCCCTCTCCTTTCTATCCTTAAAAGAGTACATGTAGAGCCCCCTGAGCCTCTTTTTGTAGGAGTTGCTCTGTTGGCCCTGGATCATCTTGTTCACCATTCTCTGGGCCATCTCCAATAAGTTAGCATCCTTCTTAAGATAAGGGCACCAATACCGCATACTGTACTCCAGGTGCAATCTCACCAGTGACTGTACATGGTAGTATGACCTCTGCTTTCATACTGGTAATACCTCTGGCTGTGCAGCCCAGCATCAGATTTGCTTTTGCTGATTCTCTTCTGTAGTGTGCTGAGTGCCTCAGGTCACTGATGATGATTATCCCAAGGTAATTTTCTTCTTCTGACTTGGTTACTTTCATACCACCCAACCAGTATTTGGTCCATGTTGTTTTCACCCCAGATGCATAACTTTACACTTTTTAACTTTGAACCCCAGTTGCCAAATAACAGACCACTTCTCTAACCTTGCCAGGTCTTCTCTGAGTTCTTGTCTCCCCTCCTCCATGTCCACCTTCTCACAGAGCTTTGTGTCATCTGTGAACAGGCAAATGTTACCTTTGATCCCATCCACTATGTCACTGATAAAGATGCTAAACATCGGTCTGAGCACCAAGCTCTGTGGAACTCAATGGTAACTGACCCAACTTCTGAGAATTCTTCCCCAACTATCACCTATTGGCTTCTGTTCTGCAACCAGTTTCTGACCCATCTAGCAAGCCTGGCCTCCATCCCCAGGTATTCTAGCTTCCTGACCAGTCTTTTATAAGGCACAGAGTCAAAGGCCTTGCTGAAATTCAGTTGCAGGACATCAACTGCTTGGCCCTTGCTCACTGTCATCCAGTCAAAAAAGTTAATTGGGTTAGTCTCACAGGACCTACCCAACACAAACTCATGCTGCTTTTTGTCCTGTAGTCTGTTTTCCTTGAGAAAACTCACTAGTCTCTCCTTCAGGACAGTCTTCATCAGTTTACCCACTGTTGAGGTCAGACTGACTGGCCTGTAATTCCCTGGTTCCTTCCTTGGAATGCTTTACGAACAGGCACTTATGTGCAGTTCTCCAGTTCCAGGGCACATTTCCAGACTCCAGAGAAGTGTTAAGCAGGCCTGCCAGGCGGCCTGCCAGAACCTCTGCCAGTTATCTTAGGACCCTTGGGTGCATGCTGCATAGCCCTTGGGGTGTGTCCACCTTCAGGGCCCTTAAGCCCTTTTACACCCTGTCCACTTATATTAGAGTGTCTATGACTCTCCTTTTCCTTGTTCCCACCACCTGCTCCCTTGTGACACTGGTCCATTCTTCTCTCTCTCTCTAGTGTAGATGGAGCTGAAGTACTTGTTAAGTACCTCAACTTTCTCTTCACTTCCTTCTGCCCAACCACCAGCCTTTTTTGATCTGACAATCTCCTCTTTAATATCCCTCTTCTCCCTTATATATTTGAAGAAGGCCTTCTCATAGACTTTGACGGCAGATAAGGACTGCTTGGCCCACCTAGTCTGCCCATTTCCCAACCTACAGGATAGGCCGCAGATCCTAGTTAACCAACAGCCTATTTCTTCCTACCCCCCACAAGAATTGCCTTATGTCTGTCCCATGCATTCTTGAATTCTCCTACAGTTTTAGACCCCACAACCTCCTCAGGAAGGCTGTTCCATGCATCCACTACCCTCTCTGAGAAAAAATACTTCCTCACATTGCCCCGGAACTGCCCTCCTCTATCTTTAAATTGTGTCCCCTTGTTCTTGCACGTATCTTTTTCTGAAAGATGCTACCCTCTTGGACTTTGTTGATTCCACTGAGGTACTTAAAAGTTTCTATCATGTCCCCCTCTCCCTTCTTTCCTCAAGGGTATACATATTAAGCTCCTTTAGTCTCTCCTCGTATGGCTTCTCTTGCAGACCCTGCACCATTTTAGTTGCCCTCCTCTGGACTGCCTCTATCCTGTCTATGTTCTTGTGGAGATGGGGTCTCCAGAACTGGATGCAGTACTCCAGATGGGGTCTCACCGGCAATTCTGTACAAAGGGATAACAACTTCCTGTTTTCTGCTGGTGATGCCTCTCCTATGCATCCCAGTATACCCCAACCCTCCCTACCACCTTCTCACATTGCTTGCCAACCTAAGGTCATCTGATATGATTACCCCAGGTCCCTTTCCATTTTTGTTGTTGTTACTACCCTCCCTCCATTGTGTAATCTTCCCCTGGGTTTTTGTTTCCCAGGTGCATTATTTTGCACTTCTTTGCATTGAATCCTAGCTGCCATACTTCTGACCATTCCTCCAACCTTGCCAAGGCCCTTCTCATCCTTTCCACGCCTCCTTGTGTATCAACCCTGTTGCAGATATTTGTGTCATTTGCAAAGAGGCATACTTTTCCTTCCAGTCCCTCTGCAATGTCACTTATAAAAACATTAACAAGCATTTGTCAATGCCGAACGTTCGCTTGCAGGTGTTTGCAGTGGTGTTTGGCATGTATGGTGCTTTACCCTAATGCCCTGTGCGATTGCGTATTGCACAATAAATTTATCAGCATGACCTTTTGTTACCCCCATTGTGCGCTACATAGGTAGAAACACGTTTTGGGCAGATGTGAAAAATGACAGCTGTACTGCTCATAAGGAAGTGTGGTAAAATGGCAATGTTGAAAATCTGGAGTGGAAATATTGAAAATTCGCAAACCTACGAGCGTATGCGGAATTGTGCAATGCACTCTGGTAAAACAGTGATTGTTGGAATTTTTCACCAAATTGTCAACATTGGCAGTTTAAAACCTCTGCTAATGAACAGTGACACTGTAATTTCTTAATGTGTCCCATACACTGGAGTTCGCACACCGGCTGTACCATTAATGCTTCATGAAGTGAAAACGTTTTGGGCAAATGTGAAAATGACACTGCAGTGCTCATAAGGAGGTGTGGTAAAATGGCAATGTTGAAAATCTGGAGTGAAAATTCGCAGAGCTTACGGCGTGCGTGGAACTGCGCAACGCAGACTCATAAAAAAGTCATATTTAGGAATTTTTTCACCAAATTTTCAGCACAGCCATTTTAAGACCCCTGCTCATGATCAGTGTCACTGTGATTTTCTTAATGTGTCCCATACACTGAGTTCGCACACCGACTGCGCCATTGTGCGCTACATGGGCAGAAACACATTTTGGGCAGGATGTGACAAATGACAGCTGTACTGCTCATGAGGAGGTGTGGTAAAATGGTAATGTTGAAAATCTGGAGTGAAAATAGTGAAAATTCGCAAACATACGGTGCGTAGGAACTGCACTGGCACGCCTCGTAAAACTCAGTCATTTTAGGAATTTTTCTGCGAATTTTCAACATAGCCATTTAAGACCTCTACTCATGAACAGTGTCACTGTGATTTTCTTAATGTGTTCCATACATTGATTTAGCACACTGACTGTGCCATTATAGCTTCATAGGCGGAAACACATTTTGGGTGAGATGTGAAAATGACAGCTGTAGCTCATAAGAAGGTGTGATAAAATGGCAATGTTGAAAATCTGGGTGAAAATATTGAAAATTCGCGAACTTACGAGCCTGCGTAGGAACTGCTGCATATGCGCTAAGTAAAACAGTCATTTTGGAATTTTTGCAAATTTTCAACATGGGGTTGGGACCCCTTTTCATGAATGATGTCACTGTCATTGTGTTATTCAAGGCCAAAGGGTGATTTCGCACAGTGACTGCGCAGTGCCTGCGAAATCACCCTTCGGGCCCGAGTAACACCATGACAGTGACATCATTCATGAGAAGGGGTCCCAAAACCCATGTTGAAAGTTTGGTGCAAAAATTCCAAAAATGACTGAGATATGCAATAAAGTTGAACCCCCTATCTAGCCCATTATACAGCTTACGGCATTTTCTCAGTTCGCGAGTCGCCTTTGAAGAGTGCAGGCGTGTTCCCGGTCCACGAAGATCGTCGCGCCAGAGTCGGAGGTAAGTATGGGGTGAGGGGTGTGGGGAGGCTGGAGTGCGCAGTGAGGTGGGTACGGGTTGTGGGAGGGTTGGGAGATACGCCCATGGGACAATTTTGTTTCACGGGTTTGAAAAAAAAAGACGTGGGGCGTTGCCATGGTGGGGTGGGCTGGCAGTGGCAGAAGATGGCTGGGGGCGGTGTGAGCCGGCGGGGTTGGGCACCCCGACCGACAAGCTACGTTGAGGCGCCGAGGAGCCAATGGGGATTAGGCACCCCATTGGCAAAATAAACAAACGTTTGCCACACTGGGGTGGGCTCCCAGCGTGGCAGCAGGATGGCTTTGGGGGCCGTGAAGCCGGACGGGGATTGGGCACCCCATTCGGCAAACAATGTTTGCCACACTGGGTGGGCTCCCAGCGTGGCATAAGCTTTGGGGGGGCGGCGTGACGGACGTGCGCGCGGGGGAGGTAGCGCGTGACGCGAGGGGGGGCGGCACTCAGTATGGCAGCGGTGTTTTTCTTTGAAGCAGAGGAACACCGCTGTCATACTGAGCTGCTGTACCCATTGGTGCAGGACTGCCACGCCTGCTCAAGGGAGCAGTGCATTGGGTGGGAGAGGCACACCTCTAAGTGTGCTACTCTCCCCAAAACATTCTTAGATGCGGCATAATGACGTAAAAAGGATTAGACCCGGTACTGAACCCTGCGGTACCCCACTAGTAACCCCTCTTTCTTCAGAGTGGACTCCATTTACAGTCTCATCCAATTTTGCTCCCTGTGCTAGCCATACTTCCCTTGTAGCCTTTGACTTTCTAACTGCTCTGCTCACCACCCTTGATTTAGCACAATAATCCTCCCTATCCTCCTCATTCTGACTATATTTGTACTTCTGGAAGACTGCCTTCTTTTCATTTGCATTTGCCACTTCTTTTCTTAACTAGCAGAGGTTTTTAGCCTTAGATTTCTTGCTTTTGATTTTGGCATACTCAATCAGTGCCTCCTTTATTTTTGCCCATTTCTGTTCCTTCTCCATCTTTCTGATCCCAGCAAGGTGTCCTACCAGAATTTCTCCTGTCTTATTAAAATCAGCCTTCTTGAAGTCTAAAACCCTCACCTTGGTCCTGACCATCCCTTTGCCCATGTTCAGGAGGAACTACACCATGTTGTGGTCACTCCCTGAAAATGGCACATCTACCATTACATCCTGAACATGTGCATAGCTGGAAAGGACCAGATCCAGTATGGCCCTCTCCCTCATGGGCTCCATGACACCCTGTGTCAGGAACCCACTCTGGAATGCATCCAGCAGTACTTGATCCCTGGAGCTGGAGGTAGCTGGGATTTTCCAATCCGTCCCAGCCATATTGAAGTCCTGCATTATTACTAATTCCCCCTTACTTGCCATTTCTATGATTTGGGACCCCATTAACTTGTCTAGCTCCTCATCTGTGAAGGTGGTCTTCAGACCACCCCCACCCTTAATTTCTTCCCTTTAGTGAATTATTCTTGCACCCATAATGCTTTTGCCTTTCCTTCTGCCCCTTCCTCTCTGGTACAGGTTATCCCTTCCTTAAGGTACAGAGCCACTCCTCATCTCTATTCATCTCCCTATTCTTCCTATACATTTCATACCTGGGTACTATGAGGTCCCAGTCATGGTTTGGTGTCACCCATGTCTCTGTGATGGACACTATGTCCACTTTTCCATCAGCCATCAGCACCTGCAACTTAGCCATTTTGTTTCCAAGGCTTATGACATGCAGAGATACCACCCTCCACAGTGACTCAGACCCCCCCTTTACCCCTGTCCCCCCTCTCCTACCCCCTTCCCCAGTCCCTCCTTTCCTCTTGTACCTCTCACTAGCTCCTCTCTATTCTGTCCTGATTCGGAGAAGGCCTCCTCCACCAGGTGACTCAGGATACTTTGCACCCTGCTGCCCCGTCAGTTTAAATTCATTTTTTTTCCATGGATTCCTCTAGCTTGCCCTTTGGGACCCTTGTTCCCTTTTTACATAGACGTAACCTAACTGATGCTTACAGATCTTTGTTATCCCTGTTCTCTCCCCAGTCACCAACTATCCCATATCCTTCTGCCTTACACCACTCTCTCTGAGCCATACATTAAATTCCTCAATTCTAACTTTCTTTGCAGTGCTAGCTCTTGGAACCAGTATCACCTCTGAGAATGATACCTAGCTCTCTAACTCACTACAGATTTTCCCTACCTCCCTGAACCTCTTTTGCACCACTCCCACCTCACATCCTGCAAAGTAATAATTTGCACCCAGGTGCACCATTATGTGAGGTTTTCCTCTCTCCTGCCCCATGTGCTGGGTTATCAGAGATCCCACTATCCCTGCCATCATCCCTTGCATACATTGTATTTGTATCCTGTGAGAAGGGTGACCACTATTGAGCACTTACAAAAAGGGCAACTCAATAACGGCACCAGTTCTCAGGGCTAGTGGATGGGGGGTGAATGCGGGTATAGTCACATCCTGTCGCTATATGTAGGAGCGCATGGGGAGGGCTAGCATGTTGTGCGATGGGCAGAAGGGAAGGGTTTGTGAGGTGTATTGCAATGGTGGGTTGCTGAGCTGGCCATATGGCGTGGTGGGTTAATGGCAGGCAATGGTTGGGAGAGTGCTGGGTTCGGTACTGTGTTTATGTTTTTTCCTTTCATGTACACCCTCCCTAGGCCGCATCTGTAAATAAGGTTATCCTTGTATCTTTGTATGTTTACCTGGTGAAAAATTTCAGATAGTGAAATAAATAATTACATTTCGGCCTAAAACTGAAGCTGTATATCTGCTTTTATATCATAACTAGTGCTGAATATGGCTTTTCTGTGTTAATGACCTTTATATCTGCTATGCTGTGCATGCTGTGCTGGCTGCCAAATAAACAGCAGATTACCTTTAAGGTGCTGTTGTTAACTTTTGAGGCCATTCATGGACTGAGACCTCAATACCACAAGGATCTTCTGGCTCCCTTCTTCAAAGCCTGGGCTTTTCATTCTACTTGGGAGGTGATGCTTGTTGTTATTCTGTCCCACCTTGGCACAGTGGGGTACAGTACAATTTCTGTGCCTCTACCTATCCTATGGAATGACCTCCCAGTGGAGATTATACATACACCTTCAGTTGTCTAGGACTGCACTCAAGACTTTGTTATTTAAGGGAGCATTTACTTCCCTGTAGTATGTTAATATGATTAATGCATGATTTAATTGATATGTACACCCTGTTTTTTAATGTATATGTAGTGCATGTTTATATTTGCATGCATAGTACTGCACTATGCAAGGGATTCCCTAAGGGCACAATATAAATGAAAACTGATTGATTCCTGAAAGCTTTATTCCCCTCTTATTTAAACCTACCACATCAGCCATTTAAGCAGTTCCCTCATCATTACTACTTCCATTTTACAATCCCAACACACATTTGAAATTCCATGATTTTCTGTCCAGAGAAATTTTAGCAGTATAGAAACATATATTCATAGAAACATAGAATCATAGAATTTGATGGCAGATAAGGACCGCTTGGCATACCTAGTCTGCCCATTTCCTTACCTAATGGATAAGCTGCAGATCCTAGTTAACCAACAGCCTTACTTCCTCCTACCCTCCACTAGAATTGCCTTATGTCTGTCCCATGCATTCTTGAATTCCCCCACTGTTTTTGACTCCACAACCTCTTCAGGAAGGCTGATCCATGCATCCACAACCCTCTCCATGAAAAAATACTTCCTCTCATTACCTCTGAGCCGTCCCCCTCTATCTTCTATTTATCTCTTATCATAAGAGAGCAGGTGTGTGTTGTATTAGAACTAAGAAATCAGAATGACATTAATGTTAGTAGTATTAACTACAAGAAAAAATAATAAAACAGTCTATTTCAATATTGTAGAAGTAATCCTACAAATCAAACTGTCAGACAAGTCTAAAAGTGATTTAGTCACATTACACAATTGCCTATTTCACATAGTATGCCATTGCTACCCATGCTTCAGATGCTGAAGCTGCAATTTGTTTTGTTAAAAAAAATCTGTCATAGTCATTTTTATGTTGATTGCGTGCATGTGCAAGAAACGTATTGCGGCAGCTTGCTACAGAAGCAGGTTGTGGAAGCGCGGCACTGTTGTGGCCAATGCCCCAACAGCCTTTGGAGGCTTGGCCCACTTTTTCCAATGGAGTGGCACACTGCTGCTGACACTAGTTCAGCCAGCATGCCACCACCTTGAAAGGTTCAGCTGCTGCAATCAGGGGCCGCCTCGTCATTGCAGCGTCAGTCATTCCGCTGCAATGAGGGTGCGACCCATCATTGCTGGGCGGAACCTTACTACTGTGATATTATTTGTGAACATGGTGGTGGCTTGCCACCGCATTCACAAACAATATTAAGCACCCCCACTGCCAAGGGGGTGCCAGTCCCACTCGGCAGCATGTGCCCCCCCACCACAGTGTCTGTTTGCTGATGGGGGCCCCAATCCCCATTGGCTTCAGTGGCCATGTATGTTCATGTTGCCAATAGGGGAGCCCACTCCCCATCGGCATTATGCCCCTCCTCCCAGTTTCATTTGCCGATGGGGGAGCCCACTCCCCATCAGCGTAATATGCCCCTGCAAAGAAGCAGTATAGCTGTGCCGAGGGGGTGCCCAATCCCCCTCTGCTCTTGCCCCCACTTTTGTGCCAATGGGGTGACCAATCCTCCATCAGCTAGAGCTGCCCCCCCAAAAAAACTCTGTTGGCATGCTGGGAGCCCACCCCAGCATGCCAAATGGCCCTGAAAAAAAAAATGTCCTGCAATGTTTTGTTTATTTTTGATTAACCTGTAAAAAAGGAAATGGTCCCTCGCCGTCTCCCCGCACCCACCCTCTGTGCACCCTGCCTCCCCACACCCCCTCACCCCATACTTACCTGAGGAGTCAGGTGCGACGATCTTCGGTGGACCGGGAACATGTCTGCACTCTTCAAAGCCAACCGCGAACTGAGGAAATGCAGGTAAGCTATATAATGGGATAATTAGGGCTTTTTCAACTTTTTTGCATATCTCAGGCATTATTTGGAATTTTGGCACCAAATTTTCAACATGGGGTTATTGGGCCCCCTCCTCATGAATTCAGCCACTGTCATGGCATTAATCAGTCCCAAAAGGTGGTTTTACAGTCATTGCATGGAATCACCTTTTGGGATCGATTAATGAAACAACAGTGCCAAAGTTCATGAGGTGGGCTCTCAAAAAGTCTATGTTGCAAATTTGGTGGGAAAAATCCAAAAAATGACTGTTTTACGAGCGAGCATTTGCGCAGTTGCTAAGCACGCTCATAATGTTGCCAATTTGCAATATTTTCACTCCAGATTTTCAACATTGCCATTTTTATGCACCTCCTTATGAACAGTATAGCTGTCATTTTTCACATCCTGGCCGAAATGTGTTTTGCAGTTCCGGCGCAGACTAGCACGATCGCTGTGCAAAATCAGTGTTTAGAACACATTAAGAAAATCACAGTGACACTGTTCATGAACAGAGGTCCTAAAATGCCTATGTTGAAAATTTTATGATGAAACTCCATAAAATCACTGTGTTAAGAGCATCCGCTGTGCAGTCTCCACGCACCCTTGTAACTTCGCGAATTAGTAATATTTTCATGCCAGATTTTCAACACTGTCATTTTTTCACACCTCCTTATGAACAGTACAGCTGTCATTTTTCACATCCTGGCCAAAATGTGTTTTTGCGTTTTCAGTGCAGAATATCGCAGTCGCTGTTGGAAATCAGTGTTTGGGACAGATTAGGATCAAGCGAGTGAGAGAGGGGGAGTGACCGAGCTCAACTGAGCTCTGTCAGGACTGCTGTGGATTTTTTGGGGGCAGAAAAAGGCACCAATGCAGGCAGGAGCCTAGTACAAAAGGGCAGCCTGCAGCACTTGGAGAAACAGAACGAGCGAGTGAGGGAGGGGTAGTGAGTGAGCTAAACAAAGCTCTGTTGGGACTGCTGTGGATGTCTTTGTGGGCAGAAAAAGGCAGCAATGTAGGCAGGGGCCCAGAACAAAAGGGCAGCCTGCAGTGGCAGGAGAAACAGAATGAGCAAGTAAGAGAGAGGGAATGAGCAAGCTCAATGGAGATCTATCATGACTGCTGCGGATTTCTTTGTGGGCAGAAAAAGGCAGCAATGCAGGCAGGAGCACAGTACAAAAGGGCAGCCTGCAGCGCCAGCAGAAATGAAACAAGTGAGTGAGAGAGGGGGAGTGAGCGAGCTCAACGGAGCTCTGTTGGGACTGCTGTAGATTTCTTTGTGGGCAGAAAAAGGCGCCAACAGAGGCAGGAGCCCAGTACAAATGGCAGTCTGCAGCGCCAGGAGAAACAGAATGAGCGATTGAGAGAGGGGGAGTGAGCAACCTCAATGGAGCTCTGTTGGGACAGCTGCAGATTTCTTTGTTGCCAGAAAAAGGTGCTAACTCAGGCAGGAGCCCAGTACAAAAGGGCAGCCTGCAGCACCAGGAGAAACAGAATGAGCAAGTGAGAGAGGGGGAGGGAGCGAGCTAAGCACAGCAAAGCAATCAACATTGGGCATTGACAAATGCTTGCTTTGCATGTTTTTGTTTCTATGCACCCTCCAGTTTTCTGTGTGCAGCCACACCCCCAGAATGATGTCATGCAAGGGAACTGTCAATGTTTTAAATGCAGCAACAAGGAATTCTGGATAAATTATAAAGTTGACTTAAATGTTCATTATTCAGAGGTACAGTCCCTTATTTTGGTATTGGGGTCTGCAGAATAGCATCTAACATGTAGACATATAACCTAGTTCTAGAGAAGCTTGAAGAAGAGAAGTATATGGGCACATGGACAGACTAGGTGGGCCGTAGGCCCTTATCCTGAGAGGTAAGAGTTAAGACAGTGACCTTGATGCATTTAACAATAAAGGTGATCACAGGGGTGGTGGTTTTTATCCCAGAGATACAATCATTGTAACAATGCAGTGGGAAGCATTCACCCTTGCAGCAGCAACAAGAAAGAGTCTCAACGCAGTTTTAAGATTGCAGCTCTTCTTTTACTCCCATAAGACCAACAAAAACGGACATGCTTACACTTTGCCTGACATTTCGGGCTTCATCAGAGATAGTGAGCGCAATTTACAATGTGTTTTTATGTATAATTAATCCCTGACATAATCAAGCTTGGAACCAATCAAAGGATTGGCATCACAATTAATCCACCAATCACAATCAAAATAAAATAATCCTTGTGAGCAGTGTCCAATGTCAAGTGAAAAGTATAAATTCATGCCCATCTCGGACTCCAAAATCACATAACACACTTATGTTTCATACTTTATTTCATAGAGGACCTGTATAAAGAAAAACAAATCCATAATTTAGAAATACATCCAGTAGTTATAATTTCCAAAATAAGGTCAACCCTTTATTTCAGTGTTAAACTGAAAAGCAGTATTCTAAAGAACTTAAGGGAGTTAACACATTGTAAATTAACATACTCCCTAGAGGGGAAAGAACTGGAGGGGGGAGGGAAACGGGAAGGGGGGTGATTGGAAAAAGAAAAGGGATCTATATCTTGATATCTTATAGTTCATACTTTTGAATTTCAAATTATTGCTGCCCCTTTTGTAAAAATGGTTTCAACTCAAATTTATCATTTAGACCTTGGTGTCAATTTGCACCCAGTCTATAGATCCACTGTTGTTCTTTCTCCATTAATAATGCTTCAACATCACCCCCCTCTCACATTTGTTTTTACATGTTCCAGACCACATGCTGTAACGTTATGCACTCCATTCTCACCGTGGTTTTTTATGTGGAGAGCCATGGCATATTCCATATTGCCATTCTTTATTGCTAAGATGTGTTCATTCATCCTGAGCCTCATCTTCCTCTTGGTTCTCCCAACATAAAACTTTCCACAAGTACACGAAAGTCTGTGAATTACCCCTTTTGTATTACATGTGATTGGGCTTTTAATCCATTCTATTTTATTGGTTTTCAGATTAAAAAACTTATCAGTTTTCTGCATGAACCAACAAGTTTTGCAAAAACCACATGGACCTGAACCATTTCTTTGTATTTCCTGCCAGTCCCTTGTTCTGGTCTGATAACTTTGAACCAGGGAATCCTTTAGATTTCTACCTCTCCAGTAAGAAATTCTCAATGGTTTGTCAAATAAAGAAGACGGTGGTCTGAGTCCCCTCAGAATATTCAGATTCTTTTTCACAATGTTTACAACTTCCTTACTCCCACCCCCATACATAGTTACAAAAGTAAAATCCATTCCTGACTCTTTACTCGTCTCTCTCTCTTTTATAATAAATCTGTTCTAGGAATAGCATCCAGAGAGGAGTAAAGAGTCAGGAATGGAATTTACTTTTGTCCTAATGACTAACCCTATGCTACTGTTGAGACCTGAACAAACAGGACACTGTACACAGGGAACTGATGCAGACACAGGCATGGATCCAATTAAAATGGCATTTTATACATTGGAGAAACTTGTGACTCATAGTAGGAGACTGTATTGACAAAAGCAAGCAATGGAAGCATATTTACAAGTCCAGAAAGCCCCACAAGGGTTGTGTATTTTACAGAGACCAGCATCTGGGGAAACTAGACCTAATTTGGTTAAGAAATGGGAAACAGTCATGCATAATGCTTCACAAGAATTAATTAAACTTGTTATCGAAGATGGTGATGAGCTATCTATGGAATGCAAACAAGGGATAGAGGAACAAGAAAAAGTAGTAGAGTCATATAAAGACCACCCTGACTTCCTTCGTTGTCATCAAAAATTCAGTGAGTATCTTAAAAGTTTTAATTCTAAGACTAAAACCCAGAAACTACAAAAGTTTGTGCGGAACACGGATGACTATGTAAATAATCATATTTTTTCTTGGAAGAAGAAGGGCAACCACACGCAACAAAGTCCTGTTTATTTTACAAATGCTGGGTCAGCTCCAAGGGGGGAAACTAGTGACTCTGGTGTGGGAGAAACTACTGGGCTATGTTCTATCCTTTAACAAACTGAACACTTATCAACAGAGTATAACACTGGAGAGAGTGCCTCTGACCCAGACAGTGAAACCAAAACGAGTCATTTTTAAGGGGTGGGCCCTCCTGGGCAGGTTCTACCCAGGAGGAGTACCAGAGTTACCAGGTTCCAGATACAAGGGGATCAAAGGGATCAATGTCAGCACAGAGAAAGTGGAGTAGGATGAGGAGGGGCAAGAGGAAGAACTTGGGGCCAACAATGTACCAACCGTTATTGACTGTAATTAATCTGTCTGATGTGGTATTAATGGATGTAGATTTGCAAGTACTTAGCAAAGGTTTGTCCTTTGTTCCCTCATTTTCTATTACAGAATTTGATGCTTATAAAGACATGAAATCTGCTAGAAAACTAAACATAATTTTTGTTTTTGCTACAGATGATAAGGATGCAGAATCTGATGAAAATGTTTTGGATAGGTTGAATACTCATAGATTTAGATTACCCGCTACTTTTGCCCCTCCCTCACACCCACAGGTTTCTTCTTTTTTAGAATGCTATAGGAGAGATATAGAGGAGGTATTTAAATGCAAACCTAGACTGCCCTTCTGCAATATAACAACACAGGACAGGGAAGCAATTGCTAAACTCTCTGATAATAAACAAATAGTGATAAAACCTGCAGATAAGGGCGGAAGTATTGTTATGCAGAATACCTCCCAGTATATGGCAGAAGTGGAGAGACAGTTAATGGATACCTCATTCTATCAGCATCTGACCTTTGACCCCACACCCTCAATTAAGAGAGATATTGAACTATTCCTACTTGATTTAGTCCATGGGGGACTTATAAAAATGGATGAGTTATTTTATCTGACTTTGCAGTACCCAAAAAAACTGCATTCTATACCTTACCTAAAGTACATAAGCACCTTACTACACCATCGGGTCGCCCAATTGTGTCTGGAATAGGGTGAGTGACTGAACCAATTTCCAAATTTTTAGACAGTTTCCTTAGCCTCTTGGCTCCATGCTCGAGAAGTTATTTGAGGGATACCACAAGTGTGTTGACATTATTACAAGAGATGCAAATCAAAGACAACTGGTTGCTGGTCACTTTAGATATAGATTCCCTCTGTACTAATATCCCCTATCAAGATGGATTACTGGCTATAGAGGAGTGTCTACTCCAATACACAACCTTATTACAACCATATTTCACTATGCTAGTGGATAGGACAGAAATTGTATTAACAAATAACATTTTTATGTTTCAGGAACATTTATATAAACAGACTAAGGGTACCGTAATGGGGGCGACTTTGGCCCCAAGTTTGGCTAATTTATACTTGGCAAAATGGGAGGAGAATGCCATCTATGATCCTAGTATGAATACATTTTTTGATAAAGTGGATTTCTACAAATGTTTCATTGACAACATCATACTAATATGGAAAGGCAATAGGACAGAATTAGAAGAATGTGTGAAATATTTGGAGAGTACACATTCTAATTTGAGGTTTAAAATGTGTGTAGATGAGAAGGAAATTCATTTTTTTGGATTTGACAATAAACAACAGGCTGATGGGTCATTACACACAGATTTGTATAAGAAACCAACAGATAGGAACAGTCTGTTACTAGTTGTCATCCAAACCATGTGGTTAAAAATCTCCCTAAGGGTCAACTCTGTAGGGTAAAAAGGAACTGCAGCAATGAACAGCAGTATTGGTCCAGAGCCCAGGAACTAAAAGAGAGACTGAGAGAAAGGAAATATTTGAATCTGGATATAGAAAAAGCTAAGGAACCAGTGGATGCTATTCCTAGAACAGATTTATTACAAAAGAGAGGGAGGAGTAAAGAGTCAGGAATAGATTTTACTTTTGTAGCTATGTATGGGGGTGGGAGTAAGGAAGTTGTAAACATTGTGAAAAAGAGTCTGAATATTCTGAGGGGACTCAGACCACTGTCTTCTTTATTTGACAAACCATTGAGAATTTCTTACCAAAGAGGTAGAAATCTAAAGGATTCCCTGGTTCAAACTTATCAGACCAGAACAAGCGACTGACAGGAAATACAAAGAAATAGTTCAGGTCCATGTGGTTTTTGCAAAACATGTTGGTTCATGAAGAAAACTGATAAGTTTTTTAATCCAAATCCCAATAAAATAGAATGGATTAAAAACCCAATCACATGTAATACAGAAGGGGTAATTTACAGACTTTCATGTACTTGTGGAAAGTTTTATGTTGGGAGAACCAAGAGGAAGATGAGGCTCAGGATGAATGAGCACATCTTAGCAATAAAGAATGGCAATATGGAGTATGCCATGGCTCTCCACATAAAAAAACACAGTGAGAATGGAATGCATAAAGTTACAGCATGTGGTCTGGAACATGTAAAAACAAATGTGAGAGGGGGTGGTGTTGAAGCATTATTAACAGAGAAAGAACAACAGTGGATTTATAGACTGGGTGCAAATCAACACCCAGGTCTAAATGATAAATTTGAGTTGAAACCCTTTTCACAAAAAGGGCAGCGATAATTTGAAATTCAAAAGTATGAACTATAAGATATCAAGATATAGATCCCTTTTCTTTTTCCAACCACCCCCCTCCTTCCCTTTTTCCCTCCCCCCCCCAGTTCTTTCCGCTCCAGGGAGTATGTTAATTTACAATGTGTTAACTCCCATAAATTCTTTAGAATACTGCTTTTCAGTTTAACAGTGAAATGAAGGGTTGATCTTATTTTGGAAATTATAGCTACTGGATGTATTTCTAAATTATGGATTTTTCCCTTGATACAGGTCCTCCATGAAATAAAGTATGAGACACAAGTTTGTTATGTGATTTTGGAGTCCAAGATGGGCATGAATTTACACTTTTCACTTGACATTGGACACTGCTCACAAGGATTATTTTATTGTGATTGTGAATGGTGGATTAATTATGATACCAATCCTTTGATTGGTTCTGAGCTTGATTATGTCATGGGTTAATTATAAATAAAAACATGTTGTAAATTGCACTCACTATCTCTGATGAAGCCCGAAATGTTGGGCTAAACGTAAGCATGTCCGTTTTTGTTGGTCTTATGAGAGTAAAAGAAGAGCTGCAATCTTAAAATTGTGTTGAGTCTCTTTCTTGTTGCTGCTGTGAGGGTGAGCGCTTCTTACTTCATTGTTACAGTGACCTTGATGCAACCATTCCACAGGAAGGAGAAAGATATACTCCCTAGCTCAAGCCAGGAGTTCGAGCTGGAGACTACACGAGATGCAGGCTGAAAAGACTGGCTTATGCTAAATGTCTTCTGATTAATCTTATACACCACTATTACTATCATAAAGATGACTATTACCTTTTAGCAAGTCTGTGTGTCTGAACTGCAAACAAGACATGGTGCCAGGAGTGGTTTTGGGATCTTTATGAAACACACAGAAGAAGATTTCTCATGCCAGAAGAAATCACACAGCACAGTGATAAACTGCTCAAGGACTGAAGTTTTGGCAGGCTGAGGTAACAGCCACAGCAGTCTGGAGAAATGGAGCACATCAGACCACCACCAGAAATAAAGTTTGTGGGCAATTTAGAAGACACATGGAAGCATTTCAAGCAGCATTATGTTATTTAGAGGCTATGGGTGCAACTGAGAAACAGGGATCCCAAAAAGTAGCACTGTTGCTGACTACTGCAGGCTCAGAAGCCTCCAGCATATACAATGCCTTTCAGTTGTCAGATACAGACAAGAAGGACTATGACAAAGTTATAAAACAGTTTGAAGCATGTTGTGTGCCAAGAAAAAATGAAACTTTTGACAGCTATGTCTTTAGATACCGAATGCAGAAAGCAGACAAATCCATTGAAGAATTTGTTACTGACTTGAGATTAAAAGTGCAGTCCTGTAATTTTGGCACACTGACATCCTCTCTGATCAGAAATCAAATAGTGATGGGCTGTTCAGACCTACAAGTTAAGGAAGGACTTTTAAAAGATAATGAATTAACTCTGGAATCAGCAATTAAGACCTGTCAGGCTGCAGAACAAACTCACATGCAGATTGACGTCCTAAGTGGATCAAAGGAAATCACAGAAGTTGCTGTTGTTCAACCCAATAAGAACAAATCCTAGAGGTCACCTACAGGTTATACGCAGCAAGAGAGTAAACAAGAGACAGGACAAGAGAGGTATACTCAAAAAAAGGCAGTCGACAAAACCTGCCGGAATAGTGGGAAACAATACACCTACAGAAACTGCCCTGCATATGGAAAACAGTGTAAAGCCTGTGGAAAACTTAACCACTTTGCAAGGTGCTGCAGAAAACAAAATTTAGTGCAATCACTTACAGAAACTACTGACATGGACAGCACAGAGCAACTCTTCATAGGAGACCTGGACTAGCCAGGCAACATGCAAAGCAAGGCATGGACTATTCAACTAAATACCAGCAGCTTGAAAATACAATATCTGATTGATACAGGTACACAATGAAATGTGCTTCCTTCTCAACTGTGGTGTCAGATACAACACAGACCACAGATAAAGAAAAAACCTACTGTCTTGAAGGCATACAATGGGCTAACCATACCCACATTAGGGTACTGTGTGCTGAACCTCCACCACAAAGGAAAGGTGAGTAAACACAACTTTGTTATTGTTACTGGGAACAAGAAGTCAATTTTGGGCCTAGAGATCAGTCAGATACTGGGATTGATAGGAAAACTATTTGCAATACAAAATGACAAGCCAGTCACTAATGATATTCTGTCTGAATACAAGGACATATTTGCAGGACTATGAAAGTTGTCCATAACATATAATATCAATGTGGATGCAAAGGCAGTTCCTGTAGTGCATGCCACACGTAGAGACCCAGTGACCCTAAGAGATAAACTGAGAAAAGAGCTGCAACGGTTAATAGATCTGGATGTCACAGAAAGGGTAGAAGAGCCAATACCATGGGTCCATTCCTTGGTGATTATTGAGAAAAAAGATGGGTCGCTACATTTGTGTCTGGACCCTAAAGAGTTAAATGCATGTATAGAAAAAGAACATTTCCACAGGGAATGAAATATTGGATGAACTTTTGAGTGCAAAATGTTTCTCAATACTGGATGCCTCTTCTGGATTCTGGCGAATACCCCTCACAGAAGAACGCGCATTCCTCTGCACTTTTAACACTCCATATGGGAGGCACTGTTCCAAAAGATTACTATTTGGAATCTGCTCAGCACCAGAGGTTTTCCTCAGAACCATGCAGCAACTGCTGGAAGGCATAGAAGGGGTTAAAGTCTACCTAGATGATATTCTGATCTGGGGTTCATCACAATAGCAGTATGACAGCAGAGTTAGGCAGGTCCTACAAGTGTCCTGGGAAGCAGGCCTTAAACTGAATAAGGAGAAATGTGAAATGAGAAAGACAGAAATAAAGTACCTTGGGGAAATTCTTTTACAGCAAGGTGTGAAACCTGACCCAACAAAAGTTCACGCTTTAAACAGGACACCACAACCCACCTCTAAGAAAGAGTTACAACACTTCCTGGGCATGGTGAATTATTTGGGGAAGTTTGTTAGCAATCTGGCTGACAATACTAGCCACTTGAGACAACTACTAAACATGTCAACCATGGTAGGAGTACCCATCTGCACATGAACAATAATTCCAAGAGATAAAACGACTGCTAACTATTACACCCACCTTGCAATATTTTGATATCTCTTGTCAAACAAAGGTTTCCACAGATGTCTCGATGGACAGTATAGGAGCCATATAGTTACAGCATAAAAACCACAGCTGGAGGCCTACTGCACATGCATCGCGGACTTTCACAAAGACTGAATACAATACAGAGGCTGCAACAGATGGAAGCAGCTGAAATTTGTCTGGGACCATCCTCCCCTGGACACAGAAAGGGGGGAGAAAGAGGGAGATATAAGGTGGTCCTGAGGGGGAGGAGAGAGATAGTCCAGTGATTGGACACAGGGACCACCAAGGCCTCCCAGCTAAGGAAGGGGGGTTACATCCTGTGAGGGAAAGGGAAAGAGGATATCTTGGACTGTAGCCAGCAGTCCTTACTCTTTCTTTCTCCATTTACCCTCATCTGATCAAGATGTCTAGGACCCCAGGCAGGAATCAGGTAAGGGCTTAGTAGGCCTGGGGGTTATGCTAGAGGCCTTGAGTGCACTGCCTGGTGGGCTAGAATTGGCAGGGCCTGGGAGGAACGTGAGAAAAGGTCTTCCAAGGCAGTCAAAGAAAAAAAAAAAAGAAATGCATAGTGATATATGCCGAGATATTCAGTCATCCCCCCCCCCCCACTTTTTCTTGTCAGAACAGGAGGTCAGTTCCAGCTGGCACACTTGTAGTTAAAATTAATGGAAAGTAGGAAATCTCCTATCACTGCACCACAAGCCAAATACAAGGCACAGGCTCCGTACGGGCCAAAATCTGGTATGCTGACAAGCTTACATTCCAGAAGCCCCCCCTCCCTTTAAAATGTCATCCAGGACCAGTATGGGTCTGAGTGCACACCGTGCGACCTGAGCTAGTCACTTAACTCCCTGTGCCCAAGAATGCTTCGGGATCCTCAAGCTACTGTCAACACCGAAGTGTTTAAAAAGAAACAAAAAAATATAGAAACAGGCAAAAAAGACAAGAGATAGGGTTGGCTCCTACCTAGCTAATGGCTCCGTGTCCGGGATCCTCTTCTGGTGGCATGGGTGGGGCCCAGTCTGTGGTCACCACTGGGTCGCTGGGTTGGGGGGGCTGCATTGTTCTGCTGGGGAGCGTGAGGTCGTGGGCCGACAGTCCACCTGCGGCACTGTATCAATCGATCGGCCGAGTTGGGCTGTCACCGGGAGCCCACAGAAAAGAGAATACTGGGTACATCAGCTCCCTGGGTTGGCACCGCATTGGGCAGCTGATGGAGGATAGCGATAGATAGGTGGGTGTTAGCAAGGCCCGGTGTCTACTGGTGGAGCCATATCTGGGGCGAGCTGTCCCCCTCAACGGCATTGCTTAGAGAGTCATGAGGGGTTCTCCTTCAGCGTGGGGGGAGTCAGAAGGATAGGCTATTGCTGGGGTTACAGCAGGCCTGGGTGCTCCCAGACAGTTCTCGAGCAGCCATGCTGGCTGGAGCTCTGTCCCGTGGCTAGCTTCCTGCTGGGAGTCGTAGACCAGTCCCAGGCATTCCAGGTCTCATGAGATCAGAGGTGGCCATATTGCCTGGGGCCGCCAATAGGTCTCCCACACCAGGGCCTCAGTCAAAAGACCAAGCGCTCATGCAGGAGGGGCAGGGCAGGAATTGTTCATTTCACGTTGATTTTGGTGCCCGGAGATGCTTGCAGTACAGCCTGGGGGGAGATAGGAGCTTGGGCCCTTTGGTTACTGCGGTTAACCGGTAAGATACAAGGGGGCACATGCAGTAGGCAGCTTATTTAAAAAAGAAAAAAAGACAAAAACAAACAGATGGGGTGGAAGGAATGACAAGAAAACAAGCCAGGAGGCATGGATGGCATGACCAGGGGAATATGTCACAGTCATAATGGCACGGTGTAGCGCGCCTCCTGACCACACATTGGCAGAGACCCGCAGGGACTGTATTTCACCATTGGTCCCTCCCTCCCCCCAAAAAAATCCTTACAGGAGCAAGGGGGGTAAGCGCTGCAGACAGGACATGGGAAAAGTTGTTGGCAAAATTTTAAGTGTTGTCTCTTGGTGGAGGGGGGGTCCCAGTGTTTTCTAGGTGAAATGGCTTCACAGCAGAAAACCCCATCGAAGAAAGCCACCGAAGTCCTAGAGGGAAAGTTGAGGGTGCTGTACAAGAAGAAGGGAGCTGCTTGGCTAGAAGCATGCTTGGAGGGGCTAGAAGCCCCATCAGATTCAGTGGGCAGGCAGGAGGTGCCACCTCAGAAGTGGCCAGCAAAGGGAAAGGTGGCACCTCCAGCTTAGGTGCCCAGGACATCAGCAAGAGGTAAGCAAGGTAAGGAGGTAAGGACACTGAATGATGGAGAGGTGCAGCAAGTACTCGGGGTGGCATTAGGGGATGCAGGGGGAGAGTCAGAGAGGCCTGGGAGCACAAGGGGTGAGGTGGGTTCACCAACCCGGGGGTAGAGTTCTGCTAGTGGGTACAGGGTATGGGGGTCCCCTCCAGCTGATGGAACGGAGCGGGGGGGCAGAGGCTAAGTTGGACAAGCTGCTGGACCTCATGTCAGCACTGGTAGAGAAGGCAGGGACCAAGGACGCAGCCCCTGGGATGGCAGTCTCTGAGGCCCCTGTGGCCTCATAGGCCACTCCCTTGTCTCCCAGCTCTTATGCCAGTCTGGACAAGCAGTTAGGGTTCCATCTCATGGACAAGGTCCAACAGCAAATCAGAAATAGGGAGTACGTGGACATGTTCTCCCTGTTGAACAGACCAATGGAGTGGGAGGACAAGAAGAAAGAAAAGGGGGAGGAGAATGATAAAAAACCTCTGAAGGTGCCCCGCACCTTTGAAAATTGGATAGCGGCATTCCTCATTTATGCAGACACCATCCTACAGGTGGAGAAGGACCAAGTGTTGGGGCTGTACACACACCAGAATAGAATTACCCTCATGCACCGCAGGAAGGGTGGGGTGACATGGCTAGAATATGATGAGGAGTTTCGAAGGCAAAGGCAGGAAGATGGGTTCCTGGGCTGGGGAACTGTCAACATGACCCTGTTGGTGGATGTCATGCATAGGGAGGGAGTGATGCACACCGATAGTGGTTTACCACTCAGACCAGCCCCGTCGCCAAAAGGAGATGCTGGTAATAGCTTTTGGATGTGATGCCTTCCATAACTACATTTGTGGAACCTCTTTTGCGATTGAAACAGACCACAAACCACTGATTACCATTTCAAACATACTTATTGCAGGCTCCACCTTAAATTCAGAGACTGTTAATTAAGCTACAGAAGTATGACTATAAGATTGAATACACACCAGGAAACCAGCTGATAGCAGCAGATGCCTTGTCAGGAACCTGGGACAAATCATAGAGAACCTCCACCCAAAGTGAGGATGCAGATGTGGACATACACATTAATAGAATAAAAACCTCAGGAGCAGTGTCGGTGCAAATGTGGAAAAGGCTGAAAACCGGCACAGCACATGAAGAAACTCTGCAGGCAGTCATGTCAGCTAACACCCAAGGGTGGAAGGGACAATACACACCCACCAGGTACAGCATGTGCCATTTAAGTCTGAGTTATTGAAGGTACATGGATTGCTACTCAAAGGTAACAGGACTGTGGTGCCTAGTAGTTTAAGGAAAGAAATGCTACACAAAATTCATGAAGTACACATGGGTATGGAAAAATGTGAACGCAGAGCCAGGCAGGTAGTATAACGGCCAGGAATCTCAAAAGATATTGAAAACACAGTATTGGCCTGCCAGACATGTCAGAAATACAGGACCGATTTGCAGAAGGAACCATTGATCTCAGACTCAGAAAATGCAACCATATGGGAAAATGTGGGTGTTGATTTATTTACCCTAGGAGCCAGACAGTACCTTGCTGTATTTGATGAATTTTCCTGTTACCCCAAAGTTGTTAACTTAAAAACAACAACATCAAGCCAAGTGATAAAGAAACTGAAAGTAATCTATGCTAGATTTGGAATACCGCAGATCCTAAGAACAGATAATGGGCCACAATTTACAGGTACAGAATTCAAAACTTTTGCACACTCCTATGGCTTCAGTCAAGTCACTTCCAGCCCCATCTACCATCAAGGAAATGGACTGGCAGAGTCAGGGGTAAAAGTCATAAACACACTCCTAAAAAAGGCTATGGAGGACAAAACAGATCACTCTATTGCATTATTGAATTACGAAGCCAGACCACTAGCATGTGGCAAATCCCCAGCAGAACTGCTATTGGGACATCAGCTTCAAACCCATTTGCCTGGCATTAAACTGGAATGTTATACTGAAAATGACACAGCCATGAAAGAAAGGGCAAGACAATTTAGGAAACAATGTGGAAACTTTAACAAAAGTGTAAAGGAGTACAGAATGCTACACACTGGTGAATACATCCAGGTAAGAAGTGAGGGATGCTGGGGAGAACTGGCAGTCGTCCAGAGGCTCATGGCACCAAGATCATACCTAGTACTCACTGGAAGTGGGCAGCTGTTAAGATGGAATAGGAGACGCTTAATGCCAGTGCCGACAGGACAAGCTCCTGCAAAACTAGGGACAGTTCCTATGGAGTCAGAGCGCATTCCTCAGGAACACAGAAGCGGGCCAGGACAACAGGATGTGGAAAGCAGGCAACCAATAATGCAGAACTCTGACCAAGAACCAAACCTGGCAGCTCCACACATTGAGCCACCAGACTCTCTAGCCAAAGTACCAGACAAGATGGAATCAAGCACTGCTACACGAATGCACACTGAGACTAGTACTCAAGGGGTCTCCCAGCATGCAGGCAGGTCGAGGTTTGGAAGGCTAATTAAACAGCCTCAACGACTTATTGAAACTTGTTAACAGCCCACTGCTAAATACCTATCTGTTATATACATAGAGACATGTTAACCTATTTACACTGCATGCATAATATAGCCTACAAGTAGAGGAGGTTGTGCATGCCACTACATAAGACATAGTTATAGGATTTCACAATAACCTCAGGTTAGTATGAACTGTTCATTCTTCAGTTTTTTTTTTTAGAAAACAGGGGATGTCCTGAGAGTTAAGAGTTAAGACAGTGATCTTGATGCATTCATTCTACAGGAAGGAGACAGATATACTCCCTAGCTCAAGCCAGGTGTTCGAGCTGGAGTCTACATGAGATGCAAGGCTGAAAAGACTGTCTTATGCTAAATGGCTTCTGATTAATCTTAAACATCACTATTACTATAATAATGATGACTACTACCTTTTAGCAAGTCGGTGTACCTGAATTGCAAACATGACAGCCCTTATCTGCTGTCAACATCTATTTATTTATGTATATATATATATATGTAACACGGCATTGTGGGTACAGTGCATAACTGACTTTTTCTGTCTCCCTTGTCAAAGTTCAGTCTATGTCGGTAGTCTTTACAGCAGTACAGTCTATAGAAAAGTTTCTGGAAAACTGTTTTTGTGATGCAAATAGGCCAAAAAGATAATTTTCCAGTCTGTGTAGATCAATAGTTCTTAGACTTTGGCACAGTGAGCCTCCCCAAATCCATGGAAAAGATTTTGAGCCTCCCCCAAAAACTGAAATAATCTTGGGCCTCCCCAAAGAAAAATAACATACTGTACTTTGCGCAGTACACCATGAATAAATTGAAACCCCTCTGAGTACTTGGCTCACATTCAGTTCTTTGTCTTATACTGACGTGGAACCTTTGAAAAAGAGCTCCTGTGCTCAAAGGTGTTATCTGAATAACAATAAATAAAATAAACAAATATTATTATTCAGCTTATTGTAACCCCCCCACACAAAGGCCAGCCTACTTGCTCTGCTATTTTCGTTCTTGAACCATTGTTACCCCTTGTTGCCATACCTTCATGGGTCAGACTACTTTCTCTGTTTCCTCTCTATATGAAATAACCTTCCTACATACTTTGCCTCTCCCCCTCCTTCCCTGCTCCTAAGCGACCTCTCTGGAATTACTTTGCTCCTTTCTGCTATTGCTCTTAGCACTTCTATGCTCAACCCTTGTATTTGGGCTGTTCTGCAATCAGTCTACAAATCGATCAATTACCACCACTCATTATTAGTTTATTGTTCATATTTGTTTGCACTATTGTTCATTGTGTATTTCTTGATTGTTTTACAGTTATCTTTTGAAATGTATTCACTCCCTACCCTTCCCCCCGGTACACCTGAAATGAGCCTTGGCTCATTCACCTTCTCTTGTCACCTATTAGTAAATAAATACATTAAATTTACCTACTATTATCCTCTTTCAGTTTGCTTCATCTCTTCACACAAAATACATAAAACTCAAAATTTAAATACAGCACTTTTTCAGACTTGCTCCTTTCAGGCTGGCCTCACCATTTGAGAACCCCTGGTGTAGATGATGTTTGACTTTTACTACCTGCTGGTGAAGTGACAGGTCTGAAGTGGCAGCTCTTCTCAGAATGTGGGAGCATGATGATACTTTTCTATGTTTATGTTATAGGGCCTGAATGACTATAAATAGTTCAGGAGTGTAATTATGCATCAGACTAATTTTCTTTTTCTTTGGTGTCCAGTTTCTGCTATGAGTTCAAAATTGTGAAAGAAAAAGGATGTCTACAATACGAAGACAGACCAATAGAGGTCTCTGTCTCAACACAGAGTTTAAAAACGTTGTTTCCCTTGCATGATGTCACGGTTGGGGTTGCAGCACTGAGAAAAAAAGGGTCAGGTTTATGCAAATGAAGCAGAGCACAGAAATAAAAGCTTTTTTTCATGGAAAACAGCACTTTTTGGCAGTTTGAATGGTAGGAGATTGATTCACACCTCCTACAGATTACTACTCCCATTTGCTATGGCAAACATGAAAAAATCACTTTAAAGATCAGCTGGGTCTGTATAAAGAAAAAGTAAAAGAAAAATTAATATATGGCATTTAATTAAATTAAAACACATGCTATTAAGAATATTTTACATACAGAGTTCAGTGAAATATAGGGTCCAGAGTTGCAACTGGACTTTAGACATTGTGTGCTGGGCTTGCCCCCAGTGGGCCTTCACCATAAAAAAGACTACAATGTTTTCCACATAATGTGTGTGGTAGCACTTAAAGGAATTACAGCTCACTTGCTTTTCCCAAATACATCAACTATTGAGGAGTGGAGATACGGAATGGAGGTGGTGGTACAAAAGGAAAGAATCATGGTGACCCTAAGACTTACTTCAGAAAAACATGCAGAAAAATTGTTGCCCTGGATGAGATAAATGGCAACACTACAGCCCTGAATGTCTCAGTCATAAAGTTACACATTCTTATGTACTTACAGCAATTTCTACAATGGAGTGCAGGCCCCCCTCCCCCTTCCCGGAAAAGGAAAGTAGAAAGAAAAGGGAGAAAAGACTAGGTCAAACAGCATATAGGTGAACTTAATAAGAAGGATACTAAGAGCTATCTAGGTCAGATCTTTAGGTAAACATAGAGGGCTTGATTCTCAAAGGTTGAGGCAGGGCTTACAGCAAGCCCTGCATCAAACACAGCACTGCATCGAATACATTGCCCCACCTTGTGTACGATTATCAAAGGCCACTCGCATTTGTTACTTTTTTTTTTTTATTCTTTTCGCTGCCGGGTGTCACAACCCCACTCAGCAGGTCAGCCTTCTACTACCAAAGTGCCAAACTCTGTGCATAGAATTGTGAATAGTTAACAGTACAAGGTAACCCTCTTGTCTGTTTTGTGGGTTCGAGTCACCTTTGTCCCAGGTTCTGGAGGGATTCAAAATGATAACTTCTTGTTAGTGTACCCAGTTATCAGGCTCAGATAATTCTGTCTTCGGGGGGCCAGATATCTTTGCCTACAGGCACCTAACCAGGTATTACAAAATGAACCCTTAGAACTCTATGCAAGACCTAGAGAACTCTTATCTGTTTCCCAGTTTGGTACCATAATAAGCTTATGCACAGTGTCAACTATAACCATCTAAGCTTCACTTATAAAAAGCAGTAGTCTTCGTGTAGTCTACATTGCGGCTGTCTCTCATGTGTAGTGGGATAGACTGCTGCAGGCAGTCGGGGCATGTTTCTGGGTGCCGTCCAAAGATGTAAGTAAAGGTCGGACAGTATCCCTTTAAGATATCTCATGAGTGGCTGCCACTCATGAGATAATCATAATAGCATTAGCCTCCCATGAAGATAAATATGAAGTATAGGAGATGCCATGGCCCCAGGGAAAATATTGCCAATATTTTTCATGAGTGCTGTTTGACCTTTGACATCACAAGTGGCAAAGCCGTGAGTGATGGCAAGGGTCAACCAGTGCAAGTGAAAAATTGGTGATATTCTTCCAGGGGCTGTGGTATATCAGATTTATCCAATGTTTGTTTCGTGTTTTAAAATAAAGTATTAGTATGCTGTTGTTTTGTTTAGTTTTTTTAAACTGCTCTCCTTGTTTCGGACACCCATATGGCACATGACCAATGTGACGCTGTGTGTGCATGACTGCATCAGCGCATTAGGGTGTGTCAAGATGCTGTAGCTCGGGAGAATGAGCGGTCGTTTCTTGTGAGCAGGTACGATGTTTGGAGAAGCCACTCAGTGGTTGCTGAATCTCAAGAGGACTCTCAGGAAAGGGAGCCAGGATCTGGTGGGTGGTCTGAGATGCCATTCTTCTTATGGCAGCGATAGCAGGTACACTTTAGCTGGACATCACTGAAAGGATTTAGTCCTGGTTTATTTTAGTTAAAAAAAAAATATGTTTGACATGTCATTATTGGGATGAGTTATAAAAAATGTTTAAATGGGAGACAAAACAAGGCCAGCCCGGTGGCACTGAGGGTTTAGGTGCTGGATGCCACACCTCATGCTACGTTGGCGACCCGTGTTCGGGAATGAGCATGGGTCACCAGGGGTTGGAAGGGTTGGGGAAGGATCAAGCATCTGGAGGACTGCTCTCCTTCCCTGGGGAGGGGGGTCATCAGCAGTCTGCATGCAGCTGCCCCCTGGTGGAAGCTGGGGGGGCAACACTGCTGACGCTGCAGTAGCTAGGGGAGGGAGAAGGCTGGCGCCAGGAAGAGAGTGTACAGTAGCATGCGCGCTTCATCCCTTGGTGTCATTGCACAACTCCTCAAGCAGGGGAACCACACCAGAAATATCCCTGGCAGCAGGAAGGCTGCTCGCTGGCTGCGGTGTGGTTCCGTGTGAGATATCTCTCTCCTGATCTCCACGGTGGTGGGGTACCTACCCGCTGCGATGCGACCAGGAAAGGTTGCGATCAGGAGGTCAGAGTCCTGTCTGGGATGGGGGTAGCAGCCGGCCTAGTTGGCTGGATGGAGGGGGGGAGGAATCAAAGGCACAACCTCCCCCCTGCTGTAGAACTACAAAGAAATTAAGAAGAAAAATAAATGGGAGACAAAACAAAAGTGCTGTCACGGAGAGTGGCACAGAATGAAACCAGTGGGCAAGGGTCAGCACACAAGTGAAGAATTCATTTCTAACATTAGAACTGTGCATCTCACACTGCTGGCTCCCACCAGTCGGGACCTATAGTAAGGATATTTCTGTGACCTCTGGACCTATAGTGAGAATATCAGACCTACAGTGAGAATATTTCAATATTTTCAACCCAGCCATTCTGCCTCTCTCACTTACCTTCTCCCCAGCACTTAGCTTTGCATTGATAATTGGCACAACTCAAATGAAGATCAAACCTTCTGTAGCATGATGTTGATTGCTCAAGAAATATGCTCTGTATTAGTATATGCACTTATGTATGTAATTTGAATAAAAAAAAACATGACGGGTAGTAAGGTAAACACTGAGGTACAGTGCTCAACAGAGGGCAGGACAGGAGTAAATGGAAAAATAGACAAGGGCAAAAAGAGCAGGCATGGGGGGAAAAGGATAAAGCCAACATTAAATGGAGGGCAATGAGTACCAATTCCCATAGTCTGGGAAACAAGCTTCCTGAGCTAGTAGCCTTGATGGAAGATGAAAAATTAGATATTGTGGCAGTCACAGAAACATGGTACATGGGGAACCATGACTGGGATGTCAACATACTGGGGTACACAGTCTACAGAAGGGACAGGAAGGGGAAAAGAGGAGGTGGAGAAGGTCTATACATAAGGGAAGGGATCACAACTGCAGAACTAAAAAGTAAAGGGGAAGGACAAGAGGCACTCTGGGTCACCTTGGAGACAGGGAATGGCATCACAATCCGCACAGGGGTTGTATACAGACCCCCATCTCAAGGGGAGGAAATGGACAAGAAAATAAGAGAGGACATTCTCAAAATGGCTGAAAAAGGGGAGATACTGTTGATGGGGGACCTGAATATGCCAGATGTTAACTGGATGACATGTACTGCAGCCACATCCAAGAGCAGGGTCATTCTCAATTCCCTGCAGGGGGCAGGCCTTAGACAGCTAGTGTTGGAACCCACTCGGGAGGAAGCAATACTAGACCTGGTACTCTCAAATGGAGAGAGGATCACAAATTTAGAAGTCAGTAGACATCTGGGAACAAGCAACCACTGTACAGTGTGCTTCACAATAAGCACAACCGTGGAGACGAGCCATACAAAAGCAAGCATACTGGACTTTAGAAGGGCTGACTTTGGCAAAATGGGTGAATACCTGAGGAATACACTAGCAAATGGACAAAAAGGAGGGGTGGAAGAACAATGGAGAAAAATCAAAACTGCCATCATAGAGGCAACAAGCCTTTGTGTGAAACAGATAAAGAAAACAAAGCGGAGTAAAAAACCACTATGGTTCTCAAAAGAGGTGGCAGGGAAGGTTAAGGAGAAAAAGGCTGCATTCAAAAAGAATAAGGTATCACAGAAGGAGCACGACAGGGAACTGTATCAATTAAAGCAGAAAGAAGTGGAGAAGGCAGTCAGAATAGCAAAAGCCCAAATTGAGGAAAAAATAGCCAAGTCAGTTAAGAAGGGGGATAAAACCTTTTATAGGTACATTAGGGAGCATAGAAAGGTTAAGGGAGGAATAGTGAAGATTAATAAGGGAGAGGGGAGGTGGGCAGAGGGAGACGGTGAAAAGGCAGAGATACTGAATGAATACTTTTGCTCAGTATTCACAAAAGAAGATGAGGAGGAGTTACCTAAACCAGACAATAGAAGCACTCTGGGTAGGGGTTGACACCAGTCCATTTACAGAAGAAAAGAGTCCTGAAAGAACTCCAAAACTCAAGGTGGACAAAGCAATGGGGCCTGATGGGATTCACCCTAGAATCTGAAAGAACAAGGGAGGATCTAGTGACACCACTGACCACACTTTTAACAAATCATGGGAGGATGGGGTGGTACCTGAGGACTGGAGGAGGGCAGATGTGATTCCCCTTAACAAAAGTGGGAGCAAGGCAGAAGCAGAAACTACAGACCTTGGTTTGACCTCAGTGGTAGGGAGAAATGATGGAATTACTTCTGAAAGAAAGAATTGTTGAGTACCTAGAGGACAGCGGGCCGGACCCAAAGCAGCATGGATTTACAGCAGGAAGGTCATGTCAGACAAATCTAATAGATTTCTTTGACTGGGTGACCAAAGTAATAGACCAGGGAGGGGCTGTGGATATGGCCTACCTAGACTTTAGCAAGGCATTTGACATAGTCCCGCACAAAAGATTAATAATCAAGTTAGCCAGCCTAGGAGTGGGTCCCAGGGTGGTAGCCTGGGTTGCAAACTGGCTGCACAACAGGGCACAGAAGGTAATAGTGAGTGGAACACATTCCGAAGAAATGGGGGTCAGTAGTGGAGTACCTCAGGGCTCAGTACTGGGTCAAGTCCTCTTAACATCTTTATAGGTGACATTGCAGAGGGTCTGGAGGAAAGGTATGCCTCTTTGCAGATGATACAAAGATCTGTAACAGAGTTGATACACAAGGGGGTAGAAAGGATGAGAAGGGACTTGGCAAGGTTGGAGGAATGGTCAGACATATGGCAACTTAGATTCAATGCAAAGAAGTGCAAAGTAATGCACCTGGGAAACAAAAACCCAGGAGAAGAGTACACAATAGCAGGGGGGTACTAATAACAACAAAAATGGAACAGGACTTGGGGGTAGTCATATCAGATGATCTAAAGGTTGGTAAGTAATGTGAGAAGTCAGTAAGGAGAGCCAGGGGATACTGGGATGCATAGGAAGGGGCATCACAAGTAGAAAAAGGGAAGTGGTTATCCCTCTGTACAGACAGTTGGTGAGACCCCATCTGGAGTACTGTGTGCAGTTTTGGAGACCTCATCTACGCAAGGACATAGACAGGATGGAAGCAGTCCAGAGGAGGGTAACTAAAATGGTGCAGGGTCTGCATCAGAAATCATATGAAGAGAGACTGAGAGAGCTTAATATGTAAACCCTTGATGAAAGGAGGGATGGGGGGACATGATAGAAACATTCAAGTACCTCAAGTTAATCAACAAAGTCCAGGAGGGTAGCATCTTTCAGAAAAAGAGATGTGTAAGAACAAGGGGGCACAATTTAAAGATAGAGGGGGGACGGCTCCAGGGTAATGTGAGGAAATCTTTTTTCAAGGAGAGAGTGGTGGATGCGTGGAACTGCCTTCCTGGGGAGGTTGTTGGGGCTAAAATAGTGGGGGAATTCAAACATGCATGGGACAGACACAAGGCAATTGTAGTGGGGAGTGGCAGGAAGTAGGCGGTTGGTTAACTAGAATCTGCAGCTTATCCAGTAGGTAGGGAAATGGGCAACTGGGTGGGCCAAGTGGTCCTTATCTGACGTCAAAGTCTATGTTTCTATGTTTCTAATAAACGTTGCTCTTACTCCTGTAACAAAGGAAAAATTCAGTGCAGTACTCTTACTTAGACATCAAAGCGTTTACCAGGAAAAAGCTTGCATTAGCTCCAGTAAGTGACAGGAAACTGAGAAAACATTAAAATAAAATATGATATCCCTGGCAGTAATTTCGTAGGGACATTAATGAAGGCAATATAAGTTATAATAAGGAGAGATGTGTAAAGAGCAGTCTATGGTTCCCTCTTGTGGTGATATGTGCTGCTTATGAGACTCAAGATAAGCTGCAGTTGTATCGCAAGCCAGCTTTGGAAAAAAATTAACTGAGAATGCTCCGTGGATTAGAGAAGGTCTCAGAAACAAGCAGCATCTGAGGACATGGTACTACACTTAGATGGGCAGTTTGAAGTAAATACCTGTCCATAGAGTTGCTTGTATCAGGATGGCTCATAGGTAGGAAATTGTATATTCAGAGGCCATTACCTGTTCAATACCAATCCGCAAAGTAGGAGTCCAAGACAATCCAAATGGTAATTTCTCCTCAAAGGGAACATATAATTAGAGCCCGATGGAAGTGACAGGATGTTACAGAAGTCATTCCTAGTCTTGCCATATAGAAATGTTTGGTGCAACTTTCTTGTCTAGGCTGCTGAATGGCTACCAGCAAAATCTTGCAATAATTCCAGGAAATGGCAAGAAACTAATAAAGTGGAATGCAGTGTCCCAGGCAGTGATTTCGTTGGGACATTAATAGGGGAGGTACAGAACTTAGTGAGGAAAGGCATGCGAAAAGCTGATTCTGGCTCCCACTGGTGGTGATTTGAGCCACATAAGAAACTCAATTTAAACTACAGGTGCACTGCAAGCTTGTGTCTGAGGGTTTTACTGATAATGAACCATGAGCTGGTGAAAGTCTCCAAGTCTGTATAGTATCCGAGGGCATGGCACTTCGATTATGTTAGCAATTCGAAGTAATCTCCATTGCAATTGGTCCTGTCCACAGGATTACTTTCATCAGGATGGCTCAGAGAGAACAAATTGAATATTCAGATGCCAGAACTTGTTCAGTTTCAATCCTCACCAAGGTAGGGATCCATGTCAAACCAAATGGTAGTTTCTCTTTTTAGAGTGAGCAAATTTTTAGAGCCCCGATGTAAGTAATGAGGTGCTCAAGGGGCACGAAAGAGATTTGGGAGGGCTGCTTTCAGGCTAGCAATTGCTGAATCAACGTCGTCATTGGAAACCCAGGAGCCCAAGAGGAGGACTTATAAGTGGGCTGGGTACCCCATCTTAAACTTGAGCCCAGCTGCCACTAACCTAGTAATGAGAGGATGGAAGGATGCTCATTTTTGTTGCACCAAAAGTGGGAGGTCTTGGGCTACCCTGATTTTTGTTCTCTCCCAAGTCAGATCTTGAATATCCCATGCCTTTGACAGAAAATGCTGCTGTTTTTGGTAGTTTAGAAAATGGAAGATAAAGGTTTGGGGTGGTGTGCCTGGTGCTGGCATGGGGCGAATTCCACAGTGGGCTGTCTCAATTATATATTTGGGCCCAAATGGAGAAGGTCCAGGGACTTTTTCTACAAATTTTTGTGCAAATGTGATCAGGTCTATGCCTTCCTCCTTCTCAAGTAAACCTATCAGCATCGCATTGTTATGGCGGCTACCACCCTCCAAATCCTCAACTTTATTTTCTAATTTAGTTATGTGTTGATGGGCAAGCACCAGTTCGGGCTCAATTTTGTCATGCTTGCATTCCATGGAATAGATACGGGCCTCGTTATCTGAGATTCGCCTGGTGACATCCTCCAGGACTTGGGAGAAAGATTTGATTTCTCTGGCGATTTGCTACATTTCCAATTTAAAAGACTTGAATTCCTCCAAACATCTCACTAATGTAAGCGGTTCTTGGTCTGGATGGAGAGGAGCCATGTTTACAGCTGTGGAGGCCTTAGGCTTTTTCGGGGCCTTTTCCGGAGTGGCTGGCATAGTATGTTTAGGCATGGCTTTTTTCATTTCCATTTCTGTAGACCCCATTGGAACAGCAATGCACACTCTGTAAGACAACTCTATCAATGCAGGTCCATAAATCGAAGACAGATAGTTAAATTAGGTGAAATCAGATAGTCGGGTGGCTGGAGCTCTTTGAGGAAGCTGCTATCCCGTGCTCTGCATCATGTGACTCCCCAAGAAAAATGAACATTTTAATGAAATGGTGTATATACATACTGTATAGAGGCTGAATATAATGAAAATGAAGAATATATTTTCAGTAATGAGCTTGGTTCCGTATGTCTTTATACTGTTTGTAACTATGTAGGAACCATCGTTCCTTGATCTGTTCATATATTATAAGACTTAGTTGTTCCAAGTTTTCCATTTTCTTTCAAATTTGATGCCATTCCCTTTCTCCCCTGTGTATGCTCCTATGCTGCTATAATGGACAGTGGTTAGAAGATTCTTGTAAGGAGTCAGTCAGAAAGTGCAATAGGTTATGGGCTGTGTACTCAGAAATATTTAAAGTAGAGACAGAGAGGTGTTGGTGCCATTGTGCAGATCACTGGCTAGACTGCACCTAAAATACTGTGTTCAGCTTTGGGCTCCAAATACCAAGCAGAACATTAGAGTACTGGAAAGCACACTGTGAAAGGCCACAAAAAAAGTCAGTGGGCGTGCACATATGTCTTATAAAGAAAGACTTATGGAATTGAGGCTCTACTCCTTATAGTACAGAAGAGTAAGGGGGAACTTTGCTTAGCCTACAGGGCAATGCAAAATAATGACACATTGGAATATGCAGGGATGGTTATGAAACAAACTGAAAGAGAAAATAGATCCCACAACCTTCAGTTAAAGGGTAAACAGTACAGAATTCAGAGGCAAGGGGTTTGGTTTAACGAGAGAATAGTCAACCTCTGGAACAAATTGCCATATGAAATCATAAACAATAAAACCAAGGTGGCTTTCAAGACATCTCTTGATAAGTATATGGGTAACAAGAAATTTGAGTTCCAATGATTCAAGGCGAGTTGCATGGCCTAATGGCTACTAACCCATATATTTCAATGATTCTATGATTACATTATTGCAAGGGCAAACTAGCCGCACTATCCTGACACTAATTCTCAGGTTGAGACCAAAGCTCAGCAACTGTTGCAACAGTTGTCTCACTCTTGTCTTTTCAATCCAGCAGGTGTCATTTCATTTTATATTTTTATACTGGAAAGGCATGTGAACAAAATTGCTCGTTTTCACAAAACACACAGGTTTCTTTTCAGATAAAGGATACTGTATAAAGTTGCACAAGGGAGAGGTGGTTAGTAAAAGGATGACAATATGTACTTAAAGTGACTTACCAACATCCCCTGATGTCATGTTTGCAAATCACCTTCCCTTCATTGAGTGATGCAAAGCTCAACTGCCACAAAGTTAAGTACTAAATATAGTCAGATGCTTAGTTTTTTAACATTTTTGTGCCACAGTTGTCTCTGCATGTTTTTTTTCTTTGTTTGAAGTTCGCACATGAGCAGTGCATCCACAAGCATGAGTGACATCAGCACAGGGAAGGTGTTCTCACTGCACCTTTCTCACTGCTTGTTCATTCATCTTTCCTGGACCCAGCCTCAGTGAGTGCAGATCCAAAACTGAACTGGTTAAAATTACAGCACTGATGACTGAAACTGTTTGTTATATTGGCAGCTGAGGCGGATACTTGCTTTTGGGATTGCAGAAGTAGTAATTTCTCCTTAATTTTCAATTTTACATATCTGACTAAGCTCTATGTCCTAGGTCCATCGGTTCTAGGAACATCACAATCTACACTGCCTGAGTACAGTGTTACAGTTTTAGTAATGCTGCAAGTACATAATTATAACAAGTCTGTATAAAAAATAATTTTTTTTAACTGAGTGAATCTGTAATCTGTAGCGTATTGGGACACAAAAGGATGACTTTTGAACTGGGCAGATCTATAAATTTCAGTCAGCTTTTCAGTATTGGTACATAGAGGTCTGTGTTAAATGGATGACTTTTTCAACAGTTCAGAATTGTAATGTGCAGTAAGAGTATAAGCACTGAACTGCACAGTCCAATCCCAGGAGAACAGTGCAATAAACTGTGTATTTTTGGCAAGTGCTGCTTCCAGTGTGATTGGTTCAGTAAACTGCCTTTGCTATTGCATTTCTGATTGTCACCATCATTATAAACAGTTTATATTTGTTCCTGTGCTCCTGTGTTTTCTGGGGCTTATTTGGTGTTTTCATGCAAGCACCATAACACTGATCATCAAAGTATGCTTAGATGTGCATGAATAAAGGGACATGGTGCACTGAATTGTTTCTCCAGCTTGCCAGCTCCTCGCTAAGTTTATAAATGAGTGCAGTGAAATCAGTTATATACTGTACATAGTTATACTTTACATAGCTTACAGTGTATCTCAAAATTAAACACATAGTTTTTTAACATTTTAACATACAGTCTTTATTTATAATTAGGATTATAGCATCATTGTATGTGCTCCGGAGCATCAGCAAAAGAAGAGACTGCAGTTGCCATCCTTTCCTGACACAGTGGCTCCAATGTACAGCTTCTATGGTGTTATATTGCAAAGTGTGCTAGTCAGTTCAGCATACTTAGGGAATAATGTCTGAACCAAAATATGGGCTACACAGCAATGAATGTAGGGAGTCCACACAATGCACCAGGACATCGGTAAGGCATGGGAGACAGTATAGTGCAGCATCTGTTGTATTTGCTGTACACTTTACGCATGTGCATCAGAGATCCACTGTAATGGAAAAAATGGGAAAACACAAATGGCTTGACACAGACCGAAGTGGTAATGAAGTATGGTGACATAAGTGAGGAAGGGTGGTTCAAATACAGTCTCACACTTGAGTACCTACCGCAAGGATATGTCACTTTTTGTAGTGGACCAATCAAATGGTACTTAGGCTATCTAAACATAAATGCAGTCTCTTTCTCCATGAGAAGGGTATTGGCAGTGTCATTTTTAACCTTGGGGGTTGGGGGACGATCACCGACTGTACTGTGTACTTTTTGCTCAATTCATAATGCACCTGGAAGCACACATGTAGTGGCAATAAGCCAATGCCAGGATGGTATTACAGATGTTTATGCAGACACTAATGACAGCTGCAGTCTGTATAGTTCCTGAGTACTTAGAGGTAACACAAAGCTGGTGCAATAATTTGTAGTTTTAAATTTATAACATGCTGTAAACAGGGGAACCGGTGACTTCAAATCGTTACTCAATCACTGATACCTCTAAAGGGGAAAGTACAAGCAGGCCCCCCACTCACAAACACACACATACAAAGAGAAGAAAGCTATAGTATAGACCAGTTGGCACTAGGGCAAAGACAGAACCAAACAGTATAAATAATTTACAGATAATAAAAGTTCTTTGCTGCAGCATTTTTCTAAGTGTATGTGTGCAGCTGGGGGGTTTGGAGTGGTTGGGGTTCAAAGTGCCTGCTTGTAATTTCCACCCTGTGCTCCATCAGAATGAGTGACTGATAAATCAATCGGTGGGAGGTCACTACTAACTAGTACCAGGTGAGGAATTTGGACAAATTGGATTTGGACAAATTGTGAGCCATTTATTCTGCTCAAGCAATGCCACCAGATCAAGCCGTGCTCTCAGTGTCAAGCTGGAGTGGCCAACAACTCATTCTCATAGGGAAAGCAATACCCCTCCCCCCCCAAAAAAAGAAATATAAAAACCCAGGGTACTATCACTAACATTTGGGTGGGCAGATCGATGCTGGGAGTAACAGAACACACACCATACCTCGATTTTGCACAATAAAATGACATCAGTGATGGGAACCAAACCGTAGCATTAAGAAGCAAAATATAATATTAACAGTCTGTGTTGCTAAGTCTGCTCTCGCTGCTGTACTGGAATGGATCAGGACTACTGATGTGACTGCCTGAACTACTGCCCTCATCATTCTCGCTGCTGTCATAGGGTCATCCCTATGGGGATCTACTATGCAGCAGCTGTCAAACTGTGGCACTATGTCAGAGTCTGAAAGATCACTGTCAGTGCAGAACAACATAATGCTTTCATCATCGGACCCTGAAAATGAACTGTTTGACATTGCCATTGTCGTGCTGTATGCTGCGACCAAGAGCTCTGTTATCAAGACAGAATTGCTGTGACCAAGAACTAATTTCAATTGCAGAGCACAGATCTCCCTGTGGTGACATTGCAAAGGTAATGAGTGCCAAAGGTCATCAAATACAGGCTCCAATATACAAAATGACACTCCTGGTTTGTGAGGGTGAAAACCTGATTTAATTTGTTAAGATAGACTATGTATCTATCAAAATACACTGCAAATCAGTTCCATATGCAGTCACCTTGCAATATATGTGTTCCTATATCCAAACTTGGTAAATCACTTTAAACATGCATACTGTAAATATTATTACTGATAAGGGAATATGCATTGATTTTTAACTGAACTAAAACTACTGTGCGGTCTAATTAAAGCAGAAGTATTGGTTAAGTCAGCAAAAACTTTCATCATATAATTGTTAATGCAAAAAATGTATTTCTGCATCCTAGGACTCCTGCTCAGTGTATTTTTAGTTTTCCCACATATTGTTAAAATAGGTTTTACAGCTAATTTTTTAATAATAACTCATGTCATTAAAGATGACCGCCATTCACAATTTTTAAAAATCTCTTCTGCTGTTACCTGTTGAATGTACATACTAGATTCAAACTGTAGATGTAGTAGGGTGGTGCTACCACAAGTTTCTGATTATAAACAACACAACACTGTACCATATATTTAATTATTTCATGATGGGCATGGCAAGGGAATGGGAATGTTTAAAAACTTCAAAATCCTGAATCTTTGTTCAGGAATAAATGAAAAGAAAAAGAAAATGGTGCATCTTGAAATTTTTGTCTAACAAACATTATTCCTGAAAAACTATATAGTTACTAACAAATACAGCTGCTTTAAATGCCTGACAGGGGCCCGATTTTAGAAGGTTGATGCAGGGCTTGCATCAAGCACTGCATGAACCCCGAAGTCTGGTGCAAGTGCGCCGAATGCATCTTCCACAACTGCAACCAGTTTTAGTACATTGAGAACAGCTGCAACACTTTACACAATTTACAGCAGCGTGTGCCAAAGCTTTGGTGCAAGCCCTGTAAATTGGCTACCCCAATGAAACATAGAAACATAGACATTGACAACAGATAAGGATTGCTTGGCCAACCTAGACTGCCCATTTCCCTACCTATTGGATAAGCTGCAAATCCTAGTTAACTAACAGCCTATTTCTTCCTACCCCCACAAGAATTCCCTTAAGTCTGCCCCATGCATTCTTGAATTCCCCCACTGTTTTTGACCCTACAACCCCCTTTGAAAGCCATTCCGTGCATCCACCACCCTCTCTGTGAAAAAATACTTCCTCACATTGCCCTTGAGCCATCACCCCTCTATCTTCAAATTGTGTCCCCTTTTTCTTGCACATCTCTTTTTCTGAAAGATGCTACCATTTGGACTTTGTTGATGCCCTTAAGGTATTTAAAAGTTTCTATCATGTCCCCTCTCGCCCTCTTTTCCTCAAGGGTATACATAATAAGCTAATTTAGTCTCTCTCTTCATATGGCTTCTGCTGCAGACCCTGCACCATTTTAGTTGCCCTCCTCTGGACTGCCTTCATCTTGTCTATATCTTTGCGAAGATGGGGTCTCCAGAACTGAAAGCAGTACTCCAGATGAGGTCTCACCAACTGTCTGTACAGAGGGATAACAACTTCCTGTTTTTGACTGGTGATGCCTCTCTCTATACATCCCAGTATCCCCCCAGCCATCCCTACTGCCTTCTCACTTTGCTTGCTAACCTTTAGGTCATCTGATATGACTACCCCCAGGTCCCTTTCCATTGTGTACTCTTCTTCTGGGTTTTTGTTTCCCAGGTGCATTACTTTGCATTTCGTTGCATTGAATCCAAGCTGCCATACTTCTGACCATTCCTCCAACCTTGCCAAGTCCCTTCTCATCCTTTCCATCCCCCCTTGTGTATCAACCCTGTTGCAGATCTTTGTGTTGTCTGCAAAGAGGCATACTTTTCCTTCCAGTCCCTCTGCATTGTCACTTATAAAGACATTAAAATGGACTGGACCCAGTACTGAACTCTGCGGTATAACAGTAGTAAACCCCCTTTCTTTAGAGTGGACTCCGTTTACTATTACCCTCTGTGTCTTGTTGTCCAGCCAATGTTTTACCTAGGCTACTACCCTTGGACCCATTCCCAGGCCAGCTAATTTGTTTATTAATCTTTTGTGTGGGACTGTGTCAGATGCCTTGCTAAAGTCTAGGTAGGCCATGCCACAGCCCCTCCCTGGTCTACTATTTTGGTCACCCAGTCAAAGAAATCAATTAGATTCATGTGACATGACCTTCCCGCTATGAATCCATGCTGCCTTGGGTCCTGTGCCCCACTGGCCTCTAGGTACTCAACAATTCTTTCCTTCGGAAGTGATTCCATCATTTTCCCCTATCACTGAGGTCAAACTGATAGGTTTGTAGTTTCCTGCTTCTGCTTTGCTCCCACTTTTGTGAAGGGGAATCACATCTGCCCTCCTCCTCCAGTCCTCAGGTACCACACCATCCTCCCATGATTTGTTAAAAAGAGTAGTCAGTGGAGTCACTAGTTCTCCCCTTAGTTCTTTTAGAATTCTGGGGTGAATCCCATCAGACCCCATTGCTTTGTCCACCTTCAGTTTTAGGAGTTCTTTCAGAACCCTTTCTTCTGTGAAAGGAGTGGTATTGACCCCTCTATCCAGAGTGCTTCCATTATTGGATTAAGTGCCTCCCCCGCCTCTTCTTTTGTGAATACTGAGCAGAAGTATTCATTTGGTGTTCCTGCTTTTTCACTGCCCCTCTCTGCCCACCCAGCCTCCCCTTTATTAGGCCTCACTATCCCTCCCTTTGTCTTTCCTGCTCCCTAATGTGCCTATAAAAGGTTTTATCCCCCTTCCTATCCGAGTTGACTATCTTTTCCTCAGTTTGGACCATTGCTATTCTGACTGTCTTCCCCGCTTCCTTCTGCTTTAACCGGTACAGTTCTCTGTCCTGCTTCTTCTGTGTTTCCTTATAATTCCTGAATGATATCAGTTTCTCCCTAACCTTTCCCACCACCTCTTTTGAGAACCATAGTGTTTTTTTTCTTTCATTTTGATTTGTTTATTTGCTTCACACAAAGGCTAATTGCCTCTATGATGGCAGTTTTGACGTTTCCCCATTGTTGCTCCACCCCTCCTTCTTGCCTGTTTGCTAGTGCTATTCTGAGGCACTCTCCCATTTTGACAAAGTCAGCCCTCCTGAAGTCCAGTACCCAGACTTTTGTACGGCTTGACACTGTGGCTGAGTTTATCATGAACCACACTGTTTGGTGATCACTTGTTCCCAGATGGCTACCCACTTCTAGATCTGAGATACTCTCTCCATCCCTGTTTGAGAGTACCAGGTCTAAAATTGCTCCCTCCCAAGTGGATTCCAACACTAGCTGTCTGAGGCATTCCCCCTGCAGGGGATTGAGAATGGCCCTGCTGTTGGATGTGGCTGCAGCAAAGGTGTTCCAGTTAACATCTGGCATATTCTGGTCCCCATCAACAGTATTTCCCCTTTCTCTGTCATCCTAAGGATGCCTTCTATCATTTTCTTGTCTATTTCCTCCCCCTGAGATGTGGGTCTGGCACAAAGGTAGACTGGGGGAGCTGGTCTAACTGGCTGCACTGTACACAAGGGACTAGCATCAGGGTTTGTGGCAGACTTCCTTTGAAGATCACATTAAGTAAGTACTGTCTGAGAGAAAGCAATGGGTATGTCAAAACTGAGCAATACAGGACCTGGGTGATGTAGGACAGGAGGGGTGAGACACTGCAGGGAGAGCACAAGGTAGAGAGGGACAACTAAGAGGGGAAAAGGGTAGGTGAAGAGATGAGGTAAGAAAGGTGGGGAGGGGGAGTATAGATAAAAGAAAAAGAGTGGGAGTGGCAGGAGAGGGGCAAGGGGTAGTAAGAGGACTACAAGGAATAGGAGGAAGAGGGGTAGTAAAATGATTCAAAGAATCAGGAGGTTTGAGTGCAGGTGCAACAATTTGGGAGACTGGGAAAGAGCATATTTCAGAGTGGGTGGGGGGTACTCTGAGGGAGAAAGGGAGTGAGTTCCAGATGTGAGGGAGCTGGAAAGAGAATCCAGCCAGCCTGGACTTTGAGTAGGGGTGAGGGAGGCTGAAAGAGTGAGGGTCTCTGGTTCAGAGCTGGTACAAGGATGGCAGAGAGGGGGAGAGGAGAGGTAGGGGGTGAGAGTTCCAAACCAATATTTAGAGATGAGTGTAGAGGCATTAAGCTGATTGCATGAAGAGAGGGAAGGAAGAGACAGGAAAGAGTAAAGAGTGCAGTGATGGGTATGGGGGAGCATTAGAGGCAAAGCAGCAGAAAGCATTGATAGAGTGTCACACCTAGAGAGGACTGAGGTAGGGGCAGAACTGTAGACTACATCAGCATAGTCAATTACAGGTAGAATCATTTTTGTGAGAAACTCACAGCAGACTGGGAGGGAGAGGGCATCCTTGTTCCTGAACATTGCTCCCAGCTTTGGGCAGAGTCCAGAATGCATGTGGCTTATGTGGGTGGAGAAGCCCAGATAGTTGTCAAGCCAGACACCCAAATACTTATAAGAGGACACAGTACCAAAGGTCATTGATACTGTTTTATTTGTGTTGACTCTCAATTGGTTCTCTTGGAACCAGAGTAGAACCTGTGAGAAGTCACTCTGGAGTTGGGTTTGAACTGTGAAAGCTGAGGGCTCTAAGGCATAGAGGATGGTGTTGTCAGCATAGCGGTGTATATGTGAGGAGGTGCAGGCAGAGGAAAGTTCATTCAAGAAGACAGAGAAGAGGATGTGGCCAAGGATAGAGCCTTGGGGGATGCCAGCTAGGATGGGGGGAGGACATCACCAGCAAGAATGTGCTGGATGCACCCAGTGCAGTAGGAGTTAAACCAGCCCACTGTAGAGAAAGAGAGACCTGCAGAGTAAGGTTTGGAGAGGAGGAGGGGATGAGATACAGAGTCAAAAGCTTTAGTAATGTCGATATAAATGATGACAGTGATAAGCCCATGGTCCATACCTTTCAGGATGGTGTCAGTGACTTGTAGCAGAGAAGTCACAGTGAAATGATTTTTTCTGAATCCAAATTGAAAGGGAGAGAACAATTCAGAGGAGGAAAGGAAGTTGGAGAGCCTAGTAAGGATGAAGGATTCCTGTAGCCTGGCCAGAAAGGGAAGGAGAGAAATGGGACATAGTTGCCAGGTGTCATGTGATCACACCTTTTATGAAGGGGATCACTTTGGAAGCTGTCCAGGCCTGGGGGACAGTGCCTAGGAAGAAGGAGAGCCTTAACAAGTGGGAAAGGGGCAGGACTATTGCAGGGGCAGAGATTCTGAGTAGACAAGGGTAAAGACCATCAGGGCTGGATTTGTGTGGGTTCAGTGTAAGGAGAGCATGGAGAACTTCTTGGGATGTGACCGGGGAAAACTGAAAACCCTCAGAGGTGAAGGTGGTGGTGGGAGGATGTGTGGGAGTTTGGGGGTTGACTGAGTGGGCACAGGTGGTGAAGAAGGAGTTGAGGATTATGGTGACAGTGGAGGGATCAGATATAAGCCTATGGTTGAAGAGTAGGAAAGGGGTGAGGGCTTGGTTGGGGGATTGAAGAGAAAGTTAATTGCCTTCCAGAAATTAGTAGGAGAAGCATGGTTTTGCTGCAGGGAAGATTTGAAAAAAAGACTGCAGATCATATGACTTTGGTACGTGCATTTCTCAGTGAGCTGTAGTGACAGAAGTTAATGGGGGTGAGGGAGGACTTGTAGTGAGTCCAAGCATGGTCCTGGGATTTGCAGAGTTTGATGACCTCAGTGGCGATTCAGGGATGATGGCAGCATTTGATTCTGCAGTGTCAGAGAGGGGCATGGGTGTTCCAGGCAGTGGTCAGAAAGTGGCAAAGTCTATGTCTGGAGCAGAATAGATGAGGGATCAGTCTGAGAAGGCAAGGTTGCCGAGGAGGGCTATTGTGTCTGGTGACTGTAGTAACCTTGTCCAACAATAGGTGGGGGGAGTGGGGCTGATGTAATTTGCAAAGGCAGTAGGCCATGTAGTGATTGCTGAAGGTGCTGAAGCGGACAGTGATCTAGAAGTGGGTAGCCATTTGGGAACAAGTGACCACCAAACAGTGTAGTTCACGATAAACTCAACTACAGAGTCAAGCCATACAAAAGTGAGGGTTCTGGAATTCAGGAGGGCTGACTTTGGCAAGATGGGAGAGTGCCTTAGAAAAGCACTAGCAAACAGGCTAGAAGGAAGGGTGGAGCAACAATGGGGAAATATCAAAACTGCCATCACAGAGGCAACAAACCTTTGTGTGAAGCAAATAAACAAATCAAAATGAAAGAAAAAGCCACTATGGTTCTCAAAAGAAGTGGCAGTGAAGGTTAGGGAGAAAAAGAACATTTAGGAAGTATAAGGAAACACAGAAGGAGCAGGACAGAAAACTGTACCAGTTAAGGCAGAAGAAAACAAGGAGGGTAGTCAGAATAGCAAAGGCACAAACTGAGGAAAAGATAGCCAACTCGGTTAAGAAGAGGGATAGATCCTTTTATAGGTATATCAGGGAGTATAGAAAGACAAAGGGAGGGATAGTGAGGCTGAATAGAATGGACGGTTGGTGGGCAGAGAGTGACAGTGAAAAAGCAGGGATACCGAAGGAATACTTCTGTTCAATATTCACAAAAGAGGAAGTGGGGGAGGTGCCTAATCCAATTAACAGAAGCACTCTGGAGAGGGGGTCGATCCCAGTCCTTTCACAGAAGAAAGGGTTCTGAAAGAACTCCTAAAACTGAAGGTGGACAAAGCAATGGGGCCAGATGGAATTCACCCCAGAATTCTAAAAGAATTAAGCAGAGAACTAGTGACACCACTGACTACCCTGTATAACAAATCATGGGAGGATGGTGTGGTACTTGAGGACTGGAAGAAGGCTGATGTGATTCCCCTTCACAAAAGTGGGAGCAAGACAGAGGCAGAAAACTACAGACCTGTCAGTTTGACCTCTGTGGTAGGGAAAGTGATGGAATCACTTCTGAAGGAATGAATTGTTGAGTACTTAGAGGACAGTGGGGCACAGGACCCAAGGCAGCATGGCTTCACAGTGGGAAAGTCATGTCACACGAATCTAATTGATTTCTTTGGCTGGGTGACCAAAGTAGTAGACCAGGGAGAGGCTGTGGACATGGCCTACCTAGACTTTAGCAAGGCATTTGACACAGTCCCACACAAAAGATTAGTAGTCAAATTAACCAGCCTTGGAGTGGTTCCCAGGGCGGTAGCCTGGGTAAAACATTGACTGAACAACAAAACACAGAAGGCAATTGTAAATGGAGTCCACTCTGAAGAAAGGGGTTACTAGTGGGGCACCGTAGGGTTCAGTACTGGGTCCAGTCCTTTTTAATGTCTTTGTAAGTGACATTGCAGAGGGACTGGAAGGAAAAGTATGCCTCTTTGCAGATGACACAAAGATCTGCAACAGGGTTGATACACAAGGAGGCGTGGAAAGGATGAGAAGGGACTTGGCAAGGTTGGAGGCATGGTCAGAAGTATGGCAGCTTGGATTCAATGCAAAGAAGTGCAAAGTAATGCACCTGGGAAAGAAACCCCAGGGGAAGATTACACAATGGGGGGGAGGTAGTAACAACAACAAAAATGGAAAGGGACATGGGGTAATCATATCAGATGACCTTAAGGTTGGTAAGCAATGTGAGAAGGCGGTAGGGAGGGCTGTGGGGATACTGGGATGTATAGGGAGAGGCATCACCAGCAGAAAACAGGAAGTTGTTATCTGCCTGTACAGAATGTTGGTGAGACCCCATCTGGAGTACTGCATCCAGTTCTGGAGACCCCATCACTGCAAGGACATAGACAGGATGGAGGCAGTTCAAAGGAGGGCAACTAAAATGGTGCAGGGTCTGCAAGAGAAGCCATATGAGGAGAGGCTAAAGGAGCTTAATATGTATACCCTTGAGAAAAGGAGGGAGTGGGGACATGAAAGAATTCAGAGAAAGAGATGTTCAAGAACAAGGGGACACAATTTGAAGATAGAGGGGGGATGGCTCAGGGCAATGTGAGGAAGTATTTTTTCACAGAGAGGGTGGTGGACGCGTGGAACAGCCGTCCTGAGGAGGTTGTGGAGTCTAAAACTGTGGGAGAATTCAAGAATGCATGGGACAGACATAAGGCAATTTTTGTGGGGTGTAGTAAGAAATAAACTGTTGGTTAAATAGGATCTGCAGCTTATCCTCTAGGTAGGGAAATGGGCAGACTAGGTGGGCCAAGCAGTCCTTATCTGCTGTCAAAGTACATGTTTCTATGTCTGGGAGAGTGCCAGCAGTGGAGATACGATGGGGATGGGACAGCAGTGAAGATACGATGGGGATGGGAGGTGACCACCAAGTTTATGAGTCAGTGGTTGAGAGAGATGGTGTTGGGCCTGGTGGGTTTTTTGATAAGCTGGTGGAGATTGAGGGATTCGAGCAGCTCAATGGTGGAGATAACCAATTCAGAATGAAGTCCCCGAGTATAATTAGCTCACCTGGGGAGAAGAGTGAGACAAGGGAGGAGATGGTGTTAGCAAGGGATGGTGGGATGGGGTTCTGGGGAAAATGTAGAGGACAGCTACAAAGACAGGTAGGGAGGGAGGAAGGAAGGGACCTTTAAATATAGAAGAAGGAGCTCGTGAGTGGAGGGGAAAGACTCACATGCATAGATTGAGCAAGATAAATTTTGGTGTACATAAATAGCTACACTGCTGTTGTGCTTATTGTGGTCCTGCTGGAAGAGTAGATAGTCTGGCAGTGATAGTTGGGAATCTGGGACTCAGGAGGAGAGCCAAGTTTCCAAGATACAAAGGATGTCTGGAGAATGTTGGGAGAACCAGACTTTGAGGAGGTCGAGTTTGGGGAGCAAGCTCCTGCTGTTGAGGTGGCATAGTTTGAGGCTTTTTGGGAAGGGGGAAGGGGAAGGGGAAAGTGGGGCTAGAGGAGTGTGGGCCAGGATTTGGGTGGATATTGATGGACATGAGGAAAAGAAGGTAGAGAAGAAAAAGTTTGTAGGAAGCTTTGTGTATATAAAGGTGGCTAGAGGGTTTGAGTTTGGAGGGGAGATATGAGGAGAGACAAAGTCTGAAGAGGGGTTCAAGGTGAAGGGAGGGAAGGAGAGGGGAAGAACAAGGGTGAGGCAGGAAAGGGGTAAGGGAAGGGTATATGGTATAGTGGGGGGTGGAAGAGGAGGAGGGGTATGAGATGGAAGAGAGAGGGTAGACAGACTTTGATGGGGAAGTGATTGAAGTCAGGGAGAGGAGATAGAGGATATTGGGGAGACAGAGGCACAGGGATGTGAGGAGAAAAGGGAGAAACAAAAACATGGTAAGGAAATAGGAGGGGAAGGGTACTAAGTAGGAGTAGGGGCTGGGGAGATACCAGAGGGCTTCAGGAGAGGGGTAGGAGTGGTGGGCAGAGAGGGACTAACAGGCTGCAGGTGTGAGTGGCCCTTGATAGGCTAAAAGCTGAGTGCACTGTGGCTCTACAGGATAGTAAAGTGGAGATGTGAAGAGCACACTGTCTCCTCCAGTATTAAACTTCAGTAAAGCCTATGTAGCTGTAGAGTGGAGAGGTACTAATGAGGGTTGTGTAAACCCTGTGAATGGAGGGGCAGGTGTGGTCATGGACTGATCAAATAAAGATTACCTCCTTCAGTAAACTGAATTGCAGGGAGTGATGTGCCACCTGAGGGAATTAGGCTCATAATTAGCTGGGAGAAGACTCAAGTGCAGGTCACTGAATTTTAATTCTTAGAGTATAAAAGAATAGGGAGGAGGCTGGAAACTATAGACTAGTCATGCTCACCTCAATAGTGGGGAAAAGTATGGAATCACTACTTAAAGAAAGGATTGCAGAACACCTTGAATCCAGCAGAGCACAGGATCTGAGGCAGCATGGATTCACAGAGCGAAGGTCATGTCAAACAAATCTAATTGATTTCTTTGACTGGGTGACTAGGGAAGTAGATCGGGGGAGTGGTGGATGTGGCCTACCAGGATTTCAGTAAGACCTTTAACACCATTCCACATAGAATACTTATGAACAAGCTGGGATACCTGGGAGTGAGTCACAAGGTTGTAAATGGGGTTAGGAACTAGGGCTGTGCGTGGTCCGAATAGTATTTCCCGAATACCAGGAAGAGTAGGCTTGCCGAATATTCGGATGGACATTCCGAATAGTTCACTATTCGGCTACTATTCAGGACGTACTATTCGGAGGGGGAGATTTCAAAATCTCACAGACCTTCGCTTGCCAATCAGAGGCTGTTTTTGGAGCTCAGAGCCAGGAACACCATGTGATCTCCTCACTCTGAGTGTGTAGATGAGAGGAGACAGTTGTTTCTCAGAGAGCTAGCTCTGTCTAGTTTACCACTTGTAATTTTTATAATGATTTAAAAAATGTTTTGTGTGGGATCCAGTTTTTACATCTGATTACCTTGTGACTGCATCTGACTGCAGTTTTGTTTTTCATCCTTGAAACTGGGCTCAGTTTCAAGGAAAAGGAGAGTATGTGTGTGAGTGAATCTGTGTGTGTGCTGCTGCATGCTGACTCCCCTCCCCCACTGCTTACTGTTTCACAGCTCTGCTAAAGCAGTGTGGTTTGCTTTTTTGCTTAAGAACCAATTAGTTCTTATGAGGCTTTTTTTTTGTCAACAAAGTCCAGTTTGGCTTTTGCATGTAGTGAATAACTATTACTGGACTTAGTAACAGTGAGTGGCTCAAGCTTTTGCTGACTGCCCCATCCCTACTGCTGTGCTTGCTTAGCCTTTTGTTCTAAATCCACACACACAGCCCCTGTGATATTTTCCATTTCTTTTGTGAAGCAAATAGGTATTTTGCTGTAATCAGGTTCCGGGCTCAGTTTCCTGCATAAGTGAGGTGTGATTGTCATCTGACTCCCTCTTATCTGCGTTGCAGTTTACCGCAGTGCATACATCATCCGTGTGTGTGTTGTGCTGTTGTTCTTATAATCTGTGTCCTGCAAGTACATGCACAGTTGTCTGCATGCATTTTTTTTTTTGTGATATATAAAGCAGCGTATTTTTTTCTCACTGGGTCAGACTTGGCCCATTGAATTGTTACTGACTGTAGTCTGGTTCTGGCTCAGTTCCCTGTACAACTGAGTAAGGAGGGTGTCGCAGGTGACTCCTCCCTCCACAGCTCACTGCACCTGAGTGGTCTCCTGTGCATGTGAGTTTTTTCTTTTTTGAGTGTCTTCACTCCCTGTGTGCACTACTGTGAGTGTGTACATGTAAATTTTCTGTGAACTGCTTTTAGTATTTCTGCGTGTGTCAGGTGTGACTCACTGGGTTCTGTGTGTTGTAAGTTGTTTGGTGCACCTTCAAAGCTTGAATTGCTGTACTGTATGACTGCACAACTGACTCCGTACAAGTAAAAAGTTGTTTGCTGACTTCATCTTTCTCTTGTATCAGCTTGACTTTATTAGCTGCTACATACGAGGTGTTGCTATTGTTGTTTTCTGCAAGAAGCACCAACATAAACAAAGACACTAATCACAAATAATATACACAGTAAGTTACAGACCATGTCTCATCAATCCTGTAAATGTGCATGGTCCAGCCCAAGCAAGTAATCTTCACCACCAGTCGTAACTGGTGAGGAACAGGGTGAGAGAAGGTCTGTTCATATTCGTCACTCTAAAATAGTTTTCTCCAGTGACAAGCCTTCAGGTTCTGGTGTCAGTAAGATTGGGGTAGTACTACTACTACTATGACTTCAACTGCTGCCACTACTATTACTAGTACTGCATTTGCAGCACCATCATTTTATAAAAGTAGGAGGGCTTTACAGCTGACATCTCCAGTTATACAAGAACAAGAACCCACCCACACTACTATTCACACAACTTCCCCCATAAAGGCAACATCGCCTATGAGTGTGCTCCTCCCCACCACCACCAGTGCCATGATTTCAGCAACCAGAGCAAATCCTTTGTTTACTGATGATCCACCACTGCCATAACAGTGTGCACTGTTATTTGTGCTCCTTGCACAGCCACTGTCACCACAACCTTTGCCTACATTAGTAGTCCTGAGTATTCTGCGGTCACCATGACTACTGCCACCAGTATTACAACTAGCTGTAATATGATGCCAATTTCTTCAGCTGTAACTCCTGATTGTAATTCTAGCAACAGGACTATGGTCAACAGTGCTACTACCTTGCCAACTGTGCCCATGCCCATGACCATAGGTACTGTGACTAGTACTGACCACGAGACTGTCACAACAACTGCACCAGTTGTGTTGCCAAAATGTACTGTTGCTCAGCCTCGCAAGTTTCCTCTCACCACATTTCCTGTTACTGATGTGGAGGATTCCAAAGAAGAACAGTCATCTGGTTCTGAATATTTACCAGAGCCTCAAGACTTGCTAAGTACATCATCTGACAGTGATACCCACCTCAACGAATTTGGCGATGAGGCCGAATATGTGGCATATCTGTGTGAGAAGCATGAATGTGCAACTGCCAAAAAATGCAGTGCTTCTTGTTGTGACAAGCAGGCCAGTTGGGGTCACCCTCCTCCTCCTCCTCCTCCTCCTAAAAAAAAAAAAAACAGTCCACCCTGTCCTTTCAAAGAGTTGTGTCAAGTTCAACTCCATGTGATACACAAAGTAGTTTTACAACTACATCTGTTGCGGAGAAAGAAAGGGGTAGATTCCTTCTTTTGAAGTGTGTTCTCCCTTTCCTTTGGAAAGTGTATGGGTTAAAATCTTATTGAAGGAGCAGTCCTATATAACTATTGGCAACATCTATCAACCTCCATCTGCAAATTCAGATTACACAACTGATATGTTTAAAGAAATTACACATTTTTCAGAATCTCAAGATACTGTAATATTTGGTGACTTTAACTTCCCTCATATTAACTGGGATTCATTCTCAGGACAGTCCTATGCCAATAAAGGACTAATAGATGTGGTAGTTAGTACTGGATTACAACAACTTGTTACTGAACCCACTCGAGGTCCTAATATTTTGGATCCATTATTTACTAACATAGAGCAACAAATTATCAATTTACAAATTTGGGATCCACTTGGGACCAGTGATCATTCATCTATTCTTTTTGAAATTCAACAGTTTAAAACTACACAAAGGAAGTTATACTGTACAAAAAATTATAATAAAGCAATTTTTCTAAAATCAATGAATACTTACAAAACATAAACTGGGAATCTAATCTTCTTAATTGTACAACACAACAAGCTTGGGACTTTTTAAAAACATTGTACATTATTTGAAAATACCTTTATTCCATCTAAGAGGAAATTTAATAATAAAGGAAAATGCCTCTTGGTTCAACAAGACAATTAAAAACCAGATTAAAATAAAAATTAAACTTTTTAGGAAACTTAAGAATAGTTCTGATCCATTTAAAACTACTCTATTACATAAATACAGACCATCTGAGAAAAACTTAAAAAATTCTATTAAATTGACAAAAAATAAGCTAGAATTTAAACTAGCTCACACAAAAGACTGTCACAAATCTCTTTTCTCCTATATAAATAGTAAAAAAGGTGTATCAAGGACTATTGGTCCCATTATAACCAGTGGCTCTTCTCTATCTGATATAGAAACCTCAAATCTCTTTAATAAGTACTTTTGTTCTATCTTCTCTGAAAAGTCACCTATTAGTACATTTAAAGTTCACCACGTAGATTATCATAGGTTCTACCCAACTGACATTATACAGGCTATCAAAAAATTAAAAAAAAATACTAGTCTGGGCCCAGAAGGTATTCATCCATGGTTTCTGATCCAAACCTTTATAAATATTTGTATGCCTTTGTCAATTATCTTCAACAAATTCTTACAAGAAAGCATTGTACCAAATGATTGGCGTTCAACAATAGTTACTCCCATATTTAAAAAAGGCAATAGAGGTTCTGTGCAAAATTATCATCCAATTAGCCTGACCTCAGTGGCTGGTAAATTAATGGAACGAGTAATGCAGTCTCTAATACATCAAGATTGTAAAAAAATTAGGAATTTATGATTCAAATCAGCATGGGTTTACTCCCAAGTATTCCTGCACCACCAATCTGATATCTTTTTACAATAATATAAGTACTCTACTAGATGTGGGTATCCCTACTGATGTAATTCTTTTGGACTTTAGTAGAGCTTTCGATAAAGTCTCACATGAAAAACTCATTACTAAAATGCACAATCTAGGCTTGTCACCTGATATTGTCAACTGGACTTTAAACTGGTTAACAAATCATTCTCAGAGAGTCAGAATTAATGATATCTTGTCTGATTCGGGTAGTGTGACAAGTAGTGAACCACAGGGGTCGGTCTTGGGACCAACATTGTTTAATCTCTTTATCAGTGATTTACAAACAGGGCCAAATAACTTCATGGTTAAATTTGCAGACGATACTAAATTGGGGGGAAAGGTTAATAATCAAGAAAATATTTCTGCATTAAAGAAGGATTTGGAAAAATTAACACTTTGGGCAAATGAAAATCATATGCAGTTTAATCAAGACAAATTTAGTAGTGCATTTCGGTGTAAATAATCCAAAAACAATATATTATATAAATGGACTACCACTTCACTCATCAAATTGTGAAAAAGATTTAGGGATATATGCTAATAACAAACTTACATCAAATGATCACTGTGTTAGAACTGCTTGCATGATCAACAGACTTTTGAGGCAAATAAAACCCATTTTTGTTAATCGCACTGAACAATGCCTTATTCCATTGTATAGGGCATACATTAGACCATATCTAGACTATGGCTCCCCTTTCTGGAATCCAAACCAAAAAAAAGGCATAGCAATTCTTGAACAGGTTCAAAGGAGAGTTACTAGAATGATTCCAAGATTAACAAACTTGGATTATCAGAACAGATTAAAAGCTACTGGTCTTTTCTCTCTTCAAACTAGAAAATTAAGAGGTGATATGCTTATGGTTTTTAATTTAATAAATTCACCAGATCTAATGGAAAAATGTGGTCTAACACTCTCTAAAAGGAGACATGTTCTGAGACTGCATAATAAACAGCTAGAAGTAAAAACTTATAAAACCAGCAAAAGGGGAAACTTTTTTCCAATAAGAGCATCCATTGTATGGAACACCTTGCCACAAGAATTGGTAGAGGCAACTAGTGCCACTGACTTTAAAAATAAATTAGATGTTTGGTTGAGGGATAATAGATAAATAATGTCCCACATAGTGTGGGGAACAGTCTCGATGGGCTCTGGCCTTCTTCTGTTCTTTCATACCAAGTAATAAGTACTGCATCCACTGCACCCAGGTCTGATAAGGGGAAAGGGGCAAAACATACCCATGGTCACCCTATTGAGGCCTGTACTTCCACTGTCAGTGCAAGGAAAAGTGTGGTGTGGCTGTACTTTAGTGTTGTAAAATATGATCCAACAAAGACTGTATGTTGTGTGTGTGACTGTACTATAAGTCATGGTAAAAACCTTTCAAATCTCACAACAACATCAATGATGCACCATCCCCAAATAAAACATCCCAGTGCACTTCAATGATCTACAGCTGTTCCTCACCCTCCACAACATGTGCCTGTCAGCCCCTCTTCTGGTACTGGTCCAGTAGATCCACAAAGTATTGTTAGTGATTCTATTACTGAGACAGACAGTGTGCCCTCAACTCCCCCTACACCACTTATAGCACATCCCTGTACAGGAGCATCACCCATTCTGCCTTCTTCTGCTCAGTCGTCTATTACTGTAACACCCTCCACCATGGGTTCAAAGTCAAAATCAATGCGATGTAGTACCGCTTTAACTACACCCATCATGCAAGCCTTCCATGCCCGCACCAAATACCAGGTGTTACACCCAACAGCAGAGCAGATCACCAATTTTATTGGTGAGATGATGGCCCTGGATCTGCAGTCATTTTCCATTGTGGAAAACACAGGTTTCCATAGGCTGCTGCAGCATTTGCACCCTAGGTATGATATACCATGATGGACCACATTTTCATGCACTGTAGTACCCAACATTTACCATGATTTGAGAAAAGAAGTTGCCAGACTACTAGCACAGGCTGTTGATGGAGTTTTCCACTGCACAACTGACATATAGACCAGCATGAATTCAAATCATGCATATATGTCACTGACAGCACACTGGTGTGTTGCAGTTGTGGTAGTCACTGGTGGTGATGGTGGTACTGGTGCTGGTTCTGTCTCTTCCCCCTCTCCCTGCAGGTCTGCTTTGCTAAATGTCAGTGTTATGGAAAAGGATCACCGGGCTATAAACATGTTGTCATTCCTGCAAGAGATGTTGAGCCTATGGATTGATGGCAACAATTTGCAGGTAGGGTTTGTGGTCACAGACGATGCCACAAATATGATAAAAGCACTTAGAGATGACAATTTTGAGGGGATACGCTGCTTTGCTCATACAATAAATTTGGTGGTGAAAAAGGCTTTGGCGAACACAGTGGAGGCAGATCACACAGTCAAAAGTAGCCAGAAGCATATGCAGCCACTTCCATCACTCTGTGAAAGCCACACACCGTCTGCATCAGCTACAAGAGCATCTTCAAATGCCGCAGCATCATCTCATCCAGGATGTATATACCTGGTGGAATTCCACCTACTACATGCTGCAAAGGCTTCTGGAGCAAAAGTGGGCCCTTCATGAGATGAGCATGGAAACTGATATGGGGGGGAGTCCTTGGACATCTGGACTGGGCTGTGATTGAGGGCTTGGTAAATATTTTAGCACCATTTGAAAGGAGCACTCGTGACCTTAGCTCTGATTCTGCACTGCTAAGTCAGGTAATTCCTGCTGTACAGATTCTGAAAAAAAGCTATGAGGAGATTCAGTGAAAATGCTGAGAAAGATCCAAACCAGACACCAGAAACAGTGATATCCCTTGTGGAAAACCTCACCACAGAACTAGAAGTTAGATTTTCTGATCGCTGTTCCAATAAAAAGCACATATTTGCATTATGTTGAATCCACATTTCAAGTGTGAGGTACTACACCTTATAATGCCCACTCACAGTGTTACAGACCTTCAGAAGCAGATGTGCTCAGAACTTAGTTTCTGCATCCTTGGGTTGATGAAACCAGCAGGTAACCCTATTGATGAGCCAGTCTCAGAATCACAAACTGAAAGCAGTATGGAAAACCTTGAGAAGGAGGGTGACTGTTGGGCTGAACTCTGCTCATCACTACAGGCTGAGCAGCGGAAGAGAAAGGAACAGCAGCCATAGTCGGCACCCAATCTGCTGAACAGTTATTTCAATGAGCCTCTGGAGTCATTCTCCATAAATCCAGTGGAGTACTGGATCAAAAGGATGAAAGCATCTCCGCACTTGGCACAGTTGGCCCTTAAATATATCTGTTGCCCCCCACCAGCGTACCGTCTGAATGAATATTCAGCATTGCTGGGGATGTGATGGAACCTCACCGATCCTCACTTGACCCAGCACATGGGGAACAACTTGTGTTTATGAAAAAAAATCTACTTCACCTTGGGTACACATATGGCCACTACCAATGGCATTAAATAATTGTCTTGTACTAGATACATTTGTGTGTTGTAGCATTGACCCATACACAAGCCATTCTGTGTTAACCATCATTGTTCTGTTAGCAAATAAGCACATGTTAACATTCACATTCAAAGTCATACTAACACAAATCTGTGACCAGCACCCTTTTCCTTTATTACTTCCACTGTCATGGTGTATTCTTTTGAACGAGCATGCCCTGCAGTTCCCAGTGCCTAAAACTGCCACTCGCCTATAGATTGCTGTTCCCAATACAAAATCCTCAACTGGTGTTGCTACATCTCTCATCCCCTGTGTTGCTCGTGCCTTTATTCCTTCGATCCCTTTAACAGCTTTTCAGGTGCCAGTTACCAGTGTGGCATCACCAGTCTCAAGTATTTCACGTGCATAAAATATGGCAACTAATAGTGTGTCATCTCCAGTCTCAGTGTTTCCCATGCCTGAAATATGGCAGTTACAAGTGTCGCATCTCCAGTCTCAGTGTTTCCCATGCCTGAAATATGGCAGTTACAAGTGTGGCATCACCAGTCCCAGTGTCTTCCATGCCTGAAATATGGCAGTTACAAGTGTGGCATCACCAGTCTCAGTGTTTCCCATGCCTGAAATATGGCAGTTACAAGTGTGGCATCACCAGTCTCAAGTATTTCAAGTGCATAAAATCTGGCAGTTAGTGTGGCATCTCCAGCCTCAGTATTTACCATGCCTGAAATATGGCAGTTAACAGCGTACCATCTCCAGTCTCAAGTATTTCACATGACTGAAATATTACGATTACGAGTATGGCATCACTTGTCTCAAGTATTTCACATGACTAAAATATTATGGTTGCGAGTATGGTATCACTTGTCTCAAGTATTTCACATGACTGAAATATTCCAGTTACCAGTATAGCATCACATGTCTCAAGTATGTCACATGATTGAAATATTCTGGTTACCTCTATGGCATCACCATTCTGAAGTATTTCACATGCCTGAAATATTCCAGTTACCAGTATGGCATCTCCAGCCTCCAGTATTTCACATGACTGAAATATTTTAGTTACCAGTATGGCATCACCCATCTCATGTATTTCCCATGCCTGAAATATTCCAGTTACCAGTGTGGCATCACCAGTCTCAATTATTTTCCATGCCTGCAAAATTGTTGCAAAGTGCTGCAGTATGCTGCAAGGAGAAGTGTAATTCAATGGCAGTTAATCTCTAGTCATCCAATATTTTGTGACAGCATTTACTGCAAAGTACTGAACTGCATCTTATCTTGCTTCACTGTATACTATTGATACATAATACAATTCCACAGAAGGTGGTGAGTTAGACTACATAGACGAAGACAGACAGATGTCTCTATTAGATGGTCTCAAATATTTTTCTCCCCAAGCAAGCTTTTTAGATCTTGTGGCATTGGGAATAATATTACTACTACTAATACCACCAGCAGAACTGTTACTACTACTGGTGTCACCACCTGTTCCATCTATACATTCACTGTCACATCATTTTGTGCAGTAGTAGGAGTGCATTAGTGCATACATGCTTTGTGCAGGAAGCAGCAGACACCACCACCAGTGTTCCTACTGCTATCACTATGGCTGCTACATCTACAGTCAGTGTGGTTCCCACCACCACCAGTGCCATTCATGCAGCAGCAGCCACCCTTTCAGCTGTCACCACTATGGCAGCCACTATGACCACTATTCTTATGCCAATGGCCAAAGCACCGTCTACCCCGTGTCTGTGGATTTATGTGATAACCATGAAAGCACAATTGCGATTGGTGGCAGGGCAAGTATATAACACTGAAAATCTATTTCAGTGATGTACACCCCCAACGCACAGGAAAACAGTGCCAGGGACTTAAATTTTGATTGTTCATGCGGTGGGCTGTGCCCCTTGCATTGCCCCACACACCCCTACTAAAGAATTCTTAACTCCAAGGGGGAGCATGTCAGGGGGGGTGCAAAATCAGAAGAAAATAAAATTGGGGGCCAGGCACACAAAAATGTAGGCATGCCCGGACCCAAACCTGGAACGCTTGCACCTTTAGGCTAACTAGCAACCACACTATGGGGCCAGCTTGGCAGCCCCACACCAACCACACCAGGCCAACCCTCCTCCCTCCCTTCCATCATACTGGATCTCCCCCCGGACACGTACACATATAGTGATGTCCTGTCACTATATGCACCCACCTCCCCCATCCAGTCACCCTTCCTCAGCAGTAGCCCCTTCAACATGCATCAGGACTGAGTTGCTGTTATTGCAAGCACGCAATTGTCGATGCCCATGTCATGAGCTACCGGGTCTGTGACCATGAACACCCTCCAGTGCTGACCCAATGCAATGCTTGATATCGTTTTCGGAGTGCTATATGTGTGGTGTGGTGGATCAAGTGTGCTGCATGTAGCTTGTGTTGCATTAATGAGAATTCTGCATTGGTGGTTCAGGTCTCATGGAGGTGTATATGCTACACCAGGTTTAATGGGTGATTAATGGTGTTGTTAAAGTGCTTTTTTAAAGTTTCCTTAAAAAAAAACACCTTTTCTGGCCGAATACCGAATAACGAATAGCGAATACCTGGAACCCGAATACCGAATATTCGGGAAAAGGTATTCGCACAGCCCTATTAGGAACTGGTTGAATGATGGAAGATAGCGAGTAGTGGTAAATGGAGCTCAATCTGAGAAAAGGAGGGTGACCAGTGGGGTGCCACAGGAATTAGTTCTGAGTCCAGCCCTGTTTAATGTCTTCATAAGTGACATTGCAGAGGGGCTGGAAGGGAAGATGTGCCTCTTTGCAGATGACACTAAGGTCTGCAACAGGGTGGACACTCCAGGAGGGGTGGAAAAAATGAGGTGTGACCTAGGTAAACTGGATGAATGCTCTAGAGTGTGGCAGCTGAGATTCAATACGAAAAAATGCAAAATCATGCATTTGGGGCACAAGAACCCAGGTGAGGATTACATGTTGGGACAGTCACCAAACAGGAAAGGGATTTGGGGGTAATCATAACTGATGACCTAAAGGCAGCCAAAAAATGTGCCAAGGCTGTGGGGAGAGCCAGTGGGATGTTGGGGTGCAAAGGGAGAAGTAGAAAAAAGAGGTGGTGATGCCACTGTGCAGATCATTGGTGAGTCCTCATTTGGAGTACTGTGTTCAGTTCTGAAGGCCACATCTCCATAAGGACATAGACATGGTGGAGGCAGTTCAAACAAGGGCAGCAAAGATGGTGCAGGGCCTGTACCAAAAGTCATATGAGGAGAGACTGGGAGACCTCAATATGTATACCCTGGAGGAGAGGAGAAACAGGGGAGATATGATAGAAACCTACAACTATCTAAAGGGCATAAATAGGGTACTGGAGGGTAGCATCTTTCAGGAAAGGAGATGTTCAGGAACCAGGGTACATGACATGAGGTTTGAAGGGGGTAGACTAAGGGGTAACGTGAAGAAGTATTTCTTCACAGAAAGGGTGGTGGGTGCAATGAACAGACTCCCAGCAGAGGTAGTGGAGGCAAACAGAGTGGGGGAATTCAAAAATGCATGGTACAGGCATAAAGGAACCCTAGAGTTAGGAATGAGAAGGTAAAGCAAGTCAAGTAGGATCTGTTGCTTTTGCAGTAGGTAAGGAAAATGGGCAGACTAGATGGGCCTAGTGATCCTTATCTGCCATCAATTTCTAAGTTTCTGTAAAAGGACTATAGCAACCATGGGCAGGAGGAAGGGGCGAGGGGGTGGGTGGGATATTACCACACCACTCCACGAGGACTGCTGAAGGTGAATCTGTTTCTGTACCTGAGAAAGCCGCCGGTGCAGCTGTGCAGGTGTTCATTGTGGGAAGGGAAAAAATGTGAAGAATAGTAGCCCTCATGACCTGGTCCAAAGTCCTTAGGAGGGAAAAGGGAGAGATGATGAGAAGGCAGAGCAATATAAGTGGAGCACAAGCAGGGTGAAATATGATAGCGGGGGGGCGCAGGAGGGGCTAGCCAGCCAGACAGGGAGTGTGAAAACAGGTAAAAATCAAAACATTCCCCACCAAGATCAGAAACCATGATCTGGTATAACTAAGCCTATAACTAAACACACAGGTACAAAATAAGGTATAAGGGAGAGCCCCAAGTAACAGTGCAGTCAAACCACGAGTCAGAAATACACTTGCAACTTAACAGCAATCCAGGCTAAAATGAGATACAGTAAAAACAGGGTGAAGTATGTAGTGAAACTAGACATATATCAGTTAAAGTAATGTGAAAATATAGCCTCAGTGTCCTGAGATTCAGATCGGCATGATAGGCACAGAACGATCACATTCTGTACGCCGACTGACAGAACACCAGCTGTGGTGGAGGGAAAGATAGCACTGGTTGCCGGACACACACCACTCTACGAGGACTGCTGCAGGTGAATCTGTTTCTGTACATGGGAAAGCTGTCGGTGCCACTGTGCAGAAGTTCGGTGTGGGGAGGGCAAAAATGTGAAATGTGAAGGGTAGTAGCCCCCGACCTGGTCTGAAGTCCTTATAGAGACTTGTTTAAAAACTCATGCCTGTGTTTGCAATGTTGATCCATTCTTTCTTATTCAGAGTTTGGACTGATAGACTAGAAGTCAGATAAATAATTTAATGTTTATATTTGCACTCATGCCTTTGTGATAGGGCAAATTTATGGTGGTAATTTGATATGAGACACACAGCTAAGCCATTCCAAAGCAAACAATATTCTAAAATTGATTAATGTGAGTGTGGGCATTATATTTAGTAGCAAAGCAAAGTCTTATCTTGGAGTTAGAGAAAACAAGGACACTGAATCGTGGTGACAGGGCTTGGCGCTTACTGCCAGGGTGGTTAACTCAAACTCCACAAGAAACAACAAGTACTGTATGCAGATACCATCAGTTAGTGTGAAAAGAAAGTGTCTGATCCCTGATGAAGACGCAGTGCTGAGGTGTTTGAGCAATGTTTTTTTTTTTAATTAGGTATGCTTGCATTTTGCTGTAATGTAATTGGCATGTTGCAATTTAAGCTATAGCTTTGGACGGTAGCTTGTGATGTGAGCTACTGAGGAACAGCTTCCTGCAGAATGGCTTCTCTACTATGGCCACTGTGACTAGGGTGACAAGGGAATTAGGGCAACTGGGAAATAAGGGTGACTGGGAAATAAGGGCGACCCTACCTGAATAGCAACCACATATTTTTGCGCGTGCCTGTGACAGAATTCACTCTGCAGGCAGAAGGGCCATAGCACAGGACACCCCCCCATCTGCCAGCACGGACGAGAAGCAACAACCGCACCCCCCGACCCACCATTTCTCGCAGACCCCACCCCTCCCGCACAGCATGCACTGACAGCCACAGACTGGTGAAGTGCATGGGTGGACAGGCTGCAGGCAAGCCACTCCCATAGCGAGTGCCAGCACAGCGCCACCGTCGGCACCTTGGTAGACAGCTGACGTGGGTTCGAACACCACGGCCGGTACAGACATCTGCAGTGCCATACACAGTACAATGCCACATCAGGTATAGGACACACAGCAGTACTTCACCAGACGATGTTGAGTCTGTCAGCGGTTGCAGGCACCAGGGACTACGCCACAGTCACAATGCCATCACAGCACGGGTGCAACAGTGGACACTGGAGACCACGCCAGACATGTGGCCGTACAACACCTCCACGCCTGCTCACGCTGCACAGCATTGGAGGCCATCATCTATGCCATTTTGCTGTACCGCCACACTGACTAATGCGGATAAGGGGGCATAACGGCAGGCAACATGCGATTTTGCCAGCAATGGGGGTGGGCGGTAGGTGTAGCAGACAGGTACGGGACTACACTATAAGCCCTTAGAGGGGGATGGGGCACAACAGACAGGTGTCACTCCAGAGAAGCCAGTGAGAGATGGCTATCACTACCTATCTCACAAGCCAAAAGGAGAGACTGCTCCTATCCCACCGTGGGTACATGTACCACAGGGGATGAGGAAAAGTGTGGGAAGGTATAGTGGAGGTGTGTGTGCAGGGCCACAGACATGCATGCCCTGCATGGGCACACGCCATTGTCGACCATGTGGTGTACACTGGATGGCCACACAAGCACACCCTGGATCCAGAGGAGGTCAGTGTCCGGGGTGTGATGGTGGGTGTGTGGGAGCGCGCACGGATGAGCCTGGAGAGCACAACCCAGGTCATTGTGCAGGCCATGGGTTGGGTGTCAGATGCCATCGCCGGCAGGCTGCCTGTCATGCCCCTGATGTGCCACATGGTGCAGTGTGTGCACCAAGCCACAAGGGGCTATCCCACTACACCTGGCAGTGTGACCGAGCTCGCCCTGCCACAGGCATATACCATCACATGTGACGGGGCACAGTTCCTGCAGTATGTCAGTGGCCCTGCAGGAGACCGCATGCTCATATTCTCCACACAGCATGAAATGACGTCCCTGTCTGGTTGACAGAACTGGTTTCTGGATGGCACCTTTCACACCACACCACCACTGTTTGGGCAGCTCTGTTCTGTCCATGACTTGCGGTCCAGATCAGTCCTGCCATCTGTGTACCTAATGATGTGTACACAGATGGAGCGCACCTACACAAGGGCGTTCACGGAACTGTGTCGGCTACTGTGTGGTGCACAGCCGCAGTCCACGCTCATGGATTATGAGCATGCTGCCAGGCATGCCTTCACTGCTGTCTTCGAGGGCACCATCATGCGGGGGTGTTTCTAACACTTCTGCCATGCTGTGTGGTGTCATGTGCAGGGCAGTGCAGCACTACTCGAGTGGTACTCCATGGATGCGGAGTGTGCATTGCAGGTCTGCATGCTCCTTGCACTTACCTTTGTGCCACCGGACAATGTGGCAACATGTATGCAGAGCTAGTGGACATGTCCTACTACCAGGTGAACGAAGTAGTCCTGCATCCTCTGCTTGACTACATGGAGGACACCTAGGTTGGGCACCCAGTGGGACGTACTGCACGGCATCACCGACTATTTCATGTGTCTATGTGGAACATGTATGAGGTGACACGCAGTGGGCAGGCATGGACGAACAACGTGGTGGAGGGCAGGCACTGGGCCTTTAACACCCAGCTTGGTGCCAGTCACCCAAAAATCTGGTGGTTCCTAGACTGCCTCATGGAGGAACAGTGGCTTACCACTGTGCGCATGGAGCAGCTCGTCTCCAGTGTAGGGAACAGAAAGCCTAAGAAGTCCTACAGGGACCTCACACGCTGCATTGCGGCCATAGTGGTGGAGTACAATGTGCGCAGCAGCATGGACTACCTAAGGGGCCTTGCACACAACTTCCAAATGCAGGTGTAGTCCACATGAGTTCCCTCCACCGCACCTGGCTGCCCATCCATTCGGACACATGCAGCCTACCCAGTCCACCTCTGTGCTGTGCATCTGTTATGCTAGCCTGTTCACCCATCCTCTTTGTGCCCCCTCCCATGCACTGCCCCAGTTGCCAGTCCTGTGCCCCTACACTCTGGCTGCCAGCCCTGCACCATGTCTAGTCACCGATTCCTCTTTGCCTGCACATCTCTGCCCACCATGCATGTGGTCCCCCATGCCGTGGGGCGATGACTGCCTGCACCTGGCCACCTGCCCACAGATGTGACACAGGCACTGCCAGACATTGCCATGCACTGTCACTGCTTTCTGTGCCCTGCTGGCCTCATGGCCCTCCAATGTGTGCCCATCCATGTCTCCGTCCCCCCGTACACCCTGCCCTCCACACCGTTGTTGTTCCATGTGTCCACTGTCCTTTGTGTGTGTGTGTGTGTGTGTGTGTGTGTGTGCTGCTCCTTGCCCCTCCGTCCGTCATTGTGCTTGCTGTCTGTGTGCCCTTCATGTCCACTACTGGTCACCCGTAGTGCATACTCTGTTGTCCCTTGTTTCCCTGTGGTGGTGTGGTAGCTTTTTTCTTTTTTTATAATGGCTGTGGTTGCCGTTTTGACACGTGCTGACCTTGCTTTGCTGCCATTCCTGTGGTCACTCTTTTGCCATAGCCCTTGTGCGAGTCACCCTTCTGAGGTCACCCTCTTCACATAGAACCATTTTGGACATTGTGGAATGGAACCAATGAATTGCAGTACTTTATCTTACATTATAGCAGTATACCAGCTAATTTCTTTACACACTTACAGAGTGCATCTGTGTGTTTGTTGTTTATTTGAGTAGGAGTTGGATGCAAAAATCAAACTAGGGGTTAGTAGCTCCATATGCCACTATCACAATTTAAGTGAAATTTAAGCTCATTGAGAATTAGCTCCATTTTCCTTAACAAAGACATGACATAGAAACATAGAAATTGTTGGCAGATAAGGACCGCTAGGCACATCCAGTCTGCCCAAAACCCCGACACTAGTTTGTGGCCTCTGACCGTAAATGGTCAATGGCTTTTCACCCCACCATCCCATCTCAAAGGTACCCTTATGCCTGTCCCATACATGTTTAAAACCCTCCACTGTACTCACCCCCACCACCTCCTGTGGCAGTCTGTTCCATGTGTCCACCACCCTCTCCATGAAGAAAAACTTGCACACATATTTCCTGAGCCCACCACCTTCCAATTTCATATCATGCCCCCTCATTTTTGTATATCTCTTATATCACGGACCTTCCTAAGATGATAATGCCCTGTGGGAGAAGTTAAGGCCTAAAGCATTACTGAAGGCCTGAAATCTCACAAGGGACATTATGGCCCAGAAAGGCCCAAGAATGAGGGCTTTATACAGAAATGCCCAGCATCAGGTTAAATCATGTCACTCAGTATCTTGAGTTAGGAACAGTCAAGAATAGTCAGGGCCGTCACTTTGTACTTGCCTGTCTTACAACTTGCCTGCTGACTGCTAGACCCTACAAGCTAAAGAGCTTGTAGAGGCACACCAATGCACAGCACTGTTTCTGTACAGTGTCACCTGGTGACTATTTAACAACCATGCAAATGATGTATATATTTTTTTATTTAAAACAGAGACACCAGGTGACACCAAACATTGCAACTTGTAGACATCATGACAACAATATCTGAATACTTTTAAACATAATGGAGCATGACACTGGGCACCACCGTTGCTATTATAAGATTTATATTTTATTCTTAAATTGTCTAAAACTGTTAAAACTCATTTAGATGTTGTTAGTTTCTCTGTAGTGAGCATGGCAACTGATGGAATGATATTTACTTATGCATTCTTCAAGCATTTACTAGCCAGTAATACATGTTTTCTGGACTATTCAGCTAGCAGCATTTAGTATATGACACTCATAAAACATAAGTGGCCGAACATGGGGGGGGGGGCACTGTGGACATGGCTCTACCAATTTTTTTATGGCATTCCATGTGCCATGAAAGTGCACAGATCTATTCTCAGACAATGCCCTGTGGAGTTGCTACCTAAACTTCAGCACTTTCTTTACTGTGAGCTACAGACCCACTCAAGTGTTACTTGATCATTGTACCATGATGTTATGTGACCTAATGTATGTTTATGTGTTACCTTGATATTTGTACCATGATGTTACAGTATGTAACAAAATCTATGTTGTTGTGAAATGTCAAGAAGTATTGTAACTGTACTGTTTGATGAGGAACCTTTGCAAATGAGCATCTTGCTCAAAGGTGTATATCTGAACAATAAAATAAATAAATAAATAAAGTGGTAGGGCCTGGCTATCAGTTTTTGCAATTATGGTAATGTACAACTGGGGAGGACATTGCCTTTAAAATGCAACATGTGCAGTAAGCAGTTCTTACTAATCGCTCAATTTGTGGCTTGCAGGGTATCAGCAAAATTTTGGAAAGTGAAGGCCAGAGCAGGTGTTAATGGGGGTTGGCTAGGGTCATGGCCTTCTCAGTTAAGACACAGTGGTCAAACTTTAAGCCAGGCCTTTAGGGGGCACCAAGGCACTAGGCACAGGGAGATACTGTCAGGCAGGGAGAGTAAGTTACTCCTCATATTACAAATGTGATGGAAAAAAATATAATGGTGTCATTGAATGCACTGAATCGGTGGAGGGGGAAATTTTCCCCTTACATTCTGGCCCTAACACTTTCAAACCCATCCACCACCTATGCGACAAATGCTTTATAATGTTCTGTAACAAATTGTGCTTGCAGCGTTATTACCTTAAGGAACTTGCGACTGATTAAAACTAATGTTGTCAATGGTTGAAGAAGTGGGGCTACACAGAGAGTTGGTTTTAAAGACCCAGCAGAAAGAAAACAAAAGGAGAGGAATGTACAGACACAGAACAGGGGGCAAACAAACCTGAAGTGGAAATGTTGCATTGATTCCCTTTCCTTTCCCTTTATATAATGAAAACCCAGTCTAAGGGCTTTTAAAGTGCTAACAGCAACAACATCATGCCAAAAGTGTTATTAATTTTTAAAAGTAATCAGTTATTACATTTTCTTTCTGATGTATTTATTACTTTTTCTTTCTGATGTACTATTCTTTTTCCATTTTCTTAGTGGACAGTTTTTTTACTTGATAATATTAGGCTTAATGTAAAGAGAAATTCTTTACATGTAGACCGACATGTCTTGTTCTATTCCTCCTTATACAACATTAGCATTGTGACTTCACTTATGGTGCCTTTACAAGTCACTGATCTGTCAGCAGGTGACTGTCTCTTCTTGGTTTGTTGTGATGTCACAGATGGTAAAGTCACAGCCCTCATGATGTATGGGCTGGAACAGACCTACAATAGCTACAGTATGTCACCCTCCAGGTAGATTATGGTTCCACGCATCACTCCAAGTATTATCAGGTAAAAAGTGTCTAATTAGCAAAAGAGAAAAGAAGAAAAGACTTCAGATATAAGAAGTTTTAGTTCACTAATTTCAAGCAGTGCATTAGCTCCTTAAAGAACAATGCCAATAGATTTTGTTTCCACATTACTGGTAAAAATGTATTACTAATTAGGCCATGGGTACCAAAAGAATTTGTTCAGACTTACCATAGGTGTACATTAATATGTTTTGCTTGGTGCTTTCCTTTTCCTGATTTCTCAGATTCCTCCCATCCTGATGTTGATGTCTAGGTCAAAAGTATTGAATTACAAGGGTTGATAAAAATGTTTGTGGCCTGACACAGAAAGAAATGCAGTATGAACCTAGTATAGAGATGGGCGAAGTGGCCCCAATTCACTCCGTGAAGTGATTTGCGGAGTGAAGGCGAATTCGCAGAGTGATCCACAATGTAAAGCAGAGTATTTCGCACTGTAATGGGTAACTTGAAGTCCATTGAAAACAATGACTTCGCATTACTCCGCCTTCCCAAACCACTACCCCACCAATTATTAAGGTGAAGTACATTGAAAACAATGTACTTTGCCTCACTTCACCTTGTTTTTAAGCTACAAAGGTGAATTTTGCAGTGATTCATGGGATTTCAGGTCACATGGGCTCTAGATTGTTCTGCACAGCCTCAGTTTGGGGTAGTGTGTGTAGGAAGCTGTAGGAAACAATTTGTTCTGAGAGCTCTCTGCGATTCAAACCTTATAAAAGCTGCTAAAAAAGCCTTTTTGAGTCGTGTTTTTTGCTGAAACTTTAATTCATTGATTATAGGAAACCCTCCTGTGCTCATATCTTTGAGCGTTTATTATTTGTGTGTGTATTTTGAATGTTAATGTACAACATTCAGTCTGTGTACTGAGAGACAGTGGAAGTATGCTTTGGGGGAGGGGCATATCTGTGGTGTAGGTAGATTAACTTGGAGAAAAAGGCAGTGCTTTCTGTTTTGGTGATATTTCTTGCATAACTGTGTTAATGTACACACAGTAATATTTTCAATAATTCTTGCCATTTTTTTGCTGATTGTTGTGGTGCAGCAGTGCATAATTTTAGTTTGTTTAAAATATGTGGTTATTATTGTATCACTCGGTTATGGGAGTGCGCAACCATGGAGGGATTTAAGAAGGCTTTGAAAACCTTTTTATAGCAACAGGCATGTAGGGACTGATGAAATGATGATACTACTGATTTTATATGATGTGTTGTTGATGTCTTATTTGTGATTTTAATTTGTAAGTTGCCTTGGTATTTGAAAGGCGCCTACAAAAATAAAGCTTATTATTATTATTATTATTACTGAAGTTTTTAATTTGCTACGCATTACTTAGTGTGTGTGTGAGTATGTGTGTGACAAGTGTCATCAAGACAGACACCTTTCATTGTGCCACATAATAATTTCAGCAATGTGAACCTGCTAGCCACTGCAGCTGTGTGATTTTTTTACTTCTTTGTGGTATCTTTACTGGTACTAGTACTAGTGACTGCTACTGCAGCAGTGCAGTACACTGCCCCCCTCCCCATGGCTCGCCACAACCAGCAAAGGAATTCTTTTCCAGATTTGAATTTCTGATGGTGAGCACTGGTTAGGTGTTGTGCCTTTGTGTCTGCATCTCTTCAGTGCACAGCACAATCTTAATCTGTCTGTGCATTTGCATCTCTTTAGGGCCCAATCTCTATCTGTAAATTAAGTCACAGTTGTTTCTTTGGCTTCCCTTCAGAGTACTGAACAGGTGTGGTACATAATTCTGCATGAACATTGTACTCATTAATATGTGTTTTTAAGTCGACCATCATCACGAGTCACTCGTGATTCAAATCACGTTCTTCTTCATCATGGTCACAAATGCAGTCATAGATCACTATTCAAGATCACGTCATGAATCACAAGTCAGGGAGTTTGTGCTACAGCTCATTGGGGAAGTACAGCCGTAGGCATTTGTGTTCCCAATACAGTTCCACATTGTCTATCTCACACCGTCGAAACCGAATCACATTCTTCATCATCACAGTCACAAATGTAGTCATAAATCATGATTTACGATCATGTCACGAATCACAACACAAATTTTTTGACTAGTTACTTGGATGTGTAACCCCCCTGTAAATGGGGGTTCCCAAAAAGTCTTCCAGGAGCTTGCTTGAATGCTCCAAGCCTGCATGGTGTTTGGCGTTTAAGCCATTTATCTGTGAGTGCTTTTAGAGCCTCTGGTACTGTCTCTTTAAGAGCTGTCTGCTTGCAGACATAATTCATTTCTATGGGGGGACTGTGTGTTTCCCTGCTTGAGTCCCACTCGAGCTGCTGCCAAATTGCTCCATTTCTGCCATCGCTAAGTGGGCAGAGTGAGCACTTTTCAAAGATGTAACTGTTTGCCAGAAATCATTTAGAGTAATAACGAAAATACAGTTTGTCTAACCTGCTTTTCTTTGCAGTCAGAACTGTGTTTGCCTAGCCCTCCACTCTGGTTTTGAACTGCTGAACTGAACCAATCAGTGTGGGGGGACCTTTGAAATGGAGCCTGCTGCTGGCAAATCAGAACTTGGACTCTCATTGTGGAGCCAGCCACCTATGTACTGTATGGCCAATGCCTCTGGGAATTGTAGTTTGGACTTTGACGCCTTTTTGCACCAACAGGGGGAGTCTGATTGTGAGTGACAGCCAAACCAGCCAACTGAATGGGGAGGAAATCAAAGGAAATGCCCAGCTCTGTCTACTGGAAAGTGAGATGAGTTGAGACAGTGAAGAGAGAAGGAACTATGAGCTTCTGCACTGTATAGTTTCACACAGGAAGCGGATACGGTCTGCAGCCTGTGCACGAGCCTGTTTGGACTGAATCTGACCTGTGAGGAGAATCAAGGAGATCTGAAGAGCAGCAACCAGGCTCACCCTGTAGAAGACTGGAGAAATTGCTGAATTGCGCTGGGTCTGTCAGGAACTGAAGTTGCTGTGTGTTCTCCTTGGTATCGTGCAGTAATTGCGATTGGGATAGAGAAGCAGCCTGCCTGGTATAGTACTTTCCTTTTACATATAAATGTGTGTAGTGCTTGTGGGGAATCGAGTTTCAAATCCCCTGTACAGTGAATTGAGTGCATGAAGCTGGAAGTAAACACCAGCTTAATCCAGACTGCATCCATTTGCTCTACACTGCAGTGGGGTCCAGTCACAAGGACCTTGTCCACATGGTCTAATCCTCCTGGCAATCCAGGACAATATGCCTTCCATCCAGTTCCCAGCATTGAGTTTGTGAGTACAAAGCAGGGTAGCTCCCTACCATCTGTTTGTCAAACTGCAAGTGTGTCATCTAATTGTTGCTTTTTTTTCATTTCTTCATGAACTGAGCCAACCGGCTCCAGATTACAATTTGGGTATTGTGCAAGTGCTTTTTTCCATCACAGGGCCACAACCAGCTGCACCGATCCTGGCTAGCCCACTCCCCATCCTGGGTACCCAGTGAAAGTGACAATTTGGGACTCTGAATATGCACACAGTACTGTGATTATTAATGTGTTTAACCTAATTAACCTGATTTCCCCGTCCTTGTTACAGCTCCTTAAATAAATCAGATCTGTTTGTTTGAGCAAAGTTACACTGAATGAGGTATTCGTTTATGTTAAAGTATTGTACTGTGGTTTTTGCACTGTAGCATCTTGTTTTACAGGGGGTCTCCAGAGTCCAGTCGACAGAGCCAGTCCTGGGGGTAAGTGTACATTGTGAAGATGTTCCTGATGCATTGTGTGGGCCACTAGAGGGAAGAAAGGGGGGTTACAGTGTCCCAGAGGGCTGTGACCAAGTTAGTTTAACTACTGCAAACCCTGACCTCTGGGTGGAGGCACTCGCCATTGGACCTAGGCCCCTCACCCTGTTAGTAGTTAAGCAGGCAGGGGTAGTAGCCCTTGGGATAGTGCCACTTAGGGGTTACATATGTATTGTATGCATGTTTTGTAGTATCTTTCCAGGGTTCACCACCCTGCCATTGTACTAATTAATGAACATTTTTAAGTCGGGGAGTTTGTGCTACAGCTCATCAGGGAAGTACAGCCATAGACATTCATGTTCCTTCCTGTACAGCATGTGAGTTACAGTACTGTAAGTAGTGGTGGGTGTAGTGGCCTCAATTTGCTCTGTGAAGTGATTAACTGAGTAATGTGGAATCCGCGGAGAACTCCACAATCTGAGGTGGAGTACTTCGCTTCATACTGAGGAACACGAAGTCCATTGAAACCAATGACTTTACGTTATTCTGCCTTCCCCAAACCACTTCTCCACCAATTTTAAGGTGAAGTACATTGAAATCAATGTAATTCACCTGATGTCCCCCTGTAAATGAGCTCCAAATGAAATTCTGCAGTTATTCATGGGATTGCAGGTCACATGGGCTCTAGATTGTTTAGCACAGCCTCAGTTCTGGCCTGGGTAGTGTGTGTGCAGTGGTAGCTGGAGACAGTTTCTTCTCAGAGCTCTGTGATTCAAAACCTCTAAAAGCTGTTTAAAATGCAATTTTGAGTAGTTTTTTTTACTCAAAATTTAGTACATCGATTGTAGGAAACCCTTCTGTGCTCATATCATTGAGTGTTTATTTAACCAGGACTAGCACACTAAGCAGAAAGCTTTTTTTACAGGTGTGACCTGGGAGCACAGGGAAGTTAAGTGACTTGCTCAGGGTCACACAGTATGCAAGTGGAAGCTGTGAGGTTCAAACCCAGGTCTGCTCTGCTGGATGTTACCAGATTTGCAGCTCAGAGCCTTAAACCACTGCACTATACGGCGGATTTTGAATGTTAATTTAGAGCAGTCAGTCTGTGTACTGTGAAGTGTGCTTTGGGGGAGGGACGTATTTGTGGTGTATGTAGATTAACTGGGAGAAAAAGGCAGTCTTTCTGTTTTGGTTATATTTTTCTTCTATAACTGTGTTAATGTAAACACAGTAATATTTTCAGTAATTCTTAAAATTTTTTTGCTGATTGTTGTGCTGCAGAAGTGTATAATTTCAGTTTGCTTAAAACATTTGGTTATATTACTAAAGGTTTTCAATTTGCTACACATTACTTGCAGTGTGTGTGCGATGCATGCCATTAAACCTCACAGCCTAACTCTATGTAATGTACTATACTGTATTATTCATCTGTTACTTGATATTTGCTGTATTTCTCTGTCTCCCACCTTGTACTACTTGTACCCGGGTTGCACCTGGAAATGAGCCTTGGCTCAGTGTGCGTTCCCGGTCACCAGTTTTAAATAAATAAATATAATCAGACACCTTTTATTTTGTTACAGAGTAATTGCAGCAGTGTGAACCTGCTATCCACCGCACCTGCATGAATTTCATATGCTGCTTTGTGGTATCTTTACTGGTAGTGGATTGTGACTGCCATGCACTAAACTGCCAACTGGCAAAATTTATTCCTTTCCAGATTTGGATTTGTGACTCGTGAGCACTGGTTAGGTGTTGTTGTGAGTTTTCATATGCATCCCTTGAGTGTGCAGCACAATCTTAATCTGTCTGTGCGTTTGCATGGCACCATTAATTCTGGGAGACTGCATTTCTTGTTACCCTCTCATTTCACTTTGTCAGCACTGGGGAATTTTCTGGACACAAGACAGTAGCATTCTGGGGATGCACATTAATTCTGGTGACTCTGTGTGTGACCTGACCACTGCGTGCATGAGTGAGTGCACCATTAATTCTGGGAGACTTTGCATTTCTTGTTACACTCTCTTTTCACTTCATCAGCACTGGGGAGTTTTCTGGACACAAGACAGTAGCACTTTGGGGATGCACATTCATTCTGGTGACTGTGTGGGTGGGATGCTGAAAATGTTGTTGTCACTCCACCTTACTTCGCATTTATGGCAGAATGACAACACGAAGTAATAATAACAGGGCAAAGTGAGCCTTTCCTGTGGGGCACTCTGCATAGCGAAGTTCCAACACAAAGTGGCCACTTCGCATTCACTTCGCCAGCAGATTTTCAATTTGCTGCATCTCTAACCTAGTATTATTTTCAATGTATAGTTACTGTAATATAAATAGAATATGACCAGCTGGTATAATGATCAAATACTTTCTTTTGTAGGTACATGCCAACGTTTGATAGTTGATGATCATTTGAGAATGGAGAAAACTGAGATCAGAGAATCATCAAGTACCTTTATATCAAAGGAATGACTCCAATGCAAATCCAGAAGGATACGGTCAACACACTTGGGACAGTAGCTCCTTCATTTTCAACTGTCAAGAAATTAATTTAAGTGTGGCAGAAGTGTTGAAAATTATTCCAGGTCAGGGCATCCAAGGGAGGTGACCACTGAGGAGAACATTGATGCAGTCCATCAAATGGTGACAAAAGGCAGATGAGTAACTATACAGCATGTAGCCAGTACCTTGGGCATTAGTTTTGGGGCAGTACAATCAGTCTTGACTGAAAACCTGGGCATAAGCAAAGTGTCAGCGAGATGGGTGCCAAGAATGTTGATACCCGATCAGAAACAAGCCAGAAGGGACATTTCAAGCCAACTTCTTGAACAATACAAGAGGGATCCAGCAAACTTTATCCATTGTATTGTAACAATGGATGAAACCTGGGTTCAGCATTTTGATCCAGCGTCTAAACAGAAAAGCAAGCAATGGAAACATCATGTGTCTCCAAAACCAAAGAGGTTCAAGCAGGCCATCTCAAGTGGCAAAATCATGGCCTCAGTCTTCTTGGATTCTAAAGATGTGATCATGATTGATTATCTTGCAAAAGGAAAGACAATAACTGGTGAGTACTATGCTGAACAACTGTGCCCACTGAGAGAAGCCATCAAAGCAAAACTCCATGGAACATTGAGACGAGGTGTTTTGTTCCTGCAAGGCAATGCTTTACCCCACACAATACAGGTTGCAGTGACTGCTGCAACACAATGTGGATATGAACTGCTTCCTTGTCCACCCTACTCACCAGATCTTGCTCCTTCAGACTTCTACTTGTTCCCAAAACTGAAGGTTGAACTCCATGGAAAGAGATTTACTGATGACGAAGAGGTGATTGCTGCTCTGGAGGGGTTTTCTGGGGAGGGGTCATGGCATAGATTTCTACCATGAGGGGATAACAATGCTAGAATGATGCTGGACTAAATGTATTGAACTGAAAGTAGACTATGTTGAAACATAAAATAATAATAGGCTCATACTGCATTTCATTCTGTGTCAGACAGAGTTTTTTGATTGACCCTTGTATTTCTACATCCATCCCTTTAGGAGTAACATTTTTAAGAATTTAATGGTACATTATGTTATAGTAAAATCATTACATTTCGTTTTTTATACCAAGGGGTTAAACTGCCACTTTATGGCAACAGGAAAACTATGCCTTGACCGCCGTAGCAGCATTTTGTTGCAGTGCTGATACAATGGTGGCAAATATACTCTACAGTGGTGCAGTTCAACATTATTTTGATTTAATAGAGATAATTTTTTTTTACAAAAAAAATATCATAAACATATCCCAAAAAGCAAACCCATATGCCTTTTCTTTATTATTGCTGATGATCTTCAAGGACTATTTGTTTTCCCATTTTAATCATGAATTGTTCAATCTATAATCTGTTTGACTGGATTGTGCTTTTACTTTATATTTTAGCAATGTGTGTAGGCATTGCTTCTCACCCTTTGTGATCCTCAGAGGACACTCTTAAAATGAAATGTTCCATCTCAGCAAGCCTTTCCTAATGAAAGAACTCAAAATCAATAAAAAAATAAAATGAAACTGTTCAAGGACACCATTTTGAACTGTGCAGCTTTCTCCAGTGATAACATTTTAGAAACAAACTGGATAAAGTGATCAAAAAAAGTGAAAAAAGCAGCATATAGAAGAGATGAAGGGCTAAGCATCCTAGTCTCCAATCATTTAAAATACACACAACACTGTAAAGAAAACTAAAGCAGCAAAAGCTGCAGCACTCAACCTCCATGAATGTGGACATATAAAAGATGCTGTTACTCCAATGCTAGAAAGACAACCAAAGTAGCAAATACAGCAGCACTCTCCCTCCATATCTGTGGACTGTAAAAGATGCTGATACTCCAATGCTGGAAAGACAAGCTCAGCAAAAGCCACAGTACTCACCTTCTGTGTCTGTGGACACAAAGATGTTGATATTCCAATACTGGAAATGACAACCAAAAACACAAAAGCTGCAGTACCCACCCTCTATGACTGTGGACATATGAAAGATGCTACTATGCCAATGCTGGAAATTTAATTTAATTTAATAACTTTTTATTTAAACTGGTGAGCACATTGGCAAACTGCCATTTTTTACAGCAGCCAGTGTACATAAAACACTAGACAAATACAGTTAAAACATTACATAAAACATGAACAATTAGGATCCTGCAGTAAAACATTGTAGAATCTGTATTTAAATGCATTCAGGTTGGAAACTACTCAAAACAGACTGGGGCAGGTTATAATAATAGGTAATTGCTTGATATTTAAAAGATCTTTGACCAAAAGATGAGATGAACCAGGGAATAGAAAAAAAAAACTGAATTGGGACCTAGTGTAAAACCTATTAATACTTCTTGGAAATGTCTCAGTCACTGTACTAGGCATCAAACCTAACACTATATTGTGAAAAAAAATTGACGCTTTATATTCAATGTGTTGTTTAAGTGGAAGACATCCCATAGACTTATATAAGAAGCAATGATGAGTAGAACCTGTCATACTTGTTGCAAACCTACCGTTGGTATTATAATGTATATCCCTCTTTACAAGACACTGGTTAGGCCCCATCTGGAGTACTGCATGCAGTACTGGAGGCCATATCTTCACAAGGACATTAACCAAACCGAGGCAGTCCAGAGAAGGGCAACCAAAAATGGTGCAGGGATTGCATCAAAAAACATACGAGGACAGATTAACTGAACTCAATATGTATACCCTAGAGCAACAGAGGGATAGAGGTGATATGATTGAAACATTTAAACACCTTAAGGGCATTAACAAGGTGAAAGAGTCTAACATGTTTCAATATAAGAAAAATAGCAGGACAAGAGGACACAGCATGAGATTAGAGGGAGGCCAATTAAGAGGTAATGTGAGGAAGTTCTTCTTCACAGATAGGGGGGTTGTGGATGCTTGGAACAGCCTACCTCAGGAAGTGGTGGATATGAATGCAGTGCAGGGCTTTAAGCAGGCATGGGATAGGCATAAGGGAGCAATACAGATGAGTATGAATAGATAGGCCATTGACAGAGCAAAGGCCGATGGCACATTCATAAGGTAGAACAATAAATGGGCAGACTGGATGGGCCTTGCGGTCCTTATCTGCCATCAACTTCTATGTTTCTATGTTTCTATTTAATCTATTAAAGAGTTGATGACATGTTCAGGAGAACTTTAACAAAACCTAATATTTAGACACAGTCCAGCTTGTATTTCCCATTAGTACTGTATTCCTCCTACCCATTATTTATTACTGTGGTCATTTGTGTGAAAACAGGAAGAGTTTGTCTATTCCTGCTGCATTCTCCCTACCTGAAATCATAAAGTGCTGCTTGTGATATCACAGTTACTCCCATGGCAACAGATTGTGATGTCACAACAGAGAATTATGACTTGAAGTAGGGGGTAAGCTACACAGGCAGATGGACTCTAAAGGAGCCTTAAGGGATAAAGATCATATATTCATGCAATGTTCCTTAGTAATAAATAATGGAAGAAGAAATATATAAAATATAAATGGAATGCAGACAGAATTATACCTAATTATTATGCTTTTACAGTTTTCTTAGAGGCTTCAGCAGCTCTTTAAACAATTTATCAGTCAGGGAGAAATAAAAAATATTGGCATAGTCAAACTTTGAAAGTAATAGACTTTCTGTCAATAATGTATGGGATGCTGGGACCAGAAACTGATTTCTCCTATACAACATACCCAACCCATTGTGAATTATTTTAATTAACTGAACAATGTGGGTCTCTAACATAAAACATTTATCTAAATAAATCCTTAAGTAACAAACTATCAAGATACTCAGTTCAATTTCTCAATAAATCAACAATTTGAAAGTCATAAGAGGAAGACTTACAGGGGGGATGGGGGATTTAATAATAACTTGTGGGACAAGAACCAATTGTGAATATTGTTAAAGTCCCTTTGAAGTGTTTTTTTTTTAAACAGTAAAGGTCCTTATCTGAATTGAGGATGACTGCATCATCTGTGTATATAATTAAGTTAAAATTAGTACATACTGTGGGCATTAAATTCAAAAACAAGGAAAATAACAAGGGGGCTAGAATACACCCAAGGGGACTCCACATTGAATCTCCTTAAATGTAATTGAATCCCTTCAATAATAGTACAATGGGATTTCCCCTTGTAAGTAAACTCTAACCAGGAAACTGAATCCACTGAGAAACCCTGTTTAGCTATAATATATAAAAGAAGTTTGTGATCAGCCTGGTCAAAGGCCTTGGTGAGGTCCATGAAGACTGATGCCACATAGAGCCCCTTATCCAGGGCCCCATGGACATAGTCCATGAACTCCATCAAAGCCATCTCAGTATTATATTTAGATCTAAACCCATGCTGTGTCCTAGTCAGGAGATTATACTTCAACAGGTGTTTGTTTACTTGGTCAAAAGCAATACTTTCAAAAAGTTTTGACAAAGGAGAAAGTTAGGAGATTGGTTGCTAGTTTGGGAAAAAGTACTTTTTTCCTGATTTATGGACTGGTTTGATGAGTGCTGATTTTCAAAATTTAGGAGAAACCCAGTGAAAGACAGAATAATTAAATGAGTTAAGGGATCAGAAACAGAGTGACAGGCCTTTTTGGTAAGCCGATAATCAATTTGATCTAAACAAATAAATGGATTGGGATTCATTTTTAAAATATAATCCATGACCAAAGATGGCAACAAAGATTTGAAATAAAAAGGAAGGGCACAATCATTGATGTTCAAATGCAGGGGAATTGACTCTTGAGTCTCAGAATTGTTCCTAAAGTCCTCCAGGTTGCCAAAATAATTGTTGAACAGTTTGGCAACCACAACAGGGGAATCAATTAATCCATGATTATATTCAATTGAATTACGAGAAATATTTTTGCTTCTTTCTGTCATTTGATTTAAAGTTTGCCAAACTATTTTAGAATTACCAAGATTAGTTAACTACTGATTTTTTTAAAAAAAGTACATTTTTGCTTTCCTACAAACTGATTTACCTTTGTTCCTAAGCTGCTTATACTGTATACTATATTAGTAAAATCATACATGACAACCAACCTGTAAAGATATTGTGTTGAAATCAAATAGGATCCAGGGATGTACTGCATATATAAGGCACCACTTGTCTCCAGAAATTAATCAGTTGTCTTGCCATTATGTCATGATTTGGTTAAAACACATCTAGATGACTGCTCCCTTGTGTGCACCTCTTATCTCACAAAAGTCAAGATTATTTATTTGTAACATATTTTTTAATGTAAGCAAGCAGCATCCTGATGGACCCATTTCCAGTTGTGACCTTGGTGGGGGAACACAGAACAGGAATCAACAAGGAGATACAATACAGAAATTCCAGTAAAATGAAAAATGAGTCAACATACTGTATGTATAGTCCCAAAGTACATAGGATATTAAATTATAGATTGCTGGAGTGTCCCCGACCAATCACAGTGCAAATTCCAGTAAAATGAAATATGAGTCAACATATGGACAGTCCCAAAGTACATAAAGTATTAAATTACAGATTGCAGGAGTGTCTCTGAACAATCACAGTGCTTCCTTTAGTTGCATATAAAGTACTCATTACAGTAAGAGTATCTCACACACTGAGCCACTGTAATGGGCTTTTCATTGACTGCTCACACTGTCAGCATTTTAAATTAAAAAAATAATGTAATTAGTTTAAAAAGTTAGTGATCTATGATAACTTTACGTGTTCATTTGGAGGACCGCTTATGGATCTGAGAGTGTTGCCTTTTGTGACCATAAGACCACAGAACTGAATGCCTTCAGTTCACAGACCTCTGGTCCTAAGAATGAGCAAGGCAACACTCTTATGTCCATAACATGCCTTCCAACTGAACCCATAAACTTATAATAACTGTCATGGAATAGTACAGAAAGGTCTATATACAAGGCCCTGGAGGGTGCTGATAACACAACATGCACTTTATAACTAAAGGAACAGAGTCACAATTACATATAGACATCACAATATACAGTGGAGAGAACATAAATGTCTTGGAATGATGCAAAGGGAGTATATCCAATCATTTGGAATACCATTCAAAAACGCTAAAACGTGCAATCCCCATGAAGCTTTCATTCTTTAAAACTCTGCTTGCTTGTTCTTTTAAGGAGTCATGCAAGTGATTTCATTAATGGTCACAAACCTGGAGATCGGCTTACCTACCTCTAGATACTGAATAACCCTTGGGATTGACTTCCTGTCAGTAATGTTCCTCTCTTACTGTCCCCTTCACCTATGCTAATCTGTTCATCACCCTTAGCTGCTCTCCTGTCCATTAAATGTTGTACTAATTACCTGTATTGTCAACCTTGGAACATTGTTCCGGATTCTCCCCTTTTCCCTCACGAAAAGACAGAGACCATTGTATGTTGTTGTGCTCAGACTGGCAATTAATTTATTATATATCATAATTCCATTTTCCATCTCATCATCTTTTATTGTTACATCTTTCACAATTGCATTTTATTGCATCTGTATATCAATCTCTGATTATTCCTCTTTCTTCCTCTTCTCGCTCCCCCAGGTGAAAAAGTGGGTGCCTTCTTCTTCTCTTTTCCTGTTAGGTAACAGTGAGAACCAAGACCGCTTTTCCTCCTTCAGCTTCTTCTTCTTTTTTTATCCTATTCCTTTTTCTTTCCCCCCTTCCCTCCTTCACCCCCTTTTCCCCCCTCTCTGCCATCCACCTTTGGCAGTCCAATAACCATCCTACTGGACAATTCTGTCATCCACCTCTGAAAGACCTTCCAAACAGTCCCTTTTTGGTTGTCTTCCCCTCATGTTCTATAGTTCAAGGGTGGGTGGAAGGGATCAAAACTTCAGCAAAAAGTGGTTGAACCACTCCTGTGCTGCCCATTATGTACCTCCTTTAGCCCCTTCCCTTCCTGTTGACTGCCTATTGTTCTGTCTCCCTGTCCCTCCCCTTCCCCCTTCCCCTCTGAGCACACCATCTTCAGGTAAAGGGAAGGGGTGCACCAGGACAACTTGGTCTGCCCCTTAAAGGGAAAACTCCATTGTCCCGGATTCCCCCCTTTTCCCTCACAAAAAGACAGAGACCTCTGTATGTTGTTGTGCTCAGATTGGCAATTAATTTATTATATATCACAATTCCATTTTCCATCTCATCATCTTTTATTATTATATCTTTCAAAATTGAATTTTATTGCATCCATATATCAATCTCTGATTATCCCTCTTTCTTCCTCTTCTCGCTCCCCCAGGTGAAAACCTGGGTGCCTTCTTCTTCTCTTTTCCTGTTAGGTAATGGTGAGAACCGAGACCGCTTTTCCTCCTTCAGATTCTTCTTCTTTTCATCCTATTCCTTTTTCTTCCCCCCTCCTTCCCCCCCCTTTTTCCCCCCATTAACCAGTCTCCAGCTTGCATTGGATGACTGGCTTTTCCCTCAATTTAGGGCATTGTTCCCCCACAACTTAGAGGACCTCTTCCCTTTTCCTTCTCTCTTTTTTTTTTAAATTCCATTTTCTGCATGTCTCCTCCATGCTTCTATAAAACCCATTGTTTCTGTATTAAACATATCTATGGCTAGATCTGACAGGTGCATGCCATTCAACCTGTAAAAATCCTCTACCCACTCTTCCACAGCCCGCAGTATTACATGCCCCCCTATTTTCCTTATCAGTGTTCCTACCATTCTATTCATCTTTCTCCTGGCCCTATCTATCACTCTATGACTGTGTTCATGGCTCCATACCCTTCTTCGGATCATATCCGACCAGGCAAGGCATACCCCCTGCCACCACAGCCATATTTTCTCTAAGTCCCTTTTCACCTGCATGTATGTGTCCACCCATGGCTTTCCCCAATGTCGTTACCTCCCAGATGTACAATAATTAGGTCTGGATTAGGTCGCCACTCTTTCCTTTCTTTCAGGGTAGGAAGCAGTTGTGCCCATCTCATCCCCCAGATGCCACACCAAACCAGCCTACATTTTTTCATCCTGGTATAGCTGTTTTCCCCCAGCCTTTTTCTCAGCTCTCTTTTCTACCCAATAAATGTAGGAGTGACCACAGATCCATGCTTCCATGATCCTCCCTCTTACTGTAGAATTGAAGCAAAATAAATATCTTAAATATGTTCTTAGCTCCCTTTTCCGTATCCCACCTCTATGCCCCTCCCCCAATGTGGTTCTGTATCTATAAAACAAAAACACAGGAGATATGTTAATCTACATATTGCAGAGCTCAAATGTATCTCTTGTAACTGGCAGACCACCAGTGCCCCTTTTCCAACATATTAGTCACCATCTCACCTGCTGCTGCCCACTGAGAAGCAGCCCCTATCCGTAGGGAGTGAGATGAGTAATTGCATGGATCCCCCCCCAGGAATTGCATGCCTTTTTTGAGCATGGCTGTGAATTGATAACTTGTGACCTTTTTTCCATCTCCATGCACAAATAATCTCCCTGCCCTACTCCAGTGCTCTGCGGCGTAAGCCCACAAAGCCTTTACTGGGCATACTGTGTCGTCTACGTGAGTCTTCAGGGTTACTGCACAGCCCTGCCCCCCTTGATCCATCTTTGACCTCTTGATCACGATTTGTATCTCTTTCATCCCCCAGCTTATATCTTCCCATTTCAAACCCCCAGTCTTCATCCTTACTGCCATGTCCCATGGCCTTTCTCACTCTCGTGGCCCCTGTAAACATTACCAGATAAATCGTATGGAGTAGCTGGGCCTCGACCTTTGATCTGCAGATTGCTGGTAATACCCCTTTTAGTTTCACTAGCCACTGCTCCCCTAAGGTTTGAATCCCACAGCCCCCACTTGCATACTGTGTGACCCTGAGCAAGTCACTTAACTTCCTTGTGCTCCCAGGTCGCACCTGGAAACAAGCTTCAGCTTAGTGTGCCTTTCCTGGTTAAACAATTTCCTCTTTCCCCTATTGGTCTTCTACTATCCGTAGCTCTCTGTTTTAACCTACCCCATCCCTGCATCATTCTTCTGATCAACATTGACTTCATCGGGTCCTTCCAACCCTTCAGACTGCAAACTGATATGACCCCTGCTAAATAGACTCCCTTCGTGGTGTGGGCCGTCCCTTTCTGCCATTGCTCTACTGTGAATTTCCCTAACTGTTCCTCCGTAAGTGGCCTACTTACCTCCATGCAGTGTGTTGCCCTGAATGCTTGAAACACCAGCCAGGCCCCCTCGTAGGCCATCAGCGTCCATGGTGCCTGTGAGCTGTGAAACAATAGTTCTGCTCCCTCTTGCCAACGTCCCAGATGTTTGTTGGTATGGGTGACTTTTTCTCCTCTGCTGTAGGTGCCAGCCCCCGGAAATGATCCAGCTGCAGATGGGAAAGGCTGTCAGCCAGAGTACTGTGTACCCCTTCTATGTGTTTGGCCCTGAATGACATGTTCAATTTTAAAGCCCTTAATACCAACTGTCTCAAGACCCCCATGACTGTTTCTGACCTGGCTCCTCTGTTGTTTAAAACATCTACCACTGCCTCATTGTCACACCAAAATGTCACCTTCTGATTCCTCAGCTCTTCCCCCCACACCAGGGTGCAGGCCCAAATGGGCATGAGCTCCAACAGTGTGATGTCTTTTACTTTCCCGCCCCTCACCTAGTCTGCAGGCCATAGTTCTGTGAACCATCTGCACCTCAAATAACCCCCCATACCTAAGCCCCCTGCTGCATCCGTGTAGAGATTGAGGCCTGTGTTATAAACCCAGTCCTCCTGCCAAAAGGAATAGCCATTATAGGTGCTGAGGAACTCCTCCCATACCCTGAAGTCTTCCTTGACTCCTTTTGTCATGTCTACCCAGTGGTGTGGTCTGGTTACTCCTGCTGTGGCCCTTCCTAGCCTTTTGGTGAAAACCCTCCCTGGTCCAATTGCCCTGTATGCAAAATTTAGGTGTCCCATGACCTGTTGCACCTTTCTTAATTGCACTATATTCTACTTGTGTGTACTTGAATCAGCTCCTTTAATGTTAATACTTTTTTGTCTGGCAACCTAAAGACCTCACCGAGGGTGTCTATCTCAATACCCAGGAATTCTAAAACCTTACTGGGACCTTCTGTTTTTTTCCAGAGCCAGTGGAACCCCTAATTCTCTGCATAATTCTTGGAACCTGGCCAACATTCTTTCTGTCTCTCTTCTCCTGTTACCTATTAAAAGGAAATCATCCAAGTAGTGAATGACAGTCTTGTAACCAGTTTTCTCCTGAAATATCCACTGTAAGCAAGTGCTGAATGCCTCAAATGTAGCACATGCTATGGAGCATCCCATCGGCATAGCTTTATCAAAGTAGTATTGACCCCCAATCTTAAATCCCAACAGGTCCCAATCTTCCCTCCTAACTGGAAGCAACCTGAAAGTAGACTCTATATCTGTTTTTGCCATCCAAGCATCAGAAGTTGCTTGGATGATCTAGACCACCTCTTCTAATGTGGCATATGTCACTTTACTATGTTCCTCACTTATAAAATCATACCCCGAGTCCCCTTCCGGAAACGACAGGTGGTGAATCACCCTGAATTCTCCCTGCTGCTTTTTGGGGACCAAACCCAATGGGGAGATTCTCATATTCTGTAATGGAGGAGTATCATAAGGCCCTTCTACTCTACCAGCTGCCTTTTCCTTCTCTATCTTTTGTCTTAAGATTTATTCCTTCCCTTTAACTGTACCCAGATTCCTTGCCTCTCTTGCTTGCCTCAGGCCTTCACATTGTAAGGAAAAACCTGTCCAAAAACCTTTCTTAATTGCCTCTGCCACCTTTCTATTTGGCATCTTTCTAACCAGTCTTCCCATGTGTCTATATTGATGGGAGTTCTTTCTTCTTGAAATTGGCCCCAGCCCCTGCCCCTTCCCTTCTGACGTACTCCCTCCCTTGCTCTTTTCTTGGTCCTGACAGTCAGTAATTCTGATTCCCCCTGCCTGTATGCCCTCTGCCCCTTCCCCCATTCCATGCCTGTCCCATATATCCCTGTCCCTCTTAAAAAAAATGTTGACCTGTTCCTTGCATCCCTGGTCCTTGGGCTCCTTGTGCCCATGTCATTCTGCATCTGCTCCCCAGGTGTGTTCCCCCACATTTTGAGCATGCATGCTGAAAACGGCATTGAGGCCAAGAGCAAAAGGCCCTATTGTAACACTAACAACACTTATGGGACGTCGCGCCCCTCTTCCCCATCTCTCCTTCTGGTGTGGACTGATTAGTTACATAGTCCATCCACAAATCTAATTGTTTCATGTCCCATCTTACCTCCCTGTACGTCACCATCCTTTGTCGGAATAATTCATCATAGTATATCCACCCCACCCCCCTTTTGCCTTAGCTCACCTTATTATCAGGGAGTACATGATGAGTGGAATGCCCAACTCTGGCTTCTTCTCTAGTACTATTGCCGAATACATGGCAAAACCTACAAACCATCTATCCCAAGTCTTCCCTTTTGTAAATTTGTTCTCCTCTTTTTTACCCAACAAAACTACCACTGCTGCCATTTCACTCTTTCCTATATTTGTTTCATCATATTTTGCTGCTGCTTCTCAGCTTACTAGAGCAAAGACATCCACGTACTCCCCCTTCCATATTTTCTCCTTTGTGGCCAGCGGTGCGTGTTCCCCTATTCTCATCCCTGGAGCTCCTGTCTCCCTTGTTCCTTTTCCTACACTCTCCCTTCCTGTCTTGTCTTCCTTTGTTGTCCCTCTATCAGATCTAATCTCTGCCAGTGCTGACTCCATCTGGCCCAACTCTCCTGTCCCAAGTGCCAAAATAATTTGGCTTATATATTCTTTGATGCTGTCTCCTATCGACCCAGGTGCAGTATCTGTGGCCTTGTCCGTGCCTTGTGACCTGCTGTCCTCGTGATGCCCTAGAATGTTCCCCTGTGGCTGAATGGCTGGTTGTGACAACAGTGGCTGTGAAGGAACCGTTGTGCTCAGGGGATCCAATCTGAGCTCCACAGGGGGTACCCCCACCTGGTCTTGGGGAGGTACTGATGGTACAGGGTCATTGGGCCATGGAGGTACTGGGCTAGCTGCTCTGGGAAGTACCACCCATCAGTGGCTGTACCCTGGTTGGGCTGTGTTGCCACCCCCATGGCATTTTCCCTCTATCACCTTTTCCCTTCCCCACTTTCCACTTCTCCCCAGATCTCCCCGGTTCCTCCCCTTCCACCATCTGCCACATTTTGTTTGCTTTATCTGCCAGCTCTACAATAGCCCTGTAGGGGTCCTCTTTTGAAGGTCTGTTCTGTTTTGGTGCCATTTGTTCTTGTTTTTCTGTGCAAGGCTGTGAAGACAACTGACAAAAAGATTGTTATTAAATCACTGTTGTAAATAGCCCTTCGTATAGCCGGGCCCACTTTTTCTTCTCTTTCTCCAGTCGCTGTGTATGGGAAAAAATGCACCCCTTTTCCCCCTTCCCTCACTCCCCCAGGCTCACCTTCTTGACCCCGGTTCCTGCCACGTGGCCTCTTGACCTAGCGCTTGGTGCTCAATACCTCTGCCACCCGCAGGATATCCCATGCCTCCTAGCAATTGCTCCCTTTTTCCTCGTGGGCACTGTTTTGTCTTTTCCCTCTCTCCATGACACGCTCTTTACCCTTAAAACAAATTCCCCTTGTCTAGGCACCAGCTTCCCGTGTGCTCCTCTGGGCGTGGAACGCCATCCCTCATGAACAAAGCCCCTTCGGTAGGCCCCATCCTTTTTGGACCCAGCTTCCACCTGGCTGCCTTTTTCTGCAGCTCACTTTTCCCATTTTCTGCCCTAGGGCGTCCACTTTTCACCCGCATCATGATGTGGCATCCTTGTTATCTGGTACCTTCAGTAGGCCCCTACACTTCCTGATTTATTTCAACGTGCAGCCTACCCATGGTGTGTGACATCATGCCACACGGTCGTCTCTACCTGTCCCATGCCTAGCTAGTTTGCAGCCCCTCTAATGCCAAATGCCTTGTCCTGTGTTCCCAGGATAAAACTACCTGGCCCCAGTCCTGAGTCTCCCCTTGTCCCCTCTTCCACTTCCCACCTCCTTGTAGCAAAAACGGCATGTGACGACACACCACATGGCCGTCTCTTCCAGCCTCCACACTAGGCTTTTCATCGGTCTTCTGAACCGCCCCATCCACCTTCAGAGGAGGTAACTGTGGATGATCTAAAACCTCCTTCTCCCTGAAAACAAGCCTTTCTTCCCCTTCCAAATTTGAGGCGCGGCGTGTGACGTCACTGTCATAGGCTGTGGGTGTAACGATGGACACTGACACAAAAAGGTAATGTGGCAAGGCTAAAAATATTGCCAAGCCTAAAGCTTTATTAAAGTAACAGCAAAAAAAAGGAAATATAAAACTATTAACTTTGCAGGAATACAGAAAGAAACATAAAACGTACAAAAATAAATGAATGTTTCCACAGGCAATAACAGCAAATGAAAAGGCTGCCTGGGATTTCAATTATCTTAGTCTGTAAGTGCAGACTCCCAAATGGACCAGTACTGGCTGATCCCAAAATGAATCTGAAGGTATCACAAGAATGAGTCTCCTTTTATCCTAGGGAATCATCAGGTGATCACTCCAGACTCCGGCCCCTATACTCTTCAATACATATTTTCATTTATAAAACACTTTTATTTCATTCTAAGTAAAGGGACATTCAATATATCTTTATTACAAAACATTGACATCCCTGAAATGAAATATAATGCAGGTTTAACTAAAAACAGTACTCTTGCCAAGTGTAGCCCCTCTCTCAACCTATCCACAGTATAACTATAGTGAGAAATGGTCCGGCTGCCTCCTAGAGAAACAGCAAGAGCAACAAGTGAAAATGGCTGTAAGGATTACCTCTGGCTAAAGGCCTGATTATCCATTATCTGGTAAGCTTTACTCTTTAATATTAACAGGAGCCAGACTGCTATGAAAAGGAGTAAAACTGAAAAGAGTCCATCATTTATCTTACAATATCTGAAATACTGCACATTTTTGTTTAGGAGTTTCTTTTGGGAGTGCTAAACACATTGCAGCACAAGCAAACAAAAGCTGTCCCTTTAATTTCAAATCTGGTTATGCTTAAAACCATTTGTGCTGCTGGCATTTTGCCTTTCCATGTCACCTTACCAAAAATAATAAAGTTAAACAGTAAGGAAAAGTAAACTGTTTTGGGGTCAAAATAGTGTTGCTAAGGCATATCTAGGGAACCTTACAACAACACACTAAGGATTGGGTGACCAGTAGGCAGACTCAGATCCTTTTACTATCTTTATTTTCTCTGCCTAAAAAAAACTAAGTGCTTGCACTGTGAGGAGAATTCCCCTATATTTGGCATACACATTTGTCTCCTGGGCATTGCTTAAACATGAAAAGAGGAACTACTAGCACAAATATGCTAAACCCCAGGTCTATACACTGTAGCCTATCATGGGGGGTACTGAAGCTCCATACCTGTCTTTTTAATGAAATGAAAGTGATAGAAAGGGCCTCTTATCCAGGTGGCCTGCCTGGAAAAAGGGAATTAAAAGGGGGAAAGTAAGGGAAAGGACACTAAAGATATTCAGAGAGTGCTACTGCAGTAGACTTGTGAAACAGAATTAGACAGGTATTTGGAGGTTTAACAGCACACTTTCACAGTCACGCCATGAGGCCGCCTCTGTTGGACCCATGCTAGCCCCTGTCCCTGTCCTTTCAGCAAATGGTTTTGCTCCATGCTTAATGTACCCAGCACCACTTCAGGCCACAGATTAAGGCTGTCCACCCTCTTTGCTAAGCACTAGGCCTAAAGCCCATGCTAGCCATCTCCTCCTGCAATGCTTTCTCTGTTTTTTTTTTATTCTATCCCAGTCGCTTGCCTCAATCAGCTCTTCCGGCTCTGCTCCTTAGGCCTCACTGGCCACAAATCCCATGCATGCTGGCATCTCCCCTGCCCTCTGGTCGCCTGCCCTCTCTTCCATTCTGCGTTCTTTCCACTCTGGTTACTAGGCCCCGCGAGCCAACCACACAGCATATTGCTTTCACATTCAGCTGGCTCCACAAGCTCAAAGTGTGCTACCATCTCTCCCTTCTAGCAGGTCACATGCTCTCTCTCCACACTGTGCACTTCTCACTCGGAGACCAAAATATCAGCTCCCCTAATGCGTGCTATTGGAAAATTAGTTAGATGAAGCAAAACCAAGCACCTCCAGCATAAGTGAAACTATTGTATTCCCACAGCATCACGCAGTAGCGCAGCCACCCTGCAGTACAAGGACCTGCTCTTCTCACTCGGTCTGCTAGGCCCCACTGGCCAACAACACCTCATGCTACTTCTCTGTCATTTCATGCTACAAGATCTATATTACACAGTTCCTTTTCTCTCACTGAAACACCCCCAGGCAGGTGCCTTAACAAACAAACGTTAATATCAGTATTGGTAAAATTGTAGCTATTCTGATTCTTACCTGATTGCTTTTTCTGTGCTCCAATCGATGCCAGTCTGACATGCTGTAGTTTTTAGTAGATCAAAACTTCAGCAAAAAGTGGTTGAGTCACTCCTGTGCTGCCCATTATGCACCTCCTTTAGCCCCTCCCCTTCCTGTTGCCTGCATATTGTTCTGTCTCCCTGTCCTTCCCCTTCCTTTCCCCCCTCCCCCTCTGAGCACACCATCTTCAGGTAAAGGGAAGGGGTGCACTAGGACAACTTGGTCTGCCCCTTAAAGGGCAAACTCCATTATACTCACTATAACAATTTACTTCTTTAGACACTGAATATAGTACCTATGTGGTTATGTTGTAAGTATGTAAATAAGTTAAGATTGTTTATATTCAACACATTGCACTGTATAGCTATTTGTGTAGATGTCTGTATATATATGTTTATATGTTGTTTTAAAGCTTTACTATTTTAGTATATGTTTGCAGTATTGTTCCTTGACCTTCTCAGGTCCATCTTGTAAATGTGCTCTGCTCAATGATGTTTTGTCTGGTAAAATAAAGATTGATTGATATACACAACACCTAAGGAGCAAAATGACAACAACACTACACCACAATTACCCTAAAATAGAGCAAATTGGAGTGTACTACTGTACAAAACCATAGGTAGTGATGTAATAATAATAATGCTTAGATGAGAACCCATCTCAGGATTACACCCCAAACCTGACTAACAGTCAGTTACACTCAAAACCTTACTGACAGTCATTGGGGACCCCTGATAAGAAATTAAGGGCTACTTCTAAGGCAACTGTGACAAAACAGAGAGTCCTTAAAGTATTCATTGAGCATGGCCTCCACAGACTGAAAACTGGAGTTGCTACTGAGTGAGGAGGGAAGCATGTTCCTTGTGTGAGCAAGTATGTACCTGATAGAGGCTTGATCCACATTGTGTCTGCACAAAGGAATTTGGAGTCTGTTTCTGTCCTCTGACCATGAAGAATAGGAGGAATTGGAGGAGGAGGATAATAAATTGCTGAGGTGCCCCAGTAGTTTACTAGACCAGTATTTGGCACCTAGCAGGGCAGTATGGAGAGAGTGCCTCATAGAAGAAGGGTCCCAGTCAAGTTCCTTGTACATATTACAGTGGTTCAGGAAGGCAGGCCAAAACAGATCTACAAAAGGTGTTGGAAAGGGGGAAGAGCTTAAATAATGCAGTACTGGATAGCCCAGAGAATACCATGTACCCATAGTCTAGCATGGAGATGAGAGAACATTCTACTACAGTTTTCCCTGTACTAAATGAGTGGCAATATTTACCCTGTAGAGGACCCTAAGTTTGGTGAATCACTTTACCACTATGTAATTGATTTGAAGGGAGTAGTAGAGATGTTGGTCTAGGACAGTGCCAAGGTATTAATAAAAGATTACAAAGTCAATGTGGTTGCCTGAAAAGGAGTGTAACTTCAAAGTGGAAGGTGCTGATTTCAACCATTGTGCGGTACCAAAAATCATAGGAAGTGTTTTCTTATTATTCATGGTAGATGACTGATGAATCATTTTTATACATTAATGAAGTTGATCTAAAGTGATTGCTTGAAGGAAGAGAGTGAGGGACCAGAGGAAAAAATGATAGCATCATCAGTATACATGTAGGATTTATAGGCAATTAAGGAGCTGGGGAGATCATTTATGAGTACTGAGAAAAGAAGGGACCTAGGACCAACCTCTGGGGACCCCTAGTGAGATACAAAGCTGAAGTGAGATTGACATTCCTAATTTAACTGATTGGGTTCTGTAGAAAAGGTATGATTTGAATCAACATAAAGAAGAGACAAAGACTCCAGAGGATGCTAGTTTGGCTAAGAGCAATGAGTGATTAACTGTATTGAATGCCTTGGCCAAGTCAATAAAGATTCACTGGTCCAGCCAGCATCCGTATGCAAATAGATATTGTCAGTTTTTCAGAGTAGGAAGGTGAAGGTGAAATGGAAAGTATGGGAACCTAGTTGAAAGTGAGTAATAAAGCTTGATTTATTATAGTAGTTGGAGATTTGCCTCCTGAACAAGCACTCAAATAATGTGAAGAGGGAGGCGAGCACTCCTATGGGTTGGTAGTTTGTTGGAGCATCAGTGGAGCCACCTTTATATAGTGGAACAACCAAATCATGTTTCCTTGTTGAAGGGAAAAGAGCCTGTGGTCAAGGATTGATTGAAAATGTGAGTAAGAGGGTGGTCAAGGCGAGAGATCCTAAGGCTAGCAGTCTGGGTAATAGTCCATCTGAATTCTCACTTGAAAAACATTCATGGAAGATAGATCTTGGAGAACATCCAAGTCAGGAATGGAGGAGATACTGAAACTCCCAGGAGACAAGGGAGACATCAACAGGCTGGGGGATGACAATGAGAGATGAGAGCTCTGGGATCATCAATGAACAATCAGGTAATTGGAAATGGTGCAGAAAAAAGGCAAACAAATTTATTTGACATCTAAAGGGACTATCTTATGAAGAACATCTAGGTAGACTAGGGGTAATGTCTCTAGAAAACCAAAGTAAAAAGGAAGATTTATTTCTTATGCAAAATATCATAAATGATGATTTCTTAAGAATCAGCATAGGATTGGAAATCAAACAAGACTAGTACTCCATTTATAGTCACACGAGGCATGACAGAAATGAAAAGCAGTGCAAGACTGTAGCCAGATAATAGTACTACTACCAGTGGTAGGGATAATATCTTACTAACAATTTTTTAAGGGGTGTGTTAGCAAGGATCTGGAGCCACCCTGGCAGCCCCCCCAACACTGAAAAATCACAAAATTGAGGCAAACTAGGCCCCCTGTGAAATGTACATGTTTACTTTCCTTTCTGTTTCCTTCCACCCCTCTGTCCTGTCCTTCTACCTTGTTCCTGGGACTGCCACTCAGGAACCCTTTCCATTATCCAGACTTGTCTTTGCCCTACTCCCTTTTCTTTTCCTTTGGCTTCCTTGGCTTTTCTTATGTTTATTTCTGCTTTGTTTGGGCCAAGTATCCATGGGTTGATTGTAGGCACCTGGCACATAGCGTGGCATTTATAATTTAATCTTTATGAGGGGTTAATCATTTTAATTATTTTAAAAAAACTGCAAATGTTTTTAGGAAAATTTCTAATAAGTAGCACATTTTCTAAAGAGGGACCTTAATAAATGTAAAGAGCAGCACATGGTTTTGGGGAGAATTTATGCAACTATATGGGAAGAGACTCCCCAATTAATATTATTAAAGTACTTTGGTGTTATTTTTATTTAAAGAAATAAAAATACATAACCATTTTTAGTTTCATAAAGCACTTTATTATAACCAAGATTACAATCTAATAAAAGAAATGTTTTGCTTGATATGCTGCTAAACAATGTGATGGGTAGATCATGGTTCCACATCATAACAGCGAACGCATAACAGTGCCATGTCGCACCTATGGGTGAGTGCACAATGCCGAAAACACAAATGGCAACCATGCACTACGCTGAATACAACATTGGTGCCCATACCAATATACATTATCCTACATTCTATGTGGGAGGAGGCTGTGACCCCCACACACCTCATCTAAATAGAATCAACTCTGAGGGGGGCCTGACAGTGGGGTATGGAGCCAACTCTGACAAAAAAAAATGACACCCAAACCATTCCCCACCCCAAAACAGTAGCTCACCAACCCAGGATCAAACCCAGGTCCTTCTACACTAGAGGCGCATACACTGCCTCCACAAGCCCACATGGCCAGCTCAGCACTGCTGCCCCAAACTACCTCCCATATCCTGCTTCCTGTGATGTCCCTCCTACCAGCACTGTATCTTGCAGTCACTGTTCTAACCCTTCTACCCTTGCCATTTCCATAGCAGCTTTCCTTCCACAATCACCGTACATACAGTCACTCAAATTGAGTCACTCAAAGTGAGTCGCCCAATTTGAGGGTGCTAATATCACTGAATACCACAAATCACATAGACCAGGGAAACCTTTATGAAAGGGGTCCTTGAGAATCAGGAGTTTCAGTTCCAGGTTCTTGAAGCAAACAGACATGTCCTCTGAGTGGCACTCAAAGAGACATTGTGCTGTTGGTATGAACAAACCCTTGTGATTTGTCAGTAGTGTTTTTTCTACTTGTACCTGAGAATCAGTGTGACTGTTGAGAGGCTGTAATTTGCTTCAGTGTTTGGGATTTGAACAATTTCCAAGGACCTTGTGAATCACCATACTTGATTTGTGAGTACACTTAAGAGACTTCCTTGCATCCATTCGGTTTGACTTTAATTTTTACTTCAAATAAAACAATACATACCTAGAACCTTGTACCATTCTACTTCTATGTCCTGCCTTATCCATTGGTTGACTCATTCAGCCTCCCACACTACCCACATTAACCAGTGGGACTATGGAACAGTCTTTCACAAGAGGTGGTAGACTGCACAGTTTATATTGCATTTTGAAACTAGACTAGATAACCTAATTCCAGAAAGATTCTCTTAAAGCTATTATCACAGATAAGTGGAGGGCAGTCTCGATGGGCTACATGGTCTGCATCTTCCCTAAGCCCTAGTATAAACCCTTTTCTTAAATGGATGGTCAGTATCCTCACATTTTATTGGTCAAGACCATACTCAACCAGGATGAAATTTCATTTTCCATAATCCAGGTCTAAATGTAAAATCAAAATGGACCAATTTCATAATCAAATAATTCAAGCCACGATGTGCAACATCATGAGATATCATCACTTCTCTGGTGGCTGAGGTCACTCAGTCTATGGCTAATGCCTCACAATGCACCTAATGTGGGACAATATCTCATGAAATCACACACCTTAGAATATATCATTGCTTAATTATGAACCCAAGTACATATGCAATGTGTTGAGGCAGCAAAGTCAAAATGAAGATATTTCTAATTTAATAATCATCATCATCATCATCATTCATTTCATTTTATTGGTTATACTGGAAAGGCATGTGAGCATTGCTGCCCATTTACACAAGCGACCAGTTACAAACAACAATCAAGAGACATTACATAGGAAACGCATATTCAACATTCAGCGAGGGTTTAAACAATAGTACAGAATAAAATCAGGACAATATAAATGTAAGGGCAATCTAGGAACTAGCCAATGTGAATTAACAATACAACAAGAAACATTCAACATGGGTTTAAACAATAGTACAATATAAAATCAGGACAAAATACAATTAAGGGCAAACTAAAAACTAGCCTGGGTGAAATAACAATTCTACAAGTGCTAAACGAGTGAGGGAGGGTAAGTGCCAGGGGAGATAACCAGTGGGTGAGGGGTTAAGTGGGCAGGAGGAGCCAGTTTAGGCATGCATGAAAGAGCAGGAGTGGGTGATAGAGAAATGTCTCCTGATATTGTGTTTGAAGGCCTTTGTGGAGGGACAGAGTTTTAGTTCTGGAGGGAGAAGTTGAAGAGCTTGGGTCCCATAAAGGAGAGTGTTTTCTGGCCATGGATGGTGTGGCAGAAAGGAACAATGAATGAGAGAGAGGAGGGCAGTCTTGTGGTCCGGGTGGCAGCTGTCTGGAAGAGAGAGAGTTGAGGCAATCAGGGAGCAGCCCACGGAAGAGCTTGAAGAAGATGGTGGCCATCTTGTAGTTGAGGTGTGCCTCAAGGGAGGGCCGACCAGTGAGCTTATAAAGATCACAGTAGTGTGTGAGTTCAGGGAGACCTGAGGCAAAATGGATAGCGTTGTGGTAGGAGCTTTGGAGTCTGGAGAAGTTTTTAATAGAGAGGCGGAGGAGGGAGAGAAGAGAACCATAATCAAAAACGGGAAGGAGGAAGCTGGATAGTAGGAGGGATCTGGGTTCCCTGTTAAGATATTGCTTAGTTCTGTGGAAGATACTGAAGAGTTGGTTGGCTTTTTTGATTGTGAGGCTTGTGTGAGCATCGAAATTGAAGTAGCTATCAAGGAGTAAGCCACAGTATCAGTGTCAGTGACTCAGTGACTCAGTAGGAAGCACACTCAGTTCTGAGGCCGGGAGATCAGAGGGCTGTGGGTTCAGTTCCCACATCTGGCACTTGGGTTAATATCCCAGTACTGACACTGTAGTGCAGCATGAGAGGGGTGCTGCACTTCTGAGGTGCCATCTTTTGGATGAGACATTAAACCGAGGTCCCATCTGCCTGGATTGGTGGTAGTTCAGGTGGATGTTAAAGATTCCATGGCACTTATTGAAAAGAGTTGGGGAATTTCCCCAGTGTCCTGGCCAAAGTTCCCTTATTCACTAAAAATACCACCAACAGCTAAATCTGGTTCAAGCTCAGTTGGCATTCATCTGTATCCCCCTCCCCCGGGTCGTGCCTGAAAATAGGCAGGATTTGGCTAGTGCACTTACCTGGTCAACAAAAACTAAATAAATAAAGTTCATTGACTCTTTCAATGAAGTTACCAATGTTGTCATAAAGAGAGAGGTCAAGGCCTTGGGGTTTGCAGGGGCTGGAGAAAACCATAAACTTCGTTTTTTTTGTAGTTGAGTACTAGACCTTAGGACATGAACCAGATGTGAAGTCTTCTGAAATCGGATTGGAGTTTGTTAATGAGAATAGTGTTTTTTTTTTTTGTCCTGACTGAAAAGGGCTGCATCATCAGCATAGAGAATGAGTTCAGTGGAGGTGCAGATGTCTGGCAGGGAGATGACAACCAGAGAGAAGAGAAGAGGGCCCAGTATGGACCCTTGGGGGACACTGTATTTGATGGGGTGGAATTTGGACAGGACACCACTAATAATGGTGCAGTGAGATCTACCTGTTAGGTAAACCTTGAACCAGAGGTAAACTTCAGATGAGAAATGGAGGCTAGCCAGGGTAAGGAGGAGGACTTTGTGATCAATGAGATTGAAGGCTTGTGTGAGATCCACAAATGCAGCACCAGTGTAGTGGCCTTCATTGTTGGCTTTGTATATGGAGTGGGTGAACTTTATGAGGGCAGTTTTGGTATAAAACTGTATAGGTTTAAAATTATTTACTATACTTACTGTATAAAGGGTGCAATCAATAGTAATCATGTACTGCACTAGTTGGATGTTGGTTGCAATCCTTCTTCAAAGTATGGTACATATAAGCTCCTATAAGCTCCATCTCAGGTGTTGTGTTTGCAAGCCTGCATTTCAAGCAAGACGTCAGTGTCTGAGAGTATTGTGTCTGTTACTTCAATTGTGTATCTGCTGTCTAAGGATATATATAGAGAGAGAGGCACACAGTAGTGCAAATCACATTTCCAAGAAAATGTGCATGCACTTTTGGTGAGTAGATCTTTCTGAGATATGGCCCTATTCAATAAATAATGCTTAGCAGCTCTCTGAGACAGCTAAATGAGAAGGCCTGTGATCTATGAAAGCTGAGTCTGTTGTGACCTAGGTCCTTTAAACCTCTCTCTGCTAGCAGCCCTCTGTGCTGGGGCCCACTGTGCTAAGGACCACAGCACAAAGGACAATGAAGAATTGGAGTCTACCTGGAGTCTGCCAAGGAGACAGCCAACAGCTGGGAATCCTGCCCCTCACACCCCAGGTATTATTTGTGGGAGAGGGGTCTGGGAAACGTGCTGCTAGTCTGATATTTATTTAAGAAGTAATGCAGGTTAATAGAATATTCTGTTTCAGCTACAGCTTGCACTCATTGTCCAGGTAAAATTAAAAAAAAATATATGTTTCTTGTACCTGTTTCTGTGACAGAGCTAGTGTACCTGATATTTCAGAGTTGTATTGTGTTTTTAGTTGAATCTTACAGATTCAGCTTATCTGGGTGAGCACCTGAGGTAGTTTATACTCCTATTTTCTGTTCTGTAGCTGATTGGTACAGTTATAACCTATGTGAGTGAGCATTACAAATTAAACTAGTTCTCTCTGTAATACAGATCCTTTTGGGGTTGGTTTCAGAGCGAAGGTGCTTGGTTGTGGGAGACTGTGGGGCACTCTTCTCTGATTCCACCATTGGAGCACATCCATCCAAGTGTGTCCGTCATTAGGACACCAGGGATTTTAATTCACCTCCCGCTTTTCATGAGGGGGGATGTGCCCCCCGTACCCCCATGTGGGGGGCTGTGCCCTACACATCCCCCCTAACTAATTATTCTAACTCTGGGGGGGTGGACCTCGGGGAAGGGGTGGCTAATTTTGAAATTTGGCTCCCTATTGATGGGTGCACTCGGACCGGCGTACAGATGGACAGAAAGGCTCTTCTCTAGGGATATGCTCTGGAAGAGGGGGCACTGCCCCATCTGCAGGACCATAGCAGGGCTCCATGCTCAGCTGGAGGCAGCAAGGGTAGAAATATCTCAGCTGTGCATTCAGCTTAGCAGAAGCTCACCCCCTGCACCTCCACTCTCCCAGAGACCCACTGGTCCAGGGGGGATTGAGAGTTGTTAGGAGCAGGAGAGGAGGAAGAGGTAGCCAGCCATAAGGAGGTTGTCTAGCCCCATACCATCCAGATGGTGAATCACTTTGCACCCCTAGAGGAGGTTCAGGCACCTGACTCTGTTGTGAGGGCACTCCAGATCAGTCGGTGGGAAAGGGCAAGACAACATGAAGGCACCCAAGGGGAGCAAGGCTGCTAGGAAAGTCCTAATGGATGGGGACTCAGTGATTAGGGAGCTAGAAAGGGTGATGGAGGAGGGGTGGATGGGAGGGGATGCCCAATGCCTGCCCTGGGTGTCATCCATCTGGGATTTAGGTAAGATAAGGAGGATGATGGAGAGGGAGAAGGGGGAGCTAGGGATACTGATACACCAGGGTAGAAAAGGTCTGATGAACCAGTTGGTGGAGATGGTGAAGTGGAACTTCTGTAGACTGGGGGACAGATTGACTGCACACTCAGCCTCCCTGGCCTTTTCTGAAGTCCTCTTTGTGGTGGGCAGGGAGGAAAAGCAACAAAGGATAAGAAGTGATGTAATACAGGAGTTTAACAGTTGGCTTAGGAATGAAGTCAGGAAGTAGGGTACCACTTTTGGGGGGACTGTGGGGACTTCTGTGACAGGAAACTCTTCATGGATTGTGGATTTCAGTTGATGAGAGGGGGCCAGTGCAATGGGGCAGACGTTTGACGTCTATATCAAATGTTTAAACTGCCTGCGGGAGGGACTGGGTCTAGTGGAACCATGATGGATGATGATCAGAAGGGGATCCTATCTAGTACTCTCCTGTATCTGAGGGATTGTAGCAGCAAAAAGGGTACAAAGAGAGCTGTAGTGCTTACTGGACCAAGGGATGGGGCAGTAGAGGGGGTGACACAAAGTGGGAAAGCACCAAAAAATGGGGAGAAGACAAGGAAAACAAAAGGCCAGTAGCAAAGCAGGATCAGGGGTCAGATGGAAGGTGGTATGCCTTAACACCAGGAGCCTAGATAACAAACTCAGTGTGCTCCAGGTGCTGATGACAGACACTGAGGTAGACTTTGTGGCCATTACAGAAACATGGGTTTCAGATAATAATTTTATTTTAGTTTTTGTTGACAGGGAAAGGAGAACTAGACAATTCTGCCTATTTTCAGCCTCATCCCAGGGGGATACAGATGGATGTCAACTGACATTGAAACAGATTAAGCTGTTGGTGGTATTTTTAGTGAATGGGGGAAATTTGGCCAGGACACCAGGGAAATTCTCCTACCTGCCTGCAGGGGGTCCCTTTACTGTCTTGGCTGCTAGCCAAGATGGCGGATCCTGGATTGGAGGTGGAAGACATGGAGGTGGGGGAGCAGGTCTCCTCTTCTATCTCAAACTTTGGAGAGACCGCAGAAATGGGGGAAAACATCAGAAACAGACCTACAGGGGAAAGAAAGAACCAAAAATGCAGTACCTGAGTATGAGCTTGTTGGAAATGCTGGAGAGAGAGTCAGAGAAGCAGAAATAGCAGCAGGCCTTTCTGAAACTTTTTCAGGTGATAAGCCAACAGGATTAGATGAGGAAACTAGCACAAAAATGATAGCCATGGAAGCACAACGTCCGTTACAGGATGAAACGGAGAAAATCAAACAGCAAATGAAGTCTGAAGAGAGAAACTATCTCTTCAAAAAAATGACTTTGCGAAAGAGACTACGACAGCTGCAGCATGACAGCCAAAGGCATTATGTCAGTGCTAAACAGCTGCCGGCTGATGAAACAACATCAAAGGGAGCAAAGCTTGACTGGGCGGAGGCTGTAACAGCTGCAGAATGCATAGCGATGGCCGCTCCTACAGATACACAAAGTGACAAGGTAAATAACTCTAATTTATCTACTGAGAATCAACCGGGAGAAATATCTGGAATGGCAAAAATAGCCTCAGAGGAGGCTAGCCTACAATGACCCTGTTACACCTAGGTTATGTCCCCTATCATCCCACATACACCTCACACTGTATTCCTGGTCTATTATACCGTGATACTACTATTTTGCACTAATATATAGATTTAGACATCCATCATATAAGCATGAGTGCCAGGAATGTGCTTTGCTGCTCATATATGCCAATGTTTGCATCCTTTCATAGGATTAGATCATGTATGCCTATTATACCTCACTATAATGCACTATGTTTGTCTTTTACATATATTCCATATAAAATCTACCTAATCACTGGTAAGATGACTCTAAAGGATCATCAGTGATTATTGTAAACTTATATTCTCATATAATTATATGTAGTGTGTGTTTTACACTCAGGCAGATATGCCACATGTAATAGAGCCCTGTCAGCACTTCTCTTTTTCTCTTTAGAGAGAAATCCTTTGTAATGTCTTATATTATACATAAGCAAGAATTGCCACATATAATAGAGCCCAGTCAACATTTCTTTTGTCCAAGCTATAATGCTAATGGAAGCATATTCTGCCTCATATGACACACATTAGTGATTCTGTCATAGAAACATAGTAACATAGAATTTGACAGCAGATAAGGACCGCTTGGCCCACCTAATCTGCCCATTTCCCTACCAAACGGATAAGCTGCAGATCCTAGTTAACCAACAGCCTACTTCCTCCTAACCCCCACTAGAATTGCCTTATGTCTGTCCCATGCATTCTTGAATTCCCCCACTGTTTTTGACTCTATGACCTCCTCAGGAAGGCTGTTCCATGTATCCACAGCCCTCTCAGTGAAGAAATACTTCCTCACATTACCTCTGTGCCTTCCCCCCCATCTTTAAATTGTGCCCCCTTGTTTTTGCACATCCTTTTTCTGAAAGATGCTACCCTCTTGGACTTTGTTGATTCCCTTGAGGTATTTGAACGTTTCTATCATGTCCCACCCTCTCCCTCCTTTCCTCAAGGCTATACATCTTTAGTTCCTTAAGTCTTTCTTCATATGTCTTCTGATGCAGACCCTGCATCATTTTGGTTGCCCTCCTCTGGACAGCCTCCACCCTGTCTATGTCTTCGCAGAGATGAGGTCTCCAGAACTGTACACAGTACTCCTTATGTGGTCTTACCAACTGTCTGTACAGAGGGCCAACAACTTCCTGTTTTCTATCGGTGATGCCTCTCCCTATGCATCCCAGTATCCCCCCAGCCCTCCTTACTGCCTTCTCACATTGCTGGCCCACCTTTAGGTTATCTGATATGACTACCCCCAGGTCCCTTTCCATTTTTGTTGTTGTCAGTATCTCACCCCCCATTGTATACTCTTCCCTGAGTTTTTGTTTCCCGGGTGCATTACTTTGCACTTCTTTGCAATGAATCTAAGCTGCCATACATTTAACCATTCCTCCAACCTTGCCAAGTCCCTTTTCATCCTTTCCACCCCACCTTGCATATCAACCCTGTTGCAGATCTTTGTGTCATCTGCAAAGAGACATACTTTCCCTTCCAGTCCGTCTGCAATGTCACTTATAAAGACATTAAAAAGGATTGTTCCCAGTACTGAACCCCGCGGTACCCCACTAGTAACCCTCCTTTCTTCACTGTGGACTCCATTTACTATTACCCGCTGTGTCCTGTTGTCCAACCAGTTTTTTACCCAGGCTACTGCCCTAGGACCCACTCCCAGGCTGACTAATTTGTTTATTAATCTTTTGTGCAGGACTGTGTCAAATGCCTTGCTAAAGTCTAGGTAGGCCATGTCCACAGCTCCTCCCTGGTCTACTGCTTTGGTCACCCAGTCAAAGAAATCAATTAGATTTGTCTGACATGACCTTCCCGCTGTGAATCCATGCTGCCTTGGGTTCTGTGCCCCACTGGCCTCTAGGTACTCAACAATTCTTTCCTTCAGAAGTGATTCCATCATTTCCCCTACCACTGAGGTCAAACTGACAGGTCTGTAGTTTCCTGCCTCTGTCTTGTTCCCACTTTTGTGAAGGAGAATCACAACCACCCTCCTTCAGTCCTCAGGTACCATCCCATCCTCCTATGATTTATTAAAAAGGGTAGACAGCGGTGTTACTACTTCTTCCCTTAGTTCTTTTAAAATTCTGGGGTGAATCCCATCAGGTCCCATTGCTTTATCCACCTTCAGTTTTAAGAGTTCTTTCAGAACCCTTTCTTCTATGAATGGACTAATATCAACTACCCTATTCAGAGTGCTTCTATTGACCAGATTAGGTATTTCCCCCTGCTTTTCCATTGTGAATACTGAGCAGAAGTATACAATCAGTATCCCTGCTTTTTCACTATCGCTCTCTGCCCAACCACCTTCCTCTTTGTTCAGTCTCAGTATTCCTGCCTTAGTCTTTTTTTGCTCCCTAATATACCTATAAAAGTATTTATCCCCCTTCTTAACCAAGCTGGCTATCTTTTCTTCGGTTTGGGCCTTTGCTATTCTGACTGTCTTCCCTGCTTTCTTCTGCTTTAACTGGTACAGTTCCATGTCCTGCTCCTTCTGTGTTTCCTTATACTTCCTGAATGCTATCTTTTTTCCCTTACCTTCCCCGCCACTTCTTTTGAGAACCATAGTGTTTTTTTCTTTCATTTTGATTTGTTTATTTGCTTCACACAAAGACTTGTTGCCTCTGTGATGGCGGTTTTGATGTTTCTCCATTGTTGTTCCACCCCATCTTCTTGCCTCTTTGTTAGTGCTTTTCTGAGGCATTCTCCCATTTTGTCAAAATCAGCCCTCCTGAAGTCCAGTAACTTCACTTTTGTGTAGCTTGACTCTACAGCTAAGTTTATCATGAACCACACTGTTTGGTGGTCGCTTGTTCCCAGATGGCTACCCACTTCAGGATCAGAGATATGTCGCCTAAGTCATCATCCAACAGAGAATGACTTAGGACCAATACATATTGTTTCTCATATCTGTAACTATGAGGTAATTTCTGTTGCTATGCTGTCACTGTAGTATTTAGGCTTCTGTAACCTAGCTTTACACGCAGACAGAACAAAATTGCAGGGAGAGAGAATGAGATCTTGGAGAACCTGAGATATTACAATCCTGGAGATTATGTACATTCTTCAGGAGAGTGGTGAGAAACCCATCTCCCTTGTGATTTTCTTTGTCACATGCTTGGTGTAAGTAGTCTAATAAACATTCATTAGTACTCTTGCTTCTTTATGAATGTTTCTTGGCAGACTCTGAAGACACAAGAATCTGTATTATTAGTATTAGTATTATTGACTCAACTATCTGAGATTGTTTACATAACAACCCGATATGGTTGTAAAAGAAACTGCAAAACAAACTACCTGGTCTGTGGAAAATGCCTTACAGGCTGCTGGCTGGGAAAAAGGTAATAACATAGGCACTTGGCAGTCAGGGGCTTCCCCAGTCCAACTGCCAATGCCTGCAGACTTTATTGATCATCAAAATGTTGAGCCCATAGAAACTATAGATTTAGAAATACCTACAAAGCTAGCACTAACACAGAACCCAGTTTTGAATTTTTTAGGAACAAGTTTACAAAGTACAGGGGCCCCTGTAGAACTGGACAACCAGCAACCAGGCCCTTCAAGGCCACACAAGTTGAAGCTTGATTAAATATCCCTAAGAAAACTACAAACTTACCCCTTGCATATTTTGTTTAACTGTTGGCCCTGCCTATTTCTCTCCCTACTTAAATCCCCTCCTTTGCTCTCTTCCCCAGGACTGTCTGCCCCCTCGGGCATGTCCAGGATCCTCCACAGCCCTGAGAAAGTGTTGCCCACCGAAAGAAGGTGGTCCTACCTGTAGGAGACTGCCTGCCCCATAGAGACTGCAATAAGGGTAAATCCCCCAGAGAACGGTCCATGCCACCTGCTCTGCTGTACTCTCTCGGCGCTGCTTCTGAGCAGAGGAGTGTTCAAAAAATTCTTGGCATCTTTTTTAAACCAGCCATCACTACGCAGCTACTGCTGTTCACAGTCCCTCTCTGGAAACAATTGTGGATACTGCTGCAGAACTGAATTTAAATCCTGCTATAAGTGAAAAAGCACTGTTGTAATCTCAGTACGCTCTACTAGGAGCTGTGATTTTAACTGTGTGCCGGGGCTCAAAATTCTGATCGCAGGGGCGAACTATGGTTAACTAGGCCCTACGGCGTTGTGCGTAACTCCCCACCACCCACCACGCTCTCCCTATCTTGGCATTTTCTTATGTAGGCTGTGCTTGTCAGTTTCAGCTTAAAGCTAACAGGCTACTTTCCCATTAGCTCCTTATCGCACACCACCACTAGGGGTTGTCGGTTAACTATTCATGCTCTTTCAGTGCTTCTTCTCGATGCTCGTAACTGCTCAAGGCAGTATTATTTCTTCCCATATTTTACAGCTACACTTTCCAGACACAATTATGCCACACACATTTCTGGTGTCTCTAGTTACCAGTCTCTTGCTCTGTTCCATTGCCAAACTCTCACTACTACCCTGTCCCCATACTAGCACCAGGCTGCAACACTCACTTCAAGATTTCACTTTCTCTAACATGCTGGTTAGAGCAGCTATCAACCTTGACCTAATTCCACTATTCATCTCAAGACTTATTAATTATCTTGTGGCCAACTACCTAGATCGTAGACTCTGCTCCGAAATTACCATGGTTTCTCCCATTACTCACAGAAAACTCTGGTATCTCTTGCTGCTGGCAATCCTATTGGCAGGTCATGTGAAACAAAACCCAGGTCTGGTCCCTCCCCAGCCATACAACAATACCTCCTGGGTCTCTACTGGGGGAATACACATAGCTCAACTAAATATTAGGAGCCTCACGCACAATTTTATGGAGCTGGAGGTTTGGGTCTCCTCCCATAACCCTGATATATTGTGCCTCTCTGAGACATGGCTTAAGCCTTCCACCCCGTCTCAATCTGCACGTTATGCAACTACAGCCTTATCCGAAATGACAGACGATCTTCTAAGGGGGGGGTGTTGCACTGTTTTATAAAACTCATCTCAACATCACACATACTGTTATATCCCAATCCTCCGCTTGAGAGTCTCTACATGCTCTTCTCCATCTGGGTGCAAAAAATCTACATATAGTAGTTGCTTACAACCCGCCCCTGGGAGGTCTGTCTGCCTTCATTAATTTACCGGAGGACTCAGTAAAAATACCAGGTCGCAACGAACTGCTTATTTCAGGGGATATGAACCTAAACTGGCTTGGACAAACACATAGCCAACTTCTATCCACAATACAGAATTATAGCCTACACCATCTCATAACAGAGCCCACAAGAATGTCCCCTAACACAATATCTAGCACATTACTTGACTGGGTGTTAACAAATAGGACTGACAGAATTGTGGAAGCTGGCACCCTACCTGATACTATATCAGATCACTCCCCCATTTATTGTGTATGGCAACACTCCAACTCCTAGTCCTTGCCTTCACGCTATATCACCTTTAGGAACTACGCTGATCTGAATCAGGCTAATTTCCTGTACGTGGTCTCGTCTATAGATTGGTCCCACCTTTCTCTGTCCCTTGATGCACAGCACTGAATCACTTTCTAGCCCATTTTTGTTCTATCCAGTACAGGCATACACCCCTAGTGACCCAACGCGTGCATGCTACACCCACTAAATGGCTGCACAAACATCTACTGGCAGCTTTACATGCCAGAGACAAGAGCTGGAAGCAGTTCAGAAAAACTGGCCTTACTGTGGACTACCACTCTTACAGGACCCAGAGAAGCGACTGTAAAAAATGGATTAGACAAGCAAAAAGCGCTTACTACAAGGGGCTTCTGATGGAAGCAACAGGAGACTCCAGAAAATTCTGGGGACATATAAAATCATTCCTAGGAACAAAGCAAACTAAGCTAAATGATGAAATGTTCATTAGTGGGGTGCACTATAACAACCCTAGGACCATCGTGGAGGCATTTAATAAAAAATTCTCTGACCTGTCAAGCTATACATCAGTCTTCATGAATGGCCAGCCTTTACCCACCACCCCTCCTGTCACTGAACCTACCCCACATTTCCATTTTAAGGCAGTATAAACATCTGACATCCAGGGCCTGCTAGATACCATCCCTGACAATACCAGTGTATGCTCTGATGGGCTCGAACCCAAACTCCTCAAACTAGACACACCATTTATTGCTCAGCCTCTGTCAAGTATTTTTACCCTATCTCTCTGCCAAGATACTGTCCCTGACATCTAGAAAATGGCACGTGTCACTCCAATACATAAGAAAGGGGATAAAAGAGATATGTCCAACTATCGACCAATAGCTATACTAGCAGTCCTAAGTAAAATCCTGGTAAAGCTAGTATCAAGACAAGTCATTGAATTCTTGTCAAAGTGCAACCTTCTCTCACCAATTCAGTATGGCTTTTGAAAGGGTCATAGCACCTCCACAGCCCTGCTTCACCTAACTAATGACACCTTAACTGTGATGGACAAAGGGCACCTCACGGGAGCAGTTTTTATTTACCTAACAAAGGCCTTTGACCTTGTTGATCATCCTATTCTGCTCAACGGCCTCTTAGCCCTTGGTTTCTCTCCTAACACAACTGCCTGGTTTAAAAGTTATCTGTCAAATAGGACTCAGCTTGTTAGGTTCAACTCTGCGTTATCTAGCCCTAGGGCTATCAATCTAGGTGTTCCCCAGGGATCAATATTAGGACCGCTTCTCTTCTCTATTTTCATTAACAGTATCTCTCCGAATATTCCTGGCTGTTCGGCCATCCTTTATGCAGATGACCTGGTCTTATACTGTAGTGATAAGAATATTCAACATATAAACCAAATCCTCACTACTGCTTTTAAGTCCACCCAATCCTGGCTCCTCCACCACAAGCTAATCTTGAATGCTGATAAATCGCATACTATGCTGCTTGGCTCTACGGTCAAACTAAGAAAAAAACGTGACAAGTTTGCAATCTCTGGTCAAGATGGAAAGGTCCTTGAACCAGTTCGCTCCTTCAAGTATCTAGGGCTACTTCTCGAAGAGAATCTTAATTTTGGTCTGCATATTACATCCACCTGTAAATCGGTAAATGCCAAAATAGGAGTAGCATATAAAAGCAGCTCTATCTTTACACAGTCAGCAAGACTAGCCGTAGCCCATGGGATTCTGCTCCCATCACTATCCTATGGGGTAACCACATATCTCAATGCACCCAAAACTCTAATTAGGGAGTGGGACACTACCTATAACAGCATATGAACAAATGCATCTGCCTCTCCCTGGTCAAAACACCATTGCAGACTCTATGCAGATCTGAATTGGCTCCCCCCAACTTTGGCTCGAACTCTTGCCCTTGGCTCTCTGACTGATAATATCATTAGAGCAGGCTCCCCAATCTCACTGGCATCCCTACTCACTCCACTGACCCCCTCACATGGCCTACGATCAGCTGATAAGTCGTTGCTGCAAATACCCAGATGTAGATCAAACAAAGGAAATATTGTCTTCTCTCACTCGGCTCCTAAACTCTGAAACTCCCTGCCTCTTGATGTCCTCTTAGCCCCCAGTCATGCCCAGTTCAAAAACAGGTATTGTTCTTTCCTCCTCAGCCGGATCTCCTGTGCCTGCTTCAAACCACCCTGAACTTCTGCCTCCTACTTCACCCACATCCCATCCGCTATAAACTGATCTCAACCTATCTTGACCTTCCGGCTTATTACTCTAGGCATTTATTGTCTCATCTTGTTGTGCTGTAGCTACCGTTACCCAATCAACTGTCAGACGTATATGACTTTTTACAGATTCTTCCAATTAATGTAAACTATTGAACTTTTATTTTCCACCTAATTATGTGATTGTAAAACCTTGTTTAGTTCTGTATGTATTATGTCTCTACCCCAAATCAAATTGTATTCCACTGTTTACCCTGCTTATTGCAATCTCCCGGGTCGTGCCCGAAAATAGTCATGTTTTGGCTAATGGCACTTACCCGGTAAACAAAAACTAAATAAGTAAATAAATCATTATTTAAACTCCCCATTCAACTGGCAAAAAGACACAATGCAGTGCACCTCACATACAGAGAAGGAATGCCTGACCCTCCTGACAGGTTATTTGTGGCCCATTCATTGTTAAAGGATTCCATGAAGTTCTTTCTGAATGAAATTTATGCTTTGATTCATATCTCTGGTGAGGCAAGGTTTGACACTGGTTGCAAATCTACTAATGGTTTGGAACTATTTGGGGTAAAATATGATAGCCTGAGCCAGCCCGGTGGTGCTGAGGGTTGAGGCGCTAGACGCCACACCTTGTGCCACACCGGCGACCCGCTTTCAGGAATGGGCATGAGCCACTGAGGGTCAGCAGGGGAGGAGAAGGATTGAGCATCCAAAGGACTGCTCTCCTTCTCCAGGGAGGGGGAAGCACAGCACCGGTGTCATGTTGCCCCCTGGCGGAAGTAGGGGAGTGCTGGGTGCTGGGTGAGAGCATGAGGGAACCAAGTGCGGATGTTTCACGGAGAGCGTGCACGGAAACATGCGGGCTGCTCCTCAGCTTGTGTCATTGCATGCACCCGGTTCCACAGGGGAACCAACAAGAAAATCAGGTGGGGACTTCACCTTTATGAAGCCCTCCCCGGGCTTCAATTAGTCTCCATTGCTGGATCCCCCAACCAATTACTGGTACCACAGGCTGGATAAGGGGACCAGTTCCACAGCACTGCCCTCTGGGGGGAAAGCCGTGGGTGACTGGGGGATCACGGCAGTGATGGAAGGTGGAAGCCTGGGGGCCATGACCAGGGCAGAAACTTGGCGGAGGGGCCCTGCCACGAAAAAAATATATATATTTATATATATATATATATAATAGCCTAAAAAAATACTACATTATGGACTCCATTTATAGCAACTCCACTAATAAAACCAGCTCATAAAACGGCAACTGTACTGTTTAGAAGTGAGGGAGTTAGTGTTAACGATTTAGCGTACTGGCTTAAACAAAAATGTACAGTGTTGGGGGACCCAGAGGCTATTTTAGACTCTGAAAATATCTGGATGGGGGGGTGGAAGGTGAAAGTGTTGCTAAAAACCACAAATACAGGAGTGGTGCACCTCTCAAATTCCTTTTTTCTGGGAAGGGATAGAGGAGTATGATTTTACCTGGGACAATCCAAGGCTTGTTACCCGCTGTGGTTCAGTAACACATTTAAGTAGTGCATGTACTAAAATCAAGTGTATGGTGTGTGGGGAACTAGGGCATACTGGTTCAGACTGTTTGAATGGCAGTAAATGCAACTTATGTGATGAGGTAGGCCATACTTTTCAGAACTGTATATGGGCAGCCCACAACTACCCAGAACATGCTAATGGCATGGAACAAAGAGCATATATCACCCTAGTACAAAGAACTAAGATGAAATAACAACCCAGCATAAGTACAGTTATTGCAGCCATGATAGCACCTGAACAGGCAAGTCCAGAGGAGATTAAAGAAACCAGCCCCCCTCCCAAGTCACAACCTTAATGGTGGTAACTACAGTATCTGAATCCAGGCCTACTAAACAGACTCAGTCCCCCCGCAAGTGCTGCATTGGGGCCTGAGCTAGCTAAAGAAGCAGCAAGATTGGAGAGAAATGTAATGCTGCCCCCTTCCCCAGCTCCTGAGGTAGAAAAGGGAAAGAGGGTAACAAGACAGGGCACAAGAGATATTCAGCCAGCACCACAGATATTGTAGTTAAAAAAGGAGGGTACTACTCTCAAATAAGTATGGCATCCTTTTAGATTAATCAGAAGGCTCTGCAGATGATTCGGATTCCTCATTGGTAGACTCTTCCCTCCCTAAGGTTATCACAGACACAGAAACATCAGGAACAGCAGTGAAAAGGAAAGCAAAAACTAAGTTAAACAAGCATTTGTCAATGCCGAATGTTTGCTTGCTGGCATTGGCATTGGTAGTGTAGGAGTTACAGAGCTGCATAATAGGAATGGCAGTGAAGTATTGAACTGAAGCCAACCCCATCACCACCCTGCAGATAGTGACAGGCATTGGGGTGTGCCTTTGGGTCGTCAGGCATAACGGCCATGCCATTTCACCACACCCTATCCCTGCAGACACCGACATGTGTTCAGGTGTGTCTTGGGGTCTTTGGCTTTACAGTCACACCCATTCCATCAGGAAATATGGTGAGATGGGTGCAGTATAGAGAATAGGGTGAACTTTGGGGCTGAAGAGTCCAAGGCACACCTCGATGCCTGTCACTGGCTGCAGGGTGTGGGTGGGGGTGGAATGGTATGAGCATTGCAGGTGACAGTCCCAAGTTACAGCCCTGATGCCTGTCATTCTCTACAGGGTGGGGCATTATGGTGGGAAACCCTAACGCCTCAGGCATTTGTTGGTATTTTCACTCCAAATTTTCAACATGGTTTTTTTGTGACCCCCACCTCATGAACAGCAGCAATATCAGTTTGTTAGCCAAAAGCTGCTTTTGCACAGCGACTACGGCATTTGGCACCACAGGTGCAAAAACACATTCCGAACAGGATGTGAAAAATGACAGCTGTACTGTTCATTGGGAGGTGTAAAAAATGGCAATGTTGAAAATCTGCAGTGAAAATATTAAAAAAAATGGTGGTCATGAACGTGCATAGAAACTGTGCAAAGCACACCTGTAATGTAATTAGTTTGGGGATTTTTTACAGCAGATTGTCAACACAGGCATTTTGGGATCTCCGATCATGAACAGTGTTACTGTGATTTTCTTTATCTGTCCCGAACAATGATTTCCCACAGCGACCACGCATTTTTGTGCTGAAAATGTGAAAACACATGTTGTGAAAAATAACAGCTGTACTGTTCATAAGGAAGTGTGGAAAATACCACAGGTGAAAATCTGGACTGAAAATATTACAAATTCATGAACTTACGAGGAAACTACACAATGCTCACTCATAACACAGCCATTTTATGAACATTTGTCACCAAATTTTCAACATAGCCATTTTAAGACCTCTGCTCATGAAAAGTGTCACTGTGATTTTCTTAATGTGTTCCATACATTGATTTCACACATCGACTGCGCCATTGTGCGCTACATGCGCAGAAACACATTTTGGGCAAGATGTAAAAAATGACAGCTGTACTGCTCATAAGGAGGTATGCTAAAATGGCAATGTTGAAAATCCAGAGTGCAAATATAAAAAATTTGTGAACTTATGAGCGTGCATAGGAACTGCACAATGCATGCTCGTAAAACGGACATTTTTAGGAATTTTTTTCACCAAATTTGCAACATAGGCTTTTTGAGAGCACACCTTATGAACACTGGCACTGTCATTTCGTTAATCAGTCCTAAAAGGTGATTTTGTGCAGTGACCACAAAATCACCCTTCAGGCCTGATTAACGCCATGACAGTTCAGAATTCATGAGGAGGGGTCCCAAAAACCCCATGTTGAAAATTTGGTGCCAAAATTCAAAAAAATGCCTGAGATTTGCATCAAAGTTGAAAAAACCCTATTTATGGCATTATACAGCTTACCAGCTTTCTTCAGTTAGTGGTCAACTTTGAAGAGTGCAGACGTGTTCCCGGTCCACCGAAGATCGTTGCACCAGACTCTGGAGGTAAGTATGGGGTGAGGTGGGGGTGTGGGAGGCAGACTGTGCAGAGGGTGGGTGCGGGTGGGCAGGTAGACCACCAAGGGAACCTTTTGTTTACAGGTTTTGTTTTTAGGAAGATGATGCGGGATGTTTGCCACGCTGGGTGGGCTCCCAGCATGGCAGCTGGAAGGCTGTTTGGGGTGCCTGGAGTTGATGGGGGATTGGGCACCCCGTCGGCCATAACAATTTTTGCCATGCTGAGGTGATCTCCCAGCATGGCACCTTGAAAGCTTTTGGGGGGGGAGTGCAGCAGAGTCGACGGGAGATTGGGCACCCCATCAGCCATACAGTGTGTGCATGGGGGGAGTGCATGGGCACGCAATATGTGTGCATGCATGTGTGTGTGGGGGGCACTGCTCACTGAAGTGGAGCTCTCCCTTTCAGCTGTACAGCACTGCATTTTCAACTGCTGTCATAGACAGCTGCAGCATTCATTGGAGAATTGCGGCCGTGCCTGCAAACACACTGACTGAATTGGAAGACGGGTGCCACACCTAAAAAAACTCGGATGATGGCACTATATTTCTTGAACATGCATGCAAGCAAACATAAAAACAGGGAGAAATCTTATAGGAAGGGAAGAACTATGTGACCCCCCCCCCACACTTGGAGGTCTGAATGTATGCAGATTTATCCTTTTATGCTATAAATGTAAATAATGTAAAAAACTTAAACAAAAAGTTATTCATTTTTTCCCTTTTGAAATATCTGAACTAGGGGTTATTTTCTTACAGGATACACATTTTCACACCTTGCAATAAATCCACCAGGCACGGGCAGATTGGCATATGGGCCCTTCATACTGGTCTATTGGACCACAAAGATGTTCAGGAGTAGGAATCCTTTTTAGGATGCCTGAAATTAAAGTAATAAAACTTTATGACTTGGTTCCAGGGAGAGTTCTGATTATTGATGCACAAATACAATCAATTAGATATAGATTAATCAATCTATATGCACCACAGACCAAAGTACTAAGAATAGATGTCCTGAAACAGATACAGCCATATCTATATACATCATACCAAATAATATTTGGGTGAGATTTTAATTGTAGCATGTCCTCATTAGATAGAAGCTCCCAAACAAAAACTCAAAAAATCTTTTGTGACTCCCAATTCCTTACCCAGATGGTAAAAACAACAAGGTTGAAAAATGCCTATCTATCCTCCACAAGTCAACACACCCCCCACATTCCATAAGCGACGCTTAGTGACCAGAACTGATTATTTCTTTGTCTCACAAAATACTCCTTTGAAAGGGGCACAAGTTAGCCCTGCTGAATTTAAGGATCACAACATAGTAAAGATCATGATAGGGTACACAAATACCATAACAAAATGCCCAGGGCTGTGGAAATTTAATACCTCACTCCTATCTGATATCTTATATCTCACTGCCCTGTCCCACTTACTGGAAGCTAGAAAGTCAGTTCTGATTTGCTTTGAGAACCCCCATCTATGGTGGGAAGATACAAAATATGAGATTCAAAAAACGACAAAACATTTTAGTAAAACTAAATGTCTTGACTTATGTAGAATTTACTTAAATAAAAGACATCATTTACAAAAACTGTATACAGTCTCATATAATACTAATCAAGATTTATCACAGTAAATCCAGCTAATTAAGAAATAATTACTACAATTTCATAGTCAGAAATCATGTATCTTATATCAACAACAAAAATGTGAAATGTCTGGCCCGACTGCGTCACTTTGCCCCTTCGAATACTGCATGCAAAAAGTAAATAAAAAAGAAATACACTGCCTTGCTGATGACCAGGGCAATTTGTATTACCAAAACAAGGATATATTACGCCTATTGGCAACATACACAGGAGATTTGTATGGCCCATTACTAACAGAACAGACACAAATAGAACCAGCTGTACTGAATCTTCATATTCCAGAGCCTCCTTTAGACATACTAGAACAAATCAGCATACCAATTAAAGAAACTGAAGTTGCGGAGGCAATCTCCACCCTTAAAACTGGTACAATACCAGGTCCAGATGACTTATCAAATGAATTATACAAAACATTAGGCCCAGACTTAGTTCCTGAACTAACCCAAACATATAACCATTTGCTACAAGTAAATAAAACCCCACTCCATATGAACATGGGCACCCTTGTTTACTTACACAAGAAAGGGGACAAAACTCACTTAGCCAACTGGAGACCTATAAGTATGCTCAACATGGACTTCAAAATTTTATCAAAAATACTCAGCAGAAGATTGTTGCAGATAGCCCCTATGTCATATCAGAGGCTCAAAGATGCTTTGTTCCAGGCAGGCAGATAAAAGACCACCTTATATTAATATGTGAAGTAATGGCATGTAGCAATAGGGAATCTATACAGGGATATGCAGTCTCCTTAGACCAAAAAAAAGCCTTTGATTCTGTTAATCACGAATTTCTATGGGAAATCCTAAAACAATATCATATACCACCAACTCTGATAGCTTGGATCAAAGGATTATATAGAACAGCCACGGTGGTCCCACTAATTACTGGCTACAAAGGGCCCATGATACACATTAAAAGAGGTGTAAAGCAGGGGTGCCAACTGAGCCCCTTTTTATATGTCTCTTTCATTGACCCATTACTTAGAAAAATAAATAGGGCACAAAATATATCCCTACTTAGTTACAGCCCCAGCATAACCCCGCATAAAGCACTAGCATATGCAGCTGACTTATTTCTTTTAGTAGCAAATATACCTAGCATTATAGAAGCCATACACCAGTGTGAACAATTTGGAAACATTTCAGGGGCATCCTTGAACATAGATAAATGTATAGGGTATAATTTAGACACTATTCAAGAACCCCAACTATTAGTTACTAGAATAAAAATAAGCACAGGACCAATTACAATTTTAGGAATTCAATATGGTGTACCAGATATGGACATAGTAAACTGGAACATGAAATTTCAAATAGGGAAACAGAAGGTAGACAACTGGAATAGTGGAAGTTAGGGAAAAAGTAAAGGGTGTACCTTATTAGAACATATTTACTACCCATCTTTCATTACATCAGTGCAGTTTTTCCACCTCCTAGGGTCATGGAAACCAAACTACTGGGATTATTCTTTCAGGTGTTATGGGGGAGTAGGCTCAACCCAATTAAAAGAAATATCACGTACCTACCCCTGAATAAATGCGGTGTCAATATGGAAACCCAATCCTTTGTTTTAATAGCATCTTCCTGATCTCTAATATTAAACCATTGTTGTTAATTCAGAACAGAGGGTGGGAGGCATGGTTATTTGATACATGCCAACAATGGTTTTTACAATGGGAGGTCAATACACTAAAAATTGTAAAAAATACTATTATTATACCCTGTTATATAAAATATACTTTCACTAGACTAAGACAATGGAAGGTGACAGCCCATACCATAACAGTTACTAGAAAAGGGCTATATCAAATGTTACTAGAAACTATATGTACAGTAGACAACATTTTTGAAAAATGTCCAGAACCATATTTTTCTCCATTGAAATCTTTACTAGGCAATCCTAGAATACCACCTCACATGTGGGACATGCACTGGCTCACATGTCACGAAGAGCTGACTGTGGAACCTAATCACAAACATAAACAGCTTACAGAAAGAATATGCAGTCGGTCACAATGTATCCAATGCCTAAAAACCCTAGAACATTTGTTTTTTACATGTTCATTTATAGAAAACTTTTGGAAGTGAAGTGGATTCCACTTAAATGCAATCCTGATAAGTGCACATTCTTGATAAGTGCATACTTTTTCCATTTCCCAATTTTTTTACATAGAAAGCCATATTAATAATTTCAGTTTAATTCACACTGGTTAAGTGCAAATTTTGTTTAGAAACACACTTTCACACTATCAGCATACCATCAGTCCAGTTATAATTGGTTCTAATAAGTGCACATCGAGGTGCTAACAGATGCATCAAGGTGCTAACAGTTGCAGCTGGTGCCTATACTTAACAGCCTATCTCAAGTCTCACCAGGAGGAAGTTAGAAACAATGGAGTGTGAAAAACTGTTTAACAAGTGAGAGATGACTGAGAAAAAAGTCAGGAACTACCAATGTGGAATACCCACTATGGCTCCTGGCTGTTTCACGTTTCAGTATACAAGGCATACGGACCTGACCTCCTGACCTCCTGTGGTCCCAATCAGCCCCTGTTAGGCATAGTACAGGGTTTACAGCTGCCTGATGTGAGCGATCAGATGAGAAGGAATACAGATCAGCTGTCAGTGAAGCGAGAAGGTGGAAGGCATGGCGCTAGCTCAGAGACACTGCAATATCTAAATTTTTAAAAACATTAATGCAAACATTTAAATCTAAACTGTACTTATTTCACCACTAGCAATTACTGAAATGCATTTTGAATGAGATAACTAATGATTTTAAATGATATAACACCACATTAAAGATTATTATGACTTAAACTAGTGTCTACATCTTTCCATGCTGGCCCTTTATTTACGATGTAATTTCTGATAAGTGCAAATTCCGCTAAAGTGCACATTTTGGCCTGACAAATTGGGTGTGCACTTAAGCAGAATCCACTATACTTAACTTTGCAGTGGTTGGAACAATTCTTCCAAATTGTAACTTACCAAAATGTAATATATGGATTCTTTAACAAGTCATGGGACAAATGGCATAAAAATACGCTCTGTTTAATTTTTACAGTTATAAAGTGGCATATTTGGATGGGTAGATGTATATTTATATTACAACAAAAAGAAGGGTTATATCAAGAATTAAAAGGAAAAATTATAAAAGATTTGCAAGCTTTGTATTATAAAGAAGGCATCACTCTTCCACAAAATGAACTATTGGAACTTTGGAAGCACCTTCCTTGGATAACACACTCTGATACAGCTGTGACTTAAGTTATGAACACTCTGGATTGTTTTCCTCTTTACTTATTGTTGGATTCGTTGTACTTACCTGATTTCATGATTTTGTACTGTTTCTTTATTGTATTCATTTTTGAATGGTTTTGATTTCACAATAATTTTTCCCCTGCTCTTTTCAAGAAGTGCCATGGGATCTTTAATATCCACCTGAACTACCACCAGAACAGGCAGATGGGACCTCAGTTTAACATCTCATCTGAAAGACAGCACCTCAGGAGTGCAGCACCCTCCCTCATGCTGCACCATAGTGTCAGTATTGGGATTTAACCCAAGTGCCTGGTGTGGGAAATAATGACTGGGAGATGATGGTCCCTGGGTAATCACTGTTCAGGAGGGATAGAGAGACATGTAGAGGGCTACTAGTTGCCCTTTCTGTCAAGGAGAGCATCAAGGTGGTGAAAGATGGGTGTATCAGGGGTAGTAGTGGGAGGCTGGAATTAATATGGATACAACTCATGGCAGCCTCAGGCAAGAAAATATGCTTGGGGTGATCTATAGGTTTCCAGAGCAAGGGGAGGAAAGGGACAGAGAGCTCAGAAAAGAACTTGAAAGAGGGGTAGCAAAGGGGAAAGTAGTGATGGTAGGGGATCTCAACCTGTCAGACATTGACTGGATTGCTCTGGTGCCAAGAATGTCAGAAGTTGTGCTTTGCTGGATGCTTTCCAAGGCTGTCTACTGATACAGCTAGTTAAGGAACCAACTAGGCAGACTATGATCCTTGATGTGGTGCTCAACAACTCAGAGGTGGTGGGAGCTATGGAGGTATTGGAGTCATTGGGGAACAGCAACTATAACACTGCTTGGTTTGAACTGGTCATCATTTTTGCAAACCACATTGAGAGCTGAAGCCCTTGATTTTAGAAGGGAAGACTTCAGCAGGTTGAAGGAGCTGATCAGGGATAAGTTTGTTGGGATGAATAACATAGATAAAGTGGAAGAGAGATGGGGCAATTAAGGGGGCCATTCTCGAGACATCTATGGTATGCATAAGAACAGTAACCCCCCTTAAAAACAGGTTCATGAGACCATTATGGCAATGATGCGCTGGTGCCACCTATGGGGAGAAGGAGGGAGAGGGGCCACAGACATGGTAATAGGGATGGATAGAGTGAGGAAGGGGCTACTAGCACTGAAAGCAGACAAGTCCTCAAGACTGAACGGCATACATCCAAGTGTACAGAAAGGCGAGCAGAAGAGCATGCAAGGCCACTGGGTGACATCTTCAATGGATCTCTGGAGTCAGGTGTGGTGCCGCAGGACTGGAGAATGGCACATGTGGTGCCTTTCTACAAGAAGCGAAGCCAGGGATGATCTGGGAAAGTATAAGCTGGTCAGTCTGACATTGATCATGTGCAAACTCATTGAGGCCATACTTAAGAAGAGGTTGATAAGGAACATAGAGGAGAATGGTCTCCGGGATGAGAGGCAACATGGGTTTGTGGGAGGAAGATCCTGTCAGATGAACCTGATTTACTTTTTTGATTAGGTCACCAGGGCGGTAGATGGGGGCAAAGTGGTGGATGCCATTTACCTGGGTTTTAGCAAAGCCTTTGATTCTGTGCCACATAATAGACTATCAGGAAACTGAAAGATCTTGGGGTTGGGGAGAAAATGACAGGGTAGGTAGGTAGAAAGCTGGCTAAGGGACAAAACCCAGAGGGTGATGGTTGGGTTAGAGTTATCCAGTACCAAGGAGGTCACCAGCAGGGTCCCTCAGGGGTTGGCACTGGGGCCAGTGTTGTTCAATTTCTTCATAAACGACAATGGGGAAGGCATAAAGGGCATGATGTGTCTATTTGCAGATGACACAAAATTCTGTGGGAGGGTGGACACAATTGAAGGGATACAGGATCTGCAGAAAGACCTCAAAGAACTTAAGAGATGGTCAGGGATCTACCAACTTGGTTTCAATGCCAAGAAATGCAAAGTGATGCACATTCTGGCCATAAATCCTAGGTCCACATATTACTGGGGGGGGGGCTGGATAACAGCGCTGGAGAAAGAGAAAGGTCTGGGGGCGGTGATCACTAGTGTCCTGAAACACTCCTCACAATGCAAAAAGGCAGCAGCGAAGGTGAACAGGATGTTGGGTTTTACAGCCAAGGGATACATCAGTAGGTGGAGTGAGGTCATACTGCCCTTGTATAGATCATTTGTGAGACCAAATTTTGAATATGGGGTAAGGTACTATCATCCATATCATAAGACATCAGCTTGTTAGAGAGGGTCCAAAGCTGGGCAACCAAGATGATCAGGGATCAGCAGGGGAAGTCTTACAAAGAGGTACTTGGAGCCCTGAGAATGTACTCCCTGGAAATGGGGGGAGAGAGAGAGAGAGAGAGAGAGAGAGAGAGAGGGTGGATATGATAAGGCCTTTAAGTACCTGAAGGGAATAAACAGAGTGGACAGGGAAGGTCTCTTCAATCTATGTGACAACAGTGCCACGAGGGGGCACAGTTTAAATTTGGTGGGGGGGAGGTTTAAGAAGGATGTTATGAAGCATTTTTCCACATAGTGTGTGGTGGACACATGGAATGTGCTAATGGAAGAGGTGGTCTCAGTGAAGATGGTGGGTGGCTTTAAGAGTGCCTTGAATAGGCATAATGGGAACCTGTGGTACTGTGGGGGGGGAGTTATGAAGGAAATATTGACAGGCAAAGGGGGGAAGGGCCAATGGCGTAAGCCACAGATACTGCAGTACTAACAAGCAGACTCAGTAGACCAATTTGGCCTTCTGTTGGCTCTTTCATATGTTTGCATGTTCGTAAGAAACCATTATGAATACCGTCCCAGTGACATGGATGTCTGATGTGCTGGACATCTTACCCCATCTCATTCCAGTGACCCTGGTTCGGGAACAAGCCTGAGTTGCCAGCGGTCGGCCAGGGGTGAGGGTGAGGAGTTGGATTGAGCTGCTGCAAGGCTGCTTTCCTCTCCCAGAGAGGGATATGGACTTCCCTGGCTCTTGGCTACCACCCACTGGAGGCTAGGTGGCAGTGCCAAGTGTCAAAAGGGAGCAAGGTATCAGGCCAGGTGGGAGGAAGGGGCCATCAATGGAGCCAGGGAGTGCATGTGCACCTCCACGTGTATGCGCGACCGTGTTATGGGTTCCCAAGATAATGAGGGAGGGAGAAAACAGAAATGGGGCCCAGGGCAGGCTCAGTGAAGCCATAAGAACAAGGTGGATTGAAATCCTCCACTAGAGGATCGCAGCTTGCCTGACCAGGAGCCATGATGGTAAAAAGCTATATGGAAAAAGAAACCATTATGGCTCTTGGCAAGGGTTAGTAATGTCATGACGGGCTAGAAGAAGGCATTCTATCAATTCAAAGAAAAGCAAAGGGAGGTAGAATGGGAAAATTATGTACAGAGAAATACGGAAGCAAAGTGGGCTGTTAGGGAGGCAAAAGCAGGCATAGAGCTATGTATTCCGGAGGGTGTCAAGAACAAAGAGAAACAGTTTTTCAGCTATATTAGAGAAAAAAGGAGGGGAAGTCATAAGGCTAGTTGAGGGGTGTAGAGTGACAGAGGAGGATGGGCAAAAGACCACTGTTCTTAATGATTACTTTTGCTTAATATTTCTTAGGGAGGACAGTAGGCCCTTGCCAGAAAGTGGCATCCAAGTGGCCATTAAGTGAGTCCCAGAGATGAGACAGCTAGTATTTATTAGTGTAAGGGTCTTGAAATGGTTGGTTGATCTAAATATAGATATGTCCTAGGACCAGATGAGTTGTATCTGAGGATACTCAGGGAATTACAAGCGGAACTGGCAGAACTCCTAGTGGGTCTATTTGGCAGCTCGATTAGGATGGGGGGAAGTTCCAAATGATTGGAGGGCAGCAGACTTAGTTCCACTTCATGGTGGGGGGCAAGGAGCAACCAGGAACTACAGACCTGTTAGTCTAACCTCTACTGTAGGGAAGCTGATGGAGTCACCTGTCAAAGAGGCCCCCAGAGACTACCTGAAGAACAATGGGCTCCAGGACAGTAAACAGCACTGATTTGTGGCAGGAAGGTCCTGTCAGACTAACCTGATAGTTTTCTTAGACTGGGTGACGAAGGAATTCGATAGGGACCAAACTGTACTTCTACTTCAGAAAGACTTTTGACTCAGTACCTCACAAACGACTGCTGAAGAAGATGGTGGACCTGCTAAACTCATAGTAAACTGGGTGGGTAACTGGCCAAAGGGGAGGCAGCAGAGGATTATGGTCAGTGGGGTTATATCAGAAAAGAGGGAGGTTTTGAGGGATTTATTATGACAGACTGAAAGTTGAAATACCGAGTGTCAGGATCCCGAGACTGATCGCCCAAAACTCTGAATCCCGACACTAGGTAATTGCCCACAGCACAGGTTTTTTCTCCATGTTTTGGGGTACTTAAGATAACAAACTCCAGAGGGAGGTCACATGATGACTGTCTGAGTAGACGCAATCTCTGTTCTCTCTCGTCTCTCTGCCAAAATAATCTTAAGTTTTTACTTATTTGTACCCACTCTAATGAGTAATTAATATCCAGTTGTTTAGCTTTATCTGCTAGTTTCACAGATCGGAGTTGTTACCTTATAAAGGATGCTGAAATGAAAAATCCACTGCCTAGACACACTGATGATGCCTGAACATGAAAAGGCCTCCAAGAGATCAAAGCCACAAACTGCTGGGGGTTCCCGTAATACCTCTTCTCAGAATGTGCTAACTGAAGAAAAATTCCTGAAAGAGTTTGTACCCTTGAAAAGTACCCTGTAGGTTTTAACCGAAGAAATTAAAAGTCTGTGCTCTTCGGTTGATTCTCTTACATTCCAGGTTGGAGACAATTAAGCCTAGACCTCCTCACTCGAGGACTGGCGCATCAAAACCAAACCTACAGTAGCATCAGCTCCCTCTGACAAAGACTTAAAAAGATGGAATCTCATTTAGAGGACTTGGAGGGAAGGAGCAGGAGGAGCAATGTTGTAATTTTGGATTTACCCAAAAAGGTGTAGGATCCCAACGTTCTTTTGTTTACACAAAAGATATGCGCGAAACTTGTGGGACCCTCCCCTAATGAGCCAGCCTACATTATTGAGAGGATGCACCATTTCCTATGCCCCATGCTGGCAGATGGCTCACCACCAAGACCACTTATATTCAAATTCCTCAACTATCTTGATCGGTAGCACCTCCTCTAAAAAGTCAGAGTCCTCAAAGAAGTGTTCTGGGAAGATAGCTGACTTTGAGTTGTTCAGGATCTGCCTATCACAGTCCGGCAGAGGAGAGCAGTGCTGCACCCTCTAGTGTCTAAGCTAATTGCAACCATTATCTGCTTTAGAGTCGGTATCTCGTTATTCTTCAGGTACAGCATGGGAGTGTATGGTGGAGCTTTGAGATGCTAGAACAGGTAACCACTGAACTCAAGTTTCTTTTTCCTGAACTGTTTAATCCAGTCTGATGTTCTGAGCCCACCTTTCTGTCCCACCTGCCCTACGCACTATTTTATGATGGTGTGGGGATAGAACTCTGGTCAGAGTACAGTTTTTTTTTTCTTATTGGATTTAAGGCTTCAGTTACCGCATAGCTATTCAATGGACTGTACCTCCTCAAGGTAGGACCACATTGTTTCCATAGGAGAGGGTTTGTGATGTCGGGTGTGATAAGTGTCGCCTCAAAGACTATGCCTGGAGAGTGTTTTTGGCGTTGTTTCCTTGGACTGTAGTCTACCATGTTCCTTGCCTGACCTGTGAGTGCAACTAACTTTGGACCTTGGGAGTGCTCTGTACGCTTTCATTTTGCTGTGGTCCTGGTATAGTGTAAGGAGCTTATTACCGTGGCTTGTGGCATGCTAGCTCGAAGTTTTGCCTGCTCTTTCAGAGGCTCCATCTTGGAATGAGCCAAAGCTTGAATACCTTCAGCCATCATGATCACTCACACAGCCCCAGTAATGGGAAGATCTGAAGACTGCACAGGCTGGCTGTCAGTCGTTGATATCTCCACGAGCCAGCTGTTCTACCATTTAATGCTTCTCTATCCCAAGGAAACCAAAGCTTCTAAGACATTTGCTGTCAATTGCTGCTGTGGGAGCCAGTTGCTCATAGAACTGGGACACTAAGTGAGGGCATTGCATTGCAGAGAAGGTTTGTTCCAAGTTCAATTTGGCCAGGCAAGTTCTTCATGGAATTTATACGGGACTATGTTAATCGTTTTAGGCTCTGCAGTAGTCGCCTCACCGGAGCTTCCCATTGATATTTTTCTGGTTACCACACCACGATCTAGACAAGTGCCGGCAGACAGACATTATTAACTCCTAATATAGTGTTTGTTTCATTAATCTAATTTTTGTTGTTCATGCAGAGTGTTTATTCAAATTGCAATTTTCTTCTTGATTGTATATATTACTTATAGTGCACATTTATATTAGTGTTACCAGGGAGTGGTAGTTCTGTTGATTAATCAGCTCCTATTTTAGGTCTGGAGTGAGGGTTGTTCTATATTTTTGTTATAGGTGAGTTTTTCTCATTTGTATACTAATATCGGGTATTTAGCTGACCTATTGTTATTGGAGAACTTTCATTGCCTTTGCTCTAATTGTTAATTATTATTCTGGCGGGGGGGTCTCTTGGGTAGTGATAGTCATGCATCATGGGCTGGAGGGCTTTAGGAGATTGGACACAAGGACTAGGCAAGGCAAAGCAAATTTATTTCTAAGGTGCCCAATCCAGGAGACTCTGGGAGCCATACACAATAAAAACAGGATACAGAATACAAAGATAACATATTTCAGTAATAACATATTTAAAACAACATTCTTAATAGCATAAATATAAAATATGAAATATACAATTTGCTGAAGGTAGGGTATGGGAGAGATGGCTTAATCCCCATAAGCCTGGTAGAAAAGGTGGGACTTAAGCCTCTGCTTAAAAACACCAATTGAGGGGGCCTCCCGGACTGCAGCTGGACGCGTGTTCCATAAGGTCAGCCCAGAGACACTAAAAGTTCGGTCACCAGAGTTCTTGAGCCAGACCCTAGGAACATCCAGGAGACCCCTCAAAAGGGAGTGGAGGGAGCGAGCAGGAGTAAAGATCTGTGTTAGAAGTTTAATATTATTAATACCATTTGGGTATATTTTTCAGTTGTGGAGGGTGGGATGGGGAAGGGTTGTTTTTTGTATGACTCTGTGACTATGGGGTTTGGGGGGAGTGGAGTAGGTGGCAGCCAGAGAACAACCTGATTGGGTTTTTTATTAGAATCCTAGTCAGAGCATCTTCTTGGAGCTCCTTTTGGTTATTCTGTGTTTATGAGTGCTCCCTTTTGATTTGTTTCCTGGAACATTAATGTAGGTGCAAGATAAGTGGAATAGGGCCATGATATTGAAGCATCTTAAAATACTTCAACCAAGGGTGGTCTTTCTCCAAGAGACCCATATGCACATGGAAGAGATTTTACTCTTCCTGAGGATGTGAATGGGCCAGGCTTTTGGGGCAGGGCATAGCAGAAAGAAAGGTAGTGTTGCCATTTTGATAGATAGACAGACCCCCTTTAGTATGAAGGAAAATTGGAACCCTAATGGGTGTTTGTTTCTTATACTCCCCCCATTTCTTTTCAGACTTGTTGACACATTTGGAACCTTATGCTTGCCTCCCCATTTTCCTGGGGGTGACTAGAATTTGATTCTTCAATCAGATTTGGACTGATCTGGTTTCTGTAGGAAGGGTCTCTCCCCAGGTCAACGGGGTTTAAGAGAGTTTATGGATACCTTAGAACTCGTGGACCCCTGGTGCATATTACATCCTACTTTGCGCCAATATACGTTCTACTCTATTCCCCACTTTTCTACTCTCAGATTGATTTTTTGAGGTTCAGCAAAGACAGTCTATCAGGACTCTCAGAGTGCTCCATTCAGCCTGCAGTTATATACAGTATGACCACTCTCCAGTGTTAATGGATCAGACTATCTGGAGGTTAGAGGACTATTATAAAATTTGGTGCTTTAACCCTTACCTTTTTTAAGGACCCGGATTTCCTGGTGACTATTCAAACTTATCTTAACAATTTTCTTCTGGAAAATAAGGGTTCTGTTGAGGCCATGGCCATGGTGTGGGTTGCAGCCAAATGTGTGGTGAGAGGCAAGTGTATCAGTTTAGCAACCATGGCTAAGAAGCACTGAGTTAAACAGTTGGATGATTTATTATCCCAGATCCATATGCTTGAACATTCCCGCTCCTCTCACTCTGATGCTGACACCTGGTCTCATTTGAATTCTTTTAGGGCACAATATTATGCTTTGCTGGCTGAAATGGTGGACTTTGACTTACAGTACACAAAGGTGTGCTACTCAGTTTATCATTCCTTCAAGCACCTCCAAATTTCTAGAGCACTCATTAGTTTCCTGGGAGCGCCCCCTTGGACTGTTCCACCCCACTCTACTTTGTTTCCTTTTTTTGGTGATAGTAGAACAACCCCATCCCATTATTAAGTTTTATACTCTCCTTCAAGCCAAAGATCCGACTGGATTGGTTGGTGTAACCAAAGTAATTGCTCTGCTGGGTCTCTGACACCAACCCCAAAATAAGACTATGCACTGGAAAACTGGGGTCTCCCTGATATAGGTTAAGACAGACACAAATCACCTGGGTAGGAATAAAAGGACTAGGTCTGGTTGGCTTGAAATAGTGGTTGGGTCCCCAACCTCATAGGTAGTAAATAACAGTAAACCAGTTGTATGGACAATCAGAGACATGCCATGTATAATAAGTTATCTGTAAGCCTGTATTTCTCATGTAGCCTGTAAGACCTGATGTTTTTCATGTAGACATATACTAAAGCCGCAGACAACTTTTGCATTTCTTTTGTAACTGTCTGCTAAGATATTAATAGAATTTGAAACATATATCCTGTACTTGCTTAAGAGTACGTGGGCCTATCAAAAAACTGGTATCATAAACACAACGCATGAGAGTATATGTCACACTGCATAATTAGCAAATGCTTCAGCTATAAGCATGGCTACCAGCCTATCAGAAAACTCAAACTCCATATACTTTAAAAGATCTATAGAAAGTACATCCTGTTGATGCTATAGTTTAAACTGTAATGCAATTTTTATGTGTTACGTATAGTAAAAAAAGGGCACAGTTAAGTGAGTGCAAAGTATAATAGTGGATAAACAACAAAGCCAGCTATTGTATGTGTTTAGCCTAAGTGCATGCATGTCAAACAAATATAATGCTTGTATTCGTAGTTAGAGAATTTGCTAAAAGCAAACTGTACTAATATAGTAAGCAAGTGCATTATATCATTAGTTATACAATGCTGCCATCTTTTGGGGATTGGCATTTATTGCAGCTACCAAATTGCATTGAAGCTTACGTTGTCACAACGCATAATAGTACATTTAATGACAACAGGAATTGCAGACATTAATGTGCCAATCAGAGGTTTTCAACAACAGGAATTGCAGGGGTAGATGCTCCAATTACAGAGCTAATATACCAACATTGCCTTGTTTAGAGACAGGATATACATCCTGCACTTGTTTAATTGTATATAAAGCTTTGTATGTTCTGCCTAAAAACAGAACGGCCATACTCATGTAGTTGTGGGCATTGTGTTGCCCAAATTAAAATCTTTCTACAGACTGCAACCATTATCCATGTGTCTCTGTTTAACAGGTGGGCCTCCCAACATGCCTTGTTAAATGTAATCTGGTTCTAGGTCCGAAGCCAGCACCTGCAGGTCGGGGTTCATTACAGTTGGTATTTGTTATTACTGGCAAGAGGCGCTGAATTTACAATTGCAGCCTAAAGCCTGGCAAACACTTCGGAAGAGACTTTATAAGTTTATTGAACAAGATAGATACTGCCTCACACAATTTCGCATATTACATAATTTGTATTATACCCCTCTCAGATTACATAGGATGGGCTGGAGAGCCTCGACTGTCTGCTCTCGGTGTGGTCAGAGTGAGGACTCTTTTTGGCATATCATTTGGTATTGTGCTAAGGTTATCCCTTTTTGGATTGCAATTCGTACCTCCCCGGACCCTCTTTTAGGGTTGGACTCCTTTTTTACTCCGCAGATCTGTCTTTTCGGGCATTACCCGGGAGGGCATTTTTGGTCCTCATAAAGCCTGTATAGCTCTCATCTCAATTACTGCTAAGTTAGTAATTTTACGTCACTAGCTAGATACAACTATTCCATCTTACAGAGAATAGCACCAAGAAATTCTGCAAACCTTGGCTATGGAGAAGCATATTGCCTCACGACAAGACAGATATGACAGGAATCAGGATTGATGGGGACCTCTTGAGGCTCTCCTATCTCTCTGATTATTTTTTGAGGTTTGAGTTGATGTTCTTTGAGAATGACCTTCTATCTTATTGGTGGAAATATTGATTATTGCCCCTACTTCTTATGACTGTATTTTGTGAGTTTATCTGTTTGTGCTCCAGTCAGAGGTAGGCGAGGGTCTGGGTTGAGGGGGTTGTATATATGGAATGTTAATGTGATTGTTGTCTTTCTTCAGTGTGTGTGTTCTTGTTTGGTGTTGTTGTTCTTCTTGTTATTAGAAAACTTTAATAAAGCATATTAAATATGGAAAAAAAGATAGCAAACTCCTCCGCAGGCAATTACCAGGTGTCGGGATTCTGAGTTTTGGGCAATCAGTCTCAGGATCCTGACACTCAGTCTTTCAACTTTCAGTCTTTTGTTTGTGAGACCATTATGAGTAGGGTTCCACAGGGATCAGTCCTGGGTCCAGTCCTCTTCAACATGTTCATCGGAGACATTGGAGAGGGAATGTGGGGTAGGTTGTGTCACTTCACAGATGACACAAAACTATGTGGGAGGGTGGACAGTAACAAGGGAATAAGAGAAATGCAGAGAGACTTACAAAAGCTACAGTAGTTGTCAAGGGTTTGGCAGTTGAAATTCAATGCCAGAAAGTGCAAGGTAATGCACCTAGGGAACAAGAACCCCAAGACAGAGTACAGAATGGGAGGGGAGAAACTTACAATTACAGCTGAGGAACAGGATCTGGGAGTTATCATCAAAAACTCACATAAGCAATTGAGCCAATGCAGCAAGGCCTATAGCAAAGCTAATAGGATGCTGGGATGTGCCAGGAGGGGTATTTAAAGCAGAAGAAAAGAGGTAATACTTATCCTCTTTAGATCCCTTGTGAGACCCCACCTGGAGTACTGTACCCAGTTCTGGAGTCCTCACCTCAGAAAGGATAAGAGTAAGTTGGAGGCAGTGCAGTGCAGTGTAGAGAATGGGAGATCCTGTGAAGAGCATTTCAAGGCGCTGAACAAGTACACGCTGGATACCAGAAGGGAAAGGGGAGATAAGATTGAGACCTCAAAGTTCCTTAAAGGAGGCTATGTGAGGTGGGAGAGTAGGGGAGTAACTAAGTTTACACAACTTTTGAAACTTAGAACATTGCTTCTCATTTAGTAGAGCAAAAGAAATGTTCCGATGGGATAACTAGGAATTCAAAAGACATACAATATGCAGATCCAACACTTCATTAACACACCAGGGAATAAAGAAAAATTAAGTAGACCCATGTCTAGTTGGGAGGAATACATTTATTGGGTGGTGAAACTGGTAGACCCTCAAAGATACATTTCCAGCATATACACACAATTGCAAAAAAATCAAGCGGGTACATTATTACAGATTAAAGAGGCCTGGAAACAGGAAACAGCACTAACAATACAAGGTAGACACTGGGAATCCAGATTAAAAAAGAACTTGAGAGTTACTTCATCCTCTCTGTGGCGAGAATTTTACTGGAAGGTGTTAGTTCATTTTTTCCAGACACTGGCCATCATCAAACATTACCAGGACAATAATTCAGACAGGTGTTGGAGGCAATGTGGGGCTTTGGGTAATCAGTGGCATATCTTTTGGCAGTGCTCCATTATTGACCCTTTCTGGAAGATGGTCCAGGATATAATGTAACACATCACAGGCACATTTATACCTTTAGAAATTACAGAGTGGATCCTGGGCCTCCTTAGTACAGTAAAATTGACACTAGGTACCAGAAAAATGGTTTTAATATGTATGTTGACTGCATTAAAATGTCTCACTGCACACTGGCTCACAGCCACTATGCCTACTAAAGAAGATTGGTTGGGCAGACCGTCAAAAGTTCATGATACGGAACTTCTAACAGCTAAATTCAACCTTTTAGAGGAAAAGCATAGAGAATACTAGAGAGGTTGGGCTTTATGTTCTGTTGGTCAGACTGTTTCTCACAATCCCCATGAATCAACCTAACATTTGAATTATGTTCCTTGTAGGGCCTAAGGTGGAAAAATGGAGTTGTCACAGTCTTCAACAGATTCCCCAGACAACCATAGGTGTGGAATTTAGATCCACATTTTTTTCCCCCTTCTTATTTTCATGTCTAAACAAGTAACCCTAATAAATCTTTATTTTTCATGTTTTACACTCCTTTTCTCATTGCTAAAAGGATAGCGAGGAAGACAATATATTAAAGATAACCCTAATTTTTTAAGTTTAAGGTTTAAAGTTCAGAGTTTGATGGTTTAAAGCTTAAGGTTAATAAATTACGTGTAGCTATGTTAAATCAATATGTAAGTCTGGAATAATTAACAGCATTGTTAGGTTAATGGAAAACAGATAAGCTTTATTCATGACATGGTGAGAATGTTTATAAGAAACAGATATTATACAACAGGGTCTGATAAACCTGTAATGTGATTGGCTGGCTGACACCTTTTAGTCGTGGCAAATCCTACGATATACCCACGGGAAAAGGTGCCAGTCAGCCCCTTTACTAAGATCAGTATGACCCCCGAAACAACCCCCAAAAAAGCCGCCATGTTATATCGCCGCTAAATGCCAACTCATCTCCCCCTGCAACAGTCAAACTAAAGAACAAGTAACTGAAACACTCAGAATAGCAATTCGGTCAAAAACAATGTTTACCAAGTCTTCTCCCATAACCGCTTCCACCCTACTCACCGCTGCGAAATGATTTTTTTTTTTTCAGCATCACTCGCCTCAGTCCACACATTCTCAATAACGGCTTCTGGAGCTGCAGATCGTGGACTACCGGTTTGCCCCTGCTATAACTGCTTTTCCCACTGCCTTCACAAAAACATTGCTTGCCTCATTACATTATTTAAAACAAAAACAAATCAAAGAATTATGTTTCCTTGTCCAGACATGAAAGTTCCCAGTCAATCAGGAAGCACATGACAAAAGACGGCAGCCAATTAGCGCGGCCCCATTCACACCCACAGCTACTCCCAAATCACGCCACCGGCAGTACTAAAGCGGGACTTGCAAAACTCAAAAAAGAAATCTTTGTACACACGCAAAAAAGAAACAAAACGCATTGCTCGCTCTTAGCATTCCCCAACCTGCTGTTTGTGACTGAAAGTGAATATCGTTATTCAGTTCATACTTCCTCATCACGTCGCAAACACAATTGAAGCCTGGACCGTGACTTCAATTAGCACACGATCTTCGATTACACCAGCAATCTGTTTCTCCGATCATAACAAGGAGCCTCTAGATTAACAGTGACTTTAAAAAAACACTGTTGTCATCCTGTTACAATCTGTCTCCTCTTTCTCTCTGTATAAATAATACAGCTCATGCTCCCATTTCCATTAAAAAATACAGCTTTGTCTCCCCATTTTCCACCAACTGAATGGGAGCATCTGCATAACAAGTGATGGAAATATAAAATACTGCTGATGTTAAAAAGAAATGTAATAAAAAATAAAATAAAAAAACACATTTCTAACAGCAATTTGCACTTCAGGTGAGGCAGCCTTCCATCTTCTACCTACTAACCCAGGACTATTTTTCACTGCGGAAGCATATCTTATTTATTTTATTCAGAAAAAATGTGGAAAAAAGTTGACACCAAGGCCCAGATATTCAAAAGGGTTGCGCTATACGCAATAGGGTTGTGCCAGCGCAAGTCTGAAAATGCACCATTCTGTGATATTCAGCGGAAGGCAGATGTGCCCCCCAAATCACACTGCGCAAGAGCACAATGACAATGAATGCATGCACAACTGAAGGGGGAGGAACCATGCATAAATGGCGCAGTGTGATATTCAACAACATGCACCATGTGCAATAGGAGAGCAAGTGGAAGTTGTGCGAGAGTGGAAATGAGCCAAAATAAAAAGGAACAAGAGAGAGGTGCAAGAACGCTATAGGGAAGGCACATGTTGCTGAACCATAGCCAGCCACACAGGCAACACACACACACAGGGCAGGACAGAGACAGAGCACCTGGAACTCACAGGCACAGGGAAGGTATGGGGAGCCACAGTCACAGTGCAGAAGGGGGAAGTGCCACGCAGCACTGAGGCCACCACAGGAAGGTGTTCCCGGTGCAGGGGAAGTAGCAGCCAGGACAGCGGGGAAACACAGAAACAGCTGCCGGGGGGGACACAAGCCAGGGACATGGCCAGTGCCACCATCCAGATGGAGGCAGTTATGAGGGGGGCGAGAAGGTAGGCAGCAGGGTGGCACGGCCGTGGAAGGGCCCGTCGGTGGTATGCCCCCAACAGGCAGTACCGAGCCCACACCAGCTTCGAGCTATACACCGATACCGAGATCGTGGGCCAGTACCACCTGAACCAGGCAATTCTGAGGCTGCTCTATGAGCTGTGCAGTGACATGATGCAGGTATACACATGACAGAGCCATGCTCTGTCAGTGGAGACAAAAGTGACAGCTTGCATGCATCTGCTCACCACGGGTACCTTCCAGAGACCAACAGGGGACACCACAGGCATAACCCAGTCGGCCGCGTCACGCCACCTCACCCAATTCCTCAGCGCACTGCTGCCACATGCTGTGGAGTACATCCATTTCCCCAGCACACTGGCGGAGCGCACAGCAAACTTACAGGAGTTCCACAGGGTAGCATGTATGCCTGGTGTGCTAGGGGCAATAGACTGCACCCCTGTGGCCATCTGCACACCACCTGGCCCTGGAGGGGCCGCATATATTAATCGGAAGGGCTATACAAGCATCAACTGCTAGTTGGTGTGCGATGCCAGGGGGCACATAATCAATGTCTGTGCCACGCACCCTGGGGGAGCACATAATGCCTTCATCTTGTACCAGTCTGCACTGTGCCACAGATTCGAGAGTGGGGACATCCCCACTGGCCGCTTAGTGGGTGAGTTTGCAAACCACGCAGAAAGACATAGAGCTTGGGGGGGGCATAGTCAGAGGTGACATGGGTATTGGCCTAGATGGCCCAAGGCAGGGCGACGCTGATCACCAAACTAACCTCCACCCTCTACACACAGGTGACAGTGGATACCCACTCCGTCCCTGGCTGCTCACACCATACCAGCGGCCCGCGACCCCATCGCAGCAATGCTACAATGAAGCACATGCCACCACACACAATGTCAACAAGCGGGTGTTCGGGATGCTGAAGGCACTTTTCCATTGCCTGGACACGTCTGGCGGTGCCCTATAGTACAGCCCCTCAAAGGCCTGCAGGCTATTCCTGGCCTGTTGCATCCTGCACAAAATGGCCAATGACTGTGGGATAGCCATACAGGTCGAAGAGGGGGACAGCGATGGGGACGATGAGGACGCTGGTGAAGATGGTGATGGGCAGCCTCCCCTTGGGTGTCGGGACCCCCGACTGATCCGGCTGGCATAGCTGCACTGGGACACCATCACAGAGGAGCACTTCAGCCAACCCAGGTAAGTCATGGGGCCATGTGCAACCACCAGTGGTAAAGGCACAACCCACAAACACGCATGGACAAACACCAGGGGTGCATGCTGTCAAGGGAAGTGGCCGAGCATGGAACCGCACCCACCGCCAGGGATGGTCAAGGTCTAACATGGCACGCGGTCACACACACACACACACACACACACACACACACACCCCTCACAAGACATGCACAAGGTGGGAGGCACACTGACCCCGACCGCCACCCCAGCCACACACACACATCCACAGACCACCATGCCCACTGCCTGTCATTGTGCATGTGTCAGATGCTGGGCATCATTGCACAGTGGCGGACAGCACAACGCAGGCATCATCATGCCCACGCCACAGTGGACAGCAGCCGGGAGGGTGTGCAGATGGAACATGTGTGTGCGTGCAGGGCTGGGTACCCCACCCGTGCATTGCACACTTAACAACACAATGCACATAGGGCAGCATCAGACAGTAGCTGTGCTGGGAGACAGGTCAGTCACGTGCCACAGTGCCACGGCCACCACGGATGCATGGGCGGCCCCACCAAGACCCACCAGCAGTGACAGGCTGACCAATGGCCTCATGGGGTGGCACCGACGGTCTCCCAGGGGTTCCACTGCATGAACGCTACCGTGCTCGCACAGGGGTCTGCAGCACACCGAACATGCCTGCGCCAGGCGTGCTTGGGATGCCCACAGCTGAACCCAGTGTCGATAAGGAGGGTATCGCACAATGCCGGGAACAGGGGGTGGACATTGCACTCCGTGGTGTCTGTGATGCATGGGCAAATAACTGTGTGCCCATTGTGGCCATGACAGCTGTGATTGCCTGTGTCTGCCTGTCAATGGCAGTGGTCACATCCTCCCGCAACTGGTCCATCCCTGCCAGGAGCAGAGCGGTGTCTCTGCTGTGCTGCTCCTCTGCCTGGCACAGAGCCACACTGATTGTATCCACCGCAGTCACAAGCTACATCTGCTGATTGACTGATGCTTGGAGTATGCAGGTGTGTTCATCTAAGAGGTCATCTGCCTGATCGGCATGCTGTCCCTCATGGTGTTCGTGGCACTGATGGTCAGCACCCCTTGAGGGTGGGCACTGCACACCAGGGCCAGGCCTGGGCATGTCCACAGGCGGTGCACTGATGGCACCCCCTGACACTGTATCCCCATGGCCATTGGCCCACTGCTGATACTGCCCCTCCAGCTGCCACTCTCCAGGGCTCAATGGTGCCGCCGCAGTGGCCACAACAGCCCCACTGTCCTGGACACACACCAGTGCTTCCCCACTGGTGCAGACAGACACAGGCTGGGACTGTGATGTCACGCAGGCCTCCTCGGTGGCACCACCCACAGCCATGCCCGTGATGTCACCTGCTGTGTGGCCATCCTGTGGCCTACACATATCACTGCCCATGAAGTTAGCTCCATCATCATCGGTGATGGATCCGGCACCAGCCCAAGTCTCAGCATGCTGGCATCCATGGACGCTGGCAAGCTGGGACAAGGGCAGGGCCTCCTCCACGCCTGCTCCACCAACATCAGTTTGGACATCCAGGTGGGCCCACTGTTGCCCTGACTCCCGGATGCCTGTGGAGGTGGATGGGCCCTCCTCCATCTCCATGCTACCACCCTCAGTGGAGAAGCCCACCACCACTGACCCATATAGATGCTCAGGAGCTGTAAGGGAAAAACAGTAGCATTAATGTATGTGACCTACCCTGCCCCCCCATTGACAGACCAGGACCTACCATGCAGTAACGGGCTACCACCTGTCTGGAATCCACCACCCGGAACACCTTCGATGGTGCAATGCTGCATGCTGCCAGCTACTCATTCTTCTTTTGGGGTCAGGCGATGCACCTCCAGCTGTCCCCTACTGGTCACAGACCGTGCTGCCCTGATAGCAGCCACCTTCTCCTTAATTTCCGCCTGTCCGTGCCCATCTTCTTTTTGCACTCCTGCATGGAGCGCTGGTGGCTACCATGCAGGTTGACAGCATGCGCCACCTCTTGCCATGCAGCAGCATGGGCCTGTGGTGTTCCCTGGCATCCGCTGAGCAGTGGCTCCTGGTCGAGGTAGGCCTCAAACAGGGCATCTGTTTCTGCCTTGATGAAGTTCAGCCTCCTTTTCCTCCCACGTCTCTGTTCCTCTTCCTCCACCTCACGATCGGTCATTATTCCTCCTATGAGAATGACAGGTGTTACCTGTGACTGTGCAGTCCCATGCATGTCCCAAACACCACAGTCACACACTCCCAAACAGCAAGCAACTCACCACAATAGACTGCAGTAACCGACTATGGCCAGTGCAGCCCAATGTCGCATTTTTATAGCACAACGCAGGCAAATGAGGTGAGGTGCATTTTTAAGTGGATGCAAATGCAGTGACTGCACCATTGAATGGCTGATAAGCTAATTTGCATATGCCGGCTGAATATCACGCTGTTGCACTTTGTGCAATTGTGTTGAACGTGCTGAGCCAAGGGTGCAGTTCTGTGACATGCGTAGTACACACCTAACTGCGCATGCCCGGGTTGATGACACAGGCGTCTGCCATGCTGCTGATGTGCTGTGCACGGGAGGCAATGCAGGGCACATCCACCATTGTGCCAGTGGCGCTACTGCGCTGTTCACACATATGGTGCTGTGGCACTGGAGTGCTGTAGGTGCACTGGGGCCACAGTGCTGTATGCCACTACAGGAGGTGGCACACAGGCACCCAATCGCACTATATGCATTGGGTTCCAATTGCACTGTGGCTGTCCATGCGCAAGAGACCCTTGACCCTGGGCCCAACCTTTGCCCCATAGGCGCCATGCATCAGGCATGGGTGCACCACTATCGCACAGTTCAGTGACAGCGTGATAGGGAATGGCAGCGCTGTACCACACAGCATCTGCACGTGGCAGGACCGCGCTGCTGAGCACCATTTTGAATCCACCACTTTGCTGAGATGGCGCGGAGAAGGGCAGTGATGTGGAGCCAGGTGGAGCTTGTGAACCTGGTGGCCATTGTAGAGCCCCATGTTGGGGCTCTATATGGTGATGCACCCTTGGACAGGGCCAGGAGTGCAGTTTGGCAGGAGGTGGCTGATGCTCTGGAGGAGGCCACTGGTATGGGGCACATGGTGGAGCAGTGTTACCAGCATTACAGGGACCTCAGGCGCCAGGACCAAGACCTGCTTGCCCACCTGCGGGCATGTGCCAGGAAGGGCATGGCGCCATGGCCAGGTAGGTGCCCCATCCATACACTGTTATTGTCCATACAGGTATCACGGTTGCATGTGTCCAGCACATGGGGGGGCCGTCCAGTGTTGGCCGTGTTGGTGGTATCGGGGTGTGGGGTGGATGGGTATGGCCGTGTGGGATTGCACACACATGGGGGTTGGGGGACTTTGCTACCGGATTGTACTGATGTTCCTCTCTCCATGTTTGCACCTTAGGCCCAGAAGAGCCCAGGCAGGTGAGGGAGCGGAGGCACTGCCTGGAGGACCAGCAGGACAGGAGAGCTGAAGGTCTGCAGCAGTGCAAGGACCAGCCTGATGATGGTGAGTGCCTTACATCCATGATTACTATTGCATGCTGTATAACTGGGTGGGCAGTGAGGCATGGCCACCATCCATTGACACCACTGCCATGCACGCAACTTGTTACAGTCAGCACTGTCCAGTGGCACTGCATGTCTGGGAGTGTGTCAGTGGTGATCCACGCATGCACTGGGCACATGGCTGTGCCACTGCCTTCATACCACATAGCCAAGTCACTGTACAGCCATGATGGTGCTGTGCAGGACATGGGAGGTGGGTGTGTGCAGTGGTCCACATGGCTGTGGCTGCCTGGGTAGGCAGGTCTTGTGGACACGGTCACTGTGGGTGGTCGCACACCACCACAGGGGCATGGCACATGGCTGTATGCCATTCACAGTGGGTGGGCTGCAGGGGGCTGGACAGTCACACTTATTGACTCTGCTCCCTCATCCTAGGTGGACGGCAACCCCAGGCACTGAAGCGAGGACTGCAGGAGCTGCTCCAGGTGGCGAGGGCAACCCTGGAGCTCCTGCAGAGAATGGACCACCATGGGGTGAGGAGGAGGAGATGACATTGGCGCCACGTGGAGGAAGGCCGGGGCAGACGCTGATCAATCCATGCCCCTACTTACACCTTTACCCCCTGGATGCACCCTCACACCCCTTCTTCCCTCTCCCATACGTTCACCCCTGCCTCTTACCTGCCCCCACCTGGTATGTGGCCCTTCCCCCCATTGTACATAGTTGTATATAGTTTTTGTATTTCCTGTTTTAAATGCATTTGTTTTGTTATGACAACTGTAGTGGTCTCTGATTTGCAGCGGGCTACAGGTGCTCAGCTGCAGTGGTGTGCATGGCGTCAGGGGTAGTGCACTCATGGGCGTGTGTGTGTGTGCAGAAGTGAACTTCCTATAGTGTGGGCAGGGGGATCAGTCACTGTCTGTGGTTTGTGTGTTGTACTCTGTGCACTGGATGCCTGTGTGCAGTGGTCCACGGTGCATGCACTGTGTGCATGGCACCCCTGTCAGACCATCCATGGCCTGTGCAGCTGACACCCTTGCATGTCTGTAATATGCACGGTCTGCTGGTGTGTCAGTGGTGGCTGTCCATGCTGGACAACAATTGTACCCGGCACAATGCCAGGTTGCCTTCCATCACCAGTATGGTGCACATCTGCCTCCAGTGGCACTGTGGCCTCCACTGTTGTTGTTCCCCTTTCATGCTGTCGCTTGTGTCTGTTGCAGGGAATGTGCTCCAGTGTCTGTCACTTGTGCTCCGGCAGCATGCTGGTGGCATACAGCTTCATGGTGCCTGCACAGGGTGGCTGGCACACCTGTGCAATGTAGGGGTGCTGGCCATGTATACACATCAGCCGTGGCCACACACCAGTGGCTTGGTTGACCCGCTACTGTGTCCCTGTGTTGGTGTGCCCTTGGGTATGGGTGGGTGTTTGTCCATGCACTGTGTTGCATCCTGTGTGGTGCATGCTTCCATGCAACACTGTGTGTGTATGTGCTGGCTGTTGTGGCCAGTGCTGGGACAGGATGTGTCCTTGGGAGGGTGTGCAGGGTGCTGTACCACTGGTGGTGGGGTCCGGGGCATGCCCTGTCACATGTGGGGTACCTCGTGTGGCGACGCATGGTCAGTCTCCCAGCTGTACCTCAGGGTGGATGTGAAGGGTGGCACTGTGTATGCTGTTGTTGCATTGCTGTCTGCTGCCGCCCTCAGCAGGGTGCACATGGTGGGGCTGCCTTGCATGGCTCCGTGGTGCACAAGGTTGCATTGTCACAGTGGGGGTGGTGGCATTCATAGGGTGTCCTGCAGTATTGGGCGCTACTCCTGGGAAGGGTGTATGGTGATCGTGGTGCAGGGTGTGCTCTGCATTGGTGGGATGTTGTGGCATGGGGTGGTTGTCCCTCCTTGTGTGCCAGTCACAGCTTGCCAGGGGGTGTGCTGGGGCACCATGGCCCGGCTGTGGGAAGGTTGCTGGTATCCATGGGCCAGTGGTTATTCCAGCTCTCCCCCGGTTGTGCAGTTCATGGGGTGTGGGGTATGATGTCTGTTCTGCTGTGTGCTCCTCTGCCCATCTGTGGCATGGGTGGTGGGCCTCTGCATCCCTGGTTGTGCTTTTGCATTGCTGCCCTGCTCCATGGGGCATCCCTGGTTGCACTATGGTGCATCTGGACTGCTCCACTGAGCATCCCTTGTTGCGCTATGGTGTATCAGATATGCGCAACTTCACATCCCTGGTTGTGCTATGGCACAGGTGGTGTGATATTCAGTCATCTGCTGTAGGCGCATCTTGGCCTGCACAGTTTTTGAATATCGCACTTCTTGCACATGGGCGCAGTGGACTTGCACTTGCTTCTGCTGTTGTGCGCTTTTTGGGCCCAGTTTGAATATCTGGTCCCCTAAATTTTTTCTCTTTTTTTTATTTTACACATTGTATAATCACAATAAATCACTTCAGGGTATGGGTTATGCTGGGATTTACCCACTGCTGTCCTGGTTTGACTACTCGGCCTATGGCCTCGTGGCCAAACCACACCAGCCGTGGGTAAATCCCAGTATAACCCACACCCTGTCGTGGTTTATTGCTTAAATAGCAAATGAATGAAAATGTTAATGACAGAGTTAGACCACCACAGTAAATGGTCAACTTGTTAGAGATGAAAGAATGACAAGGATGGAAAATGTGATATATTAGATGAGTATGAAGCAGATCACTTTGCAATATGGTCCAAATGTTGTGACCAAAGTAAGTGTGTATAGTAATTTTACTTTTGAATAAAGCTGACTTTTTTTTTTTAAAAGTTCCTTAAAGGAATTAACAAAGTGAACTGCTGGGAACTATTTAGCCTAAACATTAACTTGCAGTCTCGTGGACATGAGTAGAAAATAACAGGAGGAGATTCAGGAGGAATGTGAGGAAGTGCTACTTTATGGAAAGGGTGGTGGAACCATGGACTAGTCTGTCAGCCAAGGTGGTGGGTGCAAAAACAGTTTGGGGATTCAAACAGGGCTGGGATAGAATGAAGGGTATAGTGGTTCCCTGGAGTGACAGAATCAAGGAGGAGAATGGGGGAGGATGGGGAGGGTTCATACCCTGGAGAAGCAATAGATTCAAGGGCTTATAGGGAACTCAGGCAGACTGTATGGACCACTGGTCTTTTTCTTCTGGTATTGTCTATGCTTCTGTGTTTCTATGTAACAGCTTTCCTTTAGGTAAGCAGTTATTGTACATGGTCAAGTAAAGGCTGGATCATGGTATTGAGGGAACACTGAGAAGAGACTGAGATGTAAAAACATTTACCAAATTAATGTCAGATGATTGGAAGGCCAAGGGAAAGCCATTGTGTTGTATTATAACATTATTCTTATTACCAAGGTCACTTTACATATATTTTTTATGATGTGAGATAGACCATTATACATAGTTTTCTGTGCAACCCTCATGTTTTTACAAGAACATTCTGTTCATAGAATGAGTCATTTCTATTTGCATTTTGTCTGCAGATGTAATATTTCCACAGTACCCGATAGTCACAAATAGTGATGGGCGAAGTGGCCTCAATTCACTCCGTGGAGTGAAGTTGAATTCTGGAGTGCTCTGAACACAAAGTAGAGTACTTACGTTACAAATGGGTCTGAAGTCCATTAAAACAATGACTTTTGCTACATTCATTTTCCTAAACCACAACTCCATCCACTTAAGGGGAAGTACATTGAAAAACAATGTATCAGCTTCATTTCGCTTTTGTTTTTAAGCTTCAAAGGTGAATTTTGCAGTGATTCATGGGATTTCAGGTCACATGGCTCTAGATTGTTCTGCACAGCCTCAGTTTGGGGTAGTGTGTATAGAAACTGTAGGAGACAATCTGTTCTGACAGCTCTCTGCATCAAACCTTCTAAAGCTGTTAAAAAGCCTTTTGAGTCATTTTTTTGCTGGAAGTTTAGTTCGTAGATCATAGGAAACCCTCTCTTGCTCATATCATCGAGCGTTTATTGTTTGTGTGTGGATTTTGAATGTTAATGTACAACATTCAGTCTGTGTACTGAGAGACAGTGGAAGTGTGATTTGGGGGAGGGGCGTATCTGTGGTGTAGATAGATTAACTTGGAGAAAAAGACAGTGCTTTCTGTTTTGGTGATATTTCTTGTGTAACTGTGTTAATGTACACACTGTAATATTTTCAATAATTCTTGCCATTTTTTTTCTGATTGGTGTGGTGCAGCAGTGCATAATTTTAGTTTGTTTAAAATATGTGGTTATATTACTGAAGTTTTCAATTTGCTACACTACGCAATGTGAACCTGTTATCCACTGCAGCTGTCCAATTTTTGTACTTCTTTGTGGTATCTTTACTGGTACTAGTACTAGTGACTGTTACTGCAGCAGTGCAGTACTCCACCCCCGCGGCCTGCCCCAACCAGCAAAGGTATTCTTTTCCAGGTTTGAATTTATGATGGTGAGCACTGGTTAGGTGTTGTGGCTTTGCATCTACATCTCTTCAGTGTACAGCGCAATCTTAATCTGTCTGTGCATTTGCATCTCTTTAGAGCCCAATCTCCATCTGTAACTTAAGTCACAGTTGTTTCTTTGGCTTTCCTTCAGAGTACTGGACAGGTGTGGTGCATAATTTTGCATGAACATTGTGTTCATTAAATATGCATTTTTAAGTCAGGACCATCATCACGAGTCATTCGTGATACAAATCACGTTCTTCATCATCACGGTCACAAATGCAGTCACATATCATGATTTACAATCAAGTCACGAATTACAACATTAATTTTTTTGATAGTTACTTGGATGTATTGTAAGCCTGTTTTGTAGTATCTCTCCATGCTTCACCACCCTACCATTGTACTCATTACTGTTTGTTTTTAAGTCGGGGAGTTTTGTGCCACACCTCATCGGGGCTCGGGGGAGTACAGTGGTAGGCATTCATGTTTCTTCATCATCATGGTCACAAATGCAGTCACAAATCACGATTTATGATCATGTCACAAATCACAACATTAATTTTTTTACTAGTTACTTGGATGTATTGTAAGCTGTTTTGTAATATATCTCCAGGCTTCACCATCCCACCGTTGTACTCATTAATAAATGTTTTTAAGTCAGGGAGTTGCACAGTGTCTGCAGTACATACGCAGACTGAAAAGAAGACTAACTGCACACATGCAGTTTAGCACAGTAAACTTGCACTGCTCAGAATACAAAGTGTTGCGCATATGGAAGACAACAAGAAAAGGGCATAATTACATACAAGGGTCGGGGATGGTGGAGGAATACATTTTATTACACAGCAAGGAAGGTGTGGGGGGGCACATGGTGTGAGGAAAAAAAAAATAATGTGGGATCCCATTGTGATCCAGCAGCAGTTCCAGCATGGACATAATTTGCAACTGATGTCCCTCTATGTGATCCAGTCACTGCTCCACAGCACTCACCCACTCATTGTTCTCCTCAACAGCACTCCAGAGAACTGCCAAGTCAGCCTGTGTTACATGCAGTTCTCCGGAGTCCACACGTTCTACAGGCTGACCTGCTGGTGGTGGTGGTGGAGGTGCTGGTGGAGCAGCAGGTGCTGCTGTGGCCCTCCTCTTCTTAGTGATGCCGCAATGCACAGCTGCACCCTCTGCCACAGAATGGCCAGCAGGTGCAGGCATGGTCCATTTTGTGGCAGCCTGCCACTCCATCTGGTGGTGATTGAGCATATGGGTGCACTGGCCCTCAGTCCCCAGGTGAGTTCCCTGGGGGCCATGGCGCACCTCCACCTCACATAGGTGGCACTTGACTGCACTGCTGTCCCCCCACACAGTAAAAAAACTGCCAAACAATGTAGGTACGGGGAGGACCAGGCACAGGCAGGGGATGGCCAGATGAACTGGCAGCCGGCTGGTCACAGTGCTGAACAGGGATGGGATCCACACCTGGGCCCGGAGGAATAGGCACATCCTGCTTCAGAGAACCTGGACTTGGTGGTGGTTGTGGTTCAACTGCCTCAGAGTCAGGACAGGAGGCAGTGCTAGTCCTGCTTCCCGGGGGGGGGGAACACTCACAAGTATCGAGCGGTCCAACAGGAATGGGTGCCCATGCCCTCCACACATGCACACGGTACGATGCTTACCACTACCACGTTCTCCCAGAGCTGCCCCACCCCAGACATTCCCTCACCCTGATCCATCTCTCCTACTGAGCTCCCTCAGTCCGAGCAATTACTACTCACACTGTCACACAACACACACACACAGTCACACAGACAAACAACTAACTACTTATAAAGGTAAGAAAAATAAAATGTACAGAAAGAACAAATTAAGTAAAAAAGAGTACAGAAAAGACAAAAAAATGTAACTTTTAAAAAAGCTGTTGGGTCTAAATCAAAGTTTAAATCTCCTCCTCGCACTGATCTCAGAGTATCAGCAGTCACAAAATACACTACTCTCTCTCCGTCTGCACAGGAGGAAGTAAAAGCGGCTGCTTGCATGACTCACTTTCTTCCCGCCTAGTTAAAGAACATGTGACTTACAGTACTACAAGCCTTGTGATGCGTGTGGGGGGCTGCCAAATCTGAAACACCAAGTAGATCACTTAGAATCATAATGAGGAATGCGAAGTCCATTAAAAGCAATGACTTCGCCTTACTTCGCAGTGCCATTCTGCCATACTGCAAAGTGGTAATGACAAGGCAGAGTGAGCACTTTGCACTGCCCACTCCGCGTAGTGGATTGGCAACGCGAAGTGCCGACTTCATATTCACTTCCCCAGCGGAATTTAAATTCTCTTCATCTCTAGTCACAAAGTAATTTAACAAATGTTTGCTCATGTTATACAATAGTTTCTGCACCTTTGCATTCTGACAAAATTATTTTGACTTAAAATGCTTGTTGTCCACAAAATAATTGTTCCTAGCTACTAAATTTATTTTGCCATCACACTTGATGTAATGTTAAAATAAAATGCATTCCATCCGTGGAATAGTTTCAGACTTTGATGAAATGAATTTCATCTGAGAATGTCTTTTGTAGTTTGATGAAATGCATTACATCCACTGAGTGTTTTTCATACTTTGACAAAATACAGATTCATTATTCAGAAGTAAGGAGTACGACTTAGAATTTTTTATAGTTCCTTTTGAATCTTGTTGCCCATTTGATTGTATGGCAATGTGACAAATAAAATAGCACATCACAAAAATGACTAGAACAGCTGTAAACTTTGCCCCATCCTAATGCATCTAGCCCGTTGTTTCCAGTTCCTTGCTCAGGGAAAGGACAAAGTCTGCATAATCTGATCATTCAGTGACAGCCCTAAAATCAAAGTCAATAATCCTTACAATGCTGCAGGAGTACATTATGTATACATCCAGAATCTATGTAAAGTACATTATGTATACATCCAGAATCTATCTAAAGCTTTCAGAGATTAAAGTGTGCAGTGCAGTGCAGTGGGAGGCAGAGTCACTTTAGTCCACCATGTGTTGTCATCATCCCTGGAGAGATACAGCAGAGTCATCCAGAATACAATGCAGTACCTTGCAGTAAATGACGTGCCCCAAAATACTATATAACAAAAGGGCCTTATTGTCATTGAATTGCATCATTCCCTGCAGCAAACTGCAGTACTCTATAGTAGTACTGCAAGATATTGCATTACATCCTGGCTGACTCCACTATGGAATAATGGCTGAAATAAATGCAGAATGGCTGCTTTATTTATGATTAATATATGAATAGCTAGTAATAATAGTACTGAAAGGCATACAAAAAAATGTTGGAAATAACATCATTCCAACAGCGGTAGTACCATAATTTACAAGTGATAATACTACCGTTCAGGTGCAGTAATACAATCATTCGGGACCTGAATCATAGTATTATCAGCAAAAGTCAATGGCACAAGTGTAAGTCTGACTCCCAATGTCGTCCAAAGCATGCCTTCCGACTGGAAGCTTTTCCTTTGTGGGCAGGCAGAACAACTTTCAAAACATGGGGTCTCTCTCACTTAGTGAGAGAAATGTTCTCAAAGCTACGAGCAGCGTTTATTTTTCTTTTCTTTATTTTACCATTAAGATAACTATCTGGTTGACCCTGCTTTCACTCATCTCACCACTGAACTCATCTACGCACTGAAGGTAAGACTCAGAGTGAGCGACTCATCAGTGCAGTGCAGTGCTCATGTCTCCAGTAAGGCAACGCCTGTACTGAGTGTTAACTGAAGTAGTCGGACACACGTTTTTCAATCCAAGGAAATTTTCAGTTCGGATCCATATATTAAAAATTAATAATGGATAGGTTAGTGTGCATTAAAAGGTAATACTTCCATCTCAAGGTTCTGAGGACATTGGAATCTTTTGAGCTTTGCTTTCAAGGTTCCAGTGTCCCCAAAAACCTCTCAATGGTATTACTACCTTGTAATGCACAATAACCTATCCATTATTCTGTTTGATGTGCTATATTTCATAATGGCTGTAAATATAGTATTCAGTATATTTGTCCTTAACTGCTACACCAGTGTGTTTTTATTTACCTGCCTATCCCACCAAATATGATGTTTGTGACAAAAATGCCACAAGTCTCCTACCAAGAAAGCATTCCCCTACCCATCCAAGGCTACTCCCTCCCAAAAGAAACTGGGACATTCAGTCCTTTCCTTCTTAATAGGACTATATTAACAAGCATTTGTCAATGCCGAATGTTGATTGCTTTGGTCCATTGAGCTCGCTCATTCCCCCTCTGTCAGTCACTCGTTCTGTTTCTCCCGGTGCTGCAGGCTGCCCTTTTGTACTGGGCTCCTGCCTGCACTGGCACCTTTTTCTGCCCACAAAGAAATCTGCAGCTGTCCCAGCAGAGCTCCGTTGAGCTCACTCACTCCCTCTATCTTACTCACTCATTCTGTTTCTCCTGCCGCTGCAGGCTGCCATTTTGTGCTGGGCCCCTGCATGCATTGCTGCCTTTTTCTGCCCACAAAGAAATCACAGCAGTCCCAACAGAGTTCCGTTGAGCTCACTCACTCCCCCTTCCTCACTCGCTCGTTCTGTGTCTCCTGGCACTGCAGGTTGCCCTTTTGTACTGGGCTCCTGCCTGCGTTGGCAGCTTTTTCTGCCCACAAAGAAATCTGCATTAGTCCCGACACAGCTCCGTTGAGCTTGCTCACTCCCCCTCTCTCACATGCTCATTGTGTTTCTCCCGGCACTGCAGGCTGCCCTTTTGTACTGGGCTTCTGCCTGCATTGGCACCTTTTTCTGCCCACAAAGAAATCTGCAGCTGTCCCGATAGAGTTCTGTTGAGGTGGCTCACTCCCCCATCTCACTCGCTCATTCTATTTCTCCTGGTACTGCAGGCTGCCCTTTGGTACTGGGCTCCTGCCTCTGTTGGCACCTTTTTCTGCCCACAAAGAAATCTGCAGCAGTCCCAACAGGGCTCAATTGAGCTTGTTCACTCCCCCTCTCTCACTCGCTCGTTCCGTTTCTGGCAGTGCTGCATGCTGCCCTTTTGTACTGGGCTCCTGCCTGCATTGCTGCCTTTTTCTGCCCACAAATAAATCCACAGCAGTCATGATAGAGCTCCGTTGAGCTCACTCACTCCTCCTCTCTCACTCGCTTGTTCTGTTTCTCCTGCCACTGAAGGCTGCCCTTTTGTACTGGCCCTCTGTGTGCATTGCTAGCTTTTTCTGCTCATAAAGAAATCCACAGCATTCCCAACAGAGCTCCGTTGAGCTCACTCACTCCCCTTCCCTCACTCGCTCATTCTGTGTCTCCCGGTGCTGCAGGCTGCCCTTTTGTACTGGGCTCCTGCCTGCGTTGGCACCTTTCCTTGCCCACAAAGAAATCTGCAGCAGTCCTGACAGAGCTCAGTTGAGCTCAGTCACTCCTCCGCTCGATCCTAATCTGTCCCAAACACTGATTTCTGACAGCGACTGCAGTATTCTGCATTGGAAGCACGAAAACACATATCACCCAGGGTATGAAAAATGACAGCTTTACTGTTTATAAGGAGATGTGAAAAAATGCCAGTGTTGAAAATCTGGTGTGAAAATATTACTAATTTGCGATGTTACAAGGGTGCATCAAAACTGCACACGCACGCTCATAACAGAGTCATTTTATGGAGTTTCATCACAAAATTTTCAACATGGGCATTTTAGGACCTCTGCTCATGAACAGTGTCACTGTAATTTTCTTAATGTGTCCCAAACACTGATTTCCCACAGCGACCGTGCTATTCTGCACCGGAAGAGTGAAAACACATTTCAGCCAGGAAGTAAAAACCGACAGCTGCACTGTTCATAAGGAGGTGCGGAAAAATGGCAATATTGAAAATCTGGAATGAAAATATTGCAAAGTTGTGAAGTTACGAGCGTGCATGGAACCTGTGCAATGCACACTTCGAATACACTCATTTTATGGACTTTCATCACAAAATTTTTAACATGGGCATTTAAGACCTCTGCTCATGAACAGTGTCACTGTGATTTTCTTAATGTGTCCTGAACACTGATTTCCCACAGTGACCATGCTATTCTGTGCCAGAACTCCAAAAACACATTTTGGCCAGAATGTGAAAAATGACAGCTGTACTGTTCATAAGGAGGTGTGTAAAAATGGCAATGTTAAAAATCTGGACTGAAAATATTGCAAATTGATGAAGTTATGAGCGTGTGTAGCAACTGTGCAATGCACACTCGTAAAACAGCCATTTTTTGGATTTTCTCACCAAATTTGCAACGTACACTTTTGAGACCCCATCTCATGAGCACTGGCACTGTAGTTTCATTAATCGGTCCCGAAAGGTGATTCCGCTCAGTGACCGCAAAATCAGCTTTCATGTCAGATTAATGCCATGACAGTGGCTGAATTCATGAGGAGGGGTCCCAATAACCCCAAGTTGAAAATTTGGTGCCAAAATTCCAAAAAATGCCTGAGATATGCAAAATAATTGAAAAAGCCCTATTTATGTCATTATACAGCTTACCGGCATTTCCTCAGTTCGCAGTCGACTTTGAAGAGTGCAGATGTATTCCCGGTCCACCAAAGATCATCATGCCAGACTCCAGAGGTAAGTATGGGGTGAGCGGAAGTGTGGGGAGGCAGGGAGCGCAGTGGGTGGGTGCGGTTTTCTGGGAGGGACTGGGGAGACTGAGAAGGACCATTTTCATTTTTGCAGGTTTAAACAAGAAAAAAAAACTGCAGGATGTTTTTTTATTTACAAGGGCGTGCCCGCAGTCAACATAAAAATGGTCTAGCTCCTCTATACTTAACATGCCTAGCTAAAATTTAACTTCTGATCAACTGCAGCCATCCCTTTCATATCCAGGTTTAAACTACTACTTAAAGTAATAAACAATATTGCAAACAATTTGACTCTGGGCAACTTCTGTGAGCAATGTTTACCATTCTGACCAAAGCATTTGCCACGGTCAAACACTCCATGCTAATACAGAAGCTTCAGCATATCACATGGCAGCAGTTTTCCTAAACTGAATAAGGAGCAACCTTCATGATCGATCACAGGTGGTGTTCCTACCCTAAATGGCAAAACCGTCTGTAATGACCAAATATCTGGGCGGAGTCACAGTCCTTCATACTGGGTCCCCTACTCTTCTCCATTTTTGCAAGTCACCTTCCCTCTACCTGTAGAGTGTTTGATATCCATCTACAAACAAATGACACTGTGAGATATATAGTAGTGCAGACTTAACTTAACAAGATCAGCTACTCCCTGCAAGGCCCCTTTGACCAGATACATGCTTGAACAACGTGTCAAGTGGAAGGCAGAGGCGGGGTGGTTGGATTGCCCTTTATGTGTTCAATAAATTTGTATGTATAGTTCTCTTATAGGATTATAATTTACATTAGCTACCCTTGAGAACCTCAAATAGTAGATCTGATCCACTCCCACATTATTTAGCATAAGCCTACATGGATGACAAATCAAGCTACCACATTTTATTTTAATGGATCATCTGCAACAGGAGAAGTAGTGTGACTGCTACAGTAAATCTTTCTAATTGCTTTAGGTGGCTCACTCTTATCTACTGTACTGTACTTAGAAAATAAACTATACACCTTCCTGAGACTCATCACCATCAGGACTTTAAAGGAAAACTGTGCTGAATGTGTAAATCATTTTTTTTTTCCTAAAAGAAGCTGTTAAGTACTAGTTTTAATTCTGTAATTGTTCCATATACATTGTCCTTTTAGTTACCTCAATGGGTGTTTTTGATTTACCACCTCATGATAAGTACCATTTTAGAACTGTATGATGTAGTTAATGTCCATCTGAACTGCAAAGTCATGTATCAGACTACAGATGTATTGTGACAACAATGTAGGAGTTTAGCTGGAACATAAACTACATCACATAATTCTAAAACTGGCCTTCTCTCCAGTGTGTAAGTCAGAAATACCCACCCAGATAGCTAAAAAGCCTGTATAGCTAGAACAGTAACATAACTGAAACCAGTATTTAAAAGTCAGTTTCCACTGGGAAATACAACTTACCAGTTCATAGCAGTTCTCCTTTAAGACAATTAAGTCATGATGGAATCCTACTGGACCTTCATGAGGTGCACATGAACTGATTAGAACTTATCCCAGATATGAAGTCTATCTTCCAGTTATTTTTGCAGGAGTTTGGGAAAGCATGTGACAGGTATACTCACATCAGAACAGTATGAGTGGACAGTCACAGCTATGTATTAGTCTCTAGGGAGCTGCTATTACTCTTTTCTGTGAGACAGAGCTTCTCAAAATCAAGTAAGTCAGGTACTATAGTAGATGATTCATAATACTACTGACTGCTCAACTTTAGCAAGGTATCTACTAGGAGGACCAAATCACAATACTTCCAAATGTTCTGGGAGGAAATAGGGTCAGTCTGATAAAATTCTGGACAGGTATTAAGAACCTCCTTGAACAGGTACAGTATTACATAACTGCTGTATGTAAATGCTGAACCCTAAGGATAACCTAGTTGATCATCCTGAGGAAGTCATCAGCACCTTCCATAACCACTTCAGTAATGTCTGCATTGGAATATTCACTCCAAAGACAACACAACCAGCCTGATTTCCCCAGATACATATGCCTAGTCCCCAACTCCAAACTTCATGCACATGCTTTCCCTGCATTCTCACATCACTGCCAGTCAGTCAAGTCCTCAAGGGCCTATAGCACATAAACATAAGCAATAGTGCTTAGACAATTTAGAAGCAGAATTGCTACACCTAGCTGCTCACTTCATAGTATAACTTGTGCCACTTCTCTCATCACGTTGAACAGAAGAACTCCCAAGTACCTGGAAATGGGCCAGTTGTCCCTTTGCGCACAGTGGGCCACAAGCATAACATTAAGCAGTATAGAGCTAGTGTATCTTAGCCCCTTCTGATCTTCCCAAAATACTGGAGTGATTTGTGCATATGCAGGTCTTTAACTACGTGACTGAGTTCAATCTCTGTATAGTGTCAGGGTCACTGGAAACACATTTATGGATCTGATTTGACCCATAAATATCTTTGTTGGCCTCACCAAAGCATTTGGCCTTATGGAGCAGCAACATTCACTCAGGAAATTGTTTCTTGGTGGTCAAACAGTAGATTGGTTTGCTGGCTACCTTAGAGGCCACACTTACTTGGCCACCACAAACAGTGCACAGTCCCACCAGAGTTTTATTATTATAGATGTATGCCAATGGTTCATTCCTGAACACATCTCCATTTTTGTTAAACACAGTATATTAATATAACATCATGTATGGCACTTTGCACAGTATACGTGTACACCTCTATATACACCTTAGAAGAGAGGAGATAGAGGGGAGATATGACAGTGACCTTTAAATACCTCACAGTGGTAAACAAGGTACAAGAGGGAAGTATTTTTCAGAACAAAAGATGCTCAAGGACAAGGGGGCATGATAAGAAGCTGAAGTGTGTGTGTGTGTGGTGGGGTAGATTCAGGAGAGATGTGAGGAAGTATTTCTTCACAAATGAGTGGATGATTCCTGGAACAGTTTTCCAGTGGAGGTGGTGGGGGTAAAAATAAGGCTGGAGATCAAGAAGAATCTGTGGTGATACTATAGGCAGGGAAAAATGAGCAGACTAGGTGGGACCATTGGTCCTTATCTGCTATCAAATTCTATGTTTCTTTGTTTCTATACAAATGACACTGTACTTCCTATTAGTATGACTGACTGGGCATAGTCTCTGAAAAATTCCAGGATGAGTTCAGGAAGGCTAAGTCCTTGTCAACAGACCCAATGATAATGTGAGGGACAGAATAAACTTTTCAACAACATATACTGGAAAAAGTGAAGCAATTCAGCAAATGTATTTATTTATGGAATTTTGGTAACCTTGTAGGCTCACTGAGACCAAGGATTCCCTTTTCAGGGGTGATCCTGAATTAGTTGCAAGCAATAATCATGAGCAAATATGTGATCAACAGGGCACAGTCAATAGCAGAATTGCAAATAAGGACAATAGGATTTAGTTACATACAGTTAAATTTGCTGAATAATTTATAAATAGAAACATAGAAACATAGACTATGATGGCAGATAAGGACTAACTGGTCCACCTAGTCTGCCCATTTCCCTACTTGGTTTGGCAATCCCTACCCTAATTTGGACTGCCGTTCCCCCATTCTGCTGCACAGCAGGGTGCCTTTTTGCATATCCCATGCACTTTGAATTCCTGTGCTGTTTTTGCTTCCACCACCTCCGCTGGCTGGCTGTTCCACGGATCCACCATCCTCTCTGTGAAAAAATACTTCCTAGCATTCCCCCTAGGTCTCCTCCTCCTCCCTCCCTCCCTCCAGCCTCATGTTATATGATTTGGACAATAGCACAACTGCAAACAAGAACATTGGATTTAACTACATGTAGTAAATCATAGTAGCTTATAAATAGGACAGTATGTGTGATACAATCAATGATCTTCCCTTGTCAATCTTCACCATTCATTGCTGTTGGGTGTAAGCTGGAGGTGTGCACCCACCACAGGAGGTTTTTTTTTTTGAGGGAGGAGTCGGTGCCAATGGCACCACCCATGTGGCTGACACACTGTGCGGTGCACGCGGGTTGGCCTTTAGGCACCGTTGACTCCTCCTCCATCCCAGTTCTGTTTCTCCCACCATCGAGGTTGCACTTGTGAGCGAGTAAGTCGAATTTAGTCTGCATCAGAGGCCTTCGCTGTTTAATGCCACCTCTCCAGTTCTTCACTCCAGTTCTAAACCGCCAGACGCTGTTGGTAATCTGGTAAGCCTGCTCCTTTAATTTCTTCCGACTGTGCCAGGCTCTTTTCCTAAAGTTTGATATTATTGTTTTTGCATCATTTCTGGCTCGGGGGCAAAGAGAAAATCCAAAGCGGGCCATGCCCCCATGCGTCGGTGCCCCTGTGGCTGGCATTTTTACATTTCAGATCGGCATGATGTTTGCTTGTGATGCCTGGGACCCAATAATGATATGGATCATTGCGATGCCTGCTTCTCCACGGGCAGCCATGTTCTTTTTTAAATTGAATATACTTTATTCATTTTATACCATTACAACAGTACATTATAACAGGTATACAACATTCCAGCAGTACTTACAGTGGTACACTGGCATGAGACATTGACAAAAATATATTTAACATTTTAAACACTTTACCATGTGATAAATATTTGGAAAACAACCTAATCTACCCATGCCCTCCAATCAGTGGGAGACTTCCCCCATCCCCCCTCCCTAATCAACCCCCCTCCCGCCCCTCCAGAGCCAAATTTACCTTCCTGAATGATACTTTTTCCTACTACTAAGTAGCAGCACAGTCCCCTTTATCTAAATTACCCAAATTAAAGAATTACTCTGTATAGGCACCTCTACATTAAAGGTCTCGGATGACACCTCATGGAGTGGCTATATAGTATGTTGTTATTCACCAGGGCCTCCTAATCTTCTAACTTGATTTTCTAAACAGCAGGAGGAAGAGACTAAAGTGTGAGAAGCTTCTCCCATCTGGCCTTATACAGGGAGAGATTACCACATAGGCTCGTGATTGCCTTTTCTAATCTTAAATTATGTAGGAGTTCCCGCACCCATTCAAGATAAGAAATTGCATGCTGGTCCTTCCAATGGCGAAGGACCAGTCTTTTAACCGACAAAGAAATAATGGCCATATGGTACCTCCTCTCTTTGAAGGGAACAGTGGTGTAATCCCTTATTATACAAACCTGTGGTAAAATGTATTCCTGCAACCCTAGCAGTGGGTCAGCCCTTTCCCAAATAGTATCCCATAAACCAGCTACCTTGGGGCAGTCCCATAACATATGGAGTAATGTTCCTGGTTCCTGCTCACACCTGAAACATAGTTGATTTTGCTTCTTACCCATGCCGTACAACTTGGTTGGAGTATAATAAATATTATGCAGTATATAAAACTGTATTAATCTTAATTGGTCATTGGCAATATATAACCAAAACCCTTCCCAGATTTTATCCCATGAAAAATTAGCTTGTGGGAAGTTGTGCATCCAGTACTTTGATTGACCTAGTACATCCGGGTTAAATTTCTCATATAACAATGAGACCACTTTGGAAACGGCATATGGATGGTTAACACATTCCAAAAGATCCTGAAAGGGAGGCACTTGTTGTGTATTCCATGTACCTGAGCCAAACCAGCCTATCAACATTTGCCTAATTTGGAGAACAAAAAAGGAATATTTATTGGAAAGATGGAGGCGAGCTAGTATTTCCGAAGTTCCCCTTAGTATATCGTCGACAACCAAGTCTGCAACCTTAATTTTAAGTTCAGAACATTCTTTGGGGACGGCAATTTTCTTATCCCCTAATTTAAAATTAGGGTTATAAAACACTGGTTGTGCGAGGTCCAACTGGTTATTATATCTCATTGACTTACAAAACTGAATGGACCTTTAATGAAGTATATATAACCGAACCTCGTAAATTACTGGGCAATTTACCCGGGGCTATGAATAAAAGGCTCTCTGGAGATAACCCAGCCAGTAAATGCTGTTCCACCTGTAACCAAATGGGAAGTTTGGCAACTTTGTCTATGTCCGAAGGGATGTCTTTCCAACACATATACTTAGCCATGTGGCTAGCTAAATAATAGTGGTAAAAATTAGGGAGTTTAAGGCCCCCCCAGTTGTTTGGGGGCACTTAAGCGAGTGTAAGCTCTGGGTGGGGGTTTATTCCTCCATATGAAATTGGAAATTATACTATGGAGTCTGCGGAACCACTTCAGGGGGAGATAGACATTAAGCATATTAAGTGGATAGAATATCCTCGGCAGAATATTCATTTTAATTACACTAACTCTCGCTTGGAGGGACAAGTGCATAGAGTTCCATCTACTCAAATCTAATTGAATATCCTTAACAAAATTATCTAAATTTAACTTTTTTGTTAGGGACACCGATGTAGATAGAGTTATACCTAAATACTTAAGACGAGTGGTCCAGGCCATGGATAACGAAGTAATGTCTCCCCTAGAGAGCAAGGGATTCAATGGCATCACTTCTGATTTACTAATATTAAGCTTATAGTTCGAAACCCTACTAAACTTTTGGAGTATTTGGAGGGTGGCTTGGATAGATTCACATGGGTTGGTGACATGCAGGAGCATGTCATCCATGTAAACCGATATTTTTAAGTGCAATGGTCCTATCCTAATACCTTGCAGTGTTGGGGAATCTTTTAACTGTCTAATCAACGGTTCCAGGTATAGGTTAAAAAATAATGGGGAGAGTGGACAACCCTGCCTAGTACCTGATTTTAAAGGAAAAGCCGAGGAAAAAAAACCATTACAATAGACTTTCGCTCTAGGTTCAGAGTATAGTGTCTTGACCCAGGAAATAAAAGTAGATGGAAAACCCAATACAACTAGGGTATTGAATAAGTATGCCCAGTTAACCCTGTCAAATGCTTTCTCCGCGTCCAGGGAGACCACAGCCATCGGTTCATCAGCCTCCCTGGACACGGAGAAGACATGGGCCAATTTACAGATATGATCCGATGAAACTCTGCCCCGTACAAACCCAATTTGTTCCGGACTCAGGAGCCCTTCCCAAATCTCGGATACCCTTGCTGCTAATATTTTGGCAAAGATTTTTATGTCATAATTCATCAGTGAAATGGGACGAAAATTCATGACCCTATTCTTCTCCTTGCCTGGTTTCGGCAATACCACTATGATTGCCTCCAGGAGTGTCCTATCTGTAATCCCTTTCTCGAAAATAAAATTAAACAAGTGAAGAAGAATAGGACATAAGTCCTTCTCAAATACTTTGTACAAATTGGATGGAAAGCCATCCAGACCCGGAGCCTTGTTTTTGGCTAGAGACCTAATAGCATCTCTAATCTCTTGCTGAGAGATAGGGCATGCCAAAAACTCCTGTTGTGCTACCTTCAAAGAAGGTAGTGATGAGGCTAACAAGTAGCCCCGGATTTCACTAGGGGGGGTGTTAGGGGGCTATACATTGCGTATAATATTTTTCAAATTCTTTAGCAATTTGTCTGGGGGTAGTTAAAACAGTATCAGTCAATAGGGAAAACACAAAAGGAACCAGGCGAGACTCTTCCTGCTTTCTAAGCCTCATCGCTAAAAGGTGACTGGCTTTGTCCCCTTGTTCAATGTATTTAGTTTGGGTTTTAAAGAGGGCATATTCCGCTTTTTCCCTCAAAATTTCTGCGTACTCATTCCGTAACACTGCCAGCCGAAATATTTCTTCATCTGATGGAGGGTTTGATAGAGAAGTTTCCAAGGCCTTAATTTCCTCTAAAAGGGCTTTGGTTTGTACGTCCTGTTTTCACTTTTTGGTGGCCGAAATTCTAATAAATTCCCTCCACAAAACACATTTTAATGTACACAATATTTTGTCAAAAGCCGAAATAGTTCCATCATTTTGATCCATAAATTGCTTTATAAGTTCTTTAATCCGGTTAACTATATCCTGTTGGTTAAGAAGCTAAGAATTTAATTTCCATGTGGTGTCTTTCTGATCTGTTGGAGCTAAGTTAGCATCCAACCAGATTGGGGAATGATCGGAAAGCACCATAGGAGTAATCCCACATCCCCGCAAACCTGCAATTACTCTCTGATTGGCCGAAAAGAAATCAATCCAGGAGAGGGATTTGTGCAAGGGGAATAAAAGGTATATTCCCTTGCACCAGGATTCAGGGCATGCCAGGGGTCTATTAATCCATATACTTCTGTGAGATCTCGCAGAGATCATTGGGCTGGGGAAAGAATGGTTCCTAGTGAAGAGGATTTATCCAGAGCAGAATCAACAATGAGATTCCAATCTCCAGGTAAAATTATGGGTAGCCCACTGAAGGGGGCGAGGGTTAGTGATAGGTTTATAAAGAAATCTGGGGAATCCTTGTTTGGACCGTATATTGTGCCTAATAGGACTTCTGTGTTTTCTAGAATCCCCCTCAAGAGCATGAACCTGCCTTGGGGGTCAGCCACTCTATCTAACTCGAGAAACTGAGTACCCTTAAAAATCAAAATCGCTACACTGCATTGAGATGTGGATGTCCCTGCCGTGTATGCTGTCCCAATAATTCCCCTTCTTAAAAGGTTATTTTCTGTCTCCAACATATGCGTCTCCTGCAGGAAGGTGGCATGACAGTTCAATAGCGCTAAATGTTTAAGTATCTGGAGTCACTTTACCCGCGACCTAGCACCTTTAACATTCCATGAGATAATTTTCATACTCAGAGTATGGTCTTTAAAAAGGTCCAATCGGGGATCTGCCTGTGCTATTTGCGCTCTCGTTAGCTGAATAAAAAATGGCTCTGGCCCTTCCTCCCACTCAACCCCCCCTCTTCCTCCCCCTCCCACCATACATCCCATGGACAGCCGTGTTCTTGAAGTTCACACATTTAAAGTCGGCACAGCTCCACTGACTTTCAGAGGACAGCGTTGCTCGTGGGTCGCCAAGGCCAGGACACTTGACCCTTCCTCTGACTCCCCTCCCTGGTCTATACAGCCCAGCAAGGAGGAGGTCTCTTCCAATTTTAGCTTTGCTGAGGAGGAGGCCTCTTTTGCTGTGTAGAAGGAGCAACATGACTCCCTGCAGAGTCACGTTGCTGGCACCACCCCGGCAGTCACCTCCACAGAGGTGCAGGCTCCCCCCCAATGTCGCAGCCCATGTCTGCTGGGCCTGGCACTGGTGGATCCTTGGTGCCACCTCCTGGTGCTGTCCCAGATCCTGGTGCTGTTCATGGTGCCAATGATCGGGGTTGCGCCGTGGGTGGTGCTGTGTCCCTTGGTGGCACCACATGCGGCACCAATGCCAGGGGCCTTCCTGGGGTTGCTAGCCTGGAGGTCTGCCTGGTCACTTCCTCTTTGAAGGAAGATGATTGCAGGCTGATTTAGGCTGGCACTCCAACTTCTCAGAGTCAGAGAGCTTCTTGGGACACAGTACCAGGAGGCCCAGTGTCCCTATCCCAGAGTCCCTGAGTCCATTGTTCCGGCAGATCCTATGGCTGAGGCCAGCCAGTGTGAATCCATTGGGGACAGCAGCCTGGGGGCTCAGGGTGGGGTGTCTTCTCCTGGGGATACCATGGCAGCTGCCACTCCTGGTGCTGCCATGGCCCCCCAGGTGGGGACTGGGACTCCCTCCTCTGCAGTCTCCCTCAGGGGATCTGTGGGATTGGGGGGTACAACTTCACTGGGGTTGAAGAAGAGGTCAGCCTTTGAGTCTGAGGGGGTTTAGGGACCACAGTGAAGTGCAGATACCCCCCTCCACTGCCCTGTGGGGAGTGGGGAGGAGTCAGAGCACTGAACTCCACCTTTCCCTTCAGGTCTCGGAGGCATCCTTAGTTGGCTTCACAGAGGGTTGCCCTTCTGGACCCATGCAACTCCAGTCACGTCACAGGGGAGATTCTCCCTCAGGGCTCTTCCAGAGTTTGCCATCTCAGACACAGACTTCACAGCCTGGTTTGGCCCCAGGTTCCCTACACCTGGTGGGACCAGTCTCTGTGTCTCAGATCCCTGGCAGAGGACAGGCACTATCAGTTAGGTGCCCATCTCCCATCCCTCTGCAGACACCTCCTCCTCTCCCAGGCCATGTGAGTCCTATGGGGCCCTTAACCTGGGAGATGTTCAGAGCCACCACGGCTGCCTTTCCCACTTATGTCAGGGCCATGGACAAATAGGTTTTTCACCTGTCTCTCCCACCACAGGAGGACTCTGAACATTCAAGCTCCTCTTCCTCCTCGTCTCCCTCTTCCAAGGGAGAGGAACCTTATGTCCACCTGCCCTCTGATGCTGATTTCACTGAATATCAGCAGTTCCTTTCAAGGCTGGTCCAGGAGCTTCACATGTCTCACATGCTGAGAAGCAATACCAAGTGGGAGATGCACTCATTCCTGAGTGAATTCAGTGCCCACCACCTGGGGTTGCCCTCCTGGCCAATCCCTTTCCAGGAATCATCTATCTGCACCTGGCAGTCTCCAGCTGCCTCTTCCCCAGCCCCAGCAGACTGCAGAAGATGGTATTGCTCCCCCAGGAGTCTCTCGGTTCCCTACCTCACCTGCCTTCAGGGCTGATTTCCCTGTACTTTTATTTACTTTATTTACTTCAATCTAGGATTAGAAAATATCTTTGAGCACAGAGGAGTTCATTTGCAAAGGTTCTACATCAGTAATGGGGAGGGGGTTACAAAACAGAGTATAAAGCACAATATCATGTACAGATAATATCAAATACAGCGAACAGTAGAACAGCACAATACATAGCAAATATAGGTGATTGCAATTAGATACATAGCTGGCATTCTAGGACTTTATAGGAGAAAACATGGGTGGGTAATCCCATTTGAAAATAGTAAGGGAAGGGTGAGGCAGGGGATGAAGAGTAGCAGCAGGACAGAGAACAAGAGGGGGGGATGCAGCCTGGCGGCATTGTCAAGCATGTTATGTGAGGCAGGAAGGGGTAGAATGGGTTGGAGCAAGGGCAGGCACAGTAGGAGAAGGTGACAGGAGGTAGGGGATGGTGAGGTGTGGTGGGAGGGAGGGAGGGAAGAGGGGAAGAGAAGGAAGAAAGGTGTGGAAAAGAATCAGGGGTCATAGTGGGCGAGTTAGTGAGACAGAGTAGGAGGGTCAGGACATGACAGGTAGGGGGGAGGGTGAGAGAGGTGATTGAACAGGGGAGGAAGGATGCAGTCAGGGGCCTTGTCAAGGAGGCTGGTGAATGCAGGTTGTCAGATGAGGCGCAAGTCGCATGACTAATTAAAGCAGGTACACTCACTTTACTTCGAGATGTGCAGATGCAGGAGATGCTTGAACTGGGTAAGTAGAGGTATGCTAGTCAGTTCACAGCTCAGGCCATTCATCCAGTTAAGAGCTGTGTGAGGGAAGGATCGCTGGTATTGGGTGGTCCGAACTCTAGGAATGTGAAAGAGTTCAGAGACAGAGGACTGGGTGTGATATGACTTTTGAGGCTTTGATAGAAGACTGGCAATGTCCATTGGCAGGGCTCCAAGCAACACTTGCTTGGCAAGTATACATGAGTGGTACTTGATGCGGTCTTGTAGTTTGAGCCACCCGGTTAGGGCGAATAGATCACAAGTAAGGGTGAGGTAGTCGGCACCAGTGATAAGTCATGAAGTCAGTGATACTGGCTTTGTTTAGGGTAGAACTTAGTCTTTTGAGAGATGTGGCTGTGGCAGCTCCATGTATATAACCAAGCTGTAGTCAATAACAGATAGTACCGAGCTGTGGACTGCAAGTTTAAGTGCTTCTGGGGTCAGACTTTGTCTGTGTCTGTAGAGTAATCTTAGTTTAGCATTTACGTTTTTAGCAACAATATCAATGTGTGGCTCATAGGTAAGGTGGCAGTACAGGGTTACTCCAAGGTATTTGAAGTGTTGGATTTGTTCAATGGAGGCTCCTACTGTAGGTTATTTTTAACTGCAAGGGCATGTGACTTGTGTTTATGGCGGGAAGATGAGAACAGCATTTGGGCTTCAGCACCTGGTGCATGACCGACCCCCAGATCCAGATTCCTCAGAATTCAACTGGTGGGGGTGAAGAGTTTTGTCTGTGGCTCATGCTTTATTGTGTATAGGTTCTCATCAGGCTCACCATGCTGCCTATAACAGACATCTGTGGTTGATGCTGGTGCAAATTCTGGCATCTTTGCCTGATACGGAGCAATCTAGACAGGCCATTGCTCTCTGCTCAGGGTCTGGAGCTTGCAAGGCACCAAACAAGGGGGTCTTATGATGCCAATAAGGTGGCATCCAGACTTACTGGGACAGCAATCTGGATTAGGTGGATGGCATGGCTTCGTCTATCAAGGATGTCACCCATTGCCCGGCATAGGGTGATCTCCTCTACTTTCTGGGGGACCTGACTTTTTTCCTGCAGGGCAAGGAGGACCTTACAGGGGTGCCTCCTGTCCCCCTGGCCATGGGGGACACCTCCTCATCCAGCCTTAGATCTTGTTGATATAATAGAGCTTTAGGGTGTCACCCTCCTGCAGTTCACTCACAGGGGCTGAGGGATCTTCTCCTTGGGCTGTGCCAGGTCCTCTCTGGGGAGCTTGGCATTCACCTAACTGTACTGAATGGTGAAGATTGACAAGGGAAGATATGGAAATTGTACCTACTGAAATTTTGATCTTCTCTTGTATTTTCACCATTCATTACTGAATCCCACCCACCATCCCTCATGGGCCTCAGTTCTTGGTGTCGCCTCCACCCTGCTCATCCTCTCCTTCCTAGAGGCCAGTTGGTGTGAGTCCCCTGGTACCTCAGAGCTCTCTATTTTCTTCTCTAAAAGTCAGAGCATTCAACCTGGAGGATGGCTAGTAAGGTCTTCACCTAATCTCTGAGGGAACTCCTCAGATTCTCCTTACGATGCTCTAGGATGTCCCCTCTTGGGGTTTGCATAATCCTCTGGTTTATGTCATCCTCTGGTTGTCATTTACATCAGTACAGTCCTAGGAGAGTCTGTGGGATTTTCCTCCCTCTTTTCTTATGGCATGCATGTCCCATGGTTCTCTTCTCCTGAAGTGAGGACTACACCAGTACTCCTGTTTGAAAATGTCTACCAGATTTTTCCTACACCTAAGTCAGGACTCACTTCTCTTCTGAGCAGGACTGATTGCCCTTCAAGGGACAGTCTGTGAGACCTAGGCTCTAGGATTTTCATAACAATTATGGATAAAGGGTGGGAGCAGAGCTCTGCCTCTGCCAAGACTGACAAGACCATTAATCCACTTCAGACCTTGGTTCTATAACCTCTGTGACTAGCAGGATCCTTGCTCCCTTGTCTTCATTCCCACAGGGGTTTTGATACTCACAAGCTAGTGATCTTCCATTTTAGCATGGTGAAGAGCCCTCCTCCCTCCCCCCTTATCCTTTTCTTCCACCTCTTCTATCTTTCTTCTTTCTATCATTTGTCTTCTCCTTCTCCTTCTCCTGAGACCACCCAAGGATTGAGGCCCCATGGCCACTTAGGGTAGGGTTTGTCACAAATGCACTCAGCAGGTCAGGCCCTCTGCTCCTACAGTGCCAGCCTCTGAGCACAGTAATGTGAACAGGTAACAGACTGGGTAACTGTCCAGTCTGCTTGTGGGTCTGAATCACCTTTAGTCTGAAGTTCTGGGGGGGGGACTCAAACTGTGAACCTTATGATAGCATACCCAAATATACAGGCTCAGATAATCTTCTCTTTGGGGGGATGCAAGATATCTTTCGACTAAGGGCACCTAGCCAAGTATCTAAAATGAACCCTTAAAACTCTACAAAAGACCTTAGGTATATTCTTACCTTTTCTCAGTTTAGTAACACCATCAAGCTCTTGAACAGTTTTGTCAGTCTTAACCCTCTATTCATCACATGCAAAAGAAAGAACTTGGAAGACCTAGGCAGTATCTTTCAAATGAAAAGTTTACATAAAAATGGATAAAAATATGTTAAATGTAAACACAGAACAATATATCAAAGAGCATACAATCAAATAAAGAAAAACAAAGACAACTAGACAAACTCCTACCAACACACAGATCTTTTCTATCTAATGTATTACCTCTGTATAGTGCTTAAGATAGATCAGAGATCTTGTTTCTTAAGAGCCCAAAAAGATATGTCGCAAAGATCAGACACAAGTCCTAGTTAAACTGTGTCTCTCTCACACACCCCTTCTATGATGTCATCTAGCTCCTCCTTTTAGAATATAAAAATATACAAAGATCTTCCTGTCAGCCTCCTCTGGAACTCCAGCTCCATTCTGCACAACTCAATCTGCAGCTTGATTGCTTCTTGCTCCAGAATGCTGGTGACCTTCCCCTGCTGCTGTGGCCCTTCGCTGGCACTGGCCCTGATGTCATCCTCACCGGATCTAGACACTGCACTGGCCGCTGGCCCCTCCATGCTCAAGGTTTGGTCCCTCTGCTCCTACAGTGTCAGCCTCCGAGCACAGTAAAGTGAACAGGTAACAGACAGGGTAACCCTCCTGTCTGCTTTTGGGTCCAAATCACCTTTAGTCTCAAGTTCTGGGGGGATTCAAACTGTGAACCTTATGCTAGTGTACCCAAATGTACAGGCTCAGATAATCTTCTGTTTTGGGGGAATGCAAGATATCTTTTGCCCAAGGGCACCTAACCAGGTATCCAAAATGAACCCTTAAAGCTCTTGAACAGTTTTGTCAGTCTTAACCCTCTATATGTCACATGCAAAAGAAAGAACTTGGAAGACCCAGGCAGTGTCTTTCAAATGAATGGTTTACTCAAAAATGGATAACAAATATGTTAAATGTAAACACAGAACAATATATCAAAGAGCATACAACCAAATAAAGAAAAACAAGGAAAACTACAGACAAACTCCTACCAACATACAGTTAGATATTTTCTATCTAATGTATTACCTCTGTAAACTGTGTCTCTCTCACACACCCCTTCTATGATGTCATCTTGCTCCTCCTTTTATAATATAAAAAATATACAAACAATGATCTCCCTGTCAGGAGATATTTTAAATACTGTGACTACAGCAAAAACTAATTTCCCAAATTATGACAGTCTTTAATCAAGCCTTTCCTTTGATCTTGTGTTGTTTCCTGTTCCCAAGACAAGTCACAGATTTTACAAATTTTCACACCATGATGGTATAATAATGTTTTTCCTCTAAGACATCATAAAGGTTTACTAGCCCTATATCCTGGCAGCTGGTTCAGTTCTAATTAAGATAGACAAACAGGAGACCCTTAATTAAGTCTCTCTAGTCTTTTAATTACCTCCTGGTTTTAGGTTAATATATCCTGTAGCTTCTCTGACCTGGGGGGGCACCCATAAGCACAGGCTATATTTTATATTACAAATAGCATAGAACAATCATTACCAGCTGGCCAAGCATCACAGGGTTCTCTCCTTCTGTCCTCTAATCAGCTTATACTATTATCAGTTTATATCCTTTCCTTTATCTATCCTCGGCTCTCTTGCCTCACTCTTTCTCTAAAACTGTTTCTCCTCTCTGACTCAACAGAACTGGGATGGAAGAGTCTGACACTAATGGCCAACCGTGTGTGCTATGCAGTGCGTCAGTCACATGGGAGGCTGCCACGCCGTATCCCCCTCAAAAAAAATAACTTCCTGTATGGTGCTCACCTTTGGCTTGCACCCAGCAGTAATGAATGGTGAAGCTACAAGAGAAGATCAAGAATTATGGTAGGTACGTAATTTTCATATCCTGATAGTACAATGTAATTGGAAGAAACATAAATTTACCAGCAGACAATACAGCATACGCTGCATTGATAGTTTGAGGAGGTAGTTGAAACAGACTAGAGGAAGTAAGGTAGACTCAGCAATAACAGCTGCATTGACAACACTCTAGGAGTAGATTTTAAGCCCTTTTTAATGCCTTTGAGAGAGCTGGAGTTTAGTAGTATATCAAGAACAGTAGTGAGTTCCAGTAATATGGAGTGGAGTGGGTAAAGGACCATTTACCAAAGTTGGTCCGCACCCTAGAGATGTTGAGTAAGTTGCTATTTGAGGAACGTAATGTACACCTCAAGGGCTTAGGGGTCAGCAGACCATGAAGACTTGGGGGTTGGGGGATTTAAATTATGGTCAGTTTGAAGGTGAAGATAAGGAGGAAAAAGTAAATATGTCTTCAAGGGTAGGCCAGCTCAGCAAGGAGAGAACTTCACAGTGGTTTATATTAACTAAAAATTGGTACATTCTTCAAGTGGACAATACCATAGACAACAGATTCACATTTAAGACAATCAGACTTTGACAGACAAACTGGTGCATACAGAGTATTATGTAACAAATGAACCAAGGGATGAGTAGCTGTTGGGACCACTGGCTAAAGGGATGTTCCTACGTGGGAGGTGCTATCAATGCAGAAATACTAACAGGAAGGGTTTTTATGAAAATGCATACATCAATGAAAGTTTCCAAATCAGGGAACATATTAACTGCAGTATGGACCCTGTCATCTACATACCTCATACAGTGCCATGCAACATGCTTCATGTGAGGAAAAATGTAGTGAGAACTTTGATTACACATTAGTGAGCAAAAATGTGATAGCCACAGGAAAGACAAAAACTCTGTAGTGGTAAGACATTTTAATGCAGCAGGCCACTCAATAGCATGTCTAGGATTCTGGGGACTTGAACGTGTGGCTGAATCAAGGAAGAAAACAGACTGGGACACAGTACTGTTAAAAGGAGAGGTGTACTGAATACACACTTTAGGCACCTTTGACCCTGATTAGAGGCATGAACGAGAATGTGACTGGTCTCTGCTCTGGTGAATAGAAATGGGAACCTAAACACTCGACTGAATAGCAGTGTAACATTATATGCTTTATTCCTGATGTATATATGGACTGTGTTTTGGGGCATACCTCTCAACCTCCTGCTTTACAAATCTGAGACAAGACTTGAGAAAATCAGGGACAAGTGCCAAAATCAGGGACATATCTTAAAGAATAGTAATATTACCTCAACAATTCTGTCATAATATTGGCTTAATGTAAAAGGCATTTTCTGAAGCAGAACTAGACTGTAATATTAAAGTCTGGCTTTATTTGAAGCTTTGAATCTTTACTGTTCTGCAACAGAAATCTTAAATTTACAAGGGGCAGTGGAAATGTTTGAGACAAATTCAGGGCATCCCTAAAAATCAGGGACAGTGGAGAGGTATGGTTTATGTGTATGAAATGTTAACATATAGTACTAGAATAGTTCCTACATGTGCACAAAGGGTGAAGTTTTGCACACAGGTATAGATCTGAGTTCATGGTTACTACACTGGACATAACTGTATCTATCAAATACATATCTTTTGTTTGAGAGCCATCTTCTGGAGATTTTGCTGTCCCATCTCTAGCTGTCAAATTCCTCTTTACAGCAATACAGATTTATACTTTTAATATACAGAGCTGTGTTGAGAACTTTAACACAGTTTTACTTTAAATATATAGAGCTGTTTGAAAACATTAACACAGTTTATGTGTAAATTTATTATATAATTTAGAAAAGAATTGGAAATATTCTAGACCCCAGTCAGGGGGGGGGGAATGCTGTAGTCTGCTATATGCCATTTTCAATGAACAGCTCCTAGAAAGAGCCCTAACTCACCGAGCTAAAGCAATTTAGCAGTGGCTAGTGCTTTACTGACTCCTGCAGCAACAGCAGTGGTGTGATCCACTGATCAATGTCACCATGACATCACAGCTCCCTTCCTGTATTGTAGTACATTCACTGTGCATAGTGATGGGCTAAATGACCCCCAAGCCTCCCTTGAAGTGATTAGTGGAGTGAGAGGCCAATTCTTGAGGTGCTCCTGTGCGAAACTGAGGTACCTCACATTATAATGGGTAAGAGAAGTCCATTGAAGCAATGACTCTGATTACCCGCTTCCCAAGCCACTACTCCATCCAATTCTTAAGGTGAAGTAGATTGAAAACAATGTACTTCACCTCACTTCGCCTTGTGTTTAAGCTCCAAAGGCGAATTTTGCAGTGATTCATGGGATTTCAGGTCACATGGGCTCTAGATTGTTCTGCACAGCCTCAGTTTAGGGTAGTGTGTGTATGAAGCTGTAGGAGACAATCTGTTCTGAGAGCTCTCTGCGATTCAAACCTTCTGAAAGCTGTTAAAAAGCATTTTTGAGTAATTTTTTTTGCTGAAACTTTAGTTCATTGATTATAGGAAACCCTCCTGTGCTCATATCATCGAGCCTTTATTATTTGTGTATGGATTTTGAATGTTAATGTACAACATTCAGTCTGTGTACTGAGATACAGTGGAAGTGTGCTTTGGGGAGGGCGTATCTGTGTGTAGGTAGATTAACTTGGAGAAAAAGACAGTGCTTTATGTTTTGGTGATATTTTTCTTGTATAACTGTGTTAATGTACACACAGTGATATTTTCAATATTTCTTGCCATTTTTTTGCTGATTGTTGCAGTGCAGCAGTGCATCATTTTAGTTTGTTTAAAATCTGTAGTTATATTACTGAAGTTTTCAATTTGCTATGCATTACTTAGTGTATGTGTTAGTATGTGTGTGACGCGTATCATCAAATCAGACACCTTTTATTGTGCCACATAATAATTTCAGCAATGTGAACCTGCTATGCACTGCAGCTGTGTGACTTTTGTACTTCTTTATGGTATCTTTACTGGTACTAGTACTAGTGACTGTTACTGCAGCAGTTCACTGCCCCTCCCCCGCAGTCCCCCCAACTGACAAAGGTATTCTTTTCCAGAATTGAATTTCTGATGGTGAGCACTGGTTAGGTGTTGTGCCTGTGTGTCTCCATCTCTTCAAGTGCGGAGCGCAATCTTAATTTTTCTGTGCATTTGCATCTTTTTAGTGCCCAATCTCCATCTGCAACTTAAGTCACAATTGTTTCTTTGCCTTCCCCTCAGAGTACTGGACAGGTGTGGTGCATAATTCTGCATGAACATTGTACTCATTAATACATTAATATGCGTTTTTAAGTCAGGACCATCATCACGAGTCACTCGTGATACAAATCAAGTTCTTCATCATCACGGTCACAAATGCAGTCACAAATCACGATTCACGATCAGGTCATGAAGCACAACATTAATTTTTTACTAGTTACTTGGATGTATTTTAAGCCTGTTTTGTAGTATCTCCAGGCTTCACCACCCCACCATTGTACTCATTGATATGTGTTTTTAAGTCTGGGAGTTTTTTGCTACAGCTCAGCATGGAAGTACAGCCGTAGGCATTCACGTTCCCAATAGTTTCATACTGGTTATCTCACACCATTGACACTGAATCACATTCTTCATTATCACGGTCACAAATGCAGTCACAAATCATGATTCAGGATCATGTCATGAACCACAACATTAATTTTTTCTAGTTACTTGGATGTATTGTAAGCCTGTTTTGTAGTACCTCTCCAGGCTTCACCACCCCACCATTGCACTCATTGATACATGTTTTTAAGTCTGGGAGTTTTAAGCTACAGCTTATCGGGGAAGTACAGCTGTAGGCATTCGCGTTCCCAATACAGTTTCATACTGCTTATCTCACACCATCGACACCGAATCACATTCTTCATTATCATGGTCACAAATGCAGTCACAAATCACGATTCACGATCACGTCACAAATCACAACATTAAATTTTTTACAGGTTACTTGGATGTATTGTAAGCCTGTTTTGTAGTATCTCCAGGCTTCACCACCCCACCATTGTACTCATTATACATGTTTTAAGTCCAGGAGTTTTGTGCTGCAGCTCTTAGGGGAAGTACAGCCATAGGCATTCCGTTCCTTCCTGTACAGCATGTGAGTTACAGTACTACAGAGTAACATGGAACCCTCAGAGTACTCCACAATGTGAAGCACAGTACTTCGCTTCTTAATGAGAAATGCAAAGTCCATTGAAACCAATGACTTTGCGTTATTCCACCTCCCCCAAACCACTTCTCCATCAATTTTAAGGTGAAGTACATTGAAATCAATGTAATTCATCTCACTTCACCTTGTAATTGAGCTCCAAATGAAATTCTGCAGTAATTCATGGGATTGCAAGTCACATGGGCTCTAGATTGTTCTGCACAGCCTCCGTTCTGGCCTGGGTAGTGTGAGTGTAGTGGTAGCTGGAGACAGTTTGCTGTCAGAGCTCTGCAATTCAAAACCTCTAAAAGCTGTTTAAAATGCCTATTTGAGTCATTTTTTTGCTCAAAATTTAATACATCAATTGTAGGAAACTCTTCTGTGCTCATATCATTGACTGATTATTGTTGTGTGTGGATTTTGAATATTAATTTAGAACAGTCAGTCTGTGTACTGTGAAATGTGCTTTGGGGAGGGGCGTATTTGTGGTGTAAGTACATTAACTGAGAGAAAAAAGCAGTCTTTCTGTTTTGGTTATATTTTTCTTGTATAACCTATGTTAATGTACACACAGTAATATTTTTAGTAATTCTTGACATTTTTTTGCCTATTGTTGTGGTGCAGCAGTGTTTAATTTGTCGGTTTAAAACATTTGGTTATATTACTAACGGTTTTCAATTTGCTACACATTACTTGTAGTGTATGTGTGAGTGCATGTGCGATGTGTGCCATTAAATCATATACCTTTTATTGTGCCATAGAGTAATTGCAGCAGTGTGATTGTGAACCTGCTATCCACCACACCTGCATGAATTTTTTATACTGCTTATGTATCTTTACTGGTAGTGGATTGTTACTGCCATGTTCTAATCCGCCAACTGGCAAAATGTATTCCTTTCCAGATTTGGATTTGTGACTTGTGTGCACTAGTTAGGTGTTGTTGTGCCTTTTCGTATGCATCCCTTGAGTGCGCAGCCAATCTTAATCTATCAGTGCACCATTAATTCTGGGAGACTGCATTTCTTGTTACGCTCTCATTTCACTTCGTCGGCACTGGGGAATTTTCTGGACACAAGACAGTAGCATTTTGGGGGTGCACATTAATTCTTGTGACTCTGTGTGTGACCACTGTGCACATGACTAAGTGTGCCATTAATTCTTGGAGACTTTGCATTTCTTCTTATGCTCTCATTTCACTTTGTCAGCATTGGGGAGTTTTCTGGACACAAGAAAAGAAACATAGAAACATAGAATTTGACGGCAGATAAGGACCGCTTGGCCCACCCAGTCTGCCCATTTCCCTACCTGATGGATAAGCTGCAGATTCTAGTTAATCAACAGCTTGCTTCCTCCTACCACCCACTAGAATTGCCTTATGTCTGTCCCATGCATTCTTGAATTCTCCCACTGTTCCTGACTCCACAACCTCCTCAGGAAGGCTGTTCCATGCATCCACAACCCTCTCTGTGAAAAAATACTTTCCAACATTACCTGTGAGCCATCCCCCCTCTATCTTCAAATTGTGCCCCCTTGTTCTTGCCCATCTCTTCTTCTGGAAGATACTACTCTCTTGTAGTTTGTTAATTGTGCTATACCTGGTTAAACAACTAAATAAATAATTCCCTTGAGATAATTGAAAGTTTCTATCATGTCCCCCCTCTCCCTCCTTTCCTCAAGGGTATATATATTCAGCTGCTTTAGTCTCTCCTTGTATGTCTTCTGGTGCAGACCTTGCACCATTTTGGTTGCCCTCCTCTGAACAGCCTCCACTCTGTCTATGTCTTTGTGGATATGGGTTCTCCAGAATTGCATGCAGTACTCCAGATGGGGTCTCACTAACTGTCTTTATAGAGGGATAACAGCTTCTTGTTTTCTACTGTTGATGCCTCTCCCTATGCATCCCAGTATCCCCCCCAGCCCTCCTTACTGCCTTCTCACATTGTTTGCCTACCTTTAGGTCATCTGATATAATTACTCCTAGGTCTCTTTCGATTTTTGTTGTTGTTATTAACTCACCCCCATTGTGTACTCTTCCCCTGGGTTTTTGTTTCCCAGATGCATTACCTTGCACTTCTTTGCATTGAATCTGAGCTGCCATGTATTTGACCATTCCTCCAACCTTGCCAAGTCCCTTTTCATTCTTTCCATCCCACCTTGTGTATCAACCCTGCTGCAGATCTTTGTGTCATCTGCAAAGAGACATACCTTTCCTTCCAGGTGCTCTCCAATGTCACTTATAAAGATATTAAAGAGGGCCAGTCCCAGTACCGAACCCTGCGGTACCCCACTAGTTACCCTCCTTTCTTCACTGTGGACTCTGTTTACTATTACCCTTTGCGTCCTATTATCCAGCCAGTTTTTTATCCAGGCTACCACCTTGGGACCCACTCCAAGGCTGGCTAACTTGTATATTAATCTTTTGTGTGAGACTGTGTCAAATGCCTTGCTAAAATCTAGGTAGGCCATATCCACAGCCCCTCCCTGGTCTACTACTTTGGTCACCCAGTCAAAGAAATCTATTAGATTCGTCTGACACGACCTTCCAGCTGTGAAACCATGCTGCCTTGGGTCCTGTGCCCCACTGGCCTCTAGGTACTCAACAATTCTTTTCTTCAGAAGTGATTCCATCATTTTCCCTACCACTGAAGTCAAACTAACTGGTCTGTAGTTTCCTGCCTCTGCCCTGCTCCCACTTTTGTGAAGTGGAATCACATTTGCCCTCCTCCAGTCCTCAGGTACCACTCCTTCCTCCATGATTTGTTAAAGAAAGTGGTCAGTGGTGTTACTAGTTCTACCCTTAGTTCTTTTACTATTCTTGGGTGAATCACATCAGGCCCTATTGCTTTGTCCACTCTCAGTTTCAAGAGTTCTTTCAAAACCCTTTCTTCTGTGAATGGACTGGTATCAACCCCCCTATTCAGAGTTTCTCCCTTGTTTGGTTTAGGCACCTCCCACTCCTCATCTGTTGTGAATACTGAGCAGAAATATTCGTTCCATATCTCTTCTTTTTCACTGTCACCCTCTGCCCACATTCCCTTCCCTTTATTAAGTCTCTGTATCCCTCCCTTGGTCTTTCTTTGCTCCCTAATGTACCTATAAAAGGTTTTATCCCCCTTCTTAAGGGAGTTGGCTATCTTTTCCTCAGTTTGTGCCTTTGCTATTCTGACTGCCTTCCCTGCCTCCTTCTGCTTTAACTGATAAAGTTCTCTGTCCTGCTTCTTCTGTGTTTCTTTATATTTCCTGATTGCTATCCTTTTCTCCTTAACCATCCCTGCCACCTCTTTTGAGAACCATAGTGTTTTTTTCCTTCAACAGTAGCACTTTGGTAACGCGCATTAATTCTGCTGACTGTGTGGGTGGGGTGCTGCTAATATTGTTGTCACTCCACCTTACTTTGCATTTAAAGTGGAATGACATTGCGAAGTAATAATAACAAGGTGAAGTGAGCCTTTCCTATGGGGCACTCGGTGTAGCGCAGTGCCAACGCGAAGTGGCCACTTCACATTCACTTTGAAGGCGGATTTTAAATTTGCTGCATCTCTAACTGTGCATAAGCATAGCTCCAGCTGCTCTCTGTATCCATGGAGCCAGCTGGAGGGCTACATAGGTTTCTTGTAAAGCTTTCGTGAGTGAAAACAAAATTTTGAGTTTGCACAGTACAAAATACTAGAATATATCAATACAGGTTAGGCAGCTAGTATATCAAAAACTGTTTTTGCTTTTCTTTTATCAGATGAAGGTCATTGGGTGAAAAAGCACTAAAGAGATGTTGCCCTCTCGTGCAGCAAGGGCCTGAGCTAATAAGGTACAGTATGCAGTATCTGTGTATTTTGTTTTTTTACAGAAAAATGTTTTGCTTTTAAAAATAATAAAGGATGGTCGTTAGAATGTAGTGATTTTATTGAATTACAGGTGAACCCTTTATGAAGAACCATTGAATACTGAAGTTTAAAGTTATTACTTGAATCATACTTTCTAATGACCTCACTTGCTGTTATGTAATCACATGAACATGATTAGGGAAGGGGATGCATGAATTATCACATATTAAGAGGCATCCAGACCTGTATTCCTGTTATGAATACAATTTGATTTGAAAGATATTAGATAGTAACATAGCAAGTGATGGCAGATAAGTACCACAAGGCCTACCCAGTCTGCTCATATTCCATGCCTATATCAGCAGCTGTGGACCCTACTTGGTCATTGGCTTTAGACTCACCCTTCTACTTCTAGGGTCCCTTTATGTCTATCCCATGCATTTTTGAATCCTCCCACTGTGCTGACTCACACCACTTCCTGGAGTAGTCTATTCCATGCATCTACCACGATTTCTGTGAAGAAAAACTTCCTCACGTTCCCCTTTTTCCTGCCCTCCCTTCAATCTCATATCATGCCCCTCATCTTTGTACACCTTCTTTACTGAAAGATGTCACTCTTGTGTACTTTGTTTATGCCTTTAAGAAACTTGAATGTTTCTATCATATCTCCCCATTCCCACCTTTCCTCCAGTGTATAAATATTGAGGTCTTTTAATCTCTAATTTCAATCAATCAATGTTTTATTTATAAAAAAAGGCACCTTTCCAAAACCAAGGTGCCTGTACAATAAAATAAAACAAATAAAGTAAAATTACATACATTATATAAATTCCAATAAATATGAAACCAGATAAAAACACTTCAATTATCAAAAGCCAGATCAAACAGATAAGTTTTTAATGCAGTTTTAAAACTCTGGATGGTCAGGCAATCTCGTACCCGATGAGGTAGAGAGTTCCACATGGAAGGAGCAGCAAAGCTGAATGCCCTTGCTCCCGTTGTCTACAAACGTACCCTGGGAACCTCTAGTAATCCCTCATTGGTGGATCGGAGAGGACGGGAGGGACAGTACAGGCAAAGGAGATCTTTCAGGTAGCTCGGTCCCTGGTCGTGTAGGGCCTTATAGGTTAACAAAGCAACCTTAAAGGTGATCCTACTTAGTGGGATCCAGTGCAGACCCATGGAGCACAGGCGTAATATGACTGGCTCTTGAAGCACCAGTCAACAGCCTGGCAGCCATGTTCTGCACCAGCTGCAAACGGCGGATATCAACCCCCGACAGCCCTAGGTAAAGGGAATCGCAGTAGTCAAGGCGGGAGGAAACGATGGCGTGAACCAACGTTGAAAGATCATCGGGAGAAACTAGATATTTCACCCAGGCGATATTTCTCAGATGGTAAAAAGAGGTTTTAACAACTGCTGACACCTGTGATTTCAAAGTCAGACAGTTATCAAACATAACGCCCAGGTTCCGTACCCAGTCTGAGGTAGCTAGCTGGACACCTCCGAGCCACATGCCCGAAGGTGAACCTGCCAACACCCCCACCTCTTGAGAACTCGGGTTCACAACCAACAGCTCAGTTTTTTCAGGGTTCAACCTTATCCAGCTCATATTCATCCAGGCCTGGATTTCAGCCAGACAGCTGCTGAGCACCGAAATGGCATCATCCTGTTCAGGGACAAAAGACATGTATAGCTGAGTATCATCTGCATAGCAATGAAAACTCAAACCATACCATCTAATAATCACTCCTAACGGCAGCATATACACTGCAGACAACATGGGCACTAAAATGGATCCCTGCAGAACCCCACAGGGCAGGAAGAATGGGGCTGAGGTACAAACCCCAGACACCACTCTCTGAGTCCTCCCTGTGAGGTAGGATTGAAACCATCTGAGGACAGCCCCTGATAGTCCACAGATAAACTGCAGGTGATCCAGCAGCACACCATGGTCCACAGTATCAAATGCTGCAGAGAGATCAAGAAGGACCAAGATGGAACGAGTCTTTCGATCTCTCGCTATCAGGAGGTCATTTAGTACCCAAACAAGAGCCATCTCAGCACTATGTCTCTTCCTGAAACCGGACTGGAGAGAATCGTAGATATTGTGGCTGGTCAAATGGTCATCCAATTGTAAAGCCACCACCTTCTCAATAACCTTACCCAAAAGTGGAAGGTTAGAGACAGGCCTGTAGTTTCTAAGACAGTCAGGATCCAAGGAGGGCTTCTTAAGAAGAAGCTGAACCATGGCCTCCTTCAGAGAAGCTGGAAAAATTCCACTCTCCAAGGATAACCTGACAATCTCTGCGAGGACTGGACCGATAACATCAACGCAGCCAACAAACAAATGCGTAGGGCCCGGATCCAAACCACAGTTGGTAGGACGTAAAGTCTGGATAACCATCACATCACTGATTGTAGACTGATCAAAGTCACACCACTCAAACCGAGGGTCCGACATCTCCTGCCAACCACTGCTACTCCCTAGAGAAAGGGTCATGCGGACCTCGGACCTGATCATGGCAACTTTATCCACAAAGAATCGAGCAATCTCCTCACACTGCTCTTGTGAAAAAGCATTTCTGGGCTGAAGACGGAGTGAATTGCACAATCTGTCTATGGTCTGGAAAAGCTGAGCTGGTCGATTCTGTGTGGCAGCAATTTCCCTGGACAGGAATTCTGCTTTCTTATGGGAAATTGTTGATTGATAGACCAAATAATGGTCCATCAAACTAAGCCTATCACACTCCAGGCCCAATCTCCGCCATCGCCTCTCTAGCCTTCGTCCAACTCTCCTCAACTTCCTCAGGTCCTCATCAAACCATGGAGACCTAGGGCGAAGGGAAAGTGGACGAACACAAACCGGAGCAATGGAATCCAGGGCCTCTGTCACTGCCTTATTATAGGCAAGCACAAGATCCTCTGGATCCACGCATTCTCTTGGCATGCCCGATAGGTCAAGCTCCGCCATCAGGCCATCCGGGGATACACCCCTCAAAATGCGGTACTTGACCATCTCCATGGGGCAGACCTCTTGGGGGGGCCTCAAAACTGAAGTTGATGGAATGATGGTCCGACCACCTGACTAGTTCCACTGCCAAGTAGGATATCTCCATCCCAGGAGGAATACCAAGTCCAATGAATGACCACCAATATGGGTTGAGGAGGAAACAACCTGTGTGAGGCCCAGTACATTCATTAACTGGAGGAAGTCTTGTCTAAACTGTGAGAGTTCATCATCAACCCAAGCATTGAAATCTCCAAGGATCAGCCATCTATGGGGTCCCAATTTTAGGTCGGTAATGAAGTCCGCAACTTCCCACAAGAAAACATTCCCGTCACCTGGTGGACGGTAGACGAGAAGAATCCTACACCCCACACCCTCTCCCACAATACATTCAAAGGAGTTAGTGGTTCCCACTAAGATTTCCATCAGGTTCAGTTCTGATTTAAAACAAAGGGCCACACCCCCACCTACGATCGATCTCACCGGGCGATTATGTCACCAAGTATCTGGGAGGAATCGCTGGAAGCTAAAGAAACAGGACCCAGCGACTGCATCCAACAAAGGTCTCTGTGATGCAAGCCAGGTCAACCGAATAACAAGATCCCCAATTATGGTGGTCTTGTTCTAATCGACCTGGCATTGCATAACACCGCCTGGTTCGATGAGCAGCTAGGAGATAGAGTTACCTGTCTGCAGTATGCAGAGCCCTTGGTATGGGAACCAGACAGGAGAGCCCTTTCCTGGACCCATTTCACCCCAGGGCATCTCCTTGTCCCCACTATCCCAATCCGTCCACTCCTCTCCACTCCCCCTGCAGGCCAAGTCCATGCCCAAGCCTGAGCCCTCCTTGATATTCCCAGACCCCTACAGCATCTATACACCTCTGGGGGCAAAGGGGGGCAAAAGAAAGGGTGAAGATCCCTCAGCCTGGAGGGGGAGTAATGCCTAACCGTCAACCCTGGCCAACACATTTTCTAAAATCAAAACCAAACAAATATATAACCATACAACTAACACAATTAATAACAAATAAACCTCCACCCCTAAAAATAAAGGCAGAACAATTTAAACCAACAGTTCATCTCTAACATAAAACTCCTCAAACAATATCTCTCACATAGTGTCAGAACAGAGCTTTAACTAGAATGGAATTTTAATATTCTCACAGTCTGTAATTTTGTGCAAAATAACTAAAATAAAGCTTAAGTACACCCCTCTCTCACTGAGGTGTGCCAAACAATATAAACAAAATCAATAAAATAATAAATAAAATTCAGATCCCCAGGCTAAGTAGCAACAAAATAAGGCCCTCTCACAGCCTGTCAAAGCTAAGCCAGGTATATCCTCAGAACAGTCCCAGCCCCAGATTGTAGAGTCATGAATAAAATATCCAAGGGGATGAAAAGTTCAAGTTTTCCACAAAATCATAAACCATTGCAATAACTAAAATAAAACTTAAGTACACCCCTCTCTCACTGAGATGTACCAAATTAAACAAAATCAATAAAATCATAAATAAAGTTCAGATCCCCAGGACAAGTAACAACAAAATAAGGCCCTCTCACAGCCTTTCAAAGCTGAACCATGTGTATCCACACACAAACAAAAAAAAAAAAGCAGATAAACATGTGAGAGTAGTGCAATGTAATGGCTGTGGGGCAGCAGTCTTCCGGGAGTCTTTCTGGAGGCTGAGATGCTGCCCTATTTGCAGACAACTTTCTGCCCTGAGGGAGGAAGTTGCCCGTCTTCAGGCCACACTGGACAGTAGTAAGGGAACCTTCCCCCAGGCCACACTGGACAGTAGGAAGAGAACCTCCCCCATCCAGGGAGCACCAGACCCACCACCACTACCTCAGAGGTTGTGAAGAAAGCACAGCAGTTGGACCACAGTGGGCTCAGAGAGGGTGAGGATGGTGGAACAGAGGCACACCCAGTCAGTTGTTCCACTCCACAATCCATACACCATTCTAGGGGAGCATAGCTCACCTATGGATGCACCCGCAGAGGAGACTAAGGAGGCTGAGGACAACTGTCACAAGGGAGGCCCACTGGAAGGAGGCAGAGGACACTACAGGGAAAGGAAGCAGCTCCTGGTTGGGGACTCAATTATTAGGGGGATAGAACTGGGGGGAGCAGGGAAAACTGAAGTAGGGTGCCTGCCTGGTGCCATGGCTTGGAGGGACAGGAAGCACATCCTCAGGATCACGAGAACAGCTGCACGGGAGTCTGAGCTGGATGTCATTGTCCACCTAGGGACAAATGACTTGGCTCATCATGAGATTAGAGCAGTGCAGGAGGACTTTGTAGAGTTGGGGAGGGGCCTAAGACAAGTAGCACACACAGTATCCTTCTCAGAGGTGCTGCCTGTCAATGGCATGGGTAAGGCAAGGGTACTTTGCACCATGCAGTTTAATGAATGGTTGAAAAAATGGTGTGGAACACAGGGGTTTGGCTTCATTGGGGACTGGGGTTCCACCTGGAGGGACACCAGCCTATACTGACAGGATGGTCTGCATCTGTCCAGGAAGGGAACAAGTCTTTTGAGCAATCAGTTTAAATGCTTCATTGGCAAGCATTTAAACTAGGCAAGGGGGAGCACTGATAAGCAGCAGGAAAATCCCAGCCTCTCCCTACAAAACAGGGTACTAAATGAGAAAAAGACCGAGGTAGAAAGGTCAGTGGGGGATGCTGCAACAGAAGGCAAAGCCATCAAAAAATGGAGAGCAATGAGTACCAATGCCCGTAGTCTGAGTAACAAGCTTCCTGAATTAGTGGCCTTGATGGAGGAGGAACATCTGGATATCGTGGCAGTCACAGAAACATGGTACACAATAAAACCATGACTGGGATGTAAACATACCAGGATACACTGTCTACAGGAGGGACAGGGAGGGTAAAGAGGAGGAAGAGTAGCTCTTTACATAAGGGAAAGAATCAAAGCAACAAAACAAAAGGGTAAACAGGGAGGAGAAGAAGCACTGTGGGTAAATTTGGAGACAGGCAATGGCACCACAATCTGCACAGGGGTTGTATACAGACCCCCTTCTCAGGGGGAGGAAATGGACAAGGAAATGATAGAAAGTATACTTAGAATGGCAGAAAAAGGAGAGATATTGCTGATGGGTGATCTGAATATGCCAGATGTTAACTGGAGTGCAGTTGCAGCAGCCACTTCGAAGAGTGGGGTTATTCTAGATGCCCTACAGTAGGCATGCCTTAGACAACTAGTATTGGAGCCCACTTGAGAGGGAGCAATCTTAGACCTGGTTCTGTCAAATGGAGATGGAGAAAGGATCACAGATGTAGAAGTGGGTAGCCATCTGGGAACTAGCGACCATCGAACAGTATGGTTCACAATAAACACAGCAATAGAGTCAAGCCATTCAAAGGCAAAAGTACTGGACTTTAGGAGGACTGACTTTGCCAAAATGGGTGAGTGCCTAAGGAATGCACTAGCAAATGGGCAGGACGGAGTGGTGGAAGAACAGTGGGGAATAATAAAAACTGCCATCACAGAGGTAACAAGCCTTTGTGTGAAGCAAATAAACAAAATGAAACGGTGTAAGAAACCACTATGGTTCTCAAAGGAAGTGGCAGTGAAGGTTCAAGAGAAAAAGAAAGCATTTAGGAAGTACAAGGAATCACAGAAGGAGCAGGACAGAGAACTGCATCAGTTAAAGTAAAGGAAGCTGGGAAGGCAGTCAGAACAGCAAAGGCCCAAACCGAGGAAAAGATAGCCAACTCAGTTAAGAAGAGGATAAAACCTTTTATAGGTACATCAGGGAGCAAAGGAAGACCAAGGGAGGGATAGTGAGGCTTAATAAAGGGAGGGAGGGTGGGCAGAGGGTGACTGTGAAAAGGCAGAGATACTAAACAAATACTTTTGCTCAGTATTTACAAATTAAGAGGGGGAGGTACCAAAAACAAACAGTAGAAACACTCTGGATACAGAAGTTGATACCAGCCCATTTACAGAAGAAAGGGTTATGAAAGAACTCTTAAAACTGAAGATGGACAAAGCAATGGGGCCTGATGGGATTCATCCCAGAATTCTAAAAGAACTAAGGGTAGAACTAGTGACACCACTGACTACCCTCTTTAACAAATCATGGGAGGATGAGGTGGTACCCCAGGACTGGAGGAGGGCAGATGTGATTCCCCTTCACAAAAGTGGAAGCAAGGCAGAAGCAGGAAACTACAGACCTGTTAGTTTAACCTCAGTGATAGGGAAAATGATGGAATCACTTCTGAAGGAAAGAATTGTCGAGTATCTAGAGGCCAAAGGGACACAGGACCCAAGGCAGCATGGATTCACAGCGGGAAGGTCATGCCAGACGAATCTGATAGATTTCTTTGACTGGGTGACCAAAGTAGTAGATCAGGGAGGGGCTGTGGACATGGCCTACCTAGACTTTAGCAAGGCATTTGACACAATCCCACACATGATTAATATACAAGTTAGCCAGCCTTGGAGTGGGTCCCAAGATGACAGCCTGGGTAAAGAATTGGCTGGAGAATAGGACACAGAGGTAATAGTAAATGGAGTCCACTCTGAAGAAAGGGAGTTACTAGTGGGGTACTGCAGGGTTCAATATTAGGACGGTCCTCTGCAATGTCTTTATAGCTGACATTGCAGAGGGACTGGAAGAAAAAGTATGTCTCTTTGCAGATGACACAAAGATCTGCAACAGAGTTGATGCACAGGTGGGGTGGAAAGGATGAGAAGGGACTTGGCAAGGTTAGAGGAATGGTCAAATGTATGGCAGCTTAGATTCAATGCTAAGAAGTGCAGGTAATGCACCTGGGAAACAAAAACCCAGGGAAGAGTACACAATGGGGGGTGAGATACTAACAACAACAAAAATGGAAAGGGACCTGGGGGTAGTCATATCAGATGACCTAAAGGTGGGCAAGCAATGTGAGAGGGCAGCAAGGAGGGCTGGGGGGATACTGGGATGCATAGGGAGAGGCATCACCAGTAGAAAACAGGAAGTTATTATCCCTCTGTACAGACAGCTGGTCAGACCCTATCTGGAGTACTGCGTGCAGTTCTGGAGACCCAATCTCCACAAAGACATAGACAGGATGGAAGCTGTCCAGAGGAGGGCAACTAAAATGGTGCAGGGTCTGCACCGGAAGACATATGAAGAGAGACTTAAGGAGCTTAATATGTATAGCCTCGAGGAAAGGAGGGAGGGGGACATGATAGAAACTTTCAAGTACCTCAAGGGAATCAACAAAGTCCAAGAGGGTAACATCTTTCAAAAAAGTGTGCAAGAACAAGGGGCACAATTTGAAGAGACAGGGGGTAGCTCAGAGGTAATTTAAGGAAGTATTTTTCTCAAGAGGGTTGTGGATGCATGGAACGGCCTTCCGGAGGTGGTTATGGAGTCAAAAAACAGTGGTGGAGTTCAAGCATGCATGGGACAGTCATAAGGCAATTCTAGGGGTGGGAGTAGGAAGAAGTAGGCTGCTGGTTAACTAGGATCTGCAGCTTATCCATTAGGTAGGGAAATGGGCAGACTGGGTGGGCCAAGCGGTCCTTATCTGCTGTCAAATTCTATGTTTCTATGTTTCTATCCTCAGAACAGTCCCAGCCCCAGATTGTAAAGTCATGAATAAAATATCCAAGGGGATGAAAGGTTTGAGTTCTCCACAAAGTCATAAACCACTGCAAGAAATGTCAAAGACCCCTGCCACATTCGGGTGAAAATCCTGGTGAGACCTTCAGTCAAAGAGCAGTCGCAAACTTCAGGAGAAACAAATCCTGTGGCAATCCAGCACCTGCTGATCCACTTGCCCAAAGCCTACTCAACCACAGAGCAGGCACCCAGCCCAAGCATTCCTCTCCTCCTATTCTTTTAAAATTTGGGCCACATGCGACCAAACTCCATACATACATTGCATAATAGACTTTGGTGAGTTCCCTTGGGACTTGGAAAGGTGGTAATATTATCGTGCCTTACAATGGTCTCAGCAATCAAGTTCATAAATGCTCGCACCTCCATATTAAATCTCCTTCAAGCCTTGTCAACAGTATGATAGTCATGAGCACACCATCAATGTTGTACCTGAATTATATGTGTGATGCCAGGCCATCTCCTTTGACTGAACAGCAGGTCAGCTTTTATTTGCCACAGGACAGTGCTGACTTCTCACAGGCTAGGCCCTTGCATCCACAGTGCGTCAAAAGGACATAGGGTAGTATAGGCCAAATTAAACAGCAGCTTCAAGCAGGGATTGAAAAGGCTGGTGGATTCAGTTAGGAAAAGGGGAACAGGGCCAGCCCAGTGGCATAGAGGGTTGAGGTGCTGGCACTTTACCTCGACCCATGCCAGCGATCTGGGTTCAGGAACGAGCTTGGGTCATCGGAGGTTGGGAATGGGGGAGGGGCTGGATTGAGCTGCCGGCAGACAAGCTCTCCTCTCCAGGGAGGAAGTGCAGCATCCCTTGGCCGATGGCGACCCCCAGTGGAGGCTAGGGGAAGCACGGGCTCAGAGGGTGCCCAGGCATTAAGCCATGGGGTGAGAGAAGGGGTCATGACCGGGCTGTACAGTACATGCAAGCCTCCATGTGCATGCATTTATACTCTTGGAGCCCCTGGGAGAAAATCGGAGGGGAAAACATACCGGCAGCAGAATGAAGACGACTCCCAGCGGGCACGCTCCCGGACCAGGCAGGGTAAGCACTGGTAATTCCAGGGATGGGGCTGGGGTGGGGGTCATTTGGATGGGGGCTGCCAGCATGGCACATAAACTGCAACAGTGATAAAAAAGAAAACGGGGAACAGTAGGGAAGGTGAGAAATGTAACAAGGGCAAAGGAAAATAGTCAGGTAGGGTGAGCAGACTGGATGGGCCAAGAGCCTTTTTCTGTCTTCAACTTTTGTGTATCTATGTAAGTGATTAAGTGACTATTTCAGGGTGACAGAATATGAAAGTGGGGTTAGTGGGGGTGGCATTTATAACTAGGCATCCAGGTTCACTGCCCTGCACTAGAACTCACTAAACTACACAATCTCCAAGTTCTTGTAGCTGCAGGTACAAATGAACATGACTGGACACAGGCTGAATGTATAGTATCATACTGTTGAAAGCATCTTGATCCCTGAGACATCACATTGACTGCTTTCATTATGGATTCATTAACACCCAGAAGCCCCTGACTCATCTTTGAAATAATTCAATCCAAGCATGGAAAGAAGTTTGCTGTTGAAAAAGATGACAATCATAGTCCACTCTATCAAGCAGAACAAAATGCTCAGTAAGCACAAAAAATCCACTCACTTTTGCTTTTTTTGCCTGGAGATAAATGACCACATATTTCATTTTTCATAGAAATCTTATGCTTACTTAAACTGTTTTGCTGCTAACTATCCTGATCTGAGCTCTTCAAGTAACTCCTGCAGTTCAGCAATGCAACTTTTAGCCATAGCATAATCTAGATCATGGGACTGTAGCAACCAAGGAAGGCCATCAACTATACACAAGAGTCATGAAGACTTTAAGAGATACAGAGTGGTGGGAAATAGCTCAATGGGTATGAAACCCAATAACCGTGACATTATTAATTATAGTTTAGCAGGTCAGTAGAGTCTCAAAATCTGCTAAGGCAGATTGAATTTGAAGTGTCCATTCATCATCAGATAATTCTGTGAGCTCTGTAGGATGTAGTCATTTAACTATTCCCTGTATCTTTTAATGTTTTGTGTTTCCTCACCTTCTCAATGACTGGGTATGCTGTCTTTGAAAACGTGATGCTATCTCTTCTGTTGTTTACCTTTGGCACAGGGGCTAGAGCACCCTTTAGGTGGGCAGATCCAAGAGTTCTCCGTGAGTGTACAGTTATACAGTATGTGTTCATGAGGAACATACTGTGTAGACTGGGTAATGGTGTCTAATACGGTTGGGTTAACCAGCTTTAACCAAGTTGGATCTTCCCCAAAATGCTTTGATTTACTCTTATTTATTTGGATTAATTCTTTTTTTATTTTTTTAGGATATGTGACAATGAGAAGAGTGTCCTGGGTGTTGCTGTAACTCCTTTTTCACCTATCCTGAGAAAAGTGATCATATGAAAAAAATTGATTTGCAGGTATGTTGTCCCTCCTGGCATGCTTTTTTTGGAGTAAGGTATTTGTTAGTAATGCCTGTTAAAGCAGACAGCATGGGATGGAGATGGCATGAGACCAAGGTCATCTTTTACTTTTGAAATGCTTTTCTGAATACATTTTTAAAACGTTCAACTGAAAAACTGACATCTAAACCAGATAAATACTTTCCTCAGAGCTGGATTTTTAATTAGATCCAGATAGGGCTCATTTCTGTGATTCTTTTTAACACAGACATACCAGGGACTAAACTTATATGTTGCTAGAGACTCAGTGTATCCTTTTGGGCCCTTTTTGTCAATTTTTATAGAACCACCTTCCTGTAGGAGGGGTGAATTCTTATTTCACAATCTAGCAACACTGTCAAGGAATTTAAATTTGTATCAGAAGTACTACTGCCTAAAATTTTTAACCATCCAGAATCTATGCCCATACATCTAACAATTTCCATTTCCTTAAGGGTAGTAAGGTTGATAAACGGGTAAGCCCACTGGAACCAGAGGTCCCTTTTTCAGGTGTGACCCAGAGTTAATAATCTATCACAGCTCATTCTTTTGATTTTCAACTAATAATAAAACATACTTGACTTCCAAGTAGGTATCAAACATTATCACAAAGTGCTTTACAAAGCAATGAGTCCAATTCTGCAGGAAGAATACACAATATACCATGCATTCAGCAGCCATTAAGGATTCTAATGCTGTATAACACACAGCTCTATCGTATTGGCACCTGGGTAATTTGGAGAGGAAATGTTTGCCATGACACCAAGGATAACTCCCTTTCTCTTTTTGTTATTCTCTGTGACAATCTACCAGTATTACGTAGGGACACTAGGCAGTCCATGATATGATACCAAGATACGAACATAAGAAATTTGCCAGCAGATAAAGGCCTAGTGGTCTATCAAGTCTGCGTGAATGTGCAGCTAGCACCCTTTATTCTGCAGCTGCCACTCCCTTCCACCCTCCTCCTCCCTTGACCCTCCCCCTTGCCCTGTCCCAGACCCTTTTGAAGCAGCTCACTGTTTTACTCAATACCACTTCAGCTGGTAACGCATTCCACCCAGCTACCACCTTCTCTGTAAAAAAGTGTCTCCTCATCTCCCTCCTGAACCTTCCTCTCTCTCCAGTCTCATATCATGGCCCTGGGTGTCTCTCCCCTCCCTTACTTTGAACAGCCCCTCCATATCTGTCTTGTTTATTCCTTTCATGTACTTGAAGGTTTCAATCATATCCCCCCTGTCCCTCCTCTCCTCCAGCGAGTACATGTTCAAATCCCTAAGCCTCCTCTCGTATGGTAAGTCCCCCAGCCCCTGGATCATCTTTGTTGCCCTGTACTGCACTACCATCAGAAACTTAATGTCCTCCTTCAGATATGGGCACCAGTACTGCACTCAGTACATCAGGTGCGGTCTAACTAATGATCTATACAGTGGCAGAATCACCTCCCCCCTCCTCGAGGATATACCCCTTGCAATGCAATCCAGCATTTTGTTGGCCTTTGCAGCTGCCTTTCTACATCATGTTGAGTTGTTCATTGACACCATAATGAGCACCCCCAGATCCTTCTTCTCCTCTGTCTCAGCTAGCTGCACTCCCCCCCGCTGGTAACTCCTCCTTGGGTTTTTCACCCCAAAATGCAGCACCTTGCACTTTTTGGTATTGAACCCCGGTTGCCAGGTGTCCGACCAGGTTTCCAGCTTTGCCAGATCATCCTACAACCCCTGTCATGCCCCTAGGTTATCCACGACCACTCCCATCTTGGTACCATCAGCAAATAGACTGGGCTTGCTCTTGATGCCCAATGATATGTCTGCAGGAATATCCCAGACAACACTTGTCCCAACACTGAGCCCTGTGGAACACTGCTCATCACTACCCTTGGAGATGAGAGCTCCCCACCCATCACCACACTCTGTTGCCTTCCCAGAAGCCAGTTCCCTACCCATCTCACCAGCTTTGCACCCATCCCTGTGACTTCTAACTTACTTCCCAGCCTCCAGTGTGGCACCGGGTCAAATGCCTTACTGAAGTCCAGGTACAGGACATCCACGGCATGGCCCCAGTCCAGTTGCCTAGTTACCCAGTCATAGAATTCCACCAGGCTGGTTTGGCAGGATCTGCCACTTATGAAGCCATGCCATCTGCTGTCCTGTAGACCTCTGTCCTCCAGGAGGGCCACCAGCCTCTCCTTCAGGATAGTCTCCATCAGCTTACCCATGATGGATGTGAGGCTCACCAGTCTGTAGTTCCTCAGTTCATCCTTGGAGCCACTCTTGTGGAGGGGCACCACATGAGCCATCCTCCAATCCTGAGATACACACCCTGAGTGTAGGGAGGCATTGAATAGGTCTGCCAAAGGTCCTGCCAGGACCTCTGCCAGCTCCTTCAGTACCCTGGGGTGGAAGCCATCTGGGCCTGGTGCCTTGTCCACCCTCAGTGCCCTCAAACCCTCCAGAACCCTGCCATCCATGATTTCCCCATCTGTCACCCCCTCTGTTCCTGCCATCCCTCCCCCCTTGGGTTTTGCCTCCCCCTTCTCCTTAGCAAATACTGAGCAGAAATAATCCAGTTAGCACTTCTGCCTTATCTCCCTGCTTCCACCACCCCCCCATCTTCCTAATCGTTACTATATGGTCCTTACAGCTGCTTTTCTCCTATGTACCTGAAGAGTCCTTCTCCCCTTCTTAATGCCCTGCATCAGCCTGAGATCCGTTGATGCCTTGGCTGCCTTTACTGCCCTTGTCACCTCCTTTGATTCCTTCAGGTACTCCTCCCTGTCCTCCCCCCACCCTGTTTTTTTGTACCTCCTAAAAGCAGCTTTTTTTCTCCTTACCTTTTCCATGATCTCCTTGCTCACCCAGCTAGGTTTCTTTGCCCTATCCTTCTTGCTCTGGGCCTTGCTGAAGGTCCTGATTGCCTCCCCTATCCGCAGCTTTATGAGCTCCCATCTCTGCTTAAAGCCCATACTAGGTTGAATTCTGGCTAGATACCCTTTTACCACTTCCCCCATCCTCCTGAAGTCAGCCCTCCTGAATTCCAGAACCCTTGTGCTGGATTCCACTCCTTCCTTACCCATATCCAACGTGAGCCACACTGAGTGGTGGTCACTCCCTGCCAGTGGCTCTTTCACCCTCATTTCCCTCACAAACTCCTCATTTGCCAGCATGAGGTCAAGGGTATTCCCTAACCTGGCTGTTCGCTGACCATTTGCATTATGAAGCTGTCCTGGAAGGTATCCAGCAGTACCTGCTCCCTTCTGTTCCTGGTTGTTGGGGTGCTCCAATCCACTCCTGGCATGTTGAAGTCCCCCACGATCACCACACTACCCTTCTCACAGGTCCTCCTGATCTGTCCCGCTAGTTCCCTGTCTAACTCCACTGTCTTTGAGGACAGCCTGTACACCACTCCCATCCTGAGAGTCCTATTCTTGGAACCCTGGATTTGCATCCATAGTAACTCTGTACTATCCTCCTCCCCTTCTTCCCATACACACTTCAGTCCTTCCCTCACATATAGTGCCACCCCCCCTTTCCCATTTGCTCTATCCCTAAGAAATATCCTGTACCCTGGTATCAACAGGTCCCAGTCATTGTATTAGGTGGCCCATGTTTCAGTGATGGTCACCATGTCCACCTCTCCCTCTGCCTTGAGTGTCTGTAGCTCTGCAGTTTTATTTCCAAGGCTCCTAGCATTCAGAGTGAGCACTTTCCACCCCACCACCCTCTTGCCCTACTGTACTAGCATTGCTATTAGTCCTTGCCCTTTGTTTTTTGTCACTGTTATGGAGGGTTAGCTCATATGGCTTCCCACTCTGTGGTCTCTGCATGTCCCTTGTCCACTTGCCACCCCCCCGCTCCTAGTTTAAATTCCCAACTACCTCTATGTACGCCTCCATTCTCTGTTTCAACACTTTCTTTCTCTCCTCGCTCAAATGTAGTCTTTCCTTGGTATAAAGACTACTGTCCTCCCAGGTCCTCCACACACCCCCACACACACACCCCACCAGCCCATACCCTTTAGCATGACACCAAGTTCTTAAGCATCCATTAAATTTCTCTATTCTCAGCTTTCTTGCTGTGCTTGCCCTGGGCACTGGAAGTATCTGAGAAAGTGACTGATCTTCCTGCCCTCTCACATAATTGTCCTAGTTCCTCAAACCTCCTCTGGACTATATCTACTATCCTGTCAGCCAGATCATTTGTCACCAAATGTATAATTAAATGAGGCTTCTCCCTACCCCTTCTGGTATATTTTAGAACAGATTGTTCCACCCTTTCCGCTGTCATTCTCGGCATGGCCTCCACCCAAATGCGACTATGCCTCTCCCCTTTGCTACCCCACCTGATTCCTCTTAGTATTGAGTCCCCCAGCACTTAGATTCCACCCCTCTTACCACCTGCTTGCTGCCCTTCCTCCCCACCTCTTACTCCTGGCTCCTCCTCTTCCTCTTGCATAGTAATTCCCCCTTCCGCCCTTGTTGTAATTCCCCAACATAACTTCCCCCCACTCCAGTTTCATCCAGACTTCTATCAGTTACTCCTCCAATCTCATCACCTCCCTCCTTCTCCTTCTCCTTTCTCTCTAGTACTGCAAAATGATTTTCTGATGACTCTTCTCCTGTGCCTGTTTTCTTCCCTCCTCCATACTAACCTGTTCCCTCCTTTTGACTCCATGACTGTTGCCGCTTCTCCTCCGCCTCCCCTCTCCAGTCCCTTTCTTCTCCTTTCTGTTGTCTGTTTTCCTTTTACCTGAGTTCCCTCAATGCCATTCCCCTTGGCCTGGGCCCCCATGTCTCTGCTTCCATTCTTTTGACCCTCTCCTCCCCCCTGTTGGCCCAAACTGACCTCCCTCCTCATCTCCCCTCCTCCCTCCCTCCCTCCAGTGTTCGGCTATAGCCTCCTCTAGTCTGCCTTACTCGTCTTAGCTCCTCCTGCAAACCCTTGATCTCCTTTTTAAGTTTCCCTATTTGGTTGCAAACTAAACATCCCCCCACCCTCCATGCACTTTTTAGAAAGATTGGCACACCACAGTTGTTGCAGACTACCACCCTACCCATTGCTCTCGTTGCCCACCAGTGGCCCCCCACCCTTTCAGATGAAGGATACCTAACGCACTCCCAAGTCTCCCTTCTCATCCCTCCATCATTGCAAAACATTCTTCTCCTTTGCTCAATTTCCCTTACCCCCTTTGTCATACACTTTAGATCGATTGAGCAGCTGCCTTTTAAGTTCATATTTTTATTTATTTAGTTATTTATTAAGTCTAGGAATTACAACCCTCCTGTCCATATCCAAAAAGAAATTGTAATCAACTATTGCACTGCTTCCTTCTTACTCCTACCCTCCTTTTCACAATGTAAACACCAATGCAGACAGGTAAAAATGAAATCATTTTGTGATGCAGTTACTTCCCTTTCCGGAAGATAGTAGTCAGTTCTGCTTATAATGCTTCTAAATACTGTATATTGAACAACAATGGCCCATTACAGCTCCTAGCAAGATTCCCCAGGTCACTTTTTTCCATGAGACGACTACTGAATTTATTATGCAATGGCACCTCTATCACATGCTCAGCTGTCAGCTGATAATCTCTAAGAAACAGCTGGCAGTGTGGCAGGTGGGAGTCAACTGAGCAGGTGAGACTGAATTATTGTCTATGTCTCACCATGAATCAGGGACTAGAGACACCATGGGCACTACAATTTGATTTGCCCCAGAAAAGGTCAACTGGAGATTTGGGTTTGGGAGATGAAAATTGTACTAGGGTTAATGTCAAGTGACGGAGGGGGGCCCAACTGAGCTGTCTATATTGCTCTCCTTCCCCTCCCCATTATGGGTAAGGAGTCAGTAGCACAAGGAGCACCTAGGCTCTATTCTGTGGTCATAATGGTCCTCTAGAGGCTCAGGTTAAAGAGAATAGTATAGTTAATTAGATTGCCAGGAGGGGTGAGTCTGGCAGGATGACACATGGGGGAAGGTTACACTTTTGGTGGCAGAAGAAACAGGGAGGGAGTGGGCTGCCCATGAAACTAGCCCTGACCACTTAAAGGCAATGAGAAAGGCTTATTAAACTAATTTATAGCCTATATTTGGCCCAAATAATGAATGAAAAAGGCCCACTACCTAAATAGTTGGGGCCCTAAGAACAAGTACTCAGTGAGCAATCATAAAACGTTACTCATACAAACCTGCTATGTTTGGTGTGTTTAGCAAACATTGCAACCCAGCTATCTATACTCATCTGCAGATGCTTAGAAATACTGTATATTGAACAACAATGGCCCATTATAGCTCCTTGCAAGATTCCCAGTCACCTTTTTCCATGAGACTACTACTGTATTTATTATACAATGGCAAGAATAATTCCTGAAACTTGAAAGGTCAGTTGAGAGCTTCACCTATGATGTCATCCCAGCACAACATCATGGGTGAAGTCCCAGCACCCACAAGACCACGTGAAATGTAAAAAAATCATTACACATGCCATGTTCAAGTTGCCCACTCTTGGCATGGCCACTTTGCATTATGCCAGTACTGCAATAGTTTCTTAAAACACAAATTCCTCTAATCCACTGTTACAAAACAATCCCCAAACAATATCAAATAAATATAATGGGTCCAAACTCACACATAAACACATTAGTTTTGTATTATACAATGACAAGAAAGAATCATGGACTTTGATTAGTCAGTCTGGGGCTGGATCCATGATGTTTTCTCAGCACAACATCACAGATCTAGTCCCAGCACACACATGACAGGTTAAAGGAATCATTCCACTACCCATGTACAAAGTGCCACAGTTGACCGACTCTCTGCCTTATGCCAGTGCTTATGTACTTTTTATGTTTGCTTGCACACATGTGCAAGAAACAGTGCCACCATACAAGTTTTCGTAGGTGTGCCTCCCCCACTTCCAATGTTCTGTTCCCTTTTGCAGGCGCAGCTGCACTGCACCAATGAATGTCCATGCTGTCTATGACAGTTGTTCAGATGCAGTGGTGTACAGTTGAAAGGAAAACACTGTGTGGCTCATGTAGGCAATTTGTATACTGCCATCCGTCGGAAGTATGCAAATTGCCTACACATCAGCACCACTGCATCTGAACTGTCATAGACAGTTCACCCCCACACCTCCCACGTGAGATGCTGGGAGCCCACCCCAGTGTGCTCATGCAGCCCCAGGTTCCCCACATATCTGATGGCCAATGGGGTTGCTTCAATTCTGTAGGCCCGGGCTGCCCCCCAACAGATTTCCAAGTTTCACACTGGGAGCCCACCCCAGTGTGGCAAAAGTCTGTATGGTGACAGGGGTGCCCAATCCCCCGTTGGCTCCACTGTACCCCCACACACACAAAACCCTGACTTCCATTTGCCACGCTGGGGCCCACCCTAGCATGTCAAACATCAGTATGGCTGACAGGGTGCCAATCCCCCATCGGCTCCACTGGCCCCCAAAACAACTCTCCAGCTGCCACCTGGGAGACACCCCAGCGTGGCAAAAGTCCCACGTTGTCTTAAAATAAAATGACCTGTAGGTAAAAGGGTCCATCGCTACTGTCTTGACCCCTCCCCACCCATGCCCACCCTCTGCAGACACTGCCTCCCCATCCACCCACCCCATACTTACCTCTGGAGTCTGGTGTGGCAGTCTTCGTGGATCTGGAACACGCCTGCACTCTTCTAAGCCGACCGCAAACTGAGGAAATGCCGGTAAGCCGTGCAATTGAATAAATAGGGTTTTTTCAATTTTGATGCATATCTCAGGCATTTTTTGGGAACTGTTTCACCAAATTTTCAACATGGGGTTCTTGGGACCCCACCTCATGAATTCTGGCACTGTCATTTTGTTATTTAGTCCTGAAAGATGATTTTGTGGTCACTGCGAGGAACCACCTTTCAGGACCAAGTAACAAAATGACAGTGTCACAGTTCATGAGGTAGACCCCCAAAACCCTATGTTGAAAATTTGGAGAAAAAATTCCCAAATATGACTGTTTTACCAGTGTGCATTGCGCAGTTCCTACATACGCTCGTAATGGCGCAAATTTTCAATATTTTCTCTCCAGGCTTTCAACATTACCATTTTACCACACCTCCTTATGAGCAGTATAGCTGTCGTTTTTCACATCTCACCCAAAATATGTTTTCACTCAAGTAGCATACAATGGCACGGTTGGTGTGCAAAATCAATGTTCAGAACAGATTAAGAAAATCACAGTGACACTGTTCATGAGAAGAGGTCTTAAAATGGCTATGTTGAAAATTTGGTGACAAAAGTCCATAAACTGACTGTGTTACTAGCATGCATTACGCAGTTTCCACGTACTGTCATAAGTTCATGAATTTGTAATATTTTCAGTCCAGATTTTCTACACTGGTATTTTTTCACACCTCCTTATGAACAGTATAGCTGTCATTTTTCACACACTGGCCAAAATGTGTTTTCGCACTTCCGGCGCAGAAATTCGTGGTTGCTGTGGGAAATCAGTGTTTGGGACACATTAAGAAAATCACAGTGACACTGTTCATGAGCAGAGGTCCCAAAATGCCTGTGTTGACAATCTGCTGTAAACAATCCCCAAACTAATTACATTACGGGTGTGCGTTGCGCAGTTTCTTTGCACGCTCATGACTTTGCCAGTTTTTTTATATTTTCACTCCAGGTTTTCAACGTTGCCATTTTTTACACCTCCTCATGAACAGTACAGCTGTCATTTTTCACATCCTATTCAAAATGTGTTTTCGCACCTGTGCTGCCAAATGACGTAGTCGCTGTGCAAAATCAGCTTTCGGCTAACGAAATGATATTGCCACTGTTCATGAGGTGGGGGTCACAAAAACCCATGTTGAAAAATTGGAGTGAAAATACCAATGAACGCCTGCACCATTAGGGTTTCTGGCCATAACGCCCCACCTTGTAGAGACTGACAGGCATCAGGGATGTGACTTGGGATTGTTGCCTGTAATGCTCATACCATTCCACCATCCACCCACACCCTGCAGCCAGTGACAGGCATCAAGGTGTGCCTTGGACTCTTCGGTGCCAAAGTTCACCCCATTCTCCTATACTGCACCCATCTCATCATATTACCTTATGGAATGGGGTGAGCATAAGGGCCAAAGACCTCAAGGCACACTGTGACACTTGTCAGTGTCTGCAGGTTAGGGCGTGGTGAAATGGCATGGCCTTTATGCCTGACGACCCAAAGGCACATCCCAATGCCTGTCAGTCTCTTCAAGGTGGTGGTGGGATTGGCTTCAGTTCAATACTTCACTGCCATTCCTATTATGCATCTCTCTAATTCCTACACTACCAATGCCAATGCCAGCAAGCAAACATTTGGCATTGACAAATGCTTGTTTCTAAGATAGATTCTTCTTTCACAGACAATACAAACTGACTGTACCCCAAACCAAAACCCTACCACATTCCCCAAACACATTTAGCAAACTGAATTCCTTGTGAATTTCCTGCCATTCTCTGAATAAAATGAAAAAAAAAACAAGACATAAAAAAAAACCTGTCAGTCTGATCGGCTTCACTGTCAGCAGTCCCCGGCTCTGCCCTTTACACCCGTGAGTCACTATATCTGCTTTTACAAGAAGCACAAAGCATACTTTTCTCTGTAAAATAAGAAAACAAGAAGATTTCAAAACACAGCCATCAAAACTCTTTCAGCAGTCCCCCTGTCCACCTCTTACATCTGTGCATGAGCGCATCTTTCTTTCAAAGTAAGCACAAGCTGTACTTACTTCTTAGTGCTGGTGGCTTCACTGTGTTACTTTTACATCAAGCAATAAACAGCAAACTGTACTGGGAGAATCAGAACCTTGAATTCAAAACATAACTCTCACTCTGTCAGCAGCTCCCCCGTCTATCCCTTACATCTGTGCCCGATCACATCTAATTTTTTTTCAAATTAAGAACAAGCTGTACTGACTCATCATTACCAATGGCTTCAGTGTATTCAAAACCACCAGTTCTGAGATCCTGGGGTGGTGATGTGTACCTTCTCTACAGGCCAGCAGCATGCAGAATGTGGGAGACAAAAGACATACACTTTGAGATAGGAGGGTGAGGTGCCACTTCCACAGGCCAGCGGCATACAGATCAAGGGAGGCAAAAGAGAGACAACTTAGTGTAAGACAGTAGAGACTCACATTAACAGCAGCACCACCAACTGGGCAAAGCTGTCAATCAGCACTGTTTGTTTAGAAAGTATACCTATTAATTGAAACAAAAATGAGAAAAACACACTTGCAAATGTAGTTTTTCATGTTTTTCATTCTTTTCTACTCAGGAACCATTGTATAATGGGAATAATGCACTCCAGTGTGTGTGTCGTGCTGGTATAAAGGCACTTCTTGGGTGTTGGATGCCCTCGGTCTGCTGCCTTGTACCAAACTACCCGAGGCATGATGTTAACCCAGCATGACACATACCCTGTCATGCATTATTCCTTTAATATCAATGGCTTCAGTTAAATTGCATCAAACCACATGAAACACTCTTCCTTATTCCTGTTATGCATACAGTGCCTTACGTTGCTTTGGCTTCTCAGAAGGACCTAAAAGGGGGGACAGGATCAGATCTGTTACAGTACAGTAGCTTCTTCTTGTTGTTTTTACATTGTTTCTTGTTGATTCTACTTGGTAGAAGGTTATTTATTTTCTTTCTTACTACTTCTAAGGGGCTAGCAGGGTATTGTTTGGGGCTGTTGGAATTTTGAAACCTGTTTTGGTAGCTATAAGTGGGCTCTTTTGTTTGATGTTTCACTGTGTAGCAGGCTGCATTTGTAGAGGCCTATTTCTTCTGATTTAAAACCTATTTGGTGTGATTTAACTGGGGCTGTTTCTTTGAATTGGAGACCTATATCTTCTAATTTCAAGTCTATTTTGATGTGTTGTTGGTGAAGCTGTTTGAATTGGAGTCCTGTTTCTTTGGGTAGCAAACCTATTTTGGGGGCTTTGAGTTGAATTGTGATTCATTTTTGCTGGCTTCACTAGCTGCAAAGTTTAGTGCAGAGTGGGGGAAGGGTGCTAATGGTCTGACCAGGGGCCTCAGCTACCTGATTGCTTCTGGAAGACTTGGGCTGGTCCCACCTGCCCCTGGTCCATTATTTCCTTTATACCAGGTGTTCTGACATCACTTCCTCAAACAGGCAAAGGATATGCACCTGTCATAGCGAAGCAGACATCCAGGAAAGGAACAGCAGCAAGTGAAGAGGTGTTTGCTATCTCAGTGTAAGGGAAGTAACTGCAAATCTAGGAGCTTTCATTGTTGCTTCTTTGCATTGCTATTGCATTGGGTAAAGGAGGAGTAGGAGTTTGAAGAAGGTTGTGCAATAGCTACTTAAAGTCTCTTTTTGAGTGTGGATAGGAAGGTTAGGAATATAAAAAGCAGTTGCTCAATCTATCTAAATGTGTACAACAAAGGGGTAAGGAAATAAAGAAAAGAATGTTTTGCACTGATAGAGGGAGAGGGAGACTTGGGAAGTGTTTGGTATCCTGCACCTGGAAGGGTGGGGGTCGCTGGTGGCAATGACAGCAATGGGTAGGGTGGTAGGCTGCAACAACAGCGGTGCACCAATCTTTCTAAAAATTACCTGGAGTGTGGAGGATGTTTAGTGTACAACCACAGAGAAACTTAGAAAGGAGATCGAGGGTCCATGGAGGAACTAAGACAGGCAAGGCAGATTGGGGTGGGTTTAGCCCAATACTGGAGGGAGGAAGAAGGGGAGATGAGGGAGGGTGATTTAAGCCAACAGTGATGAGGAGAGGGTAAGAAGAAGGGAAGCAGAGACAACGGGGACCAGGCCAGGAAGAACGATTGCCGGGGAAACCAGGTCAGGAGACAAAAGACAAATGGAAGGAGGAGATAGGGACTTGTGAGGGGAGGTGAAGAAATGGCAAAAGTCATGGAGTGGAAAGGAGAGAACAGGTTACTATGCAGAGAAAGGGAGCAGGCATTTGTGAAGGGTCTTCAGAAAATAGTTTTGCACTGCTAGAGAGGAAGAAGGTGGAGGAGGGAAATGATGAAATTAGAGGAGCAATTGATAAATGCCTGGACCAAACTGGGTGGGAAGTTCTGCTGGGAGAATTGCAACAAGGGAAAAAGGGGGAAATAATGTGCAGGAGGAAGAGGAGGAGTTGGAAATGAGAGAGGGAGATGAATGGAAGCGAGCAGGGAGTAAGAGTGGTGGAATCTTAGTGCTGGGGGACTCAATACTAAGAGGAGTCAGGTGGGGTAGCAAGGGGGAGAGGCAAAGTCACATTTGGGTGGAGGCCATGCCAGGAATGACAGAGGAAAGGGTTGGACAATCTGTTCTGAAATATGCTAGGAGGGGTAGGGACAAGCCTCATTTAATTATAGTTCTTGGGACAAATGACCTGGCTGACAAGACAATGGATATAGTCCAGAGGAGGTTTGAGGAACTAGCACAATTATGTGAGGGAGCAGGAAGATCAGTAACTTTTTCAGAGATACTTCCAGTGCCCAAGGCAAGCACAACAAGAAAGCTGAGAATAGAGGAATTTAACGGATGGCTAAGAACCTGGTGTTGTGCAAAAGGGTATGGGCTGTTGGGAGGGTGGGGAGGGACCTGGGAGGACCATACCTCTCAACTGTCCCTGATTTTCAGGGATGTCCCTGATTTTGCCTTCAAATTATACTCTGTCCCACCTAAAATGTATGTTTCTGTGACCAAACAGTGGAAGTCATAGGCACAAAATAATGTCAAACATTAAAGTTACAGACTTGTTCTTCCTTAAAAAATGCATTTTACACTAATCCCCTTATTCTACCAGCTTCCTGTGTGGATATCACCAGTTTTGAAGATGTGTCCCTGATTTTGGTTCTTTGTCCCTGATTTTTTTAAGCCGTGGGTGACCAAAGTAGTAGATCAGGGAGGGCTGAGACATGGCCTACCTAGACTTTTAGCAAGGCATTGACACAGTCCCACACAAAAGATTAATATACAAGTTAGCCAGCCTGGGAGTGGGTCCCAAGATGACAGCCTGGGTAAAGAATTGGCTGGAGAATAGGACACAGAGAGTAATAGTAAATGGAGTCCACTCTGAAGAAAGGGGGGTTATTAGTGGAGTACCGTAGGGTTCAGTATTAGGACTGGTCCTCTTCAATGTCTTTATAAGCAACATTGCAGAGGGACTGGAAGGAAAAGTATGTCTCTTTGCAGATGACACAAAGATCTGCAACAGAGTTGATGCACAAGGTGGGTGGAAAGGATGAGAGGGACTTGGCAAGGTTAGAGGAATGGTCAAATGTATGTCAGCTTAGATTCAATGCTAAGAAGTGCAAGGTAATGCACCTGGGAAACAAAACCCAGGGAAGAGTACACAATGGGGGTGAGATACTAACAACAACAAAAATGGAAAGGGACCTGGGGTAGTCATATCAGATGACCTAAAGGTGGGCAAGCAATGTGAGAGGGCAGCAAGGAGGGTTGGGGATACTGGGATGCATAGGGAGAGGCATCACCAGTAGAAAACAGGAAGTTATTATCCTCTGTACAGACAGCTGGTCAGACCCCATCTGAGTACTGTGTGCAGTTCTGAGACTCATCTCCGAAAGACATAGACAGGATGGAAGCTGTCCAGAGGAGGGCAACTAAAATGGTGCAGGGTCTGCACCAGAAGACATATGAAGAGAGACTAAAGGAGCTTAATATGTATAGCCTCGAGGAAAGGAGGAGAGGGGGGACATGATAGAAACTTTCAAGTACCTCAAGGGAATCAACAAAGTCCAAGAGGGTAGCATCTTTCAAAAAAAGAGGTGTGCAAGAACAAGGGGGCACAATTTGAAGATAGAGGAGGGCGGCTCAGAGGTAATTTAAGGAAGTATTTTTTCACAGAGAGGGTTGTGGATGCATGGAACTGCCTTCCGGAGGTGGTTGTGGAGTCAAAAACAGTGGTGGAATTCAAGCATGCATGGGACAGTCATAAGGCCATTCTAGGGGGTGGGGGTAGGAAGAAGTAGGCTGCTGGTTAACTAGGATCTGCGGCTTATCCAGTAGGTAGGGAAATGGGCAGACTGGGTGGGCCAAGCGGTCCTTATCTGCCATCAAATTCTATGTTTCTATGTGTCCCTGATTTATGAAGCAGGAGGTTGAGAGGTATGGGGAGGACAGTAGTCTCTATGCCAAGGACAGACTACACTTGAGTGAGGAGGGAAAGAAAGTGTTGAAACAGAAGATGGAGGAGTACATAGAGGAAGTTGGGAATTTAAACTAGGAGTGGGGGGTGGCAATTGGGCAAGAGATATGCGGAGACCACAGGTTGGGAAACCATATGAGCTTACCCCCATAACAGTGACAAAGGACAAATGGCAAGTACTATTGCTGATGCTAGTAAAGGAGGGCAAGATGGGAGGAGGGGAGGGTGGAAAGTGGTTACCCTTAATGCTAGGAGTCTTGGGAGGAAAACTGCAGAGTTACAGGTACTCATGGCAGAGGGAGAGGTGAACATTGCGGCTATCATAGAAACATGGGCCACCCAATACAATGACTGGGACCTGTCTGTACCAGGGTACAGGTTATTTCGGAGGGACAGGGTGATTGGGAAAGGAGGGGGTGTGGCACTAAATGTGAAGGAAGGACTTTAATTATTTATTTATTTATTTATTTATCAAGTCTAGGATTACAAATACCTTTGAGCCATGGCTCTTTACGAAGGTTCCACGTCAGAGAAATACAAATTATGGGGAACATCAAGACAGGCATTACAACAATGTGGACATTGCAAACAGAGTATAGATTAATACAGTTCAAGGGTAGCACTGTAACAAGGCAGCCAGCGGCATTTGTCAGAGAAATAGACAACAGATAAGAAGTGCCAGAGTCATAGGGAGAGGGAAGAGGGTGGGGGAGAAGGAATGTAGGAAGGGTGGCAAGAGGGTGAAAAGTGCAGCATTGGGTATACCAAGATGTGAGGGTAGAATCCAGTGGGGGGGCAACTAGAGCAGAAAGGAAAGTGGAGAAACAAGATTAAGTTGGCAGTCACAGGAGCTGTTGGTAGTGAGATAGTCCCAGAGCCTATTTTAAACATACCAATAGTTGGGGCAGAGGAGATGGTTGGGCTGAGGCCATTGAACCAGAGTGGTGCTCCATAAGCAAAAGAGCATTGATCCTGTGAAGTGTGACAGTGGGGGACTTTCAGTAGCTGTAGCGTGGATCTCCTAAGGCACCGTTTGTTAATTCGGTGTTGTAACAAAGTTGAGACCCCAGAAGGTGCAAGGCCAAGGTAGATTTTTTTGACCATGGAGCAGGTGAGAAACTTTATGTGGTTTGATAGTTGGAGCCAGCCGGTCTGAGTGTACAGGTCACATGTGTGGGTGAGACGGTGAGCACCAGTGATGAGCGAGCATGCTTTATTTAAGGCAGTTGAGAGGCGTCTAAGGGTTGTGGTTGTGGCGAGCCATAAATGATGAGACCATAGTCTATTACAGAGATCACAGAGCTCAGGACTGCAACCTTCAAAGCTTCTGCATGAGGTGTGGTCTGTTTTGTAGAGGAGACTAAGCCGTGTATTAGCAGCTCTAGCTACATTATCAACATGAAGTCCGTAGGAGAGATTAGGGTCAAGCTGAATCCCTAAGTATTTGAAGGACACCACCTGATCTAGAGTGCTGCCCTGGGTGGTGGAGATAGCCAAGTGGTGTAGCTTATGTGGGTTATGAGAGCTGCAGAAGAGCATAGATTTGGTTTTCTTGTCATTGAGGACCAGTTTATGATTAAGAAACCATGACTCTACAGAACTGAAACCAAGTTGAAGGTTGTGTTGAAGAGTTGCAGGATCTTTGTGAGTGGAGAATACAACAGCATCATTGGCATATAGTATGATCTGCTCAGAGCAGTGGTAAGGGAGGGAGTTTAAGAAAAGGCTAAAAAGGAGGGGTCCCAGTATGGATCCCTGTCCGACACCGGAGCGAATAGGCAGGGTGTTAGAAAGAGCGTCCACAATTTTTACTCTCTGTGACCGGTTTTCTAAGTAGCTTTTAAACCAGAGAGAAGAGTCAGGTGATAGCCCAGCATTCAGTAGTTGGTGTATTAGTAGTCCATGGTGTACTGTATCGAAGGCCTTGGAGAGGCTGACGAAAACGGCCCCTGTGAGAAGGCCGTTGTCAAGGGATTTGTGCAAAGTTCCAGTGAACTCAAGAAGGGCTGTGGTGATACTGTGACCTTTCTGGAGGCCGTGTTGTTGTGGACAAGGTATATTGTATTTATCCAAGTGGTCGGTAAGTTGATTAGCTACGATGTGCTCAAGTGCCTTAGAGAGTGGGGGCTGTATGGAGATAGGGCGATAATTTGAGTGAATCGTCTTGTCCCCACTTTTTTGGACAGGTGTCACGGTGGCTGTTTTCCATAGGTCTGGGAATTTTCCACAGCTGAGAGAGAGGTTTAGGATTACACGGATGAATTACCTCGCCGAGGCTGAGCAAATGCTTAAGGTCCAGGGTGTCGCTACTAGATCTAGATTTAAGATAGCTGCAGTAATATACGGGCGGAAGCTTCATTCAGCCTTACCTTCCTGAAGTTGAAGAGGGGATGGTTAGACTGAGGGCTTGAGGTATTTGGGGCAGGGCCCTGTTTTCGAAAAAGTCATGGGTAGGACAGCACTAAGGTCTGAAAAATGTGTTAACGATGTTTGCGATCACCTTTGGGGTCAAGGGGTTGAGGATCCATCAACCATTAATATGGCTGGAGAGGTTTTGACTGCTTCCTGTGACATCCTTGATATTGTCCCAGCACGCACCATTTCCCCATGTATTGGTGAGAGCGCCTTTGTAATAGGTGGATTATTTGCCGTATGTCTTTGTGCAGGCATTTCATGCTTGTTTGTAATTTGGATGTCCAGTTGTTTGCCAGTGGCCCTGGCAACTGCCCAGAGGTGATCCCTTAGTTTCAACTGTGAGAGAAGAGCCGCGTGACCCATGTGGTTAGAGAGAGATTTTGTTTTGCCCTTTTAGCAGGGGCAAAGAGGTCGCAGGCTTTGTTGAAAATTGAGATGAAGTGATCAAGAGCCAGTTAACATCTGTTGCTTCACAGATTGGTAGCCAGTTTTGTAGAAGCAGGTGTTGCTTGAGATGTGGAAGTTTTCCATGAGGAAGGACTCTGCTAGCGATAATTTTGGGAGGGGCTTAAGGAATTTGTTAGACCATGCACACATGACTGGGGAGTGGTCACTGGGTGAGTCTGGGAGAATGGTCGTCGAGAGAAATCCTGTGGGGTGAGTGGTGAGGACCCAATCCAAGAGGGTACTGGTGCCAGTCTTGTAGTTAATCCTAGTAGGGAGTTTACCATTTGCGTGAGGTTAGCAGCTGAGATGGAGTCTTTATAGGCACTGGCACGCGATGCTAACCAGTTTATGTTGAAATCCCCTAGTAGAATAAGTTCAGCTTCAGAAGGATGAGAGTTGATAAAGTTTAGGACGTCATTGAATCCATGTTTAGGGTCCCTGGGTAGGATGTATATGGAGACAATAGTCACGGCTTTATGGTTGGGACCTAGGATGATTTTTATTGGCAGAATCTGGGCTGAGGCAGAAAGTGATGGAGTTGCTACAGGGTGCCAAGACAGGGAGTCTTTGATATAGATTGCACAACCACCGCCTTTTTTGGATATCCGGTCCAGCCTGTGGACATTGTAGCCCTGTATTGTTACTGCTGAGTCAGGAACTTTAGGTGTCAGCCAAGTTTCCACCACTGCAAGGATGTCAGGTTGTGTGGCACATGAAGGCTTGGAGTGCATCCAGCTTTGGTGGTAGGCTGCAGATATTAATAGTTGCAAGGATAAGGGCACCTGGAGTTTGTGTGTGGCCTGAGCTTCTAGGGCCAGGATTGGGATGGACGCTGCCTGAGATGAGAAGGAGGAGGAGTAGGAGTTTTAAGGAGCAGAGTCACAGCTCTTGAGAGATAGTTTTGGTTGTTGTTTCCTGGAGTAGAAGTTGCAAGGTTCCAGGTGGTGTCCCATATGGACTGCAAGGTGGTACAGTGTAGAGGGTCCACACTTATTGAGAGTAGTGGTCGGGTTAAGTAACCAGGAATATCCAATCGTGCACCAAGCACAAGACTCGAGTGGAAGTGGAGAGTTCCTTGGAGACAGCAGGAAACCAGAGTAGGGGTGGCGGGGTGGGGTGGGGGTGGCTAGGACCAGGAGAGAGAAGAGGGGCCAGGGCAAGGAGGAGGAGGAGGAGAGGCTAGATAAAAGGCAGAGAGAGCCCACATGGCTTACTTACTAGATAAAGAGATAGAGATATAGCCCATTAGTGGTGAGAGGATATAATCTGCTAATGGAAAAAAAAAAGTGTGTACTTTTTGTGTGTACTTTGTGTGTACTCAGTGTGGACTGAAGTGTGTAAGGGAGGAAGGGGAGGAGGGTAGTAAGGAGTCACTTTGGATGCAAATCCAGGATTCCAAGAATAGGATTCTTAGAATGGGAGTGGTGTACAGGCCACCATCTCAGATGGAGGAGTTAGACAGGGAATTAGCGGGACGGATCAGGAGGACTTGCGAGAAGGGTAGTGTGGTGATTGTGGGGGACTTCAACATGCCAGGAGTGGACTGCAGTACCCCAACAACCAGGAACAGAAGGGAGCAGGTACTGCTGGATGCCTTCCAGGACAGCTTCCTCCTGTAAATGGTCAGTGAATCAACCAGGTTAGGGAATACCCTTGACCTTGTGCTGGCAAATGGGGACTTTGTGAGAGAACTTACAGTGGAGGAACTGCTGTCAGGGAGTGACCACCACTCAGTATGGCTCACATTTGATATGGGCAAGGAAGGAGTGGAATCTGGCACAAGAGTGCTGGACTTCCGGAGGGCTGACTTTGGGAGGATGGGGGAAGTGGTAAAAGAGTACCTGGCAAGAATTCAATCTAGTATGGACACTAACCAGAGGTGGGAGCTCATAAATCTGGGGATAGTGGAGGCAACCAAAACCTGCTGCAAGGCCCAGAGCAAGAAGGCTAGGGCTAAGAAACTGAGCTGGTTGAGCAAGGAGGTCATGGAAAAGGTAAGGAGGAAAAGAGCTGCCTTTAGGAAGTACAAGAAAACAGGGAGGGGAGGACAGGAAGGAGTACTTGACAGAATCAAGGAGGTGATAAGGGCAGTAAGGGAGCCAAAGCACCACGGAACTCAGGCGCACAAGGCATTAAGAAGGGGAGAAGGACTTCTTTAGGTACATCAGGGAGAAAAGGAGCTGTAAGGACCACATAGTAAGGATTAGGAAGCGGGTGGGTTGGTGGAAGCAGGGTGCGATAAAGCAGAAGCACTAAATGAGTACTTCTGCTCAGTATTTACTGAAAGAAAAGGGGGTGACACCAAGGAGGGAGAAATGGCAGAAACGGGGGGTGACAGATGGGGAAATCATGGAGGGTGGAGTTCGGAGGGTTTGAAGGCACTGAGGGTGGACAAGCCACCAGGCCCAGATGGCATCCACCCCAGGATACTGAAGGAGCTGGCAGAGGTCCTTGCTGGACCTTGGCAGACCTATTTAATGCCTCGCCACATTCGGTGTGTACCTCAGGACTGGAGGATGGTTTATGGTGCCCCTCCACAAGAGTGGCCCCAAAATGAACCGGGAAACTACAGACCAGTGAGCCTCACATCCATCGTGGGAAAGCTAATGAGACTATCCTGAAGGAGGCTGGTGGCCTCCTAGAGGCCAAAGGACTACAGGACAGCAGACAGCTTGGCTCCATATGGGCAGATCCTGCCAAACCAACCTGATGGAGTTCTATGACTGGATAACTAGGAAAATGGACAGGGGCCATGCAGTGGATGTCCTGTATCTGGACTTCAGTAAGGCATTTGACTCGGTGCCACATGGAAGGCTGGGAAGTAAGTAAGTAGGCACAGGGCCGGGTGCAAAGCTGGTGAGATGGGTAGGAAACTGGCTTCTGGGAAGGCAACAGAGGGTGGTGGTGGTGGGTGGAGAGCTCTCACGCCCAAGGGTAGTGACGAGCGGTGTTCCACAGGGCTCGGTGTTGGGACCAGTGTTGTTTGGGATATTCATTGTAGACATATCATGGGACATCAAGAGCAAGATCAGTCTGTTTGCTGATGATACCAAGGTAGAGCAGTGGTGGATGACCTAGGGGGATGGCAGGGTGCAGGATGATCTGGCAAAGCTTGAAACCTGGTCAGACACCTGGCAACTGGGGTTTAATGCCAAAAGTGCAAGGTGCTGCATTTTGGGATGAAGAACCCAAGGAGAAGTTATCAGCTGGGGAGTGCAGCTAGCCCAGACAGAGGAGCAGGAGGAGGAGAAGGATCTGGGGTGCTCATTACAGGGTCAATGAACAACTGAGCACAATGTAGGGAAAGCAGCTGCAAAGGCCAAGAAAATGCTGGGTTGTATTGCAAGGGTATATCCTCGAGGAGGAGGAGGTGATCCTGCCACTGTATAGGTCATTAGTTAGACCTCACCTGGAGTACTGTGTGCAGTACTGGTACCATATCTGAAGAGGGACATTAAGTTACTGGAGGGACAGCACAGGATGACAAGGATGATCAAGGGGCTGGGGACCTATCATATGAGAGGAGGCTGAGGAGTTGAACATGTACTCACTGGAGATGGGGAGAGACAGGGGTCATGATTGAAACCTTTAAGTACATGAAAGAAATAAACAAGAGAGGTACAGAGAGCTGTTCAAAGTAAGGGAGAGGGGGACACCAGGGCCACATATGAGACTGGAGGAGAAATGTTCAGGAGGAGAGATGAGGAGACATTTTTACAGAGAGGGTGGTAGCCGGGTGGAATGCGCTACCTGCAGAAGTGACATCCAGTAGAACAGTGGACTGCATCAAAGGGGATAGAACAGGATAAGGAGAGGGTCAATGGAGGGAAGGGTGGAAGGGAGGGCAGCTGCAGGATAAGGGGGTGCTAGCTGCACATGAGACAGCACACTTGATAGACCTCTAGGCCTTTATCTGCTGGCAAATTTCGTGTGTTCGTATGTTCAATAAATCCATTAAACAAAACCTAATCTAAAGTCATCACTCTGATCAGCTTCAGTGTGAGCACAGAACCTGCTTTTACACCAAGAGCATGTTATATTGGCGGCTTCAGTTTTTCACTAACGTCACCCATGTGCATGTTCTGTCAGCAACATCAGTTGTTCACTTCATGGTACTGTATGTGAACTCTTGTTCACCACACTTGTTCTCCCAGTACAAACACTTTGCACATCCAAGAGTACCAGGAGAACAAACACTGAAATCGTAATATACACAGAACTTGGGAAGCAGGACAGAGTGCAAAAGACACAACCTGCAGAGCAAGATGGGGGAGTGGGGACTGAGGCCAAGACAGACAAGACAGAGAGACACGCAAACAAATGGTGGTTAGGGGAGGCAAGTGAGACACAAAGACTGGTGGCTGCAGTTATCCAGGACCTGCAGAAGAGTGGGGAGGGGTACATAAACAAAAGGGAGAGGGGAAGCAAGAAGGGCATAGACAAAGACCTGAAACTCCACCTTCTGGCCACTACATGACCTCATAACTTTTTTAAATGTATACTTACACAATGCGAAAATAAGCTAAAATATATATTAAAAGTGATTTTTTTAATCTTCTTTTTTTATACATGCATGAAATTGTATAATCACAATAATGCATTCCAGAGGTGTGTGTTGAGCTGGAATAATGTCACTTCTCAGTAGGGGTGGGCAAAAGTTGCGAATTCCACTTTCGTGGAACTTTTGCAAAAATGTGCAAATTTTGCAGAATGTTTTCGAACTTCTGCCATAGGCGAGATCGGAATCCTCTGAATGTGTTTGACAGATTTTCGCCCTGTTCTGCAAAATGTTTTGTCTGAACTGTGGAATAATACACATGAACAGCAGAATAACAGTTCTGAGGAATTTTGTTCTGCAGTTTAATGAACTATTCCTCTGTACATATAATTATTCTGCAGTTCAGTGGTCAGTTCTGCAGAGTTTTTTTCTCCACAGTTTAATACAATAATTCACAAGTTATACATTTATTCTGCCATTCTATGTCAGAATTTCCACAAAAGTTTTAATTTAATTTCTGCACTTGTGGCAGTGAAAGTCTGACTTTCGAGGTAGTTCCACTGGCGGAAGTTTTTTTCCTCACAGGTCTGTCTTGGGAGTTGGACACACTCAGTCTTCAGCCCCATGTCCAACCAACTGAGGCATGATGTTATCCCAGTATGACGCATCCTGTTGTGCATTATTGCTTAATTATAGCCCTTTATTTCCTGTCCCACATAATCAAAGAATATTTAAAAAGACTGAGAAATTGACTTATACAATGAGTTTATGGTCCACAATTAATTACAATATGTGAGCTGGTGCAGCAATGGTAAAGAGTTCTGACACTATCCCCTGGTTGAGTCACTGAAGTTTAAGCTTGAGTAGAATGTATATGTATTAAAGAAGTATCACATTACACGTAGTCTATTACTGCAAACAATCATGGTAAATATATGCAAATCATCGTGAAAAAACTAAGACTCAGTTGACTTTAAGCAGAATTGACTAGTGCCAAATGGTCTCACAAACACTCTACAAAGAAGGAAGACAGCAGATACAGACATGTATTGTGTCCTTGTTAGGACTCATCAGTGTGGCACATCTGTATCTCAGGCAAAGTAGCAGTGGAACCAGCAATGTGTTCTGAGCTGTTTGGATCCCCATCCCCAGCCAGCGACTGGCACAGCCCACCTCTCACCTCCACGACCAGCCGCTAACTGAGTTATGTAGGAGTGCTACTGGAAATACACACTCAGATATTAATTTCTGAGCGCGTCTTTCCAGTAGCGCTCCTACATAACTCAGTCAGTGGCTGCTCATGGAGGTGAGAGGTGGGCTGTGCCAGTCGCTGGTTGGGGACAGGTGAGGGGGTGCTGGGTGGGCTGGCATGGCTGGGTGGGGTCCCACTAGACTACCAGGGCTGGGTATGTGCCGCAGTTGTGGCCAGTGACTCAGGGGTCAGGGCACAGGTGAGGGGATGAGAGTGCCACCCTGCGGAGCATTGTACAATGGGGGAGTCAGGGGGCTGGGGGTGTGGAAAGCCCTGCAGGGCAATGTTTGACCACTTTGGGGGGCTTGGGGTGTGGGAAGCCCTGTGGGCATTAATTACACAGGGTGTCGGGTAGTTGGTGTCGCCAGCCCTGCAGGGCACCTCCTGGGGTTTTGGGGCCAGTTTGTGGCCAGCCCTGTGGGCAATTGCTGGAGGCAGCTCTGTGGGACGGCTATTGTGGCATGCTGGGCAGGGGGGTGCATTTGCGACCTGTGGCTGCGGATTGCAGCATGTTGCCCAGGTAAGCCCTCTATGTGGCATACCTAGCCACATGTCGCAAGTCACAGGACATTGCTGCAGAGACCCTGCCCCTTCTAGAATAGGGTGCAGGGTTAATGTCGCAGTTGCGGGTGGTGCAAGTTACATTCGGCGGCAACTTGCGTCATCCTTCTAGAATTGGGCCCATAGCCTTCTTATGACCCTGCCTCATGAACAATAGCAGAGAACATTTTCAACTCATGCCTGAAAGGTGATTTTGTGCAGGGACTGCGAAATCAGCTTTCAGGATGTAAAACAAAAAACATTTTGACCAGGATTTGAAAATTGACATCTGTCACATTAATGAGGTGCTGTAAAGATATGTCTATGTTGTAAATTTGGGGGTAAAAATATTGAAAATTACCAAAATTATGAGCCTACATTTGCAAAATTCAACGTAGGCTTAAAACTTTTTAGTTTTTTAATATTGTTCACCACATTTTCAACATAGTCTTCTTATGAGCCCATCTCATGAACAAGGGCAGTGAAAAATGTCAATTCCTGCCAGAAAGGGGATTTCACACAGGGACTGCGAAATCATCCTTTTGGACAGATCTGCCTAATATCTTTGCCATTGTTCATGAGGTAGGGTCCCAAAGAAGACAAGTTGAAATTCTGGGCCAGAAATATGCAAAAATGCCCAAGTTATGCCACTAAGTTAAAAATACCATTAAAATTTATTGAACCACATACCTGTTTCTTCAGTTCGATTTCTGGCTTTGAAGAGTGAAAATGTGTTAGCAGTCCAGAGAATTATAGCATTGTACCCCGATGTGTAAGTAAGGGCTTGGGGGGTTGTGGGGTAGTGGGTGCTGAGTGGAAGGGTTGGGTGGTGGGATGGTAACAGTCAAAAGACATCAATGGATGTTTTTTCTTTTTACAGGGTATAAAAAAAAGGACAGAGGAATCACCATCGCAACACTGGGGGATTGGGCACTCCCAGTGTCACTGTTATGTTTATGGGGCAGTGGGATTGTGGGTGCTGAGTAGGAGGGTCAGTTGAGGGGCTAAAAAATATATATATTAAAAAGGGGACATGGAACATGATAGCAACACTGGGGGATTAGGCATCCTCTCAGTATCATTGTTATGTTTCGGGGGTTGGAGTGGTGGGCGCTAGAGGGAGGTCAGGTGGGGGATAAAAATATATTTAAAAGGGGATGGAACAAGATTGTGACACTGGGGGATTGGGCACCCCCAGTGTCATTGTTATGTTTCTGGGGATTGAGGGGTGGATGATGAGAGGGAGAGTCAGGTGAGTGGGATATGCATAATTATTTAAAAAAAAAACAGCAGTCATGACAGAATATAGCACACACTACTGTGACTAAGATGGCTGCCGCACTACACTGAGCATGTCCTAGTGGTCATGTATGTGCAGCAGCCATCTTGGACACAGAGGAGTGTGCCATGTTCTGTTGTGACTGAAGTTTGTTTGTTTTTTTAAATTAGAGATGTCCCCCACACCCGACCCTCCCTCTCAGCACCCACCACCCCACACACCCCCAGAAGCATTAAAGTGTCTGGTTCAAGACTGCTGATTTTTTTTTCAAGTAAAAAAAATAGTGCAGTGTGAGCAGAGTGCTCCACGGACACTAAGAGGACTGTGATGCAACTCTAACATGTTGTTCAGTCAGAAAGAATGCAAGGAATGCAGAGTCCTTTTTTGAAAGCAAAGGGTCTGCAAGGTTCCGTCCACTGCAGCCCTAAAAGGAAACCATTATGGTTTTCTAAGGAAGTGGTAAAGGTGGTGAAATAAAAAAGAGTGACACTCAGGAAGTATAAGGAAATGCAGAGAGAGGGGCATAGGGAGGCATACCAAGTAAATTCTTGAGAAAGTGCCTGGACTTTGGATCAAAAGCATTTGATCAGACTTGGTGGGGGAGTGTAACTAATTTTGCTGCAGTTTTCAAGACATAAAAGTCTTTGATGGACAGTATCCTGCAGCACAACAAGTGTTTTTTTGCTGTATGTTGCACTGTGAAGCCAAGCTTACTTTGAATAGAGGAAGGCAGGCAAGGCAGTGAGGGGGCAAAGGCATAGACAGAGGAAAGGATTGCTAAAGCGATTACTAAAGAGGAGAAGAATTTCTTCAGATGCACAAGTGAGAAGAAGAAAGTAAGGGGACTCTTACTGAGTATTAGAAGGGTGGAAGGGGGAGACTACATAGAAAAGGACCAAGAAAAAGCAGACATCCTAAATAATCACTTTTGATCAGTCTTCTCGGGGGGGGGTAGCAGGAATGGGGGAAGCGGACATTAGTCATTTTCAGAGGAAAGAATCCAAAGGGACCTACAGCTCTGAATATGGGCTGGGCTATGGGAATGGATGGGAGGAACCCAAGGGTACAAAAAGAACACAGGGAGCAACTAGCTGCCCCACTGATAGCCTTGTCCAATTGTTCACTAGAAAAAGGTGTGGTTCTGGAGGACTGGAGAAGAGCTGATCTGATCTGATGTCTCACACTGGAGCAAAACCATGGAGGAAGCTAGCAACTATAGGCTGGTCATTGTTGTCACAAACGCACTCAGCAGGTCAGGCCCTCTGCTCCTACAGTGCCAACCTCTGAGCACTGTAATGTGAACAGGTAACAGAACAGGGTAACCCTCCTGTCTGCTTGTGGGTCCAAGTCACCTTTAGCCTCAAGTTCTGGGGGGATTCAAACTGTGACCCTTATGCTAGCGTACCCAAATGTACAGGGTCAGATAGTCTGCTCTTCAGGGGGATGCCAGATATCTTTCACCTAAGGGCACCTAACTAGGTATCTAAAAGGAAACCTTAAAACTCTATAAAAGACCTTAGGTATATTCTTACTTCTTCCCAGTTTGGTAACACCATCAAGCTCTGAACAGTTTTTGTCAATCTTAACCCTCTATATGTCACATCCAAACAGAACTTCAAAGACACACACAGGCTGTCTTTGGAATAAAAGGTTTACTTAAAAATGGATAAAAATGTGTTAAATGTAAACACAGAACACTATGTCAAAAAGCATACAATCACTTATAAGAACAAGGTTAAAGTACAAAACATAAACTCCTACCACAATACAATTAGACTTTTTCTATCTAATATATTACCTCTTTACAGTGCTTAAGTTAGATCTTGTTTCTGAAGAGCCAGAAAAAAATGTTTCTCAGTTGAAACACAGAATACAGTTTAAAACTCTGTGTTTCCACCCCCTTCTATGATGTCACCTAGCTCCTCCTTTTAGAATATAAAAATTATACAAACAATGATCTTCCTGTCAGGAGATATTTTAAATACTGTGACTTCAGCAAAAACTAATTTCCCAATCTGACTCCTTAATTAACATCACCTCTTTAATCTCGAGCAGTTCCTATTCCCAGGACACATCAAAGGATTTTTATGACTTTTGGCACCATAGTGGTATAACATGTTTGTTTCCTCTAAGACATCATAAAGTTCGACCCTGTATCCTGGTAGCTGGGTCAGCTCTAATTAAGTCAGGAAAACAGGAGACCCTTAATTAAGTCTCTCTACTCTTTTAATTACCTCCTGGCCTCAGGTTAATATATCCTGCTCTGAAACCGGGGGGGTTATGGCACAACTGCCTTATGGAGACAATCACACACTACATTTTTATATTACAAATATCATAGAACAATCATAACCAGCTGGCCAAGTGTCACAATTGTTACTTCGGTTGTGGGGAAATTAATGGAAACCCTAATAAAGGAAAGACTGGCAGAGTATCTTGAATCCAATGGGCTGCAAGACCACAGGCATCATGGATATACTGGGGGAAAGTCATGACAAACATGTCTGATGAATTTCTTTGACTGGGTTACTTAGGAAACAGATCAGAGGAGGGCAGTGGGCATGACCTATCTGGACTTTAGCAAGACCTTCAGCACAGTACTGACAGGAGGCTGATAAAGAAATTGAACAGCCTAGGGGTGGGATCCAAATTGGAGAACTGAATTAGAAACTGGTTAACAGATAGGAGACTGAGGATGGTGGTTAATGGCACTGACTCTATGGCTAGGAGAGGGACCAGTGTGGTACCACAGGGCTCAGTACTGGGACTAACCCTCTTCAATGTCTTCATAGGTGACATTGCAGAAGAACTGAAAGGGAAGGTATGACTTTTTGCCGATGATACCACAATCTGCAATAGCATGGACACACAGGAGGAGGTGGAGAGAATGCAAAGGGATCTTGGGAAACTCCAGGAGTTGTTAAAAGCATGGAAGTTAGAGTTCAATGCTAAAAGTACAAAATCATGCACTTAGGGTATAGGAACCCAGGAGTGAGTATAGAATGGAGGGGGGAGGTACTGACTGTCACTAGACAGGAAAGGGACATTGGGGTTAGCATATCTGAGGACCTCAAAGTGGCAGGGCAGTATAATAAAGCAGTGGTTTGAGCTAGTGGGATGCTGGGGCACATAGGGAGGGGTATCTCAACCTGGAAGAGGGAGATGGTGATGCCATTGTATTGCTCGCTAGTGATGTCTGACATGGAGTACTGTGTCCAGTTTTGGAGACCACACCTCAGAAAGTACATAGACAGGGTGGAGGCTGTCCTGAGGAGGGCAACTAAAATGGTGCATGGTTTGCATGGGAAGCCCTATGAGGAGAGACTGAGGGATCTCCACATGTACACCCTGGGAGAGAGAGAGAGAAGAGTTGGCATGATAGAGACATGCACATACCTGGCAGGGGTGATCAGGGTGCAGGATAGGAGTCTCTTTCAAATGACAAAGGTCACTGGGACTAGAGGGCATGTGATAAAGCTGGATGGGAAGTTCAAGAGAGATGTGAGAAAATACTTATTCACTAAAAGGGTGACAGACACCTGGAATAGACTGCCAGCAGAAGCAGTGGAAGGTAAAACTATGGGGGGGGGCTTCAAAAATGAGTGGAATAGACATAGCGGTATATCAGAAAATAGGCAGGGAGGCAGGAGAGTCACTGGAGACCAGATAAGGTCTGTGGAGACAGACTGGGCAGAGAACAGCTGGGCAGACTGGGTGGGCCAAGCAGTCCTTCTCTGCTGATAAATTCTATGTTTGTATGTTTCTATGTAGGTACTGCATTGCATCCTGGCTGGCTACATTGTTCATTCCTTTTTTAGGTGCTGTAAGGCTATGCAGTCCAATGAAATACATATAGATAAGGAAAATGACATCATCTGCTTGAATAAATACAGAACACTTGTTGGGACAAGCAGCACAGCCTGCTTATGCTGCCACAGAGGGTTCTGATTACATTAGACCTTGAGAGCAAAATATTCAGAAGCACAAGGAGGCAGAACAGGCTGTTGAGCATGTGGTTGCTCAAACAGTACTTTTATAGGGTATATATATATATATATATATATATATATATTTTGTTTGTTTGTTTGTTTTATGTTTTATTGCTTTTCTTTTTAACAATGAAAGTGTTTTCACAATACAGTTTATGTTCAGAATGTGAACTGATTGCTGTGCATATGGCAGCACTGTGAAACACACCAGCTGCCTCAAGGATTTCTGATCAGCTAGAACATTGTTGTACAAAAGAAGGGTACAACCACGTTCCATGACCTTTGAACTGTGGTACAACAAGGTTGCAGCTGGCATGGAAATCCATACAGAACAAACCCTCACTATACACTATATAGTTAATGAAAGCAGGATGTTTTCAAGATGACATGCCTTTTAAATATATGGGGAATCTATGCAAGAATGTTTGTATAGTGAATGTTGAAGCCACAGGAACCAATGAGATAGAGACAGCCATTTTATGGCACCTAACACAAGAAATAACATAATGGGAGATCACTTCTTTATGCCAACGTAGGTATCTTGATGTTTAAAAGCAAGTGCTTAATAAGGATGTACATCTAAAAGAATGATGGTTTGGGACCTTTGGATACAGCTGCAATCATTTTATTTGCTTTTATTTGTTATTTGTTGCCCCCCTCTTTGCCCAGTCCTGCCCCAGCTCAGTTCTCAGCATCTTGCAGGGGGCCAGTACCTGATATCTATCTTTCTCCATACACCCCCTCTCCACCTTTCTCCTCTCTCCTCCTCCCTGCAACCCCCTCTCCACTTTTCTCCTTCTCTCCACCTTCCTTCGGTCCACCATCATTGTCTAGTCCTGCCCCCTGGCTCGGTTCTCAGCATCTTGCAGGGGGACAGTACCTGGCACTTATCTCCCTCCCTGTCCCCCCTCCACTTCCAGCACTTTCTAGCTCGAGCCCTGAAGGGGCTCCTCCACCGAGATTGTGGCTCTGGCACTACTCTACGCTGGCCGCATCCTCCTCGCCAATTTGCCCGTCCCCCAGCTGCTGCTCAGCTTGATCCCTGAGGGGGCTCCTCTGGTGAGATTGTGGCTCGGCACTGCTCTTGGCTGGCTGCATCCTCCTCGCCAATCTGCCTACTCCCCAGCTGCTATTCAGCTTGAGCTCTGATGGGGCTCCTTCGCTGAGATTGTGGCTCTGGCACTGCTTTTGGCTGACTGCATCCTCCTTGCCAATCTGCCCACTCCCCAACTGCTGCTGAGGTACACTTTGCCAGCACTAGGACCACTCAGCTTGTAATTTGACTGGTCCTTCTATGGCTGTTTCTAGTCCTCCTTCGGCTGCTACAGGCCCATTCTGCTTCGCTGTTGGACTCAGCTCTACCCTGTATTTCTAGTGCTTGGTGCTCCTACTGACTCTGTTTTCTGTATCTACAGAGCCAGGCACTCCTGTATAACTGAAATTGCAATGCAATTTGAGTAGGGAAGGGGTGGGACTAAAGAAAGGGGGTGGGGATTGTGGGGGGGGGGAGAGAACAGTCCCAATATATTGTCCAATACATTGTAAATGTACATTGTTTCTCCTGGACCTGTTTTCTGTATTGTTAAAACTCAATAAACTTTTAATTGAAAAAAAAAAAAGAAAAAGAAATTGCAGTGCAAGGCACTCCTGTAGCCCTCTGTGCTTTCTAATTTGAAAAAGAAATTGCCCCAAAATGTTTTTTATTCTGTACTGTGCACCATTATCAGGGCCCCATGTTTACTCCGGCAAACTGGACCTACATTCTGCAGGAGGACCTCATGCTTGATGCGGCCAGACTATCAGCAATTCTGCATTGATTCTGCTGTAATTCTGTGATGGGCTTTACATTCTCTGGCAACTCAAATGAGCCCCAAAATAAAATCTAGTTACCCAGAAAGAATGCTCAGGAAAAGGCAACCTGTGGCAGTTTGACAAATGCACAGGTAAGGCAATGCAAAGCAATTCTGGCATCATGATTTGGATTTGATGTAGGGCATTGGGCATTGGAGGGTTATTTATTTTTTTACTGCAGTCTGTTTTATTGTCCCATGGCTCCCTCCCACCCACCCAGTGCTGATTTAACACAGCTATGCTCAGATTTCTCCCCACCCCCGCCTGCCTAGTTGCTTGAAGGCCAATATTGCCCGATTGCAAAACAGTGCTGCTCCAATGGTTCCCTCCCAACCACTTGCTTAAAGCCTGATGGTGATAGTTTGGGCTGTAATTCTGCTCTAGTTGCTTTCTCCTGCTCAGGTGGAACACCAGTGGTGTCATTTGTGTCAATGCCACTTGGCTTCCATATCTTCTTCTCTGCCACTCTGTAAGGATTTACTGTGAGGCTAGAAAGTTACTGGACCATTTATATTAGACAAGGTCCAGAAAGTTTCCCATTTTTGTCTGCAATAATTATTAATACTTTCTCATTCCACAGTTCTGCAATTGGCAAATAGAACCACCATTCGTTCTCATGAAATAGACTTCCTGAAGTTGCCTCAGTGTTTGTAGAAGGCTGTAATTTTATTTATTCAGTTTTTGTTGAGCAGGTAAGTGCACTAGACAAATTCTGCCTATTTTCAGGCACGACCCAGGGGAAGGGGATACAGATGAATGCCAACTGACCTTGAACCAGATTAAGCTGCTGGTGGTATTTTTAGTGAATGGTCATAAGCTTCAGGGCTGAGTGCAAGTGGACTGGAAAGGGATGGCCCCTCTGACTACCGCAGTCCGGGGGATGGATGTATAATGGAGCTGTCAACAACCCACACTAATCTCATGTTTTTTAAGCTTGCTCACAATCATTTTAGCCATTTAGGTGGTGTTTACAGTGGTGACAGTCATTTTTACTGCACCAAAAAATGCTGTTTCTGTGGCAGAGACTTGTTTCTGCTGTAGGACCATGTTTCTGTGGCAGTTGCTACAACTGCAGAATCGCAGAAAATACGGGGCCCTGACTATTATTGATGTTTTAATTTTAGATTAATTTCAAATGTTAGCCTTAGTAGACTGTACTAGATAACTGTTTATTTCTCTGCTTCATGCTTTTGTTTTAACTTAAGATTAATACAAATGTTAGCTGTTAGACTTAATAATATATTGTAGGAAACTGATTACTGCAACAAGCTTTTAATTTCTCTGCCTTTTAATTTCTCTGTTTCTGATCCCCCCAACTAGACCTCTGTACTCTCAGCCTCTTGTTTGCCTTGGACACCACTGGCACCTAAAGCCCATTATACAATGACAAGAAAAATCCTGGTCTCTGATTGGTCAGTCTGGGGCTGGACCCATGATGTTATCCCAGCATAACACCACAGGTCTACTGGCATCATTATGGCTGCTCTTTTTTTTTTTTTGCATCTCCTCTTTAGAAACAAAAATATTTTCTATCCTAATAAAAACATTCTTTAAAATTATTTTTATTTTCTATATAGCAATGAGCCATTGTATAATAGCAATAATGCCCTCCAAATTGTGTGTCGTTTGGGATAACGTAATGCCTCAGTTGGAGTTGCACTCAGCCTGGCCTCGTTGCCCAGCCACCTGAGGGGTGACGTTTTCCAACCCGACACCCCCGTTGGGCATTATTAGCTAAATTCACCCCCACCTGTTAATTGCTCTTCCCATCCTGCCATGCCTCCTTGGCACCCACTCTCTCCTCACTTTTATCTCTTGTGCTGCCCCACAATTTAGCTGACCTCTATACTGGAATCTTTAAGCATGCTTACAGCCTTGCCTTGCTTTCATTCTAGCTCAAGTCCTGAGGGGGGCTTCTCCACCAAGATTGTGGCTCTGGCACTACTCTTGGCTGGCCACATCCTCCTCACCAATCTACCCGCTCCCCAGCTGCTGCTTAGGTACACTTTGCCAGCACTAGGACCACTCAGCTTGTAATTTGACTGGTCCTTCTATGCTGTTTCTAGTCCTCCTTTGGCTGCTACAGGCCCCTTCTGCTTCACTGTTGGGCTCAGCTCTACCCTGTGTTTCTAGTGCTTGGCACTCCTACTGACTCTGTTTTCTGTATCTACAGTGCCAGGCCTCCCATATAACTGAAATTGCAGTGCAAGGCACTCCTGTAACCCTCTGCGTTTTTTTTTTCCCATTAGCAAGTTATACTGTACTGCCACTAGAGGGACATAATCTTTATCTAAAGCAATCCCTGCTTGTTGTTCATATAGATACCATCCTAAACTACAGCTCCCCCTACATCTGACCAGCCCCCTCCTCCATGCTCCATGCTTAGAAATTCTTCCTCTTCCTCTTCCTATATCAATTATTCACTAATTTCTCTGCTTTATCAATAATACATCCTACTTTCCTCTCTCCCCTTGTTCTGCTCATATCCCTCTCTTTACCAGCTCCACTTGCTCTTTACTCACCTATTCCTACTAACTCTCCCAACCCCATCAACTACTATCTCCAATCCCTGTTGAATCCATGCTATCACTCCTCCCTCCCTGCTATTTGAAATATGGTCCCCCTCTACCACTATTCCTCATGCAGCTTTGATAATGGTGTCCACTTTCACTGTGGTTCTCCACCTTCTTCATCGCTCACCCACTCCCTTCTCTTCAAAACTCCCAATCTCCTCACCAGCCCCTTCAAAATCCCCTCCTCTACTACATCCCCCAGCTCTCTTCTCTCAGCCCTGCCAAAGGGCTTAAAGATCCTACATCTTGACACCCGCAGCTTGTTGCAAAAAATAGACCAGATTCATACCATGGTGTGCACTCTAAAACCAGACATTCTAATCGTCTCAGAAACTTAGCTAAAGAACATTATTCCTGACCACTCTGTCTCCATTCCTGGCTACTCACTGCTAAGGCAAGACCGTGCTGGCAGAGGTGGTGGTGTGGCCATTTATTTCCTAGCCTACATTCAATAATAATAATAATATTTTTATTTATTATGCGCCTTTCAAATATCAAGGTGCAATACAATAAAATAAAAATACAGAAATCAACTTTATAAAACTAAACAGAAACAAATCAATGAACAGTAAAACCATACGCTTTTTCCCACAGGAAGAATTTCAAAGCCTGTTTAAAACTCCCCACAGTCGTGCACTCCCTAATACGACGGGGTAGAGAATTCCAAAGGGAAGGAGCTGCAAACATAAAAGCACGGGCCCCAGCAGATTTTAAAATCACCCGTGGAATCTCTATCAACCCCTCATCGGCAGAGCGGAGCGATCTCACAGGTTGGTAAGGGATCAGGAGTTCTTTCAGGTCATCAGGGCCCAGATCATGCAGGGCTTTAAAAGTCAGTAATCTGACTTTGAAGGTGATCCGCCACTGAACTGGCAGCCAGTGCAGTTCCCGCAGCACCGGTGTAATATGGGAAGATCTAGGAGTACCCATCAACACCTGAGCTGTAGAATTCTGCACCAGCTGCAAGCAGCGGATATCAACCCCAGAAGCCCAAAGTAAAGAGAGTTGCAGTAGTCTAGGCGTGAGGTCACAAAGGCATGGATTAAAGTTGGCAGATCACCGGACAGAACAAGGTGTTTGATCCTAGCAATGTTTCTTAGATGGTAGAAAGATGACTTAACCGCCGCTGACACCTGGGACCGAAGAGTCAGACCCTCATCTAATATCACCCCCAGGTCTCACACCCATTCAGAGACCTGTAGCTCAACATCCCAAAAACAGTCCAGATGGGGAGCCGACCCAGGTCCCCATATCCGGACCGGATCCAATATCAACTCCTCTGTCTTCCCAGAGTTCAACCTCGCCAGCTGGACCTCATCCAGTCCTGGATTTCATTGAGGCAGCTGTGGAATACCGAGACAGCTTCTTCCTGGTTGGGTGCAAAGGACAGGTATAGCTGGGTATCATCCGCATAACAATGAAACCTCAGTCCATACCGTCTCACAATGTCTCCGAGGGGAAGCATGTACACAGCAAACAACATGGGGGACAATATAGAGCCCTGAGGAACCCCACAAAATACTGAGATGGGATCAGAGGAAAAGAACCATGAAACTACCCTCTGAGTTCTTCCGGTGAGGTATGAAGTGAACCATCTGAGAACAATCCCAGAAAGCCCAAAAATACATCTCAGGCACTCAAGTAGGACCCCATGGTCAAGGGTGTCAAATGCTAATGACAGATCTAATAGTACCAAAATGAACCATTTTCTCTGGTCTCTCGCCATCAGGAGATCGTTGAGCACCCGAACCAGCACAGTTTCGGTACTGTGCCTCTTTCCAAAACCTGATTGAAGAGGTTAGTAGATGCTATGGATGGTCAAGTGGTTCTCCAATTGGGCCGCCAATACTTTCTCGATCACCTTCCCCACAAAGGGGAGGTTCAAGATAGGCCTGTAGTTGGCTAGACAGTCTGGGTCCAAAGAAGCTTTCTTCAACAAGGGTGTCACCACTTCCTCTTTCAAGGAACAGGGATATTCACCCAAGTCAAGGGAGCACCAGACTATCTGTGCTAGAACCAGGAGAATGGACTCCCCACACCCCAAAATTAGGGAAGTAGGGCCTGGATCTAAACTACAGCAGGTAGGTCATAACCCTTGGACAATCTGCATAACATCCACAATTTCCAGGCAGTCGAAGGTACTCCAGGAAAACGAAGGGGTGGTGACCAAGTCCTGACCAATAGCAACCCACATAGAATGTGTCAAATGGATCTCTGACCTAATGTCAACCACCTTATCAGCAAAGAACCGAGCAAGCTCATCATACTGTAATTGTGAAAACGATCTACAGAGCTGTAGACAGGTTGGGTTGCACAATCTGTCCACAGTTCTGAACAGCTGAGCAGGTCGGTTCTGAGCAGCAGAAATTTCCCCGGACAGGAACTCTGCCTTTTTACGAGAAATTTCTGACTGATAGAATTGATAGTGTTCTGACAGTCTAAGGTGGTCGGCATCCAGGCCAGATTTCTGCCAACAATGTTCTAACCTGCGTCCAAGTCGACACAACTCCCTCAAGGCCCCATCAAACCATGGAGCCTGAGGTCGAAGGGAGAGAAGATGCACATGAACTGGAGCAATAGAATCCAGGGCAGAGGTGACAGCATTATTATAGGCCACAACCAATGCCTCTGGATCACTGCAATGCACAGGGAATTGTGATAGGTCAAGGACCGCAGCAAGGTCATTGGAAGAAATATTCCACAAAGGGCGGTACTTGACCATCTCCACAGGGGTTGGCCTACAAGGTGGGGTGCCAAAATTGAATCTCACAGTGTAGTGATTGGACCAACCGACTGGTTCCACCCCCACGTCAGAACCCTCGATCCCCAGGAGGAAGACCAAATCAAGAGAATGGCCAAATTTGTGTGTAGCATTGGTAACCACCTGTGTAAGGCCCAGTGAATCCATTAACTGGAGGAAGTGTTGTCCAAATTGCAAGAGTTCGTCGTCAATCCAGGCATTAAAGTCACCCAGGACCATCAGCCTGGGAGACTCAAAAGCCATGTCGACAATGAAGTCTGCTACTTCCTTAAGGAATTGCTTCCCATCTCCAGATGGACAGTAGATGAGAACAATTCGATAGCCCACACTAGCTACAACAGCACATTCAAAAGAGATGGTCTCCTCAACTGGAACACTAGTAAGTGCCAATTCAGTCTTAAAACAGACCGCAACCCCCCCTCCCCCGCGGTCCAACCTCGGGCGATGTATCACCGTATACCCGACTGGAATTGCGGCCTCAAGTATTGGTCCTGCATTATTATCCAGCCAGGTCTCGGTGATGCAAGCCAGATCTGTCGAGCCAACAAGATCTAAAATCACAGCAGTCTTGTTCCGGACAGATCTGGCATTGCATAACAGTTCCCGGGTTGGACAAAACTCCTAGGCTGCCCTGGCTACCTGCCCATCACTAATGATGGTGCCCTTGGGTATGGGGACCAAACAAGATGGGCCACGCTCCAGGCTCCACTTCACCCCAGGGTGTCTCCTGGGCTTAATCACCCTAATGAGAGGGCCCTGCTCCTCCAGCCTCCACTGTTCACCCCCCCACCCCTTCCCTCCCTCCTGCTGGCAATACCTAAGGCCCGACAACGTTGATAGATAGAAAAAACCAGAAGAGGGGTATGAAAAGGGTGGAGGGAGTGGACAGTGGAGGCTGATGCGCAACCACTGGAGGGGTAACAGGCAGGCACATCTCATAAATCTACAACCTCCAGCACTCAAAACTAAGCAATCTAAAAGCAGGATATCGTACTCTAAAAATCAACCACTTATGAGATTCAACCCAACTAGATACCTAAAATTACCAAATTACTAACTTAACATAGCCTAACTTATACCCCGAAAAATAATAAAACCTAAAAAGGTCACCCTCCAGAGAAATCTTTCACAAGTCTCGGAGGAGGGCAATCAGTACAAATCATTAACAAAAGAAAAATAATAAAAGCAAATAAACTAAATAAACCAAAGAAATTAAAAGGAAAATAGTTTGATAATCCACGCCCAGATTAGTCTCTCACACTCATCTAAAAGAGGGTGAAAATACAGATTGTTACTGGGCCCTCTCACTGCCCGAACTAATTTCCAAAAAATAATATGAAACAAAATAAAATAAAACCTTAACAACAACAAAAACTCAAAACTGAGGAAAAAAATTAAAGTAAAAAATATTTGCTATCCAAAAAAAACACAAAAACTCAAAAATTAAAAACATTAATTCCAGTCAGTCATTTCCAGGAGATCGAGATGCCAGGACAAATATCCAATCAAGTCAAAGCTCAAGTCCTAGGTAGTCAAATCCAAAGATTTAAACCAGAGTTCTCTCAGGGTGAAAAAATTTCTTAAGGCTAAAAAGTAAAGGGAAATATCTCGGAGGATTAATGGCACACCACCACAACTGCGGGCAAGGCCACCCCTCTGACTGACCACCCCGCAAGTCTAGAGGAGGAAAGCAGGACACCGGCCCTCCAGCCGGCCCCTCTCCCCGACCCTGTGAGAGCCAAAAAATACCTGAAATCCCCAGAATAGCCCACAAATTGAATAAAACAAAGTCAGAGCCCTGAAACAGATAATAAACAACACCGGATTGTAGAAAAAAGTATGGAGCAGTCCTCTCAGAACAACTCCTTTACCAGGTTCTCTCAATTAATCCTCAGGACCGTGCTTCTTTAGTCCCAGCAGCAGACTACTCAGGCAGTTCCAGTATCCAAATGAATAACTTCAGGTTAAACTCACAGGTTCACGATATTCACAGTAAGACTCTCACTCCAGTTCAAGCAGGCGTTCCAGACCAAAGGGGCACAGAACAATCACCCTATAACACGGGACCACGACTCTCACACCATTCAGTCCCATCACAGTCCTAATCTCAATTGCCGTAGCAGCTGACTCACTCCACCGATACTGGAAAAATTGGCTGCCAAAGCCACCTCGGTGCCACATCAAATCTCAGACTCACAGCACACCACGATACACCAGTTACTAACGCCGATGAAATAAAATCCTGAATCCTTAGAAATCCCACCTAATAGATAGCGGACAAAGCATTTACCGACCCGGCGTTTACCGACATCCCGATATAGTTCAACATACATGGCTCCGATTTAAGCAAAAAATGCCACAGAAAATATTAAAAACAGGTAAAATAAATTAGGATAAAACAAAAAACAAAACAAAACACTGCAGCGCTAAGTCGACTCCTGGCCCAGCATGGCCGCCATATTCCATCATCTACTCATCCTCCAGTCCTGAGACCCATGATGCTCTAGTTATCCATGTGACTCTTCCCTTCACTCTCCCAATCTTCACAGCCAGCATATACTGCCGCCCAAATGTCCATCCTATGGTCGCACTAGACCTCCTAACCTCCATCACTTCCCTTGCTCGCTCTTGGGAATTATTCATTCTAGGTGACTTCAATATAAATTGGGTGTCACCTAAAACTACCAAAACTAAAAACAAAATTGGAGCCCTACACATCTCCCAACTGATCTCTAAACCCACCTGCCCAAACCACAAGACACAGCAATACTCCCTACTCGACTGGGCCCTTACCTCCCACCCCCACCATGTCATCACCTCTGGCATCCTCCCCGATGCTTTCAGTGACCATAACCCGATATTCATAGTTAGGAAAGTCCACAGAACTAAATCACCACACAACCATACAACTATGCTCTTTCAAGTCTGTTGACCTTGAACCTCTCTTGAGTAATCTTGCCACTTCTGACTGGTCCCCCCAACCTCCTTCCCCTCAGTTGAAAAGGCCCTTGCCTACTTCAAAGAAGTGTTTCTTGTAAACTAGAATGACTTTGCCCCAGTCAAACAAACCAGAGCCAGAGGTAACCACTTACCTTGGATGACCCCTGAACTTCTGGCCTGCCTCAAGGCTAGAGATCAAGCCTGAAAGTGTCATAAAGCTACCCAGCATACTAGTGACCTCATGAACTACTGCTTGCACCATGGCTACAAGGTTAGCCAAGTCCGAATATTTCAAATCTGTCTTCATCACCAACATAAATTCCCTTTCAAAGTTCTGGAAGGTGGTCCACACCCTATTTACCCCCTCATCTAATCCACCACCCTGGTAATTAAAGTAAATAGCTCACTAGCGTCTGACCCATCAGCTGTGCTTCAAATTTACTCTACTATACATCCTGCACACTGAGCTAGAAACTCCCCTCCTCCTTCCCCCCTCCCACCCTCTACCAGTGTGCCCCTCCACCACCATCCCACCATCCCTTCTCTTTCAGTACTGTAACCCCAAACGATGCCCTACATGCCCTGCTCACCATCAACTCCTCTAAAGGTGCCTCCTCTAATGGCCTTGATCCAAAACTCCTCTCCCTCTCCTCTTCAGCCATTGCCTACTCCCTCTCAATAATCTTAAATCTCTCATTCTCTACTGCCTCGGTCCCCTTTTCATGGAAACATGCTGTGGTCCTCCCTCTACCCAAAGGGGGTGACCCCTCATCCCCTGGCAACTATCGTCCCATTTCTTTCCTCACTACCCTTGCCAAGCTTTAAAACACATTGTCCTCTCCCAGCTCACCTCTTTTCTCTCTGACATCTCCTTTTTCACCCCTTTCCAGTCTGGTTTCAGGAAAAAACACTCAAACACCACCTCTCTCCTAGGGCTCACAGACTCCATCCTAACCGGGATGGACAATGGACACATTACCTCTGCCATTTTTGTTGACCTGGCCAAGGCCTTCGACACTGTCTCTCACTCCCTCCTCCTCAACTCACTCATGGCAGCTGGCTTATCTCCCTCCACCACAAACTGGTTCAAGGCCTACCTGTATGGCATAACCCAATCAGTTAAGATCTTGGATGCCACTTCCCCTTCCCTCCCAATTAGCACTGGAGTCCCCTAGGGCTTGGTATGAGGGCTCCTCATATTCTCCATCTTCTTAAATGACATTCCTCTGTTTTCTCCCCATCCCCCACTATACATATGTATGATGATACAGTCCTGTATGTATCTGGCTCCTGTCTTGATGAGGTTACAGCCAGCTTACAGCAAGACTTTGACAAGGTTCAGCTCTGGTTTGCTAACCATCAACTTTTCCTCAATGCCAAAGACTGTCTCCATGACCTTTGGCACAAGGATGAGACTCTCAGGCTTCCTCCCACCCACTTTCCACACCCTTGATGGGACTTTACTTGAGAACACATCCTCCTTCAGGTGCTTAGATGTCTGGTTGGACCAACACCTAAACTTCTCTGGACATATTGATGCCATCCAGGAAAATCTGCACCCCAAGCGTGATGCCCTGTTCAAGAACCATAGTTGCATCCCTCCTATGGCTAGAAGTGAACTTGTTCAGAAGATGATACTGCCCATTTTCAACTACTGTGATATAGTCTATGGTGCTGCCACTAAGTCCTCCCTGGACAGACTGGACACCCTCTTCAATTCCTTGTGCTGCTTTGCCTTGGATGCCCCCCCCTTTACACCCATCACTGCAATCTTTATTGTGCCCTATCCTTCCAATATCTTTCAATAGGCATCTCTCCACTGTGCTAAATTCACTCCAGGCACTGGTTGGGTGAGCTCCTTCCTACCTCACCTCCTCCTTTATAACACTCCCTCCCTCTCATTCCCTTAGATCAACGTTCCCATACCCTGGTTGTCCCCCATAGATCTACCTAAATCGGTCCAATCAGATTACTCTCACTCCACCCAGGAATTTGGAATTCCCTCCACCTCAGATCTGGCACTCATCCTTTGCCTAGTCCATCATCTCTGCCCTCAATAATTACCTTACACCTAGCTGCTCCTACTATGTCCCTCCATAATTCCCTCCTCTAAGCCCTGGACAAACCCTACTTCTCTACCCTCACCTTCACCTATCACCCCAAGGGTCTTGTATCTCTGATCTAGTCCCTCCCCCCACCATCCTAAAGGGGTCTCTCTGGGACACTGCGTTATCCCCTTCTTTCTGGTCCCACCAGTCCTCTTGCAGGGTTCCTTGCACCCAAAGGGGGTCTCCAGGGACATGACTCTTCCCCCCTCCCCCTACCTCCCCTACCTCACCCTCCCCCTCTTTCCCTATTATCTTTCACCAAAGCACTTGTTTACTTAGTAATCTGGCACTTATTATTGTCCACTCTTTCTAAATGTTGTGCACAATACTGTTGTAACACTGTTTGTAACTCCTGCCTTATAACTGTGTGTTAATGTTGATCTTGTAACTTGAATGTTTAATGTTTCATTAAAGTCTCATTCCTATTGTATCCCTTGGCCCCCAGGTTGCACTGGGAGATGAGTGACTTGTTGCTCAGTGTGTCTTCCTGGTGAAACATTTCAATAACTAAATAAATAAAAACTTCTCTGCTCCTACCCCTTCTCTCTCTCCTCTCTCTCTCTCTCTCTCTCTCCTCTCTCACTGCTGAACTCCTGCTAATACTCCATGTATCCACTGCACTTATACACACACTAGCCATGTAATCTTTATGCCTCTGCACTGTTTGCTCCACTGCTAGTCATCCTATCTGAGCTGCTCATAAGAAACATAGAAACATAGACTTTGACGGCAGATAAGGACCACTGGCCCACCCAGTCTGCCCATTTCCTACCTACTGGATAAGCTGCAGATTCTAGTTAACCAACAGCCTACTTCCTGCCACCTCCCACTACAATTGCCTTATGTCTGTCCCATGCATATTTGAATTCCCCCACTGTTTTAGACCCAACAACCTCCCCAAGAAACATAGAAACATAGAAACATAGAATTTGACGGCAGATAAGGACCGCTTGGCCCACCCAGTCTGCCCATTTCCCTGCCTACTGGATAAGCTGCAGATCCTAGTTAACCAGCAGCCTACTTTTTCCTACCCCCATCCCCTAGAATTGCCTTATGACTGTCCCATGCATGCTTGAATTCCACCACTGTTTTTGACTCCACTGACCTCCTCCGAAGGCCGTTCCATGCATCCACAACCCTCTCTGTGAAAAATACTTCTTAAATTACCTCTGAGCCTCTAATCTTCAAATTGTGCCCCTTGTTCTGCACACCTCTTTTTGAAAGATGCTACCCTCTTGGACTTTGTTGATTCCCTTGAGGTACTTGAAAGTTTCTATCATGTCCCCCCTCTCCCTTCTTTCCTTGAGGCTATACATATTAAGCTTCTTTAGTCTCTCTTCATATGTCTCCCGGTGCAGACCCTGCACCATTTTAGTTGCCCTCCTCTGGACAGCTTCCATCCTGTCTATGTCTTTGCGAAGACTGGGTCTCCAGAACTGCACGCAGTACTCCAGATGGGGTCTGACCAGCTGCCTGTACAGAGGGATAATAACTTCCTGTTTTCTACTGGTGATGCCTCTCCCTATGCATCCCAATATCCCCCCAGCCCTCATTGCTGCCCTCTCACATTGCTTGCCCACCTTTAGGTCATCTGATATGACTACCCCCAGGTCCTTTCCATTTTGTTGTTGCTAGTATCTCACCCCCATTGTGTACTCTTCCCTGGGTTTTGTTTCCCAGGTACATTACCTTGCACTTCTTAGCATTGAATCTAAGCTGCCATACATTTGACCATTCTTCTAACCTTGCCAAGTCCCTTTTCATCCTTTCCACCCCACCTTGTGCATCAACTCTGTTGCAGATCTTTGTGTCATCTGCAAAGAGACATATTTTCCTTCCAGTCCTTCTGCAATGTCATTATAAAGACATTGAAGAGGACTGGTCCTAATACTGAACTCTGCAAGTGTACCCTCACTAGTAACCCCCTTTCATCAGAGTGGACTCCATTTACTATTACTCTCTGTGTCCTATTTTCCAGCCAATTTTTTACCCAGGCTGTCATCTTGGGACCCACTCCCAGGCTAGCTAACTTGTATATTAATCTTTTGTGTGGGACTGTGTCAAATGCCTTGCTAAAGTCTAGGTAGGCAACAAGCCTTTGTGTGAAGCAAATAAACAAAACAAAACGATGTAAGAAACCACTATGGTTCTCAAAGGAAGTGGCAGTGAAGGTTCAAGAGAAAAAGAAAGCTTTCAGGAAGTACAAGGAATCGCAGAAGGAGCAGGACAGAGAACTGTATCAGTTAAAGCAAAAGGAAGCTGGGAAGGCAGTCAGAACAGCAAAGGCCCAAACCGAGGAAAGATAGCCAACTCAGTTAAGAAGGGGATAAACCTTTTATAGGTACATCAGGGAGCGAAGGAAGACCAAAGGAGGGATAGTGAGGCTTAATAAAGGGGGGAGGGTGGGCAGAGGGAGACTGTGAAGGCGGTTCCATGCATCCACCACTCTCTCCGTGAAAAAAAATTCCTCACATTACCCCTGAGCCGTCCCCCCTCTATTTTTAAATTGTGTCCCCTTGTTCTTACACATCTCTTTTTCTGAAAGATGCTACCCTCCTGGACTTTGTTGATTCCCTTGAGGTACTTGAACGTTGCTCTATCTCTGCTTGATAGCATGTCAGTTGCTTAAATTGTCAAACTTGTTTTACTGTGTATGGGCACAACTGCTTAACTGTATAACTGCCTACATGCTTTCCAATCTGCAGGACACCCCTACCATGTTTCTGTAATATTCATGCATTCTTTACAAAAAAATGTATGTCAATCCAAATAAGTTTTCACATGTTTCTTGCATTATGCTTCTTAGTTGTGAATCATTCCAGTGTTTATCTGCAATGCCTGTATCTACTTCTGTAATCCATTTGTGTAATTGCAATGTATGCATCTATTACAGTATTCCACCCTCATGTACTCCCCCCCCCCCCAGGTTGCACCAATAGACAAGGAACTTGCTGTTCAGTGTGCCCCCTTGGAGAAACATTTCAATGAATAAATAAATTTGATTTACATTTTCATGATTTTATTTGTATTTGAACAATGAGGTTTGCCAGTTTCAGGTGGCAGAACCTGTTGTCCCTGGGCCTTAACCAATGAGAGCTGGCCCGGTGGCAACAGTGGGGAAGGAAAAGGGGGTGAGGCCAGTAACTTAATAAGGGAGGTCACAAGGGGCAATGACAAGAAAGTGGAGGAACAGTAATTGGATGAAAAGTGAGCTAATATGGAAGGGACTAGGGATCAGTGACCACAAGCAAGGTCACAAAAGGTGAAGAAAAGAGAATTAAATGATTGGAAAAATGGGCTAAAGGGGAGGGTCTTCGAGGGTTTAAAAGCAGGTAGGCAGGTGGTCTCAGACCTCCTTTGCTGATTACAGAGTTTTTCCTCCCACTCACCCAACAAAATGATAGAAGTAGACACCCAAAGGTAGACAGATGGTGGTTTTGTTTAAGGTGTACACTAGTATTTGTGTATGCTAGGGGGCATACAGGGTCGACCAAAGGTGGATAGTCAAAAGCAAGGCAATTTGGAATGGAGGAAGACAATTAAGAATTGGGAAGGGAGGGGAGAAGGTAACAGATGAACACAGAAGGCTGTAATACAGGCCACTAGTGAATACTAGTGCCTGGAGGAGAAAGGAAGAAGAGAGAGTGGTCTCCCATGTGTACATATGTGAGGAAGAAGAAATGAAATGGATGAATATTGATAAAGAAGAGATAAAAGGAAAGAATTATAAGGCACTAATGTATAGATATGTATAAGATATGTATAAAACAAAGAATGGGTGGAAATATGAAACTGAAGAAGTGGAAGACTTGTAAATAAATGTTTATGGAAACAAGAATGATGTTTATGATGATGATGATAAAGGAATGTAAGAATTTAAGAACTTTGATGAAATAAAATTGTTTGCCAATCTAGGCACCCACAACAGTTTTTTGTGTCTATTATTGGCTGGGGTGTCTGGGGACAACTAGTAAAAAAAGAATACAATGGAATTATTTTTATTATGATGTCAGAAAAGTCTTGCTAGCAAGGCTAGCAGTGTATTTCAATGGGAAACTGCAAACCTGTGTTCAGGTTTTTATAGAGCAATAACACTTTCTACCACCAACATATTATATATTTAATAGCAATATCTGATTTTTGAAAACCTGTGATATTTGTTTACAATTAAGCAGGTGGCAGTTTCTTCATAAAAAAAGAGAAGCAAATTACTGTTTTAAAATTGTAAAATCATACAGATGGAACACAATAGTGCAAACCTATAAAAGGCAAAGTTTGTTGCTGAAAGAAGAATCCATTTCTTTTGAAAAGATGGAACAATATATTTAGTTTCTCATAGAAACACATTGAGCTTCTTAGTAGCTGGCAGTTTTGGACATTATAATACCAGAATTCTATTGAATTCTGTTTACTAACAATGTGAAAAGCAAAGACAAGAGCAGTCTTGTTTCACTGCACAAAGTATTTTATTATAACAGTAGAAAGTAATTACTAACACATCAAACTACAATAAATAAAATAGCTTTCTACTTATTAGGCATAAACACCTGCTCTTTAAACATTAGAATAGGGACAGGAAATAGGTTGGGGGGAGTCCAATCAGAACTTTAAAGATTCACAAGGAGGTATTGTTTTTGAACACCAAAAGTTAAATATACAAGCATTATAAACTTAAAACGAGGTAACCAAATTGGACAGGAAACAAAACACAAAACAGAATAACCCAAAATAATTCCAATTAGGGTGTACTTTTCAATGTAGCACTCTATGTGTGCTCCATATTTTATCCAGCAGCTTCTCTCACATATCACGGCTTACCTTTTACCTAAAGCATGTCAAAGGATCAGCACTGAACCTTATGTGACCCCAGGTACTCAGCAAACAACTGATTATTTCAGAAATTACTCCCTAAATGCCATCATTAATTGTATTGCCATGGCCAGCATGGTCTAAGGGAGATTATTGGCACTGTGACACTAGATCCCTTATTAGAAACTCTGCTGTCTCTTAGGTCCTGCTAATGATGTCCCATAGAATGTTCAGAGTCTGCTTTTTCCTCAGCAGATGTAGTTTGTAATCCATAGAACACAACCCCATAAACAATGCAGCAGGAACAATCCACCAATATCTCAGCTTGTCAGTGCTTGAAGGCAAAATGTGCATTACAATACAGAATGCCTATGACTTGAGCAACAATTGAATTTATCATCACAGATGCATAAAAGTTTGACTCAACCATCTCAAATGACCTTTTAAAAGTTTTGGTCTCCTCTTTGAAGTTTAAATGGGCTGCATTTCAATTCCAATTAAAATGTTGACCCACACAAACCTCACTCAGTAAAAGACTTTGATGTCTACCCTTTCTGTTAACTCTTTGTAGACATCTTTGCATTCAAATGCAGTAGCTGCAATGCATTCCATTTGATGTTTATATAAATACAGTATCTACATTACTTACAGCTGACCTGCATTCTCAGTAAAGAAAATGCTGTATTTTCTTTAAACAGTGCTACAATAGGACTGAGCTTACCCTGCATAAACAGTCACGAATCCACAAATACAGTTTGTAATTTTCTGCATTAGTTGCTGAAAACCTGGAAGACAAAAGATGCACTATTAGGAAAAACAAATCTTTTGCAACGCTGTCCAGCATGGAAAAATTGTTTTGTTCTAGCAGCCTCAATGTGACCTCAATTCTGTCCAAGGTCACAGTCTGATGATCATGTAGTTCTACAACAAGACAGAATGGCTGCTACATTGTTCTCCTTGCAAAACAACTAGCCCCTCTACTCCTCTCGCTGTTCCAACAGATACATGCAGGCAATAGTACAGATGATACGCTATTTGAGGCACTGATAATTCTGCTGCCAAAGCCTGGAAAAGACTGGGTGCACATGTCCAACTACAGGCCCATATCTTTACTTAATCAGGATGTTAAAATCCTGAGTAAGTTGTTGGCAGACTGCCTCAACGGGGTACTCCCTGATTTAATAGGAGCAGAACAGGTGGGCTTCATGAAGGGGAGATCGGCTAGTGACCATATACGTATCCTGGCACATGTCTTCTCGGTGTCCAGGGATGCTGACTACCCGGCAGCTTTGGTGTCCCTGGACGCCGAGAAGGCATTTGATAGAGTAGACTGGACTTTCCTTTTCAGGGTATTATATGCATTTGGTTTTCCTTTTGAGTTCCAAAATTGGATACAAATGCTTTACAAAGCCCCCACAGCCAGGGCTATGTGCAATGGATGTATCTCAGGACTATTTCCTTTCGGTTCGGGCACTAGGCAAGGTTGTCCCTTATCCTGCTACTTTTAATCTGTACTTAGAACCACTCATCCGAAGATTGATTGCTAGCCCTGAAGTCCAGGGATCGCCATGCAAGGTATTGAAGTCAATCGGCATACGCCGATGATCTTTTACTTCAAACCTCCAATCCCGGGAAATCTATTCCACATTTATTAGAAATTTTTAAAGAATACAGCTGGTTCTCCAATTATAAATTGAATGTAGATAAGACAGTGGTTTTTCCTCTCAATCAGAGAATGTTGAAGCACGAAGTTAGTACATTAGGCCTATCCTGGGAAAAGAAATCAATGAAATATTTAGGTATCGCCCTCACAAGAAATGTTACGCAATTGCAAAAGAAAAATCTGGATATATTATTGCAAGACATCACCCAAGCTTTAAAGAGGTGGTCCCATCTCCCATTAACTACCTGGGGTAGAATCAACCTCATTAAAATGAATGTCTTCCCTCGGCTGTATTATCCATTGAGTCTTTTGAATATATGGTTACCCCAGTCATGGTTTAAGAAGGTGCATAGCATTATCATTAATTTTATTTGGGCAGGAAGGTGCCTCCGTTTGGCGTTTCACAAACTAGCGGCCCCAAAACTCAGAGGTGGCCTTCGAGTGCCACATATAGGCCTTTATTATTGGGCCAGTCACATAAATAAATATCTGAGGTGGATTAAAGTAAAGGATCCAGAAGAGCCTCATGAATACATGCCCCTTTGGGTAAAAATAAGAGCTAGCCCTAATCCGTTATTACAAACTTTCCCCAGAGGCGTTGCTTTTCATGAGACCTAAAGCCTTCCAAAACAGCTTAGCTCGACACCCATTGCAACATCTGTAGTGCACTCCCAGCTTTGTAGCTTCATAAGTACAACCATTGTGTAGATTTGGAGCAGCCGTTGACAGGCCAGCACAATATTAAAGTAGAAGGAAGGTTCTTGCCCCAAAGTGGCTTCCACAGGCTAAGGAGGTCAAACTTACATGTTTTGGAATGAAGCCAAAGGGAATGGCTCTCATCACCAGAAATTTTAGGCAATTAGGAATCCCGGCCCTTAACATTTTCAAAGTTTACCAGTTGCATCACACCCTTATTAGGGTTATTGGAGCGAAGGTTCAACCTCCCAAGAGTCCTAATTTTGGGGTTAACCTAGTACAGGTAGTAGGTCTCCCACATGCTGTATCGAAGATTTACAATGCTTTATATGATTGGATCTACCCCAGACCCTTTGGGCCATCAGATTATTGGGTGGAACTCCTTCCCGAGACACCCATTAATTGGGAGGCACTTTGGCAAGGGTGTCATAAATTCATAGTACAGGACAAACTCTGACTAATGCAGTTCCAAATTTTACACAATCTATACTATACTCCCCAAAAAATGGCTAAATTTGGTATTGCCTCTTCGGCCAGTTGTACAAGGTGCGCGCATGGGGAGGGCAACCTATTGCATATCTTTTGCTGTGTCCCAAAGTAACCTCCTGTGGCGCAAATTCAGCAAAAAATGGACCCCCTCTTAGGGCTCACTGATTTATTTACGAGAGAATCTGTCTTGTAGGAGATTATTCGGGAATCCCAATAACAGTCCGTAAATATCATATGGCATTAATATCTATGTTGGTGAAGAAGTTGGTATTAAGGCATTGGAAGGATAACGAGAAATATCATATGTCGAATGGTTGAAGGAACTCCTGGCTAATCTTAGTGTGGAAAAAATGATAGCTAGTTTGTCGAACAAAATGGATAAGTTTAACAAAATCTGGGCCCTGCTATTAGCTCCCTACTCTCTTCAGACAAGTTAAGGTAATGGATCTAAGAGAGCAAGGACAAGAATGAGTCACCACTCAGGAGAACCAAACCAGGTGGGGAGGGGTGGAGGGAGGGTGGCGTGGTTTTCTTAGGGGGTTGGTTTTTTTTTCTTTAGATAGAGTGGATTGGGGGGTGGGGGGATAGAAAATTAGCTTCAAGTTTATGATTTGGCTGAGAACGTAGCATCAACATTTTTTGTGCTATGTGACAATGATGTGTTAAATGTTAAAATTCAATAAACTTTGAATTATAAAAAAAAAAAAGTGTTTGTACCTGTGGTGACAAATGACCATAATCGCTGTTCAAAAGCAGCTTTCGCTAACAAACTGATCTTGTCACTGTTCATGAGGTGGGGTCACAAAAACCCATGCTGAAAATTTGGAGTGAAAATACCAATGAATGCCTGAGGCGTTAGGGTTTCTGACCATAACACTCCACCCTGTAGAGAATGACAGGCATCAGGGCTGTGACTTGGGATTGTCACCTGCAATGCTCCATACCATTCCTCCCACCCACACCCTGCAGCCACTGAGGAGGCATCGAGGTGTGCCTTAGACTCTTTGACCCCAAAGTTCACCCCATTCTCCTATACCGCACCATCTCACAATATTTCCTGATGGAATGGGGTGCATAAGGAACCAAAAGACCCCAAGGCACACTGTGACACTTGTCGGTGTCTACTGCAGTACGTGTGGTGAAATGGCGGGCTGTTATGCCTGATGAGATGCAAAGGCACACCCCAATGCCTGTCACTATCTGCAGGGAGGTGATGGGGTTGGCTTCAGTTCAATACTTCACTGCCATTCCTATTATGCAGCTCTGTAACTCCTACACTACCAATGCCAGCAAGCAAACATTCAGCATTGACAAATGCTTGTTTCAGTGTAACTATGGTGTCAAGTAAGGCACACACTTTGAATAATTTCTTTGGAATTTTACCTCACCTGCTATCCATATCATAAAGATGTCATTAATATATCACTAGTATTCTAATGATGTGCAGTGTTTTATACTCAGGAAGGTTTCTGCTAGATATGCCAAGAGCAGAATTGCATACTGTGGTGCCATTCTGGTGCCCATAGCTGCCCCCATATTTTGAAGGTAGACCTCAGTGTTAAAGCTGGAGAAATTGTGTGCAAAAATATACTCAATAGGTGTACTGTAACTATCACTCTGGTGGCTATTTGTTGCATGTGGTTTTTGGAGGCATTCATAGAATGCCATTGTGCATGTCTGTGAGGGATTTTGATGTAAAAGGATTCAATATCCATGATGACTAAAATAGTGTCAACAGGAAGTAATTGGGCAATACTGTGCAGTCTGTTAAGAAAGTCTGTTGTACCTAGTATGAAACTGTTTGTGTTTTGCACTAACAATTTGAGCATTCCCTCTACGAGCCCAGATTCTTGATATAATTGGTCTGCCAGGGTTTCCAGTTTTGTGAATTTTTATTGGTATCAGATTTTCCAGTTCATTATGTGTATGTTCTGGAAATGTGCCAATTAGTTTTATTAACCATTTGTGAATTTATATGTTCAGTCTATGGTGACCTTCCTGTAGTAGGTGTTGTCCGAAAGTTGTCTGTAGTATTCCTGTATGAGGTTGTTTGAATCCATGATTTCAACTGCACCCTCTTTATTTGCAAGTTTAAAGGTGATGCTTTCATTGTTTTGTAGGTTACTAACTGATGTTCTTTCCTAGTGTGAGAAGCTGTATAGAATTATTTTTCTGTTTGCTGGTGATTTGTGATTTTTACCTTGAGTCTAAAGTTGTCTCCTTTTATTGAAGAATTATATGCATTATGTAGTTTTTAAAATGTAATACTGTAATCTTCATTTGGTGTTTTATTTGTTTTTTCTGGTCTCAGTCTTTAATTTTTTTATATTTTCCATGACCCAGGGCTTATGCTCTTTCCTGAATCAAGCAGATGAAAGGGTGCATGCATATCACACATTTCAGCAAGCAATTTAGTAAATTCATTTACAGTCAAGTCCTGTTCTGGGGATACATTACTATCTAGTCTTTTACAGTTCAAATTGTGGTTGAATGAGCTTTTGTCAAAAGTCCCCCCCCCCAAAAAAAAGGTAATTGGTACAATTCCATTCAGAGAACTTGTGGAAGCTATATGAGTGACAACTGATAATGAGAAAAGAGAAGTTGACATTGAATAATTTGAAGGACTTTGTCATACCTAGAATGGCTATGAATGCTGCAGTCAAGGTGGCTGAAGCATTGAGTTCTGGTGTCAATGAGGTAACCTTAAGTAGTTTATAAACAACTATGAAAATATGAACAATACACTTTGTGATCTGAACAATAAATTTGATAATTATTCCATGAGACTGTAGAATGTGGAATGCTACATTAGCTAATAGCACTAAAATGATGAATGTGATTTGCACAGTGGGATAGGCCCATGTTATAACTCCTGGTCTCATTGAAGAAAATACCCTTAAGAAATTGACTTGAACATGTTAAAATCTACTGTGACAGTTGCTCCAGTAGCATTCTGAGGGGCTAAGGCACTGGATGCCACACCTCACGCCTACGTCAGTGACCCAGGTTAACTGAACAGACTGAGGCCACAGGGGTTGGATGGGAAGAGGAGGACTGAGCATCCCAATGGATGCTCTCCTCCTCCTGGGGTGGGTTACTGGGTTGCGTCAACACCCGTAGCTCCTCTGCTAATGGAAGATGGGCGGAGGCACATGGCTCTCCAGAGTCAGGAGTGGGAGGATGCTGTCAGGCCCTTGATGATGGCATGCCTTAGCACGTCATTCATGTGCTTTGGGGAGGGTGTATCTGTGGTATAGGTAGATTAACTGGGAGAAAAGGCAGTCTTTCTGTTTTGGTTATATTTTTCTTGTATAACTGTGTGAATGTACACACAGTAATATTTTCAGTAATTCTTGAAATTTTTTTGTTGATTGTTGTGGTGCAGCAGTGTATAATTTCAGTTTGTTTAAAACGTTTGGTTATATTACTAAAGGTTTTCAATTTGCTTCGCATTACTCGTAGTGTGTGTGATGCGTACCATCAAATCAGACACCTTTTATTGTGCCACAGAGTAATTGCAGCAGTGCGAACCTGCTATTCACTGCACCTGCATGAATTTTTTGTATTGCTTTGTAGTATCTTTACTGGTAGTGGACTGTTACTGCCTTGCACTACCCCCCAACTGGCAAAAGTTATTCTTTTCCAGATTTGGATTTGTGACTTGTGAGCACTGGTTAGGTGTTGTTATGCCTTTGCGTCTGCATCTCTTGAGTGCACAGCACAATCTTTAATCTATCTGTGCATTTGCAGTGCAAATTAATTTTAGGAGCTTTGCATTTCTTGTTACACTCTCATTTCACTTCATCAGCACTGGAGAATTTTCTTGGCAAAAACAGTACCATTTGGGATGCACATTAATTCTGGTGACTGTGTGGGACCACTGCACACATGACTGAGTGTGCCATTAATTCTGGGAGACTTTGCATTTCTTGTTGTGCTCTCATTTCTCCATCAACACTGGGGAATTTTCTGGACACAAAACATTAGCATTTTGGTGATGCACGTTAATTCTGGTGACTGTGTGGTGGGGCCTACCAATATTATTGTCACTTCCTTACTTGCAGTTAAAGAGGAATGACAATATGAAGTAATAATTACAAAGCAAAGTGAGCATTTCATATTGGCCACTCCATGTAGTGGAATGATAATGCAAAGTGCCCACTTTGCGGGCACTTTGCCAGCGAAATTTAAATTTGCTGCATCTCTAGTAACAAGGTAGAGTTTCTACCAGACATGAGTGTTGTAACCAGAATGTATTAAAAAAAGCTTTGAAGACTCTAAATAGAACTGTGTGAGATTAATATAATGTGCAACACAATATTCCAGGTGGCAAACAGGGTTCAATGCAACACCCGACCTATGTTTTTAAGGAAATACAAGATTATCCATACCCCATTATGCAAAGAGTCATGTTATGTATATGCAAGTCACCGTGAACATGTCTTTAATTACCCTCAGTGCTGTATGTGGATAAAGATATTGAAAAGCTTAGAGTTGAACTGTAACACCAGGAAGATGAGCTAAGAAATATTAATTCTGAGTACTGAATGTTGACAACAGGACAATGTTTTATTTGAAAGGGAGTTGTGAGGTCTCTTTATTAACTTACTTTCTAATAAACAGATCCCTGTTGGTTTCTGGTTTAATAACTATATATAATGTATAGTAGTTTCAAAATGCCATTGTATCCCAGTTCAAAGATCATGGAATGTGATTCTACCCTTTTGTGGTACAACAACATTTTGAAACCTCTAGAGACTTCACAAGTAAATTTTGTTCTGAGAGTGAAAGAACTGCTGTGCATGCTTTTCACACACTTTGCACTATAAAAATACATTATGTGCAACTTTTATACAACCAGTGAGTTCTGCTACCTTGGGGTTCTTATTCCAACAGACCTCTCAAGCTTCGCTCTCAAGTTTAGATGGAATCAGAACCTCTCTGTGGCAGAACACACTAGTTGTGTACAGTTGTCCATCCAGCATTCTTTGTTTGCTGTCTTACTGAACTAGTCAATCAATTAAAATCTTTATTTTGCCAGGTGAATATCATTGAGACAAGCTCATTTACAAGATGGATCTGGGGCAAACTAATTGCCAACAGGGTTAAGACATAACAGGTTGAGTGAGCGTACTTAACAATTACATAGTAATAATAACATATAACCATCACATGTAACAAGATACATCCACCAGCACATAGCAATAGGTTCAACAGGAGGGAATGTCATTTAAATACAATTGCATAGATACAGATATAGGACGTAAGGTAATGAGCTAAAGTTTATACAGGAAACATCATTGGACCAGTCACAGTGAGCAGGAGTGGCAGTTCCTCTAGCATCAAAGTGTGAAGAAAATTGAGATGTAAAGTCCTTTAATAAGTACTGTAGGCATGGCCTGGCAAGTGGGGTGGGAAGGGGAGGGGTATAGGAGTGGGAGGAAGGTCAGATGAGATAGGAGAGGGTTGGACATGATAGCCTAGGGAGGAAGGACTATTTTAAGGGAGAAACATGACAGATGCCACAGGCAATGGTTTGGGTTTAAGTCCAATATTTGAAGCTAACTGCAGTTCTCTGATAATGTGGGTTACCAGTGGTTGAACTTGAAATGTTTATGTGGGGAAACTCTCAATTCTCAATCTGTAGATCAATTTAACCAATGTGGGATGTGTATCCCTTTTTGTATGTCAAAGTTCAATGCATAGTTAAGGTTTAGATATGGTGCTTTTCATTGCATGGTTTTACTTTAAAATGGATATCTCACTGCATGAGCACTCTTTGGTGAGAATGTTTTGAATGAAGTAGTCAGATATTTGCTCTCTCTTTGCCCTCAAAAGGTGCTTCTTTATTCTTGCATTTATTTTGCCATACTACAGTGTACATACTGAAATTAAACTGGGATCAAACTTTATTTTCTAATTCAGCCCTGGGCAGGTATTCACTAAAAAATGTAAGGTGCCACACAAAGGTTTGCATGGCCCCTTGTGATTGCTCAGGTCACAAAACTCACTATTCACAGATGGATAGTGACTGGTGCTATCCGACTGTGAATAGGACTAGACCGAGGCAGTGTTAACACTGATTCTGCTACCTCTAACCTCGCTGGTGCAGCCCCAACCACCAGCTGAGTGAATACCTCCACAAGCACAGTGCTGGTGCGCTAAGTCAGTATTTACTAAGGCAGCCATGCAAATGAGCCCATTGGGCATGCAAGGCACTATTGGTAATTATCATGCCCCTTATGGGCCCATTTGCATGGCCCTTGAGTGGTTTAGCATGCCCCCCCACCAGCCTATGCCCCATGCAGCCATATTTCCTGGTGGACTAATGGTGCCCTCCCCTTCCCTGCCCCGATCACCAACCTGGAATGTTCACATAATTTTCCGTAGTGTAGTGGTCACTTCCTATCCAACATCACCCAACCAATATTGTAAAACACAGTTTCCATACTGTAGTGATCCCTCCCTGGTCCCTGATCACCCACACTATGTGTAAAACCCAATTTCCATAGGGTAGTGGTCCCTCCCGCTCCCCTGTCACCGATCGCCATCACGAAATGCAGTAAACATCAGTCCCAGGTAGTCTAGGCTCCCCCACCTAGTCCAGTGTGGCCCACCACCTCGCCCCACCATCCCAACCATGATCGGTGACCAGCACAGCCCTCCTCCCATCACCTTGGCTGGCCACTGACTGAGCCCTCAGGGAGTGCATACTGTATACAGTATGGTTTCTTGACTGTGATATCATAGTCAGTGAGCCATACTGTATGCAGTACATGCTCCCTGAGGGCTCAGTCAGTGGCCAGCCATAATGGTGTGATGAGGACTGTGCTGGTCACCTATCATGGGTTGGAATGGGGGGGAGCAGGATTTTGGGTCACACAGGAGGGGGTGTGGGGGTGGGGTAGGGACCCTAGACTACCAGGGACTACTGACGTTTACCACATTTGGGGATGGCAATCAGTGACCGGGGAAGGGGGGGACCACTACACTGGAAATGTTATATTACTGATAGGGTCAGCGATTGGGGACTGGGGATGGGGGAGGAACCACTACACTATGGAAACTGTGTTTTACAATATCAGGTGGGCGATCATGGATTGGGGGCCAAAGTACCTCTGCCAAACTCTAGAGTTGTGTGGATTATCACCAGATTTTGGTCTGTGGTAATTTATCCATGCAAGGCCTCCACAAACACTTTGTGAATTGGACTGCGGGAATATGCAGGTCCCCTTCCCTTCATTTGCATTGCTGCCCACCTCCCAACTTTTCCCAGGCACCAACCCAGTTGGTAGGGGCAAACTAGGCTTTGTGAATACCAACTCTGGGCAAAACCCAGTTTGCCCTGGGCAAACTGGGTTTGCACCCATGCAGAGTTTTGTGAATCTGGACCCTGATGTCTGCACCAGTGGCATCACCCAGAGATGTGTTCATGGCCATATATGTTACATTGTGCAAAGTTAGATTGATGCATGTAATGTATACAACATGCTTAAAGATGAAACCTGTATATAATATGTTATATATAGTATTGTGGGAGGTGCTAGTAATTTAAATAGGAATCAGCTATCAGTACAAGCAGATACATAAAACTGAAAAGTGGCTTACTACTTACTTTCAAAGATTTATGTTTTGTTTAGATCACAGCCTCTTGTAGGCATTGTCTAAATATTTGGAATTTTATATATCTCCATCAGAGCCATTTAATGTTCTTCTTACTTCTGATGGATATACAAAAAAGGTTAATTAAAGTTCCTACTGTAACTGTAAGAATGAGACAGATGGCTGTCCTTCCCTATTGCTATTGTACTGTGATAAACATGTGTATGCAATAATTCACAATGTACTGTGTATTGCATTGGGATAACTCACATGCCCAATGGTTTAGTTAGACAGAAGGCTGTGGGCTTAAGTGCCTTCAGCCCTGGAAAGTGGTGGTTATGTCTGCACAATGCATACCATAAAGTGAATTAATGCACTTACAGTTGAGCCCACCAGGATGTAATGCAGTGTCACATATTCCTGTATGACAAACTATGTTATTTGCCATTGAAATTATCTTGTTTCCTACTGTAACTTTGCTACATAAGTCTGCAGAATTGTACTGCATTCCAGTGGGCTCCACTATATAAAAAATTTTTTAGGCAAATTTGATCCTCCAAAATAGCAAATGTTTTTTAACAGGTTAATAAAATAATTTTACAAGATTCTTAAACAGTCCCCACCACTAGGTGCCACCATTGGTTGTTAATATGGCTCTCTGTGAGTAAGAGATTGCAGTCATTGACTCGTTTACAGTAGTGAGCTGTGAAAATTTTTATTTTTTAATTAAAAGCATGTTTTCATCTGTGCTAATTGTTTCCCTTTGTTGTTGATGTTCAAGGAATGGAGTGAGGAAGTGGGCCAGCAGGTAGTGCAATGGTGATTCTGGTGATTCTGTACCGGGTTTGTTGACTGAGTGTTAGGGATCACTGATTGGAACTTATGTGGGACTGAGCAGGCAGGAGTAGCAGTTTAAATTGAGAAACAAAATGGTGTCACTTGGTCTTCAAAAATGCTACAATGAGACCTTGAATATTTGATAACAAATCAATTTATTTGAAGACCACAACACAATCATGCTCCTATGGCTACACTGATGAGGGATAGGGATAGATCAAGGGGCATGAATTATGGCAGAGATGACTGGGTATGTGGCTTGGTGGGTAATACAATGGAAGAGGTAGTTTAAAAAAATGTTTATAAAGAAGCAGCCAACGGCTGTTTAAAATCCTGAGCTTCAGCTGGTCAAAGTAAGTGTATGACACTGACAAAGTCAAACAGGAAATTGAGTGACTTATTGAGTTTGCAAGGGAGTGGGCAGGGGAGTGGATAAGTTGATCAGCAGTTTTATCTTTCTTGACTTCAGTAAGCTAAGAAATGTTCTGCCATCTAAAGAGATGCTCAACATATGCTACAAAGAAACATGAATGTGACCAGATTTTGTAGAAGAGGTAATAAATAATTGCACGCAGTTGGATACACAGATGGCACCATCTGGGCCTTTAAAGACATCACCAGTAAACTTCCTTTATATATATCCAGCCTCTGCAAGTTTCCCCTGTGCTTCTCTCTTAGAAATATTCCTATACTGTATTCTGCTGGACACACCCAGGACCACCTCTTGCTTTGGCAACTATCACTTAGTTATGCTCTACCAGCATTTGTGGAATTCTTCAAAGCACCTAAAGCTGACTCAGTTTATTAGATTATCCTCCTTCAAATCACTCCTCAAACCTCTATTGAAGGAAAACTGCCAGTACTACTCTTAATTTGCCTCCCCTTCAAGAGGTATCTTGTCCTGTACTTGTTCCAGTGCACTTGCCCACCTGTTCTCCCTGTTTCCCTTCTATTCACGTTCATCTGCCTCTGCTATTGTTACTTCTCCTCCCACCTCTTCATCAGCCTTGTTTTTCCCCTCCTCCCTCCCTCCCCTCTTTATGCTCCTCCACTATGTCTAATCTGTCCTTTCTTGTTGCCCAACCCTCCTCAAACATTATGCCCTTACTTTTCCACCTCCTACCCTTTGTTCTGTAATTTAATTATACCTTAAATGGTCTTAGCAATTGTATAGATAACTCTCACTGTATAATTGTATTGTCTACTCTGAAATGAATAATCTCTGTTGTGGTCTTGTAAAATCTTGTGGTGTCCTTCCAGGACCAACATGTAAATGAGATTCTCAATGGTGCATCTCTTGGTTAAAAAACAATTTGACATTGAGATGGAAAATGATAACCCCTGCTCTCTCAGTGTACCCTGATATTATTGTCCTCCTATTACAGAAATTGCTATGTCTAACACTGTACTGTAATTACCTGTCTCTTGGTATGTACTTATGTTTAATATTGTACTATAATTACCTGTGTTTTGCTTTGTATTTACTATTTTCTTGCATTGTACCTATGTATTGCACTGTTCTACCAGGACCTCCTTGTATATGAGCATGTTCAGTGGAGACCTCCTCACAATAAACTTGAAACTAACAAAAACAGGAGGGCCTACAATCCAGTGAGTAACTAGGCGCTGGTGGCAGCAACACTGCCAAAAGGACTGATACACTCATTACTAGGTTTGTACTTGACAGAAACTTTTGGAGAAAATCATGGTATTGTTAGAGCCAAAATGACAGAACTCAAGGAAATCATAGTAAATGGCATGAAAAGTCATGGATCCATTGTATGTTAAATGAATTTCTTCTATTTTGAACATATTTTAAAACAAGCACATTTGCACAAATTTACATGTTTAAAAGGTTACTGTTAGGTAGGACAAGTGGCAAGAGCCAACACGTTGTAATCACATCTCAGAGACCAGGGCTCATACACAAGTCCCATAATCCAACACTAGGGCCACATTGAGCCCAGCTTAGTACTGTGGTAGAGCACAAAATTATAGGTCTGTAATTTGCAAACACTAGAAACTATGGTCTTTTTATGGAAACAGCCAAAAAGCATGGTGTTGCCATGGCAAATACCAAAAATCATGGGGTGTCATAGAAAATGACAAAAAGCATGGTAGTTTCATGAAAAATGAGAAAAATCATGGAAGACATTACTTCCATTGCTTCTTAGACAAAAGTACAACATTACTTGTTAATGACAGGAAGTTCAAGTGAATGAGCTGCTAGAAATCTCACAGGAGAAAAAGCTGGGCTTAGCAAGAGTGAAGTGATGCAAGAGAGTGGGCAAGCCACTGTAGGTGATAACAAAATCCTGCATTTCCTTCTCAAAACCTGATTTCTTAAAAATGTCATTATATTTTCTGTGCATATACAGTACTTTATGTGTATGCATTCTTGCCAGTTCCCATGACATTTGTTTTTGGTAGAAGATCCAAGCTCTAGACCTCTGGCCTTGCTATTTAGTGGTTGGTCAGCAATTTCTGAACTGACTGCCACTATGTGCAGCTACTACTAATAACAGTAATAAAGGTGTTTACCTATCAAGTCCCCTACTGCAAGCTCACAGAGAGCCCCACAGAGTATAAACAAGGAATAGTAACAGATTAAATACTATCAATGCATAATTTACATACAACATCCATACAACATTGTTAGTTACAGTACAACTATGAAAAGCTAACAAAAACACTTACTTCCTGAAATGTAAAATATGAACTCTCCAGCGAGAAAACCAGGCCAGTTTTCATCGGTGAATCTATGCCATACATTAGCTGGCAAATCTGAACGGTATTGCCCTTTGCTTGCTGAGCTGAAACTTGATGTGTTCTTCTTTCTGGTGGATTCAAGGTAGCAGAGCAGACTACCATGAGACTGAACAGAAAGGATTGGCCCAAATATTTTAGCTCTCCAACAATTCATTTTGCTCATTATTTCTCAACATGCAAGAATGTAAGGTCTATGAAACAGATCATATGCCAAGCAAAACTTAAAGCAGTTGTCCTTCAGTAATGAATTCCCACAGAAAAAAAATGAAGAGTTAGTGCAATTCCTTGGTCACTCAAATGCATGCAGTTACTGTATGGAAACAGTTTGGAAACAGATAACTGATCACAGAGAAAAATGTCATTTAAGTTGCATGCATGATACAAGCAGTTTCTGGTCCCCCACCTTCCTGCCTCTGTGGTGGCACACACATGGACTTATTTGAGTACCATACAGCTATTGCTTGTCTTTTTTTCTATATCAAAGTGGTTTTACAAAACTTCGAGGTAATTTTATACCAGTTTTAGGTTCCAAAGCATCAAGTCGCATGTGTAACTATTTAACTGTGTACTCAGTGGTCAAGGCATATTTTGCACCGGTCGGGGAACAAGGTGAGAGTTTATTATTATCTTCAAGTAGTGTGCTGTCATTTTGCAAGGAGACTCCATGATTCGGGGAGTTGATACCCATCTCCAGCCAGGGGTGATGGTCAGATGTCTCCCAGGTACATCAGCATGGAGAGACACTGACCGCATTGCTAAAATTGTTCACAAAGCAGGAGAAAACATTGATGTCCTAGTACACATAGGAACTAATGATCTCACCAGCCGGTCAGTTGTGGAGACAAGGAACACCTGACTAGGCTGGGTGACAAACTTATCATCTATTTCATCCCAGCATCTCCTTCTCTGAGATCCTGCCAGTCTGGGAGAAGGGAGCAGATGGACCGGAAGGTCAGAGAAGGGGAGATAGGGGAGCTAAACACGCTCAAGGACTGGTGCCAGAAAAAAGGACACAGATTTGTAGGAACTGGCAACAGTTCTGGAAGCGAAAGTTCTTTAAATTTGATGGACTGCATCTGACTAAAGAAGTCAGTGCATTGGGCAGAAGTTTGACGTCTTTGCAGAATATTTAAACTATGGCAATGGGGAGAGGTGCAGCACCCTTACAATGCCAAATGGGAAGAACACCCTCCCCTCAGCTAGTGGTCAAACAGGAATTCAGCGTGTTTCTGTTCATTTGCATCACCAGGTAAGAAAAAAGGTTTGTCTCCCCATACGATGCACAGGGGTAATGCCAAACTTCACCCAACAACTAACACACCAAAATCTGGCCAATGGAAAATCATGTACACAAATGCTCACAGCCTGGGAAATAAGATCCCAGACCTGCAGGCAATAATGTCAGAGGCTAAACTGGACATAGTAGCATTAGTGAGACGTGTTTACCAGAACCACACTTGGGAGACTTCAGTACCTGGCTATGTATTGTTCAGAAGAGACCACGAGGTGCAAAAAGGGGAGGAGTGGCTCTGTATGTTAATGAAAATATCAAAGCTACAGAAATTCAGAATACACATAGGAGCCAGAAGAACTGTGGGTCACCCTGGAAACAGGAAATGGGACAGCCATAAGAACTGGGGTTGTCTACAGGCCCCCAGACCAGAGGGAGGACATAGACACATTACTGTTAGAAGATATACAAAACATGACAGCTAAAGGGAGGTTCTGATAATGGAGACTTCAACATGCCAGATACAGATTGGTCAATACCAGCAAGAACATCGGCCAGAACTAGACACATAGTGTGGATTCCCTGCAGGAAGGGCCTCAAACAACTGGTACAGCAACCCACAAGAGGCAGGGCTATCCTAGATCTAGTACTGACTAACAAAGAAGGGATCACAGATCTCCAGGTAGAAGGTCACCTGGGGCCAGTGACCATCACATGGTATGGTTCAATTTGGCATACATCTAAATCATCCCATTCCAAGGCAAAAAATAGGGACTTCAGAGGAGCTGACTTTGATAAGATGGCCAACAGAGTTAAGCTAGCCCTGGCAAAAGAAACACAGGTGAGGAGGTACAGGCAAGTGGCAAGCATTAAGGATACAATACTTGAAGCAACATCCCATTGTGTTAGACAGAAAAGGAAGTAAAAGAAGAAGGAAACCACTTTGGTTCTCAAATACAGTAGCAGAAAAGGTCAGAGCTAAAAGGTTGGCCTCAGAAAATATAAGGGAACACAGCGTGGATGAAGATAGGAGGCATACCAAACTGCCCTAAGGGAAGCAGGTAAGGCAGTAAGGCAGGCAAAGTCCCAAACTGAGGAAACACTAGCACGAACAGTAAAAGAAGGTGACAAGACTTTCTATAGATACATTAGTGAAAGGAGAAAGTCCAGAGGGGTATTGCTAGCTTAATGGAGAAAAGGAGCATGTGAGGAGGAGGACCCTGTAAAGACATCTATCCTAAATAGATACTTTTTGCTCAGTATTTACTGAAGAGAAGGTAGGGCAGGCCCACAGCTCAGCATCATGGACACAGGGGGAGGGAGTGAGCACTACTCCCTCACAAAAGAAAGGGTCCTACAAGAGCTTGCTAAGCTCAGGTGGATAAGGCAATGGGACCTGATGGCATACATCCCAGGGTACTTAAGGAGCTAAAGGAGGAACTAGCAGAGCCATTAGCAGAATTGTTTAGTGAGTCTCTGAGCACAGGAGAGGTCCCAGAAGACTGGAGAAGGGCTCATGTATCCCACTCCACAAGAGTGGTAGCAGGGAGGGCGGGGAACTACAGACCGGTCAGTCTTACCTCAGTAGTGGGCAAGATTATGGAGGCTCCCCAAGGAAAGGATAGTGCAACACCTGGAATCCATAGGGCACAGGATCCAAGACAGCATGGGTTTACAAAGGAAGGTCCTGTCAAACTAATCTCATAGATTTCTTTGACTGGGTAACCAGAGTGGTGGACCAAGGGTGAGCAGTTGATGCCCGCCACTTGGACTTCAGCAAAGCTTTTGACACTGTTCCACTAGAAGATTGATAAATAAGCTAGGTAGGTCTGGGGTGGGTCAGAGTTGGTCAACTGGGTGGCAAACTGGTTGACTGGCAGAAAACAGAGAGTGGTGGTAAAATGGTATACAGTCAGAAGAGATGCAAGTCACAAGTGGGGTACCTCAGGATCAGTCCTGGGGCCAGTCCTATTCAACATCTTCATTAGTGACCTCGCAGATGGACTAGAGGGTAAGGCTTGTCTGTTTGCAGATGACACCAAGATCTGCAACAGAGTAGATGATCCAGATGGGGTGGGCAGAATGAGAAGAGATCTGGATAAACTAGCAGAATGGTCAGAAGAGTGGCAACTGGGATTTAATGCAAGAAGTGCAAAATCATGCACATAGGGAAGAGAAACCCTGAAGCCACTTATAGGCTGGGAGGAGTTTCTAGCAGTCACAAAGGAAGAAAGAGACTTGGGCATCATCATCACTGATGACCTAAAATCATCCAACAGACCTCTAAAGCAGTAGGTAAGGCTAGGGGGTGTTAGGAGGTGTATTAGTGGGGTATCACAAGTTAGTAAGAGGGAAGAGTAATAATCCCCTCTGTACGGAGCATTGGTTAGAGCCCATCTGAGTACCGCGTGCAGTATTGGAGGCCACACCTTCACAAGGACATTAACCAAATTGAGGCAGTCCAGAGAAGGGCAACTAAAATGGTGCAGGGACTGCATCAGAAGACATATGAGAGGACAGATTAACGGAGCTCAATATGTATACCCTTGAGCAAAGGAGGGAGAGAGGATATGATCGAGACATTTAAACACCTTAAGGCATAAACAAGGTGAAAGGAGTCTAACATGTTTAAATATAAGAAAAATAGCAGGACAAAGAGGACACAGCATGAGATTAGAGGAGGCCGATTAAGGGGAATGTGAGAAATTCTTTTTTCACAGAAAGGGTGGTAGATGCATGGAATGGCTTACCACAAGAGTGAGTGGCTATGAATACAGTGCAGGGCTTCAAACAGGCATGGGATAGGCATAAGGGAGCAATACAAATGACTACGAATAGATAGGTCACCGACAGAGCAAAGGCCGATGGCACATTTATAAGGTAGAAAAAGAAATGGGCAGACTGGATGGGCCTTGTGGTCCTTATCTGCCGTCAACTTCTATGTTTCTATGTTTCTAAACACATTTTGGGTGAGATGTGAAAAATGACAGCTGTACTACTCATAAGAAAGTGTGGTCAAATGGCAATGTTGAAAATCTGGAGTGAAAATATTGAAAATTTTTGAACCTCACAGACGTGCGTGGGAAAGGCGCCAATGCTGCAGCGTAAAACAGTCATTTTGGAATTTTTCACCAAATATTCAACATAGGCTTTTTGAGAGCCCACCTTATGAACACTAGCACTGTCATTTCATTAATTGTCCTGAAAGGTGATTTTCGTAGTGACCGAAATCACCCTTCAGGCCCAATTAACACCATGACAGTGACAGAATTCATGAGGAGAGGTCCCAAAACCCCATGTTGAAAATTTGTTCCAAAATTCCAAAAATGCCGAGATATGCAGCAATGTTGAAAAACCCTATTCATTACATTATACAGCTTACAGCATTTCCTCAGTTCGCGGTCGGCTTTGAAGAAGTGCAGACATGTTCCTGGTCCACCAAAGATCAGCATCGCAGAGCTCCGGAGGTAAGTATGAGGTGAGGTGGGGAGTTGGGAGGCAGGGCGCGAGGAGGGTGGGCACGGTGGGGAGGGGCAGGAGACTGCGGGACTGTTTTTGTGTTTTTGAGTTTTTAATTACGACACAGGATATTTGCCATGCTGGGGTGGGCTCCTAGCAAGGCAATTACACATGCAGGATGTTTGCCACACTGAGTGGGCTCCGCAGCTGGCAGCTGGAAAGCTTTGAGGGCAGTGGAGTCGATGGGATTGGGCACCTGTCATTATTCTGACTGTTGCCATACTGGGGTGGGCTCCCAGTGTGGCACCCGGTAATCTCTCCGGGGGGAGGGGGGACTGTGGAGATGAATGGGGATTGGGCACCCCAGTCAGCCAAACACATTGTTGCCATGCTGGGGTGTGCTTCCAGCGTGGCACCTGGAAGACTGTTTGGGGGAGGGGGGGAGAGCACTTCTGTGAGCACTTCCCTTATCTGATCGTGCTCACTGAAGTGGCTCTCTCCCTTTCAACTGTAAGCCACTGCATTCTCAAGTGCTGTCATAGACAGCTGCAGCATGCATTGGGCAACTGTGGCCATGCCTGCAAACACACGGAGGGAACTGGAAGAGGGGGTGCCACACCTCCAGAAACTCGGATGATGGCACTATGTTTCTTGCACATGCATGCAAGCAAACATAAAAATGGAACACTGCAAACATCTTTGTACAGGAAACCTACAAACAGATGCAGTTACTCCCATGCTCAAGCTTCCATCCTTCACACACCAAAATATGTGTGAAGGATGCAAGCTAAATCACAGCTTGTTACTCTTACCTCTAGTCTGGCAGTATAGCTTATAGGTTAGAGTAATGAGCTATGCATGAGCCTGGTACATCAGCAGGCCTGTGTCTGATTCTCACAACTCCACCTGCATACTGTGTGACCCTGAATAAGTCATTTAACCTCCCCCATGCTTATGGGCTGCCACTGAAAACATGCATTGTACCTAGTGGGCCTTACCTAGGGACCAAAGAAAAACAAAATCCATAATACACAGTCAAGCCATCTAGTATCACTACATTTGTTCAAACTAGGAAGACAGGAACAGACATAAAAACAGATTACTGATCATATTGAAAACTTCTAGTTGTCCCAAGAAAGAGACCCTGCCCCATCATCACCAGCCCTTTATTGTTTCTGGCTTGGTTGTAGCAAATGCTGGAGAAAGTGTGGCATATATTTCAAATGGACTTTGACTATACATTTCAGAATGACAATATAGTCTGAGCAGGAGCTTGGGGGTAAAAGAACAGTTCTAGAGGAACATAGAACACTCCTGAATTTGGCAGTTCTAGTTCTAAGAATGTACATAGAAATATAAATACTGATAGCAGATAAGGACTGCTTGGCCCACCTAGTCTGCCCATTTTCCCTACCTACTATAATACTGCAGACCCTACTTGATCTCTGGCTTTACCCTCCCTTTCCCTATCTCTAAGGTTCCCTTATATTGTACCTATCCCATGCATTCTTGAAGACCGTTACCATTTTTGCCCAACCATCTTCACTGGGAGGCTGTTCCAGGCATCCACCACTCTTTTAGTGAAGAAGCACTTCCTCACATCTCCCCTGAGTCCCCCAGTTTCATAACATGTCCCCATGTTCTTGAGTATCTTTATTTTGCAAAATGCTTCTGTCTTGAACTTTATTTATGCCTGTGAGGTATTTGAATGTTTCTATCATACCCACCCCCACTCCTTCCCTTCAGGGTGTACATATTGAGGTCCTTCAGTCTTTCCATAGGGCTTGTGATGCAGACCCTTAACTATTTTGGTTGCCCTCTTCTGGACCGCCTCTACCCTGTCTATGTCTTTCCAGATGTGGTCTCAGAACTGGACACAGTACTCTAGGTGAAGTCTCACCAATGATCTGTACAGCGGTAATACCACCTCTCTCTTTCTGCTGGTGATACCCCTCCCTTTGCACCCCAGCATCCCACTAGCTCTCTCCACTGCCTTGTCACACTGTCTGGTCACCTTTAGGTCATCTGATATGATTACTCCCAGGTTCCTTTCCTGTTTGGTGGTGGTCAATACTACCCCTCATTTCATACTCTGCCCCTGGAATTCTGTTCCCCAATTGCATGATTTTGATCTTCATACTGAAACCTAACTGCCACACCCTTCACCACTCATCTAATTTTCCTAAATCTCTATTAATTTTTCCACCCACCCACCCATCTCAGAATGTCTACCCTATTATAGATTTTAGTGGCGTCTGCAATCTGCATGTATTGGGTAAAAGTTTGATTTTAAGTTACTTCAAGCATGTAGGGCCTCCCTATCCTGAAATAAACTAGAAAATAATATATTTATTCTTAGAATAACCACTCATATCTTCCAACCATTTTCAAAAATAAATGTTTTTTTATGGTATTTTATAATGTTTGCAATCATATTTTGAAAGCAATAACATTTGAACTGTTAGGTGTAGAAGCTCAGTTTTTTTAAACTAAAGCCTACTGTCTGATCAACCTGTGTAGACCCTAACAACTCAGTTCTCCTCCATTGCTACATGTCTATACAGTACAAGTAACACATAATAATGTCATGTAAAAAAATTCAATGATTTTAAAACTATAGCAAGCCGTTTTACATTTTTACATCAATATATAGTTACTGTAGCAATGTCTTATCAATATGGCAACTTAGCTGACTCTAAGTTTTCATTTAAAAATCAAAATAAGTTTCCAGCCTTAATGGTTCCCAAGTTTTCCCATTTTTTAAGAAATTTTCTTTTAAAAATTCTAACTTTGGAACTGTTGGTGCTAGAAATGTATTTTTCAAAATGAAAGTTTGGAGTCCAGCCGTTAAGAATTAATTCTGTCAATACTGTTTTTATGTGTCAATACTATTCTATATGTATAGATACTATCTGAAGCAGCTTTTTCAGCATGTTATCAATATATGTTTTTTTAGTTATGACACAGCCATAACATGGAAAATACACAGTGTTGATACTAATTATTTGTACTGCTAAACTATCAATAGCATTTTTGTATTGATACGAAAATTACTTGATGGTTTAAAAAAATAATGTTTTGAGCATTTTCTGAATTTTGGTATTACACATTATTTCATTAGTAACTGTGTAGTTTTTAACTTAATTTTCATTCACCTCATGACCTTAATTGCATTGCAAACATTGTAATCTCCACTATAGCAGCATCAATTCTTCCTCACTTTCACAGTAGTGTCAGTGGCTCAGTAGGTAGCACACTCACCTCTGAGGCCGGGAGATCAGAGGGCTGTGGGTTCAGTTCCCACATCTTGCACTTGGGTTAATATCCCAGTACTGACACTGTAGTGCAGCATGAGAGGGGTGCTGCATTTCTGAGGTGCTGCCTTGATGAGATGTTAAACTGAGGTCCCATCTGCCTGGATTGGTGGTAGTTCAGGTGGATGTTAAAGATCCCATGGCACTTATCGAAAAGAGTAGGGGAATTTCCCTGATGTCCTGGGCAAATTTCCCTCATTCACTAAAAATACCACCAACAGTTTCATCTGGTTCAAGGTCAGTTGGCATTCATCTGTATCCCCCTCCCCCGGGGTCGTACCTGAAAATAGGCAGGATTTGTCTAGTGCACTTACCCGGTCAACAAAAAATAAATAAAATTTAAAAAAGGCATCTGAAGATAATAAACCATTGTAGAACACCTAGTACTATACAAAGTGTCATCTTTCTCCCCAATCATCTCATCTACCTCCCCATCTTCTCCTGTAATGACCACCCAAACCCCAAGGCAGGGTTTGAACAAAGTATCAGTTTCTATACATCCTTCTTTAATATCTTGAGTGAAGACAGCCATATTGCTTGCAACATGAAATGCAAAGTGAGTCTAGTCTGTTGAGTCAAGATGAAAGCCATTATCTGACATCACTGACTCTAGTATCAGATTTTAAATTAGTAAGTTTGCAATGTTTAAATACTAATTATTAAAAAGTTTGAGTTTGAGCTTTAGGAGTTTGTGACAGGGTGACCCCTGTCATGAAAGGGTGCCCTGAAGATTTTGTAGACCACCACCAAGACTTACTAAACTGTTTAGGAAAAAAGTAACAGTACAGGACAGGAACAGCAACCCCCCTTATTTTCTGTTCCCTCCCCCCCTGCTGTTTCCTGTTCAATGTCTCAATAGCCAAAAAGGAAGACCACTAGAATATGTATTTAGTGGTCCCTGCCACCTTGGTTTAATTGAAATAAAGTTTGCCCCTGTTTCATGTGTAAAGCACATGACCGTTATATCTACAAGCACTTGGGGCAGAAGCAGGAAAGGCGCAGGTTCCACTTTTTATAATAGACTACTGGTACCCCTGACAGCTGGTAGAAAAGGCTGTCCTAGACATGAGTGAGTGACTGGCAAAGTGCCAGAACTGTAGTCTGTGCCACCGCTCTGTGTCACTGTTTCTTTCTGGTGCCCATTTAAAAAGAAATGATCCTGCGGGGTCTAGAGAATGAGAGAGAGAGAGAGATTTGTGATTAGTAAGCAAATAGGAGCATGTTTGCTCCTCTCTGACCCTGATATGTTTTAAAGCAGGAGCAAGAGGCTGACACAGTAGCAAAATAAAACATAATTCAGTCGCTGCGCCATGCCAAAGAGAAAAAATGCTCCATGTGTGCTCTTTCCTGTTAAATTTGGTGGCTGCTAGAGTCATGGTTGCATACTAAATTGATGCAGGATTGTGGCGTGGGGTGGCAATATTTGTGTTTACTCCTGACGCCCATGCCTGTTACAAGCATTCATGGGGCTGCTGAATAGAAAAGACCCTGTGCAGTCTAAAATGAATAAGGGAGCTGCAAGGTTATTAAATAGTAAAGGAGCAAGTGAGCTATGTTAGTATGTTAATTAGAGGAGCGTGTTTGCTCCTTGCTTGCTCTCTCTCTGCCTTCTACCATGAAACGACTATGTTGCAGTTGCATCTGCAGGGGCAGATACTGATGGCCGTCCCATTTATAAAATAACCCTACTTGCTCATATAAAAGTCTTGCACTCTGAGCAAGCGCTTGTATGTGAAACACTGAGCTAGTGCTTCTGAGATTACACACGGACACCAATAAAGAAAAATAAAATAAAATAAAAGGCTTACCAGAAGCCTGTAAAAGCCCACAGCAGAAGCAGTTAGAGAATGACTTTAAAGACTGTTGCTGCTCTGCTGCACTATGGTTACTGTTCAAAATAAAAGGGACAGGAACGCCCCTGTTTTCACACACTATTATATAAACTTGTGTTAGCCCCAGCATAAACTAAAAAAATGTAAATAGCCTGATACTGAATAAAGCAGAAAGTAGAGGGCTGCAAAAGTAAAACAGAAGGGCCCAAATGAAATGTTTTACTGAAGGCTGTAATTTCAACCCTCAGGATAAGAAGAGGGGCTTGCTGAGTTAGGCAGAGTCTCACAAGGAGCTTAGTGAACAGCCCCTGTCTGAGTTTAAAAAGTACAGCATAGCTAAAAGCCATAATAGGGTTTGGAATAAAAATAGTTCTTTATCTGTGGATCAGTACTGTAAGCCCAGGAGTCATACTATAGGGCTGGCAGCCCTTCAATGGCCTATATTTATGGAACTCCCAGTTAGTGAGGTCACTGCCAAAGAGGTGGAGCTAGAGGTAATTAAGCTCCCCATCTCTATAAAATTGTATAGCCAGGCAAAAATGAATATTATGTTGATGTTTTTAGGACTTTCTTTAACCAAGGCTTTGAAATATCCCTTTCCTTTTGTATAGGCAAGGATATGAGCCTCAGAGGGCTATGTTTTTAAGTAAGTGACACAATGTGGTTGGATCCCAAGGAAATGATGTCATGAGAAAATTGCATAAAAAGCTCACCACTAGGGTAGGAATAGAGATAGGGTGTCAGTGCATAACTGACTGAGAGCAGTGTAAGATATCTTGAGAGGGTGCTCTCACAGTAGCATGGAAATGGCTAACACTACTTTGTTCTTTGTTTCTTTGATTTCTATTTGAATTTTGCTGAAGTAATAAAATGATAAATGCTTACTGAGCATTTTTTATGCACCTCATTTCCTGCCTGAGTCTGACATCATTTCGATGTTCATGTGAAATCCCACACCCAATGACATATGGTGTCAGAATTGGGATTCTGGCTAGAAGTCTAGATATTGGGGAGATTCTAGCCAGGTGGTACCAGCCCTGGTACTTTCTGGGAGACCAGGCAGTGCTGTGTGGTGCCAGTTGGAAGGAGGAGGATCGCTGGCAGTGGTGCCTGTGCAAGGTTCCCGAGATGGAGGAATGAGTAGCTGACCTGATGCGTCTCATCCGCTGGATGAGCGACAGATGGTTGGAGGCTGACTGTCACTGGAGGGAGGCAGAAAGCAGATTTTGGGAGCTGTTTGAGGGAAGCAAACTGGAGCAGCACAGTGATGAGTGGTCAGAGATGGAGACACCTACCTTGCCAGAGTTTCCTGGGATGATGGAAACACCTACCTTGCCAGAGTTTCCTGGGATGATGGAAGCACCAATCTTGCCAGAGTTCGCTGGGCTGTATTGGACTATGGATGAAGGAATGGTGACACAGGAGAAGTCCCCAGTTAAAACTGTTATAGACTTTGTACCCGCTGGGGTGAAGTCGACCCTCAAGACAGAAGAGGCAATAATAGCCAAAGGGATTTTTAGAAGTGTGGTGACACCACCTGTTATGCCTGATGATCCTGCTATAAATTTGGGAAAACTGCAGTTAACAGATGCAGTAATTAATAAAGTAATACCCCGTATTAAAGTACAGGAAGGTAAACAGGGTAAAGGACCAGAACAGGGGGCTGGAAGGTTGTGGTGGTACGAGTTGAGGAAAGGAGTGTTGTATCACATGAGGCCTAATCCCAAACAAAATTGATTGAAGCCAGAGTAGTGGTGCCTGAGGTGTGTAAGAAACATGTTATGGAGGCTGTTAGTAATGGTCCTCCTGGGCCTTCAAGCCATGGGGAAATATTGGCATGGCTAACCCCCTATTACTACTGTGTGGGTATGAACTGACAGATAGCTACTTTCCTGGAGACCAATGGAAAGTACACCCCTTATAATGCTGAGGGAAAGGTATCCCACAAGGTTGAGAACAGGAGGTGGTATCCTCGGAGGAACATGAGGAGGAGGAGGAGGAGGAGATCCCTGTCTAGAAAGGAAGGATCATGATGGTAATAGAGATAGCACAGATAGCATTAAACTGCTGTCATATTTTCTCTCTGTTTTGATGAAATGCTATTATCTAGTTTTGTAAGGTGCATAGATGGATACTATGGGAGGCAGTATAGTGCAGTGGTCTAAGGCTCTGAGCTGCAAATCTGGTGACATCCAGCAGACCAGACCTGGGTTTGAATCTCACAGCTTCCACTTGCATACTGTGTGACCCTGAGCAAGTCACTTAACCTCCTTGTGCTCCCAGGTCACTCCTGTAAAAAGCTTTCAGCTTAGTGTGCTATACCTGGTTAAACAACTAACTAAAAAAAAATATGTGACTGTCAAAATATTGTGAAAGCTCCAGGATGTTGTCAAAATGTTTGCAATACGGGACATGGTAAATGTATAAAGGGCAATATCTTTGTTTGATTAAGGATCCTGGGGTGGAGCTGATGGACGAGGATGGGCCATAGCTCCATTCTCTTCCAGGGTGAGGGAAGGGGGATAATGTTCCTAATAACAAGTCTTATCTATCTTTCTTGTCTATTTTCCTTTTATATTTTTGTCTGATAGGCTTGGCCATCTGTCAGATTACCTTCTGATCTGTTTTCTTCATCTTTTCTATATTTTCTGAAATGATTATATGGAGGTAATAGAGTGAAGGGACCTCAAGGGGAATATCTTTGGGGACATACTGGTAATGGGTGTTCAATGTTTCCATAAATTAGGAGGAATGCCGATTATGTTTTATGAAATTGACCAGTCTTTTGGATAAAATAAAGATAACAGTGGATGCTATGAAGGTAAAAGCATCTCTAGCCCCAGGGTAATGTTTGTAAGTCTGTAAAGTGTGCAGGAAAATGATTATGCTTACAGAGACAGCTTACATAGATTTAAGGTACCCTGGAGTTGAGCTTCACAGTGAGGATGGGCCGGAGCTCCACCATACCTTCTTAGCTTTGGTAAGCCTGTATCAGACAACCATCAGATGGTTGCCCTTTTAGGTGGGGAGGTATGTGACAGGGTGACTCCTGTCATGAAAGAGTGCCCTGAAGATTTTGCGGACCCCCAAGACTTACTAAACTGTTTAGGAAAAAAGTAATATTGCAGGACAGGAACAGCAACCCCCCCCCCTTATTTTCTGTTCCCTCCTCTCTGCTGTTTCCTGTCAAATGTCTCAATAGCCAAAAAGAAGACCACTAGAATATGTATTTAGGGGCCCCTGCCACCTTGGTTTAGTAGAAATAAAGCATGCCCCTGTTTCATGTGTAAAGCACATCACGCTGTATACAAGCACACATGGCAGGAACATGGAAAGGGAAGTGCAGGTCACACTTTTTATAATAGACTACTGGTACCCCTGACAGCTGGTGAAAAGGCTGTCCTAGACATAAGTGAACGGGTTGGCAAAGTGCCAGAACTGTGGTCTGTGCCACCACCCATGTCACTGCTTCTGTCTGGTGCCCCTTTAAAAAGAAGTAATCCTGCAGGGTCTAAAGAATGAGAGAGAGAGAGAGAGAGAAAGAGGTTTGTGATTACTAAGTAAATAGGAGCATGTTTGCTCCTCTCTCTTCTCTCCCTGATATGTTTTAAAGCAGGTGCGAGCATCTGGCACAGTAGCACAATAAAAGATAATTCAGCCACAGCTCCATGCCAAAGAGAAAGAACTGCTCCATGTGCACTCTCTTTTCTCTTACATTTTGTGGCTGCTGGAATCGCAGTTGTATCCTAAATCGATGCAGAATTGTGGCATGGGGTGGCAATATTTGTGTTTACTCCCTGCTGCTCAGTGCCTGCTATGGGCATTTGTGGGGCTGCTGAATGGAAATAGACCCTGTGTGGTCTAAAATAAATAAGGGAGCTGCAAGGTTATTAAATATTAAAGGGAGCAAGTGAGCTGCAGCAAGTATGTTAATTAGAGGAGTGTGTTTTCTCCTCGCTCGCTCTCTCTCTCTTCCACCATGAAACGGCTGAGTTGCAGTTGTATCTGCAGGGGCAGATACTGATAGCTGTCCCCTTTATAAAACAAACCCGCTTGCTCATATAGAAGTTATGCATGCTGAGCAAGCGCTTGTACGTGAATTGCAGCTCTAGCACTTCTGAGATTACACACGGACACCAATAAAGAAAAATAAAAGAAAAAAAAGGCTTACCAGAAGCCTGTAAAAGTCCACAACAGAAGCAGCTAGAGTGTGACTTTAAAGACTGTTGCTGCTCTGCACTATGGTTACTGTTCAGGATAAAAGGGACAGGAACGCCTTGTTTTCACACACTATTGTATAAACTTGTGTTAGCCCCAGCATGAACTAAAAAATGTAAACAGCCCGGTACTGAATAAAGCAGAAAGCAGAGGGCTGCAAAGTAAAATAGAAGGACCAAAATGAAATGTTTTACTGTAGGCAGTAATTTCACCCCTCAGGATAAGAAGAGGTACTTGTTGAGTTAGGTAGGGTCTCACAATGAGCTTAGTGAAGATCCCCTGTCTGAGTTTAAAAAGCACAGCATAGTTAAAAGTTATAATAAGGACTGGAATAAAAAATGGTTCTTTACCTGTGTAGCAGTACTGTGAGCCCAGGAGTCATACTATAGGGCTAGCAGCCCTTCAATGATCTATATTTATGGAACTCCCAGTTAGTGAGGTCACTGCCAAAGAGGCAGAGCTAGGGTAATTAAGCTCCCCATCGCTATACAATTGTGTAGCCAGGCAAAAATTAATATTATGTTGATGTTGTTAGGACTTTCTTTAACCAAGGCTTAGAAATATCACTTTTGTTTTGTATATGCCTCACAGGATATGTTTTAGGTGAGTGATATAATGTGGGTGAATCCCAAGGAAGTGATGTCACGAGAAAAATTGCATAAAAACCTACCACTAGGGGTAGAATAGAAATAGGGTGTCAGTGCAGAACTGTCTAAGAGGTGCAGGACCTCATGAGAGGGTGCTCTCACACATAGCATGGAAATGGCTAACCCTACTTTGTTCTTTTGTTTCTTTGATTTCTGTTTGAATTTTGCTGAAGTAATAAAATGATAAATGTTTACTGAGCTTTTTTATGCGCCTTTATTTCCTGCCTGAGTCTGAGTATGACATCATTTCAATGTTCATGTGAAATGTCACACCCTATGACACAGTTCTTACTCATTTGGACATTTTGCTAATTTGTAGAATTTCAAGTAGAACTAATTTATTTTATTTTTATTTATTTTATATTTGCTTAACAACTCACCCCAGAGAGCAAATAAATACCTGTAACTATAAGCCATAATAGGAAATTCATATAAAACATTTCCAATGAATACATGACTACAAAAAGAGAATTGATTTTAGAGACTGTAACAAAAGGATCATGGACCACTTCTCATGAATAAGCTATATGAGTGAAACAATGAAACCTAGTGGCCATCATTAAATACCTGGTAGTGACTGAGTAGGCCTTGTCAATCAATCAATCAAAATCTTTATTTATCCAGGCAGGCACCATTGAGCAAGGCTCATTTGCAAGCTGGACTTGGTGATGAATACATTAAAGTACAGTACAGAAGCAGGTATACAAAAAGCAATAATATACAAGGAAGAAAAAGTATATACAGTGTATACAGTACAGTACAAGGTTGAAATAAATAAAAAAATTAAAAAACAGCAATAATTTACAATTGAAGAAGTCAGCAGATCTACAATCAACCATAGACATACAGGGGTTATAAGCAGAGATCTTTTGAGTGAGGCAGCTGGCAACTACAATTATAGGGGAAAGAGGCCATGTATGGAAGGCAGGTTAGAGAGGTAAAGAAGAGGAGGGATATATTACAGACGACTGGGAAAAATTGAGCTAAAACCACAGAAAGTGATGATGGCTGTCGGTACTTGTGTTCTTATTTTGTTTCTAACCAGGCCCACCACTAAAACACATCAACTATTGATTTTCCCATTTTTCAGCAATATACATAAGATCAAGTTCTGGTCCAGTTCTCTTCTTTTATTCAGTTGGATTTTGATTACATTTTGTTTTTTCAATTTCTTATACTCCCAGTATTTCTCCATTGCAGCTGGATCTATGACCTCCTTCAGTGGAACTCAAGCCTGATGCCCACTAAGGTAAATCCTTCACTTGGGTGCCTATCCAGATGATAACACACCTGGCTGGACTTACTCCAAATCCCTCCGAGGCCCTTCAGCTCTCAACTTGTATCCCCAGGTTGATTTAGCAGCTCAGTCAGAAAGCCCCATGGAGGAGTATTGCCAGAGGGCACCCCATGCCATTCACATCATAGAGAATAATATATGGGCAACCATACAGAACAAGGCTGTGTTTCTATCAATGGGTTGAAATGTCAGCATGTGGACCTCCAGAGTGAATCACGAGAGGTCCATGATGTCATCTTAACCCCAAGATGGAAACACATGCCAAGTTGTGTGTGGTTGCCCATATTTTATGTTATATAGCATATGGCTTTGTACACAGAAATCACAGAAGTGTTACCTGCCTAAATAAAAGCAAAAGAAACAAAAAAAATTGTCATTTCTTTGGTGTTTTATGATTAAAATTAAATTTATAGACTTTTACAAGTTAAGTCTAAATCTAAGACCACAACCTCCAAATTAGAATCCCTAAACCTCACTCAGCTGATCACAGAGCCTACCAGCTACAATCCCCAATCCTCTAATCATTCCCTTATTGATTAGGTCCTGTCTTCCCACCTTCACCATATATCCTCAGTGGGTGTCCTCATCCAGTTTAAGTGACCACTGCATCACTTATTGCATTATGTTTGTTTGTTTGTTTATTGGCTTAATGAGTAAACACACTGGAACAAAAGTTCCATTTGCAGGTGCGGCTCACAAAGGTTACAAAAGACATTCACTATATTCATTATACAATATAACAGTTCATCACATCATACTTTGATATTTAAATAAGCCAACAATATAAGAAAACAATTGTTCATTAAAAGTGGTGACAGTGGTTTGAGTTCTTAAACAAGGGAAGGATATTCATATACTTGGCTCAGTGTATGCAAAAGACCTCTGATCATTTACACTTCTCATAAAAGGCACTTTTAGGACTCTATTATCTGCTCCATTTCTAGAGAAAAATTCCAAATCATGGTATTGAAAATAACTATATAATCATAAGGGAATGCTTGTATTTACAATCCTAAAGGAAAACCTAGCCACTGTTAGCCTAAAATACATAGGAACTGGTAACCAACCCATTTGCTGTAGAATCACACAGTGATGTGCAGTACGTGGAAGGATAAGGCAACTTTGCCCATAAGTTGCAGCACAGCTGCCTTTTTTCATTAATACCATTGAAGATGTGTTGTCAGTAATTAAAGTAGCATAATTCACCACAGGAGCAAGGCATTGCTTGGCAATAACCATCCTTGTGTCAGAAGTTAAAACACAGTATAACCTATATAGCATATTGATTTTTGAATGAATCACAGAGGAAACATTTACAAAATGTGGTTCAGAACCTAGCACAGGGTCCAAAGTAACTCCAAGATAACAAAAACTAGAGACCTGCTCAAAGCAGGACCCATCAAGAGTTGTAATACTGATCATGATCCTGGACTTTAGTATTTGTGCCAAATAACATCACCTTTGTTTTGGTCCTTTTCAGGACTAATCTATTGGTTTCAAGCCAATATTGTACAGCATGCATCTCTTCATTTAATGTAGAATTAATCTGTATGGCACAGCTGTTTTGAACATAAATGATAGCATCATCTGCATGTAATGTGAATTTTGATTTAGTAAGAACCCCACACATTCTATCAAAAAATACAGAAAACAATAATGGACCCAGTATGGAGCCCTGAGGGATTCCACACTTTATCAATCCTAAGCAATGCTTAGAAAATCACATCTTCCCAAATCTGCCCCAAAGTACATTGAAACTCTCCCACTAACCTCACTTGACACTAATGCCTTCCTATTAGACTTACACAATGCCAACTGGGCACCAGTTTATTCTGCAACCACAGTCGATACTGCCTCTAGCCCAGTTTATTAATATTTTCAACTGTGTCTGGGACTACCACCCCCTTCAAAAGAGCCAGGGTCAGGAAGGACCATCCACCATGGATTACCACCCTATAATTGTCATGGCAAAGCCGAGTGAGAGCCTGGTCTGCCTTTAAGTCCTCCCTATCCCCAAGTTCAGTACAAGTGTACAACACAGCCAGAAATGCTTGCACTAAGGCTATTCTTAAAGCTAAGGTGGATTGTTTTAAACATCACCTTAACACTGCACACATCTGCCTTTTGGAATATTGTACATTCCATCATCATTCTACCTTCTTAATCTACCACCCCACCCTTAAACACAATGACATTGAAGTTACAGAGCCCATCCAGGTTGCAGACACCCTCAACCCTTTCTTCACCACCTGTGCCTCCCTGACCCAAGTGCATGTACTACACTGCCTGCCTCCAAACCTTCCCCACACATCACATACCTAGGCACAACTTCCTTCTAGCTCCTGCCTCCATCAACAAAGTACTGCTTGCCCTCCTATCTCTCCTATCCCTCAACATGTCAAAATCCAGTCCGGTTGGTCTACATCCCAGTCTCCTATGCCTTTCTGCTCCTGCCATCGCACTCCCTCTTACCTTCATTATAAACAAGTCCTTCTCCTTGGGCATCATTCCAAAAGCCTGGAAATATGCATGTGATATCTGTCTCCACAAAGGAGGTGACCCCACCTTATTTATTTATTTATTTATTTAGTTTTGTTAACCGGTAGGTGCACTAGCCATAGCAATGACTATTTTCAGGCATGACCCAGGAGGTACAGTACAACAATACAGGGTAACATTTCAAAGCAATTACAAACATAGATGACAGTACTACACAGAGCAGTTTAGCAACTGTAATACAAATGCAGGTAATAAAAAATAAACCAGAAAACTTCATTACCATGAGCTTTAAAGAAGAAAAACTTGAAACAGATTGAAACATTTAGTGCTAAATAAGGGAAAGTATGTAATCCAATGGGTAGGATACTAGAAGTTATAGAGTTAGGAACAAGAAAAGAGGGATGAGAGTGGAGAAAAAAGGGAGGGAGGTGGGTCAGATAGGAGGAGAATTGCATAGCATATAGAGGGTCATATTATAAATGCCATGGAAGAGAAGAAAAGACTGGGAGCAAAAGAAGCTATGGAGGTTTGAAAGAGGAGCACTTGTGGGAAGAATCAAGATAGTTTTGCAGCCTTTTTTTATAAGTTCTATGAGATGATGATTGGCGTAAAGCTAGTGGAAGGAGTTCCAGTATTTGGAGGCATGGCAGAAAAAGTGCTGTGCCTTTAGTGGTTTTGTGTCTGGGATAAAGACGGGGGGCCTGGTCAACAGACCTCAGTCCATAGCAAGGCATTAGATTTTGGAAAAGTCCTGCAAGGGATGTAGGTATTTGTAGGCGGACAATGTTATCAATGACAGATGCATATGCGTGAAGCCTTAATTCATTAGGAGGAAGCCAGCCCATAGAAACATAGAAACATAGAATTTGATGACAGATAAGGACCGCTTGGCCCACCCAGTCTACCCATTTCCCTACCTGATGGATAAGCTGCAGATCCTAGTTAACCAGCAGTCTACTTCTTCCTACCCCACCCCTAGAATTGCCTTATGACTGTCCCATGCATGCTTGAATTCCACCACTGTTTGTGACTCCACAACCTCCTCTGGAAGGCTCGTTCCATACATCCACCACCCTTTGTGAAAAAATACCTTAAATTACCTCTGAGGCGCCCCTTCTATCTTCAAATTGTGCCCCTTGTTCTTGCACACCTCTTTTTGAAAGATGCTACCTCTTGGACTTTGTTGATTCCCTTGAGGTACTTGAAAGTTTCTATCATGTCCCCTCTCCTCCTTTCCTTGAGGCTATACATATTAAGCTCCTTAAGTCTCTCTTCATATGTCTTCCAGTGCAGACCCTGCACCATTTGAGTTGCCCTCCTCTGGACAGCTTCCATCCTGTCTATGTCTTTGCGGAGATTGGTCTCCAGAACTGCACGCAGTACTCTAGATGGGGTCTCACTAGCTGTCTGTACAGAGGATAATAACTTCCTGTTTTCTACTGGTGATGCCCTCCCTATGCATCCCAGTATCCCCCAACCCTCCTGCTGCCCTCTCACATTGCTTGCCCACCTTTAGGTCATCTGATATGACTACCCCCAGGTCCCTTTCCATTTTTGTTGTTGTTAGTATCTCACCCCCCATTGTGTACTCTTCCCCTGGGTTATTGTTTCCCAGGTGCATTACCTTGCACTTCTTAGCATTGAATCTAAGCTGCCATACATTTGACCATTCCTCTAACCTTGCCAAGTCCCTTCTCATCCTTTCCACTCCACCTTGTGCATCAACTCTGTTGCAGATCTTTGTGTCATCTGCAAGAGACATACTTTTTCCTTCCAGTCCTCTGCAATGTCACTTATAAAGACATTGAAGAGGACTGGTCCTAATACTGAACCTCTGCGTACCCACTACTAACCCCCTTTTTCAGAGTGGACTCCATTTACTATTACTCTCTGTGTCCTATTCTCCAGCCAATCCTTTACCCAGGCTGTCATCTTGGGACCCACTCCATGTCAGAATAGAGGAGACAGTGGTGTTTCAGACAGTGTGAGGAGGACGCATAGTGACATATATTCTTATATGCGATATCCCATTTCCAAAGGATAGATTTGCATGCCAAGGCACAAGTTGCAGCACCATAGGTAAGTGATGGAAGAAGTATGCCATGGCTATGGCAAGCCTTGCTGAGGGGGTGAGCACATAGCTGGTTTGGTAGGCTATTCCAAGTTTGGAGTTGACCAGTTTGCAGGTCTGGTTGATGTGTAGGTCAAAATTTAGAGACGGATCAAGGGTGAGGCCCAGATATTTAAAGGAGTTTACCACCCCAACTATCAAGTCATTTAATGAGGTGACTTTAAAATTAGGATGAGCATGTTTGAGTTTAGTATTTGTCCCAAAGAGCATAGCTTGGGTTTTGGACTCATTTAAAACAAGTTTGTGGGTAGATAGCCACCCCTGAATTAACTGAAAGTCAAGAGAGAGAAGACTGTTTATGTCCTCAATGCTTTTCACACTGGCATACAGAACAATATCATCTGCATAGAGCAAGGAAGTTGTCCTGCAGAGGTCAGTGGAGATGCTATTTATGAAAAGAGAAAAAAAGTAGGGGGCCCAAACATAGACCTTGTGGAACCCCAATGTTTATAATGGTCTTGTCTGACAGAGTAGAGTTATATTTCACAAATTGAGTCCTATCAGCTAGGTAGTTCCCAAACTACCTTACGAGGTTATTTGAGAAGCCTAGCGATCCAAGGATGGTAAGAAGGATGGCGTGATCAACAAGGTCAAAAGCCTTGGTCATATCTATGAAAATAGCCCCAGTGAGTAGCCCGGTGTCCATAACCACAAATGTATCTGATTTGAATTTGAGAAGAGCAGTAGTGATGCTATGGCCCTAGCGGAAACCATGCTGGGCTGGGGAAAGTAGGTCATTTTTCTGAAGGAAATCAATTGTCTGTGTGGCTACAATTTTCTTGAGAATTTTATTTAGGACAGACAGTATGGCAATGGGCCTATAGTTAGAGGATCTTTGCAGTACCTTCTTTTTGAAAACAGGGAAACTTAGCTGACTTCCATATCTCAGTTATATAGCCCTGGCAAAGGTAGAGCATGAAAATCCTGGCTAGGGGTCAGCAATGAAGGGTGCTGCAATCTTGAAGAGCTTTGGTTCAAGATTGTCAGAACCAGTTGCAGTGCATTCCTGGATATTGTTTAGCAGTCGAAGCACTTCACATAGTGACTGATTTGAAGAAGAAATGAGGACCATTTGCATTTTGCTGGTTGGGTACAACTGGTTGGACAGGAAGGAGGAGGTGTAGTTAGTTAAGTCCGAGATTTTGTTGTTGAAGAAGTTGGCGATGGTTCTAGGATTACAGTGCACCCCATCAAGTGACATGTCATTAGGGGTGGATACTACATTTGAACCAAGGAAAGATTTAATATGTGACCAAAATTTTGGGGTCTCCATAGGAGTTGGTTAGTAGGTCTTTACAGTCGGAGCTTTTGGCTATTTTGATGTCCTTGTGTAGTCATTTTGCAGTGCCCTGTAGGAGTTGAGGTCAGAGGTTAGCCCAGAGTTCCTATAGCGGAACCAGTCTTTATCCCTTAAGTTGAGTTTAGCTAGCAGGTCTGATTTCAGCCAGCAGGTTTGCTTGTTCCTTACCTGATGGGTCACAAGTTTACAGTGCTTATCCTGGAGCACTAGGAAGTGTTTCAAGAACAGATTAAGGGCAGTCTGAGCATTATCAGACGTAAGAATGGGAGACCAATCAGTGGCAGTAATGTCGCTCAAGAAAGACTGAGGGTTAAAGTTAGCATAGTTGCGGAAGGTAATGAAATGAGGTCCACTCAGTGAAGGTCTATTTTTTCCCCAGATGCAGTATATTGGGGAATAATCAGTGATGGCATCTGGTAGTACTCTAGAGGTAATTACATTTTCAGGGCGATTGGTCATGATCCAGTCTAGTAGCATGTTTGTGTTTGAGTGAAGGGCATGTCTGGTGGGTTCGCCTATCAGTTGGTGCAGGTTATAACTCTGCAATTTGGCCATTATTGTGGATTGGTTACTGCCCTGCCAATTTATGTTTAGGTCCCCAAGTATGAGGACCTCATTTCTTCCAGCTAGGCATGAGATTTGGTCTACTAGTTCATCCATTCCTGTTTGCCCATTGCTTGGGGAATTGTAGGCACATACAATGTGCAATTTTTTGGACCTAAGAGTGAGCAGGACATGAAGTGCCTCACAGTGGTCTAAGGTAGATGATTTTAGAGCAGAGACATCAAGATGATCTTTATAGTAGACAGCTGTTCCGCCCCCTCTTTTGGGAATAGCTCTGTCAAGTCAATAGATTATATTGAGGAAGAGTACATAGAGAATCAGGTATGGACGATTTCAGTCAAGTTTCTGTTATGCATAGAATGTCAGGCTTGTATAAAGTGGTCCAGGATTCAATCTCAGCCAGATTATGTGTAAGGCTCCTAATATTGTGGTGTGCTATAATAAGGCCTTTAGCATTGCTAAAAGTGTCGGGCAGATCATTAGCCAGTCCAGGATTTAGTTGCACATCGCCTGAGAGTAGTATAGCAAGTAGGAGAAAATACCATAGCTTGCAGTGCAAGAAGTGACCATGGGCATGGACATGCCAGTGGCATTTCTTTTGGACATGGGCAACCAAAGTAAGATCGAGGTACGAGGTCGTCAAGTAATAGATCCACCTTGGGACTAATAAAGCAGTGAGATTCAGACATTTTGTGGGTCTAACTAGCATGTTGGAAAAATTAAAATTAGTTTTTGAGGAGGGTTGCCAGTTTATATGATAAGAACAGGGGAGTAGGGAGAGTCTGGCAAGTGAGGATACTACCGCCCAGTCTCCGTCCTCCCTGCTCTGGCAAAACCCCAACAACGTCTTGTGCAATCCAGGCTGACTGAATTCCTCTCTGCCACCAACTTCTTATCCCCCTGTCAGTTAGGTTTCAGAAAAAAACATTCCACCATATCCTCCGTTCTCTGTGTCAAAGGTCACATTCGATCTGCTGCTGATAAAGGCCACCTCACTGCTGCTGTCTTCATCAACCTGGAAAAAGCATTCGACTCGGTATCCAATCCTCTTCTTCTGGACACTCTAAAGGATGCAGGGCTTGCCCCTCCTACCATACAATGGTTCAAATCTTACCTCACCGACAGACACCAATGAGTAAAAATCGCAAACTTCTCCTCTCCCTCCCTCCCTATCCTAGCTGGAGTCCCTCAAGGCTTAATAGTTGGCCCCATCCTATTTTCTATATTTATAAACACTCTCCCATCTGCCTGTTACTCATCCCTCATACATATGTATGCAGATGATACCATTCTGTATACCTCCGGCCCTGACCCAATCACTATCCACTCTGTGCTGCAACATGACTTCTACTCAGTTCAAGTCCTGGTTCCAATCAAAATAACTCAAGCTAAACACTTCCAAAACAGTTTCTATGACTTTTGGAACTGCTCAAAGATTAACCAAAGCTATCAATGCTCCTTCAATCACCTTTCTCAATGGCACCCCTCTAAAGATCATCCCCTCATACAAGTATCTAGGAGTTTGGCTGAACCCACAGTTAAATTGTACTATCTACATTGATTATATGACCACTAAACTCTGCCCGAAGCTTGGTATACTATACAGTGATAAAGACTCCCTCCCTCTCCCCATATGTAGGGAACTTCTAACAAAAATGATTATGCCAGTCTTTGATTATACTGACATTGTTTGCTGCGCTACAATCTCTATATCACTCTCTCGACTTGATTCCCTCTACTATGCCTTGTGTTGTTTCGCCTCTAACTCTGCATACAGATCACACCACTTTCTCTACTATCCTCTCTGAACTTCCCTCCACTCACACACACACAGGCATCTCATCCACTCTATAGCCTTCATTTCCAAATTCTGGTGCAATCTGCTCCCCACATACATCTTTTCCTCCTCTCCCTGCCCCAGCCTTAACATACTTCTTACATTCTAGGGACTCATGTTCTTCTCACTCCCTACTCCATCCTTGAACATGATCACATTTGCTTTCCACTATCATCTCCCCTCTCTGTGGAACACTCAGTCTGCTGTCTTACCAACTCTTCATCTCACCCTCTGTCACATCACTGCTCCATCCCCAACCTTTCACTACTTGCTCCGATAACACCTCTTAGCACTTGAAATGTTTGTCCCTTGTTATAACAACACCGATTTTGAGTTACTCCATACCATTTACAGTTGTCTCATTGCACTTAAAATGTTTTTCCCTTGTTATAAATACTCCAATCTTTGATACTCCATTCCATTGTACAGTTGTCTCTCTGTGTAGCCTGTTTTTCTATATTGTATTCATTGAAATATTTTATTATGCTTATTATTGTGTAATTTTGTACTGAATGTCTTGTACTATATATTGTGATTCCCATGCTTCCTGTCCCCCAGGTCACACTTGAAGATGAGCCTTGGCTCAGTGTGCTTCTCCCTGTCACCAAATGTCTGAATAAAAAAAATAAAATAAAAAGTACAAATTTGGGTATTGGGTGATTAGTAATTAGCTAGGTGCTGGGTGAATAGAAATTTAAAATGTTATGACTTTTTAACTGTGTTAGCAACTGCTTGAATGCACACGTCAGCACCTTAGAATGTGCACAACAGTTTAAAATGTGCACAACAGTGTAGAATGTGCACAACAAGGTTTTTGAGCAGGCTGATTTTCATACAGAACAAGTTCACGTTTAGTTTATTGTTGATTGGTTGACAAACCATTACAAAACATATACAAATTAAAAAAAGCATTAAAAGTTCAGTAATCCATATATACATAATACACGCCTTATTTAAAAAAATATTGGCTATAACCATGATCACAAAAATATCCTGTACTTCCAATTAAAATAAATAGCTTATTGTTAGCAATTCTATTATATAATCCAATTCAGAAATAGTTGAATGTTCCTTAAATTAAGTAATTTCCTACAATCACATGGCATAATCATATAACAAAGATTCTCTGGATTATATGGGCAACTTCAGTGCTGCTTGAAACAGATCCTGCTTGGGCACTCCCAGAGAATAGCCTACCACTCCGGCTACCATATACATTGTTCAATGGAATATCAGTTCAACCATACAGGTGGAAAAATCAATAATCAAAATGCAGCCTCCCAGCCAAAACCTAAGCTAATGCTTAGAGTTACTCCATCTCCGTGAGGTAACATGTCACTGTCATATCATCATCCAAAAAGGGTCAACCTATACAGCTGGCTTAGGCTTAGCACTAAAGGCCCCTAACAGGAGTACCTCACAGCACGTGCTGTACCGTACTCCTTTGAATAGTCCCAAAGCCAAGCACACTCTGCCAGACTGAATTTCAGGCCACTAGTATAGGGGTGAAAGAACTAGACACATAATTTCACACTGGGTTTTTTTCTTTCTGCACATACTCAGAGTTTGGTACTGGGCTTCATAACATAACTCAGTCACACCTCTCTATTCTAGATCCTCTGAAATCCATTTCTCATTGGAAATGGTCTGTCAGTTCAGGCCAAGCCGATCCCAGATTTCCGTACCGTTCACACAACTCACCAAAGAATACAACCATATCAAAAGTTTCAGGATAGATCATGAAATCATTATAGTTGCAGGAAAGTCAAGAACTGTCTAACCACAGAATAGTACCAGGTACTTTAAATTCAATATAAAATTGTAGTAATAATTCTAATTTCAATAGTTAGTATTCAAATACTCAGATAAGGCTACAGTTCTACTAGAGTGAATATATAAATATCTTACTCATGAAGAAGCATTTTAAGTACAGACAGATTGGAACGGTAAAAACCATCAAAGTTTGTATTGACCTGCATCACACGTCCTAAAAGGAGTGTTCATGTAGTCATTTTCCAAACGACACTGCCTATAGAACAGCATTATTTGAAAGCCGCCTGGCAGAAATCCCATTATCCCAAAAGAGCCCAAGTATAAACATTTTAAAACATTTTAAAAGATTAATGATTCCTTGTGGTCAAATGGGTTGAGGCCAGAAACTGTATGACTGTCCATCCTGAGGAAAGGAAATTATGATTAAGATAAAAGTTTAGTCTAGCATGCTCACATGGTTCCTGCAAGTGCTAGTCACACAATATAATGTTAGGCCCTTTGGGCATATCAACAGTCAGCTCCAAAAATGCACAGGAGTTCAGATGCCACAATTGGAGCTCCAAATCAATATCAATTCCCACAGTGAGCCTTGTTAGCCAAGGTCCATGTTGGCTTTGCCACGTAGTTAAATAGGAGAAAAAATATATCATACATAACTGAGGTAGTAACTCCATGTACAAACAATAAAAGAAAAACAAAACTTTTGTTCTGACTTCTTTTGTTCAGTTCAGTATCTCATAGAATGTACTAGGAACAAGTAGCACACAATGTATTTTGCTACAAAAATAGATTTACTAGAACAACATATCAAGTAATACAGATGCAAGTGCAAAGTGCAAAAATACACAACAGCAAATGCCAGCTTAGCTAACACTCCAGTGCCTCGACTCTGATTGAGTCTTCCTCAGGGGGAAGGCTCGGTAAAAGTTGAAGTGCTGGGTCATTAGCTAGGCTAGCAGTTGCTGCTGTATATTTTTGCACTTTGCACTTGCACCTGTATTACTTGATATGTTGCTCCAGTAAATCTGTTTTTGCAGTAAAATACACCGTGTGCTACTTGTTTTTTGTACATTCTATGCTTTTGAGTTGGCCGCCAGTTGTGACTAAGCACCAATCTCCTTAGAGCTGAGTCACATAATGCACCTTTTGGAACTGTGCAGTTCAGTATCTCACCTGCGTCTTTAGCCGCCAGGTAAAAAAAAGATAGATATCTATTCATACCTCTTCAAGGGAGACCCATTAATCAACCTGCATCTCTCTTTACATAAGTACAAAAAACAGGTTTGCAAAGATGAGCACTTAACAAACTGGCTCTCTACTCATACTCTGGGAGTTTCTCCAGTAAGTTCATCCTCTTTGCCTTACTCCAGACCTCATCCATGCTCATTTCTCCAGATTTTTTAAGCAGCCATTTGGTTGGTAGTCATCTCAGATTCTGCTCCTTCCAGGAGTCCATATCTAAAACCAGGCTGTCCATTCACCCTCCAGACTCCACTACCTGTACAGTCCACCTCACATATGCTTGCACCTGTGAAATACACAAAAAAAGAGGTGCTCCTCTAAGCGCAATAACTTAGATACAGCACATCATAAGAACAGCCCAGTTCCATGCCCTAGGCAACAGATAGCATATCGGTAGACAAAGAAAAAGGTGCATTTCTGCACCCTTGGTGCTCACCAATCTTCTGTAATGTCAGTAGAAGAAAATCCAGCTATCAGCCTCCGGTCACAGAATAGTTGGCTGTCTTTATCTTATTTCATAAACTTCTCTCAATACCTTGCATTGGGCTTTCCATAGGCCACAGAACCTACATTCCAGCTTGGGACATTCAAACAGCCAAAAACACCTCTTTGGCCGAGGCATTTCACTGCGAAAACATCAAATTCCTGCAGGCACTCCTCTCATTTATTCAATAATATAAATAAAAATAACTAGAGTTTCATTCATTAAAACTCCAGATAATATAAAATAATGAACTTCATGAGAGAAATCAATAGAATCCAAAAGAAGTGTGGAGCAATGGGGAGCAGAGCAGCATTGTGGCCATCTTGCTGCTCCGCCCCCCGACTCTTTATACAGAATAAAGGACAACCATATATTATATCCATATCCATGTACGGACTTTTGAGAAAAAGATTCTGACCCATCCAGGTCACTCTGATGATGACTGTAATGCATGCTTCCTATGTCTGAATGTCCAGCCACAGTTCCCAGGAGGACATCACTTTCCCTTCTCTCTCGGTAGCAGTGAAGAGAGATGGACCCACACCTGGGTTTTGGTTAGTACCAGAACATTTGATCCCCTAGACACAATGGCAGTCATGTGACGTGTGTTTTTAGCCAGGGGTTAGTCTAGCAGGAAGATGGAGCCCAATGTGGAGGACCTAAAGGAAATGAAAACCTTTGTCTCACCAGAGAAACAGGAGGAGGTAAGTAAATAAAAAAATAGATAAAACTTGTAAGTGTTTTGTGTTGATTTTGTGAATATGAGTTTGCATTGTATAAAAATGCTTTTTATTTGTATGCTTTGTTGATATTACTTAGTCTTTAAAGATATTAAGGCTGTTTCCTGAATCCTGAACACGGCTGGTTTTGAAACTGTTCATTTTCCCATTTATCATGAAAAGCTATTATTTTGTTTCATGAGTTACTCTGGGTCCCGATAGTTTTTAATATTCATGAACTTTGGATAACAAAGTCCTCACTGTGCTTTTTGAATTCAGGAATTTGTAAATATTTACCTTCTGTCTCAGGCTTGTAACTGACTTGTGAAAGTTGCATCTCACTTTCATAACGCATACTGTATGTACTGTATGTGATGCCCCTATCTTTTCTTTACAAATGCCTCCTGTCAAAGATTGTAAGTTTTTTTATTTTATGACAGACAGCAACCTTGGCTTATGATGTCACCAGTGCTGTTTCCTGATGCTTTGATGCACTTTCCTGAGCATAATCGCCAGTTTTTTTTTGGGGGAGGGTATTCACTGTTGTTAAGTTGGGTTTTATCCTATCCAGGCAATTACTGTAGAAATCAGACTTGGGTCACAACTGATTAATAGGATGATATTTGAAAGTAAAAACAATGTTGTTTATCATTGACAAAGCACTGAGTTTATGCCTCACAAATTTGCAACAGTATTTGTAAAACTCAGCATCTATACAAGAAAATGAATGCTATGACCTTTCCATCAAACAAAAATTGAATGGAAATTATAATATTCTAGACAGATTGTACAGAGCCATTCCTCTTCTTGTCATATTTCCAGAAACTTAGATCTGAAGCATTCTGAGGACCAGTTCAAAAGAGTTTGCTGTTGGTACAGCATGGGAGAAATTGTTCTGTTAATAGTGCTCTGACTGTAACAGTAAAGAGGCAGAGTGGGATAAGGTGTCTTTAACTTAAAAGCTTGAAAATGTTGAACATTATTTATTTAGTTTTTATTTACTTACTGGGTAAGTGCACTAGACAGTAATAAGCCTACTTTCAGTCAAGAATTGGAAGAGTACAGTTACAAGCACAAAGGAGTACAAATACAGTGTAGAAATAATATTAGAAATGTGGTGCGGGGTCAGTTTGCCTCTCCAGAAACAGCACGGGCAAAAACCTCATAGTGTGGTCCATAAAATAAGTGCAATCTGAAATCGCGCTAGATTATATATACCAACTCCAGGACTGCACATGCATTTATGCCCACAAGGTTTTAGACACTGCATTTTTGGTTTCAACGAATGGACCGGTTACCAGAAATGTTGTAGTTTCACAGTATAATATGTGAACAAAAGCATTACAATACAATACATGATCAAGGTGGTATAGAGATAGTACATTGCATCAAAAACAAACTGAAGCATAAGGAGCATCAGTAATAAGGTATATCAAGATAATTAAACACATTTGTAAACCATTTTCAAGCAAGAGTAACATTAATTGAACGTAGCTATGGAAAACATACAGTCATAACATTTTTGTTATTCAATGTTTGGCCACATTCAGGTTTCTGTCTCTCCCCTGCTGCTGGCCCTGGATCACAGACTTTTTGTCATGGGATCCTTCCAGTCCAGTCCTTGCCTGCTATTATGCATAGCCTCAGCTTGTCCCGAAAGGCAGAGTCCCTTTCTATGCACCTTGCCAGACCATATTGTACACTGGGCAGGATTGTATCACATTTAATGGAAAAGGCATGAAGGGGATCATGCTTTCACCTGGTCCTTTGGGTAGAGATGTTATTTGTCTGACACTATCACCCTGCAGCCAGTGGGTTGTCATTCACTTTGCTTTCATTCTTGCTCACCTCCCATCTCCTATAGGGATTGCTTGAGATGGGCCAGGGGTGTGACTGTCAGCACAGGATCCCCCAAGCTGTGAGTGCCACTGCCAGCAAACCTCTCTAGGCCTCACTCTAAGTGATACACCAAGCCCACCCACCCTCAGGAGGAGAGTATCTTAGCAGATGTCCATCACCCTCCTGTCCAATCTCTGTTTCTATTGCCTTGAGCCAGGGGCATAAACCCAAGTCTCTAGTTTGCTAGGCAGCCCCATGCGGCCCAACACCATGGAACTGGACCCATGGCCCATGACTTAAAGTAGGGGATGCACATATAACTGCCCACATAGTCTGACAGACCATACAATGTTCTTTTAAATGAGGTAATCATCTTAACTGTAGCTAAAAAGAGATATATAGCTGACCAGGTTTGCAATACAGTATATTAGTATTACAGTGGCACCAAATCATGGAACACTATGATGTCACGGCGGGTTGAGCTGTGCCTAACTACATGTAGTTTTTATATATTGTTTTTATTTTACAATTGTAGGCCAGGAAAGACACACTAAACTGAGACTTTTTTCCAGGTGCATCCTGGAAGCACAGGAAACTTAAGTGACTTCCTCATGGTCACAAAGTATGCAGCTGGTGGCTGTGGGATTCAGACCCACTTCTCCAGGGCTGGAGCTCAGTGGTTTTAATCACTACGCTATACTGCCTCCCAGGCACAGCTTGTTCCTGCATTACATCACAAGGTTCCATAAAATGGTGGCAATGTAGTATCAATACACAGTATATTTAAAGTGATTTAGTCAGCTTATTTCATTTCAAACTGACTTATCATATTGTATAAGTTATGTCGGCGAAAGTCATTCTGTCCCATTTTCAATACTTTATTCATAGACTATACTATTTTCTCTGACAAATGCCGCTGGCTGCCTTGTTACAATGCTACCCTTGAATTGTATTACTCTGTACTCTGTTTGCAATGTCCACATTGTTGTAATGTCTGTCTTGATGTTCCCCATAATTTGTATTTCTCTGACGTGGAACCTTTGTAAAATAGCCAAGGCTCAAAGGTATTTGTAATCCTAGACTTGATAAATAAATAAAATGATAAATAAATTTAGAAACAAGCAATTGTACTTCAGCCTCAACAAGGTAGGTGAGTTGTTTCCTTTACTTCCCGAGTGATGAACATGCCCCCATGCTATGATGCCCAGCAAGGGAGAGTGTGGGGGGCACACCCATTGAAAAGAATTGGACTCAATTTTGCATCCTGTTTAATACCTTATAATGGCAAGTTAGAAATTAATGAAGGCTACCACTTGACTAACAAAGGCCTTGTTACAGTAGTTGACCAGTGACCTTCATAAATTTCCAACTTGCCATTATAAGGTCTTAAGTAGGATGCAAAATCGAGCCCCATTAATTTCAATGGGGCATGCCCCTGCACTCTCCTTTGCTTTATGACATAGCACAGGACATGTTCATCACTTGGGAAGTAAAGGAATTGGCTCACCCACCTCATCAGGGCTGAAGTACCGCACTTGTTTCTAAATGCAGAATGTAAATAAAGTATTGAAAATGGGGCAGAATGACTTTCCTGACATAACCTATACTATAAGGTAAGTTAGTTTGAAATGTGACTAAACCACTTTAATCAGCTGCTCTGCTATATCTATCTGGACTGTTACCAGCCACTGGTAAGCTCAATATCTTGTTTAAAATAACTTCCATGGGCTTTCAGACTATGTGGGCCACTGTACATGAAAGTTTACCTTAAACTGTAGTGTACTCTGTTTTCATATAACGTTAATCTGCCATTTTGTAATAATTTTGAAGAATATTGAGGCTACAATTATTTCATTATAGCTCAATATCTCCTGTTCTGGTTACATAATTCTCCATTACACTAACCTGCCCAGATCATTACTGCAGTTTATGTTGCTTGCCTGTGTCATCAGTCTTGCAACTAAGGTAGAAACCTATTTAAAACAATGTTTTAATCTAATTAGGAGTGGAGGGGACCAAGTGGAAGAAAATGTACTACTTTAGACAATCACATTATACATAACACCTGAAGGTACTCTGTGAGGAATGGTGCTAGTGACATGGTCACATATTTCAGTAGCCATATTAACTTGCTAAAGCTTTGCTGTTACAGGTTTCTGTGGAAATCAAAACACTTAGATTATTATCTTCCATGTCCAATTGTCTTTTGCCATAATGGCCAGCAAAAGCAAAGAAAATTATGGGTTACTAGAGGGATATGTGGAATTGCTGCCACACGATTAAAGGTACAGTACAAGATGAAGCTATAGAAGGTTAAAATGGTACAGTTTATTGATAAATAAAACTTTATATCAACATACAGGTCACTGAGTACAGACTGCCAGCAGAGCTGTGGGTTATTGGAATAAGATAATGAAAATGGAAGAAAATAGACTTCCCAAGTTATGATGCACACAAATAGATGATTTGATACCATTTATTGGACCAACAGAGTTGTTAAAAAAGAAAATAGGTGTTTTGAGCTTTTGGATTACACAGAATCCTTCATCAGAAAACAGTGACAGTTACTTTGGTAGAATACACTTTCTTAAAGTCCAGATCATACATAAAAACAGATAAAAAGTTGTTAAAAATCCCATTGGCCTAAACTGCTTTTAAAAATCAGCAAATCAACATAGGACCATATAAAATAACAGAGGTCAATCAAAGGAAAGGCATTTCAAGGTCAAATGTCACAGAATAGATAGCTTCTTCTCTGAGAACAGCCATAAAACATACTAAAGCTACATTTGTGCATCTGTGCATGCATTTGTGAATGTCTATGATTTTAAACCACAAGATAAAATAAGCTGAAAAATACATAGGCCCAGATATTCAAAAGGGTTGTGCCATGCATAAGTCAAAACTGCACCATTTAGCGATATTCAGAAGGAGGCAGTTGCCCCAAAAACATGCTGAGCAACAGCGCAATGAAAATGAAGGCATGCGCAACCAAAGGGGTGGATCCATGCATAAAGACCGCAAGCGATATTCAAAGACGGCGCCGATGTGCAAGAGCAGCACAGCCGGAAATTGCAAGACATGCGAAATGAGCCAAAACAAAAGGCTCAAGGAAGCGCGCAAGAACGCTACCAGGCTGCCAAGTGGAGAGAGAGAGAGACAGAGACAGACAGACAGACAGCAAAGGGCAGGCAAGGAAAGTGTGGCCCATAGTCTGTAGAGGCCAGCGGGGGGTGCCCGGTGCAGTGGAAGTAGCAGTCAGGACAGTGGGGGTAACACAGCAACACCAGCCAGGGGGGTCAGAAGCCAGGGAGATGGACAGTGCCAGTTTCCACATGGAAGCTGTAATGAGGGGGGTGAGAATGCATGCTGCAGGGGGACGTGGCCATGGAAGGGCCCGTCGGCGGTATGCCCCCAACAGACGGTACCGTGCCCGCATCAGCTTTGAGCTGTACACAGATGTAGAGATCGTGGGCTGGTACCACCTGAACAGGGCAATACTGAGATGGCTCTGTGAGCTGTGCAGTGATGTGATGCAGGCACCCTCATGACGGAGTCACGCTCTGTCGGTGGAGACCAAGGTGACAGCCTGCATGTGCCTGCTCACCACGGGCACCTTCCAGAGGCCAACAGGGGACACCACAGGCATCACACAGTTGGCCACGTCACACATCCTCACCCAATTCCTCAGCGCACTGCTGCCACATGCTGCGGAGTACATCCATTTCCCCAGCACCGTGGCAGAGCATACAGCAAACATGCAGGAGTTCCACAGGGTAGCACATATGCCTGGCATGCTAGGGGCCATAGACTGCACCCATGTGGCCATCCGCACACCACCTGGCCCCGATGGCCATGCATATTGGAACAGAAAGGGATTCCCTAGTGTCAACTGCCAGGTGGTGTGTGATGCCACTGGGCGCATAATCAATGTCTGTGCCACACACCCTGGTGGAGCACATGATGCCTTCATATGGTATCAGTCTGCACTGTGCCATCGATTCGAGAGTGGGGACATCCCCACAGGACATCTAGTGGGTGAGTACAGATGTATGGAATGCAAACTCTAGGCAAGGGTGGGAATGCCACAGGTGCCATGGTAGTGGCACACAGGGAGATGGCCAATATGGACCTGAACATGACACTGATCTCCACTATCTCCACACAGGTGACTGCAGATACCCACTCCGTCCCTGGCTGCTAACACCATACCGGTGCCCCATGACCCCAGCGCAGCTATGCTATAATGAGGCACATGCCGCAACACGCAACATCATAGAGCGGGTGTTTGGGATGCTCAAGGCATGCTTCTGATGCCTAGACACCTCCGGCGGTGCCCTACAGTACAGCCCCCAAAAGGCCTGTGGGATATTCCTTGCCTGTTGCATCCTGCACAACATGGCCAAAGACCATGGGATAGCCGTACAGGTCGAAGAGGGGGACAGCGATGGGGACGCCAGTGGCGCCGGTGATGATGGTGATGAGCAGCCCCCCCTAGGACTGAGGGACCCCCGACTGATCCGGCAGGCCCAGCTGCACTGGGACACCATCACAGAGAAGCACTATGCAGAACACAGGTAAGTCAAGGGGACATGTGCAACCAACACTGTCCATGCAAAACCACAGGCACACAGGGGAACACACCAGGGGTGCATGATGGTCAGGGAGTGGAACAGTCCAGGCATACAAACACACCATCAGGGAGGGTGAGCACTCCATATGGACACACACACACCAGGCATAGAGTGTACATGGGCAGATGCACAACACTGCAGAACCGACATTGCTAACACACAGCACCACCGACCACCCCCACCACCCATACTGTCCAAGTACATGTGTCAGATGCTGGGCACCCTTGCACCTTGGTGTACAGTGCAATGCAGGCATCATCATGCACACGCACCTGTGGACAGCAGTTGGGAGGGTGTGCAGGTGGTCCGTGTGTCGGCGTGGTGATCAGAGCACCCAGTAGTGCACTGCCCACCATGACACACATTGCACACATGGCAGCACCAGACAGGACCCGCACTGGGAGACAGCTCAGTCATGTAGCACTGTCCCACGGCCACCGCAGATGCGTGGGCGGCCCCGCCGTGACCCAACAGCATGGGCAGGCTGAGCAGGGGCCACATGGGGTGGCACTGTTGCACCACCAGGGGTCCTACTGCGCAAACGTGACCTTGCCCGCACAGGGGTCTGCAGCATCCCGAACAAACCTGCACCAGGGGTGCTCAGGTTGCCCACAGCAGAACCCGGTGTCGACAGGCCTGGTGTCACACGACACCGGGAACGGGGAGTGGAGAGTGCATTGTGTGGGGTGTGCGGTACATGGGCACCTGACTGTGTGCCCAATGCATCCACGACAGAGACCACTGCCTGGGTCAGCCTGTCAATGGCGGCGGTCACATCCGTCCACATTACGGACCAGCTCGGCTCGGTCCGAGCACACTCCCTGCTGTGCCGCTCCATGGACACAGACAGTGCCTCCATGGACCTGCAACCCGCCTCTGCAGCTCTACTAATTCCTGCAGCAGGCGGTGTGTCATCCAATGGGTACTGTGCCCCAACGCATCCTGACCCCCAGGGTGTGGATGGTCCTGATGCACAACACCCTTGAGGGTGGGCGCTGTTCGCCAGGACCAGGAATGGGCGGATCAAAGGGCGGGCGGACATGTGCCACTGCTTGACACTGTACCCCCAGACCTGGTGGGTGACGTGCTGCCGCCCTCCAACCACTGTGCCCCGGTCCACTCGTTTCACCGCTGTGCTGGCAACAATGCCAGACACCTGCACAGCCACCAGTGCTGCCCCATGGTGCAGACAGGCACAGCCTGGGACCGTGCCAGCATGCTGGTACACAAGTTGGAAACCAGACAGGCCCAGGGGCATGTGCTAGCCTGCCGTGTGTCCGTCATGGGACACACAACCATCACTGCCCATTGCAGGCCTTCTATCATCAATGGTGCAGGTACGTGCTACTGCCATGGTCACAGCGTGCTGGCATGCTTGCATGCCAGACTGCTGAGACACAGGCTGTGCACCCCGCACCCGTATCACTGACACCAGAGTTTGCGGCCCAGCGTGCATGCTGCTGCAGTGCCTGCTGGCTGGTGGTGGAGGTGGATGGACCCTCCTCCATGTCCAGCAGGTCAGAATCACTGTCTGGACCCACCACCACCGTCTCCTGAAGATGAACAGGATCTGTAACAGAAAGAGAGTACATGTGAGTGCATGTGAACAACCGCCCCCAAACACCACCACCATGTCATACCGTGCAGTGATGGGCTTCCACCTGTCTGGAATCCTCTGCCTGGTACGCCCTCAATGGCACTCGGCTGCATGGCTGCGACCAGTGTCTCCTCAGTTGGGGTCAGCTCCAACACCACTGGCGGGCCCCCGCCAGTGCCAGCATGTGCCGCCCTGAAGGCTGCCACCTTCTCCTTCAACCTCCTGCGGTCTGTCCCCATCTTTTTCTTGCATTCCTGCACGGAGCGCTGGTGGCTTCCGTGCAGGTTAACAGCCCGAGCTACCCCCTCCCATGCAGCCGCACAGGACTGAGGGGTGCCCCTCCATCCACTCAGCACTGGCTCCTCATCCAGGTAGGCCTGGAAGAGAGCCTCTGTCTCTGCTGCTGTAAAGTTGGGCCTCCTCCTACGCCCACCGTCCTCACCCTCACCTTGGCTCTGCTCGGTCATGGCGATATGGCGATCTGTATGGGGGGAAGTGGACACCTGTCACTGTGCAGTCTACAGCATTTTCCCATGACCATCGTCCTGAACATCACACAGCATGCAACTCACCTCTCACCTGCAGTAACCGAATCTGGCCAGCGCAGCCCAATGTCGCACATTTATAGTGCAATACATGCAAATTAGGAGTGGAGCAACTATAATGACATGCAAATCACGCCACTGCACCCTTGAATGGCTGATCAGATGATTTGCATGTGTCGGCTGAATATCGCAAATCTGCGCTTTGCGCAATGCGAAAGAGTCGGCTGAGCCAATGGCGCAGATCTGTGCCTGTGTGGTACACTGCATTGCGCATGCCCAGATAGCTTACGCAGGCATCTGTCGTGCTGCTGACGTGCTGAGTGCGATTGGCAATTCAGGCCATGGCCACCATTGTGCCAGTGGTGCTACAGCAATGGGCACTATATGGCGCTATTGGCACTACTGCACAATACTCCACTGGGCACTGTACGCAGCTGGTCGGTTCGCAGGATGCCTATCGTCAGATGGCACTGTGCGTAGCCTTGCGTCATTGCCCATGACCTTGTGTATGACCTTTGCCCCCTGGCACTGTTCGCCTGCCATGTGTACGTCCCTATTGCGCTGTCTGGTGACAGCGCTATGTGAAGTGACGGCGCTGTTCGAACAGCGCGATTGGAGCCTGTGGTGGTCTATTGCGCAACATCTCCACATGGGGTTACGGCGCAGCTGGGCACCATATTGCCTGCTGTAAAGTTGGTGCCATGGCTAGGAGGAGGGTGGTGTCCTGGAGCCAGCTTGAAGTGGCCAACCTGGTGGCCCTAGTTGAGCCACACTATGATGGCCTTTATGGTGAGGTGCCCCTCACCAGTGCAAGGACTGAGGTGTGGCAGCAAGTGGCCACTGACCTGGTGGGGGTCACTGGACAGTGCCGGTCTGCTGAGCAGTGCGGCACGGTACAGTGACCTCCGCCCGAGGAGAAACCAGAGCTTTTAACGGCGGCTGCGTTCACATGCCAGGCGGGGCATGGTGCTTAGGCCAGGTGGGTGTGCCATCTATGCACCTGTATTATCTGTAGGAGTGTGTGTGTGTTTTGGTGGCTGTGCATAGGTGATGGCTCGGCCATGGTTGACTGTGTCAGTGTGTGCAGCTGTGAGATGAATGGGCATGTCTGTGTGGGCAGGCACGGTCACTGGGTCAGGGGGCAGTCTGCTTTTGAGTCACACTGATGTTTGTCTCAACATATGTCTCCCACAGGCCGGGATGTGAGGATGTGGGGCAACATTGATGAGGGCCGTGCCAGGGACCCAGTGCCAGCAGGGGTTGCACCCCACCAGCAGCAGCAGCGCCAGCAACAGCGCCAGTCAGAGCTGCTTGAGCAGTGTGAGTATCATGACTTCATGGATGCTATTGCATGCTGGGGGCAGTAGCCCTGCACAATACAAACATGCAGGAAAGGGGAGGTCATAATTCCACTATACAAGACACTAGTGAGGCCCCACCTGCAGTACAGTGTACATTTCTGGAGACCATACCTACGTAAGGACATAGAGTGGGCAGAGAAGGTTCAGAGGAGGACAACAAAGATGGTGCATGGCTTGCATCACAACTCCTATGGAGACAGGTTGAAGGAACTGAACCTGTACTCCCTGGAGGAGAGGAGGGAGAGAGGGGATATGATAGAGACATACAAGTATCTTACAGGGTGGAACAGGGTGCAGGGAAACACTATTTTGAAGTGCAAAGATGTTCCAGGACTACAGGGCATGGGATGCAGTTGGAGGAGGACGATTCAGAGGAAACATGAGCAAGACTTTCTTCACAGAACAGGTGGTGTACAAGTGGAACACCCTGCCAGAGGGAGTGGTGGGGGCAGACACACTCACGGGATTTCAGACTGCACGGGATAGACATAATGGAATTCTTGAGGTCAGGGGTAAGGGGCAACAGACTTCTAGGTAAACAAAGTAACTTACAGGCTGAAATGGACAGACTGTGTGGGTCATAGACCCTTATCTGCCAACACTGGCTATGTATCTATGTCTGTAGGCACGACACAGGTGACATGCATCACTGTCCAGTTTCACAGCACGTCTGTGTATGCATCACTGGTGGTCCATGCATGCACTGGGCACATAGCTGTGTAACTGGCATCGCACCACGTTGCCACGTCACTTGCCAGCCTTGTTTGTGCTGTGATGGACATGGGCAGTGTGTGTGTGTGCAGTGGTGCGCATAGCTGGTGCCGCCTGTTTGTGATGGCCATGTGCATGTTCACTGTGGGTGGGTGCATGCCATCACAGGTGCGGGACATTGGGCTATATGGCTTGCAGGTTGGGTGTTGTTCAGGGCTGTGGTCAGTCACAGCCATTGACTGTGTTCCCATTTTCCTAGGCCTCGAGGTTCTCCATCAGCTAGCGAGGGATGTCAGGGCCATCCGACAGCTTGTGGCCCAGAACACCAACATCCTGCAGTCAATACACCGCCATGGCCTGCGGAGGAGGCGGCAGGGAACTGCAAGACACCAGCAGGAGGACGGCCAGCCGGCTGGCCCATGACCTATCTTCCCTTCCCACTTCTTCCATCCCTACTACCCTGCCTTCCCTCTCCAAGTTTGTCATCCCTACCCCTTGACCAACCCTACCTTGTATCCGTCCCCCCCCTTGTAAATAGTTGTAATTGTTCTTGTTAATGTTTGTTGTGTTAAAATACATTTATATTTTTATATGAATAATGTGTTGGTCTCTGATTTGCAGCTGCCTATGGGTGCTCAGTTGCAGGGGTGTACATGCCATCTGGGCTGGTATGGTCTTGGGTATGTGTGTGTGTGTGTGCGTATGTGTGCATGGGGAGGTATCTCCAGCATGGCAGTGACTTTCGGTTGGTCTTGCCGTCTGCTGCCACCCACTGCAGGGTGCACAGGGTGTGTCTGGCTTGTAGGCTTCTGTACTGCACAGGGTTGACGTGTGCTGGGGGGGGATGCATGGTTTCCTGCAGTGCCAGTCACTGCACATAGGTGGTGTCTTGGGGTCACAGTGCAGGGTGTGCTGTGCGTACGGGGGGCTGATGTGCACTGTGGTTGTCAACCCCCTGTGTGTGGCACTCTCAGCCTGCCAGTGGTTGTGCTGGGGTGTCATGGCTCTGCTATGCTTTGTTGGCTTGTCCCCATGGGCAAGTAGATCATCCGTCCCACCCTCAGTGATGCTGTGCTTGGGGTGTGCAGGTGTGGTGTGGGTTCTGCAGTGTGTTTCTGTGCCCATGTGTGGCATGGCTGGCGGTGGGCCCCAGCCTGCCTCCCTGGATGTGCAGTTCCATTGCTCTGGGGGGGGCTCTGCTTGTGCTATGGCACCTCTGGAATGCTCAGCTGGGCTGCCCTGGTTGCGCCATAGCGCAACATTTCGGCTCAGCTTCTCCTTCCTGGTTGCGCTATGGCGCAGTATGTGCGATATTCAGATGTTGGTTGCTTGCGCAATTTGTTCTGCTCCATGTTTGAATATCGCACCTGTTGCGCATTTGCACAACTGGTTTGTGCTTGCTCCTGCTGTTGCGCTCATTTTGAGCGCAGTTTGAATATCTGGGCCATAGTATATAATGTTAAATTTCTTCTAAATAAAGGGAAATTGTTTAACCAGGAAAGGCACACTAAACCGAAGCTTGTTTCCAGGTGCAACCTGGGAGCACAAGAAAGTTAAATGACTTGCTCTGGATTGCACAGTATGCAAGTGGAGTCTGTGAGATTCAATCATAGAACTCCAGGTTTGTAGCTCAGTGCTCTTAACCACTATGCTATACTTCCTCATTGAAATAAGAAAATGTCTTTGTGTTAGGCAAAAAAGTCAGTTTAAGACAACCTGTCCTAGTGTAAATTAAGCATTAACCAAATGTTTCCCACCTTTATACAGTGTAAGTACTATTCAGATATGTATGTTTTAAAACCTGTGTACAATAAGTCAATATTATTCATGAATATTCAAACTTATACTGTTTAAACATGATCTATCTGCAACTCTGTAACAAATGACTAGTGTTTCTGCCTATTCAACACCAAACTTAACACAGACCCCCTTGTAATTGAGATATTGTTATCCTAATATGTCCATGTACTAATATGTGTCTGTATATACCTAATATTCTGTACTATTAAATAACAGTTCTATCAATATGAATCAAAAACTGAGGGAATCAACACTCCGCCACCACACCACCCTCCTCCCTCCCCCCCCCGGGTTGAAACCAATGTATAGCTAACAAGTAAATAGGAATCCATACTGTATACCCATTTTGTATCCAAACACATTGCAATACCAACATGTACCATGATTATATGTCCATGTGTTGTCCCTGAAACAGGTGAAAAAACAGGAGTTGTTTAAGCAGTGTAATATGACTGACATAAAACCTAAATCTATATTCATCCCGTCCACCACTATGTTCAAACGTACAGTAGAATGTGTCTGACCTCAAACGCCCACCTTTGTTGTGTATTTTTGAAATGACCGTTCAGAACCAGTACTGACATATCAGAGGTGGAGTGATCAGACTGAAGAAGTGTTGAGCCACTGGTTTTCAGTCATCTTTATTTTAATAGCATGTCTGTGTGAGTTAATTCAGGTGTGGAGAGGCTGGCCAGTCTTTTTCAACATAACCTGTTGGTGGACATCACTTGAACTGAATAAAATAAACAATATTCTGAGATGCACACGTATAATTCCCCTGTATCCTGAAGTGTTTGTTTTGTGGAGTATTGATACAATTGGAAGTGGAAATGTGCTCACAAGTCTTACATCTAGCCTAATTGAAGGGTCTTGTGCCAGCTAATATTCTGTTATTTTGTTTAGGTGTAAGTTTGCTCCTAACAATCAGGTTGGTTAAATGAAGTGGTTGCTTAAAAGACAGTAGAGGTAGTTCTTGAAAAATTCACTGCAGGGTGTCGTCCTCATTGAATATTGGTCGAAATGGTATGATGGTAACGTAGCACCTGACTGTACATTACAGATTTTTTACTGTGCCTTGGGTGATTACTGTACCCATGAAAATATCTTTGTCTGTCTGTCAGTTTCCTGTAATTACATGACTGCAAGGGTCCATCTTTGATGATAACTGTGGTGTACAGAAAATTAACACTGGTGTCAGAATATTCCATATTCCAGGGAAAGTTTAGTTGATGGGTGGAGGTTGTTAAGTTCCTGATGGGACCCTTTGAGCATGTCAATGCCCTCTGTCCAGATTATAAATAAATCATTAATATAATGGAAATATGCAAGTGGTTTATGCATACAGTGCTTTAGGAAATCCTTCTCCAAATTTGCAATAAAAAGGTTGTATACTGTGGAGCCATCCTGGAACCATTGCTGTTCCCATAATTTGAACATAATGGCTCCCACTAAAGCTGAAGTTGTTGTGTGTTAGAATAAATTCAATAAGTTCCCCACCAATTCTTGATTGATGTCTTGGTGCTGTCCTTTCTCATGTAGGTATTTAAGACAGGCTGAAATGCCATTTGTATGTGGAATATTAGTGTACAGGAGATTACATCCATTGTGGTTAATATGGTATTAGGTGGTAAGTCCCTATAACCAGAAAGTTTTTGCAGGAGGTGTGTAATGTCCTGAATGTAGCTGTCCCTTTCCATAACAAGTGGTTTTAAAATGGTTTCTGTAAAACCTGAGATCCCCTTTGCTAGGATACCATGGGCAGATACTATAGGTCTCCCAGGATTGCTAGACTTATGTATTTTAGGTAGCATGTATAGTGTTGATTCCCTCAGTTTTTGATTCGGATTGATAGAATTGTTATTTAATAGTACAGAATATTAGGTATATATGGACATATTTTGATACATGGACATATTAGGATAACAGTATTTCATTTACAGGGGGTATGTGCTAGGTCTGGGTGTTCAATGTGTAGAAACACTAGTCACTTGTTACAGAGTTGCAGATAGAGCATGTTCAAACAATATAAGTTTGAATATTCATGAACAATATTGACTTATAATGTATGGTAGAACGCTGTTAACCTTAGGAAATCATCATTTCCTAAGGTTGTTAACCTATCGATGAGACGTAGAAATGTTGTTAACCTATAGATGCTACGTCACATCGATAGGTTAACAACAGCAATCGGTCTGCACATGTGCGTGCCTTTTTTTATACGGGGAACCGACGGATGAATGCAGTGGTTAGGGAAGGACTGAAGGGCCGTGGTGGTGACTATTTTTCAAAAAGTAAGCAGCCGTTTTACTTTTTACGTGGGACCATACACTATAAAAAATAATGTATGGTCCCTCTATCGGCAACCAGTCACTGTTAACCGTCTTGAGGTTGCCATGGCGATGTAAACCTCTCGAGCTCCGCTCTCGAGGTTTACATGGTTACTTAGCAACCTCTCAACAGTTAACAGACCGGTTACTGATAGAGGACCATACATTATCCTCTATATTGTACACAGGCTTTAAGACATACATATCTGAATAGAACTTACACTGTATAAATGTGAGATACAGCTGGTTAATGCAAAATTTACACTAGGACAGGTTGTCTTTAGACCCACTTTTTTTTGCCTAACACAAATATATTTTCTTATTTAGAAGAATTTCAACATTATCTACAATGTATTGTTTCAGCTTATTTTATCTTGTGGTTTAAAATAATAGACATTTACTAATGCATGCACAGACACACAAATGTAGCTTTAGTATGTTTTATGGCTGTTCTCAGGGAAGAAGCTATCTATTCCGTGACATTTGACCTTGAAATACCTTTCCTTTGATGGACCTCTGTTGTGTTTATATGGTCCTGTGTTGATTTTTAAAAGTAGTTTAGGCCAATGGGATTTTTAATAACTTTTTATTTGTTTTTTTTTATGTATGATCTGGACCTTAAGAAAGTGTATTCTTCAAACCAACTGACATTATTTTCTAATGAAGGATTCTGTGTAGTCTGGAAGCTCAAAGCATCTATTTTCTTTTTAACAACTCTGTTGATCCAATAAAAGGTATCAAATCATCTATTTGTGTGGATCTTGTGTTACAAAGACAAATACGGCAACACAAATTTGTAAGTTATGATGGGAAGAGTCAAAATTAAATACAGTAAAACATGATTCCATCTGTTGGATAAGGTTCTGACACATGTACAGTTAGGTTCTACATGGTACCCTGAAATATTTGAGTATCAGGATACATATACCTCTATGGCAAAGCAAAGACTGAGTAACACATTTTTCAAAAGATTTTACAAGGCTGGAGGATTTACCAGCAATGAAGCTATCTAGCATACTAACATACTAAAATGCCAGCAGAATAGGCTAAACGGTCTTTCATATCTGCTCGCTTGGTCAGCCTCACCATGGGAGGTGATCTTGCTGCCCCTCATCCTCTCTGGCTTCTCCTTCCCAGTCCCGGATATTCCCACTGCACAGGACTTTGCATCCAGAACCCTTCCCTGTACCTGTCCCACCCCTCTTGAACCCCTCCACCATCTCTGCCTCCACCAGCCCCCTGTGCAGCACATTCCATGGCTCCACCACCCTCTCAGTGAAGTAGCACCTCCTCCTTTCTCTCCTGGATCTCCCCGTCCAGCTTCCACCCATGCCCTCTAGTTGCCTCCCTCCTTCCTTCAGAGCACCTTGACTGTTCTCCCTATTTAACCCTTTGTGTACTTGAAGACTCTATCATGCCCCCGGTCCCTTCTTTATTCCAATGTATGTATAGAAGCCAAGTGTAATATGAAACAGGACCCATATCCTACATACATAGAGGACAGAGTACATAGGAAGGCAATATGTAACCTACAACTAGATTTGATAAATGAAGCTAAAGAACAGCAAAGCTACTGGACATCACCTAGTCAGGTTAACAGCTATGAATGTGATGCAAATAATAAAAAAAACTCTTGTATATTAATTATTTGAGTGCACGCCAGTGGAAAAGGAACAGGAAAAATAAATAAACCCATTTATAAAAAAAATAGACATAAGAGAAAGTAAGAAACGTGAAAAGTAAAACTGAAAAAAATTGTTGGCTGGAAACAATATTACTCACTTTGCCATGGCAAAATTTGCACTTAAAATGTATGCTGCTCTAAAAGACTGATTTATGCTGTCTAGAAATGTTTTTTATGTATTATATAATTGATTTTACATGAGCTAAACTGTAATGTTTTATGCATGTTTTTGTATATCAAAATCTAAATCTGTGGTGATTAAGTAGGAAATATAGGGGATTTGCAATGGGCTGACTACAAATGTACTTTGTGAAAACAGCACTTCAAATATAGCACTGTAAAAACACACTTCAAAAAGCATGTCTGCCTTGACAGTGACAGGGGTAGGATATTGCATGTTAATTGTCACTATCACTGTAGCTGTCAAGGCAGGGGAAGAAGGAATAAAGGAACTGAAAGTGTGGTGGCTGTCTGAGCTGCTCCCATGGCAGAGAGGACTAAGGCCTGAGCAGCTTAGGCAGCACAGAGTGGAAGACCAATGTTCTGTCACCAGTTTCCAGACTAGTAGTTCTTTTGTCTTCCCCTCATCTTTAGTGTTGTTCCTAATATTTTGTCTCAAAAATAAAAGACCCCCCCAAGTTTCTTCCTATCACCATGTCCCCGAGTTGAATATTTTAATATCAGGGGATGCGGGGGACATAGCTCCCAGAAAAATACAATATGTATAGTTTGTGTTTTTCCCATGGTAGCAGTCATCAGCTACCACTGGTACTATTTCTTCCAGCAGTGTTTTGGGATGGCACTGTTGTTGACAGTGCAGTTTATGTGGAACATTTTTGACAGCACTGTTATTGATTTCGCCATCTTGACCTAGTGTCAACTACAAATATTCTAGTGTGAGGGGAAATGACCATAACTTAAGAGTGGCAGAGTCACAACAGAGTTATGAAAGTCATGCCTACTCACAAGTGATAATAAATTGCCTATTTTTCATTAGATCCAGAAGCAAATGATTTGATACCTTTTAATGGACCAACATAGATGTAACAACCAGAACCAAGTGCTCTAGCTTTCAGACCAACCAGTCCTTCTTCAGAATCCTAATGGCAGTTATTTAGAAAAAACAATACTTTTAACAGCTAGATCATGCAGAAAAAACAGAAAAAATTCCCATTGGTTTAAAATATTGATTTAAAAAAATACAGATGATGATGTCAGAGAAGTTTGGCAGTACCATATTACCTTCAGCTAGGAGGGTCCCAGGGGTCAAAAGTGCTTTGTGCAAAACACATACAAAGAATCCTACTGCATAGAAATTAAATTGACATAGGATAACACTGCTGGAGCAGATGACTCTTCAATCAAGTCTACAGTATCACAGTGTGTATAAGAATGTGATTACTGAAAAACAACCCCACCCAGATTAAAGACATACTAAGATTGCTTTGAGTCCAAGAAGTTTCAATGCATGCATTATAGACAAGAAGTTATCAGTCAAGCTGTCTTAAAACCGTCAGTGCACATTGTACCATGTGTAAAACTTAGCTGGACCTATCACCCAACTATACTCTCCATCTAGATATCATGCCCTATGAACTTCAATAACCTTGAGTGTATTGACAGGACTTTATAAATGATAGTTAAATATAAATTGACAGTGTTAGTGTCAAATAAACTCTTGTCGAGGACCACCAAGGAATTAAGATCACGTAGCCTGATATGTACTGATGTCAATAAATTCTCAGTCTGTAACAAATTGATGTACCAGAAGTGTCTAAGGAATCTGAAAAAGAGATAAAAATTAAATTTCTCTCCTCCTCTTCACACAAATAGTACACCCTACCCCACCCACATCCCCATAATGCGGGGGGGGATAACTAGCTTTAGGAGATATTCTCTCTCACACACACACACACACACACACACACACACACACACACACACACACTCACATACTCCTAATGAACTTTCATTCACATCGATCCCTGCAATAGTTCCCCAAAGGAATTCAGCTTGTCATGAAATCTCAAGTAAAAGGGATCATGTATCCTAATACCTACAGAGCAAAAACGTGACACTATTTAACCTTAATCCTATCTGTGTAGTAACATTCCAAGGGTTCTGGATAGAACCACAATGAAATAAACTGCCACCCTCCCAGGGTAAGGTAACTAGAAGTAAATATTAATATGTGTGTAAGACCAGAGGTCTAACCTACTTACATTTCCACAACTCACTACAATATTAGCCTAATGTAAAAAGATCTGTCCAGGACCACCATGCAAATGAGATCTCACACCCCAATATGTTCAGATTAAAAAAAAAATGTTTTGTGACAGTCTGTGATAACACTCCTGTATGTACAGTAACAGGCTAGGTAATCTGAATATGGCAGAACTGAATATACGCCACTCCTGGGTGAAGGTAACAAGTGAGAAGGAATTAATATTCATTATGTGTGTGAAGTAAGAGTAGTAACACACTGTAACTCCATGTATCTAAATAAAAACCTACCTCAGTGTGACAGCAAGCCCCACACCTGCTATATTCACATGCCTCACAACATATACCACACCCATACATCCATACACACACACCCACACCCCACACATGCTGAAATCATATGATATGCCCATCTGAAGAAGAAGAGGCCCATGGATATCAATTTCTGTAATGTCCCATGAAGCCCAGATCAAGGTTCATTCCATCTGCTGCCATATTGAGTTGTAAAATAAGTTTAATCTCAAAAGCTCATCTCTGTTGTGTGTTTTGAGATTTCCTTTTAAGTCCATTACTGACATATCCAAAATTGAGTGGTCAGGCTGGAAGAAGTGGTGCCCCACTGGTTTTTAGTCTTGTTTGTTCTAATAGTATGTCTGTGTGAGTTCATCCTAGTGCAGAGCTGTTGGCTTGTCTCTCCAACATAACCTGTTTGTGGACATCTCTTGCACTGAATGAAATAAACAACATGTTGTGATGTGCATGTATAACTCCCATGCACCTTGAATTGTCTGTATTGTGATGTAACCACACAGTCCGAGGTGGAAATGAGCTCACAAGTCTTACAGGTGCATTGATTGCAGGGTCGTGTGTGATTGTGTGACATGGGATTCTGTTCTGGTGAAAGCTTGCTCCTAATAATTAGGCTGGCTAAATTTGGTGTTTGTTTAAAAGATAGTAGTGGTAGTTCCTTAAAAATACAATTAAGGGTCTCATCCTCACTAAATATTGGGTGGAGGTCTTTAATAATCTTATGCAGAAGTTCAAGGTCTGGATGATATGTGAGTACTGAGGGTATTCTGTCTGTAGCTGTCTATTCTTTTTATTGAAGTAGTTGTTGTCTTAGTACTTGCGTTGCACGTTCTGTTTTCCTGTCAGTTTCTCTGGAAGAGTGTCCCTGTTCAATAAAGGTGTTTTTCAACATAGCCAAATGTGTATCTCTGTCATTCTCATTTGAACAAATACTGTGACATCGGAGTGCTTGACTGTACATGACAGATTTTTTTTACGTGGTTTGGGTGATTACTTTTCTTGTGTCTTCTTGTGTAGGTATCTCTGTCTGTCTGTCTGTCTGTTGACTTCCTGTAAATACATGCATGTAAGGTTCCATCCTTAATGGTGACTGTGGTGTCCAGAAAATTAACATTGGTGGTGGAATACTCCAGGGTAAGCTTTATGGTAGGGTGGAGGTTATTAAGTTCTTGATGAAAATCTTGAAGTGCATCTGTGCCCTCCATCCACATAATAAACAAATCATCAATGTAACGGAAATAAGCTAGTGGTTTATGGGGACAGTGCCTTAAAAAATCCTCCTCCAAGTCTGCCATTAAAAGGTTAGCATACTGTGGAGCCATCTTTGTACCCATTGCTGTTCCCATAGTTTGAACATAAGGTTTACCATTGAAGATAAAGTTGTTATGTGTCAAAATGAATTCCGTAAGTTCTCCCATCACTTCAGGGTTGATGTTTTGTTCTGGTCCTTTCTCCTGTATATATTTAAGACATGCTGTAATGCCATCCATGTGTGGAATATTAGTGTAGAGGGATGTCACATCCATTGTCACTAAAATGGTATCAGGTGGTAAATCCTTATAACCAGAAAGTACACGCAAAAAGTGCATAGTGTCCTGGATATAACTGTCTTTCCATAACCAGTTGTTTCAAAATGGTCTTTACAAACCCTGAGATCCCCTCAGTCAAGGTACCATTACCAGAGACTATGGGTCTTCTTGGATTGCCAGGTTTATGTATTTTAGGCAGCATGTAGAATGTCCCTGGCCTAGGTTCAGCAGGTATGAGGTCAGTTAGTTTTATTTTGGAGTACATGGTCTGGAAAAGTTCTAATTAAGTCACGTAGTTCATCATTTTATCTTGTAGTGGGGTAACTCTCCAGTTCTCTGTAGTAGGTAAGATCTGTTAGCTGTCTGTTAGCTTCAATAATATAATCCTCTCTGTTTAAAACCACCACTGCAGAGCCCTTATCAGCTTTTTTGATGACAATGTTGTGGTTTGTTTTCAATGTCCTTATAGCTTTCCATTCCAGTGGAGAAAGGTCATAATGGGCCTGTTTATGCCTATTAAGGATATGACCACTGACTTGTTGGCGGAAACAATGAATGTAATTGTTTAGTTTTTTGTTACACCATTATGCCATTCTGTATTCGATATATAATAATAATAATAATAATAATTTTATTTATAAAGCACCTTTCAGTGTATCAAGGCGCCGAACATTTTAAGATCATAAATTCACATTTCGAATACAAATCTTCAAAACATGTATAAAAATATACCATAATAACATAATAAATTATAATAAAATTAAAATCATACTAAAATTAGCTTAGTTATCCAAGAAGGCCATTTTCCATAAATGTGATTTCAAATCTTTCCTAAATATCTCCACGGAGGTGCACTCCCATAACTGGCATGGTAGAGAATTCCAAAGAGTGGGTGCAGCGTGAGAGAATGCTCTGCTGCCTGAAGATTTTAGACTCACTCTTGGAATCTCTAACAACCCCACGTTGGCCAAGCGGAGTGATCGGCCAGGGCAATAAGGCACCAGAAGGTCTTTCAGATAGGACGGACCCTGATCATGAAGGGCTTTAAAGTCAACAAAATGACTTTAAAGGTGATCCGCTACCAGTATAGGAAGCCAGTGCAGTTCGCGCAGCACGGGGTAATATGACAGGACCCTACTTGTCCCAGTCAAACCGAGCTGCAGCTGCTCTGCACCAGCTGTAGGCGATGGATTTGTACCCCAGAAAGCCCAAAGTAAAGGGCGTTGCAGTAGTCTAAGAGCGAGGACACAAAAGCGTGGACCAACGTTGGCAAAGAGTCAAACGGAACAAGGTGCCTAACCCTGGCAATATTCCTAAGATGGTAAAAGGAAGTTCTGATGATGGCTGACACTTGAGACTGAAGAGTCAGCCGGTCGTCTAGGACAACCCCAAGGCTACGCACCCGTTCGGAGGTCGGAAGTGACACGCCGCCAAGAAAAATTCCAGAAGGCACGCCAATAAGCGACCTTTCAATCTGACCACCTGGGTCCACCACCAAAACCTCTGTCTTCTCCGAGTTCAACTTTAGCCAACTAGAATCCATCCAATCTTGGATTTCCCCCAGACAGTTGTTAAACACCGAGAGAGCTCCATTCTAGTCGGGTGCAAAAGACAGGTATAGCTGGGTATCATCTGCATAGCATTGAAACCTCAGCCCATGCCGTCTTATAATGTCTCCGAGGGGCAGCATATACACTGCAAATAACATGGGTGACAGCACAGAACCCTAAGGCACTCCACACAACAAAGAAATTGGGCCAGAGGAAAAGATCCCTGACACAACTCTTTGTGATCTCCCAGTGAGGAATGAAGTGAACCATTGTAGAATGGTTCCCGACATTCCACAAATTTGCCTCAGGCGTGTTAACAACATCATGTGATCCACAGTATCAAAAGCTGATGAAAGATCAAGCAGAACCAGAATGGAACGCCTCTTCTGATCCCTCGCCCTCAGAAGATCATTAAGCACCCGAACCAGCACAGTCTCGGTGCTATGTCTTTTATGGAAACCAGATTGGAAGGATTTGTAGATACTATGGATGGTTAAATGGTCGTCCAATTGGGCAGCCACAACCTTCTCAATAACCTTCCCAATAAAGGGAAGGTTAGAGATAGGTCTGTAGTTTGAGAAACAGTCTGGGTCCAAGGAAGCTTTCTTCAAGAGAGGTATCACCACCGCCTCTTTCAGGGAGCTAGGAAACTCACCTGACTCCAAGGAGCACCAGACTATTTGCACCAGGACTGGACCAATGAGATCAGAACAACCCAAAATTAGGGAAGTCAGTCCAGGGTCCAAACCACAGCTTGTGGGACGCACACTATGGATGATCCTCATAATATCCACGAACTCAGGTCGACAAAAGGAACTCCAAGAGAATTGAGGCACTGTGATCTCACACTGTCCTACAACATCACCCTTAGAGGTTGCCGGACACAAGTCCGCCCTGATGTCAGCCACTTTAGTTGCAAAGTAATGAGCGAGCTCCTCGCACTCTACTTGCGAAAAGGCTTTTCGAACTTGCAGACAGGCTGGGTTGCACAGTCTGTCTACAGTTTGAAACAGCTGAGCCGGTCAATTCTGAGCAACTCCAATCTCCCTGGACAGGAATTCTGCCTTCTTATGGGTGATTGCAGATTGATAGATAGAGTAATGTTCTATCAATCTAAGGCGGTCGACTTCAAGGGCGGACTTGCGCCAACAACTCTCTAACCTTCGCCCCTGTCTCCACATCTCCCTCAGAGTCCCATCAAACCAAGGGGACCTGGGGTGAAGGGATAAGGGGCGCTCACGAACAGGAGCAATAAGATCCAGGGCAACCGTGACAGCCTCATTGTAGGCCGACACCAGTGCATCTGGATTACGGCTCACCAACGTGGGGGATGATAGGTCAAGGACCACCGCTAGGCCTTGTGAAGTAACATTCCATAATGGGCGGTACCTGACTATCTCCACAGGAGAAGGCCTTCTAAGGGGGGGTCCAAAAATTGAACCTCACGGTGCAGTGGTCAGACCAGGTGACTGCTTCCACCCCCACATCGGATGCATCAATCCCTAGAAGGAAGACTAAGTCCAAAGAGTGTCCAGATTTATGCGTAGCAGTGGAAACTACCTGTGTAAGGCCCAAAGAAGACATTAATTGGAGGAAGTAATTACCAAATTGTGAGAGTTCATTGTCGACCCAGGCATTGAAGTCACCCAGAACTATCAATCTGGGCAACTCAAATGACATTTCGATGAGGAAGTCTGCTACTTCTTTAAGAAGCATTTCCCATCTCCGGGTGGAAGGTAGATGAGAATGATTCGAACACCTACACCTGCAACAACTGTACATTCAAAGGACTCAGCCTCACCTACTGCTACATTCGTGAGGCCCAATTCAGTCTTAAAACAGACTGCAACCCCCCCCTCCCCCGTGGTCCAATCTCAGGCGGTATATCACCAAGTACCTGGCCGGAGTCATGGCCTCCACTGTAGGGCCTGAATTTTCATCCAGCCAGGTCTTGGTGATGCAAGCTAGGTTGGCCAAGCCAACAAGATCAGCAATAATGGTGGTTTTATTACTAACAGACCTGGCATTGCATAACACCGCCCGAGTTGGACAAACCTCAGAGGTTGTCGGGCCTATCTGCCTACTGAAATCAGTAGTGCCCTTGGGTATGGATACCAGACATGGTAATCCCCAGTCTGGATTCCATTTCACCCCAGGGTGCCTTCTGGACTTAATAACCCTGATACGATGGCCCTGCTCGTTCATCCTCTCCTGTTCGCATGATCCCCGGCCCCTTCACTCTCCCACAAACAATCCCCAGTGCTCTACAGTGCTGGTAGGTGTCAAATTGTAGGGGAGGAGTATAAAGGGGCGGAGGGCGTGAAGAGAGGAGGATGAATAGTGCACCACCGTGGGGACTAGAGGCCAGCACATGTCACTACTTAAGTAAAATAATAGACACCAAAACACAAAAAACACAGTCTTTATAATATAGAAATTATCAAATAATCCCTAAACATATACAATATAATTAAACAAAAACAAAACAAAAACCCAACCTCACAAGAAAATTCGAAACTGGACTAGACTGAAGATCCATTAAAAAATAAAATAAAAATAAATATAAAAATAAAATAAAAAGATATAAACTTTAAACAAATAAATAAGTGACAAATCTTCTCCTGCATAATCCCCCTCCCAGTCCTCTCACCACCGGGGAAAGAGGGTAAAATGGCACTCTCACTGCCAAACCATCATGAAAACATACATTTTAGACAATAAAACAGTTATGGACTCCCCCCAGATTCTCTCACAACTGGGGAGAAATAATATTGATCTTTCTCACTGCCAAGAGAAAAGACACAAACTGTAAAATCAAACAAACAAATATAAAAATAAATAAATAGACAAACAAAATCTATGGACACAGGGACATATATAACAGACATTTATACATTATAGCATTATAATTAATGGGTTGCATTTTTTCCCATTGAAAAAGCCCTGTATTAAATGCCATAATACATGTATGTGTATTACGGCATTTTTTTAATACACGGCTCTTTGAGTCAGACTATCGGCGGTACCTGAGAAGAGTAAGTGGTCTGGATCCCTGCTGTGTGCTAAGGTTCCCCATTATTTTTTTTATTTTAAAAGTAACTTCAGTCCCTTGTTGGCAGCACACAAGGGAAGCCACATACTCAATTTCACATGCTTCGTTGAGCTGAACGAGAAAGGAGCATCGAGAACAGCAAGGGCCCCCCCCAAGTCGTCGCTCCTACTGCCTGTCTCCAGCATCCCTCACCAGCCAGCTCACCCCGGGCCAGGGCAGTGAGTAGGCAGTAGCACCACTAGCCAGGTGCTGACTGCCTGGATCAAAATAACTAAATAAAATCGTTTTATTTCCGTAACACAGAGCATACGCAGGGGCAGAAGGGAGTCGGTGAAAAAATGCACCACTTAAATTATATAAAACAAAATATGGGGTACAATGTATACACTCAAATTTAACACACACCCTCATTGTTGGATGGCTATCATAAACACCTCAGGCTTCGCCCTCAGGGTTTATGTGCCATCCAACAACTTGGGTGTGTATTAAATTCTCATAAAACACAGCACCACATACTTTATCCTATATTAAATCTGCAGTTTGTTTGAAGATAGTGTTTTTTTTTTTATTTTATCAGCTACAGTAGCTTCAGTGCTGCACTAGGCATTGTTGTGGCCTCTGCACTGTGAAAACAGCTCTCTCTGATTGATTCAGTATTCCTTTGTGATGACAGTAACTTTAAAATCCATTGTGACAACAGTAACAAAATAATTTGTTATATGTTGCTGTTACTGATATCACTACCTAAGATATTTTTTTTATCTTGTCATTTTACCATCACACCTGTCATATATGATGAATATATACCACACCACAGATGGATTATTGGGTAAATACATCATGTTACTTTTTATACAGTTAGGATAAACATTTATTTTACTTAGACCATGTTATTTCCACTTTGAACATTTTATTTATACTTAGGTCATGTTATTTCCACTTTGAACATTTCATTTTCACTAAGACTATGTTGTTTCCACTTTGAACATTTTATTTTTACATAGAATTTAAAAATAGAACACAGAAAACAACGGGAAGGGTAAAGAGCCCAAATCAAAGACACAGAATTGGTGCAAATTAATTTTGTGACAGTCCCTTGGCTGCAATTCTCCAAGGGGGTCCTGGGAGCCTTCTGTACCAGCCCAATTCAAAGTGTGCTATTGCACAGAAGGAATGAAGTTGGTATGTAACTGGGATGAAGTTCTATTCATATAGTAAATTTGCACTGGCACACTTATCATAGCCTTTTGCAATGGCCCTTAACTATTGCCTATAAATAGTGGTAGTAAGGTACTACAGGAGTGCAGCACAGGTGTGTACAGATGCCAAGGGACCAAGATCATCATGGGAGCCTTTTGATACCAGCAACAGGCAGTGCAACAGGGCTAGGGAGGGGATTACCATTAGACTACTTTGGACAAAAGGACACTGGAGTTTGTGTCAGGGGACCACTTGACCAGCAGGGAGACTAGCAAGGGATGTCATTGGAACAGTGTTTCACTGGGCAGAAGTGGCCATAAGGTATAGGTCCAGGTGGGGAGGACAGTTTCAACAGATGTACCACACAAACCACGCCATGCACGGATGTGTAGCTGTAATTGACCCTGTTTCTCTGTGTTATAAACCATGTTTACACACAGTAACATCTGGGCCCCTTCCTTTTTAAATATTAGAATCTGATTCTCACTTCTCAGTGTGGCAATGTTTCATGTTGACTCACTGGGGTGTACACTTTCCATGTTTTCCATTGTAAAAAAAATGTGACTGAGAATGGGGCACAACAGCTTTACAATGATAAGGCAGTTTTTAACTAAAACAAGGTAAAACACTATAAAAATATTTTAAATAGTGTGGTAAATATAAAATACATAATTCATTGCACTGGAATAGCATAATTATCACCACATGAGTGGTCAGCCCTACATAATGAACTTGCACCTTTGCCACTTGTGTGTCATGGGTCTAACCACTCACTAGTGGAGATAACTGTGTTATTCCACTGCAACCTATTATGTATTCCATATATGACTACAGTTAAATAGCAACTTAAACCAGTTGCTGTCAAACTCCGTAATACATGATTGTGATGTCACAAACATGTTTTATGGCATTCAGTCCTCTAGCCCCTCTCCCATGCTAACAAGAACATCTCCTTTCTCAAACCTGTCATAAAAAAAATAAAGTAATAGGGCCCGATTCTAGAAGGGTGGCACAAGTTGCCACCAAACATTACTTGCACCAACTGCAACTGTGACCATGACCCTGTGCCCTATTCTAAAAGGGGCAGGATCTAAGTATCAAAGTCCTGTGATTTGCAACATGCGGCCAGGTATGCTAAACAGCAGGCACACCTGGTGAGCATGCTGCATGCCGCAATGCAGGTTGCTAGTGCCCCCCACGCCCAGCCAGCCACAATAGGTGCCTCTCAGGGCTGCCCACACCCCCTTCCCCCCAAATCCCACAATAACTGCCCCATAGGGCTGGCCACACCATCCACCCCCTGAATCCCACAATAACTGCCCCAGAGGGCTGGCCACACCATGAGCCTACTGTATCCCACAATAACTGCCCCAAAGGGCTGGCCACACCATCCACCCCCCCAAATCTCCCATTGTGAAATGTCCTGCAGGGTGCCACTGTCATCCTCCCACCTGTGCCCCAACCCTGAGTCACCTGCCGCAATTGCGGCATACACTCAGACACTTCCTGGTAGTCTAGTGGCCCCCCCACCCAGCCATGCCAGTCCACTCAGCACCTCCCCATCTGTCCCCAGCCAGCGACTGGCACAGCCCACCTCTCTCCTCCATGGCCAGCCACCGACTGAGTCCTGTAGGAGCACTACAGTAAAGATGCACTCAGAAATTAATTTCTGAGTGCGTCTGCTAATGCCTCCTACAGAACTCAGTCAGTGGCTGGCCATAGAAAATGAAGGTAGGCTGTAAATCACTAACTGAGAAATGAGAACAGATGAACTGGCATGGTTGAGTGAGAAGTGAGGGCACTAGACTACCAGAAAGTTTCCAGGTGTATGCTGCAATTGCGGTGGGTGACTTGGGATCAGGGCACAGGTGGGGGATGACAGCGACACCCTGCGGGAAATTTGCAATGGGGATTTGGGGACAGATGGTGTGGCCAGCCCTCAGAGGCAGTTATTGTAGGATACAGGGGCAGGGGGTGTGGAGCAACCCTGTGGGGCAGTTATTGTAGGACATGGGGGCTGTTGGTGTGGGCAGCCCTGCGGGGCACATAATGGGCACTTCGGGGGTGGGGGCACCCAGTGGGGTATGCTGGACATGGGGAGGTGGGCAACTGTGGTATGTCCACTGGATTGTAGGTGGGTCTACAGGACCCCCCAGAGGGGTGTCCGTAAGTTACACTGGCTAAATGCTGGTGTAACCTACGTTGCTGGTTCTCCTCCGGGGGTTCTTGTAGAATCCTGACCTTGTGGACTTTGATGCTACTCTTCTGGAATGGGGCACAAGTGTTGCCGTAAACCCTCTAGCACCATGTTGCAGGGGGTTTATGGTGCAATTGCCAGCATAACAGCTGTTTGGTGCAAGTGGACTGCGCCATGTCACAGGCCACATTGTAGAACTGCGTATGTCGCAACTGCTGGTGTAAGTTGCTACATGCACCATTCTACTTGGCGCAACTGCTGTTACACCAGGCGTAAGTGTACTAGAATCGGGCCCATAGACATTAGTGACCCTTGACACTTTTTAAGTGTTTACTTCTCTAGTCACTTGGCATTTTATAACCAGTATGATCTTTACCTTCCAAGACAAACAATTGTCTTCAATTTGGAAACAAGCTCTTGGCCAAACTCCATCTTTGCAATGATAACTTGTCACTTTTTTTTTTGAATCTCATCACATTCTCTGCCAGGTTATATGATATTTTAATTGTGTACTAGAGTGCATCTTTGTCCAACCAAGTGTATGTCAAAATGAAGCAGCTTCCCCTGAAGTTCCTGGTGACAAGTGTTCCATCAGGAGGGGACATTTTAAGCTGTGAGTCAAACGAGTTGGAGGTAAGAAGATCAAGATTATTAGTTCCATTAAATCTACTGCCACCACTAAAGCAGATAACTGTTTAATAAGTCAACACTAAATAATGTGTTATCAACACTTTGAAAAGCAACTTCCCAGCAGTTACAACTTTTGCTATTGTATTAGTAACTGTAGGACCCATGCACATAATATATTAATAAGCATATCATTGTTTTACATGACATCTACTTCAGCAAAATAAATGTTATCTCCACAAAGAAAATGTAATATCTATAAATGGATGTTCTATTATCTATGAGATTATTATGTAAATAAATTGTAATTCATGGAACTGGAAAAAAGTCATACTCCATTTGGGCAGCATAACCTTTATCTACGCAAGGTTTATTATATTATGAAATGTCATTAGGCTTCTCTATAAATGTTTGAAAGCAGCTTTTGGAGGATAACCAGAGTAGCTGCGCTGCCTATTTAATTTCCTCCATGATCAAAGCACAAGATAACTAGATAAATCCATTTTATTTGGCCTAGGATTAAATCTGCAGCCGTTCTAGCTGCAGGGGCTAGTTATTAGTCATTACTGGCCATTTAAGCTGTACTTTTTTTTTTGAAGACAGTCTAAAGCTTCAAAGAACAAATTACAGTCAAACTTTAAATGAGAAGGGTTAGGGCCAGACTGCCATAAGTGGAGGTTTTATGTGAAGAGCAAGCTCAATCAAAACCTTCAGAGACTCCATAGCTTGTGGGCAGTTATCCTTGACATTTTCAGGAGGTTACACATTTTGATTAAAGTAACATTTCCTCATTCCTCTCTCTTGGTAACTTATGTCATCTGCTGCTCAGTCCAACATCATGCCTATATGGCAAGCCTTTTAAATGAAAGAAAATACCTGCCTTTAAATTGCATATTTTTTTCTTGAAGAGCACAGTACATCAAGTCATTTTGAAAAGTTTCAATCAAAACTTTAAAGTTCAGAAGTTGTAGCTTTCCTGCGTGATTGTCAAGCACAATGCCTTTTGTAAGTTCTGTAGCTTGAACATAATGCTATTTTATTTATTTAGTTTTTGCTAACCAGAAGCATTCGCTAGTCAGAAAGTTACTGATTTTCGGGCACAATCTGGAAGGTTACAATGAAAATATTAGGCATGCTGAGGGTTAAGGTGGAATAACACACATGGTTAATGAAGGTTGTGTTGCATCACAAGAAGTACATTAAGACATGATAAACATAGATTGTATTGCGGAGGCAAATTTTAAATCATTTGTAAAAAAAATAGAAATAATGGAGCCAATGCAATATTGTTTCTACAAGAATTATGGATTGCCAGTTACAGTTCAGCAAGCAGGTTGCATGGTTGTGAAGTGGATGAGGAAGGCAGCTTATGCTGACCAAACTCTAATAGGTGAGGTCAGAGTGCAGATCCATCCGGTTACCTTTGTAAGGAAAAGTGAAATTTGACTATGTCAACCTCCTGGAGGTGTATTTTCAGGTGATGCTTGACCAGCAGGCATTGGGAATTTAGGGGAAGAGAACCCAAGCCAATGACTACTCATAGGATCCTGCAAGACAGAGGAGTGAAGCTGACTCAAATGCAACCAAAAGATATTTTTTGAAGGGAAAGGAATATGAGTATTACAGCAAACAATGAAATTAAACTACTGATAAAACTGGATTATTACAAAAGGTTCTCCTCTAATGCAATTCTATAAATTGTAAAATAAAATACCCCAAGTAGTAAAGTAAGGATTCACTATACATGCAGTATATGAACTCTAAGGGTTCTTTAGACTTTAGAACAGAACAATTTTACAGAATGCTAAACTTTATACCTGCTATACTTTAGAATAGTTTTGCAGAACTCTAAACTCTATACTTGTAATTAAATGGCACAGACTCTAATACTCTAAGCATACATTATACCCTATGGCAATTGCAAGTCTCTAAACTCTGTTGCCTTGAAATGTCAGACCAGTGAATGTTACAATGAATGGGATACACATACAAGGGGATATTCCAGGGATGGTACTAGAAGGGACAGGAGGAATCAGAACAGCTTCATCTTGGAATATGAGGAGCATCTGGGGCTTGCCTCCTCCCCTGATTAGAAGGACTTGGCTGCCTGGTAGAGGTCATGCTGGACTGCCAGGCCAAAGATGCTTCAGGACTCCTACATTGGTTGATAGGTCATTTTAAACTGCCAATTAATGAAGAGCAAAAGTTCCTTTCACTAGATCCTCTGGGAGTCGGTAGGGAGGTCATTGCAGACTGCCAACTAGGGTCACCTTGAATACTCAAGAAATTGCATCCTTGAGCTTTTGTCATTTCCAGCCTTGCTGCTTCTGTCACTACGGGACTCGGTTACTTGACAAATGACTCATGGGGACTGAACTGTGTCACGGTTCAACTAGTCTCTGGGCATTTCAGGGCACTTGGCACAGTTCATTAGCAATCAGCACAGATCCTGGGCAGTTACCACAGTTCCTAGGGCATTTTACACAGTTCTGGGGCAATTAACACATTCTATGGGCAACTAGCCAACACAGGATAGCTGTCACAATTCAGGGTAACAACACAGTCTATATGGTAGGAAACAATGACACTGTTCATGGGGCAGTTAAACAGTTTCTCAGTAGCAGATAAGTACATAGACAGTGGGCCCCACACATCTAGACAAAACAGTTAAATTATAGGGGTTCCAAAACACCAAACATTCTTTTAAAGATAGGCAGCTTTTATTAGGTGCACCATCTCTTTAAGGATAGCTTTGCAGTACCTTCATGAATATGGATTTCCTTAATTTAAATAGTCCTGCTCCTTTTATCATTGTTGCCTATGAAGCTGTCTCCAAAACCCCACCCCGTAGGCAGTTCCATTGGCAGGACTCATCCGCCCTCACAGCCTCTGGCTCCCATGGAGTGATTTTAGGAACTCCACCCCAGGGAGAGGCCTTTGAATGGGGTCTGGTTGCCCAAAACAGCTGTGAAGTCTCCAGTGCTGCCAGTAGGTGCCAAAATTAATTCTTTTTTTTTAAATAATAAAAAAAACAGTTCTTCCGGTGGCCAGCACCTGACTGTGGTGTTATCACCACTCACCCTGCCACCCGTTTCATTTTCTTGGGTCTGGGACTGCTAGGCTGGAATCAAAAGGAGGCCTGGACCCACCTCCTCCCATGACCTTCTTGGACTACTACTGCTGCTGGGCTTGGGCTAAATGGAGAGGACGGCCTTTCACTGCTTCCCCTCCATGATGGACTGACCACTGCCACTGGACCCGGGGCCCATATAACTGCAGGGGGATGGAGGAGGAGTCACTGACTTTCTGGACCAGACAGGACATTGGGAGGGACATGGAACAGAAGGTAACCGCTTCCTTTCTTGCTTTGCCCAGCCAGCCAGCTGGTCCCTCCCCCTTTCACTTGTGGCTGCTGCTCCCTCGGCTGCACTTACTGGACTGAACTGCTGCTGCCATTCGACATGGGCTGAAGATTCTGCCCCAGAATCCTCATGAGCCTGACCCTGCCTGCCTCTCCATGCACTCAGGAGCCACAAGTGTAGGTTCCTGGTGCCTGACATTGGGGTTGATTACAGCTAGCAAACAGGGACAAAAAACTTAATAAAAATATATATGTATATTTTAAAACAAGTCCTGCAGGGGCTTTACAGAAAATACATTGGTGGGTATGGGGACTGTGCCTAATGTGTCTCCCTTTCTCTGTAGTGCATCCTGGGACACTAACCTTTGGCTACTACAGTTGTGTATGATTCAAATAAGACAATGTTACAGCATAATTAGGTACAGGAACAGGTATGTCCCAAGATTAGGTTATATCCTTTTCTACAGTAACCCTTTTGTCTTTACATTTTAGATTGTCTTAAAGGTGTACAATTAAAGGTAGGGGTTGTCACTTTAGAAAACTAGAAATGGGTGAGAATTTTATCTTCTGACAGCCGAATTCTGGTGAAGCGCTGATTTCACTTCCATGAAATTTTACAACAATTTTGCAAAATTTTACCAAATTTGTGATTTTGGTTATTTCCACCTAATTTTAAAAGTATTTGTCCAATTTGCACTAAATTTGGTATGTTGGCTGTCCCAGGGCCCATACAGAAGTGTACTAAGGTCAGATCTCTAGCTTGAAAAATAACAGTTATAAGCCTCAAAAGTTTCAGAAATGTTAAACTTACAGTTAACAACCATGTCAGCTAAAAGCATTTTCACAAATTGCACCAAATATGGTAGGGTGACATTAACCATACCCATACATATGTGTGCCAAGTTTCAGATCTCTAGCTTTAAAGGTAACTAAGGTATAAACCTCAAAACATTCAGAAATTTTAAAATTACATTTCACAATTACGTAAACTGCTGAATTTTAAGCCTCTATATATCAGAACATCATGCTACCATGCTAATGACCCGTGTTCGAAAGTAAGCCCGTGGAAGTCATGTCCAGAGGCAGGTCATAGCTAAACCTTACAATCTCTAACTAGCAGTTTTTATTAATCGTCCAAGAAAATATGCATCTAAGTTTTCAATTATCTAGCTCCAAAGGTGACTAAGTTGTAAGCATAGAAATAGTTTCAGAAATTTTCACAATTATTAAATTGCTAGACTTTGAGCCCCTGTAACTTCCTCTCTTCATCCTAATGTCATGGAACTTGGCAGGCTTTTAGAAACTGCCACAGACAATAGGCATGCCAAATTGCATACCCCTAGCTGTAACACTGACCGAGCTATGGCCAATTAAATAATTTTGGAAAATTCCAGACAATTTCATTAAAATTCATAGAATTTTGTGTGAAAATTCAGTGAATTCAATATTTGCTAATTTCACCCACCTCTAGGGTCACGTCTACACTACAGGGAGACTGAGACTGGACCATAAGAAAAAAATAGAAACAGGCTGATTTGCCTATCTAGGCTTCCATCATTTATCAATAGTTGTAACACCCAAGACCCACCTCCCTTATGAATTTGTTTACATATGATCACCTTCAACTGTTCTTCTGATAGTTGCTTGGTATGTCCTCTAGTGATTTTGCTGCTTTAGCTTCAGTTCAATATTTAGGTTCTAGCTATGCATTTAGTCTTTTACCAAAATTATATATGTGGGGGATATTCAATGGCCTGTGTTCAAATATGCCATTTATTTCCATGACTGAGGGGGAGGGACCATAACTCATGATTGGCAAAGCCATGAATGAGTTATGAAAGTCCTGCCTTCTCACAAATAGAAATTAATGGCATATTTGAACACAGTCCATTGTATGTTCTGCGTATACAATATCTGTGTTCTGTTTGACAATTACAAGTAGATTCATTGTGGGATTGGCAGAATGGGCTGCCAATCAAGTTGATTGTGATGAAAGCAAGTGAAAAATAAACAGTGTTATTTACCCATTGGGTGAATGATATAAGCTTATCTTTCACTTGGGTCAGAAGTCTTGGGAAAATAATACATTTATTTAAGTAATGGAAGCCCTACATACTATATATATATATATATATATATATATATATATATATATATATATATATATATATATATATATATATATATATATATATATATATATATATATATATATATATATATATTATTTATTTATTTATAAAATGGGTAGGGAAATTGCTTGAGACTTATTGGCCATCATTCATCTAAGACCCATGCGTATATCAGATGGCGACCACACCTGCACTTTTATCCCCCCTAAAAACAATTTTACCATTTTATAAGCTAGATAACCCACTCTAGGATGTGTGGTTGAGCTCTGATATACGCACACCTTGGGTGGTTGACACACTCGGCCGGTGGCTTCGTGCGTACAATGCACACCAAGGCATGTGTATATCACAGTGTGACCACACACCTAAGAGTGGGTTATTTATTACGTATATATATATATATATATACATACATATATATATATATATATATATATATATATATATATTATTTGCAAAAAACTCTGTTAATGCAACAGTTAGGGTTATTTCTACAGTGACAAAACTGAGGAATTCAATGTTAGGGTTTTCAATTATAACTCCAAACCCCCCACCACTCACACACACACACAACACACATACAAGCGAGGGATAGTACAAGGCAACACAACCAATCAGAAACAGACACACTAAGGTAACAGAAAGAACATACAACTTTGTAAACATACCACAAGAGCCATCCATCATCATGTTTCACCAACTGTATCACTTCTGCTGCCATCCCAGTGTCTTGGGGAGGTACACCAACATGCTGTGCAAGCATGTGAGATGGTCACAGCATGAAATGTATACCTACATGCAGATACTGGAAGAATACAGATAACTCCTTGTACTACCAGATGGTGAGTTAACAATGTCATTTCATCCCTCCACTGGGCTAGAACAACACTGTGCATATGTCATACTATTATGCCAATGTCCAACATACTCTGCACTACCATGTCTGCATCACCATACTAAACCAGTGCCTATGTGTCAGTATGTCCATATGTCATAGTGTCACAACATGGTTATTCAAATACTGCAGGAACATCCATTCATCAAGCTATAAGTACAATCCAATCTACATGTCACCATGACAGTACAGGGTGGTTTCTATCCTGTATTTTGATTCCTGTTTTGACATACAACAATACAATGCATAAGTGACATGACCTATATTTCACAATGAGAACAGTGGAACATATCGGTAGTATGACAGATGCATTGTGTTGTGCAACTTTAGTACACGTATGGTAGTGCATGGGCCAAGGCATCCTATCTTTTTACTGTTACACATGGAGAAAGTGACATATGGGTACCATGCCACTATATGTATTTAGTACTACATGGGCAACATACCACAGTAACATGTTAATAGTGTGCTCTATGGACTGTGACATACTATGTGAATTGAGAGATGGGAGTACATGGTGCAAAACACACTGCTCTCCCAGCCCCAGATTGACAAAGAATACAACAGGGTTGAAATGTTATGTCAATAGTAGTATTCCTCCATGTAAATAGTGTAACAGTCTGCATATATGACCTTTACAGCATAGGGTTACTCAATGATTAATCACATGTCTACACAATGATAGTAGAACAGTGCACATTACCTAATAGCAGCACTGCATAATACTTCACATTCTACAGTTATGTACCTCTAACCATATAGAAGTAGAGTGTCTATATCTCACACTCACACTGTGTAGAGCTTTACACCCTGCAATGCTATACCTCCTCAGATAGGCATATGTAAGTATCTGAGCAAATGCAGTACAATGTAGCCCAATAGTTCAATTCATTTAGTAATGATTAGGTGCAGTAAAACAATAACAAATACTCATAATCACTGTATACTAAACAAATGTTGTTAAATATGTTCAGCATTGCCTTCCTAACACCTCACCGCATCTTTGCACAGCATGTGGGTGTACCCCCCCAAGACATTGGAAAGGCAGCAGAAGTGATACAGTTGGTGAAACATGATGATGGATACCTCTTGTGGTATGTTTACAAAGTTGTATGTTCTTTCTGTTACCTTATGGTGTCTGTTTCTGATTGGTTGTGCTGCCTTGTACCATCCCCTGTGTGTGTGTGTGTGTGTGTGTGTGTGTGTGTGTGTGTGTGTGCGTGTGTGTGTGTGTGTGGGGGGGGGGTGGAATTCAGAGTTAGAGTTGAAAACCCTAACGTTGAATGTCCTCACTTTTGTCACTGTAGAAACAACCCTAACTGTTGCATTAACAGTTTTTTGCAAAGAATTTCCTTCCTTTATAGACATTGTAATAAAGTAAACAAATACACAGCTTCAAAAGCACAATTTTTTACAGTGAGAGCATAAATCCTCTACAACACCACTGTACCATACCCTAGGAATGTGCCACAGAAACTCATAACAAGTATCAAACCCTTTGTTAGACATGTCAAGCTATAGCTTCTACACACATCTATGCATACTAATATTCTCAGTATATTCATTAATGCTTCTTTTAAACCTGAGGCATATGCCATTTATATACAGTTATCAAGAAACACAACAGAGGCAGAAAATAAGTTTAAAAAATATTTATTAATCGTTAGGTGCCAATTCTGTTTTAAGAAGGCCACATTGTACAGTTAGGCTTACCAATAAAAGGCAGGCCAGGTTGTCTGATGACTTCTGCCAGGAAGGAGCAAAAAGGGGAAGGGTTGGGGAGAGGGGCGAGGGAAGTATCAAATAGAGGGGAGGAGCCAGTGACATCACTAAGCCAGGGTATGAGTAATATGACAGGCGACGCCGGAGCCCCAGGGATTGGCTGGAGGGGCAAAGCTTCAGGGGGTCCTGAACAGGGTCCTGGGGGGTATATCAGGCCAGGACACAGTAAGGACAATCTCTTTTGTTGGGATTTTTCTTGGGCACTCAGCACATCGTTGGCAAGGTAAGGCACATGGAAGCAGCTAGGCCTGGTAGGCCACATATCACAGGTGGCTGGGCTTAGGGTGTTTTGTGTGTTTTTTTGTTTCTCCATTTCATTGCATTGCAAGTACAAAAAAAACATAGAAAGCATAGCATAAGCTAGTTACCATGTATGGTAGTGCATTAATGTCGCTTGATTGTATGTTGTGGGTGAGCAGGAATGCTGAGCCCAGTGGTCTAGTTGTTAGCAGTGTCCTTTTGCTATGAAAATGCTTTGAGAAGGGTTTGGACTTGAAAGTGTGAGTGCACAAGCTGTAGTTTTCTTCGTAGGAATATGACTGATGGCTGGGGAGACACCCAGAGTCAGCATGGCTGGTTTGGTTTGGACGTGTGCTTAAAAGGCCAAGTTTTGGTGGGGGCGAGCATGAGAAGACAGGGGCAGGCTGAATGCCCAGCTGGTTAGGAGAGAGATGAGTAAAGGTGGATGGTGAATTGGTGAATGCAGAGCTGCTGGAGGTGTTTGCTTGGTGGGAAGGCAGGCTGACATTTAAAAAAAAAAGTATGCTCTGAGGGTTTCCTGCAAAAAGGTAACACTTATTTCCTGGTGTGGCCTGAGCAAGAGCAAAGGCTCAATCTGGTTTGGAAGCAGCATGCTCTGTGGTGCTGGTTTGTGCAATTGCTTGCAGGGCTGTAAAATGGTCATTTCTCCTGGTGTGGTGTAGTGGGACAAACAGCTGAGAGCAGTCCTAAAAATGGTTGGTGCAATCGCTCGCAGGGTGGTAAAATGGTCATTTCTCCTGGTGTGGTGTAGTAGGACAAACAGCTGAGAGGAGGTTTTGGCCCTGCACACACGGTGGCAGTCCTAAAAATGATGCTCTACCAAAATCAGGGCCAGCGTGGTGCAGCTAGGCCTCAGAGGCCACATGGCTGTGGGTGGTCTAGGTGGCGGATGGGCTCACTCCTCACCACAAAAGAGGCCTTTAAAAGTAGAATGCTTGTGTGAGGGGAATGCAGGTGGGCTCATTGGGTTGATTCCAGAGGTTGTTTTCAGCATTTCAACAGAAAAGCACAACATAATAGAAGGGGAGAGACTTTTTTTTGCAGAGCCAGAGGATGCTTGGGGATATTACATGGAATGCCTGGGCAGGAGTGGAGAGCAGCTTTTGCTGTGTGTGTTTGTTTTGCAGTTAAGCGGGATGCTGCAGCCACACTGCTGGCAGTTGGGAGGCACTGGATTTGGAGGCACGGATGGTTGGTGGCCGTGAGGCATGAGCTGCAAGGTCTGGCTGGTAGTAGCCAGTTTTGGGCCCGCAAGAGTGGACCAATAGGGTGGGGGGTGTAGTGATTGGGTCAGATGCACTACAGGCACACACATTTGTGGACAGAGACTGGGTTAAAAAAATAAATAAATAAAATGATATTAGTAAGGAAGCAATAGAAGGGAAACAAGCAGGCAAGTGGGGGACCTACCCTCTCAGGTGCAAAGTGGGGGCTAGCGGTCATGTTTTCTTGGGACAGGGCAATGGAGTTGGGATCCACAGCCAACATGGAGGGGGCAGATGGCTACTGCAGTTGCTGGATCTGGGGGGAGGTGATAAAAAGGCCTTTTGACTGAGCAGCAGAGCTGTGGCAGGGGAAGTTGTGGGCAAGAAGGGCCCGCACAATCAAGAGGAAACATAACATGATTGACGTTTTTGGCTGGCTGGATGAGGGTGAGGCAGATCCTAGGTGGGCCACATTCTGATGCTGACAAGGCTGCACACATGGCACAGAGCAGCAAGTGGCCTACTGAGTGATAGCACAAGACAAAGGGAACATGAGGGCTGGTGGTAGGGACAGGGGGCTGGGGTGGGGAGCCATGGACCTCCTACAGGCCAGGGGGGACTCTCCTGTCCTCCAATTTGCATACTGGGGGTTCAGAGTGGGTAATACCAAAAAGAGAAAAAAGAGAAAGAAAAAAAAGGGAAGACCAACAAGGGTTTGGTTAATAGAATAAAGATAGTGAGGAGAAGGGGGGTTTTTACCGGTTGCAGGAGGCATTTGGGGCAGGTGAAAGTGTAAGGTACCCCCTCCTCCAGGTGGGGGGGCAACAATAGAGTGTTCTTGGAGCAACCATGTGGATGAGGGAGGACGAACAGGGTCATGGAAGCCAGGGACCCTAAATGGGCCAGCAGCCCTAGCAAATGGGACCACAAAGCCGTGTGGGCCATGGGGACCAGGCATGGGGAGAGGAAGAAAGGAGGGCCAGTTGCTGAAGTCTCTACAATCTCGACTGGTATGGGTGTGTGTGTACACAGATCTGAGCATTTGTTTCTCCCTCATCTATATGCAGTGATGGAATTAGAAGCAATAGCACCCTAGCGAACCCCGATGTCCAGCGAAAGGATGATGCAGGAGGTGGCAAAATTAATGGGGCAAATGCGGAGCTGGTGACAGCGGCAAAATAGAGACAGGCAGAAAAGGAGGTGCAGAGAAAGTGGAAGGAGTGAGAGGAATGCCTGGGTAGGGGAAGAGGGGGTAAGAGACTCAGGTGGGAAGTACCACCCCCTGCACCCATCCCAGCACCTGTGCCCACACCAGAACCAGAAGAGGAGAGCGTGGATGGTGGTAAGAATGATGCAGATCTCATTAATGAGAATGGGTTAAGACAGTATTTAGAGGGGCTGTCTGGAGGCATGGGGAATGCTGGGATTGAAAAATGAAGAGGGCCATGCAGGCCTTAAAGAATAAAGGGGCTGGGGCAGGAACGAAAGGGGGGCCAAGCCACCGGGAAAAAAAATTGTATGAAGGCACTTTGAGCTGCTCGACTGGGGACCACGATCCAGCCTTAATCAAGAAAAAAATTTGAAGGGGAGTATGTCGACATATTTGGGTTGGTGGATGAGGATGCAGCCAAGAAATATGAACAGAAGGAGTCAGTGGTGATGTCAGAGATGGCAGTGGTTCTGGCGGTGGTAGGCCACAAGGCTGAGGAGGCAAAATACAGGGGAAAGACCATCGAGAATTGGCAAGGGGGTTTCATCATCTACAGCATGTTGGTCCTGGAGAAACAGCCAGAGCTAGCCATTCCCTTGCTGACTTACATGTCCATCATCTGAGATGTGTACAAGGCAAAAGTAGGATATGGGTGGCTCAAATATGATGAGGCCTTTCGGAAGAGAATGGTGGCAAAAGGTGATCTGAGGTGGGAATGTACCCACTCGGAGTTGTGGGTGAGGACCCTTTCAGGGGAGGGGAGTAGGACCAGGGGTGAGCACATGAGAAAGAACCCTCAGGCTGTGGGGTCCAAGACCTGCTGGGGCTTTAACAAGGCAACCTGCACTTGGAACGGATGTAAGTTCAGGCATGCCTGTTCGAAGTGCGGAGGGTCCCACCTGGTCTCCAGCTGCCAACAAGGCAGTGAGAGAGGGGGACCGACTGGGGGTCAGTTCTATGGGCAGCCCTTTTGGGGTACCCGGAGGAGACAAGGCAGGGGGTGAGGAGGCAGCTACAGAGGGCAGCACTACACATCCAATGGCTGGCATCAGTGAGGAACCAAGGAGAGGACAGTGGGGGTACGCTCTGGCATGTACATTCATCTCCCTCACAGTGGTGAAGGAGTGGACCATGGGCTACTTGAATAAGGATGCAGCAGAGCTGCTCAAGGAGGATTTCTGGGTGGGTTTCCCACTAGGTTTTCAGGTGTGAAGGGAAAAGATGTGAGCTAAGAATCTTGGGTCGGTGAGGGGGAAGGAGGGAACAGTAGGGGCTAAGATTGACAAGAAGATCAAGGCAGGCCGGGAAAAGGGGCCACTGGCCCCCCTGTGCAATCATTTCTGAGTTTCCCAATTGGGCATTGTGCCCAAGAAGGTGGAAGGAGAATTCCTCCTGATCCACCACCTATCCTACCCTGAGGGTTTGTCAGTGAACAAGAGCATACCAGACCATCTGAGGGCAGTGTCATACGCCTCATTAGAGCAGGCAAAAATTCTCATCAGGGTGATCGAAGGGGCATGACTAGGCCAGCGGATTGCAACCTGTTTGGTTTCCAATTCCAAGGAACATATATTTTGACAAAATCATGCCAATGGAGTGCTCGGTGGCCTGCTTCACCTTTGAAGCATTCAGCACCTGGGTGCAGTGGGTATTTGGGGCTAAGTACGGGTACTGGAAGATAGTGCATTACCTGGATGATTTCCTCCTCATTGGAGAGTCAAGAGAGGAAGCACAGAGGATGTTGCAAGATTTCAAAGGGATGTGCCAGCGGATAGGGATACCACTGGCAAAGGACAAAATGGAAGGCCCTGCCTAGAAATTGGAATTCTTGGGCATAGAGGTGGACATGGAGGGGGGCTGTTTCAGGTTGCCCAGGGAGAAGGTGGTGCTCCTTAAGGGTCTGCAGACCCAGGTGACAGGGAGGAGGAGGGTGCCGCTAGTACAGACGCAGCCACTGCTGGGGCACCTTAATTTCACCTGTAAGGCCATCAGCCCAGGCATGGCATTCACAAGGAGGTTGGGAAGGGCCATGGGGAAGGCTAAGCAGCCGCACCACTGGGTAGAAGTGTCAAAAGGGGGTGTGGGAGGATTTCCAAGTATGGGCGGAGCTCCTTGACAGGTATAATGGAATGACATTTTGGCAGGATGAGTGGGAGCGGAATACGGACTTGGAGTTATACATGGATGAATCGGGCATCCTGGGGATGGGGGCATACTTCCAGGGGGAATGGATGTTGGAAGCATGGCCTGAGCAGTGGAAGGAGTAAGGGATATTGAAGGACATCACATTCTTGGAGATATTCCTGATATGGGTGGCCATGGAAGTGTGGGGCTCCAGTATGAAGGGGAAGTGGAAATAGCCAGAAAAGCTTTGAGATACTAGCCCACAAGGGGAGAACCCACTCTGTTATCGCAGGCTGGAGGAGGGGCAGTGGAAGAAGGTAAGGGGAGCAGGGGAAGGAAATGGGGAAGGTGGGATACATGGGCTGGGGTCAAGGAATCCAGGCATGGCATTAAAGCGGGGAGGGGGGATAGGTCCAGGCGCCGGATTCAGAAGTGTCTGGGCCTGGAGGGCAAAAGCCCAGGTAGGTGAAACTGGCCTGGTTCTTCTGTGGAGGAGGGGGCTGGACTCACAGTGTCTGGACCAGAAGAAGGAAGAGGTTGGAACCAAGACATTTGAATGAAGTATTAGTGTGTGGAATTTGAAGTAGTAGTAATATTTGTGGATGTAAATATTGTTTGTGCCAAAATAAATATTGCCAATGAGCAACCAACAGTGAAATAAGTGTAGCGTCCTTCATTCCTGGGAGGGGTTCAGGGGACAACTCATTCAGTGTCATACCACTACTGTGTAATTGCATTAAAGAAGTATATTAAAACTGGGGAAAAAAGTGATATGAGACTGAGCAAGTCAATGTTCCTGGGGTGGGCAAAAAACAAATGCGTTAAACAATTAAAAAGCTATGAACACTAAAACAGCACATCATAAGATTGCTACAGTGGTGCATTACTATGTTGGAATACTTTTACATTACGTGCGTCTTGAAAAATTCCTCACCCAACCCCTTAATAAAGGTGAGCAGAAAAAATCAGGAACATACTGTATGTAAAACTAATATTAAGCAGAGTGTGTGATTCACAGTACTGTTCCATAAATAAAAAAGTAACATCTCATTACACATAACAAACATTTTAAATACAGTCATATAATGCTAACAGCAATAATATTATTCAAGAAAATATGTGTTGTTAGTAATCTGATCATTAACACTGTTTCATAAGAATTATTAATAAGAAAATCTAAGTAAACAATCACAATTCACATATTAATAAAAATAGTAGATACTTACTAAATATTAAACAAATAAACCTTTTCATAAAACATCAAAATACATTAAATTCAGACACTGCAGTAATAACGTGTAAAAAACTTCTGCTGTAACTATGTGCAACACAAAAAAGGATATACCTATGAAGTGCCACATAACTGCCACCATTGTTAGAAACGTTTATATTACAGTTGTCACACAAAGAAACAGTACTGAGACATTACAGAGATATACATAATAGTAGCATTTTTTTTTAACTTTTAATACATACACAATATTAACAATAACTATTTTTCTAACCATCCATATCATAGGCCTACATACAGTGTCTTTTTTCCACAAGTAAGTAAAATTGGCAGAAAATATGCCACCTCAATTGGACAGTATACAGGTATCAGCGAAATACATGCTGTAGACATAGAATATTCAGCATTTCCTTACTGTGCTTGGAAAGTATTACAGAACAGTACGTGTGCAAACACATACTAAGCTGTAGTGGAAGCTTTGTTGCACAATCTCTTGTCCTGCATTACTAGGCAGATGTGAGGCATGCATATAGTGCACATAATGAACAGAGAACATTGCCAACCAACAAGCATAGTCAAGTTTGTCAATGTATGTAAGGTGCACAGTATTACCAAACAATGGTGTGACAGCAATAAAACCACATTTCATGTTACATGCTGCAGCAATGCAGAAATGAAAAGATCAGTACAGCAGAATTGCATACTACTGAGATATCTATGTGCAAGTAATAAGACTACTCCACAGTCAGAACAACTGTTGTATGTAATGTGACCAAGCAGACTGCCCACACTGATTAAGGTCCACTTAGGCTGTACTGAAGCTAAAATCACAGCAACATCTACTTTCACTGTTGGCATCATAAATACCTGTATCTACATAGTCTATTACTGCAACAATTCATAAAGTGATATAAAAAGAGCCGCACATGTCCAGGGAGGTTATGCAGTACACTCTTATGACTACAACAGTGTGTCAAACAGAGTTAAATGAGATTTACATGTACTACTCTTCTGCCCAGTGAAGGTCATTGTAATTTTTGAGAACCAGGACATAAGCATCTTTCAAATTATGAGGCAATCTCTGTTTAAAAGTGCTCATGTAGTCAATGCATTCCATCCAGCCATTGCTGTACCTGAGCCATGTAACATAATGTCCTGAATGAACAGATGCTCCATGGTAAACTATCACAGCCTGAGTATCAAAACATGCTCCCACGAATTGTACTCTTCCAGCTACAAAATCAGTGATCAGTGTGTCAACTCATAGTCCATTTGCATCAAATCTCCGTACGACTAAAAGAAGATACTGAGAAGAGGTTACATAGATACATAGATACATAGATACATAGATACATAGACAGTGTTGGCAGATAAGGGCCTATGGCCCACCTAGTCTGCCCATTTGAGCTTGTAAGTTCAGTTTGTTTTCCTAGAAGTCTATTTCCCCTTACCCCTGACCTCTAGAATTCCTTTATGTCTATCCCATGCATTCTTAAATCCCGTGATTGTTTCAGCTCCCACCACTTCCTCTGGCAGGGTGTTCCACTTGTCCACCACCCGTTCTGTGAAGAAATTCTTTCTCATGTTTCCTCTGAATCGTCCTCCCTCCAACTTCATCCCATGCCCTCTAGTCCTGAAACATCTTTTTCGCTTAAAATAGTGTTTTCCTGCACCTGTTCCTCCCTGTAAGATACTTGTATGTCTATCATATCCCTCTCTCCCTCCTCTCCTCCAGGAGTACATGTTCAGTTCCTTCAACCTGTCTTCATAGGACTTGTGATGCAACCCATGCACAATCTTTGTTGCCCTCCTCTGAACCTTCTCTACCCTGTCTATGTCCTTACGTAGGTATGGTCTCCAGAACTGTACATTGTACTCCAGGTGGGGGCCTCACTAGTGTCTTATATAGCGGAATTATGACCTCCTTTTCCTGCTGGTGATGCCCTGCCTATACATCCCAGCATCCTATTTGCTTAACCTGATGCCTTGTCACACTGTTTCCCTACCTTGGGGTTATCAGGATGACAACCCCAAGATCCCTTTCCTGCTTGGTGCATGCTATATCCTCACCCCCAACTGATATATTGTGCCAGGGTTTTGTGCCCCATATGCATTATCTTGCACTTCTTTGCATTGAATTTCAACTGCCAAACCCTTGACCATTCTTCAAGTTTCTGCAGGTCCTTCTCATTCTGTCTACACCCTCTGGTGTGTCTACTCTGTTACAGAGCTTTGTGTCATCAGCGAACAGTGAAATTCTGCCTTCTAGATCCTGTGCAATGTCACTGATGAAGATGTTGAATAGGACCGGTCCCAGCACTGATCCCTGTGGTACCCCACTGGTCACTCTTCCCTCTGTGGAGTGTCAGCCATTTACCACCACCCTCTGTGTCCTGCCCAGCCAGTTACCTACCCACCACACTACTGTCCTGCCCACACCCATATTCCCCAGTTTGTGTAATAGTCTTCTATGTGGCACAGTGTCAAAGGCCTTGCTGAAGTCCAGATAGGCCATGTCCACTGCCCTCCTGATCCACCTCCTAGTCACCCAGTCAAAAATTCAATGAGGTTGGTCTGACATGGCCTCCCCTGGTGAAACCATGCTGCCTTGGGTCCTGTAGTCCATTGACAACCAGATGTTCCACCAATCTCTCCTTCAGTAGTGCTTCCATGATCTTTCCCACTACCGAGGGTGAGGCTGACTGGTCTGGAGTTCCCTGCTTCCTCTTTGTTCCCACTTTTGTATAAGGGACTACATCTGCTGTCCTCCAGTCTTTGGGTACCTCCCTGTTTCCAGTGATTGGCTGAACAGGATAGCAAGAGGTTCAGCCACCACCTCTCTTAGTTCTTTAAGGACCCTGGGTGCACCTATCTGGCCCCATTGCTTTATCAGCTCTTATTACTTCCAGTTCCTTCAGGACCCTTTCTCGTGTAAAGGGACTTGTGTCCATTTCTGCACCATTCTCACCCTTGTTCTCCTTCAGACCCATTCCCCCTCTTCCTTAGTAAAGACTGAGCAGAAATACCTGTTCAATATGTCAGCTTTACTGTTGTCATCCTCCAAGTGCTTCCATCCTCCCCTTCAGTCTCACTATCCCTCCTTTGTCCTTCTTTTTTCCTTATGTACCTGTAAAAGGTTTTGTCCCCTTTAACCACTGATTTTGCAATGTGTTCTTCTGTCTGAGCTTTGGCTTCCCTTACTGACTTCCCTGCCTCCTTTGTTTCTCCTGGTACTTCTCCCTATCCCCTTCTGCCTGTGTCTTTTTGTATTGCCTGAATGCAATCTTTTTGGCTTTCACTTTCTTTGCTACCTCTTTGGAAAACCATAATGGTCTCCTCTTTCTTTTCCTCTTGCTAACCTGCTAAGGCATATGGACTGAAGGCACTCTCCTCCACACTGGCTACACCTCCAGCCACACTCTGCATTCCTGAGCAGTTCTCTGAATTTAACAGAATGTGCCTGTGGAACATAAAATTAAATCCACAGTATGTTTTCTGTTACTTCTTTGTGTGAATATCGACAAGACAGGCTAGTGTACTTTGTCACATACGTGATAGTAAAGTACTGTCGCATTGAAATCTCATCTGATTCCAAGCTGTTAATGATAGCCATCATAAACTCAGTTACATCTTGCTGAATGTTATTAGAGAATGTTTGATGTCCATCATATCCACCCAACACAATCCGTAAGGGTGTTGTATACTATTGTCTGTATACTATTGTCATGTTTATCACTATCATTCACAACTTGCTTTAGTGACTAAGACAGTGGTGTGTCATGCAAAGATTTGATAGTGGCAACAAAGTGAGATGTGGAGAAATGCTTGCATTGCCGAGTTTGCATAGCAGTTTACTCCAGTGCTATTGTCAAATGCAGGGACAATAGCTATCCCAAGCACCTTCTTCCATGGAGGAGAGCTTGTCTGTCATTGAGTTGTGGATTCCTTCTTTGTGCTGCCTGCATTCAATGTTGGTCTGTCTGGTAACTCTTTTTCATGCAAGAAACTGTCACTGTAGCATTGCAGTCTGTCACATTCATGGGTAGCAGTATAAGAGGCAATGCCGGCTGATGTAGAGTACATAGTCTGTTGTACTCAGTGATACATTGTCTGTCAGCACGTATTTTATGTGCTGCTATGCAGATGATATACAAGCCAGATAAAGTCATAGGAACACAGAAACATAGACTTTGACGGCAGATAAGGACCACTTGGCCCACTCAGTCTGCCCATTTCTCTACCTATTGGATATGCTGCAGATTCTAGTTAACCAAAAGCCTACTTCCAACCCCCCACTATATTTGCCTTATGTCTGTCCCATGCATGTTTAATTCCCCACTGTTTTAGACCCCACAACTGCCCCAGAAAGGTGGTTCCATGCGTCCACCACTCTCTCCATGAAAAATTATTTCCTCACATTACCACTGAGTCATCCCCCCACGATCATTAAATTGTGCCCCCTTGTTCTTGCACATTTATTTTCTAAAATATGCTACCCTCCTGGACTTTGTTGATTCCCTTGAGGCACTTGAAAGTTTCTTTCATGTCCCCACTGTACCTCCTCTCATCAAGGGTATACATATTAAGCTCTCTCAGTCTCTCTTCATATGATTTCTGATGCAGACCCTGCACCATTTTAGTTGCCCTCCTCTGGACTGCTTCCATCCTGTCTATGTCCATGCGTAGATGGGGTCTCCAAAACTGCACATAGTACTCCAGATGGGGTCTCACCAACTGTCTGCACAGACGGATAACCACTTACCTTTTTCTACTTGTAATGCCCTTCCTATGTATCCCAGTATCCCCCAGCTCTCCTTACTGATTTTTTACATTGTTTACCCACCTTTAGGTCATCTAATATGACTACCCCCAGGTCCCTTTCCATTATTGTTATAATTAGTACCTCCCCTGCCATTGTGTACTCTTCTCCTGGGTTTTTGTTTCCCAGGTGCATTACTTTGCACTTCTTTGCACTGAATCTAAGTTGCCATACATCTGACCATTCCTCCAACTTTGCTAAGTCCTTTCTCATCCTTTCTACCCCCCCTTGTGTATCAACTCTGTTACAAATCTTTGTGTCATCTGCAAAGAGGCATAACTTTCCTTCCAGACCCTCTGCAATGTCTCCTATAAAGATGTTAAAGAGGACTGGACCCAGTACTAAGCCCAGAGGTACTCCACTAGTGACCCCACTTTCTTTGGAATGAATTACATTCACTATTTATTCTGTGTCCTGTTGTGCAGCCAATTTTCTACCCAGGCTACCACCCTGGGACCCACTCCCAGGCTGGCTAACTTGATTATTAATCTTTTGTGCAGGACTGTGTCAAATGCCTTGCTAAAAACTAGGTAGGCCACATCCACAGCCCCTCCCCAGTCCCTTCTGGCTCAAGACTGCACCATCAATAATGTCAACAACATGCAGAGTAATGATTTCTTGACCTTGTCTCTACAACATAATGCTGTTAAATTCAGCACACTGCTTCAGTCGAGGCATAAGACACACACATTCATGCACATCAAAGTGCAACATAGCTCATGCCATCTTTGAAGATGCCAGTGCCTATGTTGACCATTGCTAAGTCCAAACTTAGGCTTTGTGACTTGTGTATGGACACAGCATATGCAACACACACGGGAAACTGTTTCCTGGTTACGTATATGTCTTTCACGATCTGAAACTTTACAGTCATCCTGGAAATGGGTAAAGGCTGTTCAATGTTGTCAAACTTCACAAGTGCCTCTATGAATGTCTTCTGTACAATGCACTGAAAGTCAATTACGGTATATGTCAGTCAGTTGTTCCACTCCACAATCCATACACCATTCTGGGGGAGCATAGCTCCCCTATGGATGCACCCACAGAGGAGACTAAGGAGGCTGAGGACAGCTGTCACAAGGGAGGCCCACAGGAAGGAGGCAGAGGACACCACAAGGAAAGGAAGCAGCTACTGGTGGGGGACTCAATTATTAGGGGGATAGAACTGGGAGGAGCTGGGAAAACTGAAGTAAGGTGCCTGCCTGGTGCCATGGCTTGGAGGGACAGGCATCCTCAGGATCACGACAACAGCTGCAAGGGACTTGAGCTGGACGTAATTGTCCACCTAGGGACAAATGACTTGGCTCATCATGAGGTTAGAGCAGTGCAGGAGGACATAGCAGAGTTGGGGAGGGGCCTAAGACAAGTAGCACACACAGTATCCTTCTCAGAGGTGCTGCCTGTCAAAGGCATGGGTGAGGTGAGCGTAATTGGCACCATGCAGTTTAATGAATGGTTGAAAAAATGGTGCGGAGCACAGGGGTTTGGCTTCATTGGGGACTGGGGTTCCACCTGGAGGGACAACTTCCTATACTGGCAGGATGGTCTGCATCTGTCCAGGAAGGGAACAAGTCTTTTGAGCAATCGGTTTAAATGCTTCATTGGCAAGCCTTTAAACTAGTCAAAGGGGGGGGGCACTGACAAGCAGCAGAAAAACCCCAGCCTCTCCCCACAAAACAGGGTACTAAATGAGAAAAAGACCAAGGTAGAACAGTCAGTGGGGAATGCTGCAACAGAAGGTAAAGCCATCAAAAAATGGAGAGCAATGAGTACCAATGCCCATAGTCTAGGTAACAAGCTTCCTGAATTAGTGGCCTTGATGGAGGAGGAACATCTGGATAGCGTGGCAGTCACAGAAACATGATACACACAAAACCATGACTGGGATGTAAACATACCAGGATACACTATCTACAGGAGGAATAGGGAGGGTAAAAGAGGAGGAGGAGTAGTTCTTTACATAAAGGAAGGAATAAAAGCAACAGAACAAAAGGGTAAACAGGGAGGAGAAGAAGCACTGTGGGTAAATTTGGAGACAGGCAATGGCACCACAATCCGCACAGGGGTTGTATACAGACCCCCTTCTCAGGGGGAGGAAATGGACAAGGAAATGATAGAAAGTATACTTAGAATGGCAGAAAAAGGGGAGATACTGCTGATGGGTGATCTGAATATGCCAGATGTTAACTGGAGTGCAGTTGCAGCTGCCACTTCGAAGAGTGCAGTTATTCTAGATGCCCTACAGGGGGCATGCCTTAGACAACTAGTACTGGAGCCCACTCGAGAGGGAGCAATATTAGACTTGGTACTGTCAAATGGAGATGGAGAGAGGATCACAGATGTAGAAGTGGGTAGCCATCTGGGAACTAGCGACCATCGAACAGTATGGTTCACAATAAACACAGTAATAGAGTCAAGCCATACAAAGACAAAAGTACTGGACTTTAGGAGGGCTGACTTTGCCATAATGGGTGAGTGCCTAAGGAATGCACTAGCAAATGGGCAGGAAGGAGGGGTGGAAGAACAATGGGGAATAATAAAAACTGCCATCACAGAGGTAACAAGCCTTTGTGTGAAGCAAATAAACAAAACAAGACGATGTAAGAAACCACTATGGTTCTCAAAGGAAGTGGCAGTGAAGGTTCAAGAGAAAAGAAAGCATTCAGGAAGTATAAGGAATGCAGAAGGAGCAGGACAGAGAACTGTATCAGTTAAAGCAAAGGAGGCTGGGAAGGCAGTCAGAACAGCAAAGGCCCAAACTGAGGAAAAGATAGCCAACTCAGTTAAGAAGGGGATAAACCTTTATAGGTACATCAGGGAGCGAAGGAAGACCAAGGTAGGGATAGTGAGGCTTAATAAAGGGGAGGGAGGGTGGGCAGAGGGAGACTGTGAAAAGGCAGAGATACCAAACAAATATTTTGCTCAGTATTTACGAAGGAAGAGGGAGATACATAAAACAAACAGTAGTAACACTCTGGATACAGAAGTTGATACCAGCCCATTTACAGAAGAAAGGGTTCTGAAAGAGCTCTTAAACTGAAGGTGGACAAAGCAATGGGGCCTGATGGGATTCATCCCAGAATTCTAAAAGAACTAAGGGTAGAACTAGTGACACCACTGACTACCCTTTTAACAAATCATGGGAGGATGGGGTGGTACCGAGGACTGGAGGAGGGCAGATGTGATTCCCTTCACAAAAGTGGGAGCAAGGCAGAAGCAGGAAACTATAGACCTGTTAGTTTAACCTCAGTGATAGGGAAAATGATGGAATCACTTCTAAAGGAAAGAATTGTCAGTATCTAGAGGCCAGAGGGCACAGGACCCTAGGCAGCATGGATTCACAGGGAAGGTCATGCCAGACGAATCTGATAGATTTCTTTGACTGGGTGACCAAAGTAGTAGATCAGGAGGGCTGTGGACATGGCCTACCTAGACTTTAGCAAGGCATTTGACACAGTCCCACACAAAGATTAATATACAAGTTAGCCAGCCTGGGAGTGGGTCCCAAGATGACAGCCTGGGTGAAGAATTGGCTGGAGAATAGGACACAGAGAGTTATAGTAAATGGAGTCCACTCAGAAGAAAGGAGGGTTACTAGTGGGTACCACAGGGTTCAGTATTAGGACGTCTTCTTCAATGTCTTTATAAGCGACATTGCAGAAGGACTGGAAGGAAAAGTATGTCTCTTTGCAGATGACACTAAGATCTGCAACAGAGTTGATGCACAGGGTGGGGTGGAAAGGATGAGAATGGACTTGGCAAGGTTAGAGGAATGGTCAAATGTATGGCAGCTTAGATTCAATGCTAAGAAGTGCAAGGTAATGCACCTGGGAAACAAAAACCCAGGGGAAGAGTACACAATGGGGGGTGAGATACTAACAACAATAAGAATGGAAAGGGACCTGGGAGTAGTCATATCAGATGACCTAAAGATGGGCAAGCAATGTGAGAGGGCAGCAAGGAGGGCTGGGGGATACTGGGATGCATAGGGAGAGACATCACCAGTAGAAAACAGGAAGTTATTATCCCTCTGTACAGACAGCTGGTGAGACCCCATCTGGAGTACTGTGTGCAGTTCTGGAGACCAATCTCGAAAGACATAGACAGGATGGAAGCTATCCAGAGGAGGGCAACTAAAATGCTGCAGGGTCTGCACTGGAAGTCGTATGAAGAGAGACTTAAGGAGCTTAATATGTATAGCCTCGAGGAAAGGAGGGGAGGGGACATGATAGAAACTTTCAAGTACCTCAAGGAATCAACAAAGTCCAAGAGGGTAGCATCTTTCAAAAAGAGGTGTGCAAGAACAAGAGGGCACAATTTGAAGATGGGGGAGCAGCTCAGAGGTAATTTAAGGAAGTATTTTTTCACAGAGAGGGTTGTGAATGCATGGAACGGCCTTCCGGAGGAGGTTGTGGAGTCAAAATCAGTGGGGGAATTCAAGCATGCATGGGATAGTCATAAGGCAATTCTGGGTGGTGGGGGTAGGAAGAAGTAGGCTGCTGGTTAACTAGGATCTGCAGCTTATCCAGTAGGTAGGGAAATGGGCAGACTGGGTGGGCCAAGCGGTCCTTATCTGCCGTCACATTCTATGTTTCTATGTTTCCATGTTCTATGTCCCATTGCACCATTCACCATGCCACGCTCTACATCATGATTTCGATGTAGCATGATGCGTGCATTCATGCACAGAGTTAGAACTGCTTCTAATCCAGCTGCACAAGACACATCTGATTTTGGCTCAGACAATCATTTAATCAGCTTTTCTACCAGATTCCGGCTCAAGACTGCACCATCAACAGTGTCAACAGCATGCAGAGTAATGATTTCTTGACCCTGTCTCTACAGCATAATGCTGTTAAATTCAGCACACTGCTTCAGCCGAGGCATAAGACACACAACTGGAGCAGATTCTGAGTACACATTGCTGGAAATATCACATGCAGCAGTAAAACTGCACTCAGTGCTGATACACTGTGTGTTCAACAGAGAAATATTCTGTTGTGTCAATGATCCAATGCAAGCCTGATCCAAAAGTATCTTGTACACAAGGACACGGCTCTGTCGCATGTTTTCATATAGCTCAATGTAAAGGAACAACTCCCAAAGATGTATTCCTCCAATGCATCCTATTGTGTTTTTTGCTTGCATCACAGTCAGTGCTGTAAAGACATGCTCTCCATTCACAGGTGCAAGTTGCAGAAGGTCCCCAAACACAACAACACTCTTTCCACCAAATGGCTGATCATCATCAGTTCCAAGTATCTCTTGGAGATGCAGATGGATACATGCAAGCATGACATTCAAGACCATACTAATCTTATTGATCAGGCATTTCATCTTGACAAAAATTGGTCACAGCTCAGATGCCACCTCACAGGAAAGTTTATGGTGCTCTCCTGTTTTGCCATGCTGTACAGGTAGCATAAACAACTGGTGTAGAGTTACACCACCAATATTGTATGCTGCCAAACTTGTAGGAGCAGTTACAGCTACAGACATCACTTCTCCTGTATGTTTACTTATCTCCGATGTAATAGCTTCGATAACAAAACTCTTGCCTGTGCCAGCAGAACCACTAACAAACATTACAATTGTTCATGCTTTCCACATGTACATTGTTTCTTCTCATGAAGGATCCCATGTCTTACAGCTTCAGTGACAGCATCATAATCATCAAACTGCTGCTTATTCAACTGGTCAGTCAGTACAGTAGGATCTTCTGCCGCATGGGAATAATGTTCCATGGCACTTTCAACTTCACTCATGAGAACCTCAGGATCATTCATTGGTAGAGGAGCTCCAAGAGTACCTTCTCCTTCAGGATCCATGTTTTCCTGATAATTTACTGGGGTGTTTTCCTCAAGCTGTTTCTTAGCTTGTTCTATCTGCTCCTTCTCTAATTCCAGTCTATGAATGTATGTTTCAGACTGTTCACTCTTGAAGGTCTCATATGTAAGGTAGAACTAATCCTCATATGTTTCTCAGTCTCCTTTCAGTGTCCTGTCATCCTTCCATGGCTTAAAAAGGAACATTAGAGCAAAGTAATAATGCTCCTTGCTGTCAGTTGTAAAGAGACTTAGTTTACAATGGTCAATCAGCCATGGTTTCTTCCTTTTAGCAAAACACCCATCAAAGTCTCTGACTTTGTAAATCTCTCAAGTCTTATCAGGTGCTACATCAGTCTTGTAGTTGTACCACTTAGCAACATGGTACAGATGCATGTCATCCATCACCATAGCCCAATTTGGGTAGTACGTATCAATCAGGTTATTCTTCAAAATATTTTTTGATGAGGTGAAGTTCATAGCCAGTTCTTCAATCGCATCATGAGCATTCAAAACAAGTTTTCATTTACATAGATACATAGATACATAGACAGTGTCGGCAGATAAGGGCCTATGGCCCACCCAGTCTGCCCATTTGAGCTTGTAAGTTCAGTTTGTTTTCCTAGAAGTCTGTTGCCCCTTACCCCTGACCTCCAGAATTCCTTTATGTCTATCCCATGCATTCTTAAATCCTGTGATTGTTTCAGCCCCCACCACTTCCTCTGGCAGGGTGTTCCACTTGTCCACCACCCGTTCTGTGAAGAAATTCTTCTCATGTTTCCTCTGAATCATCCTCCTCCAACTTCATCCCATGCCCTCTAGTCCTGGAACATCTTTTTGCTTAAAAATAGTGTTTTCCTGCACCCTGTTCCTCCTGCAAGATATTTTTATGTCTCTATCATATCCTCTCTCCCTCCTCTCCTCCAGGGAGTACATGTTCACTTCCTTCAACCTGTCTTCATAGGACTTGTGATGCAATCCATGCACCATCTTTGTTGCCTCCTGAACCTTCTCTACCCTGTCTATGTCCTACGTAGGTATGGTCTCCAGAACTGTACACTGTACTCCAGGTGGGGCCTCACTAGTGTCTTGTATAGCGGAATTATGACCTCCTTTTCCTGCTGGTGATGCCCCTGCCTACATCCCAGCATCCCATTTGCTTTACCTGCTGCCTTGTCACACTGTTTCCTACCTTGTGGTCATCAGAGATGATAACCCCAAGATCCCTTTCCTGCTTAGTGCATGTTATATCCTCACCCCCCAACTGATATATTGTGCCAGGGTTTTTGTGCCCCATATGCATTATCTTGCACTTCTTTGCATTGAATTTCAACTGCCAAACCCTTGACCATTCTTCAAGTTTCTGCAGGTTGCTTCTCATTTTGTCTACACCCTCTGGTGTGTCTACTCTGTTACAGAGCTTTGTGTCATCAGCGAACAGTGAAATTCTGCCTTCTAGGTCCTGCACAATGTCACTGATGAAGATGTTGAATAGAACCAGTCCCAGCACTGATCCCTGTGGTACCCCACTGGTCACTCTTCCCTCTGTGGAGTGACAGCCATTTACCACCACCCTCTGTGTCCTGCCACCCAGCCAGTTACCTACCCACCACACTACTGTCCTGCCCACACCCATATTCCCCAGTTTGTGTAATAGTCTTCTATGTGGCACAGTGTCAAAGGCCTTGCTGAAGTCCAGATAGGCTATGTCCACTGCCCTCCCTGATCCACCTCCCTAGTCACCCAGTCAAAAATTCAATGAGGTTGGTCTGACATGACCTCCCCCTGGTGAAACCATGCTGCCTTGGGTCCTGTAGTCCATTGACAACCAGATGTTCCACCAATCTCTCCTTCAGTAGTGCTTCCATGATCTTCCCCACAACCGAGGTGAGGCTGACTGGTCTGTAGTTCCCTGCTTCCTCTTTGTTCCCACTTTTGTATAAGGGGACTACATCTGCTGTCCTCCAGTCTTTGGGTACCTCCCCTGTTTCCAGTGATCGGCTAAACAGGATAGCCAGAGGTTCAGCCACCACCTCTCTTAGTTCTTTAAGGACCTGGGGTGCACCCATCTGGCCCCATTGCTTTATCAACTCCTATTACTTCAGTTCCTTCAGGACCCTTTCTGGTGTAAAGGGACTTGTGTCCATTTCTGCACCATTCTCTCCCTTGTACGCCCTTCAGACCCATTACCTCGTCTTCCTCAGTAAAGACTGAGCAAAATACTGTTCAATATGTCAGCTTTACTGTTGTCATCCTCCATGCAGCCCCATCCTCCCCTTCAGTCTCACTATCTCTCCCTTTGTCTTTCTTTTTCCTTATGTACCTGTAAAGGTTTTGTCCCTCTACCCACTGATTTTGCAATGTGCTCTTCTGTCTGAGCTTTGGCTTCCTTACAGACCTCCCTGCCTCCCTTTGCTTCTCCTGGTACTTCTCCCTATCCCCTTCTGCCTGTGTCTTTTTTATTGCCTGAATGCAATCTTTTTGGCTTTCACTTTCTTTGCTACCTCTTTGGAAAACCATAATGGTCTCCTCTTCCTTTTCCTCTTGCTAACCTGCTTAATGCATAATTCTGTTGTTCTTGTAATCCCCATTTTAAATACTGCCCACTGTTCCTCAACCCTGATTCCTGTCCCATTCCCTTAATGCCTCTTTCAAGTATCTCCCATTTTCCCAAAGTCTGCCCCCCTAAAATCCAGGATACGTGTTTTTGTGTGGTTTGGTTATGCTCTTTCTGTGATTTCAAATCACAATGACTGGTGGTCACTGTTTCCCAGGTGCTCCCCCACTGTTACTCCCATCGCACTGTCCCTGTTGGTGAGCACAAGGTCCAGTATTGCCTTCTGCTGAGTTGGTTCCATGACCAGTTGCTTGAGGAAGGCACCCTGAAGGGAGTCCAGGATAAATCTGCTCCTAGTTGATGCTGCTGCTGGGATGCTCCAGTCCACGTCTGGAATATTGAAGTCTCCAACCAGTACTACCTCACCCTTGTCTGCCATCCTTTGGATGGCTAGCATGAGCTCCCTATCTGTTTCTTCCTCCTGGGCTGGTGGTCTATTGACCACACCTGTGCGGATGGCTGTCCCCATTTTCCTTTCCAGCTTAACCCACAGTATCTCTCCCCCATTTTGTTCCTCCTGGATCTCTGTGGCCCTTATGTCATTTTTCACATACCGTGCCACTCCTCCTCCCTTCCTGCCTGCTCTGTCTCTTCTGAATATGTTTTAGCCAGGTATGGCCATCTCCCAGTCGTGGTTATCATTACACCAGGTTTCAGTGATGGCCACAATGTCCAGGTCTGACTGCACCATGACAGCCTCCAGATCTTCCATCTTGTTGCTAAGGCTCTGGCATTTGCACATGGCTTTCCATGATTTGACCTCCCTAGACTGTTTCGCTGTTCTACTCAGCCCCTTCCTTGGTTGTCATTTATCCCTGGTTCTCCTTGCTGTCTGCCCTTCTGTCTGAATTTTGCCCTTTCTGCTTATCCACCTCTTGGGCACTAATCTCCATCTTGTGCACACTGCTTTACAGAGATAGCCACCTCTGGTTCACTGGTTCCACTGCTAGCTGTGGGGGTGCAGTAGTTACCCTCCTTGCTGGCCTGCCACCCCTTTGCTAGTTTAAATGCTTGTCAATGTAGCATTTAAACTTATCATTGAGTGCTTGGATTCCCCTCCAGGATGGATGCAGGCCGTCAGGCTTGAACAAACCTCCATCCCTCCAGGTGGGTCCCCAGTCACCAATGAATCCAAACCCTTCCTCACAGCACCAGTTCTTCAACCATGAGTTAAAGTTCCTGGTGCATGCACTCCTATGCTCTCCCTTGCCTCTCACAGGTAGTACTTCTGAGAAAGTGACAGAAGTAGCTACTTGCTTGAGACCCCTCCCCAGTTTCCTAAACTCTTGCTGAACTTCCTTTGGCTCCCCATTTGCCAGGTCATTAGTACCTAGGTGGATAATGACATCCAGCTCACCCTCCCATTTTGCCTTCCCAGTGATCCCCAGGATCTTCCTTCCATCCCTCCATGCCGTGGCACCTGGTAGGCACCTCACCTCCCTGTCCTCCCCCTCCTGTGTTCCTAGCTGAATCCCTCTTATGATGGAGTCCCTCACCAGGATTTGCTTCCTCCTCCTCTGGGGTCCACTGCTTTCCCCGCTGAGGTCACCTCCTTGGCTAACCTCCACATCCTTTCCTTCCACTTCTCTGGGTATCTCTATTTGGTTGCCCTCATTTTCCAGTGTGGCATATGAGTTCTTGAGTGGAATAGGATCTGGGATGTGCCTCTGCCTGACCACTCTAACCCTCCCTGAGCCCACTGTCATCCAAGTGCTCCTCGTTCTTGGCATCCTTTGAGGCAGTTGCATTGGACTGGTGGTCCCTGGATAGGGTGATGGTACTCCTGACCCAGTTTACTTCCACTCTGAGTCTGGCTACCTCCTCCCGCAGTCCAGAGATGCATGCAGATAGGGCAGCACCTCAGTGTCCAGAAGGTTCGCCTGGAATATGGCTGCCCCACAGCCACTGCATTGCACCACTCCCCACATTATACTGCAATTCCACTACTTGTCTGCTACTGAAGCTTTCCTAGTTCCCTTTTTTTAATTTACTGTCCTAAAATCCTGCCACTGATCCTCAGATAATTTTTTTAAAGAAAAAGAAACCAATAAATAAATAAATGAATCAAAACACTTGTCATGGAGGTGGGCTTCTTCCCTTATGCCCTCCTACTTCACACACCCTTACTATACCTCTGTGTTTAGCTCCTGTCAATCAGATTTAACAGGGCATATAATTAAGAGTTGGGGGAAGAGGAGGGAGGGGGTGAAAATTTGCAGCAATTAAAGACAGCACAGAATTACACCACCACTATGTTTTAAATTTTCAACAGCCCAAAAACAATTACAAGTAAAGACAACAAAGAAAGTATAGTGTCACTAAAAGCCCACAATCTAAGTTTAAAAGGAAAATAGCAATTACCAGTTACTCTAAAGCACTGAATTGAATATGTACCCTTCCTTCCCCTTCTGGCTTCTTCTGAGAAAATAAACTCTACTTGCTACTTCAACTCTGACTAAGCCCCACCTCCAGTTATCACGTAGCTGAGGTCAGAGGCCAGACAATTAACACCCTTCACCCAACTACAGGGCAGTCAGACAAGCCAAGATAAAATTTGCAGCAATTAAAGACAGCACAGAAGTACACCACCACTATGTTTTAAATTTTCAACAGCCCAAAAACAATTATAAGTAAAGACAACAAAGAAAGTATAGTGTCACTAAAAGCCCACAATCTAAGTTTAAAAGAAAAATAGCAATTACCAGTTACTCTAAAGCACTGAATTGAATATGTTTCCTTCCTTCCTCTTCTGGCTTCTTCTGAGAAAATAAACTCTACTTGCTACTTCAACTCTGACTAAGCTCCACCTCCAGTTATCACGTAGCTGAGGTCAGAGACCAGACAATTAACACCCTTCACCCAACTACAGGGCTGTCAGACAAGCCAAGATAAAATTTGCAGCAATTAAAGACAGCACAGAATTACACCACCACTATGTTTTAAATTTTCAACAGCCCAAAAACAATTATAAGTAAAGACAACAAAGAAAGTATAGTGTCACTAAAAGCCCACAATCTAAGTTTAAAAGAAAAATAGCAATTACCAGTTACTCTAAAGCACTGAATTGAATATGTTTCCTTCCTTCCCCTTCTGGCTTTCTCTTTGTAGTCAACATTAAGAAACCATACAGCATCTGACTTGCAATACAAGTGTGTCCCAATCAAACAATCACTGGCATGATATGCTTTGCACTCCCTGTGAGACAGTGTCCTTAATCCCAGTGACCAGAGCTGTGAGCTCAATGATCAGCTGGAAGTAGCTATATCTTCCCAAAGCTCAAGCAATCTGGTCTGCTCATGTTTCATGATGTACGATGTAACATACCACACAAGTGTCAGAGAGTTATCTGCCACAAACTGCACATCAATGTTTGCCTACCACATCAGGAGAAGAGAAAGGTTGTAGTCATTGATGAATGCCTCATTCTCATCTCTGGGTAACTCATACACCCTCTTAGTGGACTTTGCCTTGAGATGGTGATGCATGGCTGAGAACAAGTCATTCATGTGTACTTGCTGGCAGACACATCTAGGGAAACCAAATCGAAACCTGATGTACCATTCATTATGATTTGTTACTGGTCAACTACAGTACTTCTCACAAAGATGTCACCGAAACTTTTGCACCAGCTTCAAGAGTGTCAGACTGTCATACTTGTCAGGGATGTGGCAAGTGACATAAGGTTTGAATTAACTTCAGCACTTCAACTGCTTCATTCTCATCAATATGAGGAACATCTTTAATCCACAACAGCTCATGTATGTGTGATGCAACTCGTGCTTGATACTCTGTCCTACAAAAGTAGTGCGCATGTCATCCATCACTGTAGCCTGATTTGGGTAGTATATCAGGTTATTCTTCAAAATATTTTTTGATGAGGGGAGGTTCGCAGCCAGTTCTTCAATCTCATCATGAGAATTCAAAACACGTTTTCATTTTTCTTTGTAGTTAACATTAAGAAACCACACAGCATCTGACTCACCATACAAGTGTGTCCCAATCAAACGATCACTGGCCTTATATGCTCTACACTCCCTGTGATACAGTGTCTTTAATCCCATTGACCAGAGCTGTGAGCTCAATGATCAGGTGGAAGTAGCTACAGTAGTAGCCACAGACATTGCCAGCTATTTCCAGATATTTCATGAAATTTCTAGAGTTTCTCTTTGCTGCCCCTACTGTGGTAGTGCAGAAAGCAAGAGATTTCTCTACAAATATCGCAGAAATTTTGATAAATAGCTGGCAATGTCTGTGGCTACTACTGTACATCTTCCCAAAGCTCAAGCAACCTGGTTTGCTCATGTTTCATGATGTACAATGTAACATACCACACAAGAGACAGAGAGTTATCTGACACAGACTGCACATCAATGTTTGCCTGCCACATCAGGAGAAGAGTAGGGTTGTAGTCATTGATAAACACCTCATTCTCCTGTCTGGGTAACTCATACGCCCTCTTAGTGGACTTTGCCTTGAGATGGTGATGCATGGTTGAGAACAAGTCATTCATACGTCCTTGCTGGCAGACACATCTAGGGAAACCAAATTGACACCTGGTGTACCACTCATTATGACTCTTAACTGGTCGGCTACAGTACTTCCCACACAGATGTCACTGAAACGTATGTACCAGCTTCCAGAGTGTTCGACTATTATACTTGTCAGGGATGTGGCAAGTGACATAAAGTTGAATGAACTTCAGCACTTCAACTGCTTCATTCTCGGCAATATGAGGAGTATCTTTAATCCACAACAGCATATGTATGTGTGGTGCACCTCATGCTTGATACTCTGTCCTCCAAAAGTAGTGCTTATCTAACCCAAGGGGAGGATTGTCCTTTGACAAAATGAATGTCAATATCTTATGAAAATGATGGTGAAAATGTCGGGACACAGAAACTGGATTAAGTGAGCACATCTCACCAAGTGACATTGATGAAATGCCATTGACATCAGCAATGGCCCACCTCAAGAGCTCAACTAACTCATCCCACCTGTAGTCTGCACAGCTTAGAGTTACGAATCAAGTAGCTGCACCATACCCGCGCAACATAGTCATGACCTCCGAGTGTCTACGATACCAGTATTCTTTCATGCCACATAGTCTCGAGAGTATAGATGACAAATTCACCTGTAGTGTTTTGTCCTTTTCTCTCAGCCTTTGCAGAAACTCAACTGCTGTAATACCATCCAATGGGCTAGTCAGTCATAGTGTATGTGCAATGAATGCAAAACGGATATTAACATCACTCCCACAACAGGTGGAACAAATATTGTATGTTCCTATGAAATTTGTCATCCTTGTTTAACACACTCAATGTACAGTATTCAGCACCTGGAACACAAACCTCACGTTCATCCAGATGGCCGCCTGTTCCCTTAGATCTGGAAAACACTGTGCTTCAAGTTGTCCCTCCCATATGCTGACAGGGCTGCATTCAACCTGTTTCATCTGATACAGGTCAATGTTATCACCAATTGGATATCTGCCATGTAGAGGGCGACTTGTGTTACTGCTCATAAACATCTTCATGAGTTGCAACATCGACCTTCTCAATCATTGGCTTCCTAGTGTCCACTAGTCCAAATTGAACACTCATATCTGAGAGTTCATCTACATCAAGCTCATCATAGAAAGGATTATTGCTCTTCAGATAGTGTAGAGCACTTTTCACTTTCTGTACATTGACAACATCTTGCCAAATGTCCTTGGACTTTGTAGGTGCACTATTTACTAGTATAACAACATTGTTTTTCCTTTGAGTTTCTCTCCACATTCTCTTTCAGAGGAAGTGGCAAATACTTCACAGCCCCTTTCAGAGACTTGACAAGTTCTTTTTGGGGTACTTTACATGTTTTTGTGTTCAGGCATAGAATTGTCTTAAACGGTTTCATGGCTTGTATCGGTATCCACTCAAAGATATTCAGTGCAGCAATCTCAGTAGGTATGACATCTGCCTCCATATTGTTCAAAACAGATTTTGGTGGCAGAGTGTTACTTTTCACCTTTGTCAAACAGTAGTGACACATAATGAGCACTGGGTCCAAGTCAACGTCATTTTTTACTAGTAAGTAGGCTAACAATCAAGCCCACACGTCATTAAAAGTTTTAGTGTTTTCCAGATCAATTGTTATGGCCTGCAACCTGCAAAGTAGCCTGTGACATGAGACACACAAGAGTCAAACTTCTCTCTCTTACCCAGTTCAAACATGGCAATGGGTTTTTCCAGTGTTTTCAGTATCTCTGATTCACGAGAGTGAGACTACATGATACTGTGGCGGATGTGTCATCACAGGGTGCATCATAATGTTTACTGTTGCATTGCACATCCTGCATCACAAGTTTTGCAGCTTCCATATCTCCTGCTGTCAATGACTCATCAAGCTGTTTGTATACTGACACAGCTTTTCTCACCTGGTATATTTTGCACACAAAGCTGAGCATCACATGATTGTGTACAGCAATCATATGCATGTGATGAAATACACTCATGCACACACCACTATCTAAGCAAGACAAGGAATGTCCCAACAGCCCTCTATGCTTGAGAATTTCACAGAGATCAGTCTTATATAAGTTATATCTCTGTTTCATCTTCATTGCAAAAAGTTATTTACAAACTGCGTAACAGCATCAAACAAAACTTGGCTCAGATTGCAGGTGTCATCACAACCCCATGATGCACAACTTTTGGTTGGCGTCTCAGTTGCTGAGTCTGATTCATCATCTGTGACAATTAGTTATTAGCCATGTCACATTCAATACAGTACAAGCCTTGCCAACCTTGACAACAGAGAGTACAAGCTCCTTAGAAACTGGTATGTAAGACTCCTGCCACAAAACAGCCTCTGAGTGCTGTTTACATAGCTATATGCCTTGGAAGACTTCACAAAAGTTGCCTCTGTTGAGAGTGTCAACATTTTGGAGCCTACTGTGAACAGACTGCACTGTAGCAATGAAACATTCAATGTCTCTCATCATTTTGTTCCACAAACATGAAAGAACAGCAAGTGTCATATTCACAAATCTCCGAACTCTAAGTCGTAGTTTCATCAAGGACAGTTTAGTTTTTAGTTGTTTGCCTTGACGCCTCATTATGGTAGAAATAATCTGATCAATCTTAGCCTTTGAAGCTAACTTTCAGAAAAATGCTAACTTGCTAAGATGGCCACAAATAACAGAACTATGCTTCTGTTTATGGGCTGCAATAGAAATGTTTCAGCCTGTACAGCTCTGCTATGCTCCACAATCACAGCATCACGATGAGGAAGTGAATACTGTACATTTGTTTCTAAGCAAGAAACTGAGGCAGGCATCTCACAATCACCAGGAAACCTTTTCCTGTTAATAGACCTTGCACTGTCTTTTACTTTCCTTGTGGCATTTTTTCTGCCTACAGTACTTTTCATCAATTTAACATCACTCTTATACTTGTCCCAGATTTCCCAAGAAAGAGACTTACACAGTAGTGGTGGGTGCTCAGATCAGCCAATAGTTTATTCTTTTTATATATAGCCACAGATATCATAATTTCATTAAATTATATTTACAAACTTGAAGATCATTGGTCCTAACTTTTCCAATATCTTGGCAATTTTTGTACATTATTTTCCAGGTTATGTGCATTTCATTTTATACAGAAGTTCAACGCATTGATTATTCATTTCTTATGTATTCCTCTTCCTTCGTCTTCTCACCCCCCAGATGTAGAATCTGGGGGGTTCCTTCTCCTTCTTCTTCGGAGGTAACAGTGTGACACCTATTACCACATCTCTTCTCCTCTTTTTTTCTCTCCATTTGTGTGTGTTCTCCCCCCCCTCCCCTCCTGGCAGATCTTATAATCTTTTCACCACTATGCCATCTCCAGCTTGTATTGGATAGCGGCCTTCCCTTCCACTCTACAGGGACCTTTTCCTTGTTAACCAAGGCTCCTCCTCCAGTCTTTAATATTCCCCATGGTCTCTGAATTAAACAGGTTTGATAGGTGTACCTCATCCAGTCTATAGAACTTGTCTTCATGCTCTTCTATGCCCCGCCTAATGAACCTGTCCCCGTGGGTTATGAACCATGTGCCTATCCTTCTGTTCATTGTCCTCTTTACCCTGTCCATTGCAAGGTGGCTGTGTGCATGCCTCCATACCCTGTGGGGTACCGTGTCTGACCACATAAGGGTTACTTTTGGCCACCATTTCTTTATTATGCCCATATCATACTTAATCTGTAAATAAATGTCCAGCCATGGTCTGGATCCAATGTCATTGCCTCCCAAATGTATAATAATCATGTCTGGTGGTGGACGTCTCTCTCTCTCTCTCTCTCTCTCATGTCTCTCAATATCAGAAGCAGCTGGGCCCATTTCATGCCCCTGATGCCCTGCCATGTCACCCGGCATTGTCTGATATCTTGTATAGTTGTCTGCCCTCTTCCTTTTTGGATGCTCTCCTTTCTGCCCAATAAATGTAAGAGTGTCCACCTATCTATACCTCCAGCCTCCACCCCTTATCTGCTGAGAGATCAAAGCATGTGTGATTGATGAGACATTCTTGCTGCTCTCACTCTCTAACTGTATTCCTTTTTGTCACCCCTGACATGTTTGTCTTTTCAAACTACCCCCACCCCCAGCCCCCTCATAACCTATGGAGAAAAAGTTTGGAAAATTGTTTACTCATTAGTTTAATGGTCTTATATATCATTTATAACAGTCAGACTTCCACTGTCTGACCCTTTGCACCTGTGCAACTGACCCCTCTGCTGACGCCATCTGAGACACCCGCCCAATTCGGAATGAATGTGAGGAAAAATTCTTGGGGTTTTTCCCCAGAAATGCTACACATTTTTAAGCACCGCTGTCACCTGATAGCCTGTGTCTCTTTTCCCATCCCCGTGAATAAAGAACTGGACTACTTGGGGTGGATGCACTGTGGCGTAGGCCCACAATGCTTTGACCGGGCAGCTTGCTAGCTCCTCTTGTCTGTCTAGCCATACTTGAGCTCCCTCACCCTTTTGGTCTGTCTTTGATTTTCTGATCCTTATGTTAATTGAGTCCCCCTGCCAGGTAAGGTCCTTCTGTTCCAAACCACCCCCCAGGCTTCCCCTGTAGTGCCCTACTGCTTTGCTCACCCTTAGTGCTTTATAATACATTGCCTGTGTCCCATTGGGCTGCCCCCCCAGCCACCCAGTTTGTCATGCATCTGGATGCTGAGTTGGTTCCTCTGCATTTTGAGCATTCATGGCAGAATCTACTCTGCAGCAAGGAGTAAAAGTCTCAGTTGTAGCCCCAGCAACATTTTTGTATCAGTGGGGTCTTCTTAGTTTGCCCATCTGGTGTGGACTAATCCGTGACGTAATCTGTCCACAGATCCAGCTGTTTGGTATCTCACCTAACGTCTCCATAGGTGGCCATCCTTTGTCTGAAAAATTCATCATAATATAGCCACCTTACTCCTCCTTTGGCTTTTGCCCTCTGTATTATGAGCTGATAGGTTATCAAGAGGATCCCCAATTCAGGCGTCTTATCTAACACTATGGCTGCATACATGGCAAAGCCCACAGACCAGCTGTCCCATGTCTTGCCTTTGGTGAATTTGTCCTCTTCTTTCTTCCTTCCTGAGAAGGACCACTGCTGCTGCCAACTCTGCTTTCCCAATGCTCTCCTTCTCATCATATTTCAAAACTGCTTCTCTGCTTACCAGGGTGAAAATGTTTACGTATTCTCCCTTCCATATCTTTTCTTTTGTTGCCATGGGGACATGCTCACCTATTCTCATCCCTGGTGAACCAATGTCCTGAGCCCCCCCAGTAACATTCCAGCATCTGACATGCTCCCGGTTCCTGCCCCTTTCCCATCCCTGTCTTTATTTCTCCTAGGGCTTTTTCCAGCTGCCCTAGCCCATCTTGTCCCATGGCCATAATCACTTGTTCTACATATTCTTTTATGCTACTGCTCACATTACCTCCCACATTACTTGTTGTTAGGCTCAGTATTGCTTCGTTCGCTCCCCGGGGTCTGTCCTCCTGCTGGAGGTGGTGTTGCTGGTTCTGGTCCCAGCATCTCGGGCAGCAATGGGGCGATTGGGATGAGCATTGGAATCAGGATTTCAGGGGCCATTGGGGTGCTGGCATGGAGCTCGGGGCCCTTGGCTCTGGCCCTTCTTGGCTTGCCCATCTAGGTGGTGGCCTTTTTGGGCTGGGTGATCTCGCCGGCCTGTGCCTCCTGCCGCTGCTCCCTCCTATGACCCCTTTTTCACTTTCCCTTCAAATCCCTGTGCATCCAGATCCTTTACCAACTCCGATACCTTATTGGCCCTCTCAGCCAACTTGATGATAGCCTTGTAAGCTTCCTCCTTTCTCGGCTTGCTCTTTTTTGGTGCCATCATCCTCTGCTCTGGATCTTGTTCCTACTGCTAGTAAAATGATGCAGAAGAGAATGCACATGTTAATCAAGGGGGCCTTCCATCCCTTGTCATAAACAGTTCCTTTCTCTCTTTGTCATTAATGGGCCCACACTATGTCCCCCAATTCAGTTCCCCCCCAGCCATGGAGCCACCTTCCTCCATGGTCCATAACAAACCCATGGGGTTGGGTGCACAACCTACCCCTCTGTCACGCCTTCTTTCCCATTGTGTTTTTTTATTATTTATTTATTTATCTGTTGATTTATTTAGTTATTCAGGCTGTCCCTAGATGCATCGTTATGAGTATTCTAGTTTTTGTATATGTATTTCCCCAGTTTTCCTGAACCTCTCTGTGTCTCCCCCATCTCCAGACTCATGGTCTGGTCCAAAATGGCCACTGCACGTGCTTGTCGGTCTCATTTTCTTCCCTTGGCCCCTTTCTGCCCTTCATGTAGCACCTAAAACCTTTGTCTGTGTTTCTCGTTCCCCCCTCTTTTTTTTTTTAAATCTTCGCATTGCTCACTCCCTTTTCTGGGCCTTGAGGCCTTGCAGAATTCCCCCACATGGCCAACATGGCCATTTTTCTGTTTGCCACTGTCCGGCCTGCAGTCTGTGTGGCCTGTCCCTGCATTAAGCCTTGAGCCCTCCCTTTGCTTGTTGTACCATTGTGCCCCCAACCCAAACCCTTCTTTTCTTTTTTGCATTAGAAGCCTGCTGTACCAAAAAAACTCCCCTCTTCCCACAATTAAAGAAAAGGATTATGAGAAACCATGTGTAGTTGAAATGCCTGAAACCATTTTTGGGGAGCAGTTATGGGCAGTTTAAAAGGAGTAAGAAACCCCTTTTTATTTATCCTGCACATTGCTCCCTCATCCACATGGCCTTCACGGTGAAAACGCTGCATGTACAGGCCCCCCATGCTCCCAGTCTCTGCATGGCAGTGTGACAAGGCACGCTTATATTCCTAGTAGCGTTCCTTTTTGTGCCTGCTTCACAATTAGGCATGGTTTGCTTTTTTTTTTAAACTGCACGCCTGCCCAGATGGACATTTAACCATTCACCACACCCTTGATATGTTTTTGGTGGTCATCTGTTTCAGTTAGGAGAACCCCCAAGCAAGCTGCCAGCTAGGATACAAGCTTGGCCCATTCCCAGCCCCCCTGCCATCCTAGTAAATGCCCCTCTCCTCCTATGGCTTTTGCCCAAAGTGCTCTCCAGGAGAAGTGAGGTACCAATTTTAGCCCAAATGCAGCAACACCTCAGCCCTTGCTCCACAGTCTCTGCCTGTGTCTGAAGTGGGTTGTCCTCCCCCCCCCACTGCCAGCAGGCCTAGACTGCATGGTCTCTAGATAAAAGCTCCCCGGGACAGCTCACTCTTTTGGCAAAACCCCCTGCGCATAAGTGAGTGATGAAATGGCATGTAGCTCACTTCCCTCACCACCCCATGCTAGCAACACCAAGGGAACTGTTCCATGCAGTGGTAACTGGGCCCTCATCCTGGCCATGGCCCTTTTCTGCACTGTGTTGACTTCAAAACAAGAGAAAAGTTAACCACACAAAAAACCCCACAGATTATCTTTTTTTTTGTTAGGACTGTAGTGATGGGGCAGCATAAAAACCCCATGCCCCTGCACTCAGGCCACCAGCTCAATAAGAGTAAATGGGCTAACCCTCCCTGCAATATTAACAACACCCTCACAAATAATCACACAGGGAATGCAAACTACAGGGTTTAAAATACCAGCAGACCTGTTCTCAAGCAACAGTAAGAAAAATGCTCAGGCCATAACTCAAGACACCAGAGTAAATGGGCTAAAAAGAAACCCTGCAGTATTAACAACACCCTTACAAATAATCACACAGGGAATGCAAACTACAGGATTTAAAACCTCAGCAGACCTGCTTTCAAGCAACAGTAAGAAAAAATGCTCAGGTCATAACTGTGCCTATTCAAACATACCTGCCACGTGGTGTTCCAGAGAATTCCTTTGTTCTCACCAGCACCAGCTCCTGCTCCTCTGGCCTTGCGCTGGTTGTTAAATCCTGTTTTTTTTTTATTTAGTTTACCAGCTTACGTTAGTTATCGTGAGCCAGTATTGGGACCAAGGTTTGGTACTGGTTAAGCTAACTCAATCTTGAATAAATTGCTGATCTGATATGCTGCTCCCAGCTTTTTTAACAACTGGTGAGTAGCAAGCTAAAAAGAGGGCTCCTCCTCACTTGTGGCCCCTTAAAAGGCCAACACAGCCCCTCCTCTTCCTGCCTATCCTAGCCAATTGCTTGCTACTTCTAACCCCACAATAACTCCACCCCTTTGTGATGCCATCTCCTTATCCTCCTCCCCATCACCCCTTCTTTTCTTCTGAGTCACCCCTTAGCTCCTCCCCTTTTATTTATTTTCTTCATTTGGCCCTTCTTGGGTGGTCACCAGGACAACCTGATCTGCCCTTTAGAGGCAAACACCATTATCCCTTCTACACTTATTCTGTTGTCTATGTCTTGTAGGCATTCTCTCTAAAAAAAAACACAGGTTTCAGGCAATATAATGATACAGGATCACACACCTATAAAACAAAAGAAAAATGTTGTATCAGTCTCCTGTAGTCATAAACATTTTCCAAAAAACACTTCAAATAAATAACATCACAATAATATGTTACTGTGTTCATTAAGCTCATAAGTAACAACTACAATCTCTAAAGTTTTCAACATATGTGAACAAGCTCAGTTGAAATGCATAATGTTTTTAAAGCTTAAAATTTGTAACTGCAGCAGTGTTCAACTTGCATAAAAAATTGACCATTCAAATGTAATATGTTGTTGTGTCCCAAAAATGTTTTTTGTGGAAGTTTTTGAGCTACATGACCATTGTAACACACTATGTTGTTGAGGTCAAAAAATGCTACAACTGTAGTTTTCAAACTACATGACTAAGCCCATGACTGAGGACCACATAGTAAGGATTAGGAAGGAGGGGGGTTGGGTGGAAGCAGGGTGTGATAAGACAGAAGCACTAAATGAGTACTTCTGCTCAGTATTTACTGAAAAGAAGAGGGGGGTGACACCTAAGGGGGGAGAAATGGCAGAAACAGGAGGGGAAGTGGTGACAGATGGGGAAATCATGGAGGGCAGAGTTCAGAAGGGTTTGAAGGCACTGTGGGTGGACAAGGTGCCAGGCCCAGATGGCATCCACCCCAGGGTATTGAAGGAGCTGGCAGAGGTCCTTGCAGGACCTTTTGGCAGACCTATTTAATGCCTCATTACATTCAAGGTGTGTACCTCAGCACTAGAGGATGGCTCATGTGGTGCCCCTCCACAAGAGTGGACCCAAGGATGAACCAGGAAACTACAGACCAGTGAGCCTCACATCCATCGTGGGTAAGCTAATGGAGACTATCCTGAAGGAGAGGCTGGTGGCCCTCCTAGAGGCCAAAGGACTACAGGACAGCACACAGCATGGCTTCATATGGGGCAGATCCTGCCAAACCAACCTGGTGGAGTTCTGTTACTGGGTAACTAGGCAACTGGACAGGGGCCATGCAGTGGATGTCCTGTATCTGGACTTCAGTAAGGCATTCAACTCAGTGCCGCATGGAAGGCTGGGAAGTAAGTAGGCACAAGGGCGGGTGCAAAGCTGGTGAGATGGGTAGGAAACTGGTTTCAGAGAAGGCAACAGAGGGTGGTGGTGGGTGGGGAGTTCTCACACCCAATGGTAGTGATGAGCAGTGTTCCACAGGGCTCAGTGTTAGGACCAGTGTTGTTTGGGATATTAATTGGAGACATATCATGGGACATCAAGATCAGTCTGTTTGCTGATGATACCAAGGTAGGAGCGGTGTTGGATGACCTAGGGGGATGGCAGGGGTTGCAGGATGATCTGACAAAGCTTGAAACCTGGTCAGACACCTGACAACTGGGGTTTAATGCCAAAAAGTGCAAGGTGCTGCATTTTGGGATGAAGAACCCAAGAAGGAGTTACCAGCTGGGGGAGTGCAGCTAGCCCAGACAGAGGAGGAGAAGGACCTGGGGGTGCTCATTACAGGATCAATGAACAACTCGGCACAATGTAGGAAGGCACCTGCAAAGGCCAACAAAATGCTGGGTTGTATTGCAAGGGGTATATCCTCGAGGAGGGAGTAGGTGATTCTGCCACTGTATAGGTCATTAGTTAGACTGCACCTGGAGTACTGCATACAGTACTGGTACCTGTATCTGAAGAGGGACATTAAGTTATTGGAGGGGTGCAGCACAGTGCAACAAAGATGGTCAAGGGGCTGGGGGACTTATATGAGAGAAGGTTGAGGGAGTTGAACATGTACTCACTGGAGGAGAGGAGGGACGGGGGGACATGATTGAAACCTTTAAATACATGAAAGGAATAAACAAGACAGGTATGGAGGGGCTGTTCAAAGTAAGGGAGGGGAAGGACACCAGGGGCCACGATATGAGACTGGAGGGAGGAAGGTTCAGGAGGGAGATGAGGGGACATTTTTTTACAGAGAGGGTGGTGGCTGGGTGGAATGCATTACATGCAGAAGTGGTATCCAGTAGAACAGTGAGCTGCTTCAAAAGGGGATGGGACAAGACAAGGGGGAGCGTTAATGAAGGGGAAGGGTGGAAGGGAGGTGCAGCTGCAGAATAAGGGGTGCTAGCTGCACATTCGAGCAGACTTGATAGACCTCTAGGCCTTTATCTGCTGACAAATTTTGTATGTTCGTAATTAAAATCCATAATGTTTATGAGGTCAAAAAATGTAAATGCGAAAGTTCTCAAGCTCCATTTATGATCCCCATTGAAATGCATAATGTTGTCAAGATCCAAAAATGTTATTGTGAAAGTGTTTGAGCTCCATGGGTGAGTCCCATTGAAATGCTTTATGTTGTCAAAGTCAAAAAATTTAACTGTGAAAGTTTTTGAGCTCCATAGATGAGTCCCACTGAAATGCATTATGTTGTCGAGGTCAAAAAATGTAACTGCGAAAGTTTTCAAGCTCCACAGATGATCCTCATTGAAATACTTTATGTTCTCAAGGTAAAAAAATGTGGGCACAAAAGTTTTCGAACTCTATGGATAAATCCCATTGAAATACATTATATTGTCAAGGTAAAAAAAATGTTACTGCAAATGTTTTTGAGCGCTGTAGACATGCCCCATTGAAATACATTATGTTCTCAAACTAAAAAAATGTTACCACACAAGTTTTCAAGCTATACAGATGAGTCCCATTGAAATGCAAATTACGTTGTTGAAGATACAGAATGTTATTGTAAATATTTTCAAGCTCAGCTAAAAAGCTCCACTGAAAACAACATGTTGCCTAGGCTGAAAAATGTGGCCACTAAAGTTTTTGAGCTACAAATAGTAAACTATGAGGTTCTCCTATACATAATATTAACATATGTACGTGGTCAAAAATGTTTTATCACGCAAACATTTTGTTGTCGAGCTTCTATGACCTTCTACCTTTGCCTACCATGATGCTTTGCAACCAGGAAGTTGGTTCAATCTGTTTCAAGAAACTCTAGTGACCAGAAAATGGTGCAAAATGATACAGTAACACACCTGTCATGTATTGCTAAAAGCATTCAAATCCATCATACTAATTAACAAATTGATGATAATGAGACCAAATAATGAACTTGCTCCACTAACAGCGGGCATGTTTTTTTTTCTGAAAAAAATGCCCACATACCATATCTTGCCAATCACACAGCAGTGAGAGAAGATTGACACTCCACAATAGCAAATGATACTACACCACTAATTTATGCAAATAATGAACATTTTTATAAAAATGTTGTGACCCACAGAAACTAGTTTAACACAGCCAATCATACTTTAATAAAAACCAAGAAGAAGAAGAAGAAGGAAATAACACCATTTTGATACAAACTGCTTCAGAGGAGACTATTAACAGTAAGTACATCGTCTCAAAATAAATTGAAAATCTGAACTTCCAGATTTTAACTGTTTAAAATAGTACTGTTTAAAAGCTAATATCTTCCTAGCTTTATTCGTGTAAGTCTCATGTTAAATTATTGATTTTATTCTTAATTTTAAAAGTTTAAGACAAACCTTAAAACAGTACTCACCACCAGACATGTCAGTTCAAAAGGGAGTCCTAGCACAGCAAGCATGTGTATCTAGCTAGCTAGCAGTAAATCAGAATGAATCTTCTGCTGTGCTCTTTCAAATCATTCAATCAGAAAGGCATTAATTCCCACCAAAACAAAACTGTGTTTAGTCTATGCCACAGCCAATAAATAAATATCTTCCAGCACATATAAAGTCCAATGTTTCTATTGGCTCCCTATAAGTAATAACAGCCAATAAATATTTAGTTTACCACTGTTGCTGTCTGTCTCAGGAAGAATAAAAAATCGATTAGAACATTGCTGCCACACCTATTTAGATGACACTAGCCAGCAACAGACTCATACTGTCTTATTGAGCTCTCTGTCACTCTGTTTTGCAAGAAACTATTAGCATGGCAGAGAACTTCAGAATCACAGTGTGGATGGTAGGCAGCAGTTTAATTCATTGAGGTGATGAATATGCCAAGAGAAGTCACTTTGGCAGTGACTTGAACCTTTCCAATTGCAAGGTTCACTGATTTGGCAAGGGAGGGATGAGATGGGAGCAGCTTTTACCAACCATGCAAAACCTCTTGAGCAACCACTCTGCTCCAGACATACTGCTGATCCATCTAGGAGGGAATGATTTAGGCAACAAAAGGTGGACAGATTTAGTAGCTGAAGCTAAATTGGACCTAGCTTCACTTACAGAGATGTTACCCACCTGTAACATCATATATTCAGCTATTACAGAGTGTATGTTCTGGTGTGCAGATCGACATATGTATCTGCTTGACAGGGCAAGGAAAAAAGTAAACATACACATCTCTGCATTTTTATGTGATCTGGGCATGCACACAATACATCATCCTGAAATCAAGTATTTTAAAGATTGGCTGTATCTAAGAGACAGTGTGCACTTCTCAGACACTGGCAATTGCCTGTTTTTGGGAGATCTCTGACATGGCATCCTCTCTGTAATCTGAAGAAAAGTGTGTCTTTGGAAAGTGCTCAAACCAACAAAAAGGCTATTTTAAGAGCCAACTTTCTTTTTCCAAAAATAGAACTAGAAACACATAAAACAAAAAATGTCATTCAACTACACAATACTACATGACACGATGTGGATCATACAACCATAACATGCTTAGACTCAATCTTGTCACCTTGAACCACCCACTGGGGTCTGGGGGGGCATTGGCGGGAGCTGTGTATGTGTGTGTGCGGGTATAAGGTGTGTGTGTGGGGTGTCAGGGAGAGGAGTCTAATTTTCAAGAAATAGCACAACACATTGTATATCTACACTCTGTTACCCAACCATGGGGGCTGCTCAGGGGTAGGGGGTGGGTAAGGTGTCTGTGTGGGACTGGGGGGTAGTGTAATTTTCAAGAAATGATACAACTCATTGTATGTCTGCTCTCCCTCAGCCACCCATGGTGGCTGCTCGGGGAGGAGGGGGGAGTGGTTAAGGTGTATGTGTGTGAAGGGTGGTGTGGGAGTATAATTTTAAAGAAATAACACGACTCATTGTTTTCCTCCAAGCCATCACCCACCCAGGCTGTTCAGGGAAGGTAGTAGGCAAGTTGTGTTTAGGGTGGAGAGCTTAATTTTCAAGAAAGAACAGAATGCATTGTATGTCTGCAGTCCCTCACCCACCCATGGGGGCTGCTCAGGGGAGGGAAGGAGTTGAGGTATGTGTGTATGGGTGGGGGGTGAGGGACTGCAATTTTCAAGAAATAAGATACTGTAACTCATTGTATGTCTGCACTCCCTCACCTACCCATGGGGGCTATTTGTTTTTCTTTTTTGTGGGGGTCAAGATGTGTGTGTGTGTGTTGTGCATGGTGTGGCATAATATTTAAGAAATAACACAACTCATTGTATGTCTGCACACCCTCACCCACCCATGGGAACTGCTTGGGGTGGGGGGAAGAGGATGGGGGGAAGCTAAGGTGTCTCTGGAGGAGTTTGGGGGTGCGGAGTCTAATGTTTAAGAAATAACACAATCTCTTATGATTAATTTCTATTGTACTATACATATCACCATAATAAATTATTCATTTTTCTCTCTGTACTTCTCTTACAGACATGAGCAAATACTGGACCACAGAGCAGCTGCCTATGCTGCTGGAGGCAATGAGCAAAATATGTGACCCCCGGATTGTCATGAGGGGCATAAATATGCCCCTAGAGGAGATGTGGAAGGGCATGGCCAGGTACCTCAGACATGAAAAGGGGCCAGAGAACAAGAAGTGGAGGAAGTGCCCCGGGAAATGGAAGCTACTCCGGCAAAAGTTTTATAAAATGAAAGACACAGGGAAGGTGCCAGAGAAGGACCGGGACTGGTATGAACCAACCTACCAGCTGTGGCTTCAGGCCGACAAACCAAACTTTGGAGAGCGAGTCCTTCATCGTAAGTACAGATGTTTTTACACGATAAATACTTACATGTAACAGGAAATAACAACACCAAGAATTACCAATCATGCTATTGCAAAATAATTTCCTGGACTCTGATTAATCAGTGTGTCACTGGCCAGTGAGATTATCCCACCACAACCTCACTGTTTGATTTGTTGCATGATTGTAGCCATCTTCTCTTAATAAGCATAGATATATTGCCACACTATAAATGTACTAAAAACATGTTTTAAACTTTCTATTATTCTGAATGACAACAAGCCATTGTATAACAGCAATAATACACTCCCAGGAGTTATATTAACAGTCACTTAATCACTCCTAATGGACAATAAGGCACTTTGCTCGGCCCTGTGCCACATTACACCCCTAGGGGATGATTAACTGCCTGTTAATCTAACCGATGTTCATGCCTTGGGGCCAGATATTCAAAGCTTTGCACCTGGCACAAACCCGTAGTGCTGGAATAGCACTGGATTTGTACCAGGCTGCAATATTTAGAAGCCCTAATAGCACCAGCACTGTGTGATAGCATCGACACTAAAAGTAAATGTATGCAGGGACACAAGTTAGGGGAGTTGCCAGGAATGCCGGCTGTGCTGCATATTCAAACAGACATTGCTGCTCTACAGGCATTAGCGTGACCTGTAGCATGGCACCAATTACCACTGGCAAAAAGCTGGTGGTAATGCTGTGGTGTCAACCCCCCTCCCCATCATGATTCCCGACCCCTGGTAGCCCTACATAACACTAAAATTCATGCTGGTTTAGTGGTCTCCCCACCCCCAGCATGATCCCTGACCCCCGCTAGCCCTGAAAATCACTGAAATCCATGGAGGTTTAGTGGTTCCCCCACCTCAACAGCATGATCCTTGACCCCTGCTAGCCCCAAAAATAATGTTAATCCATGGTGGTTTAGTGGTCCTCCACCCCACCAGCATGATCCCCGACCCCTGCTAGCCCTGAAAATCTCATAAAGCCATGGTGGTTTAGTGATCCCCCCACCCCCAGTATGATTCCTGACCCCCGCTAGCCCCAAAAATCATGTAAATACCTGGTGGTCTAGTGGTCCCCCCCACCCAGAAGTGCGAAGCCCGTTAGCCCATAGGGAGCCGGCAACTGGCTCAGCCCTCTCTCACCACCACGGCCGGCCACTGACTGTGGTATGCCTGAGAGCTGCTGAATTCATTTCACAAGGCAGAACACTGTGTGAACCATAGTGTTCGCCTATCATAAAAATAGTTTGGCTCTAGTAGGTTAGACTGTTAAGTGTGTCTGCCATACAGTCTGATATCACAGCACATTCACTGTGTGGGCAGCAACTTTGCCATGAGGGATAGATGATGGACAGAGCAGTGCTAAGGGACCAAATGAGGGCTGACCCTCGTACTGAGGGACACTTGTGAGGTATGGGGACTGTCCTCCAGGGTTTGTGTGAACTCAGGCAGTGTATTCTACTCTCTCTCTTTCTATACATATATATATATATATATATATATATATATATATATATGTATATGTGTATATACATTTATTTATTTAGTTTTTGTTGACCAGGTAAGTGCACTAGACAAATTCTGCTATTTTCAGGCATGACCCGGGGGAGGGGAATACAGATGAATGCCAACTGACCTTGAACCAGATTAAGCTGTTTGTGGTATTTTTTTAGTCAATGGTGGGAAATTTGGCCAGGACACTGGGGAAATTCCCCTACTTGTCGGTAGGGAGAGTTGCTGTCCGTGTATGGATGGCCACAATGTCCCTGATGTTGGAGGGACAGGATGTGTGTGAGGTGGGGGATCGGGTCTCCTCCCCAACCTCACTTACGCTAGAGACCCAAGAGGAAGAAACTGATTTTTCGCCGAATCTGTCGGGTTCATTTGGCTCGATTCGGTTGGTGAAAGATGCTGATATACTGGTCAGCTCATCCGTGGTACACAGAGCCGTACATATTTTGGAAGAAGCACAAGAGAAGGTGTCTAGTCCAAACATGAGTATAGTGGGTTTGAAAATGCAGGTCCCGGAACCAAAATTGTCTCGCTTTCAACCTGAGAGCCACGCGACAGCTGATTCAGAGGTCCCTATACCCAGATCTAGTGAACTACATGATGCCGGTGGATCAGAGTTTGTAAAACAAGACTCTTCTGTGACTTTTAAAATTTGTGACCCTTTGCCTGCGTCTCGGAGGAACAAGTCAGGTAAAACCTTGGGGATGGCGCATCCGCCTACCACATGGTTAGGAGTAGTTGCTGAACCGGAGGACAGTTATTCAGACATTGTGCTTCAGGCTGCTGGCTGGATACATACAGGAAGTGGCTGGTCACCTGATCCCCTGGATTCTAAAGTCAGTGAGTATGATAAATTTGTGGTGACTGAAACTGGGAAAATAGTGCAAAAGGAAGCGGTTGTGCACTTGGAATTACTGCATACTTCACAGGTAACAGGTATTGTGGATCCTGTATCTGCAGGACCTGTGTCCTGGGACATTTCTATGGTGAATGAGAACCTCCCTAGTCTGAGTAAACAAGGGCCTGGTACTGTAGTGGATATTGGGGAATGAGACTTGTGTGAGCCTGTTACTAAACACTGTGAAGACAATTTACCTGTGGGCCTTGGAATGGAAGTCTTACAGGATCCCGACAAGCAGAGGCAGTTTAAACCATTACTTAGGATGGTGGATTTGTTTAAACGTAATGCTAGAGAACCTGCCCCCAGATGGAATGTGATTCATTTATTATATAAATTGGGACTGGATAACCCCCCAGACAGGGTATATATCGGTAGGACATTGGTGAAAGACTCTCTGAAGTTTTATACTTCAGAAGTGTTTGCTGTGATTCATACAGACGATTCAAACTATGATATCAGCTTTAAAACAGTGGACGCCTTGGATAGGTTTTGAGTGAAATACAATGCACTAAAAGATTCCCCTTTATAGGCCCCATTCCTGGCTATCCCTATCACCAAGCCAGCAGTCAGAACCATTACTGTTTTGTTCAAAAATGAGGGGGTGGTGGTCACAGATATTGTGTATTGGTTAAAGAAGTGTTGTGAGGTGTTGAAACTTCCAGTGCCTGTGATTGACTCCGAACAGTTTTGGACTGGTGGTTGGCAGATTAAATGTAAACTTTTTACCACTAACCATGGAATTGCCCACTTACCTGGTTGTTTTTTTTGGGGGGAAAGGAGAGAGGCTCTTTATTTTATCCTGGGCAGCCCAAGTCCTGCCACAAATGTGGTTCTAGGTTGCATCTTAGTAATGCCTGTGATACCCCTAGATACACACATTGTATGTACATTGGCCATTTTTCTGCACACTGTAAAAATTTATTTCTCTGTAATTTATGTGAGGAAAGGGGTCATTCCTATGTTAAATGTCCTTGGGCTTCTCATAATTCTGGAGTTGGGTATTCACATGAGGTCTTGATCACACAAGCTCAGAAGAAAGGATATGCTCAGGCCTCAGAAAAACGTATGCAGGGCCTAGTAAATGAGCAGAATCGGAGCTTGAGGGAGGCAATCGCCCCAGTGGTTTTAGCACCAAACACAGTTGAAGTCCAGCAGTCAGAAGTGGTGGTTTGTGCTGCACCTTCATCTGGAGACAGTGACATTGGTCAGGGTGTGTTGGGCCTAGTAGAGATTCCAGATGAAGTTATGGTGGATCAGGTGATAGTGGAAGCTTCAGCTGCTTTTTCCTCACCAGTTCCAGTAATTCACGGTGTTGAGAAAGTTGCTGTGATAGATGCAATTCCGGTTATAGAAGCAGTAGGGCAGGTCTTGGACCAGTCCACTATGCCTCCCCCCTTTCTAGTTCTGATAAATCTTTCACTACGGTGGTCAGTAAAAAAAGAACTAAAGAAAAAGTGGGGGTTGTTGAAGGTCCAAAGGGGAAAGAATGAAAAATTATAGTGAAAAAAAGTGACTTGGTGCGGACTAACAAATTTGCCCCTTTATTGGTTGATAAGAATATGGATATCTCAGAGGCAGATGATTCTGGGTCAGACACTTCCTCTGTTGTCTCCTCTAAGGGGACGTCTTCAGACATAGATGAAGGCAGCTCTAGAAAGAAGCAGTGGGCAACCAGGTCTAAGCGTTGATGAGAAAGTCTTCTTTCTAAACTTTTTCAGACCTCATGCATGCTTTTCAAATTGCCACTATTAATGTAAATAGTATTAAGAATGGCATACGGAGAGATGTGGCTTTTCATGAACTAAAACAGTTAGATGCTGACATTCCTTTTTTGCAGGACACAAGGATTAAATCTTTCAAGACATTGCACAATGTACTGCTAAATGGTCACAAGGTGTTTCGTTTTGGTCTCAAGGTTTAGATAAGTGTGATGGGTTGTCGATTTTGTTTTCAAATCCTGCTTTAAAAGTTTCTAGGCTTGTGGATTTAGAACCAGGGAAGGTTTTGATATTGGGCATTTCTTATAAGGCACAGCAGCTTCGTTTGATCAATATCTGTGCTCCTCAGGGGAAAGCACTACGGGTGGATTTGTTCAAAAAGGTGCAACCCTTTCTGTGTACTGCATAGACGATTATTTGGGGTGAGGATTTTAATTGTAGTGTACAGACTAAGGATAGGGGTTTGTGCACTAATAAGTTGTTTTGTGATGCTAATGCCTTGAACAGTAAAGTCGCTGTTACACACTTGAAAGGTGCATTTCGAACTTTACATACTACTGGGGGTTCACATTTCGGAAAGGTACACAAAAGACTAGAATTGACTATATTTGGGTGTCTTAGTCAGTCACTATAACAAAATCAACAGTCAGGGACGGCCGGCCCGGTGGCGCTGAGGGTTGAGGCGCTGGATGCCACACCTCGTGCCATGCCGGCGACCCATATTCTGGAACAGGCACGGGTGGCCGGGGGTCGGCGGGGCAGAGAATGGTTGAGCGTCAGGAGGACTGCTCTCCATCTCAGGGTGGGGATTGGCCGGCCGGTGCTTGTCTGACCCCTAAGCGGGCTGGGAATTACAGCATGTAGCCACAAGACAAGGAGGGCCGGGATGTGGCAGGCCGCTTGACTAGTGTCGCGCGGGCGTGTGCACACTCAGTCGCTGGCATCATTGCATGCCACGGCCCATCGGGAGGAAAAATAGAAAAATGGGTGTCCGGCTGCGCGACGTCATTCCCCGGTGCCACTCCTGGAGGACGCCTCCCTGGCATGGATCCGTTGTGGTGGGTCGAGTCGCTCCTCACCACCCTGCCACGAAGGGTAAGTCACGGGGTGCTGAAGGGAGGGGGTCTCATGTTCGGGGATGGCACCGGGGGAACGACGGAGGGGGGGTTGTAGCCGGAGCTCCGTGGAGAAAAATAACAACCAGAAAAAAAAAAAAAAAAAAAAAAAAAACAGTCAGGGACTGGGCTTTCACTTATCATTCTGTAATGAGTATTGATTGTCACTGGTCTCCTGAATGTTCACATGGTAAACCTCCTTGGAGACTGAATGTTTCCTTGTTAGAGCAGGCTTGGGTGGCACAGGCATTTAGTAGTTTCTGGAATGCTAGACTTTCGGTTCAATGTTTATATGATTCTTTGAGTGATTGATGGATTGACACAAAGCAGGATGTGAAATCGTTTTTTCAGAAATTTGCAAGGCGTAAGAGTAGAGATGTATGTTTTCAATATTTACAGTCTCGGAAACAAGTGCACCGGTTGATTTCTTTGACTGATACCACAGGTCAAGATTATACTTTACAAATTCAACTGATTCAGAAAGATATGTATAATTTTCAGTATATAGGGCCAAATCATTGCAGCAGGAATTACGGTTTGGTACAGTTAGTAAAAAACAAACTTCTGATCCTTTTAAGGACAGCCAAAGGGTTTCCAAATTGAAAACCATAGAAGAACTGAAGGATGGTACTGGAAAGGTGCATAGAGATAAGAATGCTATACTAAGTATTGTCAATCGCTATGTAGACAGTACTTCCGGTTTTGTGCCTGAGACTCCCCATATGGCTGACTACATTGAGGCTTTGGCTCACAAAGTCTTGTCATCAGTACAAGAGTCACACATGATTAACTGCAGATGAAGAATAACTCTTCCTCTGGTCCGGATGGACTTCCGGCAGAATTTTACACATTTTTTTGTGACTTTTTAAGTTTAGAGCTAGCAAACTTATTTAATGAAACATAGAAACATAGAATTTGATGGCAGATAAGGACCGCTTGGCCCACCCAGTCTGCCCATTTCCCTACCTAATGGATAAGCTGCAGATCTTAGTTAACCAGCAGCCTACTTCTTCCTACCCCCATCCCCTAGAATTGCCTTATGACTGTCCCATGCATGCTTGAATTCCACCACTGTTTTTGACTTCACAACCTCCTCTGGAAGGCCGTTCCATGCATCCACAACCCTCTCTGTGAAAAAATATTTCCTTAAATTACCTCTGAGCCGCCCCCCCATCTTTAAATTGTCTAATGACCTGTTACACTCACAGGATATTTGTATCTCATTGGTTAAAGCTGAATTAATTCAACTATATAAGAAAGGAGACAAAGATCAGTTGCAGAATTGGAGGCCTATTTGCCTACTGAATTCTGATGTTAAGTTCCTCAGTAAGATACTTTCTAATTGACTTTCCCATTGTACAGACAGTTTAATTAGTAGTGAGCAGGGGTGCGTTATTCCTCACAGAGGTATCCAGGGGAACCTAATTCTGCTGAGGGAATTATTTTATAGAGACATGGAGACCACCCAGGTGCAGAGTCTGGTTATGTCTTGAGTTTAGACCAACGGAAGGCTTTTGACTTCCTTCCTCAGGACTACGTATTTTTAGTTTTGAGACACTATGGTATTCCACAATGGTATGTTTTTTGGCTTCAGTGTTTGTATAGGAATGTATCTGTGACTCCGAGAATGAATGGGTGGAGGGGTGAGAGGGTCACGGTATGCCGTGGGGTGCTGCAGGGGTGCCCAATGAGCCCTTTGTTATATGTTTTTGGGATTGATCCTTTATTGCAATGTATTAGAAGTCACACAGAGGTTTATGGGGTGAGTCTTTTGGATTCTCTCCCCCCATTGAACATGTTGGCATATGCAGATGATGTGGTCATTATAGTTCGTGAACCTACAGAAGATGGTGTGATGCAGAAATTGCTTCATGATTTCTCAGTGGCCTCTGGCTCTAGTATTGATACTGAGAAGAGTGCTGGATATCGGTTGGGTAGAGATACCAGGAGGAAGGAATCATATGCTGAAATTACTGTATCTAGAGAACCCATTACAATATTAGGGATTCAGTTTGGGTCAGAAAATATGGCACAATGGAATTGGGAGCTAAAGCTTAACAAAGCAGAAGGTGCATTGGAGAGATGGGTACATGGGTCCTTGTCTAAACAAAAGAGAATATTTTTGTTAAAGTCTTTGATTATGCCCATTTTGTTATATGGCAGTTATGTTTTTCCCCCTCCAAAGATGGTGTACTCTAAATTGTACAGTCTGTTTTTTCGAGCCTTGTGGGGTAGTAGGCTAAACCCAATCAAAAGAAATGTCACATATTGTGACGTCCGGGATGGTGGCATAGGAATGATACATCTGGTGGCCTTCTACTTTAGTATATCTCTTTTTTATAATGTTATAGACCTCAGATGATGCAAGCTTAAAATGTGGTAGCCAGTGTTATTAGAATGGATTAGGCCATGTGTCACGGCCTGGTAACAGTGGAAAAGTAGGTTACTAAGTGCAGTGAGGGTGGTACCATGGAAAGTTAAGGACCTGTTTCAACAGGTTATTTCTTGGAAGGCTACTTATGTTTTAGGGATGGTACAAAAGAGGTCTGACCTGTATATTGCAATGGTTGCTGCACAGTGTATGGAGCAGTTCAGCTTGCCTTATTATACTGTTCCTCATGGCTTGGAAATGTTTCAGCAATTATTGAATAAGAGGGTGCCAGTCTTTGCATGGGATGTGTTATGGCTGACTATTCATGGAAATTTGAATGTCAAGAGTAACAATAAGCATAAGGCTTTGCAGGAAAGATATATTTCTTATGGCAAGGTTGAGAACAAATTTTTGAAACTCAGGAACACTTGTTTCTAGAATGTTATTATGCAAAGCAGTTTTGGGACCTTCTTGCAGATTGTTGGAAAATTCCACAGTTTTGTACAATAACTTATATGGATTTGATTTATGTGGTTTGGTCATCTGCATGGCAACAATTCTCTCAGAACACTTTGCAAGTTTTATTTGCACTTAATAAATACTATATATGGCAGGCTAGATGTAAATGGGTTCTGCAACAACATTTGCATGTGATGTTTTATTGCATTTGATACATAAGGCAATATTGCAAGTACATGACAATGATTCAGATAAATTCTCCGGACTACAGATGGAAAAGTTGTGGAAAGGTTGTGAGACATTGTTATGATATCTGATTTCAGAATGCTGAACCTGATCCGTATTATACTCACTCTTGATCATACGGTTGCCAAAGTACTAATGGTCTGTGTGTTTGTTATTCTTATGCTATGCTTGTACTGATTTGTTTTGTTTATGGATTACTAATCCCTTTTTTCCCCCAAAAAATTCCCCTACTCTTTTTTAAAAATGCCATGGGATCTTTAACATCCACCTGAACTACCACCAGGACAGGAAAATGGGACCTCGGTTTAACGTCTCATTCATATATATATATATATATACAGCTATATTGCTCTGTAGTCCATGCTGACCAACAGGGGATGCTGTGGGCATGTCTTGGCCTGCAGCATCCAGCCTGTACTGCCATTCTGACCATAAGGGTGAGCTGTGTGCACATTCAGTAGCAACGGACAAAGATGAAAATGTACCTGTTTGCCCATGGATTACCTAAGTAGGCTCATTTGCATGGGAGCTTTGAATATAGCTCCTGTTTGCCCTGGGATAACCAGTTTGCACTGGGCTAATGTGTTAGCACTGTGCAATCAGGTTAGCCCCAGGCAAACTCACTTCAGTATAGCACAGTCTGCAGTGTGTGGCTGACGTTGTTTGCAGTAGATGTGAGACATCTCTGTGCAATCACACACAATGTTCTCCACCTGCAACACTGGCTTGCTACAGACTCTAATGAGCTGCAGTTGCAGTTTGTACTTTCCTGCTGCTATATTCAGTGCTGTCTTATTCTTGGGCTATTTTTGCCCTGCACTCCCAGACCGGTTTGCCTGGCCTCCTTAGCATGCTATATCAGCAGGATTAGCACCTGGCTATTCCCTTGGAATATACAGTAGTTTGCTTTTTGTGCCAGGCTAAGTTTGCCTGCTGGGCAGTGCTAACTTAGCCCTAGGGCAAAGTTTTGAATGGCTGGCCCTTATAGTTTAAATATGAGTAACAGCTACACTACCCTTTTTAGTTTTTTTTTTCCCTTTTTTGTGTGTTACTTCACATGGTTGACAGTAGAGACTGTAGAGGTTACCAAAGCACATCTTTTCCCCTGTGTAAGTGCATTGTTATAAAACAAACTTTTCTTCATGTTGAACAGGTGCTCCTAATAGGCACATTCTCAGAAATACCAGACTATGGATTTGAGACAAATGCTTGTTTTGTTTTTTTATATATTGGTGAGCAAATATACAGAGTTCATTGTGATATCACGATTGTTGTGAACTGGGAAATACATGTGCTGTCTGTTTACCAGCTTAGTGGTGTTCCAATGATTCTTTCCTTTTATTCTGAGCACTTTTCTTTATATACCATAGTAAACGGAAGTGAAATTTGTCAACAACGGATATAATTTTGAGGAGATCATTTTCTTATTTTAGTTGTTTAAAACAGAAGTAATTTGTTCTCTGACTCACTCTGCACTACTGGATGTGTGAAAAGATTGGGGTCAGAGGAATATGTTGCTAGTGAGGTCTGCTGGTGGCCAGACACTTTTTTCAACCATAAAGATGTAGCCCAATATTATATCAGCTACACAGACCTGTAGGCCAACCAGCTCTCTTAATTTCTGACCCCCAGGTTATGATATAATATATTAATTGTACTATTTGTTTTGCCACAAAGAAACAAAACAAATATAAAGTATCATAAACAGGTGTAAAATTATTAAGCTATATATGTAATCACATCACTGTATTTTTTCGTTAAAGCTTTTTTTTCCTTTTTTTTTCTAACAGCTCCAGAAGCCACAGCTAAGGGAACACCAGCTGTGCCAGTCCCAGTCCCTGCAGAGGATGGGACAGAAGTTGTTGAAGAGGAGCAAGAGGAAGATGTAATCATAATAACCTCAGAACATGAGTACCACCAGCTGCACAGAGACAATACAAGAATCATCTATTACATAAATGTGTGACTATGCCATAACAATATTCATAAAGAAAGTGCTCCATTGCCATACATATGAACCTTTCCTATACGAATTACATTAAGTTATATAAATAATAATGTATAGATAAATTTGTATCATGTTTTTTTCCCCACATAACCAACTGGAGTGTTGAACCATAAACCTCAAGAGCGAACACCAACAACTTTATGTTTTCATCACACATCAAGGGATGTATGTGAAAAATCCATAACATACAGAATACCATATGGGTAACCATACACAACAAGGCTGTGTTTCCATCAAGTATTTGTGCTAACATAACAGAGACCTCAAGAGCGAAGCTCAAGATGTCTCATGATGACAGCACAAACCTGAGATGGAAACATAGCTTTGCTGTGTATGGTTACCCATATACTGTTTTATGTATTATATGTGAGCCATAGATTTCACAAAGACTCTGTTTAAATTGTTTTAAAAGTTGTACTTATCTGTGCCTGTTTCTCTACACTCATGTTCCTTGCTTCTGCTAGTACCGGCACATCACTGCTACTACATAGTAAGTCCCATGCTCCATCACTGCTGTTAGGGTATCGCCAGGATGTCCATTTTTAAAATAAAACACAAATAAAGAGAAATACTAACAAGGCAGCTCTGTTTTAAAACTGAGCCACCCGGCCCGGTGGCGCTGAGGGTTGAGGCGCTGGATGCCACACCTTGCGCTATGCCGGAGATCCGGGTTCGGGAGCGAGCCTGGGCCGTCGGGGGTTGGCGGGGGAGGAGAAGGATTGAGCGTCCGTCAGACTGCTCTCCTTCTCCGGGGGTGGGAGGGGGAATGCCTAGATGTCCTGCCAGCTCCTAGCAGTGGCTGGGGGCTATGGCAGGTCATGGGCAGAACCAGAGGGACATGCTGTGGCAGGCGCTGGGAGGGGCGCGTGCAGTAGTGTGCGCGCTCTGGTCCCTTGGCGTCATTGCATGCCACAGACGTACGGGAGGAAAAGAGGAGAAAAATTCTTGCATGCTACTTGATGGCCGGACAAGCAGCTCCTGCCATCTTCTACCTGGATGCTCCCCTTGTTCTGAAAACCCCCTCGGATCCCGTGGCGGTGGTTGCTTGCCCACCACGGCAAACAGATCGTTGTGCAGGTTGGAGGTGAGGGGTTGAGCTTGGGATGTGGGGCAGACTAGGAGATGTTGGTCAGGCCGGACTGGGGGGAACCATTGGTAACACCCCCCAGCCGCAGAGGAGATAAGAAAAATGTACAGCAAAAAAAAAAAACTGAGCCATCTGTAGGTGATATCCTATATGCCCAGCCCATACATGTCCAAACAAAGTAAATCCACTGGTCAGTGCTTGCTAACTGCTGCCACCATTTTGTCCAGAGTTTTTTTTCTGAGAGGAGCATCTTCATAGGTTCATAGATATTTTCAAGTCTTGTAGCTGAAAAGCCATTTAGTGACTTGCCACTAACAGTGGATGTATGCTAATTTCTTATCCCCCATATGTATATCCAACTGAGATTTAAATTATGCCATGCTTGGTGCGCTCACTACTCATTCAGATAATGCATTCCATGAATCAACAACTCTCTGATTGAACCATCTCCCTCTTTTAGTGGTTTTCTATAAGTCGCCCTTCAATTGATATGAATGTCTAAGAGTACTTCTAATGAATAGTTCTTTTCTAGAGAGTCCTGATGTTTCCCATATCAAATCAACTTTAAATGCCTTGTAGACATATATTAAGTCCCCTCAGGTTCCGATATTCCATAAAGTATAAATTTAGTTTATCCAACCTATAGGGAATCCCCTTTAAACCTTTGACTTTTTTTGTAATTTTCTGCTGTGCTGTCTCTACCGCTACAGAACATTTGATATCCTGCTGTGTACTTATAGGAGCACCATATTCTAAAACTGGCCTCAGCAGGGAACAGAACAACGGTATCAGTACTTTATCCTCTCTACGTTTTATGTTCCTCAAGATGTTACCTATGAGTCTATTGGCTCTTTTACACATTGGGTGGGATTTTCAAAAGGGTTGCATCATGCACAACCCACCTATTTGCCCTGGAGCAATATTCAAAGCTGCAAGTTGCGCTGTGCAACTCCCGATACACTGGGGTGCATCAGTAATGTATGTGGCGCAAGTGTGGGGGGCATGCCCATGCATATGCGGTACATCCCAATATTCAGCCGGGATGCGGCGATATGCTGACAGGGGTCCCACTTTGCGCCACTGGGGCGTAAAGATGTGCCTGGTAGCAGGCAAGAGCAGGGTCATTCTTGATGCCCTACAGGGGGCATGCCTCAGACAGCTAGTATCAGAACCCACTCAGGAGGGAGCAATCTTAGACCTGGTACTTTCAAATGGGGATGGAGAAAGAATCTCAGATTTAGAAGTGGGTAGCCATCTGGGAACAAGCGACCACCAAACAGTGTGGTTCACGATAAACACAGCTATACAATCAAGCCATACAAAAGCAAGAGTACTAGACTTTAGGAGGGCTGACTTTGGGAAAATGAGAGAGTGCCTCAGAAAAGCACTAGCAAACAGGCAAGAAGGAGGGATGGAGGAACAATGGGGAGTGATCAAAACAGCCATCACAGAGGCAACAAGCCTTTGTGTAAAGCAAATCAATAAAACACAACGAAGGAAAAAAACGCTATGGTTCACAAAAGAGGTGGCAGGGGTTAAGGAAAAGGACAGCATTCAGGAAATATAAGGAAACACAGAAGGAGCAGGACAGAGAACTTTATCAGTTAAATCAGAAAGAGGCTGGGAAGGCAGTCAGAATAGCAAAGGCCCAAACCGAGGAAAGGATAGCCAATTCTGTTAAGAAGAGGGATAAGACCTTTATAGGTATATTAGGGAGCGAAGAAAGACCAAAGGAGGGATACTGAAGCTTAATAAAGGGAGGGAGGGAATGTGGTAGAGGGTGACAGTGAAAAGCAGGGATACTGAATGAATATTTCTGCTCAGTATTCACAAAGGAAGAGGAGGGAGGTACCTAAACCAAACAAGAGAAACACTCTGAAGACGGGGTCGATACCAGTCCATTTACAGAAGAATGGGTTCTGAAAGAACTAATAAAATTGAAGTGGACAAAACAATGGGGCCTGATGGGATTCACCCAAGAATTCTAAAAAGAACTAAGGGTAGAACTAGTGACATCGCTGACTACTCTCTTTAACAAATCATGGGAGGATGGGTGGTACCCGAGAACTGGAGGAGGGCAGATGTGATTCTCTCACAAAAGTGGGAGCAGGACAGAGGCAGGAAACTACAGACCAGTTAGTTTGACCTCAGTGGTAGGGAAAATGATGGAATCACTTCTGAAGGAAAGAATTGTTGAGTACCTACTGGCCAGTGGGGCACAGGACCCAAGGCAGCATGGATTCATGATGGGAAGGTCATGTCAGACAAATCTAATAGATTTCTTTGACTGGGTGACCAAAGTAGTAGACCAGGGAGGGGCTGTGGACATGGCCTACCTAGATTTTAGCAAGGCATTTCATACAGTCCCACACAAAAGATTAATACACAAGATAGCCAGCCTTGGAATGGGTCCCAAGGTGGTAGCCTGGATAAAAAATTGGCTAGACAACAGGACACAAAGGGTAGTAGTAAATAGAGTACACAGTGAAGAAAGGAGGGTTACTAGTGGGGTACCACAGGGTTCAGTACTGGGACCAGGCCTTTTTAATGTCTTTATAAGTGACATTGCAGAGGAACTGGAAGGAAAAGTATGTCTCTTTGCAGATGACACAAAGATCTGCAACAGGGTTGATACACAAGATGGAGTGGAAAGGATGAGAAGGGACTTGGCAAGGTTGGAGGAATGGTCAAATGGTCAAAAGCTCAGATTCAATGCAAAGAAGTGGAAGGTAATGCACATGGGAAACAAAAACCCAGGGGAAGCGTACACAATGGGGGTGAGATACTGACAACAGTAAAAATAGAAAGGGACCTTAGGGTAATTATATCAGATGACCTAAAGGTGGGCAAGCAATGTGAGAAGGCAGTACGGAAGGCTGGGGAGATACTGGGATGCATAGGAAGAGGCATCAATAGTAGAAAACAGGAAGTTGTTATCCCTCTGTACAGACAGTTGGTGAGACCCCATCTGGAGTACTGTGTGCAGTTCTGGAGACCCCATCTCCGCTAAGACATAGACAGAGTGGAGGCTGTCCAGAGGAGGGCAATCAAAATGGTGCAGGGTCTGCACCAGAAGACATATGAAGAAAGACTAAAGGAGCTTAATATGTATACTCTTGAGGAAAGAAGGGAAGAGAGGGGACATGATAGAAACTTTCAAGTACCTCACGGGAATTAACAAAGTACAAGAGGATAGCATCTTCCAGAAAAAGAGATGTGCAAGAACAAGGGGGCACAATTTGAAGATAGAGGGGGGACGGCTTAGGGGTAATGTGAGGAAGTATTTTTTCACTGAGAGGGTTGTGGATGCATGGAACAGCCTCCCTGAGGAGGTCATGGAGTCAAGAACAGTGGGGGACTTCAAGAATGCATGGGAAAGGCATAAGGCAGTCCTAAGGGTGGGTAAGAGGAAGTAAGCTGTTGGTTAACTAGGATCTGCAGCTTATCTGTTAGGTAAGAAAATGGGCAGACTAGGTGGGCCAAGTGGTCCTTATCTGCCATCAAATTCTATGTTTCTATGGTAAAACCAGGAGCAAATCCTGGCCACCCACAGGCAAGCTGCCATATTGCAGGGTGCAACATGGCAGCCACCCGCCGTGGGTGGCCACCCCCCCACCCAGAACACTGCCCACATGCTCCCTGCCCAAGCAGCATTGTGCCCCCCCATTGCCCGATTGAGGGCATATGATACCTATATCCCTGGTGGTCCAGTGGACCACATTCCAACACCCAATCACTGGCATATGATAAGTATGTCTCTGGTGGTCCAGTGGACTGCTTTCCATCACCTGATTGCCGGTTTAAGTGAGATATCTACCTGGTGGTACAGTGGAAACCCCCCCCAGCACTCAATCACAGGCAGAATCACCAAATAAAACCCTGGTGGTCAGTGGTACCCCCTCCCACCCGCCCACTGAAGTCCCTGCCACCCAGCACCCCTCATCACGGGTGGGCAGCAGCACACCACCTGCATGCTGCCTGGCCGCCCACCAAATGACGGTGCACAGTACTGTCTGTACATCTAATGGTCCACTGTGTGGACCAATGGGTCTGGAATCATACTGAACTATACAGGCTGATGGGTGAGATGAACGCGGTTCATTCACATATTGGGCCTGTGCAGTACAGTATGGTCTGCATGCCCATTGGTCCACGCAGTGGAAAAATAGGCGTACAGACAGCACTGTACACTGTCATTCAGCAGGTGGATGGGCGGCATGTGGGAGGGGGGCTGCTGCCCGCCAATGATGGGGGGGTGCTGGGTGGCAGGGACCTCAGTGGGCAGGTGGGGAGGGAGTACCACTGGACCACCAGGGTCCCTTGTGAAATCGCCACCAGTGATCGGACATTGGTGGGGTTACCACTGGACCATCAAGGACATGCATTGTCAGTATGCCCGCAATTGGACAATAGGGGGGTATGCACGGGTCCACCAGGGACCTTCATAGTACTGCTGCCCATGATCGGGCAAGGGGGGGATGCACAGGTCCACCTGGGACCGTATCACCACTTTTGCCTACGAACGGGAAATGGGGGGACACCACTGGTCCACTATGGACCTGTTCAGACCTCATGCCTGCGTTCAGGCAAATGGGTGCGGGCTGCAGCCTGGCAGGGCACCAGGCACAAGTTGCTGGGGTTCAGTGCACTGCATGCAAATGGGGCCATAACGACATGCAAATGGCCCCATTTGCACCTTGCATGCATAATGGTCTCATTTGCATGCCCAGTGCTGAATATCACAGTTGATCCACCTAGCGCAACTGCACTTACGCTGGCACATCTCCCTGCTCCCCTTCTGCCACCTGCGCTGGTGCAGTGCCACTGTGCCATGTGCAGTGCATGTGCCCACAGTGCCATATTCAATGGTGCTGAGCCATGGCACAGCACCGTTGAATATCGCCTGGTCCATGCCCTGACACAACACAGTTGCGCTGCACCCAGGCTTGCGCCCCTGCCTGGTGCAGTCTGAATATCCCACCACTCTGTATTGTGTTTGCAGAAACTCAAGGTTTCCGTCATCCATAGCCCTAGATGCTTCTCACTCTGTTATTTCTAATGTTGTGTCATTAAATTTGTAGGCTGCTCTTGGGTTGTTTGACTTGAGGTGCATCACCTTGCACTTTGTAGCATTGAAAACCAGCTTATTTTCTACTGCCCAACTTTCTACCATCTGTAACTGTGACTGAAACTTTTAAATGGAGGCCTCATCATTCACTATAGCTCTGATTTTGGCATCGTCTATGTATTTACACAGCCATGTTCCTTTCTGCACTTGCATTGAGGAAACAAATATCCTGAACAAGACAGGTCCCAAGACCAATCCCTGGAGCACCCCCCCGTTCACATCCACCCACTCTGACCATTGACCACGAATGCTCACCCTCTGCCTTTGCTTGGTCAACCAGGCAGTGGTCCATTTGACTAGACCTGGAGCCATACCTAATTCTTCCATTGTTGTAATTAATGTTTTATGAACTACAAAGTCAAAAGCTTTAGAGTAGTCGAGATAAACGACGTCCACTGGTAATCCATTGTCCGGGTCCTGACTTACAGACTCAAAGAAACAAAGCAAGTTTGTTGTACATGACCTTCCCTCCACAAAACCATGATGTGTCACATCCACCTGCTTTATTTCATGCAGGTTTTCCTCTATTCATTCTTTAATAGAACCTTCTATCATTTTACCTATCACTGATATGACACAAATGGGTCTGTAGTTTTGTAAGTTAGTCTTGTCTCCATTTTTCAAAATGGGGGTAATGTTAGCTTGTTTCCATTCTGCCAGCACTTCCCCTGACACCATGGACATATTAAAGAGGACTGACAGTGGCCCAGCCAGTTCCTCTGCCATTTGTTTAAAAAATAGGGATGGATCCCATCAGGTACACTAGACTTGGGCTTGTTCTATTTCCTCAGTTTGTTATACACTTCATTTGTACTGATTTCGTTCCATGTTCTAATTCTCTCAGATGGTTGTATGACATCTCTTTCAAGCTGGTCGCCAGTGTTAATTGGCATGATTTTTGCAAAATACTGACTGAATTTCTCTGCCATCTATTGTGGATCATCTGTTAAATTACTACCCTCCACTAATTTTACAATGTGCTTATGTCCATACCGCAAACTGCCTATGTAGTTAAAGAATTGTTTATAATTATTCTTGGTAGTAGATACTAGTCTGAGTTCTGCCTGAGCCTTGGCCACCCATATTGTTTTTTTTTGATTAGTCTTAATTAGATTTTGTAATCTTTCTTGTTTTTTTTTCAGAAGGATATCTTCTAAGTTTTTTATAGGCCCCATTTTTATTTTTTATGGCTCTTTAAACTTTTTAGTTCATCCACCTTGGGACTCTTCCTACTTTATTATATTTATCTACTTCCGGTACATATTTGTCCATACAGTTGTTTATCTTGTTTGCAATCAGGTTTCCCACCTCTCTTGTGATCTTACCCTCAAAATCTTCTTTCCATTTCTAAGCCTTTAATTCATTTTTTATACCTGTTATGTTAGCCTTTTTGTAATTCCTTAGTTTTGTGATACCTATTTGTCTTTCTATTTTTTCATGAATGTCGAAAGTGACCAAGTTGTGGTCACTGGCCCCTAGTGGTTGGATGACTTTCACCTGTTCTACCTTTTCTTCAGTATTGCTGAAAACTAAATCCAGAGTACTGTTACCCTTGGTATTTTCTCTAATGTGCTGCACTATGTTGTTACCTATACAAAATTCCATTAGTCTAATCTCCCAAACACCATAGCCTTTTTCTGTGCTCCAATCTATCTTTGGTAGATTGAAATTTCCCACTACTATGACCTGGTCTTTATGATCCTTTTTTTCTAGTGTTTCAAAAAATTAGTTGTTTTCAGTTTTATCTAAACTAGGGGAGCAATAACAAAGGTCAATGGTGATTTTTCTATTAGCACCATGGACCTTAACCCACAGCTGTTCTACTTCAGAGTCAGGCTTGTTATTATCTATTATTTCCTGAGATTTTAGATGGGATGCCACATACATAGACAGTCCCCCTCCTTTCTTCTGTTTCCTAGTCATTTGGTAACAATCATAGCCTTCTATGATGTCAGTCCAGTCTTCTGGTTTTGTCCATGTCTCAGTATTTCCACATATATCTATTTTTTTTTGTATGCAACACTAATTTCAACTCATCTATTTTAGGTTTCAGACTCCTAGCATTTCCCAGTAGTACTTTTATATTTCCTTTACCAGTATGATTTACATATTTAGGTTGCCTACAACAGCCATCTTGCTTTACTCCACTCCCCTTATTACTTAGTTTAAATATTCTCGTACATATTTTCCAAACTCCATTCCTAGCTCCCTACTACCCTTTTTCGCTAGGTGTAAACCATCCTTACAGAACAAACCTTCATTATTTATAAACTTTTCCCAGGTTCTGACACATTTCAGGCCCTTCATGAAACACCATTGCCTCATCCAGTTGTTTATTCTTTTTATTTTATGGTTTATCTCTGCACTTGCCCTGGGAATGGGTAGGATTTCTGAAAATATGGAATAGACATTTCTATTATTGATTTCCTTTTCAAGTTGTATGTATTCTAAAATCATGTGTTCCGTTTCACTAATATTTATGTCATTCATCCCTGCATTAATCAGTACAAGGGGTTTGTCATTTTCTTTAGTTACTATTTCTGTCACTATTCTCTTAATATCTTTAAGCCTTGCCCCAGAGAAATACAAGTTTGTGACACTTTCTTTATCGATTCTAGTAGTGTAAGAGTCTGTTTACTTAATTATATTTATTTAGTTTTTGTTGACCGGGTAAGTGTACTAGATAAATTCTACCTATTTTCAGGCACGACCCGTGGGAGGGGGAATTATGGAATCACCAAGTATATATATTCTGTCTCCTGCCCCCTAGTCCACTTCCTCTCCAGCATCCATGTGTTCATTTGTATCATAAAACACTTTTTGAGTGCCATTCAGCTTCTTCAGCCAATGAAATGCAATACAGAAAACTTGTACTATCGATGTGACATCAGAATGATAGTACAAAAACTTTTTTTGACCTTTGAACTATCCTATAACAAGTTTTAGGGAGCTGCAGAAATTGATGGCTCACATATACTATATAGAGGATGGTGCCTGATGTACAAGTGAGAACCACGGTATAATCACCTCAAGTGCTTGCTAGGTTATTAGTAAACCTCGAGAGTAGACCTTGACAGGTTTACTGTTGGCCTAGCAACCATGAGATATGATTACACTGCAGTTATCACATGTACATCAGGTGTAGTGTATACAGTGTATGGGACTTCACATGAGAAGACCCCAAATACAATTAATTTAGCCTTATTAATGAATCAGCACTACAACCTCATGATTATGTTGGAAAATAATTTATTAGAATACACAGACTGAACAGCAGTGGGACAAAATAATGCCAGAGGTAAAGTCTCTATCAGAAATGGTAATTGTTAAATTCAGTAACAGTAAACTGTGACAATTTGAATGGTATCTGAATACTGTACTCAGACTAACAATCCTGTTCTCTGTGTGTAGAACACTGAATGGCACTACCATTCCATTTTGTGAACTCACTGGTATGCCCATATATGAAAGGGGTTTATAATGTTCTGATATCACAAAAGTGGGATTACATAGAGGATTATGTATGAGCAGTCATACATAACAAGGATATTCTTGTATCGAGAGGTTTCCTTGGTAACAGATGACCTCGAGAGCGCAGCTTGAGAGGTACTCTGCTACCAAGGGGAACTCAAGAAACTTGGCACATTTAGTTTATCTGTGCAGAGGGACAACATTTTTATATGGAAATTGAACTGTTGGTATACTTTAACCTGTATGTTTAACAACATTTGTGTGTTTTAAAAGTTACCTCGTAATATCATGAGGTTTTGGAGCCCTAGCTGCACTAGGAGAGGAGTCTTGGTCTCTGTGGCAACAGCCCTGACCAAAAACTCAGCTGTTAAGTTTTCTTTTATTTAATTATTGTTACCCGAGGGATTTTTATCCCTAATACACCACTGCCATTGCCTCAAAAGCAAATTATTGCAATTTCTAAGAGTGAGTGATTTTCCTGACAGTGTGAGACTACTTCCGGGTAGCACGCTGTATTTAAACAGCCCTGCAGCGAGCAGCTTCTTTTAGATAGCTCCTTGGCACATTTAGTTTATCTGTGCAGAGGGACAACATTTTATATGGAAATTGGACTGTTTGTATACTTTAACCTGTATGTTTAACAACATTTGTGTGTTTTAAAAGTTATCTCATAATATCATGAGGTTTTGGAGCCCTAGCTGCGCTAGGAGAGGAGTCTTGGTCTCTGTGGCAACAGCCCTGACCATAAACTCAGCTGTTAAGTTTTCTTTTATTTAATTATTGTTACCTGAGGGATTTTTATCCCTAATACACCACTGTCATTGCCTCAAAAGCAAATTATTGCAATTTCTAAGAGTGAGTGATTTTGCTGACAGTGTGAGGCTACTTCCGGGTAGCACACTGTATTTAAATAGCCCTGCAGCGAGCAGCTTCTCTTAGATAGCTCCTTGGCACATTTAGTTTATCTGTGCCGAGGGGCAACATTTTTATATGGAAATTGAACTGTTTGTATACTTTAACCTGTATGTTTAACAACATTTGTGTGTTTTAAAAGTTACCTCATAATATCACGAGGTTTTGGAGCCCTAGCTGCGCTAGGAGAGGAGTCTTGGTCTCTGTGGCAACAGCCCTGACCAAAAACTCAGCTGTTAAGTTTTCTTTTATTTAATTATTGTTACCTGAGGGTTTTTTATCCCTAATACACCACTGCCATTGCCTCAAAAGCAAATTATTGCAATCAATTTCTAAGAGTGAGTGATTTTCCTGACAGTGTGAGGCTACTTCCGGGTAGCACGCTATATTTAAACAGCCCTGCAGTGAGCAGTTTCTTTTAGATAGCTCCTTGGCACATTTAGTTTATCTGTGCAGAGGGACAACATTTTTATATGGAAATTGAACTGTTTGTATACTTTAACCTGTATGTTTAACAACATTTGTGTGTTTTAAAAGTTACCTCATAATATCGCAAGGTTTTGGAGCCCTAGCTGCACTAGGAGAGGAGTCTTGGTCTCTGTGGCAACAGCCCTGACCAAAAACTCAGCTGTTAAGTTTTCTTTTATTTAATTATTGTTGCCTGAGGGTTTTTATCCCTAATACACCACTGCCATTGCCTCAAAAGCAAATTATTGCAATTTCTAAGAGCGAGTGATTTTCCTGACAGTGTGAGGCTACTTCTGGGTATCACATCAGATTTAAACAGCCCTGCAGTGAGCAGGGCGAGCACACGCTTGCATGCATGAAGACACACGCAAAGACACGCGTATAGCATGTCACACGTGTCAAGAGTGTAAAGAATGAGGCTATAAAATTAAATCTCCAAATCTGTAAGTATAATAAAACTCATACACATAGAATTTAATTCAAATTACCATGGCTGACTTAATTTCACTAGGAATTGTATCGGAGGTTACAAAACAGCAAAAAGCACCAGAAATTGTCTCCAAGAACGATATAATAATAACCCTAGATGGTGAAACAGGTCTTAAATGTAATACATGCCTGATGTATGCTTTATTTACAAACCTCCCTCAATGTCCCTTGTTCATTTGTGATAAATGTATTAACAATAGTGTCCTGAGAGATGATATAGATGATTTCCATAGGAGGCTGTCAGTTATTGAATGCTGCCAAGAAAATCAAAGTCAGTTGCCAACAAATATTTGTCCAAATAGTGGAGAAGAAAATTTAGGCACTAATAAATGTGATTATGTTTTAGAAACACCCGGAAATGATGGAACCTATGAAAAAAGGAAAAGACACGAGTCTCTAAATAATAGTTCAAACAGTGAGGTTGATGAATGGACTACAGTTACCATAGGTCACAAATCTAAACTTAGAAGGAGAGAAATAGATCACAATATTAGTCTTTCAAATAGATTTGATACACTAATCGAACTAGACAAATCCGATTCTGAGGTAGAAATTGGACCCGATGAAATTAGAAATGGACAAAAGTACGATACTAATTTAAATGGCACTTTATGTGAAAATGAACCTATTGTAAATATATCCTTTAGTATCGGGTTCCAAATCATACAACATTAATCAGAGTAAAATAGGACCTGTTACAGTAACAGCTCGGTCTTTTTCGAATAATGAGGGTACAACAAATGATATTGAAAATCCTGATAAAGTAAGCAGACAGTTTTTTGTGCTGGGGATTCATTAGTTAAATATGCTGATAAAATTGTATGCAGATCCGATAAGCATAACATTACATGTTCTTCCACTAGGGGAGCTGGAATTAAGGACATAGATAAAATATGTCCAGATATTTTATCAAACCCAGGTCCAAATCCCCATGTCATCTTACATGTGTGTACAAGTGACTTGAAGAAACTTAGTCTTGAAGAAATCAAGCAAGATTTTATAAACATTAGTAAAACACTATCAAAATTAAATTGTGAAGTGTGGTTTTCTGAAATTCTCCCAGTCCCTAGGGCAAATTATTACACATCATGTAAAATTAAAGCCATAAATGAATGGCTAAGGAAATGGACCCTAAATGAAGGTTATAAAACCATTCCTCATTGGGAAAACTTTGAAAACAATTTGTCATTGTTTAGTTGGGATGGTTTGCATCTAAGTCACCAGGGCACTTACAAACTGGGCAGAGTATTTGAAAAAATCATCTTAACTAATTTAAACTAGTTCCCATGGGGGAAGAGGGTTCAAATATTAAGCTCCCCTATGTCTCCAAACCAAAATATGCCCCAAATTAAAAAAAAAATCAGTACTAATAAACTGAAAATTTGGCTTATTAATGCTAGAAGCCTAAATAACAACAAATTAAGTGAACTTAAAATTCGAGTTAAACAACAGAAGGTGGATATTATATGTGTAACAGAGACCTGGTGGGATGAAAAAAATAACTGGTCAAACAACATACAAGGATTTGAACTTTATAATGTAAATCGTGAAAGTAAAAAGGGTGGTGGTGTATGCTGCTATGTGTCTGAGATAATATCCAGCCAGTAAATTATAGTGAATAAACATATGGAGAATGTACCTGAAACTTTATGGTTAAGTTTAGCTTTTCCCCATTCTACAAAAATCAATTTAGGGATATGTTATAGACCACCTAACAGTAATAACATCTTAAATAATAATCTCCTGGATCAGATCAATAAGATAGCCAATTTAGGTGATTTTTGATTTTGGGGGACTTTAACACACCAGGCATTTCATGGGTAAATCACAAAGGGAGTACAGTATTTGAAAAAGCACTCATCGACATCATAACAACTCAAGGATATTATCAACTGGTTGAAGCCCTAACTAGGGGACTTAATATATTGGATCTTGCTATTACAAACTCTATAGGTAGGATCTGTAAAATTGACATCTTACCACATTTGGGAAATAGTGACCATAACATAGTTGAATGTACTATACATATTGATAGTTTCCAAACTAGTAAATGTGCTTTAGTCTTTGATTATAAAAAACTGACTGGAATAATATTAAAAATGTTTTTGGAAAATTAACTTGGGGGGAAGCCTTTTGTAAATTAGGAGTAAACTCTATGTGGGAGGACTTAAAAATAAATTAAAATTACTTATAACAAAATTGGTTCCTACTCATAAAATCTATAATAGTAAGGGATTTATTCCTCACTGGTTCAGTAAAGACATTAAAAAACAAATCAGGAAGAAAAATAAAGCTTTTAAAAAATATAAAATTCTCCCTACAGATTTAAATCTTATCAAATATAAAAAACAGCAACGTCTGCTTAAATCTGTAATTAAGAAAGGTAAGATAAATTTTGAAAATAAATTAGCTGTGAATAAAAATATGAAGGCTTTTTATGCATATATAAATCATAACAAACAACAAAGCAAAAGGATTTCCTCTGTAAGAATTAATGGCAAAACTATAAAAATAATAAAGAAATAGCTGATAGGTTCAACGAGTATTTTGTTACTACATATCAGGTACCCAATGCTAAAATAAAAAACAATAAAGGTGTAAGTAACTCTGATCCTATCCATATTTGCCACGAATCAGTAAAATTCGAACTGTCTAAGATAAAATCATCTTCTTCCTCAGGATCTGATAATATTGATTCTATTGTCTGGAAAAATCTTGCAGAAGTCTTAATTGAGCCCCTGACATTAATATTCAATAAATCTATCTCTACTGGCGATATTCCCCTTGATTGGAAAAAAGCTGTAGTTGTACCCATTCTCAAAAAGGGTGACAAATCATGTTTATCAAATTATAGGCCCATTAGCTTGACGCCAGTTTGTTGCAAAGTTTTGGAGAGATTGATTAAAATCAGCATTGAAAAAGATATGCTAAGATTGAATTTACAAGATATTACTCAGCACGGTTTTAAAAAAGGACTTTCTTGTAACACAAACCTATTGGCCTTTTAAAACTTCATTAGTGTAAATTTGGACAGAGGTAAACCCATGGATGTTATTTATCTGGACTTAGGAAAGGCTTTTGACACTGTATCCCATCATAAGTTAATTAACAAACTGATTAAACTTGGTATAAATAAAACTATAATAAAGAGGATTGAAAACTGGTTTTCAGATAGAGTACAGAGAGTGCGTATAAATGGTGTGTTGTCGGAGGTGGGTGAAGTGGCTAGTGGGGTTCCCTAGGGCTCCGTGCTGGGACTATTACTATTTGGGTTGTATATCAGTGATATGAGTGTTGGGGTTAAATCTCACTTAACTAAATTTGCTGACGATACCAAAATATGTGGGGTAGTAAAAACTATTGGGAATTTTGAAGAACTGAAAAATAGCCTGAGTATAATAAAAGAATGGGGTAAAATACATGATATGAAATTTAATGAATAGAAGTGTTCAGTGATTCATTTTGGAAAAAATAACCCAAGGTATTCATACTACTTAAATAACAAGAAGCTAAAAAGCAGCAAATTAGAAAAAGATCTAGGTATTTGGATTGATCCCAAATTATCCTTTAACATGCATATATCCAAAATGATAGGCAAATGTAATGACATCATTTACTCAATAAAAAAAGGATTCATATCGAGAAATAAAGAGTGTTTACTCAAACTTTATAAAACTTATGTACTCCCCATACTGGATTATGGCTCCCCTATATGGAACCCATATTTAAAGAAAGACATACTTAAAGTTGAAAGAGTCCAAAGACGTTTAACCAAATCTATAAAAGGTTTACAAAATATGGCATATGAAGACAGATTACTGGTGCTGAATTTGTATCCCTTGGAGCTTAGATGAATTAGAGGTGATTTATTATTTTTGTACCACATCTTGGATGATGTAACATTAATGGAGCAATGTAGCATTGTTAGGACCCATAAAACTTTTAATTCACGATCCCATGATAAACACATTTTTATAAATATTTCCAAAACAAGTAGACATTTAAATTGTTTTGTTTCCAGAGCTTGCCATATATGGAATAGTCTCCCTAAACAAGTGGCAGAAGCAACTACTTTTGACTCTTTCAAAAGCGAGTTGGATGCTTATTTGCTTTTAAATGGTAAACATTATATTATTAGATAAACCCACTAGGAGAGTGGGAGACAATTAAATGGGCCTCGGCCTACTTTGTCTAAATCTACCAAGTTACCAAATATCCTTGTTTGTGTATGACTGCTCATACATAATCTTTTATAGTGTATGGGCAATCACAGCATAGAAAATCACACAAAACCAGCTGGAGAAGACAACAGAGAATAGAAATTTTAACATTTTCTTTTTTTAACTGACACAGTGTGCTGCAGATGTTTCTGCAAGTTCAAATTTTAAAAAACAGCAACTTCCAGCTTAATTGGATTGAGGATAGCCACTATGTGGCAGCATTCCAAGTTGTTATGCTGCAGTAGTGACATAGCTAGTGCAGCATAACAGCTGTGATGACACAGCTACTGCAGCATAACAACTCCATTCTAGCTATGGATTTCTATCCATAACAACATTCTACCATACACCATAAGATGGTAAATGGTTTACTTTCAGTGGGCAACAAGGGAACTCATACATTATATAGAGAATAATAGATGGGTAGGTAGTAATAACAAAGTATCAGAAATTAACAGCTACAGTGAAGCAACAGCATACAATCATTTTCTCAGTCACATCACATTAAAACTCATGAATGATTTCTTTTGCATTCTCCTCTTACAGAGCTACTGGAGACCAGGGTACAACCTTTAATAAAAGAAGAACAGTAGGAGCCTGGACCATCTCAACATATGTACACCACACATTAAAGTTCCAGAACATGTCAGAGTTTAATAACTAAATAATATACAAACTATGTTTTTTTTTTTATTGTGGTTAGTTATCTGGCATAACACTGGTTACCAATGGTCTTCCACTACACTGTGTGCTGAGTCTGCCATTCTGCAATGTCTTAATCAATGACATTGTAGATAGTAGTAAGATACAAAGGTTTGTGCCACATTGTATACAACTGTGGCCATACAAGACCTACAACTGATTCTAGCAAGCCTAGGGAAGTGCTCCAGGATCTGACACCTGTACTTAAATGACAATAAAAGCAAAGCTATGTATATTGGAGTAAATAAACCTATCACAGATCTAGTGAGCACTCCTGACCAATTGGAATGCTCCTTTCCTCCACGCGTGAGATGCTCTTATTCTGTGAAAAGCGTCTCATGCGCAGATGCCCTGGAAATGGGCAGGTTTGGGGGAGTTTTTTTAAAAACATATATATTATTGCTCACTCTTGATCAATAATATATTAATATGTCCCCTGGAGACACTCGTTGCTGAAAATGAGTGGTTTCATTTGCCTTCAGCTTGAGCCAGAACAGCTCAGCTTCGCTTCACTGTTCTCGATGAGCTGAAGGTGCATGGAACCACTCATTTTCAGCAACAAATGGCTCTGGGGGACATATTAACACATACAGTAGAACAGCCCATTACCTGTGTAGCCTGAAATTATCAGCATCAGAGTATGAGACAGACCTGATAGTGATGCATACTACTAACCTGAAGCACTCTACACTGCACCTGAAAGCATTAAAAAAGGCAGGCAAGATTCTTTGATGATATGTAGCGAGTATGAGTACTAGTAGATAAGAAGTTGCACTAGACCTTGCACTCCTCACTGCTAATTACACATGCAGGCTGTGTAGCTCACTACTGGTGTGCACGCCTCAAAAAGGACATTTACCTGCTGGAGAGCATCCAGACTACAGTGCATAGTACTGTGAAATTGTTTTCCTTTCAAAATAAAACTGACTTGTGCTGTTTCTAGAGGTTCTAGAATGCTGTTCTACCACAGTAGGGCAGAAATACATTCCATCATCTCTGAACTGTAGTCCAACACCAGATTAAAAGAGATGGAATCATATGAATACGAACACTTCACTGTACACTATAACAACTTACTTAAACACAGTACTTCTCATTAAGCAATATACCACAAAAGGGTGTTGTTGATGCCAGGATTTACCCATGCCTGGTGCCTTGTTTGGTCATGAGGTGTAGCCAAGTTTAAGTTCAAGTTTATTGTAGGGAAACTCCGTTGAACAAGCTCAGTCACAAGGAGGTCCTTTGTCACAGCCAGGTAGTTACAGATTGCATAATCGAAAAAACAGTACAAATTCAAGTACAGAATTATGTGCAAGCATTAACATGTTGCATAAAAATGACAATGACATAGAAAAATATAAGTACAGAAAAAAGGTACAAAGTGCTTGTTTCTGAGTATCTAGACAGCTAATTTCTAGGTAAGAGGAAGCAGTGAGCTAGGGTTACAGCAGTGAGCTGGGATTTAGAAGCAGCTGCACGTATCTTTTATTTTTGAGTGACTAACAACACACCAGAAGTGGATAAATCCTGGCATCACCCACACCCTCAAGTGGAATACTATGATTATACAATGAGATAATTATTAAAATATAGAAAGAATTTCTAGAAAAAGCTGTGTTTTCTTTTTTTGTGTTTGTAGTAATATTCTTCCACTATATATTAAGTACTCCCTCTTTTTACTGTGTAGAATATGGCTACATAAGTATAAAAATAATCAGAAATACAACTTTTTTAAAAAATTCTATTTATATTTTAATAATTGTCCCATTGTATGATCGCAATATTGAAAGATGGAGCAGTGCATGTTAGTGTCTGTGCATGCTGAAAGAGCATGGTGTTAGTGCCAAGGAGCTGGCATTGATCAGAGAATTTCTTCCAGGTTCAGATTTGCAGGGAACAGAAAGGTATCAGTGCTACTTGGGTGATGTTTTTTTAATTGTAACAGTATTGGAGGAACCAGGGTGTAGTGGTCAACCGCTACAGTGCTTTTTGACACACCTTATTTTTTGAAAAAGGCCTGCACATGGCCTTGTACTGGTCCCCAGTGCATAAGTAACTGAGTACAGACACCCGGACCATGGGACTCCTCCATTTTGACCACAGTGGCAGTCGCTAACTTCAAAGCACTTTTGTTGCATTTTTCTGAGCACTAGTGAGCTTCAGGAAATGCTGGTAGCTCACAATTCCACTCTATGAGCCCAGCTGGGCCATAAAGAAATAAAAAATTGTGCAGGGGCACTGGGGGAAATTAATGGACTCAGACTGGACAGTGAAAATATTTGTGATGCCAGGAGGAGGACCGGCACAAGGGAGAAGATTAAGATAAGCTTCCTAAGGGACTGTACAGGTAGGGAGAGTGTAGCGAGTCAGTGGATCAGTTTTCCATTTCAGGAGAGTTCAAAGTGATTTCTGTGGGGTTCCTTATGTGGCTGACTTGTGGTTGGTATTCTTTACTGTTCGGTGATAGTACAATTTACAATGTTTAAATCGTACCAGCCAGCCAATCAGCATCCAGGATTTTCCAAGCCACTGTATAATTGTAAATCTGCAAGTACAGAGAACAAACAAGTGCAACAGTCTTGAAAACATATATACCCAGAATTCAAAATAATATGTACAATAACCAAAGTTTGTAGGTCATCAAACTTCTGTACAGTATTTGTCCATTACAATGTTAACGTGCAAACAAGGGTAGTTAACATTGTAGACTGAGAGTCACAGGAAGCTGAATTTTAGAGAGACAGAACTCAACATGTGAGTGTCTTTTTTTTTCTTTTGTTTTTTTCTAGCTGAACTACATCAGACACATACAGCTGCTATCTGTGAGCAACTGGACAGTCTGATTCAAGGACAACAGAAAACACAGCAACAACTGGAAAAACGTATTCAATTAATGGAAATCAACAACAAGCATCTTTCAAACAGTCAAATTAAATTAGGCCTTCTAGAAACACAAATAAACTGAAATAGTCCACAGATTCAGTACCTGAATCAGACTGTCCAGTCACTCACAAGGATCATCATCAAGATGACAGAGAAGCAATCATCACCTGAAGAAGACCCTGGTCTCCAGTAGCAACAGCATTTGTCACCTCCTCTGGCACTATAAAAACATAGAAACATAGAATTTGACGGCAGATAAGGACTGCTTAGCCCACCTAGTCTGCCCATTTTTCTACCTGATGGATAAGCTGCAGATCCTAGTTAACCAACAGCCTACTTCCTCCTACCCCCCACTAGGGCTGCCTTATGTCTGTCCCATGCATTCTTGAATTCCCCCACTGTTCTTGACTTCATGACCTCCTCAGGAAGGCTATTCCATGCATCCACAGCACTCTCCATGAAAAAATACTTCCTCTATTCTGCACCTTCCCCAACAGAGTTGTTTCCATTTCCTTCGGCATCCTCCTACCTGGCCACCCCCTTCCACATCTTCTCACAGCCTCCAGCAGCATATGCAGCAAGCTCAAATCTTTGGCATTTTTTGTTTGTTTGTTTGTCCTGTGTGAATTTTCTCAAAAGTAAAAATTAATATTTTTTTCCCACAGAGGTTAAAGAAATATAAATATATTTTTGCTATTATCAAAATAATTCTGTATTTTTTAATATATTTCTTAGAAAAAAATGACAAAACAGTCAGCACATTATTTTCAGATATTATCTTTATTCAATAAAGAACATATATTTCTTGATATTTATGTCCTGTCTTTTTTTCCCAACAAGATGCCAATTTGTGCACAATCATACGCATCTGTGACAAAGAAAGCACCTTTCCCAAAACAGATATGTATAAGTGGGAGCAATGGCCTGACCAAGCTGCCCATTTGTGCATATTCATACACATCTGTGGCAAACAAAGCACCTCTCCCAAAACAAATATGTGTAAGTGGGAGCGTGGGGCCCACCAAGCTGCCCATTTGTGCATAATCATACACATGCATGTCAAACAAAGCAGTTCTCACAGAACAAATATGTGTAAGTGGGAACATGGAGCCCTGCGGGCCCCATGCTCCCACCAAGCTGCCCTTTTTGTGCGTAATCATACACATCTGTGGCAAACAAAGCACCTCTCCAAAAACAAATGTGTGTAAGTGGAAACATGGGGCACATTTGTGCATACTTAAATGCATCTGTGGCACCACATGCCCTCCAGGCACTGCGCTTCTTCCACTTACACATACATACAGAACAGCACAACAGCCCCATAGAGCAAGTAAGTCTTGTAACAATCATATGCATGCACCATAGGGTCTGGGCTGATGACGAATCTTCCTGGCTTGGTTCCAACTTCCTGATGTCTTCCTTGGGCTTTGCACAGGGTGTTTCTTCCGTAATGCATTTGGGTGACCACATGTTGGAACTGGCGTTCTCACTGGGTCTTGAGATTAATAGTCTCAGGATTGATTGGGTCATTTGGTCTGACCATTATATGGTGAAGTTCTTGTTTGGGGCCCCCCCGGTAGCCCTCCCCCTGCAGAGATGGTCAGCTATCACCCTTTGAGGGGGTTGATCCCTGAGGGTTTTTTGGCAATGGCTGACCTATCTAGTGTGGATAGTGCATGTGGTGGAGGTGTGAGCGCAGCAGTGGATGCCTATAATAAGGCACTTGCTGGTGCACCTGACTCCCTCACACCAGTCCATGTACAACCCAGGTCTTCTCATCTGAGATCCCCTTGGCATGATGGGGCGCTTAAGGGAATGAAGACCTTGGGTCAGAGATTAGAGCGCTGCTGGTGGAAGTCTGGCCTGGAGGTGGACAAACTGGTCCTGAGTGTGCATGCACTATTGTGCATATCAGGGAGCAATCAACTGTAAGAAGGCAGAATTCCTGTCCAGGGAGATTGCTGCCATGAGGAACTGATCAACTATGCTCTTTTGGACTGTAGACAGGTTTCTCCATCCTTCTTGTCTACAGCCGAAGGTAGCTTTTTCAAATGCATTGTGCAAAGAGTTTGCTCGGTTCTTCTCAGACAGGTTGTCTGCCATCAGGCAGGGAGTTCTGCCAGTGGGTCAGAATTTGGCCAACAGTGGTCGCCATGGGTGACTACAGAGCTCTACACCTGGTTGGGGTGAGTTTAGACCAGCGGAGGTGGCTGAAGTCATAGAGATCACGTCCAAGCGTCGACACACTTATTGTGAACTGAACCCAGTGCTAACTCATTTCTTAATGAGATGTGTTGACTCCATTGGCCCGGTGTTTGCCTTGATTGTCTAGTGCTCCTTGTCAGAGGGGGTCTTTCCTGATGTCTTGAGGGAGGCATTGGTGAGACCCCTTCTGAAAAAAACATTGTTGGACCCTGAGATCAAGGCAAATTACTGTCCTATCTCCAATCTTCCATTCTTGGGTAAGATTGTGGAGAAAGTGGTGGCGCTTCAGCTTGAGGAGCATCTCATGGCCCATGATCTATATGAGCTGCTCCAGTCTGGGTTTCATGTGAGGCATAGCACAGAAACTGCACTGGTTCGGGTGCATAATGACCTTTTCAGGGCTAGAGATCAAGGGGAAGTGACAATTCTTGTTCTCCTTGATCTCTCTTCAATGTTTGATACAGTTGACCATCGAGTGCTGATTGACCACCTAAGGAAATTCTGCGGACTTACCAGCATGGTCATCTACTGGTTTGAGTCTTTTCTGTCTAACAGGAGGCAGAGGGTAGTGATGGGGAATTTCTCCTCCTCCCCAGGCCACCTGTTATGTGGGGTTCCCCAGAGTTTGATCTTGTCACCGATGTTGTTCTCCATATATATGCTGCCTCTGGGACAGATCATTAGGAAGTACAGTCTGGACTTTCATTGCTATGCTGATGATACCCAGCTGTATCTTTCCTTTGCCCCTGAAACATCTCATGCAGTGGAAATGCTTAATAGCAGTCTCATGGAAATCAATGACTGGATGGCCTCCAGATAGTTGTAATTGAACCCCAATAAGATGGAGGTACTGGTGGTGGAGTCGAACAGAGGGTGTGATAGGTTGGCCTCTGGTGCAGAGACAGGGCTTTTTCTCAGCTTTGTACCATCGAAGGCCTCCTCTAGGGTGTGGGATCTGGGAGTTATTCTGTACAGTGGCTTGACACTGGAGTATCAGGTGTCTTCCACTGTTCATACTAGTTATTATCATCTGAGGAATATCACCAGGATAAAGCCCCTAGTTCCACTGCAGGACCTCCGCACCTTGGTACATGTCTTCATGATGTCCAGGCTGCACTACTGTAATGCACTCTATCTCGGGGTCTCTGGGGTACCCTGCACTGACTGCAGCTGGTGCAGAACATGGTGGTGAGGCTGCTATACAGGACAGTCTAGTACTGTCACATCACCCTGGTTCTGTATCAACTACACTGACTGCCAGTTAGGTGGAGGGTCCTCTTTAAGGTGGGTTTACTCACCTTTAAGTCCCTACATGGCCTGGGCCCTGGTTACCTGAAGGATCATCTCATTCCTGCTGTCTCGATCTGCTTTCTCCGGTCCTCCTCTAGGGGCCTTCTTGCAATTCCCAGGACGAGGTTAAGAACAGCAGGCAACAGAGCATTTAGTGTCACCACTCCCATCCCTTGGAATTAGCTTACTCCAGCTGTTAGGGTGGCCCCTTCTGTGGAGGTATTTAAGGCCCACCTCAAGGTCTTCTTGTATAATCAGGCCTTCCCAGACTGAACTGTATAGTCCCTGCGTCTTTTTAGAATCTCTGTTTAGGTCAGCTCTTGCTTTTTTAATATTTGTTGTCATTGTTTAAATTAATGTTGATATAAATGTTGTTTGTTTTGTAGATGTTTTTTGTTTTGTTTGAAATATTGTTAGATATTATATTCTATTGTGTATAATATTGACCTTTTGATTGTTCAGCACCCAGTGCCTCCGGGATGGGCATCTCTTAAATAAAATTTGCCTTGCCTTGCCTAATTTCCAGATATCTCATTAACCGTACAAGGTAGGGAAAAAATTCAAAATTTATGGTATTAATGATTTTCCAACCTACTTCTACACTTAGACCCCCTTTGCGATGAAAAATCAGTATCTCAAACCATTTTCAAGATATGGCACCGAAAGGCATCACAGAAACTGCAATGCTATCCTATGGGAAAATTTCTTAACTTTGTAATGTTGTAACTGTGGGCCTGTTCAATGTTTTCATACCAAATCACCAAAAGGCACATCTGTGGGACTAGAGCTTGCCACCCTGAAAATTGCAGGCCAATTAAAGGGCAAGCCAGGTTGTCCCAGGCCCCTCCCAGAAATCAAGGTAGGAAGCCAAGTCCTGTGGGGGGAAGGGACAGGGGGCAGGGGCGGAGCCAGTAACATCACTAGGCAGGGTCAGGGACAAAGTTGAGCTTCATATGACAAGGAGCCCAGGGGTCTGGGCATTGGCCAGGGGAGGGGCCATCAGGGGTCTAATTGGGGTCCTAATGGGCTATTTAAGGGCAGCTCACAGGCAGATAGCCCTCTTTTGATGGGATTTTTTACAGTTTCAGCACATTTGTTGCCAAACAAGGTAAGGCACAATCTGTTTAACTAGGCCACTACAGGCCATGTGGTGGTAGCATGGCTAGGCCCAGTGGAAATTGCATAGTTTTTAAAAGGGCCAACCATGAAGATACAAGATTGGTTTAAAGAAGTATGTTAGCAACTCCTGTGGTTTTGTTGCTTTAAGGAATTGTTTTTCAGTATTTGTGTGAGAAAGAATGCAGCAACTGCTGTGGTTTTGTTGCTTAAGCCAACCAGAGGCTAAAGCATGGCCTGGCTTCAGGCTGCAGGGGCCAGTTTTAATACAGAATGGAAGTTTTGTGGTTTAAGGTATTTATTTCTAAGATTTATTTAAAAAAAAGATACACTGGAAGATTAGCCACTGCTTGCTAATTGTCATCATAAAAAAAAGGAGATTTAAGAGTTTATGGTTTGCTGATTAATATGTTAAAGCAGGCATTGCAGACAGACAAATTATAGGCTGGTTTGGTGAGAGGTTTTTGTCTTGGCCTGCTGGCCAAATGGCCGACTGCATGGAATTTAGGGCCTAGTACTTTGGTTCAGGCAGCCAGTAGAGTCCTTTTGTAAGGGAGTTTTGCAAGAGCAAGGGAGAACCAGTTTTTAATACAAAATGAGCTTTTCATGGTTTAAGGTATTAATTCAAAGATTTGTAAAAAAGGAAAAATATGCCGGAAGATTGGTCACCGCTTGCTAGCTGTTGTTAAAAAAACCAAAAAAGCCATGTTATTTAGGAGCTTATGTTTTGCTGATTAATAGGATAAAGCAGGCATTGGAGACAGACAAATTACAAGTGGGTTTGCTGAGAGGTTTTATATTGCCTGGTGGAGACTAGAAAGTAAATTATTTAAAGGATCAATAAAGATAAATAAGAGAATATAGGCTTTAGGGCCTGCTGACCACATGACACACCAAGCCCAGTAAAGTATGTATGGCATTTGACTGGTTTCAAGAATTGGGTTTAACAAGAATATTGTTTATGTTCAGTATTTTAAAAGATACACAACAACAGCCATTTAAAAAAAAGATAAAATTTGCCGGTATTTAGGATGTGCAGTTAGGGGCGGGGGAAGCAAATTCAAGCTTGTAGTGACTTATTAGCTGGTTACTGCTGGTTGAAAAATGGAGCATTCCTTTTTCGTAGAGTTTGGGAAGGCGTTCTTGGTAAGCTGGATGGTAGCTTTTTAAATGTAATGGCATTTTAGTAGCATTTAAGCTTTAAAAATGAACTCATGCTAGGCATTTGCTTGGCATTTTGCATTGAAGCTGAGCAGTGGGATTGTTTGTAGAGGTTGATACTGTTTTAGGACAGACTTTAGTGTGGTGATGCTAGTGTGGGGACAGTTGGTAAAGCATGTCTTGCCCAGTTTATGTTTTGATTGCAGCCGCAGGTTTTAGTTTGGAATTTATAGCGGCTCCCTCTTGTTGTTTCTCTACCTGCCTGTTGTTCCTCTGGAAGATGGGCAGGTGGGGCGATGGGGACTCTCTCATGCCTGTCAGGAGCTTTAGTATCAGTTTTAATCGGGCCAGCATAATGATAGAAGTCCTAGTGACTGAGGGGGCTTCAGGTCAAATCTGTGTCACATGCAGGTAGTTTGCGAGCTCTGGCCCCTCTGGGCTATGGGTTTTTAGGAACCAGTCACATGGAAAGGCCCTGGACTGGTAGCTTAGGCTCTGTGTGCCATAGGGAAAGCTTTGAGTGGGATGATCATCGGTTGTGGACAACACCCAGCATGGGGCAAGCCCGGCTATGGCCAGAGGCATAGCACCTGGGTGAGTAGTGGACAACCCCCAGTGTGAAGTGAGCCTGGCTGTGGCTGGAGGCATAATGCCAGGGTGGGCCAGCAGAGAGAGGACTGGTAGGACCGTGGTTTGACATGTTCTCTTATTTCCACCCATAATAATATTACAGAGATGGCGATCAAGAAAAAACAGATAACCAGCAAGAGAATGATGGAGGAGGCCACTAAACTGATGGGTCAGATGTCAGAGCTCATGGTGGTGGAAAAATGGAAAGAGGAGGATGAGGAGGCGCAGTGGAAATGGAAGGAGTGCGATGAACGGGCAGGGAAAGGGCAACCAGCCAAGAAGCCCCGAGAAGCGAGGGCCAACTCCGAGCCAGTGGCAGTTCCACGGCCAGAGCTGGAGCCAGATAACGGAAACCTGGATGGGGGTAAGGATGTGGTGGATATCACCAAAGATGGTAACTTCAGGGAGTACTTGGGGGAGCTGCTGGGGGACATGGGGGAGGCAGGGATAGACAAAATGGAAAAAGTGCTCTAGGACATACAATGAAAGAAGGGGGAAGGGGAAACGGGGGCACAAGCTGGGGGCCAGAAATATGACAGAACCCCGGGACTCACATTGGGTCACCACATGTCAGCCTCACTGAAGGAGCGGATATGGAAAGGGGAGTTCATGGACATATTCAGATTGGTGGACGAGGATACCGCCAAGAAGTATGAGAGAAGGAGTCAGTGAGAAAGTCTGAGATGGCCGTGGTGCTCTCAGTAGTGGGCCACAAGGCAGAGGAGGCAAAATGGAAAGGGAAAACCTTTTATAATTAGCAAGCGGGGTTCACGGTATACAGTGCCACAGTCCTGGAAAAAAGGTTGAAACTGGCCATCCCAATACTGACCTACATGGCAACCATCAGGGACACATAAAGGCCAATTTGGGTTTTGGATGGCTCAAATATGATGAGTCCTTCCGGAGGCACATGGCAGCAAGGGGAGACTTGAGGTGAGACAGTACCCATTCCGAGTTGTGGGTGAAGATCATGTCCATGTCAGGCTAGGGGACTCCAACTGGGGGGGAACTGGGAGGTGGACCACACTGGACACAGGCACAAAAAATTGTTGGGAATTCAACAAGGCATCCTGCAACTGGGCACACTGTAAATTGAAGAATATTTGCTCCAGATGTGGGGGAGCGCACCCCTTGACAACTTGTAGGCAAGGGGGAGAGAGGGGAGGGGAGGACAGGGGAGTAGACATCAACAGGACCTCCCCTTTTGAGGGAAGGGGAGGCTCCAACATAGGTGGGGGGGACTTACAGGGAGGCCTCAGGGCCACCTACAGTTATTAGACAGGAGCTGGAAAGGGGGAGGTGGGGGGTACTCACTGGTCTGCACCCCAATTGTGCAGGAGGTGGTGGAGGCATGGACCCAGGAGTACCCTGACAGGGAGGTGGGCAACAGTCTCTGAGCAGGTTTTAGGGAAGGTTTCCCACTGGGTTTCTGTGGGCCATGAAGAGGGATGAGGGCTAAGTACCTGGGGTCTGTGAGAGGAAAGGAAGGAGTGGTCAGAGAAATGATAAGGAAAGAGATAAGGGTGGGGCAGGTGGAGGGGCCACTGGTGGCACCACCATGCCTCAAATTCTGGATATCCCCCTTGGGAGTGGTCCCCAAGAAGCAGGCAGGTGAATACAGGCTGAGTCACCATTTGTCATACCCAGAAGGGCAATCGGTGAACGACAGCATTCCAAACCACCTGTGAACTGTATCCTACGCCTCATTAGATCAAGTGGTAGAGCTGGTCAGGGCAATAAAGGGGGCTTGGTTGGCAAAAATGGACATAGAGTCAACTTTTCGGCTGCTGCCAGTCAGCCTGACTGACTGGGACCTGCTGGGGTTCCAGGTTGAAGGGGACATATATGTCAACATGGCCATGCCCATGGGTTGCTCGGTGGCCTGTTGGATGTTTGAGACTTTCAGCTCATGGGTCCAGTGGGTGTTTGGGGAGAAATATGGTTACTAGAGGGTAGTGCATTACCTGGATGATTTTCTGATCACTGGGGGAAACCACATAGAGACACTGGCATGTTGGGGGACTTCACAGTGATGTGTGAGAGGATTGGTATCCCGCTGGCACAAGGGAAGACTGAGGGTTCGGCGTGTAAGCTGGAGTTCCTGGGGATCGAAGTGGACATAGAACAAGGTTGTTTCTGGCTACCAGGGGACAAAGTTGCCAGGATACGGGGGCTACTGGCACAAGTAATAGGGAGGCAGAGGGTGCTGCTGGTGCAAGAACAGCAGCTGCTGGGGCACCTTAATTTGGCATGCAAGGTGATCGGCCTGGGGAGGGCATTTACGAGAAGGCTAGGGAGGGTGACCTGGAAGACGAAGAAGCTGCACCATTGGGTGGACATCTCAAAGGGAGTACGGGAGGACCTCAAGGTTTGGGAGGAATTCCTAGACCAGTATAATGGAGTAACGTTCTGGCAGATGGAATGGGAGTGCAACACAGACCTAGAGCTATACACCAATGCCTCAGGGGCACTCGGGATGGGAGCATATTTTAAGGGAGAATGGATGGAGGAGGCCTGGCCAAGTCAATGGAAGGTGGAAGGCCTGTTGAGAGACATCATGTTTTTGGAAATATTCCCAATTTGGGGGTCATGGAGGTGTGGGGAGAGCAGATGAGGGGAAAACATATCATGCTGTGGTGCGACAATAAAGGGGTGGTGTAGGTCATCAACAGGCAGGGCAGTAACACGGAAACAGTGGGCCGAGTAATGAGGTTAGTACTGTTGGGACTGAGGCTGAATGTGTCATTCAATGCACAGCATATCTTGGGAATCAAGAACAAATTGGCTGACAGTCTTTCTCGCTTACAGCTTGACAGGTTCTGGAGTCTGGCACCACAGGCAACAACACACAGGACCAGGGTCCTGGATCAGATGTGTGGGATTGGAGGTTCACTGCAAGGGTGCTGTACTGGGGCTCCTAGGCAACCAGGACCCTGAGGGCATACAAAGGGGGTTGGGCCAGCTTCCAGGAGTTTAGTACTAGATTGATGGGACAGGACAAAACTGGTCCGGGATGAGCAGGTCGAGAGGTTTGTGGTAGAAAAATGGGAGTTGGGGATGGCGCATGCCATGATAGTGATTCAGTTAGCAGGAGTGATCTGGGCATGCCTGGACAGAGGGTGGCTAGATGCCACAGTGGGCAGCATGGTCAAGAGGATACTCACAGGATGACAGAGGGGACAGGGGAGCAGGAAGGATGGCAGGCACCCGATCAGGGGCCAACTGCTGGACAAGGTGTTGGGGGCCACATGGAGAATGAGCATCTCAGCTCAGGAAGCCCTCCTCTTCAGGGCAGTCTTCAGGGTAATGGCAGTTGGGGCATTCAGGGTGGGGGAGGTGGTGGCCCCACAAAAAGGGGTGCCCAAACTCTCATTACAACATGAAAGGATACAGGTTGAGGGGACACCATCTCCATCATTTTGGCCAAGTCAAATATGGACCAGAAGGGGCTGGGGCCACAGTGACCCTGCACAGGAAATCCAGGACACCAAGTTACATGGTGGCTACATGGGAGGAGTTTGAGAACCACAGGGGCAGCACTGGAGGGGCAATGTTCCAGCATGGGGATGGAACGCCAGTCACAGCATTCCAGGTGGGGGCTGTAATGAGGAAGGTGCTGGCCTTTATAGGGGAAGAGCAGGTTGAATTCACCTCACACTCTTTTAGGATTGGTGTGGCCTCAGAGGTGGCAAAAAGGGCAGACACAGTGGAAGAGCTGAAAGGAATCAACCACTGGAGGTCAGGCAGTTACAAACGGTATGTCAGGTGCTAGCAAATGGTGACTCATGCTATTTTCTCTTGTTCCTGTGGCAGGTACTAGATGAAAGGTGTGGATCATGGGGCATTCATTTGTGTACTGGGCAGAATGCTTTCTAGCCACCATGGGCAGAGGGACCCAACTGCACCCAGAGTCAAAACTGCACCACAGTATAATGGAAAGGCATCAGGGGAATGAAATGAGCCCAGCTGTTGCCTCTCCTGCAGGTTTTGAAGGGGTAATGGGGCAGGCCAGAGTGCATAGTGGTACATCTGGGTGGCAATGACCTGGGAGGGATACTCTGTGGGGGAGTTAGGGCAACAAATGTTGGGGAATTTTGAAACCATTCAAAGGTGGTGGCTGGGCATGACCATCGCCTGATCTGAGATCACGTTCAGGAGGGTATGGAGGGGAGCTAAGGATATCAAGCTTATAGAAGAGGTCAGGAAGCAGCTCAACAGAAGGGTGAAAATAGTGGTCATACAGATGGGGGGTACACATCCAGCACAGGGACATAATGAATGAGCAGGCGGTGATCTACAGATAGGATGGGGTGCACCTGACCGAGTTCAGGATGTGTCTAGTCCTAACGCCGATAAGTGAGCTAGTGGGCAGGATAGCCCCAAAAGGCCTGAGGTTTTAACCTGCAAGGGGGGGGCCCACCATTCAAGCGCAAGTGAGAGGCAGGGCAGTGAAAAGAAATAAAAGGGGAGGGGCTAGAGGTGGGGGAGGGAGGACCATGGGCTGGGGCACGGAGCCCAGGCAGGTATTAAAAGGGGGAGGGGGAATAGGTTTGGGTGCTAGATACAGAGTGTCTGGGCTTGGAAGGGGAGGCACAGGTTCAACAAGAAACTTGCCTGGTCCTGGTGATGGAGGAGGGGGATGGATTCAGTGTCCAGACCTGGAAGAATGGAGGAAGAGAACAGCCAGGAGGAAGATGAGGCCAGAAGGAGAAGAATGTTGAAGACTAAATTATGTTATGATAAATGTATCTGATTGGACATGACAATTGAACTGTAGCTGGATGGATTGTGCCAATAGAATTAATAAATATGTTTGCCAATGAGCATCCAAAGATTTCAAAATGGTGTGGTTGTGGTTCATTTTGGGGGGGGGGATTCAAGGGACAATTAATGTTGCCAATTAAAGGGCAAGCCAGGTTGTTCCAGGCTCTTCCCAAAAATCAAGGTAGGAAGTCAAGGGCTACAGGGGGGGAGGAGTCAGTGACCTCACAAGGCAGGGGCTGGGACAAGGGTAAGCGTCATATGACAAGGAGCCCAGGGGCCTGGAGATTGGCCAGGGGGAAGGGCCATCGGGGTCCTGATTGGGTCCTAATGGGCTATTTAAGGGCAGCTCACAGGCAGCTAGCCCTCTTTTGATGGGATTTTCTCGCCCACCCACCCTGTAAGGAGGGGGCATGGGGGGGAAGGTTTTGGCACATAGTTTGGAGTGGGCAAGAATGGCTGGTGTCCAAGGGGTCCTGGGTCATAGGGGCCATACATATGGAGCTGTGAAGAGGCAGCTGAGGGTCAGGGGGCTAGGTGGAACCCAACTGGGAGGGGGCACTGTGTGCGTAATGGACAAAAGGTATAACAAGGAGCACATGTCAAGGGTGCTAGGGGAGGAGAAGAGAAAAAAGGGGGATTGGGCTAGAGGTGGGGGGAGGGGGTAGAACCATGGGTTGGGGTCAAGGAGCCCAGGCATGGATTAAAAGGGAGAGGGGGAATAGGTCTGGGTGCCAGATACAGAGTGTCCGGGCTGGATTCAGTGTCCAAACCTGGAAGAATGGAAGGAAGAGAACAACCAGGAGGAAGATGAGACCAGAAGGAGAAGAATGTTGAAGACTAAATTCTGTTATGATAAATGTATCTGATTGGACATAACAATTGAACTGTAGATGGATGGATTGTGTCAATAGAATTAATAAATATGTTAAATATGTTTGCCAGCGAGCATCCAAAGATTTCAAAATGGTGTGGTTGTGGTTCATTTCTGGGGAAGGGGTTCAAAGGACAATAGCACAACCAATCTTGCCACAGTGAAGTGACAAAGAAAACAACAAATAGCAAAATGTGTTTGAGCAGTGTTACCATGATTACTTTAATGTTTTCGTGACACTTCTATCTATAATGGTGACGTTGAAGCGCACACAAAAAAGTTGCCGCGGTTACTTTTTTTTCAAAGTCACTGTTTTCACAGCAACAAAAAATGTTGCCATGATCACAAAATGGTGAAAGTTTAAAAAACATCTTTACAGACCACCTACTAAAAAACTAATGCCAGGGTCATGTTCCTCAGGGCCCGATTAGGTAAACACAACTGCTGGTGTTTACCAAAGGGCATTATTTTTTGAGTTGCAGTGTTTTTTCTCTCTCACTAACTGAAAAACAAGATGGTGGCAGCAGGAAAACAATTTCAGGAATCTCAACAACAAAAATGTGACCACAAAAGTTTTTGCAATGCACATATCAATTTTTCCATAGACTATAATGGGACATGAAAAAAATTTAATAACTTTTGAACTGAGCAATATTTTTTTCACCAAATCATCAAAAGGCACCAGTTCAACCCAGGCCACATGTAGACAAACAAATCTGAAGCCACTCAAACAAATTCTTCAGTCCATTATGGCTTACTGAAAAATGCACAAAAAAGCATGATTTTTCACATTTTGAGCACCCCATGGTTCCGCAACCGTACATCTGACTGAAACAAAACATTTTAGATCCAGAGATCTATGATAGGCAGAGCTACTTTCCAAATGTCAGGCAAATCGGACAAACAGTTGCAAAGTTATTAAAGTGCAAACTTTGAGGTTTAGCATAGACATGACCGTGTAACCCCTTAGGGCTGGTATAATAAAGGAATAATGCATGACAGGGTGTGTTGTGCTGGGATAATGCCATGCCTGGGGGTGTTGGGCACGAGGCCATAGGCTGAGTGCATCTAATGACCCAGGCGTGGCATTATCCCAGACGACACACACCCTGGAGTGCATTATTCCTATTATACAATGGCTTGTTGTTATACAGAATAAAAAAAATAATTTTAAAGATGTTTTTGTGTGGAAAAATATGTTTTGTTTTTAAGAGCAGATGAAATAATCCAGCTCAAGATCATCTCCAGGTTCACAGTGAGGCTGAGACTAGACCTGTGGTGTTGTGCTGGGGATAACACCATGGGTCTAGCCCAAGACTGACCAATCACAGTCCAAGATTCTTTCTTGCCATTGTATAATATATATTATAGTGGCATGGTAGTGCCACTATAGTTAGGGTTGCGTACCCCATTTAAGGTTAAAGTGTGAAATGTTGCAGCTTAATAATTTGCCACCATATGATGGATTTGCCTGAAATTTGGAAGGCACTGAGCGGTACCGTAGATCTCTGGATCTGCCAAGTTTCGTAAAGGTCAGATATACGGTTGCAGAGCTATAAAGCACAATAGAAAGTCACATTTACACTTTTTTACACATTCTTTGCTCACACCTACAGGTTGCATGGTTTGTGTGACCAGTCCGAAACCTTCAGGGAACATGCAGCCAGGGTCCCTGGCATGCCTTTCAAAGATTTCGTGAAAAAATATTAAACGGTTCAAAGGTTATTTAAAAAACAAGTTTCCCATTATAGCCAATGGGAAAAGTTAACAAAATATTCGACAGTGTCGCAAATGTAGTTTTTGGTTTCACAAATTACCCCTGTAATCTCTTGAGTCAGCCATTTTTTTTTCAGTTACTGGTCACCTTGTCAAGCCCTGAGCATGCTAGTCATGCCTTTTTTTTGGGGGGGGGGGGGTTAAACACTCCAGAAATATGTTTTTGAAATTGTTGTAAACTGTAGTGTTGCAAAGTAGTGTCGCACCTGCAACACTTTCATGATTTTTTTTTGCGAAAGTGTCGTGATTTGCGACACTACTTTGCAACACTATGCCCCAAATAACAGAAATTCTTTGCCACCCTGCTGCAAAAGAACAGTTTGGTCTTTTGGGCTGAAATTTGGAGGGCAGAAAGCCAACATCCCACAAATGTGCCTTTTGGTAATTTGGTGACAAAATAATACAGGGATGCAAAGTTACAGTACTTCAAAGTTGACAGTTTTCCCCATAGACTAACATTACGGTGTCTGCAGCGCCTTTTGGGGCCCGTATCTCGGAAACGCTTCGAGATACAGACTTTTCGTCATAAAAATGCTCAGCTGCCTGCTAGGGGGTTTAGTACAAAACTAGCCAGGAAAGTCATACATAATATGAAATTTTAATTTTTTGTCTACATCGTATGGTTCCTGAGATATAAGCAATTTAGTATTTCAAGTGCTCATTTTCTGCTTCGAGGCTCATTATTATGCATGCATTCTTTGTATTCACTGTGTTTCTTTATGTAGCTGTTGGGGAAAAAAGAGTGTGCGCTTTCATTACTGTTACAGTTAGCATTTCCACTTGTGTTTCCATAACCGTGTGCGTTAGCGTTCCCGTCTATGCCACCGTGTGCAGTACCCTTTGCATTTTCATTTGCGCTTGTGTTTGTGTTACTGTTACTATTTGCATTTCCATTACTGTCTCTGTTTGCATTCTTTGGCATCACCATGTGCATTGCCATTTGCATTTGCGTACGCACTTCCATTTGCGATTGCATTTCTGTTTCCTTTGGTGTCATCGTTGCTGTTACCGTTAGCATTTGCATTTCCAATTGCAGTACCATGACTGTGCTTGTTACCATTTGCGTTTCCATCCGAGCTTGCGTTTCTGTTTCTGTTTGCATTACCGTTCGCTTTGGCGTCATCGTTGCTGTAACTTTAACTGTTTGCTTTTCCAATTATGTTACCATTACTGTTTGCATCTCGTCACCATTTGCGTTTCTGTCGCCCTTAGCGTTTGCATTTTCAGTTGCATTTCTGTTGTCGATTGCATTACTGTTTGCTTCTGCGGCGCCATTGCCTTACCCGTTTGCATTTTTGTTTGCGTTTCTGTTACCATTTGCATTTTTCTTTCCATTTTCATTTACGTTGGCATTACCATTTACGTTACTGTTTTCGTTAACATTTGCATTACCATTTCTATTTTCATTAACATTTGCGCTTTCGTTTCTCTTACCATTTGCGTTACCATTTATGTTTGCATCATCATATGCGTTACCAATTGAGCTTGCATTTGCGTTACCATTAGCGTTACTATGTGACAACAAATCACATGGTGGGAGCACGGGGCCCAAAGAGCCCTGCGGTCCCACCACCACATTCCATTCACTATTTATAGTGCTAATTCTCAAAAAGAAGGGAAATTCATGGCAAAAAATTCCGTTAATGCATCAGTTAGGGTTGTTCCATAGCGACAAAAGTGAGGAAATTCGGTGTTAGGGTTGCCACCCTTTGCACCACAAGCCTACCCCGTCCCCACCAACAGGCATCGGGGTGTGCATTGGGGTCATCTGTCCTAACTCTCATAGGATGGGGTGAGTATTAGGACCGATGACCCTAATGCACACCCTGATGCCTGTTGGTGGGACGGGTGGGCTTGGGGCAAGGGTGGCAAACCCTAGCACCGACTTGTTACGAATGCTAGAATGGCCTTAACTGATGATAATGAGTTTTTGCCATGTACATATATATTCATGGCAAAAAACCTCTGTTAATGCATCTGTTAGGGTTGTTCCACAGCGTAAACAGCAGGAAAATTCAATGTTAGGGTTCAAAACCCTAACTGCACATTCCTCCCCCACCACCACCACCACCACCTCGCACACATATATGCAAGTAGGGGAAGGACAAAAGCATCACAACCAATTACACACAACCAGCAGCAGGTAACAGAAATAACATACACCTATCTAAACCATGAAGCCACACCCCCATGATCCCATCTTCCACACACCAACAGATGTCGGGGTGTGGCATGGGGCATCACTGTTAACTCTGATCCCGGACATTCTACACTCCACAAAACACATATCACTATGGACAACTGGGCATCTTGGGCCCCATGTTGCCACCAACACATAACACAGACTACACTTATGCTATTTGGGGGTTTACAAGCCCCAAAACAGGGTTTTGGACATTTTCTGAAAATACTTTCGCAAATCACTTTTGCAAATGTGACAGGGACGTGCTATGCATTTGTGACACTTTCATGTTTGCGAAAGTATTTTGTGAAAGTATTTTACATGCTTTCACAAATGCGAAAGTGTAGTGTCTTCCATTTGTGACACTTTCGTGTTTGCAAAAGTATTTTAAAAAAGTATGCTCCTGATAACTGCACATCTTTGCCATCCTCCTGCAAGCAAATGGTTGGGACCTTTGGGCTGAAATTTGCAGGTTGGCAAGCCCTGGTCCCACAGATGTGCCTTTTGCTGCTTTGGTGCTAAAATAGTTAAGGATCACAAAGGTACAGTGTTCCAAAATTGATCAATGTCCCATTGGCTAACATTGTGGTGTCCATGATGCCTTTCACCACCCATATGTCAAAAACGAAGCGAGGTACACAGTTTATCACTACTGGCAGCTTGGTTCACCTTTAGGTGAACTAACGTCATGGAATAAGTTTGGAAATACTGTATTATACCTGAAATTGTATTTTTTCCTTGCTTGCTATGGTAACACAGGTATTCGCCTCCTGCTGGTTGTGTGTGATTGGTTGTGTTGCCTTGGTCCTTCCCCTACTTTCATGTATGTGTATGTGTGGTGGTGGTGGTAAGGAGGAATGCGCAGTTAGGGTTTTGAACCCTAACACTGAATTTCCCTGCTTTTGTCACTGTTTAACAACACTAACTGATGCATTAATGGAGTTTTTTGCCATAGACTCTCACCGAGCCCCGGGCGGTGGTCGTGGACCCGTTGGTGCCTCTGGCCATTTCCTTGGCAGCCACCACTACCACCACAGAAATCGTTGGCTCCCTGCTGCCCTCCTGGTCCCGATCTTCGGACTCCACTATAAAACTCTCACTGAGCCCTGAGTGGCGCTTGTGGACCTGGTGGCACCTCTGGCTGTTTCCTTGTCTGCCACCGCTACCACTGAAGAAATCACTGGCTCCCTGCCACCCTCCTGACCCCAATCTGTGGACTCCACTATAAGACTCTCACTGAGTCCTGAGCGGTGCTCATGGACCCGGTGGCACCTTTGACCATTTTCTTGGCTGCCACCGCTACCACCGCAGAAATTGCTGACTTCCTGCCACCCTCCTGGTCCCAATCTTCAGACTCCACTATAAGGTACTGCTACTGTGTTTCTTCATGTGTCAGCCAGCTTATGGCGGCGTTCAGATTGCAGCGCCTTTTTGCTACTGACTCCTGATTGGCAAAGCGGTTACTGTAAGGCTCCCGATTGGTGCGCCTGAAAGCCGGCTCTCCAGACTGTCATTCCCTGCTGAAAATCTATTTTTCCAGGATCCTGGACATTTGAACTAATGGTTTTTATTAGAATGTTAAAGATGACCTTTAGCAGAATTACTGTGATTGTTAGCTCCTTTGTGCTTTGGTATACTGCAGAATTTAAGTTGTTACTGCGTGGAACTGTATAATTGGCCACTATGGCACATGGAGTTTTAACTCTTTAGAACCTAAAACTGAATTATTGTGATTGTTAGCTCATTTTTGCTTTAGTATTTCTCCAGAATTTCATGTTGTTACTGCATGTAACCTATGGTAAAATCCGCCTATATGACACATAGTGACTAAACAATCCTAAAACTGCTGGCTGCCTTCCCTATAACTACCTCTTTTCTGCCTCTCCCCTGCTCATTTTTGTTTCACCACTCTCTCATTTCTGAGCCCTCCTCTTGCAGCGTATTGCTATTCTGCACTTGACCTCTGCTCCATCCCCCTACCTGAGCTCAAAACTCTGTCTTGCTCATGTATCTACCTCTTTGTCCCACTGTAACCCCTCCCCACCTTACTCCAATTTGCTAATTTCTGTCTTTTGTCCAATTTAAGTACCCCCACCCCCCACTGATGGTCTGCTGCCAATTTGCCTCCCCCTGTTTTTGCTCTTTTGTTCTGTTTTCCTAATTTACACTGTTTTGTCCCTCTTCTTATTCCTAGACTCTCACCGAGCCATGAGCAGCACTTGTGGACCCAGTGGGACCTTTGGCCATTTCCTTGGCCTCCACCACTACCACTGCAGAAATCGCTGGCTTCCTGCCGCCTTTCTGATCTTGATCTTCGGACTCCGCTATAAGGTACTTCTGCTGTGTTTCTTCTTGTGTTAGCCAGCTTATGGCGGTGTTCTGATTGGAGTGCCTTTTTGCTTACAATTCCTGATTGGCAAAGCGCTTACTGCAAGGCTCCCAATTGGTGCACCTGCAAGCCGGCTCTCCAGACTGCCATTCCCTGCTGAAAATCTATTTTTCCAGGATCCTGGACATTTGAACTGGTGGTTTTTGTCCCACCCACCCCAACCCCCGAGGCCTCCTATTAAATACTCTATCAGTCCCCGCCCTTCTTGGCTTGCTCAAACCCTACTTGCTCACAGTCCTTCTCCCCTCCCTACCATCATGTGGAAATTGTTGATCCAATAGTAATTGCACTGCACAGCTTTTGAATACCACTCCTTACCTGGTCTACACCGCTAATTTTCTAGTCTGACCCAGGAAATTACTACCTTCACCCACCTCTGTTTTTATTAATCGGTTCCTCCAGACTACTGCTTATTGAAATTAGTTGTTCTATACTACCCTTGTCAACTGCTAGTTAACCTCATTTTTGCTGTCCAACTCATCCTAGTTGTCTGTCTGGTCTATTTTTTCCCTTAGATTTTCCCTGAATTTTTCTCCTCTGCCCCTTTCAGACACCTAAGCTCCTATCTGATTAAAATACCCCTTGAAAATTGACTGGTTTCTGTTTCTCTCTCTCCTCCTCACATTTGCTAAATCCCTTTTAGTCCCTTTCCCAACTGAATTTCTAGTTCAGGGCTAAATAAAATGAATAAACAGTCACTGCAAATGCTTCTCATCTCCACCCTACCTCTGTTATACCTATCAATTCTTGTAGTCCCCTATGCTGAAACTGCTCTCCCACACACTCTACAGTATGATTTTACATTTTCAAATCTACTAGTGGTACCTGCAATACATTGTGATCCCACACCGTTACTCCTAAACAAGGCCTGAATCTATCTGGTTGCCTATGCCCATAAATGTAGCTCCTGACAAACTCATACCCTAGCACCCTTCCTGCATTGTAAGCTCCGGTACCTCCTCTTACTGGCCATTCTGCTCTCTGAGAATATACAGCCAAATCCAGGGCCCTTAACTCCTTCAACTGCTCCTATTTCAAATGCCAAAGGCCTAATTATAACCCACCATAATATCAGGAGCCTTTGAGCAAAACCTCGTGGAACTTGAATCCTGGACCGCACTTTACAAACCTGATATACTGTGCCTTATTGAAACCTGTCAGAAGCCACCCACCCCTGACTCATGGTGCTCCCTAGCATCCTATAATCTTCTGAGGAATGATAGACCAGCCCCTAAAGGGGAGGTACAGCCATATACTTCAAATCACACCTCCAGCTCTAAGTAATCAGCTCAACCTCCTTAAACCACTGTGAGGCACTCCATGTCCTCCTCACCCTTGGCACAAAGAATTGAATATTGTCTGTGCTAATCCCCTAGCCATAGCCTAATAGGAATGGATGATCTACTTGACCAATCTGCTATTCACTCAGGAAATAATTAAGTTCTTATATTAGGAGACATTAATATTAACTGGTTGGGAAATACACATATGACTACCCTGACTAGACTCCAGAGTTTCAACCTGCATCAGCTCATCTCTGTACCCACTAGAACCATGCCTCATTCTAATACCAGCACTTTGTTGGACAGGATCATCACAACCCGCCCCGAGAATATTGTTGATGCAGGAGTCCTATCTGATGCCATCACAGACCACTCCCCCACTTTCAGTATCTGGGGTAAAGGTAGGCCTGATCTTATGAAGCTACACTTCACTACTTTCCGTAAATATGTAAACTTTGACCCACAGGCCTTCTTGTCTGATGTCAATTGCATAGACTGGTCCTTGCTCTATAGCTCATTGGATGTTCAGACTGCTCTAAATATCTTTTTGTCCAAATTCCTAGCATTACAAGAAAACCACTGTCAGTTTGCTACCAGACTGGTTAGAAATAGGCAGACCCGCTGGCTAAAATCTGACCTACTATCTAAATTATGACAGAGGGACAAGATCTGGCTTTGTTACAAGAAATCTGGTTCTCTTGCAGACTTTAATACTTTAATACCTACAGAGCTCTGAGAAATGCATGTAAGAAAGAAAGAAATCAAGCAAGCAAAAAGCTCATACTGCAAGGACCTTCTAGCAGACTCCAGGGGGACCCTAAAAAATGTTGGTCCCATATTAAGTTCTTCCTGGGATCAAACCAGTCCTCCACTCCAAATGACATGTCTCTAAATGGCATCCATTGTAACAATCCCCTCACTATTGCTAACTTCTTTAATGGGAAATTTGCTGACCTTAGTCAGTACACTTCCACTTTCCCTACCCCATCAAACCCTATCTCTCCAGTAAACTCCACTGGGCCTACCTTCCATTTCAAGTCAGTCTTAAAAAGTGAGGTTCTCAGACTCCAAAGAAACATCTCAGAGCATGCAGCTGTTGGGTCTGATAACTTGGAACCCAAACTCCTAAAATTGTTAGCCCCTCATGTAGCTGCTCCCTATGCTAAGATTTTTACCCCCTCTCTGTGTCACTGCACTGTCATGGATATCTGAAAATGGCCAGAATTACCCCTGCATTTAAAAAAGGACACCGCTTGACCCATCAAATTACAGACCCATTGCTATCCTATCTGTTCTCAGTAAAATTCTTGAGAAACTAGTTGCCACCAAAACTACCGACTTTCTTTTGAAACATGACTTCTTAACAGACACTCAACATGGTTTCTCAAGGGACATAGTACCACTACTGCCCTACTTAAACTCATGTCTGACACCCTAGTGGCCATGGACTCTGGCAGGCTCAGGGCCATCTTTATTGACATGACCAAGGCATTTGATCTTCTTGACCATTCCATCCTAGCTGCTACCCTAAACTCTCTTGGCTTCTTGCCAAATGTTGTGAACTGGTTTGATAGCTATCTGACAGATAGGTCTCAATATGTGAAATTTAACTCCACCCTCTCTGACAAGGTCACTGTCAACATTGGTGTGCCTCAAAAGTCTATCTTAGGTCCTCTGCTTTTCTCTATTTTCATCAATAGTCTTACCACTAATCTCCTTAGTACATGCTCCCTATTATAAGCGGATGACATTGTACTGTATACCAGTTCAAATAGTATTGAGGACATTAACTCTAGATTCTCTTGTGAGTATCAGCTTATTCAACAGTGGCTAACAAATCACAAACTTGTTCTAAATAAATCAAAGACCCAAGCTAAACTATTTGGCACCAGTCTCAAACTCAAACACTCTCAAACTCACTTTAACATCTCCTCCCATGATGGCACATCTGTTGGGGTGGTACACTCATTCAAATATCTGGGGGTCACTCTTGACCCATCCCTGAGTTTCGACCTCCACATTCAATCTACCTGTAAACAGGTAAACTCCAAACTTGGGATTGCCTACTGGACAAGTTATGCACTCACTCCCTCAGCTAGACATGCTATTGCCCATGGGATATTACTTCCCTCTCTCACCTACGGGGTTGCTACATATGCTACCACCTGCAACTCGAGTCTTAGTAAGTGGGATGTTACCTATAATAACATTTGTCATTTTGCATCCTGCTCCCTTTGGCTGAAATATCACTAACTTCTGTACACAGATCTAGGATGGTTTCCACCCAAGAACTAAGGTCCCTGCACTCAGGTCCATCACTGATAACATTATCAGATCCCGTATACCCAAACCACTGGCCTGTCTCTTTCCTTACCAGAAAACCAATTATGCCTTATGCTGTGCAGAAAATGCCCCTGTCCTTATCTTGAGACATCGTACCAAAAAGGTGTCCATGCCTTTCCCTGTCAAGCACTCTATTTCTGGAATTCACTCCTCTAACCCTACGGCCAATCTGCATCCCACATCTCCTTTAAGAGAAACTTCGACACTATCTCTTCTCCTCTCACATATGCTCCTGCTTTAAACCACCCTAGCCCTTACTCTCAAACTCCACCCCACCTCTCAGTTGTCACCTGGGAGGCTGGGGTCCACCCCAACATGGAACATTTCCTCACATTTTCTTCCTTATTTCTAACATTTTCATCCTCTATTTCCTTTTCTCTTTTCTGGGTAATCCTGTCTTCTTTCTCCTCTCAAACTGTACAGCTCTCATCTTCCATTACTTGCTGTACTCTCTGGGTAAACTGTATCTATACTTAACCCATTCTACACCCCCTCACACCTATTGACTCTGTACTCCCTCCACTTTCTCCCTAGCTCCCCCTTCATCTATTTCTGCCTGGCTGGTATCGCTCTCTCAGCACTTTACCCCTCATTGTTAAATCATTGTCAGGTCACTTTAAATTTGACCTGATTATATTTTCTTATGTAACTTAAATGCTGTATTTGGTCATACTACCTCAACTCCGTGTCATATTAATACTGCTATGTTCAGATATTTACATGTAACTTGTATTGTATCATGATGTTCTCTTGAAGTTTGTCTCTGTACTCTCCTGGGTCATGCCTGAAAATAGTCTTTCTGGCTAGTGTACCTACCAGTAAACAAAAACTAATTTAATAAAATGTCCCTTCTTTTGAAAATGCACACTATACATAGTGAATGGTATGGGCCCCGCGCCCCACCATGCTGCTTATTTAGGTATAATAACCATTACAGTAACTCTAGCACTAACAGTAATGGTAACGGCAATGATAACAATAATCCTAATGGGAACGTTAATGCCAACGTAACAGTAACAAGAACAGTAATGGTAACAGAAGCGCAGATGCACACGCTAATGGTTATGGTACTGCAAACAGTAATGTTAGTGTAAATGCAAACGCTTAACTATAATGGTAATGGTAACATCAATGCAACCGTGAACACAAATGCAAATGCAAATGCTAATGGTTACAGTAATGCAAATGGAAATGCAAATGGTAACGCAAATGGTAACAAGAATGCAAATGTAACAGTAACAGTGGCAGAAACACAAATGGTAATGGTAACACCAATGCAAAGGTGAACAAAAATGGAAACACTAATGGTTACGATAATGCAAAAGCAAATGCAAATGGCAATGCAAACTGTAATGAAAATGCAAATGGTAACAGTAATGGAAAAGCATGCACAAATGCAACGGTAATGGTAACGGTGAAGCAAACAGAAATGGTAATGCAAATGGTAACAGAAACAGAAGTGCAAATGTAAATACAAACAGTAATGGTAATGCAAACGGTAACAAAAACTCAAACCTTAATGGTAACGCAAATGAAAGTGCAATCACAAACACAAATGCTAATGGTTATGGTAACGTAAATGCAAATGCAAATGCTAACTCAAATGCAAATGGTAACAGTAATGCAAACACAAGCACAAATGGAAATGGTAACACAAATGGAAACGCAAATGTAAACACAAACACAAATGGTAATGCAATGGTAATGGTAACACAAATGGAAACGCAAATGCAAACAGTAACGGAATGCCAATGGTGATGCAAATTAAAGCACAAATGCAAATGCTAATGGTAACAGTAATGGAACTGCAAATGCAAATGGTAACGCAAATGGTAACAGTAATGCAAATGCAAATGGTAATGCAAACGATGACACAAATGGAACGCTTAATGCAAACAGTAACAGAAGCACAAGCAGAAATGTAAACATAATTGCTAATGGTAAGTAATGCAAATGCACATTATTTGTGTCCAAAAAGGTTCATTCAGAAGCACAGTGAATACAAAGAACATGAACAGTAAAGCTGTCATTTTTCACATGCTGTCTGAAATGTGTTTTTGCACCAGTGGCATGGAATGACATTTTGGCACAGATTTGAAGATTTTCACCTATGGGTTTATGAGGTGAGGTCATAGAAAACTATGTTGAAAATGTGGGATCAAAATATGAAAAATGAAATAGTTATGACCATCCATTGTAATTTTGCTGTACCTGCTCATAACTTTGAAATTTGAAATATTTTACCCCAGATTTTCAACATAGTCTTCTTATTACCCCACCTCATATATGTCACAGCTGTCATTTTTCAAGTCCTGGCCAAAATGTGTTTTTGCACCTGAGGCATGGAATGGCATTGCAGTTGTACAGGATTATGTTTTGGTGAGGATTTGAAAAACCTCTGTACTGGGTACATGAGGTGGGGTAATATGATGGATATGCTGACAAATTGGTCACCATTGTCCTAAAAAGGTTCATTCAGAAGCACAGTGAATACAAAGAATTTGGGCATAATAATGGCCCTTGGACCAAAAATGAACCATACGACGTAGAAAAAAAATTAAAATCTCATATTATTTATGACTTTCCAGGCTAGTTTTGTACTTAGCCCCCAGCAGGGGACTGATAATTTTGTGATGAAAAGTCTGTATCTCAAACCGCTTTTGGCATGGGACCTGAAAAGCACAGCGGACACTGTAATGTTTTCTTATGGGAAAAAACATTTAATATTTTTTCACAAAATCTTTGAAAGTCACATCAGGGAGCCTGACTGCATTTTACCTGAAGTTTTCAGACTGATTGTGCAAACCATGCTCTCTGTAGGCGCGAGCAAAGAAACACGCAAAAAGTCCATTTCTTTTTGCATTTATTGGCACGCTGTAGCTCCACAACTGTACATTCAACCATAATGCAACTTGCCAGATCCAGAGATCTATAGTACCAGACTGAGCATTCCAAATTTCAGGCAAATCCTCATATGGTGGCAAAGTTATTAAGGTGCAATATTTGAAGTTTTACCTTAAATGGGGTACTCAACCCTAACTATAGTGGCACTACCATGCCACTATATATATATATATATATATATATATATATATATATACAAAAAAAACTCCAATTAATGCATTAGTTAGGGTTGTTCCACAGTGACAAAAGTGAGGAAATTCAGTGTTAGGGTTGAAAGCCCCCTTGGACCCGCCCACCCCAAACAGCATTGGGGTGCATGTTGGGGTCATCGGCCCTAACTCTCACCTCATCACATGTGTAAAGAAGCAGAGGTATAGGAGAATGGGGTGAGAGTTAGACCAACAACCCCAATGCGCACTCTGATGCCGATTGGGGTGTGGGCGGGGTCCAAGGGGGCTTTCATCCCTAACACTGAATTTCCTCACTTTTGTCACTGTGGAACAACCCTAACTAATGCACTAAATGGATTTGTTTGCCTCTAATTTCCCTTCTCTTTGAGAATGATGATGAGAAATAATGAATGTAATGCAGTGGTGGAAGCGTGGGGTCCTTTGTGCCCCGCGCTCCCACCACGTGATGTCTTGTTGCATAGTAACAGGAACAGCAATGCAAACAGAAGTGCTAACAGTGGTGCACATGGTAATGCAAGTGCGAATGAGAACACAGAGGGTAACGCACACGGTGGCGAAGACGGTAACGGTAACACCAAGGGGGATATAAATGCAAGTGGAAACATTGACTGTAACAGTAATGGAAGTGCGTACCCTGTGTTTTCCAAACAGGTGCATACAGAAAAACAGTGTGTACAAAGAATGTATGCATTGTAATGGGGATCGAAGCTTAAAACGAGCATTGGAAGTACTTAATTGGTAATATCTCAGCAACCGAAAGATGTAGAAAAAAATTAAAATTTCACAGAAATCATGATTTTCCCGGCTACCATTTTGTATTACTTAGCCCATAGGGCTATGCAACTCACGACAAAAAATCTGTATCTCACACTGTTTTCAAGATACGAGCCCCGGAAGGCGTGGCGTACGCCCCATGTTAGTCTATAGGAAAAAATGCCAAACTTTAGAGTACCATAACTTGGCAGCCATGCAATATTTTGTCACCAAATCAAAAAAAGGCACATCTGTAAGATGTTGTCTGCCTTCCTTCCAACTTTCAGCTCAAAAGACCAAACCGTTCTTTTGCAGCAGGGTGGCAAATAATTCCTGTCATTTTGGCCAAGTCTGAAAAAGTAGTGTCACAATTTGTGGCAATTTTCACAAAATTTTGTGAAAGTGTCTTACCTGCGACACTACTTTGTGGCACTACTGGTTCCAGAAATTAAAAACACATATTTCTGGGGTGTTTTACCCCAAAATAAAGACATGGCTAACATCCTCAAGGTCCGACTAGGTGAACACAAAAAGAATTGTGTCCCTAGAGGGCCCCAAATTTAAATGCCAAGCATTTTTCTGATCACCAACTGAAAACAAAATGGCAGATTTGTGACACTACTAGGGCCATTTGCGACACTAAAAAGTGCATTTGCAACACTGTCAAACTTTTTGTTAACTTTTCCCATTGACTTATAATGGGAACTTCTTTTTTGAATAACATTTGAAACATTTAATATTTTTTTCACAAATTCTTCAAAAGGCACATCAGAGACCCTGGACACATGTTCCCCAAAGTTTTCGGACTGGTCTGCAAACCGTGTGACCTGTAGGCAAGAGCAAAGAATTTGCAAAAAGAGTAGTTACATTTCATTGGTGCTTAATAACTCTGCAGCTATATACTGGACTGGTACAAAACTTGGTAGATCCCAAGCTCTACCACGCCCAATTATGCATACCAAATTTCAGGCAAATCTGTTGAACAATGGCAAAATTATTAAGGTGCAAAGTTTGACTCTTTAACACTATGGTAGCACTACCATGCCATAATATATATATATATATATATATATATATATATATATATATATATAATATCGATTGCAGAAAATCTGTGTTAATGCTCTAGTGCAAACACTACCCCCTAGGACAGAGCACTCTAATGCAAAAGTAGGGAAATGTGGCATTAGGGTTTTCAAAGCTAACATCCCTTCCCCACAATGCACACACCAATAGGTGTCAAGGGTGTGCCTTAGAGTCATTGGCCCTAATAATCACCCCATTCCATAAGTAAATAAGCTGAGGTGGGTACTGTATAGGAAAATGAGGTGAGCATTAGGGATGATGATCCCAAAGGCACACCCTAAGACTATGTTGGCATGTGCAGTTTTAGGTGGGGTGTTAGCCTTGAAAACCCTAATACCACATTTCCCTGCTTTTGTGGCTTTATCCCTAACTAGAGCATTAACACAGTTTATTGCAATTTATTTCTCTACTTTTTTTTGTATGTCTTTATTAACCTTTTAAGTTGATTTTATACAACAGACATCAAACAAACAGACAGACAAACAAACAGGTGCAATCAAGTGAGTACATTCATCAGTCTTATACCAGGACTCAATACATTCTTACATATACATATAAATGTACAACAATGTCAGGTAGCCCATACTCCTGTAAGGTATAACACCGCATGTTGGTGTCCCCAAGTACCCAAGTATCATTCCTCCAACTCCTCCCTAAACATCATTTCTTCTGCTGTGCTCAGCAAAGACAGAAAAGGGGCCCAACTCATAATGAATGTTTCCTCCCTGTCCCTGATCACCCGTGTTAACCTTTCTATAGCCAGGGTTTGCAATATCAGGTTACGCCATTGCTGAATTGTGGGTTTGGTGTGGGACACCCACGTATTTTGAATACAACGGTGAGCATGTATGTACAATGTCCTTATCCACCCGGGAAGCAGCACCAATTCATCCCCTTCCTCCACTTCCACCCCAAATAGACAAGCCAGTGGGTCCCTCTCCAAATTTGTACCTACCATGTTCTCAACCTCTGCCACAACTTCCCCCAAGAATTGTCGTAGCACAGGAATGCCCAAAAGCAATGAATGTATGACCCTCTCCTCCCCACACCTCCCACATATAGGTGACACCGAGGAATGTGCCTTATGAACTATGACCAGTGGGTAATATAACCTATGCATACATTTATAATATGCTTCCTTGAATTTGTTACAGGCCATAATCCCTGCATGCATTGGGAGCACAGTTCTCCATTTCTTGTGAGAGATGCTTCTCCCCAAACCTCTTTTCCACAATAGTTCCTTACTTTTTGAGATAGTATAATCATATCCATATTTGCCTGTCGGAGCGCAGGGCCCTCTGGGCCCTCCCGCTCCCATCCCTTCATAAATGCATATATGTATGTAGCTATTGAAGCACAGGGCCCACCAGGCCCTGTGCTTCCATTTATAGGACAACGGTGACCAATTTGTCAGCATATCCATCATATTACCCCACCTCATGTACCCAGTACAGAGGTTTTTCAAATCCCCACCAAAACATAATCCTGTACAACTGCAATGCCATTCCATGCCTCAGGTGCAAAAACAAATTTAGGACAGGACTTGAAAAATGACAGCTGTGACATATATGAGGTGGGGTAATAAGAAGACTATGTTGAAAACTGGGGTAAAAATATTTCAAATTTCCAAAGTTATGAGCAGGTACAGCAAAATTATAATGGATGGTCATAACTATTTCATTATTTCATATTTTGATCCCACATTTTCAACATAGTCTTCTTATGACTCACCTCATAAACCCCATAGGTGAAAATCTTCAAATCTGTGCCAAAATGTAATTCCATGCCACTGGTGCAAAACACATTTCAGACAGCATGTGAAAAATGACAGCTGTACTGTTCATGAGGTGTGTGAAAATGTCTATGTTGAAAATTTTGAGTCAAAATAGTGAAAATTGCCAAAATTATGCACGTGCGTAGAAACATTTCAACAAACACACATAACACGGTCATATGTAGAAATTTTTTCACCAAATTTTCAACATGGTGTCTTTGGGACCCATCTCATGAACACTGGTGGTCCTGATACTTTGGTTGCAATGCTTACTCTCATCCTTCACTCCTGCTCCCTTAAGTCCTCCACCTTTCCCTCACTTTCAGTCCCACCATGCTCCTCCAAAATGGGTGAGCAAGCCTTCACCCATTTTAACCCCAAGTTCTGGAATCCCCTCCTCCTTCATATTAAAAACTCCTCATCACACCTTACCTTGAAACGTGCACTGTTCTCTTACCTATATGCACTTGCCAATTATACATACATACATACCAATTATTTTACCAAGTGAGACACAATAAGCTGAAAGCTTGTTTGCAGGTGCAACCTGGGAGCACGAGGAAGTTAAGTGGCTTGCTCAGGGTCACACAGTATGCAAGTGGGGGCTGTGGGATTCAAACCCAGGTCTCCAGATTTGCAGGTCAGAGCCTTAAACCGCTGCGCCATACTGCCTCAATTATGACTGCTATTAGTCTTGATGTTTCGTCTTTCTGCTTTCCCACCAGCTTGTTTTATTGTTCTGTCTCTGTTGCCTTCATCTGTACATGTACTTCTTGTCTCTTTTTCCTCTTCTGTTTCTGGCTCTTCTGCCCTGGTTGTTCCATGGTAGCACCTGTATTTGCTACTTCTGCCATCCCTGCATGGATTACTGATGTTTTGTGGCCTTGAAGTCTCAGCCACTTAATATGGCCTGATTGTACCATTGTATTGTTATACCCTATAGTATTCATTGTATTTTTGTGCACTGTACTCTCCCAGGTCATGCCTGAAAATAGGCAGAGATATTGCCTAATATACTTACCCAGTAATCAAAAGCTAATAAATAAATACATTTCATTATTCTGTCCTGAAAGGTGATTTCATGCAGCAACCACAAAATCACCTTCCAAGCCCAATTAACAAAATGACAATTACGGTGTTCATGAGGTGGGATCCCAAAAAGGCCATGTTGAAAATTTGGTTAAAAAATTCCCAAAAATGTCAAAGTTATGAACATAAGTTCAAAATGCCATTGAAATACATTATATGGCACATACCTTGATTCCTCAGTTCATGGTTCTGCTTTGAAGAGTGCAGATGTGTCTTGGTACACAGAAGATGACAGCCTATGATCTCTGGTGGTAAGTATAGGGTAAGGGGGTATGGGGTGATGGATGCTCAGTGGGAGGTTGGGATGAGGAAGGGGAACGACGGGGATGATGAGGGGCCATTTTCTTTTTTCAGGTTTAATACAAAAAAAATACATTGGGGAACTGTTTTTTTTACAGGAATGGGTAAAATAAATATTTTGGGACATTGGGGGTGGACTACCCTGTGTTCCACACTGATGGGTGGGACTTGTAATGCCAACACTGACACAGGGACTTGGCCCTCAATGTCAGCACTAGCAGCAAAAAAGTGGGCTGGGGGGGGATCTGACACCAGCGGTGGGCATCCCAGTTTTGGATTATATAATTAGAAGGCATCAGAGGGTGGGTGGTGCCACTAGACTCTGACTGCAGCCGGCAGCATGATTTCAGCTTCAGTTGCAGAACTCAAGAAATTTCTGGAGTTCTCATACAGAGAGTGTGGGGAAGTACTCCTTTCACTAAGCTGGGCACCCAGAATTTTAGGTGCCCAGAAAATATATACTGTATGTGGGCACAACATTTAAAAACAAACATCAGAATCTAGCTAAATGGGTCCTGTTTAGCTAGATTTGATTGCTTGTTTAATAAAATCACAACATTTCTGGATTATCTTCCACATTTGTTGGTTTGTTGAAAGGTCAACAAGATGGCAGTTGGTACAGCACAAAACAAAGTTTGGTGCCATGCCAAACAAAGTGGCACAAAAGCAAAATGCACATTTGTGGCTTCAAATTTTACTTTCATCACAAAACATTATCTCAGAACCCTTACTGTGCATGTGCAAGTTGGAAAACATTAAAATTTAAAGCTTTATAACTCTGGAACCCTTTATATTTTTTTCACCAGGCCTGTCAAATGCACTACCTTGGGACACGACACATGTCTCCTGCAAGTCTGGGGCAACAATTCTTCTCCATGTAGGCTGTGGGTGAGAAGCAAAAAAAACAACAATGTTAAGTATAGGAAAAAAAAGTGTTTTTTTTAGAAACATTGCAATATCTCAGAAACCACACAAGCTGCCATCACAAAATGTTACACATTAAGACCTTGCCTCCTAGACAACACTACACAAAATGTTGGCTCATTTCGCCAAAGGGAGCCAAAAGTATTAATATTCAACATTTAAGTTTTAACATTAAACAGGCTACTGAACCCTAACTACAGGGGTGGGATAGTGCGTTATTATATATATACTGGCCCAGATATTCAAACTGTGCCATTTTGTGGCGCAAGCCCCTTCGCCGCTCAAAATAGTTGCGCAGAGGTGTGGCCAGGGCGATACTCAACGGAGTTGCGATATGGTGCAACTTCTTTGAATATCGCCCCCTGGCCACACCTACTGTGAATGGCGCAGTGGAACTGCACCAGTGCAAGTGGTCAGAGTGGAGCATTGAGATGTGATGGTGCAAGTTCCACTGTGCCATGCGCAGCACTTGCGATATTCAAAGGGTGACATGCAAATGGGGCCATAATCTATGCAAGGTGCGGGGGGGCCATTTGCATCTAATTACAGCCCCATTTGCATACCATTAGCATGCAGGTGCACTCGATCCCCAACAGATTTTTCACGCCCTGCCAGCGCAGCCGTCAGGGACCGACGCCCCTGCAGCCCAATCACGGGAATAATAGTAAACTCCCCATTAGCCAATCATGGGCATAACTGAATAGTCCCCCGAGCAGCCCAATCACGGGCATAACGGGAAAGTCCCCCATTAGCCCGATCGCGGGCATAAAGTTATGTCCCCCATTAGCCCGATCGCGGGCATCAGACCTCCTCCACCTGAAGTCTAATATCCCTGGTGGTCCAGTGCACGTGAGTAGCCTGATCGCGGGCTGCATCCTCACCCCACATCAGAATACCTGGTGATCTAGTGGCCCCCACCCCACCCACCCATGGAGCCCCACCACCCCGCTCCCCGTCAGCGGCAGGTGGCAGCACTCCACCTCCCTGCTGCCTTGCCGCCCGCCAACTGACATCTCGGTAGGGCTGCACACCCATTGGTTCAGAGCATGAGCCAATGGGCGTGCCAGCCATACTAAGGCAGTCCGGATATGTGAATGAATTCTCTGAACATGCTCTGAACCAATGGGCGTGCAGCCCTACCGAGCTGTCAGTCAGCGGGCGGTGGGGCGGCAGGCAGGTGAGGTCGCCACCCGCCCGGCTGGGGCGGGGTGGTGGGGCTGCATGGAGTGGTATGGTGGGGGCCACTAGATCACCAGGTATTTCTGGCGTGGGAGGGTGAGGATGCCACCCGATCGGCTACTCATGGTCCACTGGACCACCAGGGATATTGACTTCAGGGGAGGTCTGATGCCCACGATCGGCTACTCGAGGGGGGACTTTCTGGTTATGCCCGTGATCGGGCTGCTCGGGGACATAACTCCTTATGCCCGCGATCGGCTAATGGGGGATATAATGTTATGCCCGTGATCGGCTAATGAGGGGGACATAATGTTATGCCCACGATTGGGCTATAATGGGACACTTGGCCCCACAAGGCATGGGGGGCGCCACCAGGTGTAGTGGGTAAGTTCAGGGCAACCCACAGGTGGCAGCTGCTGTGTTGCACCCTGCAATACGGCTTGGCTCACCTGTGGGTGGCCCTCGACTATTCCTGGTTTTAAGCGTAACTTGTGCAGGCGCAGGTAAGTTGCGCCTGCATAACTCTCTCACACAGCCCGGCTGAAAATCGGGCTGTGCAGTTTATCTGCAGGCACACCCCTCCACCTGTGCTCAGACATATTACTGATGCACCCCAGCGCATCAGATTTGTGCAGTGCACTTTTCCCTTTTCAATATCGCACTGGCGGCGCATCAGTGGGTTGTACATGGTGAACACTGTTGTGCATGGCGCAATACTGTTGTGCCATGCGCAACCCTTTTGAATATCTCGGCCCCTGTGTATTATATATACATGTGTCTAACTGTCTGTCTGTCTATCTATCTATCTATCCATCTATCCATCTATCTATCTATCTATGTATTATGTATCAGATCTCCTCTTAATCTTTTTTCCAGACTAAGGCCCAGGATACTCAACCTGTCCTCACATCTTTTCCACCACCATCCTTATCACCTTTATTACCCCTCTTGATACCATCTTATTTATTTTATCTAAAAAACATTTTACCAGGAAAGACATATTGAGCTGATAGCAGCTCATGTCCAGATTTGCCCTGTACCTCGACTACCACATAATGTATTTTTGTAAGTATATCACCCAAGATTGGTAAAAATATTCCATATGTGTTTGACCAATGATCTGCAAAGGGGTACTATTAACTCTTTTTTCCTGTTTTCAAGATGTCTTTTACTGCACCCCAATATTTGTTCAGCTTTTTAACACCATTTTACAATGTTTTCCTGTTAAAACCCCCAAGTCCCTCTCCTTGTCAGCTTCTCTAAGTCTTTTCCCAATTTCCCAATTCCCAAGTAGGACATAGCATGCCTTGGCATTTCTTCTCTTTCAGTATACATTTGTCCATGTTAAATTTAATTTTCCATTTCTTCAACCAACATGACACTTTATCAAGGTCCTGTTGTAGCCCACGTACATTCTCCCAAGTTACTACTATTTCTCTCATTTTGGGATCATTTTCAAATTTAACCTCCACGTTTGTTGGCTCACAGAAGTCTCCAATGTAAATATTGAACACAGTACAGTAGATGACAGTGCTAATTCTTGTGGAACTGCACTGGTCAGTTAGACTATGTCTGATATGAAAGCATTTACCTTAACCTGCTGTCTGTTGTCTGTTAACCAGCTACTAATCATAGCATGTTGCCCTAATTTCATTAGAGTTTGTTTTTTTTAATTTTTTTATTTGAGTATTGCACAATCAAAGAAGGGCTTACTGCAGTAGACAAGCCATACCTTTTCCAAATGAAGGCAGTGTTTTATTCTAAAATAAGATGTTGTTGCTCTTAAGACCTTCTGACATCTCAATTGGAACTTTGAATCAAAAGCACAGTCAGTGTGGTTCCCAAACCTGTTAATAAAAAACACTCAGCCAACAGGAGCCTGTTCCAACTATCAACACAAACAGAGCAAAAGCGTTGGAATAATGACCTACTCACCAGGCTTTCTTCATTCTGTATTTTTTAATACTATCAGAGCTACAGTACTTCCAATGTGTAGTGAGTAAATTCTAATTCCTTTAATTCCTTTGGGGAGAATGTACTTCAGCCATAGTGCATTATAGGTAGAATTACACATGGGGAGGAGTTTTGAACTCCTATATGTGTTGTTTTATGTGATTGCTGGGGTCTGTTTTTTTTGTTAGTTCCCACAAGAGAAATAATCATTGGTAACATGAACGTGTGTGTGTGTGTGTTTGTGTGTGATTTATTGTAACATTTTTTATTCACTGACAACTATGGAAGCATGTAAATTGTGCAAACTATTACATGAATAATGCTGCTTTATATGGAAGCTGTTTATTTTGTACTCTTCTGTGTTATAAAATTGACTGACCTGAACTCTGAAGCTGAATATCAACAGCAGACAAACAGCATAATACTGACAACAGCAATCACTTCTGATAGTGTTCAGAACTAAGCAAAGTTAGATTTTTGTTACTAAATATTTTAAACTGTATTTATTTATTGAAATCTTGGAAATGCACCTTTGAGATGGAAGCTCATTTACCAGTGTTCCACATCAAATGAGCAAAAAACACATAACATACATTACAGGACTGGAACACTGGGAACAGTAAAAGTGCAGTGTTACAGGGCACCAGTGTCTATACAGTGAAAACAAGGATAACATGCAATTAGATTACAATGTAACAACAAATGAGATATTTAAGCAGAAATAAATGTTTCTTTGTCTAGCTAAAGAGTTAAGCAAGATAAGTACTTCTTTCTCAGGTTCCATGATAGAGGGGTTGGGGGAAGGGAGGAATATGTGCAAAGGGCATAACGGGCAGAGGGGGGTCAAGGACAGGAATCAGGGGCTAGCAATCTCAAATGCTAAGACTGATGAGGTGCTGGTGGAGTTGTCTCTTAAATGGGCCAAGCTTGGGTTCATTGATTATATTTGAATGGAGTTCATTAATCTATAGATGGGCCAATAAGCAAAATATATTTGCACTTGTGAGGTACTGTATGGAAAAATGGGACATGGAGAGATTGTCTGGTGGAGCTTCTTGTATGGTGGGGGTTGGGGCAGCAGAGAAGAGGTTCTGGATGGCAGGCAGAGTTAGGTCAAGGCAGTTTTTTTTTCCTAGAAGACATACTTAATACCGTATTCTACCTTGTAGAGTAAGCCAAATGGACTGTGCATAAAGGCCACATGTGTGGGTTAGTCAATTGGAACCAAGAAGAAGCCTGCAGGATTTATTAATGGCAGTACTAATTATTGTGTGGGTGGTGTCAAGGACTGCCCCATAGACACCTAACCCATAGTTGATGATGGACAGAATGGAGCTTTTTATGGCGAGTGATAATGCTTCTTGGGTCAAGCAACGACAGTGACTGTATAGTAGACCAATTCTAGGATTGACAATCTTTACAATTTGATCTGTGTGCTGAGCAAAGGATAGAGCACTATCTAGAGTGATGCCTAGATATTTGAAGGGTTGTAATTGCTCAGTGGGGGTGCATAGGCTATTCTGGAATCGTCATTTCAAAGCTTGTATGCTTATTATGAGGGTTTGCAAAACAGCATAACTTTAGGTTTTTTTTGAAGTTCATTAGAAGCTTGTATTTAGAAAACCAAGCTTCTGATGCAGTGAAGTCAGTTTGAAGATTTTACTGAAGTTGGAGTGGGTCTGGGCTTTTGGAGAAGATGACAGCATCATCAGCGTAAAGAAGAATTTGCTTTTTGCAGACTGAGACTAGTTTGTTAATAAAAAGGCTAAATAAAAGGGGGCCAAGAATTGACCCCTGAGGGACACCAGTGAGAACTGGATGACTGTTGGAGAGTGTGCCATCTATTTGTACACATTGGGATCTATTGTAAAGGTAGTTCTGAAACCATCCAACAACTTCCTTGGAGAGTCAGAAGGAGCAGAGTTCCAAAAGAAGTGTCTTAGGACTGACAGTGTCAAAGGCCTTAGTTAGGTCAATATAAATCACCCCACTATCTGACTACTGTCAAGGGCCCCATGCAGGAAACCAGAGTACTTCAAAGGGCAGTGCAGGTGTTGTGCCTCCTTTGAACCCATGCCATTGTGGGCACTGTATTCCATACTTTTCCAGGTACTCAACCAGTTGGTCAGCAACTATTCTTTCTAACGCCTTAGAGAGGGGAGAGTATTGATATTGGGTGGTAGTTCAAGTGAAGTGCTCTGTCCCCACTTTTAAAGATGGGGTGACCACTGCAGCTTTCCAAATCAAGGGAACTGACCAAGCTGGAGAGATAGGTTCATGAGATGTTTGTGGCAGAAGCACATCAGCCAGGGTCAGAGCAAGTATCCCTAAGTCCAGTGTGTCGCTGCTATGCCTGGATTTGCTTAGAACCTGCGTGAGATATTTTCTGGCTTCTGGGGTGGTGATTACTTTAAGGTAGAAGGGTGGAGGGTGTGAAGGGGACTTGTTAGGTAGAATCATTGGTCTATGTGTATTGACATCAGATGTATCAGGGAGGTCAGGCGGCAGTATGCTGCTGAGGTCAGTGAAAGCATCATTGAAGGTGTTGGCGATAGTGCAGGTATCCTGGGTGATTACCCCATTCATAAGTAGCATATGGGAAGATGTCTTGTTATTTTTACCAGTAAGGTCTTTAAGGTTTTCCCAAAATTTCCTGCCATCTCCCCAGGAATTAGTAAGACAGTCCCTGTAATATCATGCTATAGTGAGTCTAATCTCACAGGTGCAAGCATTTCTGGTCATTTTAAATTTCTGAAGGTCAGCCTGTTGGCCTGTAGCCTTGCTCTATGCCAGAGATGATCCCTGGTGGCCATGAGCTTCAGCAAAGCAGGAGATCCAGGAATTGTAGGCTCCCTTCACTTTCTGCTTTCTAATCGGACAAAGATGTTGCATGCTTCGTTAAACTTAGTGATAAAATAATCCAGTGCCTGGTCAATATCTAAGGCAGAGTTGAGGAAGGACCCATCTATATGGATAAAGAAGGTATTAAGTGCATTTAGCTGCCCCTGCTTAAGTGTACAACTCGTTATGAATTTGTGGGGGGCTTAGAGGCCTTATTGGCCCAGTGGCAAATAATAGAGGAATGATCACTAAGTGAATGAGCTAGGACTGTGCTGTTGGAGAACTGGCCCAGTTGATTTGTGATGATCAAATTAAGCAGGGAACTGGAGCTGGTATGATAGTAGCGATGGGCTGAAAAAGTATTTCACAGGTGAAATTCCCCTGAAATTGGCAATTTCACCATGTGAAAAAGTTTGCTAAATTTTAGCATTCCTCAAACATTTTCACACAGTGAAATTGCCAATTGTTTTCATCTGCAGCCACTTAGAAAGGCCCTCCCCTCACTTTCCCTGATTTCCCCTTACAATAAAGTGTTTACTGCCCTGGTGGTCTAGTGGTCCCTCATCCCTTCCCGATGACAGATCTTTGTAGTAGTCCCTCCCCCGATCCTCTCCTCTGAAAATTTGTTTATATATTTATATTCCTGATAGTTTAGTGGCCCTTCCACCTCCCTCACCTCACATGCTGTGTGAAGTTTAACTGGAGAGGATTCCAAAAGAATATGTGAGATCAATTGGGGAGTACTCCAAGGGAATACGGAGCTACCAATTTCTATTAGGTCCCCCAGTAGTGTGCAAGGTCCTGCAACAGTGCCTCCATGTGGTCACACAGTACAACCAGCTGATGGGGAGATAGTCATGTGACTCTATGATCCTACAGTATATAAGCAAATACCCACCCAGAGCAGGTGGTGGGGGGTAGGTGGGGCAGCTGCCGCATAGTGGCAGCCGGGCCTGCTCCTCAGTACCTGCAGAGCTCTACAAGTTCTTCACATGCTGGCTGATTGCAGGAATTCTGTTTGGGACAGGGCAAAATCTGCTTCCAGGATGCCTGTAAGTGAGACAAAGGAACAGTATAAGCCCCTAGCTTCATCCCAACAGCACTGCCCTGAGGGGGAGGGGGGCTGACCCATACCCTCTACATAGACACACTCAGTTTACAGGCTTGCTAAATTACAGTCAGTGAGAGCTAAACTACATTCAGAGAGAGCTATACATGCAGGTAACATGAAATACATAAATAATGCAATCAATTACGCTTCATTACAGTCTGCAGGTATACTTTCAGACCTGCCCATGCTGGCTCCAATGGGAAACCCTCCAAAGTCCTTCACAAAAGACCCCAAATATCTGTCCAAATATTCTATCAGTCTGTGTCCTCCTAAGCAAAATAATCCTCTTCTGCTCCTCAATACCTGAAGAGCTGTACAGGCTCCTCACACACTGGCTGATTGCAGAAACTCTGGGACAGGTGAAAATCTTCTAAAAAACTTATGTGCAAGACTTGAGCTCTGAAAATCGATTAATCTGGAGACATGCAAATGAGAGGAGTTGATAAGTCACCACATTTTGATGGTGAGGGGAGAGAGAGAGAGAGAGAGAGAGAGAGAAAAATACAGGGAGTGTTAGAGCACATTAGGGCCCAGGGGAAAGAACTGTCTTGTACGAACATACAAACATATGAAAATACCAGCAAAAGCAGGCCTTACGGTCTATTGAGTCTGCTCAATTGTGCAGCTAGCCTCTCAACTTGCAGCTGCCCCACACTCCCTACCCTCTCACCATATCTCCCACCTCACCTTATTCTAACCCCTCTTAAAGACACCCACAATCTACAGGACCCCACCCTAGGGCAGAACACTCCACCTGTCCACCTACCCTTTCTGTGAAAAAATGCCTCCTGATTAACCTCCTGAATCTTCTCCCTCTCCAACCTCAACTGACACCCTCTCGTATCCCTCCCTCTTCTAAGCTGGAAAATCCCTTCCGTATTAACCTTATTGATCCCCTTGAGATATTTAAATGTTTCAATCATATCCCCCCATCCCTCCTCTCCTCCGTGGAATACATGTTCAGTTCTGCTAATCTCCCCTCATAGGACTTCCCCTCAAATGCTTGGATCATCTTTGTATCCCTATGCTGCACCCCCCCAACAACTTGATGTCCTTCTTCAGGAACAAGCACCAGTACTACATGCAGTACTCCAGGTGAGCCCTGACCAGAGACCTGTACAGGGGAAGGATCACCTCCCTATTCCTGGAGGAGATTCCACTCACTATACACCCCAATATCCTACTGGTCTTTGCCACCACCTTCCTGCACAGAGCCAGATTGTTCATGGTACCTGTTATAATCACCCCAGACCCTTTTCTTCCTCACTACTTTCCAGCTGCACCCCTCCCAGCTGATGGCCCCTTCCCTGGTTCCTAGCTCCAAAGTGCAGTACCTTGCACTTCTTGGCATTGAACCACAGCTGCCATGTTAATGACCACTCCTGTAGTTTGTTCAAGTCCTCCTGCAGCTTCTTCCAGCCTTCAATGTCATCTACCACAGCCCCCATCTTCATATCATCCATGAACAGACTGATCCTACTCTGGACGCCATGCGAGGAAATCAGTTATGAATATCCCAAACAACACTGGTTCCAGCACTGATCCCTGTGGCACCCCACTCATCATTTCCCTTGGTGATGAGAGCTCCCTCCCACCACCCTCTTCTGCCTTCCATTCAGCCAGTTGAAGATCCAATTTACCATCTTTGTTCCCATTCCTATGTATTCCAGCTTCCCCTCCAGGCTCTCATACAGCAAAGAATCAAAGGTCTTGCTGAAGTCCAAATACAGGACATCCACCGTGGTGGCCCTGTCCAGTTCCCTGGTCACCCAGTCATAATACTCAATTAGATTTGTCTGGTAGGATCTGCTGGACACAAACCCAAGTTGATGGCTGTCCTGAGACCATTGTCCTCCAAGAAGATCACCAGCCACTCCTTTAGGATTGTCTCCATTCCCTACAATCAATGTGAGGCTCACTGGCTTGTAGTTGCCTGGCTCATCCCTAGATCCACCTTTGTGAAAGGGCACCACATGTCCATCCTCCAATCCTGTGGTACACATCCTGTGTTCAGGGAGGTATTAAACAGGTCAGTCAGCATCCTCGCTAGGATCTCCAACAGCTCCTTGAGTACCCTTGGGTGGATGCCATCTGGCCCCAGTACCTTGTCCACCCTTAATGCCATCAATTCCTCCATTACTCAGTCCTCCTTAATCCTTACATCAGTAACCCCCTCCACACCACTACCAACCCTACCCCTCCTTTAGGGTATCTGCCCTGTGACAGAGTGACCTCTGTCAGGAGAAGGTGCCCGGTGATGGGTTGGGTGTCCCTGGTCCCCTTGTTCACCTTTTCCCCAAAACAAAAAATAAAGTGCCAGTGAGCCTTAAAATGAAGAAAATGTGCACCGTTGTGATTTAATAGGTGTTTTCATAAAATATGTATGTTTTTGTTGTGCAGTAGCTCTAAAGGTAGTACAAATCCCCCAGGTTTAGGTAGTGAAAGTAAAAGGGAAGCTGCACTGAAACATAGAAACATAAAATTTGATGGCAGAGAAGGACCACTTGGCCCACCTAGTCTGCCCATTTCCCTACCTAATGGATAAGCTGAAGATCCTAGTTAACCAACAGCCTACTTCCTTCTACCCCCCCACTAGAATTACCTTATATCTGTCCCATGCATTATTGAATTTCCCCACTGTTTTTGACTCTATGACCTCCTCAGAATGGCCATTCCATGCATCTACAATCCTCTCTGTGAAGAAATACTTCCTCACATTACCTCTGAGCTGTCCCCCCATCTTCAAATTGTACCCCCTTGCTCTTGCACATCTCTTTTTCTGAAAGATGCTACCCTCTTGGACTTTGTTGATTCCCTTGAGGTGTTTGAAAGTTTCTATAATGCCCCCCTCCTTTCCACAAGGCTATACATCTTAAGCTCCTTTAGTCTTTCTTCATATGTCTTCTGGTGCAGACCCTTCACCATTTTGGTTGCCCTCCTCTTGACAGCCTCCACTCTCCCTATGTCTTTGCGGAGATGGGGCCTCCAGAACTGTACACAGTACTCCAGATGTGGTCTTACCAACAGTCTGTACAGAGGTCCAACAACTTCCTGTTTTCTACTGGTGATGCCTCTCCTATGCATCCCAGTATTCCTCCAGCCCTCCTTACTGCCTTCTCACATTGCTGGCTCACCTTTAGATTGTCTGATATGACTACCCCAGGCCCCTTTCCATTTTTGTTGTTGTCAGTATCTCACCCCTCATTGTGTACTCTTCCCCTGGGTTTTTGTTTCCCAGGTGCATTACTTTGCACTTCCTTGTGTTGAATCTAAGTTGCCATACATTTGACCATTCCTCCAACCTTGCCAAGTCACTTTTCATCCTTTCCACCCCACCTTGCATATCAACACTGTTGCAGATCTTTGTGTGATCTGCAAAGAGACATACTTTCCCTTCCAGTCCCTCCTCAATGTCACTTATAAAGACATTAAAAAGGACTGGCCCAAGTACTGAACCCTGCAGTACCCCACTTTCTTCACTGTGGACTCCATTTACTGTTACCCACTGTGTCCTGTTGTCCAGCCAGTCTTTTACCCAGGCTACCACCCTGGGACCCACTCCCAGGCTGGCTAATTTGTTTATTAATCTTTTGTGCAGGACTGTGTCAAATGCCTTGCTAAAGTCTGGTTAGGCCATGTCCACAGCCCCTCCCTGGTCTACTACTTTGGTCACTCAGTCAAAGAAATCAATTAGACTTGTCTGACATGAGCTTCCTGCTGTGAATCCATGCTGCCTTGGGTCCTGTGCCCCACTGGAATCTGGGTACTCAACAGTTCTTTCCTTCAGAAGTAATTCCATCATTTTCCCTACCACTGAGGTCAAACTGACAGGTCTGTAGTTTCTTGCCTCTGTCTTGCTCCCACTTTTGTGAAGTGGAATCAAATCTGCCCTCCTCCAGTCCTCAGGTACCAAACCATCCTCCCCTGATTTATTAAAAAGGGTAGTCAGTGGTGTTACTAGTTCTTCTCTTAGTTCTTTTAGAATTCTGGGGTGAATCCCATCAGGCCCCATTGCTTTATCCATCTTCAGTTTTAAGAGATTTTCAGAACCCTTTCTTTAGTGAAAGGACTAATATCCAGAGTGCTTCTAATGACTGGATTAGGTATCTCCCCGGCTTTTCCATTGTGAATACTAAGCAGAAGTATTCATTCAGTATCCCTGCTTTTTCACTGTTGCTCTCTGCCCAACCACCTTCCTCTTTATTCAGTCTCAGTATCCCTGCCTTAGTCTTTCTTTGCTCCCTAATGTACCTATAAAAGGTTTTATCCCCCTTCTTAGCCGAGCTGCCTATCTTTTCCTTAGTTTGGGCCTTTGCTATTCTGTCTTCCCTGCTTCCTTCTGCTTTATCTGGTACAGTTCTCTGTTCTGCTTCTTCTGTGTTTCCTTATACTTCCTGAATGCTATCTTTTTCTCCCTTGCCTTCCCCACCACTTCTTTTGAGAACCATAGTGTTTTTTTCTTTCTTTTTGATTTGTTTATTTGCTTCACACAAAGGCTTGTTGCCTCTGTGATGATGGTTTTGATATTTCCCCATTGTTGTTCCACCCCACCTTCTTGCCTGTTTGCTAGTGCTTTTCAGAGGCACTCTCCCATTCTGACAAAATCAGTCCTCCTGAAGTCCAGTACCTTCATTTTTGTATGGCTTGACTCTAGAGCTAAGTTTATCATGAACCACACTGTTTGGTGGTCACTTGTTCCCAGATGGCTACCCACTTCAAGATCGGAGAGCCTTTCTCTGTCCCCATTTGAGAGTACCCGGTCTAAGATTGCTCCCTCCTGAGTGGGTTCCAAAACTAGCTGTCTGAGGCATGCCCCCGTAGGGCATTGAGAATGGCCCTGCTCTTGGATGTGCCTGCAGCAAAGGTGCTCCAGTTAACATCTGGCATATTCAGGTCCCCTATCAGCAATATCTCCCCTTTCTCTGCCATCCAAAGAATGCCTTCTATCATTTCCTTGTCCATTTCCTCCACCTGAGATGGGGGTCTGTATACAATCCCTGTGTGGATTGTGAAGCCATTTCCAGTATCCAGGGTGACCCACAGTGCCTCCTCTCCTCCCTGTTTACCCTTTAGTTCTGTTGCTTTGATCACTTCCCTATTCCTCCTCCTCTTCTTTCCTCCCTGTGCCGTCCAGAAACAATCAACTACAACTCTGACCCTCCACCCCGGGGAGTGCCTTCCTTCCTTTCAGACACCTATTTCACAGAGGATAAGTAACAGGTCTAGTCACAAATGACTGCAAAGATCTCCCAGCTGCAGTTCCTCCCTGGCAAATTAAAGTTAAACTAAGAAAAGTCAACACCAAAAACAGAATCAATACTAGTTACTTACACAGGTCCAAAAAGTAATAATTCAGTTCACTGTAGTTTAGAAAATAACCTCCTTGATTTAAGGAAACTTTGGCTGCTTTTTTCTCTCTGTCTCAGCAGACTGAAGTATAACATGATCCATATCTGGAGTGTACTTAAAAGGTTCCTGGCTACTGGCAATGAAAGGACTTTAAAACTTCTTGGCCAGCCAAGCCATGGAGGAGCTGGTAAAATATGCAGCCAAACCAGGCTGTTATACATGGGGTCAAAATCCTGCTTTGATACAGGATTTCCATGCAGAGCGCTAGTAATAGTGAGCAGTTGGCAAGATGTCAGAAAGTAAAAGCAGCTGTCCCTTGCTTTAGGAAAAGGAGAAAAATGCCCAGGAGTATAGAGAGACAGAAGAGAGATAAATGGTGGTGGAAACCATAGGGTCCCTTAACCCCACCCCCATATGTGTCTGGGCAGCTTTAAAATAAATGAAATATGAAAATGAGTTTCTGCATCCTCAGAGATGTAAGTGTGGCTGCCTGTAGAAATAAAGCTTTTTTGGGCAAAAAGGGCCAAATAAAAAGCCCCTACATGTTAAAGCATGGGAAAATATGGAAACTCCCCATTATGTTATGTCACGGCCTATGGAAACTCCTCATTATGTAATGCCACAAAAATGTGAATTCCCCCAAAAGTATGATGTAATCACCAAGGTATAAATAGGGCTCACCACTAGGAGAATGTTAGATAGGGAGTCAGTCTAGAGCTGGCTGTGAAGGACAAAGGACCTCTGGAGAGTGTGGAATCACACAAACTTGTTAAATAGGCTAAAGGAAATGCCTACAGACCCTGCTGGGAAAAGGAGTGGTTTTGTTTATTTGGATGCATTGAATAATATTCTTTATTTTTCTGTATATATTTTTCTTTCAGATTTAAAGAAAATTAAATAACAAACGCTTTCAAGCATTTTTTATGCACCAAAAATCTTGTCTGCCTGTTTCTGTGTCTTGAAATCCCAGATCCTACACTACATGTCCTCTTTCTCCTTCATGAACACAGAACAGAAGTATTCATTTAATGCCTCTGCCTGATCCCCCCCCCCCTCTCCACCCACTCTCCGTCCTTCCTAATTCTCACAATCTGGGCTTTCTTCTTCCTTCTTTCTCTAATGTATCTGAAGAAATCCTTTTCTCTTTCCCAAATACCTTGTGCCAGTCTTAGTTCTCTTGAGGCCTTGGCCACTTTGACTAGCCTGGTAACTTCCCTGGTCTTCTTTGTATACTCTTCTTTCACACACACCCCCAGATTTCTTGAGTTTTTAAAATACCTTTCTCTTGGCATTACCCCCACCATAATCTCCTGAGTCAACCAACTGGGCTTCTTTGCCCTTCCCTTCCTACTCTGCACCTCTGTACATGCCTCAGTGGCCTCTTTCAGGCCTCTTTTAATAACCTCCTGCTTTTGCCTAGCATCTATCTCCTGATGAATGCTTGCCAGTTACTTAGCCCAAATCTCCCCCATCCTACTAAAGTCTGCCCCTCTAAAATCAATCACCCTGGTTTCTGTATCTCCTGTTTCCCTATTCATATTACGTGTGAACCACACTGAGTGGTGGTCACTCCCAGCTAGGGAAGAGTCCACCCCCAGATCCCTTACAGCCTCCACATTTGAAAATACTAGGTCCAGAGAGTCCTAGCCAATCTAGTAGTCTCATGTACCAGCCTCTCAAGGAAGCTGTTCTGAAATTCCTCCAGTATGACCTGCTCCTTTGCACTCATGGTGGCAGGGTGCTCCACTCCATCATGAATTGGGTTCACTTGGGAGCTTAAGCAGCAGGCAGGTAGAAGAGAGCTGGAGTTATATTCTGTTTTAACTGAAATATTTGAATAGTTTGTAAGTGAAATTAGTTTTATGTGGTAAAAATTATTACTTTGAATTAGAACTATTACATTGTAACTTTGGTGGCTTGGGATAGTTGTTTGGCAGGGATATTTAGAGGGAAATTAAAAGTGTTGTTTGCCTGGTGTTTGGTAAGAGCCTCCCACCCACCCTGTTTTGTATGCCTTCTTAAATACTGAAAAGCCACTGGGGTTGGGATTGAAGGAGCTGAGTATTTCTGTTTGGGACTGAAATTCAAAGCAACAGGAGCTGGTGGGCCTGTGACGCCGTATGGTACCTGATGCCTGCTTACATACACTGTTAGTGTGACCGAACACACTGGACTGTGTGTTTGTGAGACTTGGGAACGTTATTGGTGGGGCTGAAATTGGGTTTGTAACAATTACAGTCAGTACAAGAGAAACTGTACTCAGGGAAAGGGACTGAGAAAAGGGTTGTGCTATTATAAACAGAGGGGGATAATCAGGGTGGCCATATTTCACCATGGCAGGCATCTTCGGAAGGGTTGTAGGCTGCACAGGCTGTGGGATGGGCACAATCTAAATTGGGCCTGAGAGAGGAGGCTGCCCACTCTGTAGACAGCTATCTTGTATCAGGAGTGAGGTATATTGGTTAAGGAGTAAGCTGTGGGAGCTGGTGTCCAAGGATAAGGGGTGTGGATATGGGCAGCAGAAGGGTGGGGCTGAGGGGAGGCTGGGGCAATGCTCTGAAATTACAGGACGTTATGTTACAGCAAGCAGGAGGGGGGATATTAGGGACAGAGGACCCTTAGATAGGGAAGTTGATGCTAAGGGGAAAGCATATGGGGTGAACATTCTGAATACAAAGAGACTGGAAAAAGAGTCAGGAAGGGCTGTTGTGCGGAAGCCTAAAACAGCAGACTGTGGGAAGGGAGCTCCTAAGGTGAATAGTGCAAGAGAGGAAGAAGAGGGTCAGTTTAGAGATGCAGTCAGGGGAAACTCGGGTTACTTGATGGAGGCTGACATAGAGTGTCACAATAAATTTGAGCTACTAAGCAACCTAGAGGGGGAGGAAGGGGTTGGTGGAAATGAGGAAACTTATACAGAGGCCGGGGGGAGGGAGTTGGATACCCATAGGGCATCACAGACCAGCTATGGAAAGGAGAGACATAGTCCCAAAGGAAAAAGGGGAAACATATATGTTAAGCAAATGGGGGAGATGCAACATATTCCAGACATGAGGGAGGAGACCATGATGGGAGAGAAACTGGGAGACAAGGAGGTGGGAGAGGAGCCCCCCTTCAGCTGGGAGGTCAGTACCAAGGATGGGGCCCTAGCTAAAGGGGACCCACAGAGAGCCTCTGGAAGCAGGGGTACTATTACAAGGGGGAAGGATGGTGGTGTGGGGGAAGGGGAAACCATCAGGGCCAGGATAAATGGTTCAGATAAGAGAGGGTTAAAGGGGACACCTATTCAGAGGGGGTTTGAGTTAAGTGGGCAAAATAGCAAGGAAGGCAGAAAGGGGAGGGTGACAAGGGGGTCTCTAATAAGGCAGGAAGACTCCCATGAAATTGAGATCATGAATAAAGGGGGGAAGGGGGCTGAGAGGGCATAGTGGAGGTAACCATAAGGATGATGGAGGTGTTAAGGTTCTGTTACTGGGAGACTCGATGAGATTAGGGTATCCATTGGGAGGGACAGGGGTGGATGCCATGCCAGGGTGAAGGTAGTGAGTATCTCTGGCTGACAGTGCAAGAGCAAAGTTCATGGTGTATGAAATGGTTAGGGATTGTGGAGGGAACCGGATTTCTGGTGCATTTGGGAACTAATGATCTAGAGGGAATAGCATTTTGGAAATCCAAGCAAGGTTCCAAGAACTTTGCAGAGTCCTGTCGGATAATGGATGCAACATTTCCTTTTCAGAGATATTGCCAGTACCAAAGACATCAGTGGACAAAAAAAGAAGCTTAGGAGGTTAATGACTGGCTCAGGAGTGGGGTGAAGAGAATGGGTTGGGGTGTTAGGGAACTGGAATGAGTTTGGGAGGATAAGGGACTATATGCCAAGGACAGGTTTCATCTTGCCCCATTGGGAAGGAAGTCCTTAAACAGGGGATGGCTGACTACATACAAGAAAGGTGGGGTTAAACTTGTAGGGGGGGAAGGGATGAGGGAGGGGCTGACCAGAGCCCTCTCTCCAGATGAGGGAGTAGCCACTGCCCAAGAGGGGAGGGGGGGAACAGACTGGAGGTGGAGGTTTCAGGAGGAGCAGGGGAGGATGGAAGTATAAGGAATCTGGGAGGGTTCAAGAAAGAGGATCAGGGATAAGGGGTGGGGTTGGTGTTAGTAAATGCCAGGAGCTTGGGAAACAAGTTGCCGGAGTTCCAGGCCATGCTGTTCGAGGGGAGGATGGCGGTGGTCATGTGGAGACGCAATAACAAAACCATGACTGGGACCTAAATGCAATAGGGCACACTATGCTTAGGAAGGATAGAAAGGAGGTTAGAGGGTGGAGTGGCTATGTTCATTAGAGATGACATAGAAATTACTATGGTAGAAGAGGCAGAGGAAACTGGAGGCCTTATGGGTCACCTTACGATCCCCTGCAGGAGATAAGGTCAAGCTGGGAGTAGCATATGTGCCCCCCGGATGAGTGATGTTCTAGAGGATGGTTTGCTGGACAACATCATTGCCCAGTGTGGTCCAAAAGGAAGGAGTGGTGTTGATGGGGACCTTAATATGCCAGGTACAAACTGGGAACCATGTCCTCTAGGGTGGCCAAGGAGCAGAGGCTGCTAGATGGCTTCCAGGATGTGTCTTACACAGCATGTGATGGAGCCCACAAGAGAGGACATGTCCTGGATGTGGTTCTGGCAGATGGGGATCTGGTAAGGGACATATTGTACAGGACCCCTGACTGGGGAGTGACCACAATACTGTCCTGGTTTCAACTAAGCATGGGGGACTGGGGTAGGATCTAGGACACCAGTGGACTTCAGGGGGGGACTTCTATGGGCATGGGAAATATTCTCAAGGATCACTTGAGGGGATTATCTCAACGACAAGTGTGGAAAGGAGATGGGAGGTCATAATGAGGGACTTCATGAGGCAGTCAGGATCTGCGCTAAGTTGAAACTTAAGGAGCAAGGTCACGTAAACCATGCTGGTGGTCCAGTGAGGTACAGGTAGCAGTCAGGAGAAAAGAAAGCGTCCTACAAAAATATACAACAACAAGAGAGGGTAGGGATAAGGAAATGTACCAGCTTGCATCTAGAAAAAGTCACCAGTATGGTGAGGGGAGCAAAGTCCAGTAAAGAGCAGCGGCTGGCACAGGGGATACATGGAGGGGAAAAGGGGTTCTTCCGGTACATTGGGGAGCGGAGAAAAACTAAGGGCCATCTCAGCAGATTGAGATCAGAAGGAGGGTGGGTGGAAGAGGCGAGGGATCAGGCAGAGGTATTTAACAAGTACTTTGCCTCTGTGTTGCTTAGGGAGGGGATGGGATATCTACAAAGCAAGGCATGAGGGGAAGCAGCAGGGAGGGGATCAGGGGAGCAACAGAAATGGAGCAAGAGGAGGGAAGGTATCCCAGGGGTGTCGCATCTGGATAAGGATAAAAAGACCAGTAAGGGAGGGGACGGATGATGCTATCTCCACCAAAGGTGTGTGGTTAGCCCTCAAGGCCCTAAAGAAAAACAAATCTCCAGGGCCGGATGGCATTATCCCAGAGTACTATGGGAATTAGCTGACATACTGGCTACACTCCTGGCGGAGCTTTTCAGCAGGTCACTTGAGACAGGGAGGGTACTCTAGTGATTGGCGAGGCACATGTGGTACCAATCCATAAAGGGGGGTCAAGGGGAAGTACCAGGTAACTATAGACCCATCAGTTTGACTCGTGGTGGGAAAATTAATGGAGAGTATACTAAAGGAACGATTGGGGTGTACTTGGAGGAGGTGAGGTCTGGATATCGGCAACATGGGTTTTGTGCCAGGTAGATCATGTCAAACCAACCTTGTGGAGTTCTATGAATGGGTAACATCAGAACTGGACAGGGGTAAGCCTGTGGATGTATTATTCTTGGACTTCAGCAAGGCTGTTTGACTCTGTCCCCACAATGGTCTGGGTGTGGAGAAACTGATGGGGTTGAGGGAGGCCCTTTGATGGCTCGGGATGGATTGAAAAACTGGCTAGCTGGATGCACTCAGAGAGTAGTGGTCTGTGGGGAGCTCCAAACCCTAGATAGGTTGGTATGTGGTACCACAGGGCTCGGTCCTGGGTCCGATCCTGTTTAATGCATACATATTGGACATCAGGGAGGGTATAGGGTGTGAAATGAGTTTCTTGCAGATGACTCCAAGATGGGAGCAGTAGTTGAGGGAGAGGGGAGGTGGCCCTACAGGGGACCTGGACACCCTGGAAAGCTGGGCTCACACATGGAAATTAAATTTCAATATCACCAAGTGCAAGGTGTTGCATCTTGGTCGGGAAACCCTAAACACAGGTACACCTGGGAGGAGGCGCTGAGGCCTCAATGGGAAAAAGACCTAGGGTCATAGTGGATACATGTATGAATAACTCTGAGCAGTGCAGGAGAGCAGCTAGCAAGGCAAACAGGATGTTGGGATGCATTGTAGGGGGATCACCTCTAGGAGCAAGGAAGTGATTCTGCCGCTGTACAATGGACTGGTTAGACCACACCTTGAGTACTGTGTACAGTACTGGAGACCACATTTGAAGAGGACATACAGCTCCTGGAGAGGGTACAGAGGAGGGCAACAAAGATGATACGAGGGCTAGGGGATTTGACTTATGAGGACAGACTTGAGGAGCTCTGCCTGTTTTCATTGGAGGAGAGGAGAGACAGGGGGACATGATTGAGGTCTTCAAGTACCTCAAGGGAATAAATAGAGTAAACATGGAGGGGATCTTTAGACTAAAGCAGGGAGGTATCACCAGAGGGCATGGTTTGAAGTTGGAAGGTGGAAGGGTGAGGGGGGAAAAGAGGAGGAGGTTTTTCACCGAGAGGGTGGTGGACCCTTGGAATGCACTGCCTGGTGAGCTGGTTCAGAGATCCACAGTGGAGGGCTTCAAGAGAGGTGGGACAGACACAGAAAGTGGATGTATCAGATGATGGCCTGTCCCAGGGGTGGGGATGGATGATAGGGTTTCTAGAGAACAAGGGATGGGAGGGTCTCGCACCAACTAAGGATCTAGGTTCGAGCAGACTCGAGACCGTGAAGGCCTAATCTGCTGGCAAATAGTATGTTAGTATGTTAGTATGTTAAGTCCCCCACCACTACAGTGCTCCCCTTCCTACAAACCTTTCTGATTTTCTCAGCTAGCTCTCTGTCCAGGTCCTCCCCTTGTGCTGGAGATCTGTATACTATCCCAATCCTCAGTGTCCTACCTCTCAGGTCCTGAAGCTGCATCCATAGGTCCTCTGTTCTACCTTCCTCCCCTCCTCCCTTGAACACCTTATCCCTTCACGTACATAGATTGCCACACCCCCTTCCCTTTAGTCCTATCCTTCCTAAATATTTTGTACACTGGGATCATCATATCCCAGTCCTGGTACTGGGTAGCCCATATTTCTGTGATGGCCGCAATGTTCCCCCTCCTCACTGCCAAGAGAGCCTGTAACTTAGCTAACTTATTGCCTTGACTCCTAGCATTCAAAGTGACCACTGTCCAGCCTGTATCCTTCCTTGTCTTACCCTGGGTTTCCCCTGTCCCCCGAGTGCCTCCACTCTGACCCCTCCCCTGTTGTCTTGGGGGGTAAGCTCATCAGGCTCCCATCTCTGTGTACCCTGCCTACCAGCTGTCCACTCTCCACCTCCCCCACTCAATTTAAACTCACCTTTGCTGCTATGTACTCCCCATCCCCTGTTTAATAATTCCTTCCCCTCCCTGCTCAAGTGCAGCCTATCTCCTGCGTATAGATCATTGTTGTCCCAGATTCGTCCCCAGCCCCCCCCCACTAACCTGTACCCCTTGGACTGACACCATTCCCCCATCCATGTGTTGAACTCTCTAATCCTCCCTTTTTTCACCGTACTCACACACGGTACTGGGAGCACCTCCAAGAAGGCCACTGATTCCCCCAGTTCCTCACACACCCTACCCAGTTCCTCTAACCTCTCCCTCACCACTTTCACAGTCTCCCCTGCCTGGATATTTGTACCCACATGCACCACAAGATGCAATTTCCTCCTACGCCTTCTTGCCTACTTCATAATTGACTGCCCTGCCCTGCCCTGCCCACCGTTAACACAGGTATGCTCTCCACCCATATACAACCGTGCCTTTCCCCCTTACTGCCCCATCTTATTCCTTTTAGTATACAATCCCCATCACTAGTACCTCCTTCACCCTTCCTCATTCCTGCCCCACCTTACTACCTCAGTATCTATCTCTGGAGTCCACCACATTTGTTTCTCTGCCCTTCCCTCTAATGCTCCCTCTCAACTCTGATCTATCCACCCTCTCCATCCCATCCCCATCCTATCCTCCCATCCTCCCTACCTTCCTGGATCCCCACCCATCCCTCCTCTGTTCCTTTCTCCTTCCTTTCTACTCTCTATGTCCATCCTTCAGCTGTGTCCATCATCCCATTACCTTTGGCTCCCTCCTCACCCTACTTCTGTCACTTGTTCTTCCCTGCCCCTCCTGGAATCCTTCCTCCTCCTCCTCCACCAATGTTGCCAGAACTGCAGACCTGTTCCCTGTACTCACTGCCTTGTATGTTTGCATCTTGTTGCCAACAGTTGCCAAAGGTTTTGTCATCTCTATTTAGGATGACATAGTGCATATATTTCCATAACTGTGTGAAGTATTTTTTCCTTTTATCCAACAAAATTGTCTATATTTTATCATTTCCTTCCTCAGACTGAGTAAATGATCTGCATTACATGAATTCCTGTATCTCTAAGTGCTACTGTCAAATTGGTTTTTTAGCTATGCATTCATTATCAAACCATCCTTTATTATCTTTGTTCCCCTTACAGTATATTATTTATTGAATATTTTCCAATAATTCCATCAATATTTACTTTTTTTCCAATTTAAAGTTTATTGAAGTTTCCAACATACAATACATAGATGAAAAAGAAAAAAAAAACACATAACACTTGGAATGTATACATATATTAAGAGCCAAACCAGAACCCACCCCAAAGAACAAAAAGAAAAAGGAAAAAGGGCCCTCCCCAGACCCCACCACCCACCCATGTCTCAAATAGAAACCAACGTCATGTTCCGGAAGAAAAAAAAAAATAACAATCATCCCCCATTCTACCCCACTAACCCCCTCCCACCCCAGGTTGCCTGGCTGGAATAACGCTTTGACTTGACTACGAGTATTAAAGATTTCACCTGATTATGGTGTTTGGAGCGAATATAAGGTTAAGAGCGGAGCCCAAATTTTATTGAATTTGCCCATTCTAAAGTGCAAACTGGCTGACATCTTCTCTAATCTTATATTAGCCAGGAGTTCCTTTAGCCATTCACCATATGATACTACTTCATTATCCCTCCAGTGTCGGAGAACAATTTTTTTAACCAACAGGGATATGAGGGCAATGTGAAATTTCTGAGCGGGTATATGGATTTTGGAGTAATCTCCTAATAGGCAAACTTCCGCTGAGAACAACTCATCTAATCCCAAAAAAGGATCTACTCTTTGTTTAATCTGCATCCATAGGGGGTTATTTTGGGGCAGAGCCAGAAAATATGCAGTAAATTGCCCTCACCTTGGCGTACCTTACACAAACTGCAGCAGAAGATTTGTCGAACCTAGCTATTCTTTGTGGAGTGTAATACAAATTATGGAGGATTTGAAACTGCATGAGTCGGAGCCTATCTTGGGTAATGAAGTTATGACATCCCTTGCAGTACCTCCCAATTGATATGTAAATCTGGGAAGAGGTTTGCCCAGTAATCAGAAGGTCCAATGGGACCAGGATAGACTCTTTTAAATAGAGTTGCAAAGATCTTGGATACCCCATGCGGGCGAATCACTGTTTGAATAAGATCAACCCAAAAGGGGGGGGGGTCTCGTACACTTGAGGCTTTTTCCCTGTGAAGTTCACTAATATGTGATGCAGTTGAAATATTTTAAAAATATTGGAGACCAGAATCCCTAACTTATCAAGAATTTCCATAGATGAAAGCCAAGTTTGATCTGACCTTTTGCAAAAATCAGCTAGATTAAATCCTTGAATTTGCGGAATCCATGAAGGGGAAAGGATTTTCCCGCTTACTCTAATGTTGGGATTACCTATCAAAGGTTGTGAAAGGTCTGAACAATGATTATATTTAATGAAAGAGCAGAACTGGGAATGAACCCGCATGGACACCATGATAGGTGAGGAGTGTAACGCTTTCGGAAGATTTTTGGGGAGCAGAAAAAGCAAGGCCGCAGGCGAGAGATTGTGAGATCGGATTTGGGCAACTTCTATTTTGATCCAAAGAGGTGTGTAATCCCCTGCTCTCTCTGGGTCCCCTGAAGTAAGCCAATGCAGATATTTATTTGCATGACTAGCCCAGTAGTAGAGGCTGAGATGTGGAAGTCGAAGGCCACCTCTGAGTTTCCGGGCAGCTAGCTTGTAGTAAGCCAACCGGTGACTTTTACCGGCCCAAATAAAGTTGGAAAAAATGCTATGCACTTTTTGAACCATGATAGAGGTAACCAAATATTCAAATAATTAAGTGGATAAAAGCCAATATTTACTTTTAACAGCAATATCATATTAAGATTCTCATGGAATGTGAGAAGAAGGATCTTGATTCCACAGTTATTCTTTGTTCAATAACGCTAAATCAAATTATTCTTTTTCTATCCCTAATCCCTAGGTTATCAAGTATGTCTGTAGCACTTTGAATGGGGCCTTTGTAGGTACTTTTCTTTTTTTTGCACATTTAAGCAGATGGGATAATGGTCACTTTCTCTATGATGTTTTATTTCAAGTGACATCCAGAAATTTAAAGGTCCTCTCCACAGTGCAATGTCTAATACTGATTCTGCAATTGAAGAGTGATAGGTAAATTCCCCATACAAGTTGCCAAACAGGTGACCATTTAATGGTAACATTCCATTATTTTTGAGAATATTAATAAGGTTAGTACCATTATTGTTAATATGATTATCTTTGGATCGCCTCATTTATTTATCAGTGGTAGGAAAAATATAGTTTAAAATAGTATCATCTGTGAAACCATCAAATTGTCCGGTTCTGGAGTTCAGAGCACCTATTAAGAGAAAATAGTCTTCTAGGTAATCACAGCTTAATTGTGAAATGTTCTCTTCTAAAATGCTCCAGATTAATGGGAAGTAATATTCCAACTTATTGGGGGAAATATAAGCATTACAGATAATCATTGAGAAGCCTTTTCCAGTTAATCTTAATACCGCATAATGATTATTCATGTCTATCTCTAAGATATTTTTAAATACATTAATTTTAACATTTATAATCAATCCTCCTGCTCTGCACCCTAATTTAAATGTTTTTTTCCTCATATTTGGTAAGTACAAAATCCATTCATACTAGCCTCATCATCTTCAAAATGCCAGGTTTCTTGTAAACAAACAACCATGAAACCAGTCAAAAATTTAGAAAAACTCTACATCTAACAATTTAGCCTTATAGCCACCAATATTTCATGATATAATAGAAATGGTACCATCTTGACCATTCTCTTCTATTTTATTCTTTAAGTTCTAATCATTTATTTGCCCAAATGATTTTTCTAATTATCATCAATTGTCTAGTTAAGAAAGTATTTTGAATCTATTTTCAGACCATACTATTATGTTTTGTATCTGATTTCCCACAAATGTTCTTGGTTCCATATGTGCATGGCATGGGTATTTTTCTGATACTTCGTTACCCTCAACTAGAGAAATTTAGTTAGTAATAACCGAAGAGTCTACCACATATATCCCCATTTTATCTAATACATCTGATTTAGCAAAAATTTTGTCACTAAAGGCTTTATTGTAGCACAATAAGTCTACTTGACTATTATGAAATAGACTATGGTGTCTAAAAGCATCCTTGATCCCATACCTCCCTAACTTTATGCCAAGTATATTGGACAAGAAATTACATGTTGTCAGCCTAAGTTTGTTTCTAGTTTCTTAAACAACTGCTTTAGACCAAAATGGAGAGTGAGACAGGGCTGCACCCCAAGTCCCCCATCATCCTGCTCTGAACTAGATCCTTCTACAAGCTTGAATCATAATTTCCTAAGTCTTTGCTCAGAATCATTTCTCCAAAGGTAGTACAGAGTTCTTTTGGCAGCAACATACCTCTATAGCACTTGCGTCTTTGGATACAGATAAAATTCTTACTTTGGTAACATCATTTTCATCAAGATTTAGCCCCACTACATCTCTAAAAATACTAATTATTCTGCTTTTAAGCAGACTTTCTGATTCACCAGTGTCTATTGTCATACCAATAATCTTGATAGAACTTTGGGGATCCATTGTAATGTGCATTTCCTCCTTTCTAATATCAGAGGTGTCCAAGCATTTGTCAGAATACTTCTGCTCACTTTGTATAGGTGTTGAAACATTGTTACAAGTCTTACTTTGTTTTTAGTGTCCAGTCTAGAGTCCTGCATATTAGTATTTCTATATTATTTTTTCCTGTTAGTCTACCTTTGTTGGACTTTATTATCCTCTTCCTGCAACTTTCTGATGTTGCCTAATGTTTCTTCCTTTTTGTCCTCATTTCTTTTCCACTATTCCCCTTTTTATTCCACTTTCTATATTTTCTCATGCTTTTCTTTGTTTTCTGGCTTGATTTTTCTTATTGTTGGTTTTGAGAATTTTCTTATTCATCTTTCCTTACTGTCTTCCTCAATGATTATTGAGGAAAATCAATCTAATTTTCAACTCTGATTGAGGTACATCATCCAAAACAATCAAAGAAACAGAATAATATTCCTTAGGGGATGAATATTATTTACTAATCTGATTATATAATCCATTCTTGCCCCACTGATAGTGATGTTCTCCTTAAGATTATCAGTTTCTTCCCTGACAGCTATAAATTGTTCTATCAGAATTAAGTTGGCTGCAAGTGATTCTTCATGATATTAATTATATCTGGACTCAATACTGTACAGCAATACATCATAGATTCCTCTTTTTTGGGGGCAGAGATAGTGGACTCAATAATTTTAGGGATATGATTTTCCAGAGCAACAACCTCAACTCTAGGGGTCTTTCTAGGATTTATTTCTATATCAAGGGTTTTTAGGCCCTGTATTATATTATGTAAGTCCCTCCTTATCTCTTCTAGATTGGTATAAGAATTGGTATGAGAATTAGAGTACACCTTATTATGGTTACCCTTCTTTTCTGTTGTATTCTCAGACTCACTAACATATGCTAGTGATTCTCCCTCATCTGCCAATGATATCTAACCTTCCAAATCTGAAAGTGTCTCAGATGAGTCAGCAGAAATGACAGTCTTTACTGATATATATTACTATCCTCACCCTTCTGAATGTTAACCTCACACATTTATCTCTTGGACAATTAATTGAGCAATTAAAAGATTCATTTGTTTCATTTTACTGAATAAATCATGTTCAGATTGGCTAGAGCCTACATGATTAATTCCTGGTTTTCCTAGACAGATGTAATCGGCATTGATGTTAAATTAGTATTCACTACTCCACTATAGTCCTCCACAATTATATTCATGGAAGTTTGAGGTTTCTTTCCCAATACAATGCACAGAAATGTTAGTTTGCTTAAGCTGCTTTCTATTATTATTTTTCTTTGGAAGTACCTGTTCTAATTCTTCTTTTGTTTTACTTGCCAAGGTTTGATATCTCCTCCTTTTTATTTCCAATATTCTGTGCATTGAGGAACACCTGACCTTTCCTGGGTGGGCTGAATGGGCTTATTATTATTATCATTTAAATCTTTCTATTTAAGGCTTTTTTTTTCTTTTCTTACCAACAAGTACAGGAGGTATAAGGGAAGTGCCTCTGGGTTCAACCCTGAAGGGACACCTTCCTCACCTTCCTCACTCATAGTTTTAATAGCTCAATCTCACAGAAGGGTTCCTTCATGTGAGAGATAGCTAATGCTCCAGTTACCACCATATTCATAAGGAAGCTGAATAAATACACTATTCAATTAGTTGAGAACAGAACCAAGGGCAGTAAAATTGCATAGAACAGAACTATCACTTATATCACTTATAATGCTGTAGTACTGTGCTGCTGTATTACAATCCCCAGAATAACTATCTTACTGTTCACTATAAAGCTCCATTGTATAAAGGGAAGAAAAATTTGAAAAATGATTTAAAATGCAACTACATACCATGTATAAAGGCAAATATCTTTTCTGTCTTATTCTTTGATAGACTTAATATTTGACCCACAAAGCCAACATGTTTCAAAAGTGCATTAGTTTAGTGCTTAACCATAAAAATGGCTGAAATGGCTGAAGAAATCTAAAGTAGCATCATATAGCAGCAGGTTCAGTTCACTCAGTCCAAACATAAAAATTCAGGGATCAAGGCTTGAAGACACTGAAGATGTTAAAAAGCCTGCACCTTGCTGGATATTACAAATATTGTTTCTTCTCCAAACATCACTGCTCTGTGCTCAGTGCTCAACTCAGTTCAGTGCTCAATGATCATAATTCAGCATTCAGCAGCGCTTTAGACTTCCTTAAACAGTCTTAAAGCTCTAAAGCTAATTTTGTTAGCCAGTAAAACCAATAAAAGCCAAAGTCTGCTGACAGGAAAACTGTTCCACCTTTTAGATAAAGCCAATGTTCACAGAACGTAGCATTGCCTGACAGCAAATCCTTGAGGCTTTGTACCCAACCTCTATATTGTTGATCATAAAAAGATCTAAGAAGGAAGAACAAAACAAACCAAATAAAATAAAATGCAAAATACAGCAGACTAATCAAATAAAGGATCACACTACCACATGTGCCACTATACCCTATCTCTCAAATACAAATATTGTTTATACACTATGTCCCTACTACAAGATAATTTAAAAAACTAGTTGCACACAGCACAGTACAATGTGGCTCCCAGTAGAGCAGTGAAAATTAGGGAAATGCCAAAAATAGAAACTTTCTGCAGCATCTTGGAAACAAACGGCTGGGCAATATCCCTTCACTATGTAACACACTAAATAGGACAGCACATGCTGAAATACTGAAATGGTGCCCGCTGTGCTCTGCGCATAGCTCAGCTCAGAGTGCATAGTGCACCATGATCAGATGAAATGGCGAGTCTGATCCTCACAACATCGCATGTGCTTTATGCACATACACCACATGTACTATCACACCAATGGGAGCTAAGCACTTAGTGAGAGGTGCAAAATTTAAAATAAATTAAAAATGCATATACATATATATATATATTAGAGGCAAAAAATCCATTTAATGCATCAGTTAGGGTTGTTTCACAGTGACTAAAGTGAGGAAATTTGATGTTAGGGTTGAAACCCCCTTTGCACCCCTCCAGCCCACCCCCCAACTGGAATTGGGGTGTGCATTGGGGTCATCAGCCCTAACTGTCACCCCATCACATATGGAAAGAAGCTGAGGAATAGGAGAATGGGGTGACAGTTAGACCAATGATCAATGCTAATCCCGATTCCAGTTGGGGTGGGCTGAGGGGTGCAAAGGGGGTTTCAACCCTAACATCGAATTTCCTCGCTTTTGTCACTGTGGAACAACCCTAACTGATGCATTAAACAGAGTTTTTTGCCTCTAATTTTCCTTCTTTTTGAGAATGATAATGAGAAATAGTGAATGTAATGCGATAGGGCCCCGCGCTCCTGCCACATGAAGTCTTGTCACATAGTAACATTGTGCCCGCAAACGCAAAGCGTAATGCACATGGTGCTGCAAAGCAAAACAGAAAGAGAAACAGTACTGTAGACAGAAATGTTAACAACAACAACAGAAACGCAACTGCAAATGAAAACGCAAAGGGTAACGCACATGGTGGTGTAAACGTGAACGGTAAGTGAAACGGGACAGAACCGCAAGCAGAAACAGTAATGGTAACAGTAATGTAAGCTCACAGGCTGGTTTTCCCCAAAAGCTGTATAGAGAAAGGCAGTGAGTAGAAAGAATGTATGCAAAATAATGACTCTTGGAACACAAAAATCAGGAGTTGGAATAGTAAATTGCTTATATCTCAGTAACCGTACGACATAGAAAAAAAATTTAAAAGTCATATGTATTATCACTTTCCTGGCTAGTTTTGTACTTAGCTCCATGTGGGGCTAAGAATTTTTGACAAAAACTCCGTATCTCGCACGTTTTCAAGATACAGGCCCTCAAAGGCGCAGTGAGCACGCATAATGTTATCCTATGGGAAAAAAACAGAAGTTTGGAGTGCCATAACTTTGCCTCCCTGTAATATTTTTTCACCAAACTACTGAAAGGCACATCTGCGGGATGTTGGCTGTATCTCCTGCAAATTTCAGCCCAAAAGATCAAACCGTTATTTTGCAGCAGGGCGCCAAACGATTGCTGCAATGCGTCGGCTGCTGTAATGTTATCCAATGGGAAAAGGCGTCAACTTGATCGTGTATTCCAAATTTCAGGCAAATCCGTCAAACGGTTGCAAAGTTATTAAGGTGCAAAATTTTGGGTTTAACATGTAAATGGCTCCTCAACCCTAACTATGGTAGCACTACCGTGCTACCATAATATATATATATATATATATATATATATATATATTACAATTTTAGCAAACCTAATCAAGTAAAACTGATAAAATATAAAATGTTGCTGGACAACTTAAATCAGAGCATTAAGTACCCAAATGTAAAGTACTCTCCTATATGTTTAGGTGTACTTCTGGCATGTTATAGCCAGTAATCAGGCACTCTGTACACAAAATCCTCCAGAGAAAACAAAAATCAAGTGTCATATAAAAAATCAGGTGGAGAATCAAAAGTCAAAAAGTTTACAAAGCCTGCTCTGGTTTAAAACACAAGTCATTAGGTGCCCAACATCTGGTAACAGTAAGGGACTTTTCTTTGGTCCTTCAAGACCCTCCACGGCTCTTTGATAGTGGATGTTCCTTGTCTCTCTTCCCCTGGTGGGCATCTCAGATTTGAACCTTCCCTATGCCAAGGTACTGCTGAAAATGCCACACTCTCTCCCTCACCCCCTGTAAACAAAATAGTGCCAGTCTGACTCACCATCTGCTTTCAGCCAGCTTCCTCAAGTCCATGTAGCGTTCAGCTCTGACCCCTAGTAGACGGCACCTTTTGCTGCTCTTGAGCTCATTGCTCCCTGCTGCTCTGTGACACTGGCTCCTCCAATCTTGACCATTTAATAGAAGTCAGGGCCAGGGAGGGTGGGTGGGTCAGGGAGTGTTGGTCTCTCTGCTGCTCCTCCTTGGTGCTGGGAGACCACCTGGGAACTTTCAAAAGAAAATCCCTCTTCTCTCCTCAGTTCTACTCCTCTGTGGCGTAGCTGGAGGCTTTCTGAGGTGAATTTACTCACAAACAGGAGAGTCTTTCAGAGCACTGTTTTATGATTTTTTGTGTTCCTTTGTGGGGCATTACACCCTATTTAGTAAGCATGAGCTGTCAGTGTGTCATTTCCACTGGAAAAGCTAGCGTGTGTTCACCGTTATAACCCGCAGGGTTGTAATAGCACTTTATAACCTGCTTTTCCTATGGAAAAAAACAGTCCCCAGTTATTACATAGAGAATAAATAATGGCAAAGTGTGGTATATGAGAATAATACCATCAAGAGATTGAACAATCCATAAAGCCATATGCTGATTGCACAGTGACAACGTTACTGTGAATGACAGTACAGCGACACAGTGATGGGTCACTGTACTGTCACCGCAGGCCCCCAGAATTGCTTTCTTGGGGTCTTGCACCTCCACTCTAATTCAACTCCTACTCAGAACTGATTATATTTAGTACGGGGTGTGCAGTGGGCACAGTCCTCCACATGGGTGGTTCGGGGGGGGAATCCCCCCAAAGAAAACAAAGTGTTCATGGATGCATTTATGCTGATCGTAATTGCAGTTAACATAAATCTGTCACTGTAACATCAGTCGACAAAATATTTGTTGAACTGGTGTCATAGAACTCCATAAAGCCACAAGCCTGAAGGAGAGTGGCCTTTGTTAAGCTTGTTCAACCTTGAGATGCCATTATTTGTTTTATATAATACATAAGGGTGGACATTTTCTTCTGTGTCCTACTTATGCAGTTAGTTAGGGTCATAATACCCTACTTGACTAACATCATATATAGGGAAATAAATGATGGCATTTTAATGGGGAAATGGGACCAACCATGTGTTTTATATATGTGTGTGTGTGTGTATGTATATATATATGATAAATGATGTGGAAGTGTGAGTTACATAGAGGATAATGTATGGCCTTTGGTTAATAACCAAGCTGTAAACACTTTGAGAGGTTGCCATGACATCATTGTAAACCTCGAGAGCACAGTTCGAGAGGTTTTCAGATGTCATGGCAACCTCGTAAAGTGTTTTAGTGTGGTTGTTAGCCAAAGACCATACATTATATTTTATAGTGTGTGCTACCAAGATTGTGTAATCACCTATTGCATTACTTTAATTTACTTGAATTACTTTACAGAACAGTGATTGTTGTAAGCATTCCATTTTGCTAGAACATTGTTGTGAGCATTCTGTTTTGTTAGAACATTCATATGACATTCTCAAGAAGGGTTAACAACAGAGTGATGTCATAACAATGGCATAACAAGGTTGTAATTTTGCTTGATTTCAGTTAATAATAAGGGCCCCCCATACATTATAAGGTGATAATTTAATTTTCGGGGTTTATAGAATATAAAAATCCACGAGGCCAAAGGCCAAGTGGATTGTGATGGTCTATAAACCCTGAGATTGATCTGTCACCTTGCAACTCACACTTCCTTGTCATTTTATTTTTATATTATATGGCTAGTCCCACAGTTAAAGTAAGAAAGTGCCACTAAAATAAACAGCAGCAGGAGTTCTCCTGACACTGTTGCTGTCATGCCTGACTAGTCCTGCATTCATATTTAGTGAATATTCCATGCTGTGGTTCGAGTCCAGGAAGGCTTTTCTTAATTGCCACATGGTGTAGCCACTGTCTGAGTCTAGGAGGGCTTTTCATAGCAGCCACACAATGGGAATGTGTAGTTCAAGACCAGGAGGGTTTTACTTACTTGCCATATTGTAAAACCTATGCTTCTCTTTCTCAACCTACCATATGCTACTGCACAAGGGGTCTATGTGATAACTGCAAATGCCTAAAGGTGATCCATTTTGCTCAGTCAGAGTGCCAAACACATTTTCTGCACTCTGACAACCCCTGTACACCAGCACAATGGTGCCAGGACATATTTCACTACTTTCTGTGGGGGCTGTGCCCGCCCACACCTAGGTGGGGGCTTCACCCCTGCACTCCGCTACTTATGGATTCTCAACTCCAGGGGTGCATGTCAGGGGTGAAAGTAGTAAAAATTAAAAGGTTCAGGCCAGGCACAATAAAAATTGCACCAGCACCCGGGCCTGAACCCAGTACCTTAGCCACCGCAGCCATTGTCCAATCCCCGATGCCACAATGCAGCTCAACTGACAACAGCAGTGCCACCCCCTCCTAGTCCATGCTCGCCATGCTCAATCCCACCCCCCCCGCGGGTGTACATATAGCGACATCCTGTTGCCTAGTTTGCCCACCCCCTCATCCGGTTGCCTTACCTGTCGGTCACCATGAGTGGAATGCACAAGGAAGGTGTCACCATAACGGATGGTGCCCTTCCTCATGTGCCCACTTATCGGGTTACCCTGCACAAGACTCCTTATTCAGCAGGAACCTTACACCTTTAGAAAATTAGCTAAAAGACTGAAAAAATTAGCAGTCAACAATATTTTGACAACAGGGATGACTTCTTGCTTCCCCAATTGTCTTGTTTATTGTCATTTCCCCAAGGTCACCATACCTCATCCTTCTGCTATCTTCTGCTCTCAGACTTTTTCTATTCCTGACTCCACAGTATGGTTCACACTCTTCCAATTGTTGACAACAGACCAGCATTCAAACCACAAATCTGGAAACGGCAAACACATGTACGGAAAAAGAAATTATCTTTCATATGTGCCATACTGTACCTTCTCTCTCTCTTTCACCCTCAGCAAACAGCGCAGATGAGGAATGAACTGCAATGCCATCTTCACTCAGCTGAAAGTGAAACAGAAGCTCGACAGCAACAGTGTGAGGAAAATTGATGCTGTTATTTGTTTGAGTGACACAAGCACAATTTACTCTCACTTTGTAATATTCCATTGTTGGTAACTGGCAGGTGGTTATAATCCATTCATAGAAATGGATTATTGCAACCTGACAATGAAAAAGCATGGATTATCACATTTAGAAAACTGTTTCTGTCCATGGGTTATTGGTCTTGACCATATAATATAATTAAATACATAGTACACTTAATATGGAGGGTGGTAGATAAACCCCTATATTTTAAAATGTTTTTAACATGAATTCTTACATAACAAAAAAGGACTACACTACAAGAGGTACTTGCATTGTACCTTGCCTGTATATCAAAATTAATAATATGTTTTTATGCAGCAACACCAGCCCCCTTGGTGATTCCTATAACAATTAATATAAAACATGATATCATTAGTTAGCTGACCTAAGAAAACATTCAGTCACTTGTTAATATTTTTAAATAATGCAACATACATTTTTGTATTACAACAACTTCATTCATGGAACTATTCGACCGCTAGTTTTATTTATTTATTCATTCTAGGATTACAATACCTTTGAGCATGTAACAGCTCTTTTACAAAGGTTCCACATCAGTGGGAATGGTGACAGACATACAACGGATGATATTAAATAAAATTTTGACACAAAAGTATTTAAAATGACAGTATGACATTAACATTGCAACTAAAATGAAAACTATGAATCAGTAGGAAAGCAGAAATAACCTAATAAAGGAGGCAGCCAAGGTGCTTTATCAAATAGGTATAGGTAGATTTGGATGAACAAAAGTTCAGGTAAGAGAAGATAAACAGTGGAAAGAAGGTGGAGGATGAGAGAGGTGAGGTGAAAGAAGGATCAGGGAAGGAGGCAGGAAATAGAGCAGAGTGGTTAGGGTGAAAGTGATCATTCACAGAGAAAGGGGGAGATGTAGGTACACAAGGATGTGTCAGTACTGCTGAGGTAGAGCCATGTCAGTGGAAACAGTCACAGGAACTGTTAGCTGTAAGATGCTGATGAAGAGTGCCTTTAAATGGTCCCAATTTTGGTAAGGAAGAGATATCACTAAGCAGTGCATTAAATCATAGTGGTGCTCTATATCCAAACAATCGTTGCCCTTTATCTTGGGACAGAGAAGAGTTGGTTGTGGGAGGTTGTAGGGCCATTAAACAAGTAAAATAAGTAAATCACTTCAAACATTTCAACCAAAATGCCTCAGTGCAATGCACAATTTACTAGTAATGTCATGTTACCTATGCTAGTGAAAACTGAAAAGCAAATATGAATTATGCCCTGGTTCTAATTTCCATCAGATTCGTCTATCTGTTTTGCTGCAATAAAACCCTCAGTTTAAATATACAGTATTTGAGCAGCTACATAATTAAATCATTTGCAAACACTAGTTAATGTGCCTCTTCTATTTTAAATGCCTGTCACAATTGTTGCTACTAAACTGAAGCTTATCCAGCTATATATATATATATATATATCTTTTTACAGTTAAACTTTTTTATAAATTTTTCATAAGATATACAGACAAACCTCTTACAGTACAGTACAATGTGAGGATTTTTTTTAAAGAAATTGAGGCAGCATATAATAAGAACATTGCTACAATAATACAAGGAACTTTTGGTTTAAAATATAGTAAACAATACAGGTCATGTAATTAGCATATACTTGACATTTGTAGTGAACTTAAAGCGGATAGTATGATTAGATATGGTTTATATTAAAATGTTACATAATTATATATGATGCTGCAAAGGAAAAAGTACATTAAGTAAAAGATTGTGGAGTAATAAAAACGATTGAGAACAGAGTATAGGAAAGAAAAGATATGTAAGAAAGTTAAGAAGAGAGAGAAACTATAAAAAGGGAAAAAGCGAGACTACAATGATGTATCAGTAAAGGGAAAATCCATATATATTAAGTCCATACATTGGTGTTGGAAGATTTAGTTGATTCCAAAAAATTAAAAAAGCCCTGCCAACAATTGTTATATTACATGAGTCGGTCAGACAAGATATATGTCATACATTCCAGAAAGGCATATTGCAACAGTTGGTTAATGATACCGGGAAGGGTAGGGATTATGTTGGATCTCCAATGCATGAGGATTGTGCGTTTAACTTGAAGGAAGAGTATATTTAACCATCTGCTCTGCTAATATGAAATTTTATAAGAACGGTGATTAAAAATACCAAGAATGCAATGTTTAGGGTCCAGTGTAAAATGTTGACCTACCACTTTCATTACAAATCTGTGAGTACAGTGCCAAATCTTTTGTATGAGGGGACAGTGCCATAAGATATGCAATAAATCCCCATTGGGTGAAATTGCAGTGCCAGCAATTGTTATTGTTCAATAAACCCATTTTTTGTAATATAACAGGAGTTCTGTACCACAAATGAAGGATCTTGGTTTGAATGAGGGAACTGCGTTTATCATTAAAAGATTTGTGACAGGAGAGCCAACATCTGGACCATTGTGCATTGGTGATATTATATTGTAGCAAAGTACTCCATCTGTTTTTAGCATTGACAGAGTAGTCAGGAAGGATATCACAAATATCTTTGTAAACAGTGCTATTTAAATTGGATGTTGTTTTTATCCATTTAGAGATGTGCTTATCATACAGAGAATTGATAGAAGGGTGTGAGGTAAGAGTTGCATGTGGTACGAAGCTGTAGATATTTCAAAAATCCTGATGTGGAAGATTCCATATGCCCTGTAGGTCAGTGTAAGATTTTAACTTTAGTGACTTGGGTTCAAGTATATCCTGCAAAAGAGAATACCCTTATTTTCCAGGTACAACAAAAATGGGGTGATTATCAAGAGATATATGGTGGTTACCCCAGATGGGGGTGTAAGCTAAGGGTTTGGGGTTAGATTTAATATGCTTGTGAATGATTTTCCAATAGAATATAGAAGCAGCTATTGTAGGGTGGGACTTTAAAGAAGAGGTAAGGGTGTTATAAATGAAAGAAGTCACCACATTACCAGGACATAAGGATGTTTCCATATTGATCCATAAAGGAGACTGGATGTTGGGTTTGTTAAACCATTTAATTGTTTGAGATGTACGGAAAGCCCATAAGTAGGCTTGGAACCAAGGAAGGCCAAAGCCACCTTTTGACCAATGGGATCTAAGTTTATTATGACTAAATCTAGGTATTTTGCCTTCCCAAATGAAGCTGCCAATAATTTTGTCTATTTTGGTAAGAAAACTAGAGGGAAGTATCAAAGGGATATTGGAAAATAGGTATAATATTTTAGAGTTATAGACATTTTAATGGTGGAAATTTTACCATTAAAAGAAAGTTTAAGTAGCTTCCATCTATCAAGTGTTGTTTGGGTACTGGTTAACAGAGGGAAAAGATTAGCATCCCATAATTTATTCAATGTCAGGGTGATCGAATGCCAAGATAAAAGTATACCTTGGGGAGCCTTGAAAACCTAATGAGTTGTTCATGAGGGGACTACAACGGGTATTCAATGGTAGCGTTTCCGATTTGTTAAGGTTTAGAGCTAGTCCGGAGTGGGAGGTGAAGTCATTCAGTAGTTTAACTAAAGGTTGCCCAGAACTTTCGAGGTTTTCAAGTAAAATAAGGAGATCATCTGCATATGAGAGTGAAGTATAGTGAGAGTTACCAATAGTAATGCCTTTAATTGTACCGGATTGACGCAGGGACGCAGAAAGAGGTTCCATGGCAAGTATAAACAATGAAGGTGATAAGGGGCATCCTTGTCTGGTGCCTCTTACTAAGTAAAAGGAGGGGGACAAAATAGAGTTCGTGAGAACTCGAGCTGAAGGGGAGGTATACAATAACTGAATCCAAGCACAAAAATTATTTGTAAAGCCAAAATGAGATAGCACCTGATATAGATATTCCCAATTGAGAGAGTCAAATGTTTTCTCAAAATCAATGGCTATTGCAGCTGCAGGGGTTTTAAGAGTTTTTGCTTTGTGAATTAAATTGAGTAATGAGCAAAGATGATCGGAACTGTTTCTATTTTTGATAAATCCTGATTGAGAAGTATGGATGAGTTTAGTCACTAAAGATTCTAAGCGGAGAGTTAATAATTTGGCAAAGATTTTTCCATCGGTATTAAGAAGTGAGATCGGTCTATAGTTTGAAGGAAGAAAATGGTCTTTGTCTTTTTTTGGTAAGACTGTTATAATGGCTTCGGTCATTGTGCATGGGAGTTTCTTTATTAAGGTTGCTTCTTGGAATACATTGACTAATACAGGACAAAGAGTGTCAGATAGGATTTTATAAAAATCAATAGGGAACCCATCACTGCCAGGTGCTTTACCATTTTTTAATGATGATAAAGCAGTTTGGATTTCCTGTAAAGTGATTGGTTTATCAAGCATAGCTTTGTCCTGAGGGGATAGGTGGGGTAGATTTAATTTTTCCAGAAAATGTTGTATTAGGTTGGGATTTGTAGTATTAGGTTGCGAGTATAGTTGTTGGTAAAGGATTGCATAATCCGATTGATTGAAAGGTTGTCTGTGTGTGTCTGACCTGATGGATCTTTTAGACCTGCTATATGTCTCTGCATCTGTTGAGTTTTTAGCTGGTAAGAGAGCAACTTTCCGCATTTATCCCCTTGTTCCCAATAACCGTGTTTAATCCTAAAAAGGGCAAGTTCAGCTTTCCTGGATATCAACTTGTTAATTTTAATTCTTAATTGTAGAATTTACAGATGAAGCTGTGAATTATGATTGGGTTTATTTAATTTATAGTATTGGGTTTCTTTTTCTTTAAGGGATTTTTCTAAATTAGCTGATTGTTGTTCTCTTAATTTCTTTCTATGAGCTGCATAACTAATAATTTTATCTCTAATAGTGGCTTTTAATGCTTCCCAGATAGTACCTTGAGACATATCTGGAGTATCGTTAATAGAAATAAAATCGTGAATCTGGGTTTTAATCCAAGGAGTGAATTCAGGGTCTCTGAGTAAAAGTGGTCTAAACGCCAAGATGGGATTTAGAAGAAGGTGGACCCCAGAGCAAATGCAAACTGATAGGGGAATGATCAGATATAACAATAGGGAGAATCGATGTATCAATAGTTTTTTCAGTAATGAGGGGAGAAGAGAACCAATAATCAATCCTACTATATGATTTATGTAAAGAGGAATAAAAGGTGTAATCTCATTGTCTGGGATGATGTAGTCTCCAAATGTCAGAGAGACCTAAATCCTTCATAAGCATTGATAAAGCATTAATACTACGGGGTGGGCATCATGTGATGAGTTACTTCTGTCTAAATATGCTTGTAATGCTAAGTTAAAGTCACCACCAATAAGAATAGGTGAATTATTTTATTATTAATCATAATTTGTTGGGATAGATTATGGAAGAAAATGGGTGAATCAAAGTTGGGTGCATATACATTCACAAACATAAGCGGACCTGCTGTGGTGTTTAATAGGGTTATAATCCACCTACCATCCAGGTCTCTAATGATTTTTATGGGGGGCCAATTAAGAAATTTATGTATTAAGATAGCAACCCCATGTTTTTTGAATGGAGAAGATGACGCATATACTTGACCGACCCAGTCCCTTTTAAGTCTGTTGACATCCTCTGATAAAAGTTTAGTTTCTTGTAAGAAAGCAATATGTGTTTTATGCTTTTTAAGACAGGTAAGTACTTGCTTACGTTTACAAGGTGAGTTGAGTCCCTTGACATTCCATGAATGTAAGATTAGATCACTCATGGTACTAGGATATAAGGTAATTAGTTACAAATAGGAATGAGGGACTCAATACCATTAATTGGAGGATGTCACAGATTCAAAAGGTAAATATATATAATAAACAAATGTATGCAGGGCCCTTAACTTGTATGGGTTCGAGATGATTGAGTATTTGTATTCATTTTATCTCGCAGAGGGAGAGTATAGAGATAGGAATATCAAGTAATTAAACATTAGAACCTACAAACATTAGTATAAACTCAGTAACAAGAATATTAATTTGAAACTTTTATGAAATGCAGAGCAATAAGAGTCGGTAAATATACAGGACTCTCACTCTACACTACTAGGCATGTAGAGTAATTAGTGAATCTCAAGATACGGTTTACCCTATAATCTTAAGATACTAAACTTTATATAACAGTATATTAAAGAAGTGTAATTGAGATTTATGCTGAGGTAATTAAAGCATTACCCTGGAAAAACCAAAACATCATTCTACCAAATAAAAGGATAATTATGTAATAGTGTTAAATTCCAAACATAATGAATTAGCTTGGACCTAGCAATAAGTCCAATATTAAATAAAGTATACCAACATGATGGCAGATAATGCTGGATCAGTGTGAGCCAGATAAAAGGATGTCCGATGTGTATTAATCCACATAAGCTAGGTTAGGGAATGCAGTATATACTGTAGGTTCATAGTGCATCAATGTATTGTGGAATCATTTTTATAAGTTCCAATGATTTGGAAGAAAATGGGTTGAAGAATAATGTGAAAAGGTGGAAAAACTCAATGTATAGAAATACAATTGGAAGCATACTTTGGTGCAAAATCTGTGAGATATAATGGGAATGCACCTGATGCACCACATACCAGAAGTGATGCAAAATAAATATTAAATAAGTAAATGATTTTAGAGTATTTGTCTAATCATCCTCCACATTCCAAATTATAGGATTTATGTGGAAAAATGCTATAATAGTAGGGGTTAAGGGCACACTGATATGAAATACAGAACTCTATATATGTATGTATGCACCTGACCACATGGTGGCGCTAAAGCTTATGAAAAATTAGCATGTAAATAGCAATAATATATACTAATGTCTGGCACCACACAATGATTAATTAGAAGAGATCTTACAAACATTGTAATATTTATTCTTTCTCTTATTTTTTTTCCTTTGAATACATTGAGAATACTCAGCATGGATTAAATACTTCCAGTGTCAATTGGCTCACCTCCCACAGACAGATACAGGCTTCTCAGCAGCGATAGCGATTTACTGCATTAAGTGCTCCAAACCTGTTGGGTGCGATAGAGACTGGCTTTGCAGTAAATGTACCAAAGGAATCGAGTGAGGTGGTGTGAAGAGGAGGGATTGTGGTGAGAAACTGCTATACCACATCTAATTATGGGCCATAGTATTTATTACAAATTTTTTTTTTTTTTAGTGGGAAAAAGCCTCAGGTAGCCTTGCTCTTCGATTTTCTTCTCCTTTTCTTTTTGGGTGGTTCAGATGATTTAAAGGGAGAGCTGGACACAAGATCAGCCCAGGAAGAATCGGGAGAGTCATTACCCATTGAGAGCTTCTTCGGGTCTTGAGTAAACATGTCGGATACAGTCTGTCTCAGATCCTCCGTAGATGAGTGCAGATCTTCTTGGAGCAGATCTTCTTGGAGTGGGGAGAATTTGTTAGACAAGGTAAGAGAAGTAGAAAAACTGATGTGACGTTCCACATGGGAAGCTGGAGAGGTGGAAATATTATTTAAACAGCAGGTATTATTATTTAGAGAAGAACCAGATGCTTTTTTTTCTTGTATGCGTGCGGAGCTTCTGGCAGGAGCTACAGTGGCAGATATGATGGCTGCAGATTTCTCAGGGACCTGAAGGACAGTTTCAGCAGGAAGGGCAAGACATTGTAATTGCGAAGTGCTTGTGCTGGAGCAGGAACGAGCTGCATTAGCATCGCAAGGCAATGTAAGTGCGGGCTGTGTCCAATTCAGAAATTCAGAGAGAGATTCTGGGGTACTGAAATCTCTGGTAGAATCATTCAAAAAAAGGCGCATTGTTGCAGGGTAGCATGGTGCAAACTTAATTCCACGCTGATGAAGGATCATTTTAATGGGGTTGTAAGCTTTTAGTTTGTTAGATAATTCTTTAGAATAGTCTCTGAAAATTATGATTCTGTTTTCTTGCAAGTAAGTGCACCTAATTGCCTCGCTTTTTGAAGAATCAGTTCAGTATGTGCGTGGTTTAGAAATCTGGCAATGATGGGCCTGGGTTTCTGGTCGGGTCCAGGCCTCAGATTTAAGGTGCAGTGAGATCTCTCGATGATTAGGTCTTGGCGGCTGGTAATTTAAGCAAGAAGGAAGTACATGAGTTAGAAGAGCACTGGTATCTCCTAATTCAACACCTTCAGAGAAATCTAAGGTTGTTACGTCTGTTTCTATTTTCAATATCATCTATTTTGTCCTGAAGGTTCCTAATAACTCTGTCCTGCTCCTGATGGTAGCCTGTAATGTGTTAATGGAATCTTCATTTTGAGATGCTTTAACATCAGTAGCGCTGATTTTTTGATCAAGTGCCTGCATATTATTGATATTTTGTTGAGATGCAATTTTTAATACATTGATTTCACTTATTAGTTGCTGGAACATTGCCTCCACTCTATTAAGAGAACTGTTATGTGGAGATTGGTCCGCCATTATTGTAGGCCTTAATAGAGAAATTGAAAAGCTGTAGATAACTCGTTCAGTAATTATGAGGCAATAAAAATACTGTACCAGAGCTGTTCTGCGATGTACATATAGTAAGAACTCAGATGTTGGTGAAGGTAGGAAGTCTGGAATCTGTAGAATGGATGATGATATTTGGTGAATCCAGGGAGATGAAGAATCAAGCAGCCATCTTCAGCACAGCGCCCTCTGGCTCATATATATATATATATATATCTCTTAAACATTGCTGCATCCCATTTTTTACTTAATGATAATGACCACTGAGTTCTTTTACCAGTTGGATAATTGATTCTTCACCCTTCATTGTATATTGTGAACAACCTAAATTTGTGGTGCTGAAAGCGAGAATCGGAGAAAATAATAATTCTGTTTTGCTTCTCATATTTTTGCAAATGCAATTCTTTTAAAAGAAATTCTTTTGTCAACTTAAAACTCTGATGCTTACCCTTTTTTGTAATCCCTTTTATCATATATCCAGCATAGACAACGCACTCAATTTCTTTGTTTCTACTCTTCTGGCCTTGCAAGACAAGTATATTACCCAAATAAGATGTAGGGTTAGAGGCATTGCCACTCGATGACTGCATAGTGACCTGTTTGCATCTCCTAAATCTAGAAATAAATCCTGGGCCAGATTTAAAGTTTATAAATCTCCTTCTGACTTGATGGCTTATAGAAGACATAGAAATGAATGCAAACAAGCTATATAGGTGGCAAAAAGTAATTACTGTAAACAACGTCTCATGTCTTCTATATCTGACTCTTGCAGATTGTAGGGTGACATAAAGGATTTTATGGGGACGTTTGCTAGTCCCATTATCACCTTTGCAAATGCTTTCAATTATCATTACTGATATAATACTCCAAATATAATGACCTGCAGAATCACCAGTCTAAGTACTTCTGTTGAACACCCAGTCTGCCCCCACTTCTTTTTATTCTCAGAACTATCACTCAAATAAAAGTCAAATGTCTCATAAGGACTGTCTCCACCTGTGGTAGTGCTGGTTATGATGCCCTTGTACCCAAGTTCCTTAAGACTGCTGCCCCTTCTGCTAGCTGCCCCTGTAACTAGATTATTTAATGTGTCCCTCTCCGCTGGGGTACTGCCTATGCACTAGAAGGTTGCCAAAGTGGTTTCTGTACATAAAAAAGGTGATACAAAGTGTGTGGAAAACTACCATCCTATAGAGTAATCCCACACAGATAGTGCTCTCAGGATTGCTGTGCTGGGGCTGACTCCAGACTACTGGATCCTTTTCTGACTAGGAAACTGAAAATCTAGTGGGTTTATTCAAACAGCCCAGTACATGGATGCTGACAAGCCTGCCCCAGTGCTTCGACCACGTGGGTCTTCCTCAGCGGTGTGTAAAACCAGATTGCAGACCCTCAATACAAATCCTCATTTTAAAGACAAAGAGCACATGAATGAAACCCACTCATGAATATTTGCAGAGACATCACCATCTTTCATATCAAAAATGTACATAAAATTAAAATACTCTATTACATACCTACTAATTCTATTGTACAAATACATAATTCTTCCTGCAGGTGTTTACTACTAAGCAGTAATTAAAAAACTCTTAGGGTACAGACACTCTATGATGTCAGACAGGTGCAGTAGAAAAACTGATGTTATAAATATAACTGATATAGCCAATATACAGGCGCACGTGCTGTCAGTCAAAGTGCATACTGTATACAGTACGCTCCTTGACAGTTCAGTCAGTGCTTGGCCATGGTGGAGAGTGGAGGGCTGTGCTGGGTGCCAGCTCTGGAGTGGGATGGGGGAGTGGGGTGCTGGTGCACTGCCTGCTGGGGTGGGGCACTCACTAGACTACCAAGATAATATCTTTTTGAATATTATGGACAGATTGAGGATAGTATAAAGATAGTATATGGGGTCTGCTAGACCACCAGGGACATCGCTATTGATTTCATATCATAGGTATCATCATAGATATTACTGAGCATAATATAGACTTTCATCTGTGGTGCTTTCCTATTCTTTCTTTTTTCTTTAACTTCATGTTAAAATGTATTTATTCTAAAAATGTGTCATGTCCCGAAGTGTCTATCCAGACTTGTCTTAAACTGGTCTTAAACTGGTCCATTGTTTTGCTACCTATAACCTCTATGAGGAGTATATTCCAAATTGGAACTATCCTCTGATTAAGCCATCTAGCTCTACTTTTTGATCTGCAGTGATCAGCTTCTAACTGTAGGGGGTGCAATCTAGTCTCATTAAACTTGTCTTTGCTCTGCAATCTCAATAGCTCACTTAAGTCATGTTTTTCCCAAGCCCTATATGTTAAACACATATCTCCCCTCAACCTTCTGTACTCCAGTGTGTTCATATCCAGTTCTCATAGTCTTTCATGATAGGACATATTCTTTAAACCTTCAATGGTTTTAATGCCCCTTTTCTGTAACCTCTCGATCATCTGCACCTCTCCTTTCTTATAAGGGGACCAGACCTGTGCTCCATATTCAAGTTTAGGCCTTACCAGGGAGGAATATAAGGGAACTATAATCTCCCATTTCCTACTTTCAATATGCATTAGGGTGCAATTTAAAATTTTATTTCCTTTCTGTGTAATATTAGTACAATGAGTTTTAAAAAGAGAGGTCCTGTGTAATTATGATTCCTAAGTCTGTTTCCTCTCTAGTTTTTAATAGAGCTGTCCCATTTAGTACATAATTATACTGCTTATTTTCTTTCCCCACATGTATAAACATGCATTTCTCGTTGTTTAATGATAATTTATGATTTATTGTCCAATCCTGTATGTAATGTAAAGCTTTTTCAAATGCTACTGCATCATCTTGATTTTCTATTATTGCCCCTAATCTGCAGTCATCCACAAATTTTGACAGCCAGTTTTTATTTGTGTGAATATTGAATCAAGGAGACATATAAGTTAAAGGGCATGGGCCCAATACAGAGCCCTGAGGCACCCCACTTGTCATGGCTCTCCATTTGGAGAATGCTCCTTTATACATACTCTCTGCTTTCTGTTTGATACCAAGAAGCCACCCATAGTACCAAGTTTTTGTAGACCATGTTTTAGTGAAGTTATCAGCTCTGCATGAGGCAGCTTGTCAAAGGCCTTTGAGTAGTCCAAAAGACTACGTCCCACTGATATCACCGATCCAAAGCTCTAGTCACCCTATCATAAAACTGTAAAATATTTGTTTGGCAAGATTTCCCTTCTGTAAAGTCATGCTGAGTTTCATCCAATAAGTTATTTTGCATTATGTGGTTTATAATGTAGTTCTTGAGAATACCTTTCACTATTTTAGATAAAATGAATGTCAGTCTGACAGGTCGATAATTAGCCAGCTCTGTCCTTGATCCCTTTTGTAGAGTGGGATAACCATAGCTAATCTCAAGCCTCTATCACAACTCCTTTATCCACTGATTCCTGGAATATATGTGTTATGGGTGGGGCTAATTCAATATATAATGTTTTTTTTAAATTTTAGGATGCATGCCATCCAGCCCTGGTGATTTATTTGGATTTATTTGCTGAAGCCTTTTTTGAACATCCTCTACTTGTATTTGTATTAGGGGGTTGATTTATCAATATCATCTTCAACCTTAGAGGTCATCTGCTTCAAATAAAACTTAAAAAATGCAACTTATTGCCACAAAAATACTTTCACACACTACAAATAATTAAACCTGGGAATACTTTACCTGTAGAAATTATTTGTAGCAGTACTAAACATTTGTTTAAATTACAATTAGATAAATTATTACTATCTGATTTCATTCTTAGTTATTACTAATATACGAAAGCAAATATGGGCCTCACGGCTCTCTAGCTTTCTTCCTAACCTTAGTATGAACCTTAGTATCTTTAACACAGACAGGTTCCTTAGAGCTGAATGTTGAGGCAAATTATTCATTTTGCAAATCGGCCATCTGATATAAATCACTTTTTATTTCATCATCTTTGTTTTTTAAGGGGCCTACTGTATTATTTGTGTTTTTTGTTTGATTTATGTGTGCATATAAGGCTTTATAATTATCCCTGGATTTTGTTGCTAGTATAAGTTCAAAGGCTTTCTTTGTTTTCTTTATCTCCTTCTTTATCTTTCTGTTTAGTTCCTGTAAACCATATGTATTTGTAAATCTCTTCATCCTTTATTTGTTTTGAACATCCTATTTTTTCTTCATTAGTCCTCTGATTTTGGAGTCATCCAGTTTGATGTTTCCCCTGATTTTTGTATTTGGATCTCATGTGGATACATTTGCTTGTTTCTAAATCTAGTTTGTTACATAGAATATTCAATTTTTCTTTAATTGTTTTATTTTGAAAATCTATACTCCAGTTCCATTTGACCATGTTGTCTTTTAGTTTTGAAAATGTGCCTTATCAAAGTCTAGAATTTTAGTAATGCCCAGTTGAATGGTAAGGTTTTCTTGTAGTTCAACCTGAACCACAACATGGTCACTATTACTAAGGGAAGGGGCTGCATGACAATTTTTTAATGTATCACCTAGATTAGTGAAAATTAAATCAAGGGTATTTGTCCCTCTGGTTGCTTTCTGTACCTTCTGTTCAAGGCCCATGTGGTCAAATACCTCTAAATAGATGTTTTCAATGCTATCTGACCCACTTAATGTAGTCCTTATCTACTCCCGGTAAGTTTAGATCACCCATAATTACTAATCTATAAGCTGGATCTAATTCCTGCAGGTGTTTTATTAATGCACAGTCATCTTCTCTTGAAATAGATGGGGGTCTATATATTACACCTAAAATAATTTTATGTTTATTTAATGGGGATAGTTTTATTTAGATATGTGCTAAGACTGGGTTAATAATGGGAATTTCTTGAGATTGTATATCCTCATATATGTAAACAGCTACTCCTCCACCCTTTCTATGTTTTCTTGAAGTTGAAAATAAATTGTATCCCTCTATGTTTTGGTGCCAGGTATCTGTTTCCTCCCACCATGTTTCTGTCACGGCACAGAATTGTATTTTTAATAAAAGGGGATCTGTGCTGAGAGGCATGCTAAACCACCAGGGATGTTTGTCTTCTAATAAACAGGGATCAGGGCTCAGAGGGCTGCTAGACCACCAGGGGTGTGACTTTATTCCTACAATGGGGGTCATTGACTGGGGGGCACTGTGGCACATTGGAGCAGAGTTTGCAGCCCTCCTAGAGGACATTTCTAAGTACCCTTAGAGCAGTTCTACCTGATCTAATAGTGCTTAGAAATTAGCTCTCTGGGAGAGTTTCATGAATCCCAATTTAGGGGATATGGCAGACTGCATCTACTGCAAGCCCCCTAGAATCATGTCACAGCCTCTTTTGTGCTGCAAGGATGGTGCAAGCCCCCTTTTGTGCATGCAACCTGTGTTTGACTCAAGCTGCTTTTGTGAATTGCTTGATGCACATCTTCTTTCACTAGTCCTTGTGGTGCAAACCTCTTGTGTATTTCAGGAGGGGCTTTGTGAATCGGGCCCACAGTGTTTAAAGTGACTATCCATTTAACTTCTTTTTGCAACAATATTCTCTTAGGCTCTCCTTCTCTTTGTGGGAGGGGGTACATGCTCCAAAGCCATTGAATGCAACCCATTAGGAGTAGAGTTGTGGTAGTATCTGAAATGGTGTCATATCAGGATAGTAAAATGCATTAGAACATCATTTTATATACCACTGCTACTCTAATCCTAATGGTTTGTATTTCATATGTTTGGAGCTATGGCCCCACCCCCACAAAGGGGAAGAGATTATAAGATAATATTGTTGCAAAAAGAAACTAATATAGCCCTATTTATAATTTATAATTCAATTAGTTTGATTTTCTCCTTGTTTAGGGAGAACTGTTCAATAGGCACATCAGCATATTTGTACTTATTTGTATTTATTTTCCTGTCCTGTATATTGGCTATATCAGTTATATTTATAACATCAATTGACTATATCAGTTATATTTATAACATCAGTTTTTTGCACTACACTTAACTGTCTGACATCACAGAGTATCTGTATCTGAAGAGTTTTTTAATTGCTGCTTGGTAGTAAAAAGCTATTGGATGAACAATGCATTTTTACAATACAATAAGTAAGTATGAAATAGAGTACTTTGGTATTATGTACATATTTTATGTGTAAGATGGTGATGTCTTTGTACACATTCACAAGAGGGTTTCATTCACATGCACTGTGTCTTTCAAATTGGGTTTTATATTGAGGGTCTGTTATCTAGTTTTCCAGGCCCCCTAAGGAAGACCCACATGGTTGAGCAAAACTGCATTCTGTTTAGAAAAACAGAGTCACATGGGATTCCAGAGCAAGATATGCCCAAAAGTTATCAACAGTTCCTCATAATGGAGACATAAATGGGACTTCTGCTTGCCCTCAGGTTGTACCTTCAGACAGTTTACCTCCACAGCAGTTGATTACTTCTGAGCATGACTCCCCCATGTGCAGTATTTTGCATTTGGACATTTTGTGATGGGGCACTTTTGTATTGGCTGACCTGTTTACAGCTGTGGCATGCCAGGCTATTATAAATGCTTGGTTTTCATGCTGCTGATTTGTATGCATATATTCATATTTAATTTCATGAGAAAAATATATGCCATAGGTTTTCAGACTATCTCTGGCATTGGAAATATTTGGGCTAGATGTGAACAGGACAATATTTGGGCTAGATATGAACAGCAAAAGATTCCATGTGGTTGCTGTTTAGTAGAGTACCCTGGGGGTAGGCGGCAAAAAAAATGTCTCATCTGTGTTATAAACACTATCGGGGGTCTGACAATATATCAGACAACTCAGATTGTACCCAGTTTGATTATTTACCAGTCATGAAATCAAGCCGAGTTGCCATGTAACCTCTGGTTTGGGAAGTGTTCGGACTGGTGAGAAGATTCAGTTAAGTTACCTTTTCTGCAAGAAAAAGCTCCTTCTTTTGGTTTTGGTGTCTCCATTACTACATATACCACAGTCAGAAATGGGAACAGATTATTCAGACTGGATGAAAACAAGTAAGTATGGGGTGGAGAAGACAAAAAATGTATAGAGCAGCTCTGCTCCCCCAACAGAAAAAGTCTCTGTCCATACCCAACATCATAACGTCTTTCTAGAGGAAGCAGCAGGCTGAGACAGAGTGTGAGCACTCTTGTCATAAGTGGCAGTGAAAAACAAGAATGATTTGCTGAAGGAGGATTTAACTGCTTTGTTGCCAGAGGATTCAACTGTGAGGAAAGACTGTTTTGTTTCTGGGTGTGTAGCGAACTCAGGACTGCTCCCATTAGTGGTTGGTTGGTGTCATCGGGTGTGTTCTGGTTGATTATTGCCACAATTGGTGGGAGAGAAGCTGGAAAACCCCCTACAAAGTGTTTGAATCATCCACTGCTATTTGTGCAGTTTTGCAGTGGGCCGGCATAACAGTGTTTGATCTCCTGCGGTCCCAGAGTTGTCTTTTTGCCACAGTTTTGAGTAACAAACCTGAAGATGGATTTTGGAAAGATATTGCTGCCAACAATTAAAATGGTATTGGGACAATGCAGGGTAAGGCAGGCAATACAGGCTTCCCTGCCACACTCTCCCAACCAGAGTAGTCTCTACAGCACAGCAATTACTCTTGAAGCTGGTCAGTTTATGGCCATTCCACTGATGGAACCTACAGGTAAAAATATTATGGTGTTATTTCGAAATAAGAGTGTCCACATACATAGATACATAGATACATAGACAGTGTCGGCAGATAAGGGCATATGGCCCACCTAGTCTGCCCATTTGAGCTTGTAAGTTCAATTTGTTTTCCTAGAAGTCTATTTCCCCTTACCCCTGACCTCTAGAATTCCTTTATGTCTATCCCATGTATTCTTAAATCCCGTGATTGTTTCAGCCCCCACCACTTCCTCTGGCAGGGTGTTCCACTTGTCCACCACCTGTTCTGTGAAGAAATTCTTTCTCATGTTTCCTCTGAATCGTCCTCCTCCAACTTCATCCCATGCCCTCTAGTCCTGAAACATCTTTTTCGCTTAAAAATAGTGTTTTCCTGCACCCTGTTCCTCCCTGTAAGATACTTGTATGTCTCTATCATATCCCCTCTCTCCCTCCTCTCCTCCAGGGAGTACATGTTCAGTTCCTTCAACCTGTCTTCATAGGACTTGTGATGCAACCCATGCACCATCTTTGTTGCCCTCCTCTGAACCTTCTCTACCCTGTCTATGTCCTTACGTAGGTATGGTCTCCAGAACTGTACACTGTACTCCAGGTGGGGCCTCACTAGTGTCTTGTATAGCGGAATTATGACCTCCCTTTTCCTGCTGGTGATGCCCCTGCCTATACATCCCAGCATCCTATTTGCTTTACCTGATGCCTTGTCACACTGTTTCCCTACCTTGAGGTCATCAGAGATGACAACCCCAAGATCCCTTTCCTGCTTGGTGCATGCTATATCCTCACCCCCAACTGATATATTGTGCCAGGGTTTTGTGCCCCATATGCATTATCTTGCACTTCTTTGCATTGAATTTCAACTGCCAAACCCTTGACCATTCTTCAAGTTTCTGCAGGTCCCTTCTCATTCTGTCTACACCCTCTGGTGTGTCTACTCTGTTACAGAGCTTTGTGTCATCAGCGAACAGTGAAATTCTGCCTTCTATATCCTGTGCAATGTCACTGATGAAGATGTTGAATAGGACCGGTCCCAGCACTGATCCCTGTGGTACCCCACTGGTCACTCTTCCCTCTGTGGAGTGACAGCCATTTACCACCACCCTCTGTGTCCTGCCACCCAGCCAGTTACCTACCTACCACACTACTGTCCTGCCCACACCCATATTCCCCAGTTTGTATATATCTGACATTTGGTATTGGGTAAAGCAAAAAGCTAATGTAACTGAGAGACATGCCCCAATTCTGGATTCTGAAACCATATGAACTGGGGAATGGAAACTCAGAATATGTTTACAGACATCTGATAGTGGCCCAGTACAATTATCAAGTTACTTTTATATTTGCCAAGACTGTGGCTTTTGTTTTGCCTACAAAAAGGGACACACCAGTATGTTTTGTCCTAATCCAGTAAAATGAAATTTGTGTGGAGGAGACTGGGCATTTATACATGCAGTGCTCTTTGGCTGTCCATGATAAATGCTCTTTCTATGATCAAGCAGATATGATTAAAGAGGCCAAATCCAGACAAGCTGAAGAACAGTCTATAGAACCTTATCAACAGAGAACAAGGGGTGGGCAACCTGATCAGGAGTCCTACTCTGACATGGCTGTGCAGGATGCTCCAACTGATAGAACAACTGGAGTCCCACAGGACACAGCTACCAGAGCAGATAACAACCAAATATAGACCACAGAGGATCAGCAACCACCACAGTCATCAACCAAGAGTGACATTTCTATGGACATCATCCAAGAGCAGGCTGCAGCAATGCCCCCCCCCCAAAAAAAACCCCACAAGATGATTATCAGGTTGTCAAAGACAAACAATGCTCCATGCGGAGTACTCCCAAGTCAAACTTTACAAAAACAGAGAGTGTTGAACTGAGAAACACCTTTATGGCATTACAAAGACAGACAGAGGATGAGGATGGGGACTCTGAAACCTCATTGGTGGCGTCCTCAAAAAAAGACCAATCAGATGTGGAGGTGGATGCTGCAGAATTAATGAAAACTAAGAAAAAGACAAGAAAAAAAAAACTTTGCGATTATGGTGCTTCTATTTGACTACAATCATGGACATCTGTTCCTTTGATTGTATTGACATTTTGTCTTTAAATACAAATAGTATCAGGAATCATAACAGGTATATTACCTTTTTGGCTTTAAGTCATGCCACACCTCAGATAATTTTCTTACAGGATACAATATTGAGAACTACTGCTGATATCCATCAGGCACAGAAAGCATGGCACTGGGATCCTTCTATATGGTCACTAGGGGAAAATCCATGTTTTGGGGTGGGAATCTTGTTTAACACCAGTCAGGTACACATAGCAAAGCTACTGGATATTGAACCTGGGCAGGCATTTTTGGTGGATATTCAGGTCAAGGACAAATTCTTCGGGCGGGAGCCATTTATGTCCCTCAAACTAAACCATCTAGGGTGGCCCTATTCCGGCAACTACAGCCATACTAACATACATCTAGGAAAATCATACTGGGAGGGGATTGTAACTGCCCTCTGGAGTTGAAAGATAAAACAGGGGCAATTGCTAAACTCTTTTGTAATACGAATGTATTGACTCAAATCATGTTTGTGGCTGGGATGCATGATGCTTATAGAACTTTACATAAGATGGGGGACATACGTATCACAGAGGAGTTTTACCCTTCAGAATCAGTTTTATTTTTGCTTCCAAAAGTTGGAGGATTCTGGCAGCAACGACACACCCTACTGCTACTTCAGACCATTTTGAATTATTGGTTACAGTCAGAGGTTTCCAGGATTCTAAGATAGGACCTGGTTACTGGCACCTTAACACATCTGTATTAAAGGATCTGGTCATTAAGACAAGAGCTGAGGAAGTGTTGAAGGTGAGGACCTCCATGGGGATTTTATACAACAATCTAACTGAGTGGTGGGATGATACCAAGCTCTGCCTGCCTACCTGGGGGTAGTCATATCAGATGACCTAAAGGTGGGCAAGCAATGTGAGAGGGCAGCAAGGAGGACTGGGGGGATACTGGGATGCATAGGGAGAGGCATCACCAGTAGAAAACAAGAAGTTATTATCCCTCTGTACAGACAGCTGGTGAGATCCCATCTGGAGTACTGCGTGCAGTTCTGGAGACCCAATCTCCACAAACACATAGACAGGATGGAAGCTGTCCAGAGGAGAGCAACTAAAATGGTGCAGGGTCTGCACCGGAAGACATATGAAGAGAGACTTAAGGAGCTTAATATGTATAGCCTCGAGGAAAGGAGGGAGAGGGGGGACATGATAGAAACTTTCAAGTATCTCCTCAAGGGAATCAACAAAGTCCAAGAGGGTAGCATCTTTCAAAAAGAGGTGTGCAAGAACAAGGGGCACAATTTGAAGATAGAAGGGGCAGCTCAGAGGTAATTTAAGGAAGTATTTTTCACAGAGAGTGTTGTGGATGTATGGAACGGCCTTCAGAGGAGGTTGTGGAGTCAAAAACAGTGGTGGAATTCAAGCATGCATGGGACAGTCATAAGGCAATTCTAGGGGGTGGGGGTAGGAAGAAGTAGGCTGCTGGTTAACTAGGATCTGCAGCTTATCCATCAGGTAGGGAAATGGGCAGACTGGGTGGGCCAAGCGGTCCTTATCTGCTGTCAAATTCTATGTTTCTATGTTTCTTCAGAATTCTTTACAGAAAATTGGCAAGACAAAAGGGAGGGGGATGACTATTTTTATTTCTTAAAATTGAGGTCCAGTTGTTTAGCTTAATTTCTCTTCAACACACAGAAAAACAGCTTTATACACATCAGATTCTACAAATAAAGAAGGATATCAAGTCATTTTTGTATGATAAGGCTAAAATATTACAGGTAGAACATACATGCAGCCTGCATGGTATTAAGGTGTCTTTGTACCTTTATACAGGTTGTCAGGATAGGGTTGCCAAAAAACACTTTTCTGCCATCAAATACCCTCAGAGGGTGATACATACAAGCTTGCCAGACATTAAGAGAATAATTGAAGTGAAAGTACACCAAGAGTTTGGGGAACCCATATAAGGGGAAGGAGATCTGGAGCATTTTCTAAACCAGATGAATATGAAATTTTAAGATCCTTAGGAGAAGGCAGGTTTAATACAGCCCGTTACTATAGTGGAAGTTACAACCATGATAAATAAAATGCGGCTGGAGACAGCCCCTGAGCTGCATGGCCTTAGTGTAGGTTTTTACTGAGCCTTTAGTGACATAGTGGCACCATTATTAACAGAGGTTGTTAATGAAATTTTATAGCAGTTGTGAGTGTCGGAGAATATGGCAAACTTTTTTGATTCTGTTGTATAAAAAGGAGATACACTGAATATCAATAATCAGAGACAAATTTCATTATTAAATTCTGATTTTAAGATTCTTATCCATGTTCTTTGCCACTGACTGACTGTTGTGGCAAATAATGTTATAGCCCATAATAAAACTTGTGGATTACCTGGGAGATCTATGAGGTATAATCTTTTGCAGATAGAGAGGTATTTGAGAGGAGTCATTGAGACATTGTACTGGGCCTGGTGATTTCATTGGACCAAGAGAAAACCTTTGACCGGGTCCCTCATGGTTATTTATTTGTCAGTGTCAGTAGCTCAGCAGGTAGCACACTTGCCTCTGAGGCCAGGAGATCAGAAGACTGTGGGTTCTATCCCCACACCAGGCAGTTGGGTTAATATCCCCAAACTGACACTGCAGTTCAGCTTGAGGGATATGCTGCACTCTTGAGGTGCCGTCTTTTGGATGAGACGTTAAACTGAGGTCCCATCTGCCTGTTCTGGTGGTAGTTCAGGTGGATGTTAAAGATCCCAAGGCACTTCTCAAAAACAGTAGGGGAATTTTTATTAAACAGCAAATCAGAAAACAATCAAAAAAATTACAATACATAAGTCTCACTCAACCAAAAAAAACTTCATAAAACAAATAGGGACAACAAAAAAAAAGATATTACATTTATGTAATAGAAGCATCTGTATTTGTTATCCAATGGATACCTTCCCATAATTCTAACAGAATTTAATATGAGAGCTGTGTACATTCAGAAATATAAACATTATATACATCTTTTTCAATTTTCCTAATCAATTCTATATAAGTGCAATCTTTCTGCTGTAGAGTATATAAACATCTAGCCATCCAGATATTCCATTTTATGATTGTAAAAATTAGGTTCAAAGTGCTAAGATTCCAATTCTGCCATTGGTGAAGAAAGTGACCATACATCAAATTGACATAAGTAACTTCTGCAAAAATAGGTTCTTGCCATTGTTGTACAAGAAAATCCCCAAAATCTACAATAAAAGAACAGTCAAAAAATAAATGTTCTATAGATTCAGTTGTGGCAATACAACCAGGGTGACAACAAATTATTTCCTGGAGCTGCTTATGTTTCTGGTTATGCTTTATATTAATTTTCCCATTGGAAGAAAGCCAGTGAAAATCTCACATATGGATTGGAATTCTAGAGGATCTATAAAGGGTTTGCAAAGATTGTAAATATGGATTTGGACAGTTAAAAACAGGCATAGGAACCGCACACAGTGCAGTCAAGAGATGTCTATATAGCACTTTTTGTGAGGGAGTCAAAATAATCTGTTGCTGGCTAACTTTCCACTGTTTCAATCTTAGAAAAATTTCCTTAAGATAAACAGGAGTAAATGCAGAAGCTCTAACTGATCTAAATGAATTTGTCTCCCATTGATGAAACCAAATTCTGCAGTTACCATGCAGCCATTGTTCTCAACCTCTCTGTGTATTAATTAAAAGGGGTTTGAGATTATACATAAAAAAGATACTGGAAAAAAATATTATGGGATTAATCATGGACAGGCCACCATCTTTAACTGGAGGTGACCTCAGTGGGGAAAGCAGTGGACTCCAGAGGAGAAGGAAGTGAATCCTGGTGGGGGACTCCATCATAAGAGGGATCCAGCTAGGAACGAGGGGGAGGACAGGGAGGTGAGGTGCCTACCAGGTGCCACGGCATGGAGGGTTGGAAGGAAGATCCTGGGGATCACTGGGAAGGCAAGACAGGAGGGTGAGCTGGATGTCATTATCCACCTAGGTACTAATGACCTGGCAAATGGGGAGCCAAAGGAAGTTCAGGAAGAGTTTAGTAAATTGGGGAGGGTTTCAAGCAAGTAGCTACTTCTGTCACTTTCTCAGAAGTACTACCTGTGAGAGGCAAGGAGAGCATGGATAGCATGCACCAGGAACTTTACTCATGGTTGAAGAACTGGTGCTGTGAGGAAGGGTTTGGATTCATTGGTGACTGGGGACCCACCTGGAAGGATGGAGGTTTGTTCAAGCCTGATGGCCTGCATCCATCCTGGAGAGGAATCCAAGCACTCAATGATAAGTTTAAATGTTACATTGACAAGCATTTAAACTAGCAAGGGGTGGCAGGCCAGCAAGGAGGGTACCTACTTGCTCACCTCCCACAGCTAGCAGTGGAACCAGTGAACCAGAGGAGTTGCTGTCTCTACAAAGCAGTGTGCAAAAGATGGCGATTAGCACCCAAGAGGTGGATAGGCAGAAAAGGGGCAAATTCAGCAGAAGGGCAGACAGCAAGGAGAACCAGGGATAAAGGACAACCAAGGAAGGGCTGGAGTAGAACAGCAAAACAGTCTAGGGAGGTCAAATCATGGAAGCCATGTGTGCAAATGCCAGAAGCCTTAGCAACAAGATGGAAGATCTGGAGGCTGTCATGGTGCAGTCAGACCTGGACATTGTGGCCATCACTGAAACCTGGTGTAATGATAACCACGACTGGGAGATGGCCATACCTGGCTACAACATATTCAGAAGAGACAGGACAGGCATGAAGAGAGGAGGAGTGGCACTGTATGTGAAAAATGACATAAGGGCCACAGAGATCCAGGAGGAACAAAATGGGGGAGAGATACTGTGGGTTAAGCTGGAAAGGAAAATGGGGCCAGCCATCCACACAGGTGTGGTCTATAGACCACAAGCCCAGGAGGAAGAAACAGATAGGGAGCTGATGCTAGCCATCCAAAGGATGGCAGACAAGGGTGAGGTAGTACTGGTTGGAGACTTCAATATTCCAGACGTGGACTGGAGCATCCCAGCAGCAGCAGCATCAACTAGGAGCAGATTTATCCTGGAGTCCCTTCAGGGTGCCTTCCTCAAGCAACTGGTCATGGAACCAACTCAGCAGAAGGCAATACTGGACCTCGTACTCACAAACAGGGACAGTGTGATGGGGGTAACAGTGGGGGAGCACCTGGGGAACAGTGACCACCAGTCACTGTGGTTTGAAATCACAGAAAGAGCAGAGCCAAACCACACAAAAACATGTATCCTGGATTTTAGGGGGCAGACTTTGGGAAAATGGGGAGATACTTGAAAGAGGCATTAAGGGGAATGGGGCAGGAATCAGGTGTTGAGGAACAGTGGGCAGTATTTAAAATGGGGATTACAAGAGCAACAGAATTATGTATTAAGCAGGTTAGCAAGAGGAAAAGGAAGAGGAGACCATTATGGTTTTCCAAAGAGGTAGCAAAGAAAGTGAAAGCCAAAAAGATTGCATTCAGGCAATACAAAAAGACACAGGCAGAAGGGGATAGGGAGAAGTACCAGGAGAAGAAACGGGAGGCAGGGAGGTCCGTAAGGGAAGCCAAAATCAGTGGGTAGATGGGACAAAACCTTTTACAGGTACATAAGTGAAAAAAGAAAGGCAAAGGGAGGGATAGTGAGACTGAAGGGGGAGGATGGGGGCTGTGTGGAGGATGACAACAGTAAAGCTGACATATTGAACAGGTATTTCTGCTCAGGGTCTTTACTGAGGAAGAGGAGGGTAATGGGTCTGAAAGGAGTACAAGGGTGAGAATGGTGCAAAATGGACATAAGTCCCTTTATCGAGAAAGGGTCCTGAAGGAACTGGAAGTAATAAGAGTTGATAAAGCAATGGGGACAGATGGGGTGCACCCTAGGGTCCTTAAAGAGCTAAGAGAGGTGGTGGCTGAACCTCTGGCTATCCTGTTTAGCCAATCACTAGAAACAGGGAGGTACCCAAAGACTGGAGGATAGCAGATGTAGTCCCCTTATACAAAAGTGGGAACAAAGAGGAAGCGGGGAACTACAGACCAGTCAGCCTCACATCGGTAGTGGGAAGATCATGGAAGCACTACTGAAGGAGAGATTGGTGAACATCTGGTTGTCAATGGACCACAGGACCCAAGGCAGCATGGTTTCACCAGGAGGAGGTCATGTCAGACCAACCTCATTGAATTTTTGTCTGGGTGACTAGGGAGGTTGATCAGGGAGGGCAGTGGACATGGCCTATCTGGACTTCAGCAAGGCCTTTGACACTGTGCCACATAGAAGACTATTGCACAAACTGGGGAATATGGGTGTGGGCAGGACAGTGAGTGTGGTGCGTGGGTAACTGGCTGGGCGCAGGACACAGAGGGTGGTGATAAATGGCTGTCACTCCACAGAGGGAAGAGTGACCAGTGGGTACCACAGGGATCGGTGCTGGGACCGGTCCTATTCAATATCTTCATCAGTGACATTGCTGGGACCTAGAAGGCAGAATTTCACTGTTCGCTGATGACACAAAGTTCTGTAACAGAGTAGACACACCAGAGGGTGTAGACAGAATGAGAAGGAGCTGCAGAAACTTGAAGAATGGTCAGGGTTTGGCAGTTGAAATTCAATGCAAGAAGTGCAAGATAATGCATATGGGGCACAAAAGCCCTGGCACAATATATCAGTTGGGGTGTGAGGATATAGCATGCACTAAGCAGGAAAGGGATCTTGGGGTTATCATCTCTGATGACCTCAAGGCAGGGAAACAGTGTGACAAGGCAGCAGGTAAAGCAAATAGGATGCTGGGATGCATAGGCAGGGGCATCACCAGCAGGAAAAGGGAGGTCATAATTCCACTATACAAGACACTAGTGAGGCCCCACCTGGAGTACACTGCACAGTTCTGGAGACCTTACCTACGTAGGACATAGACAGGGTAGAAAAGGTTCAGAGGAGGGCAACAAAGATGGTGCATGGATTGCATCACAAGTCCTATGAGGACAGGTTGAAGGAACTGAACATGTACTCCCTGGAGGAGAGGAGGAGAGAGGGATATGATAGAGACATACAAGTATCTTACAGGGAGGAACAGGGTGCAGGAATACACTATTTTTAAGCAAAAAGATGTTCCAGGACTAGAGGGCATGGGATGAAGTTGGAGGAGGACGATTCTAGAGGAAACATGAGGAAGAATTTCTTCACAGAATGGGTGGTGGACAAGTGGAACACCCTGCCAGAGGAAGTGGTGGGGCTGAAACAATCACGGATTTAAGAATGCATGGATAGACATAAAAGAATTCTGGAGGTCAGGGGTGGGCAAAAGACTTCTTGGAAAACATAAACTGAACTTACAAGAGCAAATGGGCAGACTGGGTGGGCCATAGGCCCTTATCTGCCGACACTGTCTATGTATCTATGTATGTATGTAGGTAATATTCCTTTTTATAGGACTGAGGCGGCTGCCCCATATGGCATGAAAAAACAAGCTTAATAATGAAGTTTTTAATTGTTTGGGGACAGAAAACGCATAACTCAAATGTAGAAAAATAGGGACTAAAAATGTTTTACCCAAAAACACCCGTTTTGTTCTTCCCGATGGTACTCTTGTTCCAGTGGACTACCTTTTGCTTGCCTATAGCACATTTCTTCTCCCAGTTCCATTTCTCCATACCCGGAGGACCACATTTAACACCTAGACTAGGTACAGGGATCTTTGTAAGATGGATTGGACCTATAGCAAATTTATGAGGTAGGAAGGGTTCCTAGGGAAAAAAACAATACATTTATTCAAATTCAGTGCAGCCCCTGAGTGGGAACCAAACAATCTACATTGGAGCAGTGAATTGTGAACTGAATCTTTGTCAGCCAATAGGAGACAAAGGTTATCTGCATATGCTAAGGCCTTAGGAAGAACTGGTGTCTCTGGATTAGAGCTATATTTATTACTATTGTTGTTATTTAATTTATATAGTAAGGGATCTATAAAGAATACATATAGGAAGGGACTTAAGGGACACCTCTGTCTCATCCCTCGCTTTATAGGGATTAATGGACCCAGTCATCCATTCACTACTGGAGTGACAGTGGCAGTTCTATACAATGATTTAAACCAGTTTATCATAACCTCAGGGAGTCTATAATGTTGTAAAGTGGCCCAAAGAAATTCATGACTGATAGAATCGAAGGCTTTCCTCTGTTCAAGAGAAATTATATACCCTGGTCAAGTGTTAGTATAGCCTGTGATTATAATTTCACTTAAGAGAATAGGGTGGTCCTGGATACTCCAGTGAGGTATGGAACAACATTGCTCCAGTGAAATTACTAATTCTGCTATTTTTTAATAATCGAGTGGTTATGATTTTAGTTAAGAGCTTAAAATCAGTATTCAATATAAAAATAATTCTCCAATTGTTCAAATTTGACTTCTCATCCTTTTTATGTAAATATAATAGAGTGCCCTTGTTAAAGTTTAAAGGTATATCCCCTGTTTCCAGTTGAGCATTAAAAACATAAGTGAGTTCTGTACCAAGATGTTCTCCTATTATTATGTACAGTTTGTTAGGAAGGCCATTAGGCCCGGGGTAACATTGTTTTTAAAATGCTGAATTCTACCCAGTATTTCTGTTATGGATGTTGCCTGACATACTGTAGAACTAACTTGAGAGGGAATTTAGGGTATCTGAATATCAGAAAGAAAATCTTTAGATTCCTATAAATCAGACGAGATAGGGGAAAATAAATTAATAGAAAATTCAGACACCAGTCTTAAAATATCTTGCTGGGTAGAATGTTTAACCCCTGATTGATTGTTGCCTCGACAGAGCTGGCTTGCATCACTGAGACTTGGCTGGATAATAATGCAGGAACAATTTTGGAGCCGCAATTCCAGCAGGTACTTGGTGATACATCGTCGAGGTTGGACCGGGGTTGTATCAGTTTTAAGACCAATTGGCTCTCACTAGTGTTCCAGTTGAGGAGACCATCTCTTTTGAATGTGCTGTTGTAGCAGGTGTGGGCTATTGAATTGCTCACATCTACCATCCACCAGAAGATGAGAAACAATTCCTTAAGGAAGTAGTGGACTTTGTTGTCAACCTGGTCTTTGAGTCTCCCAGGCTGATGGTCCTGGGTGACTTTAATGCCTGGGTCGACGATGAACTCTCACAATTTGGACAACACTTCCTCCAGTTAATGGATTCACTGGGACTAACACAGGTGGTTACCACTGCTACACATAAAGGTGGCCATTTTCTTGACTTGGTCTTCATCCTGGGGATTGAGGCCTCTGACGTGGGGGTGGAACCAGTCAGTTGGTCAGATCATTACACTGTGAGATTCAATTTTGGCACCCTTCCTTGTAGGCCGACCCCTGTGGAGATGGTCAAGTACCGCCCTTTGCGGAATATGTCTTTCAATGGCTTTGCTGCGGTTCTTGACCTATTACAGTTCCTTGTGCATTGTAATGATCCAGAGGCATTGGTTGTGGCTTATAATATCGCCATCTCCTCTGTCCAGGATTGTATTGCTCCAGTTCATGTACGTCCTCTCTCCCCTCGACTTCGGGCACCATGGTTTGATGGGTTCTGAGGGAGTTGCAGTGACTTGGACACAGGTTAGAACATTGTTGGCGGAGGTCTGGCTTGGTTGTCGACCACCTTAGACTGTTAGAACATTATTAATTCTATCAGTCAGAAATCTCTCGTAAGAAGGCAGAGTTCCTGTCAGGGGAAATTTCTGCCGCTCAGAACCGACCAGCTCAGCTTTTCAGAACTGTGGACAGATTGTGCAACCCAACCTGTCTACAGCTCTGTAGAGCGTTTTCACAATTACAGTGTGATGAGATTGCTCGGTTGTTTGCTGATAATGTGGCCGACATTAGGTCAGCATCTGTTTTGACACGCTCTATGCAGGATGCAAGTGGCCAGGAGCGGGTCACTGCCCCCTCGTTTTCCAGGAGCACCTTTGATCACCTGAAAATCGTGGATGTTTTGCGGATTGTCCAAGGGCTGCATCCTACCAGCTGTGGTTTAGATCCAGGCCCTACGCCCCTAATCTTAGGGTGTGGGGAGTCCATTTTACTGGTTCTAGCACAGACAGTCTGGTGTTTACTTGACATGGGTGAATATCCCTGTTCCCTGAAAGAGGCAGTGGTTGAACCCCTTTTGAAGAAAACATCTCTGGACCCAGACTGGCTTGCTAACTACAGACACATCTCAAACCTTCCCTTTGTAGGGAAGGTGATCGAGAAGGTGGTGGCAGCCCAGTTGGAGAACTACTTGACCATCCAGAGCATCTACAAACCTCTCCAATCAGGTTTTCAAAAGAGGCACAGTACCGAGACTGCGCTGGTACGGATGCTCAATGATCTCCTGATGGCGAGAGACCAGAGAAAATGGTCCATTGTGGTACTATTAGATCTGTCATCAGCATTTGACACCATTGACCATGGAGTACTACTTGAGTACCTGAGATATATTTGTGGACTCTCTGGGACTGTTCTCAGATGGTTCACCTCTTACCTCACCAGAAGAACTCAGTGGGTGGTGTCAGGGGTCTTTTCCTCTGATCCCTTCTCTCTATTTTGTGGGGTTCCTCAGGGCTCTATATTGTCCCCCATGTTGTTCACGGTGTACATGCTCCCCTTCGGAGACATTGTGAGATGATATGGGCTAGGGTTTCACTGTTATGCAGATGATACCCAGCTGTACCTGTCCTTTGTACCCGACCAGGAAGGAGCTATCTCAGTATTTAACAGCTGCCTGAATGAAATCCAGGATTGGATGAGGTCCAGTTGATTGAAGTTGAACCCTGGGAAGACGGAGGTGCTGGTATTGGATCTGGATCACCGGATAGGGGACCTTGGCTGGCACCCCATCTGGGGTGCTTTGTGGGGATGTCGAGCTACGGGGTCTCTGAATGGGTGTGTGATCTGGGGGTGATATTAGATGCGGGGCTGACTCTTAGCTCTCAAGTGTCAGCGGTGGTAAAATCATCTTTTTATCATCTAAGAAACATTGCTAGAATCAAGCACCTCATTCCGTCCGGCGATCTGCCAACTTTGATCCATGCCTTTGTGACCTCGCACCTGGACTACTACAACTCACTTTACCTTGGGCTTCCAGGGGTTGCTATCCGCTGCCTGCAGCTAGTGCAGAATTCCACAGCCTGAGTATTGATGAGTATCCCTAGATCTTCCCATATTACTCCGGTGCTGCGGGAACTGCACTAGCTGCCAGTCCAGTGGCAGATCACCTTCAAAGTCAGTTTACTGACTTTCAAAGCCCTCCACGATGTGGGCCTTGACTACCTGAAAGAACTGCGGATCCCTTACCGCCCTGTGAGATCGCTTCATTCTGCTGATGAGGGGTTGCTTGAGATTCCTAGGGTAATATTAAAATCAGCTGGGGCCCGGGCTTTTATGTTTGCATCCCCCTCCCTTTGGAATTCTCTACTCCATCAGTTAAGGGAGTGTACGACCATGGGGAGCTTTAAGCAGGCTCTCAAAACATTTCTGTGGGAAAGGGCTTATGGTCTGACTGATTATTAATTTATTGCGTGTGTTTTATAATATCTTTTGTACTGTTGTTTTGTATTTGTACTATATTTTATTTTATTGGAAAGCGCCTTGGCATTTGAAAGGTGCAATATAAATAAAAATTTTATTATATTATTATTATTTATTATTATTAAAAAGGGCATTGATTTATAAACCACATTTCAATACTTTTGATCCAAAGGGCATATTTCTTGTGCAGTACCTGGTGTGCCAAATCTATGTTGATTAATGAGTTGTGCTACTTTCTGTTTATGAAATGATAGCATATCCTTGTGAACTAAATGTATTTGTTACCCTAAATCCTGTCCTGTTGTACAAGCTGTGGCGAATAAATTTTGCAAGTGGTGTCTTTTTCTGTTAATAGGCCAGATATTTTGCATTGCTTTTCTGTTTACTATATTGCTTTAAGAAGTGGATTAAATCTAATTTTGTATCCTTCCACCAAGAAATGGGAGAATCATGGCAGACCAGGACTGATTTTCTCGCTGCTAAAATCTGGGTTAATGAGTCTACAAAACTATTGTCTTGTAATAGATTGATGTTAAATTTCCAGGTTCCAGGGCCTTTTGATCCTAGGGGACTATTAACCAGAGTAACTGTCACCATCTTATGATCAGAGAATTCAAGAGGGGTAACATTGGCATAACAGACATTAACAGATTGTGATAGAAAAATATAATCGATTCTTGTGGTTAAAGCACCTTTCTGAAAGGTGGGGGTGTGTTGTTTTGTTACATCCAGGTATGCATCCTTTAGTCTTGCTGTGTGCAAGATCTTTTTTAAGGTTTGGGTATCACAGAATAGTTTCTCAGTCATAGCGTGTGCACTCTTATCTTTAAAACTAAGGCCACAATTAAAGTCACTAGAAAAAATAATTTATTTTGTGGTATATAAGTATGGTTGGATGGTAAAAAAAAATATCTTTGTGAGCAGTTTTGGTTTGAGGTGCATAGAGGTTAACTATACAATAAGGCTTATTTTGTATTAGGACATCAAGTATTAAGACCCTTCCAGGGACAAGATCATATAACTTCACAAGTTTAAAATCCGGTAAACAAACCAGTATACCTACCCCAGAGCAAGCTTCATGTCCTATGGACCAGAAGGAGGGCCCAGAAACCCAATCCCTTTGAGCTTGTCTTATCTCATGAGAAGTATGGAACCTGGTGTCTTGCAAACAGAAAATGCCAAGATGTAATGAGGCAAGAAAGGAGAATATGGTCTGACATTTCCCTGATCATTTGATACTATAACATTTATAGTATGACAATGTAAAGCATCAGACATCAGACTAATAAAGTGTAAAAGGATGAGAAGAGCGAAAAACAATTTAGGGCCTTCAGTTATCATTTTTTCCTGCCAGCTGGTACTCCCTTAGCTTTGGATATGTCTTTCCTCTTTTTGTGACCCTCTTCCATTAGAGTGCATCTCAGTGTCTGTTGTTCCCTCAGGATGAGAGGAGGAGATCTAGGAAGAATCAATATCCTCACCAGAATCAGCCGAGGCCTCATGAAGAATCTCGTATTGATTTGTCAATGTAATTGGAAAGGTTCTGGTTGCATTTGAGGGGGAGTAACTTTCAGCTTTGATCTAGCAGAACATCTGCAACTCACCTGGGTAGTTTTTTTGGGAGGAGCACATCCATAGTGACTATGGGAATAGTAGTCCTCACCTCTAAGGAGGTAGAAGCAATAGGGGGTTCCTCAGATACTGTCTCAGCAGGGGGTGAATCAGCCCTAAGAGGTGGGCGACAGGCTATAGAAGAGCTATCTTGTGGTGGTGCTGTAGGTGCTGGATTGGGCCTATTACTGATTTTTGCCCTCTGGGCCTACAAAATTAAAAAGTGCTGATCAGCCCCATCATCATGGTGTTCCTGATTATGTGCTGTCCAGGTGCAGTTCTGAAATGTACGGCCCACTTCATCACATAAATTGCATCTGCTTTCATTCAGACAGGCATAACTTAAATGCCCCAATTCCCTACATAAATTGCACTTCACCTTATCACAAGCACTGCTTATGTGGCCAGAATCCCCACACCTATAACAGGCCTTTGATTGACCCGAATATTTATTTATTTTTATTTATTTCTTTATTTAGCTTTTGTTTACCAGGTAAGCACACTAGACAGTCACGTGCCTATTTTCAGGTGCAGCCCGGGAGAGTTACAGAGATACAAGCAATAACAGTACAGAGGCTAGCATCAAGTTACACAAAGGTACAGTCAGAATACAAGCAAGAAGGACCAGCCAAAACACAGTACAAAGGCTTGGGTCCAACTGTCAGGCAAGGTACAGACAGGTATAAGCAATCATCTACAGTCAGGTAACAGACAGAGAACAATTTTAGTGCAGTTCAGTATGAGGCAGAACAACCCAGGGAGGGCAGCCAGGAAAAATTAGAGCCAGTGTCAGCAGCAACAATATTTGTGAATACTGCTTATTTGTTATTTATTTTTGGAATAAGTGCACGCCCACAGCCAGGAATTTTTTTTTTAATTTCAGGCACTTCACGGAGGGAGGGACTGCAGGGGACAGAGACAGCTTGAGGCTTGTTTTAGATAATCCCAAAGGGAGGACTTGAAACAATTATGGGTGGGGGCGGTTCTTATGTGAGGAGGTAGGAGGTTCCAGATTTTTGAGGCAAGAGCTGCAAATGCTCGATCTCCCACACGGGAGTGAGTCTTTGGAGCCATCAGTGCTTGGGATTCAATGAACCTCAACTGATAGCCAGAGGGGACAGGCTGAAGGAGGTCAGCAAGTGCTGGAGGAGTAGATGATTGGATGATGTTATCCATAAAGTTGCCCATAACGAATGAGCAATGGTTGCTTGGGGAAAGCCAACCCAGTCTAGAGAAAAGTAGACACCGATGGGTGAGACGAGGGGCTGATAGGGCGAACTGACATATGTTGTTATACAAGGTGTCCCATTTGGAGAGCCAGACTTTGGGGGCATTTGAGAAGGAGGTAAGCCCATAACAAAGCAAGGGGAGGAAGACTTCTTTTGCCAGGACAAGTCTGGCAGCTGGGGTAAGGCAACTTTTTGCTCTGTATGCAAGTCCTAGTTTGCAGTTGGTTGTCTTACAGGAGTTAAGTATGTGCAGGGTAACATCCAAAAGTACCCCCCTGTCTCACCCAAGAAAGAAATAATTAGGTAAATGAGAGACACCTGAGTCTGTAGTTTTTAACAAAATTTTAACTTTCCAACACCCAGTCCAGATGTGTTCAGTGTCTAAAATGGCTTCTGGTTCCCCAAGTACTGTGCAATGACGTTTTAACCAGTAGATCACATCAATCACATCCACACCTTCATTCCAGAACAAAATAGTTATGGTCTTGTATGCTGGTTTTGTTAAGGGTGTGACCAAGAAGGGTGTCCATAATGCAGAATTTTTCACAGTGTGATATTTTGACCAAAATCTTTCCAAGCCATGAGTAGTTTTGAAGGTGATATCAAAGCAGGTCTCTCCGGAAATATGTAACAGTGCATAAATTTTGTGAGAAAAGAATTTTAAAGAGTATTTTAGTAGAGTTCTAGTGACAATAATATGGTCTGGAGATTCTTGCATGCCACCTAAATAAGTTAAACGTACGGCATTATGCTGTTTTGCTGGATAAATCAGGAGGTGAAACAGGGAAGAGAACTTTTTTTTCTGAGCATCAGGTTTTCTGTTTAATGGAGCTGCAGCTTGCATTTGTGTATCAGAGGATATACTGGTGGAAGGTTGCTGAGGCAAATCTGCTGGCAGTAAATTCAAAACCAGGTTTTGCGTAAACCGCAGCTCTTCAGGAATGACTAGAGGATCAGCAGTGTTTGTTTCATTCTGCAAGTGGGGGGCTGAGGTTAGATTTAGGTTTAAATCAGCAAAGTCTTCTGAGGTAGGCATCCATATGGGAGAACTTCCAGAGACCCACTCATTGGAGCCAGGTTGCTTCTCCCAGCCCGCTCCCTGTAAGGCAGCGTCCACTGACCACACCGGGGCTGTGCCCTTACTTTGTTCATTATGCCAAAAGTGAGATTTGGCATGGACAGAAGTGTACTCTGAAGTAAGAACAGAATTATTACTCACATTATTCCCAGTCGCACAGTCTGAGGGAATTGCAGTTTCTTTTGCAGGATCATCACTGGCAGACAGCAGCTTCTTTAAAGCATTCTGAACTCTCAGTAGGTCTTCAGAGACAGCATCAGTGACGCTGTCAGCTTGTAGCTGATGGATTTTCTACTGCAATGACAGCTTCGTGATCATAAATTTCTGGTCCTCAGATTCAAGCCAGCGTTTTAACTTTAAAGTCTCAGCTGAATCATTGTTGTGGTCAGGTTGCATAGAATCAGTGGCGTCTGAAGACTCAGAGTCATTAACAGAGTCTATGCAGTAATCTTGTATTTGTACAGAATTTTCGGGTAAAGTTAAAGGTTCATCCTCAGATAGTTGTTCTATTCCAACAGATTTATTTTCTTTATGCTCAGCCAGATTCAAATCTTTAATAAGCTTTTTATTTCACATAAGTGCCTTTCAGAATACCAAAGGCCCTGGCACAGATGAGGTGAGAGAGTGGGCCTGCTCTCCCAGCTCCAGAGCATCCATCCTCCTTCCAGGACTGACATCCACCATCTTGCCAGCCAGAGGTTCCCCTACGGGTGAGTAGGGGAATTTTTATTAGAATAACTTCAACCAACAAATGATGACAAACAGTGTTAAGACACACAAAATTTACAAAGCATGTAGCAATAAAATTAAAAAATAAATCAAATAAGCATAACAAACATACATGTTCTAAATTGTTATCAAATAATTATGCAGTGCCCAAAAGGAAATAAAAAAAACTAAACTAAATGAACATCACCCCCCAAACACAAAAAGAACAGGGAAATCATAGTGGAATCATAAAACAAATTATATACAATACAGTATTGCATCATACAAAATCATAAGAAAATAAAATCAAAAACAGAAATAAGTATTAAGACATACAATAATCCCAAACACAAAAGAGACATACCAGAACCAAACCCCCCCCCCCTCCCCAAGTGGCACATGAGCCATAATAAACAAATAACCACAGAACAGTATTTCATCCTACTAATACAAAAAAAGGTAAAACAAAAAAAGAAAAACAGACTGGAAATAACAGTAACTAAATAATAAAATGTAGCCAATATCGTTCCAAATCCCTCTTTTCAGAGCCACAAATTCCTGATCCCGCAATGTAGTAATAGCAGCAAATACAGAATGATACAGTTCCAGTGCAGTGATATGCTGCTGCTGAAAAATAAATTGACACTGGACTAGCCAGATCCAATATGAAAGAATAACAGTAATTACATTCAGGGTACTAAAACTGTAAGGAATCCAGTTAGAAGGAAAAATCCCAAAATACAATTGCTGAGTAGTAAAAACATGAAAAGGATGTCGACTCCAACAAGTCCTCCATAACTCCCCAAAATCCTGAATAAAAGGACAAGCAAAATATAAATGATCCATAGACTCTTCAGGCCCAATACAGGTAGGTTTCAAACAAACCCTATCAGTCAACATTTTATGTTTATGATTCCCTCGAGTATCAATCCTCCCATGGACCCCCAACCACATAATATCCCACATTTGTTTTGGGAACCGTTTTTCTGTCAGACGAGCCATAATATGATGTTGGTCAGAATCAGAAAACTGCTAAAGGGTGATGCAGAGAAATGCCGAACCATAATATCCCTATACAGAGATTTTCTTGACATCGTAACAACATCCATAAAGGAGAGCGAACAATGCTTGATGTGATCAAAAATCAAAACCCAACCTAGTGACAAAACATATTTCCTGCTATTTTTATGAATAAAACAAGAAAGTTCCCATTCCCTCAAAATCTCCAGTAAAACAGTAGCAATATGTAGAAGACCCAGAAACAACCGGCTTTAAATTAGTAATCAAAAACAGGGTAAAAAAAACACAAACAGATTAAGCATTCTAATCCCCCCCCCGAAGGATATCCAAGTATAAACAGTTCCTCTTCATGGGGTTCAAACGGCTCCCCCAGAAACCCATAAAAAAACCACCAGTAAAGCTGTTTCAAGCCACTTTGGTAAAGAAAAAATATGGACCATATAAAGAAAAAGTGGGAGCCAAAAGGATTTAATCACAAAAATAATTTTACATTTACTCATGTTCCATTTTCCCCATTTACTAATTCTTGCCCTCCCTCTATTTATACTAAGCTCCCAATTATAACCCGCTGGGTCCTCTCCCCCAAAATAAAGCCCTAGGACTTTCCCATGGGAATCCAATATAGGAACCCCTCCAATACTAGAAACAGGACTCCACTGCCCAGAAAGAGGTAAACAAATACTCTTTTCAGGATTATTCAAGCCCCATGACACCAAAAAAGGACTGCAGCACCTTAAGTAATAGTTCTCCATACCGAGAGTCAGGAAACAAGACACAAAGATCATCCGCATAGCAGAAAGTTTTAAAACTGTTCAAACCAAACCCATGTATTCCAGAAAATCAACGGAGATCTGTTTAAAAGTCTAATAATTGGGTCCAGGGCTAAGACATACAAAACAGATCTGTGGGCAACCCTGCCAGACACCTTTATGGATAAAACACTGATGACCCACCCAACCATTCACCACGGGCATGACATAAGCTAAAGCATAATAAAGCTGCAACCAAGCAACAAATAATGTAGGAATCCCATACTTCCTTAAAGCAGACCAAATAAAGTCCTGTGATATGCAATCAAAGGCTTTAGCTTGGTCCATACTAAGAACATATCCCAATGACTGTGAATCAAACAGTTCCCGAAGCAATATTAAGGCATCCTGGATCGATCTCTCAGGCACTGAGAAAAATTGCAGAGGATGCAATAAGTGGGCCAAAACCACCTATGAATGATTACGCAACAATTTAGAAAAGATTGTAAAGTCCACATTCAAAAGGGTAATGGGTCTCCAATTATGAAGAGAAGCCCGATCTCCATTTATATATAGAAAAATCATAAGTCCGTGATACATAGTGATCGTGGTCTTGTCTCCAGCCAGAAAGGCATTATACACCAGTAACATTTCAGGAGCCATCAGAGGCCACAAAAATGTATAAAGTTCCCCCGGCAAACCATCCAAGCCAGGGGCAGTATTGTCCATCAAATTTTTCACCACAAAGTCCAATTCTTCCATGGAAAAATCTGCTATCATACTATCTGTAATATGTTGCTCAAGCCGAGGGAGATCAGCAGCATCCAGTAAAAGTGACATATCCTCCAGATTACCAGAGAAGGGTTGAAATTGCAAGGTAATATAATCCTCAACCACCCACAAAATCCCTACATTATCCATCACTAAACATCCAGAATCATCTTTAAGAGCCGCCATATGTCTCAATTTAGTCCTACCCTTACAATCCTTAAAAGGAGTCATCTGCTCCTTCTTCCCCTGGGTCCCAAACTACTGCTCCACCTCCAAGGATTTTTGTTGATCATACTGGAGCTGCATTAAGTCCTGTTTTAAGGGAGCAATTTCAGCAACACAAGGATCATCCCTGTGTACCACTCAAGACATTAAATCCTGAAGGTCTTGTCGGCACTTTAAATAGGCCTGATATTTAGAAAAGCACAAAACCGCTGGTGTTGTGTAAAAAAAGCAATAAAGCAGGATTTAGTGTCCTCCCGACACTCAATCGGGGAATCATATAAATCAAAAACAAATAATCCATCCAGCACAATATCCTGAAGCAAAACCACCGTATCAGGCACAGTTACTGAGCTAGCATTAAGCCACCATACCCCCTTCCCTCGAAATATAGCAGGATGTGGGGACATAGCAATCCCTACCAAACAATGATCAGAAGTTTCCACCGAAAGAACCTGAGGCGAAAAGATAGGCATCTTCTCAGGAAGAAACCAATACTCTATCCTAGAGAAAAGAGATCCTTTAAAAAGGTTGGTTTAGCTGTGTCAACCATCACATCACGCAAGGCAGCTTGTGTCAAAACCGCACTTAGGGCAATACTATCAGAGTATAGCTTACCTCATTCCACCCTTTGTTTAAATACTGTATTAAAGTCCCCCCCCAAAACACCAACTGCCCTGTGCATAAATAAGGAAGAACCTTGGGAAACAAAACAACCCTCTAGGCCTTCTGTTGTGGAGCATAAATGTTAATCAATCTACAAAAAACACCATCAGTTTCCACATCCAGTAAAATAGCTCTTCCCGGATCAATATCAGCCATCTTCTGAACAGAAATAGCAGAAGAGGTGAGGCAGATGCCCAAACTGGAGCATAAGTCTTGTCCAACAGACCAATAGGATAGCCCTGTAAACCACTCTCGAGTGGTCACCTGCACATCCTGGGTAGTAAATAGTCTAGTATCCTGTAACAAAAACTCAAAAGTCAGAGATCGTAATAATGCAAAAGTAACCATTCCTTTATATACTGAGTGAACACTATTCACATGAAGACTCACCAAATGAAGTGTAGGATGGGGCATCCAAAAACATCAATGTAGCTCAGAACAACTTTTTCTTATTTGCTCTGGTTACCCTCTTAGTAACTGTCAACTGGGAAGGAGAAGGATCCAGTCTCTGAGGTTTTACAAGAGGATCCTCAGGAGCGGAGGAGAGAGAGACATCCAACTCAGCATCATCCATGATATTCCCCCAACTCTTCAATGGTTCATAAGGATTAGAAACATCTACCATGGGCTTAGACTTACTCCTCACAGCCTGTTTAGGCAAAGACTTTCTATGTGGCACAAGCACAGAACCATCAGGTTCAGCAGGAATCTTGTGTACAGCTGAGGATTCTGTTGCCAAAACCACAGGAACAGGGGGAGGGGGGATACCCTATGAGCATCAGGAGAGATAGGATGTATCACTGGCTCAGGACCGATAACAGGACTAACAGAGTGCACCAGAGAGGGCTGAGAAGGTTCTCTCTTCCTTGCTTCTGATGAAAAGGAAGAAGGAGATGTAGGTCCGGAGGCCAAAGGCTGTTGCCCAGGAGCTTCAGTATGAGTGCGAGACTGTTTAGAGGATTTGTTAATATAAAAATAATTTTCTGTGTAGTCAACATTATTATGTGCTGCCCAAGGGCAGGAAAAAAAAACATGATCGTGAGACCCACAAAGATTACAAGTAGGTGGAACCACACAAGTTATAGCCAAATGACCCACAACCCCACAAACAGAACATTTCATTTGGTCACAATCAGAGCTTAAATGTCGAAGACAGCCACACCTATAACAAGAGCATGGCTGCCCTGGATAAAATAGTATCCCCCTATCTTTCCCCAAGAAAACACAATTAGGCAGATGCTGAATGCCATCATCAGATATAGGGAGCTGTACATGAAACATCCAACCTCCCATCCAAAATCCATTATCCTCAATAACAGCATCTGGCAAACCAGTCATAGTGCAGTGTTCCTCCAGCCAGTAAAGAATGTCCTAAACGTTCACCCCCTCATTTTGAAACAGCACAGTCACCACTTTCACTGTAGGCCTAGTAATGGGGATTGCCACAAAAGGCTTCCACAAGGCAGTATGCCAAACCCTGTAATATGCAGTCCAGAATCTGTCCAGAAGGCCTGCTGTTCGAAAACTAACATCAAAATTGTGGTCCCCTGAGGTATGAATTAAAGCATACACCTCAGCAGGTGAAAAATGCAAAGAATCAATCAGCAACTGTTTCCCCACATAGTTTCTGTCAGGAGGATAGTCAAGACCCCCGTTGTACAATAGCTGAACCACAAATCTGTGCCATGCAGCCTCCTCAGGTTTTTTAAATAAACCAGCGTAACTACTAGGTTTAGTCTCGTACTCAAGACCCATAGTGGACCCAGAGTGGATATGTAACAGGATAGAATGGGGTTGTTTCAGAAAAATACCTGAAGATAAAGCCTGTGATGGCATTAGAGAACATTGCTGGGGCTCCCCTGGCTGTAGCTGTGCAGTAGAGCCCTGCTTCTCTGACATGGACTCAAGATGAGCTCCTAAGTCAGCGTCTGATGCAGGAGTAGCAAGGGGTAGAACCGCACCCAGCGGGTTCCCTGTCAAACCAACTGTGGCCTGTCGACCACTATCTAATTTAGTCACAGACGGCAAAACATCAGCAGAAGAAACAGTAGAACTCACAATTTTTGGAGAACCTGGCAACGGAATTTGAGGATCAGGAACCCAAATATTATTCAACAAAATCCACCCCGCCTTCTACAACATGACTTCTGGTTGCCAGGATGCCTCTCCCACCATAAAAGGAAAAAGAATTGAATCAGAACAGGAAGGGACAGTCTCCGGGCAGGCAATCTCCACAGCAGATGTACCTTCATGGAAAAAAAACTTCTTCTGAGTAGGTGCCTTAGGACTATGTTCCACACTCTTTCTCTTTTCTCATCGTCCACAGCAGGCCCTTGCTCTATTGGAGGATCCGGTACCATAGACAACAAATGCAAAGCCTCCAAAGTCATATCCAAAGTTAGCTGATGGTCAGCCACCGATACATTTACCGCTGCATCCATAGGCAACAGTGATCTCTCAGGCAGTACATGGTCTTGCTCTGGAATGATCAAAACAGCACCTCCATCCCCATCCATTGTCCATAACAGACTGAAAGAAGCCACCTGGAACTGGTCAAGGGTCCCCCTACAGGAGAGTAGGGGAATTTCCCTGGTGTCCTGGCCAAATTTCCCCTATTCACCAAAAAAAATACCACCAACAGCTTAAACTGGTTCAGTTTTAGTTGATTACATCTGTATTCCCCCTTCCCCCGGTCACCCCTGAAAAAAGGACTTCTAGTCTCAGTGGGCCTACCGGGTCACCAAAATTCAACAAATAAATAAATGTATTTAAAGTATTAGCATAGCATGGCATACTACTGCTGTTCATTGCATGGATAAGCCTTTTGTACCCGCATGCTAATTTTCATTTACTCTTAAATTGGTACATTGGTCATAAGGTAGGTATTGCTAGGCATGTCAGGTAGGAATGTTCCCTAAGCCCACTACTGTACATTTTTTGTATTGATATTTTGATTCAGAAAATTAATCAGACATCTCAGATACAGGATTTAACTCTGTCCAGGCAGGTCCCACCGATTAAGATTTCTGCTATGCAGATGACGTGTGTTTATTCTTGGAGGTGTTTCACCTGGTAAAATAAAGATTGATTGATCGATTGATTGATAGGATGTACAGTCCTGTACAGAAGTTATGACAGTCATACAAGTGTATTCCCAACTGGCCGGGGCTAAAGTTAATATTGAAAAAAGTGAAGCTGTTTGTCTTGGACAGTTCAAGCATCTTGGTTTGACACATTTAAGTGGGATTCCAATAGACTCAGAGGTGGTTCTTTTAGGGATATGGTTTGGGACATCAGATACTGTATGGCCCAGGTTAATTGGAATGCTAAATTGCTAGAAGGAGAAAACAATGTGTGCTTGTGGAAGTCTATGCAAATTTTGAAGCGTAAGAGTTTCATTGGTTAAGACTTTAATTATTCCTCGTTTTCTGCATCTAAGTTATGTCCTTCTTCCACCTGTGGAGCTGGAAACCAAACTTTATAGTCTTTTCTTTCAGGCAGTCTGGGGGAGTAGACTTAATCCCATTTAGAGGCAGATTACATATTTACCATATGGGAGGCCTAGACATGGTCAATCCATTACTTTTTTTCATACTATTTTTTTGGTCTGTAATATTTGGTACTCATTTTACTGAATACAACTAAAAACTGGGCTATGTGGATGAAGGCATGGTTTCTTCCCATCATTACACTGTGGGAAGCTCAGAAATGGCGCTTCCACACTAGAATCAGAAAGGCAAGGACACCGAAGTATGTTGATTCAGTCCTGGCTAAAATGTAATTTTGGCAAGTTACAATGCAGCTTTGTAGCACTTTGAATAGGAAATATATGTATGCTCATGTTTTATATTTCCACATAGTAGCACCAGTACAGATTTCAGTAGATACAGATAGGATGGTGTCTGGCACACTTCAACAATTAATTAAGCCATGGGTACCCAAACATATGTGGATGTTGTTTGGCTTACCTGCCATGGTCGGATAGGTGTACATGATAATCATAAACATAAGCCACTCACTGAAAGATATATATTGTTCTAGGGTTACTCGTAATTTCATTTTAGAAGCAAAGGAACATTTATTTTTTACTTGTCCTTATATCATTACTTTTTGGAGTATTTTGGCAGATAGTTTGAAGTGTATGGAATTCAAGGCAATCTCTTATGAAGTGTTTATTTTAGCTGTTTATACTGGCCAATGGACCAAATACCATCCAAGTACATTGAGAGTGCTTTGTGGGGCTATGAAATATATTTGGCAAGTTTGTTGTCAATTATTTTTTTCCTTCATTGCTATGTACAACTGTAAATACCAAATTTTTGTAATCTATTGTGTACCACTGTAAATACATGGTCCTCTGTAGATACCAATTTCTGTAACCTGTTTTACATTTATTTTTAAAACCCTTGTAAATATGATTTGTTTGAATTTCTACTTTGACTCCTGATGCCTTCCCTGGTTATCAACTTTTAAATAAATAAAATAAAAATTAGCATTGCAAAAAAAGTATTTATGACAGTAGGAATTGTTAACTTTTATTTGTAATCAAGTGAAACATATTTACTCACAAGAGGAAACCTATTTGAATGTACAGTATCTGAGAACTTTATGGAAGCATGCTGTTAGTTGGCTAAAGTAGACTGCTGATATAACTAGCTTCATATAAGAATTTAGTCAGGGTTTCACTGTATTGGATTTGGGTGTTTCTGGGTTTTTCTGGGTATGTGTAAAATGTATTTTATGTTCTTATGTGTTGTATGATTTACTTCAATAAAAACCTCCCCTACTCTTGCGGTAGGGGGTGATGCAGTCCATCAGACAAAATGGCTGATGATGTGCTGGATGGAGAAGCAGCTCCATGTTTGGGGCTGCTAGCCTCAATACCCACTACTACACCTCCAGCGGCTAATTTTGCACTAACTATCTGGGTGTATTTAACTACCCAAATTGAAGATGTTTTATGGTGGATACTGCTGATTCAGTTTGGAACTTGAACTTAATCCCCCTTCCCCCATGCACAGCATTACTGTAACACTGAAGAACAACTGAAAACAGCTGTGAATAAATAGAAATCCCATCTCCTGTGTCAGATCACTGCACAGGAAGTACTTTTCCAATGAGGGAAAAATAAATTGCACTTGATACAGTCCCACAGCATTCCGCTACTGAACTCTGCACCCCCGCTTGACCATCAGGTGCAACCTGTCAGGCCTGATAGTGCAGGTTCATCAAAGAAGCCACATCCGGATCAAGTTACAGTGATGGAATGTGCTGTTTCTATCACTCCTGTAAGTTCAGCCTCAGTCTTACATGACATAAGTAAGCATGCTTCTTCTCCAGCTGTTTTGTCTGTTTTGACTGCTCAGCATTCAGGGGTTTCGGAGAGGGGGCTGTATGCGGGTGAACACTAGGGATGCTATGAGCCTTGACTCTCCCAGTTTTGAGGCTTGTTTTCCCTATCCTGTTTCTCCATTGGAACAATGCAGGGGTGGCACTTCCAACCCACCTGTCACTAAAATTCTCTCTGAAAGGACTCTAGGAATTCAAAGGGGCACAAATAAGCTGGCTACACACCCGTACCTCCCCAACTTGTTGCCGATTAGGGTTTTGCATGGAGCAGGCTGGAACAGTGATACAACTGGGCATTGGCACTTGTGATCCCGTCTTACTCAACCAGACCCTGTAGGTGTAGAGGCTGATATTTCTGTGGTTTCTCCTACTCTGGGCAACCTTTCTGACAGCACTTTAACTGAGATTCTGCCTCATATACCACAATTTTCTATTTCTTCCACTGTGCCTGCCAGCACCCCCAACACTGCAACAGCAACTAAGTAGTACGTTCTTGAGTGTACTTCATTACCTCTTGTGCAGTAATGCTTCAGTTGAACTTTCAGACACTGTTTTGTCTACATGTGTAGAGCAATTGGATACTGTCTCTGATCTCCCTAACTATGCAGACTGGCTTTCTGTTTCTGAACCTCATGATTCTGTCCCTCCTTTTTTAAACCCTATACCTGCAGGTGACCATACTGTCTCAGCCTTGGGGGCCCCAGGGACAAGCTCTTCATGGGCAGACCATGTTGAACAAGTGGAGCATGCAGCCACTCCACAGAGCAGACCCACACCGACCATGACACCCCAGATGGATTCTGTGCAAAAATGGATGCCTTTCCTACTTCTCCTGCACTTGCTCAACAGCTTAATGCAGTGCATCTGCTGTACAAAGGAGGCATTGATCTCCCTCCTGATCATTCTTAAGTTGGGATGGAACTGTTAAAAAACTCTTTGCTCTTTCTTTAAAATGAAATGTATGCCCTTATTTACACCCTGAGCGAAATGTATTTTGACTTAAGTTTCAAGACTGCTGCTCATCTGGATAATTTCTGATCACAATATAACACCCTGAAAGACACACCATTGTGGTCTCCTTTTCAAACCATTCTCTTGACCAAGCCTGCCATCCATGTGGTTACCATTCTTTTAAGGAATGAAGGTTTTAATGTGTTTGATGTTAAGTATTGGCTCTCACGATGATGTGTCAACATTGGGGAACCTGAACCCATTATGGACCATGAACAGATATGGACAGGGGAAAAAACTGAAAGCAAATCTTCAGTGTAGACTGGCTTGACTATAACACCTTCCTAGCATTTTTTTATCTAGGGTGGGACAGGAGGCAGACAGTGTTTTTACCCGGAGCAACCAGAGACATGGTTTGAATGTGGCTCAGATAACCATCTCAGCAATGTGTGCAATAAAATTCACTGTAATCTCTGTTTGGACTTGAGACATGTTAGTTCCCATTGTGACAATACTGTAGTCTTTGGTGCAACCTCTGCAAGGAAGTTGGACATTCCTATCACACCTGCATATGGGCAACACATAATAGGGATGATCGGCCTCCTCAAGATTACATACTGAACACCACCCAAAAGGCCCTGATCAAGAAGAAACACCAGGAAGTGGCAAAACATTTGGAGCACACAGTGGCAGAACCTCCAGATGACCCTGTGACAGCCGGGATGGACATCACAGCATTGGCCCCTCTCTGCCACAGGACACTCTTCTGAACGTACTGACCCCGGTTCCATTTTCTGCTCCTACTGTGCCCAATGTGCCTGTTGAACTCACTTCAAGTTCTCTACCCACCTTTATTTCTGCCCTTTAGGAGGACAAAGGCATGCCTACCCCAGACATGACATTGGTGACTAGGAAGAGATCCCTCAGACACCTGCGAGCACAACCTAAACAATTGAAATCTGCTGATCAGCCAATACCTGTGCCTTTAGACAACAGGTTTGAAATTCTAGATCTGGAAAAGTAGATTCTGCTGGAGGCATGGACTCTGACACTTCCTCAATCCAATCTTCTCAACCCCTTCTTTCCACAGATACAGAGGAGAATAGCGCCCTGTTGACACCTTTTCAAAAACAGAGAAGAAATCCATAATGACTACTGGGAGTGGTAGTAAGGCTATGGACGGGACTTGACGATTGCTGTTGTTCTATGCTTTTCCTAATCAATGGATCCATCCATTAACATTGCCACACTTAATGTAAGCACTAATAAGAATGTTAACAGATGTAACTACATCTTTTCCCTCTTTAAAGACTTAGCCTATGATGTCTATCTTATACCAGAAACCAGATTAAATAGTATCACTGATGTTTCCCAAGCAGAACAATTGTGGTGCTGGGGGCTACTTTAATGGTCCTTTGGAGACAATAGTTGTGATGGGGTTTGGATTTTGTTATGGGGCATGACTTTCTCATTATATAAACTGGTTGATATAGAGCCTGGTAGAGCCCTGATGCTTAATATGCAATATCAAAGAGCACTTTTCTGCTTTCTAAACATTTATGCCCCACAAATGAAAAAGCTGGAGTTAAGTTATTAAAACTTATACAGCCATAATGCTGTACATATCTCTAGTCACCTCTTTTTTGGTGGGAATTTTAATTGCAGATTGTTGGTGTTTGATACTGGGGCTTGGACCTCCAAGTACTTTTGTGACACTAATTACTTGAACTCATTTCTCCTGGAGGCAAACTTAACTGACACATACCGGAGTAAGCATGACACTAGGGGTTTCACTTACAACAGTTTAGCCACATGCATAGACTACATATTTGCTTCCAGGCAGTTGATCACTCAGGCTATATCAGTTCTTCCAACAGAGATTTCAGATCACCTTTTGGTGGGGGTACATAATGATATGAGCTGTGGGATAGTTGTTTGGACAATGAACCAACAACTGCTGGATGATCCTAGAATTGCCCACAAAATTCATGATTTATTTTTGGCCCGCCAATTAGTGGCTCATATGTATGACAACCTCAGTGTCTGGTGGTAGGACACAAAGGCAGATTATAAAGCTCTTGTCTGTTTTAAGTTGGTTTGAGAAAACAAAACTAACTTTAAGGAATATCTCACCTTATGCTTGAAATTAATGAAGCTGCTTACTTTAGGACATTCAGGAACAGGTGATTATAATAGCCAGATTTTAAATTTTAGAGAGACAATGTTGGCCCTTCAATATTATAGGGAAAAGTCCCTCAGACTGGGACATCAGTGTGGTACACATGGTCATTTGGGTAAAGGCAGCATTTCTGAAAGTTGTAAAGACTGGGTAGATCACCTGAATATTAATAAGATAACTGACCTAATGAATATAGTAGTCACCAGGAAGGGTGAGATTCTACATGCTGTGCATCACCACTTATTGGCTTTATTTGGATCTAGGACCCCTCACCCTTCAGCTCACTTGTTTTTATATAGTTTTGATATCCCTTAGTACCACAGGCTGATTTGGAGACCATGACAAATCCCATTACTGTGGCAGAGATATGTGCAACCATTAAATTATTGAAAAATAATATGTCCCCAAACCCAGACAGATTATCCTCTAAGTTTTATAAACAATTCATCTTACCTTCGGCAGACATTCTGGAAATAATTTTTAACTGGATCCTTACTAATGGTAGCCCTCAGGATTCTTTCTGTGAGACAATCCAAAATGTTCTCTATAAAAAAGGAGACATAATGGCCCTAAAGAATTTTAGTCATTTGAGCTTGATGAATTCTGATTTCAAAATCTTGATGAAGATTCTGAACTCCAGGATCTCCAAAGTAGCACATCATGTGATCACCCCATTTCAAATTTGTTCAGTTTTAGAGAGAAGTATGCAGGATAATCTGATTTTAATATTTGAAGTGATAGAATTGGGGCAACTAGGTACAGATGTAGGTTATATTTTAACTTTGGATCAAGAAAAGACTTTCAACAGAGTGTCACATTGTGATCTTTTTGAGTTACTGAGACATTATGGCATTCCTCTGGTATTCTGTGATTGGATCAAAAAATTGTATGATTCACCTACTATTACCTCAAATGTGAATGGGCATCTTGGTACCCCAATCAGGATTAAGACAAGAGTTTGGCAAGGCTGTCTCCTCAGTCCACTTCTGTATGTCTTCTGTATCTGCCTGATTATTTGTTTAATTCTAAATCATCCACAGGTTGTTGGTATAAGCAACACTGACAACACATCTAGAGTAAAAATTGCAGCTTATGTTGATAACATGGTACTTTTTGTTAAGGATCTGCAGTCTGACCAGATTGTGTTAGATATTTTTCAATCATTTACACCCATATTGGGTGCTATGCTGAATCTCCACAGATGCTCAGGGCTGGTGATTGGATTTGAAATGCAACAAATTGATAATATGGGGGATAGCCATGGCATCTTCCCCAATTAAGATCTTAGGAATTATTCTACTCTCCATGGGGGGGGGTGGCACTGCAGCCTAGGTGTTTTTTTGTAATTATTTTTTCTAATTATCTTATCGCTTAAATGATCAGGAGCCTCTTCCCTTTTTTTCTTGTTATATTTATCTCTTCTCCTACTAGAGAGCTTGGGTCTAGATATTAATGTTGCCAGTGTTATGACTAGGCCATACATGGTGGGAGTTGTAGATTTTGGCCATTTCATGTGGATTATCTTCTCCTCAAAAGTAACAAAGAATTACTAATTTAAAGAGGCTCATTGAGGATTGTTAAGGTTTTCTGAAGGGCAAAGGCATTCGGTAGTCTCTCCTATGTACAGTATGTGTTGCTCACTATGGATTGACCCTTATGAACTAATACAATGACCATCTCTGTCTCTGATATCGATGGGGACCCTATAGAAACTGTCACTTCCTTTCGTTACCTTGGCATCCACCTGGATCAAACCTTGGACCTGAAAGCACATATACAGGAAACCTGTAAGTCAATTAACTGCAAATTGGGGGCTGCCTACAGAACCAAATACCTGCTCACCCCTGCTGCTAAATTGGTGATAGCCAGAGGCATTCTATTGCCAACCCTTACATATGGGTGTCCTATCCTGTCCTTGGCCACCAAATCTTCACTGCAACTATGGGATACTACCTTCAATAATGTGTGCAGGTATGCAACCAAAGCACCTCGGCTGCAGCATCATTGTCTCTTATATCAGGACCTTGGTTGGCTCTCCTCTCCTCTACCAGGCAGTACTACTTGTACAATTTATTTGATTCCATCCTAAGGACGTTCAAGCCTGCTATCCTGTCTGATCTCCTCAGGCCAGCCATTCCCACAAGGAATCTTAGATCGGCTGATCAGACCTTACTATCCATCCCCTTTTGTCGGACTAAAAAGGGCATGGGCTCCTTCCATCATGCTGCCCCCCACCTATGGAACCTACTACCTCAGGATCTAAGAGATGTCTCCACTCATGTGACTTTTAAGAGTAAACTCAGGACTTTCCTCACTACTATGGACAAATGTGTTTGCTTTGACCCTACCTGATCCGCTGCATTTGTACTGTTTCCTCATTGCTAGCACTTTTGCCTGTCCAAATGGGTGTTCTATACTGTGCCTTGTAATTAATGTTTTATTTTGTGTCTTGTAATTAATGTTGCCTTAACCTGTTTCTTTATAAGCCTAATGTTAGCTGTTGACAATTGTAAGTCGCTATTCTACTCCATGACATTCTTATCTTCACTTCACAGCCTCTCCTCACTTAACCCCACTGCTGCTCTCTCCCCCTTCTTCTGTTATATTCTCTTCCCCCCTTTTTGTCACTCCCCACCAAACTCACCTTTACCTGTTCCTACCTCATCCATGCCCCTCCTTAGTCCCCACCCTCCTGGCTGTGCTTAGTCACCTCTCTCCACCTACTACCGCCTACTCCCACCATCTACCGACCCCCCCTTCCCTGCCCTGCTGTCTCTTGGTTCCACTGGCTCGGCTTGACTTTGACACTTTTGCCGCTATTGCCGTAACTCCTCCACCTCTATCCCCCTCTCACCGGCATCCTCACTCTCGCCCTTCCATCTATTGGTTCCACCAGCCCGGCTGTATTTTCCTACCTCCTACCGCTGTTGCCATCTACTGCTGCTCCCCCTACCACCCTCTCTTTGCCTGCCGTCTTTTGGCTCCATAGGCCCGGCCGCAGGTTGGTACCTCTCCCCGCTGTTGCCGTATCTGAGGGCACCTCCTTTCCACTTAATCTCTCCCTCCCATCCTTTGCCAGTTTTCCTTCCTTGTGTCTTTTCTACTGATGCCTATCCTCTCTTATTTTCTGCCTTCTACTATTCACATTTTTGGTATGTTCCATGATCAAGTGCTAAAGTATATTTTGTTTACTAATGTATGTTACATTGCCATATGTATTCTCTCTGCATTTTTTGTACTCGTTGTCTTAATAATCTGGCTGTACTCTTTGTGTGTTGTAATTGTACCTCCCAGGTCGTGCCTGAAAACAGTCACTTGCTGACTAGCGCACTTACCCGGTTAACAAAAATTAAATAAATAAATAAAAAATAAAATAAATGTATGGAGATAAAACTTTTTTTACATTTTGTTCAAGTGTGATACTATTTAGTATGGAGTTTTATGTTGTACACTTTCCCTTTGTTATTATTTGTGCTGTAAAATAATTCTTTATCAATTTCTTTATCTGTGACATGAATGTTTTCTGTGCCTGGGAATACAATCAAAATAAAATATCATAAGAATTATATTTGGCCCTGGGAATCTGGCTGTAATGAATTGGGATGAAAGGCTTTTGGATCTGTAACAAAACGGTAAGATAATGGAAAAACTGGAAACAGACCAAGAAAATGAAAGTAGCCATTATAAAAACCTTTTTGCTTCCTATTTGTACTTACCTTAGTGTGGTCTACCCTTTACCTAAGTTGCTGGATGTCAAGCTTTATAGTTTAACTTTTCAGATCATGTCATCTGCTGCTGGTTGTCTGTGATTGGTCATGTTGCCTTGGTCCTCCCTCCTACTTGCATGTGTGTGTGTATGTGTGTGTGTGTGTGTGTGTGTGTGTGTGTGTGTGTGTGGTGCTGGGGGTATGAATGCAGAGTTAGGGTTGTCAACCCTAACACCGAATTTCCTTGCTTTTGTCACTGTGAAACAACCCTAACTGATGCATTAAATGGAGTTTTTTGCCATGGATTTTCCTTCTTTTTGAGAATGAGAAGTATAACTAGCAAATGGAAATGTGGCAGTGTGGCAGCGCAATCCCACCACATGATTTGCTGTATGAATGTAATAGTGGTACTCCGGCCCCTTTGGCTGCCACACTCTCATCACATTATTTGGTGTATGGATACTGTGCTGGGAGTATGGGTCCTCCTGGCCATGCAGTGTCAGCATGTGATTTGGCATATGGATGCAGTGCTAAGGGGATGGGCCCTTCAAGATCCACACTATCACCACATGATTACCTGCATGGATGCAGTGCCGCTACTGTGTACCCTTCTGACCTTGCACTCCCACCACATGATTTGGTGTATGAATGCAGTGGTCATAGAGTGCATATTTTATACCCCACACTACCAGCAAATAATTAGCAGTATGCATACTGTAGTGGGAGTGCACACCTTTGGCATGCTGTGAACCCACCACATGATTTCATGTATGACATACCAATGGTAAGTGTAACAAAAATTCCAGAACTAACATTTACACCCACAGTGATGAAATGTGACACACATCAATACTTGGATTGTCCTATGAGCACATAATATTTCTGTGTTGGGTATCTATCAAGTTATGCATTACTATTACTGCTTTCACTTGTGTAACAGGTAAGATTTAATGACACAGAATGAATAATATGATGACACTGTGGATTTAATGGTGTATTACTGACAACAGGTAATATATACCTCAAGGCAATCAACCAAGTCAAAGAGGGTAGCATCTTTCAGAAAAGAGATGTTAAAGAACAATGGGTATAATTTCAAGATAGAGGAGGGAAGGTTCCAACCTAATGTGAGTAACTATTTGTTTACAGAGAGTCTTGTACATGCATGTAACAGCCTTCTTGAGGAGGTCATAGAGTGAAAAAGAGTGGGGGAATTCAATAATGCATGCGACAGCCATAAGGCAATTCTTGTGGGGGGCAAGGAAGTAGGCTGTTGCTTAAGTAGCATCTGGAACATATCTATTAGCTAGTGGAATGGGCAGAGTAGGTGGCCCAAGCAGTCCTTATCTGTCATCAAATTGATATGTGTGCTGACACTGTACCAATGTGTCCATAGCTGTGTGTACTTTCTATTACATCACAACTACTATTGTACGTTACAACAGAAAATTATGTAATACTACAACATTTGTAGAAAACTCACTCTTCCAAAATTTCAGTCATCTGTATTTCACAGTGTGCAAAAATGTATACACATCTTATCGCAGTTGTATGTGTTACACCCAGCATTGGTATATCACACAGCTAATCATATACTGCTGCTAGAAGTGTGGAACAGTTGTACTAATTCCATCTGATTCATGTCAGTTTGTTATTCTACCCACATGAGCATAATTGGCACTGCTTTTCATTTCCATGTACTTAGTATTTCAATACCACACACAAAACAATATTTTGCTGCTCTTTCACATTCTTTGATTTTGCAGTAACTGGTACTATTGTGATAGAACACAGCATGTGGCACCATGTTTGTCTCAAACACAGTTACAGATCTCCATATTTTTTCATGTTGTACCTCTCTACCTTGACTTTAAAGATAGTGTTCAAAGAACTGTATACATGTTAACATACCTTTTTGAAAAGAAGTGATGAGAAATAGTATGTATTTCACAGTCTAAGTTTGGTGAACTGTTATGTGTCTCCTATCTTGTATTGCATAAGAAATGCCATTCTTTGCTAATTAGACAATAACGGTTGGTCAACAATTATGTTCACAGTCTCCTTATGACCTTGTAGCCTTATATTATGGCACAACATGTGCCCAAGTGTGAAATCTCCTTACATAGTTATTAACTCACCCTCAACATAATCTGTCATACTCCCTTATTGTTACAATAATATAAACATGTTTTAAAACAATGAAAATATTGAACAGCATATTGCTAAGCTCTACAGCTATCTGAAATAAAAGATTAGCATAAGGCTGTTACAAAGTTTTCACTTAATTAAAGAATATAATCTGTAACACCCTTGTTATCATATCAGTAAAAGCAATAGTTAGTAATGATACATTTTTAATAGATGCTCCCCATAAAGCAAAAATGAAACACAAGCAATGTTTTTGGTAAGAAAATAGTGTATTATTATTTTTTTAAATAAATCATATAAAATATTAAACGTTATACAAAATATAAAATCTTTCTTTCATGCAAAAATAGATAATACTTATAAAACTAAAATAAAAAATACAAACATTTTAAGATCATTACAACTCTGTTAAAAAAAAGGAACAAAAACAATTATTGTTGTAAACATTTTAAATAAAACTGAATTATTATTTAGAAATAATAAAACTATTAACAGGAGAGATACTGTCCATTACAAAGAGAGGTGTACTGCTGCTCGAGGCAGTCCAGTCCGAAAGTTGGACAGTATGTGGAGGCGTAGCCAAAGTGGAAGCTGTTGCAGCATGGGTGAGGGGGAGATACCAATGAAGCTGTGGAGACTGGTTATTCTGTGTCAGGAAGGCTTGCTGTTGGTGGTGTAGGTGAAGTTGTGCTAGTTGGTACACTGCCACCTGCTGTTATGTCTGCAGGCTTGAGCATAATATTAATGGTTGCCTGCTGCGCCATGAAGAGGGACAATAAGTTCTCTGGCCCCTCCCACAGCACAGCAGTTTCTTCTTTTATGCCATCAATCTTTTATTCGAGCCTGCACACACAGCAGCAGTGAACACTGCAGATCTCCTCATGATCTTGTTCTGTAGAGACAAAAAAATTCCACTAATATGTAATTGTAAATATTCAGCTTTCTTTCTTGTGTTTTATCTAATAATGTTGTGTTTTTTTCATGTATATATTTTAAGCAGACATAGATCTGTATTGTTAGGAATATACATTAAAGTGGTAATTCTGAAAATTGACTCATTAGTCTGTCTATCATATCACTCACATGTGATGTATTATAAATAAATTACTTCCGTGAGTTTTCAGAAATTGTGCATGTGCTACATTTATATTATATATAACCTTCTGTATCACATTCTTGATTCATACAATGGTTGGGAGCTGTGTATAACACAGTAAGGTATACAACAAATGAAATTGCTTTATCCTCCAAGGTCTGTGCAACTACCACATGTACACGTACTGTTTTTGTGCACAAGTTCTTAATAGTACATATCTGTTGTATACCCTGACACTGTAATGTCAGTCAGTACATATTAGTTAATGTTCTTTACAATAATTTCTGTAAACATAGCAATGAGTCAGAATCCCTTTTGTGCTGTACCTGTTTACAACAAAGATTTAAGAAGCATCTTCTACTGATCTTAAACATGGTATCTTATAGCTAATGTTTAGTATTTCAATATCAGACTTCTCAGTTCTTTCACCAACTCTTTCAATAAGACATGACCTGTATACATATTGTTAAGCAACACAATCTCCAAACAATAAACACAATAAAACACATTCTTTTGTTTTTCTTCAGAACATAACATAGTAGAATATAAAGCAACAGTAAATGTTCTAAGTACTAGTTAGAATTATATACAGACTCCGTATCTCTCAAAATTTGACTCTTGTTTTACTATGAACAATCCATCAGGCACAGTTTGAACAGTTGCAGTTTTAATATGCAGTTATCAGTTTGTGCTGTACATCACAGACAAGATACTGACGTCGAACCCTTAAATAATACTGTCCATGAACAATATACAAAAAGTTACAATGATTCTGCATTCACTTACCATATAGTTAAGCAATATACCACAAGAGGGTATTGGTGATGCCAGGTTACACCCACACCCTGGGGTGTTGTTTGGCCCACAGGCACAGCCGAGTGCCAAACTACACCAGGAGTGGGTAACTCCTGGCATCACCTACATCCCGAGTGGCATATTGCGATTATACAATGTCCTCTTTTTCTGGGCACATAGAAAATAATAAATAAAATTTTTTTCCCCTTATTTTATCCAATTTTTACTGTGACTATTGTTGCGCTGGAAAAAATACTCCCCGATTGCTGGAGCCACCCTGCTACTGAGGATGTGCACTTTTGCTTCATGATTCTCGGTTGCAGTGTGTTTTCCGGGGGCCAGGTTGTGAGCGAGGAGCCAGTTGAGATGCTGAAAAGGTGATGGAGAGCATATTGCGGGCATAATTCTTTGTGCTGGATTTTTGGGAGTCTGTTGTTTGTAGGGTTTCGTCTGTTAAGGCGAATGAGGTATCCATTTGTTTTTGGTTTTTTAACAACTGACAGTTTTTATTTTCTGAAGCAGGTGTGTATGCGAGTGACAAAGATGTTGGGAGGTCTGTACTGAGATGGGTCTTGTAGTGATTTATGGACAGTGATGGCTTGAGAGGCTGCCTGGCAACTTAGTTTGTGGAGAGGTGAAATTTTAAAACTCAAGTCTGTTTGAATTTCGCAGTCAGCTGCGGTACACAACAGTTTAGCGGGGTTCAATATGGTGGCTTTGATTGGCAATTTCAGGGGTCATATGGGATTTAGAGATGCAGCTGCCTGGCACCTCTTCCCGTGGGGTGATTGCACCTTTTACAATGGGAGAGGTGTGCCAGGTAGCCAATGAGATTAGAGGATTTGTGCTTCATTTCTATGCCCATTGTATAATAGGATATAACTTACTAACATACTATTTGCCAGCAGATTAGGCCTTACAGTCTATCGAGTCTGCTCAAACCTCAGATCCCTAGTTGGGTGCCGAGGCCCTCCCCCCTTGTGTTCCAGAAACCTCTATCATCCATCCCCACCCCCTGGGACAGGCCATCATCTGATACATACACTTTCTGTGTCTGTCCCACCCTCTCTTGAAGCCCTCCACTGTGGATCTCTGAACCAGCTCACCAGGCAGTGCATTCCAAGGGTCCACCACCCTCTCAGTGAAAAACCTCATCCTCTTTCCCCACCTTACCACCTCAACTTCACAAACCATGCCTCTGGTGATACCTCCCTGCTTTAGTCTAAAGATCCCTCCATGTTTACCCTATTTATTCCCTTGAGGTACTTGAAGACCTCAATCATGACCCCCTGTCTCTCCTCTCCTCCAATGAAAACAGGCAGAGCTCCTCAAGTCTGTCCTCATACGTCAAATAACCTAGCCCTCGTATCATCTTAGTTGCCCTCCTCTGTACCCTCTCCAGGAGCTGTATGTCCCTCTTCAAGTGTGGTCTCCAGTACTGTACACAGTATTCAAGGTGTGGTCTAACCAGTCCATTGTACAGCGGCAGAATCACTTCCTTGTTCCTAGAGGTGATCACCCTTACGATGCATCCCAACATCCTGTTTGCCTTGCATAGCCTCTCCTGCACTGCTCAGAGTTATTCATACATGCATCCACCATGACCCCTAGGTCTTTTTCCCCTATTGAGACCTCCAGCACCTCCCCTCCCAGGGTGTACCTGTGTTTAGGATTTCCCCGCCCCAGATGTAACACCTTGCACTTGGTGATATTGAAATTTAATTTCCATGTGTGAGCCCAGCTTTCCAGGGTGTCCAGGTCCCCTTGCAGGGCCAACCTCCCCCCTTCTTCTCCAACTACTGCTCCCATCTTGGAGTCATCAGCGAAGAGACTCATTTCACACCCTATACCCTCCCTGATGTCCGATATGTATGCATTAAACAGGATCGGACCCAGGACCGAGCCCTGCGGTACCCCACTACCAACCTCTCTAGAGTTCAAGAGCTCCCCACAGAGCACTACTCTCTGGGTGCATCCAGCTAGTCAGTTTTCAATCCATCTGACCATCAAAGGGCCTACTCCCAACCCCATCAGTTTCTCCACCAGACCATTGTGGGGGACAGAGTCAAATGCCTTGCTGAAGTCCAAGAATAATACATCCACAGGCTTTCCCCTGTCCAGTTCTGATGTTACCCATTCATAGAACTCCACAAGATTGGTGTAACAATATGCTTATCATAACATATTAACTGTATCTTTCTGATGTAATACTTTTGTTCTGCAGTAGCACTCTCCTCCTGCTTCACCTGCACCACTGGGATCACCACAGCTTTCGTGACCACTATAAAAAATATCAGAACTTTATATAATTATCATAATTGAAATATTTCAATATCTAACAAAACTTTCACTGTATTACATACAGAACATATTCTATAATACTGGCATCCAACAATATGTTACAATTCTATATGTCACAGTGTAGAATATCTTTAAAGTAGTACTATACAAACTGCATTACACAGCAGGGCTGGAATATTTGCATTGCATCAGATAGTGATACAAGCCTTGCTGCAGCAGTACTGGGATGAGCCAAAAAGTTGACACAGCAATATGCAACAGTGCTGTGCCATGGCTCAGTACAATAGAATTTGACACTTTCACCACCTGCATCGGGCATGGCACAGTGGCACTGTGCCAGTGGAAGTCGACTGACAATAGTAGAGAGATGACACAGCGCAAGTGCTGTTCTACTATGTACATCAACCACAATATTCAGCAGTGACCATCCACATGTTGCCATAATCCATGGAAAGTGGAAATGGGCCCATTTCTTTGTTACTGTGGCCCCATTTGTATGCAAGCAAGCCAATTCCCAATGACTTGTGGGTGGTGTGCTGCCAGGCAGTGGCCATTGGATACTGACCACCCATGCCTTCAGCACCAATGCACCTCCTAGCTGAATCACAGCCTTCCAACATTAAAAGTATCCCTGGTAGTCCACTGCAGCCAACCCCCTCACCTGATCAGAGGCTTAGTATATGAAAATATTCCTGCTAGTCAAGTACAGCCAACTACTCACCCAATTGCAGACTTACTGTATACAAATATTCATAGTGGTGCAGTGAACCATAACCTATCACCTGCTCACGGACTTTCCATGATATATATAACTGTGATGTTCCAGTGGATCCCACCCCATGCCCGATCACAGACTTGCCATGATATACTTAACCCTGGAGGTACACTGGATCCTTCTTACAGCCTAATTGTGACCTCAAAGGATAAATCATGATGCCTGTTGGCCCAGTAGCTGCATCCAGACCGATTCCAGGCAATACAATGAACCAGTACACTGGTCGATAGTGGTACCCCTACCAACCCTCCCACTGTGTCATGACACCCTCCTCCCTCCCTCAGTCAGCAGCAGAGACCAGCTCCCCACCTGAAAAGCAGCTACACACCCACCAACTGATAGCATAGAGTATGGCTGTACTCCCATTGCTCCACAATATGGCCCAATGATCGTAATCACTGTGTTGTACTACACAGTCCTACTATGTGAATCAATAGTTTCATTAACACATTGGGACTCTCTACTATAGTACATTCAACATGCTTATTGGCCCACATTGTGTACGAATGCATGTACAGTCATACTGTATGGTGTCATTGAGTGGTCAACCAGGCAGCTTGCAGTTAGGTAACTGCTCCCCAACACTCAGGAAGGTGCAGTGGGAGTGGCAGCAGTAACTCTCTGGGTAGGTAGACAGGTACTGCTATGCATCACAGTACTGTTTCATCATATTACCCACAATTGAGCTTGATGCAGCTACTATGCCGCTAGGGTGCTCATTAATCCATGAAGCACATGATTTGCTTCTGGCAAGGCTGCACTGTATGACCCGTGATATATATATATATATATATATATATATATATATATATATATATATATATATATATATATATTCATGAAAGACCAGAATTGTACAAGATGGAGTGTGCACTAGTCCACCAGGGATATATTTAGATCAGTAGAGCCAAATTGGCATGGGTCAGGTTGATTGGACCACCAGGGATTGTGAACTGATGCCTAGCCTGGCATTCAGAATGTGGGGGAGGAGACGGCATGATGGCGACACACAATAGTGCCAGAGGTCAGATTGCGTTCACAGCTAACACCTCCTAACTTGCACCATACTACACACCACCTCACGTGTTTGGGCAGCCATTGTTCCTTTTTTCATTTCACTCTAGTGTGTGTCACGCAAGTAGGGGTTGCACCTGAATATGCTTACCACATGCCGGTCTGAATATCAAGATATGTATAGTATGTATGGACACAATCACCTTTAGCTTCCGTCACATACATAAATGATGTGCCATGGTGCATCAGAATTTGTGAAGCGCATAATCTCTTTTTGAATATTGCAAAGAGGGTTGAGCATATTGCATCTGTATTGTACCATATGCACCCCTTTTGAATATCCCATCCCAAGTTAAATCTGCAACTTGTTATTCTCTTTTTATTCTGAAATTATAATGTAACAGTCAGTATACTGCAGCATTTATCACAGTCATGTGATGTCTTGTAATCAACAAGGTAACAGGCTTTTCATACCCCACTCTAAAATGAACAAATGCTCTTTATTACTGATACTTACTATTTCTACTTCATAAAGCAATCAATGTTACTAAAAAACAGGTCATACTGTTACCTGCAGACCACTATTCTGTGCATATTAACACCCACTAGCATACACATGCACCACTCTGGGGTCATAGAGGATATTGCGGGTAGACTGTGTGGCTTGCCATATTCTGCTGAAAACAGGTTTGGACACAAACCTACTACACATCACACAGTTCATATGCCTTACTATTTCTTATACTGTGACAGCACTGCACCTTTCAGGTATTACATACTCTCTTGCCACAGCTGTACAAGTGTCACAGCACACAAAGTTGTACATGTATATGTCACAGTGATATCATGCCATTCCAGAGATGCACCAGATGTGGGTCACACAACAACATAACAGTAATGTGTACTGTCACTAAACACCTGCATGATGAGCCTGTCAGTGTGTATACTGCAGTCATCACAAGTGTCCTACTCACCATACTCAGTGCTGTTCTGACACACCACTACTACCTTGGTACTGTACTGCCTGTGTGTAGTGTACCATATGCAACAGTATAACAGCTGAACACAGCACCACCACTACCATCTGTGTGTATGCTGTGTTGTTATAGTACTGATAGCAAGCAGTCAACATTATCAATACAAGTGTATTCTTACCATCTGACTCCACAAAGATGACACTCTCTGAGTCAGAGTCCACAGCCTCCACAGCTTCTGTATGTGCTGGAACTACCTCGGCAACTAGTGGGGACTGCCTCTGGCAATCTGTGAAATTAACATAAAAAGGATATTTAGTAACTGTGTCATTTGAATGCTCAGTTATTTATGACCACTTTGTATAAATTATTGACATATATTTGTAACCTAACATGTTCCTTGATCAAGTAGTGTGCACTTATGCTACAGCCATGTTAAGTGCCAAATGTATTATTATGAATATTACAACTAAACAAGTAACTAATATTATTTAAATTATTATCACTTCAACAGTGCTACTTGTATGATAACCATTGTTCTTGAATTAAATAGCCACTGTATACTCAGTACACACTTTCATATCACAACACTTGAAGATATATAGGATAATGCCTGATGTACTGGTGATAACCATGGTATCACCACCTCGAGTGGTTGCTACAGCATCAGTAAACCTTGACAGTGCAGCTCAATATGTTTACAGTTACCCTAGCAACCATGAGAGATGATTACACCATGGTTATCACCTGTACATCTGCCATTGTCATTTATACTGTATGGGACTCGACATGAGAAGTTACCTCCCCCCCTGCAACACAGGTAATTTAACCTTACCTTATTAATGAATCTGCACTAGAGCCACATGATTGTGTAGGAAAACTATTTATTAGGATACACAGACTGAATGGCATCAGGTGAAAATAGCACCAAAGTTAAAATCTCTATCAGACATAGAGATTGCTAGACTCAGTAATAGTAAACTGAGAGAACTGGAATGTTATTTGATTAACAACAGAAGAGAAAAGACTTCAAAGGATCAGGGCAAATACCAATAATAACAAACACAGTTTAAGAATTATGTACTCAGAATGCTGATACAATAAGGACATTTGTGTTAAGAAGTAGTTTCAGGAACAGCAGCAGCGTGTAACAGTCAATTATGAGATGAATGTCTAAGATTAATCCCCATTGTTCTGTCACTGTAACACATATTCTGTAATGGACACAGGAACATTTGGAGGCTAAATCAGGGACCACCCTGAATAGTAGTGACATTCAGGAGGTATGACTGCATACAACCCATCCACCCATATGTGTGTTTGATACAGATAACTCACCCTGGTAGTGTAGTGTACCTACCACTCCAAAGCATGACTCCCACCCCCGTTCTACCATATAACATTCTTTTTTCCCTGGTATTGTAGTGCCTCCACTCTCCCACCCCGAAGTGCAATCCCCAATCCTCATACCCACATTACTGTAATGATTTCCTCAGTCTTGTAGTGGTCCACCACCCCCCCAAATCATGATCCCCAACTCATATAGCCACATTAATGACAAATATCCTTGCTGTTGTACTGGCCCCCTCATCACAAGTGTGATACTCGACCTTCATTGCCACGTTAATGTCAAAAAATCCATGGTGTTCTAGTGGTACCCCCACCCCCCAAATGCGATTCCGACCCCCGTAGCCATGTAAATTAAATTATTTTCCTGGTGTTCTAGTACTCCCCCAGCCCCCCAACCACAATCCGTGACTCACAGTAGCCCCAAAATGACAGCAATATCTGGTGTTGTACTGGCCCCACCACCTTGAAGTGCGCCGTCCATCCTCCAATACACAGAGTAGGCTGGGTGCAGGCAAGCAGGTCAGCCCTTCTCTCACCACCACAGCTGGCCAGAGACTGTGGTAGCACTCATGCATAGCACAGTCATCAGGCAGCTGTGTTGCTGAGAACAGGTCTGAGCTGGTTGCTGGCAATGTACCTAGTGTGTGTACAGGAGGATGGGCAGTGCAGTTCTGGGCAGGAGGGCACCACTACAACGCCAGGTATTCCTATCATTATGTGACTACCGAGACTTTGGGATCAGGCTTGGGGGTGTGTGCAGACCACTAAAGCACCAAGAAAATAATTTAACTTAGTGACTACAGGGGTTGCACATAGCACTTGGTGGGTGGGAGAACCACTACATCACCAGAGACATGCTCTCATTAACACAACTACGTCAGGTGGTGATCATGCTTAGGGGGTGGGGGGACCACTACAACACCACGGAAGTAATTCAATTAATGAGGGTAAAGGTTTGGGAATCATGCTTGGGGGTGTGGAGACCACTAGAACAGCTGGGACATGCTATCATTAACACGGCTACAGTGGCTGGGGACTGTGCATGGGGATGGGTGGAGTACTACTACACCAGCAAAATTATAACATTAACATAGCTACGGCGGTCATGGATCATGCTTGGGGGGTGGGTAGACCAGTAGAACACCAGGGATATGCTGTCATTAATAGAGGTACAAGGGTCACGGATTGTGCTGAGGGGTGAAGGAACCAGTAGAACACCACGAATATTATTAAAGTAATGTGGCTAGGGAGGTCACGGATCATGCTGGCGTGGGGGGGGCCAGTACCATACTATGGATGTCAGTGCTTATTGGGCTACTAGAGGTCCAGGATCATGCTGGGAGGAGGGCACTGCTACATTACTGCCAGTTTTTTGTTGCTGGAATTTAGCACCGCAGCACAGATCACACTAATCCCTTTACTGTAGTGCTATACATTTGAATATACCATGCAGCCAGCAGTCATGCCACTCCCCCTAACTGCCACCCCCTGCCTGATACCACAATGGACTTTAAGCCTAGCTGATTCTCCTATTTCTAATTGTACATTCATCTCTGCTAGTTCACTGTATTATCCTATAACCCTGCCACATGCAGCGTAGACATAGCATTATCCCTGGTAGTTGAGCACCTCCATGCAACACGATTATGCCCAATGACAAAAATATTGTACCATAGTAGTGTACCATTCCACCGTTGGTACACCCCACACGAACTGACTGCTACCACAGAACTACTAACCACCCACTCAGCACCACTGTAGAGCTCACCACCTGCAAGTCACGCAGCTGTGCCACAGGCCGTTATTTGACTGGGAGACAGACTACACTGCACCACCAGATATGGATATACCTTAAGAAACCCCAATCAGTCTGTAGCCTATGACTCACTGCACACAAGGGATTCATAGCATTCAAAGGACAATCCACCTGTTGGTACTGTAAAGCATTACTTTTGGAGTACAGAATATCAAGCATGGGGTGCCCCTCATATTCATATGTTATTGCAGATCAAGGATGCACCACACATAGGTGAACATGAAGCAGCACAAGTGCTAGCATTCATCAAGCAATATATCACTTGTCACGTTCTAGACAAGTATGACAGTCCTACACTATGGAAGTTGGTACAAAAGTTCCATCGACAAATTTGTGCAAAATACTGCCGGCGAGTAGTAAAGAACAAATCTGATTGGTACACATGATGTTGCTTCGGATTCCCTAGATGAGTTTGTCAGGATGGTTCCATGAATGAACTTTTTTCAGCAATGTGACACCACTTTAAGGCAAAATCAACCAAGAGGGTATACAAATTACCCAGAGATGAGAAAGAGGTGTATATCAATGACGACAACCCAACTCTTCTCCTAATGTGGTAAGCAAACATAGATGTTCAGTTCGTGGCTGACAGCTCATTGGTCCTGGTTTCGGTACATGACTTTGTACATAACCAAGCATGAGCAGACTAGCTTGCAAGATCTTTAGGAAGATATTGCCAGTTCAAGCAAGAGCCTAACTTCTCAGCTGTGGTTACTGGGCTTGAACACCCTTTCACACAGAGAATGAGGTGCCTATGAAGCCAGTGACCATTTAATGGGTACACATCTGTACGGGCAGTCTGATGCTGTCCGGTTTCTCAGTGTGAACTACAAAGAGAAATGCAAATGTGTACTGATTCCCCATGCTGAGATTGAGGAACTTGCTGCCAAGAGACCTTCTTCAAAACATATCTTAAAGAATAACCTGATAGACACATACTACCCCCATAGATATGATGACATGAATGATATGTGTCTCTTTCAAGTGACTAAGTGGTATGACTACAAGGCAGATATATCACCTGACTCAACACGGCACATTTACAAGGTGAGTGGAGTGGATGGCTGTTTCGTAAAGAGACACAAGCCATGGCTCATAGACCACTGTAAATTACATCTAGACACATCAGAAAGCAGAGAGCATTACTACTTTGCTTTCCTATTCCTATTTAGACCCTGGAGGAATGAGTCTGAATTAAAAGGTGACTGTGATACATTCAAGGAAGAATTCAATCTCAGTTACATGACTTTCAAAACTGAATACTCAGAGGCATACATACAGAGACTGGAGGCTGAGAAAGAACAGCTTGAGAAGGCAGAGAAGCCACTTCAGGAAGACACTCCTGTTAGCTCACAAGACAATCTTGATCCAGATGGACAAGCTGTTCTAGGCGAACCTGTCTTTAAATGCCCCACAAGTGTTAATCTCAGAAACTGAGACTGCCATGGAACATGGAACACGCTCCACTGTCAACCCAGCCGACTTGAGAAAAAGACTGAATCAGCAGCAGCATGTTGTTCACTCTCAAGTCATTGATGCTGTTCGACATGGCCTACTACATGAAACAAAAAAATGTGACTGTCTTGACTATAAACCACTACTGATCTTTGTTAGTGGTTCAGCTGGCACAGGAAAGAGTTTCCTTATTGAAGCCATCACTGCTGAAATACGGAGCCTGACAGGGTCATCAATGTCTGTTGCTGTTACTGCTCCCACAGGACTAGCTGCATACAACATTGGTGGAGTTACATTATACTTCCTTTATGTTGCTAGTGGAACATGACAAACAGGAGAGTATCAGTAAACTGTCATTTGAGGTTGCATCTCAACTCTGTTCCATGTTCACAAAGATGAAGTTATTCATCATTGATGAAATCAGCATGGTCTCCAATGTAATGCTTGCCTGTATACACCTATGTCTACAGGAGATCTTAGGTACTGATGATGGAGTACCATTTGGTGGCAAAAGTATTGTTGTATTGGGGGACCTTTTACAGCTTGCACCAGTTAATGTGGAGCATGTGTTTGCAACTCTGACTGCCAAGCAAGCTAAGAACATACTAGGATGCATTGCAGGTTTTAACATTTGGGAGTTATTCACTATGTTGAGTTGTAAGAGCCCATGCGCCAAAGTGGTGATCTGGCTTACAAATCACTTTTAGATCAAGCTTGTACAGGTTCTCTATCACCAGAACATGTTGCTATGTTAAATGATCAGAGAATCAGAGTAGATACTAGATCCATAGAAACAGCATGTAATGTTTTCAGCGATGTGTACTCTACAGGTACACACATAGTGTGTCTTATGCCATGACTAAAGAAATGCATTGAGTTCAACAATGTTATGCTGCTGAGAGAAAACCAAGAAGTTTTAACTCTGCATGCTGTTGATACAGTTGATGGTGTCATTCTCAGTCACAAACTGGTGGCAAAGATGACTGAACGAGTCACTGAACTGAAGTCAGATGTGTCACGTACAGCTGGTCTAGAAGCTGTTCTTACACTTTGTAGGAATGCACGTGTCATGTTACGACGTAATCTCGATGTTGAACTAGGCATGGTAAACGGTGCCATGGGTAACATCACTGACTTTGTCTACAATGTCCAGAGGACATATATCGAGACACTTGTAGTTCACTTTGACAACATGGAACAGCCTGTACAGATAGAATGTACCTGTGTGAAATTTCAGGTAAGGATATCAATGTAAACAGGAAAGATTCCACTATGAGTTGCATATGCTGTTTCTATTCACAAATCTCAGGGCCTGAGTTACGTGGCACTTGTGTCCATAGTCTTTCTGGGTTGCACATTATAACTCTTGCACCTCAGAAGATACGAGCTGACAAGCGATGTATTGTTGAGTACAACAGGTTACGTACTCTATCAGCCACAAATGTCTTTAATACCACTGCTTACATATCTGGCTGTCTCACATCATACAGTCATATCTACACCTGTCAGCAAACAGGCACAAGCTTCCACAAGTGATTCAACTCTAAAGAGTTCAACAATGTTCACGATATCAACTACACATTCAGAGCCAGCTGTTTGTCAGAAATCAGTTGGTGTAGCTGCTGTGCCAGTCTTTGACAACAGCACTAGAGTGAACTGCTATGCTAACTCAGCTATGCAAGTTTTTCTCCACATGCCACACTTTGTGCAGGCAATATCTGCTTCACAAGACACTCCTCTATCAAAGGCATTGAAGCAGATTGTCAACATGGCTTCTGACCAGTCTAACAATGTGCAGTCACTAACACCACTACGGCAGGTGTTAGGTACATATGACGGATGCAGTACATTTGCTGCAGACATACAGCAAGACACTAGTGAGTTTATGATGGCAATCATAAACAGCTTGGAAGAAGACGGCACTCCAATGCGCCAGTACTTCACTGTGTCATATGTAACCAAATATGTATGTGTATCATGTGGTCATTCACAGCGTGAAACCACAGAAGACATGCTGTGGATTACTCTTTTTGTCCCTCAAGCCAAAAGTGTCAAATTTCGACAGCTATTTGCCAATGCTCAATGTGGTCACTCCTGTGAAAGGTGTGGAGGCAGATGTACTCGGTCCATACGTCTCAGGACTTCTTCTCAATATCTGTTGCTTATATTGCACAGATTTGACTCCAACGGGCTCAGAGTTGACACTCCATCACAGATTACACAGCTGGTAGAATGGTTTTTAACCAATCAGTGTTTGACACTCATAGTATAATCTATCACCATGGTCAATCAATGCATTCTGGCCATTACACCTGTTTGCTAAGGTACAGAAGTGGATGGGTAGAGTGTGACGAATCTACAAGCAGTTTTAAACAGAGGCTGCCACGACACTTAAACAATGCATACCTTCTAATATTGAAGAATTACGATTACCTTCATATCTCAGAAGAACAGCACACAACATGTGGCATTTTTTAATGACTACTTTGTGACAGACTCAGTGGTAGGGCAGTACAATTGTTTCCAATCTACGACTGTCAATAATCCGTAGTATATCAGCAAAATGATATACTGCCAGAGACATTTCATGCACTATGACATATAAGATCTTGTGTGGATCAGTGACAACATGGAAATTGTTGTAGTGGCTTCAATCGGCACCAATAGTCTTCACAGTCACTAGAGAAACCATGCTTACAATGTCTATCAAAGATTGTACATGTCAAAACAGTCCTTTCTGACTCCCCTGTTCTGTACATATCTTTTCTTGTAGGTGTATCATACCCATACATAACAAGAAGTTGTTGCCAGTTGCTAACTGTTTGCCTCTGCAGAGACACAAAAATTGTCCCTTATCATTTTAAATAAGTGTGTAACACGTCTGATTGACCAAAGAGAACACTCTGTCCCAAGTTTTCTATCACATCTTTTTTTGTTATCTGTTGACATCTTCACAACATCATCATTCTTTCACCATGCAACAGTGTTGAACTATGCCTGATGTATTTGTTACACTTAAACTGTACATATGTAAATATAAAACTCTTTAGTCATAATGAAACAAGTGAAATCAACCATGTGTGAATACTGAAATATTACAACTTATTATCAAATGACTCTTGCATACCTATGTAATAACATATTAATAATATTTACCTTCTCATTTTGTCTGACCATTGTTGTTAACTAGTTTAATTGTTCTAGTAAAAATGTTACTATAAGAGTCAAATAAGAATTTCTCCTTAACACATAATAGAATACTATAGTGATTAAGTTCAGTGCCCTATATCTTTGATAAAAACAACATGCTACACACATTTGTTATTTACTAGTTCAGAACTGATATAGTAACTAATGTAACCATTGAAAGAAATGTATATTGTACCTGTAATAATATGAAATGTGTTGTAGTTGTCATACAAGTAAATGTAATCTATGTTAATAATACTTGAAATTGTAAATCAGACACTTTTACTGATAACAACGCACTTCATACCTGTTCCTGACAATGTTTATGATCGCCTCTATTGAGGGTCTGGAAGGGAATTTTCCATATGCACCCAGTCAGTGATATATCTTAAAATATTTAACTGAACATACCAGTTATCTAATGTCACTGAAATCATAAAATGTTTATATTCCAGTTGATTTGCATGCTTAAAAGGAACAACAGTTACATTCTAATGTTATAATCTTATGGTTCAGTAAAGACTCAACACAGGTGGTTAAGTTTAAAAAAGATTTATTGCCAATTGGTGAAACTGAGACTCAGAAAGTTAAATCAGGAGATTTGTTTTCGTCCTCCTTACCTATTGCTAGGGGAGTCCCACAGGGATCTATCTTAGGCCTCGTCCTCTTTTCCTTATATATAAACAACCTTGACCATCAGATCACCAAGCCCCATTTACATTTTTTTGCAGATGACACAGTCCTGTACACAACTGGGCCCTCACTGGAAGGAGTTAGGGACATCCTTCAAGCCGACTTCGCATAATTAGAAAATAACCTAATTAATGCAAAGTTACTCCTTAATGCCAAGAAAATGAAAGCCATGATCCTCCACCCATGCACCTCCCATTCTACTACTCTTGTTCTACCTAATGACTTTATAAATACTTCCCTAGGTGAGCATTTGAAAATAGTTTCAAAGTTCAAATATCTTGGTTTCTGGCTCGACAACAAGCTTTCCTTCAATGATCATCTTGATGACTTGGCCAAAAGACTAAAAGCCAGGTTAGGCTTTTTCTTCCGCAATAGGTCCTTCTTTCCCATGAGGATTAGAACCAGATTGGTTCAGGTCACATTCCTCCCCCTGCTTGATTACGGTGATACAATCTTCAAGTCTTCAGCTTCTACCAGTCTTCATAAGCTAGATGTTCTCTACCACCGCTCCCTCCGATTTATTACTAACTCCCTTCCCCTAACTCATCACTGCGATCTATATGCCATAGTTGGCTGGCCCTCACTCACCATTAGACGGTCAGTCCACGCCGGCATCTGGACTTTAAAACTTCTCCTGAACAAACTGCCACAATACCTAACCTCCTTAGTACACATATCACACAGTGTTTACTCCCTTAGGAAGTCAGATTTTCTCCTCCTTGATGTACCTAGGACCCGTACTTCCTTTGGCAAATGCGCTATATCATGTTCGCTGCCAACTATTTGGAATCGGTTATAATCCTCATTGAAATTACCTAGTATTGTCCCTGTTAACCTTTTAAAAGGTTAGCCATGGTTAAACTAAAAGATACCTGTAACTGTTATTAAACTGAATATTGTCCTTGGGGTACCATTTTTTCGACCCTACGGTATCTCAGGCTCCATCTCTCCATGTCGTTATCTCTGACTCGAACCATTCTCAGTGTATCAGTTGGAATTCTGTTAACATATTAGTTACAGTTATGTAATTACTGTTACTTTCTTCAGGAACATTAATTTTCACTGGTGAAATCCTAATGTATGTATTGTATTGTATTACAATCAGTATTACCTCCCATCATGAATTTTGTGTACCCGGGGAGCTCTTTATATACATTATGTAATATCATGTAACTCTCAAATTATTTGACTGTATGTCTGTCTCAGGACCTCCTTGTGAATGAGCTTGGTCAACGGAGTTTTTCTGCAATAAACTTGAACTTGAACTTGAAATCCTAGCTGAGCTAACTTCAGTATCCCTGCAATCAGTGATGTCTACCATTGATGTCCATACCCTCACCTGTGTTTTGTATCTCCACTGAGGATGCAGTACCTGCTGTCACGTTTGAAGACACATTGCCTGCCGGAATCCATTCAAGTGATAACTGTGCTAACTAGCTATACAACTGATGTGAGTTGCCTATCTTTTCCTGTGGCTGTTCACTCAGGGTGCAGTAAGTGGTCTGCAAGTGCAGTCCCCCCATAACACTGTTCATCTCCATGGGCTTTTTTGTTTTGTAGCTCTCCACTCAGTATGCAGTATGTGGGCTAGGGGTTCAGACATTACCTGACAGAGGTCCTGCAATTCCTAACTAAGTTAACTAGTATGTACCGCCCTTACTTTTCCTGTCAGTCTCCAGTCAGAGTGCAGTAGCTGGTGTAGAGAGATGTGCAACATTGCTACCTAAGGCCATGCAGCTGTGGCTGTACAGTCAGGATCAGTAACTGGTATGCATGGGGAAATTGCCTGGGTGAGCCCATACAAATCCTAACTATGCTAACTTGTGTCTACCAACAATTACAGAGGTGTACCATTGATGTCCATTGCCTCAGTCTTGCTGTGCATCAGTACTCATGATGCAGTACAAATTTTTTTTGGGGGGGCATTACCTGTCTGACCCAACACAAACACTAACTGTGCTAACTTGAGTGTCCCTGCAATCACTGACATCTACTATTGATGTCCATACCCTCAGCTGTGCTGTGGGTCTCTATTGAGGATCCAGTACCTGATGTCGCAGTATGGAAAGGCATTGCCTGGCTGAGGCCATTCAAGTGATAACTGTGCTAACTACACTGTACCTGTAATCAGGGAGGTGTACAACTGATTTGCATCACCCTTCTTTGCCTGTGGCTCTTCACTTAACATGCAGCAAGTAGTCTGGAGGTGTAGTCCCCCACCCCATGAGACTGTGCAACTCCTAAGTGTGCTAACTTCTGTACACCTGCAATGACAGAGCTACACTGTTCATGTCCATGGGCTTATTTTTGCTGTGGCTCTCCATTCAGTATAGATATGTGGGCTAGGGGCTGGTTCATTAAGTGACAGAGGTCATCTAATTCCTAACTGTGTTAACTACTATGTACCACCCTTACTTCCCCTGTGACTCTGCAGCCATGGGGCAGTAGCTGCCATGCTGAACTGTGCAATATCGCTACCTAAGGCAATACAGTTGTGGTTGTACAATCAGAATGCAGTAACTGCTATATGTGGTGGAATTGCCTGGCTAAGTCCATGCAACTCCTAACTGTGGTAACTGGAGTGTACCTACAATTACGCAGGTGTACCATTGATGTCCATCACCTCACTTTTCCTGTGGCTCAGCACTCAGGATGCAGTATGCACTCAGACGGGGGGGAGGGAGCATTGCCTGTATCATGTCATGCAAATCCTAACTGTGCTAACTTGACTGTGCCTACAATCACTGAGCTGTACCATTGATGTCCACATCCTCAGCTATGCTGTGGGTCTCTGGAAGTGCAGTCCCCCACCCATTAGACCGTGCAACTTCTAACTGTGCTAACTTCTCTAAAGCTGCCAAGATGGAGCTACACTATTCATGTCCATAGGCGTATTTTTGCTGTGCCTCTCCATTCAGTATACAGTATGTGGGCTGGGGGTTGGGCATTACTTGACAGAGGTCCTGTAATTCCTAACTGTGTTAACTAGTGTGTACCACCGTTAGTTTTCCTGTGGCTCTCCAGTCAGGGTGTATTAGCTGGTGTAACAAGGTGTGGGACATCGCTACCTAAGGCCATACAACTCCTAACTGTGGTAACTTATGTGCACCTTGAATCAGGAATGTGTACTATTGCTGTACATGGCCTCCATTTTGCTGAGAAAGTAGGCTGAACATTCAGTACGTACTCTCATGGACTGGGGATCTCTTGTAGTACATTTAGACATTTGTATTTTATTTCTGACACCTCCTGCTGGTTGTCTGTGATTGGCCGTGTTGCCTTGGTTCTCCCCCTACTTCCGTGTGTGTGTGTCTCTGTGTGTCTGTGGTGCTGGAGGGGTGGGGGGGTGAATGCATACTTATGCTTTTGAACCCTAACACAGAATTTCCTCACTTCTCTCGCTGTGGAAAAACCCTAACTGATGCAGTAAACAGAGTTTTTTTGCCTCTAATTTCCCTTCTTTTTGAGAATTAGTCTGAGAAATAGTGAATGTAATATGGCGGCGGGAGCGAGGGGCCCAAGGGCCCCACTCTCCTGCCACATGATGTCTTTTCACATAGTAATACTGTGCCCACAAAAGCAAATGGTAATGCGCATGGTGACGCAAAGCGAAACACAAACATAAATAGTACTGAAAAATAGTGAATGTAATACAATGGCGGTAGCACGGGACTCAAAGCCACATGATGTCTTGTCACATGGCAACACAGTGCCCACAAAAGCAAATGGTCATGCGCATGGTGACACAAAGCAAAACACAAAGATAAACAGTACTGTCGACACAAATGGTTAAAATAATGCAAGCACAAGCGCAAATCAAAACATAAAGGGTAACGCACAAGGTGGCGTAGACGGGAACATTAAGTAAAATGGGTACGGAAACACAAGCAGAAGCATTAGGGGTAACAGTTATGTAAGCGCACACACTGGTTTTCCCCAAAAGCTGCATATAGAAAGACAGTGAGTACAAAGAATGAATGCATAATAATGGCTCTCGGAACAGAAAATGAGGACTTGGAATACTAAATTGCTTATATCTCAGGAACCGTACAATATAGAAAACAAATTTAAAAGTCATATGATTTATGACTTTGCTTTCTAGTTTTGTACTTAGCTTCTCATGCCATTTCCGAGATACGGGCCCTGAAAGGTGTGGCGAACGCAGTAATGTTATCCTATGGGGAAAAAAGAGAAGTTCAGAGTGCCATAACTTTGCCTCCCTGTAATATTTTTTCACCAAACCACCACAAGGCACATCTGTGGGATGTTGGCTTTCTTCCCTCCAAATTTCAGTCTAAAAGACCAAACCGTTATTTTGCAGCAGGGTGGCAAAGAATTCCTGTCATGCAGCAGACACTGCAATGTTAGTCTAAAGGAAAAAGGGTTAACTTTGAAGTATCGTAACTTTGCATCCATGCAATATTTTGTCACCAAACCACAAATAGGCACAACTGTGAGATATTGGCTGCCTTTCCTCCAAATTTCAGCCCAAAAGACCAAACCGTTCATTTGCAGTAGGGTGGCAAAGAATTCCTGTTATTTTGGTCTTAGTATTAGAAAGTAGTGTCGTAATTTGCAAATAGCTCGAAGCATTTGCGAGGTTGTAAGCATTAATTATTTTTTCCAGAAACTGAAAAACATATTTCTAGGGCATTTAACCTCAAAATAAAGACATGCCTAGCATCCTCAGGGTCCGACTAGGTAAACACAAAAATAATTGTGTTGCTAGAGGGTCCCAAATTTAAATGCCAAGCATTTTTCTGATCATTAACTGAAAACAAAATTGTGGATTTGAGACACTAAAAAGTGTATTTGCGACACTGTCAAACTTTTTGTTAACTTTTCCCATTGACTTATAATGGGAAATTGTTTTTTGAATAACTTTTGAACCGTTCAACATTCTTTCATGAAATCTTCAAAAGGCACATTGGGGACCCAGGCCGCATGTTCCCTGAAGTTTTTGGACTGGTCGGGCAAATCATGCGACCTGTAGGGATGAGCAAAGAATTCCAAAAAAGCATAAACGCATGCGCAGATCATGCTTAATAACTCCGCAGCTGTATATCCGAACAGTAAGAAAGTTGGCAGATCCCAAGATGTATGGTTCTTGATCATGTATTCCATATTTCAGGCAAAACTGTTGAACAGGTACAAAGTTATTAAGGTGCAATATTTTAGGTTTAACATGTAAATGGCTCCTCAACCCTAACTATGGTAGCACTACCTTGCTACCATATATATATATATATATATATATATATATATATATATATATATATATATATATATATATAGAAGAGTGTGAGACTGGTAATACAGTACTACTGGTACTACGGCAAAAGTGCATAAGGCTTGAAGAGGTTTTACACATGTTTTCTTGCACTAAGATAATATTTTCATGTCATACAGTACATATGATTGCATTAGTTTTCAGGGTCTTCTTAGTTTTCTTTTGTTTTACTTGCTTATTTCTTATGTTTTCCAGTCCTTTCCATCAATTCCTATTTGATTTGGGTTTTTTTATTGTCTGTACAGTGCTGTAATCTACATCATGGTGTTAATGAAGCTTCCTTGATGTAACCATTGTGCATTGTTTTCTTTTGAGTTTCTGTTTGTTAGTTTGTAGTAATAAAAATTCCCCTACTGTTGCTGCAAGAGGTGAGGTCTGCTTTCTGTGGGGATGATGGGTGATTCTGGTGTGGTGTACAGAGGTGGTGGCGGTGCTGGAGAGCGTGGGACTGGGGATGCTGTTCCTACCTCAGCCTCTGTTTCGATCCTGGTGACGGGTTCCAACATTGAAGATGTCCCAGATGAACAACAGCTAAAGGAGCACCACACAGTGCAGAAATGCTGACTGATAGACTTGATGACTGAGACAGAGTTACATTTCTGCCGAGAGAAATGTAAGGTGGAGGAAGAGAGGAAGCATATCTGACCACCCTGTAGCCTTTTCTGTTTGCCTAACGAGCCTGTTCAAGTTCCTCTCTTGCCTCTGATTTCTTGCACTCGACCTGTAAGCCTTGGTGAACTGCTTGCAGAGGACTTACCTTTAGCTATGCTGCCTGTTAAACTGTCATCACCGATGGTTGTTTTGGACTTTGTTGGCTGGCCACGGACTGCTGCTAGTGCATGACTTATGAATACTATTATTTCTTCCCCTGTTACGGACATGGATTTTTCATCTGTGCCAGACACCACTGCCAGCTCTCCTGGGCTTCTGAACCTTTCTGGACCACTGCCACCAGCTGCTGATCCTGTTTTGTGCCCTGAGAATCTCACTGCAGGGCTTACTCCTGCAGTTGCAGTTGCTCCCTTGGTTCCTGACTTTGGTGTTACTCCGGACCCTGCTGCTTTGTGTTTGGCAGCTCCTACTACTCTGCCTGATGCTCAGAACTAGTCCTTTCCTGGAGGCCAGATTGACATGGTTACCGTCCAGGCCACAAGAATGATCTCATCAGTAATGATCCCGTCCACTAGTTTTGCTGCTCCTTCTCTGGTTCCTGAGCCTGTCAATGTCTCTGGTTGGTTGGAATCTCCCAGCTTTGTGAGTTTGTTCCATCATTCTGTTGAACCAGATAAATGGAGACATGCTGTTCATCTCCAGTATAAAAGGGGGAATGGACACTCCCCTGACCAATTCTATGTTGGCAAGTTCTTGATCAAGTAATCTCTAGAGTTTTCTCCTTCGGTTGTTTATGCATTTATTCTTGCTCCAGGAGATCACTCCTTTAATATTAGTTTATGGACTGCTCAATTGTTGGAATGTTTTTGGACTCATTTCTACTCACTTAAGGACACTCAGCTGTGGACCCCATTTTTGGCTATACCCTTTCGAAACTCCAGTTCAAAACTTTAACTGTTCTTTTTGCAATGAAGGGGTGAATGTTACTGATATTATTTATTGGTTAGAGAAACAATGTGGGATACAAGGTATGCTGTATCCGATTATGAATAGTGAAGACTTTTGGAAGGGAAGTTGGAGATTTTGAGTAAAACTCCTTTCTGCAGACTCTGGTGTGCAACACTTGCCTAGTTGTCTTTTGGTGGGGAGGGACAGGGGTATTCTGTTTTATCCTAGTCAGCCCTGCTACGAGTGTGAATCTCTTCAGCATCTTAGTAATGTTTGCTATCGGGTCAAATGTGCCCTGTGTGGAGTCCTTGGTCACTCTAGTTTGCATTGCACTTTTGCTCCCCACAGTAATCTGTGCAATGGAGAAGGCCAAACATTCTGATCATGCCCCTGGGCTGCTCACAGCACTGTCAACTCTGACTATATGAAGCAGAATTTTTACATCTATCAGGTGGCTGTGTCTACTGCTTCCACCCAGCGAGCTGCTTCTCCTTCCCATCTTGTACTGCCCCATCATCTCCCCACAACTTCGCTTGGTTCAAGTCAATGAACATGTCTTTTCTGGCACTGCTGCCTTGATGAGGCATCCTCCCAATGATACCTCAAACCGATCTCCTGACTGCTCTGTTTCTCACCTCTCTGTTCCCCCCTCAGATAGTGCAGCAGCACCGATGCCAGTCACCCCTCAAATGCTCCCTCCACCTATTTCAACTTCTGACATTTTTCAGACAGTGGGGAAGGGTAGAGGTAAAAGGAAAAAGGAAATGTTTCCCCATGATCCTCTTCCCTTAGAGAACAGGTTTGAGTCCTTGCAATGGGTCCAATGGGGAGATGTTGATATAGGGGAGGACTCTGATGCCTCCTCAGTGCACTCTTCACAGAGGGATATGGAAAAGGCTGGTCCCTCTCACCCATGACCTCCAAGAAAGAAATGGGTACTAAGTCCTGCACTAAAGCATTTGCAGTTACCTGACTTGCTACACATGCTTCTCTGGCTGCTTTTCTTGCTCTAGTTTTTGCCCATTTTTGCTGTGACCAGTGACACCGCATTGGTGTGCTGGCTTGCTATTTTTGTTATGCCATCTGAGTATCACTATGAGATTGTGGTTTTCTAGTTGTGTAGGATTACTACTGTATTAATCATATATGGATGTTTTTTCACTGCCCTTCCTTTTTATATTTCCTAGACCTGCTCCTGATTTGTCATTCAGTACAGGATGCATAGATACTGTATATGTGTCTGCTACAAGTGCTTCTGTTATTTTTTAATTGGTTTATTGCTATTTCCTAATTTCTGTTTGGTTTGGTTTTGAATTTGTTGTCTTGGTATCATTTTTGATTGACTATTTGTCAAATAAAAACTTCCCCTACTCTATTCGAGAAGTGCCATGGGGTTTTTAACATCCACCTGAACAACCACCATAACAGGCAGATGGGGCCTCTGCTTAATATCTCATCAAAAAGACACCATGTCAGGAGTGAAACACCTACCCCCATGCTACACTACAGTGCCAGTACTGGGTTTTATCTTACATTCCTGTGAGGCTAGAACTTATAGCCCTCCAATCTTCTGGCCTCAGAGGCAAATGTGCAACATGCTGAGCTTCTGACACTGCAATGCTACTGACACTGCACCGAAAAGAGTGCTATTGAATGGCATTATGTTTTGTTTTTTGATTTCCTGATGTAGAATTGGGTTTGGGCTTTTCAAAATCTGCTTTAAATTGTTTTTAAGGTAATGGGATATGGCTTGTTATATTGTTTTGTTCTGTACAAAGATGGCTGCCACAGAGTTCTTAAAACATTTTCTTCAATACATTGATGCCTGTGGGCACTGAGTACTGGTTATCAGAAGAAGTCCAAAGCCATGGGTTTCTTTTCCTGAAACCCATGGCTTCATAATCGTGTCTGCCAATCAAGATGCAGAATTTTCTCTACCAATTATATAAGCACAGTTTTGACATCTCTCATGGCTACTAATGAATGCCTTCTCAAGTCCTGTGTGTACCAGAATTGATCAGCTTTACTTTCCTTTTCTGTCACCTGATGAACTCACATAACCATATGAGATTCCAGGACTGAACCTATAAAGATATAATTGTGAGATGTGTCTCTATAAGAATTAGAGCTCCTTAAGATCAATGTATTCTGGAAGCATCATTTCTGGGCTGACTGTCTGAGAGTGAGTGGAGAGTCCCCGAGAGAGGGAGAAAGTGTTTGCTGCAGCAATCAAAGTAAAAAGAGAGCCAACCAAGCAGTGACCAACATGGTGCATTGGTAATTGTACGCCCAGAACATGATATCTGGAGCTTTGAGGAAACAGAAGCATAATTAAGGAAAGCTAAACCTGGAGGAATTTGACACCCACTTCACCACCACAAAAAAATAATAAATCTGACCAATACCACACTATATGGTGTTGGTTACTGTTTGTCAACAACATGCCCAGGTACACTGTGAGGAACACGGTGCTTGTAGCAAGTGCATTTAACCACCAGGAAGTGCAGTTCAAGAACAGAAACCAGCACAATGGAGTGTTTTATTCTGCTTAAACAATGTGTTGCATTAGTAAAAATTTACTAAAAATATTTAAGGTAACAAATAACTAATTTATAATTTTTAAAAGTGTCACTATGAGGCAAGTATTCCTTTCCAAAGCCTACCTTCACACAGGTGGGAAACCATTGAGATTTGCATCAGGGAAGAAATGGTACTGGGGGAGCTAAGAGTGCTAAAATTGGACTAATCAATGGGGCCACATGGAATGTATCCAAGAATACTGAGGGTAATGGCACAGGTGCCTGCAACACTACTAGCAGACATAGTTAAGTGAGCATTGTGCACTGTAGTAATCTCCAGGGATTGGAGAACAGTCAGTGTTGTGCCACTGCACAATAGTGGCAGTAAGGATGATCCAGGTAACTGTAGATATGTCAGCCTAACATCCATAGTGGGGAAATTACTGGAGACTATACTACAAGAAGGGCTGGTAGACTTTATTGCAGTAAATAACCTACAAGGCAGTAGGTAACATGGGTTTACATGGAGGAGGTCATGCCAGATGAAACTGATTAAAATATTTGGGTAACTATAGTAGACAAAAAATGACAGAGAGTAAACAAAGTGCACTTGTACTTCAGTATGGCCTTTGACTCAGTCCACCATAGAAGACAAAAGTCAAGAAACTGAGAGATCATGCAGTGGAGGAAAGGGTAACAAAATGCATGGAAAACTGGCTAATGGGGTGGATACAGAGGGTGGCAGTGAATGGGACACACTCTGGGGTTAAGGAGGTACTACAGGGCTCAGTCCTGGGGCCCATTGTCTTTAACATATTCATTTGTGACACAGGGGTTGGAGTTCAGGAAAGAATCTGCTTCTTTGTGGAATACACAAAGATTTTCTGGAGGGTGAACAGTGAGAATAGGATCCAAGTAATGAGGGAAGAGGACCAGAACACACCTAAAAAGTGGTCCAGGATATGGCAACTGAGATTCAATGCCAAGAAATATAATGTACATTGGGAACAAGAAACAAGATATTGCAATACCTGATTGGGGAGTGATATTAGAGAGCACAACTAAGGAAATGGACCTGGGTGATAATATCAGAAAGCCTGAAATTGATGGACTTGTGCAGTGAGACAGTAGGGAGGGAAACCAAGATGCTGGGGTGAATAGGAAGTGTAATCAGTAGTGGAAGCAGGAAAGTAATCATTCCCTTAAGGATGTGCTACAGGAATGTAGTACAAGAAGCATGTGGAGATGGTGGTCACAGATCTAATGAAGGCATTTGATATGGCGGGCCACCAAATTTTGTTAAAAAGACTTCTGGATAAGAGTGTGAGTCAAGAATCACTGTCATGGTTCAAATCATATTTACATGATAGAAAAAAACTTGTTGCAGTTCAGGATGTACTATCTAAAAATGGGGGCTAGTAAGAGGGGTGTCCCAAGGATCCATCATGGAACCAATGTTTGTCTTCTTTACTAATCACCTCCCTACCATTTATACACACTCTATAGTACAAATGTACACTGATGACATGATCCTAATCTGTTCAGCTCCAAATCTACACCAGGTTAATCAAAAACTCCAACTGGATTTTAAAAGCCTAGAAAACTGGCCAGTGAGAAATAAACTTCTTATAAAGAAAAACAAAGTGATGACCTTTATACCTAGGAAGGCAAATTGCATAGATGATCAGAATGGAATATGGGTCGGTGAGGACTTAGAGATTACAATTCACATTGACAAGATGTGTGTAAAGATTTCCCAAAAACTGGGTGCCTTACATAGACAAGGGAAATGAGAGCCACAAGTGTTACTGCCATAGTATTATGATGCATTAAGGCAGTGTTGTATATAGATGGCCAGTAAAAATGATTTACAAAAATTAGACAAAATGTACAATCATTTAGCCAGATTTGTTTTGCATTTCTCGGGACCATAAATTAACTTCCATTATTGTACTGTTTTCAGAAGTGAAATTGGACACCTTGAGTATTAGGAGAGACAGACTCGTCTGTATTTTTTATATACAGGATATGTGTAAATGGTTTGAAACCACCATATTTGTATGAGAAATTTGTTACAAATAATACTCACCATAAACTTCAAGATGTAGTAGGGAGGGGATTTAAGGTACCAAGAATAAAAACTAGATTTGGGAAACTGATGTTTTATTACATGGCTACCTCATTCTGGAATTTGGTCCCTTCCCAAATAAGAAACTTACCCACATACAGTAGGTTTACGACTGCAATTAAGAATTGGTACAGTTTTAAATATGAGTGTCATTAATGTGGAAAGTCATAGTTATTTATTAAATGCGTTTGTGTATTGATGTAGATTGAATGTATAAATTGCACTGTAACTGAAATGTTTGGAAAGAAGGACAATCCTGAAAACAGGCTTGCCTAGTGACCACATTCTCAAAATGGCTGTAAAAGGGGAGATACTATTCATGGGGGACCTGAATATGCCAGATGTTAACTGGATGACATGGACTGCAGCCACATCCAAGAGCAGGGGGCATGCCTTAGACAGCTAGTGGTGGAACCCACTCGGGACAGAGCAATATTAGACCTGGTACTCTCAAATGGAGAGAGGATCACAAATTTAGAAGTCAGTAGACATCTGGGAACAAGCAACCACTGCACAGTGTGCTTCACAATAAACATAACCAAGGAGACAAGCCATACAAAGACAAGGATACTGGACTTTAGAAGGGCTGACTTTGGCATAATGGGTGAATACCTGAGGAATGCATTAGCAAATGGCCAGAAAGGAGGGGTGGAAGAACAATGCAGAAAAATCAAAACTGCCATCATGGAGGCAACAAGACTTTGTGTGAAACAAATAAAGACAACAAAGCAGAATAAAAAACCACTATGGTTCTCAAAAGAGGTGTCAGGGAAGGTTAAGGATAAAAAGGCTGCATTCAAAAAGTATAAGGAATCACAGAAGGAGCATGACAGGGAACTGTATCAATTAAAGCAGAAAGAAGTGGGGAAGGAAGTCAGAAAAGCAAAGGTCCAAACCAAGGAAAAGATAGCCAACTCAGTTAAGAAGGGGGATAAAACATTTTATAGGTACATTAGGGAACATAGAAAGGATGAGGGAGGGATAGTGAATATTAATAAAGGAGAGGGATGGTGGACAGAGGGAGACAGTGAAAAGGCAGAGATTCTGAATGAATACTTTTGCTCAGTATTCACAAAAGAAGATGAGGAGGAGTTACCTAAACCAAACAATAGAAGCACTCTGGGTTTTGGGGTTGACACCAGTCCATTTACAGAAGAAAGGGTCCTGAAAGAACTCTTAAAACTCAAGGTGGACAAAGCAATGGGGCCTGATGGGATTCACCCTAGAATCCTAAAAGGACTAAGCGAGGACCTAGTGACACCACTGACCTCACTTTTTAACAAATCATAGGAGGATGGGGTGGTACCTGAGGACTGGAGGAGGGAAGATGTGATTCCCCTTCACAAAAGTGGGAGCAAGGCAGAAGCAGGAAACTACAGACCTGTTAGTTTGATTTCAGTGGTGGGGAAAATGATGGAATCACTTCTGAAAGAAAGAATTGTTAAGTACCTAGAGGCCAGCGGGTCACAGGACCCAAAGCAGCACCGATTCACAGCAGGAAGGTCATGTCAGATGAATCTAATTGATTTCCTTGACTGGGTGACCAAAGTAATAGACCAGGGAAGGGCTGTGGATATGGCCTACCTAGACTTTAGCAAGGCATTTGACACAGTCCCGCACAAAAGATTAATAATCAAGTTAGCCAGCCTGGGAGAGGGTCCCAGGGTGGTAGCCTGGGTAGCAAACTGGCTGCCCAACAGGACACAGAAAGTAATAGTGAATGGAATACATTGTGAAGAAAGGGGGGTTACTAGTGGAGTACCTCAGGGCTCAGTACTGGGTCCAGTCCTCTTTAACGTCTTTATAGGTGACATTGCAGAGGGTCTGGAAGGAAAGGTATGCCTCTTTGCAGATGACACAAAGATCTGTAACAGAGGTGATACACAAGGGGGGGTAGAAAGGATGAGAAGGGACTTGGCAAGGTTGGAGGAATGGTCAGACATATGGCAACTTAGATTCAATGCAAAGAAGTACAAAGTAATGCACCTGGGAAATAAAAATCCAGGAGAAGAGTACACAATAGCAGGGAGGTACTAACAACAACAATAATGGAAAGGAACCTGGGGTAGTCATATCAGATGACCTAAAGGTGGGTAAGCAATATGAGAAGACGGTAAGAAGAACCGGGGGATACTGGGATGCATAGGGAAGGGCATCACAAGTAGAAAAAGGGAAGTGGTTATCCCTCTGTACAGACAGTTGGTGAGACCCCATCTGGAGTTCTGCATGCAGTTTTGGAGACCTCAGCTATGCAACAACATAGACAGGATGGAAGCAGTCCAGAGGGGGGCAACTAAAATGGTGCAGGGTCTACATCAGAAACCACATGAAGAGAGACTGAGATAACTTAATATGTATACCCTTGATGAAAGGAGGGACAGTGGGGACATGATAGAAACTTTTAAGTACCTCAAGGGAATCAACAAAGTCCAGGAGGGTGGCATCTTTCAGAAAAAGAGATAATTTCTGAAGGTAGATTACAATTTTCAGGAAGGGTCTGACCACTGCCCTGTGAAAATACCATTATTTCCTGAGCTTATTTTGAAATTGCGCCGCCTTGTTCTTGCCAATAGCAAGGCGGCACAATTTAAAGATAGAGGGGGCATGGCTCAGGGTAATGTGGAGGAATTTTTTTTTTTTTTTCAAGAGATAGTGGTGATGCATGGACCCACCTTCCTGGAGAGGTTGTGGGGTCTAAAACTGGGGGAATTCAAACATGCATGGGACAGACATAAGGCAATTATAGTGGGGGGTTGCAGGAAGTAGGCTGTTGGTTAACTAGAATCTGCAGCTTATCCAATAGGTAGGGAAATGGGCAGACTGGGTGGGCCAAGTGGTCCTTATCTGCTGTCAAAGTCTATGTTTCTATGTTTCTACCATATGCTGGATAAATATAAATAAAAACTCAAAATAAAATTCTAATTCAACTTCCCCTATATGATTCTCTGGTTCACCCTTACCATTAACACTGAGCAAGGTTCTGGAGCCCACAACTGTGGAAGGATTATAATAGGGGTGAAGATGTGCAGAGAAGGGTGACCAGGAAGACCCTGAGGCTGGGGGAGACAGCATATGAAGAAAGATTGAAGGACCTTAACATGTACACCCTGGACATAATAGAAATGTACAAATATATCCAAGGAATTCACAACAAGAAATTAAATGAATTGTTCTCTCAAGTATAAAGACAAACACAAAGGGGAATATACTAAAGCTGGGTGGTTGATGGTTCAGAAGGGATATCTGAGAGTACCTTTACACAGAAAGAGTGGTGGACAAGTGTTACAGACTGATAGAGGTGGTGGTCTGTGCCAAATGAGTGAGCAGATTCAAACACTGGTTGGCTATTCACAAGGGCCTGATAGGGGTAGGTGGAGGTGTAAAGGCAGAGGATAAATGAAGGAAGATGGTTATTAGGGCCATCACAAGAGTAATGTGAAGGGTTGGGCAAACTGTACTGGTCAGTAGGCTTTTTTCTGCTATCATGTTCTACAGTATGTTTCTGTTTCTCTTTTCACTTTCAGTAATGTGTGGTTCTAGTGTAGCTCCACTAGAGGGCATTATCAATTATTTGACAGGAGCAGTTTTAATCAGCAGAATAAAGTAATAAAAGTGCTGATGATACTAAGCAGTGCTGTGATATGGATCTGTCATTGTTCTATAGTAAAAGATACATATACATGCAGAATAATGTACATGCAGATGTTGTACTATGCAGACACATACATGCATGCAAGCACAGACATACACCTTACAGAAAAAACATGCATACCCCACACAGTGCATAAACTCTGCACTTTAAACCTGACCAGGTTCTGTACTGCGGCCTCTGGAGTCAGCATAATCTTAAGTCAAAAAAAGATCTAATGAGCTATGATTGATAAGCCCCCATTACCCCCTCTTGTGATTGATTAATCCTGATAGAGTGGGACAGTTATGTTTTCCATGTTCTTTGTTCCAGGATCACTAACAGTTCCATGAACTGAAAACCTGCTTCAAGCCCTGAAAGCCCTATCACTAATTTAAGCAATGACAACTAACAATTTATCTTATACAATAGATGCATACTAACAACATAACTTGTAGTGAAAAAAGGAAATAATGTTCACAACAGGAAATCAAGCCCAGAACCCCTCCCAACTACTGCCCCAGTATTCTGCCATGGTGCTATTGTTCCACATGGTAAGAAAGAAGGTTTCTAGAGAGTAATGCATGCTAACAACAGCAATTGTAATGAAAAAAATATGTTCACAGTTGGGAATCAAGCTCAGGACCCTCTCACATCTAAACATAGAAACATAGATTTTGTTGGCAGAAAAGAATCAATTGGCCCATGTAGTCTGCCATGATTTTCTATGCGTATTCTGATACCTTTGTCCTCTAGCTAGTTTTTCTTTGAACCTGTCCCATGCATCCTTAAAGTTTCCTACAGTCTTAACCCCTGCAACTTCTGCTGGTAGGCTGTTACAGTCATCCATGACTCTCTCCGTGATGAAGTATTTCCTCACATCCCTTTTAAACTTCCCCATTTAATATCATTGCATGCCCTCATGTCTTGTTGCCTTCCTTTCTCTGAAAAAGATAGCCCACGTGCACCTTGTTCACCCCTGAGAGGTATGTATACTGTAGGTCTAAGTCATGTCCCCTGTTGCTCTCCTCTTTTCCATGGAGTACATGTTGAGATCCCACAGCCTTTCCTCATACAGCTTTTTTTCTAGTCTCCATACAATTTTGTGGCCCTCTTCTGTATCACTTCTATTTTGTCTACTGTATGTCCTTTTGGAGGTGCAGCCTCCTGAACTGGACACAGTAATCCAGGTGGGGTCTCACTATTGAACAGTAAGTGGCAACACCACCTCCCTTCTCCTGCTAGAAATCTTCCTCCTTATGCACCCTGTAGCCAGCTAGCCTTGCCTACTGCCTTGTCTGGTATCCCTGCTACCTTCAGATTACCAGATATGATGACCCTGGGTCCATTTCTTGCTTGATGACCATACGTACCTCCCTTCATCTTATACACAGTTCCTGAGTTTCTTCACCCCAGATGCATGTCTTTGCACTATTTGGCATTGAAACCCAGTTGCCAGCCACTAGACAACTCCTCCAGTCTCCTCAGATCCATATGTATTCTCTCCACCATCTCCTGAGTGACTATTCTGTTGCAAATTTTTGTATCATCCACAAAGAGACATACCTTCCCCTCCAGTTCATCTGTAATGTTGCTTATGAAGACATTGAGGAGGACTAGTCCCAGTGCCTATCCCTGGGGCACCCCACTTTGAAACTGTTCACAACTGGGGATCAAACCTAGGCTCCCTCCCAACTGGCGCTCTGCCACAATGCTATCACTCAACATGGCAAGACTGAAGGGTTTTAGAGAAAGATGCATGATAGCAACATAAATTGTAGTGATAAAACATATTCACAACTGGGAACTAAACCCAGGCCTCCTCTCAACTACTATTCTGGTGCTCTCCTACTGTACTACTATACCACATGGTAATACATAACACCTTGCAAGCTTAGTAACAGTGACATGAAATTTTACTGTTAGGTTGTTATGCCCTGACAGATATTTTCTACCTGCACAAATTGTTTTTAACTCTATTTATTTCTCACATGATTTACTATTCTAATGCCACACTGCAATGGATCAACACTCAAGTAAGTTTCCAGCTTAAAAAACAATTGGAAACCTGGCTCAGTGGCATGGAGAGATGAGGCACTGGGCACCCCCCCCCCGATACACCAGTGGCCTGGGTTAAGGAATAGATGCAACTCGCTTGAGGGTCAGCCAAGAGAGGGAGGATTGAGCATCCCTAGGACAGTGCTCCTGTCTTGGGGAGAGGGGGATTGTGTGTCCCACTGTTCCTCTTCCACCTGGAGGTGTCTGGGTGGAAGTGTAGTGAGACCACATAGGGGGAGGGACATTACACTCATGGCAGCAGGAGAAGGTATACCGATGATACAGCAACAACTTTACTATGCCTGACACTTCAGCGACAATAGCACCAGGTCACTGTAGTGTCAGTGCAGGACCCTGGCACTGCTTTCTGGGGGTATTGCACCCCCTTCCCAAAGCAACTCCAACTCTAAGTTGATTAAGTAGCGGAGGGTTCGATGGGCAAAACATAGCCCAAAGTGACTCTCTTTATTCTGACTGCAAATGTAGACAACATAACGGAGTTGCTGTAACGTCAGTTGACAACAAAATTGTCAGCTGACTATCATAGATCTGTAGGAGCATCTCCATGGAGGTGGAACTTACACATCTTGCCCATTGCATGTGAGGTGGGCCCAGGGCAAAAACCAGGAGGAAAAAAATTCTCAACCACAGGATGAAGCCTGATCCCTCACAGTCCCTACACTAGAACTGGGCACTCCAACAGTCTTATGGCAGAGGACAATGGAGGGAAAGGCAATCCTGGGGAAGACTAGTGATGGGACTAGGGCAGGGGTTCTCAAATGGTGAGGCCAGCCTCCCTGGTGAGGCCCCAACCTGTTCCAGGGGAGGCTCAAGCAAGTCTGAAAAAGTACTGTATTTAAATTTTGAGTTTTATGTATTTTGTCTGAAGAGATGAAGCAAACTGAAAGAAGAAAATAGTAGGTGAATTTTATGTATTTATTTTCTAATAGGCGATAAGGGAAGGTGAATGAGCCAAGGCTCATTTCAGGTGTACCCGGGGAAGGGTAGGTAGTGAAAAACATTTCAAAAGGTAACTGCAAAACAATCAAGAAATACACAATGAACAATAGTGCAAACAAATATGAACAATAAACTAATAATGATTGGTGGTAATTGATCTATTTGTAGACTGATGGCAGAACAACCCAAATACAAGGGTTGAGCATAGAAGCACTAAGAGCCATAGTAGGAAAGAGCCCAGTAATCCCAGAGAAGTTGCTTAGGAGCAGGGAAGGAGGGGGAGAAGCAAAGTATGTAGGAAGGTTATTTCATATAGACAGGAAGTAGAAAAAGTAGTCTGACCCATGAAGGTACTGCAACAAGGGGTAATAATGGTTCAAGAATGAAAATAGCAGAGCAAGTAGGCTGTCTGGGGGAGGGGGGTATAATAAGCTGAGTAATAATATTCATTTATTTTATTTATTTGTTATTCAGACAATACCTTTGAGCACAGGAGCTCTTTTTCAAAGGTTTCACATCAGTATAAGACAAAGAACTGAATGTGAGCCAAGTACTCAAAGGGGTTTCAATGTATTCAAGGTGTACTGCACAAAGTATAGTATGTTATTTTTCTTTGGGGAGGCCCAAGATTATTTCAGTTTTTGGGGGAGGCTCAAAATCTATTCCATGAATTTGTGGAGGCTCACTGTGACAAAGTCTAAGAACTATTGGACTAGGGGAACCATTCAGAAGGGGCAGTCAGTGCAAACTAGGCAGAAAAAAGTGTTAAAAAAAAATAAAACAAAAATATAAATCTCTGCCAGGAATTAATTGACTTTTATAGAAGATACAATATACTCTGTGCCTACCTGGATTCAAACCACTGATCCTTTGCCTGTTAAATAAATACATATCCAGTGTGCCACTGAGCTGCAGGGAAAAGAATTTCAGTTCCTGTGTTGGAGAGATTAAATCACAACCTGCAACGCAGGTGACTGGGATTCTAATCCCAGCAGGGGATTATAAATTACAAAATATGGAAAAGCTAAAGTTATTCTGTCAGGAAAATTTCATGACATCTTATTTAGAACACCTCAAACTGTGGGGCGTATCCAAGATGGCAACAGAGTAGGTCGAGTGTGAGTGAGCTCAGAAGCTGTCTAGTCAACTGATCATACTACAACAGCAAGAAAGCATTCTTTTCCTTTTTTTTCCTTTTTGGAACTGAGCAGCTGGCATAAAGTGATATGGAACATTTCATTTAGTTTCCTTTTTTCCCCTTCCCAGCTGTAGCAGGAATGCCTTACCTGGTATGTCAAAAGCTTTCAACAGAACAGCAGAGCTAAGACAGACCCGAACTTCCACGGACATTATGAGGCATACCAGGCAAACCCATATCCATGACTTTCATCAGTTTCAGGAGAATACAATTTTGGAAATTAAGGCACTGGCAATTATGAGGAGCACTCCTGACCAGGTACACCCATGTATTCTGCCTTAAAATTCAACCTCTCACCTTTCTAGGGACAACAGTCAGGAGCAGGAGTCCTCCATAAGTAGAGATTATTCTACTGATACATGTTGGGGACTGTGCTTTCTGAATCTTAAAAGGCAATTATACTGCTCACAAAACAAAAAGAGAGACCAGCATGAGGACCATTATCAGAGGAGGTAGAAATGAGCCCTGTTAGCTAAACAGATTGGGATACAAAGTTGGAAGATGGGCCCGGATATAGGCAGAACAACAGCAGTGTTATATTAGATTGTTCTCATAGGAATGCACAGCAGATATTGAAACGCCTTATCTCAATACAAGCAGAAGGGAATAATACGGGGAGCCAAGGAGTGGCAGGAGTGACTTAGCCCCTGCATTTACAAATTGTTTGTAAAAAGAATGGAGAGAGCAATGAGGAGTTTGATGGTAAAAGTGCATCTATGTTTTTTTTGGAACCGCACTTCCAACTCCTTATTAGTATAATCATGGAGGAAATATCACCATTAGACACACTAGTTTCTCCCAGTTCACCCATGGCAGTGTGACAGGCATGTTGCCAACACCGATTATAGCACAGGCAACATATCACCTGGCATTATAGCACCAGGCATTATGCCTCCCAGGAGTTGCATCACCAAAGTGCCATCCCAGGGAACAGCCAGCTTTTGCCTGGGGGGCTTCACCCCAGCACCCCCCAAAAGTAAATATAACCTCCTTTAGGGTGGGCATGCCATGAAGGGCCCTTAAATTATATGATCATCTAATATGGTGTGCGTGAGGGGCAATCCCAAATCAAGATCGCCCCTGTCACACATGCACTTGTTGCAGTGCCCACATTATGGCAACATAATGAAGTTGCCATTCCTATGGGATACCATTTCTCCCTTTTCCCTAACTTTTATTTATTTATTTATCTTTTGTTGACTGGGTACGTGCACTAGACAAATCCTGCCTATTTTCAGGCACGACCCGGGGGAAGGGGATACAGATGAATGCCAACTGACCTTGAACCAGATGAAGTTGTTGGTGGTATTTTTAGTGAATGACGGAAATTTGGCCAGGACACCAGGGAAATTCCCCTACTCTTTTCGATAAGTGCCATGGGATCTTTAACATCCACCTGAACTACCACCAATCCAGGCAGATGGGACCTCAGTTTAACGTCTCATCAGAAAGACGGCACCTCAGAAGTAGAGCACCCCTCTCATGTTACACTACAGTGTCAGTACTGGGATATTAACCCAAGTGCCAGATGTGGGAACTGAACCCACAGCCCTCTGATCTCCCACCCTCAGAGGTGAGTGTGCTACCTACTGAGCCACTGACACTGATAAAATCAAATCAGGTAAACCAGGTAAAAGGTTGGAAAAGTTGCTGGAACTCCTGTTAGATGAGCCACTGAAATGTTCCAAAACTCAGGAAGCAGCTGAAAGAAATCTACCCCATTCTGGAAACAGGGGAATAAAAAGTACAACAAAAACTATAGGGCCAAGAACTGAGACATCCATTTTTTGAAACTAGGAAAGATGGCTGGAGGCAGAAGTAAGAATAAAAGGGATAATACAGGGAATCAAGAATTTCAGAAAATAAGCAAAAAAAGGGCACATGAGATGCTGAAAGAAAGCAAGAAACTATATGGCATTTAAACACCCCAAGCAGAGAAGGCACAAGCACAAGAACCCCCTACTGTTCAAAAAGATATAGTTACAGAAACGAGAATGGAAATGAAAGTGGGCTTTTTGAAGATCAGTAAAACACTAGAGACACTGTCAGAAGCAATAAATGCCATAACTAATAAAATAGAATCATTGTCTATCAGAATTCAACAGGCAGAGGAAAGAAAAAAGTGAACAGGAGGATTTTGTGAATCCATTGGTATCGACAGTAGCAAATCATACACAGGAACTAGAAGCTCTCAAGGCAAAAGTTGAAGATCTGAAAACATGAAACAGAAGGGGTAATCTGAAAATAGGGGGAATTCCAGAAGGTGCAGAAGGCTCAGACTCAGCAAAATTCTTTTAAGAGTTAATTGTAGAAGCATTTGGTAGAAATAAAGATATAGATAAGTTAGAATTGGATTGTGCTCATGGGGCAACAATAAATTCTAATTACCAGGGTAAAAAAAAAACAGATTTGTTTATAATAAGCTGCACAATTACCAAGATAAGGAAAAATTGTTATACAAATCTAGAGCTGGAAAAGGAATATGAATAAGAGGCCTCACACTCCAGGTGTATGCAGACTTTGCTCTGGAGATGCTTCAGAAATGGAATGCATTTAATAGTGTTCTGGATATTCTAAGGCAAAATCATGTCAAGTTCTCATTGTTGCCTCCAGCAAGGCTCCAGGTGCCTTTTCAGGGCACTACCTATCTTTTCTATTTGCTAAGAGATACAGAGAAGGCTGCGAGACCTTGATTTCAGGAGGATAGCTCCAGTCAACAAATTTCTTGACAGACATAATTCAAGTAAACGCAAGTTCAAATGAGCCCACGAATCAGAGCGATAAGGAAGCCCCTACACTTCTAACCTCAGAAATATGGCTGAACAAAGATTCAGGACAGACTGTGGATAAAAATATTTAGTGGAAGCCCCCCCCCCCATTCACACATACTTTGGAATAATAATGGAAGAAGTTACAAATGGATATAACATTAGAGGAGAGGAGATGGGGAAAGAGAAGAAAAATGTAGGAAATAAAAATGGCCTTTCTGTGTTGTGCTATTGAATCCATGAGATGGGGTGACTAGGACCCTGTGGAGCTCAGGTTCACCATCACACAATTCCATGGCACAGAATGTGCCAGAGTTGTCTTCATAAGCTAACTGAGGGGGAACCTCCAAAAAAATATGGATCTTTTATTTTGTTTGTTCAGAGCTTTAGCCTCATTGGGGGCAAGGTTGACATGGAGGTCCCAAGTAGGGGTTGGGGACATGGGCAGAGAGGAAGATGTTGCTGGGTGAAGGGGGACATAACAAAGGCAAAGAACAAGGATATATCTAAAGTTTGTACTGACCCTAGTAGATGGGCATAGTACATATTATATTACTCTTACACCTAAATAAAAAATTGGAAAGCTCATCAAATCCGGCTTTGTGATTGGATTGGAAGAATATTGACAGAATATGATCGGGGGGGGGCTGTCAAATTTCAGTTCTTTTTTTGTTGTTATTTTTGGTTTTATATAATACTGTTCTCTCCTAGCTATTCAAGAACCTTGTTATTTATTCCAAAGCTGTGTCACAATTAAAATGCAAGCTCTGGGATTTTAAAGGTCCCCAAAAAAGAGCTAAGATTAGGAAGATTATCAGAGATGTAAAAGATAATTTGGTAAATTGGCTGATGCTACCAGAGACTCGTTTTTTGGAAAATGATTTTAAATATTTCACAAATTTATTTTAAAGGGTAGGATTTAACGCTAAGTACAGTATAACACAACAGCTAGAAAGGTAGCAATAACATTTAAAAAATCTCTGTAACTTGAAATACAGGAGCAGTTGTTGGATGCAGCAGGCAGATACGTTATAACAAAAATCAAGAATAATAATACTATATTTAACCTAATAAATCTTTACATGCCTAATGAAGATGACATGTATTTCTATGTTAGTTTATTTTTGAAAACCATGTAGTTCCCACCGCCATATATTATAGGAGGAAACATCGATCTGAGTTTAGGAGATTTAGATTGTACAACAGGAAATTAATGGAAAATAAAATCAGCCAGCATAAGTCCAGGTTTTTTAGAAGAATTGATTCTTAAAGATCCTTTTTGCATTAAATATCATCTACTTATGGAATCTTCATTTTACTCAACAGTACATAAATTATACTGTCACACGGACAAATTTCAGATCATACCCCTGTCTTCTTGTCAGTACAGTTTTTGCCTACTCACAGAGATATTTTTGGAGACTGAACCTGATACTATTGAAAAAATAAGTCATTTCTAAACAAAATATCGCAGGAGATACAGATAGTTTGGGAAATAAACACTAAAACAGAACCATCATTGGATTTAGTGTGGGATGCATTAAAAATCTATCTGAGAGGTGATGGTATATCACGATATTCTTACATAAGAAAGGAAAGGAAAGGAAAAGAAGAATGAGCTTATTGGAGACAGCATTAGGAGAGGCAGAAACAAAACTTGCAATATCAGGAAATCAATGTGACCTTGTAGATGTGTTACAGTTACAAGAACAGTACAATAATGAGGCAGAAGAACAAGCACAGAGAAATAATGAGTGCAAAATCAAGATGTTATTTTCTTAATGATAAATAACAAACTTTTAACCTATCAGCTAAGATGCAATCAAAATTATAATAGGATATGCTGTATTAGAGATCAGGATAATTTGCCTAGGTATTGTGCAAAAGTCATCTCAGTAATTGTTGAGGAATATTATTAGAATGTACTGTATATAAATCAGATATAGAGGCTAAGAGATCACACATTATTTAGAAAAAATTCAACTCTGAACATTAAACCAGGAGGATAGGGAATTTATGAACAAAGAAATCTCCCTTGAGGAGGTAAAAGAAGCAATACAGAGTTTACCTACTGGAAAGGAACCAGGCCCGGATGGGTTTTGTATTGAATTTTTCAAAAAGTTAGTACAAGGTATTCCCCAAAGATGCACAGACTGTTTAACTACATACGGGCTACAGAAAGATGGCCAGCATCATTCAATGATACTATAATTTCACTTATTTAAAAAAAAAGATAAAGATTTGGAACAGTGTAGCTCATATTGGCCGATTTCCCTCCTAAACTGTGACTACAGGATTTTAACAAAAGTTTTGGCACACATGTTATCTTTAATAATTGGTAAGATTATAGGAGAATAGAAAACATGATTTATTCCAGAAAAAAAAGACTCATTAATAACATTAGGAAAACTTGAGATATTATTAAACATGTTCCAGAAGATTCAGTATTCTTAGCATTAGACACAGAAAAAGCATTTGTCAGAGTGGATAAATATGGATTTTCAGGGCAATTTAATAAATGGATAGACTGGATTTATAACCAACCAAATGCTTGGGTAATGATCAATTGTAAGATAGCAAACAAATTCTCTCTGTCAAGAGGGATGAGATAGTGCTGCCCGCTGTCACCCTTGTTATTTGCATTATATATATAGAACCATTAGCTATAGCAATTCAAAAAAGTGCAAGTTTAGAGAGGGTAGTCTTTAATGGGGAGAAATATATCATTCTACATGGGTGATATTTTATTATACATATGAGCTGTTATGAATACAATTCCCAATCTTCTCTCATTAATTAGTCTTTATTGAAGTCTCGGGATATAAAATGAATTAGGCAAAGTATGAGGACTTATCATTGGATTTCACTTAATAGAGTTATAGCCATCTGTATAAGTTTGTAGAGATAAAATGTAATATTTGAGTGGTGGTTACATAGACATTAAGAAGATATCCAAACTAAACTAATGCTAACAATTTATAAAGGCATGGACAGATGGTCCCTTCTTCCACTATCATTACAAGGTAGAGTGAATACCGTAAGAATAAATATTTTGCCAAGGATCCTGTTCTATTTCCAAGCTTTACCTATTAGTCTAAAGAACAATTTTTGAGAAGTTTGAAAAAAAACTTTGTAAATTTTTGAGGTTGCAGAAAAGGCCAAGATTGACCCGGGAAAAGTTATTTAGTTTACAAGAGGTAGGGAGATTAAATCTACCAAACTTGTATTGGTATTGTTTGTTGGCTCGAGTGAAACCAGCCTTTAGCTGGATCAGAGACAAAGAGGCATCCCCATCTTGAGACACGATAGAAATCCAACTTAACCATGGTAAAAAATTTGTAACGTGGGACACATCAGACTTGCTCAGAATTCACTAAGACTACAGCAAAAGCATGGCAAAGCATATACATGCTGTTGGGATTTTAGAACACATTATAGGCATTGTCTCCTCTGTTTTATAACCCCAATTTACCTCTTTTGAACATGTCTTTAACCTGGATGCAGGGGAGCTTCTTATTCCTTAAACATTTGTACAGAAACAAATACTTTCTAACATATGAATAATTTTTAGATACCATTTTCTTCAGGCAGGCAATCTGTTAAAATATCTCCACATTAGAGAAATAAAAAAAAGTATAGAAAATCTGAAAGAACCTCCCCAGTCTCCAATGAAGTGCTTTTAGAGCATCTTAATTCCTCACAAAAATTAATTGAGAAAGTTTATAGATGCATAAGGGTTGTGACTGCAGTAGATATGTTGGGCCAGATATTCAAATCATAGCACAGTGCGTAAACCAGTAGCATGGGAATAGCGTGGGAATAGTGAGTGACCATATTCAAAGGACCTTTTAGAGCTCACAAAGTGCCTTAGCATGGGCAAACTGATAATGTATGCACGGGGCAAAGAGGGGGGCCTGCATACACGTGCAACGGGATATTCAAAGCTATAGCGCCACGCTAGGGCACATTACGTGACACCCAGCACGGCACTAGCTACCGCCTATAAAAGGCTGGTCTTAACCCAGGACAAATCAGTTAGGGAGAGGCCACAACAGGAAGTGGGAATGAGTGCTGTACCACTAGCAGTGATGCTGCCATTCATGGTAGCTGTAGTGGAGGAGGAGGAGGAGAAGAAGCAGGCCCAACATGGGCCACAACGCAGGGCAAGGAGATGGTATGCTGAAAACAGGTGGTACCAGCCTGGGGTCTTCTTTGAGACCCTGCCAGATGAGCATATCACTGGCCGCTACAGGATGGACAGGGGAATGTTGAGGCAGCTATGTGAACTCCTGCATGAGCAACTGCACCCCAACACCAGACGCAGCCATACCATGACAGTAGAGGAGAAGGTGACAGCAGTGATGTGCTTCCTAGCCACAGGGACATTTCAATGACCAATGGGGGACACCATTGGGGTAACGCAGTCTGCAACCTCACGCCTCCTGACCCAGTCCCTAGAGGCCCTGCTGCCACACGCTAGGGAGTTCATAGTATTCCCCAGCACAGCAGAAGAGTACAGAGAAACAATGCAGCAATTCCATCAAGTTGCACACCTACCAGCAGTACTGGGTGCCATTGACTGCACCCATGTACCCATCTGCGCACCACCTGGTGTTGGTAGTGATGTATACATAAACAGGAAGGGGTACCACTCCATCAATTGCCAGGTGGTGTGTAATGCAACTGGGCGCATCAGCAATGTCTATGCGCAATACCCCGGCAGTGCCCACGACACCTTCATCTGGCACCAGTCCCAGCTGTGCCAGGCATTTGAGGAGGGCAGATAGCCAGTGGGCACCTAGTCAGTGAGTAGCACCCCACCAGACACACACACCACAGCATGGACGGGGACAGGCATGTGAGGCTGGGAAGGGGTGTGGGAGGGAAACACAGGGATGCACAACAGAAACAGGCAGACAGCAGTTCAACACTAACAGGTTCATATCTCTCGACAGGGGACAGCACCTATCCCCTGCGACCCTGGCTGCTGTCACCGGTACCACAGCCAGCCACAGTAGCTGAAGAGCAGTATAATGAGGCACACGCCAGCACCAGGAACATCATAGAAAGGGTGTTTGGCATACTGAAGATGCACTTCTGATGCCTAGACACATCAGGCAGTGCCCTACAGTACAGGCCTCAGAAGGTATGCCGTATCTTCCTAGCCTGTTGCATGTTGCACAACATGGTGATGAACCATGGGATACAGGCACCTGTACCTGAGGAACAGGCCAACAGTGACCCAGAGCCAGCAGTCAGGGGGATAGTGGAGCAACTCAAGAGGAGGGATTGCATGGCCCGCAGGGCCTTAGAACACAGGCCAACATCATCAGAACACTGTCATAGGCCAGAGGGTGAGTACAGACTGCACAGCAACAAGAAACAGTACAATGTGTATGTTTTAATGCGCACAAACAACCACAACAGTGACAACACATAGCAGAGCAGGTGCACAAAACAGTGGATCATAATGCATGTGAGTGTGCGCAGTGCAATGTGAGGGGTGTGCAGGTCACACAGAGAGTGAACACACAGCCATGGCATGGTGGAGAAGTTGATGCCCAGTGTGTGGTGATAGTGTGAGGAGGGCCTCCATGGCTGTGCCAGTGGGGTGGTGCATGTAACGGAGTGTGGGTGTGTGCAAGACTGTGTGTGTGCATGTGTGTACCAGGATGTGGGTGTGCCAATGTGCCCACAGGGGTGGTGACTGTGCATGGGTGCAGGATGGCCATTCCAATCAACGGCAGCTACCACCATGAACACTGTGCATACCACAGGAGTGGGTCACAGACCCAGGAGTGCTCTGTGCAGAGGACACATTGGGGGAGGACCACGGAGAGGCAGGCAGGTTGGCCCGCCTGTTCCCCCATCGACTGGTGGAACCAGACAGGGTTGATGAACATCCACGGCAGCACTGGGTGACAGTGGATGTGCCTGATGTATATGAGCTGGAGCCAGTGGCAGCCCTGCAGCCACGGGTTCCATGTCTGTGGGCCTTGTGCCACAGTCACCCTGCCCCCCCTGCACATCCCGGTGACCACCTTGCACCCCATGCAGCACAGTGGTGAGGTCTACCACTGCAGTTGTGAGCCTGTTAAAGCCACAGTCCAGTGCAGCAACCACGCAGCCCACCCTGTCCTTGACACACTGTTCTGCACGGGCAAAGCCCAGGGACACAGACTCTCGCAGCAGTAAAAGCTTATGCCTGAGCTCCCACTGTAGGCCATGCAGATCCATCCGTGCCTCCTGCTGTGATGTCAGGGCAGCCTGAAGCAGTGGCAGGAACTCAGGGCATCCTGCAGGGGTGCAGCCCCCCCCAATGGCGGCTGGCACTGGGGCCTGCAACACAACCAGGTTGGGATGCTGGTGCACGGGCAGGATGTCCTGCTGCTGTACACCACTGGTGATGTTCAGTTGTTCCAGAGGGACCTGCCCCAAAACCTGTGGGGGACACCGCATGTCGAGTGGTGCACACACATCTCCCACAAGGCCACCCACCGGCTGCATGTGAGCACCCACGCCAGCAAGGTCAACCACCACCCTGGTGCCTGTGCCTCTGCCTGCGCCTAGCCTCAGCCTTGTACCCCACTCCACAGGCCCCTCCAAGGGCATGAGGTAGGAGCCCTCTGACACATCTATGTCATTGTCACTAGTAACAGTCAGTAGGATCACCAGCCCACCGCCTAGATCCTCAACCTGGGCATCCTCCATGGTGGCTCTGTAGTCAAGGTCTCCTCCTCAAGCAGGGCCCCCCTTCCCTGTCAGCTGTATAAGTCCCTCGTGTGAGTGCCACATATGGGGTGGCCCTGGATTACGCATCCACCACCCAGGCCAGATGCCAATGGCTGGATGTCCTCCACCACCTCCTCCTCCTTCTGTCCCGAGGCAGCCATCCCAGCATGTTCATAGTGCACTGCTGGTCCTGCACATGCTGTTGTGGATGAAAACAGGACAGGGTCATTCACCCATACATGCAATGTTTGCCCCACCACCACCACCACTGCCGCCACCTGAACATGCACACCCTAGGACATGTGCCACCCACTGTGGACATGCACACCCCACACACCACCCCCATGGCAATATCATGTGGCCACATGCACTCAACCCCACCATAGTGTGCCTGCATACCCGCCCCTTGTGCATAGTATGCATAGCAAGGTATCCCCACAGTGCACCCCAGGCTCAGCCCCAACACTAACACCCTGTGCCACCACACCATGCAGGTTACACACATGCAGGTACAGACCTGCCCTGGACGGTGTGAGAGGCGTCTAATGTCCACCACTTAGGTCACCAGTGCCAGCCACTAGGTGCAGTGTTGATGCCACCACAGCCATGAGTGGGTTCCCCTCCTGCTGCTGTGCTGGTTGAGGTCCACCACCAGTCCTCATTCTCTCACAAAGCTGCTGTGCCTCCTCCTCTTTTGCCCTGAGCAGCACGTCACTCCACCACTTGTGCACTGTCTCTGTAGGCCTGCCATGACCACCAACTGTATTTACCCCAGCGGTGACCTCCTCTCAAGCATGGTGCACCACTGCATCCATGGCCTTGTGTTGCTTCAGAATCTGCTTCCTCTCCTTGACGCCATGCACCATCGTTCTCAGTTCCTCCTGCGAGAATTGATGGGCACGTATCCACTCTGGCCGTGCTGCACCACTTATGGGAGAGATGGAAAGGGACATGTGTCAACAGCTAGTGCATGCCTGAGTTGAGTCGTGCATGTGCAATGGCATGTGCATGCCACCACCTATTGTGGTATATGTTGCATGGATCTGGCACTGGCCGGCATGTGCTGCGGCAACCCCTGGGTACACTGTGCCACTGCATGGCTGTCAGTGTCCGGACAGCATGTACTGGACCCACAAGAGCACCGCCATCAGCCATGGCTGACATGTGCACCCCAGGACGGGTCCACCCCAATGGAGGCTGCCTCACACTGTACTGTGCTCCCCAAGTGGACATGGGCACTGCACATAGGGTCACTTTGTCACCTTTCACATGGTCCTCTGCCCTCCTAGTCCATCACTCTGCTCTAACACTTGGGTCCTCTTCACTTGCACTCCTATTCCCCACCTCTCTCTACATTATGCGCTTGATATCTTCTATCTGGTATGCCTACCCTCTCCCTAACATTTCCCACTACAAAATGCACAGTTTTAGGGCTTGGATCCAGCACAAGTTCATTATCCATGACTCCTTGTAGTTCTATGTTCAATGTATATTACCAGTAAATGTGCATTTTTACTATAATAGCAGCTATTTTTACTGTTTGTACTATTGTAACTTGTCTTTCTGTATTATTACTGTAGGCCCGCAGGTCCACCTTGTAAATGAGCTTGCTCAATGGTGCCCGCCTGGATAAATAAAGATATTGATTGATTGATTGATTGGGTGAGGACACAGGGACTGGCATGCAACAGGAGGCTACCAGGCACAGGCCACACGGAGACCTCAGCAACACACTGCTGGGACCCTGTAACCCCTGTTCCATAGCTGTGTACCACTGATTGGGAATTTGTGAACCTGCACGTCCCACAGCCAGGGCAGCAACAGAAGTGCCATGAACCCCATGCCAGCCACAGTTGTGCTGCACACCTGCAATCCACGGTGGTGCCCCCCACACCTGCCTGTCTCCCACAGTACTGCAGGTGGTCCCACCTGGCGCAGGCTGACGCAGAGGCATGGTCACAGCACTAGGTCAGGTGTGTTGAACTGCCATCATTCTGTCCCTGTGCACCATTGCTCAGCACAGTGCATGCCTGTGGTCCTGTGGTGGGTGGACCTGTCCCCAGCTGGTACAGTTATGTACAGCTGGTACGCACTGCATATGCCCCAACCCTTACCAGTACCATTACAACACCTGTCCAGCAGTGATACTGACCTTCCACTTGCTGCTCTCCCTCCTGTTGCATGTCTTCATCAGTGTTGTGCTCTGTACTGCAGTGACTGCTCTATGCTGCTTTCCCACAACACAACACCGGTGGAGCATTGATTTCCCTTTTATAGCCCAGCCGGGCAGTCCAGCCTGTTATTCATGCAAATCATTGGATAATGAGATGCAAATCACAGTGTTTGCATGGTGCATGCACAAGTGGCTTAATTTGCATAGTTCTGTTGAATATGGGCCTGATTAGCACCGGGCCAACAGGTTAGCACCATGCAAATGGCAGCGCCGGGCAATGGGGTGGCCAATGCCATGCTGTCCTGTTTGCACGGTGCTATGTGGCATAGCGCAGTGCCCACACATGCCCATGAGGCCCCGTGTCCACACTAGCGGGCAGTCATAGTGTGGCATAGTGCAGCAAACACAGCACGGAACAAAGCGCATGCATAGTTGTGGCCAGTGGTCGCGCGGGGTCATGCACGCGCTGGGCTGATTCTGTAGCCTGCATACGCCACATGCAGAGTAGCGCCAGCATTTTGAGGAGGCAGCAGACAGAGCTGCATCTTCTTTGGTGTGGTACTGGTGCCAGTCACAGACACACAAAGTGGTGATGCTGGGGGTAGGCAGTAGCGAGTAGTGGTGCTCCAGGACAGGCCTTGGGGGGAGGTTGAAACAGCAAACCTCATTGAGCTGGTACAGAAAAGGCACAGGAGGCTCTTTGGGGAGGTCTGGTAGGGTGACCTCCCACGCATGCAGATGTGGGCCACAGTGGCAAGGAAGCTGTGTGCCCTCATGGGCATCATCCGTAATGCCGAAAAGTGCAGGCACCAGTACACAGACCTGCGACGGCAGCAGTGTCATCAGCTGGAGCGCTACAAGCACATGGTGTACGACAGCAATGTGCCTGTGCCAGGTAAGTGGCAATGCACATTGACACCTGCTCCCATGTGTGTTTTGGGCAGCACCAGTGCCCGTGCGTGCATGTGTGTGTGTGTGTGTGTGTGTGTGTGTAACTGTGTGTCTGTTTGTCAGTGTGTCTGTGTATGTGCGCACATATGTGTGCCACCATGCATGGTGCTTGCATGCATGGGGCTGGGGCGGTACTTCACATGATGGCACCCTAGGGGGCATCCTGGTACAGGGTGTGTGGTGGTGCAAACAATAGGGGCACGGTGCATGCTGTGGCCATGGGGGTGTCACGGGTGTGAGTGTCTGCTTGGGACATGGTTTGTGGTGGGTTCTGGTGCAGCACCATGGTGGAGGGGACCTGTTCCTGGGAGCCGGCCCACCATCACACACGGGTGAGTGGACCATCGCACAACTGCTGCGACCAGCACTGTCACACCATGGCGCCCCCTTGATGACATGTCACCTGTGCCTGGCTAGTGTTCCATAGGCCAAGATGTACTCTGTGTGGGTGTCCTGCATGTTCAGCCACTGACCCTGGGTGTCCCTCTGTGTGCAGTGTTGTTGGGGTTGCATGTGCATCTTGCCGTGCTGCACGTGGTGTATGCTGTGTCAGTCACTAATGCCATTGTTTCACTTTTTCTCTGTAGAGCGGATCGAGCAGCCCAGGACCGGAGACAGTAGCCAGGTCATGGATCAGGAGCAGCAGAGGAGCAGCCCGAGGGTGCCATGCATGCTGCAGCGGGTGCAGGATAGTAGCCCTGAGAGCAGGGGCCTGTTGCGTGAGTATCCATCCTTTTTACTGTGTGCTGTTACACTGTGCTGTGTGTCTTAGTGTGTGTCCAGCCAGTGCCTGGTCCGGTGGCATGGCTGTGATGGGCATTGGGCCAGTGGCACTGTGCTGTGCTGCACACCTGTGTTGCACACCACTGCCAGGTGCTGGCTGTGCATCTGCTGTGCCCTGGGGGGGCTCTGGGGCACTGTTGGCTTGCATGACTGTGGGGTGCCGGTTGGTGGTGGGGCCTGGTGGTGGGTGTTCGGTGGGGCACACATGCTGTCAGTTGCCATGACCACCTCTGTGGTGCAGTGTGCTCCATCCCTCTGCCCCCCCACCACCCGCATGTGCATGGGCGGCATTACCTTCACTGGATGGGACTTCATTGGGCTGCACACATGCCTGTTGTTGCTGCAGGACACCCCGCACCAGGACTCCCAGGCATACCTCTCCTCTTAATGTCCACCTACTGTGGTTCATTGCCTGTCATACTGTGGTACTTATTGGCAGTTTGCAGCTCATATACTGGGATACCTACCTGTGCTGCTCATGTCACAGGTACCCTGATGCATGTCTGTTCCGAGTGTCCATTGTTCCATTGCTGTTATACTAGGTGCATCATTTAATATGGGTCGTTGCTTCATACTGTTGCCTGGGCTGTGGTACCTATCCTCACAGGGTGGTACAGGGAATGTTTGACCTGGTGATCGGGGAATATTCCATGTACTGTAGTACAGTTGTAAGGTATGCATTCAGGGGCCTTGCATGGTGGCATGCATCGGACCATCCCTGCCACCGCCTGCGCCCTGTGTACCTGTCATTCCCTATTCTGGGTTGCTCATTGGCAGGCCACTGTCACGGTCCGGTGCTGCTCCGGCACACCCTTCTGTTGCTGTTGTTGTGTTCTGCTTTATGATACATTGTACCATCTGTCATTGGGCAGCATGTCCCAACGTGTGGGTGCCCTTAGGCGTGTTGTGGCGTGGCCCTTGCACACAGCTCTCTGGTGGTTCAGCAGTGTGTATGCCCTGTCTGGCTGTGTGCAGTGCTGGGGTAGGCAGAGCCACCTGTGCCATGGTGCTGTCCGTCTTCTCATCGCCATGTTTCCTGCAGTTTGGGTTGGTGCCTGTACCACCCTGTCCTGCTGTGTGGGCACCTTCTGGGTTGACCTACCAGTGTGGCACTCACCTCCACTCAGGACTGTTCATTGGGACATGCTGTCCATCACTGTAGGGCCACCTGTGGCTGATGTATAACTCCTGGCTGGTGTCCCATCCTCACATGCACCCCCTTCCTCTTGTAGGTCCACTCCAATCCTCCTTGTGGGCAACACGGCTGGAGGTGTCTGAAGGTTCTGAGGACCTCCTGAGATGACTCATGCAACAGCAGCGCACCATCATCGAGCAGCAGGCAGTGCTCATTTCGGAGAAGAGGAGGGTAGCCACAATACTGGAGGCACGACTGCCTGCAACTCCAGGATCCCAGCCATGATGCATTCCTGTAGCCACCGTCTGATCTGCCCCTCCCCCCTTTCCTGGACTGTATTGCTGTTTACTGGACTCTTACCCCATTGTATGTGTCCACGTCCCTGTCCCCTCCTGTTCCGTTGCATTCCAGTTTGGTTTCTTTTCCTGTGCCTGTGTTATCCATATCCCATCCCCTTGTTTATGCAATTCACATTGTTCATTTTCTGTAGTTAGTCTGTTTTGTAGTGGTAGTGGTAGCATTAGTGTTCGTCATATTAGTAGTCATAGTAGTGATTGTAGTGGTCGTCGTAGTTCCTGTTGTATATAGTGTTTGCCATTGTAGTGGTGCGTGCTGTAGGTTTCCTTTTATGTGTTTGCGTTCTGTGTTTCATTACATAGCTTTAGTTTTGTTTTGTATTGTTGTTATATACCTGTTTCCTCTATCGTACATTTGTCACATTTTACTTTTCTTTCACAAATTTGCACTGTGTCCTGTGTAATTTATGGGTGCATGGATTTTACAACAGGGTTGTTCTGTTATTTGGCCCTGCCTCTGGGTCCTGGTGCCCTCTGGCCAGTCCCCTGGCTGGGTGTGTTTCAGAGCATGGGTTCTGCACTGCTGTCTGCTCCTGGGCTCCTTTTCCAGCCTGTGTTCCTTTGCCTGTGGTCCAGGACATGGCTGCTCCATCTGCACTGTCTTCCTGTGGGTGTTGCACTGCCTGGGTAGACTTTTCAGTGCTGTCTTTTTTGCTCTAGTCAGTGCTCTCCTACTCAAGGGCAATGTTTGCACTGCACTGCCGGCCCAGTTTGCCTGTCTTCCTTTGCTTGTTATATTCAGCTGGTTTAGCACCGGGCTATTCCTTTTGAATATGGCTACCTTTTTGGCCTGGGCTATGTTTGCATGCCAGGCAGGGCTAACCTGTACCCGGGTCAATGTTTTGAATATCTGGCCCATCATCTCTTAAAAGAGCTTGGGATAAGGACATGGAAGCAATACTTACAGATCCTCAGTGGGCAAAAGCTTTAGCAGCCCTCTCAGCAATCTCTCAGAATAATAAACTTAAACAAATACAATTCAATATACAGTAGCCCCTCACTATAACAAATGGCTTGGGAGCCATGTCAACTGTTCATTATAGATCTCTGTTCATTACAATGAGGGATGCTACTTTACACTGCAGTCGGCTGGTGCACATGTCATTTACACTACTGTAGTTTATTTCAGCCTTTCCCACTGTGGACATTCATTATATATTACATATTATGAGCTACCAATGAAATTAATTCAGATCTAATACAGACTGCATTCATCGCATTTTAGAAAGACGCCCCCATCCCAAACTTACAGATTCACTTACAGCTGTGACACAGGCATAAGGGGTCCAGAAGGGAGGGCACCACTTCTGAGGTGTTGCTGTGCTGGGGCTCACTGCTGTCCCTAATGACTCACTTGCACTCACCACCACAGCCCAACTGCCACAGACAAGGGCATTGTAATTTAAATACTGTACAGTACATAAAATGGAGCTGCAAATGCTCATGACTGGCAAACTTGGTCAGGACTGCTGCTGCTGGGTCCTGCTCCCAACTACTGGACACTGCTGAGGGGAAGGCGGGGGGTCGACAAGACTATCACTACCAACCACTAAAGGGAAGGATTGCAGCCAGAGTGAATGGACCTGCTTCTCACAGTTACTCCATTTATCCATCTCCTTGTTGCTCTCTCCAAATTTCAGGTGAACAGCTTAAATATCGGCAGCCACAAGAGGCATTTGTTATACCCAAAATTCACTATAGCAGGGTTCGCTATAGTGAGGGGTTACTGTAGTACACAGAGTATACTACACACTGGTGAGACTAAATATGTTTAATGCTGCTATTTCTGATGGTTGCTCTTGTTGTCAAATGAATAGAGAGACTCTGTTGCATATGTTTGAAACATGTTATTTTTTAACTACATATTGGCAAACAAATTTACAACTACTATCTGAAGTGATAAGGATTAACTTTCCATTTGATCCAGGAATAATCTTGTTTGGGATTATCAAAAACATGGAATTTACAGAAAACAAGGGATAGTCTGGCAAACCTCATTTTAGGTAAATGATAAAGAAAATTGATACTCCAACTTTGGGAGGATCCAAATTCCCCAGTATTTAAGAATTTATTAAATATGATGATCAATTCAGCAAAAATTGCAATGACACACAATAACATGTCTGGAGAATTAATTAGATTTGAAGAATTATGGCTACCATTTTTGGAATGCCTACAGAGGAGAGCATGAAAGATGTGTTACTATTAGCTATAGATTATTTCTTAGGGTGGAGCCCCCTTGACCATATGAACTACACCAGTATGGCTGGGCCGTGATGAGTTCATATATTACAGAAGCTGGGGTTGGGTGATGGTTCCTAGAGAATCTTAGATCTTCATGCAATGTTAGCTGATATCTCTGAGCCTAAAAAAAAAGAAAAGAATGAAAAAAATAACACCTCAAACTGTAAACTTACTAAAGGTGATATGAAATGCTCCTGTCAAGACTTACTGTCCTGACAAGACAACATTCTACCTGTACACATTGTTGTTCATAGCTAAATTTACTTCTCATATAATTTACTGTTCTAACTCCACAGCATCATTGATCTCTGCTGAAGTGACTTCCCATCTAAGAAAACATGTTAAAGTCATTGCCAGGATTTGAACCATGTCTCTTGTAGGGAATATACTGTAATATACAGTACTATGATTTTATCTGATTTTGAACTGCTGATCCTTTGCCCACTAAGCAAACACACATTCAATGTTTCATGGAGCTACAGGGGAAACAAAATTACAATTCCTGCAGTGCAGAGTTAAGTTACAAACTATAAAGTAGGTGATTAGGATTATGGGGATTATAAATTACAAATTATGGAAAAGCTGGAGTAGTCCTGACAGGAACACTTCATGTCACCTCAACTTCGTAGTAGTGACATGAAATGTTCCTATCAGACCTTTCTGTCCTGACAAAACAACGTTTTACCTGCACAAATAATTGTTCTTTGTTAAATTTACTTCTCATATAATTTACTATTCAGAATCCACACTGCCATGGATTGCCACTCAAGTGAGTTTCAATCTTAATTTTGTCATTATTTTTTAATTTATTTTAATGCAAGAACACATTACATATACAGTTTATCATAAAATTAAGTCATGGCAAAAACTCTTTATTATAAATATAAAACCCAGAACATGAAAATATCTATAATAAGACAGCATATCAAAGTAAGGCATAGTGAAGCATATAAATTAACACATAGTGTTTTAATCATATATAGTGAATTTATTGTACAGTAAGGATTGGATAAACACAATTAACAATCTTCTGTCCAAGAGAAAAATGGTCCTAAAACATTTTCAGATTTAGCATACAAGTTATTTACAATATGACACATTCCTTCATTTAATGATAAGCATGTCATATATTTAATCCATTTTTCTATTGCACGTGAATATTTCTCTGTCCACTGCTCAAAAGTATTCTTTTGAGGCCCAATGCAGCAAGAAGAAAAATTTCTTCTCACTGTAGTCTAAATTAAATAGGGTGGTTGTGTTTTCAAGTATAATCTTTGATCTTGGGATCATTTCTGACATCCTGGACCCAATTCTTAAAGCTCCCAGAATGGTGCAAGGGGCTTGTGCCACAAGGAATGGCACAAAGTGCCCCATGCACCAAAAGATGCACTTGGAGCAATTCTCAAACACAGACTGTGTGAACCACAGACTGCATGCACCAAAGGGGACTTAACACCATCCTTGTGGCACAAAGTGGGCTGCAGCAAGGAGATAGGGGGTGTTTGGCAGACACAAGCTGTCATATCCCCTAATTTGGGATTCTCTAAACCCTTCCAGAGGGTAAAATTCTAACCACCCTTAGACCAGCCAGGGCTGGTCTAAGGGTACTTAGAATTTCATCCTCTGGGAAGGTTACAGCACTTTTGCCACTCTCAGAGACCTCCCTGGTTGGGAGGGAATACATGTCATGGTGCCCCCATCCCAGATTTCCTTTTATTAAAACAAACATGTCTCTAGTGGCCTAGTGAACCCACCCAACCTGATCCCTTTTTATTATAATAAACATGTCCTTGGTGGTCTTTTGGATCCCCCCAGACCCGCTCCCCTTGTATTCAAATAACCACAATCCTGGTGGTCTAGCAGATCCCCCCAGCCCTGATCCCCTTCCTATTAAACTTGATCTAATCCCTGGTGGTCTAGTGGACCCCCCTCCCTATCCTCAATCTTCCATATAAATATTTATATATATTTCCATGGTGGTCTAACAGACCCCCACCCTGGCAGGCAGTGCCACACCTCCCTGGCCACTCTGTCCCATCCCCGAGCCAGCAACTGGCACAGCTGTACACTCACCACCATGGCTGGCCACCAACTGAGCTGTCAAGGAGCGCATAATGTATACAGTAAGTGCTCATTAATTGACAGCTCCAAGAGTGAAAGCCCACTGCTGCTTGTTATAGTAAAACCAGCAGATCACATGATCTGCTGGTTTTGCTATAGCAAGCAGCTGTAGGCTTTCATTCATAAGTATACAGTCGGCTGTGGAGGAAGGAGGATTGTGCCAGACTGGCAGTGATCTGTCTGTAAATATGGTGATTTGGGTTCTTTGGGGGAGGCACGTGCATTGTTGGAGGGGTGCTGAGTGATAACATGGTGTTATGGGGGGGTCTGTCAATTCTACTGGCTGCCTGATGACCTGCCACTTTCTAACATGGAGGCCGGCCGTGGTGGCAGGTGGGTTGTGCTGGTCCCCATTCAAACCTTTTTTATTCTGCTGATGGAGTAACAAATTGTGGGTGCTGAGTGGGTGGTAGGGTGCTATGTGCTGACTGATACAGGGGGGACTGTATTGTGTGTTTGGGGGCTGGGGAGGTGATTTGCTATTGTCATGTTGGGATGTGCCGCATAGGAATATTTGGCCCAATATTCGGCCGAATATTCAAAATAAGGTATTTGCACAGCCCTACAAAACAGACAGCAGCAGCTGACTTAAGAATTATTACACCAGGAATGAGCATTACAACTTCTCAATCTGCAGTATAAATGCATACATGACAGAGTAGCGCATCATCAGAATGTATAATCATATAGGACATAATATACTGGGTGACAATAGCACTTTAGTAAGCATTGCAACTTGAGAAATAGACTTCCTGACCAGAACAAATTTTACAGAGTGGATGAGGTGAATGCCCTGAAACAGTTTTTCTTTTCAACTTTTTTAAAAATAGCCTGTTCATTGTTATCTTTTTCACTTGATCTGCTGGTTTTACTATGCTAGTACATAGCAGTCTCATTCATTACAAGGCGCTCGGCCGTGGAGGAGGGAGGGTTGTGCTGGCGCTGGGCTTCCATTATTTTCAGAAGGGTAATTGGGTTCTGGGGGGGAATATGGTGCTGCCAGGGTGGGGAGGAAGCATATTATGCATGAGATTAAACAGACAAGAGGGTGGCTGACTGTGGAGGTGGGCAAGTTGTGCCAGTCACCCATCAGGGATTTATTTTTTATTATAACAAATTGCCACGGTTTCTGGGAAGGGGGGCCTCTGCTAGAGGATTGGGATAGATGGGGTTACATGGCTGAACTTGTTTTTTTGAGGAGGGGCTGCAGAGGAGGGTTGGGGATATTTTTTTGTGGGTGAAATTTCACTTTCCAGGAAATATTTATTGAAATGCGCAAAATATTTCACGTAACAAAATTTTGCAGTTTCACACATGTCTAGCCACTAGCTCTCTTTGCAGCTCTATTAATATCCTTGAGTGTATGCCATCTGGCCCCATTGCTTTGTCCACTTTCAATTTTGTGAACTCCTCCCAGACTCTCTCTCCACTGTGAATGGACTTGTGTTTACCTCTCCCTCCCCCTTTCTGTCTGCTACCCAGCTGTGATGTCTGACCATCACTCTCTTTAGTGACTACTGAACAGAAGTATTTGTTCAGTGTTTCTGCCTTTTCCATGTCTCCCTCCTTGCACTTCCCTGTATCCCCTTTGAGCCTTACAATCCCCCTCGTCTTCCTTCTTTTGCTAATGTACCTATAGAATGCCTTGTCCCCTTTCTTCATTGTCAGCTCTAAGCTTTCTTCACTCTGCACCTTTGTTCTCCTAACGGTCTTCCCTGCTTCCCTTAGATTCCTTAGGTACACCTCCCTGTCCTCCTCCTCCCTTTGAGTCACCTTATATTTCCTGAAACCTGCCCTTTTGGCCCTTACTTTGTCTGTCACCTCTCTTGAGAACCACAGTGGTTTCCTTCTTCTCTTGCCCTTATTTGCCAAGCTGATCCATTCATTCATCACCTCACCTATGGCTCCCTTTAGTTGTTCCAACTGCTCAACTCCCCTCCTGTCTCCCTTCTCACCAACACCTATTTGATACAACTCCCCATTTTAGCAAAATCCACCATCTTAAAATCTAAGACCTTTGCCTTCATGTGACTAGACTTTATTTTGGTCCCTATGCTATACCACACTATGTGTTGGTCACTGGACCCCAGTTGAACTTTCACCTGGATGTTTGTGATTCTGTCCCCATAGGGCAGTACTACAATATGTTCAGAATCACCCCTTCTCTGTTGAAATCAATCACTAGCTGTATTATGCATGCCCCCTGTAAGGAATCCAGGATGTCTCTGCTCCTGGTTGAAGCAACTGCTGGAATAGCCCAGTCCACATCTGGGATATTGAAATCACTCAGCATTAATACCTCACCTTTTGCTGCCATCACTTGAATTTGATCCCCTAGATCCTTATCCAACTCCTCCCACTGTGCTGGAGGCCTGTAGATCACCCTTGCTCAGATTGCTGTGCCATTGCCTGGCTCAAAGGTGACCCAACAGCGCCTCAACCTCCTCCTGTCTACCCAGTACCCCATTGCCTTTATACCCTCCCAAATGTACATGGCCACCCCTCCCTCTTTTCTACACCCTCATCCTTCCTGAACAAAGTATACCCTGGTACATTAACATCCCAATCAGGATTTGTGATGTACCAGGTCTCTGTTATTGCTGCTATGTCCAGGTCTGCCTCTACTAACAATGCTTCTAGGTCTGGTATTTTAGTCCCATGGATGTGATCATTTGTAACCATGGTGTTCCATGTTTTGCTGCTTATCTGCTCTTCACTCACACCTTTGCTCCTCTGTTTTTGTTCCTCCTTCCCCCATTTTATCTTTGTGCTGCCTTCCTACATCTGCCTTTCCATCTTTGTCTGATTTAGGTGACACTGTCTACATTTTGACTACCTGCTCCTCATTTCTGGCTTCTCTTTCTTGTGGGGTTGGGCTGCTAGAGTCTCCCTGTTCCTGTTGCCCCCCCCTTGGCTGTTTAAATGCTTGGGAAGGAAGCCGTTCATTTAGGGCTGCTTTCCCCTTCCTGGAAAGATGCAGCCCGTCACTCGAGTACAGGCCCACATCTTTTCAGGTGGGTTCCCAGTCCCCAGTGAAGCCATACCATTTCTTGTTGCACCAGCCCTTGAACCATGTGATGAAGCTTCTGATATGGAGATTCCAATCCTCCCCCTTGCTGTGGACCAGAAGCACCTCCAGAAATGTCATGGAGCTCACTACCTTTCCCAGCTGCCCTTGCAACTCTTAGAAATCCTCCTGCACCTGCTCCTTGCTTGTCCTGCTCTTGGATAGCTCATTCATTCCCAGGTGTACAATGACCTCCACCCTCCCTCTCCTTGCCACTGACTTAGTGATCTTCTGAATCCACACACCCTCCCTCTGAGTTGTTCCTGCTGGGAGACACTTAACCTCCCTTTCCTCTCTGCTGTCCTTACCCAGATCCATTCCCCAGACAATCAAGTCCCCCATCAGGAGAACCTTCTTCTTCACCTGGGGTCCTCTTCCTCCTCCCACAGGGTCTCCCTTCTGGAGGACCCACACATCCTCCTTGGTCACAGCCTTGGGTTCTCTTGCAGGACTCTTTCACTCTGCCAAGACCTTGTAGGAGTTCTTAATCTCAACTGGATGGTGGATGTGTCTCTGCCCCCACCTCACTGAACCTCTCTGAGCCTACCATAATCCATCCTGCCATCTGCTTGGGCAGCCATTGTGGCAATGGATGGTAATATGGTCGCCTCTGGGTGGGGATGAAGTTTGCCAATATTCCTGCCAACTTGGCCCGAAGACTGGCCACCTCCACCATCAGTCCAGAGAGGTGCCTGCATAAGAGGCAGCACTGCAGTACCCAGAACGTCCACTTGAAGACTGCTGCTCTGCACCCTGTGCACTGCACCACTCCCTGCATTATCTCCTTTTAATTTATCTGTATTCCCTCCTCAATACTATCTAAATCCTCCTGCTGATATTTTTAGCCTCTCAGTTTGATTTGTTTAAACTTTTTTGTTTTGTTTTTCCTCTTCCTCTTTTGCTTTCTCTTTCTCATCTCCTCCCCTTCTTTGGACTAGTACTTCCTGGTAGTTGCAACTAGTTTTTCTCCACCCAGATAGTACTTCATTTTTTGGGTTGCTTCTTCCTAGGTGCATGATTTTGCTCTCTTTGGTGTTGAATTTCGGCTGCCACACTCTGGACCATTCCTCCAGTTTTTTTAGATCTGATTCCATTTTCTTTATTCCCTCTAGGGAGTCCAGCTTGTTGCATACCTTGGTGTCATCTGCAAGCAGACACACCTTTTCCTCGAGCCCATTTGCAATGTTGGCTATGAATAGTAGAGCCCCAACACTGAGCCCAGGGATACCCATCTGGTTACCTCTTCCACTTTTGATAATCTGCCATTTACCTCACACTTTGTGTTCTCCCATGCAGCCAATTTTTCACCCAGTCTGCCATCTTCTGTCCCACCCCCATGCAGTCTAGCTTCTTTACCAACCTTCTGTGTGGAACAGAGTCAAAGGTCTTGCTAAAGTCCAGGTAGACCAAATCAACTGCTCGCCCTTATTAACTGTCTTAGTAACCTAGTCGAAGAATTCGATCAGGTTTGTTTGGCAAGACCTCCCTGCCATGAACCCATGGAGCTTACAATCCTGCTGACCACCAGATTCCAGGAATGTTAATATTCTCTGCTTGAGTAAGGATTCCATCAATTTTCCTATGACTGAAGTGAGACTCATTGGGTGGTAGTTCCCTGCCTGCTCCCTGCTCCCAGATTTATGAAGCCTTACAATTCCTTCTTAAAATGTATTTATTGAAATGTTTTATTTATTTATTGAAATGTTTTACCAGGAAGGCACACTGAGCAACAAGTTGCTTATCTCCTGGTGTGATCTGGGGGGGAAGGGGTACAATAGGACTGAAACATTAAACATTCAAGTTACAAGATCAACATTAACATACATTTTTAAGACTGATGTTGCAAGCAGTGGTACAACAGTGTTGTGCACAATAGATGGAAAGAGTAGTCAATAATGAGTGCCGGGTTAATAAGTAAACAAGTGCTTATGTAAAAGTAAAAAAAGGGGCAGGAAGACGGGGGAGGGGGAAGAGTCATGTTCAAGTTACACTCAAGTTACAAGATCAACATTAACATACAGTTGCAAGGCAGGTGTTATAAACAGTGTTAAAACAGAGTTGTGCATAATATGTAGAAAAAGTGAATCAATATTAAGTGCCATGTTAGTAAGTAACAAGTGCTCACATGTAAGAAAAGGGCAAAAGGAGAGTGAGGGGGGAGGTGGAGGGATGTAGGGGAGGGGAGTAGATGAGGGCTACAAGTCCCTGGGGGGGTAGGAGAGGGACCCATATAGAGCATTTGGCATCCCTTACGTTCTGTGAGAGATCAAGGGAGGCCAGTGGGGGGAGCAGTTTGGAGGAAGGGGAGGAGAGCTAGAAATTAGTTAGGTGCTGGTAAGGGGGTAGGGTTTATCCAGGACCTATAGGAGGGAATTAGGGAGTGACATGGCAGGAAGAGCTAGGCATAAGATAATTCTTGAGGGCAGAGCTGATGGAGTAGGCAGAGGATGCGTGCCGGATTTGAGGGGGGAGTGAATTCTAAACTTTTGGGAGGCAGTGAGAGTAAGCAGATTGGCCAATTAAGGTGGATTTGCAGGGGACTACCAGGGTTTGGGAGTTGGTTGATCTAAGGGAATGGGAGGATGTGGGGGTTGTTTTAAAGGAAGCGGTTAAGTAGGAAGGGAGCTCACCTAACCAGTGCTTGGAGGTGAATTTAGCACAGTGGGATAGTCACCTATTTGTAAGGGGGGGAAGGATAGGGCATGATAAAGATCTCAATGGTTGGTGCGAGGGAGTGCATCCAGGGCAAAGTGGCAGAAGGAATTGAAGAGGGTGTCCAATCTGGCATGGGAGGACTTAGGGGCAGCACCATAAACTAAGTCGCAATAGTCAAAAATTGACAGAATCATCTTCTGAACAGGCTCATGCCTAGCTGTAGGAGGGATGCAACTGTGGTTCCTGAAAAGAGTACCAAGCTTGGGGTGCAGTTTTTTCTGGATGGCATCAATATGTCCAGAGAAGTTTAGGTGTTGGTCCAACCAGACACCTAAGTACCTGAAGGAGGATGTACCCTCAAGTAAAGTCCCATCAAGGGTGTGGAAAGTTGGTAGGGAGGGAATTCTAAAGAGTCTCTGCCTTGTGCCAAAAGTCATGGAGACAGTCTTCTTGGCATTAAGGAAAAGTTGATGGTTAGCAAACCAGAGCTGAACCTTGTCAAAATCTCACTGTAAGCTGGTTGTAACCTCAGCAGGACAGGAGCCAGATGCATTAATAACTGTATCATCGGCATACATATGTATAGCGGTGGGGGGACAAACAGAGGGAAGGTCATTTAAGAAGATGGAGAATAGGAGGGTCCCTAATACACAGCCTTGGGGACACCAGTGCTAATTGGGAGGGGAGGTGAAATGGCATCCAAGATCTTAACTGATTGGGCTCTGCCAATAAAGTAAGCTTTGAACCAGTTTGTGGTAGATGGAGATAGGCCAGCTGCTGGGAGTGAGTTGAGGAGAAGTGAGTGAGAGACGGTGTTGAAGGCCTTGGCAAGGTCGACAAAAATGGCAGAACTAATTTGGCTATTGTCCATCTTGGTCAGGATGGAGTCTGTGAGCTGCAAGAGAGAGGTAGTAGTTGAGTGTTTTTTCCTGAAACCAGACTGGAAAGGGGTGAAAAAGGAGGTGTCAGATAGAAAAGAGGTAAGTTGGGAGACAACAATGTGTTCTTGAAGCTTGGCAAGGGTAAGGAGGAGAAAAATGAGGCGATAGTTGCCAGGGTATGAAGGGTCACTCCCTTTGGGTAGAGGGAAGACCACTGCATGTTTCCATGAAGAGGGCACTGAGACAGTAGAGAAAGAGAGATTTAGGATTAATGAGAGGGTGTAGGCAATGGCCCGGAGTTGAGAGGAAGAGGAGTTTTGGGTCAAGGTAATCTGAAGGGGCACCTTTAGAGGGGATGATGGTGAGGAGGGCACTTAGGGCATCGTTTGGGGTTACAGAAGTGAAAGAGTAGGGGAGGTGGGAGGGTGGTGGATGGGGCACACCAGTAGATGGTAGGAAGGGTGATGGGTAAGAAGGGAGGATTTCAGTAGCTCAGTGGTGCAGGAGGTATAGCAGGAGTTAAATACTGTTGCTACAGCTGGTGGGTCAGACACTAGTGAGCTCTTTACTATAAGTACAGGGGGGATGGGTGGGATGATTGGGTAAATAGGGCATTGACCACCTTCCAGAACTTAGAAGGAGAATTTATGTTGGTGATGAAGGCAGATTTGAAATATTCAGACTTGGCTAACCTTGTAACCCTGGTGCAAGCATTTTGGAGCATGTGGAAGTTTGCAAGGTCACTAGGATGTTGTGTGGCTTTATGGGGCTTCCAGGCCCAATCTTTAGCCCTGAGACAGGCCAGAACATCAGGGGTTATCCAAGGTAAGTCGTTACCTCTGACTCTGGTATGTTTTATTGGGGCAAAGGTGTACCAGCTCATTAGAAAGATTACTTTGAAGTAGGTAAGGGCCTTATCAACTGAGAGAAAGGAGGTTGGGGGGACCAGTCAGAATTGGCAAGGTTACTCAGAGAGGTTCAAGATCAAGAGACTTGAAAGAGCATAGTTGTATGGTTTTGTGTTGTGATTTAGTTCTGCGGACTTTCCTAACTATGAATATTGGGTTATGGTCACTGAGAGCATCAGGGAGGACACCCGAGCTGATGACACAGTGATGATAGGAGGTAAAGGCCCAGTTGAGTAGGAAGTGTTGGAGTGTCTTGTGGTTTGGGCGGGTAGGCTTGGAAATCATTTGGGAGAAGTTTAGGGCTCCAATTTTATTTTTAGTTTTTGTAGTTTTAGGTGACAGACCAATTTATATTAAAGTCACCTAGGATTAATAATTCCCCAGAGTGAGCAAGGAAAGTGATGGAGTTTAGGAGGTCTAGGGCGACTGAAGGATGGACATTTGTGAGGCAGTAAATGGCTATGAAGATTGGAAGAGTGAAGGGGAGGGTTACATGGATAGCTAGGGCATCATGGGTCTCAGCATTGGAGGATGAGTAGATGATAGAAAATTGGATGGAGGCTAGGACATACATGGCCACACCACCACCCCTGCCACCATGGTCTTGCCTTAGCAGTGAGTAGCCAGGAATGGAGACTGAGTGGTCAGGGACAGTGCTCTTTAGCCATGTTTCTGAGATGATTAGAATGCCTGGTTTTAGAGTGCACACCATGGTCTGAATCTGGTCTATTTTTCACAACAAGCTGTGGGTATTAAGATGTAGAATCTTTAAGCCCTTTGGGAGGGCTGAGAGAAGAGAGTGGGGGAAAGGTAGTAGAGGAAGCATAAGAGGAGCAAGGGTCAATAGGGTCTGGGTTGGGGTGGATATCCCCAGTGGAGAGCAACAGGAGCATGAGTATGAAAAAGTGAAGTTTAGAGGATTTTGAAGGGGATGGCAAGGAGGTTGGCACATTTGAGGGGAAGGGAGTGGATGAGTGAGGAAGAAGGAGGTGAAGAACCACAGTGAAAATGGACATCATTATCATAGCTGCATGAGGAATATTGGCAGAGAGAGAGACCATATTTCAAATGGGAGAGAGGGAGTGATAGCATGGATGTGGGTAGGAGATTGCAGATAGTAGCTGGTGGGGTTGGGAAAGCTATTAGGAATAGATGAGTAGTTAGCAAGTGGTGGTGATAAGAAGAGGCATATGAGCAGAATAAGGGTGAGACAGGAGGGTAGGGGATGCATTGTTCTTAGAGGCAGAGAGAATTGGTGAACAAATGATTTATGAACAGAAGGAATATGTAAACAGGGAGCGAAGAGGGGGATGATCTGATGGAGGGGGTAACCATAGTTTAGAAAGGTATCTATAAGAACAGGCAGAGATCACTTTAGATAAAGATTGTGTCCTTCTAGTGGCAGTAGAATATAGCTTGCTAATGGGAAAATGGACCCAAAAAAATAAAAAAATGCAGAAAAGCAGAGAAATTAGTTCAAGCAGAGGCTTAATGCTGGAAGACTGAAGTTTGGCAGGAGTGTCAGGAGCCAAACTGGGATGAAACATAGACCAAGAACAGCCAATCCTGGAGAAATCTTGCAAGTGTCCAACTCAAATCTCAGAGATTTGTAGGAAGATCATACCTTGCTATGCTGGCAGTGGTGATAGTTGGAGAGGGTGAGGCTGGCAGCAGTAAGCTGGTGAAATTGCTGCAGCACTGGAAGGAGGGTCTCAACTGTGGGGGAAAAGAGAGGCATAGCAATAGATATATCAAATATGGGGGGGGGGGGGGCTGTTAGCCAGTGAAGACAAGAGGCTCAGAAGGGTACAAGAAGAGGCAGTAAAAAAAAAAAGTTTGGTCAGAGAGCAGGAATTAACACCAAGGGAAGAGTAGAATCATAAGAAGACAGGGTGTGGGGTGTGGGTAATGCAATGCCAGGTCTGAATGGGAGTTTAGAGAGTGTGAGAGAGACAGAGAACAGCTAAATTAAAAAGGTAAATTATTAATGTCTCAGAAGTATCAAAAAACAGCAATGCACTGACAAGCAGGATGGACTCCTAAGAGAAAATGGAGCCTCTTTATCTCTATTGTAAAGTGCTGGACTCACGAGAGTAACGGGAGCCACTAAATCCCTGTGTATAAGAAGGATGAACTCGTGAGTGCAGCTGGAGCCTTCCAGCTCTCATTTAACTTTGTTTTTGGTTCACAATAATGAGTTGCTGAATGGTTACAAATGTTAGCTTTTTAGGCAAAATTCTTGTTTGTAGGCTATTATACAGTTTGTTGGGCACCTATTTATTACTAGTAGATGATAGCCGATATAGAAATTGACTATGGCTATTTTCTATTCGAACCCTTAGAGCTTAGTTGTGTGGACAGTTATGGGTAAAAATATACTTTATGTGTGACTGGATTAAAGTCTGTATAGTCGGGCTTCTAGCTGTGGCTATAATTGTTTTATGAATGCCCAAAAGATGCTAATGGTGATATAGAATCATAGCTCCCTCAGAAAGTGAATTTTGTAGTTCTGTAGGGGATGGGGAACTTAAACCATGGATGGGCCTATCACTGAGTTTAGGGTGAAACATAGAATGAAATGACCTAATGAGATAGTGTAGACTTAGTACCAGGATCTTATATAAAGGTCCCAAGAAGCATCACAGTCTGGAATAATTGCTCAAGTGGGTGGGTGGATGAGTCCTGAGTGGAAAAACTTGGGGCCCTTAATCCGATCATCCTTATACAGCTGATCTCTAAGGTACCCCGTCAGGTGAGTGCTACCAGAATAGTGCCACACTATACGGTGCTGATCTGGTAAGCGCTCACATGGACAGCAAGAGGGGATTTACAGCACTTGCTGTAAGCACTCCCCTGGTCACTGTCCATGGTGCTGACAAAGCATTAAAGCACCAGGAGCCAGGAGACTGGATGAGCTGCTCCCGTGGCGTGGAGGGCTGGGGCATCGAGCAGCTCAGCTGGCACCAGTGGAGGTTAGGGTTCTAATCCTGGTCTTCAATGTTTTAGCATACCTCTGGACTTAGAATTTATTTTTACATGTCGCCATGATGACCCCATGAATTTTAACTTTCCATGGGATCCGCTCCCCCTCAAAGTGAGAATCTTTAAGACAGGAGGTGTGGGAGGCAGAGCCACCCCTAAAAAAATTATCTCAAATTGGTTGCACAGGTTGGCCCATATTGGAGCCAATGGTAATTGTCTATCATTCTGACTTGCACAGGGTAACTGATGTAGTAATCCTGCTTCTCTGCTGCACGACCTGTTATCCAGGATCTGGTCCTGCCCCCACTGGAGGGCCACTGATCCACTGAGTAAGGAATCTGTTGCTTAATGCACCAAGCAATGTACTGGGGTTCCAATCCTTGCCTGAACAATCTGAAGATATGGGTATTTGTTGACTATTTTAAGACAATTTGTCATGCACTTGCAATAAGAATAAATACTGACGTTTACTCAGAGCATATCTAAAAATGTTCAGAAATAAAACTTGTGTGGAATTTATCCCAGCAATGAAATTACTAACTTAAAGACCCCTAAGGAAGCATTGTATTTATCTATTTATTGGCACTATGGAAGATAAATGCTTGTGAAGTAATTACTTCTGTATGTAACTTGTATACTGCAGCATTTTATGGTTTTATTTTTTAGATAGTGTTATAATAGTTTGTAATCAAACAACAATAACCATAAACTTGACCTAATTCTGCTTTCTTTCTATGAACACTGATTCATATTTTATCTTATTTTTTAAAGTTTTTGACAAGTTCTGCAAAACTTAAATCATTCAAATTAATTCCATTTGGCTTTGAGGTTTTTTATTTCTTCCCTCAGCATTATATACAGTATTTGCATGTGTCATTTTTAATGATCAATCTGACAAAAGTCACAGGACATTGACTGCATTTTCACAGTCATCATACTGATTTTGAACTTCTCAAAATTTCCCAATGGTACTTTGATCAATAGTAAACCACATAGCACCAGCCATTTTGTTACATATTTTTTTTTCCGGAGTGATTATACTGTACATCAGTTTTAATTCCTAAATTAATTCAATGAATTAAATTTGCCATCTGGTATCCAAGGTCTCTGTAGCATAAGATAAAGGTGCATTGCAATTGAATGTATGTTATATCATAAATTTGTATTAGCTAAGGCACTCAGAAACTGCATGTTAATTTTGCACATGGTTAAGAATTGATGTAAAGGTGTTATAAAGCTGTACTGTTTTTGGAGCAATCATTGTATGGATTAGTACCATAGCTACCTTAGACAACAAATGCACAGGTGTAATATATTTCATTTTTATATTTTCACTAAATATTCACTAAAAATATCACCAACAGCTTAATCTGGTTCAAGGTCAGTTGGCATTCATCTGTATCCCCCCTCCCCCGGGTCGTGCCTGAAAATAGTCAGAAATTGTCTAGTGCACTTACCCGGTCAACAAAAGCTAAATAAATAAAAATAAATAAATAAATAAATATTTGAATGAACTCCAATAAATATACAGCTAACAGTTTATGTTTTGAAAACTGCAAAAAAATGTTTCATGTACATACTTCTATTGGAAAGGCAAATATATAGATAGCTCTGGGAGAGTAAACTGTGATTTCTAAACCAGGAACCTCTAGTTAATATTGACTGCAGCAAAAACGTTTTTAATCTTGGATCACTCATATGCTATATTGGGCATTAGTCAGACAGTTTTCCTCCACCACTCCTATTTTTAGTTACAGTAAAGCAGCTCACAATTTAACAGGTTTTTGGAGACAGTGGTAAACTGGACAGCTGGAAATTGTTCAGATGTGGTGGAAACACAAACACCTGGGGGCAACACCATGAAGCTGGGGGCACAACAGTTTAAAAGCCATACCAGGAAGTATGTTTTCATGGACATGGTCATGGAGGGTTGGAATGTGCTGCCAGAGGAGATTGTCTATGCAAAATTAGTGCAGATATTTAATCAAGGGTAGAACATATACAAGGGCTTGATAAAGGCTACATCAGAAAGTGAGGGGGAAGGGGAGAGTGAAAAATCACCAGGGCTATCTCTCATTCAACATTAGTTGTGTGGGAATTGATAGACAAGATGAACCAATAGGCCTTTTTCTGCCAACAGATTCTATGATTCTGATGAGAGTAGAACAACACTATCTGGGGTATCCGGTGAACTTTGACTACTGCTGTATCTGCCAATTTCCTCCTGTGCTAGAGAGATGAATCATGCCAAGGTCAGGGAGAATGTCACATACTTTATGATTGAGTGTTCCCTCCTCAAAGGGAACAACATACATAGCAGCAGCCTTGTGATAAGATGCACTGTATATCTTGATATACTGTATACAACACCAGTGAGAATAAGTTTCACAAGATAAATTGCATTATTTATGTTGATGACATAGCTACTAATAAGATAAAGAATGATTTTGATAGTAGATCTGTCACAAAGAAGATAACACACTGTAGGTTAAAAAGGTCACAATACTGCACATTAACCAGGTGGAGAGAAGTTGAAAAAATGATTGATGACCTCAAAGTACAGCTATGCAGCATTCTAACCAGAACAGAAAAGTCTAAATAAACAGGAGCTCCATAAAGAGCCAAGTTGACAGGTTTACATTTGAGAACATGTTGTATAAACTGATAAAGCAATGCCTAGCTCAGCATATGCTATGTATCTTCATTTATGAGGGGGCAGGACCTTCAGAACTCACTCATGGCTGTGTTACTCATGAGTTACAATCCTGCCCAATCATTCATGAAGATAAAGAGCATATTTTGAGTTAGGCCACTGTATACCCCTTGTATATCAGGAAGCATCACAAAATTCCAATTGAAATGAATGAGGTTTTCCTATGGTATATTGTGATATATCTGGATGTTTTGCATCATGTCACATAGAAACATAGAAACATAGATTTTGACAGCAGATAAGGACCGCTTGGCCCACCCAGTCTGCTCATTTCCCTACCTATTGGATAAGCTGCAGATCCTAGTTAACCAGCAGCCTACTTCTTCCTATCCCCAACCCCTAGAATTGCCTTATGACTGTCCCATGCATGCTTGAATTCTACCACTGTTTTTGCCTCCACAACCTCCTCCAGAAGGCCATTCCATGCATCCACAACCCTCTCCGTGAAAAAATACTTCCTTAAATTACCCTGGCCAGCCCCTTCTATCTTCAAATTGTGCCCCCTTGTTCTTGCACACCTCTTTTTGAAAGATGCTACCCTCTTGGACTTTGTTGATTCCCTTGAGATACTTGAAAGTTTCTATCATGTCCACCCTCTCTCCTTTCCTCGAGGCTATACATATTCAGCTCCTTAAGTCTCTCTTCACATGTCTTCCGTGCAGGCCCCTGCACCATTTTAGTGCCCTCCTCTGGACAGCCTCCATCCTGTCTATATTAGCGTGGAGATTGGGTCTCCAGAACTGCACGCAGTACTCCAGATGGGGTCTCACCAACTGTCTGTACAGAGGGATAATAACTTCCTGTTTTCTGCTGGTAATGCCTCTCCCTATGCATCCCAGTATCCCCCCAGCCCTCCTTGCTGCCCTCTCACATTGCTTGCCCACCTTTAGGTCATCTGATATGACTACCCCCCAGGTCACTGGTTACAATTGCATCAAACAGTGCCCTAATTTCCCTGCAGTATCCACCAACTTACTGAATACTGAACTGCTTAAATACAAACTGAAAATTCTGACCAATGGTAGCGCTAACTGTTAATCTAACGCTTGTCATACAGGAGTACATATATTTTGATTGCTCTGATGAAACTAGGAAACTACCATTCTGGACCAGATTGGATTGTTTTGTTCCTTTTATGATCATGCCAAAAATATTTTCAATATTATTTTAATCATAATCACTTCTTTTGCTTTCCTTTTAAAATATCCTTTTAGGGGTTTCATTGACTTATCTGGCACAATGCATTAGCATTTATTGTTGCTTGAACATAATATCTAGTTATTAATTCTGTTTCAAGATACAGCAGATTATTCAATGACAAGTAATGTTTATAAGATTTATTACCAGTGTGCCCTTTAAATGTCATGTTCTCAAAATGGTATTCACATAATGCCTATCTGTGTAAGGCACAAAAATTGTATTAAATGATCAGTAATATAATTCATGAGCTCTGAAATGATGCATACTTAAGAGGACAAATGTCTGTAATGAACAAGAATTATGGGAGAGGGTGGCCTTGGTCAAAAACACCTGTGTTATTTCAAAAGTTACAATATACATTCTTGGACATGAGAAAAAACTGTATGTCTCCTAAAAGATATAGTAATACAATACTGTGCAGGATCTGCCTCATCCATCCAGTTAATAGTGCTCTCCTGTACCTGGTAGCTTCCAATTACAAAATGGCACATCATGACTCCAAATTAAACCTTCTTATTGGAAGATGGAAGGGCAGTTGAAATTCAAGAATATCATAATCATTAGGGAATGTTTAACATTAATAATTGCTGTGATTTTAAATACCTAATCAGTTGTCATGTCCATGATGTAAATGTATATGCCATAACTACAGTAGAAGCAATACCATCGGGGGAAGAGCCAACAGCCAAACATGATAGATGCATGTTTTCAAGCTCTCAATTGTTAACAACTTTGCACAGCTAAAATAGCAAGAAACTGAAAAACCTGGTAATAGAAGTGACACCATTGTGCTGATGATAGGTCCTGAGCAGACTGATTACCAGGTGTGACCAGATATGGGATGAAGCACCAGAGGAGGAGGAACACAGGAAGGAGCTTGCCCAAAAGCAATGCATCAAGCAGGTGGCAGAGACAGAGTGACCACCTCCATGACAGCCAAGACAATGCAGCCATCCAATACGATGCTCTTGAAGGCTATCCAGTTGATGGACATGAAGCTGGAGGCACTAGCAATGAAAGCTACTGTACTGGACACCAACATTACTCTGTACCAAATAGACATAAAAGGTGCCTGAAACATGGAAACAAAAGCTCTCAAGGCTCGAGCTGACTTTCTGGCCTGACTCAGAATCACCTCTAATAAGGGTACCAGGATCTTTCATTTTGCTACTGTGGCCTGAAAATATCTCACTTCCCTGGATATAGCAGTAGATGACCTGATTGAACCCACAATGGTAAAATATCTGGACAGAAGGCAGTGGCAGCTGGCAGGAGATCAGGCAGTCAAACCTGGGAAATCTGATCTGAATCATGACACGGATCCCTGGTCCCAAATGAAGGCCTACAGAGACATTGCAGTGTGGAGCTGGGCAGCATGCACTTTTTCTGCACCACACACCATGGATACTACCTCTTCCCAAGGAGTGCTCAGACTGTCAGAGGAAGAAGGAGAGGCTAGCATTCAAACATAACTGTCCCTCACTAGCCACACAGGTTTTTGGACTTAATATTTCTCTGCAATGGTAGAGTGTTGCAAACTATGACTTAGATTAAGATCCTCAAAGGAAGGGGACCTTGATGTGAAGATAGGAGATCTCTTAAGACTTTAGAAAGCATAACATGTAATGTTGGCTACAGTTTAAGCATTAAGCCTAACCTTGTTTGCTTTTTCTTGCTACCATGACAGTGGGCAACGATAATATGGTTTCTCATTTTAACTAAGGCTGGAAATGTAAATGAGCTGAGGGGTTTCTTTCATAATCTAGTTACAAATATGTTCAGTATGAACTTCCTCAAAATGTGGAAGAGCTGACCAATACCATCATTAGAGATATTAATTTGGGACAACAGTGTTGGGTTAATAATTTGCTGTTTGTTAGAACTGTGTTGGGGGGTCAAAAATTTTTTTTTACACTTATTTAAAAAGTGTGTGCAAAATTAGATTGGGAATGGGCCCAATTCAAGGGAGGGATGGCCAGTTTGAGATTGCTGGCTGATCCAATGGATATATGGGCCTTCTCCATTAGGAAAGATAGCAGAGGGGGTGGGGAGGTGGGACTGGGTAAACTCTGCATGGTGTTGAAGAATCCACATTTGCTGCACCAGGCCAGAATGATAATGGCTGGGCAGCTTGGTACAGGATTTAATCCTGTGCATCCCATCACCCTTGAGTATCTCAAGTGAGATGGGGCCAAAGTGGCACCTTGTAAGGCTAACAAAATCACTGTAGATAATTTGAAGTATGACTGGGTTATGCCTCAGGTAAAGTTTGTTGTTCTGATCTTTTTCTGTTTAAATGTTTTAAACTGTTTGGATCCACTGGCTGCATATACTCCCCCACCCTACCCTCCTCTTGTCAAAAGCTCGAGTTGCAGAGTTATGGCTGGGGCTTGAGTTAGGCCCTCAGGATGCAGGGTGGAATTATTATCCAAAATGGATAACCTAAATATTGTTACATACAACATTTGTGAACTAAATAGCCCTATCAAATGGGCTAGACTGTTGCAGGAGCTGAGCAGGATGGGCACCCATATTGTAATGTTTCAGGAAACCCATCTTACAGACTCCAAACATCAGAAACTACACCATAAGTGGGTGGGTTCAGGATATACCTCTTCCTACCAATCACATCCACACCAGAGAGGCATGGCTATCCTGATCCATAAAGACTGCCTGTTACAAGTGGAATGGGTATAATTAGATTTGGAGGGCAGGTACAGTATGTGAAACTTGTAGCCCACTGTGCAGATGACCCCTGCATAATATTGAATATATATGCCCCTAATGAGAATAAAAAGGCATCCCATTTTATTAAAAAAGTAATGTTGGATATCATGGATCTTAACAGCCACCTTTGCATCCTGAGAGGAGATTGTAATACTATCTTGGCTACAACGTTGGGCAGACACGGAGGGGCTATAGGGTCCAGGATAGGAGTGGCAGGATCCACTTTAAATAAACTTAGCCAAACACCGGGGCTGCTAGATATCTGGAGGTGGGTCAGTGGAAACCTAAAGGACTATACCCAATATTCAGACATGTATAATTGCATAATTGTTACACCAGGCTAGATCTGTTGTTTATTCTAAAAGAATAGGCACACATCACTTCCAACTGCCAGATAATGGAATGGCAGTATGGCCTAGAAGTTAGAGGAACAAGGTGTGAATGAACTTGATACATCCAGCAGACCAGACCTGAGTTTGATTCTCACAACCTCCACTTGCATACTGTGTGACTCTGAGCAAGTCACTTAACTGTCCAGTGCTCCCAGGTCACCCCTGAAAACAGGCTCGTGGGCCTTACCCTGTTACCAAAGACTAAAATAAAATAAATAATTCCATGTACAATTTCTGATCATGCCCTAGTAAAACTAAATTTAGACTTGGCCCCTGCAATACAGAACTCCCACTGGCATTTTAATGTTGGTCTCTTGAATAATCCTGACTTCAAGACCCTGGTAGGGTCTACTATTCAAGACTATTTAGTAAATAATCCAGTGGGGACCACATTCCACGTGATCCACTAGGATACCTTAAAAGCAGTTTGGGGAGTGGGGATGATGGGTTCAAGAGGTTCTCACAATGGAAGCAATCACAGTTAGGCTTCGGCTATAGTTTGATAAGCATGAAGCCTAATGGAGTGGCTGGGAGGTTTGGAGGTTGGGGGAGGGCTGGGGCCTTGGCTCTGGAATGTGAGAAGGACAGGGGGATGGGTGCATTTTTGAGCTTGAGTCTTGGTCTGCCACATTAGAACGCAGGGTATCAGATTCATTTCATTAGGGTGGAAATGCTGTAAAATACAGGGAGACTAAAATAAATTTATATTAAAAGGGAAACAAGGATACAGCCTGCACCAATAGTAATATACATAATAAGTGGGGAGATTTGGGGAAGGTATGTGTAACCAATAGTTGGGCTTCGGTTTGGGGCCAAGGTTTATTGTTTAGTTTACAGATTGTGGGCCAGACATTCAAAACTTTGCCCCGGGGCTAAATTAGCACTGCCCAGCTGGCAAAACCAGCTGAATATAGCAAGCAAAGGAAGACGGGCAAACAGGGTCAGGAGTGTAGGGCAAAAATTGCCCAGGAATAAGACAGCCCTAAATATAGCAACAGGAAAGTGCACATTGCAACTACAGCTCATTAGACTCTGGAGCAAGACAGTGTTGCAGGTGGAGAACATTGTGTGTGATTGCACAGAGATGTCTGACATCTACTGCAAACAACAATGTACGCCACACACTGCAGAACTGTGCTACATACCTCTCAACTGTACCACATTATGAGGAATGTTCCTCATTATACTGCGCAAATGTTCCCTGTTCCACATTGTCAGGACATGTTCCACATTCAGTATTAACATTTTAAAGCAGAACGCTATAGTAAATGATGCACAAAATATATTATTCAATTAATAACAGACATTCTGAACATAAATGCAAACCTATTAACAGTGTTCTGGGTCTCCTAGGTAATGATTTGATTAAGTGTTCCACATTTTGCTCATTTGTTCCACATTTTGAGTAGCAATGTACCACATTTGGGGACAAAAGTTTGAGAGGTATGCTGTGCTATGCTGAAGTGAGGTTTGCCCAGGGCTAACCTGATTGCACAATGCTAACACATTAGCCCAGTGCAAACTGTTAGCCAGGGGCAAACGGGAGCTATATTCAAAGCTCCCATGCAAATGAGCCTACTTAGGTAATCTGTGGGCAAAAAGGCACATTTGCATCTCATTATGTGCTGCTTAGCATACATTACCATGCAGTTTGCCCAGTGCTACTGCATGGAGCACAAAGCTCCCCCTTATGGTCAGAATGGAAGTACAGGCAGGATGCTGCAGGCCAAGGCATGCCCACAGCATCCCCTGTTGGTCAGAACAGAAGCACAGGCTGGGAGCAGCAGGAACTGTGTGCTGGCAGGTTCAAGCAGTGCATACAACATACCTATGTAGCATTGCAAGCAGTACAAAATTATATCTATCTATCTATCTATATATATATATATATATATATATATATACTGTATACATATAGGCTAATATACAGTATTCGAGGGACTTGTACCTTTTGCATATTGGCACACTTTAATTTTTTTCTGAATTGTCAAAATGTTAAAATAACACCCCTCATTTGTAGTGCCCTAATAGGAGAGATATTAAAAATAAAATCACCTGGTTTGGTCCTACAGTGTTCTCTCCATTTTATCACAAGCATCTATTTACCCTGTTAAGTAGGCCTCCATTTTGTGATCTTGCTGACAGCCCCATTTAGTTTACTTAATTATTGCTCTTTACTGTGCCCCACAAACACAGCTGATGTTCAGTTTGCTGCTTAATTGCTCAATTTTACCATCCTCCCATGAACTCCATTTGCAAAATAAGTTTTAACTGTCTTTTTTTTTACTTTAGTACTTCCTTAACGTTCCCTACATGTGTCTTTTTTTATCAGATCCCTAACTTGCCTGTTTGTGAGATAGCCAACTACTGTGAACCTAATGCAACAAATTGAGAGTGGACCTTCTGATTAAGCTCTGGTTTTCAAAGAAACCCTGCAGTTTACAATGCTGGTACTGAAAACAAAACAGCAGGTTCTCTGATTAAATAAACTGTGCATGGTCTCTAAAGTTTACAACGCTGGTACAGAAAAAGAAACCCTGCAGTTTTCAAAACTGGTGCTGAGAATAAAACAGCTGGTAGTGGGGGTTAAATGACCTGGACCTGGTTCTGCATGGAGCTCTTTTGTATGGGAGGCATTAGAACACAACGACTCTTCAATAGCTGCCTGCCTGTAAGATCCTCTGCTAAACGTTCCCCAAGTTGAATCTTTGGGAAAATTCCTATTTTCAACTTGTTTTATGCACTACTGTATGGCCCATTATTGGCGGGGGGGTCTTACTGGGTATAGGTTTTTGTCCTGCATACCATTTAATGCAAGTGAGATTAAACTTAGATGGGAATGGGACATGTTATTACCCCTTAAAAAGGTACTGTAAGTAATGTGTGTTAATGTCAACAGTGTTGGCCCTGGGTGTTTTTTGTGCCCATTTCAGCTCTTTTGGCTGTTGCAGCATATTGCACTGATTGTTTGGGCCATGTGCTTTATGTTGGGCCTAACATGGCTTCCATAGAGGTAAATGTGAGGTAGAGTAATCATTTCTTATTGGGCATGATGCTGGTGGAGATCCCCACCGTCACCCTTAGTTCTAGTACTTCTGCTTATTTTTTGTTCTTTTTGGCTTGTTGTTTGTTTGATGCAGACAGTGATGTTTAGTAATTTGTTTGGGCCATGTGGTGCATGGTAAGCTCAACACAGCTTCTGTGTTAGTACACCTGATGCAAAATATTTGTTCTTACTGGGGTTTGGGGGGTGATGTTAGTGATTGCCAAACTGTTCCTCTTTGTTCTAGAAATTTGTACCTTTGAGTCTTTTTGTGCACTTTTGGGTTCGTTTGGCTGTTGCAGGGAATCTTAGTCATTGTTTGGGCCATGTCCTGAGCGGTAGCCCACCAGCATCACCCCACCCCCACCCATAAGAAAAAATATATTTTACATTGGGTTTACTACCACAGAAGCTGTGCTGGGTTTACAAGCACCACAATGCCAAACAATTGATAAGCTCACTGCAACAGCTAAACCAACCCTAAAGTGTACACTGACACACATTAATGAAGCAAAATTACTAGAACCAAGGGTGATGCGTATGCAGTCACTGCCAGCAAGCAATCCAGTAAGGAAAAACATTTTTTTTTCTTTCTGGTGGTGATGCTGGTGGTGACTGCCAAAGCCTCACCCTTGGTTTTAGTAATTTTGCACCTTTTGGGTCTTTTTCCATACTTTAGGGCTTTTTTGGCTGTTGCAGTGAATCTTTGTCACTGTTTGGGCCATGTGCTAAATGGTAGGCCCAGCATAGGGGTCAGTTTTAGCATTATTTTACTCATCCACAACCTAGTACATATTAACCTAGAGTAGTGCTGCTAATTCTCAGCTTATCTCCCTTGCCTAGTGCAGCTTTTCCATGGCTGTTAGTGAAGTTTTAAGTCTCCATTTTAACAAGCTCTAGTCCTCATGCTAATCTATGTCAGTGTTTCAAATGGCCTGACATGATAAATAGCTCATTAATAGCTGCAGTTATCTGGCAGGCAAAGAGGAGGATCCCACAAAAGACTCAATGTGAGTCATTATCACTCCACTGAAATGCAGAAACATAGACTTTGATGGCAGATAAGGACCGCTTGGACCATTTAGTCAGCCCATTTCCCTACCTACAGGATAGGCCACAGATCCTAGTTAACCAACAGCCTATTTCTTCCTACCCTCCACAAGAATTGCCTTATGTCTCAACCCATGCATTCTTGAATTCTCCCACAGTTTTAGACCCCATGACCTCCTCAGGAAGGCTGTTCCATGCATTCACTACCCTCTCTGTGAAAAAAATGCTTCCTCACATTTCTCCTGAACCACCCCCATCTTTAAATTGTATCCCCTTGTTTTTGCACATCTCTTTTTCTGAAAGATGCTACCCTCTTGGACTTTGTTGATTCCACTGAGGTACGTAAAAGTTTCTATCATGTCCCCCCTCTCCCTTCTTTCCTCAAGGGTATACATATTAAGCTCCTTAAGTCTCTCCTCATATGGCTTCTCCTGCAGACCCTGCACCATAGAAACATAGAAACATAGAATTTGATGGCAGATAAGGACCGCTTGGCCCACCTAGTCTGCCCAATTTCCTACCTAACAGATAAGCTACAGATCCTAGTTAATCAACAGCTTACTTCCTCCTACCCGCCACTAGGACTGCCTTATGCCTGTCCCATGCATTCTTGAAGTTCCCCACTGTTCTTGACTCTATGACCTCCTCAGGGAGGCTGTTCCATGCATCCACAACCCTCTCAGTGAAAAAATACTTCCTCACATTACCTCTGAGCCATCCCCCTCCATCTTCAAATTGTGCCCCCTTGTTCTTGCCATCTCTTTTCTGGAAGATGCTACCCTCTTGGACTTTGTTAATTCCCTTGAGGTACTTGAAAGTTTCTATCATGTCCCCTCTCTCCCTTCTTTCTTCAAGGGTATACAAATTAAGCTCCTTTAGTCTTTCTTCGTATGTCTTCTGGTGCAGACTCTGCACCATTTTGGTTGCCCTCCTCTGGACAGCCTCCACTCTGTCTATGTCTTTGCAGAGATGGGGTCTCCAGAACTGCACACAGTACTCCAGATGGGGTCTCACCAACTGTCTGTACAGGGGGATAACAACTTCCTGTTTTCTACTATTTATGCCTCATCCTATGCATCCCAGTATCCCCCCAGCCTTCCTTACTGCCTTCTCACATTGCTTGCCCACCTTTAGGTCATCTGATATAATTACCCCCAGGTCCCTTTCTATTTCTACTGTTGTCAGTATCTCACCCCCCATTGTGTATGCTTCCCCTGGGTTTTTGCTTCCCATGTGCATTACCTTGCACTTCTTTGCATTGAATCTGAGCTGCCATACATTTGACTATTCCTCCAACCTTGCTAAGTCCCTTCTCATCCTTTCCACTCCATCTTGTGTATCAACCCTGTTGCAGATCTTTGTGTCATCTGCAAAGAGATATACTTTTCCTGCCAGTTCCTCTGTAATGTCACTTATAAAGACATTAAAAAGGACTGGTCCCAGTACTGAACCCTGCAGTACCCCACTAGTAACCCTTCTTTCTTCACTGTGTACTCCATTTACTACTACCCATTGTGTCCTGTTGTCTAGCCAATTTTTTATCCAGGCTACCACCTTGGGACCCATTCCAAGGCTGGCTATCTTGCATATTAATCTTTTGTGTGGGACTGTATCAAATGCCTTGCTAAAATCTAGGTAGGCCATGTCCACAGCCCCTCCCTGGTCTACTACTTTGGTCACCCAGTCAAAGAAATCTATTAGATTCATCTGACACGACCTTCCCATCATGAATCCATGCTGCCTTGGGTCCTGGCCCCACTGGCCTCTAGGTACTCAACAATTCTTTTGTTCAGAAGTGATTCCATCATTTTCCCTACCACTTTGGTCAAACTAACTGGTCTGTAGTTTCCTGCCTCTGTCCTGCTCCCACTTTTGTGAAGAGGAATCACATCTGCCCTCCTCCATTCCTCAGGTACCACCCCATCCTCCCATGATTTGTTAAAGAGAGTAGCCAGCGGTGTCACTATTTCTACCCTTAGTTCTTTTAGAATTCTTGGGTGAATCCCATCAGGCCCCATTGCTTTGTCCACCTTAAATTTTATTAGTTCTTTAAGAACCCTTTCTTCTGTAAATGGACTGGTATCGACCCCCATCTTCAGAGTGTTTCTCTTGTTTGGTTTAGGTAACTCCCCCTCCTCTTCCTTTGTGAATACTGAGCAGAAATATTTGTTCAGTATCCTTATTTTCACTGTCACCCTCTACCCACATTCCCTTCCCTTTATTAAGCTTCAGTATCCCTCCTTTGGTCTTTCTTCGCTCCCTAATATACCTATAAAAGGTCTTATCCCCCTTCTTAACAGAATTGTCTATCCTTTCCTCGGTTTGGGCCTTTGCTATTCTGACTGCCATCCCAGCCTCTTTCTGCTTTAACTGATAAAGTTCTCTGTCCTGCTCCTTCTGTTTCCTTATATTTCCTGAATGCTGTCCTTTTCTCCTTAACCTTCGCTGCCACCTCTTTTGAGAACCATAGCGTTTTTTTCCTTCGTTGTGTTTTATTGATTTGTTTTACACAAAGGCTTGTTGCCTCTGTGATGGCTGTTTTGATCGCTCCCCATTGTTCCTCCACCCCTCCTTCTTGCCTGTTTGCTAGTGCTTTTCTGAGGCACTCTCTCATTTTCCCAAAGTCAGCCCTCCTAAAGTCCAGTACTCTTGCTTTTGTATGGCTTGATTGTATGGCTGTGTTTATCGTGAACCACACTGTTTGGTGGTCGCTTGTTCCCAGATGGCTACCCACTTCTAAATCTGAGATTCTTTCTCCATCCCTATTTGAGAGTACCAGATCAAAGATTGCTCCCTCCCGAGTGGGTTCCAATACTAGCTGTCTGAAGCATGCCCCCTGTAGGGCATCAAGAATGACCCTGCTCTTGGATGTGCCCTCAGCAAAGGTGCTCCAGTTAACATCTGGCATATTCAGGTCCCCCATCAACAATATCTCCCCTTTTTCTGCCATTCTAAGAAAGCCTTCTATCATTTCCTTGTCCATTCCCTCCCCCTCAGATGGGGGTCTGTATACAACCCCCATGTGGACTGTGGTGCCATTTCCTGTCTCCAGGGTGACCCAGAGTGCCTCATCTGCTCCCTGTTTACTCTTTAGTTCTGTTGCTTTGATCACCTCCTTTACATACAGAGCTACTCCTCCTCTTCTTTTACCCTCCCTGTCCCTCCTGTAGATTGTGTATCCTGGTATGTTGACATCCCAGTCATGGTTCTCTGTGTACCATGTTTCTGTGACTGCCACAATATCCAGGCAACCCTCTTCCATCAAGGCCACTAGTTCAGGGAGCTTGTTACACAGACTACAGGCATTGGTACTCATCACCTATGCTCCCCCTAAGGTGTGTGCATGTGCGCCCGTACAGCAGTTAGAAATAACCCGCACACAGCTTCAGTAGTAGTGCATAAAGCAGCTGGCAGGGATCCTCATGTTCATGAAGTAGTGACAACAATCGTCACTCAGATTTAAGACTCAGACAGCAGGACATGAAAGTGAATGGGAAAGAAACATTGTATGCCCACCCCCGAGGCCACAACCCATTAACTTTAACAAGCCAGACATCTTGCTATCACTCCAGTTATTGAACAAAGGAACTGATCGGCAAAATTCCAACCAATCGGCTTTCCAGTAACAGCAATGTTTTCATCTTGACACTTCTTTTCAGTAAGACAGTACTTGAAAATGAACAGTATTCCCCTGCTGTTCACAGAAATGGCATGTTTTATTTGTTTGGTAGATGCCCACCGACAAAGCAATGCGAGAGAGTCTCGCACATAGGGTGTATATTATATTATTTCAGTTTTAGAGCTGCACAACTTCAGTGTAATCTGCCTCCTCATCAAGTAGTGTCTCACATATAAAATGTGTTTATAATGGATTTAAAGCCTCACCGTTGAACGCGTGTTAATTTTTTTTCAGTACAAAAAAGGGGAAACTATAGTTTTTGTTTACAATAAAAGCACCAAAGCAACTTACTGTCTGTGTCATCTTTTTATGTATTTGTTGGGAGCCAGGATGGGTATAGCCTTCTCAATTAGCAGGCTGAGACATTGATTGTACATATATCTAGAGAGATGAGATTGTGCTTCTCTTTAAAACAGGATCTCACATTATATACACATTTGAGATTCGTGAATCAGTGCTTGTAAAAGGTTGCCCATGTTGGCTACATGAGGAAAATAATTCTAAAGTGGACAGCAAGAAATGGCAGTGCAAAAAATTTCCTTTTCATTTAATTTCATAAATTCAGATGGTGCTTAGTATGGATCAGGAGCGGAAGAGAAATAGTCTCCTAAATGTATCTCCTCTCTCATATCAAATTGGCTCACTCACTACATTGCAAAAATACATCTTAAAACCCCCACTGAGCTTGATAATACCCAGCATAGTTATTGTAAACCATAGCTAGGGTAAATGACATCACATACAATTATGCAGGCATCCATCAAAGATCCCATTGCTAAGTACCGCTTTAGAAGTTGTCCAACCCTGAATACCACATTGCCATAACAGTATTTAATTATGTACTTTTGGAGTCGGCAGAGTTGTCTAAGATGTTTCAGAAAAGTGGTCTAACAACAGTTGAAGCTGTACAGATTGCTAGGGCCAAAATAAACAAGCATTTGTCAATGCCGAATGTTGGCTTGCTGGCATTGGCATTGGTAGTGCAGGAGTTAGACAGATGCATCATAGGAATGGCAGTGAAGTATTGAACTGATGCTAACCCACCCCCACCCTGCAGAGAGTGACAAGCATTAGGGTGTCCCTTTGGGTGTTTGGTAGTGCAGTATGGGAAAACATGCCGGGCAGCATGTGAGAAATGACAGTTGCACAGTTCATAAGGAGATGTAAAAAAATGCCAGTGTTGAAAATGTGGCATGTAAATATACCAAATTTGGAAGCTACTAGGGTGTGTGGGAATATGCAAGCACGCTAAACACTGCCATTTTATGGGATGTTGGCACCAAATTTTCAACATAGGCATTTTAGCACCTCTGCTCATGTACAGTGTCACTGTTATTTCCTCAAAGTGTCCCAAGAAGTGATTTCACACAGCGACCACGGTATTCTGCGCCGGAAGTGCAAAAACACATTTTGGGCACGATAAGTCAAATGATGGCTGTACTGTTCATCAAGAGGTGTGGAAAAATAGCAATGGTGAAAATCCAGGCTGAAAATATCACTAATGCACAACGGTACGAGCGTGTGTGCAATCTGCCAACGCATGCTCGTAACACAGTTATTTCATGGAGTATCATCACCAAATTTTCAACATAGGCATTTTAGGTCCTCTGCTCATGAACTGTGTTACTGTCATTTTCATAATCTGGCCCAAACACTGATTTCCCACAGCGACTGCGCTATTGTACGCCAGAAGTGCGGAAACACAGTTCAGGCAGGATGTGGAAAATTACAGCTGTACTGTTCACAAGGAGGTGTACAAAAATGACAATGCTGAAAATCCGGCAGTAAAATATTGTGAATGCGCGAAGTTACGAGCCTGCGTAGCAACTGCACAATGCACGCTTGTAAAACAGGCATTTGTTGGATTTTTTCCACCAAATTTGGAACTTAGGCTTTTTAAGAGGGCACCTCATGAACACCATCACTGTCATTTCATTAATGGGCCCCAAAAGGTGATTTCGCGCAGTGACTGCAAAATCACCTTTCGAGGCCGATAAACGAATGACAATGACAGAATTCATGAGGAGGAGCCCCAAAACCACATGTTGAAAATTTGGTGCAAAAATTCCCAAAAAAGCCTGAGATATGAAACAAAGTTGAAAAATTCCTATCTAGCCCATTATACAGCTTACCGGCATTTCCTCAGTTCGCGGTCAGCTTTGAAGAGTGCAGACGTGTTCCCGGTCCACTGAAGATCATCGCGCTGGACTCCGGAGGTAAGTATGGGGTGAGGGGGGTGTGGGGAGGCAGGGTGCGCAGTGGGTGGGTGCAGATTGTAGGAGGGGGGGCAAGAAGAAGCGCCGTGGGACCATTTTTAATTTACAGGTTTAAAAGAAAAAAAAGATGACGCGGGATGTTTGCCATGCTGGGGTGGGCTCCCAGTGTGGCAGAAGGATGGCTGGGGGGCGTGGAGCTGATGGGGGATTGGGCACCCCTGTCAGCCATGGCATCAGTTGCCACGCTGGGGTGGGGTCCCAGTGTGGCACCCTGTACTTGGGGGGAGGACAGTGGAGCCGACGGGGGATTGTGCACCCCTGTTGGCCATGGCATCAGTTGTCATGCTGGGGTGGGCTCCCAGTGTGGCATCCTGTACTCGGGGGGGACAGTGGAGCCGATGGGGGATTGGGCACCCCCGTCAGCTATGGCATCAGTTGCCATGCTGGGGTGAGCTCCCAGTATGGCACCCTGTACTCAGGGGGGGAACGGCACATACAGGAGGTGTGTCATCTGTGCCGCTGCATGACGAGCTTGTCTCTGATTGCAGCGGCACTTTGTTTAGAAGTTATGTCCACTTTACATAATGCTGGTGTCAGCGCTAGCATGCTGGCTTATTGGGGAATGAGGGACGCACCTACTGATGCGTGCCCTGCATTCACCCAACAGCAGCCGTGCCCCCAAAGCTGCACTCTCCCAATATGTTGACTGCCGCGCAAGCACGGCAAGCCAACATAAAAAGATCAGAAGCCAGTACCTGGGTGAAACTGTCTACTGGAGTCAACCAATAAAGCTGCTTTTGGCTAATTGCACAGTTGAAGTAAGCACAACAGCAATTTTGCAATTCATTAGCCTGTTATATGACCATCTGGATAGCCGATTTCCTGCAGTTGAACCTTCTGACTGATCTGCCTTTGATTTTAAAGCAATGCCACATTGCAGCTTTGAGTTTGGCTTATCAAGTATTGAGAGACTGTACAGTAAATATCAGGACTATTTATTTTCATCAGTGGACCAGGCAGAAGTTGTTAGCCAGTACAATGACTTCAGATTTATAGTTGCTGAAAAAATTAAAAGGAGGATCATTAAAATCCTTTACTGACATGATCCACTTTGCTTTGACTAATGTGCAGTACAGCATGGTGGCTAAACTTGTTGATGTATGTACTACATTCCAAGCTAAACATGAAGTTATCATATATAGAGGTTCCTACACAGTCTTATCCTTCCCTAGAAGAGATTCTCCATAGCGAGGTATAGAGTGAGAAGGATACGACAGCACAGAGAAACATCTTGGGAGTGATAGAGGATCATGTACTGAAACAATGAGAGAAGTATGGCTGAGTAGGACCATAACTATCTTTGGGTGGAAGGTTTGACTCAAGGATTCTCATAGGAAAGTTAGGGAAGATTTGTTGCCGCTCTTGGAAAGAGCATTAGGATTTTATATCTCCAGAAACATGGTGGAGTCCATAAAGTTACATGGTGATCCTGAGCCCAAAACACAGATTGGTATTACATTTAAAATCCTCATAGAGCTAGTAGCTTGCTTTCTCTGGCCAGCAAGCTGGATTGTTTGGGAATACATTTAATTAACACTTTAGACTTGGGCGAAGTCTTTTCCGGGTTGACACAGGCTAAGGATAGTCGAGAATCAATGTTAGAGGCAGATAACCCCCTGACTGACTTTGGAAACCTAATTGTCCCTAGTACCTATTCACCGCTGACAGTTATTGATTCAGCCTGACAAATGCAGCCTGTAGATAATATCAAATGAATGAACTCCGAATGCCAACTAGATTTGGATAAGCAAACTGGGGTTTAAAGGGGGTATTTCCTTTTTTAACAAAACTTTGCTAAATTTTCAGATCACTAACATTTCTACTAAGTCAGAGGGTATTTTAAGTGTAATGATTAGCAAGGGACAAGAGAAGATCATTATCTGCAATATATACTTTCCCCTCGCAAAATAGCTACTGATCCCACTGACCTTTTCGTACAGGATCTGAAAATGACACTTGACGAATTGTCAGACTAGAGTATATCTTGTCCTATAATTATTTTGGGAGACTTTAATGCCAGAATTCCTTCTCGATTCTTGGAGGATGTATATTCAGATATGATCCATACAATATCTATAATTACTCTAAATATTGCATACTAGGACTGCTCAGGATCTAAAATGTAACCTCAGAGGTAGGGAATTGCTAGTGGGCCTGGCCAGTAGAAATTTCTGTATTTTAAATGGGAGAACTCAGGGAGATCTAGCTGGATCCTTAACATATAGAGGGCTTACTGGCTCTTCAACCCCGATCAGGCTCGGATCAATTTGGAAGTAGTCAAGCTGATCTAAAAGTTAGAGGTCATGGATAGACTGGAATCAGCACACTGTGCTATTGTAATTAACATCAGATGCCCTTTTGGGACTCTAGGGAATGAAGCACAACAGGAGAAGAGTCTGGAAGTCATAAACGAGAGAAGGATTAGATGGGGGCCGATTCATCAAGCTAGTTTCAAAGAAATTCTTAGTACTTGAGTCTTTGGTGATATTCATGAGTTGGTCTTGAACAAAAGTAAGTCCTTTAATATTTTGGAGAATTGGGAAACTATTCATTCTTTACTTGGACCTAGATGTAAAACAAAGTACTGTCCTAGGTCCCTTTATAAAAAGTCTTGGTTTAATTCATTATGCCTACAGGCAAAGAAAGAGTTTGGAGGAAAACTAAGACAGCAAAAGAAGAAAAGGAGTAAGTCTGCAGCAGATTTTTAATTGCTAAAGACTGGAAGAGAAAAATATAGGAAAATTCTAGAATGGAAGAGACATAAACATACTCAGGGACTTTGGGAAAACTGAGACAGGCTGTTTTGGATAGGGATGGAAGGTGATTTTGGAATATTGTTGCCCAGGGATATAATAGATATGCCAATACAATTGAAGCCTATATTACATCTGAAGTTTGGGCATCTAATTTCTCCAAGCTTTATTATTCTCATGAAGAGCAGGAGATACCTGATGCTTTCAAAATACAGGAGGATGACATTTTTTCAAGACCTATCTTGATCACAGAGGATGAAATCTGGATGGCACTAACTGGGCTTAAGGCAAATAAGGAGCCTGGGCCAGCTGGGGTCCTTGGTGATCTCTATAAAGTTTTTACCAACTGGTGGATTCCTTTTCTTCTTTTGCCGTTTAATGGCCTGGTTCAGGATATCTTACCCTGCCAGTTGGCAGGTAGTGTTATCTTCCCAATTTTTAAAAAAGAGGATCCAAATGACCCAAGGATGTATAGGCCTATTAGTTTGATAGATGTTTCATAGAAGATTTTCTCTAATATAATTTTGGGCAGAATGCTGTCATGGGTCAAGGAGAACTCAGTATTGAATGAGGCACAGAACAGTTTCCGGAAGGACCATTCTACAGTACAACACTGATATGTGCTTCAGCACCTGATCTGGAAGTATGCTAAAATGAGAAAAAGCAGGTTATATTGCTGTTTTGTGGACTTCTCCTTGGCCTTCGACAGCATTAGTGGAAAAATCCTTTGGGCTGCATTAAGGGATCTGAAGTTGGAGGCCTCACTTCTTGATGTTATTATTAGACTCTATGAAAATATGTGAGCAAGGGTCCAGTATTATCAGTATGGTCATCTAACTGATAGATCTGAGACAAACGTGGGGGTCAGACAGGGGTGTATTTTGGCCCCCACTCTCTTTAACATCTACATTAATACAGCCTTGGATCAGTTTGGTAACCCAGATTTTCATGCTCCAAAAATTAATGATGAAGGGATTGAATGTTTAGCATATGCAGATGATTTAGTCTTGCTCTCTACTTCAGTCCTGGGTCTTAAAAGAAAATTGGCTTACTTTGAATCACTCTGTTCTCAAAGGAAACTGAAAGTTAATCTCGGCAAGACCAACATTGTAGTTTTTGGCTCTCAAACTAAGAATACGGTAGGTTTTAGGCTAAATGATAACCATACAGACACTGTTAAGTGTTATGACTATTTAGCTGTCTGTTTTGCCTTTAGAAAAATGGGCTTTTTATTTCCTGGTCTCTGATTGGCTGGTACCCCTGCCAGGGGGGTACATTAACTTTCAATAGACGACCAGGAAATAAAAAGTGGCAGCCTAAAGTGCCCCTTCAACCAACTGAAGTATAGTGGTGCCCACCCTGTGCCTTAATTGGCTAAAAGAACCTCATTTAAATTTCAAATTGCCACCATTTTTCTCTCGTTTAGCGAGAGATACTGTTCCTGCTGTTCCTTGCCTGACCTTACGGCACTCAACCTCAGCTGTGCTCATTTACTGCATTTCTTTTTTTGTTTGTTTGTTTTTAGCCAGACAAAAGCCAGAGACAGTCCTACCACACACATATATACTCACTCCCACACATTCCCTGCCCAGGGTGCCAGACTATGATACATGCCCCCCCCATCAATTATCTCCACTTGGGCCGCTTCTCCTGACACACTCAAGTTTATGAACAATACCCTGTCTCCCAGCTGATCACAGAAAAGCATGTATCTTCCTGTTTTTTTTCCTCCCAGCTCTGGTGACCCACATCCTTCCAAAATCTACAGACCTTCTGCCCATACTCAACAGCTCCATGATGCGGCTGCCCACAACCATCGCTCCTCACCGATGTCCCAAATGATTCACTTGCCAACTTATAGCACCCCAGAACAACAAGCACAGACAAAGCAAAGAATTTCAAATCGCCACCAAGAGTATCTAGCAGAATTAGTTTTTCTTTGTTTCCTGACAGCTCGCCCGCCCATCAAAAGTGCTGTTTTGTAATTCTGCAGCTCGATCAATCACTCGCTCTTCAGCTCTCAGCTCATTACTGCTCTATTTTTTAAAAAAATGGCAAAAATAGAAACCATGGGCAGCGGCACCATGGAGGTGCATAGAGGGATGGGAGGTCTGGAGTTAAAGAGTAGCGGGGGTTCAGGCAAGCTGCAGATAGAAAAAAAAACAGCTCTGGAGAAACAGATCATTTCATGATTTGGTAGTTTCTGCCTGCAGTTTTTAACATGAGGAACTCAGCTGGCTAAAATGTTTCTTGCAGCATGAAAACAGCCCAATGGGGGAACAGTGCTAGCCACAATGGTCAGTCTATTTAGAGCTATGCAGCTGCTCCAAGGGATAAGTCCATAGCTCAGACAAGAGACAAAAAAAAAAAAACATTCCAATATAGGTGGTGGAACTATTTTATTACAAAAACCTATTTTAAATTGTTTTTTTAATTCACATCTTAACTAACCTCTTTTTATGACTGTGCCCATTTTCTAAGTGCAATAATACCCTCCAGGGTGGGCGGTATTGGTCTATACTGAACCTTCCAAGGGCTATAAAGCCCTCCGCCTGTGGAGTCGGGCCTCATTACACCCCTGGGTGGTCCGGTATAGCCCAATACCGCCCACCCTGTTGGGTATTATTGCTTACATAGCCTATCTTGGACCAAACATTTGGAGGCTATTCGATTTAAAATGGGATCTTCGGTAAATGCCCAAAAAATGTTTAACAGCAAGATGGGGAAGTCTTTGATCAGAGGGATATTAAGAGTTGTTAATGCCAAAATAAGAACAAGCATGTTATATGCCTCTGATATCTGTGGTTATACTAAGGTTAGAGAACTAGAAATAATCTGAATAAACTCTATAGATACATCTTAATGTTGCCAAATGGAACTCCAAGCTGTATTCTTGCCTTGGAGTTAGGACAACATTCCTTGAATTCTCTCATCTGTGAACGACAGATTCTCTTTCTGTTGAAACTTTTTCTTTTGCCCCAACAAAGATATCCCAGAATGTGTGTAGAGGAAGTCATCGAATTGGCTAGCATGGGATATGTACATCCCTTTATTTCAACTTGTTAAGGAAACAATAATGCCGGTCTGATTGGGCCACCTCCTAAATAAAATTTACACAAGACCATTTCAGAAGATTAGGCAGGATATCAAATTGAGGCTTACTGACCTAGACATAAATTCTTGCTATCTTCAACTCTCCAAGCTTAAGTTATATGGGTTTTATAAAAAAGTAAAGATTTCATGGGGATATGAGCCCTATCTCTCTTTTTTTTAACCTGTCCTAAACAAAGGAGAATCTATACAAGATTCAGAACTGAAAACTACAATGCTCAATGCATTAATTTCAGACAAAAAAGAGAGGGGGTACTTTCTCCTTATTGTAAATGTGGAGTGGGGACTATAGATGATCTTAAACATGTGGTACTCTTGTGTCCTAGGTATGAATCAACTAGGAAAAAACTGCTGGGTCGATTGTTAGGGGATCTCAGCCTCCCCCTGGAGGATCTTTTGGAATATTTGTTTACTATGAAAGAGAAGAACGTGGTAGAGATCTTTGCAAGATTTTTAATTTCAACTCATTTGTAAAGTTTATTAGGGGAACTTGAAGTCCTGTGGAGTTTTTTTTATGTGAAAAGGTACTCAAGGAACACTGTAGATATTTAAGTCCCTTGTTGATTTATTTATTGTCTATTTGTATTTACTATGTATTTTGTCCTGATTTTAGTATATTGTAACTGCTTTATGCTGAATAATAAATTGTACTACTGCTACTACTACTACATTCCAAGCTTCTAGTGTTGACTGTGAAAGAGGCTTCAGCCTCATGAACTGTATTAAGAGCAAACAAAGAAACCACTTGGAAGAAAGCCATTTAGATATGCTGATGTGAACAAAATTGTTTTTAGCGTCTGGTGGAAAAATGGATCTTAATACAATATATGTCCTCTGGCAGAATGGGAAAGACAGGAGAGAAAAACAGTAAATGTTTATTTCTTAGCAATGCATCAGCAGCAGCACCCCTTTTGATGCATGCAAGACTCTTTCAAATGTATATAGTTTATACATGTTTCCAGTTCGTACTGTTATGGTGCACAATGCATATCCAATCTTCGGAGTGTGTCAGAATGTATATGTATACTTTGCATTGAGTAATTGAGTGTTTGGTTATGTTTTGTACTGTTTATTGGCAATAAAATATATCACTTGTTTGGGTCATCCAATTTGTGCACGAGTCAATTTTTTTGCACAAAGTGCCGCACACACATATCAGTCGCCCACCCACAGAGACTAAAAATGAGTCATCACCCTCCACTTTTTGATAGCCTTATCCCTTTTAGCCCCATTTCTGTCCTTACTGCCTTTGCCTTTTTTTACATTTAAATCTGTTCTGCTCCCTAATAACTTCTGTACCTTGGTGTTTACCTCACTAATCACCATGTTTTGTGGGGGGAGGCTCGGATTTCCCTGCTCCTTTTCAGTGCCTCCCCTATTGGCTAGTTTAAATGCGTGCCAATGAAGCGTTTAAACCTCTCACCTAGGATCCGGGTTCCCCCCCGGACAGATGCAGACCATCGCTCCAGTATAGGTCTGTATCCCTCAAGGTGGTTCCCCAGTCCCCAATGAAGCCAAAACCTGAGCTCCACACCAGTTTTTCAACCACTCATTGAATTCCCTGGTGAGAAGTACCTAGCATCTCCTTGCCATAGACAGGCAGCACCTCCGAGAAGGTTACCATATGCGCTACTTGTCTAAGGCCCCTTCCCAACTCTACAAACTCATCTTGCACTGCTATGATCCCATTCCTAGCCAGGTCATGTGTCCCTAGGTGGACAATGACATCCGGCTCCCTCCCTCGTGCAGCTCCTCCCACGATCCTGAGGATTCGCTTCTAGTCCCTCCAAGCCGTGGCACCAGGAAGGCACCTTACCTCCCTCTCCCCTTCCTCCCCAATTTCTACCCCCCTAATGATTGAGTCCCCCACCAGGAGTTGTTTCCTTCCCCTGTGAGGTCCCATGCCACCCTCCTGTGGGTCTCCTTTGTGAAGGTTCCCAGCATCCTCCTTGGTCTCCCCTGCAGGTGCCTCCATAGAGGAATCACTGTCCACCAGAAGAGCGAATGAATTGTGGAGAGGTACAGCTGGAGGGATGCAACTCTGTTCCACCACCCTTGCCCTCCTTGAGCTCACCCTGGTCCAGCCTCTCCTCTTTCTTGGCAACCTCTGAGGTAGTGGCATTGGCCCTGGTGGTCCCTGTGTGGGGGAGGAGGTTTCACGAATCCTAGCCAGGTCAGCCTGGAGACAGGCAACCTCCTCTCTCAGACCAGAGAGGTGCCTGCAAATAGGGCAGCATCGCAGCCTCCAGAATGTCTCCTGGAACACTGCCGCCCACAGCCATTGCACTGCACCACTCCTATCATGTCTTATTTTGTGTCCTCTCTACTGTTTCTCTGGATGCTTATTCTCTCCTCTCCTTACAACTCTCACCCTTCCTGTTCTGGGACGGCAACTTCCTATCTTCTTCAGTAGCCTCCTTCTTCCTTGCTCAATATTAGACCACTAGCAGCTGGGGGGGAGCGTGAGCTACTTTTTTACATTTTAGTTGCCCTCCTCTGGACTGCCTCTATCCTGTCTATGTCCTTGTGGAGATGGAGTCTCCAGAACTGGATGCAGTACTCCAGATGGGGTCTCACCAACTGTCTGTACAGCAGGATAACAACTTCCTGTTTTCTACTGGTGATGCCTCTCCCTATGCATCCCAGTATACCCCCAGTCCTCCCTACTGCCTTCTCACATTGCTTGCTAAACTTAAGGTCATCTGACATGATTACCCTCAGGTCCCTTTCCTTTTTTGTTGTTGTTACTACCTCCTCCCCCATTGCGTATTCTTCCCCTGGGTTCTTGTTTCCCAAGTGCATTATTTTGCACTTCATTGCATTGAATCCAAGCTGCCATACTTCTAACCATTCCTCCAACCTTGCCAAGTCCCTTCTCATCCTTGTCATGCCTTCTTGTGTATCAACCCTGTTGCAGATCTTTGTGTCATCTGCAAAGAGGCATACTTTTCCTTCCTGTCCCTCTGCAATGTCACTTATAAAGACATTAAAAAGGACTGGACCTAGCACTGAACTGTGTTGTACCCCACTAGTAACCCCTCTTTCTTCAGTGTGGACTCCATTTACAATTACCTTCTGTGTCCTGTTGTCCAGCCAATGTTTTACCCAGACTACCACCCTGGGATCCACTACTAGGTTCATTAATTTGACTATTAATCTTTTGTGTGGGACTGTGTCAAATGCCTTGCTAAAGTCTAGGTAGGCCATGTCCACAGCCCCTTCCTGGTCTACTACTTTGGTCACCCAGTCAAAGAAATATATTAGATTCATCTGACATGACCTTCCTGCTGTGAACCCATGCTGCCTTGGGTCCTCTGCCCTACTGGCCTCTAGGTACTCAACAATTCTTTCCTTCAGAAGTGACTCCATCACTTTCCCTACCTCAGAGGTCAAACTGACAGGTCTGTAGTTTCCTGCCTCTGTCTTGGTCCCACTACTGTGAAGAGGAATCACATCTGCCTTCCTCCAGTCCTCTGGTACCACACCATCCTCCCATGATTTATTAAAAAGAGTAGCCAGTGATTTCACTGGTTCCCCCCTTAATTCTTTTAGAATTCTGGGGTGAATTCCATCAGGCCCCATTGCTTTGTCCACCTTCAGTTTTAGGAGTTCTTGAGGAACCCTTTCTTCTGTGAAAGGACTGAGATTGACCCCCCCCTATCAAGAGTGCTTCTGTTAATTGGATTAGGCTCTTCCCCTCCTCTTTTGTGAATACTGAGCAGAAATATTCATTCAGTATCCCTGCTTTTTCACTGTCCCCCTCTGCCCACCCACTGTTCATTCTATTCAGCCTCACTATCCCTCCCTTTGTCTTTCTATGCTCGCTGATGTACCTATAAAAGGTTTTATCCCCCTTCTTAACCAAGTTGGTTTTCTTTTCCTCAGTTTGGGACTTTGCTATTCTGACTTCCCTCCCTGCTTCCTTCTGCCTTAACTGGTACAGCTCTCAGTCCTGCTTCTTATGTGTTTCTTGTACTTCTGGAATGCTATCTTTTTCTCCCTGACTTACCCAGCCACCTCTTTTGAGAACCATAGTGGCTTTTTCTTTTGTTTTGATTTTTTTATTTGTTTCTCAGAAAGGCTTGTTGCCTCTGTGATGGCAGTTCAGATGATTCCCCATTGTTGCTCCACCACTCCTTCTACTGTTAGGACTATTCAGCTTTGTCCAGACATTGTTAAAGGATGGAGTGCTGTTAAGTCTCTAACTTCAAGTTTTCTGAATGTGTCTGTCGGATGGTTTGTTCCACATTTAGACCAGAGCCCCTTCATTTATTTACGATTATTATTTGGAATATCTGTACTCAACATTTTAGTGACAAAGTGATAAGGTATACATACCTGCAGGTGGTTGGTTTTATCTCATAATCACCATGACTGCTCTCTTTACCCTCCAAATCTTTCAAATCTCCTTTTCCCTGGACACCACTGTACTATAGACCTGATTGTGAAATGATCATCTGTACACACACAGCTGTCACTATTGGCAAGAGCAGGAGGCCAGAGCTCTTCTTAATGGACCATAGTAATCAATGCAGCAGCAGCTGAAATTTAGTTTTCCAGCCCCTAGTCCACAGGGCTTGTGATGGGGAAAATTCCCTAGCCCCACAGCCTTTTCCACTGGCCCAACTGGTTTACTCATTGCAATGTTACCTTCTCAAATACAAGCCCAGATGATTAGTAAAAGGGGAACTTTTAAATCAACTTGTCCTGCTGGCTAGTGCCAAAAAAGATTAAGGGTAAGGTTGACCTCTGCCAGCATGGCTTCAGCATGAGTAATCATGATGTGAAATGCTTACTTATCATGGGTGATGCTGGTGGTGACTGCCACCCAGTCACCCTCAGTTATAGACAGTTTGCACCAATTTGGATATTTTGCTGCACTTTCAGCTAGCTTGGTTGTTGCCATTAATGTTCATTACAAGGGATGCCAAAACAGGCACGTCCTTTGTGATAAGCATTATCCCGGCAATTGCACAGCCTATAAGTGCCGGTGTACATCCATTTGCCCTCATGCCTGCAGAGGTTCAGCAAGTGCTCATGGAAGCACCATTTGTGTGTCATGGGTATACTGATTCTTTCATTTCAAAGCTATTATTGGCAAGTCGTTCTAATTATTTGGGGTCCCATGTGCTACATGTTTAGCCCAGTACGGCATTTGTTGGTGTAAACATGATGTGAAATGTTTACTTACTGGGGGTGATGCTGGTGGTGACTGCCACCCAGTCACCCTCAGTTATAGACACTTTGCACCAGTTTGGGTGTTTTGCTGCACTTTAGGCTGGTTTAGCTATTGCCATTAATGTTCATTACAAAGGGTGCCAAAACAGGCACATCCTTTGTGATGAGCATTAGCCTAGTAATTGCACAGCCTATAAGGGCTGATGTACATCCATTTGACCTCATGCCTGCAGAGGTTCAGCAAGCACTCATGGAAGCACCATTTGTGTGTCATGGGTATACTGATTCTTTCATTTCTGAGCCATTACTGGCAGATCTTTCTAATTGTTTTGGGTCCCATGTGCTGCATGTTTAGCCCAGTATGGCATTTGTTGGAGTAAACACGATGTGAAATGTTTACTTACTGGGGGTGATGCTGGTGGTGACTGCCACCCAGTCACCCTCAGTTATAGTCACGTTGTACCAGTTTGGGTTTTTTGCTGCACTTTAGGCTGGTGTGGCTGTTGTCATTAATGTTCATTACAAAGGATGCCAGAGCAGGTGTGTCCTTTGTGATGAACATTATCCCAGCAATTGCATGGCCTGTAAGTTCCAGTGTACATCCATTTGCCCTCATGCCTGCAGAGATTCAGCAAGTGCCCATGGATGCACCATTTATACTGATTCTTTCATTTCTGAACCATTACTGGCTGAGCTTTCTGATTGTTTGGGGTCCCATGTGCTGCAATTTAAGCCCAGCATGGCATTTGTGGGAGTAAACATGATGTGAAATGTTTACTTACTGGGGATGATGCTTGTGGTGACTGCCACCCAAAACAGGCATGTCCTTTGTGATGAACATTATCCCAGGCAGTCACATGGCCAATATGCACTGGTGTACATCAGTTTGCCCTCATGGTTGTAGAGGTTCAACAAGTGCTCATGGAAGCACCTTTTTTGTGTGATGGGTGTACTTATTCTACAGAGCACTCTTATGTTTTAATATTTTTGTTGTATTGTTGGTGTTTTGTGTAGCGTACTATCTGTCTTACTATTTTTCCTTTTACTCAGCCTACACCATAGGCATTGTGTTACTGTTTTTTAGTTTCACTTTCATAGCCCAGCTTTACTGAACAGAGATGTGGTACTATATGCATCATTAACACATGTGACAGTTTCTGTGCATTGCCCCAAGAAAGTGATCTCTGGTGTTATGTTTCTGTTCCAATGACTGGCCTCACAGCACTACCAGCCACTAGCTGGCTACAGTGATCTTCGGTTTAGTCACGTGGAACTCCACAGTACTAGATGTTGTAGTCCTCATATGATTTAACTTTGACTTTGTGCTTTCAAACATGAACTGTCTGCAGTCTTGTAGTATTGCAACTCCATTGTCTTTGCACGTTTGTCTTGCCACTGGATACTGTAGTCCTCCTGCGGTTTAACCACGACGTGGTGTGTTCTTCACCACAGTTGCTCATTTCCTTTTTTCTTAGGACATCTGTCCACATTAACAGATCCTCTCTGTTGTACTGTCTGAAATCTTGCAGTATTGCAGTGCCATTGTCTTCGTACATTTGTCTTGACACTGGATGCTGTAGTCCTGTGGTTCAACCATGACATGTTGCTTTCATCTCCACAGCAGCTCATTTCCTGTCTAGGAGATCTGTCCACATTAACAATTAGATCCACTCTTACTTGTTCAGTCAGCAGTCTTGCAGCACTGCAACTCCATCATCTTGTTCAAAAAGTCATCTAGCAAAACTAGTGTTATTGAAACACTACAACAACCTAGTGTGTGGCCACAAATCAAGCACATGGCAACACTTATTGAACTGTATGACTGTTTCTGGATTTTGTGTTTCTGAATTTAAATGGCATTTATGCACAAAAGATAATGAGAGCATCAACCACGGAAAGATGAATTGGCAACAGGACGTCATTTAGGTGGTGGTAGTGAGGAGACTCTGGAACATACTGAAGTAGTAGGATCTCACAGCTATGTTGTAAAACAAAGAAAAGCACCATAAGATGTCATGAAGGACTACAGAGCCAGGGTTAAAGCAGACAAGGAAAAGTATTAAGCTTATCATGCAGTTGAAAATGAACATGTTAAGCAATACCTGAGGACAATGTCTGAGGAGAAAAAAGTGCAGTATAGGGAAAAGACAAGGCTTCATAAACAACAATACAGGCAATCAAAACAGGAGAATGAAGATTAAGACAGTCATCACCAAAAGTAAGAGAACAAGAGCAGAAGTTGAGAACTTGAGAGAACAGTGGAGAGAACAAAAAAGAAAACAGAGGGAAAATATGACATCACAAAAAGGAGACTAATAAATGAACAAAGGTGTGCATTGTATGCACAAAAAAGCACACTTTGTGTTCACAAAGTACAGCCCTTGAAACAGACACTGTATCCAATATTCAGTCTGAGACCAGCACAGTTTTGAATACCCCTTCTCCTGTGACCCCACTCATATCACCACAGAATACCACTGCAGTGCAGCACCCATTTAAGATCCAAGCTGCCCAGAGAAAGGCCATATCTAGATCAAGGAAAACCATGCCCAATAGCCCCAAAAAGTTTGCAGAAATTCTCTCTTCAGTTCTAATAGAACACCAAGAAAAAGGCAAGATATTGCAGAAACATGCATACTGACACCTTTTAAAAAGAAACGTTTGGATTTTCTTGAAGCAAATAGTTTGCAAGTAACAGTTGAAGCCCTAAAGAAATCTCAGAAGAAGGATGATGTAAGAATAAGGAGACTTCTTCATCAGTCCCTGCTGATCAGAAAGAAATTTATAAAGTTAGACCTTCACCATCAGTTTGGATTTAGCTGGAATTTCCTTTGTGATGAATCAGTCTTGGATAAAGACTATATCATAGAAACATAGAAACATAGAAGTTGATGGCAGATAAGGACCGCAAGGCCCATCCAATCTGCCCAATTCTTTTTCTACCTTATGAATGTGCCATAGGCCTTTGCTCTGTCAATGGGCTATCTATTCATACTCATCTGTATTGCTTCCTTATGCCTATCCCATGCCTGTTTGAAACCCTGCACTGTATTTATATCCACCACTTCCTGAGGTAAGCCATTATATGCGTCCACCAACCTTTCTGTGAAAAAGAACTTCCTCACATTACCCCTTAATTGGCCTCCCTCTAATCTCATGCTGTGTCCTCTTGTACTGCTATTTTTTCTTATATTGAAACATGTTAGACTCTTTCACCTTGTTAATGCCCTTAAGGTGATTGAATGTTTCAATCATATTACCTCTGTCCCTCCTTTGCTCTAGGGTATACATATTGAGTTCAGTTAATCTGTCCTCATATGTTTTTTGATGCAGTCCCTGTACCATTTTGGTCACCCTTCTCTGGGCTGCCTCAGTTTGGTTAATGTCCTTGTGAAGGTGTGGCATCCAGTACTGCACATGGTACTCCAGATGGGGCCTAACCAGTGCCTTGTATAGAGGGATTATTACCTCCCTCTTCTGACTTGTATCAGCAAAAGGAAAGCACGAAAGAATGCCATACCTGCGTCAACAATTCAGGCAGTGCAAAACTTTTATCAGCGGAGTGATATTGCCAGAGAACTGCCAGTTACAAAGATTACTGGTAAGGACATGATGCTGAAAAATGCACTTGAAGCATCCCTTCAGTCAATTTATGAACAATTCAAATAGGACTACCCAGATTTGCAAATTGGGTACAACAAATTTGTGAAACTGCATCCTTCAAACAACAGCCCAATACCAAAACATAAACTGATGCAGTGCTCGTGTGAGTACTGCCTTAATATTAATTTAAAATTAGACAGCCTTGCAGCAAAGTGTGTCCAGTATAACATTGCAGACACAGCAATAAAGCACAAATTTGAGGCATCTGCACTCACACTCAGGTAACTTCCCCCAACTGAGCTGCACTGAACTACAATGTGATAATTGTGGTGTTAAAGATATTCATAAATTTTTTTTCCCACTAGTAAGGGATCATTTGAATTCGACAGTGACATGAAGAAGATGACAATTGGATGATGTCATGACAAAAAAAGGATGTGGTCACAAAACAGAAACAGATGCAGATGAAACAACAGAATGGAGTGATTCGTAAACTAATTGGGGAACTGAAGGAAGAACTGGAGCCATTTTCTAAGCATCTTTTCAATGCAAAATGGCAGGCAAAGTAGTTCAATGATGTGTGGAAAAATGTGCCCATAGGTTGTGTTGTTTATTGCCTAGATTTTGGTGAAAACTACTATTGCCATTATCAGGATGAAGCACAAAGTGCCCACTGGGCATACAATCAAGCAACAATATACCCTGTAGTTGTATATTACCAATGTCCACAATGCAGCTGTGGCATGGTTATGCACAACTCACTGATGTTCATCAGTGATGACAGAAAACATTGATTTTCATTCCATCCAGCACTTCATATGTTTGGCAACCAAATACCTACAAAATCAAGGGATCAACATGACAAAAATTATTCATTTTTCAGATGGTACTTCAACACAACACAAACATAAAGGCAACTTTAAGGATGCATCTTTTGGAGAGTCTGACCAGGGAGTTCGTGAGAGAAAAATTATGTTGGCAGTCACCATGGAAATGGACCATGTGATGGTGAAGTAGGTATTCTCAAGAAGAGTGCTTTTACAGCTGTAACTGCTGTAATAACTAATGCTCACAATTTGTTCATTTATGGAAAATAAAATATAAGCATGAACATGTGCATGTGAGAAGAACATTCTTCTTTGTCAAGGAAGGGGAAGTGAACCACAAATGTTCACAAAGAATCAATGTAAAGACATTGCCAAGCACACAGATGACACACCGTGTCTGTGAAATTGAATCATTTGTAGACTGTGTGAGAGACCATTCGGTGGCATGCATTTCTGCTTAAAGTTGAACCAGTATAATATAATGTGATAATTTGCATATACAGCCCATGGTGATTTGCATTATGGGGGCATGTGTGATTTTGTATTTCTTTGAAACTTGGCTCCCTGGCCAGTGCCCTTTGGGGTAACCATTGCCTCATTGCTTGCACACGAGGTTCTTTGTCTTTGAACCATATGTTGTTTCTGCAAGAGAAAGGAGCTGTTTTTGCACATATTGCATAAGCAACAAAGGACAGTGCAGCAATGCAAAGTTTATGGGAGACTGGAGATTCTTTTGCTTGAAATCTGGGGTGGAGTTGGCAAACAGAACACCACACATGGGATCTCCTTCACCACTAGCAGCTTGGCCAAGGTCCCTGACTCCACCACCGCAGAGGTCCCTGATTCCACCACTACAGAAGTCCCCCACTCCACCACCACAGAGGTCCCCGATTCCACCACCAAATAGCTCCCTGACTCCACTGCCACAGAGGTCCCCGACTCCAGTGCTGTAAAGATCTGCAAGTCTACCAGTACCACACTCCAGGTCTTGAAAATTGCAACAACCTTCTTTGGGTGAAGATGTGCCCTTGCAACAGGAATCTCAGTGTTAATGTAAGTTTTAATATATATTCTAGTGGGTGGGATGTACATCTTAAGTACAACATGAGACTGCATCAATTGCAATACAGGGTGACCTTATTCCTGATGAGAACCCCCTAATTTATTGGGACTTTCAAAGTTTTGGACATGGCTCTGCAGGTTGCATAGTCTCCTGAGGCCAGAATGTCAGAAGGTTGTTGGTTCTATCCCCACACCAGGCAATTGGGTTAATCCTAATTCTAACACTAGTGCAGTATGACGGGATGCTGCACTCCTGAGGTGCTCTCATTTGGAAGAGATGTTAATCAGAGTTCTAGTCTGTGGTTGTTTCAGATGGACATTAAAAATCTCATGACACTTCTCAAACAGTATTGGAATTTCCTTGGTGTCCAGCCAAATTTCTACTACACTGCAGCTGTGGAGCAGCAGTCTTCCAGGAAGCATTCTGGAGAATGCATTGTTGTCCCATTTGCAGGCACATCTCTTGGCTGAGGGAGAAGGTTTTTGATTGTTAGTCTCCAGTCTGGCCAGAATATGGGGGACCTCTCCCACCCATGGACCATCAAGGCCACCACCACTGACTCAGAGGTTACCAAGAAGGAGAGGTTGGACCACAGTTGGCTCAGGAAGGGTGAGGGTGGTAGAACATAGGTGTATCTCACTAGTTATACCACACTAAGAATACCTCCAACAGCTTAATCTAGTTCACTGTCAGTTGTCCTCCATCTGTAACCCCCCTGGGATGAGGTAGTAGAATTAAATAGTCCTCCTTTCCTGGTTAACAACAGCAACATAAATAAAACCAATTTAGCAGTAGTCCCCCCCACCCCACTCGAGGTGGAGATAATTATCGGAGAAGGTTGTTTTATTTCTCAATTTTTTTTTTTTAAGGAAAATCAATAAAGGAAACTTTGTGGCTGTGCAGTTTACAACAGGGACAAAAACACACTTGTTATGTACCTTGCTGAGGTTGTAGCCTCTTCAGATACACAAGTCACCATCAAATATTTGCTAAAGAATAAAAAATACACCTACCGTATCACTAATGAGAACATGGCTGAATATTCTACACAACCATTAAAAGACATTGTTTGGAAATTTGGTGATTCTGTACAGTCAACAGTAACTCAACAGTTGCACTTTCCAGAACATGACTTTCTTCGATTAAACCATACCCTGTCTGGTTTTAAACTAATTTTTAAATGAATGTCTTCTCCTGTTGTGGTCTGTTTATCATGACAAGCATGAGCTACACTAATATTTAGCCTATTAACTAAGTTGTACACCTAATGGATTCCCTCTGTTCTTCTGCTTTGGGACCAGATGCAGTGATTGGTGGTGATTAGCCGTTTTTACTACTGACACAGGTGAGATTTATTCTGTGTGAATTAGATGATTAAAGAGTATGTTTAACTGCTTTTACTGTATATTAGGTGTATATTGGGGTTAGCTTTATCTTCCATATTTGTTATGTATAAGCCATATTTATAAAGTGCTGGATAGGTAAAGGCATAGTTAGATAAAACATATGTGGTGTGTCCCTGTTATTCATATTATGTGTTTTGGTGTCCCTGTTACTCACGTTATGTGTTAGAAAATATTGTGTAAAAGAAAACATGCTTCACATTTCATAGAATTGTTGGTGTCTGTCTGAAGCATATAGCACCACATATATCTTCACCAAAAAGCTGGTCTGGAAAGGAAAAGGGATGTGAGAGAAAACTAAACTGTGATTAGCTATGGGCTGAGATTTAATGGTGTCCCACAATGGATGGTCCAGTAAAAGGTGACAGGTATGGTTTGAGACCAAATTATGAAAAGTTGCTAACTACTATACTAAAGGAGAAGATGAGGCATTGTGATATCAGTTTTACTTTAATAATAAAATTGGCAAAATAGTTATCATGGAAACCATGTTACCCATGTCAATTTTTTCTTCAGATACTTTTCAATCTTATTTTCTTAAATTTAGAATTGATGCACTATCTTTATATTTGGGATTAAACAACTACCACATATAAGTTCTCAAAATAATATACAGTCATGACATTTAAAGAAAGTTTTTTTGGGAGCATGAATGTCACACTTGTTCTCTCGAGTATTGTATATATGCCTAAATATATATATTCATTATATGCAAAAAACTTTGTTAATGCATCAGTTAGGGTTCTTCTACAGTGAGAAAGTGAGGAAATTTGATTTTAGGGTTCCCACCCCTTGCACCCCACCCCTGCCTGCCCCCACCAACAGGCATCAGGGTGTGTGTTGGGGTCCTTGGGCCTAACTCTTACCCCATCCCATGTGTAAACAAACTGAGGTGGTGCAATGTAGGAGAATGGGGTGAGAGTTAGGCCAAGGCCCCAAAACCTCCCTAATACCTGTTGTTGGGGTGGGCTGGGGTGGGGTGCAAGGTGGGAACCGTAAAATAGAATTTCCTCACTTTTTTTGCTGTAGAAGAACCCTAACTAATGCATTAAAGAAGTTTTTTTTTGCATAGAATTTCCTTACTTTTTAAGAAAGAATAAAAAAGTAGAAAGTTGTGCAAGTTGGAGGGAGTGCGGGGTCCTTTGGGCCGAACATTTCCACCAACTTGTAAGTGTCAGGCCACATTACACACCTAATAACTAAAAAGAACATTTGCAACAGCAAGGCCAGCAACCAAACAAATGTTAATCTAGTACAACAATAGAAAATGCTGTCCACAAAACGTTAACTGTGCCACACAATATGTCCGCAAAAAATATGGTTTGACACGTAAACACCTCCATTAACATCTACAGGACATGCCGTCAACACCCTCCAAATTTCAAGTAAAAAGACCAAACCGTGTCCAAGATATGACATGTCAAAATTTGAAATTTCCATTGTTAGAGTGGCACAGTTCCACACCTGTTGACATTTAACACACACAACGACTGAAAATTACATCCATGGCATTAAGGCTAGGTATCCTATCAATTCCAAACCACCACCACAAGCAAAATGTTGTCCGCAGAACGTAAACTGCATCACACCATATCTACATTCAAAAAAAATATTTTCTGACATGGAAACACTGCAATTTTCATCCACAAGACATGCTGTCAACACCCTCGAAATTTCAAGTGAAAAGACCAAACTGTGTCCAAGATATAACATTTTAACATACATGATTTTCATTCATCAGACTGACACAGTTTCGCACCTGTTGACATTTAACTCACACAACAACTGAAAACTACATCCATTACACTAAGGCTAGGTATCCTATCAATTTCAAGCCACTGCCACAAGCAAAACACGGTCCACAACACGTAAAGTGTGTCACGCAATATCTCAGCAAACAAAATTTCTCTGACATGTAAGCACCATAATTCCCATCTACAGAACAGTCCATAAACACCCTCCAAATTTCAAGTAGAAAGAGCAAACCATTTCTGACTTATTAAATCTTAAAGTTTGGTAAAATTTCCCTATCTATTCCATTATAAAAAATCTGGTCATTTTGTCCTGTCCTCACAATCAAAGACAGCGATCAAAGAATCTCACAATCAAAGAATTTGCAGGCTCATGAACAAAGAATTAAAACTTTAATAATTTACAAAATTGAAAGAATTGTGGTAAACAACCACCATGGTTCAACAGAACGTAGCCCCCTGAGCAAAACCCACCCTCATTTGACTTCCTAGCCACCCCAGGGCTGAGAAAATAGATTTTCTGATCTGGCCATCTTGTCCTACCCTCATGATGCATGATCTCGATCAAAGAATCTCGCAATCAAAGAATTTGTAGGCTCGCGATCAAAGAATTTACAGGGTCATGACCAAAGAATAAAAACTAGTGTAAGTAACACAATTTACACGATTGTGGTAATCCACTGCCATGGTTCAACAGAACGAAGCCCCCTGAGTAAAACCCACCCTCATTTGTCTTGCTAGGACACCCCTGAGCTGAGAAAATGAATTTATTATCTGGCCATCTCGTCCCTCGCTCACAATGCACGATCGCAATCTAAGAATCTCACAATCAAAGAATTTGCATGCTGGCGGTCAAAGAAATTGCTCGCTCACGAACAAAGAGCAAGGGATGAGATGGCCAGATTTAAAATCAATTTCTGTAGCTCAAGGGTGCCCTATTAAGTAAAATAAGGGTGGGTTTTGGTCAGGGCTTCCCTCTTCCATTTCTGAATAAAATATTGTACTTTGTATTATCCCTGGTAGTCTAGCTGCCCCCTACCCATCATAGTAATGGGCATAATGATGTATGTTAGCCCTGGTATTCTAGTGGCCCTCCCGAATGAGTATCCTATTAATATCTTTGTTTATTGTCTGTGGTAGTCTAGTGGCCCCCCATATGTCTTTATCCCTATTTTTGTAATAATTATATCCCTGGTGGTCTACTGCTCCCCCCACCCTCGATCTGTAGTTCTTAATAATTGATATTCCTATCCCTGGTAGTCTAGCGGTCCCCCCTACCATCATAATAAAATTGACTTCTATTTAGCAATACCTGGTAGTCTTGTGGCCCCCCATTCCCCCACTCATCCATGACAGACCACCCAGCACTCCCCCACCCTTCCCCAGCCAGCGACTGGCACAGCCCACCTCTCACCTCCACGGCCAGCTGCTGACTGTGTGTATTATGAGAAGAAATTGAAAGAGGTGCTAGGAAATAATTTCTGAGCACCTCTTTCAATTGCTGCTGGTAGTACACTCAGTCAGGCTGTATATATATATATATATAGAGAGAGAGAGAGAGAGAGAGAGAGAAAGAGAGATAGATATAGACAACACACACACACACAAACACACACACACACAGACTACCAGTGGCCACACGTGCCCTGGATGATGCCCCCACACCAACAGAAGCAGCCCACAGCAGGTGTGGGTGTAACACAAGTATGCATGGGGCAGGCATAAGACAAAACTGCTGAGGATGGGGGATGTCAGCTGTAGGGTCACTGGACTGTACAGTGCAGCCATCCAACATATAGGGACCTGGGCAGACAGGCTGGGCCAGGCAGTCCTTCTCAGCCATCATGGTCCCTGTTCCCAGGTGTGTTTGTTCCACTCCCTGGTAGTCCAGTTGTCCTCCCCCCAGCATGTATCCCGACCCCATTAGACATAATAATAACTCCATTTCCCTGGTAGTCTAGTGTTCCCCTCACCCCCAGCATGCATCCTGACCCCCATTTGCAATAAAAACAACTCCATTTCCCTGGTAGTCTAGTGGCCCCCCCAACCCCAGCATGTGTACCGACCCCATTTGCAATAAAACCAGCTCTATTTCCCTGGTAGTCTAGTGGTCTCCCCACCCCCAGTATGTATTCTGACCCCCATTTGGCATAAAACTAATTCCATTTCCCTGGTAGTCTAGTGGTCCCCCCACCTCCAACATGTATCCTGACCCCCGTTTACATAGAAACATAGAATTTGATGGCAGATAAGGACCGCTTGGCCCACCCAGTCTGCCCATTTCCCTGCCTACTGGATAAGCTGCAGATCCTAGTTAACCAGCAGCCTACTTTTCCTACCCCCATCCCTAGAATCTGCTATGACTGTCCCATGCATGCTTGAATTCCACCACTGTTTTTGACTCCACAACCTTCTCCGGAAGGCGCTCCATGCATCCACAACCCTCTCTGTGAAAAATACTTCCTTAAATTACCTCTGAGCCGCCCCTCTATCTTCAAATTGTGCCCCCTTGTTCTTGCACACTCTTTTTTGAAAGATGCTGCCCTCTTGGACTTTGTTGATTCCTTGAGGTACTTGAAAGTTTCTATCATGTCCCCCTCTCCTCCTTTTCCTCGAGGCTATACATATTAAGCTTCTTTAGTCTCTCTACATATGTCTTCCGGTTTAGACCCTGCACCATTTTAGTTGCCCTCCTCTGGACAGCTTCCATCCTGTCTATGTCTCTGTGAAGACTGGGTCTCCAGAACTGCACGCAGTACTCCAGATGGGGTCTGACCAGCTGTCTGTACAGAGGGATAATAACTTCCTGTTTTCTACTGGTGATGCCTCTCCCTATGCATCCCAATATCCCCCCAGCCCTCATTGCTGCCCTCTCACATTGCTTGCCCACCTTTAGGTCATCTGATATGACTACCCCCAGGTCCCTTTCCATTTTTGTTGTCGTTAGTATCTCACCCCCCATTGTGTACTCTTCCCCTGGGTTTTTGTTTCCCAGGTGCATTACCTTGCACTTCTTAGCATTGAATCTAAGCTGCCATACATTTGACCATTCTTCTAACCTTGCCAAGTCCCTTTTCATCCTTTCCACCCCACCTTGTGCATCAACTCTGTTGCAGATCTTTGTGTCATCTGCAAAGAGACATATTTTTCTTCCAGTCCCTCTGCAATGTCGCTTATAAAGACATTGAAGAGGACTGGTCCCACACTGAACCCTGCGGTACCCACTAGTAACCCCCTTTCATCAGAGGACCCATTTACTATTACCTCTGTGTCCTATTTTCCAGCCAATTTTTTACCCAAGCTGTTATCTTGGGACCCACCCCAGGCTAGCTAACTTGTATATTAATCTTTTGTGGGACTGTGTCAAATGCCTTGCTAAAGTCTAGGTAGGCCATGTCCACAGCCCTCCCTGATCTACTACTTTGGTCACCCAGTCAAATAAATCTATCAGATTTGTCTGGCATGACCTCCCTGCTGTGAATCCATGCTGCCTTGGGTCCTGTGCCCCTCTGGCCTCTAGATACTCAACAATTCTTTCCTTCAGAAGTGATTCCATCATTTTCCCTACCACTGAGGTTAAACTAACAGGTCTGTAGTTTTCTGCTTCTGCCTTGCTCCCACTTTTGTGAAGTGGAATCACATCTGCCCTCCTCCAGTCCTCGGGTACCACCCCATCCTCCCATGATTTGTTAAACAGGGTAGTCAGTGGTGTCACTAATTCTACCCTTAGTTCTTTTAGAATTCTGGGATGAATCCCATCAGGCCCCATTGCTTTGTCCACCTTCAGTTTTAAGAGTTCTTTCAGAACCCTTTCTTCCTAAATGGGCTGGTATCAACTTCTGTATCCAGTGTGTTTCTACTGTTTGTTCTAGGTACCCCTCTTCCTTTGTAAATACTGAGCAAAATATTTGTTCAGTATCTCTGCCTTTCACAGTCTCCCTCTGCCCACCCTCCCCTTATTAGCCTCACTATCCCTCCCTTGGTCTTTCTTCTCCCTGATGTATCTATAAAAGGTTTTATCCCCTTCTTAACTGAGTTGGCTATCTTTTCCTCGGTTTGGGCCTTTGCTGTCCTGACTGCCTTCCCAGCTTCCTTTGCTTTAACTGATACAGTTCTCTGTCCTGCTCCTTCTGTGATTCCTTGTACTTCCTGAAAGCTTTCTTTTCTCTTGAACCTTCACTGCCACTTCCTTTGAGAACCATAGTGGTTTCTTACATCGTTTAGTTTTGTTTATTTGCTTCACACAAAGGCTTGTTGCCTCTGTGATGGCAGTTTTTATTCCCCATTGTTCTTCCACCCCTCCTTCCTGCCCATGTGCTAGTGCATTCCTTAGGCACTTACCCATTTTGGCAAAGTCAGCCCTCCTAAAGTCCAGTACCTTTGCCTTTGTATGGCTTGACTCTATTGCTGTGTTTATTGTGAACCATACTGTTCGATGGTCGCTAGTTCCCAGATGGCTACCCACTTCTACATCTGTGATCCTCTCTTCATCTCCATTTGAGAGAACCAGGTCTAAGATTGCTCCCTCTCGAATGGGCTCCGATACTAGTTGTCTAAGGCATGCCCCCTGTAGGGCATCTAGAATAACCCCACTCTTCGAAGTGGCTGTGGCAGCTGCATTGCAGTTAACATCTGGCATATTCAGATCACCCATCAGCAATATCTCCCCTTTTTTTGCCATACTAAGTATACTTTCTATCATTTCCTTGTCCATTTCCTTCCCCTGAGAAGGTGGTCTGTATACAACCCCTGTGCGGATTGTGGTGCCATTGCCGGTCTCCAAATTGACCCACAGTGCTTCTTCTCCTCCCTGTTTTCTCTTTTGTTCTGTTACTTTGATTCCTTCCCTTATGTAAAGAGCAACTCCTCCTCCTCTTTTAACCTCCCTGTCCCTCCTGTAGATAGTGTATCCTGGTATGTTTATGTCCTAGTCATGGTTTTGTGCGAATCATGTTTCTGTGACTGCCACGATATCCAGATGTTCCTCCTCCATCAAGGCCACTAATTCAGGAAGCTTGTTACTCAGACTACGTGCATTGGTACTCATTGCTCTCCATTTTTTGATGGCTTTCCTTTCTGTTGCAGCATCCCCCACTGACCTTTCTACCTCGGTCTTTTTCTCATTTAGTACCCTGTTTTGTAGGGAGAGGCTGGGATTTTCCTGCTGCTCATCAGTGCCTCCCCCCTTGACTAGTTTAAAAGCTTGCCAATGAAGCATTTAAACCGATTGCTCAAAAGACTTGTTCCTTCCTGGACAGATGCAGACCATCCTGCCAGTATAGGCTGGTGTCCCTCCAGGTGGAACCCCAGTCCCCAATGAAGCCAAACCCTGTGCTCCACACCATTTTTCAACCACTCATTAAACTGCATGGTGCATAGTACCCTTGCCTCACTCATGCCATTTACAGGCAGCACCTCTGAGAAGGTTACTGTGTGCTACTTGTCTTAGGGCCCTCCCCAGTTCTAAAAGTCCTTCTGCACTACTCTAATCTCATGTTGAGCCAAGTCATTTGTCCCTAGGTGGACAATGACATCCAGCTCAGACTCCCGTGCAGCTGTTCTCGTGATCCTGAGGATGCGCTTCCTGTCCCTACAAGCCATGGCACCAGGCAGGCACCTTACTTCAGTTTTCCCTGCTCCCCCCAGTTCTATCCCCCTAATAACTGAGTCCCCCACCAGGAGCTGCTTCCTTTCCTTGTGGCATCCTCTGCCTCCCTCCTGTGGACCTCCCTTGTGACAGGTGTCCTCAGCCTCCTTAATCTCCTCCGTGGGTGCATCCATAGGGGAGCTGTGCTCCCCCAGAACGGTGTATGGATTGTGGAGTGGAACAACTGACTGGGTGTGCCTCTGTTCCACCCTCCTCACCCTCCCTGAGCCCACTGTGGTTCAACTGCTGTGCTTTCTTTGCAACCTCTGAGGTAGTGGTGGTGGCTCTGGTGCTCCCTGGATGGGGTGGTTCCCTTCCTACCATCAAGTCTGGCCTGGGGGAAGGTTCTCTTACTGCTATCCAGTGTGGCCTGAAGACGGGCAACTTCCTCCCTCAGGGCAGAGAGTTGTCTGCAAATAGGGCAGCATCTCAGCCTCCAGAAAGACTCCTGGAAGACTGCTGACCCACAGCCATTACATTGCACTACTCCCCACATGACTATTTACTTTTTTTTGTGTGTGTGTGCTTGTGTGTGTGATTGGTTTGTTAAATAGAAATATGTATATATTATATAATGTGTATGCGTATATTTTCAGTGCTGTGTGCTAGAGAGGATATGACATTGATATGCACCTTGCACTCTTGAGGAAATGATGTCAGAATGTTTGACATAAAACTAACTCCATTTTCCTGGTAGTTTAGTGGCCTCCCCACCTGGCAGTGACACCCAGCCCATCCAAATAGATTTCAAGAATGGAGCCAGTGACCAGCTCAGCCCTACTCCCACCACCACGGCTGGCCACTGACTGAGGTAGGAAGGAGCACTCCTTACTATCTCAGTCAGCAGCCGGCCACGGTAGTAAGAGAAGGGTTGAGCCGGTCACTGGCTCCATTCTGGGAATCTATTCGATGGGCTGGGTGTCACTGCCAGGTGGGGGCCACTAGACTACCAGGGAAACAGTGTTGTTTTATTGCAAACGGGGGTCGGGATATGTGCTGGGGTGGGGAACCACTAGACTGCCAGGAAATGGGTTGTTTTTATTTCAAATGGGGTCAGGATACATGCTGCAGGTGGGGGACCACTAGACTACCAGGGAATGGAGTAGTTTTTGTGCAAATGGGGTCAGGATACATGCTGGGGTGGGGGGACCACTAGACTACCAGGGAAATGAAGCTTTTTTTATTTCAAATGGGGGTCAGGATACATGCTGGGGGTGGGGGGACCTCTAAACCACCATGGATTTCAGTGATATCCGGGGAAGGGGCGTTGACACTGCTGCATTACTACCTGCTTTTTGCCAGTGGTATTTGTTGCCACGCTACAGGTCACACTAATGCCTGTAGCGCAGCACTGTACCTTTGAATATGCCGGTGCACCGGCATTCAGGGCCCCTTCCCTCAGTCCCTCCCTTGCATATATTATATTTTAGTACTGTCGATAATACCTAGCGCTGGTGCTAAATGTCCTTTTCAATATAGCAGTTGGGTGCAAATTCGGCCCTAGTCCAGCATGACAGATTTGCACCCCATGCTAACCTTTGACTATCTGGCCCTTAGTTCTTTAACAGTAAAGTTATTTGGTACAATCCACTCCCAGGTAACTGGGTGACCTTTGGATATATTCTGTTACATGGTTAACGATGTCAACCTATATGCACTTTTTCATATGCATGTTTATTTGCAAGATAAATTAGCCACTCATAACTGGACAGAAGATAGACAAAAGGAGATACAAGTCACTGAATTTAAGGACATATGCAATTTGATGCTATCAACTTTTTCATTTATTTATGCCATTCTATGAACGAATGTATCAAAATGCTGTTGTATGATTTTATGCAATAAAGCTGAGTTTATAAAAAAAAGAAGGGCTGACACCCTGGATCACCATAGGCACCAATTAAGACCTTTTCCAGACCTTAGTTAGTCTGCTAGGTTTAAGCACAATTCATTTGATAGGGTACATGAGCAATTACAAGTGTTGGGGTTGCAACATGTGCTGATTATGCCAGCCAGACTCAAGTTCATCTATTGGAAAAGAACCTGTATTCACACAAACCCTGAAAAGGTTGGTAAACTAGTTGCTAAACTCTAACCCAAATTCATGGTTTGCATGACTGATCAAGAGGGTTATTACAACAAGAGCTAAATACTCTACCTTATTTTTGCCTTGAGGGAGAGTAGGGGTTAAGGATGTGCAACATCAGTTGAGAAGTTGGAACTTTTAAAATATTATGGTCATTCTGGGCTTACTTAGTTAATATTCCTGCTTAAAAAATTTACTTGATTTTCTAACACTAAAAGTGAAGCACATTGGCCCAGATATTCAAAAGGGTTGCACATAGTGCAACGGTGTTGCACCACGCACAACCCACTGATGCGGCCTGGTGCGATATTTAAAAGGGAAAAGTGCGCCGCACAAATCCCGATGTGCCGATTGCTTAACTAGGATCCGCAGCCTATCCTGTAGGTAGGGAAATGGGCAGACTAGATGGGCCAAGCGGTCCTTATCTGCAGTCAAAGTCTATGTTTCTATGTTTCTATGCCTGAGCACATCATGCATAAACTACACAGCCCGATATTCAGCCTGGGCCAAGCAGAGTTATGCAGGCGCAACCCCTACCTGCGCCTGCACTAAGTTACACCTAAAAAAAAGGAACAAGTCGAGGGCCACCCACAGGTAAGCTGCCACATTGCAGGGCTCAACACAGCAGCTGTTACCTGTGGGTGGTCATCACCTGTTCCCGCCACACCTGGCGGCACCCCCCATGCCCCAATTGCGGGCATCAGACATCCCCCCCAAAGTCCAATATCCCTGGTGGTTCAGTGGACTGCAATTAGCCCAATTGTGGGCATAACTCTATCCCCCCAAAGTCCAATATCCCTGGTGGTCCAGTGGAATGCGATTAGCCCAATCGTGGGCATCAGACATCCCCCCCAAAGTCCAATATCCCTGGTGGTCCAGTGGACCACATGGGGCTCGATCGTGGGTGGCATTCCTCACCTCCCCAAGTCCAAAATCCCCGGTGATCTAGTGGACCCTCCAATCCACCCACCCACTGAGCCCCACCACCCTGCTCTCCCCATCAGCCAGCGGTCGGCAGCACCCCACCTGCCTGCCGCCCCACCGCCCACCGACTGACAGCTCAGTATGGCTGCATGCCCACTGGTTCAGAGCATGAGCCAATGGGTGTGCAGCCCAGACAGTACTAGTCAGTCCAGATATGTGAATGAATTCATTCCCATATCTGGACTGACTAGTACGGTGTGGGCTGACACCCATTGGCTCATGCCCTGAATCAATGGCCGTGCAGCCATACCGAGCTGCCAGTTGGCGGGTGGTGGGGCAGCAGGTGGGTAGGGTGCTGTCACCCACCAGCTGACGGGGGGGAGCGGGGTGGTGGGGCTCTGTGGGTGGATGGGGTGGGGGGTCCACTAGATCACCAGGGATTTCGGCCTGGGGGGTGAGGAATGCCACCCATGATCAGGTTCTGTGTGGTCCACTGGACCACCAAGGATATTGGGCTTTGGGGGGGATACTGATGCCCACGATCAATCTAATCACGGTCCACTGGACCACCGGGGATATTGGACTTCGCGGGGATACAGTTATGCCCACGATCAGGCTAATTGCTGTCCACTGGACCACCAGGGATAGGAGATGTTCTTTTTCCCTTACGGGACATCCCACGATCAGGCTGCAGGAGGCCTCAGTCCCCGACGGTTGCTGTCTGGCAGGGCGCCAGGTGCAAGTCGTCTGGGATCAGCACACCTGCATGCTAATGGCATGCAAATGGGGCCATAATCAGATGCAAATGGCCCCCCATGTGCCTTGCATAAATTATGGCACCATTTGCATGTCACTCTTTGAATATCGCAGGTGCTGTGCATGGCACAATGGCACTTGCGCCACCGCATCTCAATGCTCCACTCTGACCACTTGTGCTGGCACAGTTCCACTGCACCATGCACAGTGGGGGTGGCCAGGGTGTGATATTCAAAGCAGTTGCACAATAGCGCAACTCCATTGAATATCACCCTGGCCACACCCCTGCGCAACAAATTTGAGCAGCGCACAGGCTTGCACCACAGCCTGGTGCAGTTTGAATATCTGGGCTATGGTGTTTCAAGGTAGTATTTGCACAAGGTTGACCCCTCCATTTAACTTTTTCCTCCCATGGGTTCTCCCACATATTTTCCCTGCCATGGACAAAGGATAATGCACAAGTATCACAGCTCTGATGGTGCCTTCTTGAACAGTCGAAAACTTAATAGCATGTAATGGTGTATTGTTTTAATAGCTGAAGCAGTTACTTTTCTCCAGCATAAATATAATGTCACTGTTGATAATCAGTAATGAAACTATTCTGTTTGTGTCTTACCAGCTGATACAGTCTGTATTTTTGTTCAAATTGTGATTTATAACACATTGCTTTGTTAATTTAAATGAAGTATCCATTTAACTTGAAATCAGGGTCCATTCTCACCTGTAATAGTTAAGAGGGTTAATGAACTTTAATTTACCTGCTGTGGGAGGTTAAATATATCCTTATGAGTCTTTAAACATGATATAATAATATTCTCTTTCTAGGCAGACCTGGCTGTACTGAATCATTTATGGATCTTCTGAAGTAGTCTAAAGGTATAGTCCCTCCACTTGCTGTAACTCAGTCTGGAGTATGGTAATAATCCTGCCATTACATGCTTAATGTATGTTCCATGGCTGTTGTACTATTCAAGATTTGCAAGCTTCTACTGCACTTGTTTTAAAATGCAATAAAGTATTAGTTAAAAAAAAGAAACACTATCATGCAGGGAGTGAAATTAAAGGTGGGAGGAGGGAGTTAGGCATTAGGACTGCCAGATAAAAAATTTGAGTATCTTACTGAATTACTGGGAGTCTGCCTTTGTGACTTCACCCACCAGAGGACCATCTTGTAAATATGTAATTCACCTAATCCTGCTGTGTACATTTATAAATAAATAAATTGTTAGGAATTGGTCATTTCATTTTGTATTCCTGTTTAGATTTCAAACAAAGCTACTGTTCTTAGCAAAACACTTCCTCAAGCCATGCTGTACAACGACAAAGGGTTTAAGAAATACTGTTCTTTAATACCTTGGATTATCTATTGGTCATCCCTTAGTATGAAGTATCTCTAAAATTTCTTGAGTGTCTCCTTTGAAATCATTGGGCATTGGCACCCTGTAAGTTCAAAAGGGGGAGGGTGTTCTCTTGCAGTTAGTTTCCTTCAGGAATGGTGTGACTGTGATTAGTAAAAAAAAATATTATATAAAGCAGTGCAGTTTATCTGAAAGTAACTGGCTGCAAAAAGTTAGAAAACAGTATCCTGGTATCTTGATTGCTTTGGGAATTCCATTGTAATGAATGGGAACCTGAAGCGCATTCATTTCAAAGAACATCCCGAGGCAAATTTACAGACTGTTCAATTAAAACAGATTTTATAGAAACACATAACTAAAATGTTTTAAATTTCAGATACCGATCACCAAAGAATCTATCAAGCTATACATTTATGCCAAAAGCATCTTTTTTTAAATTAAACCATCCTTGAATCTGCACCATCTCTAAGCAGCAGGATGTCCACTAAAATGGATGTGTTTCAGATTCGCCCTTTCATTTTAATGTGGTTTCCTGGATAAAGGAGTCAATCATGGTGCAATGATGAGAAAAGAATGAGTTAGGAGAGAAAAACAGTAGTCCCAGACTCCCATGCATGTTGTGACCCGTACAAGTATGGTACCTCTATATAGATTCTTTGAGCATTATAAAAAGGGTCTGAGAAATGGGGCTTTCTGATTGGCTGCAAACATTCTAACAGCCTTATGTTACTCTTTTATTAACATACATGTAGAGCTTAGTCATATGCTGAACAAGGTTTAACACTGTTTAAAAACATGTTTTATTATAATAGCAATAAGGCACTCCCAGGGATTATGTTAATGGTCAGTTAATCACCCTCTAGGGGCACGTAGCACTCGGCTACACCTCGTGCCACAGTACACCCCTAGAAGGTGATTAACAGACCATTAACATAACCCTTGGTCATGCCTTATTGCTTAATTATTCTCACATGTGTCTGTTTGTTGGACCAGAATGAACAGCCCTTGTAAAAACAAAATGCAAGTTTTTTTATATCATTCTTCATACAATGTTAAACCAGAACTACAATATATTAGTAAAATAAAAACATTATTACAAATTCTGCAATGAGTACAGAAATTCTTAACAACTTTAGTGTTTTCTACTGTACAACTTACTGTTGATTCATGGGGTTATTGGGCTCTTATGAGTAGGTTTGTGATTAATTGATGACAGAGTAGTATGTGATGCTTGTGCAACTGTGTACTTTGGTTAACACTCTCTCTGTCCCTGCTATGGGACTACCTCCCTATTGGGGTGTCTTAAGAACAGAGGAACCTTGATGAAAGGGTTCCAACCCCTCAAGATGTTGCAGGGATGAAGATCCATGACCAAAGGCACCTTAAAGAAAATGGCCCGACCCCCAAAGAGAGAGTGATGCCACAGGAGGAGGAAGGGAAGAAGATGACAAGCAAAAAATTCAGAGCCTACAAGGGATGCTCAGGTATGCATGGCTTTGTGCTGTTGTGCCGCATGGAGGGGGAATAGCATGTGTTGACCCCTGCCCCTCTGAACTACAGGCAAAGCCTTTTGATTCATAGGGTCATTGGACTCTTATGAGTATGGTTAGAATTGATTGAAGACTGATTAGTGTGTGCTGCGTGTGCAACTATGTACTTAGGTTTATGCTCTCTCTGTTCCTGCTACAGGGACTACCACCCTAATTGGTGTCCTAAGGACATGTCAACCCAAACGAAAGAGTTCCAACCCCTCAAGGTGCCACAAGAACAAAATCCAAGAACAAAAGCACCATAGGGAAGAAAGCCCAAAAGTACAATGGAAAAACAGACAAGAATATTCTTTCCATGGAGGGGAAAGACACAGTCAGACTAAGACTCAGACCTGTAGACCACCAACCAACTCCAACTCCTGTGGAAAATATTTAGTTTTTTAATGACCTTCAGTATGCAGGAGAGGCAAACCCCCCTTTTCAAAGGAGGAAATCTCTGAGCATCCGATGTCTAGGTTGTCTTCTCTCCAGGCTAGGGTTAGAATTAGCAACAGCTCAACTATTGCAATTAAGAAACCCAATTTGGTGGGAATATTTTTAGAGGAAGGGCTCTCTCTATCCCTCTAACAGGAATGCTGTGAGGGTGTTGAAAGCTGATCTCTGCAGCTAAAGGAGGCTTCCTGCAAATGAGGCTCACCCTCATTGTAGGAAGGAGGACAGCAAAGACTGCTGAAAGGCATGTACTTGTCCTCCAACTGATGGGATGCCTAGAGAGGAAACCAAGTCCATGGGGGAATAGGCATAGGAGTTGAGCCCTTTAAGGCAGAGCCTATGCAGCCCGTTTGAGATGGAAGTCTCTAGGACCCTGTGGGTATAGCCTGAAATGAGTCACCAAAAACTTTTTGGGAAGGCTAGCTCCTATCTCATCACACCACTAGTTCCAGAGATAGCAAAAAATCAAAGAGGGGAATGTTTCTATGTTTCAATGTTTAGAGCATTTTAGTAGTTGTATGATCGTCACCCTTGAGGGGCAGAGGAAGGAAAGTCAGAGGAGACCCGGTGATGTTAGGCAGCTGAAGAGGACATAGCTTTCCAAAGTGCTGCCCGCATGGTCTACACAGCTGAAAGAGCCCCGAGCACTTAAAGGCTCACATTCCAGTAGCAGAAAACTTAACTGCTTCATCAAGAGGTATTGTTAAGTTGATCTGCATGCCAAAAGTTTCCCCTGGAGTGTAGGACATTCTCACCCAATGAGCTGAAAGGGAATTGCCACATGCAAATCTAGGGATCACCCACAAGACATGGACTTGATGAGAGCAGAGGAAAATCATTGGCCTTTGATGCAGGGAGCACTGAAAGTCATGGATGATCATGATAGAAATCCATCTGAAGTCAGTAGGAGAGCAGAACTGCTGCAGGAAGCCAGGGCCAAAGCCTGACAGCCATTGATACAGAGGCAGAATGAATGAGACAGGCTAGAGTGATGACTAAAGCTTAGTATGCGACTGTGTTGAATGAGGCTTGCATGATGGTTGAGACTGAAGGAACAGATCAACAATAATGGTCGATGCTCACTAACTAATCCAATTGGGGAAGGTGCTAGCCTGCTAGTTCAACAGAGCACTGAATTAGATAAGACACACAGAATGTAGTCATTGGTAATGGAGTTTCAAAGTCTGCAACCTGCCATAGTAGTCAAAACAGGAGATAAGGAGAGAAATGTAAATAAGTATGCCATGATGTCATAGACACAAATTTCATAGACTCCCACAGACTGCAAAAGAAACTGAGTTAATTTGCCAGAGCTTTCTGGCACTAGGATCAGTGGCAGACACAAAACTATGCAGCCCTTTTGAGATGGAAGTCTCTAGGACCCTGTGAGTATAGCCTGAAATGAGTCACCAAAGACTTTTTGGGAAGGCTAGCTCCTATCTCATCACACCACTAGTTCCAGAGATAGCAAAAAATCAAAGAGGGGAATGTTGGCTTGGGGCAGGCTTGAGACGGATGAGTATGGAACGGCCACTGGAGCAACCACTGGGTATGCCACAGCCAAAAAAAAAACTACAGAAGACAGAAGGGAGTGGCAGGAGGCTCTTGAACAAAAGAGGGAGGACACCCAGAGACAGTTACACGGCTGCTCCAGTAGAGGCAGGAGTGGACAAGCCACCATGCAACAGAAGCACCAACCAAAACATTCTGAGCATCAGTAGGATGCTTGGACATGTACGGTTTCATAGCGCTCGAAGGGGAGAGTGGCATGTGTCTCACGCTGCCCCTCTGAACCACAGGCAAAGCCTTTTAATTGAAATGTGGCCACTGTGGGAGCCTAAATGTCAGCAAGAGGAAGTTCCTTGAAGAGGGTATGCCTGGACAGAATGAGCAACTTGATGGTTTGTAATTTCTGTTCCTGTCTACTTAAAATTTAAACATTAGCCCTTGTTATGGCAAAAGACTTGTACCTCTGCCTTTATCTATTTTAGATTGCCCTTTTTCTCATGTCCTGTAGGATGCTCCCTCCACATGTTGAGTCTACTTTTTCATTATTTTTAAATTTAAGATAATCAAATATGGTTGTTTCTGAGTTTTCATTGGTATTCTCAGCGTTTGAACACCCATTTTGTAACATCCTGGCTGTTGTAATGGGGCTATAAAAGTGTTTAAATGTTTAAGTATCTGGGGTAACAAAGAGCCTAATGTGTAGTGGTACTGAGGTCACAAATAACCTATGGACATCTGGGTAACATGGGACATAATGTGCAGTGAAGAAAAACAATGTTTCATGTGTTTGTACTATCAGGGCTGTTGTGACCAAAAAAATGTGTCTGTGTGGTAATTGCACTTATAGGGTTAATTCTAGCCTGGGGATCAGAATTCAAAATGTGTTTTAAAATGTTAATGAGGTGAATCCTGTTTTAGCAATGTGTGTTTTGCTTGTATGACAGTGTCCCTAGGTGCTTGCAAATGCAAATGAACCTGCAATTGTTCATTTGTTGGGAGGTCTCCCAGGAAATATTTTTATTATCAGATAGGGCATATAAATAAGGATGCTAGCCTGCCAAAAAGCAGTTCTTGGTTTAATTCTAAAGTGTGTAATTCCTGTTTTGCACCTCTGGATATGCTTTTCTGGCAACCAGCAAGTGAAAGCCTATGGGCCCAAGGATGGTGGTAGGGTTCCTAGGTCCAAGTGGCACTGGCTCCCTCCAGTGCAGCTCTCCAGAAGCTTCATCTCTTACTAAAGTCTGAGGCTGGGTACAGTTGGGACCTGCTGGGGACTCACCCTTAAGAAAGGTCTCCTGGGGACGTGGCCTGACCAGGCAGAAGATGGCAGCATAGTTCAGAATCTCTGCAGGAATGACTGCAATCTAACCTCATCCAGCCTTCAGCAGACCTTTCTTTGGTACCAACTCATGTGACCATCCTGTGATCTTACTGCCTGACACAGTTTTTAAGTCATTTTTGATCCATCATCTACTTATATTCAATTATTCTACACTGTAATGCTGCATACTAGGCCTCATTCTTTAGCATTATGACAGATCTCCATGCACAGCGAAGCTCACTTGTTACAGTGGAAGTAATGTTTTCTAAACTGATGGCTGAGATTAATGATCAAAAAACCTCCACCGAAGAGAATGCAATCACTCTTGAATCTTTAAGCCAGAAAATTACATTTAATGAGAAAGCAGCGGCCTGTAGCACCACTACTATTCATGACCTCCAGGTTACTGTCCGCAATCAAGATAGAACTATTAAATCCCTACAAGCCAAAACTGATGATATTGAAAATCGTAATCATTGCAACAATTTATGATTTTTTGGCTTCCCTGAAGGTGTAAAATTAGGAGACACTACTGTGCTTTTATTACTTGTGCTGCCTGCAATGCTTAAACTGCCACCTGACCTAACATTAATCATTGAGTGGTCTCACCACACTCTGGGTCCCAGGCCAACATCAGACCAGTAACCAAGGCCCATCATTGCTTGCTTCTTGAACTATTCCCATACAGAATTAATACTGAAACAAGCCAGAGAAATGGGGAAACTTCAGTGGCAAGAGTTTAATATTTCCATCTACAGAGATTTTTCAAAAGATTTAACCATCAGAAGGAAGGCCTACAATCCTCTTAAACAAATCTTCCAGCAAAGAAGCATTAAATTTGCTCTATGTTACCCTGTGACACTATGCCTTTTCTCAGGCTTTTCCTTCAAGGATTTTTAAACCCCCCTGGCCTTAGCCAACTATCTGGAGGTCTCTCTCTGTAACCTGGGAGGTTCAGCACCAATTGGCAACCCGAACACAGCTTTGGTATCCACACGGAGGGTGGACAACAAGGTACAGGAACGTGGGGAAAGTGTTGCAGAACTTGCAGCACCAAGCAGCAACACCGCAACTGATTTGACCCCAAGGCAATCAACATGGCTGCAAGAGAAGCTTCTATCAGGGCATTATTCTTCAAGTCTTTTGTGCTGTTCTAGCAAGGTTTCACCCCAAACACCCCAAGCTGCAGCCTCTCACCTTCAAATCAACCACTCTATTCCCTTGAGCAATAAGTTTGCTCTCTTGGAGGATGACATGAGCTCCTTGCAGGAGGATCTTTCCCAGCAAATTTCAGATGAACGCCCCTCTAATTTGGGCCCTGTGCCTCAGGGATGTATTTATGCTGATACTTTATGGGCAGAAGTTGTTGCAAGTTCCCCCCCTCAAATCTTTAGAGCCACCCAAAAAGAAATGTAAGGCAAAGACCAAATGCAAGAACATCAATAGTCACAATCCTGCTAATAAATCTAAGGTGTCATGATCTTTTATGGTCAGTAATATTGTCACAGTTGCTGTGTCTTGGTAGGTTTTGCTTCCAGAGTACTTAAAGGGAGTGCCAGTACACTTTTTCTGCCTAGCCACCCACTCTACATTCTATGCTACCTGGTTGCTTTAGCTCCCAGTGGGTGCAGAAAGCAAAGGCTGTACATTGTGGCATGATCAATTAACTTTTCGTTGCAGTGTTTAAATGAGCAACTTAAAGGTCTTCAACGGAACTTTGGTATATCAGCAATGCTTTTCCAACCCATTATTTTAGTGTTAGATTTCTACATTACCTCACTAAACAGGGTCTCTGTATCTAGCCTTTTACTCTCCAGTTTAGCAGAACATTGGGTTTATAGTATTTTGGCTGTTCAGTTGCATATCTTCAATCGGTATGCATCCTGATTATTGCTTTTTCTTTTTTCATATGTAATTATTATATGTTACAAGGCAATTTACCCCATCCCTCTCCTGATGACAGGTTCTTAAGTATTATTGGCAACTACATTTAATCTATCTCCTTCCTTATGCCCCATTATTCTTACTACCTCCTGTTTACAATATGGAACTATCATCAGCGACCAAAGAGATGGGCTATGTTTGATGTACTATTGCAAAGGATTGCCAATCTACATCTTCCTTATGCTCCTTATTTTACTTGAAGTCCACAGATATCATAGAAATCAACTGCTGTGTGGTTCCTCCTGTTTTGGGGCTCACTAGGCCTAGACTTCTAGACCTAGTCACCCCATATAAGACCTATTTAGGTGATTTTTGAGTAATCAGAGATGATCTTTACTACAACTGTCTCTTCTGTCTACAGTTATCACCAAAGTCTATACCTCTACACATAATCCCAATTTGCATTTGGCTCAGGGCGTAAGGGCTTAAATTGACCTTCCCTTTCCTCCTTCCCCCTCAATATTGTATTTATTATGTACTTATTCTGTCACACTGCAAAATATACTCAGAGTCACTCTAATGTGGTAATGATCTACTCTTCCTTTTATATTTGTTCATTTGCATTCCACCTGGCTCCCTGAATCCCTTGCTCTATGTCTAGGCTGTACTGGCATCTCATCTATGTTTTTTTAATTAACTGTTATTTTGAGTTGGTAAATCTTGTACTATTACTACTAATGTTTATAAATAAGTTCTGGTGTTTAGCTTTATCCTTATACCTTGTCCTGTTAGCGTAGAATTAAGCTGAGGTTATTACAGTCCCCTGCCTTTCTTGGTATTATTCCCTTTCAGTGCAGCTTATCAGGAATACTTACTTTATTATATTACTGGGATCAGACTTAGGTTTGGGTCGACATTCATAACCAGTCCCCCCTAGTCTCCTCCCTACATAGATGCCCCAGAGTGTGGTGAGAGATTATCTTAGCCAGATGGCTGACTCATATCTCCTCACACCCATAAAACATTTTCTTTGTTATTTAGCTTCCTAGTATTGCTGTTGTTGTTAATGACTTTTCTCCTTCCCCTTCTCTACTCTAACTTTAATAAGATATCTGTGCCACTCATGTATCGTATAGCTCACTTTTTTTGGTTTGAATATTCCTGCCACTCTGCATATACGCAAGCTCTCTATATTGTATTCTAATCATCCTCTGCCTCATTTATTTGTCCCTTCACACTCCAGTGATTACTCCCTTTCTTTAACACTAACAATATGAGTGACATACTTTTATGTACATGGAATGTGAAGGGACTTAATTCTCCTTGTAAGCGGAAGCAAAGTCTTTTCCATCTCGAAAAACATAAAACACAAATTTCTTTCCTTCAAGAAACAAAATTATTAGCAGAGGATGTTCATAGACTTAAAATTTGGTCGGTCAGATCTACGAATCATCCTATATCTCAAAAAAAGAGGAGTTGCTATTCTTATTCATAAGAATCTCAAATGGTCCCTTATAAACTCTGTTTCTGATACTGATGGCAGATGGGTGATGGTCAAACTGAATACCAACTCTGGTCCTCTTCTGCTTGTTAATGTCTATGCACCCAACTCCGATTTCCCGGAGTTTTTTCATAATTTAGCTCAACACTGACAATACACTGGTTATTCTTGGAGGCGATCTTAACTTAGCTTTAGAAGCCAGCATTGACAGAAGTAGCCCTACTACAGAGGCCCACCATAGAAGTATTAAAGCCCTCTCATTACTAATGCAAGATGTCTGATTAGCTGATGTATGGCGCCTCCTTCACTACGATCTAGATTTCACTTTTTACTCCTCTCTACATAAGACATACAGTAGAATTGACTACTGGTTAGCCTCTCCTGTTGTGACGGAAAACAATATTGATTCATCTATCTCTCTCATCATAATTTCAGATCATTCCCCTGTCAAATTGCAACTTTTGTGGGGACCATTAGAACCTAAATCTTCTTACTAGCAGCTGGACCCTCTCCTTCTCAGGGATCCCAATTTCCTACCCATGATCAAAGTACAAATTCAGGACTTCCTCTTTCACAATACCCCAACAGAATCTTCTATGTTGTCTGTATGGGAAGCTCTTAAAGCTACGATTTGAGGCAAAATTATCAGTTATGCTGCACATAGGAAAATAGTAAGGGAACAACAGCTGGCAGACTTGGAAAAATCTCTTAAGGCTAAAGAGAATTTGTACTTTTCTTCTAATAAGCACTGTCCTGATTCTCAACTTCATCTTGAAATTCTTCAACTTAAAGTTAAAATTAACTAATTAATTTCTCATAAAACTGAACTGGCCTTGCTTAAACTTAAATATAAGTTTTAGGAACACGGCAATAAAAATTGGAAATTCCTCTCTTACAGCTCAAAGCACAACAAATGGAATGACATATCCTAAGCCTAAAAGATGAACAGGGTATGATTCACTCCAACAACCCCTCTATAAACCGTACCATGAAAACCTTGTATCAAAAACTATACTCTAACACAAATCCTCCATCTACTTTACAAATTCAACAGTTCCTTAAATTGTTACATCTTCCTCATCTTTCTACTCTTGAAACAAACTCTTTAGATGAACCCTTCTCACTTCAGGAAATCCAGAAAGCCTTGTCTTCCTTGAAATCCAGCAAATCCCCTGAGGGTGACAGATTCCCTGTCGATTTCTATAAAATGTTTTCCGACACCTTATGTCCCCTTCTTCTTAATGTATATCAAGAAGCTTCTAATACTGGCAAGCTTCCCCATCTTGCACCGAAGCAATCATAAGCCTGATCCCTAAGAAAGAAAAAGACCCTACTCACCCCACAAGTTACAGGCCCATCTCTTTATTAAACACGGATGGGAAGATATTTGCTAAACTACTAACTTCTTGACTTGAATCTTTGATTCCCAAGCTAACTCATTGTTCACAAGCTGGTTTTATTAAACATAGATCAGGTTCTGATCACCTATGTTCCTTATTTCATTTAATTCACAAAGCCAAATCCCTCAAGACACCAGCTGCAGCCATAGCTATTGATTTCGAGAAGGCCTTTGATTCCTTAAACTGGGACTACCTTCATCAAGTTTTATCTTATTATGGTCTTTCCCATACCTTTTGCTCTTGGATCAAGCTATTATGCAACTCCCCTGTTGCTAAAGTACTTACTAATTCCACCCTTTCTTCTTACTTTCATCTAGCAAGGGGAACTAGACAAGGCTGTCCCCTGTCCCCTTCCCTGTTTAATTTAGCCATGGAATCCCTGACTGCTTGTTTACATCAATCTTCTGGCATTATGGTCATACCTGTGAGCCATTCAAGATATGTTTCTCTCTCCTACATGGATGACCTCTAAATCTTACTTGAAAACCTGAATGAGACTGGGCCCCTGTTGGTTGATTTGCTTAATAATTTTAGTAAAATTTCTGGCATTGCTTTGAATTATGGCAAATCACAAACTATGCCCCTTAACGACCACTGTAAAGCCTTTATGAACATACCTGTTGGATTCTGCTGGTTGCCACAGGGTATAACATATCTAGGTATCACAATTACTAGTAACTTAGGGAAGATATGGGGTATTAACTTTAACTCCTTATTTGATAACAACAAAACAATTCTGGACAGATGGAAGCTTCTTAATCTCTCTTTCATGGGGAAAATTGCAGCAATTAAAATGTCCATTTCTCCCAAGATTCTTTACCTCTTTGCCAGTATTCCTTTAGTCTTACCATCCTCCCTTTTTGCTAACATTGATAAATTAATAGGTAACTTTATCTGGGATGGGAAACCACCGAGATTTAACAGTAACCAACTTCAATCACATTGGAAAAAAGGGGGATTCGGACTCCCCTGGTCCAAAGGCTACCTCTGGGCTTTCTGAATGGCCCAAACCATTAAATGGTTTCATAAACCCTCCCCTCACTCACCACTATGGGTTGCAATGGAATCCGCATTGTACCTGGGAGGAGTTCCCATTTCCTTGATTTTTAATCCCATTTCCTCTAAACTAAAATCTCACCCAACTATATCATCCTGTGTTTTTTATTGGAAACTATCCCATAAATTCCTGAAATCCAATCCAATACCCTGGTTTTATGCTTCCTTATGGGGCAATCCATGGTTCACTATAGAAAATCACCCAAGTTTATGTTGTACATGGAGGGACAAAGGCATTTTCTTTCTCAGAGATATCTTGGACCAGAATTCATTCACTCTTAGATCATATTCAGACTTGCAGGACACATGGAAACTTCCTAAACAGGACTTCAGGAAGTTTTTACAAATTTGGGCAGCTTATAACTCTCTCTCTAGTTTAGTGTGTAGGCATACTCTCCTAAACCCATAAATCTCACACTGGACTAATTTATCAATAAAATTAAATAGCTCCATTTACAAAGACATTATTGATAATCTACCTGATCAGTCTATACAGGCCAAAAATAAATGAAGTACTCTTCTTAACTACAATATTTCAGATGTACAATGCAGTAATTGTTGGTATATTGCACATAATACCTTTAAAGATGCCCATAGTTCTTTAATACAAACTAAAATACTACATCTTTGGTATAGAACCCCCTCTGTGCTTCAAAGAATGGGTCTATTAAATAATAATAATTGCTGGCGCTGCAATTTGGCCACCTGAGATCTACTTCATATCTTGTGGTTTTGCACTCCTATTAATAAGCTCTGGCATAAAGTCTGTTTACTTGCCTCCAAAGTAACAGGACAAAAACTACCTTTGGACCCCAAACTATTCCTTCTAGGCATCCTTATCCCCAATAGTGCACTCCTCTCACATGCACATTTTAGATGGCTAAAAATACTTTCTCTTCTGGTCAAATGTCTGATTCTTATGAAATGGAAATCAACTCTGGTGTCTTCTCTTTCAGATGTTCTTCAAAGCCTCTCTCAGCATGCCTCCCTAGACCGATTATCTCAGGTTACTCATAACTGACTCACTGTATATGACAGATGTTGGCAGGTTTACTTCAAGTACATTGAATCTAGTTCTTCTAGACCCTAATTCTTTGCGATATTTAGCCCTCCTTCTTATTTTGCTCTTTGATTAGGTTTTCTCAAAACTTTTGTGCACAGATTTCTCCTCTTTTTCCCTTCTTCTCTGTTTTCTACCTCCCTTTCTCCTCATCTTCTTCCTTGCTTTTTACTCTCTTCTTTCTTTCCTTGCACACTTTTCTCTTATCTTCACCACTCCATTACTGAACATTTTTCATATTACCACATTTATCACTTTTTGCAATTTACTGAATGCCTTGCCATAGCCTGCCCTAGCATGTATTTTGTACATGGTTGCTATTTCTGATCCTATAACACCCTACTGATCATAACCCTTCTGCTCTCCACTTACATCCTGTCTTGGTTTGTGTTTTATTATCAATACATGTATATAAGGCTTCTCCAATATGTTTACCCTAAATACTGTGTTTTGTTAAGTGATATTTTATACCTTACATGCAGGACAGTCTTCTATTGTATTAGATGTGTGCTTTCTTATATACTCGAATTTCAATAAAAAGATAAAGTGAAAAAAGGAAAGGTCTCCTGACAGCATCCAATCCATCTGCCTTGTGTTCCTGGATGGTGGGGTATGATGCGGGTGCTTCTGTGCTGGCAAGGAACTCCAACATTGAGCAATAGGACTGTCTGTGTGAATGGCAGAAGATAAGAACCACTGATCCTGAAGTTTAGAACCCCAGGGGCAAGGGGCCAATCTGGCTGGTATGAAAAACCCATGTTTGCTGTGACCGTGAAAGGTTTTGACTTCAACCCCTAAGGAGGCACAGGATCAGGGCAGACTGCCGAGGTAATCTATACCTCATACAACTGAAATACATGTGAAAATGTGTTTTAGGAAGGGTATAGCCATTCTTTAGCTCCCTTGCCCAGGAGCACTGCCACTTCTTTGCCATACAGAACCAGGTACAGCTTGATCCCTTCACCCACTCACATGCTGAGTGAGAACTGTAGAGTAACTGCTGGTATCCTAAACATCAACAAACTGTAAATAGGGAAAAGTGTAACAGAAAGTAACAGGTTAGAGATAATATTGATGCAAGCAGTAACTATGTTTAAAATAATAGATGCTGCTATTCAGAGTCAAACCCATAGCCTGCTGGCACTGGGAATATGTACATTAACTGATTTTTTGCTGATTTTAACTGGGCCCAAACCAGGTCTTGTGGTGGCAGATTTCCCACTGTCTCAAGCTGTGTGCATCCCTTGTTTAAATAAATGTTACTATTTTTGCAAGTAACTCCTGCCTGAAAGTGTCATATCCAGATACTGAGTGATTTCCTTAGGGTACAGTGCTCAGTGCAACTGTAATAGTAATGCAAGCTGAATGAAAATAGAAGATTACAGTTTGAATACATTAGGTCTTCCCCAAGTTCCCATGCAATAACAGTAAGTGTACAATGTTAAGCAATCAAGTCTGTGTTTGGTAAACAAAAGTGGCTCCATTTAACCCCTGGAGTCAAGGGGATGTGAGAAATGTGAAGAGACCACAGAGAGTTAGGGTAAGCAGTCCTCCCACTGCAGGCACAGCTAATGTGGCCAATCCTAGAACTGTGCCATGCAGCAGCGGGTGACTCCCAGCAAGAATATACCATACTAAGGTAGCCCATTAATGTGCTGACTGATTATTGCCTCTGTGATGTTGCCAATGGAATCATGTCACATGCTTCTGCTGCAACTTTGAATTTTTTGCCATCAGGCAATGTTGCCATTCTGTCATTCACCCTACTGTCCTCTGGGGTACAACCTGGAGTTTGCTATATAAATATCTGTTGGGTGCATGGGGTGTAGCCACCCTTGATGGAGGTTGCTCCTACTGCAGGATGGCAAATTGTCACAGAACAGTGGCTGGTGTCAGGGATTGCTTGAGCTGTACTTTATGCTGCTAAGGTCATTGTCACTGCAGCATGAGTGAACACCATACCAATACCCCTAAACTCCTTCCTCACCAAAGGGATTTTGTTTAGGGAAGGCCTGAAGTGGGGGTTGTGTTACACTTGTGAATTACCATGCAGCAGAAGCCACTCTCTAATGGTCTTATTGGACAATGAGTGTTTAAAAATAGTTGAGAATTCTAAAAGGCTGGCCTTCAGAAAATATAAGGGAATTCAGTGGGATGAAGATAGGGAGGCATACCAAACTTCTCTAAGAGAAGTAGGGAAGGCAGTAAGGCAGGCAAAGTCCCAAATCGAAGAAACACTAGCACAAACAGTAACAGAAGGTGGCAAGACTTTCTATGGATACATTAGTGAAAGGATAAAGTCCAGGGGGGTATTGCTAAGATCAAATGAGATAAGGGTGCGTGTGAGGAGGAGGACCATGTAAAAGCATCTATCTTAAATAGATACGTCTGCTCATTAATTACTGAAGAAAAGGTAGGGCAGGGCCCACAGCTCAGCAACATGGACACAGGGGGGAAGGAGGTGTGCACTAGTCCCTTCACAAAAGAAAGGGTCCTACAAGAGCTCAATAAGCTCAGGGTGGACAAGACAATGGGACCTGATGGCATACATCCCAGGGTACTAAAGGAGCTAAGGGTGGAACTAGCAGAGCCATTATCAGAACTGTTTAGTGAGTATCTGAACACAGGAGAGGTCCCTGAAGACTGGAGAAGGGCTCATGTGATCCCACTCCATAAGAGTGGTAGCAAGGAGGAGGCAGAGAACTGCAGACCAGTCAGTATTACCTCAGTAGTGGGCAAGATTATGGAGGCACTCCTTAAGGAAAGGATAGTGCAATACTTGGAATCCATAGGAGCACAGGATCCAAGACAGCATGGGTTTACAAAAGGAAGGTCCTGTCAAACTAATCTCATAGATTTCTTTTACTGAGTAACCAGAGTGGTGGACCAAGGGGGAGCAGTTGATGTTGGCTACCTTGACTTCATCAAAGTTTTCGATACTGTTCCACATAGAAGATTGATTAATAAGCTGGGTATGCTCAGGGTGGGTCAGAAGTTGGTCAACTGGGTGGAAAACTGGTTGATGAGCAGAAAACAGAGAGTGCTGGTAATCAGTATACAGTAACAAGATATGCAAGTCACAAGTGGGATACCTCAGAGTTCAGTCCTGGTGCCAGTCCTCTTCAATATCTTCATCAGTGACATTGCAGATGGACTGGAGGGTAAGGTTCATCTGTTTGCAGATGACACAAAAATTTGCAACAAAGTAGATGATCCAGATGGAGTGGGCAGAATGAGATGAGATCTGGATAAACTGGCAAAATGGTCAAAAGTGTGGCATCTGGGGTTTAATGCAAAGAAGTGCAAGATCATGCACAAAGGGAAGAGAAACCCTGAAGCCACCTATAGGCTTGAAGGGGAGTTGCTGGCATTCACAAGGGAAGAAAGAGACTTGGGTATCATCATCACCAATGACCTGAACTCATCCAAGCAGACCAACAAAGCAGTAGGTAAGGTTAGGGGGATGTTGGGGTGTATTAGTAGGGGTATCATAAGTCATAAGAGGAGGTAATGATCCCTCTTTACAAGACACTGGTTAGGCCCCATCTGGAGTACTGCGTGCATTACTGGAGGCCACACCTTCACAAGGACATTAACTAAATTGAGGCAGTCTAGAGAAGGGCAACCAAAATGGTGCAGGGACTGGATCAGAAAACATATGAGGACAGATTAACAGAGCTCAACATGTATACCCTAGCGCAAAAGATGGAGAGAGAGGTGATATGATTAAAACATTCAAACACCTTAAGGGTATTAACAAGGTGAAAGAGTCTAACATGTTTCAATATAAGAAAAATAGCAGTCCTCTTGTCCTGATATTTTTCTTATATTGAAGCATGTTAGACTCTTTCACCTTGTTAACGCCCTTAAGGTGTTTGAATGTTTCAATCATATCACCTCTTTGTAATACATTTTTCTATATTGTTATTTAACAGTGTCATACTTAATTCTGAGACCCACTGGAAATCAGCCTCAGCTCAACTGGGTTGACCATATTGGGTTGTCCATATTCATATCTAATGAATAAAACTTATTACTACTACTACTACTTGTATTTGATTCACTCCAGTTTCAGTTGCCCTTTCGTAACACCAGTACTGCAGCCAGTAAACACAGACCCCTGTTTCACCCATTAGCTGTTACCCCCCCCCAAGTTGTACCTAGCAATGAGCTCACTTGCAGTTTGCCTTTCCCACTCGACAAATATTATGCTGGAAAAGATCCCTCAGTCAATCAGAATGCAGGGTTACTGTCTAGTCATTCTAAAGTAACCCGACAATAGACTGAATAATGGAGCAGAGGCTCTGTTTTCTGATTGGCTAAAAGAAATAATGGGACAGTGGCTCTGTATTCTGTTTGGCTGTTGCATGTGTACTTAGCTAATCAGAGAGCAAGCCCAGTGTGTATTCCCACTTCAACATGCAGCAGCAAATCAGAGATGTTTAGAAACACTACAGTGCTTCTTTGAATAACTTCCTGCCTTCTCGTTTTTCATAGACACATTGTAGCATGAGGATTTGCTAGTTTGATTTTTTTTTCCTTTTTAAATTTTCTGGTATAATAGCAATAATACCAATAGTGGTCTGTGTTTCCTCAGTAATAACCAGACCAGGGGATTTAAGAGCAACTGACCCCATGAAAAAATTCAGAAAACTTAATATTAGATATAGTTCATTTGCATTCCATATATATATATATAGTATGTTATAGAATTCTCCTCAGTTATTTATTACTGAGGAAATCTTCATGAATACATCACCTTTAACCAAACTGGGGAATATGAGTGTGGGCAGGACAGTAGTGTGGTGGGTAGGCAACTGGCTGGGTGGCAGGACACAGAGGGTGGTGGTAAATGGCTGTCACTCCACAGAGGGAAGAATGACCAGTGGGGTACCACAGGGATCAGTGCTGTGACCAGTCCTATTCAACATCTTCATCAGTGACATTGCGCAGGACCTAGAAGGCAGAATTTCACTGTTCACTGATGACACAAAGCTCTGTAACAGAGTAGACACACCAAAGGGTGTAGTCAGAATGAAAAGGGACCTGCAGAAATTTGAAGAATGGTCAGGGGTTTGGCAGTTGAAATTCAATGCAAAGAAGTGCAAGATAATGCATATGGGGCACAAAAACCCTGGCATAATTTATCAGTTGGGGGTGAGGATATAGCATGCACTAAGCAGGAAAGGGATCTTGGGGTTATCACCTCTGATGACTTCAAGGTAGGGAAACAGTGTGACAAGGAAGCAGGTAAAGCAAATAGGATACTGGGATGCATAGGCAGGGGCATCACCAGCAGGAAAAGGGAGGTCATAATTCCACTATACAAGACACTAGTGAGGCCCCACCTGGAGTACAGTGTACAGTTCTGGAGACCTTACCTATGTAAGGACATAGACATGGTAGAGAAGGTTCAGAGGAGGGCAACAATGATGGCGCATGGATTGCATCACAAGTCCTATGAGGACAGGTTGAAGGAACTGAACATGTACTCCCTAGAGGAGAGGAGGGAGAGAGGGACTATGATAGAGACATACAAGTATCTTACAGGGAGGAGCAGGGTGCAGGAATACACTATTTTTAAGTGAAAAAGATGTTCCAGGACTAGAGGGCATGGGATGAAGTTGAAGGGAGAATGATTCAGAGGAAACGTGAGGAAGAATTTCTTCACAGAACAGGTGGTGGACAAGTGGAACACCCTGCCAGAGGAAGTGGTGGGGACTGAAACAATCACAGGATTTAAGAATGCATGGGATAGACATAAAGGAATTCTGGAGGTCAGGGGTAAGGGGCAACAGACTTCTAGGAAAACATAAACTGAACTTACAAGCTCAAATGGGCAGACTGGGTGGGCCATAGGCCCTTATCTGCGGACACTGTCTATGTATCTATGTATGTATCTCTTAGAGCTCATCTGCCTCTATAGCTTACTCTCTACTGCTGATCATAATCCTTTGTTGTGATATCACAGTCTATTGCCATGGGAGTAATTGTGATGTCACAAGCAGTGCATTATGGCCTCAGGTAGGGACAATATAATGGGAAGAGATGAAGTCTTCTGCAGAAAAGATGGTGTTTTCATGAAAATTACCTCAGTAATAAATAGTGAAGAGAAGAAATACAGAACTATTGTGAAACACAAGTTGGACTGTGTCTAAATATTATGTTTTGTGAAAGTTCTCCTGAAGGTGTCAACTACTCTTTAATAAACACCAAGTCCAAAACCCAAAAGCTTTGAAAACCCAGACTTCTATGGTATTATTGCTATAATAAATACATGAATAACATTACAAACTGATCCCCACTAAAAAGGTTAACCCTACAAACTCCATCCAACTTTTATTTTTAATTTGTTCAGCCCACAGTCTGGAGGATTTCAAATGCGGAACACTGGTATCCTGGATTCTAGATTAATTTTCAAACCACAGTTTTATTCATTGTTAACAATTTAAGTGCATTTGCCTTAAACTGCTTTCTTGTTTAATTTTCATCACTGTATCACCTCTTCAGATGCTCGTTTCCCGTTAATATTTTTTGTTACATTTTTTAAATTAAGTTTCATAGCTTTTTGTTTGGCATGTCTCCATTTTCTTTATTGTATACTGCTATCCACTTGTAATGTTTGGATATCAAAAGCCAGCTTACACACAGGTTTCATTTAGAGAGAAACATTCTATGTATATTGTTAAACAGCTTATGGTATATGATTCTGTGTTGTTGTGTATAGAAATGCATACTCTTCTGGATGTTGTACCATAGCAGTGATGTCAGAATGCTAATGTACCACAGTAGTGATGCCAGAATGTTGTTGCACCACAGTGGTGATATCAGAATGTTGTTGCAGCACAATAATTATGTCAGAATGCTGTTGCACCACAGTAGTGATGCCATAAAACTGTTGCACCACAGTAGTGACGTGAAAATGTTGTTATACCACAGTAGTGATGTCAGAAAGCTGTTGTACCACAGTAGCGTTGTCAGAATGTTGTTGCACCACAGTGGTGATGACAGAATGCTGTTGTACAGAAGTAATGTTGTCAGAATGCTGTTGAACCACAATATAAATTTGATTTATGTGTACAACAGCATAGAAGCTCAGCTCTATTAAAAAATCCTCATGTTTACATAAAATGCAAAATTCTCATAAAGAAGGTATCAGGAAGACTGAAAACATCTCATGTGAACTGTTTGTTAATAGATGAACTACTAAAACTACTAACAACTGGTTCTTTAAGGAGGAAAGGGAGACAGTGAGGGCCAAAATAGAAGCCTTCATTAGCTATAAGGATAAACAGAAGGCAAGGAATGGAGCAAATACCAAATAAAGATGAAGGAAGCCAAAAGACAATCAGGGAAACAAAAACAGACACAGAGCTGTGTATTGCAGAGGGGGTTAAGAGAGGGTGAAAACAGTTATTTAATTACATTAAAGGAAGCAGCAAGATGAGAGAGTGAACTCTTAGTCTGATGGAGGGGGTAGGGTAGTACAGAAGGTTGAGAAGAAAGAACCCATTCTAAGCAACTACTTTTGCATTGTATTCACAGTGGAGGATAGTGGGCCTCTGCTGAAAAGTGGCATAAAGACTGCTGCAAGGGGGATCCCAGAAAAGAGACAAGAGATAATTAAAGGAATAAGGATAAGAAAAGGGATTGAGGCCCTGAAAATAGATAAGGCTGCAGGGTCAGAAGGAATATACCTGAGGTTGTTCAGGGAATTGGCAAGAGAGCTGGCTGAACCACTAGCAATTGTTTAGCTACAGTCAGGGGTGGTTCAGAGAGATTGAATGACAGTGGACAAGATGCCACTCCATGAGAGATGGAACGTGGAGGATCTTGGAAATTACAAGCCCATCAGTCTTACATCCATTGGAGGTAAACTGATGGAGAATTTTGTCAAAGTGGACCTAGAGCATTTCCTGGAGAGAAATGAGCTACTGGATAGTACGCAACATGGGTTTATGGTAGGGAGGTCTTGTCAAACCAATCTGATGGTATTCTTTGATTGAGTAACAAGGACAGTGGGTAAAGAACAAGCAGTAGATTTACTTTACTTCAACTTCAGTGATGCATTAAAATCAGTGCCACACAGAAGGCTGCTAAAGAAATTAGAAGAGATTAGAAGATCAGCAAATGACCTAGTTACATGGGTGGGGAGTTGGTTTGGGGAGACAGCAGAGGGTGGTAGTAAATGGGGTTACATTTGGGGAAAGGGAGATCATGAGTGGGGTACCGAAGGGGTCAGTCCTGGGACCAGTCTTTTTTATTATGGTCATCAGCAACATAGGAGAATGAATACTGAGCAAAATGTGTCTTCATAGATGACACTAAGCTCTGTGGCAGGGTAGACAGTATGGAGGGGTAAGGGAGTTGCAGAGAGATCTGCTGAGGTTAGAGAGGTGGTCCAAGGTCTGGCAGTTGAAATTCAGTGCCAAAAGTTGTACATTGGGAACAAGAACCCTTGGGTGAAATACTGAATGGGAGATTAAAAAGATTCCAAGCTTTAAATAACCAATGGGAAGAAATGTTCAGGATTATTCATACAAAACATAATGGTAGATTCTGGAATTTGGATGCAAAGGGTGCCAATACATATTATTCTTCACCTACAGTGCATGTTCCCAAGGCTGTCTGCGTGTTATATTTTCAAACAATATTTAATGGGGAGGATTATAAGGTGATCTTTGATATAGATAAAGGTCTTATGGATTGATAAAAAAAAAATGACAGGGTAGCACCTGGGAACGCCGTGCCTAAACCACAATTTCAGGTAGAAACAGGAAGTAAAAAATGATTTGGCCAGCACTGGCTACTCACAGTTCTCATTTTCTCAAGGTAATTTAAAGCAAGCAACGTTTTCAGACAGTAGAAACAACTCCTGGAGATCTAGACTTATGCAAACGATGTTTTATTTTATTAAGGTGCGCAACACCTAGCAACCACAGTCCCTCCTAGGTACAGGTCATCCCCTCCTTTACTCTCCAACAACAGTCCTGATGTATTTTGTGCCCTCTAGCACTCACTCTTAGGAATTTCCTTAAATAGGGAACATTTAAAGTGACAGTGTGTAAGTGAAAAATAAATCAATTTGAAATATATAAAAGCTTTATGAACCCTTATAAATGTAGTTAAAACCAATCTTACATCCATCTTTTATGTGTTATGTACTAAACTTTTCAATTAAGCACATTATTTTTATTTTTACCTACTTTTCTTAGTCCATCTATTTAATTGTTTAGCCTTTTGCAAGGTTTGTCCATGTGAATTCATTGTGGTTCAGTAGAGCAAAATAACCCTGTAAAATGAAAACAAGAAATGTACAGTATCATGTTCACACAAATTCCTATACTTATAGACTATGATAATAATATACAAACAACTAATTAAACATAGTGTTATAAAAATGTTGCTTGCCAATATATGATGTTGCCAAACAATCATCCACATCCATATTAGATATTAAATATTAAAACCTGAAATCATGTATCAAGATCAAATGAAGGGAAGAAAACTGTAGTCATATTAGAAAATACTGGAGACTAGAAGGATAACTTCAATAACATCAATTCTATTTCTTCAAAAAAGGCTTCAGTTCTATTCGATCATTTAGGCTTTTTGCTTCTGAGGCCCCGGAGGCAAAAGTCCAGTACTGTTCTCTTTTTAACAACACATTGTCATAATCTCCTCACCTTGGGCTTTTTATAGGTTTTTCCATACCTATAAAAGTAAAATGATGTTAATTTTTATTATGACATTTACATATATGTGTAACTAATGCATTCTTAAGATCGTTATTCTCTGTAGCCCTTAAGTGTTCACGTATCCTCACTTTAAACCGTCTCTTTGTTTTTCCTACAAAGTAACTGCCACATGTACAAGTAGCCATATAGATTAATAAAACCCCTTACTTTTGTTTCCAAATTATTTTTAGGATTAATGAAGGTTTTACTATTTTGTACCTTAGTGCAGAATTTACAATTTCCACATTTGTGGCAACCATCACTCATTTTAGGTAACTACATTCTGGGGTTATGTATTCTGGGTTGTACAGAGTGTGCAAGTTTATCTCTGAGGCTACGGCCCCCTTCTGTGAACCATTCTTGGCTCTACACTGTTTAACTCACTCAGGCCTGGATCCAAACCAACAAGATGCCAATGTTTTTTTCAATAATGTTACTGACCTCTTTTGACTGTGCACAATAAGTGCTGACAAAATTGATTCTCAAATCACCCCTTCATTACCTCCAATCTCATCACCCTATTCACTTCCTCCCTGGCCTTTACTATAAGGCTCTCTGAGTAACTTGTCTCCTTCAATCTACTTTCTAACACTTTACCTGTCATATCATAGGTTTTCTGATCACTGCAATTTCTTTTAACTCTAATAAATTGCTCTTTCAGAATACCTACAATAGTGTGAAATGGGTGACTACTTTTAGCTTGTAACAGAGTGTTATGGTCAGTGGGTTTCCTGAACAAATCTGTCTTTATTCCTCCTTGTCCATCTTTTACTATTACCAAATCCAAAAACTTGATTTGCTGTTTACTAAAAGACAATGAAAATCTCAAATTCGGATTACTGCTTTCTAAGTATTTTACAAATTCAAACAATTCTTTCTCAGTGCCTGTCCATACCATCAGTATATCGCCAATAAACCTGCAATATAAATTTATCTTTTTGTAAAATGGATTAGTCTCCTGTGTTTGAATAGTTTCCTCTTCCCATTTACCCAGATACATACTGGTAAAATTAGGTGCTAAACTAGCCCCCATAGCTGTACCCTTCTTTTATATGTGTTGACTATCCAGATAGAAAAAAGTATTATACTTCAGTACAAACTCAGCCAATTTCACCAATATATCTGTATGTGGGTAACTATTCTCTCTTTTATTCAAATAATACTCCATAGATGCCAAACCATTATCATGGGATATGTTTGAATACAAGGATTCAACATCAAGGGTAACAAGTAAACTGTCCTTTTGTATTGCCAAATCTTCCCAAACCATCAAAATATCCCTCATATCTTTAATATATGAGGGGATATCTTTTGCCAAATTACTAATATGACTATCCACATATTTAGATAGTGGTTCCATTGGTGAATAATTCCCAGATACTATTGGGCAGACTGGTGGATTAACTAAGCACTTAAGTATCTTTGGAAGGCAGTAAAAACAGGCTTTTACATGATTAGCAACTGTTAAAAAGGAAATTGCTTCATCTGGTACCCAATTTTGATTTTTAACAAACATAAGGTAGGCATCTATTTCCCCTTTAAATCTAACATTATGGTTTGATTTGAGTTTTATATAAAACACATTATTATTCGGTTGTCTAGATATTTCCTGATGGTACATTTCAGTGTCCATCACTACTACCAATCCTCCTTTATCAGCGGGTTTAATGGTTATGTCAACATTTGAGCCCAAATTCTCTAATGCCATTTTTTCTTTTTTATTTAAATTAAAATAATTGCTCCTAGAATTATTCGAATTGATATCAATCATTTGTAAGTCTCTCTCACAGCTTTTTTTTAAAAAACTTGTAATGCTGAGCTCCAGGAGTTGTTTCTACCGCCTGAAAATGTTACTTGCTTTAAACCACCTTGAGAAAATGAAAACTGTGAGTAGCCAGTGCTGGCCAAATCATTTTTTACTTCCTGTTTCTACCTGAAATTGTGGCTTAGGCATGGCATTCCCAGGTGCTACCCTGTCATTTGTTTTTGAATTACTTGTCTCTTAGGGTTATTGCACAGGTTATTTTACAAAACCTCCAAAATCTTACTGATATAGCGAGTGCAGTTTTAAAGTGCATTGCTTGAATGCCTGTCACTAAGCCGAATGGCGTGTGGAGGAAACAAACAGGCTGGTCGCAGAACAGAGCCTGTAATCATCTTGCATGCACACAGCGTCCCCTCCCTCTTGGATTTTGTATTATCCAGCTCGGCCCCAGCAGACATTCATTTCATGGAGCTTCTGAACAAGAAAGCAGATGTTAATTATGGGCCATTGAATGTTAAACAGGTATTTAGCCAATTTGAAAAAGTAGCCTTCTGGCTCAAACGGCTCCATTGGGAGCGAGTATCACTGAAGGCATATTTGGAGGTTGAAAGAATGCCTCAGGGGTTATGGATTTTAAAGAAACCCACATTTGGACTGCAGAATAGCTTGGCAGAAGACACCAGGAGGAAGGACTGCTGTGTGACTGGACTTCTCTACTGGGACTAAAGAAGTAGAACTCTTGTACTTGGACCTTTAATTTAGGGTAAAAAAAACAAACTTACAAACAAAACAAAAAAAAAGTGTATGTTTGTCTGTGTTAACTGGACTGGATGGTTATCTGAACAGTAATCTAGGTGTAAATCTCAGGTGATTGAAAGGACTTGATAGCTGTGCAGTTTAAATTATTTGTAGAAAGATCTAGTAAGTAGGGGGAGTGGCTTAGCTAGAAGGAAGCTAAATTTAAAGACTGCCTTTGAAAGATTCTGCTAGTAGCTTGGCAGTAGACACCAGGAGAAAGGACTGCTGTGTGACTGGACTTCTCTACTGGGACTATAGTGCCCTCTTTCCCTCTCCCCCAAAGCAAGTTCTACTTTTATAGGCACAGGATTTGACTGACAACAGGAACTTCCCATTTGGAAGCAGGAAGTGAGTGATCACAGAGCCACCAAAGACCCACCATCCTAGAAGGGCAAGAGTAGCTCTCTGGAACTCTCTAGCTGCTGGAGGTCTGCTTCTGAGCAAGTAAGAGGTCCTTTTAAAAAATATAGGATATTCTTGTCTCAGAACAGGACAATCAGGAGCTTAAAGGGCACACATGCAGAAAGCAAGTAGAGAGAGAAGAGAGAAAAAAAAACAGAGGAAAGAGTAAGGATTCCAAACAGTTAAGGGGCCAGAAATAAGACATGATGGGAGAGGTACAGTGCAGTGGCTGTGGAGCAGCAGTCTTCCAGGAGACATTCTGGAGGATGAGGTGTTGTCCCATCTGCAGGCACCTCTCTGGGCTGAGGGAGGAGGTTGATCATCTCCAGGCTGAGTTGGCCAGGATTTGTGGGACCTCCTTTTCTATCCAGGGACCACCAGTGCCACTGCCGTTGCCTCAGAGATTGCCAAGAAAGAGGAGCAGTTGGACCACAGTGGGCTCAGGGAGGGTGAGGGTGGTGGAACAGAGGTGCATCCCTCCAGTTGTACCGCTCCACAATTCCTATGCTATTCTGGCAAAATGTGGTTCCTCTATGGAGGCACCCGCAGTGGGGACCAAGGAGGATGCTGTGAACCTTCACAAAGGAGACCCACAGAAGGGTGGCAGGGGACCCCACAGGGGAAGGAAGCAACTCCTGGTGGTGGACTCCACTGATAGGAAGATAGAACTGGGGGAGGAACAGGAGAGGGAGGTAAGGTGCCTGCCTGGCACCATGGCTTGGAGGGACAGGGAGCGAATCCACAGGATTGCTGGAGCAGCTGCACAGGCAAAGGAGCTGGATGTCATTGTCCACCTAGGAACAAATTACCTGGCTAAGAAAGGGATTAGAGCAGTGCAGAAAGAGTTTGTGGAATTGGGGAGGGGCCTTAGACAAGTAGCACACAGGGTAACCTTCTCGGAGGTGCTGCCCATCTATGGCATAGCACATGCTAGGGTGTTCCACACTGTGGGATTCAATCAGTGGTTGAAAAACTGGGTGGAGCTCAGGGATTTGGTTTCATTGGGAACTGGGGGTCCACCTGGAGTGATGCAAGCCTATACTGGCATGATGGGCTGCATCTGTCTAGGAGGGGAACCAGGATCTGAGGTGACAGGTTTAAATGCTTCATTGGCAAGGATTTAAACTAGCCAAGGGGGGAGGCACTGGAAAAGAGCAGGGAAATCCTAGCCCCCCCAAAAAATCATGGTAGTAAGTGCGGTAAACACCAACATAAAGGTGTTGATAGGGAGAAGGGCAGGGGTATATGGGAAAAGTGACAAAGGCAAGAAGGACAGGTATGGGGCAAAAAGAAGTAAGGCCATCAGGAAATAGAGGGCAATGAGTACCAATGCCCATAGTCTGGGCAACAAGCTCCCTGAGCTGGTGGCCATGATGGAAGAGGGATGCCTGGATATCGTAGCAATCACAGTAACATGGTGCACAGAGAACCATGACTGAGATGTTAACATGCCAGGGTACATAACCTACAAGAGAGACAGGCAGGGAAGAAGAGGGGGAGGAGTAGCTCTCTATGTAAAGGAAGGGATAAAAGCAACTGAACAAAAGAGTAAACAGGGAGGAGAGGAGGCACTGTGGGTCACCTTGGAGACTGGAAAGGGTACCACAATCTGCACAGGGGTTACATACAGACCCCCATGTCAGGGGGAGGGAATGAACAAGGATATGATAGAAGGCATTCTTAGGATGGCAGAGAAAGGGGAGATACTGTTGATGGGGGACCTGAATATGCCAGATGTTAACTGGAGCACATTTGCTGCAGCCACATCCAAAGAGCAGGGCCATTCTCAATGCCCTACAAGTGGCAGGCTTCAGAAAGCTAGTTTCAGAACCCACTCATGAGGGAGCAATCTTAGACCTCGTACTCTCAAATGGGGGCAGTGAAAGGATCTCAGATCTAGAAGTGGGTTGCCATCTGGGAACAAGTGACCATCAAACAGTGTGGTTCATGTTAAACTCAGCTAGAGAGTAAAGCCATACAAAAGTGAGGGTACTGGACTTCAGGAGGGCTGACTTTGGCAAGATGGGAGAGTGCCTCAGAAAAGCACTAGCAAACAGGCTAGAAGGAGGGGTGGAGCAGCAACACTGGGGAATCATCAAAACTGCCATCACAGAGGCAACAAGCCTTTGTGTGAAGCAAATAAACAAATCAAAACAAAAGAAAAAGCCACTATGGTTCTCAAAAGAGGTGGCTGGGAAAGTCAGGGAGAAAAGATAGCATTCCAGAAGTATAAGAAAACACAGAAGGAGCAGGACAGAGAGCTGTACCAGTTAAGGCAGAAGAAAGCAGAGAGGGAAGTCAGAATAGCAAAGGCCCAAACTGAGGAAAAGATAGCCAACTCAGTTAAGAAGGGGGATAAAACAGTTTATAGGTACATCAGCGAGCGTAGTAAGACAAAGGGAGGGATAGTGAGGCTGAATAGAATGAATGGTGGGTGGGCAGATGGGGACAGTGAAAAAGCAGGGATATTGAACAAATATTTCTGCTCAGTATTCACAAAAGAGGAGGGGGACGTGCCTAATCCAATTAACAGAAGCAGTCTTGATAAGGGGGTCGATCCCAGTCCTTTCACAGAAGAAAGGGTTCTGCAAGAACTGCTAAAACTGAAGGTGGACAAAGCAATGGGGCCTGATGGAATTCACCCCAGAATTCTAAAAGAATTAAGGGGGTAACTAGTGAAACCACTGGCTACTCTTTTTAATAAATCATGGGAGGATGGTGTGGTACCCGAGGAGTGGAGAATGGTGGTTGTGATTCCCCTTCACAAAAGTGGGACCAAGACAGAGGCAGGAAACTACAGACCTGTCAGTTTGATCTCTGTGGTAGGGAAAGTGATGGAGTCACTTCTGAAGGAAAGAACGATTGAGTACCTACAGGCCAGTGGGGCACAGGACCCAAGACAGCATGGGTTCACAGAGGGAAGGTCATGTCAGATGAATCTAACAGATTTCTTTGACTGGGTGACCAAAGTAGTAGACCAGGGAAGGGCTGTGGACATGGGCTACCTAGACTTTAGCAAGGCATTTGACACAGTCCCACACAAAAGATTAATAGTCAAATTAACCAGCCTGGGAGTGGATCCCAGGGTGGTAGCCTAGGTAAAACATTGGCTGGACAACAGGACACAGAAGGTAATTGTAAATGGAGTCCACTCTGAAGAAAGAGGGTTACTAGTGGTGTACCGAGAGTTCAGTACTGGGTCCAGTCCTTTTAATTCTTTATAAGTGACATTGCAGAGGGACTGGAAGGAAAAGTATGCCTCTTTGCAGATGACACAAAGATCTGCAGCAGGGTTGATACACAAGGAGGTGTGGAAAGGATGAGAAGGGACTTGGCAAGGTTGGAGGAATGGTCAGAAGTATGGCAGCTAGGATTTAATGCAAAGAAGTGCAAAATAATGCACCTGGGAAACAAGAACCCAGGGGAAGAATACACAATGGGGGGAGGTAGTAACCACAACAAAAAAGGAAAGGAACCTGGGGGTAATCATATCAGATGACCTTAAGATTAGCAAGCAATGTGAGAAGGCAGTAGGGAGGGCTGGGGGTATGCTGGGATGCATAGGGAGAGGCATCACCAGCAGAAAACAGGAAGTTGTTATCCCACTGTACAGACAGTTGGTGAGAACCCATCTGGAGTACTGCATCCAGTTCTGGAGACCCCATCTCCGCAAAGACATAGACAGGATAGACGCAGTCCAGAGGAGGGCAACTAAAATGGTGTAGGGTCTGCAAGAGAAGCCGTAAGAGGAGAGACTAAAGGAGCTTAATATGTATACCCTTGGGGAAAGAAGGGAGGGGGGGACATGATAGAAAATTTAAAGTACCTCAATGGAATCAACAACGTCCAAGAGGGTAGCAACTTTCAGAAAAAGAGATGTGCAAGAACAAGGGGACACAATTTAAAGATAGAGGGGGCCGGTTCAGGGGCAATGTGAGGAAGTATTTTTTTTACAGAGAGAGTAGTGGATGCATGGAACTGCCTTCCTGAGGAGGTTGTGGGGTCTAAAACTGTGGGAGAAATCAAGAACGCATGGGACAGACATAAGGCAATTCTTTCCAGGTACCTCAAGGAATCAACAAAGTCAAGAGGTAGCATCTTTCAAAAAAGAGGTGTGCAAGAACAAGGGGCACAATTGAAAGATAGAAAGGTCGGCTCAGAGGTAATTTAAGGAAGTATTTTTTCACAGAGAGGGATGTGGATGCATGGAACAGCCTTCCGGAGGAGGTTGTGGAGTCAAAAACTGTGGTGAAATTCAAGCATGCATGGAACAGTCATAAGGCAATTCTAGGGGGTTGGGGTAGGAAGAATTAGGCTGCTGATTAACTAGGATCTGCAGCTTATCCATTAGGTAGGGAAATGGGCAGACTGGGTGGGCCAAGTGGTCCTTATCTGCCATCAAATTCTATGTTTCTATGTTTCTTGTGGGGGTAGGAAGAAATAGGCTGTTGGTTAACTAGGATCTGCTGCCTATTCTGTAGGTAGGGAAATGGGCAGACTAGATGGGCCAAGCGGTCCTTATCTGCATCAAAGTCTATGTTTCTATGTTTCAGAGAGAAGGTTTTTTTGATAAATGGCAACTTATTAGTCATAATGCTAGCACTGAATATATTGAATTCATTTCAAAAGAAAACAAAACAATACAAAAAGAAAGTGTGGAAGAAATTAAAAAAAGAGAGGAAACACTGAAAGTGTTTGCTTCCCATCCTTTGTATGAAGAACTCTTGGATAAATTTAAAGTTAACCTTGCAAGATATGATAAAAAAATACAGGAAGTAAAAAAAAAAACAAGTTTGAAAGGGATACTAAAGATTACCAAAATTTTACTATTTTTGGATGGAACAAACCATATTTTAATACAAATGACAATATTCCACTGAAATCTATTTTGAGAACACCATCAGGATTGGAAGAACAGAGGTCTAATTTGGAACTAACAAGTCCATGGGAAACTTATTTAGGGGAAGAGGACCATTCTACACCCAGAACATCGCCACAGCAACAGATTCCATTTGAGGGCCAGAGGAGGAGTCAGCATCTTAATTTTTACCAGGCCCCAAAAAATGGACGAGGAGGGGCGGTAGGAAGAGGAGGAGGTGGAAGAAGCAGAAACAGAGGGAGATGCATTTGGAATCAATGAGGATACCAGTAGGAAATATAATTAATATCTCAAAATTCCAGCTGTCGGATGTCAAGGAATTGTTGCTGAATAAGGGACTATCATTTGTACCGACACAAAGGATTAATGTGTTTGAAACTATAATAGACTGTAATAAATGTGTCCATAACCTGGGCTTATGATCCTTTTTTAGCAAAAAAGAAGAAGAAGAACCATGGGACATAACATCAGAAAGGGTAAGTCAGAACACTGACACTATTGAAATATTGGAATATGAAAACTCTAGGGCTATATTCAAGCCCAAATTGACTTTTTGTCCACCTCTAAGCACAGCATTACAAGTGTTTTTAAAACTCTGTGAGAGAGACTTACAAATGATTGATATCAATTAGAATAATGTTGGGAGCCATTATTTTAATTTAAATAAAAAAGAAAAAATGGCATTAGAGAAGTTGGGCTCAAATGTTGACATAACCATTAAACACGCTGATAAAGGGGTATCGATAGTAGTAATGGACACTGAAATGTACCATGAGGAAATAGCTAGAAAACTGAATAATAATGTGTTTTATGAAAAACTCAAATCAGACCCTAATGTTAGATTTAAAGGGGAAATAGATGCATACCTTATGTTTGTTAAAAATCAAAATTGGGTACCAGACAAAAGTATTTCCTTTTTAACAGTTGCTAATCCTGTAAAAGCTTGTTTTTACTGCCTTCCAAAGATACATAAGTGCTTAGTTAATCCACCAGGCAACCCAATAGTATTTGGGAATGATTCACTAATGGAACAACTGCCTAAATTTGTGGATAGTCATATTAGTAACTTGGCAAAAGATATCCCCTCATATATTAAAGATACATGGGATATTGTTATGGTTTTGGAAGATTTGGCAATACAAAAGGACAGTTTACTTGTTACTCTTGATGTTGTATTCAAACATACCCCATGATGATGGTTTGGCATCTATGGAGTATTATTTGAATAAAAGAGAGAATAAGGACCCACATTTGGATATGCTGGTAAAATTGGCTGAGTTTGTACTGAAGTATAATACTTTTTTCTATCTGGATAGTCAATACATACAAAAGAAGGGTACAGCTATGGGGGCTAGTTTAGCACCCAAGTTTGCCAATATGTATCTGGGTAAATGGGAAGAGGAAACTGTTAGAACACAGGAGACTAATACATTTTACCAAAAGATAAATTTATATCGCAGGTTTATTGATGATCTACTGATGGTTTGGACAGGCACTGAGGAAGAATTGTTTGAATTTATAAAATACTTAGAAAGCAGTAATTCGAATTTGAGATTTTCATTGCCTTTTAGTAAACAGCCAATCAATTTTTTGGATTTGGTAATAGTAAAAGATGGACAAGGGGGAGTAAAGACAGATTTGTTTGGGAAACCCACTGACCGCAACACTCTGCTACAAGCTAAAAGTAGCCACTTGTGTCACAACATTGCAGGTATTCTTAAAGGGCAATTTATTAGAGTTAAAATAAGTTGCATTGAACAGGAAACCTATGATATGAGAGCTAAAGAGTTAGAGAGTAGATTGAAGGAGAGAAGTTACTCAGAGAGCCTTATAGTAAAGGCCTGGGAGGCAAAAGCACAAACGGGAAAAGGGTGATTTGAGAATCAATTTTGTCAGCACTTATTGTGCACAGTCAAAAGAGGTCAGTAATATTATTAAAAAAACATTGGCATCTTGTTGATTTGGATCCAGACCTGAGTGAGTTAAATAATTTGAACCAAGAATGGTTCACAGAAGGGGCCATAGCCTAAGAGATAAACTTGTATACTCTGTACAACCCAGAATAGATAATCCCAGAATGTGGTTACCTAAAAAAAATGATGGTTGCCACAAATGTGGAAATTGTAAATTCTGCACTAAGGTACAAAATAGTAAAACCTTCATTAACCCTAAAAATAATTTGGAAACAAAAGTAAGACGTTTTATTACATGTGCAACAGAACAGGCTATCTATATGGTTACTTGTACATGTGGCAGTTACTTTGTGGGAAAAACAAAAAGACAGTTTAAAGTGAGGAAAGGTGAACACTTAAGGGCTAATGAGAATAACAACATTAAGAATGCATTAGCTACACATATAAGTAAATGTCATAATAAAAATGAACATCATTTTACTTTTATAGGTATGGAAAAACTGATAAAAAGCCCAAGGGGAGGATTATGAGAATGTGTTGTTAAAAAGAGAACAGCACTGGATTTTTGCCACCGGGGCCTCAGAAAGACATGGCCTAAATGATCGAATAGAACTGAAGCCTTTTTTGAAGAAATAGAATTTATGTTGTTAAAGTTATCCTTCTAGTCTCCAGTATTTTCTTATATGACTACAGTTTTCTTCCCTTCATTTAATTTTGATATATGATTTCAGGTTTTAACATTTAATATTTAATACATAATATGGATGTGGATAGTTGTTTGTCAACATCATAAACTGACAAGCAACATTTTTATAACACTATGTGTAATCAGTTGTTCGTATATTATTATCATAGTCTATAAGTATAGGAATGTGTGTGAACATGATACTGTACATTTCTTGTTTTCATTTTACAGGGTTACCTTGCTCTGCTGAACCACAGTGAATTCATGTGGATAAACCTTGCAGAAGGCTAAACAATTGAATAGATGGACTTTGAAAAGTTGGTAAAAATAAAAATAATGTGCTTCATTGAAAAGTATAGTACATAACACGTAAAAGATGGATGTAAGATTGGTTTTAACTATATTTATAAGGGTTCATAAAGTGTTTATATATTTCAAATTAATTTATTTTTCACTTTCACACTGTCACTTTAAATGGCAAGGCAAGGCAAAATTTATTTAAAAGACACCCAATCCCGGAGGCTCTGGGCGCCATACAAACTTTAAAACAAACATTTGAACATAATAAATATATAACTTATGCGCAATAAATACAAATCTGACAAAAACCAAAACCTTAACTATAGATGTCCATCTAGACATCAAATGCTTTACAGAAAAGAAAAGCCTTCAACTGGGCCTTAAAAATATCTACTGAGGAAGCTTCCCTGACCATTGTTGGCAAGGAATTCCACAGAACAGGGCCGCAGTGCTAAACGCTCTATCACCAGTGGATTTCAACCTAGTTCTGGGAATGGCCAGGAAGCAATCACTGGAGGAATGAAGAGGGTGCAAGGAGAAGACAGGTGACAGAAGGTCTGACAGGTAACCAGGGCCCAGCCCGTGTAGGGCCTTGTAGGTGAGAAGACCCACCTTAAAGAGGACTCTCCATCTGACTGGCAGCCAGTGCAACTCACACAGAACTGGTGTAATATGACAGAACTTTTGCTGCCCAGTCAGCAACCAGGCAGCTGCGTTTTGCACCAGCTGCAATCTGTGGAGAGATCCTCCTGTGACCCCGAGATAGAGTGCATTACAGTAATCAAGCCTTGATGTGACTAAGGCATGTATCAAGGTAGGGAGGTCCAGACGCGGAACAAGGGGCTTAATCCTGGCAATGTTTCTGAGATGGTAAAAACAGGTACAAACCACGGAGGATATTTGAGCCTCCAAGGTTAAGTCTCTGTCCAAAATCATGCCCAGATTTCGCACCCAAGAGGAGGCCTTCAATGGCACAGTTCCAAGAACAAGCCCAGTTTCTGTGTCAGAGACCATCCTATCATGGACTCTGTTTGACTCCACTACCAATACCTCCATCTTATCAGGGTTCAGCTGCAACCAACTGGAGGCCATCCAGTCGTTTATCTCGGTCAGACAGATGTTTAGCACATCCACTGCATTTGATGTTCCTGGGGCAAAGGAAAGATACAGCTGAGTATCAGCATAGCAATGAAAACTCAAGCCATACTTCCTAATGATCCCACCCAGAGGCAGCATGTACACTGCAAACAGCATTGGAGCCAGTACTGATCCTTGTGGAACTCCACAAAGAAGGAGGCTGGGTGTAGATGAGAAATTTCCCATCATAACCCATTGCCTCCTGTTGGTAAGAAAGGACTCAAACCATTTGATGACATTACCGGTGAGTCCACATAGGTCCCTAAGGCGAATGAGCAGCACATAATGGTCCACAGTGTCAAATGCTGAAGAGAGATCAAGGAGAACAAGAATTGTCTTGTCTCCCCGATCTCTAGCCCTGAGGAGATCATTCTGCACCCGAACAAGTGCAGTTTCAGTGCTATGTCTGGCATGAAAAGCTGGCTGGAAGGGTTCGTACAACTCATAAGATACGAGATGCTCTTCCAACTGAAGCGCTACCACCTTCTCAATAACCTTTCCCAAAAATGGAAGGTTAGAGATTGGATAGTAATTTGCCTTGATCTCCTGGTCCAAAGATGGCTTCTTTAGGAGGGGTCTCACCAGAGCATCCTTCAAGGCATCCGGAAAGACACCCTCAGTAAGGGATGACAGCTATTCCCTATTTAAGGGAATAGCTGTCATACCTTGTCATTCCTAAGATTAAGTGCTAGAGGGCACGAAACGCATCAGGATTGTTGTTGTTGGAGAGTAAAGGAGGGGATGACCTGTACCTAGGAGGGACTGTGGTTGCTAGGTGTTGTGCACCTTAATAAAATAAAACACCATTTGCACCAGTCTAGTCTTTCAGATGAGATGTTAAACCGAGGTCCCATCTGCCTGGATTGGTGGTAGTTCAGGTGGATGTTAAAGATCCCATGGCACTTATCAAAAAGAGTAGGGGGAATTTTTTATTGTAAAAACGTCAAAAACAAATTCAAAAATTAACAACAGTAATGAAAACCACATTACAAATCATAGATTAAAGTGGAAAAAAAAGAACAGACAAAGTTGTCTCAATCAACAGTAGTTATAAAATATACAGTAAATAACACCCAGCCTTAAGACCAGCTTCCCCTCCCTAGATTTTTGTGATCAAAATTAATCCCTAGACCTCCCTTGTCAATAGTCATAATCTATTTATATTTAATAAATAAATTAAAACCCTTCCACCAATTAGTCACTTTTTGTGCTGTACCAAATTGTAAATCCTTTAAATAAACGTTCTCCATGGCCCCTGTAATCAATACACTGACTGTATCATATGTCATCACCCTTTGATAAAGGACCCACTGACATCTAGCCTGCCATAAATAATATTTTAAACAGCAACAAAAAATCTGTAAGGTTTCTATATGATATCTTTCCGCAAACTGAGGAAAATAACCCAAAACCAAAATATCTTAAGTCAGATATAGCAACCATTTCATATGCCACCTTGAAGCTAGGAATTTCCAAAGCAAACGGGCATAATAACAATGAAAGAAAAAATGCTCCACCATCTCTTCCTGATTTATACAACCAGAAAAAGGAATACCCGTTCTTCTTTAACTTTATGTTTAGCATTTCCACGTACCCTAATCCTCCCGTATACAGTCAACCATAAAAATTCCCACATGTAACCTGGTAATCTGGGATTATTTAATTGAAAGAGCACTCTTGGTAAAAGAGTAGTAGGACAATTTTTCAGAGCAGGTACTCAAGGGTGTAATAACAACATAACTATATCATATAATTTAGACCCTGTAGACACTGTAATGGTTCGTTTAGACAGGCCCCATTTATATAGTTTTTTTTTTACTACTGGTTTAAAAAAGACAGGGACTTGTAAAAATTGTGAAAGCTTCAGAGGGTAAGTGTGCCATGCCAAAATATATTGACTAATAACAGAGTGTAATAAAAAACCTTGCTGAGATGTGGATGGCAACAATACAAGTTTCACATTTTGGGAAACAAATAAGGTAAAAAAAATATGACTGGGTCAACCATACCTAATCCCCCTTTTTGTTTCCCTAAATAGGTGTATTGCCTTTTTATGGGGTTAAGCCAACTACCCCAAAGCATCTGGAAGAATAGACTATATAGTCTAGTTTCAAATTCTTGGGGAAGTGGAAATATCACAGCTGTGTATAAAAATATGGGAATTAAGAATTGTTTTATTACCTGTACCCTTTTTAATTTAGCCAACCTCCAACATTTCCATACCTGAACTTTTTTATTTGCTGTGGTGAAGCCCTTTCCCAATTTAATAGTGGAAGATTCTGAGGCCCAAAAACAGTAACCTTAAAATCTTAATTGGGTTTGAAGAAATACAAATTCCCTGAATGGAAAACTCACCAGGGCAGTTTATCCCAATAAATATATGCTAGCTTTTCCTTGTATTAATTTTTGAATTTGAAACATGTGAGTAAAGAACCAAAAAAATCCCAAAAAATAGGAATTTGAGTATAATCAGAAAAAAAATGCAAAGATCATCTGCATAAGCTTACAAATACATGGTATCCATGCCTGGGGACCCTATTACCCCTTTCCATTGTGGATGATATGTCAATGACTGTATTAGAGTATCAATAGTGAACACATATAATAATGGACTTAATGGACACCCTTGACGAACCCCTGTAGTGATCTGAAAACCCTCCATAATACAATTATGAATAACTGGATGCACTATAGCAGTATCATAAAGTGATTGTATCCAATGAACAAAGGAAACTGGGACCCCATAATGTTCTAAAGTTAAAAACAAATAAGGGTGATATACCTGATCAAAAGCCTTCATTTGAGCCAGGGAAAAAATACATCCCATTAATTTATGTAATGAAAAATGTTCAATTAAATCACTTATAATCATAAGTGGCTGTTGTATGTTCCTGCCTGGGAGCCCACAATATTGGGAGAAAGAAATAACGTTATTTGCAAAGGCCTTAAGGCGAGAATGTAAAAGACTAGCCAATAGTTTATAGTCCGAGTTAAGTATAGTAATAGGTCTCCAATTATCTAGACTGTCTCAATCCCCTGATTTATATAAAAAAATTAACAAACCTTCCAAAAACTGAAGGTGGAAGCTAGGGGCTGAAAGAAAAAAAAATTAGATACCAGAGTTAAGCATGCTGAAAATTCAGAAGGGAACATTTTATATAATTCTGATGTTATCCCATCAATTCCCAGGGAAATTCCACTCTTTTGGGATTTTATGGCAAGTTCAAATTCAGCAACTGATATTGGTGCAATTAGACTAGATGTTTTTAACTGAACAGTAGGGATATGAGTCATTTAAAAAAAATCTTTCATCACCTCTACACTAGGGGGCTCCACTGGACTATGGATTCCCACAAATTGCTTAATAGTAGCATGAATCCAATCTATGTCCTGGACCAGACACCCATTTTGTGTTAAAAGAGAGGACATTGTGATTGCAGACTTACATCATTTACAAACTTCGTAAGGATATCCATCAGCCTACTTTCGAGTACCTTTTTGAAAAAATACTTTCATAGTAATCACCCTATTATATTGCTCCTCCTGTAATTGTTGTTTTATGTTGGTAATTTGGAATGAATAATCAAATGTAGAGGTATTTGCTATTGAAAATAAATAATACAATTGCTGACGTAGTTTTAAATAGTGTAAGAATTTAAGATTTTCACTAGATCTCCCTAAGTTTGATAGTAATCTTTTTAAGTCATCTTTAGATTCTCTCCACCAGTCTCCCAAATCTTCATAAAGAAAAGCAACAGAAAGCCATGCACTAATCAATGATTGAATAGCTTTGAATACAAATAATTTATTTAACAAAGGGCCACTCAGTTTCCATCTTAATTTTTTGGGGGGAGGGTACCTTATTAGATGGAAAAACACACCTAAGGAGTAAATGATCTGAAAACCCTATAGGAAAAGTATAAAATTTACAAGGGAGAAGGGGTTTAGACAAAAAAATATAATCTATTGTAGAAGTTAGGGAATTTCTTTTATAGGAAAATTTCGGACCTCCCTGCTGAAATTGTCTACTATCAACTAAGCCGGATGTGCCCACTAGCTGAAATAAAGCATTGGAGTCACAGTAAATTGTTTTACCTTTATCTTTAAATCCACCTTTAGCTTTCTGTAACTCACAATTAAAATCCCCACATAAAAAAGTAGAAGGAAGTGAGTAAAAAAGGTCAAATCATAGAAAAGAGAGCAACCCTCTGTTTTTATCTGTGAGCAATAAACATTAATGAATCTACAGACCACAGAGTTCCATTTTCCATCCAAAATCACTAATCTGCCTGGTATTAAATCAACAATTTTCAAAAGAGAGAAATCATATGAATTAAAAAGAAACCCTATACCATAAGCAGTCTGCCGACCAAAAGACCAGAAGGAAGGGCCCCAACACCATTCCCTTTGGAAAAGCCTGGCTTGATCTAAAGTGAACATCCATTTTTTCTTTTTCCCTTTATACCTCTATTGAGAGTGAACAGGGGAAGGAGGGCTATCTTGAAGGGCCTGGGCCTCTTGTTCACCACAGTCCATATCAGTATCTCCCCACTGTGTGGATAAAACAGCGAAGGGATTACTGGATTCAACATCTTCCTGTAAAGGAGTGGGGGGATGTTTAAGGTTTCTGGAGGATCTCCGAATTGGCACTAAAGGAGAAGGAACCAGAGGATCTGAGGCCTGGTTCTTCTGCTGGGATGAATAACACACAGGGGAAAAAAGAAGGGGGGTTGGGGTGGGGAGGAGTCAGAAGAATCAGGAGGAAGTCGGGTGTCTGACTGCTCCTTAGTCTGGGATGAGTTCAAACTCTGGTTAGCAGTATCTACAGAAGGGACAACAGCTGTCTAGGGTGTTTTAGCAACAAGATCTGAGCCTACTGGATAAGAAGGTCAGAGCTACCACTACAAGCCTTGATTTTTGCTGCCCAAAGACACTCAGAAAAAACATGCCCAGTATCCTCACATAAATCACACTTAGTAAGGTTAGCACATTGGAAAGCAATGTGACCTATTTCTCCACAGTTATCACAACAAGGCCTGTCACAAAGCTAGATAGGTGAGTACAGGATCCACATTTATAACAGACCCTAGGTTGTCCAGCATAAAAATAAACCCCACTGTCTCTGCCTAATAGAAATGAATTGGGAATATGTTCCATGCCACTACCAGTTTGTTGAAGTTTCACCTTAAACCGCCACCTACCTGTCCAAAATTGTTCAGAGTCAAGGATGGCTTCTGAGGGACTTAAAACCTCACTTTTTTGTGACATCCAATAGTCGTTGATGTGAACCCCCTCATTCCGAAACATGATAGTTACAAATTTGACCAAAGGTTTGGATAATGGAATAACAAGGAAGGGGGTCCATAGGGGAGAAAACTTCACCTGATTATATCTTTCCCAAAATAACTCCAGAGCATAAGCAGAGCGAAAACTAATATCAAAGTTATCCTTGCCTGAGATGTTAATAAAGACAAAGACTTTCCTAGGTGTAAAATGCAGAGAATCCTTTAACAACTTTTTCCCCATGTAATGCCTATCTGGCCTAACCTCTAACCCCCCTTTATAACGCAACCTAACTGTATTTCTATGAGTTGCAGCTTCTTTTTTAATTTTAGTAAATAACTCAGACATTAAAGGTTTCTCGACATCAGGTTGCTGCTGTAGCAAATAAGTATGTCCAGAAGTCATAGCAGAAGCATGGAGATCAGCAGATGCAGACATACTGCACTGGGAGGCCACAGCAGGCTCTTCTACAGGAGGCAACAAACCTGGACAATCTGTAGAAGGTAAAGGTTCTGTAGTTATCAGAGGTACCCAGGCAGGCTCATTTTGAGAAAAGTTTAATTTCGGGTCCCAACCATGGGTCGGATGCCAGGTCCCTTGTTTTAGAGTCAGGCCTGCTACACTGAGAGCCTTTTCAGGGGACCATAACTCAGTAGCTTGAGGTTGTGCAGAAGGATCAGTGTGTAATACCCCTGAGGGAGAAACTAAAGGTCCTTGAGGTGGGGAAATAGTTTGAGTCTCACTTGCCCCTAAATTATGACTAGTAAGCACAAAAGCAGCTCTCTTATCTTTACTGTCTTCCCCGCTTTTAGCCTGCAGTGGCTGCTGCCGTTTTGAAAAGAAAAATTCAGAAACCCCTTCCTGATTCAGGGGATTAGTTTGAAACTCACAAGGAGTAGCAGAGTTAGAGCTTTCAGTTGAAGATATTGACAACGAACTATGGAACACAAACCCTGCTGCTTTTGTCAGTGTGACAGAGAAAGACTCTGGAGCAGAGCCTTCTGTCATCTCATTAGACTTTGCTGTGCCATTCAGGTGCAAAGAAACAGCAGGCAGCAAAATTAAGCTAGGCTGCTGGGTTTGAAACTCAGGTGACAGCTCTAGGCACAGACTCTTTGTAGATTCACAACTGCCAGCCGTCACAGAATCAGGTTGAGGAGATGTAACAAGAGTAAAAGTTTATGCAGACATACCACGCTGGGTTAACTCCACAAATTCTCCGCTGGATTCAGCATCATGGCAAATGACAGCCTGCTCAGAAACACTGGCAGGTGTAGCCGAGGAGTCTATCACACACAGCTGCAGCTGAAGACGCTCCTGTTCTTTGGCTAAAGCAGCAAGCTGAAGCCTGAGCTGCTCCTGATGAATTTCTGGAGGGAAAGGCACAGAAAACACTTTCTCCTGCAGTAGTAATGACACATCTTTAGCTGACATGGAAAATCCTTGCTGCTTGTCCACATTATCACCGGTAACATTTCCGTTGAAAACTGTAGAGTCCACATCAAAGCTCACCAAATGCTCCCCTTCTCCTGGAACATCCATCTTCCTTCCAGACCAGACAAAAAGGACCAGACTTTGGTCTCACGGGCCCCCTACTGCTAGCAATGCAGTAGGGGAATTTTGCCGGTGTCCTGGCCAAATTTCCCTCATTCACTAAAAATACCACCAACAGCTTAATCTGGTTCAAGGTCAGTTGGCATTCATCTGTATCCCTCCCCGGGTCGTGCCTGAAAATAGGCAGGATTTGTCTAGTGCAGGAGTTCTCACTCTTTGTCATAGTGAGCCTCCCCCAAGCTTTGGAAAAGATCTTGAGCCTCCACCAATATAGAAATAATTTTGGGCCTCCCCATAGTTAGAACAACTATCATACTTTGCACATTACAGGAAAAATGCAACGAAGTGCATTTGAGTAGTTGAGTTTATTCTAATTTTATTGATGCTGTTATTCTCCCTCTCTGTAACTCCCCTCCCCAGGTCAGCCTACTTGCTCCTCAGTTCTGAGTTTTGGCCCTATTTACCCCTCATTGCAATACCTCCATGAGTCAGACTGTTTTCTTTGTCAGTTTTACCCTGCTCTTAAATATCTTCTCGGGGACCATTTTGCTCCCTGCTGGCCTTACTCCTAGTATCTCTCTGTTTAGCCTTTGTATTTGTGCTTTTCTACAGCCATATCTTGTTCCAATTCATTTGTATTATTTTGCATTTTGTTTTGCACAGTTTCCAAGAATTGTATTTCCTCCATTCAGCTTTCCCCCCTATCATACCAGGAAACACATGTTTGTTGAGCGTGTTTTACTGGTAACCATTTTGTACATAAATTCACATGCCATTATTCACTTTCAGTTTGGCGCAGCCTTTCATACAAAGCATCCAAAACTTGACGTATAAATATAGTACATTTTAAGGCTTGCTTGAGCCTCCCCTGGAACAGGTTGGGGCCTCCCCTGGGAGGCTGGCCTCAACATTTGAGAAACCCTGGTCTAGTGCACTTACCCGGTCAACAAAAACTAAATAAATAAATAAGATCTCCAGGAGTTGTTTCTACTGTCTGAAAATGTTGCTTGCTTTAAATCACCTTGAGAAAATGAGAACTGTGAGCAGCCAGTGCTGCCCAAATAATTTTTTTTCTAATGGATTGTTACTATGAATCACTGGTTGTGTCTGAGCAAGGTCTAGAATTTGCAATGGTTCGATTAAAAAATAATAAAGCCACAGGTCATGATTTAATCCCATCTGAAATTTATAAAAAAATATAGTAATACTAACATCATTTTTATGTTGATTGCACGCATGCACAAGAAACATGTTATGACAGGTTTATCCAGAAGCAGGTTGTGGAGGCACAGCACTGTTGTGGCCAATGCTCCCACATCCTGCAAAGGTTTGCCCCGCTTCCCCCAATGCTGTGGCATGCTGCTGCTGACTCTAGTTCAGCCAGCGTCCCACAGCTTTCTAAAAAATCAGCTGCTGCAATCAGGGGCCACCTCGTCATTGCAGTGTCAGCCATCCGCTGCAATGAGGGAGCGACCAGTCATTGCAGGGCAGGATGTAAAACCCCTGAGATTGTTTGTGAACATGGTGATGGCTTGCCGCTGTGTTCACAAACAATATAACTCCCCCACCATGTTTAGTTGCTGACAGGGGCCCCAATCCCCATTGGCTTTGGTGGTCTTTTGTTGCCAACAGGGGGAGCCCACTCCCTGTCGGCATTCTGTGCCCCCCGTTTTTTTTCCTGCCGATAGGGTGCCCAATTTCCCCTGTTGTTTTGTTGCCAGCAGGGGAGTCCACTCCCCTTGGCTTGATTCCTGTTCACCCATTTTTGTTCCTGCTGCTGGGGTGTCCAATCCCCATCAGCATAATGATACTCGCCTCTTTTTGCCAATGGGGTACCAAATCCCTTGTCGGCTACTGCTGCCCCAGACAAAAAAGCCTCTGCTGGCACACTGGGAGCCCACCCCAGTGTGCCAGATGCCCCTGCAAATTAAAAAACGGTCCCGCAACGTCTGTTTTTTTTTTTTAATCCTGGAAAAAAGGAAACCGTCCCTTGGCGCATGCCCTACCTCCCACCCACAACCCGCACCCACCCACTGCACACCTGCCTCCCCACACCCCCCCCTCACCCCATATTTATTTTAGGAGCTCAGCTCAACAATCTTCGGTGAACTGGGAACACGTCTGCACTCTTCAAAGCCAACTGCGAACTGAGGAAATGCCGGTAAGCTGTATAATGTAATACATAGGGTTTTTTCAACTTTACTGCATATCTCTGGCATTTCTGGGAATTTTCCACCAAATTTTCAACATGGGGTTTTTGGTACCCCTCCTCATGAATTCTTGAACTGTCATGGCATTAATTGGCCCAGAAAGGTGATTTTGCAGTCACTGCACAGAATCACCTTTTGGGGCCAATAAACAAAATGACAGTGCCAGTGTTCATGAGGTGGACTCTCAAAAAGCCTATGTTGCAAATTTGATGGAAAAAATCCACAAAATTATTGTTTTACAAGCGTGCACTGCGCAGTTGCTATGCACACTCGTAACTTCGTGAATTTGCAATATTTTCATGCCAGATTTTCAACATTGGCATTTTTTCATACCTCCTTGTGAACAGTATAGCTGTCATTGTTCATATCCTGGCAGAAATGTGTTTTCGCACTTCCGGTGTAGAATAGCGGTGTCGCTGTGGGAAATCAGTGTTCAGGACAGATTAAAAAAATGACAGTGACACTGTTCATGAGTAGAGATCCTGAAATGGCTATGTTGAAAATTTGGTAATGATACTCCATAAAATGACTCTGTTATGATCGTGCATTGCGCAGTTTGCATGCACGCTGGTAACTTCGCAAATTTCTACTATTTTCACTCCAGATTTCCAACATTGCCATTTTCCCACACCTATTTATGAACAGTAAAGCTGTCATTTTTCCCATCCTGGCCAAAATGCGTTTTCGCACTTCCAGCATAGAATAAAGCGGTCGCTGTGGGAAATCACTGTCCGGGACAGATTAAGAAAATGAGAGTGATACTGTTCATGAGCAGAGATCCTAAAATGCCTATGTTGAAAATTTGGTGATAATAGCTCATCGAATGACTGTGTTACAAGTGTGCATTGCACACTTTCCACGCACCCTTGTAACTTCGCAAATTTGTAATATTGTCACGCCACATTTTCACTAGTGGAATTTTTCCACAACTCCTTATGAGCAGTACAGCTGTCATTTTTCACATCCTGACTGAAATGTGTTTTCACAGTTCCGGCACAGAATAACACGGTCACTGTGGGAAATCACTGTACAGGACAGATTAAGAAAATGACAGTGGCACTGTTCATGAGCAGAGGTCCTAAAATGCCTATGCTGAAAATCGGGTGACAAAACTCCATAACATGACTGTGTTACAAGCGTGCATTGAACTGTTTCCATGCACCCTTGTAAGTTCACAATTTTGTAATATTTTAACCCACATTTTCAACAGTGGCATTTTTCCACACCTCCTTATGAACAGTACAGCTGCCATTGTTCACATCGTTGCAAAAATGTGTTTTTGTACTCCTGTCACAGAATAGCACGGTCACTGTGTGAAATCAATGTGTGGGACACATTAAGATCGAACAAGTGAGATGGGGGAGTGACCATGCTCAACTGAGCTCTGTCGGGACTGCTGCAGATGTGTTTGTGTGCAGAGAAAGGGCCCAACGCAAGAGCCCAGTATAAAAGGGCAGCCTGCAGTACTGGGAGAAACAGAACGAGAGAGTGAGTGAGGGAGGGGGAGTGAGCGAACTCACTGGAGCTCTTTCAGGACTGCTGCAGATTTCTTTGTGGGCAGAAAAAGGTGCCAATGCAGGCAGGAGTCCCATACAAAAGGGCGCTTGCAGCACCAGGACAAACAGAATGAGTGTGTGAGAGAGGGAGACTGAGCAACCTCAACAGAGCTCTGTGGGGACAGCTGTGGATTTGTTTGTGGGCAGAGAAAGGGTGCAACATAAGGGCCCAGTACAAAAGGGCAGACTACAGCACTGGGAGAAACATAACGAGAGAGAGTGAGTGACAGAGGGGGAGTGAGCAAATTCACTGGAGCTCTTTCAGGACTGCTGCAGATTTCTCTGTGGGTAGAAAAAGGCATCAATGCATGCAGGGGCCCAGTACAAACGGCCAGCCTGCAGTGGTGGGACAAACAGAATGAGCATGTGAGACAGGGACACTGAGCGACCTCAACAGAGCTCTGTCAGGACAGCTGCAGATTTGTTTGTGGGCAGACAAAGGTGCCAGTGCATGCAGGGTCCCAGTACAAATGGGTAGCCTGCACTGGTGGGGAAACCAGAATGAGAGAGGGGGATTGAGCAAGCTCAACAGAGCTCTATTGTAACTGCTGAAAATTTCTTTGTGGGCAGAAGAAGGCAGCAACGCAGGCAGGAGTCCAATTAAAAAGGTCAGACTGCAGCGCCGGCAGAAACGGAATGAGTGAGTGAGAGAAGGTGAGTGAGCGAGCTAAACGGAGCTTTGTCAGGACTGCTGCAGATTTCTTTGTGGGCAGACAAAGGCACCAACAGAGGCAGAAGCCCAGTACAAAAGGGTAGCCTGCAGGGCCAGGACAGACAGAATGAGTGAGTGACACAGGGGTGAGTGAGAGACCTCAATGGAGCTCTGTCATGACTGCTGTGGATTTCTTTGCTGGCAGAAAAAGGTGCCAACACTGGCAGGAGCCCAGTACAAAAGGCCACCCTGCAGCACTGGCAGAAATGGAATGACTGAGTGAGAGAGGGGGAGTCAGCAGGCTCAACAGACCTGTGTCGGGACTGCTGCAGATTTCTTTGTGGGCAAAAAAAGCCACCAACAGAGTCAGGAGCCCAGTACAAAAGGGCAGCCTGCAGCAACAGGAGACACAGAATGAACAAGTGAGAGAGGGGGAGTGAGCTACCTCAATGGAGTTCTGTCGGGACAGCTGCAGAATTCTTAGTGGGCAGAACAAGGTGCCAATGCAGCAAGGAGTCCAGTACAAAACAGCAGCCTACAACACTGGACGAAACAGACTGAGCAACTGACAGAGGGCCAGTGAGCGTGCTCAACAGACCAACGCAATCAACATTCAGCATTGACAAATGCTTGTTTAACCTGAGTTTTCAATACTTTTATTTATTTATTTGTACATCAGTTTACAACCTTTGAGCCAGAGGCTCATTTTCAAAGGTACCTCATCACAAAGAGGGCAAATACATTACAACATTTTTGTTACATCATTGCAGTTACAACATTGGTAGTCACATGCTGTTATTTCTTAGTTGCATTATTGAGGTTACAGGTTTGGGTAACACAGGCTGGTACAGTTATTTGGTTACAGCTTAAACATACAATGGTATGAATATACATGCAGTAGAGTGCAGATACAGAAGGAGGTGATAATTCACAGGGCTATGGGACGTGGTTGGTGATAGGTTGGGTGCGGAGCCACTCAGAGAGCTTTGTCAGAGCATAGTGAGCTAGAACACCTTAGAGACAGTCACAGCTAAGTGTGTTAAATAAGTGACTCCAAAGTGAAGTTTTGAAGCAGGAGATCATGAGGGTATCAGAGATGGAGGTAGGGAGTGTGTTGTACCAGGATGGAGCTCTGTAACAAAAGGCCCTTTGACCATGTGTGGTCCTGGCCCTAGGAACTAATAGGGTGGCCTTGCAGGAGGTTCACGTTTGTACTAAGGGTTGTGCTAGGTGGATGGAGGCTGTCAGCCCAAGCGGGGATAGCCCAAAGAGAGCTTTTTTTGTTATGAGGCAGGTTTGGTATCTGAGTCGTTCATCTAGGTTAAGCAGCATTGCCTTTTCATATAGCTGGCAGGTATGTGTTAGCCTGGGGGCCCCTGTAATTAGCCTACAGACCTTATTCATCAAGAGGTGGATTTTATTGAGGGTGGTCGAGTCTGTGGCACCATACACTGGCAGGCCATAGTCCACAAGGACATTATTGAGGATGTGACCGCTAGTTGGAGGGCATCGGGGGTGGCAATTTTTGTAGCGGTATAGGATACCTAGTTGAATATTGGAAGCTGAGGCAAAACCACCAATGTGGTCTTGAAAAGTGAGTCCAGAGTCAAAGGAGACCCCAAGGTACTTTTACGAGTGGACTTGCTCGAGAGGATACTTGGAGCTAGGGAGGATGTGGAGTGGGAAGTTGCTGGCTTTGTTTTGGGGGTTGGCGAAGAGCATAGTTTTTGTTTTTTTGAGATTGATTACAAGTCTATGCTCTTTGAACCAGGTTTCAGCATCATTAAAAGATAGTTGCAAGTTGTTCTGTAGGGAGATGGGGTTTTGGTGAGTGGCAAAGATGATGGCATCATCAGCATACAGCAGAATTTTACCAGTGCATGCACTGGGCAGTGAGTTGAGGTATAGTGAAAAGAGTAAGGGTCCTAGGATGGAGCCCTGAGGAACACCTGAGTGGAAAGGAAATGTGTTGGAAAGGGTCCCATTAATTTTAACATGCTGAGAGCAGGCAGACAGGTAGCTGGAGCACCAGGAGACCGGCCCAGTGGCGAAGCCAGTGTGGCTGAGGGCATCCAGCAGGAGGGGATGGGAGACAGTGTTGAAAGCTTTTGATAGGTCAACAAACACTGCCTCTGCTAGTGAGCCAGAGTCCAGGGATGAGTGTAGAAAATCTGAAAACTCTATGAGGGCAGTGCTGGTACTGTGACCTATACGGAAACCATGCTGTTCCGGGCAGAGGATGTTGTGTTTGGTCAGGTAATCCGTAATTTGAGTGGCCACCAGTTTTTCTAGGGCTTTGTAGAGGGGTGGGAGAATGGAGATAGGCCAGTAATTCCAGGCTGAGAACCTGTCACCTCCTTTGTGTATGGGTGTAACTGTAGTAATTTTCCAAGTCAAGGGGAATTGCCCCAGGCAGGGGGATTTATTGAGAAGACTAGTGAGTGGAGCAAGGACCAGATCCAGAACCAGTGGAGGATACAGGGGTCCAGGGAGTCACTGCCAGCACTATTGCTCTTTAGTGCTTTAATCAGGTGAGGTCTGACTTCCTGGGCAGTTACCCTGCATAAGTGGAAACTAGGATGTCTGATGACTGGGGCAGGTAGGGAGGGTCAAAGAAGTCACTAGGGAGGACTGAGCTAAGGTCTGTGAAGGATGAGTTGAGGAAGTTGGCTATATGGGCTGGGTTGGTAGAGATAGCACCATCAATGTTGATCTGGGGGGGAGCGCTTGCTCCCATTTAGTTGTTTGATGTTGTCCCAGAATGTTCTTGCACTCCCCCATGAGGAGGTGAGCACGGCCTGATAGTGATTGGTCTTTGCCTTTCTGATGGCCCAGGTGCATTTGTTCCTTGCAGATGTATAATCCTGTCTGTCTGCCAACCGGCCTGTTTCTGTGGCCAGGTGCCATAGGTTATCCCTGTGTTTGAGTAGTTGAAGCTGAGCAGGGGTAACCCAGGGTGCATTACGCACTTTGGTTCGGACTTCCATTAGGCGTACGAAAATGTCACAAGCTTTGTTGAAGGTTTGGGAGAAGAAGGCTAGAGCCATATCTATATCAGGGGCATAGTTTATGGGAGACCAATTAATTTGGGCAAGAAGTTACTTAAGGCTTTCCAGTCCACCTGGCCTGAGGCGCCGACGTAGGGTGGGCTGGGCTGTGGGTTTGGGTATGGAGGTCGTCCAATGGAAAAGGATAGGGGAGTGGTCACTAAGTGAGTCAGGAAGGACTTGGATATCATAGATTTGTTTAGGATGATTGGTGATGACCACATCTAAAAGGGTGCTGGACACCCTCTTAGAATTCACTCTTGTGGGTTAGGAAATGAGTTGAGTCAGATCAATAGCTGCAAACGAGTCATGGTTGGTGGAGGAGGATGAACTAAGCCAGTTAATGTTCAGGTCACCCACTAGGATTTGGTCAGATGTGTGATGCAGAGTTGTAAGGTACTCTGTTAACGAAACCAGTGCCAGAGTTTGACTTTTTGGGGGACTGTAGGCAGTAGTGAGATAGAGGGGGCCCCTGGAGGGGTCCAGGGTCAGCATTAGGGTTGCACCCCGTATTTGAGAGCAGAGGCAGGGAGGGCTTGTCCAGTGAGAGAGTCCCTGGAATAGATTGCACAGCCCCCCCCCCAGTAATCTGGGAGGGAGACAAAGGAGTCTGGGGTGGATTTTGATAGCCAGGTTTCCACCAGAGTTATAATATCTGGTTTATGCAATGTGATCCAGCATTGGAGCGAATCAAATTTTTTCAGAAGGCTGCATATATTCATAGATGCTATGTGAAGCCCAGGAGATCCAGCTGGCGGGCTATTGTGAGCTGGGCCTGGGTTGGGATGAATATTGCCTGTCAGGAGTAGTAGAATGACCACTGCCCTGGCCAGGGGGTGGTGGAGGGTGAGCTTCTGATAGGTATGTGTGGAAGAGGAGGGGAGCTTCTGGGCACAGGTGGTGGGCAGGGTAGCCCAGGCTGGAAAAGCTAGAATGATAAGCCTACAGTAGGAGCAAGGAGAAGCTGCTGGGAGGCCACTAGGGGGAGGGTGAAGTGAGCTGGGGCATGTGGTGAGTGTAGGGTGGGAACGTACTAACTCAGGGACACAAGAGGTAGCTAGTGCCAGTGGGCATGGCGGGGGTGTCAGTTAGGTGGGACAGTAGCATCACTGTGTCAGGTGGGTGGGACAGTGGACTCAGAGTAAGGATGAGAGGGAGGCATTTTAGTAGGAGGTAGGCAAGCATATTACTAATGGAAAGCAGCAGGCGAGGTAGGTAGAAGTAGTTTAGTTGCCCTCCAGCAAGCGTAGGTGCCACTTTGGTTCAGTTGTAGTGACACGGACTCTGGTGTACAAGGTACCAGGTTCAAGACTCTCCCAGGGCAGCTGGAGATGGCCCAGAGTGAGAGCCATGCTCCACATTCTAGGGGTCAGCGACAGGCTAGGTTTGGGCCCGAAATGGGGCACTAAATAGTGACTTCTAGTGGTCAATAGGTGTGGGCTTGAAGGTGATTGCAGGGATCCGAGAGAGGGCTAGCTATAGGGTTGGGTGTGGGAGGAGGTGTGGGCAGGGTAACTGCACACTGGGTGTGGGAGGAGGTGTGGGCAGAGTAGCTGTAGACTGAAGAGAAGAGAAGTGGAGTAGATGGTTAGAAGGAATCCAAGAATAGGGGGAAGAGGCTATCTGAGTAGTGGTACTTGTGGAGGGATCTCAGGGTCCCTCTAGTGGCTAGCAGGTATAACCTGCAAATGGAAAAGTGGGGATATTTTTCAATTAAATGTGCTAAGCAGAATACATTTTCTATTGTAGAAAAATTATCTCTAAATCCAGCTTGAAATGGTGATAATATTGCATTTATTTTTATCCAGCATGTGAGTTTGTCATATACCAAAAGAATGGACAACTAATATTATTGTTCCAATACATAAAAAGGGATCTGTATATGACCTTAGTAATTTTAGACCAATTGTTTACTGAATATATCCTCGAAAATTTTTGCAAGGGTTATTTTGGACAAACTCACATGCTGGATAAAAATAAATGCAATATTATCACCATTTCAAGCTGGATTTAGAGAGAATTTTTCTGCAATAGATAATGTATTCTGCTCGGCACATTTAATTGAAAAATATATACATATACACAAGATGAAATTGTATGTTCTACTATATATGTAGACTTTTCTCATGCCTTTGATTCAATTAATAAAAATACTTTGTGGGAGATTCTTTTAAAAAAGCAGTTACCCCCTCAGTTCTGCATTCTCTCTATTTGCTATATACAGGTACTTAAACAGGAGTTAGATATAGTAATAAAGGGGATTTGACCGAATTATTTCCTTCCAGTAGAGGGGTTAAACAGGGATGTTTATTGGCACCATTCCTGTTTAACATATGAATCAACGTACTCTTAGAATATGAGATAGGAGATAACCTGGATGCCCCTGTTATAAATAAACAGATAGTGCATTCTTTAGCCTATACAGATGATATTGTTTTACTATCCTTATCCAGAATTGGCTTACAAAAAAATTGACATCTTTATGCAAAAATGCAAATGGTTCATACTATACTATGGTTTATACTACGGTACAGAAAAAGAGCTAGTAGGTGGAGGCCCATAGTGTTCTTATACTAGGCCAAACAATAGTACAATAAATTATATCCAGACATTATCAACATGTCAAGATGATGTTTAAACAAATATTTAGTTTTACTGATAACTACAAATGATGGGAGTTTATTCCAAGGACCGATAGTTCTTAAAGTAAAGAAAAACTTGTGAATATTGTGTTTAAAAAAAGTTTTGCCAGTCAACTGAAGTGGGTGACCTCTGGTATCATGAACAGCTAACCTAAAAGATATACCTAACTCGGACATAACATAAGGATCATGAACAACATCATATAAGAATAGAAGGTCACCTCTCAAGCATCTAACAGTAAGATACATGAGTTCTAAAGAATCTAACCTGTATTCATAGGAAGTAGATTCTAAACCTGATATTTTTTTAGTATAACTTCTCTGTACTTTTCAAGGGTGTTACAATCTGATTTTTTAAATGGGCACCATAACTGAGATGCATACTCAAGATGAGGTCTGACATCGAACCTGAACAGGGGCAGTAGCACCTCTCAATCTCTAGATCTAATATTATGGAGGATAGACCAAATAACCTTATTGGATGCACTAATAACTGAATGCAGATGCTTGGAGTATGTTAAATCATTGGAAATGGTAATTCCCAAATCCCTCTCATCAGTAGTTGCACACAGTGTTAATCCATCCAGTAAATAATGAAAACTTCAATTATTAGAACCCAAGTACATAACTTTACACTTTGTAGAATTCAGTTTTATACCCCATTTGACAATCCAGTTATAAACATTGTCAAGATCATGCTGGATACAAGATATCTAATCTAGGTTAGATCAGGTTCCCCCAATCTTAACATCATCTGCGTATTTTATTGTAAAGGAAAGGCAATTATTGATTAGATTGGCAATAAAAGCTTGAAAAAGACAAGGGCCAAGGACTGATAGAAGGGGGGATGGCTCAGGGGTAATGTGAGGAATTTTTTTTCATGTAGACAGAGGTGGATGCATGGAACCATCTTCCTGGGGAGGTTGTTGGGTCTAAAACAGTGAGGGAATTCAAGCATGCATGGGACAGACATAAGGCAATTGTAGTGGGAGGTGGCAGGAAGTAGGCTGTTGGTTAACTAGAATCTGCAGCTTATCCAGTAGGTAGGGAAATGGGCAGATTGAGTGGGCCAAGTGGTCCTTATCTGTCATCAAAATCTATGTCTCTACATTTCTATGACTGAGCCCAGTGGGACTATGCTCCAAACTCTGCCAGAGTTGGAAATAGCACCATTAATAATCACCCTTTGTGCCCTATTACAAAGCCAGTTTGTGATCCAAGCAATTATATAGGTGTTAATGTTAAGTCCCCTAAGTTAATGAATTAAAGCCCAATGAGGCATAGTATCAAATGCCTTACTGAAGTCAATAAAGACTACATTGCAGGGTATCCTGTTGTCCAACAGGGAGCTGAATTGTTCATGAAAGCAGAGCAAGTTGGTTAAACAACTTCTACCCCTCTTAAAGCCATGTTGTTGAAAATCATGTGCATCGATGACTGGGGCAATTATTTCTTTAAGGAGACTTTCCAATACTTTTCACATAGAAGAAGTTAAACTGATGGGCTGATAGTTTTCCCAGAGATGTTTAGATCCCTTTTTATATATTGGGACAACTAAGGCCTCCCTCCATTCTACAGGAATATAATTATTCTCTATGAAAAGTTCAAACAGAAGTTTTAATGGATAAGCAATATGGTCAGCCAAGAGATGTAGTAAGTGGCCTTCTATGTTGTCTGGACCGGGACAAAATTTACCTTTGAGTGTATGTCATTTGGTAAGAATAAGATCCACAGTAAATGTTATAGGGGAGTCAGAAGAACTGATGATAGACAAATATCTAGAACTAAAAATAAATTTAAACAAAATGTAAGCAATGGTACTGGGTGCTAGGTCCACAGACCTGTTCAAAACTAGGATTTATATAAATAAGCAACACGTTGAAGTGGTTAATGAATATGTATACTTAGGGATTAAAATCACATTTGATGACAAATGGACAAAACATCTAAAGGACCAAAGTATTAAAGCTAAAATAATTGCAAAGGCCTTACTAAAATTCAATAATCAATTTGAAGGGAATACAATAGTAGCTGCAATAATAGCAGGAGATGCAAAAACAAATCCAGTCTTACTATATGGAGCAGAAATGTTGGGGTATGAAGATAATAAAGGTATACTATTGGAAACTCCTTTAATGTCTTACTGTAAGAGCTTGTTAAATGTCCCATATTCAATGGCCAGTGCCATGACCAGGACAGAATTCAGGAAAATAAATATAAATAACATAAAAGAGTCACATTTTGTAAGTTACTGGATCAAAATAATGAATAATTATGATAATATTCTTCCACAAATTAGGTTAGAAGAAAAAATAATTTGGAATAACAAAGGCATTAAATCAAATTGGTTAACATTCCTATATAAGATACTAAATAAGTTCAAACATCCACACTTATGGAAAGTCACAGACAAGAAAATTATAATAGCTTCAAAATATAAAGAATTAGTTAAAAAAAAAAGCTATCTCGGCTGCACAGGAAGAGGACATGTTGACCATGAAAATCAGAAATGTGCAGTTTGGTACAAAAATAATAAGATGGTCCATTCTCTAGAGGGATACTTGACTCTCCCAATTATAAGGGAACAAAGAAAAAACATTACATGGGCAAGATTTGAGCTGATTACAGCTAAGTATATTTACTTTAATAGAAGTACTATATCTGGCATAACATTACAGGATAAATATGACTGTCCCTGTAAAAAGGGATTTCAAGAAAACTTAAGGCACGTAATTATCAATTGTCCATTTTATACCAGACCATGAAATCTATACCTTGCTCAGACACTTATGATCTATGCAAACAAACTGAATGATGTGGTATTTATAATACTACATCCAATAAACTATGAATAGGTTGTGGTAACAGCCAATTTTTTTACGTCAGTAATAAAGAGTAAAAAAATGATACATAAAAAGTATATCAGACAACTGAATTAATTAGTTCAGAAAGAACTGACTGAAATTTGAGTGTTGAATTTATTGAGACTAGATTTTAATTGTGCAGAAATATGGGGAGGGACACTTATTTTGTCATACTTTTTATATATTAATGTATAATGTTGAGTCTGTATTTCGTATTTTTATATGATATATTTATGTCCTTTTTGTAAAAGCCATGATACTCAACTGTCATGACTGATCAATAAACTGATGATGATGATGATGATGATGATGATGATGATGAATGAATGGGAGGGATTAAGCTGGCCACTAGTTCAGAAGAAAGTGACCTGGAGGTCATAATAAGTTAACCCCTAAAACAAACTAGCCATTGTAGCAAGGCTTACTGCAAGGCAACCAGAATGCTGGGTGTATTGAAAGGGGATTTGATAGAGACCTTCAAGATCCTTAAAGTAATAAACATGGCAAACTGCTACGAACTATTTAGCAGTCCTTTTTTCTAAAGAAATGTGGGACTGTTTAAGAAACTACCACCGGTGGGGTGGATTGCAAGTCAGGGGTGGCGGCACAGTGGGAAAAACTAATGGATGATATAACTAATGCAACTAACCTCTGCATGAAGGAAGTTAGTAAAGGCAGAAGGAAAAAGAGACTAGTATGTTTCTCAAAGGAAGTGGCAAAGGTGGTGAAGGAAAAAAGGTTACATTCAAGAGGTGTGAGGAAAAACTGAGGGAGGAGGACAAGAAGGTATACCAAATGAAGCAGAGGGAAGCAGACAAGGCAGTGTATGGAACAATCAATCAATCAATTTATATTTAACCAGGAAAGCTTCATTGAGACAACTCATTTGCAAGGAGGTCCTGGGAGGACACTAAATACAAAATGACCAATACTAGATAATTGTAGACAAGAAGATCACCAACAATGCAAAACAAAATATGAAGTAAATGGTACACCTAGCAAGGCATTCTAAAATATATGAGACAGTAACATAAACGTAGGTGCATAACAATGGTATACAAGGAAATGCATAGGTTGACAGCATAAATTATGAAGAAGCAGTCTTGAGCAGAAAGGATAAAAATAAAGAGAGACCAGAACAAATATGAAAAGGAGAATAAAATGCAGGAAGAAGGAGCATTAGTATTTAAGGTAAGGAAGGTAGCAGCTGTATGGATGCAGACCTCCCAGGCCATATGGAAGCCCTCAAGGATAGCCCAGTAGAATATCTCATGGTAGAGGGACAGGTTAGGCATCTGCAGGGAGGTGCGACCACCTAGGATAGTAAGTAAGTGCTATGGTGACACAGCAGAAGAGAATCTTGTGTTTGAGAACAGGGTTAGGAGTATCAATTGCAGTTGTCCTTCAATGAGCACCTAAGCAGTGACGTGAAGGTGAATAACCCAACAATTTACATAAGCTTGAGTGTTCTTTATAGGGTATTCCAAAGGGTGAGTGTAACATGGCTTATGGATGAGGAGCCATAATGGAATCTTATTCTAGGAATGTCAAGCATGATATATGAGTATTTACTGAGCACATAAGTCCAACCATCTCCTCTGCCCCAACTATTGGTATGTTTAAAACTAGGCTCCGAGACTATCTCACTACCAACAGCTCCTGTGACTGCCCAACTTAACCTTGTTTCTCCACTTCCCTTTCTGCTCCAGTTGTCCCGCCCCTCTTCACTGGATTCTACCCTCACATCTTGGTATACCCAATGCTGCACTTTTCACCCTCTTGCCACCCTTCCTACATTCCTTCTCCCCCCCTACCCTCTTCCCTCTCCCTATGACTCTGGCACTTCTTATCTGTTGTCTAGTTTCTCTGACAAATGCCACTGGCTGCCTTGTTATAATGCTACCCTTGAAATGTATTAATCTGTACTCTGTTTGCAATGTCCACATTGTTGCAATGCCTGTTTTGATGTTCCCCATAATTTGTATTTCTCTGACGTGGAACCTTTGTAAAAGAGCCATGGTTCAAAGGTATTTGTAATCCTAGACTTGATAAATAAATAAATAAACATAAGTGCAGGGTGAACATTTAAAAAGGAGAGAGATGTGGAGGGAAAGTTTCTTGGTAATGGCTCTGCAAGCCCAGAGAGAGGCATTTCACCACCTCCTAGTGCTGAGTGAAGTCCAACCTAACTACGAATACAGGGAACAGTGGTGGGCATTAAATCGGGCATTGGTGATCAATCTTACAGCTCAGTGGTATAACATGTCCAGTTTGGATAGAAGAGCAAAGGCACAGACAGAGGAAAAAAATCTCCAAATGGGTCGCTAAAGGGGATAAGACTTTCTTCAGTTGCATAAATGAAAAGAGAAAAGCAAGGGGGTGATAGTGAGGATTAGAGGGGTGAAGGAGAGAGACTATGCAGATAAGGACCAAGAAAAAGCAAACATCCAATACAGATATTTCTGCTCAGTCTTTGCAATGGAGGGAGGGGGAAGGACCACCAGGGAGTAACAGGAATGCTGGCGGTGGGGGGGGTGGACATAATTCCATTTTCAGAAGAAAGAGTTCACAAAGGAACTTGCAGCTGTGGAGGTGGACAATGTTATTACATAGGACGCGATGCATCAAGGGGTTCTATTGGAACTCAGATAAGCACTAGCTGCCCCACACTCACAGCATTGTTCAACTGCTCACTGGAAACAGGCATGCTTCTGAAAAAATGGAGAAGAGCTGACGTAGCCCCTCTACACAAGAGCAGCAGCAGGGAGGAGGCTAGTAACTATAGGCTGGTCAGTCTTATTCCATTTGAGGGGGAAACTAATGTAAAACCTGTTAATTTAATGGGCTTTAAGACCTCAACATCATGGATACACAGGTGGAAGTCATGCCAAATGAATCTAATGGATTTCTTTGATTGGGTGATCAGGAGAAGGCAGTGGATGTGGTGTATCTGGACTTCAAGAAGGTCTTTAACATTGTACCACACAGGAGGCTAATAAATAAACTGAGCAGCCTGGAGGTGGAATCTAAAGTTGTGAATTGGGTTAGAAACTGGTTAAGGGATAAGAAATAGATGGTGGTGATAAATGGCACTCACTCAAATGATGGAGGAGTGACCATTAGGGTGTCACAGCTAGGTGCCACAGCGTTACTAGGACCAATCCTAATCAATGTTGTCATAAATGATATTGCTTAGGAACTGGAAAGATAGGTATGCCTTTTTGCAGATGATACCAAAATCTGCAATAGGGTGGTCACTCCGGAGGGGGTGGTGTGAATGGGCAGAGATCTGGGGAAACTTGAGGAATAGTCCAAAGCACAGCAGTTGGGGTTCAATGCCAAAAACTGCAACATCATTCACCTTGGGCATAGGAACCCAGGTGCTGAATATAGGATGGGGGCAGAGGTACTGACAGTCACTAAAACGGAATGGGGCCTTCAGGATATCTTAGCTGATTATCTCAAAGTGGCAGTGTGACAAAGCAGTGGGTAGGGCTAGTGGGATCTTGGGATGTATTGGAAGGGGTTTATCCAGCAGGAAAAGGCAGATGGTGTTTCCACTGTATTGCTCACTGTTGAGACCCCACCTGAAGTACTGTGTCCAGTTTTGGAAGCCACACCTCACAAAGGACATAGACTAGGTCGTGGCATTGCACAGGAGGGTAACTAAAATGGCACTAGGGTTGCACGAGAAGACCTACAAGGAGAGAATGAGGAATCTCAACATGTGCACCCTGTAAGACAGGAGAGTGAGAGCTAACACACTAGAGACCTACAAGTAACTCACAGTTGTGAACAGGGTGCAGGAGGGAAGTCTCTTTCACATGAGAAGGAGCACCAGAAACAGGGGAAATGTGATGAAGCTGGAGGGAAGGGAGTTAAGAGAGATGTGAGGAAATATTTCTTCACTGAAATGGTGGTAGATACCTGAAACAGACTGCTAGCAGAAGAGGTAAAGGCAAAAACAGTGGGGTGCTTCATGCATGCATGAGATAGACATACTGTATTGTATATTAGAAAACAGGCAAGAGGCAGGAGGGTCACCAGAGATCAGTTAGGGTCTGTGGAGACAGATTAGGCAGGGGACATCTGGGCAGGCTGGGTTGGTCAAGTGGTCCTTATCTGTAGATACATTGTTTCTATGTTTCTAGGAATGGCAGGCAAAAACAAGGGGGTATTTTTTTTTAATTTTCATTTATTAAATTCTAGGATTACAAATACCTTTGAGCAGAAACTGCTCGTTTACAAAGGTTCCACGTCAAAGGATGAGGGTCAACATACATACAGAGGTAGTAAAAGAATGCACAATAAACAACCAAAACAACTAAAAGAAAAAATAAAGATACTCAGTTATAACATACTTTGAGATAATATTCATAAAATGAGCAGCTTGAGTAGGCAGCTGGCTGCGGTAACAATAAGAGACAGAGGGCACCATAGGCAGTTAGTATTGCAGGCATGCGACCGGGAGAGGAAGTTGGCAGGCTAATGGGCCACTGTCCGATGGTGGTGGAAACTGTCTTGTACCAGTGGAGATGTGAAGCAGGAAAGGAGTCACAAGGAAGGCCAGTGCCAGAGGGAATGAGATTGGGAAAGGGCGGGCTGTGAGACACGAGTGAGCTGGGAGGTGTTTAGAGAGATCTCTGTTCAACGAAGCAGTCACATTGAGTGGTAGAGGTGAGGTAAAGTTTGAGATTCCTTTTGAAGGGTCCAAGTGTAGTAGACAAAAGTGCTTCTTTATTGAGGGAATTGAACCATTGAGTGGCTCTATAGATAAAGGACCGCTGACCCATGGAGGTACGACATCTGGGAACCTGAAAGGTTAGAGATTGGGCACCACGTGTTTGTTGAGTGCCACTGTAGGTAGTAAGGAGTGAGCTAACACTAGGTGGCATGAGACCAAGGAGAATCTTTTTGGTAAGTAAGCAGGTCTGGTATTGTATTCTGCTGCGTAGGGGTAGCCAGCTGGCCTGTGCATAGAGGTCACAGGTGTGAGTTTGTCGGGCTGCACCCATCAGTAGTCTACAGGCTTTGTTGAGAGCAACTGAGATCCTGTGGAGGGTACTTGTTGGAGCAGAGCCATAGATGGCAAGGCCGTAGTCAATGATAGAGGTGACAGAGCTGTAGATGGCTAGTTTAGAGGCATCCGCAGGCATACAGTGCTTGTGTTTGTGTAGTAGTCCAATCCGTATATTGGCGGTCTTGGCAACAGTGTCAATATGCGAGTGTAGGAGAGGGTACTATCCAGGTAATACCAAGGTACTTGAACTCCTGACATGTTCGAGTGGGTTCCCAGTGTGGTTCTTGATGGTGAGGGACAGAGAGTTGTGCCTGCTCTGTCGGTTACAGAAGGACATGGTTTTAGTCTTGATGTGGTTCAGGACAAGTTTCTGAGAATTGAACCAGTCTTCGATGTGATTGAAGTCGAGCTGCAGCTGGGATTCAAGGACTGTAATGTCATGGTGGCTGGAAAACAGGACTGCATCGTCTGCGTATAGTAATATTTTTGGGGGGCAGGCACTGGGGAGATTGTTGATGAAGAGGGAGAAGAGTAGAGGGCCCAGAATAGACCCCTGGAGGACTCCGGAGCAGACCAGTTTCTCATCCAAAGAGATCCCTGCAATCCTTACACATTGGATCCGATTATCAAGGTAGCTGGTGAACCATGGAAGGGCATCGCTGGAGATCCCAATGGAGGACAGTTGCTTGAGCAGTAGGGGGTGGTTAACTGTGTCGAATGCCTTGGTAAGGTCTATAAATACTGCCCCTCCACAATTCCCTTTGTCAAGCATGGCATGGATGAAGGTTGTAAATTCCAGTAGTGCAGTGGTGGTGCTGTGCCCTTTTCTGAAGCCATGCTGCTCTGGGCACTGTACATTGTACTTATCCAGGAATTCAACTAGTTGGTCCGACATTATTCACTCCAGTGCTTTGGATAGTGGGGGGAGGAGTGAGATAGGTCTGTAATTGGTGTGCAGTGTCCAACTCCGCTTTTGTGAACCGGTGTGACAGTGGCTTTCTTCCAGAGGGAGGGGAAATGGCCCAATCTAAGCAAGAGATTAAAGATCTTTGTAAGCAGTTCTAAGATTTCATCGAGGACTTGTGCCAGCAGTTTCAGGTCAAGGGAGTCACCACTGTACCCTTGTTTGCTGATGGCCTTTTGAATGTATTTTCTAGCTACTTGTGGTAGGACCTCCTTAAAAAAAAACTTTGGGGTTGTACATTCTAGTTGGGGGTAACTTGGGAGGAGCTGGAGGGGAGGTCGTCGAAAAAATTTGGTGGAAGGACACTGTCCATGTTTGCAAATGCATTATTAAAAATGCTGGTGATGATACCTAGGTCGAGTGTAGGAGTGCCATGTAGGTTGAGCATAGTGGGTGGTGCTTTAGGATCCTTGCCTGTGAGTTCTTTCATGTTGTTCCAGAATTTGTTTCCCTGGCCCCAAGAGTTGGTCAGAGCCTCTTTGTAATAGCTGCGTTTAGCATTCCGTATTCCTCAAGTGCAATCATTTCTGGCTGCTTTGTATAATTGTATGTTTACTTGCGTCGGAGTTGCACAAGCACAATGCCAGAGGTGGCCTCTGTGCTTGAGCAGAGTTAAAAGGTCAGTAGTAACCCAGGGGTTGGTCTGTCCTTTGACCTTCATCTTTTTCACTGGTGCTTAGATGTCACAGGCTTCTTTGAAATGTTTGATAAATAGGTCCAGAGCTTTGTTGGTGTCATTGAGGGTGTCAATATAAATGTAAGTTGGTGGCGGTGGTGGGGAGATTCAGGAAGGATGCAAGAAAGTGTTTTACAGAGAGTGGTTAAGCAATGGAACAGCCTACCAGCAGAGGTGGCAGGCACAAAAATCATTAATTTGTTCAAGCATGGCTGTAAGAGAGTAGAGGGCTTAATAGTTACTCAGGGGGTTAGAAGTAATGCAGAAAGCAAGGGGGTGGCTAAGGGAGAAAACCCTATCTAGGCAATACAGTAGATCACTGGGTAGGGTAGAGTAAAACTGAGCAGGCTGAACTGACCAATAGTCTTTTTTCTGCCAACATTGTTTGTGTTTGTGTGTTTACTAGAAATGTTGCCATCTCATGAAACTTTCATAAATCATTTTAAATCTTATCCTGTTGCTTGCTGTCTTCTGTTTATGTCATCACAGTTCAAGACAGAATGAAGGTAAAATAATTAAAACAAACAGATCCTAGACAAATTAATGTATGGGCAACCAATCACAATAAGGCTGATGTTTCCATCTTGGCATGAGATGATATCCTACAGACCTCGACACTTGAGAGAGGTCTATGATGTCATTTCACCTCTTGATGAAAATGTAGCCTTGTTGTGTATGGTTGCACATACGTGATTCTATATACTGTATCATCCTTAAAGAGTTAAACAGGTGAGTGGAGTACAGTATGTACAAGTTGTTCTTACAGCATAGTGTCCTGCAGCCCTGCATAACCCACCTGTAGACTCACCTGCAGATGCTACTCCTACCATGTTACCCTCAAGCTGGGCGATTCTTTGGATGGGAAGAGGGAACTAGGGCAGGAAGTCCTGTCTCTGCTGCCCTCTCAGCTCCTGATGGAACAGAAGCCTGGAGTGGCACTTTCTGTATTGTCCAAACAATAAGGGGTCTGGACAGCATTTTAGGGACTATGGCAGCCAGTAGTCAACTCATGAACCCCACCCCCATTTGACACAACTAAACAAATAGCATAAATAAGTACCATGTCCTGCAACATGATAAGCCTTCCACCAAGAGAAAAAGCATGTATTTTTTTACCCAAACTCAAAGATTTTCTTCTTCTAAAACAAAAACAAGCAAGCAAACTTTATTTCTAAAATATCACTATTCCTACAGAGACCATAGAACTAGCGCAACAGATTCTAAGACCATAGCTAAAAATTAATAAATAACAACATAAAAAAAATTATTCAAAATCAGGAAAAGCAAGATTAAGCAAATATGTTTTCAATGCAGATTTGAAACTCTCCACTGTCAGACACTCTTATTCGATGAGGTAGAGAATTTCATAAGGTGGGGCCGCAAACTTAAATGCTTGGGTCACACAGGTCTTCAAACGAACCTTGGGAATCTCCAGCAATCCCTCGTCGGTGGAGCGGTGTGTGCAGAAGGGGTAGTAGGGGTGAAGGTGTTCTTGCAGATAGCATGATCCTTGTCCATGTAGGACCTTGTAGGTCAGCAAGCCAAGCCAACCTTGAAGGTGTTCCACCACTGAATAGGCAGCCAGTGCAGGCTGCATAGCACAGGCAAAACATGGCAAACTCAGGGGATCCCAGATAGAAGCCTAGCTGCCATATTCTGCACCAGCTGCAAGCGGCAGACATCAACCCCCAATAGCCCTAGGTACAGGGAATTAAAGTAGTCAAGGTGGGAGGTCACAAAGGCGTGGACCAGAGTTGGAAGGTCATTGGGCAGATTGAGGTGCTTAATCTGGGCGATATTCCTCAGATGGTAAAAGGCAGCCTTGACAACGGACGACACCTGAAATGTAAGTGTCAGTCCCTCGTCAAAAATAACGCCCAGATCTTGCACCCATTCAGAGGTAAAAAGGGTGGATATAAAAAGAAAAAAAAGGACAGTAATACTCCATGGAGGCACAAGATCTAGAAGAGGGAAATCAGTGAGGTGTAAATTGAGTTTCAGGTGACAACTCTTGTTCAAAATTATTTAGGCTTGAAAGACCTACTGTATGGTCATTACATACTCCCCAGAACAGCTATACTAGCTTAATCTATTTGTTGACCCCCTCTTTCTGTAGTAGCATTACATTGTTATGGGGAGGTGGTTATTTTCAGATAGTACAGCATGGCTGGCAGACACAGTTTGGTGGAAACTTGCAGACAGAGATTTATAAGGCATGTGAGGATCATGAGACACCTTGGGAGGAAGCAAAATCTAGATAGAAGTGTGACATGTTTGATTTCAGTCCCAGTGGTCCCTGCCTCACATGCAGGGCAGATAGCTGATGGGGCAGCTATACCTGCCCCTCCTCCTTAGGTAATTTGTGCAATGCTAGGTCACTGAGGGACAAGACCACTATTATAGTAGATCTTATTCTGGGTTCCTCAGCTGATCTAGTGGGCATCATAGAAACCTGGCTAGCTGACCATTCTGGCTGAGTATTCTGTAGTGCACTGCTCAAGCCCAAACCAGAGAAGGAGGGGTGGCCAAAGGCCATCTATTTTAGATTTATGCTCAGTCACATGGTACACCCAGTGGGGGAAGCCCAGTCATTTGAATGTATGCCCTTTAGGGATGGGATGGGCTCCAGATGCAGAATTTTCATTTATCAGACTCAGGAATATGATGATGAGTTTCTTCAATAAATTGCAAGCTTTGTCACTGACAGGCTGTTGGAGTCCCAAAATCTGGTTAGTGCTGGGGGACTTCCATGACTGGATTATTTATGAGGCTTCAGTTTGTAAAGTAACTCCCCCAGCAGATGACTCTGCTGGATAAGGCACAGGCAGTTACCACCCAAGCCTACCTTCTTGGCCATGCCTTGGATGAGGTTTTCTCACTGAGCTTGACATCTTTGATGTGAAGGTTGATCTTGTCTTTACTTCAGATCATCATAATGTATGGTTTAGGTTCAGGGCTCCCCAAATATCACCCCCCACATGGAGATGGTTATGTACTGCCCTAAGAAGGATGTAGAGCCAGAACTGCTCTTGTTGGACCTCTCAGGCATGGAGGTGGTATGTGCAGGTGGTACTGAGATAGCTATTGAAGGCTATAATTTGACTCTGGAGGTGTACCTGGATAATCACACCTTATTCTGTAATCCCCCATGTCTTCTGGTGTGGTTCCACATGGTTTGATGGGGAGCTCCATAGATTGAAGGCTTAGGAATGAAGACTGGAGCAGTCCTGGAGGAGCTCATGGACCATGGAGAGAAGTCAGGCTCCTTGTGCTCATTATAATGAGTGCCAGAGAGCTATCACCCTGAAAAAGGAAGAGTTCCTGTGACTGGTGATAGTGACAGATAGGAACTGTTCATCTTTCTCATGGTTTATAGATCAGTACACCCTTTCTGTCTTCAGTGTGGATGAGCACTGACCACAGAAAGGTGAAAAAGTGCAGAGTTTTGCATGTTATTCTCTAACAGAGTGTGCACAAATAGGTCAGGGATCCCTGCAGATGGTCTGTCAAGGCACAGCAGTCTCCAGCATTGATCAACAATGAGCACTTCACCTGTCTGAGGTTAGTTTCAGACATTTTGGATAGAGGAGATTCTTGGAGAAAGTACAGGGCTGCAACCCACTTACTGTGACCTGGATCTGGTGCCTATGTGGTTGTTGGTGGACTGTCACATGGCACTGGGCCAAATATATTTGCTTTGATCATCAGGTGTTACATGGAATGCTGTCTTTCTAGTATTCTGAAGAGGGTACTGGTGAGACCTCTCTTCAAAAAAACAACTTTGGTCCCTGAGGTCCTAGCAAACTACTGACCTGTCTTTAACCATCTATTGTTAGGGAACATTATTGAGAAGATGGTGACATTACAGCTTGGGACATACCTTGAGACATTTGATGTCTTTTATCCCCTCAGATGTGGTTTGTGACCTCAGCATAGCACTGAGACAGCATTGATCAGGGTACAGAATGACCTCCCGTTGGTGAGAGATCAAGGGGAGCATTTAATTGTGGTCCTCTTCGATCTCTCTCTTCAGCTTTTTTCCTTTTTTAAACTCCAAGTTTATTGGCATAAAAAAAGAAGCATCATACATCAGTACAAGACACAAGCAATAATACCCAACAGGGTGGGCTGTATTGGGCTATACCGGACTGCCCAGGGGTGAAATGAGGCCTGACACCACAGATGGTGGGCCTTATAGCCCCTGGAAGGTGTGGTATATCCCAATACCACCCACCCTGGTGGGTATTATTGTGTTTAGAAAATGGGCAGTTTAAAAAAAAGTTTAATAAAAAATTGTTATTGAATAGTTACTTTAAGATCAGTTTTGTAATAAAATAGTTCCTCCACCTGCATGAGCTATGGAGTTATGTCCTACTAGAGACCCCCTAGTTAAAAATTGGTTGCCTGCATGCAGCTTGTGTTTAATTTAATCTAGGTGGTGTTTAATTTTTATTTCATTTACCCCCCCATGGTAATAAAAATATTCTGTGTGTGAGTATATTTTTAAAACACCAGCTGATGCCATAGCGATCCTGACCCCAAGGAAAGACGGAGTGTGAGCCCGGGTGGCAGCAGATTGAATTTACTTGCACAGAATTGTTTTCATTCCCTTATCATCATTTTTTTATTTTTGGAAGTGAGGCAGAGAGCTACGGTAAAGAAAAGGTCAGTCCTAGTAAATTAAGGGTGGTCTTCATATTGTGCAAAAGACCAGTGACTTCTGAGACAGTGGTCAGTTGGAGGACAGTTTAGCTAAACATCAGGGAAAGCAGCCAGCAGTAAAGAGTAATTAGTTTAACCCCCCCAAAAAAACCCTGGGATTCCATCTTTGCTCATGTGCCGCTCGCTTCTGTCACTATTGCCTACCACTGCCATGGCTCACAGTCTGGCAAAACAAATGAGTAAAAGCTACCATTAGCAGATGCCTGCTCCTGTGTACACATTGATTTGAAGATCCCACTCACTTCAAAGTGGCAACTGCGTGTTTCAGGACAATACGGGATGGCTTGCTTCAGCTACTTGGTCAGTCATGTTTGGGATAACATGGGGGAGCTGTTTTGCTGAAGTGGGGAATCAGGAGGGACTTTTGGTGAGCCAAGCACTCTCACAGTAGTACTTAGCATGTGATGTGTCAGTGCTACAATTTCAAACTGAAAAAACGTGTTTGCTTTTCTGTCGGAGTACCACTTACTACCCGAGTGGTTAGCACTAATAGTTTGAGGTGAAATACCATTTTCTTTTTGAAATTAAATTACAAAGGGAGAGTGAGCTGGCTGGGTTGGGGGTTGTCCCTTGCTAATCGAGGGGCAAGAAATGGCAGATGCTGACTCTGAAAATCGGGGTGCCCATGGATACCCTCAGTAATGGGGCACCCCGAATTGGCATTGTTTTAAAGTGGGCATCTACCGAAAGTTAATGTACCTCCCTGTAGTGGCTCTCAGCCAAGAAGAGAGCTTAGTATCAAGCCCATTTTCTAAATTTTCATTGTACACACTTAGCTCAGAGAAAATGACATGAACCAGTCACTTACATAAATTGCTATGTGTCAACTCAAGACTTAGGTTGGCCTGTACTATGCCTCCTGGGAATTGATCCAAGTCCAATGTATAAATGTGAAGGAGAAGAAAAAAACACAATCGACAGATAAAGTAATCATAAGAATTAAACTGGAATTACATTTTTGAATTCATTCAAACAGCCTTTTGTATGACATGGTATGGCTAATGCAAACAAATTACACAAAGATCTCTGCTACCAGCTGGGGAGCAAACAGAAATTATCTGATTAGCCCATGGGCAGTTACACTGCATCAATATGTTGGGGTGTCAAGAGATTCAACTAGACCTCCAATTCACTCAATCTGTCCAGGAATTTCTCCTGTGTGAGTTGAATGAGTCTGTAATGCAGTTCATCACTACCAGTGCTTTTACCTTATCCTACCATATCGCAAGTGTGGGTGGGGTAGGTGATAGTTAGTTGGAGGTGATACCCTTCTGTTCCAAAAGACACATACCTGTACTTTGAAATACTTCTTTATGGCCTCAACTCTCCATATGTAGATTTTTAAACCCTAGTGCAAAATCTCAACCCTAGATCCAACAAAGCTTTCTTTGGATCAGGGTGCAGAACTCCTCCACCATAGGACAGTCCCAACACATATAGAAAAGAGAACTTTTCACACTGTAAGCTCTCCAGCACCAAACTATGGTACTCCCAGCAAAGTCTACCATCAGAGAGGGAGTATAAAAACATACCATGATCTTTCACCTCTATTCCCTCCATTGAGAGGATGCAGTCACATTCCAGCCATCCTTTAAAATCTGCTCCCATTCCTTTTCAGTGAAGACCTCACCCATGTATGTTTTCCACTTCTCCTGAACCCTACTAAACTTGGTTATACTGCAGTATTAAGTAACTTATAGGCCAGTGTGATATATTTTCACTGTATCTTCAATTTAGTGGACCTATAGAGGAAGTCCTCCCAAGAAGTCAGGGGTCTCAAGATCTGCTCTAACTGACAGTCAGAGGACAGGTAATACCTAAATTGTAAATACAGGAATAGGTCCCTGTTTGGGATGTTACAGGTATCTTTAAGGTGGTTAAAAGAGACAATAATTCCACCATTCACCAACCTATGCATGTCTGGTTAGAGACAGTCAATTCCAGTGCCTAAAACAGGGGTGCCGGTTCATTGGGACAAACTCTCAGTCTCCAATTATCACAGAGAGGGGGCCAATTTCATTGGGAGTACAGAACAGATGCCTAATCCAGTTGACTATCTACAATGAGTGACAAGTCCAGGGATTTTGGATCACCCACAACAGGGTTAGAGTGGGAGGGTGAATAGTTAGGTGGGCAGAGATATCCTGTTTTCCAAAGTATACCATCCCAAATCCAGCCATTGTTTTGTTATCATGACAATTTGCATTGCCTGAGCAGTCAGGTAGTAAAATTCAAAATGTGTTAGTTCCCCTCACCCCACTCCTCAGGTAAATTCAAAGTGTTAAGGACCACCTGAATTCTTTGCCTCTGCCAGAGAAATTTCAAAGTGCGCTTTTTTAGGTGAATCAAAAATGATCTGTGTATTTTTAACGGAAAGGCTTGGATTAAAAAAAAAGAGTCAGGGCAGGATATTTATTTTAGGAACTTCAATTCTGCTTCCTAATGTGAGAGGTAAAAGGGATCAGGTTTGTAAATTCTTTACAATTTCTTCCAATAAAGTTAAATTGTTCAGGGAAAACAGTTTCGCCAGGTGGAGTGTGGCCTTAATTCCCAAATAAAATAATGTATTCCTTGGGGCCCATTCAAATAGAAAGGTATCTCTGAAGGCTGGTAGTAGTTTCCCAAAATAATCATTGTCTCAGATTTAATGTTGTTCATTTTATACCCTGAGATGGATCTGAATTTGTGTAGCTCCTGCTGGAGGGCAGCACAGATTGGGTGGGATGCTGAAGAGAAACCAGTGCCATCAGCGTAAAGGGAAATTTTCTGTATGGAGTCTCCCATACATACTCCTTGGATTTCTGTGTTAGCCCTAACCACCACTGCCAGTGGGTCTATGCATAGAGCAAAAAGGAGCAGAAAGGGCACCCTTGTCTAGTAACGTGAGTCAGTGAAAACCTGGTTAAGAAGACCCCGATCACCCTGACACATGCCTTGGGAGAGTGATGTAGGGCTGATATACTGTACTAACATACTAAAATGCTGGCAGATTAAGCCTCATGGTCTATCGAGTCTACTCAAGAGTCAGTACCCTTGATGGGCACCGTTTCCTCCTTCCTCACCCCCTCCAGGATCCCCCCCATCCCCTGCTAGGGTTCCCTCCCACAGTTGGCATTACTCAGCTTCACCCTCCCCCGATACCTGTCCCAACCTCTCTTGAACCCCTCTACAGAATCTGCCACTACTAGGCAGTGCATTCCATGGTTCCACTACCCTCTCAGTGAAGCAACATTTTCTTCTCTCTCCCACCCTCCAGCCTCCAACTGTGCCCCCTGGTGACCCCTCCCTCCTGTGAAAAACCTTATCTAGGCTAACCCTATTTACCCTTTTCAAATACTTGGCAGACCTCAATCATGTCCCCCCATCTCTCCTTTCTCTCCACAGGACCTATTGCTCAGACCCCATATCAATTTAGTTGCCCTCCTCTGAACCCTCTCCAGGAGTGCAATGTCCTTTTCTAAGTGTGGATGACAAAACTACACACAGTACTCAAGGTGTGGTTTTACCAGGCAATTATAAAGAGGGAGAATCACTTCCCTGCTTCTTGAGGTTATCCTCCTAGCGATGCAACCCAGCACCTTATTTGCCTTGGTCACAGCCCTCCTACATTGCTCAGAGTTATTCATTTTGACATCCACTGCCACCCCCAGATCCTTCTCCCCATTCTAAGCCTGTAGTGTATCCCCTCATAGGGTGTACTCATGGGCAGGGTTCCTAGGCCCCAGGTGAAGAACCCTGCATTTCCTTGTGTTTAAATTTAGTCTCCATGTATGTGCCCACCTCTCCAGAGCCTCCAGGTCCTCCTGCAGGGCTACCCTACCATCTTCCCCATCCACCATTGCCCCAGCTTTGAGTCATCTGCAAAGAGGCTCATTTCACTCCTGATGCCCTTCCTGCTGTCAGAGATGTAAGTGTTAAACAGGAGTGGGCCCAGAACAGATCCCTGTGGGACTCACTAGTGACCCTCCTAGTGGCTGAGACTTCTCCTCCAATCACCACTTTCTGTGTTCACCCAGATAACCAGTTCCTAATCCACCTGATCATCTGAAACCCCACCCTCATCTCCCCCAATGTTTTCAGCAGTCCCAGGTGAGGTACCAAGTCAAATACCTTGCTGAAGTCTAGAAAGAGGACATCCACCGGCCTACCCTGATCTAGCACCATCGTCACCCAATCGTAGAACTCCACAAGGTTAGTCTGGCATGATCTGCCCTGGATGAAGCCATGCTGGGGATCCTCCAGGTATCTCCATTCCTCCAAGAACACCCTCAGCCTCTCCTTTAGGATGGCCTCCATCAATTTTCCCACCACCGACATCAGACTGACAGGCCTGTAGTTCCCCAGCTCCTCACTTGAGCCTCCTTTGTGGATACGCATGATGTGGGCCACTCTCCAGTCCTGTGGCATCCTTCCCATCTGGAGGAAAGTGTTTAAAAGGTCCCCCAGGGGTGCAGCCAGGGCATCTGCCAATTCCCATAGCAGTTCCACAAAGTACTGCTGTGACCAATGATGGGTGGTTGCTCTATGAAGGGTTGCTACACCAAACAATCAACAAAAGTCCACACAAAGAGCACTCCAGGCTAACAAATAGACTGAGAGTCATGAATAAAATTTAAATTCCCATAGCATCCTGGGATGGATTCCATCTGGCACCTGGGGCTTTTGCCTTTTTTAGGGACTTCAGGGCTTCCCACACCCTGCCAAGAGGGATTTCAAAGATATGCTGATTCTGAATTTGGAGCCAAATCCCCAAACCTCCAGGATCTTGAGGAGGTCAATCAATCAAAATCTTTATTTATCCAGGTGAACATCATTGAGCAGAGCTATTTTACAAGATGGACCTGAATAGAACAGGGTCGGGTAACATCCATCATAAGAACATATAAATACATGTAAATAAGTATATAAACACAAACACAATGGTGTAGTAATAGGGGAATCAAATGATAAAAGGAACACAAGGCAAGCCATAATAGAGGAGGATTCAAATACAAGGGGGCAGGTCCACCACTTAACCATGCAACTGTATATAAACCATGTTCTCTGTATAGAAGTACCAGTTAGTTCATTTACCAGGGGCAGTCACTAGTACGAGCCATGAAAATGGCTTGGAGAACCACAAACTAATGGCAGATGGGGTACCAGGAGGGGTATGTAATATGTAAGCGAAGGATAAACATTGTGAGAAGTGAAGTCCCAAGGATAGGTCAGTAGAACTGATGCGGCAGTGGGGGCCTATGGGGAGAGGGAAAGGGGAGTTAGGACTTTTATAGTATGATTGCATGTAGATTGTGGATGAGTGCAGTATAGAGTTATGAAAAGAAGGCTGGAGAAAGTGGGAAGATAGACCAGTATCAAAGGGAGGACAGAGGCATCATGGCGTTACATGAAAGCATGATGACAGACCAGGGCCAAAGAGGAGACAAGCACTAGAAGTAATTTATTCATGGTTAAATGGTACAGGTTAGCATGATGGCAATTCATGGTCGTGGGAAACAATTGCACTGATCATTTCTGAGACATGAATATAAGAGTTTGGAAGATGAGATGCCAATGGGTGACCTCAGTTTCAGTTGTTTTTGCAATTTATTCCACAAGGAGGACAGTGTAAAGCTTATAGCAGCCTTGCCAAAGCGAGACTTAACTTTGGGGACCATCAGTAGGAGAGATTTGCAACTTCTCAGGGCGTAATTGCCTATTGGTTTTATAGGAAGACAGTCTGTAATCTATTGGGGCAGTTTTTGGAGATGGCTCTCAGGGTCCATAAAGCTGCATTTTTAACACGGCTGAATTGAAGAGAACTCCACCCCACTGATTGATATAGGGAGCAGTGGTGAGTGGAATAAGGCAGGCCTGTGATGAACCTCAAAGCTCTATGATATAATGTGTCAAGTTTGGTGAGGTAGGAAATGGGAGAGTGACTGTAGAGGATATCAGCATAATCTATCAAGGATAGAAAGGCTGATTGTACCAGTTGTAGTTTGGCATCTCTAGTTAAGAAACAGGCTATCCTAATGAACAGGCCAAGTCTCTGTCATAATCTTTTGAGTAATTCTTCAACGTGCTCTATAAAGGAGAGCCTATGGTCCAGCCATACTCCCAGGTATTTGAATTTAGGGACAAATTCCAACTTCTCACCAAGAATTGTAGTAATCTGCAGCACAGGATCTGATAGTGCTGAATTTGCCATTTGGGCAGAAGGAGAAAAGAGCATTGCTTTTGTTTTCTTGGTGTTAAATATTAGTTTTTCGTTTAGGAGTTGGTGTTGCAGCAGGTTGAACTCAGATTGAAGGTCATTATATGCAGATTGTAATGATGGGCGGCTTACGTAAAGAACTGAATCATCTGCAAACAGATGAATGTTGGCCTTAATTATACTTTCAAGAATATTGTTGAAGTATATTGCAAAAAAGATCGGTCCTAAGATAGAACCCTGGGGAACATCTCTTAGGAGAGGTTTGAGAGTTGAGAGATCGCCTTCTGCTTTCACCGGCTGGAAATGAACAGAGAGGCAGTTGTTGAACCACTGTAAAAATAATGGGTCAGCACCTAGTGAGGTCAGGGAAGAGAGTAGCAGAGTATGGTCGACAGTGTCGAAGGCCTTGCTCAGGTCCAAGAATTTGGCACAGGTGTAATTTCTGTTGTCTAGCTCAATCAATTGGGGTAGGCCCAATCAACCTGGTCAAAGGCATTTTCTGCTTGAATTGGCCAACCGAAAAAGGTTTGAGAAGCGTTGCTCTGTTAAGATGTTAAGGAAGTGCCAGATACTGTATTGTCAATAAGGTTCTGCCCCTTAATATTTCCTGTCTGATCCAGGATGACCAGATCCCCCACCATCCCTTGTACCTTCACCACCAGGATTGCAGTGAACAACTTAAAATCCATTGGGAGCAGGGAGATGGGATGATAAGACTCACCAGCAGTTAGGGATGCGGCAAAATTAAATTTCACCAGCGAAATTGTGGCAAAATCGGCAATTTCTCCACGTGAAATGTTTCACTAAAATGCAGTGAAATTTCACAATTTCACCTGCATTTTCACCCTCTGAGCAGTGCACCAACAATGGTAAAATTTTGCCTGTGAGTGGTGAAATTCCGCGAGCAGTGGCAAAATTTCACCCACTAGTGGCAAAATTCCACCAACAGTGGTGGAATTTCACCAGCAGTGACAAAAATTCACCCACAGGCTAAATTTTGCCGGCTTGGGGGCAAACTTTTGCTCATAACAGCGGGCGAAATTTTAAATTTCACCTGGCAAAATATTTTGTGTTATGCGCTAATTACGTGAAATATTTCGCCCTGTGAAATATTCCAATTTTATCCAACACTACCAGCAGTATGATCTTTCCCTGTCTTCAACAGCACATATAACTGAGCTGGGCCCTTCTCCAGGTCAGAGTTCGGGTTAATAAAAAAACAGGTTTCAGTGGGGAAATCGTCAGAGAGTTTGAATTTCCCAATTTTGGCCTCTCCAATGGTATGCACCTAATCACCATTTATCAAGAGCATGTCAAGTCTCATATACAACTTCAGGGGGCTGAGTAAAATGAAAGTCATGGTATCTGGGGTGAATGAACTGCCAAGTATCCACCAGGCCTAATTCTATGCTCAATTGATTAAGCCCCTGATCTGTTCTATGCCCTCCTTTGTTGCCCTGTTTCAGATGTTTCCCGTCAAGCCACTCATGAAGGACAGCATTAAAATCACACCCCACTATACACAGAGTATTGGGGTTAGATGGAAGAGAGGTCAGTGTGGCCTGAAAAATTTTATCCCTCTCTGCCTCTGAGTTTGCAGCATAGATGTTCAGAAAATGTATCATGGTGTCCCAGTATCACCCCTCAACACTGACATAGGGTCAGCTGTTGATCCAGTAATAGAGAGAGAGGCATCCCTTTTCAATTAAGATTGCAACCTTCCCTGCCAGTATGGGTGCTGATCATATGACGTCAAATAACACTTTCCAACCCAGAATCAAGTCTGCTTATTGTGCTAGCCCTGAGTAAGGTGCATGTTCAGCAGGAATGCCTCCACTGCTTCCTGCTTATTTAGTTCCTTCAACATGCTTACCTGCTTAATAGGGTTGTTAAGACCTTTAACATTATCATAAATTATTTTTAAATCTCCAACCATTAAAAGACATATTAACCTTCAATCCCCACCCCTCCCTTTTTAGCTGAGTGATTGTACCTGGCTAAAATGATACAGAAACATAGACAGAATAAACACAATAAACCAAGATAGCATTGCCACAGCATCAACCAGACACAGAACCAAACAGAAACAGGTAACACATTCCAAGTGGAAATCATAGGAAGATTGCATCTCTGTCCTGGTTCCCCCCACATAGGGGTCACTCCTTGTGCACTTCTACTGTATGTATACTGCAGCGGCAGCTGGTGATGCTCACTCACTCCATTGGCCAGCTTGCAAAACCATCACCACCATGATTGAACATAAACAGCATTATTGTACCATTCTTAGCAATAACACTATCCCAACTGGACTGGCTCAATCACCCCAAGGGAGATGATTTAAAAAAAACAATGGTTGCAAAGGAAGCCCCACCCCATGCTGAAAGGGCCAATGCACCTTAATGAAGCAGTGTCTGGATAAAGGGGCGGTCAGTGCAGTCGACCACTCCCAAAACCTGTCCGGACAAATTACAAGGCTGTGCTGCAGGCTTCAGCAAAACCATCACTTAAGCCCTTTATGGGAATCTAAGACCCTATCACCATGAGTTCAAAGTAATACCATAACTGGGCTTCCATAGCTTCACATCACATGACTAAGATTCATGGATGTGTTTAAGGGTGACAAGGAACTGGAGCACTGCCAAGCTCCCCTCCCCACCCATCAAATGAATCAACAAAGCTTAGAATGAAAGCCCAACAGTTTCCAGAAAATCCCTGCATTAGCCATCAAGCTGGCTAGAGCTGGTGATGAGGAGTAGCAACTGTGCAGCTCTCAAGAGCCTGCAGCGCTGTATGCAAAATACTGGCCTGACGTTAAACTTTGGACCATATCTCCGGTGCACATCGAGCCCCCAACCTGGGGTGGAATTCCTTCCCCAGCCTGATGCCTCTGAAAGAATGGTGGTTGGAGGAACACACAAAATTTCCACCACTGAAGCACCAAAGTTGTACCCCCCTGAGACCCAACACATAACATGCAATGTAGTCTAATGCTTGTTTATGCAAATAGTGTACACCACACCAAAGGTTAACTGCATTATGATTTTAACTTTTGTAGCAAAGGAGATGACAATTTAGAACTAAATAGTCCAGTCAACAGTAATTGTTGCCCTTAGGCAAAACTGCAGCTTGATAGCTGGCAAACAAAACAATTCATCTGGATCAGGTATTAGCCATTCATGTCCCAGTGCTATGAATTTCCTGCAGAAACAAATGCATGGGAGTCTAAGGCATCAGTGTTCAGGGGCTGCAGTAGCAGAGAAAAGAAAAATTACACTACCTGGTGCAGGCTGCCATTCAGTCCTGAGTATCAGCCTGGTCAAGGACTTGGGTTCCCCTATGTTTTCCCTGCTGCCAGGGTTTCTTCTAGGCAGCAGAGGTAGAAGAGGCTTATTGTTTCTAGGCATTGGTGGCTGTTTTCAAAGTGGACCAAGGGTGAACCCTCAGTTCTTTTTTCAGGTCAACAGTGCTAGAGTCTGTTAAAGGCATAAGCTGTGCCACTGCCAATGTCCTAATGGTGCCTGCAGCCTCAATCAAACTTAAAAAAAACTCTGATCTGCTTTCTAGAAAAACGTTCAAGTTTGTCAGGAGCAAACAGTTGCTCCCTCCCCTTCACCTTCAGTGCTTTTACCACCTCAAGAATCTAACTCCACTGGCCCATCTGTTGGGGGGTGAATGTGATCCAGGAATTGGCAGTGGTCCCCAAGTAGCAATTCTTTTTTCTCCCATGCCTTCCTTAATATGATCATTTTACAGTGGTAGCCAAAGAAGCACATCACAGCTGAGCAGGGCTGAGCTTCAACAGTCTTTGGTTTCAGCACCAAAGCTCAATATGCCTGCTCGAGTTCCATGACCATGTCTGCAGGCAGCCCAGCAGTTTCTTGAGGAGGGAAGATATGAAGTCAACCATATCTCCCAACACTATTCCCTCATGTAAGCCATAAATTCCAACATTGTTTCTATGGGATCTGGATTTCAAATCATCCAGTTTCTCAGCAGTCTCATTTCTTTTTTGAGCAAGTAAAGTAGGGTTGTGTTATGCAGATCTATTTGGGACATAATTTTTGTCAGGCCCCCGTTCAATCTCAGATGTCCTAGACTGAACGGCTGAAAGGTCCACCTGTCTTGAAGAAGTCATTTCTTCCAGTTTTGTCAGTTTAACCATGATTGTTTGGTGCTCAATTGTCAAAGTTCAGGATGTGATTGTGAAACTTTCCTCTTCAAGCTCAGCCTCAACCACATAGTTAGGGGACCTGCCTTGAGCCGACTGCTGCAGCCTCATCATTTGAGGCTCTCCATGACAAAATCCCTAAGTTTTTGACTCATTGCCATTGTAGCATTGTTTGCAGCAGCAGATACAGTTCACTTTAGTTTGGCCTGGGGGAGGATTACAGCAGATTAGGAAATGCCTCAGACTGAGCTTGTCCACCCTGTTGCTTCATGGGCAGTGATGTCACTGGAAGTCAGCTCTCTTCAGCTTTTTACTCTGGGGACTATGGGCTGTTGCTAGATTATCTGAAGGACTATGGGGGACTCACTGGGACAACATTCACCAGGATCAAGTCCTATCTAGCAGAAAGGATGCAGCTGGTTGGTTGAGGGAATTTTACCTCAAAGCTAGCTCACAAGATCTGATCCTGTCCCCTCATGTTGTGTGCAGCATATAGGCTGTCCTTGGATAAGTTAATTAGGCAGTACAATTAGTGCTCTTACAGCTATGCAAATTATCCTTAATTATACCTGTCCTTTGTACCAGGGACTACTGATGATGTCTGTCTTACATTTGTGCCTGGGTAACATTTAGGACTGGATGGCCTATAGCTCGCTGAGACTGAACCCATCTGTACAAGTTGGAGATGCTGGTAGTCAATTCAGGTCACTGTACGTCTCATAACACTGGTAGAGGTTATCTCATGGTGACGCTCAGCTGAAAGAAACACAAAAAGTGTGTGCTTATCAGTGGGTGCTGCTGAAAAACAAGTCAACCAAGAGAAAACACAAATGTAGTGCACACAAAAGGCTCAGTTAAAGTGCTGATGTGCTTTTAATAACAGCTTGATGCTGAAACAAACTGGCCACTTCCCAGCGCTTCAAGGCACTGAGTGCCTCTTAGTCAGGGGAGGTGTGGCCAAAGAACATGACGTTACTCTTATGCAAAAACACCACCCCCATATGCAGCAAATTCTTCAAATGCACATTTAGCCCTGCAACCCCCACAAGTTGTATTAATTGCAAGGGGAAACATCCTCAATTAAAAACACAAGTGTTTACATAACAATGTGGGAGAAGGGATAACAATATCTAAGTCCTCAGCAAGATAAAATATTAATTAGCCTGACAGGTATCCACTCAGAAGTGATCACACAAGTTCCAGAAAGATAAACTGACTCCCCGTTTATAGTTACTGAGAAGGAAAAACTTTAGGGATCATTGTTGACCATGGCCTAATGCTGGGGTGTCAGTGGTGATTCACAGTAGTTTTTTCCATCATTGAAACTCTCCCAGATTAAACCTCACATTGCATTGGATGATCAGAAGACCTAGTAAATACCTTCATGACATCATAGCTGGATTACTGCAGTGCATGACTGCTTGACTGATTGTCGAAACGTCTCACTCTGATTATGCCAATACTCCATGAACTGCACCAGCTGCCTGTTCAGTGGTGCACCACTTTCAAGGTGGGCTTGCTGTTATGCCTACATGGTATGAGTCTAGTTTACCTGTCAGAACTCTTAATTCCTTACATGCCAAACTGCCCTCTTCAGTCTACAGATCTGGGTTGTCTTGAGGTCCTGAGATCCAGACTGAAACAATCTTGGGACCAGGCATTTGTGATAGCAGCCCTGATCTTTTTGAACACCTTCCCATGGGTCCTTTGAAAAGCCCTTTTGCTGGCCTGTTTTAAAACAATGAGCAGCAAACATGAAAGGTGGCACTAGGACAATCTGCAGTGCAAAGAACACAACTAAAATCAGTACCAACAGATTGTGTACCCGCAGAAAAAAGGTTTCTTAGACAATAACGTTTTTTAAAGGTTTGCCTTTATTTCATGTGCAAAAAACAGCATGCTATATTTGTCAGCCAGAGATCTGCATTATATGCAGATCAGTAGCAGGGATGGGACATCACAATAATCATGTTTCCAAAAATGCATTACATTTCACTTGATGGCTGCCAAGCTTCATTAGAGGCTAGTCACCATCACCACTATATGTGTCTTACTTGAAGAGCAGTACAAGTAATAGGTGCATACTAATGTGTAAAAACATTTACATACCTGAAATGTTTTTGGTGAATCTTGAGCAGGTTTCTAATGACCAAATTCGTGCTTTGTAAAAAGCCAAATTTATTTTCCAGTGCTAGAGTTTGAATTGGGCATTAATTACAATACTGTATTATTATATTAATAGAATATTCCTGTATCATACTCTTTTTTTCTGTCTGTTTTCCACCACTGTCGATTGCTCCAACTTATTGTTGTAAGGTTTCAATTGAAACTGCAATAGGCAAACAGAATTCATGTTATAATTCATATAGAATATATACAGTATTACTACCATGTTTGCTAAGAACCAGGCATCCTATCATGTTTGCTAAGAGCCAGGCTTCCCAGTATATAGCCAATTAGAGGTATAGCTAATTAAGAATTCATAAAAATGTCCTGAGTAATTGATGCTGATCACCAAACTCCATCTGAGAAATATATTATTTATTGCACTGGTCTCCACATATGGTCTATCACATAATCTCAATGTTTCACAGTATTAAAAGTCTGCTTCTTCAGACGAATGATAGAGACCAATTCACAGATATATCATGTATACATCCTGGTATTTTAATACATTAATATTTACATAAATAATACATTTATATATTCCATACTAATGAAAAACTGTTCACCATATCTAAATTCACTCAGAATTAATGCATTGATATTTTAATACCTTAATGTTAATCAAGTACAGAATAAAGATATTATTTCGACCCATGCCTCATGTGAAAACTTTCTAACCTTTTTAAAGATTCATAATTTAATGTTGGTCTCTGTTTACTGTGCACTCTGTAGTAACTCAAAAAAAAATAGATCCTTTTACATAATCATTTTCAGATATTCAATTAAAATTAAATCATAATTTTAACAACCTATTTTTCCTGTATTTTGTTTGCATTTATTTTAATTGTCTCTTTAATTTGATTGCTACTGACAGACTAACTCATCTTTATTGATCACTCTGTGGATATTCAAACATAAAATAAAAATGTTTTCAGAGAGCTTCTTCTAGTCTTATATTTAATAATAATTTTTAAATGCTTTTCAGCACTCACCCAAGCTAATAAAAGGTAAAACCTCTTATGAGTTTCTTCTTACTGATTCACTTGGTCACTTCTCTTGGAGCAAAACATAACTTCTAAAAATATTAAGCAACTCTGCTAATGATCTCACTCTTTAACTGTATCTGTCTTCAGTTTTATTTTAAACTTTACAAGTCACTGACCGTGGCTATTGCAAGGTGTAGCCTTCTCACAGTTAACTCTTTTATTTAATCTGTAATAAAAGGCATTCTCAAAATTGTTCCTTCTTACATTTCTTTGTTAATACATCACCATGCTCCATGTTGTTCACACCTTACACACAATTTCTTGTTAATGGTGGGCCAGTATTCTTAGAATGCCAAACTCTACCATCTACAGCCTTGACTAGTTCATGCTAAGTCAGGCTGTCTGAGGAATGTCTCCCACCACCTGCACAGTGAAATTGTGATGCCTTGGCATCTGGTCATTAATGGAAATGGACAACTCCCCCCTACACGTCTGACCCACTTTAGAAAGCAGCAGCCTTAAAATACAATTGTCAGCACAGAGCTGAAGTCTTTAAATCTTAAACTGTTCTTTTCTTAGTTCCCTTACACCTCCAACACAAAAATCTTCCTGCACTTTTCATTATTTATTCATGACTTCTCAGATACTACAGCAATGAAATCCCAAAAGGTACAAGGATCAATGGTTCTGATTGAAGTCTAAACTTACATTAACTTCATTTTAAGGTGAAACAAAATCCTTCCTGTGTCCCTGTGGACACCTCACTGTCAGTTAACCCTTTGTAATAATTTAAAATAGACTCACTCAGTTTATTTTTTCCTTCAACCCATATTTTGGGTTTGTTGTATCCATCCTTACTACCCATGCTGCCTCCTATATTAGTATAACTTTTTCTCAATCACTTTCTCTAGGAGGTTTCTGGACTGTTTGAATTCCCCAAAATCAAAGTTGTGGTATTGTATGGCATTTATGCCTTCTTATTGGAGAGAACATATTCTCACATCTGATTCAACTCTTGTGCTCAGAAATCCTTTTTATTAAAGGTTTTGGCATCATTCCTATACATGTTAAATCACAGGGACATTTTATCATATATATCAAATTAGCTGTCTGACATATAAAATCTCTCACTGTAATTTTCTCCTGTTTTGCAACATTCTTAAATTCTTTCAACTTGTACATGTGCAAACACTGCCTGCACCTACCACAGGGGAAGGATCCTGTAATTGTATTTATCAACCAGTCTGTCCCCCCTTTTCTTCAGTTTTTTTTATGTTGACTGACATAATATGTCACATAAATGTCTTACCCTTTTAGCAATAACAAGGTGGTTTTCTTTAAATTCCATAGCACCTACCAAATGTGTATATAGTATTTCCCAGTTCTTCTTAATTCAATTCTTAATTTGTAATGAAATTCTGAAAATACTGTAGTAAGTATTACTATGGCTGTGGGTTCTTCTTGTCTCACTCTTCCAGTTTTTATGTTTGCCTGCTCTTATGCACAAACATATTGATATCAGGGTGCTTTTGAGGGGTGTGACACTTTCAGTCCAATACAGAGTGGCCTAGCAGAGGTGTATCACTGCCACACCAATCATCAAGACTAATCATGACAGAGTTTTGGCTTGTGGGCCAGAAACAGTCATGTACTTCGAAAGGAGAAGCCAATCCAATCATGGTTCAGCTCTTCCCTTTGATCTACACTGCCCAGCAAGCTGATCTCCCTGCTGAGGAGTGTTAAACATCTAGAGCCTTAACCCTTGCACTACCTGACACTTCCAGAGAAGCTCATTATCACTTCCCCCCCTTCTCCAGCAGTACTCTTGTCTGTTTCACGCAGTCAATAAAGGAAGTTTGTAGAGCTGTAGTTAGCCTGAGTTAAAGTGCAGAACTTATCATTTGTTTAAGAAAACAAGATTTTCATAGTACAAAGCTATAGAAGAAATAATTAATACAGTTTTGCTAAGTGTATAAATGGTAGTAAATTATGTTGCTTGCCAGCCAACTAGTTGCCTTTGATATCCAATGTGGACTGAGGCACCTCCACAAACCAGCAATGTCTGGTGTTCTGATGCATATGAAAATAATTCCAAAACTGAGAGAGGGAGAGAGAGAGAGAGAGAGTGTGTGTGTGTGTGTGTGTGTGTGTGTGTGTGTGTGTGTGTGCAGTCAGGGATGTGGTTCAGTGTATTTCAATGAGGTTTTGAAGTTAGTGGTATAACTTGCCCATTTTTGAATATTTTTGCCTCTAATTTTCAACATGCCATTTTTGGGACCCCACCACATGAACAATTGCAGGGAAATTTCTATTGACTCACCAAGTCATCATCCAGCACCGAAAAGAAATGTGGCTTATAACTAAGCATATACCTTGTCATTAGAGCCCTTCTTAGGATTTGACAAAGATGTTTAATGCATTTAAATGTGTTTACATATATGTTAGTGCTTATTATTTGTACTGTCTCTTTAAATGAGACACGTACTGTATAAAAGTGTTTTGTGGTGGTGGTAGTAACTAGCATCTGATGAAGCATGGTAGCTTACAAGTGAAACATAAGGCATTTTTTGTGGCATCACCATGGTGAAGGCCCATCCCTTCTGCCAGTTTGCTCACAATGCAGATGTCTGTTTGGTCGAAATAGCATACTGTTTTTTGCATATAAAATAAAGGTAAGAATTAAAAAAAAACTTTATAGTTTAAGGAGCTTTTTTCTGTGGGTACACAGTCTGTTGGTACTGCTCTTTTTAAACAAGATTGAAATATTTTTTTTTTCACCTGGCCTACCCCAAACAGTGAATAATCGTAGAATCATAGAAATGTGATGGCAGAAAAGGACCTCTCTGGCCCATCAAATCTGCCCCTTACCCCACCCCTTCTTATCATCTTTGTCAAGCGACATCCCACTCCACCCCCTGATCAGTCCCTTATGTCTGTCCCATGCCCTTTTGAATCCTTCCACAGTTTCTGCCCCCACCACCTCTTCAGGTAGTTCGTTCCATGATTCCACTACCCTCTCAGTGAAGTAACAACCCTCACATTGCCCTTAAATCTTCCTCCTTCCAATTTTAGACTGTGACCTCTAGTTTTAGCACATTCTTTCCTTTTGAAAAAGCTTCCCTTCCTCACCTTATTAATCACCCTCAAATACATAAAAGCTTTTATCATGCCCCCTCATTCCCTTCTAGTCTCCAATGGGTACAGATCCAATTCTCTCCACCTTACCTCATAGGGCTTCCTGTTCATACCCTGCACCATCTTGGGTGCCCTTCTTTTAACTCTTTCACTCCCATTTATATCCTTGCATAAGTGAGTTCTCCGGAACTGGACCCCATACTCCAGGTGCATCCTCACCATGGTTTTATACAGAGGCATCAGCACCACCCTCCTTCTGCTTGTTATGCACCTCCCTATGCATGCCATCATTCTATTTGCCTTGGCCACCACCTTGCAACATTGGTTACCAACCTTAAGGTTGATCAAAATTATAATCCCCAGATCCCTGTGCTACTCAGTTGGCTTAATCCCCCCCCCCCAAGTGTGTACATGGCTTGTTGGTTTATTCACCGCATGTCCGTAACTGTGCACTGTTTGGCATTGAATTTCAGCCTATATTAGTAAGTCTGCATCCTGAAAATGTTATTGTTGTTATATATACTTATTTTATGTTTAGTTTTGCAATTTGAACACTTGCACTTTATGCTGTTTTTCTATGATGTTATTGTATTTGTTATTTCAGTAAGGTGCCCATGCGTAGCCTGTTGGAAAAGGCACTATAAACAAAATTACTACTACTACAACCTAACAGATTTACCTGATTTAGTAACTGACTGTTATATATTTTATCTGAGGAATTTCAATAACTTTCCCATGTTCTCCCTTTTGACCTACTACACTGACCTCACTTTGACTGGCAGTATGGAAGGAATGCCTTATTATAGAACCGGTCAACAATTTAAGAGTAGTGTTATTCTTTTTTAGCAATGTTGTCTTCACAGTTGTAGCATGTGGTTTACATTTGAGCAAATTACTCTTTTGAGCATGATTAATTCCTGATGCTTGTGGCATATGCTGATTAATTAATGCCTATCTAACTGCTATTTATTTAGCAATAGATGGACTTGAAAATGAAATTACACTATTTAGGCCACTTGGTTTCTTTCACCTAAACTGCAGACTTTATCTATTTTTTCTATTGCTAAGCCTAGTTAAGAGCTTGTTGTATGTTATTTTGTTCATATAGGTATGACATGAATGAATTAATATCACCAGTAAACTGTAGTGTTAAAAATTGATGAAAATAACAAGTTTAAAAAATAAATGTAAGATAAGTTGTAGTATGTATGTCATTACCTCCTTGCAACATTAAACTTGCTTTAATTACTTTGGTAAGGAGGTCAGAGTCAAAGATTATACCCCTCTGGAACAGTCTTTGAAAATATAATTATTAACCATTAACAGTAAGGGAAGGGGAACATTGTTTAACCAGAAGTAGCACACTAAGCTGAAGCTTGTCTCCAGATGTGACCTGGGAGCACAAGGAAGTTAAGTGACTTGCTCAAGATCAAACAGTAAGCACCTAGGCAGCTGTGGGACTCAAACCCAGGTCTCCAGATCTGCAGCTCAGAGCCTTAACCTACTGTGCTATACTGCCACTGTAAAGCCTTGATTGGTCTCTAAATTACTTCATTTTATGGAGAACAAAATTATAAGCATGATTGCCATGCTTTAATGCAGGCTGATGAAAATTAGAAGTTTAACCAGTAATCTTTTATGAAGAAAATTACACTTCAACAAAAAACTTAAACCACCTTCTAATTTAGCAAACAAAAATAGACTAGAATGAAAAACTGCTCTGCCGCTTTTATTTTTAATCAATTTAGCCTGAAGCTATTTGTTCTGGACTGCCTCTGCTAAATTTTAAACTGGAGCTCTGTTCTACCAGAAGCTGCTGCATACTAGAGTTTTGTAGCTATACAAATTGGTTCATTGGTGCAGCTGCTATTTCCTTCATTTTGGCCTGCCAGTGTCTTGTTATCAAACTCTGTAAAAAGCCTACTAAATGTTAATTAGCTACTTATTAGACCAGCACAGAACTACAATGCAAATTTTCTCCCACCCACCTTCCCCTGCCCCTGACACTCTTTAAATGGTCTCTCCTCCTTGGTCGCCAGCCAACTGAGCTTTCTGTCCAATTGGATTAATCTGTAGGCAGTGTGCTCCCCTTAAAGTGCCTACTCCTCCCAGCTGCTGATGAGTCTATTTAATATGTTTTATCTTGTTTTCACTTACCCTTCTACTTCTTTTAATAATTATTAATGTAGCTCAATCTACCTGCCTGAGCTACAACTCCAGTTAGATCACTCTCAGTACCTCCGTCCCACTGTATCCCTCACTACACTACTCTTTTATTAGTTTTTTAATCTTTCTCCCTCCTCCTGCTTGTAACCTCCTTTCTGTCATGCTGTTAACCCTGTCTTGCTCTCTCCTATTATTCATTCCTGCTGTCATCACTCCTCCCTCCGACCAGCCCAATCACTCATCCACCCCTTTACCCCTTCATACCTCTTCTGACAATCTGTTTCCTTACTCACTCATGTTTCTTCCTCTACACCATTTCATCTAACCTGGTCCCTCTTCTTGGTCTTACTTTCTAGCTCAGTGTGCTGTTCCTGGTGAAACTTTTCAATAAATAAATAAATTATTTAAATAAATAAATTGTAAGAGAAACATTAAGCCATTTAACATTTTATCTATTATATACTGAAAAAATGTAGTGGTATTTCTGCCTTTAAAATGAAGATTGCTACTTATTTATTTATCAAACTGTTTCACCAGGAAGGCACACTGAGCAACAAGTCACTCATCTCCTGGTGCAACCTGGGGGGGAAGGGGTACAATAGGAGTGAAACATTAAACATTCAAAAGACAAAGAACCTCTGTGTGCATATGTCTTCTGTTAGCACCCCTTGCAAACTGTGTGAGAGGCCTGTCGGCACCATGCAATTCTGCTTAAAGTTGGACCAGCATAACATTCTGTGGTGATTTGCATATGCAGCCCACGATGCTTTGCATTGTGGGGGCATGTGTGATTTTGTATTTTCATTAAACATTCAAGTTACAAAGATCAACATTAACATACAGTTCTAAGGCAGGTGTTACAAGCAGTGGTGAAACAGTGTTGCGTATAATAGATAGAAAGAGTGGACAATAATAAGTGCCAGATTATAAGTAAACAAGTGCTTACATGAAAGAAAAGAAATGCGGTCTGGTGAGAGTGGGAAAGGAAAGGAGAGGCAGGGCTTAGGCTGGGGTTGGGGGAAGAGTCTTGTTCAAGTTACATTCAAGTTACAAGATCAACATTAACATACAGTTGTAAGGCAGGATTTATAAACAATGTTAAAACAGAGTTGTGCATAATGGGCCAGATATTCAAACTGCACCATTCTGTGGCGCAAGCCCTTGCGCTGCTCAAAAAAGTTGTGCAGGGGTGTGGCCAGGGTGATATTCAACGGAGCTGCACTATTGAGCAACTTCTTTGAATGTCGCCCTCTGGCCACAGCCACTGCGCATGGTGCAGTAGAAGTGCGCTACCGCAAGTGGTCAGAATGGAGCATTCAGATGTGGTGGCACAAGTTCCATTGTGCCATGTGCAGCACCTGCAATATTCAAAAGGTGACATGCAAATGGGGCCATAATTTATGCAAGGCGCACGGGGGGCCATTTGCATCTAATTTTGGCCCCATTTGCATGCCATTAGCATGCGGGTGTGCCGATCCCCGATGACTTGCACCTGGCACCCTGCCAGGCAGCACATCGGGAGCGATGCCCTGCAGCCCGATCAGGCATGACAGTATTCTCCACAGCCCAATCGCGGGCATGATAGTATCACCCCATATCGATCATGGGCATAATATCATTCCCCAGCAGCCTGATCACAGACATAATAGTGCCCCCCATGGCCCAATCCGGGCATAATGTTATACATGCCCCTCATTAGCCCGATCATGGGATACCGTTCCGTTCCACCCCCATTAACCCGATTGCGGGCAGAACGTTATGTCCCCCTGAGCAGCCCCGATCATGGGCATCAGACTTCCTCTCCCCAAAGTCCACATCCTGGTGGTCCAGTGGACCACGAAGCCCAATCAGGGCATAAAGTCAAACCCCAAAGTCCAATATCACTGGTGATCTAGTGGCCCCCACCAGGAGCCCCACCACCCCCTCCTCCCTGTCAGCCAGTGGGCAGCAGGCGCCGGGGAACAAGTGGAGGCCACCCACAGGTGGCAGCTGCTGTTGCACCTGCAATGTGGCAGCTCACCTGTGGGTGGCCCTCGACTTAATCCTTTGGGTAGAGTTGTGCAGGCGAGGTAGGGTTGTACTCATAACTCTGCACAGCCCGGCTGAATATCGGGCTGTGCAGTTTATGCATGGTTCCTCCCCCTTCCGTTGCGCATACCTTCATTATCATTGCACTGTTGCTCAGCATGATTTGTGGGCGCAACTGCCTCCTGCTGAATATCACAGGATGGCACATTTTGGACTTGCGCAGGTGCAACCCTATTGCACGTGGCTCAACTCTTTTGAATATCTGGGCCTATATGTAGAAAAAGTGAAAAATGATAAGTGCTGGGTTAGTAAGTAAACAGTAGTCAAAAATGGGCAGTATCATCCTCTGAGCAAGTTCATGCCTAGCTGTAGGAGGGATGCGGCTATGGATCCTGAACAGAGCACTGAGCTTGGGGTGCAGTTTTTCTGGATGGTGGCAATATGTCCAGAGAAGTTTAGGTGTTGGTCCAACCAAACACCTAAGTATCTGAAGGAAGATGTGTCCTCAAGTAAAGTCCCATCAAAAGTATGGAAAGTGGGTAGGGGGGAAGCCTAGAAAGTCTCTGCCTTGTGCCAAAGGTCATGAAGACAGTCTTCCTGATGTTGAGGAAATGTTGATGGTTAGCAAACCAGAGCTGAGCCTTGTCAAAGTCTTGTTGTAAGTTGGTTTTAACCTCAGCAGGACAGGAGCCAGATGCATACAGGACTGTATCATCGGAAGTTGTCATCCCTTTGTACAGACAGTTGGTGAGACCCCATCTGGAGTAGTGCGTGCAGTTCTGGAGACCCCATCTCTGCAAAGACATAGACTTAGTGGAGACTGTCCAGAGGAGGGCAAACAAAATGGTGCAGGGTCTGCACTAGAAGACATATGACGAGAGACTAAAGGAGCTTGTAACATGGCAATAAATATAACAAGAAAAGAAGACAGATAATTTGCCAAAAAACAACATGTGATCTGCATCCAGTGGGTATTAATTCCCTCATAATGCCCACTGGTGCAGTACTGTTTGAAGACACCATGGCTATGGATCCTGCATCACAATTTTTAGCAGTGAACAGAAAATAAAGCAAAAGGATCTTTCCCACACACCCACCCAAAAGACACTGTATTGTGTCCTAGCTAAGTAGTGCATCACACATATAATTTAAAAAATTCAATGAACAAGAGAGATAGCAGTGTTGTAAGCCAAAAAGCAAGGATAACATGTAAAAATTAATGTGTCTCTGAATTGGTAATGCATCCAAGTTACAGATTTCACAAGAAACGGACCTGTTAGTTGCAATAACTTTTCTCCAAATAGTAAGGTTTATGTGTTGTGCAGATGTTTCAGATGAATTCCAGAGTGTGGAAAAGTAGCAGTTCTGACATGCACATTGGTAAATGTTGTGTGCACTTCCGGGTAGCCAACAACAAAAAATAACGCCATGTTATATAAATCCAACGTAAAAACAAGCGTTTTAAATGTGTAAATGTGAATGTGGATGAAATGTTACAAAGGAGCACTTTTCATTGATTTTTAGAAATGAATGCAACCAGAATATGTTGAGAAACCCCACAGTTCTTTGCTGCATGCGCTTTATTGGCAGCATTAGCGATAGCAAGATAAATATTTAGTGACAAAATCTGTAAATTTTAAACACGTTAATTTCTTTTGTGTTATGTTGTGAACCCTTTTAAAAGACAAAGAAAACAGTAGCAGGCACTATATTAATACATGTCGTTTGAGTGAAAACAGAGCCTTCAGAGAATATGCAAATGAGTAACATTTGTTGTAGTAAGAGGCATAGAAATTACAGAAATTCCGCATTTAAAATGTTCTAATAATTGTTTTATCACATGTAGAGAGTAAAAACCTTGACAGTGTGATGGTGTTTTAAACATATTTGTGTTGCTGCATTAGGACACACTAAGAGAACGTTTAAAGCACCATATAAATAAATGTGGCTTGAACAAAACGAAACGTTTAGTGCTATTTATATATAAAAGCACTTGTATTTGTTAGAATTTTGTTTTTAACAATATATTTTCCCATATTTACCATATTTTCTAATTTTTGTCCATGTTACAAGAGCACTAAGCTTCTAAAGGAAGCTTCTACAAGGGAATTAATGAAGAAGCCTCCTTTCTTGGGCCAGAATTCTCAGCTCACAACACCAGAATTACAATCCTTACTGAGCTGGTGACCTAAGATTTTCAGGGTGTCCAGAAAACATACTTCTGAGTAATTTTTAAACAAACACATCTCTAGAATCTAGTTAAACAGGTCTCATTTCTTTCCTCCCAAACCCAGTGTATCAAAATCAGGTCTACCATCTCCTGTCCCCGACAGGTTTGTTCCAGTGATCCCAGGGCTCCATCCTGGAGACCTTGCTCTTTAGCCTCTATCTGAATTCTCTCCCCTCTGCTTATAATGGAAACCTTCTACTTTATGAGGATGATGCTGTCCTGTTTGACTCACACACTGACCATCTTCTGCTTCAAAACTCCCTTCAGGACTCCTTCACCCAGGCTGAACGCTAGTTCCTTGTCCACAGGCTTGTTTTGAACTTAAAGAAAACTAAAATCATGCTTTTTGTGCGTAACCAGAGTAAATGCAAAAATTATCCATTCCATGTTCTATCTAGTACCCTCTTCCCCCTTAAACAAACCTCCTCCTTCAAATATCTTGGTGTTCTCTTTGATCGCTCCCTATCTTTTCATAACCACATCTGTTCCCTTTGCTCTGCCATTAACTCTATGATTGGCCTACTGAATTGCCATTGTGACTGTCTCCCCACTGAAGCACTGAGGCTTGCCATCTCATCCTCAGTAATATCCCTCATGGACTATAGTCTGCTTATTTTTTTTTTAACTGTTGACTTTTCCATTAGCAGATTATATCCTCTCACTACTAGAGGGCTATATCTCTGGTAGCAGTGACATTTTTTTTGTCTACTCCACTATTAGTAGGTTATATGCCGCTGCCACTAGGAGCTCCTATCCTATCTGGCACATCACACACACTCTGTTCTTTTATCATCACAATGCTCCCTCCTTTTCCTCTCTCTCTCCCTTCTTAAAATCTAGATAAGCCTGCCATCCACTCTTACCTCTAACCACTTGTGCTTCTAGCTCCAGTCTACCTACAGGGGTTAAACGCAGACACTCTCCCACCATCTGTAAACACACCTAGGGAATTCTTTCCCCCCTGTAGCCCAAAATATGTTCCTCCTTAGAACCCTCTTTCTATTTCTATCAGTTCTGATACTGGTCCCCTCTACAGGACAGGACCTCACAAAACGCTTGCCAATATACAAACATGACTCCATCAAGGATGCACTGCAGAATATGAGAAGGACATTAATTCTGCACTTCCAGACTGTAGTGCCACAATATCACCACCTGGATAACACAAAAACCACAAATGAGCAGCTGATAGTAACACAGCACATCATACCCCCCACTACATGGGTCTCTATGAGCAGTGGACAGGCTGGCTATCCCCTACCTCCACCTGGTAGTGATGTACTCCTAACCTACCCATGCACCATGCCAAAAAAATCATGTCGCATTACACAATCGCAGGCCCTAATATATTTAAAATGGCAAGCTATAAGGATCACATGGCTGCTCCTACTGATCTCAGGTAATATTCATCCCAACCCAGGCCCAATGACATACACTGCAACAGTTCATAGGAAACAGAATGGACTAACAATAGCATCAATAAATATGTGCAGCCTGCTAGCAAAAATGGACATTCTCCAAGTCTGGGTCCAGCAGCACCAGCCTGACATTCTTGTGATAGTAGAGACCTGGCTATCACCTAGGGTGCCAGACTCTGCTATACAACTCACTGGGCAGGCTTCATTCAGATTAGACAGACTCGGTAAAAGAGGAGGTGGTTGTATTATATATGTTAAAGACCATATTCGGGGCCAAATACTTAACCCATGTGACACCAAATGTGGGTCTCACTGATGGCCATAAAAGTAATACTTGGCAAAAATGGGGAAACTCTAGCAATAGTCTTGGCCTATATCCCTCCCAAGGAACAAGCGAGCGGTTTTAATTCTGTCATCAATTACTTCTCTGAAGGGGGACCAAACACAGAGCTGATAATGGTTGGAGACTTTAATATCAATTAGGCCTCTGCTGAAGCTGTACACTACAAGGACTCATTAGCCACTCTTAACCTTGTGAAATTGGTAGACTCCCCCATTCGTTATAACAGCAGAACAGGCACAAAGTCAGTAATCAACTAGGTGGTCACAAATCGGCCAGAAAGAATATCATCCATCACGGTTCTCCCCTGCTCCCTCAGTGACCACTCCCTTGTAATCTGTAAATGGTCAAATAAGGTCCCTAAGGCACCTTCCAGGACTATTACTGCTAGACTTCTGAAGAAAGGCAAATTGGGAGCAATAAGAGCACACCTCAGCCTCCAAGACTGGAGTTTTATTGACCACAAAATAAATGTCAACACTGCCCTAGAATGCTTTATAAGCAAATTCAATGAAGTGTGCAATGTCTAGGCTCCCTACACCAAAAGAAAGATCCGTGACTATAACAGCCCTTGGATCACGATATAGCTACTAGCCCTCATGAAAAATAGAGATAACTCGTGGTACCAAGCAAGAAACTCTGATACCCAGACAGACTACCAGAACTATAGAGCTGCATGGAATAAATGCACCTGGGCTATTCGCAGGGCCAAAAACAATCACTTTAAAAATGAGCTGACAAACTCATGTGATGACAGTAGACGGTTCTGGGAGAACATCAGGTGCCTAACCAGCAAACCTAATAAAACTCCCCCCACCTTCCTGAACATTGAGGGCCAACCTACGCAGAATCACAGTAGCATAGTAAATGTCTTCAACAAAGCTTTTACTGACCTCAGTGGAGCATTGCCTCCTAGCTTCCTTCAACACCAATCAGATACTTGCATTGAATGAAACCTGGGGTCCCAATCAAACTCTCATCCGCCTTTCTACTTCAGAGCTATCACCTTTATGGAAACAAAAAAGTACTTCCTAAAAGCACTAGGTAATTCCAGAACTGGCTCTGATTAACTGGACCTAAAACTAGTTAGGCTCACCCTGGACATAACTCTCATACCCCTCACCAAAATCTTAAATCTCTCCTTGATGTCAGGGAAATTCCCACAGATCTGGAAGGTGGTGGTGGTTACCCTCATTTACAAAAGTGGTGACAGTGCCAACTCTACAAATTACCACCCAATATCTATCCTTCCTCCACTCTCCAAGTCCCTGAAGTGAATCGTGAGTGACCAACTGATGGAATATCTAGACAAGTATAATTTACAATGTCAACAACAACACGTATTTCAAAAACAACACAGTAGCACAACAGCTCTATTGGAGTTTACCATCTTTATTCATAATGCTCTAGACAGAGGGCTCTTGGTGGGAGCAACATATATTGATCTCACCAAGGCCTTTGATACTGTCAGTCACAATCTGCTCCTGGATCAGCTCTCCAATACCGGCCTCTCCCCTGCAACAGTAGCATGGTTCTGAAGCTACTGCTCTGGGAGGGTCCAAAAAAGTGAAAATCCTGGACACCTCCTCTGGCATCCTTAGTGTTAGCACAAGCATTCCTCAAGGCTCTATCCTTGGCCCTCTACTGTTTAGCCTGTTCTTAAACAACCTCCCTCATTCGGTAAACGACAAGCTACTTCTGTATGCAGATGATGCAGTCCTATACTGAAGTAATTCTGACCCCTACAAACTGGAAAAGCAAATGTAGGCCAATTTCCCTGTGGCTGAGCACTGGTTCCTGCAATCAAAGCTGCTCCTCAATTACAAAGACTATGTTATTCACATCATCACATAACAAACACCGCACTCACCAACTTTGCATTCATAACAATCAGAATACCTCCCTGGAGGTGGTTCAAACATTTAAATACCTAGGATTGACACTGGACTGCACCCTCTCATTTAACCAACACACAGACGCAGTTGCAAAGTCGTCAAATGCAAAACTAGGATTAATGTACAGACACCGAAAAGGCCTGACTTCTGAGGCACTCAGAACTGCTGTAAATAGCTCAGTCCTCTCAGTGATAGACTATGGTCTAGCAGTATATGGGGCTGCCTCCCAAAACTGCTTTGAAACGTATCAAAACAACACTAAATAAAGCATGCGTTTAGTCCTACGTGTATCCCATCTCACTCATACCTGCGAGTTGTACACTCAAACAAAATGACTCAACCTTGACAGTCACCTCCAGTATCAAGTATGCATGCTCGCCAAGAAGCCCATGTTAGGACTTACCACCCCAGGACTGCAAAGCCTCCTTAGCTGACCTAATTCCATCAGATGCACTAGGGGTACAAACAACTCAGTTCTCTGCGTCCCTTTCCGTAGATCCACACAAGGTCAATGGTCCTATAAATACTGGGCACCCTTTTGGCTTAATGAGTTTGACCTAAGCATCACAAAAGAGAATAAAATAGGCTCCTTTAAAGATAAACTCTGAGTGGCCCTCACCACAAACAGGAACTGTGACTGTGAGACCTTAACTCCCCCACACTATCCCCTCCTCTTTCCAACTACCCTCATTCAAACCTGCATCCTTGCCTCTCCTCTATTCTTGCTAACACTCCCCTAGTAGGCTCCAGGTCCCCGCCTCAGCATTTCCCCCCAGTGAGTCTAGCCCTCCTTTATGACTACACTCTTTAGCACTTTGACAAAAGAACTGCTGCCCATCAAGTTCTTGCCTCCGTGCATATAGTATTAGTTAATTATTTTACAGACTATATCATCCTATGCTCCCTACCTGATTCACTCTATATTCTGTAGAATCTCAAGTTGTTCACTTAACAACCTGTCAGCCTAGCCTGCTCTAAACTATGTGTCAGTATATTTTTACTTATCTAATCCCTGTTATTGTAATTATGTAACCTCTGTAATCTGATGAACTCATGCCTTTCTAGGCATGGAACCACCTTGTATCTGCTTATGTACTTGTAACCATTGTAAATGATGTAATGCCCATGTATTAGTATGACGTGGTACCTCTGTAAAAGAGCCTTTTTGCTCAAAGGTACTTCCTAGAAATAAATAAATAAAATATTTATGGTGCCACTGACAACACTGCTCTGCACAAAATTAAGCTATCCTTCAATAAGGCCTGCTAGCTACTTACAGGTTCCTCCCACCTTACCCATAATTGCACACTGTATTCCCTCTCTAACTTTCTAAATCTGGAGGAAAGGCTTATTAATCGATCTTGCCTTTTGACCAAAAAAAAATCACTGAGGGTTTGACTCTCCCGGTTTGTCTTCTATCATAAACCTATCTACCCCCTCCCTCTCTACCCACAGTGCTATCCACTCCACCTGCAAGTCCCCAGAGTTAGGACCTCCCTTGCACAGAGGTCATTCCGTTACCGTGCCCCATCCTGGTACAATTCCCTGCCTGTAGCTATCACCTCCCTACCAAGACTTGGGCCTTTTATAACTGCTCTCCAGAACCACCTCCTCTCCTCCCGTCTCTGTGACTGTCCTAGCTGAATCTTCCCTGGCTTTACTCCACTCAGCCTGCCTATTTTGACTATGCCCTTCGTTTGACTCATTAGACTGTATTGTTTATAGTCCACATTATTGTTTTGTCTGTATATTATCGCTAAGTACCTTGACATGGGGCCTTTGTAACCAGCCCTTAATTTGACTGTTTGCTTTATATTCTTACTGTTTAATGTGCTTCCCAATTATCTGTATTATAGTATGTTAATTTGTAAATATACCTACTTTATCCACAGCTGTAACCCCCAACAGTATGTAATGTCAAATGTTTTGTCCACCATTGTATTCCAACTACATGTATGTACAAATGTTGTTTACTTGACATGGAGCCTTAGAAATTTAGTTTTTGACTCAAAGGATTGTAAATTCTGATACTCTCAATAAATAAATAAATTTCCTAGGTTCAGGTGTTTGTTTTTGAAAAGGCATAATTTTTATGCGTGTTTTCCCCAAAACTGTTTTTGCCCAAAAGACAAAACAAAAGATAGCAGTTCTCATGACCAAAATATTGTTCTGCTTGAACATAAAAGAAAAACACATTTCCTTGTGAAACAAAAATTTGGCTTGTGAACATAAATTCTTTGTGTTTACCAGACAGCTAGCCCGATGAGCATGCTCAGCAGTGACATTTTAAAAAATTATAACCTGAGAACCGATTGATATTTTTTCAAGAAACCTTCACAAAACACACTCTTGGGCTGAGTGCCTTCTACCTTCAAAATTTTAGAATAAAATTCAAAGCCATTTTTGCTGCACTGGTGAGCAAAAAATAACAGCAAAAAAGTGCATTTTAAAGGCTTTTTTGAATTTTCAGATCCCAGAATCCTAATAAGTGCCCATTAAGAAACTTCCCAAGTCTTTCCAGTTCTTAAGAACTGGGTACCTAGGCCATGCATGCAGAATTTCATACAATTTTGTCAAATGGCGACAAAGTTATTAAGATGCAAATATCTGGGTTTAGCATTAAACAGCCTCCTCAACCCTAACTATATTTTCATTACCTTTATTTTGTCACTTTATTGTACTGTGTTATAGATATGTATAAATGTTTAACTTGTTGAATTGTAATTCAGATCATGCTTTTTATGGTACCCATTGTAAATGAGCCTTTTTGTTGCTCAATTAGGATTCTTTTACCACGTTCATGTTGTGTTACTTGAATATGAATAAAATGTTATCTATCTATCTATCTATCTATCTATCTATCTATTACCATGCACATATAGTACATATCTATCTGTCTATCTCTCTGTCTGTCTATCTATTTATCTAGCTATCTGTACTGAAGGAGCTGTAGGGTTGCACTATGAGGGTGTACACTGCAAGTGTGTTTTTAAGTGAATCTTAATTGTACATGTCCTTTTTCTAGGGGCAGACTACACGTTTGTAGGGCTTGGAAACATACCTGCATGGAGCACATCATATGACCTCTGCCTCCCATTCTGAGGAGCTGAGGCATACAAGACAGCTGCACTACAAAGGGCAGTTGGAGTAGCCCTTTAGCGCTCTCCTACAGTTGACTGGGTTGCCTTTTTAAAGGCAGTCCATGGATGTTGTCATTAATTGTCAGGCTGGGGAAGAGTGTACAGTTGCTAGGCAACCAGGGTCAGCAGGGCAAACATCACTTCCACCCTGAAGTGTACTTAACTGACGCCTCAGCAAGTGGCTGGGCAGTACTGAAGGAGCTGCAGGGTTGCACTATGAGGGTGTTTCCTGCAAGTGTGTTTTTGAGTTGTCAGTGTCAGTGACTCAGCAGATTGCACACTTGCCTCTGAGGCCAGAAGATCAGAATACTGTGGGTTCTAACCCTACACCAGGCACTTATGAACATACGAAATTTGCCAGCAGATAAAGGCCTAGAGGTCTATTAAGTCTGCTCGAATGTGCAGCTAGCACCCCCTTATTCTGCAACTGCCCCTCCCTTCCACGCTTCCCCTTCATTGACCCTCCCCCTTGTCCTGTCCCATCCCCTTTTGAAGCAGTCCACAGTTCTACTGGATACCATTTCTGCAGGTAATGCATTCCACCCAGCCACCACCCTCTCTGTAAAAAAGTGTCTCCTCATCTCCATCCTGAACCTTCCTCCCTCCAGTCTCATATCATGGCCCTTGGTGTCCCTCTCCTCCCTTATTCTGAGCAGCCCCTCTGTACCTGTCTTGTTTATTCCTTTCATGTACTTAAAGGTTTCAATCATGTCCCCCCATCCCTCCTCTCCTCCAGTGAGTACATGTTCAACTCCCTCAGCCTCCTCTAGTATGATAAGTCCCCCAACCCCTTGATCATCTTTGTCACCCTGCGCTGCACCCCTCCAGTAACTTTATGTCTCTCTTCAGATATGGGTGCCAATACTGCACGCAGTACTCCAGGTGCGGTCTAACTAATGACCTGTACAGTGGCAGAATCACCTCCTCCCTCCTCGAGGAGTTACCCCTTGCAATACAACCCAGCATTTTGTTGGCCTTTGTAGCTGCCTTCCTACATTGCGCCGAAGTTGTTCATTGACACTGTAATGAGCACCCCCAGATCATTCTTCTTCTGTCTGGGCTAGCTGCACTCCCCAGCTGGTAACTCTTCCTTGGGTTCTTCATCCCAAAATGCAGCACCTCTGCATCTTTTGGCATTAAGCCCAGTTGCCAGGTGTCTGACCAGGTTTCAAGCTTTTCCAGATCATCCTGCAACCCCTGCCATCCCCCTAGGTCATCCACCACTGCTCCTACCTTGGTATCATCAGCAAACAGACTGATCTTGCTCTTGATGTCCAACGATATGTCTGCAATGAATATCCCAAATAACACTGGCCCCAACACTGAGCCCTGTGGAACACTGCTCATCATTACCTTTGGGTGTGAGAGCTCCCCACCCACCACCACCCTCTGTTGCCTTCCCTGAAGCCAGTTCCCTACCCATCTCACCAGCTTTGCACCTGCCCCTGTGCCTACTAACTTCTTTCCCAGCCTTCCATGCAGGACCAAGTCAAATGCCTTACTAAAGTCCAGATACAGGACATCCACTGCATGGCCCCTGTTCAGTTGCTTAGTTACCCAGTCATAGAACTCCACCAGGTTGGTTTGGCAGGATCTGCTCCATATGAAGCCATGTTGTCTGCTGTCCTGTAGTCCTTTGGCCTCTAGGAGGGCCACCATCCTCTCCTTCAGGATAGTCTCCATTAGCTTACCCATAATGGATGTGAGACTCACTGGTCTGTAGTTTCCTGGTTCATCCTTGGGGTCACTCTTGTGGAGGGGCACCACATGAGCCATCCTCCAATCCTGAGGTACATACCCTGAATGTAGTGAGGCATTAAATAGGTCTGCCAAAGGTCCTGCAAGGACCTCTGCCAGCTCCTTCAGTATCATGGGGTGGATGCCATCTGGGCCTAGTGCCTTATCTACCCTCAGTGCCTTCAAACCCTCCCAAACTCTGCCCTCCATAATTTTCCCATCTGTCACCCCCTCCCCCCTGTTTTTCCATTTCTCCCCCTTAGGTGTCACCCCCTCTTCTCTTTAGTAAATACTGAGCAGAAGTACTCATTTAGTGCTTCTGCCTTATCGCACCCTGCTTCCACCCAACCCCCCTCCTTCCTAATCCTTACTATGTGGTCCTTACAGCTCCTTTTCTCCCTGATGTACCTAAAGAAGTCTTTCTCCTCCTTCTTAATGCCTTGTGCCAGCCTGAGTTTCGTAGATGCTCTGGCTCCCTTTACTGCCCTTGTCACCTCCTTTGATTCCATCAAGAACTCCTCCCTGTCCTCCCCACTCCCTGTTTTCTTGTACTTCCTAAAGGCAGCTCTTTTCCTCCTTACCTTTTCCATGACCTCCTTGCTCAACCAGCTCGGTTTCTTAGCCCTAGCTTTCTTGCTCTGGGCCTTGCAGCAGGTTTTGGTTACCTCCATTATCCCCAGCTTTATGAGCTCCTACCTCTGGTTAGTGTTCATACTAGATTGAATTCTGGCCAGGTACCCTTTTACCACTTTTTCCATCCTCCCAAAGTTGGCCCTCCTGAAGTCCAGCACTCTTGTGCCAGATTCCACTCCTTCCTTGCCCATATCCAATGTGAGCCATACTTAGTGATGATCACTCCCCCTGACAGCGGTTCCTCCACCATAAGTTCTCTCACAAAGTCCCCATTTGCCAGCACAAGGTCAAGGGTTTTCCCTAACCTGGTTGGTACACTGACCATTTGTAGCAGGAAGCTGTCCTGGAAGGCATCCAGCAGTACCTGCTCCCTTCTGTTCCTGGTTGTTGGGGTACTCCAGTCCATTCCTGGCATGTTGAAGTCCCCCACAATCACCACACTACCCTTCTCTCAGGTCCTCCTGATCTGTCCCACTAGTTCCCTGTCTAACTCCTCCATCTGAGATGGCAGCCTGTACATCACTCCCATTCTAAGAATCCTATTATTGGAATCCTGGATTTGCATCCAAAGTGATTCCGTACTACCCTCCTCCCCTTCCTCCCTTACACACTTCAGTTCTTCCTTCACATATAGTGCCACACCTTCTCCTGTCTCAATCATCCTGTCCCTACAAAATAACATGTACCCTAGAACAGACAGGTCCCAGTCATTGTATTGGGTGGCCCATGTTTCTGTGATGGCTGCAATGTCCACCTCTCCCTCTGCCATGAGCACCTGTAACTCTGCAGTTTTCCTCCCAAGTCTCCTAGCATTAAGGGAAACCACCTTCCACCCTCCCCCCCATCCTGCCCTCCTTTACTAGCATCACCAGTAGTACTTGCCATTTGTTCTTTGTCACTGTTATTGGGGGTAAGATCATATGGTTTCCCAACCTGTGGCGTCTGCATGTCTCTTGCCCAATTGCCACCCCCGTTCCTAGTTTAAATTCCCTACTTCCTCTATGTACTCCTCCATCCTCTGTTTCAACACTTTCTTTCCCTCCTCACTCAAGTGTAGTCTGTCCTTGGCTTAGAGACTACTATCCTCCCAGGTCCCTCCCCACCCCCCAAACAGCCCATACCCTTTAGCACAACACCAGGTCCTTAGCCATCTGATAAATTCCTCTATTCTCAGCTTTCTTGTTGCGCTTGCCTTGGGCACTGGAAGTATCTCTGAAAAAGTTACTGCCCCCTCACATAATTGTCCAAGTTCCTCAAACCTCCTCTGGACTATATCTACTGTCTTGTCAGCCAGGTCATTCGTCCCAAGATGTATAATTGAATGAGGCTTGTCCCTACCCCTTCTAGCATATTTCAGGACAGATTGTCCCACCCTTTCCGCTGTCATTCCTGGCATGGCCTCCACCCAAATGCAACTATGCCTCTCCCCCTTGCTACCCCACCTGACTCCTCTTAGTATTGAGTCCCTCAGCACTAAAATTCCAGCACTCTTACTCCCTGCTTGCTTCCATTCATCTCCCTCTCTCCTTTCTGGCTCCTCTTCTTCCTCCTGCACATTATTTCCCCCTTTTGCCCCTGTTGCAATTCTCCCAGCAGAACTTCCCTCTGCTCGGGTTTGGTCCAGGCATTTATCAATTACTCCTCTTAATTTCATCATTTCCCTCCTCCATCTTCTTCCTCTCTAGCAGTGCAAAACTATTTTCTGAAGACCCTTCACAAATGCCCACTTCCTCTCTCTTCATAGTAACCTCTTCTCTCCTTTCCACTCCATGACTTTTGCCACTTCTTTGCCTCCCCTCACAAGTCCCTATCTCCTCCTTCCATTTGTCTTTTGTCTCCTGACCTGGTTTCCCTGGCAATCATTCTTCCTGGCATGGGCCCTCTTGTCTCTGCTTCCCTTCTTCTGACCCTCTCCTCACCACTGTTGGCTTAAATTGCCCTCCCTGATCTCCCATTCTTCCTCCCTCCAGTATTGGGCTAAACGCAGCCCCAAGTCTGCCTTGCCTGTCTAAGTTCCTCCTGCAGACCCTCAATCTCCTTTCTAAGTTTCTCTATGTGGTTGCACACTAAACATCCTCCTACACTCCAGGCAATTTTTAGAAAGATTGGTGCACCACAGTTGTTGCAGCCTACCACCCTACCCATTGCTGTTGTTGCCCACCAGTGACCCCCCACCCTTCCAGATGCTGGGTAACAAACAGTCCCCCAATTCTCCCCTCTCCCTCTTCTATCAGTGCAAAACATTATTTTCTTAATTTCTCTTACCCCCTTTGTTGTACACATTTAGATAGATTGAGCAACTGTTTTTTATATTGCTAACCTTCCTATCCACACTCAAAAAGAGACTTTATGTAGCTATCGCACAACCTTCTTCAAACTCCTACTCCTCCTTTCCACAGTGCAATAACAATGCAAAGAAGTAACAATGAAAGCTCCTAGATTTGCAGTTACTTCCCTTCCAGTGAGATAGCGGTCACCTCTTCACTCGCTGCTGTTCCATTCCTGGATGTATGCTTCTGCTATTACAGGTGCACATCCTTTTCCCATTTGAGGAAGTGATGTCAGAACCCCTGATATAAAGGAAATCACGGACCTGAGGTGGGACCAACCCAAGTCTTCCAGAAACAATCAGGTAGCTGAGGCCCCTGGTCAGACCATTAGCATCCTTCCCCCACTCTGCGCTAAACTTTGCAGCTAGTGAAACCAGCAAAAATGAATCACAGTTCTACTCAAAGCCCTCAAAATAGGTTTGCTACCAAAAGAAACAGGTCTCCAATTCAAACAGCTTCACCAACAACGCATCAAAATAGGCTTGAAATTAGAAGATATAGGTCTCTGATTCAAAGAAACAGCCCCTGTTAAATCACACCAAATAGGTTTTAAATCAGAAGAAATAGGCCTCTACAAATGCGGCCTGCTACACAGTGAAACATCAAACAAATAAGCCCACTTATAGCCACCAAAACAGTTTTCAAAATTCCAACAGCCCCAAAATAATACCCTGCTTGCCCCTTAGAAGTAGAAAGAAAGAAAAGAAATAACCTTCAACCAAGTAAAATCCAAACAATGTAAAAACAGCAAGAAGCTACTGTACTGTAAAGGATCTGATCCTTTCCCTTCCAGTTCCTTCTGACAGACAGTGTCAGTGACTCAGCAGATTGCACACTTGCCTCTGAGGCCAGAAGATCAGAAGACTGTGGGTTCTATCCCTACACCAGGCACTTGGGTTAAATCCCAATACTGACACTGTAGAGCAGCATGAGGGGGGTGCTGCACTCCCGAAGTGCCATCTTTCAGATGAGACATTAAACTGAGGTCCCAGCTGCCTGTTCTGGTGGTAGTTCAGGTTGATGTTAAAGATCTCATGGCTCTTCTCGAAAAGAGTAGGGGAATTTTTTTATTAGGAAAACAAAACAACACAAATTAAATCCCTACAGTTTTACATACATAAACATAATATCATTGTCTCACCATCATTCTCAGAAGAGTTTATAATTCATTAAATTAATTTTTATAAAAAATTACATACATATTATCCCGTTTCTCCCTTTGTTTAACCTTTATTTACAATCACCCAAAATAAATCAAGATATCCATGAGATAGGCTTCCAGAAATTTAAGCATTTTCATCTGTCTGAAGTTTGGAAGTCATGAATTTTTACCTTCTGTAATGTGGACTCAGTCTGTTTTATAATGACCAAGTTTGGAGTATTAGTATACTGTAATGAGTACTGGCTTCTGGCCTGCCACATATAAAACTTAATACAAGAGAATATTACATTTAGTGTACTGGGGTGATATTTATGTAAGAACCCTCCCATATTCAGCTAGAATCAGACTTTCATATTTTAGACATCTGACTGGAGCCCATTGCCACCTGGTGGCCAAAAAAGCCCTAAACTGGACTGCAAAAGCACAAGTAAAGAAAAAGTGTTCCTGGGATTCTTCCGACCCATTACACTCTTGTCTAATACATTGTCTTACATCTAAAGGTTTGTGTTTTAGGTTCCCTTTAACTCTGAGTTTCCCATGACAACAAAGACATGCAACTGCTCATGTTTTTTCAGCTATTCTTTTGTCCATGAGCATTTTTAGAGTAGAGGGCATTTTAGTTGGCGAACTCCTCAGAAAATCTGCCTGTCTGGCTGCATTGTTATATAAGATTTCACTATACAATTGCTTTCTATGTAACCTCTGCATGGTCTGTTTCTCTAGTTTCCATAATCTCATTTTTTTTTTTTTTACAGAATTACAGAGGGGTTGGCGAACGGGTATCTGAAGGCCTGATGTAATCTTTGGGGGTTCCTGAACCCATTTCTCTATTTATGGCCTAAATAAACCCTCTGTCCATTTTTCCCAGGGATGTGGAGACTCCCTCCTTTCTATCTGAAGGGATGATTATATATAAAAAGTGTGATAAAACACTAAAGGGTTTAACCATTCCTAAACTGCCTTTTTTATGGGCAAATATGTAAAGTCCCTCTTTACAGGGTTCAAACGACTCCCCCATAGAATTTGAAAAAGCAATTAAATATTCTGGTCTCTAAATGTGAGGGGAGAGAAAAGATATGGCTCACGTATAAAAAAATTGTGTATCAAGATTTTTTTTATAATTCCTATTCTTTTCTTCTTTGAGAAAGCCGAGGATTTCCAGAGCTCTACTTTCTTTTCCCCTAACTCTATTTTTTCTTCCCAGTCTAATTGTGCTAAGTTTCCAGAACCAAATTTAAGCCCTAAGATCTTTGTTGGTGTATCTGAAATCTTAATGTCCCCTACTCTTTGTAGGGTAGTACTCATATTCCCCAATAGTATGCCTACACTTAAGTGGTAATTAATTTCTTCCCCTGAAATAGTGGAGTGTCTCTCAAATACATATAGTGCCCTAATTCCTGATTCAGCATTTTGCACCAATAGTCAGATATTATCTGCATATGCTGTGATTTTTTGAGGTAAAATATTGGAAGAAGAAGTTAGGTCTAATATACTATTTTCCCCGAATATACTTCTAATGACTTGGTCCATGGCAAATGTGTACAGTAAAGGACTAATGGGACAACCCTGCCTAACACCCCTTTTCCGTGTGACAGAGGTACCTAGCATACCATTAACTGCAGGTGTTATCTGTCCCTCCTTATATAAAATTGTACTCCTTTAATAAAGGCAACTGGTGACACATACTTTGTTAATATCTGGAAAATGAAATCATGCTACACTAGAGATGCAGCGAATTATAAATCTGCCCGTGAAGTAGATGCAAAGTGACCACTTCGCATCCATGGAGCACAATGCGAAGTGGACCCTGTAAAGTGCTCACTTCGTGTTATCATCACCACTTCATGTTCTCATTATGTCTTAACGCGAAGTAAGGCAAAGTGAGAAGAAAATAGGCACATCACATGGCCTGCAGTACTGTAAGTCACATGCTTTAGCCAGGCAGGAAGGACGTGAGTCAGAGAAGCAGTTTCTACTTTCTCCTTTGCATTTGTACAGGAGAAAGCAAAATTTGAGAGGAGAGAGTTTGCTTGGCTTTCTGAGTCGTTTCTTGTTACATGTTTATTTCAAACAGCTTTTTAAAAGCTATTTTATTTAGTGTTTTTATTGTGTTAGTGTTTTTTTGTTAGTGAATTTTTTTGTATAAGTTTTGTTTTTGTTTTGTGTGTGTGAGACTGACTGTGTGTGGGTGTGTGTGTGTGTACATGTGTGTGTGTGTCGTTCCATGGACCCAGGAGGATGGAGGGTCAGGTTGGAGTCGGGGAAGGTGAGTCACTGGCATGTGGGAGCATTAGGAGGGGAGGAGTGTGGACCCATGGGGGGCGATCGTGTTATGTTGGACCACTCCAGACTCCTGGCCAGTGTTGCTTCCCCTGCGGAAGCAATAGGAGCAGCAGCAGCACCAATGCCACCCATGACTGTTGCTCGTCCACCTTCTCCACCACCACCACTAGCAAAAGCTGTTGGGGCTCCAGCAGCACCTCCTCCACCACCTCCACAGCCACAGGAGGTGGTCCGAGCAATAGTGGGTGGTGGTGGGCTCATGGCCACGAAGTGCATACTGTGTCTGGTCCCCCCCCCACAGCTCCCCAGAGTGGGAGCTTTTTAATTGTGTGGGGAGAGACAGCACAGTGGTGCAGTGCCATGTATGTGGTGTGTTGGTGTGCCATGGTTCCCCTGGGACACATTTGGGGACCGGTGGCCAGAGCACCCAGATGATGAATCACCACAGGGCAGAGTGGCAGGCTGCCATGGAAGGGGCCATGCGTCCACCTGCTGGCCCTTCTGTGGCAGTGGCTGAGGGTGCAGCTGGTGTGGGAGATGTGCCTCGCAGCAGTCACCACCGCAGCAGGAGGAGGAGGAGGAGGAGGGCTACATTAGGTGCTCCACCACTACCACCACCACCAGCACCACCCTGTCCACCACCAGCCCCACTACCTGGATTACCCACTGCAGTGGACCCCAGTACAGTCCCTTTTAGCCAGTCTGACCTCCTCCTGGTGTGGGCAGCACTGGAGGAAAACAACAAGCAACAGGTTACCAGAGCAACAGGTTACCAGAGTGGAAGTACAGTAGCAGCAAATACTTTCAGTGCTGCACCTGCTGCTAGACCACCACGGCATCCCACAGCCATAGTAAGTCCAGATATTGTTTTCTGCCCCCCCACACCCACTCCTACCCCTCTGACCCAACCCCACTACTGTGTTGTACTTTAGTTGTGTGTTTTTTGTTTGTTATTATTAAATTATACACATTTTCCCTTCCAGGGGAATCTTTCTTGCACCACATAGTGCAATATATTTTTTGAAAACAATGCATAAATACATCACAGTGAGTCATGTGACAGAGGCATTCCCATTCTGAAAATCTGCCCACATTCTGCCTCCCTTTTCAGCAACATTAGGACATGATGGCAGGGAGAGCACGTGTGCGTGCTCCTTGCAGTGAATATCGGAATGTGCAGGTTTGTGAATATTTCTTTATGTTAATGCTCAGTTTGTTGTGAAATGTATGGCCATGTTTCCAGAAACAAGAGCCTTGGTAGTGGAAACATCCCACATTTCACCACAGAGTGAACCTTATAACATTAGGAAACATTACTTGGGATAGCTGCTGGACATTCAGTATAGTAGAGCATGCACCTGCGCTCCCCCTGCCATCACATCTTTACATTGCTGAGGAAGTGTGGCACAAACGTGGGTTGCTTTTCAGATTGTTAATTCCTCCATCATGTGACTCACTGTAATGAAATTATGGGTGGTTTTCACAGACATATATTGCACTCTGTGGAGCAAGAAATATTCCAGTGGTAGTATGCCCCCACATATTAGTTTATGTGCATCACCATAACTATGTAATGTGGTGACTGTCTGTAAAGCAGCAGCGAAACAATCTGTTGATAACTCTGACCTATATTTTTTAATGCTATGTTACAACTTCCTTTACTTACATCCTGACTGACTGGCTGCAATGATATGAACATTCGCAATAGTTGAGTGTGCTGTACTACCTTTTATCATGTGTGAAATAATGAAAGGAGCATTCCTTTTAAATTGGTGCTGCTGACAGTGAGTGTGACCAGGTCTTTGTCATTGTTTTCTTCTGCTTTTCTCCATCACATCGGTTAGTTGTTATATATCACTTCTGTTGTTTACCAACAGTTATCAGTCAGTGTTTTATATGACACCACAGAACAATAGTTATTGAAAAGCAGCTGCAAATAAATACAAAGGTGGTCGGAACAATATTGGAAGATGTCCTCATTTTGTTTTCATACATGAAAAAAAGTAGGAGTAAGAGAAGCAGACATAAATTGTGAGAAGAATGGCATCATTCAAGTCACGGACGACTTGCACATAAGTAGTGGTTGCTATGGCAATTTAAAGTAGCATAAAAAAGTACAGTTCAGAACTGTGAGGACATTCTTGCAATGCTGCTTTAATTGTAAAAATGTCACTATGACATCATGACTATAAGCTCACAGCAACAATCACAGAACACACAAAAGTGGCACAGAGTCCCCAGATTTTTTTCTGCAGGCCCACAATGTGTCCTCCTTGTGTACAGAAAATTGACAAGTGGTAACGAAGTGAAAAGAGGCTGTTTCAGCACATACAAAGTCCCCCAGAATTAATGGCACACTCAGTCATGTGCGCAGTGGTGCCACAGAGTCCCCAGATTTTTTCTGCAAGCCCACAATGCATCCTCCTTGTGTGCAGAAAATTGACAAGTGGTAACAAAGTGAAAAGAGGCTGTTTCAGCACATACAAAGTCACACAGAATTAATGGCACACTCAGTCATGTGCGCAGTGGCAGCACGGAGTCCCCAGATTTTTTCAGCAGGCCCACAATGCATCCTCCTTGTGTGCAGAAAATTGACAAGTGGTAACGAAATGAAAAGAGACTGTTTCAGCACATACCCCATCCCCAGTATAAAATGATGACTGTGAGGTTCATGTTGCTGGTCCAATGTGTTGTGTGAGATGATTCCACCAAATGAAATGTGATCATCCAAACTGGATTGAAAGGTGCCCTTTGGATGTTCACTAATAGTAGCCTTGGTGAGTAGATATTTATATAGATATATGGTTGTGTATTTTGTAGGGGATGATGAGGGGGGTTAAACTTGACATGGACATGTACTCATGCTATTGTTCTGCATCACACAGGTGATTCCAAACTGTTGCTGTGCACATTCCAGAGCTCAATGAGAATTTTTTGCACTTAAGTGAAACGGATAACTCTCAAGCACATGAAGGTAAGTATTTCTTCTTTTGGGGGTGGGGAATCATATTTTCAGCTTTGTCTGTAATGGTTTCTTATTTTTTACTTCTTCACAGATTTCATCAGCATCCTCTCGAGTCGGTTGTTGATGATGGTCATGAATCATCTAATGAAATGAGTTCTGTGTGTTGCATGTGTGCCCAAGCTCAGGTGGGGAGAATTGTGCCCTGATGTTGAATAACTTTTTGGATAAGGCCACTCTGACAGAATAACAAAGCATCAGCTAATTTTCCTAAAAAAAAAAAAGAAATGAATGACTTTTTAAAAGTTACAACTTTGTTGTTATATATTTCCTCCTAGTTCTCAAATCTCAATCCCTATTGTCGATTACATTTCAGAGACACATCTTGTCAACTTCTAAGACAACCTGCTGTGTACAATATTTGCAGCAGTCTTTACAAAACAATGAAACAGATGAAATAAAATCTTCATACTTACCAGAATGGATTCACATGGACATTACATCGGTTCCTCTGTACAGTATAGCTATAGCATCTTTCCTAATGAAGTAATAGCAATGGAGCCTATTTTTGTTCTCCTGTAAAGAAACAAAAGAAGTGTACTGTATGTCTTTTGCCACTGTAGCTCCTGAATAGCTACAGAAAACAAAACAGACAACTTAGGATGTGAGGCAGCATAACAAACATGAGTGCAGCATACTCAATTTATGGTTTAAATATTAAGAAGCTGGTGCGTGGTGGACTGGTCAGACTGGTGGTCCGTGGGGGCATGGTGGCAGCAGACTTGGATAACATCACTCCGGTGGTAGTTTTGGTAGTGCCATGTATGTGGTGTGTTGGTGTGCCATGGTTCCCCTAGGACATTTGAGACCAGTGGCCAGAGCACCCAGATGATGAATCACCAGGGCAGAGTGGCAGCTGCCATGGAGGGAACATCGTCCACCTGCTGGCCTTCTGTGGCAGTGGCTGAGATGCAGCTGGTGTGGGAGATGTGCTGGCAGTCACCACGCAGCAGGAGGAGGAGGAGGAGGGCTACATTAGGTGCTCCACCACTACCACCACCAGCACCACCTGTCACCACGCCTACCTGGATTACCCACAGTGGACCAGTACAGTCCCTTTTAGCCAGTCAGCCTCCTCCTGGGTGGGGCAGCACTGGAGAAAACAACAAGCAACAGTTACCAGGCAACAGGTTACAGGTGGAGTACAGCAGCAAATACTTTCAGTGCTGCCTGCTGCTAGACCACCACGGCATCCACAGCCATAAGCAAGTCAGATATTGTTTCTGCCCCCACACCTCCTACCTCTGCCAACCCCACTACTGTGCCACTTTAGTTGTGTGTTTTTGTTTATTATTAAATTATACATTTCCTTCAGAAATCTTTCTTACCACATAGTGCAATATATTTTTAAAACAATGCATAAATACATCACAGTGAGTCATGTAACAGAGGCATTCCATTCTGAAAATCTGCCCACATTCTGCCTCCTTTTCAAAAACATTAGGACATGATGGCAGGAGAGCACGTGTGATGCTCACTTGCAGTGAATATCGAATGTGCAGGTTTGTGAATATTTCTTTATGTTAATGCTCAGTTTGTTGAGAAATGTATGGCCATGTTTCCAGAAACAAGAGCCTTGGTAGTGGAAACATCCACATTTCACCAAGAGAACATATAACATTAGGAAACGTACTTGGGATAGCTGCTGGACATTCGGTATAGTGAAACACCTGCGCTCCCCTGCCATACATCTTTACATTTGCTGAGGAAGTGTGCCATGGCACAAGCGTGGGTTGCTTTTCAGATTGTTAATTCCTCCATCGTATGACTCACTGTAATGAGGTATGGGTGGTTTTCACAGACATATATTACTCTGTGGAGCAAGAAATATTCCAGTGGTAGTATGCCCCCACACATAGTTTATGTGCATCACCATAACTATGTAATGTGGTGACTGTCTGTAAAAGCAGCAAGAACAATCTGTTGATAACTCTGACTATATTTTTAATGCTATGTTACAACTTCCTTTACTTGTCGACTGACTAGCTGCAATGATATGAACATTCGCAATAGTTAGTGTGCTGTACTACCTTTTATCATATTGTGAAATAATGAAGGAGCATTCCTTTTAAATTGGTGCTACTGACAGTGAGTGTGACCAGGTCTTTGTCATTGTTTCTTCTGCTTTTCTCCATCATCGGTTGGTTAGTTATATATCACTTCTGTTGTTTACCAACAGTTATCAGTCAGTGTTTTATATGACACCACAGAACAATAGTTATTGAAAAGCAGCTGCAAATAAATACAAAGGTGGTCAAACAACAATGGAAGATGTCCTCATTTTGTTTTCGCCATGAAAAAAGTAGGAGTAAGAGAAGCAGACATAAATTGTGAGAAGAATGGCATCATTCAAGTCACGGACGACTTGCACATAAGTAGTGGATTGCTATGGCAATTAAATAGCATAAAAGTACAGTTCAGAACTGTGAGGACATTCTTGCAATGCCTGCTTTAATTGTAAAAATGTCACTATGACATCATGACTATAAGCTCACAGCAACAATCACAGAACACACAAATGGCACAGAGTCCCAGATTTTTTTCTGCAGGCCCACAATGTGTCCTCCTTGTGTACAGAAAATTGACAAGTGGTAACGAAGTGAAAAGAGGCTGTTTCAGCACATACAAAGTCCCCCAGAATTAATGGCACACTCAGTCAGTAAGGCAGTGGTGCCATAGAGTCCCCAATTTTTCTGCAAGCCCACAATGCCTCGCGTGTGCAGAAAATTGACAAGTGGTAACAGTGAAAAGGCTGTTTCAGCACATACAAAGTCACACAGAATTAATAGCACTCAGTCATGTGCGCAGTGGCAACTGCAGGTCCCAGATTTTTCAGCAGGCCCACAATGCATCCTCCTTGTGTGCAGAAAATTGACAAGTGGTAACGAAATGAAAGAGACTGTTTCAGCAATACCCCATCCCAGTATAAAATGATGACTGTGAGGTTCATGTTGCTGGTCCAATGTGTTGATGAGATGAGATTCCACCAAATGAATGTGATCATCAAACTGGATTGAAAGGTGCCCTTTGGATGTTCACTAATAGTAGCCTTGGTGAGTAGATAGTTATATAGATATATGGTTGTGTATTTTGTAGGGGATGATGAGGGGGTTAAACTTGACATGGACATGTACTCATGCTATTGTTCTGCATCACACAGGTGATTCCAAACTGTTGCTGTGCACATTCCAGAGCTCAATGAGAATTTTTTGCACTTAAGTGGAAACGGATAACTCTCAAGCACATGAAGGTAAGTATTTCTTCTTTTGGGGGGGTTGGGGGAATCATATTTTCAGTTTTGTCTGTAATGGTTTCTTATTTTTTTACTTCTTCACAGATTTCATCAGCATCCTTCTGGAGTCCGGTTGTTGATGATGGTCATGGTCATCTAATGAAATGAGTTCTGTGTGTTGCATGTGTGCCCAAGCTCAGGTCGGGGGAAGGGTGTGCCTGATGTTGAATAACTTTTTTGGATAAGGCCACTCTGACAGAATAACAAAGCATCGCTAATTTTCCTAAAAAAAAAAAAAGAAATGAATGACTTTTTAAAAGTTACAACTTTGTTGTTATATGTTCCTCCCTGGTTCTCAAATCTCAATCCCTATTGTCAAGTTACATTTCAGAGACACATCTTGTCAACTTCTAAGACAACCTGCTGTGTGCAATATTTGCAGCAGTCTTTACAAAGCAATGAAACAGATGAAATAAAATCTTCATACTTACCAGAATGGATTTCACATGGACATTACATCGGTTCCTCTCTGTACAGTATAGCTATAGCATCTTTCCTAATGAGTAATAGCAATGGAGCCTGTTTTTGTTCTCCTGTAAAAGAAACAAAAGAAGTGTACTGTATGTCTTTTGCCACTGTGGCTCTGAATAGCTACAGAAAACAAAACAGACAACTTAAGGATGTGAGGCAGCATAACAAACATGAGTGCACATACTCAATTTATGGTTTAAATATTAAGAAGCTGGTCGTGGTGGACTGGTGGACTGGTGGTCCGTGGGGGGCATGGTGGCAGCAGACTTGGATAACATCACTCCCGGTGGTAGTTTTGGTGGTGGTCCATGGGGGGCAGACAGACTCAGGGTGGCAGCAGACTTGGATAACATTAGTCCCGGTGGTGATGGTGTTCTGTGGGGGGCAGACAGAATCATGGTGGCAGCAGACTTGGATAACATCAGTAGTGGTGGTGGTGGTCTGGGGTGGGGGGGCACACCGCCTTTTAAATACTGCAGTTAAAACCTGCCAACATTAACCAAATCATCATCCTCATAAAGAAAACTGCCCTTACAGACATCAATGTCTGAAGTCTGACCACTGGGAAATTCTTTCTCCATTGTGTCATCATCTATGTCAGTGGTGGGCCATTTCAGGCAGCTATTGCCAGTGCCACCAGGATGCTCCATTTCCACATCAGCAAGACCACCATGACTAGGCCGGGGTATGAATACTGAGGTTGCAGTCTGCGCTGGTATGGGCCTCTCATTCATTTTAATGAATGTTAGCAAACTAACATTTGTAGGAGACAGGTTTGTCCGATGATCCCTGACTATTGCCTGCTGAGCTGAATACCCTCAACACTTACACTGGAAGGGTGGGCATGTAGGGTACTTCAGTGCCACTGCAGTCAGCTCTGGCCATTCACTGACCTTTCCACTCCAGTACAAAAGAGGATCTTCACTTATTGTCAGATGCCTATTTTCAGACAAATATGACTCAACCATTCTCTGTGCCGCACTAAGTTCAATTGCTGATGCATCAGCCTGTTCCCCAGAATCATTGATTTCACAAATACCCACTTGGGACAAAGTCTCCCAAAGCGGGTTGACGCCAACCACTTTGGATGACAGACCACCAGGAACTACAGTCCCCTTACCCTTGCATGATATGCTTGCTGGTCCTCCAGCTACACCTTCAGCTGGATTATGCAGCTGAGGTTTGCAAACTTTGGCATGTGACTTCTGTGCCCTATGAACCAAGTGAACCAGTTGACCACTAATATTTTTTACCTGTTCAGGCCCTCCCTCCAGTACTGATGCAATTCCACATTTTATCGTGGGTCCAGCATTGTTGCCATGGCAAAGTTGTCACTATGCTGAATGCTCACAGCATGATGATTCTGTTCGAATACTGTCAGCATGTGTTGCAGCAACATACTGCTACCACCGTCTCCGACAACATCAAGGCTATGTTGTACATTCACCAACGTCTGCCTCAGCATCCGCAGCAGTGGAATTGATTGGCTAATGGAGGCAGACTAGCCACTCACTGCCTGTGTGGCATGTTCAAAAGGCCACAGAGTCCATGAGGTGCCACTGTTCAGTCGTCATAGACATGCAGGCCCCAGAACTGTCACAGCTAGTGTGTGTAGCAAGATATTCTGAGATGGCTTTGTATTGTTAATACAACCTCTCTGCCATGTATAACGTGGAGTTCCATCGGGTGACAACTTCCAGCTTCAAGCGGTGCTGAAGCAGGCTGTTTTGTATCTGCAACTGCCGCAGCTGGTCACAGGCCTTTCCAGATCTTGAAAAGTGAGATCAGATACATCGTGCAATGGTCAGCATTTCCTTTATGTCAGAGTGCTGCAGAAACTCCTGAACCACAAGATTTGAACAGTGGGCCATGCATAGAACACAAAAAAAAAACACCATTCGTGATGCATTTCACCACATTTGACCCACTGTCACTTGCTATGAACCCAGCTCTCAGGGACAAAGGGTGTAGCCATCTATCAATTTCAGTCAGTACCACATCCAACATGTTCTCACCAGTGTGTAAACAGGTCACACTGCCCACAGCAACTGTTACATGCTGGCAAATTCCAGGAAGATTGCTAGATCGACAATCCACCTTCCTGCACCGATTATTCACACTACCAGCATCACAAACAACCCCCTGTCCCTGCGCCCAGTGTGTAGTTATACACAGATATGAACTCCCCGCTGTTCTGCCACTTGTCCACATATCCATACTTAAACGGATGAATGGAGAGGAGGAATGTTGAAGGGCATGTCTTACTGAGTCTGAGACAGTGTGAAACAACTCGGGAACAGCACGGGTAGAATGTTTGTCCTGGATTGGACTTTTCATTTTGGACAGACACATGCAGCAAACCACCAGAACCCAGAATTTTCCACAAAGGAGAAGGGCAAAAGATCGATTGGCAGCATTTCCGCAACAGCAGCATTAAGTTCACATGACACTGTATGGTTGGAGGGGGGACTTCAGCTTATGCGCAAAAACACTCTGTAACATGGGCTGACTTAAACATTTTACACAGGGTGTGTTGATCACAAATGGTTGTGCTCTGTGATGAATGGCATTGGCAGGGGGTGGAGTGTGGACATTTGATGAAGACGGTTGCACAGGTGATGATGACAAACCCAGAAATGATGTTATTTTTCAAGATTTGCCAACCAGGGTTGATGTACCACTTGCACTAGACATACTGCATTCACCACCACCACCATCACCACCACCACAAAAACTGCTACTCTCAACAGCCCTGGACAACATTTCAAAGTCATTATGGTCCTCCACCTCATCATGCCTGTAGTAATCCTCTGCTCATATTATCGCACTACTGCACATGTTTAATTTCCTACTGGGCTTAACAGTCATGGAAGGAGATAACATGCTGGCTATGGTTGCCGGTGATATGGGTGAATTCCCCAGTGTGGTATTAGCTGTCAGCTTGTGCTGGGTCCACAGAGCCAAGTGCCTATTTTTAAGATGCATGTGCTATCCTCCTGTCCCAAGATGGCTCCCCTTTTTACCTCGGCTCACACACACATGGCAAACCTGGCAGATTGTAACTGAATCATCATTTGCATCTTGAACAAAAAAATCCCAAACAAGGGACTGTGATGCTTTGTTTTCAACATGTCCATGATGATGTGGCTTATTTAAGTCTGTTATTTTAAGCACTGAAGTGGGGGAGGCAAGTGATTTTTCTGGCACTGCAAACCTGGACTGCAACTGACCACCACGACTACCTATCATATTGATTACTGGGTCATCATCATCATCATCCACTAAAACTGGTAAATCACAAGTTTTATGGAAGTTCCTGCAAACAGATTCAGACACAGCCACTTTTAATTTCGTTTTCTCCGGTTCCCAACTGGGGTCAATTACATCATCATCATATTCATCAGCGTCACTGTCACACACATCCACATCTTCTGCTTGGATGCTAACATATGGACTGCATGTTGCAACAACAACAACATCATCATCATCAGCATCATCACATTCATCATTAGCATCTACACCACCATCACCTGATATTTTTCACTACACTGTGAATCACTGCATGGAAAATGCGTGATGTTAAGTGCCACGGTGGATGGAATATCACATTGTATGCTATCGTTGACACGATCATCAGAATCAGGTTCAGTTAATGGGATATTACTGGGAAGTATGACATCATCTACGCTGTCACTCACTTGCACTGCTTCACACTCAATATGTTTGGATACGGTACACTGGTCGGAATTAGAACTTGATGCAACAATGCTAATACTTCCTCCACCACCACTAACACCAGTAACACTAACACCACTGGCTGGGAAAACATCATATCCTCCAACTATCAGTGAAGCTACTGATTGGGCTACAAAAAACGTTGCACGAGAAATACCTTTCCTCACATCAGCAATGCACTTCTCCATCCGTGTACTACTACCATGCCCACAGACCCTCTACTGCCACCATTGCCATGGCCAGAAACAGCTTTTCTTGCATGTCTCCTTGCAGGCATTTTGGGGGGGATCAACCAAAAAATATTATTACCAAATTCAGATTTTGATACGTTCACTTTCTGACTGGAGGGTTGCTGGCTGGATGTGAAGCAAAAAATAAACAACTGTGGCTTCAGCAACAAATAAGAGACTACTGTGTTGTGACACTGTCACGGAATTAAAACAACTTCAGTAACCAGTGGTGCTGATGGGGTCACAAAAACAATCCAGTCTGGTGAAAAATACCTTTTCAATGTGGTGGTGGGGGGGGGGGGCACTGAATACAGGCAGTGCTAAATTTGTACAGCATTACAAGCAGCAAAACTAAGAACAGAGAACACGATTGCAGTACAAAATCAGACAGCTGCAGTGGATAGCAGGTTCACACTGCTGCACTTAGTTGCACTTACTGTATTATCCCATTTAGTTTCCTTTGTCTGCTGTATTCACAAGCATCCCATAATAACAGAAGTTTTTTTTTTAATGTTGCAGTTTGGTATGGAGCATGTTTGAGCTGGGTGTCCATGATCCCGGCTGTTTTCTGGAGTCTTTTGCACAGTATTGAAGATATTATTTTATAGTCTGTATTCAACAGACTTATTGTTCTCCAATTGTTTGTATCCTCTCTTTTGCCTTTCTTATATAACAATATAGCTATGGCTTCTGTAAATCCTCTGCTGGTAGAGTTACCTATTATTATTTCATTAAAAAGGTTAACCAGAATCTCGCTTACTTCCATAATACATTATATGTAAAACTCATTTGTTAATCCATTCTTTCCCAGTGACACCCCACTTTTTAAAGCTATAATTGCCTCTCTAACTTCTTCTAAAGAAATAGGAGCTGCCATTTTTTGAAAATTTTCTATGAAGGAGTAGGAACTGAAAATTCCATTACCTCATCCATTAATTTTGTTGGACAAAAGTCCTTGCCAAACTGTTCAATAAGTTGTTGTTCTACTACCTCTAATATTTCTGCGCCAGAAGTCACTAAAATGATATATTTATTATATAGACCATCCATTAATTTGTGGTCTATTTTTTTTTTACAAGCAACAAAAGGATCAACTTATGGTTGGGTATCTGTGCTAAATTTAATTTTTTGATTTAGTGTTTCTGCCCTATCATATTGTTGTTGAAAGTTTTTGTTTTCATTATTTCCATCTGTTCTTTTATATGTGTATCTGCACAGTTTGAAAAGGATATACATCTGTAAAAATGGTTTCTATATTCCAAATATTTTAAGTAATCTGTATTTATTTTCTCTTTTGCCTGTTTTATAAGAAATTGTTTTTTATCTTCTTTAGTATCTGCCCACCATGTCGACCAATCGTCATAAAAGCAAAAAAATTGAATGTCTAACCTGTAACACCCTTATAAGGCCCTGCTTTATTTCATCTGTGTCTAATAAAGATGCATTTAGTTTCCAATGTTTATTTAAGAAAGGAAATGGTGGTGTTATGTTTTTCAAGTCAATAATACACTTTAATAATAAATGGTCTGAAAACCCACAAATGGAGGTAGCACAATTATGAGGGAATAAGAACTTAGAAATAAACATGAAATCAACTTGTTTTGCAAGTGTGTTTCTTCTATACGTGGCTCCTAGATCTTTGTGAAGTAATCTGTAAACATCTCTAAGACCAGCTGTATTAATAATGTTACTAAGAGCATGAGTCACAATAGAATTTTTTTGCAAGTTATCCTTTACTTTTACATCTAAACTACAGTTCATGTATGTAAATATGGTCTTATGTTATAGAAAAGCTCTATTCTTGCTGTCTTGCTTTATGGGACATACATGTTTATTAACCACAGTGAGAGACCTTTATACAAGCAATCCAGTATGAGAGCCCTCCCAGGCTCAATGTCAACTAGTCTTTGTACATTGACATGTGTGTTTTTGAACAAAATTCCTAGTCCATCTGAGGCATCCTGCCCAAAGGACCAAAAGGATGGTCCCCATACCGAACACTTTTTTGCCTGTGACACATCATTTTGGGAGCTAAATCTAGTTTCTTGTAAATAAATAATGTCCCCAGCTAAGAGATGGAAGTATGACAACACTACTCTCCTCTTTTTAAAGTTTATCATACTGCAGTCATTTAGGGATGTTAAGTGAAAGGATGCATTGTAGGAACTTTAGTTAGTGTTTTTTCCCCAATAATTTTCTTTTCCTCTCTTTCTTTTTCTTTGTTTCTGAAGTTCCAATTTTAGGCAAATCTTCTACCTCTCCTTCTGAAATGACCTCGGATCTTGATGAAACATCAGATTCCTGATCTGTCTCCCAACCCCCATCTTGTAGGACTTATACATAGATACATAGACAGTGTCGGCAGATAAGGGCCTATGGCCCACCTAGTCTGCCCATTTGAGCTTGTAAGTTCAGTTTGTTTTCCTAGAAGTCTACTTCCCCTTACACCTGACCTCTAGAATTCCTTTATGTCTATCCCATGCATTCTTAAATCCCGTGATTGTTTCAGCCCCCACCACTTCCTCTGGCAGGGTGTTCCACTTGTCCACCACCCGTTCTGTGAAGAAATTCTTTCTCATGTTTCCTCTGAATCGTCCTCCCTCCAACTTCATCCCATGCCCTCTAGTCCTGAAACATCTTTTTGCTTAAAAATAGTGTTTTCCTGCACCCTGTTCCTCCCTGTAAGATACTTTTATGTCTCTATCATTCCTCTCTCCTCCTCTCCTCCAGGGTACATGTTCAGTTCCTTCAACCTGTCTTCATAGGACTTGTGATGCAATCCATGCACCATCTTGTTGCCCTCCTCTGAACCTTCTCTACCCTGTCTATGTCCTTACGTAGGTATGGTCTCCAGAACTGTGCACTGTACTCCAGGTGGGGCCTCACTAGTGTCTTGTATAGGGAATTATGACCTCCCTTTTCCTGCTGGTGATGCCCCTGCCTATACATCCCAGCATCCTATTTGCTTTTTACCTGATGCCTTGTCACACTGTTTACCTACCTTGAGGTCAACAGAGATGACAACCCCAAGATCCCTTTCCTGCTTGGTGCATGCTATATCCTCACCCCACAACTGATATATTGTGCCAGGGTTTTTGTGCCCCATATGCATTATCTTGCACTTCTTTGCATTGAATTTCAACTGCCAAAACCTTGACCATTCTTCAAGTTTCTGCAGGTCCCTTCTCATTCTGTCTACACCCTCTGGTGTGTCTACTCTGTTACAGAGCTTTGTGTCATCAGTGAACAGTGAAATTCTGCCTTCTAGATCCTGTGCAATGTCACTGATGAAGAAGTTGAATAGGACGGTCCCAGCACTGATCCCTGTGGTGCCCCACTGGTCCTCTTCCCTCTGTGGGTGACAGCCATTTACCACCACTCTGTGTCCTACCACCCAGCCAGTTACCTACCCACCACACTACTGTCCTGCCACACCCATATTCCCCAGTTTGTGTAATAGTCTTCTATGGCATAGTGTCAAAGGCCTTGCTGAAGTCCAGATAGGCCATGTCCACTGCCTCCCTGATCCACCTCCCTAGTCACCCAGTCAAAAATTCAATGAGGTTGGTCTGACATGACCTCCCCTGGTGAAACCATGCTGCCTTGGGTCCTGTAGTCCATTGACAGCCAGATGTTCCACAATCTCTCCTTCAGTAGTGGCTTCCATGATCTTTCCCACTACGACGGTGAGGCTGACTGATCTGTAGTTCCCTGCTTCCTCTCTGTTCCCACTTTTGTATGGGGACTACATCTGCTGTCCTCCAGTCTTTGGGTACCTCCCTGTTTCCAGTGATTGGCTGAACAGGATAGCCAGGGTTCAGCCACCACCTCTCTTAGTTCTTTAAGGACCTGGGGTGCACCCATCTGGCCCCATTGCTTTATCAGCTCTTATTACTTCCAGTTCCTTCAGGACCCTTTCTCGTGTAAAGGGCTTGTGTCCATTCTACACCATTCTCACCCTTGTACTCCCTTCAGACCCATTATCCCCTCTTCCTTAGTAAAGACTGAGCAGAAATACCTGTTCAATATGTCAGCTTTACTGTTGTCATCCTCCATGGCTTCCATCCTCCCCTTCAGTCTCACTATCCCTCCTTTGTCTTTCTTCTTTCCTATGTACCTGTAAAAGGTTTTGTCCCTTTACCCACAGTTTTGCAATGTGTTCTTCTGTCTGAGCTTTGGCTTCCCTTACTGACTTCCCTGCCTCCCTTTGTTTCTCCTGGTACTTCTCCCTATCCCCTTCTGCCTGTGTCTTTTTGTATTGCCTGAATGCAATCTTTTTGGCTTTCACTTTCTTTGCTACCATTTTGGAAAACCATAATGGTCTCCTCTTCCTTTTCCTCTTGCTAACCTGCTTAATGCATAATTCTATTGTTCTTATAATCCCCATTTTAAATACTGCCCACTGTTCCTCAACTCCTGATTCCTGTCCCATTCCCCTTAATGCCTCTTTCAAGTATCTCCCCATTTTCCCAAAGTCTGCCCCCCTAAAATCCAGGATACATGTTTTTGTGTGGTTTGGTTCTGCTCTTTCTGTGATTTCAAACCACAATGACTGGTGGTCACTGTTACCCAGGTGCTCCCCCACTGTTACCCCCATCACACTGTCCCTGTTTGTGAGCACAAGGTCCAGTATTGCCTTCTGCCGAGTTGGTTCCATGACCAGTTGCTTGAGAAGGCACCTGAAGGAGTCCAGGATAAATCTGCTCCTAGTTGATGCTGCTGCTGGGATGCTCAGTCCACGTCTGGAATATTGAAGTCTCCAACCAGTACTACCTCACCTTGTCCTGCCATCCTTTGGATGGCTAGCATCAACTCCCTATCTGTTTCTTCCTCCTGGGCTGGTGGTCTATAGACCACACCTGTGCGGATGGCTGGCCCCATTTTCCTTTCCAGCTTAACCCACAGTATCTCTCCCCATTTGTTCCTCCTGGATCTGTGTGGCCCTTATGTCATTTTCACATACAGTGCCACTCCTCCCTTCCTGCCTGCTCTGTCTCTTCTGATATGTTGTAGCCAGGTATTGCCATCTCCTAGTCATGGTTATCATTACACCAGGTTTCAGTGATGGCCACAATGTCCAGGTCTGACTGTACCATGATAGCCTCCAGATCTTCCATCTTGTTGCTAAGGCTCCTGGCATTTGCACATAGGCTTTCCATGATTTGACCTCCTAGACTGCTTCACTGTTCTCCCAGCCCTTCCTTGGTTGTCATTTATCCCTGGTTCTCCTTGCTGTCTGCCCTTCTGCTGAATTTTGCCCTTTCTGCTTTTCTACCTTTTGGACACTAATCTCCATCTTTTGCACACTGCTTTGCAGAGATAGCCACTCCTCTGGTTCACTGGTTCCACTACTAGCTGTGGGGGTGAGCAAGTAGGTACCATCCTTGCTGGCCTGCCACCCCTTTGCTAGTTTAAATGCTATCAATGTAGCATTTAAACTTATCATTGAGTCTTGGATTCCCCTCAGGATGGATGCAGGTCATCAGGCTTGAACAAACCTCCATCCTCCAGGTGGGTCCCCAGTCACCAATGAATCCAAACCCTTCCTCACAGCACCAGTTCTTCAACCATGAGTTAAAGTTCCTTGTGCATGCACTCTATGCTCTCCTTGCCTCTCACAGGTAGTACTTCTGAGAAAGTGACAGAAGTAGCTACTTGTGAGACCCTCCCAGTTTCCTAAACTCTTCCTGAACTTCCTTTGGCTCCCCATTTGCCAAGTCATTAGTACCTAGGTGGATAATGACATCCAGCTCACCCTCCGTCTTGCCTTCCCAGTGATCCCCAGTATCTTCCTTCCATCCCTCCATGCTGTGGCACCTGGTAGGCACCTCACCTCCTGTCCTTCCCTCCTGTGTTCCTAGCTGGATCCTCTTACAATGGAGTCCCCACCAGGATTCACTTCCTCCTCCCTCTGGGGTCCACTGCTTTCCCCACTGAGGTCACCTCGCCTAACCTCCACATCCTTTCCTTCCACTTCCTGAGTACCTCTATTTGGTTGTCCTCATTTGCCAGTGTGGCATATGCATTCTTGAGAGGAATAGGATCTGGGATGTGCCTCTGCCTGACTGCTCTAACCCTCTCTGAGCCCACTGTCATCCAAGTGCTCCTCGTTCTCGGCATCCTTTGAGGCAGCTGCATTGGACTGGGTGGTCCCTGGATAGGGTGATGGTACTCTGACCGGTTTACTTCCGCTCTGAGTCTGGCTACCTCATCCCGCAGTCAGAGAGATGCATGCAGATGGGGCAGCACCTCAGTGTCAGAAGGTCTGCCTGAATATGGCTGCCCACAGCCACTGCATTGCACCACTCCCACATTATACAGCAATTCCACTGCTTCTCTGCTACTGAAGCTCTCTTAGTTCTCTTTTTATTTATTTACAGCACTAAAAATCCTGTAACTGATCCTCAGATATATATATATATATATATATATATATTTTTTTTTTAAGGAAAAAGAAACCACTAAATAAATAAATGAGTCAAACACTTGTGCGTGCTGAGGGTGGTCTTTTCCCCTTATGCCCTCCTACTTCACACCTCTTACTATACCCTGTGTTTAGCTCCTGTCAATCAGATTTATCAGGGCATATAATTAAGAGTTGGGGAAGGGGTGGAAGGAAAATTGCAGCAATTAAAGACAGCACAGAATTGCACCACCACTATGTTTTACATTTTCAACAGCCCAAAAACAATTATAAGTAAAGACAACACAGAAAGAAAGTATAGTGTCACTACAAGCCTACAATCTAAGTTTAAAAGAAAAATACCAATTACCAGTTACTCTAAAGCACTGAATTGAATATGTTTCCTTCCTTCACCTTCTGGCTTCTTCTGAGAAGATGAACCTCTGTTTGCTGCTTTAACTGTGACTAAGCCCCACCTCCAGTTATCACGTAGCTGAGGTCAGAGGCCAGACAATTAACACCCTTCACCCAGCTACAGGACAGTCAGACAAGCCAAGATAAAATTTGCAGCAATTAAAGACAGCACAGAATTACACCACCACTATGTTTTAAATTTTCAACAGCCCAAAAACAATTATAAGTAAAGGCAGAGAACACCATTTCCCAGAAGCTTGGAAGCCATTCTGAATTAAGATGGGGGAAGGGTGGTATTCTTTGCTTATAAGCTGACCTGATAAGGTACCTATTACCTGGTCTCTGGAATTCACCAGGAGGGGACATAGTATTCTGATCAGTCTCCTGATTTTCTCTTTGAGATTCTGCTTTTCCCTGTGCAGGACATGTAGCCTCTAAGGGGATAGTGGTGGATGGATCAATAGTGGTGGCCCCAGGGGCTCTTTCCTCTGCCTCTGCTGTATTCTGCTCTGAATTTTGTTGAGAAGCTTCTGGGAAATGGTGTTCTCTGCCTGGGCATTCTTGATTTGGTGTCCTACACCTTTCTTGGGCTTAGTTGATAATGTGCTCCTGTATAGCCCCCCCCACTTTGTCTGTTGTGGCCTGACTATGGGCATTGATGGTAAGAATGCCCTTGTTCATTGCATAAATTGCATTTGAAAATGTTTCTGCAAACAACACTTACATGATCAAATTCTCCACATAGAGCACGCCTTAATCTGTCACAGGTGCTGCTGAGGTGTGTACAATTACCACATTTTTGACAGACTTTTGGTTGGCCTGGGTAAAAGCACACACCTCTATCCTTTCCCAGAAAAAAAATGGTACATGTTGTACCTCATTCCCATCATTTTTAATTTTACTTTAAACCTCCAGCTTCCCATCCATATGCCTTCAGTATCCAACACTGGTTCTGGAGGGCCTAGAGTTGAACACTTTTTCTCAAGGCAAAAGTGTAAGCCCCTCTCACTCACTCCTTCATTCTTAAACATTATCGTGATGGTTTTAAACAAAGGTTTTGTTTTGTGGGAATAGCTCAAAATGGTGTCCATAAAGGTGTTGATTTTAGACCTTCTTACTTACGTCCTCCAGAATTTATCTAGATGAGAAAAAGTTTTAAAACTGATATCAAAGTATCCTCTCCTATAACATTTAATCAAGGCATACACATCCAAGGCAGCACAAGTAATTGATTCCTTTAATAATTTTTTGGCTACATACTCCCTATCAGGATGCTCCTGTAACCCCCCCCCCCCATATCTTAGGCGGACTGCATTCCTCCTAGGAGCATTTTCAAGTCTATTAGTTCCAAAGAGTTCTGAAAAAGTGGATCCAGTTAACCTTCTGTTTTGCTGAGGTGATCTCAGTTGATGGACCTGCTGTCGTAGTACCATCCTCCTTCATTGGGGGAACCTGAACACATATTATTCCTTGCTGTATCCCAGAAATGCTAGCATCTTGATTAGTTCTTGCCCATTAGTAGAGGGGGGCCCACTGAGTTTGTATAAAAATATCCCAATTTGGGTCTGAAACCCATTGTCCCATTTCATTTTGCATTCAGCCTGCTTTTTGTAGTGAGTTATCAGCTGACCAATTTTCCTCAGAAAAAAAAAGTTCATTGTCATTGTTTATGGCAAAATATTTTTTAATGTGCTCTCTAGGTGTTACCTTTTCCTTTTGTGGCACTTTGTTCATCGTTTTGTCCTATTTAGGATAATTTTCTGTTGTATGCGCTGCTGGTGAATCACCCTGGTGACCATGCCTAAATCCAGCTGTGCGGCCAAACTACTCCATGGAGTTAGAGTTCTGCATCCTTTCTGTAACCGTTGCTGCTCCTTGCTCCTGCAAATCTGGTTGCACTTCACTAGACTCCACTACCATAGCAGAGCCTCCAGTAGTAACCAGATAGTTATTTTCTGCACATGTGAGCATATCTCCTTTCTCCATGAACTCGTCATCCTGTGCCAAGGTTGCTCCCTCTATTGAGGCATTTCTAGCCTCACTCTCTGCAAATATTGCCATTTCTTCATTTCCTGCTGAACTATGAGCTATGGTTGAAGAAGGGACCGCAACCATCAATGCATCCTCCTCCTCCTCCTCCATCCTGGGACTGAAGCAGACCTGGAAACCAGGACAGCAGCTACCCCTACTGGAGAAGGGGAATTTTTATTATCACTTCAACAAAAAATTAAGTACAAATAGTGTTAACTTCACACAAAATAATATACAAATCATAAAGTAAAAGAACACCAATAAGTATTTAATTCATACAGTGTCTAGATTAATTGCAGCTAAATAGTTTAAACTTAAAGATAAAATCATAAAAAAACGAAATGAACACCCCCACCCCTACTAAAGGAAGAGGGGGAATTTTATTTTAGTTTTAAAACAGTCACAAACTGTGGTAATTCACACAAATAATATGTACATCATAAGGTAAAGGAAATCAAAAAAGCGTTACATTCAGATACATCTAGATTCTATTCAAATAAATTTGTAGATCCTGAATTAAATAAAAAAAAAGAAAACTATAAGACTTAGATTCTATCTTATCAACCTTTCTCTCATTTCTGGAAAGGGTGGTAATTTATCTGTTATAGTAAGTAAGCTGTGTGGGTAGATTTTTCCAATATATGTTAACTAATTGCTCCGGGTTATTGTTTATCTCTTTCTGTCTTATGTCATGCAATATTTGACTAATCTGTTGAAAAAGTTGATCTTGTGATATCAGAAATTGTTGTAGAGACCATCGACATTGTGATTGCCTTATATAATAATTAAAACAAGTTAAAATTAGTCTAACTGACTGGGGTGAAACCTTTTCCACTGTGATGGTATCAGACCCAACAATAAAGTGGCTGGTGGAATATTATAAAAGGGACTCCAACTCCATTGTTTTTTGACCACCTGCCAAAAGATCACAATGTAAGGACATTCATAAAAAATATGCTGCACCGTTTCTAGTGTATCTGACACATTGGACTGGGACAATTGCATTCAGTTCTGTCTTTATGTTTTAGGTTATTTTTAACATTTAATTTCTGATGTGCACCTAACCATACTACATCCCACATTGGGGGGGCCTGGGATCCATAAAGTATTCTGGATGTCTAGGGATGAAAAACTTGGGTCGGAAAAAAAAGAAGGAACTTGCAGAAACCAAGTTTGTAAGGTAAACTTGTAGAAGGCTTTCCTGTCCATAAGGAAAACAGAGTCTTTCATTGTTTTCCATTGAGTTTGGCTATACATGAAATAAAGTGTCGGGGTACATGTTGCATGTGTTTTTGCTTAGGAATGAGCATACAAGTCCCACCTGAATGTCACTGTGCTGCAAACTCCCCTCCTGAGCAACAGTGAGATACTGCACTCTCTCTTGCTTCTCGGGGGTGGCAAGAAATTGCACATATTTGGAGTGTATTTACCTCCCCACAACAGCAAATTTGGCCTTGAGGAGATCACTGGACTGATGCCTGCCCTACCTAAGAACAACTACGCGATCTGTCTGGGAGATTTTATTTTGGATTGGCTTGGTCCAAACTCCTCTTCCCTCGCTTCAACAATTAGTAAGGCCAACCTCTTGCAACTCATCTTCATCCCACACTCAGATAACTCAGAATAACCTCAGTCAGACTATGATTGATTGGATCCTTACCAACCACAAGAACTGCTACTCCCCTGCCAGGGTTCTACCTGACACTATCAGTGACCACTACCATGTCTTCTGTGTACAGGGTGCCTCCTCTGCCTCACCTCCACCAAAAGTATTGTTCTTTGCAAACTTTTCCAAACTGGACCCTGCTGCATTCCTACATGACCTAGAACAAGCTGGCTAGTCCCCCCTATTTCATACCAATGACATCAATCTGGCTACTGACCATTTCAACACCACTCTGCTAGCCTTATGAAATAAACACATCCAAGTCTCTACACAGAGGGTCAGAGGGAAGGTGACCAAGTGGCTGAAGTGGCCTCTCCTGCAACTACTCAAGGAATACGACAAACTTTGGTCAAAATGGAAATCCTCCTCTGCTCAGGCTGACTTTGTTAGGTATCGCACGTTGCACAACACCTGCAAGAAAGAGGTTCGGGCTGCCAAGAGTAACTACTTCGGGGAACTCATTTAGCCCTCGGTCTGTGACCCTAAGAAGTATTGGCACCAAATTAATGAGATCTTGGGAGCACTAAGCCGCTAGCCCCCAAGAATATGCTAATCAATGATATGGTGTGAAATAACTCTCTTGCTATAGTTAATGCTTTTAACTCCCTTTTTACTGAGGCTCCTAAAATCTCCCCTTCAGCATCTTATGGCCCCATGTCCCCTTCTTTAGCCCCTCCACCACTTGTCCTCATAAATATTATGCAGCAGGATGTTCTCAAGTTACTTCAGTCCATTCCCCCACATGGCAGTGCTGGTCCTGATGAAATTGAACCCCGGATACTTAGACGTGGTGCCTATCTCCTAGCTACCTCAATTACCAGACTGTTTACTCTATTAATCTGCACCTCCATGGTGCCTTCAGCCTGGAAAGCTGCTAGGGTTATTCTGGGATTCAAGAAAGGTGACCTAAGGTCCTATCTAATTATCATCCCATAGCTTTGCTACTTACCCTCAGTAAGACATTAGAGAAACTTATTCATCACCAGATCTCTTCACATCTACAGAATGTTAATCTTCAGTATCCTGCTCAACATAGTTTCAGGGTCAGACACAGAACCACTACTGCCCTCACTCTATTCACCAGTGAGGTTAAGTCCAGTATGGGCAATGGTCTTCTCACCAGTGCTGTGTTCATAGACTTCACTAAGGCATTTGACTTGGTTAATCACCCACTGCTCCTGAACAAACTACATTTACTACGTGCCTCTGGATCCACCTTATCCTGGTTCAGTAGCTACCTCACCAACCGATCACAATCCATCTCCTTCAGCAAAGTTCTTTTCTCTCCAGCTCCCATCTCCTGTTGCATCCCACAAGGTTCCATTCTGGGACCTTTACTCTTCTTCATCTTTATTAATTACTGTCGCTACATCTTGTATGCTGATGACCTGGTGCTCTACGCCACCTCTTGTTCTGTCCCTGACATTAATACCCACCTGTCCTCCGCATTCCAACAGATGCAACTCTGGCTCTCCTCCAACTCATTAATACTCAATCTACCTAAGACTCATGCCATGCTTTTAGGGTCTGCTTGAAAAGTCTATGCTGAGTCTCTTCAGCTTTGTGTACTTAGCTGCAGTGGGTCATAGTCATGTCCACTGACTCCTTCAAATACCTTGGAGTGACACTGGATCCCATACTTGATTTCTCCTCACACATTAATGAGGTATGTAGATCTGTTAATGCCAAGTTAGGAGATGCCTACCGCATGCATCACTCCCTATCCCCTGCTGCCAGAATCTCCATGGCTCTAGGGGTACTGCTTCCCAAGCTTCAGTATGCTCTCCCTACCTCTCCCATGCCAATGATGGTAATCCTTCACAAATAGGACACCACTTACAACAACATCTGTAGATTTTCCCTCGCCTTACCCACCACTGCCTCCTATACTGTACACTGCACTGGCTGTCCCCCAAATCCCTGTGCTCCTTCTCTCTGGGTTATTTCATTGACTCCATGAACAGAACCCCCCACCTTGACTGTCTTGGGGCCATGCTTATGCTTATGACTCACTCCTGCACACTGAGGTCATCCAGCTCACCACTGTTTTCTGTCCCTCTCTGCTTGACAAAGAATGGAGGAACAAGCTTTCTCCCATTTTGGCCCCAAATTCTGTAACACCCTACCTGCTAGCTTAAAGGGCTCCTTGTCTCATTCTGCATTTAAATCTGTACTTTTTTCCTACCTTCATGCACTTGATTCCTGTGACTGTACCTAACCTCCCTTGTACTCTGCTTCCTGCTTTTCCATGTCTAGCACTACTTGGTTTCTTTTTTGAACCTGATTCTATTGTCTGATTATGTCTAATGTCCTATTTATCCCTGTAGGATGGCTACTGCTTGCTGATGTTATTCCTTGATTCTTTCTTAGGGGGTTATCATTATATCTCTTTGGACTGTTGTGTTATTAATCTATGATTTATTGTAAAATTGTATCCATGCTGGAATACCATAAGACTGTTAAAAAAACAACAAAAAAACTGTTTATATCTGTACTGTGATGGTTTGATTGCTAGTATACTGTAGTCTCCTGGGTCATGCTTGAAAATAGGCAGGTTTATTGCCTAATGCACTTACCAGGTCACCAAAAGCTAATAAATAAATAAATAAATAAATATCCTTACCCCAGTCCTACACAATTATATGAATGTGATCTAATACCCAAGTCATCCATAATGATGGTTTATGGATTATTGCAGGTTCAATATTTGTATAAAGAAAAATGCTGGCAAAAAAAACAACTATAAGGTTAATCATGTGCAGACAGCCTTTTGCAACAGGTAAATATGTCAGTGTTCTCTTAACTGGATTTAGTCTGCTACCCCACAAACAGAGGAAAAAGCAGGCATATAACTTTGTTTCTAAGTGTTTGGGAGAAAGAAAATGTGGCTAAGGTGTAAAAAACTAGGAATCAGAAATGTTTTAATGGTATAAATGTGTTTTTTTTTTTTGCTCATATTCCATCTTTTCTAAACTCTTTATTTTTCCATAGCAATATTGATTTTTTTCCCATTTCAAAGTATCTAGGTCTCCCTGCCCAAAATAGATGCCTAGAATATTTTGTGGTATTGTAACAATTGGTATACCCATTATTGTATCTCTAGACAAGTGGTGGGATCCTATAGGGAGACATATGCTTTTATTGTAATTGAGTGTAGTGCCAGATACTGATTCATATTTGCTCAATATATCGCTTGTCAAATTTATGGATTGCAAATCAGCTAAAGTCAAAATTAAATCATCAGCCTATGCCAATGTTTCCATTTCAGGGTCTTGGCTGGACACCGATAAACCATTAATGAATTAATTGTTTTGAATTGCTCTCACCAGGGGATCTAATGCTAAAATATATAGTGCCGGACTCATAGGGCACTCTTGTCATGCTCCGCTTTTTATGCTGCAGGGATATCCTGTCCAACTATTAATGAATGAGCATACTGAAATGTGCACGTAACATTTTTTTATCCAGAAAATGAAGTTGGGGGAAAGCCATAATAAGACAAAACTGCCCAAAAATAAGGGTGTGTTACTGAGTCAAATGCTTTAGTTTGGTCCTGACATAGCATGTGACCTATGATTTCTCCTTCTGCTCCTTTAACCATAATCTCTCTGAGTAAAATTAAAACATCTGTTTTTTTCCACCCTGGGACTGAACAAACTTGAGTAGAATTTATAATATGGGGTAAAACCATAGATATTTGATTACTAAGAAGTTTCAAAAGAATTTTAAAGTCACAATTTAATAACAAAATTGGCCTCCAATTACTGAGCATAGCTTTGTCACCGTTTTTGAATATAAAAATGAGAAACCCTTGAGAAATATTATTTGGTATTGTACCTTCTATTAACATGAAATGAAATACTGTTGTTAATTTGTGCAGTAAATCCTGTGCTATTATATTTCTATAAAATTCTGCTGGTAGGCCATTTATACCTGGGGCAGAACCTGATTTAAGCTGTTGTATAGTGCTGTAGACTTCACTTTTATTTATTGGTTGCTGTAGGATATCTGAAAAAGCTTTCGATGTTTGAGATAAATTATGTTGGTGAAGCCAGTCCATTAACTCTTTTTGCTTTGTTTTGTTTTGTTGTATGTCAGGGGAACTAAATGCCATGGTTATAAATTGCTCAGCAATTCTTAGAATTTCTGAAAAACCTGTTGTAAGTGTTGCAGATTTGTGTTTTAAGAAGGGCATCATTTTTTGCTCCCTTCTGGCTTGACAACCATCAAAGGGATTAGTAAAGAAGGATTTGCTTTGCATCCCAAATTTTTGTTCTTGGTATAAGGAGGCTAATCTATCATATTGACATTTCATCATTCTGTTTTTGAGTTGTGCTTTTTGTTGTGTATAATCCTGATTTGTGGAGTTTTGAAGGGAAATTAAATTATATAAATTATGACACAAAATATTATAGGACTGATTTTTTTGTGTCCCTTTCAGTTGTCCAGCTAATTAAAAAAAAACCTGTTAAATCTGTTTTGGTGTACAATCACCAGTTCATAGGGATATCATATAGAAAACATGCAGATTTTGTTGCCGCCATAGTGTGTAAAATTTCTTTATTTTCCAATAGGGTAATACTGAGTTTCCAATCTCCCTTCCCTGATATTGTTTCTTTGTAATTTGCAATAGTGATTTCTAAAATATCATGGTCAGATGTGGGGGCAGATTGGGTATGGACTGAAACTAATGGTAAGGTGGGAGAAATAAAGAAGTAGTCGATCTGTAATGATAATTTTCCTCTATGATATGTGTGAGAGGGCTTTGTTTGTAGTTTTGAAAAGCTGTCTATTAATCCAGTTTGTAATAATAGTTGGTTTAGAAAAAGGGTGTCAAAGAAAACTTTATTTGTCTGGTGGCCTGTGTCAGATCTTAACCTCCCACAGTTAAAATCTCCTGCCCAAATTATTTGTTTTAATGGGAATAGGAAAGGTTGTATTGCGTTGAATAAATCTATTCTACCTGCCTTCATTTGTCCTGCATACATTTTCAATAATCTGAAATCAATATTATTAAGAGCTACATCTAGTAGTAAAGCACATCCTGGATAGATGTCTACTAAGTGTGTGATTTTTATGTTTAAATTATCTATGCATATTCCTAAACTGCTGTAGAGATCTTCTCCTATGGACCACTCACTATGTCCCCAAAACCAAGCTGTCTTGGCAATTGATATTTCTCTAGCAGTGTGAGGCCTTGCATCCTGCAAAAATACCAGGTCAAAATAATGATCTTCAAAAAATGAAAAGGTTTCTCCTCTCTTTCTCTCGGATTTTATAATGTTCATGTTTAAGGAAGCCAATTTAATACTGTACAAATCCATGAGAGAAAGGAGCAATTAGTCCATATGTAAGGGTCTTTTTTTTTATTATTTTTTTGAGTCTTCTCTAGTTTTCCACTTTTTCCCAGCGGTTAATTTAGAGTTTGATTTATCAGGCTCATCTGGATTCGAGGGTACCTCAACCTGGCAGGATGAAATCGAGATTGAGTCTGATTCTTCTTCCATATCTGTTTCCCCACATCAGAGAACTGAGTAAGAATTAGATATCTGTATCGGTTCAATATCTGTAGTTGGTATAATCAGAGCTTTCTGTGTATTGTGGGAAACTGTCTGGAATTCTTCTTCTACTATAGTTTCCAAGGCAAGGGGGTGGTGAAGGAAGGGGTATTATTGCTTCAAGAGGGTAAGTCACATCTGCTTCACGAGTGGGAGCTCCTGTTCCTTATGTGATCACCACCGGGTCAGCTTGGGAAGAGGGTTCTATATGCACAGCAGTCTGGGTGTCTGAGTCCCTCCTGTTGGAAGATGTCCTGTGTTATGTGCAAGCTGTTCTATTTATATAAAAATCTTGCTCTGCAAAGTCAACATTTGTGTTGTTATGGGATGCCCAAGTACATGTTGTAAATAAGTGTCCTTCCGTGTCACACAAATTGCACTTTGGTGTGGTCTTGTAGTGAAAACCTGCATGACTCAAGGAGCCACATACTGAACATTTTGTTTTTTTGCAGTTAGTACTGATGTGCCATGAGGATCCACACTTAAACCACACCTGAGGTTGGCCTTGATAGAAAGGGATCTCCTTGTCTCTCCCCAGGAAGAAGCAATTAGGCAGATGTTCTGTTCCTTGTAGTGTGCTATGTAATTTGATTTTATATTTCTACCCCCTTGTCCAGAACCCCTCTTGGTCTATGATGGGCTCTGGGCTACCCTGAATGTCACATCATTTTTCCAGCCAGTGCATGATATCGGTTTAGTTCACCCCTTAATTCCTGAATAAAATGGTCACGATTTTCAGTGAGGGTTTGGTAAAGGGGATTGCTTGGAAGTGTGTCCAGACTACATCATTTTTTTGTGCTAAGTGGCTCACGAAAAATTTATTGAACAAGTCTTCAATTTGGAAACTGATGTCATAAGTCGTTTCACCAGTTGTGTGGATTAAAGCATATATTTCTGAATATAAAAACCTCATTTGCTGTTTTATAATTTCTTCACCAACAAAGAACCTATCTGGTGGACATTGCATACCACCTAAGTACCTTAAACACACTGCATGCCTTTGTTTTGCATTTTCCACCAGCTTTTGAAGTAAGCTTGCAAAGGTGGGTCATTGCGGTACAGTTACAGTGTCAGTGACAATAGCAGTCTGTAATGGTTCTTGCTCTGCTGTTTCTAGCCTTTTCTTTTTAGGCTCTATATCCATAGTCAGTGTGTCATAAAAAGTCTCCTCTCCTGTATCCAAAGATACAGGCAGAGGAATACCTGTGAGCTGTGCTGGTCCGAGATTCTCTCTCGTCTGTGGAGCCACTGAGTTCTGAGATGTCTGATCTGGAAATATTGGGTGGCTAGTAGGTTATGGGATGTCCATGGCAATTGTATCCAAAGGTGCTTGGAAAACAACCACAAGTATGGGTGATCGCCATTCTGGTGTGCCAGGAAGAAGGATGGTCAGGGATCCAAGCTCCTGTCATTGCTTTCTACCAACCTGCTGATTCCAATGTTGCTTTGGGTGACCATTTTGTGCTAGTGGATGCCTATTCACCATCGGGTGATTCAGAGGTTCAATTTGGAGTCTCTGGTGAAGCACCAAACCAAAAAATGTTTCATAAAACAGTTATTTTCCCTGAAAGTGCTGGTGAGGTATATGGTAGCTGTTTTCTCTTTTTTCTTCTTCTAGCTTCCTCCACTCCAGGTCATATTCCTTCTCGATGTTAAGGAGCTGCTCCTGTAATTTCTATTTTCTCTCCTCCATGGATTTTTGCTATTGATTTTCGGTTTGGGCAATAGCTTCTTCTATTGTTATATTCATATTGTCTGAAGTTAACTTTTGTCTGTCATCCATAATTACTAAAGTCGGGGCTCCAAAATCACCTTCTGTATGTGACACAATGTGTCCATCTCCACCTCCAGAGACCGACTGTCCTGGATCCATCATCCTCTTGTATGAAGGCCCCCTACAGGTCAGTAGGGGAAGTTTATTGAAAAGAACACAACATCACCAAATCAAACAGATTTACAAAATGATACAAAAATAATATACAGAAATACACGTGGTTAAACAAAAAAAGACTTCCAAAGAGAAACAAATTTAACTGCAGAACACTTTTGTTTCTCCGTAGATTTAACAGAGAGTAAATCAGTCTCCACTTGAGACAATATTGTAGATACAGGAACTAACTGTTGCTGAAAAATAAATTGACATCTGGCCTGCCAAAGATAAAATTGAATAAAGAAAAAAAAACATGCAAGGTGCTGGGATGATAAGACTGCTACATTCCTGTATAATCCCCTAAAATCAAAACATTATATGTTACCTGTTGTAACATCGGGACCCCCCAATGGTCAGATGCCTCGTACCAAAAATCTTTTGCAAAACGACAATCAAGAAAAAAATGAGTAAGGCTTTCGGAAAGCGAAATGCAGGAAGGCCTTAAACAGTGTCTTTCAGTTATTGGTTTATATTTAAGATTCCCCCGCAACCCCAATTTCCCATGTAAGGATATCCAAACACTGTCCCATATAAAAGATGGTATTCTATGGTCAGTTAATTTACATAAAGCAAAAGACATTTTGGTTGGTACACATTCTGGAAAAAGTAAAATGGTGCCCTGAATGGTAAATACAATATAGTTATAAAAGGTTTTCCTAGAATGTGAGGTAAGAACAGAAAATAATAAATTCCACTGCCTACATTTTTTTAACGTTGATACTCCATACAAGGGTAAATGATTTTGTGTTAAAACTTTTGAAGGATACGTAGTCCATTTCTGGAAATAAGGACTCCGTAGGAAATGAGACCAAGATTGCCAAAGGGAACAGGTGCGATTCCAAAGGAAACCAAAAGAATTAAATAAAAAAATGGAATGAAAAAAAACTATTGGGTTTATCATGGCCAAGCCACCTTTCTTTATTGGTAAATAAAGGAAATCTCTGCAAACTGGATTTAGACGATTCCCCCAAATCATCTGAAAGAAGACACTGTACAGTCGTGTTTCTAATGAGACAGGTGGTGGATATAAGTAACTGAGGTATAAAAATATGGGAATCAAAAAATGTTTAACAATATAAACCCTTTTCCGTTTCCCAAATTTCCACTGTTTCCAAATATTAACTTTAGTTTCCCCTACTTTTAACTGCTGTTCCAGTTAAAAGTGGCCATATCACCAACCCAAACCAAATACCTAGAATTTTATTTGGTTGCGATGAAAATGAGATGCCTCCAGTATCAAAAAGGGTATCTTGTTCGGGATGTAAGGAAAGAATAAAACTCTTTGAAACGTTAAGTTCGGATCCAGAAATCTTTCCCCAAGTCTGGAAACAATGCAAGGCCCTCTGAAGGGAGGGCTTATCCTTAACATATAGAGTTACATCATCTGCATAAGCAGTTATTTTTACTTGTGGCAAGGATATATCAGGGGCCAGACCTATAGTACCTGAATGCTCTTGAATGTATCGAATAATAGGATCTAAGACGAACACATACAAGAGAGGGCTCAGGGGACAACCTTGTCGAACTCCCCTAACCACAGGAACCGCAGGCCCCATTCTTCCATTCACTAAGGGATGTATCACCGCTTCAGAATATAAAATAGAAATCCAATACACAAAGAGCTTAGGGATCTTATAAGTTAATAGTAAATTAAACAAGTAAGAGTGGCATACTTTATCAAAGGCCTTAACCTGATCTAAGGCAACAATAAAGCCCGACCCTCTTCCCCCTACTACTGTTGTCAAATAAATCTCATAACAAATATAGGCTATGCTGTATCTTCCTGTGTGGAACTGCACAGGATTGAGCAGGATGAATAAGGGAATCTGAAACCAAGGACAGCCTATTTGTGAGAATTTTAGCAAAAATCTTATAATCACTATTAAGTATGCTTATAGGCCTCCAATTAGTTAGTATGGAGGAATCACCTTTTTAAAAAATAAATTTCAATAAGGCCACATTAAACTCTGGAAAACTTAAGCCGGAGGTTAAGATAAAGTTAAATACTATAGGAAGAAAAATACACATATACTGGATGAAAGTTTTATAAAATTCATTTGCAATGCCATCCAAACCAGGGGATGTTTTAAGTTTAAGGGATCGAATAACCTTTTCAACTTCTAATGAAGAAATGGGTTTCAACAAGTGAGATTGATATGAGGTATCCATAGCTGGAAGATAAGGCAAAAAGGCCTCAGGCAAATTCCCACTAAGCTCGGGATCTCCCCCAAAGGAATCCGAAACAAAGTTTTGTACTACAGACATCATATCGATTTCAGAGGTTACTATTTTACCAGTGGAGGAAGTTAGTCTAGACATCAGAGTTCGATCAAGACGTTCCTTACACGCCAAATAAGGATCGGAAGCAGGTTGTGCCTGTACACCAAATCTAAATTCCGTATCCAGAGATTTAGCCCTATTATATTGGAATTCAAACATCTGTTTCTTTAATTCTGAAATTTGGGATAACAAAGGAAGTCTGTCACCAGGTGGCAGTGACATCAGTTTATAGAATTGATCCCAATAGTTTAGGTATGTAAGATACCTAGAATTGGCCTTGTGTTTCCCTCTAGAAATTAAAAGAGATTTAATCTCTGTTTTAGTATCCCTCCACCAAGAAAAAACGTTCTCATAAAGACAGAGTGTAGAATAACGTGCAATGAATAGATCCTGTAAAGCAGAAATACAATCACCTTCATCCAGGGTGGACACATTCAAACGCCATCTGGGGCCAGCTGAGAGTAGTTTAGGGGGAATATCCACTAAACTAAAACCCTATTAAAAGGTGATGGTCTGAGAACTCAGTTGGTTTTACATAGGTGAGGGAAGGTTTTAGAAATTTAGATACAAAAAATAGTCAATCTGGAGGAAAATATATTTCTGTGGTATGAAGAACCACCATTACTATGTAATGTCCTGTAAGCGTCAGATAACCCAGCAGTTTTAATAATCTGTCGTAAGGCTAGGGAATCACAATACATTTTTTGCTTGAAGTCACCTTTAAATTTAACATCTATATCACAGTTAAAATCACCCCCCCCCAAATAACATGTCTTTGGGTATAGAGAAAGGGCTTAACATCCTCAAATAATTTAATACGTGCAGATTTCATTTGAGGGGCATAGATATTCAGTAATCTGTAATCGAAATCATGCCAGGAAAAATCTAGAAGCAAAGCGCGTCCAGGACAGATATCAACCAGTTTAGGAACCCGAAAAACCGTGGAAGTAAAAAGAACCCCAATCCCATCAGCTCGTCAGGCCCAAAGTCCAAAATAAAGGACCCCAAACCCATCTTTTCTGCGTTTGTTTAACTTCAGCCAGGGAAGAAAGCCTAGTTTCCTGTAAGAGAATTATGTCTACCTGTAAAGTACTAAGGAAAGAAAGGACAGCAAGTCTCTTCTTGAAGTTCTTTATACTGCAGACATTATAGGAGGCTATTTTCAGGGTCGCCATAATGAGGGAGTATTAACATCACGTTCCAAACTTCTGGGAATGACTTGCTTTCCTTTTCTTTCCTTTCTTTCCCTTTTTTTCTTTTGCTAGTTCTGTGGCTTTGCTATCTTCCTCTTCTGAAATTAACTCTGAAAGATGAGAAGTATCAGATTCTAAATCCGAGTCCCTACCTTCCACTTGCAAGGGAGAAAAAAAATTTTCCACCGGAATAGAGGTAGCAGAGGAGGATTTATTTGAAGCTCTAGTAAACCTGCGGGGCTTCACTATCTCAAAGGGGGGGGCATGGAGGAAGAAGCCTGTTGGGAATCAGAAGTATCAAGTGGAGAGGATGAAATAGAGACCTCTGAAGCCAAGGGAGTTACCTTAGTATCCGAAGAAGGAGGCTTATCCACCAAGTGGGGTGATGGATCAGCCTGGCTGCCTGATGTATTTAGGGGTCCCGAATCAATAACTGTTTTCTCCTGAGCCTTGTTAATTAAGATATCAGAATCCCAACCTCCAGTTTTATTATGAGAAGCCCATGGACACTGGTGAAAGGCATGGCCTTTATCACCACAAAGATTACATTGAAAGATGTTCTGGCACCGTTCAGCCACATGCCCAAAACCTCCACACAATGGACACTTCAAAAGATCACAGGAGCTACTTAAGTGTGTATGGGCTCCACATTTATAACAGGCTTGAGGCTGACCACTATAAAAACAGACTCCTCTATCCTTCCCTAAGAAAAAGCTATTAGGTAAATGGATAATTTCACCGTTTATTTGGGGTAACTTCACTTTAAATTTCCAGCTCCCTGTCCAAATACCTTCCAAGTCCAGGATGGCTTCGGGGGGTCCCATCACCTCACATTTATTTTGCAACCATAAATGAATGTTACCCACAGCTACACCTTTGTTCTGAAACATAATTGTAACGTATCGAAACACCAGTTTAGTAAGGGGGATAGCATAGAATGGAACCCACAAAGGAGTATTTTTCAATATGGAATATTTATCCCAGAATTTCTCTAGACCTTTAAAAGACTTGAAACTGATATCATAAGAATCTTCCCCTGAAATACGAATCAAGGCAAAGATATCAACAGGGAGAAAATTCATGGAGCCTTTCAAAAGAGAATTAGCAATATAGTATCAGCCAGGGTGAGTTTGTAGGCCACCCCTATAACGTAAATGAACAGCATTTCTTCTGGGTGCCTGCTCCAATTTATTTTTAAACAAGTCAGACATTACTGTTCTAGGCTGCTGGGAACAAGTTTGTGCCCTTATCTGAGCTGAATCTTGAACAGGTACATTACCCCCCACTGAACTTGGCCCAGGTAAGGCCAAAGAACGTGCCTCAGAGCTCTGGGTAGTAACAACAATTTCCCCCCTTTTATCCTGAATGTCCATACCTGAGCTCAGGTTTGTAGAATCGTTGGCATGCATAGTTGTAGGCTGGAAACTGTCTGTCCATGTAGGATCTGGAATCCATGTGCCTGATGTAGATTTAGTCCACCCAGCGTCTTTTAAGACCTCCTCCGAGGACCAGTCCATGGTGGGATATGATGATTTCCTTGTTTGTAGTCCAAATTGCTGTCTCAAAGTTTGAGAAACTGTGGGAGCAGAAGGAGAATCCTGCAGCCGCATTTCCTGGTCCGATGTAGCTGCCGACCTCAGGTGCACTTCCAAAGGAGTCCCTTCCTGTGTTTCCTGTGGTGCATCCATGAAATGGGCCCGACTACAATCATGCGCCTGGTCGGTGGACATCGCGACAGCCAGTGAAGAAGAAAACCCATCAGAATTCATTTTGGAAGAAACAGCTCCCGATTCAGACCTCGAGTCAGTCTGAGGCTTCTCCGGGAAACAAGGCACACGTTCCGGTTCTCGAGGTAAGGAAACCTCTTCATTCATTTGTCCCGCATCAGGCTCCAACGAGCCAGGTAGCACAACGTCCTCCTCCATGCAAGACTGAGGGCCAACTGAGCAACCCCTCCGGATTACCCAGCAGCACTCTCCCTCATTAGCGAGTGCTAACAGAGTAGGGGAATTTCCCCAGTGCCCTGGCCAGATTGCCCCCATTCACTAAAAGTACCACCAACAGCTTAAAATCTGGTTCAATTTCAGCTAGCATCCATCTATATACCCCTCCCTGGGACGAGGCTGAAAATAGGCAAATAATTGTCTAGTCCTCCTTCCCAGTCAACACAAACTAAATAAAATAAGTAAATCTAAATTGTACATGTCCTTTTCTAGGAGCAGAATACACATTTTTAGGGCTTGGAAGCCTGCTTGCACAGAACGCATCACATGACCTCCGTCTCCCATTCTGAGGGGCTAAGGCACACAAGACAGCTGCACTACAAAGGACAGTCGGAATAGCCCTTTAGTGCTCTCCGACAGTTGACTGGGTTTTTTTTTTAAATGCAGTCCATGGCTGTTGTAATTAATTTTCAGGTCTGGGGAGAGTGAACAGTTGCTAGGCAACCAGGGACTGCAGGGTGAACATCACTTCCACCCTGAAGTGTACGTAACTGACACCTCAGCAAGCAAAGGTGAGTGCTGAGTGGAGGCAATATAGGCAGAGGCCGGTGGCATCTGCTGGCATCAGTTGGACAGTTGGGTGGTAGGGTGAGGAAGACTGCTGGTTTGAGGAACCAGTAAGGTACAATATAGAGTCCTAGATACAGTACACAAATCACCAGCAAGGTGATCTAAGGAATTTACTTAAATAAAAAAATTAAAATTTATTACAAGGGGATAATAATACAGAAAGCAAATAACATGGAAGAAAATATGGTAACACTAGCAGGCATAAAACTGAGAGTGAGGTGTGTTAACTATAACATGGCTACTTTGCAAGAGATATTCAAATGTAATCAGTTCATCTGCAATCAATGCACAGAAATATAAAGCCTGAAAGTTAAAATCATAGGGCTAGAATTTGAATTAAAATGCATTAAAAGTCTGTCAGCTACACAAACTAACAACAGCAGAGGACCCTCAAATAATGGGGACACAACATGTAATACTGAACTAGGAGGTAAAAGACAAAGGGAACAAGATGATGGGGTAGAAGTGATAAATACATCAACCAGTAGCCAGCCAAAAAAGCTCAGAAAGCCATGGAATTTGCAATACCTGTGCTCAATAAGTATTCACCTGTAGAATATTTGATGGATAAAATAAGCAAGGCAAATGAGCTTTTACAGGTAGTCTTAGAAATTACCCCAGTTGCTACAAATCAGCATGAAGCAGATAAAGACAGTATGTTTGCAGGTGAAGTTACACCACCAGTAGAAATGGAAACATTACTCCAGGAGGAAATATCCAAGATAAACCATAGTGAGCCCAGTCGTATTGATACCCAAATAACCCAACCAGTTTACATTCTAGGAGACTCGATAATTAAGTACCCTGATCATTATACTACAGTACTAAACAAGCAAATGATTAGCAGCAGCTGTTATCCAGGCACAGGAACTAAAGACATCCTGATACAGATTCCTAACGTAATAAAACAATCCAATGTTAGGCCATTAGTAATCATTCATGTGGATACAAACGATATAAAAAGAAAATCACTGGATAAAATCTACAATGGCCTTTTAGACATACATTGCACACTTGCTAATCTTAAATGTGAAATGATCTTTTCTGAAATACTAGCTGCATCAGAGGCAAATTACCACATGAATAATAAAATACTAAGGGCTAGATATTCAAAGGGGTTGCACATGGAGCAACTGAGATGCACCAGTGCAACCCTAGAAATGTGCACCTGGGCAATATTCAAAAGGGGGAATTGCACAGAGCAATCCCTGGTGTACTGAGGTGCAAAGATAATGTATGCAGCACATCTCCAGGGGGCATGCCCATGCATATGCGGCATATCCCAATATTCAGCCTGGGATGTGTGGCACATATGCTAACACAACCCTGAGATGCGCCACATACTGGGGCACAAATTTGAGCATGTAAAATAAGGCTCAAATGATAGCCACCCACAGATGAGCTGCTGTAATGCAAGACACATCACAGCAGCCACCAACCATGGGTGACTTCCACTGAACACTGTACACAAGCACCTAATAATGTTCCTGGTTGTCCAGTGATACCCTCTTCCTTGCCTGTAACCCTGATCACCTAAATTAAATGAATATTATATCTCTGGTAGTCTAGTGGTGCTCCCCTCCACTTATGACCCTCCAATTGCCCAATATAATATATCCTTCTGTCCCTGGTAGTCTAGTGGAACCCCCCTTCCCATCCCAGAACACCAATCACCCCTAATATCGACAGAAAAAAATCCCTGCTGGTCCAGTGGCACCTCCCCACCCACACAGGACCCCCTTCCCAACCAGATCACCCCCCTGGCATTGGCAGGCAGCAGCAAACCCACCCACATACCTCCATGGCTGCCCATCGAATGACAGCATACAGTACGGTACAGTGCATACTGTAATAGTCATTCACAAATATGTGGATGAAGTCATTTGTCCACCTATTGGTGGATAGGTAACTGGCTGGGTGGCAGGACACAGAGGGTGGTGGTAAATGGCTGTCACTCCACAGAGGGAAGAGTGACCAGTGGGGTACCACAGGGATCAGTGCTGGGACCGGTCCTATTCAACATCTTCATCAGTGACATTGCACAGGATCTAGAGGCAGAATTTCACTGTTAAGCTGATGACACAAAGCTCTGTAATAGAGTAGACACACCAGAGAGTAGACAGAATAAGAAGGATCTGCAAAAACTTGAAGAATGGTCAAGGGTTTGGCAGTTGAAATTCAATAGCAAAGAAGTGCAAGATAATGCATATGGGGCACAAAAACCCTGGCACAATATATCAGTTGGGGGTGAGGATATAGCATGCACCAAGCAGGAAAGGGATCTTGGGGTTGTCATCTCTGATGACCTCAAGGTGAGAAACAGTGTGACAAGGCATCAGGTAAAGCAAATAGGATGCTGGGATGTATAGGCAGGGGCATCACCAGCAGGAAAAGGGAGGTCATAATTCCGCTATACAAGACACTAGTGAGGCCCCACCTGGAGTACAGTGTACAGTTCTGGAGACCATACCTACGTGAGGACATAGACAGGGTAGAAGGTTCAGAGGAGGGCAACAAAGATGGTGCATGGGTTGCATCACAAGTCCTATGAAGACAGGTTGAAGGAACTGAACATGTACTCCCTGGAGGAGAGGGAGAGAGAGAGGGGATGATAGAGACATACAAGTATCTTACAGGGAGGAACAGGGTGCAGGAAAACACTATTTTTAAGTGAAAAGATGCTTCAGGACTAGAGGGCATGGGATGAAGTTGGAGGAGGATGATTCAGAGGAAACATGAGAAAGAATTTCTTCACAGAACAGGTGGTGGACAAGTGGAACACCCTGTCAGAGGAAGTGGTGGGGGCTGAAACAATCACAGGATTTAAGAATGCATGGGATAGACATAAAGGAATTCTAGAGGTCAGGGGTATGGGGAAATAGACTTCTAAGAAAACAAACTGAACTTACAAGCTCAAATGGGCAGACTAGGTGGGCCATAGGCCCTTATCTGCCGACACTGTCTATGTATCTATGTATCTATTTGTGAATGACTGTTACAGTATGCACTGCAAGCCCATTGATCCACAGTGTGGCCAATGGGCTTGCAGCTGATACTGTAAGCTGTCATTCAGTGGGCAGAGGTTTGCTGCTGCCTGCCAATGACAGGGAAGGGAGCTGGGTGGGCAGAGGGTCTTGTGTGAGTGGTGAGGTGCCACTGGACCACCAGGGATTTATTTCATCAATTTTATGGATGATTGGTTGTTCTGGGATGGGAGGGGTTCCACTAGACTTTCAGGGACAGAAGGATATATTATTTTGGGTGGTCGGAGGGCAGGAGGGGTGGGGGTTCCAACAGACTACCAGGGCATTATCAATATATTACTTTCAGTGATCAGAGCAATGGGAGGGGTTGGGGGTACCACTACACTACAAGGGATTATACAGAAATTTATTTTTGGTAATCAGGGCTATGGGGAGGGAAAGGAGTACCACTGGACTACCAGGGATTTGACATGCTTTCCTGTCTAGTGAATAGAGGTATGGGATGGGGAGGGGGCACCACTAAACCTCTTCTGACTGCACTGCATGCTGTGCAGGGTGCCAGGAGCATTTCACTGGCCAGCCCTGCACAACTCATGCAAATGGGGCCATAATGTCATACAAATGGCCCCATTTGTGCCTTGACTGTATTATGGCTCCATTTGCATATCGCTGGCTGAATATCAGGAATTTGTGCACAGCATAACTCTGTTGCACTGGTGCAGTTCCCATTCCTGGTATTCAGCCCTGTCTTGGGGCGTTGTGCCAGTGTATCAAATTTGTGCAGTAGCATTGCCTGATATATTCAGAGGATATGTGCCATGGCTCATCTCTTTTGAATATATCCCTTAGATGCACCAGCGCAACTCAGTTGCACTTCACCACCAGATGCGCCATTGCCAGTCACAATTCTGAATATCGGGGCCAAAGACTCAATAATTGGATATGGCAATTGTGCTTATTAAAGGAAGTAAAGTGTATCAGAACATGGAAAGACCTTGTTAACAACAAGAACCTGTTTAGAAGAGATGGACTACACTCAAACCGGTCAGGCAGTAAAGAAACTAGGACATTACTTTGCAGAAGCCATAAAAGCAAGTTTAAACTAAACAGTCAGGAGAGAAGGGACAAAGCACACTTTAAAACTCTCTGATTCTTACTACTATTAATACATTTATCCCTGGCCACCCAGATACTCTGCTTGAAGAAACAGAACCATGGGCAGTTGTCACTAAACATAAAACTAAATGTAGGGGTGGGCAAGTTTATCAGAGTGCTCCTTTAATTCCCTTACATAATAGCTTTGAAGTCCTTTTTACTGACTCTAAAGGTCTACAGCAAGAAGCAAATCAGGACACTTCAAAAATCAAAAATTATTTAACCTGTTCGACTCCCCCCAATACAGATCCTAGAGATAGTCTCAGTATCCAGGAAGAGATTCAATCACTGTATCTGAATGTAAATTCTATAAATCCCCATAACAGTAGACAGATTTTTGTACTTGGCGATCCCATCATTAAACACATCAATCGCACAGTATATAGTTTAGACAAGGCTAATAGAACATGTTCTAGTCTGAGGGGTGCGAGAGTCTCTGATATCACTACGGTGGTAAAAGAAGTACTAGGGAAGGTAGGAGAAAACCCAATATTTGTTATACATGCCAGGATCAATGATATTAACAGAGCTAGTCTGGATGAATTAAAACAAGACACCATTGCCTTAAATAATTTATTGGCTGAAATCCTTCCAGTTCCCAGGGCATCCAATGTTATAACCACTAAAATAAAAGATTTTAATAACTGTTTGAGAAGTTGGTGCCTTAAGCAAGGAACTTTGTGTATTACAAGTTGGGAACAATTTCATCTTAAATCCCCTTTATACTCCTGGGATGGATTACACTTCAGTAGGAGAGGGAGTACACTACTCAGTAAAAAGGTGAATACTGCAATTGATCACCTTTTAAACTAATCGATGAGGGGGACAATGGGTTAATGTCTAGTTCTCTAAAAAAATGAATAAAAAAATTGGACATACTCCTTGCGAGGTCCTTTTATTTAATGCTAGAGCATTAAATCAGGGTAAAATGGCTGAGCTCGAAGCTAAATGCCTGCTATCCAGTTATGGAATTATATCCATAACAGAAACATGGTGGGGTCTTGACTCCACATGGACTACTCAACTTCCTGGATATAGGTTATTCCATAAAGATTGTGTAGGTCAAAAAGGTGGAGGTGTCTGTCTCTATACTAGGGATAATATAACATCTTATCAACTTCCTTCATCTAGTGACATTGAATCCCTCTGGGTCAATGTTCAAATAAAAGGACAACCCCAAATCCTAGTTGGTACTTTTTATAGACCCCCTCAGCTAGTATTGAATATACCCATACATTAACAAAAGAGATAAAAGACATGGCTTCTAAGGGCAATATTTTAGTTCTAGGGGATTTTAATATGCTCTCTATTAATTGAGAAACATTGACAGGAACAACCATAGCTGATAAAGAGTTTACTTCCCTCATGGTTGATCTGGGTCTTGAGCAACTTGTTATTGAACCAACCTGGGGAGAAAATATTCTCGATTTGGTAATAACCTATACAGGGAATATAATACACAATATTAGTACGAGTGACCCCTTAGGTTCCAGTGATCATTATTCCCTTTCATTTGAACTCCACTTTGATTTTGGATAAATTCCAAGGGTTTAAGAACTTAAGAACTATAACAAGGCTGATTTTGTCTCCATTAACAAAAGTATTTTTAATGTTTCATGGGAAGAAACCCTAGGCCCACTCACAGTGGATGAGTCCTGGAATATTTAAAGTCAGTAATTCAAGATTTGGAGCCTTTATATATACCCACTGAGAAGAAATATAATAAAAAAGAGAAGATCCTATTATGGTTTAACAATACTATTTGTAAATTGATAAAAAAAGGAAACAGAGGCTATTTATGGCTTTAAAAAAGAGTGAGGGAGTTAACAAAAACCAAGCACTCCTAAAATATAAAAATTCATTAAAACAGGTAAATTACAGCATAATCCAGTCTAAAAGGAATCTTGAATTCCATTTGGCACACTGTAAAGATAGCTATAAATCCCTTCACTCATATTTAAACAATAAAAAAACTTAACAAAAGGCAGTTGGGACCTATCACAGTTAATAACATTTTACTAACTAAGGATAAAGAAATTGCCAATGCCTTTACTGATCAGTTTTGTTCAACCTTTTCTAAAAAAGATAAACCTATAAGTATTATTCCTTTGGGATATTCTTATTCAGTTTACAACATTACAGTTCAAGAAACTCTAGAGCATTAGTATCTTTAAAAAAACATCAAGTTCAGGCCCGGATGATATTAATTCTGTATTCTTATTGAAGACAGCTGAGGCCATAGCTATACCACTGACTATCATAGTCAATAAGTCTCTTCAGCAGGGTTGTATTCCTTTCGATTGCGCTACTGCGATAGTAATTCCTATATTTAAAAAAGGCGATTATAGCAAACCTAATTATCGACCTATCAGTTTAACATCCATCATAAGCGAATTAATGGAAAAACACATTCAATTTTTTGAGGAACAAGAAATTATTTCAAAAAAATTAACTGATTACACCCAACATGGGTTTAGATCTCAATATTCATGTACTACAAACTTGGTTTCTTTTTACAACCTTATAGGTGAGGTATTGGATAAGGGCAAAACTATGGACGTTATTTTGCTTGATTTTAGTAGGGCCTTTGATAAGGTACCCCATGGTAAATTAGTGGATAAAATGCTGAGTATGGGATTTTCACATACCCTGGTTAGATGAATTTCTAGTTGGATAGCCAAAAGAACCCAGCATGTCAGGATTAATGGATCCTTGTCCGACATTGGTAGTGTTACCAGTGGAGTGCCACAGGGATCTGTCCTGGGACCCATATTGTTTAATATATATATATTAGTGACCTGCAGATTAGTCCTGATAATATATTACTTAAATTTGCTGGTGATACCAAGCTAGGCGAGAAAGACTCCTCGTCTTCTGCAAAGTCAATTCTTATTAATAATCTTAAAACCATTGAACAATGGGTGATTGATAATAAAATTACTCTGACTTATGATAAATGCATGGTGCTTCATTATGGGAAAAATAATCCACAGCAGAGTTATTTTTTAAATAACTCTCCCCTTAAAGTTTCAACATTAGAGAGGGACCTTGGGATTATTATTACTAATAAATTAACCTCTATTAACCACTGTACTAAAGTGGCTAAAATGTCTAATGCACTTTTGACTCACATTAAAAGAACATTTATTTCCACAAGTCAGGAATGTATTATACCCTTGTTTAGAACTCATGTTAGGCCCCACTCTGACTATGGGTCTCCTATTTGGAACCCATATCTTAAGCATGATGTAGACAGAATTGAGAAGATTCAGAGAAGGGCTACTAAATTATTTCCAAGACTGGCCCACATGAAATATTCTGATAGATTACAGGAAACAGGATTATTTACTCTTCAGAATAGATGTTCCAGAGGTGATATGCTATTTCTATATAAAGTTTTAATGTCTCTTGAATTAATGGACCAGTTTGGTCTAAAATTCACTCATAGAAGGCCCTCACCTCGGCTGCACAATAAACAACTTGTGGTGGCCAAAGCAAGAACAAACAAAAGGTTAAATTACTTTACTATAAAATCCCCAAGATTATGGAACAGTCTTCCTCAAGACGTGGTGGATTGTGATTCCATTGCCTTATTCAAAAGAAACTTGGACCAGTGGCTCGAGTCAAACAACTATATGAATTAAATGGAAAATATCTCCAATATTCGCACCACTGTGGTGGGGAACAATCTCGATGGGTTTTGGCCTTCTTTTGTTCTATTCAACCAAGTAAACCAAGTAAATACCAACCTTCAATAAAACCCACAGATAAAAATAATAATAAATAAAGGAAAAGTAACACCAATGAACTAAACTGTGTACTGATTAATGCATGAAGTATGAAAAATAAGTTAGAGGAACTGCAGTATATTTTCAAACAAGATAAAGTCTCTATCTGCAGAGTCGCTAAGATATGGCACAAAGAGGGAGCCTGGGGGATAGATATCCCAGGATGCAATGTCATCCACAAGGAAAGAACCAATAAAACAGGGGGTGAGACAGCACTGTACATTTCAGACAACATAAAAATAATGGCGATAAAACATACAGACATTCATCAAGAAAATGAGATACTCTGGGCTCAGATACATCTGGCAAACAAACAATTAACAATTGCTCTAGCATACAAACCTCCAGGGTACAACATAGAGCAACATATTGCATTTTTAGATGCAATAGACAGAGTAGAACCAAATGGTGATTACATTTTAGTGGGAGATTTTAACCTTCCACACATAAATTGGTCATTGCTCGAAGGAACTGGTGCATAAGAAAGATTAATAGAAATAATGCCACACAAAAATATGAAGCAATTCATGACTAGTAATACCAGGGGAAACAACATCCTGGATTTAGTCTTCCGCAACTTTCTGGATCACATTGGTAATATCAAAATGCTTTAACCTCTGGGCTGCAGTGAACATTATTGAAACTTGGCTTCCCAGCCAAATGCCCTTTGGGGTAACCATTGCCTCAGTGCTTACGCAGAGGTTGTTTGTCATCTAAATTGTTTTTGTTTTAATTGGGTTCACCACAACATAACCCAGATAGGCTATCTTAGGGTAGCTGGTTCATTCCACTGGGGTGTCAAACACATGAGGAATACTGATGAGTCCTGGTGGGATGAAACACATGTCTATGTCATCTGTTGGCACCTTTTGCAAACTGTGTGACAGGCCTTTCGGCACCTTGCATTTCTGCTTAAAGTTGAACTAGCAAAGTATTCAATGTGATTTGCATATGCAGCTCATGATGCTTTGCATTGTGGGGGCATGTGTGATTTTGTATTTCTTTGAAACTTGGCTTCCCAGCCAAATGCCCTTTGGGGTAACCATTGCCTCAGTGCTTATGCAGAGGTTGTTTTTCATTTAAATTATACAGTTAGTTTTAAAATCAACACATTATGGTTCAAAATCAAAGGATCTACCCAAATTAGATGTTATAATATGGCAGATTTTGAGGGCATGAGGATATACCTTTCTTTCTGGTACTGGGATTATGACTAAGGTATACAGACTTAGAAACAGTCTGTAATAAGAGCAAAGAAAAATCCATTACTGTATTCAAAATGATGTGCCCAAAGTGGGAAAATGCAGTAATGCTGGCAGGGTACCTTACTGGTTCAATAAAAATATAAAAAAACTCATAAATAAAAAAGGAAAAGACATTCAGGAAGTATTAGAAAATGCAAACAAATAATAAGTGGACAGAATATAAAAAAGGACAACCATATACAAAAGGGCAATCTCTTAGGCCAAAAAAACATGGAACTAAACTTGGCATCAACAGTCCAGAATAACACTAAAAAATTGTATAATTACATAAGAACACTACAAGGGAATCAAAGTACTGTAGGACCATTACTAAAAAATAATAATTTAATTACAGATGAGTCAGAAATGGCTAAAAAAATGTAATAATTATTTCTTAAGTGTATTTCCAAAATAAAGAGACCATAACAATACCTGCTAATGACCAACTATGAGAATATAAAGAAATACAAATTACTGAACATGATATAATGAAAAAGATTAAAAATATTAAAACAAATAAATCTGCTGGACATGATTGGTTACACCTGGGCCCAGATATTCAAAAGGGTTGCTCCATGCGCAACAGGGTTGCGCATGCGCAAGTCCTACATTGCGCCATTCTGCGATATTCAGCAGGAGGCAGTTGTGCCACTGACAACAGGTTGCACAAAAGAGCAATGCAAATGAATGCATGCTCAACAGGAGGAGGAACCATGCATAAACTGCACAACCCGATATTCAGTCGGGTTGTGCGAGGTGTCTGGCGCAACCCCCAACCTGCGCCTGCACAACTTTGAGCCAAAAAAAGGATCAAGTTGAGGGCCACCCACAGGTGAGCTGCTGTATTGCAGGGGCGCAACACAGCAGCTGCCACCCCTGGCTGGCTCCCAACTGGGTCCCTGTGCCCCCACCAGCCGGATAGCGGGCAATACAGCAGCATGAACCCCCACATCTCCCACAGCCCAGATCGCGGCAATACAGTTACATGAACCCCGCCCACACATCTCCCACAGCCCAATCGCGGGCAGAACGTATATCAACCCCCAGTGCCCGATCGCGGGCAGAATGTAACCCCAAACCCGAATATCTCCCTAGTGGTCCAGTGGACCGTAAAGTCGATCGCGGGCAGAATGTCAAGTTACAACCCCCAAACATCTCCTGGTGTCTAGTGTCCCCCACCCACCCACAAAGCCCCACCACCCGCTTCCCCAGCAGCCGGCGGGCGGCAGCATCCCACCCACCTGCCGCCCTGCCACCTGCTGACTGACTGTCCGGTAGGGCTGCACGCCCATTGGTGCAGAGCTACAGCCAATGGGTGTGCAGCCCATACCGTACATGACAGTCCAGATTTGTGAATGATGGCTGCTGCCTGGCAGGGCGGCCAGGCGCAAGTCCTCAGGGATCGGCACACCTACATGCTAATGGCATGCAAATGGGGCCATAAATAGATGCAAATGGCCCCTCCTGTGCCTTGCATAAATTATGGCCCCATTTGCATGTCACCTTTTGAATATCGAAATTTGAGCATTAGCAATGGTACTTCACGCCACCGCAAGTTTACTGCTCAACTCTGGCAACTTGCGGTGGCTCAAGTTCCACTGCGCCATGCGCAAGTGCTGTGGCTGGGGGGTGATATTCAAAGGAGTTGCTCAATAGCGCAACTCCTTTGAATATCACCCCGGCCACACCCCTGCGCAACTATTTTGAGCAGCGCAGGGGCTTGCACCTCAGAATGGCGTAGTTTGAATATCTGGGCCCTGATATTTATTAAGACACTATCAGACGTACTCATAGGACCAATAACAGTTCTCTCAACAAGTCTCTACAGGAGGGGAAAACAGTAAAGGACAGGAGAGACGCTGGAGTGACTCCAATTTACAAAAAGGGTGGGAAACAGTTGGTCTCCAACTATAGGCAAATCAGACTAACATCTGTGATGAGGAAAAGCATGGAGGGGATTATTCAGGACAGAATCAACAAACTTATTACAAAAAGTGGGAACTCCGACATCACACAGCATGGATTTAGTTCAGGAAAATCATGTCTCTCCAACTTATTAACCTTTTTTGAACCAGTTACAGTAGTGCCAAGATGTGTGTATGGATGTGATATATCTGGACTTCTCTAGAGATTTAGACACTGTCCCGCATAAAGAATTAACAGAAACATTAATTGAAATTTAGTTACGACACAATATAATAGCAAGGGTGTACTCATGGCAGAGTGACAGGAAACAGAAGGTGAAAATAAGGAGTTAATTTTCAGAATGGGGCAGTGTGACAAGTGAGGTGCCTCAGGACTCAGTGCTGGGCCCTACATTATTCAATGTTTTTATCTCAGGATTGCAGATATCAAATAAGACATGGATGGCCAAATACGTGGATGACAGCAAAATAGGAGCAATTGTTAATGATCACAGTGATAGGAAATGATGCAACAATACCTAAATTTAATATAGGATTAGGCAGAAATGAATAAACTGAGGTTCAACATTGATAATTGTAGAGTCATGCACCTCAGACACAGGAACCTGTAGATTATTTACGACCTAGGAGACACTGTGCTCCAGGAAACCACTAATGAGAAAGACCTAGGATACAGAAATGTCACAGGAATCCTGGGTTGCATTTTCAGAAATATTACGAGTAGAGACCCCAAAGTGATCATTCCACTTTACGCATCACTTGTCAGACCTCATCTTTAATACTGGTTCCCCTTTTGTGCTCCCCAGACAATCTAGGATAATAAATCATTAGAGAGAGTTTAGCAGAAGATGACTAAGAAAATTGATAAAATGGCCAATAAAATATCATGACAGATTAACCACAGAAGACTAAGGGGGGACCTTTGTTATATGTATAATGCTAGTAATACCGCATTCCTATGGGAATCTATTAGACTACAGAATAGTCCTAATTTAAGGAACATTCAATCACACAATCAACAATTAAAATGGGATGTGTGGAGGGACACTGTGGAGCACCTTACTGAGCAGACGTGGTTCAGATCAGCTCTGCATTTGGATGTGCTTTATATTTTAAAAAAAATATTTTGAAGTATATAAATAGCTGGAAAGTCCTGCAGAACTCAAGAGTGCACATCGAGCAGAGCAAACTGGTGTCAGACATAGCAATGGGGAGGACAAACAAAGGAGGTCCTGGGGGCTCAAAGTCACAACCATTGACGTAGTCACAGGCCTCAGCCTCCATGCCTGAATGTACAATGCAGAAGCCACCATGGAAGGCCTTGCAACTCTCCATGCAGGCCAGTAACATTAAGATTGAAACTATCCTGCAAAGAATCGGGAGCAGGATGTTAAAACTGAAGCAGCCACTAAGACTGCGTCAGTGGGAGAATCACAAACCACCAGAGCGATAACCACATCCACAAAGTTGATGCAAGAAAATACACACCTGCACTACAGGCTGGAGGCTCTCGAAAATGCCAATATATCTTCTAATGTACATCTGCTGGGCTTACTGGAGAGCCTTGAAGAAGTGGACCTTCTTCAGTTTTTAAAACAATGGTTACCTGGTGCCCTTCATCTGGTGTGGAACTGGCTAATCACTTCTGCAGAGGTTATAGGATTTCCCCATGGATGGCGACAACTCAGCAAGACCTTTCCAGGATGGTTCTTATGGTAACAGATAGAATCACCACCCGGAATACCATACTGCAAGCAGCAAGATTGGTGGACTTCCTGATCTTTCAGGGGTATACAATTCATCTGTTCCCTGATCTTTTTTTTGCTACATGATCTCACCAGAAAAAAATTTGATTGGGTCCAAGCTAAGCTCTGAAGCTTGGGAGTATCCCACTCTTTGTTAATGCTGGCTTGCCTCTGAATTTACTATAGAGCCATACTTACCAGTTCACAGATCCAGAGGAAGATGGGCAATGGGCCCTGCAGATCGAGCAAGAATTTGCTGCAGCCCACAGGGAGGAGGTATCAAACCCCAGTTCTGCAAAAGAGGAGACCTGAAGTGGTGAGAGGCCCTGCATCATTCTTGTTACTTTTGTTTGGACTGTTAGGGCATTAGCTGTGTATATTTAAAGCAGCTATGTGACTGTTGATGATGTGGTTGGATTCTTACAGGGGGGACTTATTCATTAGTATATTAAATATTATTTGTTTTATCCTGCTGTGGGTTAGTCCCCCTCAGCTCAGTCAATGTTTGCTCTGTCAGATTGTGCAGTTACTTATTATGTTCTATGCAGCAGGTATAGCTACTACAATGTTTTTCAATACCCACAGTATCTATTCTGGAATATTAAACATGATTGTGGATTGTTTACATCTATGGAGAGAGGTCATATCAGCTACTGTATACTGGCCAAATTTTGCTCTATGATGGGACTCATTATAATTGGATTGACCTCTATACTCTTGTAAGGTGCAGCTATTTGGTCTAAATCTCTAATTAGTTAATTTTTTATAGGTGCTGTATACCCCCATATCCATAGCCTATGTGTTAGACTATTTAATTCTGTACCATTGGATGGAACTAATGTAAGATATGATGCCTGACACATGTGAATGTACTATTTTTGTGTCTTAAAAATACAATAAACATAAAGTACAGGCCAGCCTACCGGTGCAGTGGTAGCACTACCATTTGTGATGCCAGTGACCTGTATTTGGTAGTGACCCGGGTTGCTGGAGGGCCAGCAAGGGGGAAAGGGTTTGAGCACCCGCTGGGCCACTCTCCCTCTCTGAGGAGGGGTGGACTGCATGCCCAGCCACTATACTGCCACCACTTGGGTGACCACTGGTGGTATCAATGCAGTAAGGGGATGTAGATGGCAGGGGAGGGGCTGGCATTGGCTGGGGAACTGAATAGAGGTACGTCTCAGCATGCCCCCATTCACTGGTCCCTCCTGAGTGCTGATGTCAGAGGGGGTGGACCAGAACAAGGAAATACCCTGGCCTTGATCCAGGTGATGAACCCCCAGCACCATGTCCAGGGAGGAACTGGGGGCAGACTCCACAGTACGCGCTCCCTTGATGTTCAGGGGGAGGTTTGTGATAGTACCTTCTCCACCCTGCCCCGAGGGTAATCCGGAATCCCTGAGGTAAAAATTGGGGCATGCTGCTCCTTAGGAGCAGACTCCTTGGTTCTCTTAGGGATGTTCCTGAGCGGTGCAGTGGGGGTTCTGAGAGAGGGCTCGAGGGCAGCGAACAAGGAGGATAAAAGAATAAGTAAAAAAAAGTACAGTACAAAACATAAAACATAAAAGGGGATGTGTATAGGACTAGCATTTGAGGTAAATGGTTTAGTCAGTGTGTGGTGGCAACATGGAATTCGTTACCAGATAAAGTGGTGTCCTGTTGCACTATGACATCATTTAAACACAGTCTAGATCAACACATGGGAATACTATAATGCAGGAAATACCACTAACAAGCGACGAGTCACTAGAGGTTTCCCGGCCTCAAGACTCATAACTCACCTATGAACCTATGAATCTATCTACTCTGTCTATCTATCTATCTATCTATCTATCTATCTATCTATGGCAAACTGTCTCTTGGGCTGTACCAGCTTACAGGGCAGTTCTGGGTATCTCTGATTCACTTCACTTGCCACCGCCCAATTGAATAAGGAAAACTCCCATCCTGCTCAGGTCTAGAAAAGTCAAACTCTATAATATTTGGTACAGTGAACTATGGATGGCGGACTATAAACAGAGACTTTTTTGTTTGCCAGGAAAAATATCAAAATTAACTTTTTAATTATGAGGTACAGTCACTGGTACTATAAAAAATATATTCCTTACTGCTAGATACTGCAGGTATTAACAAATATACAGGATATACACAGCAAGAGAAAAGATTTTAATGTTTACTTAAAAGAAAAAGAAAAATAGTTAACAGACAGACGATTGTTATAAGAATCTCAAAATCTAGTCTCTCCTAAAGTCTATATTTACCTGCCAGCTAACCTGAAAGGACTTCCACTAAGTCTGTCTTTCCCTCACACAGATAGCTTAACTATAGGGGCAGGGCTCTCCCTTCTGTGAAACACTCACTCAGAGAGTCTAGTCTTCTTCATAGGTTGTGAACATCAGAGAGAAAGACAGAGAGAGAGAGAGAGAGAGAACTGTGTATCCTTACATGGTCAGGGTTGTGGGGTGTGCGACATTTCCCTTGAGTGACAGTCCCCCCAGTGTTCACCACCCATGGGGGGGTGTCTGTGAGTGGGGCATTACCAAGCCAGCTGGCTTTATTGTTACCTAGCAACATCCTTACTCACAGTTTTATGACACTGTTGTCCTCCTTCTTGCAGGATGTCTCTGTGCCAGAAATAGCACCCTCACATCTGCCTGGGGCTGTTGCTGGATTCATGGGAAACCTTGCTCCCTCCCAAGTGGATAGTGTTCCTCTTGAGATCTGGAGAGTTGACCTTGCAGCCTCTTTGGTGACCATTCTAAACAGCAAGAACTTCTCTGTTGATCTATCTATCTACACTAGATAGATAGACAGACAGACATATATAGATATAGAGACAGAGATAGAGATAATTCTTTGCAAAAACAAACTTTGTTACTGCACTGGTTAGGGTTCCAGTTCATGCCACAAAAGCAGAGAAATGTGGCATTCAGGTTTCCAACCTTAAATCCCCGCCACCACACTACCAAGCAGCAAAAGGGAAAAACATTAGGGTTCTAGGTCTACGAAATCTTGATGAATCAGTGGTGGGTCTTCCTTGGGTTAGCAACCATAATGCTCATTCCTCCCCTAAACCCATTGCCTCCTGTCCAAAGCATAATGTACAGCTCCAAGCCAATGCTTCATAGTAATACACTTCAAAGGTAGAGAGTATGTCTTAGCACACACTGCCAGCACAATCTGTTGTAACTTTCTTCATGTGTGAAGAAAGGATATCACATCTGCTGTTGTTTGCTCAGGGAACAGGGTGGGCATTAAAGTTGACAACCCCAAGGAAGTTTCCACCGCTGATTCGCCAAGACTCCAGAGACCCAAACCGTTAATGTTTTTTTTCCTTCTGCTGCTTGGAGGGTGGAGGTGGTGAGTTAGGGTTGGAAACACTAGCACCACATTGGGGCCTTGATGGTCAGTACAGCTCGTCAGCTGAGTGTCCGGGTCATTCCTATGGGCAGGAGTTTTCATTTTTGCAAAATCTGCATTCATGTTGTTGTGGGATGCCCATGGACATGTCATAAATAAATGACCTTCAGTGTCACATAAATTACATTTGGGCATCGCAGTGCAGTGAAACTACATGACCCAATGCCCCACATACTGAACATTTCGTTCTTTCACAATTTGGGCTAATATGCCTTGTTGACCCACTCTTAAAGGACACCCAAGTTTGTCCTTGATGAAAAAGAATCCCTTTGTCTCTCCCCAAAAAGAAGCAGTTAGGGAGATGTTCAGTGCCTTGCATTGCACTGCATAACAAGATTTTAAATTTCCACCCCTTCCATCCAGAACCGCTCCAGATTTATGATGGGTTCAAGGGTGCCTTGAATGTCACACTGATTCTCAAGCCAATATACAAATCTGTCAAGTTTACCCCCTCATTTCTGAACAAAATAGTTAAGATTTTCAAGGATGTCTTGGTCAGAGGGATGGCCTGAAAGTGCATCCAAATTACATAATTTTTTTGAGCTGAATGGATAACCCAAAATTTGTTCAGTAAATCTTCTGTTCTAAAACTAATGTCATAGGTTTTTTCACCCACAGTATGGATGGATCAATGTATATAGTTCTGATTGTAAAAAAAACGTTTGATTTTTTATAATTTCTTTTCCCACAAAAAACCTACCTGGTGGACATTGCATATCTTTATCCAGGCTTGGGTGAGCCACACCCTACCTGACATCCTAGTGATCACTCAGACCTGGCTTAGGCCAGCCACCCCAGACAATGAAATCAATATCCCAAATTATTTACTCTTCTGAGTGGATAGGCAATCAAGATGAGGTGGGGTGGTAATTTATGTAAGGGAAAAATACTCAGCCGCATGCATAGATGCATCATCCTCCCCCAAAGAATTTGAGTGCTTGACCCTAAAGATTGAACTTTCTCCTTCCAGTGCACTCTGTGTAATAGGCTGCTACAGGCCCCCTTCTGCCAGGCCGCATCTCCTGTCTTATTTCAGTTTCGTACTGGGGTTCAGTTCCTTGGAAACCATTATTCTTGGTGACCTGAACTACGATTGGCTATCAAGTGCATCAACTCCCTTGAAATTCTTTTGTGACACTGTAGGGCTGGTGCAACTCATTGGCTAGCCTACTCACCCAAATAAAAAGAACCTTAACAACAGCTCCCTCTTAGATGTAATTTTGGTTAGCAAGCCACACCTGTTCTTTCATGTCGGAATATTTTTCTCAGACATTAGCGATCATTGTATAATCACCACCATTAGATCCATGCACAACCCACAGTTTGTGGCAAAGTTCTCTATCATGAGGTGCAAACACAACTTTGATTTGTTTGCTTATGTCCATGACTTGAAACATTTACCACGATGGCAGGAATTCTTCTGAGCCAAAGCAACTAACAGGGCATATACTATTTTTTACGATATTTTAAGTGAGGCTTTAAATAAGCATGCACCCTTGGTTAAGGTGTGGGTCAGGAGCAGCACCTGCCATTGGTTCTCACCTGAGATCAAAGCTTCCCTGTTAGAAAGGGATACTTTATGGAAAAAAGGCAGAAGAAGCAAGAACAACTCGGATTGGTGTCTTTTTGAGAGAGCACGTAACAAGTGCACCAAGTTGGTCAGAGCAGCCAAGGCCACCTACTATCGTTTGGAGCTAGCCTCTGCCTCAAGAAATCCTTCAAAGCTCTGGAAAACATTAAAAGACATGTCTGGACATGCACCTGGTAATTCCATTCCAGCAAAAATTAAGACCGGTGGCAGCATTATCTCTAACCGATAGGAGATATTGGAAGCCCTCAATAACCATTTTGCAATGGCAGGGCTAGCATTTGATACTTCTCCTGCCAATGACCTCTGCACAGCTCAGGGCCCACCAATCCAGAAGTCCCCCTCTACTGAGGAGGCCTTCTCCCTTCTGCCTGTCTCTCTCTAAAAGAGGTGGAAGACCTACAGCTGTAACTGGACACCAAGAAGGGAGCAGGCTCTGACTTCATAGAGCCATACTATCTGAAATATGCCTACCATGTGCTTGCAGTGCCAATCACCCACCTATTCAACATGTCGCCCCCCCAGGGTAGCCTCCCCCTCAATGGAAAATAGCCCATGTCATCCCTCTATTAAAAGCAGGTGATCCCTGCAATCTACAGTAAATAAGTACAGACCGATCTCCCTCCTCCCCATCCTGTCTAAATTACTAGAAAAAATAGTGTGAGGCCAGCTATGGGTATACTTAGAATCCAGAAGCCTATTAAACCTGGTTCAGTCTGGATTCAGAGCAAAGCACAGCACGATAACAGCCCTAGCTAAGGTGACCAGTGATTGGCTCCTAGACCTTGACAACAAGAAGTGTTTCTGTGCCGTTTTCTTGGATCTTAGTAAGGCATTCGACAAAGTCGATAATAGCCTGCTTCTTTCCTTCCTAAGCACCTTAGGCCTGGACTATAAATCTATGTGCTGGTTTGCAGACTACCTCAGAGAATGGAAACAGCAGGTTAAAGCTGAAGGTGATCTTTCTCCATTAAAACCTATGCTGAGGGGCATGCCCCAGAGCTCTATCCTTGGTCCCCTTCTCTTTGCAGTCTACATTAACAACATCAATGACCCCATCAAAAAAGCCTACATCCACTTATTCGCAGACAACACTGTACTGTACTTGAGTCATCCCACGCTGGAAGCAGCCTGTGAAGACCTCCAAGCTGAATTTAACCTTCTACAATACCAGCTCATAAACAAAAAGCTTTTGCTCAATGCAAAAAAGACAAAAGCCATGTTCTTCTCCCCCCCCCTTGCATACAGCAATTCCTGCCGGGATGGGAGCTATCCCACAAATTACCACTGTTTGGAGAAACACTATAGTATGTAGCTAAATTCAAATATCTAGGAGTTTGGCTCGATCATAAACTTTCCTTCGGCGACCATCTCGAAGAACTACAGAAGAAACCTAGGCAAAGATTAGAACTATTCTACAGAATTAACCACCTGTTCACAAAGGAGGCCAAGATTCAACTGGTTCAAGCTACCTTCCTATCTTTAATAGATTATGTGGACCTGCTCTACAGCCACTGCACTGCCTCTGCACTGACTAAGTTGGACACCCTCTACCACAGCGCTATCAGGTTCATTACTGGCCTTCCACTTTCCACACACCACTGCTCCCTGTAATTATCATTAGGCTGGACTTCCCTTCACTATAGAAGTAATAGAAATGCCGCCCTATGGGCCTTCAGAGTGGTGACCAACAAGTTTCCTTCATATGTCTCAGATTGTACTCCCCGGAGCGCATTAGGCACTTATGCTCTAAGGAGCTATTCCCTAATTGCCCTCCAAGTTACAAGGGTCAAAACTCATTTTGGCAAAGCTGCTCTAAGCTTCTCTTTACCCACATTGTGGAACAGTTTACAAAGGAACTTGAAGCTGAGCTGCCCTGTTAGCCTACATATCTTCAAGGCACTCTACGATCGCTACATGAAAGTACCTTGCAAATGTTCTCCTCACTGCTAGTCCACTAATTCCACAACTCCCCCTTTCCATCCTGATGCTCGCCATGTTTCTACCCCTGGCTCTCACTCTTTCCCTATTAACTCTTCCTGCTGCACCCACCCTTCCCTGTCCACTCCAGCCTGGCTAAAGTCCCACCCCATCCATAGTAGTGTCCCAATTATCAACCCCTCCTCCATCATTATCATAATAAACAAGTACACGACAGCCATCGTCACTTTCTGTGGTTTTAGCTCAATTTTCCCCCAGTCATCAGTAATATATCCCTCCTTTTCTTTACCTCTCTAACCTGCCACCCCATACACGGCCTCTTTCCCCTATATGTGTAGTTGCCAGCTGCCTCACTCAGAAGATCTCTGCTTATAACCCCTGCATGCCTATGGTTGATTGTACATCTGCTGACTTCTTCAGTTGTAAAATATTGCTGTTTTTTTTATTTATTTCAACGTTGTACTTGTATTGTATACACTGTATATAGTTTTTCTTCCTTGTATATTATCGCTTTTTGTACCTGCTTCTGTATAGTACTTATGTATTCATGACCAGGTCCACCTTGCAAATGAGCCTTGCTCAATGGTGCCCGCCTGGATAAATAAAGATTTTGATTGATTGATTACCCCTAAATATCTTAGCCATACTGCATGTCTTCTTTTTGCATTTTCCACAGGCTTTTGAAGCAAACTAGCAAAAGTGGGTTTTTGCAGTGTAGGTGCCACAACATCAAGGGTAAATGGCTGTGCAGGCTCTTGTTCTATTACACCTACAGGCAATTTCTCTTGTTCTATATCAATATTTATGGGGTCATAAAAAATCTCCTTTCTGCTGTCCGCAGGTACCGGTAGAGGATTACCTGTAGTCTGATGCAGGTCAGGAGCACCTATCTCCTTTGCATTTGTAGGAACCTGCTCTAGCTGGTGCGGTAGTTCTTGGTGTTTTGTGCATTATGGAATTTCTGTCTGCAATTTCTCCAACGGTGCAGAAGACTCCGAAGTTGCATTAAGTGGTCTCCATTCAGGTGTACCAGGTAATGGAATATCAGGATCTGGGAGCCAGGATCCTGTAGAGACTTTTTTCCATCTGGCAGACCCCAAAGCTCGTTTGGGCATCCATTTTGATTTTGAAGGTGCCACATCATCCTTGAGCAAGTCTGAGGTTCAATCCAGGGTCCCCAGAGATGCTTCGAAATGAAACATTTTCTGAAATACTGTCTTCTTTCCTGTAAGTGCTGGAGAGTCATTTGACAACCATTTTCTTTGCTTTTCATAATCCAGTTTTTGTTTCTCCTTATCATATTCTTGTTCTATGTGTTGTAACTGTTCTTGCAGTTTTTGTTTTTTTCTTCCATAGTTGTTTGTAGTAAAATCTCTATTTTGGCAGTATCCATTTCCTCTTCTTCTGTAACAACTATAGTATCCAAGTCATGCTCTTTTACTTTAGGGCCCAACTTCTGGGCCTTTGGTTCACTCTCTACTGGGACCACGATGTGTCCCTCTCAACCTCCAGGCCTCAACTGGCTGGAGTCCATTCTGCTCACAGGAAACCAGGCCCCCTACTGACAGAGTAGGGGAATGTTTTATTTAAAAACTGAGAACAAAATATACAAAAGCGTATTACATCATACAAAACCATAATAAAAGAAATCAAAAACAAAAGGAAGGATTAAAATATACATGAAACTACAAACAAAAATAAGCATCATTCATAAGGAATCCCCATCCCATCCCCACTAAAAGAGTAAGGAAATGTGCAATATAAAACTCAAAACAAATTATACAAAGGTGAAGTACACCACACAAAATCATAACAGAGGAAAATCAAAAAACAGAAACAAGTATTACAGCATACTTGAATCTCTAACATAAATAATTCACATTTGTGTACAACCCCCATTCCATCCCCACTAAAAGAGAAGGGGAAATGTATGTTATGGAAAACTCAAGCAAAATATACCTAAGTGCCATATGGCGTACTGAATCAGAAAGAAAGAAAATCAATAGCAAGAATAAGTGATATGGAAGATAAGCACTACTAATAAGAATAATCTGGTATAAACACAAACCTCGTTCCATCCCAACCAAAAAAGTAGGTAAATGAGCTGTCAAAAACTGTATTTAATACATAAACAATGCATGTGACATAGAAAACCAGAGGGAGAAAAAAAAAATCAAAAACAACGGAATCAGGGAAGGACCCAGGACCATAAATGCCAATATTGTTAAAATACCTCTGGCATTACAGATCCTTTTTCTGAATAATAAACAGCTTGCAGGCCCTGTAAGATCTGAGAAACAATCTGGGAAGGGCTACTAGATTTCTACTATAGCAAATATGTACATCTAGCCTGCCACAAATAAAAGCAACAAAAAGCAAAATTAAAACGAAGAGTGCTGGGATGATAATGACATAAACCAAGGGGATAAATGATATTCAAAAGAGTTGAGCCATGCACAATAGGGTTGCACCTGCGCAAGTCCGAATTTGCGCCATTCTGTGATATTCAGCAGGAGGCAGTTGCATCCCCGAAATCATGCTGAGCAACAGCGCAATAATAATGAAGGCATGCGCAACCAAAGGGGGAGGAACAAGACATAAATGGCGCAGTGTGATATTCAAAGACTTGTACAATGCGCAACAGTGGAGCAAGCGGAAGTTGCGCCATAGCAGAAATGAGCCAAAATAAAAAAGAGCAAGGAAGAGGCGCAAGAATGCTACAGGGAAGCCACATGTGTCAAAAGCAGAAGCACAGACAGGGCAAGTGGCAGGAACAGGGCAGGCCAGGGAAAGGCCACAGCAACAGACAGGCACAGGGAAAGTGTGGGGAGCCACACAGCTCAGAGGCCAGCACAGGCAGGTGTACCCAGTGCCGGGGAGGTAGCTGCCAGGACAGCGGAGGGAATAAAGTAACAGCTGCCGGGGGGGTGAACGCAAGCCAGGGACATGGCCAGTGCCATCTTCCACATGGAGGCCATAATGAGGGGGGTGAGAAGGCGGGCAGCAGGGGGACGTGGCCATGGAAGGGCCTGTCGGCGGTATGCCCCCAACAGGCAGTACCAAGCCTGCACCAGCTTTGAGCTGTACACAGATACTGAGATTGTGGGCCAGTACCAAATGAAAAGGGCAATACTGAGGTGGCTCTGTAAGCTGTGCAGTGATGTGATGCAGGCACCCACACGACGGAGCCATGCCCTGTCAGTGGAGACCAAGGTAACAGCCAGCATGTGCTTGCTCACCACGGGTACCTTCCAGAGACCAACTGGGGACACCACAGGCATAACCCAGTCAGCCACATCATGCCACCTCACCCAATTCCTCAGCGCACTGCTGCCACATGCTGAGGAGTACATCCATTTCACAGCACAGCGGCGGAGTGCACAGCAAACATACATGAGTTCTACAGGGTAGCACATATGCCTAGTGTGCTAGAGTCAATAGACTGCACCCATGTGGCCATACACACACCACCTGGCCACAAGGGGGCTGCATACATGAATCGCAAAGGCTATTCCAGCATCAACTGCCAGATGGTGTGCGATGCCAGGGGTGCATCATCAATGTCTGTGCCACGCACCATGGGGGAGCACACGATTCATTCATCTGGCACCATTCGCCACTGTGCCACAGATTCGAGAGTGGGGACATGCCCACTGGACAACTAGTGGGTGAGTATGTAAACCAAATGGACAAATATAGGGCCTGGGGGGCATGGCCAGAGGTGCCATGGGTAGTGGCCTACATGACTTGGAGCAGGGTGATGCTGATCACCAAACCAACCTTCACCCTCTACACACAGGTGACAGTGGATACCCACTCTGTCCCTGGCTGCTCACACCCTACCGGCGGCCCATGACCCCATCGCAGCAATGCTTCAATGAGGCACATGCCACCACATGCAATGTCATCGAGTGGGTGTTCGGGATACTGAAGGCACATTTCCGTTGCCTGGACACCTCCGGTGGTGCTCTACAGTACAGCCCCTCAAAGGACTGTGGGATATTCCTGGCCTGTTGCATACTTCACAACATGGCCAATGCATGTGGGATAGCCATACAGGTCAAAGAGGGGGACAGTGATGGGAACGATGAGGACACCGGTGATGATGGTGATGGGCAGCCTCCCTTGGCCGATGGGACCCTCGACTGCTCCAGCTGGCACAGCTGCACCGGGACACCATCACGGGGGAGCACTTTAGCCAACCCAGGTAAGTCATGGGGCCATGCGCAAGCACCAGTGGCCATTGCACAACCCACAAACACACAGGAACCCACACTGGGGGTGCATGCTGTTGAGGCAAGTGGCAGGGCACAGAGGCACACACACAGCCAGGGATGGGTGAGGATGAACATGCCATGTTGAAGGACACACAGACACATGCACACACACAACACAACAAACGTGCACAGAGGCCAGAAGGCACACCGACCCAGAATGCACACCCTAGCAACACACATGTCCACAGGCCACCACGCCCACTGCCTGTCCATGTGCATGTGTCAGATACTGGGCACCATTGCACTTTGGTGTACAGTGCAATGCAGGCATCATCATGCACACATAACTGCGGACAGCAGCCGGGAGGGTGTGCAGGTGGACTGTGTGTCTGCATGCAGGGCCGGGTACCCACCCGTGCACTGCCCACTGAAACACACAATGCACACAGGGCAGCACCAGACAGTAGCCACGCTGGGAGACAGGTCAGTCTCGTGACACAGTGCCATGGCTGCGTGGGTGGCTCTGCCAAGACCCACCAGCAGTGGCAGGCTGACCACTGGCCTCATGGGGTGGCACTGATGGTCTCCCAGGGGTTTCACTGAGTGAACATGACCGTGCCTGCGCAGGGGTCTGCAGCACACCGAACATGCCTGCACCAGGAGTGCTCGGAATGCCCACAGGTGAACCCGGCGTCGACAGGGTGGGAGTCACACAACACCAGGAATGGGGGTGGACAGTGCACTGCGTGGTGTCTGCGATGCATGGGCACCTGACTGTATGCCCATTGTGGCCATGACAGCAATGAAAGCCTGTGCATGCCTGTCAATGGCAGCGGTCACATCCTCCCACAAACGGTCCGTCCGTGCCAGGATCCATTAGGTGTCCCTGCTGTGATGCTCCTCTGCCCGCTGCAGAGCCACACACACTGCTTCCACGGACGTCACAAGCCACATCTGCTGCTGGACTGATGCTCACAGTAGGTGGGTGTGCTCGTCCAAGAGGTCATCAGCCTCTCCTTGGCATCCTGTCCCTCAGGGTGTGCAAGGGCCTGATGTTCACCATCCCTTGTGGGTGGGTACTACACACCAGGACCAGGTCTGGGCATGTCCACAGGTGGTGCACAGATGCCGCCGCCGAACCCTGTACCCCCAGGCCCCGTGGGCAACTGCTGATGCTGCCCCTCCGGCTGCCACACACCAGGGCTCAGTGGTGCTGCCACAGTGGCTGCAACAGTCCCACTGTCCTGAACAGACACCAGTGCTGCCCACTGGTGCTGACAGGCACAGCCTGGGACTGTGCTGACATGCAGGCCCCCATAGCGGCACCAGCCACAGCCATGGGTGCGAATTGCACTGATGTGTGTCCATCCTGTGGCACACACGTGTCACTGCCCATGACGATCGTGTCATCATCACTGGTGCCGGACTCTACCTCGGCCACAGCTACAGTGTGCTGGCATCCATGGATGCCAGCATGCTGGGACACAGGCAGGGCTTCCCTCACACCTGTGTCAATGACATCAGTGTGGACAGCCAGGCAGCCCCACTGTTGTACAGATCCACACATACCTGTGGAGGTGGATGGTCCCACCTCCAACTCCATCCAACTGTCTGCAGTAGACAGGCCCACCACTGCTGACCCATGCAGATGCTCAGGATCTGTAAGGAAAGCAAAGTCGCATTACTGCGTGTGACCTACCCGCCCCCCCAAGACAGACCATGACTTACCATGCAGAGATGGCACACCACCCCTCTGGAAGCCACCGCCCGGAACTCCCTCTATGGCACTTTGTTGCATGCTTGCAGAAAGCCTGTCCTCCACTGGGATGAGCTGTACCACCTCCGGCTGTCCCCCACCTGTTGCAGTACGTGCCGCCCTGATGACAGCCACCTTCTCCTTTACCCTCCTCCTGTCTGTACCCATCTTCTTCTTACACTCCTGCATGGAGCACTGGTGGCTGCCATGCAGGTTCACAGCATGTGCCACCTCCTCTCATGCAGCATCACAGGCCTGAATGGTGCCCCGCCATCCACTGAGCAGTGGCTCCTGAGCCAGGTAGGCCTCGAAAAGGGCCTCGGTTTCGGCCTTAGTAAAATTTGGCCTCCTCCTCCTCCCACCACTGTTGTCCTCCTCTCTAAGAATGTGCGCAGTCATTATGTAGCCTGTAAGAATGGCAGTTATTACCTGTGACTGTGCAGTCCCATGCATGTCCCTGAATCCACAGTCCATACTCCCACACAGCATGCAACTCACCAATTAACTGCAGTAACTGACTATGGCCACTGCAGCGCATTGTCACACCTTTATAGCGCAATCCATGCAAATGAGGTGAGGAGCAACTTTAATTAGATGCAAATTGCAGTGCTGTGCCATTGAATGGCTGATCAATTGATTTGCATATGACGGCTGAATATCACACTGTTGGGCTTTGCGCAATTGTGTTGAACATGCTGAGCCAATGGCACAGCTCTGTGGTGTGCATAGTACACCTCACTGCGCATGCCCAGGTTGCTGACGGAGGCGTCTGCCGTGCTGATGACTGCTGAGTGCGGTAGGCAATGCACGGCACGACCCCCATTGTCCCAGTGGCACTATAGCAAAGTCTCTACATGGCGCTGTGGCAATGGGCTTTCAGAGGCGCAATGGCACAACTGCCCGATAGTCCACTCTGGCACTTGCACACAGGCAGCCAGTCACGCTACATGCATTGTCATCCGATGGAGCTGTGTGTGGCCTTGGGCCAGGGACCCTTGACCCTATGCCTGACCTTTGCCCCCTTGGCGCCATGCATCAGGCATAGGTGCACCTCTATCGCGCTGTTCGGTAACAGCGTGATAGGGAATGGCAGCTCTGTACTGCGCAGCATCTGCACGTGGGGTACCATGCTGCAGAGTGCCATATTGCCTACTATAGCTAACGCAATGGTGTGGAGAAGGGCTGCTCCCTGGACTGTCATTGAATTTGCTAATCTGGTGGCCACATTCGAGCCACACCATGGGCCTCTCTTTGGGGAGGTCCCCCTGGATAGGGCCAGGTCCCAGGTGTGGCAAGAGGTGGCCACAGCCCTCGAGGAGGTGACAGACAGGGGCAGAACAGTGGAGTGGTGCAGGCACCAATATGGTGACGTGCAGAGGAGGGAGCTGGAGCTACTGGCCAGACTGAGGTCACGTGCCAGGAGGGGCATGGTACCACGTCCAGGTAGGGGTTCTGTCAACACACTGTTATCATCCATATGAGTCACATTGTTGTTTGTGGCCAGCACATGGGGAGGCACCATATGGGGTTGGCCATGGCGGTGTTCACAGGGTGTGGGTTGGGTGGGTCTGGCTGGGTGGGGGAGGCACACTCCTTGGGGCAGGAGGACTTTGCTTCGGGAATGCACTGACGTTCTTCTCTCCTTTTTGTCCACACAGGCCTGGATGAAGTGCGCCGAGTGCATGCGGAGTGGAGGGTGGAGAAAGCCACAGCCAGGCAGGCCGAGGATCAACAACGGCCACCTGACCGGCCTGATGAGGGTGAGTGACAGACATCCATGATTAATACTGCATGCTGTGTGACGAGGTGGGCAGCGGGGCATGGCCACCATTCATTGACATCACTGCCATGCACACCACTGGTTACAGTCAACACTGTCCAGTGGAAATCCATGTCTGGGTGTGCATCAATGGTGGTGCATGAGTGCATCAGGTGCATGACTGTGCCACTGCCTTTGCACCACATAGCCATGTCACTAAACGGCCACAGTGGTGCTGTGCGTGACTTGGCTGGTGGGTGTGTGCAGCGTTCCACATGGCTGTATGCACCTGGGTGGGCAGGTCCTGTGGATGTGATCGCTGAGGCTGGTCATGCACCATCACAGTGGTATGTCCCATGGCCATATGCCACGCACTGTGGGCGGGCTGTATGGGGTTGTGCATTCACACCTGTTGACTGTGATCCCTTGTCCTAGGTGCAAGACATCTGAGGGACATCAGTGACACCCTGCGGGAGCACCTCACCCTGGCATGGGAGACAGTGATGATCCTTAGGTGAATTGATGAGTTGGGGGTTCTTCGGAGGCACAGAGTGAGGGGGAGCCAGAGCCTGGACTGGTGTGGGAGACAATAGTCCTTGATCCTGACCTTCCATCCCCCTGACCCACCCACACCCCTCCCTGTCCCATCGCATTTGTCACCTTCCCTCCCTCACACCCACCTTTTTTGTGTCCCCCAATATACTGTATATAGTTGTTGTCATGTAAATAGTTGATTTCTTTATTTTATAATACATATTACTTTTCTATGAATACCGTGGTGGTCTCTGAGTTGCAGCCGGGCTATAGGTGCTCAAGCTGCAGTGGTGTGCATAGCATCAGGGGTGGTGCAGTCATGGGTATGTGTGTGTGTCCGTGTGGAGGTGTCTATGGTGTGGGGGTAGATATCAGTCAGTGTCTGTGTTGTGTGTGTTGTTCCCCGTGCACTGGATGACTGTGTGCAGTGGTCCATGGCACATGATCTGTGTCCATGGTGCACCCATAGGTCCTGCCATAGCCTATGCAGCTGACACACATGCCTGTCTGTGACCTGCTTGATCTGCTGGCATGTCAGTGGTGGCATTCCTTGTAGGGCAGACACTGTACCCGTCGCTTTGCTGGGTTGCCTATGTCACTGTTGTGGTGCATGCCTGGCTCAGGTGGCACTGTGGGCAACACGGTCATTGTCCCATCTCCATGTTGTGGCTTGTGTGTGTTGCAGGGGATGTGCCCCACTGTCAGTGGCTTGTGCTCGGGTGACACATGGTGGTGTATTGGTCCATGGTGCCTGCAAGGTGTAGTTGGCACTCAGTGCCATGGTGGACTACAGGTTGTGTGTACATGGCACATGGGCCCAAATGGGGAACTGGTTGCTCCCACGACTGTGTCCTATGTTTTTATGCTCTTGGGTATGGGTGGGTGTCTGTCCAGACCCTGTGTGGCATCTGGTGTGGTGCATGCTTACGCACCACCTCTGGGTGTCTGTGCTGGCTGTTGTGGTCAGTGGGGAGCCAGGGTGTGTTACTGGAATACTGTGCGGAGCGCTGTACCACTGAGGGAGGTGTCAACTACACGACCATCCAATATGGGGTCACTCTTGTGCCAACGCATGGTCGGTCTCTCAGCAGTACCTCGGGGACTATGCATGGTGGCACTTTGTCTGCCGTTGTTGCATTGCTGTGTGCTGCAACCTGCTGACTGGTGCTCATGGTGGGGCTGGCTTACATGGTTCTGTGGTGCACAGGGTTGCATTGACACTGTGGGGGTGGTGGCATGCATGGGGATTCATGCAGTGGTGGTCACTGCTCATGGGGGTGTGTCTGGGGGTCATGTGGCACAGGGTGGTCTGCCCTCCTTGTGTGCCAGTCACAGCTTGCCGGTAGGCATGATGGGGCACTATGGCCAGGCTGTGGGTTGGTTGCTTGTCTCCATGGACCAGTGGTTATTACAGCCCTCACCTGGTTGTGCAGTGCTTGGGGTGTGGGGGGGAAATGTCTGTTCTGCTGTGTGTTCCTGTGCCCATCTGTGGCATGGGTGGTGGGCCCCACCTCCCTGATTGTGCAGTTACATTGCTCTGCAGCTGGGGGGGGCTCCCTGCTTGTGCTATGGCAGCTCTGGACTGCTCAGCTGAACATCCCTTGTTGCGTTATAGCGCATCATATCTGCTCTGCTTCCCCTCCCAAGTTGCGCTATGGCGTAGGTTCTGCGATATTCAGACGTTGGCTGTAGGCACAATTTGGCCTGCTCCTTTTTTGAATATCGCATCTGTTGCGCATGGGCACAATAGTCTTGTGCTTGCTTCTGCTATTGCGCACTTTTTGGGTGCAGTTTGAATATCTGGGCCCATATGTAAAGATTTGGAGGGCCTTCTCTTTCCACTTATGGAGAAGAAGGGACCACACAGGTCGAGTATAGAGGCATTCAATAAAAAATATGCAACATGGTCTCAGGAATGGATGGACATGTGTCACCAGGACAAGTCCTCTCCTCATGAGCTTTATGCTTTAGGTTATCCCTGACTCCAAGCCTCCCATGACAGGACAACCAGGTAACCTCCCAAACTCGCTGAGGAATTCAAGAATCAGTCGATTGAAGGAAGACACTTGAGGAGTCAAGAACAGTACCAAAAGAAACCCGCAACATGGGAAAGTCCAAAAAAGACAAGTCCATGATAGACTGATACAAATGCTTCCTTGAAGAGAAAAGCATTGTGGTTGGGTTCAAACACCACTGACAAATCTTCAAAAAAGTGGGGATTATATAATGGGGGAGATTATGTTTTCTAAAATTCCGAGGTATTCCCATAGGTGGAAGGTGCCAAACAGTGCATAACGGAGCAACACTATGATGAAGAGAAAACTAAAATGCTGGCTGAGATTGAAAAAGATGGGGAATAGTAAATTTCATAAACAAACAGTGAAAAAACACCAAGGGGTTCAACATCCGAACCCCACCATGGCAATAATCAAGATATGTGTAAGTACACTTAACCAGGTTCAGGTGACTGCCCCTGAATCCCTGAAAGAAAACATTATACAAGTGAGCTTCCAAGAAAAAAGGAACTGGGTAAACTGTGGCTAAATGAAGAAACAAGGAAAAACAAAAGTCTTTAGTAACAAAACCCGTTTCCACTTTGCAATCCTGTGACCCTTCCAGGAAGCAACTATTTGGGAAGCTTTATCCAAAATGGAAGTTCAATTGGCAAGGGCATCATCAGTAGAACCAAAAGTCAAACCCAAAAGCTTGATTGGGGTGGACCACAGAGGGACACCAGCAATATAGGATTGAAAATCTGGGGGTGGTGGCATCAGGAGAAATAAAGCCGAGCTCTTCCTATAATTCAATTTGGAACCCGACACCCATTCAAATTCCGTAAGAAGGAGTAATAAATCAGTGTCTCGAAGTTGAGAAGTGGTGAGAATACAAAGGCCATCTGCATAAGCAGACACTGGAGGAATAGTACGCACAGAAGGAAAGGACATACGTGGGATAGACGGATGGAGCAAAATCCTGCATAGCAAAGGATCTATATGAAAAACGTAGAGAAGAGGACTTAAAGGGCAGCCTTGCTGAACCCCACTCCCACTCAAAAAGGAGAGACGGGGGAGCCATTCACAAAAGGTTGAATCCAAGCAGTTGAATAGAGCAATCTAATCCATTGGATAAACCACGGTGGAATACCGTAGTGAGACAGAACCAGAAAAAGATACTCATGATTTACTTGATTGAATGCCTTCTCTTGATCCAAGGAAAGAAGAAGCGAGGGAGAAGAGGAAGAGCTAAAAGCAGAGACATCCCATAGGAGCGATAGATTGGAAGTTACAGTGTGATGAGGAATGGCACAAGTCTGAACATCAGAAATAACATGGGATGCAATAAGTAGAAGCCAGTGAAGCAAAATGGACCTAAAAAATCTTATAGTCCACATTCAAGAGACTTAGTGGTCTCCAATTTCAAATGTCTGTTCCATCCTCTTTTTTAAATAAAAGAAGCATAATAGCATCTGAGAAGTGTCGGGGAAAAGAATGAGTGTTGATGATGGTGTTAAAGAGCAAAGTAAGGATCGGAGAGAAGAAACCAGAAAAAGCATGATAAAGCTCTGCAGTGAGACCATCTTGCCCTGGAGAGGTGCACCTCTTTTGTTTCTTGATGGCCGCCTGTACCTCCAATAGGGAGATGGGGCAATCAACTGAGCGCAGAGATCTGGAGGGGGACAGGGAACCTGGAAGTCAAAAAAGGAAGTGACTGCAGGAAGAACCAAGATAGGAGACCCAAAAATACTTTTCAAGTAAGAAAAAAACTTCTGTTGGAGGGATGCCATAGTATCATAAACCACTGAGGAGTCAGGATCGGTAAGACTATCAATGTGAGTGGCTGCCACCCTGTCTGAACAGCACTTATAAACATCAAAAGAGGCCTTAGAAGACTGTGTGCCGCAAGACGCTTCAAGACGCAAAGAGAGTGCCCTGTCATATTGATGTGCTTCCATCTGGGACTTTAAGGATGCAATAAGATGGGAATAATCATGTCCAGATTCACAAGCCCTGGAGATAGTGTCCATCAGATGCCACCTCAAAGTCAAATACTGATGATAAGAGGTTGCAGATTTCTTCCTAGCATGCCGTATGAAGAAACGTTTGAGTTCAAACTTGGTGTCCTCCCACCAAAGTAAGGAAGAGGTATAAGCATCCAACACAGAAATACGGGCCTGCAAAAAGACTCAACAATCCTCAAAGATGCTACTGTCAGACAACAAGGAACTATTCAACTTCCAACGAGAAGAAACAAGAAGAGAATGGGAAGCAGTGGAAGGAGAACAAAGCAGTGAAATGGCCATGTGATTCGAGGTTTCGCAAGGAATGACTACCGCCTGCTGAACTAAGATATTCCGAGAGAGGAAGAAAAAGTCAATATGAGTGGCCAGAAGACCTCTATTATAGGTTTTCACACACATAGGATGCACTTCACAGTAGCCATCCTTAAGAAAAGCAGTCTTAAGAATTGACCGTAATGCAGAAGAGTCCCCAAAAAGTTTTCGAGTCGAACCCCCTTTGTCAGCCAGGGTAAGACCACAGTTGAAGTCCCCTCCCATGTAAAGATGCTGAGAGGTGTGTAAATACAGCTGCAATTGCCAAAACAAATCCAATCGGGCTGCAATACTTCAAGGGGCATAAACATTAAGGATTCTGAGCTTCAGACAATGGTAGGTACAGCCAAACAGCAAGGCGCACCCTGGGACAATATCAACCAACCTCGTAACAGTACAGCCATTGCCAGAAAACAAGATACCTAAGCCATCACACTTATCCTCTCCAGAGGACCAATAGGATGTGCCTCTGGTCCAGCTGGTAGTAGCCCGGGTCAACTCATAACTAATCTTCTATCTAGTATCTTGGAGTAGGTAGATATCATGCGGGAGGTCCAAAAGATACTGCAAAGTGGTGAAGAGTTTCGTATGGGATTTCATGATGCACACATTAAGTGTGAGGCATTTAAGACTCAAACCCACGGGCTTGAGAAAAATGAATAGTATGGAAAGAAAATGGGAGGAAACAGGAGAAAACTAGGAAAAGGATCCTCAGGTAACCACAGATTGCTGCTTGGTGCCTGGTCTAGAAGGAGAGGGATCCTGCTGGGAATCAGAGGAATAGTCCATACAGAGAGAAGAGGCCTGAGAAGAATCAGAATCATTTTCCTCATCTACTATGTCACTCCACTGCTTCCGCTTAGTCAAGGCTTGGTAAAAATTTCTAGTAAGTATGGACTCCCGGGGGGGGGTGGACTGGGAGACTTTCGCTTAACTTTTGCTTTACCTTTCTTACTCTGAGCAACCTCTGTGAAGGAACCCTGGTCCAGAGGGGGAGGGGGGCATAGGGTCAGGGCGGTAGCAGTCTCTGGAGCAGGATCTGCACAGGGAGGAGTCTGTTTCTGCAGTATAAGATTGTCCAACATAATGGTAGGAGTAGGAACCAGGACAGCGTCCCCTGAAGGGGGAGCAACATCCTGGAGTTCCCCATCCCATTGGTGAAGCACCTGAGTTTGGGAGTCAGATACATTTATCCTGAGGAGGGCGATCCATTCTATTATGGTCAGCCCAAGGACACTGGTGGTAGGTATGGCCATTCTCATCACAGAGGTTACAGTTCTGTGGGTTATTACATCCCAGGCTAACATGACAATAGGCCAAGCAAATGGTACAATGTGGCTTGTCACAGGTATGACTAAGGTGTGTCTGGGCACCACATTTATGGCAAATACGGGGTTGACCTGGGTAAAGGCATGAGCCCCTGTCCCTACCAATATAAAAGCTACCTGGCAAGTGCAGTATATCCTGGTCAGTCTGTTTCAATTGAACTTTAACCTTCCATGCCCTTGTCCAGACAAGATCCTCATCCAAAATAGGATAAGGGGCCTTGAGAATGTCGCAGTGCTGCTTAAGCTAGTACTGGACATCCACTATGCTCACTCCTTCATTCTGAAAAAGGAGAGTAATGATCTTAACAGTTGGTTTAGTAAGGGGAATGAGCATAAAGGGGGTCCATAAAGGCTGAGATTTCACCAATTCATACTTGGTCCAGAACTGGTCCAAAGTGTAAACATTTTTAAAACACAAGTCATAAATAGACTTCCCCTTAACATGAATAAAGGCAAACAGTTCACTAGCAGAAATCCCCAGTGAGTCCTGGAGCATGGAATGCAACACAGTTCTCCTATCAAGAGCAGTATTAAGGTCACCAAAATATTTCAAACGAACCGTGTTCCTACACTGAGCAGGTTCACCCAAGTTCTGAAAAAAGGTCACTGAGGTGAAAGGAACGGTCAGTCAGAGTCTCACCTGTAGGCAGAAAAGGCAAGGGAGGGTTATCCATTTAGTGCAAGAAGTTGTCATCCGAGAAGGAGTGCACTGAAAGTGAGGGATGTGGTACCGAGGAAGAATCCAGAGCATGCGGAGGGCCCATAGCTGTAGATATCTGTTGGCCAACACTTGAGTCTCAGGTCGGAGTTTGAGAGTGTTGATGCAATGAAGCAAGTGGAGAATGAAGAGGCAAGGGAGTGGTCTCGACAGGCAATCCGAGTACTGAGTTTCCCCATATAATATCCTGTGCACTCACCGCTCGAGGAGAAGTCCAGGGTGCATCAGGAAGCTGTTGAGTCCAACTCGCAGCACATAGAGTGGAAGCAGGGGACCAGACTGTACTAACATACTAACATACTAACATACTAAAATGCCAGCAGAATAGGCCTAACGGTCTTTCGTGTCTGCTCGTTTGGTCAGCCCCCACCCTGGTTGCTGACCTTGCTGTCCCCCTCGCCTTCTCTGGCTTCTCCCTTCCCAGTTCCGGATATTCTTGCTGCATTGTATTTTGCTTCCAGAACCCTTCCCCTGTACCTGTCCCCCCTCTTGAACCCCTCCACTGTCTCTGCCTCCACCAGCCCCCTAGGCAGTGCATTCCATGGCTCCACCACCTCTCTCAGTGAAGTAGCACCTCCTCCTTCTCCCTGAATCTTCCCTCCAGCTTCCACCCATGCCCTCTAGTGGCCCCTTCCTCCTTCCTTCGAAGCACCCTGACTGTTCCTCCCCTATTTACCCTTTTCATGTACCTGAGGCCTCTATCATGTCCCCACGGTCCCTTCTCTCTTCCAATGTGTACATATTTAGCTCTTCGAGCCTCTCCTCATAGGTCCTGTCCCCAAACCCCAAATCATTTTGGTTGCCCTCCTCTGGACCCTCTCCAGGAGGCTAATGTCCCTCTTTAAGTGTGGCCTCCAAAACTGCATGCAGTACTCAGGTTCTTGACCTCACCAAGCAGTTATACAGAAGGAGTATCACTTCCCTCCTTCTGGAGTGATCCCCTAGCGATGCATCACAGCATCCTGTTGGCCTTGGCTGCTGCCCTCCTACAAGTCTCAGAGTTGTTCATCTTGACATCCACCACCACCCCAGGTCCCTCTCAGCCATGAGGACTTGTAGCATTCCCCCCCCCAGGGTGTACACTTGGCCTGGGTTTATGGCTCCCAGGTGGAGTACCTTGCATTTCCCTGCATTGAACCTCAGCTTCCACTTTCTAGACCATCTTTCCAGAGCCTCCAGATCCCCCTGTAGGGCCACCCTCCCCTCCTCCCCATCCACCACCGCCCCCAGTTTTGAGCCATCTGCAAAGAGACTCATCTCACTCCTGATTCCTGTCCTTATGTCAGATACATAGGCGTTGAACAGAAGGGGCCCAAGGACTGATCCCTGTGGGACCCCACTAATGACCCTCCTTGGGGACAGACTATCCCACCAACTACTACCCTCTGGGTCCGGTCCTGGAGCCAATTGCCTATCCATCTGATCATCTGGTTCCCCACCCCCATTTCTCCCAGCTTATCCAACAGGCCCACGTGAGGAACAGAGTCAAATGCCTTGCTGAAGTCTAGAAAGAGGACATCCACTGGTCTACCCAGGTCCAAGGCACTTGTCACCCAGTCATAGAACTCCACCAGGTTTGTCTGACACGATTTCCTCAGGAAGAATTCATGCTGTCTATTGTCCAGGCACCCTGACTTATCCAGGTCCCCCCCTAGCCTCTCCTTGACAATGCCCTCCATCACCTTGCCCACCACTGATGTCAGGCTGACAGGCCTGTAGTTCCCTGCCACCTCCCTTGATCCCCCCTTGTGGATAGGCACTATATGCGCCACCTTCCGGTCTTGGGGCACCACCCTGTCCTCAGAGATGGTGAAAAGCTCTGCCAGGGGTTTCCCAGGACATCTGCAAGTTCCTTCAGCACTCCTGGGATGTAATTTATCCGGCCCAGTGCTTTCTCCATCTTAAAGGGCTGAGGCTTACCTCACTCTCTGCTGTGATTTCCACTTCCAGTACCTCTTCTCCTGCTTAGCCCTCCCCCACCTGCCAGTGATGCCTCCCCTCTCCCCAGACCTGCCCGATCGGTGGGGTCCCCCCTCCTCAGTATCTCGTCTCCTCCCATGTATGATGCACCCCCATTTTCCCTGGTGAAAACTGAGCGAAGTACTCATTTAGTACCTCAGCCTGCTCCCCGGGTCTTGTGCCCATCTCCCTGATTTAATCCTGCTAATCTGCCCTTCACCCTTCATCTTTCCCCATAATATCTAAGAACCCTTGTTCCCTCTCCTAATTTCCCTTGCCAGGTTCTGCTCCTTTCTTGCCTTGCCGCCCTCACCACTCTAGTGGCCCTTCTAGCCATGAGCTCGTACTCCCCTCGATCCCTTTCACTCCTTGAACATAGTTGAGCTTATAGGCTGCTTTCTTTCCCCACCACCTCCTGGACCTTCCTGTGTCCACCAACTAGGGTTTTAGGCCCTCACATTTTCATCTTACTCTTGCACAGGTGCTGGTAGCATCCTGCACCCTCTCCCTGATTTCCCACCTACTATCAGTGTCCATGTCTGACCAATCCCATCCAAATGCTCCTTAGGATCCTTCCCATTTCCTTAAAATCCGCCCCCTGAAGTCAGTTACTTCCGTCTTTGTGCAGCCTTCTACCCCTCCTGGGTCCAGGCAGAACCAGACCGTGGCATGGTCACTCCCGCCAATGGGTCCCTTACCTCAAGCCCCCAATCTGGTCACTGTCTGCCAGGACCACATCTAGTACCATGCCTCCCTGGTCGGTTCCCTCACCTGCTGAGTTAGGAAAGCGTCTTGAAGACATCCAACAACCTCTGTTCCTGGTCACAGAGGATGTCATGATCTCCCAGTCTGTTCTTGGCATGTTTAAGTCCCCCAAAACCCACCACTGCTCTCTGCCCAGTCTGCAGTGTCTCCTAACATCTGCCACCAGACTGTCCTCCAGCTTCTCCGCCAGGGCAGGGGGTCTATACACCACTCCTATTTTTACTCTCTTGCCCCCCCTTGTTATCAAGGTGACCCAAATTGCATCCACAGTTCCCTCCGCCTCCTCTACTCCCCCTATGCCAATGCAGTTTTTGACTATCATTGCTATCCCTCCTCCCCTTCCCTCCCCCCTGTCCTTCCTGAACATAGTGTAACCCTCCAGGTTCAGGTCTTGCAGTGGCCCAAGTCTCAGTGACCGCTGCCACATCCACTGCTCCCTCAGTTAGCATCGCCTGGAGCTCAGGCATTTTATTGCCCAAGCTCCTGGCATTTAGCAGGACTACCTTCCACCCTTTCCCTATAGTTCCATTTCCCCTGCTCGTGTTCCCAAGGGGATTCTGTTTTCCCCTGGTCTGCACTTTGCCAGTTGGCCTTTTCCTGCAATCCTCCTGGTCTCCAGGGGGGTGGAGACAGAGTCCCTCCTTTATCGGCACCCCCTTGACAGCCTTTTCTCCCATCCCACCCCCTTCACAAGTTTAAACCCCACTTTTTACCAATGAATCCCTCTATTTTCAACTTATGGATTCCCCTCCCCTCCAAATTGAGATGTAGTCTATCTCTAGCAAACAGCTCCTTATCATCCCAGGTCTCCCCCCAATCCCCATCAACCCATACCTCTGGCCCTCACACCACTCCCTGAGCCACTGGTTTATCTCCTAATTTTCCTTTTGTTCCCCTACTAGCCCTTGGCACTGGCAGGATTTCTGAGAAGGAAACTGTGCATGCTATGTCATGACAGACCTGGCGAGCTCCCTGAATCTTGTCTGTATCTCTAGCTCGCTATTTCCTCAATGTCATTTGTACCCAGGTGGACCGGTATGTCTGGGGACCCCCACAATCCTTTGCCAGCTGATATACCTCGTGCTTAGCCTGTGCACCGTTAGTCCAGGAAGCATCTTGTTCTAACTGGCCAGGCTTCTCCCTCCTATCCCATTTGATACCCCTGATCATAGAATCCCAACAGGAGCACTCTGACCACCTTTTCCTCCATTCTCCTCTTCCATGTCCCTCGTCCTTTCTACAGGCCCCTCCACCCAGCTGGCTCCTTGTTCCTCCTCATCTGGGTGCCACATACCCACCTCCATATTACCATAGCCACCCCTCCCTCCAGTCCTATGCCTCCTCCTCCTGAGTATCCTTCTGTACCTTCAATTCCCCCTCACTTGTCGCAACTGGTCCTTCTCCCCATCTGCTAAACTAGCCTGGCTCATCCTCCTTCCTTCCTGTCTCCATTTAGTTCCTCCTGCTCTGCCGTGCCCCTGGCCTAAACCCTCAGCTCCCTTACTGGAATCCTCCTTGTACTTCTGGTCCTTCTCCTTTACCTTTCCTCCCAACTGGTCCTTCTCTTGCGCTTTCCTCCCTCTTCCCCTGCCCCTCCTGCTCTGATTCACTGCTCCCCATTCTCCTGCATTCCAGGTCCCCCTGTTCTTTCTGGTATCTGGCCCTGCCTCCTGCCTCCCACTCCCACTCCTTTCCATCTCTAACCACCTCTGTCGTGGCTACATCACCCCTCATCCTTGAGCAGAAGAAGAGAATTGAAGCGGTTACAGAGTGTAAGGTCTGATCCACCTCCCCGCCTTGCTTCCTTCTGTCCAGCCCTGGCCATCTGCCTACTTCCCTGAGAATGTTGTCCCTCCGTCCCCCCTTTGTGAGGGTCCCCAGTTACCTGCCTGCTTCCTTGGTAGTGTCCTTTTGGACCCCCTCTGCCAGGGTCACTGTGTGACCCCTGAGTAGTCTCCTGCACTTCTTTCCCTATCCCCACCCCAGTGCTTGGTGCAACCCTGTGGGAGATTCCCAGCCCCTTCCCCAACCATACCACCCCTTCACCCAGCTTCTCTAATCCTGCAACCTCCTCCCTAAGCATGTGGCTGGTAGCACACTGGGCAACCACCCGAACTTCCAAGCCCAGTCCAGTATCATGGCTGCTCCACACCCTGTGCACCCCACCACCCTCCCAAAGATGCTCGGCCCAATGATGTGTGGTTCCATCCCCTTCCAAATAGGTTTCCTTGGGTGAGCCACCAGGTCCCCTAGTCCAAGATACCCTACTGCCTAATCAGGTCACCCACTAATCTTAGAGACAGTGCCACTGTACACCAGTAACTCTGTTACTAGGTGCAGTACAACATTAAACTTATAAGGAAATGAACAACTCCCATGCTCCTCTCTCCCAGCCTTTAAGTCCAGCCCCCAGTGGCTAGAACTACATGAGCTGCACCTGAAGCCTTTTCCTCAATTGCAGGGCAGGTGTTCCCCAATAAATTTGCAGACTTCTGGGAGGGAGGGTTGGGAAGGCAGGTGTTAGCAGACACCTGACTCGAGACAGAGAGTGTATCAGCCCTGTGTCTCCTCCAAGCCCAGCAGCCAAAGAACCAGGCCCAAGCAAATCCCACCAAATAGGTTTTAAATCAGAAGAAATAGGCCTCTACCAGCGCAGCCTGTTACACAGTGAAACATCCACAAAATGAGCCCCACTTACAGCCACCAAATCAGTTTACAAACATCCAGCAGCCCCCAAAACAATACCCTGCTAGCCCCTTAGAAGTAAGAAAGAAAAGAACTAACCTACCAAGTAAAATCCACAAGAACCCTGTGAAAACAACAGCAGCAGCTACTGTCCTGGAACACAACTGATCCTGTCCCCTTCCAGTTCTTTCTGTATCCTGTATCAGGAAGTGGAATACCTCCATGTATTTCCATGGGAGATAACAAGCCAGGAGCAGCAGAGGCAGTGCAGGTAGGAGCAGAGAATAATCCCGACTCTGGTAGCATAGAGTGCAATACAGCCTGATCAGAAGAAGAAGAGGTACCCGAGGACTGGAGGAAGGCAGATGTGATTCCCCTTCACAAAAGTGGGACCAAGACAGAGGCAGGAAACTACAGACCTGTCAGTCTGACCTCTGTGGTAGGGAAAGTGATGGAGTCACTTCTGAAGGAAAGAATAGTTGAGTACCTAGAGGTCAGTGGAGCACAGGATCCAAGGCAGCATGGGTTCACAGCGGAAGGTCATGTCAGATGAATCTAATAGATTTCTTTGACTGGGTGACCAAGTAGTAGACCAGGGAGGGGGCTGTGGACATAGCCTACCTAGACTTTGTAAGGCATTTGACACAGTCCACACACAAAATATTGACAGTCAAATTAACCAGCCTGGGAGTGGGTCCCAGGGTGGTAGCCTAGGTAAAACATTGGCTGGACAACAGGACACAGAAGGTAATTGTAAATGGAGTCCACTCTGAAGAAAGGGTGGTTACTAGTGGGGTACCATGAGGGTTCAGTATTAGGGTCCAGTCCTTTTAATGTCTTCATCAGTGACATTGCAGAGGACTGGAAGGAAAAGTATGCCTTTGCAGATGACACAAAGATCTGCAACAAGGTTGATACAAGGAGGCATGGAAAGGATGAAAAGGGACTTGGCAAGGTTGGAGGAATGGTCAGGCGTGGCAGCTAGGATTCAATGCAAAAAGTGCAAAATAATGCACCTGGGAAACAAGAACCCAGGGGAAGAATACACAATGGGTGGGGGTAGTAACAACAACAAAACAGGAAAGGGACCTGGGGTAATCATATCAGATGACCTGAAGGTTGAGCAAGCAATGTGAGAAGGCAGTAGGAGGGGCGGGGGATACTGGGATGTATAGGGAGAGGCATCAGCAGCAGAAAACAGGAAGTTGTTATCCCTCTGTACAGACAGTTGGTGAGACCTCATCTGGAATACTGTGTCCAGTTCTGGAGACCCCATCTCCATAAAGGACATAGACAGGATAGAGCAGTCAGAGGAGGGCAACTAAAATGGTGCAGGGTCTGCAAGAGAAGCCGTATGAGGAGAGACTAAAGGAGCTTAATATGTATACCCTTGAGGAAAGAAGGAGAGGGGACATGATAGAAACTTTCAAGTACCTCAAGGAATCAACAAAGTCCAAGAGGGTAGCATCTTTCAGAAAAAGAGACTTGCAAGAACAAGGGGACACAATTTAAAGATAGAAGGAGGGCGGTTCAGGGCAATGTGAGGAAGTATTATTTCACAGAGAGGTAGTGGATGCATGGAACAGCCTTCCTGAGGAAGTTGTGGGTCTAAAACTGTGGGAGAATTCAAGAATGCATGGGACAGACATAAGGCAATTCTTGTGGGGGGCAGGAAGATAAAGGCTGTTGGTTAACTAGGATCTGCGGCCTATCCTGTAGGTAGGGAAATGGGCAGACTAGATGGGCCTAGCGGTCCTTATCTGCCGTCAAAGTCTATGTTTCTATGTTTCTATGTAAGTAGGCAAGGCAGAGTGCAAGGCATCGTCTTCCCTCATGAATTGCTGTAAGAGGGAGCAGTGTTGAGCATATAGCAATCACAAATACGATGGGGACAAGGCAGTAAAGCTGGTCCCGGGTTCTGTAAGAGAATGCTGGTCCAAAATCAGAGTGGTAGCACTCAAATCAACAGTAGAAACAGGAGGTGTGTGTGCAGCTGGAGGTGAGTCCAAATGATGTACAATGTCAGAATGATCATTACCGCAGTCACTAGGCAAAACAACAGGAATAGTAGGCAAAGAATCATGAGCTGAAATCATGGAACAGAAAGCTGCATCACCACCACCTCCTCCAGGGTCAGAGACAGTGGCCATCTTGGCAAACAACCAAAACGGCCAAAGGTTCCCCCTGCTGCAGAGTAGGGGAACATTTTATTGAAAAGAAACTGAACAGAAACAACAACAAAAATAATATAGAACTTGCAAATGCATTCAGTGGAAAACAATCAGTTTCTATAACTAACACAGATTCTTACATTTTGAAACATACTATCCAATTTTATCTTTCTTAAAAGGTACGTTCAACCAACGGAGCTGCCATACCCCTTCATTCATGTGTTGCTGCTCAAAATAACACTGCTTACATAATGCATGTTCAATACTAAGGATAACTGTATCCGGATCTTGATAAATTTGCTGCAACACCAGTTTGCTTCTAACTTGCCAAAGGATAAATTTTATGAGTGATAAAATAAGTCTAACCATGTCCCCTTGCAAAGCTAGGTCTGAAAGACTGAAACCTCCTACTATTTCTGAATACTAGAGAGCCTTTCAATAATGTTGATTCCATCTAGTAGCCAGTTTGCACCATACTGTTTGTACAAATGGACATGAAAGTAAAAAATGCTGCATAGTTTCAACCATCTCAATACAGACCTGTCTTGGGCAAAAACGTTCATCACATTTTTTATGTTTTGCATTGCCTTTCACATTTAAACAGCCATGAGCACTCAACCACGTCACATCCCATATTCTAGATGCTAGTCTAGGATCCCTCAAAGTATCACGTACATGCATTCTAAATTGGGGTTCCACATCATGAAATTCCACTTGTAACTCTGGAATTCTTTGTTGGATAGCCTTATACATTACTTTATTTGATGTTGAAGTAAGAACCCTGAAGGACACCTTCCATAATTTTAATTTCACCAGAACAGGCCTAAAATATACACAAGGGCCCAGATATTCAAAAGAGTTGAGCCATGCACAGTAGGGTTGCGCCTGCGTAAGTATGAAAATGTGCCATTTTGCGATATTCAGCAGGAGGCAGTTGCACCCCCCAAATCACGCTGAGCAACAGCACGATGATAATGAAGACATGCGCAACTGAAGGGGGAGGAACCATGCATAAATGGAGCAGTGCGATATTCAACGACTTGTGCCATGCGCAATAGGGGAACAAGCGGAAGTTGCGCCATAGCGGAAATGAGCCAAAATAAAAGGGAGCAAGGGAGAGGTGCAAGAACGCTACAGGAACGCCACATGAGAGCAAAATACAGCAGGACACACTGGGCAGCAGAGACACACAGGCCAGGCAGGAAAGGGCACTCAAAGCAATAGCCACAGGAGAAGGTGTGGGGAGACATTGCAGAAGGGGAGGTACACCACACAGCAGTGAAACAAGCACAGGCAAGTGTTCCCGGTGGAGAGCCGCAGTGAGGACAGCGGGGGAATACAGTAACAGCTGCCAGGGGGGTGAACACAAGCCAGGGAAATGGCCAGTGCCACCTTCCAGATGATGGCTGTTATGAGGGGGGTGAGAAGGCGGGCAGCAGGGGGGCATGGCTGTGGAAGGGCCCTTCGGCGGTATGCCCCCAACAGGCAGTACCGAGCCCACATCAGCTTTGAGCTGTACAGTGATACCGAGATTGTGGGCCAGTACCGCCTGAATTGGGCAACGCTGAGGTGGCTCTGTGAGCTGTGCAGTGATGTGATGCAGGCACCCACATGACGGAGCCATGCCCTGTCAGTGGAGACCAAAGTGATAGCTTGCATATGCTTGCTCACCACGGATACCTTCCAGAGACCAACTGGGGACACCAGAGGCATAGCCCAGTCAGCCACATCATGCCACCTCACCCAATTCCTCAGCACACTGCTGCCACATGCTGTGGAGTACATCCATTTCCCCAGCACACTGGCGGAGTGCACAGCAAACATACAGGAGTTCCACAGGGTAGCACATATGCCTGGCATGCTAGGGGCAATAGACTGCACCCATTTGGCCATCTGCACACCACATGACCCCGAGGGGGCTGCATACATCAATCGCAAGGGCTATGCCAGCATCAACTGCCAGGTGGTGTGCGATGCCAGGGGGCACATAATCAATGTCTGTGCCACGCACCCTGTGGGAGCACACAATACCTTCATCTGGCACCAGTCGGCACTGTGCCACAGATTCGAGAGTGGGGATATCCCCACTGGCCACCTAGTGGGTGAGTATGCAAACCACATGGACAATCATAGGGCCTGGGTGGGCATGGTCAGAGGTGACATGGGTAGTGGCCTACATGGCCCGGGGCAGGGCGATGCTGATCACCAAACTAGCCTCCACCCTCTACACACAGGTGACAGTGGATACCCACTCCGTCCCTGGCTACTCACACCCTACTGGATGGCCCGCGACCCCATCACAGCAACGCTACAATGAGGCACACGCCACCACACGTAATGTCATCGAGCGGGTGTTCGGGATGCTGAAGGCATGTTTCCGTTGCCTGGACACCTCCAGCGGTGCCCTACAGTACAGCCCCTCAAAGGCCTGCAGGCTATTCCTGGCCTGTTGCATCCTGCACAACATGGCAAACGAGTGTGGGATAGCCATACAGGTCGAAGAGGGGGACAGCGATGGGGACGATGAGGACGCCGGTGATGATGGTGATGGGCAGTCCCCCTTGGGTGATGGGACCCCTGACTGCACCGGCTGGCACAGCTGCACCAGGTCACCATCACGGAGAAGCACTTCAGCCAACCAAGGTAAGTCATGGGGCCATGTGTAGTCAACAGTGGCTAAGGCACAACCCACAAACATGCATGGACACACACCAGGGGTGCATGCCATCAAGGGAAGTGGCAGGGCATGGAACCACACACCTAACCAGGGATGGGTGAGGTCTAACATGCCACGTGGATGGACACACACACATGCACACACACACAACGCACCAAACATGCACAAAGGGTAGGAGGCACACCGACTCAGAACGCCACCCCTAGCCACACACATGTCCACAGACCACCACGCCCACTGCCTGTCCATGTGTGTGTGTGTCAGATGCTGAGCACAATTGCACATTGGTGTAGAAACATAGAAACATAGAAGTTGACGGCAGATAAGGACCGCAAGGCCCATCCAGTCTGCCCATTTCTTTTTCTACCTTATAAATGTGCCATCGGCCTTTGCTATGTCAGTGACCTATCTATTCATAGTCATTTGTATTGCTCCCTTATGCTTATCCCATGCCTGTTTGAAGCCCTGCACTGTATTCATAGCCACTACTTCTTGTGGTAAGCCATTCCATGCATCTACCACCTTTTGTGAAAAAGAATTTCCACATTCCCCTTAATCGGCCTCCCTCTAATCTCATGCTGTGTCCTCTTGTCCTGCTATTTTCTTATATTTAAACATGTTAGACTCTTTCACCTTGTTTATGCCCTTAAGGTGTTTAAATGTCTCGATCATATCACCTCTCTCCTCCTTTGCTCAAGGGTATACATATTGAGCTCCGTTAATCTGTCCTCATATGTTTCTGATGCAGTCCCTGCACCATTTTGGTTGCCCTTCTCTGGACTGCCTCAATTTGTTAATGTCCTTGTGAAGGTGTGGCCTCCAATACTGCACGCAGTACTCCAGATGGGGCCTAACAATGTCTTGTACAGAGGGATTATTACCCTCCCTCTACGACTTGTGATACCCTACTAATACACCCTAACACCCCCTAGCCTTACCTACTGCTTTAGAGGTCTGCTTGGATGATTTCAGGTCATCAGTGATGATGATGCCCAAGTCTCTTTCTTCCTTTGTGACTGCTAGCAACTCCCTCCCAGCCTATAAGTGGCTTCAGGGTTTCTCTTCCCTATGTGCATGATTTTGCACTTCTTTGCATTAAATCCCAGTTGCCACTCTTCTGACCATTCTGCTAGTTTATCCAGATCTCTTCTCATTCTGCCCACCCCATCTGGATCATCTACTCTGTTGCAGATCTTGGTGTCATCTGCAAACAGACAAGCCTTACCCTCTAGTCCATCTGCTAGGTCACTAATGAAGATGTTGAATAGGACTGGCCCCAGGACTGATCCCTGAGGTACCCCACTTGTGACTTGCATCTCTTCTGACTGTATACCATTTACCACCACTCTCTGTTTTCTGCCAGTCAACCAGTTTGCCACCCAGTTGACCAACTTCGACCCACCCGAGCCTACCTAGCTTATTTATCAATCTTCTATGTGGAACAGTGTCAAAAGCTTTGCTGAAGTCAAGGTAGGTGACATCAACTGCTCCCCTTGGTCCACCACTCTGGTTACCCAGTCAAAGAAATCTATGAGATTAGTTTGACAGGACCTTCCTTTTGTAAACCCATGCTGTCTTGGATCCTGTGCCCTATGGATTCCAGGTGTTGCACTATCTCTTTCCTTAAGGAGTGCCTACAATCTTGCCCACTACTGGAGGTAAGACTGACCGGTCTGTAGTTCCCGCCTCCTCCCTGCTACCACTCTTGTGGTGGGATCATATGAGCCCTTCTCCAGTCTTCTGGGACCTCTCCTGTGCTCAGAGACTCACTAAACAATTCTGCTAATGGCTCTGCTAGTTCCTCCTTTAGCTCCTTAAGTACCCTGGGATGTATGCCATCAGGTCCCATTGCCTTATCCACCCTGAGCTTAGCAAGCTCTTGTAGGACCCTTTCTTTTGTGAAGGGAGTAGTGCTCACCTCCCTCCCCCCTGTGTCCATGATGCTGAGCTGTGGGCCCTGTCCTACCTTCTCTTCAGTGAATACTGAGCAAAAGTATCTATTTAGGATAGATGCCTTTACAGGGTCTCCTCCTCACATGCTCCCTTTTCTCCATTAAGCTTAGTACCCCTCTGGACTTTCTCCTTTCACTAATGTATCTATAGAAAGTCTTGTCACCTTCTTTTACTGTTTGTGCTAGTGTTTCCTCAGTTTGGGACTTTGCCTGCCTTACTGCCTTACCTGCTTCCTTAGGGCAGTTTGGTATGCCCCCTATCTTCATCCCGCTGTGTTCCTTATATTTTCTGAAGGCCAGCCTTTTGGCTCTGACCTTTTCTGCTACTGTATTTAGAACCAAAGTGGTTTCCTTCTTCTTTGTACTTCCTTTTCTGTCTAACACAATGGGATGTTGCTTCAAGTATTGTATCCTTAATGCTTGCCCAGTTTGCCTGTACCCTCACCTGTGTTTCTTTTTGCCAGGGCTAGCTTAACTCTGTTGGCCATCTTATCAAAGTCAGCTCCTCTGAAGTCCCATATTTTTGCCTTGGAATGGGATGATTTAGATGTAGTAGCCAAATTGAACCATACCATGTGATGGTCACTGGCCCCAGGTGACCTTCTACCTGGAGATCTGTGATCCCTTCTTTGTTAGTCAGTACTAGATCTAGGATAGCCCTGTCTCTTGTGGGTTGCTGTACCAGTTGTTTGAGGCCCCTCTGCAGGAATCCACTATGAGTCTAGTTCTGGCAGATGTTCCTGCTGGTATTGACCAATCTGTATCTGGCATGTTGAAGTCTCCCATTATCAGAACCTCCCTTTAGCTGTCATGTTTTGTATATCTTCTAACAGTATATGTGTCTATGTCCTCCTCTGGTCTGGGGCCTGTGACAACCCCAGTTCTTATGGCTGTCCCATTTCCTGTTTCCAGGGTGACCCACAGTTCTTCTGGCTCCTTGTGTGTATTCTGAATTTCTGTAGCTTTGATATTTTCATTAACATACAGGGCCACTCCTCCCTTTTTGCACCCTCGGTCTCTTCTGAACAATACATAGCCAGGTACTGAAGTCTCCCAGGTGGATTACTGGTAAACCACGTCTCACTAATTGCTACTATGTCCAGTTTAGCTCTGACATTATTGCCTGCAGGTCTGGGATCTTATTTCCCAGGCTGTGAGCATTTGTGTACATGATTTTCCATTGGCCAGATTTTGGTGTGTTAGTTGTTGGGTTAGGTTTGGCATTACCCTGTGCATCGTATGGGGAGACAAACCTTTTTTCTTACCTGGTGATGCAAATGAACGGCAAACACACTGAATTCCAGTTTGACCACTAGCTGAGGGGGGAAGGGTGTTCTTCCCATTCAACGTGTAGAGCGCAATGCAGGCATCATCATGCACACGCAACTGTGGACAGCAGCCGGGAGGGTGTGCAGATGGACTGTGTGTCCGTGTGCAGGGCTGGGTACCCACCCATGCACTGCCCACTGAAAGACACAATGCACACAGGGCAGCACCAGACAGTAGCTGTGTTGGGAGACAGGTCAGTCATGCGACACAGTGCCCCGGCCACCACGGATGCTTGGGCAGCCCTGCCAAGACCCGCCAGCACTGACAAGTTGACCACTGCCTCATGGGGTGGTACCAATGGTCCCCCAGGGGTTCCACTGCGTGAACATGACTGTGCTCGTGCAGGGGTCTGCAGCACACCGAACATGCCTGTGCCAGGTGTGCTTGGGATGCCCACAGCTGAACCCGGTGTTGACAGGAAGGGTGTCGCATGATGCCAGGAATGGGGGGTGGACAGTGCACTGCGTGGTGTCCGCAACGCATGGGCACATGACTGTGTGCCCATTGTAGCCATGACAGCAGTGAATGCCTGTGCATGCCTGTCAATGGCAGTGATCACATCCTCCTGCAACCAGTCTATCCCTGCCAGGATCAGAGCGGTGTCTGTGCTGCGACACTCCTCTGCCCGCTCCAGAGCCACACACAGTGCATCCACCGACGTCGCAAGCCGCATCTGCTGCTGGACTGATGCTTGCAGTAGGTGGGTGTGCTCATCCAAGAGGTCATCTGCCTCCTCAGCATCCTGTCCCTCAGGGTGTGTGCGGCCCTGAGGCTCAGCACCCCTTGAGGGTGGGTGCTGCACACCAGAACCAGGTCTGGGCATGTCCACAGGTGGTGCACAGATGCCACCACTTGACCCTGTACCCCCAAGCCCATTGGCAAACTGCTGATGCTGCCCCTCTGGCTGCCACTCCCCAGGGCTCAGTGGTGCCACCGCAGTGGCTGCAACAGTCCCACTGTCCTGAACACACACCAGTGCAGCCCCACTGGTGCTGACAGGCACAGGCTGGGACTGTGCTGACATGCAGTCCTCCATGGCAGCACCACCCACAGCCATGGCCGTGATGTTACCTGCTGTGTGGCCATCCCGTGGCACACACGTGTCACTGCCCGTGCTGTTAGCGACATCATCATCGGTGATGGACTCGGCACCAGGCCGAGTCACAGCATGCTGGCATCCGTGGATGCTGGCACGCTGGGACATGGGCAGGGCTTCCTCCACACCTGTTACAACAACATCAGTGTGGACAGCCAGGTGGGCCCACTGTCACACTGAGCCACATATACCTGTGGAGGTGGATGGGCCCTCCTCCATCTCCAGCTGACTGTCATCAGTGGACAGGCCCACCAGCGCTGACCCATGCAGACGCTCAGGATCTGTAAGGGAAAACAAAGCTGTGTTACTGCATGTGACCTACCCTGTCCCCACCTAGACAGACCATGACTTACCATGCAGTGATGGGCTACCACCCGTCTGGAAGCCACCACCTGGAACACCCTCAATGGCATAACGCTGCATGCTTCCAGAAATGCTCTTCTCCTGTGGGGTCAGGTGTACCAAATCTGGCCGTTCCCCACCTGTCGCAGCTCGTGCTGCCCTGATGGCTGCCACCTTCTCCTTTATCCCCCTCCTGTCTGTGCCCATCTTCTTCTTGCACTCCTGCATGGAGCGCTGGTGGCTGTCATGCAGGTTCACAGCATGTGTCACCTCCTCCCATACAGCAGCACAGGCTTGAGGTGTTCTCTGCCATCTGCTGGGAAGTGGCTGATGATCCAGGTAAGCCTCAAACAGGGCATCGGTCTCGGCCTTGGTAAAATTAGGCCTCCTCCTCCTCCTCCCACCACTGTGTTCCTCCTCTCCCATAACTTGCTCGGTCATTTTTTAGCCTGTAAGAATGACAGCTGTTACCTGTGACTGTGCAGTCCCATGCATAGCCCTATATCCACAGTCCACACTCCCAAACAGCATGCAACTCACCAATAGACTGCAGTAACCGACTATGGCCACTGCAGCCCAATGTCACACTTTTATAGTGTAACCCATGCAAATGAGGCAAGGCGCAACTTTAAGTGGATGCAAATTGCAGTGCTGCGCCAGTGCATGGCTGATTAGCTGTTTTGCATATGACGACTGAATATCACACTGTTGCACTTTGCACAATTGTGTTGCACATGCTGAGCCAAGGGCGCAGTTCTGTGACATGCGTAGTACACACCTTACTGCGCATGCCTGGGTTGCTGATGCAGGCATCTGCGGCACTGCTGACATGCTGTGCATGGGAAGCAATGCAGGGCACGGCCACCATTGTGCCAGTGGTGCTACAGCAATGTTCACCACCCTGGTGCTGTGGCACTGGGCCATCATAGGTGCACTGGGGCAATAGCGCGGTAGGCCGCTACTGGAGGTAGCACACAGGCAGCCAATCGTGCTACGCATTGGGTTCCAATGGCACTGTGCATGTCCGTGCTTCAGAGCCCTTGACCCTGTGCGTGACCTTGCCCTGGGCACCTCGTCAGGCATGGTGCACCACTATCGCTGTTCGGTGACAGCGCAATAGGGAATGGCAGCGCTGTACCGTGCAGCATCTGCACGTGGGGAGCCGTGCTGCAGAACACCATTTTTGCAGACCAAGCTGTGAGAATGGCATGCAGGAAGGCTGCTCAATGGAGCCAGGTCAAACTGGCCAACCTAGTGGCCATAGTGGAGCCACACTATGGACCACTGTTTGGGGAGGCACCCCTGGACAGGTCCAGGAGCCAGATGTGGGAGGAGGTGGCCACTGTACTTGAGGAGGCCACGGGAAGGGGGTGGACAGCAGAGTAGTACTGCCACAGGTATGGGGACCTGTGGCGGAGGGAGCCAGACCTTCTAGCCCACCTGCAGGCATGTGCAAGGAGGGGCACGGTGCCACGGCCAGGTAGGTGTTACGTCAACACACTTTTATCTTCCATATGGGTATCACGGTTGTATGTGTCCAGCACATGGGGGAGGGACCGTCCGGTGTTGGCTGTGGTGGTGTTATCAGGGTGTGGGGTGGTGGGTCTGGCTGGGTGGAAGGGCACACACCTGGGGGCAGGGGGGCTTTGCTACGGGATTGTACTGATGTTCCTTTCTCCATGTTTGCACCACAGGGCTGGAGGAGCGGCACCTGGCACGTGAGCTGTGGTGCAACGAAGAGGACAGGGAGGCAAGGCGGGGCGAGGGTTCACAGCACCCAAGGGACCGGCCCAATGATGGTGAGTGCCATACCTCCATGATTACTATTGCATGCTGTGTAACAGGGTGGGCAGCGGGGCATGGCCACCATCCATTGACACCACTGCCATGCACGCAACTTGTTACAGTCAGCACTGTCCAGTGGCAATGCATGTCTGGGAGTGCGTCGATGGTGGTCCATGCGTGCACCTGGTACATGGCTGTGCCACTGCTTTCACCACATAGCTATGTCACTAAATGGCCACGGTGGGTGTGTGTAAAGGCCTTGGGTGTGTGCAGTGTTCCGATGGCTATATGCACCTGGGTGGGCAGGTCCTGTGGACATGATCAATGTGGGTGGTCACACACCATCACAGAGGTATGTCCCACAGCCATATGCCATGCACAGTGGGTGGGCTGTATGGGGCTGTGCATTCACACCTATTGACTGTGCTCCCTTGTCCTAGGTGTCTGCCAGCTGAACGACATCTGGGAGGCATTGCAGGAGATCCTGCACGTGGCAAAGGCATGCCTGGAATTCTGTCGCCGCATTGATCAGATTGGGGTCCGCAGGAGACACCGGCAGAGGAGAAGCCAGAGCGGGGAGTGGGGCTCCCATTGAAAGTCCCTCTGCCCCTGATATCCACTACCCCCCTGGACCCACCCTCACACCCCTCCTTTCCTGTCCCATTTGTCCACCCCTGCCCCTTACCCACCCCCACCTTGTTTGTGGCCCTCCCCCCCACCTTGTATATATTATTGTATATAGTTAACTTTTATGTTTTGTTTTAATACAGATCTTTTGATATGAATACTGTGGTGGTCTCTGATTTGCAGTGAGCTATAGGTGCTCAGCTGCAGTGGTGTGCATGGCGTCAGGGGTGATGCAGTCATGGGTATGTGTGTGTGTCCGTGGTTAAACATAGAAACATAGAAACATAGAAGTTGACGGCAGATAAGGACCGCAAGGCCCATCCAGTCTGCCCATTTCTTTTTCTACCTTATAAATGTGCCATCGGCCTTTGCTCTGTCAGTGACCTATCTATTCATAGTCATTTGTATTGCTCCCTTATGCCTATCCCATGCCTGTTTGAAGCCCTGCACTGTATTCATAGCCACCACTCTTGTGGTAAGCCATTCCATGCATCTACCACCCTTTCTGTGAAAAGAATTTCCTCACATTCCCCTTAATCGGCCTCCCTCTAATCTCATGCTGTGTCCTCTTGTCCTGCTATTTTTCTTATATTTAAACATGTTAGACTCTTTCACCTTTGTTTATGCCCTTAAGGTGTTTAAATGTCTCGATCATATCACCTCTTCTCCTCCTTTGCTCAAGGGTATACATATTGAGCCCGTTAATCTGTCCTTATATGTCTTCTGATGCAGCCCTGCACCATTTTGGTTGCCCTTCTCTGGACTGCCTCAATTTGGTTAATGTCCTTGTGAAGTGTGGCCTCCAATACTGCACGAGTACTCCAGATGGGGCTCAAATCAATGTCTTGTACAGAGGGATTATTACCTCCTCTTACGACTTGTGATACCCCTACTAATACACCCTAACACCCCTAGCCTTACCTACTGCTTTAGAGGTCTGCTTGGATGATTTTAGGTCATCAGTGATGATGATGCCCAAGTCTCTTTCTTCCTTTGTGACTGCTAGCAACTCCTCCCAGCCTATAAGTGGCTTCAGGTTTCTCTTCCCTATGTGCATGATTTTGCACTTCTTTGCATTAAATCCCAGTTGCCACTCTTCTGACCATTCTGCTAGTTTATCCAGATCTCTTCTCATTCTGCCCACCCCATCTGGATTATCACTCTGTTGCAGATCTTGGTGTCATCTGCAAACAGACAAGCCTTTACCCTCTAGTCCATCTGCGGGTCACTAATGAAGATGTTGAATAGGACTGGCCCCAGGACTGATCCTGAGGTACCCACTTGTGACTTGCATCTCTTCTGACTGTATACCATTTACCACCACTCTCTGTTTTCTGCCAGTCAACCAGTTTGCCACCCAGTTGACCAACTTCTGCCCACCCTCGAGCCTACCTAGCTTATTTATCAATCTTCTATGTGGAACAGTGTCAAAAGCTTTGCTGAAGTCAAGGTAGACATCAACTGCTCCCCTTGGTCCACCACTCTGGTTACCCAGTCAAAGAAATCTATGAGATTAGTTTGACAGGACCTTCCTTTGTAAACCCATGCTGTCTTGGATCCTGTGCCTCATGGATTCCAGGTGTTGCACTATCCTTTCCTTAAGGAGTGCCTCCATAATCTTGCCCACTACTGAGGTAAGACTGACCGGTCTGTAGTTCCCCGCCTCCCTGCTACCAGTCTTGTGGAGGGATCACATGAGCCTTTCTCCAGTCTTCTGGGACCTCTCCTGTGCTCAGAGACTCACTAAACAATTCCTGCTAATGGCTCTGCTAGTTCCTCCTTTAGCTCCTTAAGTACCCTGGGATGTATGCCATCAGGTCCATTGCCTTATCCACCCTGAGCTTAGCAAGCTCTTGTAGGACCCTTTCTTTGTGAAGGGAGTAGTGCTCACCTCCTCCCCTGTGTCCATGATGTTGAGCTGTGGGCCCCTGCCCTACCTTCTCTTCAGTAAATACTGAGCAAAGTATCTATTTAGGATAGATGCCTTTACAGGGTCCTCCTCCTCACATGCTCCCTTTTCTCCATTGCTTAGCAACACCCTCTGGACTTTCTCCTTTCACTAATGTATCTATAGAAAGTCTTGTCACCTTCTTTACTGTTCGTGCTAGTGTTTCCTCAGTTTGGGACTTTGCCTGCCTTACTGCCTTACCTGCTTCCTTTAGGGCAGTTTGGTATGCCTCCCATCTTCATCCCGCTGTGTTCCCTTATATTTTCTGAAGGCCAGCCTTTTGGCTCTGACCTTTTCTGCTACTATATTTGAGAACCAAAGTGGTTTCCTTCTTCTTTGCACTTCTTTTCTGTCTAACACAATGGGATGTTGCTTCAAGTATTGTATCCTTAATGCTTGCCCACTTTGCCTGTACCTCCTCACCTGTGTTTCTTTTGCCAGGGCTAGCTTAACTCTGTTGGCCATCTTATCAAAGTCAGCTCCTCTGAAGTACCATATTTTTGCCTTGGAATGGGATGATTTAGATGTAGTAGCCAAATTGAACCATACCATGTGATGGTCACTGACTCTCAGGTGACCTTCTACCTGGAGATCTGTGATCCCTTCTTTGTTAGTCAGTACTAGATCTAGGATAGCCCTGTCTCTTGTGGGTTGCTTGTACCAGTTGTTTGAGGCCCTCCCTGCAGGGAATCCACTATGAGTCTAGTTCTGGCAGATGTTCCTGCTGGTATTGACCAATCTGTATCTGGCATGTTGAAGTCTCCCATTATCAGAACCTCCCTTTAGCTGTCATGTTTTGTATATCTTCTAACAGTAATGTGTCATGTCCTCCTCTGGTCTGGGGCCTGTAGACAACCCCAGTTCTTATGGCTGTCCCATTACCTGTTTCCAGGGTGACCCACAGTTCTTCTGGCTCCTTATGTATTCCTGAATTTCTGTAGCTTTGATATTTTCATTAACATACAGGGCCACCCTCCCCTTTTTGCACCTCGGTCTCTTCTGAACAATACATATCCAGGTACTGAAGTCTCCCAAGTGTGGTTACTGGTAAACCACGTCTCACTAATTGCTACTATGTCCAGTTTAGCCTCTGACATTATTGCCTGCAGGTCTGGGATCTTATTTCCCAGGCTGTGAGCATTTGTACATGATTTTCCATTGGCCAGATTTGGTGTGTTAGTTGTTGGGTGAAGTTTGGCATTACCCCTGTGCATCGTATGGGGAGACAAACCTTTTTTCTTACCTGGTGATGCAAATGAATGGCAAACACGCTGAATTCCTGTTTGACCACTAGCTGAGGGGGGAAGGGTGTTCTTCCCATTCGACGTATGGGGTGCTGCACCCCTCTCCCCATTTGCTAGTTTAAATATTCTGCAAAGACGTCAAACTTCTGCCCCAATGCACTGGTTAGGTGACTATGGTGTGGGGAAAGCTATCAGTCAGTGTCTGTGGTGTGTGTGTTGTGCCCTGTGCACTGGATGACTGTGTGCAGTGGTCCATGGTGCATGCTCTGTGTCCATGGTGCCCCTGTCAGTCCATCCATGGCCTGTGAAGCTGACACCCATGCATGTCTGTGACCTGCATGGTCTGCTGGCATGTCAGTGGTGGCTGTCCATGCAGGGCAGCCACTGTACCCATCACAATGCTGGGTTGCCTCCTGTCACTGGTGTGGTGCATGTCTGCCTCGTGACACTGTGGCTCCACAGTTGTTGACCCACCTCCATGCTGTGGCTATGTGTGTGCAGGGATGTGCACCACTGTCTGTGACTTGTACTCCGGGCAAATGCTGGTGATGTAGAGGTCCACAGTGCCTGCACAGGGTGGCTGGCAGTCCTGTGCCATGGAGGACTGCAGGTTGTGTGTACACAGTTTACATGGGCCCATGCTGGGGGCTTGGTTGCCCTGCTACTGCATCCCTGTGTTGTTGTGCCCTTGGGTATGGGTGGGTGTCTGTCCATGCACTGTGTGGCATCCGGTGTGGTGCATGCTTCCATGCACCACTGTGGGTGTCTGCGCTGGCTGTTGTGGCCAGTGCTGGGTCGGGTTGTGTCACTGGGAGAGTGTGCAGGGTGCTGTACCACTGATGGTGGGGTCTGGGGCATGCCCTGTCCCATGTGGGTACCTCATGTGCCAACGCATGGTTGGTCTCTCAGCAGTACCTCTTAGGGGTTGTGCATGGTGGCACTGTGTATGCCATTGTTGCATGGCTGTGTGCTGCCACCCACTGATGGGTGCTCGTGGTGGGGCTGCCTTGTATGGTTCTGTGGTGCACAGGTTGCATTGTCACAGTGGGGTGGTGGCATGGGGTTTCCTGCAGTGGTGGACGCTGCTCCTGGGCAGAGTGTCTAGGGGTCACGGTGCAGGGTGTGCTCTCATGGGGGCGATGGTGTGGCATGGGGTGTCCAGCCATCCTTGTGTGCCAGTCACAGCTTGTGGGGGTGTGATGGGGCACCATGACCCGGCTGTGAGTTGGTTGCTGGTCTCCATGGGCCAGTGGTTATTCCAGCCCTCCCCCAGTTGTGCAGTGCATGGGGTGTGGGGGACGATGTCTGTTCTGCTGTGTGTTCCTCTGCCCATCTGTGGCATGGGTAGTGGGCCCCACTCTCTGGTTGTGTAGTTGGCATTGCCACCCTGCTGCTGGGAGGCATCCTCGTTGTTATGGCACCTCTGGACTGCTCAGCTGAACATCCCTTGTTGCGCTATGGCGCATCTGATCTGCTGAGCTTCCTCCCTAGTTGCACTATGGCACAGGTGTGCGATATTTAGTCGTCCGGCTGTAGGTGCAGTTTGGCCGGCTCAGTTTTTGAATATCATGCCTTCTTGCATGGGCCAATGGACTTGCACTTGCTCCTGCTATTGTGCACTTTTGGGTGCAGTTTGAATATTTGGGCCAAGGAGTTTTGACCTGGGTATGCAGTATTCCCTGCTCTTTCCATTTAGAATATACAGGACCCAACCAATGGTCAGCAAAGGGAGCCATACAGCTAGCTGTGGTTTGACATATCAATAAATTATAATGAAAAAGTAGTAAACAGAAAAGAATAGGATTAGTCAAATTTAAACCTCCTTCACCTATAGGTAAATACAGTGCCTCTCTCTTTATTGGATTCAACCTACACCCCCAGATGATCTGAAATACCAGACCTAACAAACATGATTCCAAATGTCGCGGTAATGGATAGACTGCACCGAGGAACAGAAAAAGTGGCAACAGATATGTTTTAACTAGCATGACTTTCTTTTTTTTCACTAGATTCCATGACTTCCATATATTGACTTTAACAGCTGCTTCCTCCAATTTCCTTGACCTGTTAAACACACTATTATCCTCCTTCCCATACCAAATGCCCAAATATTGGAATGACATGTGTGATACTGTAATACCCTTCCAGTCCGTAGAGCCCTGATATGACCTACCCAAGGGATAAATTATACTTTTTTGTTTATTCAAATTTGCACCTGTAGATTTGGCAAGTTCATCCACTAAGGTTAGCACCCACAAACCTGACTTCTCATCTGCCACTACTACACAGATATCATCCGCATAAGCAGTAACTCTAATTTCTGACCCCCCCCCAAGAGGTAGAAGACCCTTCACATGTGCATCTTGCTGAATAATCCTTAACAGGGATCCAAACAACATACATACAGAAGGGGCTCAAGGGACATCCCTGTCTTACACCCCTAGAAATTGTTATGTATTTTCCTAAATGACCATTAACCAAAGGAATAGCCTTAGCATGGGAATACAAAAGTGGTTATCCACCTCACAAATTGCTCAGGGACCCCATAGGCCTGTAATACAAGAGAAATGTAAGAATGTGGGACACGGTCAAAGGCCTTTTCTTGGTCCAATGCCATTATAAATCCTTGTAAAAGTTCCTCTTTACCTTGTTCTACCAGTTCTGTTATTAACAATAAATTATGTTGTATAGTACGCCCTGGTATAGTACAGGTTTGGGCCGCTGAAAGTAAATATGGTGTCAATGGCAAAAAACCGGAATGTAGAAGTTTCATTAAAATTTTGTAATCTGTATTTTATAAACTTAAAGATCTCCAATTATCCAAACACACCCTCTCTCCCTTCTTGTATACTATAATTTGCACTGCTATGCAAAAATAAAATCTACTTAGTATCGGTAACACCCAATTAAATACAACTTTTAATATTCTTACCATCAAATCTTTAAAGGTCTGATAAAATTCAGTAGGCAAACCATCTATACCAGGTGCTGTATTTATTTTGAGATGAGTGATAACTTGATCAAGCTCTTGTTCCGTGATGAGGCTCAGTCAAATGCAAGAACTGATCCTCTGATAGTGAAGGCACTATAATGGATGAAAGCATCTGCTTTGTCTGGTCAACCCTCAACGTATAAGAGGTGTATACTGACTCCAGATATTGTGAGATCGCGTCTAAAATACCAGGCCCATCTGAAACTATCTCACCCGTGTCTGTAGTGACAGCTGACATAAAGTGCGCAATTGCCCTCTGAGTACTGAGCTGAAAGGGATCTCCCAGTCCTGTTTTCCCCTGTGTGCAAATTTTATGTTTATATAGCAATGTTTTGGCCCTGTCATATTGCAACAAAAACATCTCCTTTTTAATATTTTGGGCCTGCTCTGACAGGGGGATATGTAATAAATTTACAGTTGAACAAATTCTATTCAACTGCGTACGCAGCTTTAAGTACTGTCTATACTTTCCCTTACACTGTTTGAACTAGTGTTTTTGAAAGATACTTCTCAGTCCAGTTTTAGTGAGTTCCCACCAACTATTTCTATTGTGAATCAACCCTGCCATTGACATGAGGGCTCTAAGATACTCCTGATATGGGTCTGTAGATGTTTATCTGGCAGAAGTGTTGTATTCAACTTCCAGTACCCTTTCCCATACTGAGACCCATTAGCTGTACCCAGAGTGATCATTAGAATGGCATGATCATAAATTTCCATTGGCAATACTGTCACTTTTTCCACTCCAATATTGGTTTTAATGAATAAAAAATCTATTCTCGTGGAAAGGGATCCATGAAAATATGTTTGCCCACCGAGCTTGCGTACCCTTCTATAGGCGTCAATCATCTGACTTTGGGCTAATAATCTGAGAAGATAATTAGTGTTGCGATATACCTTTGTAATCTTGGCCCCTCTGTCTCCAATATTAACAACACATTGAAGTCCCCCCAAATAACCAATTTGGTGGTGAACAAATAGGGTTTGATCAGCCCAAACAATTCCGTCCTCCCTTTCTTTTGTAAGAGGGCCAAAGATATTAATTATTCTCCAGGACAAACTGCCATATGTGAAATCTACTATCAAAGCTCTCCCAAAATACCTCGATCAATCTGGAGATACAAAATTCATCCCCTCTAAAGAGAATACCCACACCCTCACACGTATCTGTGCCATAGGGAAAAAAAGGAAGGCCCCCAACACCATAGATTTTTTGCAGCATTAATTAAAAAGGTTGTATTCAGTCTTGTGTCTTGCAAAAGGAAAATATCACATTCCATATCTTTTAACCTTGTCAGGGCAAACCACACATCTCTTAGGATTTCTAATGCCATTAACATTAATAGTTGAAATTCTCAACCTAGGAAGAGACGGAAACGACATGGTAATATGTTATAGAATCAAGGTGGCTTCTTAACCCTAGAGCTTCTACGGACATGGGTTCTATGTCGAGGGCCATCACTGACTTGGGAGCACTGCTCCTGAGCTTCCCCATCAGTATCAGAGGAGGGAGGGGCTAAAGAAGAAGCCTCAGAATCTCCGCCTTGTTCAGAATACAGAACTTGAGGTTTCAAAATCTCATATTTATTTATTAGCTCGATACTGTCATCTTTCCCTGAGGAGGCCTTTGCCACCTTAGATCTGGGTTGAGTTTGTTTCAGGCTCCTTTTCTTAGCTACACTTTTACCCCAAGGGGGAGGCATTTCAAAAGGAGTGTCCTCCATCACCAGTGGAAGAGAAGCAACCACTGTACTAGTTGCTAAACCCTGCTCTGAAACAATCTCAGTTGGAGGGCCCAATTGATCTTCTGTAACACTATCCGACTGAGAAAATGGCGGGGGGGGACTGGGGAGGACTTGGTCTGGATTCTGCAAGGAGGGTTCCTGCTGCCCAGCCCTGTTCTTCAACATTTCTTTTTTCTGCACTTCCTGCAAGATACTATCCTGACTTTTCCTATCAGATTGATTATGTGTGGCCCAAGGACATGATTTATATGAATGCCCAGATTCATAGCACAAATTACATTTAAATCAGCCTGACATGTAGAACTATGATAACCATAGTCAAGACAAAGGTTACATCATAATCTATCACAGGTGGACCCTAGATTTGTAGGGGCCCACATTTAAAACTTGCCTAGGCTGACCCTGATAAAAACAGTGCCCTCACTCAGAACCTAGGAAACTACTATTTGGAAGATGTACAGGCCCCAGCTGATTATTCCATAAGCGTACCCGGAACACCAACCCTCCATTCCAAATACATTCATCATCGAATATAGGTACAGGAGCCCCAATGACTTTACACCGCTTTTGCAACCAAACCACAATATCATGCACTAATACAGATTCGTTACAGAATAACACTGTCACTGTTTTGATAGATGGTTTAGTCAAAGGGATAGCTTTAAAAGGCATCCATAATTCAATGTATTTCAAGATATCCAATTTCGACCAAAAACGATCCAAATTTTGTGGAGTAACAAAATTGACATCAAAAGTTACAGAACCAGACACATGGATAAGCACATGGATTTAATTTGAAAAGAAACCCATGGAGTCCTTCAACAAAGTTTCCCCATGTAGAGACAGTCTGGTGCTAAAGATAAACCCCCCTGGTATTCCAAACGCACTGCATTTCTTCGTTGTAATGGGGGGGAACCTGAAAAAGGATCTTTTCACCGAAATGACTCCCAGGCTGTTTTTGCTTGCTGACGGGGGCTATGAGAAGGCCGTGCTTGTTGCGGGGAGGTAGCTCCAGAGTCTCCCATTCCACTATGCAGCTGCTCCATACTTTCAGAATCCAAAAGGATACATCATGCGCCCTGTATTCTAAAGCTGTGTTCCCATGTCGGGCAGCAGTGGAACCGAGGGGCGCTGTCTCCGAGTCGCTTCATGGGATCCACTGTTTGGCGACTAAAGGTTGCCCTGTATGGGACTGTGGGCCGGGTCTGGAACACATACCCCGTTGTTGCCTCACTTCCAGCCCGCATTGAGCAGCGAGCAATCAAGGTAGGTACCCGATCGTTTGCAAGAGGCCTGGGGAGGCTCAACATCAGTTCTGCCTTTTCGTAAGGAAAAAGATATGTCCTGATTTTTCAAACTTCCGTTATTAGAAACAGTGGAGATACTCACAGCAGCAGACTTATTCTCAATCCGACCATCCACCACACCCAATGTATCCACCTGAAAGCTGGTTGTCAATTTCCCCACATCAAAGGGCCACTCTTTCAGAACGCTTCTCTTTGAAGTGGATACGTCATTCTGCTGACTCACACCTCCACTCGATGGAGGTTCCACCATGACAGACTTCACCAATTCTTCCTGAATAAGGTGTGTAGTGTCTCTCAGGAGGTCAGAAGCAATAAATTCACCTGGTTCTTCCACAGGAGTCATAGGCATACCGTGTGATAAATTCCCGATAGTTTGCATTCCCTCTGGTCAATTTAAACACCGATTTTGCTGCAAAATGTTATCCAGCCAAACAGCATCAGGGCCAAACAGACCTGCTGTAGCACAGAAAGGTGGCAGAACTGACTCCATCGTAAATTCTTCTTTTTCCAGACAGTTAGGCAGTATTACATCGGTCTCCAAAGCTGGACCTGGAGGCAGGGAGACCTGCTCACTTCCAGGTCCACCAGCAGACTGACCCTCCAACACATCCTCCTCCATGGTGGCAGCTCCCCCTACTGACAAAGAGTTGGGGAATTTCCCTGGTGTCCTGGTCAGATTTTCTCCATTCACTAGACACCACCGACAGCTTAATCTGGTTCAGTTTCAGTTGACTCGATCTGTATCCCCACCCTGGGTCACCCTGAAAAAGGGATTTCTAGTCTCAGTGGGCTTACCTTGTCAACAAAATTCAATAAATAAATGACTGCCATCCAAAAGGGCTGGATAACTGGACATGTCCATAGCACATGATATAGATGAGCCCAGTTTGCCCACAGCACCAGCTGGTGTTGTCCTGGAGAAGGCCCCATTTCTTGAATTTGGCCTGGGCGTAGTACCACTGCATCAGGGTTTTATTCATGATCAGTCTTGATCTGCCATCCCTGCAAGCCTGGTGTATCCTGGCCCAGCAGTGGGCCCATTGTTTCTCTGAGTTGTGGGTGTCCATCTCTTTTTCTCATTGGGCCTTGGCAGAGAGAGTGTCAGGTCAGGGGAGGCCTCATGGAGGGCTTTGTAAATCGTGCTAGCCCAGCATTCCCCAGGTTTATCCATATTTTCATCAGAGAGGGGACCAGGGATTGATTTGGTGAGAGGAGTAGGATACCAGCCTAGTGATGGTGTCCCTAATTTGCAAATGCCTCCAAAAGTAATTAGAAGTGAGATGACACCTCCCTCTCAAGGCCTTAAAAGTGTCCAGTGTATTATTTATTTTATTTATTTATTAAGCATCAGTTTACAACCTTTGAACCAGAGGCTCACTTACAAAGGTACCTCGTCACAGAGAAGACAATACAGTGATAACAACTTAGTACAGAGAGTATTAACTCATGGGACTAGCAGGACTTGTACTAGTTTAATGCCCTGCATCTCCTATATGAGCCAGTGGATGACTTCCCAATCCACAGTAACATGCAGACTGTTCCACTGGGGCATATATGTCCAAGGGTATGGGAAGGAGTGCAGCAATGAGGTGCAATTGGTGCCAGTATTTTATTGATAACAGGATAGGTGGTGCCAGGGCCCAGGGAGCCTCTTAGTAGTGTATAATAGTGTGGCCAGAGAGGGGAACCCCACCAGCATTGCTTCAAGGGGACCCAAGTTGGAGAAATGTTACTCGCTAGTATAAACCAGTTAATTGTTTGTGCTGTAACAAAGGCCATGTGATAACCCTGGACCATGGGAGTCCCTGCCCTCCTTTGCTCCAGTGCTGACAGAGCTTCTGTCTACTGCATTGTGGTGTCTTTTTCTCCCATAGAAATTTTCCACCAAAGTATCAATTTTCTGGAACCACGTGGGAGGATATGAATGGGGAGGTGAGCTAGAAGGTATAAGACTCTGGGGGCCATCATCATTTTCAACAAATCTATTTTCCCTGCTGTGGACAGTTTCAATGGTTTCCATCTGTCTAGATACCCCTTGATTCCTTCTAAGAGTGTTGCAAAATTAATCACTGTTAGTTTAGAGATATTAGGATGGATGGTGATACCTAGATATTTAATGCCTTCAGGGGACCATTTCAGTCCCTGCAGGGTGACGACTTGATTGGTGCGGGCCTTGTTCAGGGGCAGGACCTCTGTCTTCACCTAATTCACCTTCAGGCCTGATACTTGAGTGAAACTAGTCAAGGTGTCCCTGACTGTCTAGATTGCCTGTGGTGGATAGGCTGTGGTAATTAGAATGTCATTTGCATACAGGAATCTTTTAAATGTAGAGGTTTCCACTGTTACTCCCAGTATACCCTAGACTCTCGAATAGCTATGGCCAGCAGTTTGATTGTCAGAATGAACAAAAGGGGGGGACAGGGGACACCCCTTCCTCATTCCTTTATGAAGAGTGAAGGGTCAGGACATACTTTTATTGGTCAAAACAGAGGCCATCAGGGAGGAATATAATAGTTTAATCCATGCCCTGAAGGAGGGGCCTACAGTATGCCCATTTCTTCCAGGGTAAGCATCACAAAGGACCATTCAACTGAGTTGAGGGCCTTCTCGAAGTCCACCACAAATGCATGCATAGGGGTATGGTGGGTCTGCACCTTGTCCATCACTGTGATTAGGGTCCTAAGACAGTCCAACCCTAGTTTGCCTTTATTGAACCCTGTCTGGGCTGGATGGATTAAGTAGAAACTTGTTCAGGTGACTAGCAAGGACATTAGACAGGATCTTGGCATCAGCACTAATAAAGGAGCTGGGGCAGTAACTACATGGGATTGACGGGTCCTTGCCTTTTTTGGGGATTACCATTATCACAGCTTCTCTCATGGTGGGGGGGAGTACCCCTTGTTCCAGAGAGTATCTGAAGGCCCGTAACAGATAACCGGAGAGCTGGACACCTGGCAAAAATCTATGGGTAACCCATCCTTCCCTGGGGATTTATGGGGGTTCATGGATCGAATAGCTTTTGAGATCTCTACCTCTGTCAGGGGCTCATCCAAGGAGGAAGTCTTGGAGGGGGCTATGTGGGGGTTAGGAAGTGTAGCTAGGAAGGCCTCCACCATAGCCGAGTCAGAGGTATGGGGAGGAATACAGGCACTCATAAAACTGGGCCATGATCCCGTTGAACCCCTGTTGAGAGCAGGTCTGTACCCCATTCCCATCCTTCAGCCTGGGAATCATTCTCGCCGCTTGTCTGCATTTGTGGTGATAAGCCAAAATTGTGCTGGCTTTTTCTCCCCCTTTCTAATACACATGTGAAAGCTTGCTAAGGTTCAGCTCTGTCTGCCTAGTCAGATGAGCACTGAGCTGGAACATGGCACTAGTCAGTTGTGCTAATAGGGTACTAGGGTGATCTCAGGAGGAGTAGGCTTTGTATTGAGCCTCCAGACTAGCTAGTTTCATCTCCAGGGCAGCCTGTTCTGCCTCCCTCTGCCACCTTCTGGCCATGGCGAAGGCAATGATCTTGCCCCTAATCGTAACCTTGAAGGCCTTACATAGGATTGAGTCTGAAAATTCCCATTGTCTTTGTTGCTCCAATAATCTGTATTTTGGGGTCTGAGCCATGTAAGGAATTGTGGGTCTTCTAGCAGAAGGGCATCCAGATGCCACATAGCCAACCTGGGTAGTTCAGGTCCCAGTCTATCCCAAGCTCTACAGGTACATGGTTGGGGATGGCTATTGAGTAGGTGTCCACCTTTGTCACTCTATCATATGCAGCACATGAAATCAGCCACAGATCAGTCCTACTAGAGGACCCATGTGTGATGGAGATACATGTGTAGTCCCTCATTCCCAGGTGCCTGGTGTGCCAGACATCCAGCAGGGAGTGATTCATCATAAACCTAAGAGCCGCCTTGGCCATTTGTTTGTGAGGTTCAGCCATACCTCTGTTCATATCCACCTTTGGGTCTAAAGTGAGATTAAAATCCCCTCCCATGAGAATCAGGAGCTTGATAATATTAAAACTCTGTTAATGTTTGGTTTAACTCATGGAAAAACTGCAGGCAGTCCTGATTTGGGGTGTCTACATTAAGGAAGATGAAAGATCTCTCAGGGGTCTTCATCTCAGCAAAGATCCACCAGCCTTTGCCATCCTGTTTGTATGCACCACCTTCCATCCAGGTCTTTGTGAGAAGGATGGAGACTCCCCATTTTGATGAAGGTGCCATACTATGCAGCTCATCCCCATCAACCTTGTTTCAGCTTCTGGGCTTCCCTCAAGATAACTTAGTTTCCTGCAGGAATGCAGTCCAGAGGCTCAACTGCTTGAGTTGCAGCATGACTTTCTTTCTTAATTTATGAGTTGAGCCCTTCACATTTCACATGACAGACGTGGTAGATCCTGCCAAACCAACCTGGTCGAGTTCTATGACTGGGTAACTAGGCAACTGGACAGGGGCCATGCAGTGGATGTCCTGTATCTGGACTTCAGTAAGGCATTCGACTCAGTGCCACATGGAAGGCTGGGAAGGAAGTTAGTAGGCACAGGGCGGGTGAAAGCTGGTGAGATGGGTAGGAAACTGGCTGCAGTGAAGGCAACAGAGGGTGGTGGTGGGTGGGAGCCTCACACCTAAGGGCAGTGATGAGCAGTGTCTCCAGGGCTCATTGTTGGGACCAGTGTTGTTTGGGATATTCATTGCAGACATATCATGGGACATCAAGAGCAAGATCAGTCTGTTTGCTGATGATACCAAGGTAGGTGCTGTGGTGGATGACCTAGGGGATGGCAGGGTTGCAGAATGATCTGGCAAAGCTTGAAACCTGGTCAGACACTGGCAACTGGGCTTTAATGCCAAAAAGTGCAAGGTGCTGCATTTTGGGATGAAGAACCCAAGGAGGAGTTACCAGCTAGGGGAGTGCAGCTAGCCCAGACAGAGGAGGAGGAGAAGGATCTGGGTGTGCTCATTACAGGGTCAATGAACAACTCAGCACAATGTAGGAAGGCAGCCGTAAAGGCCAACAAAATGCTGGGTTGTATTGCAAGGGGTATATCCTCGAGGAGGGAGGAGGTGATTCTGCCACTGTATAGGTCATTAGTTAGACCACACCTGGAGTACTGCGTGCAGTTCTGGTGTCCGTATCTGAAGAGGGACATTAAGTTACTGGAGGGGTGCAGCAGAGCAACAAAGATGATCAAGGGGCTGGGGACTTATCATACGAGAGGAGGTTGAAGGAGTTGAACATGTACTCACTGGAGAGAGAGGAGAGGGGTGACATGATTGAAACCTTTAAATACATGAAAGGAATAAACAAGATGGGTACAGAGGGGCTGTTCAAAGTAAAGGAGGGAGGGTCACCAGGGGCCATGATATGAGACTGGAGTGAGAAGGTTCAGGAGGGAGATGAGGAGACACTTTTTACAGAGAGGGTGGTGGCTGGGTGGAATGCATTACCTGCTGAAGTGGTATGTAGTAGAACAGTGGACTGCTTCAAACGAGGATGGGACAGGACAAGGGAGGGTTAATGAAGGGAAGGGTGGGAGAGGGGCAGCTGCAGAATAAGGGTGCTAGCTGCACATTCGAGCAGACTTGATAGACCCCTAGGCCTTTATCTGCTGGTAAATTTCGTATGTTGTATGACCAATTTAGTCTCCATATGGGGATCTTTGTGTCTTATCTTGTGCAGGTCAAGGCACCATAATCCAACCTGGGTCATCCCTCATAGGATCCGGAGGGCCCAGCCATTACCATACCCACCCTTCCCCTTTCTATCCTCACCCCCTTACCCTGATTGTCAACCTTACATCTGTATATATCATAACAACAATGCACATGATGATATAAACAACATAACTGAAAACTAACAAAAACTCATAATGTAACCATATCTCCCTCCCTCTCCTCTCCCAGAAGCTTGGCCAGCAGCTGCTGATTCATTAGTTAACCAGTAGTCTCAATATCAGTGGTGGTCACTGGGGCAGTACTACTAAAGCTGTCCGTTTAGCACTGGGGATTTGCAGCAAACCTATGTGACCCCTCTACCCTCTAGAACTATGTCACCCTAAGCCACACAGTGGGGTGAAACTTAAGGTAAATCCCATGCCAGTGCACAGCTTGTATGGCAGCATGGAGCTTACCCCATATGGGGACCACATGACAACTTAGGCAGTATCCCCTCCTGGGGGACAGAACCCCGGCACACCCCCATCCACTAAGGGGTCTGTGTCCTCAGTGATAAGAGCCAAGCCCCACCTGAGTATGCAGTGTCATCCTCCCCACTCCCCCCTCACTGCATATCCCCTTCGGGGACCTGTAGGGCTTAGTAGGGTGTCTGTGGAATGAGAAGGGTGTAGGTACATCGTTGTACAGGGTGGTACTCATTTGGTATAATTCCCCTATATCCTCTGAGCGTGCTAGAGGTGCTGTTCTTGTGGCAAGGGATAGCTCTGCCCAGCCTTTGAGGCAAGGGATAACCATAATAAACTTCTAAACATTTGGAACATTACCCTACAAAGAAACCTGGCTTTATTTATTTCAAGGCTTCACCCTGAAAAACGAGATGGGGGGAGGTTGAGTGGAAAATGAAGCTTGGAATGCTGAATATTTCCAGTGGCTGCCCCTTCCAGTCCTCACCCTGCCCCTTCACTCCTGCAGAATAACTGTCAGCCAGAGACCTAAGGGCTTCCAGGGTTCTGGGCATTTAACATGCAAGGACTACATAGCAGCTAGGCCATTTTAACAATATTTGTAGAACAATCAGGTGCGCCAGGAGAGATTCCGAGTGCAGAGCAGGGCTGCCAATCCAACATATACAAAAGGAAAGGATGCTCTGCACTCATACCACAAATAATCACTGAGAAGTCCTTGATAAAGTATCCAGATTTATTGCAGCAAGGTGCCCAGGACAGAACAGCACCCTACATCCACAGTGCTTTGGCCCAACAGGAGGCTTTCCTGAGGGGTGAGTCTCAAGAGTAGTGAACAACACCTATTTTTAAAGTCAACGGTTAAAGATGCATTCATTCTAAGTGAAGATATAACCATTGAAAACCTTAAAAAATAAAAATATTTTACATTTTTACAAACATATATACAAATCCATAAGTTTAAGTAAGCACAAACATGACTGTGCTAACCTTCAGAACTCATATTTTATCACAACAAGCATAGAAGTATGTTTGTCAACTTTTCATTAAATTTTATCCATATTAGGTCAGCACAAATCAGGTATTTTATACATAAATCCAATTATCAGAAAGAGGAAGAAGTTTTAACTTCCTTTAAAATCTAATTTCTTGACAAGAACAAGTTTTAACACAATATAATTCATTTTGGATGTCAAACAAATGAGGTGCAAGATGGGGAAGGGGTACAGAAACAGGAAGAGTGGACACAAGTGGCAGTAATATACAAGTACCAATATTTATAAGAAAATGCATATATACATATATATATATATATATATATACACATGCACACACACACACACACACACACACACACATATATACACATACATATATATTTATATATATATATTTGAGGGTAAAACTCATTTAATGAGTCACAGCACATCAGGGGCCCACTACAGGCTGAGCCCCCTTCCCTGCCCACCTAACTGGCATTGGGTGCTGGGGTCGCTCGGGTTCTAACTGTCACCCCATCACATGTGTAAAGATGCTGAGGTATAGGAGAATGGGGTGAGAGTTAGGACCGATAACCCCAACGCACACCCCAGTGCCGGTGGGTGGCTAGGTCCAAGGGGGTTTTCAACCTTAACCCCGTATTTCCTAGTTTTTTTTTGCTGTGGAACAACCCCAACTGATGCATTAAATGGAGTTTTTTGCCTCTAATTTCCCTTCTTTTTGAGAATGAGGATGATAAATAATGAAACGAATGCAGTGGCGGGAGCGCCCACCACGTGATGTCTTGTTACACAGTAACAGGAACTGCAAAGCAAACGCAAGCGGCAACAGTAATTCTCATGGCAAAGCACATGTAAATGGCAAAGCAAACGTTATTAGAAACACAAGCGTAAAGTGATGCCAAAGCAAACAGTTACGTAAATGGAGATATGAAACAGAAGTGGATACAGAACACAATTGGTACACACACATTCAAGGTACCACAACTGTAAACGCAAATGGCAACAGTAACACCAACAATAACACCTAAGTAAATAGAAACGCAAGCATGTATGAAAACGCAAACCATAATGCACACACTCACGGTACCACAGTTGTAAATGCAAATGGTTATGGTAACAGCAACAGTAAAGCCAATAAAACAGAAACGTAAGCGCATACGAAACGCAAATTGTTACACACAAGAAGGTCATGGTAATAGTAAATGTAAATGGTAACAGTTATGGTAACAGTAAAGACAACAGAAACAGAAATGCAAGCGCTATATAAAACGCAAACCATTATGCACACGGGTGGCATAGACGAACGGTGATTCAATGGTAACAGAAGCGCAACTGGAAATTTAACTGTCACAGTAACAAAAGGGCACACCCTTTCTTTCCCCAAAATTGCATTGAAAAACTAATTGAAAACAAAGAATGTATGCATTATAATTGACTTGAGCAGAAAAGTAAGACTTGGAACACTAAATTGCTTATATCTCAGGAACCGATGGACGAGGAAAAAAATTTAAATTTTGCATGAATTATTCCTTTCCTGGCTAGTTTTGTGCTTAGCCTGCAACTGGGGAGCTAAGCATTTTTTTTGGCAAAAAGTCCGTATCTCGCACTGTTTCTGAGATACGGGCCCTGAAAGATGCGACGGATGCCATAATGTTATCCTATGGGACAAATCATCAACTTCGGAGTGTTGTCATTTTGCCACCCTGTAAAATGTTTTCTCCAAACCACCAAAAGGCACATTTGTAGGATGTTGGCTTTGTTCCCTCCAACTTTCAGCCCAAAAGATCAAACCATTATTTTGCAGCAGAGCAGCAAATAATTCTTGTAATATGGCGGACACCGTAATGTTATCCTATGAGAAAAAGCACCAACTTCGTAGTGCCATAACTTTACCGCCCTGTAATATATTTTGACCAATCCACCAAAACGCACATATGTGGGATGTTGCCTTTCTACCCTCCAAATTTCAAGTAAAAAGAAAAAACCATTTCTGAGATATTCAATGTCAAAGATTGGCAAAATGTCCCTATCTATTCCATGATAAAAATCTGGCCATCTTGTCCCTATTTTACATCAAAGATCACAATCAAAGAATCTTATGATCAAAGAATTTTCAGGCTCACAAATAAACAATAAAAATGTAATAAATCAAAAATTGGAGGAATTTCAGTAAACCACTACCATGGTTTGACAGAGTCCAGTCCATCCATGGCCTGTGAAGCTGACACCCATGCATGTCTGTGACCTGCATGGTCTGCTGGCATGTCAGTGGTGGCTGTCCATGCAGGGCAGCCACTGTACCCATCACAATGCTGGGTTGCCTCCTGTCACTGGTGTGGTGCATGTCTGCCTCAGACACTGTGGCCTCCACAGTTGTTGACCCACCTCCATGCTGTGGCTTATGTGTGTTGCAGGGGATGTGCACCACTGTCTGTGACTTGTACTCCGGGCAAATGCTGGTGATGTAGAGGTCCACAGTGCCTGCACAGGGTGGCTGGCAGTCCTGTGCCATGGAGGACTGCAGGTTGTGTGTACACAGTTTACATGGGCCCATGCTGGGGGCTTGGTTGCCCTGCTACTGCATCCCTGTGTTGTTGTGCCCTTGGGTATGGGTGGGTGTCTGTCCATGCACTGTGTGGCATCCGGTGTGGTGCATGCTTCCATGCACCACTGTGGGTGTCTGCGCTGGCTGTTGTGGCCAGTGCTGGGTCGGGTTGTGTCACTGGGAGAGTGTGCGGGTGCTGTACCACTGATGCTGGGGTCTGGGGCATGCCCTGTCCCATGTGGGTACCTCATGTGCCAACGCATGGTTGGTCTCTCAGCAGTACCTCTTAGGGGTTGTGCATGGTGGCACTGTGTATGCCATTGTTGCATGGCTGTGTGCTGCCACCCACTGATGGGTGCTCGTGGTGGGGCTGCCTTGTATGGTTCTGTGGTGCACAGGGTTGCATTGTCACAGTGGGGGTGGTGGCATGCATGGGGTTTCCTGCAGTGGTGGACGCTGCTCCTGGGCAGAGTGTCTAGGGGTCACGGTGCAGGGTGTGCTCTGCATTGGGGCGATGGTGTGGCATGGGGTGTCCAGCCATCCTTGTGTGCCAGTCACAGCTTGTGGGGGGGTGTGATGGGGCACCATGACCCGGCTGTGAGTTGGTTGCTGGTCTCCATGGGCCAGTGGTTATTCCAGCCCTCCCCCAGTTGTGCAGTGCATGGGGTGTGGGGGGACGATGTCTGTTCTGCTGTGTGTTCCTCTGCCCATCTGTGGCATGGGTAGTGGGCCCCTACCTCTCTGGTTGTGTAGTTGCATTGCCACCCTGCTGCTGGGAGGCATCCCTCGTTGTGCTATGGCACCTCTGGACTGCTCAGCTGAACATCCCTTGTTGCGCTATGGCGCATCTGATCTGCTGAGCTTCCCCTCCCTAGTTGCACTATGGCACAGGTGGTGCGATATTTAGTCGTCGGCTGTAGGTGCAGTTTGGCCGGCTCAGTTTTTGAATATCATGCCTCTTGCGCATGGGCGCAATGGACTTGCACTTGCTCCTGCTATTGTGCACTTTTTGGGTGCAGTTTGAATATTTGGGCCAAGGAGTTTTGACCTGGGTATGCAGTATTCCCTGCTCTTTCCATTTAGAATATACAGGACCCAACCAATGGTCAGCAAAAGGGAGCCATACAGCTAGCTGTGGTTTTGACATATCCAATAAATTATAATGAAAAAAAGTAGTAAACAGAAAAAGAATAGGATTAGTCAAATTTAAACCTCCTTCACCTATAGGTAAATACAGTGCCTCTCTCTTTATTGGATTCAACCTACACCCCCAGATGATCTGAAATACCAGACCTAACAAACATGATTCCAAATGTCGCGGTAATGGATAGACTGCACCGAGGAACAGAAAAAGTGGCAAAAGATATGTTTTAACTAGCATGACTTTCTTTTTTCACTAGATTCCATGACTTCCATATATTGACTTTAACAGCTGCTTCCTCCAATTTCCTTGACCTGTTAAACACACTATTATCCTCCTTCCCATACCAAATGCCCAAATATTGGAATGACATGTGTGATACTGTAATACCCTTCCAGTCCGTAGAGCCCTGATATGACCTACCCAAGGGATAAATTATACTTTTTTGTTTATTCAAATTTGCACCTGTAGATTTGGCAAGTTCATCCACTAAGGTTAGCACCCACAAACCTGACTTCTCATCTGCCACTACTACACAGATATCATCCGCATAAGCAGTAACTCGAATTTCTGACCCCCCCCCAAGAGGTAGAAGACCCTTCACATGTGCATCTTGCTGAATAATCCTTAACAGGGGATCCAAACAACATACATACAGAAGGGGGCTCAAGGGACATCCCTGTCTTACACCCCTAGAAATTGTTATGTATTTTCCTAAATGACCATTAACCAAAGGAATAGCCTTAGCATGGGAATACAAAGTGGTTATCCACCTCACAAATTGCTCAGGGACCCCATAGGCCTGTAATACAAGAGAAATGTAAGAATGTGGGACACGGTCAAAGGCCTTTTCTTGGTCCAATGCCATTATAAATCCTTGTAAAAGTTCCTCTTTACCTTGTTCTACCAGTTCTGTTATTAACAATAAATTATGTTGTATAGTACGCCCTGGTATAGTACAGGTTTGGGCCGCTGAAAGTAAATATGGTGTCAATGGCAAAAAACGGGAATGTAGAAGTTTCATTAAAATTTTGTAATCTGTATTTTATAAACTTAAAGATCTCCAATTATCCAAACACACCCTCTCTCCCTTCTTGTATACTATAATTTGCACTGCTATGCAAAAATAAAAATCTACTTGTAGCATCGGTAACACCCAATTAAATACAACTTTTAATATTCTTACCATCAAATCTTTAAAGGTCTGATAAAATTCAGTAGGCAAACCATCTATACCAGGTGCTGTATTTATTTTGAGATGAGTGATAACTTGATCAAGCTCTTGTTCCGTGATGGGCTCAGTCAAATGCAAGAACTGATCCTCTGATAGTGAAGGCACTATAATGGATGAAAGCATCTGCTTTGTCTGGTCAACCCTCAACGTATAAGAGGTGTATACTGACTCCAGATATTGTGAGACTGCGTTTAAAATACCAGGCCCATCTGAAACTATCTCACCCGTGTCTGTAGTGACAGCTGACATAAAGTGCGCAATTGCCCTCTGAGTACTGAGCTGAAAGGGATCTCCCAGTCCTGTTTTCCCCTGTGTGCAAATGTTATGTTTATATAGCAATGTTTTGGCCCTGTCATATTGCAACAAAAACATCTCCTTTTTAATATTTTGGGCCTGCTCTGACAGGGGGATATGTAATAAATTTACAGTTGAACAAATTCTATTCAACTGCGTACGCAGCTTTAAGTACTGTCTATACTTTCCCTTACACTGTTTGAACTAGTGTTTTTGAAAGATACTTCTCAGTCCAGTTTTAGTGAGTTCCCACCAACTATTTCTATTGTGAATCAACCCTGCCATTGACATGAGGGCTCTAAGATACTCCCTGATATGGGTCTGTAGATGTTTATCTGGCAGAAGTGTTGTATTCAACTTCCAGTACCCTTTCCCATACTGAGACCCATTAGCTGTACCCAGAGTGATCATTAGAATGGCATGATCATAAATTTCCATTGGCAATACTGTCACTTTTTCCACTCCAATATTGGTTTTAATGAATAAAAAATCTATTCTCGTGGAAAGGGATCCATGAAAATATGTTTGCCCACCGAGCTTACGTACCCTTCTATAGGCGTCAATCATCTGACTTTGGGCTAATAATCTGAGAAGATAATTAGTGTTGCGATATACCTTTGTAATCTTGGCCCCTCTGTCTCCAATATTAACAACACAATTGAAGTCCCCCCCCCCAAATAACCAATTTGGTGGTGAACAAATAGGGTTTGATCAGCCCAAACAATTCCGTCCTCCCTTTCTTTGTAAGAGGGCCAAAGATATTAATTATTCTCCAGGACAAACTGCCATATGTGAAATCTACTATCAAAGCTCTCCCAAAATACCTCGATCAATCTGGAGATACAAAATTCATCCCCTCTAAAGAGAATACCCACACCCTCACACGTATCTGTGCCATAGGGAAAAAAAGGAAGGCCCCCAACACCATAGATTTTTTGCAGCATTAATTAAAAAGGTTGTATTCAGTCTTGTGTCTTGCAAAGGAAAAATATCACATTCCATATCTTTTAACCTTGTCAGGCAACATCTCTTAGGATTTCTAATGCCATTAACATTAATAGTTGAAATTCTCAACCTAGGAAGAGACGGAAACGACATGGTAATATGTTATAGAATCAAGGTGGCTTCTTAACCCTAGAGCTTCTACGGACATGGGTTCTATGTCGCGGGCCATCACTGACTTGGGAGCACTGCTCCTGAGCTTCCCCATCAGTATCAGAGGAGGGAGGGGCTAAAGAAGAAGCCTCAGAATCTCCGCCTTGTTCAGAATACAGAACTTGAGGTTTCAAAATCTCATATTTATTTATTAGCTCGATACTGTCATCTTTCCCTGAGGAGGCCTTTGCCACCTTAGATCTGGGTTGAGTTTGTTTCAGGCTCCTTTTCTTAGCTACACTTTACCCCCAAGGGAGGCATTTCAAAGGAGTGTCCTCCATCACCAGTGGAAGAGAAGCAACCACTGTACTAGTTACTAAACCCTGCTCTGAAACAATCTCAGTTGGAGGCCCAATTGATCTTCTGTAACACTATCCGACTGAGAAATGGCGGGGGACTGGGGAGGACTTGGTCTGGATTCTGCAAGGAGGGTTCCTGCTGCCCAGCCCTGTTCTTCAACATTTCTTTTTTCTGCACTTCCTGCAAGATACTATCCTGACTTTTCCTATCAGATTGATTATGTGTGGCCCAAGGACATGATTTATATGAATGCCCAGATTCATAGCACAAATTACATTTTAAATCAGCCTGACATGTAGAACTATGATAACCATAGTCAAGACAAAGGTTACATCATAATCTATCACAGGTGGACCCTAGATTTGTAAGGGCCCCACATTTAAAACTTGCCCTAGGCTGACCCTGATAAAAACAGTGCCCTCACTCAGAACCTAGGAAACTACTATTTGGAAGATGTACAGGCCCCAGCTGATTATTCCATAAGCGTACCCGGAACACCAACCCTCCATTCCAAATACATTCATCATCGAATATAGGTACAGGAGCCCCAATGACTTTACACCGCTTTTGCAACCAAACCACAATATCATGCACTAATACAGATTCGTTACAGAATAACACTGTCACTGTTTTGATAGATGGTTTAGTCAAAGGGATAGCTTTAAAAGGCATCCATAATTCAATGTATTTCAAGATATCCAATTTCGACCAAAAACGATCCAAATTTTGTGGAGTAACAAAATTGACATCAAAAGTTACAGAACCAGACACATGGATAAGCACATGGATTTAATTTGAAAAGAAACCCATGGAGTCCTTCAACAAAGTTTCCCCATGTAGAGACAGTCTGGTGCTAAAGATAAACCCCCCTGGTATTCCAAACGCACTGCATTTCTTCGTTGTAATGGGGGGGAACCTGAAAAAGGATCTTTTCACCGAAATGACTCCCAGGCTGTTTTTGCTTGCTGGCGGGGGCTATGAGAAGGCCGTGCTTGTTGCGGGGAGGTAGCTCCAGAGTCTCCCCATTCCATATGCAGCTGCTCCATACTTTCAGAATCCAAAAAGGATACATCATGCCGCCCTGTATTCTAAAGCTGTGTTCCCATGTCGGGCAGCAGTGGAACCGAGGGACACTGCTCCCCCGGTCGCACTTCGGGATCCACTGTTTGCGACAAAGGTTGCCCTGGTATGGGACTGTGGGCCGGGTCTGGAACACATACCCCGTTGTTGCCTCACTTCCAGCCCGCATTGAGCAGCGAGCAATCAAGGTAGGTACCCGATCGTTTGCAAGAGGCCTGGGGAGGCTCAACATCAGTTCTGCCTTTTCGTAAGGAAAAAGATATGTCCTGATTTTTCAAACTTCCGTTATTAGAAACAGTGGAGATACTCACAGCAGCAGACTTATTCTCAATCCGACCATCCACCACACCCAATGTATCCACCTGAAAGCTGGTTGTCAATTTCCCCACATCAAAGGCCACTCTTTCAGAACGCTTCTCTTTGAAGTGGATCGTCATTCTGCTGACTCACACTCCACTCGATGGAGGTTCCACCATGACAGACTTCACCAATTCTTCCTGAATAAGGTGTGTAGTGTCTCTCAGGAGGTCAGAAGCAATAAATTCACCTGGTTCTTCCACAGGAGTCATAGGCATACCGTGTGATAAATTCCCGATAGTTTGCATTCCCTCTGGTCAATTTAAACACCGATTTTGCTGCAAAATGTTATCCAGCCAAACAGCATCAGGGCCAAACAGACCTGCTGTAGCACAGAAAGGTGGCAGAACTGACTCCATCGTAAATTCTTCTTTTTCCAGACAGTTAGGCAGTATTACATCGGTCTCCAAAGCTGGACCTGGAGGAAGGGAGACCTGCTCACTTCCAGGTCCACCAGCAGACTGACCCTCCAACACATCCTCCTCCATGGTGGCAGCTCCCCCTACTGACAAAGAGTAGGGGAATTTCCCTGGTGTCCTGGTCAGATTTTCTCCATTCACTAGACACCACCGACAGCTTAATCTGGTTCAGTTTCAGTTGACTGCGATCTGTATCCCCACCCTGGGTCACCCCTGAAAAAGGGATTTCTAGTCTCAGTGGGCTTACCTTGTCAACAAAATTCAATAAATAAATGACTGCCATCCAAAAGGGCTGGATAACTGGACATGTCCATAGCACATGATATAGATGAGCCCAGTTTGCCCACAGCACCAGCTGGTGTTGTCCTGGAGAAGGCCCCATTTCTTGAATTTGGCCTGGGAAGTACCACTGCATCAGGGTTTTATTCATGATCAGTCTTGATCTGCCATCCCTGCAAGCCTGGTGTATCCTGGCCCAGCAGTGGGCCCATTGTTTCTCTGAGTTGTGGGTGTCCATCTCTTTTTCTCATTGGCCTTGGCAGAGAGAGTGTCAGGTCAGGGAGGCCTCATGGAGGGCTTTGTAAATCGTGCTAGCCCAGCATTCCCAGGTTTATCCCATATTTTCATCAGAGAGGGACCAGGGATTGATTTGGTGAGAGGAGTAGGATACCAGCCTAGTGATGGTGTCCCTAATTTCAAATGCCTCCAAAAGTAATTAGAAGTGAGATGACACCTCCCTCTCAAGGCCTTAAAAGTGTCCAGTGTATTATTTATTTTATTTATTTATTAAGCATCAGTTTACAACCTTTGAACCAGAGGCTCACTTACAAAGGTACCTCGTCACAGAGAAGACAATACAGTGATAACAACTTAGTACAGAGAGTATTAACTCATGGGACTAGCAGGACTTGTACTAGTTTAATGCCCTGCATCTCCCATATGAGCCAGTGGATGACTTCCCAATCCACAGTAACATGCAGACTGTTCCACTGGGGCATATATGTCCAAGGGTATGGGAAGGAGTGCAGCAATGAGTGCAATTGGTGCCAGTATTTTATTGATAACAGGATAGGTGGTGCCAGGGCCCCAGGGAGCCTCTTAGTAGTGTATAATAGTGTGGCCAGAGAGGGGACCCCCACCAGCATTGCTTCAAGGGGACCCAAGTTGGAGAAATGTTACTCGCTAGTATAAACCAGTTAATTGTTTGTGCTGTAACAAAGGCCATGTGATAACCCTGGACCATGGGAGTCCCTGCCCTCCTTTGCTCCAGTGCTGACAGAGCTTCTGTCTACTGCATTGTGGTGTCTTTTTCTCCCATAGAAATTTTCCACCAAAGTATCAATTTTCTGGAACCACGTGGGAGGATATGAATGGGGAGGTGAGCTAGAAGGTATAAGACTCTGGGGGCCATCATCATTTTCAACAAATCTATTTTCCCTGCTGTGGACAGTTTCAATGGTTTCCATCTGTCTAGATACCCCTTGATTCCTTCTAAGAGTGTTGCAAAATTAATCACTGTTAGTTTAGAGATATTAGGATGGATGGTGATACCTAGATATTTAATGCCTTCAGGGGACCATTTCAGTCCCTGCAGGGTGACGACTTGATTGGTGCGGGCCTTGTTCAGGGGCAGGACCTCTGTCTTCACCTAATTCACCTTCAGGCCTGATACTTGAGTGAAACTAGTCAAGGTGTCCCTGACTGTCTAGATTGCCTGTGGTGGATAGGCTGTGGTAATTAGAATGTCATTTGCATACAGGAATCTTTTAAATGTAGAGGTTTCCACTGTTACTCCCAGTATACCCCTAGACTCTCGAATAGCTATGGCCAGCAGTTTGATTGTCAGAATGAACAAAAGGGGGGGACAGGGGACACCCCTTCCTCATTCCTTTATGAAGAGTGAAGGGTCAGGACATACTTTTATTGGTCAAAACAGAGGCCATCAGGGAGGAATATAATAGTTTAATCCATGCCCTGAAGGAGGGGCCTACAGTATGCCCATTTCTTCCAGGGTAAGCATCAAAGGACCATTCAACTGAGTTGAGGGCCTTCCTAGAAGTCCACCACAAATGCATGCATAGGGGTATGGTGGGTCTGCACCTTGTCCATCACTGTGATTAGGGTCCTAAGACAGTCCAACCTAGTTTGCCTTTATTGAACCCTGTCTGGGCTGGATGGATTAAGTAGAAACTTGTTCAGGTGACTAGCAAGGACATTAGACAGGATCTTGGCATCAGCACTAATAAAGGAGCTGGGGCAGTAACTACACATGGGATTGACGGTCCTTGCCTTTTGGGGATTACCATTATCACAGCTTCTCTCATGGTGGGGGGGAGTACCCCTTGTTCCAGAGAGTATCTGAAGGCCCGTAACAGATAACCGGAGAGCTGGACACCTGGCAAAAATCTATGGGTAACCCATCCTTCCCTGGGGATTTATGGGGGTTCATGGATCGAATAGCTTTTGAGATCTCTACCTCTGTCAGGGGCTCATCCAAGGAGGAAGTCTTGGAGGGGGCTATGTGGGGGTTAGGAAGTGTAGCTAGGAAGGCCTCCACCATAGCCGAGTCAGAGGTATGGGGAGGAATACAGGCACTCATAAAACTGGGCCATGATCCCGTTGAACCCCTGTTGAGAGCAGGTCTGTACCCCATTCCATCCTTCAGCCTGGAATCATTCTGCGCTTGTCTGCATTTGTGGTGATAAGCCAAAATTGTGCTGGCTTTTCTCCCCTTTCTAATACACATGTGAAGCTTGCTAAGGTTCAGCTCTGTCTGCCTAGTCAGATGAGCACTGAGCTGGAACATGGCACTAGTCAGTTGTGCTAATAGGGTACTAGGGTGATCTCAGGAGGAGTAGGCTTTGTATTGAGCCTCCAGACTAGCTAGTTTCATCTCCAGGGAGCCTGTTCTGCCTCCCTCTGCCACCTTCTGGCCATGGCGAAGGCAATGATCTTGCCCCTAATCGTAACCTTGAAGGCCTTACATAGGATTGAGTCTGAAAATTCCCATTGTCTTTGTTGCTCCAATAATCTGTATTTTGGGGTCTGAGCCATGTAAGGAATTGTGGGTCTTCTAGCAGAAGGGCATCCAGATGCCACATAGCCAACCTGGGTAGTTCAGGTCCCCAGTCTATCCCAAGCTCTACAGGTACATGGTTGGGGATGGCTATTGAGTAGGTGTCCACCTTTGTCACTCTATCATATGCAGCACATGAAATCAGCCACAGATCAGTCCTACTAGAGGACCCATGTGTGATGGAGATACATGTGTAGTCCCTCATTCCCAGGTGCCTGGTGTGCCAGACATCCAGCAGGGAGTGATTCATCATAAACCTAAGAGCCGCCTTGGCCATTTGTTTGTGAGGTTCAGCCATACCTCTGTTCATATCCACCTTTGGGTCTAAAGTGAGATTAAAATCCCCTCCCATGAGAATCAGGAGCTTGATAATATTAAACTCTGTTAATGTTTGGTTTAACTCATGGAAAAACTGCAGGCAGTCCTGATTTGGGGTGTCTACATTAAGGAAGATGAAAGATCTCTCAGGGGTCTTCATCTCAGCAAAGATCCACCAGCCTTTGCCATCCTGTTTGTGGCGCACCACCTTCCATCCCAGGTCTTTGTGGAGAAGGATGGAGACTCCCCATTTTGATGAAGGTGCCATACTATGCAGCTCATCCCCCATCCAACCTTGTTTCAGCTTCTGGGCTTCCCCTCAAGATAACTTAGTTTCCTGCAGGAATGCAGTCCAGGGGCTCAACTGCTTGAGTTGCAGCATGACTTTCTTTTTCTTAATTTATGAGTTGAGCCCCTTCACATTTCACATGACAGACGTGGTAGATCCTGCCAAACCAACCTGGTCGAGTTCTATGACTGGGTAACTAGGCAACTGGACAGGGGCCATGCAGTGGATGTCCTGTATCTGGACTTCAGTAAGGCATTCGACTCAGTGCCACATGGAAGGCTGGGAAGGAAGTTAGTAGGCACAGGGGCGGGTGCAAAGCTGGTGAGATGGGTAGGAAACTGGCTGCAGTGAAGGCAACAGAGGGTGGTGGTGGTTGGGGAGCTCTCACACCCAAGGGCAGTGATGAGCAGTGTTCCACAGGGCTCATTGTTGGGACCAGTGTTGTTTGGGATATTCATTGCAGACATATCATGGGACATCAAGAGCAAGATCAGTCTGTTTGCTGATGATACCAAGGTAGGTGCTGTGGTGGATGACCTAGGGGGATGGCAGGGGTTGCAGAATGATCTGGCAAAGCTTGAAACCTGGTCAGACACCTGGCAACTGGGCTTTAATGCCAAAAAGTGCAAGGTGCTGCATTTTGGGATGAAGAACCCAAGGAGGAGTTACCAGCTAGGGGAGTGCAGCTAGCCCAGACAGAGGAGGAGGAGAAGGATCTGGGTGTGCTCATTACAGGGTCAATGAACAACTCAGCACAATGTAGGAAGGCAGCCGCAAGGCCAACAAAATGCTGGGTTGTATTGCAAGGGTATATCCTCGAGGAGGAGGAGGTGATTCTGCCACTGTATAGGTCATTAGTTAGACACACCTGGAGTACTGCGTGCAGTTCTGGTGTCCGTATCTGAAGAGGACATTAAGTTACTGGAGGGTGCAGCGCAGAGCAACAAAAGATGATCAAGGGGCTGGGGACTTATCATACGAGAGGAGGTTGAAGGAGTTGAACATGTACTCACTGGAGGAGAGGAGAGAGAGGGGTGACATGATTGAAACCTTTAAATACATGAAAGGAATAAACAAGATGGGTACAGAGGGGCTGTTCAAAGTAAAGGAGGGGAGGGTCACCAGGGGCCATGATATGAGACTGGAGTGAGGAAGGTTCAGGAGGGAGATGAGGAGACACTTTTTTACAGAGAGGGTGGTGGCTGGGTGGAATGCATTACCTGCTGAAGTGGTATGTAGTAGAACAGTGGACTGCTTCAAACGAGGATGGGACAGGACAAGGGGGAGGGTTAATGAAGGGGAAGGGTGGGAGAGAGGGGCAGCTGCAGAATAAGGGGTGCTAGCTGCACATTCGAGCAGACTTGATAGACCTCTAGGCCTTTATCTGCTGGTAAATTTCGTATGTTCGTATGACCAATTTAGTCTCCATATGGGGATCTTTGTGTCTTATCTTGTGCAGGTCAAGGCACCATAATCCAACCTGGGTCATCCCTCATAGGATCCGGAGGGCCCAGCCATTACCATACCCACCCTTCCCCTTTCTATCCTCACCCCCTTACCCTGATTGTCAACCTTACATCTGTATATATCATAACAACAATGCACATGATGATATAAACAACATAACTGAAAACTAACAAAAAACTCATAATGTAACCATATCTCCCCTCCCTCTCCTCTCCCAGAAGCTTGGCCAGCAGCTGCTGATTCATTGGTTAACCAGTAGTCTCAATATCAGTGGTGGTCACTGGGGCAGTACTACTAAAGCTGTCCGTTTAGCACTGGGGATTTGCAGCAAACCTAGTGTGACCCCCTCTACCCTCTAGAACTATGTCACCCTAAGCCACACAGTGGGGTGAAACTTAAGGTAAATCCCATGCCAGTGCACAGCTTGTATGGCAGCATGGAGCTTACCCCATATGGGGACCACATGACAACTTAGGCAGTATCCCCTCCTGGGGGACAGAACCCCGGCACACCCCCATCCACTAAGGGGTCTGTGTCCTCAGTGATAAGAGCCAAGCCCCACCTGAGTATGCAGTGTCATCCTCCCACCCCCCTCACTGCATATCCTTGAGGGACCTGTAGGGCTTAGTAGGGTGTCTGTGGAATGAGAAGGGTGTAGGTACATCGTTGTACAGGGTAGTACTCATTTGGTATAATTCCCTATATCCTCTGGCGTGCTAGAGGTGCTGTTCTTGTGGCAAGGGATAGCTCTGCCCAGCCTTTGAGGCAAGGGATAACCATAATAAACTTCTAAACATTTGGAACATTACCCTACAAAGAAACCTGGCTTTATTTATTTCAAGGCTTCACCCTGAAAAACGAGATGGGGGGAGGTTGAGTGGAAAATGAAGCTTGGAATGCTGAACATTTCCAGTGGCTGCCCCTTCCAGTCCTCACCCCTGCCCCCCTTCACTCCTGCAAGAATAACTGTCCAGCCAGAGACCTAAGGGCTTCCAGGGTTCTGGGCATTTAACATGCAAGGACTACATAGCAGCTAGGCCATTTTAACAATATTTGTAGAACAATCAGGTGCGCTCAGGAGAGATTCCGAGTGCAGAGCAGGGGCTGCCAATCCAACATATACAACAAGGAAAAGGATGCTCTGCACTCATACCACAAATAATCACTGAGAAGTCCTTGATAAAGTATCCAGATTTATTGCAGCAAGGTGCCCAGGACAGAACAGCACCCTACATCCACAGTGCTTTGGCCCAACAGGAGGCTTTCCTGAGGGGGTGAGTCTCAAGAGTAGTGAACAACACCTATTTTTAAAGTCAACGGTTAAAGATGCATTCATTCTAAGTGAAGATATAACCATTGAAAACCTTAAAAATAAAAATATTTTTACATTTTTACAAACATATATACAAATCCACTGTAAGTTTAAGTAAGCACAAACATGACTGTGCTAACCTTCAGAACTCATATTTTTATCACAACAAGCATAGAAGTATGTTTGTCAACTTTTCATTAAATTTTATCCATATTAGGTCAGCACAAATCAGGTATTTTATACATAAATCCAATTATCAGAAAGAGGAAGAAGTTTTAACTTCCTTTAAAATCTAATTTCTTGACAAGAACAAGTTTTAACACAATATAATTCATTTTGGATGTCAAACAAATGAGGTGCAAGATGGGGGAAGGGGTACAGAAACAGGAAGAGTGGACACAAGTGGCAGTAATATACAAGTACCAATATTTATAAGAAAATGCATATATACATATATATATATATATATATATATACATACACACACACACATACACACACACACACACACACACACACACACACATATATACAACACACATATATTATATATATTTGAGGGCAAAAAACTCATTTAATGCATCAGTTAGGGTTTGTTCCACAACAAAAAAAACTAGGAAATTCAGGTTAAGGTTGAAAGCCCCCCTTGAACTCCCCCCTGCCCACCCCAACTGGCATTGGGGTGTTTGCGTTAAGTGCGTCGGCCTAACTGTCCACCCCATCACATGTCAACAAAGATGCTGAGGTATGGGAGAATGGGGTGAGAGTTAGGACCGACAACTACCAAGCACACCCCAGTGCCGGTGAGGGTGGCTGGTCCAAGGGGCTTTCAACCTAACCGAATTTCCTAGTTTTTGCTGTGGACAACCCAACTGATGCATTAAATGGAGTTTTTCCTCTAATTTCCTTCTTTTTGAAGAATGAGGATGATAAATAATGAAACGAATGCAGTGGCGGGAGCGCCCACCACGTGATGTCTTGTTACACAGTAACAGGAACTGCAAAGCAAACGCAAGCGGCAACAGTAATTCTCATGGCAAAGCACATGTAAATGGCAAAGCAAACGTTATTAGAAACACAAGCGTAAAGTGATGCCAAAGCAAACAGTTACGTAAATGGAGATATGAAACAGAAGTGGATACAGAACACAATTGGTAACACACACATTCAAGGTACCACAACTGTAAACGCAAATGGCAACAGTAACACCAACAATAACACCCAAGTAAATAGAAACGCAAGCATGTATGAAAACGCAAACCATAATGCACACACTCACGGTACCACAGTTGTAAATGCAAATGGTTATGGTAACAGCAACAGTAAAGCCAATAAAAACAGAAACGCAAGCGCATACGAAAACGCAAATTGTTACACATAAGGTCATGGTACCGCAATAGTAAATGTAAATGGTAACAGTTACAGTAACAGTAAAGACAACAGAAACAGAAATGCAAGCGCATATAAAAACGCAAACCATTATGCACACGGTGGCATAGACGGGAACGGTGATTCGAATGGTAACAGAAGCGCAACTGGAAATTCTAACTGTCACAGTAACAAAAGGGCACACCCTTTCTTTCCCCAAAAATTGCATTGAAAAAACTAATTGAAAACAAAGAATGTATGCATTATAATTGACTTCGGAGCAGAAAAGTAAGACTTGGAACACTAAATTGCTTATATCTCAGGAACCGCATGACGTAGGAAAAAAATTTAAATTTTGCATGAATTATTCCTTTCCTGGCTAGTTTTGTGCTTAGCCTGCAACTGGGGAGCTAAGCATTTTTTTTGACAAAAAGTCCGTATCTCGCACTGTTTCTGAGATACGGGCCCTGAAAGATGCGACGGATGCCATAATGTTATCCTATGGGACAAATCATCAACTTCGGAGTGTTGTCATTTTGCCACCCTGTAAAATGTTTTCTCCAAACCACCAAAAGGCACATTTGTAGGATGTTGGCTTTGTTCCTTCCAACTTTCAGCCCAAAAGATCAAACCATTATTTTGCAGCAGAGCAGCAAATAATTCTTGTAATATGGCGGACACCGTAATGTTATCCTATGAGAAAAAGCACCAACTTCGTAGTGCCATAACTTTACCGCCCTGTAATATATTTTGACCAATCCACCAAAACGCACATATGTGGGATGTTGCCTTTCTACCCTCCAAATTTCAAGTAAAAAGAAAAAACCATTTCTGAGATATTCAATGTCAAAGATTGGCAAAATGTCCCTATCTATTCCATGATAAAAAATCTGGCCATCTTGTCCCTATTTTGCGATCAAAGATCACAATCAAAGAATCTTATGATCAAAGAATTTTCAGGCTCACAAATAAACAATAAAAAATGTAATAAATCAAAAAATTGGAGGAATTTCAGTAAACCACTACCATGGTTTGACAGAACGAAGCCCCCTGAGTAAAACCCACCCTCATTTGACTTCCTAGGGCACCCATTGCCTGAGAAAAATTATTTTTAAATTTGGCCATCTTGTCCCTCACTCACGATGCAAGATTGCAATCAAAGAATCTCACGATCAAAGAATTTTCAGCCTCACGATCAAAGAATTTGCAGGCTCATGATCAAAGAATAAAAAAAAGAGTGAAACACAATTTATTCACTGATTTGAACCAAACCAATGGCATGGTTCAACAGAACAGAAACTGCTGAGCAAAACAAGCCCTCATTTGTGTCCCTAGTCCACCCCTGAGCCAAGATATTAATGTTTTAGGTCACGATGCAAGATCGAGATCAAAGAATCTCACGATGAAAGAATTTGCAGGCTCGCGATCAAAGATCATTAGCGAGCCGCGAATTAAGATTTTAAAAGCTTATAACTCTATTTTTTGACCGATTTGGATGGAACCAAAGCCATGGGTTGAGAGATCAGGGACCCCTGAGTACAATCCATTGAAGTTTTACTTCAGAAGTGACCCCTGAGCCGAGATATTTGTGTTTGTGTGATTAGAAAACTGAAAACAAGATGGTGGACTCACGATCAAAGAATTTTGAAAATTCCTCGGGAACAAAAATTCTTGAACTATGAGGAGGCAAATTCTTTGATCACCAGCTGAGACTAGATGGCCAGAACCCCCATTCTTTGATCGCAAGATATACGTATAAATTTTCTCATTGACTTATAATGGGAACTTAAAAGTGCCATAATTTTTGAATGCCTTAATATTTTTTCACCAAACAAAAACTGGCATGTTTGGCCACCAAAGCTCTTTCAAACAAGCCATCTTGTAGAGCAGCACACTACATGATGGCCGTGCAGGATCACATTAAGAATGCCAAAGGGTGCCTCCAAAAATGGATAATTTTGCATTTTTCAGTGCTTTCGTACACGAAGAACAGCACTCCAGCAGAAACACAATTTGGCATATCAAGAGATCTTGTGTGCCCCAACACATGTACTAAGTGTCAGGCAAATCCATTAAATGGGTCCAAAGTTATTAATGTCCAAACTTTTGACTTTAGTATGTAACTGGCCACTCAACCCTAACTATAGTGGCATGACTGTGCCACTATAATATAACTATATATATATATATATATATATATATATATATATATGTATGAACTAATAAGGGTATCTCATACATGTAGCCTTTGATAGAAGGGCAATCTTTATATATCTATTAGTAAGGTTCTATAGTTTATTTAGGCTAGGGAGCATCCAAAAAAATGAAAATAAATGGGAAGTCATGGAGGGTGCAAAAGGTCAGATTTTAATAAAGTACTTAAAAAAGCAAAAAAAGAAACAAGCTATCAATCACCACTAAACATAGCATTGTCATAATTAGATAAAGTTTGTGAAGGGCAGCTTATCTGGTTTTATCCCTGAACCATAAGTATTGCCAGAGTTCTGAAAATCATCAGTATGCAAAGGTGCCATGCATAATCATCAGAACTGGTGGGTACCAGGCTGGACTCCAACAATATAAGCTGTTTGTAGAAACAGAAACAGAAAAATAGATTGATGTTAGAAATTATTTATAAATAAGATGCAAAGTCAATTTCTTCATTCAAATCAATTTGAAAAGCAGTTTTTAATGTTAAAATCCATTTTGGTTCCTTTTGTAAGAGAATGTGTCTTCTATTCCTTCCTATTGGATTTCTTTTAACATGCTCCAGTATGGTATATTTCAAGGAATCTGGTTCAGTATTGTGTGTCTCAGCAAAGTGAGCACCTATAGCATTTAAAGTATTGTCATTTATTATGGCTCTTACATGCCCTTGTAGCCTGACTTTGGCTGGTCTGAAGGTTTTGTGTAGGGCCAAAGCACTGGGGATGTAGGGTGCTGTTCTGTCCTGTGCACCTTGCTGCAATAAATTTGGAAATGTTATTGAGGACTTCTCAGTGATTATTTGTGGTATGAGTGCAGAGTATCCTTTTCTCCATCTTAAAGACAGCCTGGATGCTCATATTCCCAAACCTGGCCCCAAAGACAAACAAAACTTATACAAGCAGCCCTGACCCAAGGAGGGGAGAAATGAGAGTATCCTAGTCATACATTTTCTCTTTGTAGGTGGCTGGCCAAAGCCTGCCTTCTCCCTTGCTTACACCCCAATCTTGAGCAGAAGGCTGCTGAGCCATAGACTGAATGACCAGAGTGAACTCATTTTAACAGCAAACATGACCAGCAGTAGGGCAGTCACAATGGAGAAACTGATCATCCATAATCCTGTTGGTCTAACTATCACCCAATTCCATTTGTAAGGAAGCTGAGATGGCACAGCACAGGAGAATGGGGTGAGAGTTAGGCTCAATGACCCCAAGGCACACACTGATGCCTGTTGGTCTGTGGAAGGTGGGGGTGAGGGGTTAGGGTTGATAAACCTAACATTGAATTTTCAGGCTTTTGTTGGTGTGCAATCAACCCTAAATGATGCATTAATTGAGTTTTTTGCAATGAATTTCCCTTCTTTTGAGAATGAAATGTTACTCATATGGTATCCATAAGTGGGAGCATGGGCCCTCAGGGCCCTGTGCTCCCACCCACCCATCAGTGTATAGGTATAGTGCAGGACAGCCCTGTGCTCCCAGTTTTGCATAATGGGATGCATACTTGAGAGCATGATCCCTCTGGGCCATACGCTCCAAGCCACCTATAAGTGTAGAGAAACAGCACCTGAGGACCCTCTGCTCCCAGTATTGCAAGATGGTATCCATGGGTGTGAGTGCTGGCCCTCTGGGACCTGTGCTGACACCTACCTATAAGCACAGAGACATAGTGCAGGAGGACCCTGTATTTTAAGTTTTGCATAATCTTATCCAGACCAAGGGTGGGAGCATGGGCCCTCTGAGCCATGCGCTCCCACTCACCCATGAGTGTAGAGGCATAGTGTAGGAGAGACCAGTGCTCTCAGTTTAGCATAAATAGTATGCATAGGTGGGAGCATGAGCCCATAGCACAGGCCTAGAGTCATTCCAAGCAACCCTCGTAACACTTATTTGGCAATATCTCAGTAACCATAGCAACTGCAGAAAAAATGTGTTCACAGTTGCATTCATGACCTAGCCACCTCCATGCATGCTAAGCTGCACTTAGTAAAAAATCCATATCTCGAACCATTTTTTAGATATAGATGACGAAAGGCACTGTAACCACCACTGTGTTAGACTATGGGACAATTTACAACTTCAGTGTGCTGTAACTCTAGAACTGGCATACATTTTTTTACCAAAGCAGCAAAAGGCACATTTGTGGTGCAAGGGCTTGCCAACCTACCCATGTCAGCCCAAAGGTCCAAACCATATAGTGGCCATGAAGTGGCAAAGAAACTGTGGTTTTGGCGGACACCACAATGTTATCCTATGGGAAAGATTTACAACTTCAGAGTACTGTAACTATGGAACCAGAAAAAATATTTTCACCAAACCACAAAAAGGCACATCTGTGGTGCACAGGCTTGCCACCCAGCAAATTGTAGTCCAAATGTCCAAACCGTGTAGTAGCAGTGAGGTGGTAAAGAAACTATGATTTTTGGGGTTGTACTGTCTCGAATTGTGAAAATATGTCACAAACTCTGATAGTATGGTGTGACACTTTTGCAAATTTGCAAAGGTTTCATACTTGTACTGTCTCAAATTGTGACAGTACAAATGGCCCAATCAAAATAGACATATTTCTGGGTGTTTTGTTTAAATTCTGATACATGGGTGCTATTCGTAGGACCCCATTTAGGTAAACACAACAGTTTTTGTTTACCTAGGGGCTGTAGTTTTTAAACTATAATGTTTTCTTTTCACTGCTAACTGAAAACAAGATGGCCACTGCATGACAGTACTGAGGGCATTTGTGACAGAAAAAGGTGCTGTTGCAGACGAATCTGTCACTGTTGCACAGAACATATGTTTTTTTCCCATAGGATACAATGAGAAACTTTAAACTTTAATAACTTTTGAATGGATTAATATTTTTTCACCAGACCTTCAAAAAGCACTTCCCTGACCCAGTCTCCATATACCCTGCAAATTTCAGACTAGATGGACACCATTCAGGCTGTAGAGATGAGCAAAGAATTCACAAAAGTTGAGGATTTTCCACACTTTTCTACACTCTGCAGCTCTGCAACTCCAAATCTGACCATTATGAACATTTTCAGATCCAGAGAACTATGGTATGACAATGTACATGCCAAATTTCAGGTGAATTGGACAAACAGTTGTACAAGTTATTAAAGTGCAAAATTGTGGGTTTAACATAGAAGTGGTCATGCAACCCTAACTATATATACTGTATATATATATATATATATATATATAGGGTACATCATGGGCAGAAGCGGAATATGGAAAATATTTTCACTCCTGCAGAATGAAATATCCAGCGCTCACGATGCAGGAGTGAAAATATTTTCCATATTCCACAATCTGCACATCATGTGTGCTATTTATACCATCGGAGTGGGAGCTCATCTATTACATTTCCTTACATCTTTGTTTGGTGTGTTCATTTGTATTGCCTGTGTGAGTGACTAGGTATGAATGGCGTGTCTCTGAGATCTGTAATTGGTCATTTGCTGTTTGTGCCATTGCTGATTGGATGCTGTTGTTTGACATGTGCTGTCTGATTGGGTCATTTGTGAGTATAGGAATGAGTTTTAGGGTTGAGAAGAGCAGGACTGTGAGCTGCATTAGTCAGGTATAGTTTTTATCTGTTTAGTGGCTTTTTTGGTGTTTTCTGGCGATTTGTAATTGTTGTTCTGCAGTTTTTATGTGGTGTACTTCACTTTCAGTGTTCATGTTAAGACAGTCCACTTTGCTTTGTTGTAGAAGACTTGGTTTGCTGGCCAAAGCACCTAGCTTCACCTGAGCTCTTTCCTTCTGAGATTGCTTGAAAGGACAGAGCAGAGAACCTTACCAGAGCAAGGAAAATGGATTAAGACTTCTTTTGGCTAAGCTGATTTACTGTGTGTTATTTTTATTTTGTACTCACAGAGATTGCTACTGTTTGTTGCTAACATTTCATTGCTTTATTTTTCTCTGATTCAAATTGTTGTTGCTGGTATATCTTCTTCTGCATTATTACAAGGTGTGCCTACAGGTGTGTGCTAACAGAGTACTGCTGTAACCTTCTGATTCAAATTGTCTTTTGCAAGGTATATCTTCTGTTAGTGCTTTATTTTTCTCTGTAGCAGAGTGTTTCTTACAGGGTAAATCTTCTCTGAAACTATTACAGGTGGTGCTTTACAGGTTTTACAGTTTTATCTAACATTAGGATAAGCTTTCAGGGTTACTGCATTTGTTGTTGACTGACTGTTTCTGCTCTTACCTCCTTGTTCTTTCATCCATGGTTCTTTTTCAGCAGGGGAAGGGCCCAGCCACCCATCCCATCCCCAACCACCCCACACTACATTCCTTTTATAGGGTAACACAGTTGTGACATTTCCTGTGGCAAAGCAGAAAGGGGCAGATCAGTGGAGCAGCCACAAGGTGAGCTCATTTACAGGGGCACTAGTAATTTAACTTGTTATAACAAGTTATAAGAAAACAAAACACAAAATCAAATCATTACTTGCATTTTCTTCCTTCTAATTACTCTGACCAGGTTATAAACCCAGCAACTTATCTGGAATGGATATCATTAACTGCAGGTACTGTGGAACACTTTTAAGAAGGACTGTCTTACAGGATTTAGGACACTGTCCTACATGTTGGGCCATTGGAGATCTTAGGGCTCAGCTCCAGGCAGCATGAGCAGAGATTGTGTGCCTCAATTTTCATATTCAAGAGGAAATCCATTATAAGAACCACCCGCCATTTCCCCAACATCCAACAGAAGAACCTGGACTGCAGAGGGTAGTTGGTCCAGGAGGTTGGCAGGTGGTTAGGAGGGGCAAATCGGGTGCCCCATCACTCTGTGCTTTCCAACATATTACCTCCAAAAACCATATAAACACTGCAAACAGGTATCTGCCTCTATCTCTGAAATCAAACAAAGGGGCAGAGGACACTGCAGCACAGAAGCTAGCACAACAAAACTCACCCAAATCAGGAACCAAAACAAACAAAGCAAAAAGGAAATCCCAAAAACTTCTGATCATAGGAGACTCCATGATTCCGGGAGTTGATACCCATCTCCAGCCAGGGGTAATGGTCAGATGTCGCCCAGGTACATCAGCATGGAGAGACACTGACCACATTGTTAAATTGTTCAGGAAGCAGGAGAAAACTTTGATGTCCTGGTACACAGAGGGACTAATGATCTCATCAGCCGGTTAGTTGTGGAGACCAAGAAACATGTGACCAGGCTGGGTGACAAACTATCATCCATTTCATCCGACATCTCCTTCTCTGAGATCCTGCCAGTCTGGGAGAGGGGGACAGAGGGACAGAAGGTCAGAGAAGGGGAGATAGGGAAGCTAACCATGTGGCTCAAGGGCTGGTACCAGGAAAAAGGACACAGATTTGAGGGGAACTGGTAACAGTTCTGGGAGTGAAAGTTCTTTAAATTTGATGGACTGCATCTGACTAAGGAGAGAGTCAGTGCATTGGGGCAGAAGTTTGACATCTTTACAGAATATTTAAACTAGCAAATGGGGATGGGGTGCAGCACCCCATACGTCGAATGGGAAGAACACCCTTCCCCCCCTCAGCTAGTGGTCAAACAGGGATTCAGCATGTTTGCAGTTCATTTGCATCACCAGGTAAGAACAAAGGTCTGTCTCCCCATACGACATACAGGGGAAATGCCAAACCTCTCCCAACAACTAACACACTGAAATCTGGCCAATGGAAAATCATGTACACAAATGCTCACAGCCTGGGAAAGAAGATCCCAGACCTGCAGGCAATAATATCAGAGACTAAACTGGACATAGTAGCAATTAGTGAGACATGGTTTACCAGTAACCACACTTGGGAGACTTCAGTACCTGGCTATGTACTGTTCAGAAGAGACCGAGGTGCAAAAAGGGGGGGTGGAGTGGCCCTGTATGTCATTGAAAATATCAAAGCTACAGAAATTCAGAATACACATAAGGAGCCAGAAGAACTGTGGGTCACCCTGGAAACAGGAAATGGGACAGCCATAAGAACTGGGGTTGTCTACAGGCCCCTAGACCAGGGGGAGGACATAGACACATTACTATTAGAAGATATACAAAACATGACAGCTAAAGGGGAAGTTCTGATAATAGGAGACTTCAACATGCCGGATACAGATTGGTCAATACCAGCAGGAACATCTGCCAAAACTAGACACATGGTGGATTCCCTGAAGGGGGAGGGCCTCAAACAACTGGTACAATGACCCACAAGAGACACGGCTATCCTAGATCTAGTACTGACTAACAGGGAAGGGATCACAGATCTCCAGGTAGAAGGTCACCTGGGGGCCAGAGACCATCACATGGTATGGTTCAATTTGGCCACTACATCTAAATCATCCCATTCCAAGGCAAAAATATGGGACTTCAGAGGAGCTGACTTTGATAAGATGGCCAACAGAGGTAAGCTAGCCCTGGCAAAAAGAAACACAGGTGATGGGGTACAGGCAAAGTGGGCAAGCATTAGGGATGCAATACTTGAAGCAACATCCCATTGTGTTAGACAGAAAAGGAAGTGCAAAAGAAGAAGGAAACCTCTATGGTTTTCAAATACAGTAGCAGAAAAGGTCAGAGCCAAAAGGCTGGCCTTCATAAAATATAAGGGAACACAGCAGGATGAAGATAGGGAGGCATACTAAACTGCCCTAAGGGAAGCAGGGAAGGCAGTATGCAGGCAAAGTCCCAAACTGTGGAAACACTAGCATGTACAGTAAAAGAAGGTGACAAGACTTTCTACAGCTACATTAGTGAAAGGAGAAAGTCCGGAGGGGGTATTGCTAAGCTCAAAGGAGAAAAGGGGGCATGTGAGGAGGAGGACCCTGTAAAAGCATCTATCCTAAACAGATACTTTTGCTCGGTATTTACTGAAGAGAAGGTAGGGCAGGGCTAACAGCTCAGCACCATGGACACAGGGGGGAGGGAGGGAGGTGAGCACTACTCCCTTCACAAAAGAAAGGGTCCTACAAGAACTCACTAAGCTCAGGGTGGACAAGACAATGGGACCTGATGGCATACATCCCAGGGTACTTAAGCAGCTAAGGATGGAACTAGTAGAGCCATTAGCAGAACTGTTTAGTGAGTCTCTGAGCACAGGAGAGGTCCCAGAAGACTGGAGAAGGGCTCATGTGATCCCACTCCACAAAAGTGGTTGCAGGGAGGAGACAGGGAACTACAGACCAGTCAGTCTTACCTCAGTAGTGGGCAAGATTATGGAGGCACTCCTTAAGGAAAGGATAGCGCAACACCTGGAATCCATAGGGGCACAGGATACAAGACAACATGGGTTTACAAAAGGAAGGTCCTGTCAAACTAATCTCATAGATTTCTTTGACTGGGTAACCAGAGTGGTGGACCAAGGGGGAGCAGTTGATGTCACCTACCTTGACTTCAGCAGAGCTTTTGAAACTGTTTCACATAGAAGACTAATAAATAAGCTGGGTAGGCTCAGAGTGGGTCAGAAGTTGGTCAACTGGTTGGCAAACTGGTTGATGGGCAGAAATCAGAGAGTGGTGGTAAATGGTACACAGTCAGAAGAGCTGCAAGTCACAAGTGGGGTACCTCAGGGATCAGTCCTGGGGCCAGTCCTCTTCAATATCTTCATTAGTGACATTGCAGATGGACTAGAGGGTATTGCCTGTTTGCAGATGACACCAGGATCTGCAATAGGGTAGATGATCCAGATGGGGTGGGCAGAATGAGAAGAGCTCTGGATAAACTAGCAAAATGGTCAGAAGAGTGGCAACTGGGATTTAATGCAAAGGAGTGCAAGACCATGCACACAGAGAAGAGAAACCCTGAAACCACCTATAGGCTGGGAGGGGAGTTGCTGGCAGTCACAAAGGAAGAAAGAGACTTGAGCATCATCATCAGCGATGACCTGAAATCATCCAAGCAGACCTCTAAAGCAGTAGGTAAGGCTAGGGGGATGTATGGGTGTATTAGTAGAGGTATTATAAGTCATTAGAGAGAGGTAATAATCCCTCTTTACAAGACACTGGTTAGGATCCATCTGGAGTACTGCATGCAGTACTGGAGGCCACACCTTCACAAAGACATTGACCAAACTGAGGCAGTCCAGAGAAGGGCAACCAAAATGGTGCAGGGACTGCATCAGAAGACATATGAAGACAGATTAATAGAGCTCAATATGTATACCCTTGAGCAAAGGAGGGAGAGAGATGATATGATCGAAACATTCAAACACCTTAAGGGCATTAACAAGGTGAAAGAGTCTAACATGTTTAAATATAAGAAAAATAGCAAGACAAGAGGACACAGCATGAGATTAGAGGGAGGCTAATTAAGGGGGAATGTGAGGGAATTTTTTTTCACAGAAAGAGTGGTGTATGCATGGAACGGCCTACCTCAGGAAGTGGTGGCTATGAATACAGTGTAGGACTTCAAACAGGCATGGGGTAGGCATAAGGGAGCAATACAGATGAGTATGAAAAGATAGGCCACTGAAAGAGCAAAGGCCGATGGCGCATTTATAAGGTAGAAAAAAAAATGGGCAGACTGGATGGGCCTTGCGGTCCTTATCTGCCGTCAACCTCTATGTTTCTATGTATGGCTGTTGCTATGCGCTGATGTACCTTTGCTGTGAGACGTTTAAGTTTCCTGTCCATGGTGTGCAATGGCGAGTCATAGAATAAAAGAAAAGTTCACTAAAGAACATTTCTTGCAGTGATTACAGGTAAAGGAAAGCATTAACAGTGTTGTATTTTCTGAGAGTTGTTCTGAACGGTTGCTGTTCAGTTCTCATTCGGATGAAACTTGTTGTGCACAGTTTGGAGACCGCTTGTGCGAGTTCTGGCAGAGCGGTTCTAAAACGTAGTTGGATGCAGATCTTTCATTTTATGTTTGGAATACATTGTTTCAACTCATATTTGTGATGTGTACTATGGCAGTTGTGGATATTGTTGTATTACAGGTAGTAAGAAGAGAGGCATAGTTAGTGGTAGTAATGGTAGTACAAAGAGGGAGGAAGTTGACGTCAGCAGAGTAGGTATAAACGGTATTTATTTTACCTCTGCTGACATCAGCTGCATTTATTTAATTGCAGTGAAAATAACACAATTTATTTTCATCTTAGAGCTCCCACCCCCTTGGTATAAATAGGGGATACATGATGGGCATGAGTGGAATATGGAAAATATTTTCACTCCTGCAGAGTGAACCTGTATATTTCATGAGTGCCAAAGGCACGAGTGAAATATACAGTGCTCACGAGGCAGGAGTGAAAATTTTCATATTCACGATGACGCATCATGTGTCCTATTTATACAATGGGGACCTCACTGTTGCAAATGTACACCTGCGCAGTCTTGCCGGGTTAGTGGGGTTTAGCGGGTTTGCAGGGTGTAATAAATGGTATTTATTTTAACTCTGCTGGCGTCATCAGGATTTATTTCACTGCAGTGAAAATAACGTTTTATTTCACTGGAATATGTCTCACCCCCATTGTATAAATATATATATATATATATATATATATATATATATATATATATATACACACACACATATATATATATATATATATAGATATATACTTTGTAAAATGGTAACTTAACTCCACAAAAGTAGGAAAATGTCTTGTTAGGGTTTGGCGAGGTTTAGTGCGACTTGTACAACTTGTGCTGGGTTAGCGCAGGTTTATTGTGGGTTTGCAGGGAGGTAATAAACGGTATTTATTTTAACTCTGCTGACATCATCAGGATTTATTTCACTGCAGTTAAAATAACATGTTTTATTTCACTGGAATATGTCTCACCCCCATTGTATAAATATCTATCTATATATATATATATATATATATATACATATATAAACACACATATATGTGTATATATTGATATATACTTTGTAAAATGGTAACTTAACTCCACAAAAGTAGGGAAATGCTGCGTTAGGGTTTCTGACCCTGGGACTAGGTCAAAACCACGTTGGAAGAATGTTGCAGTCAAAAATCACACAGCATGGATGCCAGAAAGTGGGCATGGTCAAAAACCATGCTAATTTAAATAAACCAACTGTGAAACCATGCACGCTGTAATGTCAGCATGGTTTTCAACCACACCATTCTTTCAATCTGATTTTCATCAGGTACCTCTGACCCTAATGCCCTCCCCCCACCCCCAAGCAGCAAAAGGAAAAAACATCAGAGTTCTGGGTCCCCAGAGTCTTGGTGAATCAGTTGTTGTGTCTTCCTTGGGGGTTGTCAACCTTAATACCCACCCCATTCCATGAGCAAAAAACACCACACATGGTCTTCTTTCATGCAGGGTCCACGGGGGGGGAGCGGGGAGAGCATTAAGGATGACAACCCCAAGGAAGATCCCACCACTGATTCACCAAGACTCCAGAAACCCAAACACTTAATTTTTTTTTCCTTTTGTTGCTTAGGGAGTGTGAGGTGCGAGGGTGTTAGGGACAGAAACCATAACACCACATTTCCCTTCTTTTGTGGTGTTAAGTTACCCTAACTGGCGCATTAGCACAGTTTTCTGCAAATAATTTCCTTACTTTTTTAGACAGTACAACAGATTCACTAGCCTGTTGGAGCACAGTGCCCTCTAGGCCCTGCGCTCCCATCCCTCCATAGATGCATACATGTATGTTACCGTGAAAGTGCAGGGTCCTTGGGGGGCCCTGTGCTTGCATTTTGGCCAAAACAGCAAGTATATTGCTAGCATAGCTTTGATATTACCCCACCTCATGAATGTCATGCTGAAAATGTTCAAATCCCTGCCAAAAATCATTTCACACCACCACAATGTCATTCCATGCCACAGGTGAGAAAATGCATTTTGGATAGGATTTCAAAGATTACAGCTGTCATGTTCATGAGGTGATGTGAAAAATGGCTAGGTTGAAAATCTGAGGCCAAAATATTCAACATTTCCAATGTTACAAGTGAGCACAGTAAAATTTCAATGCATGCACATAGCATTGCATTTTAACATATTCTGACCCCAAACTTTCAATATGGCCTTCTTATGAACCAACCTCATGAACAAGGGTGGTGAGAATTTTCAAATCCCACCCAAAAGATGAGTTTGCTAAGTGACCATGGAATTGCCTTTCAGGATGGATTTGCAAAATTTGACTGACATTTTTCATGAGGTAGTATCCCCAAAAGGCCATGTTGAAAATTTGGTGTTAAAATATGCAGAAATGGCCAAGTTATGCATCAAAGTAGTAAACCGCATTGAAATACATTGAAATGCATTTACCTTAGTTTCTCATATTGCAGCCAGTGGTTCCTGTAGCAAGACATGTCTTGGATCTTCACCTTCATACCTGTTCAGGTGAAAGAGAGTTTGTGGGTGGGAGTGTGTGGTGCTGGGTGCTCCGTGGCAGGAGAGGGTGGGGGGAGTTGGATTGATAAGGTATTATTTTTTCTTTACTACAGTGAGGACAGCTATCATAGGGCAGGGGGTGCCACTAGATGCCAGGAAAATATAATTTTAATATGGGAACAAGACTGGAGGGTGATGGGTGCCACTAGACACCAGGGAAATCTAAAATAAATACAGGAATGGGATCAGAGGGTGTGGGGGGTGCCACTAGACACCAGGGAAACATTATTATATTGTGGGGACAGCATCGGAGGATGGGGTGCCACTTGAAACCAGGGAAACATTAATTGAATATAGGGAGGGCAATGGGGGCACCACTAGACACCAGTCAAAGGGGGGTTCACTGCTCTCCCTGCAGCCCACAGCATGAGTTCCAGCTGCAGATGCAGAAGTCAAGGAAATCCCACCGTTCTCAAGCAGAGAATGCAGGTCAAGTGCTCCTCTCTCTAAGCTGGGCACCCTGGATTTTGGGGGTGCCCAGAAAATGTAGTTATGGCAACTTTTTTATGAAATACAAGAGTCTATCTGAACGGGTTCCATTTACGTAGGTTTAGGCATTTGTTTTTTAAATACATAATTTAATTCTACTTTTAGTGTTTCTTAGCTGGAAAAACTAAGAAGAAAATCGTGGCCAACATGACTGTTTTTTTCAACACGAAAAGTAAGTCATTCAAATGACCACTGGAGATATGTTTTTAACTTTTGCAATTGTTTTTTTTACCGTTTGCGATTGTTTTATTTTTTAAACATTTGCAAAAATTGTTAGCTTTAATAACGTTACAACTTTAAAACAGGACAATATTTTTTCCCAAACCATCCAAAGGCACACCCTTGGCATTGGCCCCTTCTACCCTGAATAATTTATGAAAAAGTTCCACACGGTCTAGGCTGTAGGTGAGAGCAAAAAATTACCAAAGTTAAGAATAGGAAATCAAACATGTTTTTTGCCATTCTGTATCTCTCAAACCCAACAGGATGCCTTCACAAATCTTTCCTTGCCTTGAGATTCTGACAGCCTGACCACGCATGTCAAATTTTATGCTATTTCAACCAAGAACACGAAAGTTATTAAGGTGCAAAAAATGAGATTTAACATTAAACGAGCTACTCTATCTAACATGTTATAGTGATGAAGTAGCTGGGTTTTTTTGTCATCACTTAGTGCCCAGACAGTTTGAAATTTTAAACTTGATATTTTCAAGGTAGAAAGGATTTGGAACAGATTGCTGCTTTTCATTGGTTTGGTGAAAGAATATTAACCCATTCCAGAGTTATAAGGATTTGAAATTTAAGTTATGTACATGCTCAGTATGATCTTTTGGATAGCTAACAATGAAGACAGAGGATGCACATGGAGGGGGATGCAGGAATAAAGTCACTAATGCAAAATGTAATCAATTTCGCACTCACCCCACCTTAAATAAAAGACTGCTCACCACTAAGTAAAGGTGTGCCATTTTAATAAAGTACCATTGTGCACTCATTCCCGATGCATTTTGCAATACACTTATTCCTTTCTCAAAGGATCTAATAATACATAGGGAATGCACAATTTATACATCATTGCAGATAACATCATCAGGAAATGTCAGAAGAAATTAAAGTGAAAACACACAATGCATAAAGTGCCTAAAATACAATAAATTTAAAAAGAGCTATTGGCATGAATATCACTGCAATAAATAAAGCCATAGTAATACACACAACAACATTAATGAATAAAAATAAACAAAACGACTGACGCTCTGGCAGAGTGTGCCACCCTGCCACTACCCTTTCCATGAAATAGTGGCTCTTCAGTTCTCTCATGAACCAGCCCCCTTCCAACTTCATAGAGTATCAACTGGTTTGCCTTCTGCCCTTCAGACTGAACATACACCTGGTGTCTACTCTGTTCAAACCCTTCAGGTACTTGAAGGTCTCAATCATATCCCCTCTCTCCCTTCTTTCCTCCAGGGTATACATATTGAGCTCTCTCAGACTCTCCTCATATTTCTGTCCCTCAACCCCAGGTTAACTTTTGTTGCCCTGCACTGTACCCACTCCAGTAGTTTGATGTCCCTTTTCAAGTAGGGGCACCAGAATTGCATGCAGTACTCTAGGTGTGGTCTCACCAGGGACCTGCACAGGGGCAAGATGACCTCCCCACCCTTAGAAGTAATCCTCCTTGCTATGCACCCTAGCATCCTGTTTGCCTTAGCTGCTGCCTTCCAGCACTGAGCAGAGTGGTTCATCTCCCTGGTTACCAGCACTCCCAGATCCTTTTCCTCTTTGGATTTTGTTAACGGGACACCTTCCAGCCAGAAATTGTGTCCTGGGTTCTTGCCTCCTAAGTGCATCACTTTGCACTTCTTGGAATAGAAACCAAGCTGACAAGTGTGAGATCATTCCTCCAGTTTTGCCAAATCCTTCTGAAGTACTTTTGCTCCCTCACCCCATCTACCTCAGCACAAATATTTGTGTAATCTATGAAGAGACTGATCTTGCTCTTAATCCCTACTGCAATGTCGGCTATGAAAATGTTAAACAGAACTGGTCCCAGCACTGAGCCCTGTGGTACATCACTTGTCACTGCCCTTGGTTCAGATGCCCACCCCACTACTACCTTCTGCTGTCTACCCTGCAGCCGGTTCTTGACCCACCTGACTAACTTCCTTCCTACTCCTAGACTCTTCAACTTGCAGTTCAACCTACTGTGTGGCACTGAGTCAAAGGCCTTGCTGAAATCCAGGTAGAGAACATCCACCACATGTCTCCTGTCCAGTGACCTCGTAACCCAGTCATAAAAATCCACCAAGTTCATCTGGAATGACCTGCCCAAGAGAAATCCATGCTGCCCGCTGTCCTGAAGATTGCTAACCTCAAGAAATTGCACCAGTCTTTCCTTAGGATTGTCTCCATCCGTTTTCCTACAGCTGCAGTAAAGTTCACTGGTCTGTAGTCCCCGGTTTATCCTTGGGCCCACTCTAATGGAAAGGTACCACATGTGTTTCCTTCCAGTCCCTGGGCATGCACCCCAAGTACAGAAAGGTATTGAACAGGTCCACCAATGGCTGTGCCAGAACTTCTGCCAACTTTCTCAGCACCCTGAGCTGGACTGTGTCTGGCCCAGGTGCCTTGTTCACCTTCAGGGACTTAAGGCCCTCCCTCTCCCTTTCCACCATAATTTCCCCATCTGTGGTTGCTTCTCCCCACCCTCTTCCACCTTGCCCTTCCTCTCAGGAACAGGCCCATCCCTCTCCTTGGTGAAGACTGAACAGAAGTATTCATTAAGTAGTTCTGCCTGCTCAGCTCTTTTCTACCCACCCACTTCCCCTTCTGAGCCCAACAATTTGATCCTTGCTCTACCGCTTCTCTCTGATATATCTGAAGATATCCTTTTCCCTTCTTTGATCCCCTGTGCTAACCTCTGTTCCCTAGTTACGTTTGCTGCCCTTACCACTCTGCTCACTTCTCTGGATTTCTTCACATATTCTTCTCTGCCTTCTGCCCTGCTGGATCTCTCATGGGTCCAAAATGCATTCCTCTTTTCCCTCACCTTCTCCACAACCTCTCTACTCATCCAACTTGGTCTCTTGGTCCTGACTTTCTTGCTCTGGCTCTTGACACACGTTTTAGAGGCTTCAGCAAGTCCTGCCTTGATGACTGCCCATTTTGTTCTGTGTCCATTTCTGGGCGGATGCTTTCCATATGACTTTCCAGTATGTGTCCCATCCTGCCAAGGTCCATCCTTTTGAAGTCCAGGACCCTAGTTTTTGTAGTGGCTACTTCCCTACCCAGACTGATTGAGAATCACACTGTGTGGTGGTGACTGCTTGCCAGAGGTTCTTATATCCTTACATCCCTGACCTGTTCCCCATCTTCATATGAATGCCACAGCCACATGAAAAAAGATCCCATCATATGAAAAAATTTGAAAAAAATTGGACTCAGTTTATTTTCACATTCTTTTTTCATATGAAGGAATCTTTTTCCATATGAACAACACAGCCACACAAAAATAGTCATTCATATGAAAAATGAATTTGGACTTAGTTTTTATTCCACATTTCAACTTTAACAAGCCATGACTCCATCAATCTATGCAGTTAAGGGACAATCTATATATAAAAATATAGGTTTTGAGTACTACAATACTAGCACAGAACCCCCCATATAAAAACACAGAAAACTAAAACATTACAATTGCCATATTATAACATTGCATTTTTAACAAGCTATAGCTCTGTCAATCTTTAAAGTTAACAGATAACGTACATGTCAATAGAAAAGTCTTAATGAATATACAACACTAAGCCCTAAGAAATAAGAAGTGAAAAATGATCCATCCCTACAAAAACAAAATCACAAGGAAGCAAATAAATTGCTTTTCCTGGAGGAACAGAAGCACAGGGCCCTCTGTGGACTGTTCTTCAATACCCACATGCACATGTGGATGAATAGAGATGCAGAAGTGCTGAACCCTGAGGGCCCTGTGCTTCTCTAATCTCATGGTTGTGTTGACCTACATGAATGATGATATGATTCTACTATCCCAAAAAGTAAGGAAATTATTTGCAAAACAACTTCATTAATGCACCGTTTATGGTTAAGAAGACAAAAGTAGGGAAATGTGGCATTAGGCTTTGCAACATTAACTCCCAACCCCCAAATCAAGCATCAAAATGAAAAAACATTACAGTTTTCCCTGTCGTCATTCTTGGTGAATCAAGGGTGGAGTGTTATTTGGGGTTCTCAACCCTAACGGTCACCTCATTTTCATACACTCTTCAAATGTATAGACCTGTGTCTCCCCACATAGTGCTTATAATTATAACCTCCATGCCCAGCATGAAGAAAACAGATCACATCTGACCTTATTTGTGAATGGAATGGGGTGAGTGTTAGGGTTGAGAACCCCGAGGAACTCCCTATGCCTGATTTGCCAAGAGTGATGACAGGGAAAATTGTATTTTTTTTCCTTTTAGTGCTTGGGGTGAGGTGCGGAGTTAGCCACATTTCCCTACTTCTGTCACTTTAACCCTAACTGGTGCATTAACAAAGTTTCTTTGCAAAGCATAGAGACAGACAGAGAGAGAGAGAGAGAGGTAGGTAGGTAGATAGATAGATAGATAGATAGATAGATAGATAGACAGACAGACAGACTGACTGACGGACGGACGGACGGACAGACAGACAGACAGACAGACAGACAGACAGACAGACAGCTAGCTAGATAGATAGATAGAGATATGTAATGGCCAAATAGCCAATCAGTAAAATTGATAAAGTCTTCCAAACCATTACTACTTAAAGAGCAGCTGACACTTTCAGAACAACTTTAACAAAACATAATATTTTGACACAGTTCAGCTTGTACGTCACTTTAGTTCGATATTCCTCTGAGGTCATTTGCATTAAAATTAAAATAAAATCTTTGTTCCTTAAGAGCTGTAGCACCGAATTTGTCAAGCAATTTTGTGAGATTCCCTATTTATCCTTCACAAAATTTAGGGAAAAAAATCCTCTAAAATTCTTTTTGTTATACCTACAGAAAGAGATCAGTTCCTATTACAGTACTTAAGTGCCATCTGGTAGATTTTCAACTACACTATCAAATGAACAACCCTCTCTGCATAGCAGTGAGCACACTAACAAACAAAACAAAATCCCTAACTGAAGGTTTCACAATCCTCAATAGGGATTTATAAAAATCCTTAAAAATCCTGCTGCCTTCTCCCGACCTGAAGTCATAATGCACTCCTTGTGACATCATAGTTACTCCCATGGCAACAGATTGTGTGTTCACAACAGAGGATTATGACTTGAAGTAGGGCGTAAGCTATAGAGGCACATGAACTGTAATGAAAATATGAAGGATAAAGATAATGTATTCATGCAAATTTACTCAGTAATAAATAACGGGTAAGAGAAATATACAGAATAAATATGAAATGCAAACTGAATTGTCTCTATTATGTTTTTCAAAATGTTCTTTGAGGTGTCAGTAGCTCTTTAGTGGTTACATCATACATTAATAACCTCAGCTATGTTCACCACATGGATGGTCACACAAAGAACATATATTTCAAACAACTGGTCTTGTGCTTATTACTGATGCCACTCCCCACAGGCACTACTAACCTTAACAGGTAAAAACAATTGTCAGAACATTACTAATACTGAAACCTAGGCACAAAAGTACCGCCTCCCAAATTAATTTCACCTAAGTAAAATAGATAGCATTTGAACAGAGTATAAACTATATTTCAATCATCAACATGAATTAAAAAAAAGTAAATATGCAGTAGATGTAAGACAAAAAGTAAATAAAAAAGACACCAATCTCCCTTTTATAAACCTGAAAATGTCCTAGCTGTTCTACTTCTCAAATGCATTACTAGCCTATACAGATCATTGAAGCACATAATGGGAGCAAGTACCTTTTTTTTCTTATTCTTTGGTAACCAGGTAAGGCTCACCAGGCACAGGTGCCTGTTTTCAGGGGCTACTTGGGAGCAATGGGGAGGTTAAGTGACTTGCTCAGAGTCACGCAGTATGCAAGTACATACCAACATATGAACATATGAAGGTGCCAGCAGAACAGACCTACTGGTCTATCAAAGTCTGCTCGATTCTGCAGCAAGCTCCCTAATCAGCAGCTGCCCTTCCCCCAACCCCTTAACCTCCCATTTTTGTCCTTTCACACATCCTTACCCACCCCTGTATCCTGTCCCAAGTGTTCTTAAAACCAGCCACATTTTTGCATGATATCACCCCTTCTGGTAGTGTTCCACCTCACAACTGCTCTCTCTGTGAAGTAATGCTTCCTCATTTCCCTCCTGAATTCCCCACGCTATTCTTAGCCCATGCCCCCCAGTCTCACTCCCGCTCCTCAGTTCCAACACCCCCTCTGCCTCCCCTTTGTTGACACCCTTCAGGTACTTGAATGTCTTGATCTTGTGCCCCCTCTCCCACCTCTCTTCCAGTACATACATATTCAGTTCCTTTAGCCTAATCTCATAATCCATTCCCTCCATCCCATGAATCTTCCTCGTCGCCTTTAGCTGCACTCGTTCCAGAAGCTTAATGTCACGGCTCAAGTACGGCCTCCAGAACTGCACACAGTACTCCAAGTGAGGCCTAACCTGTGCCCTGTAGATGGACAAAATCACCTCCCTGTGCCTGGATGTGAATCCGCGTGCTATACACCCTAGTATCCTGTTTGCTTTCACCGCCGCCCTCCTTCGTTGGGCAGTATTGTTCACTCTTGCTCTTATCAAGATTTCCAGGTCCTTTTCCTCCCCGGTGCTCCCCAGCTTGATCACTCCTAGCCAGTATTCTCTCTCCTTGGCTTCCTTGCCTGAAAATGCAACATCTTCCATTTTTTTGCATTGAACTCCAGCTGCCACTTCCCTGACCATTCCACCAGCTTTGTCAAGTCCTTCTGTAGTTGCACCCATCCCTCTTCATCGTCTACTACTGAATCCAGTTTGGTCTCATCGGTGAACAGACTAATCCTGCTCACCACCCTCTGCACAGAGTCTGAGATGAATAACCTGAACAGCACCGGGCTCAGCACTGAGCCCTGCAGCACCCCGCTCATCATAGAGCTAGGCTCTGAAACTCCCCCCCCTGCAGCCTACCCCTTAGCCAGTTTGAGATAGAACATGCCATCTTTGTCCCCACTCCCACCCGAGGTAACTTCACCCCTAGTCTCCCATGGAGCACTGAATCAAAGGTCTTGCTGAAATCCAAGTATAGCACATCCACAGCATGGTCCCCATCCAAGTCCCTCATCACCCAATCATAGTACTGTATAAGATTGGTCTGGCAGGATCTCCCTGAAATGAACCCGTGCTGCCTCCCACCCTGCAGGTTGTTGCCCTCCGGAAATGCTACCAGCCTGTCCTTTAGTATTGTTTCCATGAGCTTTCACACTATGGACATCAGAATGACTGGTCTATAGTTCTCTGGCTTGTCCCTTGGACCACTTTTATGTAACAGTACACACGGGTCATCCTCTAGTCCTGAGGCAACTCCCCCATTTCCAGGGAGGTGCTGAACAGGTCTGCTAGTGGTTCTGCTACAACATCTGTCATCTCCCGCAACACCCTGGATGGATACCATCTGGCTCTGGTCCTTTATTCACCTTCAGTACCCTCAGCCCTCCCAAGACTCTGCTACCCTCTGTCCTACCATCATAAGTGGAGGTTGTGAGAATCAAACCCAGATTTGCTGGATGTATCAAGTCTATGCTCAGCTTATTAGTCTAACCTCTAGGCTACTGCATATTACCAGCCCAACTATATATGTCTAACTGTTCCTCTCTCTCTTATCCATACCCTGGCCATTCAGTTCATATGGGTCTTGCCTTTCCTGGCTCTCTAATAATTAAAACAAATACCTTACTTTTTTCCCTCCAGACAGTGATCTAATAACAGATACCAGCCAGGTGAACACAATGTGGGCAGTAAGGAAGCTCTGTGACTCAAGAGGATGGACTGGATGCGGTGGACTAGAGGCCAAGATGTTGTCAGCAGGGGATGGATGGCTCAGTCAGCAGCATTCTGAATGGACAAGGGGCACAACACAGCAGTCTTCTCTTCTCTTCTCCTTGGCAGCAGTAAACTGTAATACACTTGAGTTTATGGAGTGCTGGACCAATCTGTAAGGATGTCAAGGTTGGCTTTAAATTTCTAGCTCTCAGAGTCAGAGATCAGCCCAACTGTCACAGAACCTGTTCCTTGTTGATTACAGCATATAGCTGCAATGTTCACTAAGCAAGCAAGCAATACCTTTTCTGTTCTATTTAACTCCTTCAAACCAATTGAATTAAATAGAAGTCAATGCAAAGTGAACTTCAAAAGTGGATCCTGTTAGGTGTGAGGGGTTAACCTGTGAGCTCCCATTTAAGGAACAGCTACCAGGGCCATGGTCCTGGCCCTACCACATACAGTATATTTATTTTTCATAGCTGCCTGGGCTCGTTGGATAGCTACTAAGGCTCAGCCCTAGCAATAGAAACAGAAACATAGACTTTGATGGCAGATAAAGACAGCTTGGCCCACCTAGTCTGCCCATTTTCCTACCTATTGGGCAAGCTGCAGATCCTAGTTAACCAACAACCTACTTCTTCCTACCCCCCACCAGAATTGCCTTATGTCTGTCCCATGCATTCTTGAATTCCCCCACTGTTTTTGACCCCAAGACCTCCTCAAGAAGGCTGTTCCATGCATCCAGTACCCTCTCTGTGAAATAAATACTTCTTCACATTGCCCCTGAGCCATCCCCCCTCTAGCTTCAGATTGTGTCCCCTTGTTCTTGCACATCTCTTTTTCTGAAAGATGCTACCCTCTTGGACTTTGTTGATTCCCTTGAGGTACTTGAAAGTTTCTATCATGTGCCTCCTCTCCCTCCTTTCCTCAAGGGTTTACATATTAAGTGCCTTTAGTCTTTCTTCATATGGCTTCTGTTGCAGACCCAGCACCATTTTAGTTGCCCTTCTCTGGACTGCCTCCATCCTGTTTAAGTCCTTGTGTAGATGTGCTCTCCAGAACTGCACGCTGTACTCCAGATGGGGTCTCACCAACTGTCTGTACAGAGGGATAACAACTTCCTGTTTTCTACTGGTGATGCCTTTCCCTATACATCCCAGGATCCCCCCAGCCATCATTACTGTCTTCTCACATTGCTTGCTTACTTACCTTTAGGTCATCTGATATGACTACCCTCAGGGCCTTTTCCATTTTTGTTGTTGTTAATACCCCCCCCATTTTGTACTCTTTCCCCTGGGTTTTTTTTCCAGTGTGCATTACTTTGCACTTCTTTGCATTGAATCTAAGCTGCCATACTTTTGACCATTCCTTCAACCTTGCCAAGTCCCTTCTCATCCTTTCCACCCCCACTTGTGTATCAACCCTATTGCAGATCTTTGTGTCATCTGCAAAGAGGCATACTTTTCTTTCCAGTCTCTCTGCAATGTCACTTATAAAAATATTAAAAAGGACGGGACCCAGTACTGAACCATGCAGTACCCCACTAGTAACCCCCCTTTCTTTGAAGTAGACTCCGTTTACTATTATCCTCCGTGTCCTGTTTTCCAGCCATTTTTTTACCAAGGCTGCCACCCTGGGGCCCACTCCCAGGCTTGCTAATTTGTTTATTAATCTTTTGTGTGGGACTGTGTCAAATGCCTTGCTAAAGTCTAGGTAGGCCATGTCCTCAACTCCCTCCCCCCGTCTACTACTTTGGTCGCCCAGTCCAAGAAATCTATTAGATTCATCTGACATGACCTTCCCACTGTGAATCCATGCTGTCTTGGGTCCTATGCTCTGCTGACCTCTCTGTACTCAACAATTCTTTCTTTCAGAAGTAATTCCATCATTTTCCCTACCACTGAGGTCAAGCTAACAGGTCTGTAGTTTCCTGCCTCTGCTTTGCTTTCACTTTTGTGAAGAGGAATCACATCTACCCTGGTCCAGTCCTTGGCTACCACATCATCCTCCCATGATTTGTTAAAAAGGGCAGTCAGTGGTGTCACTAATTCTCCCCTTAGTTCTTTTAGAGTTCTGGGGTGAATCCCATCAGGCCCCATTGATTTGTCCACCTTCAGTTTTAGGAGTTCTTCCAGAACACTTTCTTCTGTGAAAGGACTGGTATCAACCCCCCTATCCAGAGTGCTTCTATTGATTGGATTGGGCACCTCGCCCTCCTCCTCTTTTGTGAATACTGAGCAGAAGTAGTCATTCAGTATCCCTTCTTTTTCACTGTCCATCTCTGCCCACCCACCATCCACTTTATTAAGCCTCACCATCTCTCCATTGGTCTTTCTTCACTCCCTAATGTAACAATAAAATGTTTTATTTCCCTTCTTAACTGAGTTGGCTATCTTTTTCTTGGTTTGGGCCTTTGCTATTCTGACTGCCTTCCCCACTTCCTTCTGCTTTAACTGGTACAGTTCTCTGTCCTGCCCTGTCTGTGTTTCCTTATACTTCCTAAATGCTATATTTTTCTCCCTAACCTCTTTTGAGAACCATAATGGTTTTTTCTTTCATTTTGATTTTTTTATTTGGTTCACACAAAGGCTTGTTGCCTCTGTGATGGCAGTTTTGATGTTTCCTCATTGTTCCTCCACCCCTCCTTCTTGCCTGTTTGCTAGTGCTTTTCTGAGGCACTCTCCCATTTTGACAAAATCAGCCCTCCTAAAATCCAGTACCCTCACTTTTGTATGGCTTGACTCAGTGGCTGTGTTTATCGTGAACTATGCTGTTTGGTGGTCACTTGTTCCCAGATGGCTACCCACTTCTTGATCTGAGATCCTCTCTCTGTCCACATTTGAAAGTACCAGGTCTAAGATTGCTCCCTCCTGAGTGGGTTCCAACACTAGTTGATTGAGGCATACCCCTGTAGAGTATTGAGAAAGACCCTGCTCTTGGATGGGGCTGCAACAAAGGTGCTCCAGTAAACATCTGGCATATTCAGGTCCCCCATCAACAATATCTCCTGTTTTCTGCCATCCTAAGGATGCCTTCTATCATTTCCATGTCCATTTCCTCCCCCTGAGATGGTGTCTGTATACAACCCCCGTGCGGATTGTGGTGCCATTTCCAATCTCCAGGGTGACCCACAGTGCCTCCCCCTCCCTGTTTACCCTTTAGTTCCATTGCTTTGATCCCTTCCCTTACGTAGAGTACAACTCCTCCTCCTCTTCTACCCTCCCTGTCCCTCGTATAGGTTGTGTACCCTGGTATGCTGACATCCCAGTCATGGTTCTCTGTGTACCATGTTTCTGTGACTACAACGATATCCAGACATCCCTCTTCCATTAAGGCCACCACTTCAAGGAGCTTGTCACCTAGACTACAGGCATTGGTACTCATTACCCTCCCTTTTTTGATGGCTTTACCCCTTTCTGCCCCATCCCTGTCCTTACTACCTTAGCCTTTTTCTCCATTTACCACTGCCCTTCTCCATATCGACTTCTTTATCTTGGTGTTTTCCTCACTAACTACCCTGATTTTTTTTTGGTGGGGGAAGCTGGGATTTCCCTGCTTCTTTTTAGTACCTTCCCCCTTTGCTAGTTTAAATGCTTGCCAATGAAGCATTTAAACCTATCACCTAGGATCCTGGTTACCCTCCTGTACAGATGCAGACCATCATGCCAGTATAGGCCTGCATCTCTCCAGGTGGATCCACAGTACCCGATGAAGCCCAAACCCTGAGCTCTGCACCAGTTTTTCAACCATCGATTGAATCCCATGGTGCGGAGCACCTTAGTCTCACCAATGCCATAGACAGGCAGCACCTCCAAGAAGGTTACAGTGCATGCTACTTGTCAAAGGCCCCTCCCCAACTCCACAAACTCCTCCTGCACTGCTCTGATCCCTTTCCCAGCCAGGTCATTTGTCCCTAGGTGGACAATGACATCCAGCTCCCTTCCCCGTGCAGCTGCTCCCATGATCCTGAGGATTTGCTCCATGTCCTTCCAAGCCATGGCACCAGACAGGCACCTAACCCCCCCCCCCAGTTCTACCCTCCTAACAATCTCTGGCATAATTCCAACAGTGTTTACAATGTTTTTTAGGTAACAAAAAAAATAAGATGGGTGCTGCCACATTTTTTTCCTCACAACAAGTAAATAATGAAAATAAGCAGTCACAATCAGCTTTTTTACCAGTTAAGATTGATGATTATCAGTAAATCGCTATAACCCTGAAACCATATAATATTTTTTCACAAAACCTTCACAAGGCACTACCTTCATACAAGCTGCTTCTATCCTGAAAGTTTCGTTAAAAAAAATCCTGCACTGTCTGGGCTGTACATAAGAGCAAAAATTAAAAAAACAAAACTATGTTATGTATAGAAAATCCCCAACATTTTTTTTTGCATTTTTGTGTCGTTTTGTATCTCAAAAACTGAACAAGATGCCATCGTGAAACTTTTCACATCTTGAGACTCTGCCAGCCTGACCATGCATGCCAAATGTTCAGCTATTTTATTGAATGCTGTTAAAGTTACTAAGGTGCAAAAAGTGGGATTTAACATTAAACAGCCTACTCCACCCTAGCCATAGAGGCACTAATGCGTCCCATAAGTATACACTACAGGGTTTGTAGATTAAAACAGCTTCAGCACACATATGCCAGTGGTTAGAGACACTCTGCTGTGCCTCATGCAAACCAACCATAGATGTTTATAGCAACTTATAGATTGGACCAGCATGGCCACTGCAAATGTTTATTTTTATTTATTTATTTATTTATTGTATTCTCAGATAACACCTTTGAGCTAAAAGCTCATTTACAAAGGTTCCATGTCATAAGACAATAGACAAGGTATGTAGACATTACAAAACAGATAGGCGTATATACAGTAGGCAAGTACATTATGGTACATACAGATACAGATACAAGCAAGTACAGTTAAAATACATCAGGTAGGAGAGGTCAACTTTATTGCAACAGTACTAAGAGCATACCTAAGGTGGACAAGCAATTTATAGTGGTAGCTGAGCTTTAGAGCATGCAGGTATTAGAGTTATGGAGGGTAAGAAGTGGTGGTGGCCAAAGGAGGGGAAGGACAGAATAGATGAGAGCAGGGGGATGGTGGGGGCAGAGACAAAAGGGGTGACAGAATAAGGGGTTGTGTGGTCAGAGGGGTGGGATTGGATAGGAATTTACCCAGGGTTACATAAGTAGGTGATAGGGCAGGGCTGGGTAATGTGTGGGGATAAGAGAAATGGTTTTAAAGTGCGGGGATGAGGTGAGGGGGAAACCGGGAGTTAATATTTGTGAAGAGAAAGTAGGAAGGCAGGGGGATAAGAGGGACATGGGGGTAAGTGCTCAGTGGGGTCACACCAGGCAGGGGGTTTGAAGTGGGGAGATGGGTGCTATGAAGGAGAGATAAGCTATCAATAACAGTAGGTTAGGCATAGGTAACTGATCGCAGTTATTAAGTGGCCAGGTACTCCAACAGCAGCCTTAAATGGGGCGTAGTTTGTTCCTCAACCAGCTCAGTGTTAGGACTTTAGCCAGCAGGGGGCCTGTATTCAAGGACCGTTCCTAGTGAGGTCCAGCAGAATGGGATAATGAAGGCAGCTTTACTCGACACCCTAGTTAGTCTGGAGGAAGTGGAGTTTCTTAGCAGTTGCCTCACTTCGGGGGGGGGGGGCAAAACCTAGGGTGGATTTTTTAGCTAATAGACAGACTTTGTTCTGAATTCTGTTATTTAAGTTTAACCAACCAGTGCTTGAGTATAGTTCACAAGTGTGATTTAAACAGTCCGCACCCAGGACTAGTCTGCAGGCTTTGTATAAGACAATCTTGGTTTGCCTAAGTGCTGTATCAATACCGGCTCCATAGACTACCAGTCCATAATCTATGATAGAGAGCACGGAGCTGTTAACTGCAAGCTTGATGGCACTTTCGGTGAGGCACTGCCTATGCCAGTAGAGCAGACCTAGTCTGGCACTAGCTGCCTTAGCAACATGTTCTATGTGGTGACTGTTGGAGAAAGAGCTGTCAAGGTAGACACCAAGGTACTTAAAAGTGGTGACCATTTCAGGTGTATCAAACTTTTTATTGTAGATATTGAGGTGATGTGACTTATGACGGTTTTGATGGGAGGCAAACAACATTGCTTTAGTCTTAGTGTAGTTCAGCAAGAGCTTAGACTGAAGGAACTATTTTTCTACAGCAGTAAAGTCGACTTCTGGAGTAGAGTGACATGTGTAGAGAGCAGCATCATCTGCATATAGATAGATCTTATTCTAGCAGACTTTGGGGAGTTCATTTAGAAACAGGCTGAACAGCAGGGGGCCCAAAATGGAACCTTGTGGCACCCCTGTGTTGACATGCTGATGGTAAGATAGAACATCAAGAATCTTGACCTGCTGGGTCCTGTTAGAGAGGTAACTCTGGAACCAGCATAGCGAGACAGAGGACATACCAATGTTAGAGAGTTGTGTGAGAAGCAAGTCATGGTTGACTGTGTCGAAGGCCTTGGTGAGGTTGATTAAAGTGTCCCCCAGCAAGAACCCTCGGTCAAGCACTTCATTGATATGACCAGTAAACTCAACCAATGCTGTTGAAGTACTACTTGCCCTCCAAAAGCCTTGAAGGTTGTACTTATCAAGATATGTACCTAACTGATCGTATACTATCCTCTCTAGTGCCTTGGGTGGGGGGGGGGCCAGAATTGAGATTGGCCTGTAGTTGGCCAGGCAGGTTCTGTCCCCACTTTTAAAGACCAGGGTGACTACTGCAGCTTTCCAGCATTGAGAGAAAATGCCAGTGGTTAGTGAGAGATTTAGGATCCAGGTTAGAAGGGAGAGTAACACATCCGGGGTGAGAGCCACAATCTTTAGGTCAAGCGAGTCCCCACTGGATCTAGTAGGTTGCTCTCTGATTGGATGAACCAGGTCACCTGACATGCCTATATGTACTTATTTATGTGTGATCCTGGATCTAGTTCACTACACAAAGCACAACACATTAAATTTGGCTGTACATTTCAATACACCTATCCAAGCAGTATTTCTGGAAATATTCACCTACTAACAACCCTGTCCTTCCAAAACAATAAAGGAACTGCCACATATTGGTGAGCACAGCATTTCTCAAGTTCTGTTTATAAAATTATTTTTGAGGGAGTGGATACCGTGTTATCCAATTCTTGTGAAACTGACCGAACACTGTCACCACAATTACTGACATAGCTGCTGAAATAAAGATTCAGGAGGCCTACCTCATAAGGTGAACTCTCATTTAATGTGCAACAACAGTGAAGGGTAAAACAATGCTCAAAGCAGAAAGTGTACAGTACAAATGGTGACAATACTTGAGCGGCAAGAACCAAAACAAAGCACCCACCGACAACAACACTGGTGTTCTATAACAGCTCAGGTGGCCTATAGACAGTGTGCATACACACAACAGTGATGCACTACTTGCTGACATTTTGGCTAATTGCCTTCCTCAGAACTGATAGGTTCACACAGTCTGACATCATAAATACTCAAATTCATAAACGTTCAAAAGTAGTTGTGTTGCCTGAGCTATAAGACATATGCTCCGCAAGCTATAACAATGCATATACTAGGACATCACAATTTACAAAATATTAAAAAGGCAAAAAATGTAAACATTAATAAAAGAAGAGAGCCAGAATAAAAATACCAAATAAAAAAAAAACAGAAAAGAAAGAAAACAGCACAGCATACCACCATTAACATAATAAAATAAGTGAGTTACATAAATAACAAAGCATATCTGGACCAGGAGTTCTCCCTCAAATGAACTGCCATCTGTGGCTCGTATTCCTCTGCTAGACCTGCCCTGCTTCTCATAACTGAAGGGATTCTGTTGCCCTACTTGTGCCAGGAGTTCTCCCTCAAACGAACTGCCATCTGCAGCTCGTATCCCTCTGCTGGACCCGCCCTGCTTCTCGAAACTGAAGTGGATATGTTGCCCTACTTGGGCCAGGAGTTCCCCTCAAATGAACTGTCATCTGTGACTCATATCCCTCTGCTGGACCTGCCCTGCTTCCTGTAAATGAAGGGGTTCTGTTACCCTTCTTGGGCCAGGAGTTCCCCCTCAAATGTACTGCCGTCTGTGGCTCATATTCTTCTGCTAGACCTGCACTGCTTCTCAAAACTAAAGGGGTTATGTTGCCCTACTTGGGCAACAAATTCTCCCTCAAATGAACTGCCATCTACAGCTTGTATCCCTCTGCGAGACCTGCCCTGCTTCTCTTAACTGAAGGGATTCTGTTGCCTTACTTGGCCAGGAGTTCTCCCTCAAACGAACTGCCATCTGCAGCTCGTATCCCTCTGCTGGACCTGCCCTGCTTCTTGAAACTGAAGGGGTTATGTTGCCCTACTTGGGCCAGAAGTTCTCCCTCTAATGAGCTGCCATCTGCAGCTCATATCTCTCTGCTGGACCTGCCCTGCTTCTCAAAACTGATGGGGTTATGTTGCCCTACTTGGGCCAGGAGTTCTCCCTCAAATGAACTGTCATCTGCAGCTCATATCCCTCTGCTGGACCTGCCCTGCTTCTCGTAACGGAAGGGGTTCTGTTGCCCTACTTGGGCCAGAAGTTCTCCCTCAAACAAACTGCCATCTGTGGCTCATATCCCTCTGCTGGACCTGCCCTGCTTCTCATAACTGAAGAGGTTCTGATGCCGTACTTGGGCCAGGAGTTCTCCTTCAAACAAAATGCCATCTGCAACTCATATCCCTATGCTGGACCTGCCCCGCTTCTCATAACTGAAGGGGTTCTGTTGCTCTGCATGGGCCAGGTGTTCTTCCTCAAATGAACTGCCCTCTGCTGCTTGTATCCCTCTATTGGACCTGCCCTGCTTCTCATAACTGAAGGTACGGAGCTGCTCGGACCTGTGTCCCTTTTGAATTTTTGGCACCTAAAGCAGGGTGGCTGATAAGTGGTGCAAACAAATTTAAAATGCAGAGATGTGCCCTGACTAGATCCCAGCCCTCTGCCTGCTGCCTCAATTCTACAGGCTCAGACAGAGAAATGCAGCTCCCAAGGCCAATTAAGCTGCTTAACTGGGACTGCCGTGCTGTACTGTGGACAGAACTCAAATTGTTTGGCCCTTGGCTGCCTTTCAGAACTTGAACTTTGCATTGTGTTTTTTTGCTAGAATTGTATGCACCCATTGGGTAACACTTTGTGTCTTACTATATTATTTTGCACCTAGCCACCGAAATGTTTAGTGAACTGTCAGTTTGCTTGTAGCAAATCACTCGTACCTTTACTGTTTACTTTTATGGCTAAGTCTCTGTTCTGATTCAAACTTTCTTTCTTTCACTGCTTGATGCTTGATTAATCCTGCTCTGTTTCCCAGCCCCTGCAATTTTCCTGTAGATTCCCATTCCTGTAGCTCTCTCTCTCTCTTCCCCTCCCTGTGTTTAAGTCAAGAGACCAGTCCTGCACATTTAATCTTTTATTTTTCATGTATCACCTCCCTGCTCTTTGTGCTGGCTTTTGTGTGTTAAAGCCCTCCCCTGTGGAGCTGCTTATAATTTTTTCTCTCTGTCACTTTTGTGTCTACTTTTCCATTTGCAAATTATACTGCAAAGTCACTAGAGGGCAACAACTCATGGAGGTTGCATTCCTCTTTCCACTGCTCTCCCCTAGTCCTGGGTCCTTCATACCTAAAGCAAATTACCTACACCCTAACAAACAATCAGTGGTGTGATCTGAATGTGTAAGCCAGTACACAATGGCCAAGTTCACAATACTGTGCATTCCATTCTGCCTAATGTTTCTATGTATTGCTGACCATTTCACAGCTGCATCCCTAACACACCCTCTGCAGCACAGTGAGGAGGTCCCACCACACAATCTCGATACTGAACCCTGGTCTGTGTATTTCACTCCTACTTGCCTGCCAAAACTTGGAGTTGTATACCTTGGTAGCTGGCTCACCAGAAGGCTGCAAATGTCCTCTATTCTTGCTAAAAATGTAAAGCAGCTACTTACCTCCTCTATCCAACCATTCCTACTACTTCTCCTGCTAGTAACCCTTGCGGGTGACGTTGAGTTAAATTCCAGACCCACCATACTTCCATCTGCCCCTAACCCCACAGCATCATTATACCAAATGCTGAAAGGGCTAAAAATTGCTTATTTACACATATGTAATCTCAGACCTAAGATGTCTGAACTAGAAGCCTGGATTAATCAATACACTCCTGACATCCTGGGCATCTCTGAGACATGGCTGAAACCATGCATTAAACAACATGAGGTTGCTATGCTTGGATAAAAATGTTTCAGGAAGGATCAACAGGGAAAAAGGGGTGGTGGTGTCCTCATGTATGCCAGGGAACACTTAGATGCTTTTGAAATACCTGTGTCTGAATGTGGACCTTCTGCTATTGAATCGATCTTCCTTTCCCTCACCCTTGGCACCATAAAAAAACTCATAGTAAATTGTGTATACATGTCCTCTAAGGTAGCAATCCCTGGCCTCCCCTCCTTCATAACCTCCCTTGCTAACCTCCCATGGCATGACCTCATACTTAGAGGTGACTTCAACATTGACTGGCTGCATTCTAACTCTTCCAAACTGACTGCCATCCTGGCTGACTCAAATCTTGTTCAAATGATTGGTGACCCTACTCGTAATAATACAAAGATGGCTAACCATACTTTACTTGACAGGGTGGTCAATAACTATGCCCCAAAGATAAAATTAGCGGAGGTCCTCTCAGATGGTATAAGTGACCACTCACCGACACTCTATGTATGGCGTAATAACTTCCCTAACTCCCCTCCTAAGATCATCACTGTTCAGGACATGTCCAGGTTTGACACAAACGACTTTGTCAATACCATCCACAAAACTGAATGGGATCCAATTAATACTCTGCTGGTGTTAACTTGGCACTAGACTATTTCATTGCAAAATTCATTAAGAGTGTTGATCAATACACCCCTTTAAAGAGTTGCCGAGTAAAAGATATTAAAGCACCATGGCTTACCAAGAAATTAAGGCAGCTCACGGTAAGACATGGAGGACTTATAAGGATAGTGGGCTGCCTACCAACTGGCAGACATATATAGGCAACTAAGTAACAGCTGCAAGAACTCAATCCAAAAAGCTAATCTACTCCACTTCAAGGGACTCCAGATTGAGCATCTTAATAATCCGAAAGAATTCTGGTGACAAGTTAACTCCCTTTTGAAGCGTAACACCTCCGACAGCCCCAGTTCCCTTGATGCCAGGGGATCTCTCTCACTGAGCCCCCATCCATCACCTCTGGCTTCAATGAGTTCTTCACCAATATGGATAGGTACACATTAGTATTTTCTAATTCATCCACTACCTCCCATCCTGATCCCCTGCCATCAGTCGACTCTGTGGACCATCCTGCCTTTTATCTAAAGCTTGAAACCCTTGCGGAGGTTCGCCATCTCCTCATGAACCTAAAAGGCTGACAGCTCACCTGGCCATGACACTCTAGAGCCTAAATTCCTTAAGTTGGAAGCTGATGCCCTAGCCTGCCCTGTGCGAGATTTATTTAATCGATCCTTCCTTACTAGCACCATTCCTGAAAAATGTAAAGTAGCAGTGGTTGTCCTCATCCACAAAGGAGGTCCCAACTCAACAGTGGACAGTTTCCAACCTATTTCAATACTTTGCCCTCTAGCAAAAAATACAAGAGCGGATAATCTATGACCACCTTCAGGATTACCTTGACCTCCACCATCTGCTCTCAACCTCTCAGCATGGGTGTAGGAAAAACCACAGTACACTTACAGCTGTAATTAAAGTCACCTCCAACATATTTCATGAGATGGACCATGGCCAAACCACTGGAGCAATTTTCACAGACTTGACCAATGGTTTTGACTTGATTAACCATGGCCTTCTATTACAACAACTGCATGTCCTTGGTCTCGATGCCATTGCTCTGTCCTGGACTCACAGTTACCTTTACGGCTGTACCCAAAAAGTAAAATGGTCAGGCTCCTAATCTGACCTGAGGCCCAATACCCATGGTGTGTTCCAGGGCTCCATATTGGGCCCATTACTTTTTCTTTATATATTAACCTCCCTAATAATTGCGGTGTGGCCTTTGTTCACCTATATGCAGACAATGCTGTCATATACCATTCTTCTTCTGATATTGTGTGGCTCAATTCAATACTAGCCTCTGATTTCCACACCCCTGAGGACTGGTTCCTTCAGAAGCAGCTTGTCCTTAATACTAAAAATAAAGAGCATGTTATTCTCCAACTCGTCTCTACCAACCTTCCCCCCTATTGCTATCCTCTCACGTACAGGGGATGCACTCATATTGGTCAGGTCCTTCAAATACTTGGGAGTCACCTTATATCCCTCACTTACCCTGGATGTGCATGTTACAGCCATCACTAAAACTATAAACCAAAAAATTGGTGTCCTCTTCCGCACTCATCCGTTCCTTACATTGACCTCATGTCACAAGATTGTGGATACCACACTCCTGCCCCTCCTTATGTATGGTGCTCCAGTACTACTCTCTGCTTCCACATCCATACTATTACACCTATCACAGGCTTACCATAGAGTTAGCAGGTTTGCTCTCAGGGCCAATGCTCGGCGCCATCACTGCGATGTCCTGTTTGCCCTAGGATGGCTATCCTATGAATTTAAATGATGCTATACCGCATTAAGCTTTATACATAAGTTTGTACATTGCTTCACTCCTCCTTGCCTTGCTGATATTGTTCAATGTTGTCTCCCTCAATGTCCCCTCAGATCTATCTCCTTGCCTCTTCTTTCAGTGCCAAACATAAAACTCTCCATGGATCAGAGATCATTTGCATTTTCTGCTGTGTCCCACTGGAACTCTCTACCTCCTTGTATACTGGTCTGCACCTCCCTCTCTCAATTTCAAAGGTCACTGCTGACTCACCTAACCTCTCCACCTTGCTCCTGCTTCCGCTGACTCCTAACCCCTGTTCACTTCTTGCATGATTCTCCTAGCAAAATGTCCCTCTCTGTCTCTCTCTCTCTCTCTCTCTCTCTCTCTCTCTCACACACTCTCTCTCTCTCTCTGTCTCTCTCTATCTCCTGCTCTCCAAGACAAAAAAAATAAATAATTATTTCTGAATGTATGTAAGGTTTTGCTGACTGTGCTTTAAATTGCTTATTTTTGCATAACTGAATGTAATTGATGTACCCTCTTACTGTATGACTTTTGACTGTGCTTTAGATTGCTTATTTTACATAACTGAATGTAATTGATGTACTCTTTTACTGTATGACTACTCGTTGTCTAATTTCTTATGTCAATGAATGCACTATTAATGTACTGCACTTCCTGCATCACCCCTGAAATAAGGACAGTCTTGTCTCAGAGGGCCTACCCGGTTACCAACATTCAATAAATAAATAAATAAATAAATAAAATAATCATTATAAAAAAGCAATTCAAATGTAACTCTACGTTCAATCCAAATGGATGCATAGTATGTAATCTAAAAATCCAATAGGACTTCCTTTGTGACAACTTCTTTTCCAAGTCTCTGCCATGAGGTCCCAAGCTAACTTTTTCAGTACCAATGTACCTCAGATTAGCTGGAGATCCATGATTTTTCTTTAAAAAATGTTTTGAAATGGAGTTGCTCAACACTAGATTCATAACAGCTGATTTGTGTTCACATATACATTCCTTACCTCTCCCAAACCCCTGACCAGGTTTAGATGTCCTCTGAGGCGGTGCGGCTTTTCAGAATCGCCACCGCCCACCTCTGCCTTGCTGCTGAAAACCAGAGGAAGCCCTAAGGGAAGGGTACGTTCTCCTGAACTCCGCTGCTATTTTTAAGTTAAGGTGCTCTTCTGTCTGGTGGCTCCTGATTGGCTGCATCTCAGGACCAAAGTAGCCTGATTGGTACTGCCGCAAGCCTGCATGCTCGTTCCTAGGTCTCCCTTTCGAAATGACTTGTGTACTTAATTGCCTACTGTTTTGAATATTTAACCTCTGCTTATGTTTTATTTGCTGGTATTCTAATGGAATGTTTAACTGTACTGTAGCTGCCTATGTTTTACTTTGTGTAATCATTTATTGGGACTGTGTCACATAAGACCACATTCCAACTGATTGTGTCTGGCTGGTAATTCTGTTCCTGAAACTTCACCTCTTTGCTTATTTAGCCTATCCCTGTGAGTCTTTCTTTTCTCTGTTGCTACCTGATGCTTTAATTGTCCTGGCCCACATGTACTGCACCTAATTTCTCCACATATTCCTTCCTGAGGACTTAACTTGCAATTTGGCTTTGGTTTTGCTACCCCCCCACCGTGGATGGCGCCTGTCCTCATTACCTGTCTAATACTATCCTTTTGTTTAATTTTTAACCCAGCCCCCCAATCAAGCTGCCCTTTTGTCTTTCTTGCCTTACCTGTCACTACCAATCTTACACTGCCCCAGCCTCCTTCATCACCTCCACCCCCTTCCTCGCTAGCTAAACTAATCTTTCTCCCTCTCTCTTCCCACAGCTCCCAACCCCCTGACCAGGTTTAGATGTCCACTGAGGCAGTCTAACTCTTCTGAATTGCCACTGCCTGCCTCTGCCTTGTTGCTGAAAACTGGAGGAGCCCTACAGGAAGGTACAGTCTCCTGAACTCCACTGCTGTTTTTAAGTTAAGGCACTCTCCTGCCTGGTGGCTCCTGATTGGCTACATCTCAGGACAGAAGTAGCCTGATTGATACTGCCACAAGCCTGCACGCTTATTCCTAGGTCTCCCTTTCTAAGTGACTTGTGTGTCTAATTGCCTACTATTTTGTCCCACCTGCCCTCCCTGGTCCTGACCTCTATTAAATACAGTTAAGCCCCGCCCTCAGCTCACACTTCCCTCAGCCATTGGCCCTCCCTGTCAACTTCTCCCCTACTCTTAAAGGGCTACGCTAACTTGAACGCTGCTTCAAATTTCTATTTTTTAAGTGCCTGATTAACCAAAGATGCTACCTGCCAACCTCCTACTGGGCTTGATCTCCCTCATGGGTCTACTATCCTGAGCTGCCCCCAAAGGGGAGCATAACCCCTGCTTGTCCTTGTGATGGAATTATAACAGTTCACTATTAGTTTATGGGTCCTACACAAGCAACTTTAACCCGAATCCTAATCAGGAACCCTCTCCTGGTTTACACAACTTCTGGGTGCTCTTACAATTCTCTAGTAATGACTATTTGTTCCTTAACCCTACAATACTTGTAACATACACACTACACCAGGACAGTAAAAAAACATCAAAAAGGAAGACACAGTTACTCCAAAGGAAATACCTAAAAGCCTTTCTTAAATGCCTAATACTACTGATACTACTTGTCTTGGGCAATATTCACCTCAACCCAGGACCTCTTCAGCTGATGTCAAAGAAGTCCAATAGTTCTGCTACTCTATCCTTGGCTAGTTTAAATATCTGTAGCCTCCTTCTGAAACATGATACCCTCACTGCCCGGATCTCCCAACACAACCCCAACGTACTATCGGTCCTTGAATCATGGCTGTCCTCAAAGATTCCTGACTCTGCTATTGCCACCCCTGGATACATAGTTTTCAGACAAGACAGACTGCCTAAGAAAGGTGGGGGCTGTGCTCTCTACCTATAGGAGTAACTCACTGGACATGTACTAACCCTACCCAGCACTGGGAGTGACATTCAGATACTGGCCATCAAGGTGCTGCTGGGCGCCCACAATAAGGCACTGACCATTGCGTCAGTATATATTCACCCAAGCTGACTAATCAGGGTCTTCCCTTCCTCCTTGACTGCATTAACTCCTTAGGGTGATGCACTGAATTAATTATGCTTGGTGACTTTAATGTAAACTGGCTAACACCCAGTGCTAGCAACTATAAGGATGCCATAGCAACTGCCAACTTTGCACAAATGGTACAGTCACCCACCAGGATAAACTATAGGACTGGGACCTCCTCTGTCCTGAACTGGGTTCTTACTAATTGACCTGAACACATCCTTAAAACTGAAGTAATCCCAGACACTATAAGCAACCATTCTCCAGTAGTCACCCTGTGGTCTAACAAATTCAACAAACCCTCACCTAAAATTATTGTCAGTAGAACTTTACTTCCTGGCTGATTAGGCCCATTAAAAATGTACGTGCAATCACTCGACTGGTCTCCAGTCTATGATGCCCAGGATGTTGACTCAGCCCTTGAATTCTTTATTACCACCTTTAACTCTGCATGTGATGTACATGCTCCATTCAAGAAAAGAAAGATGAGGTGATCAATAAACCTTTGGGTGACCCATGAACTTCTTGAGCTGATTAAATCCGATGATCAGCTTTGGTACTGAACTAAGGCATCTAACACACTAGGGAATACTCAAGCCTACAAATCAGCATGGAATGCATACACAAGAGCGATCTGCCAGGTGAAAGCCAACTACTACAGGAAAGCCCTTGCAAACACCTGGAATGATAGGAGGAGTTCTGGGACAACCTCTCTAAGGTAACTGGTAAAACCCCCCAAATTATCCTTGCAATGTTCAACATCAAGGGTACTATCACCTTGGATAAAGTAACCATTGCCAAAGCCTTTAACACCACATTTTCTGACCTCAGTCATGTGCTCCCAACTAACTTCTTTGATCCAACACCTACAGTTACCTGTCCTAAAATCGCACATGCTGCTCAGCATCATCCCCCATTTTATTTTAAGGCAATCTCAGAAGGGACAACCAGAAAACACCTACTCAAAGTACTCAGAAAGGTTAGACACAGTGGTGACTCCCTTGATTTGAAACTCATCACCCTCACCATTGATGAACTTCTACCATCCCTTATTAAAATTCTTAACTGCACTCTTATGCTCTCACAATTCCCAAGTAAGTAAATGGAAGGCTGCTGTTGTGATCCCAATCCACAAAAGTGGTGACAAGATGCTTGTAAGCAACTACACGCCAATCTCCATCCCACCCCCGCTCTCCAAGGCTTTGGAAAGGTTAGTCGCTGAACAACTCATTGACTACCTGGAAAAATACAACCTTCAATGTCCACAGCAACATGGTTTTCATAAGGGGAACAGCACCAACACTGCACTCCTTGACTTCACTTCCTTCATCTACCAGGCACTTGACCATAACCAGCTGGTCGGTGCCACCTATATTGATTTGACAAAGGCGTTTAATACTGTCAGTCACTCCCTACTAACTGAACAAATATCACATCTAGGACTTTCATCCGATGCCACTAGTTGGTTTCACAGCTACCTTAGTGACCGCTCTCAGCAGGTCAGAATTGGAGATTCTGTCTTGACCTCCCTCCCTGTCCAGTCGGGCATCCCCTAAGGTTCCATCCTTTGCCCTTTCCTCTTCAGCATCTTCATAAGCAACCTCCCTGCCACCTGCCATGACCGAATTCTACTGTATGCAGATTATGCAGTCATTTTCTTGAGTCACTCTGACCCATATCTCCTACAGCAGCAACTACAGCAAAAGTTTCTCAGAAGCTAAAACATGGTTCAGATCATGCAGGCTTATCCTAAACTACTCTAAAACAAAATCAGTGCTGTTTCATGGAACTCACAGCAAGCACAAACTCCAAAAACTACAAATCTACAATAGCAGTAGCACTGCGTTCGAACAGGATGACCAGTTCAAATACCTGGGAATGACCCTTGACTGCACTCTATCATACTCCACGCATATACATACTGTAACATTGCAAAAGGTGTGAATACTCGCATAGTTCTGTTCTATAGACATAGGCACTGTTTGATGATTGAAGCCTTAAAACTTGCTATCCAGAGCTCAATTACCTCATTAATTGACTATGGTCTTCTAATTTATGGATCAGCTACTGACAGTGCCCGCCATCGAATAGCCCTAGCCCTAAACAAGGCTTGCCAGCTCCTTACCTCAGCCGCTCGACTCACACACACTTGTGATATCTATGAGCAGGCTGATTGGCTACAGCTGCATAGCAGAATAAAGTACCAGACCTGCTTACTTGCCAAAAAGACTTTGCTGGGCCTCCTTCCTCCAGAGGTTCAGTTTTCACTCTCCCCTCACTGTGCCACACACCCTACCAGGAGTTCTATAATCTCTAGCCTTCCCTATTCCACACTGCCAGACTACACCAGGTCAGTGCTCTTACAAAGTTAGGGCTTCTAACTGGTTCAGTTCACTCCCAGTGGCTATCACTAGCACATTGAATCTCAACTCCTTTAAGCATAAACTACGACAGCACTTGGTGGGTAGTTTCCCCTGTGACTGCTTCTCTTAAATTCCCTGTCTGCATTCCTGTCCTCTCCTTTACTAATGCACTCTCTCCACATCCCTCTCCCTCCATTATCTCTTTGCAATACCCCCATGCCAGCCCTCATTAGCCTCTCCCTGCCCCTCCCTTTTTCATTCCTCCCCCTCACCTTTCTCTCTCTTTCACCTGTGCCCCTCCCTCCACAAATACTCTCCATCCCACCTATTTCTCATTTCTCTCTCCTCTCTCCCCTTGCCTGCCCCAAATCCTTTGCCTTTCCCCTCACCCTTCCTATTTACCACCTACCCACCTTACATCTTACCCTTCCCCCTCCTCTTCCTTACCACCTACCCCTCTTACTCCTATCCCCCCCAATCTTGCCTGTCTCCTGCTACTGTGTCCCTTCCCTTAGCTATGTCATCTCCCCTCATGCATTTGCAAGGATCATTAATTTCACACGTAACCACCTCTGGCACTCTTTGTACATTGACTAGTATATTGTTCAGTTGCTTACTTACTCATTGATTCTGCAAAAAGCCTTTGGGAACTCTGTACTGAAGTGAATCTGTAATTGCATTACCTGTCATTAACTTGACTGTCTTGTCTTAGTCTGGACAAAGCCTCTGGCAGCTCATGTATTTGTGCATTACTGTAATTGCTTTAACTGTTCTTAATTTGCCTATCTTGTTCCAACCTGACCAGTGTTCCTGACGTGGAACCTTTGTAAAAGAGCACTGTCTGCTCAAAGGTGCTATCCGAAAACCTAAATAAATAAATAAAATAAATAACTGCCACTTAGTTTGACTAACATAGCCCAGGCCATAAGGACAGGTAAACAAATAAATCACAGAGGTTGTAAAGCGATTAATAAAATAATTACTGTAATCTGGAACTGTTTGCCAGTTCTCAGATGTTTGAAGTTGGAGGAATCACAAGTGTCATGTACTAAAATTTGAACAGTGGCCAGATTTGAAATTGCCTTTTGGGGGGGCAGCCACATGTGACTTGGGTCTATAGGCTTATATCAGCTATGCACCAATTTGTCTTTATTATTTCTCCCCATCCTAAAAGTAACCCTCAACTTCTGTTGTTGAGTGCCTTGAAATGCTGGATCACAACTCACAATATGGCAGTGTTTCTGCACAATATCTGCTACACAGTTAACCTAATTATAGTAAGTCATGACAAAAGTTGTTGGTTGTCCTGTTTTGTTTTTCAACCTCTTTAGGTATTAACAGGCAATTCTTATCAGTGTTGATAGCTCATTCAAGACCTTTATATATACTCTTTGAGGTATATCTCCTTTCCAGAAAACATTTTGTCATAATATCAGATTGCTTTCTAAACTCAGCTTCCATACTCCACAGCCTCCTAGCCTGCAGCATTTGTTCAACTGGTGTATTTTTAGTTAAATTCTTTTGATGACCATTTATGAAATGGAGTAAGCTGTTTCTCTCCATGGCTTTCCAAAAAATAATAGTTTACAATTTATTGTCATGCTTGAACATACATAAATCAAAAGAATCAGCTCGAGTAACACTGCTAACCATGGCAAATTTCAAATTCGCATCAGTGCTATTTATATAATTCACAAATTGTTCAAGGTCCTCAGATGTACCCTCCCACTGTATCAGACAGTTGTCAATATAATGATGACATAAAAGTGCATTCTGCTGGAATAAAATGTTATTATAAACAACATACAAATTTGCAAAACCTAGTGCAAACATTATTCCCATCACAGTAACATAGAAACATAGAAAAATAGAAGCTGACGGCAAATAAGGAGCGCAAGGCCCATCCAGTCTGCTCATTTCTTTTTCTACCTTACAGTATGAATGTGCCATTGGCCTTTGCACTCTCAATGGCCTACCTAGTCATACTCATCTGTATCCTTATGCCTATCCCATGCCTGTTTGAAGCCTTGCACTGTATTCATATCCACCGCTTCCTGAGGTAGGCCAATCCATTCATCCACCACCCTTTCTGTGAAAAACAGCTACCTCATATTACCCATTAATCAGCCTCCCTCTAATCTCAAGCTGCATCCCCTTGTCCTGCTATTTTTCTTATATTGAAACATGTTAGACTCTTTCACCTTGTTAATGCCCTTAAGGTGTTTGAATGTTTCAATCCTATCACCTCTCTCCCTCCTTTGCTCTAGGGTATACATATTGAGCTCAGTTAATCTGTCCTCATATGTTTTCTGATGCAGTCCCTGCACCATTTTGGTTGCCCTTCTCTGGACTGCCTCAATTTGGTTAATGTCTTTGTGAAGGTGTGGCCTCCAGCACTGCACACAGTACTCCAGATGGGGCCTAACCAGTGTCTTGTAAAGAGGGATTATTACCTCCCTCTTCCCACTTATGATACCCCTACTAATACACCCCAACATACCTCTAGCCTTATCTACTGCTTTAGTGGTCTGCTTGGATGATTTCAGGTTATCAGTGATGATGATGCCCAAGTCTCTTTCTTCCCTTGTGACTACCAGCAACTCCCCTCCCAGCTTATAGGTGGCTTCAGAGTTTCCCTTCCCTATGTGCATGATCTTGTACTTCTTTGCGTTAAACCCCAGATGCCACTCTTCCGACCATTTTGCTAGTTTATCCAGATCTCATCTCATTCTGCCCACCTCATCTGGATCATCTACTCTGTTGCAGATTTTGGTGTCATCTGCCAACAGACAAACCTCACCCTCCAGTCCATCTGCAATATCACTGATGAAGATATTGAAGAGGACTGGCCCCAGGACTGATCCCTGAGGTACCCACTTGTGACTTACATCTCTTCTGACTATATACCGTTTACCACCACTCTCTGTTTTCTGCCTGTCAACCAGTTTGCCACCCAGTTGACCAACGTCTGACCCACTCAGAGCCTACCCAGCTTATTAATCAATCTTCTATGTGGAACAGTTTCGAAAGCTTTGCTGAAGTCAAGGTAGGTGACATCAGCTGCTCCCCCTTGGTCCACTACTCTGGTTACCGAGTCAAAGAAATCTATGAGATTAGTTTGACAGGACCTTCCTTTTGTAAACCCATGCTGTCTTGGATCCTGTGCTCCTATGGATTCTAGGTGTTGCACTATCCTTTCCATAAGGAGTGTCTCCATAATCTTGCCCGCTACTGAGGTAAGACTGACTGGTCTGTTGTTCCCAGCTTCCTCCCTGCTACCAATCTTGTGGAGCAGGATCACATGAGCCCTTCTCCAGTCTTCTGGGACCTCTCCGGTGCTCAGAAATTCACTAAACAGTTCTGATAATGGCTGTGCTAGTTCCACCCTTTGCTCCTTTAGTACCCTGGGATGTATGCCATCAGGTCCCATTGCCTTGTCCACCCTGAGCTTATCAAGCTCTTGTAGGACCCTTTCTTTTGTGAAGGGACTAGTGCACATCTCCTTCCCTCCCCCCTGTGTCCATGGTGCTGAGCTGTGGGCCCTACCTTACCTTCTCTTCAGTAAATATGAGCAGAAGTATCTATTTAGGATAGATGCTTTTACGTGGTCCTCCTCCTCACATGCCCCTTATCCCCTTTGATCTTAGTATATCTCCTCTGACTTTCTCCTTTCACTAATGTATCTAGAGAAAGTCTTGTCACCTTCTTTTACTGTTCATGCTACTGTTTCCTCAGTTTGGGCATTTGCCTGCCTTACTGCTTTCCCTGCTTCCCTTAGGGAAGTTTGGTATGCCTCCCTATCTTCATCCTACTGTGTTCCCTTATATTTCCTGAAGGCCAGCCTTTTGGCTTTGACCTTTTCTGCTACTGTGTTTGAGAGCCAAAGTGGTTTCCTTCTTCTTTTGCACTTCCTTTTCTCACTAAAATAATGGGATGTTGCTTCAAGTATTGCGTCTTTAATGCTTGCCCACTTTGCCTGTACCCCCTCACCTGTATTTCTTTTTGCCAGGGCTAGCTTAACTCTGTTGGCCATTTTATCAAAGTCAGCTCCTCTGAAGTCCCATATTTTTGCCTTGGAATGGGATGATTTTGTTCTAGTGGCCAAATTGAACCATACCACGTGATGGTCACTGGCACCCAGGTGACTTTCTACCTGGATTGCTGTGATCCTTTCCCTGTTAGTCAGTACTAGATCTAGGATAGCCCTGTCTTTTGTGGGTTGTTGTACCAGTTGTTTGAGGCCCTCCCCCTGCAGGGAATCCACCATGTGTCTAGTTCTGGCAGATGTCCCTACTGGTATTTACCAATCTGTATCTGGCATGTTGAAGTCTCCCATTATCGGAACCTCCCCTTTAGCTATCATGTTTTGTACATCTTCTAACAGTAATGTGTCTACGTCCTCCCCCTGGTCTGGAGGCCTGTACACAACCTCATTTCTTATGGCTATCCCATTTCCTGCTTCTAGGGTGACCCACAGTTCTTCTGGCTCCTTATGTGTATTCTGAATTTCTGTAGCTTTGATATTTTCATTGACATAAAGGGCCACTCCACTCCCCCCTTTTGCACCTTGGTCTCTTCTGAACAGTACATAGCCAGGTACTGAAGTCTCCCAAGTGTGGTTTACTGGTAAACTGTGTCTCGCTAATGGCTACTATGTCCAGTTTAGCCTCTGTCATTATTGCCTGCAGGTCTGGGATCTTGTTTACCAGACTGCGAGCATTTGTGTATATGATTTTCCATTGGCCAGATTTCAGTGTGTTAGTTGTTGGGTGAGGTCAGGCATTTCCCCTGTGCATCATATGGGGAGCTGGACCTTTTTCTTTACCTGGTGATGCAAATGAACTACAAACATGCTGAACTCCTGTTTGACCACTAGCTGAGGGGGTAGGGGTGTTCTTCCCATTCAACGTATGAGGTGCTGCACCCCTCTCCCCATTTGCTAATTTAAATATTCTGCAAAGATGTCAAACTTCTGCCCCAATGCACTGCCTCCCTCCTTAATCAGATGCAGTCCATCAAATTTAAAGAAATTTAGCTCCCAAAACTGTTGCCAGTTCCCTACAAATTTGTGTCCTTTTTCCTGGTGCCAGCCCTTGGCCACATGTTTAGCTCCCCTATCTCCCCTTCTCTGACCTTCCATCCATCTGTCCCCCTCTCCCAGACTGGCAGGATCTCATAGAAGGAGTTGCCAGATGAAATGGAAGATAGTTTGTTCCCCAGACTGGTCAGGTGTTCCTTGGTCTCCACAACTGACCGGTTGGCGAGATCATTAGTCCTTATGTGTACCAGGATGTCAATGTTTTCTCCTGCTTCCTGAACAATTTTAGCAATGTGGTCATTGTCTCTCCATGCTGATGTACCTGGGAGACATCTGACCATTACCCCTGGCTACATACATGAGATACATATCAACTCCCAGAATCATGGAGTCTCCCATGATCAGAAGTTTTTTGGATTTCCTTTTTGCTTTTTTTGGTTTGGTTCCTGTTTTGGATGAGTTTTGTTGCACTAGCTCCTGTGCTGCAGTGTCTTGCTCTGCAGTGTCCTCTGCCCCCTTGTTTGATTCGGAGATAGGGGCAGATACCTGTTTGTAGTTTTTATATGGTTTGTGGAGGTGATATGTTGGAGAGCACCGAGTGATTCAGCACCCGATTTGCCCCTCCTAACCACCTGCCAACCTCCCAGACCAACTACCCTCTGCGGTTGAGGTGCTTCTGTTGGATGTTTGGGAAATGGCGGGTGATTCTTATAATATATTTCCTCTTGAATATGCAATTTGAGGTGCGCAATCTCTGCCCATGCTGCCTGGAGCTGAGCCCTTAGATCTCCAATGGCCAAGCATGTAAGACAGTGTCCTAAATCCTGTAAAACTGCCCTTCTAAAAAGTGTTCCACAGTACTTGCAGTTAATAATATCCATTCCAGATAAGTTGCTGGGTTTATAACCTGGTCAGAGTAATTAGAAGGAAGAAAATGAAAGCAAAAGTTTGATTTTGTGTTTTGTTTGTTTGTTTCCAATCTCCTGCTTTGCTACAGAAAATGTCACGACTGTGCTACCCTATAAAAGGCATGTAGTGTGGGGTGGTTGGGGATGGGGGCGGGTGGCTGGGCTCTACCCCTGCCAAAAAAGAACCACGGATGAAAGAACAAGGAGGTAAGAGCAGAAACAATCATGGATGAAAGAAACAAGTTCCTTCACACTGCATCTAAAATCTACCCTTGTACGTAAAATAATTGGACTGAAGCACCATATCTGCTATCTTCACTAAAAAATCTGTACTGGGTTCATAAGGACCATTCCGAGTATTTAAATAAAATTCCATAGCCTCCAGCCTGACCTTGAGTGGAATGTTGGAATAAAGGCTTTCAATATCCATAGTTACTAAATTTGTCATAGCCGAAACCTGAACATCTGAGAATGCTCCAATAACATCATTACTACCCAGCAAATATGCTGGTAATGTGGCAATAAGTAGTCACAAAAAGCAATCAACAAATTGTGAAAATGGTTCCATAGAGGACCCAATACTAGAAACAATAGGTCTTCCCAGTAGAATAACTGGATTCTTTTGTATTTAGGTAATAAATACATGCAAGGTTTTAACGGGTGTTCTACCATTAAATATTCACATTCTTGTTCTTTCAACTAACAATCTACTTTACCTTGATCAATAAAGGTCATGGCCAATTTTTGGTAGTGTCTGTGGAGTCACTCACAATCCTCTGATAATAGTCTGAATTAAGTTGTCTTTCCATTTCAGCCTCATATTTGTCAGTTCCCTAAATGGCAGTATAGCCACATTTGTCTGTTGGTTTAATCACTGAGGGATCATCCTGCAATTCATGCAATCCTATGCATTCACTCCTCTTTGAATTACAGTATTGTCATTTATTTTTCATTGATTTAATCAGAGTGTCCAAGCCTTTATCCTCTAAAGCAGAAAAAGTATTAACTGTAAAATTGCAAAGACTGGGAGGGCAAAAGGTCAACTTCTTCCTAAGAGTCTGAGTCTTAGGATGTGCAATCATAGATCTAGTGTCTGCCATTATCAATGTATCTGCTGGCAACATAGTGCCATTTAAACCATCGCTATTGTCCTGTCTGCGGTCTATGTTTTGAGGATGGGAGAAAAAGCATTTGAGATGTAGTTGTCTACAAAATGTATGCAAATCAACATGTAATTCCCAACAATTGGAAATCTGCCATAGTTACACCAGTGCACAAAGGGGGGGACAAAACCTCAACAGGAAACTATCGACCAATATCAATACTCCCTCCCCTCTCCAAAGCACTTGAACGAATAGTGGCAGACCAACTCTCTGACTACCTGGACAAATACAATCTACTCTGTAATCAACAGCACGGCTTTAGGAAAGGACATAGTACAACAACAGCCTCATTGATTTCTCTGGAAGTCCACTCAGCCCTGGACAAAGGGTGCCAAACAGGTGCAGTCTTTATCGATCTTACAAAAGCTTTCAACACAGTCCATCATGGCCTACTTACCTCCCTACTTTCTAGCCTAGGCCTGGCGAAGGTCCTTGTGCTTGGTAAAAGTTACCTGTTCAATCGGTCACAGGCTGTAAAATCTCTAATGAACTCTCCGACTCAAACCAGTTCTCTCGGGTGTACCACAGGATCAATTCTTGGACCGCTCCTCTTTAGCCTGTTCCTTAACTCCCTCCCAAATATCTGCCAGGAGAAAATAATCTTATACGCTTGATGATGCTGTAATTCTCTTCCGCAAGGATCCAACTCCCTACAGAAAAGCCTGCAACTTGCTTTCTCTAATGTTGAAAGGTGGTTCCTGGATAGTAAACTTGTGCTAAACCACAATAAACAAAAGCCATGCTCTTCTCCAATCACCAAAACAAAATAGGCATACTCCACTCATCATACAAACCTTTATGGAATTACACTGGACCAAGTAAATACTTTCAAATACCTTGGCATCACTTTTGACCAAGGGCTCACCTTGCAACCCACATTGACAACACTGCGAAACAGTGAACCAACGCCTTTGGAATACTATTCCAGAACCGCTAATTTCTAAATCAAGCGGCATTGAGAATAGCTATACAGAGTTCCATAATCTGAATCATTGATATGGCCTTATTATTTATGGCTCCAGCTACTTCCACTGCTCTAAGCATGTATCTCAATCACTCTAAATAAGGCTCTGCCGGCTCCCTCACGGGACTCAAAGACTGACTCACACGTGATCTGTACTATGAATCAGGCTGGTTGAACCTATCAAATCGTCCTATTTATCTCACCTGCACAATGGCAAAAAATCTATCTTGGGACTGACTCCATTATGTATTCAAAACCTACTCCGACTGAATCCTGGCTCACGACCCTCCACCAGATCTGAATGCCAACCTTTCCTGGTTCCAGGATGCCAGACTGCACAGGGACAAAGATCTTTCACATACAGGGCCCCGACATGGTTCAATGCGCTTAGTCCACCTACTCTATCCTCAACCTCGCTTGAAGCTTCAAATCCATGCTCTATGCCCACCTCACCACCACTAGCAACTGTGATCATGCCTAGATTAAGACTACTACTCCTCATGTCCATCCTCACATCTGAGGCCCTTCCTTCCTGACTAATGAACCCTCTGGTACCGCTACTACTTCCTGTCTCCCACCCAAACTCACTCCCTTTTTCCCTGTCCCTCTCACTTACTCTCCCACTCACCACCTTTCCCTCCTCTCTAGCCTCCTTTGGTGCCAATGATCACCCTCTCCTGGAAGTTTCCTTAACCTCAGATTGTCTACTGGCTTGAACTTGTTATAGCTTGTTTTTCTATGAAATTTAAAAACGTTACTGCCTTAAACTGTTAATAGCAAATTTATGATGTAACTTTCCTGTCTGGTTTTACCTGTAATGTGTATCGTGCTTTGTTAAATGTTCTTTGTGACATGGAACCTTTGTAAAAGAGCCCTGGCTCAAAGGTATTAATTCCTAGACTAATAAACTAAACTAATTGGAAGAGGCTAACTGATTTTGATAGTACGAAGGAAAGGCCTTTCTGAAGCACTGGTATTTGCTCATCTGAAAGTATCTTTTAAGTAAGATTTATGACCACCTTTTTTTCTGGCATGTTGACCTTCTCAGTGGTTGCGACTGCGATTGCCAATAACCTCTGATTCTCCCTCTGTCATTTCATCTTTTCTTTCCCCCTCCGTGTCCTCTTTCTTCTCAACTGGAGTGGTATTGGGGCTGTTGATTCAGTTGTTGGGGTGAGTTCTGCTCCCCCAGCCACTAAAATAAACCTCCTTCTGACTTCTGTTGGTCTCCTCCTCACTTTCAGAAGAGGACTCAAAATTAGGGATTCTAAATTGCTGTGTATCTTTGCTTTTAAAAGGCTCCCACCTAGAATTACATTGCCATTTTTTAAACATTCCCTTGTGCATAATCTCTCATGTTTCTGAAGTTCATATTCAATCAATCAATCAATATTTTATTCATCAATAAAGTATGAATGAATGGGATACTTAGTTGAGAAGAGCTCGTTTTCAATGCCTGAGGTCTTTCTGGAATTTAATTACATTAGTTGCAATTTTTGAAAGACGCTGCTGAGCATCACTATTGGGCACATTTTTACATATCTCAGCTTCCACTTTAGTTATCTCTGCCATGGTGTCTATATAGTCATATATAGCCTTCTTAATGCCAATATTAAATCACTGGAAGCTTTATTCAATGTCTGTTACTATTCCCTTATCAAAATCGTATCATCTAGGCCATAGGCTGGTGGCTTCTGGATTCTCAGACCATGAGACAGAGACTTGGCAAAGAACTTGTCTCATAGGGAGTCCTATTGGATTATTACATTATAGACTATGCATCCATTTTGGCCTAATGAAGAGTTACTTTTGAATTGCTCTTTATAATGATTATGCTTTGGTATTCATAAAACTCACTCATTTTATTACAGTAATTGAGGTATGCTGTGCTATTTTCTTTCTTTCCTTTTTTTATTTATTTGGTATTTTCAGACTCACTTCTTTTATTAATTTTCTAGATTTAGTGCCTTTATAATAATAATAATAATAATAATAATACAATTTATTTAAGTGCCTTTCAAGATTCCAAGGCGCTGTACAGTATTAGTACAGATAAAAACATATACAAATACACATAATATAAAATCACAATAAAACTGGAAATGCCTTTCCCCATAAAAAAGTCTTTAGGGCCTGCTTAAAACACCCCACCATCCTGCACTCCCAGATCTCATGGGGCAGAGAATTCGAGAGGGTAGGTGCCACAAATCCAAAGGCACACACACCAGATGACTTCAAATTAACCCTCAGAATCTCCAGCAACCCCTTGTCAGCTGAGCGGAGCTGTCGCAAAGGAGTGTAAGGGACCAGGAGCTCTTTCAAGTAATCAGGACCCTGTCCGTGTAGGGCTTTGTAAGTCAGTAGACCTACTTTAAAGGTGATCTGCCACTGTATTGGCAGCCAGTGCAGAGTGTGCAGCACAGGGATGATATGAGATCTTCTAGATGCCCAGTCAACAAATGTGCTGCTGCATTCTGCACTAGCTGCAGACGGCGGATATCAACCCCAGGAAGCCCTAGATAAAGGGAGGTGCAGTAATCAAGGCACAATGTCACAAAGGCATGGACCAAGACAGGCAGGTCACTGGGTGGAACAAGGTGCCTAATCCTGGCAATGTTCCTAAGATGGAAAAAGGCTAGCTTGATGACTGCTGACACCTGATGTCGAACAGTCAGACCATCGTCAAGCTCCACTCCCAGGTTACGCACCAGTTCAGAGGTGAGAATCTGTGCCTCCCCAGAACTAAACTGGAAGGGAGCCCAGTCCTCAATCCCTCTACCCTATGACTTGGGTCCACAACCAAAACCTCAGTCTTTCCTGGGTTCAACTTTAGACCACTGGAATTCATCCAGTCTTGGATTTCTGCGAGGCAGTTATTCAGTACCAAGATAGCACCAACCTGGTCAGGTGCAAAAGACAGGTAGAGCTGGGTATCATCAGCATAGCAGTGAAACCTCAGCTCATACTGTCTTACAATGTCTCCGAGGGGTAGCATTTATACTGTGAATAACATAGGGGACAGCACTGAGCCCTGAGGCACCCCGCATGGTAAAGAGAAGGCCTGGGATGAAAACAAACCCGAGACCACTCTCTGCATTCTCCCTGCGAAGAAAGATGAAAACCATCTGAGGACTGTACCCGACAGCCCACAATCTCTCACCATCAGGAGATCATTGAGCACCTGAACCAGAGCAGTCTCAGTACTATGCCTCTTATGAAACCAGATTGGAGAGGTTCGTATAAACTATGGATGGTTAAATGGTTATCCAATTGAGCAGCCACAACTTTCTCAATAACCTTCCCCACAAAATGGAGGTTAGAGATAGGCCTGTAGTTTGCTAGGTTCTCCGGGTCTAAAGAAGATTTTTTCAGAAGGGGGATCACCACACCCTCCTTCAGGGAGCTAGGGAACTCACCCATACCTAAATAGCACTGGACAATCTGAGCTAAGACTGGGCCAATGATCTCACTACAACCCAAAATCAGGGAAGTAGGGCCAGGGTCTAAACTACAGCATATGGGATGCATCTCCTGGACAATCCTCATAATGTCTACGAAATCCAGCAGGTCAAAGGTACTCCAGGAAACTCTGGAATCTGTGACAATGCACCGATTAACAGCAACCCCCTTAGAGCGAAGTTGACGGCACTCCCTCCTGATGTCGTCAACCTTATTTGCAAAGAAGCGAGCGATCTCATCACAATCAGTTTGTGTAAAAACTCGACGGGGCTGCCGACAGGCTGGGTTGCACAGCCTGTCAACAGTTCTGAAGAGTTGAGCCAGTCAGTTCCGTGTGACAGAAATTTCCCTGGACAGGAATTCTGCCTTCTTATAGGAAATTTCTGTTCGGTAGAGTTTATAATGCTCTAGCAAAATGCAGTGGTCGGCATCAGTGGCAGTCTTCCTCCAATGACGCTCTAACCTATGCCCCAATTTCCGCAACTCTCTCAGAGCCCCATAAAACCATGGGGCTGCAGGGTGACGCAGAAGGGGGCAAACTGAGACAGGAGCAATCTGATCAAGGGATGAAGATAGGGACCCATTATAGGCCACTACCAACTGCTCAGAATCAGTGCAAGACTCATCCAACAAAGAGAGGTCAATAACCGCCATCAGGTCTTCAGGAACCACATCCCACAAAAGGCGGTACCTGACCAACTCCACAGTAGCCGACCTACCCAGGGAGGCCTCAAAATTGAACCCAACTGAGTAATGATCAGACCAACTGACTGGTTCCACCACTAAATCGGAGGCCTCGATCTCCAGGAAGAAGACCATGTCAAGAGAATGACCTCCCTTGTGTGTAGCTGAGGAAACAACCTGTGTAAAGCCCAGAGATGTTATCACCTGGAGGAAATGTTGACCAAAAAGCGAAGATTCATCATCGACTCTGGCACTGAAGTCACCCAGAACCATCAGTTTGGGTGACTCCAATGCCATGTCGGCAGCGAAATCTGCTATTTCCTGCAGGAATAGCTTCTCATCACCTGGCGGATGATAGATGAGGGTGATCCTGCACCCGACACCAGCTACCACAGTACACTCAAATGACCTGGCCTCCTCAACTGGTACACCAGTTAGGCCCAATTCGGTCTAGAAACAGACGGCTACCCCCCCGCGGTCCAATCTCGGGCGATGTACAACCAAGTACCCGCTGGAAACAGCGGCCTCTAAAAAAGGGGCCGCATTCCCATCCAACCAGGTCTCGGTAATGCAAACCAAAGTTAGCAACAAAGTCTGAAATAAGACCAGTCTTGTTGTAGACAGATCTGGCATTGCATAACAGCGCCCAAGTTGGACGAGGTTGGCAAGCTGTCCCAACTACTTGCCCTCCCAAACTGGAGGTGCCCTTGGGTATGGGAACCAGAATGGAATCACCATGTTCCTGGTACCATTTCACCCCAGGGCATCATCTGGGCCTAACCACCCCTATGGGAGAGCCCCGTTCACTCCCGCTGTCCGCAACCCCCCACCCACCCCCGACACAGTGAGGATCTTATATGTGCTTAATTGGGTTATTGAAGCCATTTACATTATGAGATAGAATTTTTATATTATGCTTGTCAGCCATGTGGGAGTGAAAAAGCAGATCAGTTATATAATAACCGACACATGTCTGGAGGAAAAAAATCAGTGTAAGCTCCCATTTCCAGAGGACTAAATATTGTGGTTCAGTAAACTTATGTCTGGAGATTCCCAGCACTCTCCTACCCCGCCCCTAAGCCCCTTCCATAAGAAATCCGTATGACCCTGGAATACAACAAAACACATAAACCACATGAATTGAAACAATTATTTAACAACAACTCCTGAAGGTGCCATGGAGAGGGCATCAGACTGGTGGGTCCCCCCTCCAATGGTCCAAACGATATACATTGTGACCAATGTTCCCTCTAATTTTTAGTCTCTGTGGGTGGGCGACTGATATGTGTGTGCGGCACTTTGTGCAAAAAAATTGACTCGTGTGCAAATTGGATGACCCAAACAAGTGATATATTTTATTGCCAATAAACAGTACAAAACATAACCAAACACTCAATTACTCAATGCAAAGTATAAATATACATTCTGACACAGTCCGAAGATAGGATATGCATTGTGCGCCATAACGGTATGAACTGGAAACATGTATAAACTATATACATTTTAAAGAGTCTTGCATGCATCTAAAAGGGTGCTGCTGCTGATGCATTGCTAAGAAATAAACATTTACTGTTTTTCTCCTGTCTTTCCCATTCTGCCAGTGGACATATATTGTATTAAGATCCATTTTTCCACCAGGTGCTAAAAACAATTTTGTTCACATCAGCATATCTAAATGGCTTTCTTCCAAGTGGTTTCTTTGTTTGCTCTTAATACAGTTCATGAGGCTGAAGCCTCTTTCACAGTCAACACTAGAAGCTTGGAATGTAGTAGTAGTAGTAGTACAATTTATTGTTCAGCATAAAGCAGTTACAATATACTAAAATCAGGACAAAATACATAGTAAATACAAATAGACAATAAATAAATCAACAAGGAACTTAAATATCTACAGTGTTCCTTGAGTACCTTTTCACATAAAAAACTCCACAGGACTTCAAGTTCCCCTAATAAACTTTACAAATGAGTTGAAATTAAAAATCTTGCAAAGATCTCTACCATGTTCTTCTCTTTCATAGTAAACAAATATTCCAAAAGATCCTCCAGGGGGAGGCTGAGATCCCCTAACAATCGACCCAGCAGTTTTTTCCTAGTTGATTCATACCTAGGACACAAGAGTACCACATGTTTAAGATCATCTATAGTCCCCACTCCACATTTACAATAAGGAGAAAGTACCCCCTCTCTTTTTTGTCTGAAATTGATGCATTGAGCATTGTAGTTTTCAGTTCTGAATCTTGTATAGAGTCTCCTTTGTTTAGGAGAGGTTAAAAAAAGAGAGATAGGGCTCATATCCCCATGAAATATTTACTTTTTTATAAAACCCATATAACTTAAGCTTGGAGAGTTGAAGATAGCAAGAATTTATGTCTAGGTCAATAAGCCTCAATTTGACATCCTGCCTAATCTTCTGAAATGGTCTTGTGTAAATTTTATTTAAGAGGTGGCCCAATCCGGCTGGCATTATTGTTTCCTTAACAAGTTGAAATAAAGGGATGTATATATCCCATGCTGGCCAATTTGATGACTTCCTCTACACACATCCTGGGATATCTTTGTTGGGGCAAAAGAAAAAGTTTCAACAGAAAGACAATCTGTCGTTCACAGATGAGAGAAGTCAAGGAATGTTGTCCTAACTCCAAGGCAAGAATACAGCTTGGAGTTCCATTTGGCAAAATTAAGATGTATCTATAGAGTTTATTCAGATTATTTCTAGTTCTCTAACCTTAGTATAACCCCAGATATCAGGCATATAACATGCTTGTTCTTATTTTGGCATTAACAACTCTTAATACCTCTCTGATCAAAGACTTCCCCATCTTGCTGTTAAACATTTTTAGGGCATTTACCGAAGATCCCATTTTAAATCGAATAGCCTCCAAATGTTTGGTCCAAGATAGGCTATGTAATCAATAATACCCAACAGGGTGGGCGGTATTGGGCTATACCGGACCACCCAGGGGTGTAATGAGGCCCGACGCCACAGGCGGAGGGCCTTATAGCCCTTGGAAGGTTTGGTATAGACCAATACCACCCACCTTGGAGGGTATTATTGCACTTAGAAAATGGGCACAGTCATAAAAAAAGGTTAGTTAAGATGTGAATTAAAAAATAATTTAAAATAGGTTTTGTAATAAAATAGTTCCACCACCTATATTGGAATGTTTTTTTGTCTCTTGTCTGAGCTAGGGACTTATCCTCGAGCAGCTGCATAGCTCTAAATAGACCGACCATCGTGGCTAGCACTGTTCCCCATTGGGCTGTTTCCATGCTGCAAAGAAACATTTTAGCCAGCTGAGTTTCTCATGTTAAAATTGCAGGCAGAAACTACCAAATCATGAAATGATCCGTTTCTCCAGAGCTGTTTTTTTCTATCTGCAGCTTGCCTGAACCCCGCTACTCTTTAACTCCAGACCTCCCATTCCTCTATGCACCTCCATGGTGCCGCTGCCGTGGTTTCTATTTTGCCACTTTTTTAAAAATAGAGCAGTAATGAGCTGGGAGCTGAAGAGCGAGTGATTGATCGAGTGGTAGAACTACAAAACAGCACTTTGATGGCAGTGCGTTGTCAGGAAACAAAGAAAAGTAATTCTGCTAGATACTCTTGGTGGCGATTTGAAATTCTTTGCTTTGTCTGTGCTTGTTGTTCTTGGGTGCTATAAGTCTGCAAGTGAATCATTTGGGACATCGGTGAGGAGCGATGGTCGTGGGCAACCGCATGATTGAGCTGTTGAGTATGGGCAGAAGGTCTGTAGATTTTGGAAGGATGTGGGTCACCAGAGCTGGGAGGAAAAAAACAGGAAGATATATGCTTTTCTGTGATCAGCTGAGAGACAGGGTATTGTTCATAAACTTGAGTGTGTCAGGAGAAGTGACCCAAGTGGAGATCATTGATGGGGGGTCATGTATCATAGTCTGGCACCTTGGGCAGGGAATGTGTGGGAGTGAGTATATATGTGTGTGGTAGGACTGTCTCTGGCTTTTGTCTGGCTAAAAACAAACAAACAAAAAAAGAAATGCAGTAAATGAGCACAGCTGAGGCTGAGTGCCGTAAGGTCAGGCAAGAGGTATTGTGGGAACAGTATCTCTCGCTAAACGAGAGAAAAATGGTGGCAATTTGAAATTTAAATGAGGTTCTTTTAGCCAATTAAGGCACAGGGTGGGCACCATGATACTTCAGTTGGTTGAATGGGCACTTTAGGCTGGCACTTTTTATTTCCTGGTCGGCTATTGAAAGTTAATGTACCCCCCTGGCAGGGGCACCAGCCAATCAGAGACCAGGAAATAAAAAGCCCATTTTTCTAAAGGCAAAACAGACAGCTAAATAGTCCTAACACTTAACAGTGTCTGTATGGTTATCGTTTAGCCTAAAACCTACCGTATTCTTAGTTTGAGAGCCAAAAGCTACAATGTTGGTCTTGCCGAGATTAACTTTCAGTTTCCTTTGAGAACAGAGTGATTCAAGTAAGCCAATTTTCTTTTAAGACCCAGGACTGAAGTAGAGAGCAAGACTAAATCATCTGCATATGCTAAACATTCAATCCCTTCATCATTAATTTGTGGAGCATGAAAATCTGGGTTACCAAACTGATCCAAGGCTGTATTAATGTAGATGTTAAAGAGTGGGGGCAAAATACCACCTGTCTGACCCCATGTTTGTCTCAAATCTATCAGTTAAATGACCATACTGATTATACTGGACCCTTGCCCACATATTTTCATAGAGTCTAATAATAACATCAAGAAGTGAGGCCTCCAACTTCAGATCCCTTAATGCAGCCCAAAGGATTTTTCTACTAATGCTGTCGAAGGCCAAGGAGAAGTCCACAAAACAGCAATATAACCTGCTTTTTCTCACTTTAGCATACTTCCAGATCAGGTGCTGAAGCACATAACAGTGTTGTACTGTAGAACGGTCCTTCCGAAACTGTTCTGTGCCTCATTCAATACTGAGTTCTCTGACCCATGACAGCAATCTGCCCAAATTATATTAGAGAAAATCTTCTGTGAAACATCTATCAAACTAATAGGCCTATACATCCTTGGGTCATTTGGATCCTCTTTTAAAAATTGGGAAGATAACACTACCTGCCCAACTGGCAGGGTAAGAGTATCCTCTGAACCAGGCCATTAAACAGCAAAAGAAGAAAAGGAATCCACCAGTTGGTAAAAACTTTATAGAGATCACCAAGGACCACATCTGGCCCAGGCTCTTTATTTGCCTTAAGCCCAGTCAGTGCCATCCAGATTTCATCCTCTGTGATCAAGATAGGTCTTGAAAAAATGTCATCCTCCTGTATTTTGAAAGCATCAGGTATCTCCTGCTCTTCATGAGAATAATAAAGCTTGGAGAAATTAGATGCCCAAACTTCAGATGTAATATAGGCTTCAATTGTATTGGCATATCTATTATATCCCTGGGCAACAATATTCCAAAATCACCTTCCATCCCTATCCAAAACAGCCTGCCTCAGTTTTCCCAAAGTCCCCGAGTATGTTTATGTCTCTTCCATTCTAGAATTTTCGTTTATTTTTCTCTTTCAGTCTTTAGCAATTAAAAATCTGCTGCAGACTTACTTCTTTTCTTCTTATGCTGTCTTAGTTTTCCTCCAAACTCTTTCTTTGCCTGTAGGCATAATGAATTAAACCAAGACTTTTATAAAGGGACCTAGACAGTACGTTGTTTTACATCTAGGTTCAAGTAAAGAACTAATAGTTTCCAATTCTCCAAAATATTAAAGGCCTTACTTTTGTCCCAGACCAACTCGTGAATATCACCAAAGACTCCAGTACTAAGAATTTTTTGAAACTAGCTTGATGAATCAGCCCCCGTCTAATCCTTCTCTTGTTTATGACTTCCAGACTCTTCTCCTGTTGTGCTTCACTCCCTAAAGTCCCAAAAGGGCATCTGATGTTAATTACAATAGCACAGTGTGCTGATTCCAGTTTATCCATGACCTCTAACTTTTAGATCAGCTTTACTGCTTCCAAATTGATCCAAACCTGATCAGAGGTTGAAGAGCCAGTAGGCCCTCTGTATGTTAAGGATCCAGCTAGATCTCCCTGAGTTCTCCCATTTAAAATACAGAGATTTCTACTGGCCAGGCCCACTAGCAAATACCTACCTCTGAGGTTACATTTTAGATCCTGAGCAGTCCTAGTATGCTTATATTTAGATTAATTATAGATATTGTATGGATCATATCTGAATATACATCCTCCAAGAATCGAGAAGGAATTCTGGCATTAAAGTCTCCCCAAATATTTATAGGACAAGATATACTCTTGTCTGACAATTCATCAAGTGTCATTTTCAGATCCTGTACGAAAAGGTCAGTGGGATAAGTAGCTATTTTGCAAGGGGAAAAGTATATATTGCAGATAATGATCTTCTCTTGTCCCTTGCTAATCATTACAGTTAAAATACCCTCTGACTTAGTAGAAATGTTAGTGATCTGAAAATTTAGCAAAGTTTTGTTAAAAGGAAAATTACCTTTAAACCCCAGTTCACTTATCCAAATCTAGCTGGCATTCGGAGTTCATTCGCTTGATATTATCTACAGGCTGCATTTGTCAGGCTGAATCAATAACTGTCATGTGAGTAGGTATTAGGGATAATTAGGTTTCCAAAGTCAGTCAGGGGGTTATCTGCCTCTAAGATTGATTCTCGACTATGCTTAGTCTGTGTCAACCCAGAAAAGACTTCGCCCAAGTCTAAAGTGCTAATTAAATGTATTCCAAAACAATCCAGCTTGCTGGCCAGAGAAAGCAAGCTGCTAGCTCTATGAGGATTTTTAAACGTAATACCAATCTGTGTTTTGGGCTCAGGATCACCATGTAACTTTATGGACTCCACCATGTTTCTGGAGATATAAAATCCTAATGCTCTTTCCAAGAGCGGCAACAAATCTTCCCTAACTTTCCTATGAGAATCCTTGAGTGAAACCTTCCACCCAAAGATAGTTATGGTCCTACTCAGCCATACTTCTCTCACTGTTTCAGTACATGATCCTCTATCACTCCCAAGATTTTTCTCTGTGCTGTCGTATCCTTCTCACTCTGTACCTCCCTATGGAGAATCTCTTCTATGGAAGGATAAGACTGTGTAGGAACCTCTATATATGATAGCTTCATGTTTAGCTTGGCATGTAGTATATACATCAATATGTTTAGCCACCATGCTGTACTGCACATTAGTCAAAGCAAAGTGTATCATGTCAGTAAAGGATTTTAATGATCCTCCCTTTTATTTGTTCAGCAACTATAAATCTGAAGTCATTGTACTGGCTAACAACTTCTGCCTGGTCCACTGATGAAAATAAATAGTCCTGATATTTGCTGTACAGTCTCTCAATACTTGATAAGCCAAACTCAAAGCTGCAATGTGGCATTGCTTCAGAATCAAAGGCAGATCAGTTAGAAGGTTCACCTGCAAGAAAATCGGCTCTCCAGATGGTCATATAACAGGCTAATGAATTGCAAAATTGCTGTTGTGCTTACTTCAACTGTGCAATTAGCCAAAAGCAGTTTTATTGGTTGACTCTAGTAGACAGTTTCACCCAGGTACTGGCTTCGATCTTTATGTTGGCTTTTGCCGTGTTTGGCGCCGCAGTCAACATATTGGGAGAGTGCAGTTTTGGGGGCACGGCTGCTGTTGGTCGAATGCAGGGCACGCATCAGTAGGTGCATCCCCTCATTCCCCAATAAGCCAGCATGCTAGCGCTGACACCAACATTATGTAAAGTGGACATAACTTCTAAACAAAGTGCCACTGCAATCAGAAACAAGCTCATTATCAGCGGCACGGATGACACACCTCCTCATGCGCCGTCCTCCGAAAGAGGGTGCCACGCCGGGAGCCCACCCCAGCGTGGGCAACTGATGCCATGGCCGACGGGATGCCAAACCCCATCGGCTCCACTGTCCCCCGAGAGGGTGCCATGCTGGGAGCCCACCCCAGCATGGCAACTGATGAGATGTCCGACGGGTGCCCAATCCCCCGCCGGCTCCACTGTCCTCCCCCTGGGACAGGGTGCCACACTGGGAGCCCACCCCAGCATGGCAACTGATGCCATGGCCGACGGGGGTGCCCATTCCCCTGTCAGCTCCACGCCCCCCCAGCCATCCTTCTGCCATGCTGTGAGCCCACCCCAGCATGGCAAATGTCCCACGTCATCTTTTCTTTTTTAAACCTGTAAATTAAAACGGTCCCACAGCGCTTCTCCTGCTCCCTCCCACAACCCACACCCACCCACTGCGCACCCTGCCTCCCCACCACCCCCCTCACCCCATACTTACCTCCGGAGTCCGCGTGATGATCTTCGGTGGACCGGGAACACGTCTGCACTCTTCAAAGCCGACCGCGAACTGAGGAAATGCCGGTCAGCTGTATAATGGGCTAGATAGGGTTTTTTTCAACTTTGTTGCATATCTCAGCTATTTTTGGGAATTTTTTGCACCAAATTTTCAACAAGGGTTTTTGGGGCCTCTCCGTGAATTCTGTCATTGTCATGGGTGCTTATCGGCCTCAAAAGGTGATTTCAGCAGTCACTGTGCGAAATCACCTTTGGGCCTATTAACGAAATGACAGTGGTGGTGTTCATGAGGTGCCTCTTAAAAGCCTAAGTTCCAAATTTGGTGGAAAATCCAATAAATGCCTGTTTTACGAGCGTGCGTTGCGCAGTTCCTACGCAGGCTCATAACTTCACGCATTCACAATATTTTACTGCTGGATTTTCAGCATTGTCATTTTTGTACACCTCCTTGTGAACAGTATAGCTGTCATTTTCCACATCCTGCCCGAAATGTGTTTCCGCACTTCTGGCGCACAATAGCGCAGTCGCTGTGGAAAATCAGTGTTTGGGCCAGATTATGAAAATGACAGTGACACAGTTCATGAGCAGAGGACCTAAAATGCCTATTTTGAAAATTTGGTGATGATACTCCATAAAATAACTGTGTTACGAGCATGCGTAGAGATTGCATCGCACGTGCATGGCTGCGATTTGTGATATTTTCAGCCTGGATTTTCACCATTGCCATTTTTCCACACCTCTTGATGAACAGTACAGCCATCATTTGACATATTGTGCCCAAAATGTGTTTTTGCACTTCCGGCGCAGAATAGCGTGGTCGCTGTGTGAAATCACTTCTTGGGACACTTTGAGGAAATAACAGTGACACTGTACATGAGCAGAGGTCCTAAAATGCCTATGTTGAAAATTTGGTGCCGAATGCCCATAAAATGGCAGTGTTGCAAGCGTGCATTGCATATTTCCCACACACCCTAGTAGCTTCTCAAATTTGGTATATTTACATGCCACATTTTCAACACTGGCATTTTTTTACACCTCCTTATGAACTGTGCAGCTGTCATTTCTCACATCCTGCCCAGCATGTTTTCCTGCACTGCACTACCAAACACCCAAAGGGACACCCTAATGCTTGTCACTCTCTGCAGGGTGGGGGTGGGTTGGCATCAGTTCAATACTTCACTGCCATTCATATGATGCATCTGTCTAACTCCTACACTACCAATGCCAATGCCAGCAAGCCAACATTCGGCATTGACAAATGCTTGTTTATTTTTGCCCTAGCAATCTGTACAGCTTCAACTGTTGTTAGACCACTTTTCTGAAACATCTTAGACAACTCTGCCAACTCCAAAAGTACATAATTAAATACTGTTATGGCAATGTGGTATTCAGGGTTGGACAACTTCTTAAAGCGGTACTTAGCAATGGGATCTTTGATGGATGCCTGCATAATTGTATGTGATGTCATTTACCCTAGCTATGGTTTACAATAACTATGCTGGGTATTATCAAGCTCAGTGGGGTTTTAAGATGTATTTTTGCAATGTAGTGAGTGAGTCATTTGATATGAGGAGGAGATACATTTAGGAGACTATTTCTCTTCCGCTCCTGATCCATACTAAGCACAATCTGAATTTATGAAATTAAATGAAAAGGAAATTTTTTGCACAGCCATTTCTTGCTGTCCACTTTAGAATTACTATCCCCATGTAGCCAACATAGGCAACCTTTTACAAGCACTGATTCACTGAATCTCAAATGTGTATATAATGTGAGATCCCGTTTTAAAGAGAAGCACAATCTCATCTCTCTAGATATATGTACAATCAATGTCTCAGCCTGCTAATTGAGAAGGCTATACCCATCCAGCCCCCAACAAATACATAAAAATATGACTAAACAGACAGTAAGTTGCTTTGATGCTTTTATTGTAAACAAAAACTATAGTTTCTCATTTTTGTACTGAAAAAATTAACATGCTTTCAACGGTGAGGCTTTTAAATCCATTATAAACACATTTTATATGTGAGACACTGCTTGGCGAGGAGGTAGATTACACTGAAGTTGTGCAGCTTTAAAACTGAAATAATATAATATACACCCTATGTCAGAGACTCTCTCACTTTGCTTTGTTGGTGGGCATCTACCAAACAAATAAAACATGCTATTTCTGTGAACAGCAGGGGAATACTGTTCATTTTCAAGTACTGTCTTACTGAAAAGAAGTGTCAAGACGAAAACATTGCTGTAACTGGAAAGTCGATTGGTTGAATTTTGCCGATCAGTTCCTTTGTTCAATAACTGGAGTGATAGCAAGATGTCTGGCTTGTTAAAGTTAATGGGTTGTGGCCTCGGGGGTGGACTTACAATGTTTCTTTCCCATTCACTTTCATGTCCTGCTGTCTGAGTCTTAAATCTGAGTGACGATTGTTGTCACTACTTCATGAACATGAGGATCCCTGCCAGCTGCTTTGTGCACTACTACTGAAGCTGTGTGCGGGTTATTTCTAACTGCTGTGCGGGTGCACATGCGCACACCTTAGGGGGAACATAGATTGTGACCCCCAAGGCAGGGGAACCAAAAATTGTGTTCCCTACATCCCCAGGCCAGAAGGCCTGAAGGCAGAGGATAAGGAGGTCCATAAGGAGTTCGGTCCTCTTGGGCCCTAGCAAAAGTGGGCCCAAGCCAGATGTTGTGGCTTAAAGACATCATCATGACCCGACAGGATGGGTGGGAGAGGGCCAGTGGATCCCCACAGCCAGAGTGCAGAGTTCCCCAGACCCCCCCGGTCCTCAATAAGAGTAAGGCAAGCACAATACAGAGGATCCTTATGTTTCAATTAGGGCCCAAAGACTCCCTTCCCCAACCCCCCAGGCAAATATGAACATTCAATAAATGAAAACATATGACTGGTATTATCATCAACCAGCTGCGTTCTTCCCACCATGCTTTCCTAAGCTTATTCAGGTACAGAAGGCATCATGCACATAAACAATTCAAAGAGAGTATAGTACAATAAACAATGCCTTTTTAACCAGTAAAGCAGCAATGAAAAACAGCTTATATCCCTCAGAATCTTTTCACCAAGAAAAAGAAAACTCAAGATTCTGGTTTTAAAGACAATTGTGGTATCAGAATTTCAAGTTGATCCCCCTCTCCCTTTTGCGGCCTAAACAGAACCGTTCAATCTTACCATAATCAAAGGCATACTGACATGATGGTTCCCACACAAAAGAGAGGGACAATTATTTCAAAAAAGGCACTAACTCGCTGCAAACCCTGCCCTGGAGAAGCCCAGGGTCAGGCAAGTATAAAGCCTCCTCTCTTAACCTGGGAAGTGCCATTTAGTCACAGCAAGTTAACGGTCACAAACAGTCAGTGTTCTCCTTCAAGTATTCTCCTCACTCGGTTCTGAAAGATCTCTCTGCTGGGGATGTGTGAGTTTTTGCAGTATCTGCTTAATATCTTCCATGGTACTGGGTGCAGTTCATCTCCCTCATTTCCTGGTGCTGTTTCAGGTGGAAGCCTGCCATTTGGGTCGTGCGGTCATGTGGTTCTGGTGGGGCACCATTTCTGTAATCTGATGGCCCTTCTCCTTCAGTGCATGCAGGGCCTCATCAGCTGTGTGGTAAAGCTCCGCTCCAGTATCCCATCTGACCCTGAGGCAAGCAGGATAGGGAGTCTGGAATTTAATCCCTAGTGCTTTTAGCTTACGCAGGATAGGGATATAGACTAGTCAGTGCTGTTGGATTTCAGGAGGGTAGTCCTGATCAAATAGGAGTCGGGATCCATTGTAATCGACTTTCTGTTGTCACCATGCTGTTCTGTGGATAAACTCTTTATCCCTATTGCTCGAGAATTTAGCTATAATTGAGTGGGGACATGCAGCACTTGAGGTTGGTTTGGGTATTGGTGCCCTGTGAGCACGCTCGATACGGATGGTGAACGCTTGTGGTAAGTCTAGGACATTTTTAAGCAAGTCATTGAGGAAATCAGCCATTTCCCCCCACCTCGGAACCCTCAGGGAGACCATAAGTGTGGGAGATTCTCTTTTCGGGCACGGGCCTCCAAATCTATACATTTTGCTGTCATAAATTCTTGTTGTTGAGCAATGGATTCCACTGCCCTAGAGAGGTGTATCAGATCATCTTCTGCTGTAGAAATACGTTCTTCTGCTTCGTTCACTCTGGTCTCTAATTTGGTAATATTAAAATGCAGCTTTTTAAATTCTGATTTATTCTCTGATCTGAATTGCTTGATTTCCACCAACAATATTTCAAATCTGGAATGGGACAATGTCTCCAGTTCAGCTTCTGTGTCGCAACTTGCCATGCTTGTCGGAGAGTCCCCTCTGCCGGCCTCCAAGCTCATCGTTGATAATCCGGCTTGCTGGTGGTGCGATTTAACAGTTTTAGAATGGGATTGTTTTCCCCTGATGCCACCACTGCTGTTTTCTTCATATTTCTAAGTAGTAGCTATGTCTCCGGTTTTGTAGGGGCAAACTCTTGTCTAGGAGGTCAGGAGTTTCTCGCCTATGCCGACATTAGATCGGTGACTTCAGCGGAAGTCAGTTGAGGTGAATTTTAAGTGGAAGAGTGGATGAGAGGCTTCTAGAGGTGAGTGGTGTGGAACAGACTGGGAAGTTGGTAAACCAGCTTTGTATACTCCTAGGTCGGTGAAGAAATTATTAAAACCGGAGGCTATCTCCAAAGGTGAATATGTTAAGTTGCCATTCAGATTCATGGTATGGGGGGGTGCTCCTCCTGTTGCCCTTGAGGAGGGCATTTATTTGAGTCCAAAAACTTTTGGGGTTGGAGAGATGTATCGAAATCATATAGTCTCTCTTTGATTTGTTAGTTTTGGCCTTGCATGTATTCCATAGTTGGCGGTAGATAATCCAGTCCAATTGTAGACCAGATTTCTTAAATGACTTCCAAGCTTTATCCCTGGAGCTCATTAGATGCCTCAGGTCCTGAGAGAGCCAAGCGGAATAAGTACCTTTGGCATGCCTCAGTTTGTAGGGGGCATAGGAGTCTAGGATTGCATTAAAGGTGGTAATGAGGTATTCCAGGGCCTCATTTATATCAGGAAGGGAGGTGATGGGGGACCAATCAACAGAAGCCAGGCTTTGCCGAAAATCCTTGTGGTTGAAATTAGATAGATCCCGTGACTTAATAAGTCTAGGAGGTGTGTGAGGGAAGTTGTTTTTACAAACACAAAAAGTGGGACAGTGGTCACTGAGTGCATCAGAAAGTGACCCTGCAGTTTTAGAGTTGGACTTGTTGCTGGTGAGCATCCAATCCAGAAGACTGTGGTTTCCAGATTTTTGATTAAGCCTGGTTGGCTGATCAATTAGTTGCTCAAGTTTGGCATCTGTGAGAGCATCTAGATACTGGGCATAATTTGGTCCCATCCAATCAAGATTGAAATCACGAAAGAGTATGGTATCATTAGAGGGGAGAGAGACACGACAGGAGAGGAGGCCTGAAAAAGATGCTGAAGCAGTCCTGGGTGGCAGGTAAACACATCCTATGGTTAGGTGTAAGATGCGACCAATGGTAATTGAGATATATAACTGCTCAATATTAGGGTTGAACTGTATATCATTAAGCTCACTAACATCCAGCTCAGCTTGGTGTATATCAGTACATCCCCACCTCACTTGGTAGGTTAATCCCATCTAAAAGAGGAGAAGCCGGCTAGTGAGACCACATGTGTTAGAACTGAAGGTTTTAACCATGTCTTGGTAATACAGGGGACATCTGGCTTGTAGTGAAGAGCCCAGGCCTCCAGTTCAGCCATTTTATGCCTGATACTTTGCACATTCATATGGGCAATCTTGAGCCCTTTTAAGTTTGACCAGTAAGGGCACGAAGTAAAGAGATATTGCTTGGTGTTTGTGCGGGGGCTGGGGTTCAGTTCAATGTCATCTGATAAGAGGAGCAAACACAGCCTAGATTAAACAGAGATGGGATGGAGAAATGGTGACTTATAAAAATGCCTGGTCCATGAGACTAGCAGGATTGTTTTTTCATGATGGGCGAAGGCAAAAAACTGAAGGTATGGGGGTGTCATGGTTAAAGGGAGAGGAGGGGGGTTGTTGGGGGATGAGAGCAGGGATGGTGCCTGGATAGGGAAAGAAGTAATCAAGCTGGATTGAAATGGTTTAAATAGATGGAGACACTCAGAAGGAGCAGCTTCCTGGTCTGGAATAGAAACATGGTGACAAATAAGAGTTTTGAGGGTTTACTAACACAAAGAAGCCAATGGGTGGAAGCAGGTAGATGGGGAGGAGTTTTAGTGTATTTAATAAAGATTGGAGGTGCATGGGTGGGCCAAAAAATTAAGTAAGAGGACAAGTCCAATTTAGAAATGAGCAACGGCTAAGTATAAAAGTCAGTGCAATCCACTGAAGAGCTGCTCCCACTGCCAAAATGTTCAATTAGCGTCCGAAAGCAGCCAGAGTGCACCAATGGGAGCAACGACTTTGGAGCCTTTCAATCGGGCAGGAGCCTACCTTGTTCAGATCTTTAGGCAAACAGGCTAGAAATGGTGACTTTGGCTGGCTGTGCAGGTAGCCACAGTTACAGAAGGTGAGCTTGCTCAAGACACAGGATCTTGTTCAGATCTTTGGGTAGACTGGTTGGAAATGGTGACTGTGGCTGGTGAAGTCATGAGCGTGAGTAGAAACTGTGCAACACACACCTGTAATGCAATAATTTTGTGGCTCTGTGATTTTGTTAATCTGTCCTGAAAGTTGTTTTCCTACAGCAACCGTGCCATTGTGCGCCACAGGTGCAAAAACACATTTTGGGCAGGATGTAAAAAATGACAGCTGTACTGTTCATAAGGAGGTGTAAAAAAATGCCAATGTTGAAAATCTGGAGTGAAAATATTAAAAATTGACAAAGTTACGAACATGTGTGCAAACTGCGCAATGCACGCTCATAATGCAGTCATTTTTTTGGAATTTGTTCACCAAATTTGCAACATGGGTTTTCCGGGACCCCACCTTATGAATAGTGGCACTGTCAATTCATTAATAGGTCACAAAAGGTGATTTTGTGCAATGAGAGCAAAATCATCTTTCAGGACTGAGTAACGAAATGACAGTCACATGTTCATGAGGTGGGGTCCCAAGAACCTCATGCTGAAAATTTGGAGCTAAAACTCCCAAGAATGGCTGAGATATCCACCTAAGTTGAAATCTCCCATTGATGCCATTATAAAGCTTATCACATTTTTTTCAGTTCCTGGTCAGATTTTGAAGAGTTCAAATGCGTCTTGCTCCATTGAAGATCACAGCCTAGACTCCGGTGGTAAGTATGGGGTGAGGGGGAGGTGGGAGGTGGGCTGCACAAAGGGTGGGGTGGGTTGGGGAGGGATGGCAGGATGATGAGGGACCCTTTTCTATTTTACAGGGACAAAAAACGGACATCGGGGAAGTTTTTTTTTATTTACAGGTTTTAAAAAAATGCGTTCGGGCACATTGGGGTGGGTTCCCAGTGTGTCACATGAGTTTGGGGTGGGGGGAACTAATGCCGATGTGGATTGGGCACTCCCATTGGCAAACAAAGTTGGGGAGACATGATGCTGATGGGGACTGGGCACCCCCATTGGCAAACAAATTATACTGGGGCGCAACATTATGCCAATGGGGATTGGACACCCCCGTCGGCAAGCAAATTAAGCATGGGGGGATACATGATGCCAACAGGGACTGGGCACCACCGTTAGCAAACAAACAAAACTGAGGGGGACATGCCAACATAGGGATTGGGCACCCCCGAAGTTGGCTTTCTGGGGATTGGGTGGTGGATGGTAGGAGCCCCCATATTTATTGAAATGTTTCATCAGGAAAGGCAAGTAGGGGAGTCTTATCATCTGATGCTCCAGTGAGGAAACTGCACCTCATTGGAGCAGCATATTTCTTTCAACTCCATGGCTCTCTTTGAAACTGCTGTCATCAGCAGCATTTTCACTAATTGGTGACTGAGAACCACGCCCGCCAAAGCATTTCCTGCACTGGCAACAACATTGACACACCTATGAAATGCGTTACTGCCACAAGATGTTGCTTGCGCATGCGTAAGCAGATATAAATATTCAGGGGCCCTGTAATGACATGAGACTGCAAGGGAGTAGACTAAGGGGCAACATGAGGAAGTAATTCTTCATGGAAAGGGTGGTGGATGCATGGAACAGCCTCCCAGTGGAGGTGGTTGGGGCAAATTTGGTGGGGGAATTCAAAAATGCATGGGATAGATATAGGGGAACCCTAACAATACAAAAGAGGAGGTAAACCCAGAGATCAAGTAGGATCTACAGCTTTTGCAGTAGGTAGGGAGAATGAACAGACTGGGTGGGTCTATCGGTCCTTATCTGCCATCAATTTTTATGTTTCTATTTTTTACCAGCTGGATCCAGTGTATAAAAATCCTAAGCTAGGGATTTTGTACCCTTTATTTTATATGATGGTCGGAATAGGATTGGGAGGGGTGAAAATGGGTGTTTTTGTGGGATAATTTGTGTACTTCAACATTGGGTGACTCATGCGATGTAATGGGCTCAACACTGGTAAAACAAACAACTGCTATAATTTTTTTGGGGGGGAAGGACTGTGGTAGTTCAGTTCCGGGTGTTAATATCGTGGTAAAATATAGCGCGGGCAAAATGAAGCACAAAGAAATAAAACGAATGCAGTATAATGCAGGACATAACTGTGCACCTCCCTTTAGTACTGTCACTATGGGGGGGGGGCTAATTGCATGCCCCTTAAGTGGCCACCAGCACACTGCATGGATCTATGTGGGGGACGTGTGCATTTCCACATTGGTCCGTTGGTGCCAGTTTCATGCTCTGATCCCTGCTGGCACTACTGCATGGCTGTCCATTGCACCCATTTGCCTACCCCTGCATTACATTCCCACTATGGGTAGCCTGCATGCTGCTTGCAGGACATGGGGGGGGGGAGGCTTGTGTGCAAGCCCAGGATGGGCATCCGGCTGACCGACAATGTTGCTGGCAGTATGTTGCTGAGCTCCAGTCCTCATTGCCATGTGTTTGCATGCGGTTTGCAAGGGGTACAGAGGGGCACTTCCAGTCGCAGGCAGCAGGCATTACAATCCATGCTGCTGCTGTCCCTTGTGGTGTTCCTGCTGTGCCTGCCCCTTGCTTTGCACCTGAGTGTCCACTTCCCTCCACCCATGTCCATGGGGGCACCATGGCATCTGGCAGCACACCGCAGGCTGATGATTTGCGGTATTATTGCCTGTGATGTTTTTGCCATGCAGTGTTTACACCCGTGACGTGCTAACTGCGATATTGTGTCCCGCTTTATTTTGCGGGTGATCTTAACACCCGGAACCGATAGTTCCACGACATACTGGTGTGTAAAGCCCTGCATGTTCCGCAACATCACCCTTCCTTTTTATCCTTTTCTCTTTCTCATAGGGGATCCAAATCATCATCCCCCACTGCTGCTGAAATCCTCCTCCTCCTGAGCTCTGTATTCCTCATCTTTACTTTCTCTAGACTCTCTCTCCTTTATTATCTTTAGCTGGAGACACATTTCTCAATTTAGTCTTTTCTGACTGTACCCCAGTCAGATCTCCCTCCTAATGCTCTGACTCATGATCAAGCTCCCCATTCTCAATTGGTATTAGGAAACTATCCTCACTAGCAGACTCAGCACCACCATCAGCAGGAGTCTAAAGGACACCAACAACCTCCTCCTCAACCACTGTACCTGGAATGGCATTTCACTGCCTCTTGGACTGCTGTTCTTGTCACCACCTCCCCTAGCTTTCACCTGCATGGATGACACAGATGTGGCAGTGAAAAATGTGGACACACTAATGCCACTGTCACCAACTACTCTTTTAGTACTACCACTGACTCCGAAGCCCATAGATGACACTGCTGCTGACAAAGTTTTTTTAGCTGCAATGCCCGTTTGCCCCATGGACCTTATGGACTTCTTTGCTGTTTCCCTGTTACTTGTCCCTTTAGTCAAGTATCTCTTCCCAGTCATTTTATATCTTTAGGGTTATAATAGTGTGAGTAAAAAATGTAATGAAACACTGCAGTAAAACTAAATTGCAGCAGACAATACCTCCCTGAGGGATATGCAGTGTGATTTTATTCTGAACAGAAGTTTACTGAACTACCAGTAGCTACAGTAAAACCACACAAAAAATATTTTTTTGTTTTATCTTTTCTTATACATCAGGGATTAACAAGACACATACCACAGGGTAATTAACAAGTTACTGTAAGTAACACAGTCACTTTAAGAACTAAATAAAATAACTACAACTAATATAGAAGGCAGAGCCGTAGGAAGGCATTTTGGTGCCCTGGGCAAGAGACTAATTTTGCTCCCCAGAAAACAGCTAGTGGTCTGGGGGCCTTGCGGCCCCCAGAAGCTCTAGGTTGTTCACATGCTCTGTAGTGAGTTTTGGGGCTTTTCTTGAAGGAAAAACATACTTTGTTATATGTTCCCTACCCCTGATATCAGGGAAAACTTTACTCCCATAGAATCTGAGGTGTAGGAGTCGAAGATGCTGGCTGGCTGTCATCAGAGTGTGCAGTGTAGCTGCAATTGTTGTGGAGAACTGACTGACCAACAGTTCCATTGAGAGTGGCTCATGGGAGCATATATAGGCACCTCAGTGGCATAGATGCAGTCCTCGAGTGCTGGACACATGTACCTCTGAGATGCCCCACCTGCAACCACCCATCCTTACATAGGGGGATGTATCCCCATGGGCCCACTCACTCAGCCCTGATGGCAGGCTCCACTACCCCTGTAGTGGAATCACCACCACCTAACAGGAGGAAAAGCCTCCACCCCTGACCAACCTTCCTGCAGCTAGACTATCTCCAGCACTCAATGCTGCTTGACCACCCTTCTAGACCATAACCAGACTCTGCCCTCCAACCATCCTACAGTGGCTTGAACACCTCCACAACACCATGCTTACCTTAGCTGCCTGCCTTCCCTATAGCTGAACCACCACCCTACATCAAGACAAGCGCCCATGCACCCGAACAATCCCTGCAACTAGACCAACCGCACATACCTCTAAACTGTCCTTGATTTTGCAAACAAAATTTGCATTTGTCCATCATAAAGTTTGTTTTTATGGTAGAGAACAGTGGGGTGGGGGGGTTAAAATCATGAAATAATGTAAAACATTAAAGTTACAGACTTATTCTTCTTCAGAAAATGCAGATGAACACAAATTCCCTTTTTCTATCTGCTTTCTGAGTGAATAGTGTCAATTTATAACATGTGTCCAAGATTTCGGGTCTTTGTCCCTGATTATTTTAAGTCTTGTCCCTGATTCATGAGGCAAGAGGTTGAGAGGTGTGCAGCCCCAAGTCTAGCATCCCTCCAGAGGACCACTCTTTCTGCAGTGGCATCCCCCCCACCAAACAATATTCTGACGGTATCCAATCCCCCACCGCATGAACCCCCATAGAGAAGCACCCCCTGCATCTGCCTCTACCCCCAGTTGGGAGACGACCAAGAGAGTGTAAGATTCACATCATAGAACTGCTGCTATGGTGCTGTCCAGTCCTCAGTATAACTTCTGGCATACAAAAATGCGCCTGCTCCTCTGGTCCACTCCCTCCCTCTCTCTTTCCCCAGCTCAGACTCATATACTCTATTGGCAACCACGAACATGGCAGGTATTTTTATATGTAATTTATAAGTGCTGCAGAAACTATCAGATGTCAAGATCCAGAAGTGGTCAACTGACATCCATGATTTAGGTGACATGCCCAGTCTATGCAGTGTTATAAATTATTAATAAAACTGTCATGTTCATGGATGCAAGCCAAGCAGACCTAGTGAGTCAGGGAGCTTTCCTTTTCTGCCAGAAGTTTTACTGTGGGACCCTGGACAGCACTGTAGCAGCAGTTCTCTGCTGTGGATCTTCTGCTTCCTGGCCCTCTCCTGACCTGTGGGGGGGGGGCAGTTGCAGGAAGTAGCTTGTCTGGCAGGGGGTCCAGCTTTGTGATGGGGATGGGATACATTATGTAGTCGTGTTCCCAAGTTGTAGTGTCTAGGCAGGTCCCTGTTAAAAAAAAAAAAAAAAGGCCCGACAGGGCATGATAGGGTGCTTGAGCTTGAGGACCCCCCCAAGGGCCCATTTAGTTAGCCCTGGTGAGAGACAGTGTAGGGGCCCCATGGTGCAATGAGAAGTGTCATTAGGAAAAACATTCTGCCTAGCCTATACCAGTTTTCAGTATGCCTTAGCAGTGCAGCCCCTCTCCTCTGCTCAGTAAATAACCCCTCCACAGCACCCCCCCAGTACAACTGAGCCATCCCAACTACTCCAGTCAGCATCCCTGCAGCCAGAAGGAGCCCCACTCCAAATCCCCTCATTCCCCTGATTCCCATCAGTTCCCCTCCACAGCCCAAGCCAATCCAGATACATGTAACTGTTAATATGTTATGATCTAAACTGTACAGATCCCCTCACATGGCATCCAAGACAACTAGGCAAGGCACTAGCAGGCAAGGCTTCATTTTCTAAGCAAGACAGGTGTGGATGGCAGGGTGAGAATGGAACAAGGACTCTGCTAGGGAGAATGAGAAGGAGAGGACACACAAAAAAAGGCAATGGAATGGGAGTTCAGGAGGGATGCAGGTCAAGAGGAAAGAAAAGAAAATGTAACAACGTGGTGGACAGAAGGGATTGTGTGCCGTGGCCCATGCCATGGCAGTCAGGCCTAGGCTGAGGCAACTGCTTCAAAATCTTCACTCCCATCCCAGTCCCCAGTCCAGTGCATGAAGTTCAAGTGAACTACACAGTCGCTGCCCACCTGCCCACCCGGCAGCAGAGCCGACTCCAAGACAGACCCGCACATGCCCAATAATTCAACGGCAAGGAAAGCAGATCTTTGTCTCTCTCAACTTCCTGAGTGAGACTATCAATCCCCCCCCCCACTGCACTCTCACCACATAGATCCCATCTCATCATCTCACAATTTGGATTCAGAAATTAATTTGGAATTATTCATCGCTCATTGGTCTGTTTCTTCTGCTTGTCTGAGTGCTATCACTTTTTATTACAGACACTCTGTCACTGACGAGTGACAATTACCTGTCTTGTCTACATAGACAACAACAGATAGAGTACTTAGTGTGGTGTGCATTCTGCTTATGCTTACATTACACAAGTGATGAAAAAAAATATAAGACAAGGATCTCTTCTGTCTTCTCTACCTCTCGTGACTCATCTCTCCTCTCTGACTCTCTCACTTTTTTTAGTCTCTGTGACTGTCTACTACTCTACACTAGTACGCTCAACAACTTGCTCCATACTATCTCCGTCTCCAACATAAACGGCCTCTCACTCAGTGCCAAATGCTCCGCCTGTACCTTTTATACTAATGGGTGGCACGCTGGCCCACTCACAGTTCCTCTTTCTCAGCACAACATGATTATTATATTCTGCAGTGGACTGTGCAACCATGTGACCCCACCACCACCACTTGCTGGTCCTTGGCCCGCAGATGCACCCCTGCTGACAGTTATTTGTAATTACAGAACAAAAATTTAAAAAGTTTTAAAGTGGCAGCCGGTGAATTAGAACATGAGCTTCAGGAAAATGCGCTCGAGGTTAGGCGTACCGCTGGAGCACCACCACTGACCCTTTCCTACGGTACTGATAGAAGGAGACTGACTAGTATGTCACTTTACACTAAACTGTACTACAGAAATTAAATTAAAAAAAATCACAGACAATGACAAAAAAGTAATTAGCAATAAAGACTGGGAAAGGTAAATATGAGATATCTGCTGCACACAGATTAGTGCTTACATTAAAAAATGCTCGAGGTCACGGAACTTTATTGACTGCCTTGCTAGCTGAAACACCTCCCCTTCTCCTCACAGCAGTAATTATCTACCCTAAACAAAGCCAATATGCTAAACTTAATGAATAACAAAACCAGAAAAAAAATATGACACTAACCTAGTTGCACAAGGCCCCATAGATCTCTTTGTGAACAATTTGGTTTTGAAATACTCCGTTTTTTGATTGATTTTAAATTGTTTTTTGTTCAGACAAGTAGGAAGTGACTGCTCTCTAACTCTTCTTCAGAAGTCTGTACTCAGCACAGCCTTCACATGTTACACAGTTCGCTTCAGTACCATGTGACCGCCAATTCCATGATACATAGTAAACGTCTCCTGTGGGTCCTACTTTGTCAGTGAAGTTATCAAGTTTGCAGTTCACAAACTTATTCTGTACCGTGAATTGGCATGTCACAAGGTGGACTAACTTCACAATTTGCAACAAATTCATTAAGTGAATTTTCCAGTATCGTACACCACAGCACCCGACACATCTGTTCATACCCTTGTAAAACAAATTACAATCTTCAATGAAGTCATTGCTTAAGCCACATAAACTGAAGGGAAAAAGATAACTTTCATTCTCCACTTTGTGAAGAACTTAGTTAAATCATCACATCATAAAAAGACTACAGATGTATTTAATATGTGACCCTTGCAAAGTGTGAGCATTGAATTTCTCAGTCTTGGTATTGAATATTTAAGCAATAAGGCTTGACAGGGTGTGTGTGTTATTGTGGGAGACTAGCACACCTTGGGAAATGAGGCATGAAGCAATGCCGAGGGCCTTACCCAACCAAAAAGTGCTGTTATCCCACAATTACACACACCCTGGAGTGCATTATTTTGATTATAAAATGGTTCCTCTGATTTTTGTTTGTAAAATTGAATAATGATTTTCAGAAAGTTAAGGTTTCCTAACTTGTGCAGTTGTGCTGAAATAACACAGTCACATTGTCACAGCTAACCAATAACAGGTCTTGGTTTGTGTTACCAATTTTATAATGTGAGTTACTATTTCTTGTTCTGTGAATATCAAGTAACATCTATGGTATAGATGCTTTCTCATTCTCTAAACTATGCACTTAAAAAGTGTCGCTATCACATATTAATATCTGTTGCATTCTCATGAGAGCAACAAAAGTTGCATTGAGAATCTCAGAGGAAGTGTATTCTTCTTGTGTAAAATGTACAGCAGCAGTAGTTGATAAAGTACCACGATTCCAAATAATTTTACTTCACTGAGTTCATGAAACTACTTAGAATTCTCCATGTCGGTCGCATGTTAAATTATTAATTCACATCATGCGGCATTGTGCTGAATCAGGATTATAATATATTTTTGTTAACATTTCCATGCAAAATAAAGCCTAGTACCTGTGAAAATCACACAGTCTCTGCTGAAGGTATCCAATAGGGAGTTGGTTAGCAGTGTTTCATTGACAGGGATTACAGTGTGCTTAACTACTCTCTGCTAAACACAGCATAATATGTGGGTGAAAGCTACCCACATTCTGACAGTTTAAATTGGAAATGGCTAAAGTGATTAATGATGTGCTGAGACTCATGTTCTGTTGCACTTTAATTCACAAAGAAAAAAATGGGGATTGGAATTCTAAGTATGTGCAGTAGATTAATATACTGCTTCAATAAAATTATATTTTATCCATGGTATCCAGCTTTAAATCCTACTTAGACTGATGTGGTAACAAAAAAGATTCTAGTCTACAGTCTGGAAAAGTTCAATATTAATATGCCTTCAGATGGCTCTAGACAAGTTCCAGTTTCCTTTACAGTGGTCCAACTGATTTCCCAGGACTATTTTCAAAACCTTCTGTTTTTCAGTTTTGGACTACGGGCCTGATCCACAAAAGCATTAGGAAGCCTTGTGTATTGGTGTATAAGGAGGCTACAGGTGTGCAGAGGTCAGGGCCATGCATGACCTCTGCACATTCACTGTTCACAATGCCCCCGATAGTGGCCTGCACTGACCTGATCCACACCACTGTGCAACAAGTTGGGTCAGGTGGTTGATATGGAGTGTGTTCAACACAGCATGATTCTTAATACTTTTGCCAAGGGACAGACGGAGTGCTGAGTGCATCAACATTACTCAAGGGGAAGCCCAGCAGTAATGCATGCATGCCCTCAGTGCCAACTTCCTTACTTTCCTAGGGCCTAATTCACTTTGCAATATATAGCCCCAGACCTCCAAGCTAGTATAGAGGGCTTTGGAGGGCTTATCTGTACTTTGCTTTAAAATTATTGATTTGGATAGAGAGGTTTTTGGATGACCTTCATATCCCACAATCCCCTTCAGTTAAACACCAGCCTGGGCATCCAATTAGATGCCCAGTGTCTGGCGCCACTCTACCCCATGAAGACCCTGTCGTATTCATTCTCCACTCCAGGGGCTCTGGATATGGCCATGAATGGGTACTGCACCTGGATATGTGCCTTTTGTACATATATGATGCACTGGATTATTGGAATTCACTGTTGTAGGCCATAGTCTATGACATGAATGAGATCAGGTCCAGCAAAAGTTATTTTTGGTCACAAACTGAGAAAAATAGGGAAACATTTTTTAAAATTAATACACAATCTGAAATCAACTGTACTATATTCACTAGAATCAGGTTCTCTTGATCACGGTCCCTATGATGAATTTACAAATATTTGTATTTAATTTTTGCTCAAAAATGGTCAATTTTTATAGTATTTGAATGACATTTTCACCCTCTTGCCATGGGTTACCTTTCTCACACACAAATAGACTGGCGTGTGCATGCCCATATACACACAGTACGTATATACAGTATACATATAAACACATCAGGAATGGGTAAAAATGGCAAAATAAAAAATATATCTTTGCTAGTGATATCAGTAAAAGTAACACTTCCAAAAAAATATTGTTACTGTTGTCACAATTGATATTTTTAAGGTTACTGTCATCACAGTGAAATACAGAAACAATCGGACAGCAGATTTCACAATGCTGTTGCCATCACAATGCCTAGTGCTGCACTGAAGCCAGCTGTTAAAATCAAAGAAAAACAGCAAACTTTTCAAATACACTCAGATTTAAAATGTATAACTTGTTAACTACTGTTGTATATACTTACTGAATATACAATAGCCTGACAAAATAGGCAACTTATCATCACTTGTTAGTGGGCAGGACATTCATAACTCACTCTGCCACTTGTGAGTTATGGTTAGAGATGTTGTGAAATAAAATTTTGCCTGCAAAATTGCTGTGAAATCGTCAATTTCACCACACAAAATATTTTGAGAAAATGGTGAAATTACGCCTGAAATTTCGCAGCTCAGTGCCCTACTGCTGGTACCCTTAAGCATATCCCATTCCCTGGTGTCTAGTGGTCCCATCCCCCTGGCTGATCACTGGTCCAAATTCAACAATTTCCTTCCCCCCACCGAGATTGACATCCCTGGTGTCTAGTGACCTCCAGGCCGAGCATCAGCACAAATTGAATAATCCCCCCCCCACCAGATTTGATATAAAAAAAAATCCTTGGTGTCTAGTTGACCTCCCACCCTGTCATCAAATAGTTCCCCTCCCCCTCGCTCCCTCTCCAGTACCCCGAGTGGGCCAACGGCACAGCCCTCCACTCACCTCCATGGCCAGCAGCCCGACTGAGTGCTTCAATGAATGAGCACATGCCGGGGGGTGGGAGTGTATATTCTTTGCAAAAAAACTTTGTTAATGCATTAGATAGGGTTAAAGCAACAAAAGTAGGGAACCCTACACTCACCCCATTCTCATGTACTGTACCCAACTTAGATTATTTACTGATGGAATGGGGTGAGCATTAGCACTGACAATCCCAAGGCACACTCCACACTTGATTTGTGAAGAGGCAAGAGATGTGCAACTGTAATTGTTTTTCCCATTCCTGCCTGCAGGATGGGGGTGGGGTGCTAGGGTTGGAAATCCTATTGCACACATTTCCCTACATTTGTCGCTTTAACCCTAACTAGTGCATTAACAAAGTGTTTTGCAAAGAATTTCCTTACTTTTTGAGATAGTATAATTGCATCTTCATTTGTCTGTAGGAGTGCAGGGCCCTCTGGGCCTTGTGCTTCTATTTGTAATAAAAGAGGAACAAAACTGTCAGCATACTCTTCTTATTACCCCACCTCAAGAACCCCATAATGAAAATTTTGACATCCCTGCCAAACATGAGTTCACACTACTGCAATGCCATTGCACGCCAGAGGCATTTAGTCAGGGTTTAAAAAATGACAGCTGTCATTTTCATGAGGTATTGTACAAAGAACTTTATGTTGAAAATTTGGAGTCAAAATATTTAAAATTCTCAAAGTTATGAGTGCGAATGTAGGGAAATTTCAACATATGTTCATAACGTTGCCATTTTTACATATTTTTTCCCCAAATTTTCAACATAGCCTTCTTATGATCCCAACTCATAAATGGAGTAAGTGAAAATATTCAAATCCTGCCTGAAAGGTGATTTTCCTAAACAACCACAAAATCATGTTTTAAACACATTTGTATAATTTCACTCACATTGTTCAGGAAGTGGGGTCTCAAACAGGCAACATTAAAAATGTGGGCTCCGAATATGCAACAGTGGCAAAGTTATGCCACAAAGTTTAAAACCCCATTGAAATATATTGAACTGTACTTTCCTTAGTTTCTCATATTGCAGTCAGTTCCAGCAGCAAGTTGTGTCTTCCATCGGAGAGAGTGACTCTTTGGCCTGGGAACTGTTCAGATGAGTGAGGGGGTGTGGGGGTGTGGGAGGGTGCAGGGTGGAGGGTGCTCAGTGGGAGGTCCAGTGGGGGGTGGAGCAGATTGGCAAGGGACCTTTTTTCTTTTTACAAATTTAAGAAAAAAAGACACCAAAGTACCATTTTCTTTATTACAGGAAAAAAGAACAACAGTAGAGGGGACTGGAGGGTGGGGAGTGCCACTGGACAGCAGGGACTGAACCAAAAACATTATGGGGACAGTGATCGGGGACACCACTAGACACCAGGGAAACAAATAAATAATTATGGGAGGTGGCAATTGGATGGTGGGGTGCCACTAGATACCAGGGAAATAAATAATTGGGTGGGCAGCAACTGGACAGTGGGGGGATGCACTAGACACCAGGGAGAAAAATGAAACATATATAATATGAAAATAAAATACAGGGAGGGCAATCAGAGGGTGTGGGCACCACAAGACTCCCCAGAACAATTCTGTTAGTACAGAAACAAGGGCTGGAGGATGGCAGATGCCACTAGACACTAGGGAAAACATGCTGGCAAATGAGAAAATATTTTCCCCTCATGAAAAAGGATCTGTTTTCATGAGTCGTGACATGAAAAAATAATCTTTTTTCATATCACAAGTCATGAAAAAAAGATTTATAATGTTAAAAAAAATGTCAAGGCCATTTGTCCAACAGTTAAGTTAGAGGAACGAGGTATGAACGAGCTTGGTACATCCAGCAGACCAGACCTGAGTTTGATTCTCACAACCTCCATTTGCATACTGTGTGACTCTGAGCAAGTCACTTAACCGCCCAGTACTCCCAGGTCGCCCCTGAAAACAGGCATTTGTGCCTAGTGGGCCTTACCCGGTTACCAAAGACTAAAAATAAAAAAAATAAAAAAAGCGGCCCTGAGAAGCAATCTATATGTGTTGGTTCCTTTCCACAATGTCATTTTTGTGGTCTTCTAAATTTGAAATTTTATGGGTAAACAGAAAACAAGATGGCCACAAACAATAAAGAATCCCCCCCTCACAAAAAAAGGATGACATCAATGAAAAAGGAATATTTTTTTCTCTTCATAGAGCTATTTGTAACTGGTTACTAAGCATGCTCAGAAATAATTATTCAAAATTTCAAAATTAAATAACTTTGGAACGGATTAATTTTTTTTCCCCAAACAAGCAAAAGGCACTTCTGTGGGCCAGATGCTTTCTACCCAGAAAATTTCAGACCAAAATTCCAAACGATGTGGGTAGTAGCCAAGTTGACAGAAAACCCAGCAAAACCAATGGAAAAAAATCCCAGAAAATGTACTTTTTGCACTACCCGAAACTCAGAATCTGTGAATCTTGACCGGAACAAAACTTAGTATGTCCAGAGACCTACCATGCAAAACCATGTATGCAAAATTCCATGCAAATCTGATGAACAGTTGGCAAGTTATTAAAGTGCAAATGCTGGGGCTTAACATAAAACTGCCAGTAAAACCCTAACTATAGGGGAGCGACCATGCCTTTATAGATAGATAGACAGATAGATAGATAGATAGATAGATAGATAGATAGATAGATAGATAGATAGATAGATACACACACACACACAATTCATTGCAAAAAAAACTTTGTTAATGCACTAGTTAGGGTTAAAGCAACAAAAGCAGGGAAAGGTGGCGTTAGGGTTTCTGACCCTAACATCCCAACACCACCCTGCAAACAGCAACAGATATGGGGTGTGCCTTGGGATTGTCAACCCTAACATTCACCCCATTCCACGAGTAAGTAAGCTGAGATGTGCACAGTATATGAGAATGGGGTAACCATTAGGTATGACAACTCAGAAAAGTTTCCTCGGTCATTATGGTAGATAGAAGATTTTTAGCATCACTTTCATCCATAAAGTTATATACAGTACCATCTAGAACAACTTGCATAGTACTGTATTTGAGCTGACTGTAACAACTGAACAGTTGCCCCGAGTTCAACAAATGCAGGTTTTATAGTCATAAGTGCTTTTCTTTGTCTCTCCATACAGTATATCTGGCAATGTCAGTCAACATTTCCATTTTTTCATTTTAATTTTTTTTATTTATTTCAAGCGTTTAACCATGAAAGACAAACTGAGCTGCTAACATCTTGTTTCAAATGCATCCTGGGGCTCAGGGGAGGTGGAGATAAATTAAGAAGAGGAAAAACTACTATAAGTAATATTAGCAACATTACAAAACTAGAAGTCATATTCAGCACTACAGTATATCAGAGAGCCTAATCATTAACACTGAAGACAAATCAATGCAACACATACATGTAGTAGATACAACTGAGTTTTGATAGGGAGGTGGAAACTAGTCATGCATTATAGGCTGAGGATGAGCGGAGCAACATGTCCAGAGTAATATTAATGAGGGAAAGAAAATCAAGAGGTAGAGGGTTATGGACAGTTGCATGTAGGAGTAGAAAAGTCATGAAGAAGAAGCTTACATTAAGGGAGAAAGTAGAAGAGGCAGAGCAGATTGGTAGGGGAAGAGAATACACCCTTGATGGCGCTATGATTATGTTCCTCCTTTAAAGTACCTTGTGGTCTGGCTGGAAATATATCTTGATTTCTCAGTGAATATTCATGCCACATGCCATAAGCTCAACCTCAAGCTTGGTACACTATACAAAAACAAAGCAGGTATTCTGCTTCCTACCTGCTGAGAGATTGTTTTATTGATGATTCTCCCTATTTTTGACTCTGTTGACATAGTAGATAACGGACACCCTTAATCCTTCCTTGCCACACTGGACACCCCCCTTCACTCTTTTTGTTGTTTTGCATGACACTGTCACCCTTGTACACACCACTGCTCACTCTGCTCTGCCCTTTCACTCTCCAGTCATGATGCCAGGCACATTTCCCATTGTGCCTCTTTTATATACAAATTCTGGTTTGGTTCCATTCCCTTATACCTTACATTCCTACTATCCTCTCCCCCTTCTTCCTCTTACCTTCTCTGCAGTAATATTTCCCATTCCCTCCCTGTTTTTTTCTAGGAAACCTACTGTTGATCAGTCTGGTTTCTCACGTCATTTTCCTAAACTCTGGTCCTCCAAGGACATACCTTTCAATAGTTTCAAGAGCCAAGCTAGAAACAACTCCCTGTGTCCCCCTGCATGTCGATAATGGGCAAGGTCTCTGGAATTCTGCAGGTACACAGCCACATAATGTTCTGCATAACTTGTATCGTGCCACAGAATGTATGTTGTGCCATGGAAATCATTGCTTTTTTTATTTATTTTCAAATATACACCATTTCCATAGTGACTGGCTCATGTCCCTTCCTTGTTTATCCTAAAGGCCCTACTCTATGGTCTGGATGTGATGTCATCAATAACATTACATCGTACTTTAGACAATAGCAGGATTGCATTCTGTCACAGAAATGAATAATTCATGCCACTGAAATGAGGAAATGCAATATTTAGTTTGTTCTGGTTGGCAGCTTAGCTAGGAAAGATGGTGGTATGAGCAAGCATTTGCATAGCAACACTGAGTCACATGCTCATACAGCTTCTGTGCTGGTAATGTTTGTAAAGTGTGTGTATCACAAACAATTATATTAAGGACTGAAAACAGTTCTTGGCCCTTCTGACAACATCACAGAGACATGGCATATGTGAGAGTTTCCGGGGGGACCTAGCAAAAACTGGATGTTATATACAGCAGATTAGCTCACTTCTCCTTGTACACCCCTAGGATCAACACCACTATCACCTATATAAAGATCTGGGTTGGATCAGCTTAGAGAGGCTAAATACAATTGCATGTGTTAGGACTTGTGCATAATTGTCTTCCACAGAAGGTACCAAACTACATTCTCCAGTTCATCAATATCAGAATGCCAAGAAAGGGACTAATATCCTCAAATTCTGTCAAACTTAGAAACATAGAAACATAGACAATCACATCTGAAAAAAGACCACTGATCCATCTAGCCAGCCCATAATACCCTATCTCACTCTGAGACCTTTGTCTACACAGGGTTTTTGTCTGCACTACCTTCCCCCATGTTCCCTGCCTACTGCTGCCCCTTAAGCAACTACTAAGCTACTTACTTTGTTACAGCTGTGCTTGAAACCATTAATGATTTTGCTACTCACTACTTTAGCTAGCAGACTGTTCCATGGCTCAGCCACTCTCTCTGTAAAATAAAGCTTCCTTATGTCCCTCCTGAATCCCATCTACCCCTACCAACTTCCACTTATGTCCCCGTGTTCTAGATTCACTACTCCTGTTGAATAGTTCCTCAGTGTTTACCTTATTCATTCCATTCATGAACCTGAATTTCTCAATCATATCACCCTTTTCTCATCTGGCATCCAGGAAGTACATGTTTAGTGCCCTAAGCCAAACCTTGTTGGTGCTGTCCCATGGCCCTGAATCATTATGGTTACACTACACTGCACTGTCTCCAGTCTGTCATTATCTTTCCTTAGGTGAGGACTTCAGAACTAGGCAAATTACTTCAGGTGTGGCCTCACCAGTGATCGATGAAGATGTGGTAATACCTCTTTCTTCCTGCTATCAGAATCCCTCCCAGTACATTCCATCCTGGCTGCCTTTCTGTAGGCCTTGTTACATTTATTAGATTGTATAAGGGAGTCACTTAAAATGACTCCTCTGTCTCTTTCTTTAGAATTAGTGTCCAAATTACACCCCCCCCCATCCAACACTCCATCCTGGGGTTCTTGCTCCCTACATGCATCACCTTGCACTTTTCTATATTGAATTTCAGCTCCCAAACCATGAACCACCTCTTCAAGTTTTGCAAGTCCCTCTGCCACTCCCTCATCCCCCTCCTAACTCTCTGCCCTACCATAGAGCTTAGTGCCATCTGTGAAGAGATACACCTTGCCCTGAACTCCTTCTCCTAGGTCACTGATAAATCTACTGAAATGGACTGAACGCAGGACTGATCACTGTGACACACAGCTAATAACATCCCTCTCCCACTACCTGACTGTCTTTACCACTACCCTCTGCTATCTCTGCTCCAAATAGATTCCCACCCATCTGCTGTAACTATGTCCTTCGATGCACCTAGATCTTCTGGCATCTTCAGTGACCTTCTCTGTGGCACAGACTCAAATACTTTGCCGAAGTAAAAGTAGAGTAAATCCACAGTATGACTCTTATTCACTGCCCTAGCTACCCCGTCAAAGAAAGTTATCAAGTTGGTCTGAAAAGACCTCCCCTGTCTCAAACCCATGCTGTTTTCTATCCTAGAGCCCATTTTTCTCCAGGTAGTCCACCAATTCCTCTTTGACTAGTGCCTCCATCACTTTACCCACAATGGAGGTCAATAGTTACCCAGTTGCTCTTGGTCCACACCCTTGTGATGGGAGCCTGCAGTACATCTGCTACTCTCCAACTTTCAATAGCATCCCTAGCTGAATTATGCTATTGAATAACCCTGCCAGGGGTTCACTTAATTCTGATGCCTGTTCCATGCGCACCATTGGATCATCCCATCCATCCCAGTGGCCTTATCTATGTTCTGGCTGCAAGCCTTTTTTGACCCTATCACTTGTAAATACCTTATGCCTAATTTCTGGGATCCCCTTTTAGCAGCCTTTATGCCACTCTCTAGCAAAGACCAGCTATCCTCCCTTGTGAATACTGAGCAGAAGTAATTGTTCAGAACAACTTCCATCTGCTTGTTTTCTTCTATAACTGTGTCCCCCTCTGTTAGCCTAACAATTCCCCTAACATATCTGAAAAATGTTTTCCCTACCCTTGACAACCTCCTCAATATGTAGCTCTGTGTCTGCTTGTGCTCCCCTGACTGCCGTCTTGTTCTCCCCACTTTTTACTTGGTACTCCATTCATTCTTGATCCCCCTGCTTCTCCTTGTACCTGATTAAGGCCTTTTGTGGCTCGAGAAGCAGACTGGTCTCTTGTATCTGTTTCACTCGGTAACCATCCTCATACGTGACTTTGTTAACTCAAGAACGGTGCCTTTAATTGCTCCCCATCTTTCCACCACTCACCTGATTCTTTCCAATCCACCTAACTTAGCCTGGACTAATTCCCTCATCTAGTAAAAGTTTGCTCCTTTTAAATCTAGAGTTTCAGTCTTTGTCAAGGGCACACTTACACTGATGGTCAGCTCAAACCATATGGTGTTATAGTCTCTGGACCACAGTAGTTCCCTAACCCACATTCTCCACACCATTTCGTGTTGGTAAGCACCACACTGAGAAATGCAACCTGTCAATGTATTTACCACAACCTGACTTCTGGTACTGTTAACTACTGAACTGTGAAGGAAGGTCTGAAGTGTGTAAGGGAGGAAGGGGAGGAGGGTAGTACGGAGTCACTTTGGATGCAAATCCACAATTCTAAGAATAGGATTCTCAGAATGGGAGTGGTGTACAGGCCACCATCTCAGATGGAGGAGTTAGACAGGGAACTAGCAGGACAGATCAGGAGGACCTGTGAGAAGGGTAGTGTGGTGATTGTGGGGGACTTCAACATGGCAGGAGTGGACTGGAGTACCCCAACAACCAGTAACAGAAGGGAGCAGGTACTGCTGGATGCCTTCCAGGACAGCTTCCTGCTGCAAATGGTCAGTGAACCAACCAGGTTAGTGAATACCCTTGACCTTATGCTGGAAAATGAGGACTTTGTGAGAGAACTTACAGTGGAGGAACTGCTGTCAGGGAGTGACCACCACTCAGTATGGCTCACATTGGATATGGGCAAGGAAGGAGTGGAATCTGGCACAAGAGTGATAGACTTCAGGAGGGCTGACTTTGGAAGGACAGGGAAAGTGGTAAAAGGGTACTTGGCCAGAATTCAATCTAGTATGGACACTAACCAGAGGTGGGCGCTCATAAAGCTGGGGATAGTGGAGGCAACCAAAACCTGCTGCAAGGCCCAGAGCAAGAAGGCTAGTGTTAGGAAACCAAGCTGGTTGAGCCAGGAAGTCATGGAAAAGTAAAGGAGGAAAAGAGCTGCTTTTAGGAGCTACAAGAAAACAGGGAGGGGGGGAGGATAGGGAGGAGTACTTGACGGAATCAAAGGAGGTGACAAGGGCAGTAAGGGGAGCCAAGGTATTTATGGAACTCAGGCAGGCACAAGGCATTAAGAAGGGGGAGAAGGACTTCTTTAGTTACATCAGGGAGAAAAGGAGCTGTAAGGACCACAAAGTAAGGATTAGGAAGGTGGGGGGTTGGGTGGAAGCAGGGTGCAATAAAGCAGAAGCACTAAATGATTACTTCTGCTTGGTATTTACTAAGGAGAAGAAGGGGGTGATACCCAAGGGGGGAGAAATGGCAGAAACAGGGGGGAAGGGGGTAACAGATGGGGAAATCATGGAGGACAGAGTTCGGGAGGGTTTGAAGGCACTGAGGGTGGACAAGGCACCAGGCCCAGATGTCATCCACCCCAGGGTACTGAAGGAGCTCTTTGGCAGACCCATTTAATGCCTCACTACATTTGGGGAGTGTACCTCAGGACTGAAGGATGGCTCATGTGGTGCCCCTCCACAAGAGTGGCCCCAAGGTGGAACCAGGAAACTACAGACCAGAGAGCCTCACATCCATCATGGGTAAGCTAATGGAGACAATCCTGAAGGACAGGCTGGTGGCCCTCCTAGAGGCCAAAGGATTACAGGACAGCAGACAGCATGGCTTCATACATGGCAGATCCTGCCAAACCAACCTGGTGGAGTTCTATGACTGGGTAACTAGGCAACAGGACAGGGGCCATGCAGTGGATGTCCTGTATCTGGACTTCAGTAAGGCATTCAACTCGGTGCCACATGGAAGGCTGGGAAGTAAGTTAGAAGGCACAGGGACGGGTGCAAAGCTAGTGAGATGGGTAGGGAACTGGCTTCAGAGAAGGCAACAGAGGGTGGTGGTGGGTGGGGAGCTCTCACACCCAAGGGTAGTGACGAGCGGTGTTCCACAGGGCTCAATTTTGGGACCAGTGTTGTTTGGGATATTCATTACAGATGTATCATTGGACAGCAAGAGCAAGATCAGTCTGTTTGCTGATGATACCAAGGTAGGAGCAGTGGTTGATGACTTAGGGGGGTGGTAGGGATTGCAGGATGATCTGACAAAGCTTGAAACCTGGTCAGACACCTGGCAACTGGGGTTTAATACCAAAAAGTGCAAGGTGCTGCATTTTGGGATGAAGAACCCAAGGAGGTGTTACCAGCTGGAGGGGAGTGCAGATAGCCCAGACAGAGGAGGAAAAGGATCTGGGGATGCTCATTACAGGGTGGATGAACAACTCGGCACAATGTAGGAAGGCAGCTGCAAAGGCCAACCAAATGCTGGGTTGTATTGCAAGGTGTACATCCTCGAGGAGGGAGGAGGTGATTCTGCCACTGTATAGGTCATTAGTTACACCGCACCTGGAGTACTGCGTGCAGTACTGGGTCTGTATCTGAAGGGGAACATAAAGTTACTGGAGGGGGTGCAGTGCCGGGTGACAAAGATGATCAAGGGGCTGGGGACTTATCATATGAGAGGAGGCTGAGGGAGTTGAACATGTACTCGCTGGAGGAGAGGAGGGACGGGGGGATATGATTGAAACCTTTAAGTATATGAAAGGAATAAACAAGACAGGTACAGAGGGGCTGTTCAAAGTAAGGGAGAGGAGGGACACCATGAGACTGGATGGAGGAATGTTCAGGAGGGAGATGAGGAGACACTTTTTTGCAGAGAGGGTGGTGGCTGGGTGGACTGCGTTACCTGCAGAAGTGGTAGCCAGTAGAACAGTGGACTGCTTCAAAAGGGGATGGGACAGGACAAGGGGGAGGGTCAATGAAGGCGGAAAAGTGGAAGGGAGGGGCAGCTGCAGAATAAGGAGTGCTAGCTGCACATTCGAACAGACTTGATTGACCTCTAGGCCTTTATCTGCTGGCAAATTTTGTATGTTCGTATGTCCCAGTCAATGTCTGGCAAGTTGTTATCCCCTCACTACCACCAACACCCCCTTTGTGATCCCCTTTCCTATTTCTGACCCTAGCTCCCTATCACCCTTGTCCCCCTGTTGACAACTCTGATGAGCTATTTCTTATCTGATTCTGACATGACCTGAACCCATTGTCCCAGCCTTATGGGCTTTCTATAGGCTCCATGTCTGCAGAAATTCAAAGGACCATTTCACCTTTTCTTGTACAGGACAAAGAAACTGAAATAGTCTACCACAAACCCTAAGAACTCCTGTTCACTCATTGACACCATATGGACCTATAAAAGCTTGGTCCATTGTACAAGCTGCTTAGTTCAAATTATGTTGCGATGATTTTAAAAATGAATAGTTTACAAATCTATGTACAGTATGTCTGAAACTGGAAAACTTTACCAATATAATAAACAAAACCACTGATGGGAATGTTTTTGTATTATACTAATGGTGCCTATCTGTTTGATTGAGTTAGTTAGTTAGTTTTTGATGAACAGGTAAGTACACTAGACAAAAAAGAGACTATTTTCAAGAATGGCCTGGAAGAATTACAATTAAATTAACAAGGTTACAGGAAAACAAATTACAAAAGAACATAAATTACAGCAAGGCAGACAGAAATACAACTTAGAGGCAAAAGGCAAAACAATGATTCAGAAAAAAAATCACTTCCAAAGCTAGAAGTGGTACAGGGTAAAGTAAGGCACTCTAGGTAAGAAAAAAGGTTAAAGCAATCAAGTACAAGTGCAGGCTGAGAAGTTCAGCAGGTGATTACTTGGTGTTCTTTTGAAAAGGTAATGGAAAGAGGCACAGCAGACAGACAAAGGGAGGGAGTACCAGCCCTAGGGGCAAAGGTGAAAAGGCCTGGTTACCTAACAAGGTTGAAACTTTTCCTACCCTAAATAAAGGTTCATCATATGATCTCAAAGAGTAGCTCCAAAAATATCACCTGAAGAAGTTGCCAATCAAAGGTGTGGTATTAGTTTGCATGTTTTGCTTGCAGTATCTATAACCTATTGTAACTGCAACTGTGAGTGATTGCTTTGGGACCTCACTGAAAATGAGTTTCAGCACAGTAGGGTTAGTTTCTCACCATTCACCAACATCCCAAATCCTTCCATTCTTGGCACCATATTCCAAATCTCCATGCTCCTAGGTGAATTGCTGGACTACATGACTAAATTTAAATACTTGGGAGTCTGGATCGACTACAAACTCGCCTTCTCTGACCATACTGAGGAACTCTCAAAAAACAAACAGAGACTTGGCCTCTTCTATACGATTAAACATCTGCTCACCCAAGATGCCAAAAAAAGGCTAGTCCACACCACCTTCTTATCCCTATTAGACTACACTGTCTCCCTATATGGTCAAGGTCCTTCCACTATGCTTGCCAAGCTAGATATCAGGTATCACCGTGCCTTAAGGTTTGTCCTTGGAGTGTTGTATTGCACTCACCATTGCTCCCTTTACACCCTAATGGGTTGGCTATCCCTTAGCTTTAGGAGGCAAAGAAATGCTGCCTGCTGGACCTTTAGGGAAATTATCAATAAACTTCCCCAATACATTACGGAGTGTCTGCCTCACTGTGCAATGGGTGGCTGCTCACTAAGAAGCCACTCCTACATTTCCCTACTCACCCCTAAAGTCAAAACTTGCTTTGACACGTCCTTCATAAGCCATGTACTTCCCCAGCTTTGGAACAAGTTGCAAAAAAACCTTAAAGCTGGCAATCCTTACTACCATGTCCTTGTTTAAAATGCTACATTATATGTACAGTCATTCAATGAGTCTTGTAACTGCTTTCCCTGAAGGCCGACCTCCTAGGCCCTTGTTTCCCCACCTTTCTGGTTCTCTTCCAGTACTCCTCTCCCTTTATACCCTCCCTTCCCTTTTGTCTCCTCCTCAAGTGTTTCCTTGTATATCATTTTCTGTCTAAATTATAATATTCAATAACTTCTGTTGTAGCACATCCTTTGCTGTGCTTTTGCCTTTATTCTTGTGCTTTCTTAGCTGTCTGGCTTCCCTCAGTACTCCTCTCCATTATACCCTCCCTTCCCTATGCTGTCTCCCTCCATAGGTGTTTCTACATGTATATAATTTTCTGTATATATTGTAAAATTCAATGTTTCTGATGTAGTATATCCTTTCCCCACTCCCTCTCCCTCTACCTCTCCCTGGGCTAAGACACAGATATGGAACACTGATGAGTCCAAATAAGGAAGAAATACATGTATGTGTCTGCTGTTCTTAACCTTTGCTGACTGCACTGTGAGGCCTTCTGGCATCATGCAATTCTGCTTAAAGTAGAGCCAGTCCAAATTCTCTCATGGGGATTTGCATATGTTTCCCATGATGCATTGCATTATTGGGGTATGTGCAATTGTGTTTCCTTAAGAACTTGGCTGTATGGCAAATACCTCTGGGATAACCCATGCCTCAGGTCATTTGCTATGGGGTTCTTTTGTAGTTATTTTCCTTCTCTATTTTGGGGTCCCCATGACCCAAACAAATAACATCCCCCTTAAGGGGTGGCTGGCTCACTCTCCCTGGGCTAAGACACAGATATGGCACACTGATGAATCCAAATGAAGATAAAACAAGTGCATGTGTCTGCTGTTCTTAGCCTTTGCCGATTGTACTGCGAGGCCTTCTGGCACCATGCAATTCTGCTTAAAGTAGAGCCAGTCCAAATTATCTCATGGTGATTTGCATATGTTTCCCATGATGCTTTGTATAATTGGGGAATGTGAAATTGTGTTTCCTTTAAAATTTAGCTGTGTGGCCAATATTCTCCAGGATAACCCATGCCTCAGGTCATTTGCTCTGGGGTTCTTTTGTAGTTCTTTTCCTTCTCTATTTTGGGGTCCCCATGACCCAAACAAATACCATCCCCCTTAAGGGGTGACTGGCTCCCCTTCCTGGGCTAAGACACAGACATGGCACACTGATGAGTCCAAATGAGGATGAAACACATGTATGAGTCTGCTGTTCTTAACCTTTGCTGATTGCACTGTGAGGCCTTTTTGCACCATACAGTTCTGCTTAAAGTAGAGCCAGTCCAAATTCTCTCATGGGGAGTTGCATATGTTTCCAATGATGCTTTGCATTATTGGGGTATGTGCAATAGTGTATACTTTATTACTGTATAGCCTTGTATTCCTGTATTTTTTATACTGTTGTACAGATATTGTGATCCTGCCCAGGTCCATCTTGTAAATGAGTTTGCTCAAAGTTGTTCTGCCTGGTAAAATAAAGATTGATTGATTGATTTTTTTGCTTTCATGATTTTGAATAAATGATGTACTACTACTGCTAAGACAAGGCAGTTTAATTTCTGTTTCCCAAGGAGCAGGGTATTTTCAAATCCCAGACATTCTTATAAACAAAAATATAAAATCATAAATTAACAACAGATGAATAGAACACATAACCATATCAAGGTTATAATACTAGATTCAGATTAAATTACAAGTTGTCCACCTACAGTAGGTTAATTGAAACAGGTGAAACTTCAGGGCCCCTTTTGAAAGCCTTCACTGAAGAGGATTCTCATGGGTTGCCTTTGGCAAACTATTCTGTAAACTCTTATTTCAATGTGTGACATGTTATTTATTTTTATGAAATGGGTAGCACAATGTAAGCAATTTAATTGGACATTAAGCATGTGATGAAGTGTCTAACACATGGAAATAAGTTCGGCTGGGCATTGATATGGGTGATGGTACCAGCTTAGAACTTTCAAAATTGAAACGGCAGCCATTATTTTTACCCACTAGCGACAGCAAAGTAAGCAGGTCTCTGTCATCCGTGCCACAGTCCCCAAGTCTTAAAAAAAACACCTCAAGTTCATTGCAACACATTTTAGTCCTGAGATGTGTTCTTCTAAAGCCACAGAGATCTATTCCCATTCTGTTTTACCTGCCCATCTCATAACTCGCCCGTCCATTTGGTCACCCAGCTGACTCATAAGCTACAGGCACCACGCAAAGTACAAATCCCCCCAACACGAACACACATCAGTTTTCTAACTTCTGCTGTTCAGTAATAATTGTTCACAGCAGTACAGCTCCAGTTATTTCTACACAGTTGCAGCCACGCTGCATCATATGCTTGCTTTCATCAAGCGTATCCCCCCCCCAAGCCTGTATTATTTCAAGGAGAAAAAATTACCATCCTCCTTTACTTCTGTGCCTTCAGATGTTCCCTTCTCACAGCACAGTTACTACCACACCACCTGTGTGTCTATCTGTCTGAGGGAAGCAATGCCAACTATGGGGGTCACAGTAGGACAAAATTCAAGTAAAAACAAAAACACATCCAGGCGGAGGAACTATTTTATTTAACATATGGTGAAAAAATCCCTTTTTTCTTAATCTTAATAATTTTTATTTCTATATGCATCTAAAATGTAGATGTCCATTTCATAAGCGCAATAAGCCACTCCAGGGCCTGTGTGTGAAACACTTTAACACACGGCTAGGAGGCTGAATGCACTTGGCCAGTGGCCTTGTGCCTCACTACGCCTCCTAGCCATGTGTTAAAGTGTCTAACACACACTCTGTTGTATCTTATTGCTTACATGTATGTATGCATGTATGTACATATCTATGTTTTACTTAGAAAGACACATTGAGCTGGTAACAGCTAGTTTCCAGATGCATCCTAGTGGGTGGGAGGAGGTGGAGACTACAATGTGATAAGGTGCAAAAGTACACAAAAATACAATAAGGCGCAGAGCAATCAAAATTGTATTTCAGCTGTGCAGTCAATAAACAGGTGGGTAGAACAGTGAAATGCAAATAAAAGGTACAAGTACCATACAATAAAGTGACTGCAATACACTGCAGATGCAAAACAATCATAGGAGTAGATTGAACCCTGCACAATCTATGTGCCTAAAGTGGACAAACATTTCTCTGAAATGGTGGGGGGCACCCAGAATTAATAGAATAGAAGGTGGGACCTTAAGGTCAGGGGTCAGGTGCACTTGCAAGAGAGGGCAGAAAAGTCCAGAAGGAGAAGCAGGAAGAGGTTGAGCAGACAGTGAAGGGAAAAGAAGACCAGAGCTTGGGGAAAGTGCATGAGAAAGCAACTTGTCCTGCAGAGGATTTCTGGGAAGGAGGGAAAGGGAATATGAAACAGTGTTCTGAAGAGGGTAGAAGGATGAAGGGGGGAAAGAGGGAAGACAAGCAGGCAGGGAGTTAGCCAAGTGAGAATTTGGATATGAGGAAGGCACAGTGGGCAAAGCACCTGGTACCAAGGGATGGGGGAGAGGGAGGTGCACAGAGAGTAGGGGTGGGTAGAGGCAGAGCAGTCCATGGCAAAGTCATAGAAGGAGTGAAAGAGGGGATCCAGTCTGGCAAGGATGGACTTACACGCTGCACTATATATGATGTCACCATAGTTGAAGATAGGGAGCATCATCATCTTTTAAACTAGTTCTTGGCAGGCAAGAAGTGGGATACTGGCTTTGTTCCTGTATAGCACATTCAGTTTGGGGTGGAGCTTGTAGTGGATGGCATTGATGTGCACAAAAAATCAAGGTAGCAGTCCAGCCAGACCCCAAGGTATGAGACATCCTCAATCACAGTACCATCAAGGGTACTGAAGGAGGAGTGAGTCTATTGAACCTTCACTTGGAGACAAAGGTCTTCAAGACCATTTTCTTGCCACTGTGGGTCAATTGTTTGGATATGAACCAGTGTTGAATGTTGTTGAAGTCCAGTTGGAGCTGGACAGAGAGGTCAGGGTTAGAGGAGCCAGATGCGAAAAGCACAGTGTCATCTGTGTACATGTGAAAGGATGCAGAGGAATAGGAAGTTTGGAGGTCATTCAGGGATATAGAATAGTATGGTGCCCGGGACAGGTCTTTAGGGAATGCCCAAGCAGATGTGGAGTGGGGGATAATACGTTGTCACTGAAATGTCACCAACAGACAGCTCAAGACTTAAGCAATAATGCACGACAGGGTTTGTGTTGTGCTGGGATAACGTCAAGCCTGGGGTGATTAGGCACGAGGCCGCAGGCCGAGTGCGACTAATCACCCCAGAAGTGACGTTATCCCAGCACAACACACACCCTGGAGTGCATTATTGCTATTATACAATGGCTCGTTTTGTTTTGAGAAAAAAAAATGGGAAAAGCTGTTTAAAATATTAATTTATTTCATTTTTTTTGTTTGAGCAGGCATACTTATTGAAAAAAAAGTCCACAGTTCCTGTCTTGGGCAGGAGGTGGTGCTGCCCCTACATGTTTTTCTGTATTCTTTTAAATGTGTATCATTGTGGTTTTGTATTTTTGGCCCCTGTGCAACTTGTCATTTTGCTATTTACTCTGTTCTCTTACTCAGAAAGACGTCGCTGTTCCATTTTTTTTACCTTCGTAATTTACTCGCTCGATGTGGTCATTCACTCGCTGACTCCCGTTGCTGTTCCATTTTTTTCCATTGCTAATTTACTCGCTCGATATGGTCATTCACTCTGTCAGTCTGATGTGAAGTGTGAAGTAAGAAGGGCCACGGTGTTTCAGGCAGAAAGGTTAGTTTGGGGTTTTGAAACAAAAAATTAAAGTAAGAAATGTATTTCAGGAGGCTGCGAACGTTATGACAGGAGCCATGCGGTCACTGTTTAAAATGCACACTCATTCGCTCGTTGTGGTGCAAATTGAGAGGGATCGTGAGGTAGTTTTCTTTCTGTCAGGTAGCTTACCAGGAGACTTTTGCTCCTTGTTCAGTAACACACAGTGTTGTCAGTGTGTAGGCAGACCTGGTAGTGAAAGTGATCATGGTCGCAGTGAATCGCGTTGTGGAGTGATTTTTTTTTTTTTTTTTAAACATTTGATGCGGTCTTCTGTGTGCTGGGACTAGACCCGTGATGTTGTACTGGGATAACATCACGAGTCCAGTCTCAGACTGACCAATCAGAGCACAATATTTTTTTTGCCATTATATAATTGTCTTTAAAGTAGGAGCAGAATCAGCTGATAGATGAGGCAGAGAGACCCACTGCCTTAAAGGTGATAGGAAACAGTTTTTGCACCTCTAGAAGCCCTCTAGTTATTCTTTTATTGGCTACCCAGTGTTCTGATATATTTTTAACCTTTTTTGTTAAATTAATAATCTAATTTTGCTGCTTCTTTAAGGACCTGAATCCTTCTCTCCTCAGCAGTTGCTGCTCTCTCTTTTCATATTGCCTGAACCTTCTATGACATCACAAACACTTTTCCTGGCCATTCAGATGAATAGCATGGAATGGGATGTTCTAATGTCATAGAATGTCTTAGAAATACGAAAATCAAGAGCAGTAGCTGGTGAGGATAGTGGAACTCAGTATAGATCTGAGGGCACTCCAAAACTAGATGATTTATTTATCAACAAATCATCAAAGCATATCTGAACACATAATTAGCATGTAAAGGAAGATGGAAGGGTGGTTAACTATGTAAAAATCATTTCCTATCTCCTTTAAGCTTGTTTAGGAGGAGGGGGTTGGCCACAGTATTAAAGGCTTTGATCAAGTGGACAAAGATGGTGGAAGTGATCTGGTCCTGCTCTCATTAGTGTGTAAGGACTACTTTAATTTCTTATCCCATTAACAGCAGTAATAATGTGATGCTTGCACACAAGACTACAAACAGCAGCTTTTAATAACTCTGTTAAATTAAAACACTGCCAACTCCCCATCTCATTCTAACCTACCAGACAAACTGGAATACCTGCCATTCCTTCCCTCTGTGTGTTTCTCCACCCCACCCTACATTGCCAACCCCATTCTCTAAAAGAAATACAAACCTATCTCTCCCTCTTTCTGTACTCATTCACACCCACACCCTCTGCCGCCAGCCCTGATCTGTCTCTAAAAAAGTACAAACCTCACACTCTCCCTCCCTCCCTCTGTGTATTTTCCCACCCTCAGCCTCTTTTCCTTTTAACCTACACATCCATCTCCATGGTATAGCACAGCTCTCCTGTCACCACCTTGCCCCTTGTTATAACTTTTAAACTGATGCTGTATAAATTGAATACACACTGACTTTACTCATGCTACACAGTTTATCACTACTAATGAAGAAATAGGTGTATTACAACTCCCTCAAGGCTTTAGACTCATAATTTATGGTCCTGCCCCCCCCCCCCACACACACACACATACATATGAAGATAAAATGCATATTTTGAGTCAGGCCATTGTATATACAATTTATACACCAGAGAAGATACAAAATGACAAGCTATAAAGTGATATTTGATGCTCAGCTCACAAGATATCATGATATCTTGTGAGAGGAGTATGTCACAGATGACATCTTGCCCTGTTTGATACATCACCAACACATGGAGAGTGGGGGGGGGCAAGATGCCACTAACATGTCACCAACAGACAGCTTGAGTCTTGTCCTCAAGGTAGGAGTGGAACCAGCTGATAGAGTAGGCAGACAGCTGCCCAGACAAGTCTGCTCAATTGTGCAGCTAGCAGCCCTTATACTGCAGCTGCCCCTCCCTCCCCTCAGCCCCACCAGTGACCGTCCTCCTTATCCTGTGCCATCCCCTTTTGAAGCAGCCCACTGTTCTACAGGATACCACTTCCTCTGGCAATGCATTCCACCCATACACCACCCACTCTGTAAAAAAAGTGTCTCCTCATTTCCCTCCTGCACCATCCCCCTTCCAATCTCAGATCATGCCTTTGAGTGTCCCTCCCCCTCCTTAATTTGAAAAGTCCCTCTGTGCTCATCTTATTTACTTCATGTACTTGAAGGTTTCAGTCATGTCCTCCCTATCCGTCTTCTCCTCCAGGGAGTACATGTTCGACTACCTCAGCCTGCTCTCATAGAGTAAGTCCCCTAACCCTTGGATAATTTGTGTTGCCCTGCACTGCACCGCCTCCAGTAACCTAATGTTGTTCTTCAGGTATGGTCCCAAGAACTGCATGCTGTACTCCCAGGTGTGGTCTAACCAGTGACCTGTATAATGGCAGGATCACATCCCCCTCCTGGAGGATATGCCCCAGGCAATACAACACAGCATCCTGTTGGCCTTTGCAGCTGCCTTTCTACACTTTGCTGAGTTGTTCATTGCTCCCATTATGATCACCCCAGATCTTTCTCCTCTTCCATCTTGGCTAGTTGAATCCCTTCCCCCAGCTGGTAGCTCCTCCTTGTGTTTTTTGTGCCGAATAGTAGCACCTTGCATTTTTTGGTATTGAACCCCAGCTGCCAAGTGTCCGATCAGGCCTCCAATTTTTCCCAATGATCTTGTAGTTCCTGCCACCCTTCTAAGTCATCCACTACTTCTCCCATCTTGGTATCATCTGCAAACAGACTGATCTTGCTCTTGATGCCTATTGAGTTGTCTACAATGAAGATCCCAAGCAACACTGGCCCCAGTACCGAGCCATGTTGCACCCTGCTTGTCACTACCCTGGGAGATGAGAACTCCTCTCCCACCACCCAGCTAGGCTTCTTGACCCTAGCCCTCTTACTCTGGACCCTTGTACATGTTATGGTTACCTCCTCAATTCCCAGTTTAATGAACTCCAACTTCTGGTTATTATCCATGTTTGGATGGATCCTGCCTGGTCAGATACTCCTGTACTATTTCCCTCATCCTCCTGAAGTCTAATACCTTTGTGCCCGTTCCTAACCCCCTTTCCCCATGTTTATCATGAACCACACTGAGTGGTGGTCACTCCCTGCTAGCCATTCCTCCACCCCCAGCTCCCTCACAAACTCACCATTTGTCAGCACAAGGTCTAGGGTGTTCCCTAAACTGGTTGGCTCATTGATCATCTGCAATGGGAAGCTGTCCTGGAAGGTGTCCAGAAGTACCTGCTCCCTCCTATTTGTGGTGACTGGGGTACCCCAGTCCACTCCTGGTAGGTTGAAGTCCTCCACAGTCACTGTGCTGCCCCTCCCACAGGGCCTTCTGATCTGTCCCACTAGTTCCCTGTCAAACTCCTTAGTCTGAGAGGGTGGCCTGCACATCACTCCCATCGTGAGGGCCCTATTTTTTTGAGTCCTGGAGTTGCACTCATAATGACTCCATGCTGCCCTCCTCCCCTTCTTCCCTGACACACTTCAGTCCTTCCACCATGCACAGTGCCACCTCCCCTCCTTTTCCTTTTACCCTGTCCCTCCAAAATATTGTATATCCTTGTACTGCCAGGTCCCAGTCACGGTAATGGGTGGGCCATGTCTCAGTGATGGCCACCATGTCCATCTTCCCATCTGCCATGAGAGCCTGTAACTCTGCTGTTTTGTTCACTAGACTCCTAGCATTCAGGGTTACCATCCTCCACTCCGCTTCCTTCCTCCCTCTCCCTACTTGTTCTCCCTTTCTAGCATCCCCTCCTGACCTCCCCCTAAGTCTCTTGCAGCTGGTATGGGGGATAAGCTCATTCAGATTCCCCACCTGTGGATCCTGCCTGACTCCTGCCCACTTGCCACTCTCCTCTTCTAGTTTAAATGCTCATTGTTTGCTAAGTATTCCCCCAGTTTCTGTATAAATACCCTCCTTTCCTCCTCATTTAAGTGTAGCCTGTCCTTAGCGTAGAGATCACTGCCCTCCCAGGTCCTTTCCTACCCCACCCCACAACCACCCTATACCCTTTGGACTGACACCATTCTCTTAGCCATGTGTTAAATCCCTCCATCCTCAGCTTCCTTGATGTGCTCGCCCTGGGTACTGGTAGCACCTCAGAGAAAGTTAGTGATCTTCCTGCCTCCTCAAAAATAAGCCCCGGCTCCTCAAACCTCCTATGGACTACATCTATCATATTTTCCGCCAGGTCATTTGTTCCCTAATGCAGCTTTTACAATGTTTGTGGCAGTATAAAAGCCACGTGTAACACAAAATTCAGCAACTGAAATCAAAGAGAAACAGTTAACTCTTCATACAAACTGCGGATTTAAACATTTATAAATAGGGAAAGGGGGAATTGTTTAACCAGGAAAGGCATACTAAGCCAGAGCTTGTTTCCAGGTGCATCCTGGGAGCACAAGAAAGTTAAGTGACTTGAGCAGGGTCACAAAGTATGCAAGTGGAGCTGATGGGATTCAAACCCATCTCTGCAGGTTTGCAGCTCAGTGCTCTTAACCACTACGCTACAGTGTCTCCTATTATAAATAGTAAACTGATGTTGTTTAATTATATATGTAATAAACCTTGATTCAAAACACAGTTTGCTATCAACTGTGTGGGCACAAGACTTTCATATTAGATCTTGCTACAGGTCCTGTCCCCTCACACTTGAAGTTAATTTACATATTTTGAGTCACCCTGTTGCATATCTCCTATATATCTTGAAATTTTACAAATATATCACTTATCTTCTCATTGAATACACTACAATTATATAAAACAATACAACAAATACCAGCTTAAACATCAAGATAATGTAATGGTAACCCTTGCTGGCTCTAGTCAACTATCAATTACCACAGTTCTTGCCTTTTAAATTGTTTTCCTGCTTTGAGCTCACAGTGGTCCAAACTGTAACAATTGTCTTGTGGTCAGCTGAGCTGGGCTGGGACAATTGCTACAGTACATTGTCTTTTGAGAAAGCACCTGCATGCAAAATGTTGAGAGAGAGACAATAGTTTTGCCTGCACTCCTGTGTGTTACTGTGAACAATAAATCTGCTCTGTATCAGCACCGTGAGTATTCATCTCTTTTGTTGTGCCCCATGATGGTATGTGTGTGGTTGCTGGCTTCTCAGTCAGTTCTGTTTACCAGCAGCACCACCTACTCCCTGAGTGGCCTCTTTTGTTGTATCGGCTGTATCAGCAAGAGACACTTTTCTTAAACGAATATTGCCTCTGAGGCAGCACTGCATTGGAGGCAGACTACTTAATATCACCCTCTGCTGTGTCTCATTGGTTAATACCTCATGAAGGACAGTAACTCAGGTTGCCGCCTATTGCTACTGATTGGTTACACATGCAGTTGCCTCGGAAGCAGACCACTTAATCCCACCCTCTGATGTGTCTCATTGTTTAATACGTTCTGAGAGGTAATGTAAGGAAGTATTTTTTCACAGAGGGTTGTGGATGCATGGAACAGCCTTCCAGAGGAGGTTGTGGAGTCAAAAACAGTGGTGGAATTCAAGAATGCATGGGACAGTCATAAGGCAATTCTAGGGGGTGGGGGTAGGAAGAAGTAGGCTGTTGGTTAACTAGGATCTGCAGCTTATCCATTAGGTAGGGTAATGGGCAGACTGGGTGGGCCAAGCGGTCCTTATCTGCCATCAAATTTGATGTTTCTATGTTTCTTCTGAAGGCAGTAACTGAGGTTGCTGCCTGTTGCTACTGACTGGTTATTCATATGGTCTCTAAATGGCCTTCCCACATGTTTTTTCTTGCTGCAAGTGGGTGGGTCATTCTAGCCTGCCCCTGATTGGTTAATGTACACAAAGCGCCTTTTTTAAAGACACTATTTTTTAAATGAAAGTAGTCTCTAAGGCAGATCTGCCCCCGAGGCAGCCCTGCCTTTGAGGTAGGTATAGAGAGGGCTGCCTCCCAGGCAGGGCTTTAACCTCTATAGCTAGAGTGACTTAGCTGTGCCTTAGAGGCAATATTCATTTAAAAAAAGTGTCGTAGGACTGCCTCCAATGCAAAACTTTATTGTTGCAATTATTCTTTCTCACAGCTACAGTAAGTCCCTTTTCTTATATACTTACTATTCTAACACCATGCTGCCATGGGTCATCACTCAAGAGAAATTCTGACAAAAGAGAACTGAGGGACCTTGTATGGATTCTAACTCTCAAAATCTTGTTTAGCAAGCTGTAGATCTTTTCACTACACCACCAATCTGGCACAACAGTGAAGCTCAGGTCTTTAGCTGAAGAGATTAATGCCCTGTCTGGGAGGCAGCCCTCTCCATACCTGCCTCAAAGGCAGGGCTGTCTCAGAGGCAGATCTGCCTTGGAGACAACTTTCATTTAAAAAAAGTGTTTTTAAAAAAGGCACTTTTTGCATTTCAGCCAATCAGACAGGTTAGAACCACCCAATTAGAGCAAGAAAAAACATGTAGGAGGGCCATTTAGAGACCAGATGAATAACCAATCAGCAGCAACAGGCAGCAACCTCAGTTACTGCCTTCAGAAGGTATTAACCAATGAGACACAGAAGAGGATGGGATTAAGTGGTCTGCCTCTGAGGCAGTGGTGTGTATAACCAATCAGTAGCAATAGATGGCAACCTGAGTTACTGTCCTTCATAAGTTATTAACCAATGACACACAACAGAGGGTGGGATTAAGTAGTCTGCCTTCGAAGCAGCAGCATGTGTAACCAATCAGTAGCAAGAGGTGGGCAACCTCAGTTACTGTCATTCAGAAGGTATTAACCAATGAGAGGAGGGTGACAGTAAGTAATTTGCCCCCGAGGCAGCGCTGCCTCAGTGGCAATATTTGTTTAAGAAAAGTGTCTCTTGCACTGTATCACATTGGTGAGTCTGAAATGGACCAAAACATATGTCTGTGGCTGCTCTTTTCTGCCCTTGTGAATTAACTTTGACTCTTTTTGGCACTTTATAATATCGCTTAAAGCAAAGCTAGTCTAAATACCATCATGGTGATTTGCATATTTTTGTCATTATGGATTATGTTCGCTCACATTATACAGGACAAATCATGTAATTTTATTTTATATACAATATTTTGGTGATTCTGTCCTTTGCCCAGTCCTTAATCACTTGCATTCTTGGCTTGATTAGACCAGATCCTTCCCAATTTTTTCTTTTTACTCAAAAGGGTTTCATGATCATACTGGTGATGTTTGGAGTTGCATTTATTGCATATGATGCTTTTGAATTTGGAAGGAATGTGGAATTTTTTTACCTTTCTAAAATTGTGGCTTAACTGCCAGTGCCAGGGAGCTTTTTGCAGAACCTAAGCCCAGTAGTTTTGCATGGTATCTGGTCAAAACCACGCCAGAAGAATGGTGCAGTCAAAAACCATGCTGACATTACAGTGTCTGTAGTTTTGGAGTTGGTTTATTTATATTAGTGCATTTTTTCACCATGTTCATTTTCTGGTGTCCGTGCAGGACGTGTTTTGACCGCACCATTCTTCCAACACGGTTTTGACCTGGACCTATTTTGCATAGAGGTTCTTGTTTTTTTTCTTGTTATAGTAGATGCATATTCAAAGTTGCCTCATGTTGTCCTGATGCAATCTACCACATCAGAAAAAAAAGTATGAAAATAATGGATTAAAGCAGATCATTGGCTCAACCTACAAATCTTTCATCCTTCATCAAATGGAAAGCGGAGTGATTTGTTAATACTCTTACAACCATTGATCTTAAGAGTGGAAAGGAATTAAAATAGAACTGAACATATATGGCATAATGTATGGGCAACCACACACAACAAAACTGTGTTTCCATTGAGGGGTGAGATGGTATCATTGACTTTGACATCAAAGCTCAAGAGGTGTCTATATCACAGGACATGGAGATGAAAACAGCAGCCTTGTTGTATATACAGTAGTTGCACACAAATAATTTTGTGTCATTGTTTGTTTAAAATAATTTACCTTCTTGTCTCAAACTGTGGTTAAATGAACTGAAACCATAACAAATAACAGGATAAGATTAGAAAGAAACTACTGCAATTGTACAAATCGCTACATGAGCTGGCAATATTTCTCATACTATAGTTAATGTGAAACACTTCTCTTAACGTGTTTTCAGTCTTGCTGACATCTTTGTTAAGAGGAATCTGCAGTGTAGGTAAGAATTTATTTATTTATTTAGCTTTTGTTGACCAGGTAGGTACACTAGACAATCTGTATGCCTATTTTCAGGTACGACACGGGAGAGTACAATGAAAATGCAGGTTCAAACAAGGTACATAACAACAAGAGAGCAATGTACAGAGTTACAAGAGAGCAAGATAAACATAGATAGTATGCAGTGAGCAGTAATAGGCAAAATATGCATATACATATAGGATAAATAGACTAACACATTCAATGGTAATTACTTTGCATGAGTGACCCTATTTACCAGGGCCACTTAATAAATAAGCAGATGGCGATGAATGACTGAGGAATCTTAATAGGCAGTATAACCTAGAGGTTAGTGTAACAAGCTGTGAATGAGCTTGTGACATCCAGCAGACAGACCTGGGTTTGATTCCCACAACCTCCACTTGCATACTGTGTGACTCTAATCAAGTCAATTAACTTCCCTAGTGCTCCCAGGTTGCCCCTGAAAACAGGCACTTGTGCCTAGTGGACCTTACTGGTTAACGAAGACTAGACTAAAATAAAAAAATAATAGACACAAGATTCTGTGCTGTTGCACCATGGTAGTGACATAGCTACTGTGTTAGAACAGCATTCTGGCATCACTACTCTGGAAGTTTATGGATTTCCATACACAAGAAACATAAAAGTTGACGGCAGATAAGGACTGCAAGGTCCATGCAGTCTCCCCATTTTTTCTACCTTATGAATGTGCCATAGGCCTTTTCTCTGTCAATGGCCTATCTATTCATACTCATCTGTATTGCTCCCTTATGCCTGTCCCCTCTCTCTGTCCCTTCTCATGACTTGCCCCAGCAATCAGTTTGCGTCATGCTCCTTCGGCACCTGCCACCCCTTCCCCCACTCACAGTCCCGTGAGTTTCCTAAACAGTCACTACTAATGCTGGCTGCCTGACCATGCCCCCTCACCCCACCTTTTTACTCTAGCATGTCCTCTCCTCTCAGCCTCCCCTCACCCCACCATTTCTCTCTATATCTTATTGTCCCTCTTCCCCCACCCTCTCACCTCCACTGCAGTACTTACCTCTCTCTCTCTCTCTCTCGTACCTCCCTTCTTCACCCCTCTGCCTGCTATCCCCGTCCCTCTGAACTACTAAAAAGGCACTTTGTGGCTGCTTATCCCCCCCATAAAGTGTTTTTTTCTTGTTTTTTAACCTATACCTATGTTTTGAGTTACTCTGTAAGTTCTGAATCCAAGCTGTATTGTTTATTGTAATGTACTTTTGCTTTCTCCTACTGTACTTTGTTTTGCAATCTATAACGTGGAACTTTTGTAAAAGAACTTGTGCTCAAAGGTTTTTTCCTAATCACTAAATAAATAAAATAAATAAATCCCATACCTGTTTGAAGCCCTGCACTGTATTCATATCTACCACTTCCTCAGGTAGGCCATTACATGCATCCACCACCCTTTCTGTGAAAAAGAACTTCCTCACATTATCCCTTAATCGGTCTCCCTCTAATCTCATGCTGTGTCCTCTTGTCCTGGCTTGATTAGACCAGATCCTTCCAATTTTTTTCTTTTTACTCAAAAGGGTTTCATGATCATACTGGTGCTATTTGGAGCTGCATTTTTGCTGAACACTGAACAATATACAATGTAAATATTAAGACACAACAAGGTGTGTAGTGTTCGGAGGATACCCACACACATAGGGGCATAGTGTGGCACAGCCTCTGGAAGTGTGGGTATCCCCAAATACTGCACACCCTGGAGTGTTTCATTGTGCTTATAAAATCAAACTTAGAAAAGCTAGGCAGATTTTTTTAAAAAGAAAGTTTTAAAATAACTTTAATATTAAGTTTATTTTGTAAACTAGTTCTGCTTAGATCGATTAGTGGCAGGAAGAGGAAGGAAATACCAGGGGCCAGATTTTCAAAGGGCAATGCAGAGCTTGCATCAAGCCCTGTGTCCAGTCATTTTGTTGGTACAGCTACACCAACACTTTTGTCGCAAACTGCTCCTGATTTTAGTAGGTCAAGTGCAGTTATGACACTTTATCTGATTTATGGCAGCTTGCATCAAATATTTGTCGAAAGCCCCTAAAATTGGGAACTGGGGATTGCTGCAAACTAAACCAGAAAAAACTGGTCTAACTTACGACACTTGGCATACAGGATCAAACATCCTGATTGACAGCTGGGAGAATTCTGCAAGTCCCATGCACCATATGTCCAGCACACCCTTGCAGCATTCTCAGCCCTTTGAACCACCAGCCCCAGCCCCTTTTTGGGGTGGAGGGCAATGTTAGGGCACAGACGTATGGCATTAGAATGCCATCAGCTAAATAGGATCAAGTATTTGATTTACCCTTTTTCTAAAATTAACTTTCTGTTCATGCAGCTTAACACATCAGTCAATGTTTGGATGTGCAGTTCATGCTAGAATTGATTTGATGCATACAGTTGTGCCCCATGCCAGGTTCCCAAATGTCTCAGGATATCGAAACAGTCTTGTCATGATGTACTCTGTGATTACTAGTAATAATGTTTGGAACACTAGGCAATTAACTAAGTGATGGCTCTATCTATTCTTGCCAGTTCTTCGCTGAAGATCCTGACTGATATGACTAAAGGAGAAGGAACCTGACTCTAGGCAGCACTGTAGTGTAATTTGTATAGATTTCAGGAAAAAGTAATCAGGCCACATGTTGCTCCACAACTCCTCTATCTGTATAAAGATATGGATTTCTGGAACATAATTCTATCACCATTTACATTTCTTTTTTATTTATTTTAAATGTTAACATGGAACACATAAATAATATAATAATTTTTATAAAGTAAACAGCATTCAATGATTGCATACTTAATATCAACAAAAAATGCAATTATAATTGAAATCCGTAATGGAGAAATGAAGTAAAGTAGACAGAGAAAAAAGTCACAATATGCAGTGCTGTCCACCAAGATCAAGTGTTCTGTGTGAGATTTCACTTTACTGCATGAAAAATTGAAGTAATTGTCATTGGATTACATTGAATTCTAGCAGTATCCTGCAAGATATCAAAGATAATAACTGTGATAAGGGTACCTAAAGGGAATGTCTTCTCAGCCTTTGTTTCTACATACCTGCATAGTTTGTAGGCAGAATGAACAACGATTGCCTCTACTGCACCCTCCTAATTTTCTCAGGATTTAAATGTAAATGAAGTTACTTAAGTCTAGTGTAAAAACCTTCTTGACTCCATTGCAAAGATCATGACCCGATTCATGCAAGGCATCTTGGGGTTTGATGATGTTTTAGAGCTAAAGTCTGTAGTTCTACTGTATCAATCACTGATGATGATGTCCTCTGCAGCCTCTGTGTTTCTGTCTTATCCTAGCCATTGGGGTTGTTCATGATCTATTCTGACATAATCAGATTCCTCAGATTCAGAGCTGTCTTTCAGAATTCAGAATTCTAGTATTGAAGACTGAAGATTTGAATTCTGTAACAACTGAAAGTGGAAGCAGAATCTGATTCCAATTCTCTTCTGCCTGCTTCTGAAACCTCCCCACCCAGTACTATGCTACAGTGAAAAGTTACACTTGTAAAAGTTATTAAAGCCAAGACAGGCTTGACCCCAAGCTCCTGTCCCTATCAGCTCATGCTATATCCTCTCCCTTGTCTGAATTACTAAACATATCCTTCTCGACTGCCACAGTCCCCCACTCCTGGAAGCATGCCGTGGTTCTCCTTCTGCCTAAGGGCGGTGATATCTCCACTCCTGGGAACTACTGGCCTATATCAATTCTCTCTATACTCGCCAAGCTTCAGGAGCATCTAGTCTTCTCCCAACTAACTACCTTCCTCACTAATTCCACCTTCTTCACCCTTTATCAGTCTGGTTTTAGGAAATACCACTGTACCACCACTTCCCTTCTTAGGCTCACTGATTCCATTCTGTCAGGTATGGATAGTGGTCTAATCACCTCAGCCTTTTTGTGGACCTCACTAAGGCTTTCTACATGGTTTCCCACCCTCTCCTCCTAGCTAATTTGAGTATGGCTGGCCTGTCTAACTCAGCCATTCACTGGTCCAGTTCCTACCTTATAGGTAGGACACAGTTAGTCAAAATTGCTGACTCCACATCCCCCTTCCCAATAACCAGTGGTGTGCCTCAAGGATCTGTCCTTGGCCCCCTACTATTCTCCATCTTCCTGAATGATCTCCCGTCAGTCTGTACCTCCACTTCAATCCATATGTATGCTGATGACACAGTCCTTTTCTTTTCTGGCAAGACCCCCTCTGATATCGCGTCCAATCTCCAGCAAGACTTCGATAAATTCAGCTCCAGTTAACCTCCCATCAGCTCTTCTTCACTGCTAAGAAGACAGTCTCTGTGACCTTCAGCACTAGGTAGAGACTCTCTAAGCTAGCAAAATTGCCCTCCTTCCACACCCTTGATGGTACAACTCTAGAGGACACATCCTCTTTTAGGTATTTTGGGATCAGGCTTGACCAGCTCCTCAACATTTCTGGACATATTGATTCTATCCTGAAAAGCTACACCCCAAACTAGGAACCCTTTACAGGAACCGAAGCTGTCTATCTTTCTCAGCTAGGCATGAGTATGTCCAGAAAATGATGTTACCTGTTTTCAAGTACTGTGATGTAGTATACAGTGCTGCACTGTAGTCTTCCTTAACCAGATTGGATACCCTCTTCAGTGTTTTTTGTCGCTTCACCCTAGACACCCCAACCCCCGCTCACCACTGTACTCTCTACCGCTCATTTGCTCTACCTTCTCTGGGAAACCAGTGTCTAGCTCACTGTATGAAATTTGTCTCTAAATTCTGGTTTGGTTCTCTACCATCCTATCTCTCATCCTTTCTGGCCTCCCACCCTTGAGCTCCTCACTCCCTCAGATCAAATGACACTTGTACCTTCTCCATCCCAAGGTGCTGCACCACTATAGGCCAAACAGCCTTCTCTCACAGGCTCCTGACATTATGGAACATGCTGCCTCATCAGATTAGGCATTCTTCCTCCCCCTGGTCTATCACTGCCTCTCTTCATAACTTCCTCTCTCCTGTTTGCAACTGCTCCTAGCCCTCTAAATCTCTCCCTCCTTTCTAGCCTCTACACTCATCAAGGGTAACAAGCTTCTTTCAGTACCTTTACTCTGTTGTATAGTAATTTACTGTTGTACCCTAGGTTTCAACAATGTAGTTCCACCCCTGGGTTGGTAACAACTCGTCGGTACTGTATATATTCTATGTTCTTTTTCCTTTATACATAGCTCTAACTGTTATGCCTTGATCTGTCTCATTGCTATTTAATTGAATGTAATGTATTAGTATATTGTTTATTGTGTATTGTGGCCATAAGCTCTTAGTCAACAATTGTATTGTAATTTTTTTTAACTATATACTGCCTTGTCCCCTTCCCCCCAGGATGCTCCGTGAGATGAGCAATTTGATATTGTTCAATGTGCCTTTTCTGGTGAAACTTTTCAATAAATAACTAAATAAAGATTGAGGGAGTGCTCCTGACCAATCAGAGTGTTCCTTTCCCCTGCACGTGAGACACTCTTATTCTGTGAAGAGTGTCTCTCGCACAGATGCCCTAGAAATGGGCATATTTATTTAAACAGTTATTTAAAAAAAAAAAATAACATTCAGCATGCCCTCAATCTACTGTATAATATAGTAATACATCCCCTGTCATCACACATTGTGGGTAAGAGTGGTTTCACTTGCGTTCCGCTCAAGCCAGAACAACTTAGCTTTGCTTTGCTGTTTTCTCATGAGCAGAACACTTGTGAAACCACTTTTATCCCTCAACGAGTGGCTCTGGGGGACTTATTAATATATAACAAAAAAATCCTCAGCCAGTTGTTGTGAGTGACTCTCTCCTTTCCAGTCCCCACCCCGCTCTCCCTCCCTACCTTACAGCCTGAACCATGTTTCTGATCAGGTCAGTTTGAATCGTCATGGTCATTGTGGGTGAGGGGTAGGTGATCACTGATGGCCAATTGTACCCCCTTTGTCCATTTTTTATGAGCCCCCCAGTTTTGCTACTTATTGGGCTAACCCCCACCCCATAAGGAAAGGCGTCCCAAGGGGCATGGAGTCAAGCAGCACTCAAAGAGTCTACCCCATCTGTCTGCCACTAACACAACAAAAGCAATTATCCCAGTCATCCTGAGATTCAAAATAAAAATCCCCTTTCGGCATTATGAACAGGGCAGAAGAAGGATATTGTGTGGACATCTAGCACACAACAATGAAATGACCCTGAACTAAGTGGACTAAGGTCTGCTGGGAATTGGATACCAAACCTCAGGGTACCCAGCAGGCACAGCTACCAGCCAAGCATATGAGACAGCCATAATTGCAGGGTTTAGTGTTGGTAGGCCAGGTCACCCCCTAAATTTCCCAGCAGACTTGCATGCATCAGACATCAGACTGGGGAACTGTCCATGCATCATCTGGACCAGCTGGCTGGGTTACCACTTGCTGCCTTGTTCTCTTGATGAGCCCTCTTGCCAGCTGCCAGAGCTGATTGCTTTTTTTAAAGGCATTTGGGCTTAGTGATCAGTAAAGACAGGGGCCAGGAGAGTGCAATGGTGGCACAGGCAAGGTGTGGGAGTGTGCCGGCCTGCGTGGGTAGTTTAGTAGCCAGTGGACACTAAGGACTCCACAGTCCATTAGCCAGTCAGTCAGACCAGCTGGTTTCAGGTCAGAAGTCAGACAAGGCAGGTGGCAGGGTTGACAAGTGAAAATTGGATGGCTGGAGGAACAGATTGACATACTGCTGTTGGACCCAGTGACTTTTTATTGCTACCCAAGTGGCCTGACCTGACCCAGCAGCACCATCCAGACAACAGCTGATTACACCTCAGTGAACACAAGATAGGGAGAGTGGGAAAAGTATATGAGGTGGGGGAAGGGGAGTTAAGGTGAGGTAAATTTATTTATATGATGCCCAATCCCAGAGACTCTGGGTGCCTTATGCAGTCAAACAGGCAGCATATGCAGTAACAATAAAATAAAACTCTAAAGGGTTACACAAAGATTTAAAATTCATACATAAATAAGCAAATGATAAATAATTAATAAATAGTAAGAACAAGTCTAAAAATACTATGTGAACTCTGGAAAGGCTTGTTTGAAGAGGTGGGCCTCCCTTACAGAGTATGGAAGTGAGTTCCAGAGGGCCAGACCTGCCACCTTGAAAGCTTGATAGCCAGAGGTTTTCAGCCTGGCCATCAGAATCACAAGGAGGCCCCTGGTGAAGGAACAATGTGAGCAGACTGGACTCGCAGGGGTAAGAAGATCTGTCAGGTAGCCAGGTCCCGATCCATACAGGACCTTATAGGTGAGCAAGCCCACCTCGAAGATGATTCTCCACCTGAAAAGCAGCCAGTGCAGATCTTGCAGAAATGGGGTCACATGACATAACCTAGATAGTAAACTGGAAGCTGCGTTCTACACCAGCTGCAGCTGGTGGAGGGTCCCTCCACACACCCCAAAGTATAGAGCAGCAGTAATCAAGCTTGGAAGTGACAAAGGTGTGTACTAGCAATGGCAGATCCTCAGGCAGAACTAGGGGTTTTATCCGGGTGACATTCCTTAAGTGGTAAAAATCACTTTAGACAACAAATGACACCTGAGCATCAAGTGTCAATCTGTCATCCAGGAAAACACCCAGACTTCTCACCCTAGGGGAAGCCATCAATGGAGTGGTTCCCAGGACCAATCCTGCTGCCATTCCGGAGGCACTCCCATCATGCCCGTGACCAGGCTCAGTCACCAGGATGTCCATCTTGTCTGGATTTAGCATCAGTCAGTCAGAGGCCATCCAGTCCTTAATTTCAGCCAGGCAGTTGTTAAGCACTTCCATAGCATAATTTGTTCCATGGGCAAAAGGCATATACAGCTGGGTATCATCTGCATAGCAGTGAAAACCCAGACTGTATCATCTAATGAGCTCTCCCAGAGGTAGCATATACACAACGAACAGCATCAGCAACAGGATCGACCCTTGAGGAACTCCGCATGGCAGGAGCTTCAAGAAGGAGGAGAAATTCCCTATCACCACCTGTTGCTTCCTGTCAGAGAGCTAGGACTCAAACCAGTTGATGACAGTACTGGCGAGTCCACAAAATTCTCTAAGGTGATCCAAAAGCACAATGTGATCCACGGTGTCAAATGCTGAAGAGAGATCGAGGAGAATGAGAATTGACCAGTCTCCTCTATCTCTCACCCTAAGGAGGCCATTTTACACCCTGACCAATGCCGTTTCAGTGCTATGCCTAGCCCTAAAACTGGACTGGAATTGCTCATAGATGTCATAGGCTATGAGGTGTGTTCAACTTCAAGTTCAAGTTTATTGCAGGAAAACTCCGTTGAGCAAGCTCATTCACAAGGAGGTCCTGAGACAGACATACAGACAAGTGCTTTAAAAGAATTACATGATATTACATGAAGTACATAAAAAAACTTCCCCGGTATGCAAAATACATGATGGGAAGTGACACTGATTATAAGACAATACATTACATACATTAGGATTTCACCAGAGAAAATTAAAGTTCCTGGAGAAAGTAATAGTAAGTACATAACTGTATCTAATGTGTTAACAGAATTCCAACTAGTGCACCGTTAATGGTTAGAGACAGAGCTAATGACATGGAGAGATGGAGCCCGAGATATCGTGTGATCGATAAATCGGTGCCCCAAAAACAATATTCAGTTTAATGACAGTTACAGGTATCTTTTAATTTGGCCATGGCTAGCCTTTTAAAAAGGTTAACAGGGACAATACTGGGTAATTTCAATGATGATTGTAACCGATTCCAAATAGTTGGCAATGAACATGATATAGCGCGTTTGCCAAAGGAAGTACGGGTCCTAGGTACATCGAGGAGGGAGAAAATCAGACTTCCTGAGGGAGTAAACACTGTACGATATGTGTACTAAGGAGGTTAGGTATTGCGGTAATTTGTTCAGAAGAAGTTTTAAAGTCCAGATACCGGCATGGACTGACCGTCTAACGGTCAGCGAGGGCCAGCCGACTATGGCATATAGATCACAGTGATGGGTTTGGGGAAGGGAGTTGGTAATAAATCAGAGGGAGTGGTGGTAGAGAACATCTAGCTTATGAAGATTGGTGACAGCTGAAGAGTTGTAGATTACATCACCGTAATCAAGAAGGAGGAGGAGGAATGTAGCCTGAACCAATCTGGTTCTAATCTCTGTGGGAAAGAAGGACCTGTGGCGGAAGAAAAAGCCTAACCTGGCTTTTAATCTTTTGGCTAATTCGTCAAGATGATCATTGAAGGAAAGCTTGTTGTCAAGCCAGAAACCGAGATATTTGAACTTTGAAACGATTTACAAATGCTCGAAAACCAACAGTAGAAATCACTCGGGAGAGCAGCCTGCACCAGGGTGAAGGACTGGACCAATCGGCGGCTTTTAAAAAAAGGGGCCTGAAATCCGGTTGGCTGGCTTGTATGCCATACCTTCTGCAGAGCTGAATCCGCTTTTCGGGAGGCTGCCGTCGGCTGCATGGGCGCCGGTGACCGGGAGTCCTGGGGCTCGGCTCGCCCTGTTCAAGGGCTGCAACTAAGGGAGAGAAAGGCAACAATTTATAGGGGTTCCAATAGTGTGGCAGGCTGAGGAGCCAGAGATCAGGGGAATTTACAAGACAAAGGGACACTTCGGAAAGGCACCAAGGGCGGCAGGGGGTAAAAGACTTCTGTCTGACAAATCTTTAACAGGGCTAGTAATCACTTAGCATTCAGACAATTTCTGACTTCTTGCTTTCAACAGGCAGGCTTCACTAACATTTTAAGCAATCTTAATCCTTGGCTGAAAACCAACAGTAGAAATCACTCGGGAGAGCAGCCTGCACCAGGGTGAAGGACTGGACCAATCGGCGGCATTTCAAAAAAGGCGCTTGAAATCCGGTTGGCTGGCTTGTATGCCATATCTTCTGCGGAGCTGAATCCGCTTTTCGGGAGGCTGCCATCGGCTGCGTGGGCGCCGGTGACTGGGAGTCCTGGGGCTTATGTGTCTTGAGCTGCAGTGCTACTATTTTCTCAACAATCTTCCCTAGAAATAGGAGGTTGGAGATAGGTCAATAATTCATCAGGACATCAGGGTCAAGTGATGGTTTCTTTAGGAGGGGCCTCACCAATGCTTCCTTCAAGACATCAGGGAAGACCCCACCCAAAAGTGAACACTGGATAATCCTGGTGAACACTGGACCAACAGTCCCAGAGCATCCCACTGGGAGATTGGTTGGGGCCAGATCCAGTTCGCAAGAAGTGGGCCACAGCTTCAAGATCACCCCAACAACCTTAGCCACCTCCACTGGCCTAAACTGGCCAGTATTGGCTGGCAGTACATCCTAGAGGTTAGAGGAAGGAGTTGTGAATGAGCTTGATACATCCAGCACACCAGACCTGAATTTGATTCTCACAACCTCCACTTGCATACTGTGTGACTCTGAGCAAGTCACTTAACCGCCCAGTGCTCCCAGGTCGCCCCTGAAAACAGGCACTTGTGCCTAGTGGGCCTAACCCGGTTACCAAAGATAAAAATAAAATAAAAATAAACTCATCCCAGACAATAGGAGCACAGATGCTCCCACCAGGCCGACCACCACAGGGCAAACCTTACCCCACTGAGGAGACCCCAGACCAAAAAGAGGACACCCTGTCAGAGAAGAACTGAGCAAAGTCATTCAGTTCCATTCAGTTTATTGTGTAGGGATAGCTCCAATTGCGCATGCTCATTCACAAGGAGGTCCCTGATACAAAGTACTAAACATCACAGACAATCAGTACAAAGTTACATAATAGTAACACAGCAGGTGTATCATGGTACATAGAGCAGATTGGTTGAAACAAATACATAGAGGCAAAAGCATCACATGACAGAAAGTTACCACCACCGAATAAAAATCATCACAGAAAATCAATACAATCAGTACATAATAGAAAAACAGCAGAGATATCATGGTTCGTAGTGTAGGTAGGTTACAGCAATCCATAGAGGTAAATTAGAAGCATCACTTAACAGTAAGTTTACCATACTTAATAAATGTGGGAGCTAACTTAGGTAGAATGGACAAAAGGGAAGGAAGGAAGGAAGGAAGGAAGGAAGGAAGATGCATGCCAGTATACGCAGGAATCTACAAAGACAATGGGAGAGGGATGGGGAGAAGGTAGATCCGCGAGGGAAGCTACTGTAAGTGCAGTTGCAGGTCTCAGCAGTGTTCTCATTTACCCTACCAATGAATGCCCTAACTGGGATAAGGGTATGGAGTTTTAGGGTAGCTTGAAGCTCAGTCCAAAGGCAGGGAAGAGAAAAGCTTATAGATGCCCTACCAAACCACGTCCGATAATTTGGCACATTCATGGTAATATATGCACATTTTCTGAGGGCGTAGAGTGCTAGTTGAGCATGAGAAGAAGGCTGATATATAAGGTGGTAGCTTATTGAGGAGTGCTTTATATGTCCAAGTATAAATGTGCACCATTCTCCTGGTAGATAAGGAGATCCACTTCATCACCCCATACAAGGTACAATGATGGGTCCTGGCTGAGGCACTGGTAATGAAATGAATAGCCCGGTGATAAGACTGTCTAACTTATGCAGGTAAATGGGTGTGCAATTGTTCTAGAGAACATCAGTGTAATCAAAAAGAAACATGAAGGTGGCCTGTACCAGTCTAGTCCTGGAGTTTCGGAAGAACAATGATTTATCCCTGAAAAAGAAGGTTGCACACTGCAACTGAAAATGCTTTTTTTTGACTGCAGACAGACAGGATGAAGTAGTCTGTCCACAGTACGAAAAAGCTGAGCTGGTCTTTTCCTCCCTGCAGCAATCTCCCTGGATAGGAATTCTGCCTTCTTACAGTCAATTTACCCTTGGTACACATGATAATGAGCTCATAAGGCCAGTTTGTTCTCTTCAGAATGGGTCCTCTGCTAGTACTGCTCCAACTTCTGACCCTTGGTCTTCATCTCTTTGAAAGCCCCATCAAATCATGAGGGTCTCAAGCGAAAAAACCTGGGTCATGTACGGACTGGTGCAATGGCATCAAGCACTTCAGAAATGGTCATATTATAGGCAGACACAACCTCACCCACTCCAATCACACAAGCAGTATTCACACGAGACGGGTCTACTACCACAAAATGTCCCTCTGGGGACATTCCCCTCAAAGGGCAATAGCTGACCATCTCAACAGGGGAGGGACTATCAGGGAGGGCCCCAAATGAGAACTCTACCATGCAATGATCAGGCCAAGTGACCCGATCCGTCTTGAGGTTTAAAACCTCAAGCCCCAGTGGGAACACCAAGTTCAAGGTGTGGCCATGGTGATGGGTCGCAAAAGCAACTGCTTGTGTCAGGCCCAGTGATGTCATTAACTGGAGGAGGTTGCACCCAAGATGTTTGAATTTGTCATCGACCTAGGCATTGAAGTATCCCAGGATTAACCATCTGGGGACACCAACACCCTGTCAACAATAAAATCCATAATCCCCTACAGGAAATCACCCTCCCCAGAGGGCAGTAAACAAGGAGAATCCTGCAAACCACACCTGGACCCCAATGCACTGCCACACATTCAAAGGATGAGGTAGAACCCACTGGGTGCATGACAAAGTTCAGGCTGGATCTAAAGTAGATGGCCACACCCCCAGCCCCACATTCCCTCCTCAGGCAGTGTCCCACAGAGTACCCAGCAGGGTTGTCCTCCTCCAAAACTGGCCCGGCATCATCTCCCAGCCAGGTCTCCGTAATGCAAGCTATATCAACAGATGAAATCAAGTCCACCACAACTGTGGTCTTGTTCCTCATCAATCTGGTATTGCAAAGCACAGCCCAAAGGGGACTGGTGGAAACTGCAGGCTCACTGGCTACCTTCCCACTCAGTTCAGTGGGAACCTGGGAATGACCTTTCTCCTGGCTCCATTTAGCCCCAGATCATCTCCTGCTCCTCATCACTCCGATTCCTGCTCACCTCCACTGTGCCTGTAGCACCCTGCTGCCAATCTCCATGCTCACTGGTTATACTGACCTCCTGAGGTTAAGCAGGAAGAGGGACACATACATGTGTTGTGGGTTTTTTTGTTTATTTGTGTACTGGAACAGGTGGAGCTTCTTTTTGCAGGTCTTAAGATGCATTATCTGAAATTCTGATTTTTGTTCCATTGTCATACCCAGAAGCTGACTGAGCTCAGAACTGGATTTTTGGAAAATCTGCTTGGTGCATATGGCATGAATTTCAGAAAATCTGAGCACCCCTACTGGCCATCAACTTTGTTTGTTAGCCTTTGGCGCTATAAATTAAAAGTCCAGTGATGGAATATTATCTAACTGCCATGATAGATCCCCAAATAAGGAAGGCTTTAACAAAATAAAAATTTGGTGCATTTTCCAATAAAATTCTTCACAAGAGATTTAACAAAGATAAAACTAAAATAATACTGGAACATTGTATCTGAGGAAATAACACCCCTGAGGACCTTTTGCATGCACTACTAGTTTGTCCCTTACATCATGAAAAAAGCAGTAAGTGGCTAGATATGACATTAGTAAATAACAGTATGAATTGTCAGGATTTGTTATGCTTCCTGTTCAATTTATACGATAATTGTATTTTAATTAGGCTGAGAAAATGTTTAAAAGCTATTCTAAAACAAAAGTGAAGAACAATTTGTGCAGTTTGAAATAACTGTCTTCATTGAAATAGTGAGATTGACATTTTGTATAGCTGTTTTAAAATATTTCTTGCAGTGATGTGTGTAATTTTAATCTTATTGTATTTATGAAATGTAAACACTTGTAATGTCATTTTTTTGATGAACGATAAAAGAACTGAACAGTGTTTGTTAGCCAGCACAGGAAAGGAAAAATTAGAACAAAGAGACTACATGCTCAGTCTGCAAAATAAGAACTTCTAACACAAATCTATTCAACACAGCAGAAATAACATTTTACAAATGCAATCCTTCTCTAATAGCATTTTATTCCAACTCAGATATACTTTAAACTATAGAAAACAGGAGGGCACTTACTGTACCTTGAAAAGTCTGACCAGTGCAAAACAAGAACATAGGGACTGAGGGGGACATTAAAGGGGCACTGTCAGCTTTTTCCCTTAGTTTTTGGCCAAAAGTGAATAGTGTGCCTGTTGGCACACAGCTATCACATATATACTGCAGAACGGCCCTATATATGCAAAACATAATGGCCCAGATATTCAAACTGCGCCACGCTGTTGCGCAAGCTTGGGCGCACCTCAACTTGGCAGCGCAGGGGTGTGGCCTGGGCAATATTCAAAGGAGCTGCGCATGGCTCAGCAGCTTTGAATATCTCACCTGGCCACACCCACTGTGCATGGCGCAGTGACACTGCACCAGTGCAAGTGGCCAGAGTGGAGCATGGAGATGCACTAGCACAAGTGCCATTGTGCCATTCACAGCACCCGCTATATTCAAAAGGTGACATGCAAATAGGGCCATAATTTATGCAAGGTGCACATGGGGCCATTTGCATGTCATTATGGCCCCATTTGCATGCAGGTTCACCGATCCCTGATGACTTGTGCCTGGCACCCTGCCAGGAAGCAGCCGTCAGGGACCGACACCCCCCCTGCAGCCCAATCGTGGGCATTTGTTTAAATGAAACCCCCCATCCAATATCCCTGGTGGTCCAGTGGACCGAATGCTGCCCGATCGTGGGCATCTGTCCAAAAATAGAAGACTCCTATATCCCTGGTGGTCCAGTGGACCTCTCTGTGCCCGATCGTGGGCATTTGTATAATAAAATGAGAATTATTGCAATAACCCTGGTGGTCAGTGGGATCGCTATTTCCTGATCGCGGCATTGTGTATAAATGAAAGTTATTGCAATATCCCTGTAGTCCAGTGACGGCTGTTCCGCCTGACATGTTCATCTGTAAGAGTGATTATCCTGTGGTCTGGTGGTTTCACCCGCCCACGAGCCCACCCCCCGCCAGCAGGGCAGCACCCGGCTGCCGCCTCACGCCCGCCGACTACCGGCTGCGACGTCATTGTTCACATCATGAGCCAATGGGCGGCAGCCCATATTGTATTAACATTCCAGATATGCAACACTCATATCTGGAATGGTAACGACGTAGTGGTTGCACGCCCATTGGCTCACGCCAGTTCAAATGGACGCACAGCCCTACTGAGCTGTCAGTCGGTGGGTGGCGGGCGGCAGCTGGTGGGTGCTTCCACCACCGCTGACCGGGGAGCGGGGCGGTGGGGCTCAGTGGGCGGGTGGGGAGGGGTACCACTAGATCACCAGGGATAGTGGTCCTTTCTTTGGGTACAGATGCCCGCGATCAGGTGGAAAGTGGTACACTGGACCACCAGGGATAGTGGAATAACTCTCATTTTATTATACAGATGCCCATGATCGGGCGAACAGCGATCCACTGGACCACCAGGGATATTGCAATAATTCTCATTTTATTATACAGATGCCCGCGATTGGGCAAACAGCAATCCACTTGACCACCAGGGATATTGCAATAATTCTTATTTCATTATACAAATGCCCGCGATCGGGCATGGGGGGGTGCCACCAGATGCAGCCGGAACTCAGGTGACCACCCACAGGTGGCAGCTGCCGTGTTGTGCCCTGCAGTGCGGCAGCTCACCTGTGGGTGGTCATCAGTTGTTCCTTTTTTTTTGGCTTAACTTTGTGCTGGCACAGGTAGGGGTTGTGCATGCATGGCTCTGCACATCCCGGGCTGAATATCGGGCTGTGCAGGTTATGCATGGCACGCCTCTTACCAGTGCCTGCACATACTGATGCGCTCCGCACATTGGATTTGTGCCGCACTTTTCCCTTTTGAATATCGTGGCCGCGTCAGTGGTTGCACATGTCGCAACACTGTTGCACCATGCGCAACCCTTTTGAATATCTGGGCCAATGTGTTTTTACCATTTTTATGGATTTTGCCAAAAGTACCTTTCCATTTGTGTCCACATTAAGTCCTCCGCATACCGGAAGCACATCCAGGCCAGAGCCATGTGTCTGCCATGTGCGCAACCCCAAAGTACAGTTTCTTCATACTCAACATGCAGCTACATATTGCGTAGGTCCCTTGCACTATTCTAAAATGCTCCATCTATAAGCGACTGCAAACCGAGCACTGTAATTCATTTTTGTAAATCGCAGCAGAAATCCCGCACATGTGCACTAATGGCATGCTCTTGCACATGTGTGGGATCTTTGGTCATGCCTCTGGCGTGCATGTGCGGGATTTCGGCTGCGATGTACAAAAATGAATTACAGTACTCCCACTGCTCGGTTTGCAGTTACTCATAGATGGAGCATTTTAGAATAGTGCAAGGGGTCCATGCAATATGTGGCTGCAAGTTGAGTATGAAAAAATTGTACTTCCGGGCCGCGATTGTGGCAGATGCACAGCCCCAGCCTGGATGTGCTTCCAGTTTGCAGAGGACTGAACATGGAACAGAATAGAAAGCTACTTTGGAAAAATACATAAAAATGGTAAAAACACATGGGCCCAGATATTCAAACTGCACCAGGCTGTGGTGCAAGCTTGGGCGCAGCGCAACTTGGCTGCACAGGGGTGTGGACTGGGCACAGCATCATTGAATATCGCACCCTGGCCACCCGCAGTGTGCATGGCACAGTGACACTGCACCAGCGCAAGTGGCCAAAGTGGAGCATGGGGATGCGCTAGCGCAAGTTCCATTGCACTATGCACAGCAACCACGATATTCAAAACTTGACATGCAAATGGGACCATAATGTATGCAAAGTGCAAATGGGGCCATTTGCATGTCATTATGGCCCCATTTGCATGCAGGTGCGCCGATCCCCGACGACTTGTGCCTGGCGCCCTGCCAGGCAGCAGCCATCGGGGACCAACGCCCCCTGCAGCCGGCAATGTGCTCTACAGCCCGATCGCAGGCTGAAGTAAAATATAGTACACTCCAATATTCCCGTTGAGCTTGCTCACTCCCCCTCTCTCACTCGCTCATTGTCTTTGTCCCGCTGCTGCAGGCTGCCCTTTTGTACTGGGCACCTGCATGCATTGCTGCCTTTTTCTGCCCACAAAGAAATCTGCAGGAGTCCCAACAGAGCTCCATTGAGCTCACTCACTCCCCCTCTCTCACTTGCTCATTCTGTGTCTCCAGCTGCTGCAGGCTGCCCTTTTGTGCTGGGCTCCTGCCTCTGTTGGTGCCTTTTTATGTCCACAAAGAAATCTGACGCAGTCCCAACAGAGCTCTGTTGAGCTTGTTCACTCCCCCTCTCTCACTCACTCATTCTGTTTCTGCCGGCGCTGCAGGCTGCCCTTTTGTACTGGGCTCCTACCTGCATTGCCACAAAGAAATCTGCAACAGTCATGATAGAGCTCCATTGAGCTTGCTCACTCACGCTCCCTCTCACACTTGTTTGTTCTGTTTCTCCCGCTGCTGCAGGCTGCCCTTTTATACTGGGTCCCTGCATGCATTGCTGCCTTTTTCTTCCCTCAAAGAAATCCGTAGCAGTCCCAACAGAGCTCCGGTGAGTTCACTCACTCCCCCTCCCTCACTCCCCTTCTCTGTGTCTTCCACTGCTGCAGGCTGCCCTTTTGTACTGGGTTCCTGCCTGCACTGGCACCTTTTTCTGCCCACAAAGAAATCTGCAGCAGTCCTGACACAGCTCCGTTGAGGTCGCTCACTCCCCCTCTGTCACTCACTCATTCCGTTTCTACGGGCGTTGCAGGATGGCCTTTTATACTGGGCTCCTGCCTGTGTTGCCGCCTTTTGCTGCCCACAAAGAAATCCGCAGCAGTCATGATAGAGCTCCGTTGATGTCGTGCACTCCCTCTGTCTCACTTGCTCATTCTGTTTCTCCTGGTGCTACAGGCTGCCCTTTTGTAGTGGGCTCCTGCCTCTGTTGGCATCTTTTTCTGCCCACAAAGAAATCTGCAGCAGTCCTGACAGAGCTCCATTGAGCTCGTTCATTCCTCACTCTCACTCACTCGTCCCATTTCTGCCACGGCTCCAGGCTGCCCTTTTGTACTGGGCTCCTGCCTGCATTGCCACCTTCTTTTGCCCACAAAGAAATCTGCAGCAGTCACGATAGAGCTCCGTTGAGCTGGCTCACTCCCCCCCCCTCACTCGCTCATTCTGTTTCCCTCACTGCTGCAGGCTGCCCTTTTGTACTGGACCCCTGCATGCATTGCTGCCTTTTTCTGCCCAAAAAGAAATCTGCAGCAGTCCCGACACAGTTCCACTGAGCTTGCTCACTCCCCTTCTCTCACTTGCTCATTCTGTTTCTGCCGGCACTGCAGGCTTGCCTTTTGTACTGGGCTCCTGCCTACGTTGCCGCCTTTTCCTGCCCACAAACAAATCTGCAGCAGTCATGACAGCTCCATTGAGCTCACTCACTCCCCCCTCTCTTACTCACTCGTTGTATTTCTTCCAGCACTGCAGGCTGCCCGTTTGTACTGGGCTCCTGCCTGCATTGGCACCTTTTTCTGCCCACAAAGAAATCCGCAGCTGTCCTGACAGAGCTTCTTTGAAGTCGCTCACTCCACCTGTCTTACGTGCTCATTCTGTTTCTCCTGGTGGTGCAGGCTTCCCTTTTGTACTGGGTTCCTGCCTCTGCTGGCACCTTTTTCTGACCACAAAGAAATCTGCAGCACTACTGACAGAGCTCTGTTGACCTCACTCACTCCCCCTCTCTCACTCACTCATCCCGTTTCTGCTGGCACTGCAGGCTGCCCTTTTGTACGGGGCTCCTGCATGCGTTGCTGCCCTTTTCTGCCCACAAAGAAATCCACAGCAGTCACAATAGAGCTCCGTTGAGCTTGCTCACTCTCCCTCTCTCAGTTGCTCATTCTATTTCTTCCACCGCTGCAGGCTGCTCTTTTGTTCTGGGCCCCTGTGTGCATTGCTGCCTTTTTCTGCCCACAAAGATATCCGCTGTAGTCCCAACAGTGCTCCAATGAGCTCACTCACTCACCCTCTCTCACTCACTTGTTCTGTGTCTCCCGGCACTGCAGGCTGCCCTTTTGTACTGGGCTCCTGCCTGCATTGGTGCCTTTTCCTGCCCACAAAGAAATCTGCAGCAATCCTGACAGAGCTCAGTTGAGATCGGTCACTCCTCCCACTCACTCGCTCGATCCTAATCTGTCCCAAACACTGATTTCCAACAACGACTGCGGTATTCTGTGCTAGAATCACGAAAACACATTTTGACCAGGATGTGAAAAATGACAGCTGTACTGTTCATAAGGAGGTGTGGAAAAATGCCAGTGTTGAAAATGTGGCGTGATAATATTACTAATTTGCGAAGTTACAAGGGGACGTGAAAACAGCACAATGCAGGCTCATAACACAGTCGTTTTATGGAGTTTCATCACAAAATTTTCAACACAGGCATTTTAGCACCTCTGCTCAAGAACAGTGTCACTGTGATTTCCTTAATGTGTCCCGAGCACTGATTTCCCACGGCAACCGTACTATTGTGCGCCAGAAAAGCGAAAACATATTTTGGCCAGGACGTGAAAAATAACAGCTGCACTGTTCATAAGGAGGTGTGGAAATTGGCATTGTTGGAAATCTGGAGTGAAAATATTGCAAAGTTGCGAAGGTACGAGTGTGCGTGGAAACTGCGCAATGCACGCTCGTAGCACACTCATTTTATGGACTTTCATCACCAAATTTTCAACATAGGCATTTTAGGACTTCTGCTAATGAACGGTGTCAGTATCATTTTCGTAATACGTCCCAAACAGGGATTTTCTACAGCGACCGCGCTATTCTGCACCGGAAGTGCGAAAACACATTTTGGCCAGGATCTGAAAAATGACAGCTGTACTGTTCATAAGGAGGTGCAGAACAATGGCAATGTTGAAAATCTGTAGTGAAAATATTATAAATTCTCGAACTTACTAGCATGCGTGCAAACTGCGCAACGCACGCCCGTGACAAGTCTTTTTATGGAGCATCTGCACCAAATTTTCAACATAAGCATTTTAGGACCTCTGCTCATGAACAGTTCACTGTCATTTTCATAATCTGTCCTGAACACTGATTTCTCACAGTGACCGTGCTATTCTGCACCGGAAATGCGAAAACACATTTCGGCCAGCATGTGAAAAATGACAGCTGTATTGTTCACAAGGAGATGTGGAAAAATGCCAGTGTTGAAAATCTGGCATGAACATATTGCAAATTTGAAAAGTTATGAGCGTGCATAGCAACTGCTCAACACACGCTCATAAAACAGTAATTTTTTGGATTTTTTCCACCAAATTTGCAATATAGGCTTTTTGACAGCCCACCTCATAAACACAGGCACTGTCATTTCATTAATCAATCCCGAAAGGTGATTCCGCGCTATGACCGCGAAATCACCTTTCGGGGCCAATTAATGCCATGGCAGTGGCAGAACTCATGAGGAGGAGTTCCAAAAAACCCATGTTGAAAATTTGGTGCCAAAATTCCAAACAATGCTTGAGATATGCATCAAAGTTGAAAAAACCCTATTTATTCCATTATACGAGTGGGGTTATTCTAGATGCCCTACAGGGGGCATGCCTTAAACAACTAGTATTGGAGCCCACTCGAGAGGGAGCAATCTTAGACCTGGTTCTCTCAAATGGAGATGAAGAGAGGATCACAGATGTAGAAGTGGGTAGCCATCTGGGAACTAGTGAACATCGAACAGTATGGTTCACAATAAACACAGCAATAGAGTCAAGCCATACAAAGGCAAAGGTACTGGACCTTAGGAGGGCTGACTTTGCCAAAATGGGTGAGTGCCTAAGGAATGCACTAGCAAATGGGCAGGAAGGAGGGGTGGAAGAACAATGGGGAATAATAAAAACTGCCATCACAGGTAACTAGCCTTTGTGTGAAGCAAATAAACAAAACTAAACAATGTAAGAAACCACTATGGTTCTCAAAGGAAGTGGCAGTGAAGGTTCAAGAGAAAAAGAAAGCTTTCAGGAAGTACAAGGAATCACAGAAGGAGCAGGACAGAGAACTGTATCAGTTAAAGCAAAAGGAAGCTGGGAAGGCAGTCAGAACAGCAAAGGCCCAAACTGAGGAAAAGATAGCCAACTCAGTTAAGAAGGGGGATAAAACCTTTTATAGGTACATCAGGGAGCGAAGGAAGACCAAGGGAGGGATAGTGAGGCTTAATAAAGGGGGAAGGGTGGGCAGAGGGTGACTGTGAAAAGGCAGAGATACTAAACAAATATTTTTGCTCTGTATTTACAAAGGAAGAGGGGAGGTACCTAAAACAAACAGTAGAAACACTCTGGATACAGAAGTTGATACCAGCCCATTTACAGAAGAAAGGGTTCTGAAAGAACTCTTAAAACTTAAGGTGGACAAAGCAATGGGGCCTGATGGGATTCATCCCAGAATTCTAAAAGAACTAAGAGTGGAATTAGTGACACCACTGACTACCCTGTTTAACAAATCATGGGAGGATGGGGTGGTACCCGAGGACTGGAGGAGGGCAGATGTGATTCCCCTTCACAAAAGTGGGAGCAAGGCAGAGGCAGGAAACTACAGACCTGTTAGTTTAACCTCAGTGGTAGGGAAAATTGCTCTTTCCTTATAAGACTGCTTGAAAGGCAGAGTAGAGAAACTTACCAGAGCAAGGGAAAAGGATTAAGACTTAGTTTGGCTAAGCAGATTTACTGTGTGGTGGTTTTTATTTTTTACTCACAGGGATTGCTACTGTTTGTTGCTAACATTTCATTGCTTTATTTTTTCTCTGATTCAAATTGTTGTTGCTGGTATACCTTCTTCTGCATTATTACAAGGTGTGCCTACAGGTGTGTGCTAACAGATTACTCCTGTAATCTTCTGATTCAAATTGTCTTTTGCAAGGTATATCTTCTGTTACTGCTTTATTTTTCTCTGGAGCAAAGTGTTTCTTACAGCGTATATCTTCTCTGAAATCATTACAGGTGGTGCTTTACAGGTTTTACAGTTTTATCTAACATTAGGATAAGCTTTCAGGGTTACTGAATTTGTTGTTGACTGATTGTTTCTGCTCTTACCTCCTTGTTCTTTGTCCGTGGTTCTTCTTTTAGGCAGGGAAGGGCCCAGCCACCCACCCCATCCCCAACCACCCCACACACTACACTCCTTTTATAGGGTACCACAGTTGTGACATTTCCTGTGGCAGAGCAGGAAGAGGCGGATCAGTGGGGCTTCCACAAGGTGATCTCATTTACAGGGCACTAGTAATTTAACTTGTTATAACAAGTTAAATAAAGCACAATTAAACCATTAATTGTATTTTTCTTTTTTTTTTTCCTTCTAATTACTCTGACTAGGTTACAAACTCAGCAACTTATTTGGAATGGATTTCATTAACTGCAGGTACTGTGGAACAATTTTCAGAAGGACAGTCTTACAGGATTTGGACACTGTCTACATGCTGGGCCTTTGGAGATCTTAGGGCTCAGCTCCGGGCAGCATGGGCAGAGATTGCCGCCTCAAATTTCATATTGAAGAGGAAATACATTATAAGAACCACCCGCCATTTCCCAGCATCCAACAGAAAATCTCGACCGCAGAGGTAGTTGGTCCAGGAGGTTGGCAGGTGGTTAGGAGGAGCAAATCAGGTGCCCCATCACTCTCTGCACTCCAACACATTACCTCCAAAACCATATAAACACTACAAACAGGTATCTGCCTCTATCTCTGAAATCAAATAAAGAGGCAGAAGACACTGCAGAGCAGGACACTCGGCACAGGAGCTAGTACAACAAAACTCACCCAAATCAGGAACCAAAACAAGCACAAAGGAAACTAAAAACTTGATCATAGGAGACTCCATGATTCGGGGAGTTGATACCCATCTCCAGTCAGGGTGATGGTCAGATGTCTCCCAGGTACATCAGCATGGAGAGACACTGACCGCATTAGCAAAATTGTTCACAAAGCAGGAGAAAACATTGATGTCCTAGTACACATAGGACTAATGATCTCGCCAGCCAGTAAGTTGTGGAGACCAAGGAACACCTGACTAGGCTGGGTGACAAACTATCATCTATTTCGTCTGGCATCTCCTTCTCTGAGATCCTGCCAGTCTGGGAGAGGGGAGCAGATGGACGGAAGGTCAGAGAAGGGGAGATAGGGGAGCTAAACATGTGGCTCAAGGGCTGGTGCCAGGAAAAAGGACACAGATTTGTAGGGAACTGGCAACAGTTCTGGGAGCGAAAGTTCTTTAAATTTGATGGACTGCATCTGACTAAAGAGGGAGTCAGTGCATTGTGGCAGAAGTTTGACGTCTTTGCAGAATATTTAAACTAGCAAATGGGGAGAGGGGTGCAGCACCCCATACGTCGAATGGGAAGAACACCCCTCCCCTCAGCTAGTGGTCAAACAGGAATTCAGCATGTTTGCCGTTCATTTGCATCACCAGGTAAGAAAAAAGGTTTGTCTCTCCATACGACGCACAGGGGTAATGCCAAACTTCACCCAACACACCAAAATCTGGCCAATGGAAAATCATGTACACAAATGCTCACAGCCTGGGAAATAAGATCCCAGACCTGCAGGCAATAATGTCAGAGGCTAAACTGGACATAGTAGCAATTAGTGAGACGTGGTTTACCAGTAACCACACTTGGGAGACTTCAGTACCTGGCTATGTATTGTTCAGAAGAGACCGAGGTGCAAAAAGGGGGGGAGGAGTGGCCCTGTATGTTAATGAAAATATCAAAGCTACAGAAATTCAGAATACACATAAGGAGCCAGAAGAACTGTGGGTCACCCTGAAACAGGAAATGGGACAGCCATAAGAACTGGGGTTGTCTAGGCCCCAGACCAGAGGGAGGACATAGACACATTACTGTTAGAAGATATACAAAATATGACAGCTAAAGGGGGGTTCTGATAATGGGAGACTTCAACATGCCGGATACAGATTGGTCAATACCAGCAGGAACATCTGCCAGAACTAGACTCATGGTGGATTCCTGCAGGGGAGGCCTCAAACAACTGGTACAGCAACCCACAAGAGACAGGGCTATCCTAGCTCTAGTACTGACTAACAAAGAGGGATCACAGATCTCAAGTAGAAGGTCACCTGGCCAGTGACCATCACATGGTATGGTTCAATTTGGCTACTACATCTAAATCATCCCATTCCAAGGCAAAAATATGGGACTTCAGAGGAGCTGACTTTGATAAGATGGCCAACAGAGTTAAGCTAGTCCTGGCAAAAGAAACACAGGTGAGGGGGTACAGGCAAAGTGGGCAAGCATTAAGGATGCAATACTTGAAGCAACATCCCATTGTGTTAGACAGAAAAGGAAGTGCAAAAGAAGAAGGAAACCACTTTGGTTCTCAAATACAGTAGCAGAAAAGGTCAGAGCCAAAAGGCTGGCCTTCAGGAAATATAAGGGAACACAGCGGGATGAAGATAGGGAGGCATACCAAACTGCCCTAAGGGAAGCAGGGAAGGCAGTAAGGCAGGCAAAGTCCCAAACTGAGGAAACACTAGCACGAACAGTAAAGAAGGTGACAAGACTTTATATAGATACATTAGTGAAAGGAGAAAGTCCAGAGGGTATTGCTAAGCTTAATGGAGAAAAGGGAGCATGTGAGGAGGACCCTGTAAAGGCATCTATCCTAAATAGATACTTTGCTCAGTATTTACTGAAGAGAAGGTAGGGCAGGGCCCACAGCTCAGCATCATGGACACAGGAGGGAGGGAGGTGAGCACTACTCCCTTCACAAAAGAAAGGGTCCTACAAGAGCTTGCTAAGCTCAGGGTGGATAAGGCAATGGGACCTGATGGCATACATCCCAGGGTACTTAAGGAGCTAAAGGAGGAACTAACAGAGCCATTAGCAGAATTGTTTAGTGAGTCTCTGAGCACAGGAGAGCTCCCAGAAGACTGGAGAAGGGCTCATGTGATCCCGCTCCACAAGAGTGGTAGCAGGGAGGAGGCGGGGAACTACAGACCGGTCAGTCTTACCTCAGTAGTGGGCAAGATTATGGAGGCACTCCTTAAGGAAAGGATAGTGCAACACCTGGAACCATAGGGCACAGGATCCAAGACAGCATGGGTTTACAAAGGAAGGTCCTGTCAAACTAATCTCATAGATTTCTTTGACTGGGTAACCAGAGTGGTGGACCAAGGGGAGCAGTTGATGTCGCCTACCTTGACTTCAGCAAAGCTTTTGACACTGTTCCACATAGAAGATTGATAAATAAGCTGGGTAGGCTCGGGTGGGTCAGAAGTTGGTCAACTGGGTGGCAAACTGGTTGACGGGCAGAAAACAGAGAGTGGTGGTAAATGGTATACAGTCAGAAGAGATGCAAGTCACAAGTGGGTACCTCAGGGATCAGTCCTGGGGCCAGTCCTCTTCAACATCTTCATTAGTGACCTTGCAGATGGACTAGAGGGTAAGGCTTGTCTGTTTGCAGATGACACCAAGATCTGCAACAGAGTAGATGATCCAGATGGGGTGGGCAGAATGAGAAGAGATCTGGATAAACTAGCAGAATGGTCAGAAGAGTGGCAACTGGGATTTAATGCAAAGAAGTGCAAAATCATGCACATAGGGAAGAGAAACCTGAAGCCACCTATAGGCTGGGAGGAGTTGCTAGCAGTCACAAAGGAAGAAAGAGACTTGGGCATCATCATCACTGATGACCTAAAATCATCAAGCAGACCTCTAAAGCAGTAGGTAAGGCTAGGGGTGTTAGGTGTATTAGTAGGGGTATCACAAGTCGTAAGAGGAGGTAATAATCCCTCTGTACAAGACACTGGTTAGGCCCCATCTGGAGTACTGCGTGCAGTATGGAGGCCACACCTTCACAAGGACATTAACCAAATTGAGGGCAGTCCAGAGAGGGCAACCAAAATGGTGCAGGGACTGCATCAGAAGACATATGAGGACAGATTAACAGAGCTCAATATGTATACCCTTGAGCAAAGGAGGAGAGAGGTGATATGATCGAGGCATTCAAACACCTTAAGGGCATAAACAAGGTGAAAGAGTCTAACATGTTTAAATATAAGAAAATAGCAGGACAAGAGGACACAGCATGAGATTAGAGGGAGGCCGATTAAGGGGAATGTGAGGAAATTCTTTTCACAGAAAGGGTGGTGGATGCTGGAATGGCTTACCACAAGAAGTGGTGGCTATGAATACAGTGCAGGGCTTCAAACAGGCATGGGATAGGCATAAGGGAGCAATACAAATGACTATGAATAGATAGGCCACTGACAGAGCAAAGGCCGATGGCACATTTATAAGGTAGAAAAAGAAATGGGCAGACTGGATGGGCCTTGCGGTCCTTATCTGCCGTCAACTTCTATGTTTCTATGTTTCTATGAATCACTTCTGAAGGAAAGAATTGTCGAGTATCTAGAGGCCAGAGGGGCACAGGACCCAAGGCAGCATGGATTCACAGCGGGAAGGTCATGCCAGACAAATCTGATAGATTTCTTTGACTGAGTGACCAAAGTAGTAGATCAGGGAGGGGCTGTGGACATGGCCTACCTAGACTTTAGCAAGGCATTTGACACAGTCCCACACAAAAGATTAATATACAAGTTAACTAGCCTGGGAGTGGGTCCCAAGATGACAGCCTGGGTAAAAATTGGCTGGAGAATAGGACACAGAGAGTAATAGTAAATGGAGTCCACTCTGAAGAAAGGGGGATTACTAGTGGGGTACCACAGGGTTCAGTATTAGGACCGGTCCTCTTCAATGTCTTTATAAGCGACATTGCAGAGGGACTGGAAGGAAAAGTATGTCTCTTTGCAGATGACACAAAGATCTGCAACAGAGTTGATGCACAAGGTGGGGTGGAAAGGATGAAAAGGGACTTGGCAAGGTTAGAGGAATGGTCAAATGTATGGCAGCTTAGATTCAATGCTAAGAAGTGCAAGGTAATGCACCTGGGAAACAAAACCCAGGGAAGAGTACACAATGGGGGTGAGATACTAACAACAACAAAATGGAAAGGGACCTAGGGGTAGTCATATCAGATGACCTAAAGGTGGGCAAGCAATGTGAGAGGCGGCAAGGAGGGCTGGGGAATACTGGGATGCATGGGAGAGCATCACCAGTAAAAACAAAAGTTATTATCCTCTGTACAGACAGCTGGTCAGACCCCATCTGGAGTACTGTGTGCAGTTCTGGAGACCCAGTCTCCAGAAAGACATAGACAGGATGGAAGCTGTCCAGAGGAGGGCAACTAAATGGTGCAGGGTCTGCACCGGAAGACATATGAAGAGAGACTTAAGGAGCTTAATATGTATAGCCTCGAGAAAGGAGGGAGAGGGGGACATCATAGAAACTTTCAAGTACCTCAAGGGAATCAACAAAGTCCAAGAGGGTAGCATCTTTCAAAAAAAGAGGTGTGCAAGAACAAGGGCACAATTTGAAGATAGAGGCGGCTCAGAGGTAATTTAAGGAAGTATTTTTTCACAGAGAGGGTTGTGGATGCATGGAACGGCCTTCTGGAGGAGGTCGTAGAGTCAAAAACAGTGGTGGAATTCAAGCAAGCATGGGACAGTCATAAGGCAATTCTAGGGGTTGGGGGTAGAAAGAAGTAGGCTGCTGGTTAACTAGGATCTGCAGCTTATCCAGTAGGCAGGGAAATGGGCAGACTGGGTGGGCCAAGCGGTCCTTATCTGCCATCAAATTCTATGTTTCTATACAGCTTACCAGCATTTCCTCAGTTCACAGTCGCCTTTGAAGAGTGCAGACGTGTTCCAGGGCCACCAAGATTGTCTGCGGACCCTGGAGGAAGTGTGGGGTGAGGGGGTGTGGGAGGCAGAGTGCACAGTGGGTGGCGAGGGTTGTGGGAGGGGGCAGGTAGACCGGAGAGGGACCGTTTCCATTTTTCACAGGGGAAAAATAAAAAAACATTGCAGGACCATTTTTTTTCCCAGGGGATGTGGAATGCTAGGGTGGGCTCCCAGCGTGCCAATGGACTCTTTTTTTGGGGGGGGCAGCTGTAGCTGACAGGGGATTGGGCACCCCCATCATCACACAAAAAAGGGGGGGGCCACACCATGCCAACAGAGATTGGGCACCCCCGTCAGCACACAACAAAATTGGGGGGGTGACATTATGCCGATGGGGATTGGGCACCCCCATCGGCACATACTGGTATGGGGGGTCTCATAAGCCGAGGGAGATTGGGCACCCCCTCAGCACACAAGAACTTGCAGTCACAGGCCCCTATTGAGTGGAGATGTTCCCTGAGGAGGAGTTTGAAATGTCTAAGTTTATTTTTGGAGGTGATGGCCCTGGGAAGTGTGTTCATCCAGAGGGGAGCCCTGTAGTGGAAGGTTCTCTGGCCCAAGGCCATTTTGCAGTGAGGAATCTGAAAGGGGAATTTGAAGGAGCTGCAGGTGGTTTTTAACATGGGTGCAGATAGTGTTAGGGGTATGAGGTAGCATTAGGGTGTTGAAATCTCATTGTCCCTGAAAGATGCATTAGCATATGAGAACATGATTCCACCACACCCATTCACACCACGTATCTCTATGCTGAAAGTATATACAGTATAACCTGAAATTAAACTCTCTAGAAACGCATAGACTGTATGCAGTTTAAAGTGGAAAAAATGCATTACATCTAAGACCATTTGTAAAGCTAATTCAAGGTAAATGTGGTATTTCACACTTTCCTGTAGCCTGTTTTGTTGAACTGTAATTAAGCAGACAGGCATAAAGGGGTGCTGACACATCACGTTCTCATATGCTAATGCAGCTCTCAGGCACAAAGTGATTTCAACAACCATAAAGTGGAGACCCCCAGGATAGTTACAGGGACTGGTATGAACTGTGAAAATAAACGAAGGCAAATACAAACACACCAACAGCTACATGAAAAGAGTAGTCTGTTGACAAGGAAACAAATAACATATACAAGATAAGAGGGTGAACTACTCCTGTAACTCAAAAGCATCATACAATCCCAGGAGGCCTTATATGAGTCAGGTCATTATCTTTGCAATGGAGTCAAGCAGGATTTCATATCAGATTTAAGTAACTTAATTTACATTGACATTCTTATGAAATTGGAGTAGAGCAATAGAGAAAATCATTGTTCATGTCTGCTAATTACGCAGATAAACAGAAAAATAGGCTGACAGGACCTTCCCTTTAATCCTGTTGACGGGTACTGTATATAAGCAACTATGTTTATATATGTCCAGAAAGAAACATTTCCTATGATCTTGACCTCAAGGACACAATGTCATCTTGTACATGTCCTGTCATTATTTAGTAAATTTATCTTATTCAGAAGTTACTTCTCTGTAATAACTGGCACCTGTTTGTAATGATCAAGGTTCCACATCTATGCATCCCACTGAGGAGAGACCATGTGTAACCCCTCACCCCTGCCTTTTTTTTTGCATATGACAGGTGATATGCTGTTGAAGCTGACAGCAATACTAGGTGGGGACTGGGTTCGGGGAGGACTAGGTTACTCGGCACAAGGGCTAGGTTTGGCTACTCTGCACAGGGGCACCCAAGTAAATCCGAACACAGGAAGCAATAACTGTAATGTCCAATACAAGGAATGGGATTCTAAAGTGTGGCTTTATTCACATCCAAGCAGAACAAAACAAAACATAGACAGCCCCCCATGGGGCTACACTTCTGGTAATGCAGATTAAAAAATCAGAACACTTCCTCAACACTTCAGCCCTCAGGCTCTGAACCCTCCAGGCACACAGCCTGGACTTGCACGCTGCTTTGGGTACACAGCTCGAACTTGTACACTATTCTGGGATTTCCCTGGCTCGGCTCCCCTGCTGGCCACTTGAACACCTTCCATTTGACATGGAAACATGTTCTGGTGGCTCCTTAAACCACCTAAGAGCCTTTGACTCCATAAGGGAAACTTCCTTTTAATCCCACGTCTGGGTACTTTCCTCAGCACTGGCCAAGTGCCTGAGGGAAAGTAAAAGGGCCACAGAGCAAATCGGTAGAGGTGAATTTGGTTACTACTGATGGGGGGTCTCCCGCCTCTCACTTCCACAATTCATACCTGGCCATTTCTCTTGACATTAAACATCTCTTTCTGAAAAGCTTGGCAATGTAGATTAAAGGGTAAATGCTTGGCACATTTCCTCTACATGTCTTGGCTTTCCCATCGTGCTGGACTTGAACATACTTTTATTTGGCTTAGCCTATTCCTCTAGGCCTCCCACTGATCTAGCAGTCCAATCCCCACTTAACTTTACTCTTTGTGCTGGACTTGAACATACTTCTACTTGGCTTAGCCCATTCCTCTAGGCCTCCCACTGATTAAGCAGTTCAATCCCCACTTTACAACAGTTTAGGTGAAACAATGGCCCTATGTCAGAGCGAACTCTCCCTTTGGTTGCAGGTGCCCCACAGGTGATTCTTCACAGGAAACTCTTTCCCACAGATCCTAGTGCCGCAGCACAACTTGGAATAAGGCAGCTTCTTCCCTAGCCAGAACCAGGAGGGCTGCCCCTGGAATGACAGGCAAACCTTTTTACCCCCATCCCCTCAGGGATGGGGCACAGGGACCAGAAACAGCGGTCTCCACCACTTCATGAACAGCTTACTGTGTTCCTCTTTTGGTGGAAACACACTCCTCCCCTAACAGTAGCTCTATATCAGAGCTTTAGGCTCCAAGAGCCTGTGCACAGACTGCTGTGCTCCTCTCTTCAAGACTGCTCACACACAACTCCCTTCTAAAACTCCCAACATTCTAACCTAACTCCCAACTGCAGATTCTAGTGTGGCTCATGCAGCTGCGAGAGTTCTATGGTGATGTCATCCGTCAGTCTCAGCTGAGACTGAGAACAGAGTGAGAAAGTGTGAAATCCATTTAACTGGAGTTTCACAAGCTGTCTTCCCTGCCTACCACTAGGTCTTACTGGGAGTCTAGTAACCCCGAGTAACAGGGGGGTTACACATGTATCTGGGAAAGTCAAGATGTAGCCCAAAATCTCTTTTTTTTATTTATTTATTTTGTTCCTCTCAAGACTCTGCATCTGAACAATCATCCTTTTCTTCAGGTAGTGTTCTAAGACATAGGCAAAATGACAGACCATGTTTCCTTGTTTCAGGGGAACAGTAAAGAAACATGGCATATTTAGTGAAAACTAAATTGTGATCATTTTTTGAATAATAATTCTCAATGGCAAATTCTCATGGGTATTCAATTTAATTGCAATTTTATTGATCAGCATATGCCATTTCAGGGGATACATAGATACAAAATTCAATACATTTATATAACATCTAAACATAAATAAGATTACATGATATTAAAAGATTAAGTTGAAATCTGCATAGTTCAGTGCACATATTCTTTCATCCATGTAAATATTCATTCAATCCAGCTAGTTTGCTTTATGTTAGCATTATTTTTTATAACATTTTTTACAGATAATACATGAAAGAGTGTCACTTCTCATTCATATTTACCCTTAGACTACTTATGTGTAAACCAGGTTGAACAGAGTCAATATTTTTAAAATGTTACGTTTTCCTTTTTTCTTTTGAAGATTAGTTATTTCTATTAAATATTTTGCTAGTTCAGTAAGAACTTCCTCGTTTTCTGCATTGAAAAGCAGATCCAACATGTATCTTGCAGGTATATTGCACAGATCCAAAAATGTATCCAGATGCTTTTCTCTCTGTTTATTAAACCAGGGCCAGCTCATTACCACATGTTTCTGATCTTCTGTCTCTTGTAAATTACAGTAACATAACTTTGTATTATTTTGCTTTTTGTTGTATCTAGCCTCTAAAATGGTACTCGAAAAAGTTTGAAATCTGTATCTAGTTAATATTGTTCTATATTCAGGAGTCCTGATTATATTTAAATATGGTTTTAGATTATGCTCATTCGTATTGGCAACCAGCAAACATGGATTCTTTATCTGTTTTATTTGCAATAAATCTTTTTGTCTGGAATTTCTATATAGTTTTTTTTTTTGTTATATAACCCATATAAAATGTGTGTATATATATATATATATATATATATATATATATATATATATATATATAAAACTTGGATTAGAAAATACCTTTGAGCACAGTGGAGCTCATTTACAAAGGTTCCACGTCAGATGTGTTAGACCATTTTCTTCTATTATTTTACCTACCTTGTTTAACCAACCTGTTTGACTATATTCAAATCATTTTTCTTTTTCAGACATACACAGCTTTATTAAACAGTCAGAATTGTTAGACAATGCTTTGATCCAAAAGTTAACCGTTTTTTCCTGCACCATATAGAAAAACTTGGTTGACCCAGCTGTGACTTAATCAATGTATTTGGTATACCTAATGGTAATCCAAGTAATTTTTTATAGGCTCCACTTAAGACAAAATCTAATTTCTTAATATTGTTGAAGTCCAATACTTCTGCTGAATATAGAGCTTGACTAACTGCTTTAGTGTTTATAGTTCTAATTACTGGAACCACAGTTTGCCCCCCATATAAATAGTTAAACCTGTTTATTGCTTTCAAAGTATTTTGTACCTTATTAATTCACATGGGCAAAGGAGGTGACCAATGGGGTACCCCAGTGGTTTCATAATGGGAGTAGTTTTCCGCAATACATACATTAATGACATTATGGTCTGGCTTCAGCAGAAAGCAAATTTATTTGCATGTGATACAAAGCTCTGTGGGAGAGTGGACAATGTGGAAGGGGTTAACAATACAGTGTATGAAGAGGCAAGGTAATACAATTTTATTTATACGGCGCCCAATCCCTGGGGCTCTGGGTGCCTTACATAAAACAGGTAAGGTCATAGAAAGCAATACAACACATGTGAATCTATAAATAATACATGTCCATCTATAAATATTTGAAACAATAACTAAAATCTTAAGATAACTAAAATAACTGATGTTAATGCCAGTCAATCGCCTTCATCAGGGAAAGCCAAACAGAACAAGTGAGCCTTTAGACCCTTTTTAAAAAGACTCGACTGTCATGGCTTTCCTGACAGAAGCTGATAAGGAGTTCCACAGGGCCAGATCGGCAACATTAAAAGCACTGTTGCTTGACGTTTTTAATCTGACCGAGGAAGAGCAAGGAGTCCCCTAGTTGAGAAATGGAGGGAATAGACTTAGGTGGCAAGTGTAAGGTGATCAGCCAGATAGCCATGGCCCAGTCTGTATAGGGCCTTATAGGTGAACAAGCCCACTTTGAAGATGATCCTCCACCTGACAGGTAGCCTGGGCCGAGCCTGCAGGGCTGGGGTCACATGACTGAACCTAACCAGGCCTGTCAGCAACTGAGCCCCTGCATTCTGCACAAGCTGCAGCTAGCAGAAGATCCCTCCAGTGACCCCAAAGTATAGAGCATCACAGTAATCAAGCCTTGATGTAACAAAGGCCTGCACTAGTGACGGCAGGTTTTTGGATGGAACTAGGGGTTTAATCCTGGTGATATTCCTCAAGTGGTAAAAATCACTTTGAACCACTGTTGACACCAGAGCTTGAAGTGTCAATTTGTTAGCCAGGATAATGCCAAGATCCACACCCTAGGGGAAGCCATGAACAGTGTGGCTTCCAGAAACAATCCAGTACCCACTCTGGAGGCACTCCCATCATGTCCGTGACCTGGCTCAATCACCCCCTCCATTTTGTCAGGGTTCAGTCACAACCAGCTGGAGGACATCCAGTCATTGATCTTGGCCAAGCAGTTGTTAATCACTTCCATGGCATTGTGTGTTCCAAGGGCAAAGGACAAATACAGTTGGGTGTCATCAGTATAGCAGTGAAAACTCACACTGTAATGCCAAATGAGCTCTCACAGGGTGAGCATATATATACCGTGAATAACATCTGTGACAAGATCGAGTCCTGAGGCACTCCACATGACAGGGGTTTTGGGGGGGAGGAGGAGAAATTCCCCATCTCTACCCGCTACTCCCTATCAGAGAGATTGGACTCAAACCAGTTGATGAGAGTACTGGTGAGTCCACAATACTCTTGAAGGCAATAAAGAAGCACAATGTGATCCACGGTAGCAAAGGCTGATGAGAGATCAAGAAGCACAAGAATTGACCTGTCTCCTCTATCTCTTTAGTCCTGAGGAAGTCATTATGCACCCTAACTGACGCTGTTTCCGTGCTATGCCTGGCCCTGAAACCAGACTGGAATGTCTATAGATATCAAGAGGCATGAGGTGCTCTTCGAGCTGCTGCGCCACTATTTTCTCAACAACCTTGCCCAGAAATGGCAGGTTGGAGATCATATGGTAATTTGTCAGAACATCAGGGCCAAGAGATGGTGTGTGGTGAGAGAGTGGAAAAGTGGTGTGGCATTTGGCAACTAAAATTAAACACCAAAAAAATATGAAGTGATGCACATCAGGTTTAGAAATCCACAGGTGGAATACTGGATCAATGTGGTAAAGGTAGAATATTCCAGAGAGGAAAGGAACCCAGGGGTAATTATTAGCAACAGTCTTAAAAATTCTCTTCTCAGTGCAACGAAGCATATGGGAAGACAATTAGTATACTGGACTGCATCAGGTGAGACTTCGCAAATTGCATGGAGGGAAATGATTTTGGTACTTCATGGGTGACTAGTTAGATAGCATGAAGAGTATTGCCCACAGTTCTGGAGTTCACATTTAAAGACTGACTGGGGCAAACTGGGGAAAATAGAGAAGGGTAACAAAAATAATTCAAGGCCAGCAAGGTAAGACCTATAAGGAGAGACTGGAGGACCTCAACAAGTACACACTGGAGAGAGAAAGAAGATATCAAAACATAGAAACTGGACAGCAGAACAAGGCTGCTAGGTCTATCCAGTCTGCTCAATGTGGGGATGCTAGCTCTTTACTGGACTAAGCTCCCCCCCTCCCTCCTGAATTAATCCTTTGTCTTTATCACATGCCCTCTTGAAGGTCACCATAGATGTGACTTCACCACCTCCTCTGATGGCATGTTCCACCCCCTAGCACTCTTTCTGTGAAGTAATACTTCCTATTGCCCTTCCTAAACCTACCCTTGCCAGTCTGATACCATTCCCCTGGCACTCATAATCTCACTGAGCTTGAACAATTCACTGATGCCTACCTTATTAATGCCTTTTATGTATTTAAAAGTTTTAGTCATATCACTCCCTTCCCTTCTGACCTCCAAAGAGTAAATGTCCAGACTCTCTAACCTCTGTTCATAACTTTTGCCAACCTGACCCTGAATCATTCTTGTTGCCCACCACTGTATTGCCTCTAGCCTATTGATGTCCTTCTTCAAATGTGCATTCCGGTACTGCACACAATACTCCAGGTGTAGGTGTACTAGGATTTAATGAGAATCGCTGTCTGCCAGTTATGTGTATATAATTTTGATATAAATATATGTTTTTGAATTCTGTGATCTAGCCTTTACATGGCTAAAGGAGGCACTGTGTGGTGCTCCTTTGTTAGCCAGTCCAGACTACAGTAAACCATTTGCAGTCTGGACAGATGCCTCAGATGTGGGTATTGGGGCAGTACTTAGTCAGACTTCTAACCAAGGGAAGGATCACTCAATAGTGTACCTCAGTAAGAAATTACTTCAAAGGGAACAGGCTTATTCTACAGCAGAGAAGGAGTGCCATACACTGGTGTGGGCACTGAAGAAATTGGAGCCATACCTGTATGGGAGGCACTTTGAGGTACAGACAGATCATAACCCCCTGGTTTGGCTGGCACAAATGGGTAAGACAAATTGTAGGCTTCTAAGATGAAGTCTTTCCTTACAGGGCTACAATATGACTATCACCCACAGAGCAGGGTCAGCATATGCAAACGCAGATGGGTTATACCAACAATTAGAGCAGTGAACTAAATTTAGGGAACTCATCACCTGCCTAGGAATGGATTTCCCCAAATTCAGTCTAGGAGGGAGGGGTATAACAGGAATCGCTGTCTGCCAGTTATGTCTATATAATTTTGACATAAATATATGTTTTTGAATTATGCTTGTGAAACATGGCAGTTAGCACAAGGCCTCATGGGACATTGGATTTTTAAAAGAAAAATAAATGTTCTGGTCTTGCTTGCTGTCCCAGCTAGCTTGTAAAAGCTGTCTTCCTGGGACTATAATAAAACCAAGGTCATAAACCAGCCACTGCTTTGAACCTTGGCACCTTGTCATAAAATATTGCCATTTATCGTGTATCAAGAGGAAAGCAGTTTCTGATAGATACCTGTAAACATTTGCCTAGCAATGACAGGTGTTTTTATGATGTTTTGCTGAGAGATTAAAGGGATATTATAATCTGTCATAAAAACCATGCTGTAATGGGAAGAAGAGATTGTCTTGTTATAATTTAAAATACGCTGTCTTTGCAGATTTCAAACAGGCAGTAAACTGAAGCATTTGGTTATACACTGGTCATGTTACAAACTAATTACAGGGCTAGGAGTGACCTCATGTGCTGTGACATCATAAGGAGGAAGGGACTTTATCTCTGATATTGGTGAAGCCTAGCTGAGAGAAAAGACACTTCTGTTCTGGACTTCTAAGGCAAACTCTGTTCCTGGACTCAAGAGAGACCACTTCTGCCAAGACTGGTAATTCAAGTATAAACTTTTGCCAACTGAAACTGAGTTAGAAATAATGAATTCAGTTGCAAAGCACTTTGTTTTGTAATTGTCCATTTCTTTTCTGACTGTAATCATTATGTATACAAGTTCTGTTTTATGTACTGTATTTATTTTATTAGTTTTAGTTTTAGTAAATTTGGTTTTCTGTAAACCTTCCCCAAGACATTTTCTCATTATGAGTGTGAATGGTGGAACAGTCATAATATTCTAACACAGTTGTTAAATGCTTATTGTGTCCCCATATGCAGCCATGCTAACAAGGATCTGTGTAAGGATCCAGCAAGGTAAGAAAAATACCAGTGTCTCAACTGAGTCGGCAGGGGGTTGTGAATCGGGTTGGTTGTATGCCCGTTGGATCAAGTATTGCACTCCTTTCCCCAAAGAGAGTGTGATATTTTGACCTGCTACCTGGGTGTGTTAGCTAAAAAGGGTTCATAATTGACCCCAGGTCTCGAGACTGGTAGTTTGCTTGGACCCAAAGCAAACAGGAGGGTGTCCCTGTTTGTCCCCTGTTCATGAATCGCACTTCAAGGTTGGGCACTGTGGGAGCAGAGAGCCCCCTCCCCGGAGTGGATTTGTGATACAGGGATCTATAGAAGGGAAGTATGACCTCCCTGGTTCTATTACTAATATCCCAGCTTACACATCTCAGCATCTTATTTGCTTTACCCACCTTTTTATTTCATTGTATTGTTGATTTAAGTGTACTTGTCATCACTACACCCAAGTCTTTCTCCTCATCCCTTACTTTGACATTGACTCCCCATAACTGATACACCACCCTTGGGTTCTTACTATCAACATGCATAACCTTACATTTTTTTGCATTGAATTCTGGCTGCCAAATGTTTGACCACTGCTCCAACTTTTTCAAATACTCCCTCAGCTCCCTGACCCCCTCATCACAATCAACCCTTCACAGAGTTTAGTGTCATCTGTAAACAAGCATAGTTTACCCTTGATGTTCTTGCCTATATCACTTATGAATAAGCTTTAGAGCACAGGATGAAGCACAGAGTCATGTGGAACACCACTTGTGACATCCCTTTTTTCTGTGTAAACCCCATTTATCACTGCCCTTTGTATCCTCCCCCCAGCCAGTTTTTCACCCATTTTGCCATTTTGATCTCACACTCCTAGCTCTCTCAGCATCTTAATCAGTCTCTTGTGAAGGACCAAGTCAAAGTTTTTTCTAAGTCCAGGTAAAGTATGCCAACTGCCCACCCCTTATCGATGGCCTTTGTAATACAGTCAAAGAAGTCTGTCAAATTAGTTTTACAGAACCTACCTGGCACAAAATCATGTTTCCTCTTGTCTTAATGTCCATTTGTATCCGAGAATTCTACCGGTCTCTTCCAATATTGTTTCCATGAGTTCGCCCACTATGGAGGTCATGTTTACAGGTCTGTCATTTCCAGGCTCATTACTTGGCCCACATTTATGAAGGGTGGGCATTACCACTGTATGTCAATTCTTTGATACAATCCTTGTTGTAAGGGATTCATTGAATAAGTCAGCCAGGAGTGTTGATAGGTACTTTGCCAACTCCTTTAGCACTCCGGGTGAATCACATCTGGTCCTGGTGACTTGTCCACCTTCAATACTAAAAGCCCCTTAAGAACCCTAACAACTGTGATACTTTCTACACATTTTTATGCCCCTGCTTCCCACCTCCTGCTAAGTCCACCCGAGGAAAAGGCCCTGCCTGTTCCTTGATGAACACTAAGCAGAAGTATTAATTTTACTATTTCTTCTTCAGCTCTGTTCCTGTCCCAGTTTTCCTCTAACTTCAACTTTATAATACCATCCTTCATTTGTCTCTATTTTCCTATATTGTATATCAAAATAAAGATTTGCCACCTTCTTTTACACCTTTCACTATCTTTAGTTCCACACTAGTCTTTGATTTCCTTATGACTCTGATAACCTCATTCTGTATCTGAAGATATTCTATTCTGTCCTCTTCCCTACCACGTCTTTTAAATTTCCAGAAGGCTAAACTCTTATGCATCACTGCCAACTTAACTTCTTGAGAAACCACCACTGGGTTTCTTTGGCTTTCTTTCTACTGGCCGGTTTCAGACATGAGTTTGTTACTATATGGAGGCCATACTTGATAATGTACCACTTTCTTTTCACCCCTTACCCCTTTGAGTCTTTTTAATTACTTCTGCACTTTCACTCTCATGCCACTGAAATTTGCCCTTCTAAAGTCAAACACTTGAATTTTAGAGTTTAGGTGTTCTTTACTCAATGCCAGATTACACCTGACCACAAAGTGATCACTACACACAAGGACTCAGTAACTGTGATGCCCCTAACAAAATCAATGATAAGACAACACCAGGTCCAGGATGGACCTATTGCCAGTAGGTTCCTTAACCTCCTGCACTAGGAAATCATCCTGGAGTGCATCTAGGATAAACTAGCTTCTACTGCTGCTAGCTGCTGGTATGCTCCAAGCTACATCTGACACATTGAAGTTTCCCATGACTATAACTTCCCCATGTCTGTGACCTGTCTAATTGCACCCTCAAGTCCCTTATCTGATTTCTAGCTTTGTTTTGGAGGTCTATAGCTCACACCCCATCTTCACTTTCATACCTGTTTCAGAATCAACAAGGATCCATAGCGTCTCTGCCCCGGTACCACCCTGCTCCTCTCTTGTGGCCTTGATACCATCCCGGACATAAAGAACAACATCCCCTCTTTTTCTTGTTAGTCTGTCCCTTTTGTATATTGATTACCCTGATATATTCATGTCTAAGTCATGGTAGTGGGGCATGGGGTCATAATACCACTGACAAAAAATGAGTGACAATACTTGACACAAGCAATTAAGCACATGCTGATATAAGGTCAGAAACAACACCAACCACAACACAAACAGCGCACCTCATTGAAATCAATGGGACTTTAATTTTTTTAAGGGGGGGTTTTCCCCCACACCCCCAGGAATATAAGTAACTAACTCCTAGCAGGTGTGGACTTTGAGGATGGGGAGAAACTCTGGAGGGGAGAAAAGTTTATTTGTTATAAAACAAAAAAATGATATAAAAAGTTGCAGCACCAGGAGTCCTTGGGGAACCAAACCATGGTCCCAGGTCTCCATTCCTGATGTATGCTGGTGCCTTAGCCACTCCACCACAGAAGCAGCTCAAACAGGCACCCCAGCGCACAGCTACTTGATCCCTCCTCACTAAAAGCGTAGAGCAATGGGGGTAGCGATAATTCTCTACCGTTATTATACCCCTTTTGCTCTAAATCCAGGCATGCTCTACACCACACAGTTATTGCTGTGTGGTTTTAGTTTCAAGATATTGATCTGGTACCTGGTACTGGTATGCCCAAGTCTCAGTGACTGCTACCAAGTGTATTTCACTCTCCATTATTAGGGCCAGGAGGTCCCTATTTTGTAATCTAAACATCTGGGGATGATGCATACAACTCTTGAGAAAATGTACTTTTCACCAGGTCCTCCTTTAATATCATTTTTTGTTTAAAGAACACTTGAGCCCCTTGTCATGTGCCCACACCTCAATGTACCTGCTTGCCACTCCAACACATTCCCTCCACTAAACCTACATTCACCCTTAATAAGTCCTTGAATACATTGTTTTACCCCCCCCTTCTGTAAGCATCAGTTTCTTCTTGCATTAGTCTCTCCCTACTTACTGTAGTTCAGTTAAATGTGGAGAGGCCCTACCATCAATATCCTCAGAGAAAATTGTTTCTAATGTCCTATTTGAGCTCTCCCCCCCCCACTAGTTTTAATTATGGTATACATACTTGGCAATTTCTCCCCTAAAATTGTTTTACCTTCCCCTTTTAGGTGCAAATGATCTGGTGAGTATTTGATTCTATCATTCCATACTGACCCTATCACCCAGTGAAACTATAACCCTGCTCCATGCACCACCCCTTGAGCCATGCATTGAAGTCACTAATCCTAAACTTCCTTGCCTAACTAGCTTTAGGCACTGGCAGCATGTCTGAGAAGGCTACAGTGTCCATCCATTCCTTGATTTTCTCCCCCAGCAACATAAATTTCCCTTGCATCACATCTATTGAAAATCCTCCAAAGTCATTTTTACCTAAATGTACTACCACATGGAGCTTACGTTTTCCCTTCCCTAATAGTGATTGGAGCATGGCAATTATTCTCCCTGCTGTCATACCCAGCAGACAAATCACACTCCAATTCTGAGATTTCTTATCCTTTACTACTCTATCTGTTCCTCTGACAATGGAGTCACCAATTACCATTACTCTTTGATCCCTTCTTTGTCCCCCACTAGTCACTCCTCCTAATCTTGTTAATGTCTATTCCATTCCCTCCATTTCACCTTCTTATTCTTCTACCCTGCAGCTTCATTAAGTATAACTTGTTCTCCCTCCTCCACTCCACCAATCACCTAATTGTTCTAATATCTCAGACTTTCCTTTTGACATCCACTGTCAAATGTTAGATAACTTTTGTTCTTTGCTGTCAGCACCCCCCTTGTCCTGTCTGATATTCATTACATCTGCTAACCAGTTCTAAATCTTCTTGTTGTGGCCCATTCCCCATCTCTACTGTGTGCTCCATGAACTTTTCCCTAATTCCTTTTGTCCTCTGCCCTTCCAAATCTCTTACAACTACATCATTTTGCCCATAACTATCTGTTCTTTCACTACAATCCCTTACAATGCCCTTTTGTTTATCTTGACTACCATCCATCACTGCCCATTTCATCTCATGTTTACTTCCTTCCTTTCCATTCCCTTTACCTAAACCTTCCTTATTCAGAAATTCCTCCCTAGTACTCCTTAGATGTTTGTTATCTGAGCTAACATCCTCCATATCCTGGTTATAGGTGATTCTCAACTGCCAGAGTGGCCAATATCTGTTACTCAACCCCACACTTTGGGGAGTAGTATTCTCTGATCCTCTCCCTACTCTCCCACATCCTGCTAAGCACCCTTCTCTTCTAAGATTTTGCAATTGTCTTTGTGGTAGAGGTGTCCAGTGCAGTAAATTCCATTTTGAATTTATTTCTCTCAGACTTATTATTTCTGATATGAAATGATTTACCCTTGCTACTACGAACTCTGTCCTCCTACAAACTAAACACCCCTCATTTCCAGCAGCATGATCTGGAAGACAGCAGCTCCACATCCCCTACAAATGATGATGCCCCCCCCATGTTGCCTATACATTTCTTCAGATCAATGGATGATCCTAAATGGGTTGTGTGATCTATTTCAAGATATGCAATATCTCTGTATAGTATTGTTTCATACAGGTTGTAATTACTTTTTTGAGTTCACTTATCTACCTTCCCTGACCTCCTAACTGCCAGAGACAGGGGGTGAGGTCTTAACTAATTCTCGCATAATTTACCCTAGTTTGAAAGTTATGAGACCCAACCCTTCCCAGGAAATACCTGACAGCCTATGTGCAGTCCTCACACAAACAGGAATATAGTCAAAATCAATGAACTCAGGTGGGATTATGGCCTCGCGATGAAAGCATATGTGTAGGCCTCACCCAGATAGGGAGTCAGCCATAGGCAATGACATCAAGTGAGCTTAAGTACTTACCCAGACAACACATATGTAAGCCTCATCCAGATAGAGAGGAAGCCATATGCAATGAAATTGAGTTAGCTTAAGGCCTTATCCAGTAAGCACATATGTAGTCCTCACAGAGGCAGAAAGGTAGCCACAGTCAATAAGATCGTGTGAGTTTAAAGATCATATGCAATGAAATTTACAGAACTTAAACTGTCAGCATCATTCATTAAATATTGTAATCTGTCTGTTTATTCTTCAGGCTGGTATGCCCTGCACTATTTGCTTGTCCTTAGTTCAAAGTAGTTGTAATATGTCTCCATTCTTTACCCTGTATGATACCAAGTGCCTTGAATCGTGTTGTATTGTATTGTCTTTAATTGTATTGTATTGTAGTATGCCCTTTGTGCCATCTTCATGGCCTTGGTTGTGCCTGAAAATGGTCCTTGGATCAACACACCTACCTGGTAAACAAATAAATAAATAAAATAAATAAACAAATTAATTGTTATAGCAACAGCATCTGCCTGGTGTTCTATGTGAAAATCTACCATTTCATATCATTGTTTAGCAATTTGTTATGTGCTCTTCTTCTACCACACTGCTAGATGCTGATACCTGCTGTTTCTTGTGGTAATCAGCATGTCTCCGCCCTGGTGATGTCATTTGGGGTGCTATTCTCTTTCATTTATGAAAAGCCAGGAAGATTGTCAAATTGTTGAGGTCTGCAAAGATTCTTTCTTTTCCCTTGCTCTATGCCTATTGCAAGATACTGAAAGACAATCAGTTGTTTGATTGTGGTTTTATCATTGTCAATGCCAGTAATGCACAACAACAGTTTAAACTGATCATTTTAGACTATGCAGAAGTCAAGGGGAGTAGCACAATGATGTGAGAGTTGCAGCCTGGATAACTTTCTATTGTGATGAAAGGCTGTGATCATTCACACCTGATATTCAAAAGAGGTGATTTCTCAAGATGGCACTAAAACAGTTATGCCATCTCCCTATAAATGGGGGTGGGAGAGGTAATGCTGTTTTGAAAGCTTACTAAGACTTTCTATGCACTAGCCAGCTCCGTGTTTTCTCCCTGGAAGGTTTTCACTTGACCAACACTCAGGCTCATCTATATTTTACTCTGTATTAAAATGATCATTTTACCAGGGCAACTCATCCCTCCCTAGTAGGAATTAACACAGATAAGGCCCTATTAAAAATTATTGTAAAGCAAACACTGACCAACAGCAATGAAATTACCAACCTTACAATACTAGTAGCAATACAACTGCCTAACAAGCACAATAGAGTAGCACCCCAAATGACATCAGCAGACTGGAGGCATGCTGACTCACCATTCAGCAACCTTGGAGAAGTGGACCACACCAAAAAGGCACTGAAAAAGTATGAATTTGTCAACTTTTGTTACAACACCAGGAAAACACAGTTTTCATAGCAATGTTGGTTGAGTGGTGCTACCTATTTTAGTTGTGAAAACCATTACACATGATCTTTAAGGCCTTATCCAGATATCATATATGTAGGCCTCACCCAGACAGGAATGGAGCTACAGTTAATGGAACTGAGTGAGCTTAAAGTCTTACCCAGATAGCATACATGTAGGCTTCACCCAGCTAGGGAGGCAACCACCTTCAACAAAATCTTGCAGGGATAACGGCTCAACTAGTTATCAAGTTATAACAAACCTTAATAGAACATATATTTTAAGACCTTAGTTAGGCAGAAATATTGGCAGCCTAGCACAGTATACTTATTACATTATAAAAGTGACTACATACTGTATAACAGAATGAATTCACTGCCCTTAAATGTCACTGTTTTGTCCGCTCTGACATTTTCACGGCAGTTTAATTTAGTTGAAGTGCAAGGGCAGGCTAACTTGTCAGTTGCAGTATATATTTTCACTGGCATATACTTTTCACTGGATTTTCAAAATAGTGAATATAGCTAAAATTTTATTTTAGTGAAAATGATGTCTTATACAGTAATTAGTAGTATGTTGTCACTGTGGCATTTGCATTTAGTAGTGAGATCCCAGAGATAATTCAGCTGCAGTATTTCTAATTACAATTCACTCTAACTACACCCTCTCTAGATACAGCACTTGCTCCTCCTGGACAAGATACCCACAGGTGCTTTCAATAAATATGCTGTGCTGCGATAGATAGATAGATAGATAGATAGATAGATAGATAGATAGATAGATAGATAGATAATGGACAGAGGCATACACATACATTTGGGAGTTAAGAAGTATTGACTATATCAAGCTGTTTAAAATGAAGAGCAGTTTAACCCATGGGGTCACAGTCTGTGGCTGGCAGTGGTGAAAATTAAGATGGACATCAGTAAATATTTTTTTTACAGACACAGTTGTAGACAAATGGAACAGCCTGCCCAGCAATGTGATTAATGCAGAGACCATAAACGATTTTGAAGTACGGTGGCACAACTTCAAAGAGCTCATCAATGAGGGGAGGGTAAACATTCAAGGGAAGATATTAAGGGAGATGAGGGTGGTGCTGAGAATTAATGTAAGGTAGGGTCTCCAGGCAGATGCAATGGACTTAAATTCTTCTGCCCTAACTTTCTATGTTTCTATGTAATCCCTTAGTAACTGCATTGGTATACTGTTTGAAATTCAGTGTGTGAATATGGAAGTTGCTGAGATTGCACCATCAAACACTGAATACTTCTATAAAATGTTCATGTCATCCTGTGCTCCTATAAATTCTGTTGATATTGTAGTACATCTTGCGTGCCTTATGTTACATTCATTCATGGACACTTTTAAAAACAGGCTGCACAGCTTCACCCAATTTTTATATGAAACAATTCAACCGTTGAACTAATTTCAATAACACAAATCCATACCCCCAAGAGTTTGTTTTACCTATTAAGTCATTTGCTTTTTTAAATGGTGTTTAAAACTGAAATCTGATTTATTTCCCCAGCCACCCCATGTTTTGTCTTCAGTTCTTGCTCATACCAGTTTCTATCCATAATGCTGCCCTTGACACAGAATATCAGCTTCTGTCAGTGGCACTAGCAATCTCTTTAAAGGAAAACTGCATGCAAAAATTATAAAAACACTTTGCTGTGCTTTGGGTTTTGGTTTTTCTGATGATCCCTAACATTCTGTTACCTCTGCCTGTAGCATTTTTTTTTCACTTTTTTCTTCATGTTTTGTGGCCCCTGGGGTAGTCATTCAGGCTTCTTTTATTGCCTTTGATCTGTTGGAATGTTCCCTGACTTAGTTCTAGCATTAGAAATCAGAACCCAGGACCCTACTTGTAATCCAGTCATACCATTTAACTGCAACTGCTTGTGAAAGCTGACTGCTTTGAAAAAGTGTTTGCACTCCCTCCCCAGCAAAATTAAGCTTTTTTCTAAGTACCAGTTGTTATTCTGGATCTGCAGCAATTTTTTTTTGTAACATACTGTCACTGGGTAATAACAATTCCAATATACCTTTCAAGGACTTGGGTCTAATTTATATCATTCCCAGAGAGATTCTGGGAAAATTCCAGACAGATCAAAGGTAATAAAAGAAGCCTGAATGGCTACCCAAAGGGCCATAAACCAGACAGGGAAAAGTAATGACAAAAAATATTGTCACAGACACAAGGAACAAAATGCCAGGGCCCATCAGAAAATGAGAAACACAAAGCACAACGTGCATTTTTGTAATTTTTGCATTTTGTTTTCTTTAAGTATGTTTCTGGGGTCTTATAGACCTCACTTTCTTCATAGGGGTACACTGCTACAAATGTAATGCTGTAGTATATGCTGAATGCTTGCCTGAAAGGCAGGGGATGAACTTTACAAATATAAATAGCTTATTTCACAGTGTCACAAACCATGTCTGTACCAACAGCAACACACCTATCACACTGGCTCTTCACAGACCTGTACCACAGTTCACCCTGTACTGTATCCTGCACCCACACTCACTCCTCCAAGAGGTTGGTAAGCCATGGACACCTAGACTATTTAGCCCAGTCCCCAGCCCCCTAGGTTCAAGCCAAGGCTGACTGCCTGAACCTCAGTAGTAAAAAACCGTAGTATTATTTATTGATGTTTTATCTTCTCGCTTTCCAGTATCAGGAAGAAAAACACAACTCAGATCAGCTACAACAGCATCTCCTTGGAAAGAGAAACATATAATTTGATAGCAGATAAGGACTACTTGCCCCATCCAGTCTGCCCATTTATCCCTATCTACACTATTACAGACCGTGCCCAATCTATAGCCCTTTCTCCTCCCCTTCCTTTCCACTATGAATCACTTGTACTTATCCCATGCATTCTTGTACCCCACCACTGTTTTCAGCCCATCACCTCCACTGAAAGGCTGTTCCAGGAATCCACCACTCTTTCTTTGAAGAAGTACTTCCTCACATCTCTCCTGAATCCACCCCCCAGCTTAATAGCATGTCCCCTTGTTCTTTAGCATATTTTCTTTAAAAAAAATACTACCATCCTCTATCTTATTTATCCCCATGAGGTATTCAAAGGTCTTTATCATATCACTCCTCTCCCTCCTCTGTTCAGGAGTATACATGTTGAGGTCCTTTAGTCTCTCCTCATAGGGCTTTTGATATGGACTATTCACCATTTTAGTTGCCCTCCTCTAGACTGCCTCCACTCTGTATATGTCCTGGAGATGTGGTCACCAGGATTGGACACAATACTCTAGGTGGGATCTTACCAATGATACAGAGGCAACACCACCACCCTCTTTCTGCTGGTGATACCCCTCCCTATGCACCCCAGCATCCCACTTGCCCTGCCTATGGCATTGTTGCACTGCCTGGCCACCTTTAGATCATCTGATATGATTATCTCAATGTCTCTTTCCTGATTGGTGGTCGCCAATACCATGCCTCCAATTTTGTACTTTGCCCCTGGTTTTCTGTGCCCTAAATGCATTATTCTGCATTTTTTCACACTGAAAACCAGCTCTCATACATTTGATCACTCCTCTAGTTTTCTCAGGTCTCTGCTCATCCCCGTGAGTGTCCACCCTATTTCAGATTTTGGTGTCATCCGTAAAGAGACAGATCTTTCCTTCCAGCTCCTCTGCAATGTCACTTATAAAGACATTAAAAAGGACCAGTCTCAGCATTGATCTCAGAGGCACCCCATTGATCACCCTGACTTCCTTGGAGTGAACTCCATTTATCTCCACCCTCTATAGCCTGTCCCCTAACCAATTTCTTATCCAGCTTATCACTTTTGGAACCACTTCCAAGCTACCAAGCTTGATTGCTAATCTCCTATGTGGAATGGTGTCGAATGCCTTACTGAAATCTAGGAAGGCCGCGTCCACCACTCCACCTTGATCTAGTTCTTTGGCTACCCAGTCAAAGAAATCAATCAAATTTGTTTAACATGACTTCTCCCTTGTGAAGCCATGCTGCCTCGGGTCTTGTAACCCACGGGATTCAAGATATTCCACAATCCCTTCCTTCAGCAGTGATTCCATTAACTTTACCACTACTGATGTCAAGCTGACTGGCCTATAATTGCCAGCCTCCTCCATGTGACCACTTTTGTGTAATAGGACCACATCTGCCCTCCTCCAATCCTCCAGACCCATTTCCTGCTTCCAGTGAGCTGTTAAGTAGATGACAGGTGGTGCCGGCCTGGTGGCAGTGAGGGTTGAGGTACTGGACACCACACCTTGCTCTATGCCAGCAACTGGGGTTCAGGAATGAGCCTGGATCATTGGGGGTCAGCTGGGGAGGGAGATGATCAAGCATCTACTGACTGCTCTCCTCTCCCTGGGATGGGTTCAGGGCTCGCACAGCTCTGCGGCAGCCCCTGATGGAAAATCGGGGGCAATACAGCTGCAGTGCATCTGGGGGGGGAGTACAGTGGATGTTGGCATGCAGTGCCTTGACTTCACTGCATGTCCATATTCCCAAGTGGAAAAATTACAGAGGAAAATGGTGGTCAGTCACACCGGCTTGATGACCATGCCTCCAAAAGCCCTTGAACCTGAAGAAATCACACTCCGGTATTAGATCCGGGCCTGGCAGCAGGGGACTAGGGGAGCCCCACTGTAGGTACTGTGTGTGCTAGCTTGAGAGAGTGAGATGATGGTGGTCGATCGGGGAGTGGAAGATGGTGGCTGGACGATTGCAGGCCGACCTTCGAGAGTAGAAACATAACAATAAAAAAAATTAAAATAAAAATAGATGACAGATACTCCAGAAATTTAGAAAAAGTACCCTTTTCTCAACAGCCACAACCAGTCACTTGTATCTTGCTACATAATTGCTGTTTATTTACAAGCTATTATACATAATAAACAAGGATTAAAAGTGCAGTCAGGAAGAACATGTAAGTACGAACCCACTCCAGATCGTGGGTTACTGGGGAATTAATCCATGTAACCCACGCTCTGGAGTGGGTTAATACACTTATAACATGGGCAGGGAAAATGGGGACTGTACGCTCACAGACAGAGAAGTGAGAGATGTGCAATTTTGCAGCTGGAAGCTTTATTTATAAACAGAGAACACAACGGTGCAAACTTTAGTTAGTAACAGAGAACAGAACACTGCAGAGCACAGTGTGACCATTCTGGATGTACAACTTCTACAGGGAATGACCTGCTGAAATTGCTAGTACTGCACAACAACAAACATGGGAAATACCTGTATGCCACAACATGGATACAGAATTAAGTTTGCAGCCCAGAAAACCAGCATGAGTTTCAGTTAAAAACAGTAAGGAAAGAGGACTAGCAGGAGTCGGGGAGACAGAAGTCGGGCCAGGAAGGCTACAGTAAGGAGGAAGAGCTACAACGAGCCTTGGAGCACAGAAGTCCAGTCAGGGAGGGTAACAAATGCATGCCACAGTACATTGAGAAATGGTATACAACACTGAGATACTGTAAACATGCCACATAACATTCAGCCATTGAATACAACAGTGAGCTCAAGGGGAGGGGGGGTACCATGATCACAGACTCTGTGTCTGATCTGTGCACTGACCATCCATGGATTACTTGAGTATTAATCCATGGTCAGCTGATGGCCGTTGACAAATGGGAGTGGACCATTTTCCCTGGCCATGTAATAAATGAAAATGTAATAAATGAAAATAAAGATTTTCAGACAGCAGCCACTAGGACTTAACTTGCAGAAGCACATAATAAGATCTTACTAACTAGAGCATTCCTCTCTCTCTCTCTCTCTCTCTCTCTTTTCTTCCACAAGATATGTTGACATTCTAAGGGGTACTTCTGTATAGACCCTACTTCAATGGAATAGACTGATCCCTAATCAAACCCATCCCCTTCTCCCTCTGAGTGGAGTGTTACAGACATAAATACACACTTGTAACTAGTTTGGATACCCCTCTGCCTGTAACCTGAAAAATAAATACAGTCCTACATATAAAGATCTCCACTGAACATCAGAGCAGAGGCATCCACATTTAGATAAGCTGCTTAATAGCCTGGCTGTGAAAACTATTCAGGTTCCAACAGGAGGCTGTATCTGTTAACATTTAGCCTTTCACCTCCCTAGATAACTGAAGGTGTCTCTGCCAGGGAATAAATGTTTTAAACTGATTGTTGAATAAAAATTATGCACATGTGTACCACAGACTGGATTAGGGGAATAATTCATATATGAAGAAAAGAAATGCTGGTCATCATTAACGATGAGATGACTTTGACTTTTTTAAATCATTACTGACCTCTTGGGCATGTTTCATACAGATAACAGCACGCTGAAGGGGATTTGTTCTTGAATAATTTCGGAGAGAGGAAAAGATTCAGCTTGGTTGTCACATTAGGATTAGTTATTGAAATGTGGAATACTTATCTGACTCTTTAGATATGCGAAATAAGGCATCTAAGTACATATCATATGTAAACTCTGTAACTAAAACCAATCTGTAAAGAAAAGTATCTCATATGGGGTGACATTTAGGTATATGCTTTCTGTCATTTATATCTAGTAAAACATCCTGCTACTTATGAAGATGCTTTAAGATTTTAATGCTGCAGAAAGCTATATATACATACTTTCATGTACATTAATTTGTCTAGTTTAAACTGCTTTATAGTTGCATTAAATGCTTTTTTTCTATAGCCCCTTTCATAGAAACTTTATAATAAATAAATAATGAAATGCTCAAAAGGTTGAACCAAAAATTAAATAGAACAGGTAAAATCATTACTAAGACAATGAGAAACGTTTATAGACTGGGAGCCAAATAGACAGCTTGGTTATGTTAAAATTTAGAGGGAAGGCAGAAGGGGATGAGTTTTTAAAATGCAATTTAATAAGGGAGGCAGAGGTACAGCTGCATGGGACTGAAGTGAGAAAGAGTAGAGTAGCATGAGACAAAGTCAGAGAGGAAGGCAGGAGTGGGACCATAGAATATTTTAAAGACAAGGGGCATGATTTTAAACCCCAGCCTGCCCACCCTATTTTTAACATGTACTTACATCCTCTCTGGTAAACAAGCATTTAGCTGGTCTACACATGCCCAATAGTATCCATTTAAAACACAGGAAGTCTGTTTCCTGTGTTTTACAATCCTGATGCTGGGCACCCGAAACATGGTTGCCTGACATTGAGATTTTGCCGCGGTGGAGTTTGAGCTCTAAATTAAGGGTGGGGGTATGGGAGTTCAAAGTCACTGAAAAATGGAAGAAACCTTGCTCTGGGCAAATTCCCTGTGCTGGACATCTGTGTTTCGGACAGCCAGTGTCGAGATTATGAAACACAGGAAACAAAGTTTCTGTGTTTCATAATGTATCCTGCCCAATGAGTGTTTCATTGTTGGATATGATTTTTCTCACAAATGACACTAGAGGCGGGCCATGAAATACAATTTTCATCATTTATTAAGACAGTGTGCTGTAAAACCTATCATACTGTCTTTAACTGCACACAGATTTTGAAAATAGCTGCAGAATGCAGACTCATGCCCCTTAATGAGAGGGGGTGGATCTTGCTACTGCATCTGTGTTAGTGGCTTTGAATACCCCCCACCCCCACCCCCAAGTGGTGCAGTTTTTAACTGGATCCTGAAAATAATTGGGAACTAGTGGTTTCAAAGGGGACACCACTGGTCTGGAGTGAATTTACAGACCAGGAGGAGAAATAAAACAAACAGGTTATTTCCAGGGTTTCATCATGATTCATGAATGAGACTGTGATAAATTGCATCTTCTTACTGGTACATATTATTCTGATGTGTTTATAACTGGTACATATATACATTGACATGATGGAGAGAGAGTATTAATTTTGTTCAATAGTGGATCATTTAATGGCAATACTGTTAATAGATCAGTTGGTGTCATCTCTTTGACATTGTCGCAAAACTGTCTATAATAATATCCACAGAGATTGTCATTAATGTGTTGCTCAATTGACATAATTGCTAAAGCATCAAGCCTCTCCTGGTTCATTGTTGAACAAAGCCATGTGTGCAGATGTCTCAGAACACTAAATCCACATTCACATGAACAACTTGTGACAGGGATAGTCATTGCAACTTTGACTCATTTTTTCAGGGAAGGAAACATTAGAATATCTACAAAAGAACCCAGAACAAATGCACTGAGGTATGGGTTATCCCGGAGGATATTGGCCACACTGCCAAATTTTAAAGAAAACACAAATTGCACATACCCCAATAATGCAAAGCATCATGGGAAACATATGCAAATGCCCATGAATTAATTTGAACTGGCTCAACTTTAAGCAAAATTGCATGGTGCCAAAGGCCTCCCCTATAGGAGATCTTATATAGTTTGGTCATGGGGTCTTTTGGGTGGCTGGTTCCCTCTCCTTGGGCTGAGATACAGATATGGCACACTGATGAGTCCAAATGAGGATGAAACATGTGTCTGTGTCTGCTGTTCTCAGCCTTTGCTGATTGTATTGTGAGACCTTTCGGCACCATGCAAGTTTTCTTAAAGTTGAGCCAGTCCAAATTAATTCATGGGCATTTGCATATGCTTCCCATGATGCTTTGCAATATTGGGGTATGTGCAATTTGTGTTTTCTTTAAAATTTGGCTGTATGACCAATATTCTCTAGGATAACCCATACATCAGTGCATTTCTCTAGGGTTCTTTTGTAGTTATTTTCTCTCTCTACTTTGGGCTGCCCATGACCCAACTAAATAAGATCCCCCATAGGGTGGTTGGCTCCCTCTAACTGGGCTGAGATACAGACATGGCACACTGATGAGTCTAAATGAGGATGAAACATGTGTCTGCTGTTCTCTGCCTTTGTTGATTGTATTGTGAGGCCTTTCAGCACCATGCAATTTTGCTTAAGGCTGAGCCAGTCCAAGTTAATTCATGAACATTTACATATGCTTCCCATGATGTTTTGTATTATTGGGGTATGTACAATTAGTGTTTTCATTAGAATATCTAGTTTGTTGTAAAATGCTGTCATATCTGTCAACTCATTTTGAAAGTACTTCACAAAGTTCTTGGCAACCGCAACTTCTTCATGTGAAATATCAATTCCGTAATGATCAGCTACATGTTGCAGACACACAAAGTTTAAAAAATTTGATGATGAAGGTGAGCAAACTTGAATGCCAGTTAATATTTCTTTTTTTACTGTAGAAAATCTTCTATCAAGCTCTGCAATCATTCTGTCTAACAAAGGATGCCACAGTTTGGATCTGAAACTTTCTTCATTATGGGTCACTTCACGTGATCCAGAGGCTGTTTCAACAAAGAAAATATCAAACCTGGGATTTGTTTTGTGCTTGTGATGTTATGAAACCTTCAAAGTTTGTATATCAAGTCTCTCACAAAATTGACAGGCTGTATTATATACGTCATTGGCCGATGCCTCATTTTTCATGTCTGACAGAGTTGTGGTGACAGCCGCAACAGCTGTTACAGCAGTTGACAAATCAAGGGATTCTTTCTGCAGGAGATTAAACAACCCATTGGTTGCGCTCAGTAGAGATGCAGCAAATTTAAATTTGGCTGGCGAAGTAAACGTGAAGTGGGCACTTCGTGTTGTCATTCCACTTCGTGGAGTGGCCAGCATGAAATGCTTACTTCGCCTTGTTATTATTACTTCGCATTGTCATTCCACCTTAACGCGAAGTAAGAAGGAGTGACAACAATATTGGCAGCCCCCCCCACACACAGTCACTAGAATTAATGTGCATCCCCAAAAGGCTACTGTCATCTTGTCTCTAGAAAATTCCCCAGTGCTGATGAAGTGAAATGAGAGCATAACAAGAAATGCAAAGTCTCCCAGAATTAATGGCACACTCAGTCATCTGGTCAGTGGTCAGACATAGTCACCAGAATTAATGTTCATCCCCAAAATGCTACTGTCTTGTGTCCAGAAAATCCCCCAGTGCTGACCAAGTGAAATGAGAGTGTAGCAAGACTTGCAAAGTCTCCCATCTTTGAGATGCAGCACATTTAAATTTTGCTGGTGAAGTGCCAGCAAAGTGGTAACTTTGCATTGCCACTTCGCTACACAGAGTGGCCAGCATGAAATGCCCACTTCCCTCGTTATTGTGATTGTGACTTTTCATTGTCATTCCACCTTAACCTGAAGTAAGGTAGAGTGACAACAACATTGGCAGCCCCCGGACCCCCACACATCACATGGCTTAGAGTACTATAACTCACATGCTATATAAGAATGCAAATGCCTACAGCTGTAGTTCCCCGATGGCAATGACCTGTATCACAAATAGAGATGCAGTGAATTTAAATTCTGCCAACAAAGTGCCCACAAAGTGGGCACTTCACATAGTCACTCTGTGGCCAATGCAAAAGGCTCACTTCGCCTAGTAATTATTACTTCGAGTTATCATTCTGCCTTAACTTGAAGAAAGGCGAAGGGACACCAATATTTGGCAGCCCTTCAAACACACAGTCACCAAAATTAATGTGCATCCCCAAAATGCTCATGTCTTGTGTCCAGAAAACTCCCCAGTACTGATGAAGTGTAATGAGAGCACAAGAAATGCAAAGTCTCCCAAAATTAATAGCGCACACAGACGTCATGCATTCAGTAGTCACACACAATCACCAAAATTAATGTGCATCCCCAAAATGCTACTTAGAGCATAACAAGAAATGCAAACTCTCTCAGAATTAATGGTGCACTCTGTCATGTGGGCAGTGGTCATGCACAGTCACCAGAATTAATTTCATTCCCCAAAATGCTACTGTCTTGTGTTCAGAAAATTACGTAGTGCTGACGAAGCGAAATGAGAGAGTAACAAAAAAATGCAGTCTCCCAGAATTAATGGTGCACTCTGTCATGTGTGCAGTGGTCACACACAGTCACCAGAATTAATGAATATCCCAAAAATGCTACTGTCTTATGTCCAGAAAATTCCCCAGTGCTGATGAAGTGAAATGAGAGCATAAGAAGAAATGCAAAGTCTCCCAGAATTAATGGTGTACTACAAACACACAGATAGATTAAGACTGCGCTGCACACTAGAGACGCAGATGCAAAGACACAACAACACCTAACCAGTGCTCATAAGTCACAAATCCAAATCTGGAAAAGAATACCTTTTGCCAAGTTGGGGGTAGTGCACAGCAGTAACAGACAGTCAACTACCAGTAAAGATACCATAAAGCAGTATAAAAAATTCTGCAGGTGCGGTGGATAGCAGATTCACACTGCTGCACTTACTCTGTGGCACAATAACAGGTGTCTTATTAATGGCACGCATCGCACACACACACTCACACACACTACAAGTAATGCGTAGCAAATTGAAAACCTTTAGTAACATAATCAAATGTTTTCAACAAACTGAAATTATACACTGCTGCATCACAACAATCAGAAAAAAAATGTCAAGATTTACTGAAAATATTACTGTGTGTACATTAACACAGTTATATAAGAAAAATATAACCAAAACAGAAAACACTGCCTTTTTCTCACAGTTAATCTACCTACACCACAGATACGCCCTTCCCCCAAAGCACACTTCACAGTACACAGATTAACTGTTCTAAATTAACATTCAAAATCCACACACAAACAATAAACACTCGATAATATGAGCACAGGAGGGTTTTCTATACTCGATGTAGTAAATTGTGGGCAAAAAAAATAGCTCAAAAACTTTTTTTAACAGCTTTTAGAGGATTTGAATTTCAGAGCTCTGAGAGGAAACTGTCTCCATCTTCCATTACACACACACTACACAGAACTGAGGCTGTGCAGAACAATCTAGAGTCCATGTGACCCACAGTCCCATAAAGCACTGCAAAATTCTCCTTTGGAGCTCAAAAAAGGTGGAGTAAAGAGAAGTAAGGCGTAGTACAATGATTTCAATGTACTTCACCTTAAAATTGGTGGAAAAGTGGCTTGAGAAAGGCTGAATAATGTGAAGTCATTGTTTTCAATGGACTTCATCTTTCCCATTATAACCTGAAGTACTCCGCTTAGCATTGGGCTGCCAGCAGTTTATTACTCCGCTGAATCGCCCTTGAGCTTCGCGGAGCGAATTTCAGCCACTTCGCCCACCACTAGCGCTCAATAGTGTCTGAAACACAAATAGACAGGAAACTGTTTCCCAGCTTGCAAGCTTCTTTCATAATCCATGAGCAGTTGCATCAGACTCCATAGACAAACGATTTAAAAGTGCATCAAATGTTTTCAGCACAGCACTGATTGACTGCAGTCTGCAAGACCATCTACTATTTGAGAACTGCACAAGTTCAGATGGTGTTAAGCCAAGGTCCCCCTGTGTGTTCATAAACCTCTGGTGTTGTTTCACTGAAACACTGAGAAAAGCATGCAGAGACTCAAGAGTCTGGAAGATGTCACATGCCTCTGGCAATTCTTTGCATGTATTACAAAGCACGAGATTTAGTTCATGGGCATAACGATGTACATAAATTGCCTTATCATAAAACATTCAAAATCTTTCTTGAACGCCACTTACATGGCCGCTCATCACAGAAGTCCCATTGTAAGCCTGAGCAACACACAGCAGTTTGTCAATTGCACGTTTTTTCAAACAGTCTTCTAAAGCAGCAGTGACACTAACAGCATCAAACGTCTACATTTTAGTAAACCCAAGAAACCTTTCTATTATCTGTCCCTCACTATTTACATAGCGCACACAGACTGCTAGCTGTTCACATTTTTTACTATCTCTGGCTTCACCAGCCATGATTGAAAACCATTCTGCTCAGATTATCTCCTGAATAATGCATGCAAGTGTTGCTTTAGAACAGCTGCTAATTATTTCATTCAGTGAATTTGGTGAAATGTGACTTGCATTATCTAGTGGTCTGTATTTTTCAAGAAAGGGGTCACATTTTTTTTATGAGATCTATGACTTCAAGTAAGTTTCCCTTGTTCATGCTGTCTGGGCTCTCATCATGTCCCCAAAATGCCAGTCCCTGTTTACCTAAGTATCTAGTTATTTCTACTAGCCATGTCATGTACTCTCTCCAATCATGGATGTCTTTGTCACTTGCCCTTTTAATGACTTGTTCTATAGTGCCAGTTTTTTTTTCGTAGGTTCAAATTCTGCCCAGAGTGTCATGCTACTCAAAGGAACAGCTGAAGAGTCACATTCCCTAAATGATTCAGTAGCTCTTTTCCAATTTGTGAATCCTTTGTCAAGTAGAGCATCTCCAACTTACCTAGCATTTCTAGTGCTAAATATTCTATAAGGGAAACAATATGTTGCATTGGCTTGAACTGAGTATTCCAACCAATGAAATGTTTTAAACCAATTAGCTCGAAATTACCATTTGTATGCATTTGTGTTTTTACCAAAACATGTTGAAAGGGAAGTTATAATTATGTGGCTGTACAGGTCCAGAATCACTATTGCCAAGGTCACTTAGAGATTTGCTGTTTGCAGCTTCGGGGTATTACGACGCTGGTAATGGAGCAATATTTTCTACCATTTGCCCCAGCAGCCCCACCTGTCCCCCTTCTGTATGATGTTGGTTATCGCCTTGGCCATGACTGCTTTCTAAATCATGAAAGGATGCCACAATGGAATGTGACTGCTGTGCTGCTACATCTGTTACCATGATTACTTCTCCTCCTTGACATTCTGATTGATATACTGCTTCAGGCTGTTAGTCTTTCTGAAATAGTTTCTTACATCCATAATAAAGTCTAGTGTTATATAACATGCTACAGTACTATAATCAGATTAAACTGCCTACAAGCCAGAAAAACTAAAGTATGTTGAGTTAATAAATAAAGATGTCAGTGCAGCAGTTGATTTATTTTGTTGATTTGACCAGACAATAAAGACAAGACAAAAAAGACTATAGTGGCCCTAAAACACACTTGCTGTCAGTGACTGTCTAGCTGATGAATAGTCAGTTACCACAGCCTGAGCACCACTGCCACAGTACTACTGTCTGTCCACCTGTAGATTTTTATTATATTTCAGAAACCAAGTAAGTTATTGCTTTTTACAGTTGAACAATACAAAAGGTCTGAGCCAGAAAAGGAAAAAAGAAGCAATGAAGTTAGTGACAAACGGGCCGACCCGGTGGTGCTGAGGGTTGAGGCACTGGATGCCACACCTCACGCCACGCTGGCAACCCGAGTTCGGGAATGAGCCTGGGACACCAGGGGTCAGCAGGGGAGGGGAAGGATCAAGCATCCGGAGGATGGCTCTCCTTCCTCGGGGGGATCCAGGAACTATGCCAGGCACTGCAGTGACCTCCGGTGGAGACCGGTGGTACCACAATGCCACAGGGCTTGGCTTGAGGGAGGTGGAGCCATGACAAGATGTTCCCTGGTGTTATAGCACGTCGTGGCTCTGCCTGGGGGGATGGGGGTAAAGGGCAGAATGAAGGGAAAAAACTGAAAAAAAACCCCACCTCCTAATAGGTGACAGAGGGTATGGGGGGGTCGGTCCACCATGCCAAGAGTCGGGCCATTCTCTCACCATCTGTGTGCTCCCATCCACCGCGCTCTGCCAGACTAGATTCCTAGATAGTGTGCCAGGAGGAGTATCTGGCAGTCCTGCCTCGGGGGACTCAGAGCTGGGGGCTGGGCGGTACCAGTGACGGATGGAAGGGTCAAGAGAAGCTTCAGGTGGGTGGGACAAGGACCAGACCCTGTGAGACTACTCCTGAAAGAGTTCAGGAAGAGTAGGAAGAGAAAGAAAGAGGGGGAAAAAAAGAGTAAAAAAAGTTGGTGACACACAGAATTACTCTGTTTTACTTGTATCTCCCACTTCCTCTTTCTCAATGGTTTTTCAGATTACTTTAACAGTAACGTGCTATAGTAACTGTATTTTTTAATGACTTTTCTCACTCTGTGTAGTCTGCTGCAGCTGAGATTCTGCAGTCTGTGGGCAAGCAGAAGAAAATGTCAGGTCAGGCCCTCTAGACATCTTACAGCACAGGCAGGCACTGGCAGACTGTGGTTGGTTGCTTGTATTTCTGTTTAATTTGTTTTTGTAAATTTTTGCAACACACTAGCCCTTAAAAGGATTTTTTTTGTAACAGTATAGACCAATTTGGGACCCTGGACTGTGTGCCACCTCTATATATTTTCCTTTTTTAATTTTTTTGCCAAAATACCCAGTAGTACCACAGTAGTACCACACTAACCCTTAAAAGCTCTTATTGTCATACAGGCAGGGCCGTCTGTGCCACTGTGGTCACTTGTATGTTTTATATGTTAATTTGTGGCCCCCAGATCACCCACAGATACCCCTCACTAGCACTTAAATGTCCCTTATGTCCACTACTCATACCCCTTAAAAGGACTTTTTCCAGAACAGTTGGACGGTCTGTGAATTCTCTGGACTGTGTGGTCAGTACCTCCGGCTCTCACTAGCACTGAAATGCCCACCACAGACAGTACCTAAAATAACTTTTTCTAGTAAAGTATGTTGAACTGGGAGTCTGGACTGTGTCTTGTGTCCAGGAGCCTGGCTGTCTGCTAACAAACTATATATTTATTTTTTCGCCAAAATGCTCGCTATCCAACACTTGTACTAAATAGCCCTGAATGCCCACAAGTACCTCGGCCCAAAGTCCATAAAAGGACTTTCTCTAGTAAAGTATGTCAAACTGGAACTCTGGACTGTGTGGCCTGGAGCCTGGCTGCCTCCTGCCTGTTAACAAACTATATTATGTATTTTTTCTTTTTGTGCCAAAATGCTCAATATACATATCCAACACTTATACCAAGTACTAGCCCTGAAATGTCTACCACTGTACTCAACCCCAGAAGTTCTGGGGTATGGCCAGAATTTAGTTCTAAAAGGACTTTTTCTAGTAAAGTAAAATATCTCAATCTAGGATGCTGCTGGACTGTGTGGCCTCACTCGAGTTAATTTTAATTTTCTGGCAAAAAATGCCCACTATGTCAGTGCGTGTCAACTGCACTTGCACCAACTACAACTAGGCTACCACCAACAACACAAGTAGCCCTCCCTGTGGCACTGCTTCTCAGTACCACGCTAGACCTACCTCTAGTAGCCCTTAAAAGGGCTTTTTTTTCTATAACAATATTATGTGGATGAGAATGGATCTAAGGGATTGATGATGATGAATGAATCTGCACTGCATGTGTGTGGGAGGCCAGGCCTGGACTCACTGTCTGCTGCCTGCTGCCAGTGCCTAGCTGCCTCAGATATATATATGTATATATATAAAAGTTTTTTTATCGTAAAAGTAGTCCGCATGACTTTTTTTTTTTTACTACTCCCCACACCCTGCCAGTCTCTCCTTCGAGCCCCCACATGAACTCCCCACCATGGCTACTGTCCGACCCCTACCGCCCCATATCGCAGCCAACCCCAGTTAACCTCGGTGTATCCCTTCACAGGCAGGTCTCTTACCTCTGTAGGAGAATGGCCTTGGTGGACAACTAATGATCATGGGGTGCTGCTGGGATGGCATATGGAGGTCCAGGAGCCTGGTGGTGAGGGTCCTGGAGGGCAGTCACCCGATCGGCCTGGCGCCATTTTTCCACTTTGCTCCCCTGGGAAGTAACGTGACACTGATGTCAAGGCATACGCTGGCATACGTCACTCCCCTTAGTGTACTGGGGCCGACGTCCTGCCGTACTCCCAGCCTCCGCCAGAAGTCAGCAGGTGCCGAGCTGCATATCCACTCTCCCCCCAGAGAAGGCGAGCCGTCATCGGACGCTCATTTCCTTCTCCCCCCGCTGGCCTCCAGCAACCTGAGTTCATTCCTGAACCCAGGTCGCTGACGTCGCAAGTGGAAATCCAACCGCTACGCCAGCAGGCCAGCCCCGCATGACTTTTAATGCTTTTTTCTCTTTCTTCAGTGTCAGAGTGAGACTGTTCACAGTGCGCTGCTGAAACAACTCCTCCTGTCTGTCACTCTCTCTCTCTCTCTAATGACTGTCTGAATTGTGCATATACCATGCAGTCAGACAGTCACATGATGAATCAGGCAGTGCTCACATGGTGGTATAGCAGCCAAGATTCCTGGGAGTTGTAATTGCAATAACCGATGATGCGGAGGACAACTCTCGTCTTAGCACTGCAAGAGCCAGGGCAGGAGCAGCTGCTGGCATGCTGCTGAGCCATGGAGGACAGGAGCTCAGGCACTCAGCCCATGGGAAAAGAACAGGGGTTGGACTCTTTCTTGGTGAAGGCATAGCCGCTGGAGACCGGAGACTGAAGCCCAGGACTGGGAGGATGGAGAGGACTAGAAAAGAGATCTTCACTGCAGGACTCAGGGGGTGGAGGGGGTGTTGACTCATTGCCGACTGCCGAGGTGGGTGTGCCAATTGGCTCAGGGTGGGACTCTATGGTCAGTGGGAGGGTTGGCCTGGATGTGTGCCTCTTCCTTCTTTGGCTGATGGACTGGTGCTTGTACAGGTAGGCAGGCCATAGGCAATGAAACTGCCCCCCAAACCAGCCAGAAGTGCTGAGGCAGAAGGGGGGGTGTGATGGCCAGGCAGCAAACATCAGCACTGCCCCACCACTCTGCTCCTGTTAGTCAGGCTCAGTCAGCCTGGCAAAAAGGAAAAAAAGTTCTGTGCCTGCTGTAACCTGGGGCATTGGCCCTTCTGGCCCTGGGTTAAGGACGACCCTGATCATATGACCCTGTCATGCCATCCATTTACCTCCTGTTTTCTCTGGCTCTAACCCTCAGCCACAGCACACTCAGGTGTCACATGCCCGTGAAAGCATGCATGCATCCCAGGACCGCAGCTCTCACTCCATCCCCTGAATGATGCCTGCCACTTGGAGCTCCCATGGACTATCACCAGGTCTCCACCTGGTAGCAGACAAGAGCTGAGACAGCCAACCACCCCAATCTGGAAGAGGACAGCTGCTAGCCAGCTGCTCAATCCTCTTCCAGCCCTCCTTCCCAGCCGCCCCCCGGCAACCCGTGCTCATTCCCGAACATGTGTCACTGGTGTGGCAAGCACCTTAGCCTTCCATACCACTGGGTCAGCAAATGCTTTTGTTTTTACATGCTATATTTCAAAATGTAATGAAATATAAGTATAAAAAAATGAAATACAGATGAAGAGTACTGAAAATCAACATACACTGTAAACTGAAACTAATACACTGTGTATCTTTCGGATGAGACGTTAAACCAAGGTCCCATCTGCCTGGATTGGTGGTAGTTCAGGTGGATGTTAAAGATCCCATGGCACTTATCGAAAAGAGTAGGGGATTTCCCCGGTGTCCTGGCCAAATTTCCCTCATTCAGTAAAAATACCACCAACAGCTTAATCTGGTTCAAGGTCAGTTGGCATTCATCTGTATCCCCCTCCCCCGGGTCATGCCTGAAAATAGGCAGGATTTGTCTAGTGCACTTACCCGGTCAACAAAAGCTAAATAAATAAATCGAAACACATACATTGTCCATTGAGATTCATACAGTACATTACACATTTAAAAGAAAATCCACAAATACTATATACTGAAACAAATACACCTATATAGTGAAATATGCACTGTGTATATTGAAATACATACACTAAATTTTTCACAGCAGAAAGCTTCACCAGGTTGGGGTGCTTCTAGACAAATATACGACCGATTTCCAAAAGTCCAGCACTCACCACCGCAATGAACACACTGCTCGCTGATTCCAGGTGCAATATTTTTATTTTAAAGTGCCACAACAAATTCAGCATGCCTTGACTAGTTTCGGATCAAGTCCTTCCTCAAAAGGCATGTTGCAAGATTAAAAAACCTGCCTTTTATAGGCACCAGAAGATGACATCATAACCAGTGTCATAAAACATTCACATATAGAGTGAAACAACCACCGTATAAAATGACTGATTACAACTTATAATAAAATCTACATACACACACACATATCTAAATATCTATACTGCATAAATACACGTATCAGCATTATTTTATATATCTCTTCTTAATGATTAAATATCTAATTCCAGAAAAAAAACTGAATCAATAAAACATATATTTTAATAATTATAATATATGTGTCATAACAATTTTCTTAAATATATACTAATAATAGTAAATACGTGCATCTCAAAAATGAAATTAACTTATCTTTAAATAGTTATTATTTCAGAGGTTGCAATATAAATTCACTATTTGATTTTCACTATAATACATTTAGAGTTTACCCCTTAATATAAATACTCCCAATCACATATATAGCATTCACATGATCCACAAAATAGTTGAATTTTAAACATTATTATTAAACTCAGACACTTCTCCACAAATGAATATATTAATCCTATCCATATTCAATATATTTATTTAGTTTTTGTTGACCGGGTAAGTGCACTAGACAAATCCTGCCTATTTTCAGGCACGACCCGGGGGGGGGGGATACAGATGAATACCAACTGACCTTGAACCAGATTAAGCTGTTGGTGGTATTTTAGTGAAAGAGGGAAATTTGGCCAGGACACCGGGTAAATTCCCCTACTCTTTTCGATAAGTGCCATGGGATCTTTAACATCCACCTGAAGTACCACCAATCCAAGCAGATGGGAACCTCGGTTTAACGTCTCATCCGAAAGACAACACCTCAGAAGTGCAGCACCCCTCTCATGTTGCGCTACAGTGTCAGTTCTGGGATATTAACCCAAGTGCCAGATGTGGGAACTGAACCCACTGCCCTCTGATCTCCCGGCCTCAGTGGCGAATGTGCTACCTATTGAGCCACTGACAATATGGTACTAGACTAATATTATCATTCAGTCCCGGGGGGTTACATGCCACTTATGTATATATCCAGAAACCTTCATGTCTCAAAATAAGATTTCTATAGTCCCCTCCCCTCTTATCTAGTATCGTCTTTTCAATGGCCTGAAAAACAAACTTATGTTCTCCCCCTACAGAATTTTTAACATGTGCCCCTGTTGCCTAAGTAAGATCCCAATTTTTAATAGCTCTGCAGTGCTGTCCTATGCAGCTTTTAACATGTCTTTCGGTTTTGCCCACATAGAAAGCACTGCAAGTGCAGGTAGCCAAATAAATCACCCCTATGGTGTCACATGTCATTAATTGCCAAATAGTATAAATTTTTTCATTATTACAACTATAAAATTCTTTTCCCAATGAAATGACTGTGCAATAGGTACACCTTTTGAAAGGAAAGCAACCTGTAGATCTATTATTAAGCCATGTATAAACTTTTGGCTTTTCCAATCTGTTGTGTACCAAATAATTCTCCAGTCTGTTCGCTCGTCTGTAAGATAAACGGGGTAAATTAGTGGAGATCTCTCTTAAGTTCTTGTCTCCCCCTAGAACATGCCAATTACTGTGTACAATATCCCCAATAATGTGTGCATGGACTGAATAGTCCAACACAAAATTTTGAGTGTTAGTATCTTGTTTCCTTGCAGGTCCCTTTTTTAACACTTCATGTCTCGGTATCACACAAATCATTTGATTTGTTTCCTGCACTCTATCAGTACTACAACCTCTTTCAATAAATCTGTTCCCTAAATCTTTTGCCGCAACTTCATCATGTGTTATTGTACTACAGTTGTGTTTCAACCTTGGAAACTGTCCCTTAGGGATATTATTAATAACATGTCTAGGATGACAACTGGAAGACTTTAACAAGATATTTCGCTCACATTCCTTCCTATAAATGTTTGTCTCAACTCCATCTCCTGGAACTTTGGTAATCATTAGATCTAAAAAACATATTGTAATATCACTCACAGTACAACTAAACCACAAATGGGGATTAGTGCCATGCAAAAAATCAACAAATAGATCAAAGTCAGCTCGTGACCCTTGCCAAATCAGAATAATATCATCGATAAAATGACAATATAATTCTATATAATGAAAAAATGGATTATAGTCAGAATCTCTTATATATTGATCTTCCCATCTGCCCATGTATTAATTAGCTATACTGGGGCAAATGTAGCCCCCATTGCTGTCTCCTTCTTTTGTAAGTAAAAAACATCCCAAAAAGTAAATGTATTACACGTCAATACAAACTTAGAAAGTTGTACCAAAAATTCTGTAGGAGGTTCAATATCTCCTGTCCTTGTATTCAAAAAATGTTCGATACTCTCCAGAGCCCCTTGAATTGGTATATGTGTATACAAAGATTCTACGTCTAATGTTACCAATAAAGACCCATCCCCTTTCATAATATCTTCTAAGGTATTCAGTATGTGCTCTGTACCTCTAATATATGAACCCAAAGTATGTACAAATGGTTGTATATGAAAATCAACATATTGTGACAGGGGCACAGTGAGGGATCCCATCCCACTCACTATGGGTCGACCTGGGGGAGGAGGTTTCAAAAACAATCTGTGCACTTTTGTTACTGTATAAATTATAGCTCGCTTTGGATGATTAACTGTCAAAAGGTTTTTTACATCCTGACTAATCCATTTTTTATCTAAAGTCATCTCAACATATACATCTATATCATGTTTAAATTTGGCAGTAGGGTCCGCAATAAGCATGCAGTAAAAATCAGAGTTGTGTAATTGTCTCTTCATTTCTGCCACATAATCCCCAGTAAACACAGAAACATAGACTTGATGGCGGATAAGGACCGCTTGGCCCACCTAGTCTGCCCATTTCCTACCTACAGGATAAGCTGCAGATCCTAGTTAACCAACAGCCTATTTCTTCTTACCCCCCCCACAAGAATTGCCCTATGTCTGTCCCATGTATTCTTGAATTCTCCCACAGTTTTAGACCCCACAACCTCCTCAGGAAGGCTGTTCCATGCATCCACCACCCTCTCTGTGAAAAAATACTTCCTCACATTGCCCCTGAACTGCCCCCAATCTTTAAATTGTATCCCCTTGTTCTTGCACATCTTTTTGTCTGAAAGATGCTGCCCTCTTGGACTTTGTTGATTCCACTGAAGTACTTAAACATTTCTATCATGTCCCCCCTCTCCCTTCTTTCCTCAAGGGTATACATATTGAGCTCCTTTAGTCTCTCCTCGTATGGCTTCTCTTGCAGACCCTGCACCATTTTAGTTGCCCTCCTCTGGACTGCTTCTATCCTGTCTATGTCCTTGCAGAGATGGGATCTCCAGAACTGGACACAGTACTCCAGATGTGGTCTTACCAATTGTCTGTAAAGAGGGATAACAACTTCCTGTATTTTGCTGGTGATGCCTCTCCCTATACATCCCAGTATACCCCCAGCCCTCCCTACTGCCTTCTCACATTGCTTGCTAACCTTAAGGTCATCTGATATGATTACCCCTTGGTCCCTTTCCATTTTTGTTGTTGTTACTACCTCCCCCATTGTGTAATCTTCCCCTGGGTTTTTATTTCCCAGGTGCATTATTTTGCACTTCTTTACATTGAATCCAAGCTGCCATACTTCTGATCATTCCTCCAACCTTGCCAAGTCCCTTCTCATCCTTTCCATGCCTCCTTGTGTATCAACCCTGTTGCAGATCTTCATGTCATCTGCAAAGAGGCATACTTTTCCTTCCAGTCCCTCTGCAATGTCACTTATAAAGACATTAAAAAGGACTGGACCTAATACTGAACCCTGTGGTACCCCACTAGTAACCCCTCCTTCTTCAGAATGGACTCCATTTACAATTACCTTCTGTGTCCTGTTGTCCAGCCAATGTTTACCCAGGCTACCACCCTGGGACCCATTCCCAGGCTGGTTAATTTTGAATAACAATTGCTCCCCCTTTATCAGATGGCTTTATAACAATTTGCCTATCACTTTTTAAAGTATTTAGAGCTGCTCTTTAATTCACAGATAGGTTATTATAAGTAATGTCTGGTGAATTCTTAAAGAACATGTCCATCTGCATTTCACACAGTTCTTGTAATGTATTAATAGCTGCAGAGGGGGCTGGATAAAATATCGATTTACTTTTAAATTTATGAATAGAAGGTTCAACATCATCACAATCAATATCATGATTCAAAACACTGGCTGAATGCATATCAAAAGTCCCACTAGCAGAAATATCATGTTGCTTAGAAAAAAAGATCTGAAAATCAAATTCCGACATAACTTGTTAAAGTCAATAAATGTATCAAATTTATTAATACCACATGTAAGGGCAAATGACAAGCCCTTATTAAGTAGATTCAGTTCACTGGAAGTCAATATCCTACTAGTCAAATTAATTACTTCCTGATCCCCTCTCCACTGGTGTCGTTGTGAGGGTGAGGGTGAGGGTTGGGTCATTGAATATACAGTCCATGTTGGTTCTCAGTATTAACATAGAAACATAGAATTTGATGGCAGATAAGGACCGCTTGGCCCACCCAGTCTGCCAATTTCCCTGCCTACTGGATAAGCTGCAGATCCTAGTTAACTAGCAGCCTACTTCTTCCTAACCCCACCCCCTAGAATTGCCTTATGACTGTCCCATGCATGCTTGAATTCCACCACTGTTTTTGACTCCACAACCTCCTCCGGAAGGCCGTTCCATGCATCCACAACCCTCTCTGTGAAAAAATACTTTCTTAAATTACCTCTGAGCCGCCCCCCTTCTATCTTCAAATTGTGCCCCCTTGTTCTTGCACACCTCTTTTTTTGAAAGATGCTACCCTCTTGGACTTTGTTGATTCCCTTGAGGTACTTGAAAGTTTCTATCATGTCCCTCTCCTCCTTTCCTCGAGGCTATACATATTAAGCTCCTTAAGTCTCTCTTCATATGTCTTCGGTGCAGACCCTGCACCATTTGGTGCCCTCCTCTGGACAGCTTCCATCCTGTCTATGTCTTTGTGAAGACTGGGTCTCCAGAACTGCACACAGTACTCAGATGCGGTCTGACCAGCTGTCTGTACAGAGGGATAATAACTTCCTGTTTTCTACTGGTGATGCCTCTCCTTATGCATCCCAGTATCCCCCCAGCCCTCCTTGCTGCCCTCTCACATTGCTTGCCCACCTTTAGGTCATCTGATATGACTACCCCAGGTCCCTTTCTATTTTTGTTGTTGTTAGTATCTCACCCCCCATTGTGTACTCTTCCCCTGGGTTTTTGTTTCCCAGGTGCATTACCTTGCACTTCTTAGCATTGAATCTAAACTGCCATACATTTGACCATTCCTCTAACCTTGCCAAGTCTCTTTTCATCCTTTCCACCCCACCTTGTGCATCAACTCTGTTGCAGATCTTTGTGTCATCTGCAAAGAGACTTATTTTTCTTCCAGTCCTTCTGCAATGTCGCTTATAAAGACATTGAAGAGGACTGGTCCTAATACTGAACCCTCATCGGTACCCACTAGTAACCCCTCTTTCTTCAGAATGGACTCCATTTACTATTACTCTCTGTGTCCTATTCTCCAGCCAATTTTTTACCCAGGCTGTTATCTTGGGACCCACTTCCAGGCTAGCTAACTTGTATATTAATCTTTTGTGTGAGACTGTGTCAAATGCCTTGCTAAAGTCTAGGTAGGCCATGTCTACCGCCCCTCCCTGATCTACTACTTTGGTCACCCAGTCAAAGAAATCTATCAGATTTGTCTGGCATGACCTTCCTGATGTGAATCCATGCTGCCTTGGGTCCTGTGCCCCTCTGGCCTCTAGATACTCGACAGTTCTTTCTTTCAGAAGTGATTCCATCATTTTCCCTACCACTGAGGTTAAACTAACAGGTCTGTAGTTTCCTGCCTCTGCCTTGCTCCCACTTTTATGAAGGGAATCACATCTGCCCTCCTCCAGTCCTCGCATATGGGCTGGTATCAACTTCCGTATCCAGAGTGTTTCTGCTGTTTGTTTTAGGTACCTCCCTCTTCCTTTATAAATACTGAGCAAAATATTTGTTTAGTATCTCCGCCTTTTCACAGTCACCCTCTGCCCACCCTCCCCCTTTATTAAGCCTCACTATCCCTCCTTGGTCTTCCTTCGCTCCCTGATGTACCTATAAAGGTTTTATCCCCTTCTTAACTGAGTTGGCTGTCTTTTCCTCGGTTTGGGCCTTTGTTGTTCTGACTGCCTTCCCAGCTTCCTTTGCTTTAACTGATACAGTTCTCTGTCCTGCTCCTTCTATGATTCCTTGTACTTCCTGAAAGCTTTCTTTTCTCTTGAACCTTCACTGCCACTTCCTTTGAGAACCATAGTGGTTTCTTACATCATTTAGTTTTGTTTATTTGCTTCACACAGAGGCTTGTTACCTCTGTGATGGCAGTTTTTATTATTCCCCATTGTTCTTCCACCCCTCCTTCCTGCCCATTTGCTAGTGCATTCCTTAGGCACTCTCCCATTTTGGCAAAGTCAGCCCTCCTAAAGTGAAGTACCTTTGCCTTTGTATGGCTTGACTCTGTTGCTGTGTTTATTGTGAACCATACTGTTCGATGGTCGCTAGTTCCCAGATGGCTACCCACTTCTACATCTGTGATCCTCTTGTTCCTGATATTGCTGTTCCTGATAATGAGACTGGGGGTGGGGGTTTACATATGGTTCTTGATATGCCATAGTTTGTCACTTTCTTCTGTCTTCACCACCTCTGCCCCACCCCCCCATTCTCTTCTGTTTTTTCCTCTGTTGACAAATCCCCAACCTCTTCCTCTCTGAGGGAGTATATGAAAACCCTGAAACTGATTTTGTCTATTACTTCTTCTCAGAATATCAGTATTTTCATTTATTTGGGCAGGGTATTAAATTCTTAGCTTGAAATCAATGTTTCTGAATCACTAGTGCTAAGATTGAATGACACTTTCCATTCTTGCCTCAAATTGCCTTTTACTCTATCTGATTTCTTCCAACTATAGATACGTCCCAATTGGTAATCATCCAGGTCTCTCTTAAACTTTGTTAACTTCTTATTCTTTAATTCCAAATCCAACTTGGCCACTGTGTCGTTCAGACATTTATTATAATTATCAAAGTCTACATCATTTTTAAAAGTAAGGGCAATTGTCTCTCATTTCTTGATATCTTGTAAAAGAGTTTCACTCACCTCCTGCCCATGCTTAATAATTCATTGCATCAATTTATTAGAGGCCTCTTCCAAAACAGCTCTCCATTTATTAATGAACATCTCCATATCAAGTCCAAATGAAGGATTTTTAATCAATCTAAGACCATGAGGGATTCGTTTAACATGTAGATAGGCTTCTAAATTCATTATGTTCCAATAGATCTTCCAAGTTTTAAGAATCAGTTTTTCCAGTGTCCTGAATGCCAGGCAAGAGAATTAGTGGATGAGCTCACATCAGCACCTTGATTTGTAGTATCAATCAAGAATGGATTAGCTTCACCTGCTTCTTTTAACAGGCCATTGAAGAAAAAGAAAGGGTCATTAACTTCAGAAAGGCATTCACAAATATTACCCTGCCCAATTTAACTAAAAATGATATAAGTTTGTTTGTAAAATCAACTGGTCACTTGTAATGTCACAGCACCATATACGGATACAGACAATAGAGCATGCAATCGTGGTTTCACGCTAGGTATTATCCATTAGCAACCTGTGCATTCATTCAAACAGAATCCAAATCTTCACAGCAGAAAGCTGCACCAGGTTGGGGTGCTTCTAGACAAATATACAACCGATTTCCAAAAGTCCAGCACTCACCACCACAATGAACACACTGCTTGCTGATTCCAGATACAATATTTTTATTTTAAAGTGCCACAACAAATTCAGCATGCCTTGACTAGTTTCGGATTAAGTCCTTCCTCAAAAGACATGCTGAATGATTTAAAAACCTGCCTTTATAGGCACCAGAAGATGACATCATAACCAGTGTCATAAAGCATTCACATATAGAGTGAAACAACCACCATATAAAATGACTAATTACAACTTATAATAAAATCTACATACACACACATATCTAAATATCTATACTGCATAAATACATGTATCATCATTATTTTATATATTTCTTTTTAATGATTAAATATCTAATTCCAGAAAAAAAGCTGAATCAATTAACAAATATATTTTAATAATTATATGTATCATAATTTTCCTAAATATATACTAATAATAGTAAATATGTGCATCTCAAAAATGAAATCAACGCATCTTTAAATAATACACACACTATAAATTAAATATCCATATACACTATATACTGAAACAAATACACTATATAGTGAAAACATACTGTACACTATGTTTTGAAACATATCTACAGTGCATACACTATATTCTAAAACAAACTGGATAGATGCTTGATCTGTATCTGCTGTCACATTCTATGACTATAGGAAACAAATAAACTACATAGTGAAAGTAATACAGTATATACTGAAACTAGCTCCACCTCTGGAATGGCCAGCCCCTACATTCATTTCCTGCAGGGCTTTTAAACTTAATAATAATCTTATAAACTGGATTGCTAATTGGCTGGAAGGAAGGAAACAAAGAGTTATTATGAACGGTGAATTCTCAAATTGGGCACCAGTCTCTAGTGGTGTTCCACAAGGGTCTGTTCTGGGTCCCTGTCTTTTCAATATATTTGATTCCACTCTTACTACTGAAAACTCTAACATATGGATGTTAAAATTTGCCGATGATTGTCGTATAGGTACTGCAGTAAATAACACTAATGCCAACTCTGCCCTTCAGGTTTTTTGGATAAAATTTCAAGTTGGTCTTGTAATAATAAGTTTGTCCTGAATAATGTTAAATGTAAAAATATGTACTTAGGCTTTCATAATCAACATTTTAAATATAAACTGGGGACAGAAACATTACATGAAACCACCCAAGAGAAAGATCTAGGCATACTTGTTACTCCTGATTTAAAATTTAGAACCCATTGCATTACTCAAGTAAACAGGGCAAATCAGAACCGTAATTGTATACTTAGACATGTATCCAGTCGCTCCAGGGAGGTACTACTCCCTCTGTATACTGCCTTGATTAGGCCACACCTGGAATACTGTGTCCAAGTGTGATCCCCTTTCATTAAAGAGGACATCTTAAAAATAGAGAGGGTTCCATGCATATTCACTTGGGCCATTGTGGGGATGGAGGGTAAAACCTATGAGCAAAGCTAAAACTTCTTAATATGTATACACCCCAGTATAGAATATTGAGAGGAGATATGTGTTTAATTTACAGTGTATTAAAGGATTCTGACCTCGGATTTGGACTAGGCCTAGCTAAATCCGAATGCAGAGTTAGCAATCGAAGACATAGCAAACAGTTATTGTTGCATAAGTGACATATTCTAAGAAGGAAAAACTGGTTCAGTATAAGATCTGTTCTAACTTGGAATAATCTCCCGGCCAAAGTGATGGATAGTCCAAATGTTGACTCCTTTAAACTAAACCTAGATTTAGCAATGACTGATACAATTAAATTTTGCCTTAACTTTTATTAAACTTAAATTGGCAAGCATTCAGGACTTATGTCTACTAGCTTGTATACACCTATGATACCTATGACACTCAGGAACTGATAGCTTAGTGAGAGGATGACTAAAGCTGCAGAGCAGAAGGGTAAACAAAATAGAACTATCTCTTTTTCTACTACTATTTCTTTATGGGTTTTTTCCATCTTGTTTAGCTTGCACAACCTTAATCAACTTTCAGAACATTTTGATGTGACTAAAATCTTTTAACAAATTATTTAAATATAGAGTACTTCATTTTTTTAATGGTTGAGAAGGAAATGAGGGTGTGTGGTGCTTTGCATGAAGGAAAGCATAAAAGCCATGGAGATTCAGGGGGTGGCAGAGGTACTGTGGGTTACACTTGAAATGGGAATGGAGCCACTGTTTGCACTGGAGTTATCTACAGATCTCCAGAACAGGGAAAGGTATTAGATGAAGTACTGATGGAATCCATTGGCAAGCTAGCAGAAAAGGGGGAGGTGCTGCAGGTGGGAGTCTTCAACCAGCCAGATGTAGATTGGCGTCTTCCAGTGGCAGCTTCCGTTAGAAGCAGGAACATCTTGGACTCTCTGTGGGGGAGGTCCTCAGACAAGTAGTCAGTGAACCCACTGATTACTGGGCAATATTGGACATGGTACTCACTTACAAGAATAGTATCCCAGACTTCAAAATGAGAGGTCACCTTGGGACCAGCAATCTCCGTACGGTGTGGTTTAATATATGGATGGCTATGGAATCAAACCACACAAGGGTGAGAGTCCTGGACATTAGGAGGGCAGATTTTATAAAAATGGGTGAATGCCTCACAGATGACCTGGTGGGGGGATGACCTGAGTGGGGTGGAGTAACAATAGGCCAAGCTAAAAGGGGGAATAGTGAAGACAACAAACCTCTGCGTTAAACAAGTAAGTAAAAACAAAAGGAAAAAGAGACTACTATGGTTCTCAAAAGAGGTGACTGAAAACGTAAAGGCTGAAAGGATAGAATTCAGAAGGTACAAGGAGACACAGAGGGAGGAAGATAGGGAGGTGTATCAGGGAAACAGAGGGAAATAGGGAAAGCATTAAGGGGTGCAAAGGTGCAAAATGAAGAGAGACTAGCCCAGGTAGTATCAAATGGGGACAATACATTTTAGGTATGTAAGCAAAAAGAGGAAGACTGAGGGAGAGATTGTAAGGTTAAAAAGGGAAGGGAGATACTGTACAGAGGGGGACCATGAAAAGGTATGCATCTTGAACAAGTACTTCTGCTTAGAGTTCACAGAGGAAGGGGAAGGGGAGGAACAGCAAAAAAGAAACAGAAGCTTTAAAGGGGAGAGGTGGGCACTATTCCTTTTCAGCAGAGAGTCCTGAAGGCACTCACTAATCTGAAAGTGGACATTGCAATAGGGCCTGACAGGGTGCATCCATGGGTACTGAGAGAGATAGAGAGATCAGGATGTACTGGCTGCATCTCTGGCAGTCCTATTTAATAGATCATGGGAAACCAGTGTGGCTCTGGGGGACTGGATGTGGGCAGATGTACAGTAGTAGCCATAGACATTGCCAGCTATTTCCAGATATTTCACAAAATTTCTAAAGAGTTTATTTCTGCTGCCCCTACTGTGGAAATGCAGAAAGCAGGAGATTTGTCTGGAAATATCACAGAAATTACAGGAACTAGCTGGCAGTGTCTATGGCAGATACTGTAGTTCCACTTCACAAAAGTGGTAGCAGGGAAGAGGCTGGCAATTATTGACCAGTCAGCCTAACATTGGTGGTGGAAAAGTTAATGGAAACTCTGCTGAAGGAAAGGATTGTGGAATATCTTGAATCCAGTGGGTTACAAGAGCTGAGGCAGCATGGATTCACTGGGGTGATATCATGTCAAACAAATATGATAGATTTCTTTGACTGGGTGACCAAGGAATTAGATCAGGATGGATCGGTGGACATGGCCTACATACTGTAGATTTCAGAAAGGCTTTTGATACCATTCCACATAGAAGACTACAGTATAAGTCACATTAAACTGTTCCTCCAGCTCACTGCCCTTCCACTTTTAGGGCTGCAGTGAGCATAGCCCTACAGACCTCTTGCTATCAGAAAAGGACTCAGCACATTTCTTCTGCCCAAACAACATGGTGAAGTTGCCTCCACATCCATGGAGCACTCCACTCATCTCAGTTGGAAGTTGCACTGCACTATGTTTTTGCTGTGGTAGTCACGGCAGAACACAGTAGACTCCACCATGTCCAAGATGGCTGCCAAACCATATTGCACATCCATGACTACTAGCCCATGTGCTGTACAGTGCAGCAACTACCTTGGTCATGCCAGACTGTGCTGAGTTCTGCCATGACTGCTGATTTCTTTTTTTTTAATTATACATATCCCACCCACCCAACTCTCCCTCTCAGCACTCCCCCCCAGAAACATAACAATGACATTGGGGGTGCCCAATCCCCCAGTGTCGCAATTATGCTCCATGACATTTTTTTATAAATATATATATGTTTTTTCTCCCCCACCTGACCCTCCCTCTCAGCACCTACCTCCCCCAGAAACATAGCAGTGACACTAGGGTGCCCAATCTCCCAGTGTAATGATGGCGATTTCTTGGTCCTTTTTCCTTTTTTTACATGCTGTAAAAAGAGAAATGTCCATCGATGTCTTTCTTTACCCAGTAAAAAGAAAACCATCCATTGATGTCTTTTGCACAATTACTGTCCCCCCACCTGACTTTCTCACTCAGCACCCACCACTCTGCACCCTCCCCAAGCCCGTACTTACCCATCAGGGGTCCAACGCTATAATCCTCTCTAGATCACAGACGTGTCTTCACTTTTCAAAGTCGGACTGGGAACTGAAGAAACAGGTATGTGGTTCAATGTATTTCAATGGGGTTTTGAACTTAGTGGCATAACTTGGGCATTTTGGAATATTTTTGGCCCAATTTTTCAACATGTCTTTTCTGGGACCCACCTTATGAACAATTGCACTGACATAGGCAAATCTGCCCCAAAAGGTGACTTTGTGATCCCTGCATGAAATCACCTTTTGGGCAGGAGCTGAAAAGTTTCTCGGCTATTGTTCATGAGGCGGGGTCATAAGAAGGCTATGCTGAATATTTGGTGTGCTAATATTAAAAAAATCAACAAAGTTATTAGCCTACATTGAATTTTGCAAACCCAGGCTCATAACTTTGGTAATTTTCAATATTTTACCCCAAATTTACAACATAGCCATATCTTTGCAGCACCTAATGAATGCGACAGCTATCATTTTTCAAATCCTTAATGCAATACTACGTACATGTTGCCCTATTCTTTCTTTAAATTTCTGAGTATTTAAAGGGTGGAGAGCACATTACCTTTCAACTTTACCTTTAAGTAGTATATTTAAGGTGTATTACCTCCTACTACCATAGCCTTGAAAAAGCTAATTGTGATGCGAAAATGTTCGGCTCTGTTGGGAGGGGCACTATGTATCCGGTCTGCTGGCTGGCTTGCCTATCTTTGTAATAAAAGGCTTTTATCCTTCTACATCTCAGTGGAATTTTTCATCTGAAGTGGACAGTGATGAGGCGCCGACCTAAAAAACATTTTGTGAGTACTGCTTATTCTGGTTTTGGCCCTGCTATTGGTGTTTGTAGTCACCTGCTTTCTTATTGTCTATTTTTCAAATCCTGGCCAACATTTTTTTATATCCCAAAAGGTGATTTCATGGTCCCTGCACAAAATCACCTTTCTGACAGGAGTTGAAAGTTTTATCTGACCTTATTCATGAGGCGGGGTCATAAGAAGGCTATGTTTTAAATTTGGTATAAAAATATTTAAAAAAAACAAAGTTGCAAGGTCCTTATCTGCTTAATTGTCTCTTTTTAATAATATTTGTATATAATCTGATGTGAAGGAAATCAAATTGTATGTTTCTTCTTAACTACTGAGTTACTGCCTTCTTGCAATCTGTTCTAAAGTGTACTACTTGTTGTTTGTAACTTCCCCAAGCTGTGATCTTATTTAATTCATGTAATTAATCCTGGTTTACCCCTCAAAAAGGGACTCCATAAGGCCTATTGGGTTTACCCGGTCAACAAAACCCAATCAATAAATAAATAAATGTTGAATTTTGCAAACACAGGCTCATAACTTTGGTAATATTCAATATTTTTACCCCATATTTTTGATATAGCCATTTCTTTGCAACACCTCATGAATATGGCAGTTGTCATTTTTCAACTCCTGCCCAAAATGTTTTTGCATCCTGAAGGTTGATTTTGTAGTCCATGTGCAAAATCACTTTCAGGCCAGGAGTTGAATATGTTCTCTGCCCTTCTTCAGGAGGCAGGGTCATAACAAAGCTTTCTTGAATATTTGGTGTAAAAATATTAAAAAACAAATTTTTAATATTTGTACCCCAAATTCATGAATTGCAGTCCTATCAGCTTTGGCCAGAGTTTGTTTGTTTTGTGTGCTGACAATGCAGTGGCAATTCTAACTGCTTACAATATAAACTCAGTTTCAACCAATCATCATCTCACATGTAATTCTTTTTTAACTATTGACAAATTCACTTCCACTCCCTCCCAATGTTGATTCAGTGCATTTTCAAATGAAACTTAAATGCAGTAATAATTCATTTACAGTTCTGTAAGAATTACAGACCTGATCCTATGGGACTGGTGTGTTATTCCCAATGTATTGGGATTCCAAGTCCAATGGTGTATGGATATATTGAATAAATAACAGTATATTAATTTCTTACGCACCTTTGCTGTGTGTGTGTGCTTTCACTAACTGCTATCGGGGTGAGTTTCAAGGCCTTTTGGTTGGCCTTACCAGAATTCTAAGCTGAAATAAGCTGCTTACATCTAAAATGAAACACTCTCACTCATAGAAAGAAAGATAGGAAACTGCCAAATCTTTGGCTCCAGGCATGCGCGATGTACTGTGGATACAATATGCATACCCAGAGCCAAGGAATCAGCAAATTCTTACCTTTCTTTCTATGGGTTAGAGTACTCATATTTAGATGTAAGCAGCATATTTCAGCTAAGAATACTGTATATCTTCAGAATCAATAAAAATATCAAGGGGATTAAAAAATTCATAACTCATGAATGCACGAGTCTAGCTGTGCATGCCCAGAGCCAAGGATCTGGCAGATTCTTATCTTTCTTTCTACAGGTTAGAGTGCTTATTTTTAAGGCTGCATGGCTGCAACCATGCTGTCTTATTGTTATGAAGTAGAAAAGGGACTTGTAACCAGATAGCTATCCTGTGTGCTTACACAGCACTGCAGTCATGTCTACAGCATTGGTTCTCCACTGTCCTCCACTCCACAGACCTCACAACTCCCCCCTCCCCCCTCCTGCAGGGGCACTATTTTTTCTTCTCATCACTTCCCATTTCAGCAATAAATCCATGTAGTATAAATCTTCTGTGTTCAGGAGTTGTTTTTGTTTTGTTTTGTGTTTTAGTCAAATGATAACAGAATAAATGCATCTTTTGTACCTTTCATCTATAAATATGTATAAACAAATTGATGAAATCCAGGTCAGCCTTGCTCCAGGGACAAGTAAACACATACAAACACACAAAAAACCCTCTCCACCCCCCACTACCGCAGTATGCATAGTAGAAGGGCATGTCCAAAAAATAATTGCCAGTAAAGTTAAAACGTAAACATGCTTTTTAGAGGAACAACATAATTGTGTCATAATTAGAAGTCAACAAGAGAATTCCAGAGCCATAACACTCTGCATTGTGTTCCAAAATCAAGTGAGACAGGTAAAGAAAGGGTTACAGCAATAGCAACAACTAATGTATGGCAAGTTTTGAATTTATGTCAAATGCCAGTGGCCTGGTGCAAATTTGCAGATGATAGGTCATGCAGTGCTGGCACTTCTGAGAGTGACTACTCCAAGTCAGCGAGACACACACCACATTCTGGGATGAGAATCCAATGGCCCTAGACTCAGCCAAGCCCAAGTGAAAGTACCTACTGTGGGGTCTGGTCTCTTGATCTGGCACAGGAAAGGGAAAGGGTATGCACGTGAATGACTCATGATCATGTGACCTTGCTCGGTGCTCCGACAGGAACCACATGATCAAGTGACTTACCTTAGCTGTCTGCAGGGCTGCTCTCAGTTGGGTCTTAATAAGTGAATCATCTGATGCCCCAGCTGGGTGGTTTTGTTTCAAAGTGCAAGGCCCCCAGATGTGTGGGACCCAGGGCAGCTGCCCCTACTGCCCCCCTAGAACTGAGCTATTCATCCAGGTGGTTATGTGGGACAGAGGTAGGTAGGTAGGGCTTTATAGAGCTTGTGCTAGCTATTTCCACATTTCCCATTCCTTGAATTCCTGCTTTCACCTTGAAGAAGCCAAAGGTCAAGTCAGCATGCCTCCCCACCTAGGGAAAGGACAGCTATCTGATGAATGCTCAGTCTTTTGTCTGACTCCTGGCAACCTGAGCATGTTTCTGAACTTCTGTCCTGGATGTGGCAAAAGGTAAGGCATACAGTACCTCATCCCTCCATACAACTGGACCAGACCAGCCTTATACTGCAGCAAGGGAATTATTTGTTATTAACTAAGAGGGTAGCATCTTTCAAAAAAAGAGGTGTGCAAGAACAAGGGGGCACAATTTGAAGATAGAGGGGGGGCAGCTCAGAGGTAATTTAAGGAAGCATTTTTTCACAGAGAGGGTTGTGGATGCATGGAACGGCCTTCCGGAGGAGGTAGTGGAGTCAAAAACAGTGGTGGAATTCAAGCATGCATGTGACAGTCATAAGGCAATTCTAGGGGATGGGGGTAGGAAGAAGTAGGCTGCTGGTTAACTAGGATCTGCAGCTTATCCAGTAGGCAGGGAAATTGGCAGACTGGGTGGGCCAAGCGGTCCTTATCTGCCATCAAATTCTATGTTTCTATGTTTCTATGTTAACTGGGCAGGCGATCAGACAATGAGGGTGCCACTGCACACCAGGGAATGATTTTATATTAACATGCCCAGTGGTCAGAGGGTGCAATGTACCCATGGACACCAGAGAATGTGTTAACTTTAACAGGCCTAGCAATCACAAGTGGATATTGTTATTGGCTAGCAGTTTGAAAAAAAATCTTGAGCTGCTTGAGGTTCTGTATAAAAACACTTTCCCTGTAGATTGCTCCTAATCCATGTAAATAGCATTATGCAGCCTTGCTGGCTCTGACCAGAGTTTGTTAGATGTATGCAGCATATTTCAACTAAGAATGTTGTCTAGCTTCACAATCATAAAAAAAATATCAGGGGGCATACAAAATTCATAACTCATGTATGCATGAGTCTAGCTGCACTTGCCCAGAGCCAAGGATTTGGCAGATTCTTTCTTTCTACAGGTTAGAGTACTCCATTTTAGGTGTAAGCAGCTTCAGCAGATTTTTTTCTTTTCAAGGGGTAGAGTGCTCATTTTTAGATTTAAGCAGCATATTTCAGCTAAGAATGTTGTTTAGCTTCACAATCAAAAAAATATCAATGGGCATAAAAAATTAATAACTCATGAATGCATGAATCCAGCTGCAGGATGAGCTCAGGCTGTCTGGAATTACATTGTTTAAAAAAATGGCTCAAACTCAATGGTTTACCATTTGCATTGGGTTGCTTAATGTGTGCAACTACTCATTACTCTGAACTGATAAATGTCTCCAGACAGCTGCACAGTAGTTGAAGCTGATTAGCAGCTAGAGACAAATCATTAGGAAACGTTCATCAGTTCATTGCAATAAGCAGTGCACACATTAAGCAACCGCTTGAAAAATGGTAAACCAATGAGTTTTAGGAACAGTTTAATGTGACTTGTAATGTAGTAAGTAAGCTGGGTAGCTTGGGGTGGGTAAAATGGTGATAAACTGGGTAAGAAACTAATCAGGGAATAGACAATGGAGAATGGTGGTAAATGGAGTTCTCTCTGAGAAAGGGAAGGTGACCAGCAGGGTATCTCAAGGATCAGTGCTAGGACTGGTCCTTTTTAATGTCTTAATAAGTGACATTGCAGAGGAGCTGGAAGGGAGGATCTGCCTCACTGCAAATCACACCAAGATCTGAAATAGGATGGACACTCCCGGTGATAGAAAGGATGAGCTGAGACCTGAGAAAGCTCCAGGCATGGTCAAGGGGGTTTCAATGGAAAAAAGTGTAAAATAATGTACTTGAGGCACAGAAAGCCAGGGCAGAGTACAAAATTAGTGGAGTGATATTAGCGATCACCAAGCAAGAAAGAGACCTGAGGTAATCATATTGGATGACCTAAAAGTGGACAGGTAGTGCGACAAGGCAGTCGGGAGAGCTAGTAGGATACTAGGGCGCATAGGAAGGGGTATCACCAGCAGAAAGAGGAAGGTGATGTTCCCCCTGTACAGATAACTGATAAGACCCCACCTAGAGTACAGTGTCCAGTTCTGTAGAACAGGGGCTGAATTTTAGAAGGGATTTAGAGTGATGCAAGAGACTTGTGTCAGAGAGTTTGATACAAGGCGCGACTTGTGTCAAACTTTGTGGCAAGTGCAATTTTGCAATGAAGCTTTCCGCAAACCCCCAGACACAAGTCCCTTGTGCCAAATGCAGAAAGTTAGACCAGTTCCCCCCAGTCTAGCTCTGTACCATTGGGGGACCCATTTTGTGGGGTTTGCACCACAACTTTGGTGCAAGCCACCGTAAAGTGAGAAAAATGTTAAAACTGCTCCAACCTTTGTAAAATCAGGCTGCGTTGCATCAAAGGAGTTTGGCGCAGCTGCACCAAACACTGCAGTTGATGCAGGGCTTGATGCAAGCCCTGCATCAACCTTCTAAACTGGGGACCCACATCTCTAGAAGGACATAGACATAGTGGAGGCAGTCCAGAGGAGAGCAAGTAAAATGGTTCAGGATCTGTATCAAAAGCCCTACAAGGAGGGATGAAAGGACCTCTATATGTACACCCTGGAAGAGAGAAGGGAGAGAAGGGATATGAAAGAGAACTTTAAACACCTCAAGGGGGTAAATAAGGTACAGGAGAAAAGTATTCTTGAGAAAAGAAGGTGCTCAAGAACAAGAGGACATGCTATGAAGCTGGAAGGGGGTAGATTCAGGATAGATGTGAGGAAGTACTTCTTCACAGAAAGAGTGGTAAATTCCTGGGACTGCCTTTCAGCAGAGATGGTAGGGGCAAAATAGTAGTGAGGTTCAAGAATGTATGGGATAGGCACAAGGGAATCATAGTGGAAAGGAGGGAGTGAAGGGAGAAAGAGCTGTCGATCAAGTAGGGTCTGCAGTGAGACTGTAGTGAGAGAAAATGAGCAGATTGGGTGAGCCAAGTGATCCTTATCTGCTGTCAGGTTCTGTGTTTCTATGTTTCTAATGATTTCAGTGCATGTGGAGGCACATACTTGTTTGTTCCTGTGAGAGCTCCCTTACTCCACTCCTCTGCCTTGCCAACCATCTTCTGGTAGGTGGCAGCTGGACAGCAGAGAATTTGACACCCCCTTGGCAAGAAGAGGAGAGCAATCCCTGGAATGCTGAATCCTGTCCCAGGAAGCTGCCCCCCATGTGACTCAGGTCTGCTCCCGAAACCAGGTCACCACCAAGCCACCAGGCCAGACCATCAAACTCTGTTTTTATTAGTGAATAAAGACAGCACTTGGATGAAAGAGGAAGAAACTATATTTTAACCACAGATGTTATAAAAGTTTTTAGTCTCTTCACCATGTTCTGAAATTTGATAAAAATTGTGCCAAGCAAAATAAGAATTCAAAAGTCCATAAAGGGATAAGTAAGATTACTCTTTTTTGCTTTTATAATCTTTATTTATAGAATGCATATTGCAAAATAATATAAAGTGAATATTCAATTACATGAATTTTTCAAAATGGTGCTTATGAACAACTAGAAATTAAAATTACAAAGAAATTTTAACATTAATTAGATAAATAAACAGATCCATTTCTCATCAGTCATATAGTATATAACCACCTGGAAAGTCCAAATAATTCTGTGGAATTTCCATATAATAATAATTAACCAAATTATTCCTGATTCTAGGGAATTATTCTTATCCCTCTATCATTCATATGCAATAATTCAGCTGATTCTGATACAATTCCAAGTTAATCATTTGACTTCTGGTTGAAGTAACAAAAAAAAAATATTTTGACCAAAAAGAAGAAAATAGTAAAGAGAAAAAATCTGAGTGTGTGCAAAACTTAAATAGGTAAAAGATAATAACAAAGAAAGAAAAAACTTTTAAACTGAGTCATTCATAACAGCAAGAACTCTCGGTTTATCAATTTTTTGTTATAATGTGAGTTTGGAGTCAGGTCTGGTAGGAATTCTGTAGGGTTTAGCTACTCGGGGAGTTAAATGAAATTGTTCAGACAGCAGCTGCTTCACCAAGTCCCATACTGAGATATTTTTATTTGCTTCTAGATGAGGCATACCAGTTATCTGAAGATTATTTTCTGTAATGGTATTCTCTTAGGATTATATTTTCCTTGCTTGGATTAAGTGTCCATTAACAACAATGAAGAAAGTACTTTTTATGTCTCCAACTGATACTTTATCTGAATATTAACAGTGGCTAGCTCTTTTACAGCTTGTTCTAACTTCTCCAACTGGGCTCAGTCTTGTCTTGTTTTTTAAATAATGATACCTAGTTTTTTTTTCTCATTTGACAAGATAGCTTTGGTTACTATTTGGAGAGTATTACCAGCATAATCAAAGGTAACTATCTTGATATCTAATAATCTCTCCTCTTTGGTCTGTTTATATTGTACAAGGTCAGCAGGTCTATCAGGCAATGTTTCCCTCTAGTAGGATGAGGACTTTTTGGTATGGCTTGGCTTCTCTCAGGGGAGCCACTCCCACTCTGAGACTACCCATGGAGCTTTGCATCAGAAATGTTTTTAAAAGATCCAGTATAGGGATGTAGTAAGAGATCCTGAAAATCTGTTTCCTGAGTTTCAGGATCCCATTGCCAGCAGCCCGAAACACGGTTACCCCAATGGGCAAAGTTTTCCCACAGCATTTTTTTTAATGTTTTGAGAGTTTTTTCCCCCGCACCCCCTTCATTTATATAATTAACTCCACCGCATGCAAACTTTGCACACTGGGCAAACATGTTTCGGGCACACAGTGTCGGGATCCTAAAACTCAGGAAACAGAATTTCAGGAAAACACAATACTCCCCCAGTATAGGCATCCTTTTTAAGGTTTTTTACTGTGTGAGAGACAGCCCTGTATCCTTTCTTATTTTTGAACTAGTCTCTCTTTTTTCTAAGAGACACTTCATTCCTTTTTGTAAGGCTTGCAAATGCTGTATTGTTAAGGTCAATCAGCTCCATATCACCAGAACTCAAGACAGGTGTGACTAGTCAACATTACCAAAAGTCTGTTTCAAGAGTGTCTTTTTTCTTTTTAGAGCTTCTACTGTCTTACTGCTGAACCGACAAAACAGTCAGTACAGTCTGAAATGGAGCTAGCAAAGCAATAAGTGAAACAAAGCAGTAGAATGGCAAAACAGCAAAATGGCAAAAATCAACAGTTAGAAATGTGCATCTCAGGCTTTCATGGATATAGTACGAGATCCCAACAACAAAGATCCAGAGTTACACCATACTGAGACCAAGTGACTGAAACACAACAACTTGACTTGCAAAACTTTCCAAAAGATGGAAATTCAATACTAACATAGCCCAACACTTCACACACAGATGAAACAAATAACAACAAACCTGGATAACATAATAATTAGAGACACTATTCTGAAGCCCTTCACACCACCCATTGCGAGGGGATGTGCCCCCCTCACCCTCCCTTACTAAACATAAACATCCCACCAAACTAGCACACATTGAGGGATGGTGCATTTGGGTGACAGACTAAAATCCGGTCACACACATGGAAGTCACCCCAGGACAACATTCAGAACCTAAGTAGTATAATCTCTACAAACAGGTGAAACAGATGTGTACAAACTGCAGAAGTAACAAGGTGATGCTGAACTGAATCCCTGGAAAACATCCCACCAAACACAGAACATGTGCAAGTAGTGAATAAAACCTGCTGTTCCTTTTACCCCTGAAAAACATGAAAAACACATAGTATATGGAGGAAAGGGATTAGACTTTCACAAATACAGTTCAAGCCACTTATCTTAAAAAAACAAATGGATTCCAAACCTGAGAGCAATGGCATGCAGAAACTGGAGATCTGCAAAGTAGTACCATCGAGGAAAGGAAGGGATATCTCCTTGGCAAAGAAAGAAGCAGAGGAGACACATATTACTGGTGCTGTAAATACTGCAAATCCAGAAATTGCCTGGGACAAGCAGCAACCCTGCAAGCTAATGGGAAAAAGACCAAAAATCAAACCATCCCGAAATAAATGATTTCATTTATGTATTTATTAAGCATCAGTTTACAACCTTTGAGCCAGAGGCTCATTTACAAAGGTACCTCATCACAGAGAAGACAATACGTGATAACAACTTAGTACAGAGAAACAGTGTACAGTTTTTTTTTGTTTTTTTTTTTGAGGATACAGGAGGACAAATGAGATCAACAGTTTACCACATACAGGATTGGTGAAGTTAACATTGTTCAGGGAAATAACTAGAACATCAGAAAAACATAGGATATCAATACAGTGTGTTTTAGTGGAGTCAACAGGGAGGTAACAGGAACCAAGGGTAGAGAAGGTAGAGGATTTGAGCAGCCAACAGGGGCTTTGTCAGAGAGTGAGCAAGATAGCTTAGAAACAGCAACAGCTAGCAGTGGTGAAAAGGTGGTTCCGGAGGGTAGTTTTAAAGCAAGAGATTGTGGGGGTGTCTGAGATACTGGCAGGAAGGGAATTGTACCAAGACGGGGCACGGTAGTTGAAAGTCCATTGTCCATGAGAGGTCCTTGCCCTAGGTACCTTCAACTTGGTTTTACAGGAGGACCGTGTTGAAGCTAGGGAGTTAACATGGTGGATAACGGCATGTCAAACTAGGAGGAGAGAGCCCAAGGAGAGTTTTTTTTGTAAGGATGCAGGTTTGATACCTAAGACATTTGTCAAGCTTGAGTAGATTAGCCTGGGAGTAAAGATGGCAGGTATGTGTAAGCCTAGGAGCACCTAAGATTAGTTGACAGGCCTTATTTAAGGTGAGGCGGACTTTGTTTAGCGAGGTCTGGTCAGCAGCCCCGTAGACTGGTAAGCCATAGTCAACAAGTGACAGAATGAGGACATAACTACCAGTCGGAGGGCATCGGGGGAGACAGTGTTTGTGGCGTGTAAAGGATTCCCAACCTAATATTGGTGGTGGAGGCTAAGGGGAGATATGGGAATGGGAACGGAGGGCAGGGTTAAAGGTTATCAAGGTATTTGTATGTGTAAACTTGTTCGAGGGGAACATAGAGCTGGCGAAGACTTGAAGTTGGAAATTACTAGCTTTGTTTTGAGGGTGGTAGAAGATCATAGATTTAATCTTTTAAGATTGATAACCAGTCTATGTTCTTTAAACCAGGCTTCCATGCCTTTATAGGATAATTGCAGGAATCTTGGAGGGTGGTGGGGTTACGGTCAGAAGCGAAGATAACAGCGCCATCTGCATAAAGGAGGAGTTTACCAGTACAGGCACCTGGCAGGTGTTGAGATAAAGGGAAAAGAGCAGGGCCCAAGAATAGAGCCCTGGGGAACCCCAGATCGGATAGGGCAGAGGTCAGAGAGGGTGTCATTGATTTTTACGTGCTGGGACCGGGCAGACAGATAGCTGGAGCACCATGAGACAGGTCCTGCAGCAAAGCCAGCGTGGCTGAGTGCATCCAGCAGGAGAGGATGGGATACGGTGTCGAAGGCTTTTGACAGATCGATGAACACTGCACCAGCAAGAAAGCCCGAGTTCAGGGAGGAATGGAGGAAGTTAGAAAACTCGATGAGGGCGGTATTGGTGCTGTGCCCAGCACGGAAGCCATGTTGTTCAGGGCAGAGGATACTGTATTTGGTAAGAAACTCAGATATTTGGGAGGATACTACTTTCTCTAAGGCTTTTGAGAGTGGTAAGAGGATTGAGATGGGACGATAATTACCAGAAAGGGCTCTATCTCCACCCTTATGTATGGAAGTGACAGTGGCAATTTTCCAGGCTGATGGAAATTGCCCTAGACAGAGTGATTTGTTGAAGAGGCAAGTGATCGGGGCGATGACCAGGTCCAATGCCAGGCTGAGGAGTCTGGGGTCCAAGGAGTCACTGCCAGTGGTGTTGCTTCTTAGGGTCTTGGTCAGATACGGTCTGACTTCATTGACAGTAACCCGGTGAAAGCGGAAAGATGCGTGTGAGAGAGCAGGGTCAGGAGAGTGAGGAGGGGGGTCACAAAAGTTGCTCGGGAGTACAGAGTTAAGGTCAGTAAAGGATTTATTGAGATGGTTAGCAATGATGGTAGGATCAGTAGAGATAATACCCTCAATATTGATTTGGGAAGGCGGAGGAGAGTGAGTACCACCATTTAGTTGTTTGATGTTATCCCAGAAGATTCTAGCATTCCCCCAGGATGAGGTGAGTGAGGCCCGATAATGATCGGCCTTTGCTTTGCGTATGGCCCAGGTGCATTTATTTCGGGCAGCAGCATATGCCTGTCTGTCGGCAGGGTGGCCAGTTTCCATGGCTAGGTGCCACAGGTTGTCCCTGTGCCTAAGGAGTTGGAGTAGGGAAGGAGTGACCCAGGGAGTATGGCGTACCTTGGAACGGAGTTTGGTTAGGGGTGCGAAGATATCACAAGCTTTGTTAAACATTAAGGTGAAGAATGCCAGGGCCGAATCAAGGTTAGGGGTGGTCTCAATGGGAGACCAGTCAACTTGGGCTAGAAGTTGCTTCAGGCCTCTCAGCCCACCTGGTCGCAACCACCGCCGTAGGGTGGCCTGTGAAGTGGGTTTGGTTAGGGACGTAATCCAATGGAAAAGAATAGGGGAGTGGTCACTGATTCCATCCAGAAGGACTTGTAGATTGCAAACTTGGTTAGGTCGGTGGGTGAGAACTACATCCAGAAGAGTGCTCGACCCCGTTGTGGGGTTCACTCTTGTTGGTTGGGTAACAAGTTGCGTTAGGTCAATAGCAGTAAAGGAGTAGCAGGTGGAGGAGGATGCGGGCTAGCCAGTTGATGTTTAGATCACCCAGGAGAATATGCTCAGGGGAATGTGGTAGAGAGGTGAGATAGTCTGTTAGAGGGACCAGGGCCTGAGTTTGATTTTTGGGGGGAATATAGGCGGAGGTTAGAAAGAGGGGGCCTTTAGAGGGGTCTGGGGTAAGCTTTAGGGTAAGGGCCTGGGCCCTAAGGTTAAGGACAGGGGCTGGGAGGGCTACACCAGGACGGGAGTCTTTGATATAAATAGCACATCCTCCACCTCGTCTCCTTACACGGTCTTCTTGAAAGATTGAGTAGCCAGGGAGTGAGACAAGGGAGTCAGGGGTAGAGTCAGATAGCCAGGTTTCAACTGGGGAGATGATGTCAGGTTTGTGGACAGTGACCCAACATTGGAGCGAGTCAAATTTCTTCAGGAGACTGCAGATATTCATAGAAGCAATAAGAAGCCCAGGGGATCTAGTCAAGGAGTTATTGTGGGTTGGGCCAGGGTTGGGATGAAAGTTCCCTGACAAGAGTAGGAGGAGAAGTACAGCCCTGATCAGGAGGGTGTGGAAGGCATTTTTGCGTCGAGCCAGATAGTAGGAGTGGGAGAGCTTAGACACACAAGGGTTGGGCAAACAGGTACAGGATGGGCAGGCTTAGTATAAGTTGCCGTAGGCGCAAAGGGGAGGTGAGGGGACTGGGGGAGGTGTGATAGGGTTGGGGAGCAAGGAGATAGTAGAGAAGGAGGGAGGCGACTCTGGGGCCCCAGAGTAGGGGACCTGTGGAGCCATGGGGACACCTGGGTTAGATAGAGGCCATGTGAGAAGAAGGAGGAGGGAGAGCATGACAAGAGAAGGTGGGCAGCCATCTTAGGATGGGTCTGCAGATAGCAGTAATGAGATGGGTATGAGCAGTAATAAATCCAATACATCTGTCAGGATTACATGATCAGGATATCTCACATCAAGCATCTGACCTTGTCGGGATCCTAGATTTGGGATAGTGCATGTCAGGATTCCATATTTCAGTATTCCATAATATTTCTGACTTTCACAGCTAAAAAGCTGCAACTAGGATACCTGCTCAATTAAAAGATATCTGCTGCAAACTGGCCCAAAAGCTAAAGACAGACAGTCTTTTCAGTGACCAAAGGATTCATTCTTTTAATGGTCATTGAGCTCTATTAAGCTTTGGTTGACAGTTCACCCCCTCTAGAAAAGATGGTTTATAATTTTTCTATCTCTGACTTGTCAGAGTTAGCACAACTGGCATCCGATCAGCCTAGCCATCTTGGATATTCTATCAGATAACCCTTTTTGATTTACTTTCTGCAGCATACGATATATTGGCCATTATTATCAGCCAGTTAGGCCCTAATTTTCAAAAGGGTAGCACAGCGCTAAAAATATTAGCACCTCACTTACTGGGAATAGTGCAGTTGGACGGGCCCTATTCAGCAGCCCCTGGCACTAACCCAATATGCATTTGTACTGCTGTGGCAATGCAAATGAGAGATCCCCTCTAGTATACCAGGCACAGTGGTAAATACAGGGGTTCTGAAAGTGTTAAACAGACAAAATTGCAACACAGTTTAACTTTTCCAAATCCCTGCCCTTATTGGAGCACAGTAATATGCATTGTCACTCCACCCCTGTTCACTATTCAAATGCCCCAGAGTAGTACTGTATAATAAAATGATTCCTGGCATCTAGTGTTTCCCCATCCATTTTAGCAGTTCAGTTGCCCCTGATAATAATAGTAAAATGATTCCTGTCATCTAGTAGTTCCCCAACCCCTGATCACCATTCATATGCCCCAATTATTGTAATAATATGATTCCTTTTATCCCCTTATGTTCCTTAATTTAGTCCTTCCCCAGTCATGGTTCACCAGACCCCAGAGGATTCTGATGCGCTTCAATTGGCGGGGGAATCAACCACACAGGGCATAATTTAAACTCACTGCCCCAAGGCTATGGGCGGCATTAAGCTTTCTCACTTTTATCTTTACTGTCCTGGCAATTCACAGTTCCTGTTATTTCCAATGGTATCGGGATCCTGGTGAGGATACTACAAACATTTATACTCTGCAGTGGTTAGACATTGAATGGTATTGGTGCCAACAGTTGAACCTCAATATCACAGCTTGCACCTCTTAATACTCTCCCCCACAACCTTCTGGACAGTCCAATAGTTGTGTTGATAAGGGCCCACAAACAATTATGCTCCCTTCTTTGTTTAAACCCTAGATTAGATATTATACAGCCTCTTCTGGGCAATCCTAATTTAAAAATAGCGGAATAAACTATTAATTCAGCATTTTGGCCTTACTTGAACATCAAATGGGTAGAACAACTTGTTCACAATGGAGCTATGCTAACCTTTGTCAGTTTTCAGCATTATCACTCAGGCCCCCGCTCAGTTTTGTTTTAAATACCTACAACTTCTCACTTATTACATCAACATTTTGGATTAAGGCCCTGGTCCAATGACTATGGCCAACATATTTTCACTTTAACACCTAATACACCTGCCCCCATACTATTTCATTTTTCTGTTCATATTTTTATGATTTACTTCCCAATAAGGAAGCAGGTAAATTGGATTATTACGCATGGGTTATTCCCATGCTCGGGGATTTCACAGAGTGGCCTAGTCTGTGGCAGAATGCTATAAATATAGTAAGTGGGACAGATATTTTTATTTATTTATTTAGAGTCTAGGATTACAAGTACCTTTGAGCCAAGGCTCTTTTGCAAAGGTTCCATGTCAACTGAGGTACAATACAAACATTACATAGAGTTGAGTAACAATGCAGAAATGGTGTACAGACATTTTTTAGCAGCTAAAATACATCACATTTAGGGAAAGTGGGTACCAGAGGGGGCAGGGTAGACAGAGGTACCTAAGGCTTGGAATGGACACAAAAAGAGCTGTGCAGCCGTGGGCATTTGTCAGGATTCAAAAAAGTGATTGGGGGTAGGGGCAAAAATGGGAGGGCAAGCTGTAGGATGAGAGAGAGAAGGGGGGTAGGAGTAGAAGTGCTATTGTTACATGCAATTCTGAGTGTTGCATAATCTTTTTTATACTCCCATTAAATTATTTAAAATGGGCATTCTGTCATCAGATTTATGTACAGGATGTGGTAACTCTCCCGGTACCTTACTACATGTTCTGTGGTAATGTGAAACAGTTACTACTTTTTGGGAATCTATCCACAGCCACCTTGATCCCATGCTAGGACTGGAGCTCGCATTTACTCCGGAGATCTGTCTGCTAGGGAATTACAAGGATGAGTTAATTGGCTTTGATTTCAGCCTGTGTTAAACAATTATATTGCTCCATTGGTGTGACTGAGAAGTTCCTACATATACTGAATGGTATAACGAAATTATATTTGCTCTACAAGTGGAGAAAATGCTGACTAGTTTTGCAGATTATCTGTATAGGTTCAACAAAGTATGGGATCCATTATATACTCTACTTTCAATACACAGAGTTTAACATAAGGAAATGTATATTAAGCAGCCAAGGTGGTGAGTGGAGGGGCTGGGCCTGTCACAGTGGGGGAATGACAGCTGGCATAAGTTGGGGGCCATTGTGGGGATCAGGTAGAAAGACCAGAGTGGGCAGAATGGGGAGGCAGTTTGGACTTGAGATTAGAGGGTAGACTAGATGCCAGGGCTCATTTTATTATACTAATGGAGGCATCTGAATGGCAGTTAGAGGTGGGGGACTACTAGACACCAGTGATCATTTTATTATAATACTCAGAGGCATCTGAATGGTGATCATAGGGTGGAGGCCGACACTGTTCTACACAATGACTCCATGCAGTCATGTCCAGCATCATTGTGCAGACTTGCAATGCGTTCATAATTGCATGCAAATGGACCTTTACTGCCTTGCATACCTTATGTGTTTATTAGAATGCTGGCAACTGAAAATGGCTCACAGGGGCAAAGGCGCTATCCTATTTGTGGCATGCTATCTCCCCTTATCCCGCTGAGACCATGTAATGCAGGGGTTGTGATAGCATATACTCACTCTGTGATGCACTCCCACAGCACCCCTATTCTGACAGGCATTGCACATTGGTCGGAGCCTGCAGTATGTCTGAATAAGTCCCCTGGCTGGCTGTGCACTTTTTCACATGTAGGGCTTAGCTGTGCATGGCACTAAAAGCTGGTTCTGAAAATGGGGACCCAAGTACCATTCTAACAGGATTAGCACTGTGTTAACTGTGATTAGCATCGCTGAAAGCCTGTTAGTACACCTGGTGCTATTTTACATAGATACATAGATACAGTACATAGAATGTGATGGCAGAAGGACACCTCAAGGTCCATCTAGTCTGCCCAGGATTTGTAGGTTGCTACCTCCTTCCCTGATTACTCATTCTGGAGAATGATGCCCTGATGCCTGTCCCATGCTCACCTAAAGCCCCCGATAGTTTTGGCCCCAACAGCCTCCAGGGGCAGGCTGTTCCATGCATCAACCACTCTCTCTGTGAAGAAAAACTTCCTGACGTTTGTACTGAACTTCTCCCCCATAGCCTCAGATCATGCCCTCACATTCCATTACCTTCTTTGAAGTGAAAGAGTTCATGTGCCTGAACCTTATTTACACCCTTAATGTATTTGAAAGTATCTATCATGTTGCCCCTCTCCCTCCTCTGTTCCAGGAAGTACATGTTTATCATAAATGCTTCCTGGAAATACTATCAGACTGCCTGGGCAGTGCTAGTTAATGTTTCCAAGAATCATGTTTTTAATGCACACAAACAGCCTGCCAGCACCCCTCACATGCACTTTCAGTCCTTGTCACAGCAAAAGAAACACATTCCTTTCTCTCTAGTGTTGCTTAATCTGCAACCAGAAACCAATTTAGAAATTCCACTACTTCTCAGTGCAGTTTAACCCCTGCAAGGTATATAGTTTTTTAAACCAAGGATGGAAATGAGAAAGGAAAATGTGGTCACACCGGGATTTGAACTCCGGACCTCTGGTATGCCATTCCAGCTAACCATTAAGCTACAGGCCCATGGTTGACAGCTTCCGAAGAACTTCCTATTTCAGTCACACATCTCTTCTCTAGTGTTGCTTAATCTGCGACCAGAAACCAATTTAGAAATTCCTACTTCTCAGTGCAGTTTAACCCTGCAAGGTATATAGTTTTTAAAAATTTGTTTCTGGTTGCAGATTAACAACACTAGAGAGAAAGGAATGTGTGACTGTGAAATAGGAAGTTCTTCGGACACTGTAACCAGTAGGCCTGTAGCTTAATGGTTAGAGCGTTGAACGGTATACCAGAGGTCCGAGAGTTCAATCCCGTGCGCTACCTACATTTTCCTTTCTCATTTCCATCCTTGGTTTAAAAACTATATACCTTAGGGTTAAAATGCACTGAGAAGTAGTGGAATTTCTAAATTGGTTTCTGGTTGCAGATTAAGCAACACTAGAGAGAAAGGAATGTGTGACTGTGAAATAGGAAGTTCTTCGGACGCTGTAACCAGTGGGCCTGTAGCTTAATGGTTAGAGTGCTGGAATGGCATACCAGAGGTCCGGAGTTCAAATCCCGCTGCGCCCACATTTTCCTTTCTCATTTCCATCCTTGGTTTAAAAAGCAAAAGAAACAAGCATTTGTCAATGCCGAATGTTTCCCTGCATGGTGTATGTGTCAGGGGTGCACTGTGTTATTTGAAAGAAAGAGATAAAAGGAGTGACAAAATTGGTGACCTTACACAGCCACCACCCAAGACAAGGCAACAACCCACCCACCCACAAGAAGCACACTGACATGAGAGTTATTACCTGGTTCTTTTTCTGCCTGACCTCTCACTCTCTCTTTCTGTCCCTGTACAGGCCTGCCTAAGGCATTGAGTGATGGTGAGGTCACTGCTTTTGCCAGAGGTGCCAAAGTGCTTCCTCTGCCTGGTTGACCAGCCACCTATCACCAGTGGCATCATTTCACAAGAATCATAGGGCAGCAAAGTCTGATTTCTACAAAATCATAAGGTTTGCAAAGCTCCACCACCTGCCAAATGTTAGGACCAAACACGAGGGAAACCTTGTGTCAGGGGTTAAAAGTACATCATAGTTGTTGCAAAGACATCAGCGTATGCTGCCCAGCCCACCCAAACTTGTAGAATTCTATGAAGTACAAAGAGTGGTGTCCCTACTAGCTTTACTGCCACCCACACTGGGCACACACCCCAACCCTACAGCAATTATTAACCTGGTTACTTTCCCAGCTGAACACTATCTCCCTCTCTCTGTCCCTATGATGGTGAGGTTTGGTGCTGCTGCTGGAAGGGTGTGGGGGGTCCCAATGCCCCTCTCTCCCTAACTGTTGGTGCTACAGTCTCTCATTCCGACAATTTGGGTCCCATGACTGGCAGAAGCCCCTTCTCTGTACACTGCTACTGACCACCTGGGGGCACCCTTACCACTCAAAAACACCACACTCATCCGAATTAAATACATCTCATGCACTCACCTGATCCGACTGTTACATCTATAGCAGCCAGCACTCATCTTAGTCTCTGTGCAACTGTGGTTGGGCTTCCCCATCCGGGAATAGATGAGCACAGAAACATCATCTATGGGGGGTGTAGAATGCTTTTAACATCGACTGCATAATTTGTTGGGGCGGATAGCAATATCATGTTTCCAAGTTTATACCTGCACTGCACTTTTAGTTATGGCATTAGTGTGTGGTACAGAGATAGTGTATGGTTGAGTATCTACACATTTTCATAGGGAGAGAATATATGGTGTGTGTCAGAAGCCTTAACAGCTCAACAATGGTAAGTGGCAGTGCACGCAGACTATTTCACCATAATGCAGTTGACTGATATATCTTATTTATTTATTTGTGTAACATTTAAATACTCAGAAAAGGCTGTCTACTGATCAAAGTTACTTTCCTGGGACAAAATGTTACACAAATTAATAAATAAGAAATATCCCTCAATTGCATTATGGTGAAATCATCTGCGTGCACTGCCGCTTCCCATTATTCAGCTATTAAGGCTTCTAACACACACCACCTATTCTCTATGTTTCCATGTCATCTCTGTGCAAGAAATAACACTGCAGTCAACAAAACAGTGCAGTCATTTAGAAGCATCAGATAACCGTGCATTGAGAAAGCAACATACAGAAAGCAGCTTAAATGACAAAACAGCACATGCTGGCATGGACTTTAAAAAAACCATTCAGAGCTCAGCTGAAGTGGGACTTGGTAACCTGATAGTGGAAGGAAGCCTGTTGCTGCCAAGGCAAATTAGAGAAATTAATGTGAGCATGTGATAGCCCACCTCCTCCTTGCCAATACACATGGACTTGTACACACTGAAAAGTGACAATGTAATACAAAATTCTGAAAAGTGCATATATAATTTACTGACCCAACTGAGAAAAATTAATGTGAGCTCTGTGACAAGTTTAATGAAGCTGCTATAAAACTTCTGGCACTCTAATGAAATTTCATTTTTCAACTTTAATGCTGTTATGTGACAAGTCACATTGATTCAGTTTGACAACTATTGTGCCAATTTGATGCTGCTCACGAATGCTACCTGTACCACTGTGATATTTCTCGTATCTCCCTCTGCTGTAGTATTCCTCTTTCTCTTCTGCATTCCTTTGCTGACCTCGTGATAAGCAACCTTCACTCGGTATCTCCAATATAATTCCATTCTCCATAATAGGAATAAGCCACATTGCATTTTTCCCTGCTAATAACTTAGTTCATTCCCCACCCAGTAATGATTACTTTGAGATTGCATTCTGGCATGAGATGCATATATTTACAGTGACCGCCAGTGACCTCCCAATTTGCAAAATGAGCACCGCTAGTGACCTAACTAGAATAGCAATTTCATTATTACATGATGTTCACTGGCAATTCATATTCTTAAGCAATGCATAAATCAGGGGCAAGAGATAGAACAAACATTTTTGCAACTATGAGGGAGAATTGTGCCATGTGTATTCTGAGGGAGAGCAAGTATATAAAGTTAGGGGGCGAGAGAGAAGTATATGATGAGATAATGTATATGCCATCTTTGCTATTGTGATTGACGTGATACTGTATGGGTTTAGTGGGAGAGAAAGAGAAGTGTTTGTCATGAGTAGGATTATTTTCGTAATTGTTTTGTAATTGTGATGGGGGGAAGCATATTTTCACAGTTTGACACTAGCATGCACTGGAGAAGTACATGCAGACTGATTGGATTTCCACTATTTGTCAGAACACACTTGTCTCCAGGACAGTGTTGGATGCTATTGGCTTTATGCAAATGAAAGGACTGAATGACTCTCTCATTGGAGCACTTCATTCCTTTTTAAACTAAACAAAGTTTCCACCCAGCAGATTGTGACCAGTTTCACAAACCATTGGCCTGGTCATTGGTCTGTACTGCCCAGTCCACTGCAGCTCAAAATGCAATTGGTTTGGCAATGATTCACCTATGGAATGCTGTTATCCTACCAAGATGTTTCTTGTGCATGCTCAAAGAAACATTAAATATTGATTTCCTTGTAGTCTAGTGGTCCCCCACTCACCCAATCTCAGTAGAACCAGAACCCTGGTTGTTTCGTAGCCATCCCCTTTTCTGATTCTGGTAAAACATAACATTTATCCCTGGTATTCTAGTTGCCCCCTCCCAGTCCCATTACACTGTGCTTATCCTCCAATATCTGGTGACAAACTCCCCATCCGGTGGTGGTGGCAGCCTCCTCAGCCCCAAGAAGATGGCTTGCACTTAACCCTCTATTTACAACCACAGCTGATTGCCATCTGTCAATCAAATAACTTTATCAATTGATATCAGTCTTTGTTTAGCAGGCAGCAGCAGGCCATGGCAGTGAATGAAGGGTAAGTGCTAGCCATGATATCAGGGCCAGAGTAGGGGGAGCAGTCACCAGATACTAGGAGCAGAAACCAGACTACCAAGTAAAAATGTTCTACGTTTCCTGGATTATTTGAGTTAATCAGACTACAAAACTATCAGTTTTAAAATGTTCTGTTTCTGCCAGGACCTCGTGAAGGGGCACTGGACTACAAGAGAATTCTTTATCATGGTGACAGGACAGAGAATGTGGTGGGTGCTGGCAGGCTGTCTGTGTGCAGTTAAAACATGATTGATGGAAACATTAACTAGCACTACCCAGACAGTCTGTTAGCACTTCAAGGAAGCATGGTACCCCTCCTTTGCAGTGGCACCTGGTTGCACTTAGCAGTCATGCACAAACAAATTAGCACCACACTAACAGATTAACACTGTGCTAACTGTACTTTTAGAAACAGCACTGGTCATATTAATAGGTTGTCAGCTGGGTTAATTACAGTGCTGCACTTTTCCTGTTAGTGTGGCACTAGCTGACCAAAAACCTAGACAATGTCTCTTAAATTTCAGAAGATAAACAAAAAAAGACTATCTTATCTAGTTCTTCATGTGTTTTCATTTCTATCTTGTTTTGCTTGCACAACTTTTATTAAATTTCAAAACATTGTGATGTGACAAAAATCTTTTATAACGAGGTAATGAAAATACAGTTTCTTCTTTCATCTGAGTGCTACCTTCAATTACTATAAAAAACAATTGACTGGAATCTCAGATTTAGGATATTATAGGGGCATCATAGCACCCCTATAGTTAGGGGTTGAGTAGTCTGTTCAAAGTTAAACTCCAGTATTTGCACCTTAATAACTTTGCCATTGTTTAATTTGGCGTGTGTGCTTTCAGGCTGTCAGAGTCTCAAGACTTGAAAAGTTTTGTTATGGCATCTTGTACAATTTTTGAGATACAGAGTGCCAAAAAACAAATAAAAACTATACTTTCTGTAACATTTCATATGTTTTGATCTCACCTACAGGCTAGACAGAGTGGAATTTTTTCAAGAAATGTTCAGGTTTGAAGGGGCCTGTGCCAGCGGTGTGCCTTTTGAAAGTTTGGTGAAAAAATATTATACAGTTTTAGAGTTATAGCAATGTTTGTGTTAATGTTCTTGTTAACATGGAAACATAGAATTTGATGGTAGATAAGGACCACTTGGCCCACCTAGTCTGCCCATTTTCCTACCTAATGGATATGCTGTAGATCCTAGTTAACCAACAGCCTACTTCCTCCTACCGCCACCACTAGAATTGCCTTATGTCTGTCCCATGCATTCTTGAATTCCCCCACAGTTTTTGACTCTATGACCTCCTCAGGAAGGCTGTTCCATGCATCTAAAACCCTCTCTGTGAAGAAATACTTCCTCACATTACTTCTGAGCCCCCCATCTTCAAATTGTGCCCCCTTGTTCTTGCACATCTCTTTTTTTGAAAGATGCTACCCTCTTGGACTTTGTTCATTCCCTTGAGGTATTTGAAAGTTTCTATCATGTCCCCCTCTCTTCTTTCCTCGAGGCTATACATCTTAAGCTCCTTTAGTCTTTCTTCATATGTCTTCTGGTGCAGACCCTTCATCATTTTGGTTGCCCTCCTCTGGACAGCCTCCACCCTGTCTATGTCTTTGCGGAGATGGGGTCTCCAGAACTGTACACAGTACTCCATATGTGGTCTTACCAACTGTCTGTAGAGAGGGCCAACAACTTTTTGCTTTCTACTGGTGATGCCTCTCCCTCTCCCTCTGCATCTGCATCCCAGTATCCCCCAGCCCTCCTTTCTGCCTTCTCACATTGTTGGCCCACATTTAGGTAATCTGATATGACTACCCCCGGGTCCCTTTCCATTTTTGTTGTTATCAGTATCTCACACCCCATTGTGTACTCTTCCCCTGGGTTTTTGTTTCCCAGGTGCATTACTTTATTTATTATTATTATAAGTTTTTTGTTGACCGGGTAAGTGCACTAGACAAATTCTGCCTATTTTCAGGCATGACTCGGGGAAGGGGGATACAGATGAATGCCAACTGACCTTGAATCAGATTAAGCTGTCGGTGGTATTTTTAGTGAATGAGGGAAATTTGGCCAGGACACCGGGGAAATTCCCCTGCTCTTTTTGATAAGTGCCATGGGATCTTTAACATCCACCTGAACTACCACCAATCCAGACAGATGGGACCTCGGTTTAACGTCTCATCTGAAAGACGGCACCTCAGAAGTGCAGCACCCCTTTCATGCTGCACTACAGTGTCAGTACTGGGATAGTAACCTAAGTGCCAGATGTGGGAACTGAACCCATAGCCCTCTGATCTCCCAGCCTCAGAGGCGAGTGTGCTACCTACTGAGCCACTGACACTGACTTTGCACTTCTTTGCATTGAATCTAAGCTGCCACACATTTGTCCATTCCTCCAACCCTTTAAACCCTTTCAAAAAAGAAGAAGAGGTAAGGCATTAACTAGACTAAGGTATGGGGGCCTATGAGCAAAAGGCTACAGTCCTAAATGACTACTTTTGCTCCATCTTCATCGGGGAGGCTAGCGGTCTTCTACCAGAGAGCAGTGTTAAAGAGGCTGCAAAAGAGATCCAGGAGATGGGGAGGCCAACATTTATGGGAACAGGGAGAGGGGGGACATGATAGAAACTTTTAAGTACCTCAGTGGAATCAACAAAGTCCAAGAAGGTAGCATCTTTCAGAAAAAGAGACATGCAAGAACAAGGGGACACAATTTAAAGATAGAAGGAGAGCGGTTCAGGGGCAATGTGAGGAAGTATTATTTCACAGAGAGGGTAGTGGATGCATGGAACAGCCTTCCTGAGGAGGTTGGGGTCTAAAACTGTGGGGGAATTCAAGAATGCATGGGACAGACATAAGGCAATTCTTGTGGGGGGTAGGAAGAAATAGGCTGTTGGTTAACTAGGATCTGCGGCCTATCCTGTAGGTAGGGAAATGGGCAGACTAGATGGGCCAAGCGGTCCTTATCTGCTGTCAAAGTCTATGTTTCTATGTTTCTAACAGAGTATGAAAGGAGCTAGCAGCCCTCTGTACAGACGAGGCCCTGGTATTTGATGGGATCCATCTGTGGGTACTCAAATAGTTAGCAAATGAATTGGCTGAACCGCTGGCATGCCTTTTCAATAGCTCACTTCAAAAAAGGGGTTGTCCCAGGAGACTGGAGGGTGATGGATGTGGTTCTGCTTCATAAACAGGAAGATGAGGAACAAGCAGGCAACTACAGACCCATCAGTCTCAACTCTATTGTTGGAAAGCTGATGGAGTCACTAATCAAAGTTGACCTTGTGGACTATTTTGAGGGCAATGGTCTCCAGGATAGTAAACAGCATAGTTTCATGTCAGGTAGGTCACGTCAGACAAACTTAATAGTCTTTTTTGATTGGGTTACAAAGGAAACGGATAAAGGCCATGTTGTGGATTTTTTGTATTTTGACTTCAGCAAGGCTTTTGTCTCTGTGCCTTACCAAAGCCTGCTGAAGAAGCTGGGGGACCTTGGGGTGACTAGAGATACAGTCAGATAGGTGGAGAATTGGCTAAAAGACAGACAGCAATGGGTAGTGGTAAACAGTGTCAAATCAGAAGAGAGCAAGGTCACAACTGGGGTACTGCAGGGGTCTGTCCTGGGTCCAGTCCTTTTCAACATGTTTTCAATGACATTGGAGAAGGAATCCAGGGTAGGCTAGGTATCTTTGCAGATGACACAAAGCTCCATGGAAGTGTAGATAGCACTGAAGCAATTAGAAAGCTACAGGAGGACCTGCAGAGCTTAGGGAGATGGTTGAAGGTCTGGCAGTTGAATTTTAATGCCAAAAAGTGCAGAGTAATGCATCTAGGTAAAAAGAGCCCCAGAACAGAATACTAGAAGGGTGGGGTACAACTCAATACTATGGCAGAGGAATGTAAACTCAGAGTCATTATTAGAAAAACACTGAAGCAGGCTAGCCGGTGTGATAGGACTTACAGTAAGGCTAACAGGATGCTGGGATGTACAGGGAGGGGTATTGACCGGAGGAAGGAGGCAATACTCCCCCTCTACAGATCCCTGGTGAGACCACATCTGGAGCACTATGTCCAGTTTTTGGAGCCCTCACCCTAGAAAGGACAAGGATATGCTAGAGGCAGTACAGCCCAGGGTAACGAAGATGATTCAGGGTCAGCAGGGGAGGTCCTACGAGGAACAACTTAGGGCTCTGAATATGTATCCACTGGAGACTAGAAGGGAGAGGGGGATATGATGGAGACATTCACATTCCTGGAAGGAATAAACAAGGTGGACTCTGGGGATCAGTTTATAAGAAACAACAGCTCGACAGCAAGGGAGCACAACTGGAAACTGACAGGGGGAAGACTCAGGAAGGAGATGAGAAAGTATTACTTTATGGAAAGGGTAAAGATCCATGGAACAGCTTGCCAGCTGAGGTGGAGGCAGCTGGAACTGTGGGTGGTTTCAAAAGTGCTTGGGATAGAATGAAGGGGGGATAGTCATCACTGGCAGGACAATGGATCAGGAAGGAACAGGATAAATGTTGGGGAGGGGTAAGACCCTGATTGATGCCAGGCCATGGGGTTATATAGAGACTCTAATGCAGAGAAATGTCATGCACCGGCTGCAGTTGCATCATCTTAAAATATAAAACAATAGCAAGCTTGGCAAAGCCTCGCAACTTTCTCTTACTGTGGAGTCGAGTGCAAATAACACAAAAGTGTGTATAAAAGTATACACATGTATTGACTTTCTATATAAACACACTTAGAAAAGTTAAAACAGTGCCCCCCCCCACCACATACATCAAAAAAGCCTGATGGCATTTCACTCCTGCACTTGGAGCTTTAAGTGCAGAAGTGAAATGCCATAGGGCTTTTTTGCAGAGGTGGCACTGTTTTAACTTTTTTAGGTGTTTTTATGTAGAAAGTCAATAAGTTTGTATACTTTTATACACGCTTTTCCATTATTTGCACTCTATTGACTCCACAGTAAGGGAGAGGTGTGAGGCTTTTCCAAGTTTGTTATTACATAGAGATCCATGGACAGAACCGGATGGACCATAGATACATAGATACTATTGGCAGATAAGAGCCCATGGCCCACCCAGTCTGCCCATTTGAGCTTGTAACATCATTTTAAGTTTTTCTAGAAGTCTTTTGCCTCTTACCCCCTGACCTCCAAGGATTCCCTTATGTCTATCACATGCATTCTTAAATACAGTGATTTTTTCAGCCCCCACCACTTCTTCAGGCAGGGTGTTCCACTTGTTCACCACCCTTTATGTGAAGAAATTCTTCCTCACATGTCCTGAGAATTGCCCTCCCTCCAACTTCATCCCATACCCGCTAGTACTGAAACATTTTTTTTGCTGGAAAATAGTGTTTTCCTGCATCCTGTTCCTGCCTATGCAGCCCAGCATCCTATTTGCTTTACCTGCCACCTTGTCACATTGTTTCCCTATCTTGAGGTCATCGGAGATGATAACCCCACGGTCCCTTTCCTGCTTGGTGCATGCTATATCCTCACCCCACAGCTGATATGTTGTTCCAGGGTTTTTGTGCCACATATATATTATTTGACTGTTGGTCTTTTTCTGCCATTATCTTCTATGTTTCGATGTTAAAAAAGAAAACTTTTGCGAGTGCTTATTTTCATGATTTATCTGTCATGCTCAAAAAAATACCAATCATGATGGTGGCCATTTTTTTTTGGTTCTTTTAAACTCACAAACATTGAAAATATGTAAAATGTATCTTTTTTTTAATTAATTTTATTGAGGAAATAGATATGCACAATATTCACAAAACACATAATCAGAACAATTTGTAAAAGATAGAAATATACATACTAGAACATAACTCATTCATTCACATATCCCCTCCTTTTTCAACTTTTCTTCTAATTTACAAACCAGTCACAAAGGTATCAGCTATAATACTATCCAATACAAAACATCTTCTATCTGGTACTTTGAGAATGCTATTAACAACAACAAAAAGACCAACACTGCACTGTATCACCCTCTAATCCTTTTTAATCAGGAAGTTGAGGAACAGTCCCTAGATTTCATTAAATCTGTCTAAATTTTGGTTTGATAAGCGTGATATCTTTTCATACTCCTCTAGTTTACATAAGGCTGCAAGCCAGTCTTAGAGACTTGGAGGATAGTTTCACCATCTAAGGAGGATCTGCCTTTTTGCTTCCAGCAATGCTGGCAGCAGTCATTGTTTTTGATGGTGGGATATGTGGTGCATCATAGCTAAGTTTCCCGGAAGCCAGAAAACTGGGTCAAAACATACTTGAGTTCCTAACACTATACTACAGTGTTCAATCACCTGAGTCAAGAAAGGGGAGAGAGTAGGGCATGATCACATTGTAACGACCAACATTTTTTTGCCCTTTTATACTCAGAAACATTGAAAATACATAAAATGTATCTCTTTAAAAAAATACTTGAACCTAGATAGATGGGACCCATTTAGCTAGATTCTGCTGTTTGCTTTTTAAAAAGTTGCCAGAAATACCTTTTCTGTGCACCCCAAATTCCAGGGTGCCTAGCTTTGTGAGAGGAGTCATTCGTCCATGTTCTCTATATGAGAACAGTGGGACCTTCTTGAGTTCTGCAGCCACAGCTAGCAGTTGTGCTATAGGCTGCAGTGAGAGCAGTAAGCCACCAATCCCCTGCTCTGTCTGTTTGTTTGTCTTTGTCTCGCTCTCTTTCTCTCTCTCTCTCTCTCTCTCTTACTACCTCTCTGTCTGTCTGTCTATCTATCTATCTATCTATCTATCTATCTATCTATATATGTATCTATCTGTCTATCTATGTATTTTGGTGTTAAGCAGACTAGGATGCCCACCCCTGGTACCACTTCTTTCTCCCCACTCCACTCCACTCCAGGTGGCCTGTCCTTCCCAATGTTATTTTTGTTAATATATAAACTGATCAAGATGCCCACCCCTGGTACTGCTTCTGGGAACCCCTCCCCTCGAGGTTGTCTGCCCCCATTTAACAGAGAGTAGCCTGACACTGAGGTGCTCAATCCCCAGTGTTGGACTGTCACCTGAAAAGAAGAAAAACATCCTTCTTTGTTTTTTCCCCTTCAAAAAAGAAAATAATCCCTTGCCGATCTGACCCTCCATCTGACCTCCCACTCAGCACCCACCACCCCACACCCCCACCACACCCCACACACCCTCAATCACCTGAACATGTCCCATGATGTAGATCCATTCTCCAATTGAAGACATGTCTTGCTGCTAGAACCATCAACTGCAATATGAGAAAATAAGGTAAGTGTGGTTCAATGGGATTTTGAACTTTGATGTATATTTTTGTCAATTTTGCAGATTTTGACCCCATATTTTCAACATGGCCTTTTTGGGACCCCACTTTATGACCAATTGTGGTGGAATTATGCAAATCTGGTCGAAGGGCAATTTCACGGTTGCTTAGCAAAATTGCCTTTTGGGCAGGATTTGAACATTTTCACCACACTTGTTCATGAGGTGGGATCATGAGATGTAGCCTATCTTTGAAATTTGTGGTTAAAATATGTAAAAATGGCACAGCTATGTGCGTATTTTGTCTATGCTCACTCGTAACTTTGATAATCAAGATAGCCATTTTTTTCACACCACCTCACAAAGGTGACAGCAGTCATTTTTCAAATCCTGGCAAAAATGTGTTTTCCCACTTGTGGCATGGAATGATGTTTCAGATGTATGGAATGATGTTTCTGTGAGCATTTGAAAATTTTCATCTACCGGGTTCATGAGGTGGGGTAATAAGAAGGCTATTCTGACACTTTGGAGCACATACATGATAAAATGCTCAGGTTTTGAGTGAATGTTGTAGTACACACGAACATACAAACATACGAAATTTGCCAGCAGATAAAGGCCTAGATGTCTATGAAGTCTGCTCAAATGTGCAGCTAGCATCCCTTATTCTGAAACTGCCCCTCCCTTCCACCCTTCCACCCTTCCCCTCCATTGACCCTTCCCCTTGTCCAGTCCCATCCCCATTTGAAGCAGTCCACTGTTCTACTGGATACCACTTCTGCAGGTAACACATTCCACCCAACCACAACTCTCTCTGTAAAAATGTGTCTCCTCTTCTCCTTCCTGAACCTTCCTCCCTCCAGTCTCATATCATAGCCCCTGGTGTCCCTCCCCTCCCTTACTTTGAACAGCCCCTCTGTACCTGCCTTGTTTATTCCTTTCATGTACTTAAAGGTTTCAATCATGTCCCCCCTGTCCTTCCTCTCCTCTAGCGAGTACATGTTCAACTCCCTCAGCCTCCTCTCATATGATAAGTCCCCCAGCCCATTGGTCATCTTTGTCACCATGCGGTGCACCCCCTCCAGTAACTTAATCTCCCTTTTCAGATACGGGCACCAGTACTGCATGCAGTACTCCAGGTGCAGTCTAACTAATGACCTATACAGTGGCAGAATCACCTCCTCCCTCCTCGAGGATATACCCCTTGCAATGCAACCCAGCATTTTGTTGACCTTTGCAGCTGCCTTCCTACATTGTGCCAAGTTGTTCATTGACCTTGTAATGAGCACCTTCCAGATTCTTCTGCTCCTCTTTCTTGTCTAGCTGCACTCCCCCCAGGAGGTAATTCCTCCTTGGGTTCTTCATCCCAAAATGCAGCACCTTGCACTTTTGGGCATTAAACCCCAGTTACCAGGTGTCTGACCATGTTTCAAGCTTTGCCAGATCATCCTGCAACCCCTGCCATCCCCTGAGGTCCTCCACCACTGCTCCTACCTTGGTATCATCAGCAAATAGACTGATCTTGCTGTCCAATGATATGTCTGCAATGAATATCCCAAACAATACTGGTCCCAACACTGTGCCCTGTGGAACACCGCTCGTCACTACCCTTGGGTGTGGAGCTCCCCTCCCACCATCACCCTCTGTTGCCTTCCCTGAAGCCAGTTACCAACCCATCTCACCAGCTTTGCACCTGCCCCTGTGCCTTCTAACTTACTTCCCAGCCTTCCATGCAGCACTGAGTCAAATGCCTTACTGAAGTCCAGATACAGGACATCCACTGCATGGCTCCTGTCCAGTTGCCTAGTTACCCAGTCATAGAACTCCACCAGGTTGGTTTGCCATGTATGAAGTCATGCTGTCTGCTGTCCTGTAGTCCTTTATTAATTTAGCATTTCAATGTTCACTCACAGCTTCACTAAGTTTCAATATTTTTGACTCCAAACTTTCAGTATAGCCATTTTTTTACACCATCTCATAAACACAATGCGTGTCATTTTTTTTAAATCCTGGATTAGACATGTTTTCACACTTCTGGTGCAAAATTACATAGTAACATAGTAGTTTATGGCAGATAAGGACTGCTAGGCCCACCTAGTCTGCTCCTATTCATTTTGGCCAATACACTATAAATGGTACATATCACGTTTGTAAGGCAAATCATAAAATGAGTATCTTGAAAATTTGAGGCCAAAATTTAAAAAAATATATCATTGTTGACAAACTGTTTGTTGTGCCAGTCTTGATCCCGGTCAATATGCTTTGTGATGCTGTTCTGGTGAATTGAGTTCAGGGGTGAGGCCAGTGACCCAGCTGGATGAGGTGAGGGTGGAGGGATAGTGCTATTATGTGACAATCCCCCAGCCAAGGAATGAAAGGTGCAGAGTTGTCCACATGGGCCCAGGTACCATATTGTGAAGACAACTGTCCTCTTGGCATAGGGCCCTACACCTCGCCACCCATGTGTGGCAGAGGACCATGTGCATTGGATGTCAGATGCACTGTTTACCCTGTGCATCTGTATCTGCAGCAACATGGAAGCTCAGGGACCTCAGGACCCTGAACTTCTGCTGCCTATCAGACATCTCCATTTTCACATCTGCTGTTGCATGGAAGTGCAGAGCCCACATGGGCCATGCACTTCTATAGGTGGGCAACAGTGTTCACCTGGGCACAAGGCATCTGCATCTATTCAAACAGGTCCTGAAGGGGCCCGTGTGAGGATACAATTCCACTATTTCAAAAAGAAAGGGAATTCTTTGAAAAAAAATCTTTGTTAATGCACCAGTTAGGGTAACGTAACACCACAAAAGTAGGGAAATGTTGCATTAGGGTTTCTAACTCTAACTCTCCACCCCAACCCCCAAGTAGCAAAAGAAAAATAAACATTAGGGTTTGGGGTCTCTGGAGTCATGGAAAATCAGTAGTGGAGTCTTTCTTGGGGTTATCAACCCTAATGCCCACCACGTTCCCTAATCAAACAATGGCATGCATGATGTTTTGCATGAAGAAAGCTACAACAAACTGTGTTGGCAACATGTGGAAAGACATACTTTTCTACCTCTGAGGAGTGTATCACTATGATGTACTGGCTTGGAGCTGTACCTTGTACTTCAGACAGGAGACTATGGGCTGGGGGAGGAGTGAGCATTAGGCATTAAACAACTGGTGCTTTAACAAAGTTTCTAGCAAATATTTTATACTATAATCTAGCCATGTCATTTAAGCAGGGGATGCACTGAGGCCCTGTATTCACTATGTAGGGTGTTCAAAAAAAATTTTTTAAATGTTTGTTATCCATATTGAAGCGCAGTTTTCAGAGCATCCAGATTATGATTCAACATTGTGCTAGCCCAATATAGTTCCCAGGCATGATTACAACCCCAGTATAAAGCACTGTAGTTACTTGTAACAATTGCTATACATGCCTGTACTGTATTTGCTGTTTTTTATGTGACTCTTTCTATAAGTGTAACAGTTCAAATTTACCAGATGCCGTTAAAAGTCAAGCCTTCTTAGCAATGTGTGTCTGAGAAAAAAATAGACCAAATGAATTTGCTGTAAATTTACAATCTGGCTGTCCAGTCTCAGGACCTCTGTCCATTTATGGTTGGGCATTAGAAGTGTCTTTGCTGTCAGAAAGTGACTAGCAAATCCAAACACCTGTTGGGAGCCCATGTCTTTGGACAAAATACTGTATAGAAGGTTATTTTCACTATCCATTTATTTTACTATATTAGCTATTGCTGGCAATCAGCGAAAATAAATGTATAGCGAAAAATAATGGACAGCTGATTGTGAGTAATAATGTATTGAAGAATAAGCCATCTGCACTAATTCTATCAGATATGAATACAGTATGTATAGAAGATTGACTCATGCTAAATATAACAGATGCTAATTCAACCTGTTATACAGTAACTTTCCTATGGTCTGCCTGTTTTCTCTAAAGCCTCTACTGTAACTCTATTTTACACAATAGGAATGTGGCTTACAACAATATCTGCCATTCTGCCCTTGTTTGTAACTGACTTGCCCATCACTGTACCCTGTATTCTAAGCTTGGTTGGCTCTCTCCTGCTGCTCAGCACAATCTCTCCCTGAGGTGCATCATGCATAGTGTAATACTGAACCATGTGCCATCATTTCTTACCTCCCTCCCTCCTGGTGCCCTATAAAATGCCTACCCTCTAAGATCTTCAGACCTTGATCTCCTAGTCACACACAGGACTAGGACCAAACTTTGGGAGACAGCTTTTTCTCTCTCTGCCCCAAAACTATGGAGCAGTACCAATCCCATTTACAACAGTTAGCTCTATGCTCCTTTTCCTAGCTCCTGAATTCTGTAAACCTTTGTCAATTTACAGGAAAGTTCCTTGCACTTGTCACATTGAAATCCTGCTATGTTGATTGTATTCTTGCTTTATGACTCTTGAATTTCCCCACTTGTGAATTTACTCTTATACTTCCTCAATAGATTGTAATGCTCTGTATTTGTTGTCAGTTATTGTCATGTATTTTATTGTTTATATTGCTTATCATGTACTGTATTAAGTGAGTGTCATGCAATGTATTGTTTATTGGTTTGTAGTCTCCCAGATTGTGCCTAAAAATAGGCAAAGGTTTGTCTAGCACACCCTATCTGGTAAACACAAAATAAATAAATACAGAGTTTTTTTATTCAACAGGCTGGTCCAAGCCGGTTTTCCCAAACCCAACTCTAGACAAATGATTTTGAATCTGTGATGACAGAGTGACACACTGGATGATTGTGTCATGCGGAGGAGTGCTGGATTGTTTTTAGGTCTGGCAGGCCCTAACAAAGTCAGTCAGGCTTAGGACTAAAAACAAAACACCATCAAAGAGTTCATGTCTGCCCCAATTCAAAGTGTCTTATGGTGTGTGTGGGGGGTATTCTGTGTGTAACCTATTATTCTAAACTATTTTCTTTCCATTTCTGTAGAATTACTGTCCTCTGTAGCGTTGCTGTATTATCCTGTAGTGTTTGTGTAAATATCTTGAAATATTAAAAATATTATTTTTATATATATGTTATGTTTCTGTGACTAAATCCTTTGCAGTACAGATAACTGATTTATAACAGGCAGTAACTGTATTTCTGCCACTGAGTAGAAGACTACCATTACCATAAATTGTTTCTAAACTAAGAATATTTCAGCTGTGAAAGAGAGGTGTGGGTCAAGTGTCCTTGAGCATGGAGCACTGTATTGTGTGAGCAGTTGCTTTGAAGGGATTTGGACCTACAAATACCCAGAAAGAGTGTCTAAGCTAAGTGGTGGCAGCTACTGAAATATTGAGAAAGCTGGTAAAAGTAACACTGGCTGAGTTTAAGACAGACCAGTTTGCCACAAACTGGGAGCATTGAGTGGGATCTGAAGCAATTTTGTCAGTATAATGGTTACCTGTACAGTCACAGAACAAGATATATTGTACAAATGGGGACTGTATATTCTACCAGTTGTGTTTCCTTTGTAATGCAAGAGTTGAAAAATAGAAGACATTATGTCTAGGCCATATAAAAAGTGCTAACTGTTACACCTGCAAGAGCTGTGCTGAGAGTGATAGCCTATGAGGAGACCAAATGTGGGTGCAGCTGATAGCCATCTTCCCCAAAAATTGACCAGGAAAGCTATGCGAAAGGAGTCACTGCTAGCCAAAGTTTTGAGATGAAGGGTTGAGTGAATGTAAATGAGCCAGAACCTGTGATTGGTGAGTGTACAAATGTTGGAGCTGGAGTTTATCCTGGTTAAGGAGAAGGCAGAAAAGGATCTACAGAAGATGAGGCTGGAAGCAGAGGAGAAGTGAAAGGCTGTGGAATGAGAGAAACAGTGCCAGCACTAGATCCAGCAAGAGGAGCCAGAGGAGCAAAAGAAGGAGGAGAACAAAAGGCTGAGGAGCAAGAAAAGCAGCGCCGCCATGAGATCCAAATGAAGAAGCTTGAGCATGAGAATCAGATGGATATTCTGCACCAGAGGACATCACCACAAATTGTCAGTAATGGCATGAGGGGTTACACCAGCAAGCCAAAATTCATTCTCAAATGTTTCCCAGATATCAGGAGAGGGATGATCTTGGTTTGTTTTTAAGTTCATTTGACAGAATCTGTAGGCAATTAATTAGAACTGATCAGGATGACTTGGACCACTCACCTATTGTCACTATTTAGAGGCAAAGCATTAGAAGCCTTTGTCTGAATAGACAATAATGATTGTATGGACTATGACATAGTGAAAAATGCCTTGCTAAAGCATTTTCAGTTAATTCCCAAGACCTGTAGGCAAAAACAAAATGTGTGTGTGTGGCTAAGTGACTTATTAGAATGCTGGGTAGAAGGTGCAAAAGCTTGATCTGTAGAGAAGATAAAATATTTCTTTCTTCTGGCATAGTTTTTAAAAACTGTACCTGAGGATCTGAGAATACGGTTGTAGATAGAACTCTGAGCTCTGCTAGGGAGGCAGTCAAGAGGATTGATCAGTTCATATTCAGCCAATCATAATCTTACCACAAAAGAAATGGGGGAGGTACATCAGGTGGTTTTAGGAAAACCTCAGGGAGTCAGCCTTAAGGAAGCCAGCCTGCGCCTGAACAAAAAGGGAAGCCACCTGGTCTCAAAAGCATGGGGACAGGTTAATATATGGGCTATATCTGCCAGAAACTGTGGCATTTGTCTTACAATTGTTCAAAAATCTAACAAAAGGTGCAAGTGCAGCTGGAGGGGGTAGGTTGTGAAGCTTCCCACACTTGGTAGCCTGTACACAGAGAGCAATACCCTCTAGCACCACTGCACACATGTCTGGATGATAGTGTGACCCAAAGATTGAGGAACACTGGGACCTCCATTTCTTTGGTGAAGCAAGATCTGATTCTAGAGGAACTGATATTGCCTGGCTAGTTTTCTAGGATTAGAAGAGTGAGGGGTCCTGTAGTCTTGGTGCTACTGACATGGATCTTTCTTAACTAGGAAGGTGGCTAGGGCATACAGGAAGTGGGTGTTGTACCTGACCTGCCTGTTGATGTAATCATGTGTAATAACTTCAATATTAGGGCCAATATTGTGTGTTTTACAACCCATAGCAAGATGTGAAAATTGGCTTCTGAGGACACAGAGGGGGCAGTGTATCACGAAGCAACCCCTACCTTCATGACAGGAGAAATTGTAGCTGAAAATTGAACTGGGAGCAGCAGTTCTGAGATACAGCAGAGGAGAGCCCAGCCGTGGGCAGCTCTCCCACAGCAGAGTGTGTTCTGGGGAAGGTCAGGCTTGTGGAGCTATGGAGAGCTCAGCAAACTGACTGATCCTGGCAAACTTTAAAGGTGCTAGCCACCATTGGGTAAGGTGATTTCCCGAGTGTTGGAAAAAGGGAGGTGTGCTAGGAGAGTAGGCTCCTCTATTGTGAGTGAGTTCCTAAGGGAGGAATGAGGGAAGGGGTACTCCAACAGATAATGATTTCAAGGGAGTATAGGAAGCAGCTTCTGAACAAAGTCTATGACAAACCCTTTTCAGGACACTGAGGGGTCAGCCATTCAAAAAGGTGATGACTAATAATGTTTACTGGCCCAGTATTTTTAGACATGGCAAACTACTGCTGGACTTGCCCACAGTTGCAGAGGGTGGGAAAGGTTGGGAACAAGGCTAAAGTGGCTTTGATTCCCTGACCTGTTAAGGCTAGTTGCTGTGGACATTGTGGAACCCCTAGCATCCCAAGTTGCACTGTCAAGTGGTACATGTTGGTGATTATAGATTATGCCAAAAGGTACACAGAAGCAGTGTGCTTATCCTCCACAGAGGCTGAGAAGGTGGCTGATAAGCTGCTAGGGATATTTGTCTAGGTGGGTTTTCCCCAGGAGAATCTGTTGGACCAGGGCACCAACTTCACATCTAATCTGATGATTAGTCTCTGGAAGAAGTGTGGGGCAAGGCAGCTCAGGGCCTCACCATACCACCCCCAGACTAACAGTCTGGTCGAGCAATTCAGTGGGTCCCTTAACACAATGTTAAGGGTATTTGCTGACTAGCATGCAAGAGAGTGGAACAAGTACCTACCCCATCACCTATTTGCATATAGGGAAGTTCTCCAGGAGTCCACAATGTTCTTATCCTTCACGCTCCTGTTTGGCCATAGATTAAAAGGCCCCCTTGATTTTTTTCAATGGAAGGGTGCGTTTGCTCCCCAAGGAGAATCGGTTGTGAAGTATGTCCTGAATTTCAGGAATGGCTCAAGGAGCTTGTGGGGTTGGCCCAGGAGCACCTAGTTGCTGCACAATAGAGGCAGAAGACATGGTACAACTGTGGAGTCAGAGCCTGGGACTATGAAGTCAGGCAAAGGGTGATGGTCCTCATCCCCGTGTGGCATAAAAATTTATAGGTGGCTTGGCATGGGCCATACTCAGTGGTCAGGAAGGTGAATGATCTTACTTATGTGGGGGAGCTACCTGACAGGAGGTACAGACAGCATGGTCCTGGCTGGGTGTTGCTATCAGAGGAGGGGGAAGCAGCAGACCCATTTGTGGATCTCCTGGGACAGGTGAAGGGGAATCCTCAGTGGGTGCTGGCACCATCTTGGAGTGGCTGACACCAGCCCAAGCTGCTGAAATGAGTGGGATGCTGTCTATATTTAGTGAAATATTCAAAGGGAAACTGGGGTATACCACACCTGAACACAGTGTGGATACAGGGTCCCTAGCCCCGCTGAGATAGCCACCCAACAGAGTTCCAGAATGTCTCAATGTAAGAAAAAAACTGGGCACACACTGAAAATAGGTGCAATAACAATTTACTGTGTAATTATAAACAGGGAATGAAACTACCCCATGATGAAACCTGCAAAAGGGACAGCACATGGGGTAGTTTCCTTCCCTGTTTATAATTCCATAATAAATTGTTATTGCTCCTATTTTGAGCAACAGGTTTTATTCTTACATTGAGTTCAAGTGTTTCTGGTACTAGGTTGCACCTTCGGGATACGTTTCTGCGCACCTCATTTTTTTGTTTGCAAGAATCCCAGAAGGTATAATACATGCCATAGAGATGGGAGATCAAAGAGATGCTGGCTCTGCATGTGATCCTGGAGTCCAGTAGTCGCTGAGCCTCCCCAGTGGTACTAATTCCCAAAAAGGATGAAACCATTAGGTTCTCCATCGACTACCTTAAGCACAACAGCTGCACAGAGTTGGACGCATATCCCATGCTCAGGATGGATGAAGTCCTAGAGATGTTAGTGGGAGCCCATTACCTGTCCAACATAGACTTGATAGAGGGCTATTGGAAGGTACCTCTGACCCTTGAAGCCAGAGAAAGATCAGCCTTCATCACCCCATTCTGATTATTCAAGTTTAGAATAATGTCATTTGGGATGAAGAATGTACCAGCCACCATTCGGTGGCTCATGGACCACATTCTGCAGGGGCAGGAGACTTTGCTCTAGTTTACATGAATGACATTGCCATCTTTAGTTAGCCCAGGGAGGATCACATCAGGCACATTACCAAGGTGTTATGCCAATTGCAGACTGCTGGGCTGACAGTCAAAGCAGAGAAGTGCCAGATAGAAATGGCAGAAGTATCGTACCTTGGGCACAGGGTAGGGACTGGATACCTCCGGTGTGAGCCAGTGAAAACTGAGGCCATCCAGGGATGGGCCATGCCCATAACCAGAAGGAAACTATAAACCTCTCTAGGAATGTCAGGATACTACTGTATGTTTGTGCTACATTTCAGCAGCATGGCCAAACCCCTGTCTTATCTCACCAGGAAGAAAATGTCAGAAAAGGTTCAGTGGACAGAAACATGTAATAGCTGCATTACACCAGCTGAAGGAGGCATTGTGTTGGGCACTTGTGCTCGCAAGTCCAAACTACTCTCTTACATTCAATGTGCACACAGATGTATCTGCTTATGGACTAGGTGCAGTTCTGAATAAGGTTACATGCTCAGGAGAGGCGCACCCAGTTGCGTACCTGAGCAGAAAGTTGCTGCCCAGAGAAGAGGCATATGCCACAACTGTGAAAGAGTGTTTAGTGATGGTCTGGGCTTTACAGAAGCTGCAAGCTTACCTGTATGGAAATAAGTTCACCCTGATTACTGATCATAACCTCTTAACATGGTTGCATAGGGCCAGTGGCCAGAATTCAAAACTACTAAGGTGGAGCTTAATGCTGCTGTCCTATCATATGGATATTAGGCACCACAGCAGATCACAATATGGCAATGCAGATGGTCTGTCTAGACAAAAGCCAGTGCCTTTTTGGTTTTTTGTTTTTTCTTAAGTCAAAAGACCTAGGAGAAATTAACGTGGGGTTCCCACAAGTTAAAAGTGCAAAACAGACTGCCCACCATGCTGGTGTTATCACATAAAAATGTGTTTGTTCACATTTCTTGGCAAATGTTACTTTATCCTTTCTGGATTTGAGAATACCCCCACACAGTCTAAAGCAGTGGGAGGAGAGGAGATTAATGCGCCATGCGGGGCTGCACTGTTTGTAGGTATGCAATACCATACTAGTTCCCTACTGTAGGATATCCCTTGGGCAACGAGTCTTCTTCTACAGGGCACCCCATTGGTGGAATGACCTGCCTGCTCCTGTCTCTTTGGAATTGAAATTAAGCCCCTTCAAATCTAACCTAAGAGAGTTTCTCCTCCCCTTCTGTGCCTGTGACTGTGCCTAACCCTCTGGCATTGCCCTCCATTCCATTGTACAAGGTCAACTCTGACTGGACAAGCTAATAATTCCTGGTTTTACCAATATTGTTTTACTTTCAGTACTACTTTGTATATTATTGCCATTATTGTTTTATTCTCAGTACACATTGTATACTATTTCAATTATTGTTTTATTCTCAGTACTACATTGTATATTATAACACTGTATATCTGTGTTTTCCGGGGTACTTCCACTACCCTCAGACTTTGTTGTATCCAATAGTGTTCACCCTGTTGTACATGATTTACTACTCTTCGTTTTATTGTTATATTGATGTGGAGCCTTTGTAAAGGAGTCTCTGACTCAAAGGTATGCAATTCTGATTCTTCTATAAATACATAAATAAAATAAATAACAGTTGATCAAGGATTTGAAACAAAACAAGGTTGGGTAAAATTTCACTATTACCATGTGTTTCAATTCTACTAAGAAAGGAAGCAGATAAAACAACCAATAACATCAATGAATTTTAGAGAATGCACTCAATCATAAAATGTGTGTTTTAAGCTAGAAATAATACGATGTATAAAGGGTTGACAGTGTCCCTTTAAGGACATCAGGTGGGGTTGGAACCATGTTCAGGCCTACCTCTGAGCAGGATTTGAGCACTGTTTTATAAAATGGATTATAGCACATTTTTACAGTGCCACAATCCTGACACAAATCTTTAAAACAATTTTAACAAAGTTAAAATGGTTTAAAAGTCCTAGTGTAACCAGGGTCTACGTAGCCATACCAGGGCAGGCTTACTAGTGGAGACTCAGTGCCTGTCAAAGCTCTGTTCACATTGCAGTGCTCCATAGATATTTTCAGAGCTGACTGGGGACTATGAATGGCACCAGTGAGGCATCATGCACCACATTTTCAGAACAGAAATGTAAAAATTATGCATGTGCCAGCTGAGCTCCTGATGAGAATTGGGCCCCAAGTGCTTGCTGCAAAAAATATATATTTTTGTTTCTTAAAGGACAACACCTATCCCCCACTGCCACACACCCCAAATCATCCTCCCCCAATTAGGCTTTTAAGCCAAAGAGATCATTTTTTAATTAACTCTGTGGCTTTATGTGCAACCCAGTGTAACAGACTTAATGTAAACAATGCTAGAGCAGTGTGGCACCATTTCACATTCTCAGTTCGGTGCCACTGTGCTAACAGTATACAGTGCATGGTGCCACACTGACTGCTTACATTATGGCTGTTACATCAGATTGCATATAAAGCCATAGAGGTAATAACAAATGCATTTATTTGGCTTAAAAGCCTAATCAGGGAGAGTTTGGTTGTTGGGGAATGTGGTGGTGGGGGGACTGGTGTTGGCCTTTAACCAGGAACATTTTGTTAAAGAAAATATTAAAATAGAATCTAAATTAAAACAAAATCTGTAGACTGCAAACCAGGAAAGTTATTTGCTAATGCATGCAATATCACTGTTCCTGCCATCCAAGCATTTGACTCAGATAAGCTGCTGGACTAATACAGTAATTGATGGCACATACAGAAATTGCACTTCTAGACAATAGAACATCTGACCAAACTTCAACTTTTAATAGAAATATGCATGCAGGCCCTATGGTTATATGGCATGACACAAATATGTTATGAATATCCTAAGTATTAATTTACAAACAAACTTATTTTTAACAGCAAATGATGGCAGTAGTTGGCTAAAAGATTAAAGTGGTGTTTAAATTAACTTGAGTTTTTTGTCACATCACAAAGTTCTGAAAATTGATTAAAGTTGTGCAAGCAAAACAAGATGGAAAAACTATGTAAAGAAGTGGAAATATAGTGGTAGACATCACCACTTTCAAATATTTCATGCTATGGCACCAGACATCAGACGTGTGCTGTCGTTTTTTTTGTTTCATTCTGACATTGATATTTTTCAGACACAGAAGTTCCTGTGGTGGCCTGCAGATGTCAGTATTCAGCATTTATACTGCACATGCACCACCCTCAAACATGGTCTGGGGACAGCAGTGTGCAGATGTACCAAGTAATAGGTGATCTAGGTCAATAAACACTCTAATACACACTTTGTAACCATGCATTAATGTCTGCAGAGAGGGTGCCCTTTGAAACACTCTGTGCCATTCCCAACGGAATATTTTTATTTATTTGAAAATTGGTCACCAGGAAAGGCACAATGACAAGGCTTATTTCCAGGTGTGACCCTGGGAAGGGGAACAGAGGATATAAAATACATAGCACAGACACAATTCACAGTTACAATAAAATGCAAGTCAGAGAACATGATGAAATCGGAGTAAGTGCATAATGAACAAACAAGGCAAAGCAACAAATTTTGCATTTCAGGCAAATGTATGAGTAGCTGTTAGGGGAGGGAAAACAGGAGAAAAGGTGGAGGGAAGGAATCTCAGCTGATACCTGAGGGAGCTAGGGGAGGCAGTGAAGCAGAGGGAAGAGAGGAGCTGGTTCCAAAGTGAGGATAGAGGGTAGGAGAAGCCTGATTGCCCAGCAGAGATGTGGAGATGTGGCATAGCACAAGTGCATGGTCCTTGGAGCAGAAGGAGCAGAAAGCAGAGGAGACAAGGGAGAGGAGTGATGAGAGGTAAGAAAGATGGGACCAAAACCAGTATTTAGATAAGAAGGAGGCACAGTGAATCTGGTGATGTAAGGGTAAAGGGAGAATGAATAAGGATGAGTAAAGTGAGCAACGATGAGCTTGGGAGGGGGAGTTGGTAACAAAGCAACAGAAAGAGTTGAAGAAGGTATCCAGTTTGGCCAGTGAGGTGGAGAGTGCAAAGCCATAGACTACATCCACACAGTTTAAGACTGGAAGCACAAAATTATGGTGACAAGCTCTCGGTGGACCTGCAGAGACAATCTTTATTGTTATACAAGGCACCAAGTTTAGGTCAGAGATTGGCATGGATGGCATCAATGTGGGCAGTGAAGTCAAGCTTGCTGTCTAGCCACACACCAATGTACTTAAAGGAAGGAACCACTTCTAGAGGGTAGCCATCTAAGCTGGAGAAGATGGGCAGGGATGATAGTCTGGCTAGTTTTGTCAGGTGCCAATGGTCATGGATACAGTTTTCATTTGTCTATTGACCCAGAGTTCATTAGATTGGAACCAACGTAGAACACTGTAGGAGTCTTGCTTGAGCAGACCTTCCATAGCTCTCATGGAGGGACCAGAAGTGTAGATGACTGTGTCATCTGCATACATGTGAATATGTGAGTTGGCCCAGGCAAGGGGATGTCATTCAGAAAGATGGAGAAGAGTATGAGACCCAGGATGGAGCCCTGTGGGACTCTTGCTTGGATGGGAAGAGGAGGTGACAGGGCGCTACCATCCTGTACTGACTGTAGTCAGCCTGTGAGGTAAGAGCAGAAGAGTTGACAGTGGGAGCTGAGAGGTCTGCAGAACTCAGCCTACCCAGGAGGAGATGGTGGGATACCGAGTCAAAGGCCTTTGTCCAGGTCAAGAAGATGTGTGCTGTGAACTGGTTCTGATCCATCCCTGGGAGCATAGAATCAGTTACATGCAGCAGGGAGGAGATGGTGGATTAAGTTGGGGGGGTCTTTTGAAAACACTCTGTGCCATTCCAACTGAATACTTAATGATTCAGCAGGCCAGTGGATGCAGCTTTGACTGAGTAGAGTGAAATACCTCTCAACCTTTTGTCACTGAAATGAGGGATACAGGCACTCAATATGAGGGACAATGAGGGACATTACCTATATAACAATGAACACTTTCTCGAACATGGAGGTAAAAGCTCAGAATACTGTGGAAACTACTGCATGTACTTGTACAAAGTTTATTTTTCATTTATCATCTTAAAATTATGAATGTCTGCTTTACAGCCTGAATTTAAAGCACCTTCTCTGTGTGAGCAGTACCTTTTATTTAATGTTTCAGCAGGCCAGGGGATGCAGCTTTAACTGAGGAGAGAGAGGGTCATTTGAAACACTCTGTGACATTCATGACCAAGTGGGGGGCCCTTGAAACAGTTTGTGACTTTCCTAACCTAATATTTAATGATTTAGTGGGCCAGTGGAACATAGAAACATAGAAATTGTCAGCAGATAAGGACTGCCAAACCCATCCAGTCTGCCCATAGGCCCTATACATTGTATGCGGCCACTGGCCCTATGTGATCAATGGCTTTTCATCACTTCCTTCCCTCTCAAGGTTCCTTTGTGTCTGTCCCAGGCATGCTTAAATCCCTCTACTTTGCTTGCCCCCACTACCTTAAAAGGGCCTTAAAACATATTTTTTCCAACTAGTGTTTTATTGATTATGTTTTAAAATTATTATTTGGTTTTATGGGATAGATAGAGAAGTGTATGCTCCCAGTTGTTTTCTTTTATATGTATATTTGTGTATGATTTTAAATGTATGGTTTATATTGTATAGCACCCAGAGTCTCTGGAAATGGGCGCTTTAGAAATAAAATATCTATCTATATACAGTACCTCCTGTGGCAGACTATTCCAAGCGTCAGCTACCCTTTCTGTGTGGAAAAAAGTCCTCACATTATCTCTTAATCTACCCCCCTCCAATTTCATATTGTGCCCCCTTGTTCTAGTACTTTTTCTACATAGGAAAAGGTCCCCCACCTGCACCTTGTTTATGCCCTTGAGGTACTTGAAAGTTTCAATTATGTCCTCCTGCTCTCTCCTCTCCTTCAGTGAGTACATATTGAGATCCCTTAGTCTCTCCTCATATGTTTTGTGGTGAACACCCTGCACCGTCTTTGTCACCCTTTTCTGGATAGTCTCCACCTCGTTTACATCCTGGCAGTATAGCCTAGAGGTTAGAGGAATGAGGTGTGAAAGAGCTTGATACATCCAGCAGGACAGACCTGAGTTTGATTCTCACAACCTCCACTTGCATACTGTGCGACTCTGAGTAAGTCACTTAACTGCCCGGTGCTCCCAGGTCACCTTGAAAACAGGCAGTTGTGCCTAGTGGGCCTTACATGGTTACCAAAGACTAAAATAAAAAAAAAATTGTGCAGGTGTGGCCTCCAGAACTGCACGCAGTACTCCAGGTGAGGTTTTACCAGTGTTTTATATAATGTGTATACAACAGTGGTTCAGCTTTGACTTAAAAGAGGGGGCCCTTTGAAACACTCAGTGCCATTCCTAAAGGAATAAGGGTAGAGGGAGCCCTTTGGAACACTCAGTGGCATTTGCTACTGAATACTTAATAAATCAGTAAGCCACGGCGTTTAACTTTGACTAAGGAGAGGGGAGTTATTTGAAACACTTGTAGCAATCTGAGGCAAAGGGGTACCCTGGCTGCTATTGCCTTGTCACATGCCTGGCCACCTTTAGATCGTCTAATATGATTACCCCCAGGTCTCTTTTCTGCTTTGTGGTCACCAATACCACTCCACCCATTTTGTACTCTGCCCCTGGGTTTTGCATTATTTTGTACTTTTTCACATTAAGACCCAGCTGCCATACCCCTGACCATTCCTCTAGTTTTCTCAGGTCTCCGTTCATTCTGTTCCACCACCTCAGAGTGTCTACCCTATTGTAGATTTTGGTGTCATCCATGAAGAGGCAGACCTTCCATTCTAGCTCCTCTTTAATGTCACTTATGGAGACATTATAGAGGAGCAGTCCCAGTACTGATCCCTGAGATACCCCTCTGGTCACTCTCCATTCCTCAAAGTGAACTCCATTTACAGCCACCCTTTGCTGCCTATCATCTAACACATTTCTTATCCAGTTTACCACCTTTGGACTCATTCCTAAGCTACCCAGCTTGCTTACTTGTCTCCTACATGGAATGGTGTCAAAAGCCTTACTGAAATCTAGGTAGGCCATGTCCACTGCTCCATCCTGATCGAAATCATTTGTCACCCAGCCAAAGAAATCTGTCAGATTTGTTTGACATGACCTCCCCCTGTGAAACTATGCTGCCTCTGGTCTTGTAATCTACTGCACTGAAGATGTTCCACAGACTTTCCTTCAACAGTGATTCCATTAACTTTACCACCACTGATGTCTGGCTGAACGACCTATAATTGCCAGCCTCCACCCTGCTACCACTTTTGTGTAGTGGGACTACATCCACACTCCTCCCATCCTACAGAACCACCTCTGTTCCCATTGAGCTGTTAAATAGGACTGCAAGAGGTGCAACCAGTATTTCCCTGTGTTCCCTCAATACCCTTGGATGCACCCCATCTGGTCCTATTGCTTTGTCCACCTTCATGTTAGCAAGACCCTTCAGTGCTCGCATTTCCAAATAAGGACTAGTGTCCACCTCCCTTACTCCAAAGCTTTTGTTACTTTTTTGTGGCCCCTCCATTTCTCCTTTCTCTATGAACACTGAACAGAAGTATTTGTTCAGGATTTCTGCCTTTTCCTGGTCCCCCTCTGAACAGTTCCCCCTTTCCATTTTTACTTTGCAATTCCACCCCTGGTCTTCATCTTTTCACTTACATACCTAAAAAATATGTCCACATTTGTTACTTGCTAGGCAATTCTCTCTTCTTTTAGTGCCTTTGTGCTCCTTACTGCTTTTCCTGCCTCCATTTGTTTCCCCTGATATATCTCCCAATCCTCCTCCCTCTGCATCTCCTTATACCTTCTAAATGTTATCCTTTTAGCCTCTGCCTTTTCAGCCACCTCTATCGAGAACCATAGCTGTCTCTTTTTCCTCTTGCTTTGGCTCACTTGTTCAATGCAGATGTTGGTTTCCTTTACTATGCTCCCTTTTATCTTTGCCTACTGTTCCTCCACCCCACCCAGGCCATACACCCCACCAGATGATCCCAGAGGCATCCTTTCATCTTCACAAAATCTGCCCTCCTGAAATCCAGGACATTTGTCTTTGTGTGGTTTGATTCCACAGCCGCCCTTATATTGAACCACACCATACAGTAATCAGTGGTCCCCAAGTGGCCTCCCACTCTGATGTCTGCACCACTGTCCCTGTTAGCAAGCACCAGGTCCAGTATTGCCTCATCATGAGTGGGTTCACTGGCTAGTTGCCTGCTGAATACCCCGGCAGAGAGTCTAGGCTGAAGCCACTGCTGAAAGGCTCCAATCTGCATCTGGCACGTTGAAGTCCCCCATAGGGAATGGAGGCAGAGCTGCATACTGCTGAGCTGTGGAGAGTAAGCTGAGAGAGAGCAGGAACTGCTAAATGCTTTACTTTTATTTATAAAAGGTATGCCACCGATAGTATGAATTAACAGTTCTTACTGGATTATCTTGTGTTGCACCCAGTAGGATTTCCTTCTCAGGTGTTCTTTGTCCTTTCACAGGAGGAAAGCCTGCAGTTGAGGCCGGACCAAGAAAGAGTAAAGGAGCCCTTCGGAAAGGCCCAAACCTGAGTCAGATGCTATTGAATGATTCTGCTGTATGGTTTCCTCGAGAGTATTATTGCTGCTGCCACTGCTGTTTCTGATGCAATCATGGAGAGAGTGTAGAAAATGGAACTGAAACTTTAATTTTATCTGCAGACATGGTTCATGCTATAGAACTCCTAGGATTACTGTGAAAAGACTGTGAAGAGTTCTGAGGAGTTTTGGACAGCTTGAGACTGTGTGCTCTGTCATGTCTTGTGGTCTGCGAGCTTTGCTTGCACTCATATTTTAGTCATTGTTCAAACCCCTTTTTGACTGTGGATGTTCATGTAAATGCAAAAGTGCAGTGAAGTTTTTTAGTGTTGTACTTCTCTGATTTCTGTTATTGATATTGACAAGTTGGTGTGTTGGTATGCCTTTTGGGTGATTGTTTTCACTCAATATTTAAAGGGAGGAAAAACATTTTATGATTATTTTTATGAAAGTATTTTTTTTTAAATCTTTTTTTCTTTTTGTGCTATTCAATTTGTCATGCTTTGCACTCTGTGCTAGGTTCCTATTGGTGCCCAATAAGAACATGGTACATGTGCATATTGTGCATGCGCAGCATCCCACGGCCAGATTCACCATTTTGTGACAAGCGAGGCATAGCACAAATAGATGCTGGTGAGTGCAAGTGCATAACGCATTGAAGCAAATTGTACAGCTTGTATTTTTGCATGCTAGCATTTCTGAGGGTGATTCTCAGTACTCTAGTTCACTCACGCCTGGAGGCCCTGGTTTTTTACTGAAATTGCTTGCTTTTATAAAGATCACACAGTAAGTTATATTCTGATATTTTCAGCAGCCCTATACTATTTTTTGGTATGTAACCTATGTTTGGATACTTTTGTTGAATGTGTGCAACTGTAAGTGGTACGCTTCATAGTGGGGCATATAACTGCTTTTGGGTCAGTTAAAAAAAAAACACATTAGAAAGCATTTGTTTTTGAGATTTTGTGATAGTGAGTTTTTCATCTCTTTTCACTTTTTGCTTTTGTAGATGATAATTGTTGATTGCACCTAAAAGTGTGCCTAACAGTGCCGCCCTAGTGGATCTTTTTAGCCTTCATTATTTCAGCTGTTGGAACTGATTAAATCAATTGAACCAATTGAACCAACCGAATTGGCTACATTTTATATTTTTAATTATTAGATTTTCTTCTTTGGGAGTAGTTTTTTGGTATTAGATTTTTATTTTTCTTACGAATTTATAATTGTTTTTTATTCCCTTAGACCTGATCTTGTCCACCTGTGCAGACTCAACGGTCATAAAGGTCATAAAGGCCCAACTCATGCACATAACAGCCCATAGATTGGAAGTGTTTTTTCATCTAAATGTTGAATATTATCAAATAAGGATAAAAAGTATTTAAATATCTTCAAGGTTGGATTATTCTTTTGGCTGGCCTTTGGAACTAGTGGATATGAGTTGTTATTGTAACTATCTCTGCTCTTTTCTTCCGATGGCATACGCTGAATTTTTTGAACTATAAGTGAATCATAAGTCCTCATGTGTGCATCTTTCTGCCTTTAAGCAAGAAGGGTATGGTTTAATTTCAAGCAACAGCCAGAAGCTTGTAAAGAGACTTGTGAAGGGATTATTGGCTAATATACAAAATGGTTAATACATGAAGACAAGCAGCTGTAACTGCAGCACTGAACAATGATGACCTTATTATTATAAAGGACTCTTGTCCTATTTTTGCACAAGTGTCTGTAATTTCTACCGATTGTTCTGATGATATGATGCAGGTAGTGATAGAGGATCAGGTGGGAAAAGCTACTAAGAAACCCAAAGGGAAGAATAAACCTGTACGCACAAAAGGGGTTAGAAAGCAAAAACCAAAAAACTGCTCAAGTGAGCAAGAAGTTAAGCAACAAGGGGCAGGAAAACAAAAACCTAAGATTTCCCCAAAGGATTGAAAAAAATTACAACAGAACAAAGATTCAAGCAAATAATCAAAAAGTAATGATCATTTTGGACAGATAAAACCCCAAGTAGTTCAGACTGAATTAAATTCAGATGTTGCTACCCCTTGCAGCACATTAATAAAAGACATGTGTCATTGGATAATAGTTTTGAACAAGATTGCTCTGGCTCTCCTCTACTCCAAAGGTATTTAACAAAGACAATATCACTGTTTTTTCAGAGGATGATTTCTGTTCCTCTGACATATCTATAGTAACTGTTAAAATTAGTGAAAATCAATCTACTCACAATGACAACAACAGTAATATAAGTAACATTTATGTCAATGAAGCCTCAATAGATCTATATTATGACTCAATGAATTTTTCTCCAGGACCTCGAAGTCCAGAAGTAAATTATAACATGAATCTGATACATGAATTAAAAGGTATTACTACAGATTTACACAATACCTTAACTAGCTTAAATAAGTTGGATTTGATGGGCTTTAAAAGTAGAGTTCCTAACTCACAACAGACACATGCTGTTGGGGAAAAATCTAATCCTGTTTCCTCTTACCCTTTCAGCATTGATGAAAAACTAAAACATTGTATGAAAGATCCTGATGTCACACACCTTATGATTTTTGAACAAATAATAGCAGTTCATCATGAAATTGAGAATCTTAAACACAATATTGCCATAAATGGTCCTGGCTTGATGATATCATCCTCAAATTGGATAAAATGAACCTACAAACTAAATCACCCTCTCTGGTTATAGAGAATGTACCAAACCTAAGACTAGATTTCTCTTCCCTGTGTATTCCAGATACACCTGCAAAAGAAGTCTTCCATCCAAAAAAGAAAGAACTTAAATTTAAAAAAAAAGAAACAGAAAAAAATTGCAACACAAAATGGGTGATACTGAGTGTTTGGTGAAGGAAGGTAATAACCAGAGTTGTACTGCTTCTGATAAGCAACTGGAAATTAGTACCAGTGATCTTTTAACAAGTAAAGACTTTAGAATGGTAGATAAAAGGGACAGGAACTTTAAACCTCAATCACCTCAGATATTAGAGGATTTAGCTGCTAATAATCAACTGGCTAAATTAGATCATAAGACCCAGTATGATGTTTCTTTAAATGATAATAATGATTCATAATGATACATGATTATTTCTGCACAGTTAAAAGGGTTTGATCTAGAGCTTAAGGCCCTTCAAACTTACTTGAAAGATTGGTCTTCTAATACTCAAACTGCAAACCGTGGTCTCCAAAGCTCTATCTGGTCCCAAATTCAGGATCTTTGGAGGCACAGGTGGCCCCCAAACAGGATGGGCTGGTTAACATTTCAGATTGTGCAAGTTTAGCCTTGTAAAGCTTTAATTGGCATACTGGTGAATTGGGAGAGAGAAATAAGGAAGAGATTGAGTACTTAATAAGGACAACCGCAGGAGCAGATCTGATTAAAGCAGATATTGTACAATTTTGGAAGGATAGGGACTTAGAGGGTATTGAATGTGTGTTTATTTTTTGTTCTGCTGTCAGAATTGCCAATCAAATTTAGCTAAGTAGTAGGCTATTGGAGAATATAGGATGCTCTATTGATTTTGTGACTAGAGACCAATTAAATGTCAAAACAAATAATCAGCAACGGTGTCTCAGCATTTTGGGGCTAAGTGCAATACCCAATGAGAATGGCTGGAAATTGCAGAATAGTTTTCTAAACCTCTATTTATTTATTTATTTAAATGTTTTACCAGGAGGGCATGCTGAGCAGACTACCTCTCGATTCCAGATGCATCCTGGGGGTGCAGGGGATTGGAGGATACATACAAATTCAAAGTACAGCCATTTCAAAAATAAGTACAAAAAATTAGCTATATTATATATATTGATATGTACAGTATAAATACAGAATGCAACACAGCAAGCAACCAAAAAATCTGGGTATACATGGCAGCTAAATTGATATGCAGTGTGAATGACAACATTTACAAGATATTCATGTCCTCAAAATCCCAGCTGTGGATATCAAAATAAAAGGGATCTACAGATGGAAATCTGATAATAGGTCTGGGCAGGTTGATGTTGTTCTGAGAGGAGACACCATTGTGGAGGAGATTCTTGCAAAAACACCATTGCTGGATCTGGTCGGGGTCCATATTGTGGATAGTGAAATATTGGACTCTCCAGTTAGGCAGAAATCTGAAAAACCCATATTTAAAGATGAAATGAAGATCCCTAAGATTTTATCTCTATTTGGCTTTAATCAGTTAAAAAATGAGAACCCACTAAAAATTAAACAAATAGTGATTGATTTATTAGAATAGTTGTTACATATACAAATAGATGATTCTGATGCCATTCAGGTGTCTTGTCTCAGTAGTAATTCAGACTGTGATCAAGTTAAATTAGTGATAAAATATGAAAGTCTCCACAAAAAGATCATAGAGAACTTTACCATCTTGGATGCCATGGGTCTTTATTTAGTGGACCTTGATTTGGAGGCCACAGAAAGATCTAATGAAACCACAGCAAGTATTCCAATGATTCCAATCCCTTTGGCCTCCACTGAGAATCTCCAAAATTGCTTTAATATCTCTATTTCAAATAGATATGATGCTTTGTACCCATTGAATGAATGTCTGAAGATGGATTTGCCTGGAGGGGAATGTGGGGCTTTGAATAAAGTTCTATTGGGCAAATTAGAGAAAACAAATTAAATGTCCTGGATTATTGCTGAACTGAGGAGGAAGATTAATGATCCTGAGTGGTCCAATTCTTTCAACAGTAAAGACGTTATCTTTTTACAATAGACATGGGCAGGTATTTCAATTGACACAAATGGTTATCTCCTTATAAACTCCCCAGCACTGAAAGAAGCAAATTATGGTAGGCATAAAGCAGGGTTGTCAATTTACATTAAAGTGAAGAAATATATAATAATAAAAGACACAATAATAATTGAACGGAACTACATTATACAAAATATACTCTGGAATATGGTTCCCATTACTTTAATCAATATTTACATTCCACTGAGAACAAAGAAACAAAATAATATATTTCTATGGGCTAGTCTGCAGAAAGACTTAGATGTAATTGTTAATAAATGTCCAGGCTATAATCTCTTGATCGCTGGGGACTTTAATGCAAGAATGGCACAATTTGATTTAAAGGAACTTTTATTGGACGTGATAGATATAGATATAATGGGACCAAGGAAGAGGCAAGATTTACTCATCAATGAGCAGGGGAAAAAAATGATTGAATTAATTGAGGCGAATAAGTTATGGATATTGAATGGCAGATTAAATAGTGATTTTGAAGGAAAACTACCTATTTCTCATCCACTGGTCAGAGTACAATAGATTACATCCTTTGTAACATGGAGATGACAAAATTCACCACAGACCTTGATATTCAGATGAGATCAGAAAGTGGCCATCCTGCAGTCTGTCTAAAAATAGAGCTTGAATGGAAAATATCAATCTCTGAAGTTAATCCTGGGCCCCTAGTTGACTTAAGCTGCCTAGGGAAAAATAGATTGAAAAGAGATAAAATTAAGGGTGGTGAAGTTTATAAAGTTATACAGGAATTTAGTAACAAGATGGTGCAAGTAGAGTTTGGCCTTGAATATCCTGAACAATTGGAAGATCTTTTGAATCAATTAAATTTGGATATTAATAAAATTATATATGGAAACATTACAAATAATAATCAAATACCCCAGAGCTAGTTTGATGAGGAATGCAAAGTAGAAAAGGAAAAACTAAATAAACTCATAAAATGGACTAAATCATTTCCAACTAAAACTAACTTTCAAAATTTAAACAAAGTTAGGAAACAATATAATAAATGGCAAAATAATAAGAAAAGCCAGTATCAACAAAAACTTTGGCAGGAAATGTATAATGTAATCCAAAATAAAGATACACATTCTTTTTGGAATCTAGTGGCTAAAGGTGTAAAAGAATATAAGCCATCAATGTCTATACATTTTTTTTTAGTTGTTTAACCAGGAGTAGCACACTAAGCTGAAAGCTTTTTTACAGGAACGACCTGGGAGCACAGGGAAGTTATGTGACTTGCTCAGGGTCACACAGTATGCAAGTGGAAGCTGTGGGATTCAAACCCAGGTATGGTTTGCTGGATGTCACCAGATTTGCAGCTCAGAGCCTTAAACCACTGCACTATACTGCCTCCCTTATATATATCCCCACAAGAACTTTGGATAAAGCATTTAAAAACAATATTCACCAGAATGGAACTAGATGGTGCTGATGAGTCCTTAATACATAACTTAAGCTTAACTGTGAATAAAAATGTAATATTTTCTGAAGCAGAAGTAAATAGGGTAATTTTAAAACTTAAAAATAACGAAGCAGCAGAAGATGGAATACCATCAGAAATCTATAAAGAACATCTGGATTGTTGGAGACCCTTGTTAACCCATCATTTTAATCTGTGTATTAAATATAAATATATCCCGATTACATGGGTAAAAAACATTATAATTCCACTGCATAAAAAGGGGTTGGTTTATGATCCATCTAACTATTGCCCAATTAGCCTGCTGAATATAGTTTCTAAAATATTTGCAAGGCTTTTATTAGACAGATTGATAGATTGGGTGGAGAAAAATACCATCCTTTCTCCCACACAAGCTGGATTTAGACAAGGTTTCTCCACTATAGACAATATATTTGTATTTGCACATTTATTAAAGAAATATGTTCACTGGAGGAAAATGAAAATATATGTTCTGCTCGTAGACTTTTCATCCACCTTTGATTCCATAAATAGGCAAAAATTATGGACAATATTTTCAGAATTAGAGAGCGATAAATCTCTGTTGATTATGATCTGTCTCCTTCACTATGGAACCAGATCTTCTATAAGATTTGACAACAAAGGAAGTACAACAGAATATTTTAAGATACACAGAAGCATTATGCAGGGATGCTTATTAGCTTTGTTGTTTAACATCTATGTTAATGATCTCCTGTACTTTGATAAGGAAATCAAATTGGACTCTCCAACAATCAATAATAAACCTCTTTATTCATTAGCCTATGCTGATGATATTGTTTTGTTTGTCTTGTCAAAAATTGGACTGTAAAAGAAAACTGAAATGTTTTGAAGGAAGTGTGACTATTTGGAATTATCTATAAATTTAAATAAAACCAAAATAATTATATTCAGCACCCAAAGAAATTATAATTCACAGATTAAGTTCCTCCTCGGGGAAAGTAAGATTGAAATTGTGGATAATTATCTTTACTTAGGGGTAAAATTTACAAACTCAGCCAACTGGGTCTCTCACCAAAGGGATCAAAATCTGAAGGCAAAAATTACTGCAAGAGCATTACTGAAATTGAATTTAAAGTATGGGGGCAACTCTATTATTCCTGCTTTGAAGGCTGGCGAAGCTAAAATAAATCCTGTTATAACATATGGAGCTGAAGTTTGGAGACATCAAATAATAAAAGGGTCTGAAAATGTCCTCTCTTATTATTACAAGGCTTTACTGGGTGTTCCTAGCTCCACTGCAAATGCAATGGATAGAGCTGAGCTGGGAAGGATTCCAATTGAATCAATAATTGAGCTGATCTACTCTCCTATTGGCTGAGAATAATAAATAAATTTTATAAACTTCCCCATACATGTTTAAAAGAAAAAATTGAATGGTCAAGAGAGGACCATACATTAAAATGGTTAACAGCCCTGGATAAGTATCTCAGGAAAGTGAATATAATCTATTTATGGAAAGATTATAATAGAAATATTGATATTTCATTGCAATTTAGGACCTCAGTGGGGAAAAAATTATTTGAAAATGCGAGCAGATTAGACATACTGGCTCAGATATTCAAACTGCGCCATAAAAGTGCACAACAGCAGGAGCAAGTGCAAGTCCACTGCGCCCATGTGCAATAAGCATGATATTCAAACACTGCACAGGTCAGGATGCGCCTGCGGCACATGACTGAATATCGTGCCAACTGCACCATAGCGCAACCAGGGATGTGCAGTGGTGCAGTTCAGATGTGCAATAGCACAACCAAGGATGCTCAGTGGAGCAGGGCAGTAGCACAACAGCACAACCAGGGATGTGCAGGGACAGGATGCACAGGCGGACCACCCATGCTAGAGATGGGCAGAGGAGCACACAGCAGAACAGACATCGTCCCCCACACCACATGCACTGCACAACTGGGGAAGAGCTGGAATAACCACCAGCCCATGAATACCAGCAACAAACCCACAGCCGGGGCATGGTGTACCAGCACACCCCCTGGCAAGCTGTGACCGGCACACAAGGAGGTCAGGCCACCCCATGCCACACCATCCCACCAATGCAGAGCACACCCTGCACCATGATCCCCAGACACCCTGCCCAGGAGCAGTGCTCACCAGTGCAAGACACCCCACGCATGCCACCACCCCCACCATGACAATGCAACTCTGTGCACCACAGAACCATGCAAGGCAGCCCCACCATGAGCACCCTTCAGCGGGTGGCAGCAGACAGTGATGCAATGACTGCATACACAGTGCCACCACACACATCCCCCCGAGGTACAGCTGAGAGACTGACAATGTGTCGGCACATGAGGTACCCCACACGTGACCGGGCATGCCCCGGACCCCACCACAAGTGGCACAGCACCCTGCACACCCTCCCAAGGACACATCCTGACCCAGCACTGGTTACAACAGCCAGTGCAGACACCCACAGTGGTGCATGGAAGCATGCACCACACAGGATGCAACACAGTGCATGGACAAACACCCACCCATACCCACAGGCACACCAACACAGGGACACAGTAGCAGATCAACCAAGCCACTGGCATGTGGCCACAGCAGCCGTGTACACATGGCCAGCACCCCTCAATGGCACAGGTGTGCCAGCCACCCTGCACAGGCACCATGAAGCTGTACGCCACCAGCATGCGGCCAGAGCACAAGTGACAGACAGTGGAGCACATCCCCTGCAACAGACACAAGTGACAGCATGGAGGTGGGACAACAACAGCGGAGGCCACAGTGCCACCCGAGGCAGATGTGCACCATACCAGTGACAGGAGGCAACCCAGCATTGTGCTGGGTACAGTGGCTGTCCAGCATGGACAGCCACCACTGACATGCCAGCAGACCGTGCAGTTCACAGACATGCAAGGGTGTCAGCTGCACAGGCCATGGACGGTGTGACAGGGATGCCATGGACACAGTGCATGCACCATGGACCACTGCACACAGTCATCCAGTGCACAGGGAACAACACACAAACCACAGACAGTGACTGATAGCTATGCCCACACCATAGGTACTTCTCCTACAGACACACACACACGCCCGTGCCTGCACCACCCCTGACACCATACACCACTGCAGCTGAGCACCTGTAGCCCATTGCAAATCAGAGACCACCACAGTAGGCATAACAAAACAAATGTATATTTCTCAAAGGTACAAAACAACTGTTTACAGCTATATACATATGGGGGGTGAGGGCCACAAACCAGGTGGGGGTGGGTAAGGGGCAGGGGTGAACAAATGGGAGAGGGAAGAAGGGGTGTGATGGTGGGTCCAGGGGGGTAGGGTGTATCATGGGGCATGGAGGTCTTAGCGGTCGCCCCGCTCCTGTGGCACCTCCTGCTTCTCCGCCTCCGGACACCATGCTGGTCCAACCTCTGCAGTACCTCCAATGATGCCCTTGCAAGCTGGAGTAGCTCCTACATGGCCCTCTCCAGCCGTATCATCTGCCGTCCACCTAGGACAAGGGAGCAGAGTCAATAAGTGTGAATGTCCATCCCCCTGCAGCCCACCCATTGTGCATGGCATACAGCCTTGGGACATGCCGCTGTGATGGCGTGCGACCACCCATAGTGATCGTGTCCACATGAACTGCCTACCAGGTTCACACAGCCATGCAGATCACTGCACACACCCACCGCTCAAGTCCCGCACAGCACCACCGTGGCTGTACAGTGACATGGCTATGTGGTGCGAAGGCAGTGGCACAGCCATGTACCCGGTGCACACATGGACCACCAGTGATGCACACCCACACATGCAGTGCCACTGGACAGTGCTGACTGTACTGTATGGCATTCACATCACTAGTGTCAATGGATGGTGGCCATGCCCCACTGCCTGCCCTGCAACACAGCATGCACAGAATATCCTGGAAGAAAGGCACTCACCATCATCGGCCTGATCCTGGTGCTGTAGTCCTCTTCCACCGTCTTCCCATGGCTGTTGAACATCTCCACCACCCACGCCTCGGTGTCGGTCCAGTCTGGCTCGATGCCGCTCATCAGGGCCTAGGGTGCATAAATGGAGAGGGGATTATTAGTACAATCCAGTATCAAAGACCCCCCCACCCCCAGGTGTGTGCGATCCCGCTCAGCCTAGCCATGCCACAACACCCCACAAAACCACCTCCACCACCAACACCACCAACACCACTGCCCACACTGGACGGCCCACCCCCCCATGTGGTGGACACATGCCCACCTCGATACCCTACTGATGCAACCAGTGTATGGATGGGGCACCTACCTGGTCATGGCACTGCACCTCTCCTGGCACGTGCCCGCAGGTGGGCAAGCCTGTCCGGGTCCCTGTGCTGGAGGTCCCCATATCGGTGGCAACACTGCTCAGCCATGCAGCCGATTCCTGTGGCGTCCTCCAGTGTCACCGCCACCTCCTCCCATACTGCACTCCTGGCCCTGTCCAGGGATGCATCTCCAAAAAGTGCCCCAGCATGGGGCTCTATTATGGCCACCAAATTGACCAGCTTCACTTGGCTCCAAACAGCATCCCTCCTTCTTGCCATCTCTGAAGCTGGTTGGAGTCAAAATGATGCTTGGTAGCGCAGTCTGCCATGTGCAGATGCTGCGCAGTTCAGCGCTGCCATTCCCTATCTCACTGTCACCGAACAGCACGATAGTGGTGCACCCATGCGGACGCATGGTGCCTGGGGGGCAAAGTTCAGCCACAGGGTCAAGGGTCTCTCACGCATGGACCGCCACAGCGTGATTGGTACTCACTGCATGTAGCACAATTGGGTGCCTGTGCGAGATGCCCTGTAGTGGCCTACCACGCTGTGGCTCCACAGCGCCTACGGCGCCACAGTGCAAGAGCACCATACATGTGAACAGCGCAGTAGTGCCACTGGCACAATGGTGGCCATGCCCTGCACTGCCTCCCATGCACAGAATGTCAGCAGCGTGGCAGGCGTCAGCGTCAGCACCCCAGGCATGTGCCATTCGGTGCCCACTGTGCACATCGCAGAACTGCACCCTTGCCTGAGCACGTTCAACACAATTGTGCAAGGCGCAACAGCACTATATTCAGCCGGCATATGCAAATCAGCTCATCAGCGATTCAATGGCACAGATACTGCATTAGCATCCACATAAAATTGCACCACTCCTCATTTGCATGCATTGCGCTATATAAATGCGACATTGGGCTGCAGAGGCCATAGTCTGGAATTGCAGTCTATTGTGGTGAGTTGCATGCTGTTTGGGAGTGTGGACTGTGGTGTGTGGGAGATGCATGGGACTGCACAGTCAGAGGTAACACCTGTCATTCCCACAGGATCAATGATGAGCAATCGTGAGGCAGAGGAGGAGGAACAGAGACGTGGAAGGAAAAGGAGGTCAAACTTCACCAAGGCAGAAACAGATGCCCTGTTTGAGGCCTACCTTGACCAGGAGCCGCTGCTCAGTGGACAGCGGGGAACAACACAGGCCCGTGCTGCTGCATGGGGAGAGGTGGCGTGTGCCATCAACTAGCATGGCAGCCACCAGCGGTCCGTGCAGGAGAGCAAGAAGCAGGTGGGCATGGACAGGATAAGGATTAAGGAAAAGGTGGCTGCCATCAGGGCAGCACGGGCTGCGACCGGTGGGGGACAGCCGGCTGTGCGACGCCTGACCCCACAGGAAGAGTGGGTTGCTGGCAGCATGCATCGTTGTGCCATCAAGGGTGTTCCAGGTGGTGGATTCCAGATGGGTGGTAGCCCATCACTGCATGGTAGGTCCTGATCTGTCACTGTGGGGGAGCATGCCACAGGGTAGGGCAGATACATTAATGCTACTGTGTTCCCTTACAGCTCCTGAGCGTCTACATGGGTCAGCGGTGGTGGGCTCATCCACTGAGGGCGATACCCTGGACACAGAGGAGGGCCCATCCACCTTCACAGGTGTCTGAGGGTCAGGACAATAGTGGGCCCGCCTGGCTGTCCGGACTGATGTTGGTGGAGCAGGTGCAAAGGAGACCCTGCCCGTGTCCCAGCGTGCCAGCGTCCATGGATGCCAGCATGCTGAGACTCGGACTGGTGCCAGATCTGTCACTGATGATGATGGAGTTCACATCATAGACAGTGATATGTGTGGGCCGCAGGATGGCCGCACAGCAGGTTACAGCATGGGCATAGCTGTGGGTGGTGCCACCGTGGAGGCCTGCGTGACATCACTGTCCCAGCATATGCCTGTCTGCACCAGTGGGGCAGCACTAGTGTGCGTCCAGGACAGTGGGGCTGTTGCAGCCACTGCTGCTGCACCATTGAGCCCTGGAGAGCGGCAGCCAGAAGTGCAGTGTCAGCAGTCGGCCAATGGCCATGGGGGGATAGTGTCGGGGGCGGTGTCAGTGCACCACCTGTGGACATGCCCAGGCATGGCCATGGTGTGCAGCGCCCAACCTCAAGGGGTGCTGCCCATCACGGCCATGAACACCGTGAGGGACAGCATGCCGATTAGGCGGATGACCTCTTAGATGAGCACACCCGCATACTCCATGATTCAGTGGATCAGCAGTTGCGGCTTGTGACAGCGGTGGATGCACTCAGTGCGGTCCTGCGCCAGGCAGAGGAGCGGCGCAACAGGGACACCTGTCTGCTCCTGGCAGGGATGGATCGGCTGTGGGAGGATGTGACCGCCGCCATTGACAGGCAGACACAGGCAATCACAGCTGTCATGGCCACAATGGGCACACAGTTATTTGCCCATGCGTCACAGACAGTGCAATGTCCACCCCGTTCATGGCGTCATGCGACACTCTCCTTGTCGACACCGGGTTCAGTTGTGGGCATCCCGAGCATGCCTGGCGCAGGCATGTTCGGTGAGCTGCAGACCCCTGCTCGAGAACAGTTACGTTCATGCATCAGAACCCCTGGGAGACCATCGGTGCCACCTTATGAGGCCATTGGTCAGCCTGTCATTGCTGGCGGATCTCAGCGGGGCCGCCCACACATCTGTGGCGGCCGTGGCACTGTGCCATGTGACTGACCTGTCTCCCACCATGGCTACTGTCTGATGCTGCCCTGTGTGCAGTGTGTTGTTCAATGTGCAATGCACGGGTGGGGTACCCAGCCCTGCACACACACACACACACACACACACATATTCCATCTGCACACCCTCCCAGCTGCTGGCCACTTCGGCGTGTGCATGATGATGCCTGCATTGCGCTGTCCGCCACTGTGCAATGGTGCCCAGCATCTGACACAAGCACAATGACAGGCACTGGGCGTGGTGGTCTGTGGACGTGTGTGTGGCTAGGGGTGGTGGTTGGGGCCAGCATGCCTCCTACCCTTTGTGCATGTCTTGTGGGGTGGGTGTGTGTGTGGGTGTGTGGGGTGTGTGTGTGTGTGACCGCATGCCATGTTAGACCTTGCCCATCCCTGATGGCATGTGCGGTTCCATGCTCAGCCAATTCCCTTTACAACATGCACCCCTGGGGTTTGTCCATGCATGTTTGTGGGTTGTGCCCTTGCCATTGGTGGTTGCACATGGCCCCATGACTTACCTGGGTTGGTTGAAGTGCTCCTCTGTGATGGTGTCCCAGTGCAGCTGCGCCATCCGGATCAGTCCAGGGTCCCTTCGACCAAAGGGGGGCTGCCCATCACCATCTGCACCAGCGTCCTCATCGTCCCCATTGCTGTCCCCCTCTTCAACCTGTACAGCTATCCCACAGTCATTGGCCATGTTGTGCAGGGTGCAACAGGCCAGGAATAGCCCACAGGCCTTTGAGGGGCTGTACTGTAGGGCACTGCCAGACGTGTCCAGGCAATGGAAACGTGCCTTCAGTATCCCGAACACCCACTCTATGACATTGCGTGTGGTGGCATGTGCCTCATTGTAACGTTGCTGAGATGGGGTTGCAGGCCGCCGGTATGGTGTGAGCAGCCAGGGACGGAGTGGGTATCCACTGTCACCTGTGTGTAGAGGGTGGACATTAGTTTGGTGATCAGCATCGCCCTGCCATGGGCTATCTAGGCCAGTATTCATGTCACCTCTGACTATGCCCCTCCCAAGATCCATGTCTTTCTTTGTGATTTGCATACTCACCCACTAGGTGGCCAGTGGGGATGTCCCCACTCTCAAACCTGTGGTACAGTGCAGACTGGTGCCAGATGAAGACATCATGTGCTCCCCCAGGGTGCATGGCACAGACATTGGTTATGCGCCCCCTAGCATCGCACACCACCTGGCAGTTGATGCTTTCATAGCCCTTCCGATTTATGTATGCTGCACCTTCGGGGCCAGGTGGCGTGCAGATGGCCACATGGGTGCAGTCAATGCTGTGGAACTCTTATATGTGTGCTGTGCGCTCTGCTGGTGTGCTGGGGAAATGGATGTACTCCACAGCATGTGGCAGCAGTGAGCTGAGGAATTGTGTGAGTAGGCATGACGCGGCCAACTGGGTTATGCCTGTTTTGTCCCCTGCTGGTCTCTGGAAGGTACCCGTGGCAAGCAGGCACATGACAGCTGTCACTTTTGTCTCCACTGACAGAGCATGGCTCCGTCGTGTGGGTGCCTGCATCACATCACTGCACAGCTCACAGAGCTGCCTCAGGATCGCCTGGTTCAGGCTGTACCGGCCCATTATCTCGGTGTCACTGTACAGCTCGAAGCTGGTGCGGGCTCGGTACTGGCTGTTGGGGGCATACCGGCGATGGGCCCTTCCACGGCCGTGCCTCCCTGCTGCCTGCCTTCTCACACCCCTCATTACTGCCTCCATCTGAATAGTGGCACTGGCCATGTCCCTGGCTTGTGTTACCCCCCTGGCATCTGTATTCCCTTTCCCCCTGCTGTCCTTTCTGCTACTCCCCCTGCACCAGGAACACCCCCCAGAATTGGATGTCCTGCCCACTGTCAGTGCCCTCAGTCCAATGTGGCACTTCCCCTTTCCTCCTGCACAGTGGCACAGGCTCCCCACTCCTTTCCTGTTCCTGGTGGTTTCCAGGTGCTCTGTCCTGCTCCTGCCCTGTCCTGCTCACTGCTACTGTGTGCCTGGTTGCTGTCAGCTCGCTCCCAAATCTGGCTTTCCTGTAGCGTTCTTGCACCTCTCTCTTGGTCCTTTTTATTTTGGATCATTTCCGCTATCGCGTAACTTCCATTTGCTCCCCTATTGCACATGGCGCATGCTACTGAATATCGCACTGCACCATTTATTCATGGTTCCTCCCCCTTCAGTTTCACATGCATTCATTACCATTGCGCTCTTGTGCATTGCGATTTGGGGGGGTGCAGCTGCCTCCTGCTGAATATCACACAATGGCGCATTTTCGGACTTGCGCTGGCACATCCCTGTTGCGCACGGTGCAACCCTTTTGAATATCTGGGCCACTGTATGTAAAATAAGAGATAAAAAACACTAGGAATGGTTTAGATTTAATAAAATGAGTCACTGCTTGGAGGACTACTTAACATTACCGACTGCACCATGTGAGATGAAATTAATCACTTCGACCAGGTTTGAATTAATAAAATCTAAATATATATATTATAATAATACTGATGTACTAAATGATAATTTAAGCAAAATGAGCTGACAGTGTAGATGTAATAAGGGACATCAGGAATCACTTACACATATTATCAATATATGTTCGCATTATACTAAGCCTAGGAACAATTTTCTATTGAACTTTTTTGAAAATATACACAAACAGTAATTATGATAATGTCTTTATACACCTTCACCCTAGAAACCTGGCTGTTGCCTCTATGATAACCAAATTCATCTCCTCAGTTGTTAAAATTAAGAAAAAATATTACAGAGCTCAGAAAAATAAGCCAGTTCAGCTACTTGATCTACCTCCCTGCTAGCTGATGAGTATAGATTGCTTTTCGTTCCATGTTCCCTTTTGTTGACTGCTTGCATCAAAATGTATTCAATCATGGAACTAAATATTCAGTGGCAGATTAAGCTCAGGATCTTCATATTGTATTAGAATGGATAGTTTTCATGCTAATGAAATGAAAGAAAAAGTGAAAATATTGTGCAATAATATTCCACTTTATAAATGGTTCATATTCATACTGTGCATAAATTATGTATGATTTATGTGTATGTATATCTATGTTTTTATATATTTTGTAATAAGGCTGATTTTAAAATTGTCTTGACTTTGTCTGCGAATCACAGCAAAGTTGATCAATGAAAAACTGGAAACTGGAAAACTGGAAGTCCCCCACCTACAGCAGCTCCCCCTTTTCTGCCATCTTGCCAATGGCTTCCACCAGTATCTTATCTAATTCCTCCCCCTATGCTGGAGGTATGTAGATCACTCCAGTGTGCATAGTGGCTCCATTCTCTGTCTTCAGGGTGACCCACAGTACTTCTGCCTTCCCCTGCATTCCCTGTATCTCCATTGCTTTTATGATTTCCCTCACATAAAGTACCACACCCCTTCGTTTCCTTCCCACCCAGTCCTTCCTGAACAGAGTATAGCCTGATATATACATTCTTATACTGCATGTCACTACATAAAGGAACACTGTCAGCCACTTTTGCATCATATTATTTCTAGCTGATAATGTACATTTTATGATTCCTTACCGTCTCTAAAATTCATTGATGATGCTTTTCTTTTATCTGCTTCTTTTCTAAACAGAACCGAAATACATGCTAATGGTGTAATTATATCCAAACTTGTTTTGTTTCAAATCTTTGATTTATTGTTCTTGTATACTTCCTGAACATTAGAAACACCCCAAAATAGTGCAGTCACTCATGAAGCAATAATCTCATCTTCTCCTCCCATTGCATCATAAATGTCTAGACTCTGTTAAGGGATTTCCAAGTCCATGAAAGATTTAATGGGTGTTGCTCAAAAAATATAAACATGTTTGTGTGTGATAACACCAGTATGGTGGGTAGTCTGTTTTTCACTTTTTAAAAGAAAAAATTAATCAGAATCAAACTACCACCTACATCAGCAATCTCAACAGGATGTGACCACTCATAATGTGTGTTCTTTAAACTAAAGACACTTTGCGGCCTAAGGAGTTAACAGTGTACCTTAAGCAAAAGATGAAGACTTTACAAAGATAGGCAATTTTAAATTGCTTTTGTGGCATAAGTCCCCAGAAAATCGATTACATATAGTGATGCAGTGGGCACAGTACTGTACTTAGCATGCTTTGCCATAATTGCATCTGTTTTGGCATCATAGTCATCTGATCGATGATTCAGATACTGAGTTCCCCCTTTCTGTGAGTTTCTGATGGACCTCTGCTGCACTGTTCTCATCATCTTCCATTATTAGCTGATCCACAATTTGGGAAACATCACTGCAAATGACATTAATACACATTAGTTGATAAAATGTTTGTCACTTCATTAAATCTTTAACATAGAAGAAGAAGAAGAATCAGCATTTATATAGCGCTTTTCATACACAGTATCCCAAAGCACTTTACAAGCAATGCTAGACTGGTAGTGAAGTGACTGAATGTGTGGTGGTGGCCATATCACACATCATCATCCACACACAGACTAGATAATTGCATGAACTGGTTTATGGGAAGGGGAATATTGGCCAGGACACCGGGAATGTTCCCTGCTCTTTACAAAGAGTACCCTGGGTTCTTTTACTTCCACCTGGATACCCACCAGGACAACACCAGGATGGGCAGATGGGACCTCAGTTTAATGTCTCATCCGAAGGATGGCACACCCCAGCAGTACAGCAACCCCCAATACTGCACTCAGATGCCAGCGATTTTTAGGTGCAAGTCTATCCCGGTGTGGGATGAGAACCCACAACCTTCTGGTCCAGAGGCGGATGTGCTACCAACTGAGCCACGCTGACACCTACAGCAGAAGCTCAGAACTCTGCAGAAATGTGTGCCTGCATGTTCCAAAGGTTTCCTGTGAATTTAAAACTGTAAATTTCACATTCATTGCTATGTATTTTTGAATCAAGGTGACAGAAGCAACACCAGAGCATCTCACTGCCTTATAGTGTAGTGTGGCTTGCTCAAGGCCACAAAGGCAGCACTGGACCATCTCACTGCCTTGTAGTGTAGTGCAGTGTAGTGTAGCTTGTCCAAAGTCTCAGAGGCAGCACTGGACCATCTCACTGCCTTGTAGTGTAGTGTAGTGTAGCTTATTCAAGGCCACAAAGGCAGCACTGGACCATCTCACTGCCTTGTAGTGTAGTGCAGTGTAGTGTAGTGTAGCTTGTTAAAAGTCTCAGAGGCAGCACTGGACTATCTCACTGCCTTGTAGTGTAATGTGGCTTCTTCAAGGACACAAAGGCAGCACCGGACGATCTCACTTTCTTGTAGTGTAGTGTGGCTTGCTCAAGGCCAATGAGACCGCACTGGATCATCTCACTGCATTGCTTATAGTACATCTGGTTTCAAAGTTGCCCACGTAGTGCACACTGTCACCTTGTGTGGATGTTCACTGCATGGTGAAATGTGACTGAAGATGGCAGAAAGAGAAATCATGATTTCAGAGTCTGCAAGGCAATTCTGTATGTCTAGCAGCGGAATACCATTGCTATGCATTTCACAAACAGCATTGCTATGTCTCTTATCCAGCTTCTTGGTCATAGTACTACTTTAAAGGTAGTGGTTTCTTGATCTGAAAATCTCATGCAAATGATGTGGCCCCTTGCTACAAAACTGCACAGTATTTATATGATACAGGGACAGGTACAGTAGGCATGGCCATGAACTGTGATGAATCACAAGCTGGGGATTAAGGAGCAAACAAATCAAATGTTGGGGAGTAGGGAAGCATAATGTAAATGTGAAAAGTGAGCAGTGTTAGCCAATTTGCTCCTGAATGATGGCTGTCTTGAAAGTTCCTTATTCCCATCTCCAGACTACATCTCACCAGCTCCCTTCTCCTGCCCCTCTTTGATTATGGCTCTGTTGTCTATCCCCCAACACATCCCCCCCTTTTCTCCAAACTCAAGACTACATACAATAATATTGCATGCTTTGTGATCAGCCTCCCCTGGATGACCCATCACCATACCCTCTATGCTTCCCTCAACTGGCTCACCCTTGAAGGCAGGTTCCAACTTAAAATGCTTTCTTTCCTACACAAAGTTCACTGTAACCTGCTACCGTTCAGTGTTAATTCCCTTTCCCCCTTATCAGTTCCCAAATGCAGTACAAGAGGGGCCACCTGTCATATCTTTGACACCCCTTTTTACCACACCAAGCATGCACAGAACTCCATCACATACAAGGGCCCTAAGTTTTACAATAAACTGCCCCCTGAACTTCAGGTCTGTATTTCAATTGGCTCATTCACCTCCTCCCTCAAGGAACACCTCCTCCAATTCTCAACATGTGCCTGCCCCACTAGGCAACCCCCCTGAATGTCCACCAACCCTTGAGTTACCTTAGAGTTTATTTGTATCTGTTTATTGGCTCTTTTGTTGTGTGCTCTGTATTTTGTTTTTTCTAATCTTGATGATCCAGTCATATACACTGTTCCTATTGTAAATACAGTAAAAGTTTGCAAATTTTGTTCTACCTTTTTCTCTATATTATCAATTTTCTGTACCACTGGACATTTGTGAAAATTGTTATTTTTGCTCACGTACATTCCAGTATGAAAATAAAAATTGAATGGAATTGAATTGAAAGTCAGAAAACAGTATATAAGGGGGGCTTTGTTGAGCTTGAAAAATGTGATTACAGACATCAGACTGAAAGGCAATACTCTGTATCTCTGTATATTGGACAGAAGATGACTACTAGATTCAAAACTGCAAACTTTCATGGGACCCAAATGTAACCAGACCTGACAGGAAGACAAGAGTGGTAACACAACTGAAGAGCAACATACCAGTAAGCAGAAAGAGAGGGGGAAAGAAACATGCCACACCACCAGTAAAATGCTGAATTTTCAGAAAGAAGACAAAGAATTACACAGTAAAACAATATTCTTTTATATTATTGATTTGAATAATAGTTATTCCAATAGCTCTCAATTGCTTTGAAATTCGCATAGCACTAAGAGTATGACACATACATTTACCCTTGCTCACCAAATACTTACTGAGGTTCATTGTAATGGTAATGCTATTTATGTACATACAAACTACCAAAACTACCAAAAATTGTAACCAAGTTGACATAAACTGTCCTTAACACTAAGCATTCAGTATGTTGCCCGCTATTTTTAAAAGTGTTATTCTTTTAAACATACACTATCATCCCCCTTAGGCCTCAAAGAGTCCCTAATTTAAAAAACACATGCTATGACTGTTTACATTCTGCAGAGACTACTGATGTAGCTGGCAGTTGGATTCTGATTATTTTTTGCTTTTAACCTTTTAACTGCTGGTCACTTTTAGTAATTTTGACCCCCTGCTGCTGGCGATTTTGCCTAAATTTGGACCCTAAAAGTACAGCCTTATATATTTTTTTGTGTATGAGATATCCTAATGACATTTTCTGTGTATGATGCTAGGGTGCATAGCTACACACAGTACTAATTTAGTTTCTCCATTGTTTAATGGTAAGTGAATAACCTAATCTTGCATAGTTAGCTAAAATAAAACTATTTTCGAAAATGTTTTTTTGTGTCCTATTCACATGTCATGAGCCAAAGGTTGAAAATAAAAGCTAACAGAAGGTCACATAAAGGTTTATTTAAAAGTCTGGAAGTTATTTAATGACATAAGGGCAATATTTCCCTGATAGGTATTTATTTTGGTACCTCGCTACATCACTGTAGTTTGTGTATTTATGGAAAAAATCAGTCGAATTTTGAAATTATTTCATATGCTGAAACAGCACTGAAAGTGTCAAGGGCAGAGGCAGACAAAACAATGAAAAATGCAAGGCAACTGTATGTTGTAGGTGTGGACAGCTGTAAGGGCAGTAAAGGCACTGAATATGATAATAATGTCAGTCAAATTATTTTTTTTGACTGTCCTGAACTGTTATTCTTCGCATTATTCTGAAGTCGAAGAAGATTCTTTGTCCAGGACTCCATAATCTTTCACTGTGTGGGATAATTTGAAATACCTTCCAACACAAAGTGGAACATTGCAGTTAGGAAAATAGTAATGACTCTCAGATGCTCCGCCACATGGTCCTCTTTCACATTTATATCTGCTGGCTGTCAGGGCATATGAGGCCTTGGCTGAGCAAACCCTGCAAAGTCTGGTTGGATTCTTCTTTTTTGGCATAGAAGAGATTTTAGCAGGGAAGTGTCTACCAGTAAAGTGAACCTCTGTCTCTGCACTCAACACATATCTTACATTTGCAGTACTATTGCACAGGTAAGCTCCTGCAGGCTGTTCTATAAACTTTGCAACATACTGATAGTGAGTGCCTTTACCACCCTTACGCTTGTAGATAACAAATGAGTTGAAGGGTGAGATATCAACTAAGTAGAAAAACATTTTTTTGTACTATTTTCTTGTTTTTCTGACACATGCATAGTTTTTTAGCATCTGGTCACTAACATCCACTCCTCCCATCTTACTATTGTACTGCAGTACCGCATCTGGTTTGATCTTTGGGGTTCCATCATGCTTGTTGCCACACAATGCCATGGCCCCCTGATGTACAGTGGTCAACATGTATACAGTCTGAGTTTTCTTGGGCCTTGCACGCCATGTGATGGCTCTTATTTTTGGGACAGTCCTCTGCAACTAGAGAACTACTATCTCCTACATCCAACTGTGCCTCTCAAAACTGTTGTGGTAGTCCTAATCGGGCTTTGTTGATAGTTCCACAGAACTCGGTTTTGAGGTCCTGTAAGTGTTGAACAAGCTTGTGGCTAGAGTAGAACCTGTCTGTGAACAGTATATACCCCTGACCGGCAAGTTCACCCAATACCTTAATTACAATATCATGTGTTGTTTGCCCTGTCATTGTAGTCGATGCATCATTCCTGACCTCTGCTGTTACTTCGAGATTATTGCAAGCAAGTGTATAAGCATTTTATTAAAAATTCTCTTCAGCACTGTGTGTGATAGTCTGGTCAACTGTAACATTTTGTACAACATTTTTACCAGTGTACACAATGAAATTCCATACATACCCTCCCATCCCACCATCATCTGAATAGCTTTCACACAATTCATATGTTTTTATGCCAAATCTTGACCATTTCAAGGGCTTATATTGTCTGGATCCTAGACGTCCTTTGAAAAGTAGAAGCGATTCACCAATGCTAATGTATCGGTCAGGGGTATTTGCTGTCACAAACTTGTTCTGTAAGAATTCTAATACACTTCATATTTTCCTTCGCTTGTCTGGTGATTCAATGCATAAATCATTATCAACAAAATGTAGGAACTTTAGAATGTTCAAGAACCTGTCCCTGCTCATAAGTGAGTGTACAATAGGTGTGACGAGAAATGGGTTAGTGGACCAGTAATCTGACAGTTGTGGTTTTTTCAACAACCCAGTCAACAAGAATATGCCTAAGAAGACATTCATTTCTGAGGAAGAAACTGGTTTCCAGGAAGAAGTATGTGAGAATTCAGACTGAGTTTCACTACTCAGAAATTGTTCAGCATATCTGTTAGTTTCTGTACAGATTAGTTTTTTAGTACCATCACTACCATCAAGCTCTGTCTCTGAGAAGAATATTTTAAAACACTCAAGCAGTGATGGGTGTTCAGTCAGAGAGACAGTAATGCCAGGGACTCCTGTGAACTTGAAAGGTTCTACCTGCTGTTCACTTTCATGCCATATAATTTCAGACGTAGTTCTCCAGTTTACTCCAGTAGCATTTGTTGCGAGATTTCGCTGGGCTTGTCCACTGACTCTGCCTCTTCCATGGCCTCTTCGTGTACCCCACATACTTGCTATACCCTTAGACTTGTTGTATCCTATTTCTAGCCCCCTCCTCTCTTCTGATGCTGATTCTCCATTGCTTGATGATTCCTGTACCCATTCAGTCCCTGAGCTTAGTTTCTTTTCACTGTCTGTGATTTCTTCCATTCAGTTTGCATGTCAAGGTCTGATTCAGACGCTTGCACTGTGATTTGTTCTACGTCAATAGATGTTACTGGCCTGCTCTCAAATGCCATTTCTGGATCTGTAACATATGCAGTGGCTTGTCTGCTTTCATTACTTTGCCTGCCATTACCACTTGTACTGTCATCATAACCTTTCATCACCCTGCCTCTACCCCTTACCGCATTGTGCACTTTGTCAACTTTATTTGCCCTGCCTTGACAAATTACATCTGTAATGACTGAGTTATTTTTATCTTCCCTGCCTTGTCCTGTTACCCTTGGGGTGGCTGCTTTTGCCTGCCCTCTTCCCATTACAGTTGTAGTAACTTCATTATTTGCATTTGGTCTGTCTCTTCCTGTTATCCTTTGGGTGCATTCATTTGATCTGCCTGTACCCCATGTACTGCTGTTGAATGTTTTTTTACTGTTTGCCCTGCCTCACCCAGTTGTACTTGAGATTCTGGTATTGTATTTAGAAAATAGGCTGTGGTCTGGTACCCCAATTTCACTGTCTGAGTCTGATGAGTCAGAATCACTACTTGTGACTCCAGATGAGTCACTGTCCACAAATATTTCATGGAAAGCATGACTCACAGTGAACCATTTTCTTGACATGGTAGGCCCAATTTCACAGGTCTCACAATCAAACACTAAATGTTATTTGTTAGTTTTAGTGTTACACGGCCTCAGTATTTATTCTACTTTTTGTTGAAGTACTGGAAGGGAAATAAGATATTGATACAGTCAGAGGACAATGACTGTTTACTCTGTTGTGCTTGCAGCTGAGTGCTGGCAGAATAAAAGAGACTGTTCTTTTTTTTTCACAGTGCCTCAATATTTATGGAACAACCACATCAGGGACACTATCAGTTCGTTCAGCAGAGATTTCTCTTTACCAGCACTTCTGTGTAATACAATTTGAAGAAATGCAAGTAATATGGAGAGATTTCTCTCAGACAGTACAGATTCCTGTCAGGCTACAGACAAGCACAATGATCCACTTGGTGCTATGTACTGAATGCTGACAGTATGAAATGCAGTCTTAGTCTGGGGATAATCAATAAAATCTGACTAGTTTTGCAAGAAAATATTTTTATGATCTCTTTACAAGCACTTCTGTGTAATACTAGTTCAAGAAATGTAAGGCACAACCACATTAGGGACACTATCAGTTCAGTCAGCAGAGATTTCTCTTTACAAGCACTTCTATGTAATACAATTTGAAGAAATGCAAATAATATGAAGAGACTTTTCTCAGACAGCACTGTCCTGTCCTGTCAGACTGCACACTGCTCCACATGCTGCTGTCTACTGAATGCTGACAATATGAAATGCAGCCTTAGTCTAGGGATAATCAATAAAATCTGACTAGATTTGCAAGAAAATATTTTTTATGATCTCTTTACAAGCACCTCTGTGTAATACTAGTTCAAGAAATGCAAGTAATATGAAGATATTTTTCTCAGAGAGCACAGAGTCCTGTCAGACTGCACACTGCTCCACATGGTGCTGTCTACTGAAGGCTGACAGTATGAAATGCAGCCTTAGTCTAGGGTCAATCAATAAAATCTGTCTAGATTTGCAAGAAAATATTTTTTATGATCTCTTCATAAGCACCTCTGTGTGATACTAGTTCAAGAAATCCAAGTAATATGAAGAGATTTTTCTCACACAGCACTGTCCTGTCCTGTCAGACTGCACACTGCTACATGTGGTGCTGTTTACTGAATGCTATCAGCTTTAGTGAGTGTGGAAGCATTGAAAGCTGTCAGGAAATACACTAAAATATTTTTTTAGATCCACTTCAGTTTATTTTGTTTTAAAAAAATGCCCTAATATGTACTGGATTGAAGTCTGATTATATTTCAGTCTGACTATCGACAAGAACCGAGTGCTCCTTGCTGTCCTGTCTAAAGACAGCTTACAGGACAAAAGAAAGCCACTTTCTGCTCTTCAGGAGTTAAATTGGTGAACACACACTGCAAACAGCATTTATTTCAATTTTTTATTGCCCAACAAGAGTAGAGAAATCACTTTGGAAGTGAAAAGAACTGCCGCATGGACCTCTGAATTACAGCTTTTCTCATAGCTCCTCTCAGAAGTGAATCATGCCAAAGAGTAAAATGACAGCTGACAACCTACACCCTTTGCAGACATCACTGCAAAAGCTAGGTTGTATGACACATGTCCACATGTCATTCCTTTGTTAGATCACATGTGGCCATGTGTCACACAATAGCTGTCATTAGAAAATTTCACCCAGGGAGCCCAGAAAAAGAAGATTCCTACTGCAGCTGAGTATACTCGGCACCCGCATTAGTGTTACAGTGGAAGTGCCAGGAGTATACCCGGCACCCACTCATAAAGGGTTAAAAAGTGAAAAACAGACTGCCCACTATACTGGTGTTACCACACATAAACATGTTGTTTACATTCCTTGATCAACTCCCACTGCATCTTTCCTGGACATTGGAACACCCCTAACACAGTCTATTCACTAACTATGCATTGAGAGTTGAGGAGACTATTGCATCACTTAGCAGTGTCAGTGGCTCAGAGGGTAGCACACTGGCCTCTGAGGCAGGAAGATCAGAAGGTTGTGGATTCTAGCCCAACACTGGGAACTTGGGATAAATCCCAGTACTGACACTGTAGTGCATCATGGGGGGGTGCTGCACTTCTGAGGTGCTGTTTTTCAGATGAGATGTTAAACCGAGGTCCTGTCTGTCTGTTTTGGTGGTTGTTCAGGTGAACGTTAAAGATCCCATGGCACTCCTCAAAAAGAGTAGGGGAGGTTTTTACTGAAAGAAATCATACATCACATGAGGACACACATTACATTATGAGTCGTTCTCTGGTATGGCTGGGCCATGCAGTGTCCTAGTTGAATGTGTATTTTCAAGAAAGCACATTAAAAAATTTTTTGTATTAAAAATCTTAATTTCCATTGAAATAAATAATGTGGACAGTATAAGGAGAACTGAAGTTTCATTAACTGTTTTATCAATAAAAAACTTAAAAAAAAATGTTGTCATTTCTTTGTGCTTCAGTGTGACATCCAGACACATCATTTTTGTTTGCTGAATAACACCTAAACTGTTTCCCTATTCAGAACCACTGACACACCAGTTAAAAGACAGCATCTCAAAGTGTAAATAAATTCTGTTTTGATTTAATTAATTCTATGTTTTATTAATGATATGTTTAATTGAAAAAGTATATATCACAAGTTACATGCTCTGTCCCTTGTGTAACCTGCAATACAAAGTTAATGATTTCCATATAAAAAAGGGGAATCTGGTTTTTCTTTCCCATGTTTTTGTTTAAATCAATGTCAGATTTCAGAAAATCACTTTAAAATGATTTTTTTTTCTTTTTTTTTCTCAGAAAACTTGTTTCTCTGACACGTGCTTCTGGTTCAGTCCAAACAAAACCTTCGCTCATCTTGCCCATTTGTGCCCCTTCCCAACTGTCCTGAAACTCGTCATCACATGCATACAAAATACCAATGGTGACGAGGTAAAGCCATTAAATAAATCAATCACTGGTGGGATGATCTTTGATAGTGAGAGGATCATCCGACCGGAGAAGTCCAACACGGAGCTCAGACTAACACGCGAGACAAATAGAGCTAAACAGCTGAAAAAATAAAAAAAAATTGTTTAAAAGGCAATCACTGTAAAATCAGTGCATTGCCGTTGCATAATAATAATAGTTATATAGTGAAATCTATCACTTTAGCAAATGTATTTATTTTAGTTTCTGTGAAAGAAACAGTTCATTGCACAATGTCCCAGGAAATGGCTTCAATTAAGGTTTTGCAGATGGCATCACTGAACAATCCAACAACACCACTTGGTATGTAATGTGCTGACCTTAACATGTTTTGCCTCTGTCTAAACTTAAATTTCTGTGACATGGTCTGTAATGTATTTAGAGTTCTTTTTGTGTTTTATTTTGGACTTTGTAAAACTTGTTATTGATTTTCTTTTGTTTAGCCTCGCTCGTTACACCCTGAGCATTGCAGTTGATCTCAGTGAAGACCGATGGAGTTTTCCCAAATGGCTATTTTTTTTTATTTCTGTGCCCAGATGTGAATGCAAACTATGCTTATTTTTTAACACAAAATTGGTAAGCAAAGTGCTGGGCTTGTGCCAACTGCTTATCTTGCCAAATGCTGAACTCTGGATCAGACTGTGTAATCAAAAAGAGTCCTCCAAACTGATGTGCCCCAAGTAGCTGTTTTTACATTTCGATCATATTGCAATGAAAAAAATTAGCATGCCATATGTGATATCCCTTTACTATGCTGTGCCCAACGATTTTCTTGGCCCACTGAATTTCTGAACAGAACCATTCAAGGTTAGTATTGAGTGAGCGTTTTGTTTGACTCACTCCTTTTGTTCTTTGCCATGTGTCCCATGCTAACATCTGTGCGCAATTCCTAGGCCCCCGATTTTCTGAACAAACTTCCCTGCACAAAAATTAGGTTTCTCAGCATGGTTTCAATGTTTGCATTCTTTTATTGGAGTTTGGGGCTAATTGTACAGATGAAAATGTGAATTTCTCCATTCTGTGTTGCTCATTCCTGTGGACCATAAATCACAATGTAGCCCATGTGGTCCCAACCTAACATTCGAATGTTTAAACATAATTCTACTATAATAATTGTAGCAAAATGGGATTATATTCTTTAGACTGTGCCACACATGGGATCCTCAATTAAACCACTGGTTTTCTTTGAAATGCGAATGTCTCAGATTGAAAAAGCTGATTTATTGGTTTGCATGTTAGGCATCTGGTTAAGACATTCTGAATCCAATCACTCGGTAATGGTTACTTCTAAATGTTGTCCTTTGGCATATTTCCCTGCTTTAAAATGTTAAATATATTACCCCTCTCAAATGGCAATATATTACAATGGTGTTTTTTTAGAGTTATGCCCCTGACTGTGAGCCAGTCTCCTAGATTGCTGTGCACGGTATAGTGGACTGCTTTCTGACTGCAAGCCATGCAGTCCCACATTAACATGCATGTGTTCACAAGTTAATTAAAGTAAAAGCCACGCTCACCCAAAATGAAACATAATCAAAATACACTGTTGTACTTTAATTATATTTATTTCTCACAATTGATTTGCCCCTGTATGTATTTCTCAGCAATTTTTCAGGACAGTACTACCGAGTGTTTGTTTGTCAGTGTGTAGGGGAAAAATACCGTTCAGTATAAAATATCATTGCAACAATGTTGTTGACACAAAAAAAAAGAACCCAAAAGTTGCAGTTTATTTTTGTTTTGTTATATTTAGCCATACACAACATCAGCAACCATGCAAATAAAGGCAGAACAGCCTGTTATATTTTTGGCGCGCATAGGTTACTGCTGGACTACTGAAATCCCAGGGTCCCAATGACTACCGTGGCAAACATTAGCAATTCTGGAATGAAACTGCTTCTGCTCCAAAGTTTGCAATGCCCCACTTTTCATTTGAGCTCTATGACTTCTTTTAATTGTATTACATTTTTTGGGCTTGTGTTGCCTTTTTAACCTTCGGATTTTATATACCGCAGGTTTCAATAACAATGCTGTACCTCGGTCTTAACTGCCATAACTACCGCATGAGACAGTGAAGCATAGAAGTACACTTTTAAGTAATTACAACACAGTAAGACATTTTTCATGAATTAAATAGTGCAGGGGTACAACAGTGGATGTTATCGGACTTGCTGCATCAGGATGTTCACCCCTGCATTTGCGCACGCTATTGTGAACTAATGTTTTATGCTTTACTGTGATGTCCTATAAAACAAGTACATAACAGACCTCAGTTCAGCCTGAAATCAGTCTGTATAGTTTTGTTTAATACATAATGGGAAATGACGACACTTCCTAATGGATAGTAGGAACCTTTATAGCTGTTTTGAAGTTTCAGAATTAGGGCAGTTTTGGTAAATTAAATCGTTCATTTGGTGGACTTTATATGCTTAACGTTCAGTCTGTAATTCGATGTTAAGATGCCAAACAAAGGCAAAACTCATAAAAATATAATGCAAATAATATTTAGCGGTTTTGTACTCCATTTGTTGTGAACAGTTTCCCCTAGACTGCAGTGAAATGCACAGCATGCTGCTTATAATGTGACCAAGACATAACATAATGATTATAGGCATTCAATAGCTATTTACACTAATAAAAAATATTGTGCTGTATTCTATACCAATTTCATTTAAAAAAATGTGAATGTCAGGAGGTGTTTTTTATATTTTTGGTGGAAGCTGTGGTATTTTTATTTCCTACAGAGTCAGCCAGACTCAGAATTTAAATTAATAGTTGGGCACCTCTCAATTTCGTGCCTCTCCAGCTTATCGATTATGAACATCTTTACATTTACAATCTACAGTATTCTTTAATGAAATGGTGTATTATTTCTGCAATTATATGGAAGATGCAAGCACTGCACTAGTGTATTTAACTGTAGTTAAGTGTGCAACCTGGCCATCACCTGTTGATTTTCCAGGTGTTACCCTTGATCAACTTTTAAGGTGCCCCCCCAACCCTGCAGCTGGTGGAATCTATGCTATTTTTTCCTATTGCACCATCTCTTCCACCTATGCCCTACCTTAGCCTAAGATTCCACTGTGCCTGTATCATACATTTGTTTTGTACCCCACTACATCCACTGGAAGGCTGTTCCATGAATCCACCACCCTTTCAGTGAAGAAGTACTCACTCATATCCCTCCTGAATCTACCCACCTCCAACCTCATAGCAAGCCCCTCTAGCACATCTTTAGTCTGAAAAATACCCTCTCATGTACCTTATTAAACCCTGTGAGAAACATAAAAACATAGACTTTGATGGCAGATAAGGATCACTTGGCACTGAGTCTGCCCATTTCCTTAACTATTGGATCCAGTACAGATATGAAGATATGAATCTACCAGCAGAAATAGGCCTCATGGTCTATCAAGTCTGCCCACATGTGCAGCCTTACATTGTAGCTGCCCCACCCTCCTCTCCCCCACACCTTTACTACCCCCTCACACTGTCCCATCCCTTTTTAAAACTGCCAACCATCTCACAGAATATTACCTCTTCAGGTAGTGTTCCATTTCGCCACCACCCTCTCTGTGACAAAATGCCTCCTTATCTCTCTCCAATATCCTCCACTCTCCAATCTGAGACCATGCCCTCTCATGTCCCTCCCCCTCCTCAGCTTAAATACCCCTTCTGTACCTGTTTTGTTAATCCCAGTCTAATATTTAAGGTCTCTATCATATCCCCCCACTCCCTCCTCTCCTCTAGGGTGTACATATTCCACTCAGTTGGCCCGTCCTTGTAGGTTTTGCCTCCAGTCCCTGGATCATCTTTGCTACCCTGTGCTGCACCCCTTCAGTAATCTGACAGGGTGGGGCAGTGGCAAGTTGAGGGGCTAGATGCTCAATCGAATAGACTCAATAGACCATGAGGCCTGTTTCTGCTGCCATTTTGTATGTTTGTATGATATCCTTCTTCAGAAAAGGGTGCTAGTACTGCATGCAGTACTCCAAGTCTGGCCTGACTAGTGACCTGTACAGCGGTAGGATCACATCCCTATTTCTGGATGTGATTACTCTCACAGGACATCTTGCTGGCTTTAGCTGTCACCTTCCTACACTGAACTGAGTTGTTCATGTTCCCCGTTATAACCACCCCTAGATCCTTCTCTTCTACGGTGACACCTAACTGAACCCCTCCCAACTGGTAGCTTCTCCCTGGGTTCCTTGCTCTGAAGTGCAGAACCTTGCACATCTTTGCATTGAAGCCCAACTGCTACTTATCCAATGACTCCTCCAGTTTTATCAGGCCCTCCTATAGCCCCTGCCTCCCCTCTATGTCATCCACCATGTCCCCAATCTGGGTATCATCAGCAAACAGCTGCTCTTGCTCCTTATGCCATGTGAGATATCCACTATGAATATCCCAAACAGCAGCGGGCCCAGTACTGAGCCCTGCAGCACCCCACTTGTCACTGGCCTTGGGGATGAGAGTTCCCCCACCACCACAACCCATGGCTGCCTCCCCTTTAGTCAGTTCATGATCCAGTTTACCATCTTTGTTCCAAGTATCCACCCAGCAGTCAATGAGGTACTGAATCAAAGACCTTGCTGACTTCCAAATCCAGGTCATCCACTGCATGGCCCTTATCCAGTTCTATAGTTATCGAGTTGTAATACTCAATTAGGTTGGTCTGGCAGGATCTTCCTGAGATGGACCCATGCTGCTGACCATCCTGGAGTCCATTGACCTCCAAAGTGGTCACCAGCCTCTGTTTCAGGATTGTTTCCATAAGTTTTCCCACAATGGATGTGAGGCTTACTGGTCCGTAATTGCCTGGTTCATCCTTTGGGTCAATTTTGTGGAGGGGTACCACGTGAGCCATCCTCTAATCTTATGATATGCATCCTGTGTCCAGGGAGGTATTGAACAGGTCCACCGGTGGCCTCGCCAAGACCTCCAACAGCTCTTTTGGCACCCTTGGGTGAATGCCATCCAGTCCTGGTGCCTTATCCAACCTTAGTGCCTTCTGACCCTCCAACACCCTGCCCTCCATAATTCATATATTATAACTATGGTCATATAGATCATAGTTAGCCACAGCCTACTTCCTCCTACCCTCCCACTAGAACTGTCTTATCATCTGTCCGAGCATTCTTGTGTTCCACCACTGTGTTTGACCTCATAACCTCCTCAGGAAGGCCGTTCCAAGCATCCACCACCCTCTCCATAGAAAATACTTCCTCATGTTGCCCTAAGCCATCCCCTTCTATGTTCAGATTGTGCCCCCTTGGTCTTGCACATCTCTTTTTCTGACAGATGCTACCCCCTTGGACTTAATTGATTCCCTTGAGGTACTTGAATGTTTCTATCATGTGCCCCCCTCTCCCTCCTTTCCTCAAGGGTATGCATACTCATTTAGTCTCTCTTCATATAGCTTCTGCACAATTTTAGTAGCCTGCTCTAGGCTGCCTCCATCCTGTCTGTGTCATTTTGGAGATGGGGTCTCCCACCATCCCTTCCAGTCACTCCACAATGACACTTATGAGGACATTTTTTTCCAATTGTTTAACCAGGAGTGGCACACTAAGCTGAATGGTTGTTTACAGGTGCAACCTGGGAGCATAGGGAAGTTAAGTGACTTGCTCAGGGTCACACAGTATGCAAATGGGGACTGTGGGATTCAAACCCAGATCTCCAGATTTGAAGGTCAGTGCCTTAAACCACTGTGCTATACTGCCTCTGAGAACTTATCCCTGTGGCACCCGCTGGTCACACTCATGTACTCAGATATAGCTCTATTTACTACCATCCTAAGTTGTCTAACACTCAGCAAGGTCTATTTCTTTGGTGGAATAAATCCACTCATTGTGTTCTCTAATCCAGGGTTTCCATTGGCCACATTGAGTGTGGTTATAACTGGATTTTGTTTTGTTAGGGGCAGAGGGTGTGGAATAGACACTGAGTACCTAATGGGGTGATCAGGGTACAGGGGTGTAGTAATACAATACACAGCTGCAAGGGAGTCTGAGCTGGACATCATTGTCCACCTAGGGACAAATGACTTGGCTCATCATGAGATTAGAGCAGTGCAGGAGGACATTGTAGAGTTGGGGAGGGGCCTAAGACAAGTAGCACACACAGTATCTTTCTCAGAGGTGCTGCCTGTCAATGGCATGGGGGATGCGAGGGTAATTTGCACCATGCAGTTTAATGAATGGTTGAAAAAATGGTGTGGAGCACAGGAGTTTGGCTTCATTGGGGAATGGGGTTCCACCTGGCAGGACACCAGCCTATACTGGCAGGATGGTCTGCATCTGTCCAGGAAGGGAACAAGTCTTTTGAGCAACTGGTTTAAATGCTTCATTGGCAAGCTTTTAAACTAGTCAAAGGGGGAGGCACTGATAAGCAGCAGGAAAATCCCAGCCTCTCCCTACAAAACAGGGTACTAAATGAGAAAAAGAATGAGGTAGAAAGGTCAGTGGGGGATGCTGCAACAGAAGGTAAAGCCATCAAAAAATGGAGAGCAATGAGTACCAATGCCCGTAGTCTGGGTAACAAGCTTCCTTAATTAGTGGCCTTGATGGAGGAGGAACATCTGGATATCATGGTAGTCACAGAAACATGGTGCACACAAAATCATGACTGGGACGTAAACATACCAGGATACACTATCTACAGGAGGGACAGGGAGGGTAAAAGAGGAGGAGGAGTAGCTCTTTACATAAGGGAAGAAATAAAAGCAACAGAACAAAAGGGTAAACAGGGAGGAGAAGAAGCACTGTGGGTAAATTTGGAGACAGGCAATGGCACCACAATCCACACAGGGGTTGTATACAGACCCCCTTCTCAGGGGGAGGAAAAGGACAAGGAAATGATAGAAAGTATACTTAGAATGGCAGAAAAAGGGGAGATATTGCTGATGGGTGATCTGAATATGCAAGATGTTAACTGGAGTGCAGTTGCAGCAGCCACTTTGAAGAGTGGGGTTATTCTAGATGCCCTACAGGGGGCATGCCTTAGACAACTAGTATTGGAGCCCACTCAAGAGGGAGCAATCTTAGACCTGGTTCTCTCAAATGGAGATGGAGAGAGGATCACAGATGTACAAGTGGGTAGCCATCTGGGAACTAGCGACCATCGAACAGTATGGTTCACAATAAACACAGCAATAGAGTCAAGCCATACAAAGGCAAAAGTACTGGACTTTGGGAGGCTGTCTTTGCCAAAATGGGTGAGTGCCTAGGAATGCACTAGCAAATGGGCAGGAAGGAGGGTGGAAGAACAATGAGGAATAATAAAACTGTCATCACAGAGGTAACGAGCCTTTGTGTGAAGCAAATAAACAAAACAAAATGATGTAAGAAACCACTATGGTTCTCAAAGGAAGTGGCAGTGAAGGTTCAAGAGAAAAAGAAAGCATTCAGGAAGTACAAGGAATCGCAGAAGGAGCAGGACAGAGAACTGTATCAGTTAGAGCAAAAGGAAGCTGGGAAGGCAGTCAGAACAGCAAAGGCCCAAACCGAGGAAAAGATAGCCAACTCAGTTAAGAAGGGGATAAAACCTTTTATAGGTACATCAGGGAGCAAAGGAAGACCAAGGGAGTGATAGTGAGGCTTAATAAAGGAGGAGGAGGGGTGGGCAGAGGAGACTGTGAAAAGGCAGAGATACTAAACAAATATTTTGCTCAGTATTTACAAAGGAAGAGGAGAGTACCTAAAATAAACAGTAGAAACACTCTGGATACAGAAGTTGATACCAGCCCATTTACAGAAGAAAGGGTTATGAAAGAACTCTTAAAACTGAAGGTGGACAAAGCAATGGGGCCTGATGGGATTCATCCCAGAATTCTAAAAGAACTAAGGGTAGAACTAGTGACACCACTGACTACACTTTTAACAAATCATGGAAGATGGGGTGGTACCCGAGGACTGGAGGAGGGCAGATGTGATTCCCCTTCACAAAAGTGGGAGCAAGGCAGAAGCAGGAAACTACAGACCTGTTAGTTTAACCTCAGTGATAGGAAAATGATGGAATCACTTCTGAAGGAAAGAATTGTCAAGTATCTAGAGGCCAGAGGGCACAGGACCCTAGGCAGCATGGATTCACAGTGGAAGGTCATGCCAGACGAATCTGATAGATTTCTTTGACTGAGTGACCAAAGTAGTAGATCAGGGAGGGGCTGTGGACATGGCCTACCTAGACTTTAGCAAGGCATTTGACACAGTCCCACACAAAAGATTAATATACAAGTTAGCCAGCCTGGGAGTGGGTCCCAAGATGACAGCCTGGGTATAGAATTGGCTGGAGAATAGGACACAGAGAGTAATAGTAAATGGAGTCCACTCAGAAGAAAGAGGGGACACTAGTGGGGTACCGCAGGGTTCAGTATTAGGACCGGTCCTCTTCAATGTTTTTATAAATGACATTAGAAACATAGAAACATAGAATCTGATGGCAGATAAGGACCGCTTGGCCCACCCAGTCTGCCCATTTCCCTACCTGATGGATAAGCTGCAGATCCTAGTTAACCAGCAGCCTACTTCTTCCTACCCCCACCCCCTAGAATGGACAGGAAGCAAAAGTATGTCTCTTTGCAGATGACACAAAGATCTGCAACAGAGTTGATGCACAGGGTGGGATGGAAAGGATGAGAAGGGACTTGGCAAGGTTAGAGGAATGGTCAAATGTATGGCAGCTTAGATTCAATGCTAAGAAGTGCAAGGTAATGCACCTGGGAAACAAAAATCCAGGGGAAGAGTACACAATGGGGGGTGAGATACTAACAACAACAAAAATGGAAAGGGACCTGGGGGTAGTCATATCAGATGACCTAAAGGTGGGCAAGCAATGTGAGAGGGCAGGAAGAAGGGTTGGGGGGATACTGGGATGCATAGGGAGAGGCATCACCAGTAGAAAACAAGAAGTTATTATCCATCTGTACAGACAGCTGGTGAGACCCCATCTGGAGTACTGCGTGCAGTTCTGGAGACCCAATCTCCGCAAAGACATAGACAGGATGGAAGCTGTCCAGAGGAGGGCAACTAAAATGGTGCAGGGTCTGCACCGGAAGACATATGAAGAGAGACTAAGGAGCTTAATATGTATAGCCTCGAGGAAAGGAGGGAAAGGGGGGAACATGATAGAAACGTTCAAGTACTCAAGAGAATCAACAAAGTCCAAGAGGGTAGTATCTTTCAAAAAGAGGTGTACAAGAACAAGGGGCACAATTTGAAGATGGGGGTGGCTCAGAGGTAATTTAGAAGTATTTTTCACAGAGAGGTTGTGGATGCATGGAACGGCCTTCCGGAGGAGGTTGTGGAGTCAAAAACAGTGGTGGAATTCAAGCATGCATGGGACAGTCATAAGGCCATTCTAGGGGGTGGGGGTAGAAAGAAGTAGGCTGCTGGTTAACTAGGATCTGCAGCTTATCCAGTAGGTAGGGAAATGGGCAGACTGGGTGGGCCAAGCGGTCCTTATCTGCCATCAAATTCTATGTTTCTGTGTTTCTATAGCGATGTTGCAGTGTTGTTTACAGTGCATGCATTGGGATGGTTCGGTGGCATATACATGCAATTCATACCTGTGTACTGAAGTCCAATCCCTATGCATGCATTGTAGCCTTTTAATGAGTGATGAAATGAATATCATATAAGTGCAGGAGAGTATTGTTCTTTACTTCTTAAAAATGTGTTCTGCTTGGTCTGGACATAATTTTATTGGAAAATATCACTTTGGGCCATTATGAGTGTCCATGTAACACGTGTGACTTTTGTTGTCACACTCGTTCACACTTTTACAAAAATATATGGCATTTGCCAAATTGATGAAAAACCATTGTGCTTTAATAAAGTACAACAGAATAGTCAACAAACAGAGTACTTTTAATTTTTTTATTTTATTGCCATAGAATGTGACAAATACATTACATGGCTAAAAAGCAGTAATAATGGTGGACAGACAGATGGTAAAATTAAAAAAAACAGAAAATGATAAATGTTAAATGACACACAGGTACATCATGTGCTAGGTATCACTTTTAGAGTGAGTAATGTGGAATCTGTGAAAAACAAATGGCGTTGGACATGTCACATGCGAGACACTGAGCATGTAGGTCGGGTGCAGCATCAAATATCTGAAAAACAAAAAATAGCATTATCTTCCTACTACTCCATAATCAACCTCTAGGTTGAGTACTACAAATGCATACTTAAGAAGAGTAGTTTACTTAAAGTTTTTTTTTTATCTGGAATGTCACACTAGTGGCCCAGCCATACCAGAGCAACTGGTTTATCATCCCCAAACCTTCCTTATTGACTGGTAGATATGTAGTCTGCCTGTATATGGGATTGAGTCTATGCCCCATATAGCTTGGGAAAAAAGACTAAATAATTTAGTTTCCAACTCCACGGGTGGAGGAAAGATATAACTGAGATGCAGAAAAAGCAGAATAATCAAGGGTTTTACTAAGAGTACTCTCTTAAGGTTTAAAATTTGCATAGATTTCCAGGTTGCCAATTTCCGCTCCCCTTTCTGTAATTTATCAGCCTAATTCACCTGAGCTATATCCAAAGCCCCGAGTTGGACCCCTAAAAGAAACACGTCAGTGTCAATGGGATCCCTGCATACATGTGTCAAGCCCAAACTTCTGGATTGACCAAGGCATACTGCCTTACTTCTCTCAATATTCACTTGAGCTCCTGCCAATTTGGAGTACACTTGAATTACTGACATCACTTCCATGCAAGATTGCTCATCTGCCATAAATAAACATAAATCATCCATATATGCAGAAATCTTAAGCGATGGACTCTCCCTGGATAGAGTTAAACCCTGTATTCGAGGTGTCTGATTAATTTTCCTAATTAAAACATCAATACAAAAGATGTATAATAAAGGGCTCAAGGGGCACCCCTGCCTAACACCCCTATCAATACACACCCTGGGGCCTCTATGCCCATATAACTGTAGCTGGAAATTAGCTTTCTACTATAGTAATCTGACCCATGCCACAAACATAGGTGGCATGCCATAATAAACCAAAACATTAAATAAATAATTGTGAGGGACATGGTCAAAGGCCTTCTGTTGGTCAAGTGAGTTCACCATACCCTGTAACTTATTTAAATGGCTTTTCTCGAAGACCTCATGTAACTGTATAAGGTTACCCCTTATAGATCTCCCTGGTAATCCACAAGACTGATTAGTTACTATAATGTCTTGAGCCATTCTGGTAAGGCAGTGTTGGAAAACATGGGTGAGGAACTTAATATCAGAATTTAATAATGAGATAGGTCTCCAGTTATTTAAATCTAGCCTATCACTCTTTTTATGTAACAAAATTAAAAATGCTTGTACCACATTTTCTGACATTCACACCTGATGTAACATGTCATTGTAAACTACCATCAAGAGTGGGGCCACCAATTTGCTTAAAGTATGACAGAAGCCTAGCCTAGATCATCTGGCCCAGAGTCCGCCTCGAGCCTCAATTTCAGAATCATGGAGGTGACTTCCCCCAGCATAATAGGCTGTACTAAATTAACCTTTTCATTGGGGTCTATATCCTTATTCTCCAGGTGGCCAAGAAAGCCCTCCAGATCTCCTTCCCCAGTCAGGGATTCCCCGAAATCCTGACGTGGTTTTTCTGTAATACTTCCGTAATGTCAGACTAATCAGTAAAAATCACCTTATGCATATCTTTTATCACAGAGATCTGTTTTTTAGTGACCCTGTCGTGACAACCCTTATACAGATCAAAAGACAGATGAATTCCATGCATATCACAGGCGTGTTCTGCCTACAAAGCCTTGGCCCAATTATACAGAAACAATTTCATTTCCTTCTTAGTCAAGAGAATCTGCTCTATATAGGGCCATTTCTCAGAATGTTGTAAGGAAATTAAATGAAATATGTGTGACCTCAGTTTTAAATAATGAAAATAATCATCCCTTCCTTTTGTTTTGCCAGTCTTCTGAAAAAAACCTTTGAATACTATTTTTTGTATCCTCCCACCATTCAAGGAGATTGTCATATAATATTCCCACTGTAGCCCTAGCTTTCAATAATTCTTCAACCTGACATTTAATAACTGAGTCTTGAGCCACTGTTGTATTAAAATGCTAATATCCAGGACCCACTTTTGTAGCCTGGAGACCCCCTAGCATTACCTGTAATTTTAAATGATCAGACGTCGCTGTTGTTTGAGTCTGTGCCCCAAGGCCTTCCAATTTTTAGAAGCAAAGACATAATCAATCCTAGAGGAGAGGATCGCCCTATGATAGGTGTGACCCTCTCCTCTATGTAAAGCCCTATGTACAAACATATGAAATAGAAAACTGCCAGCAGAAATAGGCCTCATGGTCTATCGAGTCTGCTCAAGTATGCAGCTAGCCCCTTATCACGCAGCTGCCCCTTCCCACCCAACTTCCCAGTATCCCTTACCCTTACTCTGTCCCAACCCCTCTTGAAAGTGCCCACCATCGTACAGGACACTATCTCATCTGGTAAGGTGTTCCATTTGTCCACCACTCTTTCTGTGAAAAAATGTCTCCTCATCTCCCTCTTGAATCTTCCCTCCTCCTATCCAGTCTATATGCATCCTGCATCCTTGCTACTGTCATAATTTGTCTAAAAACATCAGTGTCACAATAGAGTTTAGCAGTCCCCCCTGTTTTGTCCCATAATTCTCTAGGACAATTAAAATCCCCACCTAGGATGACCTTTCTTGCCATATGCAAATATGGCTGTATTTGTCGAAAGAAGGTTATTTTACTCTGTTTAGTTTGCAGTGCATTTACCACACCTACCCTAAGTAGCCGTCCTTGTCCCTGGAGATCCACAAAAAGTGCCCTTCCCAGGTCTACATCTAAAACTTTAGCTATATCGATCTGGCATGATTTTAACAAAATGCTCACCCCAGTACAAGGATCCTCACCAAGTGATGATATTGATGGTCCCCATCACCAGGCCTTCTGTGCCTGGTGAATGTCAACAGTAGTTCTTAAACAGGTGTCCTGTAAGAGAATAATTTGAGCTTTAGCTCAACTCAAAGCTAAGAATGTGGTGCTTCTCCTAATGTGACTCCGGATACTGTTCACATTTAAAGACAAAATATCTATTTCTTCAAAAGAAGAAATATTCATAAATGTAACCAAGAAGGGGCATTAAAACTCAAAGGGGTGTCTTCCATGTCTTCTTCTTGGTTTTGACCAATTCTGCAGCATCCACCTCCATGTCAGATAAGTCCTTTCGTGAGGATGTTACTGGTGAGGCCTCGGAGTCCCCATCCTCATCCTCGGTATGTTTTTGTTGGGCCATGAAAGTGTTCCCTAACTCCACACTGTCTGTCTTTGCCACCTTAGATTTAAGAGCAATTCTTGTGGATCACCATTTACCCTTTACAACCTGGTAATCCTCCATCAGCTGGGGGGGAAGGCATCCCTGCAACTTGCTCCTATACTGTGTCCATGAATTGTTCCTCCATGGACAGTGGCTGCATTGAGGTTGGATCCTCCAGGACCACAACTGGAGCAACAAGTATTCCCTGTGTGTCACTAGCAGGACTGTCATTGGGAGAGGTCCACGTCACTGGATCAGGTGGATTATCTTGATATGGTCATCCACCCCCTGATTCAGATGCCTGCTGATGCTTTGTCTCCTCTTTAGCCTGTCATGCTTGGGCCTCATGCACCATGTCCACCTGATCATAAAAGGAGCCTTTATTATGGATAGCTCAGGGACACTGTATGTACAAATGGTCCATCTCGTCACACAGATTACATTTCACCAGGTTGGGACAAAACATACTGGTGTGTCCCGTTTGTAAGCAGAAATCACACGCTACAGCATTGCAAACATTGCTCAAGTAGGACAAAGACCCACATCTGTGGTATGTTTTGGGCTGCCCCAGGTAAAAACAAAACCCTCTGGCTTGTCCAATATAGAAACAACTGGGTAAATGAGTTGGGCCATTGTCAGAGGTGCACAGACAAATTCTGATTTTCCAGCCCCCAGTCCAAAGTGGCTCTGAATCCAAAATAGGGGTGGGTCTATTGATCACATCAACCCTTTGTTTCACCCAGTAAAGAATGTCAGAAATATGGACACTTTTGTTGCGAAAAAGAGCTGTAACATTTTTAACTGTGGTCTTAATAAGTGGAATGGCCATAAAAGGTGTCCATAAGGTCTTGTTTTTGAGCTGTTGATATTTTTTCCAAAATTTCTCAAGCTGTTGTGATGTATTGAAACTAACATCTAATTGAGTATCACCTGAAATGTGGATCATTGTAAAAATGCAATTTGGCATAAACTGCATCGAATCTTTTAGCATCTTTCTCCCCACATATACTCTGTCTGGAGTGACCTCCAAACCCCTTTATATTTTATCCAAATGGCATTATGCCTGTTAGCTGGTTTCTCAAAGTTAGAGAACAAATTAGGCATCTTGAAAGGAGCTCTTTTACATCTGGTAGGATCATGACCCTCTGAAGTAAAAGTTTTAGAATTGTCCCAGGGCCTGTCCATAAAAGAGAAAGTAAGATCTGACTGTTTGGCGAAAGACTGTTTCTTTTCTGCAGAACCCGGCTGCTGGTGCGAGGGACCTGCTTTGCCCCCCTCCATAATATCAGCCTAAGAATTAGGTGGTGGACTAAGGTGTGGGGCAGCTGCACCAACAGCTCTCCTGATGTCCTCTGTACAGTTTTTATTCATATGTTTAGAGACCCCTTTCACAACCGTATAGTCCTGATCATTTTGAGGCAAAAAAACAGTCCCAGTCTGAGGATCCTCAGAGTGCCCTCTGTGTATAGGCTCCGATTCCCATATTGGTTGTTGTGGGAGGACAGACTTACCCCTGAGCCAGCTGACAAAATAAAACCTGTAGCTGGAGAAGTCAGCAGAACAGATACAGGGGCAATATACCCTGTGCTGGAACTGTCACTTACCAGTGCATTGTCCTGGGCAGGCAGCTCTCCCTGCATACTTGCTGCCCGATTCTCCAACTCGTCCGGTACCACACCGAGTGGCCCTTCATCTGAGTGCATGGTGTCCATGGCAACCTCTCTCCTGAACATCCCTGTCATTGATACCTCATTTTTAGGGTGAGAAGTAACATTCTGCCATTGTAGAATGGGAAAACCAACCGAGACTTCAGTATTGCATGCAGCATTCTTAAGTCCCATAATCATTTTTATCATCGACGCCTGTCCAGGGTCCCAGCTTGATCTATCGGGTGACTGCTGCCAACCTGCCACAAGCAATGCTTTTTCTGGTGACCAGGAAGTGGAAATGTCTTCTCTAGCTCGCCTCTGTATGTCCTCTGTACCCGAAGTTGGGGCATGTCCATGTTGCTGTTTAGTTGTGTCACAAGAAGGAGTCATATGAAGAAACTCCTGATTAGCACTAGGGATTTCTGTGGCTACCTCCTCCTCAGCCAAAAGCCACAACAGCCAAGCACATCATTCTGCCCAATCTGTGGGCACCTGGAGACTCTCCATACTGCCAGAACTCACTCCTGCTTCAGACCAGTCCATAAAATTCTGTCCCTGCTGCATTCCTTGACCTGCATGTGCCTCCACATGCAGCATCTCCATGTCAGGTATGACTTTACTTTTTCCATTATCTTGTACTATTTCTTCCATAGGTATCTCCATAAAATAAGCAAACTCTAAGTTCTCCATTCCCTCCAGGGATCTGAACCTCTAACCTTCACCTCCTGAGTCAGTCATCTTGCCGACCACTGACCACAGTTCCCCCTACTGGAGAGAAGGACATTTCCCCAGAGTCCTGGCCAAATTTCCCCCTATTTCACTAAAATACCACCAACAGCTTAATCTGGTTATGTATGTCAGTTTGCATCTGTATCTCCCGGACAAGGCTGGAAATAGGCGAAATTGCCTAGTCCCCCTTTCCCACTTAATAAAGACTAAAATAACACAAAAAATGAGTGCCTGGACTGTTTGAGATTGTTTCTAATGTTCGGGAAGTATGTAATAGGAGTAGATCAAGGGTTTGAAACAAAACAAGGTTGGGTGTAACTACATATATTAGCATGCAATTCAGTTCTACTAAGCAGGGAGGCAGATGATGAATTTTACAGGAGGTAAGAAATCACAAAATGTAGGTTTTTAACTAGAAATAATATGATGCAAAAGAAGCTGACAGTGCCCCTTTAAATAAAAATGTGCTAAGAATTCTGGCCATTTGATCCTTATTTCAAAGGACAGTGCTACACATTTCAATACTGCACTGCCAAGTATAAGTGTAGTTCACAGGCAATATTCTAAGTATTTCAATTTTAACTACAGTTCTTTGTTCTAAACTGCGATATCATTGCCAGGGCAATGAACCATCCTTATATAAAGAGTGGGAAGAAAACTTCATGTCATGATCCCAGACACAAGAGGAGGCACCAACTGAGGATATGAAAGCACCCAAGCAGCAGGCCCATCCAGAGTAGAAGGAAGCTCTCGAATAGCAGGCCAGCTCAGAGGACAAAGAAGTATCTAAGCAGCAGGCTTGCCCAGAGGATAAGAAAATGCCCAAGCAGCAGGTGGAAGGAACACAAGGGGAAAGGGCAGATACAGAGCACCAAGGAACAGGGCTGATGTGAAAACAACTTGAAAATGGAACAGAGTGGGAGACAGAGACAAATTCAAGCATTTTGTGCAGAAGTACATAAAAGAATGGAAGCAAGAATGCCAGCAGATGAGAGAAACATAGAGGCTGACGTCAGATAAGGACGGCAAGGCCCATCCAGTCTGCCCATTTTTTTTTCTACCTTATAAATGTGCCATTGGCCTTAGCTCTGTCAGTGGCCTATCTATTCATACTCATCTGTATTTCTCCCTTATGCCTATCCCATGCCTGTTTGAAGCCCTGCACTGTATTCATAGCCACCACTTCCTGAGGTAGGCCGTTCCATGTATCCACCACTCTTTCTGTGAAAAAGAATTTCCTCACATTCCCCCTTAATCAGCCTCCCTCTAATCTCATGCTGTGTCCTTGTCCTACTATTTTTCTTATATTTAAACATGTTAGACTCTTTCACCTTGTTAATGCCCTTAAGGTGTTTGAATGTTTCGATCATATCACCTCTCTCCCTCTTTTGCTCAAGGGTATTCATATTGAGCTCCATTAATCTGTCCTCATATGTCTTCTGATGCAGTCCCTGCACCATTTTGGTTGCCCATCTCTGGACTGCCTCAATTTGGTTAATGTCCTTGTGAAGGTGTGGCCTCCAGTACTGCACACAGTTCTCCAGATGGGGCCTAACCAGTGTCTTGTAAAGAGGGATTATTACCTCCCTCTTATGACTTATGATACCCCTACTAATGCACCCTAACATCCTCCTAGCCTTACCTACTGCTTTAGAGATCTGCTTGGATGATTTCAGGTCACCGGTGATGATGATGCCCAAGTCTCTTTCTTCCTTTGTGACTGCCAGCAACTCCCCTCCCAGCCTATAGGTGGCTTCAGGGTTTCTCTTCCCTATGTGCATGATCTTGCACTTCTTTGCATTAAATCCCAGTTGCTACTCTTCTGACCATTTTGCTAGTTTATCCAGATCTCTTCTCATTCTGCCCACCCCATCTGGATCATCTACTCTGTTGCAGATCTTGGTGTCATCTGCAAACAAACACGCCTACCCTCTAGTCCATCTGCAATGTCACTAATGAAGATATTGAAGGACTGGCCCTAGGACTGATCCCTGAGGTACCCCACTTGTGATTTGCATCTCTTCTGACTGTATACCATTTACCATCACTCTCTGTTTTCTGCCCATCAACCAGTTTGCCACCCAGTTGACCAACTTCTGACCCACCCAGAGCCTACTCAGCTTATTTATCAATCTTCTATGTGGAACAGTGCCAAAAGCTTTGCTGAAGTCAAGGTAGGCAACATCAACTGCTCCCCCTTTGTCCACCACTCTGGTTACCCAGTCAAGGAAATCTATGAGATTAGTTTGACAGGACCTTCCTTTTGTAAACCCATACTGTCTTGGATCCTGTGCCCCTATAGATTCCAGGTGTTGCACTTACCTTTCCTTAAGGAATGCCTCCATAATCTTGACCACTACTGAGGTAAGACTGGCAGGTCTGTAGTTCCTTGCCTCCTCCCTGCTACCACTCTTGTGGAGCGGGATCACATGAGCCCTTTTCCAGTCTTCTGGAACCTTTCCTGTGCTCAGAGACTCACTAAACAGTTCTGTTAATGGCTCTGCTAGTTCCACCCTTTGCTCCTTAAGTACCCTGGGATGTATGCCATCAGGTCCCATGGCCTTGTCCACCCTGAGCTTAGCGACCTCTTGTAGGACCCTTTCTTTTGTGAAGGGATTAGTGCTCACCTCCCTCCCCCCTGTGTCCATGGTGCTAAGCTGTGGGCCCTGCCCTACCTTCTTCAATAAATACTGAGTAAAAGTATCTGTTTAGGATAGATGCTTTTACAAGGTCCTCCTCCTCACATGCCCCCTTTTCCTCCTTTGAGCTTAGCAATACCCCCTCTGGACTTTCTCCTTTCACTAATGTATCTATAGAAAGTCTTGTCACCTTATTTTACTGTTCATGCTAGTGTTTCCTTAGTTTGGGACTTTGCCTGCCTTACTGCCTTCCCTGCTTTCCTTAGGGCAGTTTGGTATGCCTCCCTATCTTCATCCCGCTGTGTTCCCTTATATTTCCTGAAGGCCAGCCTTTGGCTCTGACCTTTCTGCTACTGTATTTGAGAACCAAAGTGGTTTCCTTCTTCTTTGCACTTCCTTTTCTGTCTAACACAATGGGATGTTGCTTCAAGTATTGCATCCTAATGCTTGCCCACTTTGCCTGTACCCTCACCTGTGTTTTTTTTGCCAGGCTAGCTTAACTCTGTTGGCCATCTTATCAAAGTCAGCTCCTCTGAAGTCCCATATTTTTGCCTTGGAATGGGATGATTTACATGTAGTGGCCAAATTGAACCATACCATGTGATGGTCACTGGCCTCCAGGTGACCTTCTACCTGGAGACCTGTGATCCCTTCCCTGTTAGTCAGTACTAGATCTAGCATAGCCCTGTCTCTTGTGGGTTGTTGTACCAGTTGTTTGAGGCCCTCCCCCTGCAGGTAATCCATCATGTGTCTAGTTCTGGCAGATGTTCCTGCTGGTATTGACCAATCTGTATCTGGCATATTGAAGTCTCCCATTATCAGAACCTCCGCTTTAGCTGTTATGTTTTATATCTCTTCTAACAGTAACGTGTCTATGTCCTCCCCCTGGTGTGGGGGCCTGTAGACAACCCCAGTTCTTATGGCTGTCCCATTTCCTGTTTCCAGGGTGACCCACAGTTCTTCTGGCTCCTTACGTGTATTCTGAATTTCTGTAGCGTTGATATTTTCATTGACATACAGGGCCACTCCACCCCCTCTTTTTGCACCTCGGTCTCTTCTGAACAGTACATAGCCAGGTACTGAAGTCTCCCAAGTGTGGTTACTGGTAAACCACGTCTCACTAATTGCTACTATGTCCAGTTTAGCCTCTGACATTATTGCCTGCAGGTCTGGGATCTTATTTCCCAGGCTGTGAGCATTTGTGTTCATGATTTTCCATTGGCCAGATTTCAGTGTGTTAGTTGTTGGGTGACGCTTGGCATTTCCCCTGTGCGTCGTATGGGGAGATGGACCTTTTTTCTCACTTGGTGATACAAATGAACTGCAAACATGCTGAATCTCTGTTTGACCCCTAGCTGAGGGGGGAGGGGTGTTCTTCCCATTCGACATATGGGGTGCTGCACCCCTCTCCCCATTTGCTAGTTTAAATATTCTGCACACAGTGGATCATACAAAGGTTGGGCAACTTCATATACAGGCAATGATTCAAGACCTGAGAAGGGACATGAGGGAGATGCAGCAACAAATGTCAAGACTATGGACATCAGCACCACTGGAAAGGCACTGTACAGCTACTCTTTTCAAAGATAACAATATACAGGCAGTGGAGGAGGAAATGTGAAACACAGTTAAAGACAGTGGCATGGTGCTGGAAACAATGGCAGATGAAGGGGTACCTATGTCGGTTCCACTGAGAGCAGTCCATGGGCACCTCATGGGTACAATGAATATTGTGCTGCATATGGTCAGTGTGTCTCTCACAACCAAAACAGAAAAGGATCTCAAATAAACCAGAAAGTGTTGCAGCACTGATTCTTCTGCCCTTGTGCTGTACAACACATACAGTATGTGTAAGGAACCAGGTCAAAACTGTGCAGATGAAAAGAGCTACAATGGGACTTCAAACAGCAAATGTACCAGGATTTCTGTAAAAACTTGTAACGTTCAATACAGAATTTATTTTGGGAAGATTTTCTCTAATGAATGACAGTATGTATTAAACAGCACAAAATTCTCCACTGTGGAATTCTATTCATTAATTTATGTGGAGCACACCAAAGGACTTAGAGCACGCTGTCTGCACACAACCTCAGATTTCACATAAATTAATTATTCCAACTCGGTGGGGGGGGGGAGTGAATTTGTGAACGGTTTGCACAGAATTGGATAGGGCGAGTCCCCAGAACAGAATTCTGTCTCGAATGTTACAACTTTTAACTGGAATTCTGCAAAAGCCGTCATTTGCAGTCCCAGTGTAGCTGTTTTATTTTGCGTGGTTTTGACTGACTACCTATGTGCAATAGGCTAATAAAGTAAACTGTGAGAGCACCAGGGGCAAACAAGGGCTACCCAGGAACCTGATCAATGTTATCATAACCCATGTCAGGTGGTACTTTGTTTTAAAACATCACCAGTTCTAGAGAAAATAAGGGTCAGAAGAAATGAACAGCCATGGATGGTGCAGAAATGCTAAACACAGTTATTGACATAGTACTGCACTTTCTGACCATGAAATGAGTGTTTTCACATTACAGATTTTAAAATATTTCTTTTTATGTTGTATTTTTGTGTTTCAACAGTGTATTTGTGCTTTTGTCTCCTGGAATGTGTGTTTGCATATTACTGCCTTCAAAAAATATTTACAGTATATTTACTGTACATATCAAAATCGTCATTGTAAAAATATGTTGTGCCATACTCAATAATAGCTTATCCCCTACGGTTTTCACACAAAAATCAGAGTACTGTACAGTATTTGTGAGTTGTTACTTTTTTTTTGCTCCATGTTGTATACTAAACTATTTCTTTTTCACATTGCAGACTGTGCTGCCCTGTGCAGTATAAATATCAAAAAGCGGGATATTTGTGTACTTTTATTTGTTCTTTTGTGCTCTGAAATGTGTGTTTGCATATTACTGCCATCTAACTATTTACAGTATATTTACATTAGAATCTTATCAATGAAAAAAAGACTGCTGTGCTAGCCTGTACAACCCAGCAGTTTTCACCAAAAAAGCAGAGTATTTGTGCTGCTTGATGACTTAATGGAAGCACTCTGCACTTCCATGCTGGCAACCCGCTTTCAGAAGCGAGCCTGACTCTGCTGAGATTGGGTGGCCGGGCTGGAGAGTGCTCCTGAAGGGAGCGCAAGCCAATCAGGGAGGGAGACAGACAGGCTCTGGTGCAGCAGTGCACCCTTGTGGCAAGCTGAGGAGCTTGATCCCTCTTGAGGGGTGGCACATGTCCAGAGCATGCTGCTGCTGCTGCTGTCAAGATCACCAGAGACTGTGCTTGCTGTCACATGGTGGTGGGAGAGATGTGGAAGTAAAACCCTGTGTTCATTCACATTTCTGGTCCTGTGTAGTACAGTATGGTCTGCAAGTCCATTGGTCCACACTGTGGACCAATAGGCATACAGATCATACTGTACGCTGTCATTCGGTGGGCAGCCAGGTGGAATGCAGGCAGAGTGCTGCAGCCTGCCGATGATGGGGGGTTCTGGGTGGCTGGGGACCTGTGTGGGTGGGTGGGAGGTACCACTGGACCACCAGGTAATACTTCATTTCCAAACCGGCCCATGATCGGCCATACGGGGGAGGGCGGGGGGTTACCGCTGGACCACCAGGGATTTTTACACAGTTCTACAGCTCGGGATCAGGTGTATGGGGGAAGTTACCGCTAGACCACTGGGGATATTGACATTTCCTACAGCCCACGACCAGGCGTACAGGGGTGGGTGGGGAGTCACTGTACCACCAGGGGGATATGTGTGCATGGCAACTGTGTTCTCGGTGGGTGGGTGGCCACCCACTGCTGGCGGCTGCTGTGTTGCACACTGCAATACAGCAGCCCACCTGTGGGTGGCCGGAACTTGCTCCTGCTTATCTGGGGCTCAACTTTGAGCCCCCCAGTGTGGTGCAATGCAAGGTTGCACCAGCATATGCACCGCACATCCTGAGCTGAATATCGGGATGTGCCACATATGCATGGGTACGCCCCCCTGCATCTGCACTGCATAGGATTACATTGCACCCCTGCACATCAGGATTTGTGCTGCACCTGGCAGCCTTTTGAATATCCCACTGGGGTGCAATGTGGGGTTGTGCCAGTGCACATCTGTTGCGCCAGGCGCAACCCCTTTGAATATCCCAGCCAGTGTGTTCTGCCACAGAGGGGTTCTAATTCCCTCTGACCTTGAGAGTAAAGTATGTGTATTCCCATGGATAGTGTATGTATTTCACTATGTAATATATGTATTTCAGTATATAATGTATTTGTTTCACTATATGAAATATGCATTTCGGTATATAAAGTATGCATTTTGCTATGATGAATGCATTTTACTATATAGTGTACATGGTTCACTATATAATGTATGTATTTCTCTTTATGATGTCTTTTTTTACATTTAGTATGCCTTATTGAAAAATCAAGATTTTCAGTTTTACACAAACAAGTACAAGCACAAGACAGTAAACAGTCAATACATAAATTGTCACACAAATATAGTAAAATGCAGGTATCCCCTACAGAAAACAAAAAAATGTATCCCCCATGGAGTATTAAAAAACATTGATAACCAGTTCATATGGGCTTATGATTATCAGTGACATGCGCAGTAATAAACCCAATAACCACACTTTTTAGAGCTGCAGTGAGCGGAGCACTACAGACTTCCTGCGATCAGAAAAAAGGAGATTTTTTTTCTGATCGAACAACAGTGTGGAGTTGCCTCGCAGTCACCTCTGCATCTGTGAAGCACTCCACACTGTCCATTAACAATCACACAGTACTATCTTTCTGTAGCCAAGGTCATGGCAGAACATAGCACAGTCTGCTATGTGCAAGATGGCTGGCAACCTGTATTGCACATGCACAATAGAGGCTGTCAGATATTTTCATCATGGGTCGATGGTGCCATCTTACACCATGACCTCCGCCAGCAAGACTGTGGACACAACAATTTTTTTTTAAAGTATGTTTTTCCTCCCACCCACTCAACCCTCCCTCTCAGTACCCACCACCTCACTCCCCCCCTCAGAAGCGTTATGGTCACACTGGAGGTGCAGTATCCCCCAGTGCAGGAATCCTCCATTGGTTACACTTGGACTGCCCAATCCCCCAGTGTGGGAATATTCTGTCCTTTTTCTTTCCCCTCCCACCCACCTGGCCCTCCCTATCAGCACCCATCACCCCACTCCCACCCAAGAAATGTTACAGTGATACTGGTGTTGCCCAATCCCCCAGTGCAGGAATCCTCTGTCTTTTTGTTTTGTTTGTTTCACACTGTAAAAAGAAAACCATCCAAAGATGTCTTTTGTGGCCATTGCAGATCCTCTTCCCAACCCTCCCACTCAGCACCCACCACCTTGCATCCCTCAAGACCTTTCTTACCCATCAAGGGGTCCTATGCTGTAATCCTCTCTGGACTGCAGACACGTCTTCACTCTTCAAAGCCAGACCACGAACAGGTATGCGGTTCAATGTATTTCAACAGTGCTTTGAACTTAGGGCCATAACTTGGCCATTTTTGCATATTTTTGACCCAAATTTTCAACATGCCTTTTTTGGGACCCTGCCTCATGAATAATTGCACTGACATTAGGCAAATCTGTCCTGAAAGGTGATTTTGTGGTCCCTGTGTGAAATCACCTCTTGGGCAGGAGTTGAAACCTTTTTGCAGCGCGTGTTCATGAAGTGGGGTCATAAGAAGGTTATGCTGAAAATTTGGTGTAAAACTATTAGAAAACAAAACTGTTATGAGCCTACATTGAATTGGGTGAATGCAGGCTCATAACTTTGGTAAATGTCAATGTTTACCCCAAATTTACAACATAGCCATATCTTTACAGCACCTCATTAATGTGACTGCTGTCACTTTTCAAATCCTGGCCAAAATGTTTTTTTTTACATCCCAAAAGGTGATTTCATGGTCCCTGCACAAAATTACCTTTCAGACAAGAGCTGAAAATTTTCTCTGCCCTTGTTCATGAGGTGGGGTCATAAGAAGGCTATGTTGAAAATCTGGTGCAAAACTATTAAAAAACAATAAAGTTATGAGCCTATGTTACATTTTGTGAATGAGAAAGTAGGAAGCTGGCACTCCAGAAACATCAATGAATCACAAAATCCAGCGGGTGTAGTCCAAAGTAAGGTTTTATTCCATTTCAGTGAACAACATATGGCAGACAAGGAGCGTGTCCTGCTCCCAGCGCTTTGGACTGACAATAGGCCTTCATTGGAGGGGGAGGGGGTCTAAGTGGCTGAATCACCTCCCATTTAAAGTGAATAATTAAAGCTAGACTTGCCCAAGAAACCTAAGAGCATTAAATCATAAATATATATAGACAATTTGAGGTAATGATTAAATTCAAGTCAGTTATGTCTACATTATATTCTAATGTCAGCATATAGGTATTTCATTTGAATTACTAAAATTTGCACGTTTTTGTCACATATCTTGAATGTTCCAAATTCTTAAAAGGGGCTAGAAATTTGTGTTAACTGGCAGCAGTTATTAATGTTCTTAGTATGAGAAATGAAAGGCTTTGTGCTAACAGGCAGCAGTTATTATTAGTATGAGAAATGAAAGGCTTGCCTCCAAATGAGTCCGTATTTAACTGTACCTTAATACACACTGATGTGAAAAACTGTTTCCAATTATTTTCTTTTGCTGAACAACATTCTGCACTGTTGTTTTCATGCAACCAGTAATTTGGAGTTTTACTATGTCACGGTTTATGCACAGAATGCTAAATATGAGCTATTGTCCTATCAGAACCACATTTACAGTTCTGTATACAAACCATGGCATAGCTAAAACTCCAGTTCACTAGTTCCATAAAGAGAACTGTAACAAAATGCCATGCATAAAAACAAGACAATGAATAATGTAGTTTTTCATAGCACTTGTGATTAAGGTTCAGTACCATATGGATCATTTAGGCTTCTAGATATTATTTCTGTAAACGGGAACATTATAAACAACTACCAATTAGAAATGATTTCCTGTCCTCTTTAAGCTGGGGAGACATTGTATGTGGTAGAGGAGAGGAGGGTGGGGTGTGGAGGGTGTGTGCATGAAAGGAAAAGGGGTAATGTGAATAGAGAATAAAAGTATGGGTCTGGGTGTAACGAGATTTTTACACACCGAGGGGTTGATGCGCGCAAACCCTGAGGCGGAAGCACAGTGGTTAATGTGAGCATCTAATCCCGAGGGTGTAAAATTCAAGCTTACACACACCCAGACCCATATTTTATTTTATATAATTCCTGGGTTTCCTTTTTTTGCCTCAGGAATTATATAAAATAAAGAGCTGCCAGTGTATGCTAGGTTTGGTTTCGTTTTTGTCCGGTGCTGAGATTTGCTTCAGTGCTGAGATTTGCCTTCTTTTAAACTTTTGTTTTCTTTGTGCAGATCTTTGCATATTTCCAGAGTATATGTGGAAAAAGGAAAAGAAAAGGACCTACCGCCGAGTTCTTCTTGTGGTTCTGTTTTGGGCGAGTTGGAAGCAGTGAGTGGTCTCGAATGGTCACGCTGCTGCGTGAGGACGTGCACAGCAAGGGAAATCATGCATGTATTTGCCGTTATAAACACTCCTTCATAATGACAAATTACACCATGGTTTCCCTATGGGAAAAAAGGGAAGCCAGTTATTATATGTTAATTTGGGCCAGTGCCCATAATCATCAGGTAGGGTGAAATTGGTTCTACCAAAAAGCAGGGTCCAACTTTTGGGAATCCACTCAAGAGTCCAAATTGAATATACAAGGAGAGCCATTATTTGCATAGTCAGCTCCTGGTAATCTTCATTTGAAAACATTTTTTGAGTGTCCCTATAACATCAACCTGGTGTGATGGGATTCAAATGTGAGTTCTTGGTCTGTAGATTGGAGTGACCTGCAAGAAAGAACAAAGAAAAAAACATCATCATTTATAAGGCATATACAACAGGTCTCATCTCTAGCAATGAGGCATCTTTCCCTATGCAAGAATTCCCAGTAACCCTTACAGTCTATGGATTACCTAAGATCCATAAGGACTCAAAAATTCCCCCCTTAAGATCAATTGTATCAGGAATAAATTCCTAGATACACAACCTAGACAAATTACTTGATTTCTTTTTTAAACAGTGTGTGACTACATTGCCATCCAGGCATTGACCCCTTCCCTTCCCTTTTCATACACACACCCCCTCCCCACCTCCATCCCCATCTCCCCATACTACATATATTGCCCACCCAGCTTAAGAATTTGAAATATTCAAGTTATGTGACAAAATGTGTAATTTTTAGTAATTCAAATGAAATACCTATATGCAGACATAATAATATAATGTAGATATAACAGACTTGAATTGAATCATTATCATGAAGTGTTCATATATATATATATATATATATATATATATATATATATATATATATTTCTGATATAATGCTCTTAAGTTATTTGGGTGAAGTGTATCTAAATTTTATTAATTTTAAATGAGTGGTGGTTCAGACACTTAGACACACCCGCTGACGAAGGCCTTGTGCATAAATGCTTGCAGTCTGCCAAACAAAATATTGGATCTCACAGACATGATAGCAGAAGTAAAATTGGACTGGGTCGCAGTTACAGAGACCTGGTTTACTAGGAACCATACCTGGGATGTCCCCATACCTAGTTATGCGCTGTTCCAGAGAGACTGGGTGGGAGAAAAGGGAGGGGGAATGGCGTTGTACATAAAAGAAGATATCTGCACAACAGAAATCCAGGGCACTTATGGTAAGGTGGAAGCCCTTTGGGTTACACTTGGAGCCACAGTAAAACCCCCATCTGTGTTGGAATCATCTACAGACCCCCATCCCAGAAAGCTTATGTGGACAAAGAGCTCTTAGAAACCATCACGATGATGGCAGACAGGGAAGAATTACTGCTTGTAGGGGACTTCAATGTACCGGATGTGGATTGGACATCATACTCAGCATCCTGGATTGGAGCAAAGATTTCCTCTGTGCACTGAGGGGAGCGGGTCTGCATCAACTGGTGAACTCACCCACCAGAGGCAGAGCAATATTGGACCTAGTGCTCACAAACAGCTCTAGGGCCTCAGAAGCTCAAGTAGGAGCCAATCTGGGGACCAGTGATCACAGGTCAATATGGTTAACTGTAAACCAGAAGGAAGATACTAGTCACACTAAAATCAAGGTAATAGATTTCAGACAGCTAACTAAATCAAAATGTGAACTATGTTCGCATCCATAATTAAGGCAGAAACTCAGGGGATGTAGAGGACTGCTGGAAAACTCTAAAGACTGCTCTGCACACAGTAACAACTAAATGTGCGAAGCTGACCAGCAAGTCCAGAAGAAGGAAGAGACCTCTCTAGTTCTCAAATGAAGTGTCAACCCAAATCAAAGAGAAACAAAGGGCATTTGCACAATTTAAGCAAACAAAGCAAGAAGCAGATAGAGAAGAATACAGGAAAAACTGAAAGAGGAAGGGAAGGCAGTCAGAATGGCAAAAAAGCAGACTGAAGAGAGAATAGCACAAGGTGTTAAGAAGGGAGAAAAAACCTTCTTCAGATACATAAGGGAGAAAAGAAAAACTAAGGGAGGAATAGCAACCAAAGAAGCAAGATGGCAGTGAGGGATGAGGAAGAGGTAGAAGCCCTGGATGAGTTATTTTGTTCTCTCTTCACTATAGAAGACAGTGACAAAGGTCCCATGCTAGGTCAGACAGAGCATGATGTTTAGGAGGTGGACACTAGCCCCTTCACAAAAGAAAGGGTCCTGGAAGAGCTGAGTAGACTCAAGACAGACAAGGTCATGGGACCTGATGGCATACACCCTAGGGTTTTAAAAGAACTTCAAGAGGAACAAGCCACACTTCTAACTGAACTTTTCAACAAGTCACTAAACAGTGGGAAAATTACCTCAAGATTGGAAAAGGTCAACAGTAGGTCACGTGATGCTTGAGAAGGACTAGCATCTCTCTCAATCCGTTCCCACCTGCTTTGCTTACTTTTTGCTATTTTGTCTTTTCTTTTCATTATTTTTATCTGTTCCTACAGTTGCTGTGGTGAGAATAACCCTCCTAGTGGTTGGTTTGCTAATTTTCACCATGATCACAGCATGTCCACCAAGGCAGAGTTGCGGCAAAGCCAGCCACACCACACTCCATCTCAATCACCAGACAAGACCCCAAAGAAAACCAAGGGCCAAGGCTCCAAGTCTGGTAAGGCTACAACTTCCACTGCGGTAACCACCCCACTATCTGAAGAAAAGTTTTTACTCAAGCTGCAGCTGCTGAAGGACTCTCTTACATTCTTCACCACGGAACTCGCTTCTATGAGGAAAGATATTGGGGAAATTCACCAGAGGGTTGGTGATATGGAAGCTCGGTCCGTCTCTCTTGAGAAATGGCATGAGAAGATTGACCCAGAGCTGATCTCCCTGTGCCAAAAATTGCACAAAGTAGAGCTTAAGTTGGTGGACTTGAAAGGCAGAAGCAGACATAACAAGTTTGCTGTCCTCAGTCTCCCCAAGGATGGCGAAGGTGTCAATCCAATTATTTTTACCCAAAAGCTCCTGGAGAAACTGGAAGGCCCTTCACCTAATGGCCCGTGCTATGTGGTGGAGCGGTCACATACGGCTCTGCAAGCTAGACCTCCTCCAAGTTCTCCACCTCATCCGTTCCTGCTGAAACTGCTCAATTTTCTTGATAAACAACATGTGCTAACTGAGTTCCAGGACATACAGCTCCTTTCCTGAGGAGGTCATCGGTTTTGAATTTCTCAGAATTTTCCTGCTTCAGTCCGTCAGAAATGGACCGCAATTCACCCGATCATCTCAAAGTTAATCTCTGCAGGCATTCAATTTTGGATGCTTTATTCAGTCCATCTATGAGTTCAGATTTGGGATACCTGACACTCTTTTGATAGTCATGAAGAAGCCATGCTGGAGTTGCAACAGGTTCTTCCTGACCTTTTCCAACTTGGCTGGCTCTGTCTATACCCTCTGGTGCCACAATTTGTGTGTGGGGACATACTCTCCTGGTTGTCTTGGATCTGTTCTGTTTTTCCCTAACTACTTGACTTTTATTTGCCTGCTCTGACCAATGTTTAGCAATCATATGTTTGATCAGACTTTGAGGCATGATTTATGTGACTGAGCTACCGCATGAGGTATGTGATCTGTCTGTTTATCCGGCAGTGGCTCTCATTTTGCAGGGGATCCTGATGCAGCTTCTGGTCTCATCTCCATTCTTAGTGCCACCACAGACTTTCTATTCTGCTTAAAAGTGGGCCTTTTCCCACAAAGGTCCAATTGGATCACTCCATTTGTCCTCTGCTGGTTCTTTTTGGTCTCCATGAACATCACCATTCGGTTGTTTATTTTGTAAGACTCCTTGTTTATTTGCCACAGCACTGGCGGCTGTCAGTGTATTTTTTTTTTTTTACTCAGCATAGTTGTGCCTGTTATTTGACATTTTGCTTAGTTTCACTAATTCTCTGTGTTTAATTACTTAGGATATCTGGTCTGTCAATTTAGGTTGAGATTATATATCTGGAACTTTTACTGCTTGTTTTTTCATTATCATGACATTCCATGTTAAGTTGGGGAAGGGTATGTTGTTGATCTTCAGTGTCCTCATGTGCCGATTTATTGGGGGATGGTGCACTGTTAATGCTTTACTACTGGGGAGCTTTTTATTTTATTTTTCAGTAATCCTGGGGTTTTCCTTCATGACATGTTCTATGTATGGCTGCAGTGGTTATTTCCACTGGTCACTATTTTCTCTGGGTTTGGCATTGTTGCCTTATCTCCTTTTTTTGTGGTACCTTAGACTGCACGTAGTCAATCGGGGCACTGTTTTGGTACATATGGTCTTATAACATTAGTGTTACGCTTCTCTTGTTCCTTATTTCTCAATGTATTATTGGGAGTTTATGTGCTTCATTTGTTGTTTGAGATTTCACTTCAATTACATCAGGGTATCATTGGGGGGTTGGGTATGGTGGGAGGGGAGAGAAGGTTTTTTTTGGTTTTATTTGGGGTGGAACAGCTGTTGGAGTGTACTATTTTTGCATTGTTGTGGGTTGAAAGGGGGCAGCTGTACTTCTAGGGGGGCTCTGGTTCTGGTCTCTACTAGCATCACCTTTTAATGTATTCCGTGCATGTTGGGTGGGATTGGGGTGGGGTGGGTATCACTGGAGACAGGGTCTTATTGAGGGGTTTATATGTTATTCCTTTGTTTTTTTTTCAAATGCCACCAAGCTGATTTCCCATCCTTGGTTATTTCAACATGGCTACGTATAACTTTGGTATGTGGAACATATAAGGTGTACAATCACCTACCAGGAGGGCTAAAATCCTACTTCACCTACACAACTTACAGGTTGATGTAGCTTTTCTGCAATATACTCATTTGTCCCCACCTCAGGTTCTCCTTTTTAGACAATTCTTGGTGGGACAAGCATTTGGAGCAGGGTCTGATTCTAGTAAGAAGGGCGTGGCTATTCTTATTGCCAGGATTGTCCCCTTGTGTCTCCTCCAGGAAGTTGCCAACTCTCAAGGTCACAATGTCATCCTTCGGGCTCTGCTTGAACACTTAGAGGTGGTACAGGGTGCTGTCTATGGGCCTCCCAGTGATGATCCCCAATTCCTAGCCTCCTTGATGTCCATTATAGCTCCCTGGAGTTCTCTCCTGACTATCCTTGGGGGAGACTGGAACCTGGCTTTTTGTAATGAGATGGATAGGTCTGGCAAAGCCCAACAAGCACTCTCCCAGGGACAACTGGCTCTCTGTGATCTTATGGACTCCTTGGGTATGGTAGACACATGGAGGGCCCTGAATCGGATCGCCATGAATAATCTTTCCAGTCCCTTCCACACAATTCCTTCTCCAGGATTGATTACTTCTTCCTCAGAGCAGAACACCTTCCCGGAGTTAGTTCATGCTATTACTCAGCTAAAGTTATATCAGACCACGATCCCGCCTGCATTCAGCTTGGTTTCTTTCCCTCTCTCGATATAGATAAGGTGTGGAGACTAAACAATCAATTACTTAACTCGGGGAAATTAGTGAAGCACATTCAGTCCTTCATTACTATTTTTTTGGAACTCAACTCTGCTTCCATGCCTAGACTTGACTTTTTATGGAGAGCCTTGAAATGTGCCCTTTGAGAAGAACTAATTTGATTTGCTACCAAATGGAAAAAACAGACCCTAGCTGTCTTAACCTCCCTGTTGGAACGTATATGTTCTCTTGAAGGACGCATTTCATTGGTCTCTCCCGAGTCAGACTGGGAGTTGTTGGAGTCCCTCAGATCTCAATATAATACCCTTCTGGTTGAGAAGGTAGAGCATCTAATGTTGCATTCTAAAGTACGGTACTTTGATCAAGGGGAGAAGGCCGGGAAATTACTGGCTCTCTGCTTGCGCTCTCAAGCCATGAACTAGATTGTTTCCTCTATGCGTTCTGACTCTGGTCATCGCCTCGCCTCACCATGTGTTATTGTAGGTGCTTTCAAAGACTTTTACCAACAGTTGTATGCTCCATCTTTGTCTCCCTTTAACAATACTCAGTTTGCAAACTTCCTTCAAGATATAACCCTTCCCCAATTGGCTGACCCCCATGTTGCTATTCTACAGGCCCCCTTGACCTTGGCTGAAATCTCTCATGCAATTGATTCCTTGACCTCAGATAAATCCCTTTGCCCAGATGGGTATATGACTAATTTTTATAAGACCCTTAAAGCTCAATTGGCACCTATTCTTTTGGATACTTTTAATTCAATTTTTAAAGAAGGACTTTCTGATCTCTCACTCACTGAGGCCATTATAGTGGTCCTCCCTAAACTGGGTTGGGATCCCCTGCTTGTCTCCAACTATAACAAACTGCTAGCAGATTAGGCCTTATGGTCTATCGAGTCTGTTCGAACCTCAGATCCCTAGTTGGGTGGCGAGGCCCCCTTGTGTTCCAGAAACCCCTATCATCCATCCCCACCCCCCTGGGCCACACCATCATCTGATACATTCACTTTCTGTGTCTGTCCCACCCTCTCTTGAAGCCCTCAACTGTGGATCTCTAAACCAGCTTTCCAGGCAGTGCATTCCAAGGGTGCACCACCCTCTCAGTGAAAAATCTCCTCCTCTTTTCCACCCTCACCCTTCCACCTTCCAACTTCAAACCATGCGCTCTGGTGATACCTCCCTGCTTTAGTCTAAAGATCCCCTCCATGTTTACCCTATTTATTCCCTTGAGGTACTTGAAGACCTCAATCATGTCCCCCCATCTCTCCTCTTCTCCAATGAAAACAGGCAGAGCTCCTCAAGTCTGTTCTCATATGTCAAATCCCCTAGTCCTTGTATCATCTTAGTTGCCCTCCTCTGTACCCTCTCCAGGAGCTGTATGTCCCTTTTCAAGTGTGGTCGCCAGTACTGTACACAGTACTCAAGGTGTGGTCTAACCAGTCCATTGTACAGTGGCAGAATCATTTCCCTGCTTCTAGAGGTGATCCCCCTTATGATGCATTCCAACATCCTGTTTGCCTTGCTAGCTGCTCTCCTGCACTGTTCAGAGTTATTCATACATGCATCCAGCATGACCCCTAGGTCTTTAACCCCTATTGAGACCTCCAGCGCCTCCCCTCCCAGGGTGTACCTGTGTTTAGGGTTTCTCCGTCCAAGATGTAACACCTTGCACTTGGTGATACTGTATTGAAATTTAATTTTCATGTGTGAGCCCAGCTTCCCAGGGTGTCCAGATCCCCTTGCAGGGCCAACCTCCCCTCTTCCCCCTCAACTACTGCTCCCATCTTGGAATCATGAGTGAAGAGACTCATTTCACACCCTATACCCTCCCTGATGTCTGATATGTATGCATTAAACAGGATCGGACCCAGGACCGAGCCCTGCGGTACCCCACTTCCGACCTCTCTAGGGTTTGAGAGCTCCCAACAAACCACTACTCTCTAGGTGCATCCAGCTAGCCAGTTTTCAATCCATCTGACCATCAAAGGGCCTACTCCCAACCCCATCAGTTTCTCCACCAGACCATTGTGGGGACAGAGTCAAATGCCTTGCTGAAATCCAAGAATAATACATCTACAGGCTTTTCCCTGTCCAATTCTGATGTTACCCATTCGTTGAACTCCACAAGATTGGTTTGACATGATCTACCTGGTGCAAACCCATGTTGCCGACTATCCAGACCTCCCACCTCCTCCAAGTACACCCCCAATCGTTCCTTTAGTGTTCTCTCCATTAATTTTCCCACCTCCGAGGTCAAACTAATGGGTCTATAGCTACCTGGTACTTCCCTCAACCCCCCTTTATGGATTGGCACCACATGTGCCTCTCGCCAATCCCTAGGTACCCTCCCTGTCTCAAGCGACCTGTTGAAGAGCTCCACCAGGGGTGCAGCCAGTATGTCCGCCAATTCCCATAGTACTCTTGGATGAATGCCATCCAGCCCAGGAGATTTGTCTTTCTTTAGGGCCTTGAGTGCTAACCACACCCTTTCGGTGGAGATAGCATCATCTGTCCCCTCCACCTTACTGGGCTTTTTATCCTTATCCTGATGTGACACCCCTGGGGTACCTCTCCCTCCCTCTTGCTCCATTTCTTTGCTCCCCTGATCCCACTCACTGCCGCTTCTATCCCCATCATGCCTTGCTTTGTAGATATCCCATCCCCCTCCCTAGTGAACACAGAGGCGAAGTACTCATTTAATACCTCTGCCTGGTCCCTCACCTCTTCCACCCACCCTCCTTCTGATCTCAATCTGCTGAGATGGCCCTTAGTTTTTCTCCATTCCCCAGTGTAGTAGAAGAACCCCTTTTCCCCACCATGTATCCCCTGTGCCAGCTGCTGCTCTTGACTGGACTTTGCCCCCCTCACCATCCTGGTGGCTTTTCTAGATGCAAGATGGTACATTTCCTTATCCCTATCCCCTCTTGTTGTTTTATATTTTTTATAGGCAGCCTTCTTTTCTCTGACCGCTACCCGAACCTCACTGGACCACCAGCATGGTTTATGTGACCTTGCTTCCTTACGTTTCACCTTAGCGCAGGTCCTGACTGCCTCATGAAGTCCCCATTTTATGACCTCCCATCTCTTTCCCACATTTGTCATTGATGTAATCCCCTTCAAGTGATCCTTGAGAATATTTCCCATGCCCACAAAGTCTGCCCCCGAAGTCCACTGCCAGTGTCCTAGATCTCACCCCCCTCCCCCAATGCTTATTTGAAACCAGACAGTATTGTGGTCGCTCCCAGTCAGGGGATCCTCTACAACCAGGTCCCTTACCAGATCCCCATCTGCCAGAACCATGTCCAGGACATGCCCTTGTGGGCTCCATCACATGCTGTGTTAGAACACATCCTGGAAGCAGTCCAGCAGCCTCTGCTCCTTGGCCACCTTAGAGGACATGGTTCCCCAGTTTGTACTTGGTATATTAAGGTCCCCCATCAACACCACTCCTTCCACTTTTGGTCCACACTGGGCAATGATGTTATCCAGCAAACCATCCTCCAGAACATCACCCATCCCGGGGGGCCTATATACTACACCCAGCTTGACCTTACCTCCTGCTGGGGTTCATAAGGTGACCCATAAGGCCTCCACGTTTCCCTCTGCCTCTTCTATGCTAGCAATTTCTATGTCATCTCTAATGAACATAGCCACTCCACACCCTCTGCCCTCCTTTCTATCCTTCCTAAGCATAGTGTACCCCCGCATGTTTAGGTTCCAGTCATGGTTTTTGTTGGCCCACATTTCCGTGACCACCACCACATCCACCCCTCCCCTGAACAGCATGGCCTGGAACTCTGGCAACTTGTTTCCCAAGCTTCTGGCATTTACTAACACCACCCCCCACCCCTTATCCCTGATCCCCTTTGTCGAACCCCACCCAGGTTCCTTATATATCCATCCTCCCTCTGCTCCTCCTGAAACCTCCACCCCCAGTCTGTTTCCCCTCCCCCTTGGGTTTGAGGCTACTCCCCCATCTGGAGGAGAGCTTCTGGTCAGCCCCTCCATATCCCTCCCCCTCACAAGTTTAAACCCCACCTTTCTTGAATGTAGTCCAATAGCATCCCTGTTGGGACTTCCTTCCTTACAGGGCAAGATGAAATCTGTCCTTGGGATACAGTCCCTTATCCTCCAAACTCCTTTCCAGTTCCCCAACACCCCCAACCCACTCTCTTCACCCCACTTCCTGATCCAGCCATTAACCTCTGTGATCTTAATTTTTTTCTCCACTGAGGCCTTTGGTACTGGCAATATCTCCGAAAAGGAAATGTTGCATCCATTATCCTGACAGACTCTGGCAAGTTCTTGGAACCTTGCTTGGATTTCTTCCTCTCCCGATATTTTTCCTTCTCTTTGTAAATAACTTCTTGACTACTAGCTCTCTTCCTTCTCGAACCTTGTTGCTGACCATCCACTGTTGTTTTGTCAATTACCACCCCGACCTTCCTTCTGTCAGTCTATCTTGTTATGTTTGAACATTCCTCACATTTCTCTCTATATAACCTTACTATCTTATTAACCCTTTCACTCCACAGGTCGGGTCCATGGTTTCTGCACTTATTATATATCTTACTGCCATTATCTGTATAATGCTTGCCATTATTTTTTGTTGTTTCTACCCATTGTATTTTTGTAGCACTGCTGTACTGTTCCTCTATTTGTATTATTGTACCCATGTTGCTGTTGTTCAACTGTTCTGGTTTTGTTTTACTCTCCCGGGTCGTGCCTGAAAATAGTCGTTTTATGGCTAGTGCACCTACCCGGTTAACAAAAACGAAATAAATAAAATAAAAATAAATAAAAATGCTATTTCCCTCTAGATCGTTAGTTCCCAAATGCACCAGGAAATCCGGTTTCTCTCCACAATCCCTAACCTGTTCACACACCATGAACTTTGCTCTGTGCACTGTCAGCTCAGAGATACTCACTACCGTCACCTGGCTATGCATCCCCGTCCGATAGGCGATATATCTTACCAATATGGATTTTCAAATAATTGCAGAAGTTTTGGCCTGTAGATTGGAACAAGTTTGGGATTCACTTATAATCAGGGAGCAGGTTGGCTTCATAAAAGGCCGACTCTCAGCAGACCACCTTAGGAAATTATCCTATCTCTTTTCTGTATCCAGGGATTCCACTAGTCCAGCCATTTTGGCATCCCTGGATGCAGAAAAAGCATTTGATAGGGTCTCATGGAATTATTTATTCTCCCTGTTACCTAGGTTCTGTATTCCCCAGACTTTTCATGCAATGGATCAGGGTGCTATACTCCTCTCTGACAGCCCAGAATCTTTATAATGGAGTTTTATTGTCACTGTTTTCTCTTTATTATGGCACCAGTCAGGGATGCTCCTCTTTTCCCTACCTTTTCAATTTATTTCTGGAACCCCTTATCCATAAACTAAACTTCTCCCTGTATGTCTGTGGTATTTCAATAGGACATACGGCTTATAAACTATCAGTATATGCCGATGATATTTTGCTGCATGTCTCTTCTCCTGCCACATCCCTGCCTGCTGCTCTACAGATTATCTCTCGATTTGGTACCATTTCCAATTATAAACTAAATCTTGCTAAAACTGAAGTTATGCTGCTTAACTGTAACACTTTAGGAGCAGATGTGGAGCACCTTGTTTTGTATAGAAGAAAGACAAGTTGAAATATCTGGGGATTTTCTCAGCACCTCGCCTCTTAGGCTGAAACAATTTAATCTTGACTTCGCGATGACCCGTTTAAAAGCAGACCTAGTTCGGTGGTCCTTGTTACCCATCTCCTTGTGGAGTCGCTTGAGTATCATAAAAATGAAGGTTTTACTTCGGCTACTGTACCCCTTACAGATGTATAATTATGCCCTGCCCCAGTCATGGTTTACCTAACTGTATAGAATTCTCACTTCCTTTTTGTGGCAAGGTAAGGTAGCCCATCGAGCCTACTCCAAAATTAATGCTTGCTAAACAGGAAGGAGGCCTACAGGCTCCCAATTTCTTTTTATAATACCTGGATATGTATTTTACTTGAATTTCTCACTGGCTGAGGCCTTCTGGAGGAAACCTCTTGGAACAACATATTCATACTGGTTAGATATAGAACATTCCCTGTGCTCCCAAAATGGTTTAGATATCCGGTCACTCCCTTACCTCCCTAGGAAGAAACTTCCTTGACCATTATAGGATACTCCCTTGGAAGCCTCTATCTGTGTCCACTCTCAATTATGTACCTTAGTAAAAATCTTGCTGTACAAAGACACATCTCAGCCCTTATTTGGGAATCCCAATTTTTGTATTGCAGTACAGATACTCTCTAAAAGGTTTTGGCCTGGTATTGGTGTGGACACAGTTGTACGACCTTACTCACAACCAGAAACTTTTATCCTTTCAGGAGACGCATATCCTATATCATTGATCCCCATGCTCTTGTTTTCATTACTTTCAACTGTCTCATATGCTTCTACAATTTTGTGGCAATGGTCCATGGTCTAGCCCTTTAGCTGATTTCATTTTTCCCCTTTTACTAAAGATGGTGGCCTCACTGGGCTGCCATCAGAAGTAGGAGCTTAAGCTGCTGTGAGTGTCGATGTTTGCTGTTTATGTATTTACTTGGATTCGTTTTCAAGTTTTGTTTAAGCAATTTATGTTTTGTTTTAGCAGTAGTTTGATTTTTTTACATTTGCAGGTGCACTTTCAAAGCTGCCTGAGTCGCTGAGATCAGGGGAGCTGCCATTATCTTTCTGACTGGCAGAGCGTTTTCAGGATTTGCGTGCTTGCAACTTAATCTATCTGCCTGAACATTGGTGATCTAGGGACTCTAGAAGAGCAGCTCACTGCTTACTGCTCACTTTTTACACTTGTGATCTGTGGAAAGTTTTGGGAAACATTCCCTTGGCCCATATGTCAGTGGTCGGCAGCTTGTACTTTACATACCTTGCGCTCGTTCTTGGACTTGGCCGGGTCTGCCCTCGGGACTTAATACATTCTGCCCTGCTCTGGTGGAAATCTGCAAACTGTGTGGATGTCAATGTAGTTCCTGTACTGCAGGGATTTGTTTTTGAGAGTTATTAGGGTGAGATGCCCCCTCCTATGCTTCCTGGATGCCTCCTATTGTTCTGCCCAGGACCGGGCAGGAGTCATCTGGTTTTGACTTCCTGGAAGCCAGAGGGGAATCAGGGATCCCCTAAGCCACCTCGGGGACTGGCTGGTAGTTGGTCCACCAGGGTGCCTGAAGCTGCGGGTTGCGGGCAGTCAGGGGGATGGCTAGCCTGGGCCGGCACAGTTAGGGGTGCTTAATAGCCTCCCTGCAATTACACTCTCCATTTTATCCTTGCTTGGTCCCTGGAGCAACCTAGACAGACTAGCTGGAGCAGGTGCTGCTAGCGGACAGTTCTTACTAAATGCTGCCTTGAGGAACTCCCTGAGCTGGTATTCATCTCTTTGCTCTGATGCTTTCGGGCAATGTGGATTGATTTTCCTCTGGTTGGTAAATCTGTGCTGGGATAGCTGACTCATCCTACTCCCTGGCCCTATTCTGTGGCTGCATGGGCATTGAGAGTGCTGTGCACACTGTTTCTTCTCACTTTTGTGTACTTAGATTTTACCTGATTTTTTTGTGGATTAATTATGGTTTTCTCCCACCATGTGAGAGGTGGTTGTTGGAGGAAATATAATTCATTTGACTGTGAGACTCATGCATTGCTCATATTTTTCTTTATATTCAAATATGGTGACTTTTATATTGTTTTATTGCTTCTGACGTTTATGTTTCAACCCCCACTATGTGAGAGGTGGTGCTGGGGTCAGATGAATTGTGGATTTCCCAACCAGAGTGGTGAAAGCTCTCTGATTCTAGAACTCATACTGCACCATATTTTTGAAACTGATTTTTTCATTTTCCATTTATTTTGAGTAGTTATATTCTGGATTGTGCAATCTTATTTTATTTCTTTTTAATTTTTATTTTATAGTGTGTAGGTGTGTATGTGAGTGTTGACGTGATTGATTGGGTGTGTTGTCTATATTGTTTTATAAGTTATTTATTTATGTAGGAGTCACTTGATGCTGTTTCCTTGCTAGCTGCACTCTCTAAAAGCTCTGCCTAACCCCTGCCTAATTCAATCTTATTCTGCTTATTTTATCAAAAAACGCACCTGGGCTGGTATTCTGAGGATCTGGATACTTGGAAGCAGCTTTTGCTTTTGCCGATGGAGGAAGAAATGCCAAAGGCATTACCGAAGCACACACCACCCGCAACTCCCGAGAAGGCCCGGAAAAAGTCACGGGCCTTGCCATAACAACTCTCCCAGCCCTGTAGCCCAGGTACTGGAGGAGAAGAGCTGCTGACGGAATCAAGATTTCTGGAGGAATTTCGTCCTTTTAAAGCAGAGATGGCTGAAATGGCCTCAGAGATTAAAAATATTACTACTGCTCTGAATGACCTGTTTATGAAAACCTCTGACAATGAGGCCCGGGTGAAATCACTGGAGAACAGAGCTGATAAGGTGGACGTAGCGCTCGCACACATAAATCATCGTATTGCAAAACTGGACATGAAGACCGAAGATTTAGAAGGCAGAAGCCGGCGTAATAATATCGTCTTAATTGGCTTACCTGAAAGAGAGGAAGGAGGGGATCCAGTTAAGTTTTTTCAGCGGTTCGTGGAAAAGATAGCAGGCCCCTCACCTTTCGGCTCCTGCTACAGCATTGAGAGAGCACATTGCGCCTTGCGACCTACTCCGCCTCCTGGTGCACCCCCCCGTATTTTTCTTGCCAAGTTCCTGAACTACCAAGAAAGGCAGCTGTTCTTGCAAAAAGTTAAAGAAATTAAAACGCTGCAATGGGAGGGAGCGAACCTCAGGGTGGCACAGGATCTGCCTTTGTCTGTCCGGCAATGGAGGGCTACTTTTCACCCGCTTGTCTCTAAATTAATTGCGGCGGGTATCAAGTTTAGAATGTCCTACCCAGCTAAGTTGCATGTTCTCACAGCTGACACATGGAAGGCCTATGAAGACGTGGAATCAGCACTTGCTGCGCTCCAAAATGTGCTTCCTAGTTTGCTCAAACCCAAATGAGTGCTATTTTGGTCCACCCTCAAGAAACGTACTATTCGGCTATGAAGTGATTGGAGAACCGTCACGATATCTCTGCTTGATGGTGTGAGGACCTCCTCTTCTTATCTGGCTCATTTTGCAAGGGATTATTAAGGGGATCACCAGTATGTTTGCCTAGATACTTAGTTTGTTTATGTTGTATCCCAGGGGACTTTATCTTTGAGGACATAATTTGCGCTCGAGAGGCCGGAAAACGGGAAACAGATCGCCTAGTGAACTGCATTGTGGAACAACCCCCTGCCTGGAGGCACGATAGAAATTAGAGATATAGGGGGAGAAGCTCACTGATGATGCCTGACACCCTTGAGAATGGACTTAAATGATGGGACTCCTTAGCGTGGCATACTTGCGTTAGTACAGCTTGGCAACTAGAGGAAGCCAGAGTTTTATTTAATATTAAAATTATATTATATTATATTAAGTGTCATTCCTTTTATTTTTTTGTCATGTTATTTCAAGATTCTCCCAGTTGGAGGGAAATTTGAGTTTTACATGTGCTCGGGCAACTTAATAGCGTTCTGGTGAATGTGGGCGACCATCAGGAGGGTGGATCTGGCCCTACGAGAATTTTCCAGGCCTCTCTCATTTCTAGATTTATTATGCACTAGAATAGTTGTTTTGGGGCTAGTGTCTTAGGAATGGGGTTAGGCTAATATAGAGCGGGGAGTAGTTCAAGAGGGATTAGGTCCGGGAAGAATAAAGTAGTTGTAGGAGGGGCTTCCCCAGGTATTTGGATTTGAAGTTTAGCAGATGAGTGGGTTTTATTATGGTTCAGTTTGATAGTGGGTTAGGGGGGTGGCGGAGCAGTGGATGAGGCGGCGGATCAAGCTGTCATCATGGACCGTGATATTGTGGGAGGGTTAAATGGGTGTGAATTGCTAGGGTATGGGTTGTTTGGTTTATTGTTCTGGGGTTCTTGGTGGGCAGGGCGAGGGGGGGGAGGCTAACACAAGGCTCTAATGTATTAGGTGGGGGAAGGTGGCTGAAGCATAACAAGGCTAAATTTTGGTTTATCACCTGGTGCTATGGCATCTTATAGAGTTTTAAATTCCTAAGTTGGAATGTTAAAGGGCACGACAGAAATCCAAGCAATATAGAATTCTGAAACACCTAAATGTCTTAGGAGCAGATATAGTGTTTTACAAGACACACTTGTTAAATGCCGAGTGTAGCAATATGAGGCACCTACAGGTTGGACAAGTTTTCGCTTCACAAGGAAACTCACAAAGTAGAGGGGTTATGGTATTAGTTCACAGGTCCGTTCCCTTTACCCCCCTCCAGATAATACAGGACAATGCAGGCAGATATATATTTGTTTTAGGGAAATTACAGACTATAGAGAGTCTGGTTGGATCAGTTTACAGTCCCAATTCAGATACTCAGACTTTCTTTGTACAGTTAATGGAAGTCTTAGCACCCTTTGTTAATGTCCCTATAATTATTGGCAGGAATTTCAATCTAGTGGTGGATCCTTTAATGGATAGGTCCAAGCCCACAAACTTAGGACTTTCACCGGCTCAAAGAGCCATGAGGGAATTGGTGGATCAACTTGGTCTATCAGATGTGTGGAGGGTTCTCCACCCAAAAGACCAACAGTACACTTTTATCTCTTCAGTTCATGGCACAGCTTCCCGTATCGATTACATACTACTTTCTCGTACTCTCCTTTCCGGGGTTTTAGGTTCTGTAATACAAGCAGGACCCCCCTCTGACCATGCAGTAGTATCGGCAACTGTAACCTTCACTTCATTACCTAAGAGTAGTAATAGATGGAAATTAAACAATCAAATTTTGAGAAACCATAACATAGTTAAATATATTTCCTCTCAAATAGATGAGTTCGTTTTAAACAATGTGAAAGATAATACTCGTCCAGACATGGTTTGGGGGGCGTTTAAAGCCTTCATGAGGGGTGTCCTGATAGGGCAGACAGTTAAAGGAAAGAGAAAAAGCGACTCATGTCTGATTTATTGGCTCGGATACGACTCAGGGAGATCAACCTACCCCAGTATCCCTTGGAGAAAGATAAACAAGAATTACTTAAACTGAAGGATCTTTACCTAACCTTACTAGGGGAACAAGCTGAATTAGCCTTAATTAAAACTAAAGCTAGCTACTTAGATCAGGGGGAAAAGGCGGGTAGGCTCCTGGCAAGACGCATTAAACAGCTTGAGTCCTCCCGTACAATCCAGGCGGTCCAGTCCGAAAAAGAAGGTCGGATTAAGACTTCCCCGAAAGAGATAGTAGAGGAATTTAGAAGTTATTTTGAATCCCTTTACAGTGCAATGGTGAATCCCCCCACAGAAAGGGAAATACTATCTTGTCTTGAGGACTTAAATCTTCCCTCTCTTGCAGAATACCAACAGGTGGATCTTACCACCGCCATTTCCCAGGACGAAGTTGAGAGGGTCATCAAAGGTCTCCCTCTGGATAAAACACCGGGGCCGGACGGTTTTTCGTCCAACTTTTATAAGGTATTTTCTAAACAACTGTCCCCACTCCTGGTGTCCTTATTTCAGTATATTCTTAGTGGCCAGGCTACAGATCAATCCCTATCCGAGGCATTTATTGTTCTAATTCCAAAACCAGATAAACCTCTTGAGCAACTTGCTAGCTATAGGCCTATTTCTCTGCTTAACTATGATATAAAAATCCTGGCGAAGGTATTGGCAGACTGTATAAATAAGGTTTTACCTGATCTGATTGGAGTAGAGCAGGTTGGATTTATGCAGGGTAGATCAATCAATGATCACTTGAGAACAGTGGCGCATGTCTTCTCGGCGTCCGAGGAGAGCAGCTCCACTATGGTCCTGGTCTCGTTGGACACGAAGAAGGCTTTTGATAGGGTCCACTGGCAGTATTTAATAACTACAATGAAAAAATTTGGTTTTCCTGATTTATTTTTGCAATGGATTGGCTCTCTCTATCTTAATCCCTCAGCAAGGATCTCATGTAATGGGGTTACGTCAGACCCTTTCAGACTATAGGTTGGCATCCGACAAGGATGCTCGCTGTCCCCCCTTCTCTTTAATTTATATCTCGAACCCCTTATAAGAAGTATATTGTGCAATCACGAGATAAATGGCATTAAAATTCAGGAAAGTGTTGTTAAGGTAACTGCCTATGCCGATGATCTCCTGGTGTATATCTACTACCCAAATGCCTCTATACCTCCTATTAAAAAATGATACAAGAATATAGTCAATTGGCCAATTACAAGCTAAATTTGGAAAAGACTGTGGTGTACCCCTCAATAAGAAATATTTAAACAGGAAATTACAGACCTGGGACTGACGTGGAGAGCAGAATCCATCAAATACCTGGGTCTTATTCTGACTAGGAACACGATCGAACACGGCAGTTAAATTTGGACTCCTTGGTGCATACAATCGATTTAGATTTGAAAAGATGGGTAAAACTTCCAATTTCTTTATGGGGGAGGATAAATTTAGTTAAAATGAATGTGTTTCCTAGGCTGTTCTGTCCCCTCAGTGTTTTAAACATTTGGCTCCCGCTCTCATGGTTCAAAAAAATTCATGGGCTTATTGCCAACTTTGTGTGGGGTATAAAAAGGCAAGAATGGCCTATCATAAGTTAGCAGCCCTAAACCATTAGGCGGACTTAGATTACCGCATCTGGGACTCTGTTTTAGGGACATGCCTAACAAATATCTGAGGTGGGTGCAGGAGTGGAAGCTCCGTATACTCACTTATGGCTACAAATTGAGTTATCCCTCATTAAAGAGTAGGTCTTGCTCCTGAGGCTTGTTGTATCTCAGCCCCAAACTCTTACCAGTGGCTCTCAGGAAATCCCGATTGGGGTTTGGTGAGGCCATTCACAACTCTGCAGTTTCCTGAATTACTCCCACCTTAGCGATCCGTTACAGCCCATAGGGCAACCCGTTTCTCATCAAGGTAGACTCATTAAGGCTACATGGCTAACACAGGGGGGAGACTGCCGTCTAAGGGATTTAATTTCAGTAGATGGACATGTGCTTCCTGCATCTGAGATTCTGAACAAATTCAAGTTACCAACCTCGGTGATATTTCAGGTTTACCAGTTCTGTCACCTTTTAATTAGTAAAATGGGCAACAGGCCAATACAGACTCCAAAAATAGAATTTTCGAGATATTAAGGCCTTTGGCAGGTCTACCACATGCTGTCTCTAACCTCTATAATACTTTATTCAACTGGGCCTATTCCCAGAACTTAGCCCCATCCTCTTATTGGGCATCTGTTTTTCCTAATAAGGAACTCGACTGGACAGCACTGTCGCATAGTTGTCATAAACTTATCTCCCAGGATCGGCTGAGACTGATTCAGTTTAAAATACTCCATAATATTTATTATTCCCCTCAGAAGTTGGCGAGCTTAAAGATAATCTCAGCCTCATCCTGTATGAGGTGTTAGCAAGGGGTAGGAGATCTGTTACATATTTTTTGGAACTGTCCAAAGATAGTGCCACTCTGGACAATTATTAAGAAGGGGGTAGACCCTTTACTAGGGTTGGGAGACCTTTTCACGCCCGAAATATGCTTGTTGCGAGACGTAGCTTCTATTCCAATTAAAAACAGGAGGTTTCATATATCTCTAATCTCGGCATCCCTCAAAAAAGTTGTCCTCAGACATTGGAAGGACTCTGTTGTGATCAGTTATACAGAATGGTTAGAGGAACTTCTTGCCAATCTCAGAATTGAGAGAATGATTGCCATTCTCCAAAATAAACTTCCTAGGTTTAATAAGATCTGGGGCCCCCTCTACACTTGTTATACAGTATAGTCTAGGATTTTTCCTCCTATGGATTTAGGTAGGTACTTCAGAGCCTTGTGGAGGGGTAGGGGAGGGAGGAGGATTTTAAGGGGGGGTGGCAGAGGATGTTCCGTATGTTACCTGTGTTGTGCATGCATGTACACTCCACTTGGAGGGTTATGTGTTTATCGGATACATTCTCTGTACTAAAACTGTTAATAAAATTTTAATTGAAAAAAAAAGTTATTTATTTATTGTTTTTACCTGCAGGTGTTGTAGAAATGAAGATGTGTTGGCAGGTGGCTCCTCCTGTCTGGCACTACTCCTTCTCTGAGTTTTAGGATCTTTGCCCCTTTAATTGTTCTCCCTTGCCAGCAGCACTTTATAGACACTGCAGGGCTCTGGAAATAGTAGGGAGGTGACAGAGGGGGGCTGGGGTTCCCAAACATCAGGGGGAGGTGTAGAGCAGGATGGTCAGATTAGGGTAGTCAGGACCAGGAGACGTAATGGGGGGAAATGGGTTGAAGAACGCAGTCCTCCACATCTGGTCCCCATGCCCAAGGGCTCCAATGTTTTTGGGCCAGTGGCCCAGTCAGCCCCAGCGCCCCATCTGCCTCAAGTGGTGTTGTGCAATGCCAGATCTATTAGGAACAAGATGGCCATTATTGCTGATCTTGTTGGGACAGCTGATCTGGCTTGCATCACCAAGACCTGACTGGATGATAATTCTGGCCCCATTTTGGAAGCAGCCATTCCAGCTGGGTTCTCTGTGATACACCACTTGAGATCGGACCAGAGGGGCGGGGTTGTAGCCATCTATTTAAGATCGGGATTGGCCTTGTGGGTGTGCCAGTTGAGGAATCCAGATCATTTGAGTGCATCATTGTTGCATGTGTGGGGTACAGGATCGTTCTCATCTACTGTCCACCCAGGGATGGGAACTTGTTCCTACAGGAAGTTGCGGACTTCGTTGTTGACATGGTGTTTGAGTCTCTCAGGGTGATGGTACTGGATGACTTCAATGCCTGGGTTGACGATGAACTTTCACAGTTTGGTCAGGACTTCCTCCAACTTATGTGTTCATTGGGCCTTACACAGGTAGTTGCCTCTGGAACTCATGATCATGGACACTCGCTAGACCTGGTCTTCCTCCTGGGGATGGAGACCACCGATTTGGTGGTGGAACCAGTTGGATGTTCTGATCACCACACCATAAGGTTCAATTTCCAGGCTCCCCTTTATAGGCCTGCCGCTGTGGAGATGGTCAGATACCGCCCTTTGAGGGATGTGACCACTGATGGCCTGTTGGCGGTATTAGACCTATCATGACTGCCGGGTGCAAGCAGTAGTCCAGAGAACATAGTCCAGGCTGATAACAAGGCTGTGAAGGAAGCCCTGGACTCTATTGTTCCTGCCTGTGTTCGTCTTCTCTCTTTTTGCCCTCGGTCCCTCTGGTTTGATGGGACCTTGAAGGAGATAAGATGAGTTGGACAAAGGTTAGAGCGATGCTGGAGAAAATCCTCTCTGAATGCTGACCACCTGAGATTGATGGAACATTCTTGAGTCTATCAATCAGCAATCATCTGTAAAAAAGCAGAGTTCCTGTCCGGGGAGATTGCTGCAGCTCAGAATCAACCAGCTCAGCTCTTTCGGACCATGGACAGGTTTTGCAACCCAACTTGTCTGCAGGTCCAAAGTGCATTTTCACAGCTTAAGTGTGATGAGTTTGCTCGATTCTCTGCTGATATGGTGGCCAACATCAGGGCGGAGATCCTACCAGCCCACTCTGTGGGGGTTGATGGTGGTTGGTGCTTGGCCACTGCGCCTCGATTGTCTTGGTCTTCTATCGACTGGCCAGAGATCAATGATAATGTGTGGATTGTCCAGAATATGCAGTAGTAGTTTGGACCTGGGCCCAACATGCCTCATGTTGGGGTGTATTGATTCTATCGGCCCTGTCCTGGCCAAGATTGTGTGGTGATCCTTAGAGATGGGTGAGTCCCCTAGCTCCCTGAAGGAGGCAGTAGTGACACCACTCCTTAAGAAAGCTTCTCTGGACCCTAACTGCTTGGCTAAACACAGACCCATCTCTTACCTTCCCTTTGTAGGGAACGTGATTGAGAAAGTAGTTGTGCTGCAGCTGGAGAACCATCTTATCATCCATGATATTTATGATCCTCTCCAGTCCAGTTTTCAGAAGAGGCGTAGTACTGAGATGGATCTGGTTTGGGTGACCAATGATCTCCTGATGGCTAGAAATCAGAAGTGCCATTCCATCTTTGTGCTCCTTGATCTGTCATCAGCTTTTAACACCGTGGACCATGGGGTGTTGCTTGAGTGCCTGAGGGTCATCTTTGGCTTGACAGGTTCACTCCTCAGATGGTTTCTATCATTCCTCTCTGGCAGGTTTCAGAGGATGGTGTATGGGTTGTTTTCCTCAGACTCATTCTCCCTGTCTTGTGGGGTCCCTCAGGGCTCAGTTCTCTCCCCAATGTTGTTCGTGGTGTACATGCTGCCTCTAAGAGACATTGTAAGACATTATGGGCTGAGGTTTCACTGTTATGCAGATGATGCCCAGCTCTTCCTGTCTTTCATGCCCGACCAGGACAGTGCAATCTCGGTCTTTAACAGCTGCCTCACAGAAATCCAGGACTGGATGAAATCCAGCTGGCTGAAAATGAATTCCAATAAGATTGAGGTGTTGATTGTGGATCCAGGTCCCCAGATAGAGGGGTCAGTGGCAGGGCATCCTTCTGGGTTTTGGCTCTAGAGTAGTCAGCTGCCTTTCTCTGAGCAGGTGCAAAACCTGGGGGTAATCCTTGATAATAGGCTGACACTGCATTGTCAGGTGTCCACAGTTGTCAAGTTCTCATTTTACCATTTTAGGAACATTGCTTGGGTTAAGCACCTTGTTCCGTCCAGAGACCTTCCAATGCTGATCCATGCCTTTGTGACCTCGCTCCTGGACTACTGTAACTCTCTCTACCTAGGGCTTCTGGGGGGGTCATATCTGCCACTTGCAGCTGGTGCAGAATGCTTTGAGACAGCTGCTGACGGGGGCTCCTTGTTCGAGCCACATCACAACTGTGCTGCATAAACTGCACTGGCTGCCTGTTCAATGGTGGATCACCTTCAAGGTTGGTCTCCTGACCTTTAAAGCCATGCATGGACTGGGTCCAGACTACTTGCAAGAGCTCTTGAACCCTTACTGCCCCATCCACCCACTCTGCTCTGCTGATGAGGGGTTGTTACAGATTCCCAGAGTGCGATTGAAAACCTCTGGTTCTCGTGCTTTTATGTTCATAGCCCCGACCCTGTGGAATTCTCTACCTCATCAGATTCGAGAGTGCCAGACCATGGAGAGCTTTAAGACAGCTCTGAAGACCTATCTGTTCTGCCAGGCCTTTGGTGATTTCATATGATGTCCTGTGCTTGCATGTATTTGTGTTTTTTTCTTGAATCAGCTGGTTACTGTTTTATCTGTTTTAAGGCTTGTACAGTGCTTTGGTTTTAGATATTGTGCTTATAAATAAAGTTTATTATTTATTATTATTTTTACAATGCCCCTACCTCTCACTACATTTCATACTATTATCAGTCCTTGCAGGAACATCTGGCTACCAATGAGGGTTCCAGTTTTACTATTGGGATTAAGCACTTCTGGTTCCTAATTCCACAAGAAACTGACCAGCAATCAACAAGAGCCACCAGTGGTGCAGCTTGTGCCACTCTTTGAGAATTGGACCCGATGTCTTTTCCTGGTAATTAACTTCTGCATCTTGAGCTCATTAAGCTATATATCCTGTTTTTCATGCAATGTACCAAACTTCGTCAATTTCTTTCCTATGACCAGTACATCCAGTCTTCACAACAGGTGCAGCTGATTAAGACCTTCTGGCCAGAACTGGTTTTCCTGCTGATCACTCTGGAAACAAGCCTGTGGGAGGTCAAAATTTTCTCAAGGACAACCCTATGTGTTCCAGGTTGCTACCTGTTCTACTGTAACAAACCCCAAACTGCTTTCTGCAATTTATTTCATGAATATAACTATATACATTTGCAAGCCAAGGGATCCCAGTTTCAAATAAACAATGTTACACAAAGATTCACATATTCTTTTTAACCACAGAAAGGCAAGGGAGGGAAGAAAGAAAGAAAGAAAGAAAGAAAGAAAGAAAGAAAGAAAGAAAGAAAGAAAGAAAGAAAAGAAAGAAAGAAGTGCAAGTAGAGAGATAGCGGGGGGTGGGAACTTCAGAGTGGTCAGATCCTTAGGTGTCACAGCGCAATCAGACTGACAAGAGACAGGCAGAACAAGAAAGGAGAAAAACAGATCCTTGCTTTTAACTCTCTGTATAACAAATGGGACAGGGTCTTACCCAACTCCATAACAACTTTGGTGTCCTCCCATAAACAATAACATTGTCCAGGTAGAACTACACACCTTTTAGTCCACTCGGTATTGTAATCATCATTTTCTGGAAGGCTGAAGGTGCCGAGCTAAGACCTTATGGTACACAACAATATTGTAACAGTCCTTCATGTGTAATGAAAGCAGTAAGATTTTGGCTATCCTCATGAAGCACTAAGTGATGCTAAGCACTTTTGAGGTCTAAAGTTGGAAACATTGTGGAACCTCTCAATTCTGAAAGTATGTCTCCGATGAGAGGTAGGGGATAGCTATTAACTACAACAGCCTTGTTAGGTTCACGAAGATCAACCCACAGGTGGATATCACCATATTTCTTCTGGATTATGACAATTGGAGAAACCTATTCAGAAGAATCCACTTGCTCAATTATTCCATTCCTCTCCAGTTGCTTCAATTCCTCAGAAACAGCATCTCTGACTGCAAGAGACAAGCATCTAAGTTTCAGTTGCAATGGCTTCACATCTGTGGGTACTTTAACTTTGTGGACAAATCCCTTCACACAGCTAAACTGTTTTGTTGTATCAGTGTCTTGGTTGCTTTGTTTTAAATGTATTATTTATTTACTTTGAAACTTCAGATTACAATACCTTTGAGCTAAAAGCTGTTTTACAAATCTTCCACATCAGGTACATGTAACATACAGGAACATATCATGGTTGCTAATACAGGAGATATTTACAAATTAAACAAACATTTCTGATAGCAGCTAGCAGCCTTGTCTAGAGAATCATCTACCATTACAGTAAGGACAAAACAGGTATCAGGCATGATCAGAGGTAGGTGGATTTTGAGCATGAAGGAGAAGTAGAAGGGAGTGTCATAGTAAGTGGTAGGGATAGTTGGGGTGCTAGGAAAGGGGATGTAGAGTACAGGAGTGGATCAAGGAAGGAGTAGGGAGAGGTATAGTGAGGGTGGTGGGGAGTTGCCCATGGCAGGTGTACTCAAAACATTCAGATTTCCCTGCTTGTCGTAGGTAGTGCCTGAGTTCTGTTTTGGAATGACTAACCTTAGTAGCATTCAGCACTGTGGCAGGGAGGCTATTTAGCCATTTAGTGGCCCTAAAGGTGAAGGATCTCTGTGCAAGGCTAGTCCTTCTGCATGGTACGCATAGTGCAAATGCATGTCTGAGGACTCTAGAATAGCACCAGTAGTTGGTATTTCTGAACCTAGATGGTCTCCAGAAATTTGTAAACTGAGAGCAGTCACTAGATCCATTCATAATGTAAGTGTTTCTGCTTTCACAATGTATTGTAGAAGTCAGTTCTTGCAGTTCTGTCAAAGTAAGTTGCAGTTGTGGGAAGACAACCTATCATGTTTAACTCTTGTCTTGAAGAAGTCTGAAGTCTGCCTTTAGGCCCAGACAAGGTACAAGTATCAAAGCACTGTTTGTAAACATTACGAACATATGAACATACAAAATTGCCAGCAGAAACAGGCCTCATGGTCTATTGAGTCTGCTTGAGTGTGCAGCTAACCCCTCATCATGCAGCTGCCCCCTCCTGCCCCCCTTCCCAGGATCCCTTCCCCTTCCCCAGTCCCAACCCCTCCTGAAACTGCACACCATTTTACAGGGCACTATCTCGTCTGATAAGGTGTTCCATTTGTCCATCACCCTTTCCATGAAAAAATGACTCCTCATCTCCCTCTTGAAAATTCTCCCCTCAAATCTCAGTCCATGCCCTCTCGTGCCCCTCCCGCTTCTCATCTGAAAAATCTATTCTGTGTTGGTCTTGTTTATCCCTTTCAGATACTTAAAGGTCTCAATCATATCCCCCCATCCCTCCTCTCCTCCAGTGAATACATATTCAACTCTCCCAGCCTGTCCTCATAGGGCTTGCTCTCCAATCTCTGGATCATCTTTGTGGCTCTTCACTGCACCCCCCTCCAACAATCTCATGTCCTTCTTCAGGAATGGGCAACAGTACTGTATGCAGTACTCAAGGTGGGGCCTGACTAATGACCTATACAGTGGCAGAATAACCTCCTTCCTTCTGGAGGTGATCCCTCTTGCAATACACTCCAGCATTTTGTTGATTTTTATTGCTGCCTTCCTGCACTGGGCAGAGTTGTTCATTCTTCCTGTAATGATCACTCCTAGGTACTTCTCCTCCGTGGAGCTCCCCAACTGTACCCCATTTAACTGATAAACCCTCCCCTGGTTCCTGGCTCCAAAGTGCATAACCTTGCACTCCATGGTGTTGAACCCCAACTGCCATGTTTTAGCCCACTTCTGCAGCTTAGTCAGGTCCTCCTGCAACCCCTTCCACCCCTCTGTGTCATCAACCAAAGCTTCCAACTTGATACCATCTGTGAACAGGCTGATCTTGCTCTGGATCCTGTGTGAGATATCTGTAATAAAAATCCCAAACAACACCAGTCCCAATACCAATCCCTGTGGTACCCCACTCATCACCTCTCTTGATGATGAGAGGTCCCCACCACCACCACCACCCTTTGCTGCCTTCTCTTTAGCCAGTTTGTGATCCATTTCATCATTTTTGGTCCCTTCCTCACATATTCCAGTTTCCCTCCCAACCTCCAATGCAGTACTGAAACAAAGGCCTTGCTGAAGTCCAAATACAGGACAGCCTCTGCATGGCCCTTGTCCAGTTCCCACATCACCCAGTCATAGTACTCTACAGGGTTTGTCTGGAAGGATCTTCCCACCATAAACCCATGCTGTTGACAATCCTGGAGACCTTTTTCCTCTAAGAAGCTCACTAGCCTCTCTTTTAGTATGGTCTCCATGAGCTTTCCCAATATCAATGTGAGGCTCAGTGGCCTATAGTTTCCAGGTTCATCCTTTGGGCCATTTTTGTGGATGGGCACCACATGGGCCATTCTCCAGTCCTGTGGTACACATCCCATGTCCAGGGAAGTATAGAATGGGTCAACCAGTGGCCCTGCTAGGACCTCTGCCAACTCCCTTAGTACCCTAGGATGAATGCCATCAGGTCCAGGTGCTTTGTCCACCCTTAATGCCCTCAACCCATCTAGTACCCTGCTCTCTATAATCCGACATCTGTCATCCTCTTTCCCCACCCCCTTCACCTGGGGTATCTGCCCCCCTTATCTTACATGAATACAGAGCAGAAGTATTTGTTCAGAGCCTCTTCCTGCTATGTTCCTTTCTCCACCCACCCCCTGTCCTTCTTAATCCTCACCAGCTGATCCTTGCTCTTTCTTCTCTCTCTGATGTAGCAGAAAAAGTATTTTTCTCCACGTTAAATCCCCTGCACCAGTCTCAGCTTCCTGGACTCCTTGACCACCCTGACCAGTCTGGTAACCTCCCTGGATATCTCCTTGTATGTATCATTATCTTCACCCCTCCCCAATTTCCTGTACTTTCAAAATGCTGCCCTCTTGGCCCTCACCCCTTCCATAATTCTAAGGCAAAATGGATACTGCGGACCCAGTATCTACAAGCATTGTAATGGCACAGTTCTTTAGTGGTGACACAATTATTATAATGTCATACATTAACTTCCCATCACTGGAAAGGCAGCTATTTACAGTACACTAAAGGCAGTCAATTCAGGTATACCAATTGCATGTACCGAAGGTGATGCAGCTTGACACACTTTAGCAAAGTGTCCTGATTTTCCACATGATCTGCATATTGCATTTTTAGCAGTGCATGACTGGTTACTTGCTATGTGATTTGGGGATCCATACCAGAAACAGTGATAAGTTTTTGCTCTGTCTGTATTAACTGGATTGCCATGTGCTTTATTTTCCTGTGCTGACTTTTTGAATTGGGCTTTTGATGGACCACATCCACAGTGAACAAATCACTGTCCGCTATCACTTTTGCTTCCGCCATTGGAGCTTTAATTTGTCTAGCAATTGTTAATGCTCTATCAGGGGTTAAATCAGTTTCAAGAAGTAATCTTTCCCAAAATGTGAGGAATGCATGTTTTTTTCAACAATTTGATCTTGTATCATTTCATCAGTCATTTGACCAAACTCACATGCGGCAAACAGTTCTTGTAGAGCAGCAACATAATGGTTGGTTGGCTCACCCATGCAGTAAGTGCATTCTCTGGACTGATGGCTTTCAGCTACAACATTCCCTTTAGGAGAAAAGAAAGATTCCAGAGCAAGGACAGTACCATTATAGTTATCTTCAGGTTATAGTACTGTATAATAGATCCTCTTTTCCTCCATTCCAAGGCAGTGAATAAGTGATGCCTATTTCCTTTCATCAGTGAACTCATGGCCATCTATAGCATGCAAGCAAGCAAACAGGTTTCAGGCATTTGCATTCAGGCCTTAAATGCAATTTTCAATTCACCCTGGCATTCCAGGAAAGAAACTGGAAGTTTTAGAGAAACAGTCACCATCCTCATCACCAATTTTTTGCATATTGATAAGCCGTAAGAACACCAGGCAGGAGAAAACACCAGGAACACCTATAACTGAAGAACAAAACTCAGCCTTTATTGTGCAGACTCCATCTTCTCCACTTCACAATGTTGACACTGAAAAAGAAAGTCCCTTCAATCTATTTTCTGTATATATGTGTAGTTTGTAGGCATGAACAATGATTCCCTCTCTTGCATCCCCTAATTTCATCCTAATTAAAATATTAACAAAGTTGCTTCACTCTGTTTTGCCCTGGTGTGAAAACCTGTTTGTCTCCATTGCAAAGGTCATGACCCACTCATCCAAGGCATCATGGGAGTTGATGATTCGTACAGTACCTGCACAAGCCAGCAGAAGTTACACTCTCATTCCCTTCTATTACATGTCTTGTAAAGTCCCTCTTTGCTCTAAAAGCATTTTTTTCTAACTCAGATACACTTTAAACTACAGAAAACAGCAGGGCACCTACTATGCCTTCAGGACAGAAAGAGCATCAACTAATGCAGTGTCCAGTCAAAACTGTGACAGCATATATGTGCTGTCAAAAACCATGCAGTCATAACAGCATTGCATGGTTTCAGAGTTAATATATCTAATCTAGTGCAGTTTTGGACCACTCGGTTTTGTACTTACCATGCAATGTGGTTATTGACCATGCTGTTGTTCACTGTGCAGTCTTGACATAGCGCCAATTAATACGGTATAACTACTTCAGGCTTTAACTCTAAAACAATATAAAATTCCAGGATGCCTTAAATGAGTGGGGCTATGTCCTTTGCAACAGAGTCAAGCAGGTTTCCAAACCAGACTTAAGTACCTTCATTTACATTTAAATTCTGATGAAATTAGGAGGGTGCAATAGAGGCAATCATTGCTCATGCCTACAAACTACACAGGTAAACAGAATAAAAGGCTGAGTGGACCTTCCCCTTAAAGAGAATATACATGTAGCTATATGCATCTGCAAAATATAATGACTTCTAGTGGCAGTAACTCGTATTGTCTCATATTAGCATTAGACAACACAACGCCCCAGTAAAGGGACCACCCATAGGGTGGGGTTGAAAGGCTCCATAGGAGCCAGTATTCTGTGGGTTGGCTGATTTAAAGTAACCGACTAGACGCAATAAAGTTAGGTCATTAAGAGCAGATACAGTAAGGTTAAGGGCAATCATTTGAATTATCTGAAGGATCCAATGACCTGGACAATCATCCAGTGGAGGAGACCAAGAGGCATCTGATCTTTCTAGGTGACAAACTTTCTCCTATTTTGTCCACAGTCTCATTCTCTGAGATTCTTCTGGTATGGGAAAAATGAGCTAGCAGGAAGAAGATCAGAGATAAAGACATCTCTGAGCTCAACAATTGGTGCAGAGACTGGTGTGCAGAGAGGTGCTGCAAATGCATAGGGGACTGGAATGCATTCTGGGAAAGGAAGTTCTTTCAATATGATGGTCTGCACCGCACCAAGGAGGGCATCTGAGTGCTAGGCCAGAACTGGATGTTTTCATTTCTAGTTTAAACTAGTTAATGGGGAGTGAGCAGCAGCACCCAAGGAATCACAGGGGACAACTGTTGCCACTCCCCAACAATCTCCTATGAATACAAAACCAGATCAAGACAACACTAACACATACCTTATCAGTACACTTAATGACCCTACAAGGCTATTTAGTATAAAGACACCATCTCCTGCAAATATATATATATTAAAAAAAGGAAACTCCACAGTGATCAATTCTAATCAAGGAAGTTGAGCATTGTGCGTCAATGCTCGTAGCCTGGTGAATAAAATCCCAGATCTCACTGCCATAATGGTGGAGGCAGACCTGGACTGGGTCTTGGTCACAGAGACATGGTTCACCGAGAACCACACCTGGGATGTAGCTATCCCAGGATACACACTATTCTGAAGAGATTGCAAAGGTAAGAAATGTGGAGGGGTAGCAATGTATGTAAAAAAACAGCATCAATGCTATGGAGACCCAGGGACACAGCAGCAATGTGAAGGTCCTCTGGGTCACCCTTGGAGCAGGAAGTAAGTACCCTATCTGAGTTGGGGTTATATACAGACCCCCAGCCCAGAATAAAGACTTGGACAGGGAACTCCTGGAGGCCATCCTACAGATAGCAGACAAAGGAAAACTGCTGCTGGTCAGTAATTTCAATCTACCGGATATGGATTGGCTCTCACACATGGCCGCTATGGAAAGGAGCAGGAATTCCTCCTAGCACTAAAAGGAGCAGGATTAGAACAGTTGGTGACCACAACAACATGTGAAGAAGCCATCCTGGACCTCATGCTCTCAAATAGTGGCAGGATCTGTGACACAACGGTGGGCAGCAATCTAGGTACCAGTGACCATAGGACCATCTGAATCACCATCACCAATAAAGAGGAAGTCAGCCACAGCAATCTCAGGGTTCTGGATTTCAAGAGGGCTGACTTTACTCAAATGAGGGCTTCCATAAAAAAAATACTTAGCAAGGCAACAGGGCACAGTGGAAGAGAGGTGGAAAGCCCTGAATGAAGCTTTACTCACAGTAACTTCCCAGTGCATGAAGCAGATCTCTAAGTCAAGAAAAATGAGGAAACCACTATGGTATACCAAGGATGTAGCAACACAAATAATGAATAAAAGGAAAGTGTTGAAGAGATTCATAGATGCTAACAATGAGGCAGATAATGGAAGTCTACAAAACAAAGCTAAAAGAAGCAGGGAAGGCAGTAAGGGCAGCCAAAGCCCAGACAGAAGAGAGAATTGCATGAGGAGAGAAGAAGGGTGACAAAACTTTTATAGATTCATTAGACAAAATATGAAAACAAAAGGAGACATTATAAGAACAGCAACCAAGGACAGCAAACAGGCAGAAAATGATAATGAAAAAGCAGAGATTCTAAACAGTTTATTCTGCTGAGTCCTCACAAAAGAAGATGACAACAATGGACTCAAAATGCAGAGCACAGGCGGGTCACCATAGAAGGAGATGCTGGACCATTTACAGGAGACAGTGTCCTAAAACAGCTTCTCAAATTAAAAGCAAATAAAGCAATGGGCCCAGATGAAATGCACCCTAGAATTCTGAGAGAGCTGGCACAGAAAATTGCAGGCCCAATGGCAGAATTATTCACACAGTCTCTGGAGAGCGAGGAAATACCTCAGGACTGGAGAAGGGCCACAGTGGTACCATTGCACAAAAGTGGAAGCAGGGAGGAGGCTGGAAACTACTGGCACGTAAGTTTGACTTCGGTAATGGGAAAGCTTATGGAGTCCCTACTTAAGGAAAGAATAGTAAAGTTCCTTACAGAAACAGGGCAGCTAGATACTAAACAGCATGGATTTACAGCAAAAATGGTCATGTCAAATGAATATGATTTAATTCTTTGACTGGTTCTCCAAAATATTAGACCAGGGAGGGGTGGTAGATATAGTCTGTCTAGATTTCAGCAAGGCTTTTGACTCTGTACCACATAGAAGACTGGTCAAAAAGCTAAACCACTCCAGGTAAGGGCACAGAATAGTCAGGTGGGTTCAAAGCTGGCTCCACAATAGAACACAGAGGGTCATAGTCAATGGAACACTGTCTAGCGAGGGAAGGGTGATCAGTGGTGTGCCTCAAGGATCTGTCCTTAGCCCAGTCCTCTTCAATATATTCATCAGCAACATTGATGATGGCCTGCAGGGTAAGGTATGCCTGTTTGCAGATGACACAAAGCTCTGCAACAGGGTAGATACAATTGAAGGAACGACAGCAATGGAAGCAGATCTAAAGAGCCTAGAAGTATGGTCTAGGGACTGGCAGTTGAAATTAAATGCCAAAAAGTGCAAGATCATACACCTAGGTAAAGGAAACCTAAGGAAAACATACACACTTGGTGAACAATTAACAGAAACAAAACTCGAATGGGACCTCAGAGTGCTTATTTCCGATGATTTAAAGGTGAGTAGACAATGTGAAAAGATGGCACAGAAAGCTAGTATCATCCTCGGATGTATTGGCAGGGGCATTACAAATACAAAGCAGGAGGTCATACTCCCTCTGTACAGGTCCTTGGTGAGGCCACATCTCGAGTATTGCGCACAGTTCTGGAGGCCACACCTAAAAAAGACAAAGACCACTTGGAGGCTGTACAGAGGAGAGCTATTTAAATGGTACAGGAACTGCACCAGGAACAATATGAATCTAGACTACAGCAACTGCAAACGTACTCCCTCGAGCAAAGGAGAAACAGGGAGGATATGACAGAATCTTTTATTGGCATACTTGCAGTAATTTATGTAACATATGAAAAATATGCTAGAAATATCCAATTCAATAAATAAACAGGAGTCTTCTCCTTTAAATTTCTTTATACTCCTACCTTAGATAGAGTGTTGCTCCTGTTCTCAGTTTTGGCCAGCTTTCTCCTTCTGCCCTTCCCAGCAGTGACTGTTACATGGCACAGGATCATAATGTCATGGGCAAAACTGCACATATCAACAATGCTGCATGCTAAACAACGTGCAGCAAATTAGTGTCAGAACAACTCGCTGACCAATAACGAACAGTGTACACCGTTAGCACAAATGTTATCTTTGTTCCTCCACACCCCCTGGAATTAAAATAACTAACTTCGAGAGGGGTGTGGACTTGGGGGATAGGGTGCAAGCTGGGTGTGGGGAAAATATTTTTTTTCTTTAAAAAGCCTTAACACAAAGGGACCTGGGGAGAATCAAATCACAGCTCCAGCTCTCCGAAGCCACTGGATGGAGGTGCTCAAGCTACTGCACCATGGAAGCAGCTCAGCCAGACACCACACCAGCAGCATACTTGACACTCCAACATGTAATACTACAGCAACAGGGCTAGCAGTTATTACCTCACACTAAGAAACCCCTGGCGCTGTAGTCCCTTTTGTGCTTTTTACTGCGCGATAAGTCATGAGATCTTTTGGCAGTGCTATATTGAGCCGGTACCCTCTTACATAGTAGTAAACAGATAGATAGATACATAGAAGTTGTATTCAGATAAGGGCCTTCTGCCCATCTAGTCTGCTCAATAATGCTAGTGATTGTGCTTCTTCAAACTTTTCTGTAACTAGGTTGTTCCCATCCCCCTACCATCAGTATCCCCCATGTCTATTCCATGCATTCTTAAATCCTATAATAACTTCTGCTCCTGCCACCTCCTCTGGCAGGCTGTTCCATTTGTCCATCACCTCTCTGTGAAAAAGTGTGTCCTTGCATTTCCTCTGAATCTCCCTCCCTCCAGTTTCATCCTATGTCCCCTCGTCCTTAAGCATCTTTTTCTCTGAAAAATTGTATTCTCCTGCACCTTGTTCTTCCCTGTGAGGTACTTAAATGTCTCAGTCATATCCCTCCATCCCTCCTCTTCTCCAAGGAGTACATATTTAAGTCCTTCAGTCTATCCTCGTAGGGTTTGTGATGCAAACCCTGGACCATCTTGGTTGCTCTCCTTTGAACCACATCCACCCTATCAATGTCCTTATGCAGGTAAGGCCCAAAGAACTGGACACAGTACTTGAGGTGTGGCCTCACCAATGTCTTAGACACTGGAATTATCACCTTCCTTTTCCTGCTAGTGATTCCCCTGCCTATGCATCCCAGCATCCTGCTTACTTTTCCTGCTGCCTTGTTGCACTGCCTACCTACCTTCAAGCTGTCTGAGATAAAAACCTCTATGTCCTTTTCCTGCTTGGAGCTTTCTATTCCTCCCCAGTTGACATGTTGTTCCTGGGTTTTTGTGTCCCATTTGAATTATTTTGCATTTTTTAGCATTGACTCTTAACTGCCAAGCCCTTGATCAATCCTCAAGCTTCTGCAGCTCTCTCCTTATTCTATTCATACTCTCTGGTGTGGCCACTGTATTGCAGAGCTTTGTGCCATTAGCAAACAGGCATATTTTCCCTTCTAGGTCTTCTGCAATGTTCATGATAAAGACATTGAAGAGGACTGGACCCAGCATCAATCCCTGTAGTATCCCACTGGTCACCCTACCCTCCATAGAGTGACTGCCATTTACCACCATCTTCTGTGTCCTATTATTCAGCCAATTCTCTAACCACTTTACCACCAACTTTCCCACTCTCATGCTCCCCAGTTTGCTTAATAGCCTTCTATGCAGCACAGGTGGCTTACCTTAGTCAACTGGGAATGTCCCCTGCTTCCTTGCTTCTTTCTGCTGATGCATGCCAATGCTCAAGATGCCAGTCATCTCTTCCACTAACCCACTGGGACACAAATGTGCTGGACACATTAGAGTGGAAGTATTTTTATAGTGCTCTTGTAAAAAGGCACTAAGCATCTGTCAGTGTTACCCCTGGTTACACACCTGATTCAAAGGGCTTTCTGAATTTACTAACCCCAAGATTAATCTCCAGAGTTAGTTTCCCCCACACCACTTTTACAATTTAAACCCCAAGTTTCAAAGCTCCAAATGCTGCATACAAAGTTTAGAAATGCCCCAAACACTGCCTACAAGTCTTTTCTCCCCACTTACCCTGCTACTTTTAGTATGAAGAAAAATATAATTAAATGTCAATATAGCTTTAAGATAAAGCTAGGTGCTTTCACTCCTGAAAAACAAAATTAGAAGTGATACACACTGGGAATGCACTCCAAAAACATTTATTTCAAGGCATCCAAATAAAGCTTCCCCTGCACTTCAAGGGAACAGTCCTTCTTCATCAGGAGGTTGGAGTCACTGAGTAACAGACACACTTAAGTACCTAATCATATATGACATATTTTAAAACTTAATGACATTTCTAGCATTGTATCAAATAAGTGTTACCACAGCAGATATATAGTAATATGAAAGACCTAAATATTTATGTGCAAAAGTAATGTATAAAATATACAAAAACCATACTGCACACATTATCTAAAGTCAGGAAACTTTATCTTAGTACTATAGGGATGTTGCAAAACCCAGTTCACACACTAGGCTGCCATCAGTTTTGTCACTGTCTGGTTTGTAAGCATGTTGCACAGGAAAATATTTCAAACATCCCATTCAGGATCTTTCACTAGAGATCTGAAAATTCATGAACTGCTCTACCCACTTCATTATTTATGTAGCACAATACTCATGTGAATTACGATATGTGGGCAGAACCCTTAGACAAGCAAAAGAAAGATTCTTAGAACATTTGAGGGATGTTCACAATATAAATTTGGATTCTGCATTGGGTAAACACTCTTTAAAAACTGGCACAGTAGTGGTCCATGGTCTCGTAAGTTCACAATAACTGAACACGTCAAGCCATCAGCTAGAAAGGGCAATAGGAAGCTAATTTTGTTACAAAAGGAATTCAGATGGATTTTCACACTGAATTTCTTGTTTCCTAAAGGAGTAAACAGAGAAATGGACTTCAGTGTATATCTTTAATGCTATACATTTTGGTTTGTTATGCAGCAAACCCCCTTGTTGATAATATTAGTATGATATCAATTTAATATCTCTTCATGTTTCCTAATTATATGTTTCATTTATTTTTTTTTATTTTTATCCGTAGTTCATATTTAACCATGTAACATTTTACATATAGGATGGTATCCAGTCCATGACAAGAGGAGGGAAATAAAGTACTTATTTAAAGCAAAAACTATGAGAACAAGATCCTATGCAAACAGCATTCATATTCCTTTAGTTCAAGCCTAACAATATTTTAATACATACAGGATCAAAAACTCTCCATAACTGGAAATCAGATTCTAAATCTTATATTCCAAATCTCACTTTTTTCTTTTGACCAAAATTATAATTATTATATAGAGCATGTACAGGCAACGGTTACATGACCATTTTTCACATCATAGCTTCCTCTATTTCTAAAGCAGTGGCAAAGAGTTCCTTGTCTGAATATTCAGATGAATCTCCTTCTTTAGACGAATCAGGCTTATGCTGTGCATGTAAGAAATATGTTAGCTGACTGATCTCAAAGAAAATAGGTGTTTTATTCTTATAGGAGATCCAAACTTTTGCAGGAGCTAACAGCTGAAAAGTAGATCCCAATTCCAAAACTTCCTGTCTATATGTCAGAAATGTACGTTGTCATTGCTATGTTTGATACGAGAAGTCTGGATATGTGAAAAATCTATTTGCTTTGTACATCAATGTTCATCTGATTCTGGAGAACTTAACTAATACATCTCTGTCAGATTCAAATGCAAAACTCATAAGAATTGAGCTTTTAATTTCAGGATCTGGTCCTCCTAAAGCTGTTGATCAATATGAGCCATGGTTCTGCTGCCTTTTATGTAACCTAAAATCTTTCATTATAAATGGCAAGTTTTCAGGTTGAAGGTCAAATACCTCAACAAAAAATGTCTTTAATCAGATCTCTCACATTTTCCAACTCTGTATTCAATGAATTAGGAAGACCAACAATCCTAAGATTAGTGTACCATATTTGATTTTCAAGACTCTTAATCTTCCTCAGTGTGTTATAATTTTCCTTTACCACTGCTGCATTTGTAGCTTCATGTGCAGACATTTTATTTTCGATTACAGTTATTTTCTCAGAATTATTTCCCAATTGCTTAAAGTTGGTTTCAGTTTTCCTTTGTAATCTTTATTTCCTTTTGTAAAAAAATAAACCATTTTTGCATTCATTGCATCATTTCCTTTCTTGTTTTTCCAAGACTTGTAGAACTCTATCAATAGCAATTCTCAAAGTTTCCATCATATATTGACCCAATGATCAGTAGTCTATCTGTGAGCTAGAAATTGCTGCTGTGTCATCCATAGTCAGTTCTGGAATTCCTTTCTTGTAATCCCTGTTTAGTTCCCTCAGGCAGACCAATAAGTTCATGTTCTCTGTATGAGCTTCATTTTGTGTTTTGTTTTGTGCTTACTTCCTCTAGTATAGGTCTGTCTATTTGGTAGTCTTTATCTTTTCCCAATGTGAAACAATTTGCACCATGCCTCCACCCTAGAGAGGGGCAATATATTTTGAGTTTTGTTTCTCACCCCCCCCAACCTTTTCCCTCACCTATTTTTCCCCTTAATTGTCCCTCTCCTTTACCCTTTTTGGCATTTTGACTTATGAGATCTATGCCTTTCTAAGTATGATTAGATAAATATGTTTGTGATCGCTTTTACCAGATCCATACTCAATTAATGGGTTTTAATCATAGCAATGCATAGGTATCTTGTGTGTCAAGTTGTTAAAACATGGGATAAATATTTACTATTAGTAATACTACAGATTATTATATAAATTCAGTGAAGGCTTAGGGATGTTTCTACTTCCCAGTTTGAATTTGATGGACCAGTTTAGCATTTAAATAATATAGTTTGTGAGCTGGGCTTTGTAACACTCCTAAAGTACAAATGTTGAGTTAGGTCATTAGTGCAATACTGTTTTTGTATATTTTATATGTCACTTTTGCACATAAATGTTTAGGTGATTCATACCACTGTACTATATATCTGCTATGGTAGCATTTATTTGATACAATGTTAGACACATCATTAAGTTTTAAAATGCATCATCTATGATTAAGTATTTAAGTGTGTCTGTTACTCAGCGACTCTGCTCCTCCGATGAAGAGGGACTGTTCTCTCGAAGCACCAGGGAAATTTTGTTTGAATGCCCAGAAATAATTGTTTTTGGAGTACATTCCCAGTGTGTATCACAACTAATTTTGTTTTTCATGTTTATTTGCCATATCTGTAGCTGATCCTAAGGGATAACTGTTTAGCACACTGAATCTGTAAGAGTGATTTTACTCCTCTCTTTCAGCAACGTCTGGTCTTCCACCTGAACTGTAGCCCTCTGTTTTGCCATGAATTACAAAACAAACTGCCATGCCTATGTTGTGCCCTGAGTTGCAAAAGGAACTGTTAGCCCTGTGTTTTCTGCTGATTTGCAAAACAAACTGTCAATCCTGTGTTGTGCCCTGAATTACAAAACAAACTGCCAATCTTGTGATGTGCCTACAGCAAAACAAACTTACAGACTTGCATTGCACCTATTGCAAAATGAACTGCCAAACTGGTATTGCACTCTATTTGCAAAGGAACTGTTTAAACCTACACCTTCTGGACTACAATTTGGGGCAATTGACCCAGCTAGAGTTAGGTGATAGTCAGAACAGGCCCCCTCTTGCTATTCATCTTTGCTGCATACCTATCTCATTAAAGAAGTAAAGGAAGTCTAGGAGCCACCCCAGCTTAATACTTAAGGAGCCTGATTCCAGAAGGCATGGTGCAAGTCACCATCAATTGTAACTTGTGCCAAATGCCAGTGTGCCAGGGACCCTGCACTCAATTCCAGAATAGCCAGGGTTCCCGATGTCTAAGTCCTGCGACTTGCAGTGTCCAAGCATTGTGCCAAAGGTAGGGCATGCCTGAATATGGTCCTACAAGCCACAGTAAATGCACAGTGACAGGGCTTTGACAAAGGCAAAACTCAGCACTCTGTAATTGGTGTTAATGCAGGCATAAGTTTAATATAACAAATGAACACCAAGCCTCACATAAAACAGGTGGCACAACAGGTAATTCCCAACCGGTTTCATGCACAGCACATCATCAGGGGGTCCGGGGGTAACAGTGACAGGGTGCATGCCCCCCAAGTCCCAATCCCCAATGTGAAAGCCCTGCAGGGCTATTCATGCACCCCCAAGTCCCAATCCCTGATTGTCAGCTCACCGGTAATCATAATATGAAACAATAAAAGCACAACTGTTAACCCAGGTAGTCTAATACCCGCCACCCAGCAGTGCCAGTCCACCCCACCCTCCACACCCATTACCAGTCAGTGACTGGCACATCCCACTTCTCACCTCCATGGCCAGCCACCGACTGAGCTCCCTCTGAGTGAGTACTACTATATACAGTATGCACTCAGTGAATAAGCTGTCATTCATTGAGTGCATACTGTATACAGTAGTATGTGCTGAGATGAAGCTGAGTCAGCAGCTGGCTGTGGAGGGGAGAGGTGGGATGTGCCAGTCGCTGACTAGAAATGGGCATGGGGTGGACTGGCACTGCCAGATGGGGTGTGGGGACCACTAATCTACCAGGGATAACAGTTGTGCTTTATTCTTTCATTTACTGATTACTCAATGAAATAGATGAAAGGGAATCAGGGATTGGGGGCATGATTAGGCCCCTGGGCAGTCCATTCTGCATACAAACCCCCATGTCAGGGGGAGGGAATGTACAAGGATGTGATAGAAGGCATCCTTAGGATGGCAGAAAAAGGGGAGATACTGTTGATGGGGGACCTGAATATGCCAGATGTTAACTGGAGCACCTTTGCTGCAGCCACATCCAAGAGCAGGGCCATTCTCGATGCCCTACAGGTGGCATGCCTCAGACAGCTAGTTTTGGAACCTACTTGTGAGGGAGCAATCTTAGACCTCATACTCTCAAATGGGGACAGTGAGAGGATCTCAGATCTAGAAGTGGGTAGCCATCTGGGAACAAGTGACCACCAAAGAGTGTGGTTTATGATAAACTCAGCTACAGAGTCAAGCCACACAAAAGTGAAGGTACTAGACTTCAGAAGGGCTGACTTTGGCAAGATGGGTGAGTGCTTTAGAAATGCATTAGCTAATAGTCTAGAATGAGGGGTGGAGCAACAATGGGGAAACATCAAATCTGCCATGACAGAGGCAACAAGCCTTTGTGTGAAGCAAATAAACAAATCAAAATGAAAGAAAAAGCCACTATGTTTCTCAAAAGAGGTGGTGGGGAAGGTTAGGGAGAAAAAGATAGCATTAAGGAAGTATAAGAAAACACAGAAGGAGCAGTACAGAGAACTGTACCAGTTAAGGCAGAAGGAAGCATGGAGGGAAGTCATAATAGCAAAGGTCCAAACTGAGGAAAACATAGCCAATTCAGTTAAGAAGGGGGATAAAACATTTTATAGGAACATCAGGGAGCATAGAAAGACAAAGGGAGGGATAGTGAGGCTGAATAGAATGGACAGTGGGTGGGCAGAGAAGGACAGTGAAAAAGCAGGGATACTGAATGAATACTTCTGCTCAGTATTCACAAAAGAGGAGGATGGGGGGAGGTGCCTAATTCAATTAACAGAAGCACTCTGGATAGGGGGTCAATTTCAGTCCTTTTACAGAAGAAAGGGTTCTGAAAGATCTCCTAAAACTGAAGGTGGGCAAAGCAATGGGGCCTGATGGGATTCACTCCAGAATTCTAAAAGAATTGAGGGGAGAACTAGTGACACCACTGACTACCCTTTTTAACAAATCATGGGAGGATGGTGTGGTACCTGAGGACTGGAGGAAGGTGGACATGATTCCCCTTCACAAAAGTGGGAGCAAAACAGAGGCAGGAAACCACAGACCTGTCAGTTTGACCTCTATGGTAGGGAAAGTGATGGAATCACTTCTGAAGGAAAGAACTGTTGAGTACCTAGAGGCCAGTGGGGCACAGGACCCAAGGCAGCATGGGTTCACAGCGGGAAGGTCATGTCAGATTAATCTAATTGATTTCTTTGACTGGGTGACCAAAGTAGTAGACTAGGGAGGGGCTGTGGACATGGCCTACCTAGACTTTAGCAAGGCATTTGACACAGCCACACACAAAAGATAATTAATCAAATTAACCAGCCTGGGAGTGGGTCCCAGGGTGGTAGCCTGGGTAAAACACTGGCTGGACAACAGGACACATAAGGTAATTGTAAATAGAGTCCACTCTGAAGAAAGAGGGGTTACTAGTGGGGTACTGCAGGGTTCAGAACTGGGTCCAGTCATTTTTAATGTCTTTATAAGTGACATTGCAGAGGGACTAGAAGGAAAAGTATGCCTCCTTGCAGATGACACAAAGCTCTGCAACAGGGTTGATACACAAGGAAGCATGGAAAGGATGAGAAGGGACTTGGCAAGGTTGGAGGAATGGTCAGAAGTATGGCAGTTTGGATTCAATGCAAAGAAGTGCAAAATATAGCACCTGGGAAACAAAAACCCTGAGGAAGATTACACAATGGGGAGGAGGTAATAACAACAACAAAACTGGAAAGGGACCTGGGGGTAATCATATCAGATGACCTTAAGGTTAGCAAGCAATGTGAGAAGGCAGTAGGGAGGGCTGGGGGGATACTGGGCTGTATAGGGAGAGGCATCACCAGCAGAAAACAAGAAGTTGTTATCCCTCTGTACAGACAGTTGGTGACACCCCATCTGGAGTACTGCATCCAGTTCTGGAGACCCCATCTCCACAAGGACATAGACAGGATGGAGGCAGTCCAGAGGAGGGCAACTAAAATGGTGCAGGGTCTGCAAGAGAAGCCATATAAGGAGAGACTAAAAGAGCTTAATATGTATACCCTTGAGGAAAGGAGGGAGACAGTGGACATGACAGAAACATTTAAGTACCTCAGTGGACTCAACAAAGTTCAAGAGGGTAGCACCTTTCAAAAAAAGAGATGTGCAAGAACAAGGGGACAAAATTTGAAGATAAAGGGGGACGGGATGGCTCAGGGGCAATGTGAGGAAGTATTTTTTCACAGAGAGGGTGAAGGACGCATGCAACAGCCTTCCTGAGGAGGAGGTTGTGGGGTCTATAACAGTGTATCGTGTAGGTAGGGAAATGGGCAGACTAGGTGGGCCAAGTAATCCTTATCTGCCATCAAAGTCTATGTTTCTATGTTTCTATGATGAATGGGACTTGAGGGGCATGATTAGCCCTGCAGGGCATTTCTTGGGGATCGGGTCTTGGGGGTGCCAGCAGCTCACAGAGGGCTTTTATGTGTATTTAACAATGGGAGATGGCTGAGGGGCTTATGTGAGATTGTGCGGGGGGTGGCTGTTGGGTGCATATGGCTGTGGTGCACCCCTGGTGGATGTAAAGTACACTTAGATAAGCTAATAGCTGGTCTAACTGTGCATAGACCAATGTCCTCCGGGGGTTCTCTTGGAATAGCAAATGTGCTGTTCTGGCAGCCACCCTCCCAGGATAGGGTGCAACTGCTGCCATAAACCCCCTTGTGCTGTGTCACAGGGAGTTTATGGCATACACTGTGGTGTAGTACCACTTTGGTGCAGGCTGCATTTTGGAATATCGATTGTCATAACTCATGGTGCAAAGTGCTACTTGCACCATTTATTTTGGCGCATGTCACTTTGCAACGTGAGCAACCATTCTGGAATTGGGCCCAAGGACTCTAAGACACTGGGGGTGGGGTTTTTGTTGTTGTTGCAGGAACGATGAACGTGACTCAGATGTGCAGAGGGAAGGATTTTTCTTGTAGGAGCAACAAAAGTGTCAAGACTCAGAGAAATAAAAGCAACAAGACTCAGCAATGAAAGGAGCAACATTCAGAGCAGTGAATGCAGCAGCACTCAGAGCAATGAAGGCTCAAGAACCCATATTACTAATCATTATGTGTTCAGTGAAATTCTGGTTGGTAGCCTGCCACAATCTCCCTAATGATGCCCAGAAGATCTCGTGAAAGGAATCAGTTGTTCTTCATCGATTGCCTGTCTGCCATGACCGATCTACTGATATAGAAGTCTTGGCATTCATTCGGCCTGGTGGTCTTTTATGACCTTCCACAGGCATTTTAAATTCTTCAGACTAGGGGAACAAGAAGCATCCTTTGGTGGTCCCCACTTTTAAAAATAAAGTTTTCTTGTTCCACCTGGAGGCCTCTTTCTTTAATCCCTTCAGGTGCATTTGCCTTCTGAAATCCCTTTCTTACAGGCACGTTGTTGATTATAGAGTCTAAATGAATGTCATCTTTTACAGCTAGAGCAAACAAACCTTTGAAAACTAAAGCCAAATACTGCAGCACTTGACCCAATAGTCTGAGCACTAAATTAATACAAAATGAGCCATCTTACCATTTCCATAAATGTATTAAAGTGCTTCTAAATCTTTCCTGTAGCAGCTAAAGTGATAGGCAATAGAACTGTTGGCCATTCAAAATAATAACACTATAGACACCAACGTGGTGTAGACCATAGCAATTGCACAGACCAGGTGGCCAGGCTGACAGCCCACATGCGTGATGACGCACAGGATCAGCTGATGTTTCAACACACGACTTCCTCAAAGCTCTTCTCATTTTGTATTAATTCAGTGCTAAAACAATTTGATCAAGTGCTGTAGTGTTTGGCTTTAGTTTTCTAAAGTTTGTTTGCTTGTTCCGGTCTTTGTTACTGCAAGCGCCAGATTTTGAATACTCACCATGAGCGAGCTGAGCCCTTCTTTCTGTCATGTTTTGCATCTTTCACAGCTGCAACCAAGGTTAACCAGACAATTATCCTCAGTCACCCCTGGCCTGGGTTATAGCGCTTTAGAATTGTTTCCAATTGTTGTAGAGCTTTAGAATCACTACAGTTATCTTAGAGCTTTAGAATGTTTGCAATTTCATAGAGTTTTAGAATTTCACACAAGCCTTAGAGCCAGACATCCTTGAAATTGTTTAAAGTATAATAACGTTATAGCATTTTGGAATTCTTGCAATTGCTCGTAAGCTCAGTTCCTTAATGACAGTCTTTCCAGTGGTTCAGTTTATGTGTATTCTGTTGTGACACTCGCACTTCTGCTTAAAATGAAATCTTATTGAATTTGAAATTATGCCTTCCTCTCCTTGCAAGTCAGAAGATGAACATCAGGTTTGAGTGAATGAGAATTAACCCATAGACGCTTTGATGGTGGCAAAGAAGATGTGCCCACTGCACTGGTTCTTCTACATGAAGTAGAATGTCATCAGCACATGACAAAACTTTGTATTCTTCCTGCTGAATCCTAATATCCTTAATATGTGAATTACTCTGCAGCTGGTGCACCAGGAGTTCTAGATATAAGTTAAACAATAGGGGCAGCAATGGACATCCTTGCCATGTTCTGAATTCCGACTGTAATCAGCTAGAAAAAATGAAATTACACGAGATTCAAGCTGACTGCCTTTGATATAGGACCAACACCCAATCTACAAACTCTTCAGGAATGTTGACAGTTTTGAGCACCTCAAACATAGAAACATAGAGACATAGAACCATAGACTTTGACAGCAAATAAGGAGCACTTGACCCATCCAGTCTGCCTATTTCCCTACCTATTGGATAATCTGCAGATCCCAGTTAGCCAACAGCCTTCTTCCTCCTACCCCCCACTATAATTGCCTTATGTCTGTCCCATGTAGTCTTGAATTCTCCTGATGTTTTTAACCCCACAGCCTCCTCAGGAAGGTGTTCCATGCATCCAGTGAAAAAATTCTTCCTCAAGTTGCCCCAGAGCCACCCTCCCATCTTCAAATTATGCCACCTTGTTCTTGCACATCTCTTTTTCTAAATGATGCTACCCACTTGGACTCTGTTGATTCCCTTCAGGTACTTGAACGTTTTTATCATGTCCCCCCTCTCCCTCCTTTCATCAGGGGTACACATATTAAGCTCCTTCAGTCTCTCTTTAAATGGTTTCTGGTACAGACACTGCACCATTTTAGTTCCCCTCATCTGGACTGCCTCCATCCTGTCTATGTCCTTGTGGAGATGGGGTCTCGAGAACTGGACGCAGTACTCCAGATGTGGTCTCACCAACTGTCTGCACAGAGGGATGACAACTTCTTGTTTTCTACTAGTGATGCCTCTCCCTAGGCATCCCAGTATCCCCCAGCCCTCCTTACTGCCTTCTCACATTGTCTGCCTACCTTTAGGTCATCTGATATGACTACCCCAAGGTCCCTTTCCATTTTTGTTATTGTTAGTACCTTCCCCCATTGTGTACTCTTCCCATGGGGTTTTGTTTCCCAGGTGCATTACTTTGCACTTCTTTGATTGAATCTAAGCTGCCATACTTTTGACCATTCCTCTAACCTTGCCAAGTCCCTTCTCATCCTTTCTACCCCACTTGTGTCAGTCCTGTTGCAGATCTTTGTGTCATCTGCAAAGAGGTATACTTTTCCTTACAATCCCTCTGCAATGTCACTTATAAAGACATTTAAAAGGACTGAAACCAGTACCGAACCCTGCGGTACTTCACTGGCAACCCCCCTTTCTTTGGAGTTTACTATTACCGTCTGCGTCCTGTTGTCCAGTCAATTTTGCACCCAGGCTACCACCCTGGGACCACTCCCAGGCTGGCTAACTTGTTTATTAATCTTTTGTGTGGGACTGTGTCAAATGCCTTGCTAAAGTCTAGGTAGGCCATGTCCACAGCCCCTCTCTTGTCTACTACTTTGATCACCCAGTCAAAGAAATCTATTAGATTCATTTGACATGACCTTCCCACTGTGGATCCATGTTGCCCCAGGTCCTGTGCCTCACTGTCTATTAGGTACTCAACAGTTCTTTCTTTCTTTCAGAAGTGATTCCATCAGTTGCCCTACCTCTGAGGTCAAACTAATAGGTCTATAGTTTCTTATCTCTGCCTTGCACCCACTTTTGTGATAGAGTAAGCACATCTGCCCTCCTCCAGTCCTCAGGTACCACACCATCCTCCCATGATTTGTTGAAAGAGGTAGTCAGAGGTGTCACTAGTCCTTCCCTTAGTTCTTTTAGAATTCTGGGGTAAATCCCATCAGGCTAAATTGCTTTGTTCGCCATGAGTTTTATGAGTTCTTTCAGGACCCTTTCTTCTGTGAATGGACTGGTATCAACCCCCCACCCCCATCCAGAGTGCTTCTATTGTTTGTTTTAGGCACGTCCCCTTCCTCTTCTTTTGTGAATACTGAACAAAAGCATTCATTCCATACCTCTGCCTTTTCACTGTCACCCTCTTGCCATCCACCCCCCCCCATTAAGCCTCACTATCCTTCCCTTTGTCTTTCATCGCTCCCTAATGTACCTATAAAAGGTTTTATCCCCCTTCTTAACTGAGTTGGCTATCTTTTCCTCAGTTTGGGACTTTATTATTCTGACTGCCTTCCCTGCTTCCTTCTGCTTTAACTGATACAGTTCTATGTCCTGCTCCTTCTGTGATTCTTTATACTTACTGAATGCTTTTTCTCCCTAACCTTTGCCTGCCACCGTTTTAGAGAACCATACTGTTTTTTTCCTTCATTTGTTTATTTGCTTCACACAAAGGCTTGTTGCCTCTGTGATGGCAGTTTTGATTTTCCCCCATTGTTCCTCCACCCCTCCTTCCTTGCCCTTTTGCTAGTGCATTCCCTAGGCATTCTTCCATTCTGCCAAAGTCAGCCCTCCTAAAGTCCAGTACCCTCACTTTTGTATGGCTTGACTCTATGGCTGTGTTTATCGTGAACCACACTGTTTGGTAGTTGCTTGTTCCCAGATGGCTACCCACTTCTAAATCTGAGATCCTCTTAGCATCCCCATTTGAGAGCACCATGTCTAAGATTGCTCCCTCCCGAGTGGGTTCCAACACTAGCTGCCTGAGGCATGCCCCCTGTAGGGCATTGAGAATGACTCTGCTCTTGGATGTGGCTGCAGCAAATGTGCTCCAGTTAACATTTGGCATATTCAGATCCCCCATAAACAATATTTCCCCTTTTCTCTGCTATTCTAAGGATGCCTCCTATCATTTCCTTGTCTATTTCCTCTTCCTAAGGCGGGGGTCTGTATATAACCCCCATGCAAATAGATAAGGCCAGGAAACCTGATCAAAAGCCTTTTCAGCATCCAGGAAGACCAAAGCTGCAGGAATCCTGCCCTCTCCAGATGCCGAAATAAGATGATGCAGTTTGTGCAAATAGTTACTCAGGACCAGCCCCCCATAAAACCAACTTGTTCTGCCTCAATCAGCCCATCCCATACCTTCTCCACTGTATTTGCCAAAGCTTTGGATAAGACTTTAAAATTACTGTTAAAGAGATGGGCCAATAGCTGCATGGCTGAAATTCATGCTTCCCTTGCTTGAGTATTAATGTAATCTGAGCCTATGTGAGAGAGCAGTCTGTTAAATCATAAGGCGTAGATATAGTCAAACATGTCCACAAAGAAAGGGGCCAGCCGTTTGGTAAATGCCATATAAAAACTGATCAAGAAACTGTCTGGACCTGGGGCTTTATCAAGATTAAGCTGACATACAGTATGGCAAACCTGACCTCCTCTACTGTAGTCTCATTTTGCAAAGAACTATTTTGCTGCTCAGAAAGTTGTGGAAGTTGCACAGTATACAAGTATTTCCTGATACATTCAAGGAGCTGAGGGTCCATCTGCTCATTGGTGTACAGAGTGTCATAGAACTCCTTAAAGATCTCTACTATTTCTCTAGGTTTGCTGACTGGATGTGGGTTAGTTCCTAATTTTAGTCTTTACCTCTCACAAGGCTTCCTTCTCTTTCAGCCTAAGAGACAGAATTTTTTCTGCTCTCTCCTCTTGCTCAAGGTATCTAACCCTGGCTCTAAAAATAGCCAGCTCTTCCTTCTCACTAAGCAGTTCTGCCTGCTGAGCTTTGATAGATTAAGGGTTATCAAAGTCTGCTCCAGGGTATCCAGTTTTAGCTGCTTTTCTATATCTCCGACTTGTTTCTGAAGATCCTCTGCTTTTTTACTTTTCTTTTTTTATGTTGCCAATCTTATACATTCCCCCTAACTGCACACTTGACTGCAGTCCACAGGATGTTCAGTTGTTTGGCTGACCACATTACTGATGTTGAAAAGGCTTTTTGGGTGCATCTGTAACCTCTCTATTGTCTGTTGATCTCTGAGCAGTTGTGTATTTAGATGCCATCCCTTCTTCTTTTCTGTCTCTCCTCAGATGCAGGGTCTCATGCACACTGGAGCATGATATGATAATACCATCTCCCTGATTTCACAACTCAACAGCCCTGGGATACTTTCTTGCTTTATAGAAACATAGAAACATAGATTTTGATGGCAGATAAGGACCCGCTTGGCCCTCCCAGTCTGCCCAATTCCCTACCTATTGGATAAGCTGCAGATCCTAGTTAACCAGCAGCCTACTTCTTCCTACCCCCACCCCCTAGAATTGCCTTATGACTGTCCCATGCATGCTTGAATTCCACCACTGTTTTTGACTCCACAACCTCCTCTGGAAGGCTGTTCCATGCATCCACAACCCTCCCTGTGAAAAAATACTTCCTTAAATTACCTCTGAGCCACGCCCCTTCTATCTTCAAATTGTGCCCCTTGTTCTTGCACACCTCTTTTTTTGAAAGATGCTACCCTCTTGGACTTTGTTGATTCCCTTGAGATACTTGAAAGTTTCTATCATGTCCCCCTTCTCCCTCCTTTCCTCGAGGCTATACATATTCAGCTTCTTAAGTCTCTCTTCATACATCTTCCAGTGCAGACCCTGCACCATTTTAGTTGCCCTCCTCTGGACAGCCTCTATCCTGTCTATGTCCTTGCAGAGATTGGGTCTCCAGAACCGCACGCAGTACTCCAGATGGGGTCTCACCAACTGTCTGTACAGAGGGATAATAACTTCCTGTTTTCTACTGGTGATGCCTCTCCCTATGCATCCCAGTATCCCCCCAGCCCTCCTTGCTGCCATCTCACATTGCTTACCCACCTTTAGGTCATCTGATATGACCACCCCCAGGTCCCTTTCCATTTTTGTTGTTGTTAGTATCTCACCCCCCATTGTGTACTCTTCCCCTGGGTTTTTGTTTCCCAGGTGCATTACCTTGCACTTCTTAGCATTGAATCTAAGCTGCCATACATTTGACCATTCCTCTAACTTTGCCAAGTCCCTTCTCATCCTTTCCACCCCACCTTGTGCAGAAACTCTATTGCAGATCTTTGTGTCATCTGCAAAGAGACATATTTTTCCTTCCAGTCCCTCTGCAATGTCGCTTATAAAGACATTGAAGAGGACTGGTCCTAATACTGAACCCTGCGGTACCCCACTAGTAACCCCCCTTTCTTCGGAGTGGACTCCATTTACCATTACTCTCTGTGTCCTATTCTCCAGCCAATTCTTTACCCAGGCTGTCATCTTGGGACCCACTCCCAGGCTGGCCAACTAGTATATTAATCTTTTGTGTGGGACTGTGTCAAATGCCTTGCTAAAGTCTAGGTAGGCCATGTCCACAGCCCCTCCCTGATCTACTACTTTGGTCACCCAGTCAAAGAAATCTATCAGATTTGTCTGGCATGACCTTCCCACTGTGAATCCATGCTGCCTTGGGTCCTGAGCCCCTCTGGCCTCTAGATACTCAACAATTCTTTCCTTCAGAAGTGATTCCATCATTTTCCTACCACTGAGGTTAAACTAACAGGTCTGTAGTTTTCTGCTTCTGCCTTGCTCCCACTTTGTGAAGGGAATCACATCTGCCCTTCTCCAGTCCTCGGGTACCACCCCATCCTCCATGATTTGTTAAAGAGGGTAGTCAGTGGTGTCACTAGTTCTACCCTTAGTTCTTTTAGAATTCTGGGATGAATCCCATCAGGCCCCATTGCTTTGTCCACCTTCAATTTTAAGAGTTCTTTCAGAACCCTTTCTTCTGTAAATGGGCTGGTATCAACTTCTGTATACAGAGTGTTTCTACTGTTTGTTTTAAGTACCTCCCCTGCTTCCTTTGTAAATACTGAGCAAAAAATATTTATTTAGTATCTCTGCCTTTTCACAGTCACCCTCTTCCCACCCTCCCTCCTCTTTATTAAGCCTCACTAGCCCTCCCTTGGTCTTCCTTCGCTCCCTGATGTACCTATAAAAGGTTTTATCCCCCTTCTTAACTGAGTTGGCTATCTTTTCCTCGGTTTGGGCCTTTGCTGTTCTGACTGCCTTCCCAGCTTCCTTTTGCTTTAACTGATACAGTTCCCTGTCCTGCTCCTTCTGTGATTCCTTGTACTTCCTGAATGCTTTCTTTTTCTCTTGAACCTTCACTGCCACTTCCTTTGAGAACCATAGTGGTTTCTTACATCGTTTCATTTTGTTAATTTGCTTCACACAAGGCTTGTTACCTCTGTGATGGCAGTTTTATCATTCCCCATTGTTCTTCCACCCCTCCTTCCTGCCCATTTGCTACTGCATTCATGAGGCACTCACCCATTTGGCAAGGTCAGCCCTCCTAAAGTCCAGTACTTTTTGCCTTTGTATGGCTTGACTCTATTGCTGTGTTTATTGTGAACCTTACTGTTCGATGGTCGCAGTTCCCAGATGGCTACCCACTTCTACATCTGTGATCCTCTCTTCATCTCCATTTGAGAGAACCAGGTCTAAGATTGCTCCTCTCGAGTGGGCTCCAATACTAGTTGTCTAAGGCATACCCCTTGTAGGGCATCTAGAATAACCCTACTCTTTGAAGTGGCTGCTGCAACTGCACTCCAGTTAACATCTGGCATATTCAGATCACCTATCAGCACTATCTCCCCTTTTTCTGCCATTCTAAGTATTCTTTCTATCATTTCCTTGTCCATTTCCTCTCCCTGAGAAGGGGGTCTGTATGCAACCCCTGTGTGGATTGTGGTGCCATTGCCGGTCTCCAAATTTACCCACAGTGCTTCTTCTCCTCCCTGTTTTCCGTTTTGTTCTGTTGCTTTGATTCCTTCCCTTATGTAAAGAGCTACTCCTCCTCCTCCTCTTTTACCCTCCCTGTCCCTCCTGTAGATAGTGTATCCTGGTATGTTTATGTCCCAGTCATGGTTTTGTGTGTACCATGTTTCTGTGACTGCCACGATAACCAGATGTTCCTCCACCATCAATGCCACTAATTCAGGAAGCTTGTTACTCAGACTACGGGCATTGGTACTCATTGCTCTCCATTTTTTGATGGCTTTACCTTCTTTTGCAGCATCCTCCACTGACCTGTCTACCTCAGTCTTTTTCTCATTTAGTACCCTGTTTTGTAGGGAGAGGCTGGGATTTTCCTGCTGCTTATCAGTGCCTCCCCCCTTGACTAGTTTAAAAGCTTGCCAATGAAGCATTTAAACCGATTGCTCAAAAGACTTGTTCCCTTCCTGGACAGATGCAGACCATCCTGCCAGTATAGGCTGGTGTCCCTCCAGGTGGAACCCCAGTCCCCAATGAAACCAAACCCCTGTGCTCCACATCATTGTTTCAACCATTCATTAAACTGCATGGTGCAAAGTATCCTCGCCTCACTCATGCCATTGACAGGCAGCACCTCAGAGAAGGATATTGTGTGTGCTACTTGTCTTAGGCCCCTCCCCAATTCTACAAAGTCCTTCTGCACTGCTCTAATCTCATGATTAGCCAAGTCATTTGTCCCTAGGTGGACAATGACGTCCAGCTCAGACTCCCGTGCAACTGTTCTCATGATCCTGAGGATGCGCTTCCTGTCTCTCCAAGCCATGGCACCAGGCAGGCACCTTACTTCAGTTTTCCCTGCTCCCCCCAGTTCTATCCCCCTAATAATTGAGTCCCCCACCAGGAGCTGCTTCCTTTCCTTGTGGTGTCCTCTGAATAATCTAATCTAGAAAGGTAGCTGTGCAGAACAAATCTAGAAATTCATATAGGTCTCTTTGTTCAGGTGAGAGGCCAAATTTATTAGAGATCAATTTATTAGAGCCCAGTTTGTCTAGATCATACCTGTTGATAAACAATATTCCAGTCTTTCCCAATAAATATGGGTAAGTGTATGAAGGCAGCAAGCACCAGTGCAAGACTGGTGAAAAAAATGCAGGGAATCAATGTTGGGCCCTTATACTGTACCTAGAAAGCTTTATTCATGACTAGTCTGCCATATGAAATGATATACTTGCACTCTTCATCCCACAGCTCCTTTACTAAATGAAATGCTACCTTATGGGCAAAAAGTACTGCCACCCTCATTTCTTATAGTTATCCCAGCCCCATATACCTGCCCTACCCACACCAACTGAAACTAGGTGACCTGGTCTCTTTTTAAATGAGTCTCCTGGAGATAAGCAACCTCCACCCCCAATTCTTTAAGATGTTTAAGAATAACAAACTGCTTTATTTTTCTCTTGGGCCCCTTTAACATTCCAGAGCCTGACCAGCGGCCTGGCAATCACCTAATTGGCTGGCTTATATACTGCCCTATGCACTTACACTCACGCTTACTCCCCCCTCTCACTCCTAACACTTCCCTCTCTCCCCATCTCTCCCTCCTCTGCCTCACCCTCAGCATCAACACCATTCGCCCTCCCTCTCACCTCACCTAAACCTACCCCCCATGCTCCTAAGCATACTAGTCCCCTCCAACTCCAACAGGCACCTGTGCATCCCACTGCAGCTCAAGGCTGGCACAGGCACTCAAGTCCTGACCTGTCGCACTAGTGTGCAAATGGCACTTACGTTACTAGTATTCCCCTTAGAATAACCATTGTATGTTCACCCTTTCCCTGTAGTATTTGCTCTGCTTTGCTCCTACTATGCCTGTACACTTGACATGTATACCCATGACATGTTTACCCTGTCCCTGTTGTGCAAGTTCTGTATTGCTCTTACCTTGCCTTATACCTATGTTATATATACCCTGTCGATATTGATCATTGTTATGTATTCCTCTCCTTATGTAGCAAGTTCATTTGTAATACCTCCAATCGATGTACATTGCCTGTATTGCATTACTGCTAAAATCATCTACTGTATGTATACCTGCCTCCTCTGTAACCCCTCCCCCCAGGTCGCACCATGAGACGAGCATCTTTTTGCTCAGCATGCCTTTTCTGGTGAAACATTTTAATAAATAAATAAATAAGTGACAAACTCATATGCACTCACCATCTACAGTATACCCAAGTCAATACCAGTACTCTCCTCACCCCCAGTGCCATACCCAGCCCACTACCAATTCCAGTATAGTACTCCAATACTATCCCCATCCCTGGTCACTCTCTCCATACAACAAACAGTTCCACACAAACAACAAACAACATAACCACTATATGATGTCTATCAAGTTCAAGCTTATTGCAGGAAAACTCCATTGAGCAAGCTCATTCACAAGGAGGTCCTGATTATAGGTTTACAGACTAGTACTCAATGCATATATAGAATGACATAACAGTAATTAATAAACAGTAAGATTCAATTTAGTACATCATGTTCAGGTCATAAAGTAACATTCTTAAAAACAATCTGCATGAGCCTATGGGGAGGTGTAAGGCGCAGGAGGGATAGGGAGTACATGGCAAATAAGAGAAGAAAAAAGGGGGGAGGGTAGGTGATGGCTAAATGAGGAATACTAGAATGGAGCAGGAGATTAGAAGCAGTTACATATATCTTTTAATTTGTCAATCGTGTCTATCATGTGAGTTAATGAATTTAAGCAATCTAGTCACAACATGAATAAGTTTCTTCTCCTGGGCAATGCCACTATTAATTGAAATTATAAGACAAATTGGAGATGTTGAGAGCATCTTGAGATTTTGAATATTAAAGAGCAGCTGATGACTTCAGGAGAACAGTCACAAAACATAATATTTAGACACAGTTCAGCTTGTATTTCACATTAGTTCTGTATTCCTCCTCCCCATTATTTATTACTGAGGTCATCTGCATGAAAACAGGATATTTGCTCCTGAAGAGTTCATCTATTCCTGTTGTTTCTCCCTACCTGAGGTCATAATGCACTGCTTGTGACATCACTGTTACTCCCATGGCAACAGATTGTGATGTCACAACACAGGATTATGACTTGAAGTAGAGAGTAAGGGCACGGGGTCATTATGCCTCATGTCAAAATAGCACAGCAATATACCAAGCTGTCAATACAGCACGGTATATTACCCAGCAGCATTTCTTTATGTTTTATGGGGACTCCACCCATGCATCCCACTTTACAAGTGGGCTCTGCCCCCGGAACACCCCCGACTTAAATAATCAACTCCGGGGGTCGGGATTGTAAAATTAAATCGCACAAAGTGCAAAATAAAGAAAACATTTTATGCATCTGGGACCGGGCTTCAATACCCGGTCCGCAGATGCACCGCCTCCATTGCTGCCTGTGGCTTATCCTGTCGAGCCTTGGCAGCTGCTCAGTGGACCCTCCTCTCAGCAGAGGATTTACCTCTCCAAGGTAACAGTGACAGGGTGCATAACCATGCATAGACAATTTTGTGGTTTTGCACCCTGTTGCAATTCCAGCCCATGCTGTCTGTGTTGCACGGTTTTGATGTGTACCTTATTACATACAGCAGATTGACCCAGTGCAGAGAGTAAGCTACTGAGGCATATTAATCTAAAGGCTAGAGATTGTGTATTCATGAAAATGACTCAGTAATTGATAATGGGGAGGAGAAATCTATAGATTATATATGAAATACGAACTGCACTGTACCTAAATGTCATGTTTTTCAAAGTCTTTTTTGAGGCGTCAGCAGCTCTTTAAGCATGTGATCTCTTCAGTTACCAGAATTATTTAGAAGGCTGGCACCAAGTCCATAATAGACTAGATAGTCACCCATAGATCTGATCATATCCATGAAGTCAGTCATTTACTTGATAGCTTAAGTGACAACTCATCATTTATTTGCTATCAGAGTGCTTGTAGGCCTCAGTCCCCTCTTATACATGTAACTTCAGATCCATTCATAAACTGAATATTAGTGAATTTAGGAATGCTGTTGCACAGATTGACTGATCTATCCTGCATGCCATCCCCATGGTAGATTTAATGTTGGGTTATATTACCCAGGAACTTAATAAGGTCTGCAAATCTTTTTGCCCCATCCATCATTTAAGTTATAAAAATAGAAGTCAGGAATGAATCACCCCTCCTCTTGTACAGCTGATGCAGGAGAGAGACAATGCCTGAAAAGCTTTTAGGAAACAATGTACAAATTCAACATTGCTTGAATATAACAAAAAAATAAGGAATAAATGTTAAAAATTAGTTAAGAAGACAAAAATGGAATATTATTTAAACTCCTAATTTTAGTTGTCAAATGGTCAACAGGCAAATCAACAAATATTAAACAATCTCATGGGAAAGACCAGCTCTTCTGCAAAACCACATCTGGCTACTGAACAAGGTAATTTGGCAGATGTGATTGAAATAGCCATGGAATTCAGGTCCACCTTTTGTGGAGCCACAAAAATTGCTCTGTCGGTTGATCTTTCAGATTGTGAGCTGATTGAGACTAGCTATGGTGGTTCTGATGCTGGTTTTAAATTTAGATCATTAATGATAGATAAAACCTAAAAGCACCTCATGAATAAGAACTTACAAAGAAAATAATGATGTTGGGCAACATTGATCTAAAACTCTTTTCCTTTTTTATTGATGTACTGGCTCTCTCTGTGCACTTTGTGCAACCATACATTAGCTACTGGCAAGGTCTAGGGGTTGTGGAAGGAGGCAACTGTGGTCCCTATTTTTAAATCTAGAAAGTGCAACTTGACCAAGAACTACCAACTGATTTCCCTACTCTGTCCATTGTCTAAGGTCCACAGCAGCATGTACAAGAGGGCATAATATGAGACTGGTTGGAGGAAGGTTCAAAAGCAACCTCAGGAAGTACTTCTTCACAGACAGCATGACAGACCTATGGAACAGTCTGCCCCAGGAGGCGGTAGCATCAAAGACAATCAGGGAGTTCTGACTCACATGGGACAGACATAAAGGACAAGTTAGGATGAGGGCTGCATAGGGAGGGGGTAGTTTCTATGGCAGACTAGATGGATCGCATGGTCCCCATCTGCAGATGCTTTTCTTATGTTCTTATGTTGTTATGTCCTTGTAGAATATTGTTTTTAACCAATTTAAGGAGTTTCAGAATAGTGACAGGTTGCTAACTCTTTGCCAGCATTATTTTCAAGATGACATGCTCACAGTTGTGCTTGAAGTCACTAATGATCTTCACAAGGCCTTGGAGAATTTCCCAAAGCATTTGATCTGGTGTACCACAGTCAACTGCTCACCAAGCTATGGGCTCTTGGTCTATCTGGATCTGCCTTATCCTGCTTTTACAGTTACATGACTGACAGATTTTAGTCAGTATCTTTGAATTTTATTCCCTCTACACTTATTAGAATTACTCCTGGAGTACCCCAGGAATCAATCTTGGGGCCCAGGTTGTTTAGTGTTTTCTTGAATGATCCAGCAGATATAGTGCATAAATCTGAATCTGTTATCATCTATGTGGATTATACTGCTTTGTACAGCAGTTTATCTAATATCAGTGACATACCCAGATACTTGCATGCAAGCTTTGAACTGGTACAAAAATTGTTGTTCAAAAAAATTACCTTCTAGTGAATATTGATAAAACCAAGTATATGCACTATGGTGGGATATCAAACAGTATTTACTACATAAAAATTAAAAATATTCTTTGACACTTGTATATTCCTGTCCAAACATTAAGTAATACTAAAAACCATGATGGTGATCATCTCTAAGCAGTATACCCTCACAGAAATATTGCAACAAGCAAAAAAAGAAAAAAAAGAAAAAATATGGGCCTCACCGCCCAACTGGTAGAGGAAGGAGCTCATGATGGGTACCCCTTATTTTTGCAAATAAATATCTTAAACATTTAGATTTTGTTATATATACAGTATCATCAAGCTGTGTGTGCTTTATGGAAGTTAAATAGAACTTTATATTCAATATTTCTGTTTAGATACTAAGCAATATTTAAGTTATAATGATAATCCTCCATATGCCAGTGTTCATTTAAAAGAATATAGTGCAATCTGCACTAAACAATTGTATAAATGTGGACCTCACCACCCCAATGGCACAGTAAGGAGCTCAGAATGGTCACCCTTTTCTTTTGTAAAAAATGTTCTAAAATACTGTGTTTTTTAATTGTTTTTTATTTATGTATCATATTCTTAGATGTTTTTCAAAAGCAATGAGAATTAATGTGTTGAATATCAACAATATAATGTTTATGTCTTTTGTATATTTTATGTATCTAATATGCTCTTTCTTGTTCAGTTTCTGCAGGACCTGTACCCCTCTGACTATCTCTACAGTTTTCATTTGGAGACACCTAGCTGATTGCAGAGTTGGAGGATCACTTTCTATCCCCCCAATAACTCATATGACCTACCTTGTTTTTTTCTTGTAAATTGAAAATTAAAAAATGCATTGTTTATAAATGACCAATAGGGTATAATTTAATATTGCTAAACAAATGCATACAATGAGCTAGCCATTAAGTCTGCCTAGTTTTTGTGTTGTTTCTAATATTTTTCTTTTTTGAATTGGTTGCTCATTTAATTAACTAATTACATACTTGTTCACATATAAAAGACTTGCACATTACTTCTCTGCACCACAACGCATAACAAAGGGTCCTTACCCAAAGAACCTGGGTAAGTGGAGTGTGGTATGTTTAGAAGATGCACTGGATGATCAGCAATAAATCTGTTTTATTTGCATCACTTTGTGAGTCGGTGCATTTTTTTTCAGTACTACCGGAGTGTTCTACCATTGGATTTTGTTGTTATTAAGCAGGACTGGCTGCCCTTCATTAAGCACCCCACCTATTGGAGTGTTCACGGTTCAGCTGTTTGGAGTTTTCCCATTGTGCCAATAGAACTGCAAAATTGCTCCATCTTTTCTTCTACAAATGTAGTGGTCAGTAGTACACTTCCCAAACATTAGACATCAGAAATAGTTCCCGTAGCTTTCTGCAGAATCCTACAGATTGAGAATTAAGTGCCCGATCACTATCAAATCAATCACCCAAAAGAGCAATATTGGAAAATAAACTGGCAGGTAGGCAGGGGACAAGTGTAGCGGGACACTCATAAGACAAAAGCTACAGGTGGAAGAAGTCGACTAGCTACAATGAAATAATCAAGATAGCTAAGAGCTTGTTAAGCAGCCCAGAGACAGAAGAAGGAGCATCTACATCTTAGGCATCTGGCTCAGGTGACATTAAAACTTGCTTTTTTAAGTTAGAAAGATTACTATTCAAAGACATTGATTTAACTTACAACATAATTTCACTTCAGGAGCATCTGTCAAAAGATCAAGCCCCTCATGGGTTCATATTAATATTATTCCATCAAGTGGCCTTGATGAATTTGAATTCAATGAAGAGTGGCTGTGAGCAGCCAGCCTGTGCTCCAAGACTTTTCTTGAATTAATTATTAAATCTGAAATTAACAAACTTGAGAAGCTGAATGAAGAACTTGGAGTGACCAAGAGCAGGCACTGCAGTACAAAGACAGAGGAGACTACAAAGAATTTGAGACTGCATTACAGAAAAAATTAGATAAATACAAGAAAGAATTGCTTGCAAGAAAACAGGTCAAATTACTGAGAGACGCAGAGGATTATAGAACCGGCAATATTCTTAAGTGGGGAAAGCATCAGTTGAGATTGCAGAGCAGAAACAGGGGCCGGTCAAGGGTGACATTTGCCAAATGATCAAGTAATAAACAAACAAATGCCAATAAGCAAAATGCTAATAAGGGAAATCAAAGTGAACCAGAGGAGGGAGAGGGGAGCAGCTAAACACAAATGGAGACTATACAGAAGAAGAATTTGAAAGTGTAACACCAAATCAACCCACTTCAAGGAATTTTTTATAAAAACAAACCCAAATTGCAGCAGATCAAGAAAGAAAAGGAAAACAAGGAGAGGGAAGAGAGGAGGTGCCAAAAGGAATGGAAAGACCACAGAGACACGTCACAAAGAAGAAGGCTTACAAATAATTAATATTTCAACTGTTAAACTTACTGAGGACCAAGAATTCTGTCCTTAAGCATGGACTTTCTTTTATCCCTACCCCAAAGATAAATGAATTTAATGTGAACTTGGATTTGAAGGAATTCTTTAGGAAATTGAGATTAAAACTTTCTTTTTAAAGAAGTAACAAAAGGAAAATTCTAACCACATGGGCATTATTGAAGAAACAATTGAACATAGTTTGGAAGATTTGGATTCCATCTTGAGAAATATTGTGAACATGAATCTGGACGACTGCTCTGTGACTGCTGAGGGGAATTTCTTCACCCATTCTGAAGGAGGAGAAGGTGATTTTTTGAATCAATTGGATTATTTATTATCATCAGAGACTATACCGGACACAATGGCTGACACCTTAACAGTGAGAATCATGGATGCAGAAGGTATGTCAGATGGCATTTATGTAGCAAAACTGAGAAAAAAAAACATTTTAAGGGACAATCAACTTTTTGCCCTGCTACCACAAATGCTGCAATACTAACTTTTGAAAAAACTGTTACATCAAGTATATGAACTTATGCATCAAAGGTCACACCCAAAAGTGTTTAACATAACAAAAAATGAGATATCAGCATTAATTTATTTATCCAAAAATGATAAGATTATAATTAAATCAGCTGACAAAGGGGGAATTATTATAGTCCTAAATAAGGAGCACCATATTCAAATAGTACTTAACCTGCTGAACGATGGTAATAATTGTATAAAACCTAGTGGTAACCCCATAAATGGAAACAAAAAAATGACTGTTAAAACTCTTGACTGAAGCTATACAGAATGGTATCATTTTAGAAAATGAATTTAAATATCTGTGGTGAGAGCACCCCACCCTATAACACCTGGCTTTTATATATTACCAAATGTGCACAAAGATATACAGAACCCCCACCCCCACCCCCCGGCAGGCCTGGCAGGAAATGGTACATTAACTGAGAGTCTAGGTCATTTTGTGGATTTCTTTTTTAAAATGTGTGTTATTGACTTACCATTATATCTTAGGGATACCACGGATCCCTTACAAAAGCTATAGAGTGTTTCATGGGATGCTAATTTTTACATGGTTAGGCATTGCTTTAGAGTTCCTTTACACCAGCATTAAACATGAGCTAGGTATCGAAGCATGCAAATTTAATTTAGAAAATCATCCACAGGCAGATGATATACCTATTGATTTTATGTTGCAGGCTTTGGAGTTCATCCTGATGAATAATGTATTTGAATTTCAGAATGATTATTATTTACAAATATGTGTGACTGCTATGGGTGCCAGCAGGGCACCATGTTATGTGAATCTTTTTCTTGGGTGGTGGGAACAATTTGTTGCATTCAATCCCATTGAGAATCCATTCTACAGCAACATACATTTTGGAAGAGATACACTGATGATTGTGTATGTATTTGGGTAGGAGACCAGGAGAAGATTCCAGATTTTGTTAGCTGGCTAAATGTTAATGATCTAAATTTTAAGTTTACATTTGTAGCAGAGAAAGAAAAACTCAACTTTCTGGATGTGGAATTAACAGGCATACCAGAAGAAGTAATTATCACTAAGTGCTTCAGGAAAAATACGCCCACATATTCTGTGCTAAGGGACAAAAGTTTTCATCACCCAGACTGAACGATTCCATACCCTATAGTCAGATGTCAAGACTGCGTAAAAATTGTAGCACTGAGGAGGCCTTCCAAGAACAGGCTTTATAACTTGAAGGAAGATTCTTAGCCAGGGGTTATTCCAGGGATACCATAACAAAAGCAAAACAAAAAGCTCATTCACAGGACAGAGTAGATTTACTGAAATCTTAAAATAAACTGTTTAAAACATACCAAATGAATACCCCCAGTAACTTACATGAAGGAATATAATGGGCTGGCAGGCTGCATTGGAAATATTATATATAAGAACTGGAGCATTCTGATGGGTGACAATGAAGTCAAAGAAGCAGTGAGGGAAAAGTCCAGGATATCTTTCAACAGAGCCAGAAACATTAAGGATTTGGTAGTTCAGAGTAGGCTCCCAGCCCCACCCCCACCCCACCTTTCCACTTTCAGGAACTGGCAGCCATTCAGACCAGCTGTTTTTTCTCAATGCAAAAGATGAAATATCTGCAAACATATAAAACCTGGCAAGAGATTTGTTCTTCCCTTATTTAGTGAAATTGCAGTAGATTTTGAACAGTGTATAACATGACACAATGTTCACAGTATATACTCATTGGTGTCCATGCAAAAAAGTATATGAAGGGTGCACAGCAAGGCCCTTGAAACAGCACATACAGGAACACATAAGATCCATATTAAACAACAGATCTGATACACCTGTTGGTTCCCATTTTTATGGCTGTGGGCAGAGCCTACAGCCATCTTGCTGTCTGTAGCTGGAAAATGAAGGAATGTGGAACACATTTTTTGACATTTCAATGTATCCTTCCACAACTATAAATCATTATGGCAAACACAATAAAATACTCCCTTCTTTCTGTTTAGAATGTTGGAGACAGCACTAAAGCTGCTTATCAGATGGCCATTAGGAAATTGAAATAACTTGTAAAATATTAGTTGCCTATTAAACTGAAGATTTGTTTACCCCCTTTATATGCAACAACTTGCGCATTTAAATACTTACCATTTAAACATTTTCTTGCTATTAGCTTCAGTTGGGCAGCTATTGTCTTTCAGGAAATGTCACCCTTTCCCAGGAACAAATGATTTGCACTGTTTTTTTAACTTCTTAAGACACTATTTGATAAGCACTGTCTCAGACATATGCCAGGTCTTCTGTGAACTATCTGGATTAACTATATAGGGTTCTATGTGAGAACAGCAACTGCAGGACAGTGACTGCTCAGACAGCACTGATCCCACATGGGCACCAGCAGTGGATTCCTAAGTTTCTTGCAGGGGGCTTCACCCCCCGCACCCTCCCTTGTGGAGGGCTGTGCCTCCCACACACCCCAACTTAAGGGTTCTAACTCCGGGGGGTGCACACCTCAGGGATGGGGGGGAACCACCAGTTGCTGCACCGTGCCAGTGCTGTAATTTGGTCATCTTTCTGACCAGTCACAGTCCTTCAGTCACCGATGTCACAGTAAACCATTATATAGCAATCAGCAGGCATTAGCTTTTTGAGGAAAAAATGTATTGTGCTACAGAAAGCACACACACACACACACACACACACACACACACTGTACACACCATCCTCATGGCCACAACATTCAAAATAAAAACTGCAATCTAATATATTATAAAACAATAAATAAACTGTTTGTTTATGTCAGTGAACACAGTGAAGTTCATTCTAAAGTAGATTTCCTTTAAAGAGCTAGTGTACTGCCTAAAACTAATGTTAGATTTTAAAAGCAGCCAACCATTACCTTTTATATCTGAAGTACTTTTTATTTTCCCTTTGTTAATTAGAAGATTGTTTGCCTAATGTTAATAGGTGTGATATATGAAACAGCTCTTCACCTGGCAGCTGACATATCTTACTCTACTGCCCCACACTATATTGTCAGCATTGTGAACTCAATGACTGTGACATCACTGCTACTTAGGAACAGCAAGTAAGTGACTGCCAGGTCATTCACCTCTGATGTCAAAGTCAGTGAAATCACAATGCTGATGATGTAGTGTAGGGACAGTAGAGAAAGCTATTTCAGCTGCCAGGCTAAGAGCTGTTCCACACATCCAGCACGATATTATCACATAGAATACCTTATGATGAGCAAAAGGAAAAAGAATACCTCATAAATAAAAAATCACAACTGACTACTACTTAAAATTTGTATTATTTTCATGTCTGCCTGTTTTGGCTCCTGTAGCTCTTTAAATATTTCTTATCCTATATTCTGTATCCTGGTTAGTGTTGTGGAGATGGTACATCTCATTGTCATTGTGATCATCATTTTACACATTTTTGCACTGTATTTACTCAGGATGTCCCAGATTAGATGCAATATTTTGTTTTCTGTGGGGTCATGATTTTACCATATTTATAATGTATTTATTCAGGGTAGTCTAGTCCAGATGTAATTTTTTTTTCAGTGTGTTCAGATTTTATGCAATGCAGCATAATATTGTGTAGATGTAGAGCCCCACTGAAAATAAGATGCCATGTCTTCTGTGAACTATCGAGGCCAAGCATATAGAAATCAGCAGACATATTCTAGGAAAACACATTGTAAAAATGTGTAAAAGGGAGACAACATTGAAACTGCCTCTCAACAGATCTGCATTGTGCAAATTCATTAGAAATAATGGGTAAAAGCATCCCAAAAGCTCTCCACAGCCGTATCAGCTCTGACCAGAGTTTGTTTTAATTGCCATAACTCCAATGCTGACCTTATGTATTTTATAGGTATTGAGAATGTAAAACCAAAAATGAAAGATGGGAACAGAACAAATTACCTATTGAAACATGAAAGCTTCTGAATCTATACCTTAAAATCAGTGAAACCAAATCATTTAAACAATGCATGGGACATCAAGCCGTATTTACTACATACAAATTTAAAATATTCTTTGACCTTTGTATATTCCTGTCCAGACATTAAGTAATACTAAAACCATAATGGTGATCATCTCTAAGTTAGTATACCCTCATAAAAATATTGCAACAAGCAAAACAATAACAAATAAAAAATGTGGGCCTGACCGTCCAACTGGTAGAGAAAGGATCTAATGATGGTTACTCCTTATTTTTGCAAAAAAACTTAAACATTTAGATTCTGTTATATATATATATATATATATATATATATATATATATATATCAAGCTGTGTGTGCTCTATAGAAGTTAAATATAACTTTATATTTCAATATTTCTGTTTAGATACTAAGTAGTGTTTAAGATATAATGGTAATCCTTCCTATGCCAGTGTTCATTTAAAAGAATATGTTGCAATCTGCAGTAAAAATTGTATAAATGTGGGCCTCACTGCTCCATGGCATAGTAAGGATGTCAGGATGGTCACCTTTTTCTTTTGTAAAACAAATTTCTAAAATACTGTGTTTATTTATGTAGTTTTTTGATGTCTCATATTCTTGGATGCTGGTCAAAAACAATGACAATTAAAATTAATGTACTGAATATCAACAATAGAATTCTTGTGTATTTTGTATATTTTATGTATCAAATATGCTCTTTCTTGTTCAAACTCATATTTATTAAATGGTCAGAGACCACGACAATATACAAAACATAAATTGACAACAGACTTATATACAAACAGTCCTATATAATAATTTAGTGTACACTCTATAGAATAATCTATCAACAGTAATAATAAATAGGTTCAAAAATACAAAAAAGTATAACTACTAATACATCCACTGATACCCTATAAGCTGCAAAGCATGTAAGCAGTAATAGGTATTCATATACAATGTTTGAGAGTCACAAACCAGATCCAGATCAATCAACCAAGTCATATTTACTCCAATCAGGGTGCAATTTTAGGAGACCATCATTGGTTCATTATCCTTTTCCTTCTAAGTTGTAATCTAGATATATGTACCAAATAGCTAGCCACAGCTCTAATTATAATTTTGTCATTAGATGAAAAAAGGATGATCAATAAGGTATTTTAGTCTGTTGTTTGTATAGTTCGGCAAAGTGGCCAAATCCATGTTGCCCTTGGTACATTGTACCACTTGTACATAAACATGACATGCTCCAAATTTTCTAAAGTAGTAAAGGTACAAGAACAATATCTAGAACCAACAGAACTGTTCTTTCTATAAATGGCTTCAAGTATATTGTTGGGAAATACTTTCAGCCTATATCTAGTATATTGTTTTCTTTGCTCATCATCCGTAAGAATGTCAAGATAATATCTATAAGTGTGCCCAAGATCATTTGCCCTATACCAGGGGAACATCTTCAGCCCTCTAATATAATTAAGATCTATTAAATTGTAATGTTCTAGAAATTCATTTGTGACATAAATCTGATATTTTAGACTGATAGTAATTCCCACGGCTCTATAGTGATACAAATGTGTTAACCCTACTTTCTGCAGCAACACAGGTATAGATGATAACCATTCAGATTTCAAATGACCAAGGGAACTCCCTTAAGCACAAGGCCATATATCTACCTTGTCTATGCTGGAGGAGCTTAATCCAGTAATTGACTGTCCTGGCATCAAAAGATGCCTTCAGGCAGGGGATCCCTGTTTCAGCCCTTAAAACAGCAGCGGAAAAAAAATTACATAACTCTAAACTTGCACAAAGCAATTTATTTAAGGGGATCTCTAACTTATTCATCTTATGATGATGCCAGATCTCAGCATTAAATAGGGCATGGGCATAGTATTTAGCCTACACTGCTGTCAAAAGTGGTTTGATCATATTTCCACCATGCCTTTTATTAAACAAAAATAATGAATTAGCTGTCCTCTTCAGTTTAATAAATATTATATCAAGCTGTTTGTTCCTTTTTCCATCCTTTATCAGATGTAAACCTAAATATGTATAACTATCTATGGTATTCAACTTTTCCGTCCCTAGCTCCCAGGATTTCTTGCTTTTACCCTTTACTCCAAACGGAAGGACTTGACTCTTCTGTACATTTATGGTCAGATTAAACTTGCCAGAATATTCTGCCAGCATGTTTAGCTTGGCTTGCAGTCCTGCTTGGGTTAAAGAAAATAGGACCAAGTCATCTGCATAAACCAGTATGCCACACTGTTTGTCCATAATCTTGGGAGAATCAGTATTGCTGGAGTTTACACCACACAATAGCTTTACAGTATAAATACAGAAGAGCAAGGTGGCAATTAAGCAGTGTCAGTGGCTCAGTAGGCAGCACACTCGCCTCTGAGGCTGGGAGATCAGAGGGCTGTGGGTTCAGTTCCCACATCTGGTACTTGGGTTAATATCCCAGTACTGACACTGTAGTGCAGCATGAGAGGGGTGCTGCACTTCTGAGGTGCCTTCTTTCGGATGAGATGTTAAACCGAGGTCCCATCTGCCTGGATTGGTGGTAGTTCAGGTAGATGTTAAAGATCCCATGGCACGTATTGAAAAGAGTAGGGGAATTTCCCAGTGTCCTGGCCAAATTTCCCTCATTCACTAAAAAATACCACCAACAGCTTAATCTGGTCCAAGGTCAATTGGCATTCATCTGTATCCCCTTCCCCCAGGTCATGCCTGAAAATAGGCAGGATTTGTCTAGTGCACTTACCCGGTCAACAAAAACTAAATAAACAAAAATTACACAGCCTTCTCTGACACTCACATTAGTATAAAAAGTTGAAGAGAACTGCCCCCCCCCCCCCAGTGCCCATCTTTACTTGAGCCCAGGCTGAAATATAAAGTTTCCTGACAATTGCTATCAATTCTAATGAAAACCCATTTTCTTTCATTATATCCCACAATAAATTCCTTGACACTCTCTTTCTTGTATAGTTTCTGCAGGATCTGTACTCCTCTGAATATCTCCACAATTTTCATTTGGAGACACCTAGCTGATCTCTGAGCTGGCGGATCGCTTTCCATCCCCCTCCTCCCATAACTCTTCTGACCTCCCTTGGCTTTTTCTTATAAATTTAAAAGTTAAAAAAAATGCATTGTTTATAAATGACCAATATAGGGTATCAGTTAATATTGTTAAACAAATGCATATAATGAGCTAGCCATTAAGTCTGTCTAGTTTGTGTTTTTTTACAATTGTTTTATTTTTGAATTGGTGGCTCATTTAATTAACTAATTACATACTTGTTCTCTGTACAAAGGACTTGCACATGACTTCTCTATACCATGCCCCCTGATGAAGGGTCCTTACCCAAAGCATCGGGGCAAGTGGAGTGTGGTATGTTTAGGAGATGAACTTGACTATCAGCAATAAAGCTGTTTTATTTGTATCACTTTGTGAGTTGGGACATTTTTTTTCAGTACTACTGGAGTGCTCTATCATTGGATTTTGTTGTTCTTAAGCAGGGCTGGCTGTCCTTCGTTAAGCACCCCCACCTATTGGAGTGTTTGCAGTTCAGCTGTTTGAAGTTTATGCACTTTGGTACACATCATTTAAGTGGCACTGGATACAGAGTGGAAACTTAAATCTTGGTTGTAACCCTTGCTATGCTGTGGACTGATATCAGTCCAGAATGCCTATATGTTCTAACACTGTTGGCAGCCTAAGGGCTAAAATAGACTAGACTCTCTCATTCAAAGACCATATCTGCATGCTGGTCAAGTCAGAACATATTCATCTTGGCCAGGTTTATAGGCTTAAAAATTGTTTTTCCACTCATTCTAAGAAAGTCCTGGCTCAGTCCTTATTCCTGCCTTCAGTGGACTATGGACTTTCATCCTATGCCACTGCCAATGCCATAGACTTGTAAAGAGTTAATATCCTATACAATTGCATATGCAGATGTGCTGCCTTCATCCCCAGATTTTGCATCACTGCACTCTTTACAAACACTTTGGCTGGTCTTTTTTTTTATTATTTACACATTACTTATATCACCCTCATCAGTTTTAAACATTTCCTAAAAGGGCCTATTAGATTTGTTTTTACCTGATGCTAGCCCCACTACCAGTTCCCTGAATGCAACAGCAGATCCGCTTACACTCATTTCATAAGACCCCCAACTCTTCTATTCTTCCCTGGGACAGTGTTCTTTTAATTAGAAAGTCATTACATCCCAGAATAATTTACCTGCCTCACTATACTCTGTCAGTTCACAGAATATGTTTAAAATTGTTGTTACAAAAAATACTGTTTGGATTTTTCAATGTGCAGGTGTATTGTTCATGATTACTGTGTACTATGATGTACTGTATTGTCAATGTGAAAGTGTAATGTTATTTGAGTACTATGTACTTTGATGTACTGCATATGTATTGTGTTCTCTGATGTACTGCATATTTGTCATGTATTGTCTTTGTATACATCTCTTGGTCCCCCCTTGAAAATGGGCATCTAATGCTCTTGGGTACTATCCAGGCAACATATTTCAAATAAAAAAAGATATATGTATATATTTCAGTACAAGATATATAATCTCACTATATAGTGTATGGTATGTGTTTTACTATATGGTGTATATGGCCAAATGTTTTGAATGATGTCCCTTGCAGCCTCCCAAAAAAGTACCTTTATAAAGTGGGTTGAGGAAATCATGCTCTCTGATTGGCTGAGAGCACCCTATACCCGCACAAGTATCAGGCAACAGAGACTAGTAAACAAATAGTCCTTGTGACTGCCTGCCTCTAAATTTGATAAACGAGATGAATAGAACGCTCACTTTCAAATTGCCACCATTCTTTTTTTTTGCTTAGTGAGTGAACAAGAAGCACCATGCTATGCCTGCCCACCTGTTACATTAATTAAAAAGAAACACATACCTCAAGTACACATGAGCACCATAGCACTATTTGTGAAGTCTCACCTTTCTGCTCAGCCATTGGATCTAAAGGCTCTAAAGTCCCATGCTCACTCAGTCACACTCACTCACGATTTGAAATCAGCAACACTCTCTCACAACTGTGCTCACCAGTAATTAAAGGGAAAACTGGTAGAAGTTTAAAGTAAATTATTTTTTACTGATCAGAGCATAGTTCTTGCTACTGTGGGTGGGTGGGGAGGGAATTAAAGACCCCTTACAAGACAACATTAAAGAAAAGTATCAGTTAAAAAAAAGTCTTTCTCAGATGTCCAGTGACATCACCATCCATACAAGAGCGGACCTGCTGTGCTCTGTTGCCAGGTAGAAAAATTATTTTATAACACCCCCCAACAAACCTTGCAGTTCTCTCTTGAGGCTCTCTCTGTGTCATAAAAAGATGTTGACTTGTCAGAAGCCTAAGGATTTTATTCTAGAAACCCTAAACCCAAGAGATCACAGCAGCCACTGCAGGGCAGCTCCCTGGACCACATGGCAGAGGCAGACACAGAGGAAACCAAAATCACCAGAACATCATGGTCATCAGTGGCCAAACTGAAAAACAACAGTGCTACTTTAGATAAACTGGAGGAGACCACCGTGGCAACTCAGGCTGAGTTAAAACTAATTCAGAATTGGACCACTGGTGTGGAGCACAATCTAACAGAAGTAACGGCTGACATGGACCTTCACAATGTGGCCCTCCTGTTCCTCCTGCAAAAGGATAAAGCCACCACTGCTGAACTGGATGACTTGGAATCCAGTTCTGCAAGGAACAATGCCCATCTGTATGGCTTACCTGAGGGGACAGAGGCAGGGGTCATGACTGAATTTGTTGCTTCTCTTTTAAAAGAAATACTGGGCTTACCAGCAGATATGGCCCTGGATTTTGAGCATGCACACCATGCCCTGGTGCCAAAATCTCACTCGCCAGAGGCCAGACCCCTTTCCATTGTGGTTAAATTTCTGGACTACCTCATGAAGATACAGCAGCTGTGCTTCACAAAGCCTTGGAAAAGAAAGATGTGCTCTTCAGTGACAAGCAACTCCACTTTGAACATGACTTTACCCAATGACAGATGGAGCAGCGACATCGCATCCTGGAAATAATCAAAGCCCTTAAGTAAAAAGGAGTCAAGGCCCAACTTTTTGCTCCAGCACAGCTCAACATCCATGGGGAGAGCAGCCCACAGTTTTTTCCGCAGCCTGGATGATGCAGCAGACTTGCTCTTATCCCTCGGGGTATCCCCCGATCTTCCCACCTCAAAACTCAACATCAAAGTCCTCGAGAAGGAGCTGTGACCCCACACCTGGACCACACAAAAACCAACAAGAAGGAGCAGAAACAACAGGCCAGCTCAGCAGCTGCCATATAGAAGTAATTGTGGAAGAAGGGTAAGAAGCTGGGACCAGCAGTAGTGGAGTAAGCTGACCCAAAGAACTGCACTTAAGAGATAAGAAGGCACTGTTTTCTTTTTGTCTTTTGAGGCCAAGACTGTGGTGAACTGGCCCTACAATCTTTGACTGGTCATCTTAATCTACCAGCTGGCCATAAATGACTTGTATAGACTCTGATGGTCATTAACTGATACTTTAATTGCCTGCCAGTTATCTCTTATGCCCTCTATACACTGCAGAGAGCTGTAAAATGACTGATGGCCATTGGTGTGCTGCCTGATTGGGGGGAGACTACCCAGTTGTTTTGGAATGACTCCTTTCTGTGTTTAAATGTTACCTTTCATGAGTCATTTACATTTTAAATGTAACTCTGAGTGGGGATAGAGGAATCTTTGGTACTTTATCGCTTTGTCACTAATAGCTTGGGGTATTATTGGAGATGGCCTTATCCAGGGGGAAGAAGGAATAGTTTTAAAACAATGGGCTTTTATCTATGTTGGTTAGAGGAGGCTTCCCACCCCATTTAATCGGGAGTGGATGATATCTCACTAAGTGGAATGGGTGACTTTGACTCCTCTGGGCCTTGGGGGAACCCCTTCAATCTCAAATGTGCCTGCTGTTTTCTCCCCTGGCACCCAGCATGGCCACCATCCCCTGACTTCAAACAGCTAACTCTTCCCAGTGTCCAGAATAAAAGATGGTTGCTCTCACAATGAGGAGGGATATGTCCATGGGGTGTCCTATGGAGACAGAAGATGAGACCTGTGGCCACAGAACTGAATCTTGAGGTGGTTTGGGTACTATACCTACACAAGTAGGTGCAGCCCAGTTCTATGTACCCCCTGTGGTTTGTACTTGGAATGGGTTCTTAGTTATTTGTATGTTTAGCATCCAGTTGATGCTTTGGGTGTTTTGTACTGTGTTTCACATATCACAGTTATGTCAGTGCCTTGCCTTTGCATTTCAAGGTGTGTCCAGCTGGTTTATTGGGGGGCTATGTCACTGCAGGAGGGTACTGATGGTATAACATGGTGGGGGACTTAAAAGTTATTTCTTTCAGTGTAACAGGCAATAACAGCCCTATTAAGATAACCAGACTGTTAAAGGAACTGAATCAGCAGCAACCAATGGTAGGATCACTGCAGGAGACACACCTTACTCCTGCCATACATGCTAAACTGGTATGAGCCTGGGTGGAACAATGTCACTCTGCCTCTTTTGAAACCCATTGGCATAGACAAGGGGTGGCCATCTTGAGCTGAAGGAAAAACCCTCTGGTTATCACTAGTACTATCTCAGACTCCTAGGGTCGTTACATGTATACTGAAGGTAGATACAGAAATACCCCTATTTATATATTGAACATTTATGCACTCAATATCGAAACTGAGTGAGAAGCTTTCTTCCAGTCAGTCCTGCTGACCCTGCCCACAGACCCTAGCATACTTTTTTTTTCAATATAAAGTTTATTAGGATTTCCAACAAAAAGAATACAGGTCAATGCCTTTACAAAAATCATAGTCAGAAACAGACATACACTAACAAAAGGATAAAGTACTGTAATACATATTAATACAGTTTTAAAACAATTTTCTTTACCAAATTAAATATATCTAAACTATATTTATTACTCCTGGGTACAAAGGGCTATAATGAGCCCCAAGTATTTTTAAATATATTGTTTTTTGCAATAAGAGAGTAAGATATTCTTTCATTATTAGCAGTGACCAACAAATTATTAAACCATTGTTGCATATTGGGAGGATTCATATCCATCCAGTGTTGAAGAATCAACTTTTTATAAACTAGAGCACATGTCAACACTCAACATTTTTTTGTTTAGGAATATTAGGAATCCAACTAATTTACTGGATTTACTGGATTAATAGGGACAAAAGAAGGAACAAGGCCCATCGGGATTGTTCCCCTCAAAAGTGGCTCATTTTCAATTTAAGGAATGTAACCATAAATCCAAATGGGATTTGAAGGTGTCAACAATGGATGTGTGTATTAACTCCTGTGGTAGTGAATTCCAGCTTTTGGCTGCTCTTATAGTAAAAAAGATATCATATTTATTAGTGTTAGCCTAATCCAATATTAGCTGCTGGTTATGAAGTCTACCTACCATGCGTTTGTTAGCTAATGTAAGTCCACATTGTTTCTTTAAAATTGGTGTTTTAAGTAACTTAAAAGTCAGAAGAATGTCCCCCCATGTCTCCTTAAGGTAAGTGGATAGAGCTCAGTTTCCCTGAGATGTGCTTCACAAGAGTATGTCTCCAGTCATGGGATCATTTTAGCTCTGCGTCTCTGGACCTGCTCCAAATGATTAATTTCACCCTTTAAATAAGGACTCCAATATGGGGTTCCATAGTCCAGATGAGGTCAGACATAGGCCCTATAAAGTGGTACTAAACAGTGCTCAGATTTACTGTCTCCAAGAATGAAAATTGGGGGGGGGGTATAAATGACCCCACAAGAGATTGGCAAATATCATGAATTTGCCTCCACTCAGACAAAGTATTGTTATAGAGCCAAAACAAATGATCTAAGCCTGTATCATGATCCCCACATTTCCAGCATTTGCAATCTGACACTAGCCCTATATTACACAATTGCCTATGGGAATAATAATAGTAATGCAGAATTTTAAATTGCACAAGTCTTCTTTGCACCTGTCTATACGATTTAATTGCATTATCCCATACTCTCTCCTAAATTGCCTTTGGAATGTTTAAATGAAACCCTCCTGCCATTTTACCCTTGCATGTTCTGTTAGCGGAATATCAGAGTCATTCAAAAGTGCATAAATTAGACTAAAGACCATAGGTAAATAACATATTTTAAGTAAGGTTTGCCATGCAGGAGAAGAAATAAGCTTATGGGATGCATCCAAATATTTGATAAGAATAAAACTTCTAATTTGTAAGTAAATGCAACAATCTCATTTACATAAGTCAAACTTATTCTTGAAGTCTGTAAAGGAGCACAGTCTATCTTGATAATCTTATAACTCCCCTATTAAAGCAATGCCTTTGCATTTCCAACCAATATCTTTAATGCCTTTATTGCCAGGAGTTAATAAAGGATTTTCCCAAATTGGCATAAATTGTAGTGGAACAAATTCTGCTTTTTTAAGAGAATTGAACTTTCTACAGATCATTACAGAAATTTGCAGAGTAGGGTGATTTAATAATTTGTGAGGAATCCTACAAAAAAAAATCAGTTAGCTTCAGGAGGTATACCACTTCTTTCTCTATCTGTACTCATCAGGCGGTGTCCAGTGTTTCATGTGGCACAAACCAAGCAGCCCCTTGTTTTAGCTTGAAGGCCCAATAGTAACCTTGCCACCAAGGTAGAGCTAAACCACCTTTTATAACTGGGGCTCTCAACTTATGTTTTAAAAGTCTCAGGGGCTTACCTTCCCATAAAAAAATAGGAAATAACATTTTCAATTTTATAAAAACAAATAGTGGTTATATGTGCAGCAAAGCTGTTTATAAATTAAATAGTTTGGGAGCAAAAAACTATTTTAAAGAATTAATCTTCCCCCATAAGGAGAGATGCAGTTTTGCCCATACATCTAAATCTCCTTTTAGCTCCTCTATAACCTTAGACATATTATGAGACAAAATCTTCTCAACAGAAGCAAATATTTTTTATTCCTAAGTATGCCAAACTATCAGTGGGCCAAGTCAAACCTGGGAGAATTGATGTTATGGCTTACTTTTGTACAAATGACCCTAAATTTAAGCATTCAGATTTACACCAATTTACATATAATCCAGATATATCCCCAAATCTATGTAAAAGTTCCTTCACATTTATCAAAGAGTTGACAGGCTGGGTTATAGTAAGAGGTAAATCATCTGCATAGGCAAGAACTTTGTTTGTATATTTACCTATAACAACCCCTACTATACTGTCAGATTTCACAATTTCCTTAATGAGGGGTTCAATTACTGGCACAATTAATAATGGAGAAAGTGGGTGTCCTTGTCTGAAATCTCTCAATAATTGAAAAGAAGAAGAAGATCTGACTCCATTAGTGGTCATGCAAGCTCTAGGGGTTGCATAAAGTATTTGTACCCATTTCAACAAATTAGGCCCAATGTTATTTTTCATTAGAACTTTGTAAAGATATCCCCATTCAAGTGAATTGAATGCCTTCCCTATGTCCAATGAAATTTCCAGAGCAGGGGAGGAATTATTTTCCATGGAATAAGTAGACCAAAGAACAGAAAATAATGTCCTAAAGTTGTCAGTAGCTTGTCTGTTCTTCATAAACCCCATTTGCTCGTTGCCTATTAATTATTTAGAATTTTAGTTAATCTATTTGCTAATATTTTTGCCAGGATTTTATAATCAAAATTTAATAGAGAAATAGGCCTGTAATTGCCACAATCCAGAGGATCTTTTCTCTTTTTATTTAAAAGACATATGTAAGCCAAATTCATGGATTCCAGCAATGTACCATCAATAAAAGAAGTCTGGAATACATTAAGCAAGTGGGAAGCCAAAATACAATTAAGATGTTTATAAAATTCACCAGACAGCCTATCTGGACCAGGTGATTTCCCTTTAGGTGCCTATACAATAATGTCTGAAATTTTCTGTATATTAATTGATCTAACATTTATTTATCTTCTGAGGATAAGCAAGGAAGTTTAATTGAACTGAGAAATCCATAAATCATATCTGTCTGCAACCCCCCTTTAGATTTATACACATTTTCATAAAAACTCTTAAAACAGTTATTGATTTTCTTGATGTTACATGTAATTCCTCCTGAAATATCTCTTAATTCCTTCAATAGTATTCTGATTTTGTATTTTGCTCAGCCTGTAGACCAAAAGTTTGCACACCTTTTCCCCTGTCACCTAATATATTTGCTTCACTCTAAAAAGAGAATATTCAATTTTTTCAGAATGGATTTTATTAATTTCATATTTAAGACCCAAAACCTTACATAGTAAATCACTGTTGTTAGGTAAATTTTGCTTTAATTCTAACAATTTTTTTCCCCTATAAAATCCTCTTTTTCTTTTAGTAGCTTCAATTCTTCTTTTTTCTTTTTGGAGGCATAACTAATAGTCACACCCTAATGAAAGCTTTGTATGCATCCCGTATTATTTTAGGGGAGCCCTCACCATTGTAATTTACCCTGAAGTAATCTTTGGACTCTTTGCAGATCCATTCTCGGAATTTGGCATCTTGCAATAAAGAGGTATTGAATTTCCAGCTATTAGATCTATCAAATTTATTTTCAAATATGATTTAAGTTTTTAAGAGAGAATGGTCTGAAACAAGCAAATTCGCATATACAATTTGACTAATATCATTACACAAATTTAAGTGTAGTGTGGCAGAGTTAGGCTACACCCTCAGCTGTGACTGATGGACCACTTTTCTATCTCCTTATTTCCTAGCTAGCAAAACTTCTGTTACACAACAATTAACACTTTTCTCTTTGCTTTTCTTCTTTTTTCCATCTACCCTAGGCTGGCCACCTAGCATAGGTCTTTACTATCCCTACTAAACTTCCTACTAGTTCTCTTTTTTCATTCTTTTTCCATTTCCATCCATCCAGTCCCCAAAATGATGCCAAACACCCAGAGAGGTGTTGTGTAAAGTGCATAAGTGCACTTTGTGTACAAAAAGCATGAAGGCTATTTTAAATAGGAATGAATACAGTTAGTAAAGCCTTTTTTTAAAGAAAAAGGATTCAGAAGTCATATAAAACAATAATGATGTCATGATTAATACACTTATAAGAAATCCTTATAGTATTTTCATAAATTCACACTATAAATGTGTTACTGTATAAGGTTCTATGTATAAAAGAGTTTAGTCACTGTGGATCAAAGATACAGAAAGTCAATATCTGTGGATATATACACTGTACCTTTAACTGAACCAGGAAATCTCCTGATACAATTCCCTCCCCCCTTGATTTTGAAACATGTTCAGACATGTAAGGCCTCAGTCAGGTGACCCTACCAAAAAGATTTAAAAACATTTGCACAGAGTTTACTTCAGTTCAGTCTAGTAGACTTCAGTCTTAAGAGTGAAGGAGAGAAGTGCTACTGCAGGCAAGCTGTTGAATGCAGATGAGAAAGGTCTTAGGAGTGCTAGAATCCAGGACTGTATTGTGTGATAAACTACTGATGTTAAGTAGTGATTTTCTTTGCAATTTTTTTGTTTTCATTTATTCATTTTTTGAACTTTTGGAAAGTAAATTTTACACCAAGGTGTGTTTTAAACCTGTAAATTTGCCTCGTCTGGAGTTTATTCCTACACGCTGTGACAGGGAGAAAGAAATAATCCAGCCTGCTAAAAGTCCCAAATCTGGCTGACAGTAATAAGTAATCCCTACCACTAGGATGTGCTAATCTCCAAATGTCCAGTAGGCGTAGGTAATTCAACATTATATGCAGGCAACTTTGTGGTGCAGATAGTTTACCTGAGTTATGAATATGTGACCTATCTAGCAAAGGGTCCATTACTGTGTTAAAATCCCCTCCTATAATTATTTCATACTCCCCTACATTAGCTAAAGCAAAACCAATGACGTGAAAAAAATATTTCCACTGCTTCTGAGAGCTAGGAGCATACACAAATAGCCACATTTTTACCATATAAGTTTCCTAGAAGAATTTGGAATCTTTCTTCTGTATCAGTCAAATGATTATGTTTAATAAAATTAATACATTTCCTAATTAAAATAGTGACTCCCCTTTTAATTTGATGAGAAACAACAATGGTTAACTGTGGCCACCCAACTTTGGGCTAATTTCTCTGCCTTTTCTGGAATAAGATGGGTTTCTTTATACAGGGCATTATCTACTTTGTGCTTATTAAGATAGTTAAGTACTCTGTATCATTTGATGGGTGAGCCCAACCCTTGTACATTCCAGGAGCTAATATTCACTGTACTCATGTTATAAATAGGCAATATATAGATAAACAAAAACTAAATGCTAGTAACAGACATAATGTAAATGCAAATGCAAACCGTTTCTGCCAACTATGCTTAAATCCTTATAATATGAATAGAAAAAGAAAGAACTTGTATCTAAACCCAATGTAAGACAAAGGAATACCAGCAAACTAAGGTGAGAAAATAATATATGACTTTGAAGAAACACGAAATTACCACTTAAAAAATAACTCACAAGTACAGTATATGCCCCCCCACCACTACAAACACAGTAAGAAGATGCATGAGAAACTCACTGAAGAACACCTCAAAGTGACAATACCCTGCTCTTAGGTAGCAAAACAAGAAACCCACCTTTATTTTGTAGTTATAAAGTTAATAAAATACAACTAAACCTTTCAAATAACCCAAAGTTTCACTTTTTGCCTCGCTGGAAATGTGTTAATTATTAACTCACAAATCATTAATTCTTAAAGGCCTTTATTATTTAAAGTGAGTGACACAGCAAGAGCCTCAAAAAAGCATAACTCTAGTACCATGCAAAAAAATAGCATATTTGTAGATAGTGAGTTAAAATCCAATTAGAGCATCACAAGAACCATAGGCATATTATCCACACTATTTTATCTTATACTTACCTTCCCCTTAGTAGCTGCCTATACCCAGACTTCGAATCTCTTAGTGGACAATGAACAGAGTCCCAGGACTTGATCATATTCTGTCCTACAAGAATAACAAGTACTGTAGTTAGGAGCATATTCTAGAACTGATAACTTACAATAAAATGTATGCAAATTGACCATTCACAACATGTCTTCAACACCTTATAAGCTATTTGAAATTCCTTCCTTACTTTGCCATATTGTTAAAAGAGAGTTACCACTATAGTATCAGGCAAATGCTACAGGTATTTAAATAGTACAGGCAAATGCCATAAAAAGGAAATCAAATCATAAAATCTAGAGTACAGTATGAGAAACTTTGCTGTCTCCCTACTACAGATCAGCTAGGCCCTTCATTAGGTAAAGGTTAGGGTCTCGACTTTGTAGCATGCCAAAGAAAGAACCCCCCTGCCCCATTCCAAGGAAGCAAAGTGTGAAACCTAATTATTTAAACATTTGATTTATAAGGAAGGAAGGATCCTGTACTGCGCGTCTTAAGTAGAGATGCAGCAAAATAAAATTTTGCCAGCAAAATTGCGGCAAAATAGGCAATTTCACCATGCAGAATGTTTCGCGAAAATGTGGTGAAATTTCGCCTTCTGAGGAGTCCATTACATTTTCACCATCTGAGGAGTCCATTACCAATGGTGAAATTTTACTCACGAGTGGCAAAATTCCACCAGCAGTGGCAGAATTTCACCCATGGTGGTGAAATTTCGCCCACAGGCAAAATTACACCGGCTTGGGGGCAAACTTCCACTCACAACCGAGGGTGAAAGTTTGCATTTTGCCCAGTGAAATATTTTGCATAATGCACTAATTACACAAAATATTTTGCTGGGCAAAATATTCCAATTTTGCCCAACCCTAGTCTTAAGCCACTTCTATTATATAAAGATCTCTAATGTCCTGATAGTAACTCTAAAGATGTTACCTTTTGTGAGTCATAGCCCTTGCATGCAAAGCGCTAAACTGGATGTATACTATGGCCTATGACTCTACCTTTAACCTTCACTCTCAAATGAAACTTGTATAGATGTAACGAGCAAAAAGAACATACCAAAAATTATAAATCAAATACTGGCAACTAAGCAGAACACAGTACTAGCAATTTAAATACTGTAAGAATGAGCATAAAAGAGCATTGTAATAGGTGCTGTAAACAACAAAGGCAAAGCATCATGTGTTTAACAGTGACCAATCAGCAGAGAGCATTAACCCTTGAGCTTCCTGTTGCAAGTGATCGATATAGCTAACATGTTTTAAAAAGCATATTCAGGTGACTAGAAGCTTGGATTCTTCAGCCAAAAAAACAGGGGAGGATAGCTCTGCAAACATGTCCACAACTAGACTACAGGGATTTGGATTTAATCAATACTTGGCAGTTTATGCATCACAGAGACTCAGACTTCACATTTTACTCAGCCACACAAAATATTACTCTAGAGAAGACATGGGCCCTCACCATAGAGATCTTTACCACTAGCCATTTTACCCACTCTTACCACTCCCTCATTGGGACAGGTTTTGATGTCTCTCTTATCACATGTAAGACCCTCTGGAGATTGAATACTTCTCTCTTTAACCAACACAGTTGAGAGAGTTAGTGCAGTAGTTGCTTACAGAATACTGGCAGAGCAATTCAGTGAGCGATGCATCTCTTGCAAGCCAATGGAATACCATGAAGGCCACGTTCACAGGTATTATCATCTGGTATGCCTCTCAAAAGAAGAGAGAAACAGCTGGCCAGCTGGAGCTGAAACAACAGCTCTTTGAACTGGAGGCCACCCATTAAATAACACTGGATGAAACCCTATTGCCACAGATTAAGTGCTGCAAAGAAGCTTTGCAGTTATTTCTTGAAAATAAAATTGAAGGACAACTTAGGTATACCAGACAGCTTTTTTTTATGAGGGAGGAGGCCACACTGTCAAGCTTCAGACCTGGAAGATTTGAATGGAGGCAGTTAGCAGAGCAGTTCTTAGCCTCCAAAACAAGCTACAGTCAGGGCTAGTCATGGAACAGACAGCGGAAATAGTAGATATCCTCACTGGCTACTATAAAACATTATACTCACAGGAAATGTGGGCAGACCATGAGACCAAAATAGCTGCCTGTTTGGATAAAGTGCCCCTCAAAACCCTGACTCAGGGTCAAAGACAGTCACTTGAGCTGCCTATCTCTGAAGCAGAGATTCAAACAGCCATACAACACCTTATGAATGGCACAGCTCAGGGCACTGATGGGTTCTCTATATAATACCATAAAGCCTTCTGGAAGTCACTGACTCCCAAACTCTCTCTTGAATTTTTCAATCAATACTTGGAAGGGAGGGCATCCCTTGCACATGTCTTAGCACACAGGTGTTGGTCATCCTAAGACCTGGAAAAGACCCCATGGCCTGCAAGCCCTATCACCCAATTTACCTACTCAGGGTAAACCTCAAGAACTTCACTGCCATTCTAGCAGCCAAGATGCAGGGGGGTGGTAAAGATGGTACAACACTTGGTTGACCTGAATCAAACAGGATTCATTAAGGGGTGAAATCTACATGACAATATCCAGCATTTTCTCAATATTCTTACAGCACAATGCCTAGTCAATATACTTCAACTGTATATATCAATGAATGTCAAAAAGGCTTTTGACTTGGTCTACCTCCTCTACACCCTGGAGGCAATAGGATTTGGCCCTAAATTTATTGCTAGCATTGTGTATTTTTACTCCTCCCCAGAGGCTATGGTCAGAGTGAATGGGGTATTATCATTCAGATTTCCCCCATGTTGAGGCACACGACAGGGTTTCCCCCTCTCCCCCCCATGGATCTATGACACCAGTGTGACAACCCTGACCACAATGTCCACTACAGTGCCAAGAAATCTGTCGACATCCCCAACCATGATGCAACCCCAAACCGACCCACAACACTGTGAAGCATAATGTGAGTGGGGCTGAGCCCACCACGGCACCCCCCTACTATAGATATCTAATTGCACATTGCACAGACAGTGGTGTTAGATATTAACCCTGTCACCCTAAAGTGTCTCAATGCAAACCCCTCAGCGCTGACAATATAGGTAAGGTGGGGGGTTCGCTGTGAGGGGTTTGCTGTACAGGTGTCACTGAAGCTGCTGTATACCCCAACTCCATTTTTTGTGCTCTGTGTAGGACCTCTTGCAGTTGCAGTATGGGTACACATGGACATTTGGAGTGTGAGAGTGGGGTAACTCAAACAAAGAATGTCTTTATATGTGGATGCCTCTTTATTTTTCATCAGTGACCCCCAAAGCTCTGTTCTGGCCCTCCTGGAAGAATTGCAAACATTCGGTCTGATATCGGGCTATTAAAATCAACTATAATAAATCTGAAGCAATTATTATATCAGGAGTCTACACTCATGACATTAGAGAAACCCATTCCTTCAAATGGGCCACTAGGAATATATTTAGGTATCTAGGCATAAAATTACTTAACCGTTGGCTAAACTTTATGCACTAAATTTTTACCACTGCTGGAAGACATTGCAAAAGATCTGCATGCATGGGGCAGCCTTCCACTATCACTGGGAGGTACTGTAGGATAGAAGTACTAAAAATGAATGTTTTGCCCTTACTGATGTTTTTTTTCCAGGCCCTTTCAATATGACTCCCACGCACCCTCTGGTTACATCTTAAGAAAATGATGAGGATGTTTTTGTGGCAGGGTCACAGGGTCTAGGTGTGTATGAATAATTTGTGTCTTCCCAAAGAGAAGAGTTAATAGGGTATGCCAAATTTTCAACACTACTATCTGGCTGCCAAGGCAGAACAAGTAGTTATTCTAATAAAACAGAAAATAGACTCCGAATGTTACATGTTAGAGAACAGGGTGGGATTGCCTACTCTGCTGTTTGCTCTGCTAATTGTTAAGCATACCCCTGCCTTGTTGGGTAATATCACCAACCACTAACAGTTCCATACCTAGTAGGAATTTACACAGATAAGGCCCCTATTAAAACTTATTATAAAGCATACACTGACAAACAGCAATAAAGTTACTAACATTATAATACTAGCAACAATATAACTTCCTAACAGGCACAGTAGAGTAGCACTCCAAATTGTATCAGCAGCCTGGAGGCATGCTGACTCAGCATCTAGCAACCCTGGAGAAACAAACCACATCAAAAAAGACTAAAAAAACTATGAATTTGTCAACTTTGTTACAAAACCTGAAACACACATAATTTTTAAAACAATGTCTATTGAATGGTGTTGCCTGTTTTACTTGTGAAAACCACTGCACATGATATTTAAAACTTTGGAGAAACAGGTTCTATAAGCTTGCTGACAGGGAGAACAAGACTGTGAGTTCAGGAGATTACGTTATCAGCAGCTCTTCATTGAAACTAACTTTTTTGAACACGAAGTAAATTTAGGGTTGTAAAATGATTTGTAACTTTAAAACAAAGTAACTTAGAGATTTAATTTTTGGCATGAGGCTGATTGGGGCTGTGCTGAAGCAGACTCTGAATTTGTTGATGCCAGAAATGTTGACTGCAGTCCCTCTTTAAGTCAAGAATAAACTGACAAAAGCATAAACTGGTGACAAAGCCTTTCTTTACCCTCTCTAGTCAGGTATTTAATGATGTTATGGAGTACATACCTTATGGTTGTTCTCTGATACCCTTGCAAGTTTGTAAGGGTCACACTGGTCAATCTGCTTATGTCTGCAGTTTTACACAGTGAGTGCATGATGTGTTTGTTTTGTGCTGTCTTTTTGACTGCTAGCAACACTGGTTCCCTGGAGCAACTCTATCCTCTTTGCTCCTTGCAATAGAAATGTATTTATTTTATTTGAAAGTGTTCTACAGGAAAAACATACTGACCTGTAATAGCTGTCTCCACTCCAGATGGGCCCTATGGGATGGGTTCAGTGAAGGTAAACACATTTATAATATTCAAAAAAACTACTAAAACAGTACAATAAACAAAAGGTGGAAGTGGCAGACTAAATGGGAACAGGGAAGACTACAGAGTGAATGACTGCAAATAACATTTTAAAATCATTAATTGTGCAATGGGAAGAATGGACAGCAAACACTGGGATGAAGTGTCAACATGTAAGGATTAGGGACAGAAAGGTAGAGTAGGGAATAGTGGGATAGGAAGTCAGAGAAGAGAGGGGAGAGTGGGTAGATGGGGGTGTCAGAGGGATGAAAAGGAGAAGGATTTAGATACATGAGCTAATATTGATAATGTTTCCCTGGAATAGAACTTTTTGTGTAAACGTGAAGGGAGAATGAAGGGGGGATAGATCTGAGAAGAGAAAGCCTACAGGAGAAAGTAGCCCAACTGAAGACTTGGTTATAGGTGAGAGAGAAGGAGCTGCAGTCAAAGTTTAATCTAGAGTGGGTGTCTGGGCCAGGCAAGAATAATTTAGATAGCGGGAAGGGGACCAAACCCACATTGTGGAAATTAAATAAACACAATCACAGAGGGATCTGCCCTCAAGGAAATGGCAAGAGGTTGACATATAAGGTGCAGTGGAGGGTCTAAGGTGACAATGAAGTACAGAATGACAGTAAGAATGAAAAAGTAGTCCAATCTGCCCAGGGTGGCTTTATACGCAGCACTGTAGAACATATCACCACATTCCAAAGGTGGGAGAATCCTTTTTCACAGCAATCTCATGATGAGGAGTGGGTGGGATGCAATCTTTTTTCAGCTATCATTGATTGACTGCCTTGCTCTGCACTGCCTCCCCATTTTTATAATGACAGTTGTGCTTGTATTCTATGCTGCACTGTGGGCTAATATCTTGTGCTTATGTCCCTACAGTAATTTGCTGTCATGTCCTGTAGGTTTTGTGCTATTTATTTAGTGCTGGTCAATTAATTTATCGTATATAATGTAATCAATTCACATTACTTCCATCCTCTGTTTAGGTGTCTGTGTGTGCTGGTCAATTAATTTATCTTATACAATGTAATCAGTTCACATTATTTACATTTATTGTGACAGTATCTGTGTGGACTTAAGCCTATACCTTATGAAGTATTGGATTAAGTGTACCTGTTTGCTGTCCAAACTCCTGCCTGTAAGTAACTCCAGGTCACCCCTGAAAAATGGACCTCTGGCTCCAGTGGGCCCACCTAGTTACCAAAATTCAAAAATAAATGAATAAACGAATGCATAATATGTTGTACTTAGCTTGGTGTGGAGTTTGTTATAAACTGCATTTATATTACCAAAGAAGGCAAGGTGGCAATTCAGCCAAACACCAAGTTACTTGAAGCAGGGAACTTCCTCCTATTTGGAGCTCCCCAGGGCTGAGAAGACCTGGGAGGACTGGAGATTAGTTGGATATTACCTGGTGCCAATGGTCATGGAGACCATTTTATTACATTATGGGAGAATTGGATGGCACAAACCAGTGTGGGACACTATCAACATCCCACTGAAATAATGCTGCCGACTCAGGGGCATAGGATTTACTGGCACAGATTACAGTGTTATTAATGTATATCTGATTATACAATGAAATGCAGCTCTTGAGAGGGTCATTCAAAAAGATTGAGAATAGGATGGGTACCAGGGCAAAGCCTTGAAGAACACTTGTCATGATAGAGAAGTGAGGGTAAAGGCAATCACATATAAAGATTCATTGGGCTCTATCAGACAGGTAGCAGCTAAACTGCTTGACCAAGATGTCAGAGAGACAATCCATAGCAATCTTTCTAAGCAAATGGGGATGCCTGTCAGTGCCACAAGCCTTGGTATGGTTTACAAGAGATTAGCCCTGGTTCATAAAATGGAGTTAGTGAGCTTGAGCAGTGGAAGGAAGAGACTGTGGAGTATGTTTCCTGAAACTAGGCTAGGAAGGGATGAGGGAAGAAGAGTCAAATATAAGAGGAAAGTCATGAAAGCACATATTATGTTTGAACCTTTGCCAGTGCAGAGGTAAGAGAGATGGAATGATGGTTACTAGAGTAGAAGGTGTCACTATCATTGTAAAGGGGAAAAATATTTGCACTCTTACAAGCAACAGGGTCTTTTCCAGTATAGAAGGAGAAGTTAAGTAGACTGGAGATGAGAGAAGCTATAGCAGGAGTTGAGAGGGGCAGGAGCTTGGGATCAAACTCATGTGGTCTGTTACATTTGTTGGCACTGAGGAACAATAGTGATGATGGGGTAGCAGTAGGGATGTTAGAAAAGAAGGAGAAGGCATGGGAAGGGAGGGGAAACGGAAAAAAGAGGGAATATAGAGGGAGATGGCAGCAGTGGGAGAACACAGGTAGAGAAAAAGTAATTGAAAGAGGAAGCAACATTCATGGGCTCTGGTATGGTAGAGCTGCCAAGTTTGAGGGCCTGAGAAATTAACTGTGATTGGGAATTAAATAAAGATTATGCAACCTTCCAAAATTTAAATGGGTTACCAAGGTTATTCTGGAGGTTATAAGCAAAGTTTTCTGACTTAGCCAGCTTAGCAACATTTATACATGCATACATTGTAAAGTTGCCTGTAATGTAAGTCTACCAGAGTACCAGACATCTTACATCAGAGCTAAGCAGAGTTCTGAGCTTTCAGGCATTTAATTACTTCAGCTGAAACCCATGGAAGGTGGGAGCCCTAAACACCATACATAATTTCTATAAAACATAACCTGTACCCAGCTGTGAATAATAATACTGTCATTATTTTGAGGAGTTCTGGTAAATGTATTTGAATCATGAAACCAAATGTAGGATTTTCTTTTATTTATGTCTTTTCTTTTTGTGCCAGACCACTTGATGCAATAACAGCTTTTTATGCATAGTTGGGTATATACTATCCATTCTATTTTGAATTTCAGGGTAGATTGTCTCCAGTCAGCCTTTTCAAGAGCAAATGTTGAAGTTAATTTATCCTCTCTCCTCATGGAGGTAGACTATATTAACTTCAGCAGAACCTCTGCTCTGAAGAAGTTCACAGAATGTGAGTGTAACAATTTACTAGGTACACTTGTATGGTAGTCCCTAATTTTTTTTTTATATATGAAATGCTTTGTGCTGGGAAACAGTCAAGCCACCTTATCAGTGTCTCTGAAAAAAATGGACCAAATGTGGCCTGGTTGTAAATTTGCTTTGAGTCTGCCCAGTTTCAGACCTCTGAAATATGTGTGAGCATTAGAAATGTCACTGATATCAAGAAACAGCTAGCTAACACAAACAGTCCTGATAGCGGCTAATGGTAATTGTCCAACAGGGTGATGCAAGCCATTTTTTCCAACTCCAGTGCCAGACAAAACAGTTTAAATCTGTGATGCCAGAGTGACATACTGCATGATGTGTCATGGGGGCAACTAGAGGGTCTTAGGTCTGACAGGGCCCAACAGAATTAGTCAAGTTTGGGACTATGAACAAACGGCCATTGAAGAATTCATGTCTACCCTGTTACCCAAAGTAAGGTGTTCTCAGTTGTGACAGAGAGGGGTGGGTAGTGTGACCTGGAGCATGGAGCACTGTGCTGTGTGACCAGTGGCTCTGAAGGAGCACCAACCTGGAGATACCCTAAAAGTGTCTAAGTTAATTGGTGCAACTACTGAAGTATTGAGAAAGTTGATAACATTGTACAGGCTAAGTCTGAGAAGGGACCCATTTGTCACAAACTGGTAGCAGTGGTGAGATGTGAAATAGTTCTGTCAGGATAAACGTTATCTGTACAGTCATAGAACAGGATATATAAACAAAAACAGCATGTTGTACAGGTTTTTTTTTTTTTTTTTGCAAGACTAGGAAAAATAGAAGACATTATGTCTGGCCCACATATGAACTGCAAACTGATATGCCTGCAGGAACTGTGCTGAAAGAATTGGCCTATGAGGATGGCCAACATAAGTGCAACTGATAGCCATCCTCCAATAAAGTGACCAGAAAAGCTGTGTGAAAGGGGTCACTTCTAGCCAAAGTTGTGACACAGAGGCTATGGCAAATGCAGATGAGCCATAGCCTGTTTTGAGGACAACTGTGTTAGTAGATCGAGTACAGATGCTGGATATGGAGATTGTAATGCTTAAGGAGAAGACAGAAACAGAGAGGAAAAAGACAGAGATGTATCTGCTGAGAAAGAGGCAGGAAGCAAAGGAAGAAAAGCAAAAAGCAGAGCAGTGAGAAAAAGCACCAGAACCATATAAAAGGAAATTTAATAATAATGGAAAAATTCCCCCTTGGTTCAACAAGACAATTAAAAATCAGATTAAAATAAAAATTAAACTTTTTAGGAAACTTAAGAATAGTTCTGTTCCATTTAAAACTACTCTATTACATAAATACAGACTATCTGTGAAAAACTTAAAAAATTCTATTAAATTGGAAAAAAAATAAGCTAGAATTTAAACTAGCTCACACAAAAGACTGTCACAAATCTCTTTTCTTCTATGAAAATAGTAAAAAAGGTGTATCAAGGACCATTGGTCCCATTATAACCAATGGCTCTTCTCTATCTGATATAGAAACCTCGAATCTCTTTAATAAGTACTTTTGTTCTGTCTTCTCTCAAAAATCACCTATTAGTACATTTAAAGTTCTCCACGTAGATTATCATAGGTTCTATCCTACTGACATTATACAGGCTATCAAAAAACTAAAAAAAAAATACTAGTCCGGGCCCAGACGGTATTCATCCATGGTTTCTGATCGAAACCTCTATAAATATTTCTATACCTTCATCAAGTATCTTCAACAAATCCTTACAAGAAAGCATTGTACCAAATGAGTGGTGTTCAGCAATAGTTACTTCCATATTTAAAAAAGGCAATAGAGGTTCTGTGCAAAATTATCATCCAATTAGCCTGACCTCAGTGGCTGGTAAATTAATGGAACGAGTAATGTCTGTAATAGATCAAGATTGCAAAAAATTAGCAATTTATGATTCAAATCAACATGGGTTTACTCCCAAGTATTCCTGCACCACCAATCTGATATCTTTTTACGATAATATAAGTACTCTACTAGATGTGGGTATTCCTACTGATGTAATTCTTTTGGACTTTAGTAGAGCTTTCAATAAAGTCTCACATGAAAAACTCATTACTAAAATGCACAATCTAGGTTTGTTACCTGATATTGTCAACTGGACTTTAAACTGGTTGACAAATCATTCTCAGCAAGTCAGAATTAATGATATCTTGTCTGATTCAGGTAGTGTGACAAATGGTATACCACAGGGGTCAGTCTTGGGACCAACATTATTTAATCTCTTTATCAGTGATTTACAAACAGGGTCAAATAACTTCATGGTTAAATTTGCAGACAATACTAAACTGGGGGCAAGGTTAATAATCAAGAAAATATTTCTGCATTAAAGAAGGATTTGGAAAAATTAACACTTTGGGCAAATGAAAATCATATACAGTTTAATCAGGACAAATGTTTAGTAGTGCATTTCAGTGTAAATAATCCAAAAATGATATATAAACAGACTATCACTTCACTCATCAAATTGTGAAAAAGATTTAGGGACATATGTTAATAATAAACTTACATCAAATGATCAGTGGGTTAGAACTGTTTGCATGACCAACAGACTTTTGAGGCAAATAAAACACACTTTTGTTAATCGCACTGAACAATGCCTTATTCCATTGTATAGGGCATTCATTAGACCGTATCTAGACTATGGCTCCCTTTTCTGGAATCCAAACCAAAAAAAAGACATAGCAATTCTTGAACAGGTTCAAAGGAGAGTAACTAGAATGATTCCAAGATTAACAAACTTGGATTATCAGAGCAGATTAAAAGCTACTGGTCTCTTCTCTCTTCAAACTAGAAGATTAAGAGGTGATATGCTTATGGTTTTTAATTTAATAAATTCACCAGATCTAATGGAAAAATGTGGTCTAACACTCTCCAGAAGGAGACATGTTCTGAGACTGCATAATAAACAGCTTGAAGTAAAAACTTATAAAACCAGCAAAAGAGGAAACGTATTTCCAATAAGAGCATTCATTGTAAAGAACACCTTGCCACAAGAATTGGTAGAGGCAACTAGTGCTACTGTCTTTAAAAACAAATTAGATGTTTGGTTGAGGGATAATAGATAAATAATGTCCCACATAGTGTGGGGAACAGTCTCAATGGGCTCTGGCCTTCTTCTGTTCTTTCATACCAAGTAATACCAAGTAATACCAACCAGATCCAATGAAAGTGAAAGGAGCAAGTGGAGCAGGAAAAGCAGTGCCAGCATGAAATACAGAAGAAGAAGCTTGAGCATGACAGTCAGATGGAGATTTGGTGCCAGAGGGCATCACCAGAAACTGTGAGTAATGGCAGGAGAGTTCTGACCCAGGAAAATGAATTCTAAAATGTTTCCTAGATATCAGGAGGAGGAGGATTATCTTGGTTTATTTTCAAGATCTTTTCAGAGAATCTGTGTGCAATTGGAATTAGAGATGTTTAGAGATGTAGTGAAGTTTATCTTTGCTAGAATAGTAGAGGCGAAGTGGCCTACTGCTCCTCGACATATAGCTACACGAATTACCCATTGAAATGCAGTACTTCGCCACTACGCATCATAATGACTTCATATTATGATGACTCCGCATTACTTCACTTTATTTTCTTTAAAGGAGGAGTGAGTGAGCATTGTAACAGCCCACAGATCACATGGCTCACAGTCTGCAGGTCACATGCTTCAGGTAAAAAGTTAATCATGCAAGAGAGTGAAAGACTTGCACTTTTGCCTTACCTAGTGTGGGAGAAAAAGCTGTGTTTGAGAGGAGATAGAGAGACAGCAAAAAATATAAACCTCACTTTGAGAGGAGACAGAGAGAACAAAAAATGTAAACCCCACATCTGAACTGGAGCACCTTCTGGGCTAGTGGTCCCCTTCCTGATGCAGGAGATAGGGGTGCCTTGGAAGCACCTCCTCTGATAGCACCTATCAGTGCCCTCCACCAGTGCCATTACCTGCCATGGTCCCTGTGCCAGCAGCTCAGCAGTAAGAGATGGAGGAGTTGCAGCAATTGCAGCTGCAGTAGCAGCAGGTTTCCCCCACCCCTGGCCCCAGTTGAGCACCAGCAACTGGCAACAACATCTGGGTCCCCCCCAACTGTGCCTGGTCCTCCCTGCAGGTCATTAGTGTGGGAGTTCTTCACTACACTGCCTGTGGATGCCAGTGTAGTGATGTGCAATCTGTGTAGTGAGGTGGTGCATCATGGCCCAAAGGGAAGTCATCTGGGCACAGGTGATCAGCGCACCCACCTATGCAATCACCACCATGCAGATTGGCAGGCCAATCTTGCTGAACAGGGGAGGAATGCACCTGCTGGCCCTGCTGGGCAACAGGTACTAGCATGGTCTCCACCTGTACATGGTGTCAAGCAGGGGTAGGCCACAGAGTAAGCAGCTGCTCCACAACCTGTGGATGATGGTGGCAACCTTGCATGAATACCTGCCACTTGATGTGGAGTGAGTTGGACCATGTGAACCATTGAATTGAAGCAATGTGGAGCTGCTCTCACACCATAACATTGATCATTAGTTTTTGTTTGTCCTTGCACCCACAACCCTCTCCATGAAAAAATAGTTCCTGATGTTATCCTTGATCTGTCCCTCCTCTATCTTCAAATTTTACGCCCTTGTTCGTGCACATCTCTTTTTCTGAAAGATGCTACCCTCTTGTACATTGTTGATTCTCTTTCAGTACTTGATAGTTTTTATCATGCCCTTCCCCCTCCTTTCCCTACGGTTATACACATTAAGCTTTAGACTCCACAATATTTGGGAAACTGGTTAACTTGTTGTCATGGGTTGAAATTGAGGCAATACTCATGCCATCAGCAACTTCACTACCACCAGCAGGGACAACAGCATCTCTAACCATGACAGAAGCTACTGAGTGTGCCATGAAAAACTTAGAGAAATCCCTTTACTGGCACAAACTATGCACTTCTGCTGCATACTACCATGCCTATGGCCACTCTTGCCACTGACAGCAGTGCCATGGCCAGTAGCATCTTTGCATGCACATCTCTTTGCAGGCATTTTTGGGGATTACACAGAAAATTCACAACAAACTGAAATTTATGAAACGTATGGTGGATGGGAAGCCAAAAAACAACAACTGTGCTCACAGATGCAGACTGGGCACTAAACAGATGCAAATGCACAGATGCAGATTGCACACTATAAAGAGATGTAGCTGCACAGGCACAAAAACACCTTAACCAGTGGTCGCACAAATCCAAAACTGGAAAAATAAATTATACCTTTTGTGGGTTGGAGGGAAGGGGGTCCACTGCAGTAGCAGTCCACTAGCTAGATAGAAGGAAGCAGTAAAAAGTACTGCAGATGGATAACTGATTCAGTGTGCTGCGATTACTGTGTGACACAATAAAATGTGTCTGACTTGATGGCACTCACACACACTCACACACTATAGGTAATGTGCAGAAAATGTAACAGTGCAGTACACTATATCAACAAATCTTTTAAACAGAATGAAAATATGCATTGCACCACAGCAAACAGAAAATAATCAAAAATTACTCCAAATATTATTGTGTGTACATAAACACACAAATACTAACATGCACTACTAGTGCAAAACAGTTAGAAAGACTGCCTTTCTCATGTGAATCTCACTCCACCACAGATAACGTCCCTCCCCCAAAGCACACTTCAACCGTGTCTGTCAGTACATAGGCTGAATATTCTAAATTAACTTTCAAATAGCACAGAAAAACAATCAACACTTGATGATCTATGCACAGGAGGGTTTCCTACAGTCGATGTACTAAATTTGGAACAAAATAATTGGTTCAAAAGTGATTTTTTAAAGCATTTTTGATGGTTTGATTCTCAGAGCTCTGAGAACAAACTGTCTCCAGCTTTCCACTACACACACTACGCAGAACTGAGGCTATGCAACACAATATAGAGCCCATGTGACCTGCCATCCCATGAATCAAAGCAAAATTTGCCTCAGATAGCAATAAACAGGCAAAATAAAGCAAAGTTCATTAAAATCAATGGCACTTAGTGTTAAAATTAAGGGGGACGGCTGTAATACAAGGTGAAGTAATGCAAACTCCATTGAAATCAATGCACTTCACATTCAAATTTATAGGCAGAGTAATTCGCTTTGCATTGCAGAGCACTAAGCAGATTTTGGAATAATACGTGAAGTGCTCTGTGTAGCAAAGTCAGAGCACTTCACCCACCTCAAGAGATGTTATGAAGTAAAACTTCGTCGGCGAAGTTCACACGAAGTGCCGAAAATTCACACTTCATGGAGCTTTGCAAAGCTTCTCCATGCATGGGAAACTTTGATTTTACCAGAAATCATGAAGTTTTTGCCATGAATTATGGAATTTTACTATGAAGCATGGAATCCGTGGTCAAAATTTTGCACTTCGCAATGAACTTCAGCACTCTCAATCCACAAATTTCATGAATTCACACTTCACGAATTCTGCAAAATTCATGAATTAATTTGAGGAATGAATTTTGTGGACTTTGCCCAGCACTAATTGGAATTGGGCAGGGCTTCTCGGGGTGACTCACCTGTTGCCACTGCTTACAGACCAAGCATTAGAAGCTTATGTCCAAATGGATGATAATGATTGCTTGGACTATGATAAAGTGAAAAATGCCTTGCTAAAGTATTTAGAGTTAACCCCTGAGGCCTATAGACAAAAATGTAGGGGGTTAAGGAAGGCCCTTGGAGAGAGCTATGCTGAAATGTGTGTGCAGCTAAGTGACATTAGAATGCTGAGTAGAAGGTGCATAAGCTCACTCTGTAGAGAAGATAAAGATTTCTTTCTTCTGGAACAGTTCCTAAAAACTTTACCTGAGAATCTGTGAATATAGTTGTTGGATAGAACTCCAAGCTCCATAAACGTAGCACAACCTATGTATTAGTAAAGGTTACAAATGATTGGTCTACAGTTCTCAATCACAAGCTCATCAATGTGGCATTATTTTTAGATCTTAGCAAGGCTTTTGATAGGGTGGACTATATCATCCTACAGAATAAACTAACAAATACTGGTGTGGGTCTAACTGCCATCAGGTGGTTCAGATGCTATTTCACTGAAAGACGACAGCAGTTGAAAGTCAGGGTCAGTCTTCCACCTGCATACATATTGGTAAAGGAATGCCACAAGATTCCATACTGGGACCCTTGTTATTTATGGTGTATATTAATGACCTAAGGTCTCAATATTGCTAATGCCAATCCATATTTTTAAGCAGATGACACCGATCTTTACACTGCAAGCCCAACTCCAGAGTTAGCCATTCATTCCCTGCAGGAGTCAGTCAAACAACTTCAAGTCGACCTACCCACATCAAACCTCTTGGTAAATGCAGCAGAAACTAAGTATGTGATCCTCTCCCACAAATATGTCTGTCTCCTCACCCACCCTAAGCATCACCACTCTTCCTGATGAAACACTGGAATGGGTAGACTTATTAAAAGATTTGGGCATGGCTGGCCCGCCAGCACAATGGTTGGATTTCCGCTTGTGACGCCAGTGACCCAGGTTCGGGAATGGACCCAGGAAGTCAGAGGGCTGGCCGGGGAAGAAGGGTTGAGGGTCCCATGGACTGCGCTTCTTCTTCAGAGGAAGGGAGGAGTAGAGTGTTCGGTGCCCAAGGGACTCCTAGTGGAGGCTGGGGTATCACAGGTGACCGGTTCCAATGTGCAAGGGGGCTGGGTGGATGTTGGATGTCATTGAATATCTCTGCCCCTGGGGCAGCCTAGAAAATAGCTGCTGGCCACCCTTGATGAAGCCTGCCCTCAGCTTCAATTAACTCTCTCAGGCCGGCTCCCTGACCTATCCCACTGGATGTGGCACTTGGGCCAGTGCCACAACCCCACCCTAGGGGGCAAGCCAGGGGGCATCAGGGAGTCGCGGCCAGTATGAGAGAGTGGAAGTCAAAGATTCAGTGACCAGGCTGAGGTACCAGGTGGCTGGGGGCAGAAAAAGCATAGTAAATAAAATAAAAAAAAGATTTGGGCATGTGGCTGAGTAACAGATTATCATTCACAATATATGTAGAAAACCTCTGTAAAAAGCATTGACAGCAGCTTGGGTTTTATTTCCAAAACAAATCTTATTTTAAATGTGAAGCTAAGAAAATACTTGTACATTTCTCTCCTTATTAGACTACAGAGACATTATATACATAAATGCCACTGCCTCTAATTTGGCCAGTCTAGATGTGTTGTACCATAGAGAACTATGCTTAATTACTGACCTACCTTTCAACACTCATCATGGTCTCTTTTACAAGGAAGTAGGATAGCCCTCTTCTGATACAAGAAGGCTTAGGTACTTCATCACCTGGTCCTTTAAAGCACTGAGTAACTCACTTCCTCAATATTTTTCCACACTCCTCTGCAAATCTCTTGGGATATATGACCTTAGAAAAGACATTGTCCTCCTGGTCGATGTCCCCAGACATTTTTCAAAATATGGAAAGATGGCCTTCAAGCTGGGCTGCTCCCACAGTCTGGAATGCCCTCCAAAAAGGTCCTTAATTGGCCTCACTTGTCAGCCCTCAGTTCTTCCAAACACTGCTTGATCAACTTTGTGTAGACAAATGCACCTGCTACTAGCATTATACCTGCAACACATACCACGTGGTAATTCCTGATGCACTGTTACATTATTGTATTGCAATTATCTATGTAAAAATGTAAATGTAACTTTATCACCCTGTTATCTTTTTATATGATAATACATATGTAAAACTGTTCACTATCTACCATTGTTAGTGCTAAGCTGTTTCTTATTGTTCGGTACCACAATACCTGTTGCATATTTATACATTGCCTTTAGAGATGTTGCAAAACAAAATTTTGATGGTGAAATTGCCATGAAATTGGCAATTTCGCCTCATGAAACATTTCGAAAAATTCCACCATTCTGTGTAATTTTTCACTGGTTGCAAAGTTCTGACTGCAAAATGTGAAATGCACAATTTCACCAAATTTCACCTGAATTTCCCCGAATTTCACCTTTTTGTGGGTGAAATTTTGCATTTTGCCCACAGAATTTCGCACCTGCAAAATATTTTGTGAAATGCATAAATTTCACAAAATATTTTGTGAAACAAAATGCTCTAATTTCACACATCTCTAATTGCCTTTTTGTTTCCTATATGCGATTTGAACTGTACTAACTTGTTATTATTCCTATGCTATCAAACTGCTTATTGTTTTGCTGTGTTATCAAATTGTTTACTGTATTGTATTTTGTCCTACCCAGGACCTCCTTGTAAATGAGCTTTGCTCAATGGAGCTTTTTACTTTGCTCAATGGTGCCTTTTCCTTTGCTCAATGGAGCTTTTTCTTGGTAAAATAAACAAATACAAATACAAAATACAAGTAAAGCAGCCGATAGGGCTGATCAACTCATATCCAGCTGACCATCCTCTCACTGCAAAGAGAACGGGGGATGGACATCAGGTGGTTTTATGGGAACCCTGAGGAGGCAGCCTAAAGGAAGCCAGACAGTACCTGAACAAATAATGAAGCTCCCAGTTTCAAAAGCACAAGGACGGGTGCACACAGTTGCTATATCTGCCTGAAACTGGGGCATTTGTCTTGTGATTGTCCCAAAAAAGTAACAAAAGGTGCAAGTGCTGCTGGGGGGGAGCTCAAGAAGCTTTTTCCACAGTTAATAGCCTGTACACAAAGTGCAATGCCCTCTAACTCCACTGCACACATGCACCCTGTGTGTGTTAACAGGATGGTTGCAAAGGTTTTGGGGACACTGGGGCCTCCATTTCTTTAGAAAAGCAGGATTTGATTCAAGAGAAACAGATTCTGCTTGGCCTGTTTTCCAGGATTAGATTAGTGAAGGATTCTACAATCTCAGTGTCAGTGGCCCAGACCTTTCTAAGGTGAGAAAGTGGCCAGGGCATATGGGAGGTGGGTGTCGTACCAGACCAGCCAGTGGATGCAATCATGGGTAAAGACTTCAATAGTAGGGCTAATAATGTGAGAGCACCAAGACAAGGGAACTGCCTCCTGAGGAAACAGATGGGGCAATGCATGAGGAAGCAACGCCTACCTCAGTAGCAGGAAAAGTAGCTGAAGAATGAGCTGGGAGCAGCAGTTCTGAGTCACAGCTACAGACTGAGGAGAGTTCAGCCATTGATGGCTCTCCCACAGCAGAGTGTGTTCGGAGGAAGGTCAGGAGTGCAGAGCTAGAAAGAGCTCAGCAAGCTTATCCATCTCTGCAAAAGCTAATAGTCGGGAGCCAATTTTTAAAAGGTGCCTAGAAAAAGGGTCACATAGCACACCCAGTATTCAGAAGGTCTGACTTTATATTCAGTTATTTGGATGTTTTGGGCATCTCCTAAGACCTGTTGTGCATCAGAATTCAAGGTTTTTGGGTTTCAAGTCATCTATATATATATACACATATATATAATATATATATATATATACGCACATCAGAATTGTGATATCACTAACATCCGTGTGACAGTTCAATTTTCATTGCCTTGTCCAAGTGCCTTTCTGCCTGCCTTTTCATAGGATTCATAGTTTGAAAACAAGTTCAAAAGACTAATGTCCATAACAGAACTTGCTACCATGTCAAACTGTCATGGTGGAAAATGCAAAATGCCTGTCCCCCGTGAAGTTGTCTAGTCCCTTTTTGAAACTATTTATATTGTTACTGTCAACCACTTCACTAGGTAACGCATTCCAAACATTTACATTTCTCTGAGTGTACCATTGACTTCACTTTTGTGTTCTGTTAGATTCACCTTATAATTTCTGATTGTGTAAAATTATGTGTATTAGTCTTTGGAAACTTCTACTGTAGTTCATGAACTATCCATTAGAGCTTTCCCAAAGTTGAAACATATTACCAGCATGACCAGATATATATGTCAGCAATGTAACTGGCTGAATTAGTTTGATTTCCATAACAATTATGTTTTTTTTGAGAACAAGCTTTGACTGTGGATATTTTTTTGTCAGCAAAAAACTGTAAGACTGATTATTTTGCCAAAGCTGTGTAAAATACTCTTTTCAAATGAGTTAAGAATATGTATCTAGGTGGTAACAACCTCCTTGGGTAAAGAGTGCTGTTTACCTCTGGTAAATCAGTCCCTGATGTCACTGCCAGGCTTCAGTCTGACTTCACCAAGGTCCAACTCTGGTTTAACTTACACCAACTATTTCTAAATACCAAGAAGACAGTCTCCATGACCTTTGGCACAAGGCAGAGACTTGCTTGGCTAAGCCACCTCCCCTCCTTTCACACCCTTGATAGGACTGCTCTCCTCATTCAGGTATCTCAGCATTTGGCTGGATAGATTCCTCAACTTCTCTGTACATATAGATGCCATTCTGAAAACATAAAGGCCTAAGCTAGGCACCCTCTACAGAAACTGCAGCTGCATCCATCTTGCCATCAGGCACGAGCTGGTACAGAAGATTATCTTGCCCATTTTTGACTACTGCGACATAGTCTATGGTGCTGCCCTACAGTCCCACCCATCCAGACTGGACTCTCTCTCTACAACTCCATCTGTTGTTTCACTCTTGTCACCCCCCTCCTAACTCATCATTGTGATCTTTACCACTGCCTCAACTTCTTTCCCCTCCACAATCAGTGAGCTTTACACAGTGCTAAATTCATCTCTAAATTCTGGCTTGGTTCGCTCTCCTCATACATGTCCTCCTCTCTTGGTACCCCTTCCCCCTCCCTCTATTCCCTGAGATCCCATGCTGACACTCACACCCTTTCTATCCCTGGCAGAACCACATCCTCTGACCAGAAAGCCTTCTCATATTACATACCTAAACTGTTTTATTGTACCTCTTTATTGCTGCATTGCTGCATTTAATCGCACCTCTGTATTGCTGTATGATTTGTCATTGCTACTACTGTACTTCCCCCTCCCCCTTCCCCAGGACGTACTGTGAGACGAGCATTAAGTTGCTCAGTGTATCTTTCCTGGTTAAACAATTCAATAAATTAATAAGAAATAGGAAATGTGTTCATGATTGAGTGATTTTTGGCAAAACACTTATTTTTCAAAAATGTAATCGTGGCAATTTTGGCCAAAGTATACAGTATCACTATATTACTACACAGTTACACAATGCATGTGTATGTATGTGACACACACTCATATATATATATATATATATATATATATATATATATGACTTGAAACCCCAAATCCTTGAATTCTAAAGTCACAAATGTTTACTTCTCAAAACACAATATGATTACAATGAGACTTCACAGATACACAAAGTTGTACGTCTAGCTATTCTGAAACACTATTTCGGAATGCAATTTACACAAAAGTATTCTGCATGTGGTTGAAAATTCCAAAACTGTAACATATGTTTCACATCATCTTAATCATCTTCATCAGCAATTGTTCTATGGACATTTTCACACAATTTGTCTGCCATGCAAAAGCAAGCTTCGGTGCAGACTAGAGTGTTTGCTTTGCACTGGCACAGATCAATTCTGGTGCATGCAGATTTCTGACATCTGCATGATGTACGTTCCAGCAGTCCACTTGGAGCAGGTTCTTTTGACATGAGATCAAGGCTGATTTGACCATCCAAGAGGTGCCAGCCATATCCATTTGGAGATGGGAGGTTCAGAACTGCTTGCAATGAAATTTTTAACACAGGTGCCTGGAAGTTGGCACTTTCTATATGGTGTTTAAGGCTGTCAGATGTAGGTGGCAGGTTTTCATTTTTTTGTTGCTTTTGACAGAAAAGCCAGTATCAAGTGTCATCAGCTGTATTATCAGCATTCTTTGAGGCATACATGGCACATACAGACTTCTCACAGGACCTCACTTTATCCCATGGACAGTTCCACACTTTCCATAAGCTGTGCCAAGCTCTGTTGCGAGCATTCTGATTCTTTTAGCAGTTGAAAAGGGTTTTTTTGCCTAGTCCAGAAAAACCACTAGTGCTATTACAACCTGTCAGTGAATGAAAGCCTGGGAGGGCAGAGCACAGTGTTGGCACTAGTCTTTCTGCAACACAATGTATTAGTATGTAGCATAGCTTGTCTTTTATTCCCATGCAAAACCACAACTCAGGACAGTGAAGAGAGCTATATGCATATGCACTTAGTAAAGCAATATCTTTATCAGGTGACTGTATACTACTCTTGTGTGGTCTTCAGAGGCATGGCGTGCATGCAGCATCATGAGTGTGTCTGCTTCCATGAGATCAGATCTGAGCTCATCCAGAGGCTGTGAATGAGTTAGAGAAATCGAGACAGCATTCATATCATCCTTGAATCTACCAGGGAGAATGGCACTCTTGCCAGCAGGCAATATTTTATTTTTTTATTTATTGAAATGTTTCACCTGGAAGGCACACTGAACAACAAGTTGCTTGTCTCCCAGTGTGATGGGGGTACAATTGGATGAAGAATTAGACATACAGTTTAACATTTAACATATCCAAGAAATTAAACATTCAATTACATTTGTAACAAGACCTACAGTTAAAAAATATCATAACTAATCATACAGTCACATTTGTGACATAACATACAGTTAAATATATCATACCTGTGGAATATGCATATAACTACATGTGGCATATCTGAGGAACAAAGTACAGAAATTTAATAATAACAATAATAATAACATAATGTAGCGTTGGAGCCAACTCCTTGCAAGAATGCTTCACTGTTAGAGTAAGATTATTTAGCAATTATTGAATGAATGAGGTGCAGTGAGGGGACATCAAGGAGGGTAGAGGAGTAGAAAGGGGAAACCAGCTGGGGAAAGGAGAAGATAAAGATGGGGGGAACATTACCAGAGCAAAGTGAGCAAAAAATCAGTTGTGAGGGGGAAGTTAACACAGGGCTAGTGCAATCTGGGAGCACATCAGACAACAAAAAGTGCAAGTTATTAGCTCAAGTGAATTCATTCTTATGTTTAGTGCAGGGGGTAGAGAGGTTGGCAGGAGAGAGAGATGGGGGTAAGGGATAGGGTAGGGAAGGACAAGTCATACCTGGAACTGGCCCTTTCAGAATGCAGAGATTGCTGCCAGTAGTGGAATGAGGTGAGAACTTAGAATAAGGGGAAGGAGTAGGCAAGGACAAGTTGGGTAGAGACAGTAGAGGGGATGGTAGTGGGGAAGAGAAGGAGGAGGGGTGGGAAGAAACTTGCCTAAGACTAGACCTCTTCAGGATGCTGAGAACCCTGCCAGATAGCAGAGCCAGCAAGGATGAGTTCAGTAGAAAGGATGAAGGGGAAAGGGAAGGGAGGGAAAAGTCATTTCCCACTGCTGGACCCCTACAGGATGCTGAGAAACTTGCCAGGGGGCAGAACTAGGTGAGGAAAAGTTGAGAAGAGAGAAAGGAAAGGATGAAGGGAAAGGAGGGAAGAGGAGGGAAAGAAGAAGCTTGCCTAAGACTAGGCCACTCCAGGATGCTGGGAACCCTGCCGGAGTGCAGAATCAGGTGAGGACTAGTTGGGTAGAAAGGATAGAGGGGGAGGGGAGTGAAGGAAGAGTAATTGCCCAGTACTGGGCCCCTCCAGGATGCAGAGAACCCTGCCAGGGGATAGAATTAGGTGAGAACAAGTTGGCCAAAAGGAATAGGGAGGATAGAAGAGGAAAGGAAAAAAGGAGAGAGAGAATAAATTTACCTGAGAGTAGACATTGCAAAGAATCCTGACAGAGAGCAGATTTAGGCGAGGACACATTAGGTAGAAAGGAGAGAGGGATAGAGAGGAAGGGGAAGGAGGAGGAGGAGGAGGAGGCTTGCCCAGTGCTAAACCCCTCTAGGATGCTGAGAACCCTGCCAGAGGTCAAAATTAAGCAGGGGCAAGTTGGTAATGGAAGAAGTCATGGGTAAGAGTGAGGTGGTAAATGGTGAAGGGAGAGGAGGACATGCTGAGAAGCAGGCTCTGGGGGAGGAAGGTTTAATAGGGGATCAATGTTATACCACCTTTCACTGAGGAATATAGCCAGATTTATCTTGTTGACTGGATTGCTAATATACTTTCCCCATTGCTTTGGAACAGGAGTGTTCACTCCAGAAATCTTTACTTCAAGCACAGCTGATGATCCCCTTTTGGTACGTTCCTCTGCTTTTACAGACTCTTTTCTGTCATATTGGTTAAAAACTATGTTGACTCTGTTGCAGCCCTCCTGACTCATTGGCACTGTTAGGATTTCCCAGTACCTATCAGCTAAATTTCCAAATGTAGTTGCACCTCCAGTTTTGACCATTTGCACGGTGGCCATGCCATCCACTATATAGGCTTTAGATACCGGCCTATTGGAATGGGGGAGCCTTGGGGGAACTTCAATTTCCTTCTCAAGTTCAGGCAGCAAAGCACTCTTAGTGTTCTTTCTGAGAGTTCCATTTGAATGTGCCAAGGTGAAGGGAACAGCAGAGAGTTCATAGGTCAGTACTTCTTTTAGATCAACATGTCCATGTTTAAGGAATGGTCTTTTCAGGACCTGTCACACTGGTACCACTCTCTCGCAACACTGTCAATGAAGGATGTTACAGATGATCTCTTCCCAAACACCCCACACTCCATAATATGCTGTACATAATCTGTTGTTTTCAAAACCCTTCTTCTGATGGAGCTTTCTGCATGCTCAACTCTCTTTGGCTTTGGACCAAATTGTCTCCTTTGATACATCACCAATGTAGTGGAGTGGGTTGCCTATTTACCATTCAAAGTTCTTTGAGGATATCATTGTTATCTGCTGCCATTTGAATGAACATATTTGGAACAATGTTTGTTGGGATAGCAAAGCCATTGTTTTCTGACTGAGCTAGCACTTCCAGTGCAAGGCTTATATCTACCACCTCAATATCACATAAGCGGCACTATGTCCCATGCCTTTCAGAATGGTGATAACCTGTTTGGAACCTGTAAAGTGTCTCATTGTCATAGCTAAGCTGATGTGCTTTGGCAGCTTTTGTCTTCCATGTGATGCACAATGTGGAGTTTTCTGACTTATTATGATCATGTGCCTTCATCTGCTTCATTCTTATATTCTGAGCTGAGATTACCAAACTATTCTACATCTAGATACTGTTTGGTAATGACCCATCACAGAAACCAGTAAAGGCTTTGTGGAATAATTTCTTCTGACTTTCTGAGTATGAGATTTTCAGTATTGACTGGTCTGATGTTGATTCTCTTGCAGTTCTCCAAATCTGCCTTCAGTATCTGTGCTGCATGAAAGAGCACCTGAATAGGACTGTCTCCATCCTTCTTAACTCCTCTGCAGGTTCTAAAGTCGCCTGTAACTGATTTCCTGGAGCATGTATTGGAAACTGCATTAATTACATCTCATAAAGATATGTCACTAGAGTAAACAAGTTCTGATTTGGAAGGATTCAGTTGCTGATGAAATACCAGTGAAATCCTAAAAGTGAATCTACAACCTGCTCTTCAGTTGCTGGGAGCACTAATTGTCTGCTGCGATACCCTTCTTTTCCAGATAAGACTTGAAGCGACCTAACAGAAATGTCATGGTATAAGCCCTTACTGCATTAATACCTGGTTGTATCTCTGTCACTAGCTCATGGACTGCCTGTGGGTACAAGTCCTCATCAATAGGTTCTTTCTATGACTTAAAACTCACATTTTGCTTTGCTACATACAGAGCTCTGCATATTTCATGATATTTTTCCTCTGCAGCAATTAGGTCAAGATCCCGAATTTTGGTGAGCATTTCAGCATTTCCCTTTTCCTCTGCAGCTTGCTATATAATTTTCCATGCAGAAAATGTGGCAACTGAAAATAGTTTCTTGACTTTCTTGTGGGATTTCTTTTGACAGAACATGCACATTGACCAGTCCATCCCATATGATTGGGATCTCACTGATCTAGCAGTGGTAAGCAGTTCTTCCCTTTTTGTTGTTTGTTTTTTTTTATCACAGGAAGAACATGAATAAGAGTTTAGGTTGTCTTCTTCATGAATGTAAGATTACCTGCACTGATATATTTGACATAACAGTTTCTGTACCATACAATACTGAGTTCAGTAAGCCTGTCAAAGTCAGACTTGAGTCTTTCATGGACTTCGTCTTCTCTATGTTGTATGGCCTCTAAGAATTTTGAGATACCAGTTTCTGTCACATTGCTAAAAGTTTCTCTGCTGTCTGTCTGGCATATAAAGTATTTGCTCCAATCAGTCCTCTTGATGCACTTTGAAGGCAGAAGATGAAGAGTCACTTGATCATCACAACTATTATCACGGTCCGTCTTCAGTTAATCTGAAAACAGAAAAAAAAGTTCATTAAACCCTTGTGTGTTATGAAAATGTGTAATTGCAAATATAGCACATAACATTGCATTTCATCCTCTTGTGTTTTGAAGACAGTGTAAGTTGGCTTATTAAAATGTGCACACTTACATAAATAGCACTCATTAATGGTTCAGACCCACAACGTGCATATATTCTACAACATCCACTTGACCTTGACCCTTGACCTTTGCCTTTTCACAGTTGACCGTTAATGTTTTGGCCCCAAATATACAGCTTGTCTTGGAAATGTCAAGATGAAAATGCATATCAAATTCCGTGATCCTATTATTATCAGTTTTTGAGTTATCGTAATAAACCTGTGATATGTATCTGACCGTGACCTTGATATTTGACGTTTTGACCACAGATGAGTTGTACAGCCAGAGTATGTCAAGATGAATGCATACAACAAATTTGGTGTTCCTAATGCAAACAATTTTTAAGTTATCATTTGGACAATCCCATATACCCATGTACCAAGACCGCTATAAACACCATCCAAGTCACATCAGCATAGCTAATTAGTGATACCGCAAATCCATATTACAATAGTCTAGAAATGTTCCTTAGATGTTCCCCTAGTTGTACCAAGTGACAGAGCTTCCAAATACTGGGTGTGCTGTGTGATCATTTTTGACCTAACATTAACTCCTGGACTATAAAAGAGTTAGCCACTAGTGGGAAAGGTGACTCTCTGAGGATTGGAAAAAGGGATGGGTACTCCTATTCACATATAGGGAAGTCCAAGGAGTACACAGGGTTGTCACCCTTTGAGTTCCTGTTTCATCATAGGGTATTGGGCCCCCTCGAGTTAGTACAGGATGAATAGTGGGATGATCTTACTCCCCAAGGGGAATCTTTTGTGGGGTATGTCCTGAATTTCAGATCCCTGCTAATGGAGCTTATGGGGTTCACCAAGGAGCAGCTAGCCACTGCACAACAGAGGCATGGTGCCAGGGACTCAAAGTTCGAAGTTGGGCAATAGGTGATGGTGCTCATCCCCATCCAGCAGAACAAATTACAGGTGGCTTGGACGAGGCCTTACTCGTTGATCAGGAGAGTGAATCTTGTTAATTATGTGGTGGTGCTATCAGACAGGAGGCACAAACAGCAAGTTTACCATGTAAACATGATGAAACCCTAGCATGGCAGGGATGAGCTGGTCCTATCTGTGTGCAGCTATCTGGAGAAGGGGACAGAAACAGACCCACTGGTGGGTCTCCTGGGAGAGCTGATGGGAGAATCCTTAGTAAATACAGTCACTCTCTCTCAGATTGGCTGACATCAACCCAAGCTGCTGACATCAGTGGGGTGCTGAGTACATTTGGTGAAATGTACATGGGGGAACCAGAGTATACCACACTGGCAGAGCACCATGTAGCTAGAGGGTCTTAAGCCTCACTGAGAAAGCCAACCTACAGAGTCCCAGAAGGTATAAGACATGTCATGGAGAGGAGATCAAAGAGATGCTGGCTCTCCAAGGGATCCAGGAGTCCAGCAGTCCCTGGCCCTCCACAGTGGTACTATTTCCCAAAGAGAGTGGGACCACAAGGTTCTGCATTGACTACCACAAGTTCAACAGCTGCATAGAGTCAGACACATATCCCATGACCAGGACGGATGAGGTCCTAAAGAAGTTAGGGGGAGCCTATTACCTGTCCGCCATAGACATGACAAGGATCTATTGGCAGGTGCCCCTGACTCCTGATGCCAGAGGAAGGTCAGCCTACATAACCCCATTTAGATTATCTGTGTTCAGGGTGATGCCATTCAGGATGAAGACTGTGCAAGCTACCTTTCAGCCACTCATGGACTGCATTCTGTGGGGGCAGGAAACTTTGCTCTGGCTTACATGGGTGACATCACCATCCCTAGCCAGACCTGGGCATGTGATGAAGCTGTTAAGCTGACTATAGGCTGCTGGACAGACAATCAGGACAGTGAAGTGCCAGATTGGAATGGCAGAAGTGTCATACCTTGAGAACAGGTGGGGAGTGGGTACATCTGGTGTGAGCTAGTGAAAAAAGAGGCCATACAGGGATGGGCCATGCCCACGACCAAGAGGAAAGTACAGCCATTCCTATGGGTGGCAGGGTACTACAAATATGTTTGTGCTGAATTTCAGCAGTTTGGCTAAAAGCCTGTCTGATCTCACCAGAAAGAAACTGCTGGAAATTTTCAGTAGACAGAAATAGCTGAAGGAGACATTGTGTCGGGCACCTGTGCTCAGCAGTCTGGACTACACTCCTAGGTTCACTGAGCTTGTAGATGCATCTCATCATAGGCTAGGTGCTGTTCTGAGTCAGGTTACACACTCAGGAAAGGAGCACCAATCATGTACCTGAGCCAGAAGCTGCTGCCCAGAGAGCAAGCCTATGCCTGAATAGAGAAGGAGTATATGTGGATTATCTGGGCTTTGCAGAAGCTGCAACCTTATCAGTATGGAATGCACTTCACCCTAGTTAATAAAACACAACACCCTTACATGGTTGGATAGGATCTGTGGCCAAAATTTCTAAGATGGAATCTGGTATTGCAGTCCATTAATATGGACATCAAGTACTGCAGTGGATCACAGCATAGCAATGCAAACGGGCTGTCAAGACAATAGCTAAGTAGGTGAGACCTAGGAGAAACTGAGGTGGGTTCACACAAAGAATGACCTGTGGGCATGGCAGGTGGAGCCAGCTGGCTCTCATGAAAAAATAAATCTATTAGTGCTGCTCACAAGATTTGTTTTTCCATCTTCAGGGGTGGGGAATGCAGCAATTTGCTAGCTGTACTTGCACGGTACTCCCTTTTTTTCTTCTATATATAATTCTTTCTGCAGGGAAACACCTCAAACCTTCTTATCAATGTCTCAGAAAAGAAAAACAGACCAAATAGGGCCTGGTTGTAAATTTACTTTGGGGCTGTCCAGTTTCAGACCTCTGAAATATGTATGAGCATTAAAAGTGTCTTTGATGTCAGGAAGCAGCTAGATAACATGAACAGTCCTGATAGCGGCTCATGGTAATTGTGCAACAGGATGGTACAAGTTGTTTTTTCAATCCCTAACTGCAGGCAAGATCATTTTAATCTGTGATATCAGAGTGACATACTAGATGATGGGTCATGGTGGGGGGCTACAGGGTTTTAGATCTGACAGGGCCCAACAGACTTAGTCAGGCATGGGAATATGAGCAAACTATCATCTACAGCAAGAGTTCATGTCTGCTCTGATTCAAAGTGTCTTTTGGGAGGCTAATTTTCCTGGGTAGAGATATAGAGATGTTTTTTTCTGTGTGAAACTTTATTTATTTATACAAACATTTGCTTTCGAGACCTAAAGAAGTACTGTTCCTTCTAGTGTTGCTGTCACATTGTTGTAGTATCTGAGTAAATATCATGAAAATATTGCAAATATTATTTTTTGTGGAATTAACATTTCTGCAACCGAATCTATTGGGGTACAGCTAAACAGTTTATAACTGCAATAACTATTTCTGCCACTGAGTTGAAGACTACCATTTCCATAATCTGTTTCTAAAGTAAGGTGTCCCCAGCTGTGACAGAGAGGGATGGGTCATGTGACCTGAAACAAGGAGCACTGTACTATGTGAGCAGTGGATCTGAAGGGATGCAAACCTGGAGATACTCCAAAAGAGTGTCTGAGCTGAGTGGGAGCAACTGCTGAAGTATTGAGAAAGCTGGTAACATTGTACAGGCGGAGTCTTGGAAGGACCAGTTTATCACAGTAAGGTGTAACTCTCTACAAAATGATGACTCAAGTCTATGAAAAGAACTACTTTTCCTCCACTGGTCCCAGCAGAAATCTGTTTCTGTTGTTATATCCCACAGCAAAAGCAGTCATTTTATAGTTTGATATCCTTGCACTAGCAAACTGGCAAGAAGGAGGGGTGGAGGAACAATGGGAAAAAATCAAAACTGCCATCACAAACGCAACAAGCCTTTGTGTAAAGCAAATCAACAAAACAAAATGAAGGAAAAACAGTATAGTTCTCAAAAGAGGTGGCAGGGAAGGTTAAGGAAAAAAAAGACAGCATTCAGGAAATATAAGAAATCACAGAAAGAACAAGAAAGAGAACTATATCAGTGAAATCAGAAGGAGGCAGAGAAGATTGTCATAATTACAAAGGCCCAAACTGAGAAAATGATAGCCAACTCTGTTAAGAAAGGAGATAAAACATTTTATAGGTACATTAGGGAATGAAAAAAGACCAAGGGGGGGATACTGAGGCTTAATATAGGGGAGGGAATGTGGGCAGAGGGTGACAGTGAAAAAGCAGGGATACTGAATGAATACTTCTGCTCAGTATTCACAAAAGAAGAGGGGTTACCTAAACCAAACAATAGAAACACTCTGGATAGGGGGATCGATATCAGTCCATTCAGAGAAGAAAGGATTCTGAAAGAACTCCTAAAACTGAAGGTGGACAAAGCAATGGGGTCTGACAGGATTCACTCCAGAATTCTAAAAGAACTAAGGGTAGAACTATTGACACCACTGACTACCCTCTTTAACAAATCATGGGAGGATGGTGTGGTACCTGAGGACTGGAGAAGGGCCAATGTGATTCCACTTCACAAAAGTGGGAGCAGGGCAGAGGCAGGAAACTACAGACCTGTTAGCATGACCTCAATGGTAAGGAAAATGATGGAATCACTTCTGAAGCAAATAATTGTTAAGTACCTAGAAGCCAGTGGGGCACAGGACCCAAGGCAGCATGGATTCACAACGGGAAGGTCATGTCAGATGAATCTAAGAGATTTCTTTGACTGGGTGACCAAAGTAGTAGACCAGGGAGGGGCTGTGGACATGGCCTACCTAGACTTTAGCAAGGCATTTGACATAGTCCCACACAAAAGATTAATATACAAGTTAGCCAGCCTTGGAGTGGGTCCCAAGGTGGTAGCCTGGATAACAAATTGGCTAGACAACAGGATGCAGAGGGTAATAGTAATTGGAGTCCACTCTGAAGAAAGGGGGTTACTATCAGGGTACCAGAGGGCTCAGTACTGGGACCAGTCCTCTTTAATGTCTTTATAAGCAACATTGTGGAAGAACTGGAAGGAAAAGTTTGTCTCTTTGCAGATGACACAAAGATCTACAACAGGGTTGATACACAAGTTGGGGTGGAGAGGATGAGAAGGGACTTGGCAAGGTTGGAGGAATGGTTAAATGTATGGCAGCTTTGATTCAATGCAAAGAAGTGCAAAGTAATGGACCTGGGAAACAAAACCCAGGGGAAGAGTACACAATGGGGGGGGGGGGTGAGATACCAACAACAACAAAAATGGAAAGGAACCCGGGGGTAATCATATTAGATGACCTAAAGGTGGGCAAGCAATGTGAGAAGGCAGTAAGAAGGGCTAGGGGGATGCTGGGATGCGCAGGGAGAGGCATCACCAGTAGAAAACAGGATGTTGTTATCTCTCTGTACAGACAGTTGGTGAGACCCCATCTGGAGTACTGCATGCAGTTCTGGAGACCCCATCTCTGTCAGGATATAGACAGGATTGAGGCTGTCCAGAGAAGGGTGATAAAAATGGTGCAGGGTCTGTACCAGAAGACACATGAAGAGAAACTAAAGGAGCTTAATATGTATACCCTCAAGGAAAAGAGGGAGAGGGGGGACATGATAGAAACTTCAAGTACCTCAAGGGAATCAACAAAGTCCAAGAGGGTAGTATCTTTCAGAAAAAGAGACGTGCAAGAACAAGTGGACACAATTTGAAGATGTGGGGGGACGGCTCAGAGGCAATGCGAGGAAGTATTTTTTCACAGAGAGGGTTGTGGATGCATGGAATGGCCTTCCTGAGGAGGTCATGGAGTCAAAAACAGTGGGGGAATTCAAGAATGCATGGGACAGACATAAGACAATTCTAGTGGGGGAAGTAGGAGAAAGTAGGCTTGTGATTAACTAGGATCTGCAGCTTATCTATTAGGTAGGGAAATGGGCAGACTAGGTGGGCCAAGCGGCCCTTATCTGCCATCAGATTCTAAGTTTCTATGTTTCTACATTGCATTACAAAAATGATTACATAAACTGAGGACAGCACCTAACCTAACAAAGTTAACAGTGTGTGGCCCCCAGAAGCTTGAGTACTATAACATATTTGTACAATAAATATGTTAATCCAAAATAGGTATCAAACTACACAAGGACTACAGTTTTGCAAGGACCAGCACATCTACAAGTGACCCTTTCTACAGTAAAAATAAAGCCTTTGCCCTGACGCATGGAATGAGTGGTTTTCCTTATGTGACTCGAACTAAAAAACTTCAGTCTAGAAGAACTAGTACAATTAGTTCAGCAACTTGGCAGATCATTTATCACTAACACTCCTGAAATATTAAAGCATTAAACACTGGGAGACATCATAAATTACTTACAAGTGTTATGTGTGATTAATACTGATACTTTCTGCTATCTAGTATCATTACCTTGACTGCAGAATTCTTTTCACTTAATTACATAGTCATGGAAAAAATGTATTCAAAGGGTTAAATATTCATCTGACTTTTTTCAGCATGAAGCCATGCTTTCTTAATAAAATTGATAATAAATGTAGACCTGAAAGAGATGTTACGTTGTTCCTACCATACTGTATCAGAAACCTTCTGCTGCAGACGATATGACTGAATTTCTTTATTTTAGTGATTTATAGGGTGGTTAATATTCTGTTCATTGCTATGAAGGTTAGCAAATAGTTTGTTTTGTTTGACCTCATTTTAGGTCTGCAAAGACCTATTGCTATCACTATAGGCACTGGTTTATCCTGATTAGACAAGAGCTCTGCTGGTGCATCCTGATTGGATAAGAGCACTGCAGATAAAGAACTCCAAATTCTGACAGCATACTGAGTGAAGATATTACTCTCCAGTAAAAAGTCTATTGACTGTAATAAATTATGTTTGCTGAAATAATAAAGATTTATGATAACCTTGTGTGGTAGCTTTTTTTTTTAATACGAGATGTGTGAAAGTAATGCCTTTCTTCATGGTGTATGAATGTGTAATGTAATGAGGTTCCTGTAGCTTGTTGCTTGATACTCTTGTGGAGGAGGGTTTAAATATTGTTTAAACATGGTTTATTAAAAAGCTTTTCATAAAACATCTGTCTGTTTGAAGTCTGGTTGTGATTTATTGCTATTTAGATAAGGATGCAAAGAACAACATTGAGAGGAAATAAGAGGAATTATTGCATGAATTCAAACACAAATAGGGAACTAAATAAGGAGGGTGAATTTGACAGGGCTGAAAACCTATGAAAACACATTGTGGTCAGAGACAAAACAATTGCTAGTGTATTTACCTGGTAATGAATATTTGATGCAGTGCATGGGCCCATTAGGCCTCAACATGCACATTGACCCCTTGTAAGGGAAGGCTCCGCAGTCCACGACAAGGTGTTGTCTGTGTACCCAAACACTTCTTTGTCTCTTCCAAGGTTGAGGCTGGTGCCACACTCTGCAGCACCTTCTCCCCAGCCTCGGCCCACTCAGGTGGCTCACTGAGCTTGCACCCAAACTTAGGTCACTGGCACAGGAAGGCAATGTGGTCCCCACTGAGGCAAAGAGCCATCCCTGTAAACAAGGTAGTCTTTGTGGGGTGGGATGTACCAATGGCCCTAACTGTTTGATCCTCATAAAGTCCTCATGCTATCTTGTCCACTTTCTTGGAGTCAGTATTTTGGTGGGACATTGGACATCAATAAGAAGCCCCTGTTCCTCCCCTAAATTGCTTCAGAGATACATAGATGTTTACAATATGAAAAGATCCTTCATCCAATACAGCGTGGTCACCCTACCTAACTGCTCTTCCTAGCCCTAGTGGCCATTCCTGCCCATAGTTATTGCCCCCCCCCCACATTTACAACTATCCCATATGTCTTTCCCATCTTTGCTTGAAGTTGCTCACTGATTTGGCCTATACAACCTCCTCTGGCAGCTTATTCCACTTGTCCTCCACTCATTCTGTGAAAAAGTGCTTACAGACATCCCTTTTGACTCTCCCCCTGTAAGCTTACGTAAGCTCCCTCTTATCCTTGTATGTGAACTCATTGAGAAGAGTTCAGTGACACTCATCCTATTTATCCAGAACAGTATTTGTATATCTCAACTATGTCACACCTTTCCTTCCATTTTTCCAGGGTGTACATGTTCCAATCCTGCAGCCTTTCCTTTTTGTATCATACCCTAAGTTCAAGGACCTTCTTAGATGCCTTGTGTTGCACTGCCTCCACCTTGTTACCATCTATTCTTGGGTATGGGCTCCAGTATTTTGCACAGTATTCCAGGTGTGGTCACACCAGTGACCTCTACTGTTGGAGGATCACTTTCTGGCTTCTACTGCTTTTTACCCTCCCTATACAACCCAAGCAAACAGGAAGTTATTTATGTATAAATAAATAAATAAATACATAAATAACTTCCTGTTTGCTTTACCCATAGCCCTGTTAGTGTGCTGTCATTTTTAGGCTCTCTGATATTATGTCCCGTAAGTCCTTTTCCTTCATGGTGCTATTCAGCCCTACCCCACCCCACCCCACCCCCATTTTATACTGAATTCTTGGTTCCCTTTTCACAATGTGCATCACTCTTTATTTTTTAGCATTGAAGCCCAGATGCCAGATCTTTGACCAGCTCTCCAACCTGCCCAGATCCTCCCTGAGCAACCTTATCCCTTTCTCCATATCCACCCATGCACATATCTTTGTGTCACCTGTGAAGAGGCAGCTCTTAGCCTTAATGCCATTACCTATGTCACAAATGAATATATTAAAAAGGACTGAGCCCAGCACTGATCCCAGGGGTACTCTTCTAGTAATTTCTTTCACCCATGAAAACTGATCACTAACTAATACAGCTTGTGTTCTTCCCCTCATCTATTTCTCAGCCCAGGTTGGCAATTTTTCCTTCATCCCTCGGTCCCTTAATTTTTTGACCACCCTCCTGTGAAAGACCAAGTCAAAAGCCTCCTGGAATCCAAGTACACCCCTTCAGCAGCCTGTCCCTTGTCTACTGTTTTGGTCACTCAGTTGAAGAAGTGTGTTTATTTATTGAAACTTGGTATCCAGGAAAGGTTCACTGAGCCAGTGCTCATTTCCAGGTGTGGCATGGGGCAAGGGGAATAGGGAGACAAAATATGCAACATATGGGCAAATATTCAAAGTATACGTGGTAGAAAAATACAAGGTGCAGCAAAAATACAATAGTTAAACAATTACTATAATACAATACTGGGTGCAGGGTATTATATCAAAACTAAAGCCCTAAGGGGTCTGGCAGTATAGCCTAGAAGTTAAAGTAATAAGCTGCAAATTATATTGGTACTTCCAGTAGACTTGGATTTGATTTCTACAACCTCCATCTGCATTCTGTGTGACTCTGAGCAAGCCGCTTAACCTCCCTAATGCTCCCGAGTCACCCCTGAAAACCGGCACTTGTACCTAGTTGGCCTTACCCGGTTACCAAAGAATAAATAAAATAAAATAAATAAAAAAGCACTGGTAAAAGCACTAAGGCTTAGTACATGAGAGTAGGATGGCAAAATGAACTATGTCCAGGGCAGCAGCAGGAGGGAGTTGACAAGATTCATCTGGCAAGACCTTCCCCATGTGAACCCATGTTGTTTGGTGTCTTGTAGCTGATTCCCCTCCAGGAAGTCCACCAGATCCTCCCTTAGCAAAGGCTCTATCATTTTTCCCACTATAGATGTCAAGCTGACTAGTTTATATTTTCTTGGCTCATCCTTCTTCTCACTCTTGTTTAATAGGACCACATATGCTGTCCTCCAGTCACTAGGGACCACCACCGTGGCCAGCAGGCAGTTAAATATGTCTGTCCTGCTATAATCTTCACTACCACTTTTAATATACTCAGGTGTAAGCAGTTTTGTACCATAGTTGTACTTTCAACCCCTCAAGCTTTTCCAACACCCATTTCTCCATTATTTTGACCATGCATCTGAACCTTTGCTCTTTCCCCTCCCCTTTTAATCCTATAGTGTGGCAGTGGCTCATCCTTCTCCCTAGTGAATATTAAACAAAAATAATTGTTCAGTATCACTGCTTTCCCTTTGGTTCACCCTCCTCCAATCCTTCTTCACTCTTCAGTCTCACAACATCCATTTAATCTTGTGCCACTCCTGGAGGTACCAAAATAATGCCTTTCCCCTTGCTTCACTCCCAGTGCCAGATGGAGTTCTGTCCTGGCTTTGATCTCCCTCACTTTCCTGCTAGCCTCCCTTGTTACCTCCTGGTACCTTCCCATGTCCTTCTGCCTTTGGCCTCTCATATGCATTTTTCATTCTGTTTATGAGCCCCCTACCCTTACTGGCAAATGGGACCTCAATGCCACTTACCTTGGCTTCCTCCTTGGACCAACATGGTGCTGTGTATAGCCCCTGGAGGGGTTAAGGTTAGGGCATCCTTCAACAGGATTTCTTGTGATCCTTCACAAGGTTACTGTTTAAGGTTATGGGGATGGATACAGCAGGGTTGCTTGCCCCTGGTGTCAGGGCTTTTTTTCTGTTTTACATCCTCCCTCATCCTGGGGTGGTGCCTGGGAATGACCGCAGGATGTGCGCACACTGAATGTGTGAGAAGGCACCATCTGGCTCCTCCCAAGTCTGTTCCTTACAATCAAAAGTTAGCTCCTCTTTCCTGATCCAGAGGGCCATAGGGTCAAAATTCTTCCAGCAAGTACAAAACCAATTTCTTGGACTCTCCTTGTCATGTTTTCCTCCGCTGCATTTTTTCATTCTTCAAAAGCCTGTAGGAGCACCTGTAAAATAGAAGGAGATAGGTGATCCACTGAGCATAATAAAATTTCATCTCAGTGAAAACAATGAGATCCCCCCAGTCCTAGGCAATAATGGCATACCTTTAGTTGAAGCATGATATGAGTATATCAGCACATACAATGCCATTCCAGTTTTCTCCATAGTTATTTCTTTTCATGTCTCTCAGCTCTTCACAATAAGGAGAACACCAAGATCAGATGACATCTAATCTTTCCAACTTTCTCTTCGGAGAAACAGGCATTTCAGCCCATACATTGCACCCACTAAGCACGACATTCATCTCCCAATATGCACTTAGTTGTAGGCTCCAAATTTTAACCGGAAAGCAGTCCACCAACTTGGGGCACTTAGGTGCACTATCATTGAACCCCCGGTATTGATTCCTCCTAGTTCAAACTCACACTGCCAATAGCATGCCTCTTAAGTGAACAGTGGTTCTTTGTCAGGAGAGTACAAAAAAGTTCACTATCATAAGCCAGAAACCAATATAACATAAGTTACCTCCCGCCTTGACTATTGCAACTCCCTGTACCTAGGGCTATCGGGGGTTGAATTTCACCGTCTGCAGCTAGTGCAGAATGTGGCAGCCAGGTTGTTGACTGGATCTTCCAGATCCAGCCATATAATGCCTGTGCTCCGCGGACTGCACTGGCTGCCAGTGTTTTGGCGAATCACCTTCAAGGTCAGTTTGCTGACCTACAAAGCCCTACAAGATCAGGGACCTACTTACCTGAAAGAGCTCCTGTGCCCCTACTGTCCTTCCCACCCCCTCCGATCCACTGATGAGGGATTGCTAGAGATTCCCAGGGTTCATTTGAAAACTTCAGGGGCTAGATCATTTAGTTTTATGGTTCCGACCCTGTGGAATTCTGTACCTCGTCAGGTGCGAAATTGCCCAACTGTCCTAAGCTTTAAAGGAGCTTTGAAGACATACCTTTTTAGTATAGCTTTTAATGATTTATGTTAGTTTTAAACCTGGTTTATTTATTGTTTTACGAAACTGTACAGGCGCTTTGGTTTTGAGAAAAGCGCCTTTTAAAAATAAAGATTGATTGATTGATTGATTGAAGTTTCATTCAGCAGATTGGGAACAGTGAGGAAATACAAGTTTTAAACAAAACATTACCAAACACTAATATAGCCTGAAGCAGTGAGGAGTGGAGCAGCATCACAGCCATCTTGCTGCCACCCTGCCAACTCCTCTCTTAACAGCAATTAGTCCCAAGGGTAGCAGTGGAGCATGTACTGTACAATGTACAGTACACACTCTCTGAGAGCTCATATGGTGTTAGCAGAGGGCTGTGCTGGTCGCTGGCTCCCTGGGTTGGGACAGGGTTGAGCAGGGTGATGGCATACTGCCTGCAGGGGTGGGGGTCTACTAGACCACCAGGGATGGATTGATGTATGATACGGGCTGATCGGGGATGAGGGAGGGCTACCACTAGACCACAAGGCAGTCATTTGCATTCTTATAAAAGGGGATCAGGGCTAGAAAGGGCCCACTAGACCACCAGGGAGTCACTTTTATATGTCATAAGTGGGAATCAGGGCTGGAGAGAGACCACTAGACCACCAGGGAGTCATTTTTACATGTCATAAGAGGTGATCGGGGCTGGAGAAGGACTGCAGGCCCACCAAGAATTCCATTTACATTTTATGTGGGGCATCAGGGCTAGGGAGGGACCACTAGACCACCAGGGAAACCAGCCCTTGACAGTGCATTGATGGGGTGTGAGGCACTTATCCCTCTGCACACTATTAAGAGGCTGGGTTTCAGAAACATTAAACTGCACCATGCTAGTGGCCATTTAGCACCTCTACAGTCTTTCAATGTTGTGCTGTGCCACATATGCATGAGGGTTCCCTCATTTGCATGTGTGCAGCATAATAGTGTGCACAACAGCAGTATTAGGTGTGTGCCACCCATGGGTGGCCTTTGAATATGGGCATGCCCACAACAGCTGGCACTATTCCAGGTTAGCAGAGCACAGATCCAGTTTGTGTCATGCTAACCTTTTGAATATGATGCCCATTGCTGATTCAAAAATGTTTATGTATTAGCTATGTGGACCCCCCAGTTAGTACTGAATCAAAACTGTTGAATATTTCTTTCATATTTTTGGAGGGTAGTCGATTAAACCCAATCAAAATGTGTGTTACATACTTATCTATCAAAAGGGGGGGTGTAGGAATGGTTAATCCGGTAGTGCTTATCTACACTGTATAGCATTTTTATTAACTTTAATTTTAGTGCAGTGTTACATAATCGATCAATCTTTATTTTACTAGGTGGAACACCATTGAGCAAGCTCATTTTCAAGGTGGGCCTTGGTGAACATACAGAATCAGCAATAAATAGAATGAGACACTTGTAGGTACAGAGCATAGAGAAACATAATGGGTGAGCAACACAAAGTACAACAATATGAAGAATATACAATAATTTCTCATATAAGGATATCAGTAAGGATACAAAATATGAGCATCATTAGTGGACATCTGGTTGCACCCCTTTCTTCAGGGGTGGTGGATAAAAAAATTGTTTATGTGCACAGTCTTTGAGGGCAGAATACTCAACCTATATTAAGATGACTTTAATGAAAATAAAACAACAGTCCTTATGTCTGGAGGAAGTGTGTATGAATAATGTTGATACACTTTTTTTATAGATCCTGAGTTACCCTCTTGTCCAGAAAACCAGAGGCAAGGGACCTTGAGGTATTTAGTAAACTAGAGACTTCCAACATATTTGTGGGACACTTTATGGTTGTGCATTCACAGGAGGTTGGGAGTAAGGAGCTCATAGAAACAGAAAAGTATTGATGAAAGATACTGCCCTAGAAAGGAATGCTCCCAGACAAAGGAATCTCAGGAACATCTAGTTATGGTATGGGTATTCATAAAAGGTTTTGAGTTTATTCAGCAGAGATTTGGATGTGGGATTCATTATCCCAAATGACTTATATCAAATCAAATCAAACTTTATTTATAAAAGGTGCCTTTCCAAAACCAAGGTGCCTGTACATAACATAATAAAATCAATAAATAATTAAAACAATATTAAAATTAATTCAATGCTGCAACATTTAAAAATCATTGTATACAAGGCTAACAAGATGTGTTTTTAATGCCCCCTTAAAGCTTTGGTTAGTCAGTCAATCTCGCACCTGATGTGGTAGAGAATTCCACAGGGTTGGGGCCATAAAACTAAATGATCTGGCCCCAGAGGTCTTTAAGCAACCCTGGGAATCTCTTGCAATCTCTCATCACTGGATCGGAGAGAGCAGGAGGGACAGTAGGGACAAAGGAGATTTTTCAGGTAGCTAGGTCTCTGATGGTTTAGGGCCTTATAGGTCAGCAAACTGACATTGAAGGTGATTCACCAGCAAATTGGCAGCCAGTGCAGTCCACGGAGCACAGGCATTATATGACTATACCTAGAGGAACCAGTCAGTAGCCTGGCTGCTGCATTCTGCACTAGCTGCAAGTGGTGAATATCAACCCCCGGTAGCCCAAGATAAAAGGCATTGCAGCAGCAAAGGCGGGAGGTAATGAAGGTGTGGACCAAAGTAGGAAGATCATCCAGAGGAACCTGGTGCTTCACCGGGGCGATGTTTCTCAGATGGTAAAAAGAGGCTTTGACAACTGCCGACACCTGAGATTTAAGTGTCAAACAGTCATCAAACACAACGCCCAGGTTCCGCACCCAGTCTGAGGTAGTTAGCTGAACACCCCCAAGCCATAAACCTGAGGGTGATCCTGCCAACAAACCCGCCTCCCGGCAACCTAGGTCCACAACCAACACCTCAGTTTTCTCTGGATTCAACTGCAGCCAACTCACATTCATCCAGTCCTGGATTTCGGCCAGACAGTTGTTAAAGACTGAAAAGGCAGCACCTTGGCCGGGCACAAAGGACATGTACAGGTGAGTATCATCTGCATAGCAGTGAAAACTCAAACCGTACCACCTAATAATCACCCCTAACAGCAGCATGTACACCGCAAACAACATGGGCACCAAAATGAAGCACTGCGGCACCCCACAGGATAGGGGGTATGATGCCGAGGAAAAAATCCCAGACACCACCCTCTGAGTCCTACCCTCGAGGAGAGATCGAAACCAACTGAGGACTGTACCAAACAGCCTACAGATAAACCGCAAGTGCTCCAATAGCACACCATGGTCCATGGTGTCAAATGCTGCAGAGAGATCAAGGTGGACCAAGATGGAATGAGTCCTTCGATCTCACGCTATTAGGAGGTCATTTAGTATCCAGACAAGAGCTGTCTTGGTACTATGTCTCTTTTTAAATCCAGACTGGAGAGAATCATAGACATTGTGGCTGGTCAAATGATCATCCAGCTGGGACATGACCACCTTCTCAATAACCTTACCCACAAAGGGCAGGTTAGAGACAGACCTGTAGTTAGCCAGACAATCCGGGTCCAAGGAGGACTTCTTAAGAAGGGGATGAACCACAGCCTCCTTCAGAGGATTTTGAAAATTCCCCCTCTCCAAAGACCTCCAGACTATCTCAGCAAGGACCGGACCGATTTTATCCACACACCTCACTAGGAGACGTATGGGGCCCAGGTCCAAACCACAGTTGGTTGGATGCAATGATTGGATGACCATCACAATGTCACTGATTGTGAGAAGGCTGAAGTCAGACCACACAAATTGGGTGTCCGACATCTCCTGCCAACCATTACAGCTCCCATTAGGGAGGGTCAAGTGGAAATCAGACCTGATTGTGGCAACCTTATCTGAAAAGAATACATGGTTTTGCCCCAGTATGGAGCAAGGGATTACATAGTGGGACTCTGAGTATTATATTCTTAATCTTAATCTTAATCTTGAAATACCAGGTATAGCAAGGGAGGTGTGATCTAGCCATCCAACAAAAACATATCAATTATGTGGCTCTTAGTATTTTGATAAAGCAAGCAGTTACATAGAAACATAGATGGTAATGGTAGAAAAAGATCAAAGGTTCATCCAGTGTGCCCAAGGGTATCTATAGAACCTTGTGACCTGGCATCAATTGGGGGATGTACCCCTCCCCAGTGGTTATCCAACTCCTTCCCCATCCTTGTCCCTACCGTGATGACTGTCCCCTTCATTCTATCCCATGTATGCTTGAAACCACCCTCAGGTTCTGCTGCCACCACCTTGGCTGGCAGGCTGTTCCACAGTTACCCACCCTTTCCATAAAGTAATACTTACTCACATCCCTCCTGAACCTTCCCCCTATCAGCTTCCAGTCTTGCCACTGTGTTTTTGAGCTGGTGTTCCTGTTAAACAGTTCTCCAGAGTCTACCTTGTTTATTCCTTTCAGGAACTTGAATGTCTCTACCATATCCCCCCCTCTCCCTTCTATCCTCCAACAAATACATATTCAGCACCCTAAGTCATTCCTCACAGGACTTTCTTTGATGGCCCTGAATCATTTTCATTCACCTGCACTGTACCGCCTTCAGCCTATCCTTGTCTTATTTAAGGGGAGGCCTCCAAAACTGGACACAGTACTCCAGATATGGTCTCACCAGGGATCTATAGACAGATGGGGAGACTAATCTCCTTCCTTCTACTGGCAATATCCCTCCCTATACATCCCTGCATCCTGTTTGTCCTACTGCAAGCCTTGTCACATTGGCTAGCCTGAGTAAGGGTGTCACTAATAACAAAGTCATGTTCCTCTGCTGTAGTACTAAGTTTTACCCTACCCATTCAGTATTCTGTCCTGGGATTCCTTTTCCCTAGGTGCATTACCTTGTACTTTTTGGCACTGAAGTTCAACTGCCAGACCCTTGACCTTCTGTCTAGTCTCTGCAGGTCCTCTTGTAGTTCTCTAAGTGCTTCAGCACTATCCACTCTTCTGCAAACCTTTATGCCATCTGTGAAGAGACCTAACCTACCCCAGATCCCTTCTTCAATGTCACTGATGAACATGTTGAAAAAGAACAGAACACAGGATGGACTCCAGTGATACCCCACTTGTGAATTCCCTCTCTTCCAATTTAACACTGTTTACCAGTACCCTCTGCCATCTCCCTTTTAGCCAATTTTCAACCCATGTGACTATATCCCAAGCCAGTCCAAGGTCACCCAGCTTCTTCAGCAGGTGTCTGTGGGGCACAGAGTTGAAAGCCTTGCTGAAGTCAAAATACAGCTGTTGGGTTTTGGTAGGATTCTAAACCTGATGGCAAAACATAACACAGAAGATAGCAGTAACAGAATAAAGGTTTATTCCCCAAATACATGCAAAAAATGACAGCATACCTGCTGGAAATCTGGAACCTCTGAATACCAAGTGTCATCATAGGAAAAACTCAGTGAAAACAGGATTACTCAAACTCTTGTAGTCAGAGATAAGAGAGTCTGTTATCTGATAATGGGTTCATTTGCATGGTAGAAAAGCTAAACAAAACATTTCTATTGGTGGGTACAGTGGGCAGCTCACACTCAAGGCCATTAGGTTTTGCATGCACACAGTGATAATTGTTGACTAAAACTACTGTTGGGTTATAATACAATAATTCATAAAATATGTTGATCATAGCATTATGGCTAATAGCTGTGGGTGGCACACTATCACCACAAACATAACTATATTGAATAGTACATCATAGCAAGCATGAATAAAAATTAATATCCCTTATACTGTATTATAGAAACATGGTAGTCTACATTAGGGACTGTAGGTCAGGCAGGTCTACGCAGCCAATCCAAGGCATGGCCTTTATCCAATTCCTTTGTAACCCAATCAAAAAAGATTATTAGGGTTGTTTAGCATGACCTCCCTGTAATAAAATAATGCTGTTTACTATCCTGGAGACCATTACCTTCCAGATAGTCCACAAGGTCTGCTTTGATAAGAAACTCCATCAGTTTTCCGACAATAGTGGTGAGACTGACAGGATGTAGTTGCCTGCTTGTTCTTTGTTCCCTCTTTATGAAGTGTAACCATGTCTGCCACCCTCCAGTCCCTCAGAATACCCCCCCAATTGAAGTAAGCTATTGAAAAGGCATTCCAGCGGTTCAGCCAGTTCATCAGAATAGGATCTATCAAAGTGATGTTTCTACTTTTTTCCAGATTATGTAGTAAGCTTGTGGTGAGGAGTTTCGGAAGCTGTATCTCAGTAAGGGAAAAAGAGAAGGGAGTGGTAACCACATTGAATATGCTTACAAAAACTGTTTCTGTGTGTACAATTATATATACACAGTATGAGAGCTATGCCATTGCGGCAGGAGAAATATCAGCAATATTTTTCACAATTGTTGTTTGACCTTATAACATCATGAGTGGCGAAAGGTTAAACAGCATGAGTAAAAATATCACCAATATTTCTCCTGGGGCTATGGCATGTTCCATTTATCCAGTGCTTGGGGGGTAGCATATTCTATTTACTGTATGCCATACTGAACCTCCAAAAAAGTGACAAAAAATATTTTCCTGCTATGTTTTGCTGGTTACAAAAATCTAAAAGGTATCTATTAATAAAACACAACTCATTTTGTAGATATTTTTGTGCAGTACAACTTTTGTGCTCAAATTGCTATGTTATAATTTTTTGTTTTAAAGTTATTCGCATTTGTTTGTTGCAAAAAGTGAAAAAAATATTTCCTGCTGTTTTTTTTTTGCTAATTATAAAAATAAAAGGTATCTATAAATGAAACAAGACTCATTTTGTAGATAGTTTTGCAATGAACATATTTCGTGCTCACAGTACCATGCTATTATTTAAATTTAATATTCGTTATTGAAATCATTATTACAATAAAAACACACCACCATACAATACAACAACAATGAATAAACAACTCCAATGACTACCCCCCTTACCCCACCCCTCCCTCTCCTGGCAGAGTGGTTCAACTAAAATTGGCTAAAGGGAGTATATCGTAACTCATGAAGGAAAAGACTTGGGGCACAATTCCAAGACAGTTACCTCAGGCATAAATGCAGTACACCAGTCCAGATAGTGCAAATCACAAGTTACGCCAGTGATTTGTGGCACGCTCAATTCCAAAAGAAAACTTACAATGCAACCCGCAACTGCTATGACAAATGCAAGTTACGGCGTAGTTATGCCAAAGAAAGCCTACACCACTGCGTAACATGGGTTATGACATGCATAACACACCAGCACCATGGAACTGCTATTCCAGAAAAGGTGGCATAATGAACCATGCCAGAGGATGGTAACATAAGTTAGAACAAGAAAAAGCTGTCCTAACCAAGCACAGGCCATAGACTTAATCAGAGCACAGGCCACAAAGCCAGACTGCAGCATACCCCCAACCAGTAGGCCCTAAATGTGGAATTAATGGGCAAACAATGGAACACCCAAGCAAATATGCCCTAGGAAGCTCAGGATATGGTGAAATAAGTAGCAGCATGGCCAGAGAGGAGTTGCAACATCCGTACTGCTACGCCGCTATTGCAAGTTATGTCATGTCTTGCGGGCGTAACTTGTAACATGCATAATTCTGTATTTTCCATTGTATCTGGTGATTCTCTTGGAATATGGCACAGCTCGCATGTCATAGGGTTTTTGGCGTAACTTTACGCACTGGCATACTTTACACACTGCTTTCATTGCTGACTTGGAATCGGGCCCTCAATATCTAGAAGTAAAAAGGGAAAAGCAGTTTGAAAGTAAACACTATACTGCTATAAACACTGAAAAACTAGATCCATTTAGAAGTCATGCCAGAACCACTTACACCATATAAAGATTGTGCAATTTACTCCATTTCTTATTAAAGGATGAAAGCCAGTTGTGAAGACTAGCAATCATCCAGTCAGCTGGGATATTACATAGGAGTTCCTACAACCATCTGTGGTATGACAGAGAGGTTTGATCAAGCCAGTGACAGAGTACTAACCTTTTAACTGATAAAGAGAATAATGACAAGAAATATCTCATCTCTTTCACCACCACTTTGCTGTAATCACCCACTATGCAGATTTCAGGAGGAAAGTCTCCATCTGTCCCAATAAGGGAGTCAGCCTTGTTCTTAATTAAAGTCCACAAAAGGGATACCTTAGGACATTTCCAAAAATTTGTAAAAGGGTCTCTTCGGCTTGCCCACACCATGTCATTTCCTGTTTTAAAGTTATTTGCATTTATTTGTCAAAAAAGTGAAATAAAAATTGAATTTTCTGTTTTATTGCTAATTATAAAAAACTACAAGGTGCCTATAAAGAACACACTACTCATTATGTAGATATTTTTGTACTGAAAACATTTTGTGCTGACAGTACCATGCTATCGTTCATTGTTTTAAAGTTATTCGCATTTGCTTGTCAAAAAAAGTGAAAAAAATAGAATTTTCTGCTGTTGTTTTTTTTTTTGCTCATTATAAACAAAAACTAAAAGGTAGCTATAAATGAAACACCACTCATTTTGTAGATATGTTTGTGCTGAATAAATGGAATGCTTACAGTACCATGCTATCATTTTTTTGTTTTAAAGTTATTTGCATTTGAATATGGATAGTACTGTTACTGAGGCTGAACATTCTAAATGAGAATATTCAAAAGCTACACTGAGGATATTGGGACCTGTAATGAGAATAACAACCTACAGTGAGAATACAGAGAATACTGCATGGACAACTATGCACAACTGGTGTGTTCTGCCATAGAGGGGTTCTGATTCACTCTGACCTCACAAACTAAGCTTCTGAGGTCCATGGGAATCAGAATCCTGAGGTGGCAGAACATACTGGTTATGTATAAAGTTGCTTATCCTGTATTTTTTGTAGTGTATAGTATTACGTGAAATGTGCACATTGCATTTTTTTCTCTTTCCCAGTTAAACTGACTTGTGCAGACTCTATAGGTTCTAGAATGCTGTTCTACCACAGAAGGGTATAATTATATTCCATGACCTTTGAATGGTGGTACAACAGCATTTTAAATAGAATGGATTTCAATATAGAACAATACTCTACTATGTACTATATAAGTGATATCTGGGTGGCCCCTGTGGGATAACTAAGTTATCTTGTATGGTTGCCTGTGACCTCGAGTAACCTCATGAGTGTCAAAGCCACAAGTGAGGTTCATGAGAGGTCACAGGTTACTGTATAAGATAACTTGGTTATCCCATGGGAGCACCCACATATTGGATTTATGCAACAAGGGAGGATCTGGTGTGACAGTATTTTTAATTTTTATTGTCAGTATTTTTCTTTTATTTTTATGATGTTTAGGGGCTTATTTGTGATAGAGTATCTTTCCGCCTGGTAAATACCATAGCTCTGCTTTGGTTAGTGGTTTCCATGCAGTTGCAATGAATGATGTCATGTCCTGAAGCATGAAACACACTTGGCATGTGTTTCCATTGGTGGTCAGTGTATAATTGGCATATTTAGAAAAGGAAAAAAATGGCAGTGTGTCTTAATGACTGGCGTTGTGGAGGTAGTGTTGTGATAGAAGAGGAGGACATTTATTTTTTTGTGGTGGGTGTTTGTTTCTGGCGGGTGTTTATGTGCGACGTATGGTATTTTTTCTAGAGAAAAGCTGCATTCCTAACCCCAGGATCCAAAGTGGGTGATTGGAGTGTGAGAGGAAGATGGTGCTTAGAAGCTGAAGTCCGTGTGTCAAAGCAGAGTGGACTGCAGGCACAAAGCTGATGGTAAAAAAAAAGTTTTCTGTAGGCAGGTGAAATAGCATGGAAAAGGTAGAATTGTTTTTATACTTTATGCTTAGTAAACTATGAATACAATGTGTTCTGCAAAGTGAGGTGAAGGAAGTGATTGGGTGGGTGGGTGGCATTACGGACTGTAATGAGTAGTGTAAGTATTGCAGTGGGGTAAGTGTTAAGCCAAAATAGTAGTGGAGAAAAGGGGGCCAATTCTACAAAAGTCATAGTGCTGGGGGACTCAATACTAAGGGGAGTCAGGTGAGGTAGCAAGGGGGAGAGGCATAGTTGCATTTGAGTGGAGACCATGCCAGGAATGACAGCGGAAAGGGTGGGACAATCTGTTCTGAAATATACTAGAAGGGGTAGGGACAAGCCTCATTTAATTGTACATCTTGGGATGAACGACCTGGCTGACAAGACAGTAGATATAGTCCAGAGGAGGTTTGAGGAACTAGGACTATTATGTGAGGGGGGAAGGAAGATCAGTAACTTTTTCAGAGATACTTCCAGTGCCCAAGGCATGCACAACAAGAAAGCTGAGAATAGAGGAATTTAATGGATGGCTAAGAACCTGGTGTCATGCTAAAGGGTATAGGCTGTTGGGGGGTGGGGAGGGCCCTGGAAGGCCAGTAGTCTCTATGCCAAGGACAGACTACACTTGAGTGAGGAGGGAAAGAAAGTGTTGAAACAGAGGATGGAGGAGTACATAGAGGAAGTTGGGAATTTAAACTAGGATTGGGGTGGTGGCAAGTGGGCAAGAGACATACAGAGACCACAGGTTGGGAAACCATATGAGCTTAGCCCCCATAACAGTGACAAAGGACAAATGGCAAGTACTATTGGTGATGCTAGTAAAGGAGGGCAGGACGGGAGGGGGGAGGAGGGTGGAAGGTGGTTACCCTTAATGCTAGGAGCCTTGGGAGGAACACTGCAGCGTTACAGGTGCTCATGGCAGAGGGAGTGGTGGACATTGCAGCCATCACAGAAACATGGGCAACCCAATACAATGACTGGAACCTGTCTGTACCAGAGTACAGGTTATTTCATAGGAACAGGGTGATTGGGAAAGGAGGGGGGTGGCACTATATGTGAAGGAAGGACTGAAGTGTGTAAGGGAGGAAGGGGAGGAGGGTAGTATGGAGTCACTTTGGATGCAAGTCCAGGATTCCAAGAATAGGATTCTCAGGATGGGAGTGGTGTACAGACCACCCTCTGAGATGGAGGAGTTAGACAGGGAACTAGCGGGACAGATCAGGAGGACCTGCGAGAAGGATAGTGTGGTGATTGTGGGGGACATCAACATGCCAGGAGTGGACTGGAGTACCCCAACAACCAGGAATAGATGGGAGCAGTTACTGCTGGATGCCTTCCAGGACAGCTTCCTGCTGCATATGGTCAGTGAACCAACCAGGTTAGGGAATACCCTTGCCCTTATGCTGGCAAATGAGGACTTTGTGAGAGAACTTATGGTGGAAGAACCGCTGACAGGTAGTGACCACCACTCAGTATGGCTCACATTGGATATGGGCAAGGAAGGAGTAGAATTTGTCACAAGAGTGCTGAACTTCAGAAGGGCTGACTCTGGGAGGATGGGGGAATTGGTAAAAGGGTACCTGGCAAGAATTCAACCTAGTATGGGCACTAACCAGAGGTGGGAGCTCATAAAGCTGGGGATAGTGGAGGCAACCAAAACCTGCTGCAAGGCCCGGATCATGAAGGCTGGGGCTAATAAACCAAGCTGGTTGAGCAAGGAGGTCATGGAAAAGGTAAAGAGAAGAAGAGCTGCCTTTAGGAGGTACAAGAAAACAGGGAGAGGGAGGACAGGGAGGAGTACCTGACTGAATCGAAGGAGGTGACACGGGCAGTAATGGGAGCCAAGGCATCTATGGAGCTCAGGCTGGCACAAGGCATTAAGAAGGGGGAGAAGGACTTCTTTAGGTACTTCAGGGAGAAAAGGAGCTGTAAGGACCACATAGTAAGGATTAGGAAGGAGGTGGGGTTGGGTGGAAGCAGGGTGCAATAAGGCAGAAGTGCTAAATGATTACGTCTGCTTGGTATTTACTAAGGAGAAGAGGGGGATGATACCCAAGGGGGGAGGAACAGCAGAAATGGGGTGGAGGGGGTGACAGATGGGGAAATCATGGAGAGCAGAGTTCAGGAGGGTTTGAAGGCACTGAGGGTGGACAAGGCACCAGGCCCAGATGGCATCCACCCCAGGGTACTGAAGGAGCTGACAGAGGTCCTTGTGGGACCTTTGGCAGACCTATTTAATGCCTCACTACACTCAATGTGTGTACCTCGGGACTGGAGGATGGCTCATGTGGTGCCCCTCCATAAGAGTGGCCCCAAGAATGAACCGGGGAACTACAGACCGGTGAGCCTCACATCCATTGTAGATAAGCTGATGGAGACTATCCTGAAGGAGAAGCTGGTGGCCCACCTAGAGGCCAAAGGCCCACAGGACAGCAGACAGCATGGCTTCATTTGTGGCAGATCCTGCCAAACCAAGCTGGTGGAGTTCTATGACTGGGTAACTAGGCAACTGGACAGAGGCCATGCAGTGGATGTCCTGTATCTGGACTTCAGTAAGGTATTTGACTCAATGCCACATGGGAGGCTGGGAAGTAAGTTAAAAGGCACAAGGGCAGGTGCAAAGCTGGTGAGATGGGAAGAACTGGCTATAGGGAAGACAACAAAGGGTGGTGGTGGGGGGAGCTCTCACACCCAAGGGTAGTGATGAGTGGTGTTCTGCAGGTCTCGGTGTTGGGAAAAATGTTGTTTGGGATATTCATTGCAGACATATCATTGGACATCAAGAGAAAGATCAGTCTGTTTGCTGATGATACCAAGATGGGAGTGGTGGTGGATGACCTAGGGGGATGGCAGGGGTTGCAGGATGATCTGGCAAAACAAGAAACCTGGTCAGACAACTGGCAACTGAAGTTTACTGCCAAAAAAATGCAAAGTGCTGCATTTTGAGGTGAAGAATCCAAGGAGGAGTTACCAGCTGGGGGGAGTGCAGCTAGTCCAGACAGAGGAGGAGAAGGATCTGGGGGTGTTCATTACAGGGTCAATGAACACCTTGGTACAATGTAGGAAGGCAGCTGCAAAGGCCAACAAAATGCTGGGTTGAATTGCAAGGGGTATATCCTCGAGGAGGGAGGAGGTGATTCTGTCACTGTATAGGTAATTAGTTAGATCACACCTGGAGTACTGCGTGCAGTACTGGCTCCCATATCTAAAGAGGTACATTAAGTTACTGAAGGGGGTGCAGCGCAAGGTGACTAAGGTGATCAAGGGGCTGGGGGACTTATCATACAAGAGGAGGCTGAGGGAGTTGAACATGTACTAGCTGGAGGAGAAGAGGGACAGGGGGGACATGATTAAAACCTTTAAGTACATGAAAGGAATAAACAAGACAGGTATAGAGGGGCTGTTCAAAGTAAGGGAGGGGATGGACACCAGTGGTTATGATATGAGACTGGAGGGAGGAAGGTTCAGGAGAGAGATGTGGAGACACTTTTTTATAGAGAGGGTGGTAGCTGGGTGGAATGTGTTACCTGCAGAAGTGGTATCCAGTAGAACAGTGGACTGCTTCAAAAGGAGATGGGACAGGACAAGGGGGAGGGTCAATGGAGGGGAAGGGTGGAAGGGAGGGGCAGCTGCAGAATAAGGGGTGCTAACTGCACATTCGAGCAGACTTGATAGACCTCTAGGCCTTTATCTGCTGGCAAATTTCGTATGTTCATATGTTCATAAAAGTTATGCATGGCACAAAGTGACTTATGCCAATGGGAATGACACGAGAAGCATTTTCTGCCATGGGTTGCGATATGCAGAATTCTGGAAACCAGCCTGTGACATGACACAGGCTACTTGCACCAAAGTGGAACTACACCATCAGTTGCACCATAAACCCCACTGTGACATGGCGCAATGCGGTTTACCGCAGCAGCTGTACTCTGTTCTGTAAGGGTGGCTGCCCCATCTCCTAATGGGATTCTGAAACAACCACCGGAGGACATCCATCAAAGTGCATTTACACAAGCTATGAGCTGGTGTAAATGTACTTTACATCCAGTGGAGGTTGCATCAGTGTGCCCCAGTTGTAATAATAAATATGCCCTCTAGGGCTACCAGCCCCCCCAAGCCCTGATCCCCAAGAATTGAAAAAAAAAGAAGCTTTAGTGGTCTAGCACCCCCCAAGCCCCAATCCTGATACTTGAAATAATTAACCCTTATGGGCTAGTGGACCCCCCCTACAGCCCCAATCCTGAGCTCCAAATTATTACCCTGTCATTGTTTCCCAAAAAAAACAACAGATCCACAGTAGCCCTGATGGTGCAGTGGCACCCCCCACCCAGCAGTGCCAGACTACCCCTCCCCCCCCCATACCCAGCCAGCGACTGGCACAGCCCACTCTCACCACCATGACTAGCTAATGACTGAGCTTTTCCATGAGCATGTACTGTAAATAGTACATGCTCAGTGAATGACAACTGCTGTCATTTACTGAGTGCATGCTATTTACAGTACATGCTCATAGAAGAGCTCAGTTAGTGGCTGGCCATGGCCTCGTTGTGTACCCATGATTTGTATACCATCTCCTTATGATCATGTTCTGCACTGTTCCTACCTCGCTGTGTAACCATGATTTGTATAACCTGTCCTTGTTGATACTGTGCTGTACTGTACTGTTCTCCCTATGTAACAAGTTCAATTGTAATCCCTTCCATCTATGAACATTATCTGAATTGCGCTACTGTAAAGTTCAACTACTGTATGTTTACCTGCCTCCGCAGCAACCCCCACCCCGGTCGCACCATGAGACGAGCATCTTTTTGCTCAGTGTGCCTTTCCTGGTGAAACATTTTCAATAAATAAATAGTGGTGAGAGGCAGGCTGTGCCAGTTGCCAGCTAGGTAAGGGTGGGGGGAGTGGGGTCATTTGGCACTTGTGGGTGGGGTGGGGGCCATTAGACCACCAGGGCTACAGTGGATATGATTTTTGGGGAAACAATGACAGGGTAATAATTCAGGGTTCGGGGATCAGGGATTGGGGATCAGGGCTGTGGGGGGTCCACTAGCCCATAAGGGCTGATTATTTCAAATATTGGGATCAGGGCTGTGGGTGGGGTCCACTAACTCCTAAGGGCTGATTATTTCACATATTGGGATCAGGGCTGTGGGGGGGTCCACTAGCCCCTGAGGGCTGATTATTTTTCATATTGAGATCAGGGCTGTGGGGCTGGGGGGGTGCCTGTTGGAACAATAAGTCAGAATAGTAATATTTATGATGGGCATTCAGACATGCCTCAAGTCTTATACCACAGAATTTTCAAAAATTGTATAAATAATTTTAAAATTCAAATCTGATATTATTCCTGTTGTCCAGGTTTAAGATAACAGTAAAAACATCTCTGTTATACTTAGGAATATGAAAAATAAAATTTATTGACCTGTACACAAATTCTAAACATCCTTAATTAGCATAAATATACCTTGTAAACATAGTAAAAGCAATGCAAACTCAAAACAACAAAGGTTTTAGAAAAAAAAAAGAAAAGAAAAGAACAAAACAATTTTTCAGAAAATAAAGAACACAACTAAGAAATTAGCAAGGTTCAACACAATAAATGGTATTGGCTATATACTATGTTTTCAGCATGCTTTGTATTTAGCGTACCCTTCTTGCAGAAGAACTTGCAAACTCATTGCATTAGTCTCAGATTATATTTCTGTATAAAACTTGCTTTAATTCTTTATAGCATGCAAAATGTATTTATCTTTGTTTAAACTTAAGCTTAACCTATGTACCCAAGATTTTATAATTAAAAGTTAAGCTTACTTTATTACCTCCCCAGATACACCAAATAAAAATATTAAAAATTCTAATAATTAAAAGAATACTTAAACTTCTGGTTATCTGTAGGCTTGGTCTTTCCTTTTAACTTCAAAATCTTGGCAAAAATTTCTAAATCTGGATGATAAAAGTTCTGTAGTAGCTGGCTTTACTGTAGTCTTCTGTCCTTTCTCCCACTTGAACCCGAAGTCTTTGCCTTCTCTGACATCAATTCAGCAGCGCAGACTGGCTCCTCCCAGCTTTTAGATGTCACACATCATCAAGAGTCACTTGTTAGGATTTAGGTGGGAACATTGGGCAATGATACCAACAGTCCCAAAGCACAACAGCAGATTCCTTCACCATCCCAGTTGTTTGGAGAAAAGATTTTCCTTGTGGACAGCAAAGATCTTGGTAACTGGATTGTATGACTGTTTCTGTTTCAATTTATTTTCACTTGAACCTCAGGACACTGGACTCATCTTTTGTCAAGCAGCACTGGAGACTCTCTGGCTAATGAAATGAACAGTTAGTCTCTTGTCCAGCCAGGCTTTAGCAGACATTCAAAAACAGCACTTCAGTCAGGATGCCCAATATTTAAACCACACACTTCGCTCCATCCAATGTTAGAAAAAGTCCTTTTTGTAACAAGCAGTTCTTGCAGCTGGACCTCACAGCAATCTTGTGTCTGCTTGCAGGCCTGACAACAGCACTGCTGGTGAATACATCAATGGCTTATTCAAAACTGGTCCCAGACCTCCAGGCAGGCATGGCTATAGGCTTTTGGCCTAGTAAAAGTCTGAAACAACAAAATTCCTCGGTCCAACCAGCGTGGGTCCTCACACCTTCAAAAGTTTAACAATTCTGGGTTGGACTTAGCAGAATTTGGATATATCTTTCAGACTAAGAATGACATCATAGCCATTTCTGATTGGTCCATGTAGACTATGGAGATGTGGTTCTATACTCCTCCCAAGAACCACATTTTTGTATAAATCAATTTTTCCCTCTTACATCTAGAGGTATCTTCACACAAACATGAAAGTTACATGTTTTTTGTCCAGCGAGGTCTGGAGTATTTAGATACCAAATATGCTAGAGTTAATTTTAATACAAGATCCACCATATATAAAATGTTTTATAAACCCTGTTATTTTATAGATATCTTAAAAATGTTCACAGATTCTTGATCTACATTTCTTGCACTCCAAAAGGATATGTCTCTTTCTTATTTGCCATTTTCACAAAGTTTGTAAATTGAAAAACGTCTTTCTGGAGGTGAATCTCTTTGTTTGGGCTCAATGAGGCATGAAACCATGCTTCTTGCAGCTCATTGAAAAACCTGGACACAAAGTGACAGCTTTCTGCTTTCAGCCCCCAATGTAATGGTATGTATCTAGAAAGGTCTTGAGGTCAGCTTTCATATAAGACTAAACAACTTTGTTCATTTATGACAGGTTTGATACAACACTGTCCTGAAGATTGCAGAGCTTGTCTGGATGCTGCAGACTTGAAATTCATTCCTCTCATAGACCCCTAAGTTCCTTATTAGGTGTATGAATTTGGTTGTAATATGTTTTAAAACAACTTTGCTATTGGCAAAAATTTCTTTAGTCTCATCAAAGTTAATGCCCCTATTGAAAGAGAAGTCTGCTGTACCTCTTTTTTTTTCCTTCTCCCTTCACAAGCCTAGGTTGAACTAGTCTTAGTCTAGCAAGGCTTCTTATCTCTGGTTGTCAAGGATACTTACAGTAGCACCTTTGGCATCTCAGGAATGCAGAGGGTTTCTTCTCTCTAGACTTCGCACTGGCAAAGGGTTTCTTAATTGTGCTCTGTAAAAATGAAACTTAGGCCTAATGTATCATCCCCTTTAGTGTCTAGGATGTACTTGAGAGAAAAGTTGGAAGCAGATTTTCCTCTTTTTGCCTAGGCCCATTCAAGCATTATTTCCTTTTGCTTCTAGGAAACTCAAGCAGACAGTAATTTCAATTACAAGTTTAGTATGCCTCCCATACTTAAGAATTAAGCACTTATAAAGAATATACGATTGTAATTAATAATGTAAATAATAATATAATAAAAATGAAATAAAATATTTTAAAAACAAAGTTTTGGTTCCATCTCTGCAAGGACATAGACAGGATGGAGGCAGTCCAGGGTAGGGCAACTAAAATGGTGCAGGGTCTGCAATAGAAGCCATATGAAGAGAGACTAAAGGAGCTTAATATGTATACCCTTGAGGAAAGGAGGGAGAGGGGGACATGATATAAACTTTCAAGTACCTCAAGGGAATCAATAAAGTCCAAGAGGGTAGCATCTTTCAGAAAATGAGATGTGCAAGAACAAGGTGACACAATTTGAAGGTGGGGAGACGGCTCAGGGGCAATGTGAGGAAGTATTTTTTCACAGAGAGGGTGGTGGACACACGGAACGGCCTTCCTGAGGAGATTGTGGGATCAAAGACAGTGGGGGGTATTCAAGAATACATGGGACAGACATAAGGCAATTCTTGTGGGGGGCAGGAAGAAGTAGGCTGTTGGTTAACTAGGATCTGCAGCTTATCCAATAAGTCAGGAAATGGGCAGACTAGGTGGGCCAAGCAGTCCTTATCTGTCATCAAAGTCTATGTTTCTATAGTTCTATGTTGTTTCTACAGGCTGCTGGCCCATAAGGGCTTCTTTTTTTTATACTTGGGGATTGGGGCTTGGGGGGGGGTCCAATAGCCCTGTGGGACATTGACAATTTATTGTATTGGGCATCAGAGCTTGGGGACCCTTGAGCCACTCTACTGACAATGCCACAGGCTTATGTCAACCAGTGCAGGTGTGCCCTCTGTTTGGAACACTGCCTGGGTTGCCAAAAATCATGGGACTTAGCCACAGGGACCCTGCCCAAATTGGGTGCAGGGTCCCTGGCACAATGGCATTTGGCACAACTTGTGTCAGCCCTTCAAGAATTGGCCTCAAGGAGTTTTCATTTAATGCTGAGTGAGGTGGATGCTGTTGGAAAAGAAGACAGTAGTGAGCTTCTGAAAGTACTGGGGAGGGCAGTCATCATCGGCGATCCCTCAATTCAAGGGTGATCTCTACCATGGTTCACTGATTTCAGTAATCCAATCCTAGAGCCACAGATTTGTCTGCAGAACTTGCAGATGTTTCCATGTGGGAGAACTGCACGCTGGCTGGGGTTTCTTTCCCTTTCCTTCCTATGCTCTCTCTTTTCAGCTTCGAGGGCAAGGCATTTCTCTTCGAAGCAGGCCCCCGCTTGATGGAGGTTCTGGCACCATTGAGATCGGTTGGTGGCCAGCTCCTCCCAGCTCGTGATGTTCATATCTGTTTTCTTGAGATATGCCTTCAGTGTGTCTTTGTAGTGTTTCATTTGACCACCATGGATCTCTGGCCATGACTGAGCTGGGAGTATCAAATTTGTTTGGAGAGTCGAGAGTCGGGCATCCGTACACAGTGTCCAGTCCAGTGGAATTGATGTCTAAGGATCATTGCCTCAATGCTGGTGACATTGGCCTCAGCGAGAACACTGACATTAGTGTGGTGGTTTTCCCACTTGATGTGGAGGATTTTCCAGAGATATCACTGGTGGTACCTCTCCAGGCTGTTTAGATGATGTCAGTAAGTCACTCAAGTTTCACATCCATAAAGAAGGGTAGGGATGATAACCGAACTGTACACCTGGATCTTGGTGTCCTTTCATATGTCACGGTCAGTGAAGACACGCCAAAGCAGTTTCCCAAATGAGGTACTAGTGCAATGGATCCTGTACTGGATCTCATCATCAATGTTTGCTGTTAGGGAGAGGTGGCTACCGAGGTAAGAGAAGTGCTTGACCATCTCCAGGGTCTGTCCCTCAATGGTGGATTGTGGAGAGTCATTTACAAGGCCTTGAGCAGGCTGATAGAGCACCTTGGTCTTCTTCATGTTAAGTGAGAGTCCCAGACTTTGGTAAGCTTCTGCAAAGATATCTAGCACAGTCTGGATGTCGCTCCTGGTGTGTGCAAGGATGGCACAGTCATCAGCGTACTGGAGGTCAATGACGGATGCCTTGCAAACATAGGTCTTTGAATGGAGATGTCCAAAATTAAAGAGCCCTCCATCCATTCTGTATTCTATGTCAATTCCACTGGGAAGGCAGCCTTTGTTGAGGACTAGGATGACTGCTAGGAAGATAGAGAACAAGGCTGGAGTGATGACACACCCTTGCTTGACCCCGGTTTGGATGATGAACTGGTCTGTCTTTGAACCATTATGGAGAACACTGGCAGTCATCTGGTCATGCAGAAGCCCAGGACCTTGATGAATTTTGTAGGGCAGTCAAATTTGGCCAGCACCTTCCACAAGGCTTCACGACTGATGGAGTCAAACGCCTTTGTCAGGTCAATGAACGCCATGTGCAGGTCCTGATGTTGTTCCCAACACTTTTCTTGGATCTTCCTGGCAGTGAAGATCATGTCAGTTGCCCTGCTAGATGGTCTGAATCCACACTGAGATTTCAGCAGGACTTCTTTGGTGATGGGAAGGAGACGGTTCAGAAGAATACTGGCGAGGATTTTCCCTGCAGTCAAGAGTAAAGCAATGCCTCAATAATTTCCTCACACCAACTTGTCTCCCTTCTTGAAGATTGTAACAATGTTGGCATTCCTCAAGTCCTCTGGAATCTCCTCATTGTTCCAAATTCAGAGAATGACTTTGTGGAGATTTAGTACCAGTTCCTCACCCCAGTCTTGTAGACTTCAGGTAGTATGCCATCTGGTCATGCAGCTTTGTTGTTTTTGGCCAGCTTGATGGCATGTCTTACTTCTTCGATGGTAGGAGGGTTGGCAAAAGATTCTCTTTCAGGGTGTTGAAGGACAGAATTGATAGTGGCATCTGTCACAGATGACTCGCGGTTCAGAAGTGTCTCAAAATGCTCCTTCCATCTAGCTTGAATGCCTTCATTTCCCTTTAGGAGCGTCAAGCCATCTTGAGATCGGAGGGGAGTGGGACCATGGGAGCTTGGACCATAAATGGCCCTTGTAGCCTAGAAGAAGCTCCGCATGTCATGTTTGTCAATATGGAGCTGGATGTCCTTGGCCTTGTCTTGCCACCATTTGTTTTTGATGTCTCAGATCTTCCTTTGAGCTTCTGCCTTGAGCTGCTGGTATGACTCTTTCTTTTGCTAGGATGAGATGTCATCTTGCCATCTGCAGTGAGCTCTTCTTTTCCAGTTGAGCAGGTCTTGAATCTCGGTATCATTTTCATCAAACCAGTCCTGTTGATGCAGGGTGATATAGCCAATAGATTCAGCACATGCCAAGTGGATGGCAGTCTTGAACTCCTTCCAGTATCTCTCAATGTTATCATCAGCTGTGGGCATGGCAGAGAACCTTGTTTGGAGACATTGCTGGAAGTCCTCTTGAACCACTGGGTCTTGAAGGGACTTGGTGTTGAATTTCCTTTGCATTGATTTTGGCTGGCTTTGATGTTTCTGAGTGAGACTGATATTCATGACAGATCTGATGAGAAGATGGTCTATCCAGCAGTCATCGACTACTCACATGGCCCTCATGATGTAGACATCCTTTCGATCACGGGTTCTGACAATGACGTAGGCAAGGAGGTGCCAGTGCTTGGATTGAGGGTGTCTCCAAGAAATCTTATACTTGTCGCTCTGTCTAAAGATGGTGTTCGTGATGAACAGACCATGCTCCACACATTTGTTCAGGAATAGGATGCCATTGGAGTTTGTCTTTCTGCCCCCTCCTTCCTGATGATACCATTCCAGAGATCTGAATCATGCCCGACTCTGGTGCGGGGAGTGCAGTATGGTAGGCTGGAAGCAGGAGTAAAGTAATGAAATGCAGTTGCAGTTTAAAAGGGAGAAGTAGTGCTGGTGGATGGACTGGGGAAGGGATAACGTAGTCACTGTGTGGATATATGGGGTATGATGTAATCACTATGGTAATAACTTTAAGTTGCGCTTCATTCTGGTGGGTTCACTGTGTGTGTGTATATATGTATATATATATATATATATATATATATATATATATATATATATATATATATATATATAAAACTATATTTAATTATGTCTGTAATCTTAAATCTTGTATTGTTGCAGTTGAAAGTATGGTACCTTAGTTTGTAGGGTATGTTAATTCACAGTGAGATAAGACCAATACATAGAAATTGTTAATTTCTTTTATCAATAAATGTTCCCCTACTCTTGTGAAAAGTGCCTTGTATTCTTTTACTTCCACCTGCACACCCACCAGGACAGCAGTAGAGATGGGTAGAAGGGACCTTGGTTTAACGTCTCATCTGAAAGGCAGCACAGACAGCAGTACAGCATCTCTCTAGTACTGCATTTGGGTGGCAGCACTTATGGTGTGAGTCCAGTCCTGGAGTAGGATGAGATTTCCCAACCTTCTGACCCAGAGGCGGATGTGTTACCATCTAAAGCAAGTGGAAACCATGGGGCAGATCATTGCCACCATGCAAGCCAGTGACTGAGGCAGAATGATACTGGAAGTAGGAAGTAGGCAACTTGGTAACTGCCTGGTGTGTCCCCAAGGAAAACCCAAGATATTTAATGTTTAAGGCCAAAGAGAGAACACAGTTATGACATATGTAAATATTGCATTAATTAGCTACAAATGACTTCATGTGTACAGCCTGATAGACATGCTGATGGCCATTAACAATTTAGGAAGCCCCTCATATCCAAGTGCATAAACATACTTTGTACAGATATAAAGACCCTCTGATGTCACAAGAGAATCTTTGTAAAAACATTATGTGGAGTCACATTTCTGATTATATTTCATGTATTCCCAGCACTACAGATAGCTCTCCATTTTTATGGCTGAATGGGCAGAGCCCTGCCGACGTTTTGCTAGGAAGGGAGAAAAGGGACTTCGGAAGCACATGACTGGTTTCAGGCACTGTGGCCTTCCACAGTGCTGCAGTTAGTGTTGCAGCATTGTTTCTCCAGCATCCCTCCTTTCTGCAGCCACACTAGTCCCTCCTCTTGGTGGATGCACTATTTTTTGGAAATGTTCATGACACGTCAGTTCCACAGGAGACCACCATGCCCAAGATGGCCACCATGAGCTCATTGTGCATGTGCGACTACTGGTGGTAATCGTGCATGCCCACTGTTGTCATTGCAGCCATCTTGGGCATGGTGGACTCTTTCTCGTACACCTGCAACTATTGGTTACTGCGCATGCACAAGTACCACTAGTATGGTGTCAGCCGCAGCGGGAGCTCCAAATATTGTTTGACTTGGGCTCACCACTCTGAAGCAGCTGTGTTGGCTCTGACCAGAATTTGTTATCTTTGCCTGCTCTCATAGAAACATAGAATTTGTTGGCAGATAAAGATCACTTGGCCCACCCATTCTGCAAATTTATTTTCCTGCCTATACTGTCACCACAGATGCTTCTTGGTCTCTAGCACCCACTCCCCTTGATGTCCACTAATATTCCCTTGTGCCTACTATGCATGCTTGAAGTCCACCACTGTTTTTCACTCCAATACCTTCTCTGAAAGACTATTCCAGGCATTCACCACTCTTTCAGTGAAGAAGTACTTTTTCACGTCTCCTGAATTTACCCCATTCCAGCTTTTTTGCATGTCATCTTGTTTTTGTACATCTTTTACTCTGAAAAATACACCCCTCCTGTGCCTTATTTACCCAGGGAGGTAGTTATATGTCTCTATCATATCCCCTTTCTCTTTTCCAGGGTATACAGATTTGAAGTCCTTCAGTCTCTCCTTTTTGTGCAGTCCTGCACCACTGTAGTTGCCCTCCTCTGGACTGCCTCCACTTTGTCTAGGTCCTTCAAGAAATGTGGTCTCCAGAATTGTACACAATACTCCAGGTGGTGTCTCACCAGTTATCTATACAGTGGTAATGCTTCCTCCCTCCTTCTGCTGGTGATACCCCCCATGCACCCCAGCATCACACTGGCCTTACCTACTGCCTTGTCACTCTGCTTTGCCACTTTGAGGTCATCAGACATGATTATTCCCAGGTCCCTTTCCTGTTTAGTGACCCTTAATGCCTCTTCTCCCATTTTGTATTCTGCTTCTGGGTTTTCTTCCCCAAGTGCATGATTTTGCATTTCTTTGCATTGAAACCCAACTGCCATGCCCTTGACTGCTCCTCAAGTTTTCTCAAGATTATGTGCATTTTTCCACCCCAGATGGAGTGTCCACCCTATTGCAGGTTTTGCTGTCATCCCCAAAGAGACAGACCTTCCCTTCCAGCTCATCTGCAATGTCACTTTAAAGAAATGACAGAGGACTGGTCCCAATACTGAACCCTGTGCAACCCTGTTGGTCACCTTTGCTTCCCTAGAGTGAACTCTATTTACCACCACACTCTGTCATCGTTCCCTTAACCAATCTGTTACCCAGTTTACCACCTTTTGACCCACCTCTAGGCTGCCCAATTTCTTTTTGAGCCTCCTATGTAGAATGGCATTGAAAGCCTTACTGAAATCTAAGTAGGCCATGTCCATTGCCCCACTCTGACATATTTCCCAGGTCACCCAGTAAAAGAAATGCATCAGATTTGACTGACGTGACCTCTTCCCTATGAATCTATGTTGCCTTAAGTCTTGTTTCCCATTGGTTTCAAGATATTCCACAATCCTTTCTTTTAGCAGTGACTCCATTAGTTTCCCCACCACTGTTGTTAGGTGGACAGGCCTATAGTTGCCCACCTCCTACCACTTTTATGATGTGATACTTCATCTGCCCTCTTCCAGACCTCTGGAACCACTCCTCTTTCCAGAGAGTTGAAAAAAAAGGACCATTAGAGGTGCAGCCAGTATCTCCTTGAGCTCTCTCAGTGCCCTTGGTGTACCCTGTCTTGCCCCATAGTTTTGCCCACTTTCAGACTTGCAAGTCCCTTCAGGATTCTCTCCTCCACAAAAGGGATTTTTTTTTTAAATTAAGATTATTTCAGTAAGTTTCCAGTTACATCCATCAAGCAGTAGGAATGACACAGGACATTTGACATAACAACCCAACCCCCACCTCACCCCCTCACCCTCCCTATTAACAAGCCCCCCTCCCTCCCTCGCACGGAGTATGTCATTCAGTCTAGTGCTAGGAGTTAAGAATATAAGGAAACCAGAGATTATGTGTATAAGGGGGAGCCAGAGAGAGCTCAGAAAAGACAAAACCAAATTAAGAAAACCTTTTAATTCAGGTACAGGGCATAAAGTTTGTCCCATTTCTTGTTGAAGAGGAGTAACTTGTGTCAAGTGCTGGTAATCAGACATTCCGTCTGAAGGCAGAAAGAGAGTTTTTTCGACCATTCGAGATAGGAAATGGGAGCTTGATCCAGCCAGTGTTTAAGGACCAGTTTTTTAACTACCAAAGAGATGAGTACAATATGGTATCTCCTTTCTGGAACCACAATCTGTGTGTAGTCCCCTATAACACAGATTTCTGGGGTGAAGAGACCCTTCAAGCCCAGGAGGGGGTCAGCACATACTTCAATTAGATCCCATAGAAAGGAAACCCTCTCACAGGTCCAAAACATATGCAGAAGTGTGCCATCTGCTTTACCACATCTGGAACAGGTAGGAGAGGGTAGTCAACCCATCTTAGCCAATTTGGCAGGAGTGTAGTACATATTATTTAAGATATGGTATTGAGTAAGTTGCAGTCTATCCTGGGTGATGTACTTATACAAGTCCTTCCATATGTATGCTCAATTAAGGGTAGCATCTGGCATCAGGGCCTCCCAGACCTTGGAGCCAGCAGGGGGAGTAGGATTGATGGTGTCAAGAAGAAATGAGTAGAGAAGGGAGATACCATGGGGTCTAGCTGCTAGATCTTGTGTCTGAGTTAACAAGTTATCAAGGCTAGAAGCTTCCTTGATGGGACCAAAATGCTGCAGTATCAGATATCTTAACTGATAAATTTTGAAAATATGAGACTGACCCAGACAGGGATTCACCAGGATTTCTGGGGAGGAGAGAAGTGTGCCCTGGAAGTAGAAGTCAGTTGCCTTGGCCTCACCCAGCTAAGGAAGCCAGCTAGAAGAGAGCATGAATTTCCCAATTTTAATGTTTGGATTAGATAGGATAGGCTGAGCAGTGTCTTTAGGAGGCAGAATCTTGAGAGAGAGGCACTGAGCTGGGAAAAACTTTTTATAGATGTACCAATTATAGAGGTGCACAAGGGTGCCGTCAAAGATTTTCAGGGAGAAAAGAAAACAGTAGATGCCAAAAGATTAAAAAAATGAAGTAATTGAGTCTCTATTTGCTGCCAGATAGGGATATATTCCTCGTCTATTAAATTCTGAGGAGTCGACAGCCATTTACCACATCTAAAAAGATGGCTGGCCCAGTGATACAGCAAGAAATTTGGCAGTCTGAGGCTGGCCGATTCTTTAGGGAGTCCCAATATAAGACATGAATGTCTAGGGGATTTATCTAACCAGATAAATTTTGTAATGAGTGACTGGATGCATTTGAAGAAGGATAGTGGAAGCCACACATTAAGCATATTTATGGGATAAAAGAGTCTAGGTAAAACATTCATTTTAATAATATTGATCCTACCCCAAAGGGAGATGGGTAGAGCTTTCCATCGTAGCAGGTCTTGCTGTATGAGTGAGACTAAATCGTTGAGGTTTAGCTTCTTCATAAGAAAGGGATCAGTAGATAGTGAGACACCCAGATATTTGATAGATTGGGGGCCCTATCGCATACCATATTGGGTAAAATTTGCTTTGTAGGTAAAATGATTAAGGGGAAAGATTTCAGTTTTATTGCAGTTTAGCTTGTAATTAGAGTAAAACTGAACTGATCAATCACTTTCAAGGTTTCATTGAGAGAGGTGGAGGGGTGAGAAAAGTGTAGGAGAATATAGTCAGCATATACCAAAAGAGACAAAACTGATTTTCTGACCAGTATGCCTAGTATGTTGGGAGATGCTTTGAGTTGTCTGATTAGGGGCTCCAGGTATAGGTTGAAAAGAAAGGGGGACGGGGGCAACCCTGGTGGGTACCTGTATGAAGAGAAAAATGGGAAGAGAAAACTCCATTGCAGTATATCTTGGCTGATGGGAAGAATATATTACCTGAATCCATTTAAAAAATATGGAGAGGAAACTCATTTTTTGTAGGATTAGCTGTAGAATAGTCCAATCAACCCTATCAAAGGCGTTTTTGGCATCAAGGAAAATTAGGGCCATAGGAGTAGGAAAGGACTTAGCAATTTGAAAAATGTGACTCAGTTTATGTAGACGATCTGCTGAGGATCTGCCTGGGACAAATCCAACCTGTTCTGGGCTGAGCAAGGACCACACTTTCTGTATTCCCGTAGAGAGAATTTTAGTGAGAATTTTGATGTCATAGTTTAATAAGAAAATGGGACAATAGCTGGCTGGTTGAGAAGAGGGTTTTTTTCAGGTTTAAGGAGAAGTACTATAGTTGCTTTTAGGAGCAAGGGGTCCAAAGAATCAGCCATAAACATAAATTGAAAGGGATGGAGTAGGAGAGGGGACAATTCCTTAATGAAGAGTTTGTGGAAGTTAGAGGGAAAACCATCTGACCCTGGCGCTTTGTCCAGTGCTAAACTACTGATGGCCACAACCACCTCCGACAAAGAGATAGGAGATGAGAGGAGAGCTTGGTAGTTGTCCAAGAGCTGGGGAAGTGGAATAGCTTCTAAGTATGTTGACATCTCATCAGGGCATGGAGATGAGGTGCGCTGACTATAGAGGGTGTGGTAAAAGGTTTCAAAGACTGATGCTATGTCTCTTGGAAGAGTTTTAACGGTACCATCTGGAGTCAAGATAGAAGTGACAATTTTAGAGCTTTCTAGTTTTCTCTTACAAAGAGCAAGCAACTGCCCTGCTTTTTCCCCTTGTTCAATATATTTGGACTGAGTTTTTAAAATGGCGTACTCCACCTTCTCACACAGAAGGTCGAAGTTTTGTCCTGAAGGGACAAAAGAGTAGTTAAGGAGTCTGGGGAACAAGAGAGAGAGAGAGATATTGTTCAAGAGATCATATTTGATTAAGCAAGGAGATAGTTTCTGACTCACAGAATTTTTTCCATTTAGAGAAGAGAGACAAATTGAGTTCACCATGCAGGAAACATTTCAAGGCACACATTTGTGATCAACTCTGGGAACTGAATTTTGGTTAGACTCAGCATAGAACTGGATAAGAGATTTTATTTTGGAGATGATGAAATCGTCTTTGAGAAGTTGAGTATTTAGCTTCCAGATCATGTCCCATTGAAGATCCATAGAGTAAGTAAGTAGAAGCCAGGCTGCAGCATGATCTGAGAAAAGAATGGGTTCAAGGCCCACATTAAACAAACCAGGTAACAGAGATAGACTGGTGAGAATGTAGTCCAACCTGGATGAGGTATGATGGACCATAGAGTAATAGGAATAGGTTCTTCTGGATGAATTAAGAATTTGCCATGGATCACAGAGACCGAGCGAATCCATAAAATCACCTAGGGCTCTTTGAGCAGGAGATAGAGGTCTAAGAGATTAGTTGAAGTGGTTAGGGTCCTGTGTAGGAGGTATATTCCAGTCACCCCCTACAATTAAGGGAGATAGAATACAAGGGCCAGCGATCCACTAGGTCCATAGGAAGCCAGATCCCCCTCCCCAATGGACCATAAACGGCACCAAAATCACCTCCTGTTGGTCTAGGAGGTCTTTGACAAAGACATACCTTCCCAGTGGGTCAGAGAAGACTTGGTCCACCTGGAAGGAAATACTGTGATATATTGGGATTGCAATACCCCTTCTTGAGGTTGAGCCTCCAGAAGCGAACACCTGGTTGATGCACTGTCTACATAACCAAATAGCTTCTTGAGTGAGAAGATGAGTTTCTTGGAGAAAAATGATACGGGTTTGGAGTAGTGAGAGGTGCTTGAGAATCTGGTATCTTTTGAGGAGCTCTCTAGCTCCCCTAACAATTCAAGTTAACATTTTAATAATGTTATTAGCCATAGTCATAATGGCCAGTACATATAGAGCCAGCAACATGCGTTATTAGACATACTCCACCCCCATCCCCATCCCACCCAACAGCAATCCATTAGTAACAACCAATATTTTAAGATAGTTATTAAGCATTGATAAGAAAAAGGACCACAGTAGTTTGCAACAAGGTCATTTTGTTGTATGTCCAACTAGATAGTGTGAGTGGAACCCCCTCCCTCACTTCATCCCCCCTAACCACCCCCTGCCCTAGTAAACCAGGACCCTAGAGGTAAGGTTAAGCTGGTCATATAACCCTCCAATCCAGACACTTGCATTAAGATATCAAAATAGCTAAAATTCTGCAGTAGTAACCTTCTAACCTTAACCCCTCCCCATAACTATATACATCAGCCCTCTCAATTGCCCAGGTCCTCAGTGAACAGTATATACAATAATAAGGGAGGTGCTTTAACCCCAAGACCCTATAGAACCTTTCTCCATCCTGAGATGGTATTATAATTAAGCAGACATCAGGAAACACGGGGCAAACGGAAAGAGGTAATATGTGACTAATTGACCTGTGTTGGATCAGTCCCTCCATGATTTCCTAGGTGCTGCTTGCAGACCACTGTATTGTAAAGGGTGTAAAACAAACTGGAGAAGGCTTAGGGTCACCCCCTTCCCACTAGCCAGTGCATGAAGATAGTCAGCCCACAGGAACTACAATCATCCCAAGGAACCCCACCTCCAACCACCCACCCACCTAACATCAATCGCTAACCCACTAAGGGGATATTCCATATTATCAAGAAAGGCCCATGGTAGGCCAACATATAAGCAAATCAGCTTGCGGTCGCTGATCTAGCTGACTGCACCGGTGTTCACCCATTGTGCAAGATGGATCCGAATGAGAACTGAGGAGAGTGCGAAGGAGAAGTAATGTAGGAGAGAAGGATAAAAAATAACAAGATGGGAGGGGGAAGTTCTGAAATATGATTGAGGCAAGCAGAGGTGTAAATTAGAGAAATAAGGTGCAGGGGTAGAGGGTGGTGCCAGTAAAGAGCAGACCAGAGTAAATAAATTAAGTGAAAGGTCAACTCATCCTCAGCAAGTGGATGAATAGCAGCACAGCTCAGATCTACACCAGTTAACAAGGGAACATCATTCACTGCAGGGTCAACAACCATGGGATCCAAATGAAATAATGTACCACATTCAGAATTAAAGACCCTAGTTCACAAACAAAAGCCATACAGGTAGAAAAGAAGAACAAGGAAGGCAAAATAACTCAGCTGTGTCCCAGGGAGTTCGGCATTATGATGCAGTTCAAATTGGTTCTGGTGGGAACAGAAACACAGTGAGACCAGATCCACCTGAAACTTGCCCCCCCCCTTGAAACTCATACTTGAGTCCAATGTTCCCTACTCTTGCATACTTGAGTCCAATGTTCCCTACTCTTGGGGTTCGTGTAAACAGTCCAGAGTGGTCCCCAGATTATTAACAAAGGGCCCCAGTCCCCCCTGCCGAAATCTAGTCCAGGATAACACTGGTTGACACCAGAATGGTGTCCATCCGTACAGCAAGGAGGGTAGAAAAATTCAACCACGGGTGGGAAGCTGCAAAGGCATCTCCAAGACAACCAGGTCCAAGGGAGGCAGTAAAAGGGGAAAAGAAGAAGCATACCAGGTACTCTCATTTAATCTTCTCCAAGGTGAAGAAACTGGAGATGATATTCCAGGGGTGTTCAAGTGGCTTTGAACAGATTGGGTACGATGTTGGATAGTTCTTGAGAGGCTTGCTCAGGAGTATCAAACGAGGGCCAGGTGCCAGCAATTAGAGGCTGTAGGCGATCTGGATAAGCCATTCTAAATTTAAAGCCAGCAGCAATTAGCTTACTCGCTATCGGATGGAAGGCTGCTCTTTTTTGTCTGGTTTCCAGTGGTAGGTCTTGGGTGATACAGATGTGTTTCCCCTCTCATAGAATCACTTGTAGTTCTCTTGTTTTAGCCAGCATGTTTGTTTTTCTAAGTAGCTTAGCAACTTGACAATAATAGATCTGGGAGGTGAGTGTTCAGGAGATCGAGGACAGAGGGAGTGATGAGCCCTCTCTGAGCTGGTAGACAGGACTGTGTGGAGAGGGGCTTACCACTTTAGTCAGCAACTTTTGTAGGAAAATAATCGTGGAAGTCCCTTCCTCAGCCTCAGGTATACCGAATATCAAGATATTATTCCTGCAGCTGCGACCCTCCAGATCTTCATTTTTCAGCAGTAATTTAGAAACTTGTTGTCTTAGCCTGGTGATCTCCGGATCTGTTCTGTCTCGCAAGCCCTCTAGTGATGTGGTGCAGGCCCCCGTGTCACTGATTATGCAGCCCAAATCCCCCATATCTGACCTGAGGGATTTTAACTCAGCAGAGATGTCTGCAAGGGTCTCTTTAAATGGCATCAATTCTTGTAAGAAACTATCCTCTGTCAGAGGTACAGCAGAGGACTAAGGTCCAGGTTGTTTGGAGGATTGTATAGCTTGTGCCCTAGATTTTTTTGCAGACTTTTCAGGAGTTGCTGGAGGAGTATGGCAGAGTGGGGCCTGCTTCATATCTGTTTCCATTGCAGCAATTAAATGCCAATGTTGATGTCCAGAGGACTCACCCAGTGACAGCAAACAAGTAGCAACCACGTTGAGTGGTTATTTTGCTCAAAAAGTTCAATTTGATAGCTAAATTAGTTAGATGGGTGAGCAGAGAAGTAGGAGCTCCTGAGATGAGCTGCTATGGTGCTGCAGACATCACGTAATCTTATAAAAGGGACTTATTGCACACACACACCTAGTGTCTCTATATCTTTTATGTGGCCCCTCCCCTTCCCATTCCTCTGTGAAGACTCAACAAAAGTATTTGCTCAAGATATCAGCTTTTTCCTGATCCTCCTCTCCATAGTCTCCACCTGCCCTTCTTAAGCTCACAATTCCTCCCCTAGTCTTCCTCTTTTCACATATGTACCAACAAAATGTTTTGTCCCCTTTAGTTACTCCTTGGGCTATTTTTTCCTCAGTTTGTACCTTTGTACTCTTTTATTTTATTTATTTATTAAGTTCTCAGATTACATAACCTTTAAACCAAAGGTTCTTTTGCAAAGGTCCCACATCAATCATAGCAACAGAAGACAAAATAACACAGGATCCAAATTAGGTACAACAAAAAAGTAGGCTGCAAGGGATGAATTGCAATTCCATTGTACAGGATGAGAAGATAAGTGCCAATCAAATGAAGAATTGCAGGCAGCCAGGGAGGCTTTGTTAAGTGAGAGAGTGGGAGTAAGGTCAGGGAGAGTGGGGTGGAGATGAGAGAAGGGGGAGAAAGGGAGAGGGGAGGAGGCTGGTTAGGTAAGGTGGAAAAGGGGAAATAGGGGGAGGAGGTAGGAGGGTAGGTGTGGAATTTATTTATTTATTTGTTTAAACATATCGGAATTTACAACCTTTGAGTCAGAGACTCTTTTACAAAGGCTCCACATCAGAGTATTACAGAGTACAGATACAGACTGGACAACAGGTCAACAAATGGTAAACAGTGCATGCAAAGGTGCAATAAAGTAAACTATCAGTATACACAGCACAACATTTTCAGACATAGATACTAGGCAAACACTATACTACATCAATTGTTATTAGTGCTAGACAGAGTTGTATATTGACAGGGTGATGCAAGGAGGGGGGACGTACTAGTGGGAACAAGAACATTTGTTGGAGGTAAAAAGGTGATTCCGGAGATTAAGCTTAAAAGGGCCTACTTTAGAGAGGTCATGTGTTGGAGGGGGGAGATCATTAAGCCAGTAGGGAGCTCTAAACTTGAAGGTGCATTGGGCTCAGGAGGTACAGCAGAGAGGAACTCTAAAGACTGGGCTAGACATACCTCTAGTGCGGTGTGGGTTTACCTGCCTCCCTCTGCTTCTCTTGATACATCTCCCTGTGTGTCTTTTAATACCTCCTGAAGGCCATCCTTTTCGCCTCTTAACCTTTTCAGTCACTTTCTTCGAGAACCGTAGCTGTCCCTTTTCCTTTTGTTTTTACCCATGGCCTTTGCATGGATGTTTATTGTCTTTACTATGCCTTCCCTTATCTTAGCCTGTGTTTCTCCACCCCACCCAGCTACCCCCCCTTTTTAGGTCATCCCTGAGGCATGAATTAACCTGTTTTGTTTTAAATCTTCCCTCCTGAAGTCCAGGACCTTCATCCTTGTGAAGTTCACTTCCACCACTGTCCTTATGTTGAACAATACTGTCACTGGACCTCAGGTGACCTCCTACCTTGATATCTGCAACACTGTCCATGTTAGTGAGTACCAGATCTAGTACTGCCCCATCATGAGTGGTCTTCCTGAGTAGTTGCCTGAGAAATGCCCCCTGGAGGGAGTCCAGGATATCCCTGCTTCTAGCTGAAGCTGTGGCAGGGAGGCTCCAATCTACATCCAGCTAATTGAAATACCCCAGCAGCAGCCCCACCCCTTTACCTGCAATTGTGCCAATGGCTTCTACCAGTGCCTTATCTAAATTCTCCCCATGTTGGAGGTCTGTAGATCATGACAGTGTAAACAGTGACTTCATTTCCTGTTTCCAGAGTGAACCACAGTACATCCATCCCCTCAATTTCCTTGGGATTCATTGTGCCTCTGTCATTTTTCTACCCTCCCTTACTTACAGCACCCCTCCTTCGTTCCCACCCTATTTTTCCTGAACAGAGTATATCCTGGTAGGGCTGTGTTCCAGTTATGGTTTCCTGAGCACCACTACACAGTAATGGCCACAATATTCAGGTCTGCCTCTGTCATGATGGCCCCTATGTCCAGAATTTGATTTCCTAAACTTCTTGCATTTGCCAGCATGGCCTGCCACAATTTATTATCACTCTGCCTGCTACCCCTTCTGACTCCTTTTTTTTCTTGCTGCTTTGCTTTCCTTTTTACATCTTGTGTTCCTGTCTCCTTTCAGTTGCACCACTCTGCTTTTCTCTTTATTTTGCACCTTGAGGGATTTGCCTCACCTCAAGTCTTTCCTTCTCTCAGCTACAGACTATGGGGGAGAGCAGTTTATGCATCCTTGATTTCTCCACAACCACTCCTCAGCTAGTTTAAATGTTCCTCAAAGTAACGGTTCCATGTGATAATGGCGATCGCGCAAAGGCGATCGCCGTTAGGGAGAGCGTACATCGCCGAAAATCAATTTTGGTGATGAACACCCCCAGCACACAGCAAAAGGGTGCTGGGGACTTAGATTTTAGGTTGTTATGTGGGGAGCTGTGCCCCCCAACTCCCCCCTCCTAAAGGATTCTCAACTCCGGGGGTGCATGTTGGGGGGGTAGAAATTTTTAAATAAAATAAAAAATTGGGTCCAGGAGCACAAAAATGTAGGTGTGCCCAGACCTGAACCCAGAACCCTCACAGCTCTAGGCTATCACCCACCCACCATGCTATGAGGCCAGCTCAGCAGCCTCACACCAAAAATGCCAGACCAACCCTCCCTCCGTTCCGTCGTGCTCACTCCCACCACGTGTACACATATATTGACATCCTGTCGCTATATGCACAAACCTCCTCCATCCGGTCACCCTTCCTCATTGGCAGCCCTGTTGACATGCGTCGGGATTGAGTCACCATTTTTTTTTATATTATACTTTATTGAATTTTCACAAAAAGATAACACATTACAATACATGTTATTACATCATTAGCATTTTACATTTTGCATTGAAAGTTGTCCAACCCTACAACTCATCCCTTTACCCTTTAAAAACCCTCATCTCCCCATAAATCCCCACTTTTCTACCTCTGGAATATCACGTTCTAATAACCCCCCCCCCAATTATCACCCTTATCTCCTCCCTTGTTCAGGGGCTACATATCAAATAGCTATTTAAACCTTGTTTAGGACATTATACAGTACATCAATTCACCTTGGACTTAATATCCTTCCCTACATCATGGAGAGTTGACATATTAACGACCAACGTTTTTTTTAACCTTCCAGCCACAAATACTGTAAATTGATCTGACCTCTTTTTCAATTTGTTTAGACAGTGAAATTATGATGCTACCAGCTGTTCAGCATAAAAAGCCGTATGAACTTCTTGTACCCATTCTCTGAAGGGTGGAGCTATGTTATTAGACCAATATCTCATAATAAGAAGTAGCATAACTGTCTAGATGAGAGTAAAGTATTATCTGTAAGTTTGAGTTGATATGGCTGAAAGGTTACCCAACACACATGTTTCTATATTAAAATTACATTTTCCCTGGAACAATGGATCCGAAAAAAATGTTATTTGCTGCCAAAGATTTTGCATTATGAGGCAAGACCATACCATATGCTTTAATATACCCAGTTCTTTATGACATCTTGGGCACAATCCATCATGATCTTTGCCTATTAATTTAAGTTTTGTTGGAGTATAGTACAGGTTATGTAATGTATTAAATCTAATAAGTCTCAATCTATCCTGCTTTATGAACTTATAGTTATTCCTCCAAATTTGTTCCCATAATGGGGATTCATATGGGATATCCACTGCATGTTTCCAGTAGAATGCTGTCGAGGGGGATTTCAGCCAGAATTTATCCGAAAAATATTTATGTATTTCAGACGTAGCTCTAGGTTGAGTAGCTAATTACACTAATGGCGCTAAAAATTCTTCAGTTTGGGAAGACCAAGGTAGGGGTCCTAGACTAGACTGGATACAATTTTTAATTTGCAAATATTTGAAGATAGACATAGTCCTTACACAAAGATTTTCTTGAATTACTTTAGGAGTGTCTATTTTATTGTTTGAAATTAGTCTTGACAAAGATATCTCTTTGAAGTCCTCCCAAAAGGAGGGGGAAAGAGGCTTGTTTCCTATTTGTAAGTTCCAATTATAGCATAATAGCTGTCCTAAATCTTGTCTGTGGTCAATTCTATACAAGGAGCACAGTTGAGTATGCACATTCACTGCCCATGCTATGGGGCCATCATGCCAGGATTTAGGGAGTTTTTTATAGTGTGTGTAAAGTAGTGCTTTTGTCACTGACTGATGCTCAAGGGCCAAAGTTCTTTCTATTTTAAGCCATGTAAGCTGTGGCATTGAGGCCTCGTGCAATGACTGCCAAAGAAGATACTTACAACTTTGGAATGCTAGATAATAGAGAAATAAATGCGGAATGCCCAGACCTCCTTTTTCCTTTGCAGCTGTTAGTTTGCGTTTTGCCCATCTGGGTCTTTTGTTTTTCCACAAGAAAGCTGTCCATAAAGATTCTACTTTTTTGAACCATGAACTAGGAAGGGGAATGTTGATCATAGAAAGGGGGCACATTAGTCTGGGAAAGATCACCATCTTAATTAAATTTACCCTTCCCCACAAGGATAAAGGTAAACCTTGCCACCTCCTTAGATCTTGTTGCATCTGATTAATCACTGGGTCAATATTTAAAGCTTTCAATGTACTGGTATATGAAGCAATTTCAATTCCAAGAAATATAATTGATTTAGAATTCCATCTCAGACCTGCCTCCTCCACATCTCTCCTCGTGCAACAAGATGATACAGGCAGAATAGTAGTTTTGCTATAGTTCAGTTTATACCCTGAGATTACACTGAAGTGCTCTATTAATTTCATTATCTCTTTTAAAGAAATCTGCCAAGAAGAGATGTGTAGAAGGATGTCGACCGTGAACATGGATAATTTGTAATCATTCTCCCCTATTGTTATCCCTTTTATAGCTTTTGTGTTATTAATTTTTCTAGATAGAAGTTCTATATAGAAATTAAAGAGCATAGGAGACAAGGGGCATCCTTGTCTAGTTCCTCTTGTTAATCCAAAACTGTTAGAGATGGCCCAGCTACAGGAAATCCTCGCTGAAGGGAATGTATATAACATTTTAGCCCATTGTGTATATTCTGGGGGCAACCCATATATTGGTACTATGTCAAATAAGTATTCCCAGCTAACCCTGTCAAATGTTTTTTCTGCATCAAGGGATATCAAGACTTTATCAGTGTTGATATCCTGGAGGCAGAAAGCAAATATTTTTCTGAAATGATCACTTGAATGTCTTCCTGCAACAAACCCTACCAGTTCTGGTCCAATAAGGTTAGTCCATACTTTCTTGAGATGCTGGGCTAATATACTAGCTAATAACTTGATATCTATATTTAATAATGATATTGGTCTATAATTTTCTGGCCTAGTTAAATCTTTTCCTGGTTTAGGTAACACCACGATCTTAGCTTCAAATAATGATCGCTCTCTGATAGGGCAAGAATATAGATAGTTGTATAGAGCTTCCAAATAAGGAGCCAGTTCTTCTTTAAAAGTTTTATAAAATAATGAAGAATAACCATCGATTCCCGGGGCTTTGTCTAATGGTAGCCTATCTATTGTCATTCTAATTTCCTGTAAAGTGACCTCTCCTTTTAAATCTAGTTGCTGTGCTGGTGTAAGGTTTGGAATATCTAAGTCGTATAGAAAACTTTCTAGATACTGTTGATATTTAGAGTCAGTAGATGGGGCTGTATATAAATCTTTATAATAGCTTCTAAAAATATTGACTATGCCTTCCAGGTCTGAAGTTATTTTTCCAGTGTTATTATCTTGCAAATTAGGTACCCATGTAGCCTTTTTTAGTTTTTTTGTTCTTTGAGTGAGCAATTTTCCTGATTTTTCCCCTTGTCCTATATATGTTGCTTTCCATTTTGCTGTTGATTTTGATGTAAGGTTTAAGGAATAAGCTGCATATTTAGCTCTTAATGAATGAAGTTCTTCCCACATAAGTTCATCCGATGTTAGAGAGAGCTGATTTTCTAAATCCCTTATTCTAGTTAGCCACTCCTCCACCTACTTAGAATATTTATGTTTCCTGTACGTAGCAAGTCTAATAAGTTCCCCACTCCATACAGTTTTCATAGCACCCCACAAAATGTCTTTTGCTATCATTGATTCCTGGTTAAGGTTCCATGAATCTTTAATAAATTCCTTCATGTGTTTGACTATTTCCTCCTCAGCTAAGAGTTGGTTGTTTAAATACCAGGACTTCGAGATTTTTTGATAATTCATAAATCTTATTTTCAGCCCTATTGGAGAATGGTCCGACAAGACTCTAGGATGAATGTCTACCTCTTCAACCCCCTGTAAGGTGGCCCTGCTGAGGAGGAAATAGTCTATATAGGAGAATACCTTGTAGGGTGGGAAATAGTAAGTGTAATCTATCACCTGAGGATGGTGTACTCTCCATGGATCAAGCAAACCTGAATCAGCCAACAGCTCTTTTAACACCCTCTGTGCAGGAGACAATGTAGCTCTCTTACTGTAGGATCTATCCAAGTCATTAGATTGAACTAAATTCCAATCCCGCCCCCAACAAACAAGGAATGTTAGGAGTTGAGGCAATGATGGTGTCTAAAGGGGGGAAGTGGGCGAGTCCACATTAGGGCCATATATTGAGCCCAACAATAGCTCCACTCCGTCTAATTTCCCCTGGATGAAAATGTATCTCCCTCTCAGGTTCAAGTTAGGATTTAGTTTCCTAAAATGGTACTTTTTTTTAGTAAGGATAGCTATTCCCCCTCGTCTAGTACTTTTACCCACACCAAATACTTGACCAACCCAGAGTTTCCGTAAGTTTGCCAGCTGTGGAGTAGTAATATGAGTCTCCTGCAACATGACTATATGTGGATGGTATCTATTTAAATGTCTCAAGACTGTGTACTTTTTGGAATTGTCCTTGCCTCCTTTAATGTTCCATGACATTATGTTCCAACTCCCCATAAGGTTTCTGATACTTTAGCCTTCTTTAACCATGTCCTCTCCATCCAGGTTTGCCCCTTTTGTTTGGTTTTACTTAAATAGTTCTGTCTCACTCTCCCCCATCTCTACTATCTATACCCTTAGCGAACTTCCTTCCCCCTTCTCTACCTTTCCCACTCCCCTCTTTCCAGGCCAATTGCCTACTCCCCTTCGTTTTGGCCTCTATACCCTCATGGTGCAGCTCCACAATATCATGCCAACTTTCTAAATATAAACAGTTACAGAAAAAAACAAAAAACAAGCAAAATCCACCTTTCATAATATTACTTTTTCTAATTTCTTCACCCCTTTATATTTGAACTGAGGGGCACAATAATTCAGCTGAAATAACTTTGACTCCCTCCTGATTTTTTAGCACACAAGAAATCCTCTAATCTAGATAATATAACTATTGTCAAATAAGCACATTGTTCCATTCTCCTGACATAAGAAGTTCTTTTTAGGAGAACTAAGGTAGTTTAAAATTAAAAATTTCCACAGAATCATAATTGGTCTTCTTATAAACTATTAAATAAAGTACATTCGAGCTAGAGTCTTAAATAACAAAAGTCATCTGAATGTTTTAGGAAGAGTCTATGAAGATTGTCTCGTCTTGTATTATCGGAAATGTGACGCTAGATGGCGCTCTCAGTCCTTCTCTTAAAATGGAGTTTAGCCATCGTTTCACCTTCCCATCTCTTCAAATACAAAGCAAGAGGAAAAAAATATGCATTTCTGCCCTTAAACAAAGTCATATCTTGAGAAACCGACTCAGTTCCTAAACAGTTGAGTTCAAGCTCGAATCCTGGCCATACCTTGTGAAATAAACAGGATGAGTTTCTCTGAATCCACCAAGCATTTGATAGGTGCCTACATTTTCATTTCCTGTTGCCTCCTCGATGGAGAATCAGGTTTTTTTACCGAACAGCTCAGGGAGTTTCAGCTTGAGATCAGCAAGTGCTTGTGTTGCAGAATCATACCTTTGCATACCATTGGGGAAGACCACTTCCAGTCGTGCAGGGAATAACATCCTATGCTTCACCTTCACTGCCCACAGCTTAGATTGAATGGCGCTATATGCAGCTCTGTCTTGACGCACTTTATATGTTAGATCAGGCACCAGACATAAGTTTGCACCTTCCCATGTTATCTTATTAGTGTTTTTGGCCACTTTTAGTATGTGGTCTCTAAATAATTCAGGACTTTAAATATGATCGGATGGGGTGGCTGATCGACAGCAGGTTTAGGTCTGATTGCTCTATGTGCCCGTTCCACCATGTATGTCAGGCCGTTAGGTGATGGGCCTGCAATGCGAGAGCATCATTTTTGAATGGAGCTTATTGTATTTGACCCTTCACCATCTTCTGGAAGCCCTAGTAATACTAGATTATTGCACCTGGATCTTCCTTTGAGATCGTCTACTTTGTCTTCCATTCTTTTACTACTGTCTTTTGGGATAGATTTTCTTTTTCCATCTTTTTTAGTCTGTCCTCAGTAGAAGAAATGTGCTATTCTGCATCAGACATCCTGATAGTGATACCGGATAGAGATGTCTTCCAATCTCTAAATTCTGCAATTAGGTCAAACAGTGCAGTTTTAATCATGGAGACGTCTTCATGTAGCTGAACTGTTGCGAGTGAATCTGTATTATCTACTGGTGATGAACTTCTTCGCAGCCTTTTGGCCTCCAGACCACATTTTGATTTTCTTCTTCGGTGATGCTGCGAATCGATTCTTTTGGCGAGTCCATGGCAGCTGGTCTCTGTGGTCTCTAAATCAGGTTTCCTTGTATAAAATGACTTCAAGGAGGCTGAGTTTGGGAGGAGATTGTGGCTTTTAAGGCATACAGTCGTGGAGCTGCAAGAGTACAATGCTTACTCCCTTGAGGGCATCACGTAACTCAGAGTCACCATTATAAAAACTGCTCAATTGCTGATGCCTATGTCAGAGGCTACTAAAGTAACATTTAAACCATCCACCAAAGACTGCAGTCTCCTTTCTAGAAGGATGCAGGCCATCACCCCTTCAAAGGCCCTTATCCCTCTAGGTGGGTCCCCAGTCCCTAAAGTTGCTAAACCCCTCCTCTCAACACCATTCCTTTAACCATGAGTAAAAGTGATTGGTGTGGCGATCTCTAACCTCCCCCCTGCCATAGATAGTACTTCAGTGAAAGTCATTGAGCATACTACCTGCCTAAGATCCCTCCCCAGCTCCTTAAAATTCCTCTGTATAGTTCCAGCCCTGTCCCTAGCTAGGTTATTAGTCCCCAGGTGAATAATGACATCCAGCACCCCCTCCTACCCCTTGCCCCAGTAATCCTTATTATCAGTCATCTACCTCTCTGAGCTGAGGCACCAGGTAGGCACCTCACCTCCCTCTTTCCTACCTTTCCTGCTCACAAATCTACCTTTATGATGACTGAGTTTTCCACCATAAGTTACTTCCTCTTCTTCTGCTGGAGTCCTTTTCCTCCCACCTTGGAGTCTCCCCTTAGGAAGACCCTCACATCCTTCCTGGCCACTACCACGGGTGCTTCCTCCCAGCAGTCCTGTTCCACCACAGCAGCAAAAGTGTTCCGTAGTGGCACCAACAGAGGAATGTGCCCCTGACCCACCACCCCCACCCTCTCAGAGGCCACCACAGTCCAGCCATCCCTCCTCCTTGACACCCTCTGTGACAATGGTTTTAGACTGGGTGGTCCCTGGATGGGTGAAAAGGTCCCCGGAAACCTAACCAACTCAGACCAGAGTCTAGAGACCTCTACCCTTAGCCCAGATAGGTGCATGATGATTAAGCAGCACCTGAGTCTCCAGAAGGTCTGTCTGAAATCTACATCCAGCAGATTGAAGTCCCCCACCAGCAGCAGCCCCCCTTTTCCTGCTATTGTGCCAATGACTTCTACCAGTGCTTTATTTAAATTCTTCCCTTGTCTTGGAGATCTGTAGATCATGACAGTGTGAAATGTGGCTCAGTTTTCTGTCTCCAGAATGATCCACAGTACCTCCAACCCCTCCATTCCCCTGGGATTCACTATGAGTCTGTCATTTTGCTACTCTCCCTTATATACAGAACCTCCACTTTCCTTCCCACCCTATTTTTCCTCAGCAGAGTACAGTATATCCTGGTATGGTTATGTCCCTGTTGCAGTTTCCTGTCCCCCACTACTCAGTAATGGCTATGATATCCAAGTCTGCCTCCATCATGATGGCCTTTAGGTTCAGAATTTTATTTCCTAAACTTCTTGCATTTGCCAACATGGCCTTTTGTATTTTGATACCACTCTGCCTGCTATCCCCTCTGTCTCCTTTTTTTACTTCTGTCTTTTCACCTTTCTTTTTACAGGTTGTATCCCCATCTCCTTTCAGTTCACCCACTATGCTTTTCTCTTTATTTTGCATCCTGGGGGATTTGCCTCCCCTTGAGTCTTCTCTTCTCTCCACTACAGTCTGTTGGGGGGGCAGTTTATGCCTCCTTGATTTCTCCCACCACTACCCCTCAGCTAGTTTCAATGTTCCTCAAAATAACATTTAAACTGTCCACTGAGGACTGCAATTCCTGTTCTAGAAGGATACAGACCACCACCCCATATAGGCCCTTATCCCACCAGGTGGGTCCCAAGTCCCCAAGGTAGCCAAACCCCTCCTCTCAACACCATTCCTCTTCATGTGAGTTGGAGCTCCTGGTGTGGAGATCTCTAACCTCCCCCCGCCATAGACAGCAAAAGCCACTGATCGCACTACCTGCCTAAGATTCCTCTCCAACTCCTTAAAATTCCCCAGAACAATTCCAACCCCATCCCTAGCTAGGTCATTATTCCCCAGGTAGATAATGACATTCAGCTCCCCAACCCCCCACCCTAGTTATCCTTAGGATCTGCTTTCCATCCCTCTGAACAGAAGCACTAGATAGGCACCTCACCTCCTTCTTTCTCACCTTTCCTGCTTCCAAACCTACCCCTCAGATAATTGAGTTCCATGCCAGAAGTTGCTTCCTCCTCTGCTGGGTTCCTTTTCATCCCACCTTGGGGTCTTCCCATGGGAAGACTCCCACATCCTCCCTGGCGACTACCACAGGTGTTTCCTCCCACAGTCCTGTTCCACCAGAGCAGTAAAAGAGTTCTGGAGTGGCACCAGCAGAGGAATGTGCCCCTGATCCACCACCCTACCCTTCCAGAGCCCATCACAGTCCAGCCATTCCTCCTCCTTGGCACCCTCTGGGACAATTTTAGACACAGTGGCCCTTGGGTGGGAGAAGAGGTCCCCCAAATCCTAGTCAACTTGGACTGGAGTCTAGAGACCTCCTCTCTCAGCCCAGATTTGTGCATGCAGATGAGGCAGCACCTGAGACTCCAGAAGGTCTGTTTGAAAACTGCTGCTCCACAGCCACTGCACTGCACCACTCACAACAATCCTGTTCCTACACTCACTATGCTACAGGAAAGGACTCCATACGCTTACTCTAGATAGAGTATTTATAATTTTTCCTTTATTTGTTTTGCTTAACTCTTTTGTTACTTAATCCTATAGAGGGTGTTTTAAGTTTTCCCCTTTTACTTCTTTACCTTCCTTAACCCATATACTTTTTCTCTTTCCTTATACTTCTGGATTTTGTTTTATAACCCTGCCTCAGATAGACTGCTTCCTACTTTCATTTCTCCTAGTGATTATGTTAACTTAGCCCTTCCCCTTTTCTATAATTATTTCCATACTACTCTTCCTTAAATATAAAGTTCAGAAACATAAAATTACTTTCCATTATACTTAAATTAAACTATTGTGCAGTTAAGGGTGTAACAATAGGGGTGCAGTGTCTCCTGCTGATACCAGACCATGCTGTCACTCCCAGTGTGTTGCCCTTAAATTACAGCCCTTTAGCTCAAGGACCACAGTGGAGGACTACTACGCCATAGCCTACAAATACTATTAGGTGTCCATGCCTCCTTTACACATGCTTGCTTCCTGTTGAAGTCCAAGTATAACTGGTTGGGGAGCAACATTTTGCATGCAATTTCATATATGTTACACAAGATTTTGCAATGCACAATGCAAATATATTGTCATAGTAGCAGCCTTTAGAAGCATGTCACTGTCAGATGGAGGCAGTATAGAGCAGTGGTTTAAGGTTCTGAGCTGCAAATCTGGAGACCTGGGTTTGAATCCCACAGCCCCCACTTGCATACTGTGTGACCCTGAGCAAGTCACTTAACTTCCCTGTGCTCCCAGGCTGCACCTGTAAACAAGCTTTCAGCTTAGTATTTCTCACCTGGTTAAACAATTGGGAAAAAAAAAGATCCAAGGCAGATCAGGCTACAGGAGGCTCAACAGTGACAGGCCAATGATCAGCTAGGCTGATAATGACATTGTTCTGTTGGTTGATGGTTAGAAACTCTGTGTGGTTGAAAGGAGGTGGCTGTGCCTATAGTAACTGAATTTTTTTATCTACAAAATGCCACCCAGCAACCAGCTGAGTGGTATCATTATCAGCCTGTTTGGACTTTTCCAGCACATTTCCCACTGAGTACATGCTTCATGTAATAACAGCCCCCCAAGGTAGTGTGCCCTCAACCCCCTTAAAATGTGCAGACATGCGGTACCCACCCCTGGTGCCACCAAAAATCTGTGTGACTGGCTCGAACACATTATCAATTACCCCTCCTCCATGCCAAGACTCGCCATGATCAGCATCATTAATGTGACCCTCCCACACCAAGAAAGTGCACCTCAAACCCCCTTAAAATATGCAGCCACTGGGGTGCCCACTGTCAGTACTGCCAAACATCAGTGACACTGAGGTGCCCAGTCCCCACTGTCACCCTTGCTGTAAGGATAAAGCAGTCCCTCATAGCCTTGTTTTTGTAATCTTACCCTGAAAAGCAGTAAACCATCCATTGATGTCTTTTAATGCCAAACCCAACCCCTGCCCTGCCACCCACCCCACCCTAACAAACCACTCAGCACCCACCACCCCACAGACCCCCACACCCTCACTCCCCTCGAAATGGTCCACTACCACTCTGCTACAAAACACATCCTTCTCCTTCAGTGCTGGCTGGGAACTGAAGAAACAAGGCAAATGCAGTCAATGTATTTTCAATGTGTTTTGGACTTTTACTCAGAAATTTATCATTAATATTTTACACCAGGTTTTCAACATTGCTTATTATAGACCCCACATCATGAACAAGATAGGGGAAATTTTTCAGATACTGCTTTAAATGTGATTTCACAGTCACTCCTTGAAATCAACTTTCAGGCAGGTATTGGACATTTTTCACTGATCAGGTTCATGAGCAGGGGTTATAAGAAGACTTGAACAATTGGTGAACAAATATGATAGAATGACCAAGTTGTGAGTAGACACTGAAATACTTCAATGCTAACTCATAACTGCACCACGTTTCAATAGTTTTTCACCAACCTATCAACATGGCCTTTTTGGGACCCAACAACATGAACAACTTAAGTGAAATTTTTCAAATCTCCCCAAACGGCAATTTCACAGTCACTCCATAAAATCACCTTTCAGGCAGGATTTGAAAAATTTCACCTACCAGCCAAATTAAGTGTGGTTATAAAAAAGACTAGGTTCAAAATGTGGGACAAAATCTTAAAAAACACCAAATTAAGGTGTCTTGAAAATTTTCAGCATTCACTCACAACTTTAATAATTTTCAATATTTTGAGCCCACATTTTGGATCTATTATTTACTAACACAGAGCAACGAATTAGCAATTTACACATTTGGGATCCACTTGGGACCAGTGAACATTCATCTATTCTTTTTGAAATTCGACAGTTTAAAACTACACAGAGGAAGTTATTCTGTACAAAAAATTATAATAAAGCAAATTTTTCTAAAATCAATGAATACTTACAAAACATAAACTGGGAATCTAATCTTCTTAATTGTACAACACAACAAGCTTGGGACTTTTTTAAAAACATTGTACATTATTTGGAAAATACCTTTATTCCATCTAAGAAGAAATGTAATAATAAAGGAAAAATTCCCCCTTGGTTCAACAAGCAATTAAAAATCAGATTAAAATAAAAATTAAACTTTTTAGGAAACTTAAGAATAGTTCTGTTCCATTTAAAACTACTCTATTACATAAATACAGACTATCTGTGAAAAACTTAAAAAATTCTATTAAAATGGCAAAAAATAAGCTAGAATTTAAACTAGCTCACACAAAAGACTGTCACAAATCTCTTTTCTCCTATATAAATAGTAAAAAAGGTGTATCAAGGACCATTGGTCCCATTATAACCAATGGCTCTTCTCTATCTGATATAGAAACCTCGTATCTCTTTAATAAGTACTTTTGTTCCATCTTCTCTCAAAAATCACCTATTAGTACATTTAAAATTCACCACGTAGATTATCATAGGGTCCACCCAACTGACATTATACAGGCTATCAAAAAACTAAAAAAAATACTAGTCCGGGCCCGGACGGTATTCATCCATGGTTTCTGATCGAAACCTCTATAAATATTTCTATACCTTTGTCAATTATCTTCAACAAATCCTTACAAGAAAGTATTGTACCAAATGATTGGCGTTCAGCAATAGTTACTCCAATATTTAAAAAAGGCAATAGAGGTTCAGTGCAAAATTATCGTCCAATTAGCCTGACCTCAGTGGCTGGTAAATTAATGGAATGAGTAATGAAGTCTCTAATAGATCAAGATTGTAAAAATTTAGGAATTTATGATTCAAATCAGCTTGGGTTTACTCCCAAGTACTCCTGCACCTCCAATCTGATATCTTTTTACAATAATATAAGTACTCTACTAGATGTGGGTATCCCCACTGATGTAATTCTTTTAGACTTTAGTAGAGCTTTCGATAAAGTGTCACATGAAAAACTCATTACTAAAATGCACAATCTAGGTTTATCACCTGATATTGTCAACTGGACTTTAAACTGGTTGACAATTCATTCTCAGAGAGTCAGAATTAATGATATCTTGTCTGATTCGGGTAGTGTGACAAGTGGTGTACCACAGGGGACCAACATTGTTTTATCTCTTTATCAGTGATTTACAAACAGTCCAAATAACTTCGTGGTTAAATTTGCAGACGATACTAAATTGGGGGGCAAGGTTAATAATCAAGAAAATATTTATGCATTAAAGAAGGATTTGTAAAAATTAACACTTTGGGCAAATGAAAATCATATTCAGTTTAATCAAGACAAACGTTTAGTAGTGCATTTCGGTGTAAATAATTCAAAAACGATATATTATATAAACGGACTACCACTTCACTCATCAAATTGTGAAAAAGATTTAGGGATATATGTTAATAATAAACTTACATCAAATGATCACTGTGTTAGAACTGCTTGCATTACCAACAGACTTTTGAGGCAAATAAAACGCACTTTTGTTAATTGCACTGAACAATGCCTTATTCCATTGTATAGGGCATACATTATTCATTCATTCATTCATTCTTTATTTATATAAGGCTCTTTTCTTATAACTAAAGCACCTGTACAAATACATAAAACAATAAATAATTAAACAACATTAAAACTATCATAAATCATTAAAAGCTCTGCTAAAAAGATATGTTTTCAAAGCTCCTTTAAAGCTTTGGACAGTCGGGCAATTTCGCACCTGATGAGGTAGAGAATTCCACAGGGTCGGGCCATAAAACTAAACGATCTTGCCCCTGAAGTTTTTAAATGGACCCTGGGGATCTCTAGCAATCCCTCATCAGTGGGTCGGAGAGAGCGGGGAGGACAGTAGGGACAAAGGAGCTCTTTCAGGTAAGTAGGTCCCTGATCGTGTAGGGCTTTATAGGTCAGCAAACCGACCTTGAAGGTGATTCACCAAAAAATGGGCAGCCAGTGCAGTCCGCGGAGCACAGGCGTTATATGACTAGACCTAGAAGATCCAGTCAACAGCCTGGTTGCCGCATTCTGCACCAGCTGCAAACAGCAAAGTTCAACCCCCGATAGCCCCAGGTAAAGGGCATTGCAATAGTCAAGGCGGGAGGTAATGAAAGAGTGGACTAACATTGGAAGATCCTCTGGAGGAACCAGGTGCTTCAACCGGGCGATGTTCCTCAGGTGGTAAAAGAAAGTTTTGACCACTGCTGACACCTGAGATTTAAAAGTTAGACAGTCGTCAAATACAACGCCCAGATTCCGCACCTGGTCTGAGGTCATCAGCTGGACACCCCCAAGCCATAAGCCCGAGGGCGATCCTACCAACAAACTCGCCTCACAACGACCCTTGTCCACAACCAACACCTCAGTTTTTTCAGAGTTCAACCACAGCCAACTCCCATTCATCCAGTCTTGGATCTCAGCAAGACAGTTGTTAAATACCGAAATGGCAGCATCCTGGCCAGGCACAAAAGACATATACAGCTGGGTATCATCTGCATAGCAATGAAAACCCAGACCGTATCATCTCCTAATGGCAGTATATACACTGCAAACAACATGGGCACCAAAATGGAACCCTGCAGTACCCCGCAGGATAGGGAGACTGATGCCAAAGAAAAAATTCCCTACACTACCCTCTGAATCCTACCCTCGAGGTAAGATCGAAACCACCTGAGGACCGTATCAGACAGTCCACAGATAGACCGCAAATGCTCCAATAGCACACCATGGTCAACAGTGTCAAATGCTGCAGAGAGATCAAGAAGTACCAAATGGAACAGGTCCCACGATCTCTCGCTATTAGGAGGTCATTTACAACCTGAACAAGTGCTGTCTCGTACTATGCCTTTTCCTAAATCCAGACTGGAGGGAAACATAGACATTGTTGTTGGTCAGATGATCATCCAGCTGCGCTGCAACCACCTTCTCAATAACTTTACCCACAAAGGGTAAGTTAGAGACAGGCCTGTAATTTGCTGGACAATCCGGGTCCAAGGAGGGCTTCTTCAGAAGAAGCTTAACTACAGCCTCCTTAAGAGGATCTGGGAAGATTCCCCTCTCCAAGGACCTCCAGACTATCGCAGCCAGGACTGGGCTGATTTTATCCACACAGTCCACTAAAAGAGACGTGGGGCCAGGGTCCAAATTACAGTTGGTCAGATGTAGCGATTGGATGATCATCACAATGTCATTGATTGTGGGGAGGCTGAAGTCACACCATGCAAACTGGGTGTCCAACATCTCCTGCTGACCATCACAACTCCTATTGGAGAGGGTCAAGCAGACATCAGATCTGATTTTGGCAATCTTATCTGCAAAGAAGAGAGCAAACTCCTCACACCGTTCTTGTGAAAAGGCTCTTCCGGGCTGAAGATAGGCTGGATTGCACAGTCTGTCCATGGTCCGAAAGAGCTGAGCCGGTCTATTCTGTGCAGCCGCAATCTCTCTGGACAGGAATTCTGCCTTCTTATGAGAGATTGTGGATTGATAGACCACATAGTGGTTCATCAAACTAAGTTTGTCATCATCCAGACCAGACCTCCGCCAGCACCTCTCCAACCTTCGTCCAACTCTCCTCAACTCCCTCACGGTCTCATCGAACCAAGGACACCTGGGACGAAGAGTGAGAGGACAAACATGAACAGGAGCAATGGAGTCCAGAGCCCCTGCCACCACCTTATTATAGGCTCGCACCAGGTCTCCCGGATCCAAGCAATCTATTGGTAGGCCCGATAGGTCCAGCACCGCCCTCAGATCATCCAGGGAAACACTCCTTAATGGGCGGTACCGGACCATTTCCATAGGAGCTGACCTATTAGGGGTGGCCTCAAAACTGAACCCAATGGAGTGATGGTCCGACCATCTGACCGGTTTCACCACCAAGTCAGATATCCCCATCCCCAGAAGGAACACCAAGTCCAGTGAGTGCCCACCAATATGGGTCGAGGAGGAAATAACCTGTGTGAAGCCCAGTGAAATCATCAACTGGAGGAAGTCTTGACCAAAATGTGAGAGTTCATCATCAACCCAGGCATTGAAATCCCCCAGAACCAACCATCTGGGGGACCCCAATGTCAGGTCGACAATGAAGTCTGCAACTTCCTGCAGGAAAACATTCTCGCCACCTGGTGGACGGTATACAAGAAGTATCCTGCACCCCACACCCTGCCTAAGATGCACCTAAAGGACCCGTGACTCCCACTGGTACCTCCACTAGGCCCAGTTCTGTTCTAAAACAGATGGCAACACCCCCGCCCCTACGATCCAACTTCGGGCGGTGTATCACCGAGTACCCGGCTGGAACTGCTGCTGCCAAAACTGGTCCAGCATTTTCATCCAGCCAGGTCTCAGTGATGCACGCCAGGTCAGATGATCTAACAAAATCAGCTATAATAGCCATTTTACATTAGACCGTATCTAGACTATGGCTCCCCTTTCTGGAATCCAAACCAAAAAAAAGACATAGAAATTCTTGAACAGGTTCAAAGGAGAGTAACTAGAATGATTCCAAGATTAACAAACTTGGATTATCAGAACAGATTAAAAGCTACTTGTCTCTTCTCTCTTCAAACTAGAAGATTACGAGGTGATATGCTTATGGATTTTAATTTAATAAATTCACCAGATCTAATGGAAAAATGTGGTCTAGCACTCTTCAAAAGGAGACATGTTCCGAGACTGCATAATAAACAGCTTGAAGTAAAAACTTATAAAACCAGCAAAAGGGGAAACTATTTTCCAATAAGAGCATCCATTATATGGAACACCTTTCCACAAGAATTGGTAGAGGCAACTAGTGCCACTGTCTTTAAAAACAAATTAGATGTTTGGTTGAAGGATAATAGATAAATAATGTCCCACATAGTGTGGGGAACAGTCTCAATGGGCTCTGGCCTTCTTCTGTTCTTTCATACCAAGTAATACCAAGTAAGTAATACATTTTCAGCATAGCCATTTTTTCACATCACTTCAAGAACTTGACAGGTGTCATTTTTCAGCTCCTGCCTAAAATGTGTTTTCGCACTTGTCACTTGAAATGACATTTCAGTCAGTATTTTATGAATGATACCTGTCATGTTCAGAAGGAGGAGTCATAAAAAGACTATGTTAGAAATGTGGGGTCAAAATGGCAAAAAAAAGTTATGAAGGAAATGCTGTGTGCGGGACCAGTCACTTGCCCAGTAGGTAGCTTGTGTTCCTGTGCTGGTGACTTGAGTTGAAATCACCGGCATGAAGGGGATGAGCTCAGGGAGCCAGCTGGGCAGCACAAGGATTGGGTCCAGCACTGTTGTGTGCCACCACTCTGAATTAATTACTCATGTCATTAAACATGACCACCACTCACAATTTCTAAAACATCTCTTCTCTTGAGCATACCTGTTCAATGTACATGCTAGATTTATACTCTGGATGCAGTAGGATGATGTTACCACATATATGTAATGGTGAATACCATAGACTAGTGACAATATATTTCATTCTTAAATAGCGCCATGGCACTATGATGGGAACTTCAAAAACATTCAAAATCCTGTATCTTGCTTCAAAAATGAAAATATGTAAGACAAACATCACTACTCACTGACTCCACTGCAAACTCTCTCTCTTACTACACTATTCCACCTTTATCATTCTCTATAGCACAACCAAACCCTGCATGACACAACACACAACATGCAAGCAAACATTCAGCATTGACAAATGCTTGTTCATTGTAACTACATGTATGTACATTAATGTGAAAATGAGGTCACTGTGTCTGTGATAGGGCCAGTTTACTCTGTCTTACAGGAATTGGCAGAAAGTGGCCACAACAATGCTCCCCATAATGGTGCTGGATATGGGACTGTAGTGCTGTAGTCAAAATAAAAGATGTACTGAAGTAAAACACAAAATGGTTAATATAAAGGGGACTTTCTTCATTTTGACCCTAAGTTTGTTGCAGCAGCATGCTTCAGCAGCATGCATCCATATTTGCTATCCTTTGCCATCCTTTGCTATCTGCAACTTGTTCTACCAGCATGGCCACCTGCAGACCCCACCCCCTTTTCTGTACTCGGTTTCTCTCCTCTACTTCTCTATCTATCTTTCTGTATTTCTTGTAGTTCCCTATGGTGTGTGGTACCAGGTATAGCAATTAGAAAAATAACAATAATAAAATATATCACATGCTGAAAATTTCTGAAAAGAAAGTACTGAAATGTATATGGAGTCACAAGAGTGACTGTTGTGAAGTCTCAGTTTGGTTTCTCTGTCTCTCTCTGTCAGCACACAGCTTCAATTAAATATAAATGTTTGAAAACTACTGGCATAATGTGAATGTCAATCAAATAATGAAGGAATTAATAAAGAAAGAAAGTACAGAAATAAAGTGCAATATGACAATATGGGGAGAAGGGAGCAACAACAAATTAAATATATATATATATATATATTACTGTATTACAGTGGCATGGTCGCACCACTATATTTAGGGTTAAGAAGGCACTTCTATGTTAAAGTCAACATTTTGGGCATTAATAACTTTGGACCCATTTAACAGATTTGCCTGAAATTTAATATGCACAGTGGGGCATCATGGATCTCTTGATTTGCCAAATTTTGTTTTGGTTGGACTTACGGTCTTTGCATGTGAAAACACTGAAAAATGCAAAATTATCAAGTTTTGGAGGCAGTTTTGGGGATTTTATCCATGGCCCTGCACAGCCATCATGTGGCATGCTGCTCTGTGAGATGGTTTCTCTGAAAGAGCTTGGCTGCCCGAACATGCCACTTTTCATTTGGTGAAAATATATTGAGGCATTCAAAAGTTATGCACCTTTTAAGTTCCCATTATAAGTCAATGGGAAAATTTATATGGTTGATTTGCAAACAAAGAATGGGGTTCTGGCCATCTGGTCCTGCCTGGTGGTTAAAGAATTTGCAGCCTCACAGTTCAAGAATCTTTGTCCCCAAGAATTCTTTAACTGCAAGGTCCGCCATCATGTTTTTGCTTTTCTGACCTTAAAAATTCAAATATCTCACCTCAGGGATCACTCCTGAAGTAAATGTTGGATGGATTTTACTCAGGGGGCCTCGTTCTATCAAGCCATGCCTTTGGTTTGATGTAAAATGGTCCAAAAATAGAGTTATCAGGTTTTACATTCTTTGATTGCGGCTGGCTAACAATCTTTGATCACTAGCCTGTAAATTCTTTGATTGCGAGCTTCTTTGACCACGATCTTGCATCGCAAGGTAAAAATACATTTTTCTCAGCTCAGGGGTGGCCTAAGGACACAAATGATTGTGGGTTCTGTTCAGGGGGCTTTATTCTATCAAGGCATGGCGGTGGACAGTGGTTTTATTCAATTCTGCCTAAAAGTCCAGTTTCAACATTTTTTATTCTTTGATCAGAAGCGGGCAATTTCTTTGATTGCGAGCCTACAAATTCTTTGATCATGAGATTCTTTGATCATGATCCTGCATCGCGAGTGAGGGAGGAGATGGCCCTTTTAAAAATTCAATTTTCTCAGCCCGGGGTGGCCTAGGAACACAAATGAGGGTGGGTTTTCCTCAGGGGACTTCGTTCTATTGAAGCATTGTGGTGGTTCCATCTAATTATGCCTAAAACTTGAGTTTCAGCATTTTTTATATTTTGATCATGAGCCTACAAATTTTTTGATCGCGGGCCTGCAAATTCTTTGATCATGAGATTCTTTGATCATGATCGAGCATCGAAAGTGAAGGACAAGATGGCCCTTTTAAAACTTGAATTTTCTCAGCTCAGGGTTGACCTAGGAACACAAATGAGGGTGGGTTTTGCTCAGGGGGCTTCGTTCTATCAAGGCATGGTGGTGGTTCCATCTAATTCTGCCTAAAACTTGAGTTACTGCATTTTTTATTCTTTGATCGTGAGCCTGAAAATGTTTTGCTCGTGAGCCTGCAAATTATTTGATCGCGAGATTCTTTAATTGCCATCTTTGATTGCGAGATAGGGACAAGATGGCCACATTTTATAATGCATTAGATAGGGCAATTTCACCAATCTTTAAGTTTAAATATCACGGAAATGGTTTGGTCTTTTTATTTGAAATTAGGAGGGTGTTCTTGGCATGTCCTGTAGATGTGAATTACAGTGCTTATGTGTTGGAGAAAAAATTTTTTGTGAAGATATTCTGTGACGCAATTTACGTGTTGTGGACAGTGTTTTGCATTGTGCTGGTGGCTTGAAATTGATGGGGTACCTAGCCTTAGTGTCATGGATGTAGTTTTCAGTTGTTGTGCTGTAAAATGTTAACAGGTGCAGAATTCTGCAACTCTGATAAATGAAAATGTCAAACATTAACATGTTATATCTCGGACATGGTTTGATCTTTTGCATTGAAATTTGGAAGGTGTTCTCGGCATGTCCTGTAGATGTGAATTACAGTGTTTATGTGTTGGAGAATATTTCTTTTGCGGAGATATTGTGTGATGCAATTTACTTGTTGTGGACAGTGCTTTGCATTGTGCTGGTGGGTTGAAATTGATAGGGTACATAGCCTTAGTGTCATGGATATAGTTTTCAGTCATTGTGCCTGTAAAATATTAACAGGTGTGGAATTCTGCATCTCTGATGAATGAAAATCTCTAACTTTTATATGTTATATCTCAGACACAGTTTTGTGTTTTACATTGAAATTTGAAGGGTGTTGATGGTACACACACATTTACAAGTTGGTGGGAGTGCAGGGCCTGAAGGGCCCATGTCCCACCAACTTGTGCAAGTTGTTACTTTTCTATTCTTTCTCAAAAAGTAAGGAAATTCTATGCAAAAATTGCGTTAATGCATCATTTAGGGTTAAAGCACAAAAAGTCAGGAAATGAGAAATCTTTAGGGTTGCCCTCCACCCCGAACCACAATCATCCCAAGATTGACAAATGGCAGGAGTGCCATTGCGGTCGTGAGGCCTAAATGTCACCCCATTTTTTTGCTATCTCTTGTCAATATGATTACACATGGAATAGGGTGACATTTAGGGCTCACAACTCCAATGACACACCCCATCATTTGTCAATCTTGGGGTGACTGGTGGGTCCGGGTGGAGGGGCAACCTTAAAGATTTTTCATTTCCTGACTTTTTGTGCTTTAACCCTAAATGATGCATTAATGCAGTTTTTTGCATAATAGATATATATATATATATATATATATATATATATATGCACATATATAATATATGTACATAAAATTTCACTTTGTCCCTCATAGTTTGCCCAAATTCCCAAATTAATGTTCTTATTTTTTCTTTTGTTTGTATTGTTCAAAACAGTGTTGTAGTACTCATTTTTTATGGCTGCAGGGGGAAGAGCCCTACAGATGTCCTTCTATAACTTGGGGGAAAAGGGCACTTCAGACTCCTTCCAAAGCACAATTAAGAGTTGAACCACGATCCTTCCACTACCTGAAATCACTATGCTGTCAGTGGAGTGTAAACAGTACAGGCAGCTTGTTTTGGTCTGGCAGAACACCTAAACCCTTTTTTTACACATTTTTATCTAAACAATACCTTGTTGGCAGGGGTGCACTGCTCTTATACTTCTTGAAGACTTCAATGATGTTTTTTTATGTAGTTCTCCAGTCAGCACTCTTAAATCAGCAATTGAACAGTCTTGAAGCACATCTGTAAGGAACTTTGTTTTATCACTCTGCTGAATTCCTTTAGAGGAGCACAAGGTGATTTGAGATCAGGTTTTGGTTTGTGGTAGTGGGGTCACTGGGCTGGGATAAGCAGACAGTCATTGTGATGAGCCTCCAACTGAGTAAAACAGGCAGTCTGATTTTTTACTAAATATGTTTGCTAAGTTAAAGCTACTTTCCCTATTAAGGTAAGTAGAGATCATGTAACCCTCTGTCCAGGTTTTGTATTGACAATCCTGTGGAATAATTTGGGTGGTTACACTTTATTTGCATTTGTAAGGAGTTTATTTGAAAATGCTGCTTGACTGATAATAAAGTGGCAGTTTTATTGGTGCCTGTGTCTAATGGCTATCTTCCCTCTGAGGCTTGAAAGGTACTATAAGTAAGTCTCCTCTATTTAGTACTGTATAATCAAACATGTAAACAGTAAGGTAGAGTAACTATGATGTTGAACTGGGATTACACTTAGCTGATACCTGCTCTATGGTGGTGCCAAAGTATGCACTTGTGATAGCACAGACCCTGGAGTTGAATTCTCTGCTTTGACTTGTTATATTGTCTGCTGTGTATCTACAGGTCTTCTGTGATATTTTTATGTTTTTATTAAATTAAGCATCTGTCTGACATGGTAATGCTATGTATGTTTTGCTGTCCAAACAAACAAGTATAGGTCAGTGCCAAACATGCTTGCTTTCATGTTGTTACACGTTAGAAGAACAGTATCTTGATGGTATAGGCAGGCCTTTCTTACCCCCCATGAGCCATTGTTTCATGGACTTTGGGTTCCACTGCCTATGGAGTATAGGCCCCCGTATTCAGAGCTGCTCATGTGTAATCTGTGGCAGTTTGCACACAGCCTGCATGGGGAGCAATATTCAGACAATTAGCTTACTGCAATGGGAGCATGCAAACTGTTTAAATATGGGGTCATGTCGGTAGAGTGCATAGTGACTTTTCACTATGCTGACACAGGCCAGGACTGAATATGGCTGAAAGGAGTGCAATGGAGGTAGCGCAGATCAAATGGGATTGTGGCAGGGCTCCTGTAGGCCATATTTAGCCCTAACATGCTTATGACCTCTTTGGGCATGGAAGATGCTTTGGCCCATTTGCATGCCCATTAACATGTGTGCATGGCCCCTCCTTCTGTAGCTGTCTTACATATTCCTTGTGGTCTAGTGGTCTCCCCACCCCACCCCCATTCACCTGTCCTGTGGCTGTCTCAAATATTCCTAGTGGCCTAGTGGTTCCTGTACCCCCTGATTGACTGTACTGTAACTGTCTTGAATATTCTTGATAGTCTAGTGGTCTTTCATCCCCTGATCACCTGTCCTGTAGCTGTCCTGAACATTCATGGTGGCGTAGAGGTTTCTGCACCCCCAGTCGACCATCCTGTAGCTGTCTTGAATATTCCTGGTAGTCTAGTGGTCTCCACCCCCCCAGATGAGCATCTGGTCCTCTATCAACCTGCCTGCTCAGGATCCTCTTCCTCGCAACCCTCCCCTTGGCTCAAGTTACCTAAGCCAAAGTACAGCAATGGTGATAGCGATCTACACAGCCCTTTGCTCACCACCTTGGCTGACCACCATCTGATTGCCAGGGAGTGATCATGAGTTCAGTAGATGCAGGAGTTTGTACAATACTTGCGATTGCTCAGAGACCATCAGATTGAAACCAGATGAGGTGGTGAGCAGAGAGCTGTGCAAGTCATCACTATTGCTGCAGTTTGTATTATGTGACCAGGGCTGGGGGGTGCCTGAGAGGGTGAGTTGGGAGGGGTTCAGATGCCCTTACATGGGGGACCATTTGATTACCAGGAATATACCAGACAGCTACAAGATGAGTGATCTGGATGCTTTTACAATGTATTTTCCCAGGACAGATCTGCTCATATGCAACATCTGCTTTTCAGTTGGGTTCTGCTCTAGGGTCCTGTATTTACAGTTTTGCAGTATATTTACTCAGGGTAGCCCAGATGAATTGTGATATCTTTTTTGCTGTGGGTTTCTGTTTGACGCAGTTCTTACCTGTATTTACCCAGGATAGCACAGCAGAGATGCAATATCTATTTTTTTCAGTGGGGTCCTCCTTTTACCCATTTTTATAATACATTTACCCAGGATAGCCCAAGTGAGAAGTGATTTCTCATTGTCAATGGGGTGCAGCTTTTACTATGTATTTTTTCCAGGACAGAGCAGTATAATGGACTTATTTATTTGATTAGCTTATTTAGTGTGGTGATGCAGTAGTGCATGTTTAAATGTCTTCTTCATGAAGAACTAGTAACCTAATAACCTGGCAGTGATAAATTTGCTCTCGTCTTGAAGTTGGTGCTTTTTGTTCATGTGAAAGATAGATCTGCAATCTAGAGAATGTCCTGCAGAAATCATCTAACCCAGCGAGCGGCTAGCTTTACCTGTCTGACTGGAGGTGTGGCTAGTACTATGCAGAGTGCGAGAGGGGAGCAGCTGACTAGTCGTGCCATATGAGCCGGTGAGGGATTAATTCTCACAAGCTGGGAGTCTGGACTTGGCTGGGGCTGAGTGAATTAGACAGTCGGTGCCAACAAAACAATATGAATTAATAACCAGCATAACTTTATCATAAAAGGAACAGTGTGGTAAGTGTGCTATTTTGTATTAATAATTTTGTTTGTATTGAATGGCCTTATGTGATGGTGAGGGACTGAGCTGGGCTGTGTCCAGTGACTCAAGTGATCTCTTTTTCCCCCAAGCTTGCCCCTTGCCACCAGCCTCCCATCCCCCAGCTGTGAGTGAGCATGGAACCCATGAAGTGAAGTCCACGTGCATCTTATGGTGGATGGCAATTCTTCAGCATTAAAGCCTGTGCTGCATTTGGATAAGGCATTAGGTCATATGTGTTTTTTGGCTTTGGTGTCTGGGATTACATCTGAGTGGGTGTCTAGGGTGGGATGAGTCTACCACTGGCATTGCCCCTGCCTTTGCCATGTGATTGGGCTGTGTACATGCCATGGGATGTGCTTGGCATTGGGTCATCATCTGTTACAGTTGGCTGTGCACCCCTGCATGTTGGCTGTTGTGTGGGTGATGCTGGAGTGTTTGATGGTGTTGTGGTTCTGGTGTATGACATTTGGGGGTTGGCTGCCATGTACTGGATATGAATGGGAAACATCATCCTGTTGTAGAGCAGTGATAATTATGGTCATGCCATTGTCCAAGGTCTCACACAGATTGTAGAACCCTTGCTGCATGTCAAGTCTGTGGGCTGTGATGTCATTGTATATGCCCTGTATTTCATGCAGTTGTCCCTGCTGAGTCTCAACCTCCCTGCTCCATCTGTCTCAGTTCAGGGTACATGCAGATAAAGCATTCATGACCTGTTATACATCCTGTGTTAATGTTGGGCCTTGAGGGACCCTCCAGTGGGTTCTGTGTATCAGTTCCATTCTCTGGCATGGATGGTCTGTGTACATGTCTGCTGTGTGACAGACACATGCATCTCCAGGCTGGTGTTTTGTGTACCCTTCTCACTGCATTGTATGTCTGAATGTGTGGTGCACTGTTAGGGAGGAGGGCAGAGTCTTCTGTTCAGGACCAATGGGCTTGCAGTACATACTGTAGTACTACACAACTTTGTGAGTGAATGACTTAACTCACAAAATTATGAATGAATGGTACAGTATGCACTGCACCAATGTGCTTGCAGCAGATATGTGTGGACTGGGGATCCTGTGTGGGTGGTATTTTATTGTTTCACCATGATTGGCAGTACAATATGGGAGGGGGGAACCACTAGACCACCAGGGACATATGTGGGTGCTTGTGCATAGTGTTCTGGGGTGGGTAGCTACCCACGGCTGGAAGCTGCTGTGTTGCGCACTGCAATACAGCAGCATGCCTGTGGGTGGTGGGCACTTGAGCCTTTTTGTACGGGGTCAGCTTTGAGTCCAAGTATGTGGCACATCTCTGGGTTATGCCTGCAGATGGGCCGCAAATCCCGGGCTGAATATTGGGATGTGCCACCTATGCATGGGCATGCCCCCTGGAGTTGTGCCACATACATTATCTTTGCGCCTCGGCACATTGGGAATTGCTCTGCTCAATTCACCCTTTTGAATATTGCTCCAGAGTGCAGTTATGGGGTTGTGCTGGTGCAGCTCAGTTGTGCCAGGTGCAATCCCTTTCAATATCTAACCCTTGGTGTCTAATACACTAAAACATGGGGCATAAGAGGGTGGTGGACCCTTGGAATGCACTGCCTGGTGAGCTGGTTCAGAGATCCACAGTGGAGGGCTTCAAGAGAGGGTGGGACAGACACAGAAAGTGGATGTATCAGATGATGGCCTGGCCCACGGGGGTGGGGATGGATGATAGGGGTTTCTGGAACACAAGGGGGAGAGGACCTTGGCACCCAACTAGGGATCTGAGGTTCGAGCAGACTCGATAGACCGTAAGGCCTAATCTGCTGGCAATTAGTATGTAATACCTCTGAAAGCTACATAAATGTAATCTGATTACTGAAGCTGTTTGTTGAAATGTTGTAAACAGAGACCCAGACATATTTGTACATTGTATCACTCCCTAGTCAGGCCTCATGTTGAGCATGGTGTTTAGTGGTCTCCATATCTGAGAAGGGATGTTTATAGATGCTCAAGGAAGTACAGAAGAAATAAACTAGACTAGTATGTGGGATGAGGGATTTAAACTACACAAACAGATAGAGGGATCGTAACCAGTTGCAAAGAAAAGTATAAGGGTGCACTTAATTTTAGTATTTAAGGCAAAAACAATAGTGCCTTATTACGCTGTTAAAACCCTAAATTCAAAGCAGATGAGCAAAGGACCAGGAGACACACTTTGCAGGTTTGGAGTGAGCTGTTTAAAACTAATTCATATGGAAATTTCTTTATACAAGAGATGGTGGCAATGTGGAACACTTTGCCTGTAGCTGTGATCGATTATAATACAATCAAAGCATTCAAAACCAAAATAAATAAGTTCATTAAATCTACAGACAACTGCTGAGTAGCAGGGGACAATCATGAAGGGCTAAGACCGCTTTCTTCTTTGTGTATGTATGTATGGGAGCGGTTTGATACCATGCAGTAATAATAAAATCTGATCAGTAACATACACATCCTTGCATCTAATGGAGAACGAAAATATAGAGAATAACTGATGTCCTGAGGTGAAATAAAAGGCTTTCTTTCACCATCAGGGATGCTAAAAAAAAAAAGAGAGAGAGAGAGAGAGAGAAAAGGAGAACACATCCCATAGAGCTCCAAGGCAACTCGCTCTCTGGACACTGCAGTCCCTGCCACATTCTTGCCCACTGGATCCCTACATGAATTGATGCAGGCTGTCAGGGCAGTCTGTGACTTGTGGCTGCTAGCTCCCATCTGGACTTTAGCTGCCCTCCAAGATACTGTGCATCGTATGGCTACTGGCTTCCCACTTCTTCCTCTGTGTCCCCCTAAGTGCCACCACACGGGGGCCAGTATGAGCAATCACCCCCACCTGTCCCCAGCTCACTCTAACTCCCTTGTCATTAACTCCTCCGACTGGAACTCCCCTTTCCACCTAAACTGCTGGGCTTTATCCTCCTACACACCCATGGTGACCTCATGACCCACAGGATGCTCCACCTGAATGCTGAGAAGAATTAACCCTTTTTCCTACTGTACTGAATTATGCCAGAAAAAAACAGGGGGGGTATATAGACAAGGGGGGTTACATAAACATAGAAACTGATGGCAGATAATGACCACTGGGCCCATCTAGTCTGCTCATTTTTAATTATGATCATTTTTGCTGCAGACCCAGCTTGCCCTACAGCACTGTCTCATCCACCTTTCACTGCCTTCCTTCCTCCTACGATTCCTTTGTGCCTCTCCCAGGCATTTTTGAAACCCAATACTGTTTCACCCCCACTGCCTCCCATGGAAGCCTGTTTCAGGAATCCACCACACTTTCTGTGAAGAACTACTTCCTCACATTTCTCCTGAATCTACCTCCTTCAAGCTTCATATTATGATCCTTGACCCCTTGTTCTACAGCACTTTTTTCTCTGAAACATATCTCCTTCCTGTACCTTATTAACCCTAAAAGGTATTTAATGGTCTCCATAACATCTCCACTCTCCCTCCTTGCCTCCAGGGTGTATATATTAAACTCTTTAAGTATCTCTTCATAGGGCTTCTGATGCAGACCATGCACCATTTTGACAACCCTCACCTCTCTTTTTGCCACTTTCTCCTTTTTCCAACTGTTCCCCCTTCTACACCTTTCTCCTTTGATGGCTCATTTTCTCCCTTCTTCCTTTGCTAATCCCTCGCTTCCTTAAATAACTTGCATCCTGGTGGGACTCTTCCCCCTTGGGATCTTCCTATTCTCTATCTCGGCTTGTAGTGGCTCACTTTCTGCCTCCCCTCTTTCTTCCATTGCTCGCCCCACCTCGGCTACTTTAAATGTCTATCGAAGTAACATTTGAATTGTCCACTGAGGACTGTGTTTGCCTCCTGGATGAAAGCATGCCATCACCTCAGTATAGGTTCTCATCCTTCTAGCTTGGCTCACAGTCCCAGTGTAGACGTATCTCTCCTCCCTGCACCATTCCTTTTACTATTACTTGAAGGCCTTGGTACGGCACTCCCTCTCTTTCCACATATAGTATAACACGCACTCGCCACTCACATTTAAACACATGGGAAACACAGGATCAACCAGAAAAATTATCTACCTTTGCTAAAAATAAAATTTACACACATAACTGACTACGGCAATTAATCTTTACATTTAAGGCCATGAAACACCCTTATCAAGTTAATGTATTATTTATTTAGCTTTTGTTAACCGGGTAAGTGCACTAGCCATAAAATGACTATTTTCAGGCACAACCCGGGAGAGTACAGACATGCAGAAACTTAACAGGATAACAAATTATAAGTGCTTTACATACAATGAGTTAAAGAGGATACAATATATCAGAACATACAAAGTAAAGCGCTTTACATACAATGAGTTAAAGTGGATACAATATATCAGAGACATACAGAGTAGACCATTCATAAGTTCATAGGTGCCTACCTATGCAATGAATAGAGAGGACCTTGGACAATAAATTATCAGGTGACATATCATATGAACAGAACAAGATACACAAAAACAAAAAGAGGTAATACAAAAGGAAGAAATAACCATTGAGAGCAGGGGGTGTCATTAAGGTAAAGGTCAGTAAGTGAGGAAGAGGGGATCAAGCCATGAAATTAGATTATATAAGTATATGTAAGTGTAAGGGAGATGCCTGCAGTACAAGATTGTATATGGGCAGGGAAAGGGAGCCAGGATAGGCTGAGGCAGTAAGAGGGTTATATAGAGGTGAGGAAATACTATTCTATGGCCAGAGACATCAGTCATTAGGTAGGGTGAAAGCAGAAAAAGGTATCAGCAATCAGCAGGTTTGAGCGCAATTTTCTCTTAAAGCATGTGTGGGAGCTAGAAAGTCTAATGTCAAGGGGAAGGGAATTCCACAGCTATGGAGCCGCATGCTCAAATGCAACAGTTCCTTTCCTAGTGTGGCACCTCTGCAAATTCAGAAAGGATTTATCAGCTGATCGTAGACCATAGAGTGTGTCCTGAGGAACAAGCATAGCTGCAAGACACCTAGGAGTTTGATTTCCAATTATCGAATCAATAAGAGAGCCAAGGTAGTATTTCCTACTAGCTAACGGAGAGAGACAACCAAGATCATTATAAAGCTGACAGTGGTGTTTAAGCAGAGGAGCAGAAGAGGCATAGTGACATATGTTGTTATATGTAATATCCCATCTGAGTAGGTCAGTTTTATGAGCAGCCCCAAATAAGGGAGCCCCACAGGTTAAGGTGGGGAGTAGAATCCCCCGCGCAATGGCCATTTTAGCTGATGGCATGAGCATATAACTAGTCGTATATGCAACACCCAGTTTGGAGTTGACAGCTCTGCAAACAAACTATAAATGAAGATTAAGATAAAGAGATTGATCTAGCAGGATGCCCAGGTACTTGAAAGAGGTCACACATTCCAGTAATTGACCTTCTAAGTCCTGCACTATCAGTGCTGTTGTGCAAGCCCGGAGCTTTGGGGTCGATCCAAGCAGCATGGCTTTAGTTTTGCTAGTGTTGACAGCCAGTTTGTGGTTGTGTAGCCAGTTTTGGATATTGTTAAAGTCAGAGGAATGGGTTGTGTTGATAGTGTCTATATTAGTAGAACTTGTATAGATGACGAGATCATCAGCATATAGAATAGCACAGCAGGATTTTAGAGCAGCTCCAATGTTATTTATATAAAGAGAGAACATGAGGGGCCCTAGAACGGAGCCCTGAGGTACACCAATGTTAATGGTGGTACTGTTCAATAGAGAGGAATTACATTTCACCACTTGAGTTCTATTTGTCAGGTAGCTTTCATACCAGTCAACAACAGAGGAGGAGAAATGCAGGTGTTGAAGTGAGGAGAGAAGTAAAGTGTGATCAACAAGGTCAAAAGCCTTTGTGAGGTCAATAAAGACAGCCCCAGTCAGATTGCCAGTATTCATTCTTGAAAGAGTGTCTGTGGTGAATTTAAGGAGTGCAGTCATTGTGCTATGTCCTTTCCTGAAGCCATGTTGGGTATCTGAGAGTAGTCTGTGCTTAAGTAGATAGTCAGTTGTCTGAGTTGCAACAATATTCTCCAGGATTTTGCTCAGTACCGAGAGTCCGGCAATTGGTCTGTAGTTCATGACAACCTTAGGATCCCCTTTTTTAAGTACAGGTGTGATCCGAGCAGCTTTATAGAGGTCAGAGACCACTCCACCTGAAAGTGATAACATATAAATTTTGGCCAGCGGTAATGCAATAAGGGGAGCCGCAAGTTTCAAGAGGCGGGGTTCAAGGGAGTCTGAGCCAGAGCTGGTATGATCAGAGATGAACCTCAGGAGCTTCAGGACTTCCTTTCTAGACACTGCCTTAAAATAGAATGGAGGAGTATAAGGAGGCACAGGGGACAACACTTCCAAATTATCCAGACAGGTTCCTGATGAGGAGTGGGAGGACACTGCAGTGGGATCAAAGGAAGAGGTATATTGGGAGAGATCAGAGAAATGCAGGTTGAAAGAATTAGCTATGGTTTGTGAGTCATTGCAATGCACATCATTTATCAGCATATCACCAGAGGTAGTTGACTGTGAGGATCCTAGGAAGGGTTTGATGTGTGACCAGAATTTTCTGGGATCATTGGCCAAGTTAATCAGTAGGTCTTTACAGTACTTGCTTTTAGCAGCTGTGACTTATCTTTTACATGAATTCTGTAGCGTACGGTAAGCATTGAAATCTGTTTTCTGGCCTGATGTTTTGTAACGCTTCCAGAGTTTATCTCTAAGGTGCAAACTTTTGAGCAAGTCTTTGTTTAGCCATCTTGTTTGTTCACCCCTCACTCTCCGGGTGATCTTTGGGGCATGTTTACATTGAACCGTAAGGAATTTAGTGAAGAAGAGGTTAAGAGCAGCCATAGTGGCTCTGACCAGAATTTGTTTTGTGTGTGGCTATTTCCTGGTTTGTCCTTCTATAATTAAGGATGTCTTTATAGTTCTCTGTTCTCTATAGGAGCCAGCAGCCTCTTGTGTCAGGATATTTATCCTTGTAGGTAAAATAGGGAAAATTCATGACATCAGAGTGATGGGAGAAGCCGTACTTCATTAAGACTCAATATGTAAACATCTTCTTTATTTAGCATGATGCATCAATATTAGGAATAGGTTGCAAATGTATAATAGATTATCAGTTGCAATGTTTCTGTTTTTTTATTCTTGATATGTGAAAGCCCCTGTGTATGAAATGAATACACTATATTGTAAATGTGACATGGGGGAGGGTATAAAAAATCCTGGTAGTTGGGCCGGTCAACAGATCAGATGTCAGTGTAACCCAGGCCTGTGAAGGGGAAAGACATGCTGCTGTTCACGTCCAGGAGCCCTGCATCTGAAAGGATGTAAACCTTCCTTAAGGTAACAGTAACTGATACAGGACTTGAAAAGTGATGCCCTGTGATCCTAACCTGATGGAAAGCTGTTACTGACTGCTTTATGTTAATCCTTTAGTTTATTTTTGTTTCCTGCATAATAAAGCCACAGTAACACCATGTTGAACCTTATATAGCCATTTGCTATCTGTTTAACCCACACCCTGGGACAATGCCCTAGACATCATCTGTTTGGGCTGCTTTTCTGCAGTATAATAGCATACTGTAATCTTCTCTTTGAAGAGCATAAACCCTGTTGTTTACATTTTTTCATACTGATATAATAGCCTAAGCTTGTGTGTGTTTGTTTACAGAAGCCACATGAATCAAACACAAACAGGAACAATGAAATCTACAGGCACACATATATGCACATACCCAAGCTCCTTCCCACTTCAAAGACTGATGTCATCTGGTATACAGGCCACCAAATCAGGACAAGGATGGGGAGCTGGGTACCATAATCAGGATAGCAACAGACAGGGGTGAGGTGTTGGTAATGGGGGACTTCAGTTTGACTAAAGTGGATTGGAGTTTTTCATCTACCATCTATACCACGGCCACTTGATCCTGTATGCTTACAGTCCAGGATGAGTTCCTGGTTCAGGAGGTGATCAAACCTACACTAAAGAGAGCCATACTAGACTAGTATTAATAAACAGATAGCACACAAGGGTCATCAAGATAGAGGAGCCCTTGGGGAGAAGTGATCACTGAACAATGTGGTTCTGAGTGGATATGGCTAAGAAATCAACAAGTACTAAAACAAAGATGCCAGACTCTGAGAAGCTGACTACAGTAGAATGGGAAAGATATGTAGGGGACACCTAGCTAGTCTTAAGAATGGTATATGGGTAGATCAGAAATGGACACTGATTAGGGAAGGGATAGCAGCTGTCATTAACACCTGTATTAGGAAAAATGGGAACATATCCAAAGTCAGGAGACCAATATGGTTGAATAGGGAGATGAATCAGGCAGGAGGGGAACAAAGGATCATATACAGATAGTTTATGAAGTGCAAAAGGGATGATGATAGGGGTTTTCTTGGAGAAACCTAGGGAGGTTAGAATGATTGTCAGTAGGCAGACCATGGCTTGGAAAGAGCTGCAGAAACATTTCTGGAAATCTTTGGTCCTTATATTATTCAACCAGAAAATCCTGTGTCCTGAGAAATGTAAACAATAAAATGAATGCAGACTGGACTGAAAAGGTCTTTTTAAATTTGATTCTTTATTTTCTTGCCATCAATATTCATTACCACTGTTTTGAGACTCTGTCTGATCTCTTCATCAGGGTTTGTGGCTATCAACAGTTTAAATTATAAAATTACTATCAGATAGTCACATGGTTCCCAGATCTACAGGCATTCCTGTATTTTACAGGGAAATGGAACCATCTACAGGAAAATTGTTGCCATAGACTTACATTGGTTATACAGGAAAACTGTGTAATTTGGCATCCATAGGAAATGATGCAATCTACAGAACAACATAGGAAAATTGTCCTGGGGTTACAGGGAAAATGCCAAATCAGTCTGGGAGCACTGATAGATATCCTTCAGGATGATCACATTAATTCATAATATTCACAAATAGGTAAAAAAGTGGTGTGGACCAGTGCTCAGTGACTACTTCATATTATATTCTGATTAAGCAAAGTTCATTGCTATATCCTTATTTTGTGTGGTTTCAAACATCTCTGCAAAAGAAGAAAAATTATTTTTCTTTAAAAAAGATGTTTGTCATTGTTTCCTCATGACATCCATTCTACGTATAATCATTAACAAATTCTCATTTATTTTATCGTGGTGCATGTTCACCCATCATAAGTTTAAGGTTCAAGTTATGTTGAACTCATATTATTTTTATATCCATCCTGTTAAAATAAAATCAAAAATACTCTTTTATCATTCAAATTATTACATTCTGACTATAGGCAATAGTTGCTGAATGCTACTTTAGATATCATATAATTTCCAGATATCCCAGAGATGTGTTCTTTAAATGTTCCTGCTTATTTGCAAATTGCAGATAGGATCAATGAAGGGGAAAAAAAGCCTCTTTCTTCAGGTATATCAGGGGAATGAGGAACATGAATGTATGCATAGTGAAGTTAAAAAGGGGAGGGATGGGAGGAAGGCAGTAAAGAAAAGGTAGAGATGCTGAATGAATATTTCTGATCTGCCTTTACTAAGGAAAATGATGAACCAGTGCCATAAGAGAAGATGGGTGAGGAGGAGGAGGAGGAGGAGGAACATGGCTGTGGTAGGATAACATAGGACAAGGTTAGGAAAGGGCTTATGTCTCTGAAGGTAAAAAAGTCCTTTCGTCCAGATGGCATCCACCTAAGGGTATTGACGGAACTGGCAGTGGAACTGATAGGTCTGCAGGCAGATCTGTTCAATGGCTGACTAGATACAGAAGTTGTACCACAGTAGTGGAGAACTGCATATGTGGTACCACTGCACAAGAATGAGCCTAGAGATGACACTGGGACCTACAGGCTGTTCAGTCTGTTCTCCATTGTCGGTAAACTAATGGAGATCATTCTGAAGGAAATATTAGTCATGCTACTTGAGACAAATGGGCTCCAGGACAAGAGATAACACAGGTTCCTGTCAGGGAGATCCCTCAAAACCAACCTGATCAGGTTCTTTGACAGAGTAATAAAGGCAGAAGACAAGGACCAGGTGGTTGACATTCTATACATGGATTTTAGCAAGCCTTTCGATTCAGTGCCCCCCCAAGAGGTTGATCAGAAGTTGGAGGACCTAAGTGTGGGAAGCAAATTAATAATAATAACAGTTTAATTATATTGCGCCTTTCTAAAACCAAGGCACATTAACAATATACTTGTTAAAACAACAGATAAAACACAAATACATAATATTATGTATAAAATATTAAAACACCATCATTAACAAGGTGGATGAAAAACTGGCTTAGTGGTAGAACACAAAGGGTAGAGATGGGGGAGCTCTCAGGTACAAGTTCAAGTTCAAGTTTATTGCAGGAAAACGCCATTGAGCAAGCTCATTCACAAGGAGGTCCTGTGACATAAACACTTAAAGTACAAACACAGATAGGTAATAACAGTATATACATGAAATACACATTACATGATACAGGCTGGATATACATACAAGGGTACCACATAGGGTACCAGGGAAGTCACCAGTGGGGTCCAGCACGAGTCAGTGCTTGGCCCAGTATTAATAAATGTGTTCTTTAATGATATTGGATATGGCATCAAAGGTAACATCTGCCTCTTTGCAGATGACAACAAGTTCAGTGGGAGGGTGGACATGGATGCAGGAGTGTAGGACCTAACAGAAGACCAAGCAAAGCTGAAAAGGTGGTCTGGCATATAGCAGCTCAGGTTCAATGGGAAGAATTTCAAGGTCATGCACACAGGAGGAAAGAACCTGAGATCCAAGTACAGTCTAGGAGGTCAAGGTCACTGAATCAAAGAAGGAGAAAGACTTAGAGATAGTCATTGCTAATGACCTTAAGCAGGCTACAGAGTGCAGAAAGGCAGCAGTGAAAGCACACAGAATGCAGGACTGTATTTTGAGAGGGTTCATAAGCAGAAGGGATGAGGTTACATTGCCACTGTACAGATTCTTGGTGCGACTGTGCGACCACACATGGAGTACTGAGTGCAATACTGCAGCCTCTAACTTAAAAAGGATATCAACCAGCTAAAGGCAGTTCAGAGGGCAACAAAGATGGGTCAGGGACAGAAGAGCAGGGCATATAAGAACAGGCTGAGACAATTCAACATGTACTCTCTCAAGGAGAGGTGGGAAAATGGTGACATGATTGGAACCTTCAAGTACCTGCAAGGTATAAACAAGGTGGATATCAGGGACCATTTCTGCCTCGGTGTGAACAAGTCCACAAGGGGTCACTGTTATAAGCTGGCAGGGGAAAGGTTCAAGAAGGAGAAAATCAGATACTTCTTTACAGAGCAAGTGGTGTAGAGGAGGAATGAACTCCCATCTGAGGCTGTCACTAAAAATCCAGTTGGGTGGTTCAAGAGAAGATGGACAGGGTAAAGGGGAGGGTCATGATTGGTGGAAAGGGGGGCGGAGTCCTCTGTAACCTGCTGGATCATGGGCTCTGCAATTGAAAAGTCTCCATAGACCACAAAGCCTTCTTCTGCTGGCTATTTCATATGATCGTATGTTCATACGATATCTACTATGCCCAAAACAGAGCCTCCTACCTAGCTTTATTCCAGATAGATCCCCTCCTTATCCTGTCCCCACATCCTTAGAAGCCACCCTCTGCAAGGCTACCATAATCAATGATTATGCCAGTCCTGAGTATTCTCCATCCCCATCTCTAGGTTGTCCTCCCAAAGGTCCACATACCTTTGTACAGACCCCCTAACCCCTTGTTTTTAAGGGCAATAGTTTAATTCCCAGATAGCTCAGTGCCTCCCACTCCCAACATGTGTTGTGTTTGCACTATTCCCACTGACAGATTGAATGTGCAACCAGAAGGAACAGAGGAAGGGGTGGGACTTATACATCATGATGACAGTCAGCAGATAAACCAATCACTCTGCCTAGCATCTGTATATGGTCTGCCTCTGTCCTCCTTCTCTTGCTCCCTCCCTCCTGGGCACACATTCAGTCTATCAATGGCACTGCTATGAGTGCACAGCAGCTTGGGAGTGGGGCCCACTGAGCTATCCAGGAGTTTAACAATTTCCCCCCAAAACTGAGGGTCAGAAGGGGGCCTGTATAAAGGTAAGTGAGGCTTTTAGGGGACAACTTAAGGAAGAAGAGTAAAAATGCCCAGTGCCAGCACCTGGCAAGGAGCCAGGGATGAAAACCAGACAAATCAATGATTGCAGAGGCCTGGGAGGAGAAGGGATTCTTATTGACTGGATAACCTTCTTAAAGGAGGATTGGGGTAGAGAAGTACAGTAGATCAACTGGAGACTAGCCTAAGGAAAGGGTTTCTAATGGGGGGTCAAGCTGAGGAGGGGGAATCTATCTACTGGAGGACAAGGCTAAGGAGGAGGCTTTTAAAGGGGATCAGTTAGAGAAGGGGATTTATTGTGGAACTGGGCTAGGGAGGAGGCTACCAAAGGGGGAGTGAGTGAACAAGGGGGCTGTATAGAGGCATTGGTTTAGGATTAGTGCATCTAAAGTTAAGATCAGGCTAGAGAAGGGGAGATTTGTTCGGGATCTAGAGAGAGAGGATTTACTGGGTATCAGGTTAGAGAGGCGAGCTTCTAAAGACTGGATTGGGCCAGGGGTTGGAATGTCTTGGGGGATCAGGCTAGTGAAGAGTGAATCAATTTGAAGATCATACTAGGGAGGGTAATCTATTGGGGATCAGCTTGAAAGGGAATAATTTATTGAGAGATCAGCTAGGGAGGGATATGAATTGAGAACTGAGTTAGGGAGGGTACAAGATACGGTATAGTGCTGTACACTAGCTTAAGATTTAAAACAGATTGAAATAAGCAGTTTCAGTGTATATGTTTGATAAAGTACGGCACTGGATCTTTTTGAACAGGTGAGGCTGCTGCTAAATGCAAAGAAAACAAAAGCAATGATTTTGTCAAATAAACATGGAAACCATGTAGACCTTTATATATATATATATATATATATATATATATATATATATAAATAGATATATATATCTATATAAATTATAGTAGCATGGTAGTGCTACCATAGTTAGGGTTAAGGAGCCATTTACATGTTAAACCCAACATTTTGCACCTTAATAACTTTGCAACTGTTCAACAGATTTGCCTGAAATTTGGAATACAGAATCAAGACCTATACGCCTTGGGATCTGCCAAGTTTCGTACCGGTTGGATATACGGCTGTGGAGTTATTAAGCGTGATCTGCGCATGCATTTGCGCTTTTTTTTTATTCTACGGTCGCGCCTACAGGTCGCACGGTTTGCAGCAACCAGTCCAAAATCTTCAGGGAATGTGCAGCCAGGGTCCCCAATGTGCCTTTTGAAGATTTCAAGAAAAAATATTAAACGGTTCAAAAGTTATTCAAAAAACAAGTTCCCATTGTAAGTCAATGGGAAAAGTTAACAAAAGTTCAACAGTATCGCAAATGCAGTTTTTACTTTCGCAGATGGCCCTTTTACTGTTGCAAATCCACCATTTTGTTTTCAGTTGGTGATCAGAAAAATGCTTAGCATTTAAATTTGGGACCCTCTAGCAACCTAATTCTTTTTGTATTCACCTAGTCAGACCCTGAGGATGCTAGCCATGTCTTTATTTTGGGGTAAAACACCCCAGAAATATGTTTTTCAGATTTCTGGAAAAAGTACTTTTACAAAGTAGTGTCGCACTCACTAAAGTGTTGCAAATTTTTATGAAAGCTTTCGCAAATTGCGACAGTGCTTTTCTAGGCTGTGGGAAAATGACAGCAATTCTTTGGCACCCCGCTGCAAAAGAATGGCTTGGAGTTTTGGGCAGAAATTTGGAGGGACCACAGCCAACATCTCACAGATGTGCCTTTCAGTGTTTTGTTGAAAAAATATTACACAGCGGCAAAGTTATAATACTCCAAATTTGACACTTTTTCCCATAGGATAACATTACGGCGTACGACGCATTGCAGCAATCGTTTGGCGCCCTGTTGCAAAATAACAGTTTGGTCTTTTGGGCTGAAATTTGCAGGGAACACAGCCAACATCCCACAGATGTGACTTTCAGTAGTTTGGTGAAATAATATTACAGGGAGGCAAAGTTATGGCACTCTGAACTTCTGTTTTTTTCCCATAGGATAGCATTATGGCGTTCGCCGTGCCTTTCAGGGCCCGTATCTCAGAAACGGTGCGAGATACGGACTTTTCGTCAAAAAAAATGCTTAGCCCTCACAAGGGAGCTAAGTAAAAAACTAGCCAGGAAACTGATAATTCATATGACTTTTAAATTTTTTTTCTATGTTGTACAGTTCCTGAGATATAAGCAATTCACTATTCCAAGTTCTCATTTTTCTGTTCCGAGATTCATTATTTTGCACACATTCTTTGTACTCACTGTCTTTCTCTATACAGCTTTTGGGGAAAACCAGCCTGTGCGCTTACATTACTGTTACCATTACTGTTTCCGCTTGCGGTTCCGTACCCATTTCACTTACCGTTCATGTTTACGCCACCATGTGCGTTACCCTTTGCATTTTCATTTGCAGTTGTGTTTGCATTGTTTTTAACATTTCTGTCTACAGTACTGTTTCTCTTTCTGTTTCGCTTTGTGTCACCATGCGCATTACGATTTGCGTTTGTGGGCACAATGTTACTATGTGACAAGACATCACGTGGCGGGAGCACGGGGCCCGCAGGTCCCTCCTGTCCTGCCGCTGCATTACATTCCCTATTTTTTGTTATCATTCTCAAAAAGAAGGGAAATTAGAGGCAAAAAACTCTGTTTAATGCATCAGTTAGGGTTGTTCCACAGCGACAAAAGTGAGGAAATTTGATGCTAGGGTTGAAACCCCCTTTGCACCCTTCCAGTCCACCCCCCAGCTGGAATCGGGGTACGCGTTGGGGTCATCAGACCTAACTCTCACCCCATTCTCCTATTCCTCAGCTTCTTTCCAAATGTGATGGGGTGAGAGTTAGGACCGATGACCCCAATGCACACCACGATTCCAGTTGGGGGGGTGGACTGAAGGGGTGTAAAGGGGTTTCAACCCTAACATCAAATTTCCTCACTTTTGTCACTGTGGAACAACCCTAACTGATGCATTAAATGGAGTTTTTTTCCTCTAATATATATATATATATATATATATATATATATATATATGAAATAGTAGAGTTCCTAGAAAAAGTACAATGCTTCAAGTATCTGGTGTGTGGCTAGATCCCAGTCTAGCCTCTAATCAGCACATACAACATGTAGCAAAAACCATGCACCAAAAGATTGGCATGTAATACAGACGTAATCACTGCCTGGATGTGCAAACTAGAAAATAATCCTAATTCCATGTCTTCTCCCCAGTTAAGTGTATGCTGATCTGGTCTACAGGAAGGCATACCAAACAATACTACATAAGTCAATTGTCATCTATGACTAAGTATGCAGGTTTGCACAGTATATGTGTCACATAACACATCACTGTAACCCATTAAAGTCACTCAGCATCATAACTCTTAGGAATAGAAGAGTGTTGCACTGGGTGATGTCCGTACATATTCAGGGTACATCCCCCCAACCGCCTGAGTGGTCAACTAGGTTCTATGTCATAACAGCAAAAGTCTAAAGGCGATCGCTGTTATGCAGAAGTCAAGAGTGCTGAAAATGTATTTCATCACTCTGACACCCCAGTGCACAGCAAAAGAGTGCCGGAGACTTCATCTATTAATGTTTTCTTTGGGGAGCTGTGCTCCCCACACCCCCATGTGGGGGACTTCGCCTCTGCACCCCCCTACTAAAGGATTCTCAACTCCGGGGGGGGTGCATGCTGGAAGGGGTGAAAACTTAAAAAAAAAGCTTCGGGCTTGGCACAACAAAAATGAACCAGTGCCCAGACCCAAATCTGAGCCTAATACCCTGACAACCAATGCCAGCAACCCACACACCACACCACAGAGTCTGCTCAGCAACCCACCACAGCACCAACCCTTACATCCCTTGCTGTGTGTGCCTGCTCCCACACACCCCTGTGCCTGTACATATAGTGACATCCTGCCACTATAGTCACCCACCCCCCCATCCTGCTGCCCTACCCTCCTGTAGCCATCCCTGAAATGCACTGGGGAATGGGTTGCCATTATTGTAGGTGCCCATTCCCCAGCGCTCTTATCACAGGATACCAGTCTGCTCACCAAAATTATCTCTATTTACAGGCTAAAATCACAGACATGGAAAATTCTACATGTCCCAAAAACAAAGCATATTATAGGTAAAAAAGGCATTTAGCATAACAGCACCCATTCACTAGAATGCATGGCCAGACCATGTGAAATAAGTGGGCAGCCTTGCTCAGTTCATGTCAGCTATGTATAAGTAAGCAATAAGACACGATGGAGTGTGCATTAGACAGTTCTAATGCATGGCTAGGGGGACGTAGTGAGGCACGAGGCCACAGTCTGAGTGTGCCCAGTCTCCTAGCCCTTAGAACTGTCTAATGCACATCCCTGGAGACGCTTATTGCACTTATAAAATGGGCCTGTGTATTCTAAATGGGGGTTCTAGTTTTAGCTGTGCATTAGACACATCTAATGCATGGCTAAGAACCAATCAGATTGCTTGAAATCCTTTGCCCATTTTATAAGCATTTAGATAAACACTGCAACTGCAACTGCCAAAAGGCAATAACAGTGATCCATTGCATCTTTAGTGAATAGCTGCTACTCAGTTGTTATGCCCTATTACCTAACACTACATAACCTCTTACCTTGCTCACACCCTGATGTTTTCTATTGGCAGGAAAATGTTCCCTCTTAAATGCTGTGTAATTGTATATGTTAGATATAACTGAAAAGTTCTATAAATAAAGAATAAGGCATGATCAGAGGTTGTGTTAATGGTCTGCTAAACAACCTTTAGGGGAGTAATGTGGCACAAGGTGTACCTGAGTGTCACATGCCCTTTGAGGGCAATCCCACAGGATGCATGTGGAAACTAGTTGTTAACAGCGCAGTATGTCTTTTCTGGTAAAACTTTTGAAATGTTTATGTAAATGAATAAATAACTGCCCATTAACATAACCCCTGGGAAATGCCCTATTGCTACTGCAATATTTGTTTTAAATAGTGTTGTACCTTGTTCAGCCTGGGATAAGGCTCTACGTGTATGTTACCCAACGACTGGGCTGGCAGTATAGCCAAGAGGTTAGATTAATGAGCTTGGTACATCCAGCAGACAAGATCTGGGTTTGGTTCTCACAACCTCCACTTGCAAACTGTATGACTCTGAGCAAGTCACTTAACCGCCCAGTGCTCCCAGGTCACCCCTGAAAACAGGCACTTGTGCCTAGTGGGCCTTACCCGGTTACCAAAGACTAAAATAAAAATAAAAAAAATTAACATATGATAAATCTGATGGAATGCTTACAGCCAATCAGAAAGGTCTATTTCTTTGACATTTTTTTTTAACATATAAATTATATTTTCATATCAGTGGAATGCTAACTGTTGTACCTGGGTAACCAATTTGTATGCCAAGTAATTTCTGTAAAAGTTGCCATTTCTACTGCTATTTTAAATGTTGCTCTAGATCCACCTTGAAAACTAGGTTATACATCTAAATAAAGCTGTCCTGGAGCTAGAAATTGCAAATAAATAAATAAGATGCCAGATTGGACTGAATTAGACTGGAACTGGTTTATTCCCCCATTATAGATTGAAGGTCAGAAGGAGGGATCAACTTTGAAAAAAGTTGTACGAGGTGGGGGTTAGTTTATGTGTGCCAGGATCAGGAATTTTTTTTTCTTCTTTTGCTCTGCAGGTAAAAAACAGAATGCATTCAGATCGGAGCATTAAACACATTGGGTGGCATTCAGTTTGAGGGCACTGTTTCAGATTTGAGGTGCATATAAGTTTCAAAATAGGAATGCACCCAGACCAAGACTGCACCACAAAGCTGGAACAGTGCCTTGGAACTGAATGCTCCCCAACTTAATGCCCATGCTGGAGTGTCTTAATCAATACTGCCCTTGCCCCTAAATTCTCTGCCAGAATGCCCTTGGTGCAGTCACTATAGGGCATTTTGCCCCCACCCAGCCTATATCATGAATGGGTCAGTGAGAGGAGGAAGGAAACAAATATTTATTTTACTATATGGATGCTGCAGGGGGAACGGGGTCGGTCTTTGGAGGTATGGTGGTGTAAAAGACATTGTCAGTTCTTGATATAGTTCCAGATGCCATTAAGCTGGTTTTAATCTTTGTATGAGAGGCCGTTTAGATTCCTTTGCATCCCAGGAAAGTGGAAGAAGCCATGAATAAATCACAGGTAACAGCTAGTAATTGTGGGCACGTAAAGTCTGTTTCATAATGCTAGTGCAATTTTTGTTTGTTTTTAAATAGTCATATTTGGGTTTTTTGTTTACTTATTTAATTCCCCTTATTAATGATGCCTTTTTCCTGCATAATATTCATTCTATAATTACTTAGTAGTTCCAAAACTCAGTGCATTCACAGAAAGAGAAACATTTACAGATTGAAAAAGACTCATGGACCATATAGTCTTCCCGGTTCCACTTCCTACCTACAGTATGTCCAAACCAGTCTAGCACTTGCAGGTCAGTTGACCAGAAGCCTACAGTGAAGCTTTCAATGGAAGTTTTCCCCTCAACTGATGTCACAGGGTTCCAGAATTGTTAATATCAATAACTATAAAATGAATATGTGGTGGGGGGGTCTGCAATAAGAAGGGGCCTTAAATAAGAAAATAATATGACTGGTTGTAAACAAACACAAAACAATGCCCTGGGGTATTAAACATTCTTCACACATGACCCAGCTACAGTTGTATTATAAAATGTAAACAACAGGGTTCATGTTCCCCTTTAAAACATCCTAATCATTTCTACAGCAACATATTGTGGTGTCATTAACAGAGGATTATAATGTCAAGTGTAGATAAGCAGCAAGGCCAGATGTAACGGAGAATCTGTTGGGGATCCTTCATGCAGTTATTGAGAAAAGAAAGTATAACTGTATTGGTGGCCTGCTCAGATTATTGGTACTAAGCTGCTATTAACATACGGTATACAGTATACTATAGAAAAATCTAGTGTTCCTAGAAACAAACTTGGGCTTTACGTAGGTTTTACCGGCCCTGTAATGGAAAGAAAAAAGATAAGCAACCACAAAGATTTTAAGAAAATGTGATTATAGGTGAAATCCTGTGCTCCAAATACTATGTGCAAACTTGTACCGATCATCTACTACAGACATCTCAATTCAGTGTTGAGATCACAATGCTGACTGGCAACCACCCACACAACAGTACTACTTGACCCGTGAATAAATAGAAGAATTTGATTTCAAGTGGCATCAATTGTTCTCTTTTCTTGAATACTAAAGCCAAATCCAAATAATTCGTAAAGAAAGTGATGCCTTTCAAAGTCACTCCAAACGAGCTGAGCTCTGAAAAGGATATAAAAAAGACACTGACTGTGAGACTTAAATGGGTCATTTACCTAACCAGTTGCAAACAGATGTGGCTTACAATATGTAGGCCAGACAACAATATTGTTCAGGATACTATTTGACAGCCATAGATATGCCATCTACAGTATATGCATTGGGGAGGCAGTTTAGAGTAGTGGTTAAAAGCACTGAGCTGCAAACCTGGAGAAATGGGTTTGAATCCCATAGCCACCACTTGCATACTGTGTGACCATGAGCAAATCACTTAACTTTGCTGTGGTCCCAGATACACCTGCAAACAAGTCTCTGCTTGGTGCATGTTTTCTGGCCAAAGGTTGTAGAAATAACAAAAAATGAAAAAAATCTTCAGTGAACACAGCAGTATCACAAAACATTTCAGTTAAAGATATGAACAATTTCATACCACAGCAATAGAGAAAATCAGAAATCAAAAGGACCTCAGGTACTGATACCTATATTAGGTGGCTCAGCTCAAAAATATTAATCAGACTGGCATGAATATATCAATTGGCCAAAAACAAGATCTGCATGTTATAAAACATCTAAACTGTCTCCAATGTCTAAAAGGGAGATGTTTATTAACAGTGCTCTTCCTACAATTAAAGAGTCTATACAAACCCATTTTGAATGACATGGTTGGACATACCTATAGCTGGCAGCACTCCTGCAATACTGACGACTAAGTTTGCCCCTTATTGATGCTACATTGCCACCATTTTTGGAGTCATATGATATGGGTGTACCTGTGCCCGAACCACTGTAGTCACTGTGAAGGATAATAAGGGGATCAGGTGGGCAAACAATGTAAAAGAGTCAATATGGGTTAAAGCGAAGGGAAATGGGGAGCACAACAGTCATCCTGGGCATGTGCTACATGCCCTCAATTAGTTCAGTGGAACATAATCTCTAGCTGGTTGGGGAAATTATGGAAGTAGCCAAATCAGCTGCAGCAGAGATCTCAGGTAACTTCAATCTCCCAGGAATAGACTAGCATCTTTGGAGAGCTAACAGCATGGCTGAGAATGAATTTCTATCCACCTTCAAGGAATACTTCCTAGAGCATCATGTCCAAAAGGATACAAGATTTGAGGAAACCCTTGACCTTGCTCTCAACAGTGGAGATGGGGTCACCACCAGTGTAAAAGTCAAAGATCCAGTAGGAGGTAGTGACTACAACTGGGCCGCCTTCTCTGTGGTGACAGGGAAAATTATCTGGGTCTCAGTCAGCAGGACCAGAAACTTTAGAAAAGCATTTTCTTGGTTGGCTCAACAGCGTAGGGCTACCTTTCGTGACACCAGTGACCCTCGGCTCAGGAACGAGCCTGGGTTATTGGAGGACAGTCAGGCAGGAGGAGGATCGAGCATCACAGTGGATGCTGTCCTCCTCCCAAGGGGGGAGGGTGCATGCTCACTTGAGGGACTGCATCCCAAATGCTGGCATCCCTGCAGGGGCCTGGGGTTACACAGCACAAAAAGAAACAGGGAAAACTAACAAAGGATAAACTCCCCCTTCCCACCTATAGCTCTGTGAAGTCCAATACATCCAGACCAACCAGATCGCAAAAGCAGGTATGTCTGCTGCACTAGAGCAGAGGGGGTGCAGAAACAGAATAATTAAGCCAAAAAAAGGCATTTTTTTCCATCATGAAGGACCTCATTCTCAGGGGTCAGGAGCAGCTGCATGAGGTTGATAATTCAGCATATGTGCTGCTCATTGAAGAAAGTGCTATAAGTAACAGCAGCAGTCTGCTTTCCTGTAAGCAATAAGTACTGCAGTGCATAATTTTCAAATTCTGATGGAATGGAATTCCACAGAATTTGGGGGAAATCCCACCTAATTCTGTGGAATTTCATAAGTAGTGAAATTCTGAAATTTTGAAAGTGGAAGGTTTTTCACAGATTAAAAAGAAACATAGAAATGTAGATTTCGTTGGCAGATTAGGGCTGCTAGGCCCATCCAGTCTGCCCTTACACCATACAGTTTATGTAAATCTGCAGTGTACATAATCTGTATACCTTTTCCATAGTCTACAGAAAATTATTCTGCAGGTCAAGGGATCCATGGAAAGTTATTCCATAATTTACAAAGAAATGCTTTTCAGAATTCCAGGGAATTCAAAAAGAAATTCCAAAAAACATTTTGGAAGTGGATATGACATTCTGCATTCTGCACAGCCCTAGCAATAAGTGAGAACATGCCAAAGCATGACCCCCTTTATAAACAGAGACCTAAGACAACTCATTCAGAACAAAAAGAAGGCGTGTGTCTGCTTGAAAGAGACAAATGACTTCCAGACCCTTGAAAACAGGGGTAGGGTGAGGAACCTGTACAGAAAAGCCAGAAGCTATGACTGAGATTCTTAATGAACACTTTGCTTCTGTCTGTGTTTATCGAAAGCCCCTGGGGAGGGTTCACTGGGAGGGCCCATAACATCAAGGGAAACCACAATACAGCTATTGGACGTCATACCTGCTCTGGTAGCTGACTACCTGGCAAATATAAAGCCAGGTAAATCCCAAGGGGTGGACAGGCTACACCCCAGGATCATAGTGGAGTTACAGAAACAATTGCCATTGCTACTTGCAATAATCTTACATTTATATCCCAATACATTATAACCTCCAGTACATTTATATTTCAAGACATCTTTAAGAACGGTGGAAAATTGTCATTTCCAGATATCATAAGCCAGACTTAATTGACTTTGAGTTGTCAGTCCCTTAATGTGGCAAGCGGCTATGGCTGGCGGCTCCGCAGGACATCTTGACCAGATAACCAACAAAAGCACATTTCAACACATTTATACTAGTCTATCCTGGGCTCTCATTGGGTACCTCCAGAATAGAAACGATCGCAAACAGTTCTACTAAAGGGGGACACCCCCGCTGGGCTAAACCTATATGCAGCAGGTGGGTGCCAACCCAATGGAAAGTCACAAATCAGAACACTTTGATAGAGGTCCACCCGTACCAGGCTAAAGTTATGCACAGCTCCCGGGTTCAGGCCCTGGAATGTGGTCACTCGAACAGCTACTTGGGCAAGACAGCCCAGATTAATCAAACTTGCTTTCTCTCTTGCACCAGGGGGTACAAGAGTACTTATTCAGATTCCTCATGGATGATCCCTGCTATAAAAGGCTCCTGATGGTCTTCAGTTCTCTTACAGCTGAGGTTATTTTCAGCACTTTTACCACTGCTTGATGTCATCTGGTTTCGGTTCACATCTTTCCCCAATGTGGAAGGGAGGGCTAGCACCTGGAGGACATTCTGGCAGCCTCCAGGCTAGCAGTTTAACAAACTACAGTAAATTGCTTTTAAACTTTAACTAAATAAAGAAGGTAAACCCTCTCTAGGCTAGAGAGGGTTAACTGGGTCTTCTAGGCTGGGCTGCATGGCTGGGGGCCTGGGACCTCACCTCGTGGGGGCCTCCTGCTCAAATCTCTTTCTCTCTATCTCCCTCTCAAATCTGCATCAGTAATCAAGCAAAATGCTGGAAAACACAATCTTTTATAGCAATCTCCTGAAGCTCCTGATTGGCTGAAACTTTGGGTTGCAAGGCCTCCGATTGGCTAGAGGACTTGTCCATCAGGAAAATGAATAATGCATGTACCTTACTTGATGCATTCTTGGTCCGCTGTTGTGGTGTCTAAAATTAGGTCCCTTTAAGTCCCTGTGAGCACTTGGAATTTACCCATAAGCTTTGGCGAATGTCCCACAAGTCCTGGCTTTATTATCCTGGCTGTCTGATTGGCTGAGGCTACCTGCAATGGCTACTGAAATTTACAGTCCCCTAGCAGGATAGTTACAGTCCTGAATCAAAGTCTGGGTGCAGCCAGAATAAAGTAATTATTTACCCCAATGCCCCATAGTCCATTTGCCCTGATAGTGTACTTACTGTCACTGCACAGAGCTTTTAATTTGCTCAGTCTGTTTTCCTGTCATTGCTGCTGATATTTTAGCTCCCTGCATACAGCAGCAGACAGGCTGACCTTTTTTCTGAGTCCTGCTTTTAGTCTGGTACAGGCAGGAGCAAAGCATTCATTTATTTAAGCACTTTCCCCTCTTGCAACAATTCCCCAAACACATTTCCACTGTTACATTTATTTAAAACATTTATTTTCCTTTCGGCTGCAGCCGAGATACAGCTGCCCCGAGGGCAGACAGGTCCTCATGAATATTTAAAGGCGATTGGGGCTCCAGCTCTTTAATATTCATGAGCCCCGATTGCAACACCCTCATGGATTTTTTTACATTTTTTAGAGAGTGGCCACTCAGGACCCTGTCCATGGTCACCGGGTCCCACTTAGTCGATGGGGATCCCAGGACCAACAGAACACTCCGTGGATCAACCACAAACCTGAGAGGTTGAAGATCAAAGGCGACGCTCACGCCTGCATGATCCCCACTGCCCCAAGGGCATGCTTCAAGTGGGAGATCACGGTAGAGCTTTTCAAGCCCTGGAGGGCTGGATTTCACAGGGGGCTGCAACTGGGGCACCAAAATAGGGCAGAAGAGGACTGGGGGACTGAAAAAAAATGTAGGCTGAATTGGGAGGTGCCTAGGAAGAGAGGAGGAGGAATAAGGATTGCATGGTGGCAGGTAAGCCCCCATTTAGCGGGGGGTGTTACATCTAGAAATAGTAGAAAGTCAATGATTATGGAAAAGGCTCTATCTAGTACCACTAGATGTGGCACTCCATGATATGCCTCTCATGCATATTGGGTTTCTTCATCAGAAAGCAGTGCCTCTGATGAAGAAGAGGTTGCAGATGTACAAGAACAAGATCACAGTCATGATGTATCACACTTACTCTCTTCCAAAAGTGATGAATTAGAATGTGATACTGATGAGGTAGAGGATGCCACCTGGGTTCCCCCATCCAAAAAGAAAAAACACATACAGCAAGAACCACCAGTAGCCACAGCCAGGAATGGAAAAAGTGGAGCTGTTTTCACAAAAGTCCCAAAAATGAATGTGCTGCTGTCTGCACCTTTTGTCATCTGGAAGTTAGCAGAGGCACAGTGAGGGGCCAGTTTGGGACAACATCACTAAAAAGGCATTTGCAAAGAACACATCCAACCATTCGACTGGACAGCAGTCCTGAGCAAGGGGAAAATATCTGTGATGAAAATAATCCTGCAGACAATAGTGATGGTGAAGAGACTGACAGCCCAGAAAAAAAAAACATGCTCGACTTCACTGACAAAAGTATTTGGACAAGCCACAGCTTCACCACTGCAATCCCATGGTTTTGGCCCCCCTGCAAAACTGAACAGTAGACAAGTACTGCAATGCTTGAACAAAAAACTGCTTACAGTAGATCACATCCAGTCACATTAAAAATTAATCAGTTAATAGCTAAATTTATTGCCAAGGACCTACAACCTTTTCTCTGGTGGAGAACAACAGTTTTAGAGCCGTTTTAAAATATTTTGCACTGTGAACTGGTGTGGGATAGTAAAGGCACTCAGACAAGATTAGCAGTAACAAAAATGCACATTTATTTTAAGCAGCGGACTTGTAAACAACAAAACAAGAAATAACAGATTCATAGGATCAAATCCAGAGCTAGAACTCACTAACTCAGGTCAGGGTGTTGTTAGGTCCACACCCTTATCCACTCTGACTGACTTTCCTAGACCAACACATTATACAGTATATTCAATCACATGACACAATAACTCCGCCTCCAACAATACCCTTTGAACTAAGAAATTTAAAGGAAGCGTTAATTTTATTTATTCACACAGAATAATATGTTTAAAGCTTGATGTAGCCCTATATCTTACAAGTTATTCATAAAGTCTTTACAGATCTTGTTTAAATTTACAAAAGTCTTAGGGGGGGACCACCCTTCCTGCTATCAGTATAAAAAAGGGAGGTTTTGGCCGCCCGGCACATAAAGAAAGCTGCACTAGGAAGAGGAGGAGGAGCCCTGATACTGCAAAGCTTTGAACCAAAATTACAAACAGTCTCCGATTTGAAAGCTCCAAAAGAGCCTGTTTAAATATTTTAGCTTCCAAAGTATAGAAGGGTATGTAGAACTCTATTTACTTTATAAACATCCTCCTGCTAAAGCAAGTACAGGGCTAAATACCCTTGTGACAGTCGCAAGTTGGAGAAAAAGATTCTTCTGAATGCACATTCGCACTGTCACGAAATAGTTCAGTGACAAGTTTTAATACTTTTACACAAAAAAAAATGTTTTATAGCAGGTTCAATAATATTACCAAAAAAATATTGTATACAAGGTTCAACAATATTACAAGGACCAAGGATACGAGTCCCGTATTTCTCTTATTGCAAAACGGCTTTGTTTAAGAATTTTCCCCAACCAACCGGGAATTACCAGGGGTACCCTGCTAAGTGAAAACAAATATGAACACTCTCTTGTAGAAAAGGGTAAAAGAAAAAATAAGACATAACCAGCTTACAAACGCCCTTCGCTACCTTGCGTTTGAACATTCCTTCGCGATAATGCCAGCGTTCGAGTGGTAAACCTTTACCATAGCTCTGCACTATCGCTAACTCTCATACCATCATATTCTGCAAGCCCATAAAGATAGACTAATAGCAGGGAAGATAAGAATCAAAGCTGAAATTCTTGCAGCACTGAAAATAAATATATACCCCATTCGGAGATGCAACAGCAACCAACAGAAGGAAAGATAAAACCTAAGGCTAGACCGCCAATTGGCCATTTAATACTATTGAACAAACCTATTGTTCACGAGCGAAGCATTAAACCAGCTTCTATCACATCCGTGAGGCAGAATTCAAAATTCAAAATAATACCAATAATGTAACGATAACTTTAATTACAGGCGTCCGGAGTATACGGGCTGGTGGAGGAGAAGGAAACAAAACAACAGACAAGACGAGGATATATTTTATTTGGTTTGCTTTTATACAAAAATGGGTGGCCAGCCCAACAAACAAGACATTCAGATACGACACTGACAACAACAACAGGACAAGGGAGAATTGTACATTCCAGACTATCCTCCAGTAAAAGTGGTACCGTACATGGTATCATAAGAGAAAAAAAAAGGGGGGGGGGCTCTCCATCACATGCACCATGTTACAACATACTTAGCCGTAAATATTTTGTGACTGTGGCTGTTCCCAAAATGTATGAATGTATGCAAAGTAAAATAAAATTGGCTCTTCAACAGAGTGAATGTGGTTCTGTACAACTTACCACAGACATGTGGATGAGTTCTCAAACCACTGATTATACTGTATGTATATCACAGCACACTGGGTGTCATGATTGTCTTCAAACACCATCACAAGCAGCAGCGTACAGGAAGATAGACAAAAAATAGCAGCTCTTTGCGTTAGCATGTTTGGTAAACATCACACTGCTGACAATATTTTGGAAGCCCCCCCCCCTCGTCTATGGGTATGGAGATGGTAAATCTTTGGGAGAGGGGGCACTGTATGACCTAAGAAACTAAGTCCAGAAATAAAACAGGAAAATAGTACCTGAATGTCCTCAGGTGTTTTCTCCATCATGGGGTGCTTTCTGGCTATCAGTTGATGAAGGGGTGGTGCACTGAGATGATGTAGATCACCTGCCTGGCCTTGCCAACTACGCCTTGGTGGCCTTTGTAGACAATCTTCACCAAGCATGCCTCTCACTTCCTTCTCGATGGTGTGCTGGTTCTTCAGGATCAACCCTGTAACACACTAGTAGCTGGCTGTGGAGACAAACTTCTTTTAGCAGCAAACAGTTCATTCAACAAATGAAGCAAACACCAGAACTTCAAAAACAGGGGACCCCATTTAATGAACAGTTAATAAACAAGAACAGTCACTCCAAGGGGCATAGGGATAAACACATACAGTGGGGGCATGCACAGGCGGACACCTAAATCCTGCAGCAGTCTCTTGTGCTAACAGACCAAATTATTTCATGCATTATCCCTTGAGCCGATCTGGCTACATTCCTGGCAGCAATTTTTGGGCTGAAAGGGCCACTACATGAGGTAGCTTAATACTGATACAATTTACTGACGCATATTTTTCTCTCTCTCCCACTCTCTCTCTCTCTCTCTTTCTCTGCAGCAAGTACATCTCCCTTTCTGTCACTCTCTTTTCAGGCAATTCCATCTCTAAAGTTTACTCTGGCTTATGACAGCACGAGACGTTTCTACTGTCCCAAACCTTTGCTCTTCCTTCAGTTTACTTCCACAGCCTGATCTTATACCTCCTACACCCAGGGGCATTTACTTATGGAACATACTCTTTTTTTTTTCCCCTTCATGGTCTTATCTCTGTACATTTCATTTGATTTTCTTAGCAAGAACTGAACCACCAGAACCCTTTCAGACATCCAGTGCCAATGTCTTGGCTGGTAAATGGGCGTATTTTGGGGTTTTGGGTGCCCAAATCCTTGATTCCCAGTCCTAGCCAGCACACTCCGCTTATGCAGCAATTCCAACCTCTGAACTGACTCTTCAGGGGGACTTCTTCCAGTGCCATGCAGATTACCCAACAGTCTGCCACTACCCTGGGGTCCCAAACATTCCTCCCCCAAATGGACTTCCCCCCACCTCCACAAGCAGCTCACACTATGGGTCCCAACTCTTTGGCAGCCTCCTGCCTGAGGAATAGGGGTAACTCTGCCACCATTACACCCCCAATGGCTGGGCTACCACTTCCAACCATTCCCCAGGTCCTATTTGCCATAACAGGCATGCCCACAGTAAACCATACCGACCCAACAGCTGAACGCACCCGGCAGACGATCTTTCTTTTAGAGCTTTAGGCCCTGTCAGTGCTTACACACCAAGGTGCCAAAGTTCACATGGCAGGCCTACAGTTTCCTTTTTCTCTCCCCAGGCTCCAGCTCCATTGCTTTGCTCCCTTACTCCCCTTTTACTTAAACCTGAACTGATGCATTTCCATTTAGCAGGTCTTCAAAAGTGGAAGGCTGGGGTGGCAAGTGGCCCACTCTGGCCCCACCACAGCCCTCTGGCTAAAGTTGTAGGCCGAACTCCCCAACTCCTCTCTCCCTGGGTCTCTCTCAGAATCCTCCAGCAAAATAATCTCTCTCCCATTTATGCCCTCTGGAATGGGCCCCACATGCAGTCAGCAGGCAAGCACACATTCCAGACTTACCTGCACCGCTGCTCTTTCTGCCTAGCTACACTTAGCAACCAGCCTAGCAGCATTTAGCAGCCAACATTAACTAGTAAGCTCTCAGAGAGCGTATACAAAAAGAATAATAATGATGCATTTCTCATACTCAAATAGACTAAAATAGATCTACAATTAATCACAGTAAATCAGAACCTTGTGGGGAAAAAAATCAGAGTCGGAATCAGAACTGGGTCATAGCCAACCCACCCATTCCTAGTACTGACACTGAAGTACTGCACCAGTGGGAGATCATAACAGAGACTGAGGTGTCAATATATTAAATGGCAGCAGTGGTTTTTGGCAATCAGGATGCAGGAGGGAGAACAGAATGCAGCACTGACAGTTTTGTTTGTCCATTCTACTGATGGTGCCCAGGCTCAGGGAAGAAAGTGAAAAAAGTGTGGATGGGTATGTCTTTTATAATTAATTATTATAACAATACAAACAGTGCTGTGTGTAAGCTCCAGCATTCTGCTGCCTTTTAGCGGGCTGTCAGGAAGCTGCTTCCTAGACTAGTAAAAATCACCAAAATGCACCATGGGGCTTCAATTTTCTAATTTTTTTCAGGGGTGCATACCCTCAGGCCCCCCCAAGAAAGGTTTGGATTTTGTGCCCCCAAATAATTCTCTCTCTGTATGATGCCCCTGAGCAGTATCATGTGATCCAAGACTCTTAAAGGTGTACTGAGTCCTTAAAATACTGGCTGGGTAAACCTGAAAGCTATGGGTGCCTGACTTCCTTGGGGTACACCTGCATTCAAGTTGATTTCTGCATATAAACCTTTTTTCTCTTGTCTCTCATTATCTGTCCTTTAATATACCAGGACAATTGGAAAGTAAGTTGTAAGCTCATCTTACATGTATTAGAGAGAATGCCACTCCAAGGTTTTTTTTTATCACTAGAATGCTTTCTTGGCATACTGAGACATTTTAAAATTTATGTGACAAGAACTCTTTGGCTGTAGAGAATTCTTGATAACCTTTGCCCTTCTGAGGCTCCTCGGATAAAGGCATACTGGTGTTAATTAGCTTCTCTGACGTAATCTTCTATTATGTTTTAAATGTATATGTTAAACCAATTAGAATTATTTCTGCTTTTTCTATATAACCTGGTGTTAATAGTATGGGATATTTGAAAAAACTGCCACAAAGCTTCTGAAGAAGGACCTGGTTGTTCGAAAGCTAAAGCACTTTGTTCTTTTCTGTAACATCCATGTTGGTCCAATAAAAGGTATCAAATCATTTGTTTCTGGCTCTGTTTTTAAAAGGACCAATACGGCACCTACAACATTTTTTTGCATCATGGAAGATACCGAAATTCGCCGCAGGACATGGCAGTTGCATAACATCAAGAAGAAACTAGCACAGCTAGACAGTGACATCTACTTTTTATCCCAGTGCAAAAGGAATAACATTATCCCTAAAGGTCTAACTATTTGGAATCCACTGAGAAACACAGATAATTCTACATATGCTTAACAACTTTGTCGTAGGACCTCTGAGAAATTGAGAAATCACAGAATCCACAGCTCGTATGCCAAAAAAGCATTTTTGAAGAAACAGTTTAATGAAATAGCTACCACACTGGAGAGGATGTCTGGTGAGCCTATTCGGACATCTTGCATGAGATAGACATGAACTACAAAGAACCTTAAGAAAAGCCATGCTCATTAAAAACAGGACGTTAGATGCCCTTCAACACCATACTTCCTAACAACCATGAAGAACAGAACAGAGTGACTGAACAACTAAGCCACACAGATGGGCACCTTTCAGTTGTTAATTTGTCCACCCACACACTGACTACTGGGGAATTAAATGTACTTTCTAAGGCCTCAATTTCTGCCCAACTAAACCACTGGACAGAATGCAGTTTTGTGGTGAAATGGAGAACACTTCACGAATTGAGACTCAGGAATTTTTTCATGGCAGAAAAGACATCACAGACAGGAAGAAATCACAAACAGTAAAACTACTATGGATAAGAAAAGAAACCATATGAGTTTACCCCATCAAGTGGCCGTAACAAGAAACTGGACAAATACATTAATTGCTTTCGCCAGAGAGTTACTGGTGAGATTCTTAATAGGCAGAAACAGGCCGCTACAACCTCTCTCCATTGGAACGGAGGGCTATACAAACACTAAAATCAAACCATAACATTGTCATAAAAAAAGCTGATAAAGGCTCGGCAGTGGTGATATTGAATCGGGAAGATTACATTACGGAAGCCAACCGGCAGCTAAGTGACCTACTTACTACAAAGTACTGGGAAGTTACCCAACTACAGAATATAAAAGAGAACTACAGAAGTTAATTAAAACATTTCCAGAGCATGTCCAAGACAAACTAAAGGACCTCGTCCCCAGTGAACCTAAACCAGGGACATTCTACATGCTTCCTAAAATACATAAGCCTGGTAATCCTGGTAGACCCATAGTCTCTGGTAATGGCACCCTGACAGAGGGGATATCAGGGTTTGTAGAAGCTATTTTCAAACCGCTGGTTATACAAAGGGATAGTTACATCAAGGACACTACTCACTTCCTACATAAACTTTCTGGTTTTAAGGACTTACCACCTGATACCCTTTTAGCCACGATGGATGTAACCTCCTCTACACTAATATTCCACACACAGATGGCATTTCAGCCTGCCTCAAATATCTGCATGACAAAGGTGGACCCAACATTGACCCTGGGTTGTGGGTAAACTCACTGAATTCATTCTGACACATAACAACTTCAGCTTTAATGGTAAACATTATGTTCAAACTATAGGAACTGCAATGGGAACCAGGATGGCTCCACAGTATGCTAATCTTTTTATGGCGAATTTGGAGGAGGATTTTCTAAGGCACTGTACACATAAACCACTCGCTTATTTCCGTTACATTGATGATTTGTTTATAATTTGGACAGAGGGCACTGACACACTTAAAGATTTTCACCAAGAACTTAATAACCTCCACCCAACTATAAAGCTTTCCCTAGAATATTCTGCCACAAGTGTACATTTTCTGGATACCACTGTCACTATTAAGGATGGTACCCTACATACCTGTCTTTACAGGAAATCAACAGACAGACAGAGATACTTACACAAGAAAAGTAATCACCGAGCCACACAAAGAAATCTGTTATATATAGTCAACACTTCGTATCACCGCCTCTGTTCAAATGAGGAAGACAGAGACACACATCTGGCGATGTTGAAAAACACCTTTATTGAGCAGGGACACTCATCCAGGGAAATTGACAGAGCAGTGGAATGTGCAACACAGGTCCCAAGAGAACAGCTACTGCAATATAAGGAATGGATGACTACCAGCAGAATACCCTTAGTAGTCACATACCATCCTGACCTTGAACTCCTACGTAAGATTACTAAGGATCTCCATCCAATAATTAGTGAGGATGAAACCCTTAACTGTATTTTTCAAGAACTACCACTACTATCTTTTAAACATCCACCTAATTTAGCCAACCTGATTATTAGGAGTCAACTTGAACCGAACAGAATACCATGACATCATATGGTACACGCACCCTGTCATCAACGCACATGTAAGACATAACCTCATTTCCACTTCAGACTGTGTGGTTACATCACAAAACAGACTATTCAGGATACAGGGAATTATACATGTACATCAAGTAATGTGGTCTACTTTATCCAATGCAAGAAATGTCCTCGCACAGGTTATGTGGGAGACAAGCCAACAACTCCGCACTAGAATGAATTCACACAGACATTCTATTAATCACAAGATGATTGAGAAATCAGTAGCCCAGCACTTCTCCCAGGATGACCACTCAATCTCAGATATGTCTGTGATGGTCTTAAAAGGACATTTCAACAGTACACAAGAATACAGGCTCTAAATTAGACTTATTTTACTTCTCAATATGGTGGCAGATGGATTGAACATTGATGTTGGGTACATGACACATTATTCCATTTAAACTTACACAGACCTTTACTTTAAAAGATGGACATGAACAGTTTAGTTCTTCAACTGGCCTTTGATTTTGTAAGTTTATGGTTATCTACATTGTTGACTTTTCACCTTAACACTGTGGTGAGTGCGTTTAGTGTGTGTGTGTGTATACTGAAGTATGTATGTATGTATGTGTGTGTTTTGTGTGTGTTTTTTGCATGTTGTGGGTATGGTGTGTATGTGTGTTGTTTGTTGTGCGTGGTGTGGTGTGGTGTGTGTCTAATGTGTTTGCTATATTTGTTGTGTGGGGTGTGCAGGTGTGTGTGTGGGGTGTGGTGTGGTGTATGTACACACATATGTGTGGGTGGGCGTGGCATGGGGCAGTTGTTATGTGCTAGAACACTTAATTTTCACATATAGTGTGCATTTATTTCCTTCTATTAGTTGTCAGTGGGTGGATTTCACACTGTCACATCTTAACTGCTCATATTAAGATGCATATCTCATTTACTTGGGGGTTCATTAAAGGTGTAATTCCTTTGGGTTTTCATTTAGATTGCTTAGACTGATTCTGTGCATTTTTGTTATACACAGACTCTGTGTTGAAATCTGCATTTATCAGGCTTATGGTCTCGTTTTCTTGGGGTCATTGACAAGTTGTTTTTTGTTTTTTGCACACACTTACAAGTGATACTTTCATGCATCATGTTTATATGTGTAGGTTAATTTGAGGCTTGATTTCAACTTGCAGTTATACCTAATTTCAGGATTTTGTCTCTCATTATCTGTCCTTTAATATACCAGTACAATTGGAATGTAAGTTGTAAGCTCATCTTACATGTATTAGAGAGAATGCCACTCCAAGGTTTTTTTTATCACTAGAATGCTTTCTTGGCATACTGAGGCATTTTAAAATTTATGTGACAAGAACTCTTTGGCTGTAGAGAATTCTTGATAACCTTTGCCCTTCTGAGGCTCCTCGGATAAAGGCATACTGGTGTTAATTAGCTTCTCTGACGTAATCTTCTATTATGTTTTAAATGTATATGTTAAACCAATGAAATTATTTCTGCTTTTCTATATAACCTGGTGTTAATAGTATGGGATATTTGAAAAAACTGCCACAAAGCTTCTGAAGAAGGACCTGGTTGGTTCGAAAGCTAAAGCACTTTGTTCTTTTCTGTAACATCCATGTTGGTCCAATAAAAGGTATCAAATCATTTGTTTCTGGCTCTGTATATAAACCTGTAATTCATGCATGTGTAGAAAGTGATGATGCAGAAGTCGATGCAGTAGTACTCATATTTCCCAGTTTATATGCACTTATAACTTGATTACTAACTGACACTCCAGTAATTGGGTTATATAGTGTATGTAAATGTAGCAATAGATTCAGCCATTTTCAAAAACTGTTGCACATAAACAGTATCGGATCACAGTTCAGTTCAGGATTTTCAGTTAATCAGTAAGTGATTGGCACACTTGCAAACACAGCAACAAAAAACAGACAAATGCTGTAGTTAGGCATCATTCATCTCACACAGTTATGCCCAATGGCATGTTGTTTTCCACCTTGTGACAGCGCAGCACTATGTCGTTAACGCTCTGCATCTCTTTGATCTCTGGGAGTGTGATGGCACTTAGATAATAATTTATTTCTGGAGAAGTAGCTTTCCATGTAATTGCATCTCTCTTCCTCAGTGTGGTGTTTTCAGCTGCCAGTTACAGTATGCACATGCATCAGTTCAGTGGTGCTTCACCTTCTTTCTCTACAAGGCACACATGGCACATGTGAGGAACTGTCAGAGCTTATTACTGCTTTGCCCTTACTCCTCTCACTGTTTGGAATCGATTCATCTGATTTGAAGAGCTGTATAAATGACATAGAAGCTTAAAAGCATAAACAATGATGGCAGAAAAAGACCCATAGTCCATCCAGTCTGTCTAAGTTCCCTATTTAGTCCTGGTACCTACTGTCCCTCCAGGGTTGTAGCTCTTCCTAACCCCCCCTCCATTCTCTGCCCAGTTTCTGCCACCCTGAATAGAAACATAGACAGTGACAGCAGAAGACCCATGACACAGGAGATGATGACTCACTTGGATGGGAAAGTACTGGACTATGCATGCTCCTGTGCCTCTGTAACAGGTGGAGTATGAGATCTGTCTTTTGCATGTTGCTCAGTGCCCTCTCAGGCATGCCACACAGTTTAGTGCTGATTGCTGGCATCTGCTCCTCCTATAGTTGTACTGACAGAGTCATCTCTGTTCTCATGTCCCAGCTCATTCATTACCTCTGCCAGAAATGCACACCTAGAATTTCTTGTTGATCCTCCTCGATTTGCTCATCCAGCTGTACGCCCATCTCTTGATGTCATGATTTTCTTGTTGTTCCTCTATGCTTTTCTCCTCCATTTTTCTGTTTGTTTCTGTCAGAATGTCAGCAGTCTCTGGTTGGTCCTCCTCGATTTGCTTCTCCAGCTGTCTGTCCATTCCACCCTTGTGTTCCTCATGCTGTGTTGTATTTTCTTTATTGTTGCTGGGTGTTCCATAGTCTTCCATTTTATCTACAAGCTTACACTGTAAAACACAAAAGAAGAATGTTTACCATCATGCAAAAGACACATAATAATGCATTGGCACAGTTCGTGCAAAAATGAAAAAAAAAACAGTGACAGGTGATAACACTATAAAGCATCCTCAAAGCTGGTGTGTGCACCACCGGTGGTTCCATGAACTAAGGATGATCACGGTATAGGCAGGGCACAAATGCATTGTGTCTAGGAATGCGGGGCAATTTAAATCCACTTTATGTTGCCAGCTATGTATCACTGCTGGAGTACAGTTTGGGCACAGCAGATTTGTTGCATCATTGGCTGTTTCAAAATGAAAAATGCTGCAATAACACATGACGAGTGAAACGGCAGAACACATGATTCTGGGTACAGCTGTATTTCATATCATGTACATCCTGTATTTCTCTTCCTCTTTTTCTTATGTGGCACTTGGCACATGAACATCTGCTAGAGTACTGTAGTTGTCTCCCATACCCACACACACACACACACACACACATATGCTAATCCAATAGGTCCTGGTAGACTAGCAGTTTCCTTCCAGTCTCTCTCTGCTGAGTTAAGCACCATCTCCCAGTCTGACCATCCAGTAGGCCACCCTCCTTCTTCTTAGACCTAATCATATCCCTGAAGTCTTGTGGTCCCCTCTCCTACTCCCTAACATATTATCAGCAGTTCCTGATGCATCTATCTCCATTTAGTTGAAGAGAATGGCTATGCAGCCACACACTTTGCAGCAGCACAAAGTGGTCTTTGTAACTACTTTGCAGTGGCAATTCTGATTGTGTATTGTGCTGCCAGTGTAGACAAGCAGCGGGAGATGGTTAAGTCCAAGGAACAAAGATCCTCTTTTCATGCTGATACCCTTGTTAATTGACAAACAGTGAAGAGATTCTCCCAAACTATGTTTAAATATAAGCTGATCTGTGTCTAAATAATACATTTTTTCAAAGTTTTCCTTCTGGTGTCAGTGGCACTTTAAACCCACTTCTATTGCCCCTAGCAATATTTTATGCCCTCTTCTGCATCAATTATGAAAACCATGAAGTAAATGAACAGATCCAGAAACAAATGATTTGATACCTTTTTTTGGACCAACATGGATGTTACAGAAAAGAACAAAGTACTCTAGCTTTCAAACCTACCGGGTCCTTCTTCAGAAGCTTTATGGCAGTTATTTTGAAAATCCCATACTATTAAAAAAAATTTGAAAGCTAGAGCACTTTGTTCTTTTCTGTAACATTCATGTTGGGCCAATAAAAGGTATCAAATCATTAATTTCTGGATCTGCTCTTAAAAGGACCAATACGGCACCTACAACATTTTTTTGCATGAAGTAAATGAGTATCTTATCTGTTGCTGATGAAGCTGGACAGTCTAAACTGCACTTTTTGCATTTAGTTTATACACAAGTAATTACTTGTACACAGATTATAAATGAGTCTTCTCTATTGGCAGCTCACGAAAAAATATTTTTACAGTATGTAAAAGTAATTGTGCAATTTATAGGTCTAAAGCATATGTACTCTACAAAATGTTAAATATTTATTTATTTATTTATTTAGATTTTGGTAACCGGGTAAGCCCACTGAGACCAGATATCCCTTTTTCAGGGGTGACCCTGAGTTAGTTACAGTAAATACATACAAAGGTGTCAATATACAGTAATTACAGCTGTTACATATTGGGAAATTGGTATCAAACGTTTAACACAGAGACAGCAGGCATCACAAGGCTCACAAGTATTAAACAGGTGCACAGTACATTTAACAATTTTACGTAAGAGATTCATGGGGTAAGTAGGTGTGGCTAAGTTGGTGAGAGCATGACAATCGTCCCAGGCAGGGGCCAAGCGATTACAACCACAGAGACTAAGTTCCAGAAGATACACTTTGAGGCCTGACTTAAACCCTAGGAGAGTAGGCTTGTCAACCAGACTTTCTGGGAGAGCATTCCATATGTAGGGAGCAGCTTACTGGAAGGAGCGCTTGCCTTGGTTGGTGCGAACACGAGGGATGTCAAGGGGATGACTTGCCGAGGATCGCAAGGTACGGCACTGGACTTTTGGAGTGAGCAGCCCATGCAGGTGTGGAGGACGGCTGAAGGAGGTGAATTTCACTTCTGAAAGAAAGAATTGTTGAGTACCTAGAGGCCAGTGGGGCACAGGACCCAAAGCAGCATGGATTTACAGCAGGAAGGTCATGTCAGATGAATCTAATTGATTTCTTTGACTGGGTGACCAAAGTAATAGACCAGGGAGGGGCTGTGGATATGGCCTACCTAGACTTTAGCAAGGCATTTGACACAGTCCCGCACAAAAGACTAATAATCAAGTTAGCCAGCCTGGGAGTGGGTTCCAGGGTGGTAGCCTGGGTAGCAAACTGGCTGCACAACAGGACACAGAAGGTAATAGTGAATGGAACACATTCTGAAGAAAGGGGGGTTACTAGTGGAGTACCTCAGGGCTCAGTACTGGGTCCAGTCCTCTTTAATATCTTTATAGGTGACATTGCAAAGGGTCTGGAGGGAAAGTTATGCCTCTTTGCAGATGACACAAAGATCTGTAACAGAGTTGATACACAAGGGGTTAGAAAGGATGAGAAGGGACTTGGCAAGGTTGGAGAAATGGTCAGACATATGGCAACTTAGATTCAATGCAAAGAAGTGCAAAGTAATGCACCTGGGAAACAAAAACCCAGGATAAGAGTACACAATAGTAGGGGAGGTACTAACAACAGCAAAAATGGAAAGGAAGTGGTTATCCCTCTGTACAGACAGTTGGTGAGACCCCATCTGGAATACTGTGTGCAGTTTTGGAGACCCCATCTATGCAAGAACATAGACAGGATGGAAGCAGTCCAGAGGAGGGCAACTAAAACGGTGCAGGGTCTGCATCAGAAACCATATGAAGAGAGACTGAGAGAGCTTAATATGTATACCCTTGATGAAAAGAGGGATGGGGGGACATGATAGAAACTTTAAGTGCCTCAAGGAATCAACAAAGTCCAGGAGGGTAGCATCTTTGGAAAAAGAGATGTGTAAGAACAAGGGGCACAATTTAAAGATAGAGGGTGGTTCAGGGTAATGTGAGAAATTTGTTTTCACGGAGAGAGTGGTGGATGCATGGAACTGCCTTCCTGGGAGGTTGTTGGGTCTAAAACAGTGGGAGAATTCAAACATGCATGGGACAGACATAAGGCAATTGTAGTGGGGGGTTGCAGGAAGTAGGCTGTTGGTTAACTAGAATCTGCAGCTTATCCAATAGGAAGGGAAATGGGCAGACTGGGTGGGCCTAGTGGTCCTTATCTGCCGTCAAAGTCTATGTTTCTATGTTTCTATGTAATTTAAAGGCCAGGCAAGCAGAAGAATAGGCCAATTTGTGCCGTAAGGTGGGCCAGTTTAGGTCCACAAGGGCCTCGCAGTGATGCCTCCTGGGGGAGGAGTTTGTTGCAAAGCGAGCCACCCTGTGATAGAGCACAGAGAGTTTGCTGAGCTCCTTCTCTTGGAGGAACTTTAGCAGGGGGGCACCATATAGGATATAAGGGAGAAGGTTGCAGTTGGCTATGGCTCATCGCGCCTCACCAGAGAGAGATTTGCCTAGCCGGTAGAGGAGACCAAGTCTCTGGTGGATGGATCTTGTTAAGGAGTTGATGTGGGGTTTGTAGGTCAGCTACTGGTCAAGGAGGATCCCAAGGTACTTGATCCTGTCTATGACCTCTACTCTGCTCTCTTAGGCTGTGTTGAGCTGGAGTAGCTCACTTCTGTCAGTGCCCAGACATCTAGTCCCAAACAGAACAGCCTTGGTTTTTTCTTCATTCAGCACTAGAGAATTGGAGGTGAACCAGGCCTCGAGAGCTGAATGATAGGCCTGCAGTTTGGCAGAGATGACACTGGGTAGCGGGTCACTGCAGTAGACAACAGTGTTATCCACATATAGGATGAGTTTGCTCCACCTACAGACCCCCTCAATGTCATTGAGAAAAAGTGAGAATAACAGGGGACCCAGGATCAAGCCCTGTGGTACCCTGGAGACCATGGGTCTAGTGCCAGATTGTGTTCATCTCCAATGGACTTTTTGGGTTCTATTGATCAGGTAGCTCTTGAACCAAGAGAGTGAGTGCACATCCAGTCCTAGTCGGAGAAGTTTGGAAAGGAAAAGTTTGTGGCTGACCAAGTCGAAGGCCTTGAACAGGTCAATGAATAGAGCCCCCGTCGGGGAGCCCTTGTCCATGGCCTTGAGGATGTCGGATGTGAGCCAGATAAGGGCAGTGTCAGTGCCATGACCTTTCCTAAAGCCATGTTGTACGTCGGCAAGGAGTAGGTGCTGCTTGAGGTAATCCTGCAGTTGATTGTATACCAGTCTCTCCTGCACTTTCCCGAGAGGGTTGAGTAGGAAGATAGGCCTATAGTTCCTCACTTTGTCCCTGGGTCCTTTTTTGTGGATAGGAACAATAGTCGATACCTTTCACTTACTTGGGACTGCTCCTTCGAGAAGGGACCTGTTGATGAGCAGTGTGACAGGGTAGGCGATAGCAGGGGCAGCGGCCCTCAGCAGCCGAGGTTCAAGCAGGTCATGTCCTGGGGAGGAGTTAGGGTTTATTTTGAGTAAAAGAGGAAGTACAGCAGATGGTTCAACCAGTTTCAGGTGGAATTGGGGCCGAGGAAGCACCCAGCCCATACTGGTGTTGTAGGGAATCCCAGAGAGGACAGGGGAAGAGAGTCCACTAGGATTGGAGAAGGAAGCACAGAAGGCTTCAGCTACTGTGGAGGGGTCATTGGTCAAGGTATCCCCAACCAGGAGTGCACCTTCTTGTGCATTTGTGGTACCCTTAAGAGGGTGTTAATGTGACCCCAGAATTTCTTAGGGTCACGTAGGTGACTAGTTTGGAGGTCTTGCAGTAACTTGGACTTGGCCTGTTTGGCGTTTTTTTTGCATTGATTCCTCAATTCCCTATACTTCTCCCAGTCAGATATACTGCCTGAGGATTTGTAGAGTCCCCAGGCCCTGTCGTAGAGTAGCATAATATGCTTAAGGCTAGGGCTGAGCCATTTGTGGCAATTTTCCTGTACCCTGAGCTTCTTTCGCAGCACATGCAGATTGGCCACAGACAGGAATGAATTGGTGAAGTAGTCAAGCACCTCATTGAGTGAGGGGAGGGAGACAATAGAATCCCAGTCAATGGTCCACAAGTCTGAGCAGAGGTCTGCTGGTACGAGCCTGCTAAAGTTCCTGGCTTCTATTACCCTAGCAGCAATTTTAGGGGGCTTGTTGGACCAGATACAGAAGATTGGTGAGTGGTTACTCAGAGAGTCTGCCATGGTCCTAGCTGTCAATATGCAGTCTGGGCAGGAGACTAGTGCCCAGTCGAGTAGGGAATGATTGCCAGACTTAGCATTATGCCTAGTAGGCAGATCGATGACTTGGGTAAGTGAGGAGTCCAGTATAGGATTCTTGGTAGTGGAAGTCCCCAGGGCAAGCCAGTTTAGATTGAAATCCTCAAGGAGGATGGTCTCCCCCAGAGGGTGCTCAACCAGGGCATGGGTTAGGGATTCTAGGGAGGAGGCAGCAGATTGGGGCGGGAGGTAGGCACACACTATGTACAGGGGCTTGGTGTCTCCGAGGAGCAATTTAACAAATAGGATCTCACTTACCGATCCACAAAGAGTAGGGTAATCAAACTGCGACGCATGCAAGGCAGTACTGACATAGATGAGAACCCCACCACCTTTTTTCCCAGCTCTATCCTTTCTAAAGGCATGATAGCCAACTAGGTCCACTTCATGAGGGAGGATCTGTGGCTTGAGCCAGGTTTCAGTCACAGCTAGTATGTCAGGTTTATACAGAGCTGTCCATGCCTCAAGGTCATGGACTTTCTTCCTTAAGCTGCTGATATTCATGTGCACCAGCTTGAGTCCTCTAGTATTGGCCCAGAGGGTCACTGAGAGTGAGATTAGGGGAGTGGGGACCAGAGTTTAGTTCAATGTCCCCCTCAGTGCCAGCTTAAGCCTGGCAAGGTAGCCAATAATTTTGGAGGGGATGTGGAGGAGCCTCCATTGGTCGTACCTGCTGAAGTAGCAAAATAAATTACAACAGCTACCCTTCAGGGATAGTCCGTGCATGAATTGGCTTAGCTTGTTGAACCCCTCCTCACGAGGATCGAGGGGTCAGAAGGGGCGAACGACATTCCAGCCCGGTTCTGGGGAGAGATGGCCCCAGAGGAAGAGCTGGCCAGTCCCCAGTACCGGAGCTATGTATGCGGGAGCAGCCATGAGTGTCAAGCTCCACATATTGCAGATCTGAGAGGCAACACCAGACTCAGGGAAGGACCAGGTCAGGTAGGTAGGACAGGAGAAAAGAAGCAGCCAAGACTGTCCACCTATTGCTAGCGGCTATAGTGGTGTGGAGTTGAGCTAAAAGGGGAGAATCATTTAAAACAGTGAGCACCAGCATAACAATACAGTTAGAGACCCGTAAACAATATGAGTACGAATATGACAAGAGGATATCAGCTGTACCTCTACCTCCAGAGAGATTAATGGGTCTGGTTATTAGCAAGTTAGGTTATTCTATAGCAGGTATTCCGGCTAAGTACACGTAGCTTGCAAGACAGCAGTAGTTAAGGCACTTGAAATTAGCAGAGACAATTATACAACAGTTTGAGTAATCAGCACATCAGGCTTGCAGGGGTGATGGAGTATAGAGGGTTAAAAGGAAATATCTTGAAACAACTACTTCTTTTAAGCCAGGTCATAAATGTCTGGAAGCATGAACTCCACTCCTTTAAACAGATGTAGGCATAATTGGCTATGATTAAGCAATAAGGCATGACTGTGAGTTACATTTTTATTTATTTAGTTAGTTTTTGTTGACCGGGAAAGGAGGACTAGACAATTCTGCATATATTCAACCTTGTCGGGGGTTGAGGAGGAATAGATACAGATGGAAACCAAGAGAAAATGAACCTGATTAAGCTGTTTGTGGTATTTTTTTTAGTGAACGGAGGAAATCTGGCCAGATGCATTAATAGTATGCTAATCACTCTCTAGGGGCATAATCTGGCACAAGGCACATCTGATTATCACATGCTCCTAGGGGGTGATTGACTATTACTGTAACCCTCTGGGACTGCTTTATTGCAATTAAGAAAGTTCAGAGGAGTAAAACAAATAATGTACCTTTAAATTCAGAGTCATTCAATGTTTTTGTGCACTAAGGCTCTGCAGTTATATTAACAAAGAATGAATGTAAGGTTCTTGGACTGTGAAGAACCAATAATGAGGAAGTATTCTATTGTCCCCTTTTTACTATACCAGTTTTACACATGATTCTTCAGACACAGGTAGAAGTGATCATCTTTTCAAACCCTATGTCAGCTGTTTTGAAGCCAAAGAAAATATAAACAGGCCATCTTAAGTGTTTCAAGGGGGATGCACATGTACCCACACAGACAAAAATGATAAGTTTTTAAGAAAGGGTTGTTGATGACAGCCACAGCACTCCACTTGATAGATGCAGTGGATTAGATTTATTTTCATTTGGAAAGCCTGTAATTTCATGGAAATTATATCTCAGTGCTGAAAGTTGATATGAAAGGAGGAATAAGGCTGAAATAGCTGAGAAAGGGATCAAGGGAACAGCAAGTACTGAGAGCACCAGGCTTGATTGTAATTGCTCACCGTGTTTCACTGCGACATAAATATGTCCAATGTGCTTTTTTTAACAGAACTGATGGATGGATGACAAAGGAGCTGAGTATACTGTATGGTCATTTAAGCCATTGCAGCATGTGACTGTATGCTGTTGAGGGAAGGAGGCAGTGTAAGAAGACTTAGAAAAGTCCAATTTCTCCTAATTTCCTAGCAGATGGCTATCCCACTACGGTGTTTGTTTTCTCACTGGCCTCATTAATATTCTACTCGACACATGCTTTCAAGATGAGTGAGACCTGAATGAATGAAAATTTCTTCACAAAAATGGATCAATATTTGGTGGATTTCTGTGCAGACTTGGTGGATTCCTGTACCAACCCTCTCCCCTCAGGAAGCATGACTGCCATGTCTTCATGTTACCAAGCACCAGCCATTGCCAATCTAGACAATTTCACAGATGTGTCACCTCTAATTGAAAATGAGGACACATAGACAGTAACAGGTATGGATGCAGATATGATAGCTTACTTTCATTGTTTTATTAAACACAGAACTAATGGAAGCTTTGCAATATGTACCTAGGAGCTAGGCATAGCCCACTGCACATTGTCGAGACCACAGTGAAAAAAAGAGTGCACTGAAATTTAATTTTGTTTGCTATCTTTTCTAAGGGACATACAAACAAAATGAGCTTCAACACCTAATCCATGTAGCTACAAAGAAACAGTTGCCAAAGGAAGCTTTGCACATTGCAGTCTCAGTACTAAATGCTTTTGAGATGTTATGGTACACAAAAAAATAAAAATTTTCCCTCAGTGGTTTGCTACATTTTGACAAAGAATTTGCTTTGCTAAACAGCTTGGCATATGACAAGAAGTGATCACTGACTCACAGATTTAAAGCTGCAGTGCATGTTACAGTGAAAATATTTACCTATATCCTTTTATTCTTTTCCTGTCTTGTAAGATGCTTTTGCTCATGTTGAGTCTATTATAGCATTTTGTTTAGTTTTGAACTGCAGTAGTTCAAAAAGTGCTCTTGTTAATGTGGCTATCCCAAGGTTTGCATCAATATTCTCAGCTGTATTTGAATACCCACTGATTATCATAATTTTTCTTGCAACTCGGGTGAACTAGCATGCAACAGTCACTGCTCCTTGACCTTATGGGATAATGGGTGTACAAAACCAGCTAATGATAATGTTGAAATCCCTGAAGATATCCATAATTAGAGAAGTGCTCCTTAAAGAGATTCCCCAAATTATGTAAACTGAGCTTTGCACCACGTGTTGTGGTGCCTTACCTCTGTGATACCCCGTCTGGCTATATTTGATAAAAATTTTGTGCCATATTTAGAAGTGGAAGGGATTGTAAATTTGTGCCCAGCTGATCCCTTCCACTTCCTAGTCCTGGGAGCTGCTGACATCCCACCACTACGCGCAGGCACATAATGACATGTGCCATGAGAGAGTGTGGGGACACACTCCATTAAAGTCTATGGGGGCAACTTTTAAAATGTTTTTATATATAACAGTCATTGTATCATTAACCAAGGACACTGAATGACTAACAAGGCCCTTGTTAGCCACCCGGTGCCCTTGGTTAATAACAAAACAACTGATACTATATATAAAAATGTTTTATAAGTTGCACCCATAGACTTTAATGGAGCACATCCCCGTGATCTCCTTGGGCACACGTCATTACATGCCTGAGCATGGGGGCGGGCCTTTGGCAACTCCCTGGACTGGGAAGTGGAATGGAATGGCTGGGCACAAATTTACAATCTCTTCCACTTCTAAATATAGCAAAGAATTTTTTTTCAGACCTATCCAGTCGGCATGCTGCAGAGGTAAGGCACCACAACATGTGGTGCACACCATTAACTTAGTGAATCTCTTTAATAATGTCAAATCTGCAAACAAATGCTAATACAGACTTAGTACAGGGAAAAGGGTACCTTGCAAGACAGGAGGAAAAAGGTGATTTGCAATAGAATAAAACAGTATACAGTGGTTACATATTTTCATTATACCACATGCTGCTGCCTTGAAAGATGTAAGCCTCACTGATCAACTGGTGAAGGCAATCAAATATGGATTCCTAATGTTATCATATACCTAAAAAGTGCTTGGGTATTCATTTAAGAGTTGTTGATGTGTTATTGCTTTGTGGAGGTATACAATCTTGTGATAATGCCAATGCTGTGATCGCTATTTACAAAATCATAATACTCCTTTAATTGCAGCTTGAAACTTTACCACTAGGTGTCACTTGATTGTGCACTTTTTCAGTGTTTCCATAATAAACAGGTACAGTAAGTGGGGGAACATTTTGTGGAAAAAACAAAAGAAGATGCTATATGTACAGCGGGAAAAAATTGTTAACTTTGTTGAGTTTTGTAATCAGTTATTTAATGTAATATCTGAAGAATGTTGTATGCATAATATTAGCTATGGGAATAAAATACATTTTTTCAGTTCTCTTTACACTTTTCTGCTCCTCCTTGGAGTGGACAGGTGGCTCCGGACCCTCTCTCAGAGGGGACTCGTCTCTCCGGCCAGGCTTCCCCACACCCATCCCACCTGGCCATCCCCCATGGGTTATCCCCCATGACAGGGCCAGTGACGAGAGGTGCCAGCCTCCCCCATCACCAGAAGCCAATATCCAGATTGTCGGGGGTCAGCGCGGGTGCAGCCGGCCATCATGAAGCCTGTCAACTTTGTCTTCTTTCCTCTGGTTTACACCCCAGGGCCCATGAATTTGCAATGGGCAGGAAGACTGTTTCTGCCTCTGTGGAGGCAGTCTAATGCCCTGGACATAGGCCTTCCCCATTCTGGGCAGTGCACCTGTGCTGACACCCAGCCACCGCTGGGTGTCAGTCTACAGTGCACTACACTGTTCCACCTCCCCAGAGGAAGGAGAGCTGTCAGCAGACACTGAATCCTTCCTTGCCCCGGCTGACCCCTGAGTGACCTGAATCCATTCCCTAACCTGGGTTGCCAGCATGGCACGAGGTGTGGCATTCAGTGCCTCAATCTTCAGTGTCACCGGGCTGCAAAATATATTTGAAATTAAAGATATTTTGTGGTTCTTTAGGCTATCATATCTAAGCACATATGTGCAATACTGGGAACTAGACAGCTTTGAGGTTAATCAACGCTCTACTGTTTCATCACTAGAGGATCAGGACAGAATGACTGTAGCACAGTTCATCAATGATTTGAACTGTGTGACCTTGGCTCATTTCTTAGTAGCAGTAATTCAAACTATAAAAGCATATTGGGGTTTATGTTCTATGACAAAATATCCCTGCATGCTGAGATATGCAATGTGTACATCCAAATTTCAAACATCCTGGTTCTCATCAGATGCCCACAGAAGAATAAACAGGCATCCCAAGCCATGTTGCTGTAATCACCCATAACCAGTCACAGCTACTCTGCCAAGCAGGGCTCGGCATAGGGACAGGGCATGTTAGGATCAAGGCCAGCAGAGTGTGGCGTACATTAAGTAATATGTGCTCTGCCAGGCCAGTGTCAGGAGAGGTTTAGGTTATACCAGCCAGAGGCTGTTACAACAATGCATATTCCCCACCCCTTACGGGAGTACAGAGATCCTCACCATGCCATACTTCATCAGACCCCACCCTCATCCAAACTACAGAGAACTAGGTTGGATGTGACAGGTGCTTCAGCTAATTTCTTTATGGGAAAAAGGCATCCATGCCTAAGGGGATATGGCAGTCCTTGCATGGACAACTTTACTATACTCCAGGATTCCCAGTGCCAGCACTGCTCATGATCAGCTCCTGTAGTGGTACAGACTTTCTGACTGTAATCCTGGTGCCCTGGTCCTGCATGTTTGTCTGGGACCAGCTGCATGATACGCAACTGCACAGCCTGTTGCTTGCCTTTAATGTCATGTACTGGATCAGATAGTGCAAGGCCCCATAGGGTTAGAGATGTCCTAGTATAACATTGTTCCTGTAAAACAGTGAAAGGTAAAACTGTGCTTTTCTTCAGTGCTGTGGTATTACATCAGTCATTGTTTGAGGTGCAGAACTGCAGTAAGTTTTTTTCAGTTAAATGTTTTATTAATTTTTTAACAACATGCACAGACACATTATTACATCTTGTTACAAAAGCAGCATTAATAGCCAACAAAGGAAGCATACATACATATTGTCACAGGAGTTTCACTTTGGGCACATAGAGTGCTTGTTATAAGCAATTAGCATTTAGTACATACCTAGTGTGTGAATGAGTCCTATATTAAACCGTTCGGTTAAGGTTAGACTAAATAGGTACTCACCCTTGAACCAGAGAAACAAAATATGAAAGAATTATGTACATGCCTGTAGAAGAAATGGGCTCCAAGGACCAAGTAGGAGATACCTCTGCTGAATGCCATGGCCTCATATAACCAGAAAGATGTACCTTCCAGTGGTCTCTTTTGGAGCGTGCCTCTAGAGATAAAAAGGCACACAAAGTTACCATTGATATTGTGTCAAATTAAGTTGACTAACCTGAACATGTAAATAGACTACATAGTAGGCTGCTTAGGGGAATGTAGTATAATGAATAGTAAACAGCATTATACAAAAGCAAAAACAACAAATTAACTTACTGTCATACATACAAAACAAGTAGTGTACTATTAGAAATATTCTGGGTTCTAGCAATACATCATATACAAGGAGAAAGCAATCAGTGCTCTGACCCACTGCTCAGCCTAACGCAACTCTGGGATCCAGATAGGCCATATAGGGTGCCCAGCATGTCTGGAATCGTTTGAAGTGTCCTGATGCCAAGTAGGAACGTCTTTCCAGCTTGTGTATCTGAATTAGAGCTGAAAGGATTTCCTCCATAGACAGGACTGTGGGGTTCCTCCAGTTTCTCAGAAGAGTATGTTTAACTTGCATACTAAGCAGCATTAGCCATCGAAATTGATGGGGAGCAAGGTGCAGAGCTGTATTTTCCAAACCCAGCAGGAACAAAGGAGCATGGTATGGGATGTTAACCCCCCAAATCTTACTAGCCTCTGTCACTATCTTGACCCATAAATGAGTTATCAATGGACACTGCCAAAGTATATGATACAGAGTCCCTATCGATTGTTGACATCTCCAGCACTTATCATGGAGGATTATTCCAGCATTCTTAAGTACTGCTGGGGTTCTATACCATGAACAAAGTATTTTATTATGAATAAGGTGGCTACGGGTATCTCTATGTACTAGATGCCCTGCTCGCCAGCACTGTCTCCATTGTTTATCAGAAATCTGAATATTCATGGCTACTTCTCATTTAGTTTTTGAAGACAATGCAGAATTTGGTAAGGAATCTCTGAGAGTTGCATATATTTTCCCAGTGGTCCCAGTGGGTTGTTTCAGCCAGTTATGAATAGGAGCTGGAGAGAAGTCCTCATCACAGAGCTTTGTTGGCCAATCAAAAACTGTTTCTTGAGCTGAAAGGCAAGTACACCATGTGATTTCCTCACTCTGAGCTGGTAGAAGACAGAAGACAGTGGTTTCTGAGAGCTGCTCTGCAGTAGTTTTGAGACCTTAAACTTGCTAAAAAAGAAATTGAGTTTTACTTCACAGTCTTTTTTGGGTCAGTATAGTTTTTTGATCAGTGTCAGAAAAGCTATGTCGGGCTTTCTGGCAGGTATTTTGTCCTTACTGCTGTACTCAGATACAGGGACTAGGAGGGCTGTCTGCTAACACCCCTTCTCTGTTGCTGTCTGACATAGCTCCAGTGTGATTTTTTTTTGGGTTGAGCACATTTTATTTTTGTGTTCTATTATTTTTGCTGCTGTCTGGTTCCAGGCTTGTTTCCGTGCATGACTGATGAGGGTGTCTGCTAACTCCCCCTCCTGCAGGTCACTGCTTATAATCTGCTGTATATGTGCAAAATATCTGATTTTGTGAGGCTTCACCCTGCATGTGCATGCTTAATACATTTTTTCATGAGGCAGGGCCACACGTGTGCACAGCTGTGTGCACACAAATTTTGAAACAAACTTCTTCAGTTAGGCTTGACTCAATGAATTAGTATTGTTAGTCTCCTCTGATTCTGGGGATAGATCCCTGTCTACAGAAGAAGAAGAAGAATCAGAATCAGCATTTATATAGCGCTTTTCATACACAGTGTATCCCAAAGCGCTTTACAAGCAATGCTAGATTGGTAGTGAAGTGACTGAATGTGTGGTGGCGGCCATATCGCACATCATCACCCACACACAGCCTGGATAACTGCATGAACCGGTTTATGGGAAGAAGAATGTTGGCCAGGACACCAGGAATGTTCCCTACTCTTTGTGAAGAGTGCCCTGGGTTCTTATACTTCCACCTGGACACCCACCAGGACAACACCAGGATGAGCAGAAGGGACCTCAGTTTAGCATCTCATCCGAAGGATGGCACACCCCAGCAGTACAGCACCCCCCAATGCTGCATTCGGATGCTAGCGATTTTTAGGTGCAAGTCCAATCCCAGTGTTGGATGAGAACCCACGACCTTCTGGTCCAGAAGCAGATGTGCTACCAACTGAGCCACGCTGACACGGCGGCTGACTCCTTCCCCCCCACTTCTACAGCCCACTGCTTACAATTAAGCTACACTTGTGAAATATATCCCCCTGCGAGTCTGTGCTGTGTGTGTGTGTGTGTGTGTGTGTGTGTGTGTGTGTGTAGTTGTGCACATGCATTTGTTTGTTTATTGTTGTTTTGTTAATTAAACCATTGCACTTAGTGGGGCAGGCTTGTCTCACTAAGTTAACTGTATGTCATCTGTCTGTTCCTTGCTCGGTTCCATGTTTGACTAAATAGTTTGCCCTTTTCTTCCCCTTTTTAGTAATAGTGTTTTTCTTTACTGCTACTTTTTTGTGGAGCAGTATAACTGGAAAGGTTGGCGTATTACTGTAGTTCCACAAGCACTAAGCAAAGCATCACACACACAGGTACTACGTAGTAATAGTTTGTGTTTTACCCAGTAACCAGTAGTGACCTGATCCATCATGTCTTTAGCAATCTTGCAAACATGCTTGGTCCAGCCCCAGCAAAGCATCTGCACCGCTGACCCCAAGTGGTGAGGGACAGGATGATAGACCACAAACATACAGCACATTCACACAATTACTGCTAGTGTTGTCCTTGGGCTGCCAAACCCCAAAACAATCTATGTAGAACAAAGGAAGCACTCAGCGGGGAAGGTAGTAACAAATACAGTTAAGAGCAGTGCAGCATAAAGTTGCCAATACATTTGTTTGTGCTAAGGCTGGAGGATGCCAATAGAGTCCTGGTGCTTTGACCAGAACCTGGTCTTTGTCAGAGTGCATGTCGGGAACATACAAACACGCTATGAATATACAACCCTTAAAGAAACACACACTATAAATAAGTGAAGCTAAAATGAATGAGACTGAGATGCCCTTGTAACAAAACAATCCACAACTAACATACCCAAGGATGAAACACTATTTCAAGATTATAGAACATAGTTCATACTGTGGTGCCAGACAGTACGCAATGCAGTATCTTGCAAAATTGCTGTAAAATGCTGCAGTATGCTGCAAGGAGCAGTGTAATTTAATGGCAATTAAGCCCTCCAGTCATCCAATATTTTGTGGCATGTTATTTACTAAAAAGTACTGAACTGCATCTTGTCTTGCTCCACTGTAAATTATTGATACATAATTCAATTCCAGAGAAGGTGGTGAGATAGACTACATAGACAATGACATACAGGTGTCTCTCTTTATTCGATGGGTTCAAATGTTGTTCTCCCCAAGCAAGCCTTTTAGTTCTTGTAGCATTGGTAATAGTACTACTACCACTAATACCATTAGCAGTACTACTACTGCTAGTGTCACCACCTGTCCATCTGTACGTTCACTGTCACATCCTGTTGTGCAGTAGTAGGGGGAATTAGAGCATACATGCTTTGTGCAGCAAGCAGCAGACACCACCACCAGTGTCCCCACTGCTACCATTATGGCAGCTACATCCACAGCCAGTGTGCTTCCCACCACCACCAGTGCCATTCTTGCAGCAGCCACCCTTTCAGCTGACACCACTACTGCAGCCACTGCTACCACTATTCCTATGCCCATGACTGAAGCACCTTCTACCCCGTGTCTGTGACCATGAACACCCTCTAGTGCTGACCCAATGCAATGCTTGATATTGTTTTCAGAGTGCTATGTGTGTGTTGTGGTGAATCGAGTGTGCCACATGAAGCCTGTGTTGCATTAGTGAGAGCTCAATGTTGGTGGCTGAAGTGTCATTGAGGTGTATATGGTATACCAGGTTCAATGGGTGATTAATGGTGTTGCTGAAGTGCTTTTTTAAAGTTTCCTTAAAAAAACACCTTTTCCGGCCGAATACCGAATACTTGGGACCCAAATACTGAATATTCAGCCGAATATTTGGGAAAAGGTATTCTCATAGCCCTAGTGCTGTCTCACATTGTAAACTCAAACTACACAACTGAAATTTATAATACTCTGTGATACACTCTCAGAACTAAACTTTGCACAAATACAACCAGTGCCCAAAGTGTTCTGAGCTTTGGTCATCTTGTTTGATGATGTGGCCCACATTTTGTGGTCTAGAGCAGAGTCCCTCTCAGTGTCAGTGTCCCACATGTCAGTGGCAAAAGGTTAAGAGGTATAATTACACCTGATAAATCAAGCAAGTTAGATAATTCCCTTGTCTTCTGCAAGTGAAGCAGCATATTATTTATTTTTAGCACACTTTTTGCCCATGGGTATATTTCCCTTACCGCTCTGTTGGGGCTCCTGCCAGTGACCTCCCAACAGCATCTACTGCTCTCCTTTATGTTAAGTCAGCGGGATTCCATACAGCACAGAGTCTAAGAGTGCTAGCAGCAACCACCGTTAAGATTGCAGGTGACTGAGATTATTTCTAGTTTTCATCCTGCAGCCCTCTGTCAACACCAGACAGTGCCGCAATAGGCCATGCACACAAGCGGCTGTATCCCTGCAAAGATGCAGGGCTCCCCTTCCCACTGCAGGGGTCACTGTGCTGGAAAAACCCAATGCCACTTCCAACCCAGCTGGTAGCACTGTTATTCAGCATCACCTACCCCTCTCCCCCTGCCACCTCAGCTAGCAACAGAGTCTGCTTCTGAACTGGGATCACTTGCATGGGCAGCCCCAGCATATTATCTTTGGAACACCTTTTTCTTTTCTTTTTTTTTTTATATTTTCACCCTCTTTTTGTCCTCCCTGCCTTCTGTCAAGTATCCACCCTAGTCACGGTGCCCCCGAGGCTTCCACCACTTGATTAACCACTCACTCCACTGGTTACACCCGGCTTGCCCCCCAGGAGATGGGGCACAGCACTATGGCAGGAATTTGCACTGTGTAATCTTAACTGGCTGGGACAGCCCTAGGCCAAGCAGCTAATCGAAGCCCAGGGGCAGGGCATCATAGAGACATCTGGCGAGGAGGAGATTTTTCATCCCTGTAAGCTGGGTCAGAGGCATGCAGTGATGCCTGCGTCTGTCCCACCCCAGTGCCCCCTTGACCATGCATCGGTGCTCAGGGTGATACACCCAGCTTCCGCTAGGTGTCAGTCTCGCAGCGAACGCAGAAACCCCCCACCCCTGGAGAAGGAGAGCAGTCCATAGGATGCTAGATCCTTCTCCCCTGGCCAGCCCTCCGACAACCCTGGGCTCATTCCAGAACCCGGGTCCCCGGCGTCGCAAGTGGAAATCCAACCGCTGCACCGGCAGGTCGGCCATTTTTGGAACATCTTAATGTATTAGTAGTTTTGACATATCAGTGATACAACAAGTGTTACAAGTGGTCCAAGCTAAATTTGATGGATATTATTCCAATTAAGACCAAGGAGATTAGTTTGGGTAAGCAGATGAATTGGGAAACTTCAGTACCAGGTCAATATGTCGCTGCAATAACAGCGCAGTATTAACCCACGCTGTGAGAATGCTGTAAACATTGACAGTGACAGAGGTAGAATAGGCATTAAGGAATTACCGCTACCCCGTCACTGTCTGCTCAAAGGTTGAAGGGATCATGTTGCCATTGATGTGGTGCCTGGTCAAACTGTTCCCATAGTGGAGTGGCTAAGACACCAGCACATGGCAGTATAGGAGACCTGGGGACCGTGATTTTGTTCCCCGTCTCCTGGTCTTGACATTTTTTTTTTAAAGGAAATTTCCCCCCCTTCTGAGTTTCTCCCTGTCCCCGAAGTCCATACCCCCTCGGAGCTGAATATTTTTAGTCCGGGGGATACAGGGGGAAACAAAGAATTTCCAGTATCACCCCATGGGTTTGTGTTGTGTGGCTGACATTTTGTGCCAGTCGGTGTACTGACCAATTTTTTTTGCCTTTTGGCATTTTGCTTGCGGCATTGTGTGCCGTGTTGTTTTTGCTTGCAGCGTTATGACCCAGTGCTGGAAACTTCAGCCCAGGTTTTTGGAGATGTTGCTGTGGGGGCAGTGGACTGTGTGAAGTTACGCAGTTGTCCGTGGGGAGCATGGGGGGTTGGTGGAGTTGCCGGAGGGCCTTTTTCTAGGCGAACGGATTAAGGGGACTGTTTGGAGCATCTGTCCAGTGTTGAGGAGCAGCCGTGAATGGGACTTGTGGGGCACAGGACACACCAGAGCACTGAGGAAATGGGCACAGCTGCAAGAGCAGGAAAGTACCTGAGTTAAGTGCTTATTTATTTTTCTGTATATTCATGTACTGTTTTGTTCTAAAGGGCTGTGAAAGCATTGGCTGGGGGAAAGGAACGAGACACTGAGGGTGGGACAGATTGTTTCCGCTGGGATGCCACTGTATTTTCCCACCAACCCTCCCCCACCCCAGGCTACTCCTTCTTTATAGGGGCATGCTGAAACATGATTTGTGTACTAATCAGAGGTGCTACCTATAGGATGGTAGCAGGGATTGTGGAGATATCATATTCATTGTACCTTTACTTGGAGTTGTGCAGGGCAGGCACTGGAAAGGAGGCTATTGAAGGCAGAGGCTCAGCAGTCAGGACAGAGAGTACCTGGGAGTGTATTGAGGCATAGGAATCACATAAATCAGAGGAGGGGTGCACTGCAGATTGGGTGAGGTACGCTTTTAGTAAGTGTTGAGGGCATCATTAACCCTTGTTAGTATACAAGGGATAGAGTAACATAGAAGTGGGGAATTCAGCATTACAGGGAGGGATACACTAGGGGGTGGAACAGCTATGATGGGGCAGAGGGTGGAACAGGGAGCAGCAGGGAATGAGAGGGGGCACCATGGGTAGAATAGTGGGTTGCAATGGGTGTGGGGCAGCTATTGGGATGAACATATTATGGAGACTAGGAGGGCATCCAATTTGCCAGGCTAAGGAGGCTGGAGGAAAGAGTGCAGTGGCTTGGTAGAGAACTGGTGAGGGTGTGGGCAGATGGGATGAGAAAGGGGTCAGGAGGGCGTCTCCCAGAGGGTAGCAGGAGGGCGCATCAGGAGAAGGACACTAGGTTGGTGGAGGGGACAGGGAGGGACTGCAGGTTCACATCTCATAGGAGGTCAAGCAATGAAGGTAGGGCAAGGGACAGGGGGAAGAAGCCAACGCAGGACAATACAGGGGTGGCAGACAGTAGGTTTGCAGTGCTGGAAACAATGGTGGAAGAAGGGGAATTAGGGGAACACCAGGAGAAGGAGGTAGGAGGAAGGTGAATGGAGTGCACAGGGGTCAGACAGTTGGAGGAGGGTAGCAGGGGGCAGGCAGAGAGGGGCACAGCTGAAAAGGAAAGTGTTTGCAGCAAGAGTGTTGGGGAGAGGGGCAATGCTAATAGGTCAGACAAAGGGTGCATAGCTAATAGGGGACAGGGCCCAAGGTGGAAAGAGGGGAAGGTTGATGATAGCATGGGACCAAGGAGATGGGGAGCACAGGTCAGGAGTAGGGTGGGGGGTCATAGGGAAGAAACGAAGTGACATAAAGGGGCAAGGAAGGGCAGACGTTAGTAATGGACAAGGAGGTAAAAGGGGGGAGGGTGGAACAGGGCAGGGGGAAAGGGGTGTGCTAGTGTTGGGGGACTCCATACCAAAAGGGATCAGATGGGGCAGGAAGGGGGAAAGACATAGTCTAATATGGGTCGAGTCTATTCCCGGACTGATGGCAGGATGGGCAAGGCAGGCATTCTCAGGTGCACAGGAAGGGGACGGAAGAAACCGCATGTTGTGGTGCACGTAGGCACAAATGACCTGTCAGAAGAGACAGCGGTGGTAGTAAAGGAGAGAGCTGAGGAACTGGGGAAGCTGTGCAAGAGGTGGAGAAATCAGTGGCCCTCTCGGAGGTGCTTCCAGTACCCTATGAAAGTACTGTGAGGAAGGGAAGAATAGGGGAGTTCAACACCTGGTTGAGGGGATGATGTCATACCAAGGGGTATGGGTTAGTAGGGGGCTGGGGCAGAACCTGGGACAATAATGACCTATTTGCAGGGGACAGGCTACACTTGAGCGGGGAGTGGAAGGGAGTATTGAAGCAGGGGATGGAGAGGTACATAGCGACAAGGGTAGCTTTAAACTAGAAATGGGGGGTGGCAAGTGGAAGCTGGTAGGTAGGTTTTCCAGAGAGGGGAGCCAGACAAGCCTACCCCCAAGCAATAGGAGAGGGCATCAGGGTAAAAGCAATGGGGGGTTCATCAGGGTGGAGAAGGGATAGGAGCAGGGTGGAAGCTAGTGTCACTAAATGCGAGGAGCCTGGGAAACAAATCAGATGAATTGCAGGCTCTCTTGACAGTGGGGCAGGTGGACATTGCGGCCATAACAGAAACTTGGGCCACCCAATTCCAGGACTGGGATATGATGATCCCTGGGTACAGGCTATTCAGAAAGGATGGGGCAAATAGGAAAGGTGAGGAGTGGCAATCTATGTAAGGGAAGGAATAAGGTGCATAACGGAAGAGGGGGAGGAAGGCTGGACAAAGGCCCTGTGGATGCAGTTTCAGGATGCAAAGGGCAGGGTACTGAGGAAGGGGGGTGGTGTATAGGGCACCAACTCAGGGGGAGGAGCTGGACAGGGAGTTGGTGCATCAAATTAGGAGGGTTTGCAGGAAGGAAAACACAGTGGTGGTGGGAGACTTTAACCTACCTGTGGTGGACTGGAGCACACCAACCACCACATGTGCTAGGGAGCAGGTAATACTGGGGACATTCCAGGATAGCTTCCTGGTGCAGTTGGTGCATGAGCCAACTAGGATGGGAAGAACTCTGGACCTTGTACTATCAAACGGGGAAGCCATAAGGGACCTGGAGGACCCTCTAGATGGGAGTGATCACCACTCAGTGTGGTTCACACTCAGAATGGGGAAGCAAAGTGGTGGTTCGGGTACCAGGGTGATTGACTTCAGGGGGGCAGACTTCAACAAGATGGGGGAAATCCTGATAAGGCATCTGAAGGGAATCCAACCCACCATGGACGCCAATCAAAAATGGTGCATTATTAGGGCAGGGCTGGCAGAGGTTACTGGGACATGTACCAGGGTACAGAGCAAGAAGGGAAGGGCAAAGAAGCCCAGTTGGCTGACCAAGGAGGTAGTTCAGGGAGTAAGAGCCAAGAGGAGAGCTTTCCAAAGATTCAAGAGATCAGGGAGGGGTATACAAAGAAGTCCAGGGAGGTTACAAAACCAGTCAGAGCTGCCAATGCAGCCACGGAGCTGAGGCTAGCACAGGGCATTAAAGACGGAGTGAAGGACTTCTTCAGATACGTTGGTGAAAGAAGGAAGAGCAGGGACCAGATAGTGAGAATTAAGAGGATGGGGGGATGGGTAGAGAAGGGGGAGCAGTAGACAGAGGCACTGAATGAGTACTTATGTTCTATATTCATGCTTGAAGGGGGGGACAGATACCTCATGATAGTGGTGGAGAGGGCAGGGGAGTGGAGGAATTGACAGATGAAGAAATTGCAGCGGGAAGAGTACTGGAAGGGCTGAGGGCACTGAGGGTGGACAAGGCACCGGGATCTGATGGCATTCACCCTAGGGTACTCAAGGAATTGGCAGGGGGCCTGTCAGGACCAGTGGCTGACCTGTTCAATACCTCTCTGCACACAGGATGTGTACCACAGGACTGGAGATTGGCCCATGTGGTGCCCATTCACAAAGGTGGACCAAGGGATGATCTGGGTAACTACAGACCAGTGAGCCTCACATCAATTGTGGGTAAGCTCATGGAGAGAATCCTTAAAGAGAGACTGGTGACATTTTTGGAGGACAATGGTCTCCAAGACAGGCAGCAACACAAGTTTGTCTAGGGCAGGTCCTGCCAGACAAACCTCATTGAGTACTATGATTGGGTGACCAGGGAGCTGGGCAAGGGCCATGGTGTGGATGTCCTGTACTTGGACTTTAGCAAGGCCTTCAATTCTGTGCCACATGGGAGGCTAGGGGGGAAGCTGGAAGATGTAGGGGTTGGTACAAAGATGGTCAGATGGATCACAAACTGGCTGAAGGGCAGGCAGCAAAGGGTGGTGGTGGAAGGGAAACTCTCATCACCAAGAGTGGTAACAAGTGGGGTGCCATAGGGATCGGTACTGGGGCCAATACTGTTTGGGATATTCATAGCAGATATCTCATTCATGACCCAGAATAAGATCAGTCTGTTCTCAGATGATACCAAGATGGGAGCTGTAGTGCGTGACATTAGGGGTGAAGCGGACTGCAGGGGGACCTGACCAAACTATAGCAGTGGTCGGAAACATGGCAGTTGGGGTTAAGTGCCAAGAAGTGCAAGGTAATGCACCTCGGAGCTAAGAACCAGAGGAGGAGCTATCAGCTGGGAGGGGTACAGTTGGGGAGCATAGAGGAGGAAAAGGACCTGGGGGCGATTATAACAGGGAATATGAACAACTTGGCTCAGTGCAGGAAGGCAGCAGCAAAAGCCAACAAGAGGCTGGGCAGTATAGCAAGGGGGATCTCCTCTAGACGTAGTGAAGTGATCCTTTCCTTGTACAGGTCACTGGTCAGACTACACCTGGAATACTGCATGCAGTACTGGTGCCCATTTCTGAAGAGGGCCATCAGACTGTGGGAGGGGGTGCAGTGCAGAGCGACAAAGATGATCCAGGGTTTGAAGGGGAATTCATACAAAGAAAAGCTGAACATACTTAACATGTACTCGCCGGAGGAGAGGAGGGACAGGGGAGATATGATCGAGGCCTGTAAGTACCTGAAGGGGATAAACAAGGCTAGTACAGGTGAGATATTCCAGATCAGAAGAGAGAGGGATACTAGAGGGCATCAACTGAGGTTGGGAGGGGGTAAATTCAGGAGGGAAATCAGGAGACATTATTTCATGGAGAGGGTGATAGACAAGTGGAACTCTCTACCTGAAAAGGTGGTTTTCTGTAGGATGGTGGGCTGCTTCAAGAGGGGATGGGACACAGTGAGGGGGGAAGGTCAGTGAGGTGGGGAGGGAAGGCTGGGGCAGCCGCATGCTGAGGGACTAGCTGCACAATCGAGCAGACTCGATAGACCATGTGGTCTGTTTCTGCTGGCAATTTGTATGTTTGTATGTACTCGGATTTTATTTCCAGTTCAGCTTTTTTATGGTTGATGCATGTGGAAATGATGACAAAGAAGGCTAACCTCTGCTGTTCTTTATAACAATGCTGAAGAGGGTGTGTTTCAGCAAGATCACTTACTGTTTTACTTCTGTATTGTTGTGAGGGCAGTCCTTAAATATGGCTCTCCTGTTTAACATGGGGCTTGACTAGTGTAGTGTGAAGTTGCCAGAATTTTCTCCTCAAAAACATTTGGGAATTTCAGCAAATTAGTGGAGCTAACAAACCCAAATTATGTTGTTATTCACCAGGCAAATTGGCCACATTTGCTTGGCAAATCTATATGAATGGCATGCTATGCCTTCCTCCCCACCCAAAAACATAATTTTTTCCTCCCATCTTCTGCTAGTATCCTCTCCTCCCTGCCCTCGCAACCTGCAGGATGCAGCTAACAGTAGTCAAGTGAAAATAGGAGTCCTTTTTTTTTTTTATTTAGTATGCTTTTTCCCCTCCTTCCTGACCAGCCCAGATTGGCCCCACCTCCGCTTCCAGCCCCATCACCAGTCCCCCGGGACTTACCTCCCAGGTGTTCCTCCCTGCCTTACACCCCAGGGTTGAGCCTTCAGGGGTGGCTCTGTTTCCCTATTGAACCTCTAGCTCAGTGTCTGGGTAGCACCACAGGGCAACGGTGCAAGGCATGCAGAGGGAGGAAGGTGGCACACTGCACAGTCAGCATTTTCCTGGTTTTCTGTCATTCTGGAGGCATGGTATGCAATGACATCAATGGCAAGCATGCCAACATCTGCCAATCCTCCCCCACCAGCAAACTCCGGCCGTCAGTCCCCCAGCCTACACCAGGGATTCATTAAGTGCTGGCATCTAACTCACCCTCCCCCCCACAGAGGAAGAAAGCAGTCCCTAGAATGCCCAATCCTCCTCCCCTGCTGGCCCTCTGACTCCTGGGCTCATTCTCAAACTCGGGTTGTCTGTGTCTCAAGTGGTAGCACTACCGCTGCACTGGCATGGCAGCTGAAAGTATGAGTCTGATGATTTTGAGCCCAAGGAGGACCAATACAGCTACCCAATTAAAGTTCAATCAATAAAATACCTGTCCCTAACCCTAGCCTTCCCCCTACTCATGCACTCCACAGATGCCCCCACATGCCCCCACCTGAGCTCCTCCGAGTAATTCACTCATCATCATAAGCATGCCCATCCAACCCTGTCATCCTTCTCACCCTCCTTAGCCCACCAGCACCCAGAAAAACAACTTGTAATAATGAAAACGGTCCCTTGGTACAGATTGTCTGCTCTAGTCAGCGTCCATCTCATAACGCAAATGAATGAATAGTGACATCTTTGCTTCTAATAAAACCTGATTGGTAATCAAATCCGATTGGCTACATTTTCAGCCAATCAGGTTTTCAGTCAATCAGGTTTTATTAGGAGCAAAGCCATCACCTTTCATTAGTTCACACCATTATGAGAGGGACACTAAACAGAGCAGATGGGGGGGAGGGGCAAGATGGCGGCCACGCTGGGATGCTGTCTGCAGACTCTCTGAACTGAGAGGAGAATCTTACCCCTAGCTACTTTCTTCCTAAATTCTAAGTAAAGGAGAGTTTAAATTTGCTGAGTGTGACTTTGAGGCAGCATTTTGTGCCCAAGTCCAAACATTTTTAAAGTTTTTAGTTAGTGGTGAGATTTAGGGCTTTAGTTATTAGTTAGGGACGGGTCAGTGAGTAAGGTACAGGAGTCAGATTTTTGGTTTTCCAGAGAGCCTTTTCGAAATAGTGCCATGGATTCTGTATTTCGTATTGGGAAATTACTTGGAAGAGGACCACGAAGGACAGAGGTGAAACCGAAAATCTGCTGCCTGCATCTATAAGGTTCGGCCTGGAGTGTGATACTGTGAACTGTGCTTGCTGATTCAATCTTGTTGCTGGTTGTCTGGAGGCTTACTGCTCTTGGTGCGTAGAGGAGATCGACTGTTTCCTGGGTTTCTTGGGCTTCTTCCCGGGTAATCAGATCAGAAGCCGAAGATCTTGCAGTATTTATGACCATGAGATAAAATATTGGGATACCCTTCTTGAAAGTAAATATGAAAGATTAAATATAGAAACATAGAATTTGATGGCAGATAAAAACAGCTTGGCCCACCTAGTGTGTCCATTTTTTCTCTGCCTATACTGTCACCACAGACACTACTTGATCTCCAGCTACTCCCCCCCCCACCCCACCCCCTCACTTGCTTTCCACTAAGATTCCCTTATGCTTTTCTCATGCATTCTTAAATCCACTACTGTGTTTGCCCCTACCACCTCTGCTGGAAGACTGTTCCAGACATCCAACACTCTTTCAGTGAGGAAGTATTTCCTTACACCTCACTTAGCCCCTTCCAGCTTCATTGCATGTCCCTTTATTTTTGTGCATCTTTTGTTCTAAAAATACTCCTCTCTTGTATATTCACCCCATGAGGTATTTATAAGTCTCTATCATATCCCCTCTCTCTTCCTCCTCTCCTTCAGGTTGTACGTATTGAGGTCCTTCAATCTCTCCTCATAGAGCTTCTGATGCAGACCTTGCACCATTTTAGTTGTCCTCCTCTGGACTGCCTCCACTCTGTCTATGTCCTTCCTGAGATGTGGTCTCCAGAATTGTGCACAGTACTCCAGGTGTTGTCTTACCAGCAATCTATGCAGTGGCAACTCCACCTCACTACTACTGATGATATGCCTCCCTATGCACCCCAACATCCCACTGGCCCAATCCACTGCCTTGTCACACTGCCTCGCCACTTTGAGGTAATAATTACTCTCAGGTCCCTTTCCTGTATGGTGACTGTCAATACCTCTTCTTCCACATTGTAATCCACCTCTTAGTTTCTGTGCCCAAGGTGCATGATTTTGCACTTTTTGGTATGTAAACCCAGCTGCCATGCCCTTGACCACTTCTCAAGTGTTCTCAGATCTCTGCACATCCTTCAAAATGCTTTCAATGAGACAGATTTTTTCCAAAAAAAGTAAGTTATCTCTGAATGATAAAAGACTCAGTCCATGGTGTTTAGAGCAAAGACATGTATGCAGGAGGGGTTGGACCTGAGTTTAGTTACCTTGGGGGGGTCCCCGATCCAGCAGGTACAGAGCTATAAGTATTTAGGACTATGAGTGGATGAATTCTTGAGCTGGAATACTCACATGGGAAATCTAAGAATGTGGGTAAAAAATTGGGAGCATTATATAGAGTCAGATCATTGTTGAATTTAGAAGCAAGGTAAAGGGTAGTAAACTCAATGATTATCCCCATGCTTGATTACGAGACATACTTTTTCATATGGGAAATAAGGGTAACTTCAGAAAACTGAAAGTCTGTTATGGCAGCCTTGCTAGATATATACTGGGAGCACCCGATTAACTCATAAGTGCAACTTAACACAACCAATTAGGATGGCAACATCTGGATGAAAGAAACCAGGAGCACCTACTGGCCTTTATTTATAAGGGCCTTTTGGGCAAACTCCCAGAGTGTATCTCAGTAAATCTGAGATATAGAAAGAAGCCTGATACACTTACAGTAGATCATCATGTGCCCCAGATTTGGTGGTGCCTAGATGTAATCTGGAAATAGGACGTCAGTCAGCTTTGTACAGGGGAATATATCTGTGGAATAAATTCCCAGCACATCTGAGAATGGGATCTGTGTACAACACTTCATCCAATTTGAAGTCTTGGTCAAGAAGTGAGTGCAAAAATACAAGAACATGCTTTATACAGTGTGATTAAAAGAAAGTGGGCAGTTTATATGAAAATAATGTTAAATTTATAAGAGCCCCTAACCCAGGGTTAATAACACCTATTGATCTGCGTAACTCGTACTGTATTGCTTAGTTGTTGCCTATCTCAAGTAACTTAGGACCTGTTTTGTTTCATAAGTGACATAAATCTTTTGATACATTGTTTTATCTAATTTGATTGTAACATGTATTTTGTTAAACTTGTGTTCTTTGTGATATTTATGTCTTGTGGATCTCGTTGAAAATGAGTTTTACTCAATTGAGCTAATCCCTATTCATACGAAATATAAATACAAATATTTTACCACTACTACTACTACTACTACTTATTTTCCACCCCCTCTAGAGTGTGCACCCTATAGCAGATATTTCTGTCATCCACAAAGAGGCACATGTTCCCTTCCTACTCACCTGCAATGTCACTTATAAAGATGTTAAGGAGGACTGGTCCCAGTACTGAGCCTTAGGCACAGCGCTAGTCAATCTCCTTTCCCCAGAGTGATATCTGTGTAACCCCTAGGTGGTGCTATCCCAAGGGCTACTACCCCTGCCTGATTGGCTAGTAGCAGGTTAAGGGGTCTGAGTTCTGAAATGGGTGCCTCCACCTGGAGGTCCGGGTTGGTAGTGGTCAAGCTAACCTGGGCACAGCCCTCTGGGACACTGTAACCCCCCCTCTTTCCTTACTAGTGGCCAGAACAATACACAATAATCACTTTAACAATACCCGATACACCACACAAGCACCCACACTGTTTGCACTTACCACCAGGACATTCCTCTGGCCCAGCCCTGGGGACTGCCTGTAAAACAAGGTTATACACAGCAAATAACAGCAGTACAGTACTCTTGCACAAACTGGAACCACAGTCACAGTAAAGGCAAAAATGAGTTAGATCTGATTTATTTAAGGGGCTTGGACAGGGAGGGGCGTAATCAGGTTAATTTGCTTAAAGGCTCTATCTATCAATCAAACAGTTATGCATGCACTTCAGGGTCCATAAACAGTCACACACACTGGGTACCCAGATGGAGAATGGTGGGTTAGCCAGGAATGTTGCAGCTGGTTGGGGCCCTGTGATGGAAGAAAACAATATGCAAAACACACACTATTTGTAATCCAGAGCCGGAGTGCTCAGTTCGTGAAAAGAAAACAACACAGCAATCAGATGACACACTTTTAGATTAGGCTGTTGTTGCAGGGAGCTAACCTGATGATTACTCATGATACCAAAGACTGGACGCAGGCTGGAGGAAAATCGAGACAGCAGGTGGTTAATCTGGAGTGCCAGGAGAAGCAGGGCTCACACAATTCACCGAAGCATTGTTCCTGTTTAAGCATGGAGCAGGGGGCTGATCCCCAGGCAGGTCTCACGTCGGTGGCTTTCTCTGTGCAGTGGGGTAGTCTGGCAGGGCCAGCATGGCATGACCCAGGCCGAATGGAGATGGAAGCGATTTTTTTTTTTTTTTTTAGTTTTTGTTGACAGGGAAAGTGCACTAGACAAGTCCTGCCTATTTTCAGGCACAACCTGGAGGAGGAGAATACAGATGAATGCCAACTGACTTTGAACCAGATCAAGCTGTTGGTGGTATTTTATAGTGAATGAGAGAAATTTGCCAAGGACACTGGGGAAATTCCCCTACTGTTTTTGATAAGTGCCATGGGATCTTTAACATCCATCTGAACTACCACCAATCCAGGCAGATGGGACCTTGGTTTAACATCTCATCTGAAAGACGGCACATCAGAAGTGCAGCACCCCTCTCATGCTGCACTACAGTGTCAGTACTGGGATATTAACCCAAGTTCCAGATGTGGGAACTAAACCCACAGCCCACTGATCTCCCAGCCTCAGAGGCGAGTGTGCTACCTACTGAGCCAGATTCAGTCCCATTAGGCTGGATAAAGCTTCCAGCAAGCAGAACACAGTTCACACAGTGGGGAACCAAATCACAATCCACTTTCAATATACTGCACATTTACATGTAAAGGATTCTACATTACCAGCAAGCAGAACACAGTTCACACAGTGGGGAACCAAATCACGACCCACTTTCAATACACAGCACATTTACATGTAAGGAAATTCTACTGTACCAGGCAAACTGCTCTCTGGTCACAATCGCAAAGTCTCTGCACAAACCGGGGATTCAGAAGCAGCTGGAAATCCTGACAGGTCGATTGCATTGAGCAAATCTTTGTTCTTCTTCAGGTATGAGCCTGGTAAAAAATCAGTGGCTTACTATGTTCTCACAAACTTGGATTTAGTCTGAAATAATTCTCTTCTCTCCCTCTCAGGGGCAGCAGGCAGACATGCAGGCCACAACTCAGGTCTTTCCACAGTTCTCCCATGTGAAACTAGTCAGACGGCTGCTTGACTGTCTCACGCTCTTGCAAATTCAGCTCCCAACTGAGATCTGACTCAACTGACAGCAAGCCAGGGACTTCCCCCAGAATCCAAAAGGTTTGGATGGCTGATCTGTCTGTCAGTCACAGCAAAGGCATTCAGGTGCAAAAAGGTGCCAAAAGCCCAAAACTACAATTCCTACAGATTTTGACTCCAGACAGCTCCTGTAGTCCGGCTCCATTTTAGGTCCCACCAGAAGTGATTGGTCCAATTCACAGTCCAGGACCAAGATAGTGGATATAAACAAAACAGTCCTTGCTGCAAAGAAGGCTGGTTAGACAAACTACATTATCATTATCACTCTAAATGATTTTCAGCAAATTGTTACATCTTTCAACAGAGCTCCCTCTCAGATTACTTATGACTGCAATCCAGGCAGCTCCTAAAGAGACAGTACACAGAAGCTATACAGGCACTCTCTGGCAATCATGTTTAAACTGCTAAAATGCAGGACACCAGCCTGACAGTGAGCATTTAGGCAAGCTCGAGGAAGACTTTTTGGGAACCCCCATTTGTTGGGGGGTTACACCCTTCCCTGCCTGGAGAAAACTTGGCATCCGCATCAACTCTGTAACATCATGCATCAGTAAACATAAACCAATTACTTTACTATACATATTCACTACACTTCATGATACTATATCCATTCTGACAACACATTGTGCACATTTCACACAGGTAAATTGAACATTACTCTACTGAATCAGGTAATAACTTCTTGTACCTTAAACTGTGCAAGAGGGGGCCCTTCCCTATCTGTTAACTTGAAGCTAAACAGGGCAGGAGTACCATGGTGAGAGGGAAAGACAAGTAACCTGGAATTGGCTGTCAGGCTTAATTTGGGCAATGAGCTTGGTGAGACATAAACACCTTTGTGCACCACATTGAGAGGCAAATTCACTGACCTCATGTTAGAATCATAACTGAGGCATACTACTGGTTTGACAGCTCAGTCAGTCTTTCTGAGGGGGACAACTACAGTCTCTGTACTCTCAGCACTGGTCTGGGGGCTCTCGTCACTTTTGAGGGGTGCCTCTACCTGGGTGGGAACATCCAAACTTGGAGCACTGTTGGCTCCTTGCTCTGCAGGTTCTGTTTCTATAACACTTGACTCATTTTACGAAGGCTCAGGCACAATCAAGCATTAAGGCACTGAAGGTGGTTGGTCAGCACTCTCATAGTGTTCTTCAAGTTCTGGTATGTCACCAGAAAGACTCAAACCCTCAACCCCTTCTTCAGGCAAATCATACAGTTCCACAATACACAGAGACTCAATATCTTCAGACATGATACTTTGCACTTCACTTTCTGGGAGCATTGGCTCCAAGGACGAAGCTGCAGGGTAAGGCAGTCCAGAAGGCCCAGCTTCATCCCCACAATTTATCAGGGGGTTACCTTGAAACAGATGACTCAGTTCATAAGAGGGGCAATAGGCATGGTCGTATTCACTATCGTCAGAAGTGGACTGACAGTCACTATCATTCTGGGCCTGCTGCGGAGGAAACTTTAAATCTGTGACCACTGGAATAGGTTGACTCTGTCTCTTTCTTGCAGCAGCATGAGTCACTGGCTCAGGGGGCTCAATTTCTGGGGATTCAGCCTCAATCATGACTTAGCCAATAGGTAGCAAGTGGTTACGGTGCATGGTCTTGACAGCTTTGGAGTTGTTCTCTGGGTGCACCTTGTACACAGGTAAATCATCCAACCTTCCAACTACTACATGGGAAAGATGGTGCCACTGATCAGCAATTTTGTGTTTACCATGCAGTCAAAATTGCGTAACAACACACAGTCTCCAGGTTGAAGCTCTTGAGCCTTTACTTTTTATCATGCCTCTCTTTGTTGGCTAGCTTTCTCTTGGTGGCCATTGTCTGGGCCAGTTGATAGGCATGGTTCAATTGAGCTTTCAGTTTCTGTACATATGGCAAGTAGTTTTCAGCTCGGACCCCATCTGGAGAGACCCTAAAACAGACATCAACTGGCAGCTGGGCCTTTCTCCCAGACATGAGGCAGGGAGAACCCAGTAGCATCATTTTTTGTGCAATTGTATGCGTGTACCAAGGTGCTAATCTGCTGGATCCATTTATGCTTGTCTTTTGGGTGGAGGGTGCCCAGCATGTCTAGAAGGGTGCAGTTAAAATGTTCTGGATGAGAGTCTCCCTGCGGGTGATAGGGGGTGGTTCTTGACTTTCACACCCCCATAGAGAGAGCATTTCTTTGATTAGCCAACTCTCAATGTCTTGGCCTTGATCAGAATGAATCTGCTGGGGGCACCATAGTGGACAAAGAAATTTTCCACTAGCATCTTGGCCATGGTAGATGCCTTTTGATCTTTGGTGGGAAAAGCTTGTGCATACCATGTGAAATGATCCATAACCACTAACACATTGCCAATGTTCCACTGATCAGGTTCTAAACACAAGAAGTCTATGCAGACTAGTTCCATGGGGGTGCTGGTAGTAATATTAACAAAGGGGACTGCCGTCTGAGGCAGGGTTTTTCTTTGCAGGCAGTGACTACAAGTCTTTACATGGTGCTCAACATCAGCTCCCATTTTGGGCCAGTAGAAGTGAGATCGTACCAGGTCAAGGGTTCTGTCAATACCGAGGTGCCCCATGTGATTGTGGAGGGACCTCAGTACCAAATCTTTAAAGGCCGTGGGCAGGATCAATTGTTGCTTGTCTACTTTGCCACTATGTTCTACTGTCTATCTATGCAACAACTAATTGAGCAACTTCTATCTGGGGCCTTCTTTAAACAATAAAGCAGTTTGCAAGTCAGCAGAACGTAACTTAGACACATCTTTCCCCGCATGCAAGGCATCAAGTGCTGGCTGAATCATAGGATCTTAGGATTGAGCCTACTGAATGCTGTCTTTGTCAAATTGAGGTAGTGCACTAATATCTAGAGCAGAGAAGTGGCAATTAAGCAGCTGGTATGCCGGTGTCAGAAGGGCCCAAGCAATCTACTAAACAGTCCACTGTGTCCGCAGACATCTGTTCATCTCTATCAAACTTTTGGCACAATGTTTGAATGTCAGGTTCAGACAGCCTGACCCAATTACTCTTGGAAGTGGGCCTTCATGATACGGCATCAGCATCAATATGGTTCAGGCCCGGTCTGTATTCCACAGCATAATCATGGGTTGATAATGCAGAAAGCCACCGGGTGCCCAGTGGCGACTAACTTAGCTGAAGTCTGTACATAGGTCAACGGGTTATTGTCAGTCTTCACCAATATCTTTGCCCCATAGAGGTATTCATGAAACTGGTCAATGATGGCCCATTTTAGTGCAAGGAACTCCAACTTATGCACAGGGTAGTTTAGTTCGGATGGGGTCAAACTCCTATTGGTGAAAACTACCAGTCTCAGGCCATTCTCATGGTCTTGATACAGCACCACTCCTAGACCATGCAGACTAGTGTCCGTATGCAGCACATAGGGTTTGGTGGGTCAGCAGAGGCGAAGGATGGGGGCATGGGTGAGCTGGTATATGATCTCATGGAAGGCTACTTCACAGTCGGGCATCCAGCAGGGCCTGAAGAGTTCACCTGGGTGGAAGTATACTTTTTCTGGTTCTTTAATGGCCCCTTTTTTGTATTTACGATTGGTAGGAGGATAACCCTCAGTAAGGTTCAAGAGTGGGTGAATAACCTTGGAATAGTCTTTTCTGAACCTGCAGTAGTAGCCACAGAACCCCAGGAAATGTCGTAGTTCTTTCAGATTATGGGGCTGAGGCCAAGTAGTCAGTGCTTCAACCTTACTGAGATCAGTCTCTATACTGTTTGTAGATACTATGTGCCCCACATACTTCACAGAGGTTTGGAAAAACTTGCACTTGTCAATGGACAGCTTGAGGCCGAAGTCTTCAGTCAGTCTAGGACTTTAAACAGTTGGTTCTCATGCTCCTCTAAGGTGCTCCCAAACACAATGACATCATCCAAGTACACCAGGCATTCCAGCAAATTCATATCTCCCACCGTACGTTCCATCAGTCACTGAAAGGTGGCTGGGGCACGCGATATCCCCTGTAGCATCCTCAGAAACTGGTAGAACCCCAATGGACAGATGAAGGCTGTTTTCTCACTGTCTTCCGGCGCCATTGGGATCTGGTAGTATCCGCTGCGAAGATCCAACACCAAGAACCATTTGTTCCCATTCAAGCAGTCCAGGGCATCTTGTATACGAGGCATAGTGAATTGGTCTGTAATGGTCTGCCGGTTCAGGGTTCGATAATCAACACAAATCCTCACAGACCCATTCTTCTTATGCACAACTGCAATGGGAGAGGTGTATGGGCTCCTGGATTCTTGTATCATGCCAGCAGCGAGCATTTCCTGCAAGTGTCTTCTCACAACATCTATGTCTGCTGGGGCTAGGTGTCAGGGCCTCTCTCAAAATGGCCGTTCATCATGCAGGCATATGTGATGCTCTGCACCCTGGACACATCCCACATCCCGTTCCTTCAATGAAAACACTTGGTCTCCTTGGGCAAGTCTATTGCTAATTCTAGCCTTCCATTCAGCTGGCAACTGGAAGTCACCAAAGTCAAACAAGTCTGGCGTTACTCTTTCCTTCTCACCAGAGTGCTTGTTGCTGGGCAATACTGCAGTGTCTGTGCAGTGTACCTTAGATAGGGTGCACCCTCTGTGTATCTGGATCTCCTGATCTGACATATTGTGAATCTGGACCATCACTCATCGTGCATAGGCATGGACAGGAGCAGGCAAGATGCTGGGCTTGACCAATAATCCTTCTGGCAATTTTCCATTGCCTGGTGCATACAACATCAGTATTTTGTTCTTGACATCTTTTCAGAGGTGGACCTCCCCTTGAATGGTACACTGGATGTTAGGGGCCAGTACCATTGAATCAGGATCCTTCTTCAACATGATCCCCACCGGTTCATCCTGGTCTACTTCCTTGGGTTTCTGTTGCAAATCATAGGCCCGCTTGATCAGAGCCGGAATTCTTAGGGCCCTCCCAGTCTGTCACCCTTGTTTCTCATGATAGAGTTGCACCAGTTTCCCAAACATATGGGCGTTTGTCCCAATTAACAGGGGGATCCCATTATAGAGTCCGTTGGGGGGACACACTAGGGCCAATGTCTCTACTCACTCCTCTACAACTGTTACAGTTGCAGGAAAGACAACCAGAGGTGGACATATCCTAGGTAGGGATAAGACTTGTCACTCAGGCCCCACACATGTAGGCCTTCCAGGGATTGCAAACGCGCATCAGATAAGTGTTTGTCATACCAGTCCTGGAATACAATGGTCACTTGCAACCCACTGTCAAGCACAGCCCGAGGATGAATACCATTCACAGTCTCCGTAGTCTCCATTGAAGGGCCCACTATTTTGGACCAGTCTGGAGAGGCAGTAGCAGAGGCCTGGACAGATGATTTAGCCACAAATAAATTTGAGTTAGGGTTTCTCGAACCCTCACTGTAGTCATTTTGGGCACCCCTTGGCCATTAATTTGCTTTTTGGAGCTCCCTTGGAGTCTGTTTACTACTTTTTCTAAGTCCTTCTGAGACCGGTATTCTCTTTTCATATGGCCATCCTTTCCACAGTTGTGACAAATGATAGACTCCTGGGTCATCCTGAAAGAGGACATTGTATGAGGAACTGAAGCAGTAGTAAGAGATTGGGGTCTAGTATCTGCTTGCAGCGGTGAGAGTGATGCAACATGTCTTAACAGTTCCTTTAGAGTGGCAGTCAATCCGGTGATCTCAGCCTTGGAACCACCCTTGGTAGCAGATGCCTGAGGGTGCGCCCTCACCTCTATGGCAGTCACATCCTGAAATAGACCAGAATCTTGTTCCATGGGGGAAACCCTTGCAGAGGCACCAATCTTCAACTGTCGGACTTCCTTTAGTAGCTTGTCTTTCCAATGCTGGACCGGGGAGTCCTCTGCATTCTCAGAGTGCTCATTGCGCCGACTTTTGACCATGAGCCTCACTTGGCTGATCACTCTCGGTCACTTGAGCAGCAGCAGCAGATATGAGTGCAATTCCCCCACGGGCTCGCCTTTGCTCAACCCCCTGAATTTGTTTCATTAGTTCATCATAGGAGGGGGGCGATTCCAGTTGGGTAGCAAGGTACAACTGAAGCAGTAACAATTCTGAAAACAGAGCAGACTTAAGGATCCGGTCCAGCCTAGTTCAATCTAATTCATTTGATGGCAAACTACCCTTTCTGAGGCACTCTTGTAGCAGCTTTCCAAGCCAAGGTACATACACAGACAATGGCTCCCTTGAGTACTGCTGAGTGTTTCTTACTCTCCACCACAGATCCTCATCTGAATCCGGGCTCCCATACACATTTTCCAATGCAAGATAGTCCTATGCAGTTGCTTTGGGGTTATTGGCCCACTTGGCATGGATGGCAGCCAGAGCAGGACCTCGGAGGCTCTCACTCAACCTATTTCATTTTTCTGCTTCTGAGCATTGCCATTCAAGTACTAGAGGGGCAACATAGTCTATCCAGATCTCCCAGTCATCCTCCCCTTGGGGGGTGAGGAGGGTGCCCTAGAAGATTCTCAGCCTTCGGTAGGAGTCATGACTAATGGCAGGTACAGATATAAGGGCCTGCATTGGCACGGGCACAGAAGGTGGGGCAGTAACAGGTTCTGGAGTGGGAGGGGGGTGTTGGGGAAGGAACATCCCCAGGTGGCAGGAATAGTTTCTTGAAGTCCTCTATGGTTTTCCCTTCCTCCAGCAACAACTTAGCAAATTTCTCCTCAAAAGCCTCAGATAATGGTGGGATCTCATCCTTCCCAGGGTCTTTACTGTCTTTTGTTATCACTCTCCAGGCAGTTGGAACCCCCTTCTGGGGCAATAGTCTGTGGCACTTTAGAGCTGTCCACAAGGTCACTACACTCTACCAAGGCTATGAAAGTTTGGGCAATCAAATCAGCCTGTCATCCCACCACCACAGGGTTTTTTAAACATTCAGCTTTGGAGAGTGCTCCCTCTACAGTGTCTTTACTGGTACCTGGGGAATATTCAGCTTAAGTAGAGCATTTTGGGGGTTTGATCTCCTGCCCAGTACACCACCCCACCAACTGGTGTACAGCCATTTCTAATGGGTTAGCCATTAATCTTTAACAATCATTTGTAATTTTTGGCCACTAGAGGGCACAAAGTCCCAGCGGTGAGCCTCCAAAATGTAACTCCTAGGTGGTGCTATCCCAAGGGCTACTATCCCTGCCTGCTTGGCGAGTAGCAGGTTAAGGTCCCTGAGTTCTGAAACGGGTACCTCCACCCGGAGGTCTGGGTTGGTAGTGGTCAAGCTAACCTGGGCACAGCCCTCTGGGATACTATAACCCCCCTCTTTCCTTACTAGCGGCTGGAAAAATACACAATAATCACCTTCACAATACCCCTGATACACCACACAAGTACCCTCACTTATCACCAGGACTTTCCTCTGGCCCGGCCCTGGGACCCCCTGTAAAACAAGGTTATACACAGCAAATAACAGCAGTACAGTACTCTTGCACAAACTGGAACCATAGTCAGGGTAAATGCAAAAAAGAGTTAGATCTGATTTATTTAAGGGGCTTGGACAGGGAGGGGCTAAATCAGGTTAATTTGCTTAAAGGCTCTATCAATCAAACAGTTGTGCATGCACTTTGGTGCCATAAACAGTCACACACTCTGGGTACCCAGATGGAGAATGGTGGGCTAGCCAGGAACATTGCAGCTGGTTGGGGCCTTGTGATGGAAAAAACAACATGCACAACACACACTATTTGTAATCCAGAGCCGGAGTGCTCAGTTCGTGAAAAGAAAACAACAAGACAATCAGATGGCACTCTTTTAGATTAGGCTGTTGTTGCAGGGAGCTAACCAGATGATTACTCACGATACCCAAGACTGGACACAGGCTGGATGAAAATTGAGACAGCAGGTGGTTAATCTGGAGTGCCAGGAGAAGCAGGGCCCACACGATACACCGAGGCGTCGTTCCTGTTTAAGCGTGGAGCAGGGGGCTGACCCCAGGTAGGTCTCTCATTGGTGGCTTTCTCTGTGCAGTGGGGTAGTCTAGCAGGGCCAGCGTGGCATGGCCCAGGCCAAATGGAGAGGAATGTGGATTCAGTCCGATTAGGTTGGATAAAGCTTCCAGCAAGGAGAACACAGTTCACACAGTGGGGAACCAAATCATGACTCACTTTCAATACACAGCACATTTACATGTAAAGGATTCTACGGTACCAGCAAGCAGAACACAGTTCACACAGTGGGGAACCAAATCATGACCCACTTTCAATACACAGCACATTTACACGTAAGAAAATTCTACTGTACCAGGCAAACCACTCTCCAGTCATGATCGCAAAGTCTCTGCACAAACTGGGGATTCAAAAGCAGCTGGAAATCCTGACAGGCCGATCGCATTCAGCAAATCTTCAGTCTTCTTCAGGTATGAGCCTGGTAAAAAATCAGTGGCTTACTTCATTCTCACAAACTTGGATTTAGTCTGAAATAATTCTCTTTGCTCCCTCTCAGGGGCAGCAGGCAGACTTGCAGGCCACAGCTCGGGCCTTTCCACAGTTCTCCCACTTGAAACTACTCAGACGGCTGCTTGACTGTCTCAAACTCTTGCTTATTCAGCTCCCAACTGACATCTGACTCAACTGCCAGCAAGCCAGGGACTTTCCCCAGAATCCAAAAGGTTTGGTTGGCTGATCTGTCTATCAGTCACAACAAAGGCTCCTTGTTCAGATGCAAAAAGGCGCCAACAGCCCAAAACTACAATTCCTACAGTGTTTTACTCCAGTCAGCTCCTGTAGTCCGGCTCCATTTTAGGTCCCACCGGAACTGATTGGTCCAATTCGCAGTCCAGGACCAAGATAGTGGAGATAAACAAAACAGTCCTTGCTGCAAAGAAGGCAGGTTAGACAAACTACATTATCATTATCACTCTAAATGATTTTCAGCAAATAGTTACATCTTTCAACAGAGCACCCTCTCAGATTACTTATGACTGCAATCTAGGCAGCTCTTAAAGAGACAGTACACAGAGGCTATACAGGCACTTTCTGGCAATCACATTTAAACTGCTAAAATGCAGGACACCAGCCTGGCAGGGAGCATTTAGGCAAGCTCGAGGAAGACTTTTTGGGAACCCCTATTTGTAGGGGGTTATATCTGTTTACAAGCATCCTCTGATGCCTATCCCTTAACCAGTTTCTTATTTAGTTTATCACCTTAGGACCCACTCTAAGCTTTCCAGTTTTCTTATGAGTCTCCTATGTGGAATGGTATCAAAAGCATTACTGAAATCTAAATAGGCCATGTCCTTCACCCGACCTATATCCCTGGTCAAAGAAACCTATCAGATGTGTCTGATGTGACCTCCTCCCCATGAATCTGTGCTGCTTCAGATCATGTAATCCATTGGATTTAAGATACTCCACAATCCTTTCCTTTGAATTCTTTTCTTCACCACCTGTGCCCTACCCTCCTCATCCAGCCTCCCCCTCACAAGCCCCTAATCCCCTGTACCCCCCTACTCCATCATCACCCACAGGCTACCATTTCCCCCTGTCACCCCACATGAAGTCTCCTCACCCTTAAACATCTCAACCCCATTAAATCCAGCCCAGATGGGTTGGAACCCAATTTCCAATGAATCTTGGCCCCAACTATTGCCTCCCCTCTAGCTCACTTGCTTAATCTCTCCTTCTCTCTCTGTGCTGTCTGCCAGGCCTGTAAAGTTGCCAAGGTGCTCCCCCTATACAAAGGAGGTGACCCCTCCTCCCCATGTAACTATTGGCCCATATCACTCTTCCCCTCCTTTGATAAGCTCCAAGAGTTCCTAGTCTACTTCAGACTTGCTAGCTTCCTACACTCCTCTGATTTCTTCTCGCCCTTCCAGTCTGGCTTTAGGAAGCACCATTCTACAGTATTCCACCTGCTGTAGGTTTTAGACTCCATCCTTACTGGAATGGACAGGGCCGAATTGCCTCTGCAATGTTCATCAATCTGGCCAAAGCCTTTGACTCAGTGTCCCACCCCCTCCAACTTAACAAATTGTTTTCCACAGGTCTCTCAGCTGATGCTATTGATTGGTTCTGATTGTATATCTCAGGCCGTAAGCAGTTTTGTCCTCCCCCCTCCCATCCTAGCTGGAGTCCCACAATGCTCCATCCTAGGATCCATCCTCTTTTCCATTTTTCTCAATGGCCTTCCCTCTGTGTGTGTCTCCACAAACATCCAAATATGTCCTGATAATACTGTAATCTACACTTCTGGCCCCCATGGCTTCTGCAGTGACCAGGCTGCTCAAGCTGGACTTCCACAATGTCCTATACTGGTTCCATGAAACTCAAGGTCAACACCAAAAGAACAGTGGCCATGAACTCTGGCACCTGTTAGAAACCAGCCAGGCTGTTGCCCCACCCCCACCCCCATTTTCACCACTCTAGATGACACCTGTTTGGAAGTGGTCCCTGCAATAAGTACTGAGGAGTTTGGCTTGACAGTAAGCTTGATTTCTCCATTCATATTGACGCCATTCATGCCAAACTTCATTCAAAACTAGGCGCCCTATTCCACCATAATGACTGCCTCTCCAAGTCCCCAAGGAACTAATAACTAAAATGGTCTTTCCAGTCTTTGATTATGTGGATTTGTGGCATTGCCCCCTCCTCCTCCCTTGCCAGACTGGATACCCTGTGCAACGCCTTCTGCTGTTTTGTCACCAACACTCCTTTCCATACCCATCACTGTTCCCTTTACTGTTCCCTATTCATCCTCCCACTGCCACCACATCGACAACTCCACTGCTTCGGCTCCCTCCCTGTTATCCCAGACACTCCATGCTCCTCCTATTCACTCTGCTCCAGAGATTCCCATACCTTTCCAATTCCCCAGCTACACTCTTCTGCTGGCCAAGCAGCCTTCTCCTATTGCCTCCCCTCCCTCTGAAACCTGCTCCCTTCCCCCTCCACATCTCCCCCTCTCTCTCTGCCTTCAAACTCCACCTCAAGCAACTTCCCACTCCCTCCTGTTCCTGTATACCCCTTCCTTAACACTATATTCTCTTCTGAGATCCTCACCTACCCTGTCCCCTTCCTTTTCTACTATCACTCCAACATGTACTGTGCACTTTGCCCCGTGCAAGTTTGTTTGCTGCTCACTGCTGTTTACGATTGCTGTATTTATACTATGCTACCACATTTTACCATTGCTTCTATGTACCGCAGTAATCATGTAATTGCTAATATATACTAACTCTGTATAGTAAGTTGTAATTGTTTCTTACTCCACCCCTTCCCTGGGTTGTACCTGGAAAACAGTCTTAGCTCAGTATGCCATTTCTGGTTACCAACTTTAAAATAAGTAAATAAAATTAATAGTGGCTCCATTAAATTCCCCACCACTGATGTCAGTTTGACTAGCCTATAATGGCCAACCTCCTACCTACTTTCACTTTTGTGAAGTGGGCTAACTTCTGCCTTTGCTTCCGGTGAGTTGTTGAAAAAGACTGTCAGAGGTGCACCCAGTACCTCTCTGTGCTCCCATAATACCCTTGGGTGTAACCCACCTGATCCCATACATTTGTCTACTTTCAGATCTGCAAGTCCCTTCAGGACTCTCTCCTCTCTAAAATAACTTGCATCTACCTCCTTCCCTCCATCCAATGCTCCTGTTGCTTTTATGTGGCCCATCCCCTTCCCCTTCCTCTGTGAAGACTGAACAAAAGTGTTTGTTCAGGATATCTGCATTTTCCTGATCCTCCTCTGCACAGTCCCAACATGCCCATTTTAAGCTCACAATCCCTGCCCTGGTCTAGTTCCTCTTTTCATTTTTGTATCTAAAAAATGTCTCATCCCCTTTTGTTACCCTTGGGATATCCTTTCCTCAGTTTGTGCCTTTGTGCTCCTCACCACTTTCCCTGCCTCCCTCTGATTCTCCTGATACCCCCATCCTCTTCCCTCTATGTCTCTTTATACATCCTGAATGCTACCCTTTCAGCTTTAGCTTTTCAGCCACTTCCTTTCAGAACTATGGCAGTTTTTCCTCTTTTTTTTGCTAATTTCCTTTGCTTGGAGGTTTGTTGCCTTCACTAGGCCTTCCTTTTGTTCCCACTGTTCCTCCATCCAATCTTGGTAACCCACCCCCCCACAACTAGGGCATTCACTCATTTTTTATGTTGTCTTGCACATGCACAAGCAACATTTTATGGCAGTAGAAGATGGTAGTAGGAGAAATGCAGAGGTGTGTCAGTTTGGCCGAATGCAAACAAACTTGCCACTGCAATCAGAGACAAGCTCGTCATGCAGCAGCACAGATGACACACCTCCCTTGCGTGCCTTCCTTGGTAAAACATTTGAATCAACATGGCGGTGGTGGTGACGGCAGGAGAGCAAACCTTGTAACCTCTCCACCTCGCCGTCCCACCAGTCCTTGCCTGAACGGTGGGAGGAGGTACTTTCCTCGCCTGCTTCCTCCACATCCCACTGTGTCTGGGCTGTAAAGTTTCTCCCAGCCATGTGGAACAGGCCACGGCCTAAGCTCTGTATGGGCTGGGAGTATTAAGTGCCCAAAGACACTTGTACTGTAAGCTCAACCCTGATCACGCTGGCGAACCTCCCTCCTGGCAACATCAGGGTGCTTAATAACTCCCCAGCATCCTTTAATGTGGCACACTGGGCGCTCACCCCAATCTGCCAAACCCTGCTGTTGTGTTTCTGACACTGGGATGCTCATTCCAGGGGGTTGGGTGCACCCCCTACATAACTTCTGATCTCATGGTGCCAAATCCCCAGGTCAGCACTGATCCCCCCAGTAGTGTGGCACACTGGGAGCCCACCCCAGTGTGCTGACATCCAGGTTTCCCTGTGAAAAAAAAAACAGACCCACAACGTCATTTAAAAAAAATTTAACCTGAAAAACAAGAAAACGGTCCCTCATTGTTACTGGTGGCCCCTCCCCCAACCTGCACCCTCCCTCAGTGCACCCCACCTCTCCACACACCCCTCACCCATACTTACCTGCTGAAGTTGAGAACAGTGATCTTCATTTGACCGGGAACATGTCTGCACTCTTCAAATGCTGACCGCAAACTGAAGAAATGATGGTGAGTCCTATAATGGTAGTCAATGGGGGGTTAAATTTAGGTGGATATCTCAGCCATTTTTGGAAGTTTTGTTCCCACATTTTCAACATGGGGTTCTTGGGACCCCACCTCATGAACACAGTCACTGTTATTTTGTTATTCAGTCCCGAAAGGTCATTTCACTGTCAATGCACAGAATCACCTTTCGGGACTGATTTACAAAATGACAGTCCCACTGTTTATGAGATGGGTTCCCTAAAAGTCTATGTTGCAAATGTGGTGAATAAATTCCCAAAAATGACTGTTTAATCAGTGTGCATTGCACAGTTTCCACGCATGCTCATAACATTGGTAATTTTTAATATTTCCACTACAGATTTTCAACATTGCCATTTTTTCACATCTCCTTATGAAGAATACAGCTGTCATTTTTCACATCCTGCCTAAAATGTGTTTACGCACATGTGGTGCACAGTGGTGCAGTCGCTGTGGGAAATCAATGTTCGGGACACATTAACAAAATCACAGTGACACTGTTCTTGAGCAGAGTTCCCAAAATGCCTGTGTTGAAAATTTGGTTAAAAAATCTCCAAAATACTTGCATTACAGGCATGCATTGTTCAGTTTCTACGCATGCTCGTGACTTCGCCAATTTTTTATATTTTCACTCCAGATTTTTTAATATTGCCATTTTTTACACCTCCTTATGAACAGTACAGTCATTTTTCACATCCTGACTGAAATGTGTTTTCACACCTGTGGCACCAAATGGCGCAGTCACTGTGCAAAATCACCTTTCGACTAATGAAATGATAGTGCCACTGTTCATGAGGTGGGGTCATAAAAAGCCCATGTTAAAAATTTGGAGTGCAAGTACCAACAAACGCCTGGGGCGTTACGGTTTCCAACTGTAACACCCCACCCTGTAGAGACTGACAAGTGTCAGGGTGTGACTTGGGATTGTCGGCTGTAATGCTCATGCCATTCCACCCAACCCCCACCCTGCAGCCAGTGACAGGCATCGAGGTGTGCCTTGGGCTCTTTGGCCCCAAAGTTCACCCCATTCTCCTATACAGCACCCATTTTAGTGTATTTCCTTATGGAATGGGGTGAGCGTAAGGCCCAAAGACCCCAGGGTACACTGTGACACTTGTTGGTGTCTGCAGGGTAGGGTGAGGTGAAATGGCATGAGCGTTATGGCCAACAAACCAAAGGCACACCTCAATGCCTCTCAGTCTCTGCAGAGTGGGGGTGGAGTTGGCATCAGTTCCATACTTCACTGCCATTCCTATTATGCATCTCTCTAACTGCTGCACTACCTATGCAAATGCCAGCAGGACAACATTCGGCATTGACAAATGCTTGTTTAATCTGTCCTCCTGGACAGTAGGAGGGAGAAGGCATCATATGGTTTGTTCTTAGAAGCTTGCAAACCAGGTCACAAGCTTAATAATCTGCTAAGAAAAGAAGAAAGGTAAGCATATAACCTTCATAATAGTGGTCTTTGGGTAAAGCCACATACAAGAACAACAGCATACTGAAATTCTCTGTTGGTCAGGTGTCTGACTTGAGACCTGTTGCACATTTGTATTTAAAAGTAATTTAATGCAAATCAGCTGTAATTTATTCCCTGGGCATCCACACTTTCCCTTTGGAACAAATAAATCTTATGAAATGTTTAAACCAAAATATGACCATGAATGCTGAGATATTTTTTTATAGGTATATCATATGCTTATATAATTAAAATGCAATACACTGAGTGTGAGACTGCATTTATGTTAATCTTCCCTTTGATGAATTGTAGTTTAAATCAAATTGTACCTTAATGTATTTATGTTTGTCATTCAAATATTCCCGTTTTTGAATCATAATTCAACTCTTTTGTCAGTTGTAATGGTTTTAATAAATTCAAATTCAACAGTTACCAAAAGGTATCAGAACAAAACAAGAACAACATTAAGGGCCTGCTCCACAAAGATGTCTAGGGTATGCATAAAGCAAACTTATCCTGATCATGGTGGTAGGCACCATAATGCCTGGCTACATGAGTTGGTATTCAGAACCCCTGCCCTCTGCACTCTGCTAGTGTAGATCTGTATGTGGAGACAGGGGGTGGTAAGGGAAGCAGAGCTGCTCCAGAATACAGGCATTAAATTGGATGCCCATGCCAGCTGCCAAAGGGTTCTGTTAGGAGGTCTAAACCCTTACTCTCAGGTTCTTGGCAATAATGGGAATACAAGGAATCACAAACATGTTGCATAAGAGTAATAAATCTTGTTTATAGCTACCAAAAGAAAAATCACAGTTGTCCTAAGCAGTTCTTACTATTATGAACTGGGAGCCAATGCCATGCATTCATTATACCTCGAGGAGTGTAGAAATCTCTGGGTCTCCAAGGTAGAAGATGTAGTCTTACAGTATATACCTAAAATAGTTACCATAGTTACTGTAAAATAGAAACATTTCTAGTTACAGAGATGAGCCCTGTTGGCTAAATTAGTGGTGGCTCCACAGCCCTAGATAACATTATACAATTTTGTTATAGTCCTCACTTTGTGGAAACAAAGAAAGTACAGTTTGTACATAGCCATGTAGTAATACAAATCATCAGAAGATGGCAATGCCGACTCATATATCATAACACTACAAAGACACAAGTGTCCTACCATCTTGTAAGCAAGAAATACATGTGTATATTAGAAAGTAAAGCATATAGCAATCATGTGCATACATACCCTGACATCTATTCTTGTACGGTAGATGTCCTTAGCCCTATATGTTAGTATAACATATACATAAATGCTAGCTGTCCGAAGTGTACCTCTGGGGTATCAATTAGGGTGCAGGGACTTTGTGTAATCCCCCCCCTTGTTGCCTCAGTAGGGGCAACACAAACAAAAATAGGGACGAGGAGAGAGAGCAGGTGTCATTTACAGACCCGACACACAAGCCTTGTAAAGGAACTTGAGCTGCTCACGGTGTTGGTAGAGTGTGCACCAGAGGCAGCAAAGCATAATAATAGGAAAAAATATCAAAAATGCTTGTATAATAACAAAACCATTAAAGGTAATCTCTAACCAAGTGTTAGTAAGTGCACTATTAAAATCACCATCATTAATAAGATTATATATTGCTTCATTTGCTTTGGTCATATTATTGCTGATGTGGATGAAGTGTGTATCTTTCCTGTCTAAAAGTAACTTCAGTATTAAAGTTAGCGGATCAATATGTACATTAAATAAAGGTAAATACTCTGAAAGAGTTAGAAGGTAATCAGGGTCACCATCAATGATATCTGGTTCCACAAGGGGGAAGAGGGGTGATAACTGTGTGCCCAATAATAGTTGTCTGGTGAGGTACGAAACAGAAATTGGGTTGAGTAATAACACATAACTGAGTTCCATAAGAAAATTGCTTAAAATTAGTTACCACACAAAATTCACTATCCAAATTATATTGCATTTTCACAGTAGGTAGTCTTCATTTTTGTAGTTGTACTGGACAAGTCTAAGTCTGCTTGGAAATCTGTGTTGACAGGCGATGAACCTCCTTCTGGTAATACTTGTACAATCAAGAAGAGTCTGGAGCAGATGTTAAGTCCTGGTATTCCGTGCCATTGGTGGTGATGTCACCATCCATGGAAAAGGACCAATCAATACTGTCTGAGGAATATCCACATACAGGCTTAATAACATCAAATACGTCACATCAACACAAATAAACATACCCTTTCTTAGCACAACAGTCCATGTGCGGTGAGACCCATGCGTCCAGAAGAGGATGAAAAACCAGAAGAGGTGGCAAGTCAAGGTGTTCTCTGTAGATGTCTTCATTAAGGTACCCAATGGAGTGTATGGATGCTAGTTTATCAAATATAGCTATATTGGGATCAAAACATGGTAAAGAAACAGTAAAAGACACATAGTATCCTTAATGGAACATTTCTTAGAAGTAAAGCAAGGAACAGTATTAGGGTGCCTGGTCACAAATCCCAAATTCCTAGCAGTAGAAATAGGAATAGAAACAGATTGTAACATACACATGGCAACACAGTTAGGGAATTTGCAGTGAGGGCAGTATCATTTAGACATACATCTATCATCTATGATATCAGGGATTCTTCTGGATTCCAGATCGTGGATGAGATTGTTGATGGTAGTGATAATATATGACCCATAGGCAGAACATGATATTTCTTGGGCCACGTATTTCTTATCTGCCTCCTTATTGTTCTGTGCAATAAGGGCATTAATCTTTTCTTTAGAATCTGTAAATGCCTTAGCAATGTCATGCATATTATATACAGTGTATCTTTCTTCCTGACTAAGGCCATCCACACCAAGCAATAATGGGGGTTATGATGTCATTGATCATACCAGCTTCATACTTCTGTGAATGTGCTTTGATAGTAGCAATGTCTGCTTTATTCCAGATAGACATTGCAGTACCAAAGAGACCAGTAAGTGTGCCTGTGGCACCAGTGACATCTGATGTGTCACGTGTGTTTCTTTTATGACTTTGCAAATCATCATTCTGAGAAGTAGGTTTTCTCCTAAAATTGCCTCTATGCTCAGTGGTATGTACCCTGGCAATAGGGTCTTGAGCACAAATTTTGAAAAGCTGCTAAGCTATCAAGTAACAAAGTACTATAAAATAACAATGTGTTAGTAGTATGACACATACCAAATGCTTTCATATTCCAATGAGTCAAATTAAACAAAACAGGTATATGCATATATCGTAAGTTGTTAATAAATGAGACAGGTAGAGCAGTGGCTGTGAGACCACTACAAGGATCACGGTTTTGTTTTGGGCACTCCAAAAGTTGTTTCTCAGTGGTGGGTAACACAGATAAATATATGGCAGCTGACGCCATGTTGTGTATAGCACAAAATTTCCTGGCAGAATCCTGAGAAAGCATATTACAATATGAAGGGTCAGTTAAGGCAGCAATATTGTATAAACCTGAATGTCTAAGAGAGGTTTGGTGCAAGGACAAGGTACCATTTGGGGATAATTTTGTGTTGGGCCATCCATGGAAAGTTCTCTTGGAGAGTTTGGCCATGGGGAGTATTTGACCTTGAGACTTGATTTGCCACTCAATTTGTAGGGTAGATTTATCAGGAGTAACAACTGAGGCAGTGAGGTAGGCTGCTGAGCCTTCCTGAACTATCAAATTTTCAGGAATATTGATGGAGACTCCCTCTGGGGTAGTTGCAGGTGGATCAAAATGAGGAAGGATGTGCTTTACCATGCCTTTGATGCAGGGAATTACTCCTGAGATGAGGAGAAAGCGGAACAAGATAGCCATCTTGTCAGTGTATCTGAAAAAGAAAATCAGACTTTAGCAAGGTTAGTATTATTCCACCCAATGGGGTGAGGAAAAGTAATTATACTCTTTTATACAGTTTCAACTGGTTTGCAGGTAACAATTTGTCAGCCAATTTGTTGTTTTGCATGAGTCTAATTTGATAGACTGCTGGACTGAGCTTGTTGACAATTGAGTAGGGTCCTTCTCACTTGTTGGAGAAAGAGTGTGTTGGATGTGCAAATCTAAGAACCATTACCTGATCTCCAACTTACCAATCCACTTCTTGTGCGTGTTTGTCAAACTGAATTTTGGACTGTTGCTGGTCTTTTCCCATGTAGTTTGCAGCATACAAATGAGAGTGTATTAGGTCTTTCCTTGACTTTTCCACATATTGATCTGCAGAGACACAATCTGCAGTGGGAGTGAGCAGGTCAAACAACAGGTGTTCAGATAATCTCATACTTCTGCCAGTCATCACCTCAAAGGGTATCAACTGAGTGGTGGCTGACGGTGTGCCCCTAATTGCCATAAGGAGTAATGGCAGTAGGCAATCCCAATCCTTGGGATTGTCCTCAATAAATTTGGAAAGCGTTTGCTTAATCCATCTGTTGGCCCGCTCTACTTGAACTGATGATTGTGGGTGGTAAGGTATGTGGAACTTTTGGTGAACTCCAAGGCATTCAAGGGCTTCTCTCATCAACTCACCTGTAAAACTGGTCCCTTTGTCAGAGTCCACCTTAAGAGGTAGACCCCACCTGGAGAAAATCTGTTCCACCAGGATTTTGGCAGTGGCTTTTGCAATACATGTCTTGGTGGGGAAAGCCTCAACCTACTTAGAAAAGAGATCATTTACCACAAGGGCGTATTTGTTGTTTCTACTGGTATTGGTGAGTGGACCAATAAAATCGATTTGAAAAGCATGCCAAGGGCCAGAATGCCTTTGTGTTAGTAATTTGGCATTTCTTTTGGTAGGGATGGGGTTGTTTTGTTCACAAACAAGACAGTTATCTATGCACTGTTTGACATCCTTGGTGACACCAGGCCTCCATGCAGTGGTCTTGAGCCTCTGAAGTGTGTTTTCCACTCCCTGGTGTCCACCAGTGGGGGTATCATGTACTTGGTGCAACAATTCAGACCTAAGATGATGAGGGACCACCCACAATTTTGTGGTGGTGTCATCTGGTTGGCACCAAATGAGCTTGTCATCTGAGGACAAGTGTAACTTACCTTCATGCATTCTGTATGGGTTAAGGGCAGGTGGATTCTTCTCTGTGTCTTTGTCCAAAAATCTGAACACATCCTTGAGTTCAGAGTCAGCATGCTGAGCTTCTGACAAATCCAAGAGGGAGAAAGGTTCAGGTTTCCTTCTGACAGCTGCAATGTACACAGCCGCTCTGGCTTCTGGATGGTCCATCATCCAGATGTCCCTCCCTCAGGCACTTTCCTTAGCAAGGGTGTCAGTTGTATCATAGAAGGCATGATAGGGGTCATGTATGGAGTGGGCCTTAACCTTATGTACATAGAGTTTGTGTGCAAATTTCTGTGCCAGTGAATGGATACATACTACCAGCTCCTTGTGTTTCACTGGGATGTCATCAGAAGAGGTAAAGGGGTTCTTCTGCCAGAAGGGGAGAAATTCTGTACGAGAACAACAAACCCAGTCAGAGTCTGTAAAAATGATGGTATCCCCGGTTCCATACTGGATGAACTCGAAGGCACAGGCCACCACTGCCATTTCTGCATATTGTGATGATGCTACACTGCAGTGTTTGGAAACTTTAACAGTGTTACCAAAAGGGTAAATCACGAATATACCCATTCCTGCTATCTGTTCTCCCTGATAATAGGAGGCTGATCCACCAGTAAAAATGTGACACAATGAGGTGTTCTCAAGTAATTGTGGTGTAGCAGGAAGGAAAGAGCCTGGATCTGGTAGATCAGGTGGCTGCAGTGTACAGTCATGTGGTTCTCCTTGGAAAAGGAGGCCATGCACCAGCATGGATGGCATTTTGGTTGGGTGAACCTTGATGTCCCTATCCTGGAGAAGGAGGGACCAGTGTGTCAGTCTGCTATTAGAGACTGATCCATCCTTTACTCTGTGTCAGAGTAGGAAGGTTGTTGGGGTGTGGTTTGTATTGATGATCGGAGGGGAATACCCAATGATATACAGTACAAAAAGTGCTTGACAGCCCAGTAGGCAGCCAGAAGGTTCCTTTCACAAAGGCTGTACTCCTGTTCCAGTGGGGTCAAGAGTTGTGATGCATATGCAATGGGTTGTAGGGTGCTATGGACCTTCTGGGCCAAAACTGCAGACATATCAATGTCAGAGGTGACAGATTCCAGATGGAATGGCAAGGTTGGATTGGGGTTGACCAAAGCTGGAGCTGAGGCCAAGGTCTGCTTCAGTGACATCACAGCTTGGGTATGCATGGGGTCCCAAGTTCAGGGAACATCCTTTTTCCATAGTTCATACAGAGGGGTGACCTTCTGTGCAAAATCACAAATAAAATCTCTGGAATAATTTACCATACCTAGAAATCTTCTAAGGGTGGCCACATTGGTGGGAAGTGGTAAGTCCTGTAATCCCTGCATCTTCTTCCAGGTAGGACTTCTGCCTTTGTCTGTTATCCTCAGCCCAAGAAATACTACCTATTTCTGGCACAGTTGTGCTTTTGCTATGTTACATTGGATGCCTGCCCTCTGAATGAGGGTCAGCAATTCATCCAAGAGATCCAGATGTTGTTCCTGCATGGCTGTTGCTAGCAACAGGTCATCCATATATTGCAAGAGGCACTGGGGTGTAGAGAAACCTTCAAGAGCATCCATCATGTGCAGATGGAATAGGGAGGGGCGTTATGGAATCCCTGTGGTAAGCAGGTCCACGTGTACTGCCTACCTTCAAAGGTGAAGGCAAACTTACATTGACTCTTGGGGGCCAATGGCAATGACCAGAAGCCATTGGAAATATCCAGGGCACTAAACCATTTTGGTGAGAGGTCAATAGTCATAGCACATCTGGCGCTGATGCCACCATTAGGGCACAACTAGGGGTGACCTGGATTAGTTTCCTGTAGTCAATTGTAAGTCTCCATGTGCCCATGGATTTTTTCACAGGCCACACTGGGGAATTGACAGTGGAAACACATGTCCTGATTACACCTAGCTTGACAAGTGATTTGATTGTTTCCTTAAGAGAAGGCAAGGCCTCGGATGGAAAAGGGTATTGCCTTTGCCTTTCATGGGCTGGACCTGTCACCTCAATGATAGTATGCATCTTGCCACAATCATACGTGTTGGTGGCAAATGCCTCCAGATACCTTTGTAGGATGGGAAACAGCTTTGGGAAAAGCTTGTGGTTCTTTAACAAATCTATGGCATCATACTCTTTGTCGTTGGCAGTTATTGTTGCAACCACATGTGAGTCAGGAATCATGACAGTGTGATATTGTCCCTGAATCTGTATCAGCAACATGTTGGCCAGGTCTACCACACAGCCGCATGGTGCCAAGAAGTCAATTCTGATAATACTAGGGTGATCATGCAGTATCATCAGCTGAAAGGTATGATACGCCTTCGGGTGTCCCAGTGTCACAGGTAGTAACAGAGAGTGGTACGCAGGTAGCCTAGTTCCATCTACACGAGACATATTGGTTTTCCATTCGGTGGACCAAGGTGATGTGACTGGGTTGTCATCATGCAGTACAGACACTGCCGCACCTGTAAACAATACTGTAAGTAGGCGACCCACAACCTCAGCCTCTGTACAGGGCCTTCCATTTGTATCCAAGACTAGCTTGTTTACAATACAGACTGGGGCCTGTAATTGTCAATCCATACTAGTAGAGGCAAGGGGAAGCTCTTGAAAGAGCATTAGGGCCTGGTTACTGTGAACTGTTTCACCATGCTGTACTGATGCTATATAGGGAGCCGCTTCCAGGTTCAGGCCTGTAGGGGCCTGAGAGCCTGGATTTCTGGTATCCCCACGGCCTGTGGAGGCCTGTCCTCCCAGCTGTACTACAGCAAGGGCCTGAACTGGGACAGCTTCTGCTACGGAGCACACTTGCCCGAGAAGGTCTCGGAGGCTTCAGTTCTCATTGGCTATTTCCCTATAGGAAAGGCATTCTCTCTGTTGTTTACCCTTACTATTTTTCTGGTGTTTCTTGTTTTTGTGGTAGTTCCAGTTCCCACCCCAGGATTGTTGTTGAGTCTGCTGGAGTTGTTGGTTATCTGTGGGAAGGGTCTGTTTCTCTTGGGCCTGCCCCTCCACTATGTAGTGTGCCGTGGCCTCCAGGATGGATTCCACGGCAGCTACCTTCTTGGAGCCGGAGCTTGAATCATGGATGTAGAGTTGATAAACTCTCTCCATTTTCCAAAGAATATCAGAAAACTTCTCCGTGGTGGGATAAGTGGTTGGCTCTACCTTCTCTTGCGCTGCAGGGATCATGTTCTGAAGGAACAAGGCCTTGTACTCAATAAGGTCCACGTCCACGGCTTCTCCTGCAAGATTCTTTCCTGCTCGGTAGGCCATCCAAAGCCTCTGGTGGTAGGTTGCTGGACTCTCCTTCACATTCTGTGTCACAGGGTATGCGAGCATCACTCCCACCACACCTGGGTTATGTGCAGTAATGAGCTTGGCTGCAACTTCATCAAAGGTGGCATGGCTATCCTATCGGATAGCATCAGGAAGTTTCACCCATAGGCCAGGATCAATGGTTTGGCTTAGGATCTGGACTTGGTAGTCTGCAGCAAGACTAAGCATTTCACATTTAGAACTCACCTTTTCCAAGTGGCAATTGAGATTATCGGTCGTGCTTATCCAACCAATGGTATCAGCTATCTGCTGAACAGAGCGGGCCATTTGTAGGGGATTGCTGGGATGATCGTTCAGAGGCAGATTGTCTCGGGTGCCCTGCAGGGCTGCCTGAGCCGTGGCTTCAGCCACAGTCTGGACCATTCCTTCCCAAGTAACAGTCTCCTGTAGCAGCTGCTTAATCTGCATTTGGAGGGTCCATTTGCTTCTCTCAGGAAGAGTCACAGTGCCTAAGGCATTATCAATCATTTTTTCTATCTCTTCCCTATCATCCACAGAAATAATGGTGATCAGCGGTGCTGTTGGGAATAGGCCTGAGCCTGCTCCCCCCATCATGGGGGTCACCATGATGGCATCACCCATGATGGTCCTCATGTCGTCGATGACGTAGGTACATGGTATCATGTGATGGGGGTCCACTATGTTGTGGATGGCTGGATGGGGTCAGTGGGCCAGAGCAGGGGCGTAACTGGGTGTTGTACTGAGAAATGTCATCATCTGACTCCTCCTCCTTCTCCTCAGATGACGTGGTCAGGATGGGGGCTGCACCACCCATCTCTTTGATGTGACCAGCCAGTACCTCTTGCTGATGGTGCAGTTTCGCTGTTTTACATTCACATTCTTCATGACTAATTTTTGCAACGTTCTGATCCACATCATCCTGTAACTGCTTGTGTAACACTCTATATACGGCATCCTGTCTCAAACTTTCACATTCCTGCTTCAACATACAAAGTTCCTGCTCATCTTCCTGAACAGAATGGTGCAAAAGTGAATACTTTTCATTCCGCAGAGTTTGAAGCTCAGACTCCAAATTCTGCTCTCTTTTCAAACATTCAGTTTCCCACAGTCCCATCTCCTGCTTGAGAGATGAGAGTTGCAGATCAAGGTTTCAAAACCTCGCTTCGGCGGCTTCTAGAGCAACGTAGAGTGCCGCAACCAACAGCCCTCTAGCTTCACACTTTCTGGCTGTGTGTCTCATCTCTGTGTACTGGGTTGAAATCCCCAGCATCGGGTTGTTGGATTGACTTGCATCCTGTGTGAAGTCAGCCCATCCTCCATGGGAGGCAAGGAAGTTTGAGACATCTAGTCTCAAGTCTGCGCAGATATTTGATACGGTGGCCATTTAGTGAGAGGGAACATAAAATCAAACTGTGAAAAGGCAGTGCTGTGTATCGATCCACAACAGGTGCTGTAATTCACAGGTGTGCTGCTGTGCACTTGTAAGCTTGCAATTCAAAACTGCCGTGGGGTGAGGTGAGTTGGCATCGACCACACCCAGTAAGCAGCCAGACTTTGCAAGTAGTTACAAAGTGGGCAAAAAATGGGAGAGGTGATGCGGGTGTGCCCACCTTCTGTCCCCGTTAGGAAAGGAAAGTAGTAGCAATGAGTGAAAACTTTGCAAACACCAACTATTGCCTGCACATGGTCACCAATTGTCAGGAGGTATAAATCCTCACTCTCAGGTTCTTGGCAATAATGGGAATGCAAGGAATCACAAACATGTTGCATATGAGTAATAAATCTTGTTTATTACTACCAAAAGGAAAATCACAGTTGCCCTAAGCAGTTCTTACTATTAGGAACTGGGAGCCAATGCTATGCGTTTCCTATACCTCGAGGAGTGTAGAAATCTCTGGGTCTCCGAGGTAGAAGACGTAATGTCTTCCATTATATACCTAAGATAGTTACCATTGTTACTGTAAGATAGAAACATTTCTAGTTACAGAGATAAGCCCTATTGGCTAAATTAATGATGGCTCCACAGCCCTAGATAACATTTTACAATTTTGTTATAGTCCTCACTTTGTGGAAACAAAGAAAGCACAGTTTGTACATAGCCGTGTAGTAATACAGATAATCAGAAGATGGCAATGCCGACTCATATATCATAACACTAAAAAGACACAAGTGTCCTAACATCTTGTAAGCAAGAAATACATGTGTATATTAGAAAGTAAAGTGTATAGCAATCATGTGCATACATACAAACTGATCTTCTTCTCTACCAAAAGGGCTGCCCCTAATGTTCTTTCTATTTGTTTAGGAAACTACGGAACAAGTCTGCATTATCCCATCCTTTTCTAAATGTGGGGCTGTGGTTCCTTGTCATCATTGCCATTCTGCTATCTGGGGATATAGAGACAAATCCTGGGCCACTAGATGCTTACTTCTCAGCAGATGACATACATAGTATGTCCAAACATGGGCTGTTAATTGCACACTTGAATATAAGAAGTTTGATGCATCACTCAGTGAAACTGGAGTCATGGGTCAAACTGTACAATCCTGATATCCTCTGTCTCACTGAGACCTGGCTAAAACCATTGGTTACTGACTCCCTCTGCTCCCTGCCAAATTACTCTATTATTCGAAGGGATAGGAAATTGAACAAACGTGGTGGAGTTGCTCTGTACTACAAAAATAATCTGATTGTCTCTCCTCTTGCTGTCTCAGATGCTCAATTGATATGTGAATACTTGCATGCTACCCTTGTGTTGGGAGCCAAGAAACTGCACGTTATCGATGCATATAACCCCCAAGCGGGAGGGATTGCGGGTCTAGAGTACCTGCTGGAAAATACCTCTCAGAATTTTGGTCATAATGAGGTTGTCATCTTAGGGGACCTAAACTTAAACCGGCTTGGGGCAGCTCTCAGTTCTCTTCAGTCTCTGACTCATAGCTACAACCTGCATCAGATGGTAACAGTGCCGACTAGAAGTCTGCTTTCATCACCACTAGGCACACTATTGTATTGGGTGCTAGTAAACCAGATCGAACATATCTCAGCTGCTGGTACTCTTGCTGATGCCTAAACTGACCACTCTCCTACTTTCTGCATCCTGTCATTGGGGGCACCTCCATCTCCTCCACCACGTCTCATCACTCTCACAAACTTTGCTCACCTAGACCAAGAGGTGTTTCTGTATGACGTCTCCAGAATTGATTTGTCAGAGATCTATCTATCACACTGTTCTCAGGATGCTCTTAACCTCTTCATCACTAAATTCCTTACGGTTCAATGTAAACATGCCCCAAAGATCACCCGGAGAGTGAGGGGTAAACAAACAAGATGGCTAAACAAAGACTTGCTCAAAAGTTTTCGCCTTAGAGATAAACTCTGGAAGCACTACAAAACATCAGGCTAGTAACAGATTTCAGTGCTTACCGTATGCTATGGAATTCATGTAAAAGACAAGTCAGAGCTGCTAAGAGCAAGTACTGTAAAGACCTACTGATTAACCTGGCCAATGATCCCAGAAAATTCTGGACACACATCAAATCCTTCCTAGGATCCTCACAGTCAACTACTCCTGGTGATATGCTGATAAATGATGTGCACCGCAATGACTCACAAACCATAGCTAATTCTTTCAACCTGCATTTCTCTGATCTCTGCCAATATACCTCTTCCTTCAATCCCACTGCAGTGTCCTCCCACTCCTCATCAGGAACCTGTCTGGATAAGCTGGAAGTGTTGTCCCCTGTGCCTCCTTATACTCGTCCATTCTATTTTAAGGCAGTGTCTAGAAAGGAAGTCCTAAAGCTCCTGAGGTCCATGTCTGATCATACCAGCTCTGGCTCAGACTCCCTGGAACTCTGCCTCTTGAAACTTGCAGCTCCCCTTATTACATTACTGCTGGCCAAAATTGCTATGTTATCACTTTCAGGTGGAATGGTCCCTGACCTCTGGAAAGCTGCTCAGATCACACCTGTACTTAAAAAAGGGGATCCTAAGGTTGTCATGAACTACAGACCAATTGCCATACTCTCAGTACTGAGCAAAATCCTGGAGAAAATTGCCACAACTCAGACAACTGACTATCTACTTAAGCACAGTCTGCTCTCGGATATCCAACATGGCTTCAGGAAAGGACATAGCACAACGACTGCACTCCTTAAATTCACCACAGACACTCTTTGAAAATGGATACTGGCAATCTGACTGGGGCTGTCTTTATTGACCTCAGAAAGGCTTTTGACCTTGTTGATCACACTTTGCTTCTCTCCTCACTTCGACATCTGCATTTCTCCTCCTCTGTTGTTGACTGGTACAAAAGCTACCTGACAAATAGAACTCAAGTGGTGAAATTTAATTCCTCTCTATCGAACAGTACAACCATTAACATTGGTGTACCTCAGGGCTCCATCCTAGGGCCCCTCCTATTCTCTCTTTATATAAATAACATTGGAACTGCTCTAAAATCCTGCTCTGCTATTCTATATGCAGATGATCTTGCCATCTATACAAGTTCTACTAATATAGACACTATCAATACAACCCTTTCCTCTGACTTTAACAATATTCAAAACTGGCTATAGGACCACAAACTGGCTGTCAACACTAGCAAAACTAAAGCCATGCTGCTTGGATTGGCCCCAAAGCTCTGGGCTTGCACAACAGCACTGATGGTGCAGGACTTAGAAGGTCAATTACTGGAATGTGTGACCTCTTTCAAGTACCTGGGCATCCTGCTAGATCAATCTCTTGATCTTAACCTTCATGTACAGTTTGTTTGCAGAGCTGTCAACTCCAAACTGGGTGTTGCATATAAGACTAGTTATATGCTCATGCCATCAACTAAAATGGCCATTGCAAGGGGGTTGCTGCTCCCCACCCTAACCTATGGGGCTCCCTTATTTGGGGCTGCTCATAAAACTGACCTACTCAGATGGGATGTTACGTATAACAACATATGTCGCTATGCCTCTTCTGCTCCTTGGCTTAAACACCACTGTCAACTTTATAATGATCTTTGTTGGCTCTCTCCATTAGCTAGTAGGAAATACTACCTTGGCTCTCTTATTGTTTCAATAATTTGAAATCAAACCCCTAGGTGTCTTGCAGATATGCTTGTTCCTCAGGACACAATCCATGGTCTATGATCAGCTGATAAATCCTTTCTGAATTTGCCGAGGTGCCACACTAGGAAAGAAACCGTTGCATTTGAGCATGCGGCTTCACAGCTGTGGAATTCCCTTCCCCTCGACATTAAACTTTCTAGCTCCCACACATGCTTTAAGAGAAAATTGTGCTCAAATCTGCTGATTGCTGATACCTGTTCCTGCTTTCACCCTACCTAATGACTGATGTCTCTTGCCATACAATAGTATTTCCTCACCTCTATATAACCCTCTAACTGCCTCAGCCTGTCTCAGCTCCATTTTCCTGCCCATATGCGATTTTGCATGGCAGGCATCTCCCTTACACTTACATATCCTTATATAATCTAGTTTCATGGCTTGTTCCTTTTTTCCTCACTTACCGACATTTTCCTCAATGACACCCCCTGCTCTCAATGGTTATTTCTTCCTGTTGTATTACCTGTTTTTGTGTACCTTGTTCTGTTTATGTCACCTGACAATTTATTGTCCAAGGTCCTCTCTATTCATTGCATAGGTAGGCGCCTATGAACTTATGAATGGTCTACTCTATACGTCTCTGATATATTGTATCCACTTTAACTCACTGTATGTAAAGCGCTTTACTTTGTATGTTCCGATATATTGTATCCTCTTTAACTCATTGTATGTAAAGCACTTATAAATTGTTATCCTGTTAAGTTTCTGCATGTCTGTACTCTCCCGGGTCATGCCTGAAAATAGTCATTTTATGGCTAGTGCACTTGCCCGGTTAACAAAGGCTAAATAAAAAACATAAAACATATCCTGACATTTACTCTTGTACAGTAGATGTCCTTAGCCCTATATGTTAGTATAACATATGCATAAATGCTAGTTGTCTGCAGTGTACCTCTGGGATATCAATTAGGATGCAGGGACCTCGTCTTACAGTTCCTTGCCTCTGCAGAGAGCAGAGGACAATAGGCTATAGCAGTCCTCCAGGGAATGCCATATCCCACAGGAATATATAATTGTTTTGAAATGGCTTGGACCAGTGCCACTACTGCTCTCAGTCAACTGGGGAGGCTTCTAAGGCTGTGGGCTGGAGATAAGGAGGTGATCAGGCCCGAAGAACAATGTTGTGGCTGGTCAGAGGGTCTTGCTTTTGGATCTAAATACATATGGATCACTGGGTTTGAGCAGAAGACTGGTGAGGTAATCTGGGAATTGCCAATTAAAACATTTATAAACAAAGCTTCCCATCTTAGTTCTTTCTTCCTACCTAGTGATCAAAGGTCAGGGTTATGAAAAAGGGGTGATAGGGTATTCTCACTGAGTATGTGGGGGAAAGAACTTGATGGGCCAATGATCTTTCTTTCTAAAATTTGTATAAGTGTATACTGTTGTAGGCCAATCAATGATTGGTGGTTTTAGTGCAGTCCAACTTTAATCTACGTAGATCATTATACACAGTGGTTATTTTGTGCAGTGAAACCAGTAGATTTCACTGCCATATTTATGGGCCATCAGAAGAGAGTGTACGGGTATTAAACTTCTTTTGTGCTTACTAACAGGCAGGTGTGTATATGGTAGAGAGCACCCAGGAAACCTCTTTTGTCACTGAAATGAGGGACACAGATACTCAAAATGAGGGACAATGAGGGGCACTAGACTTTAAAATGATGTGCACATCTTCACACATGAAGATGCATGCTCGAAACACTGTGGAAATCAGTGCTTTTATTTCTTAAAGTTTAATTTTGCTTTAGCAAAGTAGAATGTAAAGAACTTCCAATTTAAAGCCTGAATTTACAGCATTTCTTGTATGTGGGCAGCACCTTGCTAGAGTGGGACACATGAGGGACAGAGCACTTCAGAGGGGCAAAATAAGGAGTTTACAGTAAGAGACAGTTGAGATGTTTGGCATCAAGTTTTTCATGAACACTTCTGGTTGTTTTAGTGATGTGGTCAGAGGAGTGTGCAGTACTTCCTTCCTGTTAGTGCTATGGAATTCTTTAAATGTACAGTAGCTATACTTATGTAAGACACTTGTGAAAAGCATTATTTATGTCTCAGACAGATAATATAACTGAGCAGCCTTCAAGACTAGAAGGCATTCAGAAGCACATAGCTTGTCCGGTGAGTGCATTAATTTAAACTTATATGTGATAACATGGTAAACTGACCACATTGGAAAAATAGATGGGAAGGAAATGCACTTAAGAAATAGAGAACAGTATAAAACCAAAGAAAGCAACAGCATGTGTAGCATGTTGCAACGCCTTGGCCCTTCAGCATCTCCTGTTGTCTCTGTGACATTGAATAGTATTCAACTTAGAAGTTTATTCACAGTGCTAGGATTGGTGCAAATGGTTTTTATTGACTCTGATGTTAGCCTGCAACTAATACATTATACAAGAACAGGCATAGAAAATGTTTTCAAGACACTATGTAATAGCAGGAATATGAATGTGCTTCTAGTGATATGAGTAATTTTGTATATTATGGCCCAGATATTCAAAAGGTTGCGCTTATTACAAGAATAGGCTGCGTAAGCAACTCAAAAATGCGCCATTCTGCAATATTCAGAAGGGGCCAGTTACGCCACCGAAACATGCTGAGCAACAGCGCAATGGAAATGAAGGCATGTGCAAACCAAGGGGCGGGTCCATGCATAAGGCGCATGCGATATCCGAACACTTGCGCACGCGCAAGAGAGTGGCGTAGTCGAAGTTACGCGAGGCACCGATTTTGAGCCAAAAATAAAAAGGCCTTCAAGGAAGCAGTGCAAGAACTCTAGCAGGCCGCAAACTGGGGAGAGACAGAGAGAGAGAGAGAGAGACAGGAGCTGGAAGGGCAGAGAGGGGACAGTGGGTCCAGGAGGACAGAGAGGCCAGTGGGGGTGCCCGTGCAGTGGAAGCAGCAGTGGGGGCAGCGGGGTAACACAGGAACAGCAGCCGGGGGCAGAAGCCAGGAGATGGACAGTGTCAGCTTCACATGGAAGCTGTAATGAGGGGTGAGACACCATGCTGCAGGGGACGTGGCCGGAGGGGCCGTTGGCGGTATGCCCCGACAGGCGGTATCGTGCCCGCATCAGCCTGAGCTGTACACAGATGTCGTAGATTGTGGCCCGTACCACCTGAACGGGGCACATTGAGACGGCTCTGCGAGCTGTGCAGTGATGTGATGCAGGCACCCTCACGACGGAGTCATGCTCTGTCCGTGGAGACCAAGGTGACAGCCTGCATGTGCCTGCTCGCCACGGGCACCTTCCAGAGGCCGACAGGGGACACCACAGGCATTACACAGTCGGCCATGTCACGCATCCTCACCCAATTCCTCAGCGCACTGCTGCCTCATGCTGCGGAGTACATCCATTTCCCCAGCATCGCGGCAGAGCGTACAACAAACATGCAGGAGTTCTACAGGGTAGCACATATGCCTGGCATGCTAGGGGCCATAGACTGCGCCCATGTGGCCATTCGCACGCCACCTGGCCCCGACAGCCAGGCGTATCGGAACCGAAAGGGCTTTTCCAGTGTCAACTGCCAGGTGGTGTGTGATGCCACTGGGTGCATTATCAATGTCTGTGCCACACCTGGCGGAGCACATGATGTTTCATATGGCACCAGTCTGCACTGTGCCATTGATTCAAGAGTGGGAACATCCCCACGGGTCATCTAGTGGGTGAGTACACATGTATGGAATGCAAACTCTGTGCAAGGGTGGGAATGACACAGGTGCCATGGTAGTGGCACACAAGGATATGGGCAATATGGACCTGACATGACACTGATCTCCACTATCTCCACACAGGTGACTGCGGATACCCACTCCATCCCTGGCTGCTCACACCATACCAGTGCCCCATGACCCCAGCGCAGCTAGGTTTCAATGAGGCACATGCCGCAACACGTAACATCATAGAGCGGGTGTTTGGGATGCTCAAGGCATGCTTCCGATGCCTGGACACCTCTGGCAGAGCCTTACAGTACAGCCCCCAAAAGGCCTGTGGGATATTTCTGGCCTGTTGCATCCTGCACAACATGGCCAAGGACCATGGGATAGCCGACAGGTCCAAGAGGGGACAGCGATGGGACGCCAGTGGCGCCGGTGATGTGGGTGATGAGCAGCCCCCCAGGACGGAGGGACCCCGACTGACCCGGAGGCCCAGCTGCACTGGGACACCATTGCAGAAGAGCACTACGCCCAACACAGGTAAGTCAAGGGGACATGTGCAGGCAACACTGTCCATGCGCAAACCACAGGCACACAGGGGAACACACCGTGCATGAAGGTCAGAGGAGTTGAAGGTTCCAGGCATACCAACACACCATCAGAGAGGGAGAGCACTCATATGGACACACACACACACCAGGCAGCATACATGGGCGGCAGCACAGCACTGCAGAAATGACATTGCCAACACACAGCACCACCAACCACCCCCACCACCTGGACTGTCCATGTACGTGTGTCAGGACCTGGGCACCCTTGCACCTTGGTGTACAGTGCAATGCAGGCATCATCATGAACACGCACCTGTGGACAGCAGTTGGGAGAGTGTGTGCAGGTGGTCCGGTGGTCAGCTTGGTGAGCAGAGCACCCAGCAGTGCACTGCCCACCATGACACACATTGCACACAGGGCAGCACCAGACAGGGCCTGCACTGGGAGACAGTTCAGTCAGGTAGCACTGTCCCACGGCCACCACAGATGCGTGGGCAGCCCCACCGTGGCCCAGCAGCACTGGCAGACTGAGCAGGGGCCACATCGGGTGGTGCTGGTGCACCACCAGGGGTCCCACTGTGTGAACGCGACCTTGCCCGCACAGGGGTCTGCATCCTGCCAAACAAACTTGCACCAGGGGTGCTCGGGATGCCCACAGCAGAACCCGCATCGACAGGCCTGGTGTCACATGACGCCGGGAACGGGAGTGAGAGCGACTGTGTGGGGTGTGTGGTACAGGGGCACCTGACAGTGTGGCCAATGCGTCCGCGACAGAGACCACTGCCTGGGTCAGCCTGTCAATGGCAGCGGTCACATCCGTCTGCATAAGGACCAGCTCGGCTCGGTCCCGAGCACACTCCCTGCTATGCCACTCCATGGACACAGACAGTGCCTCCACGGACCTTGCAACCTGCCCCTGCAGCTGTACCGACTCCTGCAGCAGGCGAGTGTGCGCGTCCAATGGGTACTGTGCCCCAATGGCATCGTGACCCCCAGGGTGTGGACGGTCCTGGTGCACAGCACCCCTTGAGGGTGGGCGCTGTTCACCAGGACCAGGTATGGGTGGATCAGAGGGCGGTGGACATGTGCCACTGCTGGACACTGTACCCCCAGACCTGGTGTGCAATTGCTGCTGCCGCCCCTCCAACTGCTGAGCCCCCAGGTCCACCTGTTCCACCTCCGCTGACAACAGTGCCAGACACCTGCACAGCCACCGTGCTGCCCCACCGGTGCTGACAGGCACAGCCTGGGACTGTGCCAGCATGCTGGTACACAGGTGTGAACCAGGAAGGCCCAGGGGCACGTGCTGGCCTGCCATGTGTCCGCATGGGACACACACCTATCACTGCCATTGCAGGCCGGGTCATCAATGGTGCAGGTGCGTTCCACTGCCATAGGCACAGCATGCTGGCATACCTGCATGCCAGACTGCTGTGACACAGGCTGTGCACCCCTGCACCCGTATCACTGACACCGGAGTTGTTGGCCAGCGTGCAAGCTGCTGCAGTGCCTGCAGGCTGGTGGCGGAGGTGGATGCTCCCTCCTCCACGTCCAGCAGGTCTGCCTCACTGTCTGGACCCACCACCACCACCGCCTCCTGCAGACGAACAGGATCTGTAACAGAAAGAGAGTACATGTGAGTGCATGTGAACAACAGCCCCCAACAACATCACCATGTCATACCGTTGTGCAGTGATGGGCTTCCACCTGTCTGGAATCCTCCGCCTGGTACGCCCGCAATGGCACTCGGCTGCATGGCTGTGACCAGTGTCTCCTCTGTAGGGGTCAGCTGCAACACCACTGGTGGGCCCCCACCAGTGCCAGCACGTGCCACCCTGAAGGCTGCCACCTTCTCCTTCAGCCTCCTGCGGTCAGTTCCCATCTTCTTCCTGCATTCCTGCACGGAACGCTGGTGGCTTCCGTGCAGGTTGATGGCCCGAGCTACCCCCTCCCATGCAGCTGCACGCTCCTGAGGGGTGCCCCTCCGTCCATTCAATGTTGGCTCATCCTCCAGGTAGGCCTGGAAGAGGGCCTCTGTCTCTGCCGTGGTGAAGTTCGGCCTCCTCCTACGCCCGCTGTCCACACCCTCAGCTTGGCTCTGGTCAGTCATGGTGATCTGTATGGGTGGAAGTGGACACCTGTCACTGTGCAGTCGACAGCATTTCCCCATGAGCATAGCTGCCGGCCCGGGGTGCAGACCCCCCGTTTCCTCTCCGCATGGCAGATACTGATAGAAAGGGTGCCCTTTGTCCCTTTCTAAGTGCCCTTTTCATGCTCAGCCCCCTCAGCCTTTATCATCCTCCGCCCATGAGTATTGTCCTGAGCATCACACAGCATGTAACTCACCTCTCACCTGCAGTAACCAAATCTGGCCAGCACAACCCACAGTCGCATTTTTATAGCGCAACACATGCAAATGAGGTGTGGCTCAACTTTAATGACATGCTAATCGCGCCACTGCACCTTTGAATGGCTAATCGGATGATTTGCATATGTCGGCTGAATATCGCGTATTTGCGCTTTGCGCAATACGGAAGGTCCGGCTGAGCCAATGGCGCAGGTTTGTGGCTGCGTGCCACACTGCATTGCGCATGCCCAGACAGCTTACGCATGCGTCTATCACGCTGCAGACCTGCTGAGCGCAATAGGCGATTCAGGCCATGGCCACCATTGTGCCAGTGGTGCTACAGCACTGGGCACTATATGGCGCTGTGGCACTACTGTGCGATAGTCCACTGTGGCACTGGTGCTCAGCTTGGCAGTCGCGCAGGATGCCTATACATCCCATAGCACTGTGCGTAGCCTTGCGTCATTGCCGTGACCTTGTGTATGCCCTCTGACCACTGGCGCTGTTGGCATGCCATGTGTACGTCCCTATTGCGCTGTCCGGTGGCAGCGCCATGTAAAGTGACGGCGCTGTTCGAACAGCGCGATTGGAGCCTGTGGTGGTCTATTGTGCAACAACTCCACGTGGGGTTACGGCACAGCGGGGTGCCCTATTGCCTGCTGTAAAGTTGGTGCCATGGCTAGGAGGAGGGCGGTGTCCTGGAGCCAGCTTGAAGTGGCCAACCTGGTGGCCCTGGTGGAGCCCCACTGTGAGGCACTGTATGGTGAGGCCCCCCTCACCATGCCTAGGACCCACGTGTGGCAGCAAGTGGCCACTGACCTGGTGGAGGTCACTGGCCAGAGCCGGTCTTCTGAGCAGTGCCGGCACCGGTACAGTGACCTCCGCCGGAGGGAGCCGGAACTCCTGACGCGGCTGCGTTCACGTGCCAGGCGGGGCGTGGTGCCTAGGCCAGGTGAGTGTACCATCTATGCACCTATATTCTCTGTAGGGGTGTGTGTGTGCTTGGGTGGCTGTGCATAGGTGTGTCAGTGTGTGCAGCTGTGCGATGGTTGGTTATGGCTGTGTGGGCAGGCACTCTCACTGGGGCAGGGGGCACTCTGCTTTTGAGTCACACTGATGTTTGTCTCAACATATGTCTCCCACAGGCCGGATTGTGAGGACACAGGACCAGGGTGACTGGGCCATGCCAGGACCCCGGTGCGCGGGGTGTTGTCCTCAACAGCAGCAGCAGCGCCAGACCCAGCTGCTGGAGGAGTGGGAGTATCATTACTTCATGGATGCTATTGCATGCTGGGGGCAGACCACCAGCCATGTGGGACACAACCAAAGGGAGGTCATAATTCCACTATACAAAACACTAGTGAGTCCCACACTGGAGTACAGTGTACAGTTCCGGAGACCATACCTATGTATGGACATGGACTGGGTGGAGAGGGTTCAGAGGAGGGCGACATGGATGGTGCATAGATTGCATCACAGGTCCTATGCAGACAGGTTGACGAAACTGAACATGTACTCCCTGGAGGGGAGGAGGGTGTGGGGATATGATGGGGACATACAAGTATCTTACAGGGGGGAACAGAGTGCAGGAAAACAATATTTTTTAGCATAAAGGATGTTCCAGGACTAGAGGGCATGGGATGAAGTTGGAGGGGGGACGATTCAGAGGAAACATGAGGACTATTTCTTCACAGAATGGGTGGTGGACAAGTGGAACACCCTGCCAGAGGAAGTAGTGGGGCTGACTTGGTCACGGGATTTGTGAATGCATGGGTTAGCCATAACGAATTCTGGAGGTCAGGGGTAAGGGGAACGGACTTATAGGACAACAGAGTGAACGTACAAGGTCAAATGGACAGACTGGGTGTCCCATAGGCCTATCTGCCGACATTGTCTATGTATCCATGTATGTAGGCATGACACAGGTGACCTGCATCACAGTGCAGTATCACGGCACGTCTGTGTATGCATCACTGGTGGTCCAGGCATGCACTGGGCACATAGCTGTGTAACTGGCATTGCACCACGTTGCCACATCACTTGCCAGCCTAGTTTGTACTGTGATTGACGTGGGCAGTGTGTGTGGGCGGTGGTGCGCATAGCTGGTGCCGCCTGTTTGTGATGGCCATGTGCATGTTCACTGTGGGTGGGTGCATGCCATCACAGGTGCGGGACATTGGGCTATATGGCTTGCAGGTTGGGTGGTGTTCAGGGTTGTGGTCAGTCTCAGCCATTGACTGTGTTCCCATTTTCCTAGGCCTCGAGGTACTCAGGAGGATGTCCCAGGATCTTCAGCACCTCAGCCAGGTTGCAGATCGGAACCAGGAGGTCCTGCAGGCCATACAGCGCCAGGGTGATCGGCGAAGGAGCCACAGGAGGGGGCGCCAGCAGGGGGAGGACCAGCAGCCAGCTGGGCCATAGCCCACATTCCCTTCCCACTTCTCCCATCCCTATCACCCTGCCTTCCCTCTCCAAGTTGTTATTCCCTCCCCCTTGAACACCCCTGCCTTTTACCTGTCCCCCCCACTTGTACATAGTTTCACTTGGTTTTGTGATTAGTCCTTTAAATATACATTTCTATTTTGATATGAATACTGTGTTGGTCTCTGATTTGCAGCTGGCTATGGGTGCTCAGTTGCAGGGGTGTACATGCCATCTGGGCTGGTATGGTCCTGGGTATGTGTGTGTGTGCATGTGTGTGCATGGGGAGGTATCTCCAGCATGGCAGTGCCTTTCGGTTGGTCTTGCCGTCTACTGCCACCACTGCTGGGTGCACAGGTGTGTCTGGCTTGTAGGCTTCTGTGTTGCACGGGCTGATGAGTGCTGGGGACTGCATGGTTTCCTGAAGTGCCAGTCACTGCACATGGGTGGTGTCTTGGGGTCACAGTGCAGGGTGCGCTGTGCATGCAGAGGCTGATGTGCACTGTGGTTGTCAACCCCTGTGTGTGGCACTCTCTGCCTGCCAGTGGTTGTGCTGGGGTGTCAGGGCTCTGCTATGCTTTGTTGGCTTGTCCCCATGGCCGTGGATCATCCGTCCCACCCCCAGTGATGCTGTGCTTGGGGTGTGCCGGTGTGGTGTGGGTTCTGCAGTGTGTTCCTGTGCCCATGTGTGGCATGGCTGGCGGTGGGCCCCAGCCTGCCTCCCTGGATGTGCAGTTCCATTGCTCTGGGGGGCTGTGCTTGCGCTATGGCAGCTCTGGAATGCTCAGCTGAGCTTCCATGGTTGCGCCATATCGCAACATTTTGGCTCAGCTTCTCCTTCCTGGTTGCGCGATGGCGCAGTATGTGCGATATTCAGACGTTGGTTGCTTGCGCTATTTGCTCTGCTCCATGTTTGAATATCGCACCTGCTGCGCATTTGCGCAACTGGTTTGTGCTTGCTCCTGCTGTTGCGCTACTTTTGAGCGCAGTTTGAATATCTGGGCCTATGTTCCTAGGACTACTGTGGACCCCGAGTAAATGGCCCATGGACATGAAACTTGGCCAATTGTGTGTCAGTGGTGGCTAAACAAAAATGCATAAAATAAAAATACCTTTATTTGAAATTTATAAGGAGTTTTGAGTCTTTCTCAACCCCCAGAGCAGTATTTGATTTATTGTGCCATCCAGAGGTCGGACTCCTCCTCATTATCATTTTATTTTAGGGCAGGTTTTTCACCTAAGCCCAGTAGCATCCAGGACCCCCTCAGCAGTGTACCACAAGAAAGATCAGAGTTATTACTGCTTCTGTCTGATGTTCATGCAGCAAATGCAGGCCCTGGCATAAGACACTGTAGCTGCATTTTGCCTAACAAACATCACACTGACACGCCACTCAAAAAACACTTAAACCTTTACAAAGTTGGGGAAATGCCTCAGGAAAGCCCTTTAAGGGGACAGGATGGAGGAGATGTAGAGGAACAGAGGATGAATCTAAAGGGAACAATAGCGGAGGCATTAAGTCTTTGCATTAGGCAATTAAGCAAAAGCAAGAGGAAAAAAAACGCAAAGGTTCTCAAAGGAAGTGGCTGGAAATATAAGAGCGAAAAGGCTGGCATTCCGGAGGTACAAGGAAACACAGAGTGAGGATGACAGGAAATTGTATTTGGTAAAGCAGAGGGAGGCAGGGAAAGCAGTCAGGAGCACATAATCACAAATGGAGGAAAAAATAACCCAGGCTGTAATGAAAGGGACAAGACATTTTTCTGGTACGCTAGTAAAAGAAGAAAAATCAGGGGTGGGATTGAAACACTAAAAAGGGAAGGAGGGGAGTGTGTAGACAGGGACTTGGAAAAATCAGAAATCCTGAACAAATATTTTTTTAGTATTTCACAGAAGAAGGGGAAGGAGCAGGACTACAGTTAGGCGATAGGAGCATTAATGGAAGGGAGGTAGACACCAGTCCATTTATGGAGGAGAGAGCCCAAACGGAACTAACAAAACTGAAAGTGGACAAGGCAATGGAGCCAGATGAGATATGTCCAAGGATATTAAAAAAGCTTAGAGAGGTGCTGACAGCACTACTGACAGCCCTGTTCAACAAATCGCTGGAAGCGGGTGTGGTTCCAGAGGACTGGAGGAGGGCAAATGTAGTCCCTCTCCACAAAAATGGGAGCAGGGAGGAGGCTGGTAATTACAGGCCAGTCAGCCTGATCTTGGTGGTGGGGAAATTAATGTCTATGTTTTATCTCTCCTGATAGCCTTCCCTGCTTCTCTTAGACAATCAAGGTAATGTACACCTCCCTGTCCTCCTCCATTTGGGTCCCCTTATATTTCCTGAAACTCAGTCTTTTTTTATTCTTGACTTTGTCCCCCACTTCCTTAGAGAATGATAGTGGTTTCCTTCTTCTTTTCCATTTGGCCACTATCCTAACACATTGGTTTGTTATCCCCACTGTGGCTCCTTTCAGTTTCTCCCATTGTTCCTCCACCCCTTCTATTAACTCTTCCTTCCCCAGGATAGCTTGTATACATCTACCCATTTTAGTGAAATCTGCCCTCCTAAAATCTAATACTTTTGCCCTTGTGTGGCATACTTGAGTCCATGTTGCTATGTTGAACCACACCATGTGGTGGTCACCTGACCACAGCTGTCCTTCAACCTGTATTTCTTCAACTCTGTAACCATTCACCCATACCAGGTCCAGAATCGACTTGCCCCTGGTTAGTTCATGCACCAGCTGCCTGAGTACAATCCCCTGCAGAGATTCTAGGATGGCTGTGCTTCTCGCTTAAGCCGCCACCTGGGTGGTCCAATCCATGTCTGGCATATTGAAATCTGCCAGTAGCCGGAGTTTGCCTTTAGCTGCCATGTTTTGTATGTTCTCCACTAGTTCCTTGTCAACTTCCTCTCTGTGTCAGAGGTTTGTAGATCACCCCTGTGTGTATTACTGTTCTATTCCCTGGCTTCAGGGTGACCTTGACAGGGATTAAACATGTCCCTAGAAGTGGACCTACTTTTTCTTTATAAAACTACTGTTGCAACAGTTCTTTTCTGCTTTTTCTACACTATTCTACTGCTCCTAGTTCAGAAGGTTAGCCACCTCTGGACACCTCCCCATCATAAAACTTATCTGTCTCCACTGTATATTTATTTTTGTCCTTGGTCCAAAAGCAGATCCATATGCAGTTTAGCATTGTTTAAATTAATGAACCAGGCACTGTATACATGCCTGTGGCTATTTGAAAAACTTATCTGAAATTATTAGGCCATACAGATAGGGACTACAAAAAGAGGTAATGATCACAGGGACCTTTAAGCTATCGAGACTGACAGATGGGGATGATATCAAGGCATACCTCACCACGTTCGAATGGGTGGCAAGAACATGTGGTTGGCCCCGAGAACAGTGGGTGGTACGCTTTGCTTCACAATTGACGGGAAAAGCCCAACTGGTATATAGCAGGATAGATACCAGGGATGCAGAGGACTATGAGGTAGTAAAAAGGGAAATCCCCCGGCAGTATGACAATAACACTGAGACAAACCGCCAATGTCTTCGGTACCTTAAGATGGCTTCCACAGATGCACCCTGAGAGGTCTATGCACAGTTGAAAGATCTCTCTTACAAATGGTTGCAACCAGAGATTAAAACCAATACCCGACTGATGGAGGCAATCATCATTGAACAATTTGTGAAGGTATTACTACCAGAGGTGTAAATCTGGGTGAAAGAACATAAGCCTGAAGGTGCTGAAAAAATGATTGCCCTGGCTAAGAATTTCCTGGCAGCAAGACCCTCCAGATATCCACGAACAAGTGACAATCCTGCAGCTGCTTTTTAAAAGTCCTGTCCTCCTAGTTGCAAGGTGTGACTCAGGAATGAAAGCATGATTGGAGCAGGATGCTCCATCTTCTGCAGAAGTGCTCCAAACTGCCGCACAGGGCAGCGTACATTTAAAAAGTATTTATGGACTAGAGGGACACTAAGGGCATGAGACAATAAGCCTTGTAGTGTCCTATGGATACAGAAAACAGTATAAAGGTGATTTTGGCAGCCCAGAGATGTTGTAATCCGGGTCTGCCTTAAATAAATAAAAAGGGCCCAAATGAAATATACCCCAACGGCTACAGTTTCAGATGGAGGCTGCTTGGCATTTTGCTGAGATTGGCAGGGGCTCAAATGAATACTGCAGGAGCCCCTGCACATAAACAAAGTGTACAGCTAAAGGAGGGCTAAAGATTTAAAAGCTCTTTTGGATGTTTCTTGATAGCAATTCAAGAAAATACAAGAAAATAACAAAGTAATGGAATGCAGCTCCCATGGTCTGGCAGGAGAAGGGAGATAAGGGTGTACCCTTAATCTACCCTTCCCCTTGCCAACTCAGAGATGATTGAGGAACAAAACTATACAGAATAAAAATTGTTGTACTTGTTACAGTGGAGCTGCAGAAGAGGGACTACTTTAGGGATGATAGCCCACAATCAGAATGTTTTTATTCAAAATGATGGCTGATGAGGTCAGCAAAGTAGGAGGGGCCTCACCCTTTAATGAGTTCTTTCATGATAAAAAGATGTTTAAGGGTGCTTAGTCACCTATTATGTATAATATGATATGTTGAATATAAAAATCAGTCATTCTTGTTGAACTATGAATGCTATCTAATATCCAGGATTTTTAGTGAAGGTGATTATTAGGGAAAAAAGGTTTAATTGTCCAGTCACATGACATCTGATACCACTTAGATGAAGGTAGAAAAACTTCCACTAAGGACAGAAATTTTAGATAGGGAGTCAGTTGGAGACTGACCGTGAGAGGTGAAAGACCTGGTGAGAGAGTGGGTGTACACTACCACTTTGAGCAGGTTGAGCAAAACCTGGCGAACCTGCTGCTCCAGCAGTGATTTTGTTTATTTATTCATTGAAAAAAACTAATCTTCTTCATTTTTGTAAATATTTAATTTCTCATCTTTTATGTGAACAATAAAATTATGAATGCCATCCTGGCATTTTTTATGCACCAAATTGTCTGCCTGTGTCAAATGCTTTGAAAATCCCACACCCTATGACAGTGACCCACATTGCCTCTGCCTTCCCTTGTCTCTCTGAACATCTGTAGCCTTTATACCATCTCTGATATACAGGGCCACCCCAACACCCTTTTTACCCTCCCTGTCCCTCCTGAGCAGTGTATAGCCTGGTACATTGACTTCCCATCCATGATTAGCAGAGTACCATGTCTTTGTTATTGCTTCTATGTCAAGGTCTGCATCTGCCAATAACGCTTCCAAGTCTGGAACCTTATTTACAACGCTACAGGCATTTGTTAACATGACCTTCCATATTTTACAGTCTGCCTTCCCTCTGCTCCTGTCCTCCCTCTCCAGTGTTTTCTCCCCACACCCAGTTTCCTTTCCTATATGCTCCCCATGTAACACCTGTTATACACTCTTTGCCTACCTGCCCCTCCCTGCCTGCTTCAGCTATATCTGTTGGCAACTTACAGTATGTTTCTGCATGTTCCTATGGGGGAGGGTGTTCCTATGCCTCCTGCCCCTTCTGGCTCTCGGAAACATGGTATAACACTGACACCTCCACAGTGATACTGCTATTGTAACATGTTGCACCCCAACAGCCACAGCAGTGATAGCAGAACAGAAGCGACATGCCCCACCAGAATGTCAGTAGGTGCACTGGCATACTACAAAGGCACTGGCCGCACCTGCAAACCCATTCAACGTGACCTTGGGGATAATGTCGGCCGACTTCTTCAATAGTGCTAAGGGCAACAGACTGCTGGTGGTGGACAGATACACCTACCAGCATGAATGGAGCTGCAGAAAACAGATGTATTGGAAGTGCTGTGACTATGCAGTGACCTGGTGCAAGGGCCATGTGCTGACTGCCATAGGGAGAGAACCAGCCATGCCAGGCACCCATAACCATGTGCCTGACATAGCCATGGTGGGAATTCAAAGGGTGCGGGCTGCTGTGAAGAGGCAGGCCAGGGACACCAATGAGTCATCCCAGCAAATCATGGTGGCATGATGCTCAGGTGTGAGCAAGGGCATGGGGGGAGCCTACCACTTGAACCCCTCCTGTAAAGAGCAGCCCAACGCATGTGGCGCAGTGTCCATTGGGCACCAGTGGACCCCCAGAGTATCATGGAGCTAGAAATCCTGGAGGAATTTCACAGGACATTGGATGGTGAGCCTTTCCTGTTATATGTCTCTGAGGGTACTGGTGAACACAGGTTCCTGCTGTTCAGCACCAGCAGGAACCTAGATTATCTTCCCACAGCCCCTCTTGGCTAGGGGATGGCACATTCAAGTGCTGTCCCTGCCTATTTCATCAACTAAACACCCTGTATGGCATTGATGGCACCACGGTACTGCACGCCATGTATGTCCTGATAACAAAGAGGATGGTGGCAGCCTACATGACAGTCTTTAGCAAGGTGGCAGAGCTGTGCCCCGTAAACAGCCCCCACCACATGCCGATAGACTATGAAAGGGCCACCTACAGGACACTGCGGAATATCTTCCCACAGGTGGATGTTCATGGGTTTTTCTTCCACCTGTGCCAGTGTGTGGCACCAAATATATCAGCATGCGGAGCTGGTACACCTGTACATAAGCGATGATGTGTGCACCATGCACCTCTACATGCTGTCTGCACTTACCTTTGTGCCCCCTGAGGACATATGTGCCACATACGAGGAGCTCCACAGCTGGCCATACTTCATGGAGCATGAGGAGACCCTTGCCCCGGTCCTTGATTATTTCGAGGACACCTGGCTAGGCCAGCCTGTCTGCAGTCGTCACCACTGCAAGTCACTGTTCCTCATTCCTGTGTGGAACTGCCATGCATCTGTCATGGAGGGGATGCCACATATGAATAACACCATTGAGGGCTGGCACAGAGCCTTCAATGCCCTGCTTGGCACGGCACACCCCACACTGTGACAGTTCCTAGAGTTTCTGCAGGGGGAACAGTGACTGATGGAGGTCAAGATGCAATAGGCCATGTCTGGGCAGGCTGTCAGGTGCTCCCATAGGTGGTGGAGGAAGAGTGCCCACCGGATCACTGACCTGGTTGCCCAGTACAGCAGACATAGCCGCAGGGACAACCTGATGGGGCTGGCATTGAATATCAGCCTCCAGGTCTGAGCTCTGGGGTGCATGTTTGGGGGGGGCAACATCACCGGCCTCCTGTGTCCCCCCATGGCTGCCATAGGTTCCCTGTGCTATACCACTGCTTGACACCCCATCCATGTCTGAGCCAGGGGTCCCAGCTGCATTCATCTTACTATGTGTCTGGTAGCCATGCTACCATGCTGTGCTACCATGTGCAATGTGTACTGGTAGCTTCTGTGTGTTTTATGCCTGCCCTACCACTGTGTTGTGTGCTCATCTGTGATGTCCAACGTCTGGCTCCAGTCCATCGGCTGGGGGTCCATTGTGTGTGTGTGTGTGCCTGTCATGTTCACTGCTGCACTGCTCTGCTTGCCAGCATGTCTCCAGCTGCAGCCCACCTGCTGCCCGGCATGTCGACCTGCTATTCTTCATGAACAACTGTGCCATGGGGGGGTGCACATGCCTGGTGATGTGTCACTCCTGGTGATATCTGTCAGTGGTGTGGCATTCAGTGGCCAGTAATGTCAGTGACCATCATGGTGTCCATGTTTGGTGCTGCATCTGTGATCTGTCTATCGGTCTCATTTGCATCTGAGTTCTGTGCAGCGTTATCCCAGTGTTGCTGTGGGGGACATTGACAGGGTGTCTGTCTGTGTCCTGTGGTGCTTCCTGGCTCTCCCACCTTGGCCAGTTTAAATGCTCATAGCTGAAGCATTTTAACTTCTCACTAAGGGCCAAGGTACTCTTCTTGGACAGATGCAGGCCATCCTCCTTATATAAGCGTGCATCTGTCCAAGTCTGGCCCCAGTCCCCTGTGAAACAAAAACCCTCCATTCAGTCAATGTGAAAATGCTGTGGGGAGAACCAGTGGGATGCCGGGGTGCATGGGGAGTGGTATCACCTTCATAAAAGAGGAGGTGTTGATACCACTGTACAAATCATTGGTGAGATCTCATCTGGAGTACAGTGTCCAGTTCTGGAGGCCACATCAATTTGGAATCTATATACTGTATCTATATCAGTGACCTTCACGTAGGGGTCTCTAGTAATATCTGTAAACTTGCAGATGACACAAAACTCTCTGAAGATGTTGATACTCCATGAAAAATGTTGTTATTAAAACAGGATCTGTGAATTATTGAAACTTGGGCATATAATAATAAAATGTTGCTCAAAACCCAAAAATGTGCTGTAATTCACTTAGGGACAAAAAATGTTATTTCTGATTATAACTTAAATGGGATAAAAATAACACATGCTAAAGTAGAAAGGGATTTGGGAATAATTATTAATAGCTTGTTCACATCCACTGACCACTGCAGAAAACTTGCACAGACAGGTAATAATATATTATCTGCCATCAAAAGAACATTTGTTAGCAGGAGTGAACATTGTATATTACCCCTTTATAAATCCTTCATACGCCCTCATACTGACTATGTAGCTTCCTTCTGGGCTTCTCATTACAAAAGAGATAAAAAATTAGTGTAAAGTATGCAAAGTAGGACCACCAAATTGATACCCAGAGTCAAACATTTGTCGTATGAACAAAGACTAGGGGCACTAGATGTATATGACCTTAAACTAAGAAGAGAACAAGGTGATATGCTACTTCTGTATAATATCCTGAAGGATAAAACACTTATGAACAATACTAATAGTGAAATGGCATCCAAACCTAACAATCTGAGATTTCACAATAGACAGATTAGGATTCCAAATGCATGTACTAATAAAAGACAGTACTACTTTACTATACAAGCACCTTCCTTATGGAATTCCTTACTCCATCGTATTGTAAATATGACTACTATGGAGTGATTTAAAGTAGAATTGGATAGATTCCTCTTGGGCTAGTACATAATTTACCCTGCATGTTCAGGGAAGGAAGTCATGATAGACCCGGAGCCTCCTTCCACCTTTCATATACCGAGTAATCTCTGGAAGGACATAAACAGAGTAAAGGCAGTTCAGAGAAGGGCAACAAAAATGGTGCAGGGTCTGCAACAAAAGGTAGGAGGAAGTAGGCGGTTGGTTAACTAGGATCTGCAGCTTATCCATTAGGTAGGGGAATGGGCAGACTGGGTGGGCCAAGTGGTCCTACTCTGTCATCAAAATCTATGTTTCTATGTAAGTCATATAAGGAGAGACTAGAGGACCTCAATATGTATACCCTGAGAAGAGAGAGATGGAGGACATGATAGAGACTTTCAAATACCTCAAGGGCATAAATAAGGTACAGGAGGGTAGCATCTTTCAGAAGAAAAGATGTTCAAGAACAAGGGATCATAATATGAAGCTGGAGGGGGAGATCGACTCAGGGGTAACATGAGGAAGTATTTATTCATGGAAAGGGTGGTGGATGCTTGGAACAGCCTCCCAGCGGAGATGGTAGGAGCAAAATGGTATGGGAATTTAGGAATGCATGGAACAGACATAAGGGAACCCTAGTGATAGATACAGGAAGGTAAGATTGAGATCTGTAGGGTCTGCATTATTGCAATAGGTAGGGAAAATGGGCAGACTAGGTGGGCCAAGTGGTCCTTATCTGCCGTCAATTTTCTGTGTTTCTATGTTTCTGTTTTTTTTTAACCTGGGCACTTAGGGGTTGTCAGGAGACACGTTGGGGAACATGTATGTGGAATTTCTTGTTTATAACACAAGAAATGTCGAAGGTATTACATCTTCTGTCTAATGTTTGCAAAGCAAATGCAGGGCTGTGAGGAGCCATTCGAGCTGCACATTGCCTAACAAACATCACACAGATGCAACCCTCAAAAAACATTTTAACTTTACGTTTTTAACCTAGGCACAGAAGTTGTGAGGGGACACTTTAGGGAACATGTATGTGGAACTTGCTGTTTATACCACAAGACACTTCAAAGTTATTACTACTTTTCTCTGATGTTTGCGAAGCAAATGCAGGGACTGTGAAGAGACATTCAAGCTGCACTTTGCATGACAAACCCCACGTGGATTCACCCCTTGAAAACACTTTTTTGTGTATGCCATACTGCATAAATATACTCAGACACAAGTAGTACAATTCAATATATCTTTTTTATATTTATATAGCTTTGTTCATATTTTCTTGAACTGTATTTTAATTTAAGTACTGTACAGTATGTATCTTTTTTATTTCTTTCTGAAGTTGTACAGTGGCTAGCCCAATGTTGTTCACTGGATCCACAATTCCTGTCCTTTATTGTTGGTCTGAAAGATAGAAAGTGAATATGTGTTTCTATTACTGAGCATAGACTGTAGCATTTCATTGGGACATACTTTATTACAATTGTCAGTATTCACTTGGTGCCCTACAACCTGCCAGTCCTGTCTTAGGGGTCCACATATTGGGCCCCTTCACAGGTCAGTACTGGTGGCAATGATGGGCCATTTGCTAGCACTGGCCAATGCCATTCTTCTCTGATTGGCCTCCCTCCTCTCCAGACCATTCTCTCAGTAGTGGTCAACCATTCTTCAGCCTGTAATAATACAAGCTTGAATATTGTTTTTTTTTCTATTCTGTGCATTGCCTATGAATATTACATGTAATATATATATATATATATATATTAGAGGCAATAAAAAACTCAGTTTAATGCATTAGTTAGAGTTGTTCCACAGCAACAAAAGTGAAGAAATTCGGTGTTAGGGTTAAAAGCCCCCCTAGGACCCCCCGCCCACACCCCCAACTGGCATCGAGGTGCACATTGGGGTTGCCAGCCCTAACTCTCACCCCATTAAATGTGTGAAGAAGCAGAGGTATAGGAGAATGAGGTGAGAGTTAGGACCGACAACCCCAATGTGCACCCTGATGCCGGTTGGGGGTGTGGGTGAGGGGGTTCTAGGGGAGCTTTCAACCCTAACACCGAATTTCCTCACTTATGTTGCTGTGGAACAACCCTAACTAATGCATTAAATGGAGTTTTTTGCCTCTAATTTCCCTTCTTTTTAAGAATTAGTCTGAGAAATAGTGAATGTAATGGTGGCGGTGAAGGGCCCCGTGCTCCCGCCATGTGATATCTTGTCACATAGTTGCATGGTGCCCGCAAACACAAATGGTAATGCGCATGGTGATGCAAAGTGAAACACAAAGATAAACAGTACTGTAGACACACATAGTTAAAATAACGCAAACACAAGCGCAAATGAAAATTCAAAGGGTTACGCACATGGTGGCGTAGACGGGAACAGTAAGCGAAACGGGTACAGAACCGCAAGCAGAAGCAGTAAGGGTAACAGTAATGTAAGCACACAGGCTGGTTTTCCCCAAAAGCTGCATAGAGAAAGACAGTGAGTACAAAGAATGTATGCATAATAATGGGTCTCGGAGCAGAAAATGAGGAGTTGGAATACTAAATTGCTTATATCACAGGAACCGTACGACGTACAAAAAAATGTTTAAAGTCATATGATTTATGACTTTTCTGGCTAGTTTTGTACTTAGTTCCCATTAGGGGCTAAGCTATTTTCCGGACGAAGTCCGCATATCGCACCGTTTACGAGATACGGGCTCTGAAAGGCTCAGCGAATATCATAATGTTATCCTATAGGAAAAAAAGAGAAGTTTGGAGTGCCATAACTTTGCATCCCTGTAATATTTTTTCACCAAACCACAAGAAGGCACATCTGTGTGATGCTGGATTTTTTCCCTCCAAATTTCAGCCCAAAAGACCAAACCGTTATTTTGCAGCAGGGCAGCAAAGGATTCCTGTAATGCGCCGGATGCCGTAATGTTATCCTATGGGAAAAAGCATCAAATTTGGAGTGCCATAACTATGCTGCCCTGTAATATTTTTTAACCAAAATACTGAAAGGCACATCTGTGAGATATTGGCTGCGTTCCCTCCAAATTTCATCCTAAAAGACCAAACCGTTCTTTTGCAGTAGGGTAGCAAAGAATTGCTGTCATTTTGCCACAGCCTGGAAAAGTACTGTCGAACTTTGCGAAAGCTTTCGCAAATTCATGTGACAGTGTCACAAATGTGAAAGTACTTTGCAAAAGTGCTTTTTCCAGAAATGTGAAAAACATATTTCTGGTGTGTTTTACCCCAAAATAAAGACAGGCCTAGCATCCTCTGGGTATGACTAGGTGAATACAAAAATAATTAGGTTGCTAGAGGGTCCCAAATTTAAATGCCAAGCATATTTCTGATGACCAACTGAAAACAAAATGGTGGATTTGCGACAGTAAAAGGGCCATTTGCGAAAGTAAAAACTGCATTTGCGACACTTTCGAACTTTTTGTTAACTTTTCCCATTGACTTATAATGGGAACTTGTTTTTTGAATAACTTTTGAACCGTTCAATATTTTTTCGTGAAATCTTCCAAAGGCACATCAGGGACCCTGGCTGCATGTTCCCTGACGTTTTCAGACCAGTTGGACAAACCGTGCGACCTGTAGGGATGAGCAAAGAATTTGAAAAAGCGTAAACGTGCATGCAGATCATGCTTAATGACTCCACAGCCGTATATCCGAACAGTACAAAAGTTGGCAGATCCCAAGATGTATGGTTCCTGATTGTGTATTCTAAATTTCAGGCAAATCCATTAAATGGTTGCAAAGTTATTAAGGTGCAAAATTTTAGGTTTAACATGTAAATGGCTCCTCAACCCTAATTATGATAGCACTACTGTGCTACCATAATATATATATACAGTATATGCATGTACAGTACTGTACTCTGTTAAAATTTGGGACCCAATTACACTGCATGGGTACAGTGAACGCCCGCCCCATGGTCTGAGGAATCCCACTCTGAAGTGGCTGGATGGCATTGGCAAGCTTATTTCATCCATTGTGAAAACATCTGTACTGTGCAGTGTGTTTTATGGTTCTTATTTCTTGGATTTACCTTTTCAAAAGGGGGATCAGAGATTGTTCACTACAGTAATGGTAATATTAATAGCTTCACTATTCACCCAGTTTTGGTTTTAGGATATGTTGTGCATGTAATTAGTCATTTACTGACCTATTCTTATCACTTTTGAGCTTACATGTATAAGTGTACAGCTAGGTTTTGGGGGAATGCTAGACTCAGATCCCAGTGTCTGATGGTAAGAACTGCTTAAGACAACTGTGATTTCCTTTGGTGTAATAAATAAGATTTATTACTGATATGCAACTAGTCTGTGTATCTTTGGCATCTCCATTACCGCAAAGAATCTGTTCAGGGCTAGTCACCCTAACAATACCCTGGAGGACAGAATGGAAAGGGGGGATATGATAGAGACCTTCAAATATCTGAATGACATAAATAAGGTACAGTGGATAGCATCTCTCAGAAAAAAGATGTTCTAGAACATGGAGTCATGAAATGAGGCTGGAAGGGGGTAGACTAAGAAGTAATGTGAGGAAGTATTTCTTCACAGAAAGGTTGGTGGATGCAGGGAAAGCCTCCCAGTGAAGGTAGTGGGGGAAAATTTGGTAGGGGAATTCAAAAATGCATGGGATAGCTACAGTATAGGGGAACCCTAGTGATAGGAATGAGGTCGAAGCCAGAGATTATGTAGGATTTGTGGTTTCTGATATAGATAGAAAAAATGGGCAGACTGGGTGGGCCTAGTGGTCCTTAACTGCCATCAATTTCTATGTTTCTATGTTTCTATCTGTACTGTGTGGTGTGTTTTGTGATTCTCATTCCATGGATTTACCTTTTCTAAAGGGCGGATCAGAGGTTGCTCACTACAGTAATATTATTATTAATAGCTTCACCCTTCATCCAGTTTTGGTTTTGGGATATTGTGTGCATGTCATTATTTATTTACTGCCCTATTCACATCACTTTTGTGCTTACGTGTATAAGTGTACAGCCATTTCATCTAGGCATAACTTTACTCCCCCACTCCCCATGATGGTCCATGCAGTACTGTACTGTACTTTGAGTTTGACCTCTAAGTTTCATATAATGGATTTTATGCCAAAAACTATTATGTCACAAAACAGTATTTCATTCAACGCTCAGCATTTTCTCTCTGCCTCTACTGAAATCTGACCTTAAACTTGACCTAAGGCATCTAACCATTGTGTCCTGCCCATGTGCTCTTATCCCCTATTTACTCATTTCACAGGTTTGTGGGTAAGTCATTAAGTTAAAGTTTTATTTCACCAGGAAGACGCCATTGAGCAAGCTCATTTACAAGGAAGTCCCATGCAGACAAAATACTAACAATATAATGTAACTATATAATAACAGAGCAGACATGGTTAAAAAGGCAAGTGCAATAGTTACAGATAAGTACATAATGGTAGACAACAGAACATGAAAATAATGCTAGACAATAGTTACAGATAAGCACATAAAGGTAGACAACAGTGGATAGCATGAAAATAATGCTAGACAAGTCACTCATAGTAATCTTATATTCTAAGCTGATAGTTGAAGCACAGAGGTAATATGGGCCAAGGGGATGGAACGTGGAAGGAATGGGAAGGGTCTATATGTATAGGGAGATTTGAGGGATTTGGGGGAGCTACATAATAGGATCAGAGGGAAGATGAGAAGGGGAGCAAGACTAGGGAGTTAAAGCTGAGAAACAATGGCAAATGTCATGTGTGTACTTGGTGACAAGGCTTTTAAATGCATTTAAGGGGACTATGTTGGCTAATCTGATGGATGATTGCAGCTTGTTCCATGCAAGGGGGGTAGTGTGACTAATGGCTGTTTACCACAACTAGTGCAGAAATTATGGACTTCAAGCATAATGTACAAATTCTTTCTAAGGGCATAGAAGCATGAACTGTGGCGAAACAGACATGAGATGTAAGTCAGTAACTTACAAAGCAAAGCTTTGTAGGCTCAGACATAAGTATTTAATAATCTTCTGGTGGTAAGAGATGTCCACCCAGTTGCAGCATAGAGGTCACAGTGATGCTTCCTAAATGGTGCATTGGTGAAAAAGTGGATGGCTCGATGATAAAGGACATCTAACTTTTGTACATTAGCATTCAAGCAGTGACCATATAGGATGTCAACATAGTCCAACAGAGGACGAAATGTGCTTTGGACCAGCCTAATCCTTGCTTCTTTGGAGAATAAGGCTTTATTCCTATAAAGGATACCAAGCCTCAACTTTAGGTTTTTTGCAGGATCTTCAGTATGGGAAGAGAAGGAGAGATCTTGGTCCAATAAGAAGTTGAGATATTTAAATTTATCCACAACCTCTAGGGTGTCACCTAACAGGATTACAATAGGCAATGAGGAAGAGGGTTTTTGGATATAATAGAATGCTTATTGGGTTGGAAGAACATAACTTTTGTTTTTTTTTGGCATTCAATAATAATTTAGAGTGAAGAAGGTTGTGTTGCAAAAGGTCAAATTCAGATTGGAGTTCCAGGCAGTGATAAAAATTTGAATAAGGTGACAACTACTTTACTTAACTCTACCCTCATTGTGATGTTGTCATGGTGACAATGTGACAATGTTTGTTGGTGGTTGGAAACCCCAAATTATTCTACTGCAATTATTGCAAAAGGAATGGAAATTTCAAGTTGGAGCTCCTTACAGCTAAATAAAGAGCTGTACGTGTGAGCTTGTTTTAGACAATGCAGCACATTTTGGCCAATCAATGTCATTTCACAACATCCCTTCCTCCCAGGAGCACTTAATGCACTCAATGTAGCCAGACTGCTATGTTTCATGATAATGCTTTATGAGATACATGACTCCTTTCTTGCTTGTTTTATCACATCCAGTTTGGGCAGGCAGTGACCTTTCAAGTTCAAGTTTATTTAACCAGGAAGACGCCATTGAGCAAGCTCATTTACAAGGAGGTCCCACACGGACAAATTTCAAAACAATACAGTGCAATATATATAAACAGAGCAGGTACAATTTAACAATGTCTAGGCACACAGGAGAGAGAAAAAACACCAGTGGCGGATTTCTCTGAGAAACCGTTGCCTTCAATGTGTCCCCATCCTCATGAGAGCACTTAACAAAATGTGCCCATCACCCAGTTTGAACATCTGTATAGTGTATGTGTGATGCAGTCTACTGCTTATGCTTACTTGCACAGTGCATGACGTGTGTGGAAATATATTTTTTATTTGGGTTTTTGTGTGACGGTGTTATAAATGTTCTGCACATTTTAGCCAGACAGTGTCATTTCACAACATCAAGGCACTCAGGAGAGAAAAACCTCCACAGGTGGAAATCTCTGGGAAATCATGGCTTTGGATGTGTCTCCCTTCCTTCTGGGAGCACTTAATGAAATGTGGCCCCTGGCCAATTTGAACCTCTTTTTAGTGTATGTGTGATGTAATTTGATGCTTATGCTTACTTCTAGTGGTGGGCGAAGTGGGCTCAATCCACTCCACGAAGTGATTCGCGGAGCATAGGTGGATTCACAGAGTGCTCTGCAACGTGAAGTGGAGTACTTTGTGTTATGATGAGGAACACGAAGTCCATTGGAAACAATGACTTTGCATTACTCCGCCTCCCCAGACCACTGCTCCACCAAATTTAAGGCGAAGTGCATTGAGGACAATGCACTTTGCCTCACTTCACCTGGTTTTTGACCTCTGAAGACGAATTTTGCAGTGATTCATGGAATTTTGGGACACATGGGCTCCATATTGATCTGCACTGCCTCAGTTCGGGGTAGTATGTGTAGGAAGGAGTAGGAGACAATCTGCTCTGATAGCTACCTGTGATTGAAATCTTCTAAAAGCTGTTAAAAAAGCATTTTTGCATTTTTTTTGGGTGCTCCAATTTTAGTTCATCGATCGTAGGAAACCCTCCTGTGCTGATATCATTGAGCGTTTTTGTTTTTGTGTGGATTTTGAATGTTAATTTACAACATTGAGTGTGTGTAGTGAAAGACAGTAAAAGTGTGCTTTGGGGGAGGGGCGTATCTGTGGTGTAGGTAGATTTAAGTTGGAGAAATAGTGATTTCTTTGTTTTTTGGTTACATTTTTGTTATATAACTGACTGTGTTAATGTACACACAGTAATATTGTCAGTAATAGTTGAAATTTTCTTGCTGTTTGTTGTGTGGATCTGGTGCAGCAGTTCATAATTTCGGGCTGTTTACTTTACAATATGTAACTTGGCATAGTACTGAACTTTTGCATTTGCTGTGCATTACTCATTCAGCATTGTAGACAAACTGTTCTGTGTGTTTGTGTGTGTGTGTGTGAGTATATGTGCAGTGGTGCACGACATCAAATAATACACCTTTCATAGTGACACAGATGAGTGTAATTGCAGGCACAGCAGTGTGAACCTGCTATCCACAGCAGCTGCCTGATTTTGTACTGCGATCATGGTATCTGTTCTTTGTTTTGCTGCTTGTACTGCCATAAAAATCTGCACTGCAGTCAGTGCTCCCCCCCACCCCCACGTGCAAAAGGAATTTTTTACCAGATTGGATTGTTTTTGTGACGTCATCAGCACCACTGATTACTGAAGTCGTTTTCATTGCATGACAGACTAGTCTCTTATCTGTTACTGAAGCTACAGTTGTTTTTTTGGCTTCACATCCAGCGTCCCCCCAATCAGAGAGTGAACATATCAAAATCTGAATTTGATTATAATATTGTGGTTGATCCCCCAAAATGCCTGCAAAGAGACATGCAAGCAAAGCTGTTTCTCGCCATGGCAATGTTGGCAGTAAGATAGTCTGTGGGTGTGGTAGTATTACGCAGACGCAGAAGTGCATTGCTGATGTGAGGAAAGGTATTTCTCCTGCAATGTTTTTTACAGCCCAATCATTGGCTTCACTCATAGTTGGAGGAGATGATATTTTCCCAGCCAGTGGTGTTAGTGCTACTGGCGTTAGTGGTGGTGGTAGCATTAATATTGTTGTGTCAAGTTCGAATTCCGACCAGTGTACCATATCCAAAAATATTGAGTGTGAAGCAGTGCAAGTGAGTGGCAGCGTAGATGATGTCTTACTTCCCAGTAACATCCCAGTAACTGAACCTGAGAATTCTGATAATTATGTCAATGATAGCATACAATGTAATATTCCGTCCACCATGGCAGTTAATGTCACGCATTTTCCATGCAGTGATTCACGGTGTGGTGAAAAAATATCAGGTGATGGTGGTGTAGATGCTAATGATGAATGTGATGATGATGATGATGTTGCTGTTGTTGCAACATGCAGTCCACATGCTAGCATCCAAGCAGAAGATGTGGATGTGTATGACGTTGATGAATATGATGATGATGTAATTGACCCCAGTTGGGAACCGGAGACAAATAAATTAAAAGTGGCTGTGTCTGAGTCTGTTTGCAGGACCCCCTGTAAAAACTTGTGATCTACTGGTTTTAGTTGATGATGCTGACCCAGTAATAAATATGATAGGTAGTCATGGTGGTCAGTTGCAGTCCAGGTGTGCAGTGCCCAAAACATCAAGTGCCCCCACCCACTTCAGTGCTTAAAATAACAGACTTAAATAGGCCACATCATGGACATGTTAAAAGCAGAGCATCACAATCCCTTATTTGGGATGTTTTTGCTCAAGATGTAAATGATGAGTCACTTGCAATCTGCCAGGTTTGCCATGTGCGTGTGAGTCGAGGTAAAAAGGGGAGCCATCCGGGCACAGGAAGACAGCATACACATCTTAAGAACAGGCACTTGGCACTGTGGACCAGCACAAGCTGGCAGCTAATACCACAGTGGGGCGTTCACCCTCATCACCGGCAACCATAGCGAGCATATTATCCCCTTCCATGACTGTTAAGTCCAGTAGTAAATTAAACGTGTGCAGTAGTGAGGTAATAAGAGCAGAGGATTACTACAGGCATGATGAGGTGGAGAACCATAATGACTTTGAAATGTTGTCCAGTGCTGGTGAGAGTAGCAGTTTTTGTGGTGGTGAATGCAGTATGTTGAGTGCAAGTGGTACATCAACCCCGGTTGGCAAATCTAGCAAAATAACAGCATTTCTGGGTTTGTCATCATCACCTGTGCAACCGTCTTCATCAAATGTCCACACTCCACCCCCGCCAATACCACTCATCAAAGAGCACAACCATTTGCAATCACACCCGTTGTAAATTGTTTAAGTCAGCCTACGTTACAGAGTGTTTTTGCGCATAAGCTGAAGTACCCCCGAATCATACAGTGTCACGTGAACTTAATGCTGCTGTAGTGGAAATGCTGCCAATTGATCTTTTGCCCTTCTCCTTCGTGGAGAATTCTGGGTTCTGGCGGTTTCCTGCATGTGCCTGTCCAAAATGAAAAGTCCCATCCAGGACATACTGTTCTACCCATGCTATCCCCGAGTTGTTCTGCACTGTGTCCGACTCAGTAAGACATGTCTTTCAACATTCCTCCTCTCCATTCATCCATTTAAGTATGGATATGTGGACAAGTGGCAAAACAGTGGGGAGTTCATATTTGTGTATAACTGCACACTGTGCACAAGTGCCAGGGGTTTGTTTATTTTTTAATTTTTTAGTTTTTGTTGACCAGGTAAGTGCACTAGACAAATCCTGCCTATTTTCAGGCACAACCCGGGGGAGGGGGATACAGATGAATGTCAACTGACCTTGAACCAGAATAAGCTGTTGGTGGTATTTTTAGTGAATGAGGGAAATTTGGCCAGGGCACTGGGAAAATTCCCCTACTCTTTTTGATAAGTGCCATGGGATCTTTTACATCCACCTGAACTACCACCAATCCAGGCAAATGGGACCTCGGTTTTAATGCCTCATCCAAAAGACTACACCTCAGAAGTGCAGCACCCCTCTCATGTTGCGCTACAGTGTCAGTACTGGGATATTAACCCAAGTGCCAGATGTGGGAACTGAACCCACAGCCCTCTGATCTCCCAGCCTCAGAGGTCAGTGTGCTACCTACTGAGTCACTGACACTCATAATGTGATGTGATCATTGTGATGTTGGCAGTGTGAATAATCAGTGCAGTAAGGTGGATTGTCACGGTAGCAATCTTCCAGGAATTTGACAGCATGCAACGTGTGACCTGTTTACACACTGATGAGAACATGTTGGATGTGGTACTGACTGAAATTGACAAATGGCTAAACCCTCTGTCCCTGAGAACTGGGTTCATAGCAAGCGACAATGGGTCAAATGTGGTGAAATGCATCACAAATGGTGTTTTTTTTTCGTGTTCCATACGTGGCTTACTGTTTAAATCTTGTGGTTCAGGAGTTTCTGCAGCACCCTGATGTAAAGGAAATGCTGATCATTCCATGACGTAGCTGCTCTCACTTTTCAAGATCTGGAAAGGCCCATGACCAGCTGCGGCAGCTGCAGATACAAAACAGCCTACCTCAGCACTGCTTGAAGCTGGAAGTTGTCACCCGATAGAACTCCACTTTATACATGGCAGAGAGGTTGTATGAACAATACAAAGCCATCTCAGAATATCTTGTGATGCACACTAGCTGTGACAGTTCCGGGGCCTCCATGTCTATGACAACTGAACAGTAGCACCTCATGGACTCTGTAATAACAATTTTGTGGCCTTTTGAACATGCCACACAGGCAGTAAGTGGTGAGTCTGCCTCCATTAGCCAATCAGTTACACTGCTGTGGGTGGTGAGGTAGACATTGGTGAATGTACAGCATAGCCTTGATGTTGCCAGAGAAGGTGGTAGCAGTATGTTGCTGCAACACATGCTGACAGTATTCGACTAGAATTGTCACATTGCGAGCATTCAGCGTAGTGACAACTTTGCCATAGCAACAATGCAGGACCCATGATACAAACGTGGAATTGCATCAGTACTAGAGGGAGGACCTGAACAGGTGAAAAAATATAAATGGTCAACTAGTGCGCTTGGTTCACGGGACACAGAAGTCACGTTTCAAGGTCAGCAAACCTCAGCAGCATAATTCGTCTGAAGGTGTGCCTGGAGGACCATCAAGCATATCCTTCAAGGGGAAGGGGACTGCAGTTCCAGGTGGTCTGTCATCAAAAGTGGCTGGTATCAACCCGCTTTGGGAGGCTTTGTTCCAAGTGAGTATTTGTGAAATAAATTATTTGGGAGAACAGGATAATGCATCAACAACTGGACTTAATGCGGCACAGAGAATAGGTGAGTCATATTTGTCTGAAAACAGGCATCTGACAATAACTGAAGATCCTCTTTTGTACTGGAGTGAAAAGGTCAGTGAATGACCAGAGCTGACTGCAGTGGCACTGAAGTACCTCACATGCCCACTCTCCAGTGTAAGTGTTGAGAGGGTATTCAGCTCAGGAGGTGCAATAGTCAGGGATCATCGGACAAACCTGTCTCCTGCAAATGTTAGTTTGCTAACATTCATTAAAATGAATGACAGGCACATACCAGCAGAGACTACAACCTCGGTATTCATACCCCGGCCTAGTCATGGTTGTTTTGTTGATGTGGAAATGGACCATCCGGGTGGCATTGGCAGTGGCTGCCTGAAATGGCACACCACTGATGTAGATGATGACACAATGGAGAAAGATTCTCCCAGTGGTCAGACTTCAGACATTGATGACTTTGAGGGCAGTTTTCTTTATGAGGATGATGATGTGGTTAATGTTGGCAGGTTTTAACTGAAGTTTTTAAAAGGCGGTGTGCCCCCCTGGAACACCACCACCACCGGGACTTCTGTTAGCCACTGCCACCACTGAGCCTGAGGCTGTCCACCCCACAGACCACCACCACCGGGACTGCTGTTAGCCACTGCCATCACTAAGCTGAGTCTGCCCGCCCCGCAGACCACCACCACTGGCACTGCTGTTAGCCACTGCCACCACTGAGCCTGAGTCTGTCCTCCCCCCAGACCACCACCACCACCAGGACTGCTGTTAGCCACTGCCACCACTGAGCCTGAGTCTGTCCGCCCCCCCAGACCACCACCACCACCGAGACTGCTATAGCCGCTGCCACCACTGAGCCTGAGTCTGTCCGCCCCCCCAGACCACCACCACCACCGGGACTGCTGTTTGCCACTGCCACCACTGAGCCTGAGTCTGTCCACTCCCTGGACCACCACCACCACCACCGGGACTGCTGTTAGCCACTGCCACCACTGAGCCTGAGTCTGTCCACCCCCCAGACCACCACCACCACCGGGACTGCTGTTAGCCACTGCCACCACTGAGCCTGAGTTTGTCCATCCTCAGACCACCTCCACCACCAAAGGGACTGCTGTTAACAACTGCCACCACTGAGTCTGAGTCTGTTCACCTCCCCCGGACCACTACCACTGCTGTTAGCCACTGCCACCACTGAGCCTGAGTCTGTTCTGATCACCACATCCATCAGCCAGAGACACAAAGCCTCTTGATATTTAAACCATAAAGTGAGTATTTGTATTCATGTTTGTTATGCTGCTTCACTTCCTTTAGTTGTATGTTTTGTTTTCTGTAGCTTTTTCAGAGCCGCAATGGTAAAACACATACGGTACACTTATTTTGATTCTTTTACAGGTTAACAAAAAAAGTCTCCATCGCTAAAACTCAGTGGGAATGGTACTGCAGCTGTACTGTACAGAGAGGAACCGATGGAATATCCATGTGATATCCATTCTGGTAAGCATGAAGATTTTATTTCATCAGTTTCATTGTTTTGGAAAGACTACAGCAAATATTGCACACAGGTTGTGTTAGTTGACAAGATGTGGATTTCAATGTAACTTGACTTGAGATTGATAACCAGGGAGAGAAATAACAATTAAGTTACAAGAAGTCATTCATTGCTGTTTTTACAAAACTTCCTGATGCTTTGTTGTTCTGTCAAACTGGCCTTATCCAGAAAAGTTCTTCAACATCAGGCCCCCCCTCCCTCGGGCTTGGGCACACATGCAACATGCAGAAGTCTTTTCATTAGATGACCATGACCATCATTAACAACAACCGGACTTCAGAAGGATGCAGATGAAATCTGTGAAGAAGTAGCAAAATAAGAAACCATTACAGACAAACCAGCAAATGTGATCCCCCACCCCCCAAGAAAAAATACTTACCTTCCTGTGCTTGAGAGTTATCCATTTCCAATTTCAGCGCAAAAAATTCTCATTGAACACTCGAATGTGCACACCAACAGTTTCTGTGACCTGTGATGCAGAACAATACCATGGGTACATGTCCATGTCAACCCCCTCCTCACCTACAAAATACACAACCAAATATCTATATAAATATATATATATATATATACACTCACCAATGCTACTATTAGTGTACAGTCAAAGGGCACCCTTCAATCCGGTTGAGATGATCACATTGCATTTGCTCGAATCACCTTGCAGAACACATTGGACCAGCAACAGAATGCTCACAGTCATCATTTTATACTGGGGGATTTTGTGCTGAAACACTCTCATTTCACTGTGTTACCACTTGTCAATTTTCTGCACACAAGAAGGATGCATTTTGGGCCTGCAGAAAAAATCTGGGACTCTGTGCCACCACTGCACGCATGACTGGGTGCACCATTAATTCTGGGGGACTTAGTATGTGCTGAAACACTCTCATTGCACTGTGTTACCACTTGTCAATTTTCTGCACACAAGGAGGATGCATTTTGGGCCTACAGAAAAAATCTGGGGACTCTGTGCCACTTTTGCTTGTTGTGTGATTGTTGTGAGCTCATGGTGTCATACTGACATTACAATTAAAGCAGCATTGCAAGAATGTTGCAACAATTTTGAACTGTACTTTTTTATGCTACTTTACATTGTCACAGCCACTAGTTACCTTCGAGTCATGACTTGAATGATAAGCTTCTTTTCACAATTTTTGTCTGCTTTACTTAGTTGACTAAATTTTCTCATGTATGAAAACAAAATGATCATGCCTTTCCATATTGTTCTGACCGGTTTATATTTATTTGCAGCTGCTTTTCAATAACTATTGTTCCGTGGTGTCATAAAACACTGCCTCCTGCATAACTGTTAATTAACAACAGAAGTGATATATAACAACTAACTGATGTGATGGAGAAAAGCAGAGGAAAACAATGACAATGTCCTGGTCAGCACCAATTTAAAAGGAATGCTCCTTTCATTATTTCACACATAAAAAAAAGTAGTACAGCAGACTCAACTGCTGCAAATTCTCATATCATTCCAGTCAGTCAACTCAGGATGTAAGTAAAGGAAGTTGTAACATAACATTAAAAAATATAGGTCAGAGTTCTCAACAGATTGTTGCACTGCTGCTTTACAGAGATTCACCACATTACAAAGTTATGGTGATGCACATAACCTAATATGTGGGGGCCTTACTCCCACTGGAATATTTCTTGCTCCACAGAGTGCAATATATTTCTGTGAAAGCCGCCTGTAATTTCATTACAATTGTGTCACGCGTGTGGAGGAATTCCGTTCAGAAAAACCACCCACATTCTGCCCCCTTCTTCAGCAATGTTAGGATGTGATGCCAGGGGGAGCACAGGTGCATGCTCCACTATAGTGAATGTCCGGCAGCTATCCTAATGTTTCCTTATGTTATAAGGTTCACTTTGTGGTGAAATGTGGGAACATTTCCACTAACAAGGCTCTTCTTACTGGAAACGTGCCCACACGTTTCATCACAAACTGACCATTATAACATAAAGAATCATTTGGAAAGCTGCCAGACAATTGGATATTCACTGTAATGGAGCATGCATATGCACTGTCCCTGGCATCACGTCCTAACATTGCTGAGAAGGGAGGCAGAATGTGGGCGGCTTTTCAGAATGGGAGTTCCTCCATCACGTGACACACTGTAATGAAATTACAGGCGGTTAACACAGAAATGTATTGCACTATGTGGCACAAGAAAGATTCCCTTGGAAGGGAAAATGTGTATTATTAAACAACAACAAAGAAAAACCATACAAAAACAGTACAACACAGTAGTGGGGTGGGTGGCAGAAAACAATCCTGTAAGTTACTGTGGCCATGGGATGCCATGGTGATCCAGCAGCAGGTGCAGCATTCTAACTATTTGCTGTTGCTTTCCTTCTACTGTGTGGACCTGCTGCTGCAAAGCACCAACCCTCTGATTATTCTCTTCCAGAGCCATCCACACCAAGGAGCTGTCATGCTGTGTTGCAGGGACTGTGGTGGGGTCCACTGCAGCTGGGAATCCAGGTAGTGGGGGTGGTGGTGGAGAGGGTGGTGCTGGTGGCTGTGGTGGTAGTGGTGGTGGTGGAGCTGCTGCTGTACTGGCCCTCCTCCTGCTGCGGCGGTGACTGCGAGGCACAACTCTTACCCCAGCAGCCTCGGCCACTGCCACGGAAGGGCCAGCAGGTGGATGCCTGACCCCTTCTGTGGCAGCCTGCCACTCTACCTTGTGGTGGTTGAGCATGTGGGTGCACTGGCCACTGGTCCCCAAATGTGTCCCACGGGGGCCATGGCACACCAGCACAACACACAGATGGCACACCACAACTGTTCTGTCTCCCCCCACAGAGTTAAAAAACTCTCACACTGGGGAGCTGTGGGGGGGGACCAGACACATTCCTCACATGAGCCGCACCACTTAGATTTTCCAGGGGCTCCTCCTGTGGCTGTGAAGGTGGTGGAGGGGGTGCTGCTAGAGCCCCTACAGCAGCTACCGGTGGTGTGGTGGTAGTGGCAGAGAAGGAGGATGCACAGCAGCCACCGGTGGCACTGGTGCTGCTGCTGCTGCTGCTGTTGCTTCAACATGGGGGGAAGCAACATCCAGGAGTTGGGAGCGGTCCCACATGACATTATCGCCCCCACGTGTCCACATTCCCCTCTGACTGCACCCACGGGCCAGTGACTCACCTTCTCCAGGGTCCATCCTACCTTACTGACACAACACAAGTCCCTGGGCCAACACACAGATAGACACACACTGACCCTCACTGACACACACAGTCATACACACACACACAAAACAAAACAAAACTTATAAAAAAAAATTCAGTAACAAAAAAACAATCACAAATACAATACAAAAACTAAATAAAGAGATAGCTTTTAAAAAAGCTGTTGTTTTTCTTCACTGCTCAAAGGCAAGCGGCAATCAAGCACTTTCACTCCCTACTACTCTCCTCTAAACAAAGCCTTCTCCCTCTACGAATGCAAAGGAGAAAGTGAAACTGCTTCTCTGACTCTCATCCTTCCTGCCTGGCTAAAGCATGTGACTTACAGTACTGTAAGCCATGTGATGTGTGGGGGGCTGCCTGTTTACTCCTGACTTTGCCTTACTTCTCGTTCACTTCACCAGCGGATTAAATATTTGTTGCATCTCTACTTACTTCACAGTCTGTGTGATATATGTATGGAAATGTCTTTGTGAACTGGGCTATGTTTAAAAAGTATAGCACATGTGTGAGAGTGTCTTATAAAGGTGCTGCACATATTTTCTGGACAGTGTCATTTTACAACATCTAAGCTCTTGGGAGAGAAAACAAATCCAGTGGCGGTAATCTCTGGTTATCGCCATGGCCTTGGATGTGCTCCTCCCCCCCCTTCTCTTGCGAGCACTTAATGAACTGTTCCCTCATTCCTGCATTTTATAATATTTCTATTTTTCAGGTAGGAGGTTTTTATTGAAACATTTTACAATGTCAGACATTTTTACATACAATGAAATATTGTATGCAGTACCATATTACATTTCACTGTGACAGAACATAAAAAGCAAATATAGTAACAGCATATTCACATACCCAGGCACACCATTTTGCTTCTTTATAGCAAACAGAGTACAAAACAAATATGCAAAATAAAAACATTTTCACACAACAAATACAGCACATGACTATACGCTAGAGAACACATGTGATTCATGTTCCAGTTGTGTGCCTCTGCTTGGCAACCACAACTAACAACCCTTTTTGCAAGTGTGCAACATATTGTCTGCAGTTTCTTCCCTTCAAAATGTTCAAACTCTTTCATCAACAAGCCCTTGCTTTGTCCATGGTTTATTCTTTCTCTACATAAATGTTTTATTGCATGCTTAGCCATCCCAATCGGATTCATATCTAGAGACCTGGTGGTACAAAAATAAATATAACACACTGTAATGACCACGTTTTATGTACACCATGTGTGCATGCTCAGTAAACATCTTGCTATGAGAGTGGGTTTTGAGAGGTGTGAAGCTGTCAGTTCAATGCAGAATGGTCTGCAAGTGGCTCATCAGTATTACATCAATCATCAGCCAGGCTAGTCATGACAGTGTTCTGCCAGAAACTTTGTGTAGTTGAAAGGAGAGAGCTGACCCAATCATAGGATGGCTCTTTCCTTTGATCTACATAATGCCTCCCAGCAAGCACAGCTGATCTGTTATGATCAGCCTGCTCAAAACCATCTTATACCTATAAAAGAGAACTGTCCATTGCAGTTTTTTTTTTAAATACACCCTGAAAAAGAGAAAATTATCCATCGATGTCTGTTGCTGCTGCTGCCATGGCACAACCCATGGTAATATGCCAGCACAGCGGTACCCAATCCCCTGTGCTGACTGCTACCACTCACCCTGCCCATTTTACTTCTGCAAGCACCAGGGAGCCCACCCCAGGTGCTGCCAAACATAAATCAACACTGGGGGTGCCCAATCCCCCAGTGACAACTCCTGAAATAAAGAAAATCATCCCTCATAGGTTTTTTTTAAAGAAACCCTGTAAAAAAGATACACCCCCTCAAGCCCTTACTTACCCACCAGGGGTCCAATGCTGTAATGTTCTCTGGACTGCAGACACATCTTCACTTTTCAATGCCAGACCGTGAACTGAGGAAATCAGGTATGTAGTTCAATGTATTTCATTGGGGTCTTGAACTTAGTGGCATAACTTTGTCATTTTTAAATATTTTTGCCCCAAATTTTCAACATACCTTTTTTGGGGTGCCAGCTCATGAACAATGTCAGTGAAATTAGGCAATTCTATTCTGAAAGGTGATTTTGTGGTCACTGCACAAAATCACATTTTGGGTAGGAGTTAAAAATATTCTCCACCCTTGTTCATGAGGTGGGATCATAAGAAGGCTATGTCGAAAATTTGGGGTAAAACATTAAAAACAACACAAGTACAGTATGAGCCTACAAAGAAATATATGAATGCAGGCTCATAATCTTGGTAATTGTCAATATTTTGGTCCTTAATTTTCAACATAGCCCTTTCTTCACATTACCTCATGAATGTGACAGTGATCATTTTTTAAATCCTGGCCAAAATGTGTTTTCACACTTGTGGCATGAAATTACCTTTTGGACAGGATTTGAAAATTTTCTCTGCCATGTTCATGAAGTTAACTCATAAAAAGGCTACGGAGGGTCATAAGAATTCTGTGTTGAAAATTTGGGGCAAAAATATGAGAAAACAACAAAGTTATGAGTCAATGTTGCAATTTTCAGTGCACACTTGTAACTGGTAATTTTTAATATTTTGACCCCAGCTTTTCAACATAGCCATATTTTCGCTCCACCTCATGAATGTGACAGCTGTCATTTTGAAAAATGATGTTTCAGCCATTGTTTATATTTATTATTATAAATGACACCTATCATGCTCAGAAGAAGTGGTGAAAAAAAGATTATATTGAAACTTTGGGGTAAAAGTGTAAACAAACAACTAAGTTATGAGGAAACCAATTGTTCAAACATTTACTCAACTTTATTTTTTCTAGATTTTGGCTCCTGAAGTTCAACATATCCCTTGTGTTACCCCACCTCCTGAATGTGTCAGGTATAATTTTTCAAATCCCATCTGAAACATGCTTCCACAGTCACACAGTGGAATCACCTTTCAGATGGGATTTTAAAAATCTCACCTATCTTGATCATAATATCAGGTCATAAAAAGACTGTTGGACATTTTAGGTAAAATTGAGGGAGCCCACTTAAATATAGATATTGTCTCTCAGTTGTCCTATCCTGGGTAAAAAGCAGGCCACCACTGAAAATGAGAAAATGAGACATTGCATCTCATCTGCTCATTCCTGGGTAAATATATAGTATAAATGTGTACACGCAAGACCTGATACAATGGCAATACCAGTGGTGACTATTTGGCATTGACAAATGCTTGTTTTTAGTGGCTGCAGTGCAGTACTTACTCTTGTAGCATCCTGACCCAATTAATTCCAGTAGCAGCAATGATGCAATATGTGTAGGGTCATTGTCTTGAAAGAAGCGAAGGGATGTCTGTCTGGATATTTCTTTCTTATGTATTTCTTCATTGCTCCCATCATAATATGTTCCCGAAAGAATTTGCCATCCATGGTACCTGTGGGCATTAAGCAAATAAAGGTAAAGTGGAACACTTCATGATATGAGACAGCAAACTGCCATAAAGACATTGTTGTCACATTTGAAAAATGATGCCCTAGAACTTCACCTTGTTCTCAATCCACATCCTGGCCTGCTCAGCTCTCCTCAGTTAGTTCAACCATGTCGCTAATCATGGGGCAAAGCTTTATGAAGCAAAATATGGGTTAACATTTATAGCATTACACGGTACAAACAAGAAAACTTTATATTGATAATAGAGATGAGCAAAATCATGAAATTTCATTATGTAAAATATTTCATGAAATTTGCACATTTCATGAGATATTTTATGGATGCAAAATTTCACCCAGAACTGGTGAACTTTTGCCCATGAAATGTGAAATGTCACCTGTGGAATGGCAAAATTTGTTGCCCGCGGATTAAATTTTGCCATTTGCAGGTGAAATTTCACATTTGCAGGTGAACTTTCACAAGTTTGTGCACTGCAAAATATTTCACGGAATGACAGTTTTGCAAAATATTTCATGCTGCGAAATTTCAGATTTTGTGGAAACGTCACTGGCAAAATTTAATTTCACCACATCTCTAATTGAAAATCTCCCATTTTGGGGTGCCTTTATTACTGTATGCCTGCCCATATGTCCATCTCATATAGCAGCTCATCATCTTTACAGAGGAGGCAGATAGCACTATCTGAAGTTCAGCAGCCAGACATTCCACAATTTTTTAGAGACAGTCCATAAAATGGGGAAGAGGTATTGATGGTCACCAAACAGAAAAGGAACCTTGGGGTTATCATAACAGATGACCTCAAGGTGGCAGTGTATTGCAAAAAGGCAGTAGGGAGGACCAGTGGGATGCTGGGATACACAGGGAGGGGAATCAGCTGCAGAAAGAGAGAGGTGGTGTTACCATGTATCAATTATTGGTGAGACCCCACCTGGAGTACTGTGCCCAGTTCTGGAGACATCTCAGAAAGGGCATAGACAGGGAAGAGACTGTCCAAAGGAGGGAAAATAGATGATGTAGGGGCTGCTTCCTATATACTTCCAATATGTACACCCTGGAACAGAGGAGGGAGAGGGGGGACATGGAAGAGACCTACAAGTACCTTACATGGGTGAATAAGGTACTGGAGAGAACTATTTTTCATAAGAACAAGAGGGCATGCAATGATGCTGGAAAGGGGGAATTTAGGAGGGATTTGAGGAAGTACTTATTCACTGAAAGAGAGGTTGACACATGGAACAGTCTTTCAGCAGAGGTGGTGGGGGCGAAACAGTGGTGGTTTCATCATCCTCAGTTATCACACTGTCTTGAAGTAGCATTGTTTCCCTGTATGCAGAAAGAGCCTAAATGTTAATGTTATGTACAGTAACATTATAATACTACAGTATATGTAGTATGTGATGAGGTGAGTAGCAGTGATACACTGTATGGTATTTGAATCTACAGTGTCTTTTGTGACAAAATATGACCCCATCGCAATGGATCTCAGGCACATTATCAGGGATAACTGGCACCTGCTGGGGTTGGATGAGGACCCTAAGGAGGTAGTATATAGTGGTTTATAATCACTCTTAACCCTCATTAAATTGGCTGCCACCAAAACTACAAGGATTTTTCCCTGCAAGAATTGTGGCACATACAAGTATGCAGTACAGGGCAGTAAGTTCACTAATCCACCCCTAAAGGCCCGAGAGAGGTGCAGATCAGAAAATTCATCACCAGCCACATGGCTTTGTGCTGTTGTGCTCCTTTTGAAAGGGGAATATAGGTCACACACTCAGAAATCTTAAGAAGAGAATACAGGAGCACTTCAGGGATGTAAACAACAAAAGGGCTGACCATCCTGTCTCATCTCATCTATTGGAAAAGCAGGGTGAAGGGAACCATACGGTCTCTTACATGGGAATTGAATACATTGCATACAACTGATAGGTAGGTAATAGGACCAACAATATACTGCTGAAAGAATCACAGTGGATATTTAAGCTCAGAATGATTATGCCTAGTGGATTTAATGAACATATGGATTGGGAGTCATTCTTCAGTTAGGTAGCACCATGTCATGTTTCTTATTTCTATCACTGCATGCACAGAGACCAGCCCTCCAGTTTCAGAGATTCTCTACAGTCCACAGATATTCTGGGGAGAAAGTGAGATGCAGTTTGAACTGAGAGAGATGCCAGCACTGAGAAAGATGGCAGCATGCCATGTGAAGAGTTTCAGTGGGAGGAAGATGGTAGATGGTAGTATGTGCTGGAGCAGCTGGAGTAGCCAAACTAGAAGTAAAGATGTTCGGGAGCTGAAAAACTGCAGCAATACTGTGGACAGCTAAAGCAGATGACTGCTGAAGAGTGAAAGAAAGTGGAAGGCTTGGAAGAGCTGGCAGATTTATTGTTACAGAGGATCATAGTTTGGACCCATTTTTGGGGGGAGGGGTGGGATTATACTCAAGAAAGACCATGCTCAGTTGTGCGTTATGATTTTTGGCTTAAAATATTGTTTTCTGAGGGTGTTCCATTTTTCTTTTTCTGGCCAGTATTCAGTCAATTGCATATAGTTTATGTGCGAACTTACTTTATGCTAAGGGCAGTGTTTAAATTCAGGCCACTTTAAACTGAGACAGGACATAGACTGCAATATTTTACTATTACTTAACTGGTTGCCTCCATCTTTTTTTGTCTGCTTGGTGTGGGATGCTTTGATAAACCCCTCAGGCTTTGCCCTTGGGGTTTATTTAGCATCCCACACCTTGGGTGTGCATAACATTCTCATTACTGTATGTACTCCTCCCCATGCATTGCTCTCTCTCTATATATATATATATTGGTTATTTTTAGTTAGAGTTAACTGTTGTCTTTTGCCAGTTTTTTGTATTTTCCCTTTTTCCTTTTGATCTTTCTTGCTCTGTTCCTATTTCCCCATTTTCAGCTCCATCCCTTCCTTCCCCCTTCCTATTATGTTCTTTTCCATTCTTGCACTCATCCTTTTTCTGTCTTTTTTCCTCCCATCCCCATTCTACTTTTTCCTTTCAGTTTTCACATCTGCTCTTCACTTTCTGTTTAACTCTTGACATTATTTTGTTTACATTTGTAGCATTGTATTAAATTTCTTTGGCTATGCATCATGGTTTGGTCATCCAGTCATCTCCTCTGTCAATACCATAATCTATTTCACGCAGTTAGGATGTGAACAACTTTGATTGTCATTATTTCAATGTGTCATATTCTTTTTTTCATCTTTGCTGTCATTCCAGATAGAAGCACTGTCCATACAGACATTAGGTGTTTACTGGTACAGGAAGACAGAGGACATCTCGCCAGGAAGTGATTCTATTAAATTTATTTATTTGCGAATTGATAGTGTAAGAATGAAATGCTGTGCGGGACTATGTTGTCATATTTGAGTACTCAGTGCAATTTAGATTTATACACAGTATTATTTGCTTGCTTGCACATTTTCATTTTTGTTCATTTGGGTATTACATTTCCCACAGTACCGTGATGAAAAGAAGCATAATGGCTTACCTCTGTGGAGTGCCATTGAAGCAGCACCCCACATACAATCCATTTTGGATTTTATACTTTTTTTTGTCATGGTACCCAGAAACACTTTGGGATACCTTATCTGTTTTGTACAACATGATTACAAAGCACTGCCTATTTTGTAAATAGTAAAGGTTTGTCCTTGATGATTATATCACACTGTCAACTGCTAGAGTAGCAAACACCAGTTGTGTGCCAACTATGGCCCCTGAGGATGAGGGTCCACCCTTGAAGCAATAGAGTTCTCGTAGGTATGATCAAGGTGCATTTACTTTACTTTACGTTTGCTGTTTTTGTATAGTATCTTTGATTGTCCTCTAATATTTGAGGGAATGCATTTTGTTATTAGCACTTTGCGTTTTTGTAGAATAAAGAACTCCTTCTTACATCAGATGGACTTGAGTGTTTGGTCTCTGTGTTTTTGCCTTGAACCTAAGGTATGTACCTGGTGCAGACAATAGACAACATGGTATGTGAAGCTGAAATAGAGTGTTTCCAGTGTGCCCTCAGCCCACTATCCATGATGGAGATCCCGATATTCTTCAGAAACACCTGGATTTTTCTGATGCTTTCACCCTCTGTCCTCATCCTCCTGATGACTGCATTGATCTCCACTGATATTTTCTTCACCATTATCACTGACAGATGTGATACAGAACAGAAGTGCCCAGATGTGGAAGCACATCATTTATCTGGAAACATGAAAGAGTACTGCATCATTTCACCTGTGGTCCACTATGATGCAAGAATGCGCCTGTGATGTGTTGATGCCATGGACTGTGTCAACAGATGCTGTCTGTGCTCAACCTACATAAGTCCCCAAAAAATGCTATAATGCTCACTGTACTGTACATTTTCTGAAGAACTGTCATGGCAGTATCATCCAACTATTGAACCATGGACAAGACTGTGTTCTACAGGAAAAAATCAGATGAGGCAGCATCTTGGTCACTAAGAAGAAATCTTGGCTTGCCAAATAGGAAACCACCTGTGACCAGGCAGTCTGCTGCAGCAGGAAAGAAGAACTTTGAAACAACGAATAAAGGAAAAGGAGGAACTCTAGGGATAAGGAGAAGACACCAAAGTGACCAAGGACAAAGGTACTCAAACTACAGTACAGTTCATTTATTATGTTTGCTTGCGCGCATGCGCGCAGCACATGTGCAAGAAACCTCTTGCAACAGTACCACACATCAGAGGTGTGTCAGTGTTGTGGAAAATGCCTTGGATGCTTTACTGGGCATGTCTCTCAGCCACCAATCAAGAGGAAAGCTGCCGATGACAGCAGCTTCAAAGCGAGCCGAGGAGTTGAAACAAATCTGCCGCTGCAATCACAAACAGTTTCATCACTATAGCGGCACCTCCCCCTCCCTCACAACCTTGTTGGCTCCTGCCACCCAGCATTCTGTCCCGAGCCCTTGCTCTGCTGACAACTTGTTTGTTCTGTATGCTTTTCTTGTTAAACAAGTAATGAGCTGTGGCTCCTGCCACCCACCACACACTCCATGGAAAGCTAACATTGGGGTGCTCAATCCACATCTTGCACGTATCCCCCCTCCCTCCATTAATGTGGCACACTGGGAGCCCACCCCAGTGTGCCAAAAGGTTTCCAACACCGGGATGCCCACTCCCAGTGTCGGATGTGCCCCCCCAAACCCATCTGTATTCTGCCGACATTGAATGCCCAATCCCCGTGTTGGCATGCTCCCCACCACCACTATTGTGGCACACTGGGAGCCCACCCCAGTGTGCCTAAATGTTTTTTTAAACCTGTAAAAGAAAGAAAACCGTGCCCCGAGCATCTTTTTTTACCTGTAAAAAAGAAAACAATCCACCATCGTCTCCCCATTCCCTTCCCCCTCACACTGAGCAACCACCTCCCCACACACACCCTTACCCATACTTACCCACCAGAGGTCAGGAACAGTGATCTTCTCTGGAATGGAACACATCTGCACTCTTCAAAGCTGAACTGTGAACTGAGAAATCGACTAAGTGCTGTATAATGGGAGTGAATAGGGGGTTTCAACTTAGGTTGATATCTCAGCCATTTTTTAGGAATTGTGGCCCCAGATTTTCAACATGGGGTTCTTGGGACTCCACCTCCTGACCAGGCCACTGTCATTTCATTACTCAGTCACAAAAGGTGATTTCACAGTCACTGCGTGGAATCACCTTTTAAGATGGAGTAACAAAATGACAGTGCAACTGTTCATGAGGTGGGGTCCCAAAAAAACCATGTTGCAAATTTGGTGAATAAATTTCAAGAAATGACTGTGGTACTAGTGTGCATTGCACAGTTTCTATGCATGCTCATAACTTTGCCAATTTTTAATGTTTTCACTCCAGATTTTCAACATTGCCATTTGTTCACACCTCCTTATGAACAGTACACCTGTCATTTTTTACATCCTGCCAGAAATGTATTGTTACACCTGTGGTGCAGAATGGCATGTTCACTGTGGGAAATTGACTATTGGGACAGATTAACAAAATCACAGTGCCACTGTTCATGAGGGGAGGTCCCAAAATGACCATGTTGAAAATTTGGTGAAAACATTCCAAAAAAGTATTGTGTTATGAGTGTGCATTGCACAGTCTCTACACACGCTTGCAACATCACCAATTTTTCATATTTCACTACTAATTTTCAGCATTGCCATTTTTTCACACCTCCTCATAAACATTACAGCTGTCATTTTTCACATCCAGCCCGAAATGTATTTTCCCACCTGTGGCACAGAATTGCATAGTTGCTTTGTGAAATCACCTTTCGCGATTGAATAACGAAATAATAGTGCCACTGTTCATTAGGTGGGGTCCCAAAAGCCCATTTTGAAATCTGGAGCAAAAATACTAGCAAATGTCTGGGAATTAGGGTTTCCAACCATAATGACCCACCCTGTAGAGACTGACAGGAGTCGGGGGTGTGACTTGCGGTCATCGGCTGTAATGCTCATGCCTTTCCACCTCCACCCAAACCCTGCAGCCAATGACAGGCAGCGAAGTGTGCCTTGGGATCTTTAGCCCTAATATTCACCCAGTTCTTCAATACTGCACCCATCTCAACTTATTTCCTTATGGAATGGGGTCAGCATAAGGGTTGAAGACTTCAAGGCACACCACGACAGCTGTCGGTGTCTACAGGGTGCAGTAAGGTGGAATTGTGTGAGCGTTATGACACAAAGGCACACCTCCAATGCTTGTCAGTCTCTGCAGGGTGGGGGTGGGGGTAAGTATTAGTTCAATACTTCACTGCCATTCCTATTATGCATCTCTGTAACTCCTGCACTACCAATGCCAATGTCAGCAAGCAAACATTCGGCATTGACAAATGCTTGTTTTATTTTTGCATCCATGTTATCTTTTGCAGTGTATTACTGTACTGTACTGTACTGTACCTTGTTCTTGTTTCACCTTATGGTAGTGTAATTTTTTTCTTTTAATTTTTAACAGTGTAAGTTTGTAGATAAAAGGGATGACTTCGGAACATCAAGCAGCAGTGAAGAAAGTACTACACGTGATGAAAACAAGTATCACACTTGAGGTGCCAAATGAGAATGGAAGAGAACAAGAGCCAGAGGAGGAACAACCACAGATTGGGAGAGAAATGGAGCAGGAAAGCAAGGATGAACAACTACAGGTTCACAGAGAAATTGAGATAGAAAACACAGAGGAACAAGCTGAAGTTAACAGAGAAATAGAGCAGAAAAGAAAGAAGCAAAAAGCAGAAAATCAGCACATGCAGAGTGAGACAAGAGTACAGGACAGTAAGGAAATTCTAGGTGTATCTGAACAAGTACAGTGAGAACCAATGCCAGTATTCTGACCTGAACTGTGTAACATTGCTGAGAGAGTAATGAGCCTTAAGAAACAAAATCTCATGCAGCAGCTGTTACAGATGTACAGTGTCAAACACAGTCCAGTGTTTTCACATCCAGATGAATCATCATCTCATGCTTCATTCATACACTTTCTGGAATCTGATGTGCAGATTCCAGCTCATGGAGGCATGGATGACACAACTGTAATAAACTTAAACAGTTATACACATATGCCATTTGTGCCTTCCAGTGAGAAAAATAATATTACCATGACATATTCTCCACATGGAATGCAATTTGTGCTAATGAGCAAGGTAAGAGAACTAGAACTGGGGACGATGGCCAATGGCAGGCTGGAGTGTCTGGCTGTTCAGATTTGTTGTACACTGGTGCCTGAGAATCAGTTTCTGTCCTGGGGAAAGCATGTCATTTGGGACAGGAGCAGTGGAAAGAGGCTGCTACTGAGTGCCATACACTATGAGGTGTTACAGATTATAAGGAGGCATTTGGATGTTGGCAGCAGCCATATGAAATTAATTAGGGACAGACTAAATGAACAGTTGAGGAACCCAAGAAAGGCTAGAAATCTGACAAAATTCTTGAAGTTTATTATACTGTAAGTTATTTAAATGAATCTCTGACATTAACTTGACTTTCTTACTGTATATTACAGTTTTGCCTATCCTTGTTTTATTCTATCACAGTGACAGTAAACAGTATAAACAATTAAAAAACTATGTATGTTGTATTGATCAAGGTTACATATTGTCCTGCAAAAATCATGATATAAAATTAAATGTTCTGATTTGGGCTTCATGCCAGGTGATAACCCTAATGCAGTGGTAGATCACTGTGTTGTAACATCTACTGTAGAAGGCCAGCATTCAGAGGTGCCATTTCAGGTTTGCAAATCTTGGTTGAGAGGGATATACCGGTGAAACCACAAAATTTCCACAGCAAAAGCCATTACAGTGACAATCTCAATGGAATTTGAAATTGTTGCTGTAATGTACCTAAAGGTGAAATTTCATGGTTTTGCTGCTCTTTGGCCCCTTTCTGAGTCAACTCTGACTTAGAGTTAGTTGTATAAAAAGCCCCCACAAAAAACACAGCAAATTTCTGACAGGCAAAATTTGTCTGTTGACATCATGCCTGTTGCTGTCAGGGATTTTGGCAATGGTGTTGTCAAACTGACTTGGTGAAAGCTTTGAGAGGAAGGGGGTGTCAATGGAATCCCAGGTTTCAACATCTGAAGAGTAGTTTAGGCTGTTTTGCACAACTATGTGGGAATGGTATGCCTGGTACTGTAGGTATTAAGGCTATCAATATGCACTGGGAATTGTGAACAGCCACATAGAATTACTATGGGAATAACCAATATTAATAGTATAGTGCTTGAAACACTTTACCACACAGATACACCCCTAGAACATCACGTTTTTAAGCAGTATGTGGTTGTTTTGTGATGGAGTGGGGGTGTTTGTTGGGATGAAGTCAAAAATAAAGTACAAATTTAAATTAAAGTCATCCAAAGTAACAATCAAATCACAGTACTCTTCAAATGGCCATCCTACTGCATATTTCCATTTAGTGTGCATTTCCCCTTTAAATGTTCCACAGCACAGAACCTACATCCCTGCATCCTCGGGATACATATAGTCTCACAGGGATAGCCAGACATGCCAGAAGGATGGGAAAGATGAAAAAATCACACTCGCCAGGTGCATGGCACAGGGCCCAGTGCCAGTTCCATCCAATCCTGATGGAACTAACCCAGAGGGGCCTGATTTATCAAGACCCAGTGGCCTGGCTGTGGGACATCCAGCAGCCCACCATGGTATGTACTGAACTGTACATCAAAGTGTATAATGTAGTAAAAATAACATGTTATTTAATTAATGTATGTAATTTCAGTCAAGCAATGTCGTAGTTAGTGAGAGGGACAAAAGCAGGGCTAGATATAAGATTTCCCTCACCAGTACTGACTTCTCCATATATAGGCAGTTGAGGAATGCATGCAAAAAAGCCATCTGTGCTGCCAAGAGTGAGTTCTGTCAATCTGCCCTACTTTCCATGGCTAGGAACCTAAGGAGTTTCTGGCTAAACATCAAAAGCGCAGTTGGAGGGTCCACCAGAGCTCAGATCCCTGACATGCTCATTGGCGGCATTAGCTGCAATAACCCTCTGACTATTGCCAATGCATTCAAAATCCCTATTTTCTGACCTGCCTAATCTTCCCTCCCAGCCCACAGTCCCTAGGGCTCACAGCCCTCCCTCCTGTGGAAATGCCCTCCAACCTCCCTTCTATCTCAAGGTTGTTTTGGTCATGGAGACTCAAAAGCTCCTTGCTGGTCTCTCCCCTCATTCTGAGGTGGGGCATGACAGCCTTGAGCCTAAACTGCTCTGCCTGGGGACATCTCTCCTATCCCAGCCTGTCACCCACATCTGCAACTGCTCCCTAACCTCAGGATCCATCCCTGACATATGGAAAGTAGCTAAAGTTGTTCCAGTCATCAAACATGGTGACCCGGAAAATATCAAGAACTACCAGCCCATAGCAATCCTGTCTGCAATCTGTAAGCTACTTGAAAAGGCTGTTGTCTCATAGCTCACTCACTACCTGCAGAGCTATGACCTATTATTCCCCAGCCCAACATGGCTTCAGAAAAGGACACAGCCACTGCCCTAGCTGTGGTCACCTCTGAGATTCGGTCTGCTACTGATCATGGCAAGCTGTCCGGAGCCATATTCATGGATCTCTCCAAAGCTTTCAACCAGGTTGACCATTCACTCCTGTGCTCCACCCTTCAGTCCCTTGGCCTCTCCCCCACCCCGCTCTCACCGGGTTCACAAACTATCTCACTGGCAGGTAGCAATACACCAACTACTACAAGGCCCTCTCTGATTTCTCTCAGGTGGACTGTAGAGTCTCCCAGAGGTCTGTCCTTGGGACCCTTCTATTCTCCATCTTCATAAATGAGCTTCCCTCAGTCCTAGTCCATGGGCTCCCCACCCTATATGCAGACGACCTTGTCATCCTGACCAGCTCCCATGACATCTCTGTCATTAACACCAGGCTAAACACTGATTTCAACCTTATCCAAACCTGGCTGAAGACTTACAAGCTATCTATTAACCTTCAAAAGACCCAGACCATGCTCTTTGGTTCCCTGACCAAGATGAAAGCCTGCCCTTCCCCTCTAACAATCTCTGGAGATGATGGTTCCCTTTTGCATGTTGCAGAAGCTGTCAAGTACCTGGGGGTAACCCTTGACCTGCAACTGGATATGTCTCTAAATATTCACAACGTATGCAATGCCACATATAGCAAGCTGGGCCAGGCCTACAAGGCCTTAAGCTGTCTCTCAGCTGCCACTCGACTCACCCTAGCAAGGGGTGGCCTACTACCCTCGCTCTACTATGGGCTTGTCTCCTTCACTCATGCTTCTAAAACCAGCCTCTTAAAATGGGACACAACATATAACAATGTTTGTCGCTTTGCGCTCTTGGCTCCTCACCTCACTCATCATTGTGAGCTTTACTCTTGACTGGAGTAGCTTCCCCTGGAAAAGTACCGCACCTTTGTCCTAGGTACTTTTATCAACAACATTGTCAGGTCTGCCACCCTCCCCTGCTCTCACCTCAACCCTCAAGCCAGCAACCCCCCCTCTATAACCTTAGATCCAGTGTCTCTCAGGCCCTCCTGGTCCCACAAACCTGCACTCAATTCGGTGACTGGGCCTTCGTCGCTTATGCGCCTAGACTATGGAATTCCCTTCATGCTATCACTCTCTCCTCCCCCTCCTATCATTGCTTCAAAGCCTCCCTCTGGGGCCTGCTAAAATCGGCCTCCTCCTGTCTTTGCTCCCCTCTTTGACCCCCCCCCAGACTAACTGGGGCAGCTGCGACTCACAATATAAAAACCCTGCTCGACTACAGTGAGGACAAGTATCCTGACACTGAATGCACTTTGCCCACTGGAGAGCTCTTCGCTGTCTGATGTATACTAAGCTTTGAGAACTATTTCTACCCTACTGGCCATGTATAAGTGCACCCACCTGCGACTTTGGATGACCCCAGATGCACAATACTGTTTGTCTATGCCTGATCTCATATGTTCTGTTCTGCCTGTATGTTTAAGCCTGATGTATTATCCAGATGTTACTGTACTGTACCTTGATTTTGCTTGTATGTTCCTACTATGTACACTGCCTGTATGTTCCCCCAATGTACCTTGTAATCTCCCGGGTCGCACCTGAAAATAGGTATTTGGCTGTCTAGTGTGCTTACCTGGTAAACAAAAGCAAATAAATAAATAAATACGGCATGCAAAATTAGTAATGTAGTGTACTATATACACAATTACCATTATATACTTTTAATGCTTTATTGTGTAATAAATAATGTTAAATACTTTAATGTCAGTTAACATTTGCTATTGTAAATGCTTTGTTAGGTAGTACTGTAAATAACTAGTCTTCTTTCTATCAGTACAGTTATTGAGTTTATTTCATATCCATTGCTGAGCCAAGCTGGGGAGGAAGTGAAGATCATATTCATTAGACAGCAGGAGGCCACAGAGTATCCCTTTGAGTGAAACTACCTGACTGGCACAGCCTCAGTCCCCATGTTACTTGTCCTGGTCAGTCTAGATCTCTATGAGGAGCAGGCATCTGGGGTTGTCTCTGTGGCAACCAATGTGCACTGAGTAAGGACAGCATTTTCTATATATCATACTGTTTTCTTTTCAATTTGTAATTACATAGATACATAGACAGTGTCGGCAGATAAGGGCCTATGGCCCACCTAGTCTGCCCATTTGAGCTTGTAAGTTCAGTTTGTTTTCCTAGAAGTCTATTTCCCCTTACCCCTGACCTCTAGAATTCCTTTATGTCTATCCCATGCATTCTTAAATCCCGTGATTGTTTCAGCCCCCACCACTTCCTCTGGCAGGGTGTTCCACTTGTCCACCACCGTTCTGTGAAGAAATTCTTTCTCATGTTTCCTCTGAATCATCCTCCTCCAACTTCATCCCATGCCCTCTAGTCCTGAAACATCTTTTTCGCTTAAAAATAGTGTTTTCTGCACCCTGTTCCTCCCTGTAAGATACTTGTATGTCTCTATCATATCTCCTCTCTCCCTCCTCTCCTCCAGGGAGTACATGTTCAGTTCCTTCAACCTGTCTTCATAGGATTTGTGATGCAACCCATGCACCATCTTTGTTGCCCTCCTCTGAACCTTCTCTACCCTGTCTATGTCCTTACGTGAGGTATGGTCTCCAGAACTGTACACTGTAGACCCAGGTGGGGCCTCACTAGTGTCTTGTATAGCGGAATTATGACCTCCCTTTTCCTGCTGGTGATGCCCCTGCCTATTCATCCCAGCATCCTATTTGCTTTACCTGATGCCTTGTCACACTGTTTCCCTACCTTGAGGTCATCAGAGATGACAACCCCAAGATCCCTTTCCTGCTTGGTGCATGCTATATCCTCACCCCCCAACGTCGCTGGAGTTGAGTAAACTGAACTTTGCAAGTTAGTGGTTAGTTTAGATTCGTCAGGGTTGGGCCATGAGCACTGAGAGTTTAAGAACTTAAGAAATGTTGTTTTTTAAGGATGTTGAAATTGATTCCAGAAAAAGCTGTGGGCCAACTATGGTAGCACTACTGTACTGTACTTTACTTTACTGTATACTGCATGCACAACTGCACTGTTTTTTTTTTATTCTTGTCTCTTGCAGGTGGTGATAAGAGCCATGGCTCTGCAGCTGGTGGAGAGGAAGGAGGCGGACACCCTGCAAAGGGTCACAACTGACAGGGCCCTGGACAACCCATCAGCCAAGAGCCCCTAGAACTAGCATGGTGGGGACCCAGGAGGAGTTTTAACAGCTTGTCCACCACCAGAGACCATTGCAACTGCAGAATAGCACCAAGATTGGAAGTCTGTACATAGCCGGTGACTTTAACATGCCAGGAATCAAATGGGATGAAATGATAGGGACAACAGCTTATTATTAGGTTTACTAGGTTGTCTAGGAAAAAAGAAGGCCGAGGCCCATCTAGATTTTCCCCCACACAGTGTGGGTAAATTAAAACATGCAGTTCTGGTTTAACCAATTATGAGACCATTTTTAAAGACTTCTACACTATTTGAATCGACCAGTTCCTGTGGAAGTTTATTCCACTGTCTAGGTGCCCTGACCGCAAAGAAATTTAATCTCTGGTTGGTTTTGGCTTTGGGAACAATTAATTGTCTATCATGACATCTTGGTACAGTTCTCCTAGAAGTTAAATGTAATCCACACTTATTCAATAATTCTGGATCTTTCTTCAACTTAAAAACTAAGAGTTTGTCCCCTCTAATTCTTTTACATTATAGAGAATTTAGCCCAGTAATCTGAAGTCTAGTCTGATAGGGGGAATGTTGCAATCTTGGGACCATTTTGGTTGCCCGTCTCTGAATCCTTTCAAGCTGGTTTACATCTCCCCTTAAATAAGAGCTCCAAAACGGAGATCCATAATCAAAGAGTGGTCAAATACATGACCTATAGAGGGGTATTAGGCATTGTTCAGTTTTAGAAACAAAAGAACGTTTAATTTGTCTGATCAAACCATTTGATGTATTAGCTATTTTTAGACAGTGATCAAAAGATGACAATCTAGAATTAACCAGAGTGCCCAAATCCCTTTCTTTCTTTGATTATTTAATTAAGATATTAGTAATATAATATTGTGTTTGAGGGTTATGTAACCCAAAATGCAGAACCACGCACTTTTCAGTGTTAAAGTCCATTTTGTTGTCTAGTGCCCGTTTTTCGATATAATGGAGATCAAGTTTAAGAGAGTTGGAATCATGAAAATTATCCACAATACCCCCTAGTTTGGAGTCATCAGCAAATTTGGATAACCAGTTTTTGGGACCTATTTTCATACCACTTTTGTAAATATTAAACAATAGGGGTCAAGCACAGAGCCCTGAGGAATCCCACTAGTAATTGAACCAAGGTTTGAGGCACAGTCATTTATGATGACTCTCTGAGTTCTATTTGTTAAACAAGCATTTATCCAGTTTGTTAGACAAGAGGAAAACCCTAAGGATTCCATTTTTATAATTAGATTATTATGGGGGACTTTGTCAAAGGCCTTGCTGTAATCGAGTAGAATGACATCCATCTGATGTTTATTATTAGGACCCTGGCTGATGATATTGTAAAACGCTAACAGGTTTGTAGTGCAAGAGTGCCCAATTCTAAACCCATGTTGTGTACTATCACATATATTTAGTTCCCTCATTTCATCCATTAGAAAATACTTTATTATTTTTTCCATAACTTTGCAGATGATAGAAGTGAGACTTATAGGGTGATAATTCTGAACAAATGATCTGTTACCTTTCTTGTGTATAGGGGTTACAGATGCCATTAACCAGTCAGCTGGAATTTTGGCTGATTTTAAGGATTTGTCAAATACTATATTTAAAGGGACAGATATTGCTTCAGCAGTTTCAATAAGAAATCGAGCTGTGATTCCATCAGGCCCAGGACTAGTGTTTTTGTTTAAGGATTTAAAAAAGAAATAATATCAGACGCAATTATTTTGTGGGATAAACTAGAGACATAACACATCCTGGGATCCATCTTACGTAGGTGGGATACTTTGTTTGAAAACACTGAGCAGAAATAATCATTGAAGAGATTCACTATGTCAGTATCAGATAGTACAGTAATACCATTGTTAGTAAGTGGACCTATCTTTCTGCAGTTTCCCTTTTTATTATTTAAGTAGGAAAATAGTGATTTATAGCCATCTTTAGTGAGTGCCAGCTTAAATTCTAATTTCATTTTGGCTTATATAGTCAAATTCTTTAGATTTTTAATGTATTTTTATATTTAGTATAGATCATATTTTTTTTCAGTTGGAGAACTATTTTTAAGTTTTTTAAGAATTTTTTTTTTGATTTGCAATCTAATTGTTTTGTTTAACCATGTAGGTATTCTACCCCTTTTATTATATTTTTTTCTTATGGGTATGTGGTTTACTTCCAAGTGGTGAATTATGTTTTTTTAATTTGATCCATGCTTCATTTGCTGTAAGTCCTAAAAAAGATTTATTCACTGGATGCTATTTAATTTCTTGATAATACTTTTGAAATCTGCTCCATCATAATTCCTATCTGTAGTTTTCTTAATTAGACTATGATGTTCCACTAGTAATTCAAACATAACTGTATAATGGTCACTATTACCCAAAGGGTCTAATATTTGGATATTAGTCAGTTTGTGACTCAGATTTGAAATAAGAAGATTGAGGACATTATTTCCTCTAGTAAGAGAGGAAACGAGTTGTGACAACCCCTGTTCGGATAACATAGCTAGGAAATCAAGATCAGATTTGCTACTGCTCGAGTTTGTGGACCAAGCTATATGCGGCATATTAAAGTATCCCATAATAATTACATCTTTATGCTCAGAAAGGTAGATAATATCCTTAAGCAATGCATCTGTATAAGAATGATCATATGATGGAGAGTTATAACAGTTTCCAATAATAATTTGTGAGAGACCTTTGAGTTGTACTGCCACCCAAATGCTTTCAGTATTACTTTGGGACTAAATCTCATAGGAGGGGATATCTTCTCTTACATAGATGCAAACCCCTCCACCATTTTTGTAAACTCTGTTTTTATGATAGAGTTTGTAGCCCAGAATGTGTTGATTCCATATGGAATTTGATTCCCACCAGGTATCTGTTATACTTATAGGCCCAGATATTCAAACTGCACCCAAAAAGTGCACAACAGCAGGAGCAAGCGCAAGTCCACTGTGCCCATGCGCAAGAAGCGCAATATTCAAAAACTGTGCAGGCCAAGATGCGCCTACAGCAGACAACTGAATATTGCACCACCTGCACCATAGTGCAACCAGGGATATGAAGTTGTGCATATCTGATGCACCATAGCGCAACAAGGGATGCTCAGCAGAGCAGTCCAGATGCACCATAGCACAACCAGGGACAACCCCTGGAGTAGGGCAGCAATGCAATAGCACAACCAGGGATGCAGGGGCCCACCACCCATGCCACAGATGGGCAGAGGAGCACACAGCAGAACAGACATCATCCCCCACACCCCATGCACTGCACAACTGGGGGAGAGCTGGAATAACCACCGGCCCATGAATACCAGCAACCAACCCACAGCTGAGCCATGGTGCTCCAGCACACCCCCCTGGCAAGCTGTGACTGGCACACAAGGAAGGCTTACCACCCTGTGCCACACCATCCTACCATGCAGAGCACACCCTGCACCATGATCACCATACACCCTTCCCAGGAGTAGTGCCCAACAGTGCAGGACACCCTATACATGCCACCACTCCCACTGTGACAATGCAACCCTGTGCACCACAGAGCCATGCAAGACAGCCCCACCATGTGCACTCTGCTGTGGGCAGCAGCAGACAGCAATGCAGCAACAGCATACACAGTGCCACCCTGCACATCCCCCCTGAGGTACAGCTGAGAGACCGACCATGCGTCACCACATGAAGTACCCCACATGCAACAGAGCATGCCCCAGACCCCACCACCAGCAGTACAGCACCCTGCACACCCTCCCAAGGACACATCCTGTCCCAGCACTGGCCACAACAGCCAGCACAGACACGCACAGTGTTGCATGGAAGCATGCTCCACACAGGATGCAACACAGTGCATGGATAAACACCCACCCATTCCCAAGGGCACACCAACATAGGGACAAAGTAGCAGGTCAACCAAAGCACTGGCATGTGGCCACAGCTGACATGTACACATGGCCAGCACCCTACATTGCACAGGTATGCCAGCCACCCTGAACAGGCACCATGAAGCTGTATGCCACCAGCATGCTGTCAGAGCACAGGTGATAGACACTGAAGCACATCCCCTGCAACAGACACAAGAGACAGCATGGAAGGGGGACAACAACAGTGGAGGCCACAGTGCCACCGGAGGTAGACGTGCACCATACTGGTGATGGAAGGCAACCTGGCATTGTGCTTGGTACAGTTGTTATCCAGCATGGATAGCCACCACTGACACACCAGCAGACCGTGCATATCACAGACATGCAAGGGTGTCAGCTGCACAGGCCATGGATGGTCTGACAGGGGTGCCATGCACACAGAGCAGGCACCATGGACCACTGCACACAGGCATCCAGTACACAGAGTACAACACACAAACCACAGACAGTGACTGATCCCCCTGCCCACACCATAGGCAGTTCATCTCTGCACACACACACACGCCCATGCGTGCACCACCCCTGATGCCATGCACACCACTGCAGCTGTTGCACCTGTAGCCCACTGCAAATCAGAGACCACCACAGTTGTCATAACAAAACAAATGTATTGAAAACTGGAAATACAAAAACTATATACAACTATATACAATTGGGGGAAGGGCCACATACCAGGTGGGGGCGGGTAAGGGGCAGGGGTGAACATATGGGAGAGGGAAGAAGGGGTGTGAGGGTGGGTCCAGGGGGAAGGTGTAATTAAGGGCATGGAGTGCTCATCATGTGCCCCAGTCCTCCTCCACATGGAGCCTATGTCGTCTCCTCCTCCTCCTCACCCCGTGGTGGTCCATCCTCTGCAATAGCTCCAGGGTCACCCTCACCACCTGGGGCAGCTCCTGCACACCTCGCTCCAGCACCTGGAGTCACCGTACACCTAGGACGAGGGAGCAGAGTCAATAAGTGTGACTGTCCAGCCCCCTGCAGCCCACCCATTGTGCATGGCATACAGCCATGTGCCATGCCCCTGTCATGGTGTGCAACCACCCACAGTCACTGTGTCCACAAGACCTGCCTATCCAGGCAGCCACAGCCATATGGACCACTGCACACACCCACCGCCCATGTCCTGCACAGCACCACCGTGGCCATACAGTGACTTGGCTATGTGGTGTGAAGGCAGTGGCACAGCCATGTGCCCAGTGCATGCATGGACCACCATTGATGCACTCCCAGACATGCAGTGCCACTGGACAGTGCTGACTGTAACAAGTTGCATGCATGGCAGTGGTGTCAATGGATGGTGGCCATGCCCCGCTGCCCACCCAGTTATACAGCATGCAATAGTAATGATGGATGTAGGGCACTCATCATCATCAGGCTGGTTCTTGCTCTGCTGCAGACCTTCAGCCCTCCTGTCCTGCTGGTCCTCCAGGTGGCACTTCCACTCCCTCACCTGCCTGTGTTCTTCTGGGCCTAAGGTGCAAACATGGAGAGAGGAACATCAGTACAATCTGGTAGCAAAGTCCCCCCACCCCCATGTGTGTGCAATCCCACACAGCCATACCCATCCACCCCACACCCCGATATCACCACCATGGCCAACACTGGACAGCCCCCCCATGTGCAGGACACATGCAACCATGATACCTTTATGGACGATAACAGTGTATGGATGGGGCACCTACCTGGCCATGGCACCGTGTCCCTCCTGGCATGTGCCCACAGGTGGGCAAGCAGGTCCAGGTCCCAGCACCTGAGGTCCCCGTAACGGTGGCGACACTGCTCCGCCATGCACCCCATACCAGTGGCCTCCTCCAGAGCATCGACCACCTCCTGCCACACTGCACTTCTGGCCCTGTCCAGGGGTGCATCACCATATAGAGCCCCAACATGGGGCTCTACAATTGCCACCAGGTTGGCAAGCTCCACCTGGCTCCACATCACTGCCCTTCTCCGTGCCATCTCAGCAAAGTGGTGGAGTCAAAATGGTGCTCGGCAGCTCGGTCCTGCCATGTGCAGATGCTGCACGGTACAGCACTGCCATTCCCTATCATGCTGTCACCGAACAGCATGATACTGGTGCATCCATGCCTGACACATGGTGCTTAGGGGGCAAAGGTTGGGCACAGGGTCAAGGGTCTCTCACGCATGGACAGCCACAGCACAATTGGAACCCAATGCATGTAGCACAATTGGGTGCTTGTGTGCCACCTCCTGTAGCAGCCTACAGTGCTGTTGCCCCAGTGTGCCTACAATGCCCCAGTGCCACAGCACCATAGATGTGAACAGCGCAGTAGCACCACTGGCACAATGGTGGCTGTGCCCTGCATTGCCTCCCACACACAGCATGTCAGCAGCGCAGCAGGCGCCTGTGTCATCAACCTGGGCATGCGCAGTTAGGTGTGTACTGCGCATGTCACAGAACTGTGCCCTTGGCTCAGCATGTTCAACACAATTGCGCAAAGCGCAACAGCGTGATATTCAGCTGGCATATGCAGATCAGCTAATCAGCCATTCAATGGCGCAGTCACTGCATTTGCATCCACTTAAAAATGCGCCTCACCTCATTTGCATGCATTGTGCTATAAAAATGCAACATTGGGCTGCACTGGCCATAGTCAGTTACTGCAGTCTATTGTGGTGAGTTGCATGCTGTTTGGGAGTGTGGACTGTGGTGTTTGGGACATGCATGGGACTGCACAGTCACAGGTAACACCTGTCATTCTCACAGGAGGAATCATGACCGATCGTGAGGTGTAGGAAGAGGAACAGAGATGTAGAAGGAAGAGGAGGCCAAACTTCACAAAGGCAGAAAGAGATGCCCTGTTTGAGGCCTACCTCAACCAGGAGCTGCTGCTCAGCAGACACCAGGGAACACCACAGGCCCATGCTGCTGCATGGGAAGAGGTGGCGTGTGCTGTCAACCTGTATGGCAGCCACCAGCGCTCCGTGCAGGACTGCAAAAAGAAGATGGGCATGGACAGGTGGAGAATTAAGAAGAAGGTGGCTGCCATCAGGGCAGCACGGTCTATGACTGGTGGGGGACAGCCAGAGGCGCAATGCCTGACCCCACAAGAAGAGCGGGTTGCTGGCAGCATGCAGCGTTTCGCCATTGAGGGTGTTCCAGGTGGTGGATTCCAGATGGGTGGTATCCCATCACTGTATGGTAGGTCCTGGTCTGTCAATGGGAGGGACAGGGTAGGTCACATACATTAATGCTACTGTTTTTCCCTTACAGCTCCTGAGCATCTACATGGGTCAGCGGTGGTGGGCTTCTCCACTGAGGGCAGTAGCATAGAGATGGAGGAAGGCCCATCCACCTCCACAGGCATACGGGGGTCAGGGCAATGGTGGGACTGCCTGGACATCCGGACTGATGTTGGTGGAGCAGGTGCGGAGGAGGTCCTGCCCGTGTCCCAGCATGCCAGCGTCCATGAATGCCAGCATGCTGAGACTCGGGCTGATGCCGGATCTGTCACCGATGATGACAGAGCTAACGTCATGGGCAGTGAGATGTGTGGGCCACAGGATGGCCCCACAGCAGGTGACATCATGGGGATGGCTGTGGGTGGTGCCACCGTGGAGGCCTGCGTGACATCACAGTCCCAGCCTGTTCCTGTCTGCACCAGTGGGACAGCACTGGTGTGTGTCCAGGACAGTGGGGCTGTTGCGGCCACTGCGGTGGCACCTTTGAGCCCTAAAGAGTGGCAGTCTGAGGGGCAGTATCAGCAGTCAGTCAATGGCTGTGGGGGTACAGTGTCAGGGGGTGGCATCAGTGCACCGCCTGTGGACATGCCCAGTCCTTGCCCTGGTGTGCAGTGCCCACCCTCAAGGGGGGATGACCATCAGGGCCATGAACACCATGAGGGACAGCATGCTGATCAGGCAGATGACCTCTTAGATGAGCACACCCGCATACTCCAAGCATCAGTCAATCAGCAGATGCAGCTTGTGATGGTGGTGGATGCACTCAGTGCGGCTCTGTGCCAGGCAGAGGAGCAGCACAGCAGAGACACCACTCTGCTCCTGGCAAGGTTGGACCAGTTGCAGGAGGATGGGACCACTGCCATTGACAGGCAGACACAGGCATTCACAGCTGTCATGGCCACAATGGGCACACAGTTATTTTCCCATGCGTTGCAGACACTGCGCAGTGCAATGTCCACCCCCCATTCCCGGTGTTGTGCGACACCCTCCTTGTCGACACCGGGTTCAGCTGTGGTCATCCCAAGCACACCTGGCGCATGCATGTTCGGTGTGCTGCAGACCCCTGCATGAGCACGGTCGCATTCATGCAGTGGAACCCCTGGGGGACTGTTGGTGCCACCCCATGAGGCCAGTGGTCAGCCTGTCACTGCTGGCTGGTCTTAGTGGGGCTGCCCATGCATCCATGGCAGCCATGGCACTGTGGCGCATGACTGACCTGTCTCACAGCACGGCTACTGTCTGATGCTGCCCCGTGTGCATTGTGTTGTTCAGCGTGCAATGCACGGGTAGGGTACCTGGCCCTGCACGCACACACACGTTCCATCTGCACACCCTCCTGGCTGCTGTCCACTGTGGCATGTGCATGATGATGCCTGCATTGCACTGTCCACCACTGTGCAATGGTGCCCAGCGTCTGACACACGCACAATGACAGGCAGTGGGCGTGGTGGTCTGTGGTTGAGTGTGTGGCTAGGGGTAGCGGTCTGGGTCAGTGTGCCTCCTACCCTTTGTGCATGTCTTGTGAGGTGTGTGTATGACTGTGTGCCATGTTAGACCTTGCCCATCCCTGGAGGTGTGTGCGGTTCCATGCTCGGCCACTTCCCTTGACAGCATGCACCCCTGGTGTTTGTCCATGCATGTTTGTGGGTTGTGCCTTTGCCACTGATGGTTGCATATGGCCCCATGACTTACCTGGGTTGGCTGAAGTGCTCCTCTGTGATGGTGTCCCAGTGCAGCTGTGCCAGCCGGATCAGTCGGGGCTCCCGTCACCCAAGGGGGGGCTGCCCATCACCATCTTCACCAGTGTCCTCATCGTCCCCATTGCTGTCCCCCTCTTCAACCTGTATGGCTATCCCACAGTCATTGGCCATGTTGTGCAGGATGCAACAGGCCAGGAATAGCCCACAGGCCTTTGAGGGGCTGTACTGTAGGGCACTGCCAGACGTGTCCAGGCAATGGAAATATGCGGTCAGCATCCCGAACACCTGCTCAGTGACATTGCATGTGGTGGCATGTGCCTCATTGTAGTGTTGCTGCGATGGGGTCACGGGCCCCCAGTATGGTGTGAGCAGCCAGGGATGGAGTGGGTATCCACTGTCACCTGTGTGTAGAGGGTGGAGGTTAGTTTGGTGATCAGCGTCACCCTACCAATACCCATGTCACCTCTGACTATGCCCCTCCCAAGCTCTATGTTTTTCCATGTGGTTTGCATACCCACCCACTAAGTGGCCAGTGGGGATGTCCCCACTCTCGAATCTGTGGCACAGTGCTGACTGGTGCCAGATGAAGGCATATGGTGCTCCCCCAGGCTGCATGGCACAGATATTGATTATGCACCCCCTGGCATCGCACACCACCAGGCAGTTGATGCTTGCATAGCCCTTATGATTGATATATGCGGCCCCCTCTGGGCCAGGTGGTGTGCGGATGGCCACATGGGTGCAGTCTATTGCCCCTAGCACACCAGGCATACGTGCTACCCTGTGGAACTCCTGTATGTTTGCTGTGTGCTCCTGCTGGTGTGCTGGGAAATGGATGTACCTCAGCATGTGGCAGTGCGCTGAGGAATTGGGTGAGGTGATGTGGACGCGCCAACTGGGTTATGCCTGTGGTGTCCTCTGTTGGTCTCTGGAAGGTACCCATGGTGAGCAGGCACATGCAAGCTGTCACTTTTGTCTCCACTGACAGAGCATGGCTCCGTCATGTGGGTGCCTGCATCACATCACTGCACAGCTCACAGAGCCACCTCAGAATTGCCCGGTTCAGGCAGTACCAGCCCATGATCTCAGTATCCATGTACAACTTGAAGCTGGTGTGGGCTCAGTACTGCCTGTTGGGGGCATACCGCCGACGGGCCCTTCCACAGCTGTGCCCCCCTGCTGCCTGCCTTCTCACCCCCCTCATAACTGCCTCCATCTGGATGGTGGCACTGGCCATGTCCCTGGCTTGTGTTCCCTCCCCGGCAGCTGTTTCTGTGTTCCCCCGCTGTCCTGGCTGCTACTTCCTGCACCGAACACCTTCCTCTGGTGGCCTAGTGCTGTGTGTGGCACTTCCCCTTCTGCACTGTGGCTGTGGCTTCACACCTTCCCTGTGCCTGTGGGTTCCAGGTGCCTCTTCTCTGTCCTGCCCTGTGTGTCTGTGTTGCCTGTGTGGCTGGCTATAGTTCAACAACATGTGCCTTCCCTGTAGCGTTCTTGCACCTCTCTCTTGTTCCTTTTTATTTTGGCTCATTTCCGCTATCGCGCAACTTCTGTTTGCTCCCCTATTGCGCATGGTGCATATTGTTGAATATCGCACTGCACCATTTATGCATGGTTCCTCCCCCTTCAGTTGCGCATGCATTCATTATCATTGCGCTCTTGTGCAGTGTGATATGAGGGGTGCATCTGCCTCCCGCTGAATATCGCAGAATGGTGCATTTTCGGACTTGCGCTGGAGCAAGCCTATTGCGCATGGTGCAACCCTTTTTTTTTTAAACAAGTCTTTACTAATTTTAAGTTTTACAGACAGTAAACAGACATACACACATAGCCAGGAACCTGGGGTACACAGCCCCAAAACTGGCCGTGCAAACTATATACATCTAACAATATACATATGCAGAGGAATCATCACCCCTCCTCATCCCATTTGTCATAACTTCATCCCTAGTTAAATTTAAGGCCTATAGGCTACCTATTTCCTTACTCCCTAATCTATATTTACTCAGGCTCTCTGTATCCTCATAAGCATTCCTTCTCAACATTATCTGCATTAATACTAGCCCAGGTAAGAGTGTGTTCCCTCTATGGTGCAACCCTTTTGAATATCTGGGCCCTAATGCCTAAGTTAAGTAATTTACTTTTAGCTTCTAATTCCATCAATTTAGGAAGATTTAATGATCGAGCATTCAGAGACAAAATATTACAAGTTCTTGTAGATTGATTTTTGTGATAAGTAAGAGACGTGGGTCTAGCCCCATTCTCCCCCTTTATGTTTAGTTTAAATGGTTATTAATGATCTTTAGTATGGATTTCCCCAGCATGGTACTGCCTCTTCTGCTGAGATGAAGTCTGTCCCTGCTATACCAAGGGGATTTGTCAAGAAAGTTCTCCCAGTGGGCAATACAGGGAATGTTTTGAGTAATGCACCACTTTCCCAACCATTCATTTAATCTTTTAATTTTCATAATTATAAACTGGGTAGCTCTAGGAACTGGCAATATTTCTGAGAAACAGACTGTAAGCAAGTTGTTAAGTGCAATATAATCATGTTTCAGTTTATTAAGACTAGTGCTGTGTATATCATTTGTGCCAGCATGGATAATAACTAATGGGTTGGATCCTGGATTTTGTAAGATGGTGGGAATCATGGCAGTAATATCTGATACTTTGGCACCCCTAAATCTTGAACAGGTGCAGTTTACCTTGTCTGGATTACAAATTGCCCTGTCTATGTGTTTAATTATTGAGTCACCCAAAATAAATATCTGTTTCTGGTGTTATTTTTCATTAATAGGAGTAAGGTTATGTTTTGTGCTTGACGTACAACAACTTACAGGACTAGGTATGTCAAAAGATCTAGAATCAGGTGAGGTATAAATCTCAGAAGCTGATTTGACACTCATGTCCTCCACAAGGGCAGATTTAGAAGATTTTGTAAATACCTGTAATCTGCTTGAATTTGAAATGTCAGAGTCACTAGATGTTGCTTGAGGCCCTTGATTAACTAGGGTCTCAAACCTGTTTTGAAGGGGAAGCTTGAAGGAGTAGTGTGTTTGACCACCTCTATGTTTGGTTTTAGTACTGGAGACCAAGGCCCAAACAACTATAGAGGAAGGAGACAGATTCACTTCTAAATCCAAATGGAAAGTGATTACTTCATTTAGAGGGGGAGAGGGGGAAGCAGGAGAAATGTAGTGTTCTACAGCATCATCAATAAAGTTTTCTAAATATTCAATGTCTGTACTGATTGTTTCCCTGTTCAAAAGACTAGCTATCTGTTCCTGTAAAATATTTATTAATAAGCATTTGTCACAGGAAAAATCATTATCTGGGTTCCCCTGACAGAACATTAAACAACTGATACATTGTTTATTAAAAGCGTCCATTTTCTAGTGTTATTTAAACATCAATTATGACTTAACTACTGCTATAACAATACTTGAAGCTCAGGTCCCCAGTGTTATGAGAAAAATGTTGTTGGTAATGGTGTTAAATCTGGACCAATATGTGAAAAGAGGTACCAGGGATTCTAGTATCTTAGACCTTTTTCTAAGTAACATAGAAACATAGAATTTGATGGCAGATAAGGACTGCTTGGCCCACCCAGTCTGCCCACTTCCCTACCTAATGGATAAGCTGCAGATCCTAGTTAACCAGCAGCCTACTTCTTCCTACCCCCAGCCCCTAGAATTGCCTTATGACTGTCCCATGCATGCTTGAATTCCACCACTGTTTTTGACTCCACAACCTCCTCCGAAGGCCGCTCCATGCATCCACAACCCTCTCTGTGACAAAATACTTTAAATTACCTCTGAGCCGCCTCTATCTTCAAATTGTGCCTCCTTGTTCTTGCACACCTCTTTTGAAAGACACTACCCTCTTGGACTTTGTTGATTCCCTTGAGGTACTTGAAAATTTCTATCATGTCCCCCCTCTCCCTCCTTTCCTCGAGGCTATACATATTAAGCTCCTTAAGTCTCTCTTCATATGTCTTCCAGTGCAGACCCTGCACATTTTAGTTGCCTTCCTTCGGACAGCTTCCATCCTGTCTATGTCTTTGCGGAGATTGGGTCTCCAGAACTGCATGCAGTACTCCAGATGGGGTCTCACCAGCTGTCTCTACAGAGGGATAATAACTTCCTGTTTTCTACTGGTGATGCCTCCCCTATGCATCCCAGTATCCCAGCCCTCTTTGCTGCCTCTCACATTGTTTGCCCACCTTTAGGTCATCTGATATGACTACCCCCAGGTCCCTTTCCATTTTTGTTGTTGTTAGTATCTCACCCCCATTGTGTTCTTCCTTGGGTTTTTGTTTCCAGGTGCATTACCTTGCACTTCTAGCATTGAATCTAAGCTGCCATACATTTGACCATTCCTCTAACCTTGCCAAGTCTCTTCTCGTCCTTACACCTTACCTTATGTATCAACTCTGTTGCAGATCTTTGTGTCATCTGCAAAGAGACATATTTTTCTTCCAGTCCCTCTGCAATGTCGCTTATAAAGACATTAAGAGGACTGGTCCTAATACTGAACCTCCGTACCCCACTAGTAACCTTCCTTTCTTCAGAGTGGACTCCATTTACTATTACCTCTGTGTCCTATTCTCCAGCCAATTCTTTACCCAGGCTGTCATCTTGGGACCCACTCCCAGGCTGGCTAACGTGTATATTAATCTTTTGTGTGGGACTGTGTCAAATGCCTTGCTAAAGTCTAGGTAGGCCATGTCCACAGCCCCTCCCTGATCTACTACTTTGGTCACCCAGTCAAAGAAATCTCACAATGGAGGTGTGAGCAAAGGCAGAGTCTGACAACCACTCTCAAACAGTGACCACAATATGATCACATTCAAATTAAATAGCAATGTGGAGAAGGTGGTGGGAACTACTAATATCAAATAATTCTCAACAACAGATTTTCTTGGCATCAGGTGGAAATTAAGTGAGTTGGACTGGGAGACTTCCACCAAGTCAGTTTGAGAATAGTGTTGCCCAAATTCCTGACAGCATCAGGTGTAATGTCGACAGGTGAAATTTTGCCTGTCAGACATTCACTGTGTTTTTTTCAGGAGGCTTCATTCCCCACACACCCCGATCTCTAAATAAGTAACTATGAGTCAGAGTTGACTTGGAAGGGGAAAAATGATAAGTGAAAAAGCGCAATTTCGACTGTGGGTCTATTACAGCGACAATTTCAAAGTCTGTCAAAATTGTCGCTGTAATGGCTTTTACTGTCGAAATTTTGTGGTTTCACTGGCATACCGACTGGAAGAGTGAACTGCAGGGGCTAGAGTTGGATGAAGCTTGAGAATGGTAAATTAACAAAATTAAAGAGTTTGAAACAAAATATACTAACTGGACACCCCCTATAATAACTCTCTACATACTGCTTTTCAAATGCCGTAATAACCTGGTAAATGCCATAATAGCTCAATACCATGTTATTACAGCATTTTCAGCCCTGTGCTATGACTGCTTTGAATCATAGAATGTATACTGGCTTGAGACCAAACCAACCAAGTCAAATGAATCTGCAAGTCACTCACTCAGGCTACCCACCTTCCCATTCTTCAGCCAGCCCATGAAATTTCCTGGCAACATGCACTAAATATTCTTTAGAAGACTTACCAGCCTGATGAAATACCCAATCACTTCTCCACAAAGCCAAAGTCACTTGCTATGGCAGCTGCTAAGGGACATACTATATCCTGATACACATACAGCTTACATTTTTTTTTTGCATCAAAATCTTGCACCAATTATTATAAAAATAATGCCTGTGCAAAGTATGTATCATGAGGATTTTTCACACACACTTGGTATGCGATAATCTCATAAACCTCTCTAGCTTCTGTCTTGAGGTTTATGGATTATCACACACCGCGGGTGTGTGAAACATCCTCATAACATACACCTGCACTGGCATTATTATTGCTATATTTCCACAAAATTGAAATATAGTAATAAAGGTAAATTACCAGCATAGATCAATATAACCATCCAAAAATTACTAAGAAAAAAGAGAAAGGCTTACAACAAGGCTAAAACAAGTGCCCCCCCCCCCCATTGGATGGCATATAAAAAATATAGGAAACTGGTTAGGAGATGAAAGAAACAATTTAAAAGAAGTATAACAAAAGAGGAGTTTAGCGTGGACGTAGCATCACAAGACACTTATAAAATCTTTGATAACTATAAACACAAGGTGAAAGGTACAACTCCTAGAATGGACCCTCAATTACTGAGGGAGAAGTAGTATACAATACAGCAGACATGGTTTATAGTTCTAATACATACTTTTGTTCTGTGTATCACAGCAGTTATGAGGAAATTAATAATACTGTGATCCCAGGCAAGACCAGCGAAGTGCTGATACCAAAAGACAGGACAGAACACATATTATCAGACCTGAATGCAAATAAGGCACAGGGACCAAACAATATGCACCCCCAGAGTAATTGAAGAAATAACCATTAACATTTCTGTACCATTTGAACTCATATTTGGGGATTCATAAACAAAGGAAGTGTAATAAATGTCATGATGCAGTGATGGAGAGAAACAAATGAAGTATCAATACTCAAGAAAGGCTCAAAGAGTGACTGTAGAAACAATCAATCTGTAAGCCTCACCTCAATCTTAGGAAAGGTGTTAGAATCTACAGTATAGTGAAGGAGGAGAGTGAAAACTTTGTGATAAATAATAACATCAGTGGTAACACACAAAATGGTTTTCGAGTAGGGAGATCTTGTCAGATAAATTTTGTAGAGCTTTTTGAGCTAGTAAGTATGGCATTGTATAAAGGGCTGCCAGTGGATCTGGTGTATTCAGGGTACAGTAAAGCCTTCAATATAGTACCACATAAGGAACTGGTGAAGGAAATAGCAAGAATTGGAACAGATGGGATAACAGCAAGATGGATAAGATCATGGCTGACTAATAGGATCCAGAGAAATTCACAATCCATGGGCAAGTTTTTAGAATGGGTCAGGCGATGGGTGGTGTGCCTTAGGGGTAAGCACTGGGACCTGTGTTTCTTAACCTGTATGTATCATCTATGCAAAGCACTAGAGGTGTCTGGATGAATAAGTTTGTGGATGATACAAAATTTTAAGCAATAGTGGATAACAAAGAGGTTATTAAGACCATGAAATGGAGCCTTAAAAATCTGAAAATATGAACATCAAGGGCTAAATTAAACTTCAGTATTGATAAATGCACCATCATGCACCTGGGAAACAAAAATATGCATGCTCCATTGACTTTGTATGGACAAGAACTAAAGGTAACAAATGAAGAAAGAGATCTGGGAGTATTAGCTACAAATGATCACAGGTTTAGTAACCACTGCAAACATGTAGCTAAAAAGTAATATGGGATTATTGGTTGCATAGGAAGAACTATCAGCCAGAGGAATTGAATTGTGATTCTGCCATTGTACAGTACAATTCGTTGATAAGACCCCATACAGTGTACTGCAGGCAATTTTGGGCACCATAGCATGTTAAGGATGATCTGTGATGAGAGACTTATGGACCTGAATATGTATAACCTTGAGAAAAGGAGACTGGTGGAGACATATGACTGGTGTATGAAGCCTTCCAGAACACTGATTTGTGGAGGTGTTTATGACTAAAAACAAAGGAGTGCACCTACAAAGGTAAAATAAACAGTAAGCAATTAAAAGAGACAATATGTAGAACAACACAAAGAGCATCATGGTTTAAGAAGAGGGTAGTGAGTACTTGGAAGTCCCTTCTGGAATCAGTTGTGAGACAATGGACAGTTTCAAGACCAGTCTAGATAAATTATTGGATGAACACTGTATTCAGCAGTACAACCATCAGTCAATGGTAAGCAAATAAAAAGCTATAGTAGCCTGTCTTGACTATAGTGATCCTATGATTCCTATGACTATGGAGTGTAACAGGGCCTCCTGCTGTCTAATAAAAAAAAGAAAACAGTAACAAACAGATTTAAGTTAAAGTAATGTGCTGCATACAAACAATGACATTTATAAAGTGAAGCATGGTAACACAGTAAAGAATTATTTTAAGCCACCAAAAAAACAGAGAGGAGTTGAAAAGTCCAGTCAGCCACCAGACACAATCATGGAGCAGAGTACTGTTACACTATGTTAACCTTCTGTTTAGCAGATTTGGGCCTCCTGCCATTCAATGAATGATAAAAAATACAAGCAGACTTGAGTAAAAGTACAGTACTGGAATGTACTGACCAGTAGAAAGCAAACCAAATAAAGTATTGCAGAGTATTGCAATTAAAGCAAAAAATGGCAAAGAAAAGTATTGCACGCTAGTATGTGTACAAAGCAAAGTACTGTAAAACAATAAACTTCTGTAAAGGTAAAGTTCTGCACTGTAGAAAGTAAAAAAGTAAAGTACCGTATTGTTATGGTATTGTAATTAAAGGAAAACATTAAAAATACTTAAAGCAAAGTGTGTGAACAAAGCAAAATAAAAAAAGAAAGTACATACTTAAAGTAAACGAACAAGCAAAAATAAGTACCATACTAAAAATTCAGAAATACCTGTACATAAAGTACAGCACAAAGTATCAGACTGAAAGTAATAAAAGAAATACAGAACATACACCTCTTGTGTGTGTTCTCATTGTCTTGTGTATTCATTTACTGTTTGCAATATTAATAGTATATTTGCTATGCATGTTCCCCAAGTTGACCCCCAAAGTTTCTCAAATGCCCAGGTTGTTAAATAAGGCAAAGGTGATTTTCAAGAGATGCATCTGTATGGTGTTTTTAAAGCAGAGTGTAGCTCAAATGTCTCCTGTGATCCCTTACATTTACTTCACAAACATCAGGCAGAAGCAATTATAACTTTGGAACTTCTTGTGGCATAAACATCAGTATGGTGTAAACATCAGATTTGGTAAATATGTTCCCCAAGGTGTCCCCAGAAGTCCCCCAAATGCCCAGATTGTTAAAAAGAAACAGTTAAAAGTGTAGGTGCATAGGACAGTATCTTTACAACACATTCAGAGGCCCCCTTGGCATCCACTTATCCCCCCATCCTGAAGTTGGAAGCCCTGACATGATCTGCAGAATGACATGGATGATCTGGAACAAGTGGTGCAGAGCCACACTCTGTAGCAATCTAGTGAGAGAGATACATCTTATGAAGGCTTCTGGGAGGCTGCGGAGGCTTCACTGGGGGAATCTTGTCTGGGTGGATGACTGTGCTCCCTGGAAAAGATCTGCAGTGCAGCTGGGGAGATGTGCTAATCTCTGATACTATTTAGCAAATGAAAATCAGTGCACTCAAAAAAGGAATAGTTCCTACAGCAGAAACTACTGCAAGTTCATTATTTATCATCAAAATGACATAGTGCAAGTGTAAGGCAAACACCTGAAATACACGGGGGATACCCCAGTGCTTCAACCAATGGTTTTCCTCAGGGGGCCCTGGATTCTGTTTTCCTTCAGTAGAGTGAGCCCTGAGGTAAGCCCACTACTTTCAAGCTGCACCACTTTCAAGTGTGTGGGAGGCAATGCAGGCCATTCCCACAGTTGCCTCCACCCCCTTAAGTCGGCATGGAGGGTTTGGAAGCAAATTGTTATCATTTGGCATTTTAGAAAATGTTTAAATGTTTAAACCTTTAAAATGGACATACCACAGTCCATGGTGGACTGCCATATTCCACAAACAGTGATAGGCAATATTTAAAATAGTGCAAAATTGCTGTTTTCACATTTGTAAATTCATTCAAAATATCTCAAAATTTACACAAAATTAGCGCTCACCCATTTTGTTCAAATAGCAGATCTGTGAAAGCCCTAAATGCACAGTTTAAAACCTTCATGTAAAAAATACATTAAATGGTGCTGTTTTGTCAAAGTTGCAAATTTTTAAAACCCATTTTTAAAATAAATGTGCACTTGTAAATGTTCATATGTCAATAAATATGTGTCTTTTTGAACAAATTAACCATTTTATCAGCAGGCTGAGAATTTTTCATTTTTTCTCCAGCCAGTAATAGTTACTCCAGTCAAGATCAGTTTTACCTGCCCAAATCAGTCATGCCACTAGTTAGAGGGTGTGACATTTTATAAATGATAATTTCAGATCATGTTCCAGTAAAATTGCAGCTGGATATAAGTGTCTTGCAGAGAGACTCCACATGGAGACTAACTGTTAGCCGGTTAAAGAGGACAGGAAATCATTTCTAACTGGCAGCTGTTTGTAAAGTTCTTATTTTCATAAATATTAACTTCCCTAAAGTGTCTATATTAAACTGTACTTGAAGAAAAAGTAATGGGAAAACCTATAGTTTGTATTGTTCTGTTTTTATGGGCAGCATTCTGTTACAGTTCTCTTCATGGAACCTATGAGCTGGACTAGTAACTATGTCACAGTTTGGGCACAGAACTCTGAGCAAGGATCTGATAGGTCAACATCTCATAATTAACATTCTGTGTACACAAACCATGACAGTGTAAAAACTCCAAAATACCAGTTCCATAAAAAGAAATCTGCAGCATGTTGTCCTTAGGAAAAAAAACTATTGAAAACACAGATTTTCTTATCAGAGTTCATTCAGGTTAAGTTAAATATAGATCATTTGGAGATATGAATTTCATTGCTATAAACAGTAACATTCGTAACCATTGCCAGTTAGCACAAGTTTCTTGGCTCCTTTAAATGATAAGATGTTCATCTAACAGATGAAACAGCATATCCATATGGGATGCACTGGAGGTGGTGCTAAGAGGGTATTGCATAGCTTATGCTTCACATAAAAAAAAAATCAAGCAAGCCAAGAGTCTCTTCTACAAGATATAGTAAAGTCAAAGATTGAGCATAAACAGAATCATAGTAAGGTTGTTGTAACACATCATAGAAAGTTGAGGCAGGAAATGAATACTATGATGTTGCAAAAGTAGAGACCCAGCTCCAATTCCTTAGTCAGAAGTACTATGAAAATGGAAATAAAGAGAGCTGACTGGAAGTGAGGAGTGGGCAGGCACATACTGTACATAATATTAACAAGCATTTGCCAATGCCGAATGTTGTCTTGCTGGCATTGGCATTGGTAGTGCAGGAGTTAGAGATGCATAATAGGAATGGCAGTGAAATATTGAACTGAAGAGAATGCCAACCCCACCCTGCAGAGAGTGACAGGCACTGGGGTGTGCCTTTGGGTCATCAGCTATAATGCTCATGCCATTCTACCTCACCCTACCCTGTAGACACTGACAAGTGTCATGGTGTGCTTTGGGGTCTTTGGGCATTATACTTAGCCATTCCATAAGGAAATACACTGAGGTGGGTGCCATACAGGAGAATGGGTTGAACTGTAGGGGTGAACACTCCAAGGCAGACCTCAATGCCTGTCACTTGCTGCAGGGTGGGGGTGAGGTGGAATGGTATGAGCATTACAGCCAATGATCCCAAGTCACACCCCTGACACCTGTTAGTCTCTACAGGGTGGGGAGTTACAGTTGGAAACCCTAATGCCGTAGGCATTTGTTGGTATTTTCACTCCAAATGTTTAACATAGGCTTTTTGTGACCGCCACCTCATGAAGAGCAGCACTATCAGTTTGTTAGCTGAAAGGTAGTTTTGCACAGCGGCTATGCCATTTGGTGACACAGGGATGAAAACACATTTTGGGCAGGATGTGAAAAATGACAACTGCATTGTTCATGAGGAGGTGTAAAAAAACTGCAACTTTGAACATTTGAAGTGAAAATATGAAAAATTGGTGAAGTCATGAGCATGCATAGAAACTGCACAACACATGTCTGTACCCCAATTATTTTTGGGATTTTTTTAACCACATTTTCAACATAGGCATTTTGGGACCTCCCCTCATGAACAGTAGCACTGTGATTTTGTTAATTTGTCCCAAAAGTTGATTTCCCACAGTGACCATGCCATTGTGTGCTACAGGTGTGAAAACATATTTTGGGTAGGATGTAAAAAATGACAGCTGTATTGTTCATAAGGAGGTGTAAAAAATGCCAGTGTTGAAAATCTGGCATGAAAATATTACAAATTTGCAAAGTTACAAGGGTGCATGGAAACTGCACAACACACGCTTGTAACACAATCATTTTATGGATGTTCATCACCAAATTTTCAACATTTGGCATTTTAGGACCACTGCTTATGAACAGTGTCACCGTCATTTCCTCAAACTGTCCCAAAAACTGATTTCACACAGCAACCATGCTATTGTGCACTGGACGTGCAAAAACACATTTCGGCCAGGATATGTAAAATGACTGCTGTACTGTTCATAAGGAGGTGTGGGAATATACCAGTTTTGAAAATCTGAATTGAAAATATTACAGATTCATGAAGTTATGAGTGTGCATGTAAACTGCGCAATGCACACTAGAAAAAACAGCCATTTTTTTTATTTTTTCCACCAAATTTGCAACATAGGCTTTTTGAGAGCCCCCCCCATGAACAGTGGCACTTTCATTTTGTTAATAGGTCCCAAAAAGTGATTCCACGCAGTGACTGTGAAATCACTTTTCAGGACTGAATAATGCCATGACAATGACTGAATTCATGAGGAGGTGTCCCAATAACCCTATGTTGAAAATTTGGTGCCAAAATTCCCAAAAATGGCCAGGATATGCACCAAAGTTGAAAAAACCCTATTTATGCCATTATAGAGCTTACCAGCATTTCTTCAGTTTGTGGTCGGCTTTGAAGAGTGCAGACATGTTCCCAGTCCACCGAAGATCATCGCACCAGGCTCTGGAGGTAAGTATTGGGTGAGGGTGTGTGGGGAGGTGGGTGCGCAGAGGGTGGGTGCGGGTTGGTGGAGGAGCAGAGAGACTGTGAGGGATCATTTTCTTCTTTCACAGGTTTAAAAAAAAAACATTGCGGGATGGTTTTTGTATTTCAGGGGCATTTGGCACACTGGGGTGAGCTCCCAGCATGCCACCTGACTGTTTTGCGGGGGGAGATGTAGCCAATGGGGGATTGGGCACCCCCATCGACACATACCAAAGGGGGGGAAATGACAGCCAAGAGGGATTGGGCACCCCCTTAGCACAGAACAAAAGCGGGGGGGTATTATGCCCATGGGGAGTGGGCTACCTCATCAGGAAAATAAATGGGGAAGAGGGACTCATGCCGACGGGGATTGGGGCCCCCTGTCAGCAAAGAAAGACTGTTCGGGAAGGGTGCATGATGCCAAGGGGGATTGGGCACCCCTTTGGCATACATTCTGAATGGGAGGGGGGCATTATGCCGACGGGGAGTGGGCTCCCCTGTCAGCAAGTGAAGTGGGTTGGGGCAGTCTGCAGGCAACGGATAGGCAAGTCAGGAGGATGTATTATTGTGCTGCTGCATGAGTGCAGTGGACCTTTTGTTAGATCTGGTGGCCACCTGACATATGCCTGGTGTCAGCGCCTGCAGCTGCTTTATTGGGGAATGAGAGATGCACCTTCTGATGCGTGCCCTCCATTCACCCTCAGTGACTGCATCTCCAAATCTGCTACTAATGCAATATGTTGGTTGGCGTGCACACACGAGCTAACATAAAAAGGGTCTGGGAGTGAATAGTGAGTGCACGCAACCTCAGCAGATAGCAGCAGGAGTTTTATACTGCACTGTATGGGGAAGAACGGGGGACCAGGGCAAACCACAACTATTCAAGAGTTACTAGATAAGGCCCAGCTACCTGGACTGGGGATGAGCATAGTGAGATGCTTGGGGCCAAAACCACCTGTGAGGAAACATGTCAAGTTATTCAGGACCTTCCCACTGTCAAATCCCTAGAGCAAGATGGGTATATGCCTGAGATTGATAACATTTTGTAGATGACCTAGTCCCAGTGCTAAGCAAGGTTTTTTCTTCCATTATGGAAGTTGGGAATGCACCCCCATCAGGGAAAGAAGCTACCACTGCCATTCTCCTAAAGCCCAGAAAGGACACAACTCTGTGTAGTTCATGTTGCCCCTTTCATTAATTCAAATCAAATCAAATCAAATCTTTATTTATCCAGGTGATCATCATTGAGCAAGCTCATTTGCAAGATAGACCTGCTGTTGTCCAAGACAGTTATACATACATAGATTGAGAATACAAAGTACAACATGTGCAAAGAGTTACAAATAAATTTACAGAAAAGTGGTAGGAGCACGATATACATTCCAAGCGTTCTTGTAGGAACATACATGCATCACTCAACTTTGCTGTGGTATATGCAGACTCCATGTATGCAGAAGTTGAGGTGGTATGTTTAGTCATTCTTAGTCAAGCCTTCATCAGAGGGTACACTTCTTTGCATTTCAGCCCTCAGTGACCGTTTACCGTACTTGGGTGAGGGTCCTGGGCTGCATAGGGGCCCCTAATGAGGTCTATATGTTCTGCTTAAATGGTGAGAGGAGAGTAATATGGGAGAAGTGGTGCCTTGGGTGCCGAGGGCCACTATGGCAGCTGACTAGTGGACTTGATTAAAATAGGGAGGGGAGGAACTGTGTTCGTGGCTGGATGTGGTAAGGATATGGAGTGAACCGTCAGCAGGACAGCTAGGAACTATGGAAACACTTACAGATTTTGGCGAACGTTTTGTCATAAATGATCCTAAACAGGGCAAAACTGACAGGAGAGCTGAGTCTCAAGGATCTTTGTACCCCATTCCAGAGCATAGGCAAAGCATGGCTTATGGCAGCCCTGCCAAAGTGGGTACTGATCCTGGGGATTTACAGAGAAATTAGCGAGTGGCTTCTTAGTGCGTAGCTACTGATTGGGCTCAGAGGGAGGCAGGCAACAATGTAATCTGGGACTATGTTGGTTAGGGCTCAGAATGTCCAGAGTGCTGCATTTCTACACCACCTATATTGAAGGGAAGGCCACCCTATGGCTGCATATAAAGAGCAGTGATGTGTGGAGGATGGGAGACCAGTTATAAATCTTAGCGCTCTGTGGTACAGGACATCCAGTTTTGCAAGGTGTGAGACAGGGCATTGGCCATAGATAATGTCGTCGTAGTCGATTAATGAGAGGAAAGTTGATTGAATAAGCTGTCTTCCTGTGTCTGCAGTCAGAAGGTGTTTAATTCTGAAGAAGAGACCAAGCCTCTGCCTAAGTTTTTTCATCAGTTCTTCTGTGTGCTCCACAAAGGAGAGTTTGTTGTCCAGCCATATACCCAGATATTTGAATTTAGGCACGAACTCAAGATCTTCGCCTAGAAGGGTAGTTATGGGAGGAAGGGTACCAGCAGCAGCAGAGTAGGCCCTAGTGCTAGATTGGGTAAAGAGCATGGCCTTAGTTTTTTTTTTGCATTTAGCAATAGCTTTTTGCTGAGAAGCTGATGCTGCAGCATATTGAATTCAGTTTGTAGATCTGTGCATGCAGCTTCAGGGGAGTCACGGCTTAGATAGAGCACCGTATCATCAGCAAACAAGTGGATACTGGCTTCTGTAATGCCTAGGTCCAAGTTGTTAATGTAGATGGCGAACAGTAGAGGGCCCAGTAAGGAACCCTGTGGGACTCCTCTTTTTATTGGTTTGAGAGGAAAGAGCTCACCTTTGGCCTTAATTTGTTGCTGCCTATCAGAGAGATAATCCTGGAACCAGTCCAGTGAGGTTGAATCCATACCTATGGTTTTTAAGGTGGAGAGAAGTAGGCAGTGGTTGATGGTATCGAAGGCCTTGCTGAGGTCCAAAAACACAGCACAAACAATTTTTTTGTTGCCAAGGTCCTGTTGCCAGTCATTAGTGACTTTGGCCTGCGCCGTAACAGTGCTATGCTTTGCTCTAAAGCCAGACTGCATGGGGTTAAGCAATGCAGAGTTGTCTAGAAACAATCTCAGCTGTAAATCCATGACTTTTTCCAGCATTTTTGAGAGTATAGGTAGAAGTGAGATTGACCTATAATTGTTCAGGTCGCATGGGTCCCCTGCTTTAAATAGGGGGATAACATGAGCAGTTTTCCATTCCGTGGGGATAGAGCCCAGGGCTAGGGACAGGTTGAATAAGTGTGATATAGGTGGGGCAAGTATGTGGTATGCTATTTTCAGAAAGTATGGGTTAAAGGATTCAGCTCCTGCACTTTTTCTGATATCTAGCCGTAGCATAAGGTCTTCAACTTCTTTTATGGTGGTTGGGGAAAAGGAGAAGATCGTATCTTTGTTACTTTGGTCTGGAGGCTGGGCGGTGAGCTGTGGACAGAGACTACTCACTGGTGCATTATCGAATGCCATGCCTGCAGTGGTGAAGTGGTTGTTGAAGGCTTGAAGAATTTCAGATTTATTACTGATAGTGACATTGTCGATGGTGATTTTGCAGGGTAGTGCACTACCTGGGGAGTGTCCAGACAGTTCCTTTATGGTGGACCAGAATTTGGTTCGGCTGTTGGATGCGGATAGTAATTTGTTTTGTTAATAATTGGCCTTGGCCTCTCTGACCATTTTCATGCAGGCATTTCTAGCTGTCCTAGAGACACCAGTCTGCATCAGCCTGCGATTTCCGGGCCTTTTTCCATAGCTGGTCTCTTTTGAGTAGAGCATTCTTCAGATCTGGTGAAAACCAATGGCAGGCTCTGGTTTTTGTTCGTGCTTTAACTAGAGGAGCATGGTTGTTTAGGGCACTGGCTGTGATTTTATGGAGAACATAATAGGCATCACCCACTGATTTAGCCAGGTAGAAAGTCTGTCAGAGCAAGGAGCTTTTTAGTTCTTGTATGTAGGCCAGAGGGTCAAAGTTCCGTCTGGATCTTTTAGTAGAAAACTTTGATGTAGATAGTGGGTTTGAGATGGTTCTTATGCCAGCTATGAAACAGTGGTCACTAACATCTGCTGGAAGGATACCAGCATGGGAAAAGTAGTGTGGTTTGTTGACAAGAAGGATGTCCAGAAGTGTGCTTTTCATTGGATTTTTCTTGTTGTTGCACGTTGGTTCTGTAATCATTTGGGTGAACCCATGGGAGTCGCAAAATTGTTTTAGGGGTAGCGATCCGTTCGATATCCAGTCATAGTTAAGGTCACCTAATATAACTGTTTCCAGAGGTGTCTGTCCATTTTTGAAGACAGATGAGCCAGGAGCTGTGATACTGCTGCTGGGGATCTATAGCAACCTATTATGTGGAGTGCCACAGATTGAGACGGTTCGACCCTGAGAGACAGGCATTCAAAGCCCCCTGCAACGGAAGTAGCATCTATTATATATATTGTAAGAAAAAATTAATCACCTTAGTAATGTTGTTTCTTCTATTGGAGTCTTGCTATATTATGACATATGCAGTGAGTCCCAACCTTCGAACTGCTCCTGAGGTGAAAGAGTTAACTTTCCATGCCAGGCATGGAACGCTGAGCTCGAGCTCGGTTGAAAACTCTGTCTGTTGTTCTTCAAACTCAAACCGTCAGATCTTTATGAGCTAAACTCACTGAGGTCCTGTGTGGAAGCTGTAAACCTACACTAGCCAACTGGCTACTAAACATAATAACACATTTTTTGGTACCAAAACAAAGACTCAAGTCAGGAGCCCCAAAAAATGAAAAACACAACACCAAGTCACCCCAAAAAGAAGGGTGAAAAACAACAAGGTGGGCACCTACTAAGTGCCAACACTGCACTGCCCACCCACATCCCAAAAACAGAGGTTCTGAGAGGGGCAGGCAGAGGGGGAGGTCATAATATAGCAAGACTCCATTAGAAGAAACAACATTACTAAGGTGAGTAATTTTTTCTTCAAACAACATGAAATCTTGCTATATTATGCCATATGCAGACTACAAAGCAGTTACCTCCATGGAGGAGGGACAGAACCTACTTGGGAAATAGGCTCTGAAGCACAGCCGTGCCAAAGCCAAAGCGGGCATCACTCCTGGCCTGGATATCCAGGGAGTAATGCTTGGTAAAAGTATGAACTGTTTTCCAGGTAGCTGCTTGACATATCTCTAGAATAGGGATGTCCCTGGCAGCAGCCAGGGAAGCAGCTGTACCCCTAGTAGAGTGAGCCCTCAGGCCTGAGAGAGGAACCTTACCCAGTTTTTCATAACAGAATTGGATACAAGAGACAATCCACCTGGCATCTCTTAGTGGCAGGTTTCCCTTTACCAACCTCACCATAAGTGAGGAATAGTTGGAGGGAGTCAAACCTGTGACCCTTGGTATGCTCTAAATAGTAGCTAAGGGCTCTTTTGACATCTAAACTGTGCAGCCTCCTCTCGCCAGAGGAGGAATGGTCAGTGAAGTACACAGGAAGAGAAATAGATTGATTAAGGTGGAAATCTGAAACCACCTTAGGCAAGAACTTCCTGTTAGTCCTGAGGACCACCTTATCTCTATGAAAGGAGATAAAATCAGGCTCCACTGACAAAGCTTGTAATTCACTTATGCGTCTGGCAGAAGTGATGGCTACCAGAAACACAGTTTTCCAAGTCAAGTACTTAAGCTCTGCTGAAGACAAAGGCTCAAAAGGGGGTTGCATAAGCTGAGCAATGCCAACATTAAGGTCCCAAGCAGGGGCAGGATCCCTGAATGGAGGGTTGGTGTGAAGCAATCCCTTGAAAAACTTGGAGAATACAGGGTGAGCTGAAAGAGGAGAGGGTTTACCTGCTGAAATAAAGGCAGACACAGCTGCCAGATGCACTTTTAGGGTAGCTGGTCTCAGCCCCAAGGTATTTAGATGGACCATGTAATCCAGGACTGTGGATAAATCAGCAGATTCTGGGGAAATATGCTTTCCAGATCACCATATGGAAAATCTTTTCCATTTGGAATTATAAGTAGCCCTGGTAGAAGGTTTTCTAGAAGCCTTCAGGATATCCATTACACCCTGGGAAAGGTGTAAATCAGCAAACTCTAACTCTTCAAGAGCCAGGCCTTGAGATTGAGAGATTTGAGGTTCGGATACCAAACCCTCCCCTGAGCACAGGTTAACAGGTTGTGATTCCTGGGAAGACAGAGGGGAAGATGGACTGCTAAGGACAGCAGGAGTGGATACCAGGGTTGTCTGGGCCAATCTGGGGCAATCAGGATCATCTTGCAGGGTTGAGACCTGATTTTGACTAACACTTTGAACAGCAGAGTGAAGGGAGGGGAAAGCATAGAGAAACTTCCCTTCCCAATTGAGGACTAAGGCATCCAGAGAGACTGAGCCCAACACTGGGGGCCTGCAGCAAAAAAGGGGAAGTTGGTGATTGTCTGGGGCTGCAAAAAGAACTATCTGTGGGGTGCCCCATCTGGCAAATACCACCTCCAGGACCAGGGGGGCCAGTGACCATTCATGATGGCTCTGGGAAATCCTGCTGAGAGCATCTGCCAGGACATTGTCCTTGCCTGGGAGGTGAACTGCCATAAGGGAGGTGTTCAGGGAGTAAACCAGAGACCACAACTTCATTGCTTCAGTGCACAAGGCCATAGACCGAGTGCCCCCTTGCTTGTTGATGTACCACATTCTGATGGTGTTGTCTGTTCTGACCTGTACCACTTTGTTCTGAACAGACTTGGAAAAAGCTTGAAGTGCTAGAAAAACTGCTCTGAGTTCCAACAGATTGAGGTGGAGCAGAGATTCCTGAGGGGACCACAACCCCTGGGTAGTGAGGTCGCCCATGTGAGCTCCCCATCCCAAGAGGGATGCATCTGTAGTAAGGATTAAGGAGTGAGATTGGGTGACAAAAGGAACCCCTTGTCTGAGATTGCTCTGATACTGCCACCATTGTAGGGCCTGGATCAGGGTTTGAGTCACTGGGATCAATTTGGTTAGAGGGTCTTTCCTTTGAGACCAAAAGGCTCTCAAATGGAACTGAATGTCCCTCATCTGAAATCTTGCTCCCTGCACCACTGCTGTAGAAGCAGCCATGTGCCCCAGGAGCGGTAGAAAATGCCTTGCTGGCCGAGACACCTGCAGGGTGAATGAGGAGGCCAGAGAGACCAGGGTCCTTGCCCTGTCCAAAGGGAGGAAGGCTCTGGCTTTCTCTGTGTTCAGCTCTGTGCCTATGAAGGTGAGGAGCTGAACAGGCTCTAGAACTGACTTTGAAAGATTCAGAAGGAAACCTAGAGAGGTGAGCAGTTGCTGAGTTATCTGTAGGTGTAACTTGACTTGGTCTGGGGACTGGCCTACTATGAGCAAGTCGTTCAGGTGAGGGAAGATGGCACTTTTTTGCCTTCTTAGAGAAGCAACTGCTACTGCCAGGCATTTTGTGAACACCCTTGGAGCAGAGGTGAGGCCAAAGGGCATTGCTCTGAACTGGTAATGGCCTGAGGGCAGCTCGAACCTGAGGTGCTTTCGATGGGAGCTTCTGATGAGAATATGGAACTAGGCATCCTTGAGGTCCAGGGATGCTAGCCAATCCCCTGGCCTTAAAGAGGGTAGAATAATTCCCAGAGTCACCATTTTGAATTTTGGTTTTAAAAGGTGCTTGTTTAAGTATCTGAGATCCAGGATGGGCCACCATTCTCCTGTCTTTTTTTGGGGTAAGGAAGTACCTGGAGTACAACCCTTTGTCCTGGTGTAGGGGTGGAACCCTTTCCACGGCTCTGAGAGCCAGGAGGAAAGAGACCTCTGCCTCTAGGGCAAGTTCCTCTGGAGGATTTGCAGGTGGAAAGGATCTGGTTCTCATCTTTGGAAACTTTTTGAAGCTGAAAACCAGTCCCTGGCTTACTACTTCCAGGACCCACCTGTCTGATGTCAGAGACTCCCAGTCCTGGACAAAGTAAGCCAGCCTGATCCCTACAGGTAGTTGAGAATCGGCCCTGGCAACCCCATCAGGGTGCCTGCTTGGCAGGGGCCTTGGGCTGAGGGGTGGAAGCAGGCCTCCTTGCACCCCGTCTGCCTCTCCCTCTAAAGAACCCCCTCTGGGCAAAAGCAGAAGAGGAGGCCTGGGCTTGGTAAAAAAGGCCTATGAAAAGGCCTGCCCCTGCCCCTGGGAAGCTGCCTTTGAGGAGTGGCCTGCCTTTCCTTGGCCTGTGCACTCCTATAGGTGGTCCTATACTCATCCATTTTCTTCATGTAATTCTCTGTCTGCTCCCCAAACAGAGAATTACCCACAACATGAAAATCCATGGCCTTAGTCTGGGTATCCTGTGACAGGCTAGTACATCTGAGCCAAGCCATCCTGTGAAGAGCCACAGATGTAGCCATGACTCTTGTTGACACATCATTTGAGTCCACTGCAGCATGGAATTGCACCTTGGATGCCTCAATACCATCAGCAGCCACCTACTCCAGCTCCTTGGCAAGCTGGCCAGGGACCTGTTTTACAAGAGCCATAACAGTATCCCATCTGGATTTCTGATATCTAGCAACATAAGCCATATAATTTGCCTGTCTGAGTCCCAAGGATGCTGCCATGTACTGTTTCTTTGCCATGGCATCAACCTTCCTGGAGTCCTTGTCCAGGGGGTGTGAGGCCAAGGGGATATTTGCCTTGTCACAGGCTGCAGCCTGCACTACCCCAACATGGCTGCATTGTTGTGTAAGGAACTCCGTATCAGAGCCTGACAATGTGTACCTCTTGTCCATTCTTTTACCACAGGAGGTATAGTGTGAGGAATTTTTAGAATTTTAAAAGTCTGTTTCCCAAAAGATTTATGCAAGGGAATAGACAGTCTCCTAGACTCTGGGATATCCATCATTTTCACATAGTCAGGCTCCTCTTGATCATCCACAGCTTCCTCCATAGGGAGCTGGAGGGTTTCAGCCACTTTTTTATAGAAAATAAAATGAGAAGGGGACTCATAAAGCCTAGGAGGGGCCACTCCTGAAGGTCTGTCTGGGGAGATGTCCGGGTCGATAAGCACATCCAGACTTTCAAATCCACATTCACTCTCCTCATACTCCTCTTCCCCCTCCTCCGGTTCATAATATTCCTCTAAATCGTAGTCTTGAACCGGTGGAACTGGCCGAACCAGGCGCTTACCTGATGGTACCGGTTCGGTTGGAACCGGAGAAAGCGACTGGACAATCTGAATCGCTTTGGCTATCTCTTCAGTGGTTGGAGAGGAAAGTTTTGGCTCCACACCAGCTGATTTTCTAGTCCTTTTTGCTGGAACCGACCCCTCAGAGTCGGCTCTCCTTTGGCCCGAGGAAGTCTCGCCCTGGTCAGAGGGCACTCCCTCTGGTTCAGTTGGAACTGAACCGGACTGGCCATCAGGGTCAGCAGACTTCTTGGCCTCCCTTTCCCTAAGCCTACCAACTCTCTTTTCCAGGGTAGCTGCAGGAAAATTTTTACAAATCTGGCAGTCTGCATTGAGGTGGTCAAATCCCAGACAATAAACACAGGTGGTGTGGGGGTCAGCCTTGGCAAAGGCTTCCCCACACACACTGCAGTGTTGAAACCCAGTGGGCCCGGTTTTTCTTTTGTGTTTCTCAGACATAGTGCCAGTCCCTTGCCCATTTATGGCAATCCACCAAGCAAGACCCTCTTATCGGTTCCCAACCGTGTCACGGGTCGTGGAAAAAAACGTAAGAAATTCTGTTTTTTTTAAAACCGATAAGAACCGGTAACCACACTCTAAATGATAGAATAAAATATTTTAAACAACCTGATCAGTTCAAGAGCGAACCGATAACAGTTTACAAGTTCCACACAGAAGAGAAATAATGTAAACCTATCTAGTACTCACAAATACCACAGACAGAGCTTGAACCGACCGGTTGCGGTTTAAATTCGGTAAAAAAAACAAGAAAATAATACTTTAACTGACAAAATGAACCGAGCAGAAGGAGAAAGAAGAAGAAGAAGAAGAAGAATCAGCATTTATATAGCGCTTTTCATACACAGTATCCCAAAGCGCTTTACAAGCAATGCTAGACTGGTAGTGAAGTGACTGAATGTGTGGTGGTGGCCATATCGCACATCATCACCCACACACAGCCTGGAAGATTGCATGAACCGGTTTATGGGAAGGGGAATGTTGGCCAGGACACTGGGAATGTTCCCTGCTCTTTACGAAGAGTACCCTGGGTTCTTTTACTTCCACCTGGACACCCACCAGGACAACACCAGGATGGGCAGAAGGGACCTCGGTTTAACGTCTCATCCGAAGGATGGCACACCTCAACAGTACAGCACCCCCCAATACTGCACTCAGATGCCAATGATTTTTAGGTGCAAGTCCATCCCAGTGTGGGATGAGAACCCACGACCTTCTGGTCCAGAGGTGGATGTGCTACCAACTGAGCCACACTGACACCTGACACTGAAATCTCCAGAGCGACTGTTCAGTGAGGCGGAGTAAAGAATCTGACGGTTTGAGTTTGAAGAACAACAGACAGAGTTTTCAACCGAGCTCGAGCTCAGCGTTCCATGCCTGGCATGGAAAGTTAACTCTTTCACCTCTGGAGCAGTTCGAAGGTTGGGACTCACTGCATATGACATAATATAGCAAGACTTCATGTTGTTTGAAATTTGTTTTTAACATAAACGGCTACTCCTTTCCCCCTAGTCTTTCTATCTGCTCTGAAGAGGAGGTAGTTGGGGATATTAACCTCACTGTCTGGTGTGGATGCCCGAAGCCAGGATCCTGAGATCACAAGTATGTCTGGTGCAGTGTAGATAATCCAGGCCTGGACAGAATCCAACTTCTTTAGAAGGCTGCAGACATTGACATGCAGAAAACTGATTCTTTTTAGGGTAGTAATTTCGGTTGGAGATGAAATCAACATTGTGGGGCCAGGATTGAGCTCGACGTCTCCTGAGCACAGTAGTAGGAGGAGCACGATACTTCTCAGATTGGCAAGGAGATGTTTAAAAGCACAGGCCTTGTTGCATTTTGTGTAGGTTAGAGTGCAGGGATGCAGGGACCGAGTTGACCTCTTGTGTTGCCCTGCCAGTATATAGATTAAGGTCCATGCAGAGTAACACCCAACTATGCAGCATATGGGTAGCTGGGGGTTGGGACCATGCATAGATGAGTAGTTTGCAGTCCCCCTTCGAGTGGATTCAACAAAATTTGACTGAATCAGGGCCAACCGGGGCAGCATAATGAATACATAGTCTTATTATGTGGATGTCCTAGTGGCATAGGGCATGTCCCTTTATTAGAGTCAGATCTGTCAGGGGGTCCACTAATATTAGGTATCAGGGAAATGCAGGCTAGTAAGCAAAGTCAGCCAAGACCTGCCATGGTAGCTTATTCAAAAAGTGGAGTGTACTATTGTGGGAACAGCTAACCAGAGTCTTTAGGTCCCCAAATTTGTCGTATGGGTAGTTACTGCTGTGGTAAGATAGGGGTCAGTATGCACTAAAAGGGGATCTAAGAGTAGCCCTGACAGTGGCACGTCTCTGAACAAAATTTATTTGATGTGGGTTCCTCATTAAGGGAAGGAGAATGGACAGGAGGACGGAAAATGTCTGGATTGCAAGAGATATATTTCTTCAGTGGGGGCTGATAGAGGTGCCTGTGCAGAGTGGAGTGGGCCAATGGAAGATTATATAGGTCCCAGGGGTCATTGTTCTGTATGTGACTTGTTTGGAGAAGTTTAAAAATGGAGTTACGCAAGATAAATGTATACCGCCCTTGGCTAGAGAAAGGAGAGAGTAGCTTGAATTAACAGTGGGGCAACACAAAGGCTAGCAGTCTGAGCGAAAACAGCTCAATTAGCAACTGAAAGGCCTGTGATTTCCTTGGCGCCTTGCAGTCTGGAGAGAGCTACAAAGTCATGAAGGGCTGTAACACTTGGTTGCTGGGAACATTTTTAGACAATAAACACAGTTTTTCAGCAAATCAGTCACAGTTCAGTAATTTGTTTTTTTTCAGTAGAAGGGATGTTTCAAGTAAAACAGTGCCTTAGCAAGACAGAATATGCTACTCAGCAGGACAGGATATGCTAGTCAGCAATAAGCAAACCTAAAGTACCAAAATAGTATGCCTCAGCAAGACAGAATGAGATAAGGCTGCTAGAAGGCTTAGTTGCGAAAAGGGGATGGGAGGAATTGTAGTTGTTGACAGTAAATAACCAAATAAATTGAAACATCAGATAGGAGTGGGCAGAGACTGTGTGCATTTAAAGGAGGCCTGGGAAGGAGGTGGGACAAAAAATCAAGGGTAAATTTGCAGAGCTAGCACTGAATCAGTGCACATACAGTTGGAGATGAACTGCAGTGGGGGAATGGTAGTTACTTTACAAAGGCCAAGCAGAACAGGCTAAATTAAAATATATAAATTAGAAGCCGAGTACAGGGATGCAGGCTTACATTAAGCCACACTTCTTAGGTGCTCCTGTCTCATGAGAGTGAGACCAGCCAATCAGGGAGCTCTACACAGGAGTGAAGCCATAAGCGCTACCCTGAGAAGGTGCTGAAATTGAAAACAGCAAAGTGCAAGTGATGATCTGGTTCAGCGTTCACACAGCCCATACAATTTGTGGCAATTTTTCAAGCATCATACCTTATCTATCTCTTTGGGGGGGTAGGTAGATCAGGCTCCTTGCACCGTAGAGGTGCTATGGTGCAATGCTATGATACAGTACCCTTAACAGCACAGAACACACACTGACTTTCTTTCTTCTCTTTTTTAACTCTAAATAAGACCCCTTCTACATTTAATAAAGTATTTGTCTTCTTAATCTCAACAGACACTGACTCCTGTTGAGATAAAAGTGTTAAATTAATTAAAAATTGTAGCTTCTTTTAGTTAGCTGCTTTCTGCTCTACAAGCAAGGTTTGCAACAGGAAGCTGTAATTTGAGTCATCTGCTTTTAAATTGTCTAAGCCACACCCCAATTAAGCTCTCTGTACTCCTCTTGATTTAGCAAAGTAAGTTGATACAGTACCCTACCCATCACAGAACTCACACTGACTTTCTTTCCTTTCTTTTCTTTTTTAACTCTAAAAATACCCCTTCTGTTTCTAATAAAGCATTTGTCTGCTTCATCTCAGCAGACTCTCACTCCCATTGAGATAGAAGTGTTAAATTAATAACAAAATGGTAGCTTCATTTAGTTAGCTTCTTTCTCCTCGATAAGCAAGGGTAGTAACAGGAAGTTGTAATTTTAGTCATCTGCTTTTAAGTTGTCCAAGCCACACCCCCAATTAAGTTCTCTCTCCTCCCACTGATTTAGTAAAGTAAGTTGATACCATAATCTTCCCCGTGCAGAATACACAATGACCTTCTTTCCTTTCCTTTCTTATTTTTTTTAACTCTAAATAAGACCTCTTCTACTTCTAATAAAGTATCTGCCTGAATAATCTCAACAGTCACTGACTCATGGTGAGAGAAGTGTTAAATTAATAAAACATTGGTAGCTTCCTTTAGTTAGCTGCTTTCTGCTCTACTAGCAAGGCTAGCAACAGGAATTTGCAAATTGAGTCACCTGCTTCTATATTGTTAAGCCACACCCCCAATTAATCTCTCTACACCTGCTGATTTAGCAAAGAGAGTTTATACAATACCTTTCTCAGCACAGAACACACACTGGCTTTTTTTCTTTTCTCTTTTTCTTTTAACTCTAAATAAGACACATTCTACTTCTAATATAGTATCTGTCTGCTTAATCTCAACAGACACTGACTCCTGTTGAGATAGAAGTGTTAAATTAAACAAGAAAATTGTAGCTTCTTTTAGTTAGCTGCTTTCTACTCTACAAGCAAGGCTAGCAACAGGAAGTTGTAATTTGAGTCACCTGCTTTTATGTTATCTAAACCACACCCCCTATTAAGCTATCTCTCCCCCTACTGATTTAGCAAAGTAAGTTGATGCAGTACCCTTCCCAGCACATAACACTCACTAACTTTCTTTCTTTTCTTTATTAACTATAACTTAGGCCCGTTCTACTTCTAATAAAGTGTCTGCCTGCTGAATCTCAGCAGACACTGACTCCCTTCGAGATAGAAGTGTTAAATTAATAAGCAAATGGTAGCTTCCTCTAGTGAGCTGTTTTCTGCTCTTCAAGCAAAGCTAGTAATAAGAAGTTGTAATATGAGTAACCTGTTTTATGTTGTCTAAGCGAAACAGCAATTAAGCCCTCTCTCCTCCTACTGATTCAGGAAAGTAAGATGATACAGTACCTTTCCCAGCACAGAACATGCACTGTCTTTCTTTTCTTTTTTAACTCTAAATAAGACCCTTTCTACATTTAATAAAGTATTTGTCTTCTTAATCTCAATAGACACTGACTCCTGTTGAGATAGAAGTGACCATTTAATTAAAAAATGGTAGCTTCTTTTAGTTGGCTGCTTTCTTCTCTAAAAGCAAGGCTAGCAACAGGAAGTTGTAATTTCTATCACCTGCTTTTATATTGTCTAAGCCACACCACAGTTAAGCTCTCTCTCCTACTCCTTGTTTAATAAAGTAAGTTGATACAGTAGCCTTCCCAGCACAGAACACACACTGACTTTCTTTCTTTTCTTTTCTCTTTTCTCCAAATAAAACCCCTTCTACTTCTAATAAAGCATCTGTCTGCTTAATCTCAACAGACACTAACTCCTGTTGAAATTGAAGTGTAAACTTAACCAAGAAAATTATAACATATTTTAGTTAGCTGCTTTCTGCTCTACAAGCAAGGCTAGCAACAGGAAGTTGTAATTTGAATCACCTACTTTTATGATATCTAAGCCACGCCCCCAATTTCGCTCTCTCTCCTCCTACTGATTTAGCAAACTAAGTTGATACAGTACCCTTCCTAGCACAGAACACACACTAACTTTTTTCTTTTCTTTATTAACTCTAAATTAGAACCATTCTACTTCTAATAAAGTATCTCTCTGCTTAATCTCAACAGACACTGACTCCTGTTGAGATAGAAGTGTGTTAAACTAATAAGAAAATGGTAGCTTCTATTAGTTAGCTGCTTTCTGCTCTAAAAGCAAGGCTAGCAACAGAAAGTTGTAAAATGAGTCACCTGTTTTATATTGTCTAAGCCACACCCCAAATAAGCTCTATCTCCTCCTAATGATTTAGCAAAGTAAGTTGATATAGTGCCCTTCCCAGCACAGAACACACACTGACTTTCTTTCTTTTCTTTTTTAACTCTAAATAAGACCCCTTCTACATTTAATAAAGTATTTGTCTACTTAATCTCATTGGACACTGACTCCTGTTGAGATAGATGTGTTAAATCAATTAAAAAAAGGTAGCTTTGTCTAATTAGCTGCTTTCTGCTCTACAAGCAAGGCTAGCAACAGGAAGTTGTAATTTGAGTCATCTGCATTTAAATTGTCTAAGCCAAAACCCAATTAAGCTCTCTCTACTCCTCTTGATTTAGCAAAGTAAGTTGATATAGTACCCTTTCCAGCACAGAACTCACACTGACTTTCTTTCCTTTCTTTTCTTTTTTAACTCTAAATAAGACCGCTTCTTCTTCTAATAAAGCATTTGTCTGCTTCATCTCAGCAGACTCTCACTCATGTTGAGATAGAAGTGTTAAATTAATAAGAAAATGGTAGCTTCTTTTAGTTAGTTGCTTTCTCCTCGACAAGCAAGGGTAGCAAAAGGAAGTTGTAATTTTAGTCACCTGCTTTTAAATTGTTTAAGCCACACCCCCCAATTAAGTACTCTCTCCTCCTACAGATTTAGTGAAGTAAGTTGATACAGTACCCTTCCCCACGGAGAACACACAACGACTTTCTTTCCTATCTTTTCTTTTTTAACTCTAAATAAGATCACTTCTACTTCTAATAAAGTATCTGTCTGATTAATCTCTACAGTCACTGACTCATGTTGAGAGAAGTGTTTAATAAAAAATTGGTAGCTTCCTTTAGTTAGCTGCTTTCTGCTCTACCAGCAAGGCTAGCAACAGGAAGTTGCAAGTCGAGTCACCTGCTTCTCTATTGTCTAAGCCACACCCCCAATTAATCTCTTTCCACCTACTAATTTAGCAAAAAGAGTTTAAACAGTACCTTTCCCAGCACAGAACACACACTGGCTTTTTTTCTTTTCTCTTTTTCTTTTAACTCTAAATAAGACCTGTTCTACTTCTAATAAAGTATCTGTCTGCTTAATCTCAAGAGACACTGACTCCTGTTGATATAGCAGTGTTAAATTAAACAAGACAATTGCAAATTCATTTAGTTAGCTGCTTTCTGCTCTACAAGCAAGGCTAGCAACAGGAAGTTGTAATTTCTGTCACCTGCTTTTATATTGTCTAAGCCACACCCCAATTAAGCTCTCTCTCCTCCTAATGATTTAGCAAAGTAAGTTGATACAGTACCCTTCCCAGCACATAACGCTCACTAGCTTACTTTCTTTTCTTTATAACTCTAAATTAGGCCCGTTCTACTTCTAAGAAAGGGTCTGTCTGCTTAATCTCAGCAGACACTGACTCCCTTTGAGATAGAAGTATTAAATTAATAAGAAAATGGTAGCTTCTTCTAGTTGGATTCTTTCTTCTCTACAACCAAGGCTAGCAACAGGAAGTTGTAATTTCTGTCACCTGCTTTTATATTGTCTAAGCCACACCCCAATTAATCTCTCTCTCCTCCTACTGATTTAGCACAGTAAGTTGATACAGTACCTTTCCCAGCACAGAACACACACTGACTTTATTTTATTTCTTTTCTTTTTTCTCCAAATAAAACCCCTTCTACATGTAATAAAGTATCTGTTTGCTTAATCTCAACTGACACTGACTCCTGTTGAGAGAGACGTGTTTAATTAATAAGAAATTGGTAGCTTCATTTAGTTAGCTGCTTTCTGCTCTACGAGCAAGGCTAGTAACAGGAAGTTGCAATTTGAGTCACCTGGTTTTATATTGTCTATTCCTCACCCCCAATTAAGTCCTCTCTCCCACTACTGATTTAGGAAAGTAATTTGATACAGTACCCTTCCCAGCACAGAACACACACTTTCTTTCTTTCTTTTCTTTTTTAACACTAAGTAAGACACCTTCTACTTCTAAAAAGCATCTGTCTCCTTAATCTCAACAGACACTGACTCCAGTTGAGATAGAAGTGTTAAATGAAAAGGAAAATGGTAGCTTCTTTTAATTAGCTGCTTTCTGCTCTACAAGCAAGGCTGCAACAGGAAGTTGTAATTTGAATCATCTGCTTTTAAATTGTGTAAGCCACACCCCCAATTAAGCTCTCTCTACTCCTCTTGAATTAGCAAAGTAAGTTGATACAGTACCCTTCCCATCACAGAACTCACTCTGACTTTCTTTCCTTTCTTTTCCTTTTTAACTCTAAATAAGACCCCTTCTACTTCAAATAAAGCATTTGTCTGCTTCATCTCAGCAGACTCTCACTCCTGCTGAGATAGAAGTTTTAAATTAATAAGAAAATGGTAGCTTCTTTTAGTTAGCTTCCTTCTCCTCGACAAGGAAGGGTAACAACAAGAAGTTGTAATTTTAGTAATCTGCTTTTAAAGTGTCTAAGCCACACCTCCAATTAAGTTCTCTCTCCTCCTACTGATATAGTAAAAGTAAGTTGATACCGTACACTTCCCCATGCAGAACACATAATGACTTTCTTTCCTTTCCTTTCTTATGCTTTTTAACTCTAAATAAAACCTCTTCTACTTCTAATAAAGTATCTGCCTGATTAATCTCAACAGTCACTGACTAATGCTGAGAGACGTGTTAAATTAATAAAACATTGGCAGCTTCCTTTAGTTAGCTGCTTTCTGCTCTACTAGCAAGGCAAGCAACAGGAAGTTGCAAATTGAGCCGCCTGCTTCTATATTGTCTAAGCCACACCCCCAATTAATCTCTTTACACCTACTGATTTAGCAAAGAGAGTTTATACAGAACCTTTCCCAGCACAGAACACTCACTGCCTTTTTCTATTTTCTCTTTTTCTTTTAACTCTAAATGAGACACATTCTACTTCTAATAAATTATCTGTCTGCTTAATCTCAAGAGACACTGACTCCTCTTGAGATAGCAGTGTTATGTAGCTTTTTTAGTTAGTTGCATTCTGCTCTACAAGGAAGGCTAGCAACAGGAAGTTGTAATTTGAGTCACCTGCTTTTATGTTATCTAAAACACACCCCCAATTAAGCTCTCTCTCCTCCTACTGATTTACCAAAGTAAGTTGATACAGTACCCTTCCCAGCACATAACACTCACTAACTTTCTTTATTTTCTTTCTTAACTCTAAATTAGGCCTGTTCTACTTCTAATAAAGTGTCTTTCTGCTTAATCTGAACAGACACTGACTCCCTTTGAGATAGAAGTGTTAAATTAATAAGCAAATGGTAGCTTCTTCTAGTTAGCTGTCTTCTGCTCTACAAGCAAGGCTAGTAACAGGAAGTTGTAATATGAGTAACTTGTTTTATGTTGTCTAAGCCACACTGCAATTAAGCCCTCTCTCCTCCTACTGATTCAGGAAAGTAAGATGATACAGTACCCTTCCCAGCACAGAACACGCACTGACTTTCTTTCTTTTCTTTTTTAACTCTAAATAAGACCCCTTCTACATTTAATAAAGTATTTGTCTTCTTAATCTCAGCAAACACTGACTCCTGTTGAGATAGAAGTGATAATTTAATTAAAAAATGGTAGCTTCTTTTAGTTGGCTGCTTTCTTCTCTACAAGCAAGGCCAGCAACAGGAAGTTGTCATTTCTGTCATCTGCTTTTATATTGTCTAAGCCACACCACAATTAAGCTGTCTCTCTCCTACTCCTGGTTCAATAAAGTAAGTTGATACAGTAGCCTTCCCAGCACAGAACACACACTGACTTTCTTTCTTTTCTTTTCTTTTTTCTCCAAATAAAACCCCTTCTACTTCTAATAAAGTATCTGTCTGCTTAACCTCAACAGACACTGACTCCTGTTGAGATAAAAGTGTAAAATTAACAAGAAAATTATAGCATCTTTTAGTTAGCTGCTTTCTGCTCTACAAGCAAGGCTAGCAACAGGAAGTTGAAATTTGAATCATCTGCTTTTATGTTATCTAAGCCACACCCCCAATTACGCTCCCTCTCCTCCTACTGATTTAGCAAAGTAAGTTGATACAGTACCCTTCCCAGCACAGAACACACACTAATTTTCTTTCTTTTCTTTATTAACTCTAAATTAGAACAGTTCTACTTCTAATAAAGTATATGACTGCTTAATCTCAACAGACACTGACTATGGTTGAGATAGAAGTGTTAAACTAATAAGAAAATGGTAGCTTCTATTAGTTAGCTGCTTTCTGCACTAAAAGCAAGGCTAGCAACAGAAAGTTGTAAAATGAGTTACCTGTTTTATACTGTCTAAGCCACACCCCAATTAAGCTCTGTCTCCTCCTAATGATTTAGCAAAGTCAGTTGATATAGTACCCTTCCCAGCACAGAACACACACTGACTTTTTCCTTTTCTTTTTTAACTCTAAATGAGACCCCTTCTACATTTAATAAAGTATCTGTCTGCTTAATCTCAATAGACACTGACTCCTGTTGAGATAGATGTGTTAAATCAATTACAAAAAGGTAACTTTTTTTAATTAGCTGCTTTCTGCTCTACAAGCAAGACTAGCAACAGGAAGTTGTAATTTGAGTCATCTGCATTTAAATTGTCTAAGCCACACCCCAATTAAGCCCTCTCTATTCCTCTTGATTTAGCAAAGTAAGTTGATACAGTACCCTTCCCAGCACAGAACTCACACTGACTTTCTTTACTTTCTTTTCTTTTTTAACACTAAAAAAGACCTCTTCTTCTTCTAATAAAGCATTTGTCTGCTTCATCTCAGTGGACTCTCACTCCTGTTGAGATAGAAGTGTTAAATTAATAAGAAAATGGTAGCTTCTTTTAGTTAGCTGATTTCTCCTCAACAAGCAAGGGTAGCAAATGGAAGTTGTAATTTAGTCATCTGCTTTTAAATTGTTTAAGCGACAGCCCCGATTAAGTTCTCTCTCCTCCTACTGATTTAGCGTAGTAAGTTGATACAGTACCCTTCCCCATAGAACACACAATGACTTTCTTTCCTATCTTTTCTTTTAACTCTAAATAAGACCTCTTCTACTTCAATAATGTATCTGTCTGATTAATCTCAACAGTCACTGACTCATGTTGAGAGAAGTGTATAATAAAAATTGGTAGCTTTCTTTTGTTAGCTGCTTTCTGCTCTACCAGCAAGGCTAGCAACAGGAAGTTGCAAATTGAGTCACCTGCTTCTCTATTGTCTAAGCCACACCCCCAATTAATCTCTTTCCACCTACTGATTTAGCAAAGAGAGTTTATACAGTACCTTTCCCAGCACAGAACACACACTGGCTTTTTCTTTTCTCTTTTCTTTAACTCTAAAAAGACCCGTTCTACTTCTAATAAAGTATCTGCCTGCTTAATCTCAAGAGACACTGACTCCTGTTGAGATAGCAGGTTTAAATTAAACAAGAAAATTGTAGCTTCTTTTAGTTAGCTGCTTTCTGCTCTACAAGCAAGGCTAGTAACAAGAAGTTGTAATATGAGTAAAATGTTTTATGTTGTCTAAGCCACACCCCAATTAAGCTCTCTCTCCTCCTACTGATTTAGCACAGTAAGTTGATACAGGACCATTCCCATCACAGAACATACACTGACTTTCTTTTATTTTTTATTTTTTCTCCAAATAAAACCCCTTCTACATCTAATAAAGTATCTGTTTGCTTAATCTCAACAGACACTGACTCCTGTTGAGAGAGAAGTGTTTAATTAATAAGAAATTGGTAGCTTCTTTAAGTTAGCTGCTTTGTGCTCTACAAGCAAGGCTAGTAACAGGAGAGAATGGAGATACTCAAGTTGGTAGCAGAGTGGCGTGGCAGCACGGACCGGGTAGATGCACAGTGTGACTGAAGGTATACACAAGGTATGAAATTATACCTCAACTTTGTGAATTAAACCAACCACATTTTTGGGGGGAACCGTATACTATATAAAATAATAGATAGGGAACTGTGCAGCAACAAGGCCCTGTGTTTCCATCGAGGGGTTGATGACATCATAGACCTCGAGATACAGTACCCTTCCCAGCACAGAACTCCCACTGACTTTCTTTCCTTTCTTTTCTTTTTTAACTCTAAATAAGACCCCTCCTTCTTCTAATAAAGCATTTGTCTGCTTCATCGCAGCAGACTCTCACTCCTGTTGCAATAGAAGTGTTAAATTAATAAGAAAATGGTAGCTTCTTTTATTTAGCTTGTTTCTTCTCAACAAGTAAGGGTAGCAACAGGAAGTTGTAATTTTAGTCATCTGCTTTTAAATTGTCCCCGCGCAGAGCACACAATGACTTTCTTTCCTTTCTTATTTTTAAACTCTAAATAAGACCTTTTCTACTTCTAATAAATATCTGATTAATCTCAACAGACACTGACTCATGTTGAGAGAAGTGTTAAATTAGTCAGAAAATGGTAGATTCTTTTAGTTAGCTGCTCTCTGCTCTGCTAGCAAGGCTAGCAACAGGAAGTTGCGAATTGAGTCACCTTCTTTTATATTGTCTAATCCATACCCTCCATTAAGCTCTCTCTCCTATTACTGATTTAGGAAAGTAAATTTATACAGTACCCTTTCCAGCACAGAACACACACTGAATTTCTTTCTTTTTTTACTCTAAATAAGACCCCTTCTACTTCTAATAGAGCATATTTTTCCTTAATCTCAATAGACACTGACTCCTGATGAGACTGAGTTGTGAAATTAATCAGGAAATGGTAGCCTCTTTTAGTTAGCTGTTTTCTACTCTACAAGCAATGCTAGCAACAAGAAGTTGTAATTTGAGTCAACTGCTTCTATGTTGTCTAAGCCACACCCCCAATTAATCTCTCTCTCCACCTACTGATTTAGCAAAGAGAGTTTATACAGTACCTTTCCCAGCACAGAACACATACTGGCTTTCTTTCTTTTTTTTTTAACTCTAAATAAGACCCTTTCTACTTTCAATAAAGTATCTGTCTGCTTAATCTCAAGAGACACTGACTCCTGTTGAGATAGAAGTGATAATTTAATTAAAAAATGGCAGCTTATTTTAGTTGGCTGCTTTCTGCTCTACAACCAAGGCTAGCAACAGGAAGTTGTAATTTGAGTCATCTGCATTTAAATTGTCTAAGCCACACCCCAATTAAGCTCTCTCTACTCCTCTTGATTTAGCAAAGTAAGTTGATACAGTACCCTTCCCAGCACAGAACTCACACTGACTTTCTTTACTTTCTTTTCTTTTTTAACACTAAAAAAGACCTCTTCTTCTAATAAAGCATTTGTCTGCTTCATCTCAGCAGACTCTCACTCCTGTTGAGATAGAAGTTTTAAATTAATAAGAAAATGGTAGCTTCTTTTAGTTAGCTGATTTCTCCTCAACAAGCAAGGGTAGCAAAAGGAAGTTGTAATTTTAGTCATCTGCTTTTAAATTGTTTAAGCGACAGCCCCAATTAAGTTCTTTCTCCTCCTACTGATTTAGCGTAGTAAGTTGATACAGTACCCTTCCCCACGCAGAACACACAATGACTTTCTTTCCTATCTTTTCTTTTTTAACTCTAAATAAGACCTCTTCTACTTCTAATAATGTATCTGTCTGATTAATCTCAACAGTCACTGACTCATGTTGAGAGAAGTGTATAATAAAAAATTGGTAGCTTTCTTTTGTTAGCTGCTTTCTGCTCTACCAGCAAGGCTAGCAACAGGAAGTTGCAAATTGAGTCACCTGCTTCTCTATTGTCTAAGCCACACCCCCAATTAATCTCTTTGCACCTACTGATTTAGCAAAGAGAGTTTATACAGTACCTTTCCCAGCACAGAACACACACTGGCTTTTTTTCTTTTTCTCTTTTTTTTTTAACTCTAAAAAAGACCCGTTCTACTTCTAATAAAGTATCTGCCTGCTTAATCTCAAGAGACACTGACTCCTGTTGAGATAGCAGGTTTAAATTAAACAAGAAAATTGTAGCTTCTTTTAGTTAGCTGCTTTCTGCTCTACAAGCAAGGCTAGTAACAAGAAGTTGTAATATGAGTAAAATGTTTTATGTTGTCTAAGCCACACCCCAATTAAGCTCTCTCTCCTCCTACTGATTTAGCACAGTAAGTTGATACAGGACCATTCCCATCACAGAACATACACTGACTTTCTTTTATTTTTTATTTTTTCTCCAAATAAAACCCCTTCTACATCTAATAAAGTATCTGTTTGCTTAATCTCAACAGACACTGACTCCTGTTGAGAGAGAAGTGTTTAATTAATAAGAAATTGGTAGCTTCTTTTAGTTAGCTGCTTTCTGCTCTACAAGCAGGGCTAGTAACAGGAGAGAATGGAGATACTCATGTCAGTAGCAGAGTGGCGTGGCAGCACGGACCGGGTAGATGCACAGTGTGACTGAAGGTATACACAAGGTATGAAATTATACCTCAACTTTGTGAATTAAACCAACCACATTTTTGGGGGGAACCATATACTATATAAAATAATAGATAGGGAACTGTGCACCAACAAGGCCCTGTGTTTCCATCGAGGGGTTGATGACATCATAGACCTCGAGATACAGTACCCTTCCCAGCACAGAACTCACACTGACTTTCTTTCCTTTCTTTTCTTTTTTAACTCTAAATAAGACCCCTCCTTCTTCTAATAAAGCATTTGTCTGCTTCACCTCAGCAGACTCTCACTCCTGTTGCAACAGAAGTGTTAAATTAATAAGAAAATGGTAGCTTCTTTTATTTAGCTTGTTTCTTCTCAACAAGCAAGGGTAGCAACAGGAAGTTGTAATTTTAGTCATCTGCTTTTAAATTGTCCCCCCGCAGAGCACACAATGACTTTCTTTCCTTTCTTATTTTTAAACTCTAAATAAGACCTCTTCTACTTCTAATAAATATCTGATTAATCTCAACAAACACTGACTCATGATGAGAGAAGTGTTAAATTAATCAGAAAATGGTAGATTCTTTTAGTTAGCTGCTCTCTGCTCTGCTAGCAAGGCTAGCAACAGGAAGTTGCAAATTGAGTCACCTTCTTTTATATTGTCTAATCCATACCCTCCGTTAAGCTCTCTCTCCTATTACTGATTTAGGAAAGTAAATTTATACAGTACCCTTTCCAGCAAAGAACACACACTGAATTTCTTTCTTTCCTTTTTTTAACTCTAAATAAGACCCCTTCTACTTCTAATAAAGCATATTTTTCCTTAATCTCAATAGACACTGACTCCTGTTGAGACAGAGTTGTGAAATTAATCAGAAAATGGTAGCCTCTTTTAGTTAGCTGTGTTCTACTCTACAAGCAATGCTAGCAACAAGAAGTTGTAATTTGAGTCAACTGCTTCTATATTGTCTAAGCCACACCCCAATTAAGCTTTCTCTCTCTCTCCCCTCCTACTGATTTAGCTAAGTAAGTTAATACAGTATCATTCCCACCCCAGAACACACACTGACTTTCTTTCCTTTCTTTTCTTTTTTAACTCTAAATAAGACACCTTCTACATTTAATAAAGTATTTGTCTGCTTAATCTCAACAGGCACTGACTCCTGTTGAGATAGAAGTGCTAAATTAATTAAAAAATGGTAGCTTGTTTTAATTAGCTGCTTTATGCTCTACAAGCAAGGCTAGCAACAGGAAGATATACTTTGAGTCATCTGCTTTTAAATTATCTTAGCCACACCCATAATTAAGCTCTCTCTCCTCTTCCTGATTTACAAAATAAGTTGATACAGTACCCTTCCCTGCACAGAACACACACTGACTTTCTTTCCTTTCTTTTCTTTTTTAACTCTAAATAAGACCTCTTCTACTTCTAATAAAGTGTCTATCTGATTAATCTCAACAGACACTGACTCATGTTGAGACAGAAGTGTTAAATAAATAAAAAATTGGTAACTTCTTTCACTTAGCTGCTTTCTACTCTGCAAGCAAGTCTAGCAACAGAAAGTTGCAATCTGAGTCACCTGCTTTAATATTGTCTAATCCACACCCCCAAATAAGCTCTCTCTCCTAATACTGATTTAGGAAAGTATCTTGATACAGTACCCTTCCCAACACAAAACACACACTGACTTTCTTACTTTTCTTTTTTTAACTCTAAATAAGACCCCTTCTTCTTCTAACAAAGCATCTGTCTCCTTAATCTCAAAAGACACTGACTCCTGTTGAGATATACTGTAAATGTGAAATTAATCAGAAAATGGTAGTTTCTTTTAGTTAGCTGCTTTCTGCTCTACAAGCAAGGATAGCAAAAAGAAGTTGGAAATCTGAGTCACCTGCTTCTATATTGTCTAAGCCACACACCCAAATTAATCTCTCTCTCCACCTACTGATTTAACAAAGAGAGTTTATAAAGTACCTTTCCCATTACAGAACAAACACTGGCTTTCTTACTTTTCTCTTTTTTAACTCTAAATAAGGCCCCTTTCTACTTCTAATAAAGTATCTGTCTGCAGAATCTCAAGAGACACTTACTCCTGTTGAGACAGAAGTGTTAAATTAACAAAAAAAAATGCAGCTTTTTTAGTTAGCTGTTTTCTGCTCTACAAGCAAGGCTAGCAACAGGAAGTTGTAATTTGAGTCACCTGCTTTTATGTTATCTAAACCACACCCCCAATTAAGGTCTCTCTCCTCCTACTGATTTAGCAAAGTAAGTTGATACAGTACCCTTCCAAGCACAGAACACTCACTAACTTTCTTTCTTTTCTTTATTAACTCTTAAATAGGCCTGTTCTACTTCTAATAAAGTGTCTGTCTGCTTAATCTCAAAAGACACTGACTCCATTTGAGATAGAAGTGCTTCTTCTAGTTAGCCGACTTCTGCTCTACAAGCAAGGCTAGCAACAGGAAGTTGTAATATTAGTAACCTGTTTTATATTGTCTAAGCCACACCCCAATTAAGCTCTCTCTCCTCCTACTGATTCAGGAAAGTAAGTTGATACAGTACCCTTCCCAGCATGGAACACACTCTGACTTTCTTTCTTTTCTTTTTTAAATCTACATAAGACCCCTTCCACATTTAATAAAGTGTTTGTCTGCTTAATCTCAAGAGACACTGACTCCTGTTGAGATAGAAGTGATCATTTAATTAGAAAATGGTAGCTTCTTTAAATTGGCTGCTTTCTTCTCTGCAACCAAGGCTAGCAACAGGAAGTTGTAATTTCAGTCACCTGTTTTTATGTTGTCTAAGCCACAAACCAATTAAGCTCTCTCTCCTACTTCTGATTTAGCAAAGTAAGTTGATATAGTACCATTCCCAGCACAGAACACACACTGACTCTCTTTCCTTACTTTTCTTTTTTCTAGAAATAAAACTCCTTCTACTTCTAATAACATATCTGTCTGCTTAATATCAACATACACTGACTCCTGTTGAGAGAGAAGTGTTTAATTAATAAGAAATTGGTGGCTTTTTTTAGTTAGCTGCTTTCTGCTTTACAAGCCAGTCTAGTAACAGGAAATTGCAATTTGAGTCACCTGCTTTTATATTGTCTATGCCACACCCCAATTAAGCTCTCTCTCTCTCCTCCTACTGATTTAGCTAAGTTGATACAGTATCATTCCCAGCACAGAATACACACTGGCTTTCTTTCCTTTCTTTTCCTTTTTCTCCAAATAAAACCCTTTCTACTTCTAATAAAGAATCTGTCTGCTTAATCTCAACAGACACTGACTCCCGTTGAGAGAGAAGTATTTAATTAATAAGAAATTGATAGCTTCTTTTAGTTATCTACTTTCTGCTCTACAAGTAAGGCTAGTAACAAGAAGTTGCACTATGAGTCACCTGCTTTTATATTGTCTATTCCACACCCCCAATTAAGCTCTCTCTCCTACTACTGATTAAGGAAAGTAAGTTGATACAGTACCCTTCCCAGCACAGAACACACACTGACTTTCTTTCTTTTCTTTTTTTAACTCTAAATAAGACCCCTTCTACTTCTACTAAAGTGTCTGTCTCCTTAATCTCAACAGACACTGACTCCAGTTGAGATTGAAGTGTAAAATTAACAAGAAAATTATAGCTTCTTTTAGTTAGCTGCTTTCTGCTCTGCAAACAAGGCTAGCAACAGGAAGTTGTAATTTGAATCACCTACTCTTATCTTATCTAAGCCACACCCCCAAATATGACCTCTCTTCTCCTAATGATTTAGCAAAGTAAGTTGATACTGTACCCTTCCCAGCACAGAACACACACACTAACTTTCTTTCTTTTCTTTATTAACCCTAAATTAGAACTGTTCTACTTCTGATAAAGTTTCTATCTGCTTAATCTCAAGAGACACTGACTCCTGTTGAGATAGAAGTGTTAAATTAACAAGAAAATTGTAGCTTCTTTTAGTTAGCTGCTTTCAGCTCTACAAGCAAGCCTAGCAACAGGAAGTTGTAATCTGAGTCACCTCTTTTCGTTATCTAAACCACACCTCAATTAATCGCCTTCTCCTTCTGCTGATTTAGCAAAGTGTTGATACCATAGCCTTCCCAGGACAGAACACTCACTAATATTCTTTCTTTTCTTTATTAACTCTAAATTGGGCCCGTTCTACTTCTAATAAAGTGTCTGCTTAATCTCAACAGACTCTGACTGCCTTTGAGACCGAAGTGTTAAATTAATAAAAAAAGTTAGCTTCTTCTAGTTAGCTGCCTTCTGTTCTACAACCAAGGCTAGCAACAGGAAGTTGTAATTTCAGTCACCTGCATTTATGTTGTCTAAGCCACAAACCAATTAAGCTCTCTCTCCTACTTCTGATTTAGCAAAGTAAGTTGATATAGTACCATTCCCAGCACAGAACACACACTGACTCTCTTTCCTTACTTTTCTTTTTTCTAGAAATAAAACTCCTTCTACTTCTAATAAAGTATCTGTCTGCTTAATATCAACATACACTGACTCCTGTTGAGAGAGAAGTGTTTAATTAATAAGAAATTGGTGGCTTTTTTTAGTTAGCTGCTTTCTGCTCTACAAGCAAGTCTAGTAACAGGAAATTGCAATTTGAGTCACCTGCTTTTATATTGTCTACGCCACACCCCAATTAAGCTCTCTCTCTCTCCTCCTACTGATTTAGCTAAGTTGATACAGTATCATTCCCAGCACAGAATACACACTGGCTTTCTTTCCTTCCTTTTCCTTTTTCTCCAAATAAAACCCTTTCTATTTCTAATAAAGAATCTGTCTGCTTAATCTCAACAGACACTGACTCCCGTTGAGAGAGAAGTGTTTAATAAGAAATTGATAGCTTCTTTTAGTTATCTACTTTCTGCTCTACAAGCAAGGCTAGTAACAAGAAGTTGCAATATGAGTCACCTGCTTTTATATTGTCTATTCCACACCCCCAATTAAGCTCTCTCTCCTACTACTGATTAAGGAAAGTAAGTTGATACAGTACCTCTTCCCAGCACAGAACACACACTGACTTCTTTCTTTTCTTTTTAACCTAAATAAGACCCCTTCTACTCTACTAAAGTGTCTGTCTCCTTTAATCTCAACAGACACTGACTCCGGTTGAGATTGAAGTGTAAAATTAACAAGAAAATTATTATAGCTTCTTTTAGTTAGCTGCTTTCTGCTCTCATGCAAGGCTAACAACAGGAGATTGTAATTTGAATCACCCTACTCTTACGTTATCTAAGCCACACCTAAATATGACCTCTCTTCTCCTAATGATTTAGCAGTAAGTTGATACTGTACCTTCCAGCACAGAACACACACACTGACCTTTCTTTCTTTCTTTATTAACCCTAAATTAGAACCGTTTCTACTTCTGATAAAGTTTCTATCTGTTTAATCTCAAGAGACACTGACTCTGTTGAGATAGAAGTGTTAAATTAATAAGAAAATTGTAGCTTCTTTTAGTTATTAGCTTTCAGCTCTACAAGCAAGCCTAGCAACAGGAAGTTGTAATCTGAGTCACCTGCTTTTACGTTATCTAAACCACACCCTCAATTAAACGCTCTCTCTCCTTCTGCTGATTTAGCAAAGTAAGTTGATACCTTAGCCTTCCCAGGACAGAACACTCACTAATATTCTTTCTTTTCTTTATTAACTCTAAATTGGGCCTGTTCTACTTCTAATAAAGTGTCTGCTTAATCTCAACAGACTCTGACTGCCTTTGAGACAGAAGTGTTAAATTAATAAGAAAATGTTAACTTCTTCTAGTTAGCTGCTTTCTGCTCTACAAGCAAGGCTAGCAACAGGAAGTTGTAATATGAGTAACCTGTTTTATATTGTCTAAGCCACACCCTAATTAAGCTCTCTCTCCTCCTACTGGTTCAGCAAAGTAAGTTGATATAGTACCTTTCCCAGTACAGAACACACACTGACTTTCTTTCTTTTCTTTTATTTTAATCTCTAAACAAGAACCTTCTACATTTAATAAAAGTGTTTGTCTCTCTAATCTCAACAGACCCTGACCCTGTTGATATAGAAGTGATAATTTAATTACAAAATGGTAGCTCTTTTAATTGGCTGCTTCTGCTCTAGAACCAAGGCTAGCAACAGGAAGTTCTAATTCCACTCACATGCTTTTATATTTCAAAACCATACCCAAGTTAAGCTCTCTCCTCCTACTGATTTAGCAAAGAAAGTTGATACAGTACCGTGTAGCAGCACAGAACACACTGACTTTCTTCCTTTCTTTTCCTTTTTTCTCCAAATAAAACTCCTTTTACTTCTAATAAAGTATCTGTCTCCTTAATCTCATCAGACACTGTCTCCTGTTGAAATAGAGGTGTTAAATTAATCAGAAAATGATAGCTTCTTTTAGTTAGACATTGACTCTCTTTGAGATAGAAATGTTAAACTAATAAGAAAATGGTAGCTTGTTTTAGTTATCTGCATTCTGCTCTGAAAGCAAGGATAGCAACAGGAAGCAGTAATTTGACTCACCAGTTTTATATTGTCTAAGCCACATCCAAATTAAGCTCTATCTCCTCCTACTGATTTAGCAAAGTAAGTTGATACAATACAATTCCAAGCACAGAACACATACTGACTTTCTTTCTTTTCTTTTTTAACTCTAAATAAGACCCCTTCTACATTTAAAAAAGAATTTATCTCCTTAATCTCAACAGACACTGACTCCTGTTGAGATGGAAGTGTTTAATTAAAAAATGGTAGCTTCTTTTAATTAGCTGCTTTCTGCTCTACAAGCAAGGCTAGCAACAGGAAGTTGTAATTTGAGTCATCTACTGTTAAATTCTCTAAGCCACTGCCCCAATTAAACTCTCTCTCCTCCTCCTGATTTAGCAAAGTAAGTTGATACAGTAGCCTTCCCAGCACAGAACTCACACTGACTTTCTTTCCTTTCTTTTCCTTTTTTCCAAATAAAACCCCTTCTACTTCTAATAAAGTATCTGTCTCATTAATCTCAACAGACACAGACTCCAGTTGAGAGAGATGTGTTAAATTAATCAGCAAATGATAGCTTCTTCTAGTTAGCTGCTTTCTGATCTACAAGCAATGCTAGCAACAGAAAGTTGTAATAAGTCTCTATATGTTTTATATTGTCTAAGAAACACCCCAATTAAGCTCTCTCTCTCCTCCTACTGATTCAGCAAAGTAAGTTGATACAGTACCTTTCCCAGCACATAACTCACACTGACTTTATTTACTTTCCTTTCCTTTTTCACTCTAAATAAGACCCCTTCTACTTCTAGTAAAGCATTTGTCTGCTTCATCTCAACAGACTCTCACTCCTGTTGAGATAGAGGTGTTAAATTAATAAGAAAATGGTAGCTTCTTCTGGTTAGCTGCTTCCTCTTTGACAAGCAAGTGTAGCAACAGGAAGTTGTAATTTTAGTCATCTGCTTTTAAATTGTCTAAGTCACAACCCCAATTAAGCTCTCTCTCTCTCCCCTCCTACTGATTTAGCAAAGTAAGTTGATACAGTACCTTTCCCCGCACAGAACACAAAATGATTTTCTTTCCTTTCTTTTCTTCCTTTCCTTTTCTTTTCTTTTTTAACTCCTTCTACTTTTAATAAAGTATCTGTCTGATTAATCTCAGCAGACACTGACCCATGTTGAGAGAGAAGAGGTAAATTAATAAAAAATTGGTAGCTTCTTTGTTAGCTGCTTGTGCTCCCAGGAAGCTGCACTTAAGGCACCTGCTTTTATATTGTCTAATCCACACCTGTAAAGCTGTCTCTTATCAGTGTTGATTTGGGAAAGTAAGTTGATACAGTACCCTTCCAGCACATAACACACACTGACTTTTCTTTCTTTTTTTATAACTCTAAATAAGACCCTTCTACTCTCTAATAGAGCATCTGACCTCTTAACCTCAACAGATACTGATTCCTGTTGAGATAGAAGTATTAAAATAACATGAAAATGGTAGCTTCTTTTAGTTAGCTGCTTTCTGCTGTAAAAGCAAGGCAAGCAACAAGAAGTTGTAATTTGAGTCACCTGCTTCTATATTGTCTAAGCCATAACTCCCCCACTAATCTCTCTCTCCACCGGACTGATTTAGGCAAAATAAGTTTATACAGTATTCCTTCCCAGCACAGAACACACACATGGCTTTCTTTTTTTTTTAATTCTTTATTTTTAACTCTAAATAAGATCCTTTCTACTTCTAATAAAGTATATGTCTATTTAATCTCAACAGACACTGACTCCTCTTGCGATAGAAGTGTTAAATTAACAGGAAAATTGTAGCTTTTTTAGTTAGCTGCTTTCTGCTCTACAAGCAAGCCTAGCAAGAGGAAGTTGTAATTTGAGTCACCTGCTTTTATGTTATCTAAGCTACACCCCAATTAAGGTCTCTCTCTCTCCTCCTACTGATTTAGCAATGTAAGTTGATACAGTACCCTTCCCAGCACAGAATACTTCCCTAACTTTCTTTCTTTTCTTTATTAACTCTAACTTAGGCCCGTTCTACTTCTAATAAAGTGTCTGTCTGCTTAATCACAGAAGACAATGACTCCTATTGAGATAGAAGTGTTAAATTAATAAGAAAATGGTAGCTTCTTTTAGCTAGCTGCTTTCTGCTCTACAAGCAAGGCTATCAACAAGATGTTGTAATTTGAGTCACCTGCTTCTATATTGTCTAAGCCACACTGCAATTACTCTCTCTCTCTCTCCACCTACTGATGTAGCAAAGCAAGTTTACACAGTACCTTTCCCCGCACAGAACACATACTGGCTTTCTTTCTTTTTTTTTATTTCTAAACAAGACCACTTCAACTTCTAATAAAGTATCTGTCTGATTAATCTCAACAGACACTGACTCCTGTTGAGATAGAAGTGTTAAATTAACACAAAAATTGTACCTTTCTTTTAGTTAGCTGCTTTCTGCTCTACAAGCAAGGCTAGCAATAGGAAGTTGTAATTTGAGTCACCTGCTTTTATGTTATCTAAACCACACCACCAATTAAGCTCTCGCTCCTCCTACTGATTTAGCAAAGTGAGTTGATACAGTACCCTTCCCAGCACAGAACAATCACGAATTTTTTTTATTTTCTTTATTAACTCTAAATTAGGCCTGTTCTACTTCTAATAAAGTATCTGTCTGCTTAATCTCAACAGACAGTGACTCTCTTTGAGATAGAAGTGTTAAACAAATAAGAAAATGGTAGCTTCTTCTAGTTAGCTGCCTTCTGCTCTACAAGCAAGGCTAGCAAAAGGAAGTTGTAATATGAGAAACCTGTTTTATATTGTCTAAGCCACACCCAAATTAAGCTCTCTCTCCTCCGACTGATTCAGGAAAGCAAGATGATACAGTTCCCTTCCAAGCACAGAACACACACTGACTTTCTTTCTTTTCTTTTTTAACTCTAAATAAGACCCCTTCTTCATTTGATAAATTATTTGCCTGTTTAATCTCAACAGACACTGACTCCTATTCAGATAGAAGAGGTAATTTAATTGAAAAATGGTAGCTTATTTTAGTTGGCTGCTTTCTGCTCCAGAACCAAGGCTAGCAACAGGAAGTTGTAATTTCAGTCACCTGCTTTTATATTGTCTAAGCCACACCCCAATAAAGCTCTCTCTCTCTCTCCCCTCCTACTGATTTAGCTGAGTAAGTTGATACAGTATCATTCCCAGCACGGAACACACACTGATTTTCTTTACTTTCTTTTCTTTTTTTCTCCAAATAAATCCCCTTCTACTTCTAATAAAGTATCTGTCTGCTTAATCTCAGCTGACACTGACTGCTGTTGAGGGAGAAGTGTTTAATTATTAAGAAATTGGAAGATTCTTTTAGTTATCTGCTTTCTGCTCTAAAACCAAGGCTAGTAACAGGAAGATGCAATTTGAGTCACCTTCTTTTATATTATCTATTCCACACCCCCAATTAAGCTCTCTCTCCTACTACTGATTTATGAAAGTTAGTTAATACAGTACCCTTCCCAGCACAGAACATACACTGACTTTCATTCTTTTTTAAACTCTAAATAAGACCCCTTCTACTTCTAATAAAGTGTCCGTCTCCTTTATGTCAAAGACACTGACTCCAGTTGAGATTGAAGTGTTAAATTAATAAGAAAATGGTAGCTTCTTTTAGTTAGATGCTTTCTGCTCTACATGCAAGTCTATCAACAAGATGTTGCAATTTGAGTCACCTGCCACATCACAATTAATCTCTCTCTCCACCTACTGATTTAGCAAAGTAAGTTAACACAGTACCTTTCCCAGCACAGATCACATAGTGGCTTTCTTTCTTTTCTCTTTTTTTTTAAATCTAAATAAGACCCCTTCAACTTCTAATAAAGTATCTGTCTGATTAATCTCAACAGACACTGACTCCTGTTGAGATAGAAGTGTAAAATTAACAAGAAAATTATGGCTTCTTTTAGTTAGCTGCTTTCTGCTCTACAAGCAAGGCTAGCAACGGGAAGTTGTAATTTGAATCACCTACTCTTATGTTATCTAAGCCACACCCCAAATATGACCTCTCTTCTCCTAATGATTTAGCAAAGTAAGTTGATACTGTACCCTTCCCAGCACAGAACACACACACTAACTTTCTTTTTTTTCTTTATTAACCCTAAATTAGAACTGTTCTACTTCTGATAAAGTTTCTATCTGCTTAATCTCAAGAGACACTGACTCCTGTTGAGATAGAAGTGTTAAATTAACAAGAAAATTGTAGCTTCTTTTAGTTAGCTGCTTTCAGCTCTACAAGCAAGCCTAGCAACAGGAAGTTGTAATCTGAGTCACCTGCTTTTACGTTATCTAAACCACACCCTCAATTAAACGCTCTCTCTCCTTCTGCTGATTTAGCAAAGTAAGTTGATACCTTAGCCTTCCCAGGACAGAACACTCACTAATATTCTTTCTTTTCTTTATTAACTCTAAATTGGGCCTGTTCTACTTCTAATAAAGTGTCTGCTTAATCTCAACAGACTCTGACTGCCTTTGAGACAGAAGTGTTAAATTAATAAGAAAATGTTAACTTCTTCTAGTTAGCTGCCTTCTGTTCTACAAGCAAGGCTAGCAACAGGAAGTTGTAATATGAGTAACCTGTTTTATATTGTCTCAACCACACCCCAATTAAACTCTGTCTCCTCCTACTGATTCAGCAAAATAAGTTGATACAGTACCCTTCCCAGCACAGAACACACACTGACTTTCTTTCTTTTCTCTTTATTTTAACTCTAAACAAGAACCCTTCTACATTTAATAAAGTATTTGTCTCCTTAATCTCAACAGACCCTGACTCCTGTTGATATAGAAGTGATAATTTAATTACAAAATGGTAGCTTCTTTTAATTGGCTGCTTTCTGCTCTAGAACCAAGGCTAGCAACAGGAAGTTCTAATTCCACTCACATGCTTTTATATTTTCAAAACCATACCCAAGTTAAGCTCTCTCTCCTCCTACTGATTTAGCAAAGAAAGTTGATACAGTACCATTTCCAGCACAGAACACACACTGACTTTCTTTCCTTTCTTTTCCTTTTTTCTCCAAATAAAACTCCTTTTACTTCTAATAAAGTATCTGTCTCCTTAATCTCATCAGACACTGTCTCCTGTTGAAATAGAGGTGTTAAATTAATCAGAAAATGATAGCTTCTTTTAGTTAGACATTGACTCTCTTTGAGATAGAAATGTTAAACTAATAAGAAAATGGTAGCTTGTTTTAGTTATCTGCATTCTGCTCTGAAAGCAAGGATAGCAACAGGAAGCAGTAATTTGACTCACCAGTTTTATACTGTCTAAGCCACATCCAAATTAAGCTCTATCTCCTCCTACTGATTTAGCAAAGTAAGTTGATACAATACAATTCCAAGCACAGAACACATACTGACTTTCTTTCTTTTCTTTTTTAACTCTAAATAAGACCCCTTCTACATTTAAAAAAGAATTTATCTCCTTAATCTCAACAGATACTGACTCCTGTTGAGATGGAAGTGTTTAATTAAAAAATGGTAGCTTCTTTTAATTAGCTGCTTTCTGCTCTACAAGCAAGGCTAGCAACAGGAAGTTGTAATTTGAGTCATCTACTGTTAAATTCTCTAAGCCACTGCCCCAATTAAACTCTCTATCCTCCTCCTGATTTAGCAAAGTAAGTTGATACAGTAGCCTTCCCAGCACAGAACTCACACTGACTTTCTTTCCTTTCTTTTCCTTTTTTCCAAATAAAACCCCTTCTACTTCTAATAAAGTATCTGTCTCATTAATCTCAACAGACACAGACTCCAGTTGAGAGAGATGTGTTAAATTAATCAGCAAATGATAGCTTCTTCTAGTTAGCTGCTTTCTGATCTACAAGCAATGCTAGCAACAGAAAGTTGTAATATGTCTCTCATGTTTTATATTGTCTAAGAAACACCCCAATTAAGCTCTCTCTCTCCTCCTACTGATTCAGCAAAGTAAGTTGATACAGTACCTTTCCCAGCACATAACTCACACTGACTTTATTTACTTTCCTTTCCTTTTTCACTCTAAATAAGACCCCTTCTACTTCTAGTAAAGCATTTGTCTGCTTCATCTCAACAGACTCTCACTCCTGTTGAGATAGGGTGTTAAATTAATAAGAAATGGTAGCTTCTTCCGTTAGCTGCTCCTCTTTGACAAGCAAGTGTAGCAACAGGAAGTTGTAATTTAGTCATCTGCTTTTAAATTGTCTAAGTCACAACCCCACTAGTTTCTCTCTCTCCTCCTACTGATTTAGCAAAGTAAGTTGATACAGTACCTTTCCCCGCACAGAACACAAAATGATTTTCTTTCCTTTCTTTTCTTTTTTCCTTTTCTTTTCTTTTTTAACTCCTTCTACTTTTAATAAAGTATCTGTCTGATTAATCTCAGCAGACACTGACCCATGTTGAGAGAGAAGAGGTAAATTAATAAAAAATTGGTAGCTTCTTTTAGTTAGCTGCTTTGTGCTCTACAGGAAGTTGCAATTTAAGTCACCTGCTTTTATATTGTCTAATCCACACCCCTGTAAAGCTGTCTCTCTTACTGCTGATTTAGGAAAGTAAGTTGATACAGTACCCTTCCCAGCACATAACACACACTGACTTTCTTTCTTTTTTTTATAACTCTAAATAAGACCCCTTCTACTTCTAATAGAGCATCTGACTCCTTAACCTCAACAGATACTGATTCCTGTTGAGATAGAAGTATTAAAATAACATGAAAATGGTAGCTTCTTTTAGTTAGCTGCTTTCTGCTGTAAAAGCAAGGCAAGCAACAAGAAGTTGTAATTTGAGTTACCTGCTTCTATATTGTTTAAGCCACACCCCCAATTAATCTCTCTCTCCACCGACTGATTTAGCAAAATAAGTTTATACAGTACCTTTCCCAGCACAGAACACACACTGGCTTTCTTTCTTTTTTTTAATTCTTTATTTTTAACTCTAAATAAGATCCTTTCTACTTCTAATAAAGTATATGTCTATTTAATCTCAACAGACACTGACTCCTCTTGCGATAGAAGTGTTAAATTAACAGGAAAATTGTAGCTTTTTTAGTTAGCTGCTTTCTGCTCTACAAGCAAGCCTAGCAAGAGGAAGTTGTAATTTGAGTCACCTGCTTTTATGTTATCTAAGCTACACCAAGTTGTAATTTGATTCACATGTTTTATATTATCTTAGCCACACCCCATTAAGCTGCTTTCTCCTACTGATTTAGCAAAGTTAGTTGATACAGTACCCTTCTCAGCACAGAACATGAACTGGCTTTCCTTGTTTTCTTTTTTTTTAATCTAAATAAGACCCCTTCTACTTCTAATAAAGTATCGGTCTGCTTAATCTCAACAGACACTAACTACTGTTGAGATAGATGTGTTAAAATAATAAGAAAATGGTGGCTTCTTTTAGTTAGCTTCTTTCTGCTCTGCAAGCAAGGCTAGCAACACAAAGTTGTAATTTGAGTCACATGCTTTTATATTGTCTAAGCCACATCCCCAATTAAGCTTTCTCTCCTCCTACTGATTTAGCAAAGTAAATTGATACAGTACCCTTCTCAGCACAGAACACACACTGACTTTCTTTCCATTATTTTTTTAACTCTAAATAAGACCCCTTGTACTTCTAATGAAGTATCTGTCTGCTTAATCTCAACAGACACTGACTCCTGTTGAGACAGAGGGTGTTAAATTAATAAGAAAATGGAAGCTTCTTTTAGTTAGCTGCTTTCTTCTCTACAAGCAAGGTTAGCAACAGGATGCTATAATTTGAGTTATCTGCTTTTATGTTGTCTAAGCCACACCCCAATTAAGCTCTATTTCCTCCTACTGATTTAACAAAATAAGATGATACAGTATGCTTCCCAGGAAAGAGCACACACTGATTTTATTTCTCTTATTTTTTTCAAACTCTAAATAAGACCCCTTTTACTTCTAATAAAGTATCTGTCTGCTTAATCTCAACAGACACTGACTCCTGTTGAGATAGAAATGCTAAATTAATGAGTCAATTTCTAGCTTCTTTTAGTTAGCTGCTTTCTGCTCTACAAGCAAGTATTGCTGATCAGGAAGTTGTAATGTGAGTCGCCTGCTTTTATATTGTCTAAGCTACACCCTCAATTAGGCTCTCTCTCCCCCTACTGATTTAACAAAGTAAGTTGATACAGTACCCTTCCCAGCACAGAACACACACTGACTTTATTTCTTTTCTTTTGTTAACTCTAAATAAAACCCCTTCTACTGCTAATAAAGTATCTGTCTGCTTAATCTCAACAGACACTGACTCCTGTTGAGATAGAAGTGTTAAATTAATAAGAAAATGGTAGCTTCCTTTAGATAACTGCTTTCTGCTCTAAAAACAAAGCTAGCAACAGGAAGTTGTAATCTGAGTCACCTGCTTTTATATTGTTTAAGCCACACCCCAATTGGTGCTCTTCCTTCTATTGATTTAGCAAAGGTAAGTTGTTACAATTACCCTTCCCAGCACAGAATACACACTGACTTTTCTATTCTTTTTAAACTCCTAACACGACCTCTTTTTGCTTCTAATAGTATTATTCTTCTTAGTCTCAACAGACACTGACTCCTGTCGAGATAGATGTGTTAAATTAATAAAAAGGTAGTGTTTTTGTTAGTTGTTTTTCTTTTCCTTCTACAAGGCTAGCAACAGAAAGTTGTAGTTTGGTTTATGCTTTTATATTGTCTAAGCTACACCTCAATTAAGCTCTCTCTCTCTACTGATTTAGCAAGTAAGTTAATACAGTACTCTTCCCAGCACAGATCATTACACTGACTTTCTTCCTTTTCTTTTTAACTCTAAATAAGGCCCTTCTACTTCTAATAAAGTATCTGTTGCTTAATCTCAACAGACACTGACCCTGTTGAGATAGAAGTGTTAATTAATAGAAAATGGTAGTTTCTTTTAGTTAGCTGCTTTCTGCTCTACAAGCAAGGCTGGCAACAGGAAGTTGTAATTTGAGTTACCTGCTTTTATATTGACTAAGACACACCCCCGATTAAGCTTTCTCTCTCCTCCTACTGATTTAGCAAAATAAGTTGATACAGTATGCTTCCCAGTACACAACACACCCTGACTTTCTTTCTCTTTTTTACTCTTAGTAAGACCCCTTCTACTTCTAATAAAGTATCTGTCTGCTTAATCTCAACAGACACTGATTCCTGTTGAGATAGCAGTGTTAAATTAATTAAAAAATGGTAGCTACTTTTAGTTAATTGCTTTCTGCTCTACAAGCAAGGCTAGCAACAGGAAGTTGTAATTTGAGTCACCTGTTTTATATTGTCTAAACCATACCACAATTAAGCTCTCTTTCCTCCTAATGATTTAGCAAATTAAGTTGATACAGTACCCTTCACAGTGCAGAACACACACTGGCTTTCTTTCTTTTCTTTTTTTTAACTCTAAAGAAGACCCCTTCTACTTCTAAAAAGGTATCTGTCGCTTAATCTCAACAGACACTGACTCCTGTTGAGATAGAAGTGTTAAACTAATAAGAACATGGTAGCTTCTTTTAGTTAGCTGCTTTCTGCTCTACAAGCAAGGCTAGCAACAGGAAGCTGTAATTTGAATCACCTGCTTTTATATTGTCTATGCCACCCCCCCAATTAAGCATTCTCTGCTCCTACTGATTTAGCAAAGTAAGTTGATACAGTATGCTTCCCAGTACACAACACACCCTGACTTTCTTTCTCTTTTTTACTCTTAGTAAGACCCCTTCTACCTCTAATAAAGTATATGTTCGCTTAATCTCAACAGACACTGATTCCTTGAGATAGCAGTGTTAAATTATTTAAAAATGATAGTTTTTTTAGTTAATTGCTTTCTGCTCTACAAGCAAGGCTAGCAACAGGAAGTTGTAATTTGAGTCACCTGCTTTATTGTTCTGTCTATACCCCAATTAAGTTTCTTCTCCTACTGATTTAGCAAGTAAGTTGATACAGTACCCTTCCCAGCACAGAACACACACCGACTTTCTTTTCTTTTTAACTCAATAAGACCCTTCTACTTGTATTAGCATCTGTCTGCTTCGACTGTCAGACAATGACTTTTTGAGATAAGTGTTAAATTATCAAGAAAATGGTAGCTTTTTTTGTTAGCTGCTTTTCTGCTCTACAAGCAAGCGCCAGCAAACAGGGCCCCTCCAAGTAAATTTAAAAAAAGAAGAAAGACAATGTCAACAATGTTTTTTTCTTTTTAATACCTATGATAGATAAATAGGTCCTCCATTAATTCTGTTGTGGTGTATTTAAGATTGCCTAGATTGTGCTTAGATGGCTCCCACCTTCCAAACAGATAGTGCTGAGGTTAGCCCCAAAACAGGCATACTTTTTAAATTAATGACGCTTTTTTTCTTTACATTTTTACTTTGTTGTTTTCTCTGAGGAGTGACTGACTGCCCAGCTTTGATTCAGTTACATCAATCAGTATTACGCCTGATATCAGCTGCTGTAGTGGACTAGTTGGGTATTGTTTCTTTTGTTTTCACCTCTCCCTCCTCAGATAAACAAACCTTTTTTATTTTTGTCTCCTCTTCATTTATGTTCGAGTAGCCCTTGATGACTGAGCATGTACCTTAGTGGGCACCATACAAGTCATTTCCTGGTTTATAGTTTTCATACTGTAATGCCTTTGCTACTGCTGTTCATTTTTTCATTTTCCTTTCTCTAACTATTGTGACACCTCAATATTAGGGGCTGTACTGCTATGGAGGCATGGGTCTCTGGTTTGTTGCTAGTACATGGGATGCTACATCTCTGTGGATCACATCTCCTCTGTGGAGATTATGAATGGACTGAATATTAGGCGGCTGCTTGAGGAGATTGTGAATGGCTCTTTTTGTGAACCATGGGAGCAGAGGTCAGAGTTTTTCACAAAAATGTTTCTGTGTGCTGTATTTGAGTAATGTTGCAGAGTGAGTGCAGGGGAACTGTAGGTCATCCACAATCTACAGGATGGAGTTCTGGTGGGCTCCACCTCAGACAGAGACAGACTTGAGCACTGGATTTCTATTGTTATCTGCCATGTTTGCTTGGAAGAGGTGCCAGTTGGCACAATATGCCCTGATAAGGACATCACCAGGCACCTCTCAGCCAATCAGGACAGAGAATTCTTTCAGGCCCATTTTACAATGCAGAGTACAACAAACTGCTCATCATCACCAACAAAGATATGATTTGTGAAACTGCATATTTTCAGAATGCAAAATTATATACTTATGGTAAAAAGAAAACCATGACTGGGATGTCAACATACCAGGGTACACAATCTACAAAAGGGACTGGAGTGTAGACGAGGATGAGGAGGAGTAGCTCTCTACATAAGGGAAGTGATAAGAGCAATGGAACTAAAGGATAAACAGGGAGGAGAAGAAGCACTGAGGGTCACCCTGGAGACCAGAAATGGCACCACAGTCCGCACAGGAGTTGTATACAGACCCCCATCTCAGGGGGAAGAAATGGACAAGGAAATGATAGAAAGCATCCTTAGAATGGCATAAAAAAGGGAGATAATGCTGATGGGGGACCTGAATATGCCAGATGTTAACTGGAGCACCTTTGCTGTAGCCACATCCAAGAGCAGTGTCATTTTTGATGCACCTATTGTTGGAACCCACTCAGTAGGGATCAATCTTAGACCTGGTACTCTAAAACAGGGATAGAGAGAGAGAGGAACTCAGATCTAGAAGTTGATAACCATCTGGGAACAAGAGACCGCCTAACACTGTGGTTCATGATAAACACAGCCGCAGTGTCAAGCCATACAAAAGTGAGGGTACTGGACTTTAGGAGGCCTGACTTTGTCAAAATGGGAGAGCACCTCAGAAAAGCACTAGCAAACAAGCAAGAAGGAGTGGTGGAGGAATAATGGGAAACATCAAAACTGCCATCACAGAGGCAATGAGCCTTTGCATGAAGGAAATAAACAAATCAAAATGATAGAAAAAAATGCCATGATTCTCAAAACAGGTAGTGGGGAAGGTTAGGGAGAAAATGATAGCATTCAGGAAGTATAAGGAAACACAGAAGGAGTAGGACAGAGAATAGTACCAGTTAAAACTGAAGGAAGTGGGGAAGGCAGTCAGAATAGCAAAGGCCCAAACTGAGGAAACATTGCCAACTCAGTTAGAAGGGGATAAAACTATTTATACTGCATGCACATTGGGGAGTGAAGAAAGACCAGGGAGGATAGTGAGGCTTAATAAAGGGGATGGTGGGTGGGCACAGAGAGACAGTGAAAAAGCAGGGATACTGAATGAATACTTCTGCTCAGTATTCACAAAAGAAGAGGAGGAGGAGGTACCTAATCCAATCAACAGAAGCACTCTGGATAGGAGGATTGATACCAGTCCTTTCACAGAAGAAAAGGTTCTGAAAGAACTCCTAAAACTGAAGGAGGACAAAGCAATGGGGCTTGATGGGATTCACCCTAGAATTCTAAAAGAACTAAGGGTGAGAACTAGTGACACCACTGACTACCCTTTTCAACAAATCATGGGAGGATGGTGTGGTACCTAAGGACAGGAGGAGGCTAGATATGATTTCCATTCACAAAAGTGGGAACAAAGCAGAGGCAGGAAACTACAGACCTGTTAGCTTGACCTCAGTGGTAGGGAAAATGATGGAATCACTTCTGAAAGAATGAATTGTTGAGTAACTAGAGGTCAGCAGGGCACAGGACCCAAGACAGCATGGGTTCACAGTGGAAGGTCATATCAGATGAATCTAATAAGTTTCTTTGACTGGGTGACCAAAGTAGTAGACCAGGGAGGGGGTGTGGAGATGGCCTACCTAGACTTTACCAAGGCATTTGACACAGTCCCACACAAAAGATTAATAAACAAATTAGCCAGTCCGGGGGTAGGTCCCAGGGTGGTAGCCTGGGTAAAAAATTGGCTGGACAAAAGGACACAGAGGGCATTAGTAAACAGAGTCCACTCTGAAGAAAAGGGGGCTACCAGCAGGGTACTGCAGGGTTCAGTACTGAGTACAATCCTTTTTAATGTCTTTATAAGTGACATTGCAGAGGGACTGGAGGAAAAATATGCCTCTTTGCAAATGACACAAAGATCTGCAACAGGGTTGATACACGAGGGGTGTGGAAAGGATGAGAAGGGACTTGGCAAGGTTGGAGAATGGTCAAAGTATGGCAGTTTAGATTCAATGTAGAAGGTCAATGTAATGTACCTGGGAATCAAAACCCAGGGACAGAGTACACAATGGGGGAGGAGGTATTAACAACAACAAAAATGAAAAGGGACCTGGGGGTAGTCATATCAGAAACCTAAAGGTAAGCAAGCAATGTGAGAAGGCAGTAAGGATGGCTGGAGGGATAATGGGACGTATGTGGAGAAGCATCACCAGTAGAAAACAGGAAGTTGTTATCCCTCTGTACAGACAGTTGGTGAGACCCCATCTGGAGTACTGTGTGCAGTTCTGGAGACCCCATCTCCGCAAGAACATACAGTAGACAGGATGAAGGCAGTCCAGAGGGAGGCAATTAAAATGGTGCAGGGTCTGCAACAGAAGCCATACAGAGAGAGAGAGACTAAAGGAGCTTAATATGTATACCCTTGAAGAAGGGAGGGGGGGCATGATTGAAACATGCAAGTACCTCAAGGGAATCAACAAAGTCCAAGAGGGTAGCATCTTTCAGAAAAAAAGATGTGCAAGAACAAAGAGACACAATTTGAAGATAAAAAGGAGGAATGGCTCAGGGGCAATGTGTGGAAGTATTTTTTTCACAGAGAGGGTGGTGAATGCATGGAATGGCCTTACTTAGGAGGTAGTGGGGTCAAAAACACTGGGGAAGTTCAAGAATGCATGGGGCAGACATAAGGCAATTCTGGTGGTGGTAGGAAGAAGTAGGCTGTTGGTTAACTAGAATCTGCAGCTTATCCAATAGGTAGGGAAATGGGCAGACTAGGTGGGCCAAGCAGTCCTTATCTGCCATCAAAGTCTATGTTTCTATGTTAAAAGTATTTATAAAAATGTATGAAACTGAGCATAAATTGTGCACATGTGATGAAAATTACACAAACTGGAATTTTCTCCTTACAACCGGCTCAATTCATTATCCTGCATGTGTGTGGAACACAATATGTACTAGATGGACAATCTATTGGAAGACCAGTGCCTGATCAGCTCAGCTCCTGTCCCTACAAAAAACTCTGCACTCATTGATGGAGTGGCTAGAGGCTGAGGATGTTTTCCGCGGCAGATTAAATCATGGGCATGCCAGCCTGGCTGTAGACTGGGCGCTCACTATTGTAAGCACGTAGACATGAGACCCTGTAGATAAAATTATCATTTGGATTTAAATTATCTCCCAGTAGAGTTTCAATGGATCTCTACCGTGGACTTCAGAATTTATTCTCTCAAACTGCTAGAAATGCTAAAAAAGCTTATTTCAGGGATCGCTTTGAAGATAGCTGGGCAGATCCAAAGAAGTTTTGGAATAACGTAAATTCTTTACTTTCTCCTAAATCAAAATCTGACATCCAGAAATTAAGTGTTGACAACAAAGAAACTGGTGACTTGTCCGAAATTGTTAAATTGTTGAATTCTAAATTTTCAGATCTTTCTAAGTTTAGGACTTTTTTCTTCAGGCTGGTAATACTAAATCTTTTTCCTCTGTTCCTTCGGTAGATGGACCCAGGTTTTTGTTTAAGGAAGTAACATCAAATGAAGTTTTTCATCTTCTGCAGTCTCTCCCAAATAAAGGGACTGACTGTGAGGAAGAGTTGAATGCCCGCTTCTTAAAATTGGCTATCCCTTTATTACAGATCCCCTTTGATATATTTTTAATATGTCATTGGCTACAGGTGTTTTTCCCCTGTCCTGGAAGAAAGCTAAGGTGGTTCCAATTCCAAAAAAGAGTTGTGCTACTTCCATGGATGATTATAGGCCAATATCAATACTGAATCCCCTTAGCAAATTACTTGAGCATTTAGTGGCTAAGTAAATTGATGACTATTTGGTTACCCATGATTTGTTGTCAAGGCAACAACATGGGGTCTGTAAGCACTTTGGTACAGGCACAGCCTTGGTTGGGTTCACAAACACCGTCCTACATGGTTTTGAGAAGGGTTTGATGACCGGGGTAGTGTTCGTGGACCTAACCAAGGCTTTTGATTTGATTGATTATGGTTTGGTCTGTACAAAATTGAAAGATATGGGGTTTTCTGATGTCGCTGTTTATTGGTTCTATGATTATCTGAGAAACAGCTGTAAATTTCTTCAAGTAGGTTCTGTGGTTTCTGATGTCTTGCCAATTAATTGTGGTGTGCCTCAGGGGTCCACTTTGGGACCCCTGTTATTTTCTATTTTTATTAATCAGCTTACTGGAGTTTGTAAGTTTAGTGAATCAGTGCTTTAGGCAGATGATCTTGTAATTTGTGCTCAGTCAAATTCTGTACCTGAACTTTCTTGTTCCCTAGAAAAGGATTTTGGTGCCATCTGTTCTTGGCTTACTTTAAATGCTATGGTTTTGAACTCAGCTAAAACAAAAGTTATGCTATTTGGCATGCAATTTATGTTGGTGAACACCCCAGAACTGAGGATATCTAATTTTTGGGGTGGTCTGCTTGAACAAGTGTCTCAATTTAAGGATTTGGGCACACTATTGGATCCCAGTTTGACCTTTTCACCTCAAATTCAGTCAATGGTTAAGAAAGTAAATCAAAGAATAGGGGTGTTATATAAATTGAAGTCATTCGTCTCACAAGCAACTAGATTGGCAATTGCCATTGGTCCTCTTCTTCCATATTTTGATTACAGTTCTTGTTTATATTATAATATAGGTACAAAAGAAATGCAAGCACTAACTGTGGCCTACAATAATATTTGTAGATTTATTTTAGGAACCCTCAATAGTACACATCGGTGTAATCTTTACTCTCTGTTGGGGTGGTTTTCCCCTAGTTGCAGAATAGAATATTTTCTTGGCTGTCTGATGTGTAAATGTTTTTACTTTGGCTCCCTTTTTCCTCTTTCTGATCTTGTTGTAATGAGAGAATTGCTTCCCAGCCTGAGGTCAGCTGATGGCCCACTATATTTTGTCCCCAGGTCTCTGCTTAGATTAAGTTCTAGAGTTTTTCAATAAAATCAACAAAGAAGTGTGCATTGGGCTGCGGTGCACTAAAACTACATGTACATCAAAGAGAGAAAGTTTTAGGCACACACTAACCTCATGAAAGGGATGCAGACTTCAAGATGAAAGTACAAAAAATTTTTATTTTAAAGTCAAACCATTAAAAAACAATGCCACTAAAGTGTTTTCAACAGCAGCACCATTGTATTGGAATCCACTTCCACTTGATGTTAGGATTGCTCCCTCTGTTTTAACTTTTAAACAAAGGTTAAAAAGTTATTTATTACATAAATCTGTTTGTAACTGCAATTTGTAACTTGTATTTTTTGGTTTTGTATTGCTGCTGATTGTATCTGTGTATTTTTTGTATGTTTTTTTGTCCGGGTTTGGCCTGAAAAGGGGCCTTTGGTCCAGTGCCTTTAACCTTTACCAAAGAATAAATGAAATGAAAAAATCTAACGGCAGAGGCCAATAAATAAGCAATAAGGCATTGCAGGGAGTGCGTTGTACTGGGATAATAGCATGTCTCTGATGGGTTGAAGCACAACACCGAAGAGGGAGTGTTTTACCACCAACAAAGTGCTGTTATCCCAGCACAACGCATACCCTGGACTGCCTTATAGCAATTATGAAATGGGTAATTTAGCTTAAATTATTAAACTAATTAAAAAAAATCTTTGTTTTTCTACAATAACATTTGTGATAAAAGGAAAAGAAAACTAAATAAAAAATAGCAACTTTTAAGGTGTTGCTGTGTTATAAGTCGGGCAGCAGGTGGTGCCCAGTAATAGCAGCTTTGAGATATTGGCTGTGCATTGGTCTGAGTGGGAGGTGTCTGATTTTCTGCTCTACAAGCAAAGCTAGAAACAGGAAGTTGTAATTTGAGTCACCTGCTTTTATATTGTCTAAGCCACACCCCAATTAAGCTCTCTTTCCTCCTAATGATTTAGCAAAGTAAGTTGATAAAGTACCCTTCCCAGCACAGATCACAAACTGACTTTCGTTATTTTCTTTTTTTTAAACTCTAAATAAGACCCCTTTTACTTCTAATAAAGTATTGGTCTGCTTAATCTCAACAGACACTGACTCCTGTTGAGATAGAAGTGTTAAATTAATAAAAAACTGGTTGCTACTTTTAGTTAGCTGCTTTCTGCTCTACAAGCAAGGCTGGGAACAGGAAGTTGTAATTTGAGTCACCTGCTTTTAAATTGTTTAAGCCACACCCCAATTAAGCTGTCTTTCCTCCTACTGATTTAGTAAAGTAAGTTGATACAGTACCCTTCCCAGCACAGAATACACACTGACTTTCGTTCTTTTCTTTTTTTAAACTCTAAATAAGAACCCCTTTACTTCTAATAAAGTATATGTCTGCTTAATCTCAACAGACACTGACTCCTGTCAAGATAGATGTGTTAAATTAATAAAAAAATTGTAGCTTCTTTTAGTTACCTGCTTTCTTCTCTACAGGCAAGGCTAGCAACAAAAGGTTGTATTTTGAGTCACTTGCTTTTATATTGTCTAAGCCACACGCTGCAAATAAGTTCTCTCTCCTCCTATTTAAGGTTTTGCGGTGATCGGCTTGAGGAAGCAAACAACTCTGTTACCTGGTCTGACTTTGGTAGGCCAGAGCTCATTGATACTGTGAGGATTGTCCAGATTGTACGACCAACCAGCTGTACTTTGGATCTGGGCCCTACGTCACTATTATTAAGTTGTGTAGATGCAATCTGTCTGATCCTAGCTGAAATTGTCTGGAAATCTTTGGAGCTTGGGGTCTTTCCTGACCCCCTAAAGCAGGCGGTCGTTCGACCACTCCTAAAAAAGCCTTCATTGAATCCAGACTGCTTAGCTAACTACAGACCTATCTCTAACCTGCCCTTTGTGGGTAAGGTTATTGAAAAGGTGATTGCACTACAACTGGATGACCATCTTATAAATCACAATGTCTATGATACTCTTCAATCGGGAGATTTAGGAAAAGACACAGCACTGAGACCGCCCTTGTCCAGGTTTTAAATGATCTCCTGATTGCGAGAGAGTGAAAGGCTTGTACTATTCTAGTCATTCTTGATCTCTCTGCAGCATTTGATATTGTGTACCATGGTGTGCTTTTGGAGCACCTGCGGCTTTATTGTGGACTAACTGGTACAGTTCTGCATTGGTTTCGATCCTTCCTCATGGGTCGGAGGCAGAGGGTGGTCACTGGAATTTATTTCTCTAATGTCATCTCCCTATTCTGTGGGGTGCTGCAGGGCTCCATTTTGGCACCCATGTTGTTCGTCGTATATATGCTTCCATTGGGAGACATTATTAGGTGATACGTTCTGGGTTTTCATTACTATGCAGATGACACCCAGTTCTATCTGTCCTTTAATCTTGGACTGGAAGATGCAATCTCTATGCTTAACAACCGTCTATCCGAAATGAAAGATTGGATGAGTACCAGCTGGCTGAGGTTAAACCCGGATAAGACTGAGATGCTGGTTGTGGACCCTGGTCACCTTGAGGTGGGTTGTAGGGCTGGGATTCCATCAAGCATATGGCTTGATGGTGTCCAACTCTCAACCTCAGACCAAGTACGTAATCTGGGCACTATTACAGACGACGGACTGACCCTAAAATCTCAGGTGTCGGCCATTGTCAAATCCCCATTTTACCATCTTAGGAATATTGCTCAGGTGAAACACCTGGTTTCTCTGGCTGACCTTCCTACCTTGGTCCATGCCTTTGTGACCTCTCACCTTCATTACTGCAATGCCTTGTACCTAGGGCTACCAGGGGTTGATATCCGCCGTTTGCAGCTGGTGCAGAATGCAGCGGCCAGGCTTTTGACTGGGACATCTAGAAATAGTCATATTATGCCTGTGCTGTGTGGACTGCACTGGCTGCTGGTTCAGTGGCAGATCACCTTTAAGGTTGGGTTACTGACCTATAAAGTCCTACACAAACAAGGATTGCGGTATCTGCAAGATCCTCTTACTCCCTACTGTCCCTCTTGCTGACTCCGATCCACCGACAAAGGATTGCTAGAGATTCCCAGGGTTTGTTTAAAGACATCTGGGGCACGTGCATTTTCTTACGCTGCCCCCACCCTGTGGAATTCTCTACCTCGCCAGATACGACGTTGTCTGACCGTCGAAAGTTTTAAATCTGAACTAAAAAACACTTTTGTTTTTAAAAGTGTTTAAAGAGTGATTTTATTATTAATATTTTGTTTATTATTTAATGCTATTACTGAACAGTGCTTTGGTTTTTGAAAAGCGCTTACAAATAAACTTTTGCTTACTTACTTACTATTGATTTAGCAAAGTAAGTTGATACAGTACCCTTCCCGGCACAGAACACACACTGACTTTCTTCCTGTTCTTTTTTTAACTCTAAATGAGACCCCTTCTACTTCTAATAAAGTATTGGTCTGCTTAATCTCAACAGACACTGACTCCTGTTGAGATAGAAGTGTTAAATTAATTAAAAAATGGTAGCTTCTTTTAGTGAGCTGCTTCCTGATCTACAAGCAAGGCTAACAACAGGAAATTGTAATTTGAGTCACCTGCTTTTATATTGTCTAAGCCACACCCCCAATTAAGCTCTCTCTCCTCCTACTCATTTAGGAAAGTAAGTTGATACAGTACCCTTCCCAGCATAGAACACACACTGGTTTTCTTTCTTTTCTATTTTTTTAATTTAAATAAGACCCCTTGTACTTCTAATGAAGTATCTGTCTGCTTAATCTCAACAGACACTGACTCCTGTTGAGACAGAGGGTGTTAAATTAATAAGAAAATGATAGCTTCTTTTAGTTAGCTGTTTTATGCTCAATAAGCAAAGCAAGCAACACAAGGTTGTAATTTGAGTCACATGTTTTTATATTATCTAAGCCACACCCCCAATTAAGCTTTCTTTCCTCCTACTGATCTAGCAAAGTTAGTTGATATAGTACCCTTCTCAGCACAGAACATGAACTGGCTTTCCTTGTTTTCTTTTTTTAAAATCTAAATAAGACCCCTTCTACTTCTAATAAAGTATCTGTCTGCTTAATCTCAACAGACACTAACTACTGTTGAGATAGAAGTGTTAAAATAATAAGAAAATGGTGGCTTCTTTTAGTTAGTCGCTTACTGCTCTGCAAGCAAGGCTAGCAACACAAAGTTGTAATTTGAGTCACATGCTTTTATATTGTCAAAGCCACATCCCCAATTAAGCTTTCTCTCCTCCTACTGATTTAGCAAAGTAAATTGATACAGTACCCTTCCCAGAACAGAACACACACTGACTTTCTTTCCATTATTTATTAACTCTAAATAAGACCCCTTGTACTTCTAATGAAGTATCTGTCTGCTTAATCTCAACAGACACTGACTCCTGTTGAGACAGAGGGTGTTAAATTAATAAGAAAATGGTAGCTTCTTTTAGTTAGCTGCTTTCTGCTCTACAAGCAAGGGTAGCAACAGGAAGCTATAATTTGAGTTATCTGCTTTTATATTGTCTAAGCCACACCCCCAATTAAGCTCTTTTCCTCCTACTGATTTAACAAAATAAGATGATACAGTATGCTTCCCAGGAAAGAGCACACACTGACTTTATTTCTCTTCTTTTTCTTCTAACTCTAAATAATACCCCTTTTACTTCTAATAAAGTATCTGTCTGCTTAATCTCAACAGACACTGACTCCTGTTGAGATAGATGTGCTAAATTAAAAAGAAAATTCAAGCTTCTTTTAGTTAGCTGCTTTCTGCTGTACAAGCAAGGCTAGCAACAGGAAGTTGTAATGTGAGTCGCCTGCTTTTATATTGTCTAAGCTACACCCTCAATTAAGCTCTCTCTCCTCCTACTGATTTAACAAAGAAAGTTGATACAGTACCCTTCACAGCACAGAACACACACTGACTTTATTTCTTTTCTTTTTTTAACTTTAAATAAAACCCCTTCTACTTCTAATAAAGTATCTGTCTGCTTAATCTCAACAGACACTGACTCCTGTTGAGATAGAAGTGTTAAATTAATAAGAAAATGGTAGCTTCTTTTAGATAACTGCTTTCTGCTCTAAAAACAAAGCTACCAACAGGAAGTTGTAATTTGAGTCAGCTGCTTTTATATTGTTTAAGCCACACCCCAATTAAGCGCTCTTTCCTTCTATTGATTTAGCAAAGTAAGTTTATACAGTACCCTTCCCAGCCCAGAATACACACTGATTTCTTTCTATTCTTTTTTTAAACTCTAAATACGACCCCTTTTACTTCTAATAAAGTATCTGTCTGCTTAATCTCAACAGACACTGACTCCTGTCGAGATAGATGTGTTAAATTAATAAAAAATGGTAGCTTCTTTTAGTTAGCTGCTTTCTGCTCTAGAAGCAAGGCTAGCAACAGGAAGTTGTAGTTTGACCCAAATGCTTTTATATTGTCTAAGCTACACCCTCAATTAAGCTCTCTCTCATACTGATTTAGCAAAGTAAGTTAATACAGTACCCTTCCCAGCACAGAACACACACTGACTTTCTTTCTTTTCTTTTTTTAACTCTAAATAAAACCCCTTCTACTTCTAATAAAGTATCTGTATGCTTAATCTCAACAGACACTGACTCCTGCTGAGATAGAAGTATTAAATTAATCATAAAATGGTAGCTTCTTTTAGTTAGCTGCTTTCTGCTCTACAAGCAAGGCTGGCAACAGGAAGTTGTAATTTGAGTCACCTGCTTTTATATTGACTAAGACACACCCCAAATTAAGCTCTCTCTCTCCTCCTACTGATTTAGCAAAATAAGTTGATACAGTATGCTTCCCAGTACACAACACACCCTGACTTTCTTTCTTTTTTACTCTGAGTAAGACCCCTTCTACTTCTAATAAAGTATCTGTCTGCTTAATCTCAACAGACACTGATTCCTGTTGAGATAGCAGTGTTAAATTAATTAAAAAATGGTAGCTTCTTTTAGTTAATTGCTTTCTGCTCTACAAGCAAGGCTAGCAACAGGAAGTTGTAATTTGAGTCACCTGTTTTATATTGTCTAAGCCATACCACAATTAATCTCTCTTTCCTCCTAATGATTTAGCAAATTAAGTTGATTCAGTACCCTTCACAGCACAGAACACACACTGGCTTTCTTTCTTTTCTTTTTTTTTAACTCTAAAGAAGACCCATTCTACTTCTAAAAAGGCATCTGTCTGCTTAATCTCAACAGACACTGACTCCTGTTGAGATAGAAGTGTTAAACTAATAAGAAAATGGTAGCTTCTTTTAGTTAGCTGCTTTCTGCTCTACAAGAAAGGCTAGCAACAGGAAGCTGTAATTTGAATCACCTGCTTTTATATTGTCTATGCCACCCCCCAATTAAGCCTTCTCTGCTCCTACTGATTAAACAAAGTAAGTTGATACAGTACCCTTCCCAGCACAGAACACACACTTTCTTTCTTTTCTTTTTTTATCTCTAAATAAGACCCCTTCTACTTTTAATAAAGTATCTGTCTGCTTAATCTCAACAGACAATAACTCCTGTTGAGATAGAAGCATTAAATTAATAAAAAAAAATGGCAGCTTCTTTTAGTTACAGTAGATGCTTTCTGCTCTACAAGCAAGGCTAGCAACAGGAAGTTGTAATTTTGAGTCACCTGCTTTTATATTATCTAAGCCATACCCCCAATTAAGCTCTCTCTCTCCTCCTACTGATTTAGCAAAGTAAGTTGATACAGTACCCTTCCCAGCACAGAACACACACTGACTTTCTTTCTTTTCTTTTTTAACTCTAAATAAGACCCTTCTACTTGTAATAAAGTATCTGTCTGCTTAATCTCAACAGACACTGACTCCTTTTGAGATAGAAGTGTTAAATTAATAAGAAAATGGTAGCTTCTTTTAGTTAGCTGCTTTCTGCTCTACAAGCAAGGCCAGCAACAGGGCCCCTCCAAGTAAATTTAAAAAAAAAGAAGAAAGACAATGTCAACAATTTTTTTTTTCTTTTTAATACTGGTGATAGATAAATAGGTCCTACATTAATCTATTGTGGTGTATTTAAGATTGCCTAGATTATAAGTAGATGGCTCCCCTCCTTCCAAAACAGATAGTGCTGAGGTTAGCGCCCCCCCAAAACAGGCATACTTTTTAAATTAATAACGTTTGTTTTCTTTACATTTTTTACTTTGTTGTTTTCTCTGAGGAGTGACTGACTGCCCAGTGAGATTCAGTTACATCAATCAGGAGCACGTCTGATATCAGCTGCTGTAGTAGACTAGTCAGGGTAATGTTTCTTGCATCTTCTACTTCCTCCCCCCAAGATAAACAAATCTTTTTTTTTTATCTTTGTCTCCTCTTCATTTATGCTGAGTAGCCCACTTGATGACTGAGCATGTACCTTAGTGGGCACCATACAGAGTCATTTCCTGGTTTATAGTTTTCATACTGTAATGTGTACTCTGTGCTACTGCTGTTCATTTTTTCATTTTGCTTTCTCTAACTATTATGACACCTCAATATTGGGGCTGTACTGCTATGGTGGAGGCATGGGTCTCTGGTTTTGTTGCTAGTACATGGGGATGCTCCATCTCTGTGGATCACAGCTGGCTCTCTGTGGAGATTGTGAATGGACTGTGGATATTGGGCGGCTGCTTGAGGAGATTGTGAATGGCTCTTTTGTGAACTAATGGGAGCAGAGGTCAGAGTTTTTCACAAAAAATGTTTCTGTGTGCTGTATTTGAGTAATGTTGCAGAGTGAGGCAGGGGAACTGTAGGTCAGCCACAATCTACAGGATGGAGTTCTGGTGGGCTCCACCTCAGACAGGACAGACTTGAGCACTGTGATTTCTATTGTTATCTGCCCTGCTTGCTGAAGAGGTGCCAGTTGGCACAATATGCCCTGATAAGGACACGGCCACAGGCACCTCTCAGCCAATCGGGACACAGAATTCTTCAGGCCCATTTTACAATGCGAAGCACAACAAACTGCTCATTATCACCAACAAAGATATGATTTGTGAAACTGCATATTTTCAGAATGCAAAATTATATACTTATGGTAAAAAGAAAACCATGACTGGGATGTCAACATACCAGGGTACGCAATCTACAGAAGGGACAGGAGTGTAGACGAGGACGAGGAGGAGTAGCTCTCTACATAAGGGAAGTGATAAAAGCAATGGAACTAAAGGATAAACAGGGAGGAGAAGAGGCACTGTGGGTCACCCTGGAGACCAGAAATGGCACCACAGTCTGCACAGGAGTTGTATATAGTCCCCCATCTCAGGGGGAAGACATTGACAAGGAAATGATAGAAAGCATCCTTAGAATGGCATAAAAAAGGGAGATATTGCTGATGGGGGACCTGAATATGCCAGATGTTAACTGGAGCACCTTTGCTGCAGCCACATCCAAGAGCAGTGTCATTCTTGATGCACCTATTGTTGGAACCCACTCAGGAGGGATCAATCTTAGACCTGGTACTCTAAAACAGGGCTAGAGAGAGAGAGAGGAACTCAGATCTTGAAGTTGGTAACCATCTGGGAACAAGAGACCGCCTAACACTGTGGTTCATGTTAAACACAGCCACAGAGTCAAGCCATACAAAAGTGAGGGTACTGGACTTTAGGAGGCCTGACTTTGTCAAAATGGGAGAGAGCCTCAGAAAAGCACTAGCAAACAAGCAAGAAGGAGTGGTGGAGGAACAATGGGAAACATCAAAACTGCCATCACAGAGGCAACAAGCCTTTGCATGAAGGAAATAAACAAATCAAAATGATAGAAAAAATGCCATAGTTCTCAAAACAGGTAGTGGGGAAGGTTAGGGAGAAAAGAAAGCATTCAGGAAGTATAAGGAAACACAGAAGGAGTAGGACAGAGAATAGTACCAGTTAAAACTGAAGGAAGTGGGGAAGGCAGTCAGAATAGCAAAGGCCCAAACTGAGGAAAACATTGCCAACTCAGTTAAGAAGGGGGATAAAACTATTTATACTGCATGTACATTAGGGAGTGAAGAAAGACCAAGGGAGGGATAGTGAGGCTTAATAAAGGGGATGGTGGGTGGGCACAGAGAGACAGTGAAAAAGCATGGATACTGAACGAATACTTCTGCTCAGTATTCACAAAAGAAGAGGAGGAGGAGGTACCTAATCCAATCAACAGAAGCACTCTGGATAGGAGGATTGATACCAGTCCTTTCACAGAAGAAAAGGTTCTGAAAGAACTCCTAAAACTGAAGGAGGATAAGCAATGGGGCTTGATGGGATTCACCTAGAATTCTAAAAGGAACTAAGGGGGAGAACTAGTGACACCACTGACTTCCCTTTTCAACAAATCATGGGAGGATGGTGTGGTACCTAAGGACAGGAGGAGGGTAGATATGATTCCCATTCACAAAAGTGGGAACAAAGCAGAGGCAGGAAACTACAGACCTGTTAGCTTGACCTCAGTGGTAGGGAAAATGATGAAATCACTTCTGAAAGAAAGAATTGTTGAGTAACTAGAGGTCAGCAGGGCACAGGACCCAAGGCAGCATGGGTTCACAGTGGAAGGTCATATCAGATGAATCTAATAAGTTTCTTTGACTGGGTGACCAAAGTAGTAGACCAGGAAGGGGGTGTGGAGATGGCCTACCTAGACTTTAGCAAGGCATTTGACACAGTCCCACACAAAAGATTAATAAACAAATTAGCCAGTCCGGGGGTAGGTCCCAGGGTGGTAGCCTGGGTAAAAAATTGGCTGGACAAAAGGACACAGAGGGCATTAGTAAACAGAGTCCACTCTGAAGAAAAGGGGGCTACTAGCAGGGTACTGCAGGGTTCAGTACTGAGTACAATCCTTTTTAATGTCTTTATAAGTGACCTTGCAGAGGGACTGGAAGGAAAAATATGCCTCTTTGCAAATGACACAAAGATCTGCAACAGGGTTGATACACGGGGGGTGTGGAAAGGATGAGAAGGGACTTGGCAAGGTTGGAGGAATGGTCAAAAGTATGGCAGCTTAGATTCAATGCAGAGAAGGTCAATGTAATGTACCTGGGAATCAAAAACCCAGGGACAGAGTACACGATGGGGAAGGAGGTATTAACAACAACAAAAATGAAAAGGGACCTGGGGGTAGTCATATCAGATGACCTAAAGGTAAGCAAGCAATGTGAGAAGGCAGTAAGGATGGCTGGACGTATAGGGAGAAGCATCACCAGTAGAAAACAGGAAGTTGTTATCCCTCTGTACAGACAGTTGGTGAGACCCCATCTGGAGTACTGTGTGCAGTTCTGGAGACCCCATCTCCGCAAGAACATACAGTAGACAGGATGGAGGCAGTCCAGAGGGAGGCAATTAAAATGGTGCAGGGTCTGCAACAGAAGCCATACAGAGAGAGAGACTAAAGGAGCTTAATATGTATACCCTTGAAGAAGGGGGGCATGATAGAAACATGCAAGTACCTCAAGGGAATCAACAAAGTCCAAGAGGGTAGCATCTTTCAGAAAAAAGATGTGCAAGAACAAAGAGACACAATTTGAAGATAAAAAGGAGGAATGGCTCAGGGGCAATGTGTGGAAGTATTTTTTTCACAGAGAGGGTGGTGGATGCATGGAATGGCCTTACTTAGGAGGTAGTGGGGTCAAAAACACTGGGGAAGTTCAAGAATGCATGGGGCAGACATAAGGCAATTCTGGTGGTGGTAGGAAGAAGTAGGCTGTTAGTTAACTAGTATCTGCAGCTTATCCAATAGGTAGGGAAATGGGCAGACTAGGTGGGCCAAGCAGTCCTTATCTGCCATGAAAGTCTATGTTTCTATTTTAAAAGTATTTATAAAAATGTATGAAACTGAGCACAAATTGTGCACATGTGATGAAAATTACACAAACTGGAATGTTCTCCTTACAACCAGCTCTATTCATTATCCTGTATGTGTGAGGAACGCAATATGTACTAGATGGACAATCTATTGGAAGACCAGTGCCTGATCAGCTCAGCTCCTGTCCCTACAAAAAACTCTGCACTCATTGATGGAGTGGCTAGAGGCTGAAGATGTTTTCCTCGGCAGATTAAATCATGGGCATGCCAGCCTGGCTGTAGACTGGGCCCTCACTATTGTAAAAATGTAGACATGAGACCCTGTAGATAAAATTATCATTTGGATTTAAATTATCTCCCAGTAGAGTTTCAATGGATCTCTACCGAGGACTTCAGAATTTAGTCTCTCAAACTGCTAGAAATGCTAAAAAAGCTTATTTCAGGGATCGCTTTGAAGATAGCTGGGCAGATCCAAAGAAGTTTTGGAATAACATAAATTCTTTACTTTCTCCTAAATCAAAATCTGACATCCAGAAATTAAGTGTTGACAACAAAGAAACTGCTGACTTGTCCGAAATTGTTAAATTGTTGAATTCTAAATGTTCAGATCTTTCTAAGTTTAGGTCTTTTTTTCTTCAGGCTGGTAATACTAAATCTCGTTCCTCTGTTCCTTCAGTAGATGGACCCAGGTTTTTGTTTAAGGAAGTAACATCAAATGAAGTTTTTCATCTTCTGCGGTCTCTCCCAAATAAAGGGACTGACTGTGAGGAAGAGTTGAATGCCCACTTCTTAAAATTGGCTATCCCTTTATTACAGATCCCCTTTGATATATTTTTAATATGTCATTGGCTACAGGTGTTTTTCCCCTGTCCTGGAAGAAAGCTAAGGTGGTTCCAATTCCAAAAAAGAGTTGTGCTACTTCCATGGATGATTATAGGCCAATATCAATACTGAATCCCCTTAGCAAATTACTTGAGCATTTAGTGGCTAAGCAAATTGATGCCTATTTGGTTACCCATGATTTGTTGTCAAGGCAACAACATGGGTTCTTTAAGCACTTAGGTACAGGCACAGCCTTGGTTGGGTTCACAAACACCATCCTACATGGTTTTGAGAAGGGTTTGATGACCGGCGCGGTGTTCGTGGACCTAACCAAGGCTTTTCATTTGATTGATTATGGTTTGGCCTGTACAAAATTGAAAGATATGGGGTTTTCTGATGTCGCTGTTTATTGGTTCCATGATTATCTGAGTAACAGGTGTCAATTTCTTCAAGTAGGTTCTGTGGTTTCTGATGTCTTGCCAATTAATTGTGGTGTGCCTCAGGGGTCCACTTTGGGACCCCTGTTATTTTCTATTTTTATTAATCAGCTTACTGGAGTTTGTAAGTTTAGTGAATCACTACTTTATGCAGATGATCTTGTAATTTGTGCTCAGTCAAATTCTGTGTCTGAACTTTCTTGTTCCCTAGAAAAGGATTTTGGTGCCATCTGTTCTTGGCTTACTTTAAATGCTATGGTTTTGAACTCAGCTAAAACAAAAGTAATGCTATTTGGCATGCAATTTATGTTGGTGACACCCCAGAACTGAGGATATCTAATTTTTGGGGTGGTCTGCTTGAACAAGTGTCTCAATTTAAGGATTTGAGCACACTATTGGATCCCAGTTTGACCTTTTCACCTCAAATTCATTCAATGGTTAAGAAAGTAAATCAAAGAATAGGGGTGTTATATAAATTGAAGTCATTCGTCTCACAGGCAACTAGATTGGCAATTGCCATTGGTCCTCTTCTTCCATATTTTGATTACAGTTCTTGTTTATATTATAACATAGGTACAAAAGAAATGCAAGCACTAACTGTGGCCTACAATAATATTTGTAGATTTATTTTAGGAACCCTCAATAGTACACATCGGTGTAATCTTTACTCTCTATTGGGGTTGTTTTCCCCTAGTTGCAGAATAGAATATTTTCTTGGCTGTCTGATGTGTAAATGTTTTTACTTTGGCTCCCTTTTTCCTCTTTCTGATCTTGTTGTAATGAGAGAATTGCTTCCCAGCCTGAGGTCAGCTGACGGCCCACTATATTTTGTCCCCAGGTCTCAGCTTAGATTAAGTTCTAGAGTTTTTCAATAAAATCAACAACGAAGTGCGCACTGGGCTGCGGTGCACCAAAACTACATGTACATCAAAGAGAGAAGGTTTTAGGCACACACTAACCTCATGAAAGGGATGCAGACTTCAAGATGAAAGTACAAAAAAGGTTTTTTATTTTAAAGTCAAACCATTAAAAAACAATGCCACTAAAGTGTTTTCAATAGCAGCACCATTGTACTGGAATCCACTTCCACTTGATGTTAGGATTGCTCCCTCTGTTTTAACTTTTAAACAAAGGTTAAAAAGTTATTTATTACATAAATCTGTTTGTAACTGCAATTTGTAACTTGTATTTTTTGGTTTTGTATTGCTGCTGATTGTATCTGTGTATTTTTGTATGTTTTTTTGTCCGGGTTGGGCCTGAAAAGGGCCTTTAGTCCAGTGCCTTTAACCTTTACCAAAGAATAAATGAAATGAAAAAATCTAACGGCAGAGGCCAATAAATAAGCAATAAGCATTGCAGGGAGTGCGTTGTGCTGGGATAATAGCATGTCTCTGGTGGGTTGAAGCACAACACCGAAGAGGGAGTGTTTTACCACCAACAAAGTGCTGTTATCCCAGCACAACGCATATCCTGGACTGCCTTATTGCAATTATGAAATGGGTAATTTAGCTTAAATTATTAAACTAATTAAAAAAAAAATCTTTGTTTTTGTACAATAACATTTGTGATAAAAGGAAAAGAAAATCTAAATAAAAAATAGCAACTTTTAAGGTGTTGCTGTGTTATAAGTTGGGCAGCAGGTGGTGCCCAGTAATAGCAGCTTCGAGATATTGGCTGTGCATTGGTCTGAGTGGGAGGTGGCTGATGGTTAGTCAAGGTTACTGGGAGTGCCATCAGCAGTTGTAAGGTACTGCAGTTCTCAAAGTAGTGGTAGCAACCACAGGGGAAAAGAATTCCCAATAGTATGAGTTCCACTATGGCACAAAGAATACCAGTGAGCCATGCTGGCACAAGTCCGTGGCAGTTAGGAGTGCAGTGAGACAGGCAGAAAGAACTGTCATTGTGAGCACAGTGCTTTCAGTTTCAGCAAATACAGGTACACAGTTTCTGTGTAAGATGTGTGGGTGCAATCATAGAGGGAGAAGAGACCATTTTTATGGTCCATCACCAGATTAGTGAGTGCAGCAGTTGGCAGCATGGTAATTTTTTTTTTTTATTTTGCCTTCGGGAGGAAGCAACTGGCTGGTCAGTGGTAGCTGAGAGTGATATATCAATGACTGAATGGGAGGAAAGAGGACTCATAACTTCTTCTTGTGCAGTTGTGCTGGAATACTGTCATAGGGTTCTGAGGTCCTCAGTCAATCAAGTTGCTAGACTCTTTCTCCCCATTTTATAATTCATGTTGAGGAGGCACTGTCAAAACCTGATAATTCATGGAACTTTATTGAAAGGTTGTAGTAAACCATGGCTAGACATGGATTATCATTATTTTCTTGACAGGTTGAGATAATCCATGGCTAGCCATGGATTATTATCTCCTGCCAATCGAATTCCATGAATTATCACAAACTGTCAATTAGATCTCTGCAACTAAGTTTTTTAAGCACTACACTGCCCATTTTCCATGTGAGTTTTGTTTCTCTTACTGACCTTGAGACTAACATTTTTTTCAAACTGACACAAAAATGACACTACGATTCATGTTTATAATTGTATAATTAGATTAGCTCTATAATACAAAAAGTAAAGCAATGGGCAAGTGTGAGTTGCAAGGTAACATTACAGTTTCTTGGTTTATTGAACATCACAATCAGCTAAGCTTTCAACCTTATTAAGGGGATACGTGATGGCTAGGTGTGTGATACAGAATATATCTGAACCTGTGGCAAGTGAGCTGGGGAATATCATGAGTGGCGGAGTGTAGCGGAGCCACAAGTGATGGTTCCCTGAGCTCACTTGCCACGAGTTCAGAAATATTCTGTATCACACACCTAGCCATCATGTATTCCTTTTATACAATAGGACTGTGTTTTGTGCCTTCTTTTTTGTTTGATGATGTCACCACAGTATGATCTCTGGAGATATCACACTGTGGTGAAGTCACCACAGTGTGATATCTGGAGTTATCACACTGCAGTGAGAATACATGTTTTTACCTAATGGGTTATCTGCTCACTCCTATTATATAAGGATTATTATCTGCCATTAAACCTCTTAAACTGAATTATCACATTGTAAATCACACTTGCCCATTGCTTATTCTATATGTAATGCAAAAACTCTGATAGCTGTTATTCAGCATACACTTTCATTCATTACATTATAAATTCTGGACATCTCTGAATTATGCAAATAATCTGGGTGATGTATCAATTTTCCCAAGTGTAGCCTGTCTGCAGCCAAAAAAAGCTTTTTCAACCTCTTTATGTGAAGAGTCTGCTCTGCTCTTCTCCAACAGAGTGTGGCCATCCGGTCGGGGATTCTGCCAGTTAGGCTTTCGCCTATCAGTGGTCGTGCTAGGGGGAATAGAGGCTCTCCACCTATCTGGGAAGAGTTTAGGCCACTTGAGGTGTCCAAAGTGACTAAGGTGATCATAGAGCTGAAGCACACATTTTGTGAACTGGACCCAGCCCCGACATGGTTCTTAATGGGATGTGTTGAGGTTGTTGGCCCGGTGTTTGCCAGGATTGTCAGGTGCTCGATGGCGGAGGGGGTTCTCCCATTTGCCTTGAAAGAGGCACTGGTTAGGCCCCTCCTAAAGAAATCTTCCCTTGACTCTGATGTCCTGGCAAATTACCATCCTATCTCCAACCTGCCTTTTTTGAGCAAGGTTTTTGAGAAGTTGGTGGTTCAACAGCTCTAGGATCACGTGGTGTCCTCAGACATTTATGAGTCATTTCAGTAAGGTTTTTATTTTATTTATTTTTTTATTTAGTAAACTCTAGGGCCCAGATATTCAAACTGCACCCAAAAAGTGTGCAACAGCAGGAGCAAGCGCAAGTCCACTGCGCCCATGCGCAAGAAGCGCGATATTCAAAAACTGCACAAGCCAAGATGTGCCTACGGCCGATGACTGAATATCGCACCACCTGCACCATAGCGCAACTAGGGAGGTGAAGCTGAGCATATCTGATGCGCCATAGCGCAACAAGGGATGTTCAGCTGAGCAGTCCAGATGCACCATAACACAACCAGGGATGCCCCTAGCAGCAGGGCAGCAATGCAACAGCACAACCAGGATGCAGGGGCCCACCACCCATGCCACAGATGGGCAGAGGAACACACAGCAGAACAGACATCATCCCCCCACACCCCATGCACTGCACAACTGGGGGAGGGCTGGAATAACCACTAGCCCATGGAGACCAGCAACCAACCCACAGCCGGGCCATGGTGCCCCATCACACCCCCTGGCAAGCTGTGACTGGCACACAAGGATGGCTGACCACCCCGTACCACACCATCCCACAAATGCAGAGCACACCCTGCACCATGATCCCCATACACCCTGCCCAGGAGTAGCACCCAACAGTGCAGGACACCCCATGCATGCCACCACCCCACTGTGACAATGCAACCCTGTGCACCATGGAGCCATGCAAGGCAGCCCCACCATGGACACCCTGCAGTGGGCAGCAGCAGACAGTGATGCAACAGATGCATACACAGTGCCACCAGCACGTCCCCAGGTACAGCTGAGAGACCGACCATGCGTCAGCACACGAGGTTCCCCACATGAGACAGGGCATGCCCCGGACCCCACCTCCAGTGGTACAGCACACTGCACACCCTCCCAAGGACACATCCCATCCCAGCACTGGCCACAATAGCCACCACTGACACGTCAGAAAACCATGCATATCACAGACATGCAAGGGTGTCAGCTGCACAGGCCATGGACGGTCTGACAGGGGTGCCATGCACACAGTGCAGGCCCCATGGACCACTGCACACAGGCATCCAGTGCACAGAGTACAACAGACAAACCACAGACAGTGACTGATCCCCCTGCCCACACCATAGGTGGTTCACCTCTGCACACACACACACGCATATGCGTGCACCACCCCTGACGTCATGCACACCACTGCAGCTGAGCACCTGTAGCCCACTGCAAATCAGAGACCACCACAGTTGTTATAACAAAATGTATGTATTAAAATATAACAACTCTGAAACATATGTACAAATATATACAAGGGGGGGAAGGGCCACAAATCTGGTGGGGTCGGGCATGGGGCAGGGGTGTACAAATGGGAGAGGGAAGAAGGGGTATGAGGGTGGGTCTACGGGCTTATGGGTGTCAGGGAGTCATGGAGGGCCTATTCTGTGCCCCGCTCTCCACTCCTGTGGCTCCTCTGGGTTCTTCTCGTCTGGACCCCATGCCGCTCCATGCACTCCAACACTGCCAGGGATGCCCATGCCAGCTGCAGAAGCTCTTGTATTCCCCATTCCAGGGCCATCCAGCATTGTCCACCTAGGACAATGGAGCAGTCAATACTTGTGACTGTCCAGCCCCCTACAGCAAACCCATTGAGCATGGCATACAGCCATGTGCCACGCCCCTGTGATGGTGTGTGACCACCCACAGTGACCGTGTCCACAAGACCTGCCTACCCAGGCAGCCACAGCCATGTGGACCACTGCACACACCCACCGCCCATGTGCTGCACAGCACCACCGTGGCCGTACAGTGACTTGGCTATGCGGTGTGAAGGCAGTGGCACAGCCATGTGCCCAGTGCATGCATGGACCACCATTGACACACTCCCAGACATGCAGTGCCACTGGACAATGCTGACTGTAACAAGTTGCGTGCATGGCAGTGGTGTCAATGGATGGTGGCCATGCCCCGCTGCCCACCCTGTTACACAGCATGCAATAGTAATCATGGATGTAAGGCACTCACCATCATCAGGCTGGTCCCTGTGCCTCTGCAGACCTTCACCCCTCCTGGCCTGATGGTCCTCCTGGCGGCCTCCTCTCTCTCACCAGCCTCGCGCTCTTCTGGGCCTAAGATGCAAACATAGAGAGGAACATCAGTACAATCCTGTAGCAAAGTCCCCACCCCCATGTGTGCAGTCCCACATAGTCAGACCCACCCACCCCACACCCGATAACACCACCACGGCCAACACCGGACAGGCCCCCATGTGCCGGACACATGCAACCGTGATACCCATATGGACGATAAAAGTGTATGGATGTTGCACCTACCTGGCCGTGGCACCATGCCCCTCCTGGCATGTCCCCACAGGTGGGCAAGCAGGTCCAGGTCCCTCCACCTCAGGTCCCCATATCGGTGGTGGCACTGCTCTGCCATCCGCCCCATACCAGTGGCCTCCTCCAGGGCATCGGCCACCTCTTGCCACACCTGACTGCTGGCCTTGTTCAGGGGTGCCTCCCCAAATAAGGGCCCAACATGTGGCTCCACAATGGCAACCAGGTTTGCCAGCTACACCTGGCTCCACTCCACAGCACGCCTCCACGCCATCTCTGCTGCTCAGTTCAGTCAAAATGGCACTCTGCAGCGTGGTTCTGCCACGTGCAGATGCTGCATGGTACAATGCTGCCATTCCCTATTGCGCTGTCACCGAACTGCATGATAGTGGTGCACCCATGCCTGACACATGGCGCCTAGGGGGGCAAAGGTTGGGCACAGGGTCATGGGCCTCTGGCGTATGGACAGCCACAGCGTGACTGGAACCCAATGCATGTAGCATGATTGGGTGCCTGTGTGCCACCTCCTGTAGCAGCCTACCGTGCTGTTGCCCCAGTGCGCCTATGACGCCCCAGTGCCACAGCGCCATATAGGTGAACAGCGCTGTAGCGCCACTGGCACAATGGTGGCCTTGCCCTGCATTGCGTCCCACACACAGCACATCAGCAGCATGGCAGGTGCCTGCGTCATCAACCCGGGCATGCGCAGTTAGGTGTGTACTGCACATGTCACAGAACTGCGCCCTTGGCTCAGCACGTTCAACACAATTGCGCAAAGTGCAATAGCGTGATATTCAGCTGGCATATGCAAATCAGCTAATCAGCCATTCAATGGCGCAGTCACTGCATTTGCATCCACTTAAAGATGCACCTCGCCTCATTTGCATGGGTTGCGCTATAAAAGTGCGACATTGGGCTGCACTGGCCATAGTCGGTTACTGCAGTCTATTGCGGTGAGTTGCATGCTGTTTGGGAGTGTGGACTGTGGATTTTGGAACATGCATGGGACTGCACAGTCACAGGTAACACCTGTCATTCTCACAGGCTGAATCATGACTGAGCATGTTGTGGAGGAAAAGGAACAGAGTCGTGGGAGGAGGAGGAGGCCAAATTTCACGAAGGCCGAGACGGATGCCCTGTTTGAGGCCTACCTAGACCAGGAGCCGCTTCTCAGCGGACACCAGGGAACACCACAGGCCCATGCTGCTGCATGGGAGGAGGTGGTGCATGCTGTAAACCTGCATGGCAGCCACCAGCGCTCCATGCAGGAATGCAAGAAGAAGATGGGCACAGACAGGCAGAGGATTAAGGAGAAGGTGGCTGCCAGCAGGGCAGCACAGTCTGCGACAGGTGGGGGACAGCCGGAGGCGATACACCTCACCCCACAGGAGAAGCGGGTTGCTGGCAGCATGCAGCGTTGCGCCATTGAGGGTGTTCCAGGTGGTGGATTCCAGACAGGTGGTAGCCCGTCACTGCATGGTAGGTCATGGTCTGTCTATTGGGGGGACAGGGTAGGTCATATGCAGTAACGTGACTTTGTTTTCCCTTACAGCTCCTGAGCATCTGCATGGGTCAGTGGTGGTGCGCTTCTCCACTGAGGCCGGTCAGATGGAGATGGAGGAGGACCCATCCACCTCCACAGGGATACACGGCTCAGGGCAACAGTGGGCCCACCTGGATGTCCAGACTGATGTTGATGGAGCAGGTGTGGAGGAGGCCCTGCCCATGTCCCAGCGTGCCAGCATCCATGGATGCCAGCATGCTGAGACTCAGGCTGGTGCCGGATCCGTCACTGATGATGTTGCTAACATCATGGGCAGTGACACGTGTGTGCCACAGGATGGCCACACAGCAGGTTACATCGTGGCCATGGCTGTGGGTGGTGCCACCCTGGAGGCCTGCGTGTCATCACAGTCCCAGCCTGTGCCTGTCAGCACCGGTGGGGCAGCACTGGTGTGTGTACAGGACAGTGGGACTGTTGCAGCCACTGCGGCTGCACCATTGAGCCCTGGGGAGTGGCAGCCGGAGGGGCAACATCAGCAGTCGGCCAATGGGCACGGGGGTACAGTGTCAGGGGTGGCATCAGTGCACCACCTGTGGACATGCCCAGGCCTGGCCCTGGTGTGCAGCACCCACCCTCAAGGGGTGATGAGCATCAGGGCCGCGAACACCCTGAGGGACAGCATGCCGATCAGGTAGATGACCTCTTGGATGAGCACACCTGCATACACAAGCATCAGTCAATCAGCAGATGTGGCTTGTGACGGTGGTGAATGCACTGAGTGTGGCTCTGCACCAGGCAGAGGAGCATCGCAGCAGAGACACCACTCTGCTCCTGGCAGGGATGGACCGGATGCGGGAGGATGTGACCGCTGCCATTGACAGGCTGACACAGACAATCACAGCTGCCATGGCCACAGTGGGCACACAGTTATTTGCCCATGTATCGCAAACACCGCGCAGTGCAATGTCCACCCCCCATTCCCGACGTCATGCGACACCATCCTTGTCAACACCGGGTTCAGCTGTGGGCATCCTGAGCACGCCTGGTACAGGCATGTTCAGTGTACTGCAGACCCCTGTGCGAGCATGGTCGTGTTCACACAGTGGAACCCCTGGGGGACCATCAGTGCCACCCCATGAGGCCAATGGTCAGCCTGTCACTGCTGGCAGGTCTCGGCAGGGCCGCCCATGCATCTGTGGTGGCCGTGGCACTGTGGCGTGTGACTGACCTGTCTCCCAGTGCAGCTACTGTCTGATGCTGCCCTGTGTGCATTGTGTCATTCAGTGGGCAATTTACGGGTGGGTACCTGGCCCTGCACACACACACACACACACACACACACACACACACACACAGTCCATCTGCACACCCTCCTGGCTGCTGTCCGCAGTTGCGTGTGCATGATGATGCCTGCATTGTGCTGTATGCCACTGTGCAATGGTGCCCAGTGTCTGACACATGCACAATGACAGGCAGTGGGCATGGTGGTCTGTGGACATGTGTGTGGCTAGGGGTGGTGTTCTGGGTCGGCATGCCTCCTATCCTTTGTACATGTCTGGTGGGTTGTGTGTGTGTGTGTGTGTGTGTTTGTGTGTGTGTCTGACCATGTGCCATGTTAGACCTTGCCCATCCCTGGCAGTGTGTGTGGTTCCATGCCTGGCCACTTCCCTTGATGGCATGCACCCCTGGTGTGTGTCCATGCATGTTTGTGGGTTGTGCGTCGTTTGCCACTGGTGGTAGCACATGGCCCCATAACTTACCTGGGTTGGCTGAAGTGCTCCTCCGTGATGGTGTCCCGGTGCAGTTGTGCCAGCCAGAGCAGTCGGGGGTCCCGTCACCCAAGGGGGGGGCTGCCCATCACCATTGTCACTGGTGTCCTCATCGCCATCGCTATCCCCCTCTTTGACCTGTACGGCTATCAAACATTCATTGGCCATGTTGTGCAGGATGCAACAGGCCAGGAATAGCCCACAGGCCTTTGAGGGGCTGTACTGTAGGGCACTGCCGGAGGTGTCCAGGCAACAGAAATGTGCCTTCAGCATACCAAACACCCGCTCGATGACATTACGTGTGATGGCATATGCCTCATTGTAGCATTGCTGTGATGGGGTCACGGGCTGCTGGTTTGGTGTGAGCAGCCAGGGACAGAGTGGGTATCCACTGTCACCTGTGTGTAGAGGGTGGAGGTTAGTTTGGAGATCAGCATCGCCCTGCCCCGGGCCATGTAGGCCACTACCCATGTCACCTCTGACCATGCCCCACCAAAGCCCTAAGTTTGTCCGTGTGGTTTGCATACTCACCCACTAAGTGGCCAGTGGAGATGTCCCCACTCTCAAATCTGTGGCACAGTGCCGACTGGTGCCAGATGAAGTCATCATGTGCTCCCCCAGGGTGCATGGCACAGACATTGATTATGCTCCCCCTGGCATCGCACACCACCTGGCAGTTGATGCTAGCATAGCCCTTCCGATTAATATATGCGGCCCCCTTGGGGCCAGGTGGTGTGTGGATGGCCACATGGGTGCAGTCTATTGACCCTAGCATGCCAGGCATATGTGCTACCCTGTGGAACTCCTGTATGTTTGCTGTGCACTCCGCCCGGTGTGCTGGGAAATGGATGTACTCCACAGCATGTGTGGCAGCAGTGCGCTGAGGAATTGGGTGAGGTGGCGTGATGCGGCTGACTGGGTTATGCCTGTGGTGTCCCCTGTTGGTCTCTGGAAGGTACCCGTGGTGAGCAAGCACATGCAAGTTGTCACTTTAGTCTCCACTGACAGAGCATGGCTCCGTCATGTGGGTGCCTGCATCACATCACTGCACAGCTCACAGAGCTGCCTCAGAATTGCCCGATTCAGGTGGTACTGGTCCACGATCTCAGTATCACTGTACAGCCTCGAGCTGGTGCGGGCTCGGTACCGCCTGTTGGGGGCATGCCCCCAACAGGCCTTCAACCATGCCCCCTGCTGCCTGCCTTCTCATCCCCTCATTACTGCCTCCATCTGGATGGTGGCACTGGCCATGCCCTGACTTGTGTTCACCCCCCTGGCAGCTGTTTCTGTGTTCCCCCCGCTGTCCTGGCTGCTACTTCCCCTGCACCGGGAACACCTAAATGTGGTGACCTCAGTGCTGTGTGGCACTTCCCCCTTCTGCACTGTGGCTGTGGCTGTGGCTCCCCACACCTTCCCTGTGCCTGTGGGTTCCAGGTGCCCTTTCTCTGTCCTGCCCTGTGTGTCTGTGTTGCCTGTGTGGCTGGCTATAGTTCAGCAACATGTGCCTTCCCTGTAAGCGTTCTTGCGCTCTCCTTGTTCCTTTTTATTTTGGCTCATTTCCACTATCGTTGCAACTTCCGCTTGCTCCCCTATTGCACATGGTGCATGTTGTTGAATGTCGCACTGCACCATTTATGCATAGTTCCTCCCCTTCAATTAGCATACATTCATTATCATTGCGCTATTGCTTAGCGTGATTTGGGGACACAACTGCCTCGCGCTGAATATCGCAGAATGGTGCATTTTCAGACTTGCGCTGGCACAACCCTATTGCACATGGTGCAACCCTTTTGAATATCTGGGCCTAGGATTACAAGTACCTTTGAGCAGGGACTGCTCATTTACAAAGGTTCCACGTCAAAGGATGTAGGGGAACAACAATACAAATGAAGCAATTTTTGGGCCAGACACAGCATAGAAACAGCTCTAGTGAGGGTGCATAATGATCTGCTCAGGGCAAGAGATAGAGGAGACAGGTCAATTCTTGTACTCCTCGATCTCTCCTCAGCTGCGGATACTGTTGATCACATCATGTTATTGGATCAGCTCTGTAAGTTTTGTGGTCTTGCTGGTACTGTCATCAAGTGGTTTGAATCCTATCTCTCAGACAGGATGCAGCGGGTGGTGATGGGGAATTTCTCCTCCTCCCCATTGCCTCTGTTTTGTGGAGTGCCACAGGGCTCGATCTGGTCTTGTGCTGGGATCTGCTCTGTTGACAGTTTCCATTAGGGTGCGGAATCTGAGCATGATCCTTGACAGCAGGCTGACTTTTGAAGATCAGGTGTCGTCTGTTGTCAGTAGTGGATTTTACCATCTATGGAACATTGCCTGGATTAAGCCCCTCATTCCGCCCAAGGACCTGCCAAAGCTGGTACATGCCTTTGTCTCCTCCAGACTTGACTACTGTAACACTCTCTACTTTGGGGTCATGGGAGTGACCCTTCACATGCTGCAGCTACTGCAGAATGTGGCGGCTCGGTTACTGTCTGGCCTTTCTAGGCTTAATCATGTGACCCCTATCCTGCACACTTGGCACTGGCTGCCATTCAGGTGGAGGGTCCTTTTCAAGGTGGGGCTACTCACCTACAAGGCCCTGAATGGACTGGGCCCTCATTATCTGTCTGAACTCCTAACACCAGTGACCTCTGCCCGCTCCCTCCATGCCTCTTCAAGTGGCCTCCTGGCTGTTCCCAGGGTATGGTTCAAGACTTTTGGGGGTCACACTCTCAGTATCTCTGGGCCATCCCTGTGGAACACTTTACCATCTGCAGTCAAGGAGGCTCCTTTGGTGAGGCTTTTAAGTAGAGACTGAAGGCACAACTTTTTGGCCTGCCATTTAATGAATCCTGAATTTTATTATGTTGCCTGGTCCCAATGAATTTGTTTTTACTTGCTTTATGTGCTAACTGTATTTTATACTATTTTATATTTACATTTTTAACATTTATTTTATTGTACTGTGAGGTGCCCAGAGCCCTCGGGATTGGGCGCCATACAAATAAATTTGCCTTACCTTGCCTTGCCTAGATGTTAGAGTAACAAGCATGAATGATCTTGTTACATCCAGCAGACATGGGTTTGATTCCAGTAAACCCACTTGCATTCTGTGTGACTCTGAGTAAGTCACTTAGCCTCCCTAGTGCTATGAGGTTGCTCCTCAAAACAAGCACTTGTGCCTAGTGAGCCTTACCTGTTACCAAAGAAGAAGAAAAAAACTGTGCAGTCTTTCTGCATAATGCTTACATGGTCTTTCTTCTATTCTAAAAGTTTAATGCCACATGATTTTATATGGTAGTTAACATTGGGACATACATAGCTACAAAATTTTGAAAATGACATCATATCAAAACAAAATGTCATATTAAAGGACAGCAATGTAGTATATTCCAGTTTCTTTAAAGGCATTTACAGATGTGATTGCTAAATCAGCTTTATGGTGTATATGGATATTTCATACAGTAAGTTCTTCCATATACAGTACTTGAGACTTTGTAGTTTGCTGCTCAGATAAGTGTTAAAATCAAGTATCCAGTATCAAGTATGCTTGAATCAAATCTGTTTCATGTGTAATACTGTTACCTTGTACTCCACTGTCACCCTGCACCATGTGTTATTGCCCAGGTCATTCCTGAAAACGGTCCCTGGGATCAGTGCACTCACCTGGTTATCAAAGTCATAAATACATAAATAAAAGTACATAGCCATTGCTTTCTCCCAAGTTTTCTTTTTTCTACAAGCAACTACTTTGTGCAGCTTTCTTTTACATGTTGCAAACAGAGAAAAAGGAGCAACTTTGCACTCAGAAGCAAGACATACTACAGCTGACCAAAAATGTCATAAAATGTCTGTAGCATTATACCAGAAATGTGTTCTCCCAGCTCAGTGACATACTGCAGCTGACCAAAAATGTCATAAAACCTCTGTAGCACCATACCAGAAATGTGTTCTCCCAGCTCAGTGACATACTGCAGCTGACCAAAAATGTCATAAAATGTCTGTAGCAATATACCAGAAATGTGTTCTCCCAGCTCAGTGTTCTCCTCTGTGTTGTTGTCTCTGACACTAATTAAACAGGTCAGCTGAAACTGTGGAAATATATAAGCAGATTATCTCTAATCAGACAATATTGCAATTGGCTGTAATGTTACTGGATTGAGCAACATTTTTCCAGTTCCTTAGCAACATCATACTCGTTTATCTTCATGCCTTTTAAATTTTACATTTTCATGAAACTATTTGATAAGAAAAATTGAAGTAAAATGCAGATGTAGCTAAACAGATGATTTTTTCTATTGCAGTTGGTGACTGTATCTAGTTGCAGTCCACGCGGTTTGTTAAGTACTGTAGTGGAGAAAATGGCTTAGCCTTTGGGACTGTTCTCTCAGGGAGAGTGCTTTTCTGCATGCAGGAAGTCAAGTGTAACATGTAGCAGCTCAGAAACTGTCTCTACATGAGAAATGAGACAAGTTCATTTGTATAATTAGTTATGGTAATGATCGTAACATGCTGGCAAAGAACTAATGATAAATAGAAAATTCAACAGTCAGATGCCTGTGCCCTTGTAATTCTTATAGATTTTTCTTATCTGCATATTTTAAGTTTCCTGCATACTGCAAATACAGTAGTAAGGCACATGTATTATACAAAATGAATGCAGCATATGAATCATGTTAATAAGGCACTCTGTTTTCAGATTTCCTTCCTTAAAAGGTTGTTATATCTTGTCTCCCAGTTACATTAATGTTCCCTGTTAAACAAATACCTAAATCTAATAGGGGTCTGGGAGCATCTTGAAGATGACACTCTCAGTTTCCAGGCAGGAGGGCAGGGAATGGGCCACCCAGCATTGTAAGATAGGTTGAGAAAATGGTGCTGTACAGAGTCCTTGGCAAACATGACAACCAAGCAGCTGGTGCCCACATCTACAGCACTTATATTGAACTGAGTTGGTCCTAGGACATACCCCTATGGAGCCCACTCTTCATGTTTTTCCATGTTAACTGTCATTCATTATCACTCTGCTTTTTCTTGCTACTAGTAGGTAAATGATTACATTACATTATCACTTATCCCAAGAGGCTACAGTTTATGAACATGTTTTCTGTGTGGGACTGCATTAATTGCTTTGCTGAAGTCCAGATGCACAACATTTATGGGGTTTACTACAGTTTCTTTGTCAGAGTCTCCAAAAAAGCAATTTTTAGGTCATGACTTTCCATTACAGAACACATACTGAGACATCAGTTCTAAGTTTAAAAGGAGGGCACACCATATCTCTGTTTTTAAATTAATTCTTTACTGTAAGGTTTAAAAATATTCTTGTCAAAAAAACTATGTTACATAATGTTAGGGTGACAAGCAAACCATAAAAAGTCAGGAAATGCTTAGAGTTAAAATGCAAGTTGCATATAAACAAGATTGTATGATTTCATGTACAGTATCTAGTATCTGGATCACTAACACCTCAGTTCTATGCTGAAAAGGTAATCCAACCCCTGGAGTGCCATATTTTTATTATCACAGTATACAGACACAGACGTAGTCTGTGTAAGCAAAGTGGTAGGTCATTATTGTGCAGGGTTGATACACAAGGAGGCGTGGAAATGATGAGAAGGGACTTGGCAAGGTTGGAGGAATGGTCAGAAGTATGGCAGCTTGGATTCAATGCAAAGAAGTGCAAAGTAATGCACCTGTGAAACAAAAACCCAGTGGAAGATTACACAATGGGGGGAGGTAGTAACAACAACAAAAATGGAAAGGGACCGAGGGTAATCATATCAGATGACCTTAAGGTTGTCAAGCAATGTGAGAAAGGTGGTAGGGAGGGCTGGGGGGATGCTGGGATGTATAAGGAGAGGCATCACCAACAGGAAACAAGAAGTTGTTATCCCCCTGTACAGACAGTTGATGAGACCCCATCTGGAGTACTGTGTCCAGTTCTGGAGACCCCATCTCCACAAGGACATAGACAGGATGGAGGCAGTTCAGAGGAGGGCAACTAAAATGGTGCAGGGTCTGCAAGAGAAGCCATACAAGGAGATGCTAAAGGAGCTTAATATGTATACCCTTGAGGAAAGGAGGGAGAGGGGGGACATGATAGAAACATTTAAGTACCTCAGTGGAAACAACAAAGCCCAAGAGGGTAGCATCTTTCAGAAAAAGAGATGAGCAAGAACAAGGGGACACAATTTGAAGGGATGGCGGGGACGGCTCAGGGGCAATGTGAGGAAGTATTTTTTCACAGAGAGGGTGGTGGATGCATGGAACAGCCTTCCTGAGGAGGTTGTGGGGTCTAAAACTGTGGGAGAATTCAAGAATGCATGGGACAGACATAAGGCAATTTTTGTGGGGGGTAGGAAGAAATAGGCTCTTGGTTAAATAGGATCTGCAGCTTATCCTCTAGGTAGGGAAATGGGCAGACTAGGTTGGCCAAGCGGTCTTTATCTGCCGTCAAAGTCTATGTTTCTATGTTTCTATGTTTGTGCTGATAGCTGAGTTCTGAATAAACCTGAGATGTCAACATCCAGACACTAGGTATATTAAATTTTATAATCTTGCTTACACAAAACACAATGTGCAGAGTTAGGGTCATTTTAACTCAGCATTTCCTGACTTTTTGTGGTTTGTTCATCACCCTAACATTATGTTAACATTGTTTTTGAGAATAATTTCCATGCTTTATAAGAAAGCATAATTAAGCAACATAAGAGGATGGTGGTGAACTTGGTCCTCCAAAACATGGGTGGGGATACAGAGAACCTGGGTAATTACATGACTATGTACTTAATGTGAATATTAGACAGTACCATTTCAACAATGAGCTACTTATTAATAAAAAATGGTCCACATGGTAAAAGACAAACCTCAAGATAACCTTGGTAAACATACTTGGAACTTATGATTCTAAATAATCAAAACACTGAGTTGGTAATTAACAATCATAACTGGCAAGTTATATGAAGAAGTCCAGCAAACCCAATCTGTTACTTACTCTCCCTCAGATTCTTCAGATCTGTCTTCATCAAGAGTCCAAACATTCTGCCACTGCCTTCAGAGCCCACTTTCCTGTTTCCTTAGGGTTTTTCACTCTAAATAGGTAGTTTTTAATTTCCTAAGTAAGGAAGGCCGTGACTGCTCTAGCTAATGAATAGCCAAATGTCATACTGAGTTCATATGGTGAATTTGATTAATCAATAGACCCAAACATTTTGTTGTATGGCTTCTTCTGGGGAAATGTAAATAAAATTTGAACAACTTTTTACTTAATTTACTCATAACCTTTTGTTAACTGCAGTACTTTTGATATAACAACTGTTTACAGCATTTACATATCAGTGTAAGTCCATTAATAATTCATACCAGCTATGTACTTTTGAATATTTTCCAGGTTTTTCTATAAAATAAAAGCTGTGAAAACACTTATCAACAATTCATGATGTCATGTCACCCCAAAAGACTACTGTAGCTACCTGTATTGGAATGTGCAAAATCTGCTACCTCTTTTATAACCAGCCTATGAGCTTCTCCCATCTGCTCCAGTCTGTTGCCACTGATATGGATTGAACCTTTCACATAAGAGAAAGAAGGATGGCTAGTTTACAAGTTACAGTGCATTATAATTTTCAAAGGCTCATTACAGAATTCAAAATGTTGTCTATAAGTTTCATTTATATATTTCTCTGTTTTTTTTTTTCAATTTTATATGCTGTTTCAGCATCATAATCAATTTGCACCCATTAAAAGCATAAAATACATACCAGTGTTTGTCAAAAGGTATCTAGCACTTAAAATACTCAGTTTCTATAAGGACTATCTGTACCTAGAACATGCTGTACAAATATGTTATGCCCTATAAATACAATTTTAGTAAGTACATGTGTATTTTCACCCAGAGGTAAAGCTGTTAAATCTGGTTATGTGCCTGCTAGTAGCTTTTTCTTGTGCTGACAGTGTCATTCATTGTATACAGAGGTCTGTGGTTTCAAAATGCTGTAAATATGTAAAAAGTATTAACAGATTTCAAAAGGCTTCTTTCACTTTAAGCACTACCAGAGTTTTAAAATTACATGTGCATGCTGTCAATAATTTTTCTTCATGTTTACTAATGTACAAAGTAAGTACTACAGCAATAAAAGAAGGGTTTTGAGGCTCCTTAAAATTAATGCATTACAGCATGTGCGTTAACATGTTTCCAAATTTGTGGAAATGTTTGTGACTGACCTCTCTGTTCGGTTCTCAGTTCCCCCAGATTTCAAGGAGCCTTTGAACCCTTCTTTTGTTAATGTAGTACACATTTTTTATGTTAGTAAATGTGTAGAAAAAATATTGACATTTAACATGCACGTGTAATTTTAAAACATTGGTGGTGCTTGAAGTGAAATAAGCCTTTTGAAATCAGTTTATACTTTTTACACATTTACAGCATTTTGCAACTAACAGATGTCTGTATACAACAAACGATGTTGTCAGCACAGGAAAAAGCTACTCGCAGGTACAGAACCAAATTTAAGAGTTTTACCTCTTGGTGAAAATAAACATATACTTATTAAAATTGCATTTATAAGGGGTAAAATATTTGTGCTGTATATTTTAGATATGGATAAGGCTTATAGAAATTGAGTATTATAAGTGCTAGACACTTTTTGACAAAAACTGGTGTGTCTGTTATGCTTTTAATAGGCTGCAATAGATTATGATGCTGAAAACAGCATATAACATTGAAAGTACAGAGAACTATATAAATAAAAGTTATAGACCATATTTTGAAGTCTGTAATGACTTTTCAAAAATTATAACATCATTTATTAACTAGCAGTGCTACTTTCTCTTACATGAAAGGTTACATCTATGTTTGTGGCAACAGATTGGAGTAGACGGGAGAAGTCTGTAGGTTGGTTATAAAGGAGGTAACAGATTTTGCACATTTTAATACCAGCTAGTATTTTGGGGTGAATTGACATCATGAATTGATGGGTGATTTTACTACTTTTATTTTGTAGAAAACCCTTGAAAATATTCAAAAGTGCATAACTGGTGAATTATAAGTGAACTTACACTGGTACGTAAATACTGTAGATAGTTGTTATATCAAAAGTACTGGAGTTAAAAAAAAGGTTATGAGTGAACAAAGTAAAAATGTTGTTCAAATTTTGTTAACAGTCCCCTGGAAGAAGCCATGTGGTGAAATGCTGGGGTCTATTGAGTCATCAATAAATTCACTGTATGAACTCAGTATGGATGTCAGCTATTCATTAGTTAGAGCAGCCACTGCTTTCTTTACTCTTGACATTATCGGGATTGAGACCAGCTTCACCTAAGCAAATTTACTAGAAGTGGTGCTTTCCCTTGGGACACATTTCTTCATATATAGGTTTTAATTTCCAACTGTCCAAAACACAGAGATGGGTCGGTGGTGCCAAAAGAGAGTGTGTACAATCCCCAAACTCCATAATTGGTGTATGAAGCTGAACCATTTTCTTCCATTTCTGGTGGCAAATGCCCAGTCTTGAAATATGTGTACATCCTAGTGACCACCATATTAGAGAATCAGTCAGAATGGTTCCGCACTCTACTTCTGGTACTGGTCAGCAAGTCTTGCCATGCATTTTTCTTTAAAGGATGTATTTTGCTTTGCAAATAATGGTATTTACAGTCATATTATTATAATGGTAGCCAATTATTCAAATTAGAGCTGCTCAAAACTCACTTTCAGATACAGTTCAGTTATTCTCATGATGTACAGTACTTGCATTTAAACATTCTGAGACTCTTGTCAGAATGTTTAAATGCAAGTACATCAAACATTCATATTTTCTGGAATAGATAGATATTATTCAATATGCAGAAAGAGCTAAAACTAAACACATGGATACAGAGTGAGCAGCATAATATAACTATATCTGACAGCAAGTTATGAGCAGCTGTAATTTGGAATAATTAGAGCCTTGTTACTTGAATACTGGCTTTCACTTGTACCAAAAGTCCAATTAAAATAGTAAAAATAGCTTTTAAAATGATGCTCCATAGACTTGCATGAAGCACGTCCCCATGCTGATCCTATAGTGACATCACAAAACAAGGAAGCATGGGGATGGAGTGGCAAAGTCAGTAAGTGGAAGGGATCGAGCAGTTAGTCCCCTTGGGGGAAAAATACGATCCCTTCCCTTCCAAAAGGGACACATCATATAGTTTTAAAACTTGCATGGAGAAACTCCCATTCAGTTAAGAGATCCTATTTGTGTTGTAATGCGCAGAAAAAGGTGCTCTTTAAATATTCAGTGAACTATTTGTTACCTTCCAAAATTGTGGTCAGCAGGTTTTTCATCAGTAAGCTAAGTTTTTCTTCGGTTTCTTCTGCAAAGCTTCTTACCCTAAATAGTGGCAGAACAAATTCTGTCCCTTATGTTTTTTTAAGAAATCTTCCAAAACTCCCCGAATTCCGCTCCTCACGTAATTGTTTTGTATTCCTCTGTTCATCAGTTTTGCTTGACTTACTCTCGGTCTATATTTTCTTTCCTGATTTGTCCTCCCCCAATTCCTTTGCTTTCTTTTATGTATCCAGACCTTTGGTCCCTGCTGGTATTTGACCTTTCGTGTATAGATTAGATAGATAGATAGATAGATAGATAGATAGATAGATAGATAGATAGATATTTTTATTTATGAAGCACCCAATTCCTGGGACTCTGGGCACTATACAATAAAAGTAACTATACAGAATCCAATTATTTAAAATCAAATAAAACAAAAATACACATATATAATAAAATCATTATAAATACAGACAACCATATATAATTCATAACATAATTAGTCGATAAAAGCTAGTTGGAACAGGTATGTTTTTGATCCCTTTTTAAAGGCTTCTACCGAGAGAGCCCCCTTCAAATAACCAGGTAAGGAGTTCCACAGGGTAGGTGCAGCCACCACAAATGCTCTATCCCCTGAGTGCTGCAACCTAACCCTGGGAACCCCAAGAAGGCCTTCCTCAGCAGAAGGGAGTGCCCAGGCTAGGAGATAAAGGATAAGGAGGTCTTGCAGATAAACAGGACCCCTTTCATGCAGGGTTTTATATATAAAGAGCCCTATCTTAAAGACAATCCTCCACCTGACAAGCAGTCAGTGCAGTCCACAGAGGACCAGGGTAATATGCTCGCATCTCCTTACCCTAGTCAAAAATCTCACTACCACATTCTGCACCAGCTACAGCCTGATTGCCACCAGATAACCCAGAGTACAGGGCAGTACAGTAATCCAGCCTGGAAGTGATGAAAGCATGTACCAGTGTGGTCAGGTCCTCAGAAGGGATCAAGGCTCAGATTTGGGCAATGTTCCTAAGGTAATAAAATCCACTTTAGACCATGGCTGACTCCTGAGCATCAAGTGTCAGGCCATCATCTAGGTTCACACCCAAATCCTTCACCTGTGTAGAAGGGACAAGGGTAACACCCCCAAACACTAGGCTGGGGGACAACACCCTCCCCCCTCCTCCACAACAACCAGGCTTCACCACCAGTACCTCAGTTTTGTCTGGGTTAAACCTAAGCCAGTTGTGAGTCATCCATGTATGGATTTCCTCAAGGCAGCTGTTAAATATGGAGTCTGACACCTGAACATTGGGTGCACAGGACAGGTACAGCTGGGTATGATTTGCATAGCAGTGAAAACCCAGCCCATACCACCTGATAATGTCCCCTAATGGCAGCATATACACCGTGAACAGTAAGGTTGACAAGACTGACCCCTGCAGAACCACACAGCTCAGATGCTTCAGGTTAGATGAGACAAGTCCCATTTTTACCCTCTGCACTCTGTCTGTCAGGTATGACCTGAACCAGCTGATGACGTTAACGGACAGGCCACACCAGAATCACAGGCAGTCAAGCAGCACCGCATGGTCCATGGTGTTAAACACCGCAGAGAGGTCCAGGAGAACCAAGATGGTATGGGTTCTTCTGTCCCTCACCATCAGGAGATCATTAAGCACCCTTACCGGGGCAGTCTCCATACTATGCCCCATCTGGAACCCATACTGGAAAGGCTCATAGGTAGAAGAAGGAGCAAGATGTCTCTCAAGCTGTACGGTCACCACCTTCTCTATACCCTTCCCTAAAAATGGGAGGTTTGAGACTGGCCTGTAGTTACTGAGGTAGTCCAGGTCCAAAAAGGGCTTCTTTAGAAGGGGTCTAACCATAGCCCCTTTCAAGAACAATGGAAAGACTCCACTCTTCAAGGAACTCCGAACAACCTCAGCAATCACAGGGTCCAATCAAGTCTAAACATCCAACCAGAAGGCAGGTCAGACCTGGGTCCAGATAACAATGTGTGGGCCACAGCTTTGAGATCATCCCTATCACCTTCTCCACCCCAACCAGCTCAAACTTATCCCAGACAGGAGAAGTGTTTCGGCAGAACTCAGGCTGGACACCACATCCCTTTTGAGAGATACCCGAGAAAACCGCAGCCCTGATAGAGGACACCTTGTCAATGAAGAACAGTGCCAAATCTTCACACCTAGTGCTAGAACCTGCTCCTCCAACATGGAGACAGACAGGATGTAAAAGCCTGTCTACTGTGTGGAAGAGCTGAGCTGGTCTGCTCCTCACCGCAGCAATTTCCCTTGACAGATACTCTGCCTTCTTATGGGAGATTGCCCCCTAATAGTCGGCGTAATGTGACCTCAGGGCCAATTTGTCCTCCATCAGGCCAGATCTCCTCCAGCATCTCTCTAACCTATGCCCCTTAGTCTTTAAACTCTGGAGATCCTCATCATACCAAGGAGGTCTCTGGCAAGTAGACAAGGGGCAGACATCAATGGGTGCAATTGAGTCAAAGGCTGCAATAACAGCCCCATTATAGGCTGCCACTGCTTCCTCTAGCCCAATTGCATGAGCTGCCCCAAAACTCAATAGGTCTACCATCACCGACAGTCTCAGAGAGGAAACTCCTCTTAACGGATGGTACAGGGCCATTTCCACAGGGGCAGGACCATCTGGGCGGTGGGTCCTTAATGTAAACCCCACGGTGCTGTGCTCCAACCAAACCACCAGATCAACACTGAGGTCAGTAATATTTAGACCTACCAAAAAAACTAAGTCCAGTGTGTGGCCACCCAAGTGCATTGCCGATGTTACATTTTGTGTGAAGCCCAGGGCCTTCATGCTCCTAAGGTGATTGCTCCCAAATTTTGAAAGCCCACTGTCAACTCAAGCATTGAAGTCCCCAGAATCAACCGCCTGGTGGACTCCAACATCAGGCTGGTGACAAGCTCTTTGATCTCCCTCAAAATGTCCCCATCTACTTCTGGGGGACGATAGAGCAGGAGAACCCACCAATCTTACTAAAATGACAAAACTGGAAAATAACTTTAAATAATGCTAAAATAATGTCAAAATAACATTAATAATGATAGGTAAATGAAAAATAAATGATAAAATCAACAGTGTTCTTGCTCCCAGTTCAATGATCCAGTGTGGCTGTCATCTGCAGGAGATCAGAACAGCTTCCTCTTCCTGCAGTTCCTGCATTTCCTTCTCTCTTAGATGTTTTCTTTCCTTTCTTTTTTTATTCTGCAGCTGTTTTTATCTAGCTTTTCCTTGCTTCTGGTTTTAGAGTGCATCCCTTCAGCTTATGCCTCTCTTCCTTTTTACTGTCTTTACCTTTTAACATTTTTTCTGGTTTGACTGGCAGCTCTTCGGGTCCCATACTTATGTCTGTACTTATGTTGTCATCTTCTTCCTAAACCTCCTCCAGGATGTTATACCAGCCTTCACTCTTCCCCTCTCCCTTTGTACCCAGTTCTTCTTCTTCTTTTTTTCTGCTCTTCCTAATTTATATTTTTTTTTCCTAGTTATCTGGGCTTATTTTTCCTGTTTTTCCTCTCTTACCCACAGTGAAGGAAATGTATCTCTCAGGTCCTTGCATATACTATCTTCCCTTCAACTTTCATGTGGTAACATCATACATTCAGATGTCTCACTGTTTTCTTCCCCTGTTACTATCTTCTGTTATCCATTAATACTGACTTTTATTCTTGCATCCTGTCCCTGTCATTTCCAGTATTAATAGTTCCCTTTATTGTACCTTTCTGATTATTTATCATCTCCAGCATTTTTCTATTTTCAATGCAAACTCCTTTCACAAATAGCGAATCTTGTCTAATTTCCACAAGCTGCTTAAATAATACATTAGCTGAGAATGGGTCCCTCAGAGTTATTGTCATATCCTTCGTTATTCCTTCTATGTTAGGTATACGGAAACTTCCTGGGCTCATTGTCTGGGTATACACACTTTCCTCCCAAAACTCCTCAAAGTTGGTTCTCTTCGGGGAACACTCAATATTTCTTTTTATCTCGAATCATTTGCCCTTCGTCTTTCTCCCTTAAATCTGTTTTAATGGATTCCCTCCTACTCCTAACCTCTTTATTTAACTCCTCCAAGTTATTAAGCACTTCAGAGAAATCTATACATGTATCCTTCATATCCTCTGTATTTTCCATGTGGTTTTCTGTTTCCCTTATCTCATTCTCTTTTTTTTGTTGTCAGGCTAAGGGAAGGGCTGAGGTTTTCTGATTCTTCAGTTTTTGTAAGGACCTTTCTTTCTTGCAGATTTGTTTTACCTATTATTTTTAGGGACATTACTAGGGTAGAGGTTAACTCTTTTCCTTTTTTATTTACTTTTCTGGGCATCTTATTCCTTTTTCCCATCTTAGCTGTATTTTTTATTTTATTTAATGCTCTGAGTACTAGTTGTTTTAGCAAGCTAGGCTTTTTAATAAATTCTGATGCAGAAATTTTTTCTGTTCCTCCTGTCTTTAACATTTTCCTACTTTTTGTTATGGTTGGCATACTTTCTTCCCCTATTGCTTGATTTTATACTTGATTTTACAGTGCAAAAGATTATTTAGTTGTAATAATCTATTTATACCAAGTTATATGCACAACACAATGTCAGAATTCTAGCTCAATGTATTGATATTTCAGTGTTCAGTACCACAGTATAAATAGCCTTAAAAAAAGTCTTTTCACCAAAGTCTTTTCTGCCATGTGCACTTGCTTAATGGTTGTGGATACAGGGCTTTCACTATTCTTCCTCTCTTATTGTCCTTATTATTTTGATCTTATGCTGAGTTCAGAAGTCCTGTGAGTCTTATAAGTCCTGCAAATTGTGTTAAACTGCTCGCTTTCCCTCATGTTGCTTCTGTGCTTCCCAGTATGCTTCCCAATGATCCCAATGACCGTCTTTTTACATTGTAGTCCAATTGAAGTCGAATTTCCTGATGCAAAGTTTTTCTTTTTAAATTCTGTTGGGGTTTTCCTTCTAGGTTGGCTATCTCTAGCCCAAGGTCCCAAGTCCTGGGAACAGGGATTGCTAAAATAAATAAAATATAAAGAACAGAATTCAGATTATCATAGTGAGGGGATTCTGTCCTGTTAAGACAATGCACAATATATCTACTAATAAGAAAACCTCTAGAATTGTTCTGACACTTTCTGGGAATCTGATGGTTTGCCCTTTAATTGATTATCCATTAGAAAGTTTTCTCCTCCAAAGCACACAGTTCTCACAGCCTCCATGATTCGGATAGACTTATTTCTAAAAATAGAACTATCTCTATAGAGAATTTCTAAAAACAACTTACTTGCTTACTGTGTTTGTGTATCATTTATACCCCTTTCTTCATCAGAGAATTGCTTTTTCTGCCTTTGCCAGTACTGCTATGCCCTTTCCTTTAGTATCTGGCATCTTGCTTCGGGTGTCTGGTGTCTAGTCTGTAGAGCTGCCTGTCTGCCTAAAGCATGCTAGCACCTACACAGTCTTTATCCTGACCTTATTACATGATCATGTGGTGCAAAATATGAAATAAAAAAAATGAATGCTACTGTAAGTTTCCAAATTTTAACAGTAAAGTGCCTGAATCTAATTATAAGATGAAAGCATGATAAAACACAATAAAAACACACTATGCACTGTTATCGCAACTAATACACACTTTATCTTTATAACATATGTAAAAAGAGGGCAAAAAATAAAGGAAAGCTTTAAAGTGTTTCTGCGGGACTTTGCTAAAACTGTTTATATGGTATTAGGTCCCTCAATCTGACCAGGACTCTAGTAAAGATTTCTTGCAAGGTATGTGAGTGAATACTTGTAAAACAAAGCTTAATGCAGTGCAAATAACGGCTATACTCTGGTATGAGAATGTGCTTAGGGAATCTTCCCTGCGTTCTTCCTTATAGGTGAAAATAAATAGACATTGAACTATTAATTCAAACTATCCTTTCTGGAGCAGAGCTGGCCAGAAACCCAGCACTCCTCTCTTTTCTTTTTTTTTTTTTTTTTGCACTAGCTGTCCCATATTATCAGCCCTATCTCCCAGACCCACAGCCCCCCCTGTAACTTATCCCAATTCACCCTGGCTTACCCCCAAAGGCAAGGCCACTGAGATGACCCCACCCCATGGAGACAGGTCCAGGTTACTGGATGCATCACCATGACCAGCAGGGCTCTTTAGGCTTATCCCCCCGGTAAAGCCATGGGGATGGGCCATTCAGTGGAACTTGGTCTCAGTTGGGTACTTTGGGGGGCCATACTACCAGGAGGTGGCATCATCCCTGGGACAGGCAGCATTTTTTGTGGATGCTAATCCCCTCTGAAGGCAGGATGTGCAATGACATCAGTGGGAAGAACTCTACATCTATCCCACCTCCTCATGTATCAGGCACTGGTCACATCTGATCCCCAGCCTCTGCCAGGGGTCTGCACTTTCACACCAGACATTTGATCAAACACCCCCCTCTGAGGAGGAGAGTAATCTATGGGTCACTCAATCCTCCTCCCACCAGCCAGCCCTCTGATGGCCTGAGTCCAGATTCAAACCCAGGTCACCAGTGTCACAGGCAGATTCACATCTCTCTTTTCTGAATTCAGCTGGGACCTTCTTCCTTGTGGTCAGCCATTCAAAGGGCCCCCTGCTTCACTCTTCTCTCCCTTAGCAGGCTCCTCGATCACCACCTGGACTCCATAGTCCAGGGAGGAAAAGAAAGGAAAGCAGAAGCCAGCAAGAAGGCTCCCAATCTAGCAGCACAAGATGGACTGGAAAGAGTACTGGAAATAAAATAAAACAGATCTAGGTAATGGTTGTATCCCTTTTCTAAAAATAAAGAATGCTTTTCCAGACTCCTATTCTAACCACACCTCCACAGTTTCATTTGGTCTCCTCAAATCTTCTCCTTCTCTTCCAACAGCCTCCCAGAACTGAAACTCTGCCAGCGTGGAGGTGAACAAGCCCAGAATATAATATAAAAAACACCAGCTAGGTAGGTACATTGGTAGGCAGATAGACAGACAGACAGATATATAGATAGATAGACAGACAGACAGACAGACAGATACAATATTGGATGATATCAGATACAATTTCAGACAGGGAATAGTTCTCAGAAATTCAGAGAACTGTTTCCAAGAACGTTCTCAATGTCTGAAATCGTATCTGATGTCATACGATAATGCATCTGATATCCAGTATCTGTCTGTCTTACTATCTATCTATCTATCTAAAAAAATCTGCCTGAATAGCAGCCACATGGCAGAGCAATAACTCTGACACGCCACCACAACTGACTGAGTATAAAAGAATAATAATTCCAATATTGATGGGGGTGCATGATGGAGCCACATGCAATTGCCAGAAACTAGTGCTTCAGGACAAGAATTGTACAATTTTACAGAGCAGCTGGCATTCCCTTCCTTTATGCATGTGTTTGTGGGGGAGTGCAAACCTTATTGCAAACAGAGAAAATCCAGAAAGTTAGACACATTATTTAAATCACCAACTGTAGCAGTTATAAATAGTAACTGTCAGTTGTCTCTTATAAAATAGTTCATTCTGCTCCAAATAGTACTTGAGAATGTTAATAAAAAGACAGGTTCACAGAACTAGACAAGAGTTTTATTACATTTGAACTAAGGATTTTGGTTTGTTCTGTAATTTAAACTTACAATAAAACTGAAGAGAGATTTCAGTCTATGACTGGTACTATTAATGATCTTGAAACAGAGCAATTACAACAAGGAGCACGAGTGAAAGGGAAAGAGAAGTTGTGCTCTTCCCTTTCACTTTCACGCACATGACTAAAACCCAATTTTTAAACATAAATAGCTAAAACACAAAACAAGATATCAAGTTCTAATCCTCCTGGGAACTCCTTTCACACCAATCCAGATATACAGTGTCACACTTGGACAGCTGGTCCTGATCCCTGTATCATTTTTTGTAAATATAAAAAAATGTGTGATGGAATGTGTCAAGAGAAAATGTTGTCTTGCTGAAACTGACACATACCCCTCCCCCCCCCAGGATAAGTTCAAAGGACAGGACGTAGGGAAAACTACAAATATCTGAGGTTCAATTAGCATGTTAAATTGGCTTTGATCCCAAGGAATAAAATTAGCCATTCATGACATCCTCAGGGAGATCCTTTGATGTGCACTAGGTGTCCTGAGAAAAGGAACACAGGCCAGTGTTATGAATAACCTCCCGGGAAGCCAGCTCATTTCATCAAAGAGACCTTTGATGTCTAGATACCAGGTCCCAGATGAAATTAAATATGCATTTGCATGGAATATACAGTGACTTACATCAAAAAGACTTTTGGCATCCAGGGGAAACAGATCACAGACCGGTTTTGACTAGTTACATAAAGACAGACGATTTATTATGTCATCTATTATTTTTTTAAATATCTTAGTAGGCCATCATGTGTTATAAAATATAAATTTTGTTACACCTAGGTGGAGTTAGGTGACCTCAGAGAGAAGGCCGGCTCAAGACTGTTTTTAAACCTACTGAGCAAACTTTAGAAGACACACACATTCATATTTCTGACTGAGAGAGGAGGAACCATCAAAACACTGAAAGATTAAGAAGTAAGGACCTTAGACAAGACTAGTCTGAGTGTTATTATTTGAAGAAATCAGCACTTTTAAGCCTGTTTGTTTTAAGGCTGTATGTGTTGGGATATTTTGTTCTGTAATTGTACTGTTTTCCTATTCACCTATTTTAAAGTAAAGATATATATTTTAAAAATGGAAACTGCCTGGTGTGCCTTGAAATTTCTTTTTCTGTATAAGTGAAGCTTTGAAGGTTATAGTTGACACTATGTATGAGCTTATTTTGATACCAAACTGGGAAACAGATAGAGTTCTCTAAAGTCTTGCATAGAGTTCTAAGGGTTCATTTTGCAATACCTGGTTAGGTGCCTGTAGGCAAAGATATCTGGACCCCTGAAGACAGAATTATCTGAGCCTGATAATTGGATATGCTAACAAGAGGTTATCAGTTTGAATCCCTCCCGAACTTGAGACTAAGGTGACTCGAACCCACAAAACAGACAAGAGGGTTACCTTGTACTGTTAACTGTCCACAGATCCTATGCTCAGAGGTTGGCACTTTGTGAGTAGAGGAATGACCTGCTGAGTGAATCTGTGACATACAGTACACACCAAGTTTCACAGTTTAAACTTTTATAATTTTTTCTCTACACCAGAGCAAACCTTTATGACCTTCAAAATACTGACATCAATTCAATCGCCAGTCAAATGTACTGAAGTCCTTCTGCATATGCGGTACAAGAACTCCAAGCCCAAGTGATGGGACAGACTCATAACATGAAAAACATGATTTTTCAAATCTAAATATCTTAAAAAATTCTAAACCCCAAGCATCAACCCCCGCACCCCAAGAAATCCCTCCCTACTAACCTTACTAACCTATACAACCATACAAAATTTCATGATTTAAAAAATTACAGTTTTTTAGCTAGACAAGGACAAATATTCAGAAAAAAACACAATTGAAATTGATGGGAAAGGTACATTTTTTTTCTCTAAAAATACTAAATGGATTTACTTAAGAATTTCTGGAATTGTGGATTCTGACATGTACAACAAATTCTGAAAGTTTCTAGTAAACCTATAAAGCCATCTTTTGCAAGCAGCAAACAAAGAATCAAGTTTAACATAGAACTCACCAGCCACCCTAACTATAGGGGCAATACTGTTCCCTTATAATAAGGAAACAGTGCACCTGTCCATTAAGTGTGACAAATACCGGGGCAGGGCTACTTTGTTGTCTATTGGAGTTACATTACTATTTCTCAACTGAACTGACTTTTAATTTCTGGGGGGCCCATCTGTTATTGGTTCATCATTTCCCAGGCTTGTCCCTAGTTTCCTTTCATCACATAGCAGCTTATTAACCAGGCCAACTTAACAATTAATTAACAACAAACTTAAAACTTTAACACTTTAACCTTGTGATAGAGGCATACTGTAGGTTAGGAAGCACAGGTGAATGAGGAGAAGTAATAAAATTTGTAAGTAGCATTTTATTATTATTAACAACAGTAAAATAAAATGAATAACAATTTTGCAGGATAGCTCTTAATACATGCAGGACAAACAAAGAAAGTCCTATATCAGAGACTCCCTCTATCAACTTAAATATCCATTTCAATATCTCTCCCAGTCCAAAACACTGCTCTGTTTTTATAAGATGTATTTTTCTTACAGTAGAAACTCTGCATCCTGATTGTTGTATGTTGCCTCTCCTGTTTCTCATGAAATGTGCCAGAACTTTGTCAATTTATTTCCTCAGGCCAGCCTGATGAGCACATCTAATCTTTAACAGGTGCAACAAAATAGAATATTCTGTCCCAGAGCTGGTCTCCTGTTGACAATTCTGATAAGCTTGTGGAGGTAAAAATACTGTACATCTCAATGTCAAACCCCTGTATTACAGGCTATCTTTTTAAGAAACCCAAATAGCTTTCTATAATCATCTCAGCAACATAACTATATGCATTTGCAAACCAAGGGATCCCAGTTTCACATAACAATTCACACATATCTTTTTAACTGCAGAGAAGCAAGGGGAGAAAGAAGGAAAGACTAGAAACAACAAGTGAAGGAAGTGAGAAATGGGGGCATTGTGGGGGCATTAGAGTGGCCAATTCCCAGGTGCCACAAGAAAATTTAATTGCACAGACAGGCAAATGACAGAAAAGTAGCAGAAAAGGAAAGGGCAAAATGCTTCCTTGGTTTTAACTCGCTGCATAACAAATGGAACAGGGTCTTACCCAATCCTGTCGTATACCCCCCTCTTTAAGAGAGAACCTGTTTTTTTAAAGGTTTCTAAAACCTTCTTTTATTTCTCTTTTAACATTACCTTAAAACATTTACAGTTCTTTGCATATGCAGTATCCTTTTTTTCCTTAACACCTTTTACAGCAAACAATTCTGTTTAAACACATACATTTTTCTTGACCTTCTGAATTCTCATTCCTAAACCATATCTTGACAGATAATCAGCACTGACATTCTGTTTTCCAGATTTGTGCATCACTTTCAATTAAAATGGATGTAGTGCCAGATACCACTTTGTGATTCTGGGATTTTTATCCTTCATTTGATTAAGCCAACAGAGAAGATTCTTATCTTTTATAAGTTCAGCTCCTAGCAGATGAAACTTAAGGGACTCCATTGCCGATTTTGCAGCAAGGCATTCTTTTTCAATAGCAGAGTACTTTTTCTCTTTGTTGTGCAGTTTCCTACTGATATACAGAATGGAATGTTCCTTCTCATCTATATTCTAACTCAGAACTGCACCAAGGCTTACCTATCAGTAACATAAATTGTTTCTAAAAGTCTGGACATCATAAAACAGAGGTTTGTGGCAAGAAGAAATGATGTAATGGGCTTCTTGCACCACATTTTGTACCAGTCCGATTTTCTAAGGGGACTGTGCACCACTGGGGGGACTGCCTGCAACAACTGGGCTTGAACAGTCCTTTGGATAGCCACACTGGTGCACCATGGTGGAAGGAGACTTGCACCAGGGCAGAGCTGCAATATCCTCTTCATTGGGATTTTGCAAGCCCCCAAGGAGTGCATGAACCTGGCAGTTAGATCAGCCTGGAGCTGGTCTAAACTGTTGTGCAGAAGGTACCCAGACAGCCCCTGATGCCAGCCAGATCAACACTAGAGTGGCCAGTTGTTTGTGACAGGTGACAGCCTGCAACCCCATTCATGGTGGAGCTAGTGCACCTGTCCCCTACAGACCCATACTAGCCCTGCTGTTCCCTCATTGAGGGCAATTGTCACCCCCTCAACCCAGCCAGACCCATTCCCCCTCTGCAGGACAGGGCAGCCTCTGGATGACCCACAAGCCAGCAGGGTGACTGGTTGACAGGTAACCATCACTGGCCACCAATGCCATAAGCCTGAGCCATAGCTTGAGCCACTCCCCTTTCGTGCACCACTTGGTCAGTGCATGGGTCAGCTTGTGGCAAACTCTGGGACTTTGGTACCAGTACCCCTGTTCTTGGAAGATCTGGTGCATGGTCCCCAGCATACCTGACTTTACCACAGGTAACAAGTCACCACACAAAGCGCCAATCTAAATCAGCTTCTGAAAATTGAGTCCCTAGTCTTTAACAGGTGCAACAAAGTAGAATATTCTGTCTCAGAGATGGTCTCCTGTTGACAATGCTGTAAACAACCTTGTGGAGGTCAAAATACATCTCAAGATCAACCCCCTGTATTATAGACTGTTATCTTTTTTAAGAAACACAAATAGCTTTCTGCAATCCTTTCAACAATATAAATGATGTACATTTGCAAAACAAGGGATCCAGTTTCACATGAAGATTTGCATATATATGCTTTAACCACTGGGAAGCTAGGGGAGAAAGAGAGAATAGAAACAGCATGTGAAGGAAGGGACACAATGGGGCGGGGATTGTGGGACCATCAGAGTGGCCAATTCCAAGGTATACAAGAAAATGTTATTGTGCAATCAGACAGGCAAGTGGCAGAAAAGGAGAGGGTAAAATAGATATTTGCTCTTAACTCTCTCTGCATAACAAATGGAACAGGGACTTACCCAACCCTGTCACAAACCTGTGTGAGTGAGAGGTAGGTTTTCTGATATTTCACTGGGAACCATTTTGCCTCTGTATCAATTAATCCCTCTAAGGCTATGGAGTTGCAGATTCAATTGCTTCCTGCCCTCCATATCTGACCTATGGTGCTAATCACTAACCACCTAGGGAAGGAGAAGATTGCTCTGCCGTGAAAAGAAGGATTAGGGAGTAATTATCTTAAAATTTCCCATTGCATGTTACCAAAGACAGTCAGAAATGTCCCTCAAGTGTTGCTAAAGGCAAATATTTTGTTAACAGCCTCTTGTTTCCTGCCTTGTTAGCAGCCTTTTTTTCATTCCCTTTTGTGCATTCATTCTACCAGTTCTCCCACATCTGGAACATCAGTAGACCTCCACCTTAAGAGAAGTTATTTTGCCTCTGCTAGGACTGCCATGCACCATCGTCTCTGTCCCCAATCTTCTGTTGGCAGTTCTGCATATTCCCCAACACCACTAGTGTGTTATCTCATGGGATCGTGGTTTGCATGATTTTGCCCATGAGATTTAGGATTTTTGTCCCACCAGGTTTTTAGGCTCTTGCAGCCCCATATATGTAACAGGTTGCCCCTTGGTTCCCCACACTTCTAGCAGTTATCAGTGCCCATTAAATGTATCCTCTTTAGTGCTGCTGGGGTGCAGTACCATAAATGCTATGTTCTGAGTGCCTCAGCTTGCTGCTAGTGTCTTTGCTAGCACCATACCCATTTTCCCAGTAACTCACCCAATCTTCTCTCATGAGTGCCTTCCTCAGTAGCCTGTCTCATCACTTCTGAACACTTTCCACCCCTGGTGTGTATTCTCTAGCAAGAATGTATTGTTCTAGCAAGTGTCTATGTATTCTACCAACTCTTGGGATGTCTCCCCTCTTTCTACATCCACCCGCCTAGACTACCAGGTCTTCCTAACCCCTCATTTGGCAGCACCATTCGAGAAGTCATAGGCTCACTTACTATATGCCTTATCTGGAGGTACCTCAGCCACTGTATTCTAGATCTCCCTTTTTATGCCAGTGCCTTCTAACCTAGGAAAACACCCTGTTTCTAATGAAAATAGATGCTGTACTCCAGTTATTCCCCTAATATGCCCACTAATTCCCACTCTTTCCAGTAGATTAGCTCTACTCATATTTTTAATAGTGGGTTCCACTGTTCCATATTGGCCAGTACCTGAAAGGTATATGCAGCTGTTGCATGAAAATACTTTGGGTACACTACCAAATGCCTCTGGCATTTTTCATGGAGTGTTGCTCTTCTCCCTTGGGCCCCTCTCACAGAACTATTTCCTTTGCTTGTCCTTTCCCTAGCCTTTTTCCTATGTATGCCCACCTTACATTGTCTGTTAGGCACTCTTCATTTAGCTACATGACAATCTGCCTCAGCCCACTTGTCAAGTAGTAATCCCAATCAGTGAGGCCCTAAATCCCCCTTTGGCTGATGACAGCTATCATCATTATTGCCAAGAGTTTTGACTTTTCCCATTCCTAGTGAAATTAGAAGATCAGCTTCTTTGTTTGTTTCTAGGTCCCGACTTGAACATGGAGTGGGATGTATCGCCATAATTTTAAATATCTGGGTTACTTTGTCAATTGGATGGCTTGAATGTTCCTCCACAGTGTTGATTTTAGGTGTTTCTATCTCTCCATCTCCTCTATAATTGTCTTCTGCAGAGGGTTCAGGCTCCCTTGTACCCATAGTGACTAGTCAGGGGTCACCCTTCTCCATGGATATTTGAAACCTTCCTTAGCCATATTCTTTTTTCAGTTAATAGCTTTATTTATTTTCCAATATACAAACATACATCATAAGACACATAGAAAGGGCATACAATAGCAGCAGAGAATGATCTTACAGCACTATGTTCATAATCCTGCAGCATGCAATTTGTAGCAGGGTACATGACAGAAAGGACTCCAGAAAGGACAGGAGCTCTCTACTCTGTGGTGATGCAAAGAGCGAACAAAAGAGAACAAGACTGGGTATTTGATTAATACTACCATATAAGTACTAATGCTTAACAGGTTATGTAAAGTAGTGTACATTGCATGGCTGACTAGTCTGAGTGAAGAATTGGAGGGACACGTGCCGGGAGTATCATGTGGGGGAGATCAACATACAGGCCACAGGCAGAAGCTCACCCTATTCTGATCCTAGGTTTCAGGTAAGCCAATAAAGGGGCCCAGCAAGCCATGTATGTCACAGGCTTGTTGACTGCAATATGGGATAGGTGGTCAAGTGAGGCCAAAAGCGTAAGAGCATGTTGAAGTTCTAGGATAGTAGGGATTTCAGTGGACTTCCACCGGCAAAGTATGAGGCGCTTGGCTGATATGCCTAGCATGGCCAGCCATCAGAGTTGGGGGAACTTAAGGCGAATTCCGGGGTAGGCCCAAGATCCACATGAGGGGATCTGGTTGAAGCTCCAGGCCTAGGATGTCCATGGTGAGTTGGGTGACTGCTTGCCAAAAGGGAGCCAGTAGACAGCATTGCCAGACAATGTGATATAAATCCCTAGGTTGGGCCTGGCACCTCTAGCATAGGTTACTATTCAAGAGCTTAGCTGTATACAACACATCCGGTGTTCTGTACCAGTGGTGCAAGAGTTTATTTTGAATAAGTCTACTGCGGCCATCAGGGTAGCTTGAGTGTGCCAGATTCCAGCAGAGAGCCGATTGGGTGTCTCCTTAGTCATATTCATCCCAGACCCTGCAATGTTCCTTGCTGTGCATTTTCCATTGAAAGCCATAAATTCCATTTTGCCAGAGTTGTTTTTTAACCCTGAAATTGTGGCAAACTCCATTAACAGTTTTACTAGCCTAGGCAGTGTTTGCTCTGGGTTCCTGTCAATCAAGGGTATATTATCAACAAAAAGTGTGGGCTTATACACTTCCTCACATATATTCCTTGGACACTCCTGTCCTCCTGCAATTTCTGTTACAGCAGCTCAGCTGCTAAAAATAAAATGGCACACAACACAGAGGGACAGTACAAATGTGAAATTGTTGAACAAGGATTGAGTTTACAGTGCTGAAAATACCCCCGCATAGCACCTCCAGCTTGAAATTTCATCAGTAGGTGGCACTTTAATCAAGTACTTAAATACTGTAGTGACAAGGAAACATGTTCATCATTCTAAGCAACACACATTTCAGCATTTTACATGAGATACTGGCAGAGATGTAACAGACATGCATTTAAAGTGGCAGTATGTCATTGTGGAAAGGGTTTTATGTGATAAGGGTGGTTCCCTTATCTCACCGAACACAAATCACAAACCAAAAAGCACCTGACATCAAAAGGATGACCAAGATAACATCAACTGCTGAAAACAATGACAGCACTCACTTTTCCATAGGAACCAATAACAAAATGATTTTTACACCGGAGACTATGCCCCCTGCATCCCCTTTGGCGGACAGCAAGCACCCCCCACACCCCACAGCTAAATGAGTATCAACTCCAGGGGGGGCAGACTTAGAAAAAATTGAAAAGCAACATTTTTGCTCAGTATTTACAAAGGAAGTGGGGGAGGTACCTAAAACAAGCAGTAGAAACACTCTGGATACAGAAGTTGATGCCAGCCCATTTACAGAAGAAAGGGTTCTGAAAGAACTCTTAAAACTGAAGGTGGACAAAGCAATGGGGCCTGATGGGATTCATCCCAGAATTCTAAAAGAACTAAGGGTAGAACTAATGACACCACTGACTACCCTCTTTAACAAATCATGGGAGGATGGGGTGGTACTCGAGGACTGGAGAAGGGCAGATGTGATTCCCCTTCACAAAAGTGGGAGCAAGGCAGAAGCATAAAACTACAGACCTGTTAGTTTAACCTCAGTGGTAGGGAAAATGATGGAATCACTTCTGAAGGAAAGAATTATTGAGTATCTAGAGGCCAGAGGGGCTCAGGACCCAAGACAGCATGGATTCACAGCGGGAAGGTCATGCCAGACAAATCTGATAGATTTCTTTGACTGGGTGACCAAAGTAGTAGATCAGGGAGGGGCTGTGGACATGGCCTACCTAGACTTTAGTAAGGCATTTGACACAGTCCCACACAAAAGATTAATATACAAGTTAGCCAGCCTGGGAGTGGGTCCCAAGATGACAGCCTGGGTAAAGAATTGGCTGGAGAATAGGACACAGAGAGTAATAGTAAATGGAGTCCACTCTGAAGAAAGGGGGTTACTAGTGGGGTACCATGAGTTCAGTATTAGACTGGTCCTCTTCAATGTCTTTAAGCGACATTGCAGAGGGACTGGAAGGAAAGTATGTCTCTTTGCAGATGACACAAAGATCTGCAACAGAGTTGATTCACAAGGTGGGGTGGAAAGGATAAGAAGGGACTTGCAAGGTTACAGGAATGGTCAAATGTATGGCAGCTTAGATTCAATGCTAAGAAGTGCAAGGTAATGCACCTGGAAACAAAACCCAGGGAAGAGTACACAATGGGGGTGAGATACTAACAACAACAAAATGGAAAGGGACCTGGGGTAGTCATATCGGATGACCTAAAGGTGGGCAAGCAATGGAGAGGGGTTGCAAGGGGCTGGGGGATACTGGGATGCATAGGGAGAGGCACCACCAGTAGAAAACAGGAAGTTATTATCCCTCTCTACAGACAGTTGGTGAGACCCCATCTGGAGTACTGCGTGCAGTTCTGGAGACCCAATCTCCGCAAAGACATAGACAGGATGGAGGCTGTCCAGAGGAGGGCAACTAAAATGGTGCAGGGTCTGCACCGGAAGACATATGAAGAGAGACTTAAGGAACTGAATATGTATAGCCTCGAGGAAAGGAGGGAGAGGGGGGACATGATAGAAACTTTCAAGTACCTCAAGGGAATCAACAAAGTCCAAGAGGGTAGCATCTTTCAAAAAAAGAGGTGTGCAAGAACAAGGGGGCACAATTTGAAGATAGAAGGGGCGGCTCAGAGGTAATTTAAGGAAGTATTTTTTCACAGAGAGGGTTGTGGATGCATGGAACAGCCTTCCGGAGGAGGTTGTGGAGTCAAAAACAGTGGTGGAATTCAAGCATGCATGGGACAGTCATAAGGCGATTCTAGGGGTTGGGGGTAGGAAGAAGTAGGCTGCTGGTTAACTAGGATCTGCAGCTTATCCATTAGGTAGGGAAATGGGCAGACTGGGTGGGCCAAGCGGTACTTATCTGCCATCAAAATCTATGTTTCTATGTTAAATGAAATTTGTCCCACACCAGGACCTGGACCTTCGCCCCCACAACTAAATGATCATCAACTCCAGGGGGGCAGACTTAGAAAGAATTGAAAACAGCATTAAAATGAAATTTGTCACACATACCAGGACCTGAACCCATGTCCACTGGCTCCCTAGGTGGTGGCTCAAGCCACTACACCAAATGGCCAGCTTGGCATGGCATGACCAAACACTGTCCTATATCCTGCTATAGTGAGAATAGTTCACTGCTACACTCGCTATACAGGATTTCTCAATCTTTTATACCACTCGCTGCAGGTACAAGCAGTATTATTGAGTCACTCATAGTGAGCCACTCTATAATACTCGCTCATATCACTGTACACCATGAAAAGAAGTGCAAAGATACAGAAATAAGCAAAAAAATATGTTCTCAAAATGGGCTATATCACCATATATAAAATCAATATAAGCCAACATGAATGCAAAAAAGATTATTAAAATTATTAGAATATCATACAGTGCAATTTCTGACATGAAAAAACACCTCTAATGCTTATGAGAAATGACAGAGGGACCTCAATACAGGACACTTAAGAGGTATGAGCTAGTACAGAAACTGGGTCCTTCCAGATATGTATGAGTCTCTGCAAACTAATATGTGTACCAGAGAGTGACATGAAAAAAGAGGAGGTTTGAGGAGAATGACACTGACTCTTCTCCCACATCCACTGGGGTCACTGTACCATCATAACTGAGACAGACTCCACCCCCACCAACCCTTGATCCAAGTGTCAACCAGCATCTGATGACAGGTCATGTTCCAATATGCAGGCTAAAGTCCGTAAAGTAAGAGTGAGTTCCCTGGATGGGAAGGAAATATTGCACATGGAGACATGAAGGGGATGCAGGACACCCCAGAAATGCTAAAGGTGATAAAGATAAAAGAAATATCACCTAGTTTCATAAACATAATAATGGATTTCCATTGAAATGAAAAGCTCTACAGAGCCATGCATTGCAAAGTTGGGATCATTATGACTGGTTCAAGAGATTTAAAATAGTTTGAAGTTTGTGCAATTCTGTGGCCACAAAAGTCTGGAAAAAATCAAGTCTTGCAGGCATAGGGGTTCAGAGTTTGCATAGTGCATTGATTTCAGTTTGATTTAACAATGAAGCACTATATGGGGGGAGTGGAAAGCTGAAGAGTTGACTATTTAACAGCACACTGTCTAAGCATGCATGGCCAACTGCAGACAGAAGGCCATTTTCCAAAACTGTCACATTTTATGGTAATTTTCTTGCTTTATGGCTCCTAGCAGGAACATGTTTTTTTGCTGGCATCCCAAAATGACACAGATGTATGCCATACATGCCTGAGATAACAGATCCAAAGGGCCACCCCCACCACTGTAACAAAAAGAGCTTCAGAGAGGGAACTTTGATGGAGATTCTGAAGGACCACAATCAGGTGTATACAACACTTTGTTTTTGGTGGGGGCTTGTAGATTAATTCAAAACCTGGGGTTGACTTCCTCATGTTGGGCTGTGCAGTGTAGTCTATTGGTTAGAACACCAGCTTAGAAACCAGGAGATCAAAAGTTCAAACCCACTAGAGTCAACTATTCCCAGTGTGACTTTTAGCAAGTCACTTAACCTCCACGTACTCCAGTTCACCCAGCTACACAAATGGGTAGAAGCAGAACATCAATGGAAACAAGATGTTGAATCTCAGATGGGCTAGCCTGGGTAAATGAATTGTTTATTTTTAAAAAATACTCAACGAGCCTTGTGCAGCCACACTTTTCACATGCATGAGCACTATAATGCAAGAAACAAGACAAGAAGCATACAGGGGGTGGGATATTCAAAAATGTGCCAGAGGCAGGCACAAGAGCAGTGCAGCACAAGTCTGGTGCGCCATGGTGCACTGAACGTGATATTCAAAGGTTGCGCATGATGGCATGCACCAGTGCAACATGGCTGAATATCACAGGGATGCACTATAGCTTAACTAGGGCTACACCAGGGAGCAAGCCAACAAGCACAATAACGCAGCCAGGGATGCACAAGGGGCAGAGGGGCATGTGCCAGAACACAGTTGGACCGGCAAGAGGAACAGCAAGGAGCAAGCCACTGGGGTGGATGTCCCACCACCAGGGTGCAGAGGGTGCCAGGAGTGCGGCATGGCAAGCACATGACGGAACATCACCCAGTGTGCATGGGGAAGCAGCAGGCTCCACCTATATGCACCACAGTGGTGCATGGAGGCAGGGTGGCACCAATGGCCACTGGTAAACAGCCACCGGCAACCCCCCACAGGAAGGCATGTGCCACACCACCTGGACTACAGCCAGCAACACACAGACAAACAGCACGCAATGCATGTGCCACACAAACCGAACAGAGAGCTCATGGCCGCCCCAGGGCACAGCCACTGACCAATGGGCGTACACCACCAGGTACAACCCCCTGGCCACCAAAGGCATACCACACAGCCACTATGCACACCACAGCAGCATGGCTCCACATGCCAGCCACAAAGCAGACACGGACACAGATGGCTAACCATATAAAAGTGTATTACAACAGAATTAAAAAAACTATGTACAAATGTACAGCTAACAGGGGACAGGGAATGGGGAGGCCAAGTACAAAATGGGAGGCCAGGGAAGGGAGGCAGGGGACAGGGGTCAGAGCTATACAAGGGGACAAGGGAAGGCAAGGAACGGGGACAGGGAAGGGTAACAGATGCAGGCCAATGGGCCCTATGGGTGGCCTCACCCCACCAGTGCTTGATGCTGTCATCTGCACTGCTGCCTGTGCAGCATCCTCTGCAGCAGCTGTGCCACCTGCAGCATGGCAGTGGTGACCCAAAATATCTGTTGCAGGAGCCGGGTATTCACAGCAGGTTGACGACCACCTAGGACAAAGGAGGGTACACAGTATGAGTGCATGTCTGGAACACTGTAGCCCACCCACCATGCGCAGCGGACAGCAGCGACATGTGCCCCTGGGATGGCACCCAGCCACCCGCAGTGTGTGTGCCCACACATGCCGCCAACGTGGCAAACCATTGCCATGCAGAACACTGTACACCAACACCACCCATGCACCCCACACCACCACTGTGGCAGGCAGGCGACATGGATAAGCATGCAGGATGGCGGTGGCACAGCTGGGATCCCAATGCACCCACAGCCCTCCTGCGGCAACAACACACATGTGCGATAGCCACAGCATGGTGCAATGGTCACTGCGGGCAGTGCACATGGCCATGCACACAGGGGGCCATGGCCCACCTCCACCCCCGCTGCCCACCCTGCACAACAATGTAGCTGTAACAGTGTCTACCTGCATGCAGCGGCGCACCTTGCACTGGTCCAGCAGCACCACCCACACGGCCTGCAGCCTGCGCCTGAGCAGTGGCCCACCCTGCCCCACCCACAATGCCAGCCAGTCGGGCTCTTCATCTGTTCTCAGGGCCTAGGAAGGGAGCATGAGAAAGACACATCAGTACCTGGCAACACCACATGCCCCCCAGCACAGAGTGCTGCCTGGCCCAGCGCAGCAGCAGTGCAGTGGCACAGTGCACCCATGGTGTGCCGCACTGGCCAACAGAATGCGCCACCCTGCTGGCCTCACAGAACACTGGTTGGGCACAGACACAGGTGAAGCACACTTACCTGGCCATAGCACAGCACCCCTCCGGATACATGCCTGCAGTGCCTAGAGCCTCTCTGGGACCCTTCAATTCAGGCCCCCGTAGCAGTGTCAGCATTGCTCACTGGTGCACTGCACACCTGTGGCCTCCTCCAGCCCATCGGCAACCTCCTGCCACACCTCTGTCCATGGCCTATTCAGGGGCACCTGGACAAACAGGCTGCCTGCATGTGGCGCCACTAGGGCCACAAGGTTGACCAGTTCAACCTGCATCCAGTTAGGTGCCCTGGCACTGCTTTGGTGCAGCATGGCTGTATCGCAGTCAGGAATCCAAAATGGTGCCCAGTAGCACACGAGCCTCATGTGCTGGGGATGCGCACCTCACACAGAGATGCACTGCCATCACCAATCGCACAGTCACAGAGATGAGCGATACAGGCCATGCTGCACTGGCACATGCTGTGGGGCTCCCTGAGGGGCAAAGGGCAACCATGGGTTCAAGGGTCAACACGCGCACTATGCACATCTGTGCTATTGGTCCCATCATGCATGGTGTGCAATAGGGTGTGTGGTTGCCACGGTTCATGGGCCAATGGTGTCCATGTGCCGTGGGACCCATAGTGCAGGGGCACTATTAGCCTCATGGTGCCAGAGCGCCAATGGCCTTATGGTGCCTGGGCACCATAGGCCATACAACACACAAGTGCCACATGTCCAATAGCAGCTGAGCACTGTAATGCATATTGTGCAGTGTGCGTAAGCTGCACCGGTGGTGTAGATGCTGTCAGTGCATGCATGCATACTGCCGGGCCTGCTGCACATGTCACATAGTTGCGCCATGACTTGAGCATGTGCAAGTGCATTGCACCACGTGCAATAACGCGATATTCAGCCGGTATATGCAGATTAGCTAATCAGCCTATCCACAGCACATCAGAGGCATTTGCATCTCATTACAGCTGTGCATCCCCTCATTTGCATGCGATGCATTATAAAGGCGCCACGGACCGCACAGGACATGGACCGGTACTGCATCCTTCAGAGGTAAGATGCAATGCTGTGGGGGTGACAGGACAGTGGATTGGGAGGGTGGTGTGGGTGGTAGCTTTCAATGACCACATGTCCATTCCCACAGGACAAAGCATGTCGGAATCTGATGAAGGTGAGGAGTGTGGGCCTGTACGGAAGCGTAGGACCAACTTCACGAGGGCAGAGACCGATGTCCTTTTCGAGGTGTACCTCGACCAAGAGCCTCTACTGAGTGGATCAACAGGCACCCCACAGGCCATTTCCACAGCATGGGAGGGTGAGGCCAGAGCTGTGAATCAGCAGGGCATCCATCAAAGGTCTGTGCAGGAGTGCAAGAAGACGGTCAGCACAGACCAGAGACAGATTAAGGAGAAGGTGGTAGCCATCTGGGCCGCACGTGCTGCCACAGGCGGTGGACAGCCCATCGTGCCACAGCTGATGCTGCAGGAGGAGTTGGTGGTGGCTACCATGTGGTGCAGTACCATTGAGGGGTTGCCCGGTGGTGGCTTCCAGACAGGAGGCAGCCTATCACTGCTTGGTAGGTACGGCAGTGCCTGGCCAGGGGGGCAGGGGTGTGTGCCAGAGGCACCAATGCGATTGTATTCCCTTACAGCTCCAGGGCACCTGCATGCAGTGGCAGGGGTGGGGGTGTCTGCCTTGGGGGAGGTCCTGGACCCGGAGGACTGTCCTTCCACCTCCACCGGTGTCTGGGGGCCAGATCGCATGCAGCCCAACAACACAGTCCGTCCGGATGCCCATGGTGTGGTAGTGGACGAAGCCCTGACTGTGTTTCAGCATGACACCTGCCATGGCGTACAGTATGCCGAGACATAGATCGGGGTGGGGGTCCTGGACTGATGATGAAGAGACCATCATCCTGGATAGCGGTGTTGCCGTTGAGGGGGTGGCACCCATTCCACACATCCACCACGGCAGCGCAGACAGTGCCCTGCTGGTGGGTGTCTTCCCACCGGCCACCACCCCACGGTGTCGCCATGTGTGCCAGTGGTGCGGCACCAGCTGCTGGTGGTGGTGGTGGTGCAGCCGCACCAGCATTGCTTGGATGATAGTGGCTGGAGGAGCAACAGTGGCAGTTTGACACGGTCTAAGGGGGGTAGGGTGCAGCACCCGCTGACAGTGCACTGCTGGATGAGCAGCCCCAAGAGGGCCCCTCTGTGCAGTGTCCATCTGCGTGGGGGGCTGGGCTGCAGGGATGAATGCCATACATGGGTCGGCGCATTGCCCATGCGTCCCAGGGTGCTGACCCCTTGGCCGAGCACACCCATCTGCTACGGGCCTCCGTGGAGCAGCAGACGCTGGTTGCGGCAGGGGTGCGTGCACTCCATGCAGAGCTGCGCCAGGCTGCAGAGCAGCTCAACAGGGACTTTGAGCAGCTCCTGGTCAAGAACACATGAATGCGGGAGGACATGACTGCAGCCATGGATCGGCTTACCGCTGTGGTCATGGCCGGCCTGGCACCACTGTCCACCTTGGTGTGTGGCTGTCTGCCGCTGACACCACGGAGTGTATTCTCCTCCCCTTGGTCATGGCGTCGAGCGACCCCCTCTGTGTCAACACCAGGATCTGCTGTGGGCATCCCGGGCATGCCTGGAGCAGACATGTTCAGGAGCCTGCAGACCCCTGCGAGGACACGGTCATGTTCCCACAGTAACACCCCTGGGGGGCTATCACAGACACCCCTGAGACTGTTGCACAGCCTGTGTCTGCTGAGCAGTCTTGGCGGGGCCGTCCACATGTCCACGGTGGTTGTGCAACTGCACAGCGGTCCTGAACTGCCCACCTAACTGTCCGCTGTCTGCTGCTGCTGCCCTGTGTGCACATTGGTGAGATGTGTGCATGTGCATTCAAGGGACGTGGCATCCGTGGTTGTCGCCGCACACAGGCCATGTGCACACCCACCTGGCTGCTGGCCACTGTGGCATATGCATGATGATGCCAGTGCAGCGCTGAGTGCTACTGTGCACCGGTGCTCAGTGTCTGACACATGCCTGGTGCCTGCCTCTGGGCGTGGGCATGCTGGTGCCTGTGTGCATGTGCATGTGCGTCGCGAGGGGTGGGTGGGTGGGGTGTGCAGTGCTATGCTGTGTGCTTCCATGGGGTCCAGTCCCATGCCCCTCAACACTCCCCTCCAGCCATCCTTTCACAGAGTCCGCCCATGCATGTCTGTATGCTGTGCCATAGTCCCCGGGACGTGCATGTGGACATGTTCACCTACCTGCATGCACCATAGTGCTCCTCTGCAATTGTGTCCCGGTGCCGTGGGCCCATCCTGTACAGCTGGGGTTCCCTTCACCCGGGGGGGCTGCCCACCACCACCTGACCCGGTGTCCGCGTCATCCCCACTGCTGTTCCCCTCCTCAAATCGACAGCTATCCCATGGTCAGTGGCCATGTTGTGTAGTATACAGCAGGCCAGGAATAGGCCACAGGCCTTTGAGGGGCTGTACTGTAGGGCACCACCAGACCTGTGCAGGCAATGGAACCGTGCTTCAGCAGCCTAAACACATGCTCGATGATGTTCTGTGTGCTGGCGTATGCCTCATTGTAGTGCTCCTGCAATGGGCAATGGGCAATGGGCACCTCTATGGGGTGAGCAGCCAGGGCCGGAGTGGGTAGCCACTGTCACCTGTGTGTAGAGAAGTGTGGTAAGCATGGTGGACTGTGTTGCTGCACCCCCCCAGCCTTCCCAGCCACACCCTGCGGTGCCTCTGCCCTAGCGTCCCCCACACCATGCTCTGTTGTGCTGGGCTGCCTGGTTCAACCTCATACTCACCTACCAGGTGGCTGGTGAGGATGTTCCCACACTCGAACCTGTGGCACAGTGCCAACTAGTGCCAGATGAAGGCATCTTGTGTTCTGCCAGGGTGTGTGGCACAGGCATTGATTATGCGACCCCTGACGTCGCACACCACCTGGCAGTTGACTCGGGAGTAGCCCTTTCTGTTGATGTACACTACCCTCTCCAGGCAAGGTGGTGTGTGGATGCCAACATGGGTGCAGTCGATGGCCTCTAGCATGCCAGGCATACGTGCCACCTTGTGGAACTCCTGCATGTTCGCTGTATGCTCTGCCTGTGTGCTGGGGAAATGGATGTATTCTGCAGCATGTGGCAGCAGTGCATTGAGGAACTGTGTGAGGAGCCATGACGTGGCTGACTGGGTTATGCCTATGGTGCCCCCTATTGGTCTCTGGAAGGTACCCGTGGCAAGTAGGCACATGACAGCCATGACTTTCATCTCCACCGACAGAGCGTGGCTCCGTCTTGTGGTGCCTGCATCTCCTCACTACACAGCTCACAGAGCTGCCTCAGAATTGTCCAGTTCTGGTGGTACTGGCCCACAATCTCTGTATCACTCTACTGTACGAAGGTGGTGTGGGCACAGTACTACCTGTTCCGGGCAGCCCTTCCACAGCCACGCTGCTCTGCCTCCTGCCTCCTCACATCCCTCATTACTGCCTTCATCTGGCAGATGGCACTGGCCATGGCCTCGGATGTCCTGCCCCCCCGGGCGGCTATCACCCCAGGCACCCCCGGCAGTGTGCTGCTGAGTGTGCTCTTCTGCTGTGCGCATGCCTGTGTTTGTGGTTCCAGGCTGGCAGCCTGTGGGCTGTAGCCTCCACCTCCCACCTGTCTGGGCACCTGTGCTGCCCCCTCTGTGCCGGGTGTCGCAGGTTCATGCTCTGGCAGTAGCCTCCACACCTGTCTCATGCACACACACGCTCACACATACACGCAGGCACAGTCACTGTCACACACCCACTCTCTTACTCTGTTCCACTCCCTGACCGCCTCTGTCTCTGTCTTGCACCCCTCCTGCTGCCCAGCCTGCCCCCTCTATCTCCCTCTGTACTGCTCTCCTGTGGCATAAGCCTCCTTTCCCTGCTTGCTCCCTCTTTTTATAGGCTCAAGTTTGCTCCACGCAATTCCCATTTGCTCTGCACTTGTGCCATTTGTCTGCTGTTGAATATCACACTGTGCCGCGTATTCATGGCTACGCCCCCTGCACTTGTGCATGCATGCAATACCATTGCGCATTGGTGCATGGTGAATTGCGCTGCGCAGTTGCTGCCACTGACTGTCGCTCTCCGGCTCATTATTGCAGTTGCACAGGCCTAACCTTGTTACGCATTGCGCAACTGCTTTGAATATCCCACCCAGTATGTACAATGGGCTAGTAATCATCATTAGAAAATGGGCTAGGGAATTCATGAAATGTGACTGGCTGCCAGGGGTACATTAACTATCAGTGAGAGCCCTCTAAGTAACAAGTCCCTGGCATGCCAACCCACTGCAATATCATAGTGCCAACCCTGCTCTGTAATTGGGTAAAACAACTCCTTCCAGTTTAAAATCACTGCCATTTTTTCTCTCATAATGAGAGATACTGTCCACTCTCACTCTTCCAGTCAGCAGCCCTGCCCGCTCTGTCCAGACTGAAACTATATTTTCATTTGTAGCACTAGAACGAATCCCAAATAAATGTAAAGAAGAAAGACAACCAGTCATTCTCTCTCTACTGTGCCCATTCTCAGTGGCAGTACTTACTAGTCTGGCAAAGCACATAAAAAGACAGGTATTTACACGAATCTCACAGCACACCTTCATTGCGTTTAAACAGATCCCCGATACTGACTGATCTCCGTCGTTAGCTTAAGTTTTAATTGTAGCACTGTACTCAGTTAAAATTAAAAACATGAGCAGCACTACCATGCCACAGCATTGTATCTCTTGCTCTGTTCTTCTTGTTTTACAACACAGGTTTAACAAAGATCACGCATGCAACAGCCAAAAGTTCTGAGTTTAAAAAAACAAGACTCCTTCAAGCAGGGCACAAAACTGTTTTTTCTTTTGTTTATTTTTTTTCTTGCTGACTGCATGGGACAAAAACTTTAAAAACTCATTCTCTGTTAATGGAGCTGGTGGGGGGTAAGTACAATATAATCTGAGTGTGTCTGGGGGGGGGGGTGGCAACAGAAGATGTAATAGCACAGAAAAGAAGGGACTACTTTATAAGCAAAACACTAAAAATTAATTCTTACTATACTTTTTAAATGTTTCTTTAATTTTTTTAAAAATCCACATAAAATTGCCGCAGGTAGCCCATTTTCTAAGTGCAATACCCTTCTCGATGGATGGTATGGGCAATACTGGACCTTTCAGTGGCTATAAGGCCCAATGCATGTGGCATCGAGCCTCATAATGCCCCGGGCAGACTGGTATGGCCCAATACCACCCACCCTGTTGGTATTATTGCTTGCATATTTTTGAGGCAGTGCAGTCCAGTGGTTAGAGCACTGGCTTGGGAACTAGGAGATCACAGTTTCAAACCCAGCCATAGCTAAATACTCATTGTGACCTTGAACAAGTAACAGCTTCTCAGTGCTGCTGTCCACCCAGCTGTGGTAATGGATAGAAGCAGGACCCCAGTAGAAAGAAAATATTGCATCTCAGCAGTACTAGCCTGGGTAAGTAATTTCTAAAAAAACAAACAAAAAAAAGACTCAAGTGCCTTGATACATACATACATATGAACATCCATATGAAGAAGTCAGCAGAAGAAGGCCATTTGGTCTATCTAGCCTGCTTGTATTGCAAGGTCCACAGCTTGAGATATTGACCCGGCCCCCCTCCCCACTACTTCCATCCTCCAGACCCATGAACCTTATCATCCCCTTGCCTATCTCAGCCTCTCTTGAAGCTGCCCACTGTCTTTAACAAGACCACCTCTTCTGGCAGCGCATTCCAAGTGTCCACCACCCTCTCTGTGAAAAAGCGCTTCCTGACCTCCCTCCTAAACCTCTCCCCCCAGCTTAAGACTGTGCCCCCTCATGTTATGGTTGCCACTCAACTTAAAGAGACCTTCCTTATCCACTTCATTTATCCCTTTCAAGTACTTGAAGGTCCCAATCATGTCCCTCTCTCTTTTTCCTTACTTTCAGGGAATACATGTTCATTTCTCCCAACCTCTTCTCGTATGCCTTACCCTGGTGACCCGCTATCATCTTTGTAGCCCTCCTCTGGACCTTCTCCAGAAGGTTAATGTCCATTTTGAGGTGTTGCAACCAGTACTGAGCTCCATACTCAAGATGTGGCCTCACCAGTGAACTGTACAAGGGTAGTATAACCTCCTCTCTCCTACTTACTGATTCCCCTAGCTATGCATCCCAGCATCTTGTTTGCCCTTGCTGCTGCTTTTCTGCACTGCAAGTTGATAAGCATACAATTTGTTGGAAGAAAAGGACCGCTTGGCCCATCCAGTCTGCCAAGATGGTTCCTGCCTAGTCAATCTCTGCCAACCCTAACTGGTCTCCAGTGAACCTCCCTGTTTCCTATTTCCTAATATTCCCTTATGTCTATCCCACTCATGCATAAAGCCTTCAACTGTTTTTGCCTCACCCACTTCTGCTTGTAGTCCATTCCAGGCATCCACTGCTTTTTCAGTGAAGTAGCACTCCCTCTCATCTTTCCTAAATCAACCCCCTCCAGCTTCATAACATACCATCTGGCTCTGGTATTATTTCTCATTTTAATGAAGCTCCCCTCCTGCACCCTGATCACCCCCATGAGGTACTTGTAGGTTTCTATCATGATCCCTCTCGCTCACCTATCTTCCAGGTTGTACATGTTCAGATCCATCACTCTTTCAGTACAGCATTGTATACAGAATCTTGTTTGTGTACTTGTCTTGTACGTACTTGACTTTTATAAGTCCATTTTGCTAGTTTTGTATTTTTATGATTTGGGACATTCTGTAGATGAGATTAGTTTCTCATAGAACTTATCCTGTAAATGATCAACTTTTATATAAAAATGAAATTAAAAAAAAAACCTACACTGCTTTAGTTGCCCTCCTCCAGACTGCCTCCATGCTGTCTATATCCTTTCTGAGATGTGGCCTCCAGAACTGGACACAATAATCCTAGGGGGTGGGTGTCACCAACAAATGATACAGTGGCAACATCACCTCCTTTCTCCTGCTGCAGATACTTTACATCCTTTTATGCATCCCAGCATCCTACTGGCCCTACCTACTTCTTTGTCACTGTACCCTGCCACTTTGGGGTTCTCATATCAGATCTGAAGGGTTTATGTTACAAGCTACATAAAACTGTATTCCTGACAGGAACATTTTCTTTGGGGGGGGGGGGATAGAACTGTAGATCAAGCAGGGTCTGCAGCAAAAATGAAAGTAAAAAAGGGCAGACTGAGTGGGGTAAGCAGCCCTTAGCTGCCACAAGATTCTATGCTTCTATTTTATTATGTTACAGTATGTGAGGGCCTGCATAAGGCACAGTCAAGTGCTTTTAAATTAGATGAAAATATATTTTCTTGGCCACAAGTAATTCCATGACCCGGAAGTACTTCCTTGTGCATACAAAATGGCACACATTGTCATAGCAGTGTGGGGAAGCTTGCATTGTGATTGCCCATGCTGTATCTGTCATGTGATTGAACAGAGGGCTTCAGTTTCCAGCGCTGTCAATCCAGCACCTTTCAACATGTACAAAAAATGTGCACAAAAAAGAATGCACAATTTAAAGAAAAACAAAATGGCTTTTAAAACTAAACATTGCGAAATACATAAAAAGAAGCTTACTAATAACTACTAGTTTAACTTTGGTGCAATACGAACATACAAACATATGAACATATGAAATTTGCCAGCAGATAAAGGCCTAGAGGTTTATCAAGTCTGCTCGAATGTGCAGCTAGCACCCATTATTCTGCAGCTGCCCCTCTCTTCCACCCTTCCCTTCATTGACCCTCCCCCTTGTCCTGTCCCATCCCCTTTTGAAGCAGTCCACTGTTCTACTGGATGCCACTTCTGCAGTAACGATTCCACCCAGCCACCACCCTCTCTGTAAAAAGTGTCTCCTCATCTCCCTCCTGAACCTTCCTCCCTCCAGTCTCATATCATGGCCCCTGGTGTCCTTCCCCTCCCTTACTTTGAACAGCCCCTCTGTACCTGTCTTGTTTATTCCTTTCATGTACTTAAAGGTTTCAATCATGTCCCCCTGTCCCTCCTCTCCTCCAGTGAGTACATGTTCAACTCCCTCAGCCTCCTCTTGTATGATAAGTCCCCCAGCCCCTTGACAATCTTTATCACCCTGCGCTGCACCCCCTCCAGTAACTTAATGTCCCTCTTCAGATACGGGCACCAGTATTTATATCTTACTGCCATTATCTGTATAATGCTTGCCATTATTTTTTGTTGTTTCTACCCATTGTATTTTTGTAGCACTGCTGTACTGTTCCTGCATTTGTACTATTGTACCCATGTTGCTGTTGTTCAACTGTTCTCCTTTTGTTGTACTCTCCCGGGTCCTGCCTGAAAATAGTCGATTTATGGCTAGTGCACCTACCCGGTTAACAAAAACTAAATAAAATACTGCACGCAGTACTCCAGGTGCGGTCTAACTAATGACCTATACAGTGGCAGAATCACCTCCTCCCTCCTTGAGGATATACCCCTTGCAATACAACCCAGCATTTTGTTGGCCTTTGCAGCTGCCTTCCTACATTGAGCAGAGTTGTTCATTGACCCTGTAATGAGCACCCCCAGATCCTTCTCCTCCTCTGTCTGGGCTAGCTGCACTCCCACCAGCTGGTTCCTTGGGTTCTTCATCCCAAAATGCAGCACCTTGCACTTTTTGGCATTAAACCCCAGTTGCCAGGTGTCTGACCAGGTTTCAAGCTTTGCCAGATCATCCTGCAACCCCTGCCATCCCCCTAGGTCATCCACCACCGCTCCTACCTTGGTATCATCAAGAAACAGACTGATCCTGCTCTTGATATCCAATGATATGTCTGTAATGAATATCCCAAACAACACTGGTCCCAACACCGAGCCCTGTGGAACACTGCTCATCACTACCCTTGGGTGTGAGAGCTCCCCACCCACCACCACCACCCTCTGTTGCCTTCCCTGAAGCCAGTTCCCTACCCATTTCACCAGCTTTGCACCTGCCCCTGTGCCTGCTAACCGACTTCCCAGCCTTCCATGCGGCAGTGAGTCGAATGCTTTACTGAAGTCCAGATACAGGACATCCACTGCATGGCCCCTGTCCAGTTGCCTAGTTACCCAGTCATAGAACTCCACCAGGTTGGTTTGGCAGGATCTGCCCCATATGAAGCCATGCTGTCTGCTGTCCTGTAGTCCTTTGGCCTCTAGGAAGGCCACCAGCCTCTCCTTCAGGATAGTCTCCATTAGCTTATCCACGATGGATGTGAGGCTCACTGGTCTGTAGTTTCCCGGTTCATCCTTGAGGCCACTCTTGTGGAGGGGCACTACATGAGCCATCCTCCAGTCCTGAGCTACACACCCTTAATGTAGTGAGGCATTAAATAGGTCTGCCAAAGGTTCTGCAAGGACCTCTGCCCGCTCCTTCAGTACTCTGGGGTGGATGCCATCTGGGAATGGTGCCTTATCCACCCTCAGTGCCTTCAAACCCTCCCGAACTCTACCCTCCATGATTTCCCCATCTGTCACCCCCTCCCTCCCCGTTTCTGCCATTTCTCCCCCCTTGGATATCACCCCCCTTCTCTTTAGTAAATACTGAGCAGAAGTACTCATTTAGTGCTTCTGCCTAATCGTACCCTGCTTCCACCCAACGCCCCTCCTTCCTAATCCTTATTATGTGATCCTTACAGCTCCTTTTCTCCCTGATGTACCTAAAGAAATCCTTCTCCCCTTCTTAATGCCTTGTGCCAGCCTGAGTTCCGTAGATGCCTTGGCTCCTCCTATTGCCCTTGTCACCTCCTTCGATTCCATCAAGTACTCCTCCCTGTACTCCCCTCTCCCCATTTTCTTGTGCTTCCTAAAGGCTGCTCTTTTCCTCCTTACCTTTTCAATGACCTCCTTGCTCAACCAGCTCAGTTTCTTAGCCCTAGCATTCTTGCTCTGGGCCTTGCAGCAGGTTTTGTTGCTCCACTATCCCCAGCTTTATGAGCTCCCACCTCTGGTCAGTGTCCATACTAGATTGAATTCTAGCCAGGTACCCTTGCTACTTCCCCATCCTCCCAAAATCATCCTCCTGAAGTCCAGCACTCTTGTGCCAGATTCCACTCCTTCCTTGCCCATATCCAACGTGAGCCATACTGAGTGGTGGTCACTCCCTGACAACGGTTCCTCCACTGTAAGTTCTCTCACAAAGTCCCCATTTGCCAGCACAAGGTCAAGGGTATTCCCTAACCTGGTTGGTTCACTGACCATTTGCAGCAGAAAGCTGTCCTGAAAGGCATCCATCAGTACCTGCTCCCTTCTGTTCCTGGTTGTTGGGGTACTCCAGTCCACTCCTGGCATGTTGAAGTCCCCCACAATCACCACACTACCCTTCTCGCAGGTCCTTCTGATCTGTCCCGCTAGTTCCCTGTCTAACTCCTCCATCTGAGATGGTGGCCTGTACACCACTCCCATTCTAAGAATCCTATTCTTGGAATCCTGGATTTGCATCCAAAGTGACTCTGTACCACCCTCCTCCCCCTCCTCCCTTACACAGTTCAGTCCTTCCTTCACATATAGTGCCACACCACCTCCTTTCCCAATCACTCACATAATGACACAGGTTGGAATGCTTGTTACTCAATCACAGTCTTCCACTTGGCTCTGCCGATTTATGTTCTATTAAGAAATTGCCATTTAAATTGCACAGACGTTGGATAGCATCCCATTTTTACTGTCAACACCCAGTGATATTTTTGTTTATCCTCAGGTTTATTCTGAGATGAGTTCTTGTTCATCAGGAGCAGTATCTGGTATTGATGGATGTTCTTAATATGCAAGTAACCCTAAGCTACAACATTGTCATTTTAGAAACTTGTTTTATCACTGTTAAAATATGAATACATTGTAAAGCAGACATAGCAAATACATGAACAAAAGTCTAATTTTCTCAAATGTGATATGTAGGCATTTCTCATTTGCACTTTAAAGCAAAGACCCAGGATATGAATATGTAACCCCTAGGTGGCACTATCCTATGGGCTACTACCCCTGCCTGAGCAACTACGCACAGATTAAGGGGCCTGAGCTCAGTGAACGGATGCTTCCACCCAGAGGAATGGTTTTGGGGTAGCGTAGCAGCTGTTAGTATAGTCCTCAGGGATGCTATAGCCACCCAACCATTCTAGTGGCCTAAACAGTTCAGCAACAGAACATTCACATTTACCATATGACAGTAATGATATGCTTACACTCCTTGCACTTATCACCAGGGCTGGATCTTCTGCAATTGCCCTGGAGACTCCCTGGAAAACAAGACCAGTGATGCAACAATTCAAAGGCAGTACAAAGAAGGTACACACTAGCCAAGTTAAATGTGAACAACCACAATTTGATTTATTCAGGGGGATGTGAACAAGGGTGGAGTATGAATCTAGCAGGTGATTGGCAGATCTGAATAAATTCAGGTTGAACAAGCATGCACTGTAAGTCCCTCTGACATAGTCCCACAACCCTGGGTACCCAATTGTTAAACAGGCTAGCCTGAAGCATTGCCCGGGGAAGGTTGGCATTGCAGCTGGTTGTTGGGGCCCTTAGGAAGGGAAATAATTTACATGCACTCAAGCCAAATATTTGTAATCTGGAGACGGATGGCTCCATCCATTGCAATAAACCCCAAACCAGCAAATCAGATGACACACAATGATTGTAGCTTATGTTGCAGGGAGCTACCCTGTTTGTACTCACGCTACCCAGACCAGGATGCAGGACAGACAAGGTGTAGACCTCGGGATGTTGGACTGGATCACCAGGGGAAGCAGGGCCTACACTACTCACCATGGTGGTCACTACCTGTTTGATGGTGTTGAGCAAAGGGTCGAATCCCTGAGTGGGTCTTTCACTGAAAATATCTCTGAATCATGGGCTGCGGCCTAGGCCAAGATGGCAGGGCCCAGGCAGAGTAGACAGTTCAGATGAAATCCGTGAAGAAGAGCTGGAGCAGCTTCCAGCTAGCATAACAGAACTCTCCGTAGAGAACCAAATTGCAACCCATGATACACATTCAGCACACTTATAAGCACTTAGAATATTTTGCCACAGTTTGGATAAAAGTCCGTTTGCAAATTGCAGGTTCTCTGCACAAACCTTTCGATCTGAGGCTTACTCCGGTATCTGATGTGCCGATTGCTTCTGGAGCAAGTCTTCGGTCCACATGCAGGCAGCAATATCGCACTTTTCTCTTCAGGTTCAGGTCTTGATCCAGCTAATCATATAAATCTGACTTTCACTCTCAAGGCAATACTTCACACTGAAAGATGTGTCAGACTGGCCAGCAGACCCTTCCCACCAATTCTCCTGTGCTACTAGCAGGAGCAGCTGCTCGATGGCTTGAGCTGTTTACTCTCCAAACTCCAACTCTTGACCGACACACTGCTTCAGGCATTTCTGGGCTTTCCCAGTCATCCAAACGGTTTGGTTGGCTGAGGAAACTATCACAGAAAGGGCTCTCCCTCCAGGTCCATTTGGGTGCCAAACCTTAAAAACAACAATTCCTACAGAATTTCAAACCCACATGACCTCTGGGGACAGTTTCCATTTTAGGTCCCCTGAGGTTCGATTGGTCCAACACTGGCTGTCCAGAACCAAAATGGTGGCTCTTATGCAAAAGTTCAACCTGCAATTGAAAGCAGGTTAGCCAAACTCCTATATTATTATTATTACAGTAGATAAACAGTAAATAATCACTTTCCTTAACAGAGCTCCCTCTGCACAGATAGCAACTGTAGAATAGAGCCGAAATACAGACAGTCGGGCTGGTCACGAGCCTTAATTGCTCGGACCCAGTCCAGACTAATTTTCTCACACAGAATAACAGCTCTCTTAAAGAGACAGACATGGAGGCTTAGTAGAGCTCTCTCATGTAGATACATAAAGCTACTACAGACACAGAACACCATCCTGACAATGGGCATTAGGCAGCCCAGGAAGGCATTTATAGGAACCCCTATTTGTAGGGGGGGATTACACTCTTCCTTGCCTGGAAAAACGTGGCATCCACATCAAGTCTATACTATACTATAATATTCTATATAAAACATTACAAGACAAGATACATGCATGTTTCATTTGGTATTCCATAAAGAAAAGAAGACTGATGCATCAGTAAGCTAATGGCATTAAGCATTACTATACTTTTCCATGATAACAAATGTTTCTGTAATGATACATTTTCTGTCCTTTTGACATACATATAAACATTTCAAAATGATTCAAACAGATAACCACATTACTCTGACCGTTTGGGTCTGTACTACTTTCTATACTTTAAGCAACATGGCTGGGGGCCCATCCCTATCAGCTACTTCAGGGCTGCATGTGGCAGGGGTACCAGGGTTTGAGGGGTTGACTATTAATTTGGAAGTAGCAGAATAGTTCAATTTGGCAAGATAGTTTTCAGAAATGTAGACTCCTTTAAGCACAACACATAAGGGAAGATCCACAGGCCTAACTGGGGAGTCATAACTGAGATGAATCACTAGTTTGGTGGCTCTCCTAGACTTCCTTGGAGGAACAGGCACAGGTTCAGGGTGTTCAACATTTGCATTGGAATCTGCTCTTGTAGGGAGGGGTACCTCTGCACTGGTCTTGGGTTCTATACTGGAAGCACTATCTGCTCCATGTTCAGTTAACTCTGGTTCTACAACATTGCTTTTAGTACTGGGGTCTGAAGGAGACCTAGATTCATCTTCCATTGGGAATTCTATAGAGTTTAGGTCTTGCAACACTTGACTAATACTCTCAACATCATTCACTTCATTTGTGCCATTTATCATAGCCTGTTCCTGATCATTACTTTCACACAGCTCTGTATTTTCTAGTATGTCACCAGGAATGCTTTCTGTTGCAGGCTCTCTTTCTGGCAGTTCAAATAGCTCTACCAGGCACAAAGAGTCAGCTACTTCAGAAGTCACACTTTGCACCTCACTTTCAGGGGGCACAGGGTTTGTGGAGATGACTGAAGTGTTTGGTAGTCCCGAGGATCCAGCTTCATCTCCAAGATTATACATGGGATTACCTTGAAACAGCTGACTCAGTTCATAAGATAGGTACTAGGATGCTTCACACTCGCTGTCATCAGACTCAGATTGGCAATCAGTGTTGTTTTGGGCCTACCTGGGGGTAAGCCTTGAATCCTTGACAGCTGGAGAAGGGGTAATCTGTCTCATTTTGGCTGCAGCTCTAGTTACAGGCCCGGGAGGGACAATGTATTTAGGTACAGAGTCGATGATCATTTGACCAATATACAGTAAATGATTTCGGTGCATTGTCTTGGTAGCTCGGGGATCATTCTCAAGGTGCACTTTATAGACTGGCATTTCTTCCAGCTTACTGACAACAACATAAGGAAGGTGGTGCCACCTCTCAGCAATTTTATGCTTTCCATTCAATTCCAAGTTCTGCAATAAAATACGGTCTCCAGGTAGTAGTTCCTGAGCTTTGACATGCTTGTCAGGCCTTTATTTGCCAAGATTCTTTTGGCTGCCATGGTTTATATCAGTTGGTGGGCATGGTTTAACTGAGCCTTTAACTATGGAACATATTGCAGGTAGTTCTTAGCTTTGACTCCATCCAAGGACACCCCGAAGCAAACGTCCACAGGCAACTGGGCTTCCCGATCAAACATCAGGCGGTAAGGGGAAAACCCAGTGGCATCACTTTTGGTGCAATTATAGGCACGCACAAAGGTGCTGATCTGTTGGCTCCACCTTGACTTTTCTTGGGGATAAAGGGTGCCCAGCATGTCAAGTAGGATTTGGTTAAACCTTTCTGGTTGTGTGTCTCCTTGTGGATGATAAGGAGTTGTTCTGGATTTTCGTACCCCCCAAGGGCAACAGTTGTTTAATAAGCCTCCAAAATCCCGGCCTTGATCCGAGTGGATACACTGTGGGGAACCGTAATGTACAAAAAGCTTTTCAACAGGAACTTTCGCTACAGTTGAAGTCTTCTGATCTTTGGTTGGGTAGGCCTGCGCGTATCTTGTGAAGTGATCCATGACAACTAGCACATTCCCAACATTTTTCTGGTCGGGCTCAAGGCATAAGAAATTAATGCACACCAGCTCCATGGATGCTCTGGTAGAGATATTGACCAAGGGTGCAGCCTCTAGGGTGGAGCTTTTCTTTGAAGACAATGGCTGCAAGTCTGGATATGGGTCTCAATGTTAGCTCCCACTTTTGGCCAATAGAATTGAGCATGGGCTAAGTCTGAACTTTGGTAACAACCCAAATGTCCCATTTGATCATGGAAGGCCCATAGAACTAAGTATTTGAAAGTTGTAGGTAACACAAGCTGCTATTTGTTAGTTTAACCTTGTCAGTTTATGGTTTCTCTATAAAGTAGCTGGTTATGCAATTTCAATCTTAACCCACATGACACCAAATGTGGGGCTCAACTGATGGCCATAAAAGTAATACTTGGCAAGAACGGGAAAACCCTAACAATAGTCTCAGCCTATAGTCCTCCCAAGGAACAAGTGAATAGTTTCAATTCTGTCATCAACTACCTCTCTGAAGGGGGACCAAACACGGAGCTGATAATGGTTGGAGACTTTAATATAAACTGGTCCTCCACTGAAGCTGTACACTACAAGGACTCATTAGCCACTCTCAACCTTGTGCAATTGGTAGACTTCCCTACTCGGTATAACAGCAGAACAGGCACGGGGTAAGTAATTGACTGGGTGGTCACAAATCGTCCAAAAAGAATATCCTCCATCATGGTTCTCCCTGACTCCCTCAGTGACCAGTCCCCGGTAATCTTGAAATGGTTAAATAAGGCCCCAAAGGCATCAGCCAGGACTATTACTACTAGACTTCTGAAGAAAGGCAAGTTGGGAGCTCTAAGAGCACACCTCAGCCTCCAGAATTGGAGCTCTATTGACCACAAAACAGATGTCAACACTGCCCTAGAATGCTTTATAAGCAAATTCAATGAAGTGTGCAATGTCTCTGCCCCCTACACCAAAAGAAGGATCCGTGACTATGACAGCCCCTAGATCACAGCACAGCTACCAGCCATCATGAAAATTAGAGACGACTTGTGGTACAAAGCAAGAAACTCCAGTACCCAGACAGACTTTCAGAACTATAGAGCTGCACAGAATAAATGCACCTGGGCTATTCGTAAGGCCAAAAACTCTCACTTTAAAAATGAGCTGACAAACTCATGGGGTGACAGTAGACAGTTCTGGGAGAACATCAAGTCCCTAACTGGTAAACCTAATAAAACTCCCCCCCCCACCTTCCTGAACATTGAGGGCCAACCTACGCAGGATCACAGTCACATAGCAAATGTCTTCAACAAAGCTTTTACTGACCTCAGTGGAGTGTTGCGCCCTAGCTTCCTTCAACACCAATCAGATACTTGCACTGAACAAAACCCGGAGACCCAATCAAACTCCCATCCGCCTTTCTACTTCAGAGCTATCACCTTTATGGAAGCAAAAAAGTACATCCTAAAAGCACTAGATAATTCCAGAACTGGCTCTGATCAACTTGACCTAAAACTAGTTAGGCTCACCCTGGACATAGCTCTCAAACTCCTCACTAAAATCTTAAATCTCTCCTTGGTATCAGGTGAACTCCCACGGATCTGGAAGGTGGCAATGGTTACCCCTGTTTATAAAAGTGATGACAGGGCCAACAAATTACTGCCCAATATCTATCCTCCACCAATCTCCAAGGCCCTGGCCTGAATCGTAAATGACCAACTGACGGAATATCTAGACAAGTATCATTTACAATGTCAGCAACAACATGGATTTTGAAAACAACACAGTACCACAACCGCTCTAGTGGAGTTTACCAGCTTTATCCATAATGCGCTAGACAGAGGGCTCTTGGTGGGGGCAACATATATTGATCTCATCAAGGCCTTTGACACCATCAACCACAATCTGCTCCTGGATCAGCTGTCCAATACTGGCCTCTCCCCTGCAACAGTAGCATGGTTTAGAAGCTGCCTCTCTGGGAGGGTACAAAAAGTGAAAATCCTGGACACCTTCTCCAACAACCTTAGTGTTAACGCAGGTGTTCCTCAAGGCTCTATCTTTGGCCCTGTACTGTTCAGCCTGTTCTTAAACAACCTCCCTCAATCGGTAAATAACCAGCTACTACTGTATGCAGACTATGCGGTCCTATATTCATGTAATTCTTACCCCTACATACTGGAAAAGCAAATGCAGGCTAATTTCACTGCGGCTGAGCACTGGTTCCTTCAATCAAAACTGCTCCTCAATTATAAAAAAAACTAAGACTATGTTATTCACATCATCACATAACAAACACCACACTCATCAACTTCGCATTTACAAAAGTCAGAACACTTCCTTGGAGATAGTTCAAACATTTAAATACCTAGAACTGACACAGGACCACACCCTCTCATTTAACCAACACATAGACGCAGTTGCAAAGTCATCAAATGCAAAACTAGGATTACTGTACAGACACCGAAAAGGCCTGACTTCTGAGGCACTCAGAACTGCTGTAAATAGCTCAGTCCTCTCAGTGATAGAGTATGGTCTAGCAGTATATGGGGCTGCCTCCCAAACTGCTTTGAAATGTATCAAAGCAACACTAAACAAAGCATGTCATTTAGTCCTAGATGTACCCCATCTCACTCACACTGCAAGATGTACACTCAGACAAAATGGCTCAACCTTGACAGTTGCCTCCAGTATCAAGTATGCATGCTTGCCAAGAAGTCTGTGCTAGGACTTACCACCCCAGGCCTGCAAAACCTCGCTAGCTGACCTAATTCCATCAGATGCACTAGGGGTACAAACAACTCAGCCCTCTGCATCCCTTTTCATGGAACCACACAAGGCCACGGTCCTACACATACCAGGCACCACTTTGGATTAATGCACTTGACCTAGGCATCACAAAAGAGGACAAAATAGGCCCCTTTAAAGATAAACTCCAAGTTGCCCTCACCACAAACAGGAACTGTGACTGTGAGACCTGAACTCCCCCACACTCTTCCCTCCTCTTTCCTGCCACCCTCATTCTAACCTGCACCCTTGCCTTCTCCTCTCTTCTTGCTAACTAACACTCCCCTAGTAGACTCCAGGTCCCAGCCTCAGCACTCCCCCCCCCCAGTGAATCTAGCCCTCCTTTATGACTACACTCTTTAGCTCTTAAGACAAAAGAACTGCTGCCCATCAACTTCTCACCTCCTTGCATTTAGTATTAGTTAATTATTTTACAGACTATATCATCCTCTGTTCCCTACCTGATTCACACTATATCCTGTAGATTCTCAAGTTGTTCCCTTAACAACCTGTCAACCTAGCCTGCTTTAAATTATGTGCCTGTATATTTTTACTTATGTAATCCCTGTTATTGTAATTATGTAACCACTGTAACCTGATGTACTCATGTCTTTCTAGACTTGGAACCTCCTTGTATCTCCTTATGTACTTGTAAGTATTGTAAATAATGTTATGCCCATGTATTACTACGACGTGGAACCTCTGTAAAAGAGCCTTTGGCTCAAAGGTTCTTCCTAGAAATAAATAAATGAATAAAAAAATCTGGGTCCCTCTTTAAATAACAAAGCAGTCCATGAATCTGATGAGTGGAGTTTAGACACATCTTTGCCAGCATGTAGAGCATCAAGCGCAGGCTTAATCATGGGGTCTTGAGCCTGCACCCACTGTACGTTGTCGGGAGTGAGTTGAGGCAAGGCACTACGGTCTAAGACTGTAAGGTGACAATAAGCTGTGGGTACACATGTATCAGGAGGACCTAAACAGTCTACCAGGCAATCAACTGTTTCAAGAGAGGGATGTTCATCTTTGTCAAAATTTTGGCAGAGGGCTTTGACAGACCGCTTAGACATTTTCACCCAGTTATTATTAGAGTTAGGTCATCTGGAAAGGGCATCAGCATCAATGTGTTTCAGGCTCGGTTGATACTCCACTGAATAGTCATAAGTGGAAAGGGCAGACAACCATCAATGTCCTGTAGCATCCAGTTTAGCTGAGGTCTGGACATAAGTGAGGGGATTATTCTCAGTTTTGACCAGAATCTTGGCACCCTAAAGATATTCATGGAATTGGTTCACCACAGCCCATTTTAATGCAAGAAATTTAAGCTTGTTTACTAGATAGTTTCTCTTGGATGGGGTTAGGCTCCAACTGGCAAATGCACTGGGTGTAAACCTTACTCATACTCTTGATACAAAATGGCAGCAAGTCCTTTCAAGCTGGCATCAGTGTATAGCACATAGGGTCTGGTAGGGTTGGCATAGGCAAGCACAGGGGCATGGGTGAGTTGATGAATGACATCATAGAAGGCAGTTTCACACTCAGGGGTCCACCTGGCTCTAAACAGTTCATGTGTCCAAAAGTAAACCTTGTCTTCCTCCTTGACTGCACTCTTTTTATACTTCTTATTGGTAGGGGGTAGACTTGAGTCAGATTTAACAAAGAGCGAATGACTTTAGAGTAGTCTTTTATGAATCAACAGTAGTAACCGCACAACCCCAAGAATCTTTACAACTCTTTTAGGTTGTTAGGCTGAGGCCAGGTGGTCAAGGACTCCACTTTGCTTAGGTCTGTCTGAATCCCATCAGCTGACACTATGTGCCCAACATATTTCACAGATGTTTGAAAGAACTGACACTTGTCTGTGGATAGCTTTAATCTGAAGTCTTCTAATCTGTCAAGAACCTTGAACAAGCAAGCGTCATGTTCCTCCAGGGTCTGACTGAACACAATGACGTCGTCAAGGTACACCAGGCATTCTAATAAGTTTATGTCTCCCATCGCTCATTCCATCAGCCGCTAGAAAGTGGCAGATGCAGCTGAAATACCTTGAGGCATACGTAGAAACTTGTAGAAACCAGGGGGCAAATGAAAGCTGTCTTTTCACGGTCCTCCTGGGCCATCAGGATTTGATAGTACCTGCTCTGAAGGCTGAGTACTGAGAACTACTGGCTTCCGTTGAGGCAGTCAAGGGCATCCTGGATATGGGGCATGGTGTACTGGTCCAGAACAGTTTTAGAAACATAGAAACATAGACTTTGATGGCAGATAAGGACCGCTTGGCCCATCTAGTCTGCCCATTTCCCTGCCTACAGGATAGGCCGCAGATCCTAGTTAACCAACAGCCTATTTTTTCCTATTCCCCACAAGAATTGCCTTATGTATGTCCCATGCATTCTTGAATTCTCCCACAGTTTTAGACCCCACAACCTCCTCAGAAAGGCTGTTCCATGCATCCACTACCCTCTCTGTGAAAAAATACTTCCTCAAATTGCCCCTGAACCCCCCTCTATCTTTAAATTGTGTCCCCTTGTTCTTGCACGTCTCTTTTTCTGAAAGATGCTACCCTCTTGGACTTTGTTGATTCTACTGAGGTACTTAAAAGTTTCTATCATGTCCCCCCTCTCCCTTCTTTCCTCAAGGGTATACATATTAAGCTCCTTAAGTCTCTCCTCATACGGCTTCTCTTGCAGACCCTGCACCATTTTAGTTGCCCTCCTCTGGACTGCCTCTGTCTTGTCTATGTCCTTGCGGAGATAGGGTCTCCAGAACTGGACATAGTACTCCAGATGGGGTCTCACCAACTGTCTGTACAGCAGGATAACAACTTTCTGTTTTCTGCTGGTGCTGTCTCTCCCTATGCATCCCAGTATACCCCCAGCCCTCCCTACTGCCTTCTCACAATGCTTACTAACCTTAAGGTCATCTGATATGATTACCCCCAGGTCCCTTTCCTTTTTTGTTGTTGTTACTACCCCCTCCCATTGTGTATTATTCCCCTGGGTTCTTGTTTCCCAGGTGCATTATTTTGCACTTCTCTGCATTGAATCCTAGCTGCCATACTTCTGACCATTCCTCCAACCTTGCCAAGTCCCTTCTCATCCTTTCCATGCCTCCTTGTGTATCAACCCTGTTGCAGATCTTTGTGTCATCTGCAAAGAGGCATACTTTTCCTTCCAGTCCCTCTGCAATATCACTTATAAAGACATTAAAAAGGACTAGACCCAGTACTGAACCCTGCAGTACCCCACTAGTAACCCCTCTTTCTTCAGAGTGGACTCCATTTACAATTACCTTCTGTGTCCTGTTGTCCAGCCAATGTTTTACCCAGGCTACCACCCTGGGACCCACCCCAGGCTGGTTAATTTGACTATTAATCTTTGTGTGGGACTGTGTCAAATGCCTAGCTAAAGTCTAGGTAGGCCATGTCCACAGCCCCTCCCTGGTCTACTACTTTGGTCACCCAGTCAGAGAAATCTCTTAGATTCATCTGACATAACCTTCCCACTGTGAACCCATGCTGCCTTGGGTCCTGTGCCCCACTGGCCTCTACGTACTCAACAATTCTTTCCTTCAGAACTGACTCCATCACTTTCCCTACCACAGAGGTCAAACTGACAGGTCTGTAGTTTCCTGCCTTTGTCTTGGTCCCACTTTTGTGAAGAGGAATCACGTCTGCCTTCATCCAGTCCTCGGGTACCACACCATCCTCCCATGATTTATTAAAAAGAGTAGCCAGTAACGGACGGCAGGCAGCTAGGGTAGCAGGAGAAAGAATAAAATGGAAAAAAAAAAAAGAGTAGCCAGTGGTTTCACTAGTTCCCCCCTTAATTCTTTTAGAATTCTGAGGTGAATTCCATCAGGACCCATTGTTTTGTCCACCTTCAGTTTTAGGAGTTCTTGCAGAACCCTTTCTTCTGTATAAGGACTGGGATCGACCCCCCTATCAAGAGTGCTTCTGTTAATTGGATTAGACACTTCCCCCTCCTCTTTTGTGAATACTGAGCAGAAATATTCATTCAGTATCCCTCCTTTTTCACTGACCCCCTCTGCCCACCCACTGTTCATTCTATTCAGCCTCACTATCCCTCCCTTTGTCTTTCTACGCTTGCTGATGTGCCTATAAAAGGTTTTATCCCCCTTCTTAACTGAGTTGGCTATCTTTTCCTCAGTTTGGGCCTTTGCTATTCTGACTTCCTTCCCTGCTTCCTTCTGCCTTAACTGGTACAGATCTCTGTCCTGCTCCTTCTGTGTTTCTTAATACTTCCGGAATGCTATCTTTTTCTCCCTGACTTTCCCAGCCACCTCTTTTGAGAACCATAGTGGCTTTTTCTTTCATTTTGATTTGTTTATTTGCTTCACACAAAGGCTTGTTGCCTCCGCGATGGCAGTTTTGATGATTCCCCATTGTTGCTCCACCCCTCCTTCTAGCCTGTTGGCTAGTGCTTTTCTGAGGCACTCTCCCATCTTGCCAAAGTCAGCCCTCCTGAAGTCCAGTACCTCACTTTGTATGGCTTGACTCTGTAGCTGAGTTTACATGAACCACACTGTTTGATGATCACTTGTTCCCAGATGGCAACCACTTCTAGATCTGAGTTCCTCTCACTGCCCCATTTGAGAGTACGAGGTCTAAGATTGCTCCTCATGAGTGGGTTCTGAAACCAGCTGTCTGAGGCCTGCCACCTGTAGGGCATCGAGAATGGCCTCTCTTGATTTGGCTGCAGCAATGTGCTCAGTTAACATCTGGCATATTCAGGTCTCCCATCAACAGTATCTCCCCTTTCTCTGCCATCCAAGAATGCCTTCTATCATATCCTTGTCCATTCCCTACCCCTGAGATGGGGGTCTGTACACAACCCATGTGCGGATTGTGGTGCCTTTCCAGTCTCCAAGGTGACCCACAGTGCTTCCTCTCCTCCTGTTTTTCTTTGTTCAGTTGCTTTTTATCCCTTACTTTACATAGAGAGCTACTCCTCCCCCTCTTCTCCCCTGCCTGTCTCTCCTGTAGGTTATGTACCCTGGTATGTTAACATCCCAGTCATGGTTCTCTGTGTACCATGTTTCTGTGAATGCTATGATATCCAGGCATCCCTCTTCCATCAAGGCCACCAGCTCAGGGAGCTTGTTGCCCAGACTACAGGCATTGGTACTCATTACCCTCCATATCCTGATGGCCTTACTCCTTTTTGCCCCATCCCTGTCCTTCTTGCCTTTGTCACTTTCCCCATTTACCCCTGCCCTTCTCCCTATCGACACCTCTATGTTGGTGTTTACCGCACTTACTACTGTGATTTTTGGGGGCTAGGATTTCCCTGCTCCTTTCCAGTGCCTCCCCCCTTGGCTAATTTAAATGCTTGCCAATGAAGCATTAAAATCTATCACCTAGGATCCTGGTTCCCCTCCTGGACAGATGCAGCCCATCATGCCAGCATAGGCTTGCATCACTCCAGGTGGACTCCCAGTCCCCACTGAAGCCAAATCCCTGAGCTCCTCACCAGTTTTTCAATCACTGATTGAATCCCATGGTGCGGAACACCCTAGCCTCTCCTACGCCATGGATGGGCAGCACCTCTGAGAAGGTTACCATGCGTGCTACTTGTCTAAGGCCTCTCCCCAATTCCACAAACTCTTCCTGCACTTCTTTAATCCCTTTCTTAGCCAGTTCATTTGTCCCTAGGTGGACAATGACATCCAGGCTCCTTCCCCTGTGCAGCTGCTCCAGCAATCCTGAGGATTCGCTCCCTGTTCCTCCAAGCCATGATGCCAGGCAGGCACCTTACCTACCTCTCCCCTTCCTCCCCCAGTTCTACCTTCCTAACAATGGAGTCCCCCACCAGGAGTTGTTTTTTTCCCCTGTGGTGTCCCCTGCCACCCTCCTGTGGGTCTCCTTTGTGGAGGTTCCCAGCATCCTTCTTGGTCTCCACTGCGGGTGCCTCCATAGAGGAACCCCACTTTGCCAGAATGGCATAGGAATTGTGGAGATGTACAACTGGAGGGATGCACCTCTGTTCCACCACCCTTACCCTCCCTGAGCCCACTGTGGTCCAACTGCTCCTCTTTCTTGGCAACCTCTGATGCAACAGCAGTGGTCCCTGGATGGAAGAGGAGGTCCCACAAATTTCTAATTTAATGTCCAGTAGTCCACACACATCCTCACTGATCCATTCTTCAGTCAGACTACCACAATCTGGGAGGCATAAGGGCTCCGCACTCTTAAATTATTATTGAGGCCAGCATTTCTTGAAGGTGACATCTAACATTGTCTATGTCAGCCAGTGCAAGGTGATGGGACCTCTCTTTGAATGGCCTCTCATCATGAAGTCGAATGTAGTGTTCAGCCCTGGTGACACAACCCACATCCCACTCCTTCAAAGAGAATACTTGGCTTCTCTGGGACAGCTTCTGGATGATTCTGGCTTCCATTGGGCAGTGAGGGGGGACTCCCTGAAGTCAAACAGGTCAGGGGTTACCTCATCACCCTCACTGGGGCACTTCTTGCTAGGCAGTACAGCAGTATCCACACAGTGGCTAGGTGCACCCTCTATTCACCCACACCTCAATTTGACATGTTCTGAACCTGCACCACTACCCACTGAGTGTAGGCATGGGCTCGGGCAAGTAGAATGCTAAGCTTGACCAATAGTCCCTCAGGCAGTTTTCCCTCTTCTGGGGCATCCAGCATAAGGATCTTGTTTTTAACATCTGTCTTTAGGTGCACTTCACCACTGATGGTGCACTGAGCATTGGGTGGTAGTACTAGTGAATCAGGATCCTTTTTCCAGACCACCCCGTGGGCTTATCCTTCCCAATCTCTTGTGTTTGCATCTGTAAGTCATAGGCATGCTGTACTAGGGCTAGAATGCGTACAGCCTGTCCAGTTCACTTGGCTTGTTTTTCCTGACACAGTTGGGCTAACCGTCTGAACATATGTGCATTGGTACCAAAAATACAGTCCAGTTGGTGGGCATACCGAAGCCAAGGTCTCCAATTGCTCATCCACATTTACTACAGCAGTAGGAAAAGACAGCCAAACTCGTATATAACCTAAATAAGGACAGGATTTCTCACTCAACTCCCATACATGCAGTCCTTTGAGGGGCTGGAGTGGAAGGTCAGATAAATGCTGGTCATACCAATCCTGAAATATAATGGTTACTTGTGAGCCACTATCCAACATGGCACAAGTGCCAATGCCATTGACTGTCATGGTAGTCTCGATGGATGGCCCCACCATCTCGTATTAGTCTGGGGAGGTTGGTTTTGCAGACTGTCTCACAGCAGTTTTGGAGGAGTAGGATTTCTTTGGTGGGCCCAGCTGGGGCTTCATATTGCTTTGATGAACCAAGTTTAACAGTCTGGCGGTAACCTTCTGCAGGTTCTCCAGAAAAGTGTAGCCCCATCAGGTATGTCCATCTTCTCCACATCGGTAGCAGAAAACCTGTTCACCGGAATCATTGGAGTGACTAGGTTCTTCTCGAACCTTGTGCTGGTTGGAGGAAGATGGTCTGCTCTCTTCCTTTCACTTCAACTCATGTTCTCTGTCCCTGCCACTCCCCCAGTGGGCAGAAGTGCAGGTGGCATGCATGAGGTTTCCCACTAAGGCTCTCAGTTCTCTCCTTTCTTCCATTAACTGAGCCTCAATCTGGGGCTCTGGAGCAATGGCATGGACCCCCGCACCCCCAGGAGAGACCTCACTTCTGGTTTCAGTTGGCAATGGGCAAGGGTGGCAGCTTCTAGCCACTTCAGCTGCAGCTTGTTGACTGGCTCACATTTCCTTTACCTCTTTAAGCAGTTCTCCAACTTGCTGGAGTTCAGTGGATTCTTCCTTCTCCTCAGGCCACTCTGAGACTTGATTGGTCCCTCTTCATCATTCTTGGCCTGTCGAATCTCCTTCATTAGACAGCAGTAATTGGGAAGGTTAGCTTTCCTATCCTGCAATTTCAATTTCAGCATGAGTACACTTGAATACCAGGCAGATTTGAGGATATGCTCCAGCCTGACTTCGGTTCAGCTCACTAGCAGGCACTCCCCCTTTCTGGTGGGCCCTTTGCAAGGCCATCTTAATTCAAGTGACAAAAGCAGACACTTTTTAATTTTCCCATTGCTTAGCAGACTTGAATTTCCACATCAAGTCCTCCCCAGATTCTGTGCTGCCAAACACACCTTCTAAGGCAGAGAGGTACTCAGCTACAGTGGCTTCTGGGTTGGTGGATTGGAGAAATTGGATAGCTTCCAGTGCAGAGCCCCTTAAACTTTCCATAAGTCTCTTTCTTTTCTCCCCCTCTGAACATTGCCACTCTTGGACCAAGGGGGTAGCATAGTACATCCAGGTTTCTAAATCTAAATCTTCTAAATTGTCCTCCCCCACTGGCACAGGAACTGTACCAGAGAACAGTCTGAGCCTGCAATAGGAATCCAGGTGTATAGAAGGTATCGCAATGGGAGAGATCACAACAGGGGATGCTCTGGGAGCAGATTGAGAGGCTGGAGGAGACCATATGGGAGTGGTCTCTTCCAAAACATCCAAAGGTTTTGCCTTCAGTGGCCAACAGCCTTAACAGCTTATCTTTGAACCCTTCCACTCTCGGGGACCCACCAGGGGAAAACGTGTCACTATGCAAATGAATAACTCTCCACCCTTTCTGGGATCCTTTGGGCATGATAACAGGGGTTACTTTTCTGAGTCAATAGGGAGGCTACAAAAGAGGAGGGCCACTGAGGTTTGATCAAACAGATCTAAGTTCCACCCCCACACTTCAACGTTCCTCAGACATTTAATCTTCTCCACAGTTTCTTCAATCATGTCATTAGTGGTCCCCAGTGGGATATCAAGTAGCAATATGGCATGTCAGGGATCCACCCCCTCAGCCTCACTCTACACCATCATGTGGTGCGTGACCAGCTTGTGGGGAGCAATTTTCCACTTGGGCATATTAAGTGCCTCCATGTTGGTTTCTGTCTCAGATTTATACTGGGTTGTAGTTCAGACTTCTGACCACTAAAGGGCACAAATCCCAGTGGTGCCTCCAAGATGTAACCCCTAGGTGGTGCTATTCTATGGGCTAATACCTCTGCCTGAGTGACTAAGCACAGGTTAAGGGGCCTGAGCTTGGTGAACAGGTGCCTCCACCCAGAGGAATGGTTTTGGGGTAGTGTAGCTGCTGTTCATATAGCCCTGTGGGATGCTATAACCACCCACCAACCCTTCTAGTAACCTAAACAGTTCAGCAAAAGAACATTCACATTTACAATATGACAGTAATGATATGCTCACACTCCTTGCACTTACCACCAGGGCTGGATCTTCTGCAATTGTCCTGGAGACCCCTTGGAAAACAAGACCAGTGATGCAACAATTCAAAGGCAGTACAAAGAAGGTACACACTAGCCAGGTTAAACATGAACAACCACAATCTGATTTATTCAGGGGGATGTGAACAAGGGTGGGGCATGAATCTAGTAGGTGATTAGCAGATCTGATTAAATTCAGGGTGAACAAGCATGCACTGTAAGTCCCTCTGACACAGTCCCACAACCCTGGGTATCCAGTTGTTGAACAGGCTAGCCTGAAGCATTGCCCAGGGTAGGCTGGCATTGTAGCTGGTTGTCAGGGCCCTTAGGAAGGAAAACAATGTACATGCACTTAACCAAAATATTTGCAATCTGGAGCCGGATGGCTCAGTCCGTTGCAATAAACCCAAAACAAGCAAATCAGATGACACACAATGATTGTAGCTTATGTTGCAGGGAGTTACCCTGTTTGTACTCATGCTACCCAGACCAAGATGCAGGACAGACAAGATGTAGACCTCAGGATGTTGTACTGGATCGCCAGGGGAAGCAGGACCTACATGACTCACCATGGTGGTCGCTACTTGTTCGATGGTGTTGAGCAAGGGGCCAAATCCCCAAGCGAGTCTTTCACTGGAAATATCTTTGAGTTGTGGGCAGTTGTCTAAGCTGAGATGTCAGGGCCCAGGCAGAGCAGACAGTTCGGATGAAGTCCGTGAAGAAGTGCTGGAGCAGCTTCCAGCTAGCATAAAAAAACTCGCCATGGGAACCAAATCGAGACCCATGATACACATTCAGCACACTTATAAGCACTTAGAATATTTTGCCATAGTTTGGATAAAAGTCTGTTTGCAAATCACAGATTCTCTGCTCAGACCTTTTGATCTGAGGCTCACTTCGGTATCTAATGGTCTGATCGCTTCTGGAGCGTCTTCGGCCCACTTGCAGGCAGCAATATCATACTTTTCTCTTCAGGTTCAGGTCTCGATCCAGCTAATCGGATAAATCTGACTTACACTCTCAAGGCAATACTTCACACTGGAAGATGTGACAGGCAGGCCAGCAGACCCTTCCTGCTGATTATCCCGTGCTCCTAGCAGGAGCAGCTGCTCCATGGCTTGAGCTGTTTACTCTCCAAACTCCAACTGTCAACTGACACACTTCTTCAGGCAGTTCTGGGCTTTCCCAGTCATAAAAAAAGATTTGGTTGGCTGAGGGAACTGTCTATCACAGAAAGGGCTCCCCCTCCAGGTCCATTTGGGTGTCAAACCTTAAAACCTACAAATCCTACAGAATTTCAATCCCACAAGACCTCTAAGGACAGTCTCCATTTTAGGTCCCCTGAGGTTCGATTGGTCCAACACTGGTTGTCCATAACCAAAATGGTGGCTCTTATGCAAAAGTTCAAGCTGCAATGGAAAGCAGGTTAGCCAAACTCCTATATTATTATTTATTACAGCAGATAAACAGCAAATAATCACAGTTCCTAACAGAGCTCCCTCTGTGCAGATAGTGACTGAAGAATGGAGCCGAAATACAGACAGTCGGGCTGGTCACGAGCCTTAATTATTCAGACCCAGTCCAGACTCATTTTCTCACACAGAATAACAGCTCTCTTAAAGAGATAGGCATGGAGGCTTAGTAGAGCACTCTCAAGCAGACACATAAAGCTACTGCAGATGCAGAATGTCATCTTGACAATGGGCATTAGGCAGCCCAGGAAGACATTTATAGGAACCCCTATTTGTAGGGGGTTACAAATATCTAGAGGCAGCTGGTAGACAGTGATAATTCCTACAGAATCACTTTGAATTAAGTGTTTCACATTATGGTGCAGAGGTTAGAATTTCCTTCACAAAGGGTCCCTTCTGTACAGTGGAGAAACAGCTACTGCATGGGATTGCAACAACAATATGCTGTTGCTATAGGCAGCCTGTGAACAGCTGTGCTATGCCATGCTAGATACATGCCATGTTGTAGTACTATAAAGCTGCCTGCAAGAGTTCAGTCTGACTGTTCTTATCTCAGAACTTCATCATCTCAAAGGGAAGGGGGTAGCTTTTGTGTATGATTCATCTGAAGCAACTGGAATATCCTCCAAGAATCATGACATGATGTATTTGTAATAAAATATAAGTTAATGCTCCAACTGTCTCATCTATTTAAGCCCCTGAGTTATAAAGAGTTTTTGAAACTCAGTTGTTACGTGGTACAATACTGAAATCTAGAAAGCTACCATGCTTGTGAGAAAATTACATTTGGAACCTATGAAGTTGTTATCAAGTACCTGAGATATTAGTTTGGAGCTTTGTTGAATTATGTGCCAATCTTTTATGCCTTAAGTTATCACAGTCTACTGATATTCCTCCTGGAAGCATCTTAGGGTTCATTCTTGTTGCTACTTCAAAGCAAGAACTCTACCAGATGGGCAAGAGGAACAAGTTACTCAAGTTGAGCTAGTAGGATATTTCTTGTACTCTTTTAAAGAGACCTTGATGGCATTAGGAAAACTTTAACAAAAGTAAGATTTATATTTGGCTCCATTTCATTTTCTTTATTACTTCATATATTTTCAGTAATTAATTCCCCATTTTCTCTGGTACTGAAACAGTTACATGAAAACAAGATCCCTGTCCGCTAGACTATATCTACTCTGGCTGCTTCTCTACACGTGACATCACAATCCCCTGTTTATGAAATCATTAATTATCTCCATAGCAACATATTTTAATAATAATAATGCTTAATTTATTTAGCGCAATTCTTAAAATCAAAGCACTATACATACTTAAAACATTATAAAAACAAAACAGCTCACTTAAAAATTATTTACAGTACAATTTAAATACTTCAATTAAAATTATCCAAACATCCCATATTAAATACTGAATGCCTGCTTGAACAAATATGTTTTCAGGCCTGTTTTAAACCTCTCCACAGTCCCGCACTCTCTAATCTGATTAGCAAGAAAGTTTCACAAAGATGGGGCACTGAACATAAAAGCTCGGGCCCCAGATGTTCTTAACCACACCCTGGGAACCTCTAACAACCCCTCGTCAGTTGAACAGAGAGGCCAGCCAGGGCTGTAGGGAGTCAGGAGCTCTTGCAGGTAGCTCGGATCCAGTCATTGCAGGGCTTTACAGGTCAAAAGACTGACCTTGAATGTGATCCGCCACTGTATAGTCAGCCAGTGCAGATTGCACAGCACAGGAGTAATATGACTAGAATGAGAAGTCTCAGTAAACAAACATGCCACAGCATTCTGCACCAGCTGCAAGAGGTGGATATCAACCCTCGGCAGCCCCAGGTAAAGGGAGTTGCAGTAGTCGAGGTGCGAAGTCACAAAAATGTGGATCAATGTAGGCAAATCACCAGACGGAACAAGGTGCTTAATTCTGGCGATATTCCAAAAATGATAAAAGGAGGACTTGATGATTGCTGACACCTGCACATGCAGTGTCAGCCCATTGTCAAGAACAACCCTCAGATCACGCACCTGTTCAGAGGAAGACAGCTGTACACCCTGAAGCCAAAGCCCAGAGGGTAAACCCACTACTGACCTCTCTATCTGGTGACCTGAATCCACAACCAACACTTCAGTCTTCCCAGAATTCAATTTCAACTAGCTAGATTTTATCCAGTCATGGATTTCCATGAGACAGCTGTTAAACATTGAGATCACACTATTCTGTTTGGGTGCAAAAGACAGATAGAGCTGTGTATCATCAGCATAGCAGTGAAACCTCAGCCCATATCCTCTTACAATGTCTCCGAGGGTTAGCATATACACTGCGCGAACAACATGGAGGACAGCACTGAGCCCTGAGAGACCCCGCACAGCAGAGAGAATGAAACAGAGGAAAAAAAAAACAACACCACCCTCTGAGATCTGCCAACTAGGAAAGATTGAATCCATCTGAGAACTGGACCAGCCAGGCCACAGATAACACTCAGGCACTCAAGCAGCACCCCATGGTTTATAGTGTCAAACACTGAGGAGAGGTCAAGAAGCACCAAGTTGGACCAGCACTTCTGATCTCTTGCCATCAGGAGATCATTGAGCACCCCGAACCAGAGTGGTCTCAGTACTACAGTATGTCTTTTCTGGAAACCAGACTGGAGAGGATCATAGACATCGTGGATGGTAAGATGGTCCTCCAGTTGCAGCGCAAACCACTTTCTCAATCACCTTCCCAACAAAGAGAAGGTTAAAGATGGGTCTGTAGTTGGCACAGCAGTTTGGGTCCAAAGCAGCTTTCTTAAGGAGTGGTGTCACCATTGCCTCCTTCAGGGAGCTAGGGAACTCACCCGAATCTAAGGAGTACCACACAATCTTTGCAACTACAGCATTTTGGCCACAAATTCTGGACAATCCACATGATGTCCATGATCTCCGGCCAGTCAAAAGATATCCAAGAAAACCTGGGTGAAGTGACCACGCACTGACCACCACCAGCTCCCATAGAGAGCACTGGACGGATCTCGGCCCTGATGTCAGCCACCTTATCCAAAATGAATTGCGTGAACTCATCACACTGAAGTTGTGAAAAAGCACCTCGAACTTGTAGACAGATTTGGTTGCACAACCCGTCCATGGTTCAAAAGAGCTGAGCCGGTTGATTCTGAGCAGCAGCAATCTCACCGTACAGGAATTCTGCCTTCTTACATGTGATAGCTGATTTTGATGCCATAAACAGAATTATGATGTCAGGTGTAGACAGGCAGCCAGAGCTAAAATGTCAGAGATGCTGTATTCATGCAAAGACCCTTAGTAATAATGAAATAAGGTGAGAATCACAGAATAAAACATGACTTATTACCTACACTTATGCCTGAATATTACATTTTTTCAAAGTTGTCTTAATTGTGTCAGGAAAAACCTTATTTAAAGTCATATACTGTAGTCTGCTTTGTTGCTTTATATATGCTTCATTTATGTCATTTTATACTGTAACCTTTTGTTTTGCTGAACTAGGAAACAATTGCAAATGAGAGTTTCTCTCAATTTGCTCCCCAATAAAATTTGATGATGATGATGATGATGGTGATAATCATATAAGACTGAAGATAATTTAAATAAATGTTCCTACTGGATCTGTGTATTGCTCAAATGGGCATGCAATATAAAATCTTATTTATGCTTAGTTTACAATAGGATATCAATATAATCTAATTTAGTGTTCTTAAGGGTTTTTTTCTTTTAAAGTATTCCTTTAAATGCATTTTCTTAAGGGTAATTAGAATTCCTTTGCATTCCTGCATACCTGTTTATTTGTATTTTTTCAACTTGGAAAGGTACGCTGAATTGAAGCTCATTTCCAGGTGTGCTGGGTATGGAAATGCAGTATGAGTGGATTACAGTATGCATAGAGGTTAAAAAAAAGGAATCAAAATGTTAAGCACAAAAATACAGAATTACAGCTACAGTACAGCATTAACTTACAATGCAATAAAAATATTGGGCATGTTAATACAGTCCTATTGCTGCAGTACAAAATTGTGTGCTTGAGTGCTGGAGAGTGCAACAAACTGCTCACGGGCAAATCAATGAGAGTAGTGGACACCAGTTTGGGGCAGGGACAGAAAAGGCAGATAGGATGACTATGGTATACATCAAACACAACTACATTTTCTGTAGGGCTCTGGGCATTTAGTCAGGGCACATCTAAAGGTAATTATTGTTCATCAAAACCTGATTTTTTTATAAAGCTTTCAGGGTCCTAGCTCCTTCCTAAAGAGGCCTCATGGAGCATTGTATACTGCAGAGTCACCACTGCCAACTATCACTTACTAAGCCAGGGTCAATTGCAAGAAACTTATGTACAGCTATGGTAAAGTCAGCTGATATGAGAGCATGCTCAGCATATTATACCACTTATCCAGAATATCTGGATCCCTGGTGCTAGTATCCTGCCTCCATCTTTTCACACAGGCCTCACAGCTCTAATCAACACCATAATAAATACCCCTCCGCAAACATCACTTCAGGTGATTACCCCCCGTGAGCCTAAATGGAGCATTCACACTTTTAAATGCTTGGTAGTATTGGTACTCCTCCTGTCAGGAGATGTAGAACTAAACCTTGGCCCATTCCCCCCCCAGCACCTACCAGACCCTCACATTACCAAAAAGTCTTAAACTCGTTCACCTCAACATCTGTAGCATCCTGAACAAAATCACAGCCCTTCAAACAATAGTATTGTCACTCCGCCCAGATGTAATGATACTCACTGAGACCTGGCTAAAACCCCACAACTTGGACTCAGAAGTATCTATACCCGGCTACTCGCTTGTTCGACAAGACTGCCTCAGCAAGAAAAAAGGGGGAGGCGTAGCTATGTTCATCTCAATGCTCCAGTTCACCCCAGTACACCTCTCCATGTCCACTCAGTCCATCAATTCTCTCCTAATCAAACTCTTCTTTCCACACTCCACCCCAATATATATTGCTGGGTCCTACTGCATTCCGGACACCTCCCAGCCAGACGTGCTGGACTATCTGAGCACCCTAAAAGCTAACTCCTCTGCAGACGAGTTACACATTTTTGGGGATTTCAATTTCAACTGGCTCGCAAAAAATTACTCCAAGCTTAGGAGCCAAATCACTGCTCTAAACCTCACCCAACAGATTTCTGAACCCACACATCTAAATCACAAATCTCAGAACCACTCCCTCATGGACAGGACCCTTAACTCGCACCCCATCGGATTGTGTAAGCCAGACTCCTCCTTGACTCCCTAAGCGATCACCACATAATCTACACTGTAAGGAAAATCTTCAGACCCAATGCCCTACCACCAAGGATTTTGTTAGCTAGGTCGTACAAAACTGTCAATCTAGAGGCGCTTCTAAGTGACCTGGCACAGGCTGACTGGTCCTTCATCTACCAGGCCTCCTCCCTTGACTCAGCCCTAAAATTCTTTAAGGATATCTTCCTAGCTGTATGGGACTCCCACATGCCACTTCGGAGAAAGAGGTTAAGGGATGTTCACCTGCCCTGGGTCTCGGCCAAACTCATTGGCCAATTCCAGGCTAGGGACCACGCCTGGAAAAAGTATAAGTCAACAGGCACCCAGGCGGCACTCCAACTTTACTGCTCACTTCGTAACTCTTGCACTAGGCAAATCAGACAGGCCAAAGCCAATTATTTCAAGGCATCCTTCAAAACAAACCTAACTCACCCAACTAACTTCTGGAAACAATAAAGTCACTCCTCACTCCCTGCTCACCCCCCACCCCAACCCCTAAATGTAGAAGGCTCCATACTCTCTGAACCAGCTAAAGTGGTTTTGGCTTTCAACAATTTCTTCACCAGCTGTGCATCCTCTTTCTAGACTCTCTTCTGCCCCCCAAGAATGCACCTTCCACAATGCCTACAGCATACCAGGCTACTGGCTTCTCTTTCTGTTGGGTTATTCTGCCCAATGTCCTTAAAGCCCTGCTGTCTCTCCACCCCTCTAAAGGCAAGTGCCCGTCAGGGCTTGATTCCAAAATGTTACATCTATTTGCCCCTGCCATTGCCACCCCGCTGGCTGCGCTATTCAACCTTTCTTTTTCTCTGGCTGATATACCATCTGACTGGAAGCATGCCACTGCCATCCCCCTTCCAAAAGAGGGTGACCCCTCATCACCGGCTAACTACCACCCAATCTCCCTACTCCCTATCCTTGCCAAACTACAGGAGCGCCTTATCCTAGCCCAACTCTCCTTCTTCCTTGACCAATCCTTTTTCTTTACACCCTACCAATCAGGCTTCAGGAAATCGCACTCCACCATAACCTCCCTGCTAAGGCTCACCAACGTCATCCTCTCGGGCATGGATAATGGGCACACCACCTCTGTCATCTTCATTGACCTAGCAAAAGCTTTCGATACTATCTCCCACTCCCTACTGCTATCCAAATTATCATGTGCCGGACTCTCCGGTGAAGCCTCCAGTTGGTTCCACTCCTACTTGGTAGGCAGTACTCAATCAGTAAGAATTGGAACTTGCACCCCCTCCCGCCTCCCTGTTACTACTGGGGTCCCACAGGGCTCAGTCCTCGGCCCACTACTCTTCTCAATATTCCTAAATGAACTTCCCTCAGTCTGCACTCACACATCTATACACCTATATGCTGATGATACCGTTCTATTTGCCACAAGCCCTGCCCCCGATGTAGTGGCCTCTACCCTCCAACAAGATTTTAATGTGGTACAGCACTGGTTTCGATCAAACCAACTTTTTTTAAACCCCAAAAAAACAGTCTCCCTAACTTTTGAGACAAGGCAAAGGCTCTCCAGACTCCCTTCTATTCCCACTTTTTTCACCACCGAGGGGACCCCTCTTGAGACCTGCACCTCTTTCAATTACCTCGGGGTCTGGCTTGATCAACACCTGGACTTTTCCACTTACATTGAATCAATTCACAAGAAGCTGTGCCCAAAACTTGAAGTCTTAAACCGGAACAAGGGTAGCTTACCCCTGTCAGCCCGCAGGGAAATAGTCCAAAAAAATGATCCTCCCGATTCTGGACTACGGGGACACAGTATACTGTGCTGCTCCCAAGTCTGCCCTAGCCAGCCTTGACCCTCTTTTACACTCCTTTTGTCGCTTTCCCTTGACTGCCCCACTTCGACTCATCACTGTGACCTCTACAGCTCCCTCGATCTAACATCGCTCCACGCTCGCAGACATATCCACTGCATCAGGACCACTGCGAAATTCTGGGCTCAGTCCCTTCCCCCCCCACCTGGCATCTGCCTCGCAGTCCCATCACAGCCCACCTATTCAATTAGGAGTGGTATCTCCCGGCTCCTACATGTTCCACGCATGGCCACAAAGGGGCCAAGCGGCCACCATTATCTCATGCCTAAACTTTGGAATGCTCTCCCAGAAGACGTTCATAACTTCATTAACCCGGCTCACCTAAACAACCTCCTCAAGGCCCACTTCTCCCCTACATGCGCCTGCACCTAGGGCCATCTAAAGGGCTTATACCTCAAGTCCTCTATTCTTATTAATCCCTCTTGATGTGCTCATAGTACACCATCCCTGTGTAGTTTACACACTTGTTGTGCAACTTGCACAACTATACCTGGTTAAACAACTAAAATAAAATAATAAAAAAAACTTGTTAGGGGTCGAGGTGCAGTCCTTTCTTAGAATCATCTATAAACTCTTTTGCTTCCCACATGTTTCACAGCTAATTATACCTCCCTGTTAATTGTCACATGCACGATTTCGCCTACTGTTTGTAATATGAAAGTTGCATACATGTGCTTCCACTTCATGGCTATTACTTGTATGCACCTGTCCTCACCTCTCTATAACAACTTCCTGCATAGAGTTCTGTTCAAAATGTACAATCTTCCTCTACCGTATGTAAATATAATTACATAGCTTGTACACTCTTCTTATGATGTATTGTTCCACATGTCCCTATCCCCCAGGATGCATCTGGAATCGAGTGGTAACCCGCTCAGTATGTTTCCTGGTAAAACTCTTAAATAAATAAATAAATACTTAAGGGACAGGTGGGGATATGAGTGATTGCAGAGTTCAGCATCTACAATGGTGCATTAAAGGAGAGTTACAGGCTAAAGAAATGCACCCATTGCTACACAGATTGGGGTGCCAGTACCCCGATCCCCCCTGCAGTCAGAGTATACATTATGTGTTTTTAATACCTGAGCTCGCGTATAATTTCTGTATTGCCCATGCCCAGCACTATGTTTAAAAAATTTGCCTAAGTACCATGTGTGTGTCTCATATACACATGGCATTTAGGCAATTTTTAAAAAACAATAGCGCTGTGCATGAGCAATACAGAAATTATTACATTTCTATACATATGGACACAATACAGGAAGGGGTAGTGGATCATCGGCATATCATGTGGTTTCCAGGGCAATCTGTAGCAGTCGGTACCCCCATTAGAAAATGTTGGCTGCAGCTCCAGGATTTTCAGATTTTACAAGCATTCAGGTATTAAAAACATATAATATATACTGTGACTGCAGGGGGATCGGGGTTCTGGAGCCCTGATCTGTACAGCGATGACTGCATTTCTTTAGCTGGTAGCTCTCATTTAAGAAAACATAACACACTCCCTTCAGCTTCTGCTGGGACATTGTTTTGAATTAAGATAAAAGGGTAGGCTAGCCCTGCTGCCAGTGGGTGTATCCTTGTGCCACTGTGGGAGTGCTAGTGGGTGTATCTTCAGTCCGGGATCCCTAATTAGGCTGGTGGGAAGCCAAGTTCAGTCTGCATGGATGCATAATACTTCCTAAGAGGGAAATCTTTGGGTGGCCCAAGGGGATAAGGTCCACGAAAGGCAAAACCCTTACCATAAGGTCCACTTGGCCCACCTAGTTTGCCCATTTGTTTCCCTGCCAATACTGTTACTGCAGACCCTACTTGATCTCTAGCTTCCACCATTGCTTCCCACTAAGATTCCCTTGTGCCTATCCCATACATGCTCAACGTCCATCACTGTCATGTCCCCCACCACCTATGCTGGAAGACTGTTTCAGGCGTCCACCATTCTTTCAGTCAAGAAAGAGCATATGGATGTAAAACAGAACACTGTGCATGCTTCCACAGCTGCTATGATATCTCTGCATGCCTATCTGCATGCCTCAGTGCCATCCCATTCTAGCGACCCCCAAATCAATAGCCAGGTTGCTCTCTTAAAGAATCAACTTTCAGAAGGGGGTTGCTGCTCTGATGGTGGCAGTCAGTAGTATCTGCCATGCAGAGCCTCCTGATGTCTGGCAAAATGCCATGTGCCCTCACTGCTAATGTAACAGGCCTTCAGGCCTCAGAGCCACCCCCTGCAACAGCCATCAATTAACAAATAACAATGAAACCCCTCTGTGGTGGCAGTGGTTAATCTTTGGGAGATCAGTGGTCAGTGCAGGAGTACAGCCAGTGTTTCAGGAGCTGGGGGAGTCATGTGATGCTTTCAGATTAGCTGGACATCCGCTCTTCGACCCCATGTCCTCATCAGCAGTTTGACTCATTCACTTACTAGTTAGCAGCACTTTTTGGTTTTTTTCTGAGTTGTTCAGTTTGTTAAAGCTATGGAGTCTACTGAAATGGCTGCAAATTCAGTGGACTTACAGGTTCTCCGAGATTCAGTGGGTGCAGGTGAAATTTCTGCTGCACAACCTATTAGGCCATTACCTCCTTGGAAGTGCCCCACACTGGATTCTCCCAAAGCTGATGAGGAATCCAACAAGCTGGATATTATAATTGCATTTATGGCTGGCATTGTTAACTTTAACAAAAGTCAAGGAAGATCTGCAGCTGCTTAAACCCACCCTCGAGGCTTTCCATTGTCAACTGGGGGATGCTGAAACCAGGATCAGCTCCCTTGAAGATTCTCAAGCCTGAGAATTGTGGGAGATGCAAGAGCTTAAGAAGCAAGTCACCAAATTAGAGCTGAAGGTCGACGATCTTGAGGTGAGAAGTCACTATAATAATCTAGTACTGGTGGGTGTACCAGAATTGGCTGAAAGATCAGACATTCTGGCCTTTATACAGAATATTTTACAAGATGTGGCTGGACCTCCTACTTTGGGGGATACCTATCAGACTGAATGGGATCATCGGTCTTTGTGCCCCCAGCCCTGCCTGATGGCAAACCATGAGCCATCATCCTCCACTGCTTAAATTACTTAGAGAAGGTTTGGACACAACAAAAAGTTTGTGTTAAGCGGCCACTATCTTGGAAGGCAAAAACCTTTCTTTATCTTCAGTGATATCACCCACCTGTGAGAGAATGTCAAGTGACTTATAAGGAAATTAAACAAATTCTGAATCGAGCTGGTGTTAAATTTTATATGTGATGCCCGGCCTGCTTATTTGTGCACACCACGACTGGTATCCTAGAGTACTCCTCGGTGGATTAAGCCCAAATTGACCTTCAGAGACATTATCCGCAACAGTTCTCTCTCTCTACTTGCCAGTATAGCACAGTGGTTTAAGGCTGTGAGCTGCAAATCTGGTGATATCCAACAGACTAGACGTGGGTTTGAATCACACAGTTTCCAGTTGCATACTGTGTGACCCTAAGCAAGTCACTTAACTTCCCTGTGCTCCCAGGTCGCACCTGTAAAAAAGCTTTCAGCTTAGTGTGCTACTCCTGGTTAAACAAATAAAAAAAAAATGTTACTTGATGGTGGTTGGAGAGGGCCCGTAACAATACTGACTGCAGCTTTGGAGTTTCACTAATCCCCCTGTTTGGATTTCATTCAGCCCGATGAAGCCTTTTAGTCCTGGAATTTTCTATTTGTGTTGGGGTTTTTTTACATGATATGCCAATGTAACTCTCTTTGCTATTATTTCTGGTCAGCCCCCTTTTATTTGAGTGATGGTTTTCTGGACTTTGAGTATAATTTCTGGCTGAAGTCTACTTGCTCGCATGTGAAGACATTTTTTGTTTGCATTACTTTGAAAGGCTGCATACTGGATTTGTCTATGCTTGGATGTTTTTAGATCTACATTTCCCTGGATGAGCAATTTTCTCTTCGGGTACATTTTGGGACTGTTTTCCAATTTATCTGGGACTTGGGACTATGTTATTATAATGAAAACCCTCTCTCACTACGTAGGATCACAGAAACAACCTAGAATTGGGTGCAAGGTGAAGACTTGAGTTGGTTGTTTATACGTTATAACCCAAGCCTGTTGCTGGGATTCTAAGAATCCTTCTTTCAAGAGTATTTGGTGTTTCCCTGTGTGTTAATAAGGATTTCTTAATTATCCAGATTACAGGACTGAGCAATGGGCAAAGAGGGATCATTGAAGTGACCCTTTTTTTGGGTGCTGGGTGAGCACAGAATATATATATTTTTTTTACCTTCCCTCCTTCTCCTCCCATTGCATTTATTCTTGAGTGACTTGAAATTCCAAAGTGGTTAAGGGTCGAGGACTTCTACCCACTCCCTTTCCCCTCCCCCCTTTTTTTTCTTCCGCCACATGGTCTTAAATCACCACAGTCTAATTAATATTGGATGACTTTGTGTCATCATATGGGGTGTTTTCCCAACCCTCCCCTCTCCTTGTTGAGAGAGGAAACCTGAGGCTGTTACTCTGTTTGTTTGTTCGAGTTGTGGTGTTATGTTTCTTGTTGACTTGTTCTTGTTCATTTTTATAAAGTTGGGATCTTCTCTATCAAGTTTCAGGGTAGCCTTGTTATGTTCAAGGTGTGGAGATATACATGATGGGACTGGTGTTCTTTTCTGAATGGGTGGGTGACTACTTCTAGATTTGAGGGTATGCTGCATACATATGCCTCTCTTTTTATTAGTGATGTTATGGCAGTTTTGCAACTGACCTGTATGGAACATTAAAGGGGGTAATTCTCCTTTAAAATGTACACACATTCTGAAACATCTTTCTACACTTAAACCAGACATATCAGTGTTACAAGAGACTCTTATTTTAGAAACATAGAATCATAAAACATAGAATTTGACAGCAGATAAGGACCACTTGGCCCACCCAGTCTGCCCATTTCCCTACCTAATGGATAAGCTGCAGATCCTAGTTAACCAGCAGCCTACTTCTTTCTACTCCCACCCCCTAGAATTGCCTTATGACTGTCCCATGCATGCTTGAATTCAACCACTGTTTTGACTCCACAACCTGTCCGAAAGGCCGCTCCATGCATCCACAACCTCTCTGTGAAAAATACTTCCTTACATTACCTCTGAGCCACCCCCTCTATCTTCAAATTGTGCCCCCTTGTTCTTGCACACCTCTTTTTTTGAAAGATGCTACCCTCTTGGACTTTGTTGATTCCCTTGAGGTACTTGAAAGTTTCTATCATGTCCCCCCTCCTCCTTTCCTCGAGGCTATACATATTAAGCTCCTTTAGTCTCTCTTCATATGTCTTCTGGTGCAGACCCTGCACCATTTTAGTTGCCCTCCTCTGGACAGCTTCCATCTTGTCTATGTCCTTACGGAGATTGGGTCTCCAGAACTGCACACAGTACTCCAGATGGGGTCTCACCAGCTGTCTGTAAAGAGGGATAACAACTTCCTGTTTTCTACTGGTGATGCCTCTCCCTATGCATCCCAGTATCCCCCCAGCCCTCCTTACTGCCCTCTCACATTGCTTGCCCACCTTTAAGTCATCTGATATGACTACCCCCAGGTCCCTTTCCATTTTGTTGTTGTTAGTATCTCACCCCATTGTGTACTGTTCCCTGGGTTTTGTTTCCAGGTGCATTACCTTGCACTTCGTAGCATTGCATCTAAGCTGCCACACATTTGACCATTCCTCTAACCTTGCCAAGTCCCTTCTCATCCTTTCCACCCCACCTTGTGCATCAACTCTGTTGCAGATTTTTGTGTCATCTGCAAAGAGACATACTTTTCCTTCCAGTCCCTCTGCAATGTTGCTTATAAAGACAAATGCCTCCAGGCATTAGGACCCCATGGAAATCTTGTAGTTAGCAGTCTATAGTGGGGGACCACGCCCCCCCCCTTCGTCAGCTCCACACGATGTCAGACGTGGTATAAAGGGGGCGGTCCCCCGGCACCATCTCAGTTCTCCAGCTGGAGACCTAGCTGAAAAAAAGATTGGAAAACCAGGCGTAGGATCTCCCCAACCCTAAAAAGGTGTAGAAACAGAAATCTGGGGAATGGAGGGTGGGAAAGTTACCTGCTGCAAGAGCTCCTCATGAAGATTTACCATTACTGTAAGTTCTTATGCAATTGTACCATCTGACTTAGAGGGGTAGCTCTTGCAGCACATAATATCATTAGTACTGAGTCCCAAGCAGTACCCAAGAATAGGCCCAGGTCAGACGGAAGGGGGAGAAGGAAAACACTGACTGAAAAACTTAGAGTAGGCCCTTCAGGACGGCCAGTCCAAAACCTGCTCTCCTCCTAGAAGCAATGTCTAGGCTGTAATGCCTGAAAGTATGGACTGTGCTCCAGGATGCTGCAGTGCAGAATTCTGTCAAGGAAACATTCCTCAAAGAGGCAAACGAGGTAGCCACAGCCCTGGTGGAGTGACCCTTGATGGATCCTGGCAGGGGTTGACCATGGTGCTGGTAACAAAACGATATGTAGTGCACCAACCAACGTGTTAGTGACTGCTTGAATACAGGAGCCCCCGTCATCCTTTGTGCGAAGGAGATGAACAACTGGTCTGTCTTCCTCACTGCTTTGGTTCAGTAGAGGTAATCAACGATGGGTTCCATGTACATCCAGGGTATGCAACAAGGCCTCACCCTGATTTTCAAACCCAGAGTAATAAACCAGAAGGTTGATGTCCTGGTTCAGAGTCAATGCGCACAGCACCTTCGGCAGAAACTTAGGGTTGCATGGTCACCTCTGTCCTTGTAGAACACAAAAATAAGGCTCCTTACACACAAGGGCCTGAAGCTCGAAACCCTTCGAGCCAAAGTAATAGCAACTAAAAATAACGCATTCCATGAAAGAAAGCGTAACTTGCAGGTTGTGGCTGGTTCGAAGCAAGGCAGGGTGAGTTTTTCCAAGAACAAAAAGCAAATCCCAAGGTGGGACTAGGTCCCTCTTGGGAGGTCTGATATGAAGAACCCCTCAAAGTGAAAAGCGTTCGACTGTGCTAAAAAAGGTGTCTGTGGAGCTGAACTAAGTGGGTCAATGGCAGAAAAAGAACAGATGGCGCTAGGTGACAGCCTCCTTTATACCACGTCTGACATCAGGCAGAGCCGATCTCGGGGATGGTCCCCCGCTACAGACTGCTAGGTGCAAGATTTCTGTGGGGTCCCAATGCCTGGCCGAATTAGTCCTAATGATATTATCTACTGCAAGACCTCCCCCTCGAAGTCAGATCTTCTAGAGCAAGTATCGGCCTTACGGGCAGACTGGATGGGCCTAGCAGTCCTTATCTGCCAACTATGTCTATGTAAAATCAGAAAATCACTCCCAGGAAATCCCTCGCCCATGTTCCCTGCATAAGCCCCCGTCAAGGCAGCAGAACCCTTGCTCCCCTCTTGTGCCCCCAGAAAGGCCCCCCCCAAAGAGATACATTGGGTCTACTTGGACGTGGGACCAACTGGGAACAGACAATGGCAACAGGAGACGGCCCAGTGGGGGGGGTGACACTGAGGGGCCCAAAAGAATAGCTGGTTGGGGGGCAGGTGTTCACTTTCCCGTAAAATTAGTAATGTTACAAATCATCATGACAACATATTGTGACATCCAAGTGCAAGAGGTATACAAATGCTCCACATCTGCGCTCCTTGCAGGTGTATCTAACTGACCCAAGAGGTCATATACTGCATGTAGCATTTCAAAGGTCCCCTTTAAACAGTCTATGAACACCGTCTTGCAGAATCTCCTGCAAGGGGATAAAATAGTGGACATTTTCAAATCCACCCTAAACAAGCACAATCGAAATTTGCAAAAAATTCAAGGTTGCTCAGAAACCATTCTGTCACCACTGATCAATCTGCTGGTAATTCCAGCTCTTTTTCAGTTAGGTTTAATCACAGCCACACTTGTCTGCAAATTAAGTACTGTACATATACAAGCATATTTAGAGGAAAAATGACCATTATCCAAGTCATCGCTATGCAGCAATTCAGTGCAAAAAATGTAGTACAAAACCAAATCAGTTTTATTCTATAGTCTATGCACTAACAGCATCTACAAGCCTCACTGCTTTGTTGAGCACAAGCTGCAATCATTTGCTCACATGGCAGCCCTAAGAGGGCACTGCAGTACTTGAAATGTGAAAATGCCAGTCATTTCACTACACAAACTAAAAAAAGAAAAGGGCTCAGACCATCAACATTTGTAAAATAAAAGCAGCTCTACTATGGCAGGTGGCAGAGTGACAGCTTAACAGAACTTGAGCTACACCCAGACTATGGGCTACACTCAAACCTGCCCCCAGGTGAACGACAGAACAGGCAACATCTCAGTGCAAAAACCTGATCGGTTTCCACAAGCAGAAGCTCAGTTTTGTCAGGATTCAGTGCCGCTTAATTGAACATCATCTAGTCCCTGATCTTGGAGATCACTCAAACAGCACAGAGCAGCACTGGACGAGCCCAAAGGACAGGTACAGTTGGGTGTCATCTGTGAAGCGGTGACATCCCAACATCTCCCAATGATTTCTCCTGGCAGCAGCATATAATCCTTGCCTGGAAAATTCCTCATCACTGCCAACCATTTCTCATCCTGGAAGATTAACAGAACTGTGCATTCACACAGTCCCCCATACTCCATTAGTCTGTAACAGTACATAATGGTCCACCTTATCAAATGTCATATAAAACCAAACTTCCAAGCCCTTTAGTTAAAAAAAATAATAAAAATAAAAGGTCAAATCTAGTTAGCCCAGGCTCAAGCAGCAAGACAGTGTATATGTGTGTGTGTGTGTGTGTGTGTGTGTGTGTATCTAAAGGCTTCTGGTGAGGTTAGGTTCTTAAGAGAAAGCAGGCACAAGCCAGTCCAACAAGTTCACCCTGATGACCAGTCAAGGACCAGAAGTGAAGTCTGCTGTGCAGGCAGCTGGAGCAATGAATGTGCAGGCCAAAAGAGAAGGTCAAATCCGCAGCAGAAAGCCATGGTTAGGGATAGCTCTATGTTACTGCTCAGAATGTGCATAAATCTATGGTGAATTAAATGTACAAAGAGTAGATCTACAACAAGCCAGTCAGCACAGAGGTAAGTACTACTGCTCTCCATGTCAGCGACCTGTGGTTGGGTACGAGCATCCCAAAAGTTGTTCTCCTTCACGTTTTTTTGGGGGCGGGGGAGAAGAAACTCGACGCACTGCTCCTGCTGCACGACTACCACCTGTGGAGACAAGGTGGGGGCACAGTTGAGAACAGAAGGGCAGCTACAGGTATACAACATCATGACAGCACCCCTAGGGAGGCAAATCACAGATTGAGAAAAGCCGGGTCTGGCACATAGAAACATAGAAGTTGACGGCAGATAAGGACCACCAGGCCCATCCAGTCTGTCCATTTCTTTTTCTACCTTATGACTGTGCCATCAGCCTTTGCTTTGTCAATAGCCTATGTATTCATACTCTGTATTGCTCCCTTATGCCTATCCCATGCCTGTTTAGTGGCACACAAATTTAAGACTATTTAGACTGACGCATCACATCATAATGTACTGAATTTAATACATCAGTACTTCCCTCAAAAGATTTTATTAATAAGGAACACCAGGGCAGAGGTCGCTGTGGAATTTACCCACCTCAAACACGAGGCATACTGTATGTAAATCCCACAATGATCAAAACCTCATTGTGCCTTACTGTTTAATTCACCCATATTCAGTTCAAAGATGTGGTCATGTAATTTTAGTTCTGCTTCTGTACTTCTAATGTTCATAATGATATCTGCTTAAGTTAGAATGATTACCCTCATGAGAGAAGTTGTAGAATATTTCATTCTACTGAAAGCAAACATGTCCAGTGTTTAGATTCAAATCAAATGTACCACATTTTAATACGATCAATGATCAAGGCTGTTCAGAAAACAGCTTCTCACCATTAAACAATCTGCTTGTAATTCCAGCCTTTTTTCCAGTTTGTTTCATTTTTAACATGCTTCCCATCTCTTGCACACACCCCTCTCCCCAACTGCTTACGTGAAAGGTAGCAGCATGTGATCAAACTTGCTCTGTAATGAAGACAAATGATATTTCTCTCATTAACTAAGGATGCACATTTTTTCATCGCCTATGGCTTGGGCATTCTTTTGGTGCTGGATTGAGCACTCGTAAGTTGGGGGTGTTGATTTTAGTTAGGAAACATTTGTTGTTTCAAGTTCTTAAGGAGCATATAGATCTGGAAGTGCATTTTCTTTTTTTACATGCCAGGGTCGGGACTCATGAACTTGTTTCGGAGTGTGTATATGGCCCTAATGTTGATTCGCCTTCTTTTTTTGCTCAATTGGGGAATATTATTATAGAGATTAGCTCCCTTCCAAAACTCATTACGGGAGATTGGAACCTGACTTTTCATGATACTTTAGACAGGTCAGGTACTAATCAGAGGGGCCTATCTCCAGCTCTGAGAGCCTTGAGAGATATGCTCGACTTCTGTGATTTAGTGGATATTTGCCGGGTATTATTTTAATTTTATTTTAGTCTTTGGTAATCGAGTAAGGCCCACTAGGCACAAGTGCCTATTTTCAGGGGTGACCTGGGAGCACTGGGCATTTAAGTGACTTGCTCAGAGTCACACAGTATGCAAGCGGAGGTTGGGAGAATCAGACTTGGGTCTGGTCTGCTGCATGTACCAAGCTCGTTCACACCTCATTCCTCTAACCTCTAGGCTATACTGCCAGCTCAATTAATACAACTATTACATCCTCCTGACTGAGAATACACCTTATATTCTCCAGTCCATAATACCCACTGTCAGATAGACTACGCATTACTTAGTTTGATTTATATTCCAGGTGTGCGATGTTGTGAAATCCAGACAAAGGTCATCTTGGACCATGCCCCAGTTTCCATTTCACTTTGTTTATCTCCGCTTGCTGAGAGGGTCAAATGTTGAAAATTAAATAATCATTTGTTGAAAGATGATTGGTGTCTTAATAAACTTAAGCACTCTATATTGGATTACTTCCAAATAAATTGTTCCCCTTCTCAGCCTATGGGCATATATTTGAGTGTTTTTAAGTGTACAATTATGGGAAGAGCTCATTTGCCTGGCCACTCTGAGGAAAAAACAAAGAGAAAAACAACTGCAGGAGCTCCTTCAGTCTGTCCGAGGGTTGGTAAAATATGTGACTCAGTCCTCATCAGAAAAGGACTGGATTCAGCTTAATCAGGAATAAACCAAACATATGGAATTAAACAGAGAGCAAGCTGAGCATGCTCTTTTCCAAGCCAGGGTAAATTATGAGTTGCATGGAGATAAAGCCAGCAAACTGTTGGCATTGTGGCTCAAGCAACAAGAAATGGCTTGCCTGATTACAGTATCCGGTCCAGCTTGGGGACCTTAGCTTTAACCTCTCCTAGGGACATAGCTGAGGAGTTAAAATCCTACTATGAGCAATTATATCATGGGAACCCCTCTGATTTGCCTCCAGATCATGTGATTTTGGATTTTCTGCAGAGTTAATTTGTCCCAAGTAGCTTCGGATTTGGCTCATTGCCTCACTGATCCTATTTCAGTCATGGAGGTGGAGCAAGCCGTCTCAACTCTTAAGCCTGATAAGTCCCCAGGCCCTGATAGGTTTTCTCCTAATTTGTATTTAGCTTCTAAGACAGAGCTGGTCCCATATATGACTGCCTTTTTTAATTTTTGTTATCAAGCTAATGCTTTCCCTCCTGATTTTTTAGATACCCATATTACTGTCATCCCCAAACCAGGTAAGGATCACACTGATGTTAGTAATTATTGGCCAGTCTCCCTTTTGAATGTTGATATTAAAATACTTTCACACATTTCAGCCTCCAGGATTGCAGCATTATGGCAACCCTTAATTGGCAGAGAACAAACAGGATTTATGCAGGGCCATCTGGTCTCTGACCATATGAGGAAGCTGTTTCATTTGTTCTCAGTGCCCAGGGACTCCACCATCCCATCAGTGTTGGTCTTCCTGGATTCTGAGAAGGCATTTGATAGAGTTTCCAAGCCCTACTTATTCCATATACTGGTAGTATTTGGTTTCCCACTAGATTTTATCAAATTAACCAAATTACTCTACTCGTCCCCCAGGGCATGTAGTCACTGTAAAACGGTTTTGTCAGAACCATTTTTGTTGAGTAGAGGTACACGACAATGGTGTCCTCTCTCTCCTTATCTGTTTAATTTATATCTTGAGTCACTTACCAGGTATATTATGCACAATCCACAGATTACTTGAATTCCAATTGGTCCCCATTCCTCTAAAATATCCACCTACGTGGATGATATTTTATTACATCTAACCCACCCTTCTACCTTGCTTCCAGTAGTTTTCCAGGTAATTCAGGTCCATATCATGTTATAAATTGAATCTATCAAAAACAGTCATTATGCCCTTAAATTCCAAAACATTTAAACATAATTTGCCTCTTGAGCTACAAAATTGCTGGACCACTTTTGATCTTACATATCTAGGCATTAAATTAGCAATGCATTCTAAATCCTTAATAAGTCAGAACTTGTCTGCCTTTTTACATATGATCTCAGTGGATCTTGCATTTTGACAGGCTCTCCCATTATCCTTATGGGGCAGAATATTGCTTATTAGAATGAGCATTTTCCCATGAATCCTCTACTATTTTACTATGATTGGGGTTCCTCTACTTCAATCATGGTTTACTCAGTTACATTGTTTAATTACAGATTTTTATGGAAGTCCAAAAAACCCCATATTACTATTTCTAAATTAATGTTGGCAAAGGGTGATGGAGGTCTACAGTTACCTAACTTTTATTGGTATTATCTAGTCTCCCAGGCTAGGACATTTTTTGGCCTGGTGTTTACCAGAGGTGGGAAAAGAAACACAGAAACATAGAATCTGATGGTAGATAAGGACCGCTTGGCCCACCTAGTCTGCCCATTTCCCTACTTGATGGATAAGCTGCAGATTCTAGTTAACCTACAGCCTACTTCCTCCTACTCCCACTAGAATTGCTTTATGTCTGTCCCATGCATTGTTGAATTCCACCACTGTTCTTGACTCCATGACCTCCTCAAGAAGGCTGTCCCATGCATCCACAACCCTCTCCAATGAAAATTACTCCTCACATTACCTCTGAGCCATCCCCCCTCTGGAACTGTAATTGGAGACACCTGTTTTTCTACTGCCTAAGCCACACCCTAATTAACTTCTCTCCTCCTGACTCAGCAAGCTAAGAAGTTGATACAGTCTTCTTTCCCCAACACAGAAAAACACAGACTTTCTTTTTTTTAACCCTAAATGAGATCCCCTACTTTTAATAAAGTATCTGTTTGCCTAATCCCAACAGGTACTGACTCCTGCTGGGTTAGAAGTGTTCTATTAGTAAAAAACATTCTAGCTCTGTAGTCAGCTGGTCCTTGCTCTGAAAGCAAGATTCTTGTCTGCCAAAAGTTAGCAGCAGGGAACTGTAATTCCCAGAAGCTGATATTCCTGCCCCATATTGGAAGAAGATTGAGACATACCTATGTAAGATCAATGGTATTTTGCACCAAATACCTTACCACATCTATCTTGGTCTAGTTTACCTCATCCTTTGTGTTCTGGTCCATAGGCCGTTCAGTTCAAATCAACATATAGTAATGTCAAGTCTTGAAATATGTCTCTTAAATCATATCATGTGCTAGCAGCACTTACCTGCTGCCCCCAATTACCCGATCGACCCACTGGCACAGCCCTCCACTCACCTCCATGGCCAGAAGCCCGACTGACCGTGATTGAGCACTTGAATGAATGAGAGCATACATGCTCATTCATTCAAACACTCAGTCAGGCTGCCAGCCATAGAGGTGAGTGGAGGGCTGTGCCAGTGGCCTTATTGGGGTGCTGGGGGAGCATGGTGGTGCTTCTAGCTCATGGCAACAGGGTGGGGGGTGGAGGATCCACTAGACACCAGAGAGTTGGGGTTGAATTTTGTTTTTAGCTAAAAGGAAATGATGGCACATTGGTAACTTTGGGAGGAGTGCTTATTTAATTCAGTTATGGCCGGTGATTGGCCGAGACGGAGCAAGGGTGTAGGCAGGCATACTCATTGTGTGCATTTCTGTACAGTTTTTATAAGACTCTTCCCTAAAACATATGCCTTTTCTAGCCATTATTGCTCTAATTTGGAGTGGACTGATGGAACATGTGTGACTGTTGTATTTCTGTAGCCATCAATAGGTAGTGGCTGTGAGAATTTAAATTCTGAAATTCTGGTATTTTGGACATAGGTGAACAAGTTTTTACAGTTGACAATATAAAACATTGTTCTTTCATTTTTCAATCAGTTCAGAGATGAGAAATTAATCTTCTGGGAACAATCTAATTGTTTTAATCTTAGAGCCAATTCCTTCTGTATTAAATTACCCAGTGATAGATGCCCACATAGAGTCAGGTGTGGGCAGCACTTGGGCAAAGTGTGTACAAAACTGAAATTGCTGGCTATATTCCAGGGGGGGACCATTAGACACCAGGGAGTGGGGTTGATTTTTTTTTTTATTTAAAAGAAATGAAGGGGCCAGGGTAACTGGGGGAGGGTGCTAAATTCAATTACGGGTTAGACACCAGCATTTGCGGTGGCTGGTGGGTGAAATTGTGAAATTTCCCCTCAATTTCATGAAACATTTCATGCAATGAAATTGCCAATTTTGCCACAATTTTTCAGGTGAAATTTTATTTTGCTGCATCCCTAGTATAGAGTATAAAGGGTGATGTCACATCATGCTCTCATAAGCTACTGAAGCTGCCAGGGACAGTGAGACTTCAACAACCATAAAATGGAGACTGTCAGGATAGTTACAAGGACTAGTATGAACAGTGAAAACAAACTAAAGCAATCACATATATCCCTAACAGCTACAGGAAAAGAGTTGTCTGTTGACATGGAAACAAATAAAATTTACAAGCTATGAAGGTGTAGTTTTCCTTTTAACACAATGCCAGGGGGCTGCACAAGACTGGGAGGTGTGGCTAATTGGTGATCTGGATTTGGCTCAATATCACCAGCCAATAGAAGGAGAGATTGCAATAACTGAGTTAGGAAGCAGACCTTAGACGATGTGGGTTATAAGTAGCCCCTGCATCATAGTCTAAGAAGCCCTGTACAGATCCCTGGACACAAGGTGGTGATAATTGCCATACTTCTCTCCAAGTTATGTGGGTTATTAGTACATTAGACATTGTGAAATCAAAAAGAGTCAAATCATATTTGATTGGGAGGCAGGGTGTCAGACAACATTAGCAGGAAGGCAAACATGCTTGCAAGAGCCAGTATGTACTTCAATGAGCAAATGCTAAACTAGAGGTTATGTAACAAAAGTACTAACTACACATCCCTTGCTTGAGGCCAAAGTAAAAATATTCACATACTTACAAGGCAGATATTAATCAAAGTGTTAATGATGTCTGAGCCTTTGGGCAATCATACTTGCAGGAGGTTACAGCAAACAAGATATGAAGCAACAAAAACAATTTAACCTGTTCATAGTATTACTATGGTAAAGAGTGCAGGTAATTTCCAAACACCCACCTGTTTTACAAAAGGCAGATACTGCCAAACCAGCCTAAATCCTGTTTGCCTTCTTTTGGGAGGTAACAAAGGAGGTGAATAGGCAATACACGGAGAATGCAGTCTGCTTAAACTTCAACAAGGCCTTCAGTACCATACAGTATGGAACAATACATGGAGAATGAAGCACAATATGGGGTACACAAAATATACAGGCAGTTGATAGTGAATTTGTTCTTGGGTAGAAAGCAAAGAGTGGTGATGGATGGGGACCATTAAAACAAGTACAGTAGAGTGATGCACTGTGTGGAGTATCAGTTCCATGTGATAATGGTAGCCATGTAATAGCGATCACCGTTTGGGTGAGTCTACATTGCCGAAAATGAATTTTGGCGATGTAGACTCATGGTGAAGAGCAAGATGGCACCTGAGATGTAGGTGTTCCATTTTATATGCGGGGTCAGCCCCACCCCCACTGAAGGATTCTCAACCCGGGGTGCTAAAGGTAAAAAAAAAAAAAACTGACATGGCACAAACATGAGCACACCCAGAACCAAACCCAGCACCCTCCCAACCGCAGCCTGCCACCAACCCACCATGCCACACAGCCAGCTCAGGAGCCCACCACCACACTACACCCCACAAACCCTCCCTCCTCTTATGCCCGTCACATGGCATGGTCCCTCCACCCCCCACGTGCAGGCATACATAGTGACATCCTGTCAGTATAGTCGCTGTACCCCCTGACCAGTAGCCTTCCCTGCTAGGTAGCCCTGTGCAAAAGCATCATGACTGAGTCACCCTTTTGGAAAGTACTTAATCGCAGTTGCCTTGTACATGGGATACCGGAGTACCACAGAAATCAGTACTGAGTCTATTGCTCTTTCACATATTTAGTGAGGACCTGGAAAATTGAGACAATAGCAGGGTGGTAAGTTATGCTGGTAACACTAAACTGGTCCAAACAGTGGGCACAGCATAGGAAGGAGATGAACTATACTTTTGGGGAAACTGCACTTATTCAAGACATGGGCCACAAGATGGGGCTACGGTTTACTTGGGGAATTATGATTGTATTTTAGTGAGAGTATGGGTTGTAAACATGTATGTACACCCTACGTGAAGAAAACAAGTACAGCACATCCAAGGAAAATGATTTTTTGGGTAACTGTGGACAGTAAGCTAAAGCCAGCCAGGTAATGCTCTGCCCCAATCAAGAATGCATATATTATGTTGCGGTGCATTAGGGGGTGAGTAACAAGTAAATCATGGGAGATGATTTTCTCTATGTGCAAAACTTGATTTAGACCACACTGGGAGCGATGCATCCAGCTCTGGTCACCACAATACTGACAGGACCTTGAAAAAGTCAAGAACTTTGAGTACATGGTCACATTGGTCACAACGTTAATTATTGGTTTAGATGCAAAAACTATGAAGACTGAAAGTATAAATTATTTAGCAGAGGTGGTGGAAAGGAAAGGAGAGGAGAGGAGATGAGATGAGATTGAGGGAGGACATGATCAAAATGTTCTGAATATGGGTAAAAAACTTCTCTACTTTTCATTGCCCAAATTTGTCACAAAATGGGAAAAATGTGTGACATATCTTCAAACATGACACTGTGAGCTCAGAAACTTCTAGAAATATGTGTAGTAATGCTTACAATGTTTGCTAAGAACTAAGCATCTTAGATTATTATGAATTTATACTTCAACGTCTTAGTGTAAAAAGTGGAATATTGCTTTCTCCAAGTGGGACAAAGGGTTTCTGAGAGGCAAAATTGAGGTATGTAAGATTTTGTGTTTCTTTGAAGTCTAGCCTTATTACCACTGCCCTTCCTGGATAACCCTCACCCCACTGCTTTTGTGCCGAGGTACTTTATCTTTCAGATTACTATGTAAATCTCTCCCTAGCCTCTGACAGAATGTTATATCAGAGAGTTCTATAAATGTAGATATGATTAAGCTATTGTCTCAGTCACCCATTCTTAAGTTCTATTAGAAGATTATAATTCAATGCTTTGTCATTCCTGGTTGGTCATTACATCTACTTCTCCAGTGAATGTCAACTTGAAATTCAAAATGGCAGTAATGCCTTAATTTATTTACTTTTACCTTCCTGAGTTTCATTTAACCTCATGATGTATCTCACTTAGCCTCACTGTGCTTCACAATTGGCTAATGTAATTGTTTGTGGCTTGTAAAGTGCTTTGGGATAAATTGTATACAAAATGCACTATAAGAAACCTAAATTCCTTCCTTCCTTCCTTCTTAGAAAAATACAAAATAGATTTTGTTGGCAGGAAAGGACCTTTAGGCCCACCCAGTCTGCCTCTCATCCCTGTCTATTCCATCACCACTGACTCTAGTTGGTCATAGGTATAACTCCCTCCCCCCATTCCTCTATCTAATATGCCCCTGTGTCCCATACATGATTGAAGCTCCCCACAGACTTTGTCTCCATTACCTCCTTGGCATGCTGTTCCAGTCATCCACCACCCTTTCCATGAAGTAGTATTTCCTACATCTTTCCTAAAATTTCCTAGTCTTAGCTTCACTGAATGCCCTCTAGTTCTAGAGCTACCCTCTCTCTCTGAAATAGACCCCACATTTGCATCTTGTTCACTCCTGTGAGGTACTTGCAGGTTTCAATTATGTCACCCTACACTCTCCTCTCTTCCAGGAAGTACATGTTGAGTTCTTGCAGCCTTTTCTTGTATGGCTTCTTGTGCAACCCCCTCACCATTTTGGTTGCCCTCTTCCATACAGCTTCCACCCTTTAGATGTCCTTGTGGAGGTACAGCCTCCAGAACTGGACACAGTACTCCAGGTGATGCCTCGCCAGTAAGCGATACAATGGCAGCACCACCTCGATCTTCCTACTAGCAATCCCTCTCTCAATGCACCCCAGCAGCCTGCTAACCTTTCAATCAATCAATCAAATGTTTATTTCTCTGTGCCCTTCCAGTAGATCAGAGCGCTTACAACATAGTTCACATAAAATCTGTGCAAACATAAAATCATAGTATAAAACAGCTAATCTAACAGCGAATATAAATGTACAATAAAGCAGATCCAAATTAATTTTCAACAGGGCTTTGTCACACTATCCAGCTACCTTGAGGTCATCAGATTCTTCTTTAGTGACTGTAGGTTCCACTCCCCCATCTTATACCCAGCAGTGGGTTTCACAACCCTAAGTGCATAACCTTGCACTTTTTGACATTGAAACTAAGCTGTTGTATATGACCCTAGACCCTTTGAAAATAGGCCCTGCCTAAAGGATCGTGTGTGCAATAAATAAATAAATACCCAACTGACACCCCCTAGACCATTCCTCTAGTTTCCTCAGATCCTTTTACATTCTCTCCATCCCTTTCTGAGTGTCAACCTTGCTGCAGAATTTTGTATCATCCACAAACATACCCACCTTACCCTCAAGCTTCTCTGCAATGTCACTTATGAAGACTTTGAAGAGGACTGGTCCCAGCATCGAAACCTATGGAACCCTCCTTGTCACTCTCCTTTCACCTGAATGGCTACAATTTACCACCACTACTTGTTTCTTATCCCTTAACCAGTTTGATACTCAGCTTGCCACTTTCTCCCCCACAGGCTGCTTTGTTTCTTAACTAGCCTCCTGTGCAGCACAGTGTCGAAAGCCTTATTGAAGTCCAGATAGGTCACATCCACTGCTCTCCCTTGATCCATCTACCTGGTAACCTAGTCAAAGAAATCTATGAGATTAGTTTGACATGACCTGCCTCCTATGAAACAATGCTGCCGGTGGTCCTGCAGCCCTTTTGCCTCCCTGTGCTCCACAAGCCTCCTTCAATAGTGTCTCAATTAACTTCTCCAACACTGATGTGAGATTAACTGACCTAGTTCCTTCCTTCCTTGCTTCTCAGCAAAAAATTAGATGTTGTGAAAACAACACTTTTTTTCATTGTTTTCATGTTAAACAAAAGTGTGAAATCAATGATTATATCAGGCTGTATGCATTACTTCAAATTAACAAGAGCATGGCATATGAAATTATCACTATAGTTTTTATACTGCTCTCACTCTGTGACATTTAGCAGTTTTTTTTTATTCAACTGTAACTGCACTGAATCCGTTATGGATTCCATCACCTACATAATTAGTTTTGACAGAAAATGTTCACCAGTTAAAGGTTGTTTTCAAATGTGTCAGTTTTGCTCTTTAGAATATATCTTTTCTTATAAATTAGGACTGGTGATAAACCATCTCAACGTCTGAATTCCCTACAGCCCTAGTTGGAGAAGTTATTTTCAAACATTATTGTTGCAGTCACTAGATACCGTCAAATATTTGTAATATGTGACAGATATTTATCACTTTTGTAATAAATAACTGTTAATGCATATTGCTTTTTTATAATTTGCATTTGTACTCTTCCATCCATCGCTGGTGCTTGACTCCCTTGAGATCTCCCAAAGTACCCCATAGCCCCATACTAGCCTACTTGATACCACGGGCCCTCCACAGAGCCATAGTTTACTCCCCAGGTGGGGTCAGGATGGGGGAATTTACCCCAAAACTGATTCAACATCAGGAGATGGTGAGGCATCATTACAGGGCCCAGATATACAGGGGTCCCATATGGGCCAGGCCTTTTTTATCCTTTCTTTCCCCTGCCTTGAGAAACTGGAGGACCTTGGTAGTTCTGATGCATAAAGGCAAATGTGCACATAGAGTGTGCTGCCACATGGCATCAGCCAGCATCTACCATCACCAAAGGCATGCCGAGCCACAGCTCCACCTGTGGTCACCCTAGTGGTGTTGGTGTGGTGGTGTCACACTCCCTCCCTCCATGGAGAAGAAGAGCATCCCTGGAATGCTTAATCCTCCCCCCTCCAGTCAGCAACTGATGACTGTGGCTTGTGCCAGAACCATACACCAGCTTTGCGATCAGTATCGCTGCGCTGATGGGCCAGCAACGAATATTACTTTTCAGTAGAGATGGGCAGGTAGTAAAATATGCTATGTACACAAACTTCTTTACCTGTGCTCAGGTTTTGGAGTGGTGTGCTCTAAGAAGGGTTGCTAGCCTTATGAAGAAATACAAACAGTCCAAGGTAAGGCGTTGCTCAGCCTGCCACACTCAGGAAAAAGTACATAAGTCTCTGTTAAATCAAAAAAATATCATTTATTTCAAGTTGAAACATAAAGTAACTTCACCACTGCACACTGCCCCAGTGCATTGGCTCTAAGCCTTTCTCAGGGGGCGTGGCCTGTGTAAGCACACATTACATTTTTATAGGTTGCTTGACCATGACATCACAGTATCTAAAGTCAAATGCACATTTCTTGTGAATTTCATTAAAGAGACACAGCTCATCTAAACAGCTTTACAGCTAAACAGCAATATCTTATTATTTTATCCAACTTAATAATATAAAAAGTAAAATATAGACAAGAATTAATAAGAATATTGTACTTAATCTCAATTTATATTCTGGTAAATTGCTATTCCAATAAAGCAAGGTTCATTAGTTCAGACATTGTAATGGCTAACCATACTTAAATTTGTTACAATGTGATCTCCTAAACAAGAGCTGCCTGGGATCAAACATCACCTTCTACAAAAAATGCGCTCTCTTGGCCTTGACACCCACTCACTGGGATGGTTCAAGAGTTATCTCTCTGGACGCACCCAGAGGGTTAAGTGGGAGGATAAAGTCTCCAAGCTAGCCCTACTCAAAGAAGGTGTACCCCAAGGGTCAATCCTCGGCCCCCTTCTCTTTACACTGTTCATAAATGATCTGCATAAACACTGCGGGAGTAGCAGCACCATCCAGTATGCGGATAATGCAGTCATTTATAGAGCTTCCCCTAACTTACCAGAGTTGCAGACAGCCCTCCAAGAAGACATCCATCAGATGGAGGACTGGCTCACTCTGAACAAAATGGTTTTAAACACCAACAAAACGAAGGTAATGCTCTTTGGCCCTAGATCCCTGGGAACAGAGAGGTCACATCTCCTTCAACTCCAGTCCAGGGGGGGTGTAAAACTTGAGGTGGTCACCTCCACCAAATACCTTGGCCTTACCCTGGACCAAGGCTTCACACTAAAAAATCATGTAGATCAAATCACCAAAGCCATCCATGGGAAACTTGGCATCCTTTATAGACTAAAGGACCAGATCATCCCGAAGCTAGGGTAGCCATTGCCACTAGTACTCCTCCCAAAGCTCACATACGCCCTAATCCTCCAGGGCGTGGTGTGATGGAGTTAGGAAGGCTGCAGACCTTGTACAATAAAATAGTCCGCTTTGCCACCATGTCTCACCCAAGGACTCACCACTGTGAGGCCCAGTCCAGGCTCAGGTGGCCGTCTCTGGATGCTCGCCTCTCCTACCCAACCCTCTGCCTTACATTCAAGCTACTGGGTCCCTCACCTCCCCCCAGCCTGGATGGGCACGTCAGGGTGAAACCCAACCCACGGTGCTTGTGCTTATCAGGCCAAACTCTCCTCACGGTTCCCAAGGTTAGGACTAAAGCCGGGTCTAGGTCCTTTGCGACACAGCCCCTTCCACCTGGAACAACCTCCCTTGAGGTAAAGGAGGCTGAGACCGCCACTCAGCTCCGGAATAAGTTTAAGGGACACCTGCTCAATAGGGAGCATATTTCTTGCTACAGTACCTGACTACGTACAGCCACCTGGGTAGCTCAATAGACCCTCCCAACCTCCATCCTGGCAGTATAACGGTCCTCCCTTACAGACGGGTGCACTTATGTCCCAAATTTATCCCCTTCCATCTGCCCACAGCAGCTAACCCTAGGTCTTTAGCTGCTGCTCACTATTCCAGAGCACTTTTAATCTAATCAGTAACTAGTGATGTTTAATGTTTAATGGTCTCATTATGTGTAAACTCTATGTCCTTACAGCCTGCATGTCTTCCACTACCTGCAGCCCGTAAAATATGTATTCTTACTGTTAAAAACTATTCAGTCTCCGACTGTACTGATCTGTTACCTGTCGTTTGTTTCACCCGGTCGCCCTGAAAAGGACTTTGAACACGGGCCTACCCCGGTCATCAAAATTCAATAAATAAATAATAAATATTTTCTTCTAAACCTTATTTTTCTGGTCCAGGAGTAGATCAAGGATACAGATATAGAAAGGAAAGAAAAGGGAAGTTTATGTAAGGATTGCTGAATACTCATATATTCAGTCTTCCTGGAGTGGCCATCTTTTCCAGAGTAAGAAAATTAACTTCAAGGCATCTTTTAAAGAGAAAGACAAACAACAACAATGTAAGTATTAAAATTCTAACATGATGCATTCAGGTTGCTGGGATTTAAAACCCTATCAGAGATCTAAGAAATATTGAGTAAATGATGTACTTATAATTGATTTTAACCCCAGATTTATCCTCACCACATCTTCATACCCTGCCCTTCCCCTTTCCCCTCCACCTCACAACCGCTTTCCACCTCCCCCTTCCCATTGTTCAGAATGAGAAATATTAATAATGTTGTCTAAGAAGGACTACCTGAATGCATCATGATAGAATGTTAATACTTATATTGTTTTTGTCTGTCTTTCTCTTTAAAGGATGCCTTAAAGTTAATTTTCTTACTCCAGAAAAGATGGCCACTCCAGGAGGACTGAATATATGGATATTCAGCAACCCTTACACAAACTTAGAGCAGCTGCTCCTCTTGTACTTGCCTCAGCAATGCCCGCCATGGGTATACTTTTTGGAAACAACAGCAGGCTCATTCACAGCAGCTGTGTCTCTTGTACCTGCCTCAGCAATGCCTACCATGGGTAAAATTTTTAGAAAAAGAAGCAGGCTCACTCACTGCAGCTGCACCTCTTGTGCTACCTCAGCAATGCCCGCCATGGGTATAACTTTTTGGAAACAGCAGCAGGTTCACTCAAAGCAGCTGTGTCTATCTTATCTGACTCACGACAGGTCCTTTTGAGTAGTGTTCTCTGTTTAGGAAAGTCAAAATCAAAGTTATTCACATTTTGTTATAGTCAGGGTAGGGTAATAGGGTAGTAGAAAGATCAGGGTAGTAACTGCCCTGCCCTCTCCAACTACCTATTTTGCATTAGGGTATTTTTAAACTACTTTGCAGGTACCCAAGGGTAGTATTCAGGGTAGGGTATTTTATTCTGAATTTTAGTACTTATATTGTTTTTGTTTGTCTTTCTGTTGAGAGGATGCCTTGAAGCTAATTTTCTTACTCTGGAAAAGATGGCCACTCCAGGAGGACTGAATATATGGGTATTCAACAACCCTTACACAAACTTCCTTTTTCTTTCCTTTCTATATTTGTATCCTTAATCCACTGCTGGCCCAGAAAAATAAGGTTTAAAAGAAAATATATGCAATGTTTGAGCCCAGGCAGCTCTTGTTTAGGAGATCACATTATAACAAATGTAAGTATGGTTAGTCATTACAATTTGTGAACTAATGAACCTGGCTTTGTTGGAATAGGGGAAATTGTTTAACCAAGAAAGGCACACTAAGCTGGAGCTTGTTTCCAGGTGTGACCTGGGAGCACAAGGAAGTTAAGTGACTTGCTCAGGGTCACACGGTATGCAAGTGGAAGCTGTGGGATTCAAACCCAGGTCTGGTCTGCTGGATATCACCACATTTGCAGCTCAGAGCCTTAGACCACTGCGCTATACTGCCTCCTAGGAATAGTGACTTACCAGGATACAAACTGAGATTATGTACAGTATTCTTATTGATTCTTGTTTATGTTTTACTTTTCATATTATTATTAAGTTGGATAAAATAATAAGCTAACAAGTAAAGCTATTTAGATGAGCTTTGCTCTTAAATGCAATTCATAAGGAACCTGCATTTGACTTTAGATACTGTGATGTCATGGTCAAGCAACCTATGTTATGTGTGCTTACACAGGCCACGCCCCCTGAGGAAGGCTTAGAACTGAAGCACTGAGGCAGTGTGTGGTGGTGAAGTTACTTTATGTTACAACTTGGAAAAAATCATATTTTGTGATTTTAAAGAGGCTTTTGTACTTTTTTCTGAGTGTGGCAGGCTGAGTAAAATACGCTGCCTGAATTCTGCCCTTGGGTACCTCCAAACTACCTTAAAAATACCGTAATGCAAAACAGATAGTTGGAGATGGCAGGGTAGTTACTACTCTGATCTTTCTACTACCCTATTACACTACCATGACTATAACAAAATGTGAAAAACGTTGTTTTTGATTGTCCTACACAGAGAAAACTACTCAAAAGGACATGTCTTGAGTCAGCTAAGATAGGTACAGCTGCTCTGAGTGAGCTTGCTGCTGTTTCCAAAAAGTTATACTCATTGCATGCATTACTGAGGTAGGTATGAGAGGCACAGCTGCTCTGATTGAGCCTGCTGCTATTTCCAAAAATTATACCTATGGCGGGCATTGCTGAGGCAGGTATGAGAGGCACAGCTGCTGTGAATGAGCCTGCTACTGATTCCAAAAATTATACCCATGGCTGGCTTTGCTGAGGCAGGTACTGGAGGTGCATCTGCTGTGAGTAAGTCTGCTGCTGTTTCAAAAAAATGATACCTATGGTGGGTATTGCTGAGGTAGGTTCTATACGAGAGGTGCAGTTGCTTTGACTGAACCTGCTGCTGTTTCCAAAAATTATATCCATGGCAGGCTTTGGTGAGGCAGGTATGAGAGGCACAGTTGCTGTGAGTGAGCCTATTGCTGTTTCCAAAAATTATAGGCATGACAGGCATTGCTGAGGCAGGTATGAGAGGTACAGCTGCTGTGTGTGAGCCTGCTTCTGTTTTCAAAAGTGATACACATGGTGCCTATTGCTGAGGGAGGTATGAGAGGTTCAGCTGCTGTGAGTGAGCCTGTTGCTGTTTCCAAAAATTACACCCACGGTGAGCATTGCTAAGGTAGATAAAAGAGGCACAGCTGCTCTGACTGAACCTGCTGCTGCTTCCAAAAATTATACCCATGCCAAGCATTGCTGAGGCAGGTACAAGAGGTGCAGCTGCTGTGAGTGAGCATGCTGCTGTTTCCAAAAATTATACCCATGGCGGGCACTGAAAATCATACCCATGGTGGGCATTTATGAGGTAGGTACGAGAAGCAATGTTAAGTTACCAAATTTAGCAGTACGCCACTCCACACAGGATTTTCTATTATTTTTTAACACAACCTAGTCATCATATTCAGTATCACTGTTTGCAGGCTTTTGATCATATTCAGAGTCGGAAGTACATAATTCAGTGTTTGGGGCAATTGGGAAATTGTAAGCATTCATTCTGAGAAATGTAAGACATTCCACATTTACAGGACTTAGCAGTGTTCTGTGGTCGGTGACTACTCCTCCAGCTGCACTAAATATGCATTCTGAATATATGCTTGAAGGTGGACAACAGAGGTACATTACTGCAAGATTTGCTAGATCTGGTCATATTGTTCTCTTTAATTTCCAATAAAGTAATGGATCTTCCTTCATGCCAATCACAGTATGGTCTGCAAAATACTCCTGGATCATTGTGTTGTGTGAGACGGTTAACAGTCTGGCAGATGAGCTAACTGCACTTTCTTTACAGGATACTAGTCCACGTTGTTGTAGGTGACTCCAAATTGATTCATCTTTCTGACACTGAACACAGGATGCCTGAGAAGTAGCTGTAGATGTCCTTTCCCTCACTGATGACACTGGTGATTGTGAAGAATTTAAAGATGTGCTATTGTCTGCATCAGAGGCTCACTCTGATGGTTCAGCAGAGTTTGACTGCAGTACAGCACTTAAAGGTGTTGGTGGGTTAAAACTTCACATTTGGTTAGCAGAAGATCTCTCCAATAGTATGTGCTTTCCCCTGCAGGAAGGATGGTTTCAATATTCCCCTTCAAATGGGGATCTAGCAACGTAGCCAACACATAAGTGTCATTCATAAACACAGCATTTATTCTCTGATCATTCGACAGCCTGAGATTCAAGTCATTTGCCAGCATAAAAGCAGTGGTGTCTTCTTTAGATTGAAAGTCTTTCTTTGTGTCATCAAGGAACATGTGATGAAATCCTATTTGAGGAAGAATTTGACTCAGAGTTGCACGGTCCGTACTGACAGCACGTGTGGCAGACTCAAATGGCTCCAATAAGGTGGCCAAAGATTCAGGAAGACTCCAACTGCTGGAACTGAGCATGAAACATAGAAACATAGAATTTTATGGCAGATAAGGACCATTTGGACCACCTAGTCTGCCCATTTCTCTACCTAATGGATAAGCTGCAGATCCTAGCTAACCAACAGTCTACTTCTTTCTACCTCAACCCCCTAAAATTGCCTTATGCTGTCCCATGCATTCTTGAATTCCACCACTGTTTTTGACTCCACAACCTCTTCAGAAAGGCTGTTCCATGCATCCACAACCATCTCCATGAAAAAATACTTCCTCACATTACCTCTGAGCCGTCCCCCATCTAGTTTCAAATTGTGCCGCCTTGTATCTGTTTGATTATATGTGGTATAGTCATGCACAGCTTTTGTCTGTTCAAGGAGCCTTTCCAACATGTAAAATGTTGAATTCCAGTGGGTTGGGACTTCCTGCTTTAATGTATGCAGAGTGGTAAACTGTTTGACCTCTGCAGCCCCTTCAGGATTATTTGTGTGTTCACAGAGCAGCTGAAATGCCCACACATTTTCCTAGCAAGGCCTAATAGCTTTTCAGCATTTCTGTTTCCATTTAAGAAATTATGAATGAGAAGATTCAAACAATGTGCAAAAGAAGGCATATGTTGGTAGTTGCCATCTTTAACAGCTTTGACTATGTTGCCACCATTATCTGACACTATGGACCCTGAAGATAAGGAATGCAGAGTAAGCCAGTTTTGGAATTGTTTTTCCAGACCCTCAAAATATTCACAGAGGTGTGGTTTTCCTCAATAGTGGTGAAACATAATACAGCCTGCTTCCTACTGCTTACTGTAAAGTAGGGATTATTACCTGCTGACTGAAAACTTGCCCAATGAGCTGTAACAGTCATGTAGTCAATTGTTTGGTTGCTGGTCCATATATCTGTAGTTATGTGAACATGCTTCACTACAGAGAGTTTCAACTGCTTGATAACTTCAGTACATACCAAGTTATACAACTGTGGAACAGCCTTTTTTGAGAAATATGTTCAACAGGAAATGGTGTACCGTGGTTCTATCAGGTTCATAAAGTTGGGGAAACTGTCTTAGGCAACAAAAACAAAAGGGAGTTGACAATCAGCCATCAGCTACGCAATGGCTCTGTTTAACACCTGGCATGTTGGATGTTTGTGTGTAAATTTTGACGTGCTCACAACACTTTCTTGTAATGTTAGTTGCCAAGAATTAGATATTTTTTAATTTTGAGCGAATGTATTTTTCCCGCCTTTTTCACATGAAATACTGCTTTGGGATTTTGTAGTACTTGGTGGTGTCAAAAACAATCTTTTTGACTCGGAAGGCTGAAAGGATGCATCAAGTGATTCAATGTCACTTTCCGCTACTAGTTCCTTTTCACCATGGTCAACACCACCACCACCTCCTCCACAACTGCACACTGGCTCTTGCCCTACCCCACTCAGTTGGGTGTTTTGTCTTTGCATGTCACATCAATACTGATGTTCCAAAATTTGCCAGATTGGCACCATGACAGATGCTCTTTTTGCACAGACTGCTTACAGTTCAAAAGTTGTTTACTGGGGTCAATATAAAAGAAATTCCATACCAAAGATTTTTTTCATCATCATCATCATCAAATCCTTATTTATTCAGGTGAACATCATTGAGCAAGGCTCATTTACAAGATGGACCTGATAAGGTCAAGGTTCAATAGCTGATACACAACAGATACATCATTCACTTATATAAGACAGTTATACATACAGGGGAAAATAATGTTTATAAACATTATGTACAGTAAATTCACATGATAAAAAACGGTTACAGGAAAGTTAAGCTAATATTTACAGTATGTACAGTATATACATATCCCAGTGGGGGGGCATGGCAGACACTCAACATAATGTAATACTAGGATGGTGAAGGTATTACTGGGTGCCATAAGATGGGGTGTCTGTCTGGAAGGAATATGCCATATATGGTTTGAAAGGGAGATTTGTGAGATGACAATGCTAGCTCTAGTGGTAGCAATTGCATTTCTCTTTGAAGAAGACTGTACAATGCTGTTTAAAGGATGCAAATGGAATGATATTGGACAGTTTTAGGGATTTTTGTAGGGTGTTCCATGCTATAGCTAGAGAATAGCTGATTGCTGCCCTCCCTAGCCTGGTGTTGAATTTGGGCAATTTGAGCAGGATGATGTTGTTGCTTCTAGGCATAGGAGCTAGGAGAGGTCTGGGTGAAGCAGTCCAGGATATAGTTTGGAAATTTTTTGACAACGCTCTGTAAATCCATAGTGCTGCATTTCTGATCCTTCTGAGGTGAAGGGAAACCCACCCAACTGCAGCATAAAGAGAGCAATGATGAGTATTAGATGGCAGATCTGTAATGAACCTTATTGCTCTATGATATAAGGTATCCAACTTGTGATGGTAGGAGATGGGACAGTGACTATAAAGGAAGTCTGCATAGTCAACAACTGATAGAAAAATGGCCTGGACTAACCTCATCTTTGAGTCTCTGTTTAGGAAGGGTTTTAATCTATAGAGAAGGCCAAGCCTTTGGCAAAGCTTTTTTAATAGCTCTTCTAAATGATGAGTGAAGTCAAGTCTGTTGCCAATCCACACACCTAGGTATTTGAAGTTTTCTACATACTCCAGATTTTCTCCAAGTATAGTGCATAGCTGGGGAAGAATGATTGGAGAGGATGTGCTGGTGGAGCTTTGATTTGTGAACATCATTGCTTTAGTTTTCTTTGCATTTAACAGAAGCTTTTTCTCGAGTAGCTGATATTGTAGCAAGGAGAATTCTGTTTGTAGGATTTCACGAGCAGCTGCAGGAGAAGGGTTGCTGACATACAGAACAGTGTCATCAGCAAAGAGGTGTACAGAGGAATTGGTAAGGGTTGAATCAATGTTATTTATATAAATGGCAAAAAGGATAGGACCCAGAATATAACCTTGGGGGATTCCTCTTGACAGTGGTTTTAATAGGGATAGGTCACCTTCAGCTTTTACCTGCTGTGACCTACCGGTGAGATAGCATCTGAACCACTTAAGGGAGGATGGATCTAGGCCAATGGAGTACAGGGATGAAAGTAGTAGCTCGTGGTCCACAGTATCGAATGCTTTGCTCAGGTCCAGGAGTACTGCACAGACATTATTGTTTTTATCTAATTCGGATTGCCAGTCATTTGTTACCTTGGCTAGTGCAGTGATAGTGCTATGCTTGGCCCTGAATCCAGATTTACCCTGTTTTGTATGTGCCATGGTGCCTGATGTGACAGTTGGCCAACTGGTTATGATTATTGTATGACATTTGTAAAATAAAAATACAGTATGTGATTGTCTCACATAAGACTACCTGTGCTTCCATGGGTGCCCCCCAAGTTTCAGTGAAGCTACAGGATAGGTAACTGAAACCAGGAGATCTCTGTAATGTAATGTAATTCAATTCCTTGAGAAACTGCATTTTTTGGCCTTTTTTATGACATGTTGCTGCTTGGAAGTTGGGAAATGAAATATACATTTTATTACAGGACATAACATCATTAGCTGATTCCTGTTGGCTATATTCGCACTACAGTGATGGATTGCAGGGTTGTAAACCTCAAAGGGAACTGGAGGATCAAAGACTCATAATTTGGGAAATGAGTTTTTGCTGATGTCATCTTATTTAATATACCTCCTGATAGGACATCATGTTTGTATTTTTTTTTTATATTCTAAAAGGAAGAGCTAGATGACTCACCAAAGATGTGTGGGGACACAGTTTAAACTAATACTGTGTCTGAAATGTTTGTCATATACCATCTTGGGACTCTAGAAAGACAGACCTGTCTGATATACTGCACTTATAGAAGTAATACCTTAGAAAGAAAAGATCTAAATATACTTTGGTAGGAGTTTGTTCTGTAGTTTTTCTTGTTTTTCTTTTAAGTGATTGTACGCTCTTTAATATATTGTTCTGTGCTTATATTTTTCATAGTTTTATCATCTTTTAGTAAAATCCTTATTTGAAAGATACTGCCTGGGTGTGTCTTCCAAGTTCTTTTTGCATGTGATGTATCCATGGTTAAGTCTGACAGCTGTTCTAAAGGGCTTGATGGTGTTACCAAACTGGGAAAAGGTAAGAATATACCTAAGGTCTCTTGCAGAGTTTTAAGGGTTCATTTTTGGAAGCCTGGCTTGGTGCCCCGGTGAAAGATTATACCGCAGTCCCCAAAGTGGGTACATATCTGAGCCTGTACATTGGGTACACTAGCATAAGGTTCACAGTTTGAATCCCCCCAGAACATAAGACTAAAGGTGATTCAGACCCAAAGGCAGACAGGAGGGTTACCTTGTCTGTTACCTGCTCACACTAGTGTGCTCTGAGGTTGGCACTGTGGGAGCAGAGGGCCTAACCTGCTGAGTGCATTTGTGACAGATTTGGTTAACTGCGGTGTGATAAATTTGGTAACACAAGCATTAACTGTTCAGTGTGTCAGCTTAATACTGTACAGCTCACTTACAAAATAAGGCAGTGATTTATTTTTAAAAAGGAAACAGAGCTATATCATTTTGCTTACAGTCAACTTCCTACCTGTTTTACATAGCCATAGTTAGAGAAGAGGATGGCTTCCAACTACAGTGGAAACACTGCAGACTACTTGAGGCAGTTATGCCAGGACAGAGGAGTCCTGCACAAGGGGAAATCCACCAAGCAGAACCTCATGGATGTCCGGATGACAGCAAATGCCCAGAGCATCGAGTCACAGACTATGACTGTAAAGGCTTTAGGCACTGAGGGGCCAGTGGCCAGTGCAATGTCCAGATCCAGTGAGGAAGGCAGCAGGGCCAGTGCAAGTGAAGGGCCACAGCAGCAGGGGAAGGTCACCAGCACTCTGGAGCCAGAAGCAATCAGGCTGCAGATTGAGTTGCATAGAATGGAGCTGGATTTCTAGAGAGACACTGAGTGAGAACGGTGAGAATTGGAGCAAGAGAAATAAGCTGCAGAGGAGAAGAGGGAGCAAGAACAGTGACAAGCTGACTGTGAAGAGCATGAGCACCAGTGAGCCACAGAGGAGAAGAGGAAGCATGAACAGCAAGAGGTGGATCCCGAGGAGTGTGAGTGCCAGAGGCAACATGAACTGGAGAAGCTATGACTCCAACCACCAGCACCAGAACAGGTAAGTGGCTTGGGTTTAACTAGAACTACAGGACTGGGTTACAAATTGAATTCCAAATTGATAGTTGAATTTAAAGAGAGGGATGATATGGATGCCTTTTTAAATTCCTTTGAAAAAGTTTGTATTCAGGCAAATATTCCTAGAGGGTCCTGGAGCTTCCAGCTATCCCCGCTACTTACCGGAAAAGCTCAGGATTCATTGGGTCAAATGGACAGTGAGGACAGTAATGATTACAGCAAACTTAAAGATGCACTTTTTAAAAAGTTTGATTTAACTGCAGAAGCATACAGAGCTAAATTCCATAAGCACAGGAGAAGTCCTGATATGAGCTACCAGGAGCTAGCCATGAAACAACATCAGTTTTTAAAATGTTGGTGGGAAGGAATTGAAGCAAACTCTGTAGATAAAATTGAAAATGCTATATTGTTAGAGCATTTTTTTGGGTGCATGACCAGCAGAGCTGAAAATCTGGCTAGAGAACTGAGATCCAAAAACAGTGCAAGAGGCTGCTGAACTCTCAGACCGCTATGCCAAGCGCAGATATGCTCTGAGAGTGAATGGGGCAGGTGTGGCAGTGTAGAAAGGGAAAAACACACCTTCAGGGCAGCTAAAACCCTCACTGCCTCCACCGAAACCAGTTAGCCCAGGTTTCAAAGAAAGATTGTTCTGAGAAAAGAAACGAATGTTGGGTTTCTAAAGAAACTGGGCATATTGCCAGACAGTGTCCAAAAAGGACTAGCAATATGCAACATGGGGCTAGGAAAGAAGTGGGTTGTTTGTGTGTCCCTGGAAGCATGCCTGTGATGTGTTGGTTAACTAGAATCTGCAGCTTATCCAGTAGGTAGGGAAATGGGCAGACTGGGTGGGCAAAGTGGTCCTTATCTGCCGTCAAAGTCTATGTTTCTATGTTAACATGAGGGAACACATGCACCCAGTCACGGTGAATGGGGTACAGACACAAGGGTTAAGGGACACAAGGGCATCCCTGACAGTGGTAAAAGGAGATCTGGTAGAACCTGGTCAGCTTATACCCAATAAATCTGTAACTGTCCAAGGGTTCATTGGTGAGGAGAAAACATTGCCGCTGGCTAGTGTTCTCCTAGACTTGGGTGAAATATGGGGAATGGTGCAACAGGTGGCTGTAGCCAAAACTTTAGCAGTTGACGTCATCCTTTGCAACAATCTCAAACAGGGGATGGTGTGAGCAGTTACCCGTAGCCAAGTGGCAAGGGAAAATTGTAGTTCCCTGACCCCACAGAAGCCATTGTGGAAACCACTGGGAGGTTGGTTCCCCAGCCTGTATCTCCTGATGTGGATACTAATGAAAAAGGGGTAGAAATGTTCTCAGTAGCAGTTAATCACACAGCTACGGAGTGTTGCTCCAAAGAATGAGGGGTGACCCATTGTCAGAGGGTAAGAGATGACAGTGATCCTGAGTGCCCTGATGCTAGTGCTAGGGACCTTAGTTTAGATACTGACGGGGACCTATCCCATGCCTTGGGAATGTATAAGGAGTTTGCAGCCACTCAAAAAAGTGACCATAGTCTAGTTTAGATACTGACGGGGACCTATCCCATGCCTTGGGAATGTGTAAGAAGTTTGCAGCTGCTAAGAACAGTGACCCTAGTCTAAAGAATCTGAGGGTTTGGGCAGACTCTGACGGAGCACAGGGAGGTGACGGTAAACTTAAGGTTTATTGGGAAAATGGACTGATGTATACTCAGGCTGTGAAGACAGATGGCCAGGTGATAGGTAGGCAGCTTGTTATCCCCAGGGGTACTGTGAGCAGTTGCTCAAGATTGCACATGATATTCCCTTGTTTGGTCATCTGGGATTTGCACACACTATGCAGCAGTTGGTCCAGAATTTCTATTGGCCCAACTTCACCCAGCAGGTGAAGGAGTATTGCAGGTCTTGTCACCTGTGCCAAGAAATAGGGAAGGTGGGTAAGAAAACCCAAGCTGCCCTAATTCCATTGCCCATAGTGGAGGAGCCATTCCAGAGGGTGGGAATGGATATTGTGGGGCCTTTAAATACCCCCAGCTCCTCTGGGAAGAGGTTCATCCTGACTGTGGTGGAATATGCCATCTGGTACCCTGAGGCAGTCACCCTATCCTCACTGAGGACAGAAAAAGTGGCAGATGCCTTACTTGGGATTTTCTTCCATGTTGGGTTTCTGCAGGAGGTTATCACTGATCAAGGGGGTTCCTTCATGTCAAACCTGATGAAACGCTTGTGGGAGAAGTGTGGAATGGAGCAGAGGTGCACTACACCTGATCACCTGCAAGCCAATGGGCTTGTGGAAACATTTAACGATACCCTGAAGTCAATACTTCAAGTGTTTGCTGAACAGCATGGGAGGGGCTAGGAGAAATACCTTCCCCACCTGTGGTTTGCATATAGGGAGGTGCCCCAAGAGTCAACAGGGTTTTCTCCCTTTGAGGTCTTATGTGGATGCCGGGTATGTGGGTCCTTAGACCTGATCCGGGAGGACTGGGAAAGTAATCACGCCACCCAGGGCACTCCCATAGTGGATTATATTCATAGGGTTAGGGAGAGGTGAAGGAGCTTTTGGTGACAATCTAGAGCAACTTGGCAGCTGTCCAACAGAAACAAAAAGTCTGGTACAACCGCAGAACCAGAGCTTGCTCGTACAAGGTGGGTCAGAAAGTCATGGTCCTTATTCAGGTCTGGAAAGACAAGCTGCAGGCTGAGTGGGCGGGACCATGCAAAGTAGTTAGAAAGGTAAATGGCGTGAACTATATCATAGAATTACTTGACAGAAGACATACAGAAACAATGTACCATGTCAACTTGATAAAGCCATATGCTAATAGGACTGACATGGTGTTTGCAGTATGTAGTCCTGGGAAGGGGATGGATGAAAAAGACCCCCTTCTGGATTTACTGGAAGAAAGCAAGCAGGAGTCCTCTGTGGAGGCATTTAAATAGTCTCCCCAGCTGGCCCCGGACAAGATCCAGGAAGTACGGGAGGTTTTAGCAGACTTTGCCCCACTGTTTAGCACCAAGCCTGGACTAACCCCCTTAGCAACGTACAATGTGGAGACAGGGACACAGATGCCCATATGGCGGACAGCATATCAGGTGTCAGAGGCTGTCCAAAAGGACATTAGGAGGGAGATGGAGGAAATGCTGGATTAAGGGGTAATCCAGAGATCTCACAGCCCTGGGGCCTCATCCATAGTGCTTGTGCCTGAGCCAGATGCCTCTACTCATTTCTGTGTTGACTATCATGGAATAAATGCAGTCACAAAGTCAGATGCCCACCCGATGCCCTGGACAGATGAACTCCTGGACAAATTGGGAGGGGCAACCTACCTTAAGACTATTGACCTGACAAAGGGGTATTGGCAGGTAGAGATAACTGACAGAGCTAGGGAGAGATCGGCCTTCATCACTCCGATAGGTTTATTTGAATTTAAAGTAATGAATTTCAGAATGAAGAACAACCTGGCCACTTTCCAAAGGTTAGTGAACCAGGTGTTAAATGGTGCTAAGGAGTACACTGTGGCATACTTGGATGACACTGCCATCTTTAGTGCCAGCTGGGAGGAACACCTGTCCCACCTTAGGAAAGTGCTGGGAAGAACACAGAGGGCCAGGCTCACTGTCAAAGTTGAGAAGTGCCAGGTGGCCATGGTTGAAGTGGCATACCTCAGGCATGTTGCAGGCTGGGGACAGCTCCTTTCTAACCAAGTAAAAATAGAGGTGATCAAGGCATGGCCCAGACCAGAGAAGCAGAAGCAGGTCAGGAGTTTTCTAGGGACAACAGGGTACTATAGGAAATATGTGCCCAATTACAGTGCCCTGGCTGCTCCCATATCTGACCTGGTAAAGAAAAGGATGCCTAAGAAAATTACCTGGGGACCAGCCTGAGAAAAAGCCTTTACCAGACTGAAGGAGGCACTGTGCAGTGCTCCTGTGTTTACAAGTCCTGACTATAGCAGACCCTTTATAGTCCAGACTGATGCCTCAGATGTGGGTAGTGGGGCAGTACTGAGTCAGACATCCAACCAAGGGAAAGATCACCCTGTAGTGTACCTGAGTAAAAAGTTACTTCCCATGGAGAAGGCTTATTCTACTGTGGAAAAGGAGCATCTTGTCATAGTATGGGCCCAAAAGAAGTTAGAGCCATACTTATATGAGCAGCATTTTGAGTTACAAACTGACCACAACCCCCTGGTTTGGCTGACACAAATGGGAAAAACTAATGGTAGACTATTAAGATGGAGTCTTGCCTTGCAAGGCTATGCCATGACAAACTTACATAGGGCTGGAGCAACCAATCAGAATGCAGATGGCTTATCGTGTCTATATGAGGAGTGAACTGGCTTGTGGAGCTCATCCCATGCAGGGGCTAGAGCTCCAAATTCAGTCTAGGTGGGGAGGATTGTGACGCTTGGCCAGCTGGTTATGATTACTGTATGATATTTGTAAAATAAAAATTTAGTATGTGATTGTCTCACATAAGACATCCTGTGCTTCCATGGATGCCCCCCCCCCGGGTTTCAGTGAAGCTGCAGGATAGGTAACTGAAACCAGGAGATCTCTGTAGTGTAATTAATTTCCTTGAGAAATTGGATTTTGATGGCCTTTTTATGACCTATTGCTGCTTGGAAGTTGGGAAACGAAATATACATTTTATTACAGGACAGGACATTATTAGCTGATTCCTGTTGGCTATATTCACACTAAGGTGATGGACTGCAGAGTTGTAAACCTCAAAAGGAACTGTGGGATCAAAGACTCATAATTTGAGAAATGGGTTTTTGCTGATGTCACCTTATTTAATATACTTCCTGATAGGACATCATGTTTGTATTTTTTTTATATTCTAAAAGGTGGAGCTAAATGACTCGCAGAAGGGATGTGGAGACACAGTTTAAACTAATACTGTGTCTGAACTGTTTGTCATATACCATCTTGGGACTTTAGAAAGACAGATCTCTCTGATATATTGCACTTATAGAGGTAATACATTAGATAGAAGACATCTAAATGTACTTTGCTAGGAGTTTGTTCTGTAGTTTTTCTTGTTTTGCTTTTAAGTGATTGTATGCTCTTTAATATATTGTTCTGTGTTTACATTTCTCATATTTTTATCATCTTTTAGTAAAATCTCTATTTGAAAGATACTGCCCTGGTGTGTCTTCCAAGTTCTTTTTTGCATGTGATGTACAGTATACATGGTTAAGTTTGACAGCTGTTCTGAAGGGCTTGATGGTATTACCAAACTGGTAAAAATAAGAATATACCTAAGGTCTCTTACAGAGTTTTAAGGGTTCATTTTTGGAAGCCTGGCTTGGTGCCCCTGATGAAAGATTGTACCACAATCCCCCAAGAAGGTGCATGTTTGAGCCTGTACATTGGGTACGCAAGCATAAGGTTCACAGTTTGAATCCACCCAGAACTTGAGACTAAAGGTGATTTGGACTCAAAAGTAGACAAGAGGGTTACTCTGTCTGTTACCTGTTCACACTATTGCACTCTGAGGTTGGCACTGTAGAAGCAGAGGGCCTGACCTGCTGAGTGTGTTTGTGACACCTGGCACTATTCTCTGTACAGTCGAGGGACCTAGAGGAGTCCCTACACTACCATTTCCTTGTTGAGATGAATTGTTCTCATTCATACTTAAGGTGAAAGCCACTGTCATGACCAGGGGCTTGCAGCTGGGTGGGAAGCCAGTTTCTGACTGGAGGTCTTACGCTTGGTTTCAAGGAGGATTCTTTGGCTGCGGGAGAGTGATTTTATTGCTAAAAGCAACCAACTTTGCTACAGGGAAGTAGTTTTATTTCATATACATAACCTTAGCAGCTATGGAGAAGTTGTTTGTTTAGGTTGGCATGCGTATCTGGTACCGCTGAGGTACGGGGAATTTGACGATACTCATTACAGGGTAATCTGAAAGGTGAATTTGTGTGTTAAACGAGGGTAAATTCTGAGGTGGGATAATAAAATGTCTGTGTTCGGGACCTTTTTTGTCTGAAAAATGGGGTAATTTCTGCTTCATTTACAGGACCAGTAGAACGGGAGTTACTGCTTGGGAACGTGGTATGAGGCGTAATTTACTTAAACTTTGAAAAGGCAGTGCATCTGTGGTAGATACATTTAGCTGTGGGCTGCACTGAGAATCAGGTGCAGGTAAAATACAGTGTTTCTGATTGATTTTCTCCATAGTAGTAGTGAGAGGGATTACCCAACCCACTCTTCCCCCATCCCTCCCTCCTCAACTTCATCCAAATTTATTAGGGAGGTGCTATGTAGAGATTGGTGGATAGTACAGCCAGATGCATCCACTACTTCTCCTGATCATCCCTGAGAGTTGAAGGGGAAAGGTAGGGAGAGAAGTAGAAAAATAGAGAAAAAAAATGAAAAAACAAAACAAAAACATTATGATATAGATAGGGTAATAATTAGGTATTAACTAGGAACAGGGTGAAGTCGCACAAGAGCATGTGGACACCTGGAAAGTGGGAAGGGATGAGAGGATGGGACAGGCAGCATTCAGCTGGGGGAACTGGTGGGAGCTGGATGACTGTTAGGGATATGGGAAGGGTGGTAGGTTGCAACAGGTGCAGGACATCTATCTTTTTAGGGGACATGGAGAGTGAGGGGTGCTTAGTGTGTGGACAGCATGAGCAGCTTAGGGATGAGATTAGTTAGTTAAGGACAGAGCTACAGAATAGGATGGGGCAGTGGGGGGGGGACCATTCAGGACCTGGGGCACATAGGAGAGCCCCAGAGATTGGCAGACATCACAGACACAGGCAGGAAAGGCAGGATGGGGTACATGAACCAATATTGCCACCTCCTCAGGAAACCAGGAGAACAGAACTAAGGGAGTGGAAGAGGATTGGGAAAGGGGCAGTAATAGTCCAAGTGTGGGCAGCAAAGGGAAGTCATGGAACAGTTTGCCAGGTGAAGCTCAGACTAGAGAACAGGTGAAGGTTCTCAGTGCTGCCTACAGTGGAAAATAAGGAGGGAGAGGAGCTCGTGGATGGGGCAGAAGGGAAAGGGAGTACTGACAACCCAGAGGACTGCAGGATGGTGCATGAAGGGGGTACATCTTTGATGGGTAATGTGAAGGGGAAAATAGCTAGGAGGGTGGGCAGGGGAGCTGAAGCTAAGGAGGAAGAAGGGAAGCAAAGGGTAAGTGGAAATGAATATGATGGGGCTGAAGCAGGGAGTGCAATGGGGGAGTGGTGGGAAGGTCAGCTAAGGGGCATAGTGCGGGTGGCAACAGGATAGAGGAAGAGGCCAGTAAGGAGGAGGAAGGTGTGACAGGAGGCATCAGGAAAATGCAAATTGGAGTAATGGTTCAAGGAGGGAACCAGGAAAATAGGAAGGGGATGGGGCTAAATCACGAAATAGGGGAAGGGGTACTAGTTCTGGAAGACTAAATACTAAAAGGGATGAGATGGGGAAGTAAAGGGGAACGGCATAGTCACATATGGGTGGAGTGTATGCCAGGAATGACAGTAAAGAGGGTGGTACAGTTTATTCTGAAGTATGTGAAGAGGGGTAGGGAGAAAACTCATATCGTGGTGCACTTGGGCACTAATGACTTGTGGGGGGAAACACAATCAAGGAGGTACCAGAGATATTTTTGGGAGCTGGGTAAGTTATGTGAGGAAATGGGGAGCTCAGTGGCTTCCTCGGAGGTATTTCCATTACCCAGAGCAAATACTGTAAGGAAATTGGGAAAGGAGAAGTTTAATACTTGGTTGAGGCCCTGGTGTCAGACCAAAAGGTATGGGCTGGTGGGGGAATGGGATGGAACATGGAATAGCAGCACCCTGTATACCAAGGACAGGTTACACTTGAGCCAGGAGGGATTGAGGGTATTAAAGCCAAGACTGGAAGAATACATAGCAACCAAGATGTATTTAAACTAGGATCGCGGGGAGGCAAGTGGGCAGAATTTGAAAAAGGTCTCTACATTAAGGTGCCAAAGAGGCTTACCCCCATACCAATAGGCAGAGAGCGAGACAGTGTTCCTACAGTGTCAAGAATAAGAGGGTTCAGTGGGGGATGGATGGGAAGGGCACATATTGTTGGGTTGTCTCCTTGAATGCAAGGAGCCTGGTGAACAAAACTGCCAAGTTACAGACTCTTATGGCAGAGAAAGAGGTGGAACGGTCATAGCTGCCATCACCAAAACATGGGCCACCCCATACCAAGACTGTGACCTGCTGATCCCAGGGTACAGGCTATATTGCAGGGATAGGTAAAAGGGGAAAGGGGTGAGGTAGCAATCTATGTAAAGGAGGGGATTAGGGGAGTCAGGGAGGAAGGGGAGGAGGGTAGAACTGAGGCATGATGGATGCAATTCCAGGATTCAAGAAATAGGACAATTAAGATGGGGTGGTGAATAGGCCACCATCTCAGGCAGAGGACTTGGATGAAGAACTTGCACAGCAGATAAGCAGGGTCAGTGGGAAGGGTAACACCATGATCGTGGGGGACTTCAATCTGGCAGGGGTGGATTGGAGCATCCCAGCCACCTCAAATAAAAGGGAGCAGGTCCTCCTTGAGGGATTCCAGGACAGCTTCCTGGTACAGTTGGTAAATGAACCAACCAGGTTAGAGAACACTCTGGAACTTGTGCTGTTGAATTGGGAGTTTGCCATGGAGCTGGGAGTGGAGGATCCACTGGCAGGCAGTGACCATAACACAGTGTGGTTCTTACTCTGCATGGGCAAGGAGGCTGTGGGAACAAGGACCAGTATGTTGGACTTCAGGCGAGCTGACTTTGGGAGGATGGGGAAATAGTGGCCAGACACTGAGCCAGACTCCACCCACACATGGATGCTAACCAGGAATGTGAGGTTATCAAGCTAGGACTCACAGAGGCCACTAGATACTGTACCAAGACATAAAGCAAGAAGGCTAGGGCAAAGAAACCAAGTTGGTTAAGTGGAGAAATGAGGGGAAAAGTGAGCACAAAAAGGACAGCCTTTAGGAGATTCAAGAGAACCAGTTGGGGGGGGGTAGACAGACAGGAGTACTTGAAAAAATCAAGAGAGGTGACCAGAGCAGTCAGTGCAGCCAAGGCTTCCATGGAGCTTAGGCTGACACAGGGCATCAAGGATGGGGAAAAGGACTTCTTCAGGTTTATAAGGGAGAGAGAGAAGGATCTGCAAAGATCAAATAGTAAGGATCAGGAAAGATGGGGAGTGGGCTGAAAAAGGGGTAGCACAGGCAGAAGCACTAAATGAATACTTTACTGGATAGAGGGATATGATTTAGACCTTTAAATATATGAAGAGAATAATCAAGAGGGGTACTGAGGTGATTTTTAAACTGGGGTAGGGGCACAAGGGGGGGGCATGGTCTGAGACTGGAGGGGGGCAGATTCAGGAGAGAAATTAGGAGGCACTTTTTCACATAAAGGGTGGTGTCTGTGGAATGCGCTGCTTGAGGAAGTGGTATCCTGTAAGTCAGTGGGTAATTTTAATAGGGGATGGGACAAGGTGAGGGGAAGGGTCACCATGAAAGGGGGAGAAGAGGGAGGAGCAACTGCAGTGTAAGGGATTTACTAGCTGCATACTCAAGCAGACTTGATAGACCATATGGCCTGTATCTGCCAGCAGTTTTGTATGTTTGTATGTATACTTATCTTCTGATTCTTATGTTTAGGAGCATTTTTTTTTCTGCACTTGCCTCTCATGCCTTACAGGGGCATCCTTTCCTGCCCCTTCATCAACACTAATGACCTCATCGCCACAAGATTCAGAAGAACTGTAAGTACCATCATCATTAGGTGGGATATAGCCTGGGCTATCCCATTCCCAGTCCCCACTATCACCATCATCTCTATCAGTATTCACTGCCTCAGCATCTGAGCACATATTTGAAGAGGATGCCTTCCCCTCCTTGTGTGCTGCTTCAGCAGCTGGAAGTCTCCTGGCACTTGTGTCAAAAGGTTCAATACCTCTACGAGTAACTCCAGTCAGTTCTTTCCAAAACTCTACTACCATTTCATTGGTAACAATTTTAGTTTAGGACATTTAGTACCAGTCCAGGTGATATTATTATTGTTGCTATGTTCTTCAACAGTGCTGTGATTTATATTCTCCATATCCTTAACAGTTGCATGTGCAGCAGCACTGTGCTTCCACTTAGTAGACTTAGACTGGGATGTACAATACAAAGTAGACACAGCCGTGAAAGGATATTGCTTCACTATGCTGCAGAGACAGATGATGTACATAGCTGACTATGTCACAGTAATATGACAGGGTTCATGCCTCAGGAGCACCTTACAAACAGTGCAATATAGTCATACAAGGCTTTCACTATGTTACAGAGACAGACAACGCATATTGCTGACTATGTCACAATAATATGTCAGGGCTCGTGCCTTAGGGGCACCCCACGAACAGTGTAATACAGCCTTACAAGGCTTTCACTATACTGCAGAGACAGTTATGTAACTGACTATGTCACAGTAATATGGCAGGGCTTATGCCTTAGGGGCACCTCATAAACAGTGTAATACAGCCATACAAGGCTTTCACTATGCTGCAGAAACACGGTGCAGCTAATGCCACAATATTAAATGGTGGGGGGCTCAGCCTGGGGTACCTAACAAACAATGCAATACACAGCCATAAAAAGGCTTTCACTATGCTGCTGAGACAGTGTATGATGACTATGTCACAGTAAATGACTGGGCACAGGGGCATCTAACAAAGTAACAGAAACCAGCTGCCCACAGTGCTTTCTGCTTTTGTCTGTTTCTTCCCCCCACAGCCCTTCTCTGTTCTCTCTCCAGTACTCAGCACCACCTCCACGACTGAGCCTGGACTGCTCTCACTCCCCCTGGCTGAGATAGTTTCTCAGTCCCCAACTCTCCCTGTTCATTTTCTCCTGGTAGTGTAGGTTCACTAAATACATTTTTTAAAATATCTTTTTCATCTTTTTTGATCAAACAAGTCATCATCCAATTGATTCTATGGCTGTGATTTGTGCTGCAATCAGAGTGAGCACCCACACAGAGCTGCTTCCACAAACCACAACACAAGCAAACAGACTGCTGCCAGCTGGATTCCACACTGCAGATGGAGCACAGACACCACTGATCAATCAGGTGTCAGCCTGGAGTCATGTGCTCCTTTTTCTGCTGTTTAAGTCCATGAAGGACCCCAGAGGCCTGCCCTCATTGCCACTCACCTCAATAATTCCTTAGCTCAGTGCTCCCAGATAATTTCTTCAATCCCCCTCCCACCAGGACTGTCCCTTCCATCTCACGTCCCCTGTTCCACCTGTGTTGGGTCCCTGCTCAAGAAGTCAGACCATACTTACTTAAAGCCTTAAAGAGCAACACTATTGGTAATGACTCCCTTGACCCCTGTCTTCAACGTCAGGTCCTGGACCAGGTCATCTCTCCTATCACCTGCCTCTTTAATAAGTCCCTCTGCCTTGGGGAATTCCCCTCTGTCTGGAGGGTCGCTACTTTTACCCCTATCCACAAGGGTGGTGACAGGACGCATCCAGGTAACTACCGGCCTATTTCAATCCCCTCTCCTCTCTCTAAGGCCTTAGAGAAAATTGTGGCCACCCAAATTTCTGACTACCTCTCTAAATATGTCCTTTGCCCTGAGCAGCATGGGTTCAGAGCCGGCCATAGCACCAATACTGCACTCCTGGAGTTCGCTAACTTTCTGCACACCTCACTGGACTCTGGCTCCTTGGCTGGTGCTGTGTTCATTGACCTATCAAAAGCCTTTGACACTGTCTCACATCCCTCTTGTTAGCTACCCTTGATCATCTAGGCTTTGCCACTGGACCAGTCTCCTGGTGTTCCAGCTACTTGTCAGCCCGCTCACAATGTGTGAAAGTTAGTGGAACACTTTCCAGCACCTGCCCTATCTGCTCGGGAGTCCCTCAGGGCTCTATTCTCGGACCCTTGCTCTTCTCCCTCTTCCTCAACTCCCTGCCCAGTGAATGTACAGGAAAAATCCTACTCTACGCCGATGATGCAGTACTCTTTGCCTCTGATAGTAACCCCATCTCACTCCAGAACTCTCTTCAGCAAGCCTACAATGCCACTGAAACCTGGTTCACTGAGTACTGACTCATCAACCTAAAGAAAACCAAAGCCATGCTCTTTGCCCACCCTCAAAATAAGTCCTGCAACTTTCCTCTCTCTGTCCACTCCACCCTCAATTTCTCTATTGAACTTGTTCACTCCTATAAATACCTTGGTATAACCTTTGACCCAGCCCTCTCTTTTCATGACCACATCTCTGCCCTGACCTCTGCCTCCAACACCTGGCTGGGAATCCTTTACCATCATAAAAACTGCCTCCCCACTGATGCCCTCCACCTGGCAGTCACCTCCTCTGTTATATCCCTAGTCGACTACGGCCTTCCTGTCTATGGTGTGGCTGACCAGATGGCCCTGCTCAAGGTACGCCTTACTCTTAACAAAGCCTGTAGACTAATAACCAGTGCTCATAGACTTACCCATACCTGTCTTCTTTATTCCATGGCCAATCTACTTAACCTGGATGAGCGCCTCATGTACCAAACCTGCCAACTTACCTATAAAGCCCTCCATGGCCAATCCCCCCCAGGTCCGTCTGACTCAATCCACCGGGCTAATCCCACAGTGCACACCTGCAGCTCCTGCAAAACCGCACTGGTCATACCAAGGGCTAGGACTGCACAAGGCCAAAGGGCATACCCCTACAGAGCCCCCCCCCCCGGTATAACACCCTTCCTGCCGGAATCTCTGACTCTCCCTCGTTATCATGCTTTAAATACAGCCTCAGAAATCACCTGCTCACCTCACACAGCTGTTGCTGCCCTTAATCTTCTCCTCCCCTGACAATGCTCACTGAGCAGCTCTCTTCCTCCCTACTCGACACCCTCACTTGCCCACTCTCCTCTCTCTGGGCCTCCTCTCATCCTCTGCAATCCATCTTCTTAACCGATCCTCCTTTATCCACAGTCTCTTAACCCTAACTCATCTGTATACAGTATTTATGTCTCTGAAATACCTGTAACATTGACTGACACCTATTGTGAACCTGTATTGCTGATTATTTGTTGTCTATTGTACCGCTGTTTTTGTCCTCTATGTGACGAGGTACCTTTGTAAATGAGCCCCTGGCTCAAAGGTTGTTACACTGATGTTAAAATAAATAAATAAATAAATGTCAGGCGGGGTAGTACATTACCCAAACTACCTCACCTGGCCAAAAATCGGTGATACACGCACTGCCCAAACCAGCTACATGATGGGTAGCCCATCCCTTCTTTTAGGTATAAAATTGTTTGGAATATTCCTGGTTCACTATTGGCTAAATAAGTTCTGAGACCTATATGTTAATTCCCCAGAATTACACTGGTTAGAACAAGTTCAGGCAATGGGATTTGGAATTTGGGCTAGTTACATACAAAGTTCATTCTCTGACTTCATTCATCCCTGACTGCCATTACAAACATGGCTACCACCTTTACTCACTGAAGACCTTCAACAAGGCCCTAAAAACTAAGTAAAACATCTTTAAATAATCACATGTTATTTCCTCTTATGTTTCCCTCCTGACACACTGAAGTAGCAGTCACAGTTCTAATTCCTGGTGTTGTTTGGCGATATTAAGACCCCCCCCCCACACACACCCACACACACGCACACTTCTATCTTTACCAGCTTATTAGGGCAGTCTCAGCTGCTTACACTGGTTCAGATAGAAGTTACACCTTGGCTCCTTATAAGGCCTCCTGTTCTGCGTGAGAGGGTCAACATTCTGCCAGTGGACTTCTGCAGCAGTTTAATGTTCTGTGTTCCATAATAAACAACACTCTATCTATTCAATGTGTGGAAACACAAATGATTGACAGGTGGGGAAGGACTGCATTTTACTAATTACTTTTAACAAAAGAAAATACCTTAAAAATTGCATTTTTTTAAATTGTTTGTTAGTTTACTCGTTTTATAAGCACAATAAGACTCTCCAGGTTGTTGGTTGTCTGGGGGTTAATGCACTTCATTGAACACCTGGGTGTGCATTAAACCAAGAAAAGCAACACCTTGTTATGTCTTATTGCTTACTTTGTTACTGTATATCTCTCCAAATTACACATATACTGTATATTCATTGCAAAAAAATGTTGTTTAATGAACTAGTTAGGGTTAAAGTGACAGATGTAAGGGAATGTGGTGTTAGGATTCCCAACCCTAACACCCCACCTCCACCCTGCAGGCACCAACAGGAAATACCATTAGGGTTTAACCTCTCCTGAGTCTTTGCAAATCAGGCAAGGGATGTACCATGGGGGTTGTCAACCCTGACACTCATCCCATTCTCATATACTCTACACATCTCAGCTTATTTACTGATGGAATGGGGTATGTGTTAGTGTGTAGCGTATATGAGAATTGGGTGAGCATTAGGGTTGACAACACCAAGGTACACCCCACACCTGATATGTGAAACCGCAGGAGAGGTCAAACCATAACGTGTTTTTCTGTTGCTGCCTGCAGGTTGAGGTGTTAAAGCTGGGAACTCTAACATCAAATGTCCCTGCTTCTGTCGTGTTAACCCTAACTGGTGCATTAACAAAGTTTTTTGCAATGAATTTCTTTGCTTTTTAAGATAGTATAATTCCTCATTTGCCCGCTGGGCCCTACACTTCCATCCTTCAATAGATGCATAAATCTATGCTGGTGTGGATGTTCAGGGCCCTCTGGGGCTCTGCACTTCTATTTCTTCCAAAACAGCAATTGATTTGCTTCATTGTATGACTTGTTAAAGTTTCTATGTTATCATGTGGGAATTCAGATTTTTTAATTGTTATGCTTTTTTTTATATGGCCCCTAATATTTTATTTTTTTGGGGGGTATATTATTCTAGTAGTACTCATTAAGACCTTTGTTTTGATATATAGATTGTCCCTTAAGTCCAAATACTGAGGGAGTTATGGCTTGTTGAAGTTCAAATTTGGGAGGCAGTATAGCGCAGTGGTTTAAGGCTCTGAGCTGTAAATATGGAGACCTGGGTTTGAATCCCACAGCCCCCACTTGCATATACTGTGTGACCATGAGCAAGTCACTTAACTTCCCTGTGCTCCCAGGTTGCACCTGTAAAAAAGCTTTCAGCTTAGTGTGTCTCACCTGGTTAAACAATTGGAAAAAAAAATGTGGGATAAAAACTAAGTCCAAAATCTTTTTTCATATGAAGGGATCGTTTTTCATATCAAATGAAACATCCATACAAAAAAGGTTGGCTTCATATGAAAAAAGAATCAGGAAAAAAACTAAATCCAACATCTTTTTTCATATGAAGGCATTGTTTTTCATAGGAAAGAGAAACCCATATGAAAAAGGATCCCCTTGTTCGAAAAAAGAATTGGAAGAAAAACCATATGTAAGTTCAAAATCATTATTTGTTCTGTATGAGGCAATCCTTTTTCATATGGACAAAACAAAGCATATGAAAAAGGATTTTTTCATATGAAAAAAGAATTAAAAAGAAAAACTAAGTCCAAAATCTTCTTTGTGTGAAGACATCCTTTTTTATACGAATGAAAAAAACATATGAAAAAGATCCCTTCACACAAAAAACAGAATTTGGACTTAGGCCTTCATTTAAAAAAATAATTTGCACTCAATTTTTTTCTGACTCTTTTTTTTGTATGAAGGGATCCTATTTCATTTTATTTTCATTCATATGAAAAAGGATCCCTTCATTCGAAAAAAGAATTGGAAAAAAACTAAGTCAAAATTATTTTTTCTCATGAAAAGATCCTTTTTCATATGGGAAAATTTCTTTTTCATATGCCCTTATGAAAAAAGAAAATAGGGGCCTCCATTTTCAAAGCCTGGGGTATGGCCGGCGCACCTAGATGCACCACCCAAATAAATGGGCCAGCACAAAGAAATGCTATATTCAAACTAGATGCTCGATCACACATCCCATCTGAATATAGCAATGCTTGCACGTGGCGCAACTGGGGGCCGTGTACAAGGCAGCAATGCATACCCCTGGATGGCCTAAATACCTGGAATGGGGATGTGCTAGGCTCAAATTCTAGATATTCAGCCAGGAATATGCAAATGGGGCCATTCGGCATGTAAGGCACAAACAGGCCATTTGCATGCCATTATGGCCACAATTGCATGCCGTCTGCAGGGATGCACCCGGCAGAATGCACCAGGTGGCCTGCCCTCCTTGCCCAGTCCCATGTAACTGCATACCCCAGCCTTGTTTGTCCCGATCCCCATTGGAATAGAATGAGAGTATTTCCGCTGCCCCTTTTCTATAGTGTAATGTGTCCCCCTCCCCGTCCCAATCCCCATTCAGATAAAGAATCATTTTGCCCCAGCCCTCTTTTCTATAGCATAGTGTCCCCCTGTCCCAATCCCTGTTCAAAATAATAGAATTAATATCCCCTACTCGTTTCCATAGTGTAATGGCCCCCCTCCCTTCCCTGAACCCGATTGTGGTAGAATCCTTAAATTACTTTGCCCCAGTCCCTGCTAGTCTAATGGACCCCCACACCCACTCAGGAACCCACATTCCACCCTATTCCCCCTGTCCCAGCATGGCCAGGCAGCCAGTGAGCAGCACAACCCTCCACACACTTCCACAGCTGCCCGCCAACTGAACTGTCAATGAATGACAGCTTACTGTACTCACTACAAGCCCATTGGTTGACACTGTAGACCAATGGGCTTGCAGTGTGTACTGTAAACGGTCGTTCAAAACTTTGTGAATGACAAAATGTTGTGAATGACAGCCTACAGTACACACTGCAAGGTTTCTGAGTCGATGGGGGGGTAGGGGGTCAACTACACTACCATGGACTGGGGTAATATAATTTAAGGATTATACCATGATTGGGGTTCGAGGATTTGAGGGGGGCCGCTACACTATGGAAACAGGCAGGGAATATTAATTCTATTATTTTGAATGAGAATCGGGATGAGGAGGTGGAGACACTACACTATGGAAAAGAGGGTTGAAAAAATATTTTTTATATTTGAACAGGGATCAGGATGGGAGGAGGGTCCCTGCACTATGGTATAGAGGGCACGGATATTGCTACAGGGACTAGGGTTTGGGGATTGGGGGGTCCACTAGACAATCAGGGAATGGGAGGTGATTTATTCTAATATTTACACTACGATCAGGGTTTGGGGATGGGAGGGGTGCCACTAGACTACCATGGACTGGGGTACTCTTCTGTCAATGTGTCTACCGTGATCAGGGTTCAGGGCTGGGGGGGATTTGCCACCAGGCCGCAGGTGATGGTGGCTGCTGTGGTGCTGTGTGCAGTACAACAGCCCACCTTTAGGTGGCCTGGAGTTAGGCATGTTTCTTCCATGCCTAACTTTGTGCGACACATCTCTGAGATGTGCGGGCAGTTGCGCCGCACATCTCTGCTGAATATGGGAATGTGCTGCATATTCATGGGCATGCCCCCTAGATGCATTACATACATTATCGCTGCGCTTGGGCACAGCTTGAGATGTGCAGCGCATCTCCAACCTTTGAATATCATGCTGCAGGGCATTTCTTGAGCTGCACCAGTGCATCCCCTTTGAAAATGTCCAACAGGATTTTTAAATGTATAAAAAAGACATTTCTGGGTCACTGTTCCACAAACTAATTGCAGAATCCACTTAATGGGGTCCTTTAGCAAGATACATGTTTTTGTGTGTGTGTGCAGGATGTCACTTTTGTGGGTTTTAATATATATATTTTTTGCATATAAAGATTTTATTGAGATTTGAATTTGAACATTACAGGCATATCAATTAGGTGAAGCATACATACAAAGTACAGTATCGTACTTTTACACACCTTGTATTAGAAAAAAACTGCATCTGTATTATGAAACATATAGTTCTCCTTAATAGTGTGTCCAACTGAACATAGTTAACTTAACCTAGGAGCAAGTTCTCAGTTCTCATCCACTCACCACAGGCAAACCAGCAGAACTAGCATTAGAACGTTACAAGTCCCGTTCCGCAAACATTGCTAGGACAATGGTCTTTTACATATAGGGCCCCCAAATGGCTCAACTCTCTTAATGTTGACCTACAATCTGAACCCAAACTCAGCTCTTTGAAATCAAAACTTTGTGCTCACCTTGCCACTACCAGTACATGTGACTGTAACATCTAACGCTTACACTTTTTTTCCTTAGGGAGTACTTTCATTCAGCAGCACTTGGTGACTACCCACCCCTCTAATCTTACCTGATGCATCTCACCTCCACCACACTCCTTGCCCCCCTCCTCCCCCATGGTTTTTGCCAACTACCCTCTACAGAGTTTAACGTAACACTTAGCACAATCTACCCTTTCCTTGCCTACTCCCTGGGTCCACTCGTCTATCCTCCGAAGGGCTGCTCCTTTACACCCCTCCTTACTCCTTTGCCACTACTTACAAGTCTGAATTCTGCTGTTACCTGCTGCTATCTTACTATCCCATACCTGTCTATCATACCCCTATTTTCCTCCCCCCTTTAACTCCTCACACCTCTGTTCTCCTTTCCTGATACCAAGGTTTATGATCGCAGTTTACCTTGTATACCTTATCTGATTTCATTAAGTATTGTAATTCTCTTTTCATGTAGCAATTGTAATGTCTCTTTTACTCTTTATTTGTATATTGTCCTCCTATGATGTGGAACCTCTGTAAATGAGCTCATACCTCAATGGTATTAATCCAAGATGTTAATAAATACATATAAATAAATAAAGAAGTAAACAATTTGAGGGGACTGAAACATATCTTGCCAGTTTTAATACAAATATTATGCTGATGTATTATTGCTCTTCTCTGGGAGTATCCAAAACCATGTGGTTGATATACTAAAAGTGTAATCCATTTATGTTAGTCTTCCTGTTAATGAAAAATCTGAGAAAGTCGGTATCATACACTTTTACTTCATAGTCTTCTGTAGTTGCTGGATAAGCATGCTTCTTGCAATCTAAGACTACTTTGCTACCCCTGATGGTACCCTATCCTTATCCTTATACAGACAGATTGAAGAACCTACATCTGACATTGTCCTAAAGTTGCTTGCCATGTAGCCTACTTATGTATCTGTCATATCCCCTGCTATTCTGCTACCCCACTGCATTAGTCTGTTCTGATCTTGACTTGCCCCTAGGCTATTCTTTGTATTACCTCCTGATTCCTCTCATAGGAGTTTCTTATTCTATGTGCAGTTACAACTTTCCCCTGGTGAGCAGCCATATAATTTTCCCATGGATCCCATATGTCTTTAAATCTAGTCCCTTGGCCTCTAGTATTACATAGTATTCTAAGCTAGGACATTAATTTTGAGACACCCATGTACCAGTCGTGACATTTCAGAGGTTCTGGTTGCCTCCATCTCAGTAATATTTGCCACTTAGCTTCCATTGCTAGCTGGTGAATAAGCAATGCTACATTCTGTCCCTCTCCATCATATGAGATTCCAGGGATCCAGATATTTTAGGCATCCAGGATTACAGTGCCAACTGCCGTGCTACTTGCCTCTAGGTCTGCCTTCCAGAATTGTTTAATTTTGGGGCAGAACCAGATAATATGTGCAATGTCTCCTGGGACCGATTTGCATGTCCATCAACCATTGGAGACCTGTATCCCCATGCGGACTAGCTTTGCAGGGGTTCTCTGCCATCTCCCTAATATGTTTTTTGGGATTAGCTGGAGTTTAAGGTCCTGGTTGATAAGTGTGCCTGTCTCCAACAGGCCTCCCATTCAGGGCCTGTGGTGTTAGTTGAGAGGTCTGTATTCCATTGGAGTCTCTGGCACTCCCATATGGGAAGGTTTCATTTTTGTAGCCTCCTGTATGCATGTCTTCCTCCTCATCTGCGATCCCTCAGGAGCCTTTCTATTGTCTCACTTAATTCTGAGGTAGGTAAAGAGTATTGTGGGCCTAAGTGTTTCTTCAGGGTGTGCCTAACTTGTAAATACCTTCAGTGATTTGGGGCTGGGATATCAAATTCCTCCTTTAGTTATGTGAAGGACTTTAAGCATGTTGGAAGCAGTTCATGATGTCTCCCAACGTGAGGATTCCCTTTATTTTACCATTCCTTCCAAGATATTGAGCACCCCCCTATACATATGTTGGGATTATTCCATAAAGGTAGTGATTTACCTAAGGTGTGCGATGTCCACCTCTTAAGCTTCATCAGGACTTTCCACACCTGTGTAAAGTACTTAATCATGGGACTATTGCCCCATCTGCCCAGTGCTAGGTCCGTTAGTGCTAGACTGATAGTAAGTGGGTCAGATAGTGCCTGTTCCACCTCCACCCATAAACGATGGTTGGTTGAAGCTGGCAGTAACCAACAGAGAGCCTGCTTGGTTCCTTGAGCCATATGGTATGCCCACAACCAGGGGAGATTCCAGCCTCCCTTATCCAGGTTTGCTCTCAGGATCTTTTTGCTAAATCTTGGTTTCTTGCCCTCCCATATGAAAGAAGTTATGAGGGTATCCAGTCTTTTCCAGAGTGAGGGGAAGATCATGATCAAGAGGTTGTTAAGTCAATGAAGAAATTTAGGTAAAGCCACCATTTTAAAGGCAGCAGTTCTACCTGGGAGAAAGAGGACTGTTTTCTCCACCTATTAGCATCATGAGAGTTCATGTAATAATGGGGTGAGATTGGAGCTAATTAGATCTTGCCACATGGAGGTAATTGTCATGCCTGGGTATGTAATACTTTGTGGTGCCCATTTCAGGGTTCTTTCTCCCACCTGAGCCATATCAGGTTTATAGCCTTGGATGCGGAGGACCTCCATCTTTCCCCAGTTCACTCTTAGGCCTGAGATATTACCAAACTCTAGAAGTATATCTAGCACTTCCGGTAGGTATTTAGTTTTCACAGAAAGGGTGATGAGTAAATCATTCACAAAAAGCATGGTTTTAGACACCATACCTCCCAGTTGTATCCTCTGAATTCTCGCTGACTGCCATATGAGGGCTGCTAATGGTTCCAAAACTATGAGGAAGAGGTGTGGGGACAGGGGGCACCCTTGTCTTGTTCCTCTGTGCAACATAAAGGAGGGGATGGTAGCCCATTTGTAAGAACCATAGCTTCCGGGGAGGCATATAGTGTTTTAACGAATGATACAAAGCTAGGTACTACCCCCATCTTTCCCATCACTTAAAACAGGTAGCCCCATTCCACAGAATCAAATGCCTTTTCTGCGTCTATAGCTATCAAAGCGGAGGACTCCGGGTTCTGCTTGGCTTTTGACAAAACATTGATCACAAGTCTCAGGTTGTCCACTCCCTGTCTGCCCTTCATAAATCCGGTCTAGGATTTCTGAATGATGGCAGGTAGTGCCTGCTCCAGTCTAAATGCCATCACTTTTGCAAATGTTTTGACATCAGCGTTTAGGAGTGATATTGGGTGGTAGTTAGCACAGAGTGTTTTGTCCTTATTGGGTATTACCGTAATGACTGCCTGCTGCATTCTTGGGATGCATGCCCACTTTTGCAATGCCTGATGAAATAATGAGTGCAACGGTGATATCAGGGAGTCTGAGAAGGCCTGATAGAAATCGGTCTGTAAACCATCCAGACCTGAGGCCTTTCCTCTGGCCAGAGCCTTAATGGCCACTCCTTCCTACCTCTTGTTCTGTCAAGGGGCTATCTAGTAAGTAAACAAGTAAGTAAGTAAGTAAGGATTTATTTGTATTATGGTGCCCAATCCGGAGGCTCAGGTGCCATGACAAACAGATACAAGGTTCAGGCATCATAGAGAGTATCATTTCAGTTAAAACAAAACATATAAGAAAGTCACATTAAAAACTATCATAAAATGCTTTTTTAAAAAGATAGGTCTTCAGGCCCCATTGGGTCCTCCCTCAAGAATCTTGGCAGTGAATTCCAAAGCAGCCTGCCCTTGAACGGGGCTGCTTCAGCTCTCCCACGGTCGGCCGGCACCCAGACAGCTACCGACCGAGACTAGGACACCCGCCTGCAGCTCCCTGGAAGCTGCCTGCCCTTGAATGGGGCTGCTTCAGCTCCCCCACGGTCGGCCGGCACCCAGACAGCCACAGACCGAGACTAGGACACCCGCCTGCAGCTCCTTGAAACTGCCTGCCCTTGAATGGGGCTGCTTAAACTCCAACACGGTCAGCCGGCACCCAAACAGCGACCGACCGAGACTAGGACACCCGCCTGCAGCTCCTTGGAAGCTGTCTGCCCTTGAACGAGGCTGCTTCAGCTCCCCCACGGTCGGCCGGCAACCAGACAGCCAACGACCAAGACTAGGACACTCGTCTGCAGCTCCTTGAAAGCTGCTTGCACTTGAACGGGAATGCTTCAGCTCACCCACGGTCGGCCAGCACCCAAACAGCCACCGAACGAGACTAGGACACCCGCCTGCAGCTCCTTGGAAGCTGCCTGCCCTTGAACGGGGCTGCTTCAGCTCGCCCACGGTCGGCCAGCACCCAGACAGCCACCGACCAAGACTAGGACACTGGCCTGCAGCTCCTTGAAAGCTGCCTGCCCTTGAACGGGGCTGCTTCAGCTCCCACATGGTCGTCCGGCACCCAGACAGCCACCAAACGAGACTAGAACACTGGCCTGCAGCTCCTTGGAAGCTGCCTGCCTTTGAACTGGGCTGCTTCAGCTCCCCCACGATCGGCCGGCACCAGACAGCCACCGACCGAGACTAGGACACCCGCCTGCAGCTCCCTGGAAGCTGCCTGCCCTTCAATGGGGCTGCTTCAGCTCCCCCACGATCGGCCAGCACCCAGACAGCCAGTGACCGAGACTAGGACACCATCCTGCAGCTCCTTGCAAGCTGCCTGCACTTGAACGGGGCTGCTTCAGCTCCCAAACGGTCGGCCGGCACCCAGACAGCAACCGACTGAAACTAGGACATGCGCCTGCAGCTCCCTGCAAGCTGCCTGACCTTGAAAGGGGCTTCTTCAGCTCCTCGATGGTCGGCCGGCACCCAGACAGCCACCGACCGAGACTAGGATGCCCACATGCAGCTCCTTGCAAGCTGCCTGCCTTTAACGGGGCTGCTTCAGCTCCCCCACGGTCGGCCGGCACCCAGACAGCCACCGACCGAGACTATGAAACATGCCTGCAGCTCCTTGGAAGCTGCCTGCCTTGAATGGGGCTGCTTCAGCTCTCCCACGGTCGGACGGCACCCAGACAGCCACCGATCGAGACTAGGATACCAGCCTGCAGCTCCTTGGAAGCTGCCTGCCCTTGAACGGGGCTGCTTCAGCTCCCCCACGGTCGGCCGGCACCCAGACAGTCACCGACCGAGACTAGGTCACCCGACTGCAACTCCCTGGAAGCTACCTGCCCTTGAACGGGGCTGCTTCAGCTCCTCCAAGGTCGGCCGGCACCCAGACAGCCACTGACCGAGACTACGACACCCGCCTACAACTCCCTGGAAGCTACCTGCCCTTGAACGGGGCTGCTTCAGCTCCTCCACGGTCGCCCGGCACCCAGACAGCCACCGACCGAGACTAGGACACTGGACTGCAGCTCCCTGGAACCAGCCTGCCCTTGAATGGGGCTGCTTCAGTTCCCCCATGGTCGGCCAGCACCCAGACAGCCACTGACCGAGACTAGGACACCCTCCTGCAGCTCCTTGGAAGCAGCCTGCCCTTCAACGGGGCTGCTTCACCTCCCCTACGGTTGGCCGGCATCCAGGCAGCCACCCACCGAGACTAGGACACACTCCTGCAGCTCCCTGGAAGCTGCCTGCCCTTGAACGGGGCTGCTTCGGGTCCCACACGGTCGGCCGGCAACCAGACAGCCAGCGACCGAGACAAGGACACCCTCCTGCAGCTCCTTGGAATCTGCCTGCCCTTGAATGGGGCTGCTTCAGCTCCGCCACTGTCGGCCGGCACCCAGACAGCCACCAACCGAGAACAGGACACCCGCCTGCAGCTCCAAGGAAGCTGCCTGTCCTTGAACGGGGCTGATTCAGCTCTTCTACGGTCGGACGGTACCCAGACAGCCACCGACCGAGACTAGGACACCCGCCTGCAGCTCCTTGGAAGATGTCTGCCCTTCAACGAGGCTGCTTCAGCTAACCCACGGTAGGCCGGCACCCAGACAGCCACCGACCGAGACTAGGATACCCGCCTGCAGCCCCATGGAAGCTGCCTGCCCTTCAACGGGGCTGCTTCAGCTCCCCCACTGTCGGCCAGCTTCATCGCCCCCACGGTCAGCCACCACCCAGACAGACACCGACCAAGACTAGGACACCCGCATGCAGCTCCTTGGAAGCTGTCTGCCATTGAATGGGGCTGCTTCAGCTCTCCCAAGGTCGACCGGCACCCAGACAGCCACCGACCTAGACTAGGACATCCGCCTGCAGCTCCTTGGAAGCTACCTGCCCTTGAACGGGGCAGCTTCAGCTCCCCCACGGTCGGCAAGCACCCAGACAGCCACCGACCGAGACTAGGACACCCACATGCAGCTCCTTGGAAGCTGCCTGCCTTGAATGGGGCTGCTTCAGCTCCCCCACGGTCGGCCAGCAGCCAGACAGCCACCCACTGAGACTAGAACACACACCTGCAGCTCCTTGGACGCTGTCTGCCCGTGAAAGGGGCTGCATCAGCTCCCCCATGGTCGGCCGGCACCCAGACAGCCACCGACCGAGACTACAACACTGGCCTGCAGCGCCTTGGAAGCCGCCTGCCCTTCAACGGGGCTGCTACAGCTCCCCCACTGTCGGCCAGCTTCATCTCCCCCACGGTCGGCCACCAACCAGACAGCCAGCGACCAAGACAAGGACACCAGCCTGCAGCTCCATGGAAGCAGCCTGCCCTTGAACGGGGCTGCTTCAGCTCTCCCACAGTCGACCGGCACACAGACAGCCACCGACAGAGACTAGGACATCTGCCTGCAGCTCCTTGGAAGCAGCCTGCCATTGAATGGGGCTGCTTCAGCTCCCCCACGGTCGGCCGGCACCAAGACAGCCACCGACCGAGACTAGGACACCCGCCTGAAGCTTCTTGGAAGTTGCCTGCCCTTGAACGGGGCTATTTCAGGTTCCGCATGGTCGGCCGGCACCCAGACAGCCACTGACTGAAACTAGGACACCCGCATGCAGCTCCTTGGAAGTTGCCTGCCTTGAATGGGGCTGTGTCAGCTCCCCCACGGTCGGCCGGCACCAGACAGCCACTGACCGACAATAGGACACCTGCCTGAAGCTGCTTGGAAGCTGTCTGCCCTTTCACAGGGCTGTTTCAGCTCCCCCACGGTTGGCTAGCACCAAGACAGCCACCGACCGAGACTAGGACACCCGCCTGAAGCTCCTTGGAAGCTGCCTGCCCTTGAACGGGGCTGTTTCAGCTTCTCCATGGTCGGCCGGACCTAGACAGCCACCGACTGAGACTAGGACACCCGCCTGCAGCTCCTTGAAGCTGCCTGCCCTTGAACGGGGCTGCTTCAGCTCACCCACAGTCGGCCGGCATCCACAGAGCCACCGACTGAGACTAGGATGCCCGCATGCAGCTCCCTGCAAGCTGCCTGCGTTTAATGGGGCTGCTTCAGCTCCCCCATGGTCGGCCGGCACTCAGACAGCCACCCACCGAGACTAGGACACACACCTGCAGCTCCTTGGACGCTGTCTGCCCTTGAACAGGCTGCATCAGCTCCCCCACAGTCGGCCGGCACCCAGACAGCCACCGACCGAGAATAGGACACCCACTTGCAGCTCCTTGGAAGCTGCCTGACCTTGAACGGGGCTGCTTCAGCTCCCCCACGGTCAGCCGGCACCCAGACAGCCACCGACCGAGACTACGACACCGGCCTGCAGCCCCTTGGAAGCCGCCTGCCCTTCAATGGGGCTGCTACAGCTTCCCCACTGTCGGCCAGCTTCATCTCCCCCACGGTCGGCCACCACCCAGACAGCCACCGACCAAGACTAGAACACCAGCTTTCAGCTCCCTGGAAGCAGCCTGCCCTTGAACGGCGCAGCTTCAGCTCTCCCACAGTCGACTGGCACCCAGACAGCCACAGACTGAGACTAGGACATCCGCCTGCAGCTCCTTGGAAGCAGCCTGCCATTGAACGGGGCTGCATCAGCTCCCCCACGGTCGGCCGGCACCAAGACAGCCACCGACCGAGACTAGGACACCTGCCTGAAGCTCCTTGGAAGCTGCCTGCCCTTGAACGGGGCTATTTCAGCTTCCCCACGGTCGGCCGGCACCCAGACAGCCACCGACCGAGATTAGGACACCCGCATGCAGCTCCTTGGAAGTTGTCTGCCTTGAATGGGGCTGTGTCAGCTCCCCCACGGTCGGCCGGCACCCAGACAGCCACTGACCGACACTAGGACACCCGCCTGAAGCTCCTTGGAAGCTGTCTGCCCTTTCACAGGGCTGTTTCAGCTCCCCCCGGTCGGCCGGCACCAAGACAGCCACCGACCGAGACTAGGACACCCGCCTGAAGCTCCTTGGAAGCTGCCTGCCCTTGAACGGGGCTATTTCAGCTTCCCCACGGTCGGCCGGCACCTAGACAGCCACCGACTGAGACTAGGACACCCGCCTGCAGCTCCTTGGAAGCTGCCTGCCCTTGAACTGGGCTGCTTCACCTCCCCCATGGTCGGCCGGCATCCAGACAGCCACCGACCGAGACTAGGATGCCTGCATGCAGCTCCCTGCATGCTGCCTGCCTTTAATGGGGCTGCTTCAGCTCTCCCACGGTCGGCCGGCACCCAGACAGAAATTGACCAAGACTAGGACTCCCGCCTGCAGCTCCTTGGAAGCTGCCTGCCCCGAACGGGGCTGCTTCAGCTCTCCCACGGTCGGCTGGCACCCAGACAGCCACCGACCGAGACTACGACACCCGCCGGCAGCTCCTTGGAAGGTGCCTGCCCATGAACGTGGCTGCTTCAGCTCCCACGCGGTCGGCCGGCACCCAGACAGCCACTGACCGAGAATAGGTCACCCGCCTGCAGCTCCCTGGAAGCTGTCTGCCCTTCAACGGGGCTGCTTCAGCTCCCCCACGGTCGGCCGGTACCCAGACAGCCACCGACCGAGACTAGGACACCCACCTGCAGCTCTTTGGAAGCTACCTGACCTTGAACAGGGCAACTTCAGCTCCTTCACGGTCGGCCGGCACCCAGACAGCCACTGACCGAGACTACGACACCCGCTTGCAACTCCCTGAAAGCTACCTGCCCTTGAACGGGGCTGCTGCAGCTCCCCCACGGTCGCCCGGCACCCAGACAGCCACCGACCGAGACTAGGACACGCTCCTGCAGCTCCCTGGAAGCTGCCTGCCCTTGAACGGGGCTGCTTCAGTTCCCCCACGGTCGGCCGGCACCCAGACAGCCACCCACGAGACTAGGACACGCTCCTGCAGCTCCCTGGAAGCTGCCTGCCCTTGAACGGGGCTGCTTCAGGTCTCCCACAGTTGGCCGGCACCCAGATAGCCACCGACCGAGAATAGGACACACACCTGCAGGCTCCATGGAAGCTGCCTGCCCTTGAACGGGGCTGCTTCAGCACCCCCACAGTTGTCCGGCACCCAGATAGCCACCGACCGAGAATAGGACACGCACCTGCAGTTCCATGGAAGCTGCCTTCCCTTGAACGGGGCTGCTTCAGTGCCCCCATGGTCGGCCGGCACCCAGACAGCCACCGACCAAGACTAGGATACCCGCCTGCAACCCCCTGGAAGCTGCCTGCTCTTCAACGGGGCTGCTTCAGCTACCCCACTGTCGGCCAGCTTCATCTCCGCCACGGTCAGCCAGCAGCCAGACAGCTACCGACCAAGACTAGAATACCCGCCTGCAGCTCCTTGGAAGCTGCCTGCCCTTCAACGGGGCTGCTTCAGCTCCCCCACAGTCGGTCGGCACCCAGACAGCCACCGACCGAGACTAGGACACCCGCCTGCAGCTCCCTGGAAGCTGCCTGCCCTTGAACGGGGCTGCTTCAGCTCCCCCGCAGTTGGCTGGCACCCAGACAGCCACCGACCGAGAATATGACACCCGCCTGCAGCTCCCTGGAAGCTGCCTACCCTTGAGCGGGGCTGCTTACGCTCCCCCACGGTCAGCCGGCACCCAGACAGCCACCGACCGAGACTAGGACACCCACCTGTAGCTCTTTGGAAGCTACCTGCCCTTGAACGGGACTACTTCAGCTCCTCCAAGGTCGGCAGGCACCCAGGCAGCCACTGACCGAGACTACGACACCCGCCTGCAACTCCCTGGAAGCTACCTGCCCTTCAACTAGGCTGCTTCAGCTCCCCCACGGTCGCCCGGCACCCAGACAGCCACCGACCGAGACTAGGACGCAGGACTGGCTCCCTGAAACTGCCTGCCCAGCCAGACAGGGCTGCTTCAGCTCCCCATGGGGCCAGCACCCAGGCAGCCACTGACCGAGACTGGACACCCTCCTGCAGCTCCTTGGAAGCAGCCTGCCCTTCAGCGGGGCTGCTTCAGCTGCCCCACGGTCTGCCGGCATCCAGGCAGAAACCCACCGAGACTAGGACACCCTCCTGCAGCTCCTTGGAAGCTGCCTGCCCTTGAACGTGGCTGCTTCAGCTTCCCAACGGTCAGACGGCACCGAGACAGCCACCCACCGAGACTAGGACATGCTCCTGCAGCTCCCTGGAAGCTGCCTGCCCTTGAACGGGGCTGCTTCGGGTCCCCCATGGTCAGCCGGCACCCAGACAGCCAGCGACCGAGACTAGGACACCCTCCTGCAGCTCCTTGGAAACTGCCTGCACTTGAACGGGGCTGCTTCAGCTCCCAAACGGTCGGCCGGCACCCAGACAGCTACCGACTGAAACTAGGACACCCGCCTGCAGCTCCCTGCAAGATGCCTGACCTTGAAAGGGGCTGCTTCAGCTCCTCGATGGTCGGCCGGTACCCAGACAGCCACCGACCGAGACTAGGATGCCCACATGCAGCTCCTTGCAAGCTGCCTGCCTTTAACAGGGCTGCTGTTCAGCCCCCACGGTCGCCGGCACCCAGACAGCACACCCACCGAGACCACGACACATTCCTGCAGCTCCTTGAAGCTGTCTGCCTTGAATGGGCTGCTTCAGCTCTCCATGGTCGGACGACACCCAGACAGCCACCCGATCCCGAGACTAGGATATCAGCCCGGCAGCTCGCCAAGAGCCTGCCATGAAGCAGGGCTGCTTCAGCTCTCCCACATCGTCTGGGACCCAGACAGCCAAAGACCGGGACTACGACACCCGCCTGCAGCTCCTTGGAGTCTGCCTGCCCTTGAACGGGGCTGCTTCAGCTCCCCCACGGTCGGCCGGCACCCAGACAGTCACCGACCGAGACTAGGTCACCCGACTGCAGCTCCCTGGAAGCTGCCTGCCCTTGAACGGGGCTGCTTCAGCTCCTCCATGGTCGGCCGGTACCCAGACAGCCACCGACCGAGACTAGGACACCCACCTGTAGCTCTTTGGAAGCTACCTGCCCTTGAACGGGACTACTTCAGCTCCTCCAAGGTCGGCAGGCACCCAGGCAGCCACTGACCGAGACTACGACACCCGCCTGCAACTCCCTGGAAGCTACCTGCCCTTCAACGGGGCTGCTTCAGCTCCCCCACGGTCGCCCTGCACCCAGACAGCCACCGACCGAGACTAGGACACCGGACTGCAGCTCCCTGGAAACTGCCTGCCCTTGAACGGGGCTGCTTCAGCTCCCCCATGGTCGGCCAGCACCCAGACAGCCACTGACCGAGACTAGTACACCCTCCTGCAGCTCCTTGGAAGCAGCCTGCCCTTCAGCGGGGCTGCTTCAGCTGCGCCACGGTCTGCCGGCATCCAGGCAGAAACCCACCGAGACTAGGACACCCTCCTGCAGCTCCTTGGCAGCTGCCTGCCCTTGAACGTGGCTGCTTCAACTTCCCAACGGTCGGACGGCACCCAGACAGCCACCCACCGAGACTAGGACACACTCCTGCAGCTCCCTGGAAGCTGCCTGCCCTTGAACGGGGCTGCTTCGGGTCCCCCACGGTCGGCCGGCACCCAGACAGCCAGCGACCGAGACTAGGACACCCTCCTGCAGCTCCTTGGAAGCTGCCTGCCCTTGATCGGGGCTGCTTCAGCTCCCCCACAGTCGGCCGGCACCCAGACAGCCACCGACCGAGAACAGAACACCTGCCTGCAACTCCATGGAAGCTGCCTGCCCTTGAACGGGGCTGATTCAGCTCCCCCATGGTCAGACGGCACCAAGACAGCCACCGACCGAGACTAGAACACCCACCTGCAGCCCCTTGGAAACTGCCTGCCCTTCAACGGCGCTGCTGCAGCTCCCCCACTGTCGGCCAGCTTCATCTCCCCCACGGTCAGCCTCCACCCAGACAGACACCGACCAAGACTAGGACACCAGCCTGCAGCTCCTTGGAAGCTGCCTGCCATTGAATGGGGCTGCTTCAGCTCTCCCAAGGTCGACCGGCACCCAGACAGCCACCCACTGAGACTCGGACGTCCACCTGCAGCTCCTTGGAAGCTGCCTGCCCTTGAATGGGGCAGCTTCAGCTCCCCCACAGTCAGCCTGCACCCAGACAGCCACCGACTGAGATCGGACACCCGCCTACAGCTGCTGAGCTGCCTGCCCCGAGCAGGAGATTCTTCAGCTCCCCCATGGTTGGCCGGCACCCAGACAGCCACCGACCGAGACTACGACACCGGCCTGCAGCCCCTTGGAAGCAGCCTGCCCTACAACGGGGCTGCTACAGCTTCCCCACTGTCGGCCAGCTTCATCTCCCCCACGGTCGGCCACCACCCAGACAGCCACCGACCAAAACTAGGACACCAGCCTGCAGCTCCTTGGAAGCAGCCTGCCCTTGAACGGGGCTGCTTCAGCTCCCCCACGGTCAGCCGGCACCAAGACAGCCACCGACCGAGACTAGGACACCCGCCTGAAGTTCCTCGGAAGCTGTGTGCCCTTGAACAGTGCTATTTCAGCTTCCCACGGTGGGACGGCACCCAGACGGCCACCGACCGAGACTGGATACCCGCATCCACGGCTCCAGCAGAGCTGTCTGCCCTTTCACCGGGCTGTTTCAAACCCACCCGCGGTCGTGAACTTAGAACAGCCACCGACTGAGACTAGGACACCTGCCTGGCTCCTAGAGCTGCCTGCCTTGAGCGGGCCGATTTCAGCTTCCCCATGAGTGCGGCCCGGCAGCTAGACAGCCACCGACAGAGACTAGGACACCCGCCTGCAGCGGCTCAGCAGAAGCTGCCTGCCCATGAATGGGGCTGCTTCAGCTCCCCCACGGTCGGCCGGCATCCAGATAGCCACCGTCCGAGACTAGGACGCCCTGCATGCAGCTCCCTGCAAGCTGCCTGCCTTTAATGGGGCTGCTTCAGCTCCCCCATGGTCGGCCGGCACCAGACAACCACCCACCGAGACTAGGACACACCTGCAGTTCCTTGGACACTGTCTGCCCCTTAGACAGGGCTGCTTCATCCCCCACAGTCGGCCGGAACCCAGACAGCCACCGACCGAGGGGCCAGGACACCCGCCTGCAGCTCCTTGGAAGCTGCCTGCCCTTGAATGGGGCTGCTTCAGCTCCCCCATGGTCGGTGGGCACCCAGACAGCCACCGACCGAGACTACGACACCGGCCTGCAGCCCTTTGGAAGCAGCCTACCCTTCAACGGGGCTGCTACAGCTCCCCCACTGTCGGCCAGCTTCATCTCCCCCACGGTCGGCCACCACCCAGACAGCCACCGACCAAGACTAGGACACCAGCCTGCAGCTCCTTGGAAACAGCCTGCCCTTGAATGGGGCTGCTTCAGCTCTCCCACAGTCGACCGGCACCCACACAGCCACCGACCGAGACTAGGACATCCACCTGCAGCTCCTTGGAAGCAGCCTGCCATTAAATGGGGCTGCTTCAGCTCCCCCACGGTCGGCCGGCACCAAGACAGCCACCGACCGAGACTAGGACACCCACCTGAAGCTCCTTGGAAGCTGCCTGCCCTTAAGCAGGCTGGCTGGCTTCCCCACGGTCGGCCCGGCACCCAGACAGCCACCGTCGGGGAGACTAGAGACACCGCATGCAGCTCCTTGGGAAGTTGCCTGCCTTGAATGGGGCTGTGTCAGGCTCCTCCCACAGTCGGCGGCATCCAGAAAGCCACTGACCGACAAAGTACACCATACAAGCTCCTTGGAAGCTGTCAGTCCTTTAACAGAGAGCTGTTTCAGCTCCCCACGATGCGGCCCGGCACCAAGACAGCCACCGCCCGACACTAGGACACCCAGCCACCTCCTTGGAAGCTGCCTGATCTTGAATGGGGCTATTTCAGCTTCCCCACGGTCGGCCGGCACCTAGACAGCCACGACTGAGACTAGGACACCGCCTGCAGCTCCCCGGAAGCTGCCTGCCCTTGAATGGGGCTGCTTCCAGCTCCCCAGTTGGCGGCATCCAGATAGCCACCGACCGAGAGGACACTGGACTGCAGCTCCCTGGAATCTGCCTGCCCGCCAGATGGGGCTGCTTCAGATCCCCTATGGTCAGCCAGCACCCAGACAGCCACCGACCGAGACTAGGATACCCGCCTGCAGCCCCTTGGAAGCTGCCTGCCCTTCAATGGGGCTGCTTCAACTACCCCACTGTCGGCCAGCTTCTACATCTCCCATGGTCAGCCACCACCCAGGCAGCCACTGACCAAGACTAGGACACCCGCCTGCAGCTCAGCAGGAAGCTGCCTGCCCATGAATGGGAGTAGCTGACTCCCCACAGTCGGCCCGGCGTCAGATCGCCACCGTCCGAGACTGGGGCCCGCATGCAGCTCCTGCAAGCTGCCCTTAATGGGGCTGCTTCAGCTCCCCATGATTGACCGGCACCCAGACAGCCACCCAACGAGACTAGGACACACCTGCAGTTCCTTGGACACTGTCTGCCCTTGAACGGGGCTGCTTCAGCTCCCCCACAGTCGGCCGGAACCCAGACAGCCACCGACCGAGAATAGGACACCCGCCTGCAGCTCCTTGGAAGCTGCCTGCCCTTGAATGGGGCTGCTTCAGCTCCCCCATGGTCGGTGGGCACCCAGACAGCCACCGACCGAGACTACGACACCGGCCTGCAGCCCTTTGGAAGCAGCCTACCCTTCAACGGGGCTGCTACAGCTCCCCCACTGTCGGCCAGCTTCATCTCCCCCACGGTCGGCCACCACCCAGACAGCCACCGACCAAGACTAGGACACCAGCCTGCAGCTCCGCAGAAACAGCCTGCCCTTAGATGGGGCTGCTTCCAGCTCTCCCACAGTCGACCGGCACCACACAGCCACCGACCGGACCGGACATCCACCTGCAGCTCCTTGGAAGCAGCCTGCCATTAAATGGGGCTGCTTCAGCTCCCCAGTCGGCCGGCACCAAGACAGCCACCAACCCGAGACTAGGACACCCACCTGAAGCTCCTTGAAGCGCCTGCCCTTAAGCAGGGCTATTTCAGCTTCCCCACGGTCAGCCGGCACCCAGACAGCCACGTCCGAGACTAGGACACCGCATGCAGCTCCTTGAGTTGCCTGCCTTGAATGAGGCTGTGTCAGCTCCTCCCCCCCGCATTCGGCGGCATCCAGAAAGCCACTGACCGACAAAAGTACACATGCAAGAGCCTTAGAAGCTGTCAGTCCTTTAACAGGGGCTGTTTCAGCTCCCCCACGGTCGGCCCGGCACCAGGAGCCACCGCCCGACACTGGGACACCCGCCTGAAGCTCGCTTGGAGCTGCCTGATCTTGAATAGGGCTATTTCAGCTTCCCCCGGTCGGCCGGCACCTAGACAGCCACCGACTGAGACTAGGACACCCGCCTGCAGCTCCTTGGAAGCTGCCTGCCCTTGAATGGGGCTGCTTCAGCTCCCCCACGGTTGGCCGGCATCCAGATAGCCACCGACCGAGACTAGGACACCCGCATGCAGCTCCCTGCAAGCTGCCTGCCTTTAATGGGGCTGCTTCAGCTCTCCCACGGTCGGCTGGCACCCAGACAGCCACCGACCGAGGCTACGACACCCGCCGGCAGCTCCTCGGAAGCTGCCTGCCCTTGACCGTGGCTGCTTCAGCTCCCCCGTGGTCGGCCGGCACCCAGACAGCCACCTACCGAGACTAGGTCACCCGCCTGCAGCTCCCTGGAAGCTGCCTGCCCTTCAACGAGGCTGCTTCAGCTCCCTCATGGTCGGCCGGTACCCAGACAGCCACCGACCGAGACTAGGACACCCACCTTTAGCTCTTTGGAAGCAACCTGACCTTGAACCGGGCTACTTCAGCTCCTCCACGGTCGGCCAGCACCCAGACAGCCACTGACCGAGACTACGACACCCGCCTGCAACTCTCTGGAAGCTACCTGCCCTTGAACGGGGCTGCTGCAGCTTCCCCAGGGTCGCCTGGCACTTGGGCAGCCACCAAACCGAGACTAGGACACTGGACTGCAGCTCCCTGGAATCTGCCTGCCCTTGAGATAGAATACTTTGAATCTATGGTCAGCCAGCACCCAGACAGCCACTGACTGAGACTAGGACACCTCTGCACCTCCTTGAAAGCTGCCTGCCCTTGAACAGGGCTGCTTCAGTTCCCCCCACGGTCGGCCGGCACCCAGACAGCCAGCCAGCAGAGACTAGGACCGCTCCTGCAACTCCTGGAGCTGCCTGCCCATGACAGGGGCTGCTTCAGGTCCCCCATGTTCAGCAGGCACACAGACAGCCAGCGACCGAGACTAGGACACCAGCCTGCAGCTCCCTGGAAGCTACCTGCCCTTGAACGGGGCTGCATCAGCTCCCCCACAGTTGGCCAGCACCCAGATAGCCACCGACTGAGAATAGGACACCCGCCTGCAGCTCCTTGGAAGCTGCCTGCCCTTGAACGGGGCTGCTTCAGCTCCCCCACGGTCGGCCGGCACCCAGACAGCCACCGACCTAGACTACGACACCAGCCTACAGCCTCTTGGAAGCTGCCTGCCCTTCAACGGGGATGCTACAGCTCCCCCACTGTCGGCCAGCTTCATCTTCCCCACGGTCGGCCACCACCCAGACAGCCACCGACCAAGACTAGGACAACAGCCTGCAGCTCCATGGAAGCAGCCTGCCCTTGAGCAGGCTGCTTCTGCTCTCCCAGCAGGACGGCACCCAGACCCAGCTAGCGACCGAGACTGGGACATCCGCCTGCAGCTCCTCGAAGCAGCCTGCCATTGAGCGGGTTCGCTGGCTCCCCACAGTCAGCCGGCACCCAGACAGCCACCGTCAGACTAGGACACCTGCATGCAGCTCCTTGAAGTTGCCTGCCTTGAATGGGCTGTGTCAGCTAGCACTGATCGGTCGGCACCCAGACAGCCACGGCCGACACAAGGACACTGGATGAAGCTCCTTCGGAAGCTGCCTGCCCACTTTCACAGGGCTGTTTCCAGCTCACCCACGGTCGGCCGGCAACAAGACAACCACCGTCAGACTGGGACACCCACTGAAGCTCTTGGAAGCTGCCTGCCCTTCAACAGGGCTGCTTCAGCTCCCCACGGTCGGCGGCACCGCGAGACAGCCACCGAGCCGACTAGGCCGCCAACATGCAGCTCCTGCAAGCTGCCTGCCTTTAATAGAGACTGTTTCAGCTCCCCACGTTCGACGGCACCAAAGACAGCCACCGACGGTTCGACACCCGCCTGTAGCTCCTCGGGAGCTGCCTGCCTTGAGCAGGGGGCTGCTTCCAGCTCTCCTCGGGGTAAGCCAGCACCCAGACAGAAGCCGGCAGAGAACTAGGACACCCGCCTGCAGCTGTGGCTTCCTGCCTGAGCAGGCTGCTTCAGCTCTCCACAGTGGCTCGAAACCCAGACAGTCACCCGAAAAGTCGACACCCGCCCGACAGCTCCTTGGAAGCTGCCTGCCCTTAACTAGGCTGCTTCAGCTCCCACGACCGGCGGCACCCAGACAGCCACCGCCCGAGACTAAGTCACCGCCACAGCTCCTGGAAGCTGCCTGCCCTTCAACGGGGCTGCTCCAGCTCCCCCACGGTCGGCCGGTACCCAGACAGCCACCAACCGAGACTAGGACACCCACCTGCAGCTCTTTGGAAGCTATCTGACCTTGAACGGGGCTACTTCAGCTCCCCCACGGTCGGCCAGCACTCAGACAGCCACCGACTGAGACTAGGACACCCTCCTGCACCTCCTTAGAAGCAGCCTGCCCTTGAATGGGGCTGCTTCAGCTCCCCCACGGTCGGCCGGCATCCAGGCAGCCACCCAACTAGACTAGGACACCCTCCTGCAGCTCCTTAGAGCGCCTGCCCATGAGCAGGCTGCTTCAGTTTCCCCCACGGTGGCGGCGCGAACCCAGCCACCCACTGGGGCCGGACACGCTCCTGCTGGCTCCCTGGGAAGCTGCCTGCCCTGAGCAGGGCTGCTTCCAGGTCCCCACGGTCAGGCCCCGGCACCCAGACAGCCAGCGGCCAAGACTAGAACACCCGCCTACAGCTCTCTGGAAGCTACCTGCCCTTGAACGAGGCTGCATCAGCTTCCCCACAGTTGGCCAGCACCCAGATAGCCACCGACCGAGAATAGGACACACGCCTGCAGCTCCTTGGAAGCTGCCTGCCCTTGAACGGGGCGACATCAGCTCCCCCACAGTTGGCCAGCACCCAGATAGCCACTGACCGAGACTATGACACCCGCCTGCAGCTCTCTGGATGCTGCCTGCCCTTGAATGGGGCTGCTGACGCTCCCCCACGGTTGGCCGGCACCCAGACAGCCACCAGCAAGACTAGGATACTGCATAGCAGCCCCATGGAAACTGCCTGCCCTTCAACAGGGCTGCTTCAACTCCACACTGTCGGCCAGCTTCATCTCCACTACGGTCAGCCAGCCCCAGAAAGCCACCCACGAGACTAGGACATCCACCTGCAGCTCCTTAGGAAGCTGCCCTTGAACAGGGCTGCTTCAGCTCCCCGCAGTCGGCGGCACCCAGACAGCCACTGACCGACACTGGGACACCCTCCTGCAGCTCCTGGAAGCTGCCTGCCGTAAGCAGGGCTGCTTCCAGGTCCCCACGGTCGGCGGCACCCAGACAGCCACCGACCCCGAGACTAGGACAACCGCCTGCAGCTCCCAGAGCTGCCTGCGCTTGAGCAGGGCTGCTTCACCTCCCCACAGGCGGCCGGCAACAGACATCCACTGACCGAGACTAAGACACCGGCCTGCAGCTCCTTGGAAGCTGCCTACCCTTCAACGGGGCTGCTTCAGCTACCCCACGGTCGGCCAGGAACTAGGCAGCCACCCACCGAGACCAGGACACCCTCCTGCAGCTCCTTGGAAGCTGTCTGCCCTTGAACGGGGCTGCTTCAGTTCTCCCAAGGTCGTCCGGCACCCAGACAGCCACCCACCAAGACTAGGACACGCTCCTGCAGCTCCGTGGAAGATGCCTGCCCTCGAACGGGGCTGCATCAGATCCCCCATAGTCGGCTGGCACCCAGACAGCCACCGACCCAGAATAGGACACCCGCCTGCAGTTCCATGGAAGCTTTCTGCCCTTGAACGGGGCTGCTTCAGCTCCCCCACGGTCGGCTGGCACCCAGACAGCCACCGACCGAACTCGACACCCCACCTGCAGCTGTTTGAAGCTACCAGCCCTTGAACTGTAAGCTGCTGCACGCTCCTCCACAGTGAGACGGCACCCAGACAGCCACCGACCAGAGACTAGGATACCCGCCTGCAGCCCCTTGGAAGCTGCCTTCCCTTAGCGGGCTGCTTCACAGCTCCCCACTGTCGGCCAGCTTCATCTCCCCCCACGGTCAGTTACCACCAAGACAGCCACCAACCAAGACTAGGACACCGCATGCCATGTCCTTGGAAGCTGCCTGCCTTTGAATGGGGCTGCTTCAGCTCTCACACGGTCGACCGGCACCCAGACTGCCAAAGACCGAGACTAGGACATCCACCTGCAGCTCCATGGAAGCTGCCTGCCCTTCAGCGGGGCTGCTTCCGCTCCCTCATGGTTGGCTGGCACCCAGACAGCCACTGACCGACATTAGGACACCCTCCTGCAGCTCCCTGGAAGCTGCCTGACCTTGAACGGGGCTACTTCAGCTCCTTCATGGTCGGCCGGCACCAGACAGGCACTGACCCGAGATTACGACACCGCCTGCAACTCCTGGAAGCTACCTGCCCTTGAACAGGGCTGCTTCAGCTTCCGCCTAGGCGCCCAGGCACCCAGACAGCCACCAATGGAGACTAGGCCACCGGACTGCAGCTCCCTGGAAGCTGCCTGCCCTTGAACGGGACTGCTTCGGCTCCCCCACGGTCGGCCAGCACCCAGACAGCCACCGACCGAGACTAGGAAACCCTCCTGCACCTCCTTAGAAGCAGCCTGCCCTTGAACGGGGCTGCTTCAGCTCCCACACGGTCGGCCAGCATCCAGACAGCCACCCACCAAGACTAGGACACCCTCCTGCAGCTCCTTGGAAGCTGCCTGTCCTTCAACGGGGTGCTTCAACTCCCCCACTGTCGGCCAGCTTCATCTCCCCCACGGTCAGCCAGCACCCAGAAAGCCACCCACCGAGACTAGGACATCCGCCTGCAGCTCCCTGGAAGCTGCCTGCACTTGAACAGGGCTGCTTCAGGTCCCCCACGGTCGGCCGGCACCCAGACAGCCAGCGACTGAGACTAGGACACCAGCCTGCAGCTCCCTGGAAGCTGCCTGCCCTTGAATGGGGCTGCATCAGCTACCCCACAGACAGCCGGCCGGAACCCAGACAGCCACCGACCGAGAATAGGACACCCGCCTGCAGCTCCATGGAAGCTGCCTGCCCTTAAACGGGGCTGCTTCACCTCCCCCAAGGTAGGCCGGCACCCAGACAGCCACCGACCGAGACTACGACACCCGCCTGCAGCACTTTCGAAGCTGCCTGCCCTTGAACTGTGCTGCTTATGCTCCCCCACGGTCGGCTGGCACCCAGACAGCCACCGACCGAGACTAGGATACCCGACTGCAGCCCCTTGGAAGCTGCCTGCCCTTCAATGGGGCTGCTTCAGCTCCCCCACTGTCGGCCAGCTTCATCTCCCCCACGGTCAGCCACCACCCAGACAGCCACCGACCAAGACTTGGACACCCACCTGCAGCTCCTTGGAAGCTGTCTGCCCATGACTGGGGCTGCTTCAGCTCTCTCACGGTCAACCGGCACCCAGACAGCCACCGACCGAGACTAGGACATCCGCCTGCAGCTCGCCCAGAGCTGCCTGCCTCCAGGCTGCTTCAGCTCCTCCCATGGTCATCCGGCACAGACATCCACTGGCCGAACTAGGACACCGCCTGCAGCTCCCCGGAAGCTGCCTGCCCTTGAACGGGGCAGCTTCATCTCCCCACAGTCGGCCGGCACCCAGACAGCCACCGACCGAGAATAGGACACCCGCCTGCAGCTCCTTGGAAGATGCCTGCCTTTGAACGGGGCTACTTACACTCCCCCACGGTCGGCCGGCACCCAGACAGCCACCGACCGAGACTAGGATTCCCGCCTGCAGCCCCTTGGAAGCTGCCTGCCCTTCAACGGCGCTGCATCAGCTCCCCCACAGTTGGCCGGCACCCAGATAGCCACCGACCGAGAATAGGACATACGCCTGCAGCTCCATGGAGAGGTGCCTGTCCTTGATCGGGGCTGCTTCAGCACCCCCATTGTCAGCTGGCACCCAGACAGCCACCGACCGAGACTAGGATACCCGCCTGCAGCCCCTTGGAAGCTGCCTGCCCTTCAAAGGGGCTGCTTCAGCTCCCCCACTGTCGGCCAGCTTCATCTCCCCCACGGTCGGCCACCACCCAGACAGCACCAACCAAAACTAGGACACCAGCCTGGAGCTCCTTGGAGCAGCCTGCCCACAGGCAGGGCTGCTTCCCGGCTCTCCCACAGTGCGACCGGCACCCAGACGGCACCGAGCCAGAGACTAGGACATCCGCCTGCAGCTCCTTGGAAGCAGCCTGCCATTGAACGGGGCTGCTTCAGCTCCCCCACGGTCGGCCGGCACCAAGACAGCCACCGACCGAGACTAGGACACCCGCCTGAAGATCCTCGGAGTTAGTGTGCCCTTGAACGGGGCTATTTCAGCTTCCCCACGGTCGGCCGGCACCCAGACAGCCACCGACCGTGACTTGGATACCCGCATGCAGCTCCTTGGAAGTTGCCTGCCTTGAATGGGGCTGTGTCAGCTCCCCCACGGTCGGCCGGCACCCAGACAGCCACTGACCGACACTAGGACAACCGCCTGAAGCTCCTTGGAAGCTGTCTGCCCTTTCACAGGGCTGTTTCAGCTCCCCCACGGTAAGCGGGCACCAAGACAGCCACCGACCGAGACTAGGACACCTGCCTGAAGCTCCTTGGAAGCTGCCTGCCCTTGAACGGGGCTATTTCAGCTTCCCCATGGTCGGCCGGCACCTAGACAGCCTCCGACAGAGACTAGCACAACCGCCTGCAGCTCCTTGGAAGCTGCCTGCCCTTGTACGGGGCTGCTTCAGCTCCCCCACGGTCGGCCGGCATCCAGAGAGCCACTGACCGAGACTAGGACTCCCGCATGCAGCTCCCTGCAAGCTGCAATGCCTTTAATGGGGCTGCTTCAGCTCCCCCATGGTCGACCGGCACCCAGACAGCCACCCACTGAGACTAGGACACACACCTGCAGTTCCTTGGACGCTGTCTGCCCTTGAACGGGGCTGCATCAGCTCCCCCACAGTCGGCCGGAACCCAGACAGCTACCGAACGAGAAAAGGACACCCGCCTGTAGCTCCTTGGAAGCTGCCTGCCCTTGAGCAGGGCTGCTTCAGCTCTCCCACGAGTCGACGGCACCCACAGCCACCGGCCGAGACTAGGACATCCACCTGCAGCTCCTTGGAAGCAGCCTGCCATTAAGCGGGGCTGCTTCAGCTCCCCGCGATCGGCCCGGCACCAAGACAGCCACCGACCGAGACTAGAACACCGCCTGAGCTCCTTGGGAAGCTGCCTGACCTGAACCGGGCTACTTCAGCTCCTCCACGGACGGCCGGCACCCAGACAGCCACCGACCAAGACTACGACACCCGAGATGCAGCTCCTTGGAAGTTGACTGCCTTGAATGGGGCTGTGTCAGCTCCCCCACGGTCGGCCGGCACCCAGAAAGCCACTGACCGACACTAGTACACCCGCCTGAAGCTCCTTGGAAGCTGTCTGTGCTTTCACAGGGCTGTTTCAGCTCCCCCACGGTCGGCCGGCACCAAGACAGCCACCGCCTGAGACTAGGACACCCGCCTGAAGCTCCTTGGAAGCTGCCTGATCTTGAATAGGGCTATTTCAGCTTCCCCATGGTCGGCCGGCACCTAGACAGCCACCGACTGAGACTAGGACACCCGCCTGCAGCTCCTTGGAAGCTGCCTGCCCTTGAACGGGGCTGCTTCAGCTCCCACATGGTCCCCCGGCATCCAGACAGCCACTGACCAAGACTAGGACACCCGCATGCAGCTCCCTGCAAGCTGCCTGCCTTTAATGGGGCTACTTCAGCTCTCACATGGTCGGCTGTCACCCAGACAGCCACCGACCTAGACTACGACACCCGCCGGCAGCTCATTGCAAGGTGCCTGCCCTTGAACGTGGCTGCTTCAGCTCCCCTGTGGTCGGCCGGCACCCAGACAGCCACCTACCGAGACTAGGTCACCCGCCTGCAGCTCCCTGGAATCTGTCTGCCCTTCATCAGGGCTGCTTCAGCTCCCCCACGGTCGGCCGGTACGCAGACAGCCACCGAACGAGACTAGGACACCCACCTTTAGCTCTTTGGAAGCAATCTGACCTTGAACGGGGCTGCTTCAGCTCCCCCACAGTCGGCCGGCACCCAGACAGCCACAGACCGAGACTACGACACCCGCCTGCAGCTCCTTGGAAGATACCTGCCTTTGAACGAGGCTGCTTCCACTCCCCCACGGTCGGCCGGCACCCAGACAGCCACCGACCGAGACTAGGATACCCGCCTGCAGCCCCTTGGAAGCTGCCTGCCCTTCAACGGCACTCCATTAGCTCCCCCACAGTTGGCCGGCACCCAGATAGCCACCAACCGAGAATAGGACACACGCCTGCAGCTCCATGGAAGCTGCCTGCCCTTGATCGGGGCTGCTTCAGCACCCCCATTGTCAGCTGGCACCCAGACAGCCACCGACCGAGACTAGGATACCCGCCTGCAGCCCCTTGGAAGCTGCCTACCCTTCAAAGGGGCTGCTTCAGCTCCCCCACTGTCGGCCAGCTTCATCTCCCCACGGTCGGCCACCACCCAGACAGCCACCAAACAAAACTAGGACACCAGCCTGGAGCTCCTTGGAAGCAGCCTGCCCTTGAACGGGGCTGCTTCAGCTCTCCCACAGTCGACCGGCACCCAGACAGCACCGACAGAGACAAGGACATCCGCCTGCAGCTCCTTGGAAGCAGCCTGCCATTGAACGGGGCTGCTTCAGCTCCCCCACGGTCGGCCGGCTCCAGAGACCACCGACCCAGGACTAGGACACCGCCTGAAGATCCTCTGAAGCTGTGTGCCCTTGAGCGGGGCTATTTCAGCTTCCCCACGGTCAGCCGGCACCCAGACAGCCACCGACCGCGACTAGGATACCCGCATGCAGCTCCTTGGAAGTTGCCTGCCTTGAATGGGGCTGTGTCAGCTCCCCCACGGTCGGCCGGCACCCAGACAGCCACTGACCGACACTAGGACAACCACCTGAAGCTCCTTGGAAGCTGTCTGCCCTTTCACAGGGCTCTTTCAGCTCCCCCACGGTCGACGGGCACCAAGACAGCCACCGACCGAGACTAGGACACCCGCCTGAAGCTCCTTGTAAGCTGCCTGCCCTTGAACGGGGCTATTTCAGCTTCCCCACGGTCGGCCGGCACCTAGACAGCCTCCGACAGAGACTAGGACAACCGCCTGCAGCTCCTTGGAAGCTGCCTGCCCTTATGCGGGGCTGCTTCAGCTCCCCCACGGTCGGCCGGCATCCAGAGAGCCACGGACCGAGACTAGGACGCCCGCATGCAGCTCCCTGCAAGCTGCCTGCCTTTAATGGGGCTGCTTCAGCTCCCCCATGGTCGGCTGGCACCCAGACAGCCACCCACCGAGACTAGGACACACACCTGCAGTTCCTTGGACGCTGTCTGCCCTTGAACGGGGCTGCATCAGCTCCCCCACAGTCGGCCGGAACCCAGACAGCTACGACGAGAATAGGACACCCGCCTGTAGCTCCTTGGAAGCTGCCTGCCCTTGAACGGGGCTGCTTCAGCTCTCCCACAGTCGACCGGCACCCACACAGCCACTGACCGAGACTAGGACATCCACCTGCAGCTCCTTGGAAGCAGCCTGCCATTAAACGGGGCTGCTTCAGCTCCCCCACGGTCGGCCGGCACCAAGACAGCCACCGAACGAGACTAGGACACCTACCTTTAGCTCTTTGGAAGCAACCTGACCTTGAACGGGGCTACTTCAGCTCCTCCACTGTCGGCCGGCACCCAGACAGCCACAGACCAAGACTACGACACCCGCATGCAGCTCCTTGGAAGTTGACTGCATTGAATGGGGCTGTGTCAGCTCCCCCACGGTCGGCCGGCACCCAGAAAGTCACTGACCGACACTAGTACACCCGCCTGAAGCTCCTTGAAAGCTGTCTGCCCCTTCACAGGGCTGTTTCAGCTCTCCCACGGTCGGCCGGCACCAAGACAGCCACCGCCCGAGACTAGGACACCCGCCTGAAGCTCCTTGGAAGCTGCCTGATCTTGAATGGGGCTATTTCAGCTTCCCCACGGTCGGCCGGCACCTAGACAGCCACCGACTGAGACTAGGACACCCGCCTGCAGCTCCTTGGAAGCTGCCTGCCCTTGAACGGGGCTGCTTCAGCTCCCCCACGGTCCCCCGGCATCTAGACAGCCACTGACCGAGACTACGACACCCGCCGGCAACTCCCTGGAAGCTACCTGCCCTTGAACAGGGCTGCTGCAGCTCCCTCATGGTCGCCTGGCACCCAGACAGCCACCGACCGAGACTAGGACACTGGACTGCAGCTCCCTGGAAGCTGCCTGCCCTTGAATGGGGCTACTTCAGCTCCCCCATGGTCAGCCAGCACCCAGACAGCCACCGACAGAGACTAGGACACCCTCCTACACCTCCTTGGAAGTTGCCTGCCCTTGAAAGGGACTGCTTCAGTTCCCCCACTGTCGGCCGGCAACCAGACAGCCACCCACTGAGACTAGGACACGCTCCTGCAGCTCCCTGGAAGCTGCCTGCCCTTGAACGGGGCAGCTTCAGGTCCCCCACGGTATCCGGCAGCCAGACAGCCAGCGACCGAGACTAGGACACCCGCCTGCAGATCCCTGGAAGTTACCTGCCCTTGAACGGGGCTGCATCAGCTCCCCCACAGTTGGCCAGCACCCAGATAGCCACCGACCGAGAATAGGACACACGCCTGCTGCTCCATGGAAGCTACCTGCCCTTGAACGGGGCTGCTTCCGCGCCCCCACGGTCAGCCGGCACCCAGACAGCCACCGACCGAGACTACGACACCTGCCTGCAGCTCTTTGGAGGCTGTCTGCCCTTGAACGGGGCTGCTTATGCTCCCCCATGGTCGGCCGGCACCCAGACAGCCACCGACCAAGAATAGGATACCCGCCTGCAGTCCCCTGGAAGCTGCCTGCCCTTCAACGGTTCAGCTTCAGCTACCCCACTGTCAGCCAGCTTCATCTCCCCCACGGTCAGCCAGCAGCCAGACAGCCACCGACCAAGACTAGGACACCCGCCTGCAGCTCCTTGGGAAGCTGCCTGAGCTTGAATGGGGCTGCTTCAGCTCTCCCACGGTCGACCGGCAAGCAGACAGCCACCGACCGAGACTAGGACATCCGCCTGCAGCTCCATGGAAGCTGCCTGCTCTTGAACGGGGCTGCATCAGCTCCCCCACAGTCGGCCGGCACCCAGACAGCCACTGACCGACACTAGGACACCCGCCTGCAGCTCCCGGGCTGCCTGCCCTTGAACGGGGCTGCTTCAGCTCCCCCACAGTCGGCTGGTACCCAGACAGCCACCGACCGAGAATAGGACACCCGCCTGCAGATCCTTGGAAGCTGCCTACCCTTGAGCGGTGCTGCTTCCGCTCCCCCACGGTCGGCCGGCAGCCAGACAGCCACCGACCGAGACTAGGACACCCTCCTGCAGCTCTCTGGAAGCTGCCTGCCCTTAACGGGGGCTGCTACAGCTCCCCCACGGTCGGCCGGCACCCAGACAGCCACCGACCGAGACTACGACACCCGCATGCAGCTCCTTGGAAGCTGCCTGCCCTTCAACGGGGCTGCTTCAGCTCCCCCCACTGTCGGTCAGCTTCATCATCCCCACGGTCAGCCACCACCCAGACAGACACCGACCAAGACTAGGACACCGGCCTGCAGCTCCTTGGAAGCTGTCTGCCCTTGAATGGGGCTGCTTCAGCTCTCCCAAGGTCGACCGGCAACCAGACAGCCACCGACCAAGATGAGGATATCCGCCTGCAGCTCCTTGGAAGCTGTCTGCCCTTGAACGGGGCATCTTCAGCTCCCCCACGGTAGGCCAGCACCCAGACAGCCACCAAGCGAGACTAGGACACCCGCATGCAGCTCCTTGGAAGCTGCCTGCCTTGAACGGGGCTGCTTCAGCTCCCCCACGGACAGCCAGCAAACAGACAGACACTGACCGACACTAGGACACCCTCCTGCAGCTCCCTGGAAGCTGCCTGCCCTTGAACGGGACTGCTTCAGCTCCCCCCACAGTCGGCCGGTAACCAGACAGTCACCGACCGAGAATAGGACACGCTCCTGCAGCTCCTTGGAAGCTGCCTGCCCTTGAACGGGGCTGCTTCAGCTCCCCCACGGTCGGCCGGCACCGAGACAGCCACCGACCGAGACTACGACACCGGCCTGCAGCCCCTTGGAAGCTGCCTACCCTTCAACGAGGCTGCTACAGCTCCCCCACCATCGGCCAGCTTCATCTTCCCCACGGTCGGCCACCACCCAGACAGCCACCGACCAAGACTAGGACAACAGCCTGCAGCTCCTTGGAAGCAGCCTGCCATTGAACGGGGCTGCTTCAGCTCCCCCACGGTCGGCCGGCACCCAGACAGCCACCGTCCGAGACTAGGACACCCGCATGCTGCTCCTTGGAAGTTGCCTGCCTTGAATGGGGCTCTGTCAGCTCCCTCACAGTCGGCCGGCACCCAGACAGCCACTGACCGACACTAGGACACCCAGATGAAGCTCCTTGGAAGCTGCCTGCCCTTGAAAGGGACTGCTTCAGTTCCCCCACGGTCGGCCGGCAACCAGACAGCCACCCACCGAGACTAGGACATGCTCCTGCAGCTCCCTGGAAGCTGCCTGCCCTTGAACAGGGCTGCTTCAGGTCCCCCACGGTCGGCCGGCATCCAGACAGCCAGCGACTGAGACTAGGACACCCGCCTGCAGATCCCTGGAAGTTACCTGCCCTTGAACAGGGCTGCATCAGCTCCCCCACAGTTGGCCAGCACCCAGATAGCCACCGACTGAGAATAGGACACACGCCTGCTGCTCCATGGAAGCTACCTGCCCTTGAACGGGGCTGCTTCCGTGCCCCCACGGTCTGCTGGCACCCAGACAGCCACTGACCGAGACTACGACACCTGCCTGCAGCTCTTTGGAGGCTGCCTGCCCTTGAACGGGGCTGCTTATGCTCCCCCACGGTCGGCTGGCACCCAGACAGCCACCGACCAAGACTAGGATACCCGCCTGCAGTCCCCTGGAAGCTGCCTGCCCTTCAACGGTTCAGCTTCAGCTACCCCACTGTCAGCCAGCTTCATCTCCCCCACGGTCAGCCAGCAGCCAGACAGCCACCGACCAAGACTAGGACACCCACCTGCAGCTCCCTGGAAGCTGCCTGACAGGCTTGAATGGGGCTGCTTCCAGCTCTCCCGCGGTTGACCGGCAAGCAGACAGCCACCCGACCGAGACTAGGACATCGCCTGCAGCTCCATGGAAGCTGCCCTGCTGAGCGAGGGCTGCATCAGCTCCCCACAGTCGGCCGGCACCCAGACAGCCACTGGCCGACACTAGGACACCCGCCTGTAGCTCCCCGGGAGCTGCCTGCCCTTGAACGGGGCTGCTTCAGCTCCCCTACAGTCGGCTGGTACCCAGACAGCCACCGACCGAGAATAGGACACCCGCCTGCAGATCCTTGGAAGCTGCCTACCCTTGAGCGGTGCTGCTTATGCTCCCCCATGGTCGGCCGGCACCCTGACAGCCACCGACCGAGACTAGGACACCCTCCTGCAGATCCTTGGAAGCTGCCTGCCCTCAAACGGGGCTGCTTCAGCTCCCCCATGGTCGGCCGGCACCCAGACAGCCACCGACCGAGACTATGACACCCGCATGCAGCTCCTTGGAAGCTGCCTGCCCTTCAACGGGGCTGCTTCAGCTCCCCCACTGTCGGTCAGCTTCATCATCCCCACGGTCAGCCACCACCCAGACAGACACCGACCAAGACTGGGACACCGGCCTGCAGCTCCTTGGAAGCTGTCTGCCCCTTGGACTGGGGCTGCTTCAGCTCTCCCAAGGTCGACCGGCAACCAGACAGCCACCGACCAAGATGAGGATATCCGCCTGCAGCTCCTTGGAAGCTGTCTGCCCTTGAGCGGGGCATCTTCAGCTCCCCACGTGAGGCCAGCACCCAGACAGCCACCAAGCGAGACAGGACACCGCATGCAGCTCGTGGAAGCTGCCTGCCCTAAAGGAGCTGCTTCAGCTCTCCCCAGCGGACAGCCAGCAAACAGACAGACACTGACCGACACTAGGACACCCTCCTGCAGCTCCCTGGAAGCTGCCTGCCCTTGAACGGGACTGCTTCAGCTCCCCCACAGTCGGCCGGCAACCAGACAGTCACCGACCGAGAATAGGACACACGCCTGCAGCTCCTTGGAAGCTGCCTGCCCTTGAACGGGGCTGCTTCAGCTCCCCCACGGTCGGCCGGCACCCAGACAGCCACCGACCTAGACTCCGACACTGGCCTGCAGCCGCTTGGAAGCAGCCCACCCTTCAACGGGGCTGCTACAGCTCCCCCACTGTCGGCCAGCTTCATCTTCCCCACGGTCGGCCACCACCCAGACAGCCACCGCACAAGACTAGGACAACAGCCTGCAGCTCCTTGGAAGCAGCCTGCCATTGAGCCAGGGCTGCCAGCTCCCCACGGTCGGCCGGCACCCAGACAGCCACCTTCCGAGACTAGGACACCCGCATGCAGCTCCTTGGAAGTTGCCTGCCTTGAATGGGGCTCTGTCAGCTCCCTCACAGTCGGCCGGCACCCAGACAGCCACTGACCGACACTAGGACACCCGGATGAAGCTCTTGGAAGCTGCCAGCCCTTTCACAGGGCTGTTTCAGCTCCCCCACGGTCGGCCGGCAGCAAGACAGCCACCCACCGAGACTAGGACCACCCACCTGAAGCTCCTTGGGCGACCTGCCCTTGAGACAGGGCTGTTTCAGCTCCCAGCAGTCGGCGGTACCTGAACAACCACCGACTGAGACTAGAACACCATGCAGCTCCTTGGAAGCTGCCTGCCCTTGAACGGGGCTGCTTCAGCTCCCCCACTGTCGGCCGGCACCCAGACAGCCACCGACCGAGACTAGGACGCCAGCATGCAGCTCCCTATAAGCTGCCTGCCTTTAATGGGGCTGTTTCAGCTCCCCCACGTTCGGCCGGCACCGAGACAGCCACCGACTGAGACTACGACACCCGCCTGCAGCTCCTTGGGAGCTGCCTACCTTGAACGGGGCTGCTTCAGCTCTCCCACAGTCGGCGGCACCCAGACGAAACCGACGAGACTAGGACACCCGACTGCAGCTCCTTGAAGCTGCCTGCCCTGGATGGGCTGCTTCAGCTCTCCGAGTCGGCTGGAACCCAGATAGTCACCGACCGGAGACTACTACACCCGGCAGCTCCTTGGGAGCTGCCTACCTTGAACGAGGCTGCTTCAGCTCTCCCACGGTCGGCCGGCACCCAGACAGAAACCGACCGAGACTAGGACACCCGCCTGCAGCTCCTTGAAGCTGCCTGCCCTGAACGGGGCTGCTTCAGCTCTCCCACGGTCGGCTGGAACCCAGATAGTCACCGACCGAGACTACGACACCCGCCGGCAGCTCCTTGGGAGCTGCCTGCCTTGAACGGGGCTGATTCAGCTCTCCCACGGTCGGCCGGCACCCAGACAGAAACCGACCGAGACTAGGACACCCGCCTGCAGCTTCTTGAAGCTGCCTGCCCTGAACGGGGCTGCTTCAGCTCTCCCACGGTCGGCTGGAACCCAGATAGTCACCGACTGAGACTACGACACTCACCGGCAGCTCCTAGGAAGCTGCCAGCCCTTGAACGGGCTGCTTCAGCTCCCACGCGGTCAGCCGGCACCCAGACAGCCACCGACCGAGGCTAGGTCACCCATCTGCAGCTCCCTGGAAGCTGTCTGCCCTTCAACGAGGCTGCTCCAGCTCCCACACGGTTGGCCGGTACCCAGACAGCCACCAACCGAGACTAAGACACCCACCTGCAGCTCTTTGGAAGCTACCTGACCTTGAACGGGGCTATGTCAGCTCCTCCATGATTGGCCGGCACCCAGACAGCCACTGTCGAGACTACGACACCCGCCTGCAACTACCTGGAAGCTACCTGCCCTTGAACGGGGCTGCTTCAGCTCCCCCACGGTCGCCCGGCACCCAGACAGCCACCGACCGAGACTTGGACACCGGACTGCAACTCTCTGGAAGCTGCCTGCCCTTGAATGGGGCTGCTTCAGCTCCCATACGGTCGGCCAGCACCCAGACAGCCACCAACTGAGACTAGGACACCCTCCTGCACCTCCTTGGAAGCAGCCTGCCTTTGAATGGGGCTGCTTCAGCGCCCCCACGGTTGGCCGGCATTCAGGCAGCCACCCACCGAGACTAGGACACCCTCCTGCAGCTCCTTGGAAGCTACCTGCCCTTGAACGGGGCTGCTTCAGTTCCCCCACGGTCGGCCGGCACCCAGACAGCCACCCACCGAGACTAAGACACGCTCCTGCAGCTCCCTGGAAGCTGCCTGCCCCTGAACGGGGCTGCTTCAGGTCCCCCACGGTCGGCCGGCACCCAGACAACCAGCGACCGAGACTAGAACACCCGCCTACAGCTCCCTGGAAGCTACCTGCCCTTGAACGGGGCTGCATCAGCTCCCTCACAGTTGGCCAGCACCCAGATAGCCACCGACCGAGAATAGGACACACGCCTGCAGCTCCTTGGAAGCTGCCTGCCCTTGAACGGGGCTGCTTCAGCTCCCCCAAGGTCGGCCGGCACCCGGACAGCCACCGAACGAGACTACGACACCCGCCTACAGCTCTTTGGATGCTGCCTGCCCTTGAATGGGGCTGCTTACGCTCCCCCACCATCGGCCGGCACCCAGACAGCCACCGACCAAGACTAGGATACCCGCCTGCAGCCCCTACAGGCTGCTTGCCCTTCAACGGGGCTGCTTCAACTCCCCCACTGTCGGCCAGCTTCATCTCCCCCACGGTCAGCCAGCACCCAGACAGCCACCCACCGAGACTAGGACATCCGCCTGCAGCTCCTTGGAAGCTGCCTGCCCTTGAACGGCGCTGCTTCAGCTCCCCCACGGTCGGCCGGCACCCAGACAGCCACTGACCGACACTAGGATACCCTCCTACAGCTCCCTGGAAGCTGCCTGCCATTAAACGGGGCTGCTTCAGCTCCCCCACGGGTCGTCGGCACCCAGACAGCCACCGACCGAGACTAGGACAACCGCCTGCAGCTCCCCGGAAGCTGACTGCCCTTGAACGGGGCTGCTTCAGCTCCCCCACAGTCGGCCGGCACCCAGACAGCCACTGACCGAGACTAAGACACTGGCCTGCAGCTCCTTGGAAGCTGCCTACCCTTCAACGGGGCTGCTCCAGCTACCCCACGGTCGGCCAGTATCTAGGCATCCACCCACCGAGACTTGGACACCCTCCTGCAGCTCCTTGGAGGCTGTCTGCCCTTGAACGGGGCTGCTTCAGTTCCCCCAAGGTCGGCCAGCACCCAGACAGCCACCCACCGTAGGCTGCTGGTTAACTAGGATCTGCAGCTTATCCAGTAGGTAGGGAAATGGGCAGACTGGGTGGGCCAAGCGGTCCTTATCTGCCGTCAAAAGTCAAATTCAAATTCTATGTTTCACAAAGACCAGGACACGCTCCTGCAGGTCCCTGGTAGCTGCCTGCCAATGAACGGGGCTGCTTCAGGTCCCCCACGGTCGGCCGGCACCCAGACAGCCAGCGACCGAGACTAGGACACCCGCCTGCAGCTCCCTGGAAGCTGACTGCCCTCGAACGGGGCTGCATCAGATCCCCCATAGTCGGCCGGCACCCAGACAGCCACCGGCCCAGAATAGGACACCCGTCTGCAGTTCCATGGAAACTTTCTGCCCATGAGCGGGGCGGCTTCAGCTCCCCCACGGTCGGCTGGCACCCAGACAGCCACTGACCTAGACTACGACACCCGCCTGCAGCTGTTTGGAAGCTGCCTGCCCTCGAATGGGTGGCTTACGCTCTCCCACAGTTGGCCGGCACCCAGACAGACACTGACCGAGACTAGGATACCCGCCTGCAGCCCCTTGGAAGCTGCCTTCCCTTCAATGGGGCTGCTTCAGCTCCCCCACTGTCGGCCAGCTTCATCTCCCCCACGGTCAGTTACCACCAAGACAGCCACCAACCAAGACTAGGACACCCGCCTGCATGTCCTTGGAAGCTGCCTGCCTTTGAATGGGGCTGCTTCAGCTCTCAGACGGTCAACCGGCAACCAGACAGCCAAAGACCGAGACTAGGACATCCGCCTGCAGCTCCTTGGAAGCTGCCTGCCCTTGAGCGGGGCTGCTTCAGCTCCCCCACGGTTGGCCGGCACCCAGACAGCCACTGACTGACACTAGGACACCCTCCTGCAGCTCCCTGGAAGCTGCCTGCCCTTCAACGGGGCTGCTTTAGTTCCCCCACGGTCGGCCGGCACCCAGACAGCCACCCACCGAGACTAGGACACGCTCCTGCAGCTCCCTGGAAGCTGACTGCACTTGAACGGGGCTGCTTCAGGTCCCCCACGGTCGGCCGGCACCCAGACAGCCACCGACCGAGACTAGGACATCCGCCTGCAGCTCCATGGAAGCAGCATGCCCTTGAAAGCGGCTGCTTCAGCTCCCCCACGGTCGGCCAGCACCCAGGCAGCCACCGACCGAGACTAGGACACCCGCATGCAGCTGCTTGGAAGCTGCCTGCCTTGAATGGGGATGCTTCAGCTCCCACACGGTCGGCCGGCACCCAGACAGCCACTGACCGACACTAGGACAGCCGCCTTAAGCTCCTTTCAAACTGTCTGCCCTTGAACGAGGCTGCTTCAGCTTCCCCACAGATGGTCGGCACCTAGACAGCCACCGACTGAAACTAGGATACCCGCCTGCAGCTCTTTGGAAGCTGCCTGCCCTTGAACGGGGCTGCTTCAGCTCCCCCACGTTCGGTCGTCACCCAGCCACTGACTGATACTAGGACACCCGCCTACAGCTCCTCGGAAGCTCCCTGCCCTTGAACGGGGCTGCTTCAACTCCCCCACGGTCGGCTGGCACCCAGACAGCCAATGACCAAGACTAGGTCACCCATCTGCAGCTCCTTGGAAGCTGCCTGCCCTTTAACGGGGCTGCTTCAGCTCTCCCACGGTTGGCCAGCACCCAGACAGCCACCGACCGAGACTATGACACCCTCCTGCAGCTCCTTGGAAGGTACAGCAACGGCTCTTCCAGCAAACCCGCTCTGATTGACAAGGACTTTTCCCCTGCTTTGCCACCTGCTTTGTCACTTTTTACAAATAGATTTTAGATAGAACTATGCACATTTCAAGTGTGTAATAGGAGGTTTTCAACTGTATTAGCTGCATTGTAATTTCTACTAGTTATTTAAAGTGCTCACAGTTCTTCTGTTTCCTGCTCTTTATGCACCCCACCATCCATGCACTCTACCTTGGCTACAAAAAGTCAAACTTTCCATTGTCCTGCTAAGCTGCTCACACTAAAGCTATCCTACCTCCATGCTATTTAAACCCTGCCATTTCTTCTTCTCTCTAGCTGCCTACCCATGAACGGGGCAGCTTCAGCTCCCGCACGGTCGGCCGGCACCCAGACAGCCACCGACCGAGACTAGGACACCCGCCTGCAGCTCTTTGGAAGCTGCCTGTCCTTGAACGGGGCTGCTACAGCTCCCCCACGGTCGGCCGCCACCCAAACAGCCACCGACTGAGATTAGGACACCCGCCTGCAGCAGCTCGGAAGATGCCTGCCCTTGAACGGGGCTGCTTCAGCTCCCATACGGTCGGTCGGCATCCAGACAGCCACCGACCATGACTAGGACACCCGCCTGCAGCTCCTTGGAAGCTGCCTGCCCTTGAAAGGGGCTGCTTCAGCTCCCCCATGGTAGGCCAGCACCCAGACAGCCACCGACAGAGACTAGGACACCCGCCTGCAGCTCCTTGGAAGCTGTCTGCCCTTGAACGGGGCTGATTCAGCTCCCCCACGGTCGGCTGGCATCCAGGCAGCCACCCAGCGAGACTAGGACACCCTCCTGCAGCTCCTTGGAAGCTGCCTGTCCTTCTTGAGGCTGCTTCAGTTCCCCATGGTCGACCCGGCACCCAGACAGCCACCCACCGGAGTCAGGACACGCCTCCTGCAGCTCCTGGAAGCTGCCTGCACTTGAACGGGACTGCTTCAGGTACCCACGGTCGGCCGGCACCCAGACAGCCACCGACCGAGACTAGGAAACCCACCTGCAGCTCCCTGGAAGCTGCCTGCCCTTGAACGGGGCTGCATCAGCTACCCCACAGTCAGCCGGCACCCAGACAGCCACCCACCGAGAATAGGACACCCGCCTGCAGCCCCATGGAAGCTGCCTGCCTTTAAACAGGGCTGCTTCAGCTCCCACATGGTTGGCCGGCACCCAGACAACCACCGACCGAGACTACGACACCCGCCTGCAGCTCTTTCGAAGCTGCCTGCCCTTGAACGGTGCTGCTTATGCTCCCCCAAGGTCAGCCGGCACCCAGACAGTCACTGACCGAGACTAGGATACCCACCTGAAGCCCCTTGGAAGCTGCCTGCCCTTCAATGGGGCTGCTTCAGCTCCCCCACTGTCGGCCAGCTTCATCTCCCCCACGGTCAGCCACCACCCAGACAGCCACTGACCAAGACTAGGGCACCCACCTGCAGCTCCTTGGAAGCTGCCTGCCCTTGACTGGGGCTGCTTCAGCTCTCTCATGGTTGACCGGCACTCAGACAGCCACCGACCGAGACTAGGACATCAGCCTGCAGCTCCTTGGAAGCTGCCTGCCCTTGAACGGGGCTGCTTCAGCTCCCCCAAGGTCAGCTGGAACCCAGATAGCCACTGACTGACACTAGGACACCCTCCTGCAGCTTCCTGGAAGCTGCCTGCCCTTCAACGGGGCTGCTTCAGCTCCCCCATGGTTGTCCGGCACCCAGACAGCCACCGACCGAGACCAGGACACCCGCCTGCAGCTCCCCGGAAGCTGCCTGCCTTTGAACGGGGCTGCTTCAGTTCACCCACAGTCGGCCGGCACCCAGACAGCCACCGACCGAGACTTGGACACCCGCCTGCAGCTCCTTAGAAGATGCCTGTCTTTGAACAGGGCTGCTTACGCTCCCCCACGGTCGGCCGGCACACAGACAGCCACCGACTGAGACTAGGATACCCGCCTGCAGCCCCTTGGAAGCTGCCTGCCCTTCAACGGCGCTGCATCAGCTCCCCCACAGTTGGCCGGCAAGCAGAGTGCCACCGACCGAGAATAGGACACACGCCTGCAGCTCCATGGAAGCTGCCTGCCCTTGATCAGGGCTGCTTCAGCACCCCCATTGTCAGCCGGCACCCAGACAGCCACTGACCGATGCAAGGACACCGGACTTCAGCTCCATGGAAGCTGGCTGCCCTTGAACGGGGCTGCTTCAGCTCCCCCACTGTCGGCCAGCTTCATCTTCCCCACGGTCAGCCACCACCCAGACAGCCACCGACCAAGACTATGACAACAGCCTGCAGCTCCATGGAAGCAGCCTGCCCTTGAACGGGGCTGCTTCAGCTCTCCCACAGTCGACCGGCACCAAGACAGCCAACGACCGAGACTAAGACATCCGCCTGCAGCTCCTTGGAAGCTGCCTGCCATTGAACGGGGCTGCTTCAGCTCCCCCACTGTCGGCCGGCACCCAGACAGCCACCGTCCGAGACTAGGACACCCACATGCAGCTCCTTGGAAGTTGCCTGCCTTGAATGGGGCTGTGTCAGCTCCCCCACAGTTGGCCGGCACCCAGACAGCTACTGACCGACACAAGGACACTCGGATGAAGCTCCTTGGAAGCTGCCTGCCCTTTCACAGGGCTGTTTCAGCTCCCCCACGGTCGGCCGGCAACAAGACAGCCACCGACCGAGGCTAGGACACCCACCTGAAGCTCCTTGGAAGCGGCCTGCCTTTGAACGGGGCTGTTTCAGCTTCCCCACTGTCGGCCGGTACCTAGACAGCCACCGACTGAGACTAGAATACCCGCCTGCAGCTCCTTGGAAGCTGCTTGCCCTTCAACAGGGCTGCTTCAGCTCCCCCACGGTCGGCCGACACCCAGACAGCCACCGACCGAGACTAGGACGCCAGCATGCAGCTCCCTGCAAGCTGCCTGCCTTTAATGGGGCTGTTTCAGCTCCCCCACGTTCGGCCGGCACCGAGACAGCCACCGACCGAGACTACGACACCCGCCTATAGCTCCTTGGGAGCTGCCTGCCTTGAACGGGGCTGCTTCAGCTCTCCCACGGTCGGCCGGCACCCAGACAGAAACCGACCGAGACTAGGACACCCGCCTGCAGCTCCTTGAAGCTTCCTGCCCTGAACGGGGCTGCTTCAGCTCTCCCACGGTCGGCTGGAACCCAGACAGTCACCGACCGAGAATACGACACCCGCCGGCAGCTCCTTGGAAGCTGCCTACTCTTGAACTGGGCTGCTTCAGCTCCCCCGCGGTCAGTCGGCACCCAGACAGCCACCGACCGAGACTAGGTCACCCGCCTGCAGCTCCCTGGAAGATGCCTGCCCTTCAACGGGGCTGCAACAGCTCCCCCACGGTCGGCCGGTACCCAGACAGCCACCAACCAAGACTACTACACCCACCTGCAGCTCTTTGGAAGCTACCTGACCTTGAACGGGGCTACTTCAGCTCCCCCACGGTTGGCCAGCACCCAGACAGCCACCGACTGAGACTAGGACACCCTCCTGCACCTCCTTGGAAGCAGGCTGCCCTTGAATGGGGCTGCTTCAGCTACGCCACGGTCGGCCGGCATCCAGGCAGCCACCCACCGAGACTAGGACACCCTCCTGCAACTCCTTGGAAGCTGCCTGCCCCTGAACGGGGCTGCTTCAGTTCCCCCACGGTCGGCCGGCACCCAGACAGCCACCCACTGAGACTAGGACACGCTCCTGCAGCTCCCTGGAAGCTGCCTGCCCCTGAACGGGGCTGCTTCAGGTCTCCCACGGTCGGCCGGCACCCAGACAGCCAGCGACCGAGACTAGAACACCCACCTACAGCTCCCTGGAAGCTACCTGCCCTTGAACGGTCCTGCATCAGCTCCCCCACAGTTGGCCAGCACCCAGATAGCCACCGACCGAGAATAGGACCCACGCCTGCAGCTCCTTGGAAGCTGCCTGCCCTTGAACGGGGTGGATCTGCTCCCCCACAGTAGGCCAGCACCCAGATAGCCACCGACCGAGACTACGACACCCGCCTGCAGCTCTCTGGATGCTGCCTGCCCTTGAATGGGGCTGCTTACGCTCCCCCACGGTCGGCCGGCAACCAGACAGCCACCGACCAAGACTAGGATACCCGCCTGCAGCCCCATGGAAGCTGCCTGCCCTTCAACGGGCTTGCCTCAACTCCCCCACTGTCGGCCAGCTTCATCTCCCCCTCGGTCAGCCAGCACCCAGAAAGCCACCCACCGAGACTAGGACATCCGCCTGCAGCTCCTTGGAAGCTGCCTGCTCTTGAACGGGGCTGCTTCAGCTCCCCCACGGTCGGCCGGCACCCAGACAGCCACTGACCGACACTAGGACACCCTCCTGCAGCTCCCTGGAAGCTGCCTGCCATTAAACGGGGCTGCTTCAGCTCCCCCACGGTCGGCCGGCACCCAGACAGCCACCGACCGAGACTAGGACAACCGCCTGCAGCTCCCCGGAAGCTGCCTGCCCTTGAACGGGGCTGCTTCAGCTCCCCCAGAGTCGGCCGGCAACCAGACAGCCACTGACCGAGACTAGGACACTGGCCTGCAGCTCCTTGGAAGCTGCCTACCCTTCAACGGGGCTGCTTCAGCTACCCCACGGTCGGCCAACATCTAGGCAGCCACCCACCGAGACCAGGACACCCTCCTGCAGCTCCTTGGAAGCTGTCTGCCCTTGATCGGGGCTGCTTCAGTTCCCCCAAGGTCGTCCGGCACCCAGACAGCCACCCACCAAGACTAGGACATGCTCCTGCAGCTCCGTGGAAGCTGCCTGCCCATGAACGGGGCTGCTTCAGATCCCCCACGGTCGGCCGGCGCCCAGATAGCCAGCGACCGAGATTAGGACACTCGCCTGCAGCTCCCTGGAAGCTGCCTGCCCTCGAACGGGGCTGCATCAGATCCCCCATAGTCGGCCGGCACCCAGACAGCCACTGACCCAGAATACGGACACCCGCCTGCAGTTCCATGGAAGCTTTCTGCACTTGAACGGGGCTGCTTGCAGCTCCACGACGGTCGGCTGGCACCCAGACAGCCACCGACCGAGACTTCAGGACACCCACCTGCAGCCTCTTGGAAGCTGCCTTCCTTAAACGGGGCTGCTTCGCTCCCCACAGTGGCCAACCATCTCCCCCACGGTCAGATACCACCAAGACAGCCACCAACCAAGATTAGGACACCCGCCTGCATGTCCTTGGAAGCTGCCTGCCTTTGAATGGGGCTGCTTCAGCTCTCACACGGTCGACCGGCACCCAGATAGCCAAAGACCGAGACTAGGACATCCACCTGCAGCTCCTTGGAAGCTGCCTGCCCTTGAGCGGGGCTGCTTCCGCTCCCTCATGGTTGGCCGGCCCCCAGACAGCCACTGACCGACACTAGGACACCCTCCTGCAGCTCCCTGGAAGCTGCCTGACCTTGAATGGGGCCACTTCAGCTCCTTCATGGTCGGCCGGCACCCAGACAGGCACTGACCGAGATTACGACACACGCCTGCAACTCCCTGGAAGCTACCTGCCCTTGAACGGGGCTGCTTCAGTTTCCCGCCGGGGCACCCGGCACCCAGACAGCCACCGATGGAGACTAGGCCACCGGACTGCAGCTCCCTGGAAGCTGCCTGCCCTTGAACAGGGCTGCTTGGCTCCCACGAGTCGACCAGCACCCAGACAGCCACCCGACCAGGGCCTAGGACACCTCCTGCACCTCCTTGGAAGTAGCCTGCCCCATGAGCAGGCTGCTTCCACCTCACTCTCTGCGGCATCCAGGCAGCCACCCTCCAAGACTAGGACACCCTCCTGCAGCTCATGGAAGCTGCCTGTCGCTGAGCAGGGCTCTTCAGTTCCCGCGGTCGTCGGCACCCAGACAGCCACCCACGAGACTAGGACAAGCTCCTGCAGCTCCGTGGGAAGCTGCCTGCCCTTGAACAGGCTGCATCAGCTACCCACAGTCAGCGGCACCCAGACAGCCACCCGACCGAGATAGGACACCCACCTGCAGCTCATGGGAAGCTGACTGCCCGCCGAACAGGGCTGCTTCCAGCTCCCCAAGTAGGCGGCACCCAGACAGCCACCGACCGAGACTCGACACCCGCCTGCAGCCCTTGAAGCTGCCTGCCCTTGAACGGTGCTGCTTATGCTCCCAAGGTCGCCTGGCACCCAGACAGCCACCGACCGAGCTAGGATACCCGACTGCAGCCCCTTGGAAGCTGCCTGCCTTCAATGGGGCTGCTTCAGCTCCCCACTGTCGGCCAGCTTCATCTCCCCACAGTCAGCCACCATCAGTGAAGCCACCGACCAAGACTTGGACAATCCCACCTGCAGCTCCCTTGGAGCTGCCTGCCCCAACTGGGGCTGCTTCAGCTCTCCCACGGTCAGCCGGCACCAAGACAGCCACCCGCGAGACTGGACATCCGCCTGCTACTCATGGAGCTGCCTGCCCTTGAGCGGGGCTGCTTCAGCTCCTCCACGGTCGGCCGGCACCCAGACAGCCACCCCAGCTGACGCTAGGACACCCTCCTGCAGCTTCCTGGAAGCTGCCTGCCCCAGCAGAGGCTGCTTCCAGCTCCCCATGGTCGTCCGGCACCCAGACATCCACTGAGCAGACTAGGACACCCGCCTGCAGCTTGCGGGCTGCCTGCCCTTGAAGCGGGGCTGCTTCAGCTCCCCACAGTCGGCCCGGCACCCAGACGCCACAGGCCGAGAATAGGACACCGCCTGCAGCTCCTTGGAAGATGCCTGCGCTGAGCAGGGGCTGCCGCTCCCATGGTCGGCGGCGCGCAGGACAGCCACGAATGAGACTAGGATACCCGCCTGCAGCCCCTTGGAAGCTGCCTGCCCTTCAACGGCGCTGCATCAGCTCCCCCACAGTTGGCCGGCACCCAGATAGCCATCGACCGAGAATAGAACACACGCCTGCAGCTCCATGGAAGCTGCCTGCCCTTGATCGGGGCTGCTTCAGCACCACCATTGTCAGCTGGCACCCAGACAGCCACCGACCGAGACTAGGATACCCGCCTGCAGCCCCTTGGAAGCTGCCTGCCCTTCAAAGGGGCTGCTTCAGCTCCCCCACTATCGGCCAGCTTCATCTCCACCACGGTCGGCCACCACCCAGACAGCCACCAGCAAAACTAGGACACCAGCCTGGAGCTCCTTGGAAGCAGCCTGCCCTTGAACGGGGCTGCTTCAGCTCTCCCACAGTCGACCGGCACCCAGACAGCCTCCGACCGAGACTAGGACATCCGCCTGCAGCTCTTTGGAAGCAGCCTGCCATTGAACGAGGCAGATTCAGCTCCCCCACGGTCGGCCGGCACCAAGACAGCCACCGACCGAGACTAGGACACCTGCCTGAAGATCCTCGGAAGCTGTGTGCCCTTGAACGGGGCTATTTCAGCTTCCCCACGGTCGGCCGGCACCCAAACAGCCACCGACCGCGACTAGGATACCCGCATGCAGCTCCTTGGAAGTTGCCTGCCTTGAAGGGGGCTGTGTCAGCTCCCCCACGGTCGGCCGGCACCCAGACAGCCAGTGACCGACACTAGTACAACCGCCTGAAGCTCCTTGGAAGCAGTCTGCCCTTTCACAGGGCTGTTTCAGCTCCCCCACGGTCGACGGGCACCAAGACAGCCACCGACCGAGACTAGGACACCCGCCTGAAGCTCCATGGAAGCTGCCTGCTGTTGAACGGGGCTGCATCAGCTCCCCCACAGTCGGCCGGCACCCAGACAGCCACTGACCGACACTAGGACACCCTCCTGCAGCTCCCTGGAAGCTGTCTGCCCTTGGACGGGGCTGCTTCAGCTCCCCCACAGTCGGCTGGCACCCAGACAGCCACCGAAAAATAGGACACCCGCCTGCAGCTCTTGGAAGCTGCCTACGCCCTTAATGGTGCTGCTTCGCTCCCCACGGTCAGCCAGCACCAAGACAGCCACCGACCGAGACTACGGACACCCGCCTGCAGCTCCTTGGAAGCTGCCTGCCCATGAACAAGGGCTGCTTCACCTCCCCATGGTGAGACGGTGCCCAGACAGCTACCACGACCGAGACTAGGACACCACCTGCAGCTACTTGAAGATGCCTGCCCTTCATAGAGGCTGCTTCAGCTAACCACGGTAGGCCGGCACCCAGAAAGCCTCCGACCGAGACTAGAACACCCACCTGCAGCATCTTGGAAGCTGTCTGCCCTTAAACGGGGCTGTTTCAGTTACCCCACAATAGGCCGGCACCAAGACAGCCACCAACCGAGACTAGGACACCCTCCTGCAACTACCTGGAAGCTACCTGCCCTTGAATGGGGCTGCTTCAGCTCCCCCACGGTCGCCCGGCACCCAGACAGCCACCGACCGAGACTTGGACACCGGACTGCAGCTCTCTGGAAGCTGCCTGCCCTTGAATGGGGCTGCTTCAGCTCCCCCACGGTCGGCCAGCACCCAGACAGCCACCGACTGAGACTAGGACACCCTCCTGCACCTCCTTGGAAGCAGCCTGCCCTTGAATGGGGCTGCTTCAGCGCCCCCACGGTTGGCCGGCATCCAGGCAGCCACCCACCGAGACTAGGACACCCTCCTGCAGCTCCTTGGAAGCTACCTGACCTTGAACGGGGCTGCTTCATTTCCCCCACGGTCAGCCGGCACCCAGACAGCCACCCACCGAGACTAAGACACGCTCCTGCAGTTCCTGGAAGCTGCCTGCTGCTACTGAGCAGGGGCTGCTTCAGGTCCCCCACGGTCACCGGCAACCAGACAACCAGCGACGAGACTAGGACACCAGCCACAGCTCCTGGAAGCTACATGGCCTTGAACAGAGACTGCATCCAGCTCCCCACAGTTGGCCCAGCACCCAGATAGCCACCGATCGAGAATAGACTCCATCGATGCAGCTCCTTGGAAGCTGCCTGCCCTTGAACGGGCTGGGCTGCCTCAGCCCCACAGACGGCCGCACCCGGACAGCCACCCACCGAGACTACGGCTACACCCGCCTGCAGCACTTTGGATGCTGTCTGCCCTTGAATGGGGCTGCTTATGCTCCTCCACGGTCGGCCGGCACCCAGACAGCCACCGACCAAGACTAGGATAGCCGCCTGCAGCCCCACGGAAGCTGCCTGCCCTTCAACGGGGCTGCTTCAACTCCCCCACTGTCGGCCAGCTTCATCTCCCCTACGGTCAGCCAGCACCTAGACAGCCACCCACTGAGACTAGGACATCAGCCTGCAGCTCCTTGGAAGCTGCCTGCCCTTGAATGGGGCTCCTTCAGCTCCCCCACGGTCGGCCGGCACCCAGACAGCCACTGACCGACACTAGGACACCCTCCTACAGCTCCCTGGAAGCTGCCTGCCATTAAACAGGGCTGCTTCAGCTCCCCCACGGTCGGCCGGCACCCAGACTGCCACCGATCGAGACCAGGACAACCGCCTGCAGCTCCCGGAAGCTGGCTGCCCTTCAGCAGGGCTGCTTCAGCTCCCCCAGTCGGCCGACACCCTAGACTGCCACTGACCGAGACTAAGACACCGGCCCACAGCTCATTGAAGCTGCCTACCCTCCATGAGGGCTGCTTCAGCTACCCACGGTCGGCCAGCATCTGGAAGCCACCCACGAGACTTGGACACCCTCATGCAGCTCCTTGAGCTGTCTGCCCTTGAGCAGGGCTGCTGGTTCCCCAAAATTCACAGGCACCCAGACAGCCACCCACCAAGACCAGGACATGCTCCTGCAGGTCCCTGGAAGCTGCCTGCACATGAACGGGGCTGCTTCAGGTCCCCCACGGTCGGCCGGCACCCAGACAGCCAGCGACCGAGACTAGGACACCCGCCTGCAGCTCGCTGGAAGCTACCTGCTCTCGAACAGGGCTGCATCAGATCTCCCATAGTCGGCCGGCACCCAGACAGCCACCGACCCAGAATAGGACACCGCCTGCAGTTCTAGAAACTTTCTGCCCATGAGCAGGGCTGCTTCAGCTCCCCACGGTCAGCTGGCACCCAAGACAGCCACCGACCGAGACTCACGACACCCGCCTGCAGCTGTTTGGAAGCTGCCTGCCCGCTGAGCAGGGGCGACATGCTCCCCACAGTCGGCGGCGCAGACAACCACCACCAGACTAGGATACCCACCTGCAGCCCCTTGGAAGCTGCCTTCCCTTCAACTGGGCTGCTTCAGCTCCCCACTGTCAGCCAGCTTCATCTCCCCACGGTCAGTTACCACCAAGACAGCCACCAACCAAGACTAGGACACCCGCCTGCATGTCATGGAGCCTGCACTGCCTTTGAATGGGGCTGCTTCAGCTCTCCACACGGTCGACCGGCACCCAGACAGCCAAAAACCGAGACCTGGGACATCCGCCTGCAGCTCCTTGGAAGCTGCCTGCCCTTAATGAGGCTGCTTCAGCTCCCCACGGTTGGCGGCACCACAGGCAATACTGGCCTGACACTAGGACACCCTCCTGCAGCTCTCTGGAAGCTGCCTGCCTGCTTGAGCAGGGCTGCTTCCAGTTTCCCCCACGGTCGGCGGCACCCAGGTAGCCACCACCAGGGCCGAGACCACGCTCCTGCAGCTCCCTGGAAGCTGACTGCATGAGCAGGGGCTGCTTCAGGTCCCACACGGTCGGCCGGCACCCAGACAGCCACCGACCGAGACTAGGACATCCGCCTGCAGGTCCTTGGAAGCAGCCTGCCCTTGAAAGGGGCTGCTTCAGCTTCTCCACGGTCGGCCAGCACCCAGACAGCCACCGACCAAGACTAGGACACCCGCATGTAGCTCCTTTGAAGCTGCCTGCATTGAATGGGGATGCTTCAGCTCCCACACGGTCGGCCGGCACCCAGACAGCCACTGACCGACACTAGGACAGCCGCCTTAAGCTCCTTGGAAGCTGTCTGCCCTTGAACGAGGCTGCTTCAGCTTCCCCATAGATGGTCGGCACCTAGACAGCCACCGACTGAGACTAGGACCCAGCCTGCAGCTCTTTGGAAGCTGCCTGCCTGAAGCAGGGGCTGCTTCAGCTCCCCACAGTCGGTCGGCACCCAGCCACCGACTGATACTAGGACACCGCCTGCAGCTCATCGGAAGCTGCCTGCCCATGAGCGGGGCTGCTTCAGCTCCCCCACGGTCGGCCGGCACCCAGACAGCCACCGACCGAGACTAGGACACCAGCTGCAGCTCCTTGGAAGCTGCCTGCCCTGAACGGGGCTGCTTCAGCTCTCCCACGGTTGGCCAGCACCCAGACAGCCACCGACCGAGACTATGACACCCTCCTGCAGCTCCTTGGAAGGTACAGCAACGGCTCTTCCAGCAAACCCGCTCTGATTGACAAGGACTTTTCCCCTGCTTTGCCACCTGCTTTGTCACTTTTTACAAATAGATTTTAGATAGAACTATGCACATTTCAAGTGTGTAATAGGAGGGTTTTCAACTGTATTAGCTGCATTGTAATTTCTACTAGTTATTTAAAGTGCTTACAGTTCTTCTGTTTCCTGCTCTTTATGCACCCCACCATCCATGCACTCTACCTTGGCTCCAAAAAGTCAAACTTTCCATTGTCCTGCTAAGCTGCTCACACTAAAGCTATCCTACCTCCATGCTATTTAAACCCTGCCATTTTTTCTTCTCTCTAGCTGCCTACCCTTGAACGGGGCTGCTTCAGCTCCCCCATGGACGGCAAGCACCCAGACAGCCACCGACCGAGACTAGGACACCCACCTGCAGCTCCTTGGAAGCTGTCTGCCCTTGAACGGGGCTGCTTCAGCTCCCCCACAGTCGCCCGCCATCCAGACAGCCACCGACCGAGACTAGAACACCCACCTGTAGCTCCTTGGAAGGTACGGCAACGGCGCTTCCAGCAAACCCAATCTGATTGGCCTGGACTTTTTCCCTGCTTTGCCACCTGCTTTGTCACTTTTTACAAATAGATTTTAGATAGAACTACGCACATTTCAAGTGAGTAATAGGAGGTTTGGCAACTGTATTAGCTGGATTGTAATTTCTACTAGTAATTTAAAGAGCTTACAGTTCTTCTGTTTCCTGCTCTTTATCCACCCCACGTCCGAGCACTCTGAATTGGCTCCGAAAAGTCTAACTTTCCTTTGTCCTTCTAAACTGCTCACACTAAAGCTATCCTACCTCCATGCTAATTAAACCCGACCATTTTTCTTCTCTCCAGCTGCCCTGCCCTTGAACGGGGCAGCTTCAGCTCCCTCATGGTCGGCCGTCAAACAGACAGCCACCGAACAAGACTAGGACACCCGCCGGCAGCTCCTTGGAAGATGCCTGCCCTTGAACGAGGCTGCTTCAGTAACCCAACGGTCGGCCAGCACCCAGACAGCCACCGACAGAAACTAGGTCACCGGCCTGAAGCTCCTTGGAAGCTGCCTGCCCTTGAACGATGCTTCTTCAGCTTCTCCACAGTCGGCCGTCACCCAGAGAGCCACCGACTGAGACTAGGACACCCTTCTGCACCTCCTTTGAAGCAGCCTGTGCTTGAATGGGGCCGCTTCAGCTCCCACATGGTCGGCCGGCACACAGACAGCCACCGACCGAGACTACGACACCCGCCTGCAGCTCTTTCGAAGCTGCCTGCCCTTGAACGGTGCTGCTTATGCTCCCCCAAGGTCGGCCGGCACCCAGACAGCCACCGACCGAGACTAGGATACCCGCCTGAAGCCCCTTGGAAGCTGCCTGCACTTCAATGGGGCTGCTTCAGCTCCCCCACTGTCGGCCAGCTTCATCTCCCCCACGGTCAGCCACCACCCAGACAGCCACCGACCAAGACTAGGGCACCCACCAGCAGCTCCTTGGAAGCTGCCTGCCCTTGACTGGGGCTGTTTCAGCTCTCTCACAGTCGACCGGCACTCAGACAGCCACCGACCGAGACTAGGACATCCGCCTGCAGCTCCTTGGAAGCTGCCTGCCCTTGAACGGGGCTGCTTCAGCTCCCCCAAGGTCAGCCGGCACCCAGACAGCCACTGACTGACACTAGGACACCCTCCTGCAGCTTCCTGGAAGCTGCCTGCCCTTCAACGGGGCTGCTTCAGCTCCCCCATGGTCGTCCGGCACCCAGACAGCCACCAACTGAGACTAGGACACCCGCCTGCAGCTCCCTGGAAGCTGCCTGCCTTTGAACGGGGCTGCTTCAGCACCCCCACAGTCGGCCGGCACTCAGACAGCCACCGACCGAGACTAGGACACCCGCCTGCAGCTCCTTGGAAGATGCCTGTCTTTGAACGGGGCTGCTTACGCTCCCCCACGGTCGGCCGGCACCCAGACAGCCACTGACCGAGACTAGGATACCCGCCTGCAGCCCCTTGGAAGCTGCCTGCCCTTCAACAGTGCTGCATCAGCTCCCCCACAGTTGGCCGGCAAGCAGATTGCCACCGACCGAGAATAGGACACACGCCTGCAGCTCCATGGAAGCTGCCTGCCCTTGATCGGGGCTGCTTCAGCACTCCCATTGTAAGCCGGCACCCAGACAGCCACTGACCGATACAAGGACACCGGACTGCAGCTCCATGGAAGCTGCCTGACCTTGAACGGGGCTGCTTCAGCTCCCCCATCGTCGGCCAGCACAAAGACAGCCACCGACCGAGACTAGGACACCCTCCTGCACCTCCTTGGAAGCAGCCTGCCCTTGAACGGGGCTGCTTCAGCTCCTCCACGGTCAGCCGGCATCTAGGCAGCCACTCTCTGAGACTAGGACACCCTCCTGCAGCTCCTCGGAAGCTACCTGCCTTTGAACAGGGCTGCTTCAGATCCCCCACAGTCGGCCAGCACCCAGACAGCAACCCACCGAGACTAAGACATGCTCCTGCAGCTCCCTGGAAGCTGCCTGCCCTTGAACGGGGCAGCTTCAGGTCCCCAGTCGGCCGGCACCCAGACAGCCAGCGACCAAGACTAGAACACCCGCCTGCAGCGCCCTGGAAGCTGCCTGCCCTTGAATAGGGCTGCATCAGTTCCCCCACAGTCAGCCGGCACCCAGGCAGCCACCGACTGAGAATAGGACACCCGCCTGCAGCTCCTTGGAAGCTGCCTGCCCTTGAACGGGGCTGCTTCAGTTCCCCCACTGTCGGCCAGCTTCATCTCCCCCACGGTCAGCCATCTCCCAGACAGCCACCGACCAAGACTAGGACACAAGCCTGCAGCTTCTTTGGAAGTTGCCTGCCCTTGAATGGGGCTGCTTCAGCTCTCCCACGGTCGACCGGCACCCAGACAGCCACCGACCGAGACTAGGACATCCGCCTGCAGCTCCTTGGAAGCTGCCTGCCCTTGAACGGGGCTGCTTCAGCTCCCCCACGGTCGGCCACCACCCAGACAGCCACTGACTGACACTGGGACACCCTCCTGCAGCTCCCTGGAAGCTGCCTGCCATTCAACGGTGCTGCTTGAGCTCCCCCATGGTCGTCCAGCACCCAGACAGCCACCGACCGCGACTAGAACACATGCCTGCAGCTCCCCGTAAGCTGCCTGCCCTTGAACGGGGCTGCTTCAGCTCCCCCACAGTCAGGCCGGCACCCAGACAGCCACCGACCGAGAATAGGACACCCACCTGCAGCTCCTTGGAAGCTGCCTGCCCTTGAACGGGGCTGCTTCAGCTGCCCCAAGGTCGGCGGGCACCCAGACAGCCACTGTCTGTGACTATGACACCGGCCTGCAGCTCCTTGGAAGCTGCCTGCCCTTCAACGGGGCTGCTTCAGCTACCCCACTGTTGGCCGGCACCCAGACAGCCACCGACCGAGACTAGGATACCCGCCTGCATCCCCTTGGAAGCTGCCTGCCCTTCAATGGGGCTGCTTCGACTCCCCCACTGTCGGCCAGCTTCATCTCCCCACGCTCAGCCACCACCCAGACAGACCCAAGACTAGGACACCCGCCTGCAGCTCCTTGGAAGCTGCCTGCCCTTGAATGGGGCTGTTTCAGCTACCCCACGGTCGGCCGGCACCCAGACAGCCAGTGACCGACACTAGGACACCCTCCTGCAGCTCCCTGGAAGCTGCCTGCCCTTAAACGGGTCTGAGTCTGCTCCCCCACAGTCGGACGGCACCCAGACAGCCACCGACTGAGACTAGGATACCCACCTGCAGCTCCCAGGAAGCTGCCTGCCCTTCAACGGGGCTCCTTCAGCTCCCCCACAGTTGGCCGACACCCAGACAGCCAAAGACTGAGACTAGGACATCCGCCTGCAGCTCCTTGGAAGCTGCCTGCCCTTGAGCGGGGCTGCTTCAGCTCCCCCACGGTTGGCCGGCACCCAGACAGCCACTGACCGACACTAGGACACCCTCCTGCAGCTCCCTGGAAGCTGCCTGCCCTTGAACGGGGCTGCTTCAGTTCCCCCACGGTCGGCCGGCACCCAGACAGCCACCCACCGAGACTAGGACACGATCCTGCAGCTCCCTGGAAGCTGCCTGCACTTGAACTGGGCTGCTTCAGGTCCCCACAGGTCGGCCGGCACCCAGACAGCCACCGACCAAGACCTAAGGTCCTCCTGCCTGCAGCTCACTTGAAGCAGCCTGCCCTTGAAAGGGGCTGATTCAGCTCCCCGGTCGGCCAGCACCCAGACAGGCCACCGACCGAGACTAGGACACCCAGCACGCTCCTTGGAAGCTGCCTGCCTTGAATGAGGGATGCTTCAGCTTCCCACCACGGTCGACGGCACCCAGACAGCCACTGACTGACACTAGGACAGCCGTATACCGCTCCTTGGAAGCTGCCTGCCCTTGAGCTGCTTCAGCTTCCCCTGACAGATGGCCGGCACCTGGGCAGCCACCGACTGGAACTAGGACACCCTCCTGCTGCTCTTTGGAAGCTGCCTGCCCTTGAGCAGGGCGCTTCAGCTCCCCACGTCGGTCCTGCACCACAGCCACCGACTGATACTAGGACACCCGCCTACAGCTCCTCGGGAAGCTGCCTGCCCGCGCTTCAGCGGGGCTGCTTCAACTCCCCCACGGTGGCTGGCACCCAGACGGCAATGACCGAGACTAGGTCGCAACTGCAAGCTCCTTGGAAGCTGCCTGCCCATGAATGGCGTTGCTTCTGCTCCCCCCACTGTTGGCCAGCACCCAGACAGCCCACCGACCGAGACTATGACACCCTCCTGCAGCTCGCTTGGAAGAGTACATGTGACTCTTCAACAAACCACAGCTCTGATTCAGCAGGACTTTTCCTGCTTTTACCACCTGCTTTGTCACTTTTACAAATAGATTTTAGATAGAACTATGCACATTTCAAATTGTGTAATGGGAGGTTTTCAACTGTAATAGCTGCATTGTAATTTCTACTAGTTATTTAAAATTCTCACAATTCTTCTGTTTCCAGCTCTTTGAACCCACCATCCACACTCTACCTTGCTCAAAAGTCAAACTTTCCATTATGACCTGCTAAGCTGCTCACACTAAAGCTATCCTACCTCCATGCTATTTGCATCCTGCCATTTTTCTTCTCTCTAGCTGCCTACCAGGCAGGCAGCTTCCCGCCGCGGTCGGCGGCACCAGACAGCCACGGCCGAGACTGGGGCAACGCCTGCAGCTCTTTGAGCTGTCTGTCATGAACAGGGCTGCTCGCTCCCCACAGTCGACCGCCACCCAAGCAGCCACCGACTGATTAGGACACCGCCTGCAGCAGCGGAAGATGCCCAGCGGGGCTGCTTCAGCTCCCATACGGTGGTGGCCAGACAGCCACCGACCATGACTGGACACCGCTGCAAATCCCGGAAACTGTATGAAGCGGGGCTGATTGAAACCCCCAAGGTCGGCAGGCACCAAGACAGCCACCGACGAGACTGGACACCCGCCTGCAGCTCGCCCGAGCTGTCTGCCCTTGAGCAGGACAGTTCAGCTCCCCACGGTCGGCGACACCAAGACAGCCACCGACCGAGGACTAGGACTGCCACCTGCATCCTTGGAAGCTGCCTGCCCATGGCAGGCTGCTTCAGCTCCCCACAGTCACCGCCATCAGACAGCCACCGGACAGGACACCCACCTGCCAGCTCCTTGGAAGGTCTGACAGCATTCAACAGAAGCCAATCTGATTGGCCTGGACTTTTTCCCTGCTTTGCCCTCTTTGGCTCCTTTTTACAAATAGTTTAGATGAACTACGCACATTTCAAGTGAGTATTAGGGTTTGCAACTGTATTAGCTGGATTGTAATTTCTACTAATCGTTTAAAGAGCTTACCTGAAGTTCTTCTGTTTCCTGCTCTTTATACACCCCACGTCAGGCACTCTGAATTGGCTCGAAAAGTCTAACTTTCCTTTTGTCTTTCAACTGCTCACACTAAACTATCCTACCTCCATGCTAATTAAACCCATTAGGCACTGCTTCTCTCCAGCTGCCCTGCCCTTGAATGGGGCAGTTCCAGCCTCCCTCATGGTAGGCCGTCAAACAGACGCTACCGAACAAGACTAGGACACCGCCTGCAGCTCAGCGGAAGATGCCTGCCCATGAATGGGGCTGCTTCGGCTCCCTCCACGGTCGGCGGCGCAGACAGCCACCGACCGGTCTGGGTTTGGCGTTCAGCTCCTTCGCTGCCCCGCAACAGGCTGCTTCAGCAACCAGCGGTCGGCCGACACCCAGACAGCCACCGACAGAAACTGGGTCACCGGCCTGAAGCTCATGGAAGCTGCCCTTGAACGTCTTCTTCAACTTCCCACAGTCTGCCGTAGTAGATCTCAATGGTAACAGTAATAGGGTGTCGGAACAGTGAACTGCTGTATGTATGGTGCAGTGAATATGCCAGGCTAAAAGCTAGGTGGTGGGTCATTGGTATAGAGTTAAATAACACAAAAGCAATGTCATAGGTATTACAGCTGTGTTATTGCAGTAATATTTACATGGCACAGTTACTAGTTGTATCTTGTAGATATGCAGTGACAGGGTGGTATCCAAGATATGAGTAGCTGATGTACTTTGTACCTCTGATTGTAGTATTAACAAATACTTTTACATGAAATAATACAATGGCAAGAAAAATCCTTGACACTGATTGCTCGGTTTCAGATTGGACCCGTGATGTTATCGCAGTACAACATCACGGGTCTTGTCTCAGCACTGTTAACCTGTAGATGGCCATTTGCTCCACATGGTTGATTGTTTCATCTTCTCTTAAAAACAGAAATATAATTTCACACAAACACATGTTTAAAATTATTTTTTATTCTGTATAACAATGAGCCACTGTATAATAGTAATAATGGCGACCAGTAGTGTAAGTATTTGGAGTTATCGCCACGCCTCAGTACATTGACGCACTCGGCCTGCAGCCTTGTTCCCAACTACCTGAGGCGTGACGTTATCCCAGCACGAGACACCCTGGAGGGATTATTGTTTAATTAACTGATACTTTTTGCAGTACTGGATACGTTTGGTGTCAGTTTTTTTCTTGCTCGACTTACGTTCAGGGCTAGCAGCACACCTGCTTCACCTGTCGCACTGGTGTTTCTGATGTCTCCAACCACTGTAAGACAGATAGATGGTTTTAACATATATGAAGGTATTTCAGTTCTCTAAATGATACTATTATTGTATTCTGAGTGTTGACACATACTTTAAACAAAAGAAATGTGTCTATATGGTTCAGCTGTATTACTTTATTAGGTTGTTATTGAAAAAGTTAATAGTTGTTTATTAGCAGCTAAATAATAAGAGTCCTTATCTGCAAGTGATGGGATACTGCATCATGAGTAGAAAGTTACACGAAGAAAGTAGAGACACAGTGACACTGTACGGTGTTGTCACAGTTTGAGAAATATTTGAACTGGTGAGAAGTATATGGTATTACACATGGAAATCTCACTGCCACAGGCATACTCCTCCCACTGCACATTGTGACAATGTATTTTTAAGTTTAACAATGGTCATGAACATCTGACTGACAGGTAACCAAATGAATGGTAGACAACTTGGAACACTTAGGTGTTTTATGACATGACACAGGCAATGTCACACTGTCTACTCATACAAGTTGTGAATAGTGCCTTTGCAGTGATAGTGAAACAAATTCTATGGAGATAAATGGTGTGACTCTGTGAGGGGGTACTGTTTCATGGGTTTTGACCAGTTACATGCATGGCAACTGTTCAGTTATTGGGTACACAATGTTTATTTCAGTTGATGAATACAAGTTTAATCTCAACAAGAAAGTAACAGTGTTTAGCTGCAGTGTTACAATTATTGGGTACTGTTGCTGTTCCCATACCCTGCCCTCACCCCACATACTCTGTTCAGACACAGACAGACTGGAATTTAAAATATAGCACAACAGGGTGTGGGTTACTGGGATTTACCCATGCTTTGTGTGGTGTGTCATGAGGCTTATCCAAGTGACTTAACCACACAAGAAGTAGATAAATCACCCAATAATTCACACCCTGGAGTGCCTTATTATGATTACATAATGGATCCATGTGTAGCATTAATTTAAAATGTGTTTAATTATCGTTTCATAAATGCCATTAGTCAGCTGTTGGTTATGCTGGATTTACCCATGTTCATGTGACATGTTTTGACCAATGAGGTTACAGGATTTTCACACAACATTGTATTATGTATATCAATTTGATAGTAACATATTCATTGAAATTATTTTGTATGTAATGGTTAGAAATCACTATGCCTATAGCTGTGATACATACTTATGAATTCACTTTTGTTCAAACAGAACTCAGTTTTGTGACTAAATACTTTGTTCTTCTCTATGTAATTCTTCCTGAGTCATTAGTACTGTGTAAGGTATTGCTTTTTAGTCATACAGTTAAGATGTGATCTGTCTTTAGTGTAGAGCACACAGGGAGGTACTACTACTGGCAACAATTTCAGAACAACTTGCTAATAATTGAGGTCAATATACTTGGGAAATTAGTTATTCTATGTGCTCAGCGATTGTTTTTGTGTGATAATACACAAACTATTTCCAGTTTGCACTCTGTAGACTGATACAAATTGTACAGTACATACCAATCTTACAGCAGCTTAGTGGCTTTACCGCATTAAAGTGTGATCGATGTAGACCTGTAATAGTAACAACGGCTAAGTTTTTCTTGTGCGATTTTCTTACCTTCTGACTCAACAATAATCACACTGTCTGCATCAGAATGTTCAGCCTCACAGCCTATTCTGCAGCTGGTACCACCTCGCTTCAGTGGGGAACTTCTGCGATCTATGAAATGAGAGATTAGAAAGATTGCATTGAGTATGGTATTTGTGTGATTCTAATCGTTGACAGATTTGTCATTGAAACAATGTACTGCATTGATAGTTGATATGACTATCTATAATGCTGATGGATAATTTTGAACCTTGGCAACTGTGTGTCTAAGCTACCCATGCATTTCAATAGAAGATTGACATTTGATTGCTACAATGCAAGGAGCCAATCAGAAAAGTCACATTTTTAGGTCATTTGAAGTTATTATTATAAGGGTCTAAAATGCTTACATTTGAGTCATTGATGCTGTTATGAGAGCCTTACATTGATCTTCTTACTACTGTGCTTTTACAAGATACTCTGGAGAGGTTGGGGTTTGTTACATTATCCATTAAATCATGACTTGAGGGTAATATGCCACCCAACTTTGTGCCGCAAACATTATACCCACAGATGGTCATTAAGTAGTACATCTTCGTAACTCAGCAGAGTTCATCATTGTTTACTTAACACAATAATAACATAACTTGTTTTTTTCTACAAAAAGAAAACATGTTTAGTGACACATAGTTTATATACTCACGGTCTGTTAGGCACTCCCGCTTGTGGCTTTCCTGCTGCCTCCCACATCTTGTAAGAGGTAGTACCAGCCACATCACTGTCCGGTACCTCCTCTTCTGTTTCAGTATATAGAACCACTGGTGCAACAGCTTCCACTTCCTTTTACACATTACCAGATTTTTGTTGCATACCTTGTGGCTGGTACACATATTCGTGGATGCGCCCACATTTTTCCAGTTTCATTTTGTACTCTGCATTAGTATGCGTGTTTCCCCTGGCTTGACTGAGCCAGGCAACTCACCTCCTCTGCAACCACAAACGATTCTTACTCAGTGAGTTTTGCTGTAGAAAGCTGTAATAAATAGAGAATAAACTGTATGTTAGAACACAGTGTTGTGAGATATTCATTTTTTCAGGTGTATACATCTCATGGTGAAGATGATCACACACTTAAATGTTTGTGATTGTATATTTAGAGTTATATGGTATTCATAATTAATACAAGTGATGGATTGTGTGTATACACTGTCTGGTGTTGTTTTGTGGCAGTGCAGTGTGAGCTGCACAGTTCACTGTGTAGTGTTACTGGTAGCATCATGCCATTCACTGGTGCTGTTTCTAGTTTTATACAGGTGTTAGTGGTAGTATAGCTGCCAAGTACAGTATTGTATGGTAACTTGGGTGGGGGTGATTCCTAGTACTATTGCTGCTGGGAGCATGATCATATAGGCAATCAGGGGAAGTGAATAGTTAATGCTGCTCAGAATGTTTAATAGTTTGAGTGATCATTACATAATATGAAATTTAAAAAGTTTTAAATTATAAGTTTCAGTCTGTCTTAGATGTATAGTGAAACAAAATAGTTGTTTTTAATAGAGCTGTCTATTTGCTATGTCTGTATGTTAAATGAAACTCAGAACATTTACATGAATCTGAATACATGTAACAGTGTGATAGGAAGATAGCATAATTTTGTATGTGTAATCAGAAGAGCTTTTCTATTTTTTACCAATTTAATTGGCTCTTAAAAGAGGCTTTTGTTTACAATTCTGCCTGCTGTTACAGCCTGATATTTTTAGAGGACTGTGAGTATCCCATCTCGAAGGTCACCCAGGAAAAAGCAATTGCCAGCATGTGAGAAGTGCACACCATCTGGAAGGTAGAGCCAATCATTACAATATTTAATTTGAGGATGATGAATGGTGTGCATCCCAGCCATGCGAAGGTATCCAGATATTTGAATGTTTACCTTTCTGTGAGCTCTGTCAAGCAGGTACATGTGCTGTTCTGCTTGCCAGACTCTACGCTCTATAATATCAGAAAATATGATTTTACAGGCAGGCAACATGTGCAGGATAGAAGCAAGGTCCAATTTTGCTTCTATGACTAAATCTATCCACCTTTTAGTGCCCAAATCATTACCTCCAAGATGGATCAGTAGTATGTTTGGCCAAGCTTGAGTAGTCAAAATTCTGTGGATTGTTGGCATAAGATGCTCCCACCTCATGCCACCTCTGCTAAACCACTTTACAGAGCAATTTGGAAGCTGCAGGTCTCTCCCAAATCACTCCTCTGAGCATACTCTGAAGCATGCCTTACTATGCTGCTGCCCACTACCCACACATTCCATCTACTGTTTTCTGCCATTCTTAGCTTTTAAACTGAGAAGTGGACAGACAGCTACAAAAAATCAGTGTTTCACCTGCAGAGGCTAGCCACAAGTGAATGTGAAACTAATGTTTCTCTCTGCTTCAACACTGATTTGTGGGCTGATACTAAACAGACTGATTTGCCATGTTATTGGTTAATGATTTGCCATGATTGGCCAATACAGTGCATGCACTTACTATTATTACATTGAATGGCTGTTCTTGCTGTGAAACACAAATGCAGAGATATTTCTTAGAGGAAAATGCAACATTGCTGTTCGCTACTTCAAACAATTACAGCTAAACAGAAAATGTGATTGGTTGTCTCTCTTGTTATGATACATGTGCTGCTTGCTTCTGCCTCTATTTGCAGCTCCATCTGTGCTAGTAAGTACTGATAAAGACTCTTACTTTAAACTGTTATAACTTATTTTACAGTATGGCAGGTAAATGATATTATCATAGTCAAATACAGCATGAAAAAATGTTTTGTTTAATACTATTTTTGTACTGCTAATGTTTTTATGATGCTAGAAAAGTTGATTTCAAAATGTGGTGTACTTACAGAGTGAAAAGCATGGTGTCTGCAGTTTTCCAAAAGATGGCTGCTATGTCCTTCTTCTTCACTGTTCGGTGGTTGTGATTGGCTGTTCGATATGGCCTGATATATGTGGTGGTACATTGGTTGCAGCGTGTGTCACTCAAATAGGCACCAGTCTGTGATTGGCTGACTGTGCAGGGGGTGTAAAATGTTATTTTGCGAAAGTGTAGTGCGTGTGACACTATTATTCGACACTGTCATGCATGCGACATTACTTTGTGACACAATATTCAACAATGTCACACGCCGACAGTACTTTTTTGAAAGTGTCGCATGCACGACACTATATTTTTGAAAGTGTCGCATGTTCGACAATACTTTTCAGATCTTTAAAAATATGTTTTATTAGTTACAACAGCAGTGTGGATGTTTAACATTATGGCACTGTTTGACTTTTCACATATTTTATATTTATTGTCATATTATTATTGATGTTATGTTCATCACCATTTGAAAAGACTGTCTATTGATTCAGTGACTTTCGCTTACTACAGTAATTATCTCAGCAATGTTTAACAGGCAGTGGTATTTTTGTTCTTATATGACATACAGATGGTGCATGATAGTATCTGATGTTAGAAATGTACTAAAGACATGGATTTAAATTTTTTTTCTGTACTTCCTACACGGTAGTCTGATTGTTCTGTAAGATTGGTGTACTGAACTGTGAATAGCGAAACACAGAAGATGCCATCTAAACACAGACAGAAGTCTATGCAGAGATGAAACAGGTATCACAGTACTTCACTGTTGCATAAGGGTGATGTGAAAGTCAGTGATGCTTGTTCAAGACATGAAATGATTCAGCATCCCAGTAAAGGAGTGGTTTCAGAGCTTTATCACTCTGTAGGAAAGTATGTGCTTGCTCAACAGCAAGGAAAGAATGTGTAGCTAAGCAACAGTTGTGCAGATCTGTAAGCAGAAAAGCTACTGTTGCAAAGACATGCATAAACACACATACTAAGCAGCACTGAAAATGTAGAGCTGCTGATGCTTATCTGAGAAAGCAGAAGTATTTTTGATCTCTAGCTTCTAAAGCCAAGATTAAAAGACTTATTGCTGCTGTGATGAGACGTGAGCGCAGAAAATAAACAGTCATCTGAGCTTGATGAAATTGCGCCTGAAAGTACGAACATTTGTTAATAGGGCAGTTTTGCTCTTCAGTGTTTGTGACATAAGATGTCTCATACTTGAGCAGTTTAGGAAAATTGTATATGATGTAAAGATGAGGTTACAATGGTATCCTATCTTGAACATGCACAATTTCTGTGATGTTTCACAGGACAGTGGCTGCACACAGAGCACTCAGAGGCATATTTCTGGGAGGAGTCATATCACTCTCAGAAAAGGACAACAAGTTGTGCATTAATGAGTCCAGGAAAGTGTGTAATATGCTTAGCATGTGTGATGACACTACAGTAGAGTCAGATGATGAATATGACTCAGCTACTCAGGTTCGTAAGCTGACCATAAAGACAGACATAAACTGTTTGAGAGCATAGACCTTTGTGAGATCCATCCACACACTGGACTTATGGGTCATCCCTTGCATGCCTAGATAGTGGTGTTTGTGACAGTGTCTTTCACCATATGCGCATGCTGGCAGTACATCAATCAGGAAATGAGGAACTTTGTGTACAGGGTATATGAAGTTCATCGAGTTGTCACTCAGTATACTCATCTGAATGAGTTATGTTGTCTGGTGACATGCACGATGCCATTCAATTTTTGAAACAGCTGCGATGTGTCAGCACTGTGACTGATACTGTAGTTACTCAGTCATCAATTGCTGATGGGAACTGTGTCTCTGTCTTAAAACCTGATATTCTCAAGCAGTTTGGGAAATCAATTGCCAAATCTGAGTTAGCAAAGAGACAGAAGTTTGACTCTGTAACAACAACAAAATGGAAAGGGACCTGGGGTAGTCATAGCAGATGACTTAAAGGTGGGCAAGCAATGTGAGAGGGCAGTAAGGAGGGCTGGGGATACTTGGATGCATAGGAGAGGCATCACCAGTAGAAAACAAGAAGTTGTTATCCCTCTGTACAGACAGCTGGTGAGACTCCATCTGAGTACTGTGTGCAGTTCTGGAGACCCAATCTCTGCAAGGACATAGACAAGATGGAAGCTGTCCAGAGGAGGGCACTAAAATGGTGCAGGGTCTGCACCGGAAGACATATGAAGAGAGACTAAAGGAGCTTAATATGTATAGCCTTGAGGAAAGAAGGAAGAAGGGGGACATGATAGAAACTTTCAAGTACCTCAAGGGTATAAACAAAGTCCAAGAGGGTAGCATCTTTCAAAAAAGAGGTGTGCAAGAACAAGGGGGACAATTTGAAGATGGGGGCAGCTCAGAGGTAATGTAAGGAAGTATTTTTCACAGAGAGGGTTGTGGATGCATGGGACAGCCTTCCGGAGGAGGTTGTGGAGTCAAAACAGTGGTTGAATTCAAGCATGCATGGGACAGCCATAAGGCATTCTAAGGGTGGGGGTAGAAAGAAGTAGGCTGCTGGTTAACTAGGATCTGCAGCTTATCCATTAGGTAGGAAATGGGCAGACTGGGTGGGCCAAGCAGTCCTTATCTGCCATCAAATTCTATGTTTCTATGTCTCTGTGTTTCTGTATGTGTGTCATGTGATCGGCTTTGTAACAAGAAACAAACAGTCACGGTGAACCTGGAAACCTTATCACCACACAATGACATGTGGTTTTGCCTTACAGCATATCTTCTGTTGAAGGTGACTTTCAGTTAGAACCAATCATTGTGATGTGCAAGCACTGTTTTTCCAAAGTGAAGTGTAACATTCTGCCACCAAGGTCAGTCTTGAACAACATGGAGGCAGATGTGACACCAACTGAGATTGCCACATTGAATTTGTTTGAAAGGATTCTTATTCAGACAATGAAACCTTTTCAAACTATTCTATGCATGAATACAAAGACGTGAATATTCCACAAAGAGAACTCATCAGATCTCTTAAGGGTTCTGTCATGTATCTTCCACTTCCTCTGCAGGAAAATGTGGAGGCTATCTCCATTGAAAACACTTTGGTCATTCTTGTAAATGGTGTGCCAACAAAGTCTAAGGAGATTTGGCAGGATGTTGTTAATGTTGAGAAGGTGAAGCTTGCCCTTACTCACTTAAAGAACAACAACCCTTTTATGCAGACCTTAATATTGATCACATCACTACTGTGCCTGTTGGTCATGATGAGTTGGAAAGCACAAAGCCAATGATTGAGAAGGTCAATGTGGAAACAATGACAATGTGTACGAACAGTACACAGTCTGTTCACTACATGGCAGAGATCCAGTAGGGGACAACATTGATCTTTATCAAATGAAACAGGTGGAAGGTGAGCCTGTCAGCATTTGGGAGGCAACACTCAAAGCACACTTTTCCCAGACTTATTCCCAAAAGGGTCAGGTGGTCACCTGGATGAAAGAGAAGTGGGTACAGGTGCTGAGTACCAAACAAGCTGTGTGCTCAGTAAAGATGGCAAATTCAGATGCAACATACAGTACCTGTTCCATCTCCTATGGGAGTGTGAACTTAGCATACTGTCTATGTCTATTGCACATACTATCCGCCTGACTACTCCACTTGATGGAATTACAGCTGCACAGTTTCTTCAGAAATTGAAGCAGAAAGATGAAAATGTGTAAGTGAATTTGTCTTCTATTCTGTCAAGTCTATGTGGCACCAAAGAATATTGGTACCGCAGACACTCTGAGGTGATGACAATGCTGCGAGAGCATGGTGCAGCTATATGGTTTGTCACACTGAGTTGTGCTGAGTATGCCTGGGATGAGGTCATAGAACTGTTAAAGTGGGCAAATTCTGATGTTGAGGGTATTTCATCAATGACCCCAGAAATGTGTTCACTTGAACCTGTCTCTGTCACAAGGCATTTCCACAAGTGGTTCCATGATATTCTGACTTTCATTTTGTCAGCGACAAGCCGCCTCCTGGTATTGTCTAACATTACTTTTGAGGACGGAGTATCAGGCGCGAGGTGCTCCTCATATTCACATGTTGCTGTGGATCAAGGATGCCCCACTCATAGGTGAGCATGAAGCAGCACAAGTGCTAGCATTTATCAAGAAATACATCACTTGTCGATTCTGGACAAGCACAACAGTCCTACACTGTGGAAGTTGGTGCAAAGTTCCAGCACCATATTTGTGTGCAATACTGCCACGGGGTAGTAAAGAACAAATCTGATTGGTACACAACATGTCGTCGGATTTCTAGACGTGTCTGTCAGGATAGTTGCATGAATGATCTGTTTTCAGCAATGCGACACCACTTGCAGGCTAAATCAACCAAGAGGGTATATGAGTTACCCAGAGATGAGAAAGAGGTGTACATCAATGACTACAACCCCACTCTTCTCCTAACGTGGCAGGCAAACATAGATGTTCAGTTTGTGGCTGACAACTCATTGGCTCTGGTGCGGTATGTCACTTTGTACATAACTAAACATGAGCAGACTAGCTTGCAAGATCTTTTGAAGATATTGCTAGTTCAGGCAAGAGCCTGACATCTCAATTGTAGTCACTGGGCTTGGAAGACCTCTCACACAGAGAATGTGGTGCTTATGAGGCTGGTGATCAATTGATTGGTACACATCTGCACGGCAAGTCGGATGCTGTCCGCTTCCTCAGTGTTAACTGCAAAGAGAAGCAAAATGTGTACTTCTTCCTCATGCTGAGATTGAGGAACTGGCTGTCATTAGGCTGTCTTCAAGACATATCTTGAAGAATAACCTCATTGACACATATTACCTTGTAGACACGGAGATATGGATAATATGTGTCTATTCCAAGTGGCTAAGTGGTATGACTATAAGATGGATTATCTCACCTGATTGTATATGTGACATTTACAAGGTCAGAAGGGTGGATGGCTGTCTTGTTAAGGGACATAAGCCTTGGCTCATTGACCACTGTAAGTTACATCTAGACACATTTGAGAGCAGAGAGCATTACTACTTTGCTCTCCTATTCCTATTTAGACCCTGGAGGAATGAGGTTGAATTGAAAGGTGACTGTGATACATTTGATGAAGAGTTTAATCACAGTTACAAGACATTCAAAAGTCAAAACTCAGAGATATACATACAGAGACTAAATACTGAGAAGGATCAGCTTGAAAAGGCACAGAAGCTACTTGAGGAGGATCATCCTGTTAGCTCACAGGACAATCTTGATCCAGAAGGACAAGGTATCCTTGGGGAACCTCTGCCTCTGAATGCCCCAGAAGTACTCATGTCAGAAGTGGAGAGTGCCATGGAACATGGTACGCACTGTGGTGCTGACCCAGCTGAGTTGAGACAGAGACTCAATGAGCAACAGCGCGTGGTTCACTCTCAGGTAACTGACACTGTCCAGCATGGGATACTGCATGAAGAGAAGAAATGTGACTGTCTTGACTACAAACCACTGCTGATGTTTGTTAGTGGGTCAGCTGGTACAGGGAAGAGTTTTCTTATTGAGGCCATCACGGCTGAAATACAGAGCTTGACAGGGTCAGTGATGTCTGTTGCTGTTAGTGTTTCCACCAGACTGGCAGCATACAACATTGGTGGCGGACCTTACACCATCTGTTCATGTTGCCAGTGGAGCATGGCAAAGCAGGAGAGTATCAGAAACTGTCATTTGAGGTTGCATCTCAGCTTTGCCCAATGTTTTGTGAGATGAAGTTACTCATCATTGATGAGATTAGTATGGTCTCTAATTTGATGCTTGCCTGTATACATCTACATCTACAGGAGATCCTGGGACTGACTATGGAGAAGCATTCGGTGGAAAAACATTGTTATATTTGGAGACCTTTACAGCTTGCACCTGTGAATGCAGTACATGTCTTTGCAGCTCTGACTGTGAAGCAGGCCAAGAATACACTTGGGTGCATTGGAGGTTTTAACCTGTGGAGTTATTTACCTATGTCGAGCTGTATCAGAACATGCGCCAAAGTGCTGACATGACTTACAAGGCACTGTTGGATCAAGCTTGTACAGGTTCTCTGTCAACAGAACATGCTGCAATGTTAAACGGGCGAAGAATCAGAATGGACACTACATCAATAGAAACTGCATGTGATGCTTTCAGTGATGTGTGTTCCACGGGCACATGCATTGTGTGTCTTATGACATGACTAAAGCAATGCACTGAGTTCAACAGTGCCATGTTGCAGAGAGAAAATCAATCCTCACACTGCATGCTGTTGACACAGTAAATGGTGTTATTTTAAGTCGGAAGCTGGTAGCAAAGATGACTGAACGACTGTCTGAATTGAAGTCAGATGTTTCATGCACAGCTGGTCTAGAAGCTGTACTTACAGTTTGTAAGAATGCACATGTCATGCTACGCCACAATCTTGATGTGGAGCATGGTATGGTAAATGGTGCCATGGGTAACATCATTGACTTTGTTTACAATGTTCAAAAGACATTTATCGATACACTCGTCCACTTTGACAACATGGAACAACCTGTGCAGATTGATCGCACCTGTGTTAAGTTCCAGGTATTGAAGGATATCTATGTGAACAGGACACAGTTCTCAATATGTTGCATATGCTGTTTCCATTCACAAGTCTCAAGGCTTGAGTTTGATTCAGCAATGGTGGACATAGGGGCAGACATTTTCAAAGATGGCATGACCTATGTCGCACTTTCACACGTTGTAGTCTTTCTGCTGTACATTATAACAGTCGCACTAAGAAGATACACACTGACAAGCACTGTATAGTTGAGTACAACAGATTACGTACCCTATACCGCCACAGTTGTCTATAATACCACTACCAACGTATGTGGTTGTCTCACATCCTTCAGTCACATCTACAGTTGGTAACAAAACAAAATGAGCTTGCACAACTGATGGAACTGTACAGAGTTCTAAGAAGGTCACAATGTCAAATACAGATGCGAGCCAGCTGTTGGTCAGAAGTTAGCTGGTATGGCTGTTGTGCCAGTGTTTGACAAAAGTACTAGAGTCAACTGCTATGCTAATGCAGCTATGCAGGTCTTTCTCCATATGCCACACTTTGTTGAAGCAATATCTGCAGCAGGTTATCAACACGGCTTCTGATCAGTCTAACAATGTGTAGTCACTAACACCTCTGCAGCAAGTGCTGGGCACATATGATGGATGCAGTACATTTGCTGCAAACATGCAGCAAGACGCTACCGAGTTTATGATGGCTATCATAAACAGCCTGGATGAAGAGGGAACTTCTATGCATCACTATTTCACTGTGTCATATGTTACCAAGTAAGTGTCATTTTAGGTAAGGCCATGCAACTCCTAAGTGTGGTATGTTGTGCGCACTGCAATCAGGGATGTATACATTTGGTGTACATGGCCTCAGTTTTGCTGTGGATCTCCACTGAGCATGCAGTACCAGGTGGTGGGGATGTCTTGTAGTACATTTAGAGAGTTGCATTTTATTTCTGTCACCTGCTGCTGGTTGTCTGTGATTGGTCATGTTGCCTTGTCCTCCCACCTACTTGCATGTGTGTGTATGGTGCTGGTGGGGTGGGGGTGAATCGAGTTAGGGTTTTCAACACTAACACTGAATTTCCTTGCTTTTGTCACTGTGGAACAACCCTAACTGATGCATTAAACTGAGTTTTTTTTTGACATGAATATCTATCTATCTATATACATATATATATATATATATATATATATATATATATATATATATATTTATGCAATAGGAGTGACATATACTGTATTCAGTGTGATAAATGCATTTATAAAATGGGCTTAAGAAACCCTAGTCTCTGATTGGCTACTACATCATCTGCGCCTGTCCTTATCAGATGATATAGTAGCCAACCAGGACTACTGCCCACCAAGATGCCCCATGACAACAAGGAATCAGTGAGCTCTGCCAAACGTAAACAGAAACACTAACTCACAGAGCTCACTGAAGCGGCAGCAATCCAACACAATGGCTGGCACAGCTCATAGCAGGTAAACGGTAGCCTCTCTGACAAAAATACATTTTCTGTTATGATGCTCCCTCGACCAAGCTCAAAGTATACTGAACCACAAACAAACTCTAACTTCTCCTCCTCGATGGTAAAAAAATATGTAGCTTGAAATATCCACTATCCCAACTGTTTTACAGGCAAACACACCAAGCAGAACCCACTATATAACTGTGCCGTGTCCTCCACTATCCGAAAAACAACGTCCATTGTTTGAGCCACAATTGCCACTGCACATCACCACAAAAACTTTTTATTACTTTGCTTTGCCTCCTATAAAAATATCAAACTGACCTCAGCAACAACATCTGGGAGCGAATAACTCGCCATGATAACGCGCCTTTTAAATGAAACACATACCTGGTCCTCCAGGAGTCACCAGACATGATCCTTTCCAGCTTCCCCACCTCATTTTGCAAAACATTTGCTTATTTATTAAAGTATTTGAAGTACTTTCCCATTTCAGAGCAACCTGCCAAACCGCGATGACGGAAGCTATGTAACTGGAGCCTAAATACGGCAACTAGTGAGGGACACGCCTTCTCCCACTCTTTGGAGAAAACTCACTCTGCATTGCCTCCTTTATTCAAAACATGCACACAAAAAAACAAAAGCTTTTTGTGGAGGACCTTCTGTGTGTGTGTGTGTGTCTGTGTGTGTGTGTGTGTGTGTGTGTGTGTGTGTGTGTGTGTGTGTCGGGGAAGCCATCATACAACCGCACATACAGTGACTCACGAATGATGATGCTGTCACTCTTCCTAAAACCACAAACTACATTATAAATTAAATAAAAAGAAACAAATACAAAATAAAATATCCTATCTCTGCCATTGGTCCTTCTAGGAAAGGCTGTGAGGAACTTGTACAAATATGACAGGGGACTATTTTTCAACATTTCACCTATTAAAACCAATTTTCATGCATATATTGTAAACTTCTATTTTATATTTTTTTAGTAAAATAATTACACAGGGTAGAGCCCATTTTATAAAGCGCAATAACACACCTGAGGTGTGGGTTAACTCCTGATAAGAGCACGCGGGTGCATAAGGCACTTTCGCACATGCGCCGTGCCTAACAATGCAGCTGGGCTTGCTCTTATCAGGAGATAACTCACACTCGGCCATGTGTTATTGTTTTGTTATTCTGAGTCACTGTATGTATAAATAAATTTATACATACAGTGACCATTTATACACACAGTTACTATGTCACAAATCTCTTTAGAATTCATTTAGAATGTTCAGCCTCAGAAGCAGTACTAACCATATTCAAATGGGAATAACTTTAAATGAAAATGATAGCATGGTACTGTGAGCACGAAAATTGTTCAGCACAAAATTATCTACAAAATGAGTGGTGTTTCATCTATAGATACCTTATAGATTTTTACAATTAGCAAAATGCAGAAGAAAATGTAATTTTTGTTCACTTTTTGACAAATAAATGTGAATAACTTTAAAACAAAAATGACAGCGTGGTACTGTGAGCACGAAAATGTTCAGCACAAAAATATCTACAAAATGAGTGGTGTTTCATTTATGGATACATTTTAGTTTTTTATAATTAGCAAAGAAACAGCATACAATTCTATTTTCTTTTCCTTTTTGACAAACAAATGTGAATAACTTTAAAATGAAAAGGTAGCATGGCACTGTGAGCATGATATTTGTTCAGCAAGAAGTTTTCTACAAAATGAGTGATGTTTCATTTAATAGCAATCACTATGCTAGGTGGACATATTCTAGGAAAGTTAACCAAAACTCCTGGAAATTATAATTAAAAAAAGCTAAACAGTCAAAACCAAATGTTCCTGCAGTGATGGAAAGCATCCCTACTGCATAATGAAGTATACAATGGTGAGTTTTAGATAATGATTTATCTACACTTGTGTTGTTTGATCTCGGACACCTCACTAGTGGCTTGCACCACTCGTGAGGTTACCTGAGGTCAAACAGCACTTGTGTAGATAAATCATTTATCTGACAGCTCACCATTGCATATCCCTTTTTTATATCTATCTATATATATATATATCTGTATATATATATATATATATGTAAATGGAAACCATTGGGATACTGGATCCAGATATAGTTTACCTAATATCCAATTGGGTTGGATATCTACCAGATTGGGTATTAAAAGTATAAAGAACTCAAAGCAAACATGATTATCTTAATAAAATCGCATATATTTATTACATGCCATGATACAAATTATTATTATTAAATTAAAGTTGATTAGTTTAATACTGCATCAAGTTTAAAAGTCACTGAGCTTTGAGCTTACTTCATGCTTGCTTGCTTACTTGTGGAGGGGCAACAAAGCCAATGAATAAAACACAGGCTGCTGTACCGAATAATAAGTCTACTGTTAACATTCAATGCTCGGTTTGCTGTGATAAATTATATTTATAAATAGCAGCAAGTTCACATTATGCTGTGACAGTCTGGAGTGCCTGGCAGTTATGATGTCACCAGCCATACTGAATACTCATTCACTTGAAACACTGGTAAGAGGTCCTGACAGGTAACATTTTGTGATCTTTGCCAGTGTAGGGAATCTGTGCTCCTGAAACTTCTAGTACTGCAGAGGATCTGGGTGTGCCTTTTCTGCCATGATGTGCTCAGCAAGGTACATGTCTAATTCGATGTTTCTTGGACAGTTGGCATCCAGTTCACCAGCTGAAAAAAAAACCCTTTAGAAAAATACAATATAAGTCAGTCCTGTGGCACTGAGGGTTGAGGTGCTGGATGCAACACTCGTGCCACGCCAGTGACCCGGGTTCTGGAACAGACTCAGGACGCCGGGGCTGGCAGGGTAAGGAGAGGATTGAGCATCTGTAGGGACTACTCTCCTCTTCTGGGGTGGGTAGGGAAGGTTTACTCTGCAGCAGCCTCTGGGGAGACCAGAAGCTCTGCAGATGTGGCACAAGCGGGAGAACAGCACAGAAAATGGAAATCCGCTTCACAGCCAACCGGATGATGGCCACCAGTCCTCCACTGCTATCGATGCCCTGAAGGAGCCCTTCCACCTCAGCAGCACCCTGGGGCCAAGTATGTGCTGGTTGTCCCACCCAGTGCCTTCCCCCTCAGAGGAGGGACCTGCCAGTGAAGAGTTACACCGGTTACCCTGGGGCAGCTGCTAGTGTGAGGCGGAGGGTTCAGAAAGGGACAGGTGGAGCGGTAGGGACCTTGGTGACCTGAAGGAATGGTGGGCCATGTGGCATGTAGGAGAAAAAGAAATAACACAAAAAAAAAGAAAATATAATATGACTACCATACTACCAGAGTACCAGAATTGTATACCTACATGACTGGGGCAGTTGCTTTGTCTGGCTAAACATCTCCCAGGGTCATCAGCATCACTTTCTGTCTGTGCTGCCACACTTGGTTGCTGATTGACAATTGATGTAGTTGGTTGCTCCTCGAGTTCCTCCACCAGCTGCTCCATAACTGCTTTCAGAAACATTTTGCTGTTTAATGTTTGGAAGAAGTGGAGTTTGTATTGGCAATCTAGCAGTGTGGCTGCTACCACTTCCTTGCAGGACTTGTAATGTTCAAGCCATGAGTCCATAGCTGCCAGGAGAGCTTTCCTCATGCCAATCAAGCCAGGTATTTTTATATTTTCAACAGCGTGGTACAACACTGTGGCTATTGGAATTAGATGCACAGGCATCTTCTGAGCTGAGTCTTCATGTCTCATTTTCAAAAGGTCTAAGCACAGCACATAAATTTTCAGCCAGAGCCCATTAAGCTGAAGTAAATGTCTGATTATCAGTCTCTGATGCATACACAGTTAGCACTCTGCGCTGTTCAATTAAGCACTCAAGCAAGTAAAAGAACTGTTCCACCATGTGGAAACATCTTGGTTTAATCTGAGCACTGGGACTTGAAGGGTAGTTTGCAGGCAAGTCAGTTTCTCTGTGGCACTGGATGAATGTTTAAAATGACCCACTATAACATGTCCTGTTGTCAGGAGATCTTCAACAACCTTTGCTTCATAATTGCCTCATTAACAGCTAATTGTAATGTGTGAGCTAGACAACCCTCCCCAGAATGGCACTTAGCATGATAGCTTTAACAATATTGGCCCTATTGTCCCTCATAACAAGGTGTCTCCTTATGCCTCAATTATCCAGCACATGGAGAAATTCCCTGGACAAGTTTTCTCCTGTATGGCACTCTTTTATGTGCCTTAACTCAAGTAATGCTGCTTTTCTTTTAAAATCACAAGTAATCCAATGTGCTGTTATAACTAAATATGCCAAGGCAGAGTATTCATTTGTCCAGGTGTCCATTGTGAAACTTAATGAATTAGCCTCTGATACAACAAGTTTCATTTCTCTCTTATGCAATTATACATCAGTGGTATGATTTGGTCTGAAAAGTAACGCCTGGAAGGAATTACATATCGAGGTTCCAAAACTGCTGTCAGTCTCTTAAAGCCAGGGTTGTCTACAATATTAAATGGTTGCTCATCCATTGTCAGCATTTCAGCTATGGAATTAGTAATTGACACAGCATTGGGATTATCATTTGAAAGGGGCTGCAATCTGGAAATACATTCCTCATGGTTTGATCCTCTTTTTATTTTTTAGCAGGGGACTTATATGACTTTTGTTTTATATGCTCTAATTTCTCTCTTTCTGATTGCATTTCAATAAATTTCTCTCTGTGCATGTTTTTAATGTGGTTGATTAGGCTGGATGTACCATATGATTTAATTGTGGAACCTTGGCTAATGAAGGTGGGCATCTGGTGAATGCTGCACTCGCCTTCAAAGTCTGTGTCACAGAAAACTGAGAAAGAACACCATACCAAGCTTTTTGTGTCATTATGATGCATTTTGGCTATTATATCCCACAGAAAACAAAACGCAAATGTAAACCTCCTTCGCATGCACACTGTCTCACATCACCAGACTGTAAAAGCTAACTACCCGCCCCTTTTATGAGCCACTATCCAGCCAGACTGGATATCTCTGCAGGGTCCAAAACCAGTCAGATCAATAACTTGGGTCAGATACCCATGCATCCCTAATATATATATATATATATGTAGGGTAGCAGTAGTGCTACCATAGTTAAGGATGAGGAGCCATTTCTATGTTAAACCCCAAAACTTTGCACCTTAATAACTTTGCAACTGTTTGATGGATTTGATTGAAAGTTGGAATACACAATCAAGAACCATAGGCCTTGGCATCTGCCAAGTTTTGTACTGGTCGAATACAGCGGCTGTGGAGTTATTAAGCATGATTTGTGGCGCATTTACCTTTTCTGGAATTCTACGATTGTCGCATTACAGGTTGCGGTTTATGTCTTAGCACATCTTCAGAGAATGTGCGGCTGGGGTCCCCAATGTGCCTTTCAAAGATTTGGTGAAAAAATATTAAACGGTTCAAAGTTATTCAAAAACAATTTCCCATTATAAGTCAATGGGAAAAGTTGACAAAAAGTTCGACAGTGTCGTAAATGCATTTTACTTTCGCAAATGGGCCTGTTACTTTCAAATCAGCCATTTTGTTTTCAGTTGGTGATCAGAAAATGGTTGGCATTTAAATTTGGGACCCTCTAGCAACCTAATTCTTTTTGTATTCACCTAGTCGGACCCTGAGGATGCTTGCCATGTCTTTATTTTGTGGTAAAACACCCCAGAAATATGTTTTTCAAATTTCTGGAAAAGTACTTCAAAATTACTTTTGTGCTCATGAAAGTGTCGAACTTTTTTCAAAGCTTTGCAAATTAGACATTAGTTTTCTACCTGTGGGAAAGTGACAGCGATTCTTTGGCACCGCGCTGCAAAAGAACGGTTGGTGTTTTGGGCTGAAATTTGGAGGGAACGCAGCTGACATCTCACAAATGTGCCTTTCAGTGTTGTATTGAAAAATATTACACGGCAGCAAAGTTACAGCACTCCAAAGTTAACATTTTTTCCCATAGGATAACACTACGGTGCTTCGACGTTACACAGGAATCCTTTGGCTCCCTGCTGCAAAATAATGATCTGGTCTTTTTCCTGAAATTTGGAGGAAGACAGCCAACAGCCCACAGATGTGTCCTTCAGTGGTTTGGTGAAAAAATATTACAGGAGGCAAAGTTATGGCACTCGAACTTCTTTTTTCCCATAGGATAACATCACGGCGTTCGCCACACCTTTCAGAGCCCGTATCTCAGAAACGGTGCGAGATATGGACTTATTGTCAGAAAAATGCTTAGCCCTCTAAAGGGGCTAAGTACAAAATTAGCTAGGACAGTTGTACATAATATGAGTTTTAAATTTTTTTCTATGTCATACGGTTCCTGAGATATAACCTATTTAGTATTCCAAGTCCTCATTTTCTGCTCTGATATCCATTATTATGCATATATTCTTTGTACTCACTGTCTTTCTCTATGCAGCTTTTGGAAAACCAGCCTGTGCTTACATTACTGCTACTGTTGCCCTTTCTGCTTGCGGTCCATTACCCGTTCCTTACTGTTGGCGTCTGTGCCACCATATGCGTTATCCTGGCGTTTTTCATTTTCGGTTCGTTTTCTGTTATTTTTGCCATTTGTGTCTACAGTACTCTTTCTTTCTGTTTTAGTTTGCGTCACCATGCCCATTGAAATTTCGTTTGCAGGCACCATGTTACTATGTGACAACACATCACGTGGCAGACCGTTCCTCGCCTCCGACAACGTTAATGCTATCTTTCTGTTCTCATTCATGCTTATGCTATCATGTGCGCCACTGTTAGCGCTTCTGTTTGTGTTGCTGTTCCCTAATATGCCTCAGGCACATCACTTGAAGGGCCCCGCATCCTCACCATCACCATCACATCCACTATCGCTATCATTCTCTAAAAAGAAGGGCTGGGAGGCAAAATTTATTTAATGAGGGGTTGGCCACCATCAGACCAGGCAGAATTGAACAGTTGAAACCCCTGATTTCGCTCACCCTTTCACCTGGTACAGGCATTGGGGTCACTCAGTCCCAACTCTCACCCCATTCTCCTATACTTCTGCTGCTTTACACATGTGATGTGGTGAGAGTTAGGGCTGATGACCCCAATGCACACCCCAATGCCAGTTGAGAGGGTGGGCAGGGGTCCAAGGGGTTTTCAACCCAACAGCTAATTTCCTCACTTTGTCACTGTGGAACAACCTAACTAATGCATTAAACAGAGTTTTTGTTCTATATATATATATATATATATATATATATATATATATATATATATATATATATATATGTATGTGTGTGTGTGTGTGTGTTCCTTTAAGTCCACAAATTACATACTAACATACTAAAATGCCATCAGAAGAGGCCTAACAGTCTTTCAAGTCTGCTTGATTTTCAGCACCTGCACTGAGGGCCAATTTTGGTGCCCCCCTCTCCCTTGGTTATACTGTTCCAGTCCCAGATGTTCCCCTGTATTGGGCCTGGACAGATTTACCCTCCCATACCAGTCCCATCCCTCTTAAACCCATCCACAGTCTCCAGCTCTACCAGCTCTCTGAGCAGTACATTTCATGGCTCCACCACCCTTTCAGTGAAATAACTCTCCTCCTCCCTCTGAGCCTGCCCCTTCCAGCTTACACCCATGACCTCTGCTGCCCCACCCTCCTTCCTTTGGAGCACCCTGTCTGGGCCTCCCTTATTGATCCCTTTTATTTACTTAAAGACCCCTATCATGTCCCCATCCCTCCTCTCCTCCAGGGTGTACATGTCAAGCTCCTTGAGCCTCTCTTCATAGGTACTCTCAACCAGGCCCCAGATCATTATGGTTGCCCTCCTTGAACCCTCTCTAGGAGTGTAATGTCCCTTTAAATGTGTTCTCCAAAACTGCACACAATACTCGAGTGTGGCCTAACCAAGCAGTTGTACAGTGGAAGAATCATTTCTGTCTTTCTAGAGGTAATCCCCCGGTGATGCATCCCAGCATCCTATTTGCCCTTGCCGCTGCCCTCCTACAGGTCTCTGAGTTGTTCATTTTGATATCTATCACTACCCCAGGTCCTTCTCACCCTCTGTTACTTGAATCATGTCTAATCCCTAGGTAAACCCCTGGCCTGGATTGAGGGAGTTATGACTTCTTGAAGATCCAATCTTATCCTATGGAATTTTTTTAATATTGTCCCTAAAGGTTTATGGGGGATATGTGTCATTCTTCTAGTACTCATTACAACCTTTGATTTGACACATTTTCCCATAAGTCCAGATATTGAGGAGTTTTGGCTTGTTGAAGTTCAAATGTTATCCTATGGGAATTTATATTTTAAATTATTTGGTATATTGCCTCTAAGCGTTTAGGGGAATATGTTTTATTCTTTAGTACTCATTCACACCTTTGTTTTGATGCATACATTGTCTCTTAAGTCCACATATTAAGCTAGTTATGGCTTATTGAACTTCCAATGTTATCCCATGGGAATTTGCATTTTTTATGTTGCCCCTATATGTTTAGGTGGGGATATATGTTATTCTTCTAGTACTCTTTAAGACCTTTCTGATGATATGTAGATTTTCCCTTAAGTCCACAAATTGAGGGAGTTATGACTTCTTGAAGTTTCAATATTATCCTATGGGAATTTTCAAATTTTTAATGTTGTCCAAAAATATTTAAGGGTAATAGATGTCATTCTTCTAGAACTCATTATGACCATTGTTTTAATATATTTATTGTCCATTAAGTCCAAATATTGGAGAAGTTGTGGCTTGTTGAAGTTCCAATAAGTACTAAAGGGGAGGACTGGCTCTTATGTCAGGGACAACATAAAAGCTACAGAAATACAGGGAGAGCAGGGAGGAGCTGGCACTGTGGGTCACCCTGGAGACACAGAGAGGGTCGCTATTCACACAGGAGTGATCTACAGACCTCCAGAACAGGGAGGAGAGGTGGATAAAGATATGATGGAAGTAATCCAAAGATGGCATGCAACAGGTATGTGTTGCTGGTAGGGGACTTTAGTCTACCAGATGGGAATTAGAGCCTACCAGCTATGGCAAAAGACAGAAGTATGGACATCCTGGACTCCCTGCAAGGGTGCTCCTCAGCAAGTAGTTAAGGAACCCACTCATGGGTGGGCAATACAGGACCTGGCACTGACAATGGGAACAGTGTTGATGAAGTCACAGTGGTGGCCACCTGGTGACCAGTGATCACCGTACAGTATATCTCAATATAAGAACTGGGTCAGAATTGAGCCACCCTAAGACGATGGTCCTGGACTTCAGGAGGGCCAATTTTAAGAAAATGGGACAATGCCTCAGGGACACCCTAACAGAAATAGGGAAACTGGGAATCGATGAACAGTGGGCAAAATAAAGGTGAGGCACTGAAAAGCCAACAAATCTCTGTGTCAGGCAGGTTAACATGGGCAAGAGAAAAAGAGACTGCTATGGTTCTCTAGAGATGTAGTGGAGAAAGTAAGGGCAAAACTAGCATTTAGAATGTACACGAGGACACAGAAGGAGGAGGAGGAGGATAGGAGAGTTACCAGGAGAAATAACTCCCACAGCATCACCATGCTATCTGTCCTTAAACCTGTCCTATTCATCCATTTATTACCATCCTGTTACTGCCTTCTACTGCCTTCCACGTCTGTTAATCCACTTCTGTTAATTCACCTACATGACCATCATCAGTTATCTAACAATAATTTAGTGATGATACTTTTGGCCCTGCTTAGCTGGTATCCTTTCCCTACTGTCTGTATTTGTACTTCAAGGTTCACCTAGTCACTACTTCTAATATTACATCTCCAAACTCAAATTTTGTTTTCCTGTCACTTAATCTGAGATCACTGCACTATTGTCATGTACATATATTACAGCTGTAAATAATTCATGCTATATGCCTATCTATGTTTTGTGTGTTACCTTGTAAACTATAAATTACATGTAATACCTTGTCTTGTCTTGTCATGTATATACAAATGCATCATCTTATCCTAACCAGGTCCATCTTGCAAAAGAGCTCTGCTCAATGATGTTCACCTGAATAAACAAAGATTTTGATTGATTGATTGAAACAAAGAGTGGCAGGGAGAGCAGTTAGAAGTGCAAAGGTGCAAATAGGAGAATATTGCCCAATCAGTTAAAAGGGGACAAACATACTTTAGATACATAAGCAAGAAGAGAAAGACCAAAGGAGGGATAGTGAGGTTAAAAGAGGAAGGGGTTGGGAGGAAGAGAACCAAAAAGGCAGATATATTGCATAATTACTTTTGTTCAGTATTTACAGAGGACATGGTAGGTGACAGACCAAAGATAAGGGACAAGTGCATTAAAGGAAGTGAGGTGGACACTAGTCCTTTTACAGAGGAGAGAGTCCTCAAGGAACTGGTGCAATTAAAATTAGACAAGGCAATGGGACTGGATGGAGTGCACCTTAGGATATCGAGGGAGCTCAAGAAGGTGCTAGATGCACTTCTAACAGCTCTGTTCAACCTATGACTAGAAATAGAGGAGGTTCCGGGGACTGGAGGAGGGCAAATGTAGTCCCACCACAGAAGTGGAAATAGGAGGTGGTAGTAAATTACAGACCTGTCAGCCTAACTTCAGTAGAAGGTAAAGTAATGAATCGCTACTGGAGGAAAGGATTGGGAATATCTTGCAACCAGTGGACTACAGGATCTGAGGCAACATAGGTTTGCAGGGGCTACTGCCAGACAAACCTGGTTGAGTTCTTTGACTGGGTGACCAGGGAAGTGGATCAGGGAGGAGTGGCAGATGTGGCCTACCTGGAATTCAGTAAGGCATTCAACACTGTTCCATGTAAAAGACTGGTGAGCAAGCTGGGTAACCTAGAAGTAGGTTCAAAGTAGTAAAATGGGTAAGAAGTTGACTAAGCAATAGAAGTCAGAGGGTGGTGGTAAATGGGGTCCAGTCTGGAGAAGGCAAGGTGACAAGGGGTGTCATAGAGGTCAGTACTAGGCCTAGTCTTCTTCAATGCCTTTATTAGTTACATTGCAGAAAGGCTGAGGAAAAGTATGCCAGTTCATGGATGACCAAAATCTGCAACAGAGTGGACACCCAGGAGGATGGAAAGAATGAGGATGATCTGAAAAATCTGGAAGATTGGTCAAAGGAGTGGCAGCTGGGTTTCAATGTGAAAAGTGCAAAATCATGCACTTGGGAACAGACACCCAGGGCAACATATACCAATTGAGCGGAGAGGTATTAGCAAGCACTAAAAAGTAAAGGGACCTGGGGGTAATCATTTCTGATGACCTGAAAGTAACCAAGCAGTGTGACAAGGCAGTGGGAAGGTTAGCAAGATGCTCAGGTGCATAGGGAGGGCATTACCGGAAAAAGAAGAGAGGTAGTATTACCCTGTATAAATCACTGGTAAGACCTCACCTCAAGTACTGTGTCCAGCTCTGGAGGCCCCACCTCTGAAGGACATAGATAGGCTGGAGGCGGTACAAAAGAGTGCTACCAAAGTGGTGCAGGGCCTGCATCAAAAGCCCTATGAGGTAAGACTCAAGGAATTAAATATGTACTCTCTAGAGGAAAGGAGGAAAGGGGGATATGATAGAAACATTCAAATAGCATTTTCCATAAAAAGATGCTCCAGGATAAGGGATCATGCCATAAAGCTGGAGGAGAGGCTTTGAGGCTGTGAGGAATACTTCTTCATGGAGGGTGGTGGACACCTGGAACAGCCTCCCAGGAGGTGATGAGTGCTAAAACAGTAATAGGATTCAAGCATGCATGTATAGACACAAGGGACCATAGAAGTAAGGCAAGGGGTAGAAGACTGGAGATTGAGCAGGGTCTGAGTTGGCACAGTATGTAGGAACATAGGGCAGACTAGGTGGGCCAGGAGGTCCTTATCTGCTGACAACTTCTATGTTTCTGTTTATTTATTTACTGTATATCTTTGATTTGAAGCTTCAGATAATAATGCAAACTTACGGTATTCTGTGTGACTTATGAATGAGGGCAGCTAATCTTAGAGGGTGGTTACTAATTAATCATTCAATTTAGTTAATGTGTGCTGGCTGTCAATTAGTATAAAACCTAACTAGGCAGTGCATAGTTTTCCTCCCGTTGTTGTTGCAGCCGCAGTCATACATAGTGTGTCCTAATGTCTAAGCATAAGTCTTTCAATTTAGAGTTTAAAGGTGCTGTGGCTCACCAAGCTGAGAGGGAAGGCAATCACCCTTTGCAGCTGCACTGCACATTGATGAAAAGCAGTTTTGTGAATGGTGAAAAACATCCTTCTCTGGAGAAGAAGGTGACTATAACTGGTTACATGGGGTTCAATCACAAATGCAGACAGCTTGATGGTGGTGGTCTTGGTCGGCATCCAAAGTACCCTGAAAGTGGGTCAATTCTTGTAGCCTGGATCATGGAACAGAGAGAGCAGCACTACAGGGTAGTTCAGAAACGCTATTGCCTTAAAGGCAATAGCTATTTTTCAAGATCCATCTTTTTCAAAACAAAGATTACATTTTAAATGTTGTTCTGTTGTCGACTATCACTTTCTTACAGTACAATATGTTGTCAGTGTTGCTAGGCGCGGTATGTTATCAGTGTTGCTAGGCAGAGAGTTGCTAGATTGGCTGCTGTGCAAGTCATTGCACTGAGATGCAGAAAGGAGATACCATACAAGGAGTACCAGGAAAATGAAGTGGCCATTGTAAGGGATGAATCATTGTTGCACAGTTTGGAGTTGGGTATTCAAGGAGGGGTATTCAAGGGAGGTGATGGGGAGTTTATGATTTCTGTAAAGGGATCAAAGTCAGGCATTTCCGCATGTGTGGGAGGGTACTATAACGCGTCACTGATCGAGGGCGGCTTTAGTTAAAACTTATCTTCCAGGTGTGCAGCTTCAGTTTGAGGGTGGTTTATTATTGAGGATGGTAATAAATCAAAGCTATATGGTATATGAAAAGTTTCTTCAGGAAAGACATACTAAACATAGCTCATTTCCAGATGCATCCTGGGGAGGGGAGGGGAAGGATAAATACAATAGATTTTACTACAAAATAAAACATCAGATAGAGATAAAACAACAGTGCAGAGTTATGTACAATTGGAAACTTTGTGTACTAGACATATGCATATAAAATAAATATCAAATTATCACAAGGGTAGGGTAGAAGGCAGGTCCTTAGATTAGAGAAAATAATTCTATAATTGTATGGTAGTGAGGGAGAGGCAAACCTTTATTCCCTGGGGTGCAGACCCCACAAGGGTCAATGTTTTATGGCGGCAATTTCATGTTTTATTGTTTTTTTTTTTTTATATTGCCTCAAATTTTTGGGAGGGGGTTGTGTATTATTCTTCTAGTACTAAGACCTTTGTTTTGTATAAATTTCTCTGAAGTCCAAGTACTGGGAGTTATGGTTTGTTGAATTCCCAGTGTTATCCTATTAGAATTCTCTTTTGATCTTTTTTATATTGCCCTTAAATGTTTGGGGGAACATGTGTTAATCATGTAGTACTCATTAGGACATTTGTTTTGATATATACAGTGTCCCATAAGTCCAAATACTGGGGAGTTATGGCTTGTTGACATTCTAAAGCTATCCTATTGGAATTTTCATTTTTATTGTTTATTTTATATTGCCCTAAAATAATTGTTTAGGGCAAAAATGTTATTCTTGTAGTACTCATTAAGATCTTTGTTTTGGTATATATATATATATATATATATATATATATATATATATATATATATATATGTATATATGTCTATCCACAGTAATAGGGACATATGTGGACATGACTGTGGAAAAATAAATGTTGTAATTTCTTTTCTTTTTCACCATCAATACTTTACCCTAATGTCCTTTACTAAAAAGTATAAACAGGAATATAATATAACTTGTGGTTTTCTGAGTACAGTCCCTAATGTTTGGAAACAGTAACCAGGTAACGATCAACAGGGACAGAGAATATGTTAACTAGAAAAAATTATGTATAAATATTTTGAATCTCTACATGAATTTGCAGTAATTTACTTGGTTAAGTCACTAAGTACTCCAAAATATTTGCATGCAAAAGAATGTGATAACCATCAATCTAACACGTGGCAGAGAATTACAGGGCAAAGAAATTTCAAAGTTTTCCTCACCAACATTTCTTGGGTAGTCACAGATTAAAATGCATTCGTACATAACGGGATAAGAGTAGATGATATTTAAAACTGTTTTTGATCACTTTAAAATTAAACTCCAAAATCTGTGAAAAGTGTTTCCTTAACGTATGTAACAGGACAGAGAAAATTCAAAACTTTAAGCAGTCCCAGAAAATATTGTGGAAAAAGAAAAATCAGGCAATTTGAGTCCTTTATTCTTTTCCACTTTATGTTTAATGTCTAAAGTCATGACTCAATTAGCATAAAAGTTTTTAGTTGCTTTCAATCACCACAGAGGAAGTTCATAATACAACAAATTCATTATACTAACTAGAAATACCAGACACCACGTAAAATTAACTAAAACCATAACCATAACACCACAGTATACACACTATATACATTGCTTATTACAGACCTAATATCTCCAACAAATGTACATATGTACATCTGGCAGACCCCATGTGACAGCGTAACTGAATCCACAAGACATGAGCAGGGACACCAGCCTACAGTGACTCACTCAAGTCGGTGTGCACAGTACACCACTTGCAAACACACCAGCGCCCCATGAGAGATTGACCAGGGACCTGGCACACCCCAGGTGAAAGTGTAATTGAATCCATCAAAGCAGAACATGGGTGCTGGCCCACAGTGACTCCATCTAGCAGGTGGATGCAGTACAGAAACTGCACACCCACCAGGGCCCCATGAAGATTGATCAGGGATCTGGCAGACCTTAGGTGATGGCGTAACTAAATCCACTAGATGAGAACCCTGGCACGGTCCATTGTGACTTAAGTCAAGCTGCTGTGTGCAGTACGCCACTTGCACACCACCAGGACCCCATGAAAGATTGACCAGGGACCCGGCAAACCCCAGGTGATGTCATGACTGAATCCACCAGAGGAGAACAGATGATAACATGGGCAATCCATTGGATTGGAAACAAAATGGAGGCAGACATGGACATAACCACTGGATTGCAAGCAAAATGGAGGCATGCATGGATACCCATTGGCTTGCAAACCAAATGGAGGCACACATGACTGCAGCAAATGGCTTGTAAACAAAATGGAGGTAAGCATGGACACCCACAGAATTGCAAACAAAAAGGAAGGCATGCCCGACACCCACGTGATTGCAAGCAAAAATGCAGGCACTATTCCCATCCCTCCAGATCCATTAAAGCAGTTCCTGGGCTTGGTAGCTCATTCTACAATTCTCCAGCCCTGTCAGTAGCCCTATGGAACCCAAGATCAGCCCCACCCCATCCCATCAGTCCTGTGGTATGTGAGGTCAGTGCCATTTCCTCCCCAGTCCCTGGAGCCTTGTGGTACACTCCTAAAATGCTCCAGCCCTGTAAGCAGTCCCATGGGACCCAAGGTCAGTAACATCCCTCCCCATCGGCATTCTGGCATGTGAGGTCAGTCTCATCTATTTCCCCAGTCCCTGGGGCCTGGTGGCAAATTCCTAAAATACTCCAGCCCTGTTAACAGTCCTGTGGGATCCAAGGTCAGTCCCAAACCCTCCCATCAATGCCTGGCACATGAGGTAAGTCCCATGCACATCCCCAGTCCATGGGACCTGGTGGAACACTCCAACAAATCTGTGGTCCCCTGGAACCTAAGGTCAGTCCCAGCTCTTCCTCATTAGACCCCTGGCACATGAGTTCAGTCCCATTCTTCTCCCATATCCCTGAGGCCTGGTGGCACACTCCAATAAATCCACAGTCCCATAGAACCCACAGTAAGTCCCATCCTCCTCCCATTAGCACCCTGGCATGTGGGTCAGTACCATCCCCCTCCACAGTCCCTGGGATCTGGTGGCACAATCCTAAAAATCTCCAGCCCTGTCAGCAGTCCCATGGCATCCAAAGTCAGTCCCACCCTCCCAACAGTTGCCCTGGCTCATGAGTTCAGTTCCACCCCTTCCCAGTCCCTAGGGTCTGGTGGTGAACTCCTACATTTTCTAGCCTTGTAAGCAGTCCCATGTGACCCAAGGTCAGTCCCACCCCATCAGCCCCTGGCACAGAGGTCAGTCCCATCCCTCCCAGTCCCTTGGGACTGATGACACCTCAGCAAATCTCAGTCACATTAGACAAAGGGCAGTCCCACATCCCCATCAGCCTCAGGCATGTGAGGTCTATCCCATCCCCTTCCCAGTCTCAGGGGTCTAATGGCACACTCTGACAAATCTACAGTCCCATGGAACCCAAGGTCAATCCCACCCCTCCCCATCAGCTCCCTTGCACAAGAGGTCAGTCCCATCCCTCCCCAGTCCCTGGGCCTAGTGGCACGCTCAACAAATCCACTGTCCCATGGAGCCCAAGCAAGTCCCACCTCCTCCAAATCAGCCCCTGGCATGTAAGGTTAGTCTCATCCTCCCCAGTCCCTGGGGCCTGGTGGTTCACTCCCAAAGCTCTCCAGCCCTGTCAGCAGTTCCATGGTACCCAAGATCAGTTCCATCCCTCACCATCAGCTCCATGGGATGTGAGGTTAGCCCCATCCCCATCCCCAGTCCCTGGGGCCTGTTGACATGGTCTGTCAAATCTGCAGTTCCATGAGATCCAAGGTCAATCCCACTGCCCTCACTACTGGCCCCTGGAATGTAAGGTTAATCCCATCTCTGTCAGCAGTCTCAAGGATCCTAGTGGCACACTCCTAAAATTCTCTAGCCCTGTCAGCTACACCATGGGACTTATGGTCAGTCCCATCCCTCTCATATCTTGTCAGCAGTCCCAAGGGTACCTGGTGGCAACTGTCTCCCTCCCGCTGCCCTATTAGCCATACCTTGGCCAGAACCATTTGTAAATTTAATTGGTGCCATCATGCTTCCAAGGAGCAAGTTACTACTGCAGTCTTTATTTTTATAACATAGAAGGGTCTTTAGCTGCAAAACTTTTTGTTCTAAAATATTGTCATTGGCATTTGTCCACTTTAAATTTAGTAGGAAATTTACTACAGCACCCAATATGTCTATTGTTTTTAATCTCAGACTTTGCAAACATTACATTTCTAATTTACTTTGGATCAGCTGGCAGACCCTCTCCCCAAAGCATGTGGGTGACTATTTTAAAACAAAAGCCCTTTGTTGCATCCCCAAAACAAATGCTCAGTCAAAACAAACAAGTCTTGTAGAATATCTTTATAATCACAATTGAAAATAAGGTACCACTAGAAGTCCCATCCATTTGTATCAGGGATCACTGATTTCCTGAGATCCATGTTACAAATATGACTGAACTTAGTTGTAGGCTGTTAGGGCAATCTTTGAAAATGTGAAAACAGATTCCAGGCTTTTTCACTTTAAATGCATCAGTAAATGATTACAGCACCCAATACTTTCATATTTTAATCTCAAATTTTGCAGCAAACATTCCATTTCTAATTTACTTTTGGATGAGCTGGCAGCACCCCACCAAAGCATGTGAGTGCCCATTTAAGATAAAAATTCTTTGTTACAACCCCAAAACAAATGCTCACTCAAATCAAACTAAAAAGTATGTAAAATCTCTTAATAATAACAATGAAACATAAGGCACCACTCAGAGTCTTGTTTGTAACAAGGACTGCTGGTTTCTGAGTCCTTGTTACAAACATGATTGAACTTGATTGTGGGCTGTTAGGACAATGTTTGAACATACTGTTTTGGATTCCATGATTTTTCACTTAAAATGCATAAGTAAATGACTACAGCACCCAGCAATTTTATATTTTAACCCCAATCTTTGCAACAAACATTCCAGAAATAATTTACTTTCAGGTGAGCTGGCAGCCCCTCCCCAAAGCATGTGAAAGGCCATTTAAAACAAAAATCATTTGTTACATCCTCTAAACAAATGCACACTAAAAGCAAAACAAAATCTCATTAAATCTCTTAATAATCACAATTCCAAAATAAGGTACACCAAAAGTCTTATTTGTAACTGGGACAGAGATGTTTAGGAGGTCCCTGTTACAAACATTAGCATGCTACCTCTGTCCCTGTTACAATCAGGACAGTACCATAAGACCACTAAAAGAGATGTCTGAAGCCTGCAAAAGTCATACTTCCACAATGAATTACATTGCCTTACACACCTGTTTAGCACATTGCAAAACTATGAAATTCACAGCATGTCTGGCACACAGAAGACAGTTATTAGAGCCACAAAATAGATAACCTAGAACAATATGTCAAATACTTGCCATTTTTCAGACATAAATGGATATACTTAAACAGCAGTCATGAACCCCAGTAAAATACATTATAAATTCAAATGTTATTTAACATAATTAACCATGTTCAGTAGCTAAATCCTGTTGTAACAGGGACAAATGAATTAACTCTGTCCCTTGTTACAAACATGATTCAACCTTTTCTCTGTCCCCAGAGACCTTACTGAATGCCAGTCTGTGCACAGCATACTCCCATTTCAAATCCAGCAACAAAATGCAATCAGATTTATAGCAGACAGTATAAAAAATCATTATTTCACTGCTATGGCCCATTCACGTCTGCTTACATTTCTGACCAGTTTCACATTCCTACTTGTAACACAGTCACACATATGTAACAGCAAGTTTGGAGAGACAGAGAATGTTCTCATTTGGTGTTTGGGAAGAAAATTGACTGATCCACAGGCAAAGCAAAGTTTAATGGACTTAATCTAGTGTTATGATTGGCTAGAAATAAGCAAACGACACTGTGAAAAAGTCACACCTCAAGCATGATAAGCAGCTGTTACATACGTAGATAGAGGTGGGACAGAAACAGATAGCCGGTTCTACTTTAAAAGCAGCCAGAGCAATTCTGCAGTTTTGAAATGTTTTTTCAGCCAGAACAGCAAACTAATTGAGCATCCTTCAGTTCCTGGCATACAGTGCCCTGATTCTTGCACAGTTTCACATTTATACCAGTCAATCCCGTATGTAACCTAAGGGACAGAGAAGATTACATCACGAGATTGTCATTTTAACTTATTCTGTAAAAATAAAAATATATAAAGGCACACACACATGGTGATGTTACAGGGCTCTTTATGTAAAATGCATAGTGAGACTTATTTTTCAGCTTAGCATTTTGGTAGGTAGAAGAAAAGCATACAACATGTGGTGTCTTGAAATGTCCCACCTAGCCATTGCAAAAACAAGGGGACAACCTGCAAGTTTAAAAAAAACATTTTTCATAAGTATTAGGTGGCTGAAGTTATTTATGTTATCCACTAACTTCTGTAGTAGACTTCATTGCAGTTTTGAAATATATTTGAACACTCTTTGCAGGTTACTGAGTGTTATAGTGCATGTGATGGAAGTGTACCCATTTAGTATGGACATACCTATTATATATATATATATATATATATATATTATAGTAGTGCAGTCGCCACTATAGTTAAGGTTGAGCAGCCACTTACATACTAAAGTCAAAAGTTTGGACATTAATAATTTTGGACCCATTCAATGGATTTCCTGAAATTTGGTACACGTGTTGGGGTGCACTAGATATCTTAATTTACCAAATTGCATTTGTGTTGGAGTGCTGGTCTTCGTGGTACTGAAAGCACTGAAAAATGCAAAATTATCCATTTTGAAGGCACCTTTGCCATTCTTAATGTGGTCCTGCACAGCCATCACATGGTGTGCTGCTCTGCAAGATGGCTTGTTTGAAAGAGCTGTGGTGACTGAACATGCCGCTTTTGTTTGGTGAAAAATATTAAGGCATTCAAAGTTATGGCACTTTTAAGTTCCCATTATAAGTCAATGGAAAATTTATATGCATATCTTGCGATCAAAGAATGGGGGTTCTGGCCATCTGGTCTCGCCTGGCGATCAAAGAATTTGCAGCCTCATGGTTCAAGAATCTTTGTTCCGAGGAATTTTCAAAATTCTTTGACCGTGAGGTCCGCTATCTTGTTTTCAGTTTTCCAATCACACAAACACAAATATCTCGACTCAGGGTCACTTCTGAAGTAAAACTTTGATGGGTTTTACTCAGGGGCCCTGATCTATCAAACCATGGCTTTTGTTCCATCAAAATCAGTTAAAAATAGAGTTATAAGCTTTTAAAATCTTAATTGTGGCTGCGCTAACGATCTTTGATGTGAGCCTACAGTCTTTGATAGTGAGATTCTTTGATCACGATCTTGCATCGTGACCTAAAACACTAATATCTCAGCTCAGGGTGGGCTAGGGACACAAATGAGAGGCTTGTTTTTGCTCAGGAGGTCCGTTCTGTTGAACCATGCCATTGGTTTGGTTCAAATCAGTGAATAAATTGTGTTTCACCCTGTTTTTATTCTTTGATCATGAGCCTGCAAATTCTTTGCTCGTGAGAGTCTTTGATCGTGATCTTGCATCCGTGAGTGAGGGACGAGATGGCGAATTTAAAATCATTTTCTCAGCCCATGGGTGCCCTAGGAAGTCAAATGAGGGTGGGTTTTACTCAAGGGCTTCGTTCTGTCAAACCATGGTGGTGGTTTACTGCAATTCCTCAATTTTTTATTTATTACATTTTGTATTCTTTGTTCATGAGCTTGCAAATTCTTTGATCATGAGGCTGCAAATTCTTTGATCGTGAGATTCTTTGACCGGATCTTGCATCCGAACGAGGGACAAGATGGCCCAATTTAAAATTAAATTTTCTTAGCCCAGGGGTGTCCTAGGAAGTCAAATGAGAATGGTTTTTACTCAGAGGCTTCGTTCTGTTGAACCATGGTGGTGGTTTACTGCAATTGTTCTATTTTTGAATTATTAAATTTTTTATTCTTTGTTCATGAGCCTGCAAATTCTTTGATCATGAGGCTGCAAATTCTTGATCATGAGATTATTTGATCGTGATCTTTGATATAAAATAGGGACAAGATGGCCAGATTTCTTATAATGGAATAGATAGGAAATTTTTCCAATCTTTGACATTGAATATCTCAGAAATGGTTTGGTCTTTTACTTGAAATTTGAGGAGGAAGGAAACATCACACAGATGTTCCTTTTAGTGGACTAGTCAAAAAAATATTACAGGGTGTCAAAGTTATGGCACTACAAAGTTGGCACTTTTCCCATAGGATAACATTACAGTGTCCGCCATATTACAGGAATTCTTTGCTGCTCTGCTGGAAAATAACGGTTTGGTCTTTTGGGCTGAAATTTGGAGGAAGAAAGCCAACATCCACAAATGTGCCTTTTGTCAGAAAAAATATTACAGGGTGGCAAAGTGACAGCACTCTGAAGTTGACAATTTGTCCCATAGGATAACATTATGGCATCCGTCGCATCTTTCAGGGCCTATATCTCAGAAGCGGTGCGAGATATAGACTTTGTCAAAAATGCTTAGCCCCTCAATTGGGGCTAAGCAAAAAACAACCAGGAAAGTAATAATTCATACAAAATTTTTATTTTTCCTCGTCATCAGGTTCCTGAGATATAAGCAATTTAGTATTCCAAGGCATAATTTTCTGCTCTGAAGTCAATTATAATGCATACATTCTTTGTTTTCAATTAGTTTTTCAATGCAGTTTTTGGGGAAAAGAAGGGTGTTCCCTTTTGTTACTGTGACAGCTAGCATTTCAGTTGTGCTTCTGTTACCATTGAATCACCATTCCCGTTTACGCCACTGTGTGCGTAAAGGTTTGTGTTTCATATGCACTTGCATTTCTGTTTCTGTTGTCTTTACTGTTGCTGTTACTGTTACCATTTACATTTACTATTGCGGTATCATGACCTTATGTGTAACAGTTTGTATTTTCATATCGCTTGCATTTCTGTTTTTATTGGCTTTATTGTTGCTGTTACCATAACCATTTGCATTTACAACTGTGGTTCTGTGAGTGTGTGCATTATGGTTTGTGTTTTCCTCTGATGCTTGCGCGTTTCTGTTTACTTGGATGTTATTGTTGGTGTTACTGTTACCATTTGCGTTTACAGTTGTGGTACTGTGAATGTGTTACCAGTTTTGTTCTGTGTGCACTTCTGTTTGATGTTTCCATTTCGTACCTGTTTGGTTCAGCGTCACTTTACACTTGTGTTTCTATTAACGTTGCTTTGCCATTTACGTTTGCTTTGCCATGTGCATTACTGTTGCTGCTTGTGTTTGCTTTGAAGTTCCTGTTACTGTGTAACAAGACATCGCAATTGAGTCTGCGGGCCGAAGAGGCGCGCTGCCACTCACTACATTCCTTTCATTATTTATCATCCTCATTCTCAAAAGAAGTGAAATTAGAGACAAAAACTCAGTTTAATGCATCAGTTAGGGTTGTTCCACAGCAAAAAAAAGCTAGGAAATTTGGGTTTGGGTTGAAAGCCCCCCTTGGACCCCAGCCCACCCCCAACCGGCATCGGGGTGTGCGTTGGGGTCATCGGTCTAACTCTCACCCCATTCTCCTATACCTCAGCTTCTTTACATGTGGTAGGGTGAGAGTTAGGGCCCGACAAGAGCACATCCTGATGCGGTTGGGGTGGGCTGAGGTCCAAGGTGGGGCTTTCAACCCTAACCCTGAATTTCTAGCTTTTGCAATGAATAACCAACTGTCTGATAAACTTTTCTCTAATATATATATATATATATATATATTTCCTTTTAAGTCCCAGACACCATTAGAAAAGCTTGAAAAATAATGTGAGATTTAGACACAATTCAATTTATATTTAGTATACTTTCTATAATTCTTTCCTTTTTTCTTATTGTTGATGAGGTTGCATGTTAAGAGGATTACTGTCCTTACACTTTATCTGTCTCTCTCTGCTTGCCTTCACCTAACATCATAATGCCCTGTTTATGACATCATAATTGTCTCCACAGCAACAGACTGTAATGTCATAAACATAACTGTGATGTCAGGTGTAGGCAGGCAGCCAGAACAAATAAGGCAGTAATCCTGTTTACATGCAAATTACCTTAGTAATAAAAAGTAAGGCTGAGAATTACAGAAAAAAATGAAATATAAGCTAGATTGTGTCTAAATATTGCATTTTGCAAAGGTGTCACAATGGCAGCAGGGGCTCTTGAAGTTCAAGTATTTATTTTTGTATGTATGTATGTATTTATTTGTTTATTTTATTTATTTGGCTTTTATTTACTAGGTGAGTGCATTAGGCAGTAACAGTTGCCTATTTTCAGGTATGACCTGGGAGAATATAGCATGGGAATGATGTCAACCTAAAACAATACAAAATGAGGAAATGTAAATTGAATTAAGAATAATGTGTGTGGTACAACACTTGAAATGAAAATGTGCTAACAACAAATGGCTTACAAAAACATTTAACATGCATTATACAAAGGCAATAGACATGTAGTACATATGGCAGTAAGTACAACCAACTAAGATATATAGTAGAGCATACAGTATGCTCAATTTGACTCTGGATATTCCAGAATGGCACAGAGTAGATGAGTTAAAAAAACAGTTCAGCCTGGGGCAGGAGCATATGAAGGCCTGGTAGAGGTAAGACCAATAAGACTTTTTAAAGGTATGAGAGGACTCACATTGTCAGACAGCAGCAGGGATAGTGTTCCAGACAGTGGGAGCAGCAAAGGAAAAGGACAGTTTTCTAAAGCTGGTTTTGATTTTAGGTACAAGCAAGGACCCCAAGGCATTGGATCTAACAGGGTCAGTGCAATTGTCAGACTCTAGAAGCACAGACAGGGTCATGGGGGAATGCCTGTTAAGGATTCAGTAGGTTAGGCTTTCCAGAGCAAATGTCCTTAGTTCTGCGTATTGAGGAGTTATGGCTTAGTGAAGTTCCAATGTTTTCCAATGTGATTTTAATATTTAGTTTTTATATTGCCCTAAATGTTAAGGGTGGAATATGTGTTCAGTTCTAGTACTCACTGAGACTTTTGATATACAGATTGTCCCTTAAGTGCAAATATTGAGGTAGATATATGACTTGTTCAAGTTCAGATGTTATGCTATATCAACTTTTCATATTTTTATTGTTGTTTTATATTGCCACTAAATGTTTAGAGAAAATATGTGTTATTATTCTAGTACTCATTAAGACTTTGGTTTGAGATATACATTATCCCTTAAGTCCAAATAATGAGAGAGTTATGGCTTGTTGAAGTTCCAATGATATCCTATGGAATTTTCATTTTCTCAGTTTTTTAATTTGCCTCCAAATGTTTAGGGGTGAATATTTGTTATTGATGTAGTACTCATTAAGACCTTTGTTTTGATACATAGATTGTCCCTTAAGTCCAAATATTGAGGGGTTATGGCTTATTAAAGTTCCATTATCCTGTGAGAAATGTTCATTTTTAATTTGTGTGTGGGCCCTAAATGTTTTAGGGCATTATATATTCCTCTTATAGTAGTCATTACAGCCGTTGTTTTAATAGATTGTCTGTTAAGTCCAAATATTGGGGAGTTATGACTTGTTGAAGTTCATATAATGGGGAAAACAGCTAAGTACAAAATTGTTTTCATATGAGAATTCTTTTTCATATGAAGAAAAAACATACAAAAAATGGGGAAAAACAAGTCAAAATTCCTTTAAGCGTATAAAGGCATTCTTTTTCTAATGAACAAAAAAGCATACAAAAAGGATGCCTTCATACAAAAACAATTTGGACTTAAATTTTCCCACTCTTCTTTCATATGAAGGCATTCTTTTTCATGTGCTTTTTTTCTTTCATACAAAAAAAGTGTTCAATTCTTTTTCATATGAAGGCATCCTTTTCATAGAAACATAGAATTTTAGCAGATACATACTGTGCCACCACAGACCCTACTTAATCACCAGTCTTCTCCCACCTTGCCTTACTTCTTTTTTTTGTATGCAGAGGTAGGGAATATAGGCGAGACTATGTGGGCCAGGATGTTCTTACTGCTGACAACTGCTATGTTTCTATGTTTATTTATTTTAAAAGTTTTACCAAGAAAGACATACTGAATTAAACATAGCTCATTTCCTGATGTATCCTGAGGGAGGGAGGGGAGGGTAAGGGATAAGTACAATAGATTTTACTACAAAACAAAACATTATGCAAAGATGAAATAACAGTGCAGAGTTATGTACAATGAAAACACTGTTTACTAGACATACACATATTAAATAAATATCACATTATCACAAGGGTAGGGCAGGAGGCAGGTCCCTTAGGATACGAGAAGAACACTTCTATAATTGTATTGTAGTGGTATTGTAGTGAGGAGAGGTAAACCTTCATCTTTCTGGGGTGCAGACTCCACAAGGTCAGTGTTATGCTATGGTAATTTTAATGTTTTATTGTTTTATATTGCAGCTACATGTTTGGGGGTACATGTCATTCTTCTAGTACTAAGACCTTTGTTTTGAATACATTTCCCATAAGTCTAAGTACTGGGAGTTACAGAATATTGAAGTTCCAATGTTATCCTACTGGAATTTTATTTTTAATTTTTATATTGACCTTAAATGTTTAGAGAACATGTGTTAATCTTCTAGTACTTATTAAGAACTTTGTTTTGATATATACATTACCCTTAAATCCAAGTACTGAGGGACTTATGGCTTGTTGAAGTTTAAAAGCTATCCTATTGGAATTTTCATTTTTATTGTTTTTATATTGTCCCTAAAATAAATGTTTAGGAGGAAACATGTGTTATTCTTATAGTACTCATTAAGACCTTTGATTTGATATATCAATTGTCCATAAGTCCCAATATTGATGGAATTATGGCTGTTGAAGTTCCATTGATAGCCTATAGGAATTTTCATTTATTTTGGTTTTTTTATTTGCCTCTATATGTTTTAGGGGTGAACATTTGTTATTGCTGTAGTACTCATTAATGCCTTTATTTTAGTATATAGATTGTCCCTTAAGTCCAAATATTGGGAGAGTTATGGCGTGTTAAAGTTCCAATGTTCTCCTAGGAGAATTTTAATTTTAATTTTTTTTTTATGTGGGTCCTAAATTTTGTTAGGGATATTATGCATTATTCTTGTAGTAGTAATTAAGACCTTTGTTTTATATATAGATTGTCTGCTAAGCTGCTAAATGTGTAATGAAACTGGAACAGTCTGAATTGCCTGAGAATGGGAACACTGTCCTATTCTGATGGGAACTCAGGCTGTGAAAATGGATTGAAGGATTAGAACTCAAAGCATGCAGTGTGTAATGCATCCCACCACACATACATTAATTTTCATTATGATAAACTTACAGTGCTTGACTATCAGGCTATAAGCCTTGATTGACCACCAACAGTGGACAGGTAAATAGTGGAATATGACACAGTGTCGCAATTTTGGACTACCATCCAAATTTGGGCTAATTCAGATTATTAACACACCCTCCATAGGGTCCTGGACAGAAAGAACATATTCATGTGTATTAGTGGGTAATGGAGTTAAGTGGAGGGATGATGCTATGTTTGGTTTCTACCCCATTTTCACAGATTTTGCATCGCATATTACACTACAGTTATCTAAACCTGTAAAATTGCTAGTTATATTACTTCAGGTTTGCAAACAAAGGGGTTAATAAATGTCTTTCCAAATGTGCTCAACACCAATTTTAGAAAATGGATATGTTTTCCAAAGAATTGATAAGTTTGTATATTACAATGTACACAGAACAACAGGACACAGAGGTAATTGTAAATGGAGTCCACTCTGAAGAAAGAAGGGTTACTAGTGGGGTACGCATGAGGTTCAGTACTGGGTCCAGTCCTTTTTAATGTCTTTATAAGTGACATTGCAGAGGGACTGGAAGGAAAAGTATGCCTCTTTGCAGATGACACAAAGATCTGCAACAGGGTTGATACACAAGGAGGCGTGGAAAGGATGAGAAGGGACTTAGCAAGGTTGAAGGAATGGTCAGAAGTATGGCAGCTTGGATTCAGTGCAAAGAAGTGCAAAGTAATGCACTGGGAAACAAAAACCAGGGAAGATTACACAATGGAGTGGTAGTAACAAAACAAAAATGGACAGGGACCTGGGGGTAATCATATCAGATGACCTTAAGGTTGGCAAGCAATGGGAGAAGGTGGTAGGTAGGGCTGGGGATACTGGTATGTATAGGGAGAGGTATCACCAGCAGAAAACAGGAAGTTGTTATCCCCTGTACAGATTGTTGGTGAGACCCCATCTGAGTACTGTGTCCAGTTCTGGAGACCCAATCTCCACAAGGACATAAACAGGATGGAGGCAGTTCAAAGGAGGGCAACTAAAATGGTGCAGGATCTGCAAGAGAAGCCATATGAGGCGAGACTAAAGGAGCTTAATATGTGTACCCTTGAGGAAAGGAGGGAAAAGGAGGGGACATGATAGAAATGTTTAAGTACCTCAATGGAATCAACAAAGTCCAAGAGGGTAGCATATTTCAGAAAGAGAGATGTGTAAGAACAAGGGGACACAATTTGAAGATAGAGAAGCAGCTCAGGGCAAGGTGAGGAAGTATTTTTCACAAAGGGTGGTGGACACATGGAACAGCCTTCCTGAGGAGGTTGTGGGGTATAAAACTGTGGGAGAATTCAAGAATGCATGGGACAGACATAAGGCAATTTTGTGGGGGTAGGAAGAAATAGGCTGTTGGTTAAATAGGATCTGCAGCTTATCCTCTAGGTGGGGAAATGGGCAGACTAGGTGGGCCAAGCGGTCCTTATCTGCTATCAAAGTCTATGTTTCTATGTTTCATATGTTACACAGTGTATACAATGTACAGTATGTTACTGTCTCTGTTTTGCTAAATTTATCTAGTATTGAGTAGCCAAAGATATTTGCCCAAAAACATTTAAAAGCAGTTATACCACGTTTTTATCACCAATATGTGGATTAATTTTGAAATTAAAATATAAGGTTTGATCTTCCACAGCTTCTACCACAGCTGGGTAAAGGTCTTAAAAGAGAGAAAGCTTATGGGGAGACATTACAGGTGCTCTAGGCTCAGGAATGGGAGTTTGTAATACTATGGATCTAGAAACAGTAAAGAGCATCAAATACATTTTGAAAACATGCTTAAGCAAGGGTGTTCAACAAAAGTACACATTAGACAGGGACTTTGAGATGAACATTATAAAATCCTTATTAACATGAAAATATGTCCCATGATGTTCTTCTCCTACACAACTAGTCAGTAATATAGAGGCTGATGATATGTATAAAACTAGGAAAAATGAGGTGTGTATTGCATACAGTGCATCTGTCCTGAACAGATTACAAGATACCTTTAGAGATATTGAGAAAGGTAAACTTCCTGCTTTTATAAATACCAATATGTTGCAAATATTCTTGCATAATGTTAATCATACTCATGCTACTGAGTGCCTTTTCAGAAAACTGACTAGAGTTCATTTTGCTGGACATGGATGAGTATTTAATCATAGCTTCCTATGGTGCCTGTTATATTACAAATACCTGTTATACCATGTCAAATGTCTGTTTTAAGTCTTACAAAGATTGTTAACTTGGTAAGGTGGAGTACCCATAACATGTAGAGCTTGTGCCTGCTACACTCTTCATTACACAGATGCATAAAGAATGGATTGACCCAAACCTTTCTTTTTTATAACAACTTTATTAAGTATTTGCCACAAAAACAAGCAATAACAAAATACAAACAATAAATCAACTATAATGATTCAGTACAAATATTATAATACATAAAAATGAAATACCACAAAAGAAGTAAATACACACCAACAACAGAAATGCATCCAAATATAGATCTGCACCCTGAAAAGGGAATAATAAGGATTGAGCCAGATCTTTCATGTTACATAGAATTGTTAGATGTATACCTGTGCAGATGTGATATTTCACTGGGAGGCTGATTCCTCATGGCATTTCTAACAAAGCTAAAACTGTCACTTGCAAACTGAATGATGGACTCAAAATATGCAAGCGCATGATGCCTACGCTGGGATGAACATTATTGTTGCTGCTCTCACAAATCATATTGCTTATGAACTTAGAAATTATTGTGTTGCTTGGTCTTTAAGTTTTTGTTTTCTGCCTAATTTGACTGCATTCATTCATGGTTACATGATACAGCCTGTACCTGTGTTTCCTGATGTAACCACCATACAGGCTAAACTGGCTTATTTGGAAGATGTCCACACAGTCGTGCTGCCGAGAGTGATCAAGATTCCACTGCTAACACTTGAAATGCAAACTTTGCAGTATCACAAGGCTGAAAATTTGATTCCTTTGCATATATACAATGCCGTTATTGGTAAAAACATTTATGCTTTGCAAACCCTTGGTTGGAGGCCATTTATTCAAACTTATGTCCAGCATCCAACTACACTGGTTCTTTTCTGTGTCTTTTGCGTTACAGTTCATATTAACTGTCTTTATCTGTTGTATGTATTGGAAGTTTAAGTATACTCTGTCTCAAGTTAAAGTACAAGCGCAGATGTACCATATGACACCTCTAGTATAAGGTTAGACACCTGACATATAATGCAGATGTCTCAAGGTGGGGAATGTTGGAATGAGCGTATTATTATATGCACTGTACTCACTCATACATAGTATATTGCTATATCAATAGCTGCAAAGATCATATGCATACACAGTATGTTATTATATGGACACACATTACTTTATACTACAGCTATAGGTTAGGCACATTACAGCACTACTAAGGGGTTAACATGGTTTTAGTTAGAAAGAGAAAAGTACTTTTAGTTGCTTAACCTTGGTAGGCTCTTGCTCATAGTTGTTGTGGAAACTCAAATCTTAGCAAAATTCATCTCATCTTTTCTCATACATCATGTTGGCTACATTGTAACTTCTGCTGACAAACTGTCTAGTGGGTAGCTTAGCATTACTTTGAAGATAATGTTCAGGTGCCTTATCTGGTGAATAATATGTTTTTGATACAATTCAGAGATGGGGCAGGAAGCAACTTCTGCACGTAGACTGGTATGAGGTCAAACAAACCTTAATCAAAAACATATTATTCTACCTTGAAAATACAGCATGTGAAGTCAGCAGAAGTTGGGTAACACTTGGTACCAAAACTGTATATAAGAAGGAGATTGCTAGCAGTTTCTTTTTACACAGACCGACATGATGTGCCATGAACTTCCAACTGTGCAAACTGTTGACGTGAGTATAACTACTTTTAGTATACCTAGCAACAGTTATCCAAGGTGACAGGGTATTCTGTAATACAAATATAAAATGTGTTTTCTGCTCTGTGTGTTTGTGTGCTTACACTGTAATGGTCTATGAAAAGAGAAATGTTATAGTAAACATCAGTGTCTTGTCTAGCCTGAGCCTATGAAATAAATTGCATTTTATTATATCTGTAAAAGTGGTATTATTTACATTGGTAATTCTAAAATAATGCTAATGTTATAAGTCTGAAATTCATCATTTCCCACTGCCTTATCACATTACTTGCTACCTTCAGGACATCAGCTATGATGACCATCAGGTCCCTTTCCTGTTTGTTGGTTGTCAGTAACCCCTCCCCAATTTGGTACATTGCTCTTGGGTTTCTGTGACTGATGTGCATAATTTTGCACTTTTGGGCATTGAAGCCCAGTTGCCAATCCCTTAACTAGTCTTCCAGTTTTTTTTCAGATCGTCCCTCATTTTTCTACCCACCTGGTGTGTCCACTCTGTTGCAGATTTTTGTGTAATCCATGAACAGGCATACCTTCCCTTCTAGCCCTTCTGTGATGGTGCTAATAAAGACATTGAAGAGGACTGTGCCCATTTTCATATGTTTTTTTCATTCATATGAAAAAGAATGCTTCATACAAAAAGAATAAAAAAACTAAGTCCAAATTATTTTTTTCGTTTGAAGTCATCCTTTTTATATGGAACAATTATTTTTCATATGCACATATGAAAAAGAAAATAGACTAATGAAAAGGATTTTTAAATGTTAAAAAATGCATTTCTGGGTCATTTTCTAGAGCCTAAGTGCAGAATCCACCTAATGAGGTCCTAATTAACAAGATACATGTGTTGATGTGTGTGTGTTGCAGGATGTCATTTGTTTGGGTTTGAAATTTGTTTGACAAAAATGGAAATAAGATGGCAGCCATATAAAAAATATTTGTTTCCTTATGAAAAGGATTATCTCATATGAAAAAGGATCCTTTTTCGTATGGACCAAATTCTGTTTTCATTCAAAGCAGCTAGCAAAAACTGTACTGAACATGCACAGAATGAAAATTTTAAAATGTAATAGCTTTGAAATGGATTAATACTGTTTCATCAAACCAGTGCATGGCATTACTATGGGCCAAGCCCTTTCTACCCTGAAAGTTTCAGACCAAAATTCCAAACTGTCTGGGTGCTAGTCAATGGCAAACCAAACACAATTTTTCAACTTTTCACTATTTGAATCTCGGCATCCACACATCCATCTGGAAGAAAACTGGTCATGTCAAGAAATCTCCTTTGAGACTGTGCATGCAAAATTTTGTGCAAATCTGTTGAACAGTTGTGAAGATATTAAAGTGCAATTTTGAGGTTTAACATAGAAAACCCTGCTCAACCCTAACTGTAGAGGTTCTACTGCACCACTATAATATATTTATATAAAAAAAGAGAAGTTCCACATCTAAATATTTTTTTTTTTTCAGTCTTTGGTAACTGGTAGGCCCACTAGGCACAAGTGCCTGTTTTCAGGGCAACCTGGGAGCACTGGGCAGTTAAGTGACTTGCTCAGAGTCACACAGAATGCAAGTGGAGGTTGTGAGAATCAAGCTCAGGTCTGGTCTGCTGGATGTATTAAGCTCATTCATTTATTTTATTTATTTATTTAGCTTTTGTTTACAGGGTAAGTACACTAGACAAGTATTATGCCTATTTTCAGGAACAACCGGGAGAATACAACATGAGGAACAACAGTCAAGGAGACATGGCAAAGAGTGTACAGTTTTTGTCACAGTAAACAAACATGGAAATACATCATTTGACACTGGGGAAACATATAGTAGTAAGCACATTTCAGATTATACACTCTAGACTAGCTAGTTCAACTGACATTCACACCTCATTCCTCTAACCTCTAGCCTATACTGCCAGCCCAATAAACATACAGTATTGGTAACTGATACATAGATTAACAGGTTTTTTTCTGATCAATAAGGTGCCACTCTTGTTACAGGTTAGTGCTTACACTGTTTACAGTCCTTTCCAGTGTTACGTTTTCATTAATTCCTTTGGCAAGTCTCTCCTAGTTGGATCAGTGCCACACAGAAGCTCCACCACATCAGAGAAGCAGATGATGAGCCCATGTCAACCTCCCACTCTCTGGACAAGGTAGGCAATCATTTACTGTATCTTTCTTTTGTTAAATGTATGAATATGCAACAGCTTATGTGTCTTGGTTCATTACAAGATGAGCAGTCTAATCTATACAAGTCTACCTTCACATAATTAGGAATATTGCAAGGATAAAAGTGACTGAAGAGTTGCTGCTGTCTGTAATGTTCATGTGCCCAAGATTCTATGCTGATTACCACCTTAGGTTGTGCCATTTCCCTAGTAGAGTCCTGAGAATCATTACAATGACTATCGGGGCAATCAACAGTAAGAAGGCAGATTTCCTGCCCAGGGAGATTGCTGCTGTGAAGAACAGACCAGCTCAGTTATTTCAGACTGTAGATAGACTGTTACGCCCAGTCTGTCTACAGCCAAAACCAGTCTTAACCACATTGTGTGATGAGTTTGCTCTGTTCTTCTCAGACAGGGTGTCCTCGATTCAGGCTGGGATCTCCCCAGTGGGGCAAAATTTGTCCTGCAGTGTTTGGCCTGGTCCAAGCAGAAGCATTCCAATTGTCTGGGGGAGTTTCAACCAGTTGAGGTGGCTGAGGTTGTTGAGGTGATCTTGAAGCTGATACCCACATGCTGTGAACTGGACCCTGGCCCAACTTATCCCCTAGTGGGAAGGGCTCAGGCCATCAGTCCAGGATTCACTGGGATAGTCTGGTGTTCACTCTTAGAGGGTGCTCCCCAGCACATTGAAGGAGGTGTTGGTAAGGCCACTTCTGGAAGAAACCATCACTCAACCTTGACGTCCTGGCAAATTATTGCTCTATCTCCAACCTCCCATTTTAGGGAAGATTGTCAAGAAAGTAGTGGCTCTGCAGCTCAAGATGCATCTCTCAGCCATTGACATCTATGAGCCATTCAGTCCAGTTTCAGAGCTAGGCATAGCACAGAGAGCGGAACTAGTTCAGTGCAGAATGACCTCCTCAGGACAAGAGATAGAGGAGAATGGTTACTTCTCATTCTCCTCAATCTCTCCTCAGCATTTGACACTGTGGACCACATTGTGCTATTGGATCACCTTAGCGATATTGTGGACTCACCGGAACAGTCATCAAATGACTTGAGTCCTAGCTGTCTGACAGGAGACAAAGGGTAATGATAGAGATTTTCTCCTCCTCCTCCTTCTCAAAGCCCCTGTCATGTGGAGTGCCTGAAGGCTGTATCTTCTTACTGATGTTGTTTGCAGTGTACATGCTGTCCCTGGAGAACCCATTAGACAATACAATCTGGGTTTCCACTGCTATACAGACAACACCCAGCTGTATATGTCATTTCCCTGGAGTTGGAAATGCTGTTGAAGTGCTAAATAAAGGTTTGTCTGAGATTCATGACTGGATGCCCTCTAACTGGTTGAGACTATACCCTGACAAGATGGAAGTGCTAGTGATTGAGCCTGGTCAATGGCATGATGGGCAGCCTCCAGAGTAGTAACAGGTTTGGTCCTGGGATTCACCCCGTTGATGGCTTTCCCAGGGTCAAAACTGTGGGTGTCATCCTTGATGACAGACTGACTCTGGATGCCCAGGTGTCATCTGTCATCAAAAGTAGGTTATTTTATCTAAGGAATGTCACCCGAATAAAACCCGTGATTTTGCTCGAAGACTTGCATCACTGGTACAGGCTTTGTGACTTCCAAGCTGGACTACTGTAATGCTCTGTACTTCAGGGTCAATGGAGGAATCCTCTGCCAACTGCAGCTAGTGTAGAACATGGTGGCGAGGCTGCTGGTGGGCTTACCAAAATCCTGCCATGTGACCTTGGTATTGCGGGATCTGCAATGGCTACCTGTCAGTGGAGGATCTTCTTCAAGGTGGACTTGCAAGTCCCTATATGGCCTGGCCCTGGTTACCTGTCTGACCTCCTAACTCCAGCCATCCCAGTATATTCTCTCACTCCTCCACTCTGGGACTCCTGGTGATTCCAAGGGCCAGGCTGAAAACCTCAGGGATCGCTCATTCGAGTTGGCTCGGCCCTCTGAATTCTCTGCCAATATCTTTGAGGGAGACCCCAGCGGTGGAGGTATTTAAAGGGGGCCTGAAGACCTATCTTTTAATAAAGCATTTAATGATGGTTTTTAAAGTGATTTTATATATACTTGGTTTTAGTACTTGTAACAATATTGCTTGTGATGATCGAACCCTGTTTATTATTTGAAATAATGCCCAGAGCCTCCAGGATTGGGCACCACAATATAAAACATTACTTACTTAGTTACATTTCCCATATGTTCTGATTACCCATTAACAATGTTGGAGCTAACAGAAAGAAATTATAGTGCGTATGAAGAAACTTCTTCTTTGTTATGTAGAAGGCTAACATTTTGACCCCTCTCAATCCACTTTTCTTCAGTGTGAACATGTTAAGAGCCATCGGCCTTCCCTTATAATTTTGTCCTGCACACCCCTGATAATTTTGGTGGCTCATGTTGCACACTTTTGACTGCCTTAATATTTAAGCAATAAGCCATGACCAGGGGTAAGATTAACAGTCTGTTAATGACCACCTGGAGGCATAATGTGTGAGGTGCTGCCAAATGCCATATTTCCCATAGGGGTGATTGACTGTGTATCTACCTCCAGAGAGTACCTTATTGTTATTATAAAAAAACTTATTCGAAGGAAAAGTGTTAGATGTGTACCTTTGGAATGGTTGTCTCATTGAGAGGAGATTTTAGTAAAATAGTTTAACCACCTACAACACATGGTCACTTGTGCAAGTTATGTGTTCATTGATCTGGAATGTTTCACTGAAGAATGTGCTCTTGAAAAAGTTTTCCTTGATGTGTGTGAACATACTGAGCACCTGCTGGAGAATAATTGCCCTTTTGAGAGGACCAAAAGGTACTGCTGTCCTGGCTTATCCTCCTTGGTTCAGTATACCATGTACCACCTTATCCTTAATGGTGGGTTTCCTTTTGTATTCTACCGGGGTTTCTGCCAGAATTTTGGTACTTGCCTGTCACATACTAGGATTCATACTAGGATTCATGCTAGAAAGTGTATGGAGCTTAAAGGTGTTAGCCCATAATTGCTCCAGTACTAAATTCACAAAAATACTGAGTACCACCAGAATGTATGACAGTATCCAGCCTTTTTAAACTCTGTATTGGTATTACTAATAACTATTTCAGCTGGAAGTAAGTTCCATACATTAACCACTCTAGAATATAGAAATACTTTCTTTTTCTGATCTAAAGTATTTTCCTCTTATCTGGGTGGAAGTACTCCAGTTTCCATATTCCCTGGTTTAAATTCTATATCTAGTTCTACCATTATTGATGGACAGAAACACAGAAACATAGAAGTTGACAGTAGATAAGGACCTAAGGCCCTTCCAGTGTGCCATGGGATCTTGTACAATATCATAAATGAACAGGACATCCCCCATGTCACAGACATCTAAAATGTGCCAGTGTTTATTTATAGCCAATGTGATTTTCTGTGTCTGTGTTGAGGACCTAGTACTAAAGACTATTCTTTCTGGCCCCTGTTGTTTTGTGGTTTCCCTCAATGCATCAGCCCTTGTTGTGCCCTTTATCCTTTATTGTGCCATTTGTAAAATGCTATCCCTATACTCCCTTTCCTGAACCTCTTGTATTTTATTTATTTATTATTTATTTTTATTGCAATTGTTTCACCAGGAAAGGCACACTGAGCAACAAGATGTTCATCTCCGTGCAACCTGGGGGTTCTTATATTTCTTTCTTCTTGGTGAAAATATTCTGCTGTGCTATAATTTCTTTTGGCATGTAGGAGTTGGGAATAAGGGATACTATCTAGTAGCCTGGGGTTGTGGTAACTCTTACCATGTAATATAGTATTCCTATTAGTCTCCTCATGGTAAAATGTTGTTCCTAGTGCATTTTCCATTTTAACCACCAGGATGTCCAAGAATGGAATCCTGTGTGTATTGTACTTAGGGTAAACTTAAGGATTCCTCATTGGCTGTTCAGCCATTCATGAAAATGTTCTAATTGTGTTTCACTCCCATCCAAAGAACAAATACGTCATCAATATAGCACCCCATGTGGTGATATAATGATGAAATGGATTAACACTGGTGTTGATAACATGGTCTTTCTAAAATCATCCATTTAGAGATTTGCATAAGAGGAGCAAAGAGCTCTCCATCACTGTTCCTTTACCTGTGCATAATATTTGTCCTCAAATATGAAATAGTTCCTGGATAGAACCATTTCTGCCAGTTGTATAAAAGAATACTATCTGTTTTTTTCTCATGTTGGTCTTTTTATGGGAGCTAGGAAGGAGAGTGGAGACCCTCTTGGTGTGGGATGCATGTGCATAGTTCCTGTAAATATACTATCACAAGAATTTTGTACTGCAAATCATTTGTCCATTGTTAATCTTGTCAAGAATGTCTAAAAGTGTATGGAATCCTTGATGTAGGTCTATTAATGGAACAAACGGTTTTATGACATCGTCTATGTTTATGAAAGTGATTTTAAGCACTGAGTGAATACCAGAGACAATGGGTCTTCCAGGAGTGGTCTGGAGGTTCATGCGTATCTTAGGGATACAGTAAAGCGGCCAGTGTTCTTGGGTGCACTTTTAGTTATGATGTCTGCCTCCCAGAAAGAAATCCATCCTATTTCTACTGCCTGATCATAAAATTAGTAGCATAAGTTACCCATTTAGCATTTAGAACACTAACATAATTATAACCCTGGAAAACCCATGGAAATGACAATGCGTTTCTTTCAAAATTACAGGCAACAAAGAGGGTATAGAATGTTTAACAAAAGCATAAGAATAGGACAGCTCACACAGATAAATGGTAAAATCAATACAATGATAAGGGAAAATGCAAAGATTTGATTAGGCTTTATAGTTTGGTAAATAGGTAGCATGAATTATGTATTCCTGATGTGTTTCCGTGCATCTGTATTTGTGTAATAGTGTATGATGAAATGTTGTTCGAACCTGATTTTCATCTGAGCTGAAACGCTGTTCAGCCACAGTGCAATGATCATAGAATGCTGTTCAGTACTTCCATGCAGAACACGTTCCAACTCAGTTGAAAATCACATGAGCTACAGTAACCAGATCAAATGACCTGACCATGTGGCGGCACTAGAGATGTTGCAAAGTTTAATTCCACCAGTAAAATTCTTGTGATGTAGCTAATTTGCCCCACTAAAATGTCATGAAATTGGCTGCTAATAACAAAACTTCACTGGCTAACTTTGAAGTTAACTTCAACATTAACTTTGACTTTTGTTACTAACGTAAGTTATTGAAAAAAGGTCTTGTCATATGATTCACTTTCTGTAGGTCACATAGGAGACTCCAGTCAGGAAGGAAGTGAATGATTCAGTTTCATTTCAGCAGTTTAGCTGATTGAGACACATCAGAGTAGGAGATCTCAGTGATTTACATTGTTTTTGGTAAAAAAAATTGTATTGGTTTGATAGTTTCCACTTCCCAGTAATTCCTTTCTTTATTTTCTGTACTGAGATTTTTGTTTTCATTATAATCTTTATTTGTATTTATGTGTATCATATTCTGTGTCTTTGTATGCATCATGTTTTGTTTCTTATTTATGGATGCAATTGTAAATGAGAGTTTATTCTCTATTGCCTTCCAATAAATTTGATTAGATTTTTGTAAGTACAGATAGTTTTGTGTGTGTGTGTGTCTTTTCTCTCTATTTTTTTATTTTCTCTAAAGAAAACCTTTTTCATTATTATTATAAAGAGGATGTAGGGACAAGGTAAGGGAGGAGGAATGCCACAAGAATGGTGGGGCAGTTATTTGCCTCAACGGTGCTCATTTCAAAGAGGCACTGGGCACCCCAGCTGAGGATGGGAGTTGTGTTGCTCCCTTGCAGCACCAGCAGAAACTGTAGTCACAGCTTCCAGCAGGAGACTGTAGTCCCCCACTGGCGCTACCAGTGCCAGCAGCTCCACCACTAGCACTGGGGATGGAGAGCACTCTGATGCAACATCCTCTGGGGCCCCTTCCCCTGCCACAAACATCGACAGTATGGGAGCTTTTCTCCATAAATCCTGTGGATGACAGTGTGGTCATCTACAAGATCTGTGGCTGTAGTGTAAGGCATGGGAAGAAGGGTAGTCACCTGTGGACCAGCAGTCAATGGACCCACTTAAGATCCACCACATGGCAGAGTGGCAGGTGAAGGAGCAGGAGGTGGTGGCAGCAGCAGCAGCACATAGTAGTGGTGGGGATGGGGACAATATGGAATTAGAAGGGGGCAGCAGGAGGTAGGCCATCATGCTGCTGTGAGTCGGCATGTTAGGAGGACTGCCGCAGTGCTTGGCCATCACAACTAGGACAGCAGGTGGCAGCATGTGCACCCTCCTCACCACCTTGTAACCCTAGAGCACCTGTCACCCAAGCAGACCTGGCTGTCCTGTGGAATAAGGTGCAACATATGTGCTAGGATTTTGAACAGGCAGGAATTTAGGGACAGTATGGATAAAATGATGGCCAACCAGGAAAAGGTTTTGAACCTTCTGTTAGAGCTGAATGGTGGTGGTGGGCCTGGCAGTGCAACTGGTAGTGGTGGTGAAATTAACTTTTCAATTTATGTTATTATTTTATTATTTCCACGCTGTGTTAGTAATGTCCCCAGAAAAATACGAAAAAAACATAAAAATTGAAAAAAGGTCAAAAAATATTTTCTATCCTCTTCCTCTCTGTCCTCTTTTTTAGTTCTGTAAAATATTTCTTTCTCAATGTTTTGTGTTATTGTTATATGCTAGTGTTCTGTTTCATTGCATCCTTTCCCTTGTTCACTCCTGAATTTTCCCTCATGTGAGACTTCAGTATTCCCTTGCCCTGATGATCCTGCCCTGTCCTTTTATAGTCTGTACACATGAACCACTTTCCTGACTACTTTTTGTGTTACTGATTCAGGTCAGTCCTCCTGCTATCCACAAATGGCAATATTGTCTCCCCAAAAACAATGTTTCCCGATACTATGTGATGTTGCAGGAAACAGTGGAGGGATTCAAAAGGGCATGGGACAACCACAGAGGAGGGTTAAAGGTGGGGATCGCAGGTCCAAGCAGATAGCTGGACAAATGGGCAGACTCGGTGGGCCTGGTCAGTCCTTTTCTGCCTTCACACTTCTATGAATCTATGAGTGATGGTGGTGTGCAACTGCCCAAAGGCTGCACAAGAATAACACAAACATGAGCAATTTTCCTGAGATGTTAAACATAAATCCGGTTCTAGTGCTTAGCATGTCTTCTGTGCTCACCGCAAATGTTAAGTTGTGTCCCCCAGTTCAAAACTGCCTTTCTGCTGCTAGTTGCCTCTTGTTGAGGTGCTGTGCAACAGAGCCAGAGAAGTCAGGAAAAATCACATGAGAAAATTTCAAGAGAAGTTAAACATAATTGTGGAACTTATGATTTTTTCCTGCCACCTCACCACCACCACTAGCCAAATATGTAAAGTTGGGTCCCCAGTGTCAAACTGCTTTCCTGCTGCTAAATACTGTTGTTGCACATGACCAGAGAAGTCAGAGAAAACCACATGAGAAAATTTCAAGAGAAGTTAAACGTAATTCTGGAATTAATGTTTTTCCTGCCACCCACCACCACCACTAACCCAAAATGTAAAGTTGGGTCCCCAGTGACAAATTGCTTTCCTGCTGCTAAATACTGTTTGTTGCACATGTCAGAGAGTCAGGAAAAACACATGAGAAAATTTCAAGAGAAGTTAAACATAAATGTTGTGGAAGTCATAAACTTACATTACATCCTCCCACTACTCGACACAAAGGTCAAGTGACTGTGTTTACAGCAAAGAACTGCTTCTACAGTAGGCCAAGAAATGAACTCGAATAGGAAGTACAGTTTCACTATATTGTGTGAAGAAATTGTGGGATGATGTCCATATCAGCGAGTACTGTAGGTGTCCTGCCTGCTGCTGCAGTTGAGAGAGGTGTTGGTTGCTGCACTGCTGCTGGATCTGCTTTTGTTGATGTTGGTTGAAAACACTGTGGTGAGGTGACAAGTGCTCAAGGAATCGAAGGCAAAGAAGTTAGCCATTCTGTGATGATGTCCTGCCTTGTTGTTCAGAGTGGAGGAATAGCTGAAGGAGATGTTGCTGTGCTGCTGCTGCTGCTGCTGCTGCTGCTGGTGCTGTTGCTGCATGCTTCTGTGATTGCTGAGAGAAGTACTCTTGCCTGGTGTCTGTGGAATGGCTGTATCACATCTACTGCAAGAGCAAGTATTGTTTTTATCTTTCTTTGCATTGTAAGGGGATTGTTATTGTTACCACCTGAAGTCTAATAGGTTTGTACTGCTGTTCCATTAATTTTCAGGTATGGTGGTTGATGACGATGACATCATAATGCTGGAAAGGTACAACGTGGATGTTGGAATGGAACACATCTTCCAACCACAAAGGTAAGTATTTTTTTCCCAGGGTAGGGTTAAGTTAGTAAAGATGTGTGGCTGTGATACTAATTGTTTTCTGTTTGTGTTGGTCCACTTTCAGGTACTTTTCTCCACATATGGCTATCTGTTGCTGCTACTATGAACACAAACATGTGTGGCGTTCATCTTAGGGTAGAATTGTTCACATTTCAGAGAGAGTCCATGAGGCAAGTATTTTTCCTTTTTTGGGGGGCACTTGTAACAATTCTCACTATTCCTTCTTTATTTTCTCTGATTTTCAGGTACATAACTCTTTCTGCCAATTATGTTGCCTGCTGCTGCACTTCATGGGTCTACCCTGTGCCTATTTTGGGTGCATTTAAAAGTTTATGGTAACCATGGAAGGTGAGTATTATTTTTCTTTTCCATTTCTTTTGTCCTGTAACTCACTGCTACAACTTCTGCAGATGGTTGAGTATTGTACATGTTCTCTCTGTCATTGTTCCTGTAATTATAGGTAATTTGCCTCATGTGGCTTTGGCTCTGCTGTCTGTGCTGTGACCATGACAACATCCAGGTCAGGAAGGAGCAAGTGTGCGGATGATGGGTCATCATGGTGATTGCTGATTGCTTGAGCTGCACAGAGGCCGAGGGCCACCAGTTTCAGGAATGATACAGCAACACAGGTGACCTGTAGACAAAAAAAAATACAGAGGCACTGTCTTTTATCAGCTGAGTCACCTCTGATGAAAAGAATATAGACCAACCATCCTTTTCAAAGCTGCATCACCTCCTGTGATGAAAAGAATACAGAGAAACTGTCCTTTTCTCAGTTAAGTCACCTCTGATGAAAAAATACAGACCAACCATTCTTTTCACAGCTGCATCACCTCCTGTTATAAAAAGAATATGGAGAAACTGTCCTTTTCTCAGCTGAGTCATTTTCAGCAGTATGACAGTAAAGGTCCATGCTGCTGTTACACTCTGAGTCTGGCATAGACAGGATGGAGGACAAGAAGAAGAAGGAGAAGGTGGTGGTGAAATCTATTCCTGGGTGGGGCATTGTGTCTTGAGATCTGAAGTAGCAGAATAGTAGTAAGGAAAATATGAATGGCCAACGGCTGGCAGTGAACACATTCTACCCCCAAGTAGGGATCAGCAGTGTCTCTGTACAACTACTGTAGAGGTAGTTACTAAAATGTCCATTTTTATGGAATGTGGATTCAACAACTGGATAAAACAGGGTAGGGTTAAGCAAAATTAAACTGAGCAACAACAGCAGAGAACACCTCCCCTAGGGATCAGCAGGGTGTTTTTAGACAACTACTGCAGTAGTGGTTAATAAAACATACTTTGTTAACATAGGATGGGGAGTAAACAATGGGGTAACAGCCAGAGCAAGGATAATCAAATTTAATTGAATAACAGCAGATAACATCCCTCAGCCCAAAAGACACCCAATAAAACAAACTGCTGGATCAACAAACTTTGTATAAAAATAATTTAAAAGACTATACTGAGTGGAAAATGGGAGGGCTATCCTACTTCAGCCTTCTTCCACTTACACATCAACCAGGAAGTAGCCCTCACCAGTCTTCAACACTTGAGTTGGCACCAGGTGGAAATCTCTTGCATTGCTGCTTCAACCACCTCGAGGCTGATAGAAGCCATGGGAGTGCTGAGTCTGCCGACATCTTCATCACCATCATCATCACCAAGACAAAGTTCGTGTGGCAACACCATCAACATCATCAGAGTTTATGGAATGTGTGCCCCTCATTCATTTTTATGAATGTTAACTTGGACACATTCTTTGTTGACAAATTGGTCCTCCTGTCACACACAATAGCCCCAGCCAAACAAAACACTCATTCCACACTGACAGTGGATGGTGGGCAGCTCAGGTATTTAATAGGAACTGATGCCAGTGCTGGCCAATCAGTCACTTGCTGCTCCAGTACAGTAATGGCTCATCAGTAATGCCAAGGTGCCTTATGTCTCCCATATAGGCCTCTACCATTCATTGTGCTGCCCTGAGTGTGGTTGTAGTATCAGTCTCCTCCTTTCTTCCATGGTTTCCTCCCACCTGAGACAGAACATCCAAATGGGATCACCTGCCATTTTCTGCTGTAACTTGGAGGGTTTCTCAGATGGTTTTCCTGCATGAGCTGCTGGTGGTGGTGTGACAACACCTTGTCTCTGTGCAGTTTGTGCCTTCTGTGCCATTTGCCTCTGTGCACCATATACCAATCTAATTAGGTACTCGGTCAACTTTTGCAGCTGCTCACAACCTCCTTCAATTATTGATGGCAGGCCACATTTGTAGTGTGGGTCCAGCATGGTAGCAATTGCAAATTCATCTGACTCTAGAATGCCTGAAATATTGGTATTGTGTTGCACATGGAGCATGTGTTCCTTTAGTTCACAACTTCTACCATCCCCACTTGCCTCCATCTTGCGGGACATTAACCAGTGTCTGCCTCAGCACGTACAAAGGGATATTGATTGACTTATACAGGCAGTGTCCCCACTTGCTGCCTGTATTGCATGCTCAATTGGCTAGAGAATGCATATAAGGCCATCCATTTGGAGCCACTGCTCTGTTGTTAGAGCTATGCACACTCCACCATTGTCTGGGGTGATGTGCAGCAGCAAGTAGTTGAGACTGCCTGACTCTACAATGACGGTTCAACAACTATGTTGTCAACAGACATCACAGTGATGGATTTATGTTGACCGCAAATTGCAGTTGACATAAATCCAGCAGGAGACCCGGTTGTTTTTCTATCGGGGCTTCACCCCAGAACAGGGGCTCTGCTCCCCACACCCCTGAACTACAGGATTCCAACTCCGAGATGGAGTTGATTTGGGGAGGTGCAGGACCGAGTCAGAGTGTCAGGGTCTCAGGCGGACCATTACAGTGAACTGTCAATGTTGTCGGCATTGGCGTGTTCACTGTAATGAGTGTCTCCAACAGTCGGCATACCAGACTGCCTTATACTGCTCATAAAGCCTGTCTATCATGTACAGCATGGAGTTCCACCTTGTCACAAAATCCAGTTTCATACAGTGCTAATGCAGATGGTTTTGAGCTGGAGCTCCCGTGGAGGGTCACGGCCTTTGCAGACTAGATAAAGTGCACACAGATGTGACAGTCAACAGTCAACATAATTTCTGCATGGTTAAGAAAGTGATGCACAACTAGATTAAGGCAGTGTGCCAGGCAGAGCACCCTGTATAAGCCACCATCACTAGTGCACTTAATAACATTGGAGCCATTATCACTCACAATAAACCCTGCTGAATGTGAATTTGTGTGTAGCCACTCATCAGTCTCATTGAGCAGCACATGAAGCATTTTCTCATCCATGTGAGAACTGGTTACACTTTCCATACTGAGGGTAACATGCTGCTGAATCCTCTGTGTTGCTACCACTGCAGTTTTGCTTCCTGCAGGTTTTACCATGCCCCAAATCAACTACCACCCCAGTTACCTGTGCCCAGTGTGCTGTGATGCATAAGTATGAGCTTGAAGCTTTGTCCACTGGTCCACATATCCATGCTAAGATAGATATATTCTAATGCAGAATGCTTCAGGGCATGTATTGTGGACTGTGATAGTTTCCATAAAGTTCTGGCATGGCACATTTAGAAAAATAGGTTTGCAATGGAACCTGCCATTTCAGACAGGCACGGGCCATCAACCTGCAGAATCCAGCATGCTCCATGAAAGAGAATGGCAAAACATTGATTACCAGCATTTCAGCAGTGGCTGCATTTAACTCGCATACAGCAGCATGATTGGTGGTGGGTGGTGCTTTAGTGATGCTCAAAGATGCTCTTTCATGGGGCTGCATCTTTGGGGTGGTCGACCAAATGTGGCAGGATTGTTGTTGTTGTTGTTGTTTGGGTACTAGTTGACCCTTCGGGATGTGCAGCTTGCATGAAACCAGTTATCTGCTTTTTTTTGGCTGTGGTGGTATACTTTTCTGACTCAGAGGAGTGGTGCCACCACTGCTACTGCCCAGTGCTAGAGAGAGAGAGCAAAGGATTGTTCCTCCTTCTCCTTCACCTGCCCACTCAGCCCTCCCTCCTGTGCTATTGCACTGCTCTCAGTAATGTTTAACTTGATGAGGAACTGGCACCCCTGGTTCTGGCTTCCTTCTAGTATTGCTGCCAGCACAATGGGTGCCTGCTTTCAAGTGTGAGGGTTGGTCACGGGTGCCTAGGTGGGCACCCTTTACACCCAACTAACATGTGCTTGGCAGAGCTGACATATTGCAATTGTCTTATCAGCTGGATCCAGCACATAAAAGTCCCAAACTAGGGACTTTGCACCTGGACTTCACATGATGATGAGACTGGGATAGCTGAGCAAAGGCATGGAAGTTTGTACTTTTTGTGCTTTCATATCTTTAAACAATAAACGCACGACAGGGTGTTAGTGATGGTTTTACCCACGCCTGGCGTGGGTAAAACCAGCATCACCAACACCCTGGAGTGGTTTATTGCAATTATACAATGTGTCACTTAATTTTTGTTCAAAAGAATAGAAAATAATTATTTTGTATTTTTTTATAGCTTTGTAATGAATTTGTTCTTACACTACAAAAATAGTGCAGTGTAAAAAGTGTAGGTTGGTGGAGGCATGGTCCTATTACAAAGGCTGTATTATTAAAACATCCTAGTAGTAAAGAGAGATTTGTAGTTAAAAAGAGTGCATAACAAAGACCCTCTGAGAGGAGCACGTCACTTTTCCTTCTCTGTCTGTCTCTCCCCGGAGAAAGAGAAGCCGCAGCCCCTCTCTCAAAGACTACATATCCCAGGATGCCCCGCTGCACTGACCCTAGGAACAGCTGAGAAGAAAGGGGAAGCCGAATGTAGTACCAAGCGGCGCTGCTGTGAAACTCAGAGTTCGAGTTTTTTGTAAGCCGTGGAGTCTTTACCTTCATTTGAAAACGGCTTGTTTCATTATTGTGCGGGTGCGTTTGCTTTTTGCCGTTGCTTCAGATCGTAATTGCTGGTCCGAGTCAAGAACATGCTCGAGAGCTTAAGAGGTTGTGGCGGAATACAGCCTCTTCATGTCGCTCTTTCCGTGGGCAGTCAGGATCCCTGGTCTGTACTTTTATCTTTTGTTGTGGTTGGACAAGTAGAGGCCGAATTGTTGTAGGAATGGTGCCGGTGCGACAGTAATGTTTAGCGAGGAAAACAACATGGCGGCTCGGATTGATTTTCCTTTTTTTTTTGGCAGTTAGTGATATGCAGCTGGTTGGCACTTGTTCCTGCTGGTGATGCTAGATTTTACAACAGGGGTGATAGTGCCAGCTGGCCAATGAGAAGTGGCTATTTTTTTTGCCATTGTATAATCTATAATATTACATTTGGGGGTGACCTGAGTAGTGCTTGGAGATCTGCGGATACCGTGACCTCAGCATCTGAATGGGCTGCATCACCCTTCCGCTCTTCAACTCTGGCTCCCATAGGGGATCCAACACATCATCAGCAGCAGCACTGATGATGAAGATGTCTTCCTCTTCCTCCCTAGCACTCTCTTCTTCAAAAGCAACTTTTCTTACTCTATAACTATGACCCTCTCCTCAGGGGTCTGACTTTCCATATCTCCCTGATGCACCAACTCCAGTGCAACACTATCACCACCACCACCACCAAAAATGGAGACAGTCACACCAAGAGCCTTCTCTTCCTCCAGGACCACGATTCCTATACCAGTGTCTCCCTTATTCTCACTGTCATCACCCCACCAGCATGGATGGTTGGATGCAACAGATTTGGCTGAAAAAATTTCACCACATTTATGCCACTGCTGCTAACTACTCCTTTGCTGCTGGTACCTGCCATGGGACCTGACCCCACAGAAGACACTGATGCAGACATACAGTACTTTGGCTTTGGGAAGTGGAACTGCATTACTTTCCTCCACAGATTTCTTTGTTGTCTCCTCGTCCTCCCAGCAATGGCACCTCTCCCTGTATTGGATTATTTATTTGCAGGCATTTTTATATGCTTGCTCCATTTATCTTGCTTCCGGATGATCTATTACTAACTGTAAATGAAGCCTGCAGTACTGCCAAATACAAATCAGGATGGGTACTGGATCAGCACTCTGCAAAATTACTACAGTAGCATATTCTATTAAAACAATACATTTTTTCTTTTTCTTTCCCCAGACAGGAATTAAATAACATGGGGTAACATGGCAGGGTAAGCAAATTTAAAGAAAACTACAATGGACAAAACCTCCCCCAATAGTGATCAGCAGTGCCAGTACAAATCAACTATTGTATATAGTAGTACTTAGGTAATACAGTTTTTTATATATAATATGACAGGGCAGGGTAACAAACATTTAAAGTGAACAAACCCAGTCCCAAACACCTACCACAATTAGGAGACAGGACAGGTATCAGCACTCTGCAAAACTACTACAGTAGCCTATTCTATTAAAACAACACATTTGTTTCCTTTTTCTCTCTCAAACAGGAATTAAATAACATGGGGTAACATGGCAGGGTAAGCAAATTTAACGAAAACAACAATGGACAAAACCTCCCCAGTAGTGATCAGCAGTGTCTAGACAAGTCAACTACTGTATGTAGTAGTACTTGGGTAATACAATTGTTTTATATATACACACACATATATATATATATATATATATATATATATATATATTTATTTATTATGGCACTATCTGTAACCAAGGTGCCTCACACTTTAAAACAACAAAGACAGTTTAAAACATAACAAGCATCAAAAAATTAACATCAAGATATCAGTGCGCTGAAGCAAAACAAAAAACTCAATTGCTGAATGCTTGGTACCACAGATATGTTTTAAGGATTGCTTGAATCGCTCCACAGTTGTGCACCCTGTAGCCGACGGTGTAGAGAATTCCAAAGGGTAGGGGCTGCATACATAAAAGCTCTCACCCCAGATGACTTTAAATGTACCCTTGGAATCTCTAGCAACCCCTCGTCGGCTGAGTGGAGTGATCGTCCAGGGCAGTAGGGGACCAGGAGCTCTTTCAGGTAATCTGGGCCCTGTCCATGTAGGGGCTTTAAAAGTCAGCAAGCAGACTTTAAAGGTGATCCGCCACTGTACTGGCAGTCAGTGCAGTTCGTGCAGCATGGGTGAAATATGACAGAATCGCGCAGATCCCGTCATAAGCTGGGCAGCTGTGTTCTGCACTAGCTGCAGGTGACGGATTTCTACCCCAGGAAGTCCTAGGTAAGGGAATTGCAGTAATCTAGGCGCGAGGACACAAAGGCATGGATCAATGTAGAAAGGTCGCCAGACGGAACCAGATGCCTAATCCTGGTAATATTCCTAAGATGGTAAAAGGAAGATTTGATGACAGCCGACAACTGTGAATGCAGGGTCAGTCCCTCATCAAAATTACCCCAGGTTATGCACCTGTTCAGAGATCTAGAGTGACACACCACTGAGAAAATTCCCGAGGATGGACCAACCCGACCCTCCCTCTCGCGACCCGGATCCACAACTAGCACCTCATTTTTCCGAGTTCAACTTCAGCCAACTGGAATCCATCCACTCCTGGATTTCTTTCAGACAGTTATTAAAAACTGAGACAACTCCAACCAGGTCGGGTGTGAAAGAAAGGTAGAGCTGGGTATCATCAGCATAGCAGTGAAACCTCAGCCCATACTTTCTTACAATGTCTCTGAGTGGTAGCATGTACACAGCAAACAACATGGGTGAGAGCACAGAGCCCTGAGGTACCCCACACAACAGAGAAGTAGGGCCTAAAGAAAAACCCCAGACACCACTCTCTGTGTTCTAACCGTGAGGAATGATGCAAACCACCTGAGGACCATTTCGACAGTCCACAGATGTACCTCAGATGCCCCAGCATTACCTCATGGTCCATGGTGTCAAATGCTGATGAGAGATCCAAAAGAACCAAGATGGAACAGCTCTTCCAATCTCTAGCCATCAGGAGATCATTGAGTAATCGAACCAGCGCTGTCTCGGTACTGTGTCTCTTGCGAAACCGGACTGGAGCAGTTCATAGATGTCATGGATGGTCAAATGGTCTTCCAGTTGTACTGCCACTACTTTCTCGTCACCTTCCCTAAAAGGGAAGTTCGAGATGGGTCTGTAGTTTACATGGCAGTCTGGGTCCAAGGTAGCTTTCTTCAAGAGGTGTCACCACCACCTCTTTCAGAGAGCAAGGAAACTCTGCAGTTTCCAAGAAGCACAGACTATCCACACTAGGACCGAACAATGACATCAGTACAACCCAAAATTAGGGAAGTTGGTCCATGGTCCAAACTGCAGCACGTAGGGCACACACCCTGGATAATCAACATGACATCCATGAACTCCAGATGGCTAAAGGTACTCCAAGAAAATTGAGGTGCAGTGACCTCGACTGATCAAAAGCAATGCCCATAGAGTGTGCTGGATGGAGTGCCGCCCTGATGTCAGCCATCTTATTAGCAAAGAATTGAGCAATTCCATTGCACTCTAATTGCAAAAGGCTTTCCGGACCTGTAGACAGGCTGGGTTGCACAGTCTGTCCACAGTACAGAAGAGTTGAGCTGGTCAATTCTGAGCTGCCTCAATCTCCCTGGACAGAACTCTGCCTTCTTACAGGTGATTGCAGATTGATAGACTTGATAATGGCCCATCAATCTAAGGTGGTCGGTATCATGAGCGGACTTCTGCCAGCAATGCTCTAACCTTCATCCTTGTCTCCACATCTCACTAAAAGTCCCACCAAACTGGGGCTCGAGAGTGAAGGGAGAGAGGGCAAGCTCAGATGGAGCAATGGAATCCAGAGCCACCGAGATGGCCAAATTATAGCCATGATGAGGGTCTGGATCATTGCTTGCAAACGAGAGACAATAGGTCAAGCACCACTGTTAGGCTATGAGAACTTATATCTCATAAAGGCGGTATTTAACCATCTCCACAGGGGTAGACCTACAGGTGCTAAACTAAACTCCACGTATATATTCATGGCAAAAACTCAGTTTAATGCATCAGTTAGTGTTGTTTCACAGTGACAAAGTGAGGAAATTCGGTGTTAGGGTTGCCACCCTTGCACTCCCATGCCCACCATGCCACCACCCCACCAACAGGCATCAGGTGTGCATTGGAGTCATCGGTCTTAACTCACCTCATTCCATGTGTAAATAAGCTGAGGTGGTGCAGTATAGGAGAATGGGGTGAGAGGTAGGACCGATGACCCCAGCGCACCTCCCTGATGCCTGTTGGTGGGGGCGGGGTGGAAGTGGGTGCAAGGGGTGGCAACCCTAACACAATTTTCTCACTTTGTCACTGTGTAACAGCCCTAACTGACACATTAAATGGATTTTTGCCATGAATTTCCCTTCTTTTGAGAATGAGCACTATAAATAGTGAAATGGGCAAGCTAAATGCAAGCGCAAACGCTAACGCATGGCGATGCAAACATAAATATTAACACAAATGGTAATACAAATGCAAGCACAAATGTTAATGAAAACAGAATGCAAACTAAGCGGCCAGACGAGAAACGCAAAACAACAGAACGCATACAGGAACGGTAACGTAATTGGAAATGCAGACAGTTATGGTAACAGCAACAATGACACCAAAGGAAACACAAACAGAAACGCAAATGCAAATGGAAGCACATACACAAACGCAAATGGAAAATGCAAAGGTGACGAAAAGGAAGCGTAAACAAAACAGTAATGGAAATGCAAATCTAACAGTTACACAAACACAAGTGCAAGGGTAATGCACATGATGGTGTAGACAGGAATGGTAATGCAAATGGAAACACAAATGCAAGCGCATATGGAAATGCAAATGGTAGCGTGCATGGTCATGGTACCGCAATAGAAAGCATAAATGCTAACGGTAACAGCAACGATGATGCCAAAGTAAACATAAATGCAAACGGAGCGTACACAAACAGTAATGCACCAGTGACACAAACAAAATGCAAAAAACAGTAATGGAAACACAAATGCTAACAGTAACACAAACGCAAGCACAAAACGAAATGCAAGGGTAATGCACACGGTGGTGTAGACGGGAACGTAATGCAAACGGAAATGCAAGCATGTATGGTAATGAAATGGTAATGCACATGGTCATGGTACTGCAATAGGAAATGCAAATAGTAACGGTAACAACAACGATGATGCCAAAGAATGCAAATGGAAGCACATGTAAACGCAACTGGTAATGCACACAGTGATGCAAAATGAAATGCAAACAAAACTAATGGGAATGCAAATATTAACAGTAATGCAAGCGCAAAAGAAAATGCAAAGGAGTAACACACACGTTAGCATACCAGGAGCAGTAGCATAAATGCAAATACAAAACCACACACGGAAACACAAATGGTAATGCGACGGTCACGGTACCACAATAGAAATGCAAATGCTAATGGTAACAACAACGATGATGCCAAAGGAAATGCAAACAGAAGCGCGTATGCAAACACAAATGGTAATGCACATGGTGATGGAAAATGAAACACAAACAGAAACAGTAATGGAAATGCAAATGGTAACAATAGCGTAAATGCAAGTGCAAACAAAAGCATAAAGGGTAACACACATGGTGGCATGGACGGAATGCTAATGCAACAGTTATGGAAATGCAAATGGAATGCTAACTGTGACAGTAATGAAAGTGCACACCCTTTTTTTTCACCAACAGCTGATAGAGAACAAAGTGAATGCAAACAATGTATGCATAATAATGGGCCCCGGAGCAGAAAATGAGCACTTGGAATACTAAATTGCTTATATCTCAGGAACTGTACAACGTAGAAAAATTTTTAATTTCATATAAATTATGACTTTCCTGGCTAGTTATGCCCTTAGCCCCCTAGTGGGGACAAAAGTCTGTATCTCGAGCGTTCCAAGATATGGGCCCCGAAAGGCACGATGGACGCTCGTGAATGTTAGTCTATGGGGAAAAGCGCCAACCCCGGAGTACCATAACTTAGCATCCCTGTAATATATTGTCACCAAACCACCAAAAGGCACATCTGTGGATGTTGGCTTTCTTCCCTCCAACTTTCAGCCCAAAAGACCAAACCGTTATTTTGCAGCAGGGTGGTAAAGAATTCCCTATTATTTAGGCCATAATTAACCATAAGTAGTGTACATAAATCATGACACTTCCATAAAAAATCACAAAAGAAATATCGTAAGTGTTGACACTACTTTGCGACACTACTGTTCACAAAATTTCAAAACATATTTCTGGGGTGTTTAACCCCACAGAAAAACATAGCTAGCATTCCCAGGGTCCAACTAGTTGAACACAAAATAATTGTGTCCCTAGAGAGTCCCAAATTTAAATGCCAAGCATTTCTGATCACTAACAGAAAAAATGACTGACTCACGACACTTCAGGGGTCATCTACGACACTAAAAACTGCATTTGAGACACTGTTGACCCTGTTGTTAACTTTTCCCATTGACTATAATGGGAAACTTGTTTTGAATAATTTTTGAATCATTTAATATTTTCATGAAATCTTTAAAGGCACATCAGGGACCCTGGCTGCATGCTCCCTGATGTTTTGGACTAGTTCGCAAAACGTTGCAACCTGTAAGCCTGAAACAAAGAATGCACAAAAACGTAATGCACTACAGAATGTCACTTTATAACTCCACAACCGTATATCCAACCATTATGAAACATGGCAGATCTTGAGATCTGTGTACTGCTCCACGCCCTGCCAACGTTCAGGTAAATCTGTCATAAGGTGGCAAATTATTAAGATACAAAATTTCACGGTTTAACCCTAAATGGGTACTCAACCCTAACTATAGTGGCACTACCATGCCACTATTTTATATATATATATATATATATATATATATATAATAGTAGGGGTAACAAAATTCAAAGTGAACAAACACAGTCTCAAGACACCTACCACAATCAGGAGTAAGGACAGGTATCAGTACTCAGCAAAAATACTACAGTAGCCTATTCTATTAAAACATCACAATTTTTTCCCTTTTTCTTTCCCAAACATGAATTAAATAACATGGGGTAACAGAGCAGGGGTAAGCAAATTTAAAAGAAAACAATGATGGACAAAACCTCCTCCAATAGGGATCAGCAGTGTCTGGACAAGTCAACTACTGTGTCTAGTAGTACTTAGGTAATACAATTGATTTTATATATAACAGGGCAGGGTAACAAAATTTAAACTTGAGCAAACTGAGATACCTATCACACTCAGAATAGTACCAAGCTCACTCTCCGGGCAACTACTGTTTTAAAATGTACTTTTTATGTAGGATGGGTAGTCAAACAAGCAGGGTAAAAGGGCAAGGTAAGCAAATTAAACTTGAATAACAGGCATGCCACAATGCAGAAAAGCTCTATGATCAACATGGCAGCGTCTCTGCACAACATCTCAACTAGCAATTACAATACAAATCATATATAGGAGGCAGTATAGCACAGTGGTTTAAGGCTCTGAGCTGGAGACCTGTGTTTGAATCCCATAGCCCCCACTTGCATACTGTGTGACCTGCATGTACAGTGACAAATTTCAAATGCTGAGTGAATCAAAGCTTGCTGGGAGTGCAGTAAAGTCAATGCTACTTTTGAACTCCATCCACCTTGACATCATGCAGCTTCAGTACAGTACACAGTGGGATCTGCCTGCGGAATGAAGGAATGAATCAGGGAGGTTTTGTGCTTAACAGAGGCTGTACAAGCAACCAGTACAGTACTAGTGCCTTGATTTTAATAAAAAAAGACTATTTTTGGTTACAGCGCCACTCCCTATAATGGGCAAAATCTGCTTGCACAGATGTGCCCGTTATAAGCGGCTTGCACTGTACTTAGTGATAATATGCTCTATAACATTTTGGAAGGTCAGGAGGGCTTGACCTCTTGGGTTTAGGGAAGAATTGATAGTTTCTGGGGATTGAGGGGATCAGATAAGATAACTCAGTAGATAATGATGCAATTGAGTAAGTGAGAAATTAGAAATATTACACTGTGTGTGCAATACGTCCAGGAAGGAATATGTATAAGAAGATTAATGGATGTTTTTCTTTCTCTGCTTGACAAAACAGGACCACCACTTGGCTCTGAAGAAGTGGCCCCATGGCCATGAAACATTGTCTGGACCTTATTAGGTGGCAACTAGAAACAGTTATTATAAAGAAAATATCATTTAATAAGAATTTGAGTTTTAGAGTTGTTTCCTTGCCCCACACATTTGTTCCGTCAGGAAGTTAAATGGATTGTAGCATTAGGAGTAGAACAAAGGCAAATACCAGGCTGGGTAGTTGAGACTCTGGTAGCCAAAAGTCCCAAAATTCCAGTTTTTTACTATCTACCGCCGTACTACATACACCTGAGAGACCATCCCGGGTATACTCATATATTCTCCAGACTGGGGTCTATCCTGGAACCCTTGTCATATTTGTATGAGATGTAAAATATATCAAGCAGGAATATTTGAAGGGCTGTTAAGCCATGTTCTTTATCAGATACAACATTTTACTACCTAGTACCAGCCATCGCTCAGGAGTGGATTCTAACATCTCTGGAATATTGCCCGAATCTGAGTCCTGATCCTGCCTGAGGACCTGACCATGCTGGTGCATGCTTTATTACTTCCAGGCTGGACTACTGTAATGCCCTGTACCTAGAGTTATCTGGAGGCAAACTCCGAGGCTGCAGCTTGTGCAGAATGCAGAGGCAAGATTGATGACTGGGGTGAGACGGTGTGAGCATATCACCCCAGTCCTCCATGGACTGCACTGGCTGCTGGTCAGGTGGAGGACTGTCTTCAAGGTATGGCTCCTGAACTACAAGACCCTGTACAAAGGGGACCTGTCTATCTGCAAGATCTCCTTGCTCCCTACCATCCACCCCAGGCATTTCGTTTTGCAGGGAGGACTCCTGGAGTTCCCAGGGTTGGGATTCTGCGGCCCTCTGGGGACAGGGCGTTCTTGGTGGCTGCACCCACCCTGTGGAACTCCCTTCCTGGCTATCTAAGGGAGACTCCCTCAGTAGAAACCTTTAGAAGGGGTTAAAGACATATTTATTTAAACAAGCTTTGCTCGATTGATCAACTGTTGTTTTTAAGGGATGGATAGAGGATTTTAAAATCTGCTGTAATGATGAACTGCTGTGTCTATATATATTGTTGTTTGTGCTTTTTATGTTTGCTTGTGCGCATGCAAGAAACATGATTATGACAACTTGCTGGAGTAGCAGGTTAATGGAGCTGCAGTTGTGTTGTGGTCAATGCTTTTGGGGCTTGTCTCTGTGGCACAATAAATGAGCAGGCTGTCTGTGACAGCTGCTCAGAAAGCATCTACAAACTTGAAACAATTTGCCACTGCAATGAGAGAGTGCCCTCTCATTGCAGGGTGTGCCTCCCTAGTGTAACATTTCACTAAACACATGGCAGCTGCCATCATCCGCCTCTCACAGTCCCACAGAAGCCAACATCAGGGGTGCCCAATCCCTCTGTTAGCATGTCCCCTGCCCAGTTCATTTGCCGATGGGGTAGCACAATCCCCATTGGCATAATATTCTCCTCCTGTCATTTTGTCTGCTGAGGGGTGCCCAATCCCCTCGGCATAATGCCCACCTCCAAACACAGACATGCCTTCTTTGCCAACGGGGGCCCAATCCCGTTAGCTTCAGTACTACTCCCAAAATACAGGTAGTGTGCCAAATGTACCTGTAAAAAGAAAACCTTCCCATGAAGTTTTTAAACCTGTAAACAAGAAAATGGTCCTTCGTTGTCTGCGGTACCCCCTCCTCCAACCCACACCCACTTTCTGTCACCCCACCTCCCCATCCCTACCTCCAGTGCCTCAGAGCCCGCCTGATGATCTTAGGTGGAGCGGAACATGTCTTCACTCTTCAAAGGTGACCATGAAAGGAAGAAATGCCGTAAGCTGTATAATGGCATAAATGGGGGGTTTTCAACTTAGGTGGATATCTCGGCCATTTTGAATTTTGGCACCACATTTTCAACATGGGTTCTTGGGACCCTACTAATGAACTCAGTCACTGTCATGTTGTTATTCAGTCCTGAAAGGTGATTTCATGGTCACTGTGTGGAATAACCTTCCAGGACTGATTAACAAAAATGATAGTGTCACTGTTCATGAGGTGGGCTCCAAAAAGCCTATGTTGCAAATTTGGTGAAAAAGTTCCAAACAATGACTGTGTTATGAGCATGTGTTGTGCAGTTCCAACATGGCTTGTAAGTTGAGAATTTTCAATATTTTCACTCCAGATTTTCTACAGTGCCATTTTCTACACCTCCTTATGAACAGTACAGCTGTCATTTTTCACATCCTGCCCAAAATGTGTTTTCACACATCTGGCTATAAATGGCATAGTGGCTGTGTGAAATCAATGTTCGGGACAGATGAAAAAATTACAGCCACTGTTCATGAGCAGAGGTCCCAAAATGTCTATATTGAAAATCTGGTGTAAAAATAATTGCATTACTGGTGTGCATTGCACGGTTTCTACACACACTCGTGACTTCACCAATTTTTTTGTATTTTCACTCCAGATTTTCAAAATTACCATTTTTACACCTCCTCATGAACAGTACAGCTGTCATTTTCATTATCCTGTTTGAAATGTGTTTTCGCACCTGTGGCACCAAATGGCACAGCGCTGTGCAAAATCACCTTCGGCTAACAAACTGATAGTGTCACTGTTCATGGGGGTCACAAAAGCCCATGTTGAAAACTTGTAGTGAAAATACCAAGAAACACCCAGGGCATTAGGTTTCTGACCATAACGCCTACCCTGTAGGGACTGACAGGTGTTAAGGGTGTGACTTTGGAATTGTCGACAGCAATGCTCATGCCATTCACCCCCATCCCATTCCTGCAGCCAGTGACACACATTGAGGTGTGCCTTGGACTTGGGCCCCAAAGTTCACTCCATTCTCCTATACTGCACCCATTTCAGCATATTTCCTTATGGAATAGGGTGAGTGTAAAGCCAGACACCCCAAAGCACACCTCATTACTTGTCAGTGTCTGTAGGGTAGGGTGAGGTGAAATGGCATGAACGTTATGGGTGACGACCCAAAGGCACACCCCAATGCCTGTCCATCTCTGCAGGGTGGGGTGGGGTTGGCTCATTCAGTACTTCACTGCCATTCCAATTGGCATCTGTCTAACTCCTGCACTTCTAATGCTAATGCCAGCAAGCAAATATTCAGCATTGACAAATGCTTGTTATTGAACAGCACCCAGAGTCTCTGGAGATGGGTGCTTTATAAATAAAATATCTATTTATCTATCTGAGGACCACTACCTTAGGGATTTTGCATTGTTGATGCCATCCTATTTACAAGACTCGAGATTTTTAAAATTGTTGGAACAAATGTATGAAGATGTGGCAAATCTTGAGAAGTGCCATTTAGTAACCATGGATCAGTGGATTTATACACTTCAATCTCACAGAAGGAAGGTTTAGACATGTTGCACAACATTCTAGACCCAAGAAATGCAGATGAAAACTCCAACACAAAACTAATTAACATTACTGGCTTCCCTGGAAATTGAAAAAAAGCTATTTTAGATTAAGCAACAAGTTTTACATAGAGACAAGAGGAACAATGACGGTGTCTACAGTGGCCCCATCATTTGTTAATCTTTTCATGTACCAGATTGAAATGGACTTTATCATGAATGACACTAACTTTACAAAGAAAAAATATCTATGTATAAGAGATAACATTGATTTTTTTATATGGATAAGGTACTATTAAACAGCTGAAATTAATTCATGTTTACTTGAATCATCTGAATCCAAACATCCACTTCACATTGCAATTTGATGAAAAATGCATCCACTTCCTGGATTTAGGAAGTCATAAGGAAGGTCAGAAATTAGGCAAACGATTATACAGAAAGCCCAGTGACAAAAATACCTTTGAGATCTAGAAACATAGGAATATAGAAGTTGACGGTAGATAAGGACTGCAAGACCCATCCAGTCTACCCATTTCTTTTCTAACTTATGAATGTGCCATCGGCTTTTGCTCTGTCAATGGCCTATCTATTCATACCCATCTGTATTTCTCCCTTATGCCTATCCCATGCCTGTTTGAAGCCCTGCACTGTATTCATATCCACCACTTCCTGAGGTAGGCCATTCCGTGCATCCACCACCCTTTCTGTGAAAAGAACTCCTCATATTACCCCTTAATCGGCCTCCTCTTAATCTCATGCTGTGTCCTCGTGTCCTGCTATTTTTCTTATATTGAAACATGTTGGACTCTTTCATCTTGTTAATGCCCTCAAGGTGTTTGAATGTTTCGATTATATCACTCTCTCCTCCTTTGCTCTAGGGTATACATATTGAGCTCCATTAGCTGTCCTCATATGTTTTCTGATGCAGTCCCTGCACCATTTTGGTTGCCCTTCTCTGTACTGCCTTAATTTGGTTAATGTCCTTGTGAAGGTGTGGCCTACAGTACTACACACAGTACTCCAGATGGGAGCCTAACCAGTGTCTTGTAAAGAGGGATTATTACCTCCCTCTTTTGACTTGTGATACTCTTACTAATACACCCAACATCCCCTAGCCTTACCTACTGCTTTAGTGGTCTGCTTGGATGATTTCAGGTCATCTGTGATTAGGATGCCCAAGTCTCTTTCTTCCTTGTGATTGACAGCAACTCCCTCCCAGCCTATCGGTGGCTTCAGGGTTTCTCTTCCCTATGTGCATGATTTTGCACTGCTGCGTTAAACCCAGTTGCCACTCCTCCGACCATTTTGCCAGTTTATCCAGATCTCTTCTCATTCTGCCCACCCATCTGAATCATCTACTCTGCTGCAGATCTTAGTGTCATCTGCAAATAGACAAATCTTACCCTCCAGTCCATTTGCAATGTCTTTGATGAAGATATTGAAGAGGACTGACCCAGGACTGATCCCTGAGGTACCCCACTTGTGACTTGCCTGATCTGACAGTTGCCACCCTGAAAGTTTAATTAATAACATCACATATGGACAGTTTTTTAAGAATGAAACAAACTTGCTCTGATTTTGGAATCTGAAGAAGCAGCAGATGACTTACTGTATGTTACAGGTTCATGGTCAGAAGATATGATAAAGCCATAATCTGAAAAAACAGCTGCTGAGGTGCCAAGAGATATACTTCTTTAATCATATATTAAAAATACTCACACCACCAGGCATTATGTTCTCCATTGCACAACAGTGGCTTTGTAAACAGATAATTGAATGAAATTGGAATGTTTTAAAAATAACTGAAAAATGGGGACAAGCTTTCAAAGATCCTCCTTTAATTGTGGCAAAAAAGAATAACTCTAAAAGACAAACTTGTACACTCTTACTAAATTCCATAACAAGAACCTAGGAAGGGTTTCTGCTTTGAGCCATCACCTCTGGGAACTATCCATGCAGCATTCCTACCAATGTGGTAACACCAATAAAGTACTAGAAGTGTACAACCCCACTATGAATAAAATCAAACAACATATTTCTGTTAATCTTAATATGGGTCAAACTAAATGAGAATTAAGATTAAGAATTTCAGACCTTAATCAATGCATAGGAAAAGAGACACAGCATCTAGCTTGACTAGGCACTTCTCTGAGTCTAATCATCAGGTAACATTCCTAAAATTCCTGGGGATAGAGATGGTTGAAATGCACAGCAGGGGATGGAGAGAGATCAACAACTTTTGATGAGAGAGGCTTATTGGATTGAGAGATTTGGTACCTAGGGGCACCCATTGTTCTCAGTGAAGAAATAGATTGGCTATAGCGACCAACATCCAGTTTTCAGAATTTAGAAAGGAACTATACCTACCCCCCGGTTCATTAAATCTATGAATTATGTAAAAATGGATACCCCGGTTTCTTAAATGCAGTCTCTTTAATTGATTGGTCATTTTAAGTTATACTGGACATAGACTGTGCCTTGGACTTTTGAGTCCCTTGGACTTGAATCCCACAGCCCCATTGCGTACTGTGTGACCTTGAGCAAGTCTCTTACTCCTTGTGCTCCCAGGTCACACCTGGGATCAAACATCAGCTTAGTGTGCCTCTCCTGGTTAAACAATTTCTCCTTTCCCTTCCCTCCCTTGCTTTTTATCAGGTCCCTTATGGAAGTGGTTGACAGCTTGGTGGTGTGTGCTAGCTTGGTGGTGTGTGCCAGCTTGGTGGTGTAGTGGAAAGGTCTACAGCCTGATAAACAAGAGGTTGAGAGTCTGAATCTACACAAGGTCCCCTCAGTTCATTACCAGCGAGAGGGGACTAAGCAGGCCACATTGGCAGGCTGCTTCTGCAACATTGAGGAGATATTTTACTGCGGGCGGCAGGAAGCTGAGCTGTGGGGTCAGGGCGTACATCGGTGGTGCAGTAGACTGAGGAGCGAAGCAACCAATTGGCAGCAAGGGTGCCAAATACAAACTCACGGCTGGCTTTATAAGGGATGTGCCCAGCTGCTACTTGATCTGGCCACCAGAGAACTAAGCAGGCCGATCAGCGGGCTGCTTCTGCAGCATTGAGAGGATTTTTTTTTTCTGCTTACACTGCCCGGCCCTGACCTCTATTAAATGCTTGGAGTAGGAGGGGCCTGGTGGAGGTAGGTCACTGACTGCTGGGGACTATACTGGGGCTGGGGATCTGGGTGGGAGAGGTTCTGGTGAGTCCTCTCTCCAAATGTGACTCTGCCTCTGTCTCTGACTGTTTCTTGGAACTGTGTGGAGTGGATCTCTGTGGAGGTGGAACTGTTAGGGGGTTACTCTGTACATTATATTGAAACTGTTTTGGGGCTGTAACACTGTATTCATTATCGTTTATACTGCCTAGTACATTGGAGGTGTGGAGGTGGAACTGTTAGGGTGGTAATCTGTACATTCTATTGAAACTGTTTTGGGGCTGTAACACTGTGTTCACTAAACTGCCTAGAACATTGGTCTAAGAGCTGTGTGCTTGAATTGCACTAGCTGCATTTCCGGTATGGCTGCCTCTAGAGGGTTGTGGATAGGGACACCTGGAGGGTGACCTGGTCAAGGGGCATGTCAAGATTTTTGGAGAATGTATCTGGGGATGGCCCCACCCTCCAGGGCAGGCATCTTTGGCAGGGTTGTAGGGTGCACAGGCTGTGGGACAGCCATGGTTCTATACTGGGCCTGGAGGGAGGGGTTGTCCAGTTTGTAGACAGTTTTGCAGATCAGGAGGAGATTGACTGGTTAAGGAGAGAACTGGAGATGTTGGGGAGGAGTAAAAGCATCTGGGAGGGCCTGTGGGGGCAGAAGGGCTGTGATGATGATGGGAGATCTGGATCTGTTCTGTCAGGTAGGAAGGAGAACTTAGGGACTGGGGACCGGTGTCTAAGGGAGTACCTACCTGGGAGAATACATGTAGAGAAACTTCCTAAATCATAGGAGGCTGGGGGCATACAAGAGGGTTGGGAGCAACAGGGCCTGCCAGGGGTGGATAGTGGAAACCTGGACTTAGAAAAGAGGTAGACTTTACGTGCTATAACAAATTTGAGCCCTTGAGCAAGTTAGGGGTGAAGACTTGCTGAGTGGGGAAGAGAAGAGAAAGGGGTGGGGTGGGAGGTTATGGAAATCAGATGGGGCAGGGTGGCAGAAATCCATATAAGCATGCTTGCAGGGGATGGGCAAATCAAATGTCTCAGGCGGGGGACCCAGCAGGGAGGGATGGAGGCTGCAGGCTCACTCAACGAAAAAGGTGGTGACACCTGAATCAGGGGTGCATCCCACAGGGGAGGAGGATATATCAGGGTAGGGCCCAGAGATAAAGGGGCCCTGCCAGAGAGCAGGGTAGAGGGTAAGAGGATAGGGGATGAGGTAGATGGGGAGATGGTTATAGGCGTGACATATTGGGGGTCCTGTGAGTTAGGAACTGAAGGGGGAGGTCAGAGAAGAGGGCTTGACTGGGGTAGGGAATGGGGTGGGGGCTAAACTGATGGGAGTTGGGGAACTTGATTATAAAAGCCATGACAAGAGGGTAGGACAGCAAGGGTTCTACTGTAGAGGACCGGAGGGAAACCAGGTGAAGTGGTCTCGGGAAGAGGGAGGTGACGGGCTGGAGGGGGATCCAAAAGGGAGGTAAACCCAAGCCCAAGGGGGACGCTAAGGTACTCCTGCTGGGGGACTCTATGATCAGGGTATTCAGTGGGAGGCTGGGAGTGGGAAGGTCCAGTGCAGTTAAGGTAGTGGGTATTTCCGCCTGACTGTGTATTGGGCTAAGTTCATGGTGTATGAGCTGGCAAAGGACTGTGGTGGGTCACCAGACTTCCTGATGCATTTGGGGACAAATTATTTTGAGGGAATAGTGTGCTGGAAATTCAAGCAAGGTCCCAAGAGCTGGCCAGGGTCTGTCATGACAATGGTTGCACAGTCTCCTTCTCAAATCCTGCCAGTGCCAAGGGCCATGGTGGAGAACAAACAGAAGATCAGGGAGATAAATTATTGGCTCAAGTAGTGGGGTGCTGAAAGTGGAATGGGGGTTGGGGACTGTGGGGAGTTTTGGATGACAAAGGATTGTATGCCTGGGATAGACTTCACCTAATCCAACAGGAAAGGTAGTTCTCAAACGGGGATGATGGATTTCATTCAGGCTAGATGGGGTTTAAACTTGTGAATGGGAGAGGGTTGGAAAGTGGGGCTGATCTATCCATCCATATGGCAGTTAGGAATGGCCTAAACCCTGAAATGGGGGAGCAGATGGTACCCTAGAGAAGGAGGTGGACAGATGAATGTAAGACCCAGGGTAGAGATGGTTATAGGGGGTGGGGACAAGGGTTGGATGGTGGTTTTAATTAATGCCAGGAGCCTGGAAAATAAGATGCCTGAGTTCCAGGCCATGCTGTTTGGGGGGTGGATGTGGCGGCGGTCTCTGGCCATGACTGGGATCTTAATCTGAGTGGGTGCCTTGTGTAGGAAGATAGAAGGTTGGCAGACAGGCAGGATTGGCAGTGTTCATTAGGGATAACATCAGAATTATTAGAGTGGAGGAAGGAGGGCAGTGTGGAGGCCTTGTGAGCCACCTTGCAAACCCCGTGGGAGGAGGATTAAGCTGGGGGTGGTATATAGGCCCACAGGATTGGCAGAGGACCTGGAGGAAGGACTGTTGGCTAACATTAAGGATCAGTGTGGACTGGAAGAGGAAGGAGTGGTGTTGATGGGGGACCTTAATATGCCAGCTACTGATTAGAACTATGATGTCCACTTTGTCCAGGGAGCAAAGCTGCTGGGCCTGATGCTATTCAGCCCAGAGTATTGTGGGAGTTGACAGATGTTTTGGCTGCGCCACTGGTGGAACTCTTTAACATGTCACTGCAGATGGGAAGGTGCCAAGGATTGGAGACAGATGCATGTTGTGTCCATCCATAAAGGGGATTGAGAGAAGAACCAGGTAACTATAGACCCATCAGTTTGACATCCGTGGTGGGCAAGATAATGGAGAGCATACTAAGGAGATACTGGGGCGTTCTTGGAGGAGATGGGTTATCTGGATGACTGGCAGCATGGGTTTGTGTCAGGTAGGTTGTGTCAAACTAACCTTGTTGAATTCCACGAATGGGTGACATCAGCTTCGACAGGGGAGACCATGGATGTACTGTTCCTGGACTTCAGCAAGGCATTTGATTCAGTCCTCACAATGGCCTGCTGGAGCAGCTGGGGAAGATGGGGTAGGCCCATTGATGGTTAGTGCATTGGCTTTCTAGGCACACTCAGCGGGTGGTGGTGGGGTAGGTATCATCTCCAAGAAGGTCATAAGTGAGGTCCCACAGGGATCAATTCTGGGGCTGCTCCTGTTTAATCTCCGATATCCGAGAAGGTATAGGTGAAATGAGTCTCTTCGTGGACGACTCCAAACTGGGGCAGTGGTGGAGGGGGAGGAGGGAAGATTGGCCCTGCAAGGGACCTGGATACTATCGACAGGTGGTCCTGCACCTGGAAATTGAAATTTAACTCCTCCAAGTGCAAGGTGCTGCATCTAAGGAGGGATAATCCCAACTATGTGAATATTCTGGGGATAAGTTGCAGACCACAGCAGGAGAAAGAGACCTGGGAGTCTTGGTGGCTGTTAACATGAATAATTCTGAGCAGTGCAGGAGGGCTATGGTCAGGGCAACAAGGATACTGGGCTGCAGTGCTAGGGGATTACCTCTAGGAGCAGAGGAGATTATGCCACTGTACAACAGCCTGGTCAGACCACATCTGAGTACTGTGTGCAGTTCAGGAAGCCGCACCTTAGAAAGGACATCCAACCCTTGGAGATAGTTCAGCGAAGGCAACCAAAATGATCTGGTGCCTGGGGATATGTTGTATGAGGAGCCTCTGGGAGCTCAACCTTTTCTCGCTGGAGGAGGGAGGGACCGGGGAACATGACTGAGGACTTCAAGTACCTCAAGGAAGTAAATAAGGTAAACCAAGATGGGATCTTTTGGCAGAAGGAGGGTGGTATCACCAGATGACACAGTTGGAAGCTTGAGGGTGGGAGGATTGGGGAAAGGAGGAGGTACTTCACCATGAGAGTGGTGGAACTGTGGAATCGCTGCCTGGGGAACTGGTACAGGCAGCAATGATAGAGGGTTCAAGAGAGGTGGGATAGGTATAGGCAAGGGGTGAAGCAGAGGATGGCTTACCTGGGAGGGGACTTGGAGGAGGGAGTATCAGGAGGGAGACAGGTATATTGCCACAGTACCAATCAAGGTGATGAAGCATGAGCAGACTTGATAGATCAAGAGCCTACTCTGCTGGCATCTAATGCGTTAGTATGCTAATAAATTCACTCCTATGATTAGAAGAAGAATTAGTGGTAGGAAGACCAAGTGGTTTAATAAAAACTTAATAAAACTTATGAGAGAGAGATGTACATGGAAAAAATATAGGAAAAATATATTGGTAGGAGAAACATATAAAAGGAGGTAAATCTAACAAAATGAGTTATTTTCAAAACAACAACAACTTAATTGTCCTATCCTAAAGATTCTGGAGTTCTAGTAAACATCTATTCTCCCTTCTAGTGACAACGGCCCTGCATGACCAAGGATAGGGAACAGATGACAGACCCAGCATTTATTGCTGAGGAGTTCAAAGCTCAGTTTTCTAACCTAGATTCTTACAGAACCAAACTATCTGACTGCAGTCGAACACTCAGGCTCTTAATTTAAATAGACACAAGTTCAACCTCAAAACTGTTAAGCGTACTAAGGTACTAAAATTGTTAAACAATATGATGACAGACAAGGCCCCTAGCTGCAATGAGCTTTCTCCCAAATTATTAGCTTTCACTGCTCCCCACCTGGCCTACCCGATCAGCTTTATTTTTAACCTGTCTTTTCAAGCAGGGCAGTTACCTTCATTTTGGAAAAAGTCCTATATTGTGCAAATTTTTAAATATGGCATAAGAACTGATTATTGTAATTACTGACCAATCTCAATATTATCTGCATTGTCAAAACTACAAGAAAAAATAGTCTTTAGACAATTTAACAATTATATTTGGGTTCATAATTTGATCTCCAAGCCTCTTGTTTGCGTGTGTGAGCAGGTCGTTGGGGTTGGCTGGGTGGGAGAGGATTGAGCATCCAGAGGACTGCTCTCCTCTCCCAGGAGAGTGAGGATCAGCATCAGCATTTGCCTAACACCTAGCGAAGGCTAGGTGTTGGCATGCCAGGCCAATACAGTAGGGCACAAAGGTGGAGCAGCCAGCGGGCATGCTACGTGTGGACACACATGTGGCACGCCCATCATCGGCACTGCACTCCACTGCCAAGAAAGTGGAAAATGGCAGCCATTGGTCATGCGGCCTGATGGCCATCCATCTAATGCCCGTTTCCGAGGGTGCCACGTACTGGATCCAGTCCTGGTTAGAGATGCAGCGAATTTAAATTCCACGGTGAAGTGGGTTGGCCCTGCTGCATGGAGTGCACCATAGGAAAGGCTCACTTTGTCTTGTGATTGTTACTTGCGTTGTCATTCCACCTTAATGCGAAGTAAGGTGGAGTGACAAAATATTGGCAGCACCCACACACACAGTCACCAGAATTAATGTGCATCCCCAAAGTGCTACTGTCTTATATCCAGAAAACTCCCCAGTGCTGACAAAGTGAAATGAGGCGTAACAAGAAATGCAAAGTCTCCCAGAATTAATGGTGCACTCAGTCATGCATGCAGTGGTCACACACACAGAGTCATCAGAATTAATGTGCATCCCAAAATGCTACTGTCTTGTGTCCAGAAAATTCCCCAGTGCTGACAAAATTCTACTGTCTTGTGTCGAGAAAATTTCCAGTGCTGACTATGAAATGAAAACGTAACAAGAAATGCTGTCTCCTGAATTAATGGTGTGATTGCAAATGCACAGACAGATTAAGATTGCGCTGTGCACTGAAGAGATGCATACAAAAGCACAACAACACCTGACCAGTGCTCACAAGTCAAAATCCAAATCTGGAAAGGAATACATTTTGCCAGTTGGGGATTAGTGCATGGCAGTAACACTCCACTACCAGTAAAGATACCACAAAGCAGTACAAAAATTCATGCAGGTGCAGTGGATAGCAGGTTCACACTGCTGTAATTACTCTGTTGCACAATAAAATGTGTCTGATTTAATTGCACGATCACACACACACACTACAAGTAATGTGTAGCAAATTGAAAACCTTTAGTAATATAACCAAATGTTTTAAACAGACAAATTATACACTGCTGCACCACAACAATGAGCAAAAAAGTCAAGAATTACTAAAAATATTACTGTATGTATATTAACACAGTTATACATAAAAATATAACAAAACAGAAAGACTGCCTTTTCTCCCAGTTAATGTACCTACACCACAAATACACCCCTCACCCAAAGCACACTTCACAGTACACAGACTGACTGTTCTAAAGTAACATTCAAAATCCACACATAACAATAAACACTCGATGATATGAGCACAGAAGGGTTTCCTACAATCAATGTACTAAATTTTGGCAAAAAACAAACTCAAAAGGCATTTTAAACAGCTTTTAGAGGTTTTCAATCACAGAGCTCAGAGAGCAAACTGTCTCCAGCTACCACTACACACACACTACCCAGGCCAGAACTGAGGCTGTGCAGAACAATCTAGAGCCCATGTGACCTGCAATCCCATAAATCACTGCAGAATTTCATTTGGAGCTCAATTACAAGGTGAAGTGAGGTGAATTACATTGATTTCAATGTACTTCACCTTAAAATTGAAAAGTGGTTTGGGAAGGCAGAATAATGCAAAGTCATTGGTTTCAATGGACTTTGTGTTCCTCATTATGAAATGAAGTACTCCACTTCACATTGCGGTTTCTGGGTACTCCGTGGATTCCGCATTACTCTGTGAATCACTTCATGGGCGAATTGGGGCCACTTCACCCACTACTTACGAGTACTGTAGACGTACATGCTGTACAGGAAGGAACGTAATGCTATGGCTGTACTTCCCGATGAGCTGAGCCTGTATCATAAAACACCCCAATTTAAAAACTCTTATTATTGAGTACAGTGGTGATGATTGGGTGAAGCCTGGAGAGATACTACAAAACAGAATTACGATACATGCAAGTAACTAGTGATTCATGATGTGATCTTATTAATGAGTACAGTGATGGGGTGGTAAAACTTGGAGAGATACTACCAAACAGGATTACAATACATCCAAGTAACTAGTAAAAAATTAATTTTGTGATTTGTGACATGATTGTGATTTGCGAATCATAATTTGTGACTGCATTTGTGACCGTGATGATGAAGAACGTGATTTGGTGTGAGATAACCAATATGAAACTGTATGGGACTGAGAATGTCTCGACTGTACTTCCCGATGAGCTGTAGCACAAAACTCCCCAATTTTAAAACTCTTATTAATGAGTACAGTGGTGGGGTGGTGAAGCCTGGAGAGATACTACAAAACAGGATTACAATACATCAAGTAACTAACTAGTAAAAAATTATTTTGTGATTTGTGCGTGATCATGGATCGTGAATCATGACTGCATTTGTGACCATGATGATGAAGAACGTGATTTGTATCACAAGTAACCCGTGATGATGGCCCTAACTTAAAAACACATATTAATGAGTACAGTGTTCATGCAGAGATATGCACCACACGGTCCAGTACTCTGAAAGGAAGCCAAAGAGACAACTGTGACTTAAGTTACAGATGGAGATTGAGCCCTAAAGAGATGCAAATGCACAGACAGATTAAGATTGCACTGTGCACTGAAGAGATGCAGATGCAAAGGCACAACATCTAACCAGTGCTCACCATCAGAAATTCAAATCTGGAAAAGAATACCTTTGCCAGTTGGGGGCAGTGTTGCAGTAACAGTCACTAGTACTAGTACCAGTAAAGATACCACAAAGTACAAAGATCATGCAGCTGCAGTAGATAGCAGGTTCACATTGCTGAAATTACTATGTGGCACAATAAAAGGTGTCTGATTTGATGACACGCATCACACAAATACTCACACACACGCTAAGTAATGCATAGTAAATTGAAAACTTCAGTAATATAACCACAAATTTTAAACAAACTAAAATTATACACTGCTGCACCACAACAATCAGCAAAAAATTTCAAGAATTATTGAAAATATTGCTGTATGTACATTAACACAGTTACTGTATACAAGAAACATCACCAGAACAGAAAGAACTGACTTTTTCTCCAAGTTAATCTACCTACGTCACAGATATGCCCCTCCCAAAGCACACTTCACTGTCTCTCAGTACACAGACTGAATGTTGTACATTAACAGTCAAAATCCATACACAAACAATAAATGCTCGATGATATGATTTCCTACAACCAATCAACTAAAGTTTCAGCAAAGAAAATTACTCAAAAGGCTTTTTAACAGCTTTTAGAAGGTTTTAATCACAGGAGGCTCTCAGAGCAGACTGTTACCTACAACTTCCTACACACACCCCAAACTGAGGCTATGCAGAACAATCTAGAGCCCACATGACCTGAAATCCCATGAATCACTGTAAAATTCACCTTTGGAGCTTAAAACAAGGTGAAGTACATTGTTTTCTGTGTACTTCACCTTAAAATTGGTGGAGTAGTGGTTTGGGAGTAATGCAAGTCATTGTTTTCAATGGACTTTGCGTACCGATACTCTTTATAAAGTACTTTGCTTAGCCTGACACTCTGCCAATTCATCTTCACTCCATGAATCTCTCTGTGGAATAAATTGAGGCCACTTCACCCATCTCTAGTCCTGGTGGGAGTTCAGGGCTTCCTGCCACCTTACCATGGGGCAAGCTGTTGGGGTAGCAGGGTGGTGGCACAAACTGGATAGCTGGCTGGAGGATGAAGGAATGCCTGGACAAAGTAGATGCTGACCAGGAGCCTTGGGGAGAAAAGCAAGGTAAAAAATAAAAAATAATTTGATCTCCCCAACCAACATGGTTATGGGGGACATAGCACTGAGACTGCCTTGGTTGGGTTCACGGACACTCTCCACAGGGCCACTGAGAATGGTGGCTTTACTGGGGCAGTGTTTGTGGACCTAACCAAAACATTCAACCTATGCTGATCACACTTTACTAATAGATAGAGTAGGAAGCCTGGGGTTGGGTGATTCCGCATTACTCTGGTTCAGTGATTATCTTAGAAATAGGTCACAGGCGTAAAGTAAACAGAGTATTGATCCTACCGTGGGGTCCAGAGTGGGATCCTTAGGGCTCTATACTGGGCCCCTGTTTTTTTACTATTCTTAGATCCAGTGGCAGAAGAGGTGGAGCACTCGACATACTATTATACTTGGACAATGCAGTATTATCCATACAAAATTCAATTATCACAGATGTTAACCTTATGTTAAGCAAAGAATTTGATGCTCCGGAAACGTGGTTTACGGAACAACCTAGTGTTGAACAAAACTAAAACAAAGTCCATGTTGTTTGGATGTGAGCCTAAATTAAGGGAAACATCTGTGTAATTTCACTGTGAGTATGATGGGGAGAGCCCACTGATGTTGTTAACTCATTTAAATACATTTGGGAATATTTGGATCCCACATTGAAGTATAGCATACATATGGATAAGGTTACAGCTAAATTACACTCTAAAATTTGTACCTTTACCGAATGTTGAAATTCTTAACAAAATAGTCATGGAAAATAATTGTGCAGTAGGGTTTACTTCCTGTACTAAATTACACATATTCAATAATTGACATATCATCAGTTTCTATGGTATCTAGGAAGGAAACACTGCTGCACAAAATTGGAAAATTTGTAATGATGACCCACAAGCGTACTCATCACTGTCACGTACTTACTTCTTTAATTGGTTCACTATACAAAACAGTTATAATTTGACCATGTTATGATTCACATTTAAATTACTGCAAACAGGAATTCCTCTATCTGTACGTGTTCTTTGGATATATATAACACTTCATACAGTTCAAGGTCTTCTCACAAACATCAACTGGCACTCCCCTGGCGTACAAATTCTGAAAAAAGGTCTTTTTGCCTATCAGTTAAAGCAGAATGAAGCAGGGAAGACAGTCAGAAGAGCAAAGGACCAAGCAGCGGAAAGATAGTCAGCTTGGTTAAGAAGGGGATACAACCTTTATAGGTACATTAGGAGAAAAAAAAAGACCAAGGGAGCGATAGTGAGGCTTAATAAAGGTGAGGGCGTGGACAGATGGTGACAGTGAAAAGGCAGAGATGCTGAATGAATATTTTGCTCAGTATTCACAAAGAAGAGGAAGGGAGATACCTAAACCAAACAAAGAAGCACTCTGGTTGCGAAATTCGATATCAGTCATTTCACAAGAATGGATCCTGAAAGAACTCTGGAAACTTAAGGTGACAAAGCAATGGGGTTCAATGGGATTCCACCAGAATTTAAAAAGAACTAAGGGAGAACTAGTGACACCACTGACTAGCCTTTTAATAAATCATGGGAGGATGGCATGGTACCTGAGGACTGGAGAAAGGTGGATGTTGTTCTCCTCCACAAAAGTGGGAGCAAGGTAGAGGCAGGAAACTACAGACCTGTTAGTTTGACCTCAGTGGTAGGAAAACGATGGAATCACTTCTGAAAGAAAGAAAGAACTGTTGAGTACCAAGAGGTTAGGGTACAGGGCCCAAGGCAGCATGGATTCACAGTGGGAAGGTCATGTCAGATGAATATAATAGATTTATTTGACTGGGTGATCAAAGTAGTAGACCAGGGAGGGGCCATGGATGTGGCCTACCTAGGCTTTAGCAAGGCATTTGACACAGTCCCACACAAAAGATTAATAAACAAGTAAGCCTTGGAGTGGGTCCCAGGGTGATAGCCTGGGTAAAAACTGGCTGGACAACAGGACACAGAGGGTAATAGTAAATGGAGTCCACTCGAAGAAAGGGAGGTTAATAGTGAGGTACCACAGGGTTCAGTACTGGGACTGGTCCTCTTTAATGTCTTTATAAGTGACATTGCAGAGGGACTGGAAGGAAAAGTATACCTCTTTGCAGGCGACACAAAGATCTGCAACAGGTTTGAAACACAAGAGGGAGTGGAAAGGATGAAAAGGGACTTGGCAAGGTTAGAGGACTGGTCAAAAGTATAGCAGCTCAGATTCAATGCAAAGAATTGCTAAGTAATGCGCCTGGGAAACAAAACTCCAGGAGAAGAGTACTCAATGGGGGCGGGAATGGTGATAGTATTAACAACAGCAAAATGGAAAGGGACCTGGGGTAGTCATATCAGATGACCTAAAAGTAGGCAAACAATGTGAGAAGGCAGTAAGGAGGGATGTGGGGATACTGGGATACATAGGGAGAGGCATCACTGTTAGAAAACAGGAGGCTGTTATCCTCTGTACAGACAGTTTGTGAAACCCCGTCTGAGTACTGTGTGCAGTTCTGGAGACCCCATCTCTGCAAGGACATAACAGGATGGAGGCAGTCCAGAAGGACAACTAAAATGGTGCAGTGTCTGCAACAGAAGCCATATGAGGACAGACTAAAGAAGCTTAATGTTTATACCCCAGAGGAAAGGAGGGAGAGGGGACGTGATAGAGACCTTCAAGTACCTCAATGGAATCAACAATGTCCAAAAGGTAGTATATTTCAGAAAAGAGATGTGCAAGAACAAGGGGCACAATTTAAAGATAGAGGGGAAGGCTCGGGGCAACGTGAGGAAGTATTTCTTCACAGAGAGGGTGGCAGATGCATGGAACAGCCTTTCTGAGGAGGTTGTGGGTCAAAACAGTGGGGAATTAAGAATGCATGGGACAGACATAAGGCAATTCTGGTGAGGGGCAGGAGGAAGTAGGCTGTTGGTTAACTAGGATCTGCAGCTTATCCAATAGGTAGGAAATGGACAGACTGGGTGGGCAGGCGGTCCTTATCTGCCGTCAAAGTCTGTTTCTATGTTTCTATTGTGCTGCCATGGTGTGGAATTCATTACCCAAAGCTATTAAACTTAGTTCAACAATCAACACTTTTCTACTGGTGCCCATAACCACTTCAAAACACAAGATGTGTACCTGTGCACTTTAATGTATTATTTGTTGCTCATGTAATTTATTTAATCTCTGTTGTCAGCTTTTGTGTGCATGTTATAATCAGGACTTCAGGCTGTGCCTGAAAATATAATTTTTATTATTCCATTGTACTTACCTGCCATTACAAATAAATTAAATGAAAATAGGACTCGGCCACTTGTAAACTATAGACCTGTCCTCTCAGTCATGAAGATAAATGGTAGGTTACTCACCTGGTAAAATTGATTGAGGAGGTATAGATCTCTGAGGGCCTCCAGAATCCTTACTTCTAGGGTTTATGCTCACCTAATAGGTTGCTTATGCACATGTGACTTTGAAGCACATGTGACTTTGAAAGAAGGCTGGTCTATCGTGTCCTGTAACCTGATGAGGCTAACCCAGTTTCAATGTCTTCCAAAGCTGTATCTAGAATAAAACTGGTTACTTATTGGCTTGTAACTGCATACTACACTGCATGCCAGAGGTGTACTTTTGTGTATTTTTATGGTACCTAGTCAAAACCATGCAGGCATAAATACTGGCATGTGAAGTCTCAAGAGTTTGTTTATATAATCTAGCATGGTTTTGGACTATGCTAGATTACATGGACTGCGTAGTATGGTTTCCCCGCATCATTTTTCATCGCAAGGTTTTGATACGGTGCCTGTTTGTATTACCTAATCCTACGCTCTAATGGTCATCCAGACTATACAGCATGCCAGGTAAAAGTTTTATCTTGTCTGAACACAAGTGTTTCCCAGGGTGGGGTGCAAAGTGCCCCATAGATGTATACCCCACAATCACCTTTACAAGGTGAGTAAACTACAATTGTGGGGATAATCTCTGAGGCACTTCACAGTCCTTACATCTAGAATTTTAAAAAGCAGTACCCATAGTCTAGGGTGGGGTAGATGAAGTCATATTCTGACTGAGCTGAAACTGGCTTGGCATCATTTGCAACATCAAGTCTATAGTGTCTCGTGAACGATGAGTTGATATCTTGTCCTGTTAGGGTTAATCAACCTCTGCCTTCGATTATTGTATATATGTTTATATTACTGAATCTGTTTTATTACAAGTGTTTTGTATATATCTGCTAATGTACCAACCATTGAACCTTGACCTTATCAGGTCCATCTTGTAAATGAGCCTTGCTCAATGATGTCCGCCTGAATAAATAAAGATTTGATTGATTGATTGATTGATTGATTGATGTGGTGGCGGCACAGATCTCATCTGCTGTTGTCAGGTTTATTTCAGCCCATGATGTGGTCACTGCTCTGGTGGAATGAGCTTTAAAGCCTGTTGGTGGAGTTTCAGAACTCACTCTGTAGGCCTCTAGGATGGCTTCCTTGAGCCAGGATGCTATCATGGATGTGATGCCATGTGTCCTTTCCCATGCCTTGGATGATAATAAGTAGTCTGCCCATCGTGCGTATGTCCCTCACTATGTTGACATATGTGGCAATAACCTTCTTCATTCCCAGAGTGTGAAGCTGAGGTTCCCGTGTGCCATCTCTAGCTGGCATTTAAACTGGTAATTTGATTGTCTGTCTTAGATGATATTGTGAGGTGACCTTCACATTATGAATGATAGAATCGTTCTTGATATTGCCCTGTCCTTGCAGAAGATCAAGTATGGTTACCTGCAGGATATGGTTTGCAATTCACCAGTTTTATTGCTGAGCAAACTGCAACCGTGAGTACTGTCTTAAGATTCATCCATTTCATATCCATTGTGGCTAGTGGTTCGAACGGTGTTGTAGTCATAGCCCTGAGCAGCACTAGGTTTAAATTCCAGGGTGCTGCAACTTGTTTGATCTTAGGCTGTATATTTATGGTGACTTTCTGAAAGTAAAGTACGTCTGGTTGACTTCTAGCCATTACTCCACCTTTTGTCCTCATGCTGCTTCTACTGCCACCAGCTAAACTCTCAGAGAAGATGGGAACAGCCTCTTATGTAGGCCCTCTTGAAGGAATAACAGTACGTCCATTATGGATGTGGTCTGTGGGGTTGATGGACCATTGCCTTTTATATGTTGCCATGGTGGATCTCCTCCTGGACATCATCATGGTGTCTATGATGAATGGATGATAGCTGGTAGCTTTCAACAGTTTCACCCTTTCAGAACCAAGCTGTCAACTTGAGGTTGTGAGGTTTGGGATGGCCAGGCTGGTCCCTGTTGCTGTCTGCTGCATTTGGTTGGTAGTCTACATTTGTGGTCCACAGACATGGTCATCACCACAGCAAACCATGACCTCTCTGGCCAGTATGGGGTGATCAGGATTACCCTCGCACAAGACTTTCAAATTTTCCTTAGGACTTGCAGAGTCGTGGGAATGGTGGGAAGATGTATGTCATGTCGAATATGTATGCGTGTTGAAGTACCACTCCCATGCATTGATTGTCTTTAAATCAACAGTAAAACCTCAGGCACTTAGTATTCTTGCTGGTTGCCATGTGGTCCACTTGCATTGGCCCCAGCTCCTATTGATAAAGCTGAACATGTGTTAGTGAAATCTCCACTCACCCAGGTGGATCTGTTGGCGACTCCAGCCAATCTGTTGTTGTATGCAGTTTGCCTGCCAATTATATGGCCACAGTGCTGTCTAGATTGCTTTGGTCCCAGGACAGGACCTTTGCAGCACCTTTCTTTATTTAATTGCACTTTACCCTGCCTTGCTTTGCGATGTAGGCCACTGTTACTCTGCTGCTTGATCTGATGAGTATGTGTTTGCTTTTGATCAGGTGACTGCAGTGTAGTAATGCTAAGAAGGCTGCCCTCATCTCCAAGACATTTATAGGTAATTTTGACTCAGCTAGGAACCATTTCCTGAGTTTACTGGTAGCTAGTGATTGCCCTCCAATCTTGTTAGGTTGGCATCTATATTTGATTATTGCCTTGTGTTGAATAACTAAAGGCATCCTTTTGGAGAGTTTGTCTGATTTGTCCATCATTTTAGTGAGTGAGTTCCTGGGTGACATGATCAAGGTAGTCATGAGGTCATGACTGTGAAGGGATCCATGCTGGATAGCTAACAGGAGAAGCTGTCTCATGTTCGATCTGGCCCACAGAGCCAGGTCTATGCATGATGTCATCAGTCCCAGCACTCAAGACACTTGTTCCAGAGTGGGCTGCCTGTGTCTTTGCAATCTGAACACTTTCATTATTAAGTTGTCGATATGCTTGTCCAAGGGTCGACTAGACCAGCTGCCATCTTGATTATGGTGCCCAGACGCCCATTGACTGGTAGGGATAAGGCTGCTCTTGCACCAGTTGATCACCCAACCATGTTTCTCTAGGCATTGTATTACAGTTTGTGTCTCTCATCTTGATTGTTGGGGTGGTCTGGTCCTGATTAGCCAATCATCTGGGTAAGTAATGACCGAATGTCCTGTTCTCTCATCTTGACTGCTAGAACAATGGACACCTATGTGAAAACTCTGGGCACTGATGCTAGGCAGAAAGGTGGTACCTGGTACTGACAGTGTTTTCCCAGAATGTGGAATCTGAGATATGTGTAGTGAGATGGCCTTATGGGGATGTGAAGGTAGGCATCCTGAAGGTCTATAGATGTTAGAAAGTCCCCAAGGCATGCGACTCTCAGAGTGGGCCTGATTGTTTTCATCTTGAATGGCTTGTGTTGTACTGAGTGATTTAAGAATTTTAGATCTAGTACTGGCTTAGGGTCTTCCATTTTCTTGGGAATTGTAAAGAAGATATAATATATCCCTTGTCCTCTTTCTTCTGATGGTATGTCTGCTGTCACTCTGTTTTGTATTAGGCCCAGCAGGATCTGATGGATCTGTGATGATTGTACCTTGTGCTTTGAAACTGGTGAGATGATCAGATGGTTTGTTCTGGGGATCTATGGCATATCCTTTTTCTACACTCTCCAGCACCCATTTGTCCTCTGCTGATTTTCTCCATTCATTGGCAAACTAGCGAAGCCATGCTCCTATTGGTGTATGGTAAAATTGCAGGTACAGTAGGTGATATAGTCATTTCTTTGCCTGTGTTTTGCAGTTGGAGTTATTTGGGAACCTTCCTTGCAGGATTCGCCCCCGACCTCTAAATCTGTTGCTGTTGTTGACTGGGGACATGAGGGTCAGAAATTATTTCCCTTGGTGCTATACTGGCCTTGTCATGTGTCACAAGAGGAGCTTAGTGGAAGCTCTACCTGGACAGGAGGTATGTGGACCTGTTGTTCTGTTCTTTCTCTAGTGCTTTTCTACATTCCTTCCATTTGACATATTTTCTAGTCTTTCCCAAAAACATGAACCTTTAAAGGGGTTTATGAGCACTGCCTTTAATTCATTGTGTGCATTCCATAACTTAAGCCACGGGGTCCTTCTGCCCGACTGACTAGTGACGCAGCTCTGGCATTGATTTTGAGAGAGTCTATTGCCATGTCTCCTAGATATTTAGTGAATAACATAGCATTTTCAATAGTTGTGTCTCTGTAGATTTGGGCACTAGCATCTTATGTACATCCTATATCCGAGCTGGTTGAGCCCTGGTGGCATAAATTGCTGTTGATGCTGCTCTTGCTCCAGGCCCTGCCAGCTCAAAGTTCTTCTTCAGTATGTCCTGTAACTTCCGCTCTAACATAGAAACATAGAATTTGATGGCAGATAAGGACCGCTTGGCCCACCTAGTCTGCCCATTTTCCTACCTAACAGATAAGCTGCAGATCCTAGTTAACCAACAGCTTATTTCCTCTACCCCCCACTAGGACTGCCTTAGTCTGTCCCATGCATTCTTGATTCCCCACTATTCTTGACTCCATGACCTCCTCAGGGGCTGTTCCATCATCCACAACCCTCTCTGTGAAAAAATACTTCCTCACATTACCTCTGAGCTGTCCCCTCTATCTTCAAATTGTACCCCTTGTTCTTGCACATCTCTTTTCTGAAAGATGCTACCCTCTTGGACTTTGTTGATTCCCTTGAAGTATCTGAAAGTTTCTATCATGTCCCTCTCCTTCTTTCCTCAAGGGTATACATATTAAGCTCCTTTAGTCTTTCTTCATATGTCTTCTGGTGCAGACCCTGCACCATTTTGGTTACCCTCCTCTGGACAGCTTCCACTCTGTCTATGTCTTTGTGGAGATGGGGTCTCCAGAACTACACACAGTACTCCAGATGGGGTCTGCTGAGTCTTTCAGGCCAGCTACACCTTCTGACGGGAGGACAGTCTTCTTGTTTAAGGATGCTATTTGAGGATCAACTGTAGAAGGAGTACACCACAGCTGTAACTTGTCAGCCTGCAATGGGTACATTTTGTACTATGATCAGCATTCTGGGATGCAAGCAGAATCTGTTGATTCTCATTCTTTGATTATCACTTCATCAATTGAATCACACATCAGGCATGCAACAATTTATTTGGACACCAGCAGGAGCAAAGGCATTAGTTTAGATTGTGGTGGTGGAGGTGGAGCCCTGAATCCACCGTGGCCATACAAGTGGCAGTATTTGGTCTAGGAATGTACCACTTTGCCATCAGGGACTGACGGTCTACTTCCATGTCAGCCTCGTTGCCAGATTCCTTCCCTGTATCTGGCTCTGGGGAATGTGGCCTTGGGTCCATAGGTGTTGGGTTGTACAGTGCTGTAAGTGGTAGGATAGGCACTGGGCTAGCTGGAGTGGGGTTGCGTGGACCGCTGTTCTGCCAGTTTCACTAGCATGACTGTCATGAAGTGTTGTTCTGTCCAAATTATTTGCTGGTTCTGTAAGACAATGGCAGCAGTGTCCGTTATTTTGCCAAGTGTGTCGGAGGCAGTGCCAGGTGAACTGTTTGTTTGAGATCTAGACATGGAGGTCTGTTGGGATGGTCCACTGGAATAGCCATTGCTTAATGCATCCTCAGACAATTATGAGGGCTCTTCATCGCAGGAGGGCAGAGTCATCCCAACTGATAAGTTGGTAACAGGATCTTGCAAGCTCTACAGACCTTTGCCTTGCTCATGTTCACCTGTGAAGAGACAGAACCAGAAATGGGAGCACATGAGAGTAAATTCCATGGTTGATATATCTTTTCCACAATTAGCTCAAAATCATTGGAGTTGTTAATTACTGCAATAGTGTGAGCAACTGATTATGGTCCCCTATGCCTTTGTATTATGCACTGATATGGGGTATCTTTTTGTCTGTAGAGGGCTGTCAGACCTCATTGAAATGAAATTAGCCCCAGGTATCCGGCTGCTGGAAATGGAGTGGTGTTGTTTCCCATTTGTGTAGTAGTATCCCAATAATGTGTTGCTTTAGCTAGTAAGATGGCCACTGGAAGTGACATGAAGGAGGTCACTTTCAGTGGTTAAGGACCTGTAAAGAGTTTGCCTGGGACACTGTAATGCTTGAGAGGCTCATCCTTTCATTTAGGTCAGTAGTCCACCATGCCACCACACCACATGGGTGAATAACCCGTGGAGTGGGCAGGTGCACATCCTGGGGAACTAATTTTGAACTGTTATGGCAGATGGGCCTGCCATGAGCAAGATGTTTGCAGTCTCTCCCATGCACATAGAAACATAGAATCTGATGGCAGATAAGGACCGATAGGCCCATCCAGTCTGCCCTTTTTCCTATCTACTAAAAGCTGCTGATCCTTACTTTATTTCCAGCTTTACCTCCTCTTTTGTATCACTAGGTTTCCCTATAACTATCCCATACAGTTTTGAACTTCCCCAACCGACTATGCCCCCACCACCTTGCTGGGAGGCTGTTCCAGACCTCCACCACCCTTTCTGTGAAGAAATACTTTCTCATGTTGCCCTTAGTCTACCCGCTTCAATCTCATGTCATGCCCCTTGTTCTAGAGTAACTCCTTTTTGAAAGATGATACCTTCCTGTACCTTATTTATTCCCTTCAGATATTTGAAGATCTCTATCATGTCTATCCTCTCTCTCTGCTGCTCGAGGTATACATATTGAGATCCTCAGCCTCCTTGTATGAAATTTGATGCAGGCCTTGCACCATTTTTGTTGCCTTCTTTGAACAGACTCTACTCTGTCTATGTCCTTCAGAGATGTGGTCTCCAGAACTGGACACAGTACTCCAAATGAGGTCTCACCAATTACTTGTACAGTGGCATCACCACCTCTTTCTTCTGCTGGTGATACCTCTCCTTTGTACCCCAGCTTCCACTGGCTTTCCTACAGCCTTGGTGCATTGTTTGTCCACCTTTGGGTCCTCAAGATGATCACCCCAGGTCTCTTTCCTGTTTGGTGGCTGATAGCAACTCCCCACACCGAACATGTAATCCTTCCCTGGGATCCTGCACTCCAAGTGCATGGTTTACCTTCTTCACATGGAATCTTAGCTGCCACACTCTGGATCATTGCTCCAGTTCAGCTAGGTCCTTCCTCATTTTTTCGACTCCTTCCAGTGTGTCCACCCTATCACAGATCTTTGTGTCATCTGCAAAGACCATACTATCCCTTCAGACCCTCCACAATGTCACAAATGAAGACATTAAACAGGACTGGCCCAAGAACTGATTGCTGTGGCACCCTACTGGTCACTCTCCCTCCTCAGATCTAGCTCCATTTACCACCACCCTCTGTGTTCTATCCCTCAACCAATTTGCAACCCAGTTCACTACCTCGTGTCCCAATCTCATGCTGCCCAAATTGTTCACAAGCCTCCTATGTGGAACGGTGTTGAATGCCTTGCTGAAGTCTAGGTAGGCCACATCCACTGCTCCCCTTTATCCACTTCCTTGGTCACCCAGTCAAAGAAATTTTATCAGATTAGACTGATATGACCTTTTTGACGTGTGCTGCCTCAGATCTTGTGCTCCACTGGATTCAAGGTGCTCTACTATCCATTTTGGCACAAATTCCATAATTTTCTCCACCACCGAGGTCAGGCTGACAGGTCTATAATTTCAGACTCCTTCCTACTCCCTGTTTTGTGGAGATGGACTACATCTGCCCTCCTCCAGTCCTCTGGAACTACTCCCATATCCAGTGACATGGCTGCCAGTGATGCTGTCAGCACCTCCCTTAATTCCTTTAATATTCTAGAGTGTATCCCATCAGGTCCCATTGCCTTGTCCACCTTTAGTCTTGTGGAGTTCTTTGGGACCCTCCTCTGTAAATGGACCCACTACAGTGTTCACTCCTTCCAATTCTGTTTCTAGCCCTTGTCCCTCCCAGTCTCCTTCTTCTGTGAAAACTGAACAGAAATATTTGTTCGGATTGATACTTTTCCTGGTCACCTTCCATGCCATCTCCCTCCTCCCTTTTAGCCTTACTATCCTCCATCCCTGGTTTTTCTCCTCTCAGTAACATACTTATAGAAAGTCTTGTCCCCTTTGTCATTCTTCTGCTATTTTTCCTCTGTCTGTGTCTTTGCACTCCTGACTGCTTTTCCTGCCTCCTTTGTTTCTTCTAGATACACTGCCCTGTCCTCCTCCTTCTTTGTTAACTTATATTTCCCAAATGTCACCTCTTTTGCCCCTACTTTCCCAGCCACTTACTTTTGAGAATCACAGTGGCTTTCTTTCTCTTGTGATTTGTTTATTTGCTGAATGCAAAGGTTTGTCACCTCCACTATGGCTCCTCTGAGGTGGGCCCACTGATCCTTAATTCCTTCATATTCCTTTCCTTCTGTTGGGCTTTCCTGAGACATACTCCCATCCTGGTGAACTCTGCCTACCTGAAGTCCAGGACCCTCACTTTTGTTGTGGCTTGATCCTGTCACAGTACTCGTATTGAACCACACCATGCGATGATCACTGGTCCCCAGGTGTTGTCCCACACTGACATCTCTAATTTTGTCCCCATTTGGTTAGTACCAGGTCCAAAATTGCTCCTTTCTGGGTTGGCTCAAGCACTAACTGCCTGAGACATTTTCCTTGCAGGAGTCCAGGATATTTCTGCCCTGGCTGTGGCAGCCACTGGGATGCTGTAATCAACATCTGGCAGACTGAAGTCACCTACCAGCAACACCTCCCTTTAGCCGACATTTTATGCTTGACTTTCAGTAGATCCCTGTCCATTTCCTTCCCTTGTGCTGAGAGTCTGTAGATCACTCCTGTGCAAATGGCTGAGCAATTGCCCATCTCCAGGGTGGCCCATAGTGCCTCTGCCTGCTCCTGCATTCCTTGTGCCTCCTGCCTTTATCCCTCCTTGATGTAAAGAGCCACCCCCCACACTTTTCCTCCCTGTCTCTCCAGAATAAAATATAACCTGGTATAGCTACGTCCCAGTCATGGTTCCAATTGTACCATGTTTTGGTATAGCTACAATAGCCAGATCAGCCTCTGCCATCAAGGCAGCCAAGTCTAGGATTTTATTTCCCAGGTGTGAATTCCACACAAGGTCCTCCATTTTCTGCAACCTCCCTGACCTCTCCTCTTTCCCCTTGTGCTTCCTCTCTCTCCTCTCTTCTGCCCTTTGCCGAGACCAGTCTTCCCTGGCAATCTTGTAATCTTATGGTCCTCCATGCGGCTCACATAATCTTGTGGGAGTGGGCAGTATGATTTACCCTGCTTCTTTCCTCCACCCCTGGCTAGTTTAAATGCTTGTCAGTGAAGCATCTAAACCATTCACTGAGGACATCGATCCCTTTCCTGGAAGGATGCAGACTGTCACCCATGTACAGGTCTGCATCCTCCAGGTGAGTCCCTAGTCCCCAATGAAGCCAAAACCCTGCTCTCTGCACCAGTTCTCCAACCAAGCGCTGAAGTACCTGGTGCAGAGATCCCTAACCTCCCCTTGCCATGGACAGGCAACACCTCCAAGAAGGCTACAGAGCTTGCAATCTTCTCCAGGCCCCTTCCCAGCTCCTTGAACTCCTCCTGCACCCTTCCTATCTCTGCACCATCCCCAGCCAGGTCATCGGTCCCCAGATGGACAATGACATCCAGCACTCCCCGCCTCACTATCACCCTAGTGATCCTCTGTATCCCTTTCCATCCTCCAAGCTGTGCCTCCTGGTAGGCACTTTACCACCCTCTCCTCCTTGCTACCTGCAACTATCTCCACTCCCTGGACTGTGGAGTCCCCCACCAGGAGTAGCTTTCTCTTCCTGTGGGTGCTCTACCACCCACCCTTGGGGCTCCATTTTGAGGTTCACATATCCTCCATGGATGCAAATTCGAGTGACCCAGTGAGGCCTTTCTGTTCCTCCAACACAGCATAAGAGTTCTTCAGTTGCACCGGCTGGGGATGTGCTCTCTCCACCTCCTAGCCTCCCTGAGCCCACCATAGTCCAACCACCTCTCTGCTGTGTAAACCGCTTAGGTAGTGGGTGCAGATTTGGTGGCCTCTGGGTGGGGAGGAGGCTCCCTGAAACCTGGCCAATTCAGCCCGGAGACTGGTGGGGGCTGTAGCCAGCGTGCATGCATGTGTTCCACTGTGTTGACCGCCTGGCTTCAGCTATGGTGGCCACTGAGATGAATCATATTATGGTGGCAAGTGGGACTGAGGGCTACATGAGGGGTGTGACAATAAAGTGGAGAAGAAAGGCAATACATCTTTTGACATGATGGGATCACCATTTAACTCCTTATTTTGCAGTTGAAATTCGTTTGCCATATATCTGCAACCTCACCTCCTCTGTTTAGGTCCACACCATGAAATGTTAATATTTTCAGGTTAACTGTGTGGCAGACAGCTAACCCTTGAACCTGTAGCAGGGGTTCCAGGATGCCACGCACTTACTACTACCCACCCACAACATCTGGACACTTCCTTATACAGTGTTAATGGGGTCACGTGCCTTTCCTTGAAATTTACTAAGTGTCAGATCTCCCATTTGCATCCTATACACCACTGCCACAAAGGTCATATAACTACCTCAACTACTGTTCTGATAACTGATCCATTCACAAATATCCTGCCCCTTTTTATATGGCAGCCTAGACCCATAATCTCTAAAAATAACCCTATTAATTCAAGTAATAACCACTGCCATACCCTACCAATTGCATTACCTCACCAAGCAAAGTGCCCGACAATGCTGCCCCGCCATCAGGATCATACAGGCGTCATCCTACTCTATCATATTTTCCTCCTGGGACACCCATGTACTGCATCCAACCAAAATGCCAAATGGTCATTTCTACCACCCGAGGGTAGTGTTAAATGCCTATGGATCCGTGACCTCGCCCTATCACATGGAGACCAGCTAAAGTCAGCAAAACCCTTCACGCTCTGGGAGCGATCACACAAGTCACTGACCCTCCTATAGTTCCTTTCCTCCACAGATGTTACTCATTTTGGATCCACAATATCAAGATCACTGAGCAAGAAATCATGGCCCTGAACTAACAAACTTCTTCTGGACCATCTCACTCAACTGTTTCTTCTCCTACTGCTACTATTAAGCAATATACACGAACCCGGTCCTCCCATGGTTTGAGTGCACAGACAAAATCAGCTGAGCTAGGTTGGCCTCAATAAATATCTGTAGCATTCTTCCCAAGATGGACAACCTGAAGGTGTGGGTATCTCACATAACCTGAATGTGCTATCCATAGTGGAATCCTGGCTTTCCCTAAGATACCAGATACAGCCATCACACTACCTGGCTATACTTTGTTTGGGCAGGACCACCTCTCAAAAGAGGCGGTGGCTGTGTCATATACACCAAAGACTATCTGCAAGGGCATGACCTGCCCCCAAGCATGAGTGACAACCTACAAACACTGGCCATCAAACTGATCCTAGGTGCACACAGTAGAGTGCTCATCCTGTTCTCAGTATACACCCCACCTAAACAGACCACAGCTGGCACCAGCAACCTTATGGACTATATCAATACCCTCAGTCTCAACACAGAAATTATACTTCTAGGTGACCTCAGTATCAACTGGCTCTCCCCATCATCTGCCAGTATCAAGAACACCTTGTCTGCCATCCACTTTTCCTAAATAACAGAATCTCCAACAAGAGTCAATTACATAACCAGCACCAGCACCCTGCTGGATTGGATACTCACTAACCGGTCCTCTGAGTGACCACCCCTGTCACATGCACCTGGAATAACTACTACAGCAAACCTCCTGCAGAAATATATCAAGCTGTGTCCTCTTAAAAGGCCATCTACAACAACTCAAAACAGACCTCAAGTACCAAGATAGGTCCAGCCTGTATGAAACCAAGGATGTGGATGTAGCCCCTTGGACCTCTTCATACCAAATTCAGTTCTGTCTGTGACAGGCAAGCTCTGATAAAACAAGATCGGTCAAAAGACACTACAATTCCTGTATTACTCTGGATCTGCTAGAGCAACTCTCCTCAAGAGATCATCTCTGGCAAGTGGCACAAGCACATTGTTCAGCAGCAAACATCCAGCAGTACAAACAAGCATGAAATGACTGCACGAAGCCATCCATCATGCAAAAGCACCTACTACAAAGAAGCCCTCACCAGTTTGTGGAATAGCAGCAAATCCTTTTCGGACAACCTGAATGACATCACTGGAAAAGACCCCAAAATGCTCCAGTTATGCTCACAATCCATGGGGTGCTGTCCCTAGACCCTCTTCTCATTGCCCACTCCCTGAATCATGCCTTCACGGACCTAAGCAGTGTGTTCCTGCTAACTTCTTCAAACCCCTCACCACAAATGACCCACAAGAAACAATTGCCTCACGATGACCAACCACCATTTCACTTCAAAGTAGTCTCTGAAGCCAGAGCCAGAAATTACCTGGAAAAGATACTAGGGAACTCAATACGCAGTGGGACTCCTTAGACCTAAAATTTGTTATACTGGCACTTAAGGAAGTTCTTAGCCCGTTGATGCAAATTATAAAGCTCTCGCTCTGTCACTCATAATTCCCTCAATGCTGGAAATCTGTGACGTTACCCCAGTATTATAAAAGTGGTGATCGGACTCTGCACAATAACTATAGACCAATTTCGATACTCCCCCACTCTCCAAGGCCCTAGAGCAGATCGTGGCCAGTCAACATTGGACTACCTCAACCACCATCAACTACTGTATCATGAACAGCACAGATTCAGGGTGCCACAGCACCATCATGGCCTTGCTAGAATTTATGGGATACATCCACCATGCAATAAACCAAGGCCTCCTGGTAGGAGTTGCATTCATTGACCTATCAAAGGCATTTGATACGGTTCATCATAGGCTCGTCCTCAAACAATTGGCTGATACTGGGCTCTCTTGAAAACTTTGGGCTGGTTCACTAGCTACCTGAGCAACTTCTATCAGCAGGTTAGGATCGGGGATGTGATCTGACAGCAGACCTGTCAGATCTGGTGTACCACAAAGATCCATATTAGGACCACTGCTGTTCAGCTTATTCTTAAATAACCTCCAGCCTCTAGCTCCTGTCAATGCTTCTTTACACATATGATGTGGTCTTATTCACCAGCAGCCAACACCCTGAACATCTAGAGGCAGATCTACAAAGTGGCTTTGCATCTGCGTAACAGTGGTTTAAGACCATAGACTGATCTTAATTATAAAAAGACCAAGACCATGATGTTCTCCACACAAAGCAAACAGAGAGCCTTCCTCCTTGCAATTATGAATGTTGGGCTGCCAATCTTGAACTTGTTCGGCATCTCAAATACCAGGCATTACTATTGATTCCATCCTATCATATGCCGAGCACATCGACATTACTGCAAGGGCCATCAATACCAGAATCAGGATCCTGTATCAGCACAGGCACTGTCTCACATATGAAGCCCTGAGCACTGCCATCAAAAGTTCAGTCATCTCACTCATCGATTATGGGTTGGTGATCTACGGATCTGCAACAGACACAGCCCTCCACCGCATCTCAACTGCACTGAATAAAGCCTGCCATCTCCTCACAGGTGCTGCTAGACTCATGCACACCTGTAATCTCTACACCATGGCTGGCTGGCTACAGCTCAGTGGAAGAATCAGTTACCAAACCTGCCTCCTCACCAAAAAGCCTCCTTAAACTTTCTACCACCAGGAGTGCAGAACCTACTGACCTCTCCCTGGAGCACAAAGCAAACCAGAAGCACCGCCTCAGGTATTCCATGCCAAGGTGCCACCTACCTGGCTCAGCAGGGTTTCTCATACCGGGCCCCTCTCTGGACAAATGCACTATCTCAGGACATCTGTGATGCAGCAATGATTGGCTCTTTAAACACAAACTGCGCTAACACCTTCTCACCATGGGTACCTGTGCCTCCCCACTAAATCCTGCCTCAAGTCAGTAATCCCATTGCCATAGTTTGTACTTACCCACTAACACTTCATAACCGTGTCACTGTTCCACTGGGTAGCTCTGACTTTGCATCACTGAGCTCCTGTCCTTTCCCATGGTGCTGCCATGCCCCTCTACTTCTCTTCCTGCTCCTCCACCTCCTACCCCCACCCACCCGTCCTCTTACCATTACCTCTCCATCTTCTCCACCCTTCTCCTTCGTCTGTCTACTCTACTGATTTTTGTCTCTCCTGGACATGGGCATACATTCTACAATGGCTCAGTATAGTGTAACCATGTACTTTAATCTGTATTGTTGTACCAAAACATATATTTGTATATTTGCCACTGAACCGCTCTGTATCTGAATGTTTATGTATCACTCTGTACTTGTTAGCTGACGTGGAACCAATTAACAAGCATCCACTCACTGGTGTTATCCAGGATTTCAATAAATAAAAACAATAAATAAATAAAAATACTAAGAGTCAGTGAGAGCCCAGCTAGTAAGAGGGCTCCCACTTCCATCAACAGCACAGCATGTAGTGCAACCACTATGTGAAGGATCACACTCATGCAGTAGCACACCTGCAAGGCATCTGTGTGCATGCACTGGTGAGTGACAAGTTTAAATCCCATCAGTCTCATAGCAAATTCTCTACTTGCAGGAAGTAGTAGTTGGTATTACGAAGTGACAATCAAAATGAATGACTAATAAAAGATGTTTAACATTTTCCTGTGTTTCCCAGATTAGATGAGCTGCCCTATGATATATTATCACTGCAGGCTCTAGGTAGAGTCAAAGCCAGTCGCAGAGTTAAATAAGCTAAAACTATATGGAAGAGACAGGAAAGCTTCCCTGCCTTTAAGCGGTAGTCACAATATTAAAATTTTACATGCCTGAGTAAATCTTGGCTAGTTAAGTGAACATTGGTTGAAATGCTGTGCTGATATAAGTAGCTAAGATCCTGGGTGACAACCAGGGAAGATGCACATTTGAAACTGGGCTAGTTTCATCAGGTTACAGGATAAGATGGGTCGGGCATCTTTCAAAGTCAGATGTGCATCAGCAACCTATCAGGTAAACATAAACCCTAGATGTAAGATTGTGGACTGCCTCAGAGTTATCCCCCACAATGGCATACTCTGAGATAAACCACTGTGAATCCCCATAAGTTATTTATTTATTTATGAGTTTTACCAGAAAAGCATACTGAGCAGACTACTGCTCAATTCCAGATGCATCCTGGGGGACAGAGGGAGGGAAGAAGGGTACATAGCCATTATATAAACCGATTACAGGAAAACAACAAAACATCCAAAACATCAAACATCAAAAATATCAAAATACAGGTTAGAGAAAGTAGACATACAAAACAAGTGGGGTTACACTAGTTCAATAACAACAACAGTACAATATAAATTACAGTGGGTACTGTGCAGCAGCAGGAAGGTGACATTATGTGGAACTTAAGCTGCAATATGTAAGTACTACAGAACTTGGGACAGCACACAATACTGGCACAATTAGAATAGGAGAATGAACTGGATTGGGGTGTGATCCCGTAAATTTGTTGCATGGTGGCGGGGCGAAATGAGCTTTGAGGAGGTAGTAGAGGTGCTGGGGTGAAGAGGCATATCTATCTCCCTGGGAGAGAGTTCTGCAGTGCAGACACGTGACAATTGAAAGCTTGTTGGCGGTAGTGATGGACATGTGTGGTACCGCTAGAAGCCTGCTATCATTATTTCTCAGTGAATACACTGGATTGGTAGGGACAGATAGCACAGATGTGAGGCAGGTGGGAAGGGACTGGGTCCAGTACTTGGCTGTGATGTTAGCGCAGTGGGTAGCCCTACGGGACTGGAGGAGGGAAGTCCAGGACTGCTAGAGGACACAGTGGTGGTGGGTGGTAGGAGGACTGTTAAGAGTGAAGTACAGAAGGTGGAATAGTGGGTCCAATCTGGCTAGGGTGGACTTGGGTGCAGAACTGAAACTACATCTTCATAGTCAAAATGGGTAGGATCATTTTCTGTACAATGGCATGGTGGGCCAACAGTGGGATGCATCCACAGTTACGGTATAGAGCACCCAGCCTGGGGTGCAACTTTTTGGATGGCATCGATATGACAGAAAAGACGAGGTGCTGGCTGAGGCTAACCCGAGATATCTGAAGGAGGAGCAGTCCTCCAGGGAGACCAGTCCAGGGCGTGGAAAGCTGGGGTGGAGGTAAGCTGTGAAAGTCTCTGCCTAGTGCCAAAGGTCATAGAGACTATTTTCTTGGCATTGAGTAAGAGCTGATTTGTGGGGAACCAGCGCTGAACATTGTTGAAGTCCAGCTGAAGTCTGGTCATCACATCAGTGGTTGTGGGGCTGGAAGTATACAGCACTGTATCATTTATGTACATGTGAATGGATGTGTGAGGCAAGCAGAGGGCAAGTCATTTAGAAATATTGAGAACAAGAGTGGCCCAAGGACAGAGCCCTGGAGCACGCCATTAGTGACAGTGAAGGGGCTGAGATGGAGTTACTGACTCGGACCAGTTGGGATCTACCAATCAGGTAGGACTGGAACCAGTTTAATGTCCTCATTGGATAGTCCTGCTAGTGTGAGTTTGGCCAGGAGGAGTTGGTGGAGACAATGTTGAGCAGCTTTGCCAGGTCGACAAAGATTGCTAAGGTGATGTAGCCATTGTCCATACCAGAGTGGATGGAATCGTGCGCTTCAGCAGGGAGGTTGCAGTGGAGTGGGTTTCCTAAAACCAGACTGGTAAGGTGTTAAAAGGATGTAGAGTCAAGGAAGGAGGAGAGTTGAGGGAGGACAGTGTTCCTGCAGCGTAGCCAGTATGGGTAGAGGAGATAGGACAGTAGTTTCAGGGATTGATGGGTCACCACCTTTGGAAGTGGGATAACAGTGGCTTGCTTCCATTCAGATGGGATGGAGGCTAGAGAAAAGAGTAGTGTGGCCAGAGGGAGGCAATGGCAGGAGCTGACAGGTACAACATTTTTGAGTCTAGGCCAGTGGGGCATTTACCTTTGGCTGGGTTTAGGGTGAGCAATGCGTGTAATACTTCTTCTACAGTAACCAGAAGTTCTGTACTATGGAAAATAAAAGTAAGTTACCAAAAATAATGATAATAATAAATACAGTTTTTATAGTGCACTTAAATGTTTTCAAGGCACTGTACAGAATCGCTTTGAGTATGGTCATGTAATAATAAATGCTTATTGAAAGAAGAGAGTCTTTAGTTTTATTTTAAATAGATCAGGATCAACACAAGTCCAAATTTCTAGTTATAATCTATTACAAAGGTGGGGGTGTGAACTGGCAAGACTCTGTCACCATTCTAATAGTGTTGTGGTTGCTCTGTCCAACAGGTTCCTCAGACAGGACAGGATAAGAAAATAAAAAGATGAGCACTCTTAAACTTACCAGTTTTGCTTGGAGTATGCTTTTAATGGCAAACTGCAAAATGTACAAAAAACTCAGAGACACCAGTTTGTTGTCAAACCCTCAGTGGAGATATCCTAGCTGGACATTACGTACTTGGTCCTGAATCACTTCACCCACCCTACCCCAGGTTACCTCGCACCTATTGATTGAAACTGCAGTCTTAAAGTATAATTTAGATATATGCTCTTATACATGTAGTGCAACTTGCTGTTTAATTACCTTTTCTGTGGTCATACAATTCTGTATCTCCTCCTTCTTCTACCTTGTAATCCACCCTGCACCATGGGGATCAAAATGGAAAAAATAAATGAAATGTGCTAACAAGAATTTCTGAATCCAGTTCTGACTTTTCTCTTTGTAACAGGTTTGAACACTTGCAGCTGATAGTTGTCACAAAAGGTACGAGCAGGGTTTCAAGAAAACATTTGTAAACTACGGTAGCTTCACTTCCGCATCTTACATTCATATTGATTCAGGGTTCTAAGTAGAATGCCATTTAAACTTTTGTTGTGTGTTTTCTTCACTTACTGTATTTAGAAACAGAACACTAATTTTAGTTGTCAGTGAATGACAACATATAAACCAATGTTTGTCAGTGGTTTACATGGTGTTGACATTCACAGATAACATTGATTGTAGTTAGAAGATATATTTATTTTTATATGATGTATTTTATATGTCTTAAACTGAGATGGCAAAAATCAAACAATAGTAAAGTTTGATTTGATTTTTTATTTGAAAATCAATGTATGCTTTTATTTGATTTACCAGAAAAGGTAGGCTCAGTCAAAGGCTTGTTTTTAGCTATGGCTTATGTTTTCAGCATTAAATCATTCCTGTATTCAATAAAGAATCCTCCTGCTCCTGCCAGGACATGGTTGAAAGTGGGACTGTTAATTTCAATCCATTTCTCCTAGTGAGCAATAAAATGAATTAAATAAAAGATGCCAGACCCAACAGTTTTTACCAGGTCACTCTTGAGCTATGCATCCTGTATTTATTAATCCCTGCTGGGAATTCACATGTACAGAGAGAGCATTAGTGGTGTCATTATGCTGGATAGGTCATGCAATATAGGTTCCAACATTAAAGTTACTGTCAGTAAGTGGGTACCTACCCTCTGCCTGTAGAGGGGTATGACTTTAAGATCTTAAGCACTGTTTTTATGCATTGTGTGTCTTTAAATCCCATTCTTTAAATGAGATCCACTTCCTGGTGGTGGTACCTTGCTAAAGCTTTTGACGAAAACCGTTGCATCACCTGTGTTTTACTCTTTCAATTTCTGCCAACTTGCACTGCCTTGAGGAAATATACATATGTAAGAGTGATTTATTTACTATTACTGAATAAAGTATCAATGAATTGTACTGCCCATTGTTCAGTGCCAGTTTATTGTTTTGTGCATGACAGTTTCATTTAACCAGGCACAGGCGCTCTGAGTGGAGCCACAGCTCTGTGTTGCTGACTAACTGTATTTACTATGTGGATATGCTAGCACATGGTTCTTGATCACAAAACAATGCAGCACCAAAACAGAGTAGGACCTCACATTGTGTGGGGCACCTCATGCTGCAGTGGAGGAGAAAAGGACATGGGTCAAAATAGTTAAGTGGCTGAAGCATGACAAGCTGTGTGTACCCGCTGTCAAGAGGGTCAGCAGAATGCTGGGTGCATCAAAAGAAGGGTGGCAAGCAGAGCAGGGAGGAGCAAACCTGCCACTTTACAAGGTCCTGGTCAGATAGAAGCAGGAGTACTTCAGGCAGTCCCGCGCTATCATACAAATGGACATTGAGGTAGTCCAGAGGGTACACTACAGGGCCACCAAAATGATCAGGGGCAGGAAGAGAAAACTATGAGGACACATTTACGGGTATGGCCCTTAACATGTTTACAGTGGAGAAAAGGAAGCTAAGATGGAACATGATCTCAGGCTTCTGATAGTTAAGGTATTCACCTCCTGGACACCACCTCTGAGAAGGAAATCAGGTTGCTTTACCACAATCCCCAAAGCCATGCTGAGAGGGTAAGATCCTAGTCTCAACAAAGTGTCCCATTTTCTGTCCCTTATAATGGCTTGTAGGTCCTTGAGCAGTGTTGATGTCAGTCTGACAAGACTGTAGTTACCACAAGTGGCTGCAAGACAACCTTCTGTCTGTGCTAAACTTACAACACCATCAAGACATGGTGTTTGCAGCAGCCACAGCAAATTGGATGCTGGGCTGTACAGCCAGGGTAATTCCAACAAACAAGCGGAGGTCATTCTGCCACTGCATAGATCACTGGCTCGACAACGTCTGGAGTACAGTGTGCAGGATTGATGCTCTTATCTAAGTAAGCAATAATATCGACAAGGTAGGCATTATTGGAAAATACCAGGCTGCCCAGGGGTGTAATGAGGCCTGACACAGGCGGAGGGCCTTATAGTCCCTGGATGGTCTGGCATTCCAATAATGCCCACCCTGGAGGGTATTATTGTGCTTAGAAAATGGCCCATCAGAGAATGTTACTCTGTGAAGAGGCACTTGACTGGTCTTATTTTTAGCTAGGCATCTATTGAAAAATAAATGCCCAGCTTGAAGACTGTCTCAGTCAATCAGGTTTAAGAATTGATTGTTTCCATTTTCTAAAGAAAGACATCAACATGCTGGAGGTGGTCCAAAGGAGGGTACTGAAATGATCCAGGGTGAGCAGGGCAGACCATACAATGTGAGACTTAAGAATTGAAACTCGAGCAGACACGTTAGACCACAAGGCCTTTTTCTGCTGTCTCTGTCATATGTTCATATGTATGTCTGTTCATCAACACTGCTGGTTAAAATGACAGTGCAACATTTTGCTTTGAAATGCAAAATAAACAAGGATTTGCCAATGCTGAATGTTGATTGCGTTGGTCTGTTGAGCTCGCTCAGGGGTCCTCTGTCACACCTGGCTCAGTCTGCTTGTCCGGTGCTGCAGGCTGCTCTTTTTGTACTAGGCTGCTGCCTGCATTGGCACCTTGTTCCGCTTGAGGAAGAAACTGCAGCTTTCCTGACAGAGCTCTGTTGAGGTTGCCGCCCCTGTCTCACTCACTCATTCTGGTTCTCCTCGATTCTGCAGGCGCCCTTTGTACTGGGCTCCTGCCTCTGTTGGCACCTTTTCTGCCCAGAAAGAAATCTGCAGCAGTCCCGACAAGCTCTGTTGAACTCGCTCACCCCTTCTCTCACTGCTCATTCTGTTCTGGCGGCGCTGCAGGCTGCACTTTTCTACTGGGATCCTGCTCATGCTGTTGCCTTCTTATGCCCACAAATAAATTTGCAGCAGTTACAATACAGCTCTGTTGAGCTCACTCACCGCTTATTCTGGTTTTCCTGTCACTGCAGGCTGCCCTTTGTACTGGGCCCTGCATGCATTGCTGCCTTTTCTGCCCACAAACAAATCTGCAGCAGTCCCAACAAAGCCCGTTGAGCTCACTGACTCCCCCCACTCGCTTCGTTCCGTGTCTCCTGGTGCTGCAGGCTGCCCTTTGTACTGGGCTCCTTCCTGCATTGGCAGCTTTTTCTGCCAGAAAGAAATCTGAAGCAGTCCCGACACAGCTCCACTGAGCTCGCTTACCCCCTCTGTCACTCTCGATTCCATTTGTGCCAGCGCTGCAAGCTGGCCTTTGTACTAGGCTCCTGCTCATGCTGCCGCATTTTCTGCCCACAAAGAAATCTGCAGCAGTCACATTAGGGCTCCATTGAGCTCGCGCTCACTACTGCTCTGTCACTCACTCGTTCTTTTCTCTTGGCGCTGCAGACTGCGCTTTTGTATGGGGCTCCTGGCTGCGTTGGCACCTTTGTCTGTTCACAAAGAAATCCGCAGCTGTCCCGACAGAGCTCCATTGAGGTCACCTAGTCTCCTCTCTCATTGCTCATTCTGTTTGTCCCGGCGCTGCAAGCTGCCCTTTGTACGGGCTCCTGCCTGCATTGGTGCCTTTTCTGCCCACAAAGAAATCCCAGCAGTCCTGATAGAGCTCTGTTGAGCTCATTAAGTCCCCTGTGTCACTTGCTCGTACTGTTTGTCCCACCGCTGCAGGCTGGCCTTTTGTACTGGGCCCTGCCGTGTATTGATGCCTTTTTCTGCCCACAAAGAAATCTGCAGCAGTCCTGACAGCGCTTTGGTGAGTTCGCCACTCCCTTCCCTCACTCGCTCTCTCGTTCTGTTTCTCCCAGTGCTGCAGGCTGCCCTTTGTACTGGGCTCTTGTGTTGGGGCTTTTGTCTGAACACAACGAAATACGCACCAGTCCCGACAAAGATCAGTTGAGCTTGGTCACTCTCCTCTCACTCGGTCAATCTTAATCTGTCCCAAACACTGATTTCCTAGAGTGACGTGCTACTGTCTGGCAGGAGTGCAAAACATATTTTAGCCAGGATGTGAAAACGACAGCTGTAGTGTTCATAAGGAGTTATGAAAAATACCACAGTTGAAAATGTAGCGTGACAGTATTACAAATTTGCGAAGTTACAAGGGTGCGTGGAAACAGTTCAACCATGCTTGTAACACAATCATGTTATGGAGTTTCACAAATTTTCAACATAGGGATGTTAGTACTTCTGCTCATGAACAGTGCCACTGTCATTTTCTTAATCTGTCCCAAACACTGATTTCCCACAGTGACCATGTTACTCTGCACGGAACTGTGAAAACACATTCGGTCAAGATGTGAAAATGACAGCTATACTGCTTATAAGGAGGTGTGAAAAATGGCACTGTTGAAAATCTGGTGTGACAATATTACAAATCTGCGAGGTTACAAGGGTGCGTGGAAAGTGCGCAATGCACTCTTGTAACACAGTTAATTGATGGGCTATTATCACCAAATTTTCAACATAGCATTTTAGGACCTCTGCTCATGAACAGTATCATAGTCATTTTCTTAATCTGTCCCGAACAGTGATTTCCCACAGCGACCACTCTATTCTGCACCGAAGTGCGAAACACATTTCAGTCAGGATGAGAAATGACACCTGTACTGTTCATAAATAGGCCTGGGAAAATGGCAATGTTGAAAACCTGGAGTGAAAATATAAATTGCAGATTCTTATTTAGTGTATGTGCTAGCTGTGCAATGCACGCTCATAACACAGTCATTTTATGGAGTATCATACCAAATTTTCAACATAGGCATTTTAGGACCTCTGCTCATGAACAATGTCACTGTCATTTTCTTAATCTGTCCTGAACACTGATTTTCCACAGCGATCAGCGCTTATTCTGCGCCAGAAGAGAGCCAAATTTCAGCCAGGATGTGAACAATGACAGCTTACTGCTCAAGGAGGTGTGACAAAATGTCATTGTTGAAAATCTGGCGTAAAAAGTATTGTAAATTCACGGGTTATTTAGCGCATACAGCAACGCGCAACGCACATCAGAAGAAGTCATTTTTTTGATTTTTTCCACTAAATTGGCAACATAGGCTTTTGAAAGCCCACCTCATGAACACTGGCACTGTTGTTTCGTTAATCAGCCCCAAGGGTGATTCGACACAGTGTCCGCAAACCACCTTACGGGGCGATTAATGCCATGATAGTTCAAGAATTCATGAGGAAGGGTCCCAAAACACCATGTTGAAAATTTGGCAAAAATTCCAAAAATGCCCGAGATATGCACTCAAGTTGAAAAACCCTATTTATTACATTATACAGCTTACCGGCATTTCCTCAGTTTGCGGTCGGCTTTGAAGAGTGCAGAGCGTGTTCCCAGTCCACTGAAGATCGTCACGCTGAGCTCCAGAGGTAAGTATGGGGTGGGGGTGGGGAGGCAGGTGCACAGTGGTGGAGAGCAGTTGGGGTGGGAGCAGGGCGAGCACCTGAGGGACAGCTTCCTTTTTTCATGGACAAAAAAACAAAAGAAGTCATGGGACAGTTTTCCCTTCACAGGGGCATCTGGCATGCTGAAGTGGGCTCCCAGCGTTCCTGCAGAGGCCTTGGTTTGGAGCCAGCAGTAGCCGACAGGGGATTGGGCACCTCCATCGTCCAGGAACAAAAACAGGGGGTTCATTATGCCGGCGGAGACTGGGCACCCCGTCGGCAGGAACAAAGCGGGGGGGTGTTTCCATATGCCGATGGGGATTGGGCACCCAGCCGGCAGGAACAAAATGGGGGTTACAGAATGCCGATGGGGAGTCGCAAGTAAACATGGCGGGGAGGGAGAGATATTGTTTGTGAACACGTCGTGCCGCCATGTTCACAAACAATATCAGGGTGTCACATCCTGCCCTGCAATGAGGGGTCGCCTCATTGCAGCGGATGGCTGATGCTGCAATGACGCAGGCGTGCCCCTGATTGCAGTGGCTACTTTTTAGAAGGGTCAGGCACGCTGGCTGAACTAGTGTCAGCAGCAGCTTGCCACGGCATTGGGGATGGGGACAAACCTTTGCAGGCTGTGAGGGCATTGGGCACAACAGTGCCACGCCTCCACAACCTGCTTGTGGAGAAAGCTGACTTAATATGTTTCTTGTGCATGCCGCAATCAACATAAAAAGGGCCTGCTACTGAATGCCAGTGCCTGTGGTCCAAGAACATAACTGAAAATCAAACAAGGCCAAGCACTGGTATTCAGTCGCAGAAAGAGATATGTTCAAATGTCAACAATGGTAACCACAGATGAAAGCTTTTATTTCTGTAAAGAACAACAAGGTGTGGTAGTATAGCAGCAATCAATGAAACCCAACATTTCAGTCCTCCCTTTTGGCACTTTGTCAAGGTGGATGCGGCCCATCTGACTATTGTTTATATAGCAAGCAATTAATTATGTTTACAATTAGATTCAAATTTATCTACTGCAAACAAATAAATCATTGCAAGGAGCTGCCCCATTCTAATCAGGAAACAGTATTTGTCAATGCCGAATGTTGTCTCACTGGCATTGGCATTGGTAGTGCAGGAGTTAGAGATTAGTAATTGGAATAACTAGCGAAGTATTGCACTGGACTTCAACCCCACCCCACCCTGTAGAGGCTGACACACGTTGGGGTGTGCCTTGGATCGTCCAGCTATACGCCATGCCATTTTACCTCACCTTACCTGTAGACACTGACAAGTGTTGTGGTGTGCTTTGGGGTCCTGGGTTATACTTTCACCCCATTACATAAGAAATATGCTGAGGTGGGTGCAGTATAGGAGAATGGGCTGAACTTTGTGGCGAACACCCAAGGCATACCTCTCTTTTTTAGTTTAACAATTTTATTATTTAATTATTTGATAGACACACACATCTCAGGATGATAATCAAAGCCTGGCCAGGCCCCATCCATTGAAGGGAGCGGGAACGCAAGGATAGAAAAACAATACATTACAGTACATACAAAGATCCAATGGTAAAGGCTGTAGGAATACATAGCAGGACCCAACATCACATGTTAAAAAGAAAACAGTTAATGCAAAATCAGCCTGAGTACTTTGCACCTCGAAAACAAACAATACATGATACACTTAATAACCATCCGGCTAGGGTAAAATGAGTTGGATTGCCGGATCAGAGCCATAGCAGGTACAGCATGTGTGTCCTAAAAAGGATCCTGTGACCATATCAACTATGTACAAAATGGCAATCTTCCTAACTGAAGGGCATTAAAAAGGAGTAGCCTGGAGTCATGAGAAGAAGGGGCACCACCTCCACAGAAAGTTAGCAACCTGAGCCAGTAGGACCGGCATGTTGAGGGGTTATTCGAGAGGGACATTGTGGCAGAATTTAGATTGCAGGAAGGATGACCAGCATTTCTCAAAATGGGCTATAGAGCCAGCCGCAATGCTGGAGATCCTTTCAAAAATAGCCCCTGGGCTAGTGCCATAGAAAATCTTGAAAGGATGGTGTCGCAGAGGTTTTCCAATTAAGTAGGAATGAGTCGATTGGCCACCGCCCCAACAGCAGTAACCCATAGGGCCCCAGGATTGGATTTAGGGACATTCGACTGTGCACATCCAAGAAGCAAAAGGGTGGATCTGGGTTTGTGTCTGGGAAGATTTGCTGGCACATACTCCTAACTGAAGACCAGAGGGTGCAGCATAGGGCAGTCCCAGAGAACATGAAACAAGTGCGCCCAGTCTTGCCACATCTCCAACAATTATCATTTGACAGGAGACCCATCTTGTGGAGTTTAGTAGGATCCCTATAGTACCTGTGACTGGTCTTGTTCATAATAAGATGGAGTGCGCCATCCCGACAGAGCCTTATGTGCTCTGAACCAACTGTGCCTCCACTGCCGGTCCGGAGTGAGACCTGAAGGTCTCTTTCCCATTGCACTTTGACACGCTGAGTGGAGTCTGCAGTAGCATCCCTAAGGGCGGAGTAGAGCAAACTGGCGTGCCTTTGACATTTCTTCCCCAGACAACTAACGGTGAGGTAGATGCTCCCCTTCATCTTGTGGCGCATTAGGCAAGTGAATAATAGCATTCCTAATCTGTAGGTATCTCCAGAAATGAGATTGAGGGAGACCAAATCTTTTTCAGTGACTCAGAAGTGTCTAAGGTGATAGTGTTGGAAGCAGCAGATCCTGATCCTAGTAATGCCTTTGGCCTCCCAGTATTTCCGTGTATGGGAGACCTCCCTATCTGTAGGGCTGAGTTGTTCCACAGGGCATATATCTCCACGGGGTTGGGTCATGTCCCAGAATTGAGAAAGCTTGTTTCAATACAGAATAGAGACCTGCATAGGAGGGAGAGGACCTGGAATACTTTCTTCTTGTTATAGAACACCACCGCCAGTGAGGGGCCTGGGCCAACGATGCCTCTAAAGGGAGCCAAGTTGGAGAGGTCAGACTGATCCTGGTGAACCATCTGATAGTTTGAGAGATAATGAAGGCCATATGATATCTCTTAAACCAGGGACGACCTCATCCACCCTTACTCCAATGTTGGTGAAGCTTGTGTTTACTGAACCGGGCAGGGCCCTTCCCTAGAAATTCCCCACTAATGTCTAATTTCTGAAACCATCTTTGGGGGATAGCCACGGGCAGGTGAGCTAATAGATATAGTACCCTGGGGGCAGCCATCATTTTGATGGAGTCAATTTGCCAGCCAACGACAGCCTTAAGGCCTTCCACCTCCCCATGTCCTGTTTAAGGGTCTCTAATAACGTCAGAAAATTAGCAGAGATCATTTTCCCTATATTGAAATGAAGAATAATACCCAAATATTTTATGCCATTAGGGGACCAGTGGAGGCCTCTATTTATAAAGTCGGTCCCAGGGTCCTGGAATTCAGCGGAAGCACCTTGGTTTTGGAGTGATTGATCTTAAGTCCCGATACCTCGGCAAAGGTAGCCAGAATCTCAAGGATACTGTCAATCACTCCAGCAGAGGACTCCGTAGTGATAAGCAAGTCGTCAGCATATAAGAACGTTTTGAAGGTGCTATTACCACTCGAATCCCAGGAATGTTAGGTGATTCCCTAAGAGCAATTGCCAATGGTTCAATAGCCAGAACAAAAAGGAGAGGGAAAGGGGCACCCTGCCTGGTACCTTTTGGAGAGAGAGGACGGAGACATGACCCCATTTGTTAAGACCAAGGCCGTGAGGAGAGGAGTATAGCAATTTTACCCAGGAAATAAAACCAGGTCCAAAACCCATTTTGGAGAGTGTGAAACAAAGGGCCACTGAACAGAATCGAATGCCTTTTCAAAATCAATTGTTAGGGCTATGGACGGTTTGCCAGATAATGTAGTATGGTGTACAAGTGACAGCAGCGATCTATGATGATCTGAACCTAGCGCCCCTGAATAAAACCGCTTGGGAAGGATGGATCAGCTCACTCTTAAGATGCTCTAGCCTACTGGCAAGAAACCTGGCCAGGATTTTAGCATCCACATTAATAAGGGATATGGGCGACAGCTACCTGGGAGTAGAGGATCCTTCCCTTTTGGCAGCACTGTGATAGTAGCTTCCCTCAGGGAAGGAGGGAGAAAACCACCTGTAGTGAATGACAGAACATCCTAATCAGGTGAGGCCAAATTAATTCCTTTAATTTGTAAAATCAACAGGAGGACATCCTTTCCTGGGGCCTTCTGAGAGTTCAGGGATACAATGGCCTGCTCCACCTCTGCCACAGTGATAGGCACCTCCAATAGTTTAGCATCAGAAGCTGCTAGCAGGGAATAGGAGTTCCCCAAAATTTTTGAATGGTCAGGGGTCAGGAGGGTGGAAACAGAGTATAGAGCCTCGTAAAACTGAGCCATGATCTTACTTATCCCCTTATGAGTGGGTCGAGACCCCATGCATATCTTTCAACGCATGGATGGTACGGATGCCTGTTGCTTAAGTCGATAAGCCAGAAGTTTACTAGCCCCCCTTCCCAGTCAAAATGACGTAGCCGGCCTGAGATTTAATCCCGCATGTTGGGTCAAGTGGGCGCTCAAAGAAATCCTGGTGCTATTTAGCTGAGCTAATAAGGACTGTGATGGGGTCGAAGACTTATATTGGGCTTCAGACAAGCTAACTGCTGCTCTAAAGGCCTTTGTTGAACTTGCGCATGGCTTCCCTAGCAGAGGCATAAGCAATAATTCTGCCCAATGTTGGCCTTAAAGGCCTCAAAGCGCTGAATCATTCACTTCCCCATTATCATTGGATTCCAATATTCCTGTACCACAGGCCCTAACCAATGAAAAGCACACCTCTATGCCTGTCACTGACTGTAGGATGGGGGTGGGGATGGAATAGCGGGAGTATTACAGCTGATGATCCCAAGTCACACCCTGACACCTGTCAGTCTCTACAGGGTGGGTGTAACAGTTGGAAACCTTAACGTGTTGGTATTTTCTACCAAATTATCAACATGGGCTTTTGTGACCCCATCCATGAAGAGCAGCAGTATCAGTTTGTTAGCTTGAAAGGTGATTTTGTACAGTGACTTCGCCATTTGGCATCACAGGTACATAACACATTTTGGGCAGGATGTGAAAATGACAATTGAATTGTTCATGAGGAGGTGTTAAAAATGGCAACATTGAAAATCTTCAGCAAAAATATGAAAAATTGGTGAAGTCATGAGCATGCATAGAAACTCGCAACGTACGTCCATAACCAAATTATTTTGTTTGTTTTTAACATTTTCAAAATAGGCATTTTGGGACCTCCCGCATGAACAGTGGCACTGTGATTTTGTTAATCTGTCCCAAAAGTTGATCTCCCACAGCAACCAAGCCATTGTATGCCACAGGTGCGAAAACACATTTCGGGCAGGATGTGAAAATGACAGCTGTACTGTTCGTGAGCTGTGAAAAAATGCCAGTGTTGAAAATCTGCATGAAATATACATATTCATGAAGATACACAGGTATATGGAAACTGCGCGAACATGCTTGTAACACAGTCATTTTATGGACTTTCATCACCAAATTTTCAACATAGGCATTTAGGACCTCTGCTCATGAACAGTGTCACCGTCATTTTGTTAATCTGTCCTAAAACTGATTTTCCACAGTGACCGTGCTATTCTGTGCCAAAGTACGGAAACACATTTCGTCCAGGATATGTAAAATGACAGCTGTACTGTTCATAAGGAGGTGTGGAGAAAAGGCAATGTTGAAAATCTGGAGTAGAAACTATTACAAATTCATTAAGTTAAGAAGTAGTGGAAACTGCATAGCATACACTAGTAAAACAGTCATTTTGGATTTTATTCACCAAATTTGCAACATAGGCTTTTGAGAACCCACCTCATGAAACAGTGGCACTGTCATTTTGTTAATTGGTCCCAAAGGTGATTCCACTCAGTGCCAGCGAAATCACCTTTCGGGACTGAATACACCACAACAGTGACTGAATTCATGAGGAAGGGTCCCAATAACTTTATGTTGAAAATTTGGTGCCAAAATTCCCAAAATGGCCGAGATATGCACCAAAGTTGAAAAACCTATTTATGCCATTATACATCTTACCAGCATTTCTTCAGTTCACGGTCAGCTCTGAAGACTGCAGACGTGTTTCAGTCAACTAAGATCATCGCACCAGGCTCCGGAGGTAAGTATGGGGTGAGGTGGGTGTTGAGGGGAGACAGGAGTGCATGAGAGGGTGGGTGCAGGTTGGGAGGAGCAGGACAAACTCGAGGACCATTTCTCTGTTTACAGGTAAAAAAAAAAGAAACATTGCTGGACTTTTTTAACAGGAAGATTTGGCATGCTGGGATGGGCTCCCAGCATGCCACCCGAGTGTTTGGGGGCTGTAGTGAGATTTGCACCCCTGTCTGCACACAATAAATGGGATGATATGCCGACGGGGAGTGGGCCCCTGTCAGCAAATTAAAATAGGAAGCGTGACTGTAGCCAATGGGGATTGGGCCCCCATCAGCAAAGAAAGACCGTTGTGGGGGCATGATGCCGGGGGATTGGGCACCCCTTCACACACATGGGAGGGGCATTATGCCGATGGGGAGGGCTCCCATTGGCAAATGAAGTGGGTCAGGGCATGCGACAGGGATTTGGCACCCTGGATTTGGGCAGCAGCAGTCAGTGCAGCCATGTTTAGGAAGAAAATCAGGCACATTGGCAGGTGTGTTCCTGTGCACAGTGGGTAAACTTATGGGACTGGAGGAGGGAAGTCCAGGGACTGGTAGAGGACACAGTGGAGGGTGGTGGGAGGACAGTGAAGAGTGACATGACAGAAGGTGGAATAGTGGGTCCAATCTGGCTAGGTGGACTTGGGTGCAGCACTGAAACTACATCTCCATAGTCAAAAATGGGTAGGATCATTTACTGTACAATGGCATGGTGGGCCAACAGTGGGATGCATCCACAGTTACGGTATAGAGCACCCAGCCTGGGTGCAACTTTTTTGGATGGCATCGATATGATAGAAAAGACGAGGTGCTGGTTGAGGCTAACCCGAGATATTTGAAGGAGAAGCAGTCCTCCAGGGAGACCAGTCCAGGGTGTGGAAAGCTGGGGTGGAGGTAAGCTGTGAAAGTCTCTGCCTAGTGCTGAAGGTCACAGAGACTGTTTTCTTGGCATTGAGTAAGAGTGGATTGTCGGAAACCAGCGCTGAGCATTGTTGAAGTCCAGCTGAAGTCTGGTCATTTCATCAGTGGTTGTGGGACGGAAGTATACAGCACTGTATCATTCATGTACAGGTGAATGGATGTGTGATGGCAAGCAGAGGGCAAGTCATTTAGAAATATTGAGAACAAAAGTGGCCCAAGGACAGAGCCCTGGAGCACGCCATTAGTGACAGTGAGGGGCTGAGATGGAGTTACTGACTCGGACCGATTGGGATCTACAAACAGGTAGGACTGGAACCAGTTTAATGCCTCATTGGATAGTCCTGCTACTGTGAGTTTAGCCAGGAGGAGTTGGTGGAGACAATGTTGAACGCTTTGCCAGGTCGACAAAGATTGCTGAGGTGATGTAGCCATTGTCCACACCAGAGTGGATGGAATCAGTGCGCTTCAGCAGGGAGGTTGCAGTGGAGTGGGTTTTCCTAAAACCAGACTGGTAAGGTGTTAAAAAGGATGTAGAGTCAAGAAAGGAGGAGAGTTGAGAGAGGACAATGTGTTCCTGCAGCGTAGCCAGTATGGGCAGAAGGGAGATAGGACAGTAGTTTCCAGGGATTGATGGGTCACCACCTTTTGGAAGTGGGATGACAGTGGCTTGCTTCCATTCAGATGGGATAGAGGCTGAGAGAAATAGAGTAGTGTGGCCAGAGGGAGGCAATGGCAGGAGCTGACAGGTACAACATTTTTGAGTCTAGGCCAGTGGCGCATTTACCTTTGGCTGGGTTTAGGGTGAGCAATGCGTGTAATACTTCTTCTAAAGTAACAGAAGTTCTGTACTATGGAAAAAATAAAAGCAAGTTACCAAACAAATGATAATAATAAATACAGTTTTTATAGTGCACTTAAAATTTTTCAAGGCACTGTACAGAATCGCTTTAGTATGGTCATGTAATAATAAAAGCTTATCGAAGAAGAGAGTCTTTAGTTTTATTTTAAATAGATCAGGATCAACACAAGTCCAAATTTCTAGTTATAATCCATTACAAGGTGAGGGTTGTGAACTGGCAAGACTATGTCACCATTCTAACAGTATTGTGGTTGCTCTGTCCAACAGGTTCCTCAGGCAAGACAGGATAAGAAAATAAAAGATGAGCACTCTTAAACTTACCAGTTTTGCTTGAGTATGTTTTTAATGGCAAACTGCAAAATGTACAAAAACTCAGAGACACCACGTTTGTTTTCAAGCCCTCAGTGGAGATATCCTAGCTGGACATTACGTACTTGGTCCTGAATCCTACACCACCCTACTCCCAGGTTACCTCCACACATATTGATTGAGACTGCAGTCTTAAAGTATAATTTAGATATATGCTCTTATACATGTAGTGCGATTTGCTGTTTAATTACCTTTTCTGTGGTCTGCATACAATTCTGTATCTCCTTCTTCTACCTTGTAATCTACCCTGCACCATGGGGATCAAAATGGAACAAATAAATGAAATGTACTAACAAGAATTTCTGAATCCAGTTCTGATTTTCTCTTTGTAACAGGTTTGATGCAGCTGATAGTTGTCACAAAGGTACGAGCAGGGTTTCAAGAAAACATTTGTAAACTACTGTAGCTTCACTTCCCGCATCTTACATTCATATTGATTCAGGGTTCTAAGTAGAATGCCATTTAAACTTTTGTTTGTGTTTTCTTCACTTACTGTATTTAGAAACAGAACACTAATTTTATTTGTCAGTGAATGACAACATATAAATCAGTGTTTGTCAGTGGTTTACATGGTGTTGACATTCACAGATAACATTGATTGTAATTAGAAGATATATTTATTTTTATATGATGTATTTATGGCCCAGATATTCAAACTCGCTCAAAAGTAGCGCAGCAGCGAACAAGCACAAACCAGTTAGCAAATGCGCAACAGGTGCGATATTCAAACATGGAGCAGAGCAAATGGCTAAGCAACCAATGTCTGAATATCGCACATACCGCGCTTACCTCGGCATCCTGTAGGAAGGAGAAGCTGATTAATGTGTTGGCGCTATGGCGCAACTATGGAAGCTCAGCTGAGCACTCCAGAGCTGCCATAGCGAAAGCACAGCCCCCCAGAGCAATGGAACTGCACATCCAGGAAGCAGGCTGGGGCCCACCGCCAGCCATGCCACACATGGGCACAGGAACACACTGCAGAACCCACACACACGGCACACCCCAAGCACAGCATCACTGGGGGTGGGACGGATGATCCACGTGCCCATGGGGACAAGCCAACAAAGCATAGCAGAGCCCTGACACCCCAGCACAACCACTGGCAGGCAGAGAGTGCCACACACAGGGGTTGACAACCACAGTGCACATCAGCCCCCAGATGCACAGCGCACCCTGCACTGTGACCCCAAGACACCACCCATGTGCAGTGACTGGCACTTCAGGAAACCATGCAGTCCCCCAGCACTCATCAGCCCCGTGCAACACAGAAGCCTACAAGCCAGACACACCCTGTGCACCCAGCAGTGGGTGGCAGCAGACAGCAAGACCAACGAAAGCACTGCCATGCTGGAGATACCTCCCCATGCACACACATGCACACACACACACACACACCCAGGACCATACCAGCCCAGATGGCATGTACACCCCTGCAACTGAGCACCCATAGCCAGCTGCAAATCAGAGACCAACACAGTATTCATATCAAAATAGAAATGTATATTTAAAGGACTAATCACAAAACCAAGTGAAACTATGTACAAGTGGGGGACAGGTAAAAGGCAGGGGTGTTCAAGGGAGGAATAACAACTTGGAGAGGGAAGGCAGGGTGATAGGGATGGGAGAAGTGGGAAGGGAATGTGGGCTATGGCCCAGCTGGCTGCTGGTCCTCCCCTGCTGGCACCCCCACCTGTGGCTCCTCTCCCGATCACCCTGGCCTGTATGGCCTGCAGGACCTCCTGGTTCTGATCTGCAACCTGGCTGAGGTGCCGAAGATCCTGGGACATCCTCCTGAGTACCTCGAGGCCTAGGAAAATGGGAACACAGTCAATGGCTGAGACTGACCACAACCCTGAACACCACCCAACCTGCAAGCCATATAGCCCAATGTCCCGCACCTGTGATGGCATGCACCCACTCACAGTGAACATGCATAGCCATCACAAACAGGCGGCACCAGCCATGCGCACCACCGCCCACACACGCCTACGTCAATCACAGTACAAACTAGGCTGGCAAGTGATGTGGCAACGTGGTGCGATACCAGTTACACAGCTATGTGCCCAGTGCATGCCTGGACCACCAGTGATGCATACACAGATGTGCCGTGATACTGCACTGTGATGCAGGTCACCTGTGTCATGCCTACATACATGGATACATAGACAGTGTCGGCAGATAAGGGCCTATGGGACACCCAGTCTGTCCATTTGACCTTGTACGTTCACTCTGTTGTCCTATAAGTCCGTTCCCCTTACCCCTGACCTCCAGAATTCCGTTATGGCTAACCCATGCATTCACAAATCCCGTGACCAAGTCACCCCCACCACTTCCTCTGGCAGGGTGTTCCCACTTGTCCACCACCCATTCTGTGAAGGAATACTTCCTCATGTTTCCTCTGAATCGTCCCCCTCCAACTTCATCCCATGCCCTCTAGTCCTGGAACATCCTTCAGCTTAAAATATTGTTTTCCTGCACTCTGTTCCCCCTGTAAGATACTTGTATGTCCCCATCATATCCCACACCCTCCTCCCTCAGGGAGTACATGTTCAGTTCCATCAACCTGTCTGCATAGGACCTGTGATGCAATCCATGCACCATCCATGTCGCCCTCCTCTGAACTCTCTCCACCCAGTCCATGTCCATACGTAGGTATGGTCTCGGAACATACACTGTACTCCAGTGGGGGACTCACTAGTGTTTTGTATAGTGGAATTATGACCTCCCCTTTGGTTGTGTCCCGCATGGCTGGTGGTCTTGCCCCCAGCATGCAATAGCATCCATGAAGTAATGATACTCACACTCCTCCAGCAGCTGGGTCTGACGCTGCTGCTGCTGCTGCTGCTGTTGGGGCACAACACCCCGGCACCGGGGCCTGGCAGCCCACGTCACCCTGGTCCTGTGTCCTCACAATCCGGCCTGTGGGAGACATATGTTGAGACAAACTCAGTGTGACTCCAAAGCAGAGTGCCCCCTGCCCCAGTGAGAGTGCCTGCCCACACAGCCATAACCAACCATCGCACAGCTGCACACACTGACACACCTATGCACAGCCACCCAAGCACACACACACACCTACAGAAATATAGGTGCATAGATGGTACCTCAACTGGCCTAGGCACCACGCCCCGCCTGGCACATGAGCGCCCGGCGCGTCAGGAGTTCCGGCTCCCTCCGGCGGAGGTCACTGTGCAGTGCGGCACTGCTCAACAGACCGGCTCCACCAGTGACCTCCACCAGGTCAGTGGCCACTTGCTGCCACACGTGGGTCCTAGGCATGGTGAGGGGCCTCACCATACAGTGCCTCACAGTGGGGCTCCACCAGGGCCACCAGGTTGGCCACTTCAAGCTGGCTCCAGGACACCGCCCTCCTCCCTAGCCATGGCACCAACTTACAGCAGGCAATATGGCCCGGCTGCGCCGTACCCCGTGGGTTGTTGCGCAATAGACCACCACAGGCTCCAATCGCTGTTCGAACAGCGCCATCCTTACATGGCAATAGGGACGTACACATGGCATGCCAACAGCGTAGGGGTCAGAGGGCATACAAGGTCACGTAATGGCACGAGGCTACGCACAGCGCCATGGGGCGTATAGGCATCCCGCGCGACTGCCAAGCTGAGCACCAGTGCCACAGTGGACTATCGCGCAGTAGTGCCACAGCGCCATATAGTGCCCAGTGCTGTAGCGCCACTGGCACAATGGTGGCCATGGCCTGAATCGCCTATCGCGCTCAGCAGGTCTGCAGCGTGATAGGCGATCGGCAGCTGTCTGGGCATCAGCAGAATGCGGTGTGTGGCACGCAGCCACAAACTCGCGCCATTGGCTCAGCCGACCTTCCGTATTGCGCAAAGCACAAAACGCGATATTCAGCCGACATATGCAAATCATCCGATCAGCCATTCAAAGGCGCAGTGGCACGATTAGCATGTCATTAAAGTTGAGCCACACCTCATTTGCATGTGTTGCGCTATAAAAATGCGACTGTGGGTTGTGCTGGCCAGATTTGGTTACTGCAGGTGAAAGGTGAGTTACATGCTGTGTGATGCTCAGGACAATGCTCATGGGTGGAGGATGATAAAGGCTGAGGGCTGAGCATGAAAAGGGCACTTAGAAAGGGACAAGGGCACCCTTTCTATCAGTATCTGCCATGCAGAGAGGAAGCGGGGGCTTCTGCACCCCGGGCGGCAGCTATGCTCATGGGGAACTGCTGTCGACTGCACAGTGACAGGTGTCCACTTCCAACCATACAGATCACCATGACTGACCAGAGCTAAGCTGAGGGTGTGGACGGGCGTGGGAGGAGGCCGAACTTCACCACGGCAGAGACAGAGGCCCTCTTCCAGGCCTACCTGGAGGATGAGCCAACATTGAGTGGACGGAGGGGCACCCCTCAGGAGCGTGCAGCTGCATGGGAGGGGTAGCTCGGGCGTCAACCTGCACGGAAGCCACCAGCGCCCCGTGCAGGAATGCTGAGGAAGAAGATGGGGACTGACCGCAGGGAGGCTGAAGGAGAAGGTGGCAGCCTTCAGGGTGGCACGTGCTGGCACTGGTGGGGGCCCACCAGTGGTGTTGCAGCTGACCCCTACAGAGGAGACACTGGTCGCGGCCATGCAGCCGAGTGCCATTCCAGGCGTACCAGGCGGAGGATTCCAGACAGGTGGAAGCCCATCACTGCCACGGTATGACATGGTGATGTTGTTGGGGGAGGCTGTTGTTACATGCACTCACATGTACTCTCTTTCTGTTACAGATCCTGTTTGTCTGCAGGAGGCGGTGGTGGTGGTGGGTCCAGACAGTGAGGCAGACCTGCTGGACATGGAGGAGGAGCATCCACCTCCGCCACCAGCCTGCAGGCACTGCAACAGCATGCAGCTGGGCCAACAACTCCGGTGTCAGTGATTCGGGTGCAGGGGGTGCACAGCCTGTGTCACAGCAGTCTGGCACGCAGGTATGCCCAGCATGCTGTGCCTATGGCAGTGGCACGACCCGCACCATTGATGATAGCAGGCCTGCAATGGGCAGTGATAGGTGTGTGTCCCATGACGGACACATGGCAGGCCAGCACGTGCCCCTGGGCCTTCCTGGTTCACACCTGTGTACCAGCATGCTGGCAAAGTCCCAGGCTGTGCCTGTCAGCACCAGTGGGCAGCACCGGTGGCTGTGCAGGTGTCTGGCACTGTTGTCAGCATGGAGGTGGAACAGGTGGACCTGGGGGCTCACAGTTGAGGGCGGCAGCAGCAGTTGCACACCAGGTCTGGGGTACAGTGTCCAGCAGTGGCACATGTCCACCGCCTCGACCGTCCATACCTGGTCCTGGTGAACAGCGCCCACCCTCAAGGGGTGCTGTGCACCAGGACGTCACATCCTGGGGTCACGATGCCATTGGGGCACAGTACCCATTGGATCGCGCACCGCCTGCTGCAGGAGTCAGTACAGCTGCAGGGGCGGTTGCAAGGTCCGTGGAGGCACTGTCTGTGTCCGTGGAGCGCATAGCAGGGAGTGTGCTCGGGACCGAGCCGGGCTGGTCCTTATGCGGGGACGGATGTGACCGCTGCCATTGACAGGCTGACCCAGGCAGTGGTCTCTATGCGGGCAGTGGCCACACTGTCAGGTGCCCTGACCACACACCCACACAGATCGCTCTCACTCCCGTTCCCAGCGTCGTGGACACCAGGCCTGTCGGCGCGGGTTCTGCTGTGGCATCCCGAGCACCCTGGTGCAAGTTTGTTTGGCAGGATGCAGACCCTGTGCGGGCAAGGTCGGCGTTCACGCAGTGGGACCCCTGGTGGTGCACCAGCGCCACCCGATGTGCCCTGCTCAGCCTGCCAGTGCTGCTGGGCCATGGCGGGGCTGCCACGCATCCGTGGTGGCCGTGGGACAGTGCTACCTGACTGAACTGTCTCCCAGTGCAGGCCCTGTCTGGTGCTGCCCTGTGTGCAATGTGTGTCATGGTGGGCAGTGCACTGCTGGGTGCTCTGCTCACCAAGCTGACACACGGACCACCTGCACACTCTCCCAACTGCTGTCCACAGGTGCGTGTGCATGATGATGCCTGCATTGCACTGTACACCAAGGTGCAAGGTGCCCAGGTCCTGACACACGTACATGGACAGTCCAGGTGGTGGGGTGGTTGGTGGTGCTGTGTGTTGGCAATGTCATTTCCGCAGTGCTGTGCTGCCGCCCATGTATGCTGCCTGGTGTGTGTGTGTGTCCATATGAGTGCTCCCCTCTCTGATGGTGTGTTGGTATGCCTGGAACCTTCAACTCCCCTGACCTTCATGCACGGTGTGTTCCCCTGTGTGCCTGTGGTTTGCGCATGGACAGTGTTGCCTGCACATGTCCCCTTGACTTACCTGTGTTGGGCGTAGTGCTCTTCTGCAATGGTGTCCCGGTGCAGCTGGGCCTGCCGGGTCAGGTCGGGGTCCCCGTCCTAGGGGGCTGCTCATCACCCACATCACCGCGCCACTGGCGTCCCCATCGCTGTCCCCTCTTGGACCTGTACTGGCTATCCCATGGTCCTTGGCCATGTTGTGCAGGATGCAACAGGCCAGGAATATCCCACAGGCCTTTGGGGGCTGTACTGTAGGGCTCCACCGGAGGTGTCCAGGCATCGGAAGTGTGCCTTGAGCATCCCAAACACCCGCTCTATGATGTTACGTGTTGCGGCATGTGCCTCATTGAAACCTAGCTGCGCTGGGGTCGTGGGGTGCCAGTATGGTGTGAGCAGCCAGGGACAGGTGGGTATCCGCAGTCACCTGTATGGAGATAGTGGAGATCAGTGTCATGTCAGGTCCATATTGCCCATATCCTTGTGTGCCACTACCATGGCACCTGTGTCATTCCACCCTTGCACAGAGTTTGCATTCCATACATGTGTACTCACCCACTAGATGACCCGTGGGATGTTCCCACTCTCGAATCGATGGCACAGTGCAGACTGGTGCCATATGAAGGCATCATGTGCTCCACCAGGGTGTGTGGCACAGACATTGATAATGCACCCAGTGGCATCACACACCACCTGGCAGTTGACACTGGAAAAGCCCTTTCGGTTCTGATGCCTGGCCGTCGGGGCCAGGTGGCGTCTGAATGGCCACATGGGTGCAGTCTATGGCCCTACACGCCAGGCATATGTGCTACCCTGTGGAACTCCTGCATGTTTGTTGTCGCTCTACCGGTGCTGGGGAAATGGATGTACTCCGCAGCATGAGGCAGCAGTCGCTGAGGAATTGGGTGAGGATGCGTGACATGGCCGACGTGTAATGACTGTGGTGTCCCCTGTCGGCCTCTGGAAGGTGCCCGTGGTGAGCAGGCACACGCAGGCTGTCACCTTGGTCTCCATGGACAGAGCATGACTCCGTCGTGAGGTGCCTGCATCACATCACTGCACAGCTGTAGAGCCGTCTCAGTATTGCCCTGTTCAGGCGGTGCCGGGCCACAATCTCGACATCTGTGTACAGCTCGAGCTGATGCGGGCCGCGATACCGCCTGTCGGGGCATACCGCCCGACCGGCCCCTCCGCGCCACGCCCCCTGCAGCATGGTGTCTCACCCTCTCATTACAGCTTCCATGTGGAAGCTGACACTGTCCATCTCCCTGGCTTCTGCCCCCGGCTGCTGTTCCTGTGTTACCCCGCTGCCCCCACTGCTGCTTCCACTGCAGGGCACCCCACTGGCCTCTCTGTCCTCCTGGACCCACTGTCCCTCTCTGCCCTTCCAGCTCCTGCTCTCTCTCTCTCTCTCTCTCTCTGTCTCTCTCCCCAGTTTGCGGCCTGCTAGAGTTCTTGCGCGCTTCCTTGAGCCTTTTATTTTGGCTCAAATCCAGTACTGCGCAACTTCGGCTACGCCACTCTTGCGCATTGCGCAAGTGTTCGGATATGCATTGTGCACTTTATGCATGGACCCGCCCCCTTAGGTTGCGCATACCTTCATTTCCATTGCGCTGTTGCTCAGCATGTTTTCGGTGGCGCAACTGGCCCCTTCTGAATATTGCAGAATGGCGCATTTTTGGAGTGCACGCCGAACCCTGTTACGCATGGCGAACCCTTTGAATATCTGGGCCTATAGGTCTTAAACTGAGATGGCAAAATCAAACAATAGTAAAGTTTGATTTGATTTTTTTATTTGAAAATCAATGTATGCTTTTTATTTGATTTACCAGAAAAGGTAGGCTCAGTCAAAGGCTTGTTTTAGCTATGGCTTATGTTTTCAGCATTAAATCATTCTTGTATTCAATAAAGAATCCTCCTGCTCCTGCCAGGACATGGTTGAAAGTGGGACTGTTAATTTCAATCCATTTCTCCTAGTGAACAATAAAATGAATTAAATAAAGATGCCAGACCCAACAGTTTTTATCAGGTCACTCTTGAGCTATGCATCCTGTATTTATTATTCCTGCTGGGAATTCACATGTACAGAGAGGCATTAGTGGTGTCATTATGCTGGATAGCTCATGCAATATAGGTTCCAGCATTAAAGTTACTGTCAGTAAGTGGGTACCTACCCTCTGCCTGTAGAGGGGTATGACTTTAAGATCTTAAGCACTGTTTTTATGCACTGTGTCTTTAAATCCCATTCTTTAAATGAGATCCACTTCCTGGTGGTGGTACTCTTGCTAAAGCTTGTTTAGGAAAAAATCAGTAAAGGCATGTCAGGGGTGTGTTACTGTGCCACTGCATGAGAAGCTTGCCTCTCATTGCAACAGCACTTTTGTTTGATCTGGTGGCCAGTTTACATATGCTGGTGTCAGCACCTTCATGCTGGCTTATTGGGGAATGAGGGATGCACCTACTGATGCGTGCCCTGCATTCGCTCACAGTGACCGCACCTTCAGATCTGCTACTACTGCTGATGCAGAGCCAACATAAAAAAATAAACCAATAATAACAAGCATTTGTCAATGCCAAATGCTGTCTTGCTGGTTTTGGCATCGGTAGTGCAGGAGTTAGAGAGACACATGATAGAAGTAGCAGTGAAGTATAGAACCAACATCAACCCCACCCCACCCTGCAGAGAATGACATGCATTGGGGTGTGCATTTTGTTGCTGGCCATAACGCTCATGCTATTTCATCTCACCCTAACCTGCAGAGTCTGACAAGTGTTGAGTTGTACCTTGGGGTCATTCTGGTTCTTATGCTCACCCCATTTCATAAGGAAGTACATTGAGATGGGTGCAGCATAGGAGAATTAGGTTGAACTTGAGGGTGAAGAGTCCAAGGCACACCAGTTCAGCTCAGCTCAGGGAAATGGACAAAAGCAGAATCGCAGATGCAGATAAACCTGCTGGAAATTAGAGCAGTCTACCCGCACTACATCACTTCCAAGCATCTATCAAAGCGGCGAGTACTCATACAGTTAGACAACTGAGCAACAGTGGCATACATCTTGAATCAGGGTGGTACAAGAAGTCTCGTCTACTACATGAGACAAAGAAAGTGCTGGACTGGGCTCAATCCACCTCAAATAAATTACAGCCATCCACTTAGTGGGCAAGCTGAACACAAAGAGCAGACTGGCTCAGTCGCCAGGAGAAGGCACCCAGAGAATGCTCTCTACATCCACAAGTATTCCACCAACTCAACCACAAATGGGGACCACTAGAGATAGACTTCATGGCATCTGCCAAAAATGCCTGTCTGCCAGATATAGAGAATCAGGAGCACGAGGACAGACACCTATCCCAGAACTGGAACTTCAAGAGAGCATACATCTTCCCTCAATTCCACTCATCCAACAGGAACTGAATAAGATTCAGCAGTCAGAATCCACAGTGGAGATGGTGACACCACAGTGGCCCAGAAGACACTGGTTTGTGACTCTAATATCAATGTCAATAGCTACGCCATGGACACTGCCACTACGAGCAGACCTCCTGACACAGGGCCCAATCAATCACCCGAACCTCGCCCCACTCCATCTCACTGCCTGGCTACTGAAAGGCAGAGACTGTTAGACAAAGGTTACAACAAAGGTAGTGGATACCATTCTCCAATCGAGGCATGCATCCACTACCACCTCTTACAGAGACACTGGTTTGTTTTTGAAAGTTGTACACCATTAACAATATACAAACACGAGCAATTACAATTCCCCATGTGCTATTTTTCCTGCAACAAGGGATAGAGCGGGTCTATAGAATTCCTCACTGAGAGTTCAGGAAGCAGCTATAGGAGCACGCATAGGCCTGATCGAGGGACACACCCAGGTTCACCCTGATGTACTCAGGTACCTAAAAGTGGATTCAAACATTTGTCCTAAGAGAAGACCAACATTGGCACCCTGGGACTTTAACATAGTGGAGCTGGAAACTGAAGAAGCATGAACTACAGAGATATGTTTGCTCTTGCCTGAGGAAAGGGGCTGGGTGTGCAGTTGTGTAGAGGCTGATTGACTCAGATGGGAGTGGCAGTGGGCCACCCTGCCCCATCCCTCTTCCGCCAGCTTGTCCACACTTATTGAGGCGGTGCTGCATGGGGTTGGTGGAAAGCACTACCAGATGCATCCACTAACGTGCCTAACAGAAGGGATTGTTCTTTGTAATGTTATAGAGTGATATGTAGCTCAGGTTAGTAAAAGTTAAAGACTTACAGATAATACTGTGTTTTGTACTAAGGTGTAGCAACTCATGCTGCATTTTGCTTCAAAGCGTATGAATGGTATGGTATCATAGTTAGTAGTGTTTTATGCTTCTCTGCTAGTGGAGTTGGTATTGTATTTTTAAGAAGGGACTGGGCCTGTTAAAAACTTATAGATAGAACTGTATTTTGTAGTTAGTACTGGTATCATGGGTGGGATAGTGGGCTGCAATGGATGTGGGGTGGAAGTTTGGATTAACATATTGTGGAGGCTAGGAAGGTGTCCAATCTGTATCCAGTTGAGGAGGATGGAGGAGGAAGTGTTGTGGCTGGGTAGAGAGCTGGAGAGGATGAGGGAAGGGCAAGGGGCCTGGAGGCAGGAGGGTCACATCTAGGAAATAACAGGAGGACACCATGGGGAGGAACAGTGGCTCAAGAGAAGTGATGGGGAGGAATGCAGGAACAGAGCAAACAAGTAAGGCCTAGCATTAGTGGGAAGGCTAGAGTAGGGGAGGGTAGAGGCACAGTCAGGAAGGATGGGCAGGAAATAAGTTTGCTGAGCTGGCGACACTAGTGCAGGAGGAGGAGAGAGTGATCTTCAGGAGAGCAGAAAGGGAGGAAGGGGAAACCTACAAGGGACAGTAGTCAGTCAGAGGAGGGTGACTGGGGTGATGAGGAGAGAAGCACTGCTAGCGAGGTTGGACGACAGGGATGGAGTACGAGGCCAGGGCAGAGGGAGGGGAGGATGTGGGGATATGGAAGGAGCAGTGAAGGGGGCAGGGGACATGACAGGGAGAAGGGGCAGAGAGCAGTAGGGAGGAAGGGTGGAGTTAGTGAACTGGCATGCTTTAAGAGTGGATACCCTGGGAAGGGGTGGGGGCAGGGACAAGGAACGAGGAAAGGGGTGTACTAGTGCTTGGTGATTCCATACTTAACTCATTACCTCCTGGGTAGCCATTTTGTGTCAGGTAAACAATGGATAGTTCAGACTTCATATGAAAATATTGGAAGTAATGAGTTAAAGGGATCAGATGGGGCAGGCAGGGGAGATGCATAGTAGAATATGGGTGAAGGCTATGCCCAGGCTAACAGCAGACAGGGCGGGCAGGTGGTTCTGAAGTGCACAAGGAGGAGCAGGAAGAACCGCATGTAGTGGTGCATGTGGGTACTAATGACCTGGCAGGGAGATGGTGGAAGTAGTGAGGAGGAGGTTTGAGGAATTAGGAGAGCTCGTGAGGAAGTGGGGAATCAGTAGCCTTTTCAGAGAGTGTGCCCGGTACCCTGCACAAATACGAGAAGGAAAGGGAGGATTGGGAATTCAACAAATGGCTGGGGAATGGTGTCAGTCTAAGGGGTACAGGGTAGTGGGGGACTGGGGCAGTACCTGGGAAAATAAGGATCTATATGCATGGGATAGGCTGCACCTGAGTGGGAGGGAAGGGGTATTAAAGCAGAGGTTGGAGGGTACATGGCATCAAGGATAGATTTAAACTAGGTGGCAGGTGGCAGGAGGACAGCTAGTAGGCAGGGATCCTAGAGGGGCCAAGCATGCCTACCCACTAAGCTATAAAGAGGTATTTGAGGTGGGGACACAAGGAGAGATTAGGAGGGGAAACCAGGGTGGGTGAGAGAAAGACACAGGTTGGAGGGTGGTTTCACTGAATTCAAGAAGCTTAGGTAACAAATCAGCTGAACTACAGGCTCTCTTGGCTGTGAGGAGGGTGGACATTTGGCCATCACAGAGACATGGGCCACCCAAAACCAGCACTGAGATATGATGATCCCAGGGTACAGGATATTCAGAAAGGACAGGACTAGGGAAGTGGGGGTGGCGATCTACATGAGGGAGGGATAAAGTGTATGAGAGAAGAAGGGTGGAGGGCAAGCCAGAGGCCCTATGGATGCATTTTCAAGACTAAAAGAAAGACACTAAGGGTGGAGGTGGTGTACAGACCACCAACTCAGGGGATGACGTGGATAGGGAGTTGGCGAACAGATTAGAAGAGTCAGTAGGAAGGGGCACTGTAGTGGTGGGGACTTCCACCTCCTGGGGTGGACTGGAACCAACTCCCACGTGTGCAAAGGAGCAGAGATTACTAGATGCATTTCAGGACTGCTTCCTGGTGCAATTGGTCCATGAGCCTACTATGGAGGGTGGGTCTTTGGGCCTGGTATTAACAAGCAGGGGAGGCTGTAAGGGATCTGGGAGTGGAGAAACCCTGGCTGGGAGCGACCATCATGCGGTGTGGTTCACATTCAATATGGGAAGGGTTATAGGGGAACAGGTACCAGGGTGATCGATTTTAAGGAGTGGACTTTAAAAGGATGGTGGAAATTTTGGTTGAGCTTCTTGTGGAATTCAGACATACATGACTGCCAGACAAAATGGAATATCATTAAGAAAGGGCTGGCAGAGGCTACCGAGACCTGCACCAGGACACAGAGCAAGAAGGGAGAGCAAAGCTAAGCTAGCTGACTCAGGAGATAATGGAAGGGTGAGGACAAGAGAAAAGCATTCCAGAGGCTTAGGAAATCAAGAGGCAAGGGGACAAAGACAGTACATGAGGAAGTCCAGGGAGGTTACAGGCTAATCAAAGAAGCCAAGGCTTCCAGACAGCTGAGATTGGCACAGGGAATCAGGACAGGAAAAGGACTTCTTCAGATACAGTGCAAGAGAAGAAGAAACAAAGGCCAGATTGTGAGGATTAAGAAAGATGGAGGGTGGGTGGAGAAGGGGAGGACCAGGCAGAGGCACTAAATGAGTACTTCTGCTCACTAGGGAAAGAGGGTGCAGATGCCCCATGGGAAGAGTGGAGTGGGGAGGGGCATGGGTGATGGATATCAGAATTATGGAGGACAGGGTGCTGGAGGGACTAAGGGCACTGAGGGTGTACAAGGTGCGAGGCCAGATGGCATTCACCCTAGGGTACTTAGGGAGCTGGCGAAGATCCTGGTGGGACCACTGCAGACCTGTTCAGTACATCATTGGACACAGGATGTATGCCATGAGACTGGAGGATGCCCATGTGGTGCCCATTCATAAAAGTGGCCCAAAGGATGATCCAGGCAACTACAGACCGGTGAGTCTCACTTCAATCATGGGGAAACTCATGGAGTCAATCCTAAAGAGACTGGTGACCTTTCTGGAAGACAATGGGCTCCAAGATGGCCATCAGCACAATTTTATCGGGCAGATCCTGCCAGACAAACCTAGTTGAATAATACAGCTGGGCTACCAGGGAACTGGACAGGAGCCATGCAGTGGACATCCTATATTTGGACTTCAGCAAGGCCTTTGACTCGGTGCTGCATGGGAGGCTGGAGGGGAAACTGGAATACATTGGGGTGGGGACAGAAATGATCAACTGGCTCACCAACTGGCTGAGGAGTAGGCAGCAAGGGGGTGGTGGTGGTGGTGGTGGAAATTCTCATCCCAAGGGAGGTTACAAGTGGGTGCCCCAGGGTTCAGTACTGGGATTGGTGCTGTTCAGGATATTCATAGCCAATATTTCAAATGGGATCCGAGTAGGATCAGTCTGTTCGCAGACGATACTAAGATTGGTGCAGTGATAGATGACATGGAGGGGTGGAGGGGCTGCAGGAAGACCTGACCAAACTGCAGGAATGGTTGGAGACATGGCAATTGGGTTTCAGTGCCAAGAAGTGCAAGGTACTGCACTTCAGAGCAAGGAACCAGGGAGAAATATCAGTTGGGAGGGTACAGCTGGTAAGCACAGTGGAGAAAAGCATCTAGGAGTACTAATAGCAGGGAGTATGACCACTCAGTTCAGTGCAGGAAGGCAGCTGCAAAGGCAAACAAGATGCTGGGGTATAGCAAGGAATCTCCTCCAGGGACAAAGAAGTGATCCTACCTCTGTACAGGTCACTGGTCAGACCGCACCTGAATACTGCATCCAGTACTGGCCTCCATTCCTGAAGAAGGACATCAGATTGCTGAAGGAGTGCAGCATAGGGCAATGAAGATGATACAAGGACTTGAAGGAAAATCCTATGAAGACAGGCTGGGAGAGCTGCAAATGTATTCCCTGAAGAGAGGATGGAATTGAAACCTTTAAGTACCTAAAGGGTATTAACAGGATTATTACAGAAGGAATTCTTCAGATCAGAAGGGGAGGGACATGAGAGGGCATCAGCTGAGATTGAAGGGGGATTCAGGGGAAATCAGGAGACACTTTTCAAGGAAAGGGTGGTAGATAAGTGGAACACTCTGCCCAAGGAGGTGGTATCGTGCAGAATGGTAGGAGGGAATTTAAGAGGGTGGGACACAGTGAGGGGCATGGTTATGAGGAGGAGGAGGGTGAGGCAGCTACAGTTGAGGGGCTAGCTGCACAATCAAGCAGACTCGATAGACCATGAGGCCTGTTTCTGCTGGCATTTCGTATGTTCGTATAGTGCTGGACCCTTTAGCCTCACTGCCCTTGAACATATGTCAACAACTGATATCAAATGGGTTTCATTCAAAACAATCTTCCTATTAGACATATGCTCAGCAAGAAGAGTAGGGTGAAATCAGAGCTCTCCCATGCAGACCCCCTTCTTGATTACCCACAACGATGGGGTGACACTACTGAACTAATTCTTCCTTCATTCCAAAGATTTCCACCTTTCTACACATCACAGTCAATTGAACTACCTGCATGGCCAGCTCAGCCAGACCAGGAACAAAAGGAGGATCAAAACATTGGGATATGAAAACAGTGATCACAACCTACCTGGATAGAACAAAGAATTTAGATGGTCTGATGGCCTATTTATTGTATACAGCAGGCCAAGGAAAGGTCAAGCAGCTGCCATATCCACACTAGTCAACTGGATTAAGCAAACCATCACGGAGGCATACAAAAACCAGGGGCTCACACCGCCTCAAGGAATCAAGGCCTGTTCTACCAGGGCAATGGCAACATCTTGGGCAGAGTGGAACGAAGTCTCCATACAGGACATTTGTGGCGGCAGCTACTTGGTCCTCAATCCACACCTTTACCAGACACTATAGACTAGATGTGGTGAATGCCGAAAGGGCCATTTTCGCATGAAAAGTACTACTCAGTGTTACTAGTCCTTAGCTGAATAGTCATCTGACCACCAATATTTATATTTACTGTTTTTAGAACCCAGGATAATGGATGGGGATGCTATAAGGTGATGCAATATGCAATGGTAGTTTACTCACCTGGTAAAGGTGATTGCATTAGCATCATCTTACAGCACCCTGTTTCCTTGAGGCATATTATCAGATGACAATTCATCTAAGGCAGAAGTACGCCTAATATGACCAGCCCTAGGGTTTACTACACCTAGGCGACCATGGTCTACCAGTATGCCATCGGGCTGGTTCTTCTTCTTAGAGTGCAAATAATAGAAAACAAACAATAGTCTTCCTTTACACCAGCTCCTTGTTACGTTCATTGGACTAACATAACTGATATACTAGTATATGTCCCAGGTATGCCTATTTCTCTCTGTCTCAGTATCACAAAAATTTTCTTACCACAGCATGACTATGGACAACACAGCTTTGGAAGACTCAGACTGAAGAACTGTGGTAAGATACAGGACCTAGGCAGATAAGATTTCAAATCTGGTCATGTGTCCATTTTCAGCCTATGAGGAGGACCAGAGGTAATGAATGGGGATTCTGTAAGGTGATGCTCATACAATCATCTTTACCAGGTGAGTAAACTACCATTCAGCACTTTCACCAGTGCAGTCTCTGTGCTGTGCCAAGGTCTGAATCCAGATTGGAACAGCCTGAATATATCATACTGCAGCAGATGATTCTCCAACTGTGACACAACCACCTTTTCAATCACCATCCTAAAAAGGATGCTTGAAACAAGGCCTGTAGTTGGATACAATCTCCAGGTCCAAAGATGGTTTCTTGAGCTTTAACACTGCATTCTTCAATGCCAGTAACAGCAGCAGTCTAGACAAGACAGACAGCAACTCCAGGAACATACAGCAATGCTACAGGAAATAACAGAGATTCCTATGGTAGTTACAGAAGGTGACTCCAGTTTAAATCTAACACAAAAGAGATTGCAAACTCTTCTGAACAAGACAATGTCATTAGTAACATAGTAACACAGTAAGGGTCAGAAAAAGAAGGCATAAGCCCATATAGAAACATAGAAGCTGAAGACAGATAAGGGCCCATCCAGTCTGCCTTTTGTTGCAGTGCTTACATTGTAGACCCCTCCAGGTCTCATGCACTTTCTCTGCCACCCCTTACCTATCCCTTATGACTGCATACGATAAACAACAAAAACAGCTCAAACTGCTAAATGGTATGTGCAAGGCACCAAGCGGTAAACCATACAAAACCGACAAGCCAGCACCACACCAAAGCTAGGACAATTGGCTTTATTCAAGTAAAATTACATACCCAAATGGGCAGGCTCCACAGACAGATAGGAGACAGAATATAAAAATACCCCAACCGGTTTCGCACCTAGTGCGTCATCAGAGGATGGAGCGTAACTTCATGCATTCATTATGTTATAGCTGTTACTTAAAGTGATAGTACACCCTACTATTGTGTACACATACTCATACTATATACTTAGTGTGAATAAAGCAAACCAACAACAAAATAACAACAAAATGAATATAAAGATAAAAGGAGAAAGACACACTCTAATAACCATTATTGATAATACTTGTTATATTACAAAAAGGATACTAAGCAAAACTGAGCAATTCCACAGTGCTGCACTTAACAGTGTGTAAAGTTCCCTCATCTATATCAGTTGATGGACTGTAATTATTAATTCCATATCAATCTGAAAGAAAACAAGCAAGAAAAAACATATGATTAATTAGTCTCTAAATGTAATATCTAGAAGACTAAAAATGAAATTAACGCCTAAGGAGACAAAGAAAGCATGGGTACACATATCCAAAAAGTCAAAAGATCATCACTTGATACATGCCATCAACTCAATTTCATCATATAAACCAAGAGGTCTTAGGTCACCTAAGGTAAATATCCAAAGGACTCTCTCTTTGCTTGATTTTTTGTCCAATTCAGCACCTCTAGGTCCTAATGTGACCTTTTCAGTGGCATGAAATTTAAGAGTGGTCAATGGTACCAAGTATGTTGCAATGATGGGCTAGGGCATTACCACTATCTTTGGCTAGGATACATCGTGGCGCTCACCTATTCTTTTTTTTTACAGTTAATCTTTTTATTGAAATTACTTAAACAAGGCATAGTACAGCAGAATGGATTGCATATAATGAGTTATAAAGTACAGTTTGTAACGATAAGAAAAGATAACATAATGGAAACATATATATTACCATGATAGAAGTAATACATAAAATTGTACTGACTACCATTTGAGGTGTATACTAATAGCACATTACACCAAGTTAAATAAAAGATAATAACAAAGTAGTAGATTTACTGTGATGGTTGCAAATTGAAACAATGAAGAAGAAGGAGCTGCAATAGTTTACATCTTTATAAACAAAACAAAACAAAAAAAGAGGAAGTTGTAATATATGTTTGTAATTATGATTGAAGAAAATTTAGATAGCTCTGCCAGCAAAGATAGTATTCGTTGAGTCTGTCAGTAATTAAACAAGAAATTCTCTCAAATGAAGAAATACAAGTGAGATGTTTTAAAATATCTGTCAGAGTAGGTATTAATTGAGATTTCCAACGAATTAAGATCAGCCTCTTAACTTGCATAAATAATATCTGAAGCCATTTGTGTTGGTATTTTGTTAAACTTGTGTTACAGTCATAATACCAAGTATACAAAATTGGATCGAATGGAATAGGATGACCAATGACCTTGGAAGCAAAGTGATGAACTGTTTGCCATAAATTGAAAATAGAATTACATGACCATAATAAATGTAAGAGATCACCCTTTGGGTGTTACATCACCAACAGTTATTGTTGGGTAATAAGCCAATATTATATAAATGAGCTGGGGTGTTATACCATAGATGCAAAATTTTAAATTGAATTAATCTGCTCTATACGTCTTTAAGCGAATTATGACAGAGTTTCCAGCATTTGCTCCATTGAAAATCAGATACATCAGTATTGAGTATCTGATTCCATTTATCTCTGGCCAAGAGAGACTGGTTGGGAAGCTTATCTCTGATTAATTTGTAAATGGTACCGATTAGGCCTTTTGGAGTATTAATCCACTTGTTAATGTATGGATGAGTTCTCTGAGGATTATTGAATTGCATAGTGGCATAAGAGATAGCGGTTCTGATCTGTAAATATTTCCAGAGCTCTGTATTAGGGATGTTCCATTTGGCCTGCAGATTGCAAAAGGAATCAAGAGTGTTACTATTATCCATTAATATATCATTAAGGAAAAGAATGCCTTTCTGAGCCCAAGATTTACAATATATGGGTTTATTCTCCAATGTAATTTTAGGATTTCCCAAATAGGTGTATATCTGATGGGAGTAGGATCGATGTTAAGCTATTTATGCATTTTAAACCAATAAAATATGGACGAATTAATAACAGGATTTTGTTTGGATCTAGGTACAGAAGTGAAATAAATAAAGAGTTACGGTTAATCCAGAAGATATTGATATCTCCATATCATACCAGAGAGGAGTATTGCGTTAGGTTTAACAAACCATTTAATCATTTGTGAAGCTCTGAATGCCCAGAAATAGGCGTTGAACCAAGGTAAGCTGAAGCCACCTCGAGTCCAATGAGATCTTAACTTAATGCGACTAAATCTGGGTATACATCCTTCCCACAGGAAGTTGCCTATCATTTTATCAATTTTTGCAAAAGGGAAGGAATTTTAAGCGAATACAAGCAAATAAATATAGAATTTTTGAGTGATATTCATTTTGATTGCAGATATTTTACCTGAAAAGAAAGGTTAAGATTTTTCCATCTGTTCAAGATATTTTTAACGTCATTTAATAATGGTGAAATGTTTAGGTCCCAGATCTTATTCAAATCAGATGAAATCTTAATTCCGAGAAAAGTGATATATTGTGGGGCCCATCTAAACTAAATATGAATTTTGGATAAAGGATCACAATGAACATTTAATGAAAGAATTTCAGTTTTTGGTAATTGACATTAAGTCCTGAGAGAGAAGAAAAGCGTTTAAGTAGATTATAAAGAGGTTGTTGAGATAGTTCAAATTTTCTAACAGAATAAGCATATCATCCGATATGATAATGATGTATAACGGGTATGACCAATGGGAATACCTTTGATGTTTTATTGAGTTTGAGGGAGATTGCAAAAGTTTCAAGGGCAAGAATAAAAAGAGTAGGAGATAGAGGGCAGCCTTGGTGAGTGCCTCTTTCTAATGCAAAAGATTGAGATAATGTGAAATTAGTAAGCACGCTGCGGCATGTGGATTTGTATAAATAAGTTGGATCCAGGAACAAAAGATTCAGGAATCCAAATCGAGATAACACTTGATAGAGAAAATTCCAGCTAATGAATCAAATGCTTTTTCAAGTCTATAGAAACAGCAACTGCTGGAGAGGAAAGAGATTTTGCTTTTGTATTAGATTAATTAAAGAACGTAAATGATCCAGCCCATTCTCCTTTAATAAAACCAGTTTGGGATCTATGAATTATATTCGATATATGAGGTTCTAAACGACTGGATAGAATTTTAGCAAACATTTTCCATCAGTATTAAGTAATGATATAGGCGATAGTTCGCGGTTAGTGATATCCTTGTCTTTCTTTGGGATGACTGTAATAATAGCGTCCGTCATTGTTTTGGGTAAATGTCCGATAGTGTAGATTCTTTATAAACATTACATAACAAGGGAGCTAATTGTTCAGCAAGAATTTTGTAAAAGTCAACAGAAACCATCATCACCTGGGGGCGACCTGATTTGAGAGAAAAGAATAGCGTTTTTTACTTGTCTGTGGTGAAAGGCGCTTCTAAAGTATGTAACTTCTTTTGAAAGACGGGGAAAAACAAGCTCATCCAAAAATGAAGAGATATCATTAGGGTTAGCAATAAAGGGAGGAGAGGAGTAAAGATTTTTATAAAAGATGTCATTATATTGTTAATAGAACTATCACTAGTACAAATTTTCCTGAGTGATCTTGTAATGCAGCAATATGACGTCCAGCTTGTTGCATTCTAAGTCTATAAGCAAGAATTTTGCTGCCTTTTCCCTCCTTCCCAAAATTTTTGCTTTATTCTTAATAATGCTAACTCTGTTTTCCTAGAGATAAGTTCGTTAATTTGCATATGAAGTTGTAAGATTTCATAATGAAGAGGTGAAGAGGGGTCAGGATTGATGCAGTTTGAATATATGGTTTGCTTTTGTTTAAGTAATTTTTCAAGGTTATGAATTTGTTGTTCCTGAGCTTTCTTCTGTGTGTCGAAAATCCATTATCTTACCACGTAATGTGGCTTTAAGTGCTTCCACATGATACTCATAGATGTATCTTTAGGATCATTAAATGTCATATATTCATTTACTTGTTTATTAATCCAAGGCAGACATTCGGATCCTTTAGCAAAGAGGATCTAAACCCCAGTGGGGTTTTAGTGGGAGAGAGAGCCCCAATTGAACAAAAGTTTAACGGGAGCATGGTGGATATAATTAACGGTAAGATTTCAGAGTCTATAGTATTAGCAGTAATGGAAGGGATGTAAGCAAGTAGTCAATTCTACTATAGGTTTGGTGCGAGAAGAGTAGAAAGTATAATCTCTGTCTCTAGGATGGAGAGTTCTCCAAATATCAGTTAAACTGAGATCTTGCATTATTTGTGAAACATTTTCCAAGCTATGAGGGTGACTGTCTGGAGAATTATTACTCGTCCATATATTTATCCAAAGTGAGATTAAAATCTCCACCAATCAATAAGGAGGAGTTCACGAGATTTGCTGAGATTAAAGTATGTAGAGGTTGTGAAAAAGGAGGGATCATCGGAGTTAGGGGCATAAATATTAACTATAGTAATATGACCCAGAGGAGTGTCAAATGTGACTAAAAGCCATCTACCATCTGAATCTTTTAAGATGGTAGTAGGGTCCATTTCAGATTCTTATGAATTAAGATGGCAACGCCTCTTTTTTTAGATGTGGCAGAGGCCAAGAATACTTGACCTACCCAATGACATTTTAATCTAGAATTATCTACATCTAACAGTTTAGTTTCTTGTAATAAAGCAATTTGAATTTTGTGCTTTTTGAGATGGTTCAATACTTGTTTACGTTTGATTGGTGTATTGAGTCCCTGACATTCCATGAACATAGTGATATATTAGCTGTCATCTATAAGTATATTAGTGAAAGATCAAGTGGGAAGAATGTCAGGGGTTCAAACACACCAGAATAGTTGAGTAAAGATATAGGTATCAATGAACAGTACATGTGACAGACCAATAGCTTACTGGCAGAGCTATAAGTAAAGATTATATAAAGAAAAAGATAAATTCCTGTGACTTATATTTTTGCAGCTCACTTCTAATACAGCAATAGTAAACTTACAATATATAACAGTTGTATAATAACAAGAACAGATAGAAATCACCTACGATGAACTGAGAAGAAAGGGTCGGTCAATAGAAGGAAAGGGAAAGAAAAGGAAGAGAAAGAGAAGAAAGAAAGAAATTAGATTATCTTAAAGACCAAGACCTTCTCAGTCCTCTAGGACGTAGCTAAACAGTAAGAAGTTGAATAAATTCAATGGGCTAAATTGTATACAGAAAAATATATATATATATATGAAAAAGAAGGAAAAAGGATAGAAGAAAAATAAAATTAAACAAATTATTAGATAAGTGCAAAGCCCAATAGAATATAGTAACTAAGTTTTTTAACCTTGTTTAGTTAAATCTGTTGTAATACTAACACCATCATGAATCCAGCATCACTGGTAATAAATTAACTTAAATAATATCAATACAGCGAAGAAATTAAATGCTACCTTAAAAGGGAAGGAAGTAAGGAGGTAAAATTAACAAAAAAAAAAAAAGTAAGAATAGGTGTTCATTTACATAAACAGCTAATACATATTCAAGTTATATCAAAGTAGGATTAATAGTGCTGATGATACATAATCATGGTGTGCAGCAGTTAGAATTATAATTGCAAATGGCCACAGCGACCGGAGAGCAATTACAATTAGATCTAGAGATCAATAATCACGCAGTAACATGGTAAGACATAGATATTAATATTTGCAGGTGTATCGCCTTTTGCCTGTTCTTCCCTCGACGTCTTTTTTGGAGGTTCAGAATTTTAGTAGGAGAATTGCCCACGCTACAGGACCAAGAGGTGCCTTCTAATTCACGGTCCTGTACCATTTCTGACTGACCAGTGGGATCTCTATCAGTGAAGTCGCTCGAGGTAGATAAATCTTGAAGAGGCAAATATCTGTTAGACAGAACAACTTCAGAGGTAGTGCAGGCTTTATCTTGAAAGGTACTGTCATCCGTGAGAGTTAGAAAATTGAATTGGCTTGGAGGAGGATCATCATGAATAGCAGAGGGTAAATAGATACTGGAAGAAGGATCAGGTAGAGAAGGCTTGGAAAAGTTAGGTATATCGAGGTGGAAATAGAGCGTACAGCAATTTTATCAGAAACAGAACTGGTAGTGCTATGAAAGTCGCTAGCATGCTGCACTCGATCTGATTCGAAACTTATGGGCATTGGCTGAATGACCTTGAAGAAAGGCTGTAAGGGATTCGAGGTCTGAAATCCTGAAAGGAATTGCCAAGATAGACTTCATAGTAGCGGGATAGCGAAGGGAAAATCGAGACCCATCTGATGCATAATGCCTGGCAGAAGTATAGGTTTATGCTTAGCTGATACCTCCTTAGAGAATCCTGCAATGTAAATATTAAATCCTTGCCAAGAGAGCTGACCGATTTCTTTTGCTCTCGCATAATGGTTTCAATAGTGGCGTAATTTAAAAATTTGGCAATGATTGGTCTAGGTCGGTGATCTACAGGAGGTTTTGGGCCTGGTGATCTGTGGATCGCTCGATAGTAAAATCAGTTTCTGTCTGAAGACCGAGGATTTGTGGCAGCACTCTTTGAAGAAATACTGTAGTGTTTCCTGTTTCAATATCTTCTGGAAATCCAAAATCTGAAGGTTATTTCTGCGATTTCTATTTTCTAGATCATCGATTCGAGATTGCAGTTCTTTAATGAGTGCGGTCTTGAGATCTGACTGTAGATTTAAGTTTTGTATTGCCTCTTCATTAAGACGTTTTGTTCTCCGTGAAGGCTAGCTTTGTATTGATAGCCTCCATGGTCTGGGTGTTTAATTGTGTTGTGAATTTTAGATCTTGCATGTCCAACAATAATTTATTAAACATATCTTCTATATTTTTAAAGGATCTTTTGTATGCTGGAGTAGGCATAGCTATTTAACAGCTGTCGTACTTCTGCTGCAAAACTTCAAGTTGTAGATGGAAGCGATCCAAAGCAGCAAGCAGCAAAGAAAATATCGATCGGGTAGCAGAGATATAATTCTTCTGTTGTTTATCTCAGAGTCGTTATGAAGTTGTTTTAGATGCAGTAGAATGATGCTGGATGTAAGGGTTATAAAGGAGCTCAAAATCTAAGCTGCCATCTTGCTTGGGCCAAAGCCGCCCCCGGTGCTCACCTATTCTAATATTAAATTGTGTGTTTTTTTTTGTTTTGTTTTTTTTAGTTTTTGTTGACCGGGTAAGTGCACTAGACAAATCCTGCCTATTTTCAGGCACGATCCGGGAGGGGAATACAGATGAATGCCAACTGACCTTGAACAGGATTAAGCTGTTGGTGGCATTTTTAGTGAATGAGAAATTTGGCCAGGACACCGGAAATCCCTACTCTCCTGCCAGTAGGGGGCTTGACTTCTGTGTGCAGGGAAGGAGGAGCCCAGTTGGGGCGGACCCAGGAGGAGGAGGAAGTGCTGATGTGGCAGGGGAGATGGCCTCCTCCCATGACCTCATAATGCAAGGCTACTTTACAGGAAATAAACCAAGAATTAGTTCAAAATAAACAAGAAGAGATGTTTTTCTGATCGAGGACTTGAGCAACATTGATGGAAATAAGGACTGTGAGAGAACTCCAATGGAAGGAATTAAGGGCAAAAGTAAAGAAGAACTTGCAGGAATTAGAAAGCCAAGGAGAAATATGCAGCTTTTATGGCAAGAAACAAACTCAATTAAAGTTGCTGGATCACAGTGAAGAAATTGACAATGGGTATGGCCCAGCTGACAGCTCTGAATATGATGCATCAACATCAAAGGACGAGGAAGGAGCAAGTCGACAGACACTCCTGCAGGTTAATCTTCACCCTATTATTTCAACCACTGATGCAAATGTGAACAGTGCTGGCAGGAAAACCAAGTGATTCAGGTGCCTAGAGCCCCAAGAGGTGAATGTTTTGAATAACCTGGGTGGAGGTAGTGAGGGCAAGTGATATTAAAGTGGAAGTTCCTACTGAAACTAGCTCTAAAACTGAGCAAAGGAGCGAGAAGAGGAACGAAGGTTTAAAACTGCTATACAAGATAAAGAAATGCCTAATGTAGTTTCAGGACTAGAAAACAATCCTAACTCTGGTAATACAGTCCCCGGTTCAACACAGAGATTCAAAAGGCCCAAATACAGAGGAAAAAACTGGGAAGTCATTTTCCAAAATAATCCCTTTGAACAGACTGATGCTACCATTTTTCTTTTCTAGCACGATCTGCTAAACCAGGATCAAAGAAAGGGAAAAAAGGAGAGAGGCTGTTATGTTGGCAAAATGCAATCTAGATGGGCCTAATACCTTAAAAGGGTCTGTAGAACACAAGGACAAAATATATCTATGCAATCCTTTCCAACAACAACAACAGAGGCTGTTGGCAAAGCATTTCCTACACACTAATCAAAATCAGGGACTTGAACCCTTCTGAATTTGGTCACCGGAAAAGCCCTACAGGAGGCAGGATGGAAGAATTGCCTTCAGGCCAGTGGTTGCCAGACCCACGTGGCCTGCAAACACCCCAGAATGGTGTCCCAGGGTTTGCCTCAAATCTCTGTTGGGGAAAATGGGAGTACAAATCAGATACTGCCCAGATATGGGGATGAAAATATGGGAAAGGAGAATATAACTGAACTGATTATACTGGAAAAGAGCCTTTAGAAAAAAAATACAGGGAATCCTGGGGATCCGCATGGACAGGAAGAATGAAACAACCTTTGCAGTGACCCCAGATCTCAGAAGAGGAGTGGCACCTGAAGGTGAAGAAAACAAACTGTCCCCTCCCCAGCGCCCACTATTGTCAGAACTCTTTGCTAATCGAAAAAGAGACTGCTCCTAGAAGGATGCAGTTAGATTGGCACAAAGGAGTCTGGAAATCAGGCCAGATCGGCAATATGTGGGAGAAAGCTCCTGAAGGTCCTCACTACACTTTTCACCAAAAAGATGTTTATGCTTTTATAAACATCTCAGGAGAGGACAACTATGACATTAGTTTCAGATCTGCATACACCCTGGATTTGTTCTTGGCAACGCTTCAATCAAGTTAAATTTTCACCACTGTGGTCTCCCTTTATGGTGATCCCCTTGACAAAACCTCTCATTAAATATGTGACAATGATGTTTCGAATGAAGGGGTACACGTTGATGACATTACATACTGGCTTCAACAAAAATGAAGTATTGAGTGCACCAGAAGCACAACTGGATTCTGAGATGTTTTGGACTGGGGATGGAAATATAAGGTTAAACTGAGGCAACTGGAGAGTGATATAGAGCATATACCAAACTCCTTCATGCTGGGTAGAGATAGAGGTGTGTTTTATTCAGGGCAGCCACGAGCATGCTACAAGTGTGGGGCTAGGACCCACCTCTCTAGTGTGTGTGATCGCCCTCACTGTGACAACTGTGGGGAGATGGGGCACTTAAGTATGCAATCGCCAAACCTGACATGATTTAAGTTATGTGAGGACACAGGTCACACATTTCCGGAGGTCCGTGGGCTGCAAGAAATAAGGCAACAGTCATTAGCCCTGAGCTTCTTATCCAACAAGCTCAAGAAGAAGCAGCCAAAAAGGTGGTAGAGGCTGAAGCTCCTCCTGCAGAACACAACCCCCAGATAAGGCTCCAGACCCTATTCCAGGAAGAAAGGAGGAAGTCGAGACTGAGGAGATAAGAATAGATGAGGAGAATCATCTACTCTGTCCCAATCCTGATAAGCCCATCCAGTGGGGACCTAATACCGGTTTGCTACGCAGATAAGCAATCCACTGATGTGCAGGTGATCCTCTTCCACCCCCAAAAAAACACCCTCCAAGAAGGACAACTAGGAATACAAAACCAAACCCACCCCCACCCACACAAGTGAGCAAGCAGGCCTAGCGGAACCTAATCCCTTTGAGGTTTTGGCTCCCACTGAGATAGAATCAGACACAGAACAGATGGATGTAGCTCTTACACCCACACAAGCTGAAGGAGGAAGGATGATAAGATTGAGTACAAAGGGAAGAAAAAGAAAAGGAGGAAGAAAGGGCCTTGAACTCTTAAATTGAATGGTTAAGTTATCCCTGGGGTCATGTAACTGGCATAGCCTCTTACATTCCCTTAGGAGAACAGCGTTGTTTCACCTATTGATAGATCAAAACTGGATATCTGTTTTTGCAAGAAACGTGGCTGCTCACATCGGACCAACTTAGGCTGTTCCAGGTCGAATGGAGATGGGGCCATCCAATTGGTCCTTTGGGCCAGACAGGGCCAATGGAATAGGTATCATATTTAGTACCTTTTCCTTCCAAATGACCAAGATGGTGGATCTGATTCCAGGAGGCTGTTCATCCTAGATGGATATTGGGATAAGGTCCCATATAGATTAATAAATGTATACAGCCCACAAACAAAAGCAGATAGAGTAGCTCTAATTTCCAAACTTCAACCTTACTTACAAACGTCTACTTATGTAATCCTGGGGATTTTAATTGTGACTTACCCAAAGGGGACTGAGGGGAAAGAGTGAAAACATACTGTGATTCAAATGCCTTGCAAAAATGTCGATATTGGCGAGCTGAAGAATTGTATGACTACCAATCCAAGGCCCCAAATATACATACAAAGGGGACACCTGACATCAAATATAGACCATATTTTTGTTTCTAGGAATCTCACTGACCCAAACTTTCATACTATCCTATAGAATTTTCAGATCACCTTCTCTTACAAATAACGTTTCAAACAGCCCCCGAAAATAAGGAGGGAGAAAAGATGGAGATTAAATGTTTCAATGCTCACAGACCCTTTTGTTAAAGAGAAAATTTCATCATTACTCTGGGCTAGAACCTCAGTGAGTGATCTCTACGAAGATTTGGGGTATGGTGGATGGACACAAAAAAGAGACAGCAATATGGTTCCAAAACTATGGCAAGCATAGGGCACAGAACAATTTTTAGCTATTTAAAACTAAGATCAAAACTTCAGAACATGCTTTCACAGTCTGCTATGTCTAGACAAGATTATGGCCCTGACATTGAACAGATCCAGGATGAAATGAGGAGATTTCAATATGACAGGGCAAAACTTTAAATACAGAATTGCAATTTGGAACACAAAAACACAATTGGAGACCCCTTGAAGCCTGTAAAAGAAGAAAGAGACTTTAGATATGTTTCAATTAGTAGATGATAGAGGAAACATAGTGGAAGATGAGATGGGGATCCATGAAATAATCTGTGGGCTTTTGGCATCACATGAGAGTTCCCCTCCTTCTACAAATTTGATTAATTCTTATTTGGAGAAAAGCCAGGTAACCTTGGCCTGGGAGGATCAGGAATTTTAACCTCTCCTTTGAAATTACAGGAAATAGAAGATGTAATTATGAAACTAAAATATGGATCTTGCCCAGACCTGACGGACTGCCTTATGAGTTTTACAGATCATTTTCCAAAATAATGGCAAGGTGTTTAGCAGAACTGTTTTCAGTATTTTTGACAAAGGGTGGTCCCCTCAATTCACAGCAGGTCTCTTAATTTTTATGTATAAGGGAGGGCAAAAGGTAGACATCTCAAACTGAGACCTATAGCTCTCCTGAATGCTGATTTTAAAATATTGTCTCAGATTCTTAACAATAGGCTAAGGCAAATAACTCCTTTATTAATACATCCAGCCCAGTTTTGTGGGATCCCTGAAAGGAAGCTGCAACATGCCTTAATGATTATCAGAGATGTAATAGAGATGTGTGGTGCTGCACAAACATCCGTTGTATCATTACTTTAGGTCAAAGCAAGGCTTTTGATAGAGTATGCTTCTTTTCCTCTTTCTGACCTTATTACATTATGGTATTCCAAAGGAATTTGTGCTTAAAATCCAACTTCTATATTCTAGAGTCCATGTGCAACCTATTATTAGAGGGTTGGTAATGAAAGGTATCACCATAAATACAGGGGTCTGGACAGGGCTGCCCCTCAGCCCACTCCTTTATAACTTTTCCTGGACCCTCTGATTAGAGTTCTGAGCAATACTCAGGAATGGGAAGGTTTGGGGATTCCAGGCCAAATGGAACTGAAAATCCAAGCCTTATGCGGACAATATATGCCTGTTTATAGCAAACCTGGGGCAATTACCAACAGGAATAAAACAATTGCAGGAATATTCTAGAGTATCTAATGCCACCCCAATCTAAATAAATGTAAAGGGTTGTACTTAGGAAATACAGAGAGGGCACCTATAACAGTAAACCATATTTATTTCTCTTCAGAGCCACAAAAATCTTGGGAATAACGTTTGGACAACATAATCTCCCGCTTGAGAACTGGAAAGGGCTCTTCAGGGGCTGAAAATAAAGTCCAGAGATGGAAGTTATGGAGGTTGTCTAAAATAAAAAGGGTACACATAATTAAAAGGTTCATTATACCCACTTTGTTGTATATAGCCACCCCAGTGATCTTAGAAACCAGGTTATATGCATGCTTTTTTCAGATGGTTTGGGGATCCAGATTGAACCCAATAAAAAGGTGTTTTATATACTTGTCTAAACAACATGGGGGTCTGGGTATGGTGGGCCCTATAATCTTTTTCCATAGTTTTCCTGTGTCACAATCTTAAAATTGGGCTAGGGAACCAACCGATGTGACATGCCATTTGTTTTGTAAAACTTGTAGTACATATTTGGAAATTTGGACTGGAAACCTTCCCCAAAATTGCCCACCTATATCAAAATACCAGAATACATTAAACCAGCGCTCAAAAGCTTTGCAAATGGGAGATCACTAAGCGATATCTCCAGACTCTCAGGATAACAATTGTACTCGCACATGGTGGGTCAAATCCATCCGGAACAACCTGAATTTAAAATTGCCCACCAGATCTAAAGGGAGAGGTGTTAAAACAATTAAATAACAACAGAATTCCAGTGCACATGTGGGAGGTATTATGGCTTTCAGCTTACAGGAGACTGAATGTAAGAGGCAATGCAAAACACAAGGCCCAAGAAGAAAGGAATTGTCCATATAACGGTTGTATAAATATTGAAGAGACAATGGATCATTTCCTTTTACCTGTACCTATGCAAAATCCCTATGGGGATATTTAAAGACAGAATGGAATCTAAGGTGGTTAGACAGTTTAACCTATGAGTCTTTGGTCCTTGGGTATTGTCCCAACCTCAAGATAATGTATGATTATGATACTTTAATGGTGTTGTTTTGCTGTCTAAAGTTTTACCTTTGGCAGGCTCTCTGTCAATAGACACTCCAACAGACACAGATGTCATATACCACCTATAAGACACTGGTACAACAAGCTATGGGGGCAGTGTTTAGAAAGATCTGCAGGCTAATCCTAAAAGCTATGTTTTAAGGAAATGGAAAGGGTTGTTTGGATTTATCAAATACAAGTAAGGAGGTAGATTAAAACCTATTTCTAAACAAGACATGATTAAAAAGTACTACTGATTTTTGCCCTAATAGTTTATTGGTTACTCGGTAGTTGGAAAATTATTTTTGAACAATCACTTTTAACCAGAATATGAATGAAATACTTGTTTATTTGGGATTAAGATTGTATTTTTCATGTGACTTAACACACTCTGAAGTAATTAGGTTTGAGAGCTACAACTAGCAAAATGCCCCTGCCACAATGGTATGGGGAAAGATAATAAGGGGAGGGGGAAGGTTTCTTTGGGGTTAAGGAGTGATTATTGTGTGGTCTTTAACATACTGCATCAAGTGTGTGAAGTGAATACCTGTTGTTCTTTCTTTCTATATGTTTGTTTTTCTTTCCTCTTTATTTTTGTACAATGTGTTATGATTTGTGATGATGTGATATCAATAAAAAATTCCCTACTCTTTTGATAAGTCCCATGGGATCTTTAACATCCACCTGAACTACCACCAATCCAGGCAGATGGGACCTCGATTTAACGTCTCATCTGAAAGATGAAAAGTCTTACCTACATAGAAGGCCTCATGTTCACAAGTAGCCAAATATATCACATTTGTAGTATTACAGTTAAAAACATTAATTTGATAGTACTGACTACAATTACTACTGGTGAATGTGTCGGTCTTCAAGATGGAAGGGCAGAATTTGCATCTGCCACAAGCAAAATTACCATCTGGGACTGGTGGCAGCCAATTACCCTCATGTGTACCTGTCATGGAAGATTTTATTTCTTGATGACTGTGAATGAGTTGATCCTTTAAATTACTACTACACCTATAAAGCATACGAGGTTTCATCTTAACCACTTCACTCAACAAAGGTTCAGTTTCCAAAATTCTAAAATTCTCCAAAATGACCTTTTCCACCTTCTTTGCATGTCTAGTGTACTGCATAGCAAAATTCATTCTAAGGAGCTCCTGTGTACATTTTTAACTGTTAACAGAGTCTGTCTGTCAGTATCTAATGCTTCCTGGAAGGCTTCTCTAACCAACACAGAATTATAACCTCGCTTAACAAATCTATCACATAGATCTGTGGCCTGGATAATAAAGTCAACATCTTCACTACAGTTTCTCCTAAGGCGTAACATCTGGGCTTTGATGATGTTCTTAATTTGATAGGGTGGGTGGCAGCTAGTGGCATATAATAATGAATTCCTATCTGTCTCCTTCCTAAAAAGATCTGTTGTATATGTACCATCAAAATTTTTAATAATCATAAAATCTAGGAAGGAGACAGAGATAGGATTACACTGAACCGTGAATTTTAAATTACTGTTACTGGTTTCTAAATATGCAACAAATTCCATCAGTTCTGCCTGTGTGCCTCGCCACACCATAAGATGTCATCTATAAAATGATGCCAAATGTCAATCTTTTCAAATAAAGATTGATCTGGCGTCATAGACATATTCCTTCTCCTATTTCCCCAAATAGAGGTTTGCATAATTGGGTGCAAAAGTTGCACCGACAGCAGTACCCTTGATTTGTAGGTAAAATGTGTCCTGAAACAAAAATAATTCTTTGTTAACACTTGTACAGAACATTCCAGCAGAAACTCTTTTTACCATTATCCATTCCGGTATCTAATTCGAACCAATATCTTAGTGCTTCCAACCCATCTGTATATGGAATACTAGTATAAAGAGAACTAGCATCCATAGAGACCAACAACCAGTCTAATTCAGACTGCATATCGGCTAACACTTCTAAGATGTGCATAGTGTCCCTTATATAAGAGGAAAGGCTGATAACATAGTCCTTGATGTAAAGTCCACATATTTAGACAAAGGCTCACTAATGAGCCTATGCCTGCCACTATAGGTCTTCCTGGGGATTCTGCAAGCTCTATGGATATTTGGCAAGACATATATACTGGCTCTTATAGGATGTGCCACAGAGAGGTATAACAAATCATTGGTATCCATATTCCCTCCAACACTGCATTAGATAGAAAAAGTCAATGTTACTTTTAAACTGCAGTGTAGGGTTTTTCTCAAGTTTCTTGTAAAGGCGACATCAGATAATTGTTTCTGCATCTCCATAAGATAGTCATGTGTCATAACTTATGACTCCTTGTGCTTATCCCAGGCTTTTTGAATCCCACCACTGTCTTTGCCTCACAACAACCTCTGCTGAAAGACTGTTCCAGGCATCCACCACCCTTTCTGTGAAGAAGTATTCCTTACATCTCTCCTGAACCTACCCCCTCTTCCTGCTTCATATTGTGGCCTCTTCTGGAGCACCATTTTCTCTGAAAAATGCCTCCCACTTGTACCTTATTCACCCCATGAGGTATTTAAAGGTCTCAGTCATATCCCCTCTCCCCTTTTCCTCCAGGGTGTACTTGTTTAATTCCTTTAGCCTCTCCTCATAGGACATTTGATGTAGACTCTGTACCATCTTGGTAGCCCTCATTTGGACGGTCTCCATCCAGTCTATGTCCTTCCTGAGATGTGGCCTCCAAAACTGGACACAGTACTCCAGGTGGGGTCTTATTAAAGGCCTATATAGTGGCAACACCACTTCCCTCTTACTGCTGGTAATATCCCTACCTATACATCCCAGCATCCCACTAGCTCTCCCGATTGCTTTGTCGCATTGTCCGCCACCTTCAGGTCATCCAATAAGATTACCCCTAGGTCTCTTTCCTGCTTGGTTGCCGCTAGTATCACTCCCCATTTTAATTTAGTTTAGTTTAGTTTATTGTTCTAGGAATTATTACCTTTGAGCCAATGGCTCTTTTACAAAGGTTCCACATCATCAACGACAGACAAACAAGACATGTTACATAGAATGGTCAGCAAATTATAAAGGTTTCAATAAGCCAGTATAATACAGTACATCACAGGAAAAAACAAAACATTGGAGGAATCAAGGTGGGAAGGGAAGGAGGAGATATGGGAAGGGAGCAGACTTGGAGTAGTTAGAGGTACTCAGATGCCTTTGTCAAGAAAGGAGCAGAGGAGGAGGAGGAGGATGAAAAACAGTAAAAACAGCCATGAGGGAAGAATCATTAGTCAAGGCAGTCACAGGAGCTAGAGGCTAAGAGGTGAGAGTAAAGCATAGATTTGAAAGCTCCTAGTGATGTGGAGGATGTAATGAGCGAGCTCAGGGCATTGTACCAGCTGGGGACACGATGAGCAAAAGATCTTTGGCCCTGCGTGGTCCGGCATCTGAGGACCTGGAGAGGCTGGTGTTCTGATCTTCTGGTGGGACAGATGCAGGTATTCGGCACAGTAGGTCTTGGATACATGGTGGAGTGCGGCCCAAGATGGATTTTTTGCCATCAAGCATGTGAGGTACCTTCGTGATTTGAGAGTTGCAACCATCCTGTTTCAGTGTAGAGCTCACATGTATGAGTACGCCTTTGCGCTCCAGTGAGCAGCCAACAGGCCTTGTTTAGGGTGGTTATGATGCGCTTAGTGCGGTGGTAGTGGCAGAGCCATAGATATATTGACATAGTCTATGATTGAGATGAAAGAGCTTTGGATAGCAATCCTCAGCGCAGCTTGGGTAAGGAATTGCCAGTTTTGGAACAGGATACCAATGCTCTGGTTCACCTGTCGCTGTGTTATCAATGTGGTCGAAAGATAAAACCTTGATCAAAGGTGATTCCAAGGTATTTAAATGTTGACACTTGTTCAAGGGTATTTCCTGGTATGTTTTGATAGTAAGTGGAATTTGTCTTTTCTGTTTTGTGGACTGGAGAAAAGCATGAATTTTGTTTTTTGTGATTTAGAGCCAGCTTGTGATCTAGGAACCACTTTACAACATTGGAGAAAGCAAGTTGCAGGCTCTGGAGTAAGGGTTTCAGGTCCTTATGAGAGGAGAGAATCATGGCATCATCAGTATAAAGGATTATTTGTTCCTGGCAGGATTTGGGGAGAGTTTAGGAAAAGGCTAAAAAGAGGGGGCCTAGGATTGACCCTGTGAAACACCTGAGAGGACCGGTTTTGAGTCTGAGAAAACTTCTGAGACTTTTACTGATTGAGAGCGTTGGGCCAGGTAACTTTTAACCCGGCACCTGGTCCTTCCGAGAGCCCAAGACTGTGTAGTTGTGTGATAAGTAAGCCATGGTGAACAGTATCAAACGCCTTTGTTAGGTCAATGAAAACAGCTCCGGTTTGATATCCTTTGTCCAAGGCAGTGTGAATTTCTCCTGAGAATTCCAGTAGGGCGGTCATCGACTGTGTCCTTTCCTAAATCCATGTTGCTGCAAGCAGAGTATGTTGTACTTATACAGGTAGTCTGAGAGTTGATCAGCCACAATGTGTTCGAGGGCCTTGGAGAGGGGTGGAAGTATAGACATAGGCCGATAGTTTCCTGGTAGTGACTTGTCACCACTTTTGAACACTGGTGTGACTATAGCAGACTTCCATTTGCTGGGAAATTGACTAAGGCAGAGGGAGAGATTGAAAATTTTGGTGAGTGGGTGCACCACCTCTTCCAGGGTAAGGGACAGAGTTTTAAGATCAATAGTATCACTGCTTGCTCTGGATTTAGAGAGTACTTTAGATTTTGTACTGTACTAGTGGGTTTCTGTGACTCAAGTGCATTACTTTGCACTTTTGCATAAAACCTTACCTGCCAAACTTTTGACCACTCCTCCAGTCATTTCAAGTGTCTTTCCATCCTTGTACCCCTCTAGAGTGTCCACCCTGTTGCTGATCTTGGTGTCATCCACAAAGAGGCAGACCTTCCCTTCCAGTTCCTCTGCTATGTCACTAATGAAGACATTAAAGAGGACTGGGCTGGCCCCAGTACTGACCTCTGCGGTACCCCACTGGTTACTCTCCCTCCTCAGAGCAAACTCCATCCCACCACCTCTGCCACCTATGCCCTAACCAGTTTCTAACCCAGTTTATCATCTTAATGCCCACCCTGCTACCCAGCTTGTTAAACCAGCCTCCTATGTGGAACGTGTCAAAGGCCTTGCTGAAGTTCAAGTAGATCATGTCCACCAACGACTTCCCCAATCCAACACCCTGGTAAATAAAGTGCCTGTCAGTATTCACTGGTTATACCTTGCCAACGAATTTGCCCCATATGGTGATCTAACCTATTATTTAAAATTTTTAGATTAGCACTGCTGACCACTTCATTAGGTAATCTGTTCCAACCACTTACCACCCTCTTGGAGAACCAGTGCCACCTACATTTTGTTTTAACTGATCACCTGCAATTTGATGGGAATGATGACTCACCCCATTTCATTATTTCTGTTGACTTTAGACTTAATCCCTGGTGGCTTTAAAGGTAAGAATCACCCCCAGTCATCTCCTTTATAATGAAAACATATTTAGTTATCTTAGCCTTTCCTTATATGTATGCTTTTCCAGTCTTTTAATCATTTTAGTATAGTGCCTCTGCACCCTTTCCTGCATGGCCACATCTCCTGTAGTGTTAGGACTCTAAAACTGCACACTGTACTCAAGTGTGGTCTGATCAGTGACCTGTACAGGGTATCATGCCCACTCTCTTTCTGCTGGTTATGTTATGTGCTATGCAGTTTTTAATCTGATTACATTTTAACCACAGTTTTGCATTGTTCTTTTCATCTCGGTTATTAGATACTGTTATCCCAATTTCTCTCTTATTGATCTTCTCAGCTTGTGTCCATTTAGGTGTATTCTATTTCTGGATTTTTCCCAAGATGCAATACTACACATTTGTCTGGATTAAATTTTGTCTTTGAGTTCTGGACCTATGCTCCTAGCTTGTTTAGATTCTCTTGTATGAGTGATTTGGTTCTATCTGAATCAATGATGACCATGATCTTCATATCATCTACAAATTTTGCATTCCAGCCATGAAGTCCTGTGTTCATGTCCCTTATACAGAAATTACACAGTGTTGGACCCAAAACTAAATCATGGGACCCCACTAGTAACCATCCCCAATCTGATTTCTGCTCATTTACTGTGTTAGCCAGTTGCTGATCCAGTTTGCTAGTACTTATGGGCCCTGCCTGTAATAACTTAATAATTAGTTTTGAGGGGCACAGTGTTGAATGCCTTACTTAGGTCTAGATATATTACATCAGTTGATCTAGCCTGTTATCATTTAACTGAGTGGACAGCAGGGGTTTGAACAAAGGTCTTAGTTTTACACTTACAAATCATATTACTAGGTTTGAAACCTACAGTATATCGATCTTCAGACATGTCCAGTTACTGAATTTCAGGGTTTTTCCATGAAGTATGTGTAAGCAAACTGCAGAAAATGGTGAGGATTCCACTCAGGATCCTAATTCAAGAGGTGACCTGCACTGGCATGCAAAATTAAAGAGAAATCTACTTTCTGCCTCCCAGGAACCAGGCTGTCAGTATATTCATGAAGGCTTTTAAGAAGGATTTGGAGGACCTCTACCAATCCCCATGGGTGGAGTATAATACACTCTCAGTAGAACTAAAAAGGAAGACCAGGAGAGCCTGAAAATAATTGAAAAGTACCAGAAAATCTGCCGATAAGGAGCAGTGCTGAGGTACTGGACAGAAACACATATAATATAAGCAAAGAACAGTGGTAATTTCAGAAGGCATCTGTATATCATACCTTGTCCACTGAACCTACATTGTCCCAAATAAAGAAGACTGACACTTATACTGAGGCAGCCTTGGAACAGAGGATTATAACAAAACAGGTGAGAGATTGTTTGATAACTGACGATCCCCTCAGGCCAATAACAGACGTGCCCAAAGCTTGCAAGAGTTTGAGGACCCCACCCCTGCCCAGCAGCCTCTTTATTTCCAGGGCAGGTTCCATTACTGAACCTCTTTTACTATCTGTTGATGCTTTTATGAAGTCCATTGTTAGAACATTGCCATCTTATATCCAGGACACAGGTGACATTCTCAAGGTACTGGATGATATCCAAGTAGAGAAGATTTTTGATGGCTCTCAGTGTTGAATCTTTATACACCGCTTTATATTGATTATGTTGATTGATACCAACAGCCCTCAAATGTGGGTATTATAGCCATGCAGTACTCACTGATAGGAAGGAGGAGGAACTTTTAGCACCCACCAAATATTTGGTATAACTGAACAGGTTTGTTTTGGAAAATAATATAGTTTCCTTTATAGGGAACCTTTGTATGGAGATCAGAGATACAGCAATGGCAGCAACATTTGCCATCAATTATATAAATCTGTTCATGTAGAAGTGGGAACACGAAAGCATCTATGATGAAGTAAGAACCCATTTCTAGATTGTATTACATTGAACTGTGGAGAACCTTTGCAACACAGAAACATAGAATCTGACAGCAGATAAGGTCCACTGGGCCCACCTAGTCTGCCCATTTTTCCCTGCTGATACTGTCACCACAGGCCCTACTTGATCTCTGCCCCCCAATGCTTCCCACTAAGTTTTCCTTATGCCTATCCCATGCATGTTTGAAGCCCACCACTGTTTTCTCCCACAACACCTGTGATGGAAGACTGTTCCAGACATCCACCACTCATTCAGAAAAGGAGTACATCCTCATATCTCTTTAATTTACCCTTCCAGATTCATTGCATGTCCCCTTGTTCTCATGCATCTTTTCCTCTGAAAAATGCTCACCTCCTGTACTTTGTTTACCCAATGAGGTATTCATAGTTTTCTATATCTCCCCTCACTCTTCCTCCTCTACCAGTGTGTATATATTGAGGTCTTTCAGTCTTTCCTCATACAGCATCTGATACAAACCCTGTACCATTTTAGTTGCCCTCTTCTGGACTGCCTCCACACTGGCTAGGTCCTTCCTGAGATGTGTTCTTCAGAATGGGTGACAGTATTAACAAGCATTTGTCAATGCCGAATGTTCGCTTGCAGGTATTTGCAGTTGTGTTTGGCATGTATGGTGCTTTACCATAATGCCCTGTCGATTGCTGGTATTTGCACAATAAATTTTCAGCATGACCTTTTTGTTACCCCCAATGTCGCTACATAGGCAGAAACACGTTTTGGGCAGGATGTGAAAAATGACAGCTGTACTGCTTATAAGGAAGTGTGGTAAAATGGCAATGTTGAAAATCTGGAGTGGAAATATTGAAAATTGCAAACCACGACGAGCGTGGAACTGTGCAGCGCACGGCCAGAACAGTCATTGTTAGGAATTTTTCACAAATTGTCAACATTGGCATTTTAAAACCTCTGCTCATGAACAGTGTCACTGTGATTTTCTTAATGTGTCCCATACATTGAGTTCACACAGCGACTGTGCCATTGTGCACTACATGGGCGGAAACATGTTTTGGGCAAGATGTGAAAATGACAGCTGCACTGCTCATAAGGAGGTGTGGTAAAATGGCAATGTTGAAATGTGGAGTGAAAATATTGAAAATTCACAAACTTACGTAGCATAGGAACTGCGAATTAACACCTCGTAAACAGTCATTTTAGAATTTTGTCACCAAATTTTCAACACTGCCATTTTAAGACCTCTGCTCATGAACAGTATCACTGTGATTTTCTTAATTGTCCCATACATTGAGTTCACACACGGATCGCGCCATTGTCTGCTACTGGGCGGAAACATGTTTTGGGCAGGATGTGAAAATGACAGCTGTACTGCTCATAAGAAGGTGTGGTAAAATGGCAATGTTGAAAATCTGGAGTGGAAATATTGAAAATTGCAAAACCTACTGCAGTGCATGGGAACTGTGCAACTACATCTGTAAAACAGTCATTTTAGGAATTTTTCACCAAATTTTCAACATTGCCATTTTAAAACCTCTGCTAATGAACAGTGTCACTGTGATTTTCTTACTGTGTCCCATACATTGATTTCACACAGAGCTGCGCCATTGTGCACTACATGGTGGAAACACATTTTGGGTGAGGATGTGAAAATGACAGCTATACTGCTCATAAGGAGGTGTGGTAAAATGGCAATGTTGAAAATCTGGAGTGAAAATATTGGAAATTCCAGAACTTGCTTAAGCCGCAAGGAACTGCACAACGACGCCTCATAAAACAGTTATTTGTAGGAATTTTTTACCAAATTTTCAACATAGCCATTTTAAGATCTCTGCTCATGAACCATGACACTGTGATTTTCTTAATGTGTCCCATACACCGAGTTCGCACATCGACTGTGCCATTGTGCGTTACATGGGCGGAAGCACGCTTTGGGCAAGATGTGAAAATGACAGCTGTACTACTCATAAGAAGGTGTGGTAAAATGGCAATGTTGAAAATCTGGAGTTGAAATATTGAAAATTGAAACCTACGAGCGCATGTAGGAACCGCGCGAACGACGCCGAAACAGTCATTTCTAGGAATATTTTCACCAAATTTTCAACATAACCATTTTAAGACCTCTGCTAATGAACAGTGTCACCGTGATTTTCTTAATGCATCCCATACATTGATTTTGCACACCGACTGCGCATTGTCGCCATATGGCAGAAACATGTTTTGGGCAGGATGTGAAAATGACAGCTGTATTTCTATAAGGAGGTGTGGTAAATGGCAATGTTGAAAATCTGGAGTGAAAATATTGAAAATATCGCTAACTTACGAGCCCGCGTGGAACTGCTAACGACGTCAGAATAAAACAGTCATTTTTGATTTTGCACAAATTTTCAACATGGCTTTGGGACTTCTTCTCTTGATCGATCACAGCCATGGCAAGAGTTCAGGCCCAAGGGTTATTTCGCAGTGACTATGCAGTGATTTCAAATCACCCTTCGGGCGCAATAACGCCATGACAGTGAATCATTCATGAGAAGGGTTCCCAAAACTCCATGTTGAGAATTTGGGCAAAAATTCCAAAAATGACTGAGATATGCAATAAAGTTGAAACCCCCTATCTAGCCCATTATACAGCTTACCGGCATTTCTCAGTTCGTGGTCGGCTTTAAAGAGTGCAGACATGTTCCCGGTCCTCCAAAGATCATCGCGCCAAGCACCGGAGGTGCATGGGGTGACGGGGTGGGGAGGCTGGAGTGAGTGGTGGGTGCGGGTTGTGGGAGGGGACTGGGAGACTGATGGGACCATTTTTTCTTTACAGTTTGTTTTAAAAATGGACTATTTGGGACACTTGCCACACTGGGGTGGGCTCTCAGCGGCGGCAGAAGATGGCTGGGGGCTGAGGAGCCGACGGGATTGGGCACCCCGCCGCAAACTACGCCGGGGGCTGAGGAGCCGACGGGGATTGGGCACCCCTGCCCACAAAACAACGGAGATTTGCCACGCTGGGTGGATTCTGGGCGTGGCAGAAGGATGGCTTGGGGGCTGCAGGCAGGGGATTGGGCACCCCCACCGGGTAGTCAACGCTTGCCACGCTTGGGGTGGGCTCAGCCGTGGCACCAAAGCTTGGGGGCGGCTGACACGCGCGGGGAGACAGCACGTGACATGAGGGGTGGTATGATGCTGGTAGCAGGCGACAGCTGTGGTTTTGAAGCAGAAGACCACCGCTGTCATACAGAGCTCCCACTCCCATTGGTGGAGGACCACCACGCCTGCTCAACAGAGCACTGGATTGAATGGGAGAGGCACACCTCCAAAGTGTGCTACTGTCCTCAAACATCCTTAATGCGCGCAAGTTTAACATAAAAACTGTCTAAAAACATTACAAAAAAACTTACTGACTTAATGGTATTTTCAGTGTTACTTATGTTTGAGAAATATAAGGATAGAACCAGCTGATGTTCGGACAATTACTGTACCTCTACACAAATTCGTCCTTTGAGAAGTTTTTTCAGCCAGATATCTGCCCTGGATACTAGGGGAAGCCAGAGTTAGCCCTGTAACCCTTCCCAGAAGGCATCTGTTCCTGTCTCAGCAAGCTCCTTACTGACACATCAGAGGAATTTAAAGAAGAAAATTGTTACTTTTGCACACAAGCAAAGCATTAGTAAGCTTTCTTATCTTATTGACTAGGAGCCATAGTCAAATAAAGCTGCTATCCAAGATGGCTGAAATCTCAATTGATGTATGATGAGCTGATTAAAATATTGCCAGACCTAGTACAAGGAAGCAGTGAGATTCTGAAACTGGCAGCTGACGGAGAATCCTATACCGCACTGTATTGCAACTACCAAGTAAAATCTATACAGTGGAGTCTATGGGTAGCTCCATAGATAACATTCTGGAATGTATTCAAAGATGGAACTGAAAATTAGTAAATAAAAGACAATATAGTGTATGGTGGAATGTTGTTACGGATGGAAATCCATCCGTTCAAAAATTTGTTATGCTGCACTAGCTACGCTGTTAGTTTGTTATGCTGCACTAGCTATGTAGCTAGTGCAGCATAACAATTTCAAAGGTGAGCATGCATGCACGATTGGGTGACCTGTGATCCTCTGGGAATTGCAGCCATGGTGAATGAAGTCCTGGAAAGTGAAAAAGAACACAAAACCACTCAAAAGTAAGGGACATAATTGTATGACTGACCATACACTATAAAGGTGTGTGGCCGCTCATACACTCCAAGGATATTTTTTTTTTTTACTCTCACGGTTTCCGTGTGGCAGACCTCTCAAGGCTGCACTCTCAAGGTCTCCAGTTACCACGGAAACCTCTTGAGTAAAAAATATCCTTGTTGTGAATGAGCAACCATACACAATCCTCTATATTGCCACCATTCAGAAACAGGTGCAGAAAAATTCTAAGAGTATTGACTTTACATCAGAAACACATCAAGGCAGTAGGAATCACAAACTAAGTGCTCACTAAAGATAATTATAACATAAATAGAGAGGAAGAAATGCTGGGATCCAAATCAGATATCGAAATTTAAGAATTGTCAGACTGCCAGTCAAACTTTATGTAGACTTTGATTCATTAAGAGACTTGGTAAAGATTTATTTGTTGCTGTCTATTGTATAACTTGCCACCAAACCACTTGCCCTTTCTTGTCAAAGTTTTCATGCCCCTAAAGGGCTTCAACTTATATGGAACACCAACTAGAAAAGAACAACATTAGGAGACCAAAGTCACCTTTTTTTCATTTCATTGGCACTTGAATCAGACTGAGATCTGATTCTTAAACTTTCCAGAATCAAAAGCCCTTTAGCACATAAAGGATACCATTTTAGCATTTATAAAGCTTCTCATTTCATCAAGATGTCCTGGAGACTGGTGCACCATTCCAGCTGCTAGCACCTACAAAAATAAGGATAATCCATAAAGGAAAATATATGTATTTATTCCCCCTTCTTTTTCACCTCTTGTCATAGGAATCATAGGAATGATACTGAGCCAAATGGACTTTTGTCCTATATGCTCGCCATCTAGTTATTAACTCTAATTTTATTTGTATATGCATCCCATCTAAGTTTAAAACTGAAGTTGTTATTAGCCACAATCTCTAATAGTAGCCTATTCCAATCATGTACAACTCTCTGGTTGAACCACCATGTACTACGTACTTTGTTTCTATGTGGTGCTGTTAGCTGCATAGGATGAGACCTAGTGTTGTATACACTTGAGTTTATTTCAAGACCGTAGGGTTGGGACCCCATCAGTCGATCTGCCTTGCACTCCTCCTTCTGAGATCCTCCCGATCCATGATCCTCGGTTCCCGATCCAACCGTGGACATCCTAGGAGGATCCTCAGTCATTGCCTCATGGGGCAGGGCCACCTTCAGCTCCTGGCACTTACCTTATTATCCAGTGCCCCCTGTTGGGCAGAGGTGGAGGGTGTCGAGAACCATTGGGCAGGGTCCAGTGCTGGAGGTGGGGGCAGGCAACGCCTTCCTCCCAGCCACCGGGTTTTTCCTTTTTCATGAACGTGAATGTGAAGTGCCCTGGGAGCCTGGACATGCAATGACATCCAGCATGGGCTGAGCACATTTGTGTGCCCTTCCATGGACATCTGCCATCACTGTAACCCAACCCATCATCAGCGTGATACCAGCTTGCGCCCCAGTCTCGCTGGGGTCCTCACCACCTTCCCTGGAGGAGGCTGTCCTCAGGACACTCAAGCCTCTCCTCCCCTGCCGACCCCGACATCCCGAGGCTTTCTCTCGATCCCGGGTTGCCAGACTGGTGCGAGGTGTGGTGTTCAGCACCTCAATCCTCAGTGCCACAAGGACAGGCTATAAAACATATATAATTTGAGAGACAGATCACTTAGCTGCCTTTCTTCATTCACAATACAAAAAGATTCAGATGGAGGGAGAGTCACCTCAGAACAAGAGATGTCTATGGTGGCACAAGCCATGGAGGGACTCAAACAATATAAGTAATAAATAAAAAATGTAAAAACTTAAGAACCTTTTCTTTTTTGTTTGTATGACTTCTTTCATTAGCTTTATAAACAAATTTTCTGAAGTCTTGCTGAAGAATTATTTTTTTGATAATGTTAAAGTGGTTGGGGAGAACTACGAGGTGGGGATGAGTGTCTAAATCATCTTTATTTAAACTAGGTATGAGTTTTTGAAGTTTATCTTCTATTATGTGTCTGCTTAGCATGGTATTGCAAACCAGCTTTTAATGGATAATGCTTTGTTTCTCCTCAAATGTCATGGACTTGCTTTTTCTGTTTTGTACAGATAATATTTAATTAACTGTACTTTTAGTAATCTGATTATAATTATTGGGTCATCCTTTTACCAAAGGAAAACCATGCCATAATTTGTCGTAATAAAGGAATGTTTATTATGGCAATCACGCACACGGTTTTCCCTCAGTCTGCCCATGCGCCCACCGCAGTAGCTGTCTACTGATCGCCTCCTGTTCCACAAGAGATGGAACTGCCACTAGAGACTCAGTGGTAAGTCACGATAAACAAAATAAAAAAAGTTTGCCTGCTAGCAAGAAAGAATCACAGAACAGATTTAAATAAATAAATAAATAAAACGTCCATAGACCACACTCGAACAAAGCGGACCACGGCCGCACAGGAGTCAGGGATGTTGTTTTATTTTATTTTATATAACTGCTGTGGCCAAAAGGAAGACCCAGCAATTATATAATAATAAATATGGGTGGTGTGTGGTAATTTAAGTTTGCATTATTACCGGGTTAGATGTTTTTATAAACCCCCGAGCTACACTCGGGTTTTATGTAGCATCTAACTTCTCAGGTGTGTGTAAACTTCTTCACACACACCACCTCATATTTCATTCTATTTGTTATTGTCTGTATAACAATTCTAAAAAATAACAAAGTATAAGGAGAAAAAACAAACTGAACACAACATCACAGGAAAGGGACCTAGGAATCATAGTTAGTGACTCTTTAGCAAACCAGTTAATGTAATGAGGCCTTCAGCAAGACTAACAAGATATCGGGTGCATCAGGAAAGGGTTCTACAGTAGAAGGCACCAGGCACTGTTACCACTGTATATGTTTCTGGTGAGGCCACACCTGGAGTGCTGCGCCCAGTTCTAGAACCCCACCAAAAAGGACAAGGACAGGCTAGAGAAGACACAATGTAGGATGACCAAGATGATTTAGGGTTAGGAAGGCAGATCCTATGAGGATCAGCTGAAGGTACTGAACATGTATTCACTGAAACCAGAAGAGAAGGGGAATATGAGTTCCTGAAAGGAATTACCAAAGTGGACTGTGAGGGAATATTTACCAGGAACCAAGCAGATAGGACAAGGTCATGAGTGGTGGTTAGTGGGTGGAAGGTTTAAAAAGAGTGTGAGGAAGTATTAGTTACTGAAACAGTGGTTGAGCCATGGAAAGGTCTCCCGCAGAGGTGGTGGGTGGCAACACCTATCTGCCTTCAGACACTGATGGGATAGAGTCAAGGAGATATTAACTACTCAGCAAGAAGTGGGGAGCAGAAATAGGAATACATAATGGGTTGTAGTGCAATAACACATTTATCTCCACTAGTGAGTGGTAAGACTTATAACTCATGAGTGGTGAAGTCATAGTTAGTTATAAAGGTCTTACCACTGTATGGAGATAAATGTGTCATTCTACTGCAGCCCATTATGTATTTGATATATATCACACCATTTGTGATGTTTTATTGATATTTTACCTCGTTATAGCTTAAAACTGCCTTTCTTTCCATTGTAAGTTCTCTATCTGGCCCATTGTTCTCTGTGTTCTGTTTCCAGATTCAAAGTGGAAATAATATGTTCTACATTAAATAAACTGTGTTCTAAGTGAAATAAATGGAGTTCTAAGTGGAAATAAATATTTATCCCAAAATAACATGATTTATTTAGCTAATTTATTCATCACTGGTGTGGTATATACATGTATAACAAAAGAAGGGGATAGTGTAAGCAAAGATTCCTAGAGACAACAGATACTTGGGCATGATATGGTAATATGGGCAGACTGGATAGACCATCAGTCTTTTTCTGCTGTCATCTTCTATGTTTCTATATACTTTATACTATACTGGAGACTAAGCTTAAGAATTGTATTGGGAAGCCCCAAGGATGGTGTTTAGGAGACCAAACAATTTAAGAGATATGCTAATGCACCATCTTCAGCCACAGGTTTCTATCTGTACTTGGCTTCCACCATTATCAGCACGCTGTTATGGATGAGACTGCTGCAAGTATTGTGAAGTTATTGAGGAAACTGGAGGTTTCCTTTATCCTAGGACTGGGACAAATATGAACTTATAGTACTTACGAACATATGAACATATGAAAATGCCAGCAGAAACAGGCCTCACGGTCTATTGAGTCTGCTCAATTGTGCAGCTAGCCCCTCAACTTGCAGCTGCCCACCCACCCTCCCTCCTCCCAAATACCCCCTCACTCTCTCCCATCCCTCTTAAAACTGTCTACCATGTTACAGGCTACCACCTCCTCTGGCCGAGTATGCCACTTATCCACCACCCTCTAAGTGAAATAATGTCTCCTGACTTCCCTTCTGAATCTTCCCCTTCAATCTCATCTTGTGCCCTCGTGACTTCCTTCTAGTGTGGAAATCCCTTCTTTACCAGCCTTGTTAATCCCTGTTAAATATTTAAAGGTTTCGATCACGCCCTCCTCTCTCCAAGGAATACATGTTCAGCTCACCCAGCCTCTCCTCATAGGAGTATCCCCTAATCCCTGGATCATCTTTGTTGCCCTCTGCTGTACACCTTCCAACAATCTGATGTCCTTCTTCAGGAATGGGTGCCAGTACTGCACGCAGTATTCCAGGTGCTGCCTGACCAGCGACCTGTAGAGGGGCAGGATCACCTCTCTATTTCTGGAGGAGAATCCTCACTGTACACCCCAGCATCCTATTGGCTTTTGCTGCCACCTTCCTGCACTGAGCTGAGTTGTTCAAACTCCCGATATAAGTACCCCTAGATATTTTTCCACCTCGGTGCATTCTAGCTGTACACCCCAGCTGATAGCTCCCCGGTTGTTAGCACTGAAATGCAAGACCTTGCACTTTTGGCATTAAACCCCATATGCCATGCATCTGACCACTCACATAGTTAGGACAGGTCCTCCTGTAGCCCCTCCACCCTTCAATGTCATCAACCCTGGCACCCATCTCTGTATCATCTGCAAAGAGATTGATCTTACCCGGACCCTATGGGAGATGTCAGCTATGAGTATCCTGAACAACACCAGTCCCAGTGTTGATCCCTGTGGCACTCTGCTGTCACATCCTCGTGATGAGAGCACCCCACCACTACCCTTGCTGCCTTCCCTTAAGCCAATTGGTGATCCAGCTTACTGTCTTTCTTCCCACCCCTATATATTCCAGCTTCCACCAGTCTCCCATATGGCATGGAATCAAAGGCCTTGCTGAAGTCCAAATACAGGACATTCACCACATGGCCTTTGTCCAGTTCCTTTGTCACACAGTTGTAATACTAAATCAGATTTGTCTGGCAGGATCTACCGAGACAAACCCATGCTGCTGACCATCCTGGAGACCATTGATCTCCAAAAGGTCACCAGCCTCTCTTTTAGGATCATCTCCATGAGTTTCCACAATTGATGTGAGTCTTACTAGTCTATAGTTCCCTGGTTCATCCTTAGTTCCACTTTTATGAATGGGTACCACATGGGCCATCCTCCAGTCCTGAGGCATTTATCCGTGTCCAAGGATGTATCTAACAGGTCAGGCCAGCAGTCCCAGCAGGACCTTCCTGCCAGTTCCTAAGTACCTTAGGGTGAATGCTGTCTGGACCCGGTGCCTTATCACCCCTCAGAGCCCTTAATCCCTTCAGCACCCTATCCTCTATAATCCCTATATCAGTCACCTCCTCCCCTGCCCACTTCTCCTCTCCCAGGTGGTATCTGCCCCTTTCTGCCTTATGAACACAGAGCAGAAGTACTCATTCAGTGCCTCTGCATGGTCCTCCCTTCTTCACCCAGCCCCACCTTTCCTAATCCTCACCATCTGAACTTTGTTTTTCCGTCTTTCACTGATGTACCTGAAGAAGTCCTTTCCTCCATCTTTTATGCCCTGTGCAAGTCTCAGGTCCCTGGAAGCCCTGACTGCTCTAATCAGCCTGGTAACCTCCTTGGACTTCTTCACATGTACCTCCCTGTTATCTCCTCCCCATCTTTTGGGTCTCTGAAATGCCTTTTTCTTTGGCCCTCTCCCTTCCATGACCTCTGTATCAGCCAGCTGTTTTGTTTTGTCCATCCCTTCTTACTCCTTGTTCTTGTACATGTCCCAGTCACCTCCACCAGCCTATTCTAATAATATCACATTTTTGCTAGCATCCATGTGCTTGAATTTCCACAGATACCTGCCCAAAATGTCCTCCATCCCTTTAAAGTCTGCCTCCTTAAAATCAATCACTTTGGTACCCATACATACTGCTTCCTGCCCATGCTGAATGTGAACCATACCGTGGTGGTCACTCCCAGCCAGAGGATCTTCCACCTCCAGATCTTACAGCCTCCAAATTTGATAGAACCAGGTCCAGAGTCCTATCCAGTCTAGTTGGCTCACTTGCACATTTGGTGGTTGGGGTGCTCCACTCCACCCCCAGTAGGTTGAAGTCCCCACCACCACAGTGTTCCCTTTCTACAGACCCTTCTGATTTGTTCAGCTAGCTCCCTATCCAGATTCTCCCCTTGGCTGGTGGCCTGTACACCACTCCCATCCTCAATGTCCTACATTTTGAGTCTTGAAGCTCCATCCATAGGACCTCTGCTCTGCATTCCTCCCCTCCTCCCGTATGCAACTTCATTTCATCAGCCGTGACAACTCTCATGCTGTCTACTTGGTACTTGTACATGTGGAAGGACTAGGAGGAAATTCAAAGAAAGGGTGGAGGGACATACGTGCCATCCATTGAAATAATAGGAGTCATGCACTGGTCAAACAAGTGGAGGATGCAAATGTTGGCACCGAACATATTCTGATGTTTATAGCCATTGAAAAGGCAGATCTGGCTTCAAGAGGGGACTATTTGGAAAAACTGTTGGTCAGCAAAGAGGCAATTTAGATTTATTGTTATTGGGAACCCTCTCATGGCCTGGATTAAATAACCAAATTGAAACTACTGCTTTTTTCGGCTTTTCTTCCCTTATTCTTCTGCCCTTCCTCCTCCAGCATTTTTCTCCCTTTTACCTTCATTGATCAAATTCTCTTTCTCCTCTTCCCATTAGCATTTTCTTCCTCCCTCCTCTCCCTCCTTCCCACACCCCCAGCCACCAACACTTACCCTCCCTCCCATTTTCTCCCCCATTACCTTGTTTTGCTCTTTATATGGCTAATTTACTAAAGTATGCAGACATTTTATAGAGATTTTGTTTTACCCAAAATGCCAAGACAGTTTTGCCTACTATCTACATTATTGTATGCTTTCTAAGAGGATTATACTTTATGTGTGGTATTTTCTTATGTGTAAAAAAAGTATGATCCTCTTCCCCTGTGCAAGTACCTGTTATCTATATGTAACCCCATGAGGTACAGCTTACTAGTTCAGTCTCCTGGTGTTTTGTCCTGCCAGCCCTGGATCCATAGTGCCCAGAAATAATTTTGCCAACCTGGTGAGCCTGTTTTTGCTCTGTGGTATGAGGGGGCTTGTACATACTTGATGCTCTGCCCTAGTGGCACAGTGCAGTTGCACTATGAATGCATCCTAGCTCCCACTATTTTTGCTCTTGTTGGCTAACAGGGCTTGTTTCTAGTGTGTTCTGACCCTGGGTTCCTGAAACATGTAGGGGCTCAGACACACCTAACTGGAATTAGCTCATAGTATAATAAATATATGAATGGGTAAACTGTAAATATGTGTATTGTTGTTGTAAATGCTGAAGACAGCCTTGGAATGTTTCTGCCTGCTGCAGTGGGACTTAGTGCTTCAAGCGCTAGCTATAGGCAGACTACAACTTTATCAGTGCCTATTCCACACTCGGATTATAGTACACAGTTGCAGGAATTGACTGAGGGACTTTTGTGTGTCAAAACATTTATTGGTCATTGCAGCAAGATTGCGAAGTTTGAACTTTTACAAACTGTTTACATGGACACCACTGCTGGTGACTCCTGGATCCTTCACTGCCCAATCAGTGATCGAGGAGCGCAGCGACAGCCAGAGGCTGTGGCTCCTGGGTAGGGGGGTGTGAATGCTATCCTTGGCACCTTTATTTATATCCAGTCAGTTACAAAAGAAAACTGAATGCATATTAATTTTTTGTAATGGACAGCTGAACTGTTCAATCGGGAGTGATGCTTTCCCTGAGGTGGTTGGAGAGAAGGCTGCTCATGGCAGGTCATGGCTGGTACCCCTGAAGAAAGAAGGAGTTGTGAGTGAGCGATAGAGACTTTTGCAAAGTCGGCCCATGGCTTCTGTTAGCAACAGCAAAGAGACTTGGCGAAGTTTCTAAATTCTGGGAGAGCCAGATTCCCAGTTCCAGCTCAGAGAAGGCACTATGGCACTCTGCAGAATAGCCTCTAGCCATTTCAGGGTTGAGCAGTGTATCCAGAACTTACAGTGGTTCCAGAGACAGAGAGCTGCATTGCACAGAGCCCATTTGGTTTCTACAGCCTGGATAGCTAGAAATTATTAAAGATTACTGCTGAGTGTGAAGTCTTGCCTAGAGACTGTATAGCATTGTTTATCTGAAGTGCACCAAACCTGCCATGAAGCTGCGACAGCCACCACACAGAAAGTGAAAGGTTGCGTGAACCCATGACTGAGAAGAAGCTCTCGCCATCTAGGATGGTCTGGGGAGTCAGTCCAGTGTTGCCAGTGCTAGGTGGTGCTGAACATTTGCCCCTGAGAACTAGAAGCCTTGACATGTGGGGTAAGTGTGTGCCCTGGTCCCGAGACTAGCCTAATCCAGCATCTACAAAAGGACAGGTGGTTGGAAGAGCCTGCAACCACCTGAAGGGGACCAGCTGCCAGACATGGCAATCAGTAACTACAACTGCCAGTTATGCCATTCAAGGCCCCTGCAACAACAGGGACAACCGCCATCCACTGCTTCTGCTCAGACCCTGTGCTGTGAAGTCCAAAACCATGAGTAAGCACAGGGCCAGCCCTGAGCTGGGAATGCAATAGTTTCTAAAAAGTATTTGTTTAAAGTTAGAGTACCCAATGTCAGCCAACTCGTGGCAGCGATCAGGTCTGCACCTTAATCTGGGTACCCAGACAAACTCTTAAGGGACAGTGGTACCAGTGAGGAGGAGAGCTATTTGAATTCTGTTGCTGTGGGGTGGGCACATATATTGATGTGTTTTAGCAGTTTCAAATTACAAAATTTCAAGCAACTGCTCTAAATTTGCATCTCCATCCCCTTCCCTAAAATAAATCAGTTGTTGTTACTACATAATTTTGTCCGTGAGCATATTATTAGCAATAGCGACTAACTGCATGCTGCATAGAGTGTTAAGTTGGTATATGGTATTCTGTGCAGGGGTTACTGGAGGGGAGGTGGGTAGGTACAGCATCCCATTGGGTTGTACCCTACAAACAACTGGCCCACTATATTCACACTGGGTGGAGGCACTGTGCAATTATTTATTTTCTATTTGGGAAAAAACAATCACCATCAGAACAGAGCTCAGGCCCCTCAGCCTGGTTGGACTCCAACAGGCAGGGGTAGCAGCCCACTGTTGCATGGCACCTGGGTTACATATTAATTTGGAGTTGAACAGTACTGAATCCATGGGACACTGGGTTCAAGTTGCCAGAATATCATTGTCAGACGATAGGATTCAGACTGAGATATAGAGATTCATGTATGTATGGAATTGTAATTATTCTGAATTGGTGTATCATTGATAAAACTACTAGTAATTTATTTTTTATAACATAGTATCAGCCTTGTGGCAAAATGTTTTCTCTGAATATGTTATATCTTAGTGAGTGATTATAACTCATTGATGTGATCAATCTATTGCTTGAATATTTGTTTTGTGTGTTTCTGCAGCTCACACTTACAAAGTTTTAGATTTATATTCATTCCATATGCACTTTCTTTCACAGATTAGAATGGAGGTGGTACCTTGTAATGTTTTATTTTTATGCAGTGCTAATTTAAATCTAAAGCTATACATAATTATAGTGTATGGGAGAGCCTTATTGTATGCCATTTTTATCAAATACAGGCCTGTTGTACCATCGCTGTGACATCAGGATGCTGTTGTGCCATCCTGAGTGTGCCACCATGATGGTACAGCAGGATGGAATGTCACCACGCGCACAGGATCTACAATCATTCATTCTGCTCAGACCACATTTCAAAATCATCAAGCAGTTGTCTGTGAGCTACAATAAATGATTATGATGTCAGGAATATTTTCAGGGTACAGACCATAAAACATTTTCTCCATTTGCCACCCCCAATTCTGGCAGGTACCACAAGCTCACTGTAAGCTGCTCTGGTTCCCTCCTCGCACTAAACAGAAACCATTTCAGCTCACCAGTTTGACCCTGTCTGACATCTGGGGACTTCAATGCCTGGGTCGACGATGAACTGTTGCATTTTGCAAAATCTCCTCCAGCTGATGATGACGCTGGGCCTCACACAGGTAGTTACCTCCTCGACCCATGTAGGGGGTCACTGTTGGATCTGATCTTTCTTCTGGGTATGGAGATAGCTGGGGTGAACCAGTCAGCTGGTCTGACCATTACACCATAAGGTTCAGTTTCAGGGCCCCCAAATGGGTCTGCCACTGTGAAACTGGTTCAGTACTGCCCTTTAAGGAGTTACCCCAGTGACCTATCGGCTGTGCTGGACCTATCGGGTTTGGGTGAATGCATGAGTCCAGGTGATCTCATATCAGCTTATAATACGGGTTGTAGGAGATGCCCTGGACAAGATTGCTCCTGCTCGTGTTCGGTCTCTTACCTTCACCAAAGGAACCCTTGGTTTGATGGTTCCTTGAAGGAGTTGAGGTGAGTTGGCTGAAGGACAGAGGGAGCCTGGTGAAAGTCTGTCCTTGATGCTGACAGGCTTAGGTTGATGGCACATTATGATGGCTGTCAATCAGAAATCACCCTTAAGAAGGCAGAATTTCTGTCCAGGGAGATGTCTGCTGCGTGGAATCAACTGGCTCAACTTTTCTGGACTGTTGACAGATTGCACAATCCAATCTGTCTCCAGCCCAGAGAAGCTTTTCTCAGCTGAAATGCATGGAGTTTGCTCAATTCTTCACAGATAAAGTTGCCAGCATCAGGTCTGGCATCGGCCCAGCCTCTTCTGTGAGGGATTGTAGAGATCAACAGGAGGTGGCATGCACTCGGCCTGTCTGGTCAGATTTTCACCAGCAAGAATTCACGGACATTTTGAAGATCGCCCAAACACTGCGCCCAACCAGTTATAGTTTGGATCCAGGCCCTACACCCCTTGTAGTGGGTTGTGTAGATGTTATCTGCCCAATCCTTGTGGCAATTTTCTGGAAGTCCTTGGAGGGAGGGTCTTTCCAGATCCCTCAAGGAGGCAGTCATTCAATCATTCCTTAAGAAATCCTCCTTGGATTCAGACTGTCTAGCTAACTACCGGCCTATCTCTAACCTGCCATTTATAAGGTTATTGAAAAGGTAGTTGCGCTGCAATTGGATGATCACCTTATAACTCACAATGTCTATGATACTCTCCAGTCTGGTTTTAGAAAGAGGCATAGCACGGAAACTAAACTTGTCCATGTATTGAATGACCTCCTAATGGCAAGAGATTGAAAGACACATACCATTCTGGTCCTTCTTGATCTCTGCTGCATTTGACACTGTAGAACATGGTGTGCTGTTGGAGTATCTGTGTTTCTTTGTGGGCTGTCTGGTACAGTCCTCAAATGGTTTCATTCATTCCTTGCAAGCAGGTGTCAGAGAGTTGTCACCAAAATTTATTCCTTTGGCACTCACTTCCTCCCTCATGGGTGCTGCAGGGCTCCATTCTGCCTCTCCCCCCGTTGTTTGCAGTGTATATGCTGCCACTGGGAGATATCATCAGGTGATACAGTTTGAATTTTCACTGCTATGCAGATGATACTCAGCTGTATATGCCTTTTCTGCTGGGACAGGATGATGCACTCTCTGTGCTAAATAACTGCCTCACGAAATCAGAACTTGGATGACTACCAGTTAGCTGAGACTGAATCCAGATAAGACTGAACTGTTGGTCGTGGATCCTGGTCATCCAGGGGTGGGTTTGGGGCTGGTCAGCCTTCAGGTCTATCGATTGATGGCATACCACCACTACCTCAGACCAGGGCGTTATTTTGATGATGGTCTGACACTAAAATCTCAGGTGTCAGCTGTCATCAAATCCTCTTTACTATCTGAGGAATATCACCCAGATGAAACATGTGGTTCCTCCGGATGATCTTCCAACAGTGGTCCATGGCTTTGTCACTACCTGCCTTGATTACTGCAATTCCTCTACCTAGGGCTACCAGGGTTGATATCCGTTGCTTGCAGCTGATGCAGAACATGGTGGTCGGGCTTCTGACTGGGCCTCTAGGTCCAGTCATATACGCCTGTGCTCCACGGGCTGCACTGGCTGCCTGTTCAGTGGCAGATCACCTTTAAGGTTGGCTTGCTGACCTTTAAAGCCCTACATGATCAGGGATCCGGTTACCTGCAAGACCCCTACTGCCCTCCCATTCTCTCGATCCGGCTGGCTGACGCGGATTGCTAAAGATTCCAGGGTGTGACTAAAGACATCTGGTGTCCATGCTTTTCTTTTTCAGCTCTGACCCTGTGGAATTCTCTACCTAGTCAGTTAAGAGAATGCCTGACCGTCGAGAGCTTTAAAACTGAGTTAAAACATATTTATTTAGCTTAGCCTTCCTAACTATGGTTAAGTTGTTATTTATTGTCCTTGTCTTAATTTATATTTATATTTATGGTATCTGATTTTATGTACAGTGCCTTGGCTTGGAAAGGTGCTATAAAATAAAGTTTGACTTGACTTGACCTGTGTTATATGACCCAACTGCATTAGTGGCCCGTGATCGTAGTCTTAAATGTTGGTCTTTTTTTTGTTTTTTTCTATTTGAGCAGATTAAAATAGCTGTGCTCATTGTAAAACATCAGCAAACAAAATGCTACCACTTTTCCCTGACCTTCTCAGCTCGTGATTCTTTTAAGGTAAGGAGTAACAGCGTATGGGTGGCAGAGAGCACACAATCTAGAGATGTGTTTGTTTGTTTTTTCTTTCACAGCTGTTTCTCATTTTAACTGGTACTGTGTTTTGCATCATACACTACAAAGATAATGTATGGGCAACAGATAGCAACCCACTGAGTACACTTCTCGAGGTTACCAAGACAACCATAGACCTCTCAAGCTCTGCTCTGGGGTCTATCAGATTGTCATGGCAACCTCTTGAAGTGTACACAGTGGTTGTTAACTGTTGCCCATACATTATCTCTATGTTTGCTATTTAAACAATAGCTGGATGGGCCACATCTACCTTGCCAAAGTGCCACTAGTGGAGGGCACGTAAACATTGAGCTCCATTGTTCGGTGCTATACCACCACACCTTGTTGTTCTGCACAGAAATAAAAACTTTCCACTACAAGTAAAATTATAAGTATATGTACATAGCTCTTTCTTTCTTTGAGGGATACAAGTGCTGTTTCTTGTTTTAATTTTTATTCGTTTTTTTTAAACCAAGACAGCTAAAATTAACAAAACTATTATCAGTCATTCAACTGTATACATAGTCCTAAGGAGTGTTGCACATTATTTATTTAAAATTTGTAACTGGGAAAGGTACACTGAGCCAGGGCTAGTTTCCAGGTGTGACCCGAGAAAGGAGAAGAGGAGAATTTATAAATATGGTTACTATAACCACCTAGCAATATTGGCCAATTTAGCAACACTGGTGAGCCATGTACAGTAGGTGTCACATGACTTTCCTGTGCTCTCACTAAATGTATTGCAACTGTGTAGAGAAGAGACAAGGGTCACCAGACCAATAGCCCATGGGGTTTCCTAAAGCACAGCAACCTGATGAAGCCCTCTAGCAGAGTTTTGTGACACTGCTGCCTGTGAAACTTTTACACACAGGCATGGTGGGGAACGTGTTGCACTGCAAAAGGGTGGGGAGAGCTGGTGAAGGATAAAGATTAAAGAGGCAAGTGGCAGTCAACCCCACTATGAGGGATATGGAGCTATGGAGAGAGGTTAACTGGATGCTAAGGAGTGCTAGGGAATTGGGGGGTGGGTTGAAGACTACCATACCACCAGGATTTTACAGAGGCAACGGATAATTCCTAGGACCTATGGGCCAGAAGCTGGCCTGCAGGTACACAGGAAGTAGGAATTCTAGCAGCACAACCATTCCCCACTGAACATGGCACAATACCATACAACAGGTACTATGCCACTTTATGATGGAATTTGTGCCCACAAAAATATGCTGACCAATTTGCATTATGATCTCAAGTAGTCTGATGGAAAACTCCTCCCCTTGACTAAGAACTTTATGTATAACGTAAAACGATGGCAATTCAATAGGCATCTCTTTGCCCCCTCACATTTTGTACCACTGCGTTTGTGAACATCAGTGAGGTCATATATCTGTTAAGCAGTGTTTTCTATATTGTGCAATGCATTTGCTTTAATCCTGCTCTTCACAGTAAAAGAGACCTGGCACATGTGAACTGCACTGCCCTGATGTGAGATTTATGTGCAATAATTTGTAAACATATTTTAGCAAAGATGGAAGCATGGCAGAGAACATAAACAAGTCAGAGAGCAACTGACATACAGTACTTTATTTCTTAGTAAGAAATTCACAATTAAAACATTCCAAGCTTTCATAAATGCCCCTGCTCTGTGGTGCTCCTCAGGGCTTGATCCTCTCATCTTTGTTATTTGCAGTGTACATGCTGCCTCTGGGAGAGATCATCAGATGCTGCAGTTTGGTTTCACTGCTATGCAGGTGACAACCAGCTGTACTTTGCCATTTGCACCTGGGGCACCTGGCACAGTTCATGTACTGAATTTTTACCTGGTCAAAATCCAGGACTGGATGTCCTCCAGCTGGCTTAGACTAAACCTGGACAAGATGGATGGGTGTGGGGCTGCAGCAGAATTGACTGGCTTTGTGCTGGGTTCCTCCAGTCTTGTGGTATTTGATGAGGTTAAGAATCTGGGTGTCATTCTGGATAAAAGACTGACACTTGAGGCTCAGGTGTCATCCATAGTCCAGAGTGTATTTAACCATCTTAGAAACATCTCCTGGATTAAAGCGGTGATCCCACCAGATAACCTACCCTCACTGGTATGCTTTTGTGACTTCCAGACTCGACTACTGTAACACTCTGTATCTTGGGATTCAGAAAGCATCCTACTATGCCTACAGCTAGAACACAGCGATCAGGTTACTGACAGGCTCACTGAGGTCTTGCCATGGGACCTGGTCCTGCATGACCTATACTGGCTGCCAGTGAAGTGGAGAATCGCTTTCAAGATTGGTTTACTGACCTATGAAGCCCTATGTGGACTGGTCTCAGATTATCTGAGTGAACTACTATCTCTACCACTTCTCCCACCCTCTGCTCCTCCAAAGTGGGCCTCCTTACAGTTCCCAGGGCCAACCTTCACGATATCTAGGGATCACACTTTTGAACTCACTGGCCCCACCCCCTGGAACTCGCTTCCCAGATTCTTGAGGAGGCCCCTCAGTGAAGGCCCTTAAAGGGGCATCAAGACTTACTTATTTAATGAGACCTTTAATATTATCTAATTCCCCACTGGCTGTTTTTAGCAAATAAAGCTGCATTTGCTATATTTATTTTATTTATTGCAAAATTGAAGTTTTACTTGTCTGTTGTGTTATTATTTTTGGTGTTTTAAAATGTACAGCACTCAGAGCCCTCGGGATTGGGCATTCAACAATAAATCTACTACTCTACTACTACTACTAGATAATGCTGGAACCGGAGTATCACACAGGTAAATGCATTTGGAAGACATGAAGAATCCTTCACAGTGTAAAAGGCAAGTCCAGACTTTCTGCCCTTGTTAAACTACCCTGCTGCTTTAAGGAAATCCTGTACCAGCCTGTCAATGAAGCAGCTGGGCTACTGCTCACAGTACCAGGTTCGGGAATGATCCTGGATCATTGGGATTTGGCTGGAGGGAAAAGGACAGAGCATCCCAGAGGATGCTATCCTTCTCCAGTGAGGAGGGTGTACAATGCCACGACAGCAGTGCCACCTGGTTACTCATAGGTGGAGCTGCTGGTCAGCAGGCCTTAGGGGGTGGAGACACTTTCTGATGCCATAAAGCAATGTGATCTGTTTCACACTCATGCTTGCACATCAGAACTGCTGGTGTCTCAAGAGATGGGCAGGAGAGCCAGAAAATGGCCCTGGCAACAAAAAGACAATGGACACTGATCTATCAGGGCCCTCTCTGCCAACACTATACCTCATAACTATGAATTGTTTTGGAGGAACATTTCTGTACTCTAATCCTGCCTTAGGGGAGGGTAAACCAAGGATCCCTGGAGAGCCAGCAATGACAGGTACTCAGGTAAGGGAGTCAGGGGCTTCCTGTGGAGCTGGGTGTGAAGGACTGGAAGGAGAGACAAAATACAAATAAAAATAAACACAGGCCAGTGCCAAATGTTCACATGCTTGTATTTGCTGAGTTGTTGATCATAGGCCATAGACAGTGCAGCAGTTAAAATTAACAAATTAATAACCTGAGTTATAACAGAGAAATTGTCACAATTGGGAAATGAAGAAGTTCATGTAACATTGTTGTTTCTTTAGATTGTGACCTTGAATGTTCAAGACACTGTACCATTTTATGTCCCCAGGATCTGAACATGATAGCTGTCATTTATCAAATGACACATGAAATATGAGTTTGCGGATGATGGCAAAAGACAGGTTTTGGAAGGATTTGAAAATGGCACCTGCTGTGCTCAAGAGATGGGGTAAAAGATAAGTGTGTTGAAAGTGTAAGATCAAAAGTAGTAACATTGTCTCGTTATGAGTAAACATTGAAAATGTCAACATTTGTTCATAACTTTGTTGTTTTGATATTTTGTAACCTAAAATTTCAACATCATCTTTTGTAATCCACCTTATGAATATGACAGGTGTCTACTATTAAATTCTGGCCAAAACTTCATTTTGTGGCATAAGTGCAAAAAGACATTTTGGGCAGGATTTGAAAAATTGCAGCTGTCACGTTCATGAGGTGGTGTAACAAAAGGACTATGTTAAAAATGGGGTCAAAATCTGCAAATGTAATAAAGTTATGAGTAAACATTAAATAATTTCAATGTTTCTTCATAACTTTGTAATTTTTAAAATCTAATACCAAATTTTCAACAGAGTCTTTTATGACCCTACTTGACAAACATGATAGTTGTCTTTACGAAATCCTGGCCAAAACAGCATTTGGCAACATGAGTGTGAAAAGACATTTTGGCAGGATTTGAAAACCACACCTGTCACATTCATGAGGTAGAGTAACAAAGGGCTATGTTGAAATTCTGGGTCAAAATCTGCAAAAATAACAAAGTTATGAGTAAACACTGAAAATGTCAATGTTTTCATAACTTCATTATTTGTTGACATTTTGATTCCAGATTTTCAGCACAGTCTTTATATAACACCACCTTATGATCAAGATGGGGATTTTGTAAATCTCATCTAAAAGGAGATTTCACTGATTGACTGCAAAAACATGTTTCTGATGAAACTTGGAAAATTAGAACTGCTTTGTTCATAAAATGCAGTACAAAAAATATCTGGGGCAACAGTCTTACAAAATGACAAAGTCTTTTGAATATCTGTGGCAAAATGTCATACAATGATAAAGTTATGAGTAAAAGTTCAAAACACATTAAAACACTATTAATGGGATTTACCTTGCTTTCAGTCCATTTGTGTGGCACATCATAGAACAAAGGCTTTGCAGGTCAGAAGATGATTACTTGGCCTTTCTTAGATGCTTGAGAGGGTTAAGGTGCTGAGAGGGGGTCAGGGTAGGGGTGTGGGGTGTATGGGGACTAGAAGGCATTGATAGACCATTTTCTTCTTTTCAGGTTTAAAAAAAAAGAAAGAATGAGGGACATTGGTTTTTTGACAGGTTTCAACACTGGGAATTGGGCATCCCAATGTCAGGTGATGGTTTGGCAGCACCGGGTGGGCACCCAGTGCAGCATACAGTGGTAGGGGAGTGTGAGCCGGTACCAGTGGTTTGGCACCCTGGTGTCAGATTAAGAGATGGGGAAGGGAGGAGGGTGGAGGATACTGGCAGCAGGACTGAACACCTCTACTGACTTACAAACATTCTGTAGCTAAAGATCTGGATTGGATAACGGAATGGAAGAGTGAGCATTGTCTGTAGCCCATCCCAGAACTCTGTATTTTATACATTTCTAAAAGTCCATCTTTGACATTTGTTTGCTGGTTCTTCTGTCCTCTCTAGGCTAAGTACAGTCCCAGAGGACTATATTTAGCCCCAGAAGAGCAGCAGGACCAGAAAACATCTGATCAGAGCCTATAAAAGCTCTAAAATGTACTGTAGGCTATTGAATCTCTCACTGCTGCAGCCCTCCTCTGATGTCAGCTGCAGGGATTCTGGGATTTGTAGCTGCAGAAAATGTTAGCTTGCAAGTAAGCAGAATAAGTCAGATACATTCTACTATACTGCATTAAACAATAAGTAAAAAAAGTTTTGCACACAAAGTGCAAATTTGGCCAGTGTGGTATGGGGCTCTTAGTATTGACAGTTTGCCTTTAAGCAGTGGAATGTTTAATCTGCAATGGATTTCATCATATAGCTTTTTATAAAAATGTACTTTTGACATCCTTAGATTCATTGTCAGTGTATATAACATTGTCTTAGATTTTTTAAACAAGTTTTATAGCTAACTGTTAATTAATGACTCAATTCATTAGAGATGATCACTACGCAAACTTTTTTTAAATCTCTTCCAGTGAGGTTACCTGCTGTGTATACTAGATTCATACTGCGGATTAATTAGGATGGTGGTACCACATCTTTGAAGGTAAACATCATAGCACTGTACCAAGATATTTAATTTATTCATGGTAGGCATAGCACGAGAGATAACTTAAAACTTCAGAATCCCATATCTTAGTACAGGAATGAAAGAAGAAGAATGGATAGAGAGTGTTGATGTTTTGCCCTAAAAACATTATTGCTGAGAAACCTACACAGTAACTAACAAATACTGCTGCTTCAAATGCTACAGTTTGAAACAGACCAGTTGAGCAGCAAATAAACATCTGGCCAATGGTCATAAGCATCTTGGGAAGGAAAATGTTACATCATCAACAGAAAGTGTGGAAGGAACTGGTGGGAATGCCAATGAATTAAATAATGTTAGTGCATCATAGGAATCCTGGGGATGGGTGACAGAGCCTCTGGGAGCCCTAATATCACAGTAGATTGGTTAGCTAAAACACTCTAGCAATAGCACTGTGTGATCTTGAATGCATAGTCAGAAAACCTATTTAATAATAAACCAGAGGTAGTTGCATTGTCAACATTATTCTGCAGAAGTTATTTACATGCCAACAATGTGGTTATCTCTTATTTTATCTTGAATTTTCCATTTCACTTCAGTGGTACTGTTTAGATCTGGTATGCTATGTTAATATTCAATGTTTGGTTTAGGTATACCTTATGACATTAACATTTCTAACAGTGTATCACACCCTCACTCAAGTGAAGAATATGTATTATAAAAATATAGCTAGAAACATAAAATACGGACAGAAAAACACTATTAGTCTATCAGGTCTGCCCTATAGGCTATCATGTAATGTCCTGATTGAATCTTCCTCTCAGAGTCGTCCGGTCACTTACCACTGTCTTGTTCCTAATGACCTCCTTGATGGGGATCAGAAACACTGCAACATCCCCAATCCATATTTATTTATCCCCTGATCTCTTTCTGTACATATTTCTCTTTTATGTTCTCTGTCTCCTTATCTTTAAACCCAGCTCTGCATGTAGCCCCATATTTTTAAATGTTCCAACCAGTGACATCACTGTTTAACATCAGTCTGTGGTTCCTGATACGATGCTGATACTGCTACTGGCATGGGTTGCTGCATGGAGGAAAACAGAGCAGCTCCCCAATGTGTTTAGTCTGCTTTGAAGTAGTAGCCCATGCAAGTAGCAGCATTAGCATATGACCCTCAGACCAATTCTAACCAAAGATGTAATTGGTTGGAGCATTTATAATAGTGTGGTACAGGGCTACATACAGAGTTGGTTATACATTCAAGAGCCAGTACAGAGTAGTGGTTAAGAGCACTGAGCTGTAAACCTGGAGAACCGGGTTTGAATCCCACAGTCATCACTGAGGATATCATAGAAATGCTCCACGTAGCGGACGTGGGAGCACTTCACCCACCTCTAGTAGTCATGTTGAGCACTAGGATGTCATAAACAAAGGCACAGTAAAGCTAACAGGGGAGGCAAATGCTTTTTATAAAGACTTTTCAGGTAGTCTGCCAAGATAAACTTTAAACCTTGCAAAGGGCACTGAAAATGAAAAGTATTCTCTGTAAATTGCAATAGCCAAAATACCATATTTATAAAAGTACATGCTGAAGTGCAGAGTTGATCTTTACAATATTTTTGGGTTTCCTCATTTCCATGGTATCAGCTTTTCTGAGATGCTTTTGGTTGTTAGTTGTTTTAGTTAAATCAATTATTTAATTCTGTTTTTGCACAGCCACAGAGTCGGCAAAGGTATTTCCACTCTACTATGTACTACAATAAATTTCTGCTTCCAGGGCATTCTATGAGAGCATTTCTATTTCTTCTCAGCATTTATGGTACTTTACAGCAGAACTGACATCATGGGCTTGATATTCAAATATGGCAAAGCTGAGTGCAATGTTTTATGCTGCGCCTGCCCATTGCCCAGGACCTCGAGAATGCTGTATCCAGTTGGACAGCACCCCAGTGCTATGTGACTGACTATTGGGCCATGTTAACGCAATTCAGTTCAATTCAATTAAATTTTATTTTTAACCAGAAAATACACCATTGAGATATTATTTGCAACGTGGTCCTGGGGACACACATAGTATACATAAAAGGAAAACACTACAGATTTATACAATAATTCACACAATACAGTGGGTAATACATAACAAGGTACAGTGAGATTACTCAGATTTTACATACCTACATCAGTGGAAGCAGCTAACTGCATAATATGATTAGAATGGAAGGAGGTAAGGGAAAGGTAGAGCATGCAGCTAAGTCAAATTGCACTGCTCTGACATGGATCCCAACATTGCAGGGAATAGCACCCCAGACCCATTAGCACCAGTAGCTCCCGGCACCATACTCAGAAGTCCCCATGCAAATGAGCCCATTGGACATGCAAGGCACAAAGGGTCATCTGCATGCCTATTAATGAGCACACCTGCATGGGAAGCAGTGGCAGGTTTGCACCCCTACACTCCAGTTCCATCCCTAATCTGAGCTCCCTCCCTGTAACAAAATATGTTCATGCTGTCCAGGGGTCCTCCCACCCTCTGATCACTGTTCCATAGTGTCAAAAATATACTGTGGTGGTCCATGGTCCCTCATCCTCCGATCACTGTCCTGTAGTAGCAAATAATGTGCCCTGGTGGTCCATGTTCCTCCTGCCTCGGTCACCAGCCCTGTTATGTGAATGAAACTTTCCTGGTGCCTAGAGGTCCCCACACCCTCCCATCACCAACCACATTGTGTGAATGACATTTCCCTAGTGTCTAGTGGTCCCCCACCCTCTTATCACCATCCCCATTATGTGAAGAACACTTCCCTGGTGCCTAGTGGTCCCTGCCCTTTTATTGCCTGCCCTATTGTGAACAACACTTTCCTGGTGCCTAGTGGTCCTTCCACCCTTTGATTGCTGGCCTCATGTGAATACTGTAATTCACTAGTGTCCAGTGGTGCCTCCCACCTTCCAAGAGGGTGACTGGAACCACTGGACACCAGGAATGTACAGTATTCACATGGGGCCAGCAATCATAGGGTGGGAGGGAACACTAGGCACTAGGAAAGTGTCATTCATGTAGCAGGGCTGGCAAGGAGGGTGAGGGTCTACTAGGCACCAGGGAAGTGTGACTCATATAACAGGGCTGGTGATCGGGGGGAACAGGACCATTAGGCACCAGTGAAGTGTTGTTCACATAATGGGGCTGGTAATTACTAAAAATACCACCAACAGCTTAATCTGGTTCAAGGTCAGTTGGCATTCATCTGTATACTCCTCCCGGGTCGTGCCTGGAAAATAGGCAGGATTTGTCTAGTGCACTTACTCGGTGAACAAAAGCTAAATAAATAAATAATTGGAGGGCGAGGGACCCTAGGCACCAGGAAAGTGTCATTTGCATAACAGGGCTAGTAAACAGTGGGCACAGGTAAAGCGGACCACCAGGAACATTATTTGCAACTACAGGATGACAATCAGAGGACAGAGGGACTTCAGACCACCAGGGCATATTATTTCACACTAAAGATGGCAATCAGTGGATGGGGAGGACCGCTGAACACCATAGACATATTTTTATTATGGGGATGGGTGCTCGGATTGGAGGTGGGACTGGTCACAGGGTGCAAACTGCTGCTGCTTCAAAGAGGTGTGCCCATAATTGGCATACAAATGGCCCCTTGCATCTTGCATGCCCAATGGGCTCATTTGCATGTGGACTCTGACTATCATGCTGGAGCTAGCAGGTATCGGGGTGGGGGAGCTATTCCCTACACTGCCAGGATCCATATTGGGCCAGTGCTATTTGACTTAGTGCTGCACTGACATGTCCCTATATTCAGTCAGAAAGCAAAAGATACAACAAGTGGGAATATGGTATTATTTACAGGCCAGGGATCGAGATCAGGGGTGGGACCACTGGTCACCAAGGAGTATGCTTTTTATTATGGTGCCAGGGATTGAAAACAGGTGGGATCACTGGCCATCAGGAGTATGCCATTGTTTATGCGGCTGGGGATCATAGACGGGGAACTATTGGGTGCCAGGGAATTACTGTACTCACACGGTGCTGGTGATTGGAGGTTGGAGGCTATTAGGCACCTGGGAAGTGTTTTTCACATAATGGGCTGGCAATCGGAAGGTGAGGGACCTCTAGGTATCAGGACAGTTATGTTCACATAATAGAGCTAGTGAATGAGGGTGGGGGGACCATGGACCATAAGGGCATATTATCTGCAACTAGGACAACAATTGGAGAACATAGGTACCATGGACCATCAGGGCATATTATTTGCAACTATAGGATGGCGATTGGAGGATAGGGAGAACCAAGGACCACAGAGCATATTATCTGACACTACAGGATAACAATCAGAGAACAAGGGTTCACTAGCCACCAAGGAAATATAAACAACCTAGGGGTGGCAATCAGAGGGCAGGGGGACTGCTAAGTACCAGGGTATTTTACACAATCTACAGGCCAACAACTAGAGTGTTGGAGGGACTGCTAGGCACCAGGAACTTTCTGAACTATACAGAACTGTGAACAGAGACTAGGGGGATCACTAGGCAGCAGGGAATTTGTTTATCATGACAGGGCTGTCGATCGTAGGATGGGGACCATGGACCATCTGGGGCAGATGTGCTCCCCACCTGCCAACTTGGTTGTTGACTGCAGTAGCTCCAGTGGCAACAGGGTTGCCTGGAGTAAGTTGGGCTTTTGATCTGCAGTATTTGCACTATGCAGAGTGGCCTGTGCTAACCTCTTGTACTGTGCAAATGCATTGAATATCACACTGCACCAGTATTCCTGTCCCCACCCTTCCCTTTGCCCACCTGCATGCATTATGTTTTGTGTATACACTAACCCTTTTAGCATTCACAGCTACCCCTTTAGAATACTGCACTGCAGCGCAAACCCTGGGCAAACAGGGCGCAAACACTCTGCCCACCAGGCAAAGTTTTAAATATCAGCCCCATATGTCCAAAAACATAAAATGGACAGCAGTAAACAATCATGAGGGAGAATAAATGGCTGTCTCAGTAAGCATATCCTGTGGCAGAAGTAAAATAATAAAAATTATTTGATTTTAGGATCTGAACCTGGGTCTTCTGGCTTCAACATTTTCTATCTATCTATCTATCTATCTATCTATCTATCTATCTATCTATCTATATCTATCTATCTACCTACCTATCACTTTTATTGTGGCCTTATTTTTGTCTGACTCTCTATATCCGTTTGTCTGTCAGTCCATCCATCTGCCCATGCTTCCATCTGTATGTCTACCCAGCTGTCTGTCCATCCATCCATCCATCCATCCATTTATCTGAATCAATTTCCTTATCTCTCCTTCTCTTGTTTACAATCCCCACAAAGAATTTATTTAGCTCTGCATGTTGTATTTTATTTATTTACCATAAAATATATGTGGCTGAACAAACAGCCCAGTAACTGATCCACTTGCTTTACTAATGACTTGGGATCATATCCTGAGCCTGAACATCACTGTAGACCACAAGATTAAGAATCCCAGGAGATGATTACCATGTTAGGGTTAAGAAGGGGCTCTGTATCACACCATGATCACCCCAAGAAATTTCTAAGGTTGTGACATGGAGAGTTGGCCTCGGTTGCCATCCAGGGCAGTGGGGCTTATGTTAGTCAACCTTCCACAGTGTCATTACCACTTTGGAGCATTGGGTTTCAGATACATGTCAGGGCTGGAACCATGAAGCTATTCTACACCACCATGCTATGTACAGTCATACTAGCCTCCATGCCCTGCCATCTGTCATAAAAGCTTGTTCCTTTGGCTCCTGCCCAACAGGAAGGAGCTCTCCTAGTATTGCAAGGCCTGTTGGGGAATAAGTCCATGAAGCATCAGCAGTTATGTTGAGTCCCCTCTCATGCTCTGAACCACCAAGAAAAAGAAAGGTGAAAAAGCCAGGGGACATAACAGGAAAGTGAGTAAAGCAGGTTCATGAACAGTGGCACCACTGGGTGGCACCATCAGAATAGCACTCAGATGGCATGATTTCTTTGGTAAGCATCATGAGAGAGTACTGCACTAATGGGGACCAATGTCACTGGCATTAGGATAGAAAATTCTGGGTATGAGCAGAGCTGACAAATAATGAAGTCATTGTGTTTTCAAAGTTGCCTATGCAAAGTTGACTATGCATTTTAAAAAGGCTTGTGGTTTCATTTGCTAAGTATGGCCATTCGATCTGAGAGCTGCATATGGGATAACAACAAAAGAACAAATCCTGCCAAAACTTTGTTTTCCCAAAAACTAATGAGGAATCAATCTCAGACATCATACTCTGCATCTGTTATGCTCTGGCCTCTTTCCTGCAGCACTGAAATAAATAATGCATCATCATTTTTCAGCTCTCCATGTTGTTCTCAGTTTTGACAGGTGTAGAGACCCTGTTCTGTTGTTTCGCTAGTCATCCACAGAAGGGGTCCCAAAACACTTATTCAGTGCTGCAGAACTGTTTCCTTCAAACTGTTTTAAAAGGAAAGTTGTAGCATATACACAGCTGGGTAGCTCTCCAGCATTTGTGTTAACACTGCAAAAATAGCTAGTCAAGGCAATTTCTTAATGTAATGCCTAAAGGACAAAGGGAACTGCATCAAATTTCATCAAAGCACCAGATGGAAACTTTGGTTTGTATTCTAAAGGTGACAAAATTCTACCAGCTTCACTGCTTTTTAATTAGATCATTCAAAGTTATGCCAAAAACCAGCAAGGCCCCAAGAACATAAAATAAACAAATGGGTAGAACTGAGATAAATCTGTAAAGTCTTTGCCTTTATCACACAACAAGTCTTAATTGCTCATCGTGAAATGTAGCAAGGACAGGAGGTTAATTGAAAAAGCTCCTTGGGCTACAATAATAGCCAGAGATGTGTCCCAGCAGATCTAGATACAGCTGGACATTTTCCAGGGCATCCTACTCATTTCAATGGGGATTTCTTTGTTTTGTGGATATAGCTAATGATTTACTGGGACATATCTACGACTACGACTTGCTGTAGTTATCTACTGTAGTCTGCGAGGACCTGTTTACTAATCTTAAGATGTTATACAGAGCAGTCAAACATCTCAGATGCATACAGGACATGACTGCCACAGTATTTACTAAAGTGCTGGCGCAAATTATACTGTAACTCGGCACGCACCCACATTTAAATAGGGATGTACTGGAAGAAACTCCCAGAGACCAGGAGCAAAGGAGAGTGATTAACTTTGTGTGTGTTCTTTATTAGTTCATAATGCCTCGATCAGGAAAGGGAAACCTTTAGAGAGTGGATGGAAGCTAATATGATGACAATTCATAAGAAGGGAGATAGGAAGGAGGCAGGCAATTATAGACCGATAAGTCTGACCCCATCCTGGGGAAAGTAATGGAGGGATTGATATGTGACCTTATTATGGAACATATAGAAAGTAAAGGTCTATCTGGTATAACACAGCATGGATTCACCCCAGGGAGGTCTTGCCTTACGAATTTACTACAATTCTTTGAACCTGTCAGTGCTGCACTGGATGTAAGTTTACCAGTGGACATAATTTTTGGATTATTCGAAGGCCTTTGAGTCAGTTTCACATAACATTCTAATACAACAACTAGAGAAAATACAGCTTCACCCTGGTATAGTAAGATGGGTAAATAGCTGGTTGCATAATAGGCAACAAAGAATGTGAATCAGGGGGTATCTTTCGGAATGGGGAGAGGTGACTAGTGGAGTGCCCCAGGGCTCTGTCCTCAGTCCCACTTTGTTTAATATTTTTGTATCTGAAATGAAAACCTCAAGCTCAGTCTGGTTATGCAAGATCATACTGATAGTAAGGTGGGAGCTATAGTTAACAATAATGAAGCAGCAATAATCTTACAGGAGGAAACAATGAGACTGGAACAGTGGGCAGGTAAAAACAAGCTGAGGTTTAACCAAGATAAGTGTAGAGTGATGCACTTGGGGCAGAAAAACAAACAATTTAAATATAAATTGAACCACTGTACGCTACAGATAACCGAAATGGAAAAGAACCTAGGTATTACAGTTACAAACTCCTTGTCATTCAATATACATGTCAAGAGTCAGTTAACAAATGTCAGAAGATAATAACCTGTAACTCAAACACATAAAAAGTAGAGAGTCTTCCACTCTACTCTGCATTGGTAAGGCCTCATCAGAATTACTGCTCCCTTTCTGTGCTCCATAAAAGTAAGGGTGGAGACAGACTTGTAGAGAGGGTGCAGAGACAGACTGACAAACAGAATAAAGAATATGAGGCACATGAGTTACCCAGAGAGATTAACTGAACTGGGCCTACACTCATTAAAGTATAGAAGGGTACATGGGGACCTGCACTTGGTTTTAGTGCAAGTAGGAATAAGGGCATGTGGGAAACCATTGGGCTAGTTAGACTTCCCAGTCAAAGGAATACAAGGTCTCATAATATGACACTAACAAAAGATGCTAGTAGAACATCTAAGAAAAATAAATGGTTTAACCAGAGGTTGTTAGTATATGGAACTCATTACCTGAGGCAATTGTTAATAGTAAAACTATGGCCATGTTCAAAAAATCATTAGACATATAAATGGGAGTTGAAAATTGTAGAGGCTTCACACTGAAAAGTGAGAGCAACATTTACGTCCTTGACCTCCAATAGCTCATACAACACCTATGAACCTATGTACTAGGGCTGTGGACCTCATCAGTGCTAGCCAGAAACTAGTTTCTCCAAAGGGATGCTCCTAACATTGACTGCCACCCTATAGCTGGCATAATAGATTCAGGAAATTACTGCACTGGTTTTACATTTTCTGTACTTCTGGTACTATGTGGATTCAGTTTGCAATTATCTCTGTGAGTGCCATTGCCTTGATGCTACTGAGTTATGCAGGTCATTTATCATTAATATAGTCATTCAATGGCCACAGTGAAGTCAAGGAGGCTAATTATGTGTTTACATGATATGAAATCTTGAGAAATAAGAACTTGATACTGTATGTGTATGTAGGCCATCTGTCTTGCCTTGAATGAGAATTAGGATTACAGATGTTCTTATCAACATAGAAGGTGCAGGTAGCCATGGCTTCACACCTACAATGTCCTGTTTACATTTTGGAAATTGACAGAAATTTTCTAGACCAATGGCTCATCTGCCTTTCTTCTTTTGCTATGTTTTCATGATGAAAGCATGGATGTATTTATTTTGTATGATTTAGAAATGGCAAAGTTATTTGAAATGTGTGTGTAATTTTGTATTACTGCAATGTTTATTGTCTGACATTTGTAAAGAACATTATTGGTTACTGCTAATTGTTGCCGCTGTCATGTTCTACCCAACTAGAACATAGCTCAATTTCTTCTTTATCATCATTCCCCAATGTACTTGTTACCTATTGTCTGAATCGATACCCCATGCCCTCCCAAAGTTCCCTGTTATTGACACCCTCTCTATGTTTATTATTATGTCAACTTATTGTAGTGAAATTACCTGTCTCTTGCTTTGTACCCTCCTATGTATCTTACTGCCTATGTACTGTATTTGTTCAAAATTACCTGTATCTTGCTATGTACCTTCCATGTATTATACTGTCTATGTACTGCATTTGTCCTACCAGGACCTCCTTGTAAATAAGCATGCTCAATGGAGTTTTCCTGCAAATAAACTTAAACTTGAACAAATTAAGTAAACCTGACTACATGGATCAGTACTGTATATGACAGTCGATGAGCCTCTTTGTGTGGCACTCACTGTTGTTCCACCATGAATCTACTCCATGTTACCAGAATGTAACAAAACTTGCATCAAACTGTTTCTTTATTCATAGGACTAACATATTTCCTTGCATCTAACCACGTTTTACATCATGTGACTCTGCTACCACATGTTCATTTTGCATAATTGTAGGAGTTCAAAAATAAAGACACAATAATCCTAATAGCCTGATCATTTTATAGGAATAGTAAATAAAATAGTCAATTTACTTTACGCTTATTCAACAACGTAACTCAGCAGGAGAAGGATCTTGGGGTGGTTATTTCAAACAACCTTAAGGTGGCAAACCAGTGCAACCAAAGAGTGGTGGGAGGCCAGCAGTATGTTAGCATGCATCTGGGAGGGGTATCAAAAGTACAAGAAGGGAGGATTGTGCCCCTATACAAGACAATGGTACATTCCCACCTAGAGTTTGGGTGCAGTTCTGGAGGCCTCACCTACAGAAGGGTATTGTTAGGGTGGAAAGTGTCCAGAGGAGGGCGACCAAAATGGTACATGATATACATCAGAGGACCTAGCTAGCTTGTACTTACCCCATCTCATTATATACCACAACCCAATACCTTAGCAGGATTTCCTCATTGTAACTGTTACTCTCAACTATTAGGGTATATGTATTAATCCACACTCACCTATTCCTGTCAAACATATGCAGCTGTATTATCTAATTATATGTTTTCAAGGTATAAAGCATGACTTCCTCATGTAATTACTACTATACTATAAGTAAGGGTAAATTGTCATCTGCTCCAACTATTTCTGTCAAATGTTTTCAACTGTATTGTAATTGTATGTGTACATGTCAGGACCTGGACTACCCTTGTCCTCTTCCCCACTGTACCCCTCCCCAGGTTGCACGGGAGATGAGCAGTTCTTGCTCAGTGTGCTTTTCTTGGTGAAACAATTTCAATAAATAAATAAATAAATAAGAGGACATATGATGGGAGGATACATGAGCTCAACCTGTATCCGCTAGAAACAAGTTGAGGGAGGGGATATGATTGAAACATTTAAATACCTGAAGGAAATAACAAGGTGAGGAAAGGAGTATTTTCAAGATGAAGGACAATCAAGAACTAGGGGCACAGCTTGAAGCTGGAGGGTGGTCCATTCAGAGGTAATAAGAGAGGGAATATTTTACTGAGGAGGGTGGTGGTCCCTGGAATATGCTACCAGAGTGGGTAGTTGAGTCATCAACAGTTGTGGGATTCAAAAGTGCTTGGGATAAATATATGGGTTTAAACAAGAGAGGTAGGGACAGAAACATGGAAATAAAAATGGGCAGGGAACCTCACGGGGGTAACAGAAATAGGGTGTAGGGTGGTGCAGTCAGGGCTACCTAAGGGAGGGAACAAGTGCAGACTAGATGGGCCAGTGGGGTCATTTTCTGCTGACAAACTTCTATGATTCTATAAACATACAGTATAGTCAAATAATAGACTCACACACCAAGTAACAAAACTCCAAACAAGTATACTGATGGAAAAACAGAAAGACATGTGCACCTGTGACTGTCAATGAAGCACAAATATTTTTTCCACTTTCTTTTTATAAGATAATGTTGGATTTCAAGCTCAGGCATGGCCAAGAGCTTAGAATCATGGATCCCGTGCACATACTCTGGCAGGAGGCCATGATTTTAGCCAGTGTTGACAGTTGAGCTTGACCACCAACATTAACTGTCAAAAAGAAAACTAGCTAAAGATATCTGTGCATCATTCAGGTTCATAAGCAGCTGTTGGTGTGGTGAATGTAAGATATGACCTGACCTGTCCACCCTGATGAAGAGAGGTCAGTGGGCACACGAAACATTTGTGAATCATAGATTGCATACAGTATGTCTTTCTGCTACACCTTAAATAAACTTGTGGGGAGTTTTTTTACTCTTGATGAGTTATTATTCCAATATAATAATTGGCCATCAATTTTTCAATGGAGATGGCCAGTTATTATTTGCCGTAATAACTGGGTGGTTATTATGGCAAACATTCGCTCACTCACTGATCAGCAGCTGCGGTCTCAAGAGACAGTCTTCAGTGCTGTGTTCCGTGAGTTGGCGGTTTTCAGCATATAAAAAAAAATTGCTATAAACAAAATAAACAGCTTAATTTAAAACTAACCTTAGTAACACACTCGCTACTTGACACAGAGTAGTGTGTCTATACATTTGTTTAGTTTACTCACTAGTGACCAGCAGGACTCATAAAACACAAGCTGTGTTGTGCCTTTTCCATGACAGCCTGCAATGTCCAACTCTAGCTTACATTTTTCTAGTACTGCTGGAGCCCTTTGAGAGCAACGCCAGTTAATAGAAACATAGAAACATGGAAGTTGTTGGCAGATAAGGACCTCTTGTCCACCTAATCTGCCCAGTTTCCCTGCCTACTGCGCCACCCAGAGACCCTATTTGATCTACAGTCATCTCCTCCCCTTGCCTTACTACCAAGCTCCTCTTATATCTGTCCCATGCATGCTTGAATCCTGTCACCATTTTGGCACCCACCACCTCCACTGGAAGGCTGTTCCAGGTATCCAACACCATCTCTGTAAATAAGTATTTCCTCACATTTCCTCTGAGTCACTCCTTCAACTTCATAGTGTGACCCCTTGTCCTCAAGCTTCTTTTTCTATGGAAAATGTTACCATACTGTACCTTATTAATACTGATTAGGTATTTGAATGTTTCTCTCATATCCCCTTCCTCCTCTCCTCCAGAGAGTACATATTCAGTTCCTTGAGTTTCTCCTTGCAGGGCTTTTGATGCAGGCCCTGCACCATTTTGGTAGCCCTTTTTAAGGTGTCAGTGAGCCAGATACCAAAGATATGAAATCCTATCATCTTACTTACACAGAACATCCAGTATTAACTCAGCATTTCCAGACTTTTGAGGCTTGTCTATGACCCTAACATTCTTTTAATGTAGTTTTTGAAAAGAACTTAGACACAATACAGGTTATGTTTTGTAGATTTTCTGGATCACTGTTGCATTTATTCATCATCAGTAAGTTCATTTACATGGATAATCCTTGTCCTCTACTGTTGATCTATTGATGATGTTTAATACTTTACTTAAGTCAGTCCTTTGTCTGTTATATTGTATCATAATCCTAATCCTTGTCATCCTACTGAATCCCTGTTGGGTTATGTTGTACCCTTGTTGAGGGTTTTGTTGCACACTTGTTGTGGTATGTTGCACCCTATGTTGGGTTACACTGCATCCTTGGTGGGCAATGTTGCTACTTGCTGGGGTATGCTGCACACCTATTGTGCTATGTTGCACCCTAGTTGGGGTATGTTGAAGCACTGTTTGGTTATGCTGCACCCTTGTTGGGCTAATTCACACCCTTGTTGGGGGTATGTTGCACCCTTGTTTGGGCATGTTGCATCCCTGTTATTATAAGTGACCCTTGTTGGGCTATATTGCACACCTGTTGGGGTATGTTGCACCCTTTTGGACTATGTTGCATCTTTGCTGGTCTATGTTGCACCCTCATTGGTGTATATATTGCAGCCCTGTTTGGTTATGCTACACCCTTATTGGTTTATGTTTGCGCCCTTGTTAGGCTCTGTTGCACCCTTGCTGGGATATGTTGCACCCTTTCTGGCTATGTTGCACCATTATTTTGGAATGTTGCATCTTTGTTGGGGTATGTTGCAACCTTTATGAGTTATGCTTATGCTGCACCCTGATCATGTTATGCTGCAACCCTGTAGGGAAATGTTCTCTTGTTGAGCTATGTTGCACCCTTGTTGGGATATGTTACACGCTTGTGGGTTATACTGCACCCCTGCTGTGTTATGCTGGACCCAGTTGTGTTGTGCTGCATACTGGCTGGTATAGTTACCTGACTCCACCAGAGGAGGCTGTGAGCAAGGCATTAAAGAGGACCATACAGGAAGTGCAACACCCTAAAGAGTAGTAGCAAACAAGAAGGTACCCAGCAGGATAGTGGGAAGTAAGAAGGAAGCCAGTAGAGTACTTATAGTTGGGGACTCCATGGTAAGGGACTTGGAGAGGGTGGTGTGCTGAGAATGGACAATGAGGGGCAGATCAGATGCCTCCCAGGCCCATTAACAATGAGGATATGGACAGTACTGGGAGGATGATCAACAGAATTGGGCAGGTGCCTCATGTCCTTGTACACTTGTGTATTGTACAAACGAGGTTGGTGAACAAAGTCTGGAGGAAGTTAAATCAACTTCTAAAGACTTGGGGCTGAAGAGGAAGGTAGCCTTGCTGACCTTTTAAGGGATACTGCCAGTGTGGGGCAGGGAGAAGGGGAGAAAGAAAAGTAAAGCAGGAGAAAACAGAGGCATTCAATACCTGGTTGAAAAGGGTGGTGTCAACAACAGGGGTGTAGATTTATATAAGACTTGGGAACTTCTGAGTTAGAAGGCTGTTTAAGGAAGATAACCTTTGTCTCATAAGCGAGGAATAAGTGCACTTGGACAGAAACTTGACATCTATATGAATCACCATTTAAACTGAAAGAGGTGAGGCCAATGCTGGGAATTCCCAAGTGGGGGTGGGGTGGGACAGGAAGATCCTAGCAAGGACTCACCTAGAAACTGGGCAGGGACGAGGGGTGCTAATGGTGGCAAGAGCTACAAAACAGAAAGACTTAGAAAGGACTAGGAGGGTAGGAGTGATAATATATCAGTTAGCAGAAGAAATGTGTGGAGTAGGAAATGTGTGGCAAGCAGTAACCAGAGAAGAGGTAAGGGAAAGGGAATAAGGTGGGACCATGGAAGGCAGTCTGTCTAAATGCAAGAAGCCACAAGAACAAGGTTAGTAAACTACAAGCAATGATGACAGAGGCCAAGTTAGACTTGGTAACCATTCACGAGAACCTGGGCCTCTGGGAACAATGATTAGGATCTGGCAGTTCTGGGATACACCCCTTATATAGGAGGGCAGGTGTAAGGATAAAAGCAGAGAGTAGCTTGGTTTATCAGGGAGGGACTACAGGCCATAGAATATGGGACCATCAAGAAGGTAGACAGAGTAGAGTCAACTATGGCTTCACCTTTTACCTGTTACCTACTCCTGCGGTTTGTCTCATTACCTCATGTATTTTCTAAGTCCTGTCCTCTGGTGTCTTTATTGTGCTAATCTATTCCTTTCTTCCCTCTATCCCACACTTCTCCCAGCTTTGCTCTCGTCTCATCACACTTTGTGATTTCTTTTGTTTCACCTCTTTCTGGCACTATTAAAGTAATAGTACATTTGCTAAAATTAATTTGTACTAAGTTACTTTGCAATGATGTATTTGACAATGAAATTTGAAAGTTTTTTTCTATTTTAATCAATGCCAATATCCAATAGCTATCAAGTGTGTGAAACATGACATCCAGCTAACTCTGATGTCAAAAGCGGAGTATGGATGAAGGTGCTGTCATTCAGGTTTGGAGTCCACCCTTGATGAGGCTCATAGAGTGAAATGCCAGGGCACCTTACACCAGCAGCTAGCTTGTGCAGCTTGTCAATTTTGGTGACAAATAACGTTGGATATCAGTATTTAAGCCATTTCCTTGTTTTATCTCACTCAAGTGTGTGTGCTGTCTTTCCTGTTGTTGTGGTTTTCGGGGACAGCTTCACCCAACAGCAGCACCTTAGGACTGGGAAGCACGGATCGTATGGAGTTTGTGCATTTTATGGAAAAAGATTAGACTGGAGCTGGTCTCTGGACAGCTAGGGGGCAAAAGGAGAGTGATATAAGGAACTGACAGAGAATCAGTAGGAGGTAAGAAAGGGGGATCTAGTGTTAGTGGGGACCTGAACCTACTGGACATAGACCGTGATACCCCTGCTGATAAGAGAACCAGGAGTCAGGCACTGCTGGACATGATGCAGGACTGCTTACTGGCGCAGCTGGTCAGGGATCCCAAACTGCAGGATATTATTCTCAACTTAGTACTTACCAACTCAGAAGTGGTAGATGGGGTGAAAGTTAGAGATCCATTGGGGTCCAGCAGCCACAATTTCATGGGGTTTAAACTGGCTATAGGGAAACTGGTCCACTCCCCAAGGGCAGTGGTGCTGGATCTCAAATAAGCAGATTTTGCCAGATGTGGGAACGCTACAGTGACACTTGGTGAGTATGGCTCAGATCAAGAGTAGAAGGAAGGTGGGAAAAGATCAAGGGGCTAAAGCTGAAGGTGACCAATCTATGTGCAAGAAAGATCACCAAAAGAAACAAGCAGAAAAGGATGACCTGGCTCCCAAAGGAAGTAAGAGATGCTGTGAGGGTAAGCATACCTCTCAAGTGTCCTGATTTTCAGGGACGCCCTGATTTTGCCTCAAAATTTTACTGTGTCCCTCCTAAAATTTGTGTTTTGTGGCTAAACAGTGGGACTGTAAGCACTAAACAATGTCAAGCATTACATTTACAGACTTGTTCTTCCTTAGAAAATGCATTTTGCACTAAGCCGCATATTCTACTACCTTTCTGGGTGGATATCTTTAATTTTGAAGATGTGTCCCTGATTTTGGTCCTTTGTCCCTGATTTTTAAGTCTTGTCCCTGATTTATGAGGCAGGAGGTTGAGAGGTATGAGGGTAAGGTACAACGGAATAAGGGAGAGGACAAATGGAAGGAATGCCAGACATGGCTAAAGAGGTAAGGTGGCAATCAGAAGGACAAAGGCGGACATGAAGTATGGATTGCTGAGGGTGTTAAAGAAGGGAAAAAATAATTTTAGGTATATTCAGCAGAAAAGGAAAAATGGGGGTCAAGATTTCAGGTAAGCCAAGGGGGTGAAGGCTAGTAGAAGATGATGAGCAGAAGGCCAATGCTTAAATGATTATTTCTGCTTAGTACAGATGGTTTAGGATGATGGGCCTGTACTGCAGAGTGGGATCAAAGCAACTAGAGTTTATTGTCTATTCAGACACCCAAATACTTGAATTTCGTATATATTCAAGATGTTCACCTAGTAAGATGGAGATAGAAGGTAATGGACCAGCAACGACAGAATGTGCCCCTTACCAGTTGGTGAGAATAGCATTGCCTTGGTTTTCTTGGCATTAAGTAGTAGTCTTTTACTTAGGAGCTGGTGCTGCAGGATGTTAAAGTTGGTTTGCAGGCTGCCACAGGCAGCTTCAGGAGATTCACGGCTTATGTAGAGCACCGTGTCATCAGCAAACAGGTGAATGCTTGCTTCCTTAATGCCTACATCCAGGCTGTTGATACAGATAGCAAACAGTAATGGTCCCAATATGGACCCCTGAGGACACCTCTTTATATCAGTTTAAGTTAAGAAAGCCCCCTTCAGCCTTGATTTGTTGTTGCCTACCAGTGAGGTAGTCATGGAACCAACACAAGGAGGTTCGGTCTAGGCCTATTGTTTGTAAAAGTGGAGAGGAGCAAACAGTGGTCGACAGTGTTGAAAGCCTTACTGAGATCCAGGAAAACTGCACAGATGAATTTTTATTGTCTAAGTCCCTTGCCAGTCGTTAGTTACTTTGCAGGCCATAATGGTACTGTGCTTTTGCTCTAAAGCCTGACTGCATAGGGTTTAGTAAGTTCGAGTTGTCTATGAAAGATCTCAGCTGGATATCCATAATTTTTTCTAGGAGCTTGAGAGTATGGGAAGGAGGAAGATTGGCCTGTAGTTATTTAGGTCACAGGGATACCTAATTTAAACAGGGGATGATGTGAGCAACTTTCCATAACTGAGGAGGGAACCTTGCAATAGGGACAGGTTGAATAAGTGACAGATAGGTGCAGCAAGGATGTGATAAGCAATTTCAAGTAATATGGGTCAAGAAGTCAGCCCCAGCACTTTATTTAGTGTCCAATTTTAGGAGAAGATCTTCAACTTCTTTACAGAGGTGGGTAAGAATGAGAAGGTTATGATATTGTTACTCAGTTCTGGGAGCTTAGTGTTGATCTGTGGGTGTAGTCTGCTTACCAGTGTGTTAACAAATGCTAGGCCTGCAGTGGCAAAATGATTGTTGAAGGCCTGCAGGATCTTGTTTCTGTCATTGATTATAGCATTGTCAGTGGTAATTTTGAAGGGAAGCACATTTCCTGGAGAATGACCAGTCAGTTCTTTTAGTGTGGACCAGAACTTGGTAGGGCATTTCGCAGAATCTAGCTCAGAATTGGTAAAATTGGCCTTGGCCTCTCTGACCATCTTAGTGCAGGCATTTCTAGCTGTTCTGAAGAGACACCAGTCTTCGTCCTGTGTGTATTTGCGAGCCTTTTCCAGAGTTGATCTCTTTTTCAGAAGGCAACCTTGAGGTCCGCTGAGAACTAACGACATGTTCTAGCTTTTATATGTGCTTTTACCAGATGAGCATGGTTATTTAGGCACTGGTTATAATTTCATGGAAGATGTCGTAGGCATTACTCACCGATTTAGCAAGGCAAAAACTCTGCCAGTGCAAAGAGTTTTTAATTCATTGAAGTATGTGAGAGGATTGACGTTCCGTCTGGACCTTTTAGTGAAAAATTTAGATGTTGGTGAGGGTTTAGCGCAGTTCTTATACCAGCAATAAAACAGTGATCACTAATATCAGCTGAAAAATTCCGACATCGAAAAGGAATATGGTTTGCTTATGAGAAGGACATCCAATAGGGTTATGTTAATTGGTTTTTCTTGTTAATGAGTTGGCTCAGTAATAAGTTGTGTGAACCCATGGAAGTCACAGAATTGCTTCAGGGTAAGAGACCTTAGTCAACCAATCATAATTAAGGTCTTCTAGAATAATTGTTTCAATGGGGACAGAGCCCATAATAGATGACAGATGGGACAGGAGCTGATGCCCCACGGCTGGTGGTCTGTAACAGCCTATGACACAGAAAGCCATTGATGGGGAAAGTTCAACTTTAAGGGACAGACATTCAAATCCACCTGCAATACAGGTAGAGTCTAGGATGGACACTGAAAATTTGTTTTTGACGAGATGACTACTCTGCCTCCCTGGTCTGCCCATCAGCTCTAAATAGGAGGTAGTTAGGAATGTTAACCTCTCTATCTGGGGTGGATGCCTGAAGCCAGGATTCAGAGAGCACAAGTACATCTGGTGCGGTATGAGTAATCCATGCCTGGACTGATGTAAATTTCTTTAAAAGACTGCAAACATTTACGTGCATAAAGCTGACTCTTTCAGTCTTGTAAGGTTAGATGGAGATGAGAGAGCTTTTGTGGGACCAGGGTTGAGTTCAACATTACCTGAACACAAAAGTAGTAGGAACACAATTTTTCTTAGGGCAGCGAGAGTAGTTTGAAAGCACAAATCTTTCTGCATCTAGTATAAGTTTGAGTGGGGGTCCGAGTCCAAAGTTTCCCTTGTGCTGACCTAGGACATGTAGCCTATGGCCCATCCAGTATAGCACCAAGACATATAGGTTTTGGGTGGGTGGGGTGAGGGGCCCCATATTGGTAACAAGGTAGCGGTCCCACCTCCAGGAGATTCCACAAAGTGAGAAGGGTACGAGTCATGTGGTGGCAGCATAAGTTATATGTAGTATTAATATAAAGGCAGTCTAGCAGTGGTAGGCATGACTCTATGGGGTCAATTCTGCTCCGAATGGTCTGTCATGTGGGGTACCATACATAAGCAGGTAGTAATTGAAACCACACGAGGACTGCCATGTTTGCCCAATGTGTTAACAGGGTGCGAGCTGCACCAAGACTCACTAGCTAGGTTCTATAAGTCTCAAGGATCACTGCTCCATGTTAGACTAGCTAAAGAGACATGGATCAATGGTACACAAAGATACATGAAAACAGCCTGATGGCACAGATGTCTTGAGATTTATCTTCAACAGGCAGGGTATCCCACCGATTACGTCGTCATGAAGAATATCAGGAATTGCTTAGAGGAGACAAGTGAGCTCAAGAGAGGATCATCCCTTTAAGAAGTGACATAAAGGAGAGCCCCCTAGCAGTTGCTGTAATTGACTAGTGTGAGGCCTCAGGGGTGGATCACTGGGGAACTGTACTTAATAAAAGAGGAAGAAGGAGGGGTGGGTGGGCGAAATTTTTTCCAGAGGCAGTACAGCAAGGCAGTGGCTGAGGCTATGTTTGAAAAGGTGTCTTGTGTGCTTCCTTTCTCAGTGGGGATCTGCAGCATCTAATCGGAAGCAGCCACAGTCCCCAGGAGCCAGTCCAATACGGGATTGAAGCCTGACAGCTCCAAGCTAGGAGCTGACCAAATGTACCTGCTTTCCTTGATCAGGGGTGGCAGGCTGGATGCAGAGGTCCTGCGCCAGCAGGTAACAGTGCAGAGCCACTCAGCTGAAGTGGAGAGCCTTGTTGGGCTTGTGTCTAAAATAGAGCAGAAAAAAAAGGTAGACCATTATTTAAAAAGCCAGAGACAAAGGTCAAGTAAATTGGTGGGAGGGCCATGGAGCAATTTAGTGCTCAGGGCAGGAGTAGGTGCAAAATAGTGGGAGAGAAAGGTTCCTGCAGAGGGTCTGGTCAAGGTGCCAGGTGGGAATTTAGCAAAACAAAGGCTGATTCGGGAGGTTGGGGGCACCTTTCAATGGGACCAGGAAAGCTGGGAAGGAGCGTGTGGTGGAGAGGACTCAGGGTAGTCTGGAATGGGTAGAAGATGGCCCAAAATGCCAGGCAATATTTACAGAATGTGCTGGTTCAGGGGTGTCAGGAGAGGGAATCAGAGATCCAGTAGATAGCAGAGAAACATTGTGGGAATAAGTATGAATGAGAGGAACTGTGATGGGAAAAGTGTGGCAGAGCAAACAGCAGGCAGTTGTCAGTTCTAGTTATTCTACAATACTGGACAATTAGCAGAAAAAATTCAGTAGCAAGTAGTAAGCTATATAAATGTCAGGCAGTCAAAGTTCGCTCCAACTCTGCTAGGCAATTCCTATATATACAGTGCAATAGTTTAAAAGTAAAATGTTTAAGCAATAGAAATATTCAGTAGTACAAGACATAAGCTATATAGAAGTCAGGTCTAGCTAATCCAGCAGGCTATACAGCCGAAAATTCCAGGAGAAGAGAAAAACAAAATATATATATTTCCACATGAGCAGTAAATTCAGCAGAAAAAATTGTCCAGAGAGCAGTACAGCAAGGCAGTGGCCGAGCTGTGTTTTGAAAAAGGCACCTTGTGTGCTTCCCTTTCTCAGTGGGGATCTGCAGCATCCAATCGGGAAGCAGCCACAGTCCCCAGAGCCAGTCCAATTACGGGATTGAAGCCTGACAGCTCCGAGCCAGGAGCTGACCAAACATACCTGCTTTCCTTGGTCAGTTCAGGCAGGATTAAGTGATAAATAAAATTCACTACTTGGCAAAACAACTAGACAATTCTGTCTAGAACCCTGAGTCCACTTCATCCTGCCTGAACTTTTGTTGCATTGAGTTTGGGAGTGTTGAGTCAAGAACTCATAGTTTGTTAGAAGGCTGGCCACCTTGCTTAGCACCACCTTCATCTTCAGGGCACAACAATTTCTTTTTTTATTTTAACTAAAATCTGGGACTTCCATAGGGCTCCCACTTTTCTCAATACACAACCTAAAGCCATACAAATTTGAATAGAATTTTATTTACAATGGGTGTGAATTTAGATGTGAGAATTGTATTTCAGATGCATGCAGAAACATGAAAGATGAGTATCCATGGGAATACTATGTTCCCAGTTTTCTGTAACTCAACTGTTAGAGCAACAGGAAAACATTTAAGCAGCCCTGAGTTCAAGTCCCAACTAGGGTACTACATTCTTCCTCATTTCTAAACTGTATTTCAAATATATGCACATTGCACACATTGTAAATAAAATGTAATTCACATGTGTATGGCTCCAAGCTGTGCATTAATAAAACATAAGTGTTTGTGAGAGTTCAACGTTTCTTGTCATTCTGGAAGCTCAACTGGCAGAACAGAAGAACAGTATTCCAAACAGTTTGATACTAAATTTATCTTTTAATATGCCTGCTTTAAAATCTGCAAAAATAATTCAGTCAAATCATTTGAAGAAGGGTGATAAACAATTAACTGAGTGTGTTTCACTTCATTCAATTTCAGAAATGAGATATATTCTTCAAGTGTGAGAATGATGTCCATGACCTGCCACTAGCATTAGGCAGACCATACTGTATGTAAATACAGATGTCAAAACATATACACACTTTTTAGAGGAGTCTCTTCTTGTGTGTTTAGGTGTCAGTACCACAACAAAAATAGTAAATGAGAACCTAACCACCAGAACTCAGGTTTTGACTTCAGAAGGGCAGATTTTAGCATTGTAAGGGAAAGCCCAGAGCACACCTGGCTAGGCTTGAGGGGAGGTGGGTGGAAGTGAAGGACACAGCCAGCCCCAGATTGAAACACAGATAGGAAAGCGAGAACAGAGAGAAGAACAATGTGGTTCTTCAGGAAGTTAAAATAGCTTGCAAGAGAGAAGAGGGCTACAGCAAATACAAAGAGAGTAAAAGAGGACAGAGAGGACTACCTTGTAAAGTTGAAAGTGTCTGGCAAGTTGTTAAAGAGAGCTGAGGCTAGCAGAGAGTTAAGAATGGTAGAGTGCATTAAAGAAGGGAACAAGGAATTATTTTGTAACATTAGGGAGAAAAGGTAGATGAAAGAATGCATTGTCAAGCTGAAAGGAAAGAAATGAGTTAGTGAGTATTTCTGTCAGTGTTTACAGAGAAGAGGAAGGTGCCATTATAAGGGGGAGTTAGAACAGGAACGGGCAAAGTGGTGTTGAACACATTGCCACAGAAAAGTCCTCAAATGTCTACTAGCCCTGAAGGTAGATACATTTCCAGAACTGGCTGGGGTAACACCCTCATGGGCTGAGGGAGATGGCACAGGCACAGACAGCACCTAGATAACCTGCTCAACGATTCCCTGAAGACTAAAAAGTGCCCAAAATGAAGAGCAGACATTGCACCCCTTCACAAAAGAGGGCAGGACTGAGCAATGGAATTACAGGTCAGTCAGCTTGACTTCCATAGCTGGCAAACTGATGGAAACCATAATGAAGGAAAGGCTGATAAAATTCCTCGAGGCTAATGGGCTGCAGGACAACAGGCAACATGGATTTTGTCAAGAAGGTTGTGTTACACTAATTTGGTAGATTTCTTTGACTGGGTCATATAGGCAGTAGATTGGGACAGGCAGTAGACATACAGTACTTTACAGTACCTGGATTTTAGCAAGACCTTCAACTCCAGTTCAACACAGGAACCAATAAAGAAGCTTCGGTACCATGGGATGTGAGGCCAAATGACTGACTGTGTGAGGAAACTGGCTTGGGGAGAGAATGCAGGGGTTGGGGCAGTTGGGAACACTCAGGTACAAAAGAGTTGACAGCAGGGTTTTGCAGGGTTTGGTGTTTCACCCAGTGCTGTTCACTGTATTTATTAGGTATATTGAGAGGACATCAAGAACAAAATCTGCATCTTTGCAGATGACACCAAGCTCTGTGGCAACACTGATAGTGAGGAGGGGTTAGAGACATGAGAGAGGACCTGGAGAAGCTTGAGAAGTGGTCCAGTATCTGGCAGCTGGGTTTCAATGCAAAAAGCAAAGTCATGCAGATTTGGAGGAAGAACCCGAGGACTGAGTACAGGTTAGGGTGGCCATGACAATGTTAGATGAAGAAAACAACTTGAGGTTAATAATCATGAGTCCCATCAATTCATCTGCATAATGCAGTGGAGAAAACCAATGAAATGCTGGGATTCATAAGCAGGGAATCAATTGCAGGTGTATGGAGTTCATACTGCCCTTGTACAGCTCCATAGTGCAGCTGAACCTTGAGTACTGTATCTTTTCTGGATCCCTGTCTGAGGAAGGACAGGAACAAGCTGGTGAAGGCAGTTCAGAAAAGAGCCACTAAGATGATTTTTAAAGACATTAGGAATAAATACAGAGGTTGGAGAGTCTAAACATGTACTTGCTAGAGCCCCAGGATGGAGAGAGAGGACATGATAGAGATAATCAATACATGAAAGCTATATCAATGTAGAATAGGGAATGTCTGACACCCATGAGGTTGTAATGACTGGAGGGAATTGCAGCAAGTTGGCAGGGGTAGGTTCAGAAGGGATGTCACTGGCAGGGGGTAGGCTCAGAAGGAATGTCACGAAATATTACCTCATGGAAAAGGTGGTGAAGGGGTGGAAAATGCTGCCAGAGGTGGTGGTTGATGCTAAAACCATTGAGAGTTTCAAGAGGAGTGGACATGTACTAGGGGAAGATCAGAGGACGGGTGGGGATTAGGGATTGGACCTTAAAGGACAAGCACTTGCATACTGTGCAGACTTGATAAACTCAGAAGGCCTTCTCTTGGCAACTTTATGTGTTTCTAACTGAATGTGAGAACTTCAATACTTTAATAATGCAAGAGTGACACTCTTGATGGGTGAATAGATGCCGTTGTATTCATGTTTTATACATCGCTGAATTTATAAAGTATGAATTGAAGTAATTAAAAATTAAAATAAAATGTTGAAAGATAAACAACATTCCCCTTCTTGAAGTGAAATAATCCACATTTTCAGCATATGCATGTGAAGCCCTCTTGTGGTTTTACATGGTCTCTCAATGTCAGTACTACATAGAAACAAAATATTTGATGGCAGACAAGGACCACTTGACCTATCCAGTTTGACCATTTCTCCCTATCTACACTACTACCGCAAACTGTACCAAATCTGCAGCTCTTTCTCCCTCCCTTTCCTTTCCACTTTGATTCCCTTTGCTTATCCCATGCATTTTGAACCCAATCACTGTTTTTGGCTTCCACCCTCTCCACTGGAAGGCTGTTGCAGGAATACACCACTCTTTCTGCAAAGAAGTGATTCTTCACATCTCTCCTGAATCCAGTTTTATAAATTTTATTTACGCCAGGTGCAATGTGTTCATATTTGAAAACTATTTAGAAATGAGAAATAAATTGAGTGCCCTAGATGAGATCAAACCCAGGCCTCCTCTGAATACCATTCTACTGCTCCAACAGTTGAGCTACAGTACCAGGGTAACTGAAAATCTGGGAGTTCAAGTAGCTCAGTACTCCCAGACTCAAAGCAACAAAAGTTCAGGCAGGATTAAGTGATGAATAAATTAATTATGTGCAAGCAACTAGACAACTCTGACTAGAACCCTGAGCCCACCTTAATCCTGCCTGAACTTTTGTTGCATTGAGGCTGGGAGTGTTGAGCTACTTGAATTTGTAGTTTGTTAGCAAGCTGGCAACCTTTCTTAGCACAACCTTCATCTTCATGGTGCAACAATTTTGTTTCTATTTTAACTGTAACCCATAGGTGGTGCTACTCCAAGGGCTACTTCCTGCCTGTCTTCCTAACAACAGGTTGAGGGGCCTGGGTTCAAAACTGATAAGTGTCAGGGTTTTCCTACCCTCTGTAAACACAATATTTTGGTGCCTCACTAGATTTATCATTATGTGGGTTTCTGTCTAGACTGGTATAGCCCTCTGGAAGCTATAGCCACCCACAATCCCACCTAATGACCAATTACCCAGATACAGACAATGACCCTTAACAGCTTTTACCATGCAGTTTGCAACATACATTAATAATATGGTTACACTTACACTGTCCCACTTACCAGCAGGGTCTCTGGTCCTGGTGTGCCCTGCAGCCCCTATAAAAGACAGTTTGTCAATACAGCATGCACTTTTAGCACATTCAATACAAAGTCTATCACTTTAAGCCCAATGATAATATGCTCACAAGCTAGATTTAAAGTAATACCACAAATCAGGTTTATTAAGAGGATGTAAACAAGGAGGGTGAGCACATTTAGGCAAGTGATTATTATTTTGTAAATCAGATTGATAAAACAAATTAGTTCAGTCTCTGTGATGAAGAGTCCCTTAGCTAATGGGTACCCAGGACCTATACTGGCTGGCCAGAATCGTTACCCGGGTTGCAGTTGTAAAACTATTGACCCATCTCCATTCTTCCCCTCTCTAAAGCGCTAGAAAAGTGGTGGTCGCCAACTTACTGAATACCTAGCCAAGTCAACATCCTATGCCCAGAGCAACATGGCTTCTGTTCAGGCCATAGCACCACCACAGCCCTCCTAGAATTCACCAACTTCCTGCACTCCTCCCTAGATGCCAGTAATCGCAGGAGCTGTGTTCATAGACCTATCCAAGACCTTCGACAGTCTGCCACCTCTCCTTCTCGACTCACTCCGCCAACTTGGTTTCTCCACAGGCCCCTGATCTGGTGCTCCAGTTACCTTCCGCCTGGTCCCAACGTCAAAATTAACGGAACTCTATCCGACACACTACCCGCCTGCTCCAGGGTGCCCAGGGCTCTATCCTGGGACCACTTTTTCTCCCTCTACCTAAACTCCTTACCAAAGGCCTGCTCCACAAAAATCTTACTATATGCAGATGATGCAGTGCTCTTTACCTCGCATCATAAACCCACACCCTGAAGGACTCCTCCAACTTGCCTTCTCCCAGGCTCAAACCTGGTTTAAGGACCATAGACTGGTCCTCAACTTAAAAAGATCAGTCAATGATCTTCTCACTGCCAAAACAGAGCTAAGAACGCACTGCTCAGCATCCTCCCCAGCACCCAGCACCCTTGAGCAGGTATCCAACTACAAATATCTTGACTTACCCTTGACTCGGCCCTTACCTTCCATGACCACATAAACACCCTTGCTGCTGCAACAAACACCCGGATTGGACCTCTTTACTGACTCAGGACTGCCTTCCCCCACCCTAGGCTTGCCATCACCTCATCGATACTGTCCCTAGTGGACTATGGGTCCCCCATGTGGTGCAGCAACAACACCACTCCAGATAATCCAGGCCACACTAAACAAGGCCTGCAGGCTCCTTACAGGTGCACCCAGGCTCACTCACACCTGCTCGCTCTATACCTCTGCCAATATTCTCAACCTTGATGAAAGGCTCCACTACCAGACCTGCTTACTCTCCAAGAAAATACTGCTCGGACTCTCCTCCCTGGGGTCACCGTCTCTCTTCAGCCTGCAACCCTACTATCTTCACCCGCAATTCAGAGAAAGCCCTCCGGTTGTGCCAAGGGTAAAAACCTCCTTACCCAGAGATCTTCCCACTATATATCAAATAAATAAATAAAATAAATAAATTCGGCCTTTGAAGAAAATGATTATTAAGTGATGCAAGGCAAACCAAATTATTTGTATCCACGGCGTAGTTGGTCTATCTACTGAAATTATTAAAATAAGTGGAAAACAATTAGATGATACCATACGAAGATTAAGATGCATGTTGAAGGAGCTACCCTGGATTTACTCACTGTACTAGTCAATGGCAGATAATGACCTTGTGAAAAGAAGATCTGATGCTGGAAGCTGATGTACATGGGAAACTGGGCCATCACGACTCACCTCCAATTCACGATCTTGCCCTGAAGGTGGCTGCAACCTGCATGGTTTGCTGCACAGGGCTGGATCCCAGAAGCTGGTCTCTCACCAGTAACACTGGAGCTGGCACAAGAACAGGTGGCATGGGCTGGGAAGCACAAAGGCCCAAGTTTAACAGAGTGTCTCTGGCAAAGCTCAGTTTATTTGCTGGTGACTCCTCCAGCTGGTAGACAGTACGGTCACTGGTACAGGTGGGTTCCTTTCTGAAAATCAGAGTCCCTGGACAGTAGGCCTTGACTCATGATAAGCAGTCAGCACATTTAATGGAAACAACAGTCAATTCTCTACCTCTCAGTTCAGTTTCAGGCCGGTCCACAGTGTCAGACGATTTACTGAGCAAACCTCTTGATCCATAGACAGGCTGGTCATGGCAATTGATTCCCACTTTGGGACCCAGGATGCACTTCCAGGAAAGCTGAGCCTCTGGCAGGACGGATCACCGCAAGGCCTACAAGCTCCTCTTAGTAGTTCGAGCTGGAGTCCCAGCAACAACTTTACAAGTCTCTCTTGGACCCACAACAGATCTATCTGACATTTGAACAGTCCCTCTTATAGGGCAAAGTCCCTAAGATCTTATTGGCTGCCAGTACTGTTTGCAACAGTTCTAGTCCTCTCATTGGCTGAATTTTGGGTGCCCAAACTTTGTCCCTGTTTATCTCCCACCAAGCTCTAGTACTGTCCCATGAGTCTCTGGCTGCAATCCCAGTCTGTGATTGGCTGCTTAGCGGCAAAGATGGTGGCTGCTGTAAAAGATACAGTCCAGTTTATGCAGTCTTACAGGTTTAAAGTTTTGGTGCAGCCAAACAATAAACATTATTTACTTCAAACTTCTAAGAACATGTTAGAAATTTAACAATTTCTTGTTAAATAAGTCCACTTTCATTTAATTATGCCAAACATTTTTGCTGTCGTTGCTATGAAAATACTGTCCCCCTAGGTGGCAGGCAGCAGTTTATGACTATTAATGAGAGCTCTATGAATATTGATGAGCCACTAAAATACCCTCGTCCAAACTTATTTTAAATGGATGTGGAGGCTTTTCTTTAGCCTTCCTGAGGTCTCCAGGCCCCATTTTATTTTATTTATTTATTTTTATTTATTAAACTCTAGGATTACAAGTACCTTTGAGCAAGAACTGCTCATTTGCAAAAGTTCCACATCAAAGGATGTAGGATAACATACATACAAAGGTCGATAATGGCTAGAGTCTTAAACACAGAGGTAACTAAGCATTAAATATACAGTTATTAATGGAGAGAGACAACATAAGCCAGTATCTGACAAGTTTCAGGGTGAACAGTATATAGTTAGTATAGGTAGGAGGGAGTCAGGAAGGAGTAGGCAGGCTAAAGGGCCATTGTCAGAGGGTAGGTGGGTGGCAAAAGTGTGAGGTGGATGGGGCTGGAGGGCCCCATATCTGAAAGTGCAATTAGAGAGGTGAGGGGTGGATGAAGCAGGGGGGTGGAGGTGGGATAAGAGATGAGAGGGGTGAAGCTGGTGCCAAAGTGTGGAGCTTTAAAGGAGGTTACAGGTCACCTTCAACTAGGGTAAAATGAGTAGGCAGTTCCTTAGTCTTTGCAGTTCCTGCCTAGCTGCTGGTCTATACCTCCTCCTTCCTCCAGCTGGGCCAAATATCTGCCCCTATCCCAAACCCCTCTTGCAATCCTAGCACTTCTGCAACTTAACACTTCTATCTCCCTACTGTTCTACCCCTAGTACCTTTTGAGTACACCCCTGTCAGCCACTCATAAATGTATCCTAATCTAGAAATGTTATTAGCTACTGTTGGTTGTTAACTGTACAGTCTGTCTATATGCTGCTAAGATGTATGTATCCTGCTGTACTACTATTGTTCCTACTCCTCTTCCCCAGGGCATACTGTGAGATGAGCATTGTTGCTCAGTGTAACCTTCCTGGTGAAACATTTCAATAAATAAATAAATAAACTTAGGAGAGGCAGTCACACTGAGTGGTAGAGGCAAGGAATAGTTGAGCTGCCTTTAAAAGGGACCAAGTGTTGCAGTTGTGTTTGTTTGTTAAGGGTATTGTACCCACTGAGGAGCTCTGTGGTGAACAACCTCTGACCCATTGTGGTCTGGCATCTGGGGACCTGGAAGGTTTGGTGTTGAGCACTGCTGAGTAAGCTAGGTACTGCTGTGGGCAGTAAGGAGCTTTGCAACACCTGATGGCATGAGCCCAAGGCAAACTTTTGGTTAACAAGCAGGTCTGGTATTGTATTCTACTAAGGAGTGAAGCCATCTGACCTGGGTGTACAGGTTACAGGTGTGTGTTAGAGTGGAAGCACCCATAAGAAGCCTACAGGCCTTGTTGAGCATTACCGATATCTTCCGGAGGGTGGTGGGGAAGCTGAGCCATAGATGGTAGGACCGTAGTCGATGATGGAGGTGACAGAGCTGTAGATGGCCAGTCTAAGGGCATTAGTGGTCATGCAGTGTTTGTGCTCAGGAGCGGACTGATCCGTATGTTGGTGGCCTTAGCTACATTACCAATGCTCGATGTAAGAAAGGGAACTGTCCAAGGTGATGTCAAGATATTTAAACTCAGGAACATGTTCAAGTGAATTTCATGTGGTTCTTGATGGGGAGGACAGAGGTTTACACTTGCTCTGTGTGTTGCAGAATGTCGTGACCTTAGTTTTGCTATAGTTCAGATGAGTTTGTGTGAGCTAAACCATTCTTCAACATGCCTGAAATCACACTGCAACTGACTCTCAAGTTGTTTAGAGTCTTGTTGCTAGTAAACAGTATTGCATCATCTGCATAGAGTAATATTTTCTGTTGGCAGATACTAGGAGACTGTTCAGGAAGAGAGAAAAGAGTAGGGGTCCCAGTATAGACCCCTGAGGGACACCAGAGAGGACTGTTTTTCATCAGAGTTGACTTCAGCAATCCTAACACATTGGACCCTGCCCTGAGGTAGCTAGCAAACTAGGGCAGTGCATCTTTGGAGAGCCGAGAGTGGTAAGTTGCCTGAGTAGGAGTGATGGTTAACTGTATCAAAGGCCTTTGTTAGGTCAATGAATACTGCCCCCAGATCCCTTGGTCGAGGGTATCATAGATGAATCCGTAAATTCCAACAGTGCAGTGGTGGTACTATGCCCTTTCAGAAGCCATGCTGTTCGGCATTGATTTCATATTTGTCCAGGAATCGGCTGCTGGTCTAAGACTATTCGCTCCAGGGCTTTAGATACGGGGGAGGGGGGCGGATGGACATGGGCCTGTAGTTGGTGTGCAGAGTCTTGTCTCCACTTTTGTGTACAGGTGTGATAGTCGCCTGTTTCCAGAGTGATGGGAATTGGCCCAATCTTAGAGAAAGGTTGAAGATCTTTGTCAGGGGTTCAAGGATTTCATCTAGGACTAGTGCAAGCAGCTTCAGGTTGAGTGAGTCATCACTGTAGCCAGTTTTGCAGATGGCCTTTGTATATAGGTTCTGGCTAAGTGCAGTGATCTCTTTGAAGAGGAACTATGAGCTGTGTATACTTGGGATGCAGTGTCAAAGGGGAATTGGTGGTGCATTGAAAAAATCAGGTGGAAGGACACTGCCCAGGTTGAAGAATGCATTATTGAACGACTGGAGATGGTACCAAGGTCTAGTGTAGGTGTTCCGTCAATGTTGAGCATGGTGGGTGGTGCCTTAGGATCCTTGCCTGTAACATCTTTGAAGTTATTCCAGAATTTTTTCCATCATCCCAGGAGTTGGAAAGTGTCTCCCTAAAGTATTTGCTTTTAGCCTCGTATAGCTCCGGTACAGTCATTTCTTGCTGATTGGTAATTTTGTATGTCCCTTGCACTGATGTGGCTCAAGCACAGTGCCAGAGGTGGTCATTTTGTTTGAGCCTACAAGCTCGGAGCTTATCTATGGGTTAGACCTGTCTTTAACCTTCATCTTTTAAGTGGTGCATGGATATCACAGGCCACAGTAAAAGCGGCTGATGAACAGTTCCAAGGCTTTGTTTGTATCATTGAGTGAGTCAATTACTGTCCAGTCGAGCCTGCTTAGATGAGATTTTAGCAGCTGAAGGTGCCCTGCTTGAGCACCCTGATGTGTATTATTTTAGGAGGGGCTTGGGAATTTGTTAGCCCAAGAGCAGATACCGGTGAGTGGTCACTTAACATATCAGGGATTACTGATACCTTAGAGATTCTTTTGGGGTGATTTGACAGTATCCAATCAAGTAGGGTGTAGGTCCCCATCCTATAGTTGCACCTAGTGGGGTGGGGACAAGCTGTGAGAGGTGTAGTGCTGTGACAGCATCCTTGTAGGTGCAGGCCTCAGCTGAAAGCCAGTTTATGTTAAAATCACCCCCAAATTATGATCTCCGAAGTTATGGGCTCCTAGGAGAACTTTGATGGCAAGGACCTGAGATGGGGATCCTGGGTTAGAAAATGGGATGACATGTCCCATGAGGGTATCCTCAGGTAGATGGCATGCCACCACCTTGTTTTGAAATCCTGTCCTGCCTGAAGATAGAGTATTCAGGAATTGTGACCACAGTGTCAAGGATCTTAGGGTTTAGCCATGTTTCACAACAAAGAGGATATCAGGATTGTGCTGTTGAATCCAGGTTTGGAGGTTATCAAGTTTGCTGAGGAGGCTACAGACATTGATTGATGCCAATGTGAAGAACCCCTGCCTCCTATCCAGGGGATGTGGTCAGCTCAACTGGTCCCAGCTTGGGATGTGTACATTTCGGAGAGTAGAAATAGTATTAAAGGAATTCTCAGGAGAGAGGTTTTAAGCACTTTGTAAACTTGTTTGTTTGTTAGGCCCTGAGCACCTTGGTGCTCAGGTACCGGGGTTGTCCTACCTTGTTGCAGAGACCGCTAATACTTGTAGGTTCCCCAGAAGGCTGATCGCTTGTAACTTCAGAAGGAAAACTGGGAAGGTGCCAGATGGGGTGCAGGGTCAGTGGTATCATTGTGTTGTATCCTGTAGTCATACCCTGTGCATAATGTAGGGCAGAAGGTGGCGTTAGCTGGTAGTTAGATTGAGAAGAGGTGTCCTCAGGAGAAATGGGATAGTGCAGCACTAACATCACCGCTACTAGCAATCTGGGATGCAGGTTTAAACCAGCCATGATTTGATTACAAGAAGGAAACACAGTTTGGCTGAGAGTGGGCACTGTTAAAGGATAAAAAGAAAAATAGCAGCGGTTAGGTGAACTGCTCAGACAAGTAGGTTGGATAAAGGCTGAGTGTACTGAATCAAATAGGTGAGACAGCCCAAGGAGGGAGGGTGAGAGTATATTTAAAGGAGGCCTGGGAGGGGTGGTGGGGTAGGAGAAAACCCAAGTAGTAGAAGTACTCACGGAGGCAGAGAAAGGCAGTCTATGTAGCAGTCTGCAAAGCACACCAATGGCTGAGGTGCAAAAAGCTGTCTTGTCCAATCATGGGCCACTGGCAGCAGCACAGCACCAATCGGAATGCAGCCACAAAGTATGGAACTTCCAGAGAGTTAGGCAGTCATACCTGAGTGCTGGATCCGGGGCAGAGCTCCAGGAAGGCAGGCAGAACACTTAGCTGAAGAGGGCACTATGACCACTGAACAACTCCCATTTGACAGCTAGACTGGCAGTTAAAACATCAATGCACTACTTGCATGCGTGGTTGCCAGCAGCATCAGAACATGCCATCAATTTGCGATTTAATTTTAAGCCCAAACAGGGCTCAAAGGGGAAATGGTTTGGCTGAGCTGAAGATGGCTGCTTAATTCTGTTGCTCCTGGGTTCACCAATTATCATCATCCATCCATCTCTACCCAGACATTCATTCTCTGCCAAATACTGGTCTTTACTCTACCTGCATCAAAGTTCAGCTCTGGTATAGTATTTTGCTATCTCTCAGTTATAGAATTTTATATCTGCAATCAGACAGCTTCTCTATTTTCGCCTGCAACAATAGCCGACCAACCTTTGCATAGTAGCTCTCTCAACAGAATTGAATCAGTGTTTCAGCAACTAATCAATGAGTTAAATGACTTAAAAATAACCTCACAACAAAATGTTACTAATGTACAATTGCTTGACCAAAAAATCTCTGCTACAGAAACTAAAACAATTCAAAATGAAAGCTCTATTATGGATCTGAAAGCTACAATCAGGAGCAGGATATAATTATTAAAAATCTTCAGATAAAATTGATGACATTGAAAACAGAAACAGACGTAACAACCTTAGATTTCTGGGATTTCCTGAAGGTGCAGAGCTCGGAGATACCAGCACTTCTGAAACACGCACTTCAATGTTGCTTAAACTCCCACCCGATCAAGACCTCATTATTGAGAGATCTCATCACATTCTTAAGCCCAAGGCCTGGTCCAACTCAAAACCAAGGCCCATCATCGCTAGATTTCTGAACTATGACACACAGAATTAATCATTCAAAAACAAGGCAAGTGGGTCAGCTTACTTGGCAGGATCATAAATATAAATTTTAGAGATTTCTCAAGAGAACTATCTAATAAACGCAGACTTTACAATCCCATCAAAACTGTTTTGCACCAGCAGGGTATTAAGTTTGCTCTCGCTATCCAGCCACAATGCGTCTATTTCTGAATGATTCATTCAAGGACTTTCACACACCTGAAGCTTTATCAGCATTTCTAAATATACCTCAAACTATACTTACCATACCGTTGATTGTGCTGCAGTCGATCTAAACATTGACCGAATTCCTCTCAAGAGGTCCGACAGTCTCCAGCGAACGTCTTTGAAACTAATCAAAACTATAGAGAAGCCTGCACAAACCGTAACTCAATACTTCAGCTCCTGCCCGAGTTTCAGCGCATACAAGAAAAAAGTCTGTGAAATCTTTGCATTCTAGACACTTGTGCTGCTTGAATGATACTCCTTCAACGCCGGACTTGCAAACTGAAAAGCATGTTGGTTCTCTACCCCTCTTGCATTGTCTAATAAATACACTCACTCTGTGAAGATTCACTCTCATCTCATGAAGAACTTCGAGAAGATGACTTAGATCCACCTGCTGATACCCATGCAAATGCCCTGCCTAACATCAATTCACCTGACTCCTCCTGGGCAGAGCTGGTATCTAGCTCCCCATCTAAATCAGCAGAACTTCCCAAAAAGAAAAGAAAGGGAAACTAAAGAACAGAATCCATAATACTGCTTCCCAAATGCAAAATCGTTACAAGCATTGACTGATACAAGGTTCTGATATTATGTGCGAATATCTATATTAAGCCCCGAAATCTCATACTAAAATGTGTAATACTATTACACCCAGCCAGTTTGGACTGTGTAAGGCTGTAAACCGTGCTGGAATTTTAGGGGCTGTATTCAAAGTTTCTCTTTTTTTGCTTACTTGAAGCGCTATCTGCATCTCTTAATACACCTTAAACTGCACCGTCACACCCATTAATTGTGCTGCATTAGATCTAGTTATTGCCCCAATCCTCTTAGGAGGACCGCGATCCCCAGCTATCACCTATGAAACTGGACAGGAACTCAGAGAAACCTGCACAGTCTACAACTAATCCATCTGCTCTTGTCCAAGTCTCTGCATATATGAGAAAGAAAGAAATCTGCCGGCTTTCTGCATACCAGACATTTGGCGAGGCTGGAATAACATCCCTCATCATCCTACTTCGAGTCTGTAAGCATGTCGGCTTTTCCACTCTTCTTGCACTGTCCAGCAGGTGCGCTCCACTTCATAATGTTTCATTCCCACCTTCGTGGAAGTGCTTCGTGAGGATGACTAGGAGCCACTTGCTGATGCCCACGCAAATGTGCCACCTACAGTTAATTCCCCTGTCTCCTCCTGGGCAGAACTGGTGGCTGATTCCACATACCCCTGAAAAGAAAACTAAGGGAGTGTTTGCCATTCATTTGCATCACCAGGTAAGAAAAAGTTTGTCTCCCCATACGATGCACAGGGTAATGCCAAACTTCACCCAACAACTAACACACCAAAATCTGGCCAATGGAAAATCGTGTACACAATGCTCACAGCCTGGGAAATAAGATCCCAGACCCAGGCAATAATGTCAGAGGCTAAACTGACATAGTAGCACTAGTGAGACGTGGTTACTAGCAACCACACTTGGGAGACTTCACCTGGCTATGTATTGTCTCAGAAGAGACCGAGGTGCAAAAAGGGGGGAGGAGGGTCTCTGTATGTTAATGAAAATATCAAAGCTACAGAAATTCAGAATACACATATAGGAGCCAGAAGAACTGTGGGTCACCCTGGAAACAGGAAATGGGACAGCCATAAGAACTGGGTTGTCTACAGGCCCCAGACCAGAGGGAGGACATAGACACATTACTGTTAGAAGATATACAAAACATGACAGCTAAAGGGAGGTTCTGATAATGGGAGACTTCAACATGCCAGATATAGATTGGTCAATACCAGCAGGAACATCTGCCAGAACTAGACTCATAGTGGATTCCTGCAGGAGGGCCTCAAACAACTGGTACAGCAACCCACAAGACAGGGCTATCCTAGATCTAGTACTGACTAACAAAGAAGGGATCACAGATCTCCAGGTAGAAGGTCACCTGGGGTCCAGTGACCATCACATGGTATGGTTCAATTTGGCTACTACATCTAAATCATCCCATTCCAAGGCAAAATATGGGACTTCAGAGGAGCTGACTTTGATAAGATGGCCAACAGAGTTAAGCTAGCCCTGGCAAAAGAAACACAGGTGAGGAGGTACAGGCAAAGTGGGCAAGCATTAAGGATACAATACTTGAAGCAACATCCCATTGTGTTAGACAAGAAAAAGAAGTGCAAAGAAGAAGGAAACCACTTTGGTTCTCAAATACAGTAGCAGAAAAGGTCAGAGCCAAAGGCTGGCCTTCAGAAAATATAAGGAACACAGCTGGGATGAAGATAGGGAGGCATACCAAACTGCCCTAAGGGAAGCAGGTAAGGCAGTAAGGCAGGCAAAGTCCCAAACTGAGGAAACACTAGCACTAACAGTAAAAGAAGGTGACAAGACTTTCTATAGATACATTAGTGAAAGGAGAAAGTCCAGAGGGGTATTGCTAAGCTTAATGGAGAAAAGGGAGCATGTGAGGAGGAGGACCCTGTAAAGGCATCTATCCTAAATAGATACTTTTGCTCAGTATTTACTGAAGAGAAGGTAGGGCAGGGCCCACAGCTCAGCATCATGGACACAGGGGGAGGGAGGTGAGCACTACTCCCTTCACAAAAGAAAGGGTCCTACAAGAGCTTGCTAAGCTCAGGGTGGATAAGGCAATGGGACCTGATGGCATACATCCCAGGTACTAAGGAGCTAAAGGAGGAACTAGCAGAGCCATTAGCAGAATTGTTTAGTGAGTCTCTGAGCACAGGAGAGGTCCCAGAAGACTGGAGAAGGGTTTCATGTGATCCCGCCTCCACAAGAGTGGTAGCAGGAGGAGGCGGGGAACTACAGACCAGTCAGTCTTACCTCAGTAGTGGGCAAGATTATGGAGGCACTCCTTAAGGAAAGGATAGTGCAACACCTGGAATCCATAGGGCACAGGATCCAAGACAGCATGGGTTTACAAAAGGAAGGTCCTGTCAAACTAATCTCATAGATTTCTTTGACTGGGTAACCAGAGTGGTGGACCAAGGGGAGCAGTTGATGTCGCCTACCTTGACTTCAGCAAAGCTTTTGACACTGTTCCACATAGAAGATTGATAAATAAGCTAGGTAGGCTCGGGTGGTCAGAAGTTGGTCAACTGGGTGGCAAACTGGTTGACTGGCAGAAAACAGAGAGTGGTGGTAAATGGTATACAGTCAGAAGAGATGCAAGTCACAAGTGGGGTACCTCAGGGGATCAGTCCTGGGGCCAGTCCTATTCAACATCTTCATTAGTGACCTGCAGATGGACTAGAGGGTAAGGCTTGTCTGTTTGCAGATGACACCAAGATCTGCAACAGAGTAGATGATCCAGATGGGGTGGGCAGAATGAGAAGAGATCTGGATAAACTAGCAAAATGGTCAGAAGAGTGGCAACTGGGATTTAATGCAAAGAAGTGCAAAATCATGCACAGGGAAGGAAACCCTGAAGCCACTTATAGGCTGGGAGGTGAGTTGCTAGCAGTCACAAAGGAAGAAGAGACTTGGGCATCATCATCACTGATGACCTAAAATCATCCAAGCAGACCTCTAAAGCAGTAGGTAAGGCTAGGGGGTGTTAGGGTGTATTAGGGGGTATCACAAGTCGTAAGAGGGAGGTAATAATCCTCTGTACAAGACATTGGTTAGCCCCATCTGGAGTACTACGTGCAGTATTGGAGGCCACACCTTCACAAGGACATTAACCAAATTGAGGCAGTCCAGAGAAGACACCAAAATGGTGCAGGGACTGCATCAGAGACATATGAGGACAGATTAACCGAGCTCAATATGTATACCCTTGAGCAAAGAGGAGAGAGGTGATATGATCGACATTTAAAAAATCTTAAGGGCATAAACAAGGTGAAAGAGTCTAACATGTTTAAATATAAGAAAAATTGCAGGACAAGAGGACACAGCATGAGATTAGAGGGAGGCCGATTAAGGGGGAATGTGAGAAATTATTTTTCACAGAAAGGGTGGTAGATGCATGGAATAGCTTACAAGAAGTGGTGGCTATGAATACAGTGCAGGGCTTCAAAACAGGCATGGGATAGGCATAAGGGAGCAATACAAAATGACTATGAATAGATAGGTCACTGACAGAGCAAAGAGCCGATGCATTTATTAAGGTAGAAAAGAAATGGGCAGACTGGATGGGCCTTGCGGTCCTTATCTGCAGTCAACTCTATGTTTCTATGTTTCTATGTTAGACTGAAGAACAATGTAATTAACATTGTTTCCCAGAACTATAAGGTGCATTGATTGCCACATGTTTCTGATTTTGTGTGAACATATATGTGGAGCCCTTTATTTCAGTATCACATTTAGTTACTCTTTTCCCTTTTTTTGTTCAAATCGATGCCTATCTTAATATGTTAGCGCTATCACATTCAACTGGGTTTGGACGTATCAAGGCTGTAAATCGTATTTGAAACTTAGAGGCTGTATTTTTCAATGAATCGAATCTACAAGTATATTCTTGCTGAACTTATCTAAATGTGTAAACCTTGTTACGGATATACACAACTTCTTTTTTAGGTCTTTCCCAGGCCCATAGGTGTTCTACTAGCTATTAGCTTATTAATAAAATATAAAGAGAAACATAAAACATAGCATAACGCCATGTATGTTCAGCACATTTAAAGATTCACTTCCTTTATGGTAAGTGCTATATGCATATATTTGCATAGTGTTATCTATATATTTTTTAGTGTACCTACTATTTTAAGTTAATAGTATACATATATCACATATCCATTCTTTAATAAGGTTATGTGGATGTCTACATATCTTATAAGCCTTTTCTTCTGGATTATGCTGTTTAATGATATGTGATGTTATATTGGCATACTACCCTTTTATTGAACTAATACGATATAGTTCAACCTAATTACCATGTCTGGTTTTATTACCACTTTAAAATGTTTTTGCATTGTTTGGTATGATGTATATTGGTCTTTCCCAGGGTTCTAACTTAACTACCTGAGTTCTAGTCATAATGATTACTTATAAGATATTGTTACAATAGTTAATATCTTAGGAATATAGCGTGTTGCTTTTCTTAAGTGTTATCTCGTTTTTACATGCCTAGTAGTGTGGCGAGAGAGTCTGTGGTATGTGCACTGACTCCTGTCTCTACACTTCACAAATGTTCTTACTGTAATATACAAGTTTTTGTTGTTTCTATGTATATTCTCTCTACTATTTTATCCTGTATCTTTCTTTAGTGAGACTCAATAGATATATTTATCATATTATTTTGAATCCATACATTCTAATGATCCTGCTCACATTTGTACAACCTATTCACCTGCCTTTAGAACCTTTGACGTTCTCTGACTTAATTTTTACGAGTCCCTCATTCCGATTTGTAACTTCCTATTTTACCATTTACCAATATGAGTGATTTGATATTATATTCATGGAATGTTAGGGACTCAATTCACCTTGTAAGCGCAAACAAATACTTACCTACCTTAAGAAGCATAAAACACATATTGCTTTCTTACAAGAAACTAAACTTATGTCAGAGGATGTTGATAGGTTAAAAAGATTGGGTCGGTCAAGTATTTGCATCCTCTTCCTGCTCTAAAAATGAGGTGTCGCTATTCTATTACATAAGTCCCTTAATTGGACCCCAAAGAAACTATCATTGAGTGATGGTAGATGGATTATAATTCAATTGACTTCCACTGCAGGTACTTTTATGTTAGTTAATGTTTATGCCCTAATTCTGATTCCCTGAATTTTTCATAACTTGGCTCAACAAATTATGATCAATAACAACGATAACTCACCCGTTCTTATGGGTGGAGATTTTAATTTAACCTTAGAAGCACACCTAGATAGAAGTAATAAGTCATACGATGCTCATCCACGAAGCATTAATGCCTTGACATTGCTAATGAAAGATCTGGGCCTTTCTGACATTTGGAGACTTTCCCACCCTAGGCAGCGTGACTATACATTTTACTCCTCATTACACAAATCTTACAGCCGTATTGATTATTGGCTTTCATCCCTCTTATTACAGAAAAAACTATTAATACAGACATCCTCCCAATTACCATATCAGACCACTCTCCTATAAGTTTACATCCACTTTGGGGTCCATCCCTTTCTAAATCCCTTCTTGGCATTTAGATCCACTTTACTGAGGGACCCAGAATTTATTCCTTAGATTACAGCCCAGATTCAAGACTTTCTCTCATTTAATGATACCCTGAGGTATCTCAAGGCACAGTTTGGGAAGCATTAAAAGCAACGATTAGAGGCAAAATTATTAGTTTCACAGCTCACAGGAAAAAGCTAAGAGAGCAACAACTAGCAAATTTAGAAATCCCATAAAGAGAAAGAAACTCAGTACTATAAAAAAAAAAACCCAATCATGACTCACAACTACATCTTGAAATTCTTCAGTTAAGAATTAAAATAAATGAATTAATATCCAGGAAAGCTGAACTTGCTCTTTTAAGGCTTAAACACCGCTATTGGGAACAAGGAGACAGATGTGGAAGTTGCTTTCATATCAGCTTAAAACTCAACAGATAGATATATTGCTGGTTTGAAAGGCCCATCAGGCCAAATTTATAAAGACAACCTTACAATAAACCATAGTATGCGTTCTTTCTACCAGCAACTATATTCTCATCCAAATTCAGTTCTTCCAATCAAATACATGAATTTCTTGATAAACTGCAGCTTCCTCATCTCTCTCGTCAAGATATGGCCATACTGGATGAACCCTTTACCCTACAGAGATCCAAACAGCACTGTCATCTTTAAAAATGGTAAATCCTGGGTGATGGTTTCCTGTTGATTTCTATAAATCTCTATCTGGTACTCTTTTCCTTTACTTCTAAGGTTTATCTGGAAGCATTTTCTAATGGTAAGCTACCCACACTATGACCGAGGCTATTATTACTGTTTTACCAAAAAGATAAAGATCTCTCTCTTCCTCAAATTACAGACTGATATCACTGCTCAATACAGAAGGAAAAATCTTTTGCTAAATTATTAACCCTTCGCTTAGATTCATTAATTTCAAAACTCATCCAAACTTCTCAAGCCGGATTTATTAAACACAGAACCGTTATGATCATATTCGTTCCTTGTTTAACTTAATTTACAAAGCAAAAACTCTTAAATCACCAGCCGCCATAGCCATTGATTTTGAGAAAGCATTTGATTCCCTTAATTGGAACTATTTATACCAAGTTTTATCACATTTTGGTTTCACTAACAATTTTTGAACCTGTATCAAATTATTGTACACTCTCCCTTCTGCTTGAATTCTTACTAACACAACTCTATCCCCTCCTTTCATCTTGCAAGAGGCACTAGACAGGGATGCCCTTAACACCATATTTGTTTATACTTGCCATGGAGCCTCTCTCTGCAGCTCTTCGTCAATCCTGCATAATTAAAGGCATCCCTATCGGTAACTCGCTATACTTCACTCTCTTATGAAGATGATCTTCTTATTTTCCTAGAAAATCTCCAATCTTCAGGGCAACCTTTAGTTAAACTTCTTAACGAATTCACCTTTATCTGGGACATGCTCTAAATCTCAATAAATCTGAAATGCTACCATTAAACAACCTCTGTAAATCTTATATGAATGATCCTTTGGGCTTCAGCTGGGCTCCCCAAGGTATTTCATATTTAGGTATCCAGATCATCCATCATTGGATAAAGTATGGGATGCTAATTTCTCTCCTTTACTAACTAACATTAAAAATATACTTGACAGATGGAAATTGCTTAATCTTACCTTTAATGGGAAAATTTCTGCTATTAAAATGACAATAACTCTAAAATATTGCATCTTTTTCTAATATCCCTTTAAAACTTCCCTCTTGTTTCCTCATCAAAATTGAGAAATTAATAGGTAATTTTATTTGGGATGGCAAAATCCCTGATTTAGCCGTAACAAACTTAGATCACATTGGTCAAGAGGTGGATTTGACCTCCCTTGGTTTCAGGCCTACTTTTGGACTTTTCTTGCAGCCCAGACTATGAAATGGTTTATTCAACCTGACGTCAATTCACCTTTATGGGGTTAATATGGAAGCCTCCTTTGTGCTAACAACATTGCTACCTCCTTTATCTATAATCCCATCCTCTAAATTAAAATCTCACCCCACTATAGTACCATCCATGTTTTACTGGAAAATAATTCATAAATACCTCAAATCAAACCCTACCCTCTTGCTTATGCTCCTATCTGGGATATTGCCAAATATCTCTCGAAAACCATCCAATCTACTGTCAATCCTGGAAAAACAGAGGCATACTTTTTTAAGAGACATACTTGAACCATATATTAAGAATAAAATCTTATTTTGATCTATGTACTCAATGGAATCTTCCCCACCAGGATTTTTGGAAATATCTACAGCCATACAGCATGCACTTATTTCTCACTTATTGCGAATCAATCCTTATATATCAGCACATCTCCAAATGGATAAAACAACATGTAAATTGAATAGCGTCATCTATAAAGATATTAGAGAATCACTACGGACCAGTCCATTAGTGCAAAAATAAATGGAGCAATTTGTTGCACTATAACATTACAAATGAGCAATGGCATAGATGTTGGCTTTCTTGCCACAGATCTTTTAAGGATAAACGTAGCTAAACTCATTCAGACTAAAATTCTTCATTTGTGGTATAGGACCCCAACTGTACTGCACAAAATGGGATTAACGGACAATGATAACTGCTGGCGATGTAACTCTCCCAATGGTGACTTACTTCCTATTTTATGGGATTGTCCCCATACAAAAGTTTTGGCATCTATTCATGTACTTGCAATGAAAGTGACTGGTCAATCCTTTGTATTAGATCCCAAACACTGTATACTTGGTATGTTTGACCCTCATCCCCATAATATCCCCAATCCCTGAACAGATGGTTAACTATACTTTTCTTCTAGCTAAACATAGTATACTTATGTATTGGAGAACTAATATAATTCCACTCTCCTGATATTCTTAATCATTTATCTCAATATGCCTCCCTGGATCGTATGACACATATTTCTTTCGACCGACTCAATATGTATAATAAATGTTGGCAGGAATATTTTAAATATTTGATTCATCTAGCCCTCCTGGCACTTAAAGTATGGATTGAAATACTTTATATAATATATCTCTCTCTCCCTATTGATATCCCCCTTTTTTTTCATTGCCTCAGGTTGTGGTCTCGCTTTTCTCTACTCACTTTATATCTCTCTCTCTCTCTTCGCTATTTCTTCCTCTCCTCTTGTTATTCTTTCTATATAGGTTTAGTAGCACTCTAACGATATATATATTATAGTAATGTACAACTATGACTATTCATACCTCCTCTCTCACCTTCTACTTCTTCTATTTTCACTCTGTATTATGTAGTGCTAAGCCTTTTTTATTATAATATTGTAACTGTCTAGTTTAAGTCATTAATCCAAAATTATTATACTACCATTGAATAGTCTTTTTTCGTCCTTTGTTAGATGTTTTGCTACTTAGTTTATTATTTATATAACTTTATATAGTATAGTTATAGGGTATACCTGTTGTTTGTTTATCTTATAAATACTTCAATAAAAAGATTAACTACAAACAGGGCTCAAATAGTTACAGGGCTGCTTTGGGGAACCTGGGGAAGCACTGAAGGAGTTTAGGGGATGCCAGCAGCAGTGGAAGGAAGATGGGAGAAACGAGGGTCAATTAATGTAAGCCCCGAGGGAGATTACATAACTAAAATATGGGACTTCCATAGGCCCTCACCTTTCTCAATACACAACCTAGAGTCACACAAATTTGAATTACATTTTATTTACAATGGGTGTGAATTTAGGCGTTAGAATTGTATTACAAATATATGCAGAAATATGTAAAGATGAGTGTCTATTGAATACTATGTTCTAGGGATGGGAGAACCTCAAAAGATTGTGAGGTTCTAAAAGGTTCTGAAGGAAAAAAGGTTTGGATGCTTATCTGAACCTTATCCAAACCTTTATAACCTTTAAGGTTTTATCGTAACTGTATGTGAAAAATCATTTTAAACAGCTTTTAATCAACTATCTATAGAAAAAGCAATTAAACCACTGTTCAGTAGTATTAAACAGCATGAAATGAGATGAGGAGTGACTACTGTGACTGTGGATGTGCCTACTGGAGGATGGTGATGATCTGGCCCAAAGGCAGGCAAGTCCCAGATCTCTATTTTTTAACCAGTATCCTGAGCCAGACTTTGTAGAAGGGGATATGTCTGGCACTACTTTTGTTTAGCAATGGCTCTCGGTATGGGACATGACGTGAAATATCATGGCAAAAAAGACAGAATCAGGCAGTCCGAAAGTCACCACTTCATTATTGATACTACCACTATCAGGGCGAAAAACAGAGCTAAGCAACATTTTAAATTTTAATCAATCTGGTTAAGGCACATTTAGCTAAATGATCTCCTCAGAATGAGAAAGCAACTGTGTGTGTGAGATCAGGGACTTGACTGCCACAGTTGCTACCAGTACAACCATATCATGTACTGGCTGCACCTCCCATGCACCTCTAGAATGACGATGATATGGTACAAAGTAGGGATGTGCGGACCAACCCATAGAAAATCAGAACCCCCAGATCCAATGTGGTCTGATGGATCTGAAACAATAAGGGCTGACTTCTTAATTGTACCTAGTCAGTCCGTCTGCTGCAATTATTATTTTACAAAAATAAAGAGCACAGCACAGTTATATACAGCAAGGCAATGAATGCAGCATAAAAAGTAAAATGCCGACCATTGCAAGAGGAAAGCTGGTATCCTGAAGGTAGAGCTGTGGGGCTGTCAAAGCACCTTGAGTGTAGAAAGGCAGATCTCATCATTCTGTAGTCTCTAGTCACTATATTGTCATGCACGTCATTTGCATGTTGAGTTCAATCTGCATGCAATCGGTGTGATATTCAAACTGCGCCTGGCTGGGGTGCAAGCCTGGCACTGAGGCGATCACGGCTTCAGTAAAATGAAATATTCCCTGGTGGTCCAGTGGACCTGCTCCCCAGCCCAATCGCAGGCTTCATTAAAATAAAGGAGGCAGTATAGCGCAGTGGTCTAAGGCTCTGAGCTGCAAATCTGGTGACATCCAGCAGACCAGACCTGGGTTTGAATCCCACAGCTTCCACTTGCATACTGTGTGACCCTGAGCAAGTCACTTAACCTCCTTGTGCTCCCAGGTCGCTCCTGTAAAAAGCTTTCAGCTTAGTGTGCTCTACCTGGTTAAACAACTAAATAAAAAAAAACATTCCTTGGTGGTCCAGTGGACAGGCTCCCAGCCCAATTCGGGCTTCATTAAAATAAATTATTCCCTGGTGGTCCAGTGGACCGGCCCCAGCCCGATTGCAGGCTTCATTAAAATAAAATATTCTCTGGTGGTCCAGTAGACCGGCTCCCCAGCCTGATCACGGGCTTCATTAAAATAAAATATTCCCTGGTGATCAGTGGACTGAATTCTAAGCCCCCGAGCTCCGTAAATGAAAATAAATCCCTACTGGTCTAGCAGTACCCCCTGCCTCACCAGCCCACTCAGACCCACCACCCTGCTCCCCGGTCAGCGGAGTGGCAGCTCCCCATCCACAAGCTGCCAGGCTGCCTGCTGACTGACAGCGTACAGATATGGCTGTCGCCCATTGGTCCCCTGTGTGGGCCAATGGTCGTGCGAGACCATACTGTACTACAGTCCGAATCCCGAATTATGAATTGTGTCAGTCGGCGGGCAGCCAGCAGCTTGCAGTGGGGAGCTGCCACCTCTGCTGACCGGGTGAGCGGGTGGCAGACCTGAGTGGGTGGTGGGGAGGGAGGCACCTTGGACCACCAGGATTTATTTTGTTTACGGAGACCGCGATCGGTTAGGATTCGGGTCCACTGGACCACCAGGGAATGTTTTATTTTAATGAAGCCCACGATGGGGCTGGGGAGCAGGTCCACTAGACACCAGGGAAATTAGGAATTATTTTTATTTTTATATATTTGGGGACTGGGAATATTGCTGAGAGTTTGTAATGTAATGTTTACCAGGTCCATCTTGTAAATGAGTTCTTTTCAATGATGTTTCACCTGGCTAAATAAAGATTGATTGATTGATTGATTGAGTTTGGGGGATTCTTTATTCTGGACTGGCGATCGGCTGGGAGTGGGACCACTAGACAGTAGATACCAGGGCAAAACATAAGGTTTCACACTGAATTTCTGTATAATCAGAAAAAAACCTCTGGCATTGCAAGCGTTTTGTAAATCGCTACCACTGTTCAATAGAAATAAGATCACTGTTGCAAATCACAACAGGTGAATGGAAAATGCTGATGGTAAAAAAAAATGACCAGAGCCTATATTAATTAACAAGCAGAACATCTACCTAGTTAACTGTCAACAAGCACCAAAAGTGTTTTATTTCTCTAAGTGGGATTTTGTTCCAAATGCAATGCATGCATGGGTTTAAAAACATCTCATTTCAAGTGATTGCATTTGTGCCACACACAGACTCACATGACAGTGACATACCTCTGCCACCTGATTAGCTGTGTGTTGGTCAGGTGGCATAGAGGTATATAAGGCTGTGCGTGGTGTGAATTACTCAGTGAGTGGCTGACTCGTATGAAAGATATACAGACTTAGAGATGGAGCTTTGAGCTTTCTTTATTTTGTATTATATGGTCTCAGTTTACCTTCAGCAAGCGCATCCAGCGAGTGACTTACTTTGTTTAAAAAATAAAACACTTAATAATAACTAAAACAAAAAAAAGGGATATGAAACATACACACACAAAAATGATCAACCTGCCCGTTAGAACTAGGAAACTTTGAGTGCTTGTCACTTACACTTATCTCCTTGTGGTTATCAATATCAAGCCTTGTCTGCTCTGCTTTTCTGTGATTGTCACGTTGTTTTAAAGCCTACAAACCAGTGCAAGTGCCAGAACTGTATTAAAAACAACAAGCAGGCTAACTAGAAAAGAACAAACGGGAATAGGAGAGAGAGAAAAAAGCAGCTCATTCACCATCAACATGGCAGGTTGTAACTTGAAATCTTTGAGTGCTTATTTCTGCTCACTCAGTGCTTGAGTCTGTCTCTCCTGTGTTTCTTTTCAAGTTGCATTGCTTTTGCTTCATTTAAATCCTAAAAACTGCAGCAGGCCAAGTACCTTAATTAAATAAAAGAACAGTCCGAATCAGTTAGTTTTAGTCCCCCATTCTCCTGTGTGTCTGAAGTGATTGGAGTACTGTGCTCGTCTTGCCTGGGAGGCATTTATAAAAAAAAAAAAACTTTCTGTAGTGTATACTGTACAGTAGTTGCATCTCACACTTGCCAGTTTGCCTGTGTAAGACCACTACCAGCTGCTGTTGTGTGTGAATATATTACATGGTTTACTGCTCATACCACTGCTGCAGGCTCATTGTCAAATAAAAAAAAGATCGTAAAGTAAAAAGCATTTTGTATCATTAAAAACTCTGTCTACAATTGTGGAAGGAGTGTGGCTCTTGTAGCTGTGAGGCCAAGCCTGTACTGAGAGGGTAGAGGTACTTAGGAACAACTGAGAGGACTACATACATCGCGGTATTGCAACAGTCGAGAAATATTTCCTCTAATAAAAAAAAAAATAGCTATTGTGCTGGAAGGGGCGTGCAGCTGTGAGGCCGAACCTGTACAGAGTGGAAACAACTAAAGGACTAAATAAAAAGATAATATCTACAGGCAAAACAGTTGTGTGAGCCATTTTAAAAATAATAAACCTAGCTATTGTGGTAGAAAAGGGACACAGCTGTGAGGCTGAGCCTGTATTAATGGATTGATGAACTTGGGAACAACTGAGAGGCCTAAAAAGAAAACTCATACTGGAAAAAGCATTTTGCATATAATTAAAAACTGGAAATGTTCACCAGACAGGGGGGTAGGCGGCCAAAATGGGGAAAGGTATGGTGAAACATATGGCACAAACAACACTGCACAGTCTAACTGGTAAAAGACCAGTTGCTGGGACCTCATCCGTAGCAGTAGTGGTTCTTCCACAGTGCTGTCCAAAAGACAGGAAAGGCCAAAACTACCTTAATTAAAACTAAAGGAGTAATCAGCACCACAAGGGTGGCAAGCCAAGATATGGTACCAGTACAGATCTGAATGAAACAGAGGTGGAGAAATCTATCTCTGATGAGAGTAATGATTATAAAATGGAGGATGTAGACAAGGAGGGATAAAGCAGAAACAAATGGAAAGCCAGAATGAGGTAGAGGTGGCAGTTGCACAGACACAGGATGAATGTGATGATATGTACTTGGATGACTTGGGCATTTTGGGCACAAACAGTGTGGTGCAGGTGCAAGAGAAACAGGATAAGGGGCAGTGCATTCAAATTTAGTTTCTGTTACTGGCTTGGAGGAGCTGTTGGATGGTGATAATGGTGAGACAGAAAAATTCCATAATGAGCAGTATCCCAGTGTTGAGAAACAACAACACAGTGGAAGTGACAAAGGAGGACAGTATAGTATGCCTGGTAATAAAACAAAAAGGTAGCATCTTATGTGTGGTCTTACTTTTCTCTGGCTACCAATAAGGAGTTCTGACAGTGTGCACTATATGTAAAAAGACCATCAGCAGAGGGAGCAAAAAGGTGTTTTGGTACCTCAGCATTAAAAAGACATTTACAGAGATGCCACCCATTATGTCTCAGGCATGATTTTTTGGTCAGAGAAAAGAAGACAACAACACGCAGGCAGAGTTAAGTCAGACTACACCTGCACCTGTTTTATCAGTGACAGCAGCAGCCCTGCTGCTTCATTTGTACTGTCAACTCTTTTCTCAGTCTTCTCGAATCAAGTACTACAAACAGTCCCCTTTGCCCTTATCATCATCCAGCACTCCTAATGTTGGCCACCTGAAAACTTCAACAGCTAGAAGATAGCTCACAATTTCAGAAAAAATTGAACATAATGCTATGTACCAGCGTACTCATCCTGAGGCAACTGCTATGACAAAACTAATTTCAGAGATGATAGCACTGGAATTACAGCCTTACAGAATTGTGGAGCATGTAGGATTCAAAAAGGCTTTTGAATCACCTGTCACCACAATACAGTATACCATCCAGAAATATTTCTGACTGTTGCAATACCGCAGATGTATGATTTAGTAAGTGCTAAACTGAAAATGCTTAAAAGATGCAATTGCTGGGGTTTTCCATCCGATTACTGACATATGGACAACCTGCCAGCCAGAACCATTTATGTCACTGACTGCGCATTGGGTATCATTTACTCCTGTAGTGACACTGACATTCCCCTCTGAAACTGGCTTCCCTTCGCATCCAGTATATCCCGTAGGATCACACAGCTTCAAACATCCTGGATGAGCTCAATAGAGAGATACAGTACTGGCTGACATCACAAGGGCTTTCTGTAGGTTTTGTTGTGTCTGACAATGGTTCAAACATAAAGAAAGCATTGTCTTGTGGTGGCTTTGTCCACATTCAATGTTTTCACACTGCCTAAATTTGATTGTGCATGCATTTATGGAAGAGGACAGAGATATAAAGCTCTCATATATGTGGCAAAATGAATATGCACACATTTCAGCCATTCCTGCAAAGCACGCCAATGTCTTAGCCATACAAAGAAGAGCATGGACTGCCTCCTAATACACTCATCCAGGATGTTGCAACGAGGTGAACTCTACCTTTACATGTTCCAATGACTGCTGGAGCAAAAAGGCTGTAAGACAGTATACATTAGAGAACAGCACAGGAGATGCTGTGTGTACATTAATCCTCAGCAGTGGGCAGTTTTAGAACTTCTCATCAAGATCCTGCAACCCATTGAGGAAATTACTAGGAAGTGAGTTCCATCAGTGCACATTCAGCCAAATAATCCCATTGATCAAGATTCTTAGATTTCAGCTGCATGCAATCAGGGATGAGTTGGAAGGTACGAAAAGCCAGTTTCAGGTGGGAGAGTATAGTGCAACTGAAAGGGACTTGCCACCAGAATAAAAAAAGACATAGTACATAGAATGATTTAAAAAGCCAGAGATGATGAGAAACTTGGTGAAATGCTCATGACAGAACATTACATTATTGCAACAGTACTAGGCCCTCGGTACAAGATGAAACACCTCTCACAGTATGACCCAAATGTGTTACAAAACTGCAGAGAGAAAATCATTCAAGAAGTAGATTTGCTTTTGAAAAAAAACATGACAATAGATGCAGCTGCCTCATCCATTCCTCCTGCACCTTCACGGCTCTTTCTTGTCAGTCAGGCTACAAAACAGTCAGCTACGGCCATTCGTTCTATACTCAGCAGTCATCTTTGGGTCACTTGGATGCTGTCAGTCCTGGAAAAATCAGCCTTCCTTCTCCATATGTCACTGCTTCTGCCCAGGCCATGGTTAACTGTTATTTAGCAGAAAAAGGTATTGAATGGAGTGAAGATCCCATTAAGTACTGGCAAAGCAAGGAGCCTGTATGGCCTGCACTTGTGCAGGTAGCCTTGAAGTATATGGTCTGTCCGCAACCAGTGTATTTTCAGAGTGACTCTTTAGCTGTGCAGGAAATGTGGTAACAGATAGATGATCTAGGCTACTACCAGAAATGTTGAGAAGTTAACATTCTTAAAAGTAAACCATCCATTTACGGGTTACAGCTATGACCCAGAGGTAACAAATACATTTCACAGTGACCTCAAAGATGACTACTTAGAAGAGTAGAAAGATCACGGTTTCTTCAGAAAAATAAATTAATACTCAAGTAAGCCCATATGTGGCCTGCACATTTTTGTACCTGATGGCACAATGTTTTCAGCATGTCCTAACAGACTTTGTTAAGTTTTGATTGCCTGAACCTGATGGCACACTTCACATTTTGTCCTAATAGACTTCTTTAATTTTGGACCACCTGAAGTTGTGACTTATGGCACGATGTTTTCAGCAAGTCTTCCTCACATGCTTTGCTAATTATTGGATTGGCTGAACCGATGGCACACTTTTTGCAGCATGTCCTAATGGACTTGTGTAATTTTGGACTGCCTGAACCTGATGATGGCACATTTTTCGTAGCATGCCATGTCCTCATGGACTTGTATAATTATTGGACTGCCTGAACCAGATGGCACACTTTCGCAGCATGTCCTCATGGACTTGTGTAATTTCTGGACTGCCTGTAGTTGAGACTGAAGGCAGAATGTTTTCAGTATGTCCTAATTTCTGGATTGTCTGAACATGATGGCACATGTTTTTCTGTATGTACTAATGAACTTGTCTAATTTTGCATTTTTGGATTACCTGAATGTAGGTCTCTGCCCACTCAGTACAGGCTCAACCTCACAGCCCACTCCCCTTTCAACACAGTAGCTAGGTCTCTGGATTCTTAAGGACATACAGTTACTTTTTGGTAGGAGCCCCTATATGTGTCATCAATTTAGGTGGGTGGGTGGAGGGACCCCATGCCATAGAAAATAACTGCATGACTCTCAGTGGAGCAGAGAAGGAACTGGAACAACAATACCAAACTGATATCTGTTAGGAGGAAGTAGGCTGTTGGTTAGCTAAAACCAGCAGCTTATCTAATAGGTAGGAAATGGGCAGATTGGGTGGGCCAAGCAGTCCTTATCTGCCTCAAATTATATGTTTCTGTTTTCTATGATATGTCTACTGTATAGTGTATGCTACTAAATGGGAATGGGATTCTCCTCTGAGACCAGACAGGTCAGTTATCAGTTTACAATTGCAGCACTAGTACTACTGACTCTGAGACAGGGAACAGACAAGGTCAACTGCATGACTGCCATATTCAACTGACCAGCACATCAGTGCTATAAACTCACAGTTTTCATATCCTAAAATGCTGACTACAATTTTATGAGTGTGTCACAAATGTCAGTGTTGTTTTATGCAATTATATAGCAGATTTGCAGTTTTGTCACATTTTACAAAAGGTTCTGATTCGAATCAGAACTAATCAGAACTTATCAGGACTTTGGCCTGGATCCTGATCCTGATAATAAAGGTCAGGACCTTTTCGGTCCACCCAACCCTAGTTTAAAGGCAGGCAGGTCCCAGATCTCTGTTTTTTTAACCAGTCTCCTGAGTCTGACATTTTGTAGAAGGGACAATCTGTTTGTAATGTATGTCACCAATTATGTTCAGCAATGGCTCTCGGTATGGAACACAACAGGTAGGGTATCCTGCAGAATGTGAACACTAACATAAGCATAATACTGGACCAAGGCTCATGTGCAATGTGACATGATAACCAGGTGTCCTGATTTGTGATGAAACCAAAGATTAAAAACAAAAAACAGAATTGCACAAAAAGTTGAAGTGGTGTGATTCGTGATGACTGTGAACGTGATTAGTAATGACCGTGAATGTGATGACCATGAACATGATTTATCATGACATGACAATGTTCACTCAGAGATTATATCTACTGAAGTAACTACAGCCGGCTTGTGAGGACAAAGATTCGATTCCATCTGCAAGTAGGGCATCCTGCAGAACACGAACACTAACAGAAACATCATACTGGACCAAGGCTCGTGAGTGATGTGACATGATAACTGGGTGTCCTGATTATGATGAAACCAAAGATTAAAAACAAAACCAGGGTTGCACCAAAAAGTTGAAGCGATGTGATCTGTGATGACTGTGAAGAATGTAATTCGTTGTGACATGACATGAGTCATGAACTTAGCACTGGCAGCGCTTCTCAGAGCACCAGATACTGGATGGAACTGAGCTTCCACAAACAATTGCCATTGAAAATTTGAAATGCTTATGGCTGTACTTCTCTGGTGACAGATGACCGACTTCTTGCAAGGGGGTCACACAGACAGTATGCAAGAAGTGACATTGGTGCACTGATGACTAGCTGGCAGATTTTATTTCACACACACACACACAGAATTTATATTTCACACCACCTATGCAAAGGCGATGCTGCAGGTCCTGCTGCTACCCACACAGATTCAGGGACCCTACCTGGCCTAACCCTCTCTGACACAGTACTTTTTCCTTCAAGGATTTTTTTTTTTATTTGTTCCTGTGATGTGATGGAATGTCCTGCCCACTGAGCCAAAGCTTATACCCCACTGAGTGAGCACAGGGAGGAAGATGACAGATGACTGACTTCTTGGAGGGGGTCACACAGTATGCAAATAAGTGGCACTGGTGCACTGACAACTGTCTGCAGATTTTATTTCACACACACACACAGAATTATTTCACACCACCTACGCTAAGGGTGATGCTGCAGGCACTGCTGCTAGTATACCCACAGAGATTCTGGGAAGCCTGCCTGGCCTAACTTTCTTTGGCCCAGTATGTTTCTCCTTCAAGGATTTTTTTATTTATTCCATGATGTGACAGAATGCCCTTCCCACTGAGCCAAGCTTATACCCCACTGAGTGAGGACAGGGAGGACGATGACAGATGACTGACTTCTGGGGGTCCACAAAACAGTATGCAAAAGTGGCACTGGTGCACTGACAACTGACGCAGATTTTATATCACATATGGAATTTATTTCATACACCTATGCTAAGGGCTATGCTGCAGGCACTGCTGCTAGTATACCCACAGAGATTCTGAGGACCCTGCCTGGTCTAACCCTCTCTGACACAGTACTTTTCACCTCCAAGGAGTTTTAATTTTTTTATTTTATTCCATATGATGTGACAGAATGCCCTGCTCACTGAGCCAAAGCTTATACCCCATTGAGCGAGCACTGGAAAGAAAATGACAGATGACTGACTTCTTGGGGGGCACACAGACAGTATGCAAGAAGTGGCACTGGTGCACTGACGACTGGCTGGCAGATTTTATTTCACACACAGAATTTATTCACATACAACCCACACTAAGGGCGATGCTGCAGGCACTGTTGCTAGTATACCCACAGAGATTCTGGGGACCCTGCCTGGTCTAAGCCTCTCTGACATGGGGGTCACATAGACAGAATGTAAGACATGGCACTAGTGCACTGACGACTGCCTGGCAGATTGTATTCACACACACAGCACTCTAGTTCTTCTCTGTTCATAAGTTCCTCCTGGCTCATGTCATCATTCATGCTCCCTGTCCAAGTCTCCTCTCCCATAACATAGTACTCCCAGTCCCCACCCCAATCCCTGACTCCTGAGTCCCACATCCAGTCCTTGCTGGCTCAATCCCTCCTGAGTCCCTGACTCCCAGTCCCCAACTCCCCACCCCAACTTCCCCAAGTTTTCTAATTCACTTCTTTGTATATATAAAAAATAAATTCTTCTTTCATTTTTTTTGAGTCGACTTCTTCTCATGCCCAAGGGGCATAGAAACGTAGAAACATAGAAGTTGATCATATCACCTCTCTCCTCCATTGCTCTAGGGTATACATATTGAGCACTGTTAATCTGTCCTCATATGTTTTCTGATGCAGTCCCTGCACCATTTGTTGTCCTTCTCTGGACTGTCTCAATTTGGTTAATGTCCTTGTGAAGGTGTGGCCTCCAGTACTGCATGCAGTGGACTTTTATGACTGGGTGACTAGGGCTCTGGATGAGCATAAGGTGGTTGATGTCCTGTATTTGGACTTCAGTAAGGCCTTCAACTTGGTGCTACAGGAGACTGGTAGGCAAGCTGAAGGTTCTAGGGTGGGGGATAGTGTGGTCAAATGGATTGGGAACTGTCTGGAAAACAGACAGCAGAGGGTGGTAGTAAGGGGAACTATCATCACCATGGGCGGTCATCAATGGGGTTCTGCAGGGCTCAGTGCTGGGACCAGTGTTATTCAACATCTACGATGAGATATGGCAGACGGGATCCAGAGTTGGATAAGTTTGTTTGCAGATGACACCAAAATGGGAGCAGTTGTGGACGGGTGGGGTGGGGATTATGCAGAAGGAGTTGGGGGGATATGCATAAAGACCTAGAAACATAGGAGAGATGGTCATACACCTGGCAGTTGGAATTCAATGCAAAGAAGTGCACTATGTACCGTAACTAGAATCCTGGATACAGCTACCAGCTTGGGGTACAGTTGTCAGTCTCCATCGAGGAAAAGGTCTGGGGTGCTGGTCACACAAATCATTCTGCATAGTGTAGGAAGGTGGCAGCAAAGGCCAACAAGATGCTGGGGTATAGCGAGGGAATCCAGTCAAGGAAGAAGAGGTGGTTCTGCCACTGTACAGGGCTCTGGTGAAGCCTCACCTGGAGTAATGTGTACAATACTGGTGCCCCTTCTTAAAAGTGGCATCAGACTGTTGGAAAGAGTACAGAAGAGGTGACCAGGATGATACGTAGGATGAGAGATAAGCCCACGATGACAGGCTATGGAAGCTCAATACGCATTCCTGGAGGACAGAAGAGATAAGAGCGATATGATTGAGACCTTAAAATAATTGAAGTGCATAAACAGGGTTAGCCATGAGGGTCTGTTTAGATATAGAAAAGAAGGACTACACAAGGGCATGGTCTGAATTTGGAGGGGTTTCAGAGGAGATGAGAGGCACTTTCTCACAGAGGCTGGTGACGGCTTGGAATGTATTGCCTGAAGAACTGGTTTTGCATACATCAGTAGGAGTTTAAGGGGGGTGGGACAATGTGCTCAAGGGCAAAATCAGAGCGGTAAGGTGGGCAGAGGATGGTGATAACACACAGTGCAAGCAAGGAGGAAAGGAAAGGGGGATGGGCAGCATCAGTACTCAACACTGACAGTTGCACACTCAAGCAGACTTGACAGACCATAAGGCCTGTATCTGCTGGCATCATCGTGTGTTTGTATGTTCATATATTAATAAAAGATAAGTGTCTGTGGGAGTTCTACATTTCTTGACATTCTGGTAGTTCAACTGGCAGAACAGCAGAACAGTATTCCAAACAGTTTGTTACTAAATTTATCTTTTAACATGCCTGCTTTAAAATCTTCAAAATATAATTCAGCGACATCATTAGAAGAAGGTGATAAACAATTGACTTAATGTGTTTCACTTCATTCAGTTTCAGAAATTAGATATATTCTTCAAGTGTGAGAATGATGTCCATTACCTGCCACTAGCACAGCAGATCATACTTTCTGTAAATACAGATGTTAAAGCATATGTACACTTTTTAGAAGAGTCTTCTTGTGTGTTAGGTGTGAGGACCACAAACAAGAAATAGTAAAGGAGAACCTAACCACCAGAACTCAGGTTTTGACTTCAGAAAGGCAGATTTTAGCACCATGAGGGAAATGCCCAGAGTACAGCTGGCAAGACTTGAGGGGTGGAGGGGTGGAAGGAAAGGACATAGTCAGCTGCAGTTTGAAAATACAGGAAAGCAGAAAAGTAGAAGACCAATATGGTTCAATGGGCCTACACAACCAGAGTAGTGTTATGCTTGAGCAACTGTAATGACTGTTTAGCCATTCGCACTCTCTATTCCACGGGAATTACCACCCTGTAGAATACCAAAGGCAAGGAACCTCGAAGAGTCCACCCTTAGAGGTGCTGCCAGAAGATTCCCTTGGCTAAAGGTACCTTAGGAAGGAGCCCCAGAGGAGAGGCATGCCACTGGAGGAGGAAGGGAGCATGGTTGGGCTAAGAAAAGTGTTTCAGAGAGAGGCTGGGAGGAACTGCTTATACAGCTCAGGAACGGGTGGCTGGTTGCTTGCCACCAGTGGTGCAAGTGGTAGTCAAGAAGTACGGGAACTCGAGCACTGGAAAATATGAAATGCAGAATGAAGATCCTCAATCTGAAGGATAGGTGTGTCAAGACACATGTATTTGTTTCAACACTAGGAGATTCAGTTAGAGATACTGAAGGATTTCTAGGAAAATAGCACTGCTGTACAAGTCAAATGTTGTTACAGAAACCCTGATTTCAGGTCACAGGCCCAGAAACTGTCATGTTGCTGGTTTAAAATGTCAGTTCCAGTGTCAGTGGGAAGAAGTACAGGAACTCCGTTTCTGCTGTAAAAAGGTACAGGAACTGAGTTCCTGTGCATTCCTGTTCACTTCCATCACTGCTTGCCACACTAAACTACAGGCATAGCCTCCAATTCAGTTAGGCCTACACAACCAGAGTAGTGTTATGCTTGTGCAACTGTAATAACTGTTTGGCCATTCACACTCTATTCCACTGGGAATTACCATCCTGTAGGGGTACTAAAGGCAAGGAACCCTTGAACAGGGTTCCACCCTAGAGGTGCTGCAGGAACGTTCCTTGGCTAAAGGTACTAGAAAGGAGCCCCAAACAGGAACATCGAGCAGTTAGACATTGACTATGAGGCTGAAAAGCATATTGTCAGTAACAAGGCAAACTGAGAAGACAAATAGGATCCATATGTTGTCAGGATTGCACTGGTGACATAAGGGCTTCCCTAAGGAGAGAGGGAACAGCGAGTCGAGTTACCATACACCTCCATCTAACAGCAAAACCTGTCTAAGTGAACTAGGAATACCACTGAAAACTAACTAAGTTTATGACCTTTGGCTCGGAGAGAAAAACCCATATGAGGAGGACATCTCTGGGGATCCAAGGCCTAGGTCACCTTCCTCCAGGCTTGGGGTATTTTATTTAGTGACAGCTCGGCTGCTGCAATTTAGAGATCAAATTGTAGGGAAGTAGAAAATATTCCAATTTTGAGGCTCTCACTCATTCCCTCTAATGGGAACACCTTGAAGGTTGAGAGCAAGTCTCTGCAACAAGTTTAGCAAAGGCAGGAGAAGGAGAGAACGACTGCTGAGGCGATACTTGACCTACCAACTATCCCAAATCAAGCAAACCAAAAGCAGTTGTAAGAGCATGCACTGAAAATGCCGATGGTAGTAAATTAATGCTACAGCCAAAGAAGTTTGCATTCAACCACCCTTCACAGCTAATCATAAATACTACATCAGGAGCGCTGTCAGAATGGATAAAGCTATGCCGGAGCGAAGACATTCCCACTATGGGCCAAATGAGAAGGACCCCACCCATGGTTTCACATGCTCAAGATGCAGCCTCTCAGTGCAGAGTGAGACAGTTGGCTGCAGGGGCCTGAGTCAGCGAAGGTAATGGTCATGGTAGGCAAGCCTCTGATTTATAAAATGAGAGAACAGGGATAACTATGAAGTGCTAATATGAGGGGCTGCGAGCCAGCAGCCATCGGTAGGTATTGATATGGTATGATTCTCTGACATGACCTGATTGATACCATGGATTGATACGAATGGCTGATAAAATTGATGGATGGTAAGGTTCATGATGGAAGGAAGGTTGAAAATTATTGAGTGATATAAGCAAAGTCAGCGAAAGCAAGCCAATCAAATCCATTATGGAGCCAAATTAATGGGGACATAACTATTCTGAGGATTTTAGTGGCGAAGACAGTATTCAGACATTAGGTATTTGAACCACATTGGCCATGATTCTCCACCGCAATCCCCAGTCCCCACCATAGGAAAAACAAAGAAACTACAGTAAAGCACCGTGACTGCATGCAAATTTTAAAACTAGTTTACAGTGACAGCTGTAGCTGAGCTGACATCAAGAGTGTAGGAAATGCCCGTCCGATCCTCCACACCTCTCAGCTTTTACTATCTTCTGGCACCCTCAAGCACTTACATACTGTACAGACCTGATAATCCCTAAAGACCTCTTTCTGCTGGCAGGTTTCTGTGTTTCTAACTGAAGGTGAGACGTTCTGACACTCTAATGATGCAAGATTGACACTCTTGATGGGTGTCTATAGATGCAGTTGTATTCATGTTTTATACATTGCCTTATTTATAAAGTAAGAATTGTAGTAATTAAAACATTAAAAATAAAAATTTTGAAAGATAAGCAACATTCCTCCTCTTGGTGAAGTGAAATGATCCACATTTTCAAAATGTGCATGTGAAACCCTCTTGTGGTTTTACATGGTCCTCTCAATTTCAGTACTACATAGAAACAAAGAATTTGATGGCAGATAAGGACTGCTTGACCCATCCAGTTTTTCCATTTCTCCCAACCTACTTACTGCCACAGACCATGCCCACTCTACAGCCTCTTCCTCCCTCTTCCTTTCACAGTGATTCCCTGGTGCTTATCCCATGCATTCTGAACCCCGCCACTCTTTTTGCCCCAATTAACTCCGCTGGAAGACTGTTCTAAGAATCAATCACTCTTCCTGAAGAAGTAATTCCTCACATCTCCCTGAATCCAGTTTTATAAATTTATGTACATTAGGTGCAATGTGCTCATATTTTAAAAATAATTTAGAAATGAGAAATAAACTGGGTGCCTAGATTATATCAAAACCCAGGCCTCCTCTGAATACCATTCTACTGCTACAGCAGTTGAGCTGCAGTACCAGGGTAACTGAAAATCTAGGGAGTTCAAGTACCACTGCTCTCCTGTACTCAATGCAACAAACATTCAGGCAAGATTAAGTGATAAAATGGATATATGCAGAAATTTGTAAGGATGAGTGTCCATAGGAATCCCATGTTCCCAGTTTCTGGTAACTCAACTGTTAGAGCATCAGGACAACATTTATTTATTTATTTATTTAAGAGTTTTACCAAGAAGGCATGCTGACGGAGACCACTCGATTCCAGATGTGTCCTGGGGAGGAAGCAGAAATATATACAATACAGTAACAAAGCAGGAAACATACAGTACAGCAAATTAAATACACAGAGACAGCTATTGTACAATAGGCTACAGAGCCAATATCCAATTGGTTACAAAGTAGGTAGGAGATCGGAGTAGCAGCAGGTGAATTAGTACTACAACTCTTGATGGAGACTAAGGTGCCTAGCATACTTTTGTATTGCATTTAGTACCTGTTTGAGGTGCTGGTTGGAAGCCCCATGGAACAGGTGGATGGGCGTGGCAAGATGGGAATGGGCTAGGTGCATGAGCAGGTGGGGAGAAATGTGCCTTGAGGAGAAAGTTTAGATGCTGAGTGCTGCCTGCATGCCTAATGTCTGCTGGCAAGGAGTTCCCAGTTTTGGCATACGGAAGCTGAAGGCAGCTAGGCCTTTAGGTGAGGACATGCGTGGGACATGGAAGGAGCCTGAGTCAGTGTTCCTGAGTGCATAACAGAGGGGGTTGGACAGAGGGCAGACTCAAGTATGAGGGAGGGACTGTGTCCAGAATTTAGCTGTAACCCTGGCACAGTGGGCCTGTTTCCATTCCTGTAGTGACATCATGTCAAGTGATTTGTAATGGGTGCAGTGATGTGTCGTGGGTGGGCAGTCCATGGCAAAATGACAGAAGGAATGAAAGGAGAAGTTGAGTCTAGTTAAGGTTGACTTAGGGGCCGTGCTGGAGACTACGTCCCTGTAGTCAAAATTGGAAGGATCATTTTCTGTACGAGTGTTTTTGCAGGCGGATAAGGGAGACAGGCCCTGTTTGGTATACAGCTCCCAGTTTGGGGTGAAGTTTTGTGGATTGAGTCGATATGAGCTTTAGCTGCCCTGAGTTCAAATCCCAACAAGGGTACTACATTTCTTCTTCATTTCTAAATTGTATTTCAAATATGTGCACATTGCACCCATTGTAAATAAAATGTAATTCAAATGTGTATGGCTCCAAGTTGCGCATTATTAAAAGATAAGCATCTCTAGAAGTTCTAGGTTTCTAGTCATTATGGTAGCTCAACTGGCAGAACAACGGAATGGTATTCCAAACAGTTTGTTACTAAATTTATCTTCTAACATGCCTGCTTTAAAATGTGCAAAAATAATTTTGCCACATCATTTGAAGAAGGGTGATAAGCAATTAATGTAATGTGTTTCACTTCATTCAATTTCAGAAATGAGATATAGAAACATAGAAACATAGACTTTGATGGCAGATAAGGACCACTTGGCCCACCCAGTCTGCCCATTTCCTACCTACTGGATAAGCTGCAGATTCTAGTTAACCAACAGCCTACTTCCTGCCTACAACTACAATTGCCTTACGTCTGTCCGTGCATGTTTGAATTCCCCACTGTTTTAGACCAAACAATCTCCCCAGGAAGGTGGTTCCATGCATCCACCACTCTCTCCGAAAAAAAAAATTCTCACGTTACCCTGAGCCGTCCCCTCTATCTTTAAATTGTGCCCCTTGTTCTTATACATCTCTTTTCTGAAAGATGCTACCTCCTGGACTTTGTTGATTCCCTTGAGGTACTTGAACGTTTCTATAATGTCCCCCGTCCCTCCTTTCATCAAGGGTATACATGTTAAGCTCTCCAGTCTCTCTTCATATGGTTTCTGATGCAGACCCGGCACCATTTAGTTGCCCTCCTCTGGACTGCTTCCATCCTGTCTATGTCCTTGCGTAGATGAGGTCTCCAAACTGCACACAGTACTCCAGATGGGGTCTCACCAACTGTCTGTTCAGAGGGATAACCACTTCCCTTTTCTACTTGTGATGCCCCTTCCTATGCATCCCAGTATCCCCTGGCTCTCCTTACTGACTTCTCACATTGCTTACCAACCTTTAGATCATCTGATATGACTACCCCAGGTCCCTTTCCATTTTGTTGTTGTTAGTACCTCCCCTGCTACTGTGTACTCTTCTCCTGGGTTTTTGTTTCCCAGGTGCATTACTTTGCACTTCTTTGCATTGAAGCTAAGTTGCCATATGTCTGACCATTCCTCCAACCTTGCCAAGTCCCTTCTCATCCTTTCTACCCTCCTTGTTTATCAACTCTGTTACAGATCTTTGTGTCATCTGAAAAGAGGCATACCTTTCCTCCAAAACCTCTGCAATGTCACCTATAAAGATGTTAAAGAGGACTGGACCCAGTACTGAGCCCTGAGGTGCTCCACTAGTAATCCCCTTTCTTGGAATGTGTTCCATTCACTAGTACCTTCTGTGTCCTGTTGTGCAGCCAGTTTGCTACCCATGCTGTCACCCTGGGATCCACTCCCAGGCTGGCTAACTTCATTATTAATCTTTGTGCAGGTCTGTGTCAAATGCCTTGCTAAAGTCTAGGCAGGCCATGTCCACAGCCCTCCCTGGTCTATTACTTTGGTCACCCAGTCAAAGAAATCAATTAGATTCATCTGACATGACTTTCCTGCTGTAAATCCGTGCTGCTTTGGGTCCTGTGCCCGCTGGCCTCAAGGTAATCAACAATTCTTTCTTTCAGAGTGATTCCATCATTTTCCCTACCACTGAGGTCAAACTTACAGGTTTGTAGTTTCCTGCTTCTGCCTTGCTCCCACTTTTGTGAAGGGAATCACATCTGCCTTCCTCCAGTCCTCAAGTACCACCCCATCCTCCCATGATTTGTTAAAAGTGTGGTCAGTGGTGTCACTAGGTCCTCCCTTAGTTCTTTAGGATTCTCGGTGAATCCTGTCAGGTCCCATTGCTTTGTCAACCTTGAGTTTTAGGAGTTCTTTCAGGACTCTTTCTTTTGTAAATGGACTGGTGTCAACCCCCTACCCAGAGTGCTTCTATTGTCTGGTTTAGGTAATTCCTCCTCATCTTCTTTGTGTATACTGAGCAAAAGTATTCATCCAGTATCTCTGCCTTTCACTGTCTCCCTCTGCCCACCTCCCTCTCCTTTATTAATCTTCACTATTCCTCCGTAACCTTTCTATGCTCCCTAATGTACCTATAAAAGGTTTTATCCCCCTTCTTAACTGAACTGGCTATTTTTCCTTGGTTTGGGCTTTTGCTATACTGACTGCTTTCCCACTTCTTTCTGCTTTAATTGATACAGTTCCTGTCATGCTCCTTCTGTGATTCCTTATACTTTCTGAATGCAGCCTTTTTCTCCTTAACCTTTCCTGCCTCCTCTTTGAGAACCATAGTGTTTTTACTCAGCTTTGTTTTCTTTATTTGTTTCACACAAAGGCTTGTTGCCTCTATGATGGCAGTTTTGATTTTCTCCATTGTTCTTCACCCTCCTTTTTGGCCATTTGCTAGTGTATTCCTCAGGTATTCACCCATTTTGCCAAAGTCAGCCCTTCTAACGTCCAGTATCCTTGTTTTTATATGGCTTGTCTCCATGGTTGTGCTTATTGTGACGCATACTGTGCAGTGGTCGCTTGTTCCCAGATGTCTACTGACTTCTAAATTTGTGATCCTCTCTCCATTTGAGAGTACCAGGTCTAGTATTGCTCCCCTGAGTGGGTTCCAACACTAGCTGTCTAAGGCCTGCCCCTGCAGGACATCAAGAATGACCCTGCTCTTGGATGTGGCTGCAGTACATGTCATCCAGTTAACATCTGGCATATTCAGGTCCCCATCAACAGTATCTCCCTTTTCAGCCATTTGAGATTGTCCTCTATCATTTTCTTGTCCATTTCCTCCCTTGAGATGGGGGTCTGTATACAACCCCTGTGCGGATTGTGATGCCATTCCCTGTCTCCAAGGTGACCCAGATATGCCTCTTGTCCTCCCACTTTACTTTTAGTTCTGTAGCTTTGATCCCTTCCCTTATGTAAAGTGTGAGAATGATGTCCATTACCTGCCACTAGCACATTAGGCAGACTATACTTTATGTAAATACAGATGTTGAAGCATTTGTACATTTCAAAAGAATCTCTTCTTATGTGTTTGGTGTGAGTACCACAAACAAGAAACAGTAAAGGAGAACCTAACCATCAGAACTCAGGTTTTTTTACTTCAGAAGGGCAGATTTTATCACCGTGGAAATGCCCAGAGTACAGCTGGCTAGGCTTGAGTGGGTGCGGGGTGGAAGGAAGGACATAACCAGCTCCAGGCTAAAACAGGTAGGAAAGCAGAAAAGGCACAGAAGACCAATATGGTTCTCCAGGAAGTTAAAATAGCTGTGCAAGAGAGAAGAGGGCAGCTTTCAGCAAATACAAAGATTGTAAGTGAGGACAGGAGGATTACCTTGAAAAGCTGAATGTGGCCAGCAAGTTGCTAAAGAGAGCTGAGGCTAGACAGGAGTTGAGAATGGTGGAGGCTTTAAAGAAGGGGAACAAGGAATTATTTTGTAATATTAAGGAGAAAAGGATATTGAAAGAAGGCATTGTCAAGCTGAAGAAAGGGAAGAAATGAGTTAATGAATATTTCTGCCCATGTTTACCAAGAAGAAGGAGTTGCCATTAAAAAGGGGGGTAGGTTGGGGCAGGAAGAGGCAATGAGGGAGCTGAACACATGTCCACAGAAAGTGTCCTCAAGGGCTACTAGCCCTGAATGAGGCTAAATCTCCAGTGCCGTCTGGGGTACACACTAACATGTTGGGGAGATGGCACAGGTACTGGCAGCACCCTAGCTAACCTGTACAATGATTCCCTGAAGACTAAAAGGTGCCCAGGAAATGGGCGCAGACATTGCACCCCTTCACAAAAGTGGTCCAGGGAATGAGCTGAGGAACTACAGGCCACTCCAGCTTGACTTCCGTGAGCTGGTAAACTGATAGAAACCATAATGAAGGAAAGGCTAATAGAATACCAGAGGCTAATGGGCTGCAGGGCAACAGGCAGCATGGGTTTTGTCAGGAAGGTTGTGTCAAAACGAATTTGGAAGATTTCTTTGACTGGGTCAGAAGGCAGTAGATCAAGGACAGGCAGTAGACATACTTTACAGTACCTGGATTTTAGCAAGACCTTCAACTCTGTTCCCCACAGGATACCGATAAAGAAGCTTAGGGACCATGGAACGTGAGGCCAAATGACTAACTGGGTTAGAAATTGGTTTGGGGAGAGAAAGCAGAGGGTTGGAGTTGTTGGGAACACTCGGGTATGAAGGTGTTACAAGCATGATTTTGCAGGGCTTGATGCTGGACACAGCGCTGTTCACTGTATTTATTAGTGTAACCCCCATTACCTGGGGTTACTAGAATCCCAGTAAGACCTAGTGGTAGGCTGGGAAGGCAGCTTGTGAAACTCCAGCTAAATGGATTTCACACTGTCTCACTCTGTTCTCAGTCTCAGCTGAGACTGAGGAATGACATCATTTTAGAACTGTCGCAGCTGCATAAGCCACACTGAAATGTTGCAGTTGGAGGTTAGAGTAGAACGTTGGGAATTTGAAGTTAGTTCAGTAGAGTTCAGTAGAGTCTGTGCTGTCTGAAAGAGGTGCTCTGCTGTAGGCAGGCCCTCAGAGCTTTAAGCTCTGTCAAAGAGCTATTTTGTTTTGTAGGTGTGTTCTCACCTGAAGAGGAACACAAGAAGAGCACATTGAAGTGGTGGAGACCGCTTTCAGTGGTTCAGGGCCCCATCCCTGTGGGGATGGGGAAGGAATCAACCGGCTTCCAGGGCAACTCCTGGTCCGGCTAGGAGAAAAGAAGCTGCCTGATTTAAGTTTGTGCTGAGACATCAGAAGTACTGGACGAGATTTCTTTTCAGGAGAAAATGTCTGTGGGGCACCTGCAACCAATGGGTGAGTTCGCTCTGCTAAAGGGACATTGTGTTTTCACTTGAGTCAAGATGAAACTAAAGAGACTGTTACTGTGGGATCAGGAAAAGACAGCCAAGTACAGTTTGGAGGATATGGGATTGGACTGCTAAACTCTGTGGGGGGTCTAGAGTAATGGACACAGCCACTTATTAAGTATGTTCAAGTTCAGCACAAATGGGATGTAAAGACAGTAGATTGACTGTGAATACATTTAAAAGAATCTACACAGCAAAGTGTTTTAAAGGATGAGGTGTTACAGTCCAGAGAAATGGCGGGTATGAATTATGGGAGTGAGAGGTGGAGACCATCAGTAGAAACCAAATTCACCTCTATGGGTTTACTTTGGGACACCTGTTGCTTTCTCTCAGGTACTTGGCGGTGCCTGAGGAAAGTACCCCGACATGGGATTGATGAGGAAGATTCCCTGATGGAGCAGAAGTGCTCATAGGTGGTTTAGGGAGCCACCAGTAAATGTTTCCATGCTATATGGAAAGTGTCCAAGTCGCTGGCAAGGGAGTCGAACCAGGGAAAACCCAGAGCAGCATACAAGTTCAGGCTGTGTGCCCAGTGTGTTTCAGAGCCTGAGGCTAAAGTGAATAAGGATGTGTTCTGAATTCCATAAATCTACATTACCAGGAGTGCAGCTCCCGTGGGGCCCATCCATGCTTTGTTTATTCTGTTGATGTGAATAAAAGCCACACTTTAGAATCCCACTCTGGTATTGGACATTACAGTTATTGCTTCCTGTGTCCAGAGTTACTTGGGTGCCCCTGTGCAGAGTAGCCAAACCTAGCCAATGTGCTGGTAGCATATTCCTCCCAAACCCAGCACACCAGGTAGAGCTGTCAAAATAAAATGGCATACCTGGGTGGGGTTACTAAAAATGGAGAGGCACCGCTGAGGATTTGGGTTTGGAATTTGGGAGGAATGTAAGAAAGGTCGCTCGGACAATGGCTAGCATTTTGGCTATCTGGCAGTGGGTAGCCCAAAACAACTGAAGCAACGTGTAACTAATGTGCTGCTGTGTGCTGTTATCCATGTGCTGCTATTAAAATGCCAACTGTTTATCAAGGAGCAATAAAGCCTGAGAGTGTATGCCTTGTCCTGCATCAAAATTACAGCATTTGCCAGCTTTTAAAAGTGTTTGTGACAAAGACAAGTGTGGAAAACTGTGGGTAGCAAAGGAAAATTGTGCCCTAGATGTTGGGCAGGAAATGCTTTCTGTGTGGACTGAGAGACTTGTTGTGCTAATGGCCATGAAAAATGGTTGAAATGGGCTCCACGAGGAGCTTCAGTTGAAAAAAAATTGTGACTTGTACTTTAAATTTGCTTGCTCGACGATCGCTTGAGGAGAAGAGCATGAAGGAAAGAAGCTCATTTGCATGGTGTCAAGTGATTGGTGAGACTGCAATCAGTCCTGCCCCAAGCCAGCTCTAGAGCGACTGCACAGCATTCGAGAGGAGAGTGAGTGGAGTGTGCGAACCGGCTTACCAGGAGGAGCATCGCAGAGACTGAAAGCGCTATAAACAGTTAAAAGCTGACTTTTCTGTTTAAATTCGGGCTCAACCCACATCTCGATCGACTGGACTGTGAGTGTGGTGTTCAGAGGGACAATCAGCAGGACTGCCAACCCGCTTCTTTCCAGAGGCCTCAAGACTGGCTGCAGGCCGTTTTCCATTGCAGCAAACAGCTACTGATAACAGTGAGTACCAACAGAAATAATTGCTCAAACTTGCGATGTCACCAAAAGCCAGCTGAATCTCAGTGTAGCAGTGTAATCACTTTGCAAAGAAGAACTGTGTTAAGTTTTACCAGCAAAAGCAAGAATTCTAAGCAATCAAATGTGAGCATAATTATAGGTTCAGCGTCAGTATAATTTTCAAAGTCATGTGAGAGACTGTGAGTTGTATCAGATATACAGGCAATCCTGTGCTATGAAATACTGAGGCTTTTAAAGGACTGTAAGCTAGAGCAATGTCTTCAGTGAGTAAAAAGTCTGTGGTAAATCATATAAATGTGCTAGAAAAAGAACAGTGCAAGTTTGTGCAGTTTGAGCAAAGTTATCAGTAGAGTATGTAAATCAGATGCGTGGTGGCTTGACCCACCTCCCTCCTTTCCAGTCCTGCAACTGTGCCTCCCACCAATTTAGCTGATGCCTCATCTTGCTCTGTCCCATTCTTCTCACTGTATCCAATCCCAATCTGCTCCTGCCCACCGATTGCCAGCTTCTATATCAATATTCTTTCTTTTGTTTATTTGCTTAACGAGTTAGCACTCTAGAACAAAAGTTTCATTTACAGGTGCAACTTTTCTCCCTTTCCCCTTCCAGCTGGAGGTCCCGAGCCGGGCACTCCCTCCACCAAGACCTGCTCCTTGAAAACCATATGGGATGGCACTTCCTGCACCAGCTGCTGGCCACAGTCTGCCAGCATGCCTAAGGTACAGGATTGGCTGTTTTCTCCCAGCCAGAGTTCTTCATTGGCTGCTTCTTCTCGGTCTGAGCTCACCATTGGCTGCACTTTCAAGCCTCCTCTCTTCACCTTGCTGCTACTACTGTTTTAATCTCTGTACAGCTAGACTCAGCTAAAATTCATCTAGATTCAAAAGTTTCTATTTGCTTTAACTGCTGTAAATGTTCCAATCTGCTTTTGTAAATGGTCCAATCTGCTTAAATTGTACTGTGTTTATAAGACTTTATAAGACAAGGTGCAGTAGCTGCTGTTTTATTGTACAGATTCTGTGTTGTGTTACTAGTTCCCATAGTTCTCACAGCACATTTCTATTTTAGTTTTCTCCTATCCACCCACCATCACCGCGACACTCTTTTAAATAACACTTGCTCACTCCAGGCACTGCCCGCTAACCTTACTTCCTGCCTCTCTTACAGGCCTGACACATACAATAATAATTTAAATAAGCATAATATTCCATTGCTATACATCAACATACTAACACTTTCCATCCTTTTGCCACTATACCTGCTTACGCAGATCTCTGTTCCCAACCTAACCCTACTCTCCTTCCACCCCAGTGCTCCTCCTCACTATCCTCTCTTTCATATCTACTATTCTCCTCTAAATCTTTTTCTTTCCTCTGGCAAATTCTTTCTTACAGGCCACCACCATGTTCCTCCTCTTCCTCACCTTCCTCCCTTCCTACTCATTCCTACATCCCTCCCCCACCTCACTACCATCCACTATGCACCTCCCACCCTCTGCCCTCCCTCCCTCTCCCTACCCTCCCCATCTCCTGTCAGCCTCCTTTCTACACTTCCCCTGGTGCCCTGCTGCCTGCATCCTCTATGGAATGGGATCCCACTTGGCTACCTTTCATGTCTTTATTTCATGCAACAATTCTAATAAATGATAATATCTGGGAAATGAATAAAAATCTTTTAAAATCTTTTCCAGACTCCAGCAGGTGTGTAGCAATTTTTCAATAAGTGACAATGGAGTCTCTGCAAGTTAGTTCAGTAGTCTTGTTATTTTGTTGCAGTATAAGGTCCGTTTAGCTGTCCCCAGCTTGATCACGAGGCTTCTATAAATATAAAATTATAGTCATTTAGCCACCACATCAAACAAATTATTTTCATACAAATTGCCTTTTCATTTAAATTAGAATTAAATAATACTGCCTTATATCATTAATTTTGTACCTGCAAACGAAGTCCTCTCACTTTCAAAACCTTATATATCAATCTTAGTTCTCTTCACCCTAATTCAAATAAATCAAATGGCTTTATTTAGAATATATTATATCTTATCCTCATTATAATCATTTTACTGCCTTTATTTATTTTTGTTAAATATATTGTTAACATACCTGTATATGCGAAGGATTACCCCTTTCTTTTGAATTTCAGTAACATCCTCTGAAATCTACATAAAAAATACTCATTGGTCCCTTATCTTAATAAATTGGATATATTTGAATTCATTTAAACTTAAAATTAATGGTTATTTTCTATGCTCACCTTAAATATGGCACAGCCTCTGTTAGAAACAGTCCAAATTTACCAGAACTTCCATTTTAAACGAAAAAAGCAATCATTTAAAATGATATACTAAAAGCGCTCAGCTTGTCGCTATATTTACCACAATTAAGTGTTTTTAACGCTAAACACCCGATTTATACAAACGCTTAATTTAGTTTAAATATACTTAGAAACAGATCAATATCACCTCAATTTAGAACACCCGCGTTCCTAAAATCTCTAAAGACGCCAAAATTTTTATGCACTCCAAACCGCAGAAGAACACCGATGCAAGACGCATGAGGTGTGAGTGGTTAGTTTCTACCTTGAATATGAATAATCATAAGCCTACTACATAATGGGGTGGCTTTTAATTTGTGCACCAATCACACAATTAAATGTAAGCCTTGAAACTAAGCGAAATGAACTACGGTGAATGGATGATTAATTTATTTAAGGCAGAGCCCATAGGCATCGGCTCTTCTGCAGGTGATATTGATCTGTTTCTAAGTATATTTAAACTAAATTAAGCGTTTGCATAATCGTGGGTGTTTAGCGCATAAAAACACTTAATTGTGGTAAACATAGCACAAGCTGAGCTTTAGTATATCATTTAAATGATTGCTTTTTCATGTTAAAATGGAAGTTCTGGTAAATTTGGACTGTTTCTAACAGAGGCTGTGCCATATTTAAGGTGAGCATAGAAAATAACCATTAATTTTAAGTTTAAACGAATTCAAATATATCCAATTTATTAAGATAAGGGACCAATGAGTATTTTTATGTAGATTTCAGAGGATGTTACTGAAATTCAAAAGAAAGGGGTAATCCTTCAGTATATACAGGTATGTTAACAATATATTTAACAAAATAATAAAGGCAGTAAAATGATTATAATGTGGATGAGATATAATATATTCTAAATAAAGCCATTTGATTTATTTGAATTAGTGAAGAGAACTAAGATTGATATATAAGGTTTTGAAAGTGAGAGGACTTCTGTTTGCAGGTACAAAAATAATGATATAAGGCAGTATTATTTAATTCTAATTTAAATGAAAGGCAATTTGTATGAAAATAATTTGTTTGATGTGGTGGCTAAATGACTATAATTTTGTATTTAGAAGCCCCGTGATCAAGCTGGGGACAGCGAAACGTAGGGGCCTATACTGCAAATAAAATAACAAGACTACTGAACTAACTTGCAAAGACTCCATTGTCACTTATTGAAAAAATTTATTTCATGCAACAGCCACACCAATAAGAAGCCCACTTCAGCCTCCAGCCATCCACACCCCAAGACTAAAAAAATGGCTGGCCATCTTCACAAGATCACTCATTACTACTGCTACTCACAGCAGGCAGTATTGAACCTAACCCCGGTCCCCACATTCCAACATCTGAATTGAAAGGACTAAGACTTCTCCATCAACTGTAAATATTAGACGCTTACTCCCCAGAACTGATCTTCTACAGCCAGTCATGTCACAACTTAAACCCTCGTCCTCATTATCACTGAGTCATGGCTCAGCTCTAAAATCCTAACATAGCCATCTCCATCCCTGGGTACTCCATCATCTGCCAGGACTATAAGTCTAGGGGTGGGAGAGTTGCCATGTATATATCCACCTCTATCAAATAATCTGTCTGCCTATCCACAACCTCTCCTTCTGTCTATGAACTGCTACTAGTGAACATATTCCTCCCCTGCTCCCTCCCCATCTTTGTGGATGGTGTCTACTGCTGTCCCAGCCTCCCTGTCATTTCCATTTCCTCTGTCACTGATCTCCTCTCCTCCATCTCACCCCTTGCCACCCCTGGTGAACTATACATCCTTGGGAATTCAACATAAATTGGCTGTCAGCACACAGTCCAAAGCCTGCAATCATGTCTCATCACTAAACCTAAAACAACTGATTACAGAACCAATGCACCTAAATCACAAATCAGGTAAACATACCCTAACTGACTGGGTACTGACCTCACATCTCCACCATGTCATAAATTTTAGTATACTCCCAGATGCACTCGGCAATCATCATATGGTCTACTGTGTGCATAAAATCCACCGAGTAAAGTCCCCTCCTGTCACTCTCAACTTTCGCTCTTTCTGTTCCCTCGACCTCTCCTGGGTCTCTGCCAAACTCATTGTGTGTCAATGTGCAAGAGACTAAGCATGGGTAGCATTTAAAACTTCTGGTGCCCCTGCAATCTTCAGCACTATTGCTCGCTCCACAATGCCTGCACCAGTGCCATCCGTCTTGCCAAAGTGGAGTACTTCAATGCCTCCTTCCAAGAAAACATTAACAATCCATCTAAATTCTGCACCATTTATGTTTGGCACAGGCACCTTGTCACATTTACAGGGCTTTATGAATTGGGACCAGTGTTTTTGTTTTTAAACAGGAAAAAACCTCTTTATGTTGTTTTCTTCTTGTGTTGCACATGACCCATGTTATAAATGCAATAACCCACAACAGGGTATGGAGTTATGTGGATTTAATGCATGGCTGGGCGCTGTGAGGACACTCGGCCTGTGGATTATGCCTCACAATGCACTCAAGCCATGCATTAAATCCCCATAACCCCATACCCTGTCATGGGTTATTGCTTAGTATTGCACTGCAGCAACTTGCCACAACTATCTGCTTGAGCCATATTAACTCTTTGACTGATGTCTGGTTTTTTCCATGTTATGCTTGAAAATATCTCACTAGTCTTCACTTTAGGATTATTTTTAGATTTTTTTCCTTTTCAGTTTTTATACCTCCTTCATATTTTCTCTAAACTTTTCCATTTTACTATGTAGCAAGGTCTGAAACTGCAGGTAAACGTTCCTTCCTCCAAAACATCATAAACTTAAAAAATAAAAGAGTTGACAGTGTCCCTTTAACAGTTACCTTTTTATGGTGCATTAAATCTTCAGTTTTTCAAATATGTTATACTGTGCTCTCGCTTTCCATTTGATGAAGTTTTTGGTAAACATCACAAAAATACTAATTCAGAGATCTGCCCTTTACTTGGCTCCCAACTGAGATACGGAGTTCCTGTGTTCAGCATGGTGCAGAGCTCCTGGTAAACTTGCACACCTGAGTAATTCATTTTATGTAAATAGAGATAAAGATATATGTTGAAAGAATCCTGGCCCTAATTGTGGCAAAGTTAGTAAAACTGAAAATTAAGGTTCTAGCATATTGAATATGGCTTTGAAAACTAATGCCATGACTCTAGACATGTGCATCAATGTTGAGCTGATGCATATGCCCAGAGTCATGACTTTAGTTTTCCAAGTCATTATTCAACGTGTTATAATGCTCACTTTTCAGTTGTACTATGTGTGCCTATTCAGAGGCCAGAATTCTGTCAGTATATCTTTTTTTCACTATCTGCATAAAAAAGTATTGCATGCGGGTTTACCGGCGATCTCGCCACGTGAACACAGGAACGTGGTCTCAGTCGGGAGCCAAGTAAAAAGGCAGACCTCTCAAAGTAGTATTTTTGTGATATTTTACCAAACACTTCATCATATAAAAATCAGGGGTACTGTATAACATATTTGAAAAGACTGAAGGCTACAGGCACCATGAAAGGGTACTAAAAACAAAACAAACAAAATAAAAGCTTGACAGTGTCCCTTTAAAACTGCACTGCAGGTTGGGGCTGGGTGGAGTTGGGTGTATTGGGGTCTGGGCCAACAAAGCACAACATACATGAAATCATTTACATTCTGGTGGCTATTGTCAGGAGAGGCTTAGGTTACAACAATCAGAAGGCTGCCTGTAACCATTGGGAATCACTCTGACAAGATTTCTGAGGTCCTGATCAGGCCTGCTACAGATTCTAATCATTCTCCTTGCCACAGAGACCTGAGGTGTAGAAGACAGATAACCTTATGAAGTTTTTTGTTCAGTTAAAACTTGATACATGCCTACTGAGATATGGAAGTCCTTCAGCCTGCCATATCAGTAGGGGCTCCTCCTCTCTGCCACTGGACCATGCATTGAATTGGATGCCTCTTGTCTGGCCCATGTTCATCCCTAGCTATCCCACCTAGCCAGTGCTACACGCCCATGCATAGTGTTAGCCAGGGATATTAAAGGCCCAAACAGCATGTTGCGTTGGGTTTACCAGTATATGCCTTTTCTGGTGTGCATGGGTTCAAATAGTGCTTAGAGGCCTACCATTTTATACTATACAATGTAATTAAGTATTAAAAAGCATTATATGTACTCAACCTGCTGCTTAGTTCAAGACCAGTTAACTTTTATTAATGCTGTTGTTTATTTCAAAAGTTTCAGCAGGAAAGACATACTGAGCTTGTTATAGCTTGTGTCCAGTGGCGTCCTGGGGAGGGAGTGATGGAAGTAGACAATAAAATAAGGTGCAGTATGTACAATAAATCAATTGTTGTGCAGGCGACAAATAGTCAGTGCAGACTGGAGTAATACAGTGCAATAAAGGTGCCTATGGTAGGTAAATTTGTAATAACTCACATCAGGAGCAATGCACAAAACCGAATTGGAGAGGGAAGGCAGGCAGGCTTTCTAGGCATAATCTGCTGCTAACAGGACCAAAACACCACAGGTCAATAGTTACTCATTACTTTCTGGGCTGAGTTTTCATTGTGTGCACAACTAGAATATTTGGGTGTAAATGCAAATGTTAAAATCTGTTCCTCATGTTATGTGCTTTAGAACAGCAGTATGTGGTTTGCAAAAGGCTCACGGGGATTTTGTGAATTTAGTTAATTGTTTGTAAAGTACAGTACTTGTTTATTATGAGGAAGAGAAGAGTATAAAACTGAATTTGTTTTTAGCACCTTCAGTACATGCTATATTTCAAAGAGTTTTGCAAATCAATGACTGGTACTGGTAGTGCATTGAGTAGTACCAGTATACGGTATGTGCCATGAAGTGCACTAATACCGTACCATGCACTAAACCATACTGAACCCTGTGTCATTGAGAGGGAATGTTGGCCAGGACTGGAGGGTTAACTTGAATAGTCTCTTGAAAATTGCTATGCCATCTTTATCTTCCACCGGGCACCCACTAGAGATGGGCAGAAGGGACCTCAGTTTCACATTTCATCAAAGCGACAGCACTTTAATATCTTTTATTTCCTTACTGTGCCTTACCATGGGTGCGCTGGCTCCCAGCTGCCATTCTGGGACTCCGCTTACCCTGTTTTGCTCCTTCATCTGACCATGGTACCTTGCCCTGGCTTAACCCCCAAGGCAGGTGACCACTTTCAAGTAGAGCCCTTGCTTGACAGCATACTCCTAGACCTCAGTGGATTGCCACACCAATGATTCTGGGAGGGCAGACCTCTCAGTGTGCCATGTGGACATTGGCAGAACAGCTGCATGTTTATCACCCCCAACAAGTCCCCTGCCCTTTGCCCTGGCAGCTAGTGTGCACAGTGATCTGACTTGGTGGAGGGCAGCACTCATGGCCACCCATAATGTTATGGACACTGCTGCTGCATCACAACCAGCTGCTCCTGAAGAGCTGTGTGCAATTGATCCTCCTTGGGAGGATACTATCCACTGGACTGCCACCCTCCTCTCCTAAAAGTCCTGAGTCGAGCACAAACCTGGTTGCCTGCTTGCCCAGACAGTCCCTGTCCACTTGTCACCATGGAGCCTGCATTAAAGGACAGCACTCTCAACAGTGCAGCACTGCAGTATATGTATTGGGGTATTATCTCAAAGTGCCAGGTGCAGGATTTTAACCCATCCTCTGTTTTTTCTGCCACAAAGGTGAAAGTGCAACAAACTGTGACACTGACACCAAAAAAGAACAGCATCCACATCCCAATGAGGGTTAGGGACAGGGCTGAATACTGTAAGCATACTTAATGTCAGTCCTACCCCAAATAAAAAAAATTCACAATTTATCAAGTTCCACAGATAATTATGTACTAGACTGCTTGGTATTATTGCATTTAAATGTTAACAGCCTGCATGCCTTGTGTATCTCTTGCCGTATTTGTTGCCATTATTACCATTGATTCTACTGTGACATTGCTTTTGGTCTGTTTCATGCTTTTGTAATGCTTCTCATTGTTGCTTCATTACATGCTTATTCCTTCCTGCTCATATTCTCTGTTGTAGGAAACATATGAAGCTTTTACACTACTTATTCTGTAATGGAATAACGCTTCTAGAAACAGTTACCTCCGTTGGAGTGTAAACTGCATGTGTTCGACTCCACAACAGCTCGCCTGAACTGCATTCCCTGGTTGGCATGGTTGGTCGATGTGTTCCATCTGTCTGTGGTGTGTAATGCCATTCGGTAGCAGTCATTCCCTTCAGTGGAGTTCTGGGAAAGCAGAATGAAATGCTGCAATATGGAGGAGGGTTTCCAACATACCGCTGTGTGTGTAAAGTCAACTAGGAATGGAACAGACTACAGCCACACAGGTAATGAACATTTCGGTAAAGAAACCTGTGTGTAAAAGTATCTATTGTGGCTTTTGTTGTTTCTCTGCTTTTGTTATGCTTTGGCATTGTTGCTTTTGTAATTCCAATTGTTTCAGTAACCTCCCAGGTCATGCCTGAAAATAAACAGTTCTTGTCTAGTGCACCTACCTGGTCAACAAAAACTAGATAAATACACCAAGCAGTCCCTTTGCTGTCAGAACTTCAGGAAATTCATTTACTGTACAAGCTGTATGCAAGCTTCTTTTTCTAAAGCCCTTTCAAGAGGATAAAACAATAGCTATTTCTGTTCAAAATATTACATTGCAATTCTACTTAATCACCACACACCAAGGAGAGACATTATCTGATATTAATTTTCTCTAATCACATTTAAGATCTTATTTTCTGACTCATTCCCATAGTCCTGGAAGACCTGAAGTGACCTCCATACTTGATCACCTGTAGTAACAATCGGAAGTGCCCTGGTTACTTGTACTTCACTGGTCTCTATGGTAACTTTAAAATTAGCACCAACAGAAGCGTATGTTGCAATTATATAATTGACAGCATGGGTGAGTCATACAGCTGATCAGCTCTCATTTTGAACCTGATAACACAAGCAGGACCAAAATTAGACAGGCATTTGTTTAGCCTACCACGTACACCTCAATGCAGGACCGTAAATCCAGGGAAAACTGAATATTGACTAAAACAGACAACCAAAGTTACATCTGAGGTAGATGGCTGCTTCCAAAGGTAGTTGCTTTTTCAGTTCCTGCTGGGATTCAAACCTTGGTTGGTTAATTGCTTTGTAGTCTGGTGACCAGTAGCAGATCCAACTGTGTAGTAGTACACACTGCCCCGTAGCCAGAAAACAGCAGCTTTTGTTAAATCTATGCTTTAAAAGAGCATTTTATATTTTCATGGAAAATTGCTACCCCTTTGAAAAATTGCTACCCCTTGAAATAGCTCTAGATCTGACCCTGCCTGTGACATAAACCAATACACTGCATCAGTGTTGGCACTAGATGTCAAAATACTATAATTACTGTAGCTATTTGACTAAGCGCTCTATTTTATTAAGCCACACCATTTTTAAAATGATGATTTTGAGCTAAAAATAAGTAACTACCCTCATTTTCAGGATTTACATTAGTTTTTCATGTGCTTAAAGTACAATTGCTAAGAAAGTTACACCAGACTGAAAAATAGACTCAGTATATGTTAACGTGGGTTATGTACATCACAGGGTGAGACATTCAACTCATAGGAGGGTGTGGGTAAGAGGGTCACCAAGTGTTTGTGCAAGCACCAGTGCTTCCTGCTGAGCTACATAACTGGAATCATCTGTGAGTGTACTGGCTACTGGGTGCTCAACATTTCCCATCTCACAGTTGCCACCCTGAGCATCCCAGACCTTTCAGTATACTAAGCTATGTTGGAACTGTGTATAAATATTTTATAAATTTTTTTTGTTAATATTTCTCTTGTTCTACTTGTTTCTCTCTTCCCTTGTTCATTGTATAGCTACATTGTGTATACTAATGTTTAGCCTTTTATCTTTTTACCTTGGCTTCATATTTTCTTTAGTCCTCAGATTTCTTTCTCTCTCTCTCTCTCTCTCCCCCCTTCTATCCCCTGCCTAACATTTGGTATACAATGTTCCCCATCATCTTGCGTGCACACACATTTGTGCACACACACACACCACAGCATTCCTTCCCCTTCCAAGGCACCTACCAGCCTGTAGTAGTTATCCCACAATTCATCCTTTTTAAAATGTGTGCCACTGAATTGGGTGGTATCCCCATGCAGAAAGAAGAAGTGGTACAGATCTATACCGCTGTAAGGATGCCCAAAAACCTGTCTTGAAAGGACAGGGTCAAATGGAACCATAAATAACGAGGTCTCCTCATCCCCGGACTCAGTGACTTTCTTGTATCACAGTGGCCCACCTTACATACAGGGACACAAGGACATTAATTCAGACCAAATCCAACACAGGTGGCCCAGGACCCCCAAGGCCCCTACGCACTATGGGCATACTTCCCCATTCTAAATGCTGGCACTGCTTGCAGCCAGAGGCAGGGCTCCTTCACATTCTGTGGGAGCATCCGTGACTTGACCTTTTCTGCAGTGGTGTCCTGGATGACTGTTCTTCCTTGCTGGGGTTTTCCAGTCCATGTTCACCCACCTAGTAATTTTAGGTGACATCTCTCTGATGAGGGGGACATACCAAATCCTTAGCAGAGTTGGTTGCTAGCTGCAATGCTGGAGCGAAAAGTCTTATACTGATGAAGTGGTGCCAGGCAGCCATTCCTTCTGTGATAACATGGCACATTGCTTTGGGGATGCTTACTAAAGTGACCCTCCTCTCTTCTTCCTTTTTGCTTATTTTTGGTGTTGTGGGCTGGACTGCCTGCTGGTTGGGCAGTGCGGTCCTCCCTTTGCAGGTATTTAAGGGGTTTGGTTTTTGGGTTGAGGAGCCAGTGGGAGAGAGCAGTGGAAACATCAAGTGGGTCAAGGCCCTTTCCTTGGCCTGGGGAATGGGCCTTAGCGACTTGGCAATTAGTCCGCTCAGTTTGGTGGCTGGGGTGGCCTGTAGGATCTGCGATGTGATAGGGAAGGGATCAGCGTTGGGAGACATGGCCTGGGAGAAGTGGCCACGATGTGCACAGTGGCACTGGGGTGGGATTGGGCCTAGTTCATGGTCTGAGTCCTGCTGTGTGGAGGAACGGTGGAGGTGACACAGTGGGGGCAGCCTGTGTTATGGTGCCTGGCAGTGGTGGCAGCCCCTGGCCCCTGCACCATGTGGCACTCTATTCCTGGCTGACAGCCACTGGGGAGAGGAAAAAAGGAAGCACAGTGAGTCCCTCGGATCACCCTGTGTTTTCTAGGTCTGGGGATGCTGCGGCCTAGGCATCAAGGCACTGTGTTGCAGGATGAAAGGGAAGGAATGAGGAGCTGCAGTCTATGTGGTCGCCACTGCGAACGTTTGACGAGGTAAGCAGTAGGCTGGGGTTCGAGATGCTGAAGTTTTATAGGCCAGAATGTACTGAGAGACTGGCCTGACTGTGCTGTTGTTAAAAATTTTTATAGAGCCCCTTGGTTCAGCAGAATCCAGATTCAAGGCTTTCTCGGCCATAAGTGTGGTGCAGTGGCTCTGTGTCACAGGAGAACCATTTTTCTCCTTAAAGCCATGCTCCCAGCTTCTTGGAGCTGTTTTCTGTGTTATTTGGTTTAAAAAATTAACTTGTTTATAATTTTACTTTAGTGTGTCCTCCCACTGTTTTCCTATGGTTTAGACATCTGCCTGCTAACTCCAGTTTGTCTCTACAGTGTGCCAGTTCCAGTACCCCTGTTTCAGCTGCACCTTGCAACTATCTGTGAACCTAAGGGCTGCAGCAGGTATGTGCATCTCTAATGTGTTCGGGATTGGTTCTGCTACAAGCTGATGCCCCCTCCCTATTTACTGTCAAGCCCCTAGGCGGCGGGGAGGGGTGCTACAGTAGTTTGATCATCTCTCCTTCTCCACAGTGGGAAAGTTGGAATCTATGTGAAGAAATGGTGTCCATTTCTATCCTCACATCTGTGCTGAGTACCACTGTCCCAACCTGCAACCACCTTCCCAGGATAACAGCTGGGATACGTGGTTCCTGGCTAATTGTTTATCATGCACGCCTGCTGGGAACAACTGAGTACTTCCAATATTATGCCAACTCATGCTACCCATATGCTGATCTGCCCTTGTTTATGGTTACTCGCTCCACTGTGGGGCATGATCCTCTGTATTTTGCCAAGATTGCCCAGTAGTAAGGACTCCAGCAGATTAGAGCAGCATATGACAGTATCAATTACTTTCATGCTATATATGTCTGCAGTGTATGATCATCGAGTTTTCTGCATACTCTCTTTGTTATTTTATGGCGTTCTGTTCTACGCTGTAGTGGTATTCTTTTAACTTTGAATATCTGTATCAATTCTTGCTGTGAGTGAACACTGTCAGTTGTACTCTTACTGTACTGTTTGTTAAAGAAAATAATAGAATCTTTCTAGTTAAAAAAAGTGTGTCTTTTCAGTTCAGCCACCACTGTCCATCTTTGCTCACCCACTCTTCCACCCAGTCATTAGCACCTCAGCCTGTCATCCCATGGTCCCAGCATCCCAATATGGGTTACAGAAAATGGTCAACCATAGCACAAATATCCTTATCTTTTAGCTTTCTCTGCTGTACCCAAATGCCAGAATTCTCACCCCAGTAGTGTTTTGCATGGTCAGGTGGAACAGACTGCCAAATGAGGTGATATGCTGAGCAGAGGTAGTCAATTTTGGGGACTGTGGGGCAGTCTTCTCAGGGTTACGCTCTGGAGTGAGAGGAACTTCCTCATCTGCAGAACCTTCACGGAGCTCCATGCTCAGCTGGTAGCTGCAAGAGATGAGATATCACAGCTGCAACACTGGCTCAGCTGGGGTTCACCCTACACACCTCTCTTCCAGAGGCTGACTGGGCCAGGGGCTGGAGGGTGGTGGGCAAAGGGCAGGGAGAAGGGTGGCAGTGGCAGCCACAAAGTGGTCTGAACAATCTCACACCATTCAGACAGCAAATCGCTTTGCACCCATGGAGGAGGTTCAGGTACCTGACTCCTTCAGGGGGACTATGAGTCTGTTGGGGAAATGGGCAGGATGACTTGGTGGCACCTAGGGGGTGAGCAGGAGGAAGTCAACAAGGAGGTCTGTGACTGGGGACTCAGTGATTAGGGGAGTAGAGAAGGTGGTGGGTGGGGGAGGGAAGGTGAGTGAAATGGTGAGATGCCTTTCTGGTGCATCCACCATCAGGGATATAGATAAAATAGGGAGGATGGTGGAGAAGGTGGAGGAGGATCTGAGGGTGCTGGTACACTTGGGTACCATGATCTGATGAACCAGACTGTGGATGCAGGGAAGTGGAACTTTAAGAGGCTGGGGGAGAGTGAATGCACCTCCGCTTCCCTGGCATTTTCTGAGATCCTCCTGTGTGGAATAAAGGGAATGGGTATAATAGAGAAAGGAAGGAACCAGAAGTTTAATGGGTGGTTGAGGGATGGTGTCAGGAGGAGGGTACTACATTGTGGGGGACTTGTGGGCCTCTGGGAGAGGATCTTCAATGTTGATGACCTGCATCTGATGAGATAGGGTGCCAGTGCTCTGGGGCTGAAGTTTGAGGTTTGCACTGGACAGTTAACTGACTGTGGGGAGAGGGAGGCTAGGGGAACCACTGAGAAAGGAAAACAGGTGGGAACCCAGCTAGGCTCACCGAACATGGAACTAGTGACAGCAAGGTGGTTAACAGTAAACTTAGAAACATAAAAACATAGACGGTGACTGCAGATAAGGACCGTGTAGCCCACCTAGTCTGCCCTTTTTCCTTATCAATGCAATACTGCAGACCCTAGTTGAGCTGCAGTTTACCTCTCTTCTCTGTTGCAAGAGTACTCTTATGTCTATCCCATGCATTCTTGAATTCCTTACAATTTTCCCCCACCTCATCCACAAGGAGGCTATTCCAAGTATCCACTACTCTTTCTGTGAAAAAGTGCTTCCTCACATTGCTCCTGAGCATGCTCCACTCTAGCCTCATATCATGCCCCCTTGTTCTTACACACCTTCTTTTCTGAAAGATGCTACCCTCCTGTACCTTGTTTATACCCCTGACGTACTTGAATGTCTCTCTCTTTCCTCCTTCTCTCTCCTCCAGGGAATACAAATTGAAGTCCTTTAGTCTTTCCTCATATGACCTTTCATTAGTCCTTGCACCATTTTTGTTGCCCTTTTCTGGACTGCCTCCATTTTGTTGATGTCCTTCCAGAGATGCGGCTTCCAGAACTGGACACAGTACTCAGATGAGGTCTCAGTAGTAATCTGTAAAGTGGGATAACCTCCTCCTTTTTTCTGCTGGTGATACCTCTCCCTATGTACCCTAGCATCCCACTGGCTCTCCTCGCAGCCTTCTCACATTGTTTGGTTACCTTCAGTTCATCAGATATGATTACCAGCAGGTCCCTTTCTTGATTGGTGGCTGCCAGTACCTTTCCCTCCATCTTGTACTCCTCCCTTGGAATTCTGTGCCCCAAATGCATGATTTTGCATTTCTTTGCATTGACTCTTAGCTGCCACACTCTTGACCACTCCTCAAGCATATTTAGGTCTTTCATCATTATCCCCAGTGTCGACCCAGTTGCAGATCTTAGTGTCATCTACAAGAGGCTTACTTCCCTCCAGCCCCCTGCAATATCTCTTATTAAGATATTAAAGAGGACTGGCCCCAGGACAGATTCTCCTTGGTCTAAACTGCAGGTGCCTCCTTGGGACAGTCCCACCCTGCCAGCATAGCATAGGAGTTGTAGAGTGGAACCATATGGGGATGTACCTCTGCTCCACCATCCTCACCATAGTGCAGCTGCTCCTTCACCTAGGCAACCTTTGAGGCAGCAGTGGCGGGCTTGGTTGTCCCTGGACACAGGAGGAGGTCCCTGAATCCTGACCAACTCAGCCTGGAGAGGTGCCTGCAAATGGGAAAGCACTGCACACACCAGAATGTACCCTGAAGACTGCCGCCCACAGCCACTGCACTCAACCCTATCGTGTCCTATTTATGGTCCCTCTCCTGTTGCTTTGTAGCTTACCCTCTTCTCCCTCTGTTTATTTTTGTTTTTCTCCCTACTTTCCTACTGCCTTTGTGCCCTTACAGCTCCCACCCTTCCTGTTCCAAGACAGGAAGTTCCTGCATTCCTCAGTAGTCTCCTTCTTTCTTTCTCAGAGTCAGACCTTCAGCAGCTGGTGGGAGAGATACTCTTTTCCTTTAAGGACGGTGAATCTTATGTGTCTCGGTGATCCTCTCTTCCTGCCCCCAAACAGGAAGTTCCTGTTGTCAGTCAAATCCAGTACCTATTAAAATGCAAGTGGCTAACGGTGGGAGGACTATACCGCCATGTAACAGGCCCTGACTCTCTCGCTGTGTCACTAGTAACTGAAAGTTCCAATTTTGTCTGCTTACTCCCTAGTCAGAAGTGTTCTAGTAGAAAAGTTCCAGCTCCTTTTCTGAGTCAGCTGCCTCCTTGACCCTGCTCTGATAGAAAGATTGCCGTCTACCAAAAGTTGACTACAGGGAAGTCTAAATGTAAACACCTGGTTTACTTCTGCCTAAGCCACATGCCCCAATTTACAACTCTCCTCCTCACCTAACTAACTGCAAAGATAACAGTTCCCTTCCCAACTCAGACAAGCACACTGTGGAGTACAGAGTTAAGTATGTGGCTTAGGAATAGCTGCTGCCTTTTAACCAGGAACAGAATGTTGCAGCCAGGACTATGTTCATGTGTTATGCTAATTATTTGCCAGCAGGGCTAGGAATCACCAATTTCCTGTCTAGTCAGACTGAGTTGTACCTCGTGCTGATGAGATGTCTCTGCTTGTGATCCTGAATAAACCAATTCTGTTTATTATTTGGTCGTCCGACTTGGTTCGTTCGGTACCAAGGCAACCATTACAGAAGCAACTGATGGAAAACAGAATACTGGAGAAGGTAAGGGGTCCCATGACAGACCAACAACACCACACATGGTGGAGAATGTGCCCTTCTTCTGCCCAGACCCCCACTTTGCTTATCTGTGTTGTTGGGTACCTCAGAGTCATCACCTAAGTGTGCCTGAACTGTTTGCATGCTCAGAAAACAACCTGGCAACAGAGAGGAAAAATAAAACTGAACTGTATCCTGCTACATTAATCCCCTGCAATCTGCCTCAGGAATATAAATGTGCTTCAGTGTGGGACACTGTTTAATCAGCAACAGTATGAAATTTATTTTTATGCCTCCACAAACCCCATGGAGCTGTATGCTGCAGACCCCAGCTCCTACATTGTGTCAGGCCTATTCAACTTCAGCTCATTCAAAAAGGGCACCAAAATTTAACTCTGTCCCATGGTCCAGCAGCAATCTGACACTCTGTGTTGCCCCACATCCAATCAGTGCAAACACCAGAAAGCACAGCTCATCAGTGCAAGCCCTACATAAAATATCCCAGAAAGCACATCTCCGTCCTGCGCCCCACAACAACTGTGGCTCTATTCCATCATCAGCAGCAGCTGCCTCTCTCATCCAAGGTGCCCCTAATTACAGCCGAGCAGTGGACTGTTACTCCACCTTCCTCAGCCAGTCCTGCTCTAAAATGGAGCTTTTCAACCCTGAAGCTAACCCTCAACGCAAATTGCAGCACGAGCTCCGCTCCTCCTGCAACCCACCTGCTTCAGCTGCCTCTTACCTTGCAGCCCCACTCACCACATTCTGCTGCCCGGTCACTCCCACAAGTTGTAGTGCTCCTCTACTGCCACTATGGACTACGTGGCTCAGCTCCTCCTTAAGACCTTTAGCCTTGCACCCCAGCCAGCTCTACTCTCAGCGACCATGAACAGAGAGCCCTACCCACAACCCAGCCCCTCTCACTCCCTCCAGCAGCTCGGAGTGTTCCTCCACTAACAGTCGCACTGGACCATGGCTTAGCAACTGACCACAAGCCTCCTGCTCAGAGCTCTGCCTCCTTGCTCAGCCATGCAACAAAGGTGCCACTTAGCAAGCGTTCCAAATAAAGATGGAGGCGCCATACAAATTTACATGAAACGGGTGCACCACAAGCAATATTGGGGCACGGCACTTTTCAAACAAAACAGGGCCATACAATCAGCAAAATAATTGAACGGCATTAAAAGAAAAAAATAATGACAAAAAAATAAGCAAAGCAAAACCTGGGGGCAGAACAAATAAATACTGTACAAAGCTCAGTCCTGGGAGACCACAAACAGAATAAAAGGAAGGAAAGCTCCATAAATCAAAATTGAGTGCAACAAATAAATGCAGACATTCCCCAGCTCTTTTGCACTCACTAAAGGGAAAGCCAGGATTTTTCTGTGTGTGTAAGTGAGGTAGAAGGCCTCCAGTCTGGCAAATTGCCATTTCATCCTCTGCTCAGCAACCTCGTGGCAAGGAGCCTCCATTTTGTGGGCTACAGTGCCAAAAGCAGTGACCTTACCCACCCCCACCCCGGTGGTGCTCACTTGTTACAGCTACACATCAAATACCTCAATCCATACAAATGAATGTTACTCCATACAAGTCAATGGAAAGCCTATGCAATTAAAGAGACAGTATAACAAATAATGTATTTCTTAATAAAACTTTATTTAAATAACAGGCAACACCAAACTAGAGTGGAAACTGTTTATTAAGATGTCATTTGATGAAAATTGCTTACAAATAAATGTACTTTTATCTACAAAAATATTTTCTCTCAGCAATTTATTTCTTCCAAATCATCTCGTTCTCTACATGACCACCACTCCTACTCATTCCTATGATCTCTATTCAGTGAAAGACAGTTCATCTCTGACCATGAGGTCCATGGATGATGTGGTTTCAAGCACTGCAAGCTCCAGGACTCCACCTTCATCTGCCTCGAGCATGGAGGTCTCAAAACTGAAACTATCCTGCATGATATTCAATCTTCCCTCTCAGCCCAAGGGATGCCCACTATGCAGGTCATTCAGGATGACCTCGCCTATATTAAAGCTATTTCCCCATGGTCAACAGTCCATACAAGCTTACAGCCAGTACCCTTCTCAGCACTACCCCTGAAGATGCTGTCAACTGGCTCGAGCAATTTCAAGCCTGGATCTCCTTCAATGGTTGGACTGATCCCTTGCAAATTTCTAATGCCATGTGCTTACTTCTGAGAGGGACTGCCATCTCGTGGTTCGTGTACTTCCAGACCAGATGAGAGGGGCGCAGCCACCCTGTATACCACCTTCAAGAATCATTTCCTACAAGCATATCCACCCTGGTTGTTAGAACAGCAACTGTGGGAGCACACTATGCAACCTTCAAATCATTGGAAGCATCTATAGGGATATTGAATCACGGTGCAAACGCTCACAAAAATCGGAGAAAGACCAAATCACAGCCTTTGTCCAGGGGCTGCATCCTCAATTTCACACCTACATTATGCAGAAGAAATTGACCACTTGGATGGACATGATCCAAGCTGCATGGCTCGCCCAGGAGTCTGTTTCCATGCTCTGGCCTGCCACGGTTCAGGAGCCACAGTCCTCACAATTGGCTGCACTTGCAACTTGTGTCCAACAGCAACAAGTAATGATTGACAAACTTATCTCAATTGTCACCAGCTTACATTTCAGTACTGTGGCTTCCCTGCAACTCCTGTTAACATCCTGCAGCCACCTCCACAGTGATGTGAGCCACCTCAACTTCATGGGAGCCAGTGACCTATCAGTGGTGCAGATTCAGGGGTCACACTGCTGCAGTCTGCCGCAAATTGAAACTTTCACAGAAATCAAAAGCCAAAGACATCCACCACAGCGCAACCTGCAAAATGCTAGCAACTATTCACAGGACCAGGAAACAAGCGCTGCCTAACAAACTAGGGATTTTGTTGGGCAGGACAATAAAGCAACTGTCTGCCCCACTGACTCTCATAACTCAAACTGCACTCTCCAGCTGCTAAGTCAGGCACAATATTGCCTAAAGGGCAAAAGTTCCTGTCATCAGGTCACCTCTCCTTAAAAACTACGTCCCTGTCACCATTGGGAACTGGTCACGCATGCCTTGATCGATTCTGCAGCAGAAATCTGTTATCCACAGAAGCATATTAGACAATCCAGCTATTCATCACATAGCTACTATTGCTCCAGCTGACCTAAAGTACATTATCATCGCAAGCACGCCACAGTATCTGTCACAATTGTGGTCCATCTTAAGCTACACCTTGGCTCACAACAAGCTACTGTTAAATTCCACCTAGTGCCTGAAATACAACTACTGTAGATGTGATTCTTGGCCTGGACTTTCTCAAAGTGCATACAGCCACCCTGGATTTTGCCTCAAACAAACTTTCACTAAATTCCTGGAGGTAGCTCACAGCTATAGACTCCGTCACAGTGCCTCCTAAATCAAAGATGGTTTTGATTGCCAAGATGCTTGGAACCACTCCCACAAGATGGTGCTGGCATCGTCACAGGATCCTCAGCTCTGCACTCCTCAGGTCTCCTTCCAGGGAACACCTTGTCTGCTGTGCATGGCAGCTCAGTATTCCAAAAATATTGAAACTTCACTGACGAGCCAGTTGTCATCTCAAAGGGTGCCAACATTGGAAAGTTTGTTTGTCTTCAGGGTACCAGCTTCAGCTTCTGCACAAGCCTCAGCCTGGTTCCACTAGCATTCATCCTGTTAGTAACATCACAACTACTCCAGCTTTAAAAGGGATACCCTTCAGTCAGCGGCTATCTGCTTCAAAACTCCTGGCATGTCCAACAGAGAAACAACAACTTCTGGAATTCCTGGAGAACTACCAGTTGTCTTTGTTGGCCCTGACAACAAACTTGGACTGCAATATCCTGAAACACAGCATTGAGGTGCAGCCCAGCCAAAAGCCATCTCATCAGCGAGCCTACAAGGTAGGACACAAACAAAAACAAATCCTGGAGTACTTAATCAAGGACATACTTGAACAGGACATTATTGAGAAATCTACAAGTCCCTAGAGGTGCACCTTGCCTGCTGGTGGTTAAGAAAGACAAAGGGTATCAGTTTGTGGTGGATTACAGAAAGCTCAATGCCTACAGGGTGCAGGATGCACATCCCTTATCTAGCATAAGAACTTCTTAGAGGTCTTGAGCTGCCAGCCCTGCTTACTTCACCACTCTAGACCTTCAGAGTGGATTCTATCAAGTTACTGTTGATCCAGCTTCATACCCATACACAGTCTGGTGCTGCCACTTGGGACTTTTTCAGTTCAAGTGTCTGCCTATAGAAATTTGGAATAGTCCAGTCACATTTCAACGCATCATGAAAGCTGTATTACATGGACTGTCTTGGAAATCTTGTCTAGTTTACCCTACGATGTTATTGTTTTCAGCAGAATTTTTCAAAGACCTCCAGCATCTCAAAGAGGTGTTTTGAATGTTTTAGGCAAGCCAACCTCAAACTTCACCCAGAGAAGTGTTGTTTTGCATAGCATGAACTCCATTTCTAGGGAGATGTGGTCAGTTTACAAGGCATCTCACCAGACCCAGATAAGCTCTCTGCTGTAAAAGACTATCCAGAACTTTCAAACCTCAAAGACCTTAGAGATTTTCTGGGCTTGTCTGGCTACTACAGAAAATTCATTAGCAACTATGCCAAGACTGCAGCTCCACTGTATGTCCTCCCAGAAAGGGATGTGACTACATATGGACTTCTGAATGCAAAGAGGCCTTTGCAACCTGAAAGAAAAACTTATTTCTTCCCCAGTACTGGCCTACCCAAGGTTCGACCAACCATTCAAGCCTACACAGATGCTAGTCCTTTGCAGTGGGCACTGTGCTGTATCAAATACAAGACTGAACAAAATGAGTTGCTTCCTATGCCAGGTGTTCTCTTTCATCAGCTGAGCAAAACTATGGCATCACAAGAAAAGAATGGCTTGCTGTGGTCTTTGCCGTGAAGAAGCTTGATTGTTACCTTCGCTCTCCTCCTTCACAGCTATCATGGATCACTCTGCCTCAGATGGTTGTTTGAAATGAAGGAGCCAGTAGGAAAGTTCACCCGATGGATTGCCATACTGCAATGTTACAATTTTGAGATACAATACCGACCAGGTCGAGTTTACTCTAATGTCGATGCTGTAAGCTGGAGATGGTATCCCTCCACATCAGCCTCTCCAGATGAAGAATCCTGCCTACAAGCTCTTCCTTTTCACTCCACAGATGAGCTCCTGTGGACACCCTTACAACACCTCAGGTTGCTTTGCTACTACCAACTGCTTTTACAGAAAAAGCACTAATCCTCACCTATTGCAAGCAGCTGAAGAGCTTCTTACACCTCTAATACTAATATCTCCTGGCGGTTAAACTACAACAAAGAACTGATCCTCAATTTACAGACATAGTCACTTATCTAGAGACTGGAAGTTTACCTCAACAAAAGAAACATTGCCAGGATTCCTATTCTTCGTGTCACAATACTTTTCAATGATGGTGTGCTTTTTCACATTTGGACCAAGGAAGGAAATGGCCATTGCATGGATGGAACTCATGTACAGTTAGTTGTGCCAGCCTCTTTAGTCACCGAAGTTCTTCAAGCCACTCATGCCTCTCCACTTTCCGGAGGTCATATGGTAATCCACAGAACTCTCAAAAGACAAGGCTCAACTTCTTCTGGCCTCACATGAACAAGGACATTGTCTGATTTGTCAAATCCTGCCAGCCCTGTACCCAAAGAAAGCTTCCCGACAAACCAAAAGGCACACATCATTCCAATGCCTGTAGCCTCTGAACCATTTCAAAGAGTCAGCACAGACATTCTTGGCCCTTGCCTACATGCCCTAACTCTGACAACAAGTACATTCTTGTTTTTGTGAACTACCTTAGTAAGTATTTGGAACTAACCCTCTAAAAGACATTAAAGCTGCCACAGTGGCAAGTGCATTACTCAACACAATCATTTGTTGTCACGGTACTCCATTGTACCTGCATTCAGACAGAGACACTAACTACCTTGCAACTGTTGTCCGAGAAACATGCAAACTCCTCAACATCAGAAAGACTCACACAACCAGTTATAATCCACAGTGCAATGGACAAAGAGAGAATGATGTCTACCATTCTTAATACACTATCCAAGTACCTGGCTGAGACTCATGACACTTGGGATCATTTTGTTCTCTTCATTCAATTTGCTTACAACACCAGTCCTTGTGTCAGCAGTACAGAGTACACACCATTTTTCAAGTCCATGGACATCACCCAAGAACACCTCTGGAAAAGGATCTCTCAGTGCTAGAGGTACCAAAGTCAGCTTCATCCTTCATCATTCCAATGTTGGAACAGCTTGACTTGCCAGATGCGTTGCAACTGACACACTGGGCCAGAGAAAATCTGCAATGCAGAAAATGTCAGCAGCCAAGTCATATGAACCTTCATTTTCTGTTGGGGACATTGTATACATGTACTGACCTGTCATTGTTCCGGGCACCACCAACAAACTGCATCGCCCCTGGACTGGTCCTGACCCTCAGCCAGATCCTGTTTTGCCAACTCAGCCTGATGGACTACCAGGAACGTTTGAATCATTTGCTGATGCATCTTCTTCTCAGAACTCTCCTGTATACAAGTCTGAGAAGATATTGCTAAAAAATGTGCCACCAGATTATGGATTTATCGGGTGAAATGGTGAGGTTATGACAGCTCGCAGAACTCTTGGGTCCCCTTTTCGATCTGACCCCATCCTGTCAGAAACTGGTCCAATCCACATGCAAGTCCATTCAAACCGACTGCAAAAGTCACAAAAATTGTGATCTTTAATTTCGAACTCAGTGCTCATGTTGAACTCTGTGTGATCATTCATTTATTGTCTGCCTTACATAACTCTGTGCTCAGTTATTCTTTCATTATTATACTCATTTAACTGTTGCTTAAATGTTTCTAAAACCTTACTAATGCAATAACCATCTTTTTTCCTAGGTCTTCAACATTGGTGATTGTGATACGGACTTATAGTTAAAGTGCCTTCTGCAGCTCCCTACCCTCTCTTCCCTTACCCTCTCTTCCTTTCCCTCCCCACACTTTAGTGCTTGTGGCATGGCCAAGCCTCAAGTGCTATGGCGTTTCCCCCTCCTGGTATGACACTGACTGGCCGCCAGTGTGGTCCAGATTCTTTCCTCCCTTCTCTGCCCTGCAGAGGATCATGAGTGTTGAAAGTGTTCATCAACGCAGTTCAGTCTAAAGTATTGCTGTATATTGCTGACTATTGTTCAAATAGTAAATAATTATTCACAGTTTTCTTCTATTTTATTGTTTTAAAGAAATGCCATATTAATGCTTTTTCTTGTTTGAGTGGTACTCACATTTACAGTCTCGAGGGTGATATGGAGTACAGAGTTAAGTATGGGGCTTAGGAATAGCTGCCCTTTAACCAGGAACAGAATGTTGCAGCCAGGGCTATGGCTTAGGTGAAAAGTCTAATGAGGGAGGGTTGACAAAGCCTACATTCAGCATAAAAATAAAAAGTTAAGGAGGCTAGGGAAGAATAACGGAGAAGGAATAGTAAAAAGCAAGAGTGGATCATGAGAATAATGAAAATGGGTCTGCTTTAATGCCAGGGGTCTGGGAAATAAAATTAGTGAGCTCCAGGCAATGGTGGCAAACACTGAGATGGATCTAGTAACCATCACAGAAACTTGGGCCACAGAAAATAATGACTGAGGCCAGACAGTTCCAGGTTATAACTTGTTTAGATGGGATAGAGGAAAAAGTAAAGGAGGAGGTATAGCCCTATATTTCAGAGAGGGCGTAGAGGCAGTGCAGGATGGAAACATCAGGGGAGCTAATGGGGAACAGAATCACTGTGGGTTCAGCTCACAGCATCCTCAGGCAGAAACTATGAATTGGGGTGACCTATGGAACTCTAGGACAGGTGGAAGAGAGATAGAGATAAGGAGCGAGGTGCAGAACTAGAAAGGTGGTGTCAAAGGGAAGTGGTAGTGGTGGGAGATCTAAACCTACCAGATATTGATTGGGTCATTCCATCAGACAGGAACTTCAGAAGTCAGACCCTACTGGATACATTGCAAAATTGCCTGCTGGTGCTGCTAGTTAAGGAACCCACTAGGCAGGATGCCATGCTCCATGTGGTGCTCACCAACTTAGAAGTGGTAGGAGGAATGAGGGTAGGAAAGCTGCTAGGGTCCAGTGACCATAACTCAATATGGTTCAACCAGGCCTCGGGACAAGTAAGCCCTCATCAAACACTGAAGTCCAAGATTTTGTAAGGGTAGTCTTCAACCAGATCAAGGAACTGGTGCACACACTAGTTCCACACAAAGATTAGTAGTCAAATTAAACAGCCTTGGGTGGGTCCCAGGGTGGTAGCCTTGGTAAAACATTGGCTGAACAACTGGACACAGAAGGTAATTGTAAATGGAGTCCACTCTGAAGAAAGAGGGTTACTAGTGGGGTACTGCAGGGTTCAGTACTGGGTCCAGTCCTTTTCAATGTCTTTATAAATGACATTGCAGAGGGACTGGAAGGAAAAGTATGCCTCTTTGCAGATGACACAAAGATCTGCAACAGGGTTGATACACAAGGAGGCGTGGAAAGGATGAGAAGGGACTTAGCAAGGCTGGAGGAATTGTCAGAAGTATGGCAGCTTAGATTCAATGCAAAGAAGTACAAAGTAATGCACTTGGGAAACCAAAATCCAGGGAAGATTACACAATGGGGGTTAGTAACAACAACAAAAATGGAAAGAGACCTGGGGTAATCATGTCAGATGACCTTAAGGTTGGCAAGCAATGTGAGAAAGGCGGTAGGAAGGGCTGGGGGATACTGGGATGTATAGGGAGGCATCACCAGCAGAAAACTGGAAGCCGTTATCCCCTGTACAGACAGTTGGTGAGACCCCATCTGAGTACTGCATCCAGTTCTGGAGACCCCATCTCCGCAAGGACATAGATAGGATGGAGGCAGTTCAGAGGAGGGCAACAAAATGGTGCAGGGTCTGCAAGAGAAGCCATATGAGGAGAGGCTAAAGGAGCTTAATATGTATATCCTTGAGGAAAGGAGGAGAGAGGGGAACATGACAGAAACATTTAAGTACCTCAGTGGAATGAACAAAGTCCAAGAGGGTAGCATCTTTCAGAAAAGAGATGTGCAAGAACAATGGGACACACTTTGAATATAGAGGGGATGGCTCAGGGGCAATGTGAGGAAGTATTTTTCACAGATGCATGGAACAGCCTTCCTGAGGAGGTTGTGGGGTCTAAAACTGTGGGAGAATTCAAGAATGCATGGGATAGACATAAGGCAATTTTTGTGGGGGTAGGAAGAAATAGGCTGTTGGTTAAATAGGATCTGCAGCTTATCCTCTAGGTAGGGAAATGGGCAGACTAGGTGGGCCAAGCAGTTCTTATCTGCTGTCAAATTCTATATTTCTATGTTTCTATGTGCAAGGCAAGGTTAGTCAAAGTGGACTGCATCAGGGATGTGCAGGAAAGATGGGAACAAAGAAGGAGGTGGGGGCATTCTTGAGGCAACAAAGTCTTGCATGAGAATGGTAATCAAAGAAAAAGGTACAAAAGACCAGTATGGTTCTCTGGAAGAAAAAATTACTCACCTTAGTAATGTTGTTTCTTCTAATGGAGTCTTGCTATATTATGACATATGCAGTGAGTCCCAACCTTGAACTGCTCGGAGTGAAAGAGTTAACTTTCCATGCCAGGCATGGAACCTTGAGTTGACTCGTTGAAAACTCTGTTGTTAATCAAACTCAAACTGTCAGATCTTTATGACCAAAACTCACTAAGGTTCTGTGTGGAAGCCAGTAAACCTACACTAGCCAACTGGCTACTAAATAAAAGAACACATTTTCTTGTTCCCAAAACAAAGACTCAAGTCAGGGATCCAAAAATTAAAAACATAACACCCAAACACCCCAAAAAGGAGGGTGAAAAAATAGGTGGGCATCTACTAAGTGCCAACACTGCACTGCCCACCCACATCCCAAAAGTAGAGGTTCTGAGAGGGGCAGGCGGGGGAGGTCATATATAGCAAGACTCCATTAGAAGAAACAACATTACTAAGGTGAGTAATTTTTTCTTCAAACAACATGAAGTCTTGCTATATTATGACATATGCAGACTACACAGCAGTACCTCCTTGGAGGAGGGACAGAACCTACTTTGGAAATAGGCTCTGAAGCACAGCTGTGCCAAACCGAGCATCACTCCTAGCCTGGATGTCCAGGAGTAATGCTTGGTAAAAGTGTGAACTGTTTTCCAGGTAGCTGCTTGACATATCTCTAGGATAGGGATGTCCCTGGCAGCAGCCAGAGACATCAGCTGTACCTCTGGTAGAGTGAGCCCTCAGGCCTGAGGAGGAACCTTACCCAGTTTTTCATAGCAAAATTGGATACAAGAGACAATCCACCTGGCAATGGATCTTTTAGTGGCAGGTTTCCTTTACCAACCTCACCATAAGTGAGGAACAGTTGGAGGAAGTCAAACCTGTGACCCTTGGTACATTCTATGTAGTAACTAAGGGCTCTTTTGACATCTAAACTGTGTAGTCTCCTCTCAGAGGAGGAATGATCAGTGAAGTACACAGGGAGAGACATAGATTGATTAAGGTGGAAGTCTGACACCACCTTAGGCAAGAACTTTCTGTTAGTCCTGAGGACCACCTTATCTCTATGAAAGGAGATAAAATCAGGTTCCACTGACAATGCTTGTAACTCACTTGTGCGCCTGGCAGAAGTGATGGCTACCAAAACACAGTCTTCCAAGTCAAGTACTTAAGCTCTGCTGAACAAAAGGGCTCAGAAGGGGTTGCATAAGCTGAACAATGCAAATATTAAGATCCCAGGCAGGGGCAGGGTCCCTGAATGGAGGGTTGGTGGAAGCAACCTTGAAAAACGGAGAATACAGGATGAGCCGAAAGAAGAGGTTTACCTGCTGATAGAAAACGAACACGGCTGCCAGGTGCACTTTTAGGGTAGCTGGCCTCAGCTAAAAGTATTCAAATGCACCATATAATCCAGGACTGTGGGTAAGTCAGCAGATTCTGGGAAATATGCTTGCCAGAGCACCAAATTGAAAATCTCTTCCATTTGGAATTATAAGTAGCCCTGGTGGATGGCTTCTAGAAGCCTTCAATATATCCAATACACCTTGGGAGAGGTGTGAGGTCAGCAAACTCTAACTCTTCAAGAACCAGGCCTTGAGATTGAGAGATTTGAGATTCGGGTACCAAACCCTGCCCTGAGCACAGGTTAACAGGTTGTGATTCCTGGGAAGACACAGGGAAGGTGGACTGCTAAGGACATAAGGAGTGGGTACCAGGGCTGTCTGGCCCAATCTGGTGCAATCAGGATCATCTTGCAGGGTTGAGATCTGATTTTGACTAGCACCTTGAACAGAAGAGGGAAGGGGAAGGCATGAGAAACTTCCCTTCCCAACTGAGAAGGAAGGCATCCAGAGGACTGGAGCCCAACACTGGGGGCCTGCAGCAAAAAGGGAAGTTGGTGATTGTCTGGGGCTGCAAAAGATCTATCTGCAGGGTGCCCATCTGGCAAATACTACCTCCAATACTAGGGGATCCAGTGACCATTCGTGATGGCCCTGGGAAATCCTGCTGAGAGCATCTGCCAGGACATTGTCCTTGCCTGGGAGGTGAACTGCTGTAAGGGAGGTGTTCAGGGAATACACCAGAGACCACAACTTCATTGCTTGTTGCACAAGGCCGTGACCGTGTGCCTCCTTGCTTGATGTACCACATTGTAGGTGTTGTCTGTTCTGATCTGTACAACTTTGTTCTGAACAGAGGTGGAAAAACTTGAAGTGCTAGAAAAACTGCTCTGAGTTCCAACAGATTGATGTGGAGCAGAGATTCCTGAGAGGACCACAATCCCTGGGTAGTGAGATCGCCCATGTGAGCTCCCCACCCCAAGAGGGTGCATCTGTAGTAAGGATTAGGGAGTGAGACTGAGGGATGAAGGGACCCCTGTCTCAGATTGCTCTGGTCCTGCCACCACTGAAGGGCTTGGATCAGGGGTTCGAGTCACTGGGATCAATTTGGTCAGAGGGTCTCTCCTTAGAGACCAAAGGCTCTCAAATGGAACTGGATGTCCCTCATCTGAAATCTTGCTCCCTGCACCACTGCTGTAGAAGCAGCCATGTGCCCCAGGAGCTGCAGAAAATGCCTTGCTGGTCGAGACCTGCAGGGTGAAAGAAGAGGCCAGAGAGACCAAGGTCCTTGCTCTTTCCAGAGGAAGGAAGGCTCTGGCCTCTTTTGTTTCAGTTCTGCACCTATGAAGGTGAGAAGCTGGACAGGCTCTAGAACTGACTTCGGAAGATTGAGAGGAAACCTAGAGATGTGAGCAGTTGCTGAGTTACCTGAAGGTGTAGTTTGACTTGTTCTGGAGATTGGCCTACTATGAGCCAGTCATCCAGGTAAGGAAAATGGCAATCTTTGCCTTCTTAAGTGAGCAACTGCTACTGCCAGGCATTTTGTGAATACCCTCAGGGCAGAGGTGAGGCTGAAGGGCATTGCTCTGAACTGGTAATGGCCTGAGGGCAGTTCAGATCTGAGGTACTTTCGATGGGAGCTTCTGATAAGAACATGGAAGTAGGCATCCTTGAGGTCCAGGGATGCTAGCCAGTCCCCTGGCCTTAGAGAGGGTAAAATAACTCCCATAGTCACCATTTTGAATTTTGGTTTTAAAAGGTGCTTGTTTAGGTATCTGAGATCCAGGATGGGCCACCATTCTCCTGTCTTTTGGGGTAAGGAAGTACCTGGAGTACAACCCTTTGCCCTGGTGTGGGGTGGAACCCTTTCCACAGCTCTGAGAGCCAGGAGGGTGAAACTTCTGTTTCTAGGGCAAGTGCCTCTGATAGATTTGCAGGTGGAAAGGATCTGGCTCTCATCTTCGGAAATTTTTGAAGCTGAGAACCAGTCCCTGGCTTACTACTTCCAGGACCCACTTGTCTGATGTTAGAGACTTCCAGTCCTGGACAAAGTAAGCCAGCCTGCTCCCTACAGGTAGAGGAGAATCGACCCTGGCTACCCCATCAGGGTGCCTGCTTGGCAGGGCTTTGGGCTGAGGGGTGGAAGCAGGCTTGCTGCACACCATCTGCCTCTCCTCTAAGAACCCCTCTGGGCATAAGCAGAAGAGGAGGCCTGGACTTGGTAAAGGCCTATGAAAAGGCCTGCCCCTTCCCTGGGATGCTGCCTTTGAGGAGTGGCCTGCCTTTCCTTGGCCTGTGCACTCCTATAGGTGGTCTTATATTCATCCATTTTCTTCATGTAATTCTCTGTCTGCTCCCCAAACAGAGAATTGCCCACAACAGGAAAATCCATGGCCTTAGACTGGGTATCCTGTGACAGGGTAGTACATCTGAGCCAAGCCATTCTGTGAAGTGCCACAGATGTAGCCATGACCCTTGATGACACATCATTAGAGTCTACTGCAGCATGAAATTGCACCTTAGATGCCTCAATACCATTCGCAGCCACCTGTTCCAGCTCCCTGGCAAGCTGGTCAGGGACCTATTTACTAGAGCCAGCACCGTATCCATCTGGATTTCTGGTATCTAGCAGCATAATATATAATTTGCCTGTCTGAGTCCCAAGGATGCTGCCATGTACTGTTTCTTTGCCATGGCATCAACCCTCCTGGAGTTCTTTTCAGGGGGTGCGAAGCTAGAGGAATATTGCCTTTCCTTTTATCAACAGGAGGTATAGTGTGAGGAGTTTTAGAATTTTTACTGTCTGTTTCCTAAAAGATTTATGCAGAGGAATAGACAGTTGCCTAGACTCTGGAATATCCATCATTTCTACATAATCAGGCTCCTCTTGGTCCTCAACAGCTTCCTCAACAGGAAGCTGGAGTTCAACAACTTTCTTATAGAACATAAAATGAGAAGGGACTCAGATAGCCTAGGAGGAGAAACCCTGACGGTCTGTCTGGAGAGATGTCCAGTTCAATGGGCACATCCAGACTTTCAAACCCACATTCACTCTCCTCATACTCCTCTTCCCCTCCTCCGGTTCATAAAAATCCTCAAAATCATAATCTTGAACCGGTGGAACCAGCCAAACCGAGCTCTTCCCTGATGGTATCGGTTCGGTTGGAACCAGGAAAAGTGACTGGACAATTTGAATTGTTTTAGCTATTTCCTCAGCGGTTGGAGAAAAACTTTTGGCACACTAGCTGACTTTCTAGTCCTTTTAGTTGGAACCGGCTCCTCAGAGCTGGCTCTTCGTTGCCAGTATCGCCCTGGTCAGAGGCACTCCTCCAGTTCGGTTGGAACCGAACCGGGCTGGCCATCCGGGTCAGCGGACTTTTGGCCTCCCTTTCCTGAGCCTACCAACTCTCTTCTCAATGGTGGCAGCAGGAAAATTACTACATATCTGGCAGTCTGCATTGAGGTGGTCAAACCCCAGACAATACACACAGGTGGTGTGTGGGTCAGCCTGTAAAGGCTTCCCCCACAAACACTACAGTGCTGAAACCAGTGGGCCGGTTTTCTTTTGGGTTTCTCAGACATAGTGCCAGCCTAACCAACTTGCCCGTTTATGGCTATCTGCCAAGCAAGACTCCCTTAACGTTTCCCAACCGTGTCACGGGTCGTGGAAAAACCATAATGAAATCCGTTTTTTAGAACCGATAAGAACAGAACCGCACTCTAAATAAGGACTAGTAAAGTTTTAGAACAACCTGATCGGTTCAAACTGAACGAAAAGCGTTCTAAGTTCCACACAGAATAAAATAAATGTAAGCCTATCTATTACTACAATACCACAGACAGAGCTTGAACCGACCGGTTGTGGTTTAATTTCGTCAAAAGACGATAAAATAACACTTTAACTGACAAAATGAACCGAGCAGAAGGAGAAATCTCTGGGCGACTGTTCAGTGAGGCAGAGTAAAGAATCTGACAGTTTGAGTTTGATTAACAACAGACAGAGTTTTCAACCGAGCTGCATTCAAGGTTCCATGCCTGGCATGGAAAGTTAACTCTTTCACCTCGGAGCAGTTCGAAGGTTGGGACTCACTGCATATGTCATAATATAGCAAGACTTCATGTTGTTTGAAAGGGTAGGAAGCAGTGAGAGCCACAAAGAAGGCCTTCAACCAGTACAAGTTAAAACTAGGGAAGGACGAATAGGAGAGTACCAAATAAGAACAAGAGAAACCAAATGGGCAGTTAGAGAAGCAAAGGCAGACACAGGGCTGAGTATTGTGAAGGAGATCAAGGGTGGGAAAACAGTTCTTTAGACATCTTAGGGAAAAAGAAAGAAGTGGGAGGAGAATTTTTAGGCTAACAGAGGGTTGTAGGGTAATTGAGGGTGGACCGGTAGAAAACAGCCATTTTAAAGACTACTTTTCCTCTGTAGTCACAAGGGAAGACAGAGGGCCTCTGTCAGACAGTGGTATTAAGGCAGCTGTAAGGGGAATCCCTGAGATGATGCAGCAAGTATTTACCAGTAAAAGAGTTTGGAAAGGCTAGCAGCCCTTAAGATACATAAGGCTATGGGTCCAGATGGGAGGCATCTAAGGGTGCTCTATTAATTGGCAACGTAAGAAACTGAACCCCTGGTGGGGCAATTCAATAGCTCAATTCAGATAATGGTAGTTCTAAAAGACTAGAGGATAGCAGAAGTGGTCCTGCTTCATTGGGGAGAGCAACAGGGTAACTACAGGCCTGTCACTCTTACCTGAATTGTGGGTGAGCTGACAGAGATACTGCTCAAAGAGGACCTTGTAAACTAGCTGGAGAGCAAAGGACTCCAGATCATAAACAGCTGGGTGTGTGGTAGGAACGCCTTTGTCAGACAAACCTGATAGTATTATTTGACTGGGTAATGAGGGTAGTAGATAAGGACCATGCTGTGAATGTACTCTACTTTGATTTCAGCAAGGCTTTTGACTTGGTGCCTCACTGAAGGTTATTGAGAAAGCTAGAGGATCTGGGTAAAGGAAAAACACAGTTAGATGAGTGAGAAACTGGTTGGAAGGGAGACAGTAGAGTTAGTTGAACAGAGTCAAATCGAACAGAGGGTGGTCACCATCTAGTTCATATCTGACGCTTTTTATGTAAACATTTTAAATTTGGGCAATTCAATAAAATACTGCATGTGCTGAATCCCACTTACCTGGGCAATTCCCCTTACACTCTAAACCAGTTATATGGGATTCCCATTTAATAAAACCAGAAGAATATCCGCATTTACATCAACTCTTACATTTGCAATAATCTAATAATGAAAATTTGTTTGGCAAATATATATATATATAATCTTCTCTTTTATGTGAATCCTTTTGCATTTTATTGTTCTTAACATTTTGGGAAAGTGAGATTCTTTCTAAGTTGTTTTGTTTAGAGATATCATAAATTCTTTCTTCAGCTTCATTATAGCTCTTAATTAAATTTAGTCTTTTATAGTTACTCATATTTATTAGACCAACTAATACAATTTCTCTCAAAATCCCTATCAAGTTTGCCTATAGGTGTCCATCCTTCTATATGTTTATTAGTCATACCACTCTCCATCCAGCATAAGTTCAAGAGTAAATTTAGACTTATGTTCTTATTTAACTCATAATATATTTTATCTATCTCACTAGAATTTTTGATTTCATAGAAATAACACCAGTTTCAGCTCTTATAAGCTCAGGTAAATTTAATATTAATCTAATATATAGATGTTGTATTGGTTCTAAAACAGGGCCCTACAATCTTTTCCCCAAACTTCAGATCCATATAGAATAGAAGAATCAACTTTAGCTCTATAGATATCAAGCAATGCAGGACCAAATTATTTATATATTGCTTATTAAATTTAATACCCCAAATAATCTGTGTACCTCGTCTTTTATTTTCTTTACTATACATTTTCCAAATATCAGTAGAATGTAATAAAATACCCAAGTAAAGATAACTATTTACTTCTTCCAGGATCACATTATTTATAGACCATTTGTAGTTCAACTTCTTAGGTCTATTTATAACAAATATCTTAGATTTTCTATATATTAAAATCTAAACTTCAGAGTGTAGTAGCCAAACAAGACAAGGCTTTTTGCAAGCCTACAGTGGATTTAGAGAAGAGAAGAATGTCATCTGCAAAATGATAACATTAACCTTAAAAGTTAATATTTTTTGGTGCATCTGTATCATGCATATCAAGATCTTGTACCACCTGATCAATAAATAAATTAAACAAAACAGCGGCCAATAGACACCCCTGTTTTACTCCCTATCTACTTGGATGGGGAAGACAATTTACCATCTGTAGAGTACCTAATCTGAATAGCTGTATTTGTATATAATTACTTAATCAGCACCAGATGCTTCTTAATTATGTCCAATCTTGAAAGAATCTCCGATAGGGTCCCTCTATTTACATTATCAAATGCAGAGGTCCAATCAAAGTGCCAGAAATAGGGTTAATTGTTTTCCTAGATTTCCTGATCAGGTGATCCAAGATATAAATATAGTCAACAGTTAACAGACCCTCTCTAAATCTAAACTGTCGATTCCTTAGAATATTGCTTTCATTTATCCATTGATTAAGCTCATACAATAAGATATAGCAAAACATTTTTGCTGAAATATTCTGGAGAGCGATAGGATGATAATTTTTTGGGAATGTTTATCCCCATTTTATAGATTTGAATTATTCATCTTCTTTCCAAGATTTTGGGATTATCTCTGATTTTTTATGTAATCAAATAGATGTTTAAAGATACCTAACCACCATGTTACATTATTTTGATATAGCTCTGCTGGAATGCCATCGGACCTGGCACCTTATTTCTGTTTTGTGCACTGATGGCATTATTAATTTCAAGCTCAGTAAAACTATATAGTTCATATCCTTCATTTTCCTCTAACCTTAATTTAAATTCCTCCTATCAGAAATATTAATGCTATTATTACTACATAAATTAGTAAAATATATAACCCACTCATCTTCAGGGATAACAGTCTCTATATTCCTGAAGGGCCTTATTCAGCGTATGTGATTAACTTCCAAAAATCTTGTGAATTTTTACCATTTATTGCAGATTCAACAGGGTCCATAATTTAGCATTATAAGCAGCTTTCCTTTGTCTATTAAGTGTCCTATACTCCCTCTTAAGCGAGATAATGTCTTATTATAAATTAACTCTGAATTCTTCCTAAATAGACTTGCCACTTTATTCAATAACCTTTTATATTTCCTACATTCATGACTGTACCATGGATTCATACTCAGTGCCCTATCTTCTGCCCTTTAGGTCTGATTTTTTGTTTTGTACTATTACTAAACAAGACATTCAAATTTTCTAAATGTTTAATGATCTTATCACCTGTAGCACACATGATTGCCTCTTTTAATTTTAGTCACCATATCCCTTTGTATAATATCAATATTATTTTTTATTAAAGGGTCCCATTTTATTCTCCTTTTGTAAGTTGCATATGATTATTTAGTTCTATCTCGTTTGATTTATCATATCTTATTTCCTTTATATCTCCATATTCTATTTTAACTAACAATGGGAAATGATCAGAAAAATGTTCAGTGAGAACCTCAAATTCAGCAATTTCAAAAAATAAGGCGACATCAACCAATGTGAGATCCAGGATGGAACCACCACTCCTGGTTGGAAAATGTGATTTCACCCAAATGATCAGCTTTAGAGTGTCCATTTAAAATACATAACTTATTTTCCACAATAAATTCCAGTAACAATTTACCCTTAATATCAATCTTGCATTCTTAGACTGCCTCATTGTTAAGTCCCCATAATAACCTATATCTTGCAAATTCCTAAAGAGATCTAATTCATTACAGCTTCCAATATGTGCATTCCAATCTCCTGATAGAATAAGATGCTTATTATGCATACTAAAACAATATTCATTTAAACATTTAGACAATACATCCATGTGCCACTTATATTCTAAACTAGATAAAGAAGGAGGAAAGGTTTTCAGACTCTCAACATTTACTTCAGTACAATCCAGTTAAGATGGGAGAGATTTTGGACTTCACAATACTTATTTTCTTTTGTGTATTGATATGAACCATCAGGCCACCTCTACATATGCATTTCACACTATTCTTAATGCCTGGAATCAAGATTTTTTAAACCTGTAATTGATACCTCTTTATTGGCTTCTAGCCAGGTTTTCTGGAGCAGTATGATATTGTATTTTAATTATATTTAACCAAGATGCATCATTGGTTTTCCCATTCACACCTGCAATATTCCAGGATAAGAATGTAATATATGGAGTATGTAGTGTAGTCCCATTATTAGGTGGCCTGATGGTATCTCCAACTCAATCTGAGAGAGTTAATGTTGCATCATCAGAGATGGGGATAAATAATTCACATTCTTACAAGACATCATAGTAGAATAATTCATACTTTCCATAAATGACCCTTCCTCTTCATGTTTGATAGAATCCTCTAGTACAATACTAGTGTTTATTCTTTGTCCCCATTGTTTCCTCCCTCTAATAATAGTATTACACCCTGATGATGCCTTTAGTTCATATTCCATAGCCTGTGGTTTCCTAAATACTGTATTATGGTTGGTTGTTGTAACAAATTCCTTTCCTTCATTGTACTCTTTTCATCCTTTCAGCCTTTACCATCTGTTTGTTTCAAATTCATACTCATTGCAAAGTTCCTGGAAGTAGTATCCATATCCACACCAATTTCTGTATCTCATTTTGCATCTTTAACACGTGTTCTCTAGCTGTATAGTTTTCAACACTAAACATCCTATACCTCTATCAGGAGTGTTTTATATCTACAGTATATGCAGAAGAGATCTTCCCACATGAATTTGGGTCTCAGAGCACTCTTGATAATATTATAAACTGCTACTTTAAGTAAGAATGGGCTTTCCTTCTAGATTTTGGGACCCCTTTAAGGCAGATTGTCGGTGATTTCTCACTCTGTGATCTATTCAGCTGGTTCATCTCCATCATTGCATTACCTTTTCTGTTCAAGAGTCTCCCTTCTAACTCCTTCTGGGCCATTGTCTGAACTCCCTTTTCTTTATACTTTTCTGTCTTTTCCTTTTCCCTTGTTTTTACTAGTCTTGTTATACGGAGACTCATATTTTTGTCTTTGCTCCTGTAATACATGGATCTCCTATACTCTCTTTCTGCAGTCTCCTCTGTAATTTCTTTTATAGTTTTTTGTTTTCATACAAATTACCCCATCAATCTTCCCAGCCAATACTTTAATTACATCTTCAAATTATTTTAGCTGTTCTTTTTGTTCTTCATATTGCTTCATCACTGAGACTAAAGTTAGATTTGTACAGACCAAAACAGTTTTAATTCCTGATAACTGTTTGTTAACAGCATGATGGTTTGTATATTGCAGTTCACATGAGAGTCATAATTAAGATTATTAGGGCAATTATGACTGTTTCCCAGCCTTATTCCCTTTAATTGTGTGAATGCTGGCCTGTACATTAGTCTGAATAGTAACCTTTTCCTCCAATGCATTCTTCCTTTATTTACGAATGGGGTTAAAAATGTTCATTGTCCGCTAGAGAGTCATCCCTAATATTATTAGATATAGTAAGGTCCTTTTCTTCAGGATCAGTAGTATAAGCTTCCCTAATGAGTTGAAACCAGATTACTAAATTGACTATATTTCTGGGATTCTGGTTCCTAATAGTTTCCATTAAATAATCACTACATGACCTCCTTCGGTTCAGTTATTTTCTGTTTAGGAGAAGAAGTTGTGAGTACATTTTCTGACACATGACAGAAATCAGTGATTTTTGCCTTTAGTTTTCTTTGGCTTTCCAGTCAATACAATGTTTTCATTTCTTAGCTTCATTGGTTATTATTAAAGCCATAATAACTCAATGCACAGATTATCAGATGAAAACCAAAAACAGAACAGCTATACACAAGACCAATGGATTACAGTTAAATAGCCAGACATTTCAGATAGATCTTGGTCTTAATTTTGTAGATTGCTTTTCAGGTCTTGTTCAGATATGACAGTTTCACTATCAGTAGTAATCTTAGCACTAGACAAGAAAAGAAAAGAAGATAAAATCACAACCCTAATCTTTCTCTTTTTTTTAATTTTTTCAGAAAATAATAAAAATAAAATATAATTCAGCTCCCAATGGGATAAACACTTACATTAAATGCCAAATAACCAGTAGCAGAGGACAAAAGCAGCAGACAAATTCCTCAATAGGGCAAAATCAAGGCCGAGTAATCCTATCCAATCGTGCAAAAATAAGTCCTAAAAGGAATAGAGCACATCAGAATCAACATAAAGTAAAAGCTCCAGATAAAGCAAAAATCACTTAAAAACAAGAATAAACTTATAATTGCAGAAACATTTCTGTGAGCATCACAGTCATGCAGGAAATAAATCCTAAAAGGAATAGAACATATCAAAATAAAGTAAAAACTCCAGATACAGCCAAAAATCACTTAAGAAACAAGAATAAACTTAAAATACAAAAACATTTCTGTGAGCATCCACTCATCAGCCAAGGCGTAGAGGAATGAGACCATCACCAACGAATGCCAACACATGCACAATATAGGGCTAACAGGGTCATGTGAGCACAAACGTGTGCAAATTGAAATAAAACAAAAATAAAATAAGTTTACCAACAATAAAAGAATTAAAGCATAAGAAGACTAAAACAACAAACTAATACACTTATGCAATATCCAACATGGAATTAGCCCCAAAAACATAGAGTCAAGGTCCACAAAGACAATGGGAAAAAGAAACTAAACTAAACTAGAAACAAAGCATAAAAGTCAGATGTAGGAAAGGTAAAAACAAAATTATAACATGATAAAAACATTTTCAGGTAAAATATCTGGGGAATAATGTCCTTAAGTTTAATCCGTTCCTTCAATAAAATCAGAAGGAGCTCTCAGTTTTATTTTGTGTTGCGTTGTCCAATTTGCCATATTCAAAAGCTGAGACACCACTGTTTTAGAGCACCGGCCGCTCTTCTACTTTGCTTTACTTGCTGGACCCATTACTCTGATACAAAATAAACAGGAGCGCATTAGATAATAATGTCCACAGGAATTCAAGCAGCGTATAGCAACAACAGACTCCAACAGACACCGGCAGAGAGCATCAAACTTGGGGCTAGAAGTAAAGACTCAATTAATGGGGCTTCATTCAATCCAGTCACTCCAGCCCTCACAGTCCCCATGGGACCTCCTCCTGCTGGCTCCACCAGGGCAGCTCCCCACCAAGGACTCCAAACCTGGGGAAGAGAAGTGGAAAATGTGAGCAACAAAAGAACACAGGCAGCACAAGAACATCTGGAAAGGACTCAGAGTACCAGGTAAGGAGAAGCTTAGGCTACAGTGGCATACCTGTTCCAAACCTTGGCTTTTTTAGCATCTCTGAGCCCCTTCTATGAGGTATCATACACTCCAGTGTGCAGCAACCTGTCTCCTGTCTCAGTTCAGGGTATAGGATATTTCGGAGGAACAGGGGAAAGGGGGCACTGTATGTGAGGAGGGACTGAAGTGTCAGGGAGGAATGGGAGGAGGGCAGCTTGAAGTCATTATGGATGCAGCTCCAGAACTCCAAAGTAGGACTCTCTGGATGGGAGTGGTGTACAGACCACCCTCTCAGACTGAGGAGTTTGACAGGGAGTTAGCGGGACAGATCAGAAGGACCTGTGGTAAGGGTAGCACAGTGATTGTGGGGACTTCAATCTGATGGGAGTGGATTGGGGTAACCAGTCACCACAAATAGGAGGAAGAGGTACTTCTGGATGCTTTCCAGGACAGCTTCTGAGTGCAATGGTCAATGAACCAACAAGGTTAGGGAACACCCTAGACCTCGTGCTGGCTAATGGAGAGTTTGTGATGCAGCAGGGGTGGAGGAACCACTGGTGTGGAGTGACCACCACTCAGTGTAGTTCACGATAAACATGGGAAAAGAGGGAGTTAGAACAGGCACAAGGGTGTTAGACTTCAGGAGGGCTGACTTGGAAGATGGGGAAATAGTACAGGAGTATCTGGCCAGAATCCATCCAAATATGAACACTGACCAGAAGTGGGAGGTCATTAAACTTGGAATTTAGGAAGCAACCAAAACATGTACAAGGGTCCAGAGTAAGACAGGGCCAAGAAAACTAGCTAGGTGAGCAGGGAGTCATGGAAAAGTAAGGAAGAATAGAGCCACCTTTAGGAGGTACAAAAACAGAGAGGAGATGACAGAGAGAATACCTGAAGGAGTTGAAAGAGGAGAAAAGGACAGTCAGAGCAGGGCAGCCAAGGTATCCAGGAAACTGAGGCTGGCACATGGCATTAAGGAGGGGAGAAGGACTTTTCAGGTATATCAGAGAGAAAAGGAGTTGTAAGGACCAAATCATAAGGATTAAGAGGGATGGGGGTGGAGGAAATGGGCAGAACAGGGAGAAGATTAAACAAATACTTCTGAAGTATTTACTAAAGAAAAAGGGAGCTGTACCTAAGGGGTGGGAGGGTAGTTGGAGGGAGGTGACAGATGGGGAAATCACAGTGGGCAGAGTACTGGAGGCTTGGGGCAGTGAGATGGACAAGGTGCCTGGGCCAGATGGCATACACCCCAGGTTGCTAAAGAAGCTGGCAGAAGTCCTTGGAGAACCCTTGGCAGACCTGTTCAGTGCCTCCCTGGACTTGGGGAGGATATCTCAGGACTGGAGGATGGCTTATGTGGTACCCTCCACAAGACCATCCCCAAAGATGAGCCAGGGAACTAGAGACCGTAAGCCTCACATCCATCGTGGGAAAGCTGATAGAGACATTCCTGAAGGAGAAGCTGGTTTCCTGCTAGAGGCTAATGGGCTGTAGGATGGTAGACAGCATGAGTTTGTCTCAGGCAGATCCTGTCAGACCAACCTGATGGAGTACTATGACTGGGTAACCAGGCAATTAGACGGGGCCCTGCAGTGGATGTCCTGTACCTGGACTTCAACAAGGCATTCAATTCAGTGCCACATGGGAGGCTAGGAAGTAGGCTGGAAGGCAAAAGGGCAGGGGTGCAGATGGTGGGATGGGTGATAAACTGGCTGCAGGAGACAGCAGTGGGTGGTGGTAGGAGAAGGGCTCTCATCTCCAGAGGCGGTGACAAGTAGGGTACCACAGGTCTCTTAGCACAGCTCATTATTTGTGGTATTCAGGAAATAATATTTGTTATTCTGATAGCCCTAGTATGAATCATCACCAGACCATTTCTGTTTGTCATATATCAAACCATATAAATTAGCTGGCCAGGTGGTGCTAAGGGTTGAGGCACTTGATGCCACATCTCATGCCACGCTGGCAACCCGGGTTCAGGAATGAGCCCAGGTCATCGGGGTTGGCAGAGGAGGAGAGGATTGAGTGTCCAGAGACAGCTCCTCTCCTGAGAGGAGAGAGGTCCACGCTCAGTGCTTGACTGGCCTGTGGTGGAAGCTAGTGGCATGGCAAGCGAGAGCCAATGTCGAGGAAGGAGAGTGGTGATGCGGCAGTGATGCCTTGGCATAGGGTGCGTGCCACTTCTCCACAAGAAAATGGGAAAACACCTGCTGCAGCCCCACCTCATCCTGCACCCTGCCTGCAGCTAAACAAGATAGATAAATGTAAAAAAATGGCAGCCGATGCAGCCCTCCCTCCTCCATGGCCAGCTGCTGTCTTGTGAATGAAACCATGCCTGCTTGCACTTATATAGAGAACAAGCTGATCATGTGATCAGCTCTTTCTCTATAAGCACAAGCAGGTGTGGTTTCATTCACAGAAAACAGCTGGCCATGAAGAGAGCAGGTGCACTGGCTGCCTTTTCTTGCATTTATATATCTTGTTTAGGGGCAGGCAGGTGTGGAGGAAGTGGAGCTGCTGCTGGCTACCTGGGCATGTGTGTGTGGAGGAGGACCATGGGGAGGCCTGTTAACTTTAATTTAGTAATTAATTTGCTGTCTTTTAAAAAAATATTGTAACAGTGGTTGGGGAACTTGGAGGAGAGGAGGATTTGGGGTGCTATCTGAGGGTGGGGAAGTGGGGTTATATTTTTTTGCTGAATAGAAATATTTTGCTGAATATTCGGTTGTGCTGGTCTAGAATACTGAATAATCAGCTGAATATTTGAAAAAGGCTTCCTGCCGTAATTCATACTGGCCCTAAATATATACTGGCATATGCTATTAAATTGCTTAATCCAATTTTTCCTTTTGGGTGCTATCTGAGGGTGGGGGAAAGGGGGTTATGTTATTTACGAATATGGATGAATAGTGAGTTATTCATTATTCAGATTCTGAATAATGAATAGCTCATTATTTAATAATTCAGGAAATAATATTTGTTATTCGCACAGCCCTAGTGTGAATCATCACCAGAGCATTTCTGTTTGTCATATATCAAAACATATAAACTAGCTGGCCGGTGGTGCTGAGGGTTGAGGCACTGGATGCCACACCTCATACCACACTGGCAACCCGGGTTCAGGAATGAGCCCTGGTCATCGGGGTTGGTAGGGAGGGAGAGGACTGAGCATCCGGAGGACAGCCTCCTCTCCTGGGAGGAGGGGGTCCATGCTCGGTGCTTGACTAGCCTCTGGCAGAAGCTAGTGGCATGGCAAGCACAGAGCCAGCGTCGCGGGTAGGAGGAGTGGTGATGCCGGCCGTGATGCCTTGGTGTAGGGATGCATGCCACTTCTCCACAAGAAAATGGGAAAAGCCTGCTGACGCTGGGAAGAAGGAGCCCGAGCATGCCTCCTATGTGCTCTCACCTGCCCGACTACCTCTGGTCCAACAAAACTTTCAGTATCGGGTATTTGCCCGCCTACCCAACTTCCCCGCTGGGGAGCCATGGCTCCATGGGGACATAGAGGCAAGTCCGGTAGGGTGAATGAGGCAGGAGGATGACTCCTTGATGGTCCTGAAGGGTCAGGGTCTGCAGGATGTAGGGGATAAAAAAAACAAACATAAATTGCAGTTTACACTGTAATTCCAAAATGCTGTTTAGGTAGACTTTTGAGCCTACTTTCTGTCTGTGGCAAAAAGGAAGTGCAGTTTAACTCAGAGTGATGATGTTTCAGTATGTAAATCTGAAGGTTGGTGTGCTACAGATAAACACCAACTGACCTTGAATCAGATTAAGCTGTTTGTGGTATTTTTAGTGAATTCAGTGAATAAAAATGACAGAGGTGCAGGAACTCTCATGCAGTGTTACAAGGGGGGACTGAATTTCTTCTCAATTGAACTTAAGAACAGAGTATGCTGTTCTGACCACTTCATTCACCAGCTGTTGTCAACAAGCTAATTATGGCCTGATCAATTAGCAATATGTCTTTCTTTGGCCTCAACAAAAGATAATCTGGGCAGTTTACTTTTTAAAATGACAGGCTAGTTTATTGTTTTGCACGTGGGGCAGAGAAAGAGACAGATCTTGTTACTCATAACCTTATTACCCGTGTTCTCTGAATTGTGTGAAAATAGCATGGCTGTTAGTGGAATATAATCAGTGCAGACAGTGTGCAAATTCACTGTTGATTGCAACAGCTCAAACAAACCAGGACTGCATAATACGGATGCAGTGGAACCTCAAATGACATGGGAAAACAACTGAAATTAACTGCAAATGCAAGTGTGTCAGACCACTAACAGGCCACCAAATCAAAGCGTTTCTGATATACTGAGACAATCTGGCATGCTAAACCTACAGTCAGGCAAACTAGCATAGAGAGTCAGTACTGCTGAAGAGAAAAGCATATCATGTGCTAGGGTTACCACCTGTTCTGATTATTGCACAACAGTCCTGATTTGTGCAGCAGTGTCCTGCAAAAAAAAAAAAAAAAAAATTCTACATGTCCTGACCTTATACTGTAGTAGAAAAATTATTTTCTAACTTTCTCTAAATGTTACAGAAAACTATAATACCTTGACTAAAATACCTTATAATGATAAGAAACAATAGAAACAACTACAACACTTGCTCTTATTTCTGATGATATAGAAAATATATCTGTTGCACTGGTTGAGGTTACATATTGTCCTGTGAAAAATCATGTTTCAGTAAGAAATATCCCACTTGGGCTTCTTAAAAGGTGGCAACCCTAGTTTCACAGCATCAGCTTTATACATCCTGGTGGCTTGATGTTTTTATAATCAGTAGTGAATCTGTAGACTGTCTGTAATGATTATATCCCACTCACAGCCTACTACAATTGCACAATCTAATTTATTTATTTGCAAATTGGTAACCAGGAGAGGCACACTGAGTCAAGGCTCCCTTCCAGGTGTGACCTGGGGGAAGGGTTACAGGACGAACAGAAAAACAAACACAGTTCATTACATTGTATAGAATACAAAGTGCAGACACAGAACAAAATTAATACTTCTTTGATACAAACCTGGAGCAGATTAAAGTGCAATACAAATTCATGTGCAGTTAGGAAACTGGGAGTTAGGCAACAAAGCAGCACAGAAGTGAACAATGTGGTGTTCTAGGGCTTAGTAAGGACTAGTGGACCCAAAACCTGAACAACCAAAATAATTGGGGTCCTCTTTGGGAAGTAGGTGCACATGGGTGATGGGAGAAGCTTCAGTTGGCACCTCAAGGAGCCTAGGAGGAGGAATGGCAGAGGAGAAAGGGAAACTGGTTCCAGAGAGTTGGCAGGTCTTAGGAAAAGGATGCTTGCCCAGTAGAGGAACAGAGATGAGTAGTACAGAAGGTGCTCTGGCCCCTGGATCAGAGGGAGCATGAAGCAGGGGACAGAGAGGTAGAGAATAGGAAGGAGGAGCCAAACCAATAGTTGGTAATGAAGGAAGTGCAGTGTAACTGGTGATGTGAAGGTAGGAGGAGGAGGAGGACGGAGAGGGAGGAATAGAGGAGCAGTGGTGTATACATGGAGGACAGTCTGTCATAAAGTGGCAAAATACATTTCAGAGAGTGTCCACTCTGGCTAAGGAGTGGGGACTGTACCACAGACCATATCTGCATAGTTGAAGACTGGACGCACAATTTTGATAACCAGCTCATGGTGGACTAGCAGGGGTCTTTGATATGATACAGGGCACCTAGCTTGAGGTGACATTTGCATGGATAGCATTGATATGGGATAAGAAGTCAAGCCTGCTGTCAAGCCACCCACTAAAGTACCTAAATGATTGCACTACTTCAAGGGGAGATATCCAGCATGCTGAAGACTGGAAATCTTGAGAGGCTAGACAATTTTTAGTACAAAAGGTCATAGACACTTTTTTCATTAACCTCGAGATGGTTGAAAATGAACCAGCCCAGGACATTGTGGAAATTCTGCTGGAGCAGTTCTACGAAGGAGCAATAGAGGGACTGGAGGTGATGATGACTGTAGCATCTGCATACATACATACATGCGAGGTGACACAGGTGGAGAGTAGGTTGTTCAGAAAAATTAAGCACATGATGGGTCCTAAGACTGAGCCCTTGGTAGATATGATCAATAGAGACCTGGGTCTAGATAGCACTACAGATAACATTGTTATACTTATTAAAACAAGGGATGGATGACAAAACACCATTCAACTATTTTTGGATTCAGCATCATTGGCTAATCATCCCTGGTACAATGGTGACAGGTTTGAGAATAAAGACATTTTCCCTCATTTCCTAACAGATCTGTATTTAATTTTTAAGAACTAACAAACCCATTTACAATGACAGCCCTATGATTTTGACTCTTTTTGGATTGGAAAGAATGCCAAGAGAAAATAGTTATAGATTATGAGGGGCTTTATGTAATCTATTTCGAATTTTCTGCAGGTTCACCTAGGTGAAAAGGAATAATTAAGGCTGTCAGAAGTGAGGTTGGCTACCAGAGAAATATCTGGGTTAAAAATAATGCTCTTGTACAGACACTACTGGCAAAAACAGCAATTCTGGATGTGATGGGCTTAAATTTTATCTTGGCTGATGAAGCTTTTCTGCAGAAGAAAGGCATTTTGCAGAGATTTCACTACCAGAGATCTAATAAAACCCTGTGGTATTAACAGCTAATAAATATACTTTACCTTTAAATAATAGATATAGAATGCTTTCAGAACAAAATGACTGACTGCAGCAAGAGAAATTGGCTACCAGTGATGAGGTGAACAACATCTAAGACCGTTCTGGTGGTGTAGCCTCCGAAATTCAATAGTGAGTCTTATGAAACAATTTTAAATACATTGAGAACTCTTTCATGGAACATTTCTGGTTTTGTCATGAAATTACCTGACAGTGAATGTATGGAGTTTATAATAAGACATAAAATTAGTAATATTCAAGAATCATGGCATACATTGGATTCACTTAATAATGTACAAATTAACAGTTATCATTTTCACTTTCCACCATTTCGCAAGGTTAGGATGGGCAGGCCAGTGGGTGGCCATTTAACTTATATCAAGATGCAAGACCAATTGGAGCTGAAAAAACTATTCTTACTCAAAATTATTTGTTAATAATACTTAAAATCTGTAAAGAAAAGGTGTTATTGGTGAATGTCTATAATCCACCAAAAAGTTTCCAATTTACAATTCTAATCTTATCCCAAAATGTATTGCTGGTATGGAAGAGTATGCTGATACTTACAATGACCTTAAAGTAATAGTACCTGGAGATTTTAATATAAAATTTGGTGGTAAAGACCATGGAAGTGAATCTATTTCATGGTTTCTACGGGATATATATGGAATTGAAGACAGACATTCAACTGATAAAAGTCTTCAGATTGATGGACATTTTTATCTCTTACTCAACTCATTGAAGCTTTTAATTCTTAATGGAGACTACCCTCAGATTTAGAGGGTACATCCACATGTATCACGCATAATGAACAATCTATAATAGGCTACAATTTGTTTCTCCATTCTATTATAGTAATTACTTGGTGTCACAAATACACTCAGCAGGTCAGGCCTTCTGCTCCCACAGTGCCAACCTCAAGCGCAGTAATGTGAACAGGTAACAGACAGGGTAACCCTCATGTCTGCTTGTGGGTCCAAATCACCTTTAGTCTCAAGTTCTGGGTGGATTCAAACTGTGAACCTTATGCTAACATACCCAAATGTACAAGCTCAGATAATATTCTCTTCAGGGGATGCAATATATCTTTTGCTTAAGGGCACCTAACCAGGTATCCAAAATAAGCTTAAAACTCTATAAAAGACCTTAGATATATTCTTACCTTTTCCCAGTTTAATAACACCATCAAGCTTTTGAACAGTTGTCAAACTTAACCATCTATATGTCACATGCAAATAAATAACTTGCAAACACCCAGGCAGTCTTTTGAATAAAGGTTTACTTAAAAATGGATAAAATTATGTTAAATGTAATCACAGAACAATATATCAAAGAGCATACAATCACATATAGAAAACAAAGAAAACTACAGACAAACTCCTACCAAAGTACATTTAGATCTTTTCTATCTAATGTACTACCTCTAAGTGCCTAAGTTAGATCAGGGCAGACAGCTCTGTCTCTCTAGCGTCCCAAGATGGAATTTATGATAGCCAAGTTCTGACAGTATTCAGTTTAAAACTCTGTGTCTCCACACTCCTTCTATGAGTCATCTAGCTCCTCCTTTTAGAACCAAAAAATACAAACATGATTTCCTGTCAGGAGATATTTTAAATAATGTGACATCAGCAAAAACTAATTTCCCAAATTATGACAGTCTTTAATCAAGCCTTTCCTTTGAACTGGAGGCTGGTTTCTTATTTTCCCAAGGAACATCAAAGGTTTTTACAACTCTGCCATATGTCACTTAGGTGCAAATATAGCCAACAGGAATCAGCTAAATAATGTCCTGTCTCTGAAGTCATAAAATGTATATTTTAGTTTCCCAACTTCAGGGGCAGGAGGTCATAAAAAAGCCATAAAATGCAACTTCCCAATGAAGTTAATTATATTACAGAGATCTCCTGGTCAGTTCCTGTAACTGAAACCTGGGAGGGGGTGTACCCATGGAGCACAGACTCACATACTATATTTTTATATTACAAATATCATACAGCAATCATAACCAGCTGGCCAAGCGTCACAGTCCTCCCACCTAGACTGAATTTGGTTGCTCTATCCTCTTTATGGGATGAGCTTCCCAAGTCAGTTCACTCCTCATATAGACACGATAAGCCATCTGCATTCTGATCGGTCATTCCAGTCCTATGTAAGATCATCATGTCATACGCTTGCAAGGCAAGACTTCGTCTCAACAGTCTACCATTAGTTTTTCCCATTTGGGTCAACCAAACCAGGGAGTTGTGGTCAGTTTGTACCTCAGAATGTGGCCCATATAAATATGGCTCTAACTCTTTAGGGCCCACACTATAGCAAGACACTCTTTTCCACAGTAGAGTAAGCTTGCTCCCTGGGAAGTAACTTTTACTCAGGTACACTACAAGGTGATCTTTCCTTTGGTTGGATGTCTGACTCAGTACTGCCCCAATACCCACATCTGAGGCATCAGTCTGGACTATAAAGGGTCTGCTATAGTCAGGACTTGTCAACACAGGAGCACGCACAGTGCCTCCTTCAATCTAGTAAAGGCTTTTCACAGGCTGGTTCCCAGGTAATTTTCTTAGGCACCCTTTTCTTTACCAGATCAGATAAAGGAGCAGCCAGGGCACTGTAATTGGGTACAAATTTCCTATAGTACCCTGCTGTCCCTAAGCTCCTTACCTGCTTCTGCATTTCTGGTCTGGGCCATGCCTTGATCACCTCTATTTTACTTGCTTAGGATGGAGCTGTCCCGGCCTACAACATGCCGAGGTATGCCACTTCAGCCATGGCCACTTGGCACTTCTCAGCTTTGACAGTGAGCACAGTTCTCTGTATCCTGCCCAGCACTTCCCTAAGATGGGACAGGTGTTCCTCCCAGCTGGTACTAAAGAGGCAATGTCATCCAGGTATGCCATAGCGTGACTCCTCAGCACCATTTAACATCTGGTTCACCAACCTTTGAAAGTGGCTGGGGCATTCTTCATTCGAAGGCATTATTTTAAATTCAAATAAGCCTATCGGATGATGGAGAGCGACCTCACCTAGCTCTGTCAATTAACTCTACCTGCCAATACTGCTTTGTCCAGTCAATAGTTATAAGGTATGTCGCCTCCCAACTTGTCCAGGACTTCATCCTTCTGGGGTATTGGGTGGGGTCAGACTCATAACTGCATTCAGTCCATGATAGTCCAAACAGAAACGAGTAGAGCCATCTGGCTTGGGCACAAGGACTATGAGTGAGCTCCAGGGGCTTTGGGATCTCTGGATTACCCCTAAATCCAGCATTTCCTCCACCTCCATCCTAATGTCCTTTTGGACAGCCTCTGACACTTGATATGCTGTCTGCTGTATGGGCAACTGTGTCCCTGTCACCACATCCTGCATTGCTAAGGGGTTAGTCCAAGCTTGGCACTAAACAGTGGGGCAAAGTCTGCTAAAACCTCCCTTACTTCCTGGATCTTGTCCAGGGCCAGCTGGGGAGACAATTTAACTGCCTCCATAGAGGACTCCTACTTGCTTTCTTCAGCAAGTCAGAGAAGGGGCCTCCTTCATCTATCCCCCTCCCAGGACTACATACAGCAAACACCATGTCAGCCCTATTTGCATATGGCTTCATCATGTTGACATGGTACATTCTTTCTGCATGTTTTCTGTCAGGTAACTCTATGATATAGTTCATGCCATTTACCTTCCTGACTACTTTGTACGGTCCTGCCCACTCAGCCTGCAGCTTGTCTTTCCAGACCAGAATAAGGACCATGACTTTCTGACCCACTGTGTATGAGTCAGCTCTGGCTCTGTGGTTGTACCACACTTTTTGTTTTCTGTTGGGCAGCTGCCAGGTTGCTCTGGGCTGTCCCCATAAGCTCCTTCATCCTTTCCCTAAACCTGAGGACATAATCCACTATGGGAGTTCCCTGGGTGGCATACTTGCCTTCCCAGTCCTCCTGGATCAAGTCTTGGGGCCACGTACCTGGCTTCCATATAAGAGCTTGAAGGGGAAAACCCTGTCATCTCTTGGGGCACCTCCTGTATGCAAACAACAGGTGGGGAAGGTATTTGTCCCAGTCCCTCCCATGCTATTCAACAAAGCGCTTGGAGCAGTGACTCAGCATATCATTAAATCTTTCCACAAGCCCATTGGCTTGTGGGTGATAATGTCGTGCACCTGTGCACCACCCACCTTCTCCCACAAACATGTCATCAGGTTCGACATGAAGGAACCTCCTAGATTGGTGATAACCTCCTGTGGAAACCCAACATGGGAGAAAATCCCAAGGAAGGCATCTGCCACTTTGTCTGTCCTCAGTGAGGATAGGGGTGACTGCCTATGGATGCTGGGTGGCATAATCCACCACAGTCAGGATGAACCTCTTCCCAGAGGAGCTGGGGGTATTTAAAGGCCCACAATATCCATTCCCACCCTCTAGGATGGCTCCTTCACTATTGGCAATGGAATTAGGGAGGCTTGGGTTTTCTTACCTGCCTTCCCTATTTTTTCACCGGTGACAAGATCTGCAATACTCCTTCACCTTCTGGGTGAAGTTGGGCCAATAGAAATTCTGGGCCAACCACTGCATAGTGTGCACAATTCCCAGATGACCAGACAAGGGAATATTGTGTGCAGTCTTGAGCAACTGTTTACGATACCCCTGAGGGAATGACAAGTTGCCTGCCTATCACCCCTCCTCTGTCTTCACAGCCTGAGTATACATCAGTCCATGTTCCCAATAAACTTTATGTTTTCTGTCACCTCCTTGTGCTCTGTCAGAGTCTTCCAGTTTCTCTAGACTAGGGTCACTTTTCTGAGCAGCTGCAAACTCCTTACACATTCCCAAGGCATGGGATAGGTCCTGTCAGTATCTAAACTAAGGTCCTAGCACTAGCATCAGGGCACTCAGGATCACTGCCCTCCTAACCCTCTGATAATGGGTCACCCTACTTCTTCAGAATAACCCTCCATAGCTGTGTGTGTTGTTAACTGCTACTGGGGAAATTTCTACCCTTTCATTAGTCTCATATCAGGAGACACAGGCTGGGGAACCAGCCTCCAAGTGGCTTCCACAATGGCTTCTGTGGAGTCAGTGAACTAAAACTTTCCTTGCCGCTTGACTACAGGTAACTGCACACACATTCCCTGTTGGAAATTGTTGGCCAAGGATGGCGTCAACAGCTAAAGTTTTGGCTACAGCCACCTGGTGTACAGTTCCCTCTGTTTGACTCCAGTCTAGGAGAACACTAGTGAGTGGCAATGTTTTCTTCTCACCAGGAAGTATTGTACAGTTACAAATTCATTGGGTATAAGCTGACCAGGTTCTGCCAGATCCCTTTACCAATGCCAGAGATGCCCCATGTCCCTTAACCCTTGTGTCTGTACACCATTCACTGTGACTGGGTGTATGTTCCCTCATGTTCACAGGCATGCTTCCAGGGACACAAAAACAACCCACTTCTTTCCTAGCCTCATGTTGCATATTGCTTATCCTTTTGGGACACTGTCTGGCCATATGCCAAGTTTCTTTACAAACCCAACATTCGTTTCTTTTCTCAGAGAACTCTTTTCATTGAAACCTGGGGCTAACTGGTTTCGGTTGAGGCAGTGAGGTTAGCTGTCCTGAAGGTGCGCTTTCCCATTCTGCGCTGCATGCCTGTCCATTCACTCTCAGAGCAGGTCTGCTCTTGGCATAGTGGTCTGAGGTTCAGCAGCCTCTTGTTTTTGGGGGATCTTGGTCCTCCAGCCAAGTTTTCAGGTCTGCTGGACATGCCCCAAAAACTGTTCTAACAAAATAGCATTTTCAATTTTATCTAGAGAGTTTGCTTCACTTCCCTCCACCAACATTTTAAACATTGATATTGTTTCATGGCTAGCTCCTCATAGCTCATGTCAGAGGTTTTCCTGAGCTTACAGAATTTAGCTCTGTATGCTTCTGCAGTTAAAACAATTTTTTTTAAAGTGCAGCTTTAAGTTTGCTGTAATCATTACTGTCCTCATTGCCCATTTGACCCAATGCATCATGAGATTTCCTGGTCAGTAGTGGGGATAGCTGGAAGCTCCAGGGCCCTCTAGGAATTTTTACCTGAATACAAACTTTTTCTTAGGAATTTAAAAGGTATCCATATCTTCCTCATTTTAAATTCAGCTAACAATTTGTAATTCAGTTTGTAACCAGTCCTGTAGTTCCAGTTAAACCCAAGCCACTTACCTGCTCTAGTGCTGGTGATTGAGTTGTAACTTCATGTGGCCTCTGGCCCTCATGCTCTTCACGGTCCACCTCTCACTGTTGACATTCAGCTACTCGCTGTTCTGCTTCTCTTCTCTGTGGAACTCCAGCTCCATTCTGCACAACTCAATCTGCAGCTTGTGCTTCTTGCTTCAGAATGCTGGTGACCTTCCCCTGCTGCTGTGGCCCTTTGCTGGCACTGGCCCTGCTGTCATCCTCACCCAATCTGGACACTGCACTGGCCTGGCCCCTCCACACCCAAGGTTTGGTCCTTTACAGTCACAGTCTGTGACTCAATGCTCTGGGCATCTGCTGCCATCAGGGCACCCATGAGGTTCTGCTTGGTGGCTCTTGCCTCGTGCAGGACTCCTCTGTCCTGGCACAACTACCTCAAGCAGTCTGCAGTGTACCCGCTGTGGTTGGAAGCCATCTTCTTCCCTAACTATGGCTACTCTAACTGACTTTAGAAAAAAAAATAAAACAGGTAGGAACTTGACTGTAAGCAAAACAATATAGTTCTGTTTCCTTTTTAAAATAAATCACTGCCTTATTTTGCAAGTGAGCTGTACAGTATTAAGCTGACACACTGAACAGTTAAAGCATGTTTACCAATTTTATCGCACCACTCCTAACCAAATCTGTCACAAACACACTCAGCAGGTCAGGCCTCTGCTCCCACAGTGCCAACCTCTGGTGCAGTAATGTGAACAGATAACAGACAAGGTAACCCTCCTGTCTGCTTGTGGGTCCAAATCACCTTTAGTCTCAAGTTCTGGGGATTCAACTGTGAACCTTATGCTAGCATACCCAAATGTACAGACTCAGATAATATTCTCTTTGGGGATGCACTATATCTTTCACCTAAGGGCACCTAACCAGATATCAAAATGAACCCTTAAAACTCTATAAAACCTTAGGTATATTCTTACCTTTTCCCAGTTTAATAACACCATCAAGGTTTGAACAGTTGTCAAACTTAACCATCTATCGTCACATGTAAAAAGAACTTTGCAGACACCCAGGCAGTCTTTTGAATAAAGTATTTACTTAAAATGGATGAAAATATGTTAAATGTAAACACAGAACAATATATCAAAGAGCATACAATCACATACAGAAAAACAAGGAAAACTTCAGACAAACTCCTACCAAAGTACATTTAGATCTTTTCTATCTAATGTATTACCTCTAAGTGCCTAACTTAGATCAGAGCAGAGCACTGTCTCTCTAGTGTCCCAAGATGGAATGTATGACAACCAAGTTCAGACACAGTATTCAGTTTGAAACTCTGTGTCTCCACACCTTCTATGAGTCATCTAGCTTCTCCTTTTAGAAACAAAAAAAATACAAACATGATTTCCATCAGGAGATATTTTAAATAATGTGACTTCAGCAAAAACTAATTTCCAAAATTATGACAGTCTTTAATCAAGCCTTTCCTTTGAGCTGGAGGCTGGTTTCTTATTTTCCCAAGGAACATCAAAGGTTTTACAACTCTGCCATACGTCCTTAGGTGCAAATATAGCCAACCGGAATCAGCTGAATGATGTCCTGTTTCTGAAGTCATAAAATGTATATTTTAGTTTCCCAACTTCAGAGGCCATAAAAGGCCATAAAATGCAACTTCTAAAGAAAGTTAATTTACATTACAGAGTTCTCCTGGTCAGTTCCTGTAACTGAAACCTTAGAGTACCCATGAGCACAGACTCAAATACTATATTTTTATATTACAAATATCATACAGCAATCATAACCAGCTGGCCAAGCATCACACTTGGATCTATAAAAAGCGTAGGGTGGAATGATCACTTTCCACTGGTTATGTCAGAAAGATGGAATCTTCAATTACTAGATTGCAGCAAGAACTGGTTGAAATTTATAATAATAGAAAATTTATAAAATGGAATCAAATACCTCAAACTAGTCTGTATCAAATTATTAAAGCGTTCTCTCATAAAATTGACAATTTGTCTATTATAGACTTAGAATCTTCCGTCAATTATACAGATATGTTAAAACAATTTGATAATATTTTCTCCCGTTCTGTAAAACAAGAACTATAACCAAGTATAAATATGATTCATGGTTTCACAAAACTGTCAGGTTCAGAAAAATAACTGAACAAAATGGGTTAGATACGTAAAAAAAATCCCTCAAGAAATAACTATAGGATATTGAATTATCAAAGAAAACAATATACAGCACATGTACAGTATTAAAGGAAAAATGTGGGATCAAATGTTACAGGCTATCGAGACAAAGGATGACAAAACATTTTGGCAACTTGTTGCCAAAGGTACTAATAACTATAAAAGTCAATATGACATGAATATAACTGCCACTCAATGGGTTGAATATTATACTAACATCTTTCATAAACTAAACATTAAACAATACACTTCTTCTCTGATTAATTCAGAAGGTATCTGGTTTACAGTAAATGAAGTACAAATGGCTATTAATAGTAGTAAATTGAACAAATCCCTGGACGGATTAAATTCTGATAGATTTTTACAAAATTGACACTGATTGGGAGGCTTCCTTTCTTACAGATCTTTTCAATAAATTCATAATGTATGATTTTACACAATTAGTCTTATCGCCAATATGGCCAAAATATATTCAAACGTTCTTCTGTTTCGGTTTGCAAGATTGAGTCATTATAAATAATAACGTATCCCACTTGCAAGCAGGTTTTCAGAAACATAATGGAACAGTTCAACAGATTTTCTTACTTGTCCATATAATTGAAAAGTATTATATTATTTGGAAGCAACCCTTGTTCTTGGCATTTATCGACTTCACAGTTGTGTCTGACTCGCTATCAAGAGAAAGTCTGTGGAATACTTTAGACAGAATGGGAATAGATTCAATTTTTTTGAATTTGATTATGAGAACATATATGGAAACCTGGATTAGGGTCAAATATAATACTGGTTGAGAATTTATGGAAAAATTACCACAAATTTGGGGTAAGGCAAGGTGTGTCCTTGTCCCCACACTTTTAATTTATATCTTAACAAAATATTGGTTGAACTCAATGATTTATCTCATCATATACCTAAAATATTTAAACAAGTAATTCTGGTACTTGCATACGCGACGACTTGGTCCTTATATCCACTTCAAGGCTAGGATTACAGAGAAGCCTTAGTAAGTTTGAGAAGCTCTGTAAATTGAAGCAATTGACTCCGAACATCAAAAAACTAAGGTTATGGTACTTGGAACAAAAAAATATTTTAATTTTCATCTTAATTCACAGTCTTTAGATATGTACAGTACATACATATTTAGGTGTTATATTAACATCTTCATTATCATGGAATAATCAGATTGATTATGTACCTTCTAAGATGAAACAATCATCTGCTGCCCTCCTCGATTTAATAGATTGTGCAGGGGAAAACTATTGAGCCATAATTAAATTAATAAACTCAAATTGTTTGGTCAGGGTTATTTGCTGCAGATATTTTGGGCTCACTCAACCCGGAATCTAGAGTCTATAATTAACTTGACCTATAAAAACCTTAGGTCTCCCCAAGTCAGCTCCAAATGCTTTGGTAAGGGCTAATTTGGGACAAATTTCATTTGAAGCTAAAGAGCATACTCAGATTATCAACTTCTGGATTAGAACCACAGCTGCTCCTGCAGGAGTCTCTAATAACAGAATATATTAAAGAAAAATTAAATGTATCATAATATTGGCAAAATTGGATGGTTATCTAATGTATTTGAGTTATTGAACAAATATGGCCTTTCACAGTTACGATACTGGTCAGAACATTCAATAATAATTCATGAAAGTTATAAAAGTAGTTTCTTTTATTATCAAAAATAAGAGTAAATAAATTGATTTACATGAACATGGCTGATGAAAACCTTCAAGAACACTTTTAAAGAATATCTGAAGATAGTTGATGATCCAAGACTCAGACAGGTGTTAATGTTATATCGTTTTGAACTTTTCTACAGTAATGTATTAGAGGCTAGATAAAACAAGACACATAATATGATTGAACACTGTCCATGTTATTTAAAGAGATGGAGAACTTGCATTATATTGTAATAAGATGTCCGATTTATGAAACCGTGAAGAAGAAATATTTACTAACTACATTGCGTCTTATGCCGTCTGTCTTTATGCTGGATTTACTTTTCAACTCTGAAAACAAACAAATTTTATTAGATTTGGCTAGATTTCTCCCACTGTAAAGAACCATAGGGGTAAATTGCAATTACAATTATATACAAGAGCATCAATGTCCAAGGAACCATTTGGATCTCTACTCCTGATTATTTGAGAGTAGTGACTATAGTATTACTTAGAACATAGGTTATTAGACTTCATCTTTGAAAATTGTTTACACTCTATGAACACAGTTCTGTTCCTTTAGAGTCAGTAAAGAATTAACTTTTATGAAAATCAGATGTTTCTGTGTCATCTGTCTGATGTATGCCATTTTTCAAACTTTACTTCTTGTAGTACTATATTTCTTCTACTTGCACAAATTAGACTAACTAAACTGTACTAGATGCATTGTAACAAATTTCAGCTGAAGGCAAACTTAGTAGACATATGTTCTGACCTTTAAGATGTATGACACCAATAACATTTTCTCTCCCTGGTACTGTATTAATTCATTTTGATACTAGTGTTACTTCAAATTTGTTAAATTGCATAATTTGCATCATTAAGATGACCTTTAATTGATTGTAAAACATTTTATATGTACTCATGTGGACTCTTAAGATATTATTTATTGTACTGGAAATAACCTTTTTATCTTTTATTGTGTTTGTTCATGTGTAATGATGTATAATGGCGAACAATAAGTGTATTATTGATGTACTGAGCCATGGTATACAGTCAGAAGAGATGCAAGTCACAAGTGGGGTACCTCAGGGATCAGTCCTGGGGCCAGTCCTCTTCAACATCTTCATTAGTGACCTTGCAGATGGACTAGAGGGTAAGGCTTGTCTGTTTGCAGATGACACCAAGATCTGCAACAGAGTAGATGATCCAGATGGGGTGGGCAGAATGAGAAGAGATCTGGATAAACTAGCAGAATGGTCAGAAGAGTGACAACTGGGATTTAATGCAAAGAAGTGCAAAATCATGCACATAGGGAAGAGAAACCCTGAAGCCACCTATAGGCTGGGAGGGAGTTGCTGGCAGTCACAAAGGAAGAAAGAGACTTGGGCATCATCATCACTGATGACCTAAAATCATCCAAGCAGACCTCTAAAGCAGTAGGTAAGGCTAGGGGTGTTAGGGTGTATTAGTAGGGTATCACAAGTCGTAAGAGGGAGGTATTAATCCCTCTGTACAAGACACTGGTTAGGCCCCATCTGAGTACTGCGTGCAGTATTGGATGCCACACCTTCACAAGGGACATAACCAAATTGAGGCAGTCCAGAGAAGGGCAATCAAAATGGTGCAGGGACTGCATCAGAAGACATATGAGGACAGATTAACGGAGCTCAATATGTATACCCTTGAGCAAAGGAGGGAGAGAGGTGATATGATCGAGGCATTCAAACACCTTAAGAGCATAAACAAGGTGAAAGAGTCTAACATGTTTAAATATAAGAAAAAATAGCAGGACAAGAGGACACAGCATGAGATTAGAGGGAAGCCGATTAAGGGGAATGTGAGGAAATTCTTTTTCATAGAAAGGGTGGTGGATGCATGGAATGGCTTACCACAAGAAGTGGTGGCTATGAATACAGTGCAGGGCTTCAAACAGGCATGGGATAGGCATAAGGAGCAATACAAATGACTATGAATAGATAGGCCACTGAAGAGCAAAGGCCGATGGCACATTTATAAGGTAGAAAAGAAATGGGCAGACTGGATGGGCCTTGCAGTCCTTATCTGCCATCAACTTCTATGTTTCTATGTTTCTATGCAAGAACCAAGCCTGGATTGAAGGGATGTGATACCATGTCTCCAACCTGTACCAACTGTAGTCAGCAACTGGATAAGAACAGAACCAGTCAACAGTGAGAGCTAAGAGGCTGGTCAAACTCAGCTTATCCAGGAGGAGCGGTGCGACATGGAGTCTAAGGTTTGGTCAGATCGATGAAAATGGCTGCCAGATATTCCCCTGGTCCATCCCAGAAATGATGGGGTCAGTAACATGCAACAGAGAGAGATGGTGGAGTGGTGTTTCCAAAGCCATACTGAAAGGGTGAAAGGAAATTGAAGAGGTGAGGTAGTCAAGAAGTCTAGTACAGACTAACATTTCTTGCAACTTAGCAAAGGAGGGGAGAGAGATAAGATGGTACAGTAGTTGCCTGAAGGGGAAGGGTCACCCTCTGTGAAGTGGAAGAAGTTTGGCAATCTTCCAAGACTGAGGAACAGAGGAGAATGTAAGGTTGTGCAGCTGAGTGAGTGGAAGTACAATTGCAGGGATGAGAAATGGAGGAGTTTAGGATTGCCCATCAGGACTGGATTTAGACTAATTGAGGGAGGAGAGGGCAAGCAGGATTTCAAGAGTGGAAATTGTGGAAAACAGAACTGTGGGTGGATTGGGTGGGGAGAGGGACAGGGAGCAGGAGGCAAGGGAGCCTGTAGCAGGGGAGATGGAAGGGCACATGTGGTGAAAAACTCACTGAAGTGAGCAGCAACAGAGGCAGGGTCAGATACAGGTGAATCATTAACCAGGAGGGTTGGGGAACAGACTAGGTGGAGGGGGTTCAAAAGGGTATGGATTACCTTCCAGAATTTAGTGGGGGACTTAAGGTTATTATGGAAGATGGCTTTAAAACAACAGGATTTTGCAGCTTGGATTGCTTTAGTGCACTTGTTTCTCAGAGCCCTGTGGTGGAGAAGATCCGAAGGCAGTGGAATAATTTATAGCAACCCCATGCAAGATCACGGGACTTGTACTGGTCAATTATCTCAGTGGAGATCCAAGGGAGATGGGATGATCTGACCCTAGATTTCCTAAGGGAGCATGGAGGACCCAGACTGTGGAGAATTTGGAGTAAAAGGGAGAGGGCCACATCAATGTTGGAGGCCTGGAATGGCTGATCAGTCTGTTGCAGCAAGGTCACACAGAACATCATTAATGTTCAGCAAACACAGGCACTGGGACCAAATGTATTTTGGGCAGAGGGGCCTCTGGGTTTTTGACACAGAATGTCATGCTGTGGTCACTGTAGCATCAGGTAAATACTATTTGCAACAGTGCGGTAGGGGTGGAAGGACAGAACTCTGTCCAACAGGGTGTGGTTAGAGAAATGGGGATTGAGTTGACTGGGCTCAGAGATAACCTGGGACAAATTAAAGGATTCAATCTTCTGGATAAAGAGGAAAGGCAATTAAGGTTGAAGGCTCTAAGAAGAATGAGTTCACAAGTGGAGGAAAGTGAAATGATGTTGGAGACAAAATCTAACAAAGAAGCAGACAAGAATTTGGGGCGGTGTAGTAGACCCCAAAGAAGATGAATATAGATGAGGGAATGTAACTCTGACAAGAGGAATTCATGAGAGGAGGAAACAGCCTCCTGAAGACCAGAGTGCAGTTGAGGCACTGAGGAACATAGATAACTACACCTCCACCATGTTTTCTCCTGTCTTGCCTGAAAAGATAGAAGTTAGGGTGGACAGACTTGAGCATGAGATCCTGGAGGAGAGCCAGGGACTCAACGATGAAGAAGATGTCTTGAGAGTGTTGCTGGATATTAACAGAGAAAAGGTCTAGTTAAGGAGAAGGTTTTAGCATTGAGGTGAAAATGCTAAGTCCTTTGGCAATACAATTGCACACTTCAGAGAACATGGGTAACAAGGTTTGTCTCTTCTTGTCCCTGCCCCCACACACAATTACAAACCAGCATGCGTGTGATTAAAAGATGCCTGTAGTAAAGAATAGATTTTAAAAGTGTTTTAAAAGGTAAACTGACCAGATTATTTTGGTTGGGGCTGAGAGAGATTTTAACTCATCCAGCCATAGTTAGCTTGTCAGCAACAGCTGATGAATGAAGGTGTCAGAACAGCATGCTATATCCCTATGTTCAGTGAGTAGACATGCAGTTCTCACCCCTTGTAATATTGCATGGGAGTTACATACTAACATACTAAAATGCCAGCAGAATAGGCCTAACGGTCTTTTGTGTCTGCTCGCTTGGTCAGCCCTCACCCTGGAGCTGACCTGCTGCCCCTCACCCTCTCTGGCTTCTCCCTTCCCAGTTCCTCATATTCTTGCTGCACTGGATTTTGCTTCCAGAACCCTCCCTGTACCTGTCCCACCTCTTGAACCCCTCCACCATCTCTGCCTCCACCAGCCCTCTGGGCAGCGCATTCCATGACTCCACCACCCTCTCAGTGAAGTAGCACCTCCTTTCTCCCCTGAATCTTCCCCTCCAGCTTCCACCCATGCCTTCTAGTTGCCCCTCCTCCTTCCTTTGAAGCACCCTGACTGCTCCTCCCCTATTTACCCCCTTCATGTACCTGAAGACCTCTATCATGTCCCCCAGTCTCTTCTCTCCTCCAATGTGTACATATTTAGCTCTTTGAGCTCTCCCCATAGGCCTGTCCCCCAAGCCCCAAATCATTTTGGTTGCCATCCTCTGGACCCTTCCAGGAGTTTAATGTCCATCTTTGGTGGCCCCAAAACTGCATGCAGTACTCTAGGTGCGGCTCAAGCAGTTATAAAGAGGGAGTATCACTCCCTCCTTCTGGAGGTGATCCCCTAGCGATGCATCCCAGCAGCCTGTTGGCCTTGGCTGCCCTTCTACAAGTCTCCGAGTTGTTCATCTTGACATCCACCACCACCCTCAGGTCCCTCTCAGCCATCGAGACTTGTAGCATTTCCCCAGGGTGTACACTTGGCCGGGTTTCTGGCCCCAGGTGCAGTACCTTGCATTTCCTGCATTGAACCTCAGCTTCCACTTTCTAGACCATCTTACCAGAGCCTCCAGGTCCCCTGTAGGGCCACCCTCCCTCCTCACCATCCACCACCACCCCCAGTTTTGAGTAATCCACAAAGAGACTCATCTCACTCCTGATACCTGTCCTTATGTCAGAGATGTAGGCATTGAACAGGAGGGGCCAAGGACTGATCCTTGCGGGGACCCCACTAATGACCCTCCTTGGGGATGAGACTATCCTGCCAACTATGACCCTCTGGGTCCAGTCCTGGAGCCAATTGTCTATCCATCTGATCATCTGGTTCCCCACCCCATTTCTCCCAGCTTATCCAACAGGCCCCGTGAGGGACAGAGTCAAATGCCTTGCTGAAGTCTAGAAAGAGGACGTCCACTGGTCTACCCAGGTCCAAGGCACTCATCACCCAGTCATAGAACTCCACAAGGTTTGTCTGACATGATTTCCCGGGATGAATCCATGCTGTCTATCGTCCAGAGCACCCTGGCTTTCCAGGTCCCCCCAGCTTCTCCTTGACAATGCCCTCCATCACCTTTCCCACCACCGATGTCAGGCTGAGGCCTGTAGTTCTCTACCACCTCCCTTGATCCCCCTTGTGGACAGGCACTATATCGCCACCTTCCAGTCCTGGGGCACCCACCCTGTCCTCAGAGATGGTGAAAAGCTCTGCCAGGGGTTTCACGCCAGGACATCCGCCAGTTCCTTCAGCACTCTGGGATGTAATTTATCTGACCCTGGTGCTTTCTCCATCTTAAGGGACCTGAGGGCTTCCTCTCTCTCTCTCTCTGCTGGATTTCCACCTGTGCACCTCTGTCAGCTTTATTTATTGGATACTACAGAAACGTTCCACCACTTGGGGATGACAGTAGCTCCACTACTACAAATCTAGAGGTGAAATATTTTTCAGGAAAAAGGGTTTTTTATAGAACAAGGGGACATACTTTTTTTTTTGTTTTACACTGGACAAATTCTGTCTATTGTCAGGCATGACCGAGAGGGGATACAGATGAATGCCAACTGACCTTGAACCAGAGTAAGCTGTCTGTAGTATTTTAGTGAATGAGGGCAAATTTGGCCAGGGCACTGGGAAATTCCCTTACTCTGCAGTAGGGAGCGTTGTCCAACTACAGGTCCACAAGATGGCCAACCAGGGAGCAGGGAGCACAGATGGTGTGGCAGGAGTAGTGCATTCTTTGAACCAAGGAATTGCTAATATGGAAACTACAGCACCATTTACTTTGGGTAAACAGTTGACTATGTAGCCAAAGCTGCTAATACCAGTCTCAGCCTACTTTACTGGCACAGGCAATATCTTACCCCAGAAGCCCTATCAGTTGCTGTCCAGAGCCCTATCATCTCCATTATTGACTATGGACTTATGATCTATGGCTCTGCCACCACTACCATTCTCAGGCGTGTATCCATCTCCCTCAATAAAGCATGTCAGCTCCTCACTGGATCACCAAATCTCACTCAAATGTTTTATTTATTTATTTATTTATTGGAACATCAGTTTAACAACCTTTGAGCCAGAGGCTCATTTACAAAGGTACCCTCGTCACAGTGAGGACAAAACAGTGCAGGAAAACAAACAACCAAGCAGACAAAACATCTGAGAACAATTAGGAAGCAGCCAGAAAAATGCAGGCATTTGTCAAACACAGTATACAAACAGGCTTACATGTGCACTTTACAGAGTAGACAATATACAGTAGTTACATGGAGATTGATTCAGTGGGAAGAATAAAGGTAAGGCTGGGTGGGAGTATCAGAAGAGAGTGTGGGGAAGATAGTAGCAAGTAAAGTAGAGCTGGACAGAAGGTCAGAGGCGGCTCAGTGAGCCTTGTCTGAGGAGGATAGGAGTAGGCTTAGAGGGCAGGTACAGCTCGTGTTGAGAGCAGGTAATTTCTAAGACTAGTTTGAAATGCGATAACGAGGCAGCATTAGTGACTCCAGCAGGGAGGTGTTATACCAACGAGGGGGCTCTGTAGGGGTAAGCCCTTTGACCTTCGAGGTTCTCACCCTCGGTATAACCAGAGCAGTTTTATGGATATGTGGTATGCACTGTAGGGTTAGCACAGTGGATAGTGGTTGACAGATCCGTGGGGATAGCCCAAGGAGATTTTTTTGTTAGAGGCAGGTTTGGTATTTGAGGCGCTCATCTAGGTTGAGTAGATTAGCCATGGTGTAAAGATGGCAAGTGTAGGTTAGACTAGAGCCCCAGTTATGAGCCAGCAGGCCTTGTTTAAGGTGAGGCGGATCTTGTTCAGGGCAGTCTGGTCTGCTGCACCATACACAGGTAGGCCATAGTCTACCAGAGATAGAACAGAGGATGTGACTGCAAGTCGGAGGGCATCCGTGGGGAGGCAGTTTTTGTGTGATAGAGGATACCCAGCCAAGAGTTAGAGGCTGAGGCAAGGGCAGAGATGTGGGCATGAAAAGAGAGGGCAGGGTCAAAGGTTATACCTAGGTATTTATAAGAGTGAACTAGCTCAATAGGGAGTTTAGAGGTGGAGTGGATCATGTAGAGGATAGTTACTGGATTTATTTTGGGGTGGGCAAAGAGCATGGTTTTGGTTTTCTTTAGATTAATTACGAGCCTGTGCTCAGTAAACCAGGCTTCTGCTTCATTGTAGGATTCCTGCAGAGAATCCTGAAGTGAGATGGGATTACGGTCGGAGGCAAACAGTACAGCATCATCTGCGTAAAGAAGGATTTTCCAGTGCATACACTGGGCAGGAGTTGATAAAAAGGGAAAAGAGTAAGGGCCCAGGAATAGAGCCCTGAGGGACTCCGGGCGGATAGGGCAGGTGCTGGAAAGTTTCCGTTGATTTTCTACATTGTGAGCGGGCCGACAAGTAGCTGGAGCACCAGGAAACAGGCCCAGTGTCAAAGCCTAAGTGACTAAGGGTAGCTAGCAGGAGGGGTGGGAGACAGTATCCAAAGGCTTTTGATAAGTCAATGAACACTGCACCTGCCAGGGAGCCAGAGTCCAGTGAGGTGTGAAGAAAGTTAGAGAACTCCAGGAGGGCAGTATTGTGCTGTGCCTGCTCTGAAACCATGTTGTTCTGGGCAGAGGATGCTATATTTATTGAGGTATTCAGAGATTTGGGTGGCCGCAATTTTTCTAAGGCTTTAGAGAGAGAGAGAGGATTGAGATAGGTTGATAATTGCTAGGGAGGGTCCTATCACCACCCTTGTGTATAGGGGTGACAGTAGCTATCTTCCAGGCAGAGGGAATTGCCCTAGGCAGAGGGATTTGTTAAAGAGGCTGGTGATTGGTGAGAGAACCAGATCCAGAACCTGACGGAGAAGACTGGGATCAAGGGAGTCATTGCCAATTGTGTTACTCTTTAAGGCTTTGAGTAAGTAAGGTCTGACTTCCTGGGCAGTGACTCGCACAAGTAGAACAAGGGTGTGGGAGAATAGGGACAGAACCTGGAGGGGGGGTGAAGAAATTATCAGGGAGCACCGGCTAAGGTCTGTGAAAGAATTGTTGAGGTGGTTGGCAATAAGGACAGGGTCTGAGGAGACCGAACCATTAATGTTGATAAGCGATGGGGGAATGCGTGCCACCATTCAGCTGCTTAATGTTGTCCCAGAAAGTCCTAGCATTCCCCATGAGGAAGTGAGGGAGGCTTGATAGTGCTCGCCTTCGCTGCGCGAGTGGCCCATGTACATTGTTCGGGCAGCATAGGCCAGCCTGTCAGCTGGGCGGCCCGTTTCTGTGGCAATATACTATAGATTGTCCCTGTGCTTAAGAAGTTGGCACAGGGCGGGGTAATCCATGGGGGCATGCCTTACTTTTGGACTGGTGTGCAGTAATGGGTGCAAAATGTCGCAAGCAGAGTTGAAGGTGTGAATAAAGAAGGTAAGGGCGTATCAATATCTGGGCGTTTAGTATAGGGGACCAGTCTATGAGGGCTAGGAGTTGCTTAAGGCCTTTCAGCCCACCAGGTCTAAGACGTCCGCTGAAGGGTAGTTTGTGCTGTGGGTTTGGGCAGGGAGGTTGTGTGACCTCTATGCACAAACTGGGTGGTTGCAACTCACCAATCGGATAAAGTACCAAACCTGCACCACAGCGAAGAAAATAACTATGGGCCTAGCACCCCTGGAGTCTTTGCTCTTCTGCACCCTAGAAATAACCCCGCAATACCATTGGGTCTAAACTACAGCTCCTGCAAGTTCCCCACTGTTGCACAACACAAAGTCAAAGAGCTTTTGCTTATAGGGCACCTAGCTGGCTAAAAAGGCTCTCCAGTGACATCTCCTCCACTCCCACACTTGGTGCATTTAAATCAAGGCTCCATCTCTCTCTCATTGCCTCCAGCTCCTGTGACTGCCTCAACTAGCTGACCCCTTGAATATTGCTCTGGCATGATTCATTTCTCTTTCCTATGTAGCACTTGGTCCCCTCTATGCCCTCTCCCCCCGCCTGCACTTCCCTGTTTGTCTTGACAATGCCCTTGGGTGCTCTGACTCACTCTTGTTCCCCTCCCCCCTCTTCCCCCTTTACTCTCTTCCCTCCCTCTCCTCTTACTCTTTTCCTCTGTGCCCCTAACCTCTTTACACCTCTTTCACTATCCCCTATTACACCCTCTAAACTTGCTTGTTGTTTTTATATTTTTGTAACTACATGTTTTCTGATTATTGTTCCTGTTTTGCTCATACTGTTGTCTTTTTTTGTCTTACTGTATTGGAAATGTTAACCAACATGGAACCTTTGTAAAAGAGCCCTGGCTCAAAGGTATTTGTAATCCTGGACATAAAGAAATAAAATAAAGATATTTCAGAAGAAGATATGGAGGTTTAACAACCATTTTCTATGCCTCAATCCAGCTTGGACTCAGTTACTATGGAGAACAAAAACTCACAAAGACAAACAGTTGCAACAATGGTCCCAGAAAATATTCTGGTTGACCCTTAAGAGCAACAAGACAAGAGTCAGCAAAGACAATTTGGGAAATAAAACAATGCGGGACAAACTTTAAACTTTTGGAAGCTGAAGAACAAACTTTCCCTAACCTGGAACGCACGAAATAATGTTCCACCAGTTTCATCAGAAGCCCTTGTAAAAAAATTTATGAAATGCTCATCTCCAGAAGAACCGAGAAAGTCTACCTCTGAAACTCAAATCTGGTGCCCTGCACATTCCTTAAGAAATGATGGTTGGATTTGGAATACAGAAAATACTGCTTGGATATCTCCTACAATTCCGACTGCAAAAGACATTCAAGTACTGGGTAACAAGAAAATGAAATGTCGTCTTTACTACACCTGGTCTGCTATAATGACAGCTCCTCAAAGCTCTGCAGGGCCCAGTTACCATGGACATGCATACTGAGAGTCAGACAGAAGCTGCACCCAACGCCATGAACACTCAGCTCCCCCAAAGCAACGCCATGCAGGAAACTGTAATTCCAGTCGCCACGACTCTATTAACAAGGCTGAGCACAACAAAATTGTAAGTAGCAAAGAATTACTTGCTGATTTAAACGATTCCACAGAGCCTGTAAAAATGATAAATCAGATTTAACAGGAACTTCCACTGTATTAACACCTATACATAAAAAACCTCAACATCATGGAGTGATATGGATACACAACCCCGGACTGAGAACCCGATACAACAGGTTGAAAATAATAGCAAACAAATATTACAGCCTAGAACTTTCAAATTGTCTGATCTTTTTCTAACCTTGGTGAGCCTGCCAATCGGAAAATGCAGTCTGGTTAAAATATCGAGGAGGTCTAGAAGACCCACTTGACAGAGCTTATGTAGCCAGATGGTTGCTGAAAGAAACAACGCACTTTACTGCTACTGTGGTGTATGCCTAACTCACACCTCAGGAGATACTCAATTTAATATAAGTTTTAGATTTCTTTTGCTTGGACAGATTTTGGCTCAAATACTATACAGTAAAGCATTCACCTGTATGGACCCCATTCATTGTAATTCCTTTAACTAAACTAACGTGGAAAACAATTAACATCTTTTGTAAATGAAGGTGTTAATGTTTCAGATATTTTACACTGCATTAAACAATGAGTAGAGGCAGTAAAAGACCACAGCCTATTATGGACACAGAGAGCATCTGAGGGGAGGTTGGCGATAAAAGCAAAATTAAAGAATTCAGATGCATTCATTCAACATCTACCTAGTAGCTTTTATACTGGAAGAGACAGAGGTTTTGTTTTTATCCAGGACAACCTAAAACATGTCATAGGTGTGGTTCACTTTTCCACTTAAGTAATGCCTGTGAGATTTAAGTCTGTGATTTTTGCCTGGAAGCGGTCATTCCTTCACTTTTGTTCAAACCCAGTTCGCTGTAATCTATGTGAAGAGCAAGGGCACTCTTATAAAATGTGCTCATGGACTGCTTACAACAGAGGGTCCTACTATGATCAGGAAGAGATGGTCCTAGAGGCCCAAAAACAAAAGGAAATGGCTCAATCCTTAATTCCAACCACAGCACATGACTCGGGGCCCCAAAAGAACAAAACACCCATGAACAGGCACAACCACAAGCCCAGACATCTAATTATTTTACAGAATCTCCTTCTGTACTGTTGGAAGCACAATCTTCACTAGTCCTCAACCTGAGATGCCCCTCCCAATCCCACAGGATGACTTCATCATGGTGAGTGGGAAAAGAAAGCAGGGAAAGCAACAACCTAAATCTAAAATATCCAGATGAGATTCCATTATGACCAGAAATAGTTATGCTGCGCTACAAACCAGCATAGAAGACGATGGGGATGAGTCAGATTTATCTTCCAGAGCATCTTCTGTAAAAGAGAATTCAGGGAAGAGGAGGTGACAGAACAGAAAGAAAAAGCATACAAATGGACTGGAAAGAAACACCTTTGATTTAATCTTTGGACTTGTCTTCTTTCAAGCTTCATGTCACATCATTAAATGTAAACAGTATTATAAATCTTAAAAGAAGACATACTCTTTTTCTTCCCTACAGTTACTTAAGGCTCATATTTTTTACAGGATACTAGACTTAGGACTAAACAGGACATATTATATACAAAGAAATCTGGCCCTGGGGAGCTTCCTTTTGGTCCATGGGGGAAGAAGCAAGCTCTGGGGTGGGCATTTTATTTAAAACTCAAGCACTAAAAGTTACTAGAATTATATATAGTATACCTGATAGACTGCTCTTGCTGGATGTATTATTTGATAAAAATGGCTATGAGAATTGGTACTCTTTATGAACCCCAGACTAAAAGTGATAGGATAACATTTTTTAAAACATTACAACCATATTTACATACGGGAACTTTGTAATACTAGAGGAGATTTTAATTGCCCACTAGATTTTACAGGATAAATGGGGACACACATAAACTGTATTGTGACACCAATACTCTTAGGCTAATTATTCAGACAACTAATTTAAAAGATTCTTATAGGCAAATCCACTCTGCGGACATACTTACTTTAGAAACAGAATTTCTACACATATAGATTATGTCCTTTCCTCCAGTAGAGGACACGTTTTGGAAGCTTGGACACAAGTCAGTGCCTTATCAGACCATACAGAACTCCATGTAATTTTGAATTTAGGTCTTACTAGACAATTAGGCAGGGTTAATGGAAATGAAATACTTTTCTCCTTATTAACCAGAAATTCACCAAGATTGTTTAGCCTTCTTGCAAGCTAGACTTTCTATAGCAGTCTTTTATGACACCATAATGGATTGGTGGTCCGATACCAAACAGGAATTACAATCCTTTTTAGTTATAAAGGCAAGAAAAAATCAAAAACTAATTACAAACTTATTTCCTTACAAACTACTTTGAAAACATCCTTTCTTCCACAGATTACCTGCATTAAAACCGAAATGAAAAATTCTTGTATGACAGGGCCAAGTCATTGGTTGCTGAACAAAGATTTGGAACTCAATTACAGAAAGGTTCAGTAGTTATTTTAAATACAATCATGAATGTAATAACACCAAAATAATTCAGAGTTTAAGCACTGATGGGGTTTTAGTAGATCAAAGCAAACATATCTTGCAATTTGTTGAATCTCATTACAAATCCTTTTTACAGATAATAGACATACTTCATATGACTATTTTTTTCAAGAAAGGTTTCACCCTTACCAATAAATGGAAGCAGATGCAAATCTCCAAATGGAAATGGGGCTCTTAATTAAATCACTATTAGTGCCTCTTTTACTGTACACTAGTACAGTTTTCCTGTACCCATAGACCTAGAAACTAAACTCTTCAGCCTTTTTTCCAAGCCCTTTGGGGAAGTAGGATGAACCCTGTAAAGTGGAACTTTACTTACCTACTGATCAAAAAGGTGGTCTAGGAATGATTAATCCTGTGGCCTTTTTAAATACAAATGTCATATTTTCTAATATAAGACCCTTTTACAACCCCATAGCAAGTCCTGGCAGTCATTCCTTTCCTCTGTTTTACAACACTCATTAATACTTTGGGAAAGATGGCAAGTATCACTTCCACACCACACTGAATAAAAAGAAATAATACCTCATGTGATAACTATATTTAAAAAAACTAAAACAATGGTGTGTTACAAGGGAAGAAGAAATTTATTATCAAAAAAGAGTTTTACAGGAACCTTTTAGATAAGAACTTTTGAGAACCCTTGATTTTTCCCAAGGTACTGCTGAAAATGTCAATTGCACTTTGAAATTATTAAAGGAACCCCATTTACCACAGCACAAGTGGAACCTATTTGGTTATCTTGTCATGGCCACCTAGGCGTCCAGAACTCTCATAAAAACAAAGCAATTACTGAAAGATTTTGCCCTAGGGACGCTTGTAATGGTATTTTGGAAACGCAATTACACCTATTTTTAGAATGCCCCTATGCAGCATATTTTTGGGATCTGTTAGCTAAAATACTGAATAGGCCAGAATATGGAACCACAATGATGTGGTGTTGTATGTATTTACCAGAGTTATCTAGCTAAAGCAATACCACCCTAGTACATTACATGTGATAATGGGGACCTTGCTATATTATATATGGTTGTCTAGGCGTAAATATGTTTTTCAGCAGACATTGTGGATGCAAATGGAAGTTGTGTGTTTTGTAAAAATAAATGAAAGATTTATATGAGTATGAGTTATCACATAACCCTAGAGCACAGCAAATTCAATTATGGAAAAGTTGTGAGAATTGGTGGTTCCACCCACCCTGAGTCTCCTAACTAAGGATGGTTTTCCTTTCTACTTGTATTACTGTTTTGATTATTTTTTTTTGTAATTTTTGCTTGCTACTGCATATGTTAAATTTATATAATTTGCTTTGAATCATTCTGTACAAGTTTTGGAATTTCAATAAAAACACCCCTACTCATCAACGGGGTGATTCTGGCCGGCCAAGATGGTGAACAAAAGCCCTGGAGTGAGGATGGAAGCAATGGAGGTGGAGAGCCAGTCCTCTCTCACCTCAACTATGCCTGAAACTGAAGATTTAACTATGCAAATTTTGAAAACAACATTATGGCACAATCTGAACAAGAGCCTGATAATGGAACATGATGAACAGGATTCTGTAGCCATTGAAAAGTTGAAGAAACTGAGATGGTGTTAAGCTCTGATGATGAGGAGGAATGAGCGTTTGATGCTTCTCAAGATATTCCATCAAAGGAGACACCACAATTGCAGCAATTATTAGAAAGCGGAAGAGATGAAATTTCGAGCTCAGAAAGCGCTTTAATGCAGAAAATGTGGCTCTCAATCTGACAGCTCCACCAATGCTGTCAAAACCAGCTGAGGAACGAAGCAAGAGGTTTAAAGGACCCACCATCTGCTGTGGGGAACTGTAAGTCTGCGAGTGTGTTCTGATTCTGATAGACATTATGCCAAAGTAAATGATAGTTCAGGGAAGCAATTGGGGCAGCATTTTTACTGTACAAGCAAGATGATGTGCCGGACTGGGCCCTGACCATGGAAAAGGCACTAGAGAGAGCATGGTGGGAAAAAGGCCAATACAGGACAATGGACATCAGGCAAATTCCAATACGAATGCCTGCAGTAGAAGACTTTGTACACAATGAAACAGCTAATTGACTTAACGATAAAGGGGGAATGAAAGCAAATCCTAGCTCATCTGATGCACCTGCAGTTCCTGAAGGCCTTAATTTGACCCAAACCCCTGCCTACAACTCCCCCTACTGAAGTTCCACCAGAAAATGCTGAAAATGCACAGATTCAGTGAGAAGCCACCTTAAATTTATTGCCTGAGAGACAGAAAAAAACATTTTCTTCATTGTTTAGGTTGCTATTTTACCAGCTAAAGGCACAATGCAGTAGGCTATCATATGTGGGTGGCATGCAGAACCCACTGACAGAGTGTATGTTGCCAGGAACTTATTGAAAGATTCCATGAAACTCTTCTCGCATGAATTGCGTCTAATCCATATCTCGGAGAGACAATGTTTGATATCAGTTTTAAAACATCTCGTGGGCTGGAAAGATTCTGGACTAAGTATCACTCTTTGAAAAAACAGCACTGTGGACACCATTCTTGGCTATCTCATTGACAAAAGCAGCATACAAAACTATTTCAATCCTGTTTAGAAATGAAGGGGTAGATTTGTCTGATGTTCTGTATTGGTTAAAGATGAGATGCATTGTAATTGGTGAGCCTGAAGCCATATTAGACACCGAGAATATATGGACTGGAGAGTGGAGGGTAAAAGTACTATTAAAATCTGACGATTCTGGGATTATTCACCAAACAAACTCCTTTTCTTAGGTGGAGATGGGAGGTGTTATTTTATTCAGGACAGCCCAAGGCCTGTTACAGGTGTGGGGACCCCCTCACCTGAGTAGTGTTTGTGACCTGGTAAAATGTAACCTATGTGGGGAGTTAGGTCATGTAAGTTCATCCTGCTTAAATGAAGGCAAATGTAATCTGTGCGACGAACCAGGCACACATTTCAAAACTGTGCATGGGCAGCTCATAATCAAGAGCACCATGATGATGGAGTGGACCAGCGATTCATATCTCAAGCACAAAAGGCAAAGTTCAGGAGTAAGTCTAACCCAGTACAGCAAGAACTTGGCTTACCAAGGCCCCTTCCACTTAGGTTGAAGCCCCATAGCTCCAGGAAAGGGAAAAACCCAGAGACAGGTACAGCAGTGCCCCCTACCCTACAGAAAGAGAATGTGGTTACAGTGCAGGATAGACAGGCCCCCACTAGTGGAGATGCTGACCCCTATGATCCATCTTAGGTAAGCTGCAGGCGCTCAATGAGGTCAAAACTAAAAGCGCCCCCACTGAGAAGCCCTTAGAACCTCTCCTGTCCCAATCTCAAACCCATATGATGTTTTGCAAGACACTTTGACTCTGAAGAAGATTCATATTCCTCCTTTATCCCTCATCCCACCCAGAGGGGACCACCGACACTGAAGTGGGATCCAAGGGTAGAGGAGCTCAAAAGTGTAAAGCAAGAACAAAAGGAAAAGGGGCTGCTGGGTTAGGAAGGAGAAAATAATACTGTGAAACATAGAAAATAGAAGTTGATGGCAGATAAGGACTGCAAGGCCTATCCAGTCTGCCCATTTCTTTTTCTACCTCATGAATGTGCCATTGGCCTTTGCTCTGTCAATGGCCTATCTACTCATACACATCTGTATTGCTCCCTTATGCCTATCCGTGCCTGTTTGAAGCCCTGCACTATATTCATATCCACCACTTCCTGAGGTAGGCCGTTCCATGCATCCACCAACCTTTCTGTGAAAAAGAACTTTCTCACATTACCCTTAATCGGCCTCCCTCTAATCTCATGCTGTGTCCTCTTGTCCTGCTATTTTTCTTATATTGAAACATGTTAGACTCTTTCACCTTGTTAATGTCCTTAAGGTGTTTGAATGTTTCAATCATATCACTCCCTCCTTTGCTCTAGGGTATACATATTGAGCTCAGTTAATCTATCCTCATATGTTTTCTGATGCAGTCCCTGCACCATTCTGGTTGCCCTTCTCTGGACTGCCTCAATTTGGTTAATGTCCTTGTGAAGGTGTGGCCTCCAGTACTGCACACAGTACTCCAGATGGGGCCTAACCAGTTTCTTGTAAAGAGAGATTGTTACCTCCTCTTCTGACTTGTGATACCCCTGCTAAGACACCCCAACATCCCTCTAGCCTTACCTACTGCTTTAGTGGTCTGCTTGGATGACTTCAGTCATCGGTGATGATGACACCCAGGTCTCTTTCTTCCTTGTGACTGCCAGCAATTCCCTCCCAGCCTATAGGGGCTTCAGGGTGTCTCTTCCTATGTGCATGATTTGCACTTCTTTGTGTTAAACCCCAGTTGCCACTCTTCTGACCATTTTGCTAGTTTACCCAGATCTCTTCTCATTCTGCCCACCCCATGTGGATCATCTACTCTGTTGCAGATCTTGGTGTCATCTGCAAACAGACAAACCTACCTCCAGTCCATCTGCAATGTCACTGATGAAGATGTTGAAGAGGACTGGCCCCAGACTGATCCCTGAGGTACCCACTTGTGACTTGCATCTCTTCTGACTGTATACCGCTTACCACCACTTCTGTTTTCTGCTGTCAACCAGTTTGACACCCAGTTGACCAACGCCTGACCCACCCTGAGCCTACCCAGCTTATTAATCAATCTCTATGTGGAACAGTATCAAAGCTTTGTTGAAGTCAAGGTAGGCAACATCAACTGCTCCCCCTTGGTTCACCACTCTGGTTACCAAGTCAAAGAAATCTATGAGATTAGTTTGACAGGACCTTCCTTTTATAAATCCATGCTGTCTTGGATTTTGTGCTCCATGGATTCCAGGTGTTGCACTATCCTTTCCTTAAGGAGTGTCTCCATAATTTTGCCCACTACTGAGGTAAGACTGACTGGTCTGTAGTTCCCTGCCTCCTTCCTGCTACCACTCTTGTGAGTGGGATCACATGAGCCTTTCCCAGTCTTCTGGGACCTCTCCTGTGCTCAGACTTACTAAACAGTTCTGATAATGGCTCTGCTAGTTCCACTCTTAGCTCCTTTAGTATCCGGGGATGTATGCCATCAGGTCCCATTGCCTTGACCACCATGAGCTTATCGAGCTCTTGTAGGACCCTTTCTTGTGAAGGGACCAGTGCACCTTCCTCCCTCCTGTGTCCATGATGCTGAGCTGTGGGCCCTGCTCTACCTTCTCTTCAGTAAATACTGAGCAGAAGTATCTATTTAGGATAGAGGTTTTACATGGCCCTCCTCACACACACACCCTTATCCCCTTTCATCTCAGCAATACCCCTCTGGACTTTCTCCTTTCATTAATGTATCTATAGAAAGTCTTGTCACCTTCTTTACTGTTTGTGCTAGTGTTTCCTCGGTTTGGGCCTTTACCTGCCTTACTGCCTTCTCTGCTTCCCTTAGGGAAGTTTGGTATGCCTCCTGTTTTCATCCTGCTGCATTCCCTTATATTTCTGAAGGCCAGCCATTTGGCTCTGACCTTTTCTGCTACTGTGTTTGAGAACCAAAGTGGTTTCTCTTCTTTTGCACTTACTTTTCTCACTAACACAATGGGATGTTGCTTCAAGTATTGCATCTTTAATGCTTGCCCACTTTGCCTGTACCCCTCACCTGTATTTCTTTTTGCCAGGGCTAACTAACTCTGTTGGCCATCTTATCAAAGTCAGCTCCTCTGAAGTCCCATATTATTGTTTGAGGCCTCCCCTGCAAGGAATCCACCATGTGTCTAGTTCTGGCAGATGTCCTTGCTGGTATTGACCAATCTGTATCTGGCATGTTGAAGCCTCCCATTATCAGAACCTCACCTTTAGCTGTCATGTTTTGTATATTTTCTATCAGTAATGTGTCTGTGTCCTCCTGCTGGTCTGGAGGCCTGTACACAACCCAATTCATATGGCTGTCCCATTTCCTGTTTCCAAAGTGACCCACAGTTCTTCTGGCTCCTTATGTGTATTCTGAATTTCTGTAGCTTTGATATTTTCATTGACATAAGGGCCACTCCACCCCCTTTTTGCACCTCGATCTCTTTTGAAAAGTACATAGCCAGGTACTGAATTCTCCCAAGTGTGGTTATTGTTAAATCATGTCTCGCTAAAGGCTACTATGTCCAGTTTAGCCTCTGTCATTATTGCCTGCAGGTCTGGGATCTTGTTTCCAGACTGTGAGCATTTGTATACATGATTTTCCATTGGCCAGATTTCAGTGTGTTAGTTGTTGGGTGAGGTCCAGCATTTTCCAGTGCATCGTATGGGGAGCTGGACCTTTTCTTTATCTGGTGTTGCAATGAACTACAAACATGCTGAACTCCTGTTTGACTAGCTGAGGGTGGAGGGTGTTCTTCCCATTTGATGTATGGGGTGCTGCCCCTCTCCCCATTGCTAGTTTAAATATTCTGCAAAGACGTCAAACTTCTGCCCCAATGCACTGACTCTTCAGTCAGATGCAGTCCATCAAATTTAAAGAACTTTCACTCCCAAAACTGTTGCCAGTTCCCTACAAATTTGTGTCCTTTTTCTGGGACCAGCCCTTGAGCCACATGTTTAGCTTCCTATCTCTCCTCTCTGATCTTCTATCCATCTGTCCCCTCTCCCAGACTTGCAGAATCTCAGAGAAGGAGATGCCGGATGAAATGGATGATAGTTTGTCACCCAGCCTGGTCAGGTGTTCCTTGGTCTCACAACTGACCGGCTGGCAGATCGTTAGTCCCTATGTGTACCAGGACATCAGTGTTTTCTCTTGCTTCCTGAACAATTTTAGTAATGTGGTCAGTGTCTCTCCCACTGATGTACCTGGAGACATCTGATCATTATCCTGGCTGGAGATATGTATCAACTCCTGAATCATGGAGTCTCCTATGATCAGATTTTTTTATTTTCTTTGCTTTTTTTGTTTTGGTTTCTGTTTGGGTGAGTTTTGTTGTGCTAGCTCCTGTGCAGCAATGTCTTGCTCTGCAGTGTCCTATGCCCCTTGTTTGATTTCGAGATAGAGGCAGATACCTTTTGTAGTTTTTATATGGTTTGTGGAGGTGATATGTTGGACAGCACTGAGTGATGGGGCACCTGATTTGCCCTCTAACTACCTGCCAACCTCCCAGACCAACTACCCCTCTGCGGTCGAGGTGCTTCTGTTGGATGTTGGGGAAATGGCAGCAGTTCTTATAATATATTTCCTCTGAATATGCAATTTGAGGCATGCAATCTCTGCCCATGCTGCCTGGAGCTGAGCCTTAGATCTCCAATGGCCCAGCATGTAGAACAGTGTCCTAAATCCTGTAAAACTGCCCTTCTGAAAAGTGTTCCACAGTACCTGCAGTTAATGATATCCATTCCAGATAAGTTTCTGGGTTTATAACCTGGTCAGAGTAGTTAGAAGGAAGAAAATGAAAGCAAATTTTAATTTTGTGTTTTGTTTCTTTGTTTGTGTATAACTTGTTATAACAAGTTAAATTACTAGTGCCCTGTCAATGAGGTCACTGTGTGGATACCCCTCTGATCTGCCCTTCCTGCTTTGCTATAGGAAATGTCATGACTGTGCTACCCTATAAAAGGGTGTAGTGTGGGGTGGTTGGGGATGAGGGTGGGTGGCTGGGCCCATCCCCTGCCGAAAAGAAGAACTATGGATGAAAGAAATAAGGAGGTAAGGGCAGAAACAATCAGCCAGCAACAAATGCAGTAGCCCTGAAAGCTTATCCTAATGATATCTGTGGGGAAGCGTACCTGAATTGCTTTGATTTTATCTGTATTTATTGATTGCTGTTTTACCTTATTGTGCAGCGCCTTGAAGCGTAAAAGGTGCTATATCAAATAAAATGTATTATTATTTATCATCATTATTGATAGATAAAACTGTAAAACCTGTAAAGCACCACCTGTATAATTTCACAGAAGATATACTCTGTAAGAGACACTTTGCTACAGAGAAAATAAAGCAGTAACAGAAGATATACCTTGCAAAGACAATTTGAATCAGATTACAGCAGTAATCTGTAAACCCACACCTGTAGGCACACCCTGTAGTAATGCAGCAGAAGGTATACCCAGCAACAGTAATTTGAATCAGAGAAAATAAAGCAATAAAATGTTAGCAACAAACAGTAGCAATCCCTGTGAGTACAAAATAAAAATAACACACAGTAAATCTGCTTAGCCAAAAGAAGCCTTAATCCTTATCCTTGTTCTGCTAAGGTTCTTTGCTCTGTCCTTTCAAGCAACCTAGAAAAAACGCTCAGGTGAAGCTAGGTGCCTTGGCCAGCAAACCTAGTCTTCCACCTCCAAGATACCAACTAACCTGACCTTTTAATCCCTCCTCTGTTGGAAGTTCCTGACAGTTTGTCAGCTCCACCCCAGATACACTCCTAATCCCTGGAACAGCTTTGGGAGGAAAGCAATTAGGTCCTTCAATGTGAGAAGGAGACTAAAACAACTGTCATTATACCAAAATAAAAAGAGGATTAGCTCCCCTCCCTGGCCTCTTTTAAATGACCATTTCTTACACACCATTTGATTGTCACACAATCAATGTGAATAGTATTAAAAGGATAAATAAAAGAAACACAGTGTTTGCCTTTCTTGCATCTCTCAAGATAGGCTTAATGTTTTAGAAGATGTTCGATTTCATACCTTTAATGAAATTAAACAGCACAAAGACACTGGTTATCTGGCCCATCTTTCTGGTCCATAGGCCAGGAAGCATGCTCAGGGGTAGGTATACTAATACATTCCATTGATTTTAAGCTCTTAAATTATATGACCTGGTACCAGGGAGAGTCATTTTACTAGATGCTATGATACAACAAATTCCTTACCGACTAATCAATGTATATGCTCCCCAAACAAAAACAGGTAGAATAGACTTATTATCTTTAATACAACCATATTTACACACTTCCAAACAAATTGTGTTTGCAGGTGACTTCAACTGTGGGTTGAGCCTGCAGGATAAAAGTTCATATGCTGCCACAAAAATTTTTTTTTATTCACACTCACCGAACACAATTATCTGAACTGCCCATCTCGAGATGCATATTTGGACTTTACAAAAAAACACACTCCCACCTTTCCAAAAGAAGTGTTAGCAACCAGAATATATTATATTTTCCTAACCCCAACAATACAAATACCTGCAGCCATGGTTAGCCAGTAGAATTTTCAGACCATAAGAGAATATCCATATTGATAGGTAGCACCCCTCAGGACAAAAGTCCAGGTATGTGGAAATTTAACACATACTTACTAGAAGATGGGAGTTTCTAAGCTCATTTAGTCAGCTTCTTACTGCAAGGAAATCTATGTTAATTTTTATGATGTCCCTATTAGTTGGTGGATGGACACAAAGAAAGCTCTAATTTCCTTTTAAAGCAGTAAGTAAACACAAATGTAACTCAGCTTACTTGGCTTACCTACAAAAAGACAGCATGTCCAAAATCTGTTTTCAAAGCCCATACTACAGGTCCAGAATTAACCTCTCAGAGCCAAGTAATTCAAAAGAAATGATGGAATTTTCAAATCAGTAGGCAGCTCAACTATATAACCAACATAAGTTTGGGATACAGGGCTCATCACAGGGCATTAACCCTTTACCCATAATGCTCATTAGGTAGGGAAAAACTATGACTAGTCTCAAAGACCAATCTGGTTCCTTGCTTACCTCTGGGGATAAAATATTGCAAATTGTAAAGATTTCTCAATAAAGTTATTTGCAGAATTCCCCACCGACATAAAGGGATCCAGGACGTTCTGAGTGAGATCTATATTCCAGCAGTCCCTCCCAGGCAGCACAGAAAGCAGGCCAACCAATTACACAAGAGGAGGTCACAGTTAGCATTCAGCAGATGAAAAATAATGTGTCCTGGCCCAGATGGACTACCTTTGAATTATATAAAGTTATAGGGAATATTTGGGGAGTGAACTTACTGTTGCATTTAATGCCATGCTAGAAACTGATACCATCCCTTTAAACTTTAACAAAGGAATTTTAATCTTTTACAAAAAGGTGACAAAACAGATCTGATCAATTGAGGCCTCATTACATGCTAAATGCGGTCTGTAAATTACTTACTATAAGTTTGACAAAAGATTACGTCTAATAGCCAAAACAGTTATTTCACCAGAACAGGCTTGTGCCATTCTAACTGGTGTATACAAGGACACTTAATTCTTTTAAGAGAGTTATTTTCAGATGGGCTTAAAATTCTTGTAATGGGTATGTGGTCTCGCTTGACCAGAGAAAGGCGTTCGATTCTATATGTCATAACTTCAATGGGAAACATTGCATCACTATAATGTTCCATCTAAAATGATAGGTTAGATTAAATCTCTGAATAATACAGTGACTGTAATACGGTAATAAATGGGCAGACAGGACCTATGGTGTGAGTCAAATGAGGAGTTTGAAAAGGTTATCCCATGAGCCCTTTGTTGTATACATTTTATAGATCCCCTATTATGAAAAATTAATAATCTTCAGTTCATTATTCCAATAGTGGGTCCGACTGCTCAAACCCCAGCTAAAGTTATTGCTTATGCAGGCGACCTATGCTTGATGGTATCTAATGAACAGTCTGTCACATGCAATCCTCTTATGTTCATCCTTTGGCAAGGTGTCAGGGCTTCACTAAATTTGGACAAGTGCTGTGGGAGGACATTAGGATCGAGTTTAAGCTTGAAATCTTGTATTGGGCCTATTCGACATATCTCAGCCCACTGCCTATCTTGGGTGTTAAATTATGGTCTGAAGGATGAATGCCTTAAACTGGGAGGAGAACTGACTATTGGGAAAAACAAAGTAATGCAGTGGAATAAAAGTAAAATCGGGGAAGAAAAAAGGTGTTTTTAGTTAAAACCTTTCTTATTCCAATCTTTTTGTATTTAAGCTATGTCTTTCAATCCCCAAAAACTAGAAACACCTGTACTAAGTATATTTTTAGGCTATTTGGGGAAGCCGCCTCAATCCAATTAAAAGAAACATACTATATTTACCCATTAAAGAAGGGGTTTGGATATGGTTAACCCATTCTATTCTACAATAGTATATTTTTATGGCAAATTTAAAACCATTTTTGTGAACATGGGAAGGGCTGAAGCCCTGGCTATATGAGAACTGTAAGGCTACTTCAACAATGGGACAAAATGCACTTAAAACCTTAAAAGGACCAGTACTTTTACAGTTTCTTAGAGAAACATTTTGTAGATTGAAGCAATGAAAGTAACAACCCAACAGCTTGTGTCATCCTCTACACATAAAGCCCTGTATAAAACTTTAATATTCTCATTGTGTGGAAGTACAAGCTCTTCATGGGGTGCTCCGACCAGTTTAAAAACTCTTCAGTCCCATTTGAATAATTCCAGAATTCCTGTCCACATGTGAGACTTCCATTGGCTTTCATGCCATGAAAGATAAATGTAAAAGAAAATCATAAACATAAACAAAGGCAAGATAGGATATACAGCAGGTTAAAATGCATTAATACAAGTGAGACCACAGAGTACCCTTTTACCAATGTTCCTTTATTAAAATGTTTGGGCTTATATGGCAAAAAATATGGAAAGAGCCACTTCTGAAACAACTAAATTATGAAAACATAATGTATGGCTATGTCCCTACTAGATGTAAAAGTGGAATACAAGTACCCTTCACCTGTTATTTACAAAATCAAATGGAACATTTGGTTAGCTAGATGTTCCTTCACTTTTCAGCAAAAGAGTGTACCTATCTTGAGCTAAGTAAGAAAATGTTAAAGATATTCAAAAGGTATACATGACTGAATGTGTTAAATCTGTCAGAAATGAGATTGCAGAACTATGGAAAGAATTACCTTGGATCACAGAAGTACATGCAGTAACATACAGAGAAAATAAATGAGGGATATTTAAGAGACAAGAATGTATAAGATAAAGTGATGTTACTATTTAGATAAGAATGTACTATATTTTGAAGTCCTTTATTAAGACAATTAGTTACTCCTTTGTGGATAGAGAATATCCTAGCTCTAATTTTTTTTGTTTTGTTTAACAGTTCCTTGATTTCTTTGTTTTGTATGTATTACGATTTTGTGTTTAATAAAATGTACCCCTTCACTTTGTTAGGGGGTGCCACAAATGCCTGTGTGGGCCCACTTTCCAAGATGGAGGATCCAGAGTTGGTGGAGGAAGGAGCTCTGAAGCAGGCTGGGAGCAATCCTCCCTCCCAGTCATTGCAAACCAGGAGGATGAAGAATTTTGCTTAGATTTGGGGGTAGCAGTGAAGAATCTGTGGAGGATAACTCATTATTTGCTACTCCAAATTTGGTAAAAGAAACAACAGAACAGACTGGAAGCACAGATATTATGGCAGCAGCAGCACAGCTGAAGAAGAAATTGAGGAGTGGAGAACTGTAATTTGACTATGCTGGCTGATGATGAGGAGAGATATGAAAAGTGGAAAACAGCGCTAAAATGAAGGGCTAAAACCATGATGCCAGCTACAGAGACCAGGTCAGAGACTGCTGATAATTCTAAAATTGTTCATGAACAAAGTACAGTAGAAAAATGCTAACTGCTCAAGACAGTATGAGAAAAACTATGATGTGAAAGTTGTACCTACTGAAAGCACTGACTGGTCTCCAGAAAAAGACCTCAAAGGTGCTAGCTGGACAGCAGCATCAGACGGTTCATGGGTTCCTGATCCTCTTTGGGATGATGAGCCAATATTAGAGCAGGGAAGAGAAGGATGAAGATACCTGTAATAAAGTAGTAGCACAGAGTTGTACAGCATCACAAGAGCCCGAGATGGAAAGCCACTCACTGACCAAGCGACTGTAGATCCTGCCCCACTAGCACTTTTGGATAGCACAAATATGGTAGTATTGGCACAGGAAAGGGTTTTGGAACAAACAGAACATTGGGGATAAAGGAAAGGGTTTATCGAACAGAATGAATACAAACCAGACTGAGAGTACAGGCATCCAGGTCATGGCTACCAGTAATGCCCAGGTAGCCCAGAACATGAATGATTCAATACTATTGGAGTTAATGACAGGAATGAGTCCAGCAGATGACCAAACAAAGACAGACAGGCTTCTTTCAGAGAATGAACATTTGGTACAACATAAAAACCACATATTAAATCCTGAGGCTTCAGAATTTCATGCCACACATACATCAGACAACACTATTAATGAGGAGGTTCCAACTAGAAAATATGGATACTTCTAGGGGGCCCCAGTGACAAAGCAGGCCCCTCCACAGCAGAGTCAGGAGTCAGGCACACCACCATAGATTTGCAGACTTGTTTAATAAAAAAGAGCCAGTCCCTCACAGAAATGCAGTTCAGTCTAGGATATAAAGGAGAATGGAGATACATCAAACAGATTTTTGTTGGGAAAACACTATTAAAAGACTTGTTAAAGTTCACAGCTAATGATGTATATGCCTTGAGCCACGTGTCAGGTGAAGATAATTTCGACATAAGTTTTCACTCTCTGGCAGGCTAGGACAGATTTTGGATGCTATACAACCAAGTAAAATTTGCACCCTTGTGGACCCCTTTTTATGCCTTTCCACTGACAAAACCACTTATCAAAACTGTAAGGTCATGTTTCACAATGAGACCATTCATGTATGCAATATTCACCACTGACTTCAAAATCACTGTGAAGTTCTAAGTGCCCCAGAAGCAATTTTGGATGCAGAAACCTTTTGGACCAGAGGCTGGAGATTTAAAAGTAAAGCTGAGACAAACAGAGGCTGGAACCTACATATACTGAACAGTTTCTTATTGGGCAAGGGTGGGGGTCTGTTTTACTTAGGCCAGCCCAAAGCCTGTTATAAGTGTGGAGCCAGGATGCACTTATCCTATGTTTGTGACAAACTACATTGTGGGATTTGTGCGGAATTCAATCACATTAGCTCACAGTGCAACAATCATCCAAATATAATTTATATGAAGAGTATGGACATTTATTCCAGGACTGTCCCTGGGCTGCACATAATAAATCCCTGACAGTAGACCCAGATGAACTCATCAGAAAGGCACAAACTGCATCCTTTGCATTAGAAACACCTAGACCTAACTTTCAGGCTCAAAAGAAGCAAACAAGGAGCACCCACAACCCCACAAGACTCGGATATAGCAGATCAGTCATCAGAGGAAAGTGATTGAGAAGTCTCTCTCCCCCAACCACAAGACACTAGGACTGTACATCCACAGGCGGCTGCTCCAAAGGAAAGGAATCCAGTAGTAAGGAATTTGTGGAATTACATCTCCTTCTAAAACAGACATACCCCCTCCACAGGGGACTTGGACTAAATCAGGCACAAGATGGAGTTCTAGACTGAATAACAAATGGAACCTGGAGAGACGACAGAAACTGATAACCAATTTGAAGCACTGGCCTCTAAAACAGGAGAGGAATCTAAGCAAGAGGAACTTGTTTCAGACACGTGTTCACAACCAGAAAATATAGATGTGAATATCCAGAAACCTGAAAAGAAAAGAGAAGGAAAAAACCTTATTGAATAAATTGGTTTAGAGTGTATATGAACTTAAAGTTTTCTTATAACTTATGTCTCCCTTTCTAGCCTCGCTCAAAGTACATAGCATTTTAACAATAGGAAGTAAGCAGTGTGTTCTCCTTATTGCATGATTTCATAATTGATGTCATTTTTCTGCAGGAGACCTGGCTGTGTACTTACCCATCCTTACAAATGGCAAAAATGACTGGGTATGGGGACCATCAAATTGGTCCATAGGACAAGATAGGGCAGAAGAGTAGGAATTTTTTTTTCAGGACATGGGTTTAAATTGTAAAAATTGTGGATATAATGCCAGGTAGGGCATTATTGGTAGATAGCATATGGATGAACACTCCAAGTCAATTTATAGTAATTTATGCCCCTCAAAAAAGCTGAAAAGTAGGACTGTTTGAACTTATTCTGCCCTTTTTAGCTACTGCTAAAATGGAGTATTTTGCTGGGGTTAAAATTGCACTATAGATGTAAAAACAGACAATGCATGGAAAAAAGACTTATTGTGATTCAACTACATTACTGAGACTGAGACAGTGGAATTGAAGGACTGTGCTGAAGAAGTTACTCCTAAAATTACGCTACCTTTATTAAAAATAGTTAATTTCCAAAATTGATGACATTTTGTATCAAAAAACTTTCAGTACACACAACAAAAGCGGTACCATTTGAATACAAGGATAATTTATTAATAAGAACTTGATTGTCTGTAGACCCCTCATTAACAAAAGACACAACTAGATGGAGATTGAACACTCCATTCTCAAGGATTCTGTGGTCCGTTACATGTCACTTCCATAATAATGACGAGGATATCGGTAGTAGATTTATAAAATAATTTAGTTACATGGTGAAGGTCACTAAACAGGATTTAACAGACTGGTTCAAAAATTGGGAAGCAAACCATGAATGGTAAGTTTTAGAATTCATTAAGCTCAGAACTCAACTTTTTAAACTGATTTCATTGACTTATATACACAGCTGGATTATTCAAAACAAATCACAGTGCTTAAATCACAGACAGCAAGACTACAGTAGGACAGATCTGCTTCCCTAAAGGTAGAAATGACATATGGCATGCAGAAGACACCTTATAAAGACCCATGTGAAGCATGTAAAGAAAAAAGACAACAGTCCAGTTTACAGAAATAATATCACCAGAGGGCAAGGTAGTAAACACAGAAAGGAAAATACGAGATACAGTGGAAAACTATGTAACACAGACAAACACACCGAACAAATATCAGATAAAAACATTCACAATTACTTAGCTGCTATTGAAGTAGCCACAATGAAGGAATTGATAAGGACATACAGACTCAAAGGGTAACCTCTTAAGAAAGTTTAGAGGTCATAAAGTCTTTAAAGGAGGGTCCATCCCCAGAGAAGGATGATATATCATACTCATTTTATAAAACCTATGGAGATATACTTTCCCTTGTCTGGAGAAAGTGTTCAATTATTTATTTTAATAGGAACATGATATATCCAGAATTCTCAGAGGAATATTAATATTTCTATTTAAAAAGGAAGATAAAAATGTTTGGACAATTGGAGACCTATTTGTCTCTTAAATTCAGATTTTAAAATGTTAACTACACTGCTGCAAATGAGGTTACGATCAGTAGCACAAAAGTTAATACATACTGTTCAAACTTGCTCATTGGCTGATCAAAATATTAAGGACAATTTGTCTATTATAAGAGATATTGTTGACCATCATTAAAGCTCAGACCCTGGACAACAGCCTGCATGCCAATGAGGCCCAAATCCACAATCTAAAATCTCCATAGGGTAACAAAATAAGGTCCTACTGTTCACCGCCATATACATACCACAATAAACATGATTCTGGCCTCAAGTTTTTTAAACAATCGCAACAGACTGGGCACAAATTGGGAGCAAGTCATTGTTGGAGACTTCAACACCAACTGGCAGTCTCTGAAGGAAACTCAGACCAGAGACCTCATATCCAGTCTGTATCTCTCCCAACTGGTCACTCATGCCACCAGGAATTACTACAAAACTGGTACCAGTACCCTCATTGACTGACTCCTCTCCTCCCACCCGAGCACATATCTGGAGTATCTGTCTTGCCAGACAGCCTTAGTGACTACTCACCAGTCCAGTTCTACTGGACCAATAAGTTCTCAAACATCCACCCAAGCTCTTTAGAAATAGAGCCCTGAGACCAGGGCTACTGGACACCTTCAAGCAATACCTAAAAGCAGATTGACTGGTCACCACTCAACAGAGCCACTGATGGTACCCAAGCCCTGAACTATCTAGTCATGACTTTCAATCGAGCCTGTGACATATTTGCACCCTTCAAAACCAAAAAGTGAAAGGAACCATCAACTCATGGCTCTCCAGATCGTTAGTTGATCTCATGCGTAACCGTGACAATCTGTGGCATAAGGCCAAGTCATACAGAAACAAGCTGATTACTGCATACAGAACAGCTAGAGACTGCTGCACTAGGCTCATCCAATCAGCTAAAGCCACATACTGTAAAGACCTTTTACCAAATGCTGGGCTCAGGTAAGGACATCTGGAACTCATGAAAACCCTCATGGAAGGGCTCCCCAGAGCCCCACCAGGCCTGATTACAATCTCCACAGAGACACTACAGGAACTTGTAGACATAGCCAATGAGTTCAACTCAGCCTTTACTGATCTCTCCGGTGTACTACCAGCCAATTATCTCAGTCTGACTACTACTCTGTCACCAAATAATGCCCACCACAATATCAAGAACTGGGACTCCGCTGTTTTACTTTAAACAAATCACCAGAGATGAGACAATCAAGTCGCCAAGCACGTCCTTGGAAAGACCAGACTGGAAGTGACCAAGTTGATATGAAGCTGGTCGCCTTGTCCTAAAATGAGTTTACTGACCCACTCACAAAGGTTTTCAATGCCTCACTCAGATTGGGTGTGTTCTCCGATGCCTTGAAGATGGCCTTAGTCACCCCTGTCCTTCAAACTGGAGATAGAACCAACACCTCCAACTACAGGCCGATATCTATCCTCCCCCACTCTCCAAAGCCCTAGAGGGTGGTCTCTGACCAGATCACATAGTACCTGGAGAAGTTTAACAAATTGTGCCCCCAACAGCATGGTTTCTGGAAACATCACTCCACCCTAACAGCCTTGGTAGAATACACCTCATAAGTATATGCGCCTTGGACAAAGGGATGGCAGTGGGGTCAATTTTCATAGGCCTCACAAGGTTTTTGATTCCATTAACCATCACCGTCTTCTTAACAGCCTGCTCTCAACAAGGCTATCTCCAGACACACTGGCATGGTTTAATAGTTACTGTACTTCACTCTCCGCACTCAACGTGTCAGAATTGGAGACTCACTATCATCTCCCAGGGAGATAAGCATTGGAGTCCTCAAGGATCAATTCTAGGGCCTCTCCTCTTCAGTCTCTATATCAATACCCTACCCTACCCTCAGCCTGCCTGGCTCACATCATACTGTATGCAGATGATGCCATAATTTCTGCCTCTGGCAGGACCAGTGGACCATCACCTCCCAATTCCTTGACAACTTCCACAATCTAGAATCCTGATTCAGTGCCAAAACCTGTTGCTAAACCACAATAAAACTAAGATCATGCTGCTTACTGTCCCACAGAACAAAAAGTTCTATCCTATGCTGATACGGAATCTTAATGGAGATGCTCTAGAGCAAGTCTACTCATTTAAGTACCTAATCATATTGACCACTGCCAATATGAAACTTGGCATGCTATACCAACACAGGCACTCTATGACACCTGATGCACTAAAACTAGCCACGAACAGTTCTGTCCTTGCATCTATTGACTACAGCCTACCAATATACAGGGTGAGCACCGAACTGCCCTCAATTGAATAAAACACCTATTAAACAAAGGCTTGCCGGCTGACCTTAGGAGCTGATTCTTCAACCCACACCTGTGCCCTCTACTCATGAGCTGGAAGGCTTCCTCTTCATCTCAGAGCCCAGTGCCAGACCTGCTTACTTGTCAAGAAAGCCAATTAAGACTTGTGCTCCATCTCTGTGTGAGTTCTTTCAGCAGGCTAGATCATCTAAGCCAACCAGGAGTGTTGAGAAAGGCAGGCTCCTGGTACCATTTAAATGCACCACCCTGGCACAGAAATCCATCTTGTACCAAGGACCAAATGGTATAATGGGCTACCTGCATCACTCATTGAAAGCAATAAGATTAGACTCTTCAAAACAGGACTTAGGACTCTACTGCATCATGAACTGGCCTGTACATGCTTTGACTAGCCAATTACAGGACTCTTTAGCCCGAATAACCCACCCCTCCTCCACCCCTTCCCCTCCATCCCCTCCTACACCACCACCCCTCCACCTCCCAACCCCACCCTCTCCTGCCCCTAATATTCCCACCCCACCTCTTCTGCACAACCCCTTCCATTACCACACCACCTACCTCCCTTGCTGTCCATATCCCAACCTCCTTTCACACCTCTCCCCCACTCCAGTACTCCTCCTTTAGTTTTCTCCCCACACCTGTCCCCCCACTTGCCTTTTCCTGAGCTCCAGCTTGCACCCCCCACACACACTGCTGGCATCACTGCAGCAACTCTCCTCCATCACTCACCTCCCACAAAATGACAACGCCCCTTAGGCTGCTCCTCCACCCACTCCCACTCTGTATACCTAGTCCCCATCTGTATGGCCAGTACTCCCAGGGGCCTGTTGACCCTAAATTGACAGACTAAAGCATTTCCTTTGAAACAGTTAACTTTGTTTGAGCTGTATCCTGAATGTTCCCTCACTGAAATGCTTTATACCCTTGAAACCACGTTCCTCCTATATTATTTGTAACCTGACTGAAACAAACTGTTCCTTCAATATATTCTAACTCGTGTCGTTCAAATGTATGCAACCAATATGCTTTGTCTTACCTTTTTGTAATCTCTGCAACCTGCATGTTTGACTAATTGTTTTGTGTATGACCTGAAACCTTTGTAAATGAGTCCCAGGACTCAAAGGTATTAATCCTAAACTACAATAAATGAATAAATAAAGAAATAAATATTGTAAGAGAACAAAACAAACCGGGTATGTTATCTCCCTGGATCAGCACAAGGCCTTTGACTAAGTTGAACAGAATTTTTGTTTTCCGTCTTACAACATTACAGTATTCCAAATATATTTATTAACTGGATACAGATGATATATTTACAGCGAATGTGACCCGGTAGAGAGGGAGATGGATTCCAGCATGGATAGGTGTGAGGCAGGGATGTCCCTAAGCCCCTGCTGTACATTTTGCTCTGGACCCATTTATTAGATATCTCTGGAAAAATAAACAGATTCAGGGGATTATGAGTCCATATCATACTCAGGAGACAAAACTGGTTGCTTATGCAGATGTCATTTGTATATTTGTTACAAATTATGTGAGTATTACACAGATGCTCAGGAAATGGATAATTACAGTATGCTACAGTTTCAGGAACCAGTTTAAATAAAGAAAATGTATAGGAATTAGAGTAGGGATACAGCTAACAGGACCAGACTATATAGTGGGTATCAAAATATCACAAGACCCTATTCAAATTTCAGGAGTTTACTTTGGGGAGGAGATATGGCCAAGAAGAACTTGGAGGACAGCTTGAGTATCTGTGAGAACAAAGTATGAAGATGGAAAAATTGGAAATTATCCAAAATGAAAAGAGTTTTATTATAAAACAATTTTAGTTCCATGCTTGCTGTATGTTAGCTCAGTTTTCCCATTGCCTCTACAATGTGAGACAAAATTATTAAGGTTATTTTTCAAATGCTATGGGGTCTATCTTGAACCCTGATAAAGAGAAGTGACATATCCGTCAAAAATAAAGGTGGATTGAATATGTTAAATCCAGTAACATTTTCATACAATATTTTAGGCCAACTCAATACAATTAATAGTTCACAGGCAAGATACTTTAGCAGCTATTTGGCTGGAAAGTAATTTAACAGAATTCTTTATAGAATGGATGGAAACCCCAGTGAAACTGCACCCTAGACTGAAAATACCGGATTTCATTAAACCTTCTACATAGAAACTGTATAAATGGGGAGTGACAAGGTCACATCTGCTACATAAATCAAGAAAAGTACTTTATAAATGCATTTTGGAAACAGCAGGACCTGAGAGACCAGAATTTAACGGATGTCGAGTAAACAAAACAGACTTGGTTATTAACCAGCTAATGAATAAAGAATTCCTCATAGAATGTGGGATATAGTGTGCTTGTGTGCACACAGGAGATTAGTGTAAAAGGAAACTGTAAACATAAAGCAATTGTGGAACGTTATTGCCCATATCCAGACTGCATAAATTAGACTGAAACTATGGAACATTTTTTGATATTATGCCCTATGCACAACAATTATGGGTCTTCTTAGCCAGAAAATGGAAATTGCCTTGGTTGAAGACAATATCATATGAAAATATAGCATTAAGGGATTGTCAAAAAGTCATGCACAGTGGGTGGATAGTACTATAAGTGTGATCTTTGCAATAATGAAATGTTATTTATGGCAAGCAAGAAGTCAATGGGCATTCCAGCAGAGCAGAATGTCTTATGTTTCTTTCTGTAATTTATGTGAAACTGCCATAAAAGAGGTTTATGACAAAGATTTAAAATTGAACCCTAAAGCTAAAGTGATGATGATGTGGTATAGAAATTGCCTTTCTTTTTTCAAAATGTGGTTAGAAAAGGGAAGTTAGTAGTTCTGCAAATATATATTCAAAGTAGAATGTAAACGATAGGATAGACATGGAGAATTGTCTTAAAGTTTTTTTAGGTTTGGTGCCTGAAAACCCATTAATTATCAGCTACTATAAATTATCAAGGTACATAGTCATTCCCCACCCCTGTTTTTATGTTAGTGCACTTGCACAGCCAACATCTTGTGGCAGTTGAGATTTGGAGGTGTGGTCAATGTTTGGCGAATGCAGAGCACGCATCTGGAGGTGCGTCCTCATTCGCCAATCAGCCTGCATGCCGGCGCCACACCATGCATACTAATGTGGCAAGTGCATCTGAGGAAGGTCCGCTGCAATCTGAACAAAGCTCGTCAGATGCAGCGGACCCTTCCTATGTGTTCAGCCACATTGTTAGCATGGAGGGTGGCCACCCAACTGCCGACTTTGGGGTGCCCAATCCCCTGCCAGCTTACCGTGGCCCCAATTATGTGTTGGCGGACAGCCCACTCCCTGTCAGCAGTAAGCACGCCCCCATGTGTTATATGCCAGAAGGTGCCCAATCTCGGCTCTTGCCCCCTGCTTTCCTTGTGTGCCGATGGGTGCCCAATCTCCGACGGCATACATTTACACCCCCGTTTTGTGTGCCAAAGGTGCCCAATCCCGTCGGCTGCAGCAACCCTCCCAAACAGTTAGATGGCATGCTGGGAGCCCAACACAGCGTGTCAAATCCTCTGAGGGAAAAAAACTGTCCCCTGATGTTTTTGTTTTTCACCCTGTAACACAAAACGGTTCTTCGTAGTCTCCTACCCACCACCCACACCCACCCACTGTGCAGCCTGCCTCCCCACACCCCTCTCACCCCATACTTACCTCTGAGACTGGCGCAACGATCTTCAGTGGACTGGGAACACGTCTGCACTCTTCAAAGCCGACCGCTGAACTGAGGAAATGCCAGTAAGCGTATAATGGAATAAATAGGGTTTTTCAACTTTGGTGCATATCTCAGGCATTTCTTAGAATTTTGCACCAAATTTTCAACATGGGGTTTTGGGACCCCTCCTCATGAATTCTTGCACTGTCATGGCGTTATTCAGTCCCAAAGGTGATTTCGCAGTCACTGCATAGAATCACCTTTGGGAGTGAGGTAAAAAACGATAGTGCCATTGTTCATGAGGGGTTTAAAAAGCCTATGTTGCAAATTTGGTGGAAAATCCAAATAATGACTGTTTTACGAGTGTGCATTGCACAGGTATTATGCATGCTCATAACTTAGCGAATTTGCAATATTTTCACACCACATGTTCAGCATTGGCATTTTCCACACCTTCTTGTGAACTGTACAGCTGTCATTTTCACATCCTGCCCGAAATGTGTTTTCACACTTCTGGCGCAGAATAGCACAGTCGATGTGGGAAATCAGTATTCAGGACAAATTATGAAAATGACAGTTGCACTGTTCATGAGCAGAGGTCCTAAAATGCCTATGCTGAAAATTTGGTGGCGATATTGCATAACATGACTGTGTTCGGCGTGCATTGCACAGTTTGCACGTCGCTCGTAAGTTCACAAATTTATAATATTTTCACTCCAGATTTTCAACATTGCCATTGTTCAGCCCCTCCTTATGAACAGTACAACTGTCATTTTCACATCCTGACCAAAATGTGTTTTCACAGTTCCAGCGCAGAATAGCACAGTCGCTGTGGAAAGTCCATGTTTGAAATACATTATCAAACTGACAGTGACACTGTTCATTAGCAGAGGTCCTAAAATGCCTATGTTGAAAATTTGAAGACGAAAATCCATAAAATTAGTGTTTTATGGCGTCGTTGTGCAGTTTGCATGCTGCGCTCATGACTTCAATGCATTTGTAATATTTTCACTCCACATGTTCAAAACTGGCATTTTCACACACTCCTTATGAACAGTGCAGCTGTCATTTTATATATCATGGCTGAAATGTGTTTTCGCACATCTGGCGCAGAATTGCACGGTCGCTATGCGAAATCAGTTTTCGGGCAGTTTGAGGAAGTGATGATGATGCTGTTCATGAGCAGAGGTCCTAAAATGCCTATGTTGAAAATTTGGTGCTGAAAGTCCATAAAATGACTGTGCTGCAAGCATGCATTGCACAGTTTCCATACAACCTTAGTACCCGTACATCTGCAATATTTTCATGCCAGATTTCCACCACTGGCATTTGTGCACACCTCCTTATCAACAGTACAGCTGCCATTTTCACAGCCGCCAAAACACATTCCCTCAACTGTGGCGCACAATGGCGTGCTCGCTGTGGGAAATCACCTTTGGGACACATTAACAAAATCACAGCGCTACTGCTCATGAGGGAGGTCCCAAAATACCTATGTTGAAAATGTGCCTAAAAAACTCCCACAAATAATAGGGTTCCAGATGTCTGCTGTGCAGTTTGTATGCATTTTCATTGCTTCACCAATATTTCATATTGCCACTCCAGATTTTCAATGTTGCCATTTTTATGCCTCCTCATGAACAATACAGTTGTCATTCTCCACAACCTGCCCAAAATTGTGTTTTCATCCTTCTGTCACCAAATGCCACAGCCACTGTGCAAAACCACCTTTCAGCTAACAAAGTGATTGTGCCACTTTTCATGAGGTGGCCTGACAAGCAGCCATGTTGAAAATGTAGCGTGAAACTACCACTACATGCCCTCACGGTGTTAGGGGTTTCAACTGTAGCACCCACCCGTTATGGACTGACAGGCGTCAAGGGCTGTGACTTGGGATCATCGGATGTAATGCTCATTCCATTCCACCCCACGCCCACCCTGCAGCCACTGGCATCGTGGTGTGTCTTGCACTCTTCAACCACAAACTTCACGCCTCCTATATTGCACCCACGTCAGTGTATTTCCTTATGGAATGGGTAAGTATAATGTCCAAAGACCCAAAGCACACCATGACACTTGTCAGTGTCTACAGGGTAGGTAAGGTACAATGGCATGACCATTATAGCTGACAACCCAAAGGCACACCCAATGCCTGTCGCTCTCTACAGGTGGGGTGGGGTTGGCATCACTTCAATACTTCACTGCCATTCCTATTATGCGTCTCTAGCTCTGCCAATGCCAATGCCAGCGCAACAACATTCGGCATTGACAAATGCTTGTATTGTTCTGTAAATATGTTTATAACATGTAGAGGGCAAGAGAGATTGTCATTTTGAGTTAATTAAGAATTTTTAATGAAAGCTTTGTAATGTTTAAGTTATAGTTATTCCAGAAGTATTATGATTTATAGAGGTTGCAAAATGTTGTTTTGTTATCTGTTTTTGGAAATATTAATAAAAATTCGCTACTCTTTTCAAGAAGTGCCATGGGATCTTAACATCCACCTGAACTAGCACCAGAACAGGCAGATGGGACCTCAGTTTAACGTCTCATCCGAAGATGGCAACTCAGAAATGCAGCACCCCCCTCATGCTGCACTACAGTGTCAGTATTGAGATTTAACCAAGTGCCTGGTGTGGGATAGAACCCACATTCTTCTGATCTCCCAGCCTCAGAAGTGAGGTGCTACCTGCTGAACCATTGACATGAAGGTGGAAGGGGTTGATTCAGAAGAGACCTGAGAAAGTACTTCTAACAGAAAGAGTGGTGGATACACGGAACAGCCTTCCTGAGGAGGTGGTGGGGTTAAAAATGCTTGGGATAGGCACAAGGGAATCATAGTGGTAAGGAAGGTGAGGAGGAAAAGAGCTGTAGATCAAGTAGGGTCTGGGGTGAGAATGAAGTTAATAAAAATGAGCAGATTGAGTGGGCCAAGTGTCCCTTATCTGCCATCAGAGTCTATGTTTCTGTGTTTCTATGAAAGTTCTCTTGCCTAAGCATTTCCAATATAATAACCACTGTGTATGTCTGTGTGCATGTGTGTGTGTGTGTGGGGGAGAGGGCACTGGCAGCTTTACATCAACCTGCAGATAGTGAAGGCATCAAACCTCTGCACAAAGGAAGTGTGCAAAAATAGGAGGAAAAAGAGACCACTATTGTTCTTGAGGGAGGTAAAGGCTAAAGGGGTAGTATTCAGGAGCTACAAAGAGACACAGAGGGAAGAAGATAGAGAGGTATACCATGGAAAACAGAGGGAAGCAGGAAGGTGGTGAGGGGTGAAAAGGTGCAAACTGAGAAAAGTATAGCCAAAGGGTAGCTAAAGTGGACAAGACCTTCTTCAGATACAGAAAATTAGGAAGAAAAGGGAGTGATTGTGAGGATAAGAAAGTAGGGGGACTGTGCAGAGGAGAATCAGGAAAAAGCAGACATCCGAACAAATACTTCTTAGTCTTCACAGTGGAGGGAGACTGGATGGACCTCAAAGAAGCAGCAGGAACATGGGAGGAGGGGACATGGACACAAGTCCATTCACAGAGAAAAGAGCCATGAGAGGACTTGCAAAACAGAAAGTGGATAAGGCTATGCAGGGTTTTAAATAAGCTGAAAAAATGACTAGTAGTTTGGCATTTGAAAATGCTAATCAGTTGTGAAAATAAATAGCACGTGCACAGATTGATTAGTAACATTTGAAAAAAATATTTTTATTAATGTTGTGTACTATGCCATGGACTAGTTCAAAAAAATGGTTAGCATTCCATTGCTAAGCATTTCTGAAAATGGCTAGCATTACCCCTGTTTTATGTAGCATTTGCTGTGCTATACCAGCTATTTAATACCCTCCTATGGGACCAAATATGGTGCATCCAAGAGTGCTAAGAGAGCTCAAGGAGGTACTGGCTGCACCTCTGACATCTGCTCAACAACTTACGGAAACAGGAGTGGTTCCAGAGAACTGGAGGAGGGCAGATGTAGTCTTGCTTCTGTAACCACCTTACAAATAGGGGTTCCTATAAATATCTTCCTAGGATGCCTAATGCCCATTGTCAGGATGGCGTTCTGTGTCTGCAGTAGTTTGTGTCTGCATGAGAGTGCTCTATTAAGCCTCCATGTCTGTCTCTTTAAGAAAGCTGTTATTCTGTGTGAGAAAATCAGTCTGGGCTGGGTCCGAGTAATTAAGGCTTGAGACCAGCCAGACAGTCCATTTTTCATCTTCATTCTGCAGTTGCTATTTAGGCAGAGGAGCTCTGTTAGGAACTGTTATTATTGCTGTTTATCTGTTATAGTAATAATAATATAGGAGTTTGTCTAACCTGCTTTCCACTGCAGCTTGAACTTTGCATAAGAGCCACCATTTTGGTTCTGGACTGCCAGTGTTGGACCAATCAAACCTAAAATGCAAACTGTCCCCAGAGGTCTTGTGGGATTGAAATCTGTAGGAATTGTAGTTTTTGGGTTTTGCACCTAAATAGACTTGGAGGGAGCCCTTGCTGTGGTAGTTCCTCAGCCAACTGAACCTTTTGGATTACTGGGAAAGCCCAGAACTGCCTGCAGCAGTGTGTCACTGTGAGTTGGAGTTTGGAGGCAGACAGCTCAAGTCATCAAGCAGCTGCTCCTGCTAGGAGAGCAGGAGAATCAGCAGGAAGGCTGTGCTGCCTACCTGCCACATCTTTCAGTGTGAAGAACTGTTGTGAGTGTGAGAGTCGGACTTGATCCAATTATTGGATCAAGACCTGAAACCTGAAGAGAAAAGTGTGTCATTGCTGCCTGTAAGCAGATCGAAGACTTGCTCCAGAGGTGATCGGCCTGCCAGGTACAAGTGAGCCCCAGATTGAGAGGTTTGCACAGAGACACTGTGATTTGCAAACAGACTTTATCTGAACTGTGGCAAGTTACTTTAGAGTGTTGTAGATATGCTGAATGTGTTGTGTGGGTCGATTTGGTTCCCCACAGTGAGTTCTGCTACACCAGCTGGAGGCTGTTCCAGCACTTTACCACAGACTTCATCTGAACTACCTACTCTGCCTGGGCCCTGCCATCTCGGCCTTAGGCCGCTGCCTGTGATTCAGAGACATTTTCAACGAAAGACCTGCTCGGGATTCAGTCCCTGCTCAACACCACTGAACACGAGTGACCACCACGGTGAGTCATGTAGGCCCAGCTTCCCTGGAAATCCAGTACAACATCCTGAGGTCTTCATTTCATCTGTCCTGCATCCTGGTCTGGGTAGTGAGTACAAACAGGGTAGCTTCCTGCAACATAAGCTACAATTATTGTGTGTCATCTGATTTGCTTGTTTGAGTTTATTACAATGAAGTGAGCCATCTGGCTCCAGATTACAAATTTTGGGTTGAGTGCATGCTGATTGTTTTCTTCCTAAGGCCCATAACAACAGCTGCAATGCCAGCCTACCGTGGGCAACGCTTCAGGCTAGCCTGTTTAACAACTGGGTACCCAGGGTTGTGTGACTGTGTCAGAGGGACTTACAGTGCATGTTTGTTCAGCCTGAATTTAATCAAATCTGTTAATCACCTGCTAGATTCACGCCCACCCTTGTTCACATCCCTGAATAAATCAGATTGTGATTGTTCATGTTTAACCTGGCTAGTGTGTACCTTCTTGCTGGGGATATTGTACTGCCTTTGTATTGCTGCATCACTGGTCTTGTTTTCCAGGGGTCTCCAGGGCAATTGCAGCAGATCCAGCCCTGGTGGTAAGTGCAAGGAGTGTGAGCATATTATTACTGTCATATGGTATATGTGGTTGCCTTATTGCTGAACTGTTTAGGCCGCTAGAAGGATAGGTGAGTGGTTATAGCATCCTGGAGGGCTATACCAACAGCAGTTACGATACCCCAAAACCATTCCTCCAGGTGGAGGCACCTGTTCCCAAGCTCAGGCCCCTCAACCTGTGCCTAGCCATGCAGGCAGGGGTAGTGACCAATAGAATAGCGCCATCTAGGGGTTACACTTCATAAAAGTGGCAGCATGGAGAAGGCTGGCAACTATAGGCTGGTCAGTCTAACATCAGTGGTGGGAAAGTTAATGGGGACACTTCAAAAGAAAGGCTACTAGAGTATCTTGAACCCAGTGGGTTGCAAGATACAAGGCAGCATGGATTCATGGGAAGCAGGTCATGCCAGACGAACCTGATCAATTTATTCAACTGGCTGACCAGGGAAGTAGGTCAGGGTTGGGTGGTGAATGCAGTCTACTGAGACTTCAGCTAGGCTTTCAACATCGTATCACATAGTGTTTTCTCACATAGGAGGCTTATAAGAAAACTGGCAGTTTGGGGTAGGTCCCAAGGTAGTAAACTAGGTAAGAACTGGTTGATGGATAGGCAACAAGGGCGGTGGTAAATGACACTCACTGTAATGAGGGGATAGTGATCAGTGAGGTACTACAGGGCTGAGTGCTGGGACCAGTCCTCCTCAATGTTTTAATAAACAATATTGCAGAAGAGCTGGAAAAGGAGGTATGCCCTTACCAATGACACCAAAGTCTGCAGTAGGGTAGATACTCCAGAGGGGTGGAGAGAATAAGTACAGACCTGAGAAAACTCAAGAAGTGGTTGAACATATGGCAGCTAGGTTTCATTGCAAAAAAGTACAAAATCATTCACCTAGGGCAAACACAGAGATGGGGTATAAAATGTAGTAGTAGTAGTAGTAGTAAAATATTTTATTCCGCATTGTATGAATCAGATATTCAGTTGCATGAAAGCTCATTTACAATGAGGTCTGGTACGTTAATGCAATATACAAGCAGAGGGACATTACAATAACATGTTTTGACATTGTTACACTATTTGTGTATGGGTACATTCATACAAGCAGAGGAACATTACAATAACAAGTTTGGACATTGTTACAACATTTATGTATAGGTACATTCATACAGTTAGGCAAGTTGTGGGCTTTGGTGACATATTTAACAGTAAGTGTAAATACATTTTTTTTTATTCTGGGGCTAGGCAGCAGGACTGGGGCTTATTGGTCTGTTTGAGGTGCCATTTCTTGATTTTACCCATGCTGATGGGTTTTCACACTGGTCTGAGGTGCAAAAACATAGCAATTACCGTCAGATAAGGACTGCCAGGTCCATTCAGTCTGTACTAATGCCCTACACTAGTTTGCAGCCTCTGACCCTACCTGGTCAATGGCTTTTCACCCCTCCTTACCACCCTAAGGTACCCTTATGCCTGTCACATGCATGTTAAAAAATCCACTATGGTCACCCCGCCACCTCCTGTGGCAATCTATTCCACATGTCCACTACCCTCTCTGTGAAGAAAAACGTCCCTACATTTTATCTCAGCCTGCCACCTTCCAATTTCATATCATGCCCCTCGTTCTTGTGCATTTCTTAATTGGAAGATGTCTTCCCCCTGCACCTTGTTAATGCCATTAAAGATGCGTGAATATTTCTATCATGTGCCTCCGATTACTCCTCTCCTTCAGCTAATACATATTGAGGTCCTTTAGTCATTCCTCATATGTTTTCCGGTGCCAGCCCTGTACCATCTTAGTCGCCCTTCTCTGGACTGCCTCCACCCTGTCAATGTTCTTATGAAGGCGTGGCCTCCAGAACTGCACACAGTACTCTAGGTGAGGCCTCACTAGTGTTTTGTACAATGGCATCACCACCTCCTGTCTTCTGCTAGTGATACCTCTGCCTATGCACCCCAGCATACCACTGACCCATCCTGCAGCCTTTGTATTCTGCTTAGACACCTTTAGGTCATCATAAATGATAACCCCAGGTCACTTTCTTCCTTGGTGATAGTCAGCAACTCTCCCCCCCTCCATCTTGTAGCTCTCCCCAGGGTTCCCTCTTCCCAGGTGCATTATTTTGCATTTCTTGGAACTGATCCTTAGTTGCCACACTTCAGACCATTTTTCAAGCTTTTCCAGGTCCCTCCTCATTCTTGCCACCCTGTCTGGAGTATTCACCCTGTTGCAGATCTTGGTGTCATCTGCAAACAGGCAGACCTTTCACTCAGTCCTACTGCAATATCACTAATGAAGGCGTTAAACAGGACTGGCCAGGACTGATCCCTGAGGTACTCCACTGGTCTCCCTCTCCTCTAATTGGATCCCACTTTCACCACCCTCTGCTTCCTGTTAGCCAATTCCTAACCCAGTTTATCACCATGTGCCCCATACCCAGACTACTCATTTTGTTGACCAGCCTTTTATGTGGGATGATGTTGAAGACTTTGCTGAAGTCGAGGTAGGTGACATCTACCACCACCCCTCGATTTACTTCCCTTGTCACCCAGTCAAAACAATCTACCTGATTCATCTGACACAACCTTCCTGCTGTGAATCCATGTTACCTCAGATCCTGGGCACAGTTGGATTCCAAGTGTGCCACTGCTCTTTCTTTAAGCAGTGCTTCCATGATCTTACCCACTACTGAGGTGAGGCTGACAGACCAACTAGTTCCCTGCCTCCTCCCTACTACCGCTTTTGTGTAGAGGGGCTGCATGTGCCCTCCTCCAGTCCTCTGGAACCACACCTATGTTGAGTGACTCTGTGAACAGTGCTGCAAGAGGCGCACACTAGTTCTCTTTGCAGCTCTCTTAATATCCTCAGGTGTGTGCCATCTGGCCTCATTGCTTGTCCACCTTCAGTTTTGTGAGCTCCTCCAGGACTCTCTCCAATGTGCATGGACTTGTGTTTACCTCTCCCCAACTCGTGTCTGTTACCCAGCTGTGGTCCCTGACTCGCCCCTCCCCTCTTTAGTGAATACTGAATAGAAGTATTTGTTCAGTATTTCTGCCTTATTCATGTCTCCCTCCTTACACTCCCTGTATACCCGTTAAACCTTACAATCCCTCCCCAGTCTTGCTTCTTTCGCTAATGTACCTACAGAATGCCTTGTCCTTTCTTCACTGTCTGCACTAATCTTTCTTCAGTGTGCACCTTTGCTCTCTAACAGCCTTTCCTGCTTCCTTTAGATTCCTTAGGTACACCTCCTGTCCTCCTCCTTTGAGTCTCCTAATATTTCCTGAAACCTGCCCTTTTGGCCCTTACCTTGTCTGCCACTCTCAGAACCACAGTGGCTTCTTTCTTCTCTTGCCCTTATTTACCAAACTGATGTATTGGCTTGCCACCTCCTCAATGGCTCCCTTTAGTTGTTCCCACTGCTTCTCAACTACCCCTCCTGTCTCCCTTCTCGCCAATGCCTCTGTGATACAACTTCCCATTTTAGCAAAATCCACCCTCCTAAAATCTAAGACCTTTGTCTTCATGTGACTAGACTGCGTCTTGGTCCCTATGCTAAACCACACTATGTGATGGTTGCAGGATCACAGTAGACCTTCCACCTGGATGTCTGTGATTCTGTCCCCACTGGTCAGTACTAGGTCCAGAATCATCCCTTCTCTGGTGGGATCAATGAATAGTGGATTGGCATGGAGTTTCAGACTTTAAGCCCTACATACAAGAAGTGTTTCTTGCTACCTTCAGGTTTCTGGTTGGGAGGCGTATTCTACCCCCCACACACACGCAGACCTTAATGACCTCCTGATGTCTTTCATATGGATATTTTCCATTACGTATTCTGGGGCCTTGTTGCTATAGCATTTGTGTATGAATACTAGGCAGTGTAATTTTCTTCTCTCCTCTAACCTTTGCCATCCTAGTTTGTTGAGGATTACGCACCTGTGTGCTCTGCAGAAGGCATCCAGGATGAAGCGGGCAAATGGGTTGGGGGTACTGACAATCACAAAACAGAAAAGGGACCTTAGTCTTATCATATCTGATTACCACAAGGTGGTGGAGCAGTGCGAGAAGGAAAGGGAAAATATTTTTCAAGAAAGGCACACTAAGCGGAACTTGTTTCCATGTGCGATCTGGAAGCACAAGAAAGTTAAGTGGCTTGCCCAGGGTCACACAGTATGCAAGTGGAGGCTGATAAGATTCAAATACAGGTCTCCAGAATGGAGCTCAGTGCCCTTAACTACTTCACTATACTGCCTCCGACAAGGCAGTAGACACAGCTAGCAGGATGCTGGGGTGCATTGGGAGGAGAATCACCAGCAGAAGAGAGCTGCTGCTACTGCTGTTATCAATAATTGGTGAGACCCCTCTTGGGGTGCTGTGTCCAGTTTTGAGACCACATCTAGGAAGGATATAGATAGGCTGTCCAGAGGAGGCAACCAAAATGGTGCAGGGGTTGTATCATATGCCCTTTGAAGGAGACTGAGGGATCGCAATATGTTCACCTTGAAGGGAGAAAGGAATATAATAGAGACCTGTAAGTAGCTCACAGGGTGAAAAGGGTATGGAGGAGAGCATTTTCAGAAGAGGTAACACAGGGAGAATAGAAGTTCCAGGTAACATAGGTAGAATAGAAGTTGAGGATGCTGGGAGTAATGCAGTGTGGGGCAGTTTTCAGAGAGACATTCTCGAGACTGCAATGCAGCTCCACCTGCACCCACCTCTCTGGGTTGAGTAAGGAAGTCTCTAGACTCCAGGCTGAGTTGGTTAGTATTCAGGGGACCTCTTCCCCACCTAGGGGCCACCAAGCCTGCCACCATTACCTCAGAGGATGCCGGGGAGGAGGAACAATTGGACTATGGTGGGCTCTGGAAGGGTGGCAGTGCTGGGACAGAGGCACATTCCTGTGTAATTCCTATGCCACCCTGGCAAGGTGGGGCTACGGGAGAAGGCACCCATGGTAGTGACCAGGGAGGATGTGGGGCCCTCCATAGTGGAGACTCCAAGGAGTGTGGTAGAAGACACCTGATTAGGAGGAAGCAACTTCTGGTGAGGACTCGAGTGTGAGGGGGATAGATTTTGGAATAGGGAATAAAGTAGTGACTAAGTTAGGTGCCTACCCAGCCTCAGGCCAAGAAGGATGGGAAGCAAATCCAGAGGATCACTAGGGCAGCAGGACAGGAGGAAGAGCTGGATGTCATTGTCCACCTGGAAGTTAATGATGTGGCTAGGGACGGGGCTGAGATAGTGCAGGTTTAGGGATCTGGGAGGTCTTAAGACAGGTACCTCACTCAATGACTTTCACTCAGGTGCTGCTGTCTACAACAGGAGAAAGGAGGGATCTCCACACCAGGAGCTTCAACTCATGGCTGGAGGCATGGTGCAGATTGGAAGGGTTCAGCTTTTTGGGAACTGAGGACCCACCTGGGAGAATAAGGGCCTATGCAAGGGTAATGGTCTGCATTCATCCAGGAGGGGAACCGCAGTTCTCAGTGGATGGTTTAAATGTTACTTTGATGAACATTTAAACTAGCTGAGGATGGTGGTGGAAGGAATTGGGGAGACAGAAACTGTCCCTTCCCGCCACAGGCTGAAGTAGAGAGTAAAGAGAACCCAAGGACAGAGGAATTCCCAGGGTGCAGATTAATAAAGGAAGCAGGGTACTAGAGATAAAGGAAAGGAACAGGAACATTAAAAGAGAGGATGGAAGGAGGAGTGCAAAATGTAAAAAGTGGGGCAACAAGCAGAGTGGAAATAAAATGTAGAAAACCATGTGTGCAAATGCTAGAAGTCTAGAAAATAAGATTCCAGACCTAGAGGCCATCATGGCAGAGGCTGACCTGGATATTGTGCCCATAACTGACTCATGGTGGACTGAAACCATGACTAGGAAGGGTTCAGCCGTACCAGGCTATACTCTGTTCAGGAAGGTCCAGTTGGGAAGGAAGGGTGGGTGCTTTCTGTGAGGGAAAGCATAAAAAGGATGGAGATACAGGGAAAATGGGAGGCAGAGGTACTGTGGGTCACCCTGGAGATAGGAAATGGAGCCACTATTCATACTGGAATGATCTACTGTCCTCCAGTACAGGGAGGGGGGATTAGATAAGGCATTGGAAAGATGGCAGAACAGTGGGAGGCGAGTGACTTCAACCTGCCAGATGTTTCATTTTATTTTATACTGAAAAGCCTGTGAGCAAAATTGTCCATTTTCACAGGCGTCCATTTACAAAAGAACCCATAAATACAGAATTATATACATATTATGATAAACACGTACATAAATTAAACAATTAAGTACAAATTATTTAAAACATTTACAAGCAGAGTCAGACAGTAAATAATTTTAAGGAACCCTTTAAAAGAAGAAATCTTGGAACAATTAACAATAATGTTTGGTAGTTTATTGTACAATTTGGAACCCTTGAATTTAATTGAGTTTTTGCAAATGATGATTCCTTAGACTGATTCTGTGCATTTTGTTATACACTGACCCTGTATTGAAATCTGCACTTATCAGGCTCATGGTCTCATTTTCTTGGGGATCCTTGACAGGTATTTTTTTTATTTGGCACTTACAAGTGATACTATCATGCATCATGTATATACATGTATGTTAATTTGAGGCTTGTTTTCAACTTGCAGTTATACCTAATTTCAGATTTTGTCTCTCATTATCTGTTCTTTAATACACCAGGACAATTGGAATGTAAGTTGTAAGCTCATCTTACATGTATTAGAGAGATAGCCACCCAAGGTTTTTATATTCTCTAGAATGCTTTCTTAGCATACTTAGACATTTTAAAATTTATGTGAGAAGAACTCTCTGGCTGTTGAGAATTCTTGATAACCTTTGCCCTTCTGAGGCTCCTCAGTTAAAAGCATACTGGTGTTAATTAGCTTCTCTGACATAATCTTCTGATATGTTTTAAATGTATATGTTAAACCAATGAGAATTATTTCTGTTTTTTCAACATAATCTGATGTTAATAGTATGGGATTTTCAAAATAACTGCCATAAAGCTTCTGAAGAAGGACCTGGTTGGTTTGAAAGCTAGAGCACTTTGTTCTTTTCTGTAACATCCATGTTGGTCCAATAAAAGGTATCAAATCATTTGTTTCTGGATCTGAATGAAAACAGGAACCTGAAACAAGTTTCTACTCTGAGACCTGGTAGAGATGGCATTAGAAATTTTAGGAACAGACTACTAAAACTAACAGGTGATAGACCCAGATGAATTTTGTGCAAAAACTCAAGTATCTGAAATTAAATGTGTCTGCAAAAGACATGCAGTCTAAGGACCTATAGAGGGCACAATGGTGTGTAACTCTTGGAAGACCAGCTGCAAAACGTGAAGGTGTTATGATAGGTAGACTTAAGCTTATTGAGCATTCTCTCAGATGAAAAGGAATATAATATTGATCCATAGTCTAGCAATGAGAATAAAAACTACGTGTAAGAATTAACCTGGTATCTGATGTCAGATGTTTATTGAGTTGGTAAAGCATCCCCAATCGCTGGCGTAATTTTCCAATTAAATTGACTGTGATGTTCAAATGTCAGTTGGTCCAAAATCAAACCAGGGTATTTAAATTCAGTTACCTTTTCAATTGATAGCCAATGTTATCAAATAGTAAAAATCAGTTATGCAGTTTTTTCTTGGACTTGGAAAAACATGAATTTTGTTTTAAGAGAATTCAATACCAAATTATGTGAATCAAACCAAGAGTGTATGTTGATTGGATGTCGATTGGATCCTCCTGCAGTAGCTTCAGGTTGAAGCAGGGACGTACTAGATTCTCTGTGGGGTGCATTCCTCAGGCAATTAGTCAGTAAAACTACTCAGGATGAGGCAATACTGGACCTGGTACTAACAGGGACAGTATTTCAGATGTCAAGGTGGGAGGCCACTTGGGGACCAGTGATCTCTACAGTGTGGTTCAATATAAGGATGCCTGTGGAATTGAACCACACAAGGGCAAGGGTCCTGAACTTTAGGAAGGCAGATTCTATAAAGATAGATGAATGCCTCTGGGATGACCTGGTGGGGTGGGGTGGGCTGGCCTAGGTGGAGTGGAGAACAGTGGGCAAAGCTAAAAGGGAGCATAGTAAAGGTGACAAACCTCTGCATCAATCAAGTGAGCAAAATCAAGAGGAAAAAGAGACTGCTATGGTACTCAAAGAGGTGGCTGAAAGGTAAAACTGAAAGGTAGCATTCAGAAGGTATAAGGAGACACAGAGGGAGGAAGATAGGGAGGTGTATCAGAGGAAATAGAGGGAAGCAAGATGGAATCACTCTGAAGGAAATAATTGTTGAGTACCTAGAGGCCAGTGGGGCACAGGACCCAAAGCAGCATGGGTTCACAGCGGGAAGGTCATGTCAGATGAATCTAATTGATCTCTTTGACTGGATGACCAAAGTAGTATACCAGGGAGGGGCTGTGGACATGGCCTACCTAGACTTTAGCAAGGGCATTTGACACAGTCCCACAAAAGATTAATAGTCAATTTAACCAGTCTGGTAGTGGGTCCCAGGGTGGTAACCTGGGTAAAACATTGGCTGAACAACAGAACACAGAGGCCGGATATTCAGACTGCATACAAAGTAGTGGAATAGCGAGGGCAGGCGCAAGTGCAGTGCACCCCTGCGCAACACGCGCGATATTCAAACACAGCACAGGCCAAGAGTGCGCTTGTGCAACACAACTGAATATAGTGCCAGCTGCACCATGGCGCAACCAGGGATGTGCAGTGGAGCAGGACTTTACAACAGTAGTACAACCAGGATTGCACAGAGACAGGATGCAGGGTGCATCACCCATGGAAGCCATGGGCGGAGGAGCAAGCACCAGGACAGACAGCACACCCTGCACCCCATGAACTGCACAACCTGTGGTGAGCTGGATGGATCACCAGCCCATGAACACCAGCACCGAATCTACAGCCGGGCACGGTGCCCCAGCACATCCCCTGGCAAGCAGTGACTACAGCACAAGGAGGGCCAGCCACCCAGTGCCATCCCATCCCACCAATGCAGAGCACACCCTGTACAGCGATCCCCAGACACCTGGCCCAGGAGCACTTCCCAACAGTGCATGTCACCGAATGTATGCCACCACCCCCACTATGACAATTCAACCCTGTGCACCATGGAGCCATGCATGGCAGCCCCACAGTGAGCACCCACAGTGGGTGGCACCAGCCACTGACCAACAACTGCAGACACAGTGCCACCCTGCACGGCCCCTCCATGGCACAGCAGAGAGGCGACCCCGCGCCAGTACCGAGGGACCCCGCATGTGATAAGACCTGCCCTGGACCCCACCACAAGCAGGACGGCACCCCGCACACCCACCCATGCACACACTCTGTCCCAGCACTGGCCCCAACAGCCAGCACAGCCACCCACTGTGGGGCATGGAGGCATGCACCACACAGGATGTGACACAGGGCATGGACAAACACCCACCCTGACCCACGGGCACCCGACACAGGGCCACAATAGCGGGGCAACAAATTCCGCTGGCATGTGTCCACTGATGCTGTGTACCCACGGCCTGCACCCCAACATGGCACAGGTGTACCAGCCATCCTCGCATGCACCAAGAAGCCATCCACCACCAGCATCGACCAGAGCACAAGTAACAGACATCAGAACACAGACATCACAATAGACACCAGTGACAGCATGGAGAGGGACAACAACGGCATTGCCCACAGTGTCACCCGAGGCAGACGTGCAACACACCAGTGACAGAAGGCAAGCTGCCACTGCGCCGTGGCAGAGGGTGGCCGGCATGGACAGCCACCAATGATGTGCCAGCAGGCCGTGCGACCACAGACATGCAAGGGCCAGCTGCATGGGCCATGGACATACTGACAGGGGCACCAGGGCAGGCGCATGCACCAGGGACCACTGCACACAGGCATCCAGTGCACAGGGAACAACACACATACCACAGACAGGACTGAGTCCCCACCCACACCATAAGCGGGTCCCTGCGGGACACACACATGCCCAGGCCTGCACCACCCCTGACACCATGCACACCACTGCAGCCAAGCACCATATGCCTGCTGCAAATCAGAGACCACCACGGTTGTCATAACAAATAAGTCTATAATAGTGCTGTGAACTGTACAAATAAAACATCAAACAAAACTATTTACAATGTGGGGGATGGGCCACATACCAGGTGGGGTGGGCATGGGGCAGAGGTGTACAACAGGGAGTGGGATGAAGGGTGTGAGGGAAAGTCCGGGGGAATGGTAAATAGGTGCGCAGTGGGCCAATTGGTGACTTCGCTCCACACTTCTATCTTGGTGGCGCCTCCTGTGCTCCATCTGTAGCCCCTGTCCATACGTTGGAGCAGCTCCAGGGTGGCCCTCAACAGCTGCAGCAGCTCCTGCACAGTACGTTCAGGGCAGTCCAGCATTGTCCACCTAGGACAAGGGAGCAGAGTCATTATGCGTGACTGGCCAGACCCCTGCAGCCACCCAATGTGCACGACGCACAGCCGTGGGGCACTCCTATGGCATGCAACCACCCACAGTGTCCGCGCCACATGACCCCTACCCAGGCACCCATAGCCATGCGGAAACGCTGCACACCCATCGCCCATGTCCCGCATGGCACCACCGCGGCTGTGACAGTGACATGGCTATGCGGTGCAATGGCAGTGGCACAGCCATGGACCCAGTGCACGTACAGCCCACCTCAGCACCCACCCACACATGCAGTGCTACAGGACAGTGCTGAGTGCACCATGTGGCGTGCGCGCAGTGGGGCCAAATGCGGTGTGCCGCCTGCCACCACCCCTGCAACCCAGCATGCACAGAAGTAAGGGGAAACATGGCACTCACCTGCATCCTGGCCAGCAGGGCGCTGCTGGCCCATGGCCCTCCAACATGGCCCAGCTACAATGGACTGCACCCGCTCTGTCCTGCTCCCCCTGTTCATGGGCCAGTCATGCCCTACGGTGCTCCTCCGGGCCTAGGGTACAAACATGGAGAGGAAACATCAGCACAGGTCAGTAACAGAGCACATACCTGGCCATGGCATGGCACCTCACCGCACGTGCCTACAGGCGCCCCAGTCAGTCAAGATCCCACCACTGTAGGTCGCCATACCGGTGGCAACACTGCTTCACTGTCTGCCAATCCCAGTCACCTCCTCCAGGCCATCAGACACCTTCTGCTACACAGCAGTCCGTGGCCTGTTGAGGGATCCTGCCCGAGAGGGCACCAGCATATGACTCTACTGAGGCACCAAGTTGGCCAGCTCAATTGCACTCCAGACCTGAGCTCTCCTACAGAGCATCCTGCTGCTGGTACCACAAGCAAAATGGCGCTCTGTAGCACCGTGCACAACATGCGGAGCAAGCGTGGTGCTGCGCTGCCAGTCCCTATTACGCTGTCACCGGACTGCATGATGGGGGTGCAACCATGTGGACTCATAGCGCCCTGAGGGGCAAGGTCAACTGCAGGGTCAAGGGTCTGTCCGTGCAGTGCCAGACTACTGGGACGCCCTCGTGTAACGCACGGTAGGTTGCATGAGTGTGACGCCTGCATGGCCTACCATGCTGTGGTGCCATGGCACCCATGGTGCACCAAGGCACGAGCACCACAAGGGCAAACAGCGCACTAGCACCACAGGCACAGTGGTGGCCATGCCCTGCACCGCCTCCCTGCCACAGCAAGTCAGCAGCACCACGCGCTACGTCAGCGCCCGGGCATGTGCCGTGCGGTACTGATTGCGAACATCACAGTGCTGCGCCATAGCCTGAGCATACTTACCAACATTGCGCAAGGCACAACAGCTGATATTCAGCCAGCATATGCAATCAGCTCATTAGCCATTCCACAGCGCATCCACTGCATTAGCATCCACTTACAGTTGCGCCTGCCCTCATTTGCATGCGTTGCGCTATATAAATGCAACATTGGGCTGCAGAGGCCATAGTTAGGTATTGCAGTCCATTGTGGTGGGTTGCATGCTGTTGGGATGTGGGGACTGTGGTTTGTGATGGCTGAATGGGACTGCACAGTCCAAGGTAACACCTGTCATTCCCACAGGCGAGCATGACCAAACGTGAGGAAGAGGAGGAACAGGGACGGGGAGAAGGAGGAGGCCCAACTCACCAGGGCTGAATCAGATGCCTTGTTCGAGGCATATCTGGACATGGAACTGCTGCTTAGCAGACAGCGGGGAACACCACAGGCCCGTGCTGTGGCATGGGGGTGAAGTGGCGTGCTGTGAACCAGCATGGCAGCCACCACCGGTCTGTGCATGAGTGCAAGAAGGAGGTCGACACGGACAGGAGGCGATCAAAGACAAGGTGGCTGCCATCAGGGCTACATGTGATGCCACCGTGGGGCCAGCTGGATGTACCACGCCTGATGCCACAGGAGGAGTGGGTGGCCAGCAGCATGCAGTGTTGTGCTATCGATGGCATTCCTGGTGGTGGCTTCAGGCGGGTGGCAGCCCAACACTACATGGTAGGTCCTGTGCTGTCAGTGTGTGGGTGGTGGAGGGAATGCCACAGGGCAGGGCGGAGCCACTAACGCTAATGTGTTCCTTACAGCTCCTGAGCATCTACATGGGTCAGCGGTGGTGGGTGTGTCCACGAGGGTGATGCCTTGGACACAGAGGATCACCCATCCACCTCCACTGGTGTCTGAGGGATGAGTGCATACCTGCATGTCTGTCCGGACTGATGAGGGTGGTGTGGGTGTGGACGAGGCCTGCATGTGTCCCAGCGTGACAGTGCCCATGGTCTCCAGCATGCTGGGACACAGATTGGTGCTGGATCCAGCACCGATGATGATGGACCACACGTCCCGGACAGTGATACACGTGGGACACAGGATGGTCCCACAGCAGGCAACTGCACAGGCGTTGCCATGGGTGGTGCCGCCATGGCTGCCTGCGTAACAACACAGTCCCAGCCTGTGCCCTATGCCCCAGTGGGGCAGCACTGGTGTGCGCCCAGGGTGGTTGGGCTGTTGCGGCTGCTGCGGCAGTGTCAGTGGGCCCTGGCGCTCGCAGCTGGAGGGTCAGTGCCAGCAGTCGGCCAATGGCAACGGGGACTGTGTCGGGGCAGTGGCAGTGCACCATGTGTGGACATGGCCCAGAATGGCTCTGGTGTGCAGTGCCCAATGTCAATGGGTGCTGGCCAGCAAAGCCAGGAACACCCGAGGACAGCATGCGGACCGGGATGACCTCTTTGACGAGCATAGCTGTCTACTCCAGGCTTCAGTAGATCAGCAGATGCGCTCATGATGGCGGTGGATGCACTCAGTGCGGTTCTCGCCAGGCAGACAAGCGGTGCAGCAGGGACGATGGTCTGCTCCTGGCAGAGATGGCCCGGCAGCGGGTGGATGTGACCACTGCCATTGACAGGCAGACCAATACATTGACAACTGTCATGGCACATTGGGCACCCAGTTCAGTGCCCAGCTGCCTGAACATTGCGCGAGTGTCATGTCCACCCCCGTTCCCGAGCGCCGGCGACACCTGCTATGTCAACACCGGTTCGGTTGTGGGCATACCGGCACGCCTGGCACGGGCGCGGTTCGGTGGGCTGCAGACCCCGCGCAACCATGGTCATGTTCATGCAGCGTCACCCTTGGGGACCATCAGTGCCACCCCATGAGGCCAATGGTCAGCCTGGCATGGCTGGCAGGTCTCGGCGGGGCCACCCATGCATCTGTGGTGGCCGTGTTACTGTGCCATGTGACTGACTTGTCTCCCCGTAGCCACTGTCTGTCACTGACCTATGTGCAGTGTGGTGTGCATTGTGCAACGACGGGTGGGTACCTGGCCCAACACACACGGTCCCTGTGCACACCATCCTGGCTGCTGGCCACTGTGGCGTGTGCATGATGATGCCTGCATTGCACTGTCCGCCAGTGTACAATGGTGCCCAGCATCTGAGGCATGCACAGTGATGGCCACTGGGTATGGTTGTGTGTGGTCCTGTGTGGGGGTGGCTGTTGGGGTTGGCGTGCCGTTTACCCTTGTGAATGTCTTGTGGTGTGTGCTTGTGTGTGCACATGTCGTGGTTTTGGCCCTGCCCATCCCTGACACTGTGTGCGGTGCCCCACTCAGACCCATTCCCATACTACCGTCCACCCCTGGTGTCCTGCCCTGCCTGTCTGTGGGCTGTGCCCTTGCCCCTTGGTGGTTGCGCATGGCCCCGTGACCTACCTGCATTGTCCAAAGTGCTCTTCTGTAATGGTGTCCCAGTGCAGCTGTGACATCCAGATCAGGCGGGGGTCTCTTCGCCCAGGGGTGGCTGCCCATCACTAGCTGGACCAGCTTCCTCATCGCCCCATCGCTGTCCCCTCTTTGACCTCTACGGCTATCCCACAGTCGGTGGTCATGTTGTGCAGGATACAGCAGGCCAGGAATAGCCCGCAGGCCTTCGAGGGACTGTACTGTAGGGCACCGCCTGATGTGTCCAGGCACCGAACAGTGTCTTCAGCATCCTGAACACCCGCTCGATGACATTCCATGTTGTAGCACGTGGCTCATTATACCGTAGCTGAGATGGGGTCATGGGGCGCCAGTATGGTGTGAGCAGCCAGGGACGTAGTGGGTAACCACTGTCACCTGTGTGTAGAGGGTGGAAATTAGAATGGTGGTCTGCATCACAATGCCATGGGCCAACATGGCCAGTACCCATGGCACCTCTAACTATGCACCCCACATCTGCTCATGTCATCCTGCGTGATATGCATACTCACCTACTAGATGGCCAGTGGGAATGTCCCTACTCTCAAAACTGTGGCACAGTGCAGACTGGTGCCAGATGAAGGCATCGTGTGCTCCCCAGGGTGCATGGCACAGACATTGATAATGCGCCCCTGGCATCACACACCACCAGGTTTATGGGGCTGAGCCTTGTGGTTGATGTATGCGTACCTCCAGCCAGGTGGCATGTGGATGGCCACATGGGTGCAGTCAATAGCCCTGAGCATGCCAGGTAACAGTGCTACCCTGTGGAACTCCTGTATGTGCTGTGCACTCCGCCTGTGTGCTGGGGAAATGGATGTACTCTGCAGCATGTGGCAGCAGTGCGCTGAGGAATTGTGTAGTAGGCGTGACCGCCGACTGGGTTACACCTGTCGTGTCCCCTGTTGGTCTCTGAAGGTGCCCGTGGCGAGCAGGCAAATGACGGCTGTCACCTTCGTCTCCACTGACAGAGCATGGCTCTGTCATGTAGGTGCCTGCATCTCATCACTGCACAGCTCACAGAGCTGCCTCAGTATCATCCAGTTCAGGCGGTACTGGCCCACAATCTCTGTGTCAGAGTACTGTTCAAAGATGGTGCGGGCTCGGTACGCCTGTTCTGGGTGTACCACCCGATGGCCCTTCCACGCCACGCCTACCTTTTGCCTGCCTCCACCCCCTCATTACCGCCTCCATCTGGAAGGTGGCGCTGACCATGTGCCTGGCTGGTGTCCCCCAGGTGGCTGTTGTCCTGTTCCTCCGCTGTCCATTCCTGATACTCCCCTGCACTGGGTACACTCGCTTTTGCCTGTGGCTGTCCTGCCTCCTGCCACTGCCTTCAGTCCACTGTGGCACTCCACGCCCTTTGCTGAACAGTGGCATGGGCACACCCACTCCTACCCTGTCTCTGGCACTGTTCTGGTGGGCCCTGTCCTGCTCCTGCCCAGTCCTGCATACTGCTTCCTTCTATTTCTCCCTGGCTCTCTGTCACCACACTCCTACCTGTGGCTTCCTTTTGTGTTCTTTCTCCCTCTCTTGCTCCCTTTTATTTTGGCTCATTTCCACTGTCATGCAACTTCTGCTTGCTCCGCTATTGTGCATGGTGCATGCTGTTGAATATTGCACTGCACATGTTATTCATGGTTCTTCCCCTATGGTTGCACATGTATTCATTACTGTTGTAGCTCTGGCACATTGCTTATTGCACTGCGCAGCTGTCTCCCACTGAATATCGCACAATAGCGCATTTCCGTACTTGTGCTGGTGAATCCCTGTTGCGCATGGCACATCCATTCTGAATATCTGGGGCCAGAAGGTAATTGTAAATGGAGTCCACTCTGAAGAAAGAGGGGTTACTAGTGGGTACCGCAGGGTTCAGTACTGGGTCCAGTCCTTTTAATGTCTTTATAAGTGACATTGCATAGAGACTGGAAGAAAAGTATGCCTCATTGCAGATGACACAAAGATCTGCAACAGGATTGATACACAAGGAGGTGTGGAAAGGAAAAGAAGGGACTTGGCAAGGTTGGAGGAATGGTCAAAAGTATGGCAGCTGGGATTCAGTGCAAAGAAGTGCAAAATAATGCACCTGGGAAACAAAACCCAGGGAAGATTACACAATGGGGAGGGAGGTGGTAACAACAATAAAAATGGAAAGGACCTGGGGTAATCATATTAGATGACCTTAATGTTAGCAAGCAATGTGAGAAGGCAGTAGGAGGGCTGGGGGATACTGGGATGTATAGGGAGAGGCACCACCAGCAGAAAACAGGAAGTTGTTATCCCTCTGTACAGACAGTTGGTGAGACCCCATCTGAGTACTGTGTCCAGTTCTGGAGACCCCATCTCCACAAGGATATAGACAGGATAGAGGCAGTCCAGAGGAGGGCAAATAAAATGGTGCAGGGTCTGCAAGAAAAAGCCATATGAGGAGAGACTAAGGAGGTATGTATACCCTTGAGGAAAGGAGGGAGGGGAGACATGATAGAAACTTTTAAGTACCTCAGTGGAATTAACAAAGTCAAAGGGTAGCATCTTTTAGAAAAGAGATGTGCAAGAACAAAGGACACAATTTAAAGATGGGGGTGGTTCAGGGCAATGTGAGGAAGTATTTTTCACAGAGAGGGTGGCTGATGTATGGAACAGCCTTTCTGAGGAGGTTGTGGGGTCTAAAACTGTGAGAGAATTCAAGAATGCATGGGATGGACATAAGGCAATTTTGTGGTCAGTAGGAAGAAATAGGCTGTTGGTTAACTAGGATCTGCAGCTTATCCTGTAGGTAGGGAATGGGCAGACTAGGTGAAGCGGTCCTTATCTGCCATCAAAGTCTATGTTTCTATGTAAGCAAAAAAGCAGTAAGGAGTGCAAAGGCACAAACTGAAGACAGAATAGGCCAGGAGGTAAAGAAAGGGACAAAAAATATTTTTAGGTATGCAAGTGAAAAGAGCAAGACCAGTGGTGGGATTGTAAGGTTAAAATGAGAAGGGAGGGACTGTGCAGAGGGGGCCAGGAAAGGCAGACTCTTAAACACATGCTGTTGTTCAGTGTTCTTAGAGCAAGGAGAAGGGAAGGGGTCACAAAAAGTAACAGACGCTAGGAGGAGGTGGTAGATGCCAATCCTTTTTGGAGGCAAGAGTCCTGAAGGGACTCACTAATCTGAAGGTGGACAAAGCAATGAGGCCAGATGGGGTGCATCCAAGGGTATTGAGGGCACAGAGAAATACTGGCTGTACCCTGACAGCTCCATTTAACAGCTCACTTGAAACAGGAGTGGTTCTGGAGGATTGGAGGAGGCGGATGTAGTCCCACTACAAAAGTGGTAACAGAGGAAGCTGGCAATTATAGGCCAGTCAACCTGATGTCAGTGCTGAGAAAGTTACTGAAATCACTGCTGAATTAAAGGATTGTGGAATATTTATTTATTTAAAATTTGGTAACCTGGAAAAGCACACTGGGCCAAGGCTTGTTTCCAGCTGCAACCCGGGACAAGGGAGACATATACAACAAAGGGATAACAACAAACTGATATGGCATAATACAGGAACCACAAAAATGAAATATATAGTATAATACAGAAGAGCAACATTTTTCATATAGAATATAGTACAAAACTATAGGAAAATTGACATTATATGATAGAAAATTACAGAGTATTATACATGGTTTACAAATTAAATAAAGGCAATGGAAAAGAAGGAGAAGCCCATAGCATGATTGTGGATAAGGGCATTGGACAGCTACAAAATGTGACTAGGGTTCCCTGAGTAGGCGTTTAAGTGGAGGAAAGGAGGGAGTGAGGTGGGTTAAAGTGGAGAGGTTATTCCAGAGGGAGGGAATCTATAAGAGAATGCTAATTCCCAGCAGAGGTACGTGACTGCGGAGGGCAATGATGGAGGCAATTCATTCATGAATTGTAGGGGAGAGGTAGTAGGAGTCAGGAGAGAGGAGGAGGTAGGAAGGAAGAGATCCAAACCAATATTTGGAGATGAAGGTGGAGCAGTGGGACACGCGTCGCTGCGATAGGGGTTGGAGGGATAGGGAGGAGTAGAGGTCACAGTGATGAGTCAGAGGGAGGAGTTAGTGGTAAACGGTCAAAGAATGCATTGAAGAGGACATCCAGTTTGGCGAGGGAGGTGGCAGGGACAGTGCTGAAGACTACATCAGCATAGTCAAAGGCAGGAGGATCCATTTGAGAGCAGGTCAGGTAGGACCGGGATGGAAAGATTACCCTTGTATTGGTAGAGTAGACCAAGTTTGGGGTGCAGTTTGGAGTGGAGGGCCTTAAAGTGCAAGGAGAAGTCAAGTGAGGGGTCTAGCCACACACCTAGGTATTTGTAGGCCAGGATATTGTTGAGAGGAGTGTTGAAACATAGAAACATAGAATTTGATGGCAGATAAGGACCGCTGGCCCACCTAGTCTGCCTATTTCCCTACCTAATGGATAAGCTGCAGATCCTAGTTAACTAACAGCCTACTTCCTCCTACCCCCACTAGAATTGCCTTATGCCTGTCCCATGCATTCTTGAATTCCCCACTGTTTTGACTCTACAACCTCCTCAGGAAGGCTGTTTCATGCATCTACAACCCTCTCTGTGAAGAAATACTTCCTCACATTACCTCTAAGCCGTCCCCTCTATCTTCAATTGTGCCCCTTGTTCTTGCACATCTCTTTTTCTGAAAGATGCTACCCTCTTGGACTTTGTTGATTCCCTTGAGGTATTTGAAAGTTTCTATCATGCCCCCTCCTTTCCTCAAGGCTATACATCTTAAGCTCTTTCAGTCTCTCTTCATATGTCTTCTGGTGCAGACCTTACACCATTCTGGTTGCCCTCCTCTGGACAGCCTCCACCCTGTCTATGTCTTTGCAGAGATGGGGTCCAGAACTGTACACAGTACTCCAGAAGGGGTCTTACCAACTGTCTGTACAGAGGGCCAACAACTTCCTGTTTTCTACTGGTGATGCCTCTCCCTATACTTCTCAGTATCCCCCAGCCCTCCTTACTGCCTTCTCACATTGCTGGCCCACCTTTAGGTTGTCTGATATGACTACCCCAGGTCCCTTTCTATTTTTGTTGTTGTCAGTATCTCACCCCCATTGTGTACTCTTCCCTGGGTTTTGTTTCCCAGGTGCATTACTTGCACTTCTTTTCATTGAATCTAAGTTGCAATGCAGTTGACCATTCCTCCAACCTTGCCAAGTCCCTTTTCATCCTTTCCACGCCATCTTGTGTATCAACCCTGTTGCAGATCTTTGTGTCATCTGCAAAGAGACATACTTTCCATTCCAGTCCCTCTGCAATGTCACTTATAAAGACATTAAAACTACCAGCCCCAGTACTGAACCCTGTGGTACCTCACTAGTAACCCTCCTTTCTTTACTGTGGACTCCATTTACTATTACCCGCCATATCCTGTTGTCCAGCCAGTGTTTTACCAGGCTACCACCCTGGGACCCCTCCCAGGCTGGCTAATTTGTTTATTAATCGTTCCATGCGGGACTGTGTCAAATGCCTTGCTAAAGTCTAGGTAGGGCATGTCCACAGCCCCTCCCTGGTCTACTACTTTGATCACCCGTCAAAGAAATCAATTACATTTGTCTGATATGACCTTCCTGCTGTGAATCCATGCTGCCTGTGGTCCTGTGCCCCACTGGCCTCTAGGGACTCAACAATTCTTTCCTTCAGAAGTGATTCCATCATTTTCTCTACCACTGAGGTCAAACTGACAGGTCTATAGTTTCCTGCCTCTGTCTTGCTCCCACTTTTGTGAAGGGAATCACATCTACCCTTCTCCAGTCCTCAGATACCACACCATCCTCCCATGATTTATTAAAAAGGTAGTCGGTGGTGTTACTAGTTCTTCCTTAGTTCTTTTAGAATTCTGGGGAATCCCATCAGGCCACATTGCTTTATCCACCTTCAGTTTTAAGAGTTCTTTCAGATCCCTTTCTTCTGTGAAAGGACTAATATCAGCCCCCATATCCAGAGTGCTTCTATTGACTGGATTAGGTATCTCCCCTGTTTTTCCATTGTGAATACTGAGCAGAAGTATTTGTTCAGTATCCCTGCTTTTTCACTGTCGCTGTCTGCCAACCACCTTCCTCTTTATTCAGCCTCAGTATCCCTGCCTTAGTCTTTCTTTGTTCCCTAATGTACCTATAAAAGATTTTATCCCCCTTCTTAACTGAGTTGGCTAACTTTTCCTTGGTTTGGGCCTTTGCTATTCTGACTGCCTTCCCACTTCCTTCTGCTTTAACTGGTACAGTTATCTGTCCTGCTTCTTCTGTGTTTCCTTGTACTTCCTGAATGCTATCTCTTTCTCCCTTACCTTCCCACCACTTCTTTTGAGAACCATAGTGTTTTTCTTTCTTTTGATTTGTTTATTTGCTTCACACAAAGGCTTATTGCCTCTGTGATAGCAGTTTTGATGTTTCCCATGTTTCTCCACCTTCTTGCCTGCTTGCTAGTGCTTTTCTGAGGCACTCTCCTATTTTGACAAAATACAGCTCTTCTGAGTCAGTACCCTCACTTTCGTGTGGCTTGATTCTACAGCTAAGTTTATAGTTGGGGTGGGAAGACATGAAGGCGGGGAAGCCTGGCGAGTTTTTGCTTGGTGCCAAAAGTCATGGAGATGGTCTTTTGGTGTTTATTTTTAGGCAGCTGTCATTGAACCAGTTTGATACAGTGGTAAAGTCATATTGGAGTAGGGTTTGCATGGCTGGGGCAGAGGGACGGATAGGAATAGGACGGTGTCATCCATGTACATGTGAATTTTGGCATGGATGCATACAGAAGGGAGGTGGTTAATAAACAGGAAAAAGAGGACAAGTCCAAGGATCAAGCCCTGTGGGAACCCAGCAAGAATGGGAGGGAAGAAGAAAGGATGTTACTGATTTTAACTGACTGGGACCAGCCAGCTAAATAGGAGCTAAACCAGGAAACAGAAGATGGGGAAAGGCCAGTGATGCTTAGCTTGCTTAGAAGGAGGGGTAGGAGACAGAATCGAAGGCCTTAGTCAGGTCAATGAAAATAGCCAAGGTGATCTGCCTTTGAACCACTGCAGAGTGAATGGTGTCTGTAAAGTGAAGAAGGGAGGAGGTGGTAGAGTGGAGTTTCTAAAGTCTGATTGGACTGAGGAGAGAGTGTTGGAAGCAGCGGAAGTAATTTAGCCTTGTAAGATAAGTGATTCTTAAACCTGGGCAAGTGAGGAAGACAAGAACTAGGGTGGTAGTTGCCAGGGACTGGTGGGGTTGCCCCTTTATGAAGGGTATGACCATAGCTGACTTCCAGACTGATGGGATGGATGAAGAGGAAAGAGATAAGTTGAGGATGTAAGTTAGAGGGGTCAGAATAGAGGGTACAGAGATTTTGAGAAGTCTAAGGTGTAAGCTGTCAGGACTGGATTTAGAGGAGTTTAGGGAGCTGAGAGTTCTAAGGACTTAAGCTGGGGATAGAGGACAGTCAAAACCCAAAGGTCCATGTGGGAGAAGGGGAGGGCAGAAGGAGGGGGTTCATGTGGGAGGGCACAGGTGGTAAAGAACTTATTTAGGGCATTGGTGAGAGGTAGGGTCAGAATCAAGGGATTTTGCCACGAAGGGGTGGGTGGGTGGGGTTCTGAGGAGTGGTGCTGGATTGAAAAGAGCTCATGCCAGAAAGAGGACAGACAGTTGTTTAAGGTGTGAAGCCAGTTTTGAAATAATTAGATTTAGCCTGGTGAATATGCTTGGTACAGCTGTTTCATAGGGATAGGTAATTTGCAGGTCAGCTGGGTCACTTGAGGTTTGAAGCGTCACTCTGGCAGGTCACAGGTTTCAGATTCAGATAGGATTTCTAAGAGATCCAGGGATTGTAATGGCATTTGACCCTGAAAGATTTCAGGGGGCATGGACATCCCATACTTTAAGACAGGTAGAAGTGAAGTGGGTGAGGGCTGCATCTACAGAGGGGTGGAGAGGACAGGATACCAATCAGCCTTGGCCAGATCTAGGAGAACTTTATTTGAGTCAAGCATTTTAAGGGTGGTACGTATATATTTAGGGGGGTTTGGAGGAGGACGCATCTTTCTGACACAAAAGGTAGGGCAGTGATGACTGAGTGCATCGGGAAGTACACCAGCAGAGCTGATGTGATGGGGTGGGATTATAGAACCCAGTCAAGCAGGGTATGGGACTGGGAGCAATGGTTAAGGCAAGTTGGCTCAGTTATCAACTGGGTGAGGTTTAGTGCATCAATCTGAAGCATGCATTTTGTGATGGGGAGAGCCAGTCTAGATTGATGTCACCAAGGAGGATCAGTTCACCTATGGATGCATGGGAGGTAGTAGAGGTAATGCAGGACACAAGGGAAGAGGGAGGAGTTTGGGGAAGCATACAGTACTCCAACAAAAGTGGAGTGGAGGATGGAAACATGAGCTTAGCCAGTAAGAAGTTTGTGGGATTGTAGAATAGCTTCATGGTGGGAGACAGTGCATGAAATGGAGTTGTGGGTGTAAATTTCAACCCGTCTCCCAATTTACCATAGTCTTGCCTGGGAGGCTGTAGTCAGGAGGACAAGCTGATTATCTGGGATACATGAGGATTGCCACGGTTCTATGATGCACAGAATGTCAGGGGAGTGCTGAGTGACCAAGACTTTTACATCATCCAGATTGAGGAAGAGGCTATGTTCATTTATGTGAAAAAGCTCAAACTCTTGTGGAGGTCAGCAAGGGCTGAGGGATTGAGGGCCAGGGCTGAGCTCACATCACCAGCTAGGAGTAGGAGAAAGACTAGAAGGTGATGGTAGAGTGAAAGTCTTTGTCTTTAGTCAATAAATACTGAGAGGGGGCTGTTTGGAGGAGGCAGGACACTGGAGATGAAGGCTTCAAGCTTAATGAGAGAGCTGTTCAGTAGCCCTGGGTGAGTTATCAGTGTATAGGAGTTGGGGTGGGGAGAAACAAAGGTAGTAGGTTGGCCACACAGGAGGCAGGATGTGGTAAGGATGGTGCTAGGACATGGTAGGGTAGGGACAGGAGGGAAACTGGAATCAGGAAAGGAGAGCTAAGAGGGGTGCAGGAAGAATTCAGGGGAAGCCATGGAAGAAACAAGGAGAGTAAAGGTGTAGCAGTAGTTGGTGTCCTCTAGTGGCCATGCCACCTTTGGCATCTTGTAAATAAGGAGCAGCAGTGGCCACTTGTGGCTGATCAGTATAGGTTGCAGGTGAGGATCTAGGGAGATAGTGCAAGATGGGGAGGACAGGCTAAGGAACAAGGAGAACTCACTAGCAGGAGATGCTAACAGGCTGGATTGCCTAGTGGATATGGCTGTCTGGATTCTGGGTGGGCAGGGCAGCACAGGCAGGGGTTCAAGACCCATGGAGGAGGAAACCTGGAAGGGGAGGGCTACTAAAGAAGATGGTAGTGCAGGGGATGGTGGAGAGAGAGAGAGATGAGGAAGTTGAGGCATAGGGATGAGGCACAGCAACTTCTATTTAGGAGTGAGAGGAAAGCAGAGGCAAGCTTGCAGCCTCTGGAGTCTAGGTAGTATAATCTGCCAAGGGAGTTTGGGGAGATTGAAACTAGTGGGCAGGGTGTCATGTGACCAGTCACATGACAAACAGGCACACACATAGGAAAGCCAACCCAGGTGGGAGGACAGCCTCCGTGTGCGTGTGGCAGGTTCCACACAGCCCACAAGCCTGAAAACCTGCCGACCAATATACCTGCTGCCAAAGTGCAGGCCAGGAGCTCCAGGGATGTTGCTTGCTTGGGGAAGGGTGTGTGCAATGCAACCCTGCTCCTCACAGTGCTCCAGTAGCCTGAGGAGGAATGAGATGGCAAGCACAGTAAGTACCTGGGGTTTGTGACACAGAGTTAGTGAACAAAGGACAGGCTAGGTCAGAGGCAGGAATCCAAGTACAGAGTGGAGGAGGGGGACTAGATGGACCAGTGAGAACAGGGGAAACAAGAAAGAAATACTTAAATGAAATGGCTTATACCACAGTGCTAAACAATCTTAAAGTTCCCCAAATTATTTGTTCCTACAAGCACAGTTACAAAGGCCATCTTAAAGACCCCCGACCCTATAGTGAACACAGCAGTCCTAACAAACATTACTAAGCACTGTAGACTATCAGTAGAGTCCCTCTGAGTTAAATTCATTTTCCACACAGCCCCACAAGCCTGAAAACCTGCTGACCAATATACCTGCTGCCGAAGTGCAGGCCAGGGGCTCCAGGGATTTTGCTTGTTGGGGAGGAGGGCTGCACGACCCCACTCCCAATGATGTTCCCAGTAGCCTGCTACTGAAGTGCAGGCCAGGGGCTCCTGGGATGTCCTGCAAGGGGAGAGGGGTGATGAGGCACCCCTGCTCCCGATGGTGCATATCTTGAATACAATGGGTAACATTACCTGAGGCAGCATGGTTTCATAGGGAAGGTCGTGTCAAATGAAGCTGATAGACTTCTTGACTGGGTGACAAAGGATTTAGATCAGGGTTGGAGCGGTGGATGTGACCTACCTTAGGTTATTTAGGTTACTTAGGTACAGTAGGACAAAGGAGGCCAATGGCCCATCATGATTGTCCCCTGTGGATGTGGGCAATTATTTATTCAGAGGAACTGTCGAGAGCCATCTGTCCAACCTATCCATACCTAGATTTCAGTAAGGCTTTTGACACCGTTCTGCATAAGAGACTAGTAAACAAGCTGGGTAGCCTAGGTGTGGGTTCAAAGATGGTAAACTGGGTAAGAAATTGGTTAGGGATAGCGACAGAGGGTAGTAGTAAATGGAGTTCACTCTGAGGAAGGGAGACTGTCCAGTGGAGTGCTCATGGATCAGTGCTGGTACTGATCCTCTTTAATCTTTATAAGTGGCATTGCTGAGGAACTGGAAAGAAGAGCTGCCTCTTTGTGGAAGACGCCAACATCTGCAACAGGGTGGATTCTTTGGGGGCTGGAAAGGATGAGCAGAGACCAGAAAACTAGAGGAGTTGTCAAGAGTATGGCAGCTGGGTTTCAATGAGAAAAAGTGCAAAATAATGTGCTTTGGGCACGGAACCCAGAGGTGGAGTACAAAATTGGTGGCGTGGTATTGGCGACCACCAGGCAGGAAAGAGACCTGGGGATAATCAGATTGGATGACCTAAAGGTGGCCAGGCAGTACAACAAGGCAGTAAGGAGGGCTATTGGGATGCTAGCATGCATAGGGAGGGGTATCACCAGTAGAAAGAGGGAGGTGGTGTTGCTTCTGTATAGATTGCTGGTAAGACCCAATCTAGAGTACTATGACCAGTTCTGGGAATCACATCTCGGAAGGACACCAACAGAGTGGGGGCGGACCAGAGCATAGCAACTAAAATGGTGCAGGATCTGCATTGAAAGCTCTATGAGGAGAGAATAATGGATCTCAATAGTACACCCTGGAACAGAGGAGGTAGAGAGGTGATATGATAGAGACCTTTAAATATCTTAGGGGTAAATAAGGTACAGGAGGAAGTATTTTTCAGATGGAAAGGTGAGAGAAAGGAGAGACATGATAGAAACATTCAAATACCTCAAAGGTATCAATAAGGTACAGGAGTGTGCATATTGTACAAAAGAGATGCTCAAGAACAAGGGAGGATGGAGAAATATTTCTTCATGGAAAGGGTGGTGGACATCTGGAATACCTTCCAGTAGAGGTGGTGGGTACAAATATGATAACAGGTTTCAAACATGCAGGGATAAGCACAGGAGACCTTAATAAAGGGGCTGTGGCAGGGTAAGGGTCTATGGTAGCACAGTAGGTAGGGAATTCAGGACAGACTAGGTGGGACAAGAGGTCCTTTTCTGCTGAGAGCTTCTATGTTTCTGTGCTCAAGAACAAGGGACATGCTATGAAGCTGGAGGGAGTAGATTCAGGTAAGATGTGAGAAGCACTTCTTCACAGAAGAGTGGTGGATTCCTGGAACAGCATTCCAGCAGAGGTGGTGGAGGTGAAAACTGTTGGGATTCAAGAATGCATGGGATCAGCATAAGGGAATCATAGTGGAAAAGAAGGGAGGTGGGAAAAAGAGCTGTAGATTGGTTATGGTCTGTTGTAATAGTGTAGGTAGGGAGAAATGGACAGAGTGGATTGGCAGCGGTCCTTATCTGCCATCAATTCTGTTTTTGCTAGGAGAATTTGCACCAGGACAAGACAGCATGCAATGAAGCTGGAAAGGGGAAAATTAGGAGGGATGTGAGGAAGTACGTGTTCATTGAAAGAGTGATGAATGCCTGAAACGGTCTTGTAGGAGGTGGTGGGAGCATAAGCATTGATCAGCTTCAAGCATGCATGGGATAAGCACAAAGGAATCTTAGTAGCAAACCAGAGTAGGGAGTAGCTGGAGATCAGATAGGATCTATGGTGACAGTATAGGCAGGAACAAATTAGTCAGATTGGGTGGGCCAAACAGTCATTATCTACCGACAAATTCTTCGTAGACATATACTGAAAAATCACCATTCTGAGTCAAACTGCACTTCCTTTCTGCTACAGACAAGCAGCAGGCTCACAATACTACATAAACAGCCATTTTGGAATTACAGTGTAAATTGCAATTTGTATGTTTTGATACATGACAAACAGAAATGCTGTGGTGATGACGATACTGGCCTAAATATATACTGGCATGTGCAGTACTACTAAGTCACTTAATCTGATTTTCATTTCCTTTTACTACTATAATTTTAAGTAAATGTATATTCCAGTTCAATTGCAGATCTGTAATGCATTTACTAACTAATCATGGCAAAAAGTTTCTTGAGTTTTATTTCCAGGACCAGAGAGTGCTGCCACTATTACAATAGGTGTATAGTATATGGTTAGGGGTTAATGTGTATGGCGATCCATACACTTAAAAACTCAGCTGTACAACAGTAGTGACATAGCTACTGTGTTATAACTTTTGTTGTACCACAGTAGCTAAGTCACATAGCCAAACACACCAGCGCAGTCAAATGGCCGACCAAACATCAAAGACAATGCATTTACTCATTGAATGGCGGGTTGAGTAACTAAGGACTCTGTATGAAGGGCCATACACTATATAAAATAACATAGTCAATCATATCAACACGATCATGTTTCCATTTCATGGATTGTGATAATCAAGGACCTCTCGAGTTTCGCTCTTAAAGTACCAATGATGTCATCATAGAAACAGAGAAAATGTCAGCAGAAAACGTCCATTGGTCCATCCTGCCTGCCCTAGTATACCCTATCCTACCCAGGGAGCTATTGTCTAGATGGGAGGTTTTGCCATTGCATCACCACCTTACTCCCTGCCCTACTGCTATCCCCAAGTAACTATTAAAGGAGAACAGTCAGTGTGGTCCCAATTTGCACTTAGTGTGTGTCATCGAGGCACAGGTCAGGAAGCATAGGATGACCAGGAGCAGGTATAAAATTTGCAAGTAGCGTTTATTTTTTCAATAACAGTAAAATAAAAATAAAAATTTCAGTATAACTATTTACAAAGGCAGTACAAACACAGAAAACAAAGTCCTTCATCTGAGGAGATCTCTAATTTCAAGTTTCAGTTTTGCTGTCAGTCTCCTCTCTCTCCTCAAACTATTGCTGCCCTTTTTATAAGTCTTTGTCTGAGAACTTAAGTAGACATCATGTTTTTGCAGAAAATGTTCTTGTTAGTTTCCTTTCTTGTAAGTGGAACAAAACAGTACATGGTTTCCCAGAACTGACCTGTTGACAGCTTCTGCAAAAGAGCTAGTGTTGCATTCCAGGTTAGCCCCTAAGTTTCAAATAGCATTTTGCAATCATTTCAACAATGTAACTATATAAATTTTCAAACCAAGGGATCCCAGTTTCACATAAAGATTTCACACATATTTTATAACTTCAAGAGCCAGATATTCAAAAGTTTGCACTGGCACAACCCTGTTGTGCTGGAATAGCTCTGGATTTGTGCCAGGCTGCAATATTCAAAAGCCCTATTAGTGCGGTGCTGTGTGATAGTGCCGACGCTAAAAGTTAATGTATTCAGGGGTGGGAGTTAGGGGAGTGGCAATGAATGCCCGCACACTGGCACATTCAAAATATTAGCACCATGCTACAGTGTTGTTGCATGACCTGTAGCACGGCGCACAATACCGCCACTGAAAACAGCAGCAACACAAGATGCATGGAGCACTGAGGGAGGCAACCAGAGGTCAAGTGCCCCCAATGCTTGATGTCCCATGTGCAATCTAAAACCATAATCCCCATGCATTCCTTCAGTTCCGCCCTCCCAGCAACCCGACAATCCCGCTGGTAGACCCTTACAATTATAACCACTAGGTAGTGGTTCAGTGATCCTTCCGCACCCTGGTAACCCCACTGGTATTCCTGTAGCAGTAAAACCACTAATTAGTGGTTCAGTGGTCCCCTCATGGTAACCTGAACTCCCCATTGACATCATGTCATATCAGGCCCTGTCACCCTCTCATTGGTAGCCAAGTACCCCCACCCACCCTAGCAATCCGTTCCACCACTGCCCCCATGCTGGGACTGAGCCAGCACCAGCACAACTCTCCACACACCTCGCGGCTGGTGCCAAATGAACTGTCCCTGAGTGCCAGACAGATGAGTGTACATGCATACCCCACACTTGCCACTGTGAGACACTGGGAGGCTCACTCCCAGTGTCCAGAAATGATTGTATGTTCATCTTGCCATATCTGGGTGCCCAATCCCCATGTTGGCAGTTGTAATCACCCCCCTCTGTCATCCGCTACTGTGGTACACTGGGAGCCCACTCTCAGTGTACCTACACATGTAGTTCCCTTGCCAACATTGGGTGCCCAATCCCGTTTTGGCCCTCCCTGGACAGTGTGGGACACTGGGTAGCCACTCCCAGTGTCCTGCTGATATATATTTCCTGTAAAACAAAGAAACCATCCCTCGACGTGTTTTTGTTGTTAATTCCAGAAATTAAGAAAACAGTCCCTCGTCGTCTACCCTCCCTCCCCATCTCCACCTCCTCTGTGCACCCACCTCCCAGCACCCCTACCCCTACTTACCTCCAGAGGTCGTGCTGTCATCCTTGCTGGACCAGGACACGTCTGCACACTGCAAAGCCAAATCGTGAACTGAGAAACCTAGGTAAATGCTGTATAATGGCTGTAAATGGGGTTTTCAACTATTGTTGATATCGCAGCCATTTTGTGACATTTATCACCAATTTCAACATGGGCTTTTGGAACCCTCCCTCATGGACGGTGTCACTGTCATCTCGTTAATCAAACCTGTAAGGTAATTTAATCATCGCTGCACAGAATCACCTTTCTGGACTGGTTAATGAAATGACAGTGCCAGTGTTCATGAGGAGGTCCCAAAAGCCCATGTTGAAAATCTGGTGAAACAATTCAAATAATGACCGTACATGAAAGCGTGTACGTAATACCCTCACAAGACACCGTAGGCTTTGCCAATGTTTACTATTTTAACTCCAGATTTTCAACATTGCCATTCTTCAGATCTCCTCATGAACAGTATAGCTGTCTTTTCATATCCTGCCTAAAACATGTTCTTCCACCTGTGGCACAGAATGGCGGGGTCACTTTGCAAAATCAACTTTCGGGACAGATTAACAAAATGACAGTGCCAGTGTTCATGAGGTGGGAGTCCCCAAAGGCCATGTTGAAAATTTGGTGGAAAATTCCTAAACATGACCAAGTTACATGTGTCCATTGAATGTATTCTATGCATCGTGCATAACCATGGGGATTGGAGTGCAGGGTCCAAAGGACCCTGCACCCACAGTAAAATAAGGATACTGTTATACTATCTCAAACAGAAGGAAATTCATTGCATAAAACTCTGTTAATGCATCAGTTATGGTTGATAGTACAGTGACAAAAAGTCTGGAAAGTCCGGTGTTAGGGTTACCAACCCTACCACCCCCACCCCAACCTCCACATATCGAACAGACATTGGCATGTGCCTTGGGGTCATTGGGCCTCACTCTTACCCCATTCTCCTATACTGTACCATCTCAGCTTGTTTACACATGGAATGGGGTGAGAGTTAGGCTCACGACCCAAGGCACACTTCTAATATCTGTTGTTGTGTGAAGGTGGTGATGGGGTGGTAGGGTTGGTAAATCATAACACCGAATTCCAGACTTTTGTCGCTGTACTATCAACCCTAACTGATTCATCAATGGAGGTTTTTGCAATGGATATATATAGATAGATTTATATATATATATATATATATAGGGAACATTCATCCCACAACAGGTATGGAGGATTGGGGTGGGGTGGAGAATTGAGCTCATGTTTCCCTGGATGCTCCAGTGGATACTGTTCTCTGCAGGGTACAGTAGGCCGATACATCTGGGCTGTCCCTGTTTATGCGGGCTATCCCTCATGGTACCCCTCATGATAGCTCTGTGCCACATTTGCCCTCATAGTATAGGTACTGCTTACACAGTGTCTGTGCTGTACATTCACACATTACAGCATATATTTCTAGTGTGCTATGCTTCTGACACAGGACTATACAGGTACACACTGCCTGCCACTGTGTTCTGAGCTTCTATCCCCATGGTTGCATAAGTGTCCCTCCCTCACTGTCCCTCATGCAGAGCATCTGTTCCCCTATGGCAGCGCTGAATGGCTGTGGGTTTTGCACTGAGTAGGCCTGCTGACACCCATTGCCTGTAGCTGCCTAGCTGTTCTCAGGTCTGGCATACACAGGTAGAGCTGTGTGCACACTAAGCCTGCAGCTTCCAACCTGTACTTCTAGGCTGACCTACAGGTGGAGCTGTGAGCAGATCCAGCTGGCTCCTGTACTCCTAGGCTGACCTACAGGTGGAGCTGTGGGCACCATCCAGCATGTGGCTTTTGACCTGTAGTTCCAGTCTGACCTACAGGTGGAGCTGTGTGCACGTGGAATAGCACTGGGCAATCTTCATGCTAATGTATGCTAAGCAGGCCTCAATGAGATGCTAATGTGGCTGTTTGCCCATGGAAAGCCTGAGTAGGCTCATTTGCATAGGGCTTTGAATATAGCAAACCTTTGTCCTGGGCTCATGTGTTTGCACTGGGCTAATGTGTTAGCACTGCGTAATCGAGTTAGCTCAGGCAAACCTCTCAAAAGCATAGCACAGTTCTGCAGTGTGTGGCATGCATTGTTATTTGCAGTTGATCTGAAACACCTCTTTGTAATCACACACAATGTCTTCCACCTGCAACTCTGCCTTGTACCTCCTCTGTGTCCACTGAGCAGCTGCTGCAATTTATACTTCCCTGTTGCTATTTTCAGAGCTGTCTTAATTTCTAGGCTAATTTAGCACTGCATTCCCAGCCCAGTTTGCCTGGCATCCTTTGCACGCTGTATTCAGCAGGTTTAGCACCGGGCTATTCCATTTGATTATAGCGGGCTATTGGTTCTGGGCTAATTTAGCACACTGTACAGTGCTAATTTAGCACTGGGGCAAAGTTTTGAATATCTGGTCCCAGATATGCAACGGGAAAGAAAAGATATGAACAGCAAGTAAAGGCAGAAGATAGCCGGGGAGTAGCGAGACCATTGGAGTGGTCAGTTCCTAGGTCTCACAAGACAATTTGACTGTGCAGTCAGATAGACAAGAGACAGAACAGAAGAGGATAGAACAGATCCTTATATTTAACTCTTTCTACATAACAAATGGGACAGGGCTTATTCAACCCTGTCACATACTTCATTTAAGTAGCCTCTTTTAGAAGAAACAGGTTTCAAAACTTGCTTTAAATTCGCCATTAACTTTAGCTTTTAATTTTACAGTTCTCAGCATATGCAATATCCCTTTCTACATAACAACCAGTGCAGCAAACAGTGAAGTTTAAACCCACATTTTTTCAGCCTCGAATTTTCAATTCCTGATCCACATCTTGACAGAAAATCAGCATTGACATTCTCTTTCCAGATCTGTGTATCACCTTGAATTTAAATGGCTGTAGGCCAAGTACCACCTTGTGATTCTGGAATTTTTATCCTTCATTTGGTTAAGCCAGCAGAGAGGATTATGATCAGTTAGAAGTACAAAGTCAGCTCCTAGAAAAGAAAACTTAAGGGACTCCATGGCCCACTTTGCTGCAAGGCATTCATTTTCAGTGGTAGAGTACCTTTTGTCTCTGTGCAACTTCCTACTGATATATAGAACAGGATGTTCCTTCCCATGTATATTCTGACTCAGAACTGCACCTAGGCCTACCGGATGCATCTATCTATAACAAAACTATTGCTCAAAGTCTGAACTTCATAAAACAGGGGCTGAACATAATGCAGCCTTGATGGCCAAAAGCTTCATCACACTTTGGAGACCACTTCACATTATTCAGGAACTGTTTCTTCATGAGTTCATTTAGGGAATAGCAATCTGGGCAAAGTTGAAGCAAATCTCTGATAGTAACCAGCCAGCCCTAAAATGATGGTTCCTTGTCATACGGTGATCGCCATTACGAGTGTACATCATCAAAATAAAAACAGTGATGTAAACTCCCAGCAAGAACGGGCAAAACCGTAAGCAGTATTTATGTGGGGGACTTCGCCCCACACCCCCAACTATAGATTGTTAACTTCAGGAGGGTGCATGTCGAGGGGAGACAGTTGCAAAAAAAAAAAAAATACACCTGCACAAAAAGCTTTGGCCCCAAACCCTGTACCTAGCTCCCTACAGCCGGCCATCTCACCGCACACCTCGGGAGCAGCTTAGCAACACTATGCCGCACTACCTCCTACTTCATTTTCCTTATCCCTCCTCTCCACTGGCTGTCCTACCTGTTGCTGTTCTTCCTCGCTAACCTGCATCTTTGCTCTGCTTCTGTCACTACCCTTTTAGGGTAGCTCACATTACAGGCACTGAGACTGAGTTGCTCATATGTGAGTCATTCAGTCTTAGTCGACCACATATTACAGGTTACCAAAATGACCTGACATGTTTCTTTGTTTTAGGGATAGGATTGTTAGCTACAGCTTCTATCTTAGAAATCTCTGGCTTTACTTCTCCATTTCCCAAAACATATCCCAAATATCTGGTTTCCTGCATGCCTAATGCACATTTGGTAGGATTAATGGTCAAACCTGCATTTTTGATAGCTTGGATAACTGCTCACAGGTGTTCCAGGTGGCTTTTCCAGTCTCTACTGTCCACCACAACATCATCCGGATAAGCAGCACAATAACCAGTGTGAGTAGCTAAAATTACATCCATGTACCGCTAGAATGTAGCGGGTACACCATGTAAACCAAATGACATGGTGGTGAATTGATAGAATCCAACAGGAGTGGCAAATGCAGTTTTGTCTCTGGATTCTTTAGCTAGGGAATGTAACAGTAACCCTTGGTAAGATCGAGGGTACTGATGTACTTGACACTTCCAATTTGTCCACCAAATCATCTATCCTTGGCAGAGTATAACCATCAAATTCGGATACTTGATTACATTTCCTAAAATCAAGGCAGATTCTTACACCTCCCCATTTTATTTACCATCACCAATGATGATGACCAAGCACTTCTCGACTCTTCTGTGATACCCAGCTCTTTCATGTTTTGTATTTCCTTAACTCGTCTGCTTGTAATTGCTCTGGTAATCTCTATGTCTTTTGTCTAATAGGGTGAGCATTCCTGTCACTATTACATGCTCGACCCCTTTTTCTTGGCCTGGCACTGTGGTGAAAGTACTGTTAAATGCCTTTAGTATGTTATGAATTTCTGCAGTTTGTTCAGAGGTTAAGGAAACATTCACCTTTACAGCATCAGCAGTTACAGTTTGTTCCACTCTGTCATAAGCTATATTAATATCTTTGGTAGAAGCTTTGGTAAAACTAGCAAAGCAGCCTTTGGTGTATTTTCAACCCATTTCTTCAGGAGGTTAGCATGGTATATCTTGGTAGGATTTTTCCTATCAGGGTCACAGTCTCATAGTTAACTGTGCCAGTGCATCTAAGCACTTTATAAGGCTCTTGTCACTTCATTAATAGTTTATTTTATGTAGCAGGTAACAGTAGCAAAACCTTTTCACTTGGTTCAAAATGTTTTCTTTTACCCGTGGTCATAATCGCCTTCTGCTGGTTTTGGGCCTCTTCCTTATAACTATGGGCAATTTCAACATATTTTGCCAGTTCCATTCTCAGGGCACACATATAAGATGTAACAGGTTGTTTTGAGTGGGGCTATCTTTCCATGTTTCTCTCATTACATCTAGTGGCCCTCTAGGTCGTCTACCATACAACATTTCAAATGGTGAAAACCTGTTGAGGGCTCATGACACTTCTCTGTAAGCAAAAGCAAGTAAGGTAAATATTGGTCCCAATCTTTCCCTTCCCCTTTACAAACCTTTTTAACATGCGTTACGGTTTAGCTAAACGCTCAACAAGACAGTCTGTCTGTGGGTGATAAGCAGAGGTTCTTATGGCAGTGATACCTTAGTTATACCAATAGTCAGCATAGCTCCTTCAGTAATGCAGCACCAAAATTACTACCCTGATCAGTAATAATCTCTTTAGGTATGCCCACCCTGCTGAAAATGTTGGCAAGCTCTGATGCCACTTTAGGGGCTGTGACAGTATGCATAGGAACTGCCTCAGGGTATTGAGTAGCATAGTCACACACTACCAAAATGGATTGATTACCTTTTTACTTTTGTATAAGGGCTAACCACATCCATTGCATTCTCTCAAAAGGCACATCTATCAACGGAAGGAGCACGGTGCAACTTGTCTTTTTAGTCACTGAGGCTACTCGAGATTCAGCACAAGAACTGCAATAGGTAGCAACATCTTCATGAATTCCAAGCCAGTAAAATCTGTACAGCAATCGGGCAAGGGTGCGATCCCTCCCTGAGTGACCAGCCATAGGACTATCACGTGCTATCTGTAACAACTGAGTTCCATACATTTGTGGTAAAACTAATTGTCCTATCTGTTGCTGTGTGTGAGGTTTAACATAAACTCAGTACAGCAACCCATTACATTTTCTTAAACATTGGTTCAGCCTGTTTTATTTTACCCCAGCTGTTTAAAATAACCTTGGAAGAAGCATCATTGGTTTGCTCAGAAACAAAATCACAATCGGGTTATCAGTCTAGTTTCAGCGTTTTCATACTTTAACCCATTATGTCTATCAGTCTTTTGTTGCCACTGTTGTTTCAGGCATCTTCTTTCTTTCCTGGACTTCTGGATCTTGGAGCTGGGCTCAAACAAGTCTGCATCAAAGTCACAGAAAGGAAAACTGTCTCCTCCAGCTGAGATTTTCTTTGCGTGTGCTCGATACTACTGCTACTGAAACTGCAGGTTTCAGTTCCTCTGAGATTAACTCAGTAGATCCTGGATAGTCATTCCCAGTAATCACAGGTATAGGTAACTTGGGTACTCCCCCACTTTCATTTGGTGCGACACCGTTAATATTCAGTGTCACTTGTGTGGTGGGATAGTACTGTGTGTCCCCGTGGATGTAGATGAGATGAGTACCTAGTCCTTTACACAGTGTTTTCTCAGCACTTTAACATGTACTAGGGTCTGTCTGCTTCCTGAATCAATAAGTCCCTTTACAGTCTTATCTCCCACTTTGACATCTGCTAAATACTTGCCCCAATTTGCTAAGGCCAAATCTGCTGCAGTGGTACCCTCCCTATTTTATGTCAGTTTCCTGCCATATGGCCTGGCTTATTAAAGTTATAACAAATAAAAGTATTTTGGGGTAGACTTGTTACCCCACCACAGTTTTTCTCTGATTTGGAGTTAGATTGGAAAAAGTGGATCTTATCGGTCTTTGGCTGTTTCTTCACTGCTGCATGGTCTGTCTGGCCATCTGATAGTCCTTGGCCAAGAATCGGCCATTTCAACACTTTCTGGTCGGTGTTCTTTATCAGAAGCTGTACATCTGCAAGCAGGATGTTGATGAATTGCTCCATTGCAAATATGTCAGTGATCCGTGGGACTGTTTTGCCCTCTGGTTGGAGCAATTTAATAAGGAGTTGTTTGAGTCAGGTGAAGGCTTCTCGAGGATAGTCGACTGAGTTGTACTTCAGTGAACAGAATCTTTGCCTGTAGGTCTCTTCTCAGATGTTGTATCTTTTAGGATTCTCTTTTCACAAGGTCATAGTTTCGACTGAGAAGTGTCCATATTGCTGTAGGCAAGTTGGGATTTACCTGTCTGGTAAGGTACCAGCCTGATTGCCCATTGCTGCTTTGGCCACAGGCAGGCTGTGGCAACCCTTTCAAAAGTTGTCAGGCATGCTTCAATATCATCCAAGGAAAACAGCTTTGTAAGTTTAAGGTCTTTTAAGTTGTTGGTGTTTTGTTGCTTTTCTGGACCTGTGTCAGATCCTCCAGCTCTGATAGCTGTAAGCATCCAGCCATCGCTGCCCTAGTTGCTGTATCTCTTCTCTTCTCTGCTGCTCCTGTTGCTGCATGTCTTCTTTTCTCTGTCTCTCTTTGTTATATAGCCCACCATTTGAAGAAGACAGACAGGCTTTCAGTTCTGTCACTGCCTGTTCTTTTTCCCCCATCACTGGTACTGGTTGTACAGTCTCAGCTTGGAATTCTGTCTCTGCTAGTTTGGCTGCTATCTTTCTGGTAATGTCTCCTGGGCTTGCTGCTGCAGAATTCATACTTTTCTACTATGCTTCCCTGGTACCAGATCTTGTACCCATGCACAAAACTCCTCCTGGCTTAGAATATGCAAGGCATAAATCCCATAGTCTGACACCATCTGTCAGCGAGGCACAGTCTGGAAGCATAGGATGACCAGGAGCAGGTATACAATTTGCAAGTAGCATTTTATTTATTCCAATAACAATAAAATAAAAAGTCCTTCATCTGAGGAGATCTCTAATTTCAAGTTTCAGTCTTGCTGTCAGTCTTTATTTATTTATTTTTACTTTGATCTAGGATTACAATACCTTTGAGCGAGGCTCTTTTACAAAGGTTCACGTCCAGTGTGTGCAACAGTCATCATTTTTAGTTACAAACATATAGTCATTGACTTACAGACATGTAATAACCATTACAAAGACTTGAGCTATGAGCAAGACAAAGGAAGGGGTGGGTGGGTGGGGAGAGTGAGTGTAGGAGATCGAAGGGAAGGAGGTGTAGGGGTAAGGGGATGCAGGGAGGTGGTTGGGGCGGGGGCAGGAGTGGAGATCTGAGGGAGTTGGACGAGGCGGGGAGACAGTGCAGCCAGGGGGCCCAGTCTCCTCTCTCTCTAGCAAAACTATTGCTGTCCTTTTATAAGTCTTTGTCTGGGAACCCGTTAAGAAGACATCACGTTTTCAGAAAATATTCTTGTCAGTTTCATTCCTTGCAGGTGCAAAAAACAGTACATGGTGTCCCAGAACTGACCTCCTCTTGACATCTTCTGCAAAGAGCAAGTGTTGCATTCAGGTTAGCCCCTAAGTTCCAAACAGCATTTTACAATAATTTCAACAGTATAACTAGATACATTTTCAAACCAAGGGATCACAGTTTCACGTAAAGATTCACACATATTGTATAACTTCAGATACACAAGGGGAAGAAAAGATAGAAACAGCAAGTGAAGGCAGAAGATAGTGTGGGGGTGAAGAAGCGAGACCATCAGAGTGGCCAGTTCTGGGATTTATGTGATAACGGTAAAAGCCTAAAGGTGATCACTGTTATCATAAAGCCAGAGTGCTGAAAATCAATTTAGCACTCTGACTCCTAACCCTTTAGCAAAAGCGGTGCTGGGGACTTGTGTTTTACATGTTTTATGTGGGGCTGTGCCCCGCACCCTCCTGCTTAAGGATTCTCAACCCAGGGGTACATGTCGGGGTGTGTGCAAAAACAAGTAAAAAAATAATTGAGGCTGGGTGCAACAAGCACACCAGCACCCAGACCTGAACCAGCACCTGCCCACCAAAGCCGTCAGCCCACCCACCACCACCGGAGCCAGCTTGGCAGCCACCATGACACCATCTCACAATCCCTCTCCTCACTGTGTGTGCCCACTTCCCCCCAGCACGCGATGACGAGCTATCCTCCCATCACTATATTCGCTGACCCTTCTAATCCGTCACCCTACTCCCGACGGTAGCCCTCGATGACATGTGCCGGGATTGGGTCGCTGTTATTGCAGGTGCCCAATCACCGATGCCCATGTCATGGGCTGCCCCAGTTCCTAGGTCTCACAAGAAAATTTGACTGCACAGTGAGACAGACAAGAAATAGAACAGAAGAGGATAGAACAGATCCTTGCATTTAACTCTTTCTACGTAACAAATCTTTCTACATAACAAATGGGACAGGGGCTTATTCAACCCTGTCACAGTGTGCAAACAATTTTTTAATTTACTGTTAACTGCAGTATAGTACCTTGTATCAGGCTGATTTTGGTGACTTTTCAGACATTTGCTATGAGTAGAAATACCAAATTCCCTTGCAGCTGATATAAGAAGGGCTGCAGCAGTGGAGATTCAATAGCCTGCTGTGCATGTCAGAAATTCTGTAAGCTCTGGTCTTTTGTTTGCTGGTCATGCTGTCCTCCCAGGATTAAGTACAGTCACAGAGGCCTGTACTTAGCCCTGGAAGAACAGTGGGACTGACAAACATCTGATCTAAAATCTAACATGCACTGCAGGTTACTGAATTTCCTGGTGCTGCAGCCCTGCTCTGATGTCAGTTCAATCAATCAATCAATCAATCAACTTTATTTAACCAGGCATAAACACCATTGAGCAAGCTCATTTTCAAAGTGTTCCTGGGCATTAATACAATACAGTACAGTTCATAAATTACAGTAACGATGGACAGCGGTGCAAAAACATTGTGTAGGTGTCAGTCAATATAGGCCTATACATACCGGTCAACATAATTAACATGCAGCGGTACATATATAATGTATAGGTCATTAGTTAGACCACACCTGGAGTACTGCATGCAGTACTGGCGTCCGGGATCTGAAGAGGGACATTAAGTTACTGGAGGGGTGCAGCTTAGAGCAACAAAGATGATCAAGGAGCTGGGGTACTTATCATACGAGAGGAGGTTGAAGGAGTTGAACATGTACTCACTGGAGGAGAGAAGAGACAGGGGTGACATGATTGAAACCTTTAAATACATGAAAGGAATAAACAAGGCAAGTACAGAAGGGCTGTTAAAAGTAAGGGAGGGAGGGACACCAGGAGCCATGATATGAGACTGGGCGAGGAAGGTTCAGGAGGGAGATGAGGAGACACTTTTTACAGAGAGGGTGGTGGCTGGGTGGAATGCGTTACCTCCTGAAGTGGTATGCAGTAGAACAGTGGACTGCTTCAAATGAGGATGGGACAGGACAAGGGGAGGGTTAATGAAGGGGAAAGGTGGAAGGGAGGCAGCTGCAGAATAGGGGTGCTAGCTGCACATTCGAGAGCAGACTTGATAGACCTCTAGGCCTTTATCTGCTGGCAAATTTACGTATGTTCATGATCACGATAAGCTTACAGGAGTAAGAAGAGATGACAATCCCAGATAGTCTTCACTAAGTAAGAGCTCTACCTAAATGATAATAAGTAAGGAAGTATTAATGGAGTAAGATAGTAATGGGGGTGAGAGAGTAAGCAGCCAAGAGGAGGCCAGAATGAGCTAGTGGTAGGAATGACAGGGACAACCAGGATTAAGGGAGCTAGGCTAGTAGGTGCTGGGTTTCGTTGCTAGGAATGTGAGGTGGATGAGATACTTAGGTGTAGGATTTGGGAGCAGCACCAGGGGCTTAGGGATCATAGACATTTGAAACAGCTGCATGATTCCTTCAGATAATCCGTTATTAGAGCTTTGAATGTGATAATGCTTGGAAGTGAGGATAATTTTAATGAGCTTTGCATAGTGTTCCAAAGTGATGGGAGTGAGAAGTTGATTGCTGCCAAGCCATAGGTTGTTTCACTCTAGGAATCTGGAAGCAAATTATAGAGAAGCATCTCAGGCCATAGGAACCCTTGGCCCATTTGAAGAGGTGTGAGATGTATGCAGGAGGTTATCAGATAATGCTCTAAAGAACCAGAGGAGAGCATTCCTTTTCTCCTAGTTGAGAGTGAGGCCCATCCGAAACCTGGTATAGAAGACAGTGATGTGTACCACGGAGTAGTTGCCAGGGATTCTGGCATTTCTGGTTCAAGCAAATGTCAACTTAGAACAATCTTCTATACTGCAATAAACAGTAAGTAAAACATTTTGTATATACAAAGTGCAAGTTGGGACCCCACTACACTTGGGCATGAGGCTCTTGGTGCTGACTGTTCTCCTTTAATCCTTTTACTTGGTCCAAGCCATGTTTGAAACCATTAATGGTTGTTACACCCATCACTTCTTCTGGTAGGATTGGTTCTGTGGCTCAACCAACCTGTCTGTAGAATAAAATGTTATGTCCTCCTGAATCTTATTTATTTTTTGTTATTTTTTTACTTATTTATTAGAGTCTAGGATTACAATTACCTTTTGAGCCGAGGCTCTTTTTACAAAGGTTCCACGTCAGGATGAGAACAAACAAGCAGGACATTAATTATTACAGGATAACAGGTTACAGTTGTTTATCATCACATGAGTACCTACAGATTAGGTGGTACTAGGGGCATGCAGAGGACAGGGATAATATTGATAACGAGAACTTGGTGTGTACGAGAAAGATGCTGCCAGAGGCAATTGTCAAAACACACAGGAAGTGCAAGTGGAAAGTGCAAGTGGGGGGGAGATAGAGGGGAGAGTAGTGGGTGATGAGAAAGGACAAGTGCCAAAAGGGAGCAGCAGGTTACAGAAGACAGTCGCATGTGCTGGCAGCAGAGAGGAATAGGCAGAGGTTAGATTTGAATGGGCCTAGCTTAGGTAGGGAGGAGATGTCCCTGGTGAGAACCATTTAGCCAGCTGGAGCTCGGTAGGCAAAGGATCTTTGTCCTGTGGGGTCCAGCATCTTGGAATATGCAGTAATTGAGATTCAGAGCCCTGGTGAGGCAGGGATTCTGTGCAGGTTGCCCCCAACCAGCTCACACTCATATACCCTTGTTTTTGATTCACTATTCTTGTTGAATATTTCCTTGCAGTCTACTTTGATCATTCTTTTCAGGAACTTGAAAGTCTCTATTATATCACCTCTTTCCCTTTTGGTTTTCAGTGACTGCATGTTCGGAGTCTCAAGTCACTTCCCATAGGATCTGCACTGTAAGCCTTGAATCATTTTGGTTACCCTACACTGCACCATCTCCAGCCTTTCTTTGCCTTTCCTTGGGTGGGGATCTAGAACTGGGAGCAGTATTCAAGATGTGACCCCATCAGGGATCTATAGACAGGTAGTATTACCTCTTTCTTCCTGCTGTCAGATCCTCCCAATGCACCCTAGCATTCTGGCTCCCTTTCTATAGACCTTGCTGCATTGGCTAGACTGTTTAAGGAAGTCACTATGATGACTCCCAACTTCCACTTCCCTTTCCTCAGATGTAGTATCCAACTAACTCCTGCCATCCAATATTCTGTCCTGGGTTATTGTTCCTGTGTACATTACCTTGCAGTTTTGGCAGTTCATTTAACTGCCAATCCTTGGACCACCTCTTTAACCTTTGTGGGTCCCTGTGCAACTCCTTTCCTCTTCCTCCTCCTTGCTGTCTACCATGCCAGAGAGATTAGTGACATCTGTGAAGAAACTACTCCTGCCCTGTATTCCTTCTCTGAGTCACTGAGGAACATATTGAAAAGGACTGGATCCAGGATTGAACCCTCCGGCACCACCTCGCTCTCCTCTGACTTGACCCCATTTACCACTACCCTCTGCTGTCCCCATCCCTAACTAGGTCCTTCACTGCACCCAGATCCTCTCACTTTTCCAGTAACTTTCTTCTTGGCACCAAGTTGAATGTGTTGCTGAAGTCAAAGTAGAATAAATCCACTGTTTGTCCCTTATCCATTTCCTTAGTTACCCATTGAAAGAACACTGTCAGGTTGGTCTGACGAGACCTCCATGCCACAGACCCATGCTGCTTACTATCCTGGAACCCAGTTCTCTCCAGGCAGTCCACTAGGTCCTCTTTGTCTAGTGTCTCCATTAGTTTTCCTGCAATGGAGGTAAGACTGATGGGCCTGTAGTTTCGGTTGCTCCTTGTCTCCTCCTTTGTGAAGCGGTACTACGTCTTCTACCCTCCAACCTTTTGAACCCATCCTGACTGTAGTGAGTTATTGAATAGTCCCACCAGTGTTAAGGTTAGTTTCGATACCAGTCCCCTGTGCTCCTCGGGTATCCCATCCGGCCCTGGAGCCTTATCTATTTTCAGGGCTGCAAACCCTATTCTGACCCTTTCTCCCATATTTACAACCTGTCCCATTTCTGACATCTCCTTGCAGCAGCCTTTATGCAAGCAATAATACCCAACAAGGGTGCGGTGATTGGGCAATACCCGACTGCCCAGGGGCGAATGAGGCCCGATGCTGGCAGGCGGAGGGCCTATAGCCTCTGGAAGGTCCGGCATTGCCCATACCACCACCCTGGAAGGCATATTGCACTTAGAAAATAGGCACTGGAGAAAATAAATTTGTTTAATAAAAATGTTATTAGAAAATTAGTTTTAAATTAGTTTTGTAATAAAATAGTTCCTCCACCTATATTACAATGTACCCCCCACACACACACACACACACACACACACACACACACACACCTCATGCTCTTTTACTCCTTGGTGATGGATCCTCACCACTGGTAAACCTTTCTCTTATTCATTTGTTTGGGTGCTGCGTTCAGAGTGGACCAAGGTGTTCAGCTCTGCACCCGAGGCTTTGCTGTTAAACAAGAGAGGAGGGAGGAAATCTTTAACTAAAATGCTGCCTTCTCCACTGAACTATTAATATTAACCTCTTGCAAGGAATTATAAAACTCCTAGTTGCAGTTTGCAAAATATAAAACTTGGTCAAGAAAAATTTACTGCGAATAAAAGAATGTAAGAAAGGAAACTGGAGCACATGTGAAAGACATGGAAAAATACAACTCGTTGCAACCCAGTTGTAGTTCACAGCTTCATAGAAGAGGAGGATATAGTAGCCCGTCAAAAGAAGACAAGGCAAAAACACAGATACAATATATTCCACACGTCAGAGCGCAGCACCACTGAAACTGATCGCTGGGGTTTTGCTATCGAAACTGAGCAGCGACAGCGAGGCGCTCACCTGACCTTCCTGATTCTTATTCAAAACCACGCAGCTGCTGCTGGGGTTACAGCAACCTCACAAACATCTCATCAGGTCAATACATGAGCCGACATAAGTCCCAAATACTACCTGTTGCCATGATGCCGTCGTTGTCCTTATGTGTTTAATCTGTTTTCATTCAAAATTAAAAATTATGTTACCGCACTGCTGCATTGGCGAATGATGGACGAGGGGGTGCTGTTCCTTGAGTTAGTACTGCAACCGCAGTTGCTGAGTTAGGACCAGATGCAGGCTTGCCTTTCAGTATTGTGCGCTTAGATATAACTGATCGATTCGCAGGCTATGCTGTCAGAGCCAATCCTCACCACCAGCAAGAAGCCGGTCATGCACAGCGGCACCAATCGGGATATTATTGCCAGTGGTGAGGATCAGCTTCTGAGCCAAAAAGTAAGCCTCGCGGTTTTTGTGTGTAACATTTCGTTACAGAAGGTCAGCTTACTTGGGACAAGGGGAAACTACTGCTGTTCATTTTCTTTTAAACATTACTAGTTGGGTAAAGGATTGAATGGGAGGGGATCTTGGTAGCTCTCTGCTAAGTGAGGGATAAAAATGGCAGCAATTTGAAATAAAAAGTTTGCGTTGTAGCCAATTAGGAAGCAGAGTGGGTGCTAGGATAGTTCAGTGGGTGAAGGGGCACTGTAGCTGGCTCTCATTTTTAGCTGGGCATCTATTGTCTGATAGATGGCCACCTAAAATCGTCTCCAGCCAATCAGGAGAAAGAATTATCTTTAGCCATTTTCTAAGCTGCTTTCTGGCATATATTATTCTCCACTGTGAGCAAACATAGTTGTTAAAAATGGCTGTCTTCTGCTCGTCTACCTCTGTTACTCTGCACCCTTCCATCTGCCTAACAATTCCTCTCTCATATTCATTTTTCATGATGTATCTAAAGAACTATTTTCTTTCCCTTGACCATCTCCTCAATATGCAGTTCATCACAACAACTTAATGGAAATACAGCCTTGTTGTGTATGGTTACCCAATTCATTATCTGGTAAACAGTTTCTTTATACCACATATTTTGAAAACAACAAGCTCAAATTACTGTCTGGCCTTGGACAAACTGTTCCTTGTCAGAACTGGAGCAATGGAAAATTGAACATTTATAATTTAAAGGCCCTCCAGGTGAGATTTAATAATCTGAAGGTTTAGAAAGACAAGTAGTTATATTATCTGCAGTCTCAGACCCATCAGTCTTATTGAATTTGAACTGATGCCCAAACACTCTTAATTGGACCCAGCACTTCACGAAATAAGTGAGATTTTTTTTTTTTTACAATGTATTTACCGGTATAAATCAACTAGGATGTGACATCAGTTTCATTGAAGTTCTGCTTCTACTCAAGTTTACAGCTGACATGATAGAAATTACAAGTAACTTACAGGGGTGAACATGGAGTGGGGGTCTCTGTCAAATGAGAAAAGTACCAGGACCAGTGGGCATGTATTTAAGCTGGGTGGGCAGGAGAGATATGAAATATTTCTTAACTGAAAGGGTGGTCACATCTGGAACAGTCTGCAAGTGGAGGAGGTGGATGTTAAACAGTGGGCTAGACATAGGGTATATTAGAAAAGAAGCAGGGAGGCAGGAGGGTCACTGGAGAACAGATACGGTCTGCAGAGATAGATTAGGCAGGAAGCATCTGGACAGACTGGCTGGGTCACGTGATCCTTTTCTGCTGAGAAATTATGTCTCTATGTTTGTACAGCTGGAGGTAACTGAAGCACAGGAAGTGAACTAACTTGCTCGGGCCATGTAGTAGATTACAGGTCACTGGTTCAGTAGACAACTATGTATACAGTAACTACTGTAGTTAATTTGCTTAAAACATTGTGGAGAATGCTTGTGCAGTGTAGTATAGTGCTTGAACAACTCAGTTGGGTAAGATACCCGAGTACCATAGGTAGCTCAGTATTGGGTCCTATACACTAATGGGCAGAGTGGTCGTGTATCTGCAGTGAGTATCCACTCCACACCCATTGTGCCTCCCATGCTGGACGTACAAACAGGGGTGTGCAGCCCCAATGCACCGATCCCCTGGGTCCGCAGAGACGCAATGTGCCTGAGGCAGGCTGTGAGCATGCTAGCACTACACACCATCATTAAGGTGCATAGTGCTGGCCACGGGGTGCAACGGAGGGTGCATACTATGCCAAGTGGAACCCTGCCATAGGTACCCTATGCGCCCAGCCCCATGCACTCAGCCACATCGGTGCCATTACCCCATGTGTCCCCAGCCCCATACAGTGCAGCCCCATCTCCGATCGCCACAGGTGCCCCACACTGTGACACACTGCAGCCCCTGTCCATAGTTGCAGAAACCACCTAACACCCATCAGCCCCGACCCTGCTGTACTGCAAGCATACCACCCACCCATGTATACCCCAGCCCCATTGAATGTGAACTCCCCACAACACAGTGCAGCCTCAACCCAAGCTGGGCAATCTGCCCCGCACACACAACCAATTACCTCAGGCCAATGACAGGACCCCAATCCCGGTGCCCACTACAGACCCTCAGGTGTTCAGTGGCTCCCCCCACCCACGGCACTGATGCCCTCCCAGACACCCCTACCTGCCCATCAATGCCATGTCTCAGGATGGCCAGCAGCACAGCTCTCCTCATACCACCTCAGCTGTCATCTGTCCGAGTGCTGCTGGGTGCGTCAGCCTATATATAGTGGCACATTCCCAGCAGCACTCAGATGGCCTGTGGCTGAGGAGGGTGTGGAGGAGGGCTGTGCCACTGGCTGTCCTGAGACGTGGCAACTAATAGGCAGGTGGGGGGGTGGTGCCATGGGAGTGGGGTCCACTGAATGCTAGTGATTGGCCGGGTACGTGGTGCTGGGGATGTCCAGTTGTGCTGTTCTGGGTGAGGGGGAACAGGAACAGATGGGGCATGAAGCAAAGAGTGTGTGTGGGGTCTCCCTTCATGGGGATGGAGCCCCCATATGTGTGTGGGGGGTTTGGTGCCTTCGGGGAAGAGGGTCTTGTGTTCATGGTGGGAAGGCATTGGCACATATCAGGTCTTGGCCTTGCTGTGTGGCAGGGTCAGTTCCATTGACTGCTGGGCATGGGGAATGGCTATGGGTTCGGGTGCCTGCATGTACTATTCACACACCGGACCCTTGCTCCACCACATAAGGGATCCATTGTGGGACCCATGAAGGGCATCCCATTGGATACTTGACTGGGTCCAGGACTCCACCCCAGCCACCCTGCAGAGTGCTGCACACTGGGGGCTGTGCCTGAGGAGAGGTTGTGGTCATTGGTGAATACCAGTGTACGCAACTGTCTGAAGGTGCAGAGCTATGCAGGCAGGATCGCACCTCTGGCGTATAATTCCACCCGTTAGTGCATAGGCACCATTGTTAGTAAAGTGATGAATTTGATATATCTACAGTATTTGGCCTTACTGTTCCCTGAAGAACTACTGCCCTTTCAGGGCATTGAAGCACAGGAACTCTCTAAGTAGTGTTTCACTCCTAGAGCTGCCACTGGATGCAGGTTACTTGAACAGAAAGAAGTGAGGCACCGGAGGAGGAGGAGGATGGGAAGATGGTGGTGGGAAAGTAACAAGTGTACCCCCGTGGGCTTACCTTATTTGCCCTCTGTTCTCCCCACTTGCCTCCCATTGCCTTGAGCCCCATTCTTCCCCTGATGTGCACCACTGCTTCTGGCCCAAGTCCTGATGTGCCCCATGGACCCTGAACAGCCCCTGAACAGCCCCTGCATTTGTTCTGCCCTCAGTGAGGCTGGAGGAGCATTTGTGAGCTGCCGCCATCCCTCCCTACATTTCAAGATAGCGGATGGCTTGCTCATGCTCAACTGCAGTGAAACAGTTGGCTTTCCAGTAGTCCGGTCCCCTTATGAGCAGTATGGGGACGAGAGGTAAAAACAAGGCATGAAAGCGCCTAACAATTTAATTAGGGAGTGCCTATCAAGAGTGATCTGCCCTATGAATATTAATGAGGGCAGCATTATTATTCATGAGGGAACTGTCTGCTGCCTGGGATCTGTTCATTTCAGAGGCAGTGACAGGCTATGGACTGTGTTAAAATGTTAAACAATGGAAGTGTTTAATAGGGCACAGGAATTGTTACCAAACTGTGGGGTTTCTGTTAATAAAAGTATCCTAGCTGCACCAGACTTGTAAAGTTGGGACTACTATGGACTGCTCTAGGACTGTATAAAACGCATAACCATTTGCAGCCTTTGACTTAACATCAGCCAATTGTAAAGCTAGAATTTTGGGCAGAGACTGTTGGGACTGTACCAAGACTTGTGGGGGAAAGTAGGGACAAATGTTGGTGCCTAAATGAGGAACCCATCAGGCACCAAGGAGCCTGAGGAATATCAATGTTTCAGATGGACAAGTAAATCAGCTATTTAGGAGCTGCCAAGAGATCCCAAAACTCAAGAGACTTTTAGTTCTCCCGTCAGTTCAGCAGGAGCTCCTCCACAGGGAGGGGCCTATGGCCCCTTGCTAGAAATGTGTCTGCAAGAAACTGAAGTGACTGGCCTTGGGGTTGCCATATACATGTCCCCGGGATGGCATTCGTCTTTTCACATTTGAAGGAAATGTGGGAAGAAACCTGATTCAACTTCAGCTGTGAGAGAGCTGTAAAGAGTCTTGCCTGCAGTTATGAGAGAGCTGCAAGAACATCTCTACCTCAGCAGTGAGAGTGCTGTTGATTCTGTAACTATGAGCTATAAAAGCTATTTATTTATTTTTGGATTTTGGTAACGGTAACCCACTGAGACCAGAGGTCCCTTTTTCAGGGGTGACCAGAATTAGTTACAGAGAAAGACACATAATAGCATTCTTTACAGAAAAAGACACATAATAGCATTCTTTACAGTAGTTACAATAATTACACAATATACATTAGTAACAGGTTACAGGGGTAGAAGTAGGTTAATGTTCTGGTTCTTTTAGCAGTTCATAACGTTAGGTTACACAACAGTTTAGTAGGGATTTGAGACAGTCACAGAAAAATGTCATATTAGATACATCCAGGAAGAAGGGAGGTTCAAGGCAGAGTGAGCAGAACTGAGAAATGGGCTAGGGAGCTAACAGTTACAGCCACAAAGGCTGAGATTGAGAAGATATACTTTGAGCCTGGACTTGAATTGGCTAAGGGAGGATGAGCCAGTCAAGCCAGCTGGTAAGGAGTTCCATAGGTGGGAGGCAGCAAATTTGAAGGCGTTTGTCTTGGTTGGAGCGAATCCGAGGGATGTTAAGGAGGTGATTTGCAGATGATCGTAGGGTTCGGCATTGTATTTTGGTGGAGAGTAGTCCGTTAAGATGGGGAGGGACCAAGGGTAGAGAACTTGAAGGCAAGGCAGGCGGCGGGTAGGCTAGTTTGTGCCGAAGAGAGGGCCAGTTAAGTTCCTTAAGTGCATCACAATGATGTCTCCTAGGCAAAGAGCTTATGGCTAAGCGAAACACTCTTGTTATAGAGGATGATAAGTTTATTGAATTCCGTCCTCTGAGGGACTGCAGTAGAGGAGCCCCATACAGAATGGAGGGGAGAAGATTGCAGCTGGCAATGCTTGACGTGCAGCATAGGATAGTGAGTTCCCCGATGGTAGAGGAGGCCGAGCTTTTGGTGGATGGACCTGGTTATGGAGTTGATATGGGTCTGTAGGTCATCTCTTGGTCAAAATGGATCCCAAGGTATTTGAAACTGCTCGTGACCTCAACTTTTTCCCTTGGTTTGTGCTGATCTGGAGCAGCTGACTTCTGTCACAGCCCAGACATCTGGAGCCAAACAGAACAGCTTTGGTTTTTTCCTCGTTTAGCTTCAGGGGTTTGTGGAGAACTAGGACTCAAGAGTTGAGAGACTGTCCTGCAGTTTTGTGGTGATGACACTAGGTTGGGGTCACTGCAGTATATGACAGTGTCATCCGATACAGAATGAGTTTGCTAAGGAGCAGTTTCCCTCAATATTATTGAGGAAGAGTGAAAAAGTGGGGGCCCAGGATTGAGCCCTGGGGCAGCCCAGTGGTAAGGGGCCTGGGACCAGACTGTGTGCCCTTCCAGTAGACTTTTGGAACGTTCGTTCAGATAGCTCTCGAACCATGAGAGAGAGTGGTCATCTAGGCCTAGGAGCTGGAGTTTAAGAGGAGGAGATTATGATTGACAAGGTCAAAGGCCCTGGATAGGTCAATGAAGAGGGCACCCGTTAGGGAGCCTTGATCCATAGAGGCAAGGATGTCAGCTGTGAGCCAGATGAGAGCAGTGTTGGTACCATGGTCCTTCCTAAAACCATGCTGCACATCAGCCATAAGGAGGTGCTGCTCCAGGTAGACCTGTAGCTGGTTAGAGACTAGTCTTTCCTGAATTTTTCCAAGGGGACTGAGAAGGGAAATAGGTCTGTAATTCTCCAGTTTGTCACGGGCCCACTTTTGTAGACTGGGACGATGGTCGCTACCTTTCACATTGTTGGGACTATTCCTTCCCAAGTGACCTATTTATGAGAAGGGTGACAGGGCAGGTGATTGCGGGGCAGCGTCCCTCAGTAGGCGGGGTTCAAGCCGGTCATGGCCCAGGGAGGAGGTAGGATTATTTTCCATAGGAGAGGTAGTACCTTAGACTGATTGACCAGCTTTAGGTGGAATTGAGGTCGTGGTGCACCCATGCCACTCCAGGAGAGGGGCAGGCTTGAGGAGGGCAGGGGGGAGGCCCATTTGATAGAGAAGGAGGCACAGAAAGTCTCAGCAACCTCGGATGGAACGTTAATCAGTGAGTCACCTACCAGGATAGAGTCCGTTTGTTTACTTGTGGAACCCTTGAGGAGCACGTTTATGTGGTCCCAGAATTTTGGGATCACGAGGTGCCTAGTTTGGAGGTCATTTAAATACTGAGCTTTGGCCTGTTTTGAGGATTTTTTACACAGATTTCTCAGCTCTCTGTACTTCTTCCGGTCTGCAGAGTTTCCAGAGGACTTGTAGGTGCCCCATGCTCTGTCCTGGAGAAGCATGTTTTGCTTGAGACTCGGTTCAGCCATTTATGGCATTTACCCTGTACTCTGAGCTTTTATTGGGGCATGCATATTAGATACAGAAAAGAAGGCCTGGATGAAATATTCAAGAGCCTCGTCAAGAGTGGGGAGAGAGACAATAGGGGCCCAGTCAGTTTTCCTCAGGTCGGAGCAGAAGTCAGCAGCCGCAAGACCTGCTGTAATTTCTCGCCCAATTGCCTTAGCAGTGATTTTTGGAGGCTTATTGGACCAGATGCAGAATGTAGGCGTAGTGGTCACTTCAAAGAGTCAGCCATAATCCCTGCCGACAAAATATGGCCCGGCAGGAGACCAGGATCCAGTCAATGAGAGAGTGGTTTCCAGTCTTGGGGTTATGTCTTGTGGGAGGTCAATGACCTGTGTAAAAGAAGAGCCAAGTAGAGGATTTTTGTAGAGGAGGTGAGAAGGGATGGCCAGTGGAGACTGAAATCCCCTAGAGAATGGCCTCCCCATGGAGTAGTCCTCAAGGTTATTTGTTAGGATTCCAGACAGGAGGCAGCATTTTGAGGTGGGAGTAAACACCCCCTATGGTAAGGGGTTTGGTTTTACTGAGAAGTATTTTTACAAATAGTGTTTCAGCTAGGGAATCACTGTGAGAGGGAAATTCAGCTCCAAGCTTGGAGGGCAATGCTGACATAGACAATTACCTCCTCCCTTTTCACTACCCTGTCTTTTCTGAAGGTAAGGTAGGCCCACTAGATCCACTTTGTGGGGAGGATCTGTGGTTTAAGCCAGGTTTCTGTTACGGCTAGAATGTCAGGCTTATAGAGTGCCGTCCATGCCTCCGAGGTCATGGAATTTGTGACTTAGACTGCCAATGTTCATATGAGCAAGTTTGAGCCCATTTGAGGCGACCCACAAGGGGTTAGAAGGGTTGTTGAGGGAGAGATTTGGGGAGAAGGGACCAAGATTAGGTTCTATCCCCCTTAGGGTTAAAGTGTCCTGCCCAGGTGATCATGGGGTAAATAAGGAGGGTAGGGTCCACCGCCCATCACCCCCCGGGAGAGAGGCTGGGTACCACACTGTGCCTCTGAGGTGGGTCCTGGCAGGAGTAGGTTAAAGTGAGGTACAATATGAGGGGGTCATGTTGACCTTCATTGCTGGAGGGCCCCCTTAGAGAAAACCACACTGCAAAAATAGCTTGGTTCAGGCTGGTGTAGCCAGTAGGAGTCAGTGGATTAGATATTCTTTAGCTAATAATGGAGAGGTAGGGAGGAAATTAGGCAGCTACAGTATGTATTTTGAGGAGATACTTCAAAGATAGTTATTTATTACAAAAACAACAGGGATCCCTAGTGGAGAAGCTGTGAAGCTTATGATGGCAGAGTGAGCCTACCAATACATAATCTTGAGTAGGGCTTCTCTGGGAAATAGTTAATTATCCCAGAAATGACAGGGAAGCCCTAGTGGTGAGACTGTATAGCTTGCAGATGGCAAAGTGAGCTGATTGGTATTTTCAGCTCACGTGACCATCCAATTGCATATAAAAGGGAGTTCGACCATTGACTGATCCTGAGTGAGTAAACTTCTACTTAATGTACAAGTGATTTCAGAGACCTTCTTGGGGACCAAGAAGTCAAGAGTGGCTCAATGTCAATCCAGTGCCCAGAGATGGGTGATCAATTGTGTGAATGACCACAGATGGTCCTGTGATTGAAATGTTTGATGTGACTGTATAGTGTGCCTACAGGAATGGAATAAAAATATCCTGAGGTTGGAGCTTTGCCAGAAATTGACTGTGAGGACATTGTTGATGTTCAAATTGAGCTGCAAGCACCAACTGGCCAAAAGGAACTGTGATGATGTGATCTGACTGTGAGAAGCCCAAATTTGTGCTTGTGAGAAGTTACTGTAAAAGGACTTTCTAACAAGTGAAATGCCCAACTTGTTTGGGAACCATGCTTTAAACTCCATGTCTATTCTGGTTGGGAGCCATGCCTTAAGCTCTAGTTTCTGCCCTGTGGAAGAGTTTGGGTCTTCCAAAAATTGCTGGGAATGCAGCTCTTTTTGTGAGACTGTATCCTGTATGTTGAAAGGACCATGTCTGCTACGCTGGCAGAATGTTTGAAATGCCTGAAATGGTCAAAGCTACTGAAATGTCTGAATTTGAACAAGAGACTGTCTTTTGATCAACTGAGGAGTCAAACTGGTATTGTGCTATCCTAGCACTGCCATATATGCTTCCCCAGAGGGGCATAGCCTGGATGTGGGGTCTGAGGTGTGCTGGCTCTGGTCCCTTAGCACAGTCTCATTTCAGAACGGTCCAAGATGTGACTGAGCCCAAGAAAAGGGGAATCCGCTATGAAGCTGAGAAAGTTCCAGAATGCAAGCTGCAAGAGTTTGTTTAAAGAGGGGTCAGTACAAGCTCCTGCCTGCATCTCTGCTTAAAGCTCTTCTCCTGAATAACGTCTGCCTCATATTTGCCTGAAATAACTTTTCTGCACCTGATGATGGCTACAGAACCATGAATATGAAGAGTCAGCTCTGCCAACCTGGAAGGAACTATAAATAGTTGTTTGTGTTTGCCCAGTTCAGTATCTAAAGCCCAAGCTACCACAGTGAGGAAATACCTGTTTATCTACAGAGTTAAAGTTTAATGAATGCATCTAAAGGCTAACCTAATTTTTCTTAAGGGCCCCAATGCTGGACAACCAACTGCAACAGTGTCAGTCCTGCAACATATAAACAGTACTGGGCACGCAGAGGCATAGAATTTCAGGTTCTGTTGTAGACTGGGGACTAGTGCCAGTTGTAGACTGTTTTACCATTATGTCATCTAATGCAGCGAGACAGACAGAAAGAAAATCCTTGATTCCATCAGAAGGTTGGTGGGTGGCTTAACCTGATAGAAGCCTGAGTTTAAAAATGCAAATGATGATTCTTCTATTGCAGATCACATAATTCTAATCTAACTGCTGATCTACCAAATGCTACTTTGAAGATGCTGTTTAACCTCTGCATCCAACTACCCTCTCCTAACCCTTACCCCCATTGCAAATAAATTGTTGGTTAACCATTTCTATAGACCTGTGCCATGAGCATATTATTAGAGTCAGTCAATAATTCAGAAATATGTGTTTTGGGGTTTTAACTGCTAAGCCATGTGTGAGGTAACACTGTGGTAATGTGTGGTACAGCATCCCAGGGGTTTACCAGGTTATTTCAGACCCAATGAAAGTAGACTCTGGGTAGAGGCACTGAGCAATAATGTTATCTATGGAAAGAACCAGTTTAATATCAGAAATAGGAACCCAGACCCTCAGCCTTGGTCTGGCTAGTAAGGCAGGGGTAGTAGCCCTTCCATAACTGGTGCCAGGGTTACACAAGTATCCAAGAGAATGCCAGGGTAGTTGAGCTTAAGTAGTAATCAAAAAAGGGTATAGCAGGTTTCACTCATTGCCCCACTGAATGTCAGGCATAGCCTTGCAATTCATTGGCTCAGCAGTTGACTAGGTATGGAGTGAGTAACACTGTCTATTGCTTGGAGTGTTGTGTGGAGAATGCTTATTCAATGTAGCACAGTGCATGAGCAACTGAGCTGGATAAGATACCTGTGCAACATAGGTATCTCAGTACTATTAATAAAGTGAGGAATTTGATGCATCTATATGGCCTTTCACAATCTGTTCCCTGAGGGATTACCACCCCTTTGGGGCACCGGAAGCACAGGAACCCTGTTGAGGAGATTCCTCAGAAATGCTGCAGGATGGTACTGTAGGTCCCTAAAGTTACCTTAGGAAGAAGTCCCAAAAGCTAATGCCAAAGGTGTAAATAGACTGGTGAAAACATTGTCTTCCCATAAGGAGAATGGGAAGGCCATGAAGCTGAATTTGTATTGAGAAAAAGAGTAGCCATCATCCCAGTCCCAATCCATCCAGCAGAAATAGAATGAACACAAATTAAACTTACTACTTTTATGACAGTCAGCATGGAGGAGAGGAAAATTCTCCTTGTGGAGAACACCACTGGGAATCAAGACTTCAGATAGCCACCTCACCAGGTGTAACATGATACTATCAAAACCCCAAGCCTGAAGTTGGACCTGTGACATGCTGCTGCAGAGTAAAGGAATAATTAGCTTCTCCTTCTGTCCTGAAGTATCTCCACCCACAGAGGCATTGAAGGCTTTCCCTTTGGGTGCATGACTGATGTAGTACTAAGGAATGTTATAATTCTGAGACACCCCAAGGACAGAGTTAGAGAGAAGACTGAAAACAACTACTTCAGGCCTGGCAGCCCTAACATTCTCCTCTAATGGCAAGACTTCCGGACGTAAGAAGCCAGTCCCTTGAGGTGTCCTTTCTTTGCAGCATAAAGCCACAGAGGGCAAAAGAGCATTAAGCCTTTGAAAGCAGAGTAGGCATATGCCTGTTTTTGAGGGCATGTGCTTGTTACTAGAAACACACAACCACGAGTCTGTGGGTTTAGAAATGAGTGCCATCACAAAATGAACTAGAACAACAACAACACACAATGGTACACTCAGGCAGATGGTAAAAAGGATAATTCAAATGTAAAAGTAGGCAAGTAGCACAGAACAGGGGCCTCCCTGGATATAAGGGGCTATTTTATGGCCAGGCAACAGTGTTATCTCAGGTCTGGGTGAATAAGGAAGAAGTGACAGGCTGGGTGTACCTGGAGAAAGAGGGATGCACATGAAGGCTCTCAGTCTACCTGTTACCTGGAGGGAAACACAGGTATGGACAGCTTAGGCATCCTAATTCCTTGGCAAGTTACACATTGGAGGCATGGGAAGAAGTTAAAAGAGGTGGGTGCAGGAGAAGATTACACTCTGCTCGTACCTAGTGGGCAACCCAGGATTCCTGCTAGGGCTGGAGACTAATGGTTCAACATTTGGCAGGACAGGGGAATCCGATGCATAGAAGACCTTTACACGACTCAGGGAATGCACACTTTTGCTAAATTGCAGGGTAGCCTGGAGATCCCACATTCTCATTACTATCGGTATTTACAAGTGTGAGCATATGGCAAAGGAATGGGATGGGAACTAGTAAAGGCCTCCCCACTGGCTCAGATGGAACAGACCACCTATCAGGCCAGACTAGAAGCCAAGGGGATGATAACAAGGTTGGCAAAGCAAGACAGACAGCACCTGCCCAACCTGTCATGTAAGGTGAAGGCTCACTGGGAGGCGAGACCTGGGCATGCCAATCACTGCTGAAAATTGAGGAACTACACTGAAGCTGCACATGGAGCTACTGTTAGGTAATAAGCACAAATAATCTCAGTACAATTGTATCCAAAGGTTGTACATCCCACCTACCATAGTGCAAAAGTTCAACCTACAGTCTCCCCAATGTGTGGCTGGTGCCGATTTACACTGTGCACTTCTATGCACTATTTTGGGAATGTGTGTTAACTTAAGCCATTCTGGTAGGCAGTCTCTCAGGACCTGTGTATAACTTGTGGTCAGTTAGTCCCATGTAGATCCCTCTCTCTCTGCTTCTGGGGATGGAAAATATGGTCGAGAAGGATTGGAACCACACCTGAGATGGGCGAGGTACTTCTTGCTATAGCTCAACAATGCTTTCAGAACATCTGGGTTTCCTATGTTACACCCACCCTTACACAATGGAAAAACACTGGCAATTCAGGCCCTAGCGCTGGAACACTTGACATATATTTTCAAGAGAATGGAGGAGCTGTTCCTCAGAAGCTGGGGAAATTCATAGACTCCTTACCCCTGGCTGATGCCATGCTGTTAAGTGACTGGCTGGTATAGGGGACCATGAACCAGGATAACAATAAAGGCCTACATTACATCCAAAGCAATAACCAAGCACATCTCACTGGTGGTTTTGGATGGAAGGTACTGTAATGAACTTGCTCAATCATATATGTATCTGAAGAGCTGTAATATAGAATTAATTAACTGTTCCTTGTGTGTTATCAAGTTTACATCCCTAATGTACTGTAATGTTGTGTTTTAATTGCAAAATCAATAAAAAGATTATTCAAAAAAACTGGGTAAATCCATTCTTATAGCAGAATGAGTGGCTCCAGGGGACATATGAACAGAAACCCCACTGACTTCAAACCTTGGATCTTCTGATTAGCAGTTCTTTACTCACAGAAACATAGAAACATACATAATATTGACAGAAAAAGACAATCTATTTAGTCTGCATCTGAGGTAGGCCTAGGTGCAGTCCTAAGCCAAAATATAGATGGGAAAGAACATGCTATTCTGTATATAAGTAGGAAGCTGCATGACAGAGAGAAAAGGTACTCCACTATTGAAAAGGAGTGTTTAGCAGCAAAGTGGCCCATGGAGTCTCTCAAATGTTATTTGCGAGGAACTGATTTTGTTCTTTAACTGATCACAGTCCTCTCTGTTGGCTTAACCAGAGGAAGATAAAAATTCCAGAATCACATGGTGGTACCTGGCACTGCAGCCATTTAGATTCTCTGTGATTCACAAATCTGGTAAAGAGAATAGCAATGCTGATTTTCTGTCAAGATATGGATCAGAATTGAAGGTTCTGAAGGTTAAAAAAAAAAAAACTATAATATATGGGTTTGAAATGTACTTTCTGCTGTTCTGTTAAAGAAATGGATGCAAATGTGCTTAATTTCTAAAAGTAGAAAATGTTAGTAGAGAACAGAAAGTTTGGAAACCTGTTTAATAAAACAGGTTCCTCTTAAGGAGGGTTATATGTGACAGGGTAGAATAAGACCCTGTCCCATTTGTTATGGAGAAAGGGTTTAAATGCAAGGATCTATATTCTTTCCTTTCTCTCTTCTCTGGTTGCACAGCCAAATTTTCCTGTGAGACTTCAGACTTGATCAACCTGAACAGTCTCGCAATCCTTTGCCTCTCACTGTCTCTCTGTTTTCTCTTGCTTTCTGTTTTTCCTCCCTTGCATATTTATATCTGCTAATATAAAATTTATGAGAATCAATGTATGGAAATGTAGCTGATATTGGAATCTCTTCTGTTTGGAAAATGTTTAGTGTTGCTGTTGAAATGTATATATATATTTATTATTTGAGATAACTGTAAAAGCTAGAGGTTATTTGGGTGCAAATGCCTGAGCCTTTTGCACTTGCTGTGGGACCTCAGGAAGTTCTCAATGTTCTATCAGCTCCTGAAATTTACAAAGAACAGGATGCTTGCAAAGGATGGAGGTTGAAGAGAGTTATAAAACAGCTAAGCTGAGCTGCAAGGGAGATTTATTTTACAAGAGATTTTATTTTGCTTCTGTATATAGTTATTTTGAACAGGTTTATTTTATTTTATGTTACTGCAACTACAAATAAACACTTTGTGGAATTTTACAACTGCTCCTGGGTTTTCTCTTTGCTTTTCGACCTGTGCCTTGACGACAAGTATCATGCAGGAAGTTGTTTTAAAGACAAGTAGACAAAAAGCTACAGAGATTTTAAAACATTAGGACTTAAACAAGCTAAGTAATGTTGAGTTACATTAAACAGGGTCTCAGCAGACAGTGTTGAGAAAATGTTTATACAGTATATAGCCTTTTTAGGTAGCAGTCCAGTTGCTCTTTGTTTTAAGCGCACCTTTCTTGGTGCTATACAGAAATAAGAGGAGCTCCTTAGCTCCTCTGTAGCAAACACAGCTTCTGTAATTATACTCCCCTGGAAGGAAGGGATCATAACTTGCCCCGAGAGAGGCTAGCCACGCGATCCCTTTCTAATTCCCAGTTACAACCACACCCCACTTTGACATTTATGATGCGGCAATAGGGAGAATACAGGGTGTGCTCCATTTAACATGATTTTAAAGCACAGTTTTCAGCCATTTAGGTGGCCACTGGTAAAACTGGAGCCGTGTTTTGACCAACAAGAAGATTCTTGTTAGTTGAACCCTGGCTCTGATTTTAACAGATGGTCACTTAGTAAACCCAAAACATGCTTTAAAATCATAGCTCATCACTTCAATGGAGCATGCCCTGTGCTCTACCTATTGCCATGTCTAAAAATGGGGAGGAGACCAGCAGCAGGGAAGGAAAAGGATCACACTGCTAGCACCTCAAATTGACGATCCGATCTCTCTCCTAGGGGGTATCATTACAAAAGCTGTTTTTACTACTGAGGAGCTCCAGAGAATGTAAGGGAGCTTCTTCTTATTTTTGTGAGGATTTTTAAAATTACGAAATGGTTCTCTTTAATAACAAGGAAATGTCCGTTCATCTGTGCTAAGTTTAAAGACCTATTAAGCAGTGAGACGTGAAACCTCTGACTTTATTTAGGCCAGACTTCAGGATGTTAACAATTGTATACATTGGACTCTGAGACCTTTCTCTCCCTCTGTGTTCTGAAGTTAGCCTCAAAGTATATGGTACAGAAATGTCATAAAATTCTTCACTGTATTTTCAGAAATATTAAGAGTAGAGATAAACAGGTAATCATTCCATTATATTCATCACTAGTTAGACCATATTTGGAATATTGTTCCTCCTTTTGTGCCCCTCAAACAATCAAGGATAATAAATCAATGGAGAGAGTGCAATGTAAAATGACCAAAGAATACTTAATATGGTTAATAAATCATATCATGACAGATTGACTGATTTAAATCACTATTTTGTTGAGTACAGAAGACTAAGGAGAGCTCTGTTATGTGCATAACACCAGTAAGAATAAATTCTTGTGGGAATTTATTGGACTGCAAAAAGTCCCAACTCAATGACTACTAGATCACATAGTCCACAGTTAAAAGACAACTTATTTAGGACTAGCATAAGAGGCAAATGGTTTAGTCAGCGAGTAGTAGATGCTTGGATTATGTTGTCAGAGGAAGTTGTGTCCTGTAGTACCCTGACATCGTTTAAGCACAGTTTGGATCAACATATGGGGTTGTAAAATGCAGGCATTACCACTAGCTAGTGATGAGTCATTATTGGTCATCTGACCTCTAGACTCATAATCTACCTATGAACTATAAGGACTGCAACTTGCATGTCATCTAAACCATGTCCCAAGCTGGAGAAATGCTTATCCACTGGTGTGTTCATGATCTGCTGCTTGATATTGTAATGGTGCAGGTTCATTCACTTTCTAATAGTCTGTCCTGTTTCCCCACATAAAGATTTGTGTTTGGGCACTTTCAGAATATGATCAGATACACAGCATCAGCTGAATGATCCCTATATTTTGTAATCCTGTTTCTTATGATAAATGGGGATGTATCAGGCGTAATGATGTGAGTCATGTTTGGCATCTTCTTTGGTGGCGGCACAATGTCCTGATATATTCTTACCTGCTGGCATCTTGCTTTGAACAATAAGTTGCCATAGACTGTGGGGTTGCTAATATGCCAGAAGTGGAGTTGTAGAAGGACAGCTTTCAGCCTTTCATCCTCTTGGATACTAGGACAGAGATCTTTAATACTCTTTTGCAAGTGTTCAGTGTGAGGGATATATCTGTATGTGACAACCAGTGGTGTGTGATTATTTTTCTTTTTCTATATTCCATGAAGTCCTTTCTGGTATTCTTGATGCCCTGCAGATCTTGCTTTCTATGATCTGTGGGCAATATTCTTTGATTTGTGAAGGCTTCTCTGAGGGTGCTGATATGTCTGTCTCTGCCTTCTGTTTTAGCACATATTGGACTGTACCATATAGCTGACTGTAGATGATGGAATGTCTTATGTGCTTGGGGTGAAAGGTCTTATTATGCTACTACTTGAATCAGTCAGTGAGTCTGCACTTGCAGTAAATGGATGTCTGTGTTTTCCATCTCTTATGATGATGTTGATGTCCAGATTGCTAACCTGTGTGGAAAAGTAACTGAGTTTCAATTTTTATACTAGGGTGGAATAAGTTGAAGTTATGATGGAATTGTATGAGGTCTTGTTCACTGGTGGTTCAGATAAGGAATACATCATCGTGTCACAAATACAGTATATTACTGGTTTGATGTGACAAGTGGATAAGTAGGTCTCTTCCAGCTTAGCCATGAATAAGTTTCTAGAGTTGTTTCCTCTGGTGGAGGGCAAAAGTGGACCCCAAACCTGGCACCTTCTATCTGCTCCCAAAATACATAAAGAGGGAACCCATGCTGTACAATCATCTCAGGAACTGGAACACTTACCAAGAATATCTCAGGCCGGGTGAAAACATCCTTAAGTCACTGGAAGAGAGACACCCATTTCCTTACAGGATACCACAGACCTATTTAAACTCAGGGCTCTCAGGCCTCTACCAAAGGGAATGATTCTAGCAGCCATGGATTTGAAGCCTTAGAAGCCAATGCACTAATATCTCACACAGTGATGGATGATCAGCAAGCAGACAATATCTTGAATAACAGACCGTACTGTTGAGGAGCACTGGGCACAGCTCAAAGGGCTATACTACATACTGCAAAGCATTGCATAAGAAGGGTCAGCAAAGCAAAAAGAAAAAAAAACACTCTGGTTTTGTAAAGAAGTAGCCACTAAGGTCAGGGAGAAGCAGATTTCTTTCAGGAAATACAAACTAACAGGATCCAACAAGGACAGAGATGAATACAAAGAAAAACAAAGGGAAGCAAACAAAGAGATCAAGACAGTAAAGGCAGCAACTGAGGGAAGATAGCCAAGGAGGTCAAAAAGGAGACAAAACCTTCTACAGATATATCAGAGAAAAGAATGAGAAATCAGGAGTATTCTCAGACTCACAAAGGAAGATGGGGAGGACACTGAGAATGACAAAGACGGTAGCAGAAATCCTCAACAGATACTTCTGCTCCATATTCACCAAGGGAGGAAGGCTGCAGACCCAGCATTGCAGGAGACAACAAAAGTGGTGTTGGAGTATATTCAGGTCCCTTTACAAAAGAAATAGTCCGAAAGGAACTGGAGAAACTCAATATAAACAAGGCCATGGGACCAGACAAAAATTCACCCTAGATTACCGAGAGAACTAAGAGAAGAACTGGCAGCTCCCTGGCTGATCTGTTCAATTTATCATTTGAACTGGGCGAGGTCTCACAGAACTAGAAAAGGCCGCAGTTATTCCTCTCACACAAGAGCGGGAGCAAGGAAAGTGCAAGCAACTGCAGACCAGCAAGCCCTCACCTCAATTGTGGCAAAATAATGGAAACAATTCTCAAGGGAGGATCATATTATTTCTCGAGGACAACAGAAAATTAGATACAAAACAGCATGGCTTTACCACTGGAAGGTGAAGCCAGACCAGTCTAGTTGACCTTTTAACTGGGTGACAAAATAATAGACCAGGGTGGTGCGGTAGACATAGTTTACCTAGATTTCAGCAAGGCCTTTGACTCGGTCCCACATAGAAAGCCACTCAACAAGTTGACAACATGGGAGTAAGGCAGCAAGTGATTAACTGGATATGCAGCTGGCTTACTGGAAGGACCCAGAGTGTACTAGTAAATGGCTCATTTTCAGAAGAAAGAGGAGTTGCTTGTGGAGTGCCACAGGGATCAGTGCTCTGGTCTGATCCTATTCAATATTTTTATTAGTGACATATCTGGGGACTGAGGGGAAGGTGAGTTTGTTTTAGGACACAAAAATAAGTAATAAGGTAGACACTCCAGGTGGAGTGGAAAAGATGAAGACCAACCTTAGGACTCTGGAAATGTGGTCAAACATGGTAACTAGATTTCAGTGCAAAATCATGCACCTTGGAAGAACTAACCCAGGAGAGGATTAGTACCTAGGAGAAGTAAAACTGGAATCCTCTAAACAGGAAAGGGATCTGGGAATAATCATAACAGATAACCTAGAAATGTCCAAACAATGTGAGAATGCGGCACTACAGGCAAATGGTATGTTGGGCTGCATAGGCAGGGAATTACTAGTAGAAAAGAGAGGTCATCTGCCATAATCTCACCTGCCCAAATGTTTTGAGTAACTATCTACATCTGTGATTCACTGTAATTTTGAATTTTAGCATTTAATATTTATCTTAACTTGCTCTGTGCCTTGTATTATTTGTATTGTTTTATTGTTAGGTGCCCAGAGCCTCCGGAATGGGCACCATAGAAATAAAATTTGCCTTGTCTTGCCACTCTGTAGATCACTGGTGAGGCCGCACCTGGAGTACAGCACACAGTTCTGGAAACCACACTTTAAAAGGATATTAACAGACTGGAAACAGTGCAAAGGAGAGCTACAAAACGATACATGGACTGCAGAACAAAACTTATGAAGGGTGTCTGCATGACCTGAACATGTATTCCCTGGAGCAGCAGAGGGAGAGGGAGACATAACTGAAACCTTCAAGTTCCTAAAAGGAATAAACAAAGTGCAGGTTCAGGACCTGTTCCAGGGCAAAAATCACAAAAGAACTAGGGCACAACATGAAACTGGAGGGCAAATTTAAAAGTAACACCTGAAAGGTGGTAGATGCATGGAACTGCCTTCCTCAGGTAATGGTGGGCAAAACGGTGGGAAGTTTTAAAAATGCTTAGGATAGGTATAAGGCACCAAAACATTGAATAGCAGTTAATGGAAGGGGTAAACCTATGGGCAGACTAGATGGGCTGTATGGTCTCCTTCTGCCGTCACTTTCTATGTTTCTATGTTTCTGCCTGTATATTAACAGAAGCAGTTACTCAGTTTAGATGAACACACAACTACTTCTCATTTGAAATGACACATACCTGCCGCCAAGGGCACAGCAATGGCACAAGAATGGCATCTCAGTATGCCAAACTATTTATAACTAAGCTAGAAGAGACCTACTTGTCCACTTGTCACATCAAACGCCTATTGTATTTGGATACATTGATGATTTATTCCTTATCTAGACCAACAGTGTCAGGACCTCATACAATCCCACCTCAACTTCAGCTTGTTAAATCTTATCATAAAATCTTTTTTTCTTCCTTGCTTTGCTCGATCACCACCTATTCCTGCCGTCGGTCCCCTGCCAGTCTTCAAACCTCGACTGCCGCCTCCTCGTTCATCTTAACTTGTGGGGATCTGCATGGTGTGAGGCTCAAGGACCATGGAAGCCATTACACTTGGCGTCCGTGCACATAGGGTTTTTCTGTTTTTCTTTCATGGTCCCACCCTCCATCCCAGATGTCTTGTAGCCTCTGGTGGCCTTGGACACAGCAGAGCACACTGGGTATGTGCTACCTCTTCTGAGGAGCAATCTCCCCAACTCACTGTGAGGGGCTGCTGCTGCGCCAGATGGGGCTGTATGCCTCCACAGCTGGCTCAAGATCCCAGCGGGAGCACCCCCCAGCCTGGCCACCTGAGCTCATGCAGACCCAGGTTCACTCCTGAACCTGAGTTGCCAGTGTGGAAGCACAAAATGCTATGACTAAGCCATCGAGCGCACTCCCCACAACCATAACATTTAAACTCAGTTACTCATCTGCACAGGCCAGCTTTCTGGACACCAACATCATTATAGGAAATGAGAAAATACAGACATCCATTTACCACAAACCCACTGACCAGTTCAACTACTTGCATAATAAGAGTTTCCACCCAAGCACACAAAACATTCTATTATCTACAGTCAAGAAATACAATACAGTCAAATATGCTCTGACACAGAAGACAGACACACATACTATATCAACACACTCTGAGAAGCATTCACAAATCAAGGATACCACCCTTAGATCATAAAAACAGATTTGAGGACCTTGATCAGAATATCACCAAAACTAGACCAGTTTTTTTTAATGGTCATTAAACATTCCATTAATCGTCTAGTTATTGGAAAATTCTGCAATTTGAGAAAATAACATTTATTTGATAAAAAGTGTCAGTGTCCTTCTGGGACTCACAGTGATTAGACCTCCTTCAGGTGTTGATTGAGTTTCAAACTGTTTTTGCAGTAGCATGATCAGATAGCACAAGCATATTTTAAATTAAAACATAAAACTCATAATATAAATGGATAATGTGGTTCAATTTGAGTTACTTTCCATCTGTATCCCCCGCCATGGACAAAGCTGAAATAGGCAGAATTGTCTGGTCCTCCTTTCCGGCCAACAAAACCTAAATACATAAATAAATAAATAAAACATATCCACTGCCCTATGATGCAGTTTTACTCATTCTAACTCTTTTTATCGGCTCTCATTAGAGGATAGAGGAATGAGCATGACAGGAACCAACATCACAAGGTTATAGGGCAGCAGCCATACAATGTTTCCTTGTAAAGTATATTAGCACCAACAGAGTATACTATCAATAGTGCAAAACTTGGAATTGCAAGAGAACAGTTCTGTATCCCAATGAAAATGGATAGGATGTCCTTTACTGTACTGCCACTTCAAGCCTAAGGTGACCAGCAATGCAAACTAAAAACATATTTTTCCTTATTTATTCAACTGTGATTTTTTTTTAGTTGTTTTAACCAGGTATAGCACACTAAGATGAAAGCTTTTTACAGGAGCGACCTGGGAGTACAAGGAGGTTAAGTGATTTGCTTAGGGTCACACAGTATGCAAGTGGAAGCTGTGGAATTCAAACCCAGGTCTGGTCGATATCACCAGATTTGCAGCTCAGAGCCTTAGACCACTGCACTATACTGCCTCAATACATTTCTCTAGTCTTTATTTCTGTGTTCAGTATTGTGGACAGCATATTAGAAAGTCAAACACAGTGCCCTTGAGATCCACTCCCTGCAGTAAAGTAGCATGATGGTCTGAGAGTGGTATACTTGAACATGTGCAGCACAAAGTTTCTTAGTACTCTGTTGAAGGCACAAACGTCAGCACTATCGCAACATACAGCACACCTGTCCTGGCTACTAAGTGGTCCATGCTGGAAAACTGACTAGGAATTCTACATTCTGGCTGAAAACATCTGTTTGCACTGTCCTAAGTTTTAATGCTTGATCGCAACAGCCCTATATTCAAATGTTACAATACAAACAATCAAGGGTACAAGGAACTAGTTACAATGGAAATGATCCTATTCAACACACAAAGAACTAGTTACAATGCAAATGATCCTATTCAACATACAAGGAACTAACACCTGCTTATCATATCGTTAGCTGCTATTTACATGCATTTATCTCTTGCTCCTCACAATAGGGAAGGAGCCTGTGCACTTCACAGTACATAGACAACAATCCCGATCTAAATTAGAAATGGTGACATGTGAGACTCAGCACCTTGGTACACAGCCGCACGGGACATAAATGATTGCACTGGTGGTGCTACTGATCACAGGGTGACTCTTCTAATGTAGTTTTTGTTCTATATTACAGTAGTGTGACATAATACTGAGGTTGAATGGCTGTGAACTAAAACAAATTACTCCACTCTCTATCAAACAATGTATATTGCTTCATATTCATGTGTTCTTTTGTCCCCAGTTTCCCCACTACATGAATTGGAATTGTTAGGGCACCAGGACAGTGATTGCTATGGTCTGCAGCCATTTGCATGCTGTTAAAAATGGGTTGCCTGTTTGAAAGCAGCCTGTGTTGTCAGGGGTTACCTGACCTGAAAATGGTTAGGCCATGGAAAGAAGTGGGAGGGAGGGAAAGTTGAAGGATGAATCAGAGGGTGCTGGGAAGTTAGTTGGCACAGAAAGGGGTGGAGTTAAAAGGAAGGAACAGGACTGACTGAGAGGTAAGCCCAGGAGAAAAAAGGGGCTTAAAGAGGGAGCGAGAAGAGGCTCAGCCTTCTTTTTGCTAGTCAGTTGGCAACTAGCACATTGTTAGGCAGAGAGTGCATTTGCACTCAGCATTGGTGTAGTCCAGGAGTTCAGCAGGTTGTATGATTTCAGTGAGGAAGGGTAAGGTCAATTACAGAGGTCGGGGTGAAGAGACAGGATTGGGGAAGTTTGGGCTCTGGCTTCAGTTAAGGAGTGGAGGTAACAAGAAGGGTATGTGTTTCATGGCCTGGATATTCAGAAGGGTTAGCCATGTAACCACTGATGCACCCGATGCGTAATTCAAATGGAGATTGTACCTGGAGAACTCGAGCGTGCCAGAGCACATCAGTAATGTATGCGGTGCGGTAGGGGACATGCCCATGCATACTCCGTACATCCTGATATTCAGCCCGGATGCTGAGCCCATGCATGCGCAACCCCTACTTACGCTGCACACTGGTGAGCTAAAAAGGAACATCGGTTAGCCACCCACAGGTGAGCTGCCGTATTGCAGGGCACAACACGCAGCTGCCACCTGTGGGTGGCCACCTGTGCTCCAGCCGTACCTGGCGGCGCCTGCCCAACCGCGGCATAATGAGAAAAGGATCCTCCCAAATCCCTAGTGATCCAGTGGACTGCTCGCAGTCCGATCGCCGCATAAGTTGAAATAAAAGAAGTCTGATATCCCTGGTGGTCCAGTGGACCACTTGCAGCCTGATCATGGGCATAGCTGAAATAAAAGAAGTCCGATCCATTCACATATCTGGATTGTGTAGTACGGTATGGTCTGCATGCCCATTGGCTCACGCCGGACCAATGGGCGTACAGCCCTTCCGACGGTGTCAGTCGGTGGTGCTGCGGTGGTGGTGTTACTCCCGCTGACTGGGGACAGCGGGCGTGGGGCCTAGTGGGTGGGTGGGGAGCCGGGTACTGCTGTATCACCAGGGACATTGGACTTCTACATTTTACAACATACTCGCCGATCAGGCTGTGAGCGGTCCACTGGACCACCAGGGATATTGGACTTCTTTATATTAACCTATGCCCGCGATCGGGCTGTGAGCAGTCCACTGGACCACCAGGGATATTGGACTTCTTTTATATTAACTTATGCCTGCGATTGGGAAGAGGTGCGTGTAGCAGCTTGTTCAGGGGCATTAGTCGCCGACGGCTGCTGTCTGGCAAGGCACCAGGCGCAAGTCACCGGGATCGCACACCTGCATGCAAATGGAGCCATAATGACATGCAAATGGCTCCATTTGCATCTTGCATACATTATGGCCCAATTTGCATGTGCACTTTGAATATCACGGTTGTTGTGCATAGCGCAATGGAACTTGCGCTTAGCGCATCCCTGCTCCACTCTGGCCACTTGCGCTGGCACAGTGCCACTGCACCATGCACACTTGGTGGCCAGGGTGCAATATATATATATATATATATACACACACACACACACACACACACATATGTATATATATTCGCTCACGAAAAGCTCATATTACAAGGACATCCTCACCAACACCTGGGAAATGGTCATGCTTTCTGGGACAATATCAAGGACATTACTGGGAAACAATCAAAGTCCCTCCGCCATGTTAATTGTTGAAGGTTCCACTACCCTTGATCCCATGGTCATTGCAAATACCTTTGACACGGCTTTTTACTGACCTTAGTACTGTACTACCACCTGATTTCTTCACAGTCAGTCACTCCCCTCCAACACACCCTGCACTCTGTCAAACCCCTCATTTTTCCTTCAGGAGATTAAGATGAATGAAACTCACCGCCACACTGCCTCAGCCATCTCCACTTCCAGAATCAGCAGTGACACCCTGGACTTTAAGCTGCTATCACTTACACTTGATGAGGTCCTCAGTCCCCTAACTAAAATTCTTAACCTCTCTCCACACCAGTACACTCCCTGAAATATGGAAAACTGCCACTGTGAGCCCAGTCCACAAAACTGGGGATAAGACCTGCCACTCTAACTACCACCCAATCTCCATATTGCCACCACTATCCAAGGCCCTAGAGCGTATTGTTGCGAACCAGCTCACTGATTATTTGGACAACGATAATATTCTGTGCACACAAAAGCACGTTTTAGAAAAGGGCAGTACCACCACTGCCCTGCTTGAATTTACCAGTGCAGTGCATAGTTCCCTTGATAAAGGACTTCTTACTGGAGCTGTCTTCATCGACCTCTCGAAGGCATTTGACATGGTCCCTCATTGGCTGCTGTATCACCAACTACTCTTTGCTGGCCTCACACCGACTCAGCCTGTTGGTTTAGAAGCTACCTTGACAACCGCTTTCAAAGAGTAAAAATTGCCAATGCTATCTCGGACATCTTGCCTATCTGCTCCAGAGTACCTCAGGGGTCCATACTGAGCCCTCTCCTTTGCAGCATCTTTTAAACTCCCTACCACAATCCTGCTTAGAATAAATCACCCTGTAGGGCTGATGCTGTTGTCTTTCTACGCACAAGGACCTTTCACCACTACAACACAGCTTCCAACTCGGATTCAGTGCCATTGAAACATGGTTCTCCAATCATAAACTAGTCCTCAATCACAAGGAAATCAACTCATTGCTATTCTGCAGTTCACACAACCATTACAAGCGACACCCTTGCCATCTCCACCAAGCAGGGTACTGTCCTCGAACAAGTTTACTCTTTTTAAATACCTAGGGATTCTGCTTGACCCCAATCTCTCCTATATGGTTCACATTGACAGCATGGCTAAAGCTGCCAGACACACACCTTGGATTACTCTACAAGTACAGGTAGCACCTCACCCCAGAGGCCCTGAAGATTGCCATCCAGAGCTCTGTGGTGTCAATTATTGATTATGGCCTCATTATCTATGGCTCCGCCATGACGCCCGCCCTCCAACATATTACAACTGCACTTAACAAAGCTTGTAACACAGCACTGCATAGAGCTGTCACAGACAGCTATGGCATTGGCTGAAATGGGTCAGGTGATAGTAGCCGAGCGGTGATTAAGCCACAGGTAACACCTGCTCGGTTAGTACCACCTGTGGCCACTGCAGCAGCAGAGGGACCAGCCCGGTAGGTCGCCAACTCCTCACGCCACCCATGGCGCTTGTGAGGCACAGCCGTGGGAGTGACCTCTAGCAATAGCGGAGCATCAGCAGTCCGTGACAGAATTGCTCCATGGAACTAGTCCAAGTGGCCACCAGACCAATCATAGTAAAAGCAAAGGCACGGAATGGTGAAACATGGACCGCTGTCTAATGACGCTCAGTCTCTGCAGCGCCAGAGGCATACCATGATGGGTCGATGAGTTCAGCCCCAGTGCCACAGATCGAGGCAGCAGCAGCACGCAACTATGTCTCCTGTCAGCGAGAAACCGAGGGCGACAGGTAGCAGTTCATGGGAGCTGTGCCCCTGGCTCGACGACCTGTTCTGCAAGTCCACAGCACTGTGGATTGTCGAGCCTGCATCAGTGTTACCAGTCGCCAAACCGCCTCACCAGAGGGTGCTGCACAGCACGCCAGAGCTGTGGAGAAGAACTGCGGGCAGCGCTGACCGCGGCCACAACTCCAGGAGATGGGAGGTTGCCGAGTGTGGCAGGCAGGGGTGCTCAGAGAGTCCTCTTTGAGCAGGAGAACGGTGCCAGGGAAGGAGGAGGGCAGCACAGAGAAACACAGAGCCGGAACCTCCAAGGAGAGAGCAAACCAGGGAAGCCCTGCAGCCAGCAGTACCTGCACTACTCCCAGCACAGCAAGCAGCAGCCTGGGTACTGCACCACACAGGACACACGCCATGCCCTTGTGAGCGAGGACCAGCTGTACAGCCTAGAGAGCCGAAGGGTGGAGGCAAACACCCACAAAAATACTCGCGTGGGCCTCCAACATCTTCACGGACTGGCTCAGAGTCACAGGATAGCAGGTGGACCTGAAAACAGTTTCCCCACCTGAGCTGGCAGCCATGCTGCACCAGTTCTACGCCTCAGTCCAGACGGAGCAGAGGGAGCAATACAGCCTCAGCTCCTTTGTTGGACTCCATGCCAGACTGCAGCTACCTGACCAGCCCCCAGAATAAAAGGGTCCTGAACATTATCACAGATGGGGAGTTCGTGGCTGCAAACAATGTGTTTGTTGCCATCCTAAAGGACTACAGGCGCTGGCCAAGACACAGCCACCCACCACCCCAGCATCAGCCCCAGCGATCTCACGAAGATCCGCACCTGTGAGAAGCTCAGCCCTGAGACCCCTATGGCCTGGTCCACAGGCTATGGTTTGAAATTCAGCTGGGGCTTGCCTGCAGGGGAGAGAGAGGTCAGAGAGAGCTGCACCAGAACCCTTCACAGTCCGGGTCGATCAGTGGGGTAACGAGTTCTCGCCCTGTCTTTCAATGAGCAGGCCAAGAACCACGGGCAGCTTGGGGATGCGACACACCAGACTCTGAGGGGAGTCCTGTACAGCACCTCTGGCAGCAGAGACTGTGTTGTGGGAATGTACTGAGAGTACATACAGGCTGCCCACCCAATGCCCCCGCCTTTGTACTTGCACCCCGGAGAGTGGACCAGCTGGGACCCAGGGAGCGAGACTGCTGGTATAGCCGCCAACTGATGGGCAAGAACCACCTGGGTGCTCTCATGCCCCAAATATCGGACGACGCCCACCTCTCCATCCAGTACACCAATCACAGCATCCGGAGCACAGCAGTGACCATGTTGTCCCAGGCCAGTCTGGCAAGCAGAGAAATCATATCTGTGACGCCATCGCTGTGAGACCAGCCTGCACAGCTACTGGTCCCCTCAGCAAGCGACCGAAGAGGTGGTCGGCTATGCCTCCAGTGCCCACAGGCCAGCAGCAGGCAGCCACCCCCGGAGTCCAGCAACCCATGCACAGTCCAGCCTGAGCTGTCATCCTCTGCAGCAGTGCATGACAGCACCGGGAATCACAAAGCAGCGGGACCTGCTCCCCTGCCCCGACCAGCAGCCTGCCAGCACCCCGCAGCAGACAGCAGCTCCCAGAGACCTCCCAGCTGCACCCCGGCAGACACCCTGAGGATGGGGCCAGCCGACCTCGCACAGGGGAACCACAGAGTGCCGAGATCCACCCGACAACACACCATGGCTCACCCACCAGCTGTCTGCAGCCCAGTGCTTCCACTTTCAGAATGTGACGTGAATGGCCCGGTGACATTCTCCTGCCTCCCCGCAGGACAGCCTGCCTCAGTAAGGTACTGTACAGGATGACATCATTAGCAGAGCGCCGCATGCCTGCACGGCCCCAGAGCCCCACCCACCTGCAAGAGATCTGTGTGAGATGCTCCCAACTGCTGCATGCACCTGGAATCTTTGCGCTGCACAGCCTCCTGCCACCATACTCCGCTTTAGTTGCACCCATGTTACCAGGACTGTCCCTGCACCGTGATCGTTGACGGATGTTGGACTGAACCCTATAACTGATTTTGTGCACTCCTGTCACTGTAGTGCAATAAAGCCTTGCTGTTTGCAAACTGTGTGTGTCTCCATCTGTCCGTAGGGTCTCCGGTAGCAAGGGACACACACTGGCAACATAGGCTTGTCGCTGCCGCACAAGCTTATAAATACAAGTGCATTAATCACCTCCACCGTCGGGAGTTGTGCTGGTGATTATCGCTCGCTGGGTGGTTGGACTCGGCTTCGCCCTTGGGCACCAACCCCTAGCGGCATTAATCATCGCAGAGCTCCTCCTCGTCAGCGATTAATGCTTACATGCCGACTCACAACTGGTGCCCACCACCTCACCCACACCTGTGTCCTTTATGAACAATCCAGATGGCTCCAACTTCCAACCATATAAAGTATCTCACATGTGTTAGTGATGGGAAAAATCAACCTTGGCCTCACACTACCTTGTTACAGCAAAACACTAACTGACAGAACACCAGGAGCTCGACAATCCAGTTCTCGCTGTCGAACTATGCAGGGCCAATGCTCCTTCACCTATAGGGCTCCTCTATGGATGAATGGCCTCAGCCACACCATCTCCTCTGCCTCAACACTAGGTCTGTTCAAAACCAGGCTCTGTGCCCATCTCATTGCCTCTAGCTCATGTGACTGCCTCTCCTAGATGATGGCCTCACAGCTTTAATCCTAACTTATATACTGCTTAACCCCAGGCCCCAGTCCCTCCCCCAGCTCCTGAGGTGCCACTTCAAATCTCAGGTCTTCATACCACCTCATTAGTCTCTCCTTGCCCCATTATAGCACTTATTCCCCCCACACCCTGACCCCTTTTCCTTCTATCACTCCTTCCTATTTATTTTTCACAAATGCGTCCGCTGCATCTTCATCCTCCCCCTCCTCATCCCTGTTTTTCTGCCACCCCTGGGTGCCTGATCCCACCCATTCCTTGTGGGCACATGCATCCTAGCTGTGTTCACCATTTTACTATAGCTGCCTCGTTAACTACCTACACTTCTCTCCTCCTCTACACCTTACTCTTCCTATAATTGACCCCTTTCAATAGCACTGTTATACATGAATTGTTTACTGTTATTTCACTGTTGCTTCCTTGTTGTTTGTTCTTTCTGACGTGGAACCTTTGTAAAAGAGCCTTGGCTCAAAGGTGCTTGTAATCCTAGAATAAATAAATAAATATAAATATGTATAAATTTTATATATATATATATATATATATATATATATATATATAAATACCCAACAGGGTGAGATGAAAGATGCATTGTGGGAAGTCCAGCACACAAAGAGAGATAGCAGAGCAGATGGGGGCAGATGAGGGCACAAAAAGAGAAAAGTGTAGCAAGGGACAAACAAGCAAAGGTTCTGTCAGCTTTATGTGGTTTGTCTTGAGAAGTAGGTATGCATAGTGGCCCTGAAGTGCAAAACACACACCAAAAAGTGAAATGCAGTTAAATATGTAGAGCAACAACAAAAAATGAAATGCAAACAAAAAATAAAGCAACAAAACCAAACGTGAAGTGTTATGCAGCAAAAAAAAAAACAAGAAGAAAAGTGAATGCAAACAAAAAAGCACAATACAACCAAAATTGAATGTAACAAAAAGCACAACACAACAAAAAGTGAATGCAAACAAAAAGCACACCACAACAAAAGTGAATGAAAACAATAAAGCACATTACAACAAAAAGTGAATGCAAACAAAAAGCACAACACAACAAAAAATTGAATGCTAACAAAAAGCACATCACAACAAAAACGTGAATGTAAATAAAAAGGCACATTATAATAAAGACATGAATGCAAACAAAAAGCACATCACAACAGAAAAGTGAATGCAAACAAAAAGTACAACACAACACAAAATTGAATGAAAAGAAAAAGCACAGCACAACCAAAATTGAATGCAATCAAAAAGCACATCACAACAAAAAAAGTGAATGCAAACAAAAAGTGCAACACAACAAAATTGAATGCAAACAAAAAGCACAACACAATGAAATGCAATGCAAACAAAAGCACAACACAATAAAAGGTGAATGCAGACAAAAAGTACATCACAACAAAAAGTGATTACAAACAAAAAGTAAAGAACTTAAAATCCAAGAGTTTGCTGGTACCATAAATAACTGGCCAAAAGAGTAGTGGCAAATGAATGTGTCCAACACCAACCATTCCCTGGTGTCCACTGGCACCCTTCTCTTACCCAATCCATTGCCAAGGACTCCTAATATCAAGAACTCTGTAGTATCCAAAAGCAATCTGTTCCTATCGCATTCCAGTTATTCCTTGGTGTCTAGTGGCACCTCTATTTCATCACACCAACTCCATGTCAAGCAATTTCTGATGCCCAGTGGCATACTCTACCACATCTGAATCCTATATCAACCAGTTCCTTGTGTTCAGTAGCACCACCTCCCTCTTCCTATTCTCTACCAAGCATACCATTGGGTCCTAGGGCTCTCCCTCAGCACATTAGTGTCTGAAGCAGACCCCTCTCTTTCGGTATCCTGTGACATGCGTGACCAGCGAGAGTTGGCACCTACGAAATGGCACCCACCATGGCGATGTCAACAGGGCAAGACACCAGGAGGGCAACTGGATAGGGGGTTCACGAATAGTGACAGGATGTTGTTATATGTGCACATGCACGGAGGGGGAGCAAACACGCTGAGGAAGAGGAGGGAGGGCTTGTGGAAGGGGTGGTGCCATGGTGAGCTGCCGAGCTGGCTCCATGGCGTCATGGGTGGGTGCTGGGCTGGGGTGGTCAGGATGCTGGGTTTGGGTCCAGGTGCAGGTAGGTTTTGTTGTGCCTAGCCCAATATATATATATTTTTTTTTACAATTTTGCACCTCCACCTGACATGCACCCACCTGGAGTTGAGAGTCCTATAGCAGGGTATGGAGGAAAAGCCCCCATAGGGTGGGGGCAGCCCCCCGCATAACATTAACAATTATGAGTCTCTGGCACCGCTTCTGTTTAGCTGGGGTGTACATCGCAAAATTTATTTTCATGCAATGTACACCCACCATAATGATGATTGCCTTTAGAAACTGCCATTATGACATGGAACCTCTTTCATCCCATCATGAGCCAAGCGGTCCATGGTGTCCAGTGGCACTGCCTTTGTTCACCCTATACCATGCTAAGCATGCCATAGTTTCCAATGCCACCTCCTTCCTCAGCCCACCTAAGCAAAGTAGTCTGTAGAGTCTAGTTTGCACCCAAGCCCAGATCATCAAAATGAATGCCAGCAGAGAGGGTGACAGAGCATCTATGCAGATGTCCTCCTTCCAGGAGGATCAAAGTGCTGTCCATTCTTGAAGTGGCTCCTGGTGGTTGCTTGAGTTTGTGTGTGTGATGTGAGTCACTACATATTGAGCACACTTTAGCCCCAGGGTGCCATGGTAGATGTGTCTTAGGGAGGAAGGTAGTGTCATAACAAAGTTGGAAAATGACTTTTCAGCTTTTCTGGATGACTGACTCTGTGTACCCAAGCCACCAAACACTGCTTGGCAATGCACATGCTCACCAGCCTTAGTCTCACACAGCTCAAGAAGCATCTCCTATACCTTTGGTGTCACAGAGGAGTTGGTGGCCCTCAGGAAGTGATATACCCTGACCAAGGATAACACTAGGAGTTAGGTGGCATGCACAGGTGTCTACAGTGAGCCCAATGGGCAGATATATGGACCGATACAAGGCCAGAAAGGGATGAGCACCTGTTGCCAGGGAAGGAGGAAAAATACTGTAATAACAAAAAGCATCCATTCCACAAAATATATTATGGCATTATATATTTGCATGAAACCATGCCCATACAAGAACTTCTCAGGGACTGGCAGTGCCGCTGGAAGTTCTCACCCACTCTCTCTTGAGGATTGCTTCTTGGCTGTTGTTCAAATAATTTTTTGTGGTCCTGTAATCTCAGAGCTAGCCCATTACTCCCACTTCCCATATTCTAAGCACTACTTCCAGTCCAGTAGAACTCCTTTCCTAGCCCCAGGTCACTCACTGCATGGTCTGCCAACTGCTTGGAGCCTCCCTATTGGTCCTTTGCCAGATCTTATGTATTACTATCCCAATTAAAAAACTACCAGCATATGGCTAGTGGGTTTCTACCAGTTTTGACCCCTACTACCTGCTGGTCTTAACCATCTGCCCTGGCTACCATATGTTACCTGCAGCACCCCTTCCATCTCCATGGCATGACCACTCCTCCTTCCTCATGATGGGGCTTAGTGTTAAGAGTTCCTTTCAGAGCACAAGCAAGTAGTGGCAACAGGAGGTTATGTAGCAAGTGTGTTGGCACCATCCTGTAGACCGGCTTTCCCACTTTTTATTTCCTGCCCAAGGACACTGGTGGATGAGTCTCCACTTTATGTACGCATACTAACTTGCATACCGGCAGCAGAGCAATGGCATTGTTAGTCAAGCCGCCACCTGACTTGACTGGAAATTAGCTGCTAAAATATTAAAATACCTATTTAAAAGTACATCTACCATTTTCTATGAGGAACCTCTGTGTTCTCCAAATCCTGACATCACAAAACGTTGGGGAGCAGTGGTAGACAAGGTGCTGTGGCGAGGCATGATGACTTGACCTCGGCTGCCCCTAGGTGTAGGCCTGGGGAAACAAAGGAAGTTTGATCTACACTGAAGGGAGTGACCGCAGTTCCATGGTATGTGGGCCCCACCACACATACACGGTTACATGCAACCATGGCAATGGATCCCAGTGAAGAAAATGGAACCATGGTTGACACAGACTTAATGAAGCCTTGCCCACCTACATCCCTTCTCTGCCACCACTTGACTACCGGACCAATTCTGGCTGGATTCACCTGGAGTTATGAAGGATGGCCCTTCCCTCCCTGGGTCCACCATGGGGAGCAATTTGTGGGGACATCTGGTTCTGTGGTCTCAGGGAGGTAAGAACAGGGTTAATGGCCAGTCTGCATCACCCTTCAAGACAAACGGATTCAGTAAAACAAAAACAAAATGCTAAATTCTGTGGTATGTCATCTTAACACACACACAAACACACACACACTGTAAAAGCATGGCTGCACCCTTACAATAAACCCAACAAGTATAATAGACATGTAAATGGTCTCTTACCTGGGTCCTCAGGATTCTGACGTAGACGCCTTGTAGGTATGACATCAGTCGGAGCTGTAAAATAAAATATAGGAATGGGATCACAAAGTGTCTGTAGTTCTTATGGAGTAAATGGGAAGGATAGGACGAGTTAGACGTAGTGAAATATCTATCTGATGCGGAAGGAGGCAGCATCCTGTCAGACCTGTTAAAGAGAAAATAGGTTAATATGGAGAAAATACAGTAGTGAGAGCAGAGACAGGGAGCAGAAAGGAGGTGTAAGACAGAATAAGAGTTAAAATAAAAGAAAGCTTTAGATAAAAAGTTACATACAGTTGGGGCAAGACAGAAGATACAGATATAGAGAACAAGATAGAAATATGGAGAAATAAATAAAATTAATAGACAGGAAAGCAGAAAAGAAAGTGTTGTGGGTGCACAGCAAAACCACTTATCGCTCCCTCAGATGGCCTAGTGGCCAGTAAAGTAGTAGCTCAGCTGCCATGCTGATGACATGGATTCAGAAGCAAGCCTGGAAAATCAGATCGAAAGGCCATAACCAAGACAGCTGCTGCTCAGCCATGCATTTCAGTTGGGTAGGTTGGCGGCTGTCTCCCCCACCACAACGTGGCCAGGGAGCTTGCTCCTGCTGCATGGGGACACAGCAGCTGTGCATAGCCTTTCCAGGTACTCAGTCCCAAAACAGGAGGAAGGAGGAAATTAAAGAGGAGAAAATCCCAGTAGCTGTCTGAATGATGACCAGATTTGACCTGACCGGGATAAATCCTGCAAGATGAGCTACCAGCTGGAAAGAAATATCTCTAAGAAAAAAACTGTAGGTCAGGTGGGCTACTGTGAACTATTTTGGACTAGTGGCCACACATTATTAAAATAATTTAGCATTAGTTGTGGTGGAGGGCAGCGCTGTCCCAGGGAACTCAGGGATTTCTATAATACATATGGTGGGCTAGTCTCCCTGGTGGCCAGTGGCCAATGTGTTTAAACAGGTTAATCTGTTCCTGGGGTCTGGCAGTGGGGGTGGGGTGAAGTGTTAGCCGGGAGTGTAAGTTTGGACTGCTGCTGCAGACAGCATGAGTACCCTTGCTTAAAGTAAAAGTACCATGGGGCGCTTATTCCCAGCCCCTATGGAGCTCAGGCTGCGGCCTCTCCATGCGGGCAGGAGATAGGGAGACAGGAGCTTGTTGGGAGGTGAAGGAGGCCAGTGCAACAGCGCCTACCTCCATCTGCTTGAGCCATTGCTCCAGCTGCAAAATGTAATTGCCCTGAGTGGCTTGGGAGCAGGACAGACATTGGAAGACTTTGAGATAGCAAGCCACACTTGCAGCTGTTAAAGCAGCAGTATTCATTACTGTTAATTTTTAAACATTACGTAATGTCCTAACCTTTTTAGACTTCTTAAAGCAGCAGTGCAACATAATCAGGAAATTATTATCAAATATATTTTTTGGTTGTAAGCATGCAGCCATAGATAAGGTTTCCATATCTGTAAATATTTTTTTCTAGCGATCTTTAGTTTTTAGGTATTTAAAATTTATTTCAATTGTTGTAGCACCACAATAAATATGGTGGCTGCCTAAATTTTCAGCTGTGCCTCCCCTTCACGTCATATCATGTCTTTGGTTACTGCAATGGGATCCTGCGCTGAACATTCCTGGTGTCCCTGTGTAGTACTGCCAGTCATACACTTGTGTGTCACAGTGTGGTGCACTGGCGACGTAAGCGGAGATCTTATCAGCTGCCAGCTGGGATGCTGTCCCAGAAGAATGCCTGTCCCAGATGCACACACCCAGCTGCCTCAAGCAGGTGGAATGGCGAGACAACCCTGTGGTCCAAATTAGGTTGGGTGCCAGGAAACACCCTTTAAGGAAAGGCAGGAGACAATCTGAAGTTTGATGCCCAGCAGGCTTTTATTTACACCAGAAAAGGTAGACACGGTCACAAGGGAAAGTCGGGAATCACTCTTACTTATAGATAATAGCTAACAATTACCACTCTATTTCTCTATATGTACATTGACCTAAGGTCACTCTACAGTATTCTTATCTGTAACTCTTACAATTCTACCCAGAGCTCTATATGTTAAGAAGACCTTATGACTTTATCATACCATGCTACGCATACAATATACAATCAGCAAACAATCTCACAGTCTCAAAAGTCCATAAGATGAAGATGTCCATCGCCTTCGTGGCACAACTGAAGAAGAGGGGTCAAAAGAAAGGGAAACTCTTGCTTCGCGCTAAGCTCACCAGGAGACCTATGAGAGGTCGCAAACAGGGAATGGAGAGATTGGTAAACAGACCATAGACATCGCCAGCCCACTCTCCAGGGTTGCCGAAACACAAGAGTGTGAACAGACTCACTGGGAAAATGCTCTCTTGTTGGAACAAAACCCTCAAACTGGGCTGCCAAGGTAGAAGAATCAAATGTGGCAAGGAATCCACCTGCAGGATTGCCACAGGAGAAGAAATCTGCTGCTTTCTCCTCGGCGCCAACCCTCAACCGGGTCACCAAGGACAAAGAAGAACTGCTGCGGTTTTTCCTGGTACCTATCCTTGACTAGGGCTGCCAAATGAACACCAGGACTTGGTGAAGACTCCAGAAGAAGGACTACCAAGGATGAAGAAGAAGAACTGCTGGGGCTGCTTTGGTGACAGATCCACTTGAAGGACCACCAAACTCGAGCTGCTACCCTGAGGATTGCACTGGCGATGCAGGACAACACAAGCAAGAAGAGGTGAAAGGTGAAGATCAGGATTCCACACGATGAAGAGCAAAATAAGAAACGGTGCCATGAACACACTTGGCTACGACGGACTCGCTCACCGGTGGGCATCTGGGAGGGACGGACAAGGACACTTTCCAGTGATCTTTCTTCCAAGCTGATCAGGAACCGCAACGCGACTACTCAAAGGATGTCAATTTCGACTGGGCGGACAAAAGGGCAAGAAGTTGCTGAAGTCTTCTGCTGGCTGCAGATTGCTATGGTGGAGAGCTGATGAAGACTGAAGATTGCTATGGTGAAGAGCTGATGAAGACTGACGACTGCTATGGTGAAGAGCTGCTGGAGGCTGAAGATTGAATCAGAACCTGCTGCTGCACAATGGTACTTCTGTTAGCACGTTATACTGAAATATTCACTTTCAGGGCAATTTGCAACAATCTGGGGCAATTGTTCACTGTCAGGGCAACTTGCCTGGAGCAGGGGCAAATTGAAACAATCCAGGGCAATTATTCACTGGCAGGGGCAACTTGCCTGGAGCAGGGCAAATTGCAACAATCTGGGGCAGTTGTTCACTGGCAGGGGCAACTTGCCTGAGCCGGGCAAATTGCAACAATCCAGAGCAATTGTTCACTTTCGGGCAATTGTTCACTGTCAGGGGCAATGACCACAATCCTATTATTTATACTATGCAGTCTCGGTGCTTCATGCAATAACACAACAGTTGAGACGCTGGAAGAATAAACAGTTCGAGGAAACAGTACAAAAGCTGGTAATCACTTTGTGACAGGTTCTGTGCTTATATCCTTTAGTCGACCCCTTTGCTAGTGGGAGTCTCACTTTAGGATCTGGCTACCCTGAGCACTCTAATGCACTTCTGCCTCAGCTATTTAGCCTGGTTACGCTTAATTGCCCATACACCTGCTGCCCTATTCCCTATATGGGCTGGGATGCCCCACCTTACTGGGTCCTGGTGCCCTTCCTTTACTGGGGCCTGGCGCTTTACTACAGTGGGCCTGGTGCCCTTCCTTTACTGGGGCCTGGTGCCCTTTATTACTGTGGGCCTGGTGCCCTTCCTTTACTGGGGCCTGGTGCCCTTTATTACTGGGGCCTGGTGCCCTTCCTTTACTGGGGCCTGGCGCCTTTACTACTGTGGGCCTGGTGCCCTTCCTTTACTGGGGCCTGATGCCCTTTATTACTGTGGGCCTGGTACCCTTCCTTTACTGGGCCTGGTGCCCTTTACTACTGTGTGCCTGGTGCCCTCTAACCCTGGGTCTGGTGTGCCTTTAAAACATGGGCCTGGTAGCCCTCTATTAAATCACGGACCTGATAGCCCTCTTTGAACCTGGGCCTGAATTGCCCCTTTATTACTGTGGGCCTGGTGCCCCTCTCTATGCATGGGCAGTTGCCCTCTTAAGCTGTGGGCCTGGTAGCCCTCCCTTTGAATCCTGGGTCTGGTAGCCTTACCTTTGAATCACAAGCCTGATAGCCTTTAAATACTCTTGGGGCTGAAATTTGGCTGGGCCCTTTAATTATGCAGCTGTCAGAGAACTGTCACTTTTTCTTCAGCCCCGCTTCCTCACGAATAATTATAGGCCTTGTACTGGCCTTGCTTCCCTGGTCCCTCCTATTTGGGTGTCACTAACCCCACCCTCCTGAATATTTAATTTGGGTCCTTCCTACTCAACTGTCCTGCGGCACTCAACCACTTTCCCCAAGCGCCTTTTGCGCTATTCAAATAAAATAAAAAACACAGTCTCTCCTTAAGTTGGACAGCCAGCACGCTTCTTGTTGCTGCCGCCCTGATTCCACCGCTCAGGCTGCTCCATGGGTATCGGGAGGCGGGAGGTGTGCTGGCAGGGAGGGAGCTTGGCAGGCAGCTGGGAGGACGACAGGGGGATCTTGGATGGCTGACAGTTGCACAGTTGCGATGCGGCTCTTCTCTGCCACTGACGAGGGACCGATTAAACTTTAAACAACTCTGGGGGCTAAATAACAAACGATGGGGCTCACCAGCTCAAACCATGGCAAACGGCCGTTTACTTTACTTCTGGTTCTTCGATGGCACCGCTGGACTGAACGGAGCTTCACAGGGTCTTCGCCAGCTGGAGCCCAGAGCAGGCACACCACCAAACCCTCAGGGAAACGGCTTCAACCAACAGGTAAGCCCACAACAGGTTTCCCCTTAGTTTGTGGTGTGCCTCTCTTCTCCACAGCCTGGCAGGAACTACCATGAAAAAACCTGTTAACTTTTAAAAATTAAACTTCTCATTCTGGAATGTTTGGACTGGAATGCTGTGCATGAACAGCTCAGTGCAGCATTCCATCCAAACCATTGCCTTGCAGCTGCATTAAATATATCTTTGACCAGGTTTACAGTGCACAAGACACTTTTTCTATTATTTACAGTATTTTTCCTGCAAAGGGGGACTGTACTTACGGGCCCTTAACTGTACCCTGCAGCCCACTCCTACCATAGGCACCCTGGGAACCTGTTAATACTAAACTTTATTTATTTTACTGTGGTGCCCTAACTTTGAGACATTACATGTGCAGTTGGCATTGAGGAGGTTCTAGTTCAACATGGCTGATGGCAGAAATGTAAATGAAAACAAAGCACAACAGAGCACATTACGGGTGATAGTACAATGCCAGCAGGAAAGAGTACCAGGTAAATGCTCAGCAAAGCACTGGATTAAACTGTCGAAAAGCTAATTTTGTTTTATATTCTACTGCTGCTTTAATATCTAGATTTATGTTGTTGATGTCCATTTGTGTTAAAACCTATTGTTAATGATATATGTTAAACTTTTTATTAATGACCTCATATCAATAGAGATGGATGCCTCCTGGTTTTAAAATATACGCCTATGCCATGATGTCAGATACCCACAATTAGCATATGCGCATAACAAATTATGCTTGTTTGATTGACAAGCCTGCAGTTTACACAATCACAGGTGTATTTGAGTGGTACAGTAACAGCACAAAATCAGCTTACTGTGACAAATGTTCATGCGTGCATTGAATCAGATAGATATCTGATGTTAAAAAGCCAAGTGTGAAGTTGTATGCTGCTAATTCAGCTTGTTATGATATTTTCCACTGACTTGAATTGTATTCCTTCATTCATTCACAATAAAAGTTGAGGCAGGAACAGCTTGCTACACAATTTTTTTTTGTTTTAATTTCAAAGTTCTGATCATTGCTTAATAAGAATGTTATTTACATTGGGAGCATTTATGCAGTGTGGCTGCAGCACTTTAGAAACAAATGTAGAAAACTTTGTACAGAAATCACTTCTGCATCAATCTTGACAGACCTAGCAGTTACATAGAAACATACAAACATAGACTTTGACGGCAGATAAGGACCACTTGGCCCACCAGTCTGCCCATTTCCTACCTATTGGATAAGCTGCAGATTCTAGTTAACCAACAGCCTACTTCCTCACCCCTACTACAATTGCCTTGTGTCTGTCCCATGCATGTTTGAATTCCCCACTGTTTTAGCCCCAACAACCTCCCCAGGAAGGCAGTTCCATGCTTCCACCACTCTCTCTGTGAAAAAGATTTCTCACATTACCCTGAGCCGCCCCTCTATCTTTAAATTGTGTCCCTTGTTCTTACACATCTCTTTTCTGAAAGATGCTACCCTCCTGGACTTTGTTGATTCCTTGAGGTACTTGAACGTTTCTATCATGTCCCCGTGTCCCTCCTTTCATCAAGGGTATACATATTAAGCTGTCTCAGTCTCTTCATGTGATTTCTGATGCAGACCCTGCACCATTTTAGTTGCCCTCCTCTGGACTGCTTCCATCCTGTCTATGTCCTTGCGTAGATGAGGTTTCCAAAACTGCACACAGTACTCCAGATGGGTCTCACCAACTGTCTGTACAGAGGGATAACCACTTCCTTTTTCTACTTGTGATGCCCCTTCCTATGCATCCCAGTATCCCCTGGCTCTCCTTACTGACTTCTCACATTGCTTACCCATATTTAGATCATCTGATATGACTACCCCTGGCACCGTTCCATTTTTGTTGTTGTTAGTACCTCCCTGCTATTGTGTACTCTTCTCCTGGGTTTTTGTGTCCCAGGTGCATTACTTGCATTTCTTTGCATTGAATCTAAGTTGCCATATGTCTGACCATTCCTCCAACCTTGCCAAGTCCCTTCTCATCCTTTCTACCCCCTTGTGTATCAACTCTGTTACAGGTCTTTGTATCATCTGCAAAGAGCATACCTTTCCTCCAGACCTCTGCAATGTCACCTATAAAGATGTTAAAGAGGACTGGACCCTGTACTGAGCCCTGAGGTACTCCACTAGTGACCCCCCTTTCTTTGGAATGTGTTCCACTCACTATTACCTTCTGCGTCCTGTTATGCAGCCAGTTTGCAACCCAGGCTACCACCCTGGGATCCACTCCCAGGCTGGCTAACTTGATTATTAATCTTTGTGTGGGACTGTGTCAAATGCCTTGCTAAAGTCTAGGTAGGCCATATCCACAGCCCCTCCCTGGTCTATTACTTTGGTCACCCAGTCAAAGAAATCTATTAGATCTGCCTGACATGACCTTCCTGCTGTAAATCCATGCTGCTTTGGGTCCTGTGCCCCGCTGGCCTCTAGGTATTCAACAATTCTTTCTTTCAGAAGTGATTCCTTCATTTTCCTACCACTGAGGTCAAACTTACAGGTCTGTAGTTTCCTGCTTCTGCCTTGCTCCCACTTTTGTGAAGGGGAATCACATCTGCCCTCCTCCAGTCCTCAGGTACCACCCCATCCTCCCATGATTTGTTAAAAGTGTGGTCAGTGGTGTCACTAGGTCCTCCCTTAGTTCTTTTTAGGATTCTGGGGTGAATCCCATCAGGCCCCATTGCTTTGTCTACCTTGAGTTTTAGGAGTTCTTTCAGGACTCTTTCTTCTGTAAATGGACTGGTGTCAACCCCTACCCAGAGTGCTTCTATTGCCAGGTTTAGGTAACTCCTCCTCATCTTCTTTTGTGAATACTGAGCAAAAGTATTCATTCAGTATCTCTGCCTTTTCACTGTCTCTCTTCCCACCTCCCCTCTCCTTATTAATCTTCACTATTCCTCCTTAACCTTTCTATGCTCCCTAATGTACCTATAAAAGGTTTTATCCCCTTCTTAACTGACTTGGCTATTTTTCCTCAGTTTAGGCTTTGCTATTCTGACTGCCTTCCCTACTTCTTTCTGCTTTAATTGATACAGTTTCCTGTCGTGCTCCTTCTGTGATGCCTTATACTTTTTGAATGCAGTCTTTTTCTCCTTAACCTTCCCTGCCACCTCTTTTGAGAACCATAGTGTTTTTTACTCTGCTTTGTTTTCTTTATCTGTTTCACACAAAGGCTTGTTGCCTCTATGATGGCAGTTTTGATTTTTCTCCATTGTTCTTCCACCTTTCTTTTTTCCATTTGCTAGTGTGTTCCTCAGGTATTCACCCATTTTGCCAAAGTCAGCCTTCTAAAGTCCAGTATGCTTGTTTCTGTATGGCTTGTCTCCATGGTTGTGCTTATTGTGAAGCACACTGTGCAGTGGTCGCTTGTTCCCAGATGTCTACTGACTTCTAAATTTGTGGTCCTTCTCCATTTGAGAGTACTAGGTGTAGTATTGCTTCCTCCAGTGGGTTCCAGCACTAGCTGTCTAAGGCCTGCCCCTGCAGAGCATCAAGAATGACCCTGCTCTTGGATGTGGCTGCAGTACATGTCATCCAGTTAACATCTGGCATATTCAGGTCCCCCATCAACAGTATCTCCCCTTTTCAGCCATTTGAGAATGTCTTCTATCATTTTCTTGTCCATTTCCTCCCCTTGAGATGGGGGTCTGTATACAACCACTGTGCAGATTGTGATGCCACTCCTGTCTCCAAGGTGACCCAGAGTGCCTCTTGTCCTCCCCTTTACTTTTTAGTTCTGTAGCTTTGATCCTTCCCTTATGTATAGAGCTACTCCACCTCCTCTTTCCCCTCCCTGTCCCTTCTGTAGACTGTGTACCCCAGTCTGTTGACATCCAGTCATGGTTCCCCATGTACCATGTTTCTGTGACTGCCACAATATCCAAGTGTTCATCTTCCATCAAGGCTACTAGCTCAGGAGCTTGTTTCCCAGACTACAGGCATTGGTACTCATTGCCCTCCATTTAACGTTGGCTTTATCCTTTTTTCCCCATGCCTGCTCTTTTTGCCCTTGTCTATTTTCCATTTACCCCTGTCCTGCCCTCTGTTGAGCACTGTACCTCAGTGTTTACCTTACTACCCATCATGTTTTGTGGGGAAGGCTTGAAATGTCCTGCCTCTTATTAGCACCTCCCCATGGCTAGTTTAAAAGCTTGCCAAGAAAGCATTTAAACCTGTCACTTAGGATCTTGGTTCCCTTCATGGACAGATGGAGACCATCGTGCCAGTATAAACCTTCATCTCTCCAGGTGTACCCCAGTCCCCAATGAAGCCAAAGCCCTGTGCTCTGCATCAGTTTTGCAACCATTCATTAAACTGCATGGTGTGTAGCACCTAGCCTCACCCTGCCATGGACTGGCAGCACCTCTGAGAAGGTAACCGTGTTTGCTACCTTTCTGAGGCCCTCCCCAACTCCACAATTTCATCCTGCACTGCACTGATCCCATGCCTAGCTAGGTCATTTGTCCCAAGGTGGATAATGATATCTAGTTCCCTCTCCTGTGATGCTGCTTCTGCAATCCTGAGGATTTGCTTCTTGTCCCTCAAGCCATGGCACCAGGCAGGCACCTTACTTCCTCTCCTCTGCCTTCCCCAGGTCTACCCCTCAAACAATTGAGTCCCCTATCAGAAGCTGTTTCCTTCCCCTGTGGTGTCCCTTGCCACCCTTCTGTGGGTCTCCTTGTGGGTGCCCTCAGCATTCTTCTCGGTCTCCACTGAGGGTGCCATCATAGAGGAATCTTGCTCTGCCAGACTGGCATATGGTTTGTGTAGAGGTACAACTCAGGGGCTTCACCTCTGTTCTACCACCCGTATCCTCCCAGAACCCACTGTGGTCCAACTGCTCTTCATCCTTGGCAGCCTCTGTGGCAGTGGTGCTCTTTGGGTGGGGAGGCCTCCTTAGTCCTTGCCAGTTCAGCCTGGAGGTGGGCAACCTCCTCCTCAGAGGTGAAAGTTGCCTGCAGATAGACAGCAATGCAGTTTCAGAATGTCTCCCGGAAAACTGCTGCCCCACAGCCAGTGCATTGCACCACTCCCATATGTCCCTCTCCTTATAATATACAATACGTAATATATATATATATATTTTTTTTTCTTCCTTTTTGTGGTGTGTTCTTACCCTTTATGCACTGTGCTGTATTAAGTATATGACAGTTCTGCCTCAAGACTTGTTGAGGAAGTGATGTCAAAACCTTAGCTATAAAGGAAACGTCATGCCTGGGGGGTGGGGGGTAGTCCACAACCACTGCTGACTGTTAGAAACAATCAAATACACCACTGCTCCACCACCCTGGTGAGTACTGCCCTTTATAGTAATTCAGCTAACCTCCAGTAACTGATTTGTCAATTATTTAAAAGTAATTTGATGCAAACTGTTACAGAATACTAGTAGACAGTCCAGTTACCCACAAAGGAAAATAAAATATGCAGTTATTTCAACCCTTCTGAAGTTGCTCACAAGATACAGTAAGTAGTTTTGAAAACCCCTTCCTGATTTAAAACAAAAATAATTAAACACAAAGCAATACCAATGTAAGACTGTAAAGTAAGGAAAACTTCCCTCAGATGTAAGTAAGAGATCTGTTGCAGATTTCTAGTCCAATATAGTATATCCCATGCAGCTTCTCAGTTGTTTCAAAGCACACCCTGTTACACCACTTGAAGAGATGGGCTTCTGTCTGAAACAGGATCACACCAGTAGTTTATAGTAATTGATCAATGCTGGAATGCTCCTCCACCCAAAACAATTGGCTATGATGCAAGGTCTCCCTGACTAGTGAAGACAATTTCCCCACCTGAGGCTGTATCTGGCATCAAATTACAAACTGCAGCCTTTGCTATTCAGAGTATACAGCCACTACCAGTAAATTATGTCCAAATATATTGATGCAAGCTGTCACAGAATACTAGTAGACAGTCCAGTTACCCACAAAGGAAAATCAAATATGCAGTTATTTCAACCCTTCTGAAGTTGCTCACAAGATAAGTAGTTTTGAAAACCCCTTCTGATTTAAAATGAAAATAATTAAACACAAAGCAATACCAATGTAAGACTTTTCCTTTTCACATACAGTTTTATGGGTATGAAGAGATTGGTGAGAAGTGACTTCTGTACAAAGTTTTAAACTGCAACAGTCTCGAATAAATGCTCCCAATGTAAATTAGGATACAGGACTTTGATGCTGATTTTATTGGTATAATTAGTACCTTTTGCAAATACTGCCTGAAACATGAAGAACTGTACAAAGGCTCATAGAACATAAGCACAAGAAGAGGGCTCATACCCTGTTATAATGATCAGTCAATTTGTGTCACATATCCGGGTAAAATCCTAAATGAAAAAAAAGCTTCACTAAGTGGGTTTCGATCACCACCTAATAAACAGAAAACAAACATTTATCAATGCTGAATCTTCACTGCTAGTAATGCATTGTTTTGTACTGTTTTTTAGATTTTTACCTCAGATTTTTAACATAGTGCTTTTATGAGCACTCCTTCTGAGCATGATAGGTGTCATTTATAAAACAATGACTGAAACGTAATTGTGGACCACAAGTGACAAAACACATTTTGGGTAGGATTTGAGAAATGACAGCTGTCACATTAGTGAGATGGTGTCAAAATGGCTATGTTGAAAAGTTGGTGTCAAAATATTGAAAATTACCACAGATATGAGAATGCATTGAAAAATTGCAAAATAGACTCCATAAAGTTTGTTGGCTTTTTTTCATATTTTTATCCCAAATTTTCAACCTACCCTTCTTATGACCTCACATAGCCTTCTCATGAGCCCACCTCATGAACAAGGGTGGAGCACATTTTCAAATCCTGCCCAAAAGGTAATTTTGTGCTATAGCAAAAACACATTTTGACCAGGATTTGAAAATGACAGCTATCACATTCTTGGTGTGGTGTAAAGAAATGGCTATGCTGGAAAATTTGGGGTCAAAATATTTAAATTACAAAGTTATGAGCCTGCATTCACAAAATTGAATGCAGGCCCATAACTTTGCTAGTTTGTTGATGATAGTTTAAATGCTTCCTTGGCAAGCTTTTAAACTAGCCAAGGGGTAGGCACTGAAAAGAAACAGGGAATTTCCAGCCTTCCCCACAAAACAGGGTAGTTGAAGTAGGTAAACACCAAGGTAAAGACATCAATAGGGAGCAGGACAGGGTAAATGGAGAAAAGGCAAAGGCAGTAAGGACAGGGATGGGCTAAAGGGATAAGGCCATCATAAAATGGAGGGGATGAGTACCAATGCCTGTAGTCTGGTAACAAGCTCCCTGAACTTGTGGCCTTGATGGAAGAGGGATGCCTGATAACATTCCAGTCACAGAAACATGGTACACAGAGAACCAAGACTGGGATGTCAACATACCAGGATACACAATTTACAGGAGGGGCAGGGATGGTAAAATAAGAGGAGAAGTAGCTCTATACATAAGGGAAGGTTTCAAAGCAAAGGAGCTAAAGGGTAAACAGGAGGACAGGAGGTAATGCAGGTCACCTTGAGACAAGAAATGGCACCACAATCCACACAAGGTTTATACAGACCCTCGCCCCAGAGGGAGGAAATGGACAAAGAAATGAAAAGAGACAAAACAGAGGCTAACCATCAGGTCTTTAGGGATCTTACAAAGAAAGTCAGAAGGGTCATTAAAAGGCAAAAGCACAGCAAGAGGTCCTTTGCATCTAAGGTTAAGGACATAAGAAATCTTTTCAGTTACATCAATAATTTAAAAGGAGTTCGAGTACCATGGGTTCCTTCAAGAATAATAATGGAGTGTCGGCTTGATAAGGAAATGGCTGACATTCAAAATATATATTTCTGCTCAGTCTTTAACAAAAAGCTTCAATCCCATTTATAAATAACAGCCACCCATCCCCTGACACATAATAGACCCAGATGAGGTTCTGGAGAGATTACATAAGTTGAACATTAATAAATCATCGGGGCCAGATAATGTACACCCCAGAGTATTACATGAGTTAACGGATCTTATAGCACCACCCCTTACCCATTTTTCCAATCCTCCCTTGATAGTGGTGAGGTTCCACAAGATTGAAAGGTTGCAGCCATGGTTCCACTATTAAAAAAGGGCCTAAGACAGTTCCATCAAATTTTAGGTCAGTAAGTTTAACTTTTATAATGGGAAAATCTTGGAAGGTATTTTAAAAGACACAATTTAAGCCTTTCTTGAGGAGCACAATGGCTGACCGATCCTTTACAGCATGCATTTACAAAATCAAGGTCTTGCCAGACTAATCTCCTTACCTTGATGAGAAAGTTAAATAAGAACTAGATAGGGGAATTCAATGGACTTTGCCTTTATGGACTTTGCTAAGGTATTTGATAAACTACCCACTTAGAATTATTAACCACATGAGGAGATTAAGCTGGAGACCAATATTGTATATTGATCTCGGAATGGTTACAGGATTGAAAACAGAGGGTTATTATAAAAGGGCACTATCAGATTTGGCACCTATTACCAGGTGGGTTCTGCAGGGTTCAGTCCTGGGGCCTTGCCCCTTTAATATCTACATTTCCACCATCAAATTATAGAACCCAAATATTTGGCTCTATAAGTTCACAGATGACTGTAGAGTGGGGACAGTTGTCAATAATTTTGCAGATGCGACTTGTTTACTAAGGGCTATTAATGAAATATTAGAGTGGCCCAAGTTGAACAAATTAGAGTTGAACACAGCTAAATGCAAGATAATGCACTTGGGTAGGCATAATAACGAAGTAGTATATAAACTTGGAACTGATGCACTAATAGTTACTCATGAGGAACGAGACCTGGGAGTTAAGATCACCACTGATCTAAAATTTAGTTCTCACTGTAATGATTAGATTAGAAAAGTGAACCAAAATCTTAACTGCATCTTAAGGCACATATTGAGCAGGAGGAGGGGTTCTGATTCAACTGTATAGTGTTTGGTCAGGCCCCATTCGGAGTATTGTGTCCAAGTGTGGTCCCCATATAAAAGGGAGACATCCTCAGAGTGGAGGGTACAGAAAAGGGCTACCAGATCTATAGTCAAGCTTAAACTGGATCATAAAAGAAAGGTTGGAAACATTGAACCTGTATTCACTCCATTACAGGAGGTTCAGAGGATATGTCAATGCTGTTTAAAGCAATGGGAGATACCAATTTGAGGACAATTAGGGTTTTCACTCAAGACCATTCAGTGTAGTGGTAGGAGGCATAATAAACAGCTCTTCACGTCCAAATGGATTTAATCACTAGGAAAAATTGGTTTAGTCAGAGGGTAATATCATCATGAAATGATCTGCCCTCTAGTGATGTATACAGCCTTAACATGGATACTTTCAAATCAAGATTGGACCATTACTGTAGGGACAAAACTATTGAGTTATAAAAACAAGGGTAGCTATAAGGACTGTAGTCCAGGATGCTTGATACATCCTATGTTCTATGAAATGATAAAGCATCCTTATTATGGCAGAAAAGGAGATATTGTTGATGGGGACCTGAATATACCAGATGTTAACTGGAGCACATTTGCTGCAGCCACATCTAACAGTAGGGTCATTCTTGATGCCCTGCAGGCAGACCTCAGACAGCTAGTGTTGGAACCCACTCCAGGAGGGAGCAATCTCTTAGACTGGTACTCTCAAATGAGTGCAGACAGGGATCTCAGATTTAGAAGTGGGTAGCCATCTGGGAACAAGCAACCACCAAACAGTGAGGTTCACGATAAACACAGCCCTAGAGTTAAGCCATACAAAAGCGAGGGTACTGAACTTTAGGAGGGCTGACTTTGGCAAAATGGGAGAGTGCCTAAGGCATGCACTAGGAAATGGCAGGAAGGAGGGTGGAGGAAAAAATCAAAACTGCCATCATGAGAGGCAACAAGCCTTTGTGTGAAGCAAATAAACAAAACAAACAAAGGAAAAAATAATATGGTTCTCAAAAGAGGTGGCAGGGAAGGTTAGGGAGAAATGATAGCATTCAGGAAGTATAAGGAATCACAGAAGGAGCAGAACAGAGAACTGTATCAGTTGAAGCAGAAGGAAGTTGGGAAAGCAGTCAGAATAGCAAAGGCCCAAACCAAGGAAAAGATAGCCAACTCAGTTAGGAAGGGGATAAAATCTTTTATAGGTACAGTAGGGAGTGAAAAAAAGACCAAGGAGGGATAGTGAGGCTTACTAAAGGGGTGGGGGGGACAGAGGTGACAATGAAAAGGCAGAGATACTGAATGAATACTTTGCTCTGTTTTCACAAAGAAGATGAGGGTGAGGTACCTAAACCAAACAATAGAAGCAGTTTGGATAGGAGGGTCAATACCAGTCCATTCACAGAAGAAAGGGTCCTGAAAAAACTCCTAAAATGCAAGGTGGACAAAGCAATGGGACCTGATGGACTCATCCCAGAATTCTAAAAGAACTAAGAGGAGAACTAGTGACACCACTGACTACCCTTTCTAACAAATCATGGAGGATGGAGTAGTACCTGAGGACTGGAGGAGTGTGGATATGATTCCCTTCGCAAGTGGGGAGCAAGGCAGAGCCAGGAAACTGCAGTCCTGTTAGTTTGACCTCAGTGGTAGGGAAATGATGGAATCACTTTTGAAAGAAAGAATTGTTGAGTACCCAGGCCAGCAGGGCACAGGACCCAAGGTAGCATGGATTCACAGCGGAAGGTCATGTCAGATGAGTCTAATAGATTTCTTTGACTGGGTGATATAAGTAGTAGACCAGGGAGGGGCTGTGGACATGACCTACCTAGACTTTAGCAAGGCATTTGACACAGTCCCACGCAAAGATTAATAAACAAGTTAGGTAGCCTGGGTAAACAATTGGCTGGACAACAGGACACAGAGGGTAATAGTAAACTGAGTCCACTCTGAAGAAAGGAGGGTTACTAGCAGTGCACCGCAGAGTTCTACATTGGAGTGGTCCTCTTTAATGTCTTTATAGGTGACATTGCAGAGGGCTGGAAGGAAAAGTATGCATCTTTGCAGACAACACAAAGATCTACAACAGGGTTGATACACGGGGGTAGAAAGGATGAAAAGGGACTTGGCAAGGTTGGAGGAATTGTCAAATCAAATCAATTTTATTTATAAAAGGTGCCAAAAGTACTGCAGCTTAGATTCAGTGCAAGTAATGCACCTGGGAAACAAAACCCAGGAGAAGAATATACAATGGGGTGGGTGGGTTACTAATAACAACAAAAATGGAAAGAGACCTTGGGGTAGTCAGATGACCTATGGTAGGCAAGCAATGTGAGAAGGCAGTAAGGAGAGCTGGGGAAAACTGAGATGCACAGGGAGAGGCATCACCAGTAGAAAACAGGAAGTTGTTATCCCTCTGTACAGACAGTTGGTGAGACCCCATCTGGAGTACTGCGTGCAGTTCTGGGAGACCCCATCACAGGATAGAGGCTGTCCAGAGGAGGGCAACTAAAATAGTGCAGGGTCTGCACCAGAAGCCACACGAAGATCGACTAAAGGAGCTTAATATGTATACTCTCGAGGAAAGAAGTGGAGGGAGACATGATAGAAACTTTCAAGTAACTCAAGGAATCAACAAAAGTCCAAAAGGTAGCATCTTTCAGAAAAGAGATGTGCAAGAATAAGGGGGCACAATTTAAAGATAGAGGGGGACAGCTCTAGGGCAATGTGAGGAAGTATTTTTCACAGAGACACATAGAATGGCCTTCCTGAGGAGGTAGTGGGGTTAAAAACAGTGGGGAATTCAAGAATGCATGGGACAGACATAAGGCAATTCTAGTGGGGGTAGGAGCAAGTAGGCTGTTAGTTAACTAGGATCTGCAGCTTATCTAATAGGCAGGAAATTGGCAGATTGGGGGCCAAGCGGTCCTTATCTGGCATCAAAGTTCATGTTTCTGTGTTTCTATTTTTGCCCCAAATTTTCAACATGGCCTTCTTATGACCCCATCTCAAGAACAACCTAAACCAACACCTCCACCATAACCTCCACCCATGCTGCTGTAGGACACTTAGGCTGAAGATCTACAGAGCCTCAAGCTGCTGCCACCAGTCCATGCACTCAGGGCACTCCCTTGTCACACCCTGCTTGGACTGCCAGCATAGCTTGAGAAGTACAGCATAGAGGACAGCAGAGCACTAGGATGGAGGTGCATTCCAAAAACTGTTACAGTATTATGTACTGGAGAAGTGACTACACCAAAGAAAGCTAAGTCCAAACTTATTGGTATAATTCCATAAGTTTTATTCACCAGCTTGTGTCCATCAGCAGTCAAAGAAGCACTGCTTGCTAAGCGCTACGTTTCTTCCTGCATTCAGAGCATCAGAGCTGCATACATTTTAGTGGGTATACTTTTTAGACATGGTGACAAAAATCAGTCAATTAATTCATTGACTACTTTAAACTGGCATGTTATGCAGTTTTACTAGTCCTCCATTCCCATTGTGAGAAAACAATTGCTTAGTGTCACCACCAATTTGAAAACAAGAAAAGGTTACTAATTACATATGTAACCCCCTACAAATGGGGGTTCCTAGAAGCTTTCCGGAGCTTGCCTAAGTGCTCCTTGCCAAGCTGGTGTTCAGCATAATGCTGCGTAAATGTGGGCTCTGTGAGTGCTTTTAGAGCCTCTGGTACTGTCTCTTTAAGAGCTGCCTGCTCGCAGGCTTAATTCGTTTGTATGGGGGGACTGTGTGTTTAATGCTCAAATCCCACCCGAACTGCTGTCTAATCCCTTCGCTTTCTGCAGTTGCTAAGAGCGCAGGAGGGAGCCTGATTGAAAGATGTAACTGTTTACCAGAAATTATTTAGAGTGTTAGTGAAAATGCAGTTTGTCTAACCTGCCTTTCTTGCAGCTGGGACTCTGTGTGTTTTGCCCTCCATTTTGGACCTGAACTGCTGAGCTGAGCCAATTGAGATAGGGGAGCCCTAAAATAGAGACTGCTTGGGCCAACCAGAACTGGACTCTCATCTGGAGCCTGCACAAGGGGATGTATGGCAGGTGCTTCTGGGAAATGTAGTTTGGACCTTGGCACCTTTTTGCACCAACAGAGGGAGCCCTGCTATAACTGACAGCGAATCAACCAACAAACTTGTGTGAAGCCAAAGGAAATGCCCTGAACTATTGCTGATAAGCCAGATGCGAGGTGACTGAGTAAGAGGAAGAGCCTGTGCTGTTGCGCCTATAGTTCGCGGAAGCGCTGCGGGGAGGCCCCAAGTTGGCCTGAAGCTATTAGAGTGTGTGAATCGGCTGAACCTGAATTCAGAAGAGAAGGAAGAAGTGTTCTGAACCAGGCTTGCCCTGTAGAAGACCAAGATTTGCTGAAGTGCGATCGGCCTGTCGGGACTGCTGCTGCTGTGCATGCCCTTGGTAATTTGCAGTGTTTGCTATCGGGATCGAGAAGCAGCTGCCTGGTATAATAATTTCCTTTACATATGAATGTGCCTAGTGCTTTTGGGGATCGCGATTCCATTTCCCCTTTGCTGTGAGTTGTGAGCTGAAGCTGGAAGCTGAACTCAATTTAATCGGACTGAATCCGCCTGCTGTCCAAAGCAGTTGTGCCCTGTCACGAGGGCCTCGACTCCATACCATGCTCTTCTGGCACTCATGAACAACCACTTGCATCAGGTTCCTCTGCTTGGGGTATTGTGAGTACAAATCAGGGTAGCTCCCTGCACCCCTTCATTTAATCAGTGTGTCAACTGATTTCTTTGTGCTTTCTTTCTATGGACTGAGCCATCTGGCTCCAGATTACAAGTGTGTGTTGTGCATATTTTTCTTCCTACAGTGTCTAATCCTTCTGCACCAGCCGCCAATCCTAGGCAATGGACCTGGCTAGCTCTCCATCCTGGTACCCAGAGAAGTGACATTATGGACCCTATATGTATGCACAGTAGTGTGATTTGAATATTGCCAAACCAAATCAACCTGATTGCCCCTCCCGTGTTACTGTCCCCTAAATAAATCAGATTTGTTGTTATTGAACTATATGCTGTCTGTGGTGTCAGTACATGTCAAACCAGCATTGCATTGTGTTGTGTACGTAGCTTAACCTTGTTTTACAGGGGATCCTCAGAGACATGCTGCAGAATCATTCTCGAGGGTAAGTAGTATCTATGTGTGTAAAAGTGTGCATATGTGGGTATTCGAAGGTAACTCCCGTATACTGTGTGGGCCACTAGTGGGAACAAGGGGGTCACAGTGTCCCAGAGGGCTGTACCGAGCTAGATTAACCACTACCAACCCTGACCTCTGGGTGGAGGCACCCCTCACTGGACCTAGGCCCTTAACCTGTCACTAGCCATACAGGCAGGGGTAGTAGCCCTTGGGAGAGCACCACCTAGGGGTTACATCTTGGAGGCACCACTGGGATTAGTGTCCTCTAGTGGCCATGTGAGAGAATTACCCCAATATGTTCAATTTGGGAGAAAAATGGAAGAGCTTACTACGCCTGTTGTATTGCCCCCCATAAGCTAATAGTGCACAAATTGATGGGGTGGAGTGAAGCTGAGGAGATAGACCCCAAAAGGCTATCCTGTTGCTGGATGTCCCCTTAGGGACTAACAATGTTGACATTGTGTCCGCTGTAGAACATGTTAAGTGCGTGGGCAAAGTTGAAGTAAGGGGGCGAGAGTTGCTGATTTATTTGAACAAACTATGCTAGTGCTGCTCTTGTGTAGTTCCCCAATAGACCCTGAGAAGGTACCACCTATGATTCTGACAGAAGGTGCCCAGAAGGGATAGAAGGTCATTCACTTACATAGTGGTCTGGCACCCCGGTGGATCCCCTAGTACTGATGGGTTTAAAGAGAAGCTGCTCAAGCTGTTAGCATCAGAAGGGAAAACTGCCCAAGAGTTGGTAAAGTGTTAGACCTGTCAGGGGACCACACGCCTTGCATTTCCTGACCACCTCCTCTGTGTCCCCAAGAGCAACCCAATAGCTGCCTACGCCATTATAATTCCCCCATACAGCTGGACTCCTATAGAAGGCTCAGACTTTTCTCTGGTACTGTCCCTGTGCCTCCAGGGAAGATGATTTAGAGACCTGGATGGACTATGCTACCCCTTTAGTGCAGGAATGGCAATGTTCAGAGGGGAAAAGAGGAAGCGCTTAATGGACAGTTTGAGAGGCCCTGCCCTGAAGCCATTCATTTTCTACGTGCCACTAGTCCGAGCTACTGCAGCAGAATACCTCTCTGCCTTGGAGGGGTGTTTGGCAGCACAGAATCAGGGATGATTTTTGTGGAAATTCAAGTCAGCTAAACAGTGGAAAAATTAAAAGTTGTCTGCCTTTGTCACTAGGATAGAGAGCTCTGCAGAGGACCCACAGAAAAGAGGGAGTGCCTGCCCAAGAGTTGAATTGGGTCAGATTAGACCACATCCTGAAGTCAGCTAGATTTTCAAGTGTAATGATATTGAAGCTCAAACTGCAAGACAGGAGGCAAGCCCTCCAGTACTGTCATTTAATGAAATAAATTTGCGAGATTGAAACTGATGAAGAGGGCTGTGAGCCCTGTGCTGGGGCTGTGAACACTTGTCAGACCCCTGAAAGGAGGGATTCAGATGAGACCCAGCAGTTGAGGGAATTGATTAAAGAATTGACTGAGGTAGCCAGAGAACCAGATCTATATTAGGCTCCCTGAGCCCAAAAGTGGAGGGAGTGCATGTTGTTTCCCGAGACCCGGATCGAGGGTAACTTGCTAGTAGAGATATGGGAGTTAAGAGCAATGGTGGGGAGCAGCAAAGAACTGCCCTAACCCCTAACCGTAGTGGAGATTCAGAGTTCAAGGGTGTAGGCCACCAGTCCAAAGAGCCTTGTCGAGCCCCAGAGGTGCCTCAACAGAAAATAGACCCCCACCCTCCAGAGACTCTAAAGAAACTAAGTTCTGCTACCATAGTGGGAGGACGGCATTTCCAGCCAGCCTGTTGCTTGCCAGAGAACTTGAGAAAGGTTACTAATAGGTTGGTGGCCTTGCATTGCAGGGCTAAGGCACGACCACCAGGGGAGCTGCTTGGAAAGTTATGTCACCAGGGCCAATGTCCGATCGACACCCAGGTCAGAGCAGCCAGAATGGTCTGAAGTGGTGGGTCCTTCCATGGAGACCACTGTAAAGGTGAACGGAGTGTCTACAAGAGCTGTATTAGACAGTGGCTCCCAAGTGACAATTATGTTCCAGGATTGGTATCAGAGACATTTGTCTGATGTGCCCCTGCAACCACTGGAAGAACTGCATGTCTGGGGTTTAAGTGAGAAGGCCTACCCCTACTCCAGCTATATCCAAATTTGGTTCTTTCCCACCTCTGTGGCTGGAGTGGCAGAGCGATTGAAGACCCTGGCCCTAGTGTGTCCCCTACTGGACTGTAGATGGGGTTCTTCTACTAACTGGGATGAATGTGCATATGTTTGGATGGTTGGTGCAGTTGTGTTATGAAAACAGAGGTCAAGAACTGGTAGAGCTTTAAGAATTCCAGCCTTGACCAAGAAGGCCTATGAGGCACAGAAAGATGCTGAAAAAGTGGAACCAGAGGAACCGGTTAGAATTGTCTGGAAGAAGGATCCTGAGTCTCTGATCCTGGGCCAAATACCCAGTGTACCTTATAGGAAGAGGTCCGTATCAGAAAGGATGTCAAGAATAAAATACTTATGTTGGATGCACCAGGCGATGGAAAATTGCCGAAGGACTGCTGGTCAAGCCTAGTGTTTTGCCTGCCAGAGCCCATGCTTACACCAGAAGGGTAATGGTTCAAGTTCATAATGTGTCTGATAGAGAGATCGGTAAATAGAGGTTGCACCTAGCTAATGTGCATTGTGCAGATACTACAGTGTTACCCAGTAACAAGTGTTTGGGAAGAGTGACAGAGTGGCGCTCGACTTGTTCATTTTCAGTGACTCCCCATTGCCAGCTGAATGGAAAGTGAGGATCAGTGAGAAGCTTGCCCAGAGAGACCAGGTGTTTTCTTTAAAGGAATGGGACGTAGGATGTGTGCAAGGAGCTGAACACCATATCCAGCTGCATGACGAAAGGCCATTTAGTGAGAGGTCTCGACGCTGGCACCTGCTAACATAGATGATATGAGACGGCATCTGCAAGAGATGCTTGCTGCTGGTGTAATACAAGAATCCAGAAGCCCATATGCATCACCAATCGTGGTAGTGAGAAAAAGAATGGGATAATAAGGATGTGTGTGGATTATCGCTCCTTGAAACGGTGCCCTATCCCAGTTCAGTATACAATGCCCGCATTCAGGATGCTTTCGACTGCCTGAACGGTAGCAAGTGGTTCTCAGTGCTGGATCTTTGCAGTGGGTACTACCAGAACCCGATGGCCCCAGAAGATCGTGAAAAGACAGTCTTTATCTGTCCGCTTGGTTTCTATGAGTTCATGAGGATGCCTCAAGGGATTTCAGGTGCCCCAGCCACTTTTCAACGACTGATGGAGCGTGCAGTGGGGACATGAACTTATTGGAGTCGTGCTATACTTGGATGATGTTATTGTGTTTGGCAGCTCACTGGAGGAACATGAAAGCAGATTGTTCAAGGTGTTGGACCAACTGGAAGACTCTGGCCTTAAGCTATCCATCGACAAATGTCAGTTTTTCCAAACCTCTGTAAAGTATGTGGGACACATAGTGTCCACCAAGGAATAAAGCAGACCTGAGTAAAGTTGAGGCCTTGACCACCTGGCTACAGCCCCACAATTTAAAAGAACTGCAAAGATTCCTGGATTCTGTGGCTACTATCACGGCTCATCAAGGACTATCTAGAGTGATTCGTCCTCTACTTACTCTTACTCAAGGTTACCCTCCTACCAACAAAAATATAAGAGGTCGGTTTCTCCTGAGACTGAGAGTGTATTTCGTTCTAATGAAGTTTTGGGGCAAGATGGACACCTGATTGTGAAGCTGCTTTTCATGAGATTATATACCATCTTACTCATGCTCCTGTCCTTGCATATGCAGACAAAGCAAACCCTATGTCCTATACACTGATGCTAGCTTGCAAGGTTTGGGGGCTGTGTTGTACCAGGAGCACGAGAATGGCCTGAGACCAGTGGCCTTTGCCAGCAGAAGTCTGACCCAATCTGAAAAGAACTATCATGTGCATAAGTTAGAGTTTCTAGCTTTGAAGTGGGCCATTGTTGACCAATTCCACGAGTACTTGTATGGGGCTAAGATACTGGTAAAAACTGATAATAATCCTTTGACCTATGTGCAGACTTCAGCCAAGTTGGATGCTACTGGCCATAGGTGGCTTTCCTCGATTAGCTACATATGATTACGCTGTTGAATACAGAGCAGGCCTGAACCACATAGATGCTGATGCTCTTCTCGGAGGCCTGTTTCCCGAAATGACTGGGTCAGACTGTCAGAACCTGATATTCAAGCACTCTGCCAGAAGTTTGACAGGGAGGAACAAATGTCCACGGACGTAGTGGACTGTCTGGTGGATTGTTTGTGGCCCTCTGAGAATTGCATACCTGCTGCTTATTGCCACTTTTCTGCATTAGCCATTGGTGCACAGCCTCAGCTGGACAATGGCAGTATTCAGCGGGCTCAATCCGAGATCTTATGATCAAATCAGCTCTAGAAGCCCTCGCAAGAAATATGTATCCAATTTAGTTCCACTGATTTGAGAACTGCAATGTTGTACAAGGACGTACAAGGAAGGTGCTAAGTTGAAACTGATTAATCGACTGTTATACAGAGAAACAGTAGACAGAGAGGGACAAATAGACAAACAACAGCTAGTTTTGCTCACTGCTTTCAGAGACTTAGTATTAAGGTCCTTACACAACCACTTGCAGCACCTTGGTATAGACAGAACACTTGACTTGGTGAGATCCAGATTCTATTGGCCTAAAATGGGGGCTGATGTTGAGCAACACATTCAAACTTGTAGTCGCTGCTTACAGAGAAAGCCTTGCCCCAGAGGGCTGCCCCTTGTTAACATCACCACCAGTACCCCCATGGAGCTGGTTTGCATTGACTTTCTGAGTTTGGAGCCAGATCAAAGAAATATTAGTAACGTGTTGGTGGCCACTGACCATTTTACGAGGTATGCCCAAGCTTTTCCCACCAAGGAACCCAGGTCTCCACCATGGCAAAGGTACTAGTAGAAAACTTTTTGTTCACTATGAGGCTCTGCAAAGAATCCATTCTGATCAAGGAGAGACTTTGAGAGTTGTTTGATCAAAGAGATTCTTTCTCTGTGGGAAGTGCAAAAGTCCAGAACCACCTCTTACCACCCCCAGCAGGACCCACAGCCTGAACGTTTTAACCACACTCTGTTGGACATGCTGGGCACCCTCCACCCAAAAGACAAGCCCAGATGGAGCCAACAAATTAGTACCTTAGTACATGCCTACAACTGCACCAAAAGTGATGCCACTGGGTTCTCCCCTACCCTTATGTTTGGAAAAGAGGCCCGACTACGGTAGGTGTCTGTTTTGGAGTTTCTCCTGATGGGGTTCGAGCTGATAATTATTTACAGTATGTGCAAAAGTTAAAGGCCCAGCTGAATCATGTGTACCAACTAGCTCAAACCATGGCTGCCAAAAGAAATCTGGCCAACAAAGGAAGGTATGACAAAAGGTGAAAGGACAAGAACTCCAGGAGGAGATCATGTATTGCTAAGAAATCTGGGACTGCATGGCAAACACAAGATTGCTGACAGGTGGTATAACTCCCTCACATTGTAGTAGGCAAAGTGAATGATCTGCCTGTGTACAAAGTAAGGCCAGAAAATCAAAAGATGTTAAGACAATGCATTGAAATAATTTGCTGCCCATTGACCAAATATTGATTGAGTCTGAGCCCCAGAAAGTGCTCCCAATGGACCAGTGACTAGAGCTGCTGCTAAGCAAAGGCAGAGAAAGTCTGCACCTACAGTTGTTGAGTTAGGGTTTCTCCACAGCAAACCCAGTCAGAAATGACTGTCAGTCTACTTCAGAGGAAAGTGAGTGCAACTTTGGATACTACCCTTCTTATGAACTAGGTCAATTGTTTCAAGGTAATCCCCAGTCAATTATGGAGATGAAGCTGGGCCTTCTGGACTGCCTAAGCCCCAGCTTTGTCCTTGGAGCCAATGCTCCCAGAAAGTGAAGTGCAGAGTATCAAGTCGGATGACATGGAATCACTGTGCATGGTGGAAATGTATGAGCTTTCACAGGAGGAAAATGATGAACTGGGACAGACTGGTGATATACCAAAGCAAGAAGAGTATTTAGAGTGTCCTGATGGTTCACTGCCAGTGTCAGAAAACTCTCCATGTGAGCCAAGTGTTGTGGACTCAGAGATTGCAAATCCTGGAACAGAAAGTGCCCCAAGTTCTAGCCTCTACCCCGATAGACACTCCCTGACAAGTAAAGACAGTGTTGAAAGTGAGGCTCAAAGTGCAGAGACTGTAAAAGTTCCCCTAGAAAGACTGATCGAGCTGTGAAGCCTGTAGTGCACTTAAGCTATGATTCTCCTGAGAGGCCTGTGGATTTGCCTCTCAATGTGGTCCATAAGGGAGTGTATGTGTCTCGAGCTCATTGCCCAAGCTGAGCATAGGTGCTAACTCCAGATTACTTGTCTTGCCCTCTAGGTATGGTGCCCCTACCACATCCAGCCCCAAGGTAGCTGACAGGAAGGGCCCCTCTCTCCAGGTTTCATGTGCAGGAAATAATGGCCTGATATCAAGATGTATTGTATGTATAATGTTGTGTAACCAGTAGTAAGCTGTGTAATACAGTATAAGTGTATATAACAATGGTTTAATATGTTGACTGTTGTTTAAAAGGATGCAAGTCTAAACTGTTGGTGATATAACTGTATGTGATGATCTGCTTTAAAGTGTCATAAGGGTACCTACTTGATGCGGACTCCAAATTTTTTCAGGCCAGGAAAGGTGTAACCCCTATAAATGGGGTTCCTAGAAGCCTTCCGGAGCTTGCCTAAGTGCGCTCCTGCCTAGCTGGTGTTTGGTGTAATGCCGTGAAATGTGGGTGCTGTGAGTGCTTTTAGAGCCTCTGGCACTGTCTCTTTAAGAGCTGCCTGCTCGCAGGCTATTAGTTTATATGGGGACTGTGTGTTTAATGTTTGAATCCAGCCCGAGCTGTTGTCTAATCACTCCATTTCTGTAGGTGCTAAGAGCACAGAGGAGCCTGATTGAAAGATGTAACGTTTACCAGAAATTATTTAGAGTGTTAGTGAAAATGAAGTTTGTCTAACCTACCTTTCTTGCAGCTGGGACTGTGTGTGTTTTGCCCCTCCATTTTGGACCTGAACTGCTGAGATGGGCCAATTGGGTTAGGGAGCCCTAAAATGGAGACTGCTTGGCCAACCAGAACTTGGACTCTCACCTGGAGCCTGCTACAAGGGGATGTATGGCAGGTGCTTCTGGGAAATGTAGTTTGGACCTTGGCACCTTTTTGCACCAACAGAGGGGCCCTCTGTAATTGTCAGCCAAATCCACCAACCAAACTTGTGTGAAGCCAAAGGAAATGCCCTGAACTATTGCTGGCAAGCCAGATGCAAGGTGACTGACAAGGAGAAGGAGCTCTGTGCTGTTGCGATGTTAGTTCACGTGGGAAGCACGTAGGAGGCCCTGAAGTTGGCCTGCAGCAATTAGAGTGTGTGAATCGTACTGAACCCAAATTCAGAAGAGAAGGAAGCTGTGTTCAGAACCAGGCTTGCCTGTAGAAGACTGAGAGATTTGCTGACGTACGATTGGCCTGTCGGGGACTGCTGATGCTGTGCGTGCTCGGGTAATTTGCAGTGTTTGCTATTGGGACTCGAGAAGCAGCTGCTTGGTATAGTATTTTCCTTTACATATGAACGTGTCTAGTGCTTTTGGGGATCGCGATTCCATTTCCCCTTGCTGTGAGTTATGAACTGAAGCTGGAAGCTGAACTCAATTTAATCGGACTGAATCCATCTGCTATCCAAAGCAGTTGTGCCCTGTCACGGGCCTCGACTCCATGCCCTGCTCTTCTGGCAATCCAGAACAACCACTTGCATCAGGTTCTCTGCTTGGGGTATTGCGAGTACAAATCAGGGTAGCTCCTGCACCTTCATTTAAACAAAGTGTGTCAACTGATTTCTTTGTGTTTTCTTTCTATGGACTGAGCCATCTGGCTCCAGATTACAAGTGCGTGTTGTGCATATTTTTTCTTCCTACAGGGCCCCATCCATCTGCACCAGCCAGCCAACCCTAGGCAATGGACCTGGCTAGCCCCCCCATCCTGGGTACCCAGAGAAGTGACATTATGGACCCTATATGTATGCTCAGCACTGTGATTTGAATATTGCCAAACCAAATCAACCTGATTTCCCTCCCATGTTACTGTCCCCAAATAAATCAGATTTGTTGTTATTGAACTATATGCTGTCTGTGGTGTCAGTACATATCGAACCAGCATTGCATTGTGTTGTGTACGTTGTTTAACCTTGTTTTACAGGGGTCCTCAGAGATGTGCTGCAGAATCAGTCTCTAGAGTAAGTGGTATCTATATGTGTAAAAGTGTGCATATGTGGGGTTTTGGGAAGGTAACACCCGTGTTCTGTGTGGGCCACTAGGTAGGAACAAAGGGGGTCACAGTGTCCCAGAGGGCTGTACCGAGCTAGTTTAACCACTACCAACCTGACCTCTGGGTGGAGGCACTCGTCACTGGACATAGGCCCCTTAACCTGTCACTAGCCATACAGGCAGGGTAGTAGCCCTTGGGATAGTGCCACCTAGGGGTTACACATATCTTGTATTTTATATTTCTTAAGTCCCTCTGTTTTCTTTTATTCCTATGCATACGTTTGCTGATTCTCTTCTTTTCAAGCCAGTCCTTATAAAAGATTCAGCAAAGAGCAAACACAATAGTTGAGAAAGCAGTACTTAAACTTTTTTTTTTTATTTCTTGCATATATAACCCTTACAAATTTCTGCTGAAACATATTTTTTCTCACACGTAAAACAATCCTGTAATATCACAATACCGGAGGTAAGAAAGCCATCTTGGGAAGGAACTTCACAGAAGGAAACCAATAAAAATTGCATGGGAGTACAGGCCTGCTATAGTGGTCATAGAAACTATTACATATAGTGATGACTGGATTAGAGGAGGGAACCAACGTTTACTGGGAAGTCAAAAGGTCAACTTTGTGAAAAGTAGAATTTGTGAAAAAGAGGGCATCTTTTTATGTTTTTGTCTTTTCAAGGAAGGGGACAATTCAATTAATCGTTGAGCCCAGGGGCTCTCAGTGCTGCCAGTTTGTATATCGAGGATTGCTCTTACAATTTAAAACATTTTCAAGATCTTCCCCTCACATCTCTTGGAGTAGGCTGTATCCCAACTGCTGTAACTTTGAAGTTCCCTCCCGAAATAACCTTCTTACAGGTGACTCGCAGCTAGATTCAGGAACAGCCAGAGATTGGTTTAGTTGGCTGTGGGGCAGGGGTGGGTAATCTTTATTTGGCAAAAGAGAGCAGTATTAGTGAGCAAGACAAGCAACAGAGACTAGGCTGGTTGTGGACGTGAGCTGGATAGGTCAGCGGCCGGTCTGAGTTTCTGGGGTTGGGTCAAGAGACGCTCTCCATTGAGTGAAAAATACTCTACTTTGGAAACAAATATCGAGGATTGGGGAGGCAGCAGACATATTCTGTAACTAAGCTATAGAGGAGCAGAATACAGAGATTTTGAGAGAAACCCGTCTACTTTAGAAAAAGACATCAGGGATTGGGGCGGGGCCCTGACGAGCTCTGAGGGAGAAGCGAGAGAGAGCGAGGAAGAGGAGGCACGGATTAAAGCCACTCAGCTGACAGAGTCAGATGAACAGCTGACAGTCTGTATGGTTACTCATCTCTTAGGCATCCAGGATCACCAACACGCATACATGATCAAATAATAGAATCCAATTGTTGGCAATCATGTGTGATGCCCCAAACTGATCGCACCTCCGCCTTCATCAAAGTATAATTGTTGACCAGTAAATTATGTTGTATTTTGAATGGCAAGGTATAAAACACTAAAATGAAACAAATAAAAATAAACAGAACTTTGTGAAATAAACAGAAACGATATCAGAAATGTATTAGATGGTAATTTTATGATCATATATTGCTCCTTTAAAAACTCCCAGTCAGGAGGCGGAAGGTACACTCTGGCAACTGAGCCCCATTGTGGCTTCTTATTAAATAGCACTCGTGAAGTTTAGATACAGGGTCAGCGGGGATGGGGTGGGTAGCATCAATTAAAACAGCAGCCAAATTTTGAAGTGCACAAACAGAGCAGGCAATCAAGTTGCCTTACAAAGGCTCAGATGCGTTAAAAAAGACATTCTATCGAATGGGAACTGGAAGTTAGTGCTAGGTATGCCGAGAGAAATTATAGTATGCAATAAATTTAAGGAGGTCTTTATAAATTTTTGCATAGAATATATTGGTCTCAGTGGCAGTGCATCAGGCTCATCCTGCAGTTTCACCGAATTGCAGAAGATGTAGTAGAGGTTGGTACCTTTTTCATTGCTTCTGGACATGCCGGTCTTGGTTAAGTTTTGGAGGTATAGTCCAGGAGGTGAATAAGGGATGGGGGGTCGATTGTCTCGCGACCCTTTGGTCTGCCTATTTGAGGTGGAAATAATGGAAGGGAGGAGGAGTTGCAACTACTACCTAGGTGGGTAAAGGTGTTGTTTGTGCTGGCCAGGCACTGCATTCAGAACACCTGGGTCACTGGAAATGGGCCTACGCTGGCTGAGTGGCAAAGACTGGTTATACGCCCTTGGCTTTGGAGAGGCTTACATGGATCATAAGAGATAGGGAGGAGGTGTTCTTGAGGGACTGGGCTCCTTTTATGGTGTCCTTGAGCATGTCTGAAAACCTAATGTCCGTACAGGACTGAGCATCTAAGTCCCAGAGTGATGGTTAGGTCTAGGGGAATGCCCTCCGGTTAGTGGAAATATTAGCAGCCTACCTATGGTTTATCGGGTACCTATGGTCCTGCTTTTCCTGTACAATATGAATAGTAGGGGATCACCTGATTGCTCTCGGTGCTTAATATTATATGATTAACTGGGGATACCTGAATTTGTCTGAGAATACGGATTGTAATGCACACTCAGCAGCATCTTTGTAAATAGAATCTGATGGATATCAGTGATATAACTGGGATTTTAGTGTGTTTGTGGTAGTAGCTGTCTCTTGTCATATGTTGTATGTATATGTCTCTGTGATAGGAAACTTTTAATAAACAAAACATTAAAAAAAAAAAGACATTCTGATGAGTTGTATCCCCCAAAGCAAGGATGTAAAACAGGAGGTTTCATTAATAAAAGAAAGATTTCAGCAGGGAAAAAAAAACGGAAAAGGTCTGTCCTGCTCCTCCTTCCAGATTTCATTTCTGTTGTGGAACCAACTTCAGTTTGCAGTTTTTTGCATGCTGCCCTTTCCTTGTGGTTGTGTTAGATTTTATTTCTGCTGTGGAACCAACTTCCATTGTAGTATCAGAATCTGCTTCCCGTCAGAATTTGCTTCCCAGTAGCATAATCTGATAGCAGGGCAATATCAGATTATGCTTCCCGTGAAATATTGCTACCCAGATAATAAATAAGTACAATGGTGTAAAACACGCTGTCAGTTGTTGCAGTCATGGATTTTGAACTGTAAACTGCTTATAGCACACATTGAACAATATAATACACAATTTCAAAGGAATAATATGAAAAGATATGTAAATGAGCAACATATCATACAGAATAAATGCTGTCACAGTGGGACTGCAAATGACAAATAATATAAAAAACTTTCTTTTATACCTGCAACGCCGAGCTGTATTTCAACTTTCCTTTGATTAATTTTCATTTTGCTTTGTATTGTGCACCCATCCCTCAAAACACCCTCAGGTAGCAAATTCTGACAGCTATTCACACCTGTCAGATTTTGCTAACCTCAGTCTAAATAAAACCCTGGACCCCAGAATGACAAAGGAGAAGTCCATATATCAATGCACAAGCTGTATTTCAACCTTCCTTTGATTAATTTTCAGTTTTGTATTGGGCACCCCATCCCTCAAAACACTCCAGTAGCAAATTCTGACGCTATTCGCACTCTGTCAGATTTTGCTACCTCAGTTTAAATAAACCCTGACACCAGAATAACAAAGGAGAAGTCCATAAATCAATGCCCAAGTTGTATTTCAACTTTCCTGTGATTAATTTTCAGTTTTGCTGTGTATTGGGCACTCCATCTCTCAAAAACACCCCAGGTAGCAAATTCTGATGGCTATTTGCATTTGTCAGATTTTGCTACCCTCAGTCTAAATAAAACCCTGGACCCCAGAATGACAAAGGGGTAGTTCATATATCAATGCCCAAGCTGTATTTCAACTTATCTTTAATTAATGTTCAGTTTTGCTGTCTATTGGGTACCCATTTCTTCAAAACACCCCAGGTAGCAGATTTGCCGCCGATATGATGGCTGCCTAATTCAGGAGCTCGAACCTGCTAGAGCCATATCGGGACTTCATCCCCGATCCCGCGATCCCCTACCCAGAAAATGTAGTGCAACACGCCGTGGGTCTCACTCTGCTGGCTTCAGTATTGGAGGAAAGCTGCAAGGCAATACACGAATAAAGCTTGTACCAGAGCGTGTAATCAGCTGGAACAGGCGCATACATCTTTGCCACATCGTGTACCTACACAGTTGTCCCAAGGACTAAGGTGCTATATTATATTATATACTAAAGCAAGGACACATTCAGCACAACGCCCAGGGGTTACTAGAATGGAACCCCAACCATCATCAGAGGCAACGACCTGTAAGCCCAGTTGGAGCAGAATCCCCACAACAACTTTCAGTAGGGGACTCATTGCAGCACATCACCAGGATGCTTGAGACGGTGCTTCTGCATATAGATAACATCAATACCACCCCTGACTGTCGCCGATGTTCACAATTTGCAGGACAGGATGAATGTAGCTGAACAAAGAATCGAGATATCAGAGACACAACAGCAGCAAATGTGGCAGTGCTTACATAGACAAGAGGAGCAGCTGACAGTCCTCTGGGAGAGGGTGGAGGACCAGGAGAATAGGGAACGAGGAATAGCTTGAGAATTTTAGGACTTCCAAAGGGGCTGAGGGCACTTCGATGGAAAAGTTCCTCAATGAGATTTTACCCATCATGTTGGGGGAGCGTTGAAGTGTAACATTGAGGTGGAATGAGCCCACCGCTAAAAAGCTAGGTCTAACAAATCTGGATCATCCCCAAGACCTATAGTTGCCTACCTTCACGTTACTCCACAAAGGACAGAATTCTCAGAGTGGTCAGGACCTGGGGAGTTTGGAGGAAAGGGGCTCGCATCACAATCTATCAGTACTTTGCCCACGAAACGCTGTGAAGAGAAGAGCATTCACCCAATAAAATGTTTCTTACACCAACACAACTTTAAATTTCAGTTTAAAACCTTACAAACTGCAGCTGGCCAAAGATGGAGAGAAATGGTGGCAGTTCATCCTAGGGACCTAGAACGATGGTTGGCTAGGTTTTGGGCCTTCACTACCGAACCCGACTACAGTTCCCAGAATGCTTTGGGAGCCCCTGCTGACAGGAACGTTTCTGCACCTCCCAGCTCCCTGGGGACAAAATGGCACGATGGCTCAGTCATACCGGTCCCACATTATTCAGGTCCTCTACCGCTAATGTACATATCACCTCCCTGCCCAGATCATGCAGATGTCACTAAATCAACACCATCTCTTTCAACACTCCTCCTCCCAGAGACAACGATCATATTTCTCAATTTCGGCCAACCCAACGAGGGAGACGGCAGAATTCCACCAGTAAAGGGGGTAGCTGCCCCTGCCAAAATCAGTCGGAACGATGCACCTGCTATACTGGAGCCGAGGGACAATGTACTACCCAATATGAACACGGAGCATTCTGGTGACTGGGCAGATGTTTCAGACGCCGCCCTGCTGGAAGAGATGGATCACAATAAGCCAATTAAACCGGGACTCTTCACATATTCAGCTGCTGTTACCACTGCAAGCTCCAATGTTCAAGCCTTGACTCCATTGTCTCATGAGCAGGCCGAAGGACTGGCTACTTGATCCCTTGCATGCTTCACTTTTTGGCATCCTTATAACTGGGGCGTTCAACCCAGTAGACATTTCTGCATGGTTCCTCCTTTTCTCTTTTTGTGTTAGTTGGTTACTATCACGGAAGGAAGGGCACTTTATAGCCCCCCTTCCCATCTCCCTGAATGTGGAACCATATAGGCCCAGTCCAACCTAGGTGCTGTATGGCCTAGCACCCAGCAAGCACATTTATCCAATATCGACTGACCAGCTGGTCTGCTTTCCTGGCCCCCATTCCTCCTTTTTCCCCTACCCCTCACTCCTACCTCCCTCTACGCCCCCACGAGTTCATGGGAGATGGCCCCCAAGGGCGCTTAGCATGGGAGGAACTGTTCGACCACACCTCCACGCAAACTCAACTCGAGTGGTGGATAGAGCATAGCGTTAGGGCACAGTTTAGCCCTCTTGTACTTTTGACCTCCATTCTCTAAGTGGTTGTTCACTTGAATTATTTCAGCATACATAGACAGTATTACATATTATAGTTGTTCTTTTCCTTTTTGTCTTGTTCTGTATAGTGTGTTCAGGAATTTAAAAGATACTTGTTACCTAGTGATGTTTATACCCTCTTACTTTGGATTGGTTCTAGTTCTCTGGTTGGGTTGCAGTGATTCCTCATCTTTCCAGGTACCTCTATCCTCCAGTTATTGGACCACAGTAAGTACACTCTCAAATCCTTTCCTTGGGATCATGGCAAAGGGTAGTGTTGCACCATGTATGACACACTGGGTGTCTTGGAGCGTGAAGGGTCTAAACCACCGGTTAAGTGCACAAAAGTGCTACAGTACTTGAACTCTCTTTGGCAGAGATAGCCTTATTGCAGGACACCCACCTCATTTCTGACCCACTACATGGCTTAAAAAGCTTGGGTGGGAGAGGTAGTAGCCAGCTCAGCAATGAATAAGATGAAAGGAGTAGCTTTCCTCATTAGACGTTCCTCATCATGGAAAGTAGATGATGTCAGAAGAGATACTCAGGGGTGGTGGGTGGTGACCAAACTTTCTTCCCCAGGGAGTTCGTTACTATTGGGGAACCTATACACACCTAATAAAGACCATTCTGATTTTTTCCAGCAATTATCCAGCATTAGTGGATTTAAACCCTCAAGGGCTCATATACCCATAATCCTTGGTGGAGATTTTAACATGGTCAGTGGCATTTTCTGGACAAATCTACTTCACACGCACACCACACCCAAGGGTAGGCAAGCATTGCAGGACCTGATTGAGGAATGGGCCCTTGTCGATGTTTGCTGAAGGATCATCCTACAGGTCGGGACTTCCATTCTATTCCCCCACACAGTTCTTATAGCCGTATTGACTTCTGGCTCATCAATGGTCTGGCAGCCCAAGGCACAGTCAATGCTTCTATAGGACAGATCCTTATATCTGACCATGCCCCAGCTATAATCTCATATCTCCTTTCTAGCACCCCTCACATAGGATTCAATGGCGTTGCAACCCATTACTTCTTCAAGATCCAGAGTTCCTTCTAATGCTCAAACAGGCACCTGAGCAGTATTTTACCTTGAATTCAGACTGTGGGGTTGCGCTGGACATAGTATGGGAGGCATTCAAAGTGGTCCTTCTTGGTCACATTATCTCTTTTGTGTGGCTCATGATAAGGCCCGTAGATCCAAGCTGACCAACCTACAAACACAGCTCCAAGAGCTAGAACAACGTTTCAACAAACTGTGCCCAGCAATAGGGATAACTCACTGCAGTGCCACATTGCAGGGCTTAAATATGAAATAAACAGCATTCTCCATCAAAAAGCTGAATGGCTTCTCCTTTGTTCAAAGCATGCATACTGGGACGGCGGTGAAAATCGAGTAAACTCTTGGCATTTTGCCTGCGCCAACAATGGGCCGCCACCAAAATTCACTCTCTCCGCTTCCCATCTGGCACCACCATCTCTGATCCCCAGGCCATCAATGAGGTTATGAAAGCCTTTTCAAGGCTCTCTACCAATCTCAGGGTGCTATCCCCAATACCAGCTTCACCACCATATTCTCAACTTAGCCCAACAAACTCACCTGCCAGCCTCTCACTCAGGCCCAGTTAGCAACCTTGGATGCCTCTTTAACTTGTGAGGAACTTCACCAGGCCTTGGCAAGCATGGCCCGTGGTAAAGCACTGGGGCCAGACGGAATGACAGTGGAGCTATACCGAGCCTTGGGACCACATATTTTGCCACTGTTGAACTTAGCCCTACAAGCGGTGCATACATCCGGATCCTCCCAGCGACATTGAGAGATGCTCTTATTATATTGCTCCCCAAAATCACTAGACCCCCCAGATTGTGCCAACTACAGACCGATATCCCTACTATCAGTTGACACCAAGATACTGGCCAAAGCCTTAGCCATGAGACTAATGTCCATTCTCCTGTTTATTATTCATCCAGCACAAACAGGGTTTATGCAAGGCAAAGCGGGATCTGATAATACTAGGCTCCTTCTCAACCTTAAATGGTTTGCAACTAAGGTGGCCCTTCTGATGGCAACAACGGCTGTGGATTTTTCCAAGGCCTTTGATTCCATAGAATGGCCATACCTCCACCAAGTCCTTGACATCTATGGCTTTGGGAGAGAGCTTCAAACGTTGGATCATGACCTTGTATTATTCCCCGACGGCATGCATTCTCACAAATAGCAATATCTCCCTCCTTTTCTCCCTCTGCTGTTTCTAATAGCCCTGACCCTCTCGTTGGGCTTTGATCTCATCGTGCAGGTGCAGGTATCCAGATTGCCCAACGTTCCTACCTGGTAGTGGCCTATTCAGATGACCTATTGCTGACCTTTCTAACCCTGCCCAGTCTATACCCGTGGCCCTTGATGTATTATGGGAATTTGCCACGCTCTCTGGCTTAAAGGTCAACCATAAGAAGACATCTTTTGCCCCTCAACCCAAGATGCACGCCAGCTTGTGTGCAAGGTACTGATCTAGTATGGTCGGCAGGCAGCTTTTCCTATTTGGGAATCTGGATGCCCACCAACTGGTCTACATTGAGGCAGACAATTTTCTTCCTCTGATAAACCAGCTCACTATGGAGATTGAAAGGTGGCGTAAGCTGCATCTTTCCTTACTGGGACGGGTGGCAGCCATACGCATGCTCCTGTTTCCCGTCTTCTGTATCTGTTTGATAATATTCCATCGAACTCTCTCATAAGCTGTTCTCTCAAATAGAGCACTTAATTTCGGTCTTCTTCTGTGATGGCAAACCTCCCAGATGGAGCAGGCAAAAGCTAAGAATGCACTGGTCCAGAGGAGGCTTTAATGCCCTGGTTCCAAGGGTACCACTGGGCCTGCCTGGCTGCGCAGACGACCAGATGGTTCTTTCCAGTCAAGTGACCCCCAATATGGGTTCAACTGGAATCAGACTTGGTGGAACAACACGTTGTTCACTCTACTTACCTTTCAGACCTCCCTTCCATGCACACTGCCTCCCACAGTACTAAGTACAGTCATGGCCTGGAAATCCCTGAAAGTTAGGACTACACTCCCGGCGGCAGGCATGGCCACCCCTTTCAATTTGCCCCCTTATGGCACAATCCCCTGTTTAAAATTGACAGAGCCAACCTCTACTGGCCGAGCTGGTCCATGAAAGTATTAATACAGTCCAAGACTTATGTGCGCCGGCAAAGTTATTTGTTGTCCTTTACTCAGCTTCAATCTCAGTTCACCTTCTCAGAGAGATTTCTGAAATACCTCCAACCAAGTATCATACAGCCCCATCTGCAAACCTTACCCCTGGAACCGCCTTGGCAATGGTTACATACAGAACAAAAATACCCTACATTTAAGGGCTTAATAGGACGGTTTTATTCGACATGGAGAGATTCGCAACCCTGGTAAGACAAACTTGCAAACAACACTGGGAAACATATCTAACAACACCTATCAGAGCAGACCCAGTGTAAATGATACATTAAGAATACATTTCATGTACATAAGGATAAACGAGTCATTTTTTTGCAGTTTAAATATTGTTTCTTTTGGCACCGCACACCAGAGCTACTTCATAGATTTAGGGCTGTTGAACCATGCCAACTGTTGGAGATGCTTTCAACCCAATGCGATATTCTCCATATCGTATGGACATGCCCTTACCTTAGGCAGTTTTGGAATATTGTCTTCACAGATATAGGTAGGGTACTCCAGGCACCAGTAGCATTTCTGGATGATAGGATATTGTTGGGATACCTCCTCAATTGCCTTCCTTCCCAAACCACACCAGGATTGGATCCTTTCAGCCCTCCTGGAAGCCGAATGCCTTCAACTTCAACACTGGTGTCAACAGACTCTGCCCACTAGAACAACATGGCATGCAGCCCTGGCAAAGGCGTCCATATTTGAGAGATTATCATATTCCCACAAGGAAACTTGGCATGGTATTTCGATAAATGGGTCCTTACTTCTGCCTCTGACATGTGTAAACTGCCCCCACCAATTAACCTCCCAACTTATTCTCAGTAATGGGTAACATAGATGGTGTAAGCATCTAGTTAGGTTATTATCTAGGTTAGATGATCCTTATAGAAACATGATACAGCATGAATCTGGATTTGGCGATACCTTAGGAATGATTTATGATATTATTACATATCTTTGAGGTCAGTGTATATCTGACTCCTATGTATGGATGGATAGACCATGTATGTACAAGTTGTATGATAACCTTACATTATCTTAAAACTCAATAAAATATTATACAATCAAAAAATATCCTAGGTAGCAAAATCTGACAGCTATTTGCACCTGTCAGATTTTGCTACCCTCAGTCTAATTAAAACCAAGGACACCAGTATGACAAAGCAGGAGCCCTTATATCACTGCATAATATTGTTTTCAATTTTCTTTACATTACTTTTCAAATTTCTGTACACAGGGTACCCCATTCCCTCAATGTACCTTCTATTTAGCAAAATCTGACAGGTATTTGCATGTGATCATATTTTGCTACCCTCAATCAAGGTATCACCCAGAACACAAGAATAACAAAGCAGGAGCCCTTATATCATTGCCCAAACTTTATTTCAACTTTCTATACATAACTTTTCAGATTTCTATACACGGGTACCCCATTCCTCAAAATACCACTGTGTAACAAACATCTGACCACTACTTTGCATTGCAGAGGGACTGAAGGAAAGTATGTCTCTTTGCAGATGACACAAAGATCTGCAACAGAGTTGATGCACAAGGTGGGGTGGAAAGGATGAAAAGGGACTTGGCAAGGTTAGAGGAATGGTCAAATGTATGGCAGCTTAGATTCAATGCTAAGAAGTGCAAGGTAATGCACCTGGGAAACAAAACCCAGGGGAAGAGTACACAATGGGGTGAGATACTAACAACAACAAAATGGAAAGGGACCTGGGGGTAGTCATATCAGATGACCTAAAGGTGGGCAAGCAATGTGAGAGGGCAGCAATGAGGGCTGGGGATATTGGGATGCATAGGGAGAGGCATCACCAGTAGAAAACAGGAAGTTATTATCCCTCTGTACAGACAGTTGGTCAGACCCCATCTGAGTACTGCGTGCAGTTCTGGAGACCCAGTCTTTGCAAAGACATAGACAGGATGGAAGCTGTCCAGAGGAGGGCAACTCAAATGGTGCAGGGTCTGCACCGGAAGACATATGAATAGAGACTAAAGGAGCTTAATATGTATAGCCTCGAGGAAAGGAGGGAGAGGGGGACATGATAGAAACTTTCAAGTACTTCAAGGGAATCAACAAAGTCCAAGAGGTAGCATCTTTCAAAAAATGAGGTGTGCAAGAACAAGGCACAATTTGAAGATGGGGCGGCTCAGAGGTAATTTAAGAAGTATTTTTTCACAGAGAGTTGTGGATGCATGGAGCGGCCTTCGGAGGAGGTCGTGAGTCAAAACAGTGGTGGAATTCAAGCATGCATGGGACAGTCATAAGGCAATTCTAGGGATGGGGTAGGAAGAAGTAGGCTGCTGGTTAACTAGGATCTGCAGCTTATCCAGTAGGCAGGGAAATGGGCAGACTGGGTGGCCAAGCGGTCCTTATCTGCCGTCAAATTCTATGTTTCTATGTTACTTGCATCTGTCAGATTTTGCTTCCTTGGTCAAATTATCTCCCAGAACACAGGAATGACAAAGCAGGAGCCCTTAAATCACTTCCCAAGCTTTATTTTAATTTATTTTCAGTTTTACTGTATATTGGGTAACTTATTCTCTTTAATACTTTAGTAGCAAAATCTGACAGCTATTTGCATCTGTCAGATTTTGCTACCCCAGTCAAAGTATCACCCAGAACACAAGAATGAGAAAGCAGGAGCCCTTATATCATTACCCCAACTTTATTTCAACTTTCTTTACATTACTTTTCAGTTTTCCATAAACGAGGTGCACCATTCCCTCAAAAACCTTATGTAGCAATGTCTGACAGGTATATATTGGGCACCCCATTCCCTCAAAATACCCCCAGGTAGCAAATTATGACAGCTCTTTGCAGCTGTCAGATTTTACTACCCTCAGTCTAAATAAACCGTGGACAACAGAATGACAAAGGAGAAGTCCATATATCAATGCCTAAGCTGCATTTCAACTTTCCTTGGATTTATGTTCAGTTTTGCTGTCTACTGGTACAGCTTTTCCTCACCATACCTTCAGGTAGCAAAATCTGACAAGTATTTGCATCTGTCAGATTTTGCTACCCTCATTCAAAGTATCAGACAGGACACCAGAGCTGAGATATTTAAAGAGTTGTGCCTGGCACAATCCCAGAAATGCACCCTGGGGCAATATTCAAAAAGTGGAATTAGCAGTTCAATTCCCAATCGATGACACAAAGACAATGAATCGGCACATCTCCAGGGGCATGCTTGCGCATATCGCACATCCCAGTATTCAGCCTGGGATGTGTGGCGCATCTGCTGGCACAATCCAGAGATGTGCAGCATACTTGGGCTCACAGTTGAGCCCATAAAAATGTCTCAAATGCCAGCCACCCACAGGCAGGCCACTGTAGGGCAGTGCACAACACAGCAGCCACCAGCCATGGTGGCAACCCCAAAACACCATGCACAAGCACACACAACAGTTCCTGGTATTCTAGTGGTACCCCCTCCCCATCCCATAACCCCGATCACTGAAATTTATTTAATATCCATGGTGGTCCAGCAGTACTCATTCCGATCCAATGATCACCAAAATTTATTTATTTAATTACCCTGGTTATCAGCAGTACCTTCTTCCCCATCCTGACACAATGATCACCGAAATGTAATTATTAAATTTCCTGGGGAGTCTAGTAGTACCCCCTCCCCAAATCCCCAATCGCATGTGAAGACTGACATTTCAACTCCTGGCATCACTGTTATCCCCCACCCACAGGACCCCAGCCACGCAGGTCCCCGGGTCTTCAGTGGGCAGCATAACCACACCTGGATACCTCTCGTGGCTGCCCGCCAATGGCAGTTTACAGTATGTGCTGCAAGCTTATTGGTTTACACTGTGCATCAGTGAGCTGGCAGTGCATACTGTAATAGTCATTCATATCTTTGTGAATGAAGTCATTCATTCATAAAGTTGTGAATGACTATTGCAGTATGCACTGCCAGTCCACTGGTCCACTGGTTCACAGTGTGGACCAATGAGCTTGTAGCAAATACTGTAAGCTGTCATTTGGCTGCAGCTGCAGAGGTATGCAGTGGCATGTTGCCCACTCGATGACTGGGGAGCTGGTGGACTGGGGCAATCACATCCGATTAAGTGATAAGGTACTTCCTCACCCTGCCCCCAGAGCCTATCCCCAGCCTCATATCAAGTCCCCTTGTTCTTGTGCACTTTTTTCTGAAAAGCTACCTCTTTTACCTTGTTTATGCCCTGAGGTACTTGAATGTTTCTATCATATCCCCCTTCTCTCCTCTCTTCCAGGGAATACATACTAGGTCCTCTAGTCTTTTCTCATATGACTTTTGGTACAGTCCTTGCACCATTTCTGTTGCCCTTCTCGGACTTCCTCCATTTTGTCTACATCCTCCAGAGATGTGACTTTTAGAATGGGACACAGTACTCCAGATGGTTTCTCACTAGTGATCTGTACAGTGTCATAACCACCTCCTTTCTTCTGCTGGTGATACTCTCCCTATGCACCCCAGCATCCCACTGGCTTTCCCCACAGCCTTCTCTCATTATTTGGTTATCTTTAGATCATCAGATATGATTATCCCAGGTCCCTTTCTCTTTTGTTTGTTGTGGATGCTGACAGGGAGCACTGGTCCCCCTTCAGAGGGACTCGTTTTCTAACCAGATAGGCACGCCATCATAGATCCTGTCAACTCCTGATTTTGCTGTTTTGGCCCCATACCCACATCTGTGCAATGGGCAGAGCAGCTGGCTCTGCCTCTGCAGAAACAGACTAATGCCCTGGATGTGGGCCCTCGTTTTTGGCAGCATGTAGCTAACACCCAGCCACCGCTGGGTGTCAACTACAGCATGCTGCATGGCTCCTCCCCCAAGGAAGGAGAGCTGTCTCACGGACACTCAATCCTTCCTTGCGCCACTGACCCCATGCAACCTGAGTCCATTCTTGCCAAAATACTAAACAAATAATTAAAAATCAAAACAAAATGGAAATAAATTTGGCCAAGGACATCAAAGACAATAAAAACAGTTTTATAACTATATAGGTTCATTAAAACAAACATGTACAGGAATTGGACCACTAAAGATAAATGATGAATTAATAACTAACGAAAAAGAAATGGCTACTAAATTTAATCATTATTTTACAAGCACATTTAATCCAATGGATTTTACTCATCAAGATACATTACAATCATCAAATATTAAATTATTCTTTCTTGAACAAGACACATTAGAGGCCATTAACAAAATCAAATGCAATACATCTCCAGGCAAGCAATAATACTTGACAGGGTGGGTATTGGCAATACGGACCACCCAGGGCTTAATGAGGCCCGACGCCACAGGCAGAGGGCCGTATAGCCCCTGGAAGGTCCAGTATTGCCCATACCACCCACCCAGGGAGGGTATTATTGTGCTTAGAAATGGGCACTGTAAAAGAAAAAGTTTAATAAAATAATGTACATAAAAAGTAGTTTAAAATACATTTTGTAATAAAATAGTTCCTCCGCCTGCATCAGAATTTTTTTTTTGTGAGGTAGGGTCTTTCGTGGTTGTCATGGTTAGGTGTCTCCCCCTACACACACACACACACACACACACACTCACTCACTTGTGTGTTAAAGCCCTGTTTTTTTCCAGTTAAGGTTTTCGTTTAGCATTTCTGTTTCCTTTCTCTCCTCACCTCTACAAGCTGTCATCCCCACCCACCACCACTTGTACAATCATGGTAATTCTACTAGTACAGTGGCACCTGAAAGATCACCCTTCCCTTCATACTATTGTGTATACTGTTTTGAGGGTAGTTCTTTTAGTAAGAAGAGGCTGATCATTTAAGGAGAGAATGTCTATCTAGTGAAGGCTGTGTCAGTCCTAAGAGGACGCCGAGAGAGAGCAAGACACTTCTTGAATGGGACGAGCTTTACTGGGGCTTCACTTTAGGATCACAGAGTCTGTGGAGAGCTACGTCACTTTGAAAAGTTGAGCTGACAGCTTAGATAGTAAGAATATTTTTTCTTTGCAGTCAACCAGTTAAAATGTGTGGTGATGTGAGAGCAAAAGATCGGGAACTGACACGCGGTGTGTGTGTGTTTGTGTAAGGAGCAAGCAAGCAACAGAGACAGAGAGAGACTCTGGATGAACCATCAGGGACAAGAAAACAGCACAAAAAAGAAAAAATATGGTTACTGGGATTCAGGTGGTATGCATGTGAGCAGTGGAGCAAGTGACTCAGTAACTGCAGTCATACAAATCAGAAGCAGCTTTGTTTTTCAGGTGCGAGGTGATGGCAGGCTGATGGAGCAAGAGTGGTGCTCTGTGTGAGTGCAGCTATGAAGAGTTACATGGGAGATGACGGTACTGTAAAAACAAAACAAATAATGTGTAGCAAGAAATTAGTTCGGGGAGGTTGTGTGAGGTTTAATTAGGCTTCTGCTTTGTGCTTGTAATGGATGGAAACACAGAGCGTGATCGCTAGTGTCTTACTGGAGTTAGCGTTAGGACTTTAGCATGAACGGTAGAGCAACTGATGGAGACTAAATCCACAGACGGGCGGTTGAAAAGAGTAACTGCACAAGCCTCACTTTATTTTCCCTGCAGGAAGTGATCATGGAGATTGTGCCCGTGTTCTTAAATGAGCAGTAAACAGTTAATTAAGTAAATTTAAGATATGTGCTTATTGTTGTGGGGCAAACAGAAAACAGCAAACTTCTTGGGGATTGATTGTGGCTGTCATGACGGGTCTCACTAAGCGATGAGAAAAAGATGGCAGCAGTTTGAATTTGTGTGCTTAGTGCCTCAGCCAATGGAAAAGCAGGCTGGGCACTAGGATACTTGTCTGGGTATGAGGCAGGTATGTGCTGGGGTTTTTTATTTGGTAGGCATCTATTGTCTGATAGATGCCCACCTAAATAAGTGTCTCAGCCAATCAGAAGAGAGAATTGTCTTTGCCCATTTTCTAAGCCCTGACAGTATTCACCCCAAGTTCTTAAAAGAGGTATCAAGGAACTTGCTGGACCATTTACCTATTTGTTCAATATGTCTGTAAATAATGGGACAGTTCTTCAGTCTTGGAGAGAAGCAAATATAACCCCTATACATAAGGGAGGTAATAAACCGTTAATATCTAATTATAGGCCTATCAGCCTTACATCACTTGCCAGTAAAATTATTGAATGGTTAATACATGTTAAAATTTCCAATGATCTTAAAATTTTCAATTGTACTGACATTTCCCAGCATGGCTTTACTACTGGTAGGTCATGTGAAACAAACCTTATTAGTTTTTTCAAACCTGATAGTGACGCCCTAAATAAGGGCCTTCCAGTTGACATCATATTCTTGGATTTTGAAAACATTCGACACTGTTTCCCATAAAATTTTGATCAAACAACTTCATAATATAAATTTGGACATGTACTTAATTAAGTGGATGTCAGCATGGTTATACAACTGACATCAAAGGGTGGTTGTATGAGGGCATAAATCCAACTGGAGCCCTGTCACCAGTGGAGTACCTCAGGGATCTGTTCTTGGGCCTTTACTTTTTAATACATTGATAGCAAGTATGCAAACAACAAAATAAGTCTGGATAAATAAATATGCAGATGATTGCAAATTGGGCTGTATTGTGAACACTACTGCATCTGCAAACACTCTCCAAGATAATTTAAATAAATTAACATCATGGGCAATAAACAATAAAATGAAATTTAACCTCAGCAAAGTGTAAGGTAATGCATATGGGAACAATAATAAGAGACACACACATTTTATTCAAAATGTGAAATTAATAATCACAACAGAGGAAAGAGATTTAGGTATAACTATAACCTATAACTTAAAATTAGACACCCATACCAGTAAAACTGTTAAAAATGTCACAAGATTATAGGTTGTATATTGAGACATATCAAAAGTAGGGAATCATCTGTCATCTTGCCCTTATACACAAGCCTGGTTAGTCCACATTTAGACTATTGTGTTTCATTTTGTGCTCCAAATTCCATTGGCTATTTAAACATGACAGAAAGAGTTCAACAAAGAATAACTAAAAGGATTGTTAATATGTCCAAACTTCATTATGGTTCTAGATTAAAATATTTAGAGCTTTACTCTTTAAAGTACAGAATACTAAGAGGTAATTTGATCTATACTTACAATGCATACAATAACGATTACTTGTTAAACACAATAGGATTGGAAAAGTTTTCAATAAGTAATCCCACTAGATCCCACAATTCAAAACTAAAATCATCCTTATGTAAAACCAATAAACGATCTAGATTTTTATACAGAAATTCCTCCAATCTGGAATACATTGTCTAGTAATATTATAAACAGTGAAAACATAGAACAATTTAAGAGAAACCTTGATAAATATATGGGTGACAAGAAATTTTCCTTCCACTGCTAATTTAGCTGGTGGCGAGTTCATAAATGGACATGTGCCTTCTGAACTTGTATCAATCTATGAATCTATGAATTCCTGAACTCAGGTCTCTGGCATGGAGTGAGGTGTGGTGTCCAGTGCCTTATTCCTCAGTGCCACCAGGTCCAGGTCCCTTTCTTGTTTGGTGGCCTTTAGTACCTCCTCCCATCTTGTACTCCTTCCTTGAATTTCTCTGCCCCAAATGTATCATTTTGCACTTTTGCATTGAATCTTAGCTGCCACACTCTCAACTGCTCCTCAAGCATGTTTAGGTCCCTCTCATCCCCCGAGTATTGACCCTGTTGCAGATCTTAGTGTCATCTGCAAAGAGGGATACCATCCTTTTCAGCCCTCTGCAATGTTGTTTATGAAGGCATTAAGAGTACTGGCCCCAGCACCATTTCTGTGGCATTACTCTGGTCACCCCTCTCCTCGACTGGATCGCCATTCACCACCACCCTCTATGTCCTGTAACTCAACCAGTTTCTAACCCAGTTTACCACTTGGGGCCCACTCCCAGGCTGCCCAGCTTATTTACCAACCTGTTATGTGGGACAGTGTAGAAGACCTTGCTCAAATCTAGGTAGGCCATGTGGCAAGATAGGCCTATTACTAGTTTATTTAATGTTCCTATTTCCTGGGTTGTGAGGCTCTCCAGAGTTGAGATGCTGCCCTTTAAAAGGCCAAGAAAAAGTTGACAGGTTTATGTATCCTAGGGTCATACCTTGGATTGAATAAACACTTAACCTTCCAGTAACAGGAAAGGACAGTGAGAGCAGCTTAAAGTCACAAATTCAAAACAGAAAGGTTATGTCTAAAACAGATGTTTCAGGAGTTAAACATGAAACCACAGTGACACCTGCAGGATGAGGTAAAACTGTTGTACCCCAGTTCTTTGCATGGCCAGAGTGGAGAAGGAGGGCTAAACATGATTTCTCTGAATCAAGGCATGTTGATGGAGGCTCCTCCTGAGAGAGGACTGGAACGTTCTCAGAGAGGAAGAGCCTTGCCACTTGCTGGTTAGACAATCAGAAAAACATATGTTTTTTTTAAAAGCATATGAATAAGGCTTGGCAGATCTCTGTGAAAGACTGCTGTAAAATATGAAAATGACTTTTCATCTGAAAACAGTTTTCTGATTTTTAAATCAGAAATCTGAGAAAGAAAGACTTGTCACCAAGAAAACACCTGGATTTTCTAAAAGATCTTCAGAGAGCTGACTTTGATCACAAACTTGCTATAAATCCGTTGCTTAATGAACTTTCTTCAGAGAGAGAAATTACTCTCAAAAGAATACTTGATATTTTCTGGATGCTAAATCTCAGAACAAGATATAGTTTTAGGAAATAACGATATATAGTGTTTTCTGTAGAACCATCCAATATTTATTTTCGTATTATCTGCATTCTAAAATTTTCAAATCATGAAGTTACTGTGTTGTTTTCCTTTAAGTAAACTTTCATTATTTCTTATCAATTCTGCCTGGGGTTTGGCTGCGTGATCTAAGATTTTAAATAAAGAGTTTTGTTAGGACTATAGGTCTTGTTAACAAGACAGTGATCACTTGACTATCCTACAAACCAAATAGGCAAGAAGCTGCCAGTGGCAGAGGTGGGATTCTAGCCACAGAAAGTAGTACAAGAGCCAGGGTGACTCAAGACTACAGTTTCCACCCTTCCACTGGGAAAAGGAAGGTTGGTGGTGCTTTCTGAATCACACAAGTGCTCATGAGTTCCATAAAAGAGGACATCCTGCAAACAGGAGGTCCTGCCATGCCCATGGGGTGGGTTTATGACAGGCCACATCCACTGCCCTCCCTGATCTACCTCCATGGTCACCCAGTCAAAGAACACTATCAGATTAGTTTGACAAGACCTTCCGCTATGAATCTATGCTGCCTCGGACCCTGTGCTGGATTTAAGAAATATCACAGTCCTTTTCTTCAGCAGTGATTCCATTAATTTCCCCACCCCGAGGTCAGGCTGACTAGCCTGTAATTGCCAGCCACTTCCCTGTTCGCACTTTTGTGGAGGGATTACATTTGCCCTCCTCCAGTCCTCTGGAACCACTCCTGTCTCTATCAATTTGTTGAATGGGGCTGTCAGTGGTACTGCCAGCACCTCTCTAAGTTCTTATAATACTCTGGGCTGTATCCCATCTGGACCCATAACCTTGTCCCTTTCAGATTCTTGTGTTCCTTTAGGACTCTTTCCACTGTAAACAGGCTGGTGTCCACCTTTCTCCCATTAGTGCTCTTATCGCTCAACAGTGGTCCTTCTCCTCCCCTTCTTCAGTGAATACTGAACAAAAATATTTGTTCAGGCTTGTTGCTTTTCTGGTCCCTCTCCACACACGCTTTTAACCTCACAGTCCCACCTCTGGTCTTTTTTCTTTCACTAATGGACCTGAAAAGGTCTTGTCTCCTTTCTTTACCTCCTGAGCTATCTTTTCCTCTGTTTGTGCCTTTGCACTCCTGACTGCTTTCCCCGCCTCCTCTGCTTTTCCAGAAACAGTTCCCTGTCCTCCCCTCTGTGTTTCCTTGTACCCCTGAAAGCTAGCCTTTTTCTATTACTGTCCTGGTCACATCCTTTGAGAATCATAAGTGTTTTTTTCTTTCTTTTCTTTGCTTAGTTGCCCAACACAAAGTCTTGTTATTTATTTATTTATTTATTAGCTTTTGGTAACGGGTAAGTGCGCTAGGCAACAGACCTGCCTATTTTCAGGCACGCCACCGGAGAGCACAGGACATTGGTTACAATATGCAGAAATGCACAGACATAATATAGGTGTACAGGAGCAAAACAAGATATACATTGGGTAGCACAGTAATAGTTACATAAGGGTACATTTTAGGCATAGATCATAATAAGGATGTAAAATAAAGCAATTAGGGTAACCATAAGACAGCTAAGGACAGTAAAGACATCAATGTTCATAGCCAGCTAGACAAGCGTATTGCATGGGAGAACATTAGTGTAGTACTCAGGGTCAGACCTGACAGCCTGCAGTGGGACAAAGCAAATTAAGAGCATTTGCATTGGCCAGAGGCTAGGAGGTGGGTGAACAGCGAGTTTTGAATTCTCGATGGGAGGCTGAAGTTTTCACCATAAGGGAGTGAGTTCCAGAATTTGGGAGCAAATGGGCAAATGCCTGTTCACCCATTTTGTCATGCAAGGTCTAGTGGAGAGCATGGGGGCAGAGGAAGACCTGAGGGTACGGGTGTGTGAGGCAGGAGTCAGGAGGTTGGCAAGATAGACAGGGCAGGGAGGTCTAGACAGGGAGTCGATAAAGCAGCCCAGGGAGTAGGCTTGAATATCCTTAGGTGACAGCCAATTTAAGCCAGCATAAAGGAGACAATGATGAGTAAGACGTGGGGCAGTTAAGGTGAATCTACAGATGTTGTTGTAGACAGTGTCCCATTTGTGGAATGTAGCAGACTTTGCAGCAAAGAGGAGGGGCAGAGCATATTGGAGCTGGGGTAGAGAATACCTCTCACAACAGAAAGTCTAACGGAAGGAGTGAGGGAGTAGTGCACGCGATAAGCTCCGCCAATTTTAGCATTGACGGCACGGCACACCATATTGACATGTTGAGACAGGTCAAGTGTGGGATCCAAAGTGACCCCAAGGTACTTGAAGGACTCAGTGTTTGAGATGAGGGAGCCATCAAGGCATTGAACCCGGAGCCTGTTCGCAGGGGTAGACAGTTTCTTAGAGGATCCGAATAGCATAGCACAGGTTTTTTCTAGGTTCAGGACTTGGTGGTTGCTAGAGATCCAGGTCTGCAGGAATTGGAAGTCATTAGTGAGAGTGGAGTTGATGGCAGCAACCGATTTTGACCCAGAGTAGAGAACAAGGTCATCTGCGTGTACATAAGAGTGCAGCTATGCCGGAACATGGTGGGAATATCATTTAGGAAGAGGGAGAAGAGTAGAGGTCCAAGAGTGGATCCCTGGGAACTCCACGGGAGATGTTTAGGGGAGGAAAGGGCCTTGTGAAATGCTACCGCCTGAGTCCGATTGTCAAGATAGCTATGGAACCAGGAGAGGGTTTATCAGATGCTCCAATGGATTGGAGCTTTAGCATGAGAGGATGGTGTACCATGTCGAAGGCTTTAGACAGGTTGATAAAGATGGCCCCAGTGAGTAGGCCACGGTCCATATTATTTCTGATGTCATTTGTAAGTTGTGTAAGTGCAGAGGTGGTACTGTGACCAGGCCGGAAACCATGTTGGCACGAGGTTTGAAGATTAAACATGTCAAGGTGAGCAGCAAGCTGGCGGTGGACTATTTTTCAAGCAGCTTACTGAGAGTGGGCAGAAGAGATATAAGGGCGGTAGTTGGACATGAGTTTGACATTGCCCTTTTTGTGTATAGGGATGGTTCTGGCAGTTTTCCAGGTGGATGGGACAGTAGACGTACGAATCAAGAGGTTAAAAGCCAGGTGATAGGTCTGGTCAGCCACGGTGCATACTGCTTAAGTATGCAAGGATGGATGCCTCAGGCCCTTGACCCACGCGTGCCGGAAGGGAGTTAAGTAGCTTGCGAACTTCAAGGTATGTGGTTGGAGCAGAACGAAAGGGAGGGTGGGAGGGGTGAGGGAGGAGAAGAGGGACAGTCAGGTTGTGGGCTAGTTAGAGTAGTGACTGGTGAGAAGAAAAAAGGGCATTGAGGCGTTGGCAATGGTGTCATAGTTGGTGCAGTGAACACCTTGAATGTTCATGTCAGCTGGATTCTGTTGCTTGTCGTTGCTAGAATGTCCTTAATTTTGGACCAGTACTCGTGCTGGATTTGTAGAGGATGTTATTAGTAGGTTCCTATAGTAGGTGCTTTTGGCAATACGAATTTGTCTTTTGCAGTTGTTACGAATGCACGATAGTCTTCAAAGTCTGCACGGAGGTGGAGATCTTCCACCTGGACCAAAGTTTGTCCCTAGATTTGAGAAGTTGAAGCAGGGGCGTGTTAGCCACTTGGTTACTTTCCCTGCCATCCTACGTGTGGTGACCGGGATGTGAAGCTTTTGAAGAGAGAGGAGGACGGAGTTGAAATATTCTGTGGCTATGTTAATGTCCTCTGTTTGGTAGAGAGGGGACCAGTCAACCTGGTTAAGGTCAGTTAAGAAGTCTTCATGACTTAGGCGGGAGAGATTAGGAAAGGTTACAGTTTTAGCAGGGAGGGAGGAATGACAGTGTTCCAGACACAGTAGATGGGATAGTGGTCACTAATTGTGTCAGGTAGCACACTGGCTGAGGCAACATATTCCGTCCTGTTGCTCTAGCTAGGCTCCTTAAGCAAAGACAGGTACATTTTATTTATATAGCACCCTATCCAGGGGCTCAGAGCAATTAACAAAGACAATAATAAACGCAATAAAATCCAAGAGATAAATTAATCAGAGAAGATTAAAAACCTTTTCAATTATGTAAGTTTTAAAAGAGGCTTAAAAGCCTCCACTGAGTGAGCAACCTTAATGTTTGGTGGGAGAGAATTCCAGAGGAGTGGTGCAGTTACCCCAAAGGCCCTCTCTCGATCTTTTAAGTGGGAGGATGGTGCAACTAATAAGCCAGCATTCTGCACTAACTGCAGTCAACACATCAGTCCTCTAGACAGCCCTAGGTACAGGGTGTTACAGTAATCAAGTCAACTAGTAACAAAGACATGAATAACTGTAGCTAGGTCAGTAGGAGTCAAAATGGACAGATCCTGGCAATATTCTTGAGATGGAGAAACCTGTTTTTCAAAGTGAAGCCGACTGACAGGAATAGCACCAAGATCCTTAACCATATTTAACAGTGACGGGACAACCACCAACTACTAGGGTGGACAGTCTCCATCTAATAAAATATCCCCATGACCTAGCTAAATCACCGTAACCTCTGTCTTGATGGAGTTGAGACATAGCTAGTTAACGCACATCCAGTCATTTATCTTGGCTAAACACCAACTCAGCATTTGCTTTGTTACAATGCGTGTAACCCTACAAATGTTTGTACCAGTATAGCTGCTGCCTGTAATCTTTATTTTAAAGTGTGTCTATGTATTTTCACCCATGTGTTCATCCCTGTCTCTATTCACTTAATTGTTGTCTCCCATGCATTTAGGTACCTTTGTAAACGAGTCCATGACTCAAAGGTTGTAAAACTGATTGTCTCCAATAAATAAAAATAAAAATGTCTGGGGTGGTAAGGTCATCAGGGGCACAGGACAGGTACAACTGGGTCTCATCTGTGTAGCATGCATTCTTGAGTACCATCACTGTTTGCCCCACCACCTCCATTGGAAGACAGTTCAGGAATCTGCCACTCTTTCTGTGAAAAGTACTTTCTGATATCTCACCTGAATCTAACCCCCTCAAGCTTCTGATCATGCCCTTTGTACTTGAGCAACTTTTTCCTGAAAAATGTCTCCTCCTGTACCCTGTTTACCCCGTGAGGTATTTAAAGGTCTCTATCATATTCCCTTCTTTTTCAGTATGTATATATTTAACATAGAAACATAGAATTTGACGGCAGATAAGGACCGCTTGGCCCACCTAGTCTGCCCATTTTCCTAGCTAACAGATAAGCTGCAAATCGTAGTAAACCAACAGCTTACTTCCTCCTACCCCCACTAGACTGCCTCATGTCTGTCCCATGCATTCTTGAAGTCCCCACTGTTCTTGACTCCACAACCTCCTCAGGAGGCTGTTCCATGCATCCACAACCCTCTCAGTGAAAAATACTTTCACATTACCTCTAAGCCGTCCCCTCTATCTTCAAATTGTGCCCCTTGTTCTTGCACATCTCTTTTTCTGGAAGATGCTACCCTCTTGGACTTTGTTAATTCCCTTGAGGTACTTGAAAGTTTCTATCATGTCCCTCTCTCCTCCTTTCCTCTAGGGTATACATATTAAGCTCCTTTAGTCTTTCTTTGTATGTCTTCTGTGCAGACCCTGCACCATTTTGTTGCCCTCCTCTGGACAGCTTCCACTCTGTCTATGTCTTCATGGAGATGGGGTCTCCAGAACTGCACACAGTACTCAGATGGGGTCTCACCAACTGTCTGTACAGAGGGATAACAACTTCCTGTTTTCTACTATTGATGCCTCTTCCTATACATCCCAGTATCCCCCTGCCTTCCTTACTGCCTTCTCACATTGCTTGCCCACCTTTAGGTCATCTGATATAATTACCCCCAGGTCCCTTTCTATTTTACTGTTGTCAGTATCTGTCAATATTTAGGTCCTCAAACCTCTCCTCATAGGGCTTTTCATAGACCATGCACAATTTTAGTTGCCCTCCTCTGAAGCACCTCTGTCTGTCTTTCTAGAAAAGTGGTTTCCAGAACTGGACAAAGTAGTCTAGGTGGGGTCTTACCAGTGATCTTTACAGGCAACACCACCTCCCTCTTTCTTCTGGTGATGAGACCTCCCTATGGGTTCCATGTCATAACAGCGATCACAAAGATGATCGCTATTATAGTGAGTGTATATCACCAAAAAGCACATTAGTGATATACACATTAAAAGCAACCCGACATCTGGATTGTAAAAACTGTTTGTGGGGGGGTGGGACTGTGTCCTATACCCCCTCAGATTAATATTATCAACTCCAGAAGGATGCATGTTAGGTAAGGGTCAAAATCCAGATGTCAGAATAATTATGTGCTGCAGCTTGTAGCTGCAGCAAAATGTGGTCACTCACCAGTCCCAAACCCCGCACCTGCTGTATCCCAGTTAGCTACCCACACCACCACACCACAGGGCTAGTTTGGTGGCAGCAGGTACAACAATCCCCCAAATCCCTTTCCTGCCCCTCCCGTGGATTGTCCCCATCCAGGGGATATTGCATGGTAGCCCTAATAACAGCACCCAAAATGAATCACTGTTTTGCAGTCTCTCATTTTGGTTCACTGTTATTAGGTGATACCTCACTATGCACCCTAGTATCCCTCTCGCCTCCCAACTGCCTTGTTGAGCTGCCTAGCCACCATTAAATCATCAAGTATGATTATACCCCATCTCTTTCTTGGGTTCTGTGCCCCAAGTACATTATTTTGTACTGTTTTGCATTAAAACCCAGCTACCATACCCTTGAGCAGTCCTCAAGTTCTCTCAGATCTGTGCTCATCCTTCCCACCCCAGCCCCCAAAGTGTCCACCCTATTGCAGATTTTTGTGTCACCTGCAGATAGGCAGAGCTTCCTTTCCTGCTCTTCCTCAATGTGACTTATAGGCAATCCACTGGTCATCCTTTCCGCAGAGTGAACTCTCATTTACTATCACCCTCTGCAGCCTATCCTAACCAATTTCTTACCCAGGTTCCTACCTTTAGACCAACTACCTAAGCTACCTAACTTGCTTACTAGCCTTCTACGTGGAACTGTCTCAAACTCCTTACTGATATCTAGGTAAGCCACATCCACCACTCAGCCCTGACCTAATTAGTCACCCAGTCAAAAAATGTATCAGATTCATTTGAAGTACACCACCCCCATGAATCCATGCTACATCGAGTCTTGTAATTCACTGAATTCAAGATAGTCTACAATCCTTTCCTTCAGCAGTGACTCCATCAAGTTTCCCACTGTCTGTGTTAGGCTGACTGGCCTATAATTACCAGCCTCTTTCCTGCTAGCAATTTTGTGAAGTGAGACTACATCTGCCCTCTTCCTCTCCTCCAGAACCACTCCTGTTTCCAATGAGTTGCTAAATAGGACTGTCAAATCGCAGCAGTACACCTTGTACTCCTGGATGCACCCTATCTGGTCCCATTGCTACTTTCAGATTAGCAAGTCCCTTCAGGACACTCTCCTCTGAAAATGGACTAGTGTCCACCTCCCTGTCTCCATGCTCCTGTTACTTTTTGTGGCCCCCTCTCCTTCCTCTGACACTGTTCCCACACTCCTTTATTGTTTTGATCCTCCCTGGTCTACCTAATTTTGTTTACCCTAAAAATTTATTTCCCTATTTATCTTGTGCGCATGTAAAAGAAACATATGCGGCAGCTTGCTGTAGTAGCGAGGTTGTGGAGTTACGGCAATGTTGTGGCCAATGCCAGCAGTCCATTTTGGGGCTGGTCTCTGTAGTGCCAATAGAGGAGCACGCTGTCAATGACAGCACTATTGTAGCATGCCACCAACTTGAAAGAAATTCCCTCTGTAATCAGGGAGTGCCCGTCATTGAATAATCAGCCTTTTTGCTGCTGGGGCAGTCCCTGATTCCAGCAACGAATCACAGCTTGCCTTGTCTGGTGTCCCATTTCAATAAACATGATGGTGGCTGTCGCCGTCTGCCTCTCACAGTCCCCATGAAAGCCAACAGGTGTGTCCAGTCCCCTGTCGGCATGCCCGCCCCAGTTCATCTGACGACAGAGAAGCCCAATCCTGTCTGCAGAATATTGCCCTCATTTGTTTTAAATAAACATGGCAGCTGTCATTGTCTGCCTCTCACAGTCCCCATGAAAGCCAACAGGGTGCCCAATCCCCTGTCAGCATGCCCCTCCCAAGGTCATTAGCAGACAGGAGAGCCCAATCCCCATTGGCATAATGTCTCCACTGATTTGTTGTGTACGGGGTACTAATCCCTTCTGCTCATGCACCCTCCAAACACTTTGTATATGCAATGGGGTGCCCAATCCTGTTAGCTACAGCCCCAACATATGCCTCAGGTGGCATGCTGGGGAGCCCACCCCAGCATGCCAAATTACCTGTAAAAAAAAAAGAAAACCTTCTCACATTTTTTTTAAACTGTAAAAAGGAAAGTGGTCACTCGCTGTCTGTGGTGCCCCTCCCCAACCTGCGCCCACCATCTGCACACTCACCTCCCCTCACCCCATACTTACCTCCGGAGCCCGGCGATGATCTTCGTGGAGTAGGAACACGTCTGCACTTTTCAAATACAACCGCATACTGAAGAAATGCCAGTAAGCTGTATAATGGCATAAAAGGAGGGGGTTCAAGTTAGGTGGATATCTCAGTCATTTTGTGAATTTTGGCACCACTTTTCAACATGGGGTTCTTGGGACCCCATCTTATGAATTCAGTGGCTGTCATCTGGTTGATTTGGTCCCGAAAGGTGATTTTACGGGTTGCTGCATGGAATCACCTTTCGGACTGATTAACTAAATGGCAATGTCACTGTTCATGATGTGGGCTCCTCAAAAGCCTATGTTGCAAATTTGGTGAAAAATTCCAAAAATGACTCGTGTTACAAGCATGCATTGCTCAGTTTCCATGCACACTGATAACAGCAAATTTGTTATATTTTCCTCCAGATTTTCAATATTGTCAATTTTGCACACCACCTTATAAACAATTCTGCTCTCATTTTCACATCTTGTCTGAAATGTGTTTTCACATCTGGGCACAATGTCATGGTCGCTGTGGAAAATCAACATTCGGGACAGATTAAAAACTCATAGTGACACTGTTCTTGAGCAGAGGTCACAAACTGCTTATTTTGAAAATTTGCTGAAATAATGCCACTAAATGACTGTGTTTTACGAGCATGTATTGTACAGTTTCCACGTATGCTCATAAGTTCGAGCATTTTAATATTTTCACTCCAGATTATTAACACTGTCATCTCTTCACATCTCCCTATGAATGGTACAGCTGTCATTTTTCACATCCTGCTTGAACTGTGTTTTCACACACCTGGTGCAGACTCGGCGCATTTGCTGTTGGAAATCAATGTTCGGAACAGTTTTACAAAATCACAGTGCCACTGTTCGTGAGCAGAGGTCCCAGATGCTTTCATGAGCTGGAGGGTCACAAAAGGTCATGTTGAAAATCTGTAGTGCAAATACCAACAAACGCCCACAGCATTAGGGTTTCTAACCACAACATCCCACCCTGTATAAACTGACAGGCGTCAGGTGTATACCTTTGGATTGCCGGCCGTAATGCTTATGCCATTCCACCTGCACTCCCATGCTGAAGCCAGTGACAGACATCGAGGTGTGCCTTGGACTCTTTAGCCCCAGAGTTCACCCCATTCTCCTATACTGCACCCATTTCAGTGTGTGTCCTTATGAAATGGGGTGACTGTAGGTTGAACACCCCAAGGCACACCTCAACACTTGTCGGCGTCTGCAAGATAGAGTGAGGTGAAATGCCATGAGCGTTATGGATGATGACCTAAAGACACACCCCAATGCCTGTCCATCTCTGCTAGGTGGAGGTGGAGTTGGTGTGAGTTCAATACTTCACTGCCATTCCTATTCTGCATCTAACTCCTGCACATCCAATGCTAATATCAGCAAGCATTCAGCATTTACAAATGCTTGTTACTTTCTGAGCTATTCCCTTTCATTGTGTACCTTGGTGCTCCTTACTGATCTCCCTTCTTCACTCTGTGTCCACTGATAACATACCTATCATCCTCCCTCTGTGCCTCCTTACACCTTCCGAATACTACCCTTTTAGTTTTATCTTTTCGACTACCTCTTTCAAGAACCATTGTGGTCTCTTTTTCCTTTTGCTCACTTCCTTGATGCAAAGGTTTCTTGCCTTCCTTGTTTCCCTTTTTAGCTGTGTCCACTGTTTCTCCACCCTGGTCATCCTCCCCACCAGGTAATCCCTGAGGCATTAATCCATCTTTTAAAATTTTCCTCCAAGTTCAGGAACCTACCCTTGTATGGTTCAGTTCCACAGCCATCCTTATACTGAACCACACTGTTTGGTGATTGCTGTTCCCAGGTGGCCTCCTACCTTGATGGCTGCAACATGGTCTCTGTTACAGACTACCAGGTCCAGTACTGCTCCATCACAAGTGGGTTCACTGACTAGTTGCCTGAGGAATACCCCCAGAAGAGAGTCCAGGATGACTCTTCTTCTAGATTAAGTTGGGAATTCCATGTACTATAGCCAGGTGCCATATGCCAGTGGGCTATCCCCTTGCCTGCTGTCCCTCCTACCAGAGTAAGGGTCCTTGGTCCTGCTACAGTGACAACTGGGGTTAATTCCCATAAATATTAATATAGCAGTGTCTCCACCTAGAGTAAGGTATTAGTGAGCCAGGTATCTGCCTGGTACAGCCGTCTGGGATAATATGCTTCTCCATCTCCCCAATCAACCACTCTGCACACAATATCCCAATAACCTTGATCCACCATAAACTAAAATCTCAGCAATAGGCAATTGCAATGAACATCACTGACACAGTAATTTCAACAAACAAACTCAGCTTTATTTGGGGGCAAGGATCAGGAAGGATACTGGGACAAAGGCAAGAAAGGTTAGTGAAATAGGTAGCAACCATAAATATTTTTGTGCTCATGAGCCAAACCCACCCCCACTGGTACCAGTGCTCCCAAACAGTCCTTCTGGGCACCCACAAGGTGCAGGCCTGATCAATGCTGCAAGTCAAGTTGGCCGGCAGTTGGGGCCCTGAAATATTGCAAAGACTTGGTTCAAGAAAACAACACAAATTCCTTATTCCTTTCCAGTAACCAGGTCCTGGGTAATCACTGTTTATTCATCTCAAGAACCTGGAGTATGGAGCTCCTGTTCAGTACAGCATAGGGCAGAAGAAAGGCTGGCAATGGTCCCTCAGGCAGGATGGACTTGCTTGAAGATATGGAATGATACTCCCTCCAGTAGCACCACTAATTTATGTGAGGAAACACCTTAAAGCCTGCGCAGAGATCCTGGTCAAACATGGTCTTCAACAGAGACTTTTCAGATTTCTCCAACTATGACATTTCTACAAGTCCTTCAAATCATGTCACATGCCTTGGATACCAACCTCAAACTCACTTCATTCATTACTCTCGTTTATATGGGGTACTCAGAGCATATGATTTTCTATTTATACAGAGCTCTGATAAACTACAGAATAAACTCGATCCAAGACATGTGGATGCATTGACAGGTGAGTTAGACATGCAGATATCAGAGGTGTTGGCAAAAAGCCTGCCAGTAGGCATCCAGAGTAACAAGCTACTGTCAGTGGAGAGAATATGCGTGGAAACAATCCAGTACTTTCCGACCTCGGTAATCACTCGTAAATATCTACCTACAAATGACATGTCTTGATGGAAGGGATGTGGGAGAGGATGGCCCATTATGGCCATGTCATGGGGCTCTCTGGTCCTTTGCCCCTTCTTCTAGGCTTTACAGGAGGAACTAGGAGAACTATGCAGGAGGCCATTCACCCTAATGGAAGAAGGGTTCTTATTACTACAGTACCTCAGGGAATTCCAGACTCAAATGCTAGATATTTATTAGGCATCCTACTAATGGCTACCAAAAAGTATGATTCCTCCACAAACCTCTACCCTGATTGCCTGATGCAAGGCTAATAGGATTTCAATGTGCCTACTCAACTTGGAATAGTGTTATGCTTGTGTAACACAGATAATCTTTAGCTGTTTACCTCTCTATATGTGGGATATATGACCCTGTAAGAGTATAAAGGCAAGGAACCCTACAGGAGAGTTCCACCCCTACAGGTGCCATGGGAGTGATTACCTTGGCTAAAGGTACCTTAGGAAGGAGCCCACGGAAGACTGAGATGTGCCACTGGAGGAGGAGGGGTGGACAGAGGGGCAACAAAAGAAATGATCGGACGATGATTGAGGAGGAACGGCCCTTATATGGCGCACAAGGGCTTGATTAGTTGCGCCACCCCACTGAACTACAGGTATAGCCTTCCAAGTCAATGTGCCTACACAACTTGGTATAGTAGTTATGCTTGTGTAACATAGATAATCTTAGGCTGTTCCACCTCTAGCTGTGGGATATACCACTCTGTAAGTGTACAAGGCAAGGAACCCTAGAGGAGGGTCCCACCCTAGAGGTGTCATAGGAGTGATTCCCTTGGCTAAAGGTACCTTAGGAAGGAGGGCAAAAGAGTATCAAGCAGCACTTATGGGGTGCTGAATGTTTGTCGGAATTGAAGACCTATATGTAGGTCAGCTGGCGGTATGGTCAGGGCTTGAGTAGAGTAGGCAGGAGATGAGGAGGAATAGTGACCCGCTCATCGGTTTAAATGTAGGTGCGGGAGGCATGGGTACCTAAGGAGAGAGGGGAACAGCTGAGGAGAGAGGGGATAATTACGGGATGCCACCAGACTCCTTCCAACAGCGAAACCTAACTTAGTGACCTAGAGAAGATTACTACACCCATTTAGGTATTATGACCACTGACATGGAGGACAGGAAAAAAAAACCTTGAGGAGGAAACCTCTGGGGATCCAAGGCCTAGGTCACCTTCCCTCCAGACTGCTGGACAATTTTGTTTAGTGATGGCTCTGCTACTGCAGTTTAATAGACAAATCAGGGAGATTCTAATTTGGGGAATACTCTCGCTCAATCCCTCTTATGGGAATGCCATGTAGGGTTGCAGTGAACTCTGCAACACCAGGGCACTCAATGCCAACCTCCAAGGTGGGAGGAGGAGAGTAATGACCACTGAGGTGCTCATCTGGCCTCCGATCTAAGAACAAACTGTGTGAACCAGAGGTGGTTATGGGAAGAATAGTTTAACGGTTACCTCCAACCCCACTCAGGCAGCTAAAGGGCCCTTCCCTTGAGAGCCCCACCCCTCCCTGCTGGAGTCTTAAATGCAACATCAAGAGGTGCCGCCGGTATGGTTAATGACTGATGGTCCACCCAGAGCGAGGCATTCCCCAGCTATCGGTCAGCATGTCTCCAAAATGAGGAAAGAATGTAGTCGTAATGTAGCATGGGACCCGTATGTGGGTCAAACTTGGCTGATCGGTGATGTGGAGATACCTGTAGCGTAGGTCAGACTGAGTAATGTGGACCCTCATGGGGTCTAGTTAGGACAGATAGCATTTGTCAGCCACAGGAATGCATACCAACAGAGTCCATAAGGAAGCTAAATTAGGAGTGAATTAAACTGAATATTATGAGTGAGAGAACGGTAAGGCTGGGCAAAGCCTGGGGCCAACAGTGAGGTAGGAGGAGATTAGGTAGGAGAAGGCTGCAAGGCTGGTATGATAAAGATAAAGTTTGAAATGAATAGACTTGATATGCTGATTGCATGAATGTCATGAAGGCTGGTATAGTGAGGGTTAGGTGCCAGTGGCTGACAGGTAGGGAAGATTGACTGAAACAGTGAACACCATGAAGGCTATATGGAGTAGCACAAGAAAGCTTTGCCATGAAGGCTACATGGAATAGCATGAGAGGCCGTGTGAACCAATGACTGATTGAATATATGATAATCATAAAGCTGCTCCTGCTGCTTGGAATCACAGTGCCTGCTGCGACATTGCAGTCACCCACCATTAGCAAAACAAAGAATCCACAAACGAGGCATCGGGACACCAAACAGCTAATTAAACCAGTAAAATAAATTGAGTTAATTAATAACCAGCAATGGGACTGGGCTGACAACTGTACCAGGGCTGACATGTCGGCTAGGTTGTGAGATATGGAGTAACTAGGTGACCCAATAAATACAGACAGACAAACTGAGTGGTGGAGTACTGTACAATACAGAGCAGGTAATAATATACATAATGAATACCCATGGTAGAGGAACCCCAAAACTGGACTGAAGCAGTGCAGAAATGAGCACAGCAAAGCTTTAGCGCGGCACACAGCAGAGCGTCGACAGCAACACCATGAGCAGGAAAGACAGACCAGAAGCATGCATCCAAGCCATGCTGCAGACACCAACAACCAAGAGGCAAGAAACAAAGATGGAGGGAGACACAGGAATGAGTTGGGAAGATCCACCCAGGCAGAGAGCAACAGAGCACTGCCAAGGTACAGAAGATGGGATGGGATGAGGCGGCCATGAGGGTGTTAGCTGAGACTAGAAAAGAGGAAGTAGAAGAGGACGAAATACTGGCAGAAATGGGAAGAGTGGAGGCGTGAGGTGCAAATGTAGCAGTGGGGCAAGCAGCACAGGTAAGGAGGCACAAGCGGCAACAGAATGAACCACGGGACAGAAGGGCAAAACACAAGGAAATGGAACCGCAGCTGAAGTGCCACAGAAAGTCAAGATGCAGCACAAGAGGCAGGAGAAAAGGGAGGAAGGAGGGCAGCCTCTGGCCATAACAAATGAAATGATTAAGGGAGAAGTGAGGATGTGCAGTCCTTATATGGCCAAGAAGGGTGTGGTTAGTTGTGCTGCCCACTGAACTACAGGCATAGCCTTCCAAAACTCATCTCAATAACAGATTGGAGTGTTACACTTCACGGTTGACTGGATGGATCCTACACATGATGGGTAAGATCAGGGAGTTTGCCCTTAAACCCACTGTCTAAACAAACAGGACAACCCTAGGACCTATTATAACACTCCCATATTTAGGAGCCACTGAATAGCTAACCTAAATGTGCTCCCACCCATGCCTCTCGACTCCTCCCACAAAATAATTTTGAGCCCTAAATGCTCCTTCCTCCCACCTTCAATAATGAGGGATGGAAACCAGCTCTGTGATGCCTCTCCTGTTTCAGTCATGGGTCAGTAGACTGTATGCTATACTAAAGGGCCCCATCCAAAAAGTCCCACACTGCATCATCAGGTGCCTGTGCCACTTAAATGAGATGCGCCAGCACAAAATAATCGGTATATTCAGAAGATATGCCATAACATGTGATTGTGCATTTCCGACTGACTATCCCAAACATGAGCGATCAAGCAACTGAAGATGTGTGGCAGAGGTACTAACAACAACAAAATGGAACAGGACCTGAAGGTAGGCATGCACAATGAGAGGCAATTAGGAGAGCTGAGGGATAGTGGGATGCACAGGAGAGAGCATCACAGTAGAAAATGGAAGTGGTTATCCCTCTGTACAGACAGTTGGTGAGACCCCATCTGGGTACTGTGTGCAGTTTTGGAACCCCATCTCTGCAAGGACATAGACAAAATGGAGGCAGTCCACAGGAGGGCAACTAAAATGGTATAGGGTCTGCATCAGAAGCCATATGAACAGAGACTAAGACAGCTTACTATGCATACCCTTGAGGAGCGGAGAGATGGGGACATGATAGAAACTTTCAAGTACCTCAAGGAAATCAACAAAGTCCAAGAATGTAGCACCTTTCAGAAAGAGAGATGTGCATGAACAAGGGGTACAATTCAAAGATACAGGGGAATGGCTCAGGGCAACATGAGGAAATATTTTTCAGACAGTGGTGGACGCATGGAACTGCCTTCCTGAAGAAGTTGTGGGGTCAAAACAGTGGGTGAATTCAAGAATGCATGGGACAGCCATAAGGCAATTATAGTGGGGGTAGGAGAAAGTAGGCTGTTGTGCTTATTCAATAGGTAGGAAATGGGCAGACTGGGTGGGCTAGCGGTCCTTATCTCCGCTTTAAGTCTATGTTTCTATGCAGCGCATCACAGGCAGGGAACTGCATACCACAGGCAGGGACATACTGAAATGCGCTGGAACAGATGAGATGGGCATGGCACAACTATGCAATATTCAGCCAGGATATGCAAATGGTCTCATTGTACATTCTGAGCCCAATCCCATATGCACAGCTCATTACTGGTATACAGTCTGGTCATCTGCATACCAAAGGCATGCACAATTCCACCCCTTTGCAGGCTGCCCACCACTCCTAAGATGAACAGGAGGTACTGCAGCCTAGCAGGCAAGTGTGATGGAATGTGTGTGTGTGGGGGGACTGGATTGGCTTCAGTACAGGGCTATTACCCATGGCCATGTATAGGGTCAGACTGGGGTAAAGGGCCACTCAACAGTGGCCACAGGGCCCACCTGGAAAAGAAACAGGAGAGGCCACAGGGTGACACACTGTGAGCAGTATACCACAGGACTGTGATACCCAAGCTATGATTGCAACTACAGTCACCTGCAGTGCTCCACATACCCCTAAGGACAGGAATGTGGTGAGTAATGCAAGGACTATCAGTGTTCAGAGGGACTAGGTACCCGAGTGTGTGGGTCCAACCTGGACCACTCCAGGTACACTGCTGGGCCAGTCCAACACTATACATGTATTTGCCCATGGTGGTCGCACGCTCAGCACCGGAGGACTGGGTATCTGTAAGGCATGCCCATGTCACCCACAGGCTGTGGTTGTGCCACCCCTGCCCTGCCCTGCCCACTGCTGTGTTCTGTCCACCACAGAAACACCACACTGACCCATCGCAGTGCCACTGTGGTGGTGTCACATGGCATGACAGGCATCGATGACATGTCTGTAGCTCCCTGTTGTGTGGGCCTGGCACAGATGCACTGTGTGCACCTCTGGTGTACTGCCATGGGTGTGTGCCACAGGTCAGTCCTGGCCCATGTCATGCTTCCACAAGTACCTCCAGGCTACCTGGGCACCACTGCTGCAGGCGTCGCCATGGGCACATCCCACCTCAGGATGGAGGCAGTCCAGAGGAGGGCACCTAAAATGGTGCACGCCTGCACCAGAAGCCATATGAAGAGACTAAAGGAGTACAATATGTATACCTGCAAGGAAAGGAGAAGAGGAAGACATGATAGAAACTTTCAAGTACCTCAAGGAATCAACAAAGTCCAAGAGGTAGCAACTTTCAGAAAAGAGATGTGCAAGAATAAGGTGGCACAATCTAAAGATAGAGGGGAGCGCTCAAGGGCAAAGTGAGCAAGTATTTTATCACAGAGGGGTGGTGGATGCATGGAACGGCCTTCCTGATACGGCCATAAGGTCAAAAACAGTGGGGTAATTATAGAATGCATGGGACAGACATAAGGCAATTCTGTTGGGGTAAGAAATAGGTTGTTGGTTAACTAGGATCTGCATCTTATTCAATAGGTAGGAAATGGACAGACTGGATGGCCAAGCGGTCCTTATCTGCCATCAAAGTCTATGTTTCTATGTTGTGTTTATGGCTAGTAGGAGAAAGTGTTACAGCACCCAGGTGCTGTGTCAACTGCAGAGGAAGACAGCTGGACATTTTCATGACTGCATAGTGACAGTTATGCCGCGTATTACGAACAGAGGAGGAGCGAGAGCAGGATCTTAAAGTATGTCACCAGATCCAACAGATATTACCTTCTACCTGTGCAAGTGGAATCACAGCACAGCACTGACAAAACATAAGTGAAAGAGGAATTGTTTAACCAGGAAAGGCACACTAAGCGGAGCTTGCTTCCAGGTGAGACCTGAGAGCACAATGAAGTTAGTGACTGGATCAGAGTCACACAATATGCAAGTTCTCCCCTACTGACAAATAGGCGCTCACCAGAAACCTTCCGGCATCCTTCATTCCACCACTGGAAGTACTCGTGTCTTCACCGCCATGGGCAAATGAGCTTTCTCACTGCCCCTTGCTCTGGAACAAACTCCCTTGTCTTCACTCATCACCCACACATCTAGCTTTCAAGCATGCCATGAAAGCATGGCTTTTCTTGTCAGTGGTCTGCCACTGTTCCTACCTGCAGGGATACTATTTTGTATCTCTCCTCTGACCAGAGAGAGCACTTAGTCTATACCTGCATCCTGACAGCACTCCCCCACCCCGTGCTCCTTCCCCACTATGACTACCCTTTTCCTCCTGCCCTCCTTGTTTCCATCCCCACTACCACTTTTTACTTTCCTCTTTTCAGGACCCAATGCTGTTTGCTGTTTCAATTTAGTTAGCAAAATTGCTCTCTGCCCATATTGTGAATCAACCCTTGTTATTTTATCCAACAGTGAACTTTATCCTGAATCTCTCCCAATTTTTCCTGCTTGTACCATGTTATGACATAATGTCTGCTGTGTCATTATTACCTTGTACATTTATATCTTATGTATTTGTGTTTGAACCTCCCTGTTATACTTGTATTTTTGGTTGCCACATTTCTGCGGCCAGAGTCATAACTGAAAATGGTCCTCTGAATCAGTGCACCTACCTGGTTATCAAAGATATAAATAAAATAAATAAAGTGGGGATGATGGATTCAAACCCAGGTCTCCAGGTTTGCAGCTCAGTGCCTTTAACCATTATGCTTTACTGCCTCAAACTGCCGCCACATAACATCACAGCTCTTCCTCTCTTTCTTTCTCTTCGCTCCTCACCCTCTATGGTACTTTTTCCTCCCTCTGCAGCTCAACTATCAATCTTCCATACCCAGTTCCATTATCCATGCCCTCCCACATGCTCCCCACCTCCATTCCCAAGCAGCACCTCCAGACTCAGTTCCCTTACTGGTCCAAAACTGTAAGAGACCACAGGGCATGTAAGGTGGCCACTGCTGCCAGTAAAGAGAATGAAGCCAGACAGAGCAAGCGGTTCAGCCTGTTGCCTTCATTCAAACTCCCCAATTCACCTTACTGGTCCTGGATTGCAGCAGAGCCCTCTGCATGTGAAGTGGGCACTGCTGCCAGTGAGACAAGCAATAAAGCAAAGCTGGGCAGAGTGAGCAATCTGGCCTGTTGCTAAGATCCCTTAGACACTGGGGAAAAGAGGCAAGAAGCAGACTGGGGATACTTCAAGGTGTTCCTGCAAAATGTGTGTTCAGTTTTTCAGCAGTGTATGCTCAGGGCCCTGGAGCCAATACTAATGAGCACTTGCTTAATTTAAACCATCTTGAGAGGATATAACAGTGGTATATCCCCAATTATCATTATGACATGGTGCTTTATACCTAATAATAAACAGCAGGGAAGGAGGGTGGGAGGGACAGCAATGCTTCTCTTTCCAAATAACCCACCCAATGCCATACATTCCACTCACTTTCCTGATGGCTTCCTGGTGTGCCCACACAGTCCTGCCCTGCTATACATTACACCTACCTCCCAAATCACTTCCTGAACTGGTCTCACATTATGACCACTACCATACATCCCACCACCTCCATGAGCACTTCCCTCTGTGCCCATACATTGCCACCCCAACATACCATTGGGAGGCAGTATAGCGCCGTGGTTTAAGGCTCTGAGCTGCAAATCTGGTGACATCCAGCAGACCAGACCTGGGTTTGAACCCCACAGCTTCCACTTGCATACTCTGTGACCCTGAGCAAGTCACTTAACTTCCCTGTGCTCCCCGGTCACTCCTGTAAAAGCTTTCAGCTTAGTGTGCTATACCTGGTTAAACAACTAAATAAATAAACCATACATCCACCCACGCTTCCCCAAACTCTTTTACCAATGTGCCCTCGTTGCTTCACCACTGCCATAGCCCACCCACCTCCGATCACTTCCTAATGTTTCCAGCACAGTCCCCATCTATCACCCACCTCTCCAATTGCTTCCCTGGTGTGCCTGCAGTCCTACCCCTGCCATATATCCCACCCACATCCCTGATCCTTACCTGGTGTGCCTACAGAGTCCCACTCCTTCCATATGTCATACCCACCTCCTCAATCACTTCAACGGTACACTCCTACAGTTCCACCCCAAAATACTCCCCACAGTCCCATCCCGACATATATTTCCCATCCCAATCACTTACATGGTGTGCCAGCACAGTCCCACCCCAGTCATATATCCTGCCCACCCTCCCTGATCGCTTTGCCAGTCTGCCCACACAATTCCACACCTGACATATATCACCCACATCTCATATAATTTCCCCATTGTACCTGCATGGTCCCAACCCAGCTATATATCCTGCCCTTCTTCCCAGTTGCTTCTACGCTGTGCCCACACGTCCAGCCTCTGCTGTACATCCCCCACCTCCTCTATCTCTTCTTTGATGTGTCCACACAGTCCTGTCCTTACCATAAACCCATGCCACCCGTCTCACTGATCACTTCTCTGCTGTGCCCACACAGCAGCACCCTCATATCATTCCCACCTCCTCAGTCTCTTTTCTGATGTTTCATCATGGCTCCCTCCTTGCCATATAACCCACCAACCCCCTGATCTCTTCCTTAATCTGTATGCACAATCCCCATCAGCCATGTATCCCACTTATCTCCCGATCCCTTCCTGGTGTGCCAGCACAGTCTCACCTGCCATATTTCCCACCCACCTCCCTATCATTTACCCCCATGTGCCCACAGACCTAGACCTGCCAGAATCCTGCCAAACTCCGCGATATGCTGCATAATCCCATTCCAGCCATACATCTCACACATCTCCCGATCACTACTTTGCTGTGATCACAGGTACCAACCCTGCCATACACTTTCCCCACCTCCCCAATCTCTTCTGCAATGTGCCTGCTAGCTCTACCCTGCTATGCATCACTAATCACTTCTGTAGCGCACACACAGTCCCACCATTATCATACATTCTACCTACATCTCCGATTGTTTCCTGGTGTGCCAGCACAGTCCACCTTTGTCATATATCTTGTCCACCTCACCAACTGCTTCAGCAGTCTGCCTGCACTGTCTCACCTGTCATGTATCCTGCCCACCTCCCTGGTCGCTTCCTTGGTGTGCCTGCATAATCCCACCACTGACATATGTCCTGCCCACTTCCTTGATCGCATCCTTGCTGCACTAGTACAGTCCCACCCCTGCATATATCCAACCCACCTCCCTGATCGCTTCCTCAATGTGCCAGTATGGTATCACCCACTACATATCCTGCCCACTTTCTGACTGCTTCAATGGTGTCACCACAGTTCCACCTCTGCCATATACCATCCAGTGCCTTGATCACTTCCACGGCTGCCTGCACAGTCCACCCCTGTCATATATACCAACTCCTACACAATCACTTCTTTGGTCTGCCTGCATAGTCCCATCCCTGTCAAATATGCCTCTTACCTCTGGATTGCTTCTGTACTGTACAGTCTCACCTCTGCAACCCATCCCACCTATCACTAAAAGATGTGCTAGCATTCTCACCCCTGTCCTATCACCCCACTCTCTGATTGCTTCCACAGTTTGCCCTCAGAGACCCATCATTGCCATATATGCTGCCCACCTCCCTTATTGCTTCCTCAGTCTGCCCAAACAGTCCCACCCTGACAAACATGCAACCCACCTCTGGACTGCTTCCCTGATGTACCCACACATAGTCCCAAATCTATCATACACTCCAACCTCCTCCTCGATCACTCTCAGGGTGTGCCTGCACAGTCTAGCCCCTGCCCTATATCCTGCCCCCAATCACTTCTTCAGTCTCGCACAAATCCAACTCCTGCCATATGGCCCACCTGCATCCCTATCACTCTCAGGGTGTGCCTACACAGTCCAACCCTTGCAATATATCCAGCCCACCTCCCCAATCACTTCTTCAGTCTGCCCACACAATCTCACCCTGCCATATAGCCCGCCTGCATCCTGCATCCCCATCACTCTCAGGGTGTGCCTGCACAGTCCAACTCTTGCAATATATCCAGCCAACTTATCCAGTTGCTATGCCACACTGCCCACACTATCACTCCCCTTCCATGTATCCTACCCACCTCCCGCTGTTCCTGCAATGTTCCTCCCCTGCCATAAATCCCATCAAGCTCCTGATCACTTCCCTGGTGTGTTAATAAGTCCAACACCTGTCATATATCCCCATTGTTGCTATAAGGTGCTGTGGTGAAGTGGGTTTGGCAGGGTGCCAGGGCTTAGCAGAGGTGAGAAGGATCAGGGTTCTGGAGTAGGAGGTGCCTGGGGAGTAACGAGACCTGAGGAGGCCCGACATGTTTGGTCTCCATTCCCAAGGTTCTCATTGGACCACGTGGGCAGGCAGCTAAAGGGCCTACAGCCTTCACTGTTCCCCTCTGGGCAGTGTTATGCAATGCCAAATCCATGAGGAACAAGATCGCAATTATGGCAAACTTGATTTTCTTGGTCAACTTGGCATGCACCTTGGAGACCTGGCTGAAAGACAATGCAGGCAAGTGTGGGAGGCATCAGTCCCAGCCAGGCACTCTGTGGTGCACTGCGAAGAGGAGTTCACAGGGGCTGGGGAATAACCATATGTTTTAGATCAACTTGAATTTCTCGTGCAGCTTTTGGATTCTACCTCATTGTTTGAATATGTGGCAGTGTATGGGGTCCAGGTGCAGATTGTAGAATTCTTCTGGTTCTGCGTCCTCCGGGATCAGGTGGAGAATTTCTGCAGGAGGTGGCAGACTTCATCACTGGCAGTGTGTTGGAGTTGCCCAGATGGCTTATTCTGGGCGACTTCAATGCCTAGGTCAATGATGAATCCTCGCAGCTTGATTTGACTTCCTCCAGCTGATGACATCACTGAGCCTTGCACAGACAGTTGCCTCTGCGACCCGCTATCACGACCACACCTTGGACTTGATATTCTCACTGGGTCTCACTGACCTCAAGACTGATAATGTTGTTTGATCCGATCATTGTATGATGAAGTTCTCATTTGGGGCTTCCACCAATAGTCCTTCCCTGTTGAGATGATCAGTTATCGCCCATTAAGGATTTTCCCCAGAGGACTGATGGAGGTGGTTGATTTTTCCAGTGTTAGTGCTGTTATTGTGGGTGACTTGGGTGAGGTGGTAGCAGCTATAATGGGCTGTTTCGAGGCGCTTGATGCCATTGCACCCGTCTATATATGACTCAGGTCCACTTGCTGAGACCCCATGATATGATGGGGCTCTCAAGGCAATGAAAACCATGGGTCAAGGTTGAAGTGTTGCTGGTGTAGGACTCAGCTAGAGAAGGATAGACTGACTTTGAGGAATCACTATGCTGATTACCAAGGGTAATCAACCATAAGAAGGCAGAGTTCCTGTCCAGGAGATTGCTGAATGAAAAACAGATCAGTTCAGCTCATTTGGACTGTGGACAGGCTTCTTCTTCCTGTCCATCTACAGCTGAAAAGAGATTTTCAGTAGCATTTTGCAAAGAGTTTGCTCTATTTTTCTCTGACAGGGTATCCTTTATTTGGGTTGAGATCTCGTCAGTGGGGCTGGACCAGACCCACAGGGTGAGGTCTGGGTGGAGCAAGGGACTCCTATTGTCTGGGAAGAGTTTCAGCCAGTGGAAGTGGCTGAAGTCTTCAAGGTGATTTCAAGCTGTGCCCACTTGTTGTGAACTGGACCCTGGCCCAATGTGTCTCCTAGTGTGCTGCGTTGGGGTCATCAGTCCAGTGTTCACCAGGATAGTCGGGTGTTCACTTTGGAGGATTCTCCCCGATGCCTCAAAGGAGGTGTTGGTGAGGATTCCCCACGATGCCTTGAAGGAGGTACTGGTGAAGCACCTTCTGAAAAACAATCTCTCAACTCCAACGTCCCTGGTGAATTATAAAATAATCTCCAACCTCCCATTCTTAATAAAAGTGTTGAGAAGATAGTGGCTCTGCAACTCAAGAAACATATGGAGACCTGTGACATCTATGAGCCATTCCAGTCTGGGTTAGGGACGAGACACAACACAGAGATGGCACTGGTCCTGGTGCATAATGATCTCCTCATGTTAAGAGATTGAGGAAATTATCAATTCTCATTCTTCTCGATCTGTCATCAGCATTTGATACTGTGGATAACACTGTGTTGTTGGATCACCTTAAGAGAATGTTGTGGACTCACCAGTACTGTCATCAACTGGTTTGAGTCCCTTCTCTCAGGTAGGAGGCAGAGGGTAGTGATGGGAATTTCTCCTCCTCCCGATGCCTCTGACCTGTGGAGTTCCTCAGGGTTTGATCCTTTACTGATATTGTTCTCGATATACAAGCTACCTCTGGGAGGATCATCAAACAATACAGCCTGGGTTTTCATTGCTATGCAGATGATACCCAGCTGTGCATGTCTTTGCCACTGAAGTGCTGAATAAATGCCTTGCCGAGATCCAGGATTACATGAACTCTGACTGGTTGAGACTGAACCTGGACAAGACGGAGGTATTAGTGACTTGAGCCAGGTTGTTGGTGTGATGGGGACACCTCTGGGATGACAACACGTTTGGTCCTGGGGTCAATGCCATTGACGGTGTCCTCTAGGGTGAGAAATCTGGACATGATCCTCAACAAGCTGACATTTGAAACTCAGGTGTTGAATGTCGACAAAAGTGTTTTTACCATCTGAGGACCATCGCCCAGACTGACCCCTAATTCTGCGAAGACCTGTCATCACTGATACATGCCTTTTTAACATCTAGACTCAACTACTGCAATGTTTTGTATCTTGGGGTCAGTGGAGGAACCTCTGCTGGCTACAGCTAAAGCAGAATACAATGGCCAGGCTCCTGACAGGACTACCTAGGTCCTGTCATGTGAACTTGGTCCTGCAGGGTCTGCACTGGCTGCTGGTCAAGTGGTGGGTTCTCTTCAAGGTGGGCTTGCTCACCTAGGCCCTATATGGATTGTGTCCTGGCTGTCTGTCAGACCTCCTTATTCTAGTTGCCCAGGCTCGCTTCCTTTGTTCCTCCACCTAGGGCCTCCTGTTGCTTCTGAGGACTGGGCTGAAAACCTTGGTTGATCAATCATTTGGGTGGCCAGCCCAGTCCTCTGGAACTCGCTGCCACAATCTTTGAGGGAAGCCCCTATGGTGGAGGCATTTAAGAGTGACCTAAATACTCAGGTGCTTAATCTAACCTATCTTGCAAATGCTTTTAGTGTATATATGGTTTATATTGTTTGCAGGATATTTACAATGAAATATTTTAATAACCCTGTATAAATATGTTTTACTGTACAGTGCTCAGAGCCTCTGGGATTGGATGCCTAATTAAATGACATAACTTACTACATTATTTTTTACCCATATCCTGATCACTTCCTGATTTGTCCAAAAAATTCACCCTGCCACATATCCTGCCATCCTCCAAAATCACTTCTCTACTGTTCCCATACAGTTCTACCCTGTCATATATCCCCACCTCCTGATCACTTCTACAATTTGCTTACGCTGTTCCACCCATCAGACATCCATCCCATCCACTTCCTTGATTACTTCAGCATTGTGTCTGCAGGGCTCCATCTCTGCCATACATGACACCGCCTCCTCCATCTGCCCACAGTGTCCTACCCCTACCATACATCCTGCCTATCCTGGCAACTGCTTCAAAGGTGTGCCCGCAAAGTCCCACCCTTACTGAATATCCTATCCATTTTCCCAATCACTTTGACTGTGTGCATAGTCACAACCCTATCATAAATACCCCACCTCCTGTTCACTTCCACAGTGCACCTGCAAATCCCACCCACCTCCTGATCACTTACCTAGTGTGCCAGCACAGTGCCACCCTGTCATATACACTGCCGAACTCAGAAAATTACTTCCCTGGTGGTCAGCACAGTCCCACCTCTACCATATATCCAACTCACCTCCTGGTCTGCCCACAAAATCCCATCCCTGCCATACTGTATATTCTACCCACCTCCTCAATGACTTCCCATCTGCCCGTACAATCTCACCCCTTCCATATAGTCTGCCCATCTCCTGATCACTTCCCTGCTTTGCTTGCACAGTCCCACCCTGCCATATACCCCCACACTTCCTTAACCAATCCTCTGATGTGCCTGCAGAGTCCCGGGCCACTCCTGCCATATATCCTCCCTCTCCCTGATTGCTTCCATGGTGTGCCAGCACTGTTCCACCCTGCTATATATCTTGCCAACCTCACAATTGCTTTCCCAATCTGCCCGCACAATCACCCCCACCATATATTCCACCCATCCCCTATAACTTCCGTAGTGTGCCTGCACAGTCCCACCCCAACAATGGTTCTTGCCTTCCTCCCCAAACCCTTTTCTGGTATGCCTGGGTGTGCCTACACAGTCTCACTCATTCCATTTCCTGTCCACCTCTTCAGTCACTTCATCAGTGTGCCAACACAGTGCCAGCTTGCAGTTTATTCCACAATCCCATTACTTCCTCAGTCTGCCTGCATTGTCCTACCCTGCTCTGTCTCCTACCCTCCTTTTAGAACAGTTCCTTGGTGTGCCTGCATAGTTCCATCTCTATCATACCTCCTCCCCCTCGATTGCTTTGTTGGTATGCCAGTAAAGTTTCCACCCTGCCATTATCTTGCTCACCTCCATAATTACTTCCCCAGTCTGTCCACACAATTCAGACCATGCAATATATCCCACCCTCTCCCCAATCACATCCCCGCTGTTTCAGCTCAGTCTGACCCTGCCATATATCCACACCTCCTGATCTCTTCTCTGATGTACCCCATGTCCCACCCTGCCATATACTGTATTCATTCCATACACCTCCCTAACTGGTTCAACACTGTGCTGCATGACTCCATCCATGCTGTACATCCAACCCAACCTCTCCTGCTCTGCCAGCAGAGTGCCACTTCAGCTATATATCCCTCCACCTCCCCAACCTCTCCTGCTCTGCCAGCACAATGCCACTTCAGCTATATATCCCACTCACCTTCCTGACTATTTCAACTGTGTGCCAGCAAGTCTCACTCCTGCTGAATATCCTCCCACTTTCCCAGTCACTGTAACAGTGTAAACAGTCCCACCCCTGCAACACATTCCCTACATCCCCATTTGCTTCCACAGTGTGCCATCATCTTACCCACCTCCTACAGTGCTTCTCTGGTGTGCCAGCACAACCCCACCCATATCACAGCACTGACCTCCACAATCTGTTGTGCTTGCTGTGCCAGCTCAGTCCAACACTTGCTATATATTCCACCCTCCTCCCTGATCGCTTCCTCAGTATGTCTGCACAATCCCACACTTCCAATGAAATATAAAGAAGCCACTCAAGGGTTTATTCAATGAGTTAGGTCAGCTAAATGCAAAAACATGAGATCAATACCAAAAGGTTACTCACTGAACTCAGACCCAGATACTGCAAAATAAAACTTTGTATGCACTCAAAAGCTTAAACTATCAGCTGGTAGAAAAATCCAGACAATGTCTCTATATAAGCAATATGTAAGGGACCAAAAAATGGGGGTAGCTAGCAGCCTAAATCACATCCCCAACTCCCCATCACTTCCCAGTATGCATGCAGCCCCACTCCACAGGAAGGTCAAATTCACACAGGTATTCTAATTAGTGCCAGTGAAATGTAAGGGGTTAGCAATACTGTCCGACTGCTGAAAGTAACACGATCAGTTTCAGCTGTCAGATGGTCATTGTGCCTGTAATAAATAAATATGCACAGAGAGAGAAAATCATCGTCCAAAACAAAGACCAACACATTATAGTGGCATCCTAAAAGAGGCACACTCACACAGCCTTTCTCAGAATGATGAGAGTCCACTCCCATACCCAATGGATCATGATTCTTAACTAATCCTCTTTTGGTGATGTCTTGGGGTCAGTAAATAACTAGAGCCAGAGACTGTGTTCAGAATAACAAAGGCATACTTCTTAACTGTCAGTGTCAGTGGCTCAGTATGTAGCACACTCGCCTCTGAGGCCAGGAGATCAGAGGGCTGTGGGTTCAGTTCCACATCTGGCACTTGGGTTAATATCTCAGTACTGACACTGTAGTGCAGCATGAGAGGGTGCTGCACTTCTGAGGTGCGTCTTTGGATGAGGCGTTAAACCGAGGTCCCATCTGCCTGGATTGGTGGTAGTTCAGGTGGATGTTAAAGATCCCATGGCACTTATCGAAAAGAGTATGGGAGATTATATTGAAATACATCAGAAACACATCAAAGATAATCCAAACCAACAATAATACATGCTTATCAAAAGAAAAAAAAACAGAAAAGAAATGTACAAAGCTAAAACAAATTCAGATCAAATTATGCAAATAATCTTATTTATATTTAACAAAATAAGTGAAACCCTTCCACCATTGTAGCACCTGACGTGCAGAGAGTTTTAAGCAATCTGATTTATTAATATCTTGAAGTTCTTTACAAACTAATAAGCTCAAACATTCAGAAGACATCCTATTCTGATGTAGCACCCATAGCAACGAGCCTGCCACAGATAAAATCTAAGGCAGCAGAAAACATTATTAAAGTGTCTGGATGGAACTGAGATAATCCTGGTCCATATTTCCCCACCACCAGTATATCATCGTCTGAAAAGCGGAGCCAATTTAATTTCCATTTGAATGCTAAATAATTCCATAAAGCAACTGTATAAGAACAGTGTAATAAGAAATGCTCCATAGTTTCCATCTGCGCTATACATTCCATATGGGACAGTTTTGTTCTGTAATGCTTTTATGTTTAGCGTTACCCTTATATTCAACCTCCATAGACTGTAAGCCACAAGTTCTCCCACATTTTCTGAGGAATTCTTAAAGTGTTAACTGGTGGAGAATGTAATGGTTATCTGCTGAGGACAATTCTTAAAACAGGGTTCCTTAAGATAATTTCTATCAATGATATCTTGATATAGAGATTTTGTGGAAAGCGTGATGGGACCATTTTTCATGACACGCATTTACATAATTTTTGAGCAGCTGGCAAAAATAGGGGAATATTAAGACATGGGTGTATTTTTGGTGCTATTTGTAGCCATGACTTAAAATATACAGCAAGGCCTTTTGTCATCCAAGCTTTTGAAATATTGTCCTTGCTGTGTAGTATAGTGCCGACTGAATGCTTGAAAAACAAAGCATGGAGAAAACAACAGTTCTATCATGTTGAGACCCCCTTTTTGAGATCCAAATAGGTATAATTGCATTTAATGGATTTAATTTTGAGCCCCATAACATTTGAAAGCATAGCCTATAGATCCTTGTTTCCAATTTGATGGGTAATAGATATAATACTGCTACATACTGTAATAATGGTAAAATAAACTTTTTAATATAGCAATTCACTTAATTTTGGAGTATTTCCACTGTCTCCATCTGTTCTGCTTTGATAATAGCTTTTCCCAATTTTGTTCAAGTAACTTATGTGGTCCAGAAGTGATCCCCAATATTTCTAAAGGAGTGGAAGACATAGACAGTCCATACCAGATGGAATCAGGATGGACATTAGGCACAATAAAAGACCTTTACTCTTCCCCATATTCAATTTGAATTGAAACCTTCTGATACAGTGCAATTTCTTGTAAAAAGATTAATTTGCCCAGGATCTGAAAAAAGCACAGATATCATCAGCATAAGCTTGAATCTATAAGGCATGAGGGATGCGAGCCCAGTAATTCCAGTCCATTTTGGAGATGCTACACCGAATGGAGTAAAGGATCAAGGGAAAAACTATACAGCAAAGGGCTCAAAGGGCATCCTGTGGACTCAGAGTGTACTGTGAATTTTTGTCTGACCACACCTTTTAAAAGAGGTCGGACTGTAAAAAGAATATAACAACTGCAATTGAGATATAAAAAGTGATGCAATTTTATGCATCTTTAATACTGCAAACAAATATTTATATAAAACTCTATCAAAAGCTTTTTCCTGATCTACTGTTATCACATAACGGACACTCCTGAAATATTACAATGATAAATGATATCTCTTATGGTCTCTAAGGCTTGTTGAATATTTTATCAGGTAAACTGCAATACTGAACTGGAGATAGCACCCTGGAGGCATACGCTTTTAAGTGAGTATTTAACATATGTGCCAATATTTTATAATCAGTGTTCATCAAAACTATAGGTCTCAATTATTTATTTGAGTACGGTCCCTTTTTATAAAGATAAAATAGAAGTCCTTCCGAAAACTCTGGATGTATAATGTTATTAGTAAACCAACAATTGTAAGTAATAAATAAACAGTCTACCAATTGTAAAATAATAAATTGTTTATAGAAAGAGTGAGGATACCATCCAAACCTGGAGCAGGATGAAGCCATAATGCTTTAATAGCTTGTGTAATTTCTATTTTAGTGATTGGAGATTGTAAATTTTGTACTTCTATTGGGAAATTCGGATCTCCACTGACCTTAAAAACTTATTTATGTCGGAGGATAAAATATTACTGACTGATTCAAGAGAACCATAATGTCTCCAAATTTCAGCCTCTATGTCTACTAAAGAAGTAACTGTCCTGCCATCTGGGGTAGTTAAAGACTCCAAAGAGCCTGCATGTTTTAAATCTTTACAGGCTTCATAGGGGTCACTTATAGACGAGGATTTTGTGCTATGATTCAGAGGAGACTGAATTGATCTTGTTCTTGTAGATTCAAAAACTTTCATGGCGTCCTTTACTGTGGAAATCTGACTAGAGCAATCATAATTGGATGAATTTGATAAAGTAATTCATTTATGCAACTGTTGCCTAAGGGATAAATAGTGCAGAAAGGCAGCATTTCTTCTTTTTTCCATATTTAGAAAACCACTTTTTATGTCAGCTTTGGTGTCCATCCACTATTCACCTTAATCAGTATATAGACATTCAACCAACAACCTAGCATGAAACAAAACTGTTACCTCCTGAATAATCACTGGATCATTTAACATAGAGTCATTAAGCTTCCATCTGCCATAAAGAGTAGATTTTGGAACAAAACAATGCATAGAAACAACAATAACAAATGGTCTGAAAAGTAACTGGAATCATAGTTAAAGAACCTTTAGGAACATTTGCTGAAATGAAAATATAATCAATGGTTGAGGAATAATTGTTCCGTGTATAAGTAAACTTAGGGCCTTTAGTATTTAGTAAATGACAATTGAATAACCCAGCCGAAGAAATCATCTGAGATAATGCATGGGAATCACAATATATTTTTGTATCTCCTTTTTTGCTTGTCCCCTGTAACCAAGGGACAATTAAAATCACCACACATAAATATTTTATAGTGTGTAACTAAAAAGGTTGCATTGCTCTTATGAGATTTACTCTTTCTGCCTTTATTTGGTCAGCATAAACTGAAATAAAACAACAGTCCATATTATTCCATAGACCATCTAAAATCAAAGCTCTCCCTGGTATCAAATCATATAATTTACAGAGAAAAATTGAAAGAATGAAAAAGGACCCCAACCCATCAGCCACATTCTGGTCAAAGACCAATAGGATGGACCCAGACCCATTCCTCTTAAAAGAATGAATCTGATCTGCAGCATGCATCCAGGTTTCCTGAATTAAACAAACATCTATGGCTTTATCACATAAAAATTGAAACACAACCCTTCGTTTTTCATAATTTAACAAACTATGAACATTGAAGGGCAGACTAAACTCACTAGTCATTCAAAATTCCATTAGAAAGAGTACCTAGGTCTTTTCCTCTTTTCTTTTTTCCTTTATAATCACCATCTACATTTTTTTCTGACCTTGGTCATTAAAGGATTTTGGAATCGGAATCCCCACTTCCATTTCAAGTCTCCCAAGGGTAGACAAGGCAGCATATGAATTTTAGATTCCACTGGGGTGGGGGATCCGAGGGAATGGATTTATAAAATCTAGAAGATCTTCTACAAGGCAAGTGGTCCAAAAAGGTACACTAGTACCATCTTTTGGAGGAATGGACATATCTGAATAACAAACTGGAGTGAGCATATCTGGTTTCATGATTTGTTGTACTGGAGCCTGGTTCAAAACCTCTTGTGATTCTAAATCAATAGAAATCACTAAGGGATCTATGGATGGAGTTTGGGGATGTAGAGAAGAATGGGGTCAGGAAGATCCTTGTGAAGGATTAGAGAGACCAAAGGGGGTGGGGGAGGTTTGAAAATATCATTTGAGGTAGTGGGGCCGGGCTGAGCAGGGTCCGCCAAATCTTGCGCTTGCTGGATGAGAAGCTCAGGGCTAATACAGCTTGCTTTGTTATGGGCTTCCCAAAGGCAGTCACTGAAGACATGCCCATATTCTTTGCAAAGGTCACAACTAGTATGGTTAGCACATTGCATAATGCTGTGACCAATTTTCCCACAGTTGTTGCAACGGGGTTTGTCACAAGTGTGTGAAAGATGAGTCGCGAGAACCACACCTATAGCAGGCCCGGGTTGACCTGCACAAAACAGCCCCATGGTCTCTACCCAAAGGAGGGAGTTTGGAATGTGCTCTATTCCTGTTTCACCTTGCCATAGTTTTACCTTGTACTTCACCCCCAGTCCAGAAAAGCTCTCCATCCACAATGGCTTCTGGTGAACTGAGTATTTCACATTTCTGTGATAACGGTATGTGAGATCTTCGACATGAACTCCTTCATTATGAAGCGTTACAGTCACATACTTAATTAAAGGTTTAGTCAGAGGTATAACTACAAAGGGCCCATGTCGGAGATGTCTTGGCTTGCCCATACCTCTCCCAGAACAAATCTAGTGCATAAGATGTTCTAAAACTAACGTCATAATTATCCTCTCCTGAAATATTGATAAAAGCATAAACTTCCTTTGGAGAGAAATGCAGAGAATCCTTTAATAAAATTTTCCCCACATGCTATCTATCAGGTCGATTTTCCAAACCCCCTTATATCTTATCTGCACTGTGTTTCTGGGGAGCAGCCACTTGTTTAGTATTAGAAAAAGCTCCGACAGTAAGGGCTTAGATTCTCGTGACTGGTCTGACAACAAGAGGGGTTTCTCCAACCCCTGTGCCCTGGGTATCAAAGGTGGAAAAGAGTCAGTAGAGACTGTTTTAGAGCTGTCCCAAATTGGTTCTGAGGCAGGGGACACAATTGTAGTATGGGAGTCAGAATGAACAGGAGTGTTTGATACAGGCCTGGAAGAAACCCCAGGCTTCCATTCTGCTGTGGCTTGGGAGAAAGAAATATCCCACGCGGGTCTGGAATCCATATCCCTTTTGTGGATCTAGTCCATCCTGCCCCTGAAAGGGCCTTTGCAGTGCCCATGAAGCCATCTCAGAAATATTCTCTCCAGGGCCCGAGATCGTGTTTTTATCAAAAGGGAAGTGACCTGGTGAGCCTTATCAATGGATTTTAAATTCTTCTTCTCTAGTACAGCACTCTCAAATTTTGTTTCCCAAAGAAAACGTCTGTAGCGTTCTCTTGTGTGTTTAACCTGGTTTGGTAGATTATCCGTCCCCTGTTCTGCAGGGCTTGGTTGTCTAAAACAAACTCTGCTGTCTTTGAAAGTGTAAAGTCTGGGGAACCACTGTAGGGATTTTCATGTGGGACCCCAACTACTGAGCCATACACCTTTTGCTCCATGAAGTGAGCTGATGTATTAGCCTGCAAGTCAGACTCTAAGCCTCGCTTGTTTTCTTTGACACCCAGGCCGTTGCTACAGAAACCTCCTGGCTCGTTATTGACAGCTGCGCTTGAGCCGTCAGTGGCTTGAAAAGACTGGGAGCTGCGTTTCAGCCTGTGAGTTAACTGAATGTTTTTAGACCCAGACACGGTCCCAAGATCAGAAAGGGGGAGCTAGTAAACCAAGTCTTCGCTTTTGCACACACCATTAAAGGTGTTGTAACTGCCAGTCTTGAAATAGACACATCAGAGCAGGCATTTACTGGTGCAGTAAGTGGCTTAGAATGAATCAGTAGCCATGATTCAGCTTGTGAACAACCTTGAACATTTTGTATGCACTGTACCATAAACAGAAAGGGAACAGGTGGACTAGAAACTTTTGGCACTCACCACTAAAGGTGTTTTTACTGCCAGCCTTAAAAGCATTTGAAAACTCACCCAGCCCACTGTAGTAGAATCAGAGCAGCTGTGCCGTCTTCTAGTTTGACAGGCCTGAAATTCAGGTTGACAGAAGCCGCTCCAGACTGTAAAATATTTAGTTTTCTTCCAAGCGTTGCTTTTCCAGCAAATGACGCTCCTCTTCAACTAATACAAGCTGGAAAAGTTTTGTTGTTGTGATTTCAAGTTACTTGCTGCATCTGTTTCAATATCCAAACCAGGTTCCACAGAATCCTTCTGTAGACATATAAATATCCATACTATTTCCTTCAGGGATAGTAGTACTTTCACTCAAATTTTCATTTTCAGCCCTGTTGAATTCAGACCAGGAGAGGAGGCCTGCTCTCCTGTCTGCAACACTCCACACCAGGATCCAAGGGGCCACCATCTTGGTCCCACAGGAAAATGGGCCCCGCTCACAGGAAGCAGAGTAGGGGAATTTCCCAGTGTCCTGGCCAAATTTCCCTCATTCACTAAAAATACCACTAACAGTTTCATCTGGTTCAAGGTCAGTTGGCATTCATCTGTATCCCTCCCGGTCGTGCCTGAAAATAGGCAGGATTTGTCTAGTGCACTTACCGGTCAACAAAAACTAAATAAATAAAATAAATAAACTGTCCCTCATTATGGGAGGATCCTTATTTCACCCATGGAAGTGCTCTGTCTCACACAATCCCTATATCTGGAAGGTGTTGCCCACACAGATGAGATACTGTAAACTCAAACAACTGTAGTAAAACAAAATTTCATAACATTTCCTGATGCTACAGACAAATTAAACCTTGATCAAATGAAAGCAAGCATTTCCATGGTGGTTTGACTTTATATCTTCAAATCTGATGACATGTCCCTCATTTTGAAGTTCAGTGTCCACTTTGTTCCTCATTTGGAGTGCATCTGTCCCTGTCCCTCAGGTCATAATAGTGACAAAGACAGGCTGTGAGGCAAAGCCAAGGGTCCCTCCATCTTAAACCGATCATTTTAAAGTTCTGATTTAATGTGCTTGGTCGGTGAATAAATTCAGCTCCCCCAAAAAAACCCAACAAATTAATCCTATCAGCCAGAGACTCTACTCTCAGAATACTGTGGGTCAATTCCAATGTAAACACACAAGACCACAACTATTCTATTTTTATTACATGTTTGTGGTTCATAGATAAATTAAATAAGAAGCCCTTTAATAAGACACTCAGATACCCACACCTGGTGCACACACATTAGAGAGTCGGACACATGGAACCGCTGTAATCTCAACGGCGAGAAGCTGTAAAATTTTGCTACCCTCTCAGCTCACAACTGCGCATGCATATTCATATCTGCATGCGCAGTTCACAGTAGAGCAAATTCTGACAGATAGTAGATTCTGATACTACACCATTTGCAGTTTTTACGTGCTTTTTTCCCTTTTGTCAACTGCTTTTTTGCTTGTTTAGATTTTTGATGTTCAACTGTTTCTTTTGGTTTGCTTTTCTTGTTTGGGTTGTTTAACTGTTTTATTTGGTGCTTCATCTAGTTAGTTGCTTTCATATACTGTACCCTTCATCTTTTTATCATTTAGACTTATTTTTGCAGTTGCTTTATTTTTATTTTGGTCTGCATTTATATTTTAATTCCTTTCTTGTTTGAATTCATGTTATACTGCTTTCTTGATTTTTTCATTACTTAGTTGTGCTGTAATTGATTGTAATTTGTATTTTTAGGTTTGCTGTATATTTTGTTATTTTTGTTTGCATTCATTTTATACCCTCCCCATAAGGCTGAACAAGTCCTGGTGGGGACCTCAATGTGAACTGGCTCAGTCCCACCACTTCCCCAATGAGGGACACCTTCGCTGCCCAAGACCTGACACAACTCGTCTCCCAGCCCACTAGAATTAACCCAACTAGAGGAACCAGCACCCTCCTGGACGTCATTATCACCAACCGCCCTCAGAAAATTCAGGACATTCAGGTCCTCCCTGACTCCTTAAGTGACCACTCCCTATCCTATTCTTCTGGTCTGCCCCCACCCCAAACCTGTAACCCAAACCACACTCCAGGCGCCTTTGCCCAGGCAGACTGATTAAACTCAAACAGTACTTTGCTCAGATTACTTAGTCCCCCATCCATCATGCATCCTACATTGATACTGCCCTCACCCTCTTCTCACAAGCCTTTAACAAGGCCTGTGATCTCTTTGCACCCCTCACTAAACTCCGTTCCAAAAACATAATGACCTTGGGGTACCCCTGCCCTACTCCAAATGCTCAGAAATAGGGATGACCTCTGGCACCTAGCCACTGAAATGGGCCGGGCAGCTGACAGACAAGCCTCCAATGCTGCATGGAACAGGTGCACATGGGCCATCTGTAAAGGCAAGGCAGACCACTACCAGGCCACCCTCATCTACTCTTGGGGGTGTGCCCGGACCTTCTGGGACAATATTAAAGAGCTAAATGGAAATCTCACCCCCATCCCAGCTCACTATTGCGGCTCTACCTCCACTGACCCAGCTTGCATTGCCAACTACCTTAACTCCTCCTTTATGGATCTTACCTCTGTCATCCCTAGTAACTTCTTCAATCCAACCCTGACCTACAGCCCCAGTCCTCCAGCACCCTGGTTCTACCTATGCAAGGTATCTGCCCAGGAAGTCAGACCTCTCCTACTTAAAACATTAAAAGCAACAGTCCTAGCAGCGATTCCCTGGACCCCAAAATACTCCGGCTGGTCCTGGATGAAGTCCTTATCCGCTCACGGTCTACTTAACCAGTTCCTCTGTCTGGGGCAATTCCCACTGCGTGGAAAATGGCTATAGTCATTCCTATTCATAAAGGGGTGATAGATCCTCCTCCAGCAATTACTGACCAATCTCCATCCTTCCCCCTTCAAAGCCCTAGAAAAGTGGTGGGCAATCAAATCACTGAATATCTGGCTAAGCATGACATCTTGTGCCTGGAGCAGCATGGCTTCCATGGTGGTCACAGTACTGGTACAACGTTAATGGAGTTCTCCAACTTCCTACACTCCTCCCTGGACACTGGATCCCTAGCTGGTGCAGTGTTCATTGACCTCTCTAAGGCCTTGACACCATCTCCCACCCTCTTCTACTAGGCGCCTCTGCCACACTGGTTTCTCTGCTGGCCCCTCGCCTTTTGCTCAAGCTACCTATCAGCTCATTACCCAGTGTGTCAAAATCAATGGGATACTCTAGAAACCCATCCCATTCGCTCTGGGGTACCCCAGAGCTCCATCCTAAGTCCCCTACTTTTAGTCCCTATCTAAACACCCTGCCTAGTGCCTGCACCGCAATATTCTTATGTATGCCAATGATGCCGTCATCTTTGCCACCCACGAAATCCTTCCTCCCTCCAGGACTCTCTCCAACACGCCTTCAATGATGCTGAAACCTGGTTTAAGGAGTGCAGACTCGTTATTAATCAAAAAAAAACCAAGACAATGCTCTTCACCCACCCCCAAAACAAAGCTTGCAACAACACCTCCTTATCCTCCTAGCACCCTACAACCACTGAACAAGTCTACCCCTACAAATACCTTGGGGTCACCTTTGGCTCAGCCCTCACCTTTCATGCCCACATTAGTGCCCTTGCATCCAACACTAACACTCTGCTTGGCATCCTCTACCACCACAAGGACTACCTCCCACCTGATGCTCTCCGACTTGCCATTCGTCCTCAGTACTGTCCCTTGTGGATTATGGCCTGCTGGTATATGGTTGCTGGCATCACTGCCCTCACCAAGATCTGCCTCACCCTAAACAAGGCTTGACTAATAACGGTGCCCCAGGCTCACTCACACATGTCAACTCTATGACAAGGCCAATCTCCTTAACCCTGATGAATGACTCTGTGACCAAACCTACCTTCTAACTAAGAAAATTCTGCTTGGGCTCTCCCCACCTCCGGTGACTCCTCCATCCATCATACCCGTCCACTGTCTCAACCTGAACTGCCAACAAGGCCACTCTTTCTGATTCCCAGAACTAGGACTACCTGGACACAGAGGCCATTCTGCTACAGAGCCCCATCCTGGTTTAACTCTCTCTCCCTGCAACCATCTCAATGCCCCAAAATCCTTTGCCTTCAAAACCGCCCTTCAGAACCAACTGTTTAACACTACTTGAGTTGCTCCTGTCTCTAAATGGTGCGCTACTATCTCTTAGCACTTGACAATGCTCACTGGGCTGAATCCCACCTCACTCCACACAACTCCCCTGGCATCCTGCCCTTCTGTTAGTACCTGCATGTGCTAAATTTTGTCACCTAGAAATGTTTCAAATTCCCCATTGTATGAAAACAACTGTGTAATTCTATGTCACTCACTGTTTTGAATACTATAAATATGTTTCACTGTATGTCCTCTCTGTGACAAGGTACCTTTTTAAATGAGCCTCTGGCTCAAAGGTTATAAATCTGATTGTACAAATAAATAAATAAATAGTTATGCTGTAGCTTTTTGTGCATTTCATTTTTAATTGTAATTTGACATTTTGTTTGCATTTCATTTTTGGTTGTTGCTGTACATATTTGAATGCAAATCACTTTTGTTTTGTGTTTTTGCTTCGGGGCCACCGTGGTATGTTACCCAATAGAAGGTGGCTGCTAGGGATGATACGGTGGATCAGGCAATGACCATGATGAGAAAAGTGCAAGCAATGTTGAGGCAGCCAAGGAAAGGAGGAGCTGAAGATCAACAAGGGGAAAGAAAGGCCACGGAGGGGACAAAGAAAGGCAAAAGGAAGACACTACAGAAAAGGGCAAGACAAGAGAGGAGACCTGGGGTAAGACAGACACTATCTATATTACTTTGCAAGGTAGTCTGAGGGAGTATGTTGAGGAAATCTTGGAGGCAACAGGTGAGGAAGGTTTAGAGGAGTTGAAGAAGATGCTGCAGAAGTTCAGAGAGAGAGAGAGGTTGAAGGACAGGGAAAGAGGCAAGGAAAAGGACCTGAGTGGGAAGGAGGATTGAAAGTGGGGAGGTGGGAGCACTGAGGTGACTCTCAGAGACTATGTGCCCCTAGCTTTAAAGGAAGAACTTGGAAAGGGGAATACGTGGATATATTTGCCCCTGTAGATAAGGAAGAGGCATATAAATATGAGGAGAAGGAGAGGATAGGAAAAATGGAAATGGCAGCAGTGTTAACTATACTGGGTAAGGCACATGAAGATAAGAATCTGAAAGGAAAACTATGGATGCATGGATGACAGGGTTTACATACTTTAGTGTGATTGTGCTGCAGAAACAGCCAGTACTGGCCACCCATTGCTAACAAATTCTTTAATAGTACATAACATGCACAAGCTGTGGGGAGGATATGGATGGCTGCAATATGATGACAATTTTGGCACGGATGGCTTCATATGGGGATGTCGGTGGGGCACTAGGTATCATGATATGTGATTTGAGACCATAATGGTCCTGACAGTGATGGGGGAAGGGGAAAAGTTGGAGGGCACTTGCCAGCAGAAGTATTGTGGAGCTTCAACAGGATGCAGTGCAATTGGGGCAACTGCAGATTCACACCATTGACTAGGTGTGGGGTGGGGGTTGGCAGGTTTGGAGGGCAACTGTTGGGAGGACAGCCCTTTTGGGGTGGATTGGGGAGCACAAGTGAAAGAGGGTGGAATCAGTGGGAGTGGGGCAGGGGTTTTGGGTTTGGGGGCTGGGATGGATTAGAAGGTAAATGAGATGCATGTGGAAAAGGTGGTGAAAAGGGATTTGAGATGGCAAGGACTCTGATTAAGACATAGGTGTTGAAGGGGTGTCCTGAGGCAAGTGCAGCCAGACTGTTGAGTGAAGGTTTTATGAATGGTTTTAGTTTACAGTACACATGGCAGAGGGTAAGACTGAGGGCCAAGAACCTAGGGTCCATAAAAGGGAAGGAGGAGTTATTAGCAAGGAAGATCCAGAGAGATAGAGACAGGCAGGGTGGAGAGCCCTTTTGAGGTGCCACCCTCATTTGAAGTTTTATTTTTATTTTGATAAAGCAATGCTGATGGGCTGTTCGGTGGCATGTGCCACATTTGAAACATTTAGCATGTGGCTGCAATGGATATCTGGTGAGCAGTATTGGTACAGGATGGTAGTGCACTACCTGGATGATTTCCAATTCATAGGCCAAGGTGAGGAAGAGACAGTGAAAATGTTAAGCAAATTTCAGGAGATATGTGTCAAGTTTGGGATCCCTTTGGCTGAAGAGAAGACAGAGGGCCTGAGTCGTAACCTAGAATTTCTGGCATAGAGGTGAGACAGAATTGTGGAGATTTAGGCCGCCAGAAAGGAAAGTCCAAGCTGTGGGAACTGCTGGCAGTGGTGAAAGGGAAATACAGGATACCTTTGGTGGTGATGCAGCAGCTGTTGGGGCACCTGAATTTGCATGCAGTGCATTGGCAGTTGGAAGGAAGTTTACACTGACATTGGTAAGGGCAACAAAAGGGCCAGGAGGCCCCACCTTTGAGTAGACATAAGGGCATGGAGAGGATTTGACAGTATGGGAAGAGTTCTTGGACAAGTACAATGGGGTTACCATAAGGCAGGAGGATTATTTATTTTAATACGGACCTGGAATTGTACAGGGACACAGCAGGGGCCAAGGGGTGGGGCATATTTTAGTGGGAGGGTAGAGTTATTTATTTAAGAGTTTCACCAGGAAGGCACACTGAGCAGAGTACTGCTCAATTCAGTTGCGTCCTGGGGAGAGGGAGGAAGAGCACAATACAAAATACAATGCAATAAGACAGATTGTGCAAACAACAACAACAACAACACTTAAAATAGATTACAGCATGAGCAGAGCAAGACAAACAGTGTGTAACAAGGTACATAAGAACAATGCATGTGAGCGATGCAATACAGTGCGACATAAAACTGCCATATTACGTCAACTAGAGGAGGAGCAGCGATTAGATTAGGCACATGTGCAGTTGGAGGAGAAATTATCTGTGAGGCGGGCAGAGATATTGTGCAGTAGGGGCCTGACTTATGTCCGCTGGGAGGAGTTCCACAGCCTGGGCATGCGATACCTGAAGGCTGACTGGCCTGCGGTGGTGGACACGTGTGAGTAGATAAGAGTCTGTTGTCACTGTGCTTTAGTGAGTAAGCTGGCAGGGAGTGGCTGAAAGCACAGAGTAGAGGTAGGGGGCAGGGACTGGGACCAGAACTTGACTGTGAAACTAGCACAGTGTGTTAGGCAACAGTCCTGCAGCGAGAAGCCAGTGATTGATAAAGGACACAGTGATGGGTGGAGTAGGGACAGTCGAGGTGAGCGACAGAAGGAATGGCAGAGTGAGTCCAGTCTGGCCAGGGTGGACTTAGAGTGGCACTATAGACTACATCCCCATAGTTGATGACTGGCAGGATCAATTTCTGTACCATAGCATGGTGAGCTGGCGGGGATGCATCCATGATTAAGGTAGAGGAAACCCAGTCTGGGGTGTAGTTTTTTGTGGATGGCATCTACATGCACAGAAAAGTCTAGGTGCTGGTTGAGCCAGATCCCGGGATACCTAGGGAGGAGGTGTCCTCCAGAGTTGTCCCATCGAGGGTGGAAAATGGGGTGGAGTGGAGCCTCGAAAGTCTCTGCATCGTGCCGAAGGTCATGGAGATGGTTTTCTTGTTATTGAGGTGGAGCTGATTAGAGCAAAGCCAGAGCTGGACATTTTGAAGTCCTGCTGGAGTCTGGTCACCACATCAGAGGTCAAGGGGCCAGATGTATACAGCACTGTGTCATCAGCAAACGTGGATGGAAGTGTGTGGCAGGCAGAGGCAGGTCATTCAGGAAGACAGAGAACAGGAGTGGCCCAGTACGGAGCCCTGTGGCACTCCTGTCATGATGGGGAGAGGGAAAGAGGTTGAGCTACCAATTCTGACTGATTGTGACCAGCCTACCAGATAGGAGTGAAACCATTCTGTAGCCAGGTCAGAAGGTCCTGACTTTGTGGAACTTGGTCAGAAGGAGGGTGGGAGGCAGTGTCGAAACGTCTTAGCAGTCAACAAAATTGCTAAGGTGATATGGCTTTTGTCCATGGCGGAGAGAATGCTGTTGTGAGCCTCAGCAAGGAGATGCGGTGGAGTGGGACTTCCTGAAGCCAGACTGGTGCAGCATGAAGAAGGATGAGGAGTCAAGGTAGGTTGAGAGTTCAGAGAGGACAAGGTGTTCCTGGAGCTTAGCCAGTATAGGGAGTAGGGAATAGGGTGGAAGTTGCCAGGAACAGAGAGATCCCTGCCTTTGGGAGAGGGATGACAGTGACATGCTTCCACCCAGATGGGATAGAGGCAGAGAGAAAAATAGATTGAAAAGATCAGCCAGTGGGGTGGTGAAGACCAGGGCCAATAAGGACAACATTTTGGTGTCGAGGCCTGAGGGGCATTTACCCTAGGACGGGTTTAGCTCCTGCAGGCGTTTAGTACCTCTAAGCGGTGTGACTGGTGAAAGGTGAAGGACGAGGTGGGTGGAGGGTCTTGGGTGGTGATGTGAGATGGAGGGGGATGGAGGAGGTTGATGCTGGGAGAGAGGCCAGTAGTGTTGAGGTGAATTAGTGAAAATGTGTTGAGCATAGAGGCCACAGTGGGAGGGTCTGTAACAGTGGAACCTCCTATATTTAAAGCAGTGTAGGGGCAGGGAAGGTGGGAGAAAAGTGATTTGATCACCTTCAGAATTTAACAGGGTGGCTAAAATTTGTTTGCAGGGCTGTTTGAAGAACTTTGCTTTAGCTAGCGGATTAACTTTGTGCATGAGTTACAGTATGTGGTGCACTGTTGGTGATCAAGATATCAGAACCATGGCCCGAGGAGTGGAAGAGAGATGGGTTAACTTGAGATATTACCTTACTGGAAATTATTTCAGATATGGGTGGCAACATTGGTATGCGGGGAACACTTGAGGAACCAGAAATTGTTTCTCGTGCAACAATAAGGCAGTAATAGAGTGCTGAATCAGCACACGGCATCAAAAGTGTCGGGTGATGATGGTGCTGAGGCAATTAGCACTGCAGGGACTTAGACTGAATTTGCCATTCAGAGTGAGACATATAGAGGTGCCAGGAATGTCATAGGTGATAGCCTTTCCCATCTTCAGTTGGACAGGTTCCTGGCCCCATCTGGGGCAGAAGGCAGAGAACGATGATCCCTCAACAAGTGTGGAGACTGGTTGGAAGGAGACCAGCTGTTATTCCAGAGCTCTTGGTGGGAAAGCATGCTGAGAGCTTATGAGGGCTCTTGGCAGGCCTTTCAGGCTCAGAGAGCAGTCAGAATGAAAGTGGTGGGGCAGTGATGAAGGGGGGGTAATTGCGATTTGTGGTACAGAAGTGGGAAGAGGGTAGCTCATTCACCCATGGGGATCCATATGGTGGTGATAGGACTAGTGTGCAGCCTGAGGGGTGAGGTGAACCTTGTAAAGCACCAATAATCAAGAGGATGTTGCAGGGTTGGCAGAGGTTGAAGGGGAGGAGCTGAGATGAAAGTCTCCCAATTTCAGAGCGACTCCATGGGAGGTTAGTAGGGTACTGGGAATATATGCTTTTCACAGTATGAGGCTTCCTTTTTTGGTAGTTTTCCTGGTCATGTTCCATGGTGCTTTTCTGGTGACCGAGGCAGTAGCACAGGGAAAAGAGGTCAGTGGGGTCTGCCGTGGAAGGAGGTGAGATGGTTGGGGTAAGTTAGAAATATGGTTGAGGAGGTCTAATATGGATCAGGTTGGAAATGGGATTAAGGTAGTAATAGCGAACAGGCAAATAGACAGATCTGCCTGGTCCAGGCCAGCGTGGAATTTTAGGAGGTCAGGCATCCATGGTATAGTCCATTGTCTGGGCATGGGAATGAGAGCTGGTCACTAGTTACCAGCTGGTAGGAGTGTTGAAAAAAGGGCTGGAGTTTCTGAGGAGGGACACAGTGGGATTTTCATCTGACTTGTTTAGAAAAGGGCAGTATAGGAGATGGTGGCCAAGGGGAGCTCGAGGAGATCATTAAGCAGGTGGTGCCAGGGAGCTATGACATATATCAGGAAAATTATGAAAAACCTTGTTTGTGTTCTTCCAGAGCCAGATAGAAAGAAACATGTGGACTGTTGGACATTCGTTCATTTTCTGGGTGGAAAGGAAAGCAGCAGTGAGGCCTGGGGAAAACAACTGAGGCTGCATCTGGGAGTGGCAAAGGTTCATTGGAAGGGAGTGCGGGGCATGTGATGGGCCCAGTTGTTACCATTATTAGAGGACTTGAAGTTAAAACTGCACAAACCAGAAGTTTTATTGATTTAATTTTGGGTAAATGACCTGGGAGGCAGGCCTGGGTGGACATCATATGGAAGGTTAAAAGATATCTGGTAAAGATCAAAGAATGGTGGCTGTAGGTGATTATAAGGTGGTCTAAAATTGTGCTTAGAAAGGTGTGGAGGCATGTGAGGAATGTTAGGGCAGTGGGCAGGGCCAGGAAGAGGTTAAATAGGAAGATGTTGGCCATGGTGTAGGAGCCAGGTGGGATGGGAATAACGTTTCTAGAAATTGTGCAGGAATGTTTGGGGCTTTACAGGCTGGATGGAGTCCATTTGACAGAGACAGGACTGGGCCTTTCTTAACTTGCAGCTGGGGGCTCTTGAAGAATGGGACAAAGGTTCGCTAGAGGAAAACCCATCTTCCTCCACAATTGCTGGAGATGGGCTAGTGGAGAGAAAAGAAGGAAGTCGGGGAGAGGTAATGGGAAAAAGGAGCAGAATATGGAAAGAAGGGCCCAGGGGTACTGGGCCAGGATAAAAAAGAACATGGACTGGGTGTGCACCTAGGCATGTTGGCTGTAATTGGCTGAGGTATAGATTGGTATGCATCCAACTACAGTGGGGAAGTGATGTTAAAATTGAAGAATGGTATGTAAATATGCATATTGATGAGTGGTGAGTTAAAGATGGAACTTATGAATGTGTACTGTATATTTATTTATTTTATTTATTGAAATAATTGGTAACTACCTTTGAGCACAAATTGCTCATTTGCAAAGGTTCCACGTCAGATTGAGGACATATAAAGAGGGCAGAAAACATTTTAAATTGGTTCAAGTAGAGCCTTGTCAATAGGTGTTACAGGTTTAGGAGGCACATACTGGTATATCATGTTACAGTATATTACAGAGTGATTCAAACATATATAGCTTTAGTAGCCTGAAGACAGGGGTGGCATATTATATTGGTTATATTATAGTACAGAGTATTCTACAAATTGTACACACAGTTTAGGATTAAGGATAGCAACAGGTCAAACATGATATATCAGATGACAAGATGTAAAGGAACAGATTAAATTAGGTACAGTAGGTGTATATATGAATGATGGATTAAAAATGGAATTTATTTTTATCACAACTACCACTATTTTGTGCCTTGCCACTGGCTCCCGTCGATCGACCCCTCAGCCTGTCCCCGGAATCCAGGGCTTACCTTTGCCCAGTCAGGGGGCGGCGTCTGCAGGGAGTCGATCCTCACCCTGCTATCGGTCTGTTTTCCCTCCATTTTCTCCCAGGGGCCCCAGGAGTAGGTGCACGTGCATGTGGAGGCTTGCATGCACCTTACGGCCCCTGCATGACCCCTATCCCCACCCCAATGGCCTAATGTCTGGCATCATCTGAGCCTGAGCTGCCCCTGGCCTCCACTAGGAGGCGGCCATTAGCTGAGGGTAGCCACCACACCTCCCTGGAGAGAGAGCTGCCACCATCCAGTTCCACCCTCCCCCATTGCCGACCTCTGACAACCAAGGCTCATTCCCAACCCGGGTCACCGGCATGCCGCGAGGTAAGGCATCCAGCACCTCAGCACTCAGCGCCACCAGGCCAGCAAAAATGGAATTTATGATTAATAAACTTGCCAGCTGAGCTCCCAATACATGTCTGAATATGAATTATTTCAGGGAGGGATCCCATGACAATATACTTCCAGGAAGCATTGTTGTGCAGGAGAAATGGACAGTTTGTGTGTTCCCCAATTCTCAAAATGCCATTGTGTTATGTGTGTATTTGCTCCACCATTTTTGCATGTGCTCCATCCCTGACTTTGAGGTGCTGAGCAAACTGTTTTGTACTCACAAACTGCTGCTCCAATATGGCTCTTGCCATGCAAACTGCTGACTTGACACCCCCTTACCTTGTTTAAGAGGTATAAACTCAGTCTGCACCATGCAATATACGCATATACTGCCCTTGGAGCACTAACTACTGTACCAGCACCTAAATGTCAGCTTGTGTGGCATAAACACAGTTTGCTCTGCAGAAAGTAATCAAGACTGCCCCAACTGTTAGTTCTGTGTTTTATGTTGTTGTCAAATACAATGAAATTTCAACTATAAAAAATGAAACATTTTGGGTAATTACTAGTAGGTGACTGCATGTGACATCACTATCAGCATGCATGCAGCTCTTTATTTAGGGTGGTAGTGATATCATCAACAGCCTTCTACAGGTGACCGATAAGAATGCTGTGTATTGAAGCTTTTTCAGAATCTGAAAAACTTTTAAAGTTATAATATTCAGGCACAATTCTTACAGTTTATTTTCTTTAATTATCTCCCAGCATTCTTTATTACTGAAGACTTTTACATGAATGCAGGATATATGTATTTCAGCCTCCACCTATTAAAGATATATTGCATATTTATTCTGTATTGCATATTTATTTATGTATTGTTATTTTGTTTACATCTCTGGGTCCTCCTTGAAAATGGACATCTAATGCTCTTGGGCCCTAGCCAGTTAACAAATTGCAAATAAAAATTAATGCTCTTTTTCTGACAAGATCCAAATGCTGTAATGTACTGTCATTTCAACAGCAATAGATTACGATCTCACAAACATAGAATTATGACTTTAATTTTGGGGGAATTAGATAACGTCTGGGGGACAAAAATAATGTTTTCTTGGAAATGTCCTCATGCCTAGGTAATAAAAAAAATAGAGGCATGAATACTGAGCGTTAAAGGCTTATAGCACCACAAGTAACCAGCAGAAAAGGTTATTTAAGCATCAGTTCACAACAGGGTGTGGGCTATTGTGGAATTTACCATGCCTGGTGTGGTATGTCACAAAGCTGAAGGCCAAGTGACATAAACCACGCTGGAAGTGGATAAATCACACAACAACCCACACCCTGGAGTAACTGTGTAAGATTATGCACAATGATTCCTTGAATAAGTTTTAAATGTTTATTTTTGCAGTGTTTTATTGTGTTTTTTTATTATTTTTATTGATTTTATTGTGTTTTTATTAAAATAGCCTTCTTGTAAACTAAAATAGTTCTGTCTCTCACTCAGCAGTGGAACTGTTAGTAAATGCCTCCCCCCACCAAATATCTTTGATTTTGGTGTTAGACATCATACTCCCATTTCTTTGGTGTTAGTGGACCCTCGAATTAATACAACTGTTGATTTTTAAGAAGAGAGAGAGAGAGAGAGAGAAGTGTTGGGTTTGATAGGCTGGAAGGGGCTGTGAGAGAGAATGCAGCAGGTGAGACAGAGGCGTTGAATAGGGCTGCAGCTTTTTATTTTTGCTCTATATGGAGATTGCTATGGAAGACTCACTTTGTGCAAATCTTTATATCCATCCTGGAACTGTCTATATTACTGGGCAGTAGGTGGCAGGGAGAGAGAAGAGAGCTGGCTACACTGTTGTGAGTGTGAGAGTGTGTGCCGCCACTGCGTTGTGAATGCAAGGAGTGAGGGCTGTGACCACTACTGGTGTGTCTGCACAAGGTGTTTTCAAAGTTATGTTGCAGCCTGTGGACTAGGTAAGAGTTATCTAGATGATATAAGGGCTTAAGGAGAGCAACATGACTCCTGTTGTTTACTTTCTGTCAGTCAACTTTAGGGGAAAATATAGCAGTAGCCTCTTTTGAGTTTTCGGAAGTAGGTGTATTGACTTAATTTGTTGTGCGGTTCCATCTTGATTGACTTGCACTTTTGCATGGGTTATCATGAGATCTACCCATGGCTAAAAGTGCCAGTCAACTAATTAAAATTACAGATTCTCGATGCCCATTGTATAATAATTTGACAGTTGTTCATTTTAATTTCTGCAATATTTTTTCTTTTTACATGTATTCACTAAAAGGTTTTCCACCTACATGTGATGTAAGAACAATACTCTACCTGGAGACTGACATATATCTAGTTCTACCTCCACATACTGTATTAGCATTGTGATTTCACTTATTGTGACATCACAGGTGACCGATCTTGCAGCAGATGATTCTTGGTTAGTTGTGAAGTCAAAGATAGTGAGGTCATGGGACTGATGATATATGAGGAGGAACAGAACTGCTTACAACAACCTCAAGGTAAAGTATTGTTCCACACATCGCCCATGTACTGTCAGTAGAAAATCATCTAATAAGCACAAGAGAAAAGAAAATTGAATTCAGATATAAGAAGTAGGCATTCACTTCTTTTGAAAGGTGATATTAATTTCATGCAGTACACTAGCTCTTTAAAGAAGTATAAGTTGAACTCTGTTAGTATATTATACTTTACAAGGTTTTACTGATACTAGAAAAATCGTTAAGAAGATAAAACAATGACATTTTCATGATATGACAGATTAGCTGGGGTTTGGAAATCGTTTTAATTAGAAGTTTATTGAATTTTCAGAGATTAAAACATTACAATCTGCTTTGGCATACACAAAGCACATATCATGTCTTGCAGATTAACAACATGCAACGTTTTTGTAGCATTTCGTGATACTTTGCATAACAGCCTGCAATTATGATTTCTTTCCTCCTCAGCTTCTCCTATATAAGCTTCCTCCTCTTCCCAGTCCCTAGCATACTTTCAGTTCCTGCTGTGTGAGACTGTCAGAGCGCTCAACTTAATACGACACATTAAATTAACTAGAATCCAGCTCAGACAGACAGAAATTAGACTGGCAGTATAGGCTTGAGAGTTAGCATAATGAGCTTTGAATGAACTTCATACATCCAGCACACTTGGTTTGTGTCCCACAACCTCCACTTGCATACTGTGTGACCCTGAGCAAGTCACTTAGCCTCCCCAGTGCTCCCAGGTTGCCACTGAAAACAGACCTTGTGCCTAGTGGGCCTTACCCAGTTACCAAAAGTATATATATTGAAAAATAATGAATAAAAGTTAATCCAGAACAAAAAGGTGAGATTAATGTAACTTTTAACAAAGACAAAGGTAATAATACAAGTGATAAAAAAAACTGTGTGTGGCGCTTGTGTTGTCAATTAGTTGCATCTGGAAACAGATATGATTCTTTCTGATGGAAATGGTCTATTCTGTTTGGTGCCCTGGGGTGAGTTCCCATGAATGGCTCCCATCAGGTCAGTCATAGGCTGGCCCCATATCTGAGGGCACTATAATACTTACAAACCTTAGCTCTTCCCCAGTCATGCTTTAAAACCCACAGTGTAGACCACACTAATTGAAATGATATGTTCACATCTGAATTGCACTGTTGAATTTCTCCAGTTTGGTGATCTCGGTAATTTAATATTAAGTTGTTTATATACTGAAACAACCAGATTTGAGTGCATAGTTGTAAGAGTGAATTGGTCTCTAATTCATCTAAATTGAGCAAGGCATTAGAACATTTTAGAGCCTTTTCTCTTGTCCACACTACTTTCTTCAAAGAAAATGGTAAAAATAATGTTAATAGGAGTGGTGGAGCTGGGGCTTTTCATAGTATAATCAGCATTTGAATACTGTAGGACTTTTTTGAGTAGGGCAAGATGGAATTCAGCTGAAGCATCATAACTGTATCCTCCATTCAGTTTAGTGTATTGAAACTAAACACTTTGGCCCAGATATTCAAACTGTGCCAGGCTGTGGCGCAAGCTTGAGCACAGCTCACACTTGGCTGCACAGGGCTGTGGACTGGGTGATATTCAACGGAGCTGCGCCATGGCTCAGCAGCGTTGAATATCGCACCCTGGCCACCCCAGTGTATGGCAGTGGCACTGCACCAGCGCAGTGGCCAGAGTGGAGCATATGGGATGCGCTTAGCGCAAGTTCCATTGCACCATGCACAGCAACTGCAATATTCAAAAGCTGACATGCAAATGGGGCCATAATGTATGCAAAGGCACACATGGGGCCATTTGCATCAGTATAACTTCATTTGCATGCGGAGCGATCCCTGACAACATTAAGCCTGGCGCCCCTGCCAGGCAGCAGCCATCGAGGACCGATGCCCCCTGCAACCCGATCGGGGCATCTGTATATAAAAAGAATAATCCATCCTATAGCCCTGGTGGTCCAGTGGACCGCTATCTGCCCGATCGTGGGCATCTGTATATGAAAAGAATAATCCGTCCTATAGCCCTGATGGTCCAGTGGACGCTATCTGCCGATCGCGGGCATCTGTATATGAAAAGAATAATCCGTCCTATAGCCCTGGTGGTCCAGTGGACCGCAATCTGCCCGATCGAGAATTTGTGAAACGACTAATTCCAATAACCCTGGTGGTCTAGTGGTACCCCCACCGCCCACTGGGCCACCGCCCCGCTCCCCGGTCAGCTGGCGGGCAGCAGCACCACTCACCTGCCGCCCCACCACCCACCAACTGACACCTCAAGTAGGGCTACCGCCCATTATGGTTCCTGGCGTGAGCCAATGGGCGTCTATACAGTACTACACATTCCAGATGTGGTGGAATCTTCTGACTCTGACAAGACTGCACGCCTGGCTCACACTGGAAAATCAGCACTCCTGCTACCGAGTGTCAAGTCGGCGAGGCAGCGAGGCGGCAGGCGGTGAGGTGCGTCGCCACCGCCGGCTGACCAAGGGGAGTGGGGCGATGGGGCTCAGTGGGCGGTTGGGGTACCACTAGACCACCAGAGATATTGGAATTAGTTTATTTTACAAATGCCAGCGATCAAGGAGATAGCGTCCACTGGACCACCAGGGCTATAAGGACGGATTATTCTTTTCATATGCAGATGCCCGCGATCACAAGAGATAACAGTCCACTGGACCACCAGGGATATAGGACATATTCTTTTTGTACAAATGCCCACGATCGGGCATGGGGGTGCCGCCAGGTGCATCCGGAACTCGGGTGGCCACCCACAGGTGGCAGCTGCCGTGTTATTGCCCTGCAATGCGGCGGCTCACCTGTAAGTGGCCATCAGTTATTCCTTTTTTAGCGTAACTTTGTGCTGGCGCGGGTAGGGTTGGGCATGCATGGCTCTGCACATCCCGGGCTGAATATCGGGCAGTGCAGAGTTATGTATGGGCACGCCCCTAGCTGTGCCTGCACACACATTACTGATGCGCTCCGGCACATTGGGATTTGTGCACATACTTTTCCCTTTTGAATATTCGCCGGGGCGCATCAGTGGGTTGCACATGGCGCAACATGCGCAACCCCTTTGAATATCTGGAGCCTATATGAATATGTATGACACAGGCATAGCTTATGGCTGAGTTTCTATACATAAATTTGCATAGTGAAAAGCACAAGTGAGTGTGTGTGTGTGTGTGTGTGTGTGTGTGTGTATGTGTGCGATATATATCTTAATCAAATGTTTGTTTTGCTTCATGTAGTCCCAAATGTGAGCTACTGGGGAACTGAAGTTTTCATCTGTGGTCTATCCGACCATCTAATCTACATTATAAGCCACCAAGCATAGTTCCATGGTTTATATACAGAATAATGTGCAGGCAACAGTGTGTAGGTTTGTTTACACACCCAAGGTGTGACACCAATAAGCAATGAGACATGTCCCAAGTAGGCTCCACTATTATGTGCTCAGCCCTTGTCCTTGCAGCCCCATGACCATGACTACACTCCCAGTTTCTCCTTCACCACCACCTCTTGAGAACTTGTACTTGGTGAAACAGACATGGTGGAACATTTATTTGATCTTGCCTCCACTGCATCCCTTTCTCTTTCTGTTCTTCTCTTCATGTTTCCTAAATGCATTGACAATACACAAATAACAGATGATGACATGATGCAGCCACGAAGGATGTTAACAATGATGATGCACAATAATTATTTTAAGATGCACATGTGAAATGCACACCCAGTGCATACACATGCCTCAGTGCTGTACTGCCCAAGAGGTGACAGGAAACATAGAAACGTAGAATTTGATGAAAGATGAGGACCACTTGGTCCATTCAGTCTAATGCCACACCAAAAATTCCCCACTGACAAACCATACCCCAATCCAATGAGAGTCCATGGACTTGATTCTCAATGGTGTCAGAATACTGCAGCGCAAGGGGCTTGTAGCATTTCTTGACTGGCAGTCAGTTCTTGATCCTGTGTACCACATACCGTGAATTAGACCAGTTTCTGCTGGACTAACTTCGTCCTCACGAGATTATTTTACGGGGTTTTGCGCCATATATTTGGCATAGGACACCATAAAGGAAGGAAGGAAAAACTATATTTATATAGCGCTCTTCCCCAGAGGCTCAGAGTGCTTTACAAACAATAAAATCACAAGTTTAAAATAGCAATGGAGCAAACAAATATAATATAAACTTTATACAAGGGTGCGGAAGATGGTAAAAGCTGAGGGGCTGAGAATCAAAAGGGCACTTATGAGGGTACAAAGGGCACTTTCTATACTAGTTTTTGCCATACAGAAATAAAAGTGGGTGGCTACTGCCCCCCCCAGTTCTGGCACCTATGACTTTATATAATTGGAAGGCTGCAGCCTGTGGTTCTATGGGGGAGGGGAATAGCTCCTCCCCATCTTCCATAAACCTGCCAGCAACACCTGCTCTGCTTAGAAAGAGTCATACTCAGTGGTGTGCTGCTGCTGGTCATGAGTTGCTCTCTTCATTTTCGACCTTTGTCTTGCCTGTGCTTTCTTGCTCCCCACTTCATTAAGTCCTGTCTCTTGCTCTCGTTTTGTTTTTGTTCCCCTTCCTTGCTGCTCCCACTGTCCTTCTTGTGTCTCTTTCCCATATCTTGTCCTCTCTTCTTTTGGGATTTTCTGCAGCTGCTCCTCCTTGCCATGTTGTGCTATGTACTCCACAGCCACCTCGCTCTACCTCCACTGCTCTCGTATGCTTCTCCTGCTGCCACTGCTCTTTTGCTCAGCTGCGCACTTCCTCCCTACTACCGCCGCTGTCCTCTCTCCTTCATTGAGCAGCCACTGCTTGTGCTACAGTTCAGGTTGCCATGTCTATGAGGCCTCACCTTACCTTCTACAGTCTTCTGGCTTTCTTTGTTGGCTCAAGCGTTTCCTGAACTGCTCGGGCTACAAGTCTGCTGCAACCGCATAAAAGAATTGCCTTTGCTGCACTCCACCATACTCCTTCCTGGATGCTCCTCCATCTTTGAGCCAGCACTCTGGTGTGCTGTCCTTCTCTATGCCTGCTCCGCTATCCTGTACATGCCTCAAATAACAATGCTGTCTCCAGTTGAACTAAGAATGCCTGGCCTGCAGTTATGACTTTCACTGCAGATTCGTTGGAATAAACAGCCATTTCCTTACCAGTTACATTTTGTTTATGTCAATGTGCGTGACTCATTTGACTGCTAGATCTCACCACTCCTCAGATTGCATAGCCTCCCATAGTCAAGTTCACAGGAGAGCCTAGCATCCTACAAATTTGCCATCTATTATATGCTTCAGCTCAAAGGGCTAGACTGATGATTCTCCAACCTAACATACTTGCCTCTACTCTTCTATTATCATGACTGGATATTGGTGCCTTGCTAACCCTATAGTGCAGTTCCGACTGGCCAAGCCTGAGTCGCTGCTCAGCTCCTATGTTCCCCTTCTCCTTACGATGCAAAGGTTGCTGCACATATTCTGCTACAGGTAGTCCTCTGAAACTGCTGACTAGCTCAGAAAGTTGACATCCTTTCCTTTTCTCTGCCAGTGTTTCTTGCTTAGTGTGCTGAGCATCTTTACAGGCTCCACTATGAAATTCACTTGGGCCATACCTTCCTTGGCCCATCCACCTGGATTCCAAACAGCAGTATTTCATTATCAAGCCTACAGACCCTTACATGCTGAACCCTGAGGATGGCAATTTGCGTGTCCAGTCACTTCCTGACGCTAGCTTGACTCCATACTCTACTCTTCTCCTGCAGACCTACATGGAGCTGCCAGTCCAGTTCACCTACATGGAGGCTGAGCTCGACTCACTCACTTCTGCTGTCTTCTGTCCATCTGGCCTATGTGGTGGCCTACCTCTACTCACTCTCACTACTCCTTCCTCAGGCTGATCTGTGGAGGTCCACACAGTCCTACTAGCCCACATGGAGGCCTAGCTTGACTCACTCTTGCTACTCCTTCCTTAGGCTGACCTACGTTGAGATCCAGCCGGTCCTGCTAGCCTACGTGGAGGTCTAGCTCGACTCACTCAGTTCTACACTACTCAGGCAGACCTACTTGCAGGTCATGTCTTCTTGTTAGCCCATGTGGGGGCCTAGCATGCTACTTTATTTATCTGCTGTTCTCTAGCTCACTGTTTACAGACTTGGACTCATGGCTTGACATTCCTGTCAATCTCGTATCCAGCTTCGCAGCCATGGTGGATGACCATTCATGTGCATTCTACACTTTCTTGCTGCTCCTTGCAGGGGTTTCAGTGTCTCCTCGCCCTTGATGGGGCATCCTCATTGCTTATCAGACCCACATGAGGTCTCATCTTCCTTATATTGACCACTTGTAGGCCTACTTGACCACCCGATCATTCGTTCCTAGCAAGCTGCGGACTGATCTGGGATCCCTGCATCAGATGGCACTCATCTGGGCCTACCTTGCTTCATCATTCCATCATGCTTCTGCAGTACTTCACCATCCACTAGTCTATTCCATGAGTTTCTATGCCAGGACATCTGTGGAGTATACCTCACTTCTTGGTTATCTTGGTACTATTTTCTTTCTCTAACAGCCTCGTTGGTAAAACTGTGCCACTGGATTTACAGCTCCATGCAAGCCTCCATCTTACTGCCATCTCGTTCGCAGCTCCTCAGTTCAGATTACCCTTCATCCTTCATTCATTCATCACTAGCTGGATCTCTCCATATCGACATTCCTCTTCAGCATTCTCTACCTGCTCATTATCACCTTGATCATGTGGACTTAGAACTTTATCAAGACCATCTAATTTCATTCGCTTTTCCTCATTAACTGTGTGTAGGCAGTTGTTTGCCTTCTCCTCAGACTGGACAGTTCTGCTAGTTCTGCTCCTGGTAAGAATACATTTGATCTGCCTAAATTCCATGCTGCGGGTGGCCTCATTAGGATTCTGTCCTCCTTACGTTGGTCTGTGCTCTACTATTGCACTCATTCCTTCACCATTCTGACTGCACATGTATGATTCTAGCTGCTTCGCTCACTGCATCCCTGGTCAACAATTAAAGCTACCTATTCACCAATTCAGTCTCCTCTTGCGCATTCTTCTCTGCCATGGCTTGACCATCTGGGACTCAACATTTTACTGAAACTCAGTCATAGCTGACCATGTGGGGTCTGACAGGTGTAGCTTGACTTACTACTACTCACCCTCAATGGGCATATGCTTACTCTACACATTCTGCTTTGCCCCACATGGGGCCTGGAGGTTCTATCTGCTTTGCCCTCTTATGGCCCAGCAGCCTGTAGTCTGCATACACACTTCGTCCGCTAAGGTCCTGGTGCTTACTGTAATTTTGCATATCGGAGCACATGGGTTAACATTCTTTCCTGCTCTGCCTTGCAAAGGAGGACTAGTTGTTTGCTCATGTAATCTAGTCCATCTGGAATGGATTTCTTCTTCTTTGCACTCCAGGATTGCCCATCATCCAGTTCTACACTCTTGCCTTTCCAAGATGTGATTCCGCCAGCTGTTGATTGAGTTGCCTTATATGTAAACTACTCACCCTATTCGCCTATGGATATACTAGACTGGGATTAGCTACAGGATATACTGCGTCTATCTTGGTGGACACTCATCATCTATACCTCAACTCCAGGATTACTTGCTTGCAATCGAACTCAAGATCACGCTCAGTCAAATCTCGGATTCAGGTTAGACAACAACTTATTAATTCTTGGTTAATTTAGTATTACTCTCCTTTAGTATGCCCAGAGGATGGGCAGGTCAATAACCATGGGTCCTCGGAGGTTTCCCCAGGGGTTGTTCCTCTCTGCATGCTATTGGCCACAGGAGGAATAATCACACCAGTTATTACATTCTTTTTGGGCCTTCAATCCTACTCTTAACTAGCATCCTGCCAAAGGTGGGATACAGAGAAAGGCCAAAATATCAAGTTCTAACAATAACTATATCTCATTCAGTTCAAACATACCTAAGCACCAATCATACCTAATCCAGTTCCTATGTACTACAAGCACTGTCCAGCACTAACTTATCTAAGCACTAACTATATTGTCCAGCTCCTACATACTGCAAGCACTGTCCTCGTAGTACTCTAGCTCTAATGTATCTAAGTACCAACCATATCTCATTCAGCTGTACGTAGCACAAGCACTGAGCTATGTACCACACATAGAATAAATAAATATGATATAAAGCTATACAGCATATCAAATTAATAAAGGTAGATAACTCAAGGTGAACAGGAAATTCAAAAAAAAAAATGATTTAAAGGCCTGCTGAAAAGGAGCATTTTAAGACCCCTCTTGAAGGCCTCCACTGAGGGATCCTCCTGAAGCTGATGAGGAAAAGAATTCCATAGAGCTGGTGCAGCAACTCAGAATGCCCTGTCCCCAGATTGCCACAGCCTGGCTCTGGGAATCACAAGAGCCACCCTCGGAAGAGCGGAGAGACCAAGATGGGCGATGGGGAATAAGCAGGTCTTGCAAGTAGGCTGGGCCCTCCCCATGCAGGGGCTTTATGGTCAGAAGCCCGACCTTAAAGATAATCTCCATGTCACTGGCAGCCAGTGCAGCTCCAGACAGCTGTAATATGATCAAATTTTAGAGCGCTAGTTAGCACTAGCTGCAGCTGACACAGGTTACTGCCAGATAGCCCCAGGTAAAGTGTGTTGCAATAATCCAACCTGGACATGACAAGGTATGTACCAGGGTGGGCAGGTCCTTGAGTAACAGTTTCGGATCTGTGCAATGTTCTTCACATGAAAAACAGTCTTGATGATGGCAGACACCTGTGCTTCAAATATCAAGCCGTTGTCTAGTATCACACCCAGATCCTTCACCTGCTTGGAGGAGTGAGATGAACATCACCCAGGAATAATCCAGGGAGAGCACATCACCCTCTCCATTTTGGCGGTGACCTGGTTCCACAACTAGTACCTCCGTCTTGTCCTGGTTGAGACACAGCCAGTTGTGCATCATCCAAGCCTGAATTTCAGCCAAGCAGCTATTTATCACTGAGTCTGCCATCTGGTTACCAGGTGCACAGGACAGATATAGATGGGTGTCATCGGCATAACAATGAAAACCCAGACCACGTTGCCTGATAATGTCTCCCAATGGAAGCATGTAAACCGTGAACAAAATGGGTGCAGTACTGACCCCTGCGGGACACCACAGGACAGAGGCATCAGGTCAGAAGAGGCTAAGCCCATTGTTACCCTTTGCACCCTGTCCGTGAGGAAGGATTAAAACCAGTTGATGACTGTACCAGTTAATACAACCCAGTCTCTAGCCAGTCTAACAGCACCCCATGGTCAACGGTGTCAAATGCTGCTGAGAGATTGTGGAGAATTATGATGATACATGTTCCTCGATCCTTCACCATTAGGAGATCATTTAATACCCTGACCTGTGCGGTCTTAGTGTTATGACTAGCCTAAAACCAGACTGGAAGCACTCATAAGTGGATGAGGAGGCAAAGGCATCTCTAACTGAATGTCTACCACTTTTTCAAGAATCTTCACTAAGAATGGGAGGTTCGAGACTGGCCTGTAATTGATGAGGCACTCTGGATCCAATGAGGGTTTCTTCAGTAGTGGTCTAACCAGAGTTTCTTTCAAAGTCCGGAAAGACCCACTCTCAAGTGAACTCGAACAATCACAGCAACCACAGGCCCTTTAAGGTAAAAGGGATAAGTGTCACAAATGTGCACAGCCTTTGAGAATCAGGTTCAAGGTGTGTCAATGTGTTTGGTGCAGCACTGGATTTGATGCATTGATTGTCACAAGCCTGCATCAACCTTTGAAATTGAGCCCTTTGTGTCTCACAGAGCAGCCTACTTTAATTTTTGCTCACTGACTCGTTGGCAGGCTCATACTCATAACCCAAAAAATCTAAAATAAAAGATGGATTTCTGTACCTTGTGAGGGGATCGTGGGCCAAAAAAGAAAAAAATATATGAATCCTTCAAAATTCCTTGCACATTACCCAGTTGGCGAAATTCACTCTGCCATGCTGCAAGGAGGAAATAAAGATATATTTCTGTGACTTATACAGTTTATACCACAGTAATTAGTAAAAATGTCAAATACTAAACCCCTGTACTTTTCAGTCTGCTAAATTCACATGGCTTTGCTCCTGCTATAGGGTCTGCTCATGCAGCTGTCAATGCAGGGCTGGCTCACACTGTGGCCTCTGCTTCATTTCCACTGCAGCACGATTTCACTAGCCTGCTTGCCTGAAACTACATAGTTAATTAATAAACTGGACTGATAATGCACAGATCTCTGACAACTTCTAAAGTTTTCTGGTCTAAAACCCTCTCTTTGATGATAAAAATTCCTTTCAGTAGCCATGCCCTTCCCCTGTGAGAGAGACACATTTGGCACTAAAATATTTGAAGAGCTTGGATTAGTTCTCAATTTGCAGTGTTGGTAATTACCTGCTCCAGCTCATGTAACTTACCAACAACTTGGAATTGCTTAGTGTGTGCCCCCAGTACAAAGTGCTGTGTCAAGATATTAACGTATCAGGGAACCCAGGTTCCCTCAAACTGTCTTCGGCCATGGCAGAACTTCAAATGTTTTGTGTATTCCCTAAATGCAATTTGCATAAGCTCATCCTGGTAGAAACAGGCTGAGACTAATAATCCTGTGTTAAGCCATATTACATGGTAAGATGATGTTCAGTTAGGGTTTCCAAAAGTAATTATTGTTGAGGGATAGCTTCAAACAATGTAACATCCTCATTTGGCTAAATGGAGAACTAATTGCAAATAGGTTAGCTGATTGCTGGAATAGCTGTACAGAGAAGAGCCTACTCTCTTCTAATGCAGATCATGTAAAACAATATTTTTATTCCTTTAATTTTAGTAAGTATGGTATGGTGTTGAGGCATCAGGACTGAGGGTTGCTGGAAGTGGGAGAAAATAGAATGAAACAGGATGATGTTAATTCCAGCTACTCAGACGCCTGTTGAAATGCCATGTGTTGGCACTGTCTCTGTTTGCTAGAATACTTCTAGCAATCTTTAAATCCATTCTTTATTGCAGGAACAAGAAAATAAACAGATTGCCTCTCTGCTCCTAGAAAAGTTGTAGGTAGGCAGAGAAATTAGTTTTCCCCTCATCATATAAGCATGACAGGTGTCATTTATGAAAAGAGGAGGTATTTATGAATTGGGGAGGCAGTAGCATAGTAGTTAAGAACACTGAGCTACAAACCTGGTACTAGGTTTGAATCCACAGTCACCACCTTCATATTGTGTGACTGTAAGCAAGTCTTTTAATTTCCTGTGCAGCAGGTTGTGGACATTGTCATCGACCAGGTCTTGGAGTCCCCAGGTGTTTAATCCTGGGGACCTTTAATGCCTGGGTCGACAGCGAATCCTTGCTTTTCAGTTACAAACTCCTCCAGTTGATGTTGTCACTGGGCCTTGCACAAGAGGTTGCTTCTGTGACTCATCAGCACGGTCACATGCTCAATCTGTTATTCCAGCTGGATCTTGAGGTTGACAACCTCAGGATTGATCAGGTCTTGTGGTTTGATCATTGCACCATGGGGTTCATGCTTGGGGCCCCACTGAAAGACCCTCCCTCCAGAGATGGGCTGCTATCACCCTTTAAGGGACTTGTGCCTAGAGACTATTGATGCTAGCTGACCTATCTAGAGTGGACGCAGCTTGTGCGATTGGCGTCGGTGAGCGGTGGCCACCTATAATGGAGTGGTTTCTGAGGCACTGGGCATCATCACTCTAGTTCATATATGACACAGATCCTCTCACTTGAGATCCCTTGGTTTGATGGGGATCTCAAGGCAATGAAGATCATGAGTCAGAAGTCGGAGCATTGCTGGTGGAAGTCCGGCTGGAGGCCGACAAACTGGTCCTGTGTGCTCACTGTGGTGAATACCAGGAGGTAATCTCCATAAGTAGGCAGAATTCCTGTCCAGGAAGATTGCTGCAGGGAGAAACAAACCGTCTCAGCTTTTTGGACTGTGGACAGTCTAGTACATTAGGCCTGTCTACAGCCGAAGAAGGCTTTTTTATCCACTTTATGTGAAGAGTTTTTCTGTTTTTCTCTGACAGTGTCGTCCATCCAGTTGGAGATTCAGTCAGTAAGGCATTCTATGCCTCACACTAATCGGACTGGGAGGAACAGAGTCACTCCATCAATCTGGGAGGAGTTTAAACCAGTGGAGGTGGCAGAGTTCATTGGGGTTATCTCAGAGCTGAAGCACACCTATTGTGAGCTGGACCTGACCCTGGCGTGTTTCTTAATGAGATGCACCAGGATCATTGGCCCGGTGTTTGCCAGGTGTTCAGTGGCAGAAGGGGTTGCCTGGTGGCTTTGAAAGAAGCGCTGGTGAGACCCCTCCTGAAGAAACAATCTCTCAATCCTGACTTCCTGGCAAATTACCATCATATCTCGAACTTGCCTTTTTGAGCAAGGTTGTTGAGAAACTTGTGGCACAACATCTCAAGGATCACCTCATGTCCTTTGATATCTATGAGCCATTTCAGTCAGGTTTTCAGGCCAGACATAGCACAGAAACAGCGTTAGTTAGGGTGAATAATGTTCTACTCAAGGATAGAGATAGAAGAGATAAGTCGGTTCTTGTTCTCCTCAATCTCTCATCAGCCTTTGACACTGTGGATCATGTCATACTGCTTGATCAGCTTTGTGAATATTGTGGACTCTCGGTGTTGTCATCAAATGGTTTGAGTCCTATCTCTCTGACAGGTAGTGCAGCGGGTGGTGATCGAATTCTCCTCCTCCCCAGTGCCCCTGTTCTGTGGAGTATCGTAAGGTTCAATCTTGTCGCCAATGCTATTCGCAGTGTACATGCTGCCCTTGGGTGAGATCATCTGGCAATTCAGTGTGGGTTTTGCTGTTTTATGCAGATGATATCCAGCTGTATTTGTAATTTGCACCTGGAACATCAATGCTGTAGATGTGCTTAACATCTGTCTGGCTAAAATCAATGACTGGATGTCCTCCAGCTTGTTGTGACTGAACCGGATAAGACAGAGATGCTGGTAGTTGAGCCAGGCTGTGGGCATGATGGGTTACTACCTAGAGTGGACACAGGTCTTTTCCTAGGTTCTGCTCCGTTGATGACCTCCCTGTGGGTGTGCAATCTTCATAATCCTTGATAGCAGACTGACGCTCAAAGATCAGGTATTGTCAGTGATCAAAAGTGTTTTTACTACTTAGAAATATCGTAACACTCTATACTTCAGGGTCACGGGAGGGACCCTCAGCAGACTGCAGCTGGTGCAGAAGGCAGCAGCCAGTTACTGACAGGCTTGCCCAGGTCCAGTCATGTGGCTCTGGTTCTCGTGCACTGTTCTGGTTGCCAGTCATATGGAGGGTCCTTTTCAAGGTGGGCTTGCTCACCTTTAAGGTCCTGTATGGACTGGGTCCTAGTTACCTGACTGAGCTCCTGACACTTGCAATTGCTGTCCGCTCCCTCTGCTCCTTGTCGAGGGCCTCCTGGATGTTCCCAGGGTTCAGTTAAAAACATCTGGTGATTGCCTTTTGGTGTGGCTAGGTCAAACCTGTGGAAATCGCTTCCACCTGAAGTTCAGGAGGCCGCCTGGCCTTTCAGGAATAATCTCCTCCATTTGACCGCATAAGCTTTGCTAATATTACATTTTAAGACTGTGATCATTTAAATATAACTTTCTTTTGTGTGTGTTTCTGCATCTTAGCCTTTTAAGTTGTGTTTTATGACCTGTACCTTCTTGCTCTTAGACGCCAGAGCCTCAGGAAAGGGTGCCATATAAGCAAAAGTTGCCTTGTCTTGCCTCTCCAGGATGTACCCAGTAACAAGTTTTGGCTTAATGTGGCTTTCTTGGCCAAAAACTGTGAAATAAATAAAGAAAATGTGACCCAAAAGATTGTTTTGTGGAATGACCAAGAAAACAGGTTTTGAAGGGGATTTGATAATGGCACCTTCCATGTTCCTTCAGTGGGGTAAAAAAAACACGAGTATGTTGAAAATGTGGGTTCAAAAGTAAAAATATTGCAAAGTTCTGAGTAAACACTGACAAATGTCAGCATTTAAACAATAATCTACAACAGGGTGTGAGTTATGCTGGGATTTACCCACACCTGAAGTAGGTAAATCTAGCATATCTTCATTCTGGAGTGGATTATTGTGATTATGTCAACGTAAAAGTACTGGATGTAAAAAATATATACATTAAAAAGCTTCAAAAGTGCTTTTTATTGATTTTTAGTCTGATATCCTTCTGTAGATTAAATAGCTATCTGTTGTTACACAGGAAATGTCAAGCACTCATTGTGTCATATTTCTTCTGCTGTCCATAAATTACCAACTGACGCTCCTCCTGAGCTGCACTGAACAGGGTGCTGAACTGTATCTATACTGCTGTTTCTGCATGTTTTAACTTTTACGTTATGTTCACAAAAGCAATTTATTATAAGGTAATAGTGTCCTGACTGATAGAAAGTAAGTGTGGTAATAATATGAGCTCTCTAACATGTTTAATCTGATGTTTGAAATCTGAAGCCGTGACTTTGGTTATACGCAGTAGTGTCAATGATAATGTGCATGTCCAGAGTTATGTCTTCAAACATCTTATTTTACATCTTAGGGCACTACTTTTAATAGTACACTGCCTTTCTATCAGTCAGGACATTATTATGTTGTAGGAAATTCATTTTGTGATATAAAGCTAAACATTTCTACTCATTACAAGGGCAGAGTTTAGATGTTCTTGATTGTGTGGCTTAGCAGGGGAAGAATATGGTGGCTATACTTTTACATTTTGGCTGACACGGAAGGATTTTTTTGGTGAAGAGGCTTCTCTGGCTACTTGATCTTTATCTGTGGGTTATTGTAGTATTTACCCATGGGTAAAGATCCTCAATGAACAATCAGATTATAGGACCCATTGTATAATTAAGCAATAAGGCACAACAGGGTGTGGTATATCATGGGATATCATCATGCCTCGGGTGGTTGGGCACGAGGCCACAGGCTGAGTGTGTCCAGCCACCCAGGAAGTATGATACCCCATGATATTTATTTATTTATTCAATTTTGGTGACTGGGTAAGCCCACTGGGCCCCGGAGGTCCCTTTTTCAGGGGCAACCCAGGATTTACATGGAACAGAAGGTGAAATAGTGAGCATGATTTACATGTATTACAGGCAAGATATGGTAAGGTTCAGCAAAGTGAAGCAGTGAGCATGAATTACATGTTTCAGCAACATACAGTCATGATACATGAAAAGTAAATAGGGAAGCTGCAAAGTTGATAAATAGTACTGGACCAACCTGAGTCAGGAGAGGTCCAGGGAAACCTTAAATCTGAGGGTGGTCTCGGGTCGATGCAATGGCAGGTACTGGCTATCATCATGTGGGCCCTGAGCCTAGTGTGAAACTTTGATAGGGGTGCTTCCTGCACACTGGGAGGAAGTGTGTTCCACAGGGTAGGAGCAGTGTGGGCGAATGATTTGCTGCCTGCCTTTGTTCTTACTCTGGGACTTGTAGGAGAGTTTGTCCTGCAGAGCAGAGGGGCGGGATTGGACTTTAAAGCAATGAGTCCAGAGAGACTAGGGGTGGAGCCGGGCTGATTAACTTGTAGGCATGGCATAGCAAAGGGTACTGAGGCGGGTGTCCAGTGAGGGCCAGTTGAGTAGGGATTGGGTGTCACAGTGGTGATTCCTGGGGTTCACCAGGGAGGCAGAGCATGCCACCTTGTTGTACAGCACTTGGATCCTGTTCTTCTCAGTCTTAACCAGCCCATATACGACTGGGGTGGCATATGTGAGTGTCGGGAGGAGGACGCTGGTGGCGATAGCGACCCTGGCTTCCGGTACCAGGTGGTCTTTTAATCGGTAGAGGGTACCTAGTTTCCATGTATAGCTTTGGTGACTTGGTCCACATGGTTCTTAAGGGTGAGACCCTGGTCTAAGGTGAGGCCAAGGTATTTTAGGGAGGGCACTACTTCATGCAGGTGCCAGCTGCGGAGGTGAGATGTAAGAATTGTTTTCTGTCCTGACTGAGGGATCTGGGACCAAACAACATGACCTTGGTTTTGTTCATGTTGAAGACCATTCTGTTCTCAATGAGCCAGTTCTCAAGGGATTGTAGGTCATCTTGGAGTAAAGGACTGAGGTCTGCCAGGTTGGCAATGGATTGATAGGCGACAGCGTCATCCTCATACTGGACGACAGCACTCACACCACAGTGGTCACTTAGATCCTTAGTGAACAGGGAGAAGGGGAGGGCCAGTATCAATCCTGAGGCACTCCCTCTTTTAGTGGAAGTGAGTCAGATGTGGCATCCTTCCATTTTACCTGCTGTGTACGACTGGTTAGGCAGCTTTCAAACCACCTTAGAGCATGGCAGTCAAGGCTTATGTTGCCCAGCTTGGTTAGAAGCAGGTTGTGACTGACCAGGTCGAAGGCCTTGGAAAGGTCTATGAAGACCACTCCAGTAGGGGACCCCTTGTTCAGGTCTTGGAGTACTTCCATTGAAAATTTAGTCAGGACAGTATCAGTCCCGTGCCTGGTCCTGAAGCCATGCTGGGAGTGTGCAGAAGTTGGTGGACCTCCAAGTAGTCTCAGAGTTGTCCATAGATCAACCTTTCCTGGAGTTTCAGTAAGATGCAGAGGAGGAAATTGGCCTATAATTGCCAATGGACTCCTGGTGGCCTCCCTTGTGGATGGGGACCACATGGGCCTGCTTCCACTGTTCAGGGACTATGCCTCCATCAAGAAGTGGTTGATGAGCCAAGACAGGGGGTCTGGCCAGGGCAGTGGCACCATCCTTCAGCAGTCTGGGGTGAATCCCGTCTGGACCCTCGAAGCCCGAGGTTTTAGAGGTCTTAAGTAGTGGGAGAACCTCTTTGGCTTGACCAGCCTAAGGTGAAAGGATAGGCGTCTCAGGTTAGGAGTGCCTGCGATTGGAGTCAGTGTTGGGGGTGGTAGACCAACCTTGATGCATCAAGGTTGGTGAAGTGGTGGTTGAGTGAAGTGGCAGTTTGGAGCTCATCTTTTAACAGTTGCCCACTGACTTGATGGGACCAGGTTAGGACCTGCCTTCCCTTTTAATAGCTCATTAATGTGAGCCCAGAAAAGTCTAGGGTCTCCTAGATTTTTTCTGGAGACACGTGACATACTCCTTTTGGTGGTTTTATAGCCAGTTTACACTTATTCCTGAGGGTTTTGTAATTCACGAGGTTGGCAGGTAGGGAGGAGTGCTTAAACTTTTTCCAAGCCTTGTTGCAGTTAGTCATCAGGGACTTTAGTGGAGGGTTATCCATTTGTAGCAGCTGCCCTTGTACGGAGCTTTTCATAGGTGCCAAGAGGTTAGCTGCCGTGATGACTGATCTCTGGAAGAAGGTAACTGCCTTGTCCAGATTGGGAAGGAGTTTGACTGGACTCAATCTAGTCTGCTGAGGTGGTCGGTGAATAATTCAGGTGAGAAGTGGGTGTAATCCCATGCAGACAGAATTCGCGATGGATGCCTTGGCGCCTTATTCTTCCAGATGCAGAATATGGGGAGTGGTCACTCAGGGCATCAGCCAAAGTACCAGCAGTCAGTATGTTGCAAGGGTTGGTCACCAAAGCCCAGTCAAGGGTGGAGTGATTCCCAGTTTTGTGGTTCAGTCTCATGGAGTACGGAGATGACCTGAATGAGGTTTGCTTATATACCACACCCTGGAGTGACTTATTGCTATTATGAACTGAGTTTCAAGTTTTATAAATAAAAAATTAAAGAAACAGGTTTTAAAATGTTTTATGAATGAGTTTTTAGGTGGTGTAGGAGTACATTTGAAAAAATAGTTCTCAGACAGTAGAAACAAGGAGGATGGTGGCGCTGGAACTTTTTGAAGCCGTGATGTTGTAGCTCGATATCATCATGGCTTCAAAGAGCTCTGGGCCAATCAGATCCCTCTATTTATGATCCTCAGTTCATAATTGTCCATAATTTTGTTTTTCAATATAGACTTCAAATGTTCAACATTGCCTTTTATTACACCACCTTATGAACATTTATTTATTTATTGAATTTTGTTGACTGGGATGGCTTGCTGAGACTAGTGTCTCTTTTTCAGGAAGTGACCTGAAGTTAATTACAGACAATACAGTCAATATCATATTGGAAGTAACAAATACACTTGTGCAGACAGTTTTGTGTAGTAGTAGAGACAGTACATGACTAGGTGTTATTGAGAGTGATTACATGTATCTAAATTACCTACTATGACGTAAAACTGGGCTGGCAGTATAACCCTAGAGGGTAGAGGAATGAGGTGTGAATGAGCTTGGTACATCCAGCAGACCAGACCTGAGTTTGATTCTCACAACACTTGCATACTGTGTGACTCTGAGCAAGTCACTTAACAGCAGTGCTCCTTACCCAGTTACCAAAGACTAAAAAAAAAAAAACCATACAGTACATCTAAATGGTGTTCAAATTATATCACACTATCAGGGTAGCAGTAGAATAAACTCAGGCTGCTTTTACCAAGCAGCGTCTGCAAATTACAGTCAACATGCACAGGTGCACTGATTTTTAGAGAAGAGGAGTACTTTCAGTTAGTGTTTGAATGTGAAGTGAGGTGAGGCTCTTCTGCAGGAATGAAGGAGCTTGTTCCAGAGCTGTGTTGCTGAATATGGGAGCGATCTTTGACCAGCTGTCATAAGTGCTCTGGGTACTTCTAGATGGAGCTGTGAGGAGGAGTAGAGGTTCTCCTATTTTGTCTATGCATCACTATGCCCTGGAGGTGGGGTAGGTTGTTGCTAGGATTTTGTAGATGAGGCAGAGTAAGGGGTGATTAAGTCTGTCTTCAAGGGAGGGCCAGTTTAGGGATGCAAGGATGGTACAGTGGTGTTCTAAAACCTGCCTACCTTGTGGTAGAGTGCATTGAGCTTGGTGAGTTCAGTCTCCCGCAGTGATGATAGGATGGGAACTCTGTAAAGGAGCATGAGGAGCAAGATAGAGTTTGCTACTCGTGACAGGCTGCATTTGTGAAGCAGGCTCTGAGTCTGTATAGGAGGCTGATCTTTTGGGGTAATAGTTTGGTGGTATGGTCAGTTGAGATTTGAGAGTGAGTTCTTGGTTCAGTAACATTCCTTATTATTTTATTTTGTCAACAACCTCTATCCTGGTCCCTTTAGCATTGGTAATATTTGAGGCGCAGTTCTATTTGTGCCTAGTTTTCTGGACTTAAAGAACATTGCCTTGGTTTTCTTGATGTTTGGGATTAGGTGATAAGTTGTGAGCCATTTTTCCAGTGAGGCAAAGTTCTCATTTAGCCCCATCTCAATTTCTGTTATGTCGTGTTAGATGGTAGTTCATTGATGTAAAGAAAAAGAGTAGTGGCCGAGTATGGAACCCTGAGGGACTCCATCAGTGATTACATGGCAGGAGGAGAGATAGGAATTCCATTTGACAGCCTGATTGTGACCTACTAAGTAGCTTCTAAGCCATGTTGATGAAAGGTGGTCTAAGCCAAAACTCCCTAGTTTAGCTAGTAGGAGTTAAGGATTCCCAGGTTGAAGGACTTGGTTAGATTGATGAAGATGGCTCCTGTGGCTTGTCCATCATCCGTGACTCTGAGGATGTCAGTGGTAAGTTGTAACAAGGCTGTGTCAGTACTGTAATATTTATTGAAACCATAATGGTCAGCAGTGAGCATCTTGTTTGTCTCAATGTGGGCTGTCAGCTGATTGCATATTAGCCTTTCATTAACTTTGGCCAGGGCGCTAAGGATTGATATTGCGTGATTGTTCTTGATCACATCAGTGGCTCCCTCTGGGACAATATGAACAATTTTCCATTTCCGTAGAGACATCCCTATGGAGCAGCGACATATAAATAGCTTGGTCAATGGAGTAGAAGTACTGGGGCTGCTGCTTGAGGAGCCTGGGTTTCAAACAATCATGTCCAGCAGATTTGTCAGATTTGATTTTAAGCAGGTGTTTCAGCACTTCCTTTCTAGTAAGTAATTTGAAGTGTAAGGTGGGGAGGTTGATGGTGGCAGGGGACAGGGGATTAGTAGGGGAACTTTAAAGCCATCTACAGTAGATCTGTAAAAATGTGTTAAAGGCTTCTGCAATGAGTTGGGGATCCCTAATGGGCATGTTGTTGTACTGCATCTCATGACCAGTAGCAGCTTCTCTCCTTTTAGGAGCTGGTTGACTTGGGCCCAGAAGCATTTCAGGTTTTGCGGTTACTTGTCTGTAGATCTTTTATGTAGCTAGCTCTGGCTTTGTAGCATGGACTTGTATAGGTTTTATAGTCACCAGTGTTCCTGCCAGTCCTGTAGTGTGCTTGTGGTTTTATATGTACAGTACTTCAAGCCCTGTCCGCATCTTCATCAGGCTGCGGTGGGAAGGGTGAGCCATAGAAACAGCTGCCTTTGTATCTCCTTTGGATAAAAGGTGCATGTTTATTAATTGCCAATGTAAGATTATTAATTAAGAAGTCCAGGGCATGGTTGACATCCACCTTGGTTTCCAAATAATCACAGTTTACTTTGGAGAGGTTTGGACAGGTTTCATTTACAAAATGCTGTCCAAAATGTCATTCTGCTGCAGAATTGTGAAAAGTTGTTTTGGGAGGATTTGAAAATGACACATTCCATGTTCATAACATTGGGTACAAAATAGCTACATTGAAAATGTGGGGTCACAGTCTGGTAAAATAGCAAAGCTGGGAATAAACATTAAAAAATTTTAATATTTCCTCATAACTTTGTCATTTTGAGATTTTGACCACATTTTCAACATAGTCTTATTATGAACCCATCTTATGATCAAGACAAGTGGAATTTTGAAAATCCCATCAGGAAGGTGATTTTGTAGAGTGATTGCTGACATGTGTTCAGAGGGAATTTGAAACATTTTCTCAATTGTTTTAACCAGGAGAGACACAATAAGCTGAAAGTTTGCTTAAGGTGCGATCTGGGAGCACAGGGAAGTTAAGTGACTTGCTCAGGGTCACACAGTATGCAAGTGGGGCTGTAAGATTCAAACCCAGGTCTCCAGGTTTCCAGCTCAGAGCCTTAAACCACTGCGCTATACTGCCTCCCTAAATTATACATTATACCTCCCTTGTTCATGAGGTGGGAAAACATATCCAGTCTTACAGTTCTTTTGCAAGGCTTTAATTTCATGCATTTTACTGAATTTACCCAGTCAAACAGCTCATTCTAGGTACTGCACTGTTAGAGAGGAGAGTTATTTTAAAGTACCGAGAGTAGAGTTATTTTAAAGCACTGCATGTAAATTAGGCTTCCTGTTATTCCAGCTCCTCCTGCTTCTCTCTCCACAGCTACTTAAACCCCATCTTTTCTTTCACAGTCGAGGGTCACGGGGGCGTTGAATCAGAAGCCCTCCCCAGCCAGCAAGCAAGCTTCAGGGCGTACCCCCAATGGCCCGTCGTAGAAGACCCATAAGGTACAACTAGCCAATGCATTCGGAGCCTGTGTTTGGGCCCTGCCACCCCACCACCGCTCTTGGTGAGCTCCTCATTTATACACTCAGACACGTGAGCTCAGAACCTATCAGCTCACTCTCCCATTTGCAGCTTATCAGCTGCTACCACTAGTGGCGCTTTACGCTACAAAACATTTGTCAGTCTCTACCAATTATGCTACCTTTTCTACCACTGCTACTTCTCTCTTTTGCCCTCTGGCATCCCTTCCCCAGCGATCCTCCCAAAAGGAACCTCCCTGCCTCGACCCCTGCTTCATCCCCAGCCCATCTATACATACCCTCTCCAGCTGCAAAACTGCCCTAAAGCACACAATTGGCCCATTACGCCACCATCCTGCCCCTCTTTTAATCTGGGTCATGACATTCTCCGTACCCAAGTCCTCAGCTGCCCGCCGCCAGCAGCCTCAGATCCTACCCCTACCACCAGGCACAAATACCTCTGGCACAGATGCAAACAGTTTCTCACTACTACTCCTCCTCCTGGCTGGTGATATTGGGGCCAACCCTGGACCCACCACTCAAGCGCTCACTCCCTGTTTTGATTCCCAAAGTGTCTCTGGCCCTGCACTCAACATCTGCAGCTTACTAATCAAAATAACTATGCTGCAGCCAATCGCCCTATCCCATCGCCCTGATATCCTGATCATATCTGAAACCTGGTTAAAGCCGCATCACACAGATGCTGAAGTATCCATCCTGGCTACTCAATTATCGGACATGATTGTCCAGGGAATAAGAGAGGCGGTGGAACAGCCATGTACATCTCCTCTATGCTGCAGTTCACTTTAATTCAAATTCCCTCACTCCCAGCCCACATCGACTCTCTCCTAATCAAAGTCTCACTCCCGTGCTCCATCCTGTGTATGTTGCAGGGACCTACTCCCCCCAGCACACCCTGACATCCTAGCACACCTGGACACATTAAAGTCATTAACCATGGAGGTGAGCTTCATGCCATCTGCGATTTTAACCACAACTGGCTAGCCACAGATAAGGCCCACCTCAAGACAAAGATCGAAGCTCTAAATCTCACTCAACTAATTGAACACCCCACCCATCTAAACCACAAGATGCAAACTACTCTCTCCTCTCCTCCCACCCCACAGGATCCCGAGCGGGCCTGCTCCCAGACTCCTAAGTGACCACCACATGATCTTCATGGTCAGAAAGGTGTTTAGGCCCTCCACTCCCTCCCAAGACACTCAGGACAAGGACATACAATTCCCTGGACCTAGCATTGCTCATGCGACCCTAGGCCAAGAAGACTGGTCTTTCATCTCAGCAGCCTCATTTATTGATGCCACCTTGAAACTTTCAAGGCCAAATTTCTAAATGTCTGGGACTACCACACCCCCGGGTACAAAAGGGTCAGAGGTGCCCACCTTCCCTGGATCACCGCTGATATCATCAGCCAGTGCCACTCCAAAGACCACATGGAAAGTCCACAAGAAACTGGGCACCCAGGCAACTTTCCAAAACTACAGAACCCTCCATAACTCCTGTATCAAGCTCATTCGCAAGTCAAAAAGAACTATTTCTTATCGGCTCTCAGCACAAACCTACACCACCTGACAAACTTTTGGAAATCATTCAAATCCTCTTCTCCCCCACCACCCACCCGCCACCACTGACACTGTCACAACAGGGCACTGCCATCACTGATCTCAGCGAGGTTGCCACTGCTTTCAATATCTACTTCTCCAGCTGCGCTGACTCGCTCCCTATCCTCCCTCCAGCATCCACCCACCCCCCCCCACAAAGAGCACTCCACTGCCCATATAGTTTCTCTTTTGCCCTGTAGCTGGATGAAGTACTCAACTCCCTCCATTCCCTGAACCCCTAACAAAGGAAAATGCCCCACGTCCTAGATGCCATGATGCTATTTCTGTCAGCCCCAGCCATAGCCACCCAGCTAGCCGCTTCTATTCAACCTCTCCTTCTCACTAGGCAAATTACCATCCGCATAAAAAACAAGCTACCGCTTACCCCTCCCTAAAGGTGGTGACCCTCCTCCCAGGTAACTATTGCCTCATCTCCCTACTCCCGATCTTGGCAAAATGAAGGACGTCTTGTCCTCGCCCAACTCTCTCCTATCTGACACCTCCTCCTTCTTCACCCCATACCAATCCGGTTTTCACAAGTCTCACTCAACTACCGCCTCCTGCTAAGACTCACTGAAGACATACTTACCGGCATGGACAAAGGCTACATCACCTCTGCCATCTTCATAGACTTAGCCAAGGCATTCGACACCATCTCCCATACACTGCTCCTGTCTAAACTAAAAGTAGCCCGTCTCACCAGTCCAGCCTCCACCTGGTTCCATGACTACCTGGTGGGTAGGTACCAGGCTGTAAAAGTCGGATCACACATCTCAACCCCCACCAGTTACCACTGGTGTCCCCAAGGTTCAGTCTTGGGCCCATGCTCTTCTCCATATTTTAAATGACCTCCCATCAGCCTGTCGCTACTCATCCATCCAAATGTATCGCGGACGATACAGTGCTGTATGCCATGGGCCTCTCCACAAGTGAGGTGGCAAATGTGTTACAGGAGGATTTCAATGCCATCCAGGACTGGTTCTGGTCAAACCAACTATTCCTAAACCCAAAGAAAACCATGTCACTAACTTTGGCTCACAGCAAAGACTCTCCCGTCAAGCTCCATGCCCCCTTTCCAAACCCTAGACAGGACCCCTTGGAAGTTTGCACCACTTTCAAATACCTAGGTGTCTGGCTAGATCAGCACCTTGATTTTGCCACCACATTGACTCCTTACACAGAAACTACTCTCTAAACTCGAGCCCTATGTGGAACAAAAGCTGTCTCCCCATCCTGCCAGGAAAGCAGTTGTTCAAAGGATGATACTCCTATACTCTCACCATGGCGACATAGTCTGTACTACTGCTCCCTCCTCCGCCTTGCTGCCAGCTCTTGACTTCCTTTATCACTCCTTCTGTCGCTTTCATCCTGGACTGCACACAGACAACCCACCACTGCACCTTATACGACTCCTTAGCCCTGCCGTCCCTCCAAGACTGCAGACAAACCCATTGTGCCAGGTCCACAGCCAAATTCTGGTCCCAGACCCTTCCCCCTACCTGGTTTCTGTCTCTCCCACAACCTCCCCTGCCTACTCCCTCAGAAGTATGGACCCCAGGCTCCTCCACGTCCCTTTCATGCGTACATCCAAAGGCTAGGCAGCCTTAGATTTCATATCCCACAGCTATGGAACACCTTGCCAGTCGATATAAGACACTCACCCAACCCTCGCCTCCTCAACCGCTCTCGGCACCCACTTCACCTCAAGCTGCTCATGCTTTAGCTGGTGTCCACTATGTACTAGACTAGCGTTGTTGTGATTCTCTGTAACACTTCACCTCAAGCTGCTCACGCTCTAGCTAGTGTACACATAAACTATTGTTGTTGTGATTCTCTGTAACACTATCCCGTATGTTCCCCCCTCCTATGTTCCTGTATCTATCTGCCAATTGTCTGTATGGCAGGTGGACCCCTCACTGTGCTGTTAATCTACATGTACCTGTATTTGAACTATTGTTTTGGGACCTGTCCCCAGGTTGCATCTGGAATCGAGCAATCCCTGCTCAGTATGCCTTCCTGATTAAACTCATAAATAAATAAATAAAGGGTGATATTAAAATTTGGGGACAAAATCTAGAAAATAACAAAGTTATGAGGAAACATTGATGAATTTCACCTGACTTCTTGGGTAGAGGTAAATTGTGGATATGGAAGCTAAGGGAATAGGGACCACCGGCATCTCCAAATCTTGTGAAAAGCAGTGTTTGTGGTCTGAAGGACTGCCCAGGGACTGTCATACTAGGACATTTAGAACTCATGGCTGCACTGTTCTCCCCGTGGAAAGCCAACTGACCCACACAATCAGATATTACAGGAGATGGGCAGGAGTTCCTCTGGACTGAAAAGAAAAAGATATGAAGGAATGCTTATGCATGCAAATTGAATAGGTTGATGCAAATACTGTGCCAGCCATTAAAATATGTTTTCAGAACATAAAAATACTGTAGACTTTGGCATGCCACATCAAATCACTTCTAAACTGTATTTTGCTTCCAGCAAAAGCATGCTTTACCAGGGGCCAAGAGTCCTGACGTATGTTAATAATTAGAAAAAAAATGTTTTGATTAAGCACACAGTATTCCCCAGTTATTTATTACTGAACTTAAAAATGTTGTCACACACTCTCAACACTCACAATCTTTTCCTTTTTGGCCTCTTATGCTTATTGGTGACTGGCAACTTTAATTCACCAGTTTAGCTGACTTGTATTAGTTGCGTGGTTAGTGAATAGCAAGCTCTTAACTACCTGCTGGCTTTCAGCAGGCTGACAAAGCACAGATTTCAGGCTGGCTAATTGGTTAGTCACATATGACTAGCTGTCTAGTTGTGATAGGGTCTGGTACACTGCTGCCTGCCTTCACCCCATATGTACACTCAGTTTCCAGCTGCTGCTCTTCATCCTTCTCTTTTCTAGCCTCTTCTTCCTTATTTGCTGCTCTCTCTCTCATCCACTCTTAATCTTCTTTTTCTTTCCAGTCCTTTACAGATGTTGCTCTAGTGCAATCTTGACTTCCTCCCAGGTATCAGCAGACAGACAAATGTTAGGAGCCTGTTCTAATGGGAAAGAGGCTGTTGCCTCCATAATGGGTACCCGATTCTTCCTTGGATGAATTATACAATTGCATGTATTATACTAAAGTACATATACTGTACTTCCATGATATAAAACAATGCAAGGATAAATGATAATCAGCTAATTTTATTACAACTATATAATCTTTGCTCATGGAATTCTGAATTGCAGATTTGGGAAAAGCACTGAACATATGCTAAGTTTTAGCATTTATTTACAGCATTTTCTTCTCTGTGTAGAAATCACTGCTGCTTCTAGATTTTTAATAGAATTCATGTCTGCTGTTCTTAATTACGGAGGGCATGTGTATAGAAACAGAGGTCTCGATGCTCAGTCGTGAGGACTACAGTGATATCACTATGGCACAATTTACTACCAGTCCTTTGCTGCAAATCCACAATGTGTGCTCAGAGGAGCCAGACAGCCCTTCCCCAACCAATTTACAGCACTGGTGCACAGAGGGAGCAGCATTCACATATATCTATTTATTCACTTTTTATTGACTAGGAAAGGAGGCCTAGGCAATTCTTCCAATTTCAGCCACATCCCAGGGTGGGGAAATACAGATGCAAACTAGCATTCCAAATCAGGTAAAGCTGTTGGTGGTATTTTTTTTTTTTTTGTTGAATGGGGACATGGAGCCAGAACACCATATATAAATGGTATGATGTGCCATTCATATAGTGGAGAAGCTGCTTAGTCCCTCCCTGGAGCAACCAAATCAGATGCTGGCTGGACCTTCATAGACACTGGAGTAGGGAGAAGCCTTCTCCCCAACTCTTGAGCTGCTGCTGCTGCCTTCTTCACTTGGGGATCCATAATACCGTCAGACTGGCTCTATGACAAGACAGTGCATTCAGAAACAGAGCGGTCAATAACTGTGCCGCTTGATCAGTCCAAAACCATGCAGTGCAAAACCACACTAGATTAGATATGCTAACTCTGAAACCACGCGGCACTGTTATGACCATGTGGTTTTGACTGCATGTATTTGCTACTACTGGTTTTGACCGGACACCTGTCAGACCCTCCAAGTGGAAAATAGCTCAAATTATCCTCATTCATAAAGGGACCTGGCAACAGAACCAGCCAATTATTATCTGATCGCCTTACTAACGGTGGTATCTAAAATATTTGAAAACTGGTTAATAAACAACTGATGGATTATCTGGAAGGCTATGAGCTACTGTCCAAATTTCAATCAGGTTTCATAGGGGCTTTTCCATGGACACCATGCTCACTGACCTGGTCGACATAATTGCCTCATCTATGGAGGAGGGCCAGGCGGTGGGCACGGTGTTCGCAGACCTATCAAAAGTTTTCGATACAGTGGATCACAACATTTTGCATGAAAGGTTATTAAATATAGATATATCTGATGAAGCTGTGAATTGGTTTGGGTCATACCTTAGTGGGAGAAGGCAGTTTGTTTCTATAGGCAATGACAATTCTGATTTGAGACAGGTAGTGGGGGTCCTTCAGGGCTCAATTTTGGGCCCTACCTTATTTTCAAGATACATAAATCAAGCATTATATGTTATTACCAACACAAAAACTTGACTGTATGCAGATTATACAGTTTTTTTTTTTGTTTGTTTTTTTTATTTTAGCTTTTGTTGACCGGGTAAGTGCACTAGACAAATCCTGCCTATTTTCAGGCACGACCGGGAGGGGATACAGATGAATGCCAACTGACCTTGAACCAGATTAAGCTGTTGGTGGTATATTTAGTGAACAGTTATAGTAGCTGTGGACCATCCAGGACCTCATGGCCCAAAAACTACAAAATGATTTTAATAACTTATGTGGCTGGTTTGATGATGCCAGACTACTTCTAAACAGCAAAAAATCAAAAGTTATGCTGTTTACAAAGAAAGCCCCAAACAACTAAATCTACATCCAAAACTGGTTATTAAAATCCAAGAGATGAGCTGGAACAGGTCAATGAATACAAATATCTGGGTAGAAACATAGACTTTGACAGCAGATAAGGACAGCTTGGCCCACCTAGTCTGCCCATTTCCTACCTACAGGATAAGCTGCAGATCCTAGTTAACCAACAGCCTATTTCTTCCTACCCCCACAAAACTGCCTTATGTCTGTCCCATGCATTCTTGAATTCTCTCACAGTTTTAGACCCCACAACCTCCTCAGGAAGGCTGTTCCATGTGTCCACCACCCTCTCTGTGAAAAATACTTCCTCACATTGACCCTGAACCATCCCCCACATCTTCAAATTGTGTCCCTTGTTCTTGCATCTCCTTTTCTGAAAGATGCTACCCTCTTGGACTTTGTGATTCCACTGAGGTACTTAAAGTTTCTATCATGTCCCCCCTCCTCCTTTCCTCAAGGGTATACATATTAAGCTCCTTTGTCTCTCCTCGTATGGCTTCTCTGCAGACCCTGCACCATTTTAGGTTGCCCTCCTCTGGACTTTCTCTATCCTGTCTATGTCCTTGCAGAGCTGGGGTCTCCAGAACTGGATGCAGTACTCAGATGGGGTCTCACCAACTGTCTGTACAGAGGGATAACAACTTCCTGTTTTCTGCTGGTGATGCCTCTCCCTATACATCCCTGTATACTCCCAGCCCTCCCTACTGCCTTCTCACATTGCTTGCTAACCTTAAGGTCATCTGATATGATTACCCCCAGGTCCCTTTCCATTTTGTTGTTGTTACTAACCCCCATTGTGTGATCTTCCCAGGTTTTTGTTTTCCAGGTGCATTATTTTGTACTTCTTTGCATTGAATCCAAGCTGCCATACTTCTGACCTTTCCTCCAACCTTGCCAAGTCCCTTCTCATCTTTCCACACCTCCTTGTGTATCAACCCTGTTGCAGATCTTTGTGTCATCTGCAAAGAGGCATACTTTTCCTTTCAACCTGCAATGTCACTTATAAAGGCATTAAAAGGACTGGACTCAGTACTGAACCCTCGCGGTGCCCACTAGTAACGCCTCTTTCTTCAGAGTGGACTCCATTTACAATTACCTTCTGTGTCCTGTTATCCAGCCAATGTTTTACCCAGGCTACCACCCTGGGACCCACTCCCAGGCTGGTTGATTTGGCTATTAATCTTTTGTGTTGGACTGTGTCAAATGCCTTGCTAAAGTCCAGGTAGGCCATGTCCACAGCCCTTCCCTGGTCTACTGCTTTGGTCACCCAGTCCAAGAAATCAATTAGATTCATCTGACATGACCTTCCGCTGTGAACCCATGCTGCCTTGGATCCTGTGACCCACTGGCCTCTAGGTACTAAACAATTCTTTCCTTCGGAGTGATGATTCCATCACTTTCCTACCACAGAGTTCAAACTGACAGGTCTATAGTTTCCTGCCTCTGTCTTGGTCCCACTTTGTGAAGGGGAATCACATCCGCCTTCCTCCAGCCCTCAGGTATCACACCATCCTCCCATGATTTGTTAAAAAGGTAGTCAGTGGTTTCACTAGTTCTCCTCTTTATTCTTATTGCTTTGTCCACCTTCAGTTTTAGGAGTTCTTTCAGAACCCATTCTTCTGTGAAAGGACTGGGATCAACCCCTATCTAGAGTGCTTCTGTTAATTGGATTAGGCACCTCCCCTCCTTCTCTTTTGTGCATACTGAGCAGAAATATTCATTCAGTATCCCTGCTTTTCCACTGTCCCTCTCGGCCCACCACTGTCCATTCTGTTCAGCATCACTATCCCTCCCTTTGTCTTTCTCTCTCCCTGATATACCTATAAAAGGTTTTATCAGCCTTCTTAACCGAGTTGGCTATCTGTTCCTCAGTTTGAGCCTTTGCTATTCTGACTTCCTCCTGCTTCCTTCTGCCTTAACTGGTACAGCTCTCTGTCCTGCTCCTTCTGTGTTTCCTTATACTTCCTGAAAGCTATCTTTTCTCCTGACCTTCCCTGCTACCTCTTTTGAGAACCATAGTGTTTTTTTCTTTCATTTTGATTTGTTTATTTGCTTCACAAAGGCTTGTTGCCTCTGTGATGGCAGTTTTGATGTTTCCTCATTGTTGCTCCACCCTCCTTCTAGCCTGTTTGCTAGTGCTTTTCTAAGGCACTCTCCCATTTTGCCAAAGTCAGCCCTCCTCAAGTCCAGTACCCTCACTTTTGTATGGCTTGACTCTGTAGCTGAGTTTATCGTGAACCACACTGTTTGGTGGTCACTTGTTCCCAGATGGCTACCCACTTCTAAATCTGAGATCCTCTCACTGTCTCCATTTGAGAGTATGAGGTCTAAGATTGCTCCCTCATGAGTTGGTTCCAAAACTATCTGTCTGAGGCATGCCACCTGTAGGGCATCGAGAATGGCCCTGCTCTTGGATGTGGCTGCAGCAAATGTTCTCCAGTTTACATCTGACATATTCAGGTCTCCCATCAACAGTATCTCCCTTTCTCTGCCATCCTAAGAATGCCTTCTGTCATATCCTTGTCCATTCCTCCCCTGACATGGGGGTCTGTATACAACCCTATGCGATTGTGGTGCCATTTCCAGTCTCTAAGGTGACCCACAGTGCCTCCTCTCCTCCCTGTTTACTCTTCTGTTCAGTTGCTTTTATCCTTCTCTTACATAGAGAGCTACTCATCCCCTCTTCTCCCTCCCTGTCGCTCCTGTAGGTTGTGTAACCTGGTATGTTAACATCCCAGTCATGGTTCTCTGTGTACCATGTTTCTGTGACTGCTATGATATCCAGGCATCCCTCTTCCATCAAGGTAGGTCAGCATTTAAATTTGAAATTCACATCTCTAAAATGATTACAAATATAAATAAAAGAGCATGCTTTTAGAAGAACCAGTCACTGTACCAATTTAAATATGTGGAAAAGTATAGCTAACCAGTTACTTATACCAGTAATAGAATGATAAATAAAATTCAGATAAAAGAGTAGATGTGCTGTATAACCAGATGGCTCATTTCATACTAAGATGTGACTACAAAACATACCATTGCAGTATGTATGATTCCTTAAACTAGTTACCACTGGAACAAAAAGACAACTAACCTGGGCCAATCTAATGTATAAGAGTTGAACTGGACCACAAACCACTGTACTTAAGTGAAAAATAATAAATGTTGATCATAACAATAACCTCAGAAACAACTACCAAAGGAAGCATAGAATACCAAAGATCAGTAACAAATATGGGAGATGACCTTCCATAGAAACGCATTAACAGCATGGGCCAAGACTAGTGAACAAACCAACTCAGCCAAGACTATGAAAAATGTTTCCACCCAGTAAGAAAAATATTTCTTGTAAATGCATGTGTAATGGTTTATGGATGGTAATTTCCACTGAATGTAGAGTAGATGCAGGAATTGTACTGTTGATTGCAGGCTGTTAAACAAGGTACTTGTTCTGGTATGTTATTGTTGATAGTCTTGAACATGAGTGGTTGTTTTTTATTTTTTGTATTGGTTGTATAAAGTGATTTTAAAATACTGAAACAGGACCACCTTGCAAATGGGATTTTGATCCTAATGGTGTGAATTTGTAACATCTCTTGTACTCCTGCATAAAATAAAGATTTTTACTACTACTAGTACTACTAGACTGACAGTCTGCCCCCCACTGAAGAGTAGGTAAGTTCCCTCAGTGGCATGGCCAACATTCCCTCATCAATAAAACAGGTTCATGTAACACCCTCAAGGACTCATCTAGAAACAAACTATCACAATTTAGTGTGCCTTTCCTCGTCAAAACATGTAAATAAATAACTCTGCTTCTTTTACAACAGCTTAAATGTTTGGTCCTGTGAGCCTTCCTCTAAGTATTCAGTTATGTAGAAGAAAAAATAACAACTATGGTGCAAGTGATACCTTTTGTTGGGTTACCACAATTTTGTTAGTCCAATAAAGGTATTACGTACTAACTACAGTTGTTTTTTCCTTCTGTATCATTGACTAGACTAATATGGCTACCACATTTCTTTGTAAATTTTCAGTTACAGACAGCAGAATGCACCAGACTGCCATGACCAGAGAAGAAGGAAAGGAAAGAATAAACAGCCTCCTAGCATGTTGGCTTGCACCAGGGGCACATCAGGAACAGTGGGTGGGGGCTAGTGGTTACTCAGTAGCAATGCATTTTAGTGGGTACTCAACAGCTAGTAACTTTACTGTGCCATTTGAAAAGCCTGCAAAATGGAGGCATATTGACCAGCATCATTACCATTACAAGAAAGATAACCAACCTAAGTGCAGTGGTCATAAAGTCTCACAGAAACTTCAATAACCTTTATAATCAGTCAGGCGTACATGCAGATAGTGTGACAAATACATAGCATCATTCATATCTTACAGGGATAGCCATCACCACTCTCAAAATAACATCTGCTGGCACGAGACAGCAAACCCGATACCAGAAATGCGCATTAAGATGAATGTAGCTTTGGACAACAGTATCAGGCCATGGCGCGCCATACCCTATGATATCATTGAAAGTGGCGGTGGCTACTACTACACTGAGCTATTACCCTCTGGCGTCTCAGCTGCTATAGTGCTTGAGTATAAATTCTTTACCAGACTCGTAACCCTCCCAATTGCCAGTATTTTACAAGCATACAAGAGACAATCACTTCAACTTATATAGAGTCTCCTTCTAGTACTTACAGTAGTCCTTCATAGTAGGCTGATTTGCATATGGAAAGAGTTAACCAACCCTGTGCTGAAGAAGCAGAGTCTACCCTGCAGGAACAACAAACACAATGAATGCTGGTTTTCTTCTACTTATTCCCACTATACCCACACACACACACACACACACACACACACACACACACACACACACACTTAAGGCCCTGACTGGCGAGCTGGTACTACTGCTTCATTTATTAATGTTGTGTAACTAGTTTATTCAGCTACTATAAATTGCTAGAATATGTTTTTACATTTCAATTACTCTTCCAGGTCATAATAAATTATTTCCAGGCACCATGTCTGCTGTGTGTGATTGTGTTTTTAAAGGATTTTCTGATTTTCTGTAAAATAGGGTGTCACTAGAGGAGGCTGCAGCTCCTCCAAATGGAACCATTTATGAGCAGCCCTGAATCTGAGCTGTGTGATGTATAAAAAAAAAAAAACAGGGTGGGGATTTTGTTGGGGAGTGGTAGCATTATAGATGTGTGATTTGTAGCTTTACCTTGGTTAGAATAAAAGAAATGAGCAATAAATATTACTTTTGGGACAGAGGTCCTATTCTTTCAAACCAGTTTCCAGTTAAAACTCAGTGCAAGCCTGTGCTGATTGATAATGCTACCATCCCACCCCCCACAAAAAGCTGCCTGCGGGACTTATTTTTTCTTTTACTGTTTTATCTTTTGTGGTTGCTTGCATGCATGTGCAAGAAACACATTGAGTCAACTTCCTTTACAAGCGGGTTGTGGAGGCATGACAGTGTTGCCCCAAAAGGCAGCGGTCCACTCTGGGGCTTGTCTGTGCCACAGCAATTAGAGGAGCATGCTGTCAATGATTGCCGTTAATGAGCATGCCACATGCTCAAAGCATTTGACCGCTGAAGTCAGGGAGCATCCGTCACTACACAATCAGCTGTTTTGCTGTGGGGCGGTCCCTGACTGCAGCAGCCAATTACAGCAGCATTGTGTGGTGTCCTCTTTCAATAAAATGGTGGCGGCTTCTCTGTCAGCCTCTCACAGTCCCCATGAAGCTGGCGGAAAACCACCACCGCCTCTCCCAGTTTTAAAGCCGGTCGAGGGTGCCTAATCGCCCCTCCCCAGTTAATTTACCAACAGGGTAGCCCAATCCCCATCGGCATGATGCACCCCCTCATTTGTTGAGTGCCGAGGGGGTGCCCAATCCCCTTGGCTAATGCAACCCCCAAGCACACTGTATCACTGAAGGGGGTGCCCAATCCCGTTGGCTCCAGCCCCAAAGCGAAACAACCAGGTGTGCCAGCATGCTGGGAGCCCACCCCAGTGGGTAAAAAGCATACCACATTGCTGTTTTATCTTTTAAACCTGTAAAACAGAAAGCGGTCCCTCGCGGTCTCTCGTGCCCCTTCCCCAACCCATGCCCACCCTCTGTGCAGCCTACCTCCCACATCCCCTCACCCCATACTTACCTCTGGAGCCTGGCAGCGATCTTCAGTGGACCGGGAACACGTCTGCACTCTTCAAAGCCGGCCATTAACTGGAGAAATGCCGGTAAGCTGTATAATGGCATAAATAGGGTTTTTCAATTTAGGTGGATATCTTGGCCATTTTGGGAATTTTTTCACCAAATTTTCAACATGGGTTCTTAGGACCCCACCTCATGAACTCAGTCACTGTCATTTTGTTATTCAGTCCCAAAGGTGATTTCGTGGTCACTACAAAGAACCAACTTTCAGCACTGATTAATGAAATGACAGTGTCAAGTTCATGAGATAGGCCCCAAAAACTCTATGTTGAAAATTCAGTGAAAAATTCCAAATATGACACTTTACGAGCATGCTGCTAGCAGTTCTTACTCACGCTGTAACGTTGAGAATTTTTAATATTTTCACTCCAGATTTTCAACACTACCATTTTACCACACCTCCTTATTAACAGTTTAGCTGTCATTTTTACATCTCACCTGAAATGTGTTTTCGCACATGTAGTGCACAATGGCTCGGTTGGTGTGCAAAATCAATGTTCAGGACAGATTAAGAAAATCACAGTGACATTGTTCATGAGCAGAGATCTTACAATGCCTATGTTGAAAATTTGGTGACAAAGTCCATAAAATGACAAGCATGCATTCGCGGTTTTCTGCACACCTCTTAACTTCACAAATTTGTAATATTTTCACTCCAGATTTTCAACAATGGCATTTTTCCACACCTCCTCATGAACAGTACACCTGTCATTTTCACATCCTGGCCCAAATGTGTTTTCACACTTCCAGGGCAGAATAGCGAGTCGCTGAGGAAATCAGTGTTTGGGACAGATTAAGAAAATCACAGTGACACTGTTCATGAGTGGAGGTTCCAAAATGCCTATGTTAAAGTCTGGTGTAAACATCCCAAAATAATTACATTACGGTGTGTGTGTTGTGCAGTTTCTATGCGCTCATGACTTCACCAGTTTTTTATATTTTTACTCCAGATTTTCAACATTACCATTTTTCGCCTTCTCATGAACAGTACAGCTGTCATTTTCATCCTGTTCAAAATGTGTTTTCACACCTGTGCGCCAAATGGCACAGTCGCTGTGCAAAATCACCTTTGGACTAAAAAACTGATAGTGTCACTGTTCATGCGGTGGGGTCACAAAAGCCCATGTTGAAAACTTGGAGTAAAATACCAAGAAACACCCAGGGCGTTAGGGTTTCTGACTATAATGCCCTACCCTGTAGAGACTGACAGGTGTCAGGGATGTGACTTGGGATTGTCGACAGTAATGCTCACACCATTCCACCCCACCCAAGTCCTGCAGCCAGTGACAGGCATCGAGGTGCACCTTGGACTCTTTGGCCCCAGAGTTCACCACATTCTCTTAAACTGCACCTATTTCAGTGTATTTCCTTATGGAATGAGGTGAGTGTAAAGCCTGAATACCCAAGGCACACCTCGACATTTGTCAGTGTCTGCAGTGTAGGGTGAGGTGAAATGTCATGACCGTTATGGTGACTACCCAAAGGCACACCCCAATGCCTGTCCATCTCTGCAGGGTGGGGATGGAGTTGGCATCCATTCAATACTTCATTGCCATTCCTATACTGCATCTGTCTAACTCCTGCACTTCCACTGCTAATGCCAACAAGCAACCATTCGGCATTGACAAATGCTTATTATTCACTCCTGCCTGCCAGTCATTATCTACAATTAACACACTAGAGGGATGATGCTTTCTTTGAGAGCTTAAAGTTAATTAGGCATTAGTCAGATGACTTGAACAGTGACTTAACTGGGCCTTGGGGTGAATGTGTCTGGGCTATGGGGATGCAAACAAAAGTGTTTCCTTCTACCTAAACAAATTCTCCAACTTAACTTAAGAGTTTCATGCTGTGTGACTTAGATTGTCTCACTCTGTCAGTCTCTTCTATTCTTGAGATGACCACACTCTGTCAGCTGGATCATCTTTTCATCTTGGTCGAAAGTTCTGTCTCCCTTGGCTAAGATGACAAGATCTGAGATTTCCACTGCCGCACCAAAGAAACAGCAAAAGGCGGACTCTGTGCAGGACTCAGGAACCAACTTTTGAAGTGCCCACTGCAGCAATACCTGAGATGTCACTACCATGACAAACAGACAAAGTAAGCTACTACACACCTGTCCCAAGCTCTGACAATAAGCCCTCACTGCCAATCTCTTTATTCCCCTGACACAGATGTGACTTGTTTTATTTATTTATTTGTTTCAATCTAGGATTACAATACCTTTGAGCCGAGGCTCTTTTACAAAGGTTCCACGTCAGTGTGTGCAACAGTCATCATTTTTAGTTACAAATATATAGTCATTGACTTACAGACATGTAATAACTAGTAGAAAGACTTGAGCTATGAGCAAGACAAGGGAAGGAGGAGGGGTGGGTGGGGGAGTGAGGGTAGGAGATTGAGGGCGAAGGAGGTGCAGGGGTAGGGGAGTATGGAAGGTGGTTGGGCGGGGCAGGAGTGGAGATACGGGGGAGAGGTGGACGAGGGTGGGAGACAGTGCAGCCAGGGGGCCTTGTTGAGGGAATATGACAGGTAAGGTGCTAGGGTGCAAAGACTGATTGTAAGTGCTGGGTGCTGGGGCATGTGCGGCTGGAATGGTGGAAATGTTAAGATGGGCATTCACAGGATACAAGCAATGAGAGGCGCAGCTTGGACTTGAAGAGGCCGAGTGTTGGAGCTGTCGCTATGTCGCTGCCAAGGAAGTTGAGCCAGTTGGATGCCCGCTAGGTGAATGATCTTTGTCCTTGGGTCATGCGACATCGTGGGATATGTAGTAGGCGTGAATTGGATCTTGGACAATTGGACTTGTATAGTAGCAGCTTCAGGTCCACAGCTTGGATCTCCCAGTCCCCACCCATACTGACTCAGCATGGGCGGGCACACACGCACGCAGTCAGCAGTTCTTGTACTTCAGCCAGGGTCAACTGTCACTGACTTGATTTGCCCTTAAAGTCTCACAGTGCACTAAGTCACCATTAGTCGGATAGATAGGCAGTGGGGGCTCTTACTGGCTCAGCTCTTGCACTTCAACTGGGCCCCACTGTCAGTGCCACTGAGATGACTTGTCCCTTAAAGAACAAGTGAACAGGGTCTTTTTCTAGCAGTCATTTAGTGTTGTGGTTAGAAAACATGACATGTTTTGAGCAGTTTTCAAAGTTCACGTTCATTTTTATTTCAAGTGATCATAGTTAACTATTTTCTCTTATTTTATAGGCTCTTCACTGACCCATGGTCACCAACACCCCACCAAGACAGAATGCATTGATGAAGCTTGAGTGCATCAGTGTGCCATCAACGGAGGGAGTGACATCCATTGCCATAATTCACTGAGTGCTGGCATCTGCTAGTTAGGTTCCAGTTTTGAAAGGAAGACAGCACTGTTTCCCTGATGTGGCAGAGGCTATTTGTAATGGAAACTAGTAAAATGAAATTAAAACAACCAATGTGTGCACTTTTGTACTGCTAAGCATGGTTTCAACAAAAGTGAGAGTCCGAGGAAGTCATGCACTATAACGCCTTGCAAATTAACTGTAGTTAAGAGGTATGGAGGTAAAAAGCCTGAAAAGTTATGCTGCAGGTACACTGGAGTTGAAATAAATAATTGGATATGCATGCACGTAATTTGAGAACTTGCACAAGCACTCCTCTCACTGTTCTGCACCATTCTAATCACGGAATTAGGATGAGAGATCTGTGCTTACAGTATATGCCATAGAAACACAGAAATTGGTGGAGCAGTTGGATTTCTGCTTGTGAGCTGGTGACCCAGGTTTGGGAATGGACTCGGTCGCTGGAGGGTCGGCAGGGGAGAAGGATGGAGCATCTATTGGACTGCTCTCCTTCTCCGGAGGATGGGGATTCCATCTGGTGCTTAATGGACCTCTGGAGGAGGCTGGGACACCGCAGCTACCAGCCACAACAGCACCAAGGGGGCAGGGCAGGCGCAGGATGTCATTACTGCGCCCTGCCCTCGGTAAAATGGGAAAAATTCCGTAGTCTGTCGCCTCGTGAAGCCTGCCTTGGCTTCAATTAGCCTTCTGACCAGCTCTCCCAGATAGTCCCATTGATCGTGGCACCTGGCCAGTGCTGTGACCCCACCCTCTGAAGGGGAAGTCGGGGGTTTCAGGGGAGCACGGCGGATGGTGGAAGTCAGAGCATCATGACCAGGCAGATAATCAGCAGCAGACAGTGGGGACAAAAAGATAAAATAGACAAAAGAAATTGATGGCAGTTAAGGACCGCTAGCCCATCAAACTGCCCATTTCTCCTGCCTACTGTAAAAGCAGCAGACCCTACTTGATCTCAGCTTTACATCCTTGTTTCTATTGCTAGGGTTCCCCATGCCTGTCCAATGCATGTTTGAATTCTCTCACTGTGTTTGTCCCCACCACCTCCACTGGGAGTCTATTCCATGCACCTACCACCCTTTCTGTGAACTAATATTTCCTCACTACCCTTTAATCTACCCCTTCCAACCTCATGTCATGCCCTCTCATTCCTGGATATCTCCTTTTCTGAAATATGCTAGCCTCTGGTACCCTATTTATGCCTTCTAGATATTTGTGGGTTTCTAGCATAACTCCACTGTCTCTCCTTCCACCAGGGTATACATATTAGGGTCTCCCAGTCTCTCTCCATAAGACTTTTGGTGCAGGCCCTGCACCCTCTTTAATGCCCTTCTTTGAACTGCCTCCACCCTGTCTTTGTCTTTATGAAGATGTGGCCTCCAGAACTGGACACAGTATTCCAAATGAGGCCTCACAATGATCTGTATGGTGCATCACCACCTCCTTTCTTCTACTGGTGATAACTCTTTCAGTGCACCCCAGCACCCACTGACTCTTCCCACAACATTGTCCATTGTTTGGCCACCTTTAGGTAATCAGATATGATTACTCCCATGTCCCATTCCTGTTTGGTGACCATCAGCATCCCCCCACCCCCAGTCATGTAATCCTCCCTGGGTTATTGCACTCCAAATGACAGTATCATATATGTTACCTACTTTTTTAATACAATCCAGTCTGTTTTGACTGTGTGAATCTTTCTTTGTGCTCTTTTAGGCATAGGTTGAAAGAGTATCTAGTTACTGAGTGCATGTGTTAATGTTTTGAATGATGATGTTGAGACATATTCATAAGTACTGTTTTGTGTATATTTCTTTTTTGTCTGTATTTTTATGATGTATGTTCTTTTTATACTGTATTTATTGTTATTTGTACACTGATTGCCCATGAAAATGGGTTATTTTAGCCCGTGGTCCTATCAGTATAAATAAATAAAACAAACAAACAAACAAATGCATGACTTTGCACTTTTTACATTGAATCTCTGGCTGCCACACTCTAGACCATTCCTCCAATTTACCTAGGTCCCTCCTAATTTTTTCCACCCTCCTGGCATGTCCAATTCTGTTGCAGATCTTAGTGTAAAACACAAAGAGGCACACCTTCCTCCAGCCCCTCTGCAGTGTCACCTATGATGACATTAAAGAGGACTGGCCCCAGGAGTGATCCTGTGGCACCCTGCTGGTCACCCTCCTTTCCTCAGATTCAGCTCCATTTACCACAACCCTCTGTCTTCTATTACTCAACCAGTTCCAACCCAGTTTATCACCTTGCAGCCCACTCCCAGGCTGCCCAACTTGTTCACCAGTCTTCTATGTGGAATGGAATCAAATGTCTTACTGAAATTCAGATAGGCCACATCCACCGCTGTCCCTTGATCCACTACCCTAGTCAGCCAGTCGAAATCAATTAGATTTGTTTGACATGACCTTCCCGTTGTGAATTCATAGAAACATAGAGGTTGACGGCAGATAAGGACAGCAAGGCCCATCCAGTCTGCCCATTTCTTTTCTACCTTATAAATGTGCCATCGGCCTTTGCTCTGTCAGTGGCCTATCTATTCATACTCATCTGTATTGCTGCCTTATGCCTATCCCATGCCTGTCTGAAGCCCTGCACTGTATTCATAGCCACCACTTCCTGGGGTAGGCCGTTCCATGCATCCATCACTCTTTCTGTGAAAAAATTTCCTCACATTCCCTCTTAATCGGCCTCCCTCTAATCTCATACTGTGTCCTCTTGTCCTGCTATTTCTCTTATATTTAAACATGTTAGACTCTTTCACCTTGTTAATGCCCTTAGGGTGTTTGAATGTTTCGATCATATTACCTCTTTCCCTCCTTTGCTCAAGGGTATACATATTGAGCTCCGTTAATCTGTCCTCATATGTCTTCTGATGCAGTCCCTGCACCATTTTGGATGCCCTTCTCTGGACTGCCTCAATTTGGTTTAATGTCCTTGTGAAGCAGGCCTCAGTACTGCATGCAGTACTCCAGATGGGAGCCTAACCAGTGTCTTGTAAAGAGGATTATTATCTCCTCTTATGACTTGTGATACCCCTACTAATACACTAACATCCCCTAGCCTTACCTACTGCTTTGAGGTCTGCTGGATGATTTCAGGTCATCAGTGATGATGATGCCCAAGTCTCTTTCTTCCTTTGTGACTGCCAGCAACTCCCTCCCAGCCTATAGGTGGCTTCAGGGTTTCTCTTCCCTATGTGTATGATCTTGCACTTCTTTGCATTAAATCCCAGTTGCCACTCTTCTGACCATTTGCTAGTTTATCCAGATCTCTTCTCATTCTGCCCACCCCATATGGATCATCTACTCTGTTGCAGATCTTGGTGTCATCTGCAAACAGACAAGCCTTACCCACTAGTCCATCTGCAATGTCACTAATGAAGATATTGAAGAGGACTGGCCCAGGACTGATCCAAGTCCCACTTGTGACTTCCATCTCTTCTGACTGTAAACCATTTACCACCACTCTCTGTTTTCTGCCGTCAACCAGTTTGCCACCCAGTTGACCAACTTCTGACCCACCCTGAGCCTACCAGCTTATTTATCAATCTTCTATGTGGAACAGTGTCAAGCTTTGCTGAAGTTAAGGTTAAGCGACATCAACTGCTCCCCCTTGGTCCACCACTCTGGTTACCCAGTCAAAGAAATCTATGAGATTAGTTTGACAGGACCTTCCTTTGTAGTCCCATGCTGTCTTGGATCCTGTGCCTCATGGATTCCAGATGCTGCACTATCCTTTCCTTAAGGAGTGCCTCCATAATCTTGCTCACTACTGAGGTAAAACTGACTGGTCTGTAGTTTCCTGCCTCCTCCTGCTACCACTTTTGTGGAGGCGGGATCACATGAGCCCTTCTCCAATCTTCTGGGACTCTCCTGTGCTCAGAGACTCACTAAACAGTTCTGCTAATGGCTCTGCTAGTTCCACCTTAGCTCTTTAAGTACCCTGGGATGTATGCTGCCCAGGTCCCATTGCCTTGTCCACCCTGAGCTTAGCGAGCTTTTGTGAGACCCTTTCTTTGTGAGGAGTAGTGCTCCTCCCTCCCCTCTGTGTCCATGGGGCTAGGCTGCAGGCCCCTACCTTCTTCAGTAAATACTGAGCAAAAATATCTATTTAGGATAGATGTTTTACAGGTCCTCCTCCTCTACATGCCCCTTTTCTCCTTTGAGCATAGCAATACCCCTCTGTACTTTCTCCTTTCACTAATGTATCTATAGAAAGTCTTGTCACCTTCTTTTACTGTTCATGCTAGTGTTTCCTCAGTTTGGGACTTTGCCTGCCTTACTGCCTTCCCTGCTTCCCTTAGGGCAGTTTGGTATGCCTCCCTATCTTCATCCCGCTGTGTTCCCTTATATTTCCTGAAGGCCAGCCTTTTGGCTTTGACCTTTCTGCTACTATATTTGAGAACCAAAGTGGTTTCCTTCTTCTTTTGCACTTCCTTTTGTTCTAACACAATGAGATGTTGCTTCAAGTACTGCATCCTTAATGCATGCCCACTTTGCCTGTACTCCCTCACCTGTGTTTCTTTTTGCCAGCTAAGCTTCTACTCTGTTGGCCAGCTTATCAAAGTCAGCTCCTCTGAAGTCCCATATTTTTGCCTTGGAATGGGATGATTTACATGTAGTGGCCAAATTGAACCATACCATGTGATGATCACTGGCCCCAGGTGACCTTCTACCTGGAGATCTGTGATCCTTCCCTGTTAGTCAGTACTAGATCTAGGATAGCCCTGTCTCTTGTGGGTTGTTGTACCAGTTGTTTGAGCCCCCCCTGCAGAATCCACCATATGTCTAGTTCTGGCAGATGTTCTTGCTGGTATTGACCAATCTGTATCTGGTATGTTGAAGTCTCCATTATCAGAACCTCCCCTTTAGCTGTCGTGTTTTGTATATCTTCCAACAGTAATGGCAGCATGGCAGCATGGATTCTACAGCAGGAAGGTCATGCCAGACGAATCTAAAAGATTTCTTTGACTGGGTGACCAAAGTAGTAGATCAGGGAGGGGCTGTGGACATGGCCTCCTAGACTTTAGCAAGGCATTTGACTCAGTCCACACAAAGATTAATATACAAGTTAGCCAGCCTGGGAGTGGGTCCCAAGACAATAGCCTGGGTAAAGAATTGGCTGGAGAATAGGACACAGAGGGTAATAGTAAATGGAGTCCACTCTGAAGAAAGGGGTTACTAGTGGGGTGCCAGAGGTTCAGTATTAGATCGGTCTCTTCAATGTCTTTTGTAAGTGACATTGCAGAGGGAATGGAAGGAAAAGTATGTATCTTTGCAGATGACACAAAGATCTGCAACAGAGTTGATGCACAAGGGGGTGGAAAGGATGAGAAGGGACTTGGCAAGGTTAGAGGAATGGTCAAATGTATGGCAACTTAGATTTAATGCTAAGAAGTGCAAGGTAATGCACCTGAGAAACAAAAACCAGGGGAAGAGTATGCAATGGGGGTGAGATACTAACAACAACAAAATGGAAGGGACCTGGGGTAGTCACATCAGATGACTTAAAGGTGGGCAAGCAATGTGAAAGGGCAGTAAGGAGGGCTGGGGGATACTGGGATGCATAGGGAGAGGCATCACCAGTAGAAAACAGGAAGTTGTTATCCCTCTGTACAGACAGCTGGTGAGACCCCATCTGAGTACTGTGTGCAGTTCTGGAGATCCAATCTCCAGCAATGACATAGACAAGATGGAAGCTGTCAGAGGAGGGCAACTAAAATGGTGCAGGGTCTGCACTGGAAGACATATGAAGAGAGACTAAAGGAGCTTAATATGTGTAGCCTCGAGGAAAGGAGAGAGAGGGGACATGACAGAAACTTTCAAGTACCTCAAGGGAATCAACAAAGTCCAAGAGGGTAGCATCTTTCAAAAAAGAGGTGTGCAAGAACAAGGGGGCACAATTTGAAAATAGAGGAGGGCAGCTCAGAGGTAATGTAAGGAAGTATTTTCACAGATAGGGTTGTGGATACATGGAAGGCCTTCTGGAGGAGGTTGTGGAGTCAAAAACAGTGATTGAATTCAAGTATGCATGGGACAGCCATAAGGCAATTTTAGGGGTGGGGTAGAAAGAAGTAGGCTGCTGGTTAACTAGGATCTGCAGCTTATCCATTAGGTAGGAAATGGGCAGACTGGGTGGCCCAGCGGTCCTTATCTGCCATCAAATTCTATGTTTCTATGTCCTCCCCTGGTCTGGGGGCCTGTAGACAACCCCAGTTCTTATGGCTGTCCCATTTCCTGTTTCCAGGGTGACCCACAGTTCTTCTGGCTCCTTATGTTATTCTGAATTTCGCAGCTTGATATTTTCATTTGACATACAGAACCCTCCACCCTTTTGCACCTGGATCTCTTCTAGACAGTATAGCCAGATACTGAAGTCTCCCAAGTGAGGTCACTGGTAAACCCACGTCTCACTAATTGCTACTATCTCCAGTTTAGCCTCTGACATTATTGCCTGCAGGTCTGGGATCTTATTTCCTAGGCTGTGAGCATCTGTGTACATGATTTTCCATTGGTCAGATTTCGGTGTGTTAGTTGTTGGTGAGGTTTGGCATTTCCCATGTCGTTGTATGGGGAGACGGACCTTTTTCTTACCTGGTGATGCAAATGAACTGCAAACATGCTGAATCCCTGTTTGACCACTAGCTGAGGGGAGGGTGTTCTTTCCATTCAAAGTATTGGCGTTGCACCACTCTCCCCATTTGCTAGTTTAAATATTCTGCAAAGGCGTCAAACTTCTGCCCCAATGCACTGACTCCTCCTTAGTCAGATGCAGTCCATCACATTTAAAGAACTTTCGCTCCCAGAACTGTTGCCAGTACCTTACAAATCTGTGTCCTTTTCCTGGCACCAGCCCTTGAGCCACATGTTTAGCTCCCCTATCTCCCTTCTCTGACCTTCCGTCCATCTGCCCCCTCTCCCAGACTGGCAGGACCTCAGAGAAGGAGATGTTGGACGAAATGGATGGTAGTTTGTCACCCAGCCTGGTCAGGTGTTCCTTGGTCTCCACAACTGACTGGTATGTGAGATCATTAGTCCCTATGTGTACCAGGACATCAATGTTTTCTCCTGCTTTGTGAACAGTTTGCAATGCGGTTAGCGTCTCCCACGCTGATGTACCTGGGAGGCGTCTGACCATTACCCTGGCTGGAGATGGGTATCAACTCCCAAATCATGGAGTCTCCTGTGATCAAGTTTTTGGATTTCCTTTTGCTTTTTCTTTTGGTTCCTGATCTGGGCGAGTTTTGTTGTGCTAGCTCCTGTGCTGCAGTGTCCTGCTCTGCAGTGTCCTCTTCCCTTTGTTGGATTTCAGAATCATGGCAGATACCTGTTTGTAGTGCTTATATGGTTTTTGGAGGTAATATGTTGGAGAGAACAGAGTGATGGGGCACCCGATTTGCCCTTCTAACCACCTGCCAACCTCCTGAACCAACTATGCTCTTGAGTAGAGGTTCTTCTGTTGGATGTTAGGAAAATAGCGGTAGTTCTTATAATGTATTTCCTCTGAGTATGAAATCTGAGGCGTGCAATCTCTGCCCATGCTGCCCGGAGCTGAGTCCTAAGATCTCTAATGGCTCAGCATGTAGGACAGTGTCCTAAATCCTGTAAGACTGTCCTTCTGAAAAGTGTTCCACAGTACTTGCAGTTAATGATATCCATTCCAGATAAGTTGCTGGGTTTATAACCTGGTCAGAGTAATTAGAAGGAAGAAAATGCAAGTAATGGTTTGATTTTGTGTTTTGTTTTCGTATAACTTGTTATAACAAGTTAAATTACTAGTTCCCCTGTAAATGAGCTCACCTTGTGGATGCCCCACTGATCCACCCCTTCCTGCTTTGCCACAGGAAATGTCACAACTGTGGTACCCTATAAAGGAGTGTAGTGTGGGGTGGTTGGGGATGAGGGTGGGTGGCTGGGCCCTTCCCTGCTGAAAAGAAGAACCACGGATGAAAGAACAAGGAGGTAAGAGCAGAAACAATCAGTCAACAACAAATGCAGTAACCCTGAAAGCTTATCCTAATGTTAGATAAAACTGTAAAACCTATAAAGCACCACCTGTAATAATTTCAGAAAGATATACCTGTAGAAACACTTTGCTACAGAGAAAATAAAGCAATAACAGAAGATATACCTTGCAAAGACAATTTGAATCAGAAGATTACAGCAGTAATCTGTTAGCACACACCTGTAGCACATCTTGTAATAATGCAGAAGAAGGTATACAAGCAACAACAATCTGAATCAGAGAAAATAAAGCAATGAAATGTTAGCAACAAACAGTAGCAATCCCTGTGAGTACAAAATAAAAATAACAACACACAGTAAATCTGCTTAGCCAAAAGAAGTCTTAATCCATTTCCTTGCTCTAGTAAGGTTCTCTGCTCTGTCTTTTCAAGCAGTCTTAAGGCACTTTTAAACACAGGTTTATGTAATGGAATAACTGTTACAGAAACAGTATTCCATTACATCCTTGTGTATAAATGCATCTGTTTCGTTCCCTTGGTGAGACGTTAGTTCAAACCATAATCTCTGCTTCTCATGGTTTGCACGTGTTTTGTTTCATCTGGCTGTGTACAACAGCCATTCATTAACACTGCAGAAACCGCCATTACAGCAGCAAACTCTGGGAGCGAAACAAATAGGCGGGATTGGCGGGACTACTACTGGGGTGTAAAAGAAACGAGAACTAACAGAGTACAACGGCGCCACACAGGTAACGCTTATTTCCGTTTTAAAACCTGTGTGTAAATGTGCCTTGAAGGAAAGAGCTCAGGTGAAGCTAGGTGCCTGGCCAGCAAACCAAGTCTTCTACCTCCAAGATATCAACTAAGTGACCTTTAACCATTCTTTCTGTTGAAAATTACTGACAGTTTGCCAGCTCCACCCCCAGATACACACCTAATCCTCTGGAAGAGATGTGGGAGGAAAGCAATTAGCTCCTTCAATGTGAGAATTTGACTGAAACACCTCTGAGACAACAAACCTTTTCAACAAAAAGAATAAATAAAACAGTGTCAAACAGTAATTTTGCTTAGCCCAATGATAAAAAGTCACAAAAATGTAAGCACCACCTGTAATCATTTCAGAGAAGATATACCCTGTAAGAAACGCTTTGCTACAGAGAAAAATAAAGCAGTAACAGATGATATACCTTGCAAAAGACAATTTGAATCAGAAGATTACAGCAGTAATCTGTTAGCACACACCTGTAGGCACACCTTGTAATAATGCAGAAGAAGGTATACCAGCAACAACAATTTGAATCAGAGAAAAATAAAGCAATGAAAGCTTTTTAGCAACAAACAGTAGCAATCCCTGTGAGTACAGAATAAAAATAACAACACAGTAAATCTGCTTAGCCAAGAATTCTTAATCCATTTCCCTTGCTCTGGTAAGGTTCTCTGCTCTGTCCTTTCAAGCAGTCTTGCTGTCTCAGATCCTGTGCTCCACTGGATTCAAGGTGTTTCACAATCCTTTCTTTAAGTAGTGATTCCATAATTTTTCCCACTATTGAGGTGAGACTGACTGGTCTATAGTTTCCAGCCTACTCCCACTTTTGTAAGAGGACCATCTGCCCTCCTCTTCCAGTCCTTCAGTACCACTCCTGTATGGAATGACTCATTGAACAGTGGTGTTGCGAGCACGTCCTGTAGTTCCTTAATATTCTAGGATGTATCCCATCCGGTCCCAGTGCCTTGTCCACTTTCAGTTTTGTTGGTTCTTTTAGGACTCTCTCTCTCTCTCTTCCGTAAATGGACTGGTGTCCACCTCCCTCCATATTTGTTTATGTTGTCAAACTGTGGACCCTCACCTTCTCCTTCTTCTGTGAATACAGAACAAAATATTTGTTCAGTACTGATGCTTTTCCAGGTCCCCTTTCACACTCCCGTCATCCCTTTTAGTTTTATTATCCTACCCTGGTTTCTCTCCTTTCACTAATGTATCTATAAAATGTCATGTCCCCTTTTCTTACTTTCTGTGCTCTTTTTCCTCTGTTTGCCCCTTTGCTGTCCTGACTGCTTTCCTAGAAACAAAGAAACACAGAAACATGAACTTCGACAGCAGACAAGGGCCACTTGACCCACCTAGTCTTCCCATTTCCCTACCTACTGAATAAGCTGCAGATCCAAGTTAACCAACAGCCTATTTCTTCCTACCCCCACAAGAATTGCCTTAAAGTATGTCTGTCCCTTGCATTCTTGAATTCTCCCAGTTTAGACCCCACAACCTCCACAGGAAGGTAGTTCCATCGTCCACCACCCTCTCTATAAAAATACTTCCTCTCACATTGCCCGAGCCATTTCCCTCTATCTTCAAATTGTGTCCCCTTGTTCTTGCACATCTCTTTTTCTGAAAAATGCTACCCTCTTGAACTTTGTTGATTCCACTGAGGTACTTAAAAGTTTCAATCATGCCCCCTTTCCTCAAGGGTATACATATTAAGCTCCTTTAGTCTCCCTCATATGGCTTCTCTTGCAGACCCTGCACTATTTTAGTTGCCCTCTATGGAATGCCTCCATCCTGTCTATGTCCTTGCGAAGATGGGGTCTCCAGAACTGGACGAGTACTCCAGATGGGGTCTCACCAACTGTCTGTACAGAGGATGACAACTTCCTGTTTTCTGCTGGTGATACCTCTCCCTATACATCCCAGTATCCCCCAGCCCTCCCTACTGCCTTCTCACATTGCTTGCTAACCTTAAGGTCATCTGATATGATTACCCCCAGGTCCCTTTCCATTTTTGTTGTTGTTACTACCTCCCCCAATTGTGTACTCTTCCCTGGGTTTTGTTTCCCAGGTGCATTATTTTGCACTTCTTTGCACTGAATCCAATCTGCCACACTTCTGACCATTCCTCCAACCTTGCCAAGTCCTTCTGATCCTTTCCAACCCCCATGTATCAACCCTGTTGCAGATCTTTGTGTCATCTGCAAGGGCATACTTCCTTGCCTCCCTCTGTTTGTCCAGGTACACTAGCCTGTCCTCCTCCTGCTGTGTTTCCTTGTATTTCCTGAAGTCATCTTTTTCACCTTTACCACCTGGCCACTTTCTTTGAGAAACATAGTGGCTTTCTCTTTCCTTGTTTATTTGCATAATGCAAAAGTTTGTCACCTCCCACTATGGCTCCTTTCAGATGGGCCACTGCTCCTCCACTCCACCCCACCCCATTTTTCGGTCCCTGCCAGGTATGCTTGAGACATATCCCCATCTTAGTAAATGCGCCCTCCGAAATCCAGGACCCTCGCTTTTGTGTGGTTTGACTGTGCCACTGTACTCATGGTGAACCACACTGTGTGATGATCACTGGATCCCAGGTGTCCACCCACCCTGACTTCCTCAATTCTGTCCCCATTGGTGAGTACAAGGTTCAAAATTGCACCCTCCCTGATGGACTGTAGCACTAGCTGCCTCAGGCCTGCCCACACACACAATACAGGATGTCCCTGCTCCTGGTTGAGGCAGTAGCTGGGATGCTCCAGTCCACATCAGGCAGGTTGAAATCACCTACCAGAAGCACCTCCTTTAGCTGCCATCTTGTGGATGGATTCCATAGAACCTTGTCCCCTCCTCCTCTGTGATGGAGGTCTGTATACTATGCCCATACAAATAGCAGTGCCATTGCCCATCCCAAGGGTAACCTGAGTCCCTTGACCCCCCTGCATTCCCTATATCTCAGTCACTTTAATACCCTCCCTGATGTAAAGAGCCACCCCTACCTTTTACCCACCCTGTCTCTTCTTAACAGAGCATAATCTGGTATTGCTACACCCCAGTCATGGTTTCCACAATACACATCATAGTATAGCTTCAATGTCCAGGTCAGCCTCTGTCATCAAGGCCACCAGGTCTGGGATCTTATTCTCTAGGCTGCGGGCATTGGTATACATGGCCTTCCATGTTCTGCCATTTTCCTTTATCATCCCTCTGCTGTCTTTTCACCTCCTCTAGTTGTCCTTCCTGTTGTCATCCCCTTCTTACTGTCCTTCGCAGTTCCCCCTCTATGGGTTTTGTTTCCTCTGGCGATATCACAACTTTATTGTCCTCCATGTTGAATTCACTGTCCTGTGGGTTTGGGCAGTTTGGTTCTCCCTGTATCCTTCTGCCAACCCCACTTGCTAGTTTAAATGCTTGCCAGTGAAGCGTATGCAAGGATCAGCAGTAACAGTGTGTGAGTCTGACAGCTGAGGTGCGTCCCATACCTTTTCAGGTAATTAATAATAAAGTGGAATAAATAGATCTAATCTTTGGTACCCATCCCCTCACCAGCCTGGACTCTCAATTCAGTTTCATGGATCCACCTCCTTTGCATATTGTATATTTGCATCCTGGCTGTGATCAGTGTCCTCCCTCTTACATGTTTGTAAACCACAATATTTCCATCAGTATGCACTGTACATATAATAGTAAACATTTTTACATGGTGAAGAGAATTGGAAGGCATTGGATTTCAGATATTTATTTGTTGATCCTTACCAACTGTCGCTGTTTGGGAGGGGTTTCATGGGCAGCCAGACTCCCCTCACCCTTATGTTGAGACTGCTTTTCAGATTTTACTCCCTGCGGGTGCATCTCAGCTCCCATAGTTGACAAATGTCAGCTCAGTCTGACACTTCTGGCTCTCTGGTTGTTGTTACAGGTTGTACTCTTGATTTTCTGAGGCAGTTTAAATTACTTAGCACATTTTTGTGTGCAGTATCTCAAGGCACTTAAAACATTGACAGTAGATACTGTATCTGTAGTTCAGTTACTGCATACAAACATTAATATTATAGGGACAATGTCTGAGTGAGTAAGGCACTTTTACTTCCATCTCATCGATGGAGTGCTTGCAGTTCAGTGTCAGTAACATTAAAGGCATGTTGATGATGCAAATTATAAAATGAGGGGCTTCATACTGTTTACAGTCCTATCTGCATAAACTGAATACTTGCTGCAGTGAAACTTGCAGGATGCAAGTGCTCCATTCACAAGCAGGAAATCAATGTGTCTGACTCACTCAGACACAAACTCTATCAGACAAAATGTCTGGGGCTCAATTTTCAATCATTCTGGGACTAAGTCCTATGCCACAGTCACTGCTGTGGGATGCAGTCTCTGTACTTGTGGAGATTTGTATTTTTAGCAAGCGCAGCTGCAGGGACCTTAAACCTGGTCCCACCCAGGCACTAACATTTCCATGCTGATGTCCCCAAAAAAAATGACTACAACTTCCATGAATCATGGAGCCTGTCATAAACCAGCTCCACCCTTCAGAGTAATGAGGCTGCCGGAAAATTGCGGCTCCCACAAGTGAGACCATCTTGTGCCAGTTTTTCCTGTAGCTGCAGGAATTTCAGGGGTTTGAAAATCCAGCCTCTTATTTTTTTCAACACAGCCAGTATTCAGTTTATACAGCAAAGATGGTCCTTTAGAGTCCCAGTGGGTTTATGCAAATGAAAGGAGCAAGTCAGTCTGTGAAAGGAACAGTTAGCACCTTTCAACTATGAGCAGTTAATGGCCCACAAAAGAAAAACACTTCACAATCAGCCTCACAGATCATTGGGCTGTCACTGCCAAGCCCATTGCAACCTGAGCTGCATTATACTTGACTGACACACTTCTGAAATGCCACTCTTTGTAACAGAATGTTTGTTGTGTGCAGATGCACATGCAAACATAAACATAAATTCAATGTTTTGGTGAACAGAGTATGGGGTTAGTAGTACTTATGTAACTGTAGTTTACTTTCTGGCTTTTCTCTATTCCCACCTTGGTATGGAAGCTGGGTAATGAGTAGGAATAGAAGTCCAGCACCAGGGGTGAGCAGGTGCTGGAGAAGGAAGAAGCAGGGGTGGATGATGGGTGTTTATTAGCGATGCTAGCGGAGAACTGCCATAGGAGCATGGCCTTTATTGGGGTTGTAGGAGGAGTTATTCCCACATTGAACCTGGGCATTAACCCTCTGATTCAATGCTTTGGTGAATAGAGTATGGGTTGTTAGTGCTTATGTAACTGTAGTTATTTTTCTGCTTTTCTGTATTCCCACCCTTGGTATTGAAGCCAGGTAGTGAGTAGGGAATAGAAAGCCCAAAAGATTTCTCCTCCAACTCACAGAGAGTATGGCCAGTGCACAGGACAGGAAATACCCTCAGGTGGAGGAAACCTCTGAGGACCCATGGCAACTGACCACCTGTCCTCAGGGCAAACTAGGAGAAGATGATCCTAGATTCTTACAATCATATTCTAGTTTCTGAGTAAGGTGAACTGCTTGTATAGCTGACGTTCCATCTTCAGAGTCTGGTTGATCGTTCTGGACAGTCAATTCTGAGGCTGAAGAGGCAGGTCTATTTTGAAGGAGTGTCCAGATCCCGAATATGGATTAAGTCCAGCTGAAAAGAGGTGAACATGGTCCAGGATTACAATGTGATATTGGCTGATATTCAATGGGGTTACAGAGCCAATGCGAGCATGAAGAGCAAGAGTTGATTAAATGAGCTGCCAGACTCTGAATCAGGGAATTATGATGGGTTATTAATTTCTTAAATTAATCTATCAGACTTTGTAGAGGATTTGACATCCAGATTAGGGTCTCAAGGCTTGAGTTCAGCAATGTGCGATATGTTGCTATGTAGGCTTCTATGGAGATGATCAAGGATTCCGACAAAAACTTTAGGTGCCTGGTAGGAGGGGTAATGTGGATGATTTTAGACCAACAAAGGAAGGATGGTATATGCTGTAGGGATGGTAACTGAATATGATGGGAATAATTGGAAGGTTCAGTACAATAAATTCGAGGCTTGACTAGACTTATTGTTGCTATAATGAGATTTGCATAGGCTCATATTCAGGATGGACTGCTAGTGGAAATGGTGGATATGGGTATTGCTGTGGCTTAATTACTCAAGTCAGGAGCTTATGTGTCCATGGCGGCTTTGCAGTGCTGGAGCATCTGATGTCAGAATGCTAAGGGGCCTGAGCCTGGGTCTTTGAAGTCTATAGACTGATGTGGCAAAGGAAGTTGAGAGTAGCGTGGAATGCCATGGGTACCTAGCATGCTTAGTCAATACAGAACTGCTGTGGGGCATGATTGGAATTGTGGAGCAGCCAGGTCAGTTGTGGATGTGCAGATTGAGGAATCGATGGAAGCCTGCTGTAGGTGATGGTATTCGCTTGGGGAGTATGGGACATAAATCCTGAGGGATGAGTTAGAAAGACCACTGAATAGGTAGTTGGCATGATTTAAGGTAGCATGATGAAGAGATGTAGATAACTTTATGAATTGTGGTGACATCCAGGGCTAGGAAACAGTGACTCTGATAGAGTAACTTTAGCAAGGCAGCTAAGCACCAGATATCTAATGATACGTGTTCTGAGATAGTAGCTGGGGAAGGTCTTAGGAAAACCAGTGACTATTCTGGGAATACAAGGCAAATAACCTGGTCAAACAAAGTCAATGCTTTTAGGAGAAGATTATGAGGAGAAGGTATAATGGATGGTGCCAGTACTGTTATGAGGTATCCTGCGGTTCCATTATCTTTAACCAGTGATGGTAATTATAGAGTTGGAACATCTCAGAAGGAATTAGGGTCATGTTTCCAGGTAAGAAGATAGGAATGATGGAGACTCCACTAAATCTTGGAGCCTATGAAGGCATGGGAGGTAGTAATACCCTTACTGTTTGAATTAACAGACTATATAAGGGAGCATCCTGCAGAGTTGGTTGAAGATGAGGTCTTCTATACTCCAGTCAAATGGGATTTCAGAAATGGGTCCTGGGAAGTTATTGGGACGTATTGATGGTTGATGGTGACATAACAATCTATAAGGCATGCTGTTCAAGGATGTTGCTGGAAGAAGGTTTCCTCAGGTGAGAAGAACAGGTATTCCATAGAGTGTTGGAAGGAGCTGTTATGATGGCTGAAGTAGGAGTATAAGACAGATGAATGAGGAGGAGTAGTTGATCAGCCAGGGATGCTGGACGTCGATAGTTGTAGGAATGCCCAAAAGAGACACAGCAAATGTTCAGGAGCCCTGAGCTGCCAGGGCAGTGAGGAGGAAAGCAGAAGTCCTGGGATGGAGGGAAAAACAAGCAGAAGTCCACCAACTGAAGGATGGAGCTGGATAAGAAGACCACTGAGGTCAAACAGTACAGACATTGGCAGGTGCAGGGGCAAGTGCCACAGCATACAAGAATAGAATGCAAGAAAGCTGAACCAGGCTTGACGAGGAGATGCATGTCAAACCAAGAAAAAATCCAGGTACAAGGTGCTGCGACGTTGAGGTGTGAAGGTCCCACCTCCAAAAGAGATGGTGAACTGGAACAGTTGGTAGCAAAGGTGTTGGAGTGATGGAGAATGGGTTCCCATCACCGAAGGAGATAGTGAACTGGAATTGCAGATATGGAAAGCACTGGAATCATTGCTGGAAGACAACTGGATGGGAGAAGGGGTGCATCAGGGGAAAACTTATAGAAGGCTGCAGGCATACATCCATGAAGAGGAACAAATGGCACATATCCAGCAGGAAATAAAGGGAATGTGGGCAAACATGTCCAAGAGGAAGGCAATAGGGAAACATAGATATCCAGCGTAGCAACGAGGGAGGAAATGACAGCATGGAGCTGAAGGACTGAAGATTGGATGAGTTTGAGCTGGAAGGCAAACCATGACAATGATGCCAGGAGCACAGGAAGAGGTGGAAGACAAGCAGCAAGGAAGTCCTGGAGTCTGTCAGATTGAATGGAGGTGGAGACAGAACAAGCTGGTGGGGTCCAAACCAGTGCAGTGAGGAGGCCAAGGCAGGGACAAGTCCATCAAGTCCATGGAAGTGCAGGATGTAGTTAGATGAGGTAGGATATTGAAGGCAAATGGGGTAAAGTGGTTCCATTCCTGAAGGGACTGCAGCAAACGGACATCCAGTATAGAATGAAGTTAGTTGAAACAGTAGATTGAGGACACAGGCTCCCATCTCGTAGTTAGGTGAGCTAACCTTCACTCGATGCCACGCCAGGCAGAATTTAGAGATAGAGACTGTGGAAAGTTGACCGCAGTCAAACTGGTTGAGACTGAAGCTAGAGGAACAGGCTCTCATCCCGGTAGACAGGTGAATCCTACCTGCACTGCTATGCCTCAGTAAGCAGAGTTAGGGAAGAGGCTGTTGGACTTCTGGTATGGGCTGAGCAAGGAAAGGGAGCTGACAGCTGAGGAGTAGGAAGTAGGCAAAACAAAGAAGGACAAAGGAATGGTAGGAAGAAGGTAGAGGACAGGTGGAGTAACGATTACTGTAAATGCCATTAAGACGGAGATAGGAGAATGCAGTGAGGAGCATGCAGCACAGCAATGGAATGCATGAACATTCTAAGGTCAGTTAGGCTGCAAGGACAAGAGTTAATGCAGGGATGACTGAAAGCTAGGTAGGGAAGAAAGCAGGGTAAAATCATATAGCTAACATAATGCATGCTCCAGCTAATTGGAGCCATGATGCCTAGCATGACACTGCAGTCCCCTGCCGTAGGAATAACAGGGAAGCCAGCTGAGCAACGTGGACCAAAAGCACTGCAGTGGGAAGGGTAGGAACCACCAAGGAGGCTACAGTATGAGCAAGGTCCCAGGAAAGGACAAACCGTCAGTACAATGGGAGGCGAAACACAATACTGTGGTGACAAACAAGGGAATGCCAAATGAAACAAACAGAGGCGGAGGAGAGCCAATTGCAGCCATACAGCGGGAACTATTGTAAGGGCGTAGGAGGAATCAGCATGAGTGTTATGATGATTGGGCTAGCGAATTTCATGAAGTATAAGGAGAGCAAGACAACTTAGGAATGACAGACTGGGCAGGGTATATGAATACTGGGATTAAGAAATGGTAAGGTGGAAGTAGCATGGGGACGGATGTAGACTGGTAAGGAAGGTGGTTGCAATAGGAGGCAGAGTGGGAAATACAAGGAATTGCAGGTTCGAGGAGAGGGTCAGAAGTGGAGCAGGACTGATGAGGGAGAAGGGGTGAGGGGATGGAGATTGAGTGCCAGTGAGAGGGAGAAAGCCCAAAAGAAAACACAGAAGCAAGGATAAGGGTGAGAACAAGGGATTGGGGGCAGGAAGTCAAGGAGGAGGACAGGGGTGGAGGGGGCTGGAGAAACAGGAAGGGGATAAAGATTGGTAGGGAAGGTCACAGAAGAGCAAGGAACAGGAGCAGGAAGAAGGGATGGGGCAGGAATTCAAGGAGGAGGATGGGGCGGATGGGGGCCAGAGAAATGGGAAGGGGTACCCAAACCAGAAAGGGGTAGCAGCAATTTTTTTTTTTAGTGATCAGTGTATGGAGTGCAACTGAATTCTGCAAGACCAGTGGCCTCCAGAGTAGGAAGGGATCCCTGGATGAAAGTGGAAAATGAGCAGGCTGGTGAGTCAGCAAAGGTCAAATGCACAAGTAACAAATAGTGTTGGATGTTTGGTAGCTGGTAGGTAACAGGTGCGGTCATGCAGGAGCAGAAAGTAAACACAGGGTAACAGCATAAAAGCACCACCGGAGGCCACGGAACCCCATCACCCAGTTCGAGGAAGTGAGCCAAAAGAGCCCAGGCAACGGAGAGGGAAACAATAGGGAGATCATTGGGGGCTAGACAGGCATCAGAGAGGCATTGCCAACATACCAGAAACAGCGGTCCAAAAGGATGCACAAATGAAGTCAGAGAAACCATGGGAAGAGGGAGGCAGATTGAGACTGCCAAGGAACCCCAGAGAGAGCAAGAAGGAAGCGACATGCCCAGAGTGTCCACGGGAGAAGTGACAAAGCCACAATGGTGGCACTGGGGAAAGGGACGAAGGACGGACCAATTGGAATAGCACAGAAGGCAAGAGGCTAAACCAAACAGTGGGGAACAGAACAGAGGATGGAAGGGAAGGCCCGAGCAGGATAGGGAGCAATGTGGTTGGGGAGGCAACAGCAAATACTGGAGGACAGCACAAGGAAGGTACGAGGAGGAGGAGACAGGCGAAGAGGGGAGGAACTGGATGGGAGGGGAGACAACCACAGCAATGAGGGAGAGAGACAAATAAATTGGAGGAGGATTGGTGAGAGGCAGGAGAAAGGAAAATGGGAAAGGAGAGCACAGGAGAAAGCAAGGGGAGGACGAGCAGAAAGAAAAGGAGGCCCAGCCACACAAGAGCCCAGCACTTGTGAAGGGGTGTCATTTTGCAACATGCTAAGTGGGGAACTGTCATGGGAGGCTGGCCTTTGTTGGGGATGTGGGAGGAGCTATTCCCACACATTGAATCTCGGGCTTTAGCCCTCCCATAATTTCAAAATTACTTTCACACAAAAAATCATCTTTGTGACATAAACATTTTAATTCAATTGTCAGTTCAGTATAGTAGAATATCTTTGCAATCTTTCAGCCATTCGTTATTGTTACTGATTTCAGGATTATACTGACATATAAGCCCATTGGGAACTTGCTGTCACATTGGTTTGTCTTGGTAATATGGCCCACAAAGCAGTTTGCATATTGCATCACCTTACAGTATCCCTGTATCATTATCTCTAGGTTATGGCCACCTCATAGGTTGCAGATGCACATATGTGACCAGATTCGAAACCAATCTGCCTAGGTCCTATTCCTTCCCACAAGCCTCCAGTTCCTACATGTGCATCACAGAGGTTGCAAGCATATTGCCTAGATCCAGATATTGGTATTAAGGTAAGACCCTGTTATTACACTGTACTCTAAATTACGACTACTGCAATGTCCATTGGCAGGGGTATTCTACTGCAACTGCTCTGTGATGCAGAAATTAGGGATTGCTTACAGGACTGCACCTCTGGGATAGTTAGATAGCCAAACTGTAGCCATAAGACTCACTCAGTTATGCGTGTAATGATTAAACATTACCGCTAACCAGGTAGCAATGTACCTCCTTTAAAACCTAGGCATGTTTGTTAACAACTTTAGATCCAGACAACGTGGGCCAGCCGAGTGCACAGACCCACAGACTGTAAACAGTTTACTTAGCTGCATGTTCATTGGTAAACGCCAGCCAGGCAGACAGTTTGCATTGCCACATGATTCTTAAGGAAAAAGGTTCAAGCGTTAGCTATGCTGAGTCAAAACATCAGATGTGCAAATTATTCTCCCTCTGTTAGGCAAGCTACTATGTATTACAATGCAATGTTGGTACACCGAGTACATGAATGCTATCTATTGCACCTAATCCTCCAGCTATCAGCCTCTCTTCTATGCCCCAGTAAACCCCTCCCCAATTCCGATTGTACCCAGGCCGCGGGCCCTTGTGAGTGGCTCCATGTGCTCACGCACAGATCGAGCCCCTTGCAAGTGGGCTCACCGCTGTGCAACTGGCTTACCCCACAATGAGCCCCCTCATGAGCGGGGCCCATTTTGACAGTGCCTCTCCTCAGTCTGGTCACTGCAGTTCACTCACCGCACCAGAAATCCCCTATTGCCTCCTGCAACACTCCACTGCCCAGGTATGGCTCCATACTCCTCAGGAAGCCCTCCAGTGTGTCCCATGACTCAGAACACCATCCTACAGCACCAACCAGTAGCTCTATGGACCCGCCATCATCTTCCAATGTGGCCAGGGTCCACTGCTCTCTAGCAGGTCCCACATGCACAGAGCTTACTCAGCAGGTCGCGGCATGCACAAAAACGAATCTGCATGCATGTGCTCCACACAACACACGAACAGCAACTCCAAGAGGCAATCAGCCACTGAGCCTGCTTCAAGCACTACAAGTCTCTCTTATCTGTGGACTGCCAATATGCATAAAAGAATTCAGTCCCTCAGCCCTTCCTCCGTTTTCTAAACAGCTTCATGCACCTCTTCTGGACACATGAAGGGACTCATTTCCCAGCCCTCCTTCATGTTTCCGGGCACAATGAGGCCACTAGGGGCAATAGGGTCAGTAGCATGCAGTACCCTAACTCCAAAATAAATATTAAAACAGACTGCTGGTTTATACTGCACTACATAAATACCTACATAAACAACAAACCACAGTGCAGGTCTGTCTCATGCCTCATCCTGCCTAAAACAATTTCTCTTCCCATGTTCCCCCTCCCTCACTGTTTCCACAGATTGATAGGGATGGGCAAAACTAAGAAATGCAATACCTGCCATATCACCCCACTGGGTGGACAGGCAGGACCACTGTGTCCACATGCTCGCTCCAACAGTCCGATCCTGGAACTGGCAGCAACATGGACATAGAACAGGGTCGAACCTCAGGAGGACCCACCCAATGAATTACCCTCCATGGCAGAAGGCTTCTTCAGGACTCAGCAGGTTGGGCTGCAAAGGAGCACTAGCCAGCGCTGTAAGGATGGCAGCATCGAAGAACAGCTCCTCAGCTTGCATCTTATTTTATTCTTAAAAACATTTATTCGACTAGTTTGTTTATAATTTATACCAAAATTAATCGAATTACCATAGAATAATTCTTAAGTCACAAGTAGCTCGACAATACGATTGTAACCACAATATTATTTCTAAACTGTCAAACTCGAAGAACTGCAATGATGGATCAGAAAAGGCTACACCCGATCGGCTGACCACTCTACAATGGCGGACAAAACACATATCCAGCTACTAAAAGAAATGCTGAATGACATTAAAATAGAAATTGGAGATGTCAAACAGTCTGTGGCGGATAGCAGGCAAGATTCAATTCTAATTAATAAGAGGTTAGATTACTCTGAGGAATAAATTGAGATTTTTAAAGAAACAGTGGCTTCTTTAGAAGATCAGATCCTTGTACAAAATAAACAGATACACTTTCTGACTAAGAAAATTGATAATCTCGAAAATCATAGTAGGAGGAATAATTTGAGAATCTTGGGGGTTCCGAGGGGTCTGAGGGTAGTAATATGGTTGAATTCTACATCTTCTACCTTCTCTGCTAGAATATCAGTGGCCTTGGGCTCTTGAAATAGAAAGAGCACACCGTACTTTGGGTCCTTATCCGAAAACAGGACAGAGACCTAGACCTATCATTGCTTATTTCTTAAGGTTCTCAGTTAAAGAACAGATTTTAAGGTTGTCAAGGGAAAATAAACAGTTGAACTGGAGGGGAACAAAATTCTGATCTTTCAAGACTTCTCCTCATTAGTTATGGATAAAAGGAAAAGATTTTTTGCAATTAAACAGAGACTAGTCAAACTGGGAATTAAATATTATTTTAAATATCCTGCGATTTTAAATGTGGTTGAACCAGATGGGAAAATTCGATCTTTTGATGGTACTAGGAAGCTCTGTCATTTGTGCTACAGTGTGAAAAAATAGTTAGAAACTTTTCTCAAAATGATCATAACAGTCACATTTCAAATAGACAGCTAGTAGAGAATACTGCTCGACCTTCATCGGAACATATTAAAGTGCGAGGCGCCTCGAGTAAAGCAAAGACAGAAGGGCCCAGACCCTCCTAATGCTCATATTGTCAAGGACAATATTAGTAATACATCTGCATAATCTGAACCAAAGACACAACTCCACATCCCTACTCTTTGATTGTTCAAGAAATCTAGCCCAGTGCTGAAACATATCTCAGCTATAACCAGGAAGCCGAGAGCCTTAATTAAGCAGAGCCATCTCCGATTCTTAGGTTCCAAAGCCCAAAGAGTTAGAAGCAGATCTAGGAGCAGAGACAGCAGTAGATTGTATGATTCCATATTACATACACCAGCACAGGAAGAACTAGACCTACAACCCAATATTGTCTCCCCGATAGTCACAACCTAGAATATGAGCTGTTAAAATTGACCTTTGCTTGAATTGAGCTTCCGATTGGTTAAGGAGGTGCCCTTACAGTATCTTAGTTACCACGGGTTAAAGGTCACAACCCTATTAAGGTGCTAGGCTGTGCTGGAAAGTAATAGATTTTGATCAAAACATAATTCTAGCAGCTTACTTATCAATATTTCCTATCATTAGGAGCTAAATGGTTATGGGAAGTAAAAGTGTTTTTTCTTGTCGGGGTTATTGGAAGGTAAGAAGGAGGACTGAATAGCTGAACACTTGCAATATGTGACTGTGCATGACTGCTTCCTTATTAATCTTGGGTAACAAGGCTTATAAATATTACAATGATAGGGATGGAGCACCAGAATCACTGTCTTTGATATGTTACAAATACAATTAATTAAATATGAGTTTCCCCCTTTTTTGGTTGCTAGCATTGTACTATGTTAAATGCATTTTTCAAGTGGTTGTTTTAATTACAAAAGGGATCTGAGGTATTGAAAGAAGAGTGGAATTGATTGTTATCCATAATATTTTGTTATGTAATGGAATAGATAGTGTTAAGGAGAAGGGGAAAAGGTTTACTTTATATATACGAAATGCACTGGCTGGAATTCTACTTCTGTTCTTTTAAAGTTCTGTCAACCTTCTTAAATTACTGTTTACTGTGATGCTACAAAAAGAGGATAGACTCTGGGGATAAATGATTTGAAATGCTTCACTTCTAGTTTGATTTAGATTTCTTTTGTTTGTTTGTTTTGGTAATATAATAATTACCGTCACTTGTTTGGACAGGAACAATGGTTGTAAACCTAATATCATACTGACAGGAAGCCTTCGCAGTAATTTAAGTAATTAATGAGCCCTCGAGACTAGTCAGTAGCAACAATTTATCAGTATCAAATTACACTTACTTATCTGATACTTCATTCTTCTTTTATCTTCTTATTCTACATGGGTGATGGATGAACATGGATGAGGAATGTCAGATAAGCTGGTTAAATAGCTCTTATTGTGTACAACACACAATCTGCTGAAAAATTAAAACTTAAAGATCCAGTGTCCATACAGTTGGCAAATAAGAAGTATACTGAGACTTTCTAATTGACTAATTCCCTTACCCATACTTCCCAGATTCAGTCATGTAGATGGCTTTATTTTGGTGAGTTGGTGGGATATGGGCCTAATTTTGTTACTTTGCCTGTTGACATTATGATGGATCCAAATAATTTATATACAATAGTCACCTTTTTCTCTTTTTCCCTCTTCATGCTACTCTTTTTATTATTATTATTCTTATTTTATCTGTTTATTCTTTAACTCCTGTTTTTACTAATTAACTGTCTAGATCCTGTGGAATTGTGCACTGAAGTCTGGGGAATAATTTCACAATTCTTTTCTTTAGTAAACAATGAACTAGTTGGTTATATATTCTTCTCATTTATGATAATATGCTTACAAGTGTTAAGCTGGGGATCTATGTCTTAATTCAGTTGAAACCACCTTAGGTATCCAAAACCTTGGACTTCAAATTCGGTGAATATTGGACAACAGAGGTAGAGATCCAGCCTACCTAACTTACCCAGTGAACAATCTATTGGGTTCGATATAGTTGATTTTGCATATTTAATTACATTCTAATGAGTTTCTATTGAATCTAAATTGAAATCTATTAGTTCTTGATAAAATTATTAGAACTAAGGCCAAGAAAATGCCTTTTTTTGGGGGAGTGTATGTGAGTGAGTGTGTGGGTGCAAATAACTGATTGTGTGAGTGAGTGTGAAATCATAATTTAACTGTTGTACAGTGCTTTATGCTGATATAAATAAGGTTTCATTTTATTTTATATTCTGTTTTTAAAACTATGACTCATTACAAATTTGTCTCATGAAATGTCAATGGTCTTGGATCTCTGATCAAAGGAAAAAATTCTATGTTATTTAAACAAAATAAAAGCAGATATAGCCTTCATTCAAGAAACACACTTATCATTTGAAGAAGGGGTTGGGTTGGGCAAGCTGAAAGTGCATGCTTCAATTCCAAAAAGAGGCACAGCTATCTTGATTAGGAAGGGAATTAATTTCACCAAACATAATCACCTCTCTGACACAGAAGGGCACTATCAAATCTTGACAGGTTTATTAGATAGACAAAGGATTGCTCTATGTAATGTGTATGAACCTAATGAGGGAAGGAGCGAGTTTTTAACTCACTAACAGTAACTCTGAGTTCATTCACAGGTTATGAAATTATTTTGGTGGGGATTTTAATGAATTATTAGACCCTATCCTAGATAGCTCCTCAGTTAAGAAAATTCAGATGAGAACCAACTCAAGAGAATCTCTCATAAAAATGTTAAATGACACAGGTCTTTCTGATACATGGTGCACACTACATCCAACTGATAAGGATTTCTCCTTCTTCTCAAATAGGCATTTAATGTATAGTAGGATTTATTACTTTTTTATTCCCCACTCGATGATAACTAATATACTAGATGCCGAACTGGATACCATAGTTATATCTGACCATGCCTTGCTAAGCTTGGATCTAGTAATTGGAGACTTAAGAGAAAACATGACGATGGAGGTTTAATACGTCCTTATTAACAGAAAAAGAGTTTATTGCATGGATTCAGAAACAAACAACTGAGTATTTTAAACTTAATAATAATGGGGAGACCTTACAGATGTCAATATGACAAGCTTATAAAGCATACATTATGGGAGAAATAATAAAGTATTCATCTGGTAAGAAAAGAGAAACAGGGTTCTTAAGCAAAAGAAGATGAATTGACACAGTTGTCTGACTTGTCAAAAACAAAAGACACCGTCAGGTGAAGTCTTACATAAAATGTCAGTACTAAAAGGATTGATAAACACCATATTGTCACAAAAGGCAGAATATGCGCTCTTCAGATTAAAACAAAGATACTGGGAAGCTGGGGAAAAGCAGGCAGACTACTAGCTTTTAGACTCAAAAACCACAACAACAAAACATTATTACGGGTATAACAACTAAACTGGGAGTGACAGTCACAAGAAATAAGGAAGTTAATAAAGAATTCCATGATTTCTTTCAGAATATGTACTCAGGCAAGAAAGCCCTATCACCTGTTCGACTAGATAGCTTTTTAGAAGATAAAACTGCCTCTCTAAAACCAGAAGAAAAGAGATGTTAGGAAAACCATATCTTTAGAGCAAATACAATTTGATATGCAAGATCTTTTCCCAGGTAAAACACCAGGACCTGATGGCTTTCCAGGTGAATACTACAAATAGTTGGCACCATGCATTTTACCACATTTGTATTCAGCTATGGGAGAAGCATGGGATAAAAGTCCCTCCCTCCTACCATGAAACAAGCATTATCTCACACTTATTCATAAAAAGGTAAAGACAGCTTGGATTGCGTATTATAGGCCAATCTCACTCATGAATACTGATTATAAAATACTAGCCAAAGTACTATGTTAAAGACTGCAAACTGTTATAACTAAATTGGTGGGCCAAGAACAAGTTGGATTTATTAGGAACAGATCTGGAGCAGATAGCATACTAAGACTACTAAATTTGATTTGGTCAGCTAATAAAAGAAAGAGTCATATATTATTCTATCGCTTGACATACTCAAAGCCTTTGACTCTGTGAACTGGACATACATGATAAAAACTCTGAATGAGTTTAGGCTGTGGGGAAGATTTTCTAATTGGGTAACAATGTTATATGACAAGCCAAAGACTCAGGTTCTAATGAATGGTATGCTGTCTCCTGAAATGGTATTAACTTGTGGTACAAGATAAGAATGTCCGCTGTCCCTTATCTTTTCATCTTAGCCTTGAACCCCTTATTCAAATAAATTAACACACATTCTGGGATCAAAGGTATAACTCTCCAAAGAACAGAACACAAGGCTTTGGCATTTGCAGATGATTTGTTATTGACAATAAGTAATCCAGTACATTCATGTTAATGTTTGAAAGCTATTTTAAAAGTATTTGAAGATTTTCAGGGCTGAAAATAAATTGGGAAAACACAGCTACTACAAAAGGTATTTCCCTTTAACCATGAATTTATTAGAGAATGTGCTAGACAGAAAATGGTTCAAAGACAGCATTACATACTTAGGTTTACAAATCACTGTCCACCTAAAAGAGTTAGTAAGCCTTAACTATGAGCCATTGATAAAATATATTGAGTTAGATTTGATTAGGTGGGGAAATTGGATCTTTCAGTATGGGGTAAGGTGAACATAGTTAAAATGAACATTGCGCCAAGATTATTCAAGCGTTTGACTTGTTCAGGCTGCAATTTCTCACTATATGGGATCTCCACGCTCCCTTGAGAACCAAAAGGTAAGGGTTGCCCACCCCCTGGATCTCAGCTGACATATTCTCCAGCTGCCGTGCAGGGATCTAGCCTGGAAAAACCATAGGAAACTGGCTCCACTGCCTCTTGGCAGCAATACCAGACCCTCCGCAATAAATGTACCAAAGCCATAAGACAGGCTAAAAGCATTTCTTCCAGGCGGCCCTCACTTCCAATCTAAACCACCTTTCAACTTCTGGAAAACTATTAAAACGCTGCTCAATCCTCCTATACAGCTCCCATCCCTTTCCCTCAATATACAAAGGTGAAAACATATCCGAGCCAAGCGCGGTTGCCTCTGCTTTCAACCATTTCTTTACCAGTTCGCTAAATCCCTACTCCCTGACAGTCTACACTGCCACCCATTCCAGAACCCCACACACACCCCTGCCCCCCTCCACTCCTTATTCTCCTTAAACCAGTCTCCCCATCTGAAGTTTTAGCCATCCTCACTTCCCTTGACCCCAACAAAGGAAATGCCCACTTGGCCTGGACTAAACTCTTACATCTCTCCGCCCGCCATTTCCACCCCTTGCTGACCTCATAAACCACTCCTTCTCTACTGGGCAAGTCCCGCAGCCTGGAAGGAGGCTCTAGTCGTACCACTGCCCAAAGAGAACCCAGCTGATCCAGGGAACTACCACCCAATCTCCCTCCTCCCCACTCTGGCCAAACTTCAAGAAAAGTTAGCCCTACCTCAAATCACGCATTCCTTGGCGCAACCTCCTTCTTCACCTTTCCAGTCTGGATTTAGGAAATCTCACTCCACCATAACTCGCTCCTTAGACTATCAAATGACATTACCTCAGGAATGGACAAAGGGTGCATCACCTCAGCCATATTCATAGACCTGGCAAAAGTCTTGATACCATGTCCCACCCCAAGCTCATCACCAAACTGCATGATGCTGGCCTCTCTGGTCAAGCCATCAGGTGGTTCCAGGCGTACCTCTCTGGCAGGTCTCAATCAGTCAAAATTGGCAACCAAATACCCCCCACTCCCAGTCACTATGGGGTCCCCAGGACTCCGTCCCTGGGCCCAGTTCTTTTCTCAATCTTCCTAAACAACCTTCCGCTATCCTGCCCTAACTCAGCTATCCAAATGTATGTGGCGACACCGTCCTGTACGCCTCAGGCCCCTCAGCAGAGGCCCTGAAATCTACTCTCCAGCAAGATTTCAATGCAGTCCAAACTTGGCTTAGCTTAAATCAACTCATCCTAAACTCCAAAAGACCGTATCCTAACATTCGGCACACATAAACTCTCCAGGATAGGTGAGCTGCCGTCCTTCCAAACACTGGACGGTTCCACTTTGGAAGCCTGCACCTCCTTTAAGTACCTGGGTGTATGGCTGGATCACCACTTGGACTTCGCTATCCACATAGACTCCTGCAGAAAAAATTGCACCAAAACTAGGTGCCCTTTACAGTAACAAAGGGTGCCTAACCACCCGGTCAGGAAAGAGCTTGTACTCAAAATGATTCTCCCCATATTTGACTATGGAGACGTGGTCTACGGAGCGGCCTCCCATCCACCCTAGCACTCTTGGACCCCTCTTTCACTCCTTCTGCCGCCTGATCCCAGAATGCCCCCAACCACCCACCACTGTCACCTATATACCGCTCTACACCTCCCTCGCTGCATACCAGGCGACAGCTCCACTGTGCTAATCTCGCAGCAAAACACTGGTCAAATTCCCTCCTCCTACTTCAGCTCCACTCTAACATCGCAACCCTCACCGGCTTACCCCTTGCGTGGCTCTGACCTTATCTACTCCACATCCCTTTCATGCACACCTCGAAAGGTCAGTCAGCTTCACATACAGAATGCCCTCCCTCTGGAATAATCTCCCTAGTGCAATCAGGCAGACCTCCCCTACCCTCGGACTTTGACCACTCTCCTCCAGGCACTTCTCTGACACCTGCACCTGTAACATTCCGGTTAGGCGGCAAACCAAATATCCACTTGGCACCTAGGGGTCATATACCAACTATCATGCTGCATTATACTAAGTAAACATATCTATAATATCTTTCAATGTTAATGTCATGACTTAAATCTCTCTAGTCCCATCATGTTTTCTCACCACTGCTGAATCCTACTGTATCAAGCTATGTAGTGAAGCATCTATCCTATTGTAACAATGCCTACTGTACCAATGTTTCTCTAAGTACTACTATGTATTTTATGTTATATGCACCAGGTCACATCTGAAATGAGCGGTTTATTTCCGCTTCAGTATGCCTATCTGGTTAATCTCATTAATAAATAAATAAATAAATAAATGTATGTCAAAACCTACCCATACTACTTGGGGAAAAATGTTCAAAAGGCTAGACCAAATAATAAGAAACTTCATATGGCAAGGAAAACCACCAAGATTGAGTATAGCTAAATTCAGAATGCCATGTGGTAATGGAGGCTTTGCATTACCATGGTGGGAATGATATCAACTTGCTTTTATGCTAAAACATGCACTGAAACACTATGTAAACTCAAATATTAATCCTAATAGTGATTCGCTGCCGTTATGGATAGAAATAGAGAGAAATATACTTGCTCCCAATTCTCTTTTGATCACTTACTCCACGATAGACTACGGGCTGGTGGTCTATGGAGCTGCTACTGATACAGTGCTCAAAAGGGTCCAAATTGCACTCAGTAAGGCATGCCACCTCACCCTGTGTGCAGATCACTACACTCATACTTGCACCCTGTATGAGGTATAAACTGGCTTAACCTAAAAGACAGGATCAAAAACCAAACTTGCCTCCTGGGAAAGAAAGCACTGAAAAACCCCACCCTGTATAGAAAACCTGCTCAAGGCTTCTCTCAACACATCACCAGACGGAGGAAGAATGGAGCACTGTCCATACCATTCCGCTGAACCTCACTAGGGCAGCGTGCTTTCTCCTATCGGGCCCCCTCTGATAAATGAACTCCTGATGAAATTACAAACAAACAACAGCCTGTCTCAATTCAAAGTAGGCCTCAAACAGCACCTAATGTCTAACTCAAAATGCACTGCTTCTCAGGCCCCACTTGATAGACAGGCCTACCCCTAGGTAGCACCTAGCAGGGGCTACCTAGAGAACCCTGCCTCCATTCTAGCCTCAGCCAAGGGCTTAAGTAAGCTATCAGTCCTCTTTAAACGCACTTGGTACTGCGCCTCCCAAACCCCCCACACACACACACACATACTCGACAAAGCCCTCTGGAACTGCTGGAACCAACCATAGCAGGGGTCCCGGAACCAGAAAAAACAGATAGTAGTGACTCCAGGGATGAGGAGCAGCTGGGGAAGTATGAGGAGGACCTCGTACTTACAAAGAAACTCACCCCAGTCGAGACCTTGCCGGAACTACTTAGAGCAATAAAAGAAACTACAGGATTTGAGGTTCCAGACGCCCTCAACAATCCAGACTAAACCTGCTCACAGAGCAAAACAAAAGAAAGACGAGATCTTCCCAGTATGCGAGGCTCTAACAGAAGTCATAGAGAAGAAATGGCATTCCCCAGACCCATCCAGAATCTCGGAAAAGCACACCTTGACAGGTTTTACCGGTGCAGGAGGAGGTAAACAAGTCATGGTGCACTCCACCAACTGTTGACCACCAGATTACCGTCTGTGCAAGAGAACAGTCCTCCCTCAGAGACAACTACACCACTACATGACCCTCGGACAAGAAGATGGAGTAATTCCTAAAGAAATCTTACGAGATGATGAGTATGTCTTGCATGGCTAACACCATGGCGATACACCTCACGGGCACTAGTCACCTGGTTAGAAGAGCTAGCCTCCTCACTAGAACCTAACTCTAAACTAGTGGATCTAGAGGAATACGCTAACCAGGCTGCTAAATACACCACTGATGCATCCATTGATGCACTTAAGATGTCAGCTAGACTTGTAGCCTAACTAATAAAACAAGATGCCACATATGGCTCAAGATATGGAACACTGACTCAGAGTCTAAGACTGTGCTCAGCAAATTGCCCTATAAGGGTAACCTACTATTCGAGAGTTACTAGAGAAATACATAAAGCAAAAGGTGATGGGAAAATGCTGGATAAAGACAAACCCTCAATGAGTACCTACCTACCTGCATTACGGGAAAATTTCGACCATTCTGAGGGAGGCAAGATAGAGAACAAACCTACCAGTATTCCCAGGTTAAAACCTACTCATTCAAACCCTCATATTTCAACATCTCTACAAAAGTAGAGCAAGAGGACAATATCAGAGAGGAAGGTACCAGTCTACCTTCAGACGAGGAAAACACAACTCCAATTGACCACTACACCACATCGATCACTGCACAACCATCACTCCCCTATAGGTGCCAGGCTACTGCAATTCTCTCACAAATGGCGTCAGTCAACATCAGACAAATGGGTCCTGGATGTGGACTCCCAGGATACTCATTAGAATTCCTCCAGAAACCCCTCACACACAGGAAGGTGATCTCCCCAGTGTCTCAACACCCGAGAAAGTATGGGCAGTAGAAACCACACTCAGATCACTACTAACCAACAGAGCCATTGCAGAGGTACCACTAGACCAAATAGACCAGGGCTTATACTCCGTATTCTTTCTGGTACCTAAAAACAGGGGACATGAGGCCAGTTTTAGACCTCAAGTTCGTCAGCCAATTTGTCCAATACAAGAAGTTCAAGATGGAAACACTCCAGTCTACTCTGAGTTGTCCGGCCCGGACTACCTAACATCTATTGACATGAAGGACGCTTACCTCCACATATCCATTTGCCCAGCTCACTACAAGTACCTTCGCTTCAAGATACTCTGCCATCACTATCAGTACCAGATGCTGCCATTCGGACTAGCATCAGCCCCACGAGTTTTCACTAAGGTTTCAGTCATGCTCACAGCATAACTCAGACAACAGGGAATCCACATCATCCAGTATTTTGGACGACTGGCTCATCTGAGCCAGGAGCCCTCCATCTGCCAACAGCAGACCCAAACAGTGGCAAACACACTACTATTGCACAGCTGGGTGATCAACTGGGACAAGAGCAGCCTAAGTCCCAACCAGTCCATAGACCACTTAGGGGTATCCATCGATACCGTGATGGGGAAGGTGAAACCATCGCAAAAGAAAACGGACAAAGTGCTCACCCAGGTACAAGCGCTGAGAGCCAGCAGCAACCCAACCTAAGACAAACACTACAAATGCTGGGGTCCATGGCGTCATGCATCGACCTAGTCCCATGGGCACTAGGGAACATGCACCCCCCGCAGACCCTGGTCATACAAGAGGGCCATCGCCTACAGCATGACCTCACACAAAGAATACAATGGAACCACAATGCACTAATCTCACTGAACTGGTGGTCAAACAGCCACAACTTAAACAAAGGTGTGGACCTGAAGAGCTGTCATGATGCAGTAATAGAAACAGATGCCAGCCTCTCTGGCTGGGAGCTACGCTCAGCCACAGGCCAGCATGAGGAAAATGGTCAAGAGTAGAATCCTGGATACAAATAAATGTCCTGGAGATGAGCAGTATACCATGCCCTGCAACACTTCAAGAAGTTCGTGAAGCACAAGAAGGTCATCATCAGATCGGACAACAGAGCGACAGTAGCATACATTTCCAACCAGGGTGGCACAAGGAGCCCTCGACTACTACACGAAGCAAAACGAGTGTTGGACTGGGCGCAAAAGCACCTAGCATCAATCTCCGCTGTTCACCTAGCAGGCAAACTCAACATCAAAGCAGACTGGCTAAGCCACTAACAGATAGCCCCTGGGAATGGACACTGCATCCACATGTCTTCCAACAGATAAACAACAGCTGGGGCCCGCTAGATATGGACCTCATGGCAACAGCAAAATATATGCAATTACCAAACTACTACTCCAGATACAAAGACTGGAGCCATCAGAATAGACACCCCTAACCCAAGAGTGGTTGTTCCACAGATCATATGTATTCCCGCCAATTCCACTTATACAACAAGTTCTAACCAAGATCCAACAATCAGAAGCCACGGTAGTCATGATCACTCCGCTATGGCCCAGGAGACACTGGTTCGCCATGTTAGTATCCACGGCAATCAAACACCCATGGATCCTGCCCCTACGGCCAGATCTTCTAACACAAGGACCCATTGGTCACCCAAACTTAACACCACTTCAACTCATGGCCTGGCTACTGAAAGACAGAGACTGCTAAACAAAGGGTACAGCCATACAGTGGTCGAGATGATGCTGCACTCCAGGTGCACATTTACCACCAATTCATACAAGAGGCACTGGAACATATTCGAAACGTGGTGCAAGAAACAAGGCATCGCAACACAAGACATCAACATCACACACATACTGTTCCTGCAACAAGGAGTGAACAAAGGCCTATCAACTTCCTCCCTCAGAGTACAGACAGCAGCCTTAGGAGCAGGTACAGGACTTCTAGAAGACTACACACCCCGGTCTCACCCGACATCCTCAGATTCCTCAAGGCAGTTGCCAATATTCACCCTAAAACAAAACCACAGTAGCAACGTGGGACCTTAACCTAGTACTCGAGGTGCTAGCCTCACCCCATTCGAACCCCTGGCCACTACAGACCTCAAATGGCTCCTCTCAAGACGATATTCCTGCTGGCCATCTGCTCCACCAAGAGTGGGGAAATGAGAGCCCTCTCTTGCAAACCCCTGAATCTAATCCCACATGACGGAGTTACATTAAGAACCACCCACACATTCATACCAAAAATCCACTCACCTTTCAACACTGGCCAACCCATAGGGCTGCCAGTCAGCCTAACCAGGAGGAAACCAAACACTGGGACATGAAGAGGGTGATCACTACTTACTTGGACAGAACAAATGACTTCAGACAAACAGATTGGACTGTTCGTTATTTACAAGGGACCCAGAAAGGACAAGCAGCAGCTACTTCCACACAGGCCAGCTGGATAAAACAAGCCATTACAGAAGCATAAAAATCACAGGGTGTTACTCAGCCACAAGGCATCAAAGCTCACTCCACCAGGGCAGTAGTTACCTCCTGGGCAGAAAGAAATGAGGCATCTATACTGGACATCTGCACGGCCGCCATTTGGTCATTAGTGCACACATTCACCAAACATTACAGACTGGACATAGAAAATGTATACAAAGCAAACTTTGCGTAAAGTCCTCCTCACTGTCACCAAAACCTTAGTTGCACAGTCATCCGACCACCCACGATACTTATGTTATTCATATCTCACTGCTTCTTAAAACCCAGAGGTAATGGATATGGGGATGCTGTAAGGTGATGCAATATGCAGTGGTAGTTTACTCACCTGGTAAAGGTGATTGCGTGAGCATCATCTTACCAGATCCCCAGTCCCACCCGAGCTTCGGATGACAATACAGTTACACACGGTCCAGAGACAGAGGTGTTATCAGCTCCCAGCATGCCATACGGCTGGACACAATAGAGTGTAAATAATAGGAAATAAACATCAAACATGGGCATGAACACAGCGAACTCAGACCATTATTGGTGCGAAGGCTCATATTCAGACAATGTATACACGGTTATATTCCCATTACTTGTAGATGTTGTTGTACCATAACTTTCAATCCACAGCATACCAGCACACAACACAGCTTTAGAAAGATCGAACTGGAGGCTTGTGGGAAGGAATAGGACTTAGGCAGATCGGATTTCGAATCTGGTCACACGTGCATCTGCTACCTATGAGGTGGCTATAACCCAGAGGTAATGGATACGGGATGCTGTAAGGTGATGCTCATGAAATCACCTTTACCAGGTGAGTAAACTACCATTTGTTTACATTCAGCTTTCTTTCCAACTTTGAGTGGGTCATGCTACTGCATTAGGGTTTTCATTACCATTGCAGCTTCCTCATTAAGCTTAGTCACTCATAGAAATATAGTATTTGATGGTAGATAAGGACCACTTGCCCCACCTAGTCTGCCGTTTCCTACCTACTGAATAAGCTGCAGATCCTAGTTAACCAACAACCTATTTCTTCCTACCTCCCATAAGAATTGCCTTATGTCTGTCACATGCATTCTTGAATTCCCCACTGTTTTGACCCCACAACCTCCTCAGGAAGGCTGTTCCATGCATCCACCACCTTCTCAATGAAAAATACTTCCTCACATTGCCCTGAGACATCCATCCTCCTCTATCTTCAAATTGTGTCCCCTTGTTCTTGCACATTTCTTTTCTGAAAGATGCTACCCTCTTGGACTTTATTGATTCCTGAGGTACTTAAAGTTTTTATCATATCCCCTTCTTCCTCCTTTCCTCAAGGGTAAACATATGAAGCTCCTTTATTCTCTCCTCACATGGCTTCTGTTGCAGATCCTGCAGCATTTTTGTTGCCCTCCTCTGGACTGCCTCCATCCTGTCCATGCACTTACAGAGATGGAGTCTCCAGAACTGGATGCAGTACTCCAGATGGGGTCTCACCAACTGTCTGCACAGAGGATAACAACTTCTTGTTTTCTACTGGTGATGCCTCCCTATACATCCCAGTATCCCCCAGTCATCCTACTGCCTTCTCACATTGCTTGCTAACCTTTAGGTCCTCTGATATGATTACCCCAGGTCCCTTTCCATTTTTGTTGTTGTTACTACCTCCTCCGCATTGTGTACTCTTCCCTGGGTTTTTGTTTTCTGCATTACTTTGCACTTCTTTGCATTGAATCCAAGCTGCCATATTTCTGACCATTCCTCCATCCTCTGCCAAGTCGCTTCTCATCCTTTCCACCCCACCTTGTGTATCAACCCTGTTGCAGATCTTTGTGTCATCTGCAAAGAGGCACACTTTTCCTTCCAGCCCTCTGCAGTGTCACTTATAAAACATTAAAAATGACCGGACCTAGTATTGAAACCTCCGGTACCTCACTAATAACCCCTCTTTCTTCAGAGTGGACTCTATTTACTATTACCTTCTGTGTCCTGTTGTCCAGCCAATATTTCACCCAGGTTACCACCCTGGGACCCACTCCCAGGCTGGAAAATTTGTTTATTAATCTTTTGTGTGGGACTGTGTCAAATGCCTTGCTAAAGTCTAGGTAGGATATGTCCATAGCCCCTTCCTGGTCTACAACTTTTGTTACCCAGTCAAAGAAGTCGATTAGATTTGTCTGACATGACTTTCCGCTGTGAATCCATGCTGCCTTGGGTACTGGGCCCCACTGGCCTCTAGGTACTCAACAATTCTTTCCTTCAGAAGTGAAGCCATCATTTTCCCACCTCTGAGGTCAAACTGACAGGTCTGTGTTTCCTGCCTCTGTCTTGCTCCTACTTTTGTGAAGGGAATCACATCTGCATTCCTCCAGTCCTCAGGTACCACACTATCCTCCCATGATTTGTTAAAAAGCTTAGTCAGTGGTGTCACTAGTTCTCCCTTTAATTCTTTTAGAATTCTGGGGTGAATCCCATCAGGCCCCATTGCTTTGTCCACCTTCAGTTTTAGGAGTTCTTTCAGAACCCTTTCTTCCATGAAAGGACTGGGATCACCCCCGTCCAGAGTGCTTCTATTGATTGGATTAGGTACCTTCCTTCCTCTTCTTTTGTGAATACTGAGCAGAAGTATTTGTTCCATATCCATGTTTTTCACTGTCCCACTCTGCCCACCCACTGTTCCCTTTATTCAGCCTCACCATCACTCCCTTTGTCTTTCTATGCTCCCTAATGTACCTATAAAGGTTTTATCCCCTTCTCAACCGAGTTGGCTATCTTTTCCTCAATTTGGGCGTTCTATTCTGACTGCCTTCCCTGCTTCCTTCTGCTTTAACTGGTACAGTTCTCTGTCCTGTTCCTTCTGTGTTTCTTATACTTCCTAAATGCTATCTTTTTTCACCCTAACCTTCCCCATCACCTCTTTTGAGAACCATGGTGGTTTATTCCTCCCGGGTCATGCCTGAAGATAGGCATTTTCATGCCTAGTGCACCCACCCGGTTATCAAAAGCAAATAAAATAAAATAAATAAATATTCTTTGTTTTGATTTGTTTTTCACTTTCTGTAATGTCTGTGGCATTATTCCTGAGACCGGAAAGGTGTCCCTCAAAGAGCAAAAGCAAAACCGTGGGTCAAAAATAGTGCTGTTATAACAGTGCAAAGTTTCAGAGTTAGTTTATCTAATCTAGTGTGGTTTTGGACCACACCATTTTGCATTGACCGTGCAGCACCCTTTTCTGCCTGGGGCATTTTGCTTTAGCTCTTTGACATGGAGCCATGGGGAAACTAATAACTAAATAAATACATAATGAATAAAACATATGAAGCAAATGTATTACAGGTCTGTTATTACTCACTAAGGGTTTTTATAATCTGACCTCATGTTATAATTCATTGTTATACATGAATGTGATGTCCAGTCATGTATCATGAACAACAAACAGCTGCAGTCTGTCAACAAAAGGCTTCTGTTTTCTCCTGAAAGGAGAGCCAGAGCATGCGTCTTGTAACACGATGCTCTTCTTGTTTCATTGACCAGGCAGAAGAGTAGCCTGGCACAATTTAACTCTGTTCTCTTGTAAAATAAGCAATTATGTAAAGTAAAACATGGCAAGTATGGCAACTTTCTTTACACATCTTATGGGTGTGATGAAAGGTGATCTGCTGCTTAGACATTAGTTCAAACACACACATTCCATAAAGACAGTTACAGATCCACTGCAGTATAGATCGCAATGGCTAATTTCAGAACTGCAGTTGCTCAACATTCAAACCAGGAGGCATTCATAGTCAAGAAGGAAAAGAAATGCACATTGAAAAAACTGTATCATTTTCCCACAGTGGCTAGTTTTTCCATACACTATAAAATACAATGCCTGAGTAACGGTGGTCAACCATGGACATAATTTTATTTATTTATTTATTTGTCATGAGTTTTACCAGGAAGGCATACTGAGCAGTGATGCTCGATTCCAGATGCGACCTGGGGGCCAAGACCTAATACAATGCACAATATTTGAGACAGAGACATTCAACAGTGAAATGATATGGCTAACTGCCTTACAGACATTCGGCAGATAGCTACAGACAGGCAGGTAGACATACATACAGTGGAATGTTTGAATACATGATGTAATTAGAAGATGCAACTACGTTACAGGAACAGCATAGTACATTGTTAGTTAAAACAGGAGCAGCTGGAGGAGAAATGTGTGCTGAGTAGTTGGTTGCGATGGCTGGGATTCGGTGCATGTCTTATGGTAGCTGGCAGGGCATTCCAGATCTGTGGGATTCGTAGGCAAAAGCAGCCTGACCTTTGGTTGTGCACATAAAGGGGATGTGGAGTAGCCTGGGGTCAGTGCGTCTGAGGAGTAAGCAGGTGGAGGTTGTTGCGAGAGGGTAGAGGCCAGGTAAGGGGTAGGGAGAGGGACCAGAATTTGGCTGCGAACCTAGCACAATGGATTTGTCTGCGATCTTGAAGGGACAGCAGGGCTAGGGAGCTATATAGTGCAGTGGTGGGTGGATTGTGGGCAGTCGAGGATGAAGCGACAGAATGAGTGCGTTAGGGTGTCGAGGCTGGCCAAGGCGGATGAGGGAGAGATAGCGACACTATGTCACTATAGTCAAGTACAGGTAGTATCATCTTTTAGACTATAGCATGCCTTGTAGGTGAGAGGAGGCAGTTTTTGTTTCTGTATAGTGCACCAAGTTTGGGGAGCAGCCTCTTATGTAAGGAGTCGATATGAGTGGCAAAATTGAGGTGCTGGTCGAGCCAGACGCCTAGGTATCTGAAGCTGGAGCATTGGTCCAGAGGGTTCCCATCCAAGGTTTTGAAAAGGTGGCAGGGGCTTGGCGGGAGAGTCTTTGTTGGGAGCTGAAAGGTAGTGACATAGTTTTTTTGGGTTTAGAAATAACTGGTTTGACCGGAACCATTCCTGGATGGCGTTTAAATCCTCCTGTAGGAGTGTTGCCACACTGCTTGTTGTAGGGCCAGAGGCATACAGGACTGTGTCATCCCATACATCTGGATGGAGGAGTGGCAACATGCTGATGGAAGGTCGTTTAGAAATATGGAGAAAAGCAGTGGGCCCAGGACTGAACCTTGGGGACACCGATAGTAAGCAGGGGTTTGAGGTATGCGATGCGACTTTAACTGCTTGGTGTCTGCCCACTAGGTAGTCATGGAACCATGCAGTGGCTGGTTTGAGAGCCCGGCTTTGGTGAGTTTGGAGAGGAGCAGGAGGGAGTCGTGTCGAAAGCCTTGGCTAGGTCAATAAAGATGGCAGAGGTGATGTGTCCGTTGTCCATACCGGTGAGTATGTCGCCAGTGACTCATCGAAGGGAGGTGATGGTTGAGTGAGATTTACGAAAGCCCAATTGGAAAGGAGTGAAGAATGAGGAGGCATCCAGGTGGGGTGTGAGTTGGTGAGGACAAGACATTCCTGTAATTTGGCCAGAATCGGAGTAGGGAGATGGGGCAATAGTTACCTGGGAGGAGAGGTCACCCCTTTAGGTAGGGGTATGACGGTGGCCTTTTTCCAATCTGTGGGTAACTTGCCCAGAGTGAAGGAGAGGTTGAAAAGTGCGGCAAGAGGGGCGGCAATGGCTGGGGCGGACAAGAATAGCATCTTAGCATCCAGGGATGTAGGGCATTTGCCTTTGTTGGGGTTTAGGGCACATAGGGATCTGAAGACTTCTGCTTGAGTTACAGGAAGGAAGGAGAACTGTTGGACTGGTGGATGTTCAGCTGATTTGCTGGGGGTGGGACCGTTGGGACCGGCACGGAGGGATGATAGGAGCGTGTAGGCACAGCTGGAGAAGTGGGTGTTGAAGGTTTTGGCTACCCCGCACGGATCAGTGATGAGGGTGCCCTGAATTGATAGTGTCGGGGGTGGGGTTGAGTGGGGTAGAGAGCAGGGATTTGAGTGATTTCCGGAAGTCTGTTGGGTGGTTAATGTTTGCACTAAAAGCCAATAGAAAATAATTATTTTTGCCTGGCAGATCATGTTTGTGCATGAGTTGCGAAGGGCTCTGTAGGTAAGGAGGAAGCCTGGGTGCCCTGTTTCTTGTGGGCTTTCCAGGCGTGGTCCCTGGAGTGACAATACCTGATTGTATCAGTTGTAATCCAGGAAGGTGGGCCCTCTGACTCTTTTGTGTGCAGGGGGCATGTTTATCCCAGACTTTAAGAAATCTGGTCTTGAACGCATCAAGCGCGGCATCAATGGATGAAGCCATGGAGATAAAGAACCAGTTTATGCACCCTAGGTCCGACAGGAGCGATGCTAGGTCCAGGAGTTATATGACCTGGTGAGCAGCATCTTGGGGGGGCAGTGGGCCTGTGCACCTTCCTGATCAGGAAAATCAGAGGAGCAATCTTAGACCTGGTTCTCTCAAATGGAGATGAAGAGAGGATCACAGATGTAGAAGTGGGTAGCCATCTGGGAACTAGCGACCATCGAACAGTATGGTTCACAATAAACACAGCAATAGAGTCGCTATACAAAGGCAAAAGTACTGGACTTTAGGAGGGCTGACTTTGTCAAAATGAGTGAGTGCCTAAGGAATGCACTAGCAAATGGGCAGGAAGGAGGGTGGAAGAACAATGGGAATAATAAAACTGTCATCACAGAGGTAACAAGCCTTTGTGTGAAGCAAATTAACAAAACGAAGCGATGTAAGAAACCACTATGGTTCTCAAACGAAGTGGCAGTGAAGGTTCAAGAGAAAAGAAAGCATTCAGGAAGTACAAGGAATCACAGAAGGAGCAGGACAGGGAACTGTATCAGTTAAAGCAAAGGAAGCTGGGAAGGCAGTCAGAACAGCAAAGGGCCAAACAGAGGAAAAGATAGCCAATTCAGTTAAGAAGGGGGATAAAACCTTTATAGGTACATCAGGAGCGAAGGAAGACCAAGGGAGGGCTAGTGAGGCTTAATAAAGAGGAGGGAGGGTGGGCAGAGGGTGACTGTGAAAGGCAGAGATACTAAACAAATATTTTTGATCAGTATTTACAAAGGAAGTGGGGAGGTACCTAAAACAAACAGTAGAAACACTCTGGATACAGAAGTTGATACCAGCCCATTTATAGAAGAAAGGGTTCTGAAAGAACTCTTAAACTGAAGGTGGACAAAGCAATGGGGCCTGATGGGATTCATCCCAGAATTCTAAAGAACTAAGGGTAGAACTAGTGACACGACTGACTACCCTCTTTAACAAAGCATGGGAGGATGGGGTGGTACCGAGGACTGGAGAAGGGCAGATGTGATTCCCCTTCACAAAAGTGGGAGCAAGGCAGAAGCAGAAAACTACAGACCTGTTAGTTTAACCTCAGTGGTAGGGAAAATGATGGAATCACTCTGAAGGAAAGAATTGTTGAGTATCTAGAGGCCAGAGGGCTCAGGACCCAAGGCAGCATGGATTCACAGCGGGAAGGTCATGCCAGACAAATCTGATAGATTTTTTGACTGGGTGACCAAAGTAGTAGATCAGGGAGGGCTGTGGACATGGCCTACCTAGACTTTAGCAAGGCATTTGACACAGTCCCACACAAAAGATTAATATATAAGTTAGCCAGCCTGGGAGTGGGTCCCAAGATGACAGCCTGGGTAAAGAATTGGCTGGAGAACAGGACACAGAGAGTAATAGTAAATGGAGTCCACTCTGAAGAGAGGGAGTTACTAGTGGGCACCGCGAGGGTTCAGTATTAGATCGGTCCTCTTCAATGTCTTTATGTTTACATTGCAGAGGACTGAAGGAAAAGTATGTCTCTTTGCAGATGAGACAAAGATCTGCAACAGAGTTGATGCACAAGGTGGGGTGGAAAGGATGAGAAGGACTTGGCAAGGTTAGAGGAATGGTCAAATGTATGGCAGCTTAGATTCAATGCTAAGAAGTGCAAGGTAATGCACCTGGGAAACAAAACCCAGGGAAGAGTACACAATGGGGGTGAGATACTAACAACAACAAAATGGAAAGGGACCTGGGGTAGTCATATCAGATGACCTAAAGGTGGGCAAGCAATGTGAGAGGGCAGCAAGGAGGGCTGGGGGATACTGGGATGCATAGGGAGAGGCACCACCAGTAGAAAACAGGAAGTTATTATCCCTCTGTACAGACAGTTGGTGAGACCCCATCTGGAGTACTGCTGCAGTTCTGGAGACCCAATCTCCGCAAGGACATAGACAGGATGGAGGCTGTCCAGAGGAGGGAACTAAAATGGTGCAGGGTCTGCACCGAAGACATATGAAGAGAGACTTAAGGAGCTGAATATGTATAGCCTCGAGGAAAGGAGGGAGAGGGGGACATGATAGAAACTTTCAAGTATCTCAAGGAATCAACAAAGTCCGAGAGGGTAGCATCTTTCAAAAAAGAGGTGTGCAAGAACAAGGGGCACAATCTGAAGATAGAAGGGGGAGGCTCAGAGGTAATTTAAGGAAATATTTTTCACAGAGAGGGTTGTGGATGCATGGAACGGCCTTCCGGAGGAGGTTGTGGAGTCAAAATCAGTGGTAGAATTCAAGCATGCATGGGACAGTCATAAGGCAATTCTAGGGGTGGGGGTAGGAAGAAGTAGGCTGCTGGTTAACTAGAATCTGCAGCTTATCCATTAGGTAGGGAAATGGGCAGACTGGGTGGGCCAAGCGGTCCTTATCTGCCGTCAAAATCTATGTTTCTATGTTTCTATCATGTGGTGATCACTTAGGAATCAGGAGCAGGCCTGCACATAAACCCTGTGTGGGTGGGAGGTGAGAACCCAGTCCAGCAGTGAGTGGTCTTGTGTCTTGTGATTTAGCCTGGTGGGGTCAGCAATAAGTTGAGTGAGGTTCAGGGCCTTGATTTTAGTCTTAAAGTGAGCTTTATCGCTGGCTAACCAGTTGGTGTTATAGTTGCCGGTGGCGTGGAGCTCACCCCTGTGGCTAGGGACTGTAAGGTGACTAGGTGGGTAAGGACGTCCATTGGGGGTGTACAGGGGGCAGTAGGTGCCTGCCATGAACACAGGGTGGAGCATGGGAGTGAGAGTTTAATTAGTAGGGGTCGTGTGGGCTGGGAGTGAGGGAATTTGCACGAATGTGAACTGTCGACTATTGGCGATATACATGGCAGTTCCTCCGCCTCTCTTTTGCCCTGGATGGTCATGTCTGATGATGGTGTAACCAGGAATGGATACTTCAGCATCAGTATGCTGGGGTTTTAGCCAGGTTTCAGAAATGACCACGCTATCAGGGTGCTATGTTAGGGCAATTGTTGCAGCAGAGATATTTTAGATAGTAAGCTGCAGGTGTTAAGGTGCAGGATCCTGAGTCCTTTGGGAAAGAGAATGGGGTGTGGGTGTTTGTGGTGTTGGGACCAGGGTTTGCCTCTATGTCCCCAGACAGGAGCAGAAGCAGAGAGATAAGATGTTTTATTTTTATCCAGGTTTATTTTGGGCGGGAGGTAGGGGTGTGGTCAACAAAATTAAATGGTGGGCAGTGTCTGGCTGGGGTGTATAGAACAGAGAGCCCGGGTGAAAGGAAGGAGGCAGGATGGTGGCGCTAATGTGCCAGTGGTGGATGTGAGCCTGGGCATGGGCAGGCAGGAGGTGAGAGGCAGCATAGTAGGGCTGTGGGGCAAGTCGGGAGGCAGTCGAGGGGAGTTCTCTGCTTGGTAGGTCAGCTGGGGCAGGGATGACAGAGTGGCCAGTGTGAGGAGAAGCAGGAGTGTAAGGGGCAGCATCTCAGCTAAAATGAAAGAGGAGAGCGATGTACAGGTGGGGCAACCTCAGGTGGTGGCAGCTGATAAGCTGCAAATGGGAAAATAGGCTGATAGGTTTTCAGATCACGTGACTCAGCCTATAAAGTAGGAGCTCACTAAGGGTGGTGGTGGGGGTGGTGATGAGCCGGCGCAAGCGCCGGTGGGCCAGAAGCACAGAGAAGCCTAGGAGTCCCTGTGGCAGGCTTTGTGGTAGGCATTGTTTGAAATTCAAAATGGCGCCTAAAAATGCGCCTCTGCTTCCTCGGTGGGCGGTCGAGCTGGGAGCTTCAGGGGTGGGGGTCCTCACTGCCGGTTGCAGCAGGGGAGGCTGGGCCTCTGATACTGGGTGCCCTCTCGACCCGATCCCAGTTACTGCGGAGAGAGGGAGAAGAATTTATTTAGAATACAGTGGAGGAACAACTCTAACCTACAGGTAAGTGTGGCAGCTAATTGGACCGCACAGCAGCCCAGGACAATCTTGCACTACAGAATGATTGTCCTAGCAGCTGCAGACTTGGGGACCTTATTTAATTTCGAGTGCAGTCTGCAGCACTGAGTCCAAACTTAGATGCTGTGGGGCTGGGGAGGCTGCTAACAGTGCAGTCAACCAGAAATGCGTTCCTGCCTTGGGGAAATTTAGATCCAATGGTGGGCAAGATATTTGGAGGCGAGGAGAATCTGAGTCTGCATCGTGCAGAGTATACAGTATCTGTGCAGTCAGTAATTCAGCAATTCTTTACAGTCAAAGTGCCTGGGGACAGTACAGGTAATGAGCTGCGTGTTCCTTATGATACAGAACCAGCATTTGTGCACAACACTTTATCTAATTTAAAGTTAACTATAAATTCAATTAAAGTCCCTGTGGACAACACTGGTAATGATCTACGTGTTCCTGGCATATTAAAGAACCAACATTTGTGCACAACACTTTAACTAATTAAGTAACACTATAAATGTATTTAAAATCCCTGGGGACAGCACGGGTAATGAGCTGGTGTTCCTGGCTATGAAAGAACCAACTGTAGTGCACAACACTTTATCTTATTAAAGTAATCTATAAATTATTTAAAGTCCCTGGGACAACCCAGGTAATGAGCAGCGTGTTGCTGGCGTCTTAAAGAACCTCTGAGAAATGCTGAAAATTGTAGTGCACAACACAAATTCTTTACATGAAAAAACAATCAGCAGGACGCCTGCCGACCGAGCACAGAGAAGCCTAGGAGTCCCTGTGGCAGGCTTTGTTTGAAATTCAAAAATGGCGCCAAAAACCGTGCTCTGCTTCCTCGGTTGGGCGGTCGTACCTGGAGACTTCGAGGTGGGGGTCCTCACGTCCAGTTGCAGCAGGGGAGGCTGGGCTTCTGGCCTGGGTGCCATCTCAACCTGATCCCGGTTACTGGGAGCTTCAGGGGTGGAGGTCCTCGCGTCGGTTGCAGCAGGGAGGCTGGGCTTCTGGTCTGGGTGCCCTCTCGACCTGATCCCAGTTACTGGGAGCTTAGGAGGGGGTCCTCGCTCGGGTTGCAGCAGGGGAGGCTGGGCTCTGGTCTGGTGCCTCTTGACATAATGATTTTCTCATGTCATTATGATAACTGTAAACCTCTTGAGCTGCGCCTTGAGGTTTACTTGGTTGTCCTGGCAACTGCTCGAGGTGATTACATCATGGTTAACCACTGTTACTCAGGCATTATCCTCTATGTAATTATACCAAGGGCTTATGGTGATATTACAGGTCATAAAAGTGATGCTTAAGCAGTCTAATAATATCATTATAACTGCAAAATCTTGTAACTGTTCAGACTTGATACAGTATATGGCAGTAATAATTATTATTTGGATAATATATGGATGAAGAATTAAGAGAAAAGAAACATTTTCAATTTCTGTAAAGTTTTTTATTCAGTTTCAGTGTTAAATAAATATTAAATGCCATTCAAATATCCTTTCTACATTTTATGACACTTTTTAAATTTCAGCTTTGATAATTTGGTTTCATAATTCATGTTTAACTGTGCCATTCAAATACTGTTTCAGCTTGTTATTAATATTAATCAAAGAACTTAGACATGATATAATTATGTTGGCCAAACTTTGGTATTATGGAATTCTGATGAATTCCAGATCGTACTAGCAATAACATGAATTTTGTTAGTTTTTTACAAGGGAACAATAGAGAACAATACTTTTATCTATTATATAAAAATGTATGTTGGGAGTTGTTATCACACAGTGCTGCCAATAACATTGATGAGGTTTGATCACAATCTAAGGGAAGTTAGTATGTTATGATTCATTTATTTTAAATAAAAAGTTATTCTGTTTTATGCATCTTCTGATTTTGATTCGGTGTCAGCTGATGTACATATCTAATCCACACTTAAGTAGGTGTGTGTGTGTGTGTGTTTGTATGTGTGAATTTCATCTAAATGTGATATATCTAATTATGTCACCTACTTCTCAGCCACCTTATTTCTGTTCATATCTTACTTGTTTTAGAGGCATTGCCTGAGAAAATATCTGAAGATAATAAAGTACACACTACTGTACACAGAGCAGCTGTAAAGAAGAACTCCAAGAAAGTGTGTAGAACATGTCAAGATTCAAAATTGTATTACTCTCTCCAATCACCTATATTTTTATAACCAACATATGAAGAAATCTTAAAACTCTATGAATGTGCTGTAGGTAATGCAGAATTGCAAGTGTTGTCGAGAACACTAAAACTAATTGCACTAAAAGTGGAAAGACCATCCTTACCAGGCCAGCTTGGTCCAGCAAAATCCCTCTTAGACTAGTCCCAAGTAGTACAGGTACCTCATTATATTACTGGGTTGTGTGACTAAAGTACTGGTTTTCCATAACTTGGACTAAAATATTTATATTAGTCAACTAGATACAATACCTGCGGAGCAGCATCTCACCCATGGAAGCAAGCATGAAATCTTTGATTGTGCTTGTATATCTAGGGTTGTTGAAATCAACCCTAAATATGTAAACTGTTTTAGATTCCTCCATAAAGGAACACTACACTCCCTTATATGTACATTTTATCTGTTCACTTGTCACCAGTGACCTCATGTCTTGTAGCTGTGTGATATAGACTGTTACATTAATTTACTTATACTAGCAGTAATAGTCCACGGCTATAATTATACAGGGTAACACCATTTGTATTACCAGAGAGAACATGATGTTGCAGCACCCATTTAACATTATATATATCTTTGCTGCACATGCAGATAAACAGAAAAAAACTTGAATGCAGTTTAATGGGGAAAAATGTGCACTTGAACCCCTTGTAATATATGCTGTTGTCTCTTTTAAGACTCTATCAGTATGGGTCATGCACTCAGGAAATAGAGTGCATGTGTAACCAGTTTGAGACAGTGTGGCCAAGACTCCAGTGTGTCTGCTAGCCTACTGAATTATGTTATGCAGGTGGAAATTAAATATTTTATTTATTTATTTAGATTTTGATGACTGGGTAAACCCACTGAGACCACTGGTCCTTTTTCAGCTATATAAGATAGCTGTTTCATAAATGAGTCTTGGAATCTGTTTTGTGTTTCTGCTCCTGTTTGGTATAGTGGTCTCCAGTGCAGAAACTAATGAAAAGAAACAAAGGTATCAGAAAGGTATACAACACCCCTAAGCAGTCTTTAAATCTAATTGAAGGTAAAATGTGATATTTCACACCACGTTGCATCTTCCTTAGTTGTATTCTAAGTAAGTGACGACCAGCCTCCTGGGAACTACCATCTAATATCCTCTTCCTTCCTAGCTAAACTCAAGGAGTCCCTAGTCTAGAAACACAGAAACATAGATTTTGACGGCAGATAAGGACCGCTTGGCCCACCTAGTCTGCCCACCTAGTCTGCCCATTTCTACCTACAGGATGAGCTGCAGTTCCTATTTAACCAACAGTCTATTTCTTCCTACCACCCACAAAATTGCTTCATGTCTGTCCCATGCATTCTTGAATTCTCCCACAGTTTTAGACCCCACAACCTCCTCATTCCTCATTCATGGCTGTTCCATGCGCCCACCACCCTCTCCGTGAAAAAATACTTCCTCACATTGCCCCTGAGCCGCCTCTATCTTCAGATTGTGTCCTCTTGTTCTTGCACATCTCTTTTCTGAAAGATTCTATCCTCCTGGACTTTGTTGATTCCACTGAGGTACTTAAAAGTTTCTATCATGTCCCCTCTCCTCCTTTCTCTAGGGTATACATATTAAGCTCCTTCAGTCTCTCCTCGACGGCTTCTCTTGCAGACTCTGCACCATTTTAGTTGCCCTCCTCTGGACTGCCTCCATCCTGTCTATGTCCTTGTAGAGATGGGGTCTCAGAACTAGTTACAGTACTCCAGATGGGGTCTCACCAACTGTCTGTACAGGGGATAACAACTTCCTGTTTTCTGCTGGTGATGCCTCTCCTATACATCCCAGTATCCCCACAGCCCTCCCTACTGCCTTCTCACAATGCTTGCCTAACCTTAAGGTCATCTGATATAGATTACCCCAGGTCCCTTTCCATTTTTGTTGTTGTTACTACCTCCCCCAAACCCATTGTGTACTCTTCCCTGGATTTTTGTTTCTCAGGTGCATTATTTTGCACTTCTTGGTATTGAATCCAAGCTGTCATACTTCTGACCATTCCTCCAACCTTACCAAGTCCCTTCTCATCCTTTACACACCTCCTTGTGTATCAACCCTGTTGCAGATCTTTATGTCATCTGCAAAGAGGCATACTTTTCCTTCAGTCCCTCTGTAATGTCACTTATAAAGACATTAAAAGGACTGGACTCAGTACTGAGCCTGCAGTACCCCACTAGTAACCCCTCTTTCTTCAAAGTGGACTCCATTTACAATTACCTTCTGTGTCCTGTTGTCCAGCCAATGTTTTACCTAGGCTACCACCCTGGGACCCACTCCCAGGCTGGTTAATTTGACTATTAATCTTTGTGTGGGACTGTGTTAAATGCCTTGCTAAAGTCTAGGTAGGCCATGTCCACAGCCCCTCCCTGGTCTACTACTTTGGTCACCCAGTCAAAGAAATCAATTAGATTCATCTGACATGACCTTCCACTGTGAACCCATGCTGCCTTGGGTCCTGTGCCCCACTGGCCTCTAGGGACTCAACAATTCTTTCTTTCAGAGTGATTCCATCACTTTCCCTACCACAGGGGTCAAACAGACAGCTCTGTAGTTTCCTGCCTCTGTCTTGCTCCCACTTAGTGAAGGGTAATCACATCTGCATTCCTCCAGTCCTCAGGCACCACACCATCCTCCCATGATTTGTTAAAAGGGTAGTCAGTGGTGTCACTAGTTCTACCCTTAGTTCTTTTAGTATTCTTGGGAGAATCCCATCAGGGGTGAATTCCATAAGGCTCCATTGCTTTGTCCACCTTCAGTTTTAGGAGTTCTTTCCGAACCCTTTGTTCTGTGAAAGGACTGGGATCGACCCCTATTCAGAGTGCTTCTGTTAATTGGATTAGGCACCTCCCCTCCTCTTCTTTTGTGAATACTGAGCAGAAGTATTCATTCAGTATCCCTGCTTTTCACTGTCCCTCTCTGCCCAGCCACCATCCATTCTGTTCAACCTCACTATCCCTCCCTTTGTCTTTCTATGCTCCTTGATATTCCTATAAAAGGTTTTATCCCCTTCTTAACCTGAGTTGGCTATCTTTTCCTCAGTTTGGGCCTTTGCTATTCTGACTACCCTCCCAGCTTCCTTCTGCTTTAACTGGTACAGTTCTCTGTCCCTCTCCTTCTGTGTTTCCTTATACTTCCTAAATGCTATCTTTTTCTCCTAACCTTCACCGCCACCTCTTTTGAGAACCACAGTGGCTTTCTTTCATTTTGATTTGTTTATTTGCTTCACACAAAGGTTTGTTGCCTCTGTGATGGCAGTTTTGATGTTTCCCCATTGTTGCTTCACCCCTCCTACTAGCCTGTTTGCTAGTGCTTTTCTAAGGCATTCTCCCATCTTGCCAAAGTCAGCCCTCCTGAAGTTCAGAACCTTCACTTTTGTATGGCTTGACTCTGTAGCTGAGTTTATCGTGAACCACACTGTTTGGTGGTCACTTGTCCCCAGATGGCTACCCACTTCTAGATCTGAGATCCTCTCACTGTCCCCGTTTGAGAGTACGAGGTCTATGATTGCTCCCTCATGAGTGGGTTCCAAAACTAGCTGTCTGAGGCATGCCACCTGAAGGGCATTGAGAATGGTCCTGCTTTTGGATATGGCTGCAGCAAAGGTGCTCCAATTAACATCTGCATATTAAGGTCCCCATCAACAGTATCTCCCCTTTCTCTGCCATCCTAAGGATGCCTTCTATCATATCCTTGTCCATTCCTCCTGACATGGGGTCTGTATACAACCCTGTGCGGTTGTGACACCATTTCCAGTCTCTAAGGTGACCCACAGTGCCTCCTCTCCTCCTGTTTACTGTTTTTGTTCAGTTGCTTTTATCCCTTCCCTTACATGAGGGCTACTCCACCCTCTTCTCCCTCCTTGTTTCTCCTGTAGGTTACTATACTAGAATAACTAGATTATACTAGATTTGCTGAATTCTCTCTGCCACTGATACCCTGTCCCCTGTCCAAGCTGGCTTTAGAAAGGTCACTCTACCACATCCTCCTTATTGTGTGTCACAGACTCCATCCTCTCTGGGAGGGATATTGAGCACATCACTGCTGCCATCTTCTTAGACCTGACAAAGGCATTTGATTCGATTTCCATTCGCTTCTACTAAATCAGCTGCACTCATTTGGCCTGGCAGCACCAATAGTGAACTGGTTCAGCTCCTACCCAATGAACAGGCATCAGTCAGTCCAGGTGGGTTCCACCCATCTTCCCTCTCCATATCCTTGCTGGAGTCCCCAGAGATCTGTCTTGGGCCCAGTCCTTTTCTCCCTTTGTCTCAACAATCTTCCTACCATTTGTTCAAACTCCCAACTCCACATGTATGCTGATGATACTATCATCCACACCTCTGGTCCTTCTACTCCTGATGTGGAGGCCCTCTCCAGATCCATTTTAACAATGTGCTAAATTGGTTCCAGGCACACCAACCAAGAGTCAACGCTAAAAAACAGTCACAATGACCTTGGGACAAGACAAAAACTAGTCAAGCTCCCGTCCCTTCGCTTATTCATTACCCTGTGTGCTCACCCTCGAAGCAGTCCCAGCATTCAAATACCTCGAGGTCTGGCTCAATGACAAACTTGACTTTTCTGTCCATATAGACTGCTTACACTCCAGACTCTACCCAAAGCTTAGAGTACTGTACCGAAATGAAGATTGACTCTCCTCTTCTGTTCACTGGGAGCTGGTAATCAAAACCACCCTCCCAGTGTTTGAATATGCTGACACTGTCTATGGCAACTGCTTTCACCTCCTCTCGGCCAAATTAAACACCCTCCTACATGCCTTTTGCCAATTTTCCTCCAGCTCCTCTTACCACACACACCATCTATCTATCCGCCACTCTCCCACCGTCGCCAGACCCACTCCTTAGCACTAAATAGAAAGTGCTAGTTTGGTTCCCTCCCATCCTATCTCTCCTCCCTTCTGTCCCCATCTATCTCTACTCCTATCCACTCCACTCCATGGACTCCACTCCTTCTCCTTCCCCACCCTCACTCAACCTCTGGTTAATCCACCTTCTCCTACCGACTCCTTCCCTCTGGAACCAAATCTCACCTAGCCTTCTTCAAGCTACCTCTGTCCCTGCCATCACACCTGCTAAAACAGGTTACCTACTGCTCCTTGCTCCTTGCTCCTGCCCCAATGCTCCCTAACTATACTGAGCTCCAGCTGAGCTGTGCTGAGGCCTTGTTCATTTTGAATGTTGCACCTGAACCTGTATGTACTACTGCACTACGTTCATTTTTATTTGTAATATTATCTTATCTGTATTGTCCCCCAAGTCACAGGAAACGAGCCTCGGCTCAGTGTGCCTTTCCCAGTTACCAAATTGTAACTAACTAACTAACTAACAAACTAAAAAGTAGGCAGGCATACTGTAGAGTCTAAAGGGTGCTGAGTTCTCGGGGACAATGAGATTTAAACAGTTAGGATTTTATAACTTGAAAATTGTTTACTGGTTGGAGCAACTGGACCAAGGTCCTTTTAGGTTTGACATGGGCCAGGAGTAGGCATGAACAAAAATACCAATAATACAGCAACAAGTGACATGCAAATCAAACATTTCAGCTATAGATACAATAACCTAATTCCAGCTATCTTGGTGTTTACCAGGATAGTTTAAAAGACTAATATGGACCGTGAAAATAAAACAAGCATGTGCTGTATACTGTATGCCCAACAGCTACAGGAAAGAGTTGACTGTTGACGAGGAAACACAGTTTGCAAGATGCAAGGGTGTAGTACCCTTTAAGATGGTCAGATGAGATGGGGCATATGGCCTTAACTAGTACAACAAAAACTGTTGGGGTTGTGAAGAATGAGTTTGGTATTAAATCAATGGATTGATTCAACCAATTAGCCAGTACAGTAGCTTGCCACCATAAAAGGAGCAGGTTCTGCATAAAAGCAGCCACTGACAATGAGTTCCACACATTTGTGTCCAGCGAGTGAGTGGAACAGTGAAGGAGTGGAACAGGTGACTGGCATCATAGATATTGGCAGGTATCAGCAGAAGGAAGTGGAGAAAGAGGTCTCTGCCAGATCAAGTAAGGCAAGGCACCTGTTCACTACTTTGCAAAGTTACTGCTGGGGAGGGTGAAAGGTTAAAGGTAAGCCAAAACTGGGAAAAAGCAAAACCAGTCCAGGGTAGGAGTATATACTGTAAGTATTTAAATAAGGCACAGGGGAGCACAAATAGAAATGAACAAAAAAGGGAAAACTAGAAACACCCTAGCAGGGTAAGGTACAAAGTACTTTCCGTAACACAGGCAGAATAGAGGTTGAAAATGCTGGGAGTGGTACTGTGCAGTAGCTGTGGGTGGCAGCTTTCAGAGAGACGTTCAGGAGAGACTGTGATGCTGCCCCATCTGCACAACCTCTGGGTTGAGGGAGGGTCACTAGACCCAGGCCAAGTTGGCTAGGATTCAGGAAGACCTCTTCCACACCCAGGGGCCACCAAGTCTGCCACCACACTTCGAGGATGACAGGGAGGAGAAACAGCTTGACTATGGTAGGGTGGGGTTAGGGACAAAGGCACATTCCTCATCCAATACCACTACATAATTTCTTCACCACTCTAGTGGGGCAGGACTGCCAATAGGAAGCACTCACAGCAATGACTAAATGGAATGTGGGGACCCTCTGTGGTGGAGACCCCAAGGAGGGTGGTAGAGGATGCCAGAGACAGAGGATAGGAGAATTTAAGGGCACCATAGCAGAGGTAATAAGCCATTGCATCCGCAATTAAGGAAAACAAAGAGAAAGAAAACACTATGGTTCTCAAAGGAAATGGCTGAGAAGGTAAGGCAAAGGGGTGGCAGTCAGGAGGTACAAGGAAACACAGAGGGAAGAAGACAGGGAACTGAATCTGGAAAGCAGAGGGAGGTGGGGAAAGCAGTTAGCGACAAAGGCACAAACGGAAGAAAAATAGCCCAGGCAATAACTAAAGGGACAAGAACTGTTCCTGGTATGTTAGTGAAAGAAAAAGACTAAGGGTGGGATTGTGAGACTAAAAAGGGAAGATGGGAGTATGCAGTGGGAGACCAAGAAAAGCAGAAATCCTGAACAAGTATTTTGTTCAGTATTCACAGAAGAAGGGAAGGGAAGGACCACAGCTAGGAGACAGAAGCACCACTGGAGGGAGGTGAACACCAGTCCATTTACGAAGGATAGAGGTCTAAAAGAACTCCCTAATCTGAAAGAGGACAAGGCAATGGGGCAGAACAGCATAATCCCAGAGTATTATGAGAACTCAGGGAGGCGCTGGCAGCACCACTGACATCTGTGTTCAACAGTTCGCTGGAAACAGGTGTGGTACCAAAGGACTGGAGGAGGGTGAAGGTAGTCCCTCTCCACAAAAATGGGAGCAAGGAGGAGGCTGGCAATACAAGCCAGTCAGCCTGATCTCAGTGGTGGGGAAACTAATGGAATTACTACTAAAAGGTTTGTGATATATCTAGACTCAACAGAGCACAGGATCCAAGGCTGCATGGATTCACAGTGGAAGATCTTGTCAAACAAATCTGATAGATTTCTTTGACCGGGTGACTAAGGAGGTGGATCAGGAGGGGTGGTGGACATGGCCAACCTGGATTTCAGCAAGGCCTTGACACCATCCCATATAGGAGGCTTGTAAACAGGCTGAGCAACCTGGGAGTGGGTCCCAGGATGGTAAACTGGATCAAAATTGAATGAGTGATAGGACACAGATGGTGGCAGTGAACATAGTTCAGTCTGAAGAGCGGGGCTGACCAGCGGTATCCCACAGGGATCAGTTCTTGGATCAGTCCTCTTCATGTTTTCATAAGGGACATTGCATAAGGGCTAGAAGGAAGGTATGTCTCTTGCAGATGACATAAAAGATCTGCAATAGGTTGACGCCTCAAAAGGGGGAGAAATGTAAGGAATCTATCCAAACTAGAGGAGTGGTCAAGGTTGTGGCAGCTAAAATTCAACACAAAAAGTGCAAGGTCATGCACTTGGGGCACAGAAATGAAGAGGAGGAGTACATGATGGGGGCAGTACTGATGGCCACCAAACAGGAAAAGGACCTGGCAGTAATCATACCTGATGACCTAAAGGTTACCAAACAATTTGAGAAGGCTGTAAGAAGAGCCAATGGAATGCTAGGGTGCATAGGGAGAGGTATCTTCAGCAGAAGGAAGGAGATGGTGTTACCACCTATAAAAAACATTGGTGAGACCTCATCTAGAGTACTGTGTCCAATTCTGGAAGCTGCATCTCTGGAAGAACATAGACAGAGTAGAAGTGGTTCAGAAAAGGGTAAAAAATGGTGCAGGGACTGCACCAGAAGTCATATGAGAGGAGACTAGAGGATCTCAATATGTATTCCCTGTAAGAGAGGAGAGAGGTGGATATGATAGAGACTTTCAGATCCTCAAGGGTATAAAAAGGTACAAGAAGGTAGCATCTTTCAGAAAAGGAGATGTTCAAGAACAAGGGCCAAGGATATGAGAATAGAGGGGTTGAATAAGGGGTGACATGAGAAAGTATTTTTCATGGAAAGGGTGGTGAATCCATGGAACAGCCTCGAGGCATAGGTTGTGGGACATTCAAAATGCATGATACAGACATAAAGGAACTCTAGTAATAGGAAAGAGGGGTAAGCCACAGATCATTTAGGATCTGCGGTATATGAAACCAATCGGAATATTGGCAGACTATGTGGGCAAGCAGGCCTTATGTGCTGTCAAATTCTATGTTTCTATGTTATGTTTCTAAGAAGAAGCAACTCTGTGGGGATTCAATTGTGAGGGGATAAATTTGGAATAGGAGTGGGGGGACAGGGGCAGGGTTACGTTGCCCACCGGTGCCACTACCAGGAGGGTTGGGAAGTGATTCCTGAGGATTGCTAGGGCAGGATGGGAAGGAAAGCTGGATGTCATTTCCACCTCGGACCAATGACCTATCTAGGTATGGGGCTGGATAGTGCAGGGGAGTTTGGGAAGCTGGGAGGGGTCTTAGGTAACTCACTCAGTGACTTTTGCCAAGGTGCTGCTTGTCTACGAGAGAGGACAGGAGAAGGATCTCCACATCATGAGCTTCAACTGATGGCTGAAGAAATGGTGCAGAGTGGAAGGGTTCAGCTACATTTGGGACTGTGGGACCCACCTGGGAGGATAATGATCTATACAGCAGCGATGGTCTACATCCATCTGGGAGGGAACTGCAGCATTCAGTGGATGGTTTAAATGTTACTTTGATGAACATTCAAACTAGTCGGGGGTGGCAGAAGGACTCGGGAATCAGAAACTGCCCTTCTTAAAGGCTGAAGTTGAGAGTAAGGAGAACCTGAGGGGAGAGGAATCCACCAGGGTGAAAATTAACAAAGGAAGCAGGGTGGTAGAGATAAAGGAGGAAAGGAATGGGAGCATTAAAAGAGAGGGTGGGAAGGAGGGAGGCAAAAAGGAAAAGTGGGGGCAACAAGCAGAGTGGAAACAAAATCTGGAAGGCCATGTGTGTAATGCTAGAAATCTAGGAAATAAGATCCCAGACCTAGAGGCTATCATGGCAGAGGCTGCCCTGGATATTGTGGTTGTTAACAAGTCATGGTGCACTGAAACCACGACTGGGACATGGGCATACCAGGCTATACTCTGTTCAGGAAGGACTGGGTAGGAAGGAAAGGAGGGATGTGGTATTTATGTGAGGGAAACTCAAAAGCGATGGAGATATGGGGAAAATAGGGAGGCAGACGTACTGTGGGTCATCCTGAAGATGGAGAGTGGAGCCACTCTTTGCACTGGAGTGATCTACAGACCTCCAGCACGGGGAGGAATTAGATAAGGTACTGGTGAAAACCATTGGCAAGATGGCAGAAATGGGGAAGTGCTGTTGGAGGGGACTCAACCTGCCAGATGTAGATTGAATCTTCCAGCAGTGGCTTCAGCTAGAAGCAGAGACATCCTGGACTCATCTGCAGGGGCATTCCTCAGGCAACTAGTCAGTGAACCCATTTGTGATGGGGCAATACTGGACCTGGTACCAACAGGGAAGTGTTGCAGATGTCAAGGTGGTAGGCCACTTGGGGACCAGTGATTACCATATGGTATGGTTCGCTATAAGAATGGCTGTGGAATTGAACCACACAAGGGCAAGGGTCCTGGACTTCAGGAGGGTAGATTTTAAAAGATGGGTAAATGCCTCAGGGATGAACTGAGTAGGGTGCTGGAGCAGTAGGTGAAGATAAAGGGAGCATAGTAAAGGCAACAAAACTCTATGTCAAACAAGTGAGCGAAAGAAGAGGAAAAGAGATCACTGTGGTTCTTGAAAGAGGTGGCTGAAAAGGTAAAGGGTAGCATTCAGGAGGTATAAGGAGACGCAGAAGGAGGGGATAGGGAGATGTATCAAGTGAAACAGATGGAAGCAGGGAAAGCATTAAGGAAAGCAAAGGTGCAAACTGAAGAGAGACTTGCCCAGGAGGTAATGAAAGCTGACAAGACATTTTCAGGTATGAAGTGAAAAGAGAAAGACCAGGGGTGGGATTGTAAAGTTGAAATGGGAAGTGGGCAGTACTGAGGGAGACCAGGAAAGGCAGACATCCTGAACAAATGCTTTGTTCAGTCTTCACAGAGGAAGGAGAAGAGGAGGGCCACAAAAAGTAAAAGCTTTAGAGGAGGGAGAGGACACTAGTCCTTTTGGAGGTGAGAGTCCTGAAGGGACTTGCTAATCTAAAGGTGGACAAAGCAATGGGGCCAGATGGGGTGCATCCAAGGGTATTGAGGGAGCTCAGGAAATGATGGCTTCACTGCTGACAGTTCTATTTAACAGCTCACTGGAAACAGGAATGAATCTGGAGGACTGTGGATGCAGCTCCACCACCAAAGCAGTAATAGGGAGGAGGCTGGCAGTTATAGGCCAGTCTGCCTTATCATGAGTGTTGGGAAAGTTGATTCACTGCTGAAGGAAAGGATTGTAGAATATTTTGAATTCAGTGGGTTACAAGACCTGACACAGCATGGTTTCATGGAGGATGTCATGCCAAATGAATAATGAATCTGATAAATTTATTTGACTGGGTGACTAAATCAAGGTGGGGTGGTGGACATAGCCTACCTAGATTTGAGTAAGGCATTCAACACCATTCCACCTAGGAGACTAGTAAGCAAGCTGGATAGCTTAGGAGTGGGTCCAAAGGTGGTAAACTGGATAAGAAATTATATTGTGTAGGGATAAGGACAGAGGGTAGTGGTAAATGGAGTTCACTCCAAGAAAGGGAGGGTTACCAGCAGGGTGCCTCAGGGATCAGTGCTGGGACCGGTCCTCTTATTGTCTTTATAAGTGACATTGTAGAAGAGCTTATAAGGGAAGGTCTGCCTCTTTGTGGATGACTCCAAAATCTGTACTAGCATGGACACTCTGGGGGCAGAAATGAAGAGCAGAGACCTAAAAACTAGAGGAGTGGTCAAGGGAATGGCAGCTATGTTTCAATGTGAAAATATGCAAAATAATGCATTTAGGGCACAGAAAACCAGGGGCGGAGTACAAAATGGGTGGAGTGCTATTTCTGACCACCAAGCAGGAAAGAGATGTGGGGATAATCATACTGGATGATCTAAAGGTGGCCAGGCAGTGTGACAAGGTAGTAGGGAGGGCAAGTGGGATGCTGGGGTGCATCGGAAGGGGGCATCACCAGCAGAAAGAAGGAGACAGTGTTGCCTCTGTATAGATCACTTTTAAGACCCCACCTAGAGTACTGCATCCAGTTCTGGAGCCCACATCTCGAGAAAAACATGGACAGACTGGAGGCGGTCCAGAGGAGGGCAACTAAAATGGTGCAGGCTCTGTATCAAAAGCCGTATGAGGAGAGACTAAATTACCTTAATATGTACACCCTGGAACTGGAGAGAGGAGATATGATAGACACCTTTAAATGTATTTTATTTATTAATTTAGTTATTTTTTGTTGACCAGGTAGGTGCACTAGACAATTTCATGCCTATTTTCAGACACGCCCAGGAGAATTACACAAACAAGATACAATGAGAGTGTTAGAACAATAAAACAACTAGATTAGGGACAATCAGTACCAGCAGTACATAATAGCAGAATTAACAATTAACAGAACATGTACAATAAAGTAGCACAGTGGGGAAGAACACTACAGTAGGCATTAATATAATTTACAGTGATAGAAAACAGCAGATATCAAAACGTTCCCACAATACCAAAGGAGGACATAATACATCAGATTAGAAGGCACAGTGTCAGGTACAGTAACGCACATTGTCAAAGTAAATACCTCAAGGGGACTACAAGTGGGGGAGTATTTTTCAGAAGAAGGTGCTCAAGAGCAAGAGTACATACTATAAAGGTGGAGGGGGTAGATTCAGGAGAAATGTGAGGAAGTACTTTCACAGTAAGAGTGGTGGATTCTAGAACAGCCTTCCAGCAGAGGTGGTGGGGGCAGAAATGGTGGTGGGGTTAAAGAATGCACGCGATAAGCACAAATGAGTCTAGTGGACAGTGGGGAGCTGTAGATTGGGCATGGTCTGCAGTAGAAGTGTAGGTAGAAAGAAATAGGCAAACTGGATGGGCCAAGCAGTCTTTATCTGCCGTCATATTCTGTTTCTATGTAGTACTGATATTGAGAGGACCATGTAAAACCACAAGACAGCTTTATATGCACATTTTGAAAATGTGGATTACTTCTCTTGTCCAAGTGGGGAAATGTTGTTTACTTTCAAAACTTTTATTTTAATTTTTAATTACTTCAGTTCATACTTTATAAATTTGGTGATGTGTAAAACATGAATACAACTGCATCTATTCACCCATCAAGAGTGTCACTCTTGAGTCATTAGTGTCAGAACTTCAAACCTTCAGTTAGAAACACAGAAACTTGCCAGCAGAAGGAGGCTTTTGGGGTTTATCAAGTTTGTGCAGAGTGGAAGTGCTTGTCCTTATAAGTCTAATTCCCTAACCCCCACCCCTGCTCTGATCTTCCCTTGTATTTGTCCCACTCCTCTTGAAACACTTACTGGTTTAAATTAACCCTTCACCACCCTTTTCCATGAAGTAATATTTCATGACATCCGTTTTGAACCTACCCCAGCCAACTTGCTGCAGTTCTCTCTGGTACATATAACCTCCTGGGAGTCACCAATTCCTAGTCTACCTTGGTTATACCTTCCAAGTACTGATGATCCCTCGTGGCCCCTCTCCCTCCTGGACCCTAGCGAGTACATGTTTAGACTCTCAAACTCTGTATTTATTCCTAATGTCTTTAAAATCATCTCAGTGGCTCTTTTCTGAACTGCTCTCACAGGCTTCTTCCTGTCCTTCCAAAGATTGGGATTCCATAAGAGGACACAGTACTCAAGGTTCAGCTGTTCAGGGATCTGTACAAGGGCAGTATGACTTTAATGCTGCTGCAGTCATCCCCTACTTATGGTTCCCAGCATTTTGTTGGCTTTCCCACTGCATTGTGCAGATGAATTGATGGGGATCATAATTGTTAATCTCAAGTCCTTTTCATTATCTAACACTGTCACGCCACCCAACCTGTACTCAGCCCTCAGGTTCTTCCTCCAACTCTGCATGACTTTGCACTTTTAGCATTGAAGCCCAGCTATCTGATATTGGACCACTTCTCAAGCTTCTCCAGGTCCTCTCTCATGTCTGTAACCCTCTTCTCACTATCAACATTGCCACAGAGCTTGGTGTCATCTGCAAAGATACAGATTTTGCCTGATGCCCTCTCTGATATTCCTAATGTAACCCCCCACCCAGGTATGCCGTTTCTGTTTTGACAGCTCTACCTGGTGGGCTGGGTCTGGGAGGAATATGTCATTCAGCACATTGGCTAGGTTTGGCTACTCTGCAACTGGGGCACCCAAGTAACTCCGGACACAGGAAGCAATAACTGTAATGTCCAATACCAGAGGTGGGATTCTGAAGTGTGGCTTTTATTCACATCCAACAGAATAAACAAGCATAGATGGACCCCACGGGCTACACTCCTGGTAATGCAGATTTATGGAGATCAGAACACATCCTTATTCACTTTAGCCCTCAGGCTCTGAAACACACTGGGCACAGCCCAAACTTGTACACTGCTCTGGGTTTTCCTGGCTCGGCTCCCTTGCCGGCCACTTGGACACTTTCATATAGCATGGAAACATTTACTGGTGGCGCCCTAAACCACCTATGAGCACATCTGCTCCTTTAGGAATCTTCCTCATCAATCTCACATCTGTGTACTTTCTCAGGCACTGGCCAAGTACCTGAGAGAAAGCAACAGGTGTCCCAAAGTAAACCGTAGATGTGAATTTGGTTACTACTGATGGGGGTTTCCACCTCTTGCTCCCATAATTCATACCGCCATTTCTCTGAACTGTAACACCTCATCCTTTAAAACACTTTGCTGTGTAGATTCTTTTAAATGTATTCACATTCAGTCTACTGTCTTTACATCCCATTTGTGCTGAACTTGAACATACTTAATAGTTGGCTGTGTCCATTACTCTAGACCCCCAAAGAGTTAAGCAGTCCAATCCACATCCTCCAAACTGTATGGCTGTCTTTTCCTGAACCCAAAGTAACAGTCTCTTTAGTTTCATCCTGACTCAGGTGAAAACACATGGCCCTTTAGCAGAGCGAACTCACCACTTGGTTGCATAGAAACATAGACTTTGATGGCAGATAAGGATTGCTTGGCCCACCTAGTCTGCCCATTTCCCTACCTGATGGATGCAAGCTGCTAGTTAATCAACAGCTTACCTCCTGCCCCCACTAGAATTGCCTTATGTCTGTCCCATGCATTCTTGAATTCTCCCACTGTTCTTGACTCACAACCTCCTCAGGAAGGCTGTTCCATGCATCCACCACCTCTCTGTGAGAAAAATACTTCTCACATTACCTCTGAGCCGCTCCCCTTTATCTTCAAATTGTGCCCCTTGTTCTTGCACATCTCTTCTTCTGAAAGATACTACCATCTTGTACCTTGTTAATTCCCTTGAGATACTTGAAAGTTTCTATCATGTCCCCTCCCTCCTTCCCTCAAGGGTATACATATTAAGCTGCTTTAATCTCTCCTCAGTATGTCTCCTGGTGCAGACCTTGCACCATTTTGGTTGCCCTCCTCTGAAAAGCCTCCACTCTGTCGATGTCTTTGCGGACATGGGGTCTCCAGAATTGCACATAGTACTCCAGATGGGGTCTCACTAACTGTCTGTAGAGAGGGATAGCAACTTCCTGTTTTTTACTGTTGATGCCTCTCCCTATACATCCCAATATCCCCAGCCCTCCTTACTGCCTTCTCACATTGCTTGCCCACCTTTAGGTCATCTGATATAATTACTCCTAGGTCTCTTTAGATTTTGTTGTTGTTATTAACTCACCCCCTATTGTGTACTCTTCCCTGGGTTTTGTTTCCCAGATGCATTACCTTGCACTTCTTTGCATTGAATCTGAGCTGCCACGATTTGACCATTCCTCCAACCTTGCCAAGTCCCTTTTCATTCTTTCCACCCCACCTTGTGTATCAACCCTGTTGCAGATCTTTGTGTCATCTGCAAAGAGGCATACCTTTCCTTCCCGGTGCTTTCCAATGTCACTTATAAAGATATTAAAGAGGACCGTCCCAGTATCGAACCCTGCAGTACCCCACTAGTTATCCTCCTTTCTTCACTGTGGACCTGCTTACTATTACCTTTGTGCCCTGTTGTCCAGCCAATTTTTATCCAGGCTACCACCTTGGGACCCACTCCAAGGCTGGCTAACTTGTATATTAATCTTTGTGTGAGACTGTGTCGAATGCCTTGCTAAAATCTAGGTAGGCCATATCCACAGCCCCTCCCTGGTCTACTACTTTGGTCACCCAGTCAAAGAAATCTATTAGATTTGTCTGACATGACCTTTCTGCTGTGAAACCATGCTGCCTTGGGTCCTGTGCCCCACTGGCCTCTAGGTACTCAACAGATCTTTCCTTCAGAAGTGATTCCATCATTTTACCTACCACTGAAGTCAAACTAACTGGTCTGTAGTTTCCTGCTCTGCCCTGCTCCCACTTTTGTGAAGTGGAATCACATTTGCCCTCCTCCAGCCCTCAGGCACCACTCCATCCTCCATGATTTGTTAAAGAGGTAGTCAGTGGTGTTACTAGTTCTACCCTTAGTTCTTTTAGTATTCTTGGGAGAATCCATCAGACCCCATTGCTTTGTCCACCCTCAGTTTCAAGAGTTCTTTCAAAACCCTTTCTTCTGTGAATGGACTGGTATCGATCCCCCTATTCAGAGTTTCTCCTTGTTTGGTTTAGGCACCTGCCCTCCTCATCTGTTGTGAATACTGAGCAGGTGCCCCACAGGCATTTTCTCCTCAAAAGAAATCTCGTCCAGTACTTCTGGTGCCTCAGCATGAACATAACCAAGCAGCTTCTTTTCTCCTAGTCAGACCGGGGGTTGCCCTGGAAGTAGGTTGATTCTTCCCCATCCCCAGGGATGGGGCCCTGAACTACTGAAAGTGGTCTCCACCACTTCAATGTCTCTTCTTGTGTTCCTCTTTAGGTGAGAACATATACCTATAAACAAAATTAGCGCTTTGACAGAGCTTAGAGCTCTGAGGGTCTGCCTACAGCAGAGCACCTCTTCCAGACTGCACAGACTCTACTGAACTCTACTGAACTAAATTCAAATTCCCCAACGTTCTACTCTAACCTCCAACTGCAACATTCCAGTGTGGCTTATGCAGCTGCGACAGTTCTAAAATTATGTCATCCCTCAGTCTCAGCTGAGACTGAGAACAGAGTGAGACAGTGAAATCCATTTAGCTGGAGTTTCACAAGCTGCCTTCCTGCCTACCACTAGGTCTTACTGGGATTCTAGTAACCCCGGGCCAACAGGGGTTACACTCACCCTGGGCCAGGAAAATGACTGTCCCGCAGTCATTAGTTACCCAACCTAGGCCATCCTACCCTACGCTGCTACTCTACGGAGAGTGTGATCAGGCCCTCCTACCATGTGCTAGCCACAGGCAGGCCAACACTAAGGGCCTAGAGGCCATCGGCTGACGCATCAGCCTCTACTCTACCCACTGACTATGGGTACCCAGTGGCTCTGGAAGAACTGTCCAGAGCATAGCCCTATTAGATCAGTACTGCGGCCCCTACGGCCATTCAGGACCACAGCCTGTCTATCCCCTAGCCTCTAGGGAAAACCTGTCTGCCTTCAACTTAAAATTCCAAAACAAAACAAACAGGGGACCTCCCCACCCTGGACACCATGCAACCACACACCAGGAGCTAATACCATAGACTATGTATTAATCCCACACTCCCCCCACAACCATACCTGTGGAAGAAAAAGTTACACAATGTAACAACAACAACAACAGTATCTTTAAACACTACACTCTAAAGTACTACTGAGGAACTCCGATGAGTCCCTCCTCCTCCTCCTCATCTTGTCTTCTCTTCTATCTTCTTCAGGAACACCTGCAAGAAAAAGAAAGACAACACACCTCCTAATCTGCATACACAGTCTATTTAAACCCCTACCATCTAAACACTGGAGAATCCCAAAATATTTTTTAGAAAAGTAGAAAAACAGTATAAACATTAGAAAACAGTAGAAAACAATGACATTATTTACAATACACAATATTTGGGGATGGAGTGCCTAAAAGTCCCATCTAGTGACCACAGTGCCCGAAGGCAAGTCCATTAAAGAGTCTCTCCTGGACCGTGAGTCGTGAAGCACAGTTCTAGCAGGCCAAAGTCCGGAAGGGAGAGTCTTTGAGGACAGTTCAAACATCTGGAGTCTGCTAGTGTAGGTGTGTACTGCAATGTCATAAGAATAGAAAAGTCTGGACTTACCAGTCCTTGTAGAACAACATGATACCACACCTGGTCCTCAGCCAAAGACACTCCTGGCAGCATTCTTCCGATACAGGTGGGTGGACATCTTCCAGGAAATGATAGAGAGTACACCTAGAAACTGCTGGGCTGGTGTTCTATCTGGATCTGAAGTCATCTGGTGGGCTAGTCAATGGATTCTGGAAAGCCAGTACACTGTAGAACTGATGAATGTGGGCACCTGAGTCCTAGATGTCCAGACTGGTGGAACAACGAGGTACGGCAATGGCTGGAGTGACAGCACTGGCTACCACTGCTCTGCTTTCCATTTGGTAGGCATGGGCACATTCGCAGGAAGGTCTTGCATTGTGGCCAATAGCACAACGGGTCAGGTGCTGGAATTATCACCCCGTTTGGGCGCTCATAATTCACACTGTGAAAGGTTTCATGTCCCTCTCCATCCACAATTCGAACAGTGTCCATAAACAGTGTCCTGCCTCTTTTCCACTAGCTGTATTTTTCTTGAAACATTCTGTTCTTGACATGCTTGTTTGCACCAGGATGCACATATTTTATTGCTTCTTCCCAAATCCAGTATTTCCTGCTTTTTTCAATCTCCTCCCAGACTCTCTGAGGAAAAGTAGGAAAGGACATCCCGTAGATTTCATTCGCTTTCCTACAACCAGTCTTTGCTCTTTACTAACTTTGGTCACCCTGAGACCTCTAGCCTGGCTTAGAGGCCAGTCCTGGTTCTGCCAGCTCGCATTCTATGACAAAACAAATGGATCTCTGGAATCTTCTTGCACAGCCAGGGCAGTGGAATCACCACTGTCTTCCCTGCCTCTGAGGCAAGAGCTTGAGGTTGTATACCAGTTCCTTTTTCTACAAGGCCACATAGGTTCCCCTCTTCTTCTTCCTCACTGAGAATCTGTGCCCAGGAGTGAGCAGTCGTCATCATTCCTGAGACTGTCCACTCTTCGCTAAGCGGAGGTTGAAACCTCCCATTCAAAGGCCTCCCTCATCTTGTCTTCACCTATGAGACTTGGGCTAGGCCCTCTCTCCAAGGGTCTACTGATGCTCTTCCTGAAATGTCTCTCTGTGACTCAGACTCTGAAACATCAGCACATTGTTCTGTCTGTAAATCTGCACTTTCTTGCTCATTGCCACACTCTTAGGGGCCTTCTCCAACAGGCTCCGCCTGGTGCTGTGTGCTTCAACTTCAGATTCTTGAACTTTTGTCCATGTTGAGCCAAATGAATCTTGGGCACTTTAAACAAACCATATTTCTCTAGGCACCCAGAACAGTGAGGTACCATGAAGATGTCCCTTCCAGCATTTAAGCACATCACACATACTGTCACTGGATATCCAGGAATCGCCACCGAGAGGCAGTTGTCCCCATAGTAACATCTCTCAATGTCCCTTAACTTGTTAACTACTACTGCTATCACAGCCTGGGCATGGTCTGGGTAGCGGGCTGGTCCTGAAGCCATGACTGCAGAGAAAAACAAACAACGCCACTGTTATTTCAAGTCCCACATCATTGAAAACTTTCTTTCTTTCAAAATGGCTCCTCTGCTGCTGAGTTTACATTACTACCTCTACTCCTGTAATGGCGGGCGTGCAGCACGCCCATGCATCAACATTCTAGGTGGGCCAAGCGGTCCTTATCTGCCATCAAAGTCTATGTTTCTATGTTTCTAGGTGGGGGAGGGAAGGAGAAAGAACTACAGCAGGTGTAGAAGTGGGGAGCAGAGCAAAATGGAGACAGAACTGTAAGGATAGAAGAAAAAATCAAAATAGAATGAGAGCAGTAGTGCTATGAGAACTAGGGGACTAGTAACACAACACAGAATCTGTACAATAAAACAGCAGCTACTGCACCTCATCTTAAAAGGCTTATAAACACAGTACAATTTAAACAGATTGGAACATTTACAGCAGTTAGAGCAAATTAAAACTTTTGAATCTAGATGAATCTTAGCTGAGTCTAGCTGTACAGAGTTTAAAACAGTAATAGAAGTGAGGTGAAGAGAGGAGGCTTGAAAGTGCAGCCAATGGTAGCTCGGGCAGAGAAGCAGCAGCCAATGAAGAATTCTGGCCAGGAGAAACAGCCAATCCCATACCTTTGAGGCAGCTGGCAGACTCATGACAGCAGCTGGTGCTGAAGCATCGCCCTGCCGAGGCAAGTTTTTCAAGGAGCAGGTCCTGGCAGAGGAGTGCCCAGCTCAGAAGCCTCCAGCTTTATGCAAGCTGGCAGACTGTGGCTGGCAGCTGGTGCTGGAGGTGCTGTCCTGCTGCAGGTAAGGTTTTCAAGGAGTGGGTCCTGGCGGAGGAGTGCCAGCTCAGGGGCCTCTAACTTATGTGAGCTGGCAGACTGCAGCTGGCAGCTGGTGCTGGAAGCACCATCTTAACGCTGGCAAGATTTTCAAGGAGCGGGTCCTGGCAGAGGAAGTCCTCAGGGGCCTCCAGGTTTAGGCGAGCTGGCAGACTGCGGCTGGTGGCTAGTGCTGGAAAAGCTGTCCTGCCACAGGCAAGATTTTAAGGAGTGGGTCCTGTCAGAGGGAGTGCCCAGCTCAGGGGCCCAGCTTTCAGTGAGCTGGCAGACTGCGGCTGGCTGCTGGTGCTAAAGCACCATCCTGCTGCAGGCAAGGTTTTCAAGGATCGGGTACTGGCAGAAGGAGCACCTGCTCAGGTGCCTCCAGCTTTAGGCGAGCTGGCAGACTGCAGCCACCGGCTGGTGCTGGAAGTGCCATCCTGCCGCAGGCAGGGTTTTCAAGGACCTGGTCCTGGAGGAGAGCGCCGGCTCAGGAGCCTCCAGCTGGAAGGGGAGAGGAAGAAAAGACTTTACCATCCACTCAGTGACAGTTCAGTTGGGGACCAGCCAAGGAGGTGTGAGGAGGGCTGTGCTGGTCCCGGGTCTGTCTCAGGATGGGGAGGGGTGGTGGGCACTGCCTGCTAGGGGTGGCAGGCCACTGGACCACCAATGTGAGGTGCTGTTTCATATGTTATAATGATGGGGACATCGGGCGAGGGGCCACTATATTACAAACGGAGTTCACTCATATTTTAAACATAGGACATCAGGATCGGGGCGCTATATTACCAATGGGGCTTCATTAATCTTTCAATATGGGCACATCAGGGATCAGGAGTAAGGCCACTATATTATCAAAGGTGGCTCATTTCAGTTTTACATATGGGTCACATTGGGGATCGGGAAGGGCACTATACTACCAATGGAGGTTCATTCATATTTTAAATATGGGGCACATCAGGGATTGGGGAAGGGGCTACATATTACCAATGATGGCTCATTCATATTTTAAATATGGGGCACATTGGGGATGAGGGGCTACTATATTACCAATGGGGTTTATTCTATATTTTAAATATGGGGCATATTGGGGATTGGGAGGGGCCACTTATATTACCAATGGGGGTTCATTCATATTTTAAGTATAGAGGCACATTGGGATCTGGGGCAACTATACTACCAATGAGGATTCATTTATGGGTCAAATATAGGGGAATATCAGGGACTAGGGTGAGGGCACCACTTACCCTTGCCACAAGATGCCTGCACCAAACCTTCTGTGGTCATGTGTTTGCCACATGGAGGGGCTGCTGCAAGTGTGGGCACATAGGCGCCAGAACTCCTCCTGTACCTGAATCAGTGCAAGGTCCCTGATACACCGGGCTTTGGCACAAGCTGCTGTTGCACGCAGCTTGTGCCAATCTAACCCCACTTTGTGAATCAGGCCCACTGTATCCTGATACCTAGAGAAATAGTCTCCAACAAGTACCCCAGCTCTGACTGCTGTTATGCACATACAAATGTCATCAATCTAGTACTGAGATGATTTCTGGCATTTGCTGCACATGACAGAGTTTGTTACACTGCCACCGGTGTGCCACTGCTGCACCGCCTCCCCACCGACACAAAAAGAGAGACACAATGATGGCAAACTTCAGAGAACAGCCTGCTGTGTCTCTATGCACTCTTGCTCGCCATCCTTGCTCTGCAGTTCTCTGGCAACCCTTCACCAGGCAGTCCTATGGCGTTGGGTACAAGGCACAGAACAGATCTCACACACAGCCCACTTAGGATCAGCAAAGGAGCACAGTGGCACAGGACAGCTTTCTCTGTCACTCTTGGTGGTTCAAGCAGAGCATGGATCCGAGACACAGGCTCAGGACAGCCACTGACTACACACAGAGACAGCGAGACAGAAAAAATAAATCTGTACTGCATGCAGCACTTGCTGCTCACTGCCCCTGCAGAGATCATGGGGGAGGACCCACACATTTTCAAGTGGTGGCTTGGACGTGCATCACCCCTCAAGGTGAGAGACATCTAACACAGTGCACACATCGCAGCTCTGCAGCATGGGAAGGGCACTGCCAGCCAGCAACACGCAACAGGATCTTGAAGAAAGAGGTGTCGGCAACAGACACCTGTGTGCCACACTCACTGTTCAAGGATGGTGGTCAAGTAGACAGATAAACACCACAGGACTCAAGACACTGTTCTCACATCTCATCTCTCTCTCTCTCTCTCTCTGTCTCAATCTCCATGGCACCAGCTCCCACTGTCACAGTGTCGAGCTTGGGGTGTGGTAAGCTGTGTTCCACATCGAGGACTGAAGAGAGAGAGACAGACACTAGACCAGTAACATTACAGGACATTCGGCAGAATAGGATGGGAGCTAAGTATTTTCAACCAGGGAGAAGAAGTGTTATTCAGGAGAAATTTAAAGAGCGGCAGATGAGGCTAATGCTGCTGAAAATCTGAATCAATGGGTTGCTGGTCGATTCAGTATTCATGTAGAGTGGGTCCCCATGGATGTTGTCAGTTATTGTTCCTGCCCTGTGGGCACAAACAGGGTTGAAGGGCTTGAGTCGATGAACTCCTGAATATGGGGGTTATCCGAGGTTTTAATAAACTGAGTGGTGCCTCCATCCAGAGAAAGGTTTAAGTGGGAGTGGTGTTAGTATTTTATTTATTTATTTAAAATTTTGGTAACTGGATAGGCACACTAAGTCAAGCTCATTTCCAGTTGTGGATCCGGGGAAGGGAACAAGGAGTGGCAACACATAAACGCAGATTGCAGTATAGATATGGCAGATTCAAGTAACAAAATAGAGGTAATACAGTAACAATGATAAATAGCAAGTAATGTGCAACATATTTAGCAATGATAAATTACCTAAGGAAGCCAGCTTTAAAGGAGAAACTACTAAGGGAGGCAGGAAAGGAGGGAAAGATCATAAGGGATACAGTGAAATTGCTGAAGGCATTAGGGATTCAACTGGAAACAGAGGGTGGAGGAAGACAAGGTGCACAGAAGGAGGTACATTATGAAGGAGTGGGAGAGTCTTACCCCAGCTGCTGGAACAAGAGGGAGAAGAGGAATTAGGAAAATACACGTTTTAGAGAGTGCAGTAAAGGAGATAAGCAAAGGGAGCATAGGAGAGAGTTCCAGTAGGAGGGAGGCAGTAAGAGAAGGCTGTCTGGCCAGAGTCTGAATGAGAATGGAGAAGAGAGAAAGTATGGGAGTCTCTAGTGCATAGCTGATGGGGGGGTGATGGGGGAGGAGAGAGAAGCAGGAAGAGACCCAAACCAGAATTTGGAAATAAGGTGGTAGCATGGTGTTGGAAGCATAGATACAGAGGGGGAAGGAAGAGGGTGAGTAGAGGCACAGTGGTGCATGTAGGGGAGCATTGGAAGCATTGAAAAGAGAGGAATCTGGAGAGCGATGAAGTGGGGGCAGAGCTGAAAACTACATCAGCATAATCAAAACAGGTAGAATCATTTGAGTAAGGAGATCTCAGCAAACAACAGGCGAGAGGGAGTCTTTATTCCTCTACATAGCTCCAAGTTTGGGGCAGAGTTTGATGTGATATAGTGGATGTGTGCAGAAAGTCAAAATGCCTAACAGTCAGATGCTAAGGTACTTGTAGGTAGGGAAAACTTCAAGAGAGGTACCATCTAGGGTAGCAAAGGAGGGAGGGAGGAAAGTTTAGTTAACTTATGGGAAGTACCGAAGTCATGGATACAGTTTTCTTTCTATTTACTTTTAGTTGATCTCCTGGAACTAGCATAACACCCTCAAGAAGTCACTCTGCAGCCGAGATTCTATCTCAGTGGTTGAGGGTCCAGAGGTATAGAGGATAGTATCATCAGCAGCATACATGTGTGTAAGGTAAGAGACAGACATATGGAAGATTGTTAAGGAAAATTGGAAAAAGGACAGGGACCAGAATGGAGCCTTGAAGGACACCTGATTAAATTGGAAGAGGGGAGACAGGGCATCACCTGCTTGAACACATTGTGTACGACCCTAAGATAGCACTTAAACCAGTCCATGGTTTGGGTGGTGAGACCAGCAGAGAGCAGTTTTGATAGAATAGGGTGGGGACACAGAGCCAAACACTTTGGCTAGGTCAATACATATAGCAGTGGTGATGTAACCATGGTCCATACCAGTGAGAATTGTGTCAGTGACATGAAGGAAGGAACTGATGGTACAGTGACTTTTTCTGAAACCTGAATGGACCAGAGAGAGGAGGCCAGAGGGGTTTAGGGCAGTCAGAGAGTCTTAAGAAGACAAAGGACTCCTGCAGTTTAGCCAGGGAGGAGAAGAGATATAGGCCTGTAACTGCCAGGAGTAGAGGGATCACCCCTTGTGAAGGGGTAGCACCTGGCAACTTTCCATGCCTGAGGTACAGTACTAAGATAGAAGGAATGGTTCAGCAGGTGAAAGAAGGAGAAGAGCTATAGCAGGGGCAGAGATCCAGAGAATTCAAGGGTCAAGAACATATGGGCTAGTTTTGTAAGGACTGAGAGAGAGGCGGGCATTGAGAGTTACATGCACAATAATAGGTTAAAAAAAAAGCCTTGAGATGAGGAGGGGCAGGGAGGCTGGAGGGACATTTACTGGGCTACTGGGAAGAGCACAGGTAGTGAAACAGGAACTGAGAAATGAGGCAACGGAAGGGGATTTGAGACAAGTGAACCATCAACAATCAGGGTGGGGGAAGAGATTGGGAGGGGGATTAAAGAGGGAGTGAAGAGCCTGCCAGAATTTAGAGGTGGAGTTTAGGTTTTGTTTCAGGGTCGATTTGAAGTATTGGGCTTTTGCAGCTCTTATAACCTTAGTACAGCATTTCTGAGGGATCGATAGAGGTGGTGACTGGAGGGAGGATTTGTATCTTGCCCAGGCAAGAGCACAGGATTTACAAAGCTGAATGATGTCAGCAGAGATCCAGGGTGATGGGAGCATCTGACTCTACACCTTTTGATAGGGCATGTGTATCCCATGCTTTGTTTAGAAAATATCAGAAGAGGGAGAGAGCAGAGTCGATGTCGGGGCAGAGTTAACAAGGGACTAATCAGAATATGCATGGTCAATGAGGAGGGCCTCTGTATTTAGCGACCTGAATGACCTAAGTCAATGGTAATTGGGATGGGCGTGGGCATACATAACTTACAGACACAGTAGGTCATGTAGTGGTCACTAAAAGAATCTAGGAGAGTGCAGCAGCAAAGCAGTAGGGGTGAGAGGAGAGCTCCCAGTTCAGGAGAGTGGTTGTGGGAGAGTGGGTTTGACGGCTCACTGATTAGTTGGTATAGGTTCAGAAATTCAGTCTTTTCAATGATTGGCTTAAAGGTGGGGAGGACCAGTTTAGGATGAAGTCCCCAAAAACATTAAGTTCACCAGAGGAGGTTATGGAGAGAAGAGAAGAGATTATTTCAATAATTGAGGAGGGAGAGATTTTGGAGAGGCATTAAGCATAACCTATAAAATGGGCAAAGGATTTCAAGCAATCTGATTGGTTGTTAGCCATGCATTAGATGTGTCTAATGCACAGCTAAAACTAGAACCCCATTTAGAATACAAAGGCCCTTATTTATATAGTAATAAGTTACTCCGGGAATGTGTTAGAGCAAGTTTTAATGCACGGCTAGACTGACGACTCGCCTGTGGCCTTACGCTCACCACGCCCCTAGCCGAGCATTAGAACTGTCTGATGCACACCCCATCGTGTCTTATTGCTTACCTACAAAGATAGGGAGTGAGGAGGGAACTTTGGGTTAATTAGAAGTGGCTCATGTGAGAAGGGGATAGAATCACATACAGAGACAGAGCAGGAGAGGATCTGCCAAATATAGAGGGCTACGCCACCACCTCTTATTATGGTCTTGGTGAAAAAGGTGGAAATTATGGAGGGATAATTAGGAATCAGGAACTCTGGAAGAGAGACAGGTTTTGGATATACAGAGAAAGTCTGGGGAGTACTAGGAGATCCAGAGCTTAAGGGCATCTAGCTTAGGAAGTAGACTCTAGCATTAAGGTGGCAGAGTCTAAGACATTTAGGTAAGGGAAGGGGCCAGGGTTTAGTTGAATGCCACCTGCTAGGAGGAGGAGGAGTAGGAAGAGGATAAGGAGATAATGGATCGACCTACCCGCTCTATGATAGCGAGAAGGTTTAGGATTGGGAAGTGGAATATGTCACAACCCATTGGGATGCAGTATCTCCCATCTCCCTATGGGAATACCCAACCTGCAAACCAATGCAGTGCAAGAACAGTTCCCAATGAGCATGCAACTTACACCCTGTAATGCAACAAATGTGCAGACAAGGAATTTAAATGAAACAGGGAGACTTTATTTAGGGATGCAAAGCCCTAACAGGAAAATGGGGTTGGTTGGAAATGATAGTGTTGTAAGAACCAGCTGTTTTTCAGTGCCCATCCAGATCCATTCAAAATTAAACAGGGACCACTTAGGCAGGGCAGGAGTACAACCTTTGTGTTTGCACTATATTGCTTCCAGTTGCCTTTCAGCTATATCCTGCACTCTGTAACCATGTGCAGAACTGTTTCATTTTCATTACTGGTTGTGTTGGTATTTTCTCCCTCCCATGCCCCCCATTTCCCACTCCCCATGCTGTACCTGCTCAACATTATTTACTGTACTGTCCATTATGAAACTCAATAAAAATCTTACAAACAAAATTAAACAAGGGTTGCTTTTCTGTGCCCTCCTAGGTGCAACCAAATAATATTCCTCCACGCTGTATTTCAAGTGCCCTTCCTAGCTAGCCCTTTAACCATATCCACCTCCACCCATGGGTGTAGCCAGGCATACTCAAGTACTCCATGGTGTGCAATTTTATTTAAGGGGTAGCAAAATAGGCTCTGAAGTGCTTCCTTTTTCTATGAAAACTAACAAAGAAAATGCTAAACCTTTCTGTAATTTTATTCATAGGAGTTGAAACTAGAAGGACTGGTCACTAATACTGTCTTTGCATCCCAAGGACAATACAACTTACAGGCTCTGGGCTGGTATGTGGGTATCTTAGGAACAATGCATGGCATTTGTATTTACCCATGCATGGCAACAACGATTGTCATGCGATACAAAAGTTGTATTTATTGTGCCAAATGAGGCAACAAACAGGGTCCTGGTGTACATTTGTATATTGTCTGGCTACACCCAGTGGGGGCTGGCACACCCTAACAAGGATGGTGGTGGTGGCAGTGAGTCCACTTGGTGTGCAGATCTGAAATCCTGGCTACACCCCTGCTCCACACAACGCATTGCACAGTACAGTAGTGCTGTTGCCCACCTGCACTGGGGTGCAATCATCTACCCACTGGTACCAGTGAGAACCCTTAAATCAATAGCCAGTCATTGGAACTGTAGGCCCGATGATGTTTCACATGATTGGTTGGCAGTAGTACACTTAAAACAAATAAAGCAATGCTTGTAAAATAAACCCCAAACCCAAATGTGCTTTAGTCCAAATTGGTATTTAGAATACCAGATGGACTGCCCAGTCCATCAATTGATTCTCCAAACTACGATGCACAAAGGTGTTGTTGCACGGCAAACCCTAAATTTAGTCACAGGTTCTCCCAGCCCAAGGTATCTCTCTCTAAGTGTGTGGGTTGATGTCACAGCTCACAGTGAGTCTCTGATTTTACTCACTCTCCTTCAGCGGTGTAAGCCTCTAGTATCAGCTGACAGACAGCAGCTGTCTCCAGTCCCAGTCAGGCCTCACAGGACATTGCAGTTACATATGAACTTACTGTAACAGTAGATCTTCGAGAGAGGTGCCTGCAGTAGGTCTTCACATATAGGACTGTGCCCCTGGCATCAGGTTCCAACAGCAAACCTGTAACTAGCAATCATCATCAGTGGGGATCGCCTTTGACGCTGGTAGGGGTGACGGACATCAGGCCGACTATAAAAGGGGCGGTCCCGCGCCCATCCTCCAGTTCTTTTCACCGAGACCTAAAGAAGGGTAAGTAGAAAGGAAGGAGTGATTTACTCCTAGGACCATGCTTCCTCTCTAGACCCAAGGGCTAGGCAAGATGAAAAATAAAGGAAATATTCCAGGAGCTGGGGAGTTGGGTGGAAACTAGACCTACTTAAGATCTACTGTTAGGGGTAAGTTCTTACGTAACTGCAATATCTTACTTGAGAGGGTTCCTGCAGTAGGTCTTCATGTATAGGACTGAATACCTAGCAGTCCAAAAGAAAAATTAGGAGATAAGTTCCTGGAGGAGGAGGTGAGTGCCAACTGAGTACTGTGTTATAACAAGAGGCCTTGCAGGACAGCAAGGCCGAAACCGGTCCTGCGCCCTAGAGGCAATGTCCTGACTGTAATGCTTAGTGAAGGTGTGGACAGATGACCACGTGGCCACTGCACAAATCTCTGCCATGGACACATTCCTGAAAAAGGCGGTAGAGGTAGCAACACTCCGAGTGGAGTGGCTTTTAACCGCCCCAGAAGAGATTTTCCATGTTTTGATAAGTGAAGTGGATGCAGTTAGCCAACCACCTAGATATGGTCTGTTTTGAAATGGCCTTACCCTGGCACTTGGGGTGAAGGCCACAAAAGCTGAGTGGTCTTATGGACCTCTTTTAGTCCAGTTTGTGTAATATTTCAAGATCCGTGCACATCTAAGGTGTGCAAAGATATTCCCCTATTAGAATGTTGGGTATAACAGACTGGCAATTCTACACTCTGGTTGTGAGTGGCTTCTGAAACTATCTTTGGGAGGAAGGATGGGTTAGTCCTAAGGACAACTCTATCCCTATGGAAAATCAGATAGGGTTCCTTACAGACTAACACCTGAATTTCTGAAACCCTTTGGGTCGAAGTGACAGCCACTAAAACAAAGTCTTCCAAGAAAGGACGACATGTCGCAATCTGAAGCCAGTTCAAAGGGAGGTAAGGTAAGTTTTTCTAACATAAAGTTAAGGTCCCAGGGAGGACAAGGGTTCTGGACTGGAGATTTTAAATGGAGGATACCTTTCAAAAAGGTTTTGGCTACCTCCAGTTGAGCTAGAGTTTTGCCCTCCACCAGGAGGTGGTAGGCCAACACTGCAAGAGATGGACCTTGATGGAGGAATAACTAAGGCCCATCTTCGATAAATATACTAGGTACTCTAACACCTGGTCAGCCAAGCATGAAAAGGGATCCAAGCTCCTGTTTAGGGCCCAATTCGAAAATCTTTTCCACTTCATGGCGTAGGTGGATCTGGTAGATGGTTTTCTGGCATTCACCAAGATATGAGCAACCTGGGAGGAAACTCCAGCGGGAAGCCACTATGTCCACAGGTGCCACGCATGAAGGTGGAGTGACTGAAGGCTCAGATGCACCAGGGTGCCCTGCTCCTGTGTTAGAAGGTCATGGGATAAAGGCAGGAGAATTGGAGGTTCCAGCGCCATCTGTTTCAACAGTGGGAACCAAATCTGATGGGGCCACAGAGGGCAATCAGAATTAATTTGTTCTTCCTCCTGAAGTTTCACCAGAACCTTCTGAATGAGAGGAAAGGGAGGAAAAGTGTAAGAAACCTCGCTGTCCAAGAGACAGACAGTGCATCTCACCAAAAGCACCATGCCCGGGAACGAGCAAGCAAAGCTGGGTAGTTTTGTGTTGGATGGGGAGGCAAATAGATCTACATCCGGCCAACCCCATCAAAGAAAGAGGTCTTTGATCAAATTCTGCTTTAACTCCCACTCATACGCCCGGCCACTGATCGACTGAGACTGTCTGCCAGGACGTTGCTTATGCCTGGAACGTGGACTACTGTCAAGAAAAGTCTGTGCTGAATCGCGCAGTACCAAACCCTCATTGCTTCCCTGCAGAGAGGGTACGAGTGAGTTCCTCCTGTTTGTTGATATACCAGACTGTGGACATGTTGTCCATCTGGATGAGAAGTGATCCCAGTCGAGAAGTGACTGAACGCCTGGAGAGCATACAAGACTGCTCTTGTCTCCAGAACATTGATATGGAGCAGAAGCTCTTGATTGGACCAAGACCCTTGTGTCTTGTGTTACCCCAGATGAGCTCCCCAGCCCATGTCCGAACCATCCGTGGTGAGGAGCTGGGTGGGGTTTGGATTGAAAAGGAGCTCCTCAGGAGATTGGAAAGATTCTGCCACCAACAGAGATCTTTCTGGAGGCTGTTGGAGATCATGACTGTTGGTTCATGTCATCCATCCTCTGGTCCCATCGCACTTGAAGAGACTGCTGGGTGACCCTCATATGTAGTCTGGCCAGGGAACCATCAAAATGGCCACTGCCATAAGTCCCAGAAGATGGAACACAGCATGGCTGGGATCCATCGAGCCTGGGCCACGAGGTGGCTTGAGAAACTAGAGTCTCAGCTCAATCTAATGGCAGAAAAGCCACGCTCTGAACTGTGTCTAGTACTGCTCCAATGAATTGGAGGTGCTGGGAAGGTACTAGCTGGACTTGGGCAGACTGACTGTGATACCCAGTTGGACAAACAAGTTCAGAGTGAAAGAGAGAGACTCTTTCAGACTGTCTGGAGAGGGTGCTGTGAGGAGCCAGTCATCCAGGTAAGGGGAACACGAAATGCCCTGGTGGCATAGAAAAGCCGCAACCACTGCTAAGCACTTGTTGAACACCTGGAGAGTCAAGGAGAGGCCAAAGAGTAGTGCCTGGAAATTGAAAATGGTTCTGCTGGAAGGAGAAATGAAAGAAGCGGCAGTGGGCCAGGAGGATAGGGATATGCAGGTAGGCATCCTGCATATCCAGGATCAGCCAAGATTTTGGTTGGAGCAGGGAAGAAGACACTGAAGGGTCAGCATGCGAACCTCTTGTACTTACGAAGAGGTTGAGTATGCTGAGATCCAGGATCGGTCTCAGATCTCCCTGCTCTTCTTCGGTACCAGGAAGAAGTTGAAGTAAAACCTTCCTATTTGGTCTTGAGGGATGGGTTTTATGGCTGCTTTTGCAGGAGGGCCAGAATCTCCTGGGAGACTATGGGGATCTGATCCCTTGGATAAAAATACTGTCCCAGAGGGTGAGGGGCGGGATCTCCGTAACTCTATCAGCGTGACCTCATTGGATGAGTTGCAAACCCATAGATCTGCGGTGATGGCCCTCCACCCCACCTGGTGGAGGCCGAACCTCCCTCCTACCAGTTCCTCCTTGTCGACTGGAGGTAGCGGGAGGAGGGAAAGGAGTTAGGACACCGAGGGAGGGGAGCTTTATCCCGGAGGCCGACTTTGGAAATTTGGCCGGGTGGGGTTTGGGCTCCAGAACCAGGGGGCTCTGTTTGCTTGACGCTTTCTCTGGGTCTTAGTCCATCATCTTGGTGGTGAAAAGGCTGCTTCTTCTGCCCCGTCCTGTACATAGAGCATATGTCCCACAAGCAGTGTCCACTCTCCTGCAGCCCAGTTATTATATCCTTGGCATCACCATCTAAAAGGACAGAACCCTAAAGAAGGTGTCTAGGAGGGAAGACTAGACATCCTGTGCCAAACCTGAAATCCTGAGCCATGAATGACGCCGGATGCAGATCTCCGTAGCTGCCTCTAGTCACTGAGTCTACCGAATTGTACATTGCCCAAAGAGCATGACAACATGAAGACTTGCCCATATGGACCTTGTCCAGTAACTTGTTTCTGAGCATCTCATCCTGGACCTCCTGAAGGTCCCTCTCGAGCTCAGAGAGGGAAGCCTTCTGAAGGCCACCATGTGTACATAGTTAAGGGACTGGATGGTACAGGAAGAAGAGGAATATACCTTCCTGCCAAACTGGTCCAATTGCCTTGAGTCCTTGTCGAGAGGCAGGAGCTCAAATGCTTGGGTTGCCGACCAGTCATGAGCGGCTGTAATGACCATTGAGTTGGCCTTCGATGAGTTGTTAGATGTTGAATTCCTTCCAGGGAAAAGTAAGTGTGATTGGCCTTCTGGATACAGCAGGGATAGAGGAAGCTGCTGCCAGATGGTGGTGACCAGGTCCTCAAGAGGACCCATCCAGGGAGGGATGGGTAGAGGATCTGTAGTGGCCAGATCTAAGTGCTCCACCAGTCTCTTGCACTGGGGGTCCACTTCTTTAGAAGGCCAGCCTCCTGCTGCCTGAATAGTCCTCAGAAGGTCCCCAAAGGAGGGATCTTCTGGGGGATTTAGAGATTCCTTAGGTGGGACCTCAACTGGAGACCGAGTGTCCGAAGGGTCAGAATTGATGTCCGAGTCAGAAGGTTCTGAACTGCTTGGGATGGACGGGTCCACCCCAAAGGAACCCACCAGTAGAGAACCGAAGCTCATCCGGGAGGGATCGGTGGGTGAGGTGCCCTAGGCAGGTAATATCACCCACCGGGTGCCATAACCCAATATAAGCTGGATCCTGACATCCTGCTACCAAGCTGGATCATATCCCAAACAATCAGCAGTGGTGGAGAAGGAGGAGGTGGTTGGTAGCCTAGGTATTGTGGGTGTTGCCAAGGAGGATACCGGAATCCTATGAAGCCAGTTTATAGCCATAGGGAGGGTACCCAGGGTATCCTGGTGTCAGGTATCCCGCGTTGGGTATCCTGGCATCGGGTGTCCCGCATTAGCGGCACAGGGCCTGGCGCCAGGTAATGAGGTGCCAATGGAGGCCTGCCCGGTGGTGGAAATGGAGGTCTGGCCCTGGAAAACTGCCTGGAGGTTTTACTGGACCTACAGGGGAGGTTCCTGAGGGGCCACAAGGTGGCATGGGATCCAGAAGGGCCCATGAAGGTTCCAAGGAAGAGGCTCCATAATAGGATCCTGGGCGGTGATGGACTCCTGTCCGGAGGCAGCAAAAGACCAGCGATGGGGGTAACTCAGGTAGTGACCCCAGCAAAGGTCCAAAAATGATCCTGACGGAAGAGACAAAGCTGGATCAGGTGGCGAATCCCTGGGATAAAGGACCCAAAGGGATGAAGGGTCTCCAGACAGCGCTCAAGCTGGTGTCGGGTCCTCGTGGAGCCCGGGGCTAGACTAAGGATCCAGGCAGATGACAGAAGATCCGGCCACCCAACTTATTGGATTTGACCAGGCTGGCAGTAGCCGAGGCCGCCCACTAGGCTTAACGGTCATAGCCATGCACCAGTCGACTGGGTCAAGGGGTGACTTATCAGCAGTGCTGGAAGGAGGAGACACAACAGAAACATCAATAGAGGCTACCCCAGGCTGCCCACTCAGCTCGGCAGGAGGGGAAGAAGGTGCCAGCCTAAAGAAAGCGGACGGGTACCTGAAGAAGTACTCACAGTTTTATGACCAGGCTCATGGCGATGGACCTCTCCTGTGCTTCTCCTTATCTTTTTTTCTTTCCTTGGGGCCAGCGACCATGACCTTTCCCGTAACTCCTGAAGTTCCTTTTCCATCTACGCCAGCCGCCGGGTAAGGGAGGTGGGCCTCGAGAGTCTGCTAGCATCTGGTCAGGGTGGCTTGATTGCAGGTTAGACAAATGGCACACTCGTCCGAGTTGTGCTTGGGAAGCCTAGACACAGATGGCAGTGGAATGGTCATCCCTATGTAGGATTTGGGCTCCGCACTTAGAGCATTTCTTTTGGGTGAGCCGACATACAATCAGTAGGATGCTGGAGAAGAAAACGCTACAGAGGAAGAAAAACTGACTGACACCTGGTGTTAGATCGCTACTTTACATGAAAGCCAAATGAACTGAGGTGACAGCAGGAAAGAACTCGAGGGCGGGCACAGGACAGCCCCCTTTACCAGAGGGTAGTTGGTCCAGGAGGTTGGCAGGTGGTTAGGAGGAGCAAATCAGGTGCCCCATCACTCTCTGCTCTCCAACACATTACCTCCAAAACCATATAAACACTACAAACAGGTATCTGCCTCTATCTCTGAAATCAAATAAAGAGGCAGAAGACACTGCAGAGCAGGACACTGCGCACAGGAGCTAGCACAACAATACTCACCCAAATCAGGAACCAAAACTAAACAAGCACAAAGGAAATCCAAAAACTTGATCATAGGAGACTCCATGATCTGGGAGTTGATACCCATCTCCAGCCAGGGTGATGGTCAGATGTCTCCCAGGTACATCAGCATGGAGAGACACTGACCGCATTGCTAAAATTGTTCACAAAGCAGGAGAAAACATTGATGTCCTAGTACACATAGGGACTATGATCTCGCCAGCCGGTCCAGTTGTGGAGACCAAGGAACACCTGACTAGGCTGGGTGACAAACTATCATCTTTTGGTCCGGCATCTCCTTCTCTGAGATCCTGCCAGTCTGGGAGAAGGGAGCAGATGGACGGAAGGTCAGAGAAGGGGAGATAGGGGAGCTAAACACATGGCTCAAGGACTGGTGCCAGGAAAAAGGACACAGATTTGTAGGAACTGGCAACAGTTCTGGGAGCGAAAGTTCTTTAAATTTGATGGACTGCATCTGACTAAAGAGGAGTCAGTGCATTGGGGCAGAAGTTTGACGTCTTTGCAGAATATTTAAACTAGCAAATGGGAGAGGGTGCAGCACCCCATCGCTGAATGGGAAGAACACCCCTCCCCTCAGCTAGTGGTCAAACTGGAATTCAGGTGTGTTTGCTGCTCATTTGCATCAACCAGGAAGAAAAGGTTTGTCTCCCCACGATGGCACAGGGTAATGCCAAACCTCACCCAACAACTAACACACCAAAATCTGGCCAATGGAAAATCATGTACAAAATGCTCACAGCCTGGGAAATAAGATCCCAGACCTGCAGGCAACAATGTCGAGGCTAAACTGGACATAGTAGCAATTAGTGAGACGTGGTTTACCAGTAACCACACTTGGGAGACTTCAGTACCTGGCTATGTATTGTTCAGAAGAGACCGAGGTGCAAAAGGGGAGGAGGGCCCTGTATGTTAATGAAAATATCAAAGCTACAGAAATTCAGAATACACATAAGGAGCCAGAAGAACTGTGGGTCACCTGGAAACAGGAAATGGGACAGCCATAAGAACTGGGGTTGTCTACAGGCCCCCAGACCAGAGGGAGGACATAGACACATTACTGTTAGAAGATATACAAAACATGACAGCTAAAGGGGAGGTTCTGATAATGGGAGACTTCAACATGCCAGATACAGATTGGTCAATACCAGCAGGAACATCTGCCAGAACTAGACTCATAATGGATTCCCTGCGGGGAGGGCCTCAAACAACTGGTACAGCAACCCACAAGAGACAGGGCTATCCTAGATCTAGTACTGACTAACAAAGAAGGGATCACAGATCTCCAGGTAGAAGGTCACCTGGGGGCCAGTGACATCACATGGTATGGTTCAATTGGTACTACATCTAAATCATCCCATTCCAAGGCAAAAATATGGGACTTCAGAGGAGCTGACTTTGATAAGATGGCCAACAGAGTTAAGCTAGCCCTGGCAAAAAGAAACACAGGTGAGGAGGTACAGGCAAAGTGGGCAAGCATTAAGGATACAATACTTGAAGCAACATCCCATTGTGTTAGACAGAAAAGGAAGTGCAAAAAAGAAGGAAACCACTTTGGTTCTCAAATACAGTAGCAGAAAAGGTCAGAGCCAAAAGGCTGGCCTTCAGAAAATATAAGGGAACACAGCGGGATGAAGATAGGGGGCATACCAAACTGCCCTAAGGGAAGCAGGTAAGGCAGGCAAAGTCCCAAACTGAGGAAACACTAGCACAAACAGTAAAAGAAGGTGACAAGACTTTCTATAGATACATTAGTGAAAGGAGAAAGTCCAGAGGGGTATTGCTAAGCTTAATGGAGAAAAGGGAGCATGTGAGGAGGAGGACCCTGTAAAGGCATCTATCCTAAATAGATACTTTTGCTCAGTATTCACTGAAGAGAAGGTAGGGCAGGGCCCACAGCTCAGCATCATGGACACAGCGGGAGGGAGGTGAGCACTACTCCTTCACAAAAGAAAGGGTCCTACAAGAGCTTGCTAAGCTCAGGGTGGATAAGGCAATGGACCTGATGGCATATCCCAGGGTACTTAAGGAGCTAAAGGAGGAACTAGCAGAGCCATTAGCAGAATTGTTTAGTGAGTCTCTGAGCACAGGAGAGGTCCCAGAAGACTGGAGAAGGGCTCATGTGATCCCACTCCACAAGAGTGGTAGCAGGAGGAGGCGGGGAACTACAGACCGGTCAGTCTTACCTCAGTAGTGGGCAAGATTATGGAAGCACTCCTTAGGAAAGGATAGTGCAACACCTGGAATCCATAGGGGGATCCAAGACAGCATGGGTTTACAAAGGAAGGTCCTGTCAAACTAATCTCATAGATTTCTTTGACTGGGTAACCAGAGTGGTGGACCAAGGGGGAGCAGTTGATGTCGCCTACCTTGACTTCAGCAAAGCTTTTGACACTGTTCCACATAGAAGATTGATAAATAAGCTAGGTAGGCTCTGGGTGGGTCAGAGTTGGTCAACTGGGTGGCAAACTGGTTGACTGCAGAGAAAACAGAGTGGTGGTAAATGGTATACAGTCAGAAGAGATGCAAGTCACAAGTGGGTACTCAGGATCAGTCCTGGGGCCAGTCCTATTCAACATCTTCATTAGTGACCTAGCAGATGGACTAGAGGGTAAGGCTTGTCTGTTTGCAGATGACACCAAGATCTGCAACAGAGTAGATGATCCAGATGGGGTGGGCAGAATGAGAAGAGATCTGGATAAACTAGCAGAATGGTCAGAAGAGTGGCAACTGGGATTTAATGCAAAGAAGTGCAAAATCATGCACATAGGGAAGAGAAACCCTGAAGCCACTTATAGGCTGGGAGGGAGTTGCTAGCAGTCACAAAGGAAGAAAGAGACTTGGGCATCATCATCACTGATGACCTGAAATCATTCAAGCAGACCTCTAAAGCAGTAGGTAAGGCTAGGGGTGTTAGGGTGTATTAGTAGGGTATCACAAGTCGTAAGAGGGAGGTAATAATCCTCTGTACAAGACATTGGTTAGGCCCCATCTGGAGTACTGCGTGCAGTATTGGAGGCCACACCTTCACAAGGACATTAACCAAATTGAGGCAGTCCAGAGAAGGGCAAACGCAAAATGGTGCAGGGACTGCATCAGAAGACATATAGAAACATAGAAACATAGAAGTTGACTGCAGATAAGGACAGTGAGGGATAAGGATATGAGGACAGATTAACGAGCTCAATATGTATACCCTGAGCAAAGGAGGGAGAGAGGTGATATGGATCTAGACATTTAAACACCTTAAGGGCATAAACAAGGTGAAAGAGTCTAACATGTTTAAATATAAGAAAAATAGCAGGACAAGAGGACACAGCATGAGATTAGAGGAGGCGATTAAGGGGGAATGTGAGGAAATTCTTTTCACAGAAAAGTGGTAGATGCATGGAATGGCTTACCACAAGAAGTAGTGGCTATGAATACAGTGCAGGGCTTCAAACAGGCATGGGATAGAGCATAAGGAGCAATACAAATGACTATGAATAGATGGGTCACTGACATAGCAAGGCCGATGGCACATTTATAAGGTAGAAAAGAAATGGGCAGACTGGATGGGCCTTCCATGGTCCTTATCTCGTCACAACTTCTATGTTTCTATGTTTTATAGTCAGCCTGACGTTGCATCACCTGACGTCAGGGCAGTCCCCGCTGATGATTGCTAGCTACAAGTTTGCCATTGGAACCTGACGCCAGGGGCACAGTCCTATATGTGAAGACCTACTGCAGGAACCCTCTCCAAGTAAGATCTTTACATTGAGCAGATGATTTCCTCATCTTCACAAGGCAGTGCTGTCTGTGAAACCCAATCTTATTCAAGTCTTTTCAATGTTTGGTCCCTTCTGTTTACAGTTTTATTAACAACCTGCCTTCATCCTCTTTGTCTGCTAAATCCCTGCTATACAGGGACAATGCATCTATATGCATAGGAGAGACATAGTGACATCAAAAATGCCCTTGTGTGCAATTTTATTCACTTCAATGATGGTTCCTTAAAGAAAAACAAGTCCTAAATGTGCCCAAGGTGAAAGCACTGCTCCTTTTCACAGCACAAATAAACACCACTCCCATGAGGTAATGCCCTGCAGCAGCTCCAAAAGTCATCACTATGTTTCTCTCTGTAGATTCATGTAGGCTGAATGGAATGGGGACTAGCTCCTGTTGTTCACTGGGAAATGTCAGCTCACAAATGCTCCACTGGTCTGTCAATTATACTGAGACCAAACTGGAGGTCTATCATTTGGTTGGTGACTGTCAGATATTCTGCAGTCCGCCAGTGTTACAGGAGTTCCTTGTGGCTCCATTAGCAGGCTCTGCAGCCTAATTGGCTGGACGTGTGAACCTGGTCCTGTTGCTGTGGTTATGGAGGTCTGAGTGCACCAAGACTGCAGTGGTCAGTCCTGTTGTGGTGGGACACTCGCCCAAAAGTCTGTTAGTGAAGGGTTCCTGACCTTCATTATTTGTGCCCCTGTGTTGCTTTGTGCATGATTGTGCTAGCAGTTCATTTCAGTCAAGCTTGTGGCAGGGATTCCACGCTCAGTTGGGTGTGCCAGTCCAAAACACTCCATTGGCAGCAGTCAGCTACCTTTGATGTGTGGTGGGAGCCACAGTCGTGCTGATGCAGGAAGTGCCGATGAACTCTGCCTCCTCTCTGCCTTCAGCTTTCCTCTAGTCCCCAGAGCACAGCTGAAGTCCTTAAGGACTGAAGAAAGCAAAAGTAATGTCAGGCTTGCTGGGCTCCACAATGCCAAGGTAAGCCCTCAAACTATGGGGAGGTGCACATGAAATAATCTGAGTGTGAGTTGGATGTCATGTGAGACAGAGAAACACTGGGAGAATTTAGGCAGATGACTTAACCAAAATTACAGTTCTTAAAGATTATCAATGCACCTGAACCAGGTAGTCTTAATGAAATAAGAAAGGCCTCAAGACCCACCTGTTGGGGCCACGTATCTGCTCATGTTACTGCTGAGCATCAGAACACTACAAAGGACTACCTTATTAGCCTTTGTCGGCCTCCTGACTGGCCCTTACTCCATATTATGACCCTTACTGTTCTAATAAGATATGTGTAATTGTTTTATTCTTGTGAGACTGTTTTATTCCTCATGCTAATCTTCAATTGTACCTAAATTGCCTCATGTATCATTTATTATTTCCTTTATGTAATGTATTACCCATTTGCTTTGAGCTGTTCTTGCTGTTTATTTGTATGCAATTAATCCTGGGTCGCTTCTGAAAAAGGGACTGTAATGGTCCCAGTGGGCCTACCCGGTTACCAAAATTTAAATAAATAAGTCTTAAAGAGAACTGTGATGATCCAAGTCATTTTTCCTGTTGTTTATTCATTCTTAAAAATTAAGCAGCTGGGGACTGGGTGTGTATAGTGTTTACCCTATACCTCTCCATTCAAGCATATTCTAGAGAAATGGTAAATGCAGCACAAGGGACATTCTTTGCTGTATAAAAGTGTCTGTCAAGCTGAGACTATAGCGCATCTGATTGACTAGTACAACCAAGAGTCTGTCTCTGGATTTATTATAGCTGAACAAGCTCTTACTTAGCTCTGCCACTGACTTAGCTCATGAAGGACTTGAGTCAAAATGCCCGGACATTTCACTGAAACATCTTTAATCCCTTCTTGAACATTGTTTAGGCATAAGTATTTTTTATATAGCTTGCACAATGCAGTTTAAAACTGTTTTAGGTGGACACATTTGTTCACATTGCCCTGGCATCGTGCCTTAACCCTGCTTTGAATGATCTTCTCTAGTTGGTGACCAAGCAGTTGAGAGTCCTTTTCCCATCAAGTCCTTGACTTGCTCTATAAAACTGCTAATAAGAGTAGTTAATAATTGGGCACACAGTATAGCCTAATGGATAGAGCAGCAATATGTGAACAAGCTTGATATGCCCAACACATGGGTTTGAGTCCCACAATCTTAACCTGCATACTGTGTGACCCTAAGCAAGTCATTTAACCTCCTCATGCTCCTGGAATGTACCTGAAATAATCTGTGGCTCAGAGTGCCTTTCTGGGCTAAATAAAATGTAAATTACTGACTATTTTAATGGAGTTTGTTTTGTTGACACCTTATAATTGGAATGAGCAGGGCTGCAAAGATTACTTATAATACCGATTACCATAAAAAGGATTTAGTTACTGAATACAACTGAGTTGCTTACAGGATATGCCGAAAAGGATCACTCACTCACACTTTGTCAGCAACCTCCAAGCTGATTTATAACCATTTCAACTGCTTGCAGGAGTCAGACAGGCTAGTGTCATAGGTCCATATAAAATTGCACTGTTGAGCCATGTACAGATGTGCAATGTAAATAAAGTAATCAGACTGCTTTTTCCGATAACTATATGATTACTAATTCTGATTACTTGTTCAAAAGTAATTACCTATAGTAAGGCATTACTTGGAAAAGGGTATCAAATTACAAGTTCTGTAACTAGTTACTGTAATCCTTACTTTAACTTGATAAAATGGGTTGGAAATATCTTGCTTCCTAATTAGCTAAGCAAGTTCTGAGACCCAGATCTTATTTCTCCACAACTACACACATAAGAAAAAGTTTGGCAGTGTAATTTGGAACTAGACCCCAAAATAAAACTTCCTAAAGTACACAAAGTAGGTAAATAATTGAATGTTCCTTCCACTCATGAGCCACTCCTTATTCACATAAACAAATTAAAACAAGAATTTGTCAATGCTGAATGTTTGCTTGCTGGTATTAGCACTGGAAATGCAGAATAGGAATGGCAGTCAAGTATTAAACTTCATGCCAACCCCACCTCCATCCTGTAGAGACGGACAGGCAATATATATTGCAAATGTGCAAAGTTACGAGCATGTGTGGAAACTGCGCAATGTATGCTCATGACACAGTCATTTTATGGAAGTTCGTATCAAATTTTCAAAATAGGCATCTTAGGACCTCTGCTAATGAGCAGTGTCATTGTGATTTTTGTAATGTGTCCCAGACACTGATTTCACACAGTGACTGCGCTATTCTGCTGGAAGTGCGAAAACACATTTCGGCCAAGATGTAAAAATTACAGTTGTACTGTTTATAAGAAGGTGTGGAAAATGGCAATGTTGAAAATCTGGAGTGAAAATACTGCAAATTCATGAAGTTAAGAGCGTGCATAGCAATTGCACAATGCATGCTCATAAAACAGTAATTTATTGATGCCCACCAAATTTGCAACATAGACTTTTTGAGAGGCCACCTCATGAACACTGGCTCTGTCATTTCATTAATCGGTCCCGAAAGGTGATTCCGCGCAGTGACCGCAAAATCACCTTCGAGACCAAATAACGCCATGACAGTGGCTGAGTTCATGAGAAGTGGTCCCAATAACCCCATGTTGAAAATTTGGTGCCAAAATTCCCAAACATGCCTGAGATATGCACCAAAGCTGAAAATATTTATTCCATTATACAGCTTACCGGCATTTCTTCAGTTAAGCTGTCGGCTTTCAGGAGTCTGACGTGTTCCCGGTCCACCCGAAGATGTCGTCCGCGCTGGGCTCAAGTGGTATGGGGTGAGGGGTGGGGGGAGGTAGGGTGCACAGAGGGTGGGTGTGGGTGGGGGCGGGGCCACCGGACTCAACGAGGGATCATTTCTGATTTACAGGTAAACAAACAAAAAAAAAACACTGTGGGATGGTTTTCTTTTAACAGGGACATTTGAAATGCTGGGGTGGGCTCCCAGAGTGCCAACTGAGTGTTTTTTTGGGCCGGCTGTAGCTGATGGGGATTGGGCACCCCTGTCGGCACATATGGGGTGCAACAGCCGAGGGGATTGGGCACCCCCGGCACAAACTTACTTTATTTTGGGATATTATGCCAATGGGAAGTGGGCTCCCCATTGGCAAATCAAACTGGGAGGAGGACATTATGCTGATGGGAGTGGGCTCCCCGGTCGGCAACTTAAACTGGGATGGGACTGAAGCCGGCGGGGATTGGGGCCCCGTCACGGGCAATGGGGACTGATTAATATTGTTTGTGAATACGGCAGCAAGCCACTGCCATGTTCACAAACAATATTACTAGTAGATACATTCCGCCCAGCAATGACGGGTCACCCTCATTACAGCGGAATGGCTGACGCTGCAATGACGAGACGGCCCCTGATTGCTGCGCGGCGAAACGATACAAGTTGGTGCTACTTTTGGAAGCCAGTGTCATCAGCACACTGTGCCTCCATTGGTGCACCACTGACAAGCCCCCAAATGCAATGCTCCATTGGCTGCCACACTGCCGTGCCTCCACAACCCGCTTCTCCTAAGCTGCCACATATTACTTACTGCCTGCTGCAGGCAAACTTAAAAAGTCAAGTACTGTTCGGGTTTTGAAAAATTCTCCTCATCTACATCTCGAGCAGCTGTTGGGGATCATCTGTACATTCGGGACCAGTGGGGCTCCATTGCAAGGGACTTAACACGTCATCAGCTGTGGACTTGTATCAGCAGTTTCACCTGCAGCAGGCATCCTTCTGGCTACTCCCTACCCTGTCCCCTGAACTCCAGTCAGAAAAAGTGCTGTGAGAAGGAGCATGTCCAAACTTTGGTAAAGACAGAGAGCTTTTGAAAACTGCCACTCAGCTTGTCTACATGTCAAGCAGATGCTAGGGATCATCTATACATCGGGGCCAGTACGGCTCTGCTGCAAGAGGCAAGGGCTTAGCTCAACAAGTATCATCAGCTGTGGACTTGTGTCAGCAGTTTACACCTGCAACAGGCTTCCTTCTGACTACTACCTCCCTGTCTCCTGAGCTCCAATTGGGTGCAAGTGCTGTGGGGGGTCCAAACTACTGTACTTTAGAGTTTGATCCTAGTGGTCTTCCACAGCAGTCCTCAAGCTAAAGGGCCAAGTCTACAGGCAATACACTTAGGGCAACAGCATGGGGCAGCAATCAGCTGGAGACACTGCATCCCTGTTGTGCCACCCTTGGCCACACTACATTTTAGCTTAAAGTTTTAAGAACACTGAAATCTTAATGATAATAGCTCAAAAGTAGTCTAAGACAGTGAACAGGAGCAACACCTTATCTAGGTAGGGTTCATACAGTGTTGTGCCTACTCTAGGCATTCATACTCTGTTGTCCTTACTTATCTAGGGCAGGTGTTCAAGGAATAACAAATGACAGAAGGGAAAACTAGAAACATTTTATCCAGAGTAAAGGTGCATAAGGGTCAGGTGGAAGGCAAAGGGTAGGTCAGAATAGGGAATGGTAGCAGCACTCTTTTCTAGGGTAGGTGTGCAAGGGCACAACATACAACAAAGGAGAAAACCAGTAGCACCCTATCAGAATAGGAGTACATAAGAATTTTCAAATAACATATGGAAGTGTAGGAATTGAGACTGCTGGGAATGGTGCAGTGGCTGTGGGAAGCAGTTTCAGAGAGACTGTCTGGAGACTATGGTGCTGTCCCATCTTCATACACCCTCTGGGTTGAGGGAGGAGGTTGCTTGACTTCAGGCTAAGTTGGCTGGATACGGGCAATCTCTTCCCTACCCAGTGGCCACCAAATCTGATACCATTACCTCAGAGAGTGCCTAGGAGGAGGAGGAGCATGACTATGGTGGGCTCTGGAAAGGTTGGGTGGTGGGTCACAGGAACATTCTTCAACTGGTACCACTACACAGTTCCTATGCTGCTGTGGTGGAGTGGGACTGCCAGAAGAAGGCACCTGTTGTACAGACTGGGGAGGATGTGGGAGTATTCAATAGCGGAGACCTCAAAAGGGGTGGTAGAAAACCCTGAAGCATGAAGAGAAGAAGCAACTTCTGGTGGGGAATTCAACTTGAGAGGGAATAGATCTAGGATTAGGAAAAGGGAGAGAGGGGAGTATGGTGCCTAAGTGAGGCACCCTAGCTTGAAGGATGGGAAGCAAATCCAAAGGCTGACTAGGGCAGCAGGAAGGGAAGCAGAGCTGGATGCCACTGTCCACCTGGGGACCAATGAATTGGCTAGGGACAGTTGATAGTGCAGGGGAGTTCATGGAGCTGGGGAGAGGTCTTAAACAGGTAAAACATTCACTGGCTTTGCAGAAGTGCTGCCTGTCTATGACAGGAGAAGGAGAGGAATCTCTGTACCAGGACCTTCAGCTCAAGGTTTAGGGAGTGGTGCAGAGGAGGGTTCAGCTGCATTGAGGACTGTGGTTTAACCTTGAGGATAAGAACCTTTAGAGAGGTGATAGTCTGCATCATCCAGGAGGGTCCTGCTGTGCTCAGTGGTCAGTTGTATGTTACTTGATGAACATTTAAAGTAGCTGAGGGGGAAGCAGAAGAAATCAGGGTGGCAGCAACTGCCCCTGAACAGGAAAAAGTAGGTAGTAAAGAGAACTTGAAGGGAGGAAGTACCTCATGGTGCAAATTAATAAAGGAAGCAGGGTAGTAGAAATGAAGGGAATGGAAACTTGAGCAGTAAAACAGAGGGAAGGAAGAAGGGCAAAAAGCAAGAAAGATGGGAAAAAATCAGAGTGTTAAAATCTGGAAGGCCATGTGTGCAAATGCTAGTAGTCTAGGAAATAAGATTTTGGACCTAGAAGCCATCATAGCAGAGGCAACCTGAATATTGTGGCCATTACCCAATCACGGTGCACTAAAAACCATGACTGAGACATGGCCATACAAGGTTCTACTCTGTTCAGGAAGGACAGGTGGGAAGAAAAGGGGATGTGGTGCTTTATGGGAGGAACACATAAAGCAACAGAGATACAGGAATATGGGAAGGGGGAGCAGAGGTACTGTAGGTCACCCTGGAAAAGAGAAATGAGCCACCATTCAAACTGGTTGATTTAGAGACCTCTGTAATAGGAGGAGAAGATAGATAAGGCATTGATGGAAGCCATTGGCAAGCTGGCAGAAAATAGAGAGGTGCTGCTAGTGGGGAACTGCAATCTGCCAGATGTAGATCGAGCCTCCCTTCTGCAGTTTCAACTAGAAGCAGTGACATCCTGGGGTGTTCCTCAGGCAACTACTCAGTGAACCCACTCTTGATGGAGCAATACTGGACCTGGTATACACTAACAGGGACAGTGTTTGCAGCGACAAGGTAGGAGGCCACCTGGGGTCCAGTAATCACCGTGCAAGTAGTTCAATATATGGACTGCTGCAGAACTAAACCACACAAAGGGAGAGAGTCCTGGACTTCAGGACGGCAGATTTTATAATGATGGGGAAATGTCTCAGGGATGATCTGGCGGGGGTGGAGGATGACCTAGGTGGGGTGGAGGAACAATTGCTAAGCTAAAAGAGGGCATAGTGAAGGCAACAAACCTCTGCACCACACAAGTGAGTAAAAGTAAGAAGAAAAGGAAACTGCTATGGCTCTCAAAAAGAGGTGGCTGAAAATGTAAAGGCTAAAAAGGGTGGCATTCAGAAGATAAGGAGACACAGATGGAGGAGGATAGGGAAGGCGTATCAGGAGAAACAGAGAGAAGCAGGGAAAGCAGTAGGGAATGCAAAGGCACATGGTGAAGACAGAATAGCCCAAGCGGTAATGAAAGGGTTAAGAGCATGTTTTAGGTATTGAAGTGAAAAGAGGCTGACATGGACGGTATTGTAAGGTTAAAAGGGATGGGGGTGCAGTGCAGAGGGGATTAGGAAAGGGCAGACATCCTGAACAAATACTTTTGTTCAATGTTCACACTGGAAGGAGAAGGGAGGGACCACAAATAAAGGTAACATACTTAACACACAAGCGGAAACAGGCCTCATGGTCTATCAAGTCTGCTCGACTGTGCAGCCAGTCCTTCACCTTGCAGCTGTCCCACCCTCCCTCTTCATAAATACCCCTCTAGCTCTATTTCATCCCTGCTTGAAGCCATCTACCATGCTACAGGCTACTACCTCTTCAGGCAGAGTATTCCATTTGTCCACCACCCTCTCTGTGATATACTGTCTCCTGACTTCCTCCTGAATCTTCCCTCCAATCTCAGCTGGGTGCCCCTCCTAACCCTCCCCTTCTGATCTGGAAAATCCCTTCTGTACTAGTCTTGTTAATCCCCTTTAGGTATTTGAAGGTTTCGATCATGTCCCCATCCCTCCTCTCCACCAGGAAATACATGTTCAGCTCACCCAGCCTCTCCTCATAGGAGTATCCTCAATCCCTGGATCATCTTTGTCGCCCATGCTGTACACCCTCCAACAATCTGATGTCCTTCTACAGGAATGGGTGCCAGAACTGCACGAAGTATTCCAGGTGCAGCCTGACCAGTGACCTGTATAGGGGTAGGATCACCTCATTTCTAGAGGAAGTTCCCTCACTATGCACCCCAGCATCCTGTTGGCCTTGCTGCCACCCTTCTGCACTGAGCCGAGTTGTTCATATTACCTGTTATGAGCACCCCTAGATCCTTCTCTCCTCGTGTGCCTCTGGCTGTACCTCCCCAGCTGATAGCTCTCCCCTGGTTCTTAGCCCTGAAGTGCAATACCTTGCTCCCATCTTTTGTGTCGTCCATGAAGATACTGATCTTACTCTGGACCTTGTAGAGAGATGTCAGCAAAGAAGATCCCAAACAACACCGGTCTCAACACTGATCTCTATGGCACCCCACTCATCACATCCCTCGGAAGAGAGTCTCCCACCACCACCACCACCCTTTGCTGCCTACCCTTCAGCCAATTGGTGATCCAGTTCACTATTTTTGTTCCCACCCTATATATTCCAGCTTCCAGCCTCCCATGCGGTAATGGAATCAAAGGCCTTGCTAAAGTCCAAATACAGGACATCCACCGCATGGCCTTAGTCCAGTTCCCTTTTTCACCCAGTCGTAGTACTCAATCAAGTTTGTCTGGCAGGATCTTTGAGACAAACCTGGCTGGTTAGCCATCCTGAGACCACTGTTCTCCAAAAGGTCACCAGCCTCTCTTTTAGGATCATCTCCATTAGTGTTCCCACAACTGATGTGAGGCTCACTGGTCGTAGTTGCCTCATTCGTCCTTGGGTCCACTTTTGTGAATGAGTACCAGGGGTTGAAAATGGAGGGAGGACATTAGTCCTTTTTAAGTTCAAGTTTATTGCAGGAAAGACTCGTTGAGCAAGCTCATTCACAAGGAGGTCCTGAGGCACATACACATACAGTTCGCAATTACATAGACAGAAGATATAAAATGTAGAACAACAAAGAAAAAAATATATATAATACAAGAGGTATACACAATAGAAGTCCTTATGCTATATATGCAGTACATTCCAGCTTTAACCTTGCCCTAAATTATGCAACTCATTTCAGCTTAATAAGTAGAGGGCCAGTTGGTACCTAGGAAGTTGACTTGGCTTTGGGGCCTAGTAGCACCTAGATATGTCTTTTAATTTAGAGATAGCTATTGTTTTGTAGGAGTTAATTGATACGATGCTGGTTAGCTTCAGCATGGCTTGTAGTTGGTTTCAAATGTTTGGGAGGGCATACGAGGCAGCTCTTTGGCCAGCTGTGATACGTGTCCTGGGAACATCTAGTAGGATAAGGTTGGATTTCCTTAGGAGTAGGCACTATGCGAGATGTGTATGAGAGATGTTAATAGACAGGCAGTTTGTGGAGTAGTAATTTGAGGGTCCAAATGCCAGCATGCAGGAGTATGCCTGGTGGCAAGAGTGGTCTACCCAACTGCTGCATAAAGATCACAGTGGTGGGTCCTGTACACAGAGTTAGTAATGAAACAAAGAGCACGGTGATAGAGTACGTCCAGTTTAGATAGGCTCAAGGTTGGGGAGGAGATAAAGATAATGTCTCCGTAGTCAAGCAAGGAAAGGAATGTTGCTTGACAAGTCTTTTGTGGGTCATGAGAGAAAGAGGGTCCTATTTCTAAAGAAGAAACCCAAGCTGCTTTAAGCCTCTTTGATAGATCCTCGATGTGGTCATTGAAGGAAAGCTTGTTGTCTATCCACATACCTAGATATTTAACTTTAGTACGACTTCCAAGGGTTCACCTAGGGAGGTAACTATGAAGTTTTTAAGTGGGTAGGTAGGGCACCAGACAAGGCAAGTCTCGAGAAAATCATTGTCTTGGTTTTTTGGCATTTAAGAGAAGCTTGGCATTGATAAGGTTGCTTTCAACTGGATAAAGTCAGCTTTGGAGTGCTTCTGACTTCAAGTTATGACGAGCCTGATGCGACAAAACTGTATCGTCCGCAAAGAAATGTATGCTAGGAGTTCTTTATGTGGGAGTCAAGGTTATTGATGTACAGAGAAAAAGGATTGGTCCTAGGATGGAGCCTTGAGGGACTTCTCTGACAATTGGAAGTGGGCAGATAGTAGGCCATCAGCTTTGACTTTTGTATCCTTCCTGTGAGATAACTGTTAAACCACTGTAAGGTAAGTGGAGTGGCACCTATGTAGGCAAGACAGGTGATTAGGAGGTGATGGTCTCACAGTGTCAAGGCCTTACTGAGGTCTAGAAAGACTGCACCAGTAACCTTCTTGGTGTCCATAGCATGGATCCAGTCATTAGAGACTTTAGCCAAGGCTGATATGGTATTGTGCTTCGACCTGAAGCCAGATTGGGCGGGTTTAGGAGTGAGTGCACTTGAGGTGGTTTTTAGTTGGTTGTATATAAGTTTTTCCAGCACTTTGGAGAGAACGGCAAGATAGAGATAGGACGGTAGATGTTTAAGTCACAAGTATCTCCTGATTTGAAGAGAGGAAGAATATGGGCAGATTTCCAGCAGGATGGAACAGTGGCTGTGGTAATAGAGAGGTTGAAGATGTGAAGGATGGGGCTTGTGAGCTGGGTATAGCCTAACCTCAAGAAAAATGATTCAGGGACCATCGTTCCCTGCACTTTTCTTGGTGTCAAGGCTAAGAATTATGTCTTCGACCTCTTTGTAGCTAAACAGGCACAACTGCAAGGGATGAGGTGGAGTAGCATGTGTAGTATCTGGGCTAGTGTTGCTATTCACCGGCTAGCGATGGGGAGGAGTCGAATGCCAACCCGGCAGTGGCAAAGTAAAGGTTAAGTTCTTCAAGGATTCACAGTTTATTTTCAACCATCCCGTCCCTTGGCCAGAATCTTGGTGGGAAGGAGGAAGCAGGATGGCCTTCAATGGATCTCAGTGTCTTCCAGATTTTTTGGGAGTTCCTTTGGCCTGCTCCAGAGTGGAGATGTAGAAGTTTGCTTTAGTAGCACGTACACTTTAACACAGGCATTTCTGGCAGTTCTAAATGCCTGCCAGTCTGCAGGAGACAGTCCTAAAGGGACTAGAAAATCTGAAGTGGAAAAGCAATCAGACAAATGGGGTTCATCCTAGGGTATTAATGGAACTAAGAGAGGTACTGGCTGCACCTCTGACAGTCCTATTTAACAGCCCACTGGAAACCGGAGAGTTCCAGGAGACTGAAGGAGGGCAGATGTAGTCCCACTACACAAAAATGGTAGCATGGAGGATGCTTGCAATTATAAACCAGTCATTCTAACATCAGTGGTAGGAAAGTTAAGAGTCCAGTGAGTTACAAAACCTAAGTTCTGCATAGATTCACGGGTGGGAGGTCATGTCACACAAACTTAATCGATTTCTTTGTTTGGGTGACCAAGGAATTAGATCAGGGTGGTGCAGTGGATGTGGCCTACCTAGATTTCAATAAGTCATTCAACACCGTCACATCCAGCCGCCTGCAAGTTCGAAAGCTTTTTACGCCGAAGTAGAGTCGATGGCTCGCTCTATACTTTTCAACTAAAGTGGCCGACATCAGGGCTTAACCTGGTCCGTAACCTCTAAGGGTGATGTTGGACAGCATGAGATCACAGTGCCCCACTCTCTCCTGGAGTTCCTTTCGCGACCTGAGTTCGTGGATATTATGAGGATCATCCATACTATGCGTCCCACAAGTTGTGGTTTGGATCCCGGACCGACTCCCTTATTTTGGGTTGTTTTGATATCATCGGTCCGGTCCTGGCTAAATAGTCTGGTGCTCCTTGGAGTTAGGTGGGTTCCTGCTCCTTGAAATAGGCAGTGGTGATTCCCCTTTGAAGAAAGCTTCCTTGGACCCAGACTGTTTTCAAACTATCGGCCTATCTCTAACCTCCCTTTATTGGGAAGGTTATTGAGAAGGTCGTAGGGTTCAACTGGATGACCATTTAACCATCCATAATGTCTACGAATCCTTCCAGTCTGACTTCCGAAAAGACACAGCACTGAGACTGCGCTGGTTCGGGTTTAAATGATCTTCTGATGGCAAGGGATCTGAAGAGACGCCCATTCTGGTTCTTCTTGATCTCTGCAGCCTTCGATACTGTGGACCACATGGTGTTATTAGCTCGCCTGGGGCAAATTTGTGGAATGTCTGGAACCGTTTTCAATGGTTCATGTCATTCCTCACTGGGAGATCACAAAGAGTTGTGTTGGGGATTTTTCTCTAACCCAATTTCTTTGTTGTGTGGAGTGCCTCAGGGATCTGTGCTGTCACCCATGTTGTTTGCAGTGTATATGCTGCCACTCGGAGGTATCATTAGATGATATGGGCTGAGGTTTCACTGCTATGCAGATGATACCCAGCTCTATCTGTCTTTTGCACCTGACCAGGATGGAGCTCTCTCGGTGTTTAACAACTGTCTGGGGAGATCCAAGACTGGATGGATTCTAGTTGGCTAAAATTGAACTCGGTGAAAACAGAGGTGCTGGTAGTGGACCCAGGTGGTCGGATTGAGAGGCCGGGTATTGGTGCACCATCTGGAATTTTCCTTGTTGGAGTATCTCTCCATCCTCAGAATGGGTGCATAACCTTGGTTTATTCTTGATGACAGGCTGACTCTTAAATCTCAGGTGTCAGCCGTTGTCAAGACTTCCTGTTATCATCTTAGGAATATTGCCAGGGTTAGGCACCTTGTTCCGTCCGACTCCTGCCTACTTTGGTTCACGCTTTTGTATCTTTCGCCTGGACTATTGCAACGCCTTTACTTTGGGCTTTCTGGGGTTGAAATCCGTGCCTACAGCTGGTGCAGAGCGCTGCAGCCCGGTATTGACTGGGACAAGTAGGTCCTGTCATATCACTCCGTGCTCGTGTGAACTGCACTGATTTCTATCGGATGGCGGATCACCTTTAAAGTCATTTTATTGACTTTCAAAGCTCTTCACGATCAGGGTCCAGCCTATCTGAAAGACCTCCTGGTTCCTTACTGCCCTGACCAATCACTCCGCTCGGCCGAGAAGGGGTTGTTAGAGATCCCAAGAGTGAGTTTAAAATTCTCCGGCAGCAGAGCATTTTCGCATGCTGCACCCACTTTTGGAACTTCTACCATGCCGGTTACGGCAGTGCACCTCCATGGAGCTATTTAAGAGAGTTGAAAACGTATTTGTGGAATATGGCCTTTTAGATAATTAAGTCAGTTATTAATGTTTGGATTTTATTATAAATATGCTATTTTAATGATATGCTGATTTTTATGGATATTTCATGTTTTTATTTAGAGTTTTGAATTGTTTTTAAAACTGTTCAGCACCTTGATACATTGAAAGGTGCTATACAAATAAAATTATTATTATTATTATTATTATTAAACAAGCTGGGTAGCTTAGGAGTGGGTCCAAAAGTGATAAACTGCATAAGAAATTGGTTAGGGATAGGTGTCAGAGGGTGGTGGTACTGTAAACAGAGCTCGCTGTGAGGAGGGAGCGTGACCTGCAGGGTGCCTCAAGGTCAGTGCTTGGACCAGACCTCTTTAATGTCTTTATATGTGATAGTGCAAATGAGCTGAGTTCCATCTTTCCAATCTGCCTCTTTGCAGATGGCACCAAGATCATCAATAGGGTAGACACTCTGGAGATGGGGTAGAAAGAATGAGCAGAAACCTGAGAAAATTTGAAGAGTGGTCAAGGGTATAGCAGCTAGGTTTAAATGGCAAAAGTGCAAAATAATGCACTTGGGGTGCAGAAACCCAGGGGCAGATTACAAAACGAGGGAGGGGGGTGTTACTGATGACCACCATGCAAGACAGATATCTGGGGTAAGAATCTCTGATAACCTCAAAGGTGGCCAGGCAGTGTGACAAGGCAGTTAGGAGGGCTATTGGGATGCTGGGTTGCATAGCAAGAGATGTCACCAGCAGGAGGGAGATGGTGGTGACTCTGTATAGATCAATGGTAAGACCTCACCTAGAATACTGTGTACAGTTCTGAAGGCCACATCTCCAGAAGGATGCAGGCAGAGCACATGAGATCCAGAGAAGGGCATCTAAAATGGTGTGGGTCTGTATCATAAGCCCTACAAGGAAAGATTAAAGGAACTCAATATGTAGACCCTGAAGGAGAGGAGGGAAAGGGAGGCTATGATAGAGACCTTTAAATACCTCAAGGGTAAATAGGGTACAGGAGAAACTGTTTTCAGAAAAAAGATGCACAAGAACAAGGTGTCATGCACTGAGGTTGGAAGGGGTAGAATTAGGAGAGATGTGAGGAAATACTTCTTCACAGACAGAAAGGTGGATTCCTGGAACAGCCTACCAGCTGATGCTGACAAATTCTCTGTTTCTGTGTTTCTCTTATCCTTACCAGTTTACAGAAAACTCCCTTCTAGTTATCCTGCAACAGATGACAGTGAGTGAGGTTGTGACTCCACTTATGGCATGTGTGTGCCAGTGTGTGTATGCCCATGGAATTCTGCAGTATTTTTAATTCATGTATTCCATGTTATCATTCAATGTGTGGGGAGTGGAGGGTGGGGGAGGATAGAGCATCCTACTAGTGGAATTTTGCAGAATTTTGAATTCTTGTATTCCATGGTAAGAAACACACATTGTATTGACTGTGTGCAAAAGACATTATAGACCAAGGGAGTGCTCCGCCAATCAGAGGCTCCTTTCCTCTGCATGAGAGACACCTTATTCTGTTAAGAGTGCCACACACACAGCTGCCCTGAAATGGGCATATTCAGGTAATTCTTTTTAAATATTTAATATATTATCGATCGAGCTTGATTAATGATATATTAATACAACTGAAGAGATCACTCTTGTAAGCATGGCCTCAGTTACATTCTTAGGGTATCAGAACTGCTCAATTTCAGTTTGCGGTTCTCATACCCTAAGAATGCACAAAGGACTACTCTTACAGCCACAAGAGTGGTCATGTCGATTGCATTACATGAAACACTGTTCTATGATGCCCAGAGCTTGACCATGCTTATAGATATGTATACATTCAGAGGAGCCTTTCTGAAGGCAGTCAGGGCCAAGTAAAACATAAAAGAAGGTTCAGCTCCTCAGTTGAATATTTTTATTCACATCATGCCATCCACCTAGTAGGATGTTTTGTAGCCACTTTGTTAGGAATGGCAATTTCTAATAAACAGCAGACAAAATAAAACAAATATAAATGAGGTTCATATATATCAAGAAACAACTAGTCACCACAAACAAAACAAAAAAAACCTACACTGGTAGGTTTAAATGGTTTACCTATAGACTACGACATCCATCACACCGACATCCCCAATAGCAAGAGACACAATGCTGAGTGTCAGCATTATACTGTCAGGGATGACGGTGTGTTTTCTTAGGGAGCTGTGCCCCGAACTCCCCATACCCCTGGTCTCTAAATATTCAACTCCAAGTTGGAGTTGTCTCTGAGAGGGGCATAAACACTGGGAGATGCACCGCCGATGCTCAAGGGGACCATCGCAGTGACCCAATGCTTTGTCAAATCTGTTGCTGTGATGGTCTTCGCTGTGGTGGTGTCGACGTGGTGGTCGGCATACCGGTTTAAATACCAAGAGGACTGGTTTACAGTATTACCAAAAGCACAGTGGGTTTGCCCACAGGAAAGAGGTGCATAGGGTAAAACCAGAAAACTCAAAGCATGAAAACCTGGCACACACTATGGCTTCAGCAGAGACACACAGGAGCTCCAAAATACAAATTTAGATAATTTATTATACTCACAAAAACATAGCTAAAGTGCTGGGCTTATAGCCAATGGTGCATCTCCCACAATGTGTCACAGAAGTACTCTACCACATTTCAAGTCTTGTCATCACTTTTCAAGGGTAACAACTATTCCAAAAGTGTTCCTTTTATCAGTCATTGGAGTATGATGTAAACATTACTCCTCACACAAAATTTAAAGTGACCTTGTGCATATAAAATTATACATATATATCTTCAAACAGCAATAAAGACAATAAATATCTAAATCACATGAAGCACTATCATATTAAAAAGTTCATGGTAAGATTTCATCCATATTTGAGAGAAGTCCGTGAGTGACTTATCAATTTCATTTTCCCTTGGTGGGACTCAAATATGCATATTACGTAACCAACTTCAGTTTGCAAACGGAAACAGTCTCTGAATTCCATGCAACAATTATTTGCACACATCATGGGGTCCTAATACTAAAGATAGATGACAAATACATGTCAATAACATATAAAAAGCTCCAGCACGCTAGTTTTGTTAAGTTCTCAATTTCATCAATATTCTTACAGCAGGATAGCAAGACAAAATCGGGGAATAAAAGCAAAGCCAACAGACAGTGTATCTCAGCCACAGGTGGGTAGGCACTCGAAAGGACTTGAGAGGATCATCTACAGCCAGCTCATAGACTGTCTTGACAAGTATGCTTCAATGCCATAGACAGCATGGTTTCATGAGCTTCACAAGCACAAATACAACACTTGTGGAATTCACTGGTTATATCCATGAGGCTCTTGACCAGAGGCTCTTGGTGGAGCTACATTGACCTCACAAGGCCTTGACACGGTCGACCACAGGCTACTGCTAAGCCAGCTGGTGAATACTGGTCTTTCCTCAGAATCTGTGAAATGGTTCTAGAGCTACCTGACAGGTCGTGTTCAACAAGAGAAAATACCGATGTCTAGCTGAGCATCGCAGAGTTGCTACAGGAGTCCCTCAAGGCACAATCTCGGTCCCCTTCTGTTCAGCTTGTTCTTAACAACCTCCCTAAGGCCTGTCGCAGCAATGTCCTATTGTACGCGGACAACACTGTAGTCTTTTCAAGCACCTCCAACCTGAAGCTCTTGAAAAGCTAATACAAGATGACTTCTCGAAACTGAAGCCTGGTTCATCAACTCTAAGCTTCTACTAATTACAAAAGACTAAGACCATGCTTTTACTCGACACAGAACAGGCATAATCTATTGTCTTAAAATCCTAAACAACCAGAGATGGTAAACAGATTTAAATATCTTGGTGTCACCCTTGATAGTGCCCTCTCATTTGCAAGTACATTGACCAGGTAGCCAAGGATGCTAACTCACAAACTGACCAATTATACAGGCATAGATACTGCCCAAGTGATGTGGCTCTTAAGCTTGCTGTAACTAGCTCCGTTCTGTCAGTCATTGACTATGGGCTAGTAGTCTATGGTGCCGCCAATAACTCTGCACTAAAGAGATCAAAACCACACTAAACAAAACTTGCAGGCTAGTACTTGGTGCATAGTGGCTAACCCACACCTGTCAGCTCACGCTCGGTCAGGGTGGGTTAATCTACTAAACAGGATCCAATATTAGGTCTGCCTATTGGGAAGAAGGCCACCTTGGGCCTTATACCTCCAGGGATTTAGAGCCTCCTTTGCCTATCTTCTCACCATAAGGCATACCAGGGTACATGTGAAAATATGCTTCTAGTCCCATTCTGCAGAGCATCCGGGCAACGGTCATTTGCCTTCAAAGCCCTAAATGGATCAACTCTTAGTGCCGACCTGCAAACCATGCAAAAACTTGGTCAATTCAAACTCAACTCCGTGCTCTTCTGAGCACCTCCAGTACATGTGACTGTAACACATAGCTCCTATTCCCCCACCTTCCATAGGCAACATCCAACACCTGCACTTAGTCTCTGACCTCCCTCCTTGCCCTCCAACTCATCCTTTCTCTCCCCCACTATAACCCCCTTCACGTACTCTTGCGTGTAACCTTTATCCACTTAATCAACCTATTCCCTACCCTTCCTGAGGCTACCATCCTGCACCAGCACCTAGTCACTTACCTCCTTTTCTATCTCCTCACCTTTTCCCACCCTCCTCCCACTGTCCCCCTGTACTTACCTCATGCGTCCTCCGTGCCCCCGTGGCCAATCACCCAACATCACCCCTCCCCTTTACCCTCCCCCACCCTTAGGTTTTCCCTAACCCCACATCCCCCGCAGCCTCCTCTTACCCCCTCCTATCCTCTCCCTTGCCCACCTCTGGTCCCACTCTCAACTTTCTCCCTTACTGCGACAAGGTGCCCCTCTCGGGCGGCTCCACCCTCATCCATCCTCAATCAGTCACATATTTCTCTTCCTCCCCTCGCAGCTATCTACTACCCAATTCTTGCCTATCCTACCCCTACCTACCTCTCTCCTTATTCACCTACCCTCCCCCACCTCCTACACATCCTTGTGGCAACTAACATAGCCATAACAAATCTGTTAGCTATACAACTTACTATTTTGTAACATTGCTGTATCAATTTTGAAATGTTGTATAACTCCTATGTGTGTATTTTGTTCTTTAACTCATTCAAACAACAAAGTCTTGCTGTACTCTGACAATATGCAGTTAGCCCAGCACTTGAACTTCTCTGGAGGAAAAGAGTTAACTCTATGCCAGACCATAGAACACTGAGTTCCAGCTCGGTTCAAACCTCTGTCTGCTGCACTTCCAAGTGTACCTGTCAGACTCTTTACTCTGCCTAACTGAACAGCTGCTCCAGATATCTCTCCTATGCTTTCGATTCGGTACAAGTAAAGGTCAGCTTTATACCATTTTTCTGTTTATTTCTTCGTTCAGATCCCTGTCTGCGGTACAGTAAGTGTGTAGGTAGTGGACTGACTAAAGTTTTGTGTTTAGTGTGGAAATTGTAAAAAAAAAAAAAAAAGTTTCTTTATCGGTTTGGTTGAACTGATTGTCTGGTTTCTTTATTTGAATTGTGGGTTAGTGTGAGATACCGGTCCTTATCAGTTCTGAAAAAACATGTTTTTAACATTTTTTCCAATATCCAACACGGTTAGGAACCCGATAAGAGAGTCTTGCCTGGCTTAAGCTGAGTAAAGGTAAGTTTTTGTTTAGGAAGGCTACGTCTGAGAAACACAAAGAAAAACGGGCCCACTGGGTTTCAACACTGCAGTGTGTGTGTGGGGATGCCTTTGCTAAGGCTGATCCCCACACCACCTGTGTTTACTGTCTGTGGTTTGACCACCTCGATTCAGACTGCCAAATCTGTAAAACTTTTCCTAAGACCACCCTAGAAAAAGATTGGGCAGGCTTAGGAAAAGGCCGAGAAGTCCAGCTGACCTGGATGGCCAGCCCAGTTCAGTTCCAACTAAACCTGAGGGTGCCCTCTGACCAGGGGTGAGACTCCTTCGGGCAAAAGGAGAACCGTTCCGAGGATCAGTTCAGGCAAAAGAAAGAAAGAAGACAAATCGTCCGTTCTGATCCAGAACTGCATTGTCCAACCGCCAAGAAATTGCTAGGGCGATTAGTATTGTGGAATCACTCTGTCCAGATCCGCGCCATCAGATAGGCATTCAGTTCGGTTGGTTCCTTCGGTTCTGGATTATTCCCCTGAAAAGTATTATGAACGGACCTGGAAGGGGATGAATATTATGATAATGATGACGATGATGATGGTATGGAAGGTCTGGATGAGCCCATAGAACGGACATCTTCCCAGATAGACCTTCTGGTGTTTCCTCCTAGGCTTTCTGAGTCCCCTTCCCACTTTATGTTCTACAAGAAAGTGGCAGAAACTCTCAGCTCCCTTTGGTTGAAGCTGTTGAGAGCCTGACTATGTGGAGATGATGGACATCCCAGAGTACAAGAGACTGTCTATTCCCTCCATAAATCCTTTGGGAAACAGACACAAAGACTGCTTAAACACGCCAAATTCTCTACCTCGGTGGACAAATGAATGGACAAGAGGTATGTGCTGTCAGGCTCAGGTACGGATTTCTTGTACCAGCAATGCAGCCATGTTGGTTGTGCAGGCTGCAGCCTATGATAAGGCTAGCATACCCTTGGCTTCACACCCCAGATAAGGATTCCAGGAAGATAGATGCCATGGCTAAAAACAGTATTTGGCATCCTCTTTGGGACTCAGGCAGGCTAACTACATGGCCTATACAGCTAGATACCAGAAGTCCAGATGGGATACTGTTCTGGAACTGGCTAAACAGGCTTCCCCAGCTACGCAAGAGAGCTGGAGGAGGTGGCTGCTGATGGGATAGAGGCATCAAAGATCCAATTTCATGCTGATGGACTCAATGATGTATCATCACGAGTCATAGCTATATATATATATTTTTTTTGTTTAGTTGTTTAACCAGGAGTTAATCTGTATCTGTGGCTCTTGGGAGACTGGCTTGGCTCAGATGTACTAGCCTTTCACAAGACACCCAAGCTAAGGCCATGGATTTCCCTGTGGTGGATAATTCTCTGTTTGGGGAGCAGACAGAGAATTATATGAAGAAAATGGACGAATATAGGACCACCATTAGAGTGCACAGGCCAAGGAAAGGCAGGCAACTCCTCAAAAGCAGCAACCTAGAGGCAAGGGCAGGCTTTTTCACAGGCCTTTCTACCAGGCACAGGCCTCTCTCTTTTCCTCAGAGGGGGTTCTTCAGAGGGAGAGGCATAAGGAAGATGAGCAGGGCTGCATCCTCCTCTCAGTCAAGGCTCCCAAGCAGACACCCTGATGTGACAGCCCAGGTCGACTCCCCTTCAGTAGGGAGTTGAGCTTACTACTTCCAGGCCCGGAAGTCTGTTACCTCAGACAAGTGGGTCCTGAAGTAGTAAGTCAGAACTGACCCTCAGCTTCAAAGATTCCCAAAGTTGAGGGTCAGGTCTTTTCCACCTGCAAACATCTCCGAAATCATTGCCCTAGAGGCAGAGGTTTCTCTCTACTGGCTGTCAGAACTATAGAGAGAGTTCTACGGTACACAGGGGCAAAGGTCTGTATTTAAGATACTTCCTTACCCTGAAAAAGACAGGGAAGTGGCGACCCATCCTAGATCTAAGATACCTAAACAAGCACCTTCTCAAGCCAAAATTCAAAATGTTGACTCTGGGAATAATTCTTCCCTCTCTGAGGCCAGGGATTGGCTATCCTCCCTGGACCTCAAGGATGCCTACTTCACACTCCCATCAGGTGCTCCCACAGAAAGTACCTCAGGTTCGAATTGCCTTCAGGCCATTATCAGTTCAGAGCAATGCCCTTGGTGAACATCAGCACCAAGGGTATTCACAAAATGCCTAGCAGTAGTAGTGGCCTTCCTAAGGAGACAAAACATCTCCTTATTTCTGTACCTGGATGACTGGCTCATTGTGGGGCAGTCTCCAGACAAGTCAAGTCAGACCTGCAAGTGATTCAGCAATTGCTCACTTCTCTAAGGATTTCTCCTCAATCTTTAAAGTCAGTTCTTGAACCAGTGCAACTCCCTGACCTTCATAGGGGTAGAGTTGGATACTGTTCAAGCAAGAGCCTTCTTCCTCCAGCAAGGGTAAAGGCCTCACAGACCTGGCTTCCTCCTTTTGCCTTCTGGTTTCTCAACCAGCAAGGCATTTCTTCAACTCCTGGGCCACATGGAAGCCTCCACTGCAGTGGTACAAGGTGCTAGATTTCAGATGAGGGACATTCAGTTCCACTTAAGAGCTTTTGGTCCCAGAAAAAGACCATCTAACCAAACTAATTCCAATGACTCAGACTCTGATCCAGGCTCTCCAGTGGTGGTTGGATCAGAACAACCTCAGACAAGGAGTCCCATTCATCACACAGTCTCATTTTGTGGTTCTCACCACAGATGCCTCTCTCCTGGGACAGGGAGCTCACTTGGGAACACTCACAGCACAGGAGTGTGGTTCCCTCAGGAGTCTCTACTTCACATCAATCTTCTAGAGCTCAGGGCTGTGCACCTGGCTCTAGAAGCCTTCTCAGAATCAGTACAGGACATGGTGGCTCAGGTTAGGATGGACACCACCACCACTATATGATACATCAACAAGCAAGGAGGCACTCAGTCTATGGCCTTGTGCACAGAAGCCATGAAATGATGGTCCCTGGCTTATTCTCTACAGATATCTCTGGTAGCAGTCCACCTTCCAGGGAAGGACAATGTGCTAGCAGATGCATTGAACAAGATTTCTCATGGCCATCATGATGGTCCCTGGACCCCCTAGTGTTGAAAGTAATATTTTCAAGGTGGGGCACTCCAGAGATAGACCTCTTTGCAGCCCCAGACAATCACCAACTTCCTCTCTTTTGTTGCAGACCCCAGTATTGGGATCAGTCCACCTGGATGCTCTACTTCTGGATTGGTAGGGAAATTTCTGTATGCCTCCCCTTCCACTGTTGTTCAAAGTTCTGGTCAAGATAAGGTCACAATCTTGAAAAGTGTTCCTGATTGCTCCAGACTAGGCCAGACAGCCTTGGTATTCTCTATTACTGCCCTGGCAGTCCATCTCCCCTTAGGTATTCCCAAGAATCACAATCTGCTAACCTTCTCTCAGGGCAGAATTTGGTACCCCAACCTTCGGTCTCTCAACCTCAAGGCATGGCTCTTGAAGAGCTAGAATATGCAAGTCTGAATTTGTCTCAAGGGGTTCTGGATATTCTCAAAGCCTCTCGAAAACTTGCTACCAGAAAAAATGTATAACTCCAAATGGAAAAGATTCAGCATTTCATGTTCCAGTAAGCACACATCCCCAGATTCTGCTGACCTGGCTACAGTTCTGGATTATATGGTTCATCTTAATGGCTTAAGCCTCAGACCAGCTATCCTCAAAGTACACTTGTCAGTTGTTTCTGCTTTTCTGTCAGTGGGAAAGCCCTCACCACTGGCATCTCATCCTATTTCTGTAAATTCTTCAAAGATTGCTTCATACCAATCCCCTTTAGGATCCTACTCCTGCTTGGGATCTTAATGTTTACATTGCCCAGCTTATGCAAACCCCTTCTGAGTCTTTGGCCTCAGCAGAACTTAAGTACTTGACTTGGAAAACTGTGTGCCTGGTAGCTATTACCTCTGCCAGGCGTATCAGTGAATTACAAGCTCTGTCAGTGGAGCCTTATTTTATCTCATTCCATAGAGATAAGGTGGTCCTTAGAACTAACAGGAGGTTCTTACCCAAAGTGGTTTCAGACTTCCATCTGAACCAATCCATGTCTCTTCCTGTGTTCTTCACTGATCATTCTTCTTCAGGAGAGAAGATTACACAGTTTGGATGTTAAAAGTGCTCTTAGCTACTACATTGAGCATACTAAGCACTTAGTAGAGCAGAGGTTCCAGTGGTGACCACTAGATCCTTCGAGTGTATCATGGGAGCAGGTGTGGGCAGCAGAATTCTACTGATCTACCATCCACCCTGTTATGAGAAAGTTTTTCTGCAAGAAGTTCCAGACTTCATTGTCGATATGGTGTTGAAACCCTCCAGGTGGTTAGTTCTGGAGGATTTCAATGCCTAGGTCGATGATGAACTCTTGATTTTGACCAAAACTTCCTCCAACTGATGATTTTGTTAGGCTTCATACAGGTTGTTACCGCTGCAACCCATACTTAGGGTCATTTTCTGGATCTGGTGTTCACCCTGGGAGGAAGGTCACTGAATTGGTAGTGGAAGCAGTTGGGTGGTCAGACCATCACACTATAAGGTACAGTTTCATGGCCCCTCACATGAGACCACCCCCTTTGGAGATGGTCCGGTACCACCCTTTGAGGGAAGTAACCCCTGAGGGTCTGTTGGCGGTGTTGAACCTATCGAGGTTGGCCCGTGGAGTGCATGGATCTAGACATCCTAGTAGTGCACTATAATAATATGGTGCTGGGGCCCTGGATTCCATAGCACCTGTCTGAGTTCACCCCTCTCCTCCGCCCTCGGTCCCTTGGTTTGACAGGGTATTGAGGGAGTTGAGGAGAGTAGGGTGAAGGTTGGAATGCTGTTGGTGGAAAACTGGCCTGGAAGGGGACAGACTTAGATTGATCACCCACTATTCGGACTATCAATCAGAAATCTCCGTAAGAAGGCAGAGTTCCTGTCCAGGAGATAGCTGCATCAAAGAATCGACCAGCTCAGCTCTTCTGGACCGTGGACAGGCTGTGCAATCCAGCTTGCCTGTGGGGTCAGACAGCCTTTTCACAAATAAAGTGTGATGAGTTTGCTCGGTTCTTTGATGATAAGGTGTCATCGATCAGGTCGGAGATCCACAAAACACATTCAAATGAGCATGGCCGTGATCGATGCGAGGCCACAGGCCCATGGTCTGCCTGGACAGACTTCACCAGTCAGCCATCATAGATATCATGAAGATTGTCCAGGGCTTGAGACCGACTTGCTGTAGTTTGGACCCTGGTCCCATGCACCTCATGGGGTGCATGGATGATCGACCAGTCTTTGCTGAGATAGCCTGGTGTTTGTTGGGCCAAAGGGTGTTCCCGGAGTCTCTGAAGGAGGCTACTGTGACACCTCTTTTAAAGAAATCTTCTCTCGACCCAGACTGTCTCCGTCAACTACAGACCAATCTCTAACCTGACCATTTTGGGCAAGGTTATTGAAAAGTAGTCGTTGCAGCTCGAGGACTTTTTACCACCCATGAAGTCTATGATCCTCTCCAGTCTAGTTTCAGGAAGAGGCATAGTACCAAGACGGCGTTGGTTCGAGTACTGAATGATCTCCTAATAGCGAGAGATTGGAGGAGTCGTTCGATCTTGGTCCTCCTTGATCTTTCTGCAGCATTTGACACCGTGGACCATGGGATGTTGCTGGAATGCCTGCGGCTACTCTGTGGACTGTTGGGACAGTCCTCAGATGGTTCCACTCATTCCTCATGGGCAGGACTCAGAGGGTAGTGTCAGGAATGTTTTCACGGCTCCCTTTGCTCTGCCTTGTGGGTGCCACAGCGTTCTGTGCTTTCTCCCATTAGTTCACGGTGTATAAGCTGCCATTGGAAGACATTATAAGGCATTATGGGCTGAGTTTTCACTGCTATGCAGATGATACTCAGCTCTATATGTCCTTTGTACCCAAACAAAATGATGCAATCTCAGTCTTTAACAACTGCCTCGCTGAGATTCAGGACTGGATGAGTGCTAACTGGTTGAGACTGAACCCGGACAAGACTGAGGTGCTGGTGATGGACCCAGGTTAGCGTGTAGAGAAGTTGACTCTGGGCTTCCTTCTGGCCTTGTGTTAGGGGGCAACCAGTTGAGACCTTCTGAACAGGTGCAGAATCTGGGCATAGTGCTTGACAACGAGCTGACGCTTAAGACATAGGTGTCAGCTGTTGTCAAGTCCTCTTTACCATCTGAGGAACATAGCCGGATAAAACACCTTGTTCTGACAATGACCTTCCTGTGTTGGTTCACGCCTGTGTGTCTTAAGCGTCTTGACATAGTCAATGCTCTATATATAGGGTAAATAGGGTGGATCTCCATCGCCTGCAGCTGGTGCAGAACGCTGTAGCCAGGTTGTTGACTGGTTATCAAGAACTTGTCATATCACACCTGTGCTCCGTGAATTGCACTGGCTTCAAAGGATGGAGGATCACCTTCAAGGTCGCATTGCTAACCTATAAGACCCTCACACGGACAGGAACCAGGTTACTTGCAAGATCTCCTCTGGCCCTACCGCCCTCCCATTCCACCGACGAGGGATTGCTAGAGGTTCCCAGGGTCCGTCTTCAGTCATCTGGGGCCAGAGCTTTTTCCTTTGTAACCCCAACCCTGTGGAATTCTCTACCTCGTCAGATTAGAGAGTGCTTGTCCACTGAGACTTTTAAAGCTTCTCTGAAAAGTTATTTATTTGAGTTAGCTTTTGAAGATAACATTTAGTTTATTCTGCTGCCTTTTTAATGTTTAATATATGTATTTCTTATTGGATGTTTGTTGCTATATTTATTATGTATCTGCATTGGTTTTCTGTTGTTGTTAGGTTTGAGTCCCTCCAGTTGTTCCTCACTTATAGTGAAGTGGGAAGGGTAAACCTGCTACTAAGAGAACTATTGTCAGGTGGATTGTCTCTTGTATACAATGCTGCTATGAAAAGCTAGGCAAAGTACCCCTCAGGCCTGAGCTCATTCGACTAGAGGTACAGCTGCTTCTCTGGCTGCTGCCAGGGATATACCCTTATTAGAGATATGCAAAGCAGCCACCTGGAAAACAGTCCATACATTCACCAAGCATTACTCTCTGGATATCCAGGCTAGGAGTGATGCTAGGTTTGGTACAACAGTACTGCAGAGCCTATTCCCAAAATAGATTCCATCCCTCCTCCATGGAGAACTGCTTAGTAGTCTGCATATTGTCAGAATACAGCAAGACTTCATGTTGTTTGAAGAAAAAATTACTCACCTTAGTAATTGTGTTTCTTCTAATGGAGTCTTGCTATATTCTGACTCCTCCTCCCTGCCTCCCTCTCAGAATCTGGTTTTGAGAAGTGGGCTGGCAGGTGTAGTGTTGCACCTCAGAGGCGCACTGTCACTTTCCCTGTTTTGGGGAGAGGGCAGTGCATTTGTTTTCAGTCTTGTTTATAATTATATGGTTCACTACCTGGTTTTTGTTTTGGACTTCTCAACTTGAGTCTTTGGGGACCCAAAACATTTGCTTGCCTTTTGGCTAGTAGTTTTTACAATTTCCACTTAGCAGGTGTAGTTAGTATCAGCTGGTAAGAATCTGACAGTTACACTTGGAAGTGCAGCAGACAGAGGTCTGAACTGAGCTCAAGCTCAACGTTCTAAGTTCTGGCATAGAGTTAGCTCTTTCTCTCTGGAGCAGATCAAGTACTGGGGCTAACTGCATATTGTCAGAATACAGCAAGACTCCATTACAAAGAAACACAATTACTCGGGTGAGTAATTTTTCTTCTATCTGATGCCGCCATTTTGGGTCAGGTTAAGCAGTGGATGGTTCCGACTCATATGGAACTAATGGGTATAATGAGTATAATGAGTTAATGATGTGGAACCTTTGTAAATGAGCTTTTAGCTCAAAGGTGTTAATCCAAGTTGCAAAGAAATAAATAAAATAAATGCATTGTGTATTTTTCAATTAAATTATTTAAAATATAACAATTATCCACAGTATTAAAGCCTGTCCTAAAACCTACCTGGAAGTCACTCAGTCCTCCTGTCCTTTCAATTTATATTCTCAGCTTATCCAAAATAATTTTGAGAAGATTTTTAAGCTCACATCCAGTAAGCTTGTAGGTCTGTACATTGCTGATCTTTTAACCTGAAACGAGAAACATAGACTTTGACGGCAGATAAGAACCACTTGGCCCACCCAGTCTGCCCATTTCCCTACCTGCTGGATAAGCTGCAGATTCTAGTTAACCAACAGCCTACTTCCTGCAACCCCCACTATAATTGCCTTATGTCTGTCCCATGCATGTTTGAGTTCCCTGCCCTTTTATGCATTGGAACTATAATCACTCCTTTTCATGACAATGGAAAATAGGTTTCAGTAATAAACTTGTTGAAAAGGACAGTGAATACATCCACCTCGAAGTGCAGGGCTGGCCAGAAATACCTCAGCAGGAATATGGTCCAGCCCAGAAGCTTTATTGTTTTTAGAAACTTCACTGCAAAATAGACCTCCTCTGATACCCTCACTGGCTGTGCACCATTACTTATAAATCCCCTTGGTTCAAAACTCTCAGTCATCAGTAAATATTTCATGAAAAAATCTACCCATTCAGGTTCTGGAATATAGGTGTCTAGTTTGGTATTGTATTTACTCGAACATTGTTCAACCAATATCCAGAATTGTTTTGTATCTCCTTTATAGATAGTTTGTAACATCTCAGTCCATTTATAATGGCGATATTGCAGTTTTTTTATTGCTTTAAATACTGCTTATATTATTCTTTTCCTTTGTTGATTTAATAAACTAAACTTCTGTCTGTCCTTAGTGTTTCTTGCATTTCTTATTATAGCTATAAGAATAGCTTTCTGCTTAAAGCATTCATTATCAAACCATGCATCCCTGGCTCAAATGTCATATTGCTTTTCTGAGATTTTACCTGTACATAGAGCCGACTTCTACCAGTACAATAAAATTAAACAAATTAATAATTGGTTAGGCATTTGGTGTGTTAGACAGGAAACTGACTGTATAACACACTGGGAGGAGTTTGAGCACCGACATGACCTGATTAGTAAAGATAGACTGCATCCCAGTAAACGGGATCATTACTACTTGCAAACATATAAATGATTACATCAGTAAGATTTTAAACTAACTACCAGGGGGTGGGCACCTGTCTGATATAACTGTAAATTCCAGCACTATGTCTAATTTCATAACTTCAAATACCTCTAAGTCTGTTGTAAATAACACTAATATTCACCGCTCAGTACTGGCACATAAAAATAGTACTCCTGGTAAACATTTATCTGAACTAAAAGCTTACTACATAATGCTAGGAGTTTGCAAAAATAAGATTGGACAACTCCACAGCCTTCTTATTGAAGAACACATTGATGTCTGTGGAGGACTGATACATGGTTCCAGGATTCTGACTGGGGTATGGATATCCAGGGTTATACATCTTTCACAAAACCATTCACATGGTAAGGGGTATTGCTTTGTATATTAAAGATAACTACAGCTGTCATGAAATAAATAATATAGTAGGATCAGGCATCAATGCTGAGATTCTACGGTGCAAATAACTACATCAGATGATTGGCTAACCATAGGTTTATGCTACCGTCCACTAAATCTGGACAATCTAGCTAATGATGTACTTATGAATACTCTTGAAAATTTTAGGAGCAATGATAATCTAATTATAATGGGTGATTTTAACCTACCTAACATCTGTTGGAATTCTCTGCAGGGAAGAGGCGCCCTGGATAATAGATTTATAAATGCCACTCTACAGTTGAATCTGGAACAGTTGGTTATGAAGCCTACGAGAGCTATGGCAATCTTGGACCTTATATTCACTACCATCAAGGATGTTTGTGACACACCAGAGCATTGATGCCACTTAGGGGACAGTGACCATAATCTGATTATCTGGCCACTGAAATTTTATTTTAATACAACAAAAGGTTTTACAGTTAAAAAAACTTTAATAAGGCTAATTTTGACCAAATTAAGAAATATTTAGACTCATGGGACTGGAAGCTGACCTTACTGATCTTGATACTGAACATATGTGGGAACTAATTAGAAATAAACTTGAGTTTTGCATCCATCATTGGGTTCCAGATTATAAAAATATAATCACAGTCGGACAAGAACTCCATTATGGCTAACCACTAAAATTAAAAGGCTGTTAAAATCTAAGAAAAGGCATATACATACAAAAAAATCAGACATCTGACAAATGGCTTAAATTTAAAACTAAAGCTAAATTAACTAAATGCCATAAAAGATGCAAAAGAATTAGAACAAAACTTAGCTACAATAACTAAGGATAATAAAAAGTTTTACAACTACATTGGATCTATTAAAGGAAATTCACCCAAAGTGGGCCCTCTCTTAATTGATCAAGAAATTATTATTGATGAACCAAACAGCCTAAGCACTAAACACTTATTTTAGTAGCGCTTATAAAATAAAGAGGATCTAAATTTGGATAGTCTTGACACCACCAATGAAACAGCTCCTTTTACATCTTTAGATGTCATTACTATAATAAAATCTATAAAGAATAATTCCTCTGCTGGACCAGATAACATACACCACCTAACTTTAAAAATTGTCCATTGGACTGTCTGGAATTTTAGCTAGGCTGTTCAGTATCACTATAAGAGAAGGCACAGTTCCAAAGGACAGGAAGTCTGCAACTGTGATCCCTATTCATAAAAAGGAAATAAACAAAGTCCTGGTTATTATAGACAGTATACCGTCATCGCAGCAACTCCCTGATGGCGAAGAAGACCAACAGTGCCAGAAATCAAGCAAAACTCGTCCGTCGCTGTCCTGGTCTTTGTGCCGATTGGGACTGCATCACTGGGTGACTGCCCCCACACACACACACACACCCTGGTCCAACTCTGACTCGGAGTTAGAATCCTAGAGACCGGGGGTGGGGCAGAACTCCCGATAGTGTATGCCGACATCCCTGGCTACAATGCTGACAGTCGAATTGTAGTTGTCTACTCATAGATGTCGGCACTAGCTGTCGGCTCTATGGGTAAACCATTATAGACCTATCAGTCTCACCTCCTGTGTAGGAAAATTACTGGAAAGGTTACTAGTACAAAAATTAAGTCTCATCTTTTGGAAACTGACAATACTGATATAGCCTAATATGGTTTTACAAACGGCAGGTTTTGCCAAAATAATTTACTAAACTTTTTGAAGCTATAAGTTACGCTCTGGACAATGGCCTACCCGTGGATGTGATATATCTTGAGTATGAAAAGACTTTGACACTGTGTCACATGCAATATTGTTACAACAACTTATACACATCAACCTGGACCCATATATCATCAAATGGATGAATTCATGACTGAAAGACAGGAATCAGCATGTATCAATAAAGGGTTCCTTTTCTGAGTTCACAGAGGTCACAAGTGGGGTGCCACAGGGATCGGTTCTGGGGCCTGTGTTGTTTAACATAATGATAGCAACCACGCAAACCTTTAACTGGGTCTGGATAAACAAGTATGCAGACAATAGTAAGATCGGCTGTATTACTAATGATTTACAATCAATAAAATATCTTCAAAATTATCTAGATCGCCTAGCTTTATGGGCCAACCAGCATAGAATGACATTTAACATCAGTAAATGTAAGGTCATGCACTTTGGTATAAATAATAAACTTGCTCAATATACTTTAAACAATACTTTGTTGCAAACAGTGGATACAGAAATTGACCTAACATGGAAACATAGAAGTTGACGGCAGATAAGGACAGCAAGGCCCATCCAGTCTGCCCATTTCTTTCTACCTTATAAATATGCCATCGGCTTTTCCTGTCAATGGCCTATCTATTCATACTCAACTGTATTGCTCCCTTATGACTATCCCATGCCTGTTTGAAGCCCTGCACTGTATTCATATCCACCACTTCCTGAGGTAGGCTGTTCCATGCATCCACCACCTTTCTGTGAAAAGAACTTCCTCACATTACCTCTAATCTCATGCTGTGTCCTCTTGTCCTGCTATTTTATTATATTGAGACATGTTAGACTCTTTCACCTTGTTAATGCCGTAAGGTGTTTGAATGTTTCGATCATATCACCTCTCTCCTCCTTTGCTCTAGGGTATATATATTGAGCTCCATTAATCTGTCTCATATGTTTTCTGATGCAGTCCTGGCACCATTTTGGTTGCCCTTCTCTGGACTGCCTCAATATAGTTAATGTCCTTGTAAAGGTGTGGCCTCCATTACTGCATGCAGTACTCAGATGGGGCCTACCAGTGTCTTGTAAAGATGGATTATTACCTCCTTCTTCCAACTTGTGAGACACCTACTAATACACCCTAACATCCCCTAGACTTGCCTACTGATTTAGTGGTCTGCTTGGATGATTTCAGGTCATCGGTGATGATGATGCCCAAGTCTTTTCTTCCCTTGTGACTGCCAGCAACTCTCCTCCCAGCCTATAGGTGGCTTCAGGTTTCTTTTCCCAATGTGCACAATCTTGCACTTCTTTGCATTAAACCCCAGTTGCCACTCTTCCGACCATTTTGCTAGTTTATCCAGATCTTTCTCATTCTGCCCACCCCATCTGGATCATCTACTCTGTTGCAGATCTTGGGTCATCTGCAAACAGACAAACCTTACCCGACAGTCCATCTGCAATGTCACTGATGAAGATATTGAAGAGGACTGGCCCCAGGACTGCTCACTGAGGTACCACTTGCTTGACTTGCATCTCTTCTGACTGTATACCATTTACCACTGCTCTCTGTTTTCTGCCCGTCAACCAGTTTGCCACCCACTTGACCAACTTCTGACCCACCCGCCTACCCAGCTTATTAATCAATCTTCTATGTGGGACAGTATCGAAAGCTTTGCTGAAGTCAAGGTAGGTGACATCAACTGCTCCCCTTGGTCCACCATCTGGTTACCCAGTCAAAGAAATCTATGAGATTAGTTTGACAGGATCTTCCTTTGTAAACCCATGCTGTCTTGGATTCTGTGCTGCTATGGATTCCAGGTGTTGCACTATCCTTTCCTTAAGGAGTGCCTCCATAATCTTGCCCACTACTGAGGAAGAGACTGACTGGTCTGTAGTTCTCTGCCTCCTCCTAGCTTCCACTCTTGTGGAGGGATCACATGAGCCTTTCTCCAGTCTTCTGGGGCCTCTCCTGTGCTCAGAGACTCACTAAACAGTTCTGATAATGGCTCTGCTAGTTCCACCTTTAGCTCCTTTAGTACCCTGGGATGTATGCCATCAGGTCTCATTGCCTTGTCCACCCTGAGCTTATCAAGTTCTTGTAGGACCTTTCTTTTGTGAAGGGACTAGTGCTTACCTCCTCCCCGTGTCCATGGTGCTGAGCTGTGGGCCTGCCCTACCTTTCTCTTCAGTAAATACTGAGCAGAGTATCTATTTAGGATAAATGCTTTTACATGGTCCTCGTCCTCACATGCCCCCTTATCTCCTTTGATTTTTAGCAATACTCCTCTGGACTGTCTTCTTTCACTAATGTATCTATAGAAAGTCTTGTCACCTTCTTTTACTGTCTGTGCTAGTGTTTCCTCGGTTTGGGCCTTGGCCTGCCTTACTGCCTTCCCTGTTTCCCTTTAGGAAGTTTAGTATGCCTCCCTAACTTCATCCCGCTGTTCCTTTATATTTCCTGAAGGCCAGCCTTTTTGGCTCGACCTTTTCTGCTAAGTGGTTTCCTTCTTCTTTGTACTTCCTTTCTCTCTAACACAATGGGATGTTGCTTCAAGTATTGCATCCTTAATGCTTGCCCACTTTGCCTGTACCCCTCACCTGTATTTCTTTTTGCCAGGGCTAGCTAACTCTGTTGGCCATTTTATCAAAGTCAACTTCTCTGAAGTCCCATATTTTTGCCTTGGAATGGGATGATTTAGTTGTAGTGGCCAACTGAACCATACCATGTGATGGTCACTGGCCCCAGGTGACACTTCTACCTGGAGATCTGTGATCCTTTCCTGTTAGTCAGTACTAGATCTAGGATTGCCCTGTCTCTTGTGGGTTGTTGTACCAGTTGTTTGAGGCCTTCCCTCTGCAGGGAATCTACCATGTGTCTAGTTCTGGCAAATGTTTCTGCGTATTGACCAATCTGTATCTGGCATGTTGAAGTCTCCCATTATCAGACCCTCCCTTTAGCTGTTATGTTTTGTATATCTTTTAACAGTAATGTGTCTATGTCCTCCCCTGGTCTGGGTGCCTGTAGACAACCCCAGCTCTTATGGCTGTCCCATTTCTGTTTCCTGGGTGACCACACTTCTTCTGGCTCCTTATGTATTATTCTGAATTTCTGTAGCTTTAATATTTTCATTGACATACAGGGCCACTCCAACCCTCCCCTTTGTGCACCTCGGTCTCTTCTTGAACAGTACATAGCCAGGTACTGAAGTCTCCCAAGGTTACTGGTAAATCACATTTCACTAATTGCTACTATGTCCAGTTTAGCCTCTCTCATTATTGCCTGCAGGTCTGGGATCTTGTTTCCCAGACTGCGACATTTGTGTACATGATTTTCCATTGGCCGATTTTGGTGTATTAGTAGTTAGGTGAGGTCCTGCTTTCCTGTGTGTCGATGGGAGCTGGAACTTTTCCTACCTGGTGATGCAAAATGAACTACAAACATGCTGAACTCCTGTCTGACCACTAGCTGAGGGGAGGGGTGCTCTTCCCATTCAACATATGGGGTGCTGGCCCCTCCCCATTTGCTAGTTTAAATATTCTGCAAAGACACTAAACCTCTGCCCCAATGCACTGACTCCTCCTTAGTCAGATGCAGTCCATCAAATTTAAAGAACTTTCATCACAAAACTGTTGCCAGTTCCGACAAATTTGTGTCCTTTTTCCTGGCACCAGCCCTAGAGCCACATGTTTAGCTCCCCTATCTCTCCTTCTTTGACCTTCCGTCCCCTCTCCCCCAGACTGGAATGATCTCAGAGAAGGAGATGTCGGATGAAATGGATGATAGTTGTCACCAGCCTGGTCAGGTGTTCCTGGTCTCCATAATTGACCGGCTGGTGAGATCATTAGTCTATATGTACCAGGACATCAATGTTTTCCCCTGCTTCCTGAACAATTTAGTAATGCGGTCAGTGTCACTCCACGCTGATGTACTGGGAGACATCTGAACATTACCCGGCTGGAGATGGGTATCAACTCCCAAATCATGGAGTCTTCTATGACCAGAAGTTTTTGATTTCCTTTTTGCTTTTTTTGTTTTGGTTTTTGTTTTGGGGTGAGTTTTGTTGTGCTAGCTCCTGTGCTGTAGTGTCCTGCTCTGCATTGTCCTCTGCCCTTTGTTTGATTTCAGAGATAGAGGCAGATACCTGTTTGTAGTTTTGTATATGGTTTGTGGAGGTAATATGTTGGAGAGCTTGCAGTGATGGGGCACCTGGTTTGCCTCCTAACCACCTGCCAACCTCCTGGACCAACTACCCTCTGCAGTTGAGGTGCTTCTGTTGGATGTTGGGGAAATGGTGGGTGGTTCTTACAATGTATTTCCTCTTGAACATGAAATTTGAGGTGCTCAATCTCTGCCCATGCTGCCTGGAGCTGAGCCCTAAGATCCAATGGCCCAGCATGTACGACAGTGTCCTAAATCCTGTAAAACTGCCCTTCTGAAAAGTGTTCTGCAGTACTTGCAGTTAATGATATCCATTCTAGATAATTTTCTGAGTTTATAACCTGGTCAGAGTAATTAGAAGGAAGAAATGCAAGCAAAGTTTGATTTTGTGTTTTTGTTTGTTTGTTTTTGTATAACTTGTTATAACAAGTTAAATTACTAGTGCCCCTGTAAATGAGGCCACTGTGTGGATACCCCTCTGATCCGCCCCTTCCTGCTTTGCTACAGGAAATGTTATGACTGTGCTACCCTATAAAAGGAGTGTAGTGTGGGTGGTTGGGGATGAGGGTGGGTGGCTGGGCCCTTCCCTGCCGAAAAGATGAACCACAGATGGAAGAAACAAGGAGGTAAGAGCAGAAACAATCAGTCAGCAACAAATGCAGTAACCCTGAAAGCTTATCCTAATGACAGATAAAACTATAAACATGTAAAGCACCACCTGTAATAATTTCACAGAAGATATACCCTGTAAGAAACACTTTGCTACAGAGAAAAATAAAGCAGTAACAGAAGATATAACTTGCAAAAGACAATCTGAATCAAAAGATTACAGCAGTGATCTGTTGGCACACACCTGTAGGCACACCTTGTAATAATGCAGCAGAAGGTATACCCAGCAACAACAATTTGAATCAGAGAAAAATAAAGAATAACATGTTGGCAACAAACAATAACAATCCCTGTGAGTACAAAATAAAACAACAAAACACAGTAAATCTGTCTAGCCAAAAGAAGTTTATAATCCTTTCCTTGCTCTGGTAGGTTCTTTGCTCTCTGTCCTTTCAAGCAAGCTAGAAGGACTTGAGTATTACCATTACCAATTATATGAAATTCAATACTCATATACATTAAATAAAACAATTAAAAGTGTACGTTGGAATTACAGCTTGTATCTATAAATTCATTAAAAGTTGCAATACCGAAGTAATTATACCTTCATATACCAGCCTTGTACAATCACAGATCGACTATTGTTTGACCTTTTATGGCCCAACAACTGTAGGTACCAAAACTGCAATGGAACAAGTGCAAAGAAGACTGACTAAAAAATATTCATAATTTGTATAACCATACATACAAGGAAAGACTTATGTCACTGGGGCTTTATTCCCTTGGGTATAGGGGCCTTGAGAGGCAATCTTTGCTTAATTTATAAGGCTACTAGGAACCCTGCCTTACTTGAAACTTTATGTCTGCAATATACAAATAATGGTAAGAACACAAGATCACATAATCTAAAACTGTTAACTAACATTAATAGAACAACTAAAAGGAATAACTTCATAACCCAGAGAATTCCTCAAATTTGGAACACTTTGCCTGTAGCTGTTGTTACCAGTTTAGATATAGACCAGTTTAAGCATAAATTGGACCAGTACATGGAAATAGAAAATGTCAAGTCCCCCATTGGGTTAATGGCAGTAGGTTCATTAATGGGTTTCTACCTTTGAACTCTATATAAACCTATGAATCTATGACCCACTTTTTGGAGTCACCTGACGCAATCACCTGGTTCAATAACTATCTCACTGACGGACACAAGAAGTCAAAATCAACATTCACCCTATCCAAGAAGAAACCAGTTCTTGCGGGTGTCCCTGAAGGGTGGATTTAGGCCTCTATTTTTGCCCTCTTTCTGAACTTCCTCCCAAAGGCCTGCATTGGTAAGCTATTGCTCTTTGCAGGCGACGCTCGTAGTTTACTGAAAAACACCACTCCTCACTCGCTTCAACATACCCTGCAAGGCTGCTTAGAGAACTAGAGTCCTGGTTCACCGGTCATCGCTTAATACTTAATTACAACAAAACCAAATCCATGATCTTTGCTCACCGTCAAAACCCCCTACACTAATGCCCAGCTAAGTATTTCAAACTCTCAGGGCATCCATATCGAACAGGTCCCATACTTCAAATATCTAGGCATCATACTAGACACAACCCTCACATACCACGTACACATTAACCACCTCCTCCTCCTCGGTAAACACCCAGCTTGGAATTCTCTACAGACACAGACACTGCCCCCAGGGCCCTCATTGACTGGCAGTAACCAGCTCAGTCCTATCACTGGTCAACTACGGGATAATAATCTACGTACTGCTGACCTCACAACCCTTAATCGCATCAATATAGCCCCTCAACAAGGCCTGCCGACTAGTCACAAGCAGTGACAGATTAACCCATACGTAGAACTCTAAAAGCAAGCAGACTGGCTGACCTTGAAGGAGACTAAAATACCACACTTGCCTCCAAGCCAAAAAATCCTAAAGAAGCTTGCACCCACTGGCCTTCACCCCTCATCCTACTAAACCCTCACAGGAGCACCCTAGACACCAGGCAAGCACCCCTCCTAGTCCCACACTGTAGGACAGCACTAGGGCAAAGGTTTTCTGCTATCGGGCTCCCTCAGGCTTAATAATCTCTCCTCTTCCATCTCCCTGGTCCCCTAGTCTTGGCCTATTTAAAATGGCATTAAAAGACATCTATTTAACTTTCGAGTCATGCGATTGCTACAAACAGTCCTCCCTATTCAGTACAGTGATAGTAAAATAGCTGCTCACATGACCCAAAAATAGGCCTACAAGCCCAACGGGACCCTAAAACCACAAGCTCTAGGCCTGTACAGGCCTACAGAATCAGAAACCTGCCTCACCTCACCTCGATGACCCAGGATCCTTCAACAACCCTAGATATACTAACTAAGCATTGTAAAATTATCCAGTCTGATGTAGCCATGTAAAACTTGTCTTAATGTGATGTTCTGCTTAGTGAGGTATGTTAAACATTTCAAAAATTGTCTTAAGTATTGTGTCCATTTGTATTGACGTGGAGCCTTTGCAAAAGAGTCTTTGACTCAAAGGATTGTAATTCAAAACTTCAATAAAATAAATAAAAAATAATAGGTCAGGGAGTGACATTTATAGGCCAAATATATGTAAAATTACCTATGCTGGTCCCTGAATCCTACCATTTAAGGGATACAAATTATAGACCCCAAGTGAACTAACCAGTTTCAACTTTGATCAAGAGAACATCTATCAAAATTAGCAGCTAGTTCTAAATAACTGAAGAAGAAATTATCCAATAAGCCATCATCTTTGCCTATTCTGGCATTGAGATCCCTGCCAGCAGAATGTATGCCTCAGGGAATCTAAAGTGGATATCCAAAGAATATTGTCCAATCAATCCCATATTTCCATACAACAATATTTCAAGCTTATTGGTGGAATATAAGCATTAATTACCACCAGTGTTGTACTGTGGTGGATAATCAGAAACAATGACATTTTTCTCAGAAGAAAATTTCAGTGTTTCTCAAAAGCCAAAGTGAATATAAGCCACCAAGCCCCTGAAAGCCTACCCAGTCTATCCCTCTGTGGCTATATGATGTGTCAGATCATAGTCATTTAAAACTTATGTTATTTCTTTTTCGTGCCAAGTCTCCTGATAACATATAATATCACTTTTAATAAAATCTAGCCAGTTATTATCTGAATATTTATTTTCAAGTCCAGCTATATTCCATAAAATTATTAGGATACCTGTTCTTTTCCCACTGACAATTCTGAATTTGACTCATCATTAGTTCTGCTTCCGTCACTAAGTCACTTCTTATCAGACAAACAGGATTTGGGTGCTGTTTCTGCAGATGATTGTTTACTTCTCTTGGGATGTCTTTTATTACAATGGGGACAGATTAAAAAATCCGATGAATTCATTAGATGCAAGCCCAATGTATCCAGTAAGACACAGTTTTGCAACAATTGCTGAGCTATTTTATCATTTTAACCAGTATATCAATTTGTGAAGAATATTCTTTCCTTGTTACCAGCAGGCTACCTTGGGAATCTAGTTGGACTTGCACTATATTACTGAAAAGGTTGCATATTGAGACCATAAGCTCTCAATTATTCTCCTTGTGCAGACTGGCCATTCTATACGACTAAAAGTTATTGAGCTGTTGCTCTCCCACTGTTTCCATTGGTCAGATTAAATTCCATTATGTTAGGAAATTTACATTTATTCCTTTCTTTCCAAAGTTTTACATTGTACCATATCTAATTTGCTACTTTGGGTGATTCTATACTTCTATTGTTTTATACGACCATCATTACTTTTCTTTATTTCTACAATATCCTTTCGTTCAATATCCAAATCTGTAAATATTCTGTTTAGTAAATACTCTTTCCATTCCTCAGGTGGAATCTGTTGCCAGTCATCATATAGCGTACTGTAAGTCTCAGAAATAGACAGCTGTTTTTAACATTCTCCTTTAAATTGGAAATATGGATATTCAGAATCTCTGCTCCAGTACTAACAGCAGTGGAATCTAAGAGTCTAGCTGTTTTCCCCTCATTTCACCTATAAGACCCTTGTTTCTTTCCTGAGCATTAGAACCTCTGTTTAACTTGGCATCATTTGAGAAACAGTTTTAATGGAGCTATTTCTAGTATAGCTAAATGTTTTTCCCAAATCCCCAGTAATGAATTGAATGGGTTGGCCAGCACAATCTATATTACTGCTGATGTGTATTGTTCACTCCCAATTCAGACTGGCTGGTACTTGCTTTGCCTTGCTCTTTTGCCAGATTTTGGCTTTTTGAGCTTTAACTTTTCTTTGCTTGCTGGAATATTTTTCTTGGCCAACCATTAAGCTATGTTTTTTTAGCTTTCTTACCACTTTTCTTTTTCTTCCTTCCCAATGGGTTACGTAATGTCAATGGAAGTAAAGTTCGGTTTTGAACGTCAGTCACATGTATTGAGTTGTCAAGAACAACTGAATCTGAATGCTGAGTTGGAAAACTTCTATTTTTTCTCAACAGTAACTAATTTACTATTATTAATTGCTATACCATATCTTGCATTCTCAATTTCATTTTTAAAACAGTTGTTCCATTAGCATACGATTAGCTGTATATTGGTGGCTCATATGTGCCATCAAATCGTCACTTAGACACATTGGAACATATTGAGCTATACGATCTGACTGCTTTTGGTTGTTTTCAGCCAATCTAAATATTTCTGCAAACTTGATTTTACTACCTTCTGCTGAGTATACTGTCTATTGCAGTAGTTATCGATTTTTGAACATGGTTAACTTATGAACAACAGAAAGGAGAAAAGTGATTGGGTAAAATCAGTCTGATGGTATTAGTCAACACAGCATTATTGAACCAATAATGCAGTGTTGAAACTGAAGTACCTAACAAAATCACGGAACAACAAAAGCACTGTTTCTAAAACAGAAGTTATCCTGTTAAAAACATCTGGTCTTTCCCACCCATCACCCAAATGCCCATAACACTCGACTCTATACAAACAGCTAGTGCAACAGAGCGACAAAGACATACAATGGGTAAATCAATGGATATTAAAAATGTAAGTACAGTAAATATGATCACTTTCAGTATTTCAGGAGATGTCGATTTAGAAACCTGGGTAGATGCGAAGTTTGGCAGTAATAGCGGCAGAGATATTCTGTCCAAACAAAGCAGCTGTCAGCCAGAGAACCTGGAACTGCAAGTTTCCAATAGTGCTGTGCCTAAAAAAGAGAAAGGAAACATGTGCAATGTCACAGAAAGCAATAGAAATGTCAGAAAATCAACAGATAGTACAATGAGAATCAACAGACATGCTATGTTATCACAAAAGGAGCTAGATCTGCTGGAAAGAAATAAAGTGGAGCAGAATAGTAAAAAATACAGTGTGGGCATGCAACATTTTTTTGACTGACTGACAGTTAATAATATGTCACTTGATACAGCAAACTGTGAGAGTTGACATACTAGCAGGAATACTGAGACAATTCTATGGGTCTGTTAGAGCTGAGGAGTAAAACAGTATAGTATCAACCATTCGAGCAGGGCTCAATCTCACTTTAACAGCGTTGAAGTGAGAAGAAATATTAATATATTATGTGTCCCTAAATTTCAGCGCCAATAATGTCTTTCTAGCTATAGTAAAAGAGTATAGGAGAGCACAAAAGGATGTAGCTACCCATCACACATGTATAACTAAAGAAGATCTTGAAAATAAGAACATGCTCAAAGTTAAACCCATAGGCCCAGATATTCAAAGGTTGCGCGTAGGCGCCGAATGGTACAGTGCACAACCACTGATGTGCCCTGGTGCGATATTTAAAAAGAAAAGTGCGCCGCACAAATCCCGGTCGGTCGGGGAGCATCTGATGATGCAGGCGTCAGGTGGGGCCGTGCTCATGCATAAACTGCACAGCCCGATATTCAGCCCGCATGCAGAGTTATGCAGGCGCAACCCTACCTGTGCCTGCACAAAGTTATGCCTGAAAAACAGGGAACAAGTCGAGGGCCACCCACAGGTGAGCTGCGCATTGCAGGATGCAACACAGCAGCTGCCACCTGTGGGTGGCCATCGGCTGCTCCGCTGCACCTGGTAGCGCCCTGATGCCTCGACACGGGCATAATTGAGTCTCGTCTAATATCTTTTGGTGGTCCAGTGGACCCGGGAGCTCGACGAGGGCATCAGTATTCTCCTCAATTAAAGTTCAATATCCCTGATGGTTCAGTGTGATCGGATGAGTTGGGATATGGCGGTATTCTCATTTTCAAGTCTGTAGTCTGGTGATCTAGTGATTTCTACTCGTTTCGCTTACTACCCCACTCCTTCCTTGCTAGGGTCGGCGGTATTTTCACCCGCTTGTTGGTTTCAGCGCTGGCCGACCGATGAAGCTAGACAGAATGTTGTTGGGAGCATGAGCTATCGGCATGTAGCTCCATATTGCATTGGCCATCCGATATGCAAATTAATTATTCACATATTGGACTGACTATACGTATAAATGCCCATTGCCTGCTTTGAACTATTGGGCGGCAGCTGTACCAAGCTGTCAGTCGGCGGGCGGGCGGGCGACAGGCGGTGGGGTGCTTCCCTCGCTGTTGAGGGGGAGGGGTGGTGGGGCTCAGTGGTGGGTGGGGTGGGGGTCCACTGATCACCAGGAATTACGGACTGGGGTGAGGTGCCGCCGGCGATCGGTTCGTGAGGTCCACTGGTTCACCAGGGATATTGGACTTGGGAATATTGATGCCCGCGATCGGGTTACTCGTAGTCTTCGACCACCCGGATATTGGGCTCGGAGATGTTATGCCCGCGATCAGGCTACCCGCGTCCACTGGACCACCGGTGGACATTGGACTGGGATATGTTATGCCCACGATCGCATCGGGTCCACTGGACCACCAGGAACATTGACTGGGGATACAGTTATCCCACGACGGCTACTCGTGGTCCACTGGACCACCAGGGATATTGACTCATGGGGGATGTGTTATGTTCGTGATTGGCTTCGCGTTCACTGACCACCAGATAGGATATTCTTTGTGGAGGCTGCTTCTGCTCACCCATGGTCGGCCGGCACCCAGACAGCCACTGACCGAAACTACGACACCCACCTGCAGCTCCATGGAAGCTGCCTACCATTGAACGGGGCTGCTTCAGCTCCCCCACGGTCGGCCGGCACCCAGACAGCCACCGACCGAGACTAGGACACCTGCCTCCAGCTCCTCGGAATCTGCCTGCCCTTGAACAGGGTTGCTTCAGCTCCCCCACAGTTGGCCTTCTCACAGACAGCCACTGACCAAGACTAGGACACCCGGCTGCAGCTCCTTGAAAGTTACGGCAACGGCGCTTCAAGCAAACCTGCTCTGATTGACCAGGACTTTTCTCCTGGTTTACCACCTGCTTTGTCACTTTTTACAAATAGATTTTAGATAGAACTATGCACATTTCAAGTGTGTAATAGGAGGTTTTCAACTGTATTAGCTGGATTTTAATTTCTACTAGTAATTAAGAAGTGCTTACAGTTCTACCGTTTCCAGCTCTTTATGCACACCCCCCATCCAAGCACTCTGCCTTGGCTCCGAAAAGTCTAACTTTCCTTTGTCCTGCTAAGCTGCTCACACTAAAGCTGTCCTACCTTCATGCTATTTAAACCCTGCCATTTTTTCATCTGTCCAGCTGCCTGCCCTTGAACGAGGCTGCTTCAGCTCCCTCATGGTCGGCCGGCACTCAGACAGCGACCGACCGAGACTAGGACACCCGCCTGCAGCTACTTGAAAGCTGCCAGCACTTGAATGGGGCTGCTTCAGTGCCCCCACAGTCGGCCGGCACCCAGACAGCCACCGACCGAGACTAGGACACCCGCCTACAGTTCCCTTGGAAGCTGCTCTCCTTGAACGGGCTGCCTAGTTACCCCACTGGTCGGCCGGGCAGGAAGACAGCCACCGACCGAGACCAGGACATCCTCCTGCAACTCCTTGAAGCTACTCTAGTTTGAACGGGGGCTGCTTCAGCTACCCATGGTCGGCGGCTCCCAGACAGCCACCGACCGAGATTAGGACACACGCCGGCAGCACCCTGGAAGCTGTCAGCCCTTGAACGGGGTTGCTTCAGCTCCCCCACGGCCGGCCGGCACCCAGACAGCCACCGACCGAGACTAGAACTCACGCCTGCAGCTCCTTGGAAGCAGCCTGCCCTTAAACGGGGATGATTCAGCTCCCCTACGGTCGGCCGCGACCCAGACAGCCACCGACCGAGACAAGGACACCCGCCTGCAGCTCCTTATAAGCTGCCTGTCCTTGAACTGGGCTGCTTCTGCTCTCCCATGGTCGGCTGGCACCCAGACAGCCACCGACCGAGATTAGGACGCCCGCCTGCAGCCCATTGGAAGCTGCCTGTCCTTGAACAGGGCTGCTTCAGCTCACCCACGGTCGGACAGCACCCAGACAGCCACCGACGGAGACTAGGACACCCACCTGCAGCTCCTTGGAAGGTACGGCAACGGCGCTTCCAGCAAACCCACTCTGATTGACGAGGACTTTTCTCCAGCTTTGCCACCTGCTTTGTCACTTTTTACAAATAGATTTTAGATAGAACTACGCACATTTCAAGTGTTTAATAGGAGGATTTCAAATGTATTAGCTGGATCGTAATTTCTACTAGTAATTTAAAGTGCTTACAGTTCTTCTGTTTCCTGCTTTTATGCACCCCCCCAATCCAAGCACTCCGCCTTGGCTCCAAAAAGTCTAACTTTCCTTTGTCCTACTAAACTGCTCACACTAAAGCTATACTACCTCCATGCTATTTAAACCATGCCATTTTTTCTTCTCTACAGTTGCCAGCCCTTGAACGGGGCTGCTTCAGCTCCCCAACGGTCAGCCGGCAGCCAGACAGCCACCCACCGAGGCTAGGACACCTGCCTTCAGCTCCTGGGAAGCTGCCTGCCCTAGAACAGGGCTGCTTCAGCTCCCCCAGGGTCAGCCGGCATCCAGACAGTCACCGACCGAGAATAGGACACCCGCCTGCAGCTACTTGGAAGCTGCCTGCCCTTGAACGGGGCTGCTTCAGCTAGCCCATGGTCAGCCAGCACCCAGACAGCCACCGACTGAGACTATGGTACCCGACTGCAGCTGCTTGGAAGCTACCTGCCCTTGAACTGGGCTGCTTCAGCTCCCCCACGGTCGGCCGGCACCCAGACAGCCACCGACCGAGACTAGGACACCCGCCTGCAGCTCCTTGGAAGCTGCCTGACCATCAACGGGGCTGCTTCAGCTACTCCACGGTCAGCAGGCACCCAGACAGCCACCGACCGAGACTAGAACACCCACCTGCACCTTCTTGGAAGCTGCCTGCCCTTGAACGGGGCTGTTTCAGCTACCCCATGGTCGGCCGCAGCAGACAGCCAACGACTGAGACAAGGACCCGCCTGCAGCTCCTTGAAGCTGCCTGCCTTTGAACTGGGCTGCCGACTCCTCACAGTCGGCCGCTCCCAGATAGCCACCAACCGAGACTAGAATAACCTCCTGCAGCCTTTAGAAGCAGCCTGCTCCTTCAACTGTGGCTACTTCAGCTCCCCCACGTTGGCTAGCCTCATTTCCCCACGGTCGGCCACCACCCAGACAGCCACCGACCGAGACTAGGACACCCACCTGAAGCTCCTTGGATGCTTCCTGCCCTTGAACGGGGCTGCTTCAGCTCTGCCACGGTTGGCCGGCACCCAGACAGCCACCGATGGAGACTAGGACATCCGCCTGCAGCTCCTGAAAGATGCTCTGCCTTGAACGGGGCTGCTTCTGCTCCACGTGCCGGTCGGCAACCAGACAGCCAACGACCGAGACTAGGACACCTGCCTGCAGCTCCTTGAAGCTGCCTGCCCTTGAACGGGCTGTTTCATCCCCCACGGTCGTCGGGCACTCCAGACAGACACCCCACTGACTAGGACACTCCGCTTGCAGTTTTGAAGCTGCCTGCCCTTGAATGAGGCTACTTGCTTCCCTAAGGTCGGCAGGCATCTCAGACAGCCACCGATCGAGACTAGGACACCTGCCAGCTGCTTCATGGAAGGTGGCAGCGGGCGCTCCAGCAAACCCACTCTGATTGATTTGAGGACTCTTCCCAGCTTTGTCACCTGCTTTGTCACTTTTACAAATAGATTTTAGATAGAAGTGTGCACATTTCAAGTGTGTAATATGAGGTTTTCAACTGTATAGCTGGATCGTAATTTCTACTAGTAATTTAAAGTGCTTACAGTTCTTCTGTTTCTGCTCTTTTATGCACCCCCAATCCAAGTACTCTGTGCCTTAGTTTGAAAGTCTAACTTTCCTTTGTCCTGCTAAACTGTTCAAACTAAAGCTATCCAACCTCCATGCTATTTAAACCCTTCCATTTTTTCTTCTCTCCAGCTGCCTGCCCTTGAATGGGGCTGCTTCAGCTCCCCCATGTTCGGCCGGCAACCAGACAGCCACTGACCGAGACTAGGACACCCGTCTGCAACTCCTTGGATGCTGCCTGTCCATGAACGGGCTGCTTCAGCTCCCCCATGGTCCGCTGGCACCCAGACAGCCACCGACCGAGACTAGGACACCACCTGCAGCTCATTGGAAGTTGCCTGCCCTTGAATGAGGCTGCTTCAACTCCCACACGGTCGGCCGGCACCCAGACAGCCACCAACCAAGACTAGGACACCCGCCTGCAGCTCCTTGGAAGCTGCGAGCCCTTGAACGGGGCTGCTTCAGCTCCCCTGCGGTCAGCCGGCACCCAGACAGCCACCGATAGAGACTAGAACAACCGCCTGCAGCTCCTTGAAAGCTGTCTGCCCTTGAACGGGGATGCTTCAGCTCCCCACGGTCGGCCGGCACTGAGACAGCCACCGACCGAGACTAGGACACCTGACAGCAGCTCCTTGGAAGCTGCCTGCCCTTGAACAGGGCTGCTTTAGCTCCCCAACGGTCAGCCGGCAGCCAGACAGCCACCCACCGAGGCTAGGACACCCGCCTTCAGCTCCTTGGAAGCTGCCTGCCCTTGAACAGGGCTGCTTCAGCTCCCCAACGGTCAGCCGGCAGCCAGACAGCCACCCACCGAGGCTAGGACACCCGCCTTCAGCTCCTTGGAAGCTGCCTGCCCTTGAACGGGGCTGCTTCAGCTAGCCCATGGTCAGCCAGCACCCAGACAGCCACCGACCGAGACTATGGTACCCGCCTGCAGCTGCTTGGAAGCTACCTGCCCTTGAACTGGGCTGCTTCACCTACCCCACGGTCGGCCGGCACCCGACAGCCACCGACCGAGACTAGGACACCCGCCTGCAGCTCCTTGGAAGCTGCCTGCCCATCAATGGGGCTGCTTCAGCTACTCCACGGTTGGCAGGCACCCAGAAAGCCGCCAACCGAGACTAGAACACCCGCCTGCACCTTCTTGGAAGCTGCCTGCCCTTGAACGGGGCTGTTTCAGCTACCCCACGGTCGGCCGGCAGCAAGACAGCCAACGACTGAGACAAGGACACCCGCTTCAGTGCCTGGAAGCTGCCTGCCTTTGAACGGGCTGCTTACGCTTCCTCACAGTCGGCCAGCTCCCAGATAGCCACCAACCGAGACTAGAATAACCACCTGCAGCTCTTTGGAAGCTGCCTGCCCTTCAACGTGGCTACTTCAGCTCCCCTACGGTTGGTCAGCTTCATTTCCCCCACGGTCGGCCACCACCCAGACAGCAACCGACCAAGAATAGGACACCCGCCTGAAGCTCCTTGGACGCTGCCTGCCCTTGAACAGGGCTGCTTCAGCTCTGCCATGGTCGGCCGGCACCCAGACAGCCACCGATGGAGACTAGGACATCCGCCTGCAGCTCCTTGAAAGCTGCCTGCCTTGAACGGGGCTGCTTCAGCTCCCCCACGGTCGGCCGGCACCAAGACAGCCACTGACCGACACTAGCACACCCGCCTGCAGCTCCTTGGAAGCTGGCTGCCCTTTCACAGGGCTGCTTCTGCTCCCCAGTCGGTCGGCACCCAGACAGCAACCGGACCGAGACTAGGACACCCGCCTGAAGCTCCTTGCAGCTGCCTGCCCTTGAACGTGGCAGCTTCAGCCCTCAACGGTCGGTCGGCACCTAGACAGCCGCCGTCTGAGACTAGGACACCCTGGCAGCCCTGAAGCTGCATGCCCATGAACGGGCTGCTTCAGCTCCCCCGGGGTCGGCCGGGCAACCAGACAGCCAACGCACCGGGACTAGGACACCTGCCTGCAGCTCCTGGAAGCTGCCTGCCCTTGAACGGGGCTGCTTCAGCTGCCCACGGTCGGCCGGCACCCAGACAGCCACCGACCAAGACTAAGACACACGCCTGCAGCTCCTTGGAAGCTGGCTGCCCTTGAACGAGGCTGCTTCAGCTCCCCAAGGATCGGCAGGCTCCCAGACAGCCACCGACCGAGACTAGGACACCTGCCAGCTGCTTCATGAAAGGTTCGACAGCGGCGCTTCCAGCAAACCCACTCTGATTGATGAGGACTTTTCCCCAGCTTTGTCACCTGCTTTGTCACTTTTTACAAATAGATTTTAGATAGAAGTGTGCACATTTCAAGTGTGTAATATGAGGTTTTCAACTGTATAAGCTGGATCGTAATTTCTACTAGTAATTTAAAGTGCTTACAGTTCTTCTGTTTCCTGCTCTTTATGCACCCCCCAATCCAAGTACTCTGCCTTAGCTCTGAAAAGTCTAACTTTCCTTTATCCTGCTAAACTGTTCAAACTAAAGCTATCCGACCTCCATGCTATTTAAACCCTTCCATTTTTTCTTCTCTCCAGCTGCCTGCCCTTGAATGGGGCTGCTTCAGCTCCCCCATGTTCGGCCGGCAACCAGACAGCCACTGACCGAGACTAGGACACCCGTCTGCAGCTCCTTGGATGCTGCCTGTCCATGAACGGGGCTGCTTCAGCTCCCCCATGGTCGGCCGGCACCCAGACAGCCACCGACCGAGACTAGGACACCACCTGCAGCTCATTGAAAGCTGCCTGCCCTTGAATGAGGCTGCTTCAACTCCCACAGTCGGCCGGCACCCAGACAGCCACCGACCAAGACTAGGACACCCGCCTGCAGCTCCTTGGAAGCTGCGAGCCCTTGAACGGGGCTGCTTCAGCTCCCCGGCGGTCGGCCGGCACCCAGACAGCCAACGATAGAGACTAGAACAACCGCCTGCAGCTCCTTGAAAGCTGCCTGCCCTTGAACGGGGATGCTTCAGCTCCCACACGGTCGGCCGGCACTGAGACAGCCACCGACCGAGGCTAGGACACCCGCCAGCAGCTCCTTGGAAGCTGCCTGCCCTTGAACAGGGCTGCTTCAGCTAGCCCATGGTCAGCCAGCACCCAGACAGCCACCGACCGAGACTATGGTACCCGCCTGCAGCTGCTTGGAAGCTACCTGCCCTTGAACTGGGCTGCTTCACCTACCCCACGGTCGGCCGGCACCCGACAGCCACCGACCGAGACTAGGACACCCGCCTGCAGCTCCTTGGAAGCTGCCTGCCCATCAATGGGGCTGCTTCAGCTACTCCACGGTTGGCAGGCACCCAGAAAGCCGCCAACCGAGACTAGAACACCCGCCTGCACCTTCTTGGAAGCTGCCTGCCCTTGAACGGGGCTGTTTCAGCTACCCCACGGTCGGCCGGCAGCAAGACAGCCAACGACTGAGACAAGGACACCCGCCTGCAGCTCCTTGGAAGCTGCCTGCCTTTGAACGGGGCTGCTTACGCTTCCTCACAGTCGGCCGGCTCCCAGATAGCCACCAACCGAGACTAGAATAACCACCTGCAGCTCTTTGGAAGCTGCCTGCCCTTCAGCAGTGGCTACTTCAGCTCCCCTACGGTTGGTCAGCTTCATTTCCCACGGTCGGCCACCACCCAGACAGCCACCGACCAAGAATAGGACACCGCCTGAAGCTCGCGGGCGCTGCCTGCCCTTGAACAGGGCTGCTTCAGCTCTGCCATGGTCGGCCGGCACCCAGACAGCCACCGATGGAGACTAGGACATCCGCCTGCAGCTCCTTGAAAGCTGCCTGCCTTGAACGGGGCTGCTTCAGCTCCCCCACGGTCGGCCGGCACCAAGACAGCCACTGACCGACACTAGCACACCCGCCTGCAGCTCCTTGGAAGCTGGCTGCCCTTTCACAGGGCTGCTTCTGCTCCCCCACGGTCGGCCGGCACCCAGACAGCAACCGACCGAGACTAGGACACCCGCCTGAAGCTCCTTGCAAGCTGCCTGCCCTTGAACGTGGCAGCTTCAGCTCCTCAACGGTCGGTCGGCACCTAGACAGCCGCCGTCTGAGACTAGGACACCCGCTTGCAGCTCCTTGGAAGCTGCATGCCCTTGAACGGGGCTGCTTCAGCTCCCCCATGGTCGGCCGGCAACCAGACAGCCAACGACCGAGACTAGGACACCTGCCTGCAGCTCCTTGGAAGCTGCCTGCCCTTGAACGGGGCTGCTTCAGCTGCCCCACGGTCGGCCGGCACCCAGACAGCCACCGACCAAGACTAAGACACACGCCTGCAGCTCCTTGGAAGCTGGCTGCCCTTGAACGAGGCTGCTTCAGCTCCCCCAAGGACGGCAGGCTCCCAGACAGCCACCGACCGAGACTAGGACACCTGCCAGCTGCTTCATGAAAGGTTCGACAGCGGCGCTTCCAGCAAACCCACTCTGATTGACGAGGACTTTTCCCCAGCTTTGTCACCTGCTTTGTCACTTTTTACAAATAGATTTTAGACAGAAGTGTGCACATTTCAAGTGTGTAATATGAGGTTTTCAACTGTATAAGCTGGATCGTAATTTCTACTAGTAATTTAAAGTGCTTACAGTTCTTCTGTTTCCTGCTCTTTATGCACACCCCAATCCAAGTACTCTGCCTTAGCTCCGAAAAGTCTAACTTTCCTTTATCCTGCTAAACTGTTCAAACTAAAGCTATCCGACCTCCATGCTATTTAAACCCTTCCATTTTTTCTTCTCTCCAGCTGCCTGCCCTTGAATGGGGCTGCTTCAGCTCCCCCATGTTCGGCCGGCAACCAGACAGCCACTGACCGAGACTAGGACACCCGTCTGCAGCTCCTTGGATGCTGCCTGTCCATGAACGGGGCTGCTTCAGCTCCCCCATGGTCGGCCGGCACCCAGACAGCCACCGACCGAGACTAGGACACCACCTGCAGCTCATTCAAAGCTGCCTGCCCTTGAATGAGGCTGCTTCAACTCCCACACAGTCGGCCGGCACCCAGACAGCCACCGACCAAGAACTAGGACACCCGCCTGCAGCTCCCTTGGAAGCTGCCAGCCCTTGAGCACGGGATGCTTCAGCTCCCGGTCGGCCAGCACCCAGACAGCCAACGATAGAGACTAGAACAACCGCCTGCAGCTCCTTGAAGCTGCCTGCCCTTGAGCAGGGGATGCTTCAGCTCCCCCACGGTCGACCGCACTGAGACAGCCACCGACCGAGGACTGGGACACCCGCACAGCAGCTCCTTGGAAGCTGCCTGCCCTTGAACAGGGCTGCTTCAGCTAGCCCATGGTCAGCCAGCACCCAGACAGCCACCGACCGAGACTATGGTGCCCGCCTGCAGCTGCTTGGAAGCTGCCCTTGAACTGGGCTGCTTCACCTAACCCACGGTCGGCCGGCACCCGACAGCCACCGACCGAGACTAGGACACCCGCCTGCAGCTCCTTGGAAGCTGCCTGCCCATCAATGGGGCTGCTTCAGCTACTCCACGGTTGGCAGGCACCCAGAAGACCGCCAACCGAGACTAGAACACCCGCCTGCACCTTCTTGGAAGCTGCCTGCCCTTGAACGGGGCTGTTTCAGCTACCCCACGGTCGGCCGGCAGCAAGACAGCCAACGACTGAGACAAGGACACCCGCCTGCAGCTCCTTGGAAGCTGCCTGCCTTTGAACGGGGCTGCTTACGCTTCCTCACAGTCGGCCGGCTCCCAGATAGCCACCAACCGAGACTAGAATAACCACCTGCAGCTCTTTGGAAGCTGCCTGCCCTTCAACGTGGCTACTTCAGCTCCCCTACGGTTGGTCAGCTTCATTTCCCCCACGGTCGGCCACCACCCAGACAGCCACCGACCAAGAATAGGACACCCGCCTGAAGCTCCTTGGACGCTGCCTGCCCTTGAACAGGGCTGCTTCAGCTCTGCCATGGTCGGCCGGCACCCAGACAGCCACCGATGGAGACTAGGACATCCGCCTGCAGCTCCTTGAAGCTGCTGCTTGAGCAGGGGCTGCTTCAGCTCCCCCATGGTCGGCGGCACCAGGCAAGCCACTGACCGACACTAGCACCGCCTGCAGCTCCTTGGAAGCTGGCTGCCCTTTCACAGGGCTGCTTCTGCTCCCCCACGGTCGGCCGGCACCCAGACAGCAACCGACCGAGACTAGGACACCCGCCTGAAGCTCCTTGCAAGCTGCCTGCCCTTGAACGTGGCAGCTTCAGCTCCTCAACGGTCGGTCGGCACCTAGACAGCCGCCGTCTGAGACTAGGACACCCGCTTGCAGCTCCTTGGAAGCTGCATGCCCTTGAACGGGGCTGCTTCAGCTCCACCACGGTTGGCCGGCACCAAGACAGCCACTGACCGAGACTAGGACACTGATCTCCAGCACTTTGGAAGCTACCTGCCCTTGAACGGGGCTACTTCAGCTCCCCCACGGTCGGCCAGCACACAGACAGCCACTCACCGAGACTACGACACCCTCCTGCAACTCCTTGGAAGCTACCTGCCTTTGAACGGGGCAACTTCAGCTCCCCCACTGTCGCTCGGCACCCAGGCAGCCACCGACTGAGACTAGGACACCGGACTGCAGCTCCTTGGAAGCTGCCTGCCATTGAACGGAGCTGCTTCAGCTGCCCCAAGGTCGGTCGGTACTCAGACAGCCACTGACCGAGACTAGGACACCCTCCTGCAGCTCCTGGAAGCAGCCTGTCCTTGAACGGGCTGTTTCAGCTCCCTCACGGTCGGCCTGCACCCAGACAGCCAGCGACCGAGATAGAACACCCTCCTGCAGCACCTTGGAAGCTGCATGCCCTTGAAGGGGGCTGCTTCAGCTCCTCCACGGTCGGCCAGCAGACAGACAGCCACCGACCGAGACTAGGACTCCCACCTGCAGCTCCCTGGAAGCTCCCTGATCTTGAACGGGGCTGCTTCAGCTCCCCCACGGTCGGCCGGCACCCACACAGCCACCGACCGAGAATAGGACACCCACCTACAGCTACTTGGAAGCTGCCTGCCATTGAATGGGCCGGCTTCAGCTCTCCAACGGTCGGCCGTTACCCAGATAGCCACTGACCGAGACTACGACACCCGCCTGCAGCTCCTTGGAAGCTGCCTTCCCTTGAACGAGGCTGCTTTAGCTCCCCCACGTCGGCCGGCACCGAGAAACCCTCCGATCGAGACTAGGACACCCGCCTGCAGCTCCCTGGAAGCTGCCTGCCCTTCAACGGGGCTGCTTCAGCTACCCCACGGTCGGCGGGAACCCAGACAGCCACCGACCGAGACTAGAACAACCGCCTGCAGCATCTTGGAAGCTGCCTGCCCTTAAACAGGGCTCTTCAGCTACCCCACGGTCGGCCGGCATGAGGACAGCCACTGACCGAGACTAGGACATCCTCCTGCAGCTCCTTGGAAGCTGTCTGCCCTTGAACGGGGCTGCTTATGCTCCTCCACGGTAGGCCGCCACCCAGGCAGCAACCGACTGAGACTAGGATACCCGCCTGCAGCTCCTTGGAAGCTGCCTGCCATTCAACAGGGCTGTTTCTGCACCCCTACTGTCGGCCAGCTTCACCTCCCTCACGGTTGACCGCCACCCAGACAGCCACCGACCGAGACTAGGACACCCGACTGCAGCTCCTTGGAAGCTGCCTGCCCTTGAATGGGGCTACTTCAGCTCTCCCACGGTCAGCCGGCACATAGACAACCACCGACCGTGACTAGGACACTCGCCTGCAGGTCCTTGGATGCTGCCTGACCTTGAACAGGGCTGCTTCAGCTCCCCCATGTTCGGCCGACACCCAGACAGCCACCGACCGAGACTAGGACACCAGACTGCAGCTCCTTGGAAGCTGCCTGCCCTTCAACGGGGCTGCTTCAGCTCCCCCACGGTCGGCCGGCACCCAGACAGCCACCCACCGAGACTAGGGCACCCTCGTGCAGCTCCTTGGAAGCTGCCTGCCATTGAACAGTGCTGCTTCAGCTCCCCCACGGTCGGACGGCAACTAGACAGTCACCCACCGAGACTAGGACACCCTCCTGCATTTCCCTGGAAGCTGAATGCCCTTGAACGAGGCTGCTTCAGCTCCCCCACGGTCGGCCGGCACCCAGACAGCCAGCGAACGAGACTAGGACCACCCTCCTGCAGCTCCTTGGAAGCTGCCGGCCCTTAAACGGGGCTACTTCAGCTCCCCCACGGTCGGCCGGCACCCAGACAGCCACCGACGAGACTAGGACCTACGCTGCAGCTCCCTGGAAGCTGCCTGCCCCACTAGATCACCAGGAATTACGGACTTGGGGGTGAGGAATGCCGCCACGCGATCGGGTCTCCGGGAGGTCCACTGGACCACCAGGGATATTGGACCTGGGGGAATACTGATGCCCGCGATCGGGCTACTCGTAGTTCACTGGACCACCAGGGATATTGGACTTCCGGGAGGATACAGTTATGCCCGCGATCAGGCTACTCGCGGTCCACTGGACCACCAGGGATATTGGACTTCGGGGGGGGGATACAGTTATGCCCACGATCGGGCTACTCGTGGTCCACTGGACCACCAGGAACATTGGACTTCGGGGGGATACAGTTATCCCCACGATCAGGCTACTCGTGGTCCACTGGACCACCAGGGATATTGGACTTCAGTGGGGGGATACAGTTATGCCCGTGATTGGGCTACTTGCGGTCCACTGGACCACCAGGGATAGGAGACATTCTTTGTCCCTTACGGGACGTCCCGCTATCGGGCTGCAGGGGGCATCGGTCCCCGACGGCTGCTGTCTGGGCGCCAGGCGCAAGTCATCGGGAATTGCATATACCTGCATGTACTGGCATGCAAATGGGGTCAGAATCAGATGCAAATGGCCCCCGTGCACCTTGCATAAATTATGGCCCCATTTGCATGTCACCCTTCGAATATCACAGGTGCTGTGCATGGCACAATGGCACTTGCGCCACCACATCTCAATGCTCCACTCTGACCACTTGCGCTGGTGCAGTTCCACTGCACCATGCACAGTGGGAGTCGCCAGGGTGCGATATTTAAAGCAGTTGCGCCATAGCGCAACTCCGTTGAATATCGCCCTGGTCACACCCTTTCACAACAAATTTGAGCAGCGCACAGGCTTGTGCCACAGTGTGGCGCAGTTTGAATATTTGGGACAGAGACTGCATATGGGTTAGTCAGGAATCTGTGGTTTGAAATTCAGCTTGGCCTAGCCAGGCGAGGATGTGAGGACTTGAGACAACTAAAACAGGAGTCTTTTACAGTTCAGAAAGATAGCAGTGGCACAGAATGTATAACTATTACTTTTAATGAAGCAACAAAAAACCATGGAGCTATAAACGAAAGTAATAAGGAAGCTCTCAGAGGCGTACTATATTCTCTAGCAGATTCAGCTTACTGCCCTGTTGCTCTTTTTAAAGAGTATATCGGTAGATGTCCTAGTAATGGCCCATCGTTCTATCTCCATCCAATCAAACAGCCTCAACATGTCCTAGATAAAAAGGACATATGGTACTCTAAACGACCGATGGGAAGAAACTATTTAGGGGAGATGATGTCCCATATATCAGAGGACACGTCATTCAGCAAGCATTACACTAATCATAGTGTAAGAAGTATCGCAGTTCAAATGCTCTCGGAGGCTGGTCTCGCATCCCGAGAAATAATGTCGGTAACTGGCCACTGATGCGAGACCAGACTCTGAAACTACTGGGCACCAACTATAGACGATCAAAAGAAATGGTCCCATATATTGTCTAAAATACAGTAAATAACTCACAAAGTATTAGAGCTACAGAGAAAGAAACTTTCCCACAGAAAGAGCACAGGACAGACTCGACAAAGCACAGCAAACAAGATCCCACCAGATGCTGTCGAAGACATATTAGCTGACAAATCACAACTACCATGCTCACAGCAAGAAACAGTAACAGCTGAAACCAGCAGTATACCGTTAAAAACAGCACTGTTAGAGAAAGAGACAGTGATCCTGAGACTCAGCAGTACATCGATGGAGAATAGCAGCGGAGAAGCAAAACAACTTCCAGAGCATATCAGGAGTCTAGACGTGCTTCGGGGGCAAATGCCTAATCCATTCAACTTCCAGTCCTTCACAGTTCATGGAACCATTAATTTCAATTATTACGGCACAGAAGGTACACAGCAGGCAAAGAAATAGCTCCATACAGCTATGCACAGTGTTAGAAGAAAAAGAAGATGTTCAAAAATGTGGTAGCTGAAGGCAACATACAACGGACAAAGAAAACCTCAACACAAGGTCAGATAGTATGCAAATGACTACCACACTTAAATGCCGAAACACACAGACCAGCATACAGGAGTCCTCCTAAGCAAGCTATGACAATAATAGCCGTGCAGATTCAGACAATGTAGTAAACATTTCTTTAAATAACCTTTTGTGTTGCTATATCTAAAATGTTGTTTCGGTCACATCTGTATCTAAATAAGCATTTGTTCCAAGTTTTGAAAAGTACAGTAAAGATTGATCCGAAAACAAAACAGTGTCTGTATAGCATTTCTTAGATAATGATATGTATATTGCTAATATAGTGCACTATCACAAAACCATGTTACAAGCACATTAAGCCACTCCGAAAGTGGCATCTAACGGGGAATTAATACATGGTTGGGGCCGTTGGAGACCGGCCTCATGCCACAATGGTCCTGACCATGCATTAATTCCCCATTAGATGCCACCTTCGGAGTGGCTTAATGCTAACTTGTTGCAAGTTATTTCATGCCCTGAATGGTTCTTTGTAACTCTGATGTAACATTCTAGGGAGGTCAAATCATGGAAAGCCATGTGTGCAAATGCCAGGAGCCTTAGCAACAAGATGGAAGATCTGGAGGCTGTCATGGTGCAGTCAGACCTGGACATTGTGGCCATCACTGAAACCTGATGTAATGATAACCATGACTGGAAGATGGCCATACCTGGCTACAACATATTCAGAAGAGACAGAACAGGCAGGAAGGGAGGAGGAGGCACTGTATGTTAAAAATGACATAAGGGCCACAGAGATCCAGGAGGAACAAAATGGGGAGAGATACTGTGGGTTAAGCTGGAAAGGAAAATGGAGACAGCCATCCACACAGGTGGTCATAGACCACCAGCCCAGGAGGAAGAAACAGATAGGAGCTGATGCTAGCCATCCAAAGGATGGCAGACAAGGGTGAGGTAGTACTGGTTGGAGACTTCAATATTCCAGACGTGGACTGGAGCATCCCAGCAGCAGCATCAACTAGGAGCAGATTTATCCTGGACTCCTTCAGGGTGCCTTCCTCAAGCAACTGGTCATGGAACCAACTCAGCAGAAGGCAATACTGGACCTCGTGCTCACAAACAGGGACAGTGTGATGGGGTAACAGTGGGGAGCACCTGGGGAACAGTGACCACCAGTCATTGTGGTTTGAAATCACAGAAAGAGCATAACCAAACCACACAAAACACGATCCTGGATTTTAGGGGGCAGACTTTGGGAAAATGGGAGATACTTGAAAGAGGCATTAAGGGGAATGGGACAGGAATCAGGGGTTGAGGAACAGTGGCAGTATTTAAAATGGGGATTACAAGAACAACAGAATTATGCATTAAGCAGGTTAGCAAGAGGAAAAGGAAGAGGAGACCATTATGGTTTTCCAAAAGAGGTAGCAAAGAAAGTGAAAGCCAAAAAGATTGCATTCAGGCAATACAAAAGACACAGGCAGAAGGGGACAGGGAGAAGTACCAGGAGAAGCAAAGGAGGCAGGGAGGTCAGTAAGGAAGCCAAAGCTCAGACAGAAGAACACATTGCAAAATCAGTGGGTAGAAGGGACAAACCTTTACAGGTACATATGAAAAAGAAAGGCAAAGCGAGGGACAGGAGACTGAAGGGGAGGATGGGGCCGATGGAGGATGAACAGTAAAGCTGACATATTGAACAGGTATTTCTGCTCAGTCTTTACTTAGCAAGAGGAGGGTAATGGGTCTAAAGGGAGTACAAGGGCTGAGAATGGTGCAGAAATGGACACAAGTCCCTTTACACGAAAGGGTCCTGAAGGAACTGGAAGTAATAAGAGTTGATAAAGCAATGGGCCAGATGGGTGCACCCCAGGGTCCTTAAGAACTAAGAGAGGTGGTTGCTGAACCTCTGGCTATCCTGTTTAGCCGATCACTGGAAACAGGGGAGGTACCCAAAGACTGGAGGACAGCAGATGTAGTCCCCTTATACAAAAGTGGGAACAAAGAGGAAGCGGGGAACTACAGACCAGTCAGCCCCTCACCTCGGTAGTGGGGAAGATCATGGAAGCACTACTGAAGGAGAGATTGGTGGAACATCTGGTTGTCAATGGACTACAGGATCCAAGGCAGCATGGTTTCACCAGGGGGAGGTCATGTCAGACCAACCTCATTGAATTTTTGACTGTGAACTAGGGAGGTGGATCAGGGGGGCAGTGGACATGGCCTATCTGGACTTCAGCAAGGCCTTGACACTGTGCCACATAGAAGACTATTACACAAACTGGGGAATATGGTGTGGGCAGGACAGTAGTGTGGTGGGTAGGTAACTGGCTGGGTGGCAGGACACAGAGGGTGGTGGTAAATGGCTGTCACTCCACAGAGGGAAGAGTGACCAGTGGCGTACCACAGGGATCAGTGCTGGGACCGGTTCTATTCAACATCTTCATCAGTGACATTGTGCAGGACCTAGAAGGCAGAATTTCACTGTTCGCTGATGACACAAAGCTCTGTATCAGAGTAGACACACCAGAGCGTGTAGACAGAATGAGAAGGGACCTGCAGAAACTCAAAGAATGGTCAGAGGTTTGGCAGTTGAAATTCAATGCAAAGAAGTGCAAGATAATGCATATGGGGCACAAAAATCCTGGCACAATATATCAGTTGGGGGGTGAGGATATAGCATGCACCAAGCAGGAAAGGGATCTTGGGGTTATCATCTCTGATGACCTCAAGGTAGGGAAACAGTGTGACAAGGCAGCAGGTAAAGCAAATAGGATGCTGGGATGCATAGGCAGGGGCATCACCAGCAGGAAAAGGGAGGTCATAATTCCACTATACAAGACCCTAGTGAGGCCCCACCTGGAGTACAGTGTACAGTTCTGGAGACCATACCTACATAAGGACATAGATAGGGTAGAGAAGGTTCAGAGGAGGGCAACAAAGATGGTGCATGGATTGCATCACAAGTCCTATGAAGACAGGTTGAAGGAACTGAACATGTACTCCTGGAGGAGAGGAGGAGAGAGGGATATGATAGAGACATACAAGTATCTTACAGGGAGGAACAGGGTGCAGGAATACACTATTTTAAGTGAAAAGATGTTCTAGGACTAGAGGGCATGGGATGAAGTTGGAGGAGGACGATTCAGAGGAAACATGAGGAAGAATTTCTTCACAGAACGGGTGGTGGACAAGTGGAACACCCTGCCAGAGGAAGTGGTGGGGGCTGAAACAATCACAGGATTTAAGAATGCATAGGATAGACATAAAGGAATTCTGGAGGTCAGGGGTAAGGGGCAACAGACTTCTAGAAAAACATAAACTGAACTTACAAGCTCAAATGGGCAGACTGGGTAGGCCATAGGCCCTTATCTGCCGACACTGTCTATGTATCTATGTCTATTTCTAAACTCTGGGCCCAAAAATTATCAAAACATTCTTGCAACATGGCAATGATTGTATGACTGATAGTCTCTGAATAAATGAAAACAGACTGATTTAGTTGTGGAATGCTTTATGTTGAGCTGTTAAACATGGTGTATGTACAGTACGAAACAGTTGGAATACACCTATTGGAGATATCATGGCTGCTATTTACAGTTTGCAAAAATAGCTTTCATTACAAGCTTTAAGCTTCTTAATATCAAAACACAAATCTGCTCACAGAAATATTGAATTTTTTATTGGTCTAAACATAACAGGTGGTATTTCATCAACCATGGTCTAATTCCCAAGTAGACCATAGTTTGTGATGTAGTATTTTAACAATCCACCATAGGCAAAACCAGTATACAAAGGAAATTATTATACAAATATTTTGCTGTTTCTGCTTGTTCTAGCTTATTTTTGGCACAGGGTTTTTGACATTTTCAAGATTGTTTTATGTTGTAACTGCCACATAACTTAATAACTTACTAACAATTCTACATTTAAACTCCACATACACTAAATTATGCTGTAACACTATTTCTTTAGAAGTGAACATTTACATACTGTTACAATCACTTGTGATCTACTGCTTTCTAAGCAACTGTGAGTGAAATGCATTGTGGGATCACTGTATAATATAATGTGTCCTAGCACTTCCTTGGTGAATACACAGTGGTAAAGATGAGCATACACCTTCTATAACAGAAAGCAAAAATAACAGACAGTGAGATAAACAAAGCAAGCTCAAACAAAAAGGCTACTTCTATGGGTGAAAAGAAAAATAAAGAAAGTGAGAGAAACAAAAGGAAATCAAAGAAAGAGACTAACCATACTAGTCAAAACAAGTTTTTGAAAGGCACGAGCAGTAAACATTATGTTGATCTATCTCTTGCTGAGCTAGATAATTTAGAGAGGAAAAAAATGAAGTTAATACTCAGAAAAATAGCACTTGGTCTACGAAAGTTTTTTTCAGATTGGCTTAATTCAGTACATTTGGAAAACCAGTGCTGTGCTGCTAGTATTGTTTTACAGCCACCTACTGGTCTGCAAAGAAATTGCAGGAACAAAACATGAAGATGTACCCCAGCACATTCCCATCATGCAGTGCAACCCATGTCTTGTAATACACACAGATGAAAATTGAAGAACCTAGCGCAGAAAGTTAACTGCAAGTTTTTGAAAAATTTTAAAATATGTTTTGATGTTAGAAAGCTTAAAGCTTGTAATGAAAGCTATTTTTGCAAAACTTAAATAGCAGCCACGATATTTCCAATAGGTATGTTCCAACTGTTTTGTATTGTACATACACCATGTTTAATAGCTCAACCTAAACATTCCAAAACTAAATCAGTTTGTCTGTTTTCATTTATTCAGAGATTATCAATCATACGTTCATTGCCATGTTATAAAAGAGAATTAAACCACTCAAAAGAATGGGTCTACTGTGGAATTAATCCATGGTTGGGTCGTTGGAGGTCGAACCATAGATTAGTTCCACAGTAGATCCATCCTTTCTCATGGCTTAATTCCTTACTTATGCTTGTCCATTCTAGTGCCACTATTATTCAATATATTTTCTCTTGTATAATTTGTTTCCTTAGATTCATTATGGTAACTACACCACACCAACCCCGGCCGCTATTAAATACGTATAGTTTCCCGCCCATTTCTCAAGTCCTCCTCTACCATTAACTGCATACTGAGCAACACGGACTATTTTTTTTTTTCTGTACCCTGGCCTGTGTCATCTTAAAGGTACACAGCTACTGCTCCCTGCTCACTCTCTAAGTAACCATGGCCCCAAATTTTAAACTCTGAGTGCCCTTCCCATTCTCATATTTCTGTCTTTGCTCACTCCCACAAGCAAGGCAAGCCATAGTTTGGTTTACTCACCCCGTATTGAAATCTCAGAAAACCTTCACGTCAACATAGGTTGCTCATCTGGGAACTTTTTCACTATTAATAAAGGACCTTGGTCTACCTCAATGATCCTGCCTCCTATAAATATTTGGCCCCCAGGTGGATCACATCCCTGTCAATGTGTCCTTAAGGACCACACCATCCTCATTTTACACAGGAAAAAGTCAAAACCTCGCTGTGTTCACATGAAGATAAATGTTTCTCCAAGGCTCGAAGAGAACTCCTATTCAGGATAGCCCTTATACTACTTCTGCTATCTGGAAACATTCATCCTAATCCAGGTCCTGAAGCACCTCCCACCTACAATGCGCACCCTAAACAAGGTACCATTTAACTGGCCACAATTAATATCTGTAGCCTTTTAAGCAAAATTGATGTCCTGAAAGCCTGGGTAACTCAACACAACCCTGACATACTATCTGTCGTTGAGACATGGATGACCCCCAAAATACCGGATTCTGCAGTAGCTATACCTGGATACACTATATTCAGGCTGGACAGGCTGATCACATGTGGGAGTGGATGTGCTATATTTCTAAAAAATTCCCTAAAGGGGTATGCTATGCCACCAATTGATCTCCATGGCAATACCCAGGCACTGGTAATAAAAGTGCTGTTGGGGGCTCACCATAAAACAATATCAGTACTCTCAGTCTACATACCTCCCAAAGACCCAGCCACTAGTCTCCTCAGTCTTCTTGACCATCTCCGCTCACAAAATCACCTCACAGAGACAATTATCATGGGAGATTTTAACATAAACTGGCTGTCACCTGCGACCAACTCACTAAAGGACACAATAACAGCCCTTCACCTAACTCAACTTGTTAATACACCCACTAGGATAAACTATAAAACAGGGACTAGCACCACCCTCGACTGGATAATTTCTAACCAACCTAACCGCCTTTCCAATGTAATTGTGCACCCTGACTCCATCAGTGACCATTCCCCAATCACATGCAGTTGGACTAATAAATTCCTTATTCCCCCTCTCCAAACTATCTACAGCAGGTTTCTCAGAAGGGGCCACCTGGACCTCCTAAAAAACAGCTTTGTGCCCAAAACTGGAACATCCTGGACTCAACCAATGATGTTAATGTAGCCCTCTGTCACTTTATAAGGGGTTTTAAACACAGCTTTTGATATGCATGCCCCTCTCAAAAAGATTAAGATCTCTGGCACGGTTAACCCCAGGATCACTCCTGAGCTCCTTTCCCACATGAAGTTGCGGGACCATCTCTGGCACTGTGTAAAGCCACTGGTAAGCAGCAGGACCTACAAGCCTATAAAGCTGCTAGAAACAACTGCACAAGGGAGACTCGCCAGGCAAAAGACAAGTACCATAGGGAGATGCTTACCAACTCCTGGGATGATAGCAGAAGGTTCTGGTCTAATATAAATGATGTCATAAGCAAAAAAACTGAAGTATCGCCTACAATGCTAAACGTAAATGGGACCCCTACCACTGACCCTCTGGAAATTTCTAATGCCTTTAACAATGCTTTTACCAATTTGAGCTGTGTTCTCCCACCTGACTTTTTTGATGATGATGCTGCTGCCTGTTCCACAAGCCACGGTGATGAAAATAGTCCTGAGCACCCCCTTTTTAATTTAAAAGGGTATCATGCAACCTGGTTAGAAAACTACTAGCTAAGGTCCTAAGAAACACAAGACACAGTAGTGACGGACTAGACCTTAAGCTTATCACCCTAACCCTAGATGAAAGTTCTCCTACCTATAATTAAGATTCTAAACCTTTCTCTTACACTGGGACAATTTCCTGATGCCTGGAAAACAGCCATCGTAACTCCGGTGCATAAAACCGATGATCATTCCTTACAGGGTAACTATAGGCCTATATCCATTCTCCCTCCACTCTCCAAGGTGCTTGAGCAAATTGTTACCAACCAGTTTGGTACTTATCTGGACACATACTCCATCCAGTGCCCACAACAGCATGGCTTTAGAAAGGGGGCACAGTACTACCACAGCATTATTAGAATTCACAAGCTTCATACAACAGGCAATCGATCAGGGCAAAATTGTAGTTGCAGCCTTTTCTGACCTAACAAAAGCCTTTGACACAGTGAATCACACACTGTTGCTTTTCCAACTCTCTAAAACTGGTGTTGCCCCAAACACCCTGAAATGGTTTGGAAGCTACCTCAGTGAGACTGCAGAGGGTGAGGATATCAAATATAGTTTTGGAGCAGAGGGCTGTCCGATCAGGGGTACCTCAAGGCTCAATCCTGGGTCCCTTATTGTTCAGTATTTTCCTGAACGACCTTCCAGCTGTCTGCAACCAGCATACTCTCCTCTACACAGATGACACGGTCATCTTTACTAGCCACCTGGATCCCAATGCTCTTGAAAACAATCTTCAACAAGGCTTCGTAGAAGCAGAGAGATGGTTTAATAATCACAAACTAGTGCTAAACTGCAAAAAAACTAAAGTCCAGCTGTTTTCATCCTCTCGGAATAAGTTTAAGGCCCATCAACTCACTATCACCAACAACCACGGAGACGCTCTTGAACAAACTCAGCTTTTCAAATACCTAGGTCTAACCCTGGATAGTCACCTTACCTTTGTGCCTCACATTGAAAATGTTGCCAGAGATGTTAATACCAGAATTGGGCTCCTCTTCAGACACAGACGAAGTCTTACCCAAGAAGCCCTGAAGGTTGCAGTTCATAGCTCGGTCCTCTCGATCATTGATTATGGTCTAATCATATACTGTGCTGCAATCTCCACATCTCAAATGACTCACGGTGGCCCTGAACAAAGCCTGTAGGTTAGTTACGGGTGCTGCGTGCTTCACTCATACCTGTGAGTTATATGCTCAATCTGGCTGGCACCAACTAAACAACAGGATCAAATATCAAACCTGCCTCCTGTCCAAAAAAGCTAACATACTAACATACTAATTGCCAGCAGATTAGGCTTCACGGTCTATTGAGTCTGCTCGAACCTCAGATCCCTAGTTGGGTGCCGAGGCCCTCTACTCGACTATCCAGGTGCGAGGAGCTCTACTTGGATTACTACCCCCGAGCATTGGTTGCCTGATAAACAAATCCCCTAAGACCCAACACACACATACCTCAGTTTCTGACCTCCTTCTAGTACCCCACTGTCGGACTGCTCAATACCAGCAGTCCTTTCAATACAGAGCCCCCCTGTGGTTTAATAATCTAAGCAACCAACTGAGCAGTCTTTCTAGTCTGTCCCAATTTAAACTTATGCTTCATCAGCATCTCCTAACTGAAAGCACTTGTGATGGTTACAGCTAGTTTCCCACTTCTGCAGACACCCTTATACCACTTTTTTCACTCTCTGAGGCTCTTACTTGGCTTCCTGTTTTGTTTCACCTCTCCTGACAGAACAATTTCCCTTTCCTGCCACCTCCTCCTTACCTCACCCCTTCTTGCTCTTATCCCACTGACTCTCTCCTGGACCTGTCCAGGCCCTCTGGTCCCCACTCTCCCTTATCTTCTTCCCTTCATCCACCCTCCTTTTTCCCCTCTTTTACCCCTTCTTCCACCTTAGCCTCCCCTCTCTCTCACCTTATGACAAGGCCTCTGGCTGCCATATTTTCTTTTCCTACTCTATCCTGACTCTGCCCTCTCATCTCCCTTACCTCTTCCTTACTCTTCCCCTTCCCCTTCCCCCCACCTCTGATTAGCAATGTTGCTTCAAATGTATCATATGGTTTTCTATGCTTGCTTATAATCTTGAGAGTGTAGCACTGTTCCCACTTAGTTACCAGTTGACTTGCTGTGCTCCGATGATACCATGAATGTTGTCTATACCTCTCAACCTTATTGTAAACCTTTCCTCTGACATGGAACCTTTGTAAATGAGCTGCCCCAGCTCAAAGGTATTTTTAATCCGAGATTTAAATAAATAAAAATAAAAAATAAAAAAAACTAATATTTTGAGAAGCTATATAGTCAAGGTTATCAATTTCCAGAGAATTCAGCTGGCCTGCCAGCATAGCAGTAAGGTTACCACTTGCAACGCCAGTGACCCGGGTTCGGGAACAGACTCGGGCTGCTGGAGGGCCAGCCAGGGGGAGGATGATTGAGCACCCATAGGCAGCTCTCCTCCTCCAAGCAGGGTGAGGATGCCCATCCCGCTGCAATACTGCCACCTGGGTGACCACAGGTGGAGGTACAGTGGGACGGCACGTAGACAGGAGGAAGGACATTTGCTGGGAGTCAGAGTGATAGAGTGTCACTATGTGCCCCACCCCTAGGCTCCCCTAGTGAGCCAATGTCCTGTGGGAGGCACCAGAACACAGGAAAAACCCCACCATGGTGGTAGTAGAAGGGACCAGGCTGCTCCAGATTCCATAACCAGGCTCCCATCATGGACCACCAGGACCTCCTGATGCACACTCTAATGGACTGGGAGGGGGTAAAGGGGTCCCCCCTTCCTGCCCGGGGGGGGCAGGCTGAGGCAGGATGGAGGTAGGTCCAGTGGCTCCAAGAGAGGTACCCAGGGAGCGACTAGGAGATCTCCAGCCTAGGAATCCTGGAAGGGAACCACCGAGGTGGTGAAAAGGGGGCAGAAATAAAAAGTATATAAAAAAAAAATTTCCAGAGAATTATACGTTGTTTCCGAGTGAACTTCACTGCTAAAATTCAGTTTAGGAGAGCGTTCCAAACTAGAATCTCAAGACATAAACAAGTCTACTGCTAGTAAACAATTACAAGCCTGTGGTTTGGGAGTAGATGTTTTTCGCCCTCTAAGGAATTATACTGCTTCATATGGTCAGTTATTTTAGTCTATTTAGCTCTCATTGTCTTACGCATTTATTTTTTTTTTCCCTTTCTCCAGCATTGATTCAACCAGTAAGGGTGAAGAGCTATCCTGATTTTTCCTTTGCAGTCTTGTGCTTACCATAATGCTGTTATCACAATATAATGCTAAGCTACTCAAATAACCCTTAATTGGGTAAATTTTATAGTTAGTATAGGTGTATAATGCTTCAAATTCTACTTAAAGATAATGGTTATTATATATTACTTTTCTTTCACCCAACAAATAGTTCATAGATTTACAACCTTTTAAATAGGCTCAGAGATGTAGTATTTATTTTCAGGTTAAGTAACAAATCTCCTAGAATATGGAGAAAAGAAAAGTCACCAAAAGTAATGGTAGGTGTTCTCAGTTCCTGAGACTTAGAAACATAGAAACATAGAATTTGACGGCAGATAAGGACCGCTTGGCCCACCCAGTATGCCCATTTCCCTACCTAATGGATAAGCTGCAGATCCTAGTTAACCAGCAGCTTACTTCTTTCTACCCCCACCCCCTAGAATTGCCTTATGACTGTCCCATGCATGCTAGAATTCAACCACTGTTTTTGACTCCACAACCTCCTCCAGAAGGCCGTTCCATGCATCCACAACCTCTCTGAAAAAATACTTCTACATTACCTCTGAGCCGCCCCTCTATCTTCAAATTGTGTCCCTTGTTCTTGCACACCTCTTTTCTGAAAGATGCTACCCTCTTGGACTTTGTTGATTCCTTGAGGTACTTGAAGTTTCTATCATGTCCCCTCTTCCTCTTTTCCTCGAGGCTATACATATTAAGCTCCTTTAGTCTCTCTTCATATGTCTGGTGCAGACCCAGCACCATTTTAGTTGCCCTCCTCTGGACAGCTTCCATCTTGTCTATGTCCTTGCGGAGATTGGGTCTCCAGAACTGCACACAGTACTCCAGATGGGGTCTCACCAGCTGTCTGTACAGAGGGATAATAACTTCCTGTTTTCTACTGGTGATGCCTCTCCCTATGCATCCCAGTATCCCCTTAGCCCTCCTTACTGCCCTCTCACATTGCTTGCCCACCTCTAAGTCATCTGATATGACTACCCCCAGGTCCCTTTCCATTTTTGTTGTTGCTAGTATCTCACCCCCCATTGTGTACTCTTCCCCTGGGTTTTTGTTTCCCAGGTGTATTACCTTGCACTTCTTAGCATTGAATCTAAGCTGCCATACATTTGACCATTCCTCTAACCTTGCCATGTCCCTTCTCATCCTTTCCACCCCACCTTGAGCATCAACTCTGTTGCAGATCTTTGTGTCATCTGCAAAGAGACATACTTTTCCTTCCAGTCCCTTTGCAATGTCGCTTATAAAGGCATTGTAGAGAACTGGTCCTAATACTGAACCCTGCGATACCCCACTAGTAACCCCCCTTTCTTCAGAGTGGACTCCATTTACTATTACCCTCTGTGTCTTATTCTCCAGCCAATTCTTTACCCAGGCTATCATCTTGGGACCCACTCCCAGGCTGGCTAACTTGTATATTAATCTTTTGTGTGGGACTGAGTCAAATGCCTTGCTAAAGTCTAGGTAGGCCATGTCCACAGCCCTCCCTGATCTACTACTTTGGTCACCCAGTCAAAGAAATCAATTAGATTCATCTGGCATGACCTTCCCGCTTTGAATCCATGCTGCCTTGGGTCCTGTGCCCCTCTGGCCTCTAGGTACTTGAAAATTCTTTCCTTCAGAAGTGATTCCATCATTTTCCGCATCACTGCGGTTAAACAGGTCTGTAGTTTCCTGCTTCTGCCCTGCTCCTACTTTTGTGAAGGAGAATCACATCTGCCCTCCTCCAGTCCTCAGGTACCACCCCATCCTCCCATGATTTGTTAAAGAGGGTAGTCAGTGGTGTCACTAGTTCTACCCTTAGTTCTTTTAGAATTCTGGGATGAATCCCATCAGGCCCCATTGCTTTGTCCACCTTCAGTTTTAAGAGTTCTTTCAGAACCCTTTCTTCTGTAAATGGGCTGGTCTCAACTTCTGTATCCAGAGTGTTTCTATTGTTTGTTTTAGGTACCTCCCACTCTTCATTTGTAAATACTGAGCAAAAATATTTGTTTAGTATCTCTGCCTTTTCACTGTCACCCTCTGCCCACCCTCCTCCCCTTTATTAAGCCTCACTATCCCTCCCTTAGTCTTCCTTTGCTCCCTGATGTACCTAAAAAAGGTTTTATCCCCCTTCTTAACTGAGTTGGCTATCTTTTCCTCGGTTCGGGCCTTTGCTGTTATGACTGCCTTCCCAGCTTCCTTTTGCTTTAACTGACACAATTCTCTGTCCTTCTCCTTCTGTGATTCCTTGTACTTTCTGAATGCTTTCTTTTTCTCTTGAACCTTCACTGCCACCTCCTTTGAGAACCATAGTGGTTTCTTCATCTGTGGTACCACTCCAGGCTGTTCCGTTTTATCCGTTGATCTTGAAGGCTTCTTTCATTCACTGCTGCAACAATTTGAGATTTGAGCTCAATGCATAAAACAAGTAGTCCCAAATTCAGTCAAAGTCATTGGTGTTTTAGTAATCCAGTGCTTCGTGCATGCTCTTTTAACTGTCAGAGTCTTGCCATTCTTATCTCTGTGGACTGCTGAGTTCAGTCCTCCTTTCAAGCTTTCCACTAGTCACACACAAAAGGATTACTTTAGTTGTGATTTATTTTCGAGAAAATTGCGAGGCGTGTACTTAAGTTTTAATACAGTATATGCTTCCCTAAGGGGCATTTGTGGAGGACGTTGAACCGGTCGTGCGTTTTTCCACAAACTCCACACACCACAGTGGAGACGTGGTCACGTCCTCCACTCCACCAGACAAGTAAAATAAAGTAAGTTTCACATGGAAAATAAAATAACCCCATACGCTGTGTCCCCCACCCGACACCACTACCCTTTTCTCATATTTTCACAGCAATCACAGAAAGGTGTTTAGTAATAAATCCTTAACTGTTTCAGTATCTGTTTTAGGCAATTAAATTATTGCAGATTCTCATTTTCCTCGTTCTCCTCTGCTTATTGCAATGTGCTCCATCAGATTGTTAAATGTGTGTCAGTGGTTGAACATCCGTAAACAGCATTTATGTTTTATAATATTCAGGGGATATTATTCTTTCTGGGGGGGACACTCTGCCCCCCACACCCCCGGGCAAAAAAGACAACTTTATCAGTGCACCTGAGGGTGTGGAGCACCCCCACAGAAAGAATAATACCCTGAATATTTAAGTGATATTTTTTGTGGGGACTGTTCTCACACCCCTCAGTGCACCAATACAGTTGTTTTTTGACTAGGGGTGTGTGGGGGTGCAGCGCCTCTACAGAAAACATAAAAAATTAAAACACTACTTTAAATGTACTTTTGTTTTCCATTTCCTAATGGTTATTTACATACAGCAGAAGACATCTTCATATGTCTGTAAGCATTGTGTAGACATCTGTGCGATTCATGGTTACTCTGTTCCTTGCCTATCATAAGTAACCTAAAACGCGCCACCAGTCCAACGTCCTCCACAGTCGCCCCTTAAAGAAAGCAAACAAGGAGAAGAAAAGATAAAATTAAATATGCACTTTACATTTTCTGTGCAGCTAAAATTTATAGTTGCCTGGCATCTGAGTAAGGTGGTTAAGCTGCTCAGACACACATCAAATCGAACCACTATAAGAAATAAAATGAGAGTCTACACTTGTAAAAGCTATAATAATAAAAGTTTCCAGACCCACACCCAGCTATGGAAATCCAATTTCAATGGCTGAGTACAGCCACTACTTACTTTTGACAATAAAGGATCCCGACCAACTAAAAACTTCTTTTGAACAGAGGGATAGTTACCGACTCCTCGTTACAAGTAACCTGGATTTCCAACAGTTTTCTCAAAGTAGTTGCTTAGCTAAAGGCACAATACGCTAAACCTTAAGTTATTGGTTATTTGCAACTCATGATTGGTGGCAGCTCCTGCTCCCGCAAAATGGTGTCTAGATGCTCTGAACACCAGAGCGCTGCACATGCATGTTTATAGGAACAGTGTTCGCGTGACTAGGTTGGCACAATTTTTTTTAAGTTTTCAAAGTTTAAAAATCTATTTAAAATTAGCAGAGTTTACCTCTATTCTGAATTTGGAAGAGTAATTTCGAGTTTCTTTAATAATATGTTTGTTTTTTAGTATACATTTTAAATATCAACTCTGGTTAGTTACTTTGGGTGTTCCGTTTCTCTGTGTTAATTTTCCCCACACAGCAATCATATAAACATAAAATATAAACTGTAGCACATTCCTTGATGCTCCCTGTATTAGCATTGGTTCTGTTGAACTAAGTCCTTTCCCTCCAGTGCAGCTTCTGTAATTTCACTCTTCGTCTTTCCAGAGCTTCCCGGTGCTAGCCATCCCAAATGGCTCCTCCGTGTTCTCCAGCTCCGGCTCCACTCAATCTCTAGCCCCAAGCTCCACCATTGGTGGGCCTTCCTCCTGAAGTAATACAAAGACACACCACAAGCAAGCTGCACCAACCAAAGTTTGCATAAGATTTACTGGAAAGGAATCATATGAACAAGTAACGGTGGCATATCTTTTGTAACTTGATTTTTAGCCTTATGAACCCTGCTTCTCTGGTCTCTTTCACAGAACAGAGAGTGTGTAGCAAACTCCAGCCTCTCTGAATAGTGATTTATGTAATCCCTTCCCTACCTCCTCTTCTAGAATCTCAGTAAAAAGGGTTTTGCAAACAGTCGCCAAGAAGCAATTGAATCGATGCTACACCAGGTGGAATTACAAGGGTATAGAAGTAAATGTGGTAAATCTATTGAGCCGAACCCTAACTCAAGCTGAAATGACTGTGTTATCTAAAGGTCTTACCAGGAGGTCTTATGTTTATACCCACTGTAGATGTGAATCTATTTGATTGTTTAGTATATCTATAAATTCACCAGAAAGCGTCATTTAATATATTTTTTGCCAAGTAATCACAGTGGGGGCAATAACACTTTTAACTAAAATGAAAAATGTGGAAGGTCACGTGATGACAGGGTGAAGGGCAGCAGCAACCTTCCGCAGCTCCACACCTCTGCTCATCAAAATAGTGAATTCTGACTTATTTCACAACAAACAGGGTGCCCTACCTACACCAGAAGGTTGCTAGAGTCTCACAGTGGACAGTTATCTGTCCAGGATGGAAGTGTTTATGAAAAAAATGGCGCCGAGACACTCACTGCCACCAACGCCGGAGAAGGAGAAGGCCGCTAAGTGGCCTAAGCACCAGCAGCCGAATGTCAGTAAAACTCCAGCTACCACTACTGCTCTCTCAGAGGAAAGATTTCTGGAGGTTATGAGACCTCTCCAAGAACGTATCTTGGAGATGGTGGAAGATATGCAACATATCAAAGCCTCTGTGCAAGCCCTAACAACGAGAGTGGGAGATTTGGAAGCTAAGCTCCTTTCACTAGAGAGGAAACAAGACAAGAACGAACTGGTGATCACACAGTTTTGGAGAAGGCTGAATAAACTTGACGAGAAACTAGAAGACCTCGAGGGGAGGAGTAGGAGAAAGAATCTCTTCATATTTGGTGTGCCTGAGAAGGAAAAAGGTTCGAACCCGATTCTATTTTTGCAGAAATTCTTTGAGAAGATAGCAGGCCCTTCCCCGAATGGAGTCACGTATATTATTGAGCGGGCACACCGGGCCCTGTGTCCGCCCCCAACCCAACTCTCTCCCACGACCCGATATGTCGCTTCCTCAATTTTCTTGACAAAAAATATATCCTGGCCAAGGTTAGAGACTTGCAAGAAATATTATGGGAAGGACATCGGCTCAGGATTGCACAAGATCTGCCTCAGTCGGTCAGGGCGAAACAACAAGAAATGCATCCAATAGTGTCCAAATTGATTGCAGCGGGAAAACCCTTCAGAATGCGATACCCCGCAGTGCTTCAGATCAAGCATCAGGATCGGTGGATCCCTTTGGAAACTAAGGAGCAAGCTCTAAAGGAACTCAGAGAATTATTTCCCGAACTGTTCAAGGGAACAGAATGAGAGAGGGTATCAAGGTTGCAACCGACGAGAGATCACAGTGGCAGGGCTTTTGTAACTGAGACAATGTTGGAGCTTATCATATAATCATCAGGATATTAATGCGAAGTGAACTCAAGACAAGTGGACAGTGTCCTGCAAGTAATGCTGCGGGAGGAGTTTAAGGCCTAAGTATCATCCAATGTGGAAAAAAAGGGGAACTGTTCTGGAATCAGACTTGAGACTGAGCATGCACCTTATGGGATATGCTGGACACTTGGGGGTTTCTGTTTCTTTCGGCTGTGAGGCAATGTGACTGGAGATATGGGGGACTGTACTGACTGCAGTGGCAGTGACAAGAGACCGAAAATGGTGCTAATGCCATCAGGAGACTTACTTTAAACCACTAGTTTCTTCTTTTCTCTTTTTGGTGTGGCCATCTTATCCCTCCTTCCGCTTCTCCCTATTCGAGGGATTTGTAAGGATGGAGCAGAACGATACTACTGGCCTTCGAGTTATCAATTTCAGAGTGTTTTGCTCTGTTTATTAACACTGTCAGGTTTTATTTTTTTGCTTAGAGAGTGAACCAATTTAAATGTATATGGGTTTGGCATACTGTTTATTCAATGGGGGTGTGGGAGCAGGTGGGGGGACATAGTGCGTATCACTCTGTGAGAAGACATTGTACAACGGTAATTTAGGTGTGTTGCAGTTCTTTGGAACTGCGGTGAAAGAAGGGATAAAAAAAGATTTGTTTTGTATGTTAGTTGAGGGTTTAATGAGAGAAATAAAGGGAATAGATAATAAGAGGGGTGTTGTGAGGGAGGGGGGAGGGTGTCAAGTGTGTATATTATGGCTGATACTGTACACCACTGGTCAAGGTATTTTTCAGGGTTCAGCTACATACCTGGGTTAGGGAAGGGAGCAGATCCTCATACTGACATGAACATAATTGCAGGTAATGAGCAGTCAATACAGTCTTATTAGCTGGAACATCAAAGGGGCTCAGGACAAGGGCAATAGGTGGGTTATCCTCAAACAGTTGCAGCATTTGAGGGCAGGGATCACGTGTCTCCAGGAAACCCACATGAGACGGGAAGACGCCCACTTACTCATCAAAGCTTGGGTTGGACAGGCCTTCAGGGCCGGGAGATCTAACAATAGTGGGGGGGTGATTATTCTCATAAATAAGAATGTCCCCTTTATATTAAAGAATGAGATATACGACCCCAATGGGAGATATATTATCCTGCTGGGTAGTATCGAGGCTAGACCAATTCTAATAGGAGCGTTATATGGTCCAAACGGTGAATCCCCTGAGTTCGTTATACAGCTATTAAGTATGGTGGTCACTAACCCGCTGATAGCAACTATATTGGGAAGGGACTGGAATGTAGTGCCAAACACGCAGATGGACAGATCTGACTCTCGGAGACGGGGACCCTCCCCATCGCAGAGGGCACTGCATGACTTAATGAGTGGTGTACATATCCTAGATGTATGGCAGGTGCTACACCCTATGGAGCACCAATACACATTTTACTCACCCCTGCACAAATCTTTATCCCGTATTGATTTTATCTTACTAAGCTCCCACTTGCTCCCAAGTGTGGTGTGCTCCGAGATTCACGAGAGGGTCATATCAGACCATTCACCTGTATCACTACGGTTTTATTTGAGTAAAGGATTTAGGAGGGATTTTGTCTGGAGACTGAATAACCAGTTGCTCCAGAAGGCTGAGACTACACAGCAGATAAGGGATTTTTCTCTCCAATTTTATAACAATTAATAGGGGCTCGGTTACGAGAATTGATATGGTCTGGGCAGCAACAAAGTGTGCCTTGAGAGGGGAGTCCCTATGTTTGGCCACCACCAAATCCAGGCTACCCAAAGCTCAGGAAGATAATCTACTTTCAGCCATCCGAGGGTTAGAGGCCACCCTTAATAATGAATCCCCTGACACAGAATGGGCAGCTCTACATAGATTACAGGCCCAGTATTCAGCCCTGATATATCAAAGGGTAGAGTTGTCATTGAGGCGTGCCAAAGTCAAATATCTGGACGCTGGGAAAAAAGCTGGGAAACTGTTAGCAGTTAGGCTTAGGCAGGCTGAGGCCTTGCGCTTCATTGCCGGTCTCAAAGTGGGCAGTCAAGTTATAACGTCACTCAGAGAAGTGATTGAGGAGTTAAAGAACTATTGCCTGAGACTGTATTCAGTCGACCAGGTGGACCGCCCCAAAGCTCAAAGTATTCTCAATTATCTGGCCTCAATAGAGTTACTGATGGTGACCCCTCAGAGTGCCAAAACACTTGGTAATCCGGTCACTGTGAAGGAGGTCATACAGGCCATCCAGCAACTAACATTGGATAAATCTCCTGGACCAGATGGTCTTTCTAACAATCTATACAAAGCATGTGTGTCAGAACTGGCCCCCCTATTAACAGAAGTGTTTAATTTTTGGTATTCAGAGGGCATGTCAGAGGATAGTTTTCTGAAAGCGTTGATTACTCTCATACCCAAGCCGGGTAAGGATCCCCTCATTCCTGGCAGTTACTGGCCCATCTCATGGATTAACACAGATGTTAAGATCTTGGCCAAGATCTTGGCTAACAGACTAAGTCCAGTATTAGCTACTCTTATTGGGTGGGAACAAATTGGGTTTATGGCAGGCAGGTCATCGGTGGACCATATGCGGAAGGTCATGCATATCCTCTCGGCGTCCAGGGACTCCGACTCCGTGGTGGTGTTGGTGTCCCTGGATGCCGAGAAGGCTTCTGACATGATCTCCTGGGACTTCTTATTTTTAGTGATGGCACATTATGGCCTCCCCGCAGGATTTATTAAATGTGTCAAGATACTGTACTCCTCCCAATCTGCACAGGTTTGGTGCAATGGCATCCTGTCTGGCCCTTTTCGGCTTCAAAGGGGGACCAGGAAGGGATGCCCCCTATCCCTTTTGTTCAGTCTTTATTTAGAACCCCTTATTAAGAAATTAATCACCTCCCCACAAATTAGAGGTATAAAATTTGGAGAGCAACGGTATACTCTGTCCGCTTATGCAGACGATCTGTTGATACATATTGAGAAGCTGGTAACTGGGATCCCAGCTCTTCTGGAAGTGATTAAATCCTTTGCAGAGGTCTCCCACTGCAAGCTGAATATATCTAAATCTAAGGTCTTCCCCTTGAATAATAGGATCACCCGGGCGGTTATAAGTAACACCAGTTTGGAGTGGGCACCACACACCCTTACCTATTTAGGTATTCAGGTCGCCAAAGATCTTCCCATCATGATGAAACTGAACCTTACAGAGCTGCTTAAGGTCATTAAATCAGATCTAGAAAGATGGGATAGTCTTCCGCTTACATTATGGAGGAGAACTAATATCATAAAAATGAATGTCCTGCCCAGGGTTTTATATCCTATGGGGATGCTTGGGTGCTATCTTCCCAAAAAGTGGTTTGGCCAACTCCAATCAATGTTAAACGCCTTTCTGTGGAAGGGCAAAAAGGTTAGGCAATCATATAATAAACTCACAGGACCCAAAAGACAGGGTGGCTTAGTGTTGCCTTCCTTCTTTACCTACTACTGTGCCCATCATCTTAGTAGAGTAGTCCATTGGTCAAAGGCAGGATGGGAGAACAAGGGTCAGGTCTATACTCCCCTGTGGCTGGATATAGAAAAATCATTACTATCTCAGCACCAGGGTACTCTCACCTCTTTGATTTATGTCAGCCCTAAGAAGCTCCCATGCTCGCTGAAGAACACCCCTATTGGATGGTCAGCTTGGGCCCTCCATCAATTACAAATTTTCCTTTCATGTAATTGGCATGTATCCCTGGAACAGCCCATTGTGGGTAACCCCCACTTTCAAATTGATCGTAAGCCCATCTTACCCACATTCTGGCCGCTCCTGACTGATAAGAAGGTGGCTGACTTATCAGAGAATGATCAGTTGATATCCTTCTCGACTTTCCGTGCACGTTTCTCAGTGCCAGTTACACTTTTTTTTTAAATATAAGCAGGTTGAAGCGGCAATTAAAAATCATGTGGGGAAGGGGGGGATACAAACCGATTGCACATGGAGAAATTGATTAGGCTCTTACAGGCAGCGGGAGAACCTCATGCAGTGTCCAAGATTTAAAAAGAGCTACAATCTATGGATACTAGCCTACCCCGGGGGATTTGCTACTATTGGGCTCAAGAGTTGTCAATCGTACCTGAGGCAGAGTCTTGGGGAAGAGCATGGAGGAACAGTTATGTATTTGTTAAGCAGGATAGACTATGAATGATACAGTTTAATATCATGAACAACCTATATTTCACACCAGTCAAATTGCATAAAGTAGGTCATATCCCCTTCCCTAAGTGCACTAGGTGTTATCTAGCCCTTGGCTCCCTATATCATATGCCGTGGGAATGTTTAGTGGTCCAGACCTTTTGGCAGTCTATTAAACAACTGCTGGATCTGTTGCTTGGGCTCGATTCCCTCTTCACTCCAGAAATATGTTTATTATATTGGTTTCCGGGAGGTATTCCTAGAGTCAGGAAAGCACATATTGCCTTAGTCTTGGCAGTAGCTAAACTCATTATTATGAGACACTGGAAAGAAGAAACACGGTTGTCGATTAGGGAGTGGTATAAGGTGATGCTCACAGCTTTGCAATTAGAAAAACATATTCTATACATGAATAACCAGCCCCACTTGTACTAGCTCAGGTGGGGCTCCTTAGAGGCTTTACTTGCTATATGTAACCCATAATGGCCTATAGTTAGCTGACCGTTTGCCTTGTAGGTGTAGTCTAACATTGCAGTTATACTGAAAGTAACATGTATACACTTGCTGGAGGGGAGGGGGGAGTGGTAAAGGGGGAAGGGTAAGGATTAGTAGGAGGAGGGAATGGGGTAGTTGGATTTGGATAAATTGGTAGATAAAATAGTAGAATTGTGATTATTTTAGCCGATGTAACCATAAGGCTACTACGACATGTTTTTGGTCTTTGTGTAAAAGTGTCTATGCAATACAACCTACAGTGTATTGTGGATGCTGGAAAAAATGAATAAAGCGTACTAAATTAAAAAAAAAAATGAAAAATGTGTTTAAACCTAATTCGACTTTCTGCCCCCCCACACACACACACATTGCACCAGCTGTAAAAGCTTTTGAACAAGTTTGTGAGCATGAATTACATGATCTATATAATAGGGAAAGGCAGCCTCACTTTGCTAATACTAGGCACAAGGAAAGGCAAGCTTTAAATGACCTCCAGGGAGATTGTTCACTTACTATCAAATAAGCAAGTAAAGGAGGAAGAATCATTGTGATGGACAATATTAAATATGAGAATGAAGTGTGGAGACAGTTGGGTGACAATAGGGTGTACAAAGCATTAACAAAAGATCCCACTTCAAATTTCTAAATAGAAATTGATGCTTTCCTCGTGGTAGCACATTAGAAGGGTATTATTAGTACTGACATTAAAAAGCACTTGTCTGTTGATCATCCAGTGCTGGCCACATTATATTTGCTACCTAACATACATAAAAGTTTAGTCAACCCTCCTGGTCACCCAATTATGGCCAGTATTGATGGTTTAACTGAGCCTCTTTCAAAATTTACAGATTAATTTCTGAAACCCTTAGCGGCTCAGCTGCCATCATACAGCATATTCAGGATTCAGCAGATATTTTACAGAAACTAGATGAGCTGGAGCTACACCCTGATGGCATCCTGGTCACCCTCGATGTGAAGTCTGTATATACCAATATACCACATGAGGGTGACCTGGATGCCATCCATTATTATGTGGAATTGGTGGGGGAGTATGATTCTAACTTTATCAACTGTTTGGTGAAATGCTGCATGTATGTATCGAAATGTAATAGGCTTATTTTTATTTATTAAGTTCTTGGATTAAAATACCTTCGAACCAGAGGTTCTTTTACAAAGGTTCCACATTGTAGAGACAAATTATAGTTACAGAGCAGAGCATGACAGTTTACAATATTGTCAGTAAAACATTTGCATTATAGTGCGATTGGGTGAGGGTTACAATGCTCACCGTAAGTGCATACAAGAATCGGTACAAAACAAAGCAGCTGGGGAGGCATTGTTAAGTGAAACGGGTGAAGGAAAGTGGGGGGGGATGGGGGGAGAGGTAGAGTGGGTTAGATGGTGGGACAGGGAGGAGAGAGAAGGGAAGAGGAGGTGTGTAGGGAGGGGAGGATAAGAGTGAGAAGTAGATATAGACAAAAGGGAGGGCTATAACAGGGTAATAAAGTAAGTGCGGGAAACCTACAGTTAGGGTGACGACAGTATCCTTAAGGGAGGGGGATGGTTACTTGGTGTAGTTGCACTTGCTAGCAGTGGTAAGATGATTGTGGAGATTGTGTTTGAACGGGCCAAGGTTTGACTGGTCACGTAGGGCTAGGGGGAGTTGTTTAGGTAAGCATTTCTTGCAGCTACAGGGCACAGCTATTGGGGCATCATTATCCCCCAGCTATGCTAATCTTTATTTGGGATTATGGGAGAGGAGTGTCATACAGGATCCAGACTCCAACCCATATTTCAAATATATAGCTCTTTACTGCAGAGTCATTAACAATTTGTTTCTGTTCTGGAAGGGCTCAATAGAACAGCTAGAGTCCTCTGAGATATTTAGAAGTTTTAAATTCAAACCTCTGTTTCAGCCACAAATATCGTAGCTACAGCATTAACTATTTAGATCTAACAATTAGTAAAGGCAACAATGGAACTGTTAATACAGACTTATTTAGGAAGGAAACAGATACCAGTTCCATTTTATTGGCATCAAGTTGCCATGCTTAGCACCTTATTAAAAATATCCAAAAAGGATAATACCTATGCATATGCAGGAACTATAGCAGTCATAGAAACATAGAAACATAGAAACATAGACTTTGACGGCAGATAAGGACCGCTAGGCCCATCTAGTCTGCCCATTTCCCTACCTATAGGATAGGCCGCAGATCCTAGTTAACCAACAGCCTATATCTTCCTGCCCCCACAAGAATTGCCTTATGTCTGTCCCATGCATTTTTGAATTCTCCCACAGTTTTAGACCCCACAATTCCTCAGGAAGGCTGTTCCATGCATCCACTACCCTCTCTGTGAAATAATACTTCCTCACATTGCCCCTAGACCGCCTCCTTCTATCTTTAAATTGTGTCCCTTTGTTCTTGCAAGTCTCTTTTCTGAAAGATGCTACCCTCTTGGACTTTGTTGATTCCCTTGAGGTACTTGAAAGTTTCTATCATGTCCCCCTCCCTTCTTTCCTCAAGGGTATACATATTAAGCTCCTTTAGTCTCTCCTCATACGGCTTCTTGCAGACCCTGCACCATTTTAGTTGCCTCCTCTGACTGCCTCTATCCTGTCTATGTCCTTGCGGAGATGGGGTCTCAGAACTGGACACAGTATTCCAGATGGGGTCTCACCAACTGTCTGTACAGAGGGATAACAACTTCCTGTTTTCTGCTGCTGATGCCTCTCCCTATACATTCCAGTATACCCCCGCCTCCCTACTGCCTTCTCACATTGCTTGCTAACCTTAAGGTCATCTGATATGATTATCCCCAGGTCCCTTTCCTGTTTTGTTGTTGTTACTACCTCCCCACCCATTGTGTATTCTTCCCCTGGGTTCTTGTTTCCCAGGTGCACTATTTTGCACTTTTTTGCATTGAATCCTAGCTGCCATACGTCTGACCATTCCTCCAACCTTGCCAAGTCCCTTTTCATCCTTTCCACGCCTCCTTGTGTATCAACCCTGTTGCAGATCTTTGTGTCATCTGCAAAAAGGCATACTTTTCCTTCCAGTCCCTCTGCAATGTCACTGATGAAGACATTGAAAAGGACTGGACCCAATACTGAACCCTACCGTACCCCACTGGTAACTGCCCTTTCTTCAGAGTGGACTCCATTTACAATTACCTTCTGTGTCCTGTTGTCCAGCCAATGTTTTACCAGGCTACCACCCTGGGACCCACTCCCAGGCTGGTTAATTTGACTAATAATCTTTGTGTGGGACTGTGTCAAATGCCTTGCTAAAGTCTAGGTAGGCCATGTCCACAGCCCCTCCCTGGTCTACTACTTTGGTCACCCAGTCAAAGAAATCTATTAGATCTGTCTGACATGACCTTCCGCTGTGAACCCATGCTGCCTTGGATCCTGTGCTCCACTGACCTCTAGGTACTCAACTATTCTTTCCTTCAGAAGTGACTCCATCACTTTCCCTACCACAGAAGTCAGACTGACAGGTCTGTAGTTTCCTGCCTCTGTCTTGGTCCCACTTTTGTGAAGGGGAATCACATCCGCCTTCCTCCAGTCCTCAGGTACCACACCATCCTCCCATGATTTATTAAAAAGAGTAGCCAGTGGTTTCACTAGTTCCTTCCTTAATTCTTTTAGAATTCTGGGGTGAATTCCATCAGGACCCATTGCTTTGTCCATCTTCAGTTTTAGGAGTTCTTGCAGAACCCTTTCTTCTGTGAAAGGACTGGGATCGACCCCCCTATCAAGAGTGCTTCTGTTAATTGGATTAGGCACTTCCCCCTCCTCTTTTGTGAATACTGAGCAGAAATATTCGTCCAGTATTCCTGCTTTTTCACTGTCCCCCTCTGCCCACCCACCGTTCATTCTATTCAGCCTCACTATCCCTCCCTTTGTCTTTCTACGCTCGCTGATGTACCTATAAAAGGTTTTATCCCCCTTCTTAACTGAGTTGGCTATCTTTTCTTCAGTTTGGGCCTTTGCTATTCTGACTTCTCTCCCTGCTTCTTTCTGCCTTAACTGGTACAGCTCTCTGTCCTGCTCCTTCTGTGTTTCCTTGTACTTCCAGAATGCTATCTTTTTCTTCCTGACTTTCACAGCCACCTCTCTTGAGAACCATAGTGGCTTTTTCTTTCATTTTGATTTGTTTATTTGCTTTACACAAAGGCTTGTTGCCTCTGTGATGGCAGTTTTGATAATTCCCCATTGTTGCTCCACACCTCCTTCTAGCCTGTTTGCTAGTGCTTTTCTGAGGCACTCTCCCATCTTGCCAAAGTCAGCCCTCCTAAAGTCCAGTACCCTCACTTTTGTATGGCTTGACTATGTAGCTAAGTTTAACGTGAACCACACTGTTTGATGGTCACTTGTCCCCAGATGGCAACCCACTTCTAAATCTGAGATACTGCTCATACTGCTTTTGAGAAGTGTGTGAGGGAGATGGAAATTTGGCTCAGTAACGGGGCACTAGGCAGAGTGATATAATGGGAGCAAGTGATTGGGCCAGAGAACAAAACAGGGTTGACCTTTTAACCTCTAAGATATATGAGAGAGACACATCCAGGAATGACAGGGTAAAGTTTATAACTACTTGCAATAAATGATCAATAGAAGTAAGTGATATTTTAATAAAGAATTGGAATATTGCACAATATGACCCTATTCTTCATAGACATACACAGGACGCCCACCCATGGTAATTTATAGACAAGCTAAAAATCAAGGATATCTTTAGGTACACTCTCTCCAGCCAAACAAGAAAGGTCTAAATGCATGGGCCAGCCGCCAGTAGGGAGTACCCCGTGTTGCTGATATAAATTTTGTAAATATAGTAAACGTGTACATCTTTTAAAAGTAGAACCTCAGGAAGGGAGTTAATTATGTGTGACCCAGTGGATATTGTATATTCAGTAGAATGTACTTGTGGGGTTCATTACATAGGCAAAACCAACTGCCTATTAAATAATGCATTAGGGAACACATCAAAGACTCTGATAATGGTAATACCGAAAGCATCCTAGCAGCCCATATTACATTTACAAAAGGGCATGGTGTACATAGCTGGGCATTTTGGAGCATCGAAAAACTGAGTCTTGGACAAAGGGGTAGAGATGTTGATGCAGCATTGCTCAGGAAAGTAGCTTTCTGGATGAATATACTGGGCAGTTTAGTAACTCCTGGTTTAAATGGAGGTGGAGCACTGCTGCTGCCAGGCTGGGTAGGCTGTGTTGAGAGCCCCATTTCAAAAGCTGCTTGTGTTGTGAAGTTTTCCCCCGAACCCCTTATTTATTTTTTCATTTTACTTCAAATAAGTAGCCTGGTAGTTAGGTCAGAAGCAGACTAGTCAGAGACACACAGTGAATTAGTGGTAGGAGGTAGTCTTTATTATTTTTCAGTCAGGTTCGCTCTTAGTTTTACGTTGCTCTGTTGCTCCCTGTAGTGCTTTTGTACTGGTCTAAAATTTTTCTGTTCGTCGAGTTGTGCCACCAGAAAGTTATTGTGGACCTGTCTTAAAGAGCAGCTTCCTATTAAGGTCCCCCCCCCCAGCATGGTCGATAACTGACCTTTACAGCAGTCCTCTGATGAAATTTGCAAGTTAATTCCATGCCTGTGAAAAGTTATTCCTTCCGAAAAATTGTATTTCGGCATACCCCGATAAAAGGACCAACTTTCTGGTCTGAAAACCATGCCCCCACACTGGCTCACGCAGCCCTGTTTTGTGATGTCACAAAATGAAGGATGTGTGAGCACGCCCCATTGACTTCTATAAGGGCGATATTTTCACAGATTTTTATACCTCCTAATATTGCAATTTTAAGAATTCAAAGTGGCCGATCGACTAATAGGGTCCCTGTCCCAGGCATACTTAAAATCCTTCATTGTGCTTGCCGCAACTACCTCTTGTGGCAGGCTATTCCAAGTGTCGACTACCCTCTCTGTATAGAAAAACTTCCTCACATTACTCCTTAATCTAACCCCTCTCCAATTTCATATCGTGCCTTGTTCTAGTACTTTTTCTCCCCTGGAAAAGGTCTCCCAACTGCACCTTGTTTATGCCCTTGAGGTATTTGAAAGTTTCTATCATGTCACTCCGCTCTCTCCTCTCTTCCAGTGAGTACATATTGAGGTTCCCTAGTCTCTCCCCATATGTTTTGTGTTGCAAACCCTGCACCATCTTTGTAGTCCTTCTTTGGATAGCCTCCACCTTGCTTACGTCCTTGTGCAGGGGTGGCCTACAGAACTGCACACAGTACTCCAGGTGAGGCCTTACCAATGTTTTATACAATGGCATCACCACCTCCCTTCTCCTGCTAATGATACCCCTGCCTATGCACCCCACCATGCCACTGGCCCTTCCCGAAGCCTTTGTTCATTGCTTTGATACCTTGAGGTCATCAGAGATGATAACTCCTAGGTTTCTTTCCTCTTTAGTGACAGTCAGCTCCCCCCCTCCAATCCTGTAGCTCTCCCCAGGGTTCCCTCTACCCTGGTGCATTATTTTGCAACTCTTAGTGTTGAACCTCAGTTACCATGTCTCTGACCATCTTTCAAGCTTCTCCAGGTCCCTCTTCATTTTCTGAACCCCTTCTGGAGTATCCACCCTGTTGCAGATCTTGGCGTCATCTGCAAATAGGCAGACTTTTCCTTCCAGCCACTCTGCAATGTCACTAATGAAGGCATTGAACAGGACTGATCCCAGTACTGATCCATGTGGTATTCAACTGATCACCCCTCTCTCCCTGGATTGGATCCCATTTACCACCATCTTCTGCCTCCTGTCTGTCAGCCAGTTTTTAACCCAGTGTATCACCTTTTGTCCCATGCCCAGACTTCCCATCTTGTTAACCAGCCTTCTATGTGAGACAGCATTGAATGCTTTGCTGAAATCTAGGTAGGCGATGTCTACCGCCCCTACCTGATTAACTACCCTAGCCATCCAATCAAAAAGATCTATCAGATTTGTTTGACAAGATCTCCCTGCTGTGAATCCATGTTGCCTCAGGTACTGTGCTCCCCTAGATTCCAGATGTGCCACTAGCCTTTTTTCAGCAGTGTCTCCATGATCTCCTCTACCACTGAGGTGAGGCTGACTGGTCTGTAGTTCCTCGCCTCCTCCCTACTGCCACTTTTGTGTAGTGGTACTACATGCGCCCTCCTCCAGTCCTCTGGAACCACCCCTGTGTTGAGTGACTCTGTGTACAGGGCTGCCAGAGGTGCTGCAAGTTCTCTTTGCAGCTCCATTGATATCCTTGAGTGTACTCCATCTGGCCCCATGGCTTTATTCACCTTCAGCTTTGCGAGTTCTTCCAAACCTCTCTCCACTGTGAATTGATTGGTGTCCACCCCCCCATTGCCTCTGCCACCCAACTGTGGTCCTTGACCTTCCCCCTCCTTAGTGAATACTGAGAAAAAGTATTTGTTCAGTATTTCTGCCTTGTCTAGATCCCCCTCCTTACACTCTCTCTTTTCCCGTTTGAGCTTCACTATACCCCCTGACTTTTCTTCTGTCACTGATGTACCTATAGAATGTCTTGTCCCCTTTTTTTCACTGTCCATGCTAAACCCTCTTCTGTTTCTGCCTTAGCTCTCCTTACAGTTTCCCCTGCTTCCCTTAGACATTCAAGGTACACCTCCCTGTCGTCCTCCCTTTGGGTCCCCTTATATTTTCTGAAACTCAGTCTTTTAGCCCTTACTTTGTCTCCAACCTCTTTAGAAAACCACAGTGGTTTCCATTTTCTTTTCCCTTTGGCCACTATCCTAATGCATTGGTTTGTTACCTCCACTATGACTTCCGTCAGTTTCCCCCATTGTTCCTCCACCCCCCCCCATTACCTTTCTCTTCCCCAAGACTGTTCTTATACATCTGACCATCTCCGTGGAATCCGCCCTCCTAAAATCTAATACTTTTCCCCTTGGGTCCCTGTCTCCATGCTGAACCAATGCATGTGGTCGTTGCTGGACCCCAGCTGCCCTTCCACCTGTACTCCTTTGACTCTGTTCCCATTGTTTTATACCAGGTCCAGAACTGACTTGTTCCTGGTTGACTCATGCATCAGCTGCCTGAGAACAACCCCCCTGCAGGGATTCCAGGATGGTTGTGCTTCTGGCTGAAGCAGCCATCTGGGTGGTCCAATCCATATCCAGCATATTGAAATCCCCTAGTAGCAGGATTTCACCTTTAGCTGCCATGTCATGTATATCCTCCACTAGTTCCCTGTTTACCTCTTCCCTCTGTGCTGGAGGTCTGCAGATCACCCCTTTGCATATTGCTGTGCCATTACCTAGCTCAAGGGTGACCCACATTGCCTCGGCCTCCCCCTCTCTTCCCTAAACTTCAGTAGCTTTTATACCATCTCTGACATACAGGGACACCCTTCTTACCCTCTCTATCCCTCCTGAACAGTGTATAACCCAGTACATTGACATCCCAGCTGTAATTAGTAGAGTACCATGTCTTTATTATTACTCCTAAGTCAAGGTCTGCTTCCGCCATCAAGGCCTCCAGGTCTGGAACCTTATTTCCCAGGCTGCAGGCATTTATTAACATGACCTTCCATTGTTTACAGTCTGCCCTCCCTCTGTTCCTGTTCTCGCTCTCTTGCCTCTCCCCCCCCACCCTGGTTTGCTTTCTTATGTGCTCTGGCCCCGCCTGTATCTCCCCTTATACACGCTTCACCTGCATGCCCCTCAGCTGTTACTGTTGTCAGCTTATGCTCCTGCATGTTCCCACGGGGGGGGGTCTTAGCCCCTTGATCCTCCTGGCTCTCCCCCCTTGGCCAGTTTAAATGCTCACTGCTAAAGCATTCAAACTTCTCACTAAGGACCAAGGTCCCCTTCTCAAACAGATGCAGGCTGTCCTCATTGTATACACTCGCATCTGCCCAGGTCAGGCCCCAGCCCCCATGAAGCCAAAACCCGCCCTTCTGCACCAATCCTTCAATGATTCTATGTCATAACAGCGAAAGCCTAAAGGCGATCACCTTTATGCAGAGTCAAAGATCCTAAAATTTATTTTGGCACTCTAGCACCTCAGCGCACAGCAAAAGGGCCAGGACTTCATTTTTAATGTTTTCATGGGGGGCTTGCTCCCAGCAATTCCTTACTAAGGATTCTCAACCCAGGGGAGTGCATGCCTGGGGGGTCTAAACATAAAAAAAAGGTTCAGGCCAGGGGGAAACAAAAAAGCACCAGCGCCCATTCCCAAACCCAGTACCCTGCCTACCAACGCCAGCAACCCACCCATCATGCCACGGGGTCAGCTCAGCAACCCACTGCGGCACCACCCCTCATATCCCTCACTGTGCACGCTCGTGTATGTAAGTATAGTGACATCCTGTTGTAGTTGCCCCCCAATCTGGCCGCCTACTCCTCCGTGAGCCGCCCCTAAAATGTGCTGGGAGTGGGTCATCAGTACTGTAGGCACCCATTCCCCAGCACTCTTATCACAGGATACTCCTTCAACCAGGAGTTGAAGGTCTGGATGTGGCATGCCTTAGCCTCCCCTGTGCCCTGGACAGGTACCACTTCCGAGAATGCGACGGAGTGTGCTACCCATTTCTGGTTACCCCCAGCTTCCTGAAATCCTCCTGGACTCTGGCTAACTCCACCCTTCTCCCCACCAGGTCATTGGTTCCCATATGGACAATGACATCCAGCTTCTTCCTCCTAGCTATCGCCCTACTGATCCTATGGATCTGCTTCCCATCCCTCCATGCAGCACTTCCTGGGAGGCACTTGACCTCCCTCTCCCCCCCCTGCTAGTTTTCCCTAACTCTACCCCTCCCCCGGACAATGGTGTCCCCCACTAGGAGAAACTTCTCCCTCCTCTGGGGACCCCTCTACCCCTCTTTGGTTCTCCATCCTGGAGGACCCCCCATCCTCACTGGTCCCAGCTGTGGGTGCCTGTGTGGGGCTTTCCCATTCCTCCAACACAGTGTAGGAGTTATTGAGCTGGACTAGCTGGGAGATGTGCTTTCGACCCCCTCACTGAGCCCACCATGGTCCAATCACTCTTCTTCCTGGGCATCCTCTGAGGTTCAGGTTGCGACCCAGTGGCCTCTGGGTGGGGATGCAGGCCACCTGCAGCCTGGCCAATGCTGCTCAGAGATAGGCAACCTCCTCCCTCAGCCCAGAGAGGTGTCTGCAGATAGAGCAGCATCACAGCCTCCAGAACATCTCCCTGAAGATTGCTGCTCCACAACCTCTGCACTGCAGCACTCCCAACATGTCTATTTCTCTCCTCAATCTACTGCCTGCTTCCCCCAATCTACTGACTGTTTATGCCACCTCTGCTATATTTTTTTTGCTTGATTTTTGTGACTTTCTCTGCGGATGCAGGATGTTGCAAACCGTATGGGACCTACCCTTACAAATGTAGGTCGAGCCCTGGGGTGGTGGGTGGCTGGGGCAGATGGATGGGGTTACACTGCTGGCTGTGGCCAAAAACGATCAGCCAAGGAGTCCTCCGGCAGTAGCTCCACACTCCTCTCCCAGTGCATGTCTCGGTGGGATGCAGGCTACTCCCTCCACCTGCCTGCTTCCCACTAGTGTAGCTCCTTTCCATTGAACTGGATTTAAAGTAGTGTTGCTCAGATAGTGGTAGGATCCACAAAAGCACTATCTGTCAGATAGTGCTGGTATTAAACTTGGAATCCTACCAGAAATCCTATCAAAGACGGCTGTAGGATCCAGGGTCAGATAGTGATGGATCCTAGTTAGAATCTAGGGATCCTAGGTCAAACAGGATCCAAGGTCAGATTGATAGTGATGGATCCTAGGTCAGATCCAGGATCCTAGGTCAGATATTTAGGATCTGAGCTGAATGCGTTTCTAGGATCCACAATGTTTATTGCTAGAATCCACAGGATCCACAACGTTTGTAGGATCCATGCACTGGATCCTAGAGGGTAGGATCCATGATCAGATAGCAATAGATCATAGGTCAGGTCCAGGGATCCTAGGTCAGATAATTAGGATCTGAGCTGGATCTGTTGCTAGGATCTGTGACGGTTTTTTGCTAGCATCCACAGGATCCACAGTGTTTGTAGAATCCATGCACTGGATCCTAGAGGATAGGATCCATGGTCAGACAGCACATCTATCCTACCACATCAACTATCTGGCCAAATGGGAGGTATCTGTTGGTATCCTAGTTTCTAGGGCACTAGCTGAGCAACATTAATTTAAAGCACCCGGTTCGCCACTGCCCACTGAATGGCAGTTAGCAAAAGCCTTCAGTTTCAAACCACACTAATCCCCCGAAATATAAGCCTGTACTTAAGGTACAGACTCAGCCAAGTACAGTAAAAACCAACAGTCACAAACTTGCCAGCAAACTGATTCCCTTAGTCCTGCCCACTGAATGGCCATCTATCTTTATTATTAGGACCCCATGATGTGTGCAAATACCGTAACTGTCCCATGGAATTCAGGCATTGGTTCCATTTGTAAGACTGAAGCTGGTTACATGATATGTATTTTCAAGTCCCACCAAGGGGAAAGATGAAACTGATTGTCACTTGCGAACTTTTATTTTATTTATTTATTTTGAAAGTTGGATTTACAACCTTTGAGTCAGGGACTCATTTACAAAGGCACCTCATTGGAGGGAGGTTAGACATGGTTACAGTGTGAGATACTACAGTGGTAACATACAGGTGTAATACAGATAAAAAAAGAACACAATATAACAGTGGTTTATGGGATAAAGTTACATGCAGTAAATAGTAATCATATAAAAAAAAAAAGAAAAGGGGGGAAGCAGTCCAACGGACATTGTCAAGGCTATGGGCAAGAAATGGGGAGGGACCCCAAACATTAGGTTGAGTAAGGGCAACTACAGCTTTGGGCGCCAAAGAGGTGGTTACGGAGAGTGACTTTAAAGGGACCAATTTTGGTAGACTTAGTGACAGAGAGCGGGAGGGAGTTGAACCATGTGGGGGCGCGGTAGTGGAAGGACCTTTGGGCTAGGGAGGTCTTGGTACAGGGCACTAGAAAGGTGACCTTAACTGAGCTATGGGTGGCAACAGATGGGGATGCAAGCCACAGGGGTGCAGTGACCCCTGGGGGGGGAGAGTCCTAGCAGGGATTGTTTGGCAAGTAAGCAGGTTTGGTAGCGCAGGCTCTCCTCCAAGGTGAGCAGGTTGGTGGTGGAATAGAGCAGGCAAGTATGGGTGCGGAGGGATGCACCAGTCAGGATCCTGCAGGCCTTGTTAATCGAGGTCTGGATTCTGGTGAGGGTGGTATTGTCGGCCACAGCATAGATAGGTAGGCCTTAGTCCACTAGGGAAGGACGGAGGAGTTGATGGCCAGTCAGAGAGCGGTTTGGGGAAGGCAATCTCAGTGGCGATAGAGAAGGCCAATCCAAGAGTTTATAGCTGAGGACAGGGTATTGATGTGGGTGTGAAATGTAAGAGCCAAGTCGAAGGTGATGCCCAGGTACTTGTAGGATGACACTTGCTCGAGACGGTGAGCATTACTGGGGAGAATGCAGAGGGGAGCATTTTTGGCCTCATTCTGGTGATGCGAAAAATGCATAGATTTGATTTTTTTCAGGTTAATGATCAGCCGGTGGTCAAGGAACCACTTTTCGGCTTGGCTGAATGTGTGCTGCAGGGATTCCTGTAGAGATGCAGGTCATGGTGGGAGGCAAGGAGAACCGCATCATCGGCATAGAGTACCATATTACCCGAGCAGGAGCTGGGGAGGATATTGAGAAATAGGCTGAACAGAAAGGGGCCCAGGATTGAACCCTGGGGGACCCCGAGCGAACGGGAAGGGTATTGGACAGGGTGCTGTTTACCTTCACATGCTGAGATCTGGCAGAGAGGTAACTGGTGAACCAAGCCAGTGGGCCAGGAGAGAAGCCAAGTTGGTGGAGGGAGTCAAGTAGTAGGGGGTGACAGACAGTGTCAACGGCCTGGGAGAGGTCAATGAACACTGCACCCGCAACATGCCCAGAGTCGAGAGCAGAGTGGAGTTGCTGGGAGAACTCCAGGAGGGCTGTAGTGGTGCTGTGTCCAGGGCAGAATCCATGTTGTTCTGGACACAGCAGGTCGTATTTGGCCAGATACTTGGAGAGCTGAATGGCCACTATTTTTCTAGTGCTTTGGAGAGGGGGGGAGAATGGAGATGGGCCTGAAATTGTATGGGGAGGTTCTATCTCCACTCTTATGGATAGGGGTGATTTCTGCAATTTTCCAGGCACTGGGAAATTGACCAAGACATAATGACCGGTTTAAAAGGTTGGTGAGAGGGGCTAGTACAGTATCTAGGACTAATCGGAGAATCCTGGAGTACAGGGGATCACAGCTGAGGTTAATGCTAACTAAGGCTTTTTGCAGATGAGGCCTGGCTTCAAGGGGTGATATGGCATGCAGGTAGAAATGGCGGCGACCCGAGGTGGGGGGGGGGTGGAGGCAGGGATAGGGTCAAAAAAGTAGTTCTCTAAATATAGAAGAAATCTGACCACAGGCTTTTTAATATGATAGTGCTTCATGTCATTTAGATAGTTATTGTCTTTATAATAACTGGTGACTCCTAATAGCAACCTGTTTTTGGCACTTGTAAAAAGTCATATCAACCTGCGAGTTGATATGGCAAAGTCATATCAACCTGCGAGTTGATATGGCTTTTACTGTCTCATGCCAGGTTTTGTACTATGCTAAGGTACAGGTTCTTACTGACTCTGAAAACTGAACTGTTCAGTTGTTTTTTTAACTTTAAACAATGAAGAAGCCATTGAACCTTCACCTTGTTGTCATAACAACCAGTATGCCATGGAGCCCATACAGAGATCGAATCAACAATGCAGGAAGCACATAATGCTAAAACTCTGAGCTGTTTACTTAGCACCAGTTATCATAAAAAATAATACATATGTAGCTGCTTGTATGTATATATAGTGTATGGTGGAACATCGTTCTCCACCGAAATCGATCGTTTTCGAAACCTTGTAGTCACACACTAGTGACGTTCGCAGTACAACACAATGATGATTTACACTGTACTGCGAACATCACTGTGCTCGCAAGCAGCATTTGACAGTTAGGGCTCACTGCATAGACAGGACACATGGCTTAAAGCAGCAATATCGGGGCAGTATTAATGGTTAGTGTGGAAAGCGTTCACAATGTAAATTCCTTTTTCCCTTCTAGTAACTGTTTTTCCCCAAAAAACAGCGTTCCCACCATACACTATAAAGAAAGGTGCATGGGGAACAGTTGACAACAGGGCATCTTTCACCTCGTTGGCACTATGACAACGGATTACCTCTTGAGCTGCGCTCTCGAGGTAATCCGTCGTCACAGTGCCAACTCGGTGAAAGAATAGCCCTGTTGTCAACCGTTCCCCATGCACTATCCTATATATAGTGTATAGTGGAGTGTTGTTCTGTATACAATTCCATCCCTTTCAAAATGCTGTTCTACCACAGTTCCAAGGTCATTGAATGCTGTTCTACACTACTGTGATAGAACAGCATTCTAGAACCTCTAGAGACTGCATGAGTCAGTTTCATTTTGAAAGCAAAAGAACTCACAAAACACATTTTTCACACAGTACTATACACTATAAAAAAATACAGGATGAGCAACTCTATGCAAAACAAGTGTGTTTTGCCACCTCGGGGTTCTGATTCTAATAGACCTCTCAAGCTTCGCTCTCGAGGTAAGAGGGAATCAGAATCCCTCTGTGGCAGAACACATTGGTTCTGCATAGTTGCCCATCCAGTATTCTCTATATATTTCTTATATTCACAGGGCAACTTTAAATATTGTGTGAAGAGTAATGATTGCATCATACTCCAAAAACAGATAAAAGGAGCACTTTTTGAAATCATTTTTACCATTGATAAAGTGCTGACAAGACACAAAACACTGTCTGTACTTCTGTGGTACACTGTGGGAGATGCACCTTTGGGCTATAAGTCCAGCACTTTAGCTATGTATTTGAGAGTATAATAAATTATATTAACTTGTATTTCGGAGCTCCAGTGTGTTTTAGGTATCTGCTGAAGGCATGGTGTGTGTGTGAGGTTTTCATGTTTTGGGACTTACAGTAGTACCACCAAATACTAATTAATTGTATCACTATAATAGATTCCCAAATAATACATGGAGCCATTACTAGAAAGACCAAAACCTATCATACAGAAAATAAAAATACAGGTGGATGTTTTGTTTTTCACTATAATAGGTTTTGGTCTTTGTGACAATGTTTGCACATATTGTTTGGGAGTTTGTTAGGGTGATAGAATTAACTCATATTTGGTGGTAATACTATAAGCCAATCCTTGTAGTATTTAAACCTATCAGTGGAGTTTTTTGGGGGGTGACTAGTTGTTTCTTGAGATATATGAACATCATTCATATTTGTATGATTTTATGTATTTGCTGTTTCTTAGAAATCACCATTCCTGAGGAAGAGGCGTTACCCAACAGAATGTTGTCCTACCAGGTGGATGGCACGATGTGAATAAAAAATATTCAACTAACTGAAGAGTTGAACCTTCTATTTTGTTTTACTCATTGACCGTATGAACATATAGATGACTGAGAGGTGGAAACCATCTGTAGAAGGACTATTTTACGTCTTTGTTTGTTGTTGCTTTTAAGTTGCCTATGGACCTTTTTTATCAGCGCAATAAGACACAAAGGGGCATTGGTTCCGCCAGTTTTACCACCCTTCCAGGGGCTAGAGACACTCAGCCTTTGGCCTGGTGCCTCACTACACCCCTGGGCATGTGGTAAAACCAGCACAACCAACGCTCCATTGTGTTTTATTGCTTATACCTTGAAAACGAGGCCACCACTGCTGATTAGTCATAAGTCACTGAAGAGCCATAAGATGATAATAGATGATGATGGTACTCTGAAGCTACTAACCCAAGCAGAATTTAACCAGTGAACTAGAAGTAATAAGTTTTTAACCTACTTCTAAGCCAGTGAGCAATCCACCCCCTCCCAAAAACAAAATCTCAATGCCTTTATATTAGTGTTTTCAGATCAACTGCTGTGGTGAACCACTATTTGTCTGCCTTCTATTCTGAGTGCAAATGTCAAGTCATAGCTACAGCAAATGTTTTACAGAAGTAAAATTATACGTAGCAGTAACTGCCATGCAAACACACAGCTGTGTGAAATCAAGGGTTTTTGTATAGCAAATTGTTTATCCACACTGCTATCTTGTCTCACATATTTGAGTCTGTATACCTGAGCTTGCTGGGCTAGAACTAAAGTAAATGGGGTAATTTCCTTTCATAGTTTCCAACTCCCCAGGTTTATTGCTCAAGCTGAGCTTATTTGATGTCAGCTCAGCTAACCTGCTCAGCTGGAGAGGTATAAGTTCTACAGCTTGACAGGTCACTGGAAATGGCCAGTATGCTGCAGAGTGATTGAATTATCAGTAATGTGCTGGAAGCACACCTACGCGCCATATTCTGAACAGCATGTGGTAGCATGTAATCTCACAATTCCTCTTAACACCTCCTCCAGTATCTTCACAGACAACAGAAACTCTGTTTATAAACTTGGTCTTTTAATGTTGCACTGAGGTATATTGCAAGTTGAATTTTGTTTTAAACATCTGGATGTCTTCACATGACTCGCATTACCTCTAAGTGTCTGTTTAATAATCATTAACAAGGTATTAATCTGAGCAGTGTGCCCCAAGAGTTTGCTAAAGAAGTTTCATATGAGCCTATGGCTGCCTACCTGGCAGCACACCAGCTTCACAGAGATATTTTTTCCGAGGCTTTAAACCCCCTGTCAGCTCACTGATAACTATTTCTGATGGACCAGCAAGATCTCTAGACGGGTCCCTAACCCTGTAGCATCCTTCCACTGGTTCATTTCAATGTTCCTGTTTAAAAGTTCCTGTACTGTTCCTACTGCAACATTCTGAGCAGAGCAGTGATAATAATATTAAGCACCCCCCTGCAAAATATTTTGTTGGGCGCAACACTGGAGTTGAAATCTGCAGCACAGACTCCACTGATGCCACTGCTGACAACGCCAGTTTCAAATGGATTAGCAATGAACAAACAGGAAGTTGCAAGTTAGCCTGCAAATAAAAGACTTTCTTAAAGTTGAACTCCAAAGCAGCGGGCCCCCCTGACAGTATGGACCCTACTGCATTTGCATGTCTTGCGCACACACACACACACACACACACACACACACACACACACACACCGTAATAGCCCTGATTCTGAACATCTTGGATTTCATGATGTGAGTGATGGTGCTAACAACTGCATTGCTTACTTTCCACATACACTGTAAAAACCAGAAATAAAAGTAGGCCCATGAGGAGGGAGTGAGTTTCAAATGGTTACCATTCTGATTATCAGAGAGGAAACTAATGTTAAGGGAAAGGTTTTGTTTTGACATGTCATGTTCATACACAGCCCCCACTTGCATACTGTGTGACCCTGAGCAAGTCACTTAACTTCCCTGTGCTCCCAGGTCGCACCTGTAAACAAGCTTTCAGCTTAGTGTGCCACTCCTGGTTAAACAATTGAAAAAAAAAAAAAGAAAAAAAGACTTCGGACCTGAACCAGTTCTTGGATCCTCATTACACAGTGAGTGATACATGGAGTCAGATTACTTATACTTAGAATTGGCATTATTAGATTTAAATCGATAAATACAGATTTCACAGCACACACAAACTGATGAAAAAATATTTCCATCGATAATAATCTAAATTTACAGATGGGAAAAGTAAGTTCTATTGCTATTTTGACATGTGAAGATAATTTGTGTTTTTATCAATTTGTAAATCCTCAGCGTTTGCTGTCTTTAACTGCAACAGTGAAAATTAAATCAATACAAAGCAAAATAAATGCTTAAAACCTCATAATTTTGTGCAACTGTGAAAATATAAATTGATAAAACTTGGGAAAAAGGTTTAAAAATAAAAATCGATATTTTCCATCGAAATTATAAAAAAATAAAAGTCGAAAACTGCCAATCCTGCTTATACTGTAGCTAGCAATAGGATCCCTGATGGAACATGATAGGATTGCAGCCAAGTTGGCTAGGTCATCAATCGTCATTACACAGTGCATTGCATCTTGTTCAAAGTGCGCTACTGGTACAGCCACCAGGGTTTCTGATTGTGATGTTCCTACTCATGGCAGACACCTGTACCAATGAAATGAAAATGTTAAACAACTTTGTAACATGGCATAAAAAAGAAAAATGAAATGAAGCATTCAGATAGGTGCAAACACACTGTGTGGTACAGTAGAAACCATGGTCTAATACCATAGTAGATCATGGTTTGTATTATAATACCTTGGCAATCCACTACAGGTAAGAAGCAGTATACAAGTGAAAGCAATATGCAAATAGCTTGCAGTGTATAGTTGTCCCACATTGTATTTACTAAGAATTTTCCTGGCACAGGATTTTTGACTTTTTCAAGATTGTTCTATGTTGTAACTACAACAGAAGTGCATGAGTTACTAAAGATTGTACATTTAAACTCCACATATACTGTTAATTATGCTGCAGCAATATTTCTGTAGAAGTGAACAGTTACATACTGTTACCATCCCTTCTGATCTACTGCTTTCTAAGCAACTGTGGGTGCAATGCATTGTGGATGACTGAATAACATTATCTGGCCTAGCCTTTTCTTGGTGAATACACAGTGGTAAATATAAGCATGCAGCTTCTAGAACCGAAAGCAAAAATAACAGACACTGAGATAAACAAAGCAAAATTAAAGAGAGAGGATACTTCTGTGGGTGAAAAGAAAAATAAATTGAAACAAAAAGAAATCAAAGAAACAGACTAACAATAGTAGTCAAAACAAGTATTTGAAAGATGAAAGCAGTAAACGTTATGTTGTTCTATCTCCTGCTGAGTTAGGTAGTTTAGAGGGAAAAAAAGTGAAAACAATATTCCGCAAAATAGTAGCTGTTCAATAAAGTGTTTTTCAGATTGGCTTAGTTCAGTACATTTGGAGAAAAGGTGCTTGTGCTACTAGGATTGTGTGACAGTCACCTATTGGTCTGCAAAGGAACTGGAGAAAGAAAACTAAAATGTAGCATAGCACACTCCCATCATGCAGTGCAGCCCATATCTTGTAATACATAGAGAGGAAAATCAAAGCACCTAGAATACAAAGTGAATTGCAAGTTTTTGAAACGTTGTAAAATATGTTTTCATGTTAGAAAGCTTAAAGCTTGTAATGAAAGTTATTTTAACAAAAGTGAAATAGTAGCCACAATATTTCCAATAGGTGTGTTCCAATTGTTTTCAAGTATATGTACATCATGTTTAATAGCTCAATTTATAGTATTCTGAAAGTAAATCAGTGTGATTGTACTCATTTATTCAAAGACTATTCGTCATACACTCATTGCCATGTTACAAAGCGGATTAAGCCACTCGAAAGGATGGGTCTACAGTGGAATTAATCCATGGTTGGTTGGTTGTACCTTATCTGCCTTCGCCGCCCGGTCCAACCCCCCAACCATGAATTAATATCACAGTAGACCCATGCTTTCTCGTGGTTTAATCCTTACAGAAAGGCTATGGAGATGTCCTTCATCTGTAAAGATGTATCAAAGTCACAAACTTTACCCTTTACAAAGGCCTCAGGAAGTAACCCACTTCAAGAAATTTGGGGCATTCAATCATACCTTTCACAAAACTATGTGAGGTGCTTCCCTGGTGAAGTCAGTGCTGCTTTGCAAAATGCGATTAGCTGGGCAGGGTCAAAAGGCTGATTACATGATTCCATTGCAGCAGGATGTATAGGGATGCAACCATGTGACAGTGTGCAGTTCTAGCTTGTTAGGGGAAGGAGTAGGATATGTTTCATTTGTACTGTGAAGAAAAGTAGCTAAAAACAGTTACAAAACTGGATTTAGTACAACTCTTTTTTGACAGTTTGTGTTTAGAGTACTTCTGGTGTGGTTAGAAGTGAGATGGAAGTGAAATGGCCTGGCTTTAAACAAAAGCACTGCACAGCACAGATAAGTGTGCAGTTATACTATGCTTACTTTTAGTACTCCAAGCTGTGTTTGGAAGCAAGCTGGGTTTAAACAAGCATTTGTCAATGCCGAACGTTCGCTTGCAGGTATTTGCAGTGGTGTTTGGCATGTATGGTGCTTTACCCTAATGCCCTGTGCGACTGCGGGTATTTGCACAATAAATTGTCAGCATGACCTTTTTGTTACCCCCATTGTGCGCTACATAGGCGGAAACACGTTTTGGGCAGGATGTGAAAATGACAGCTGTACTGCTCATAAGGAAGTGTGGTAAAATGGCAATGTTGAAAATCTGGAGCGGAAATATTGAAAATTCGCAAACCTAGGAGTGTGCGTGGGAACTGTGCAATGCATGCTCGTAAAACAGTCACTGTTAGGAATTTTTTCACCAAATTGTCAACATTGGCATTTTAAAACCTCTGCTAATGAACAGTGTCACTGTGATTGTCTTACTGTGTGCCATACATTGATTTTGCACACCTACTGCGCCATTGTGCAGTACATGGGTGGAACCACGTTTTGGGCAGGATGTGAAAAATAACAGCTGTACTGCTCATAAGGAGGTGTGGTAAAATGGCAATGTTGAAAATCTGGAGTGAAAATATTGAAAATTCGCAAACTTACGAGAGTGCGTAGGAACTGCACAACGCACGCTCATAAAACAGTTATTTCTAAGAATTTTGTCACCAAATTTTCAACACAGCCATTTTAAGATCTCTGCTCATGAACAGTGACACTGTGATTTTCTTAATGTGTCCCATACACTGAGTTCACACACTTACCAGCTTTACCAGCGCTTACATGGCTTGAAACACGTTTTGGGCAAGATGTGAAAATGACAGCTGCAGTGCTCATAAGGAGGTGTGGTAAAATGGCAATGGTGAAAATCTGGAGTGAAAATATTGAAAATTCGCAAACTTATGAGCATGCGTAGGAACTGCACAATGAACACTGTTAAACAGTCATTTTTAGGAATTTTTTCACCAGATTTTCAACACAGCCATTTTAAGACCTCTGCTCATGAACAGTGTCACTGTGATTTTCTTAATGTGTCCCATATATTGAGTTCACACACCGACTGCGCCATTGTGCGCTACATGGGCGGAAACACGTTTTGGGCAGGATGTGAAAAATGACAGCTGTACTGCTAATGAGGAGGTGTGGTAAAATAGCAATGGTGAAAATCTGGAGTGAAAATATTGAAAATTCGCAAACTTATGAGCATGCGTAGGAACTGCGCAACGCAGACTCGTACAACAGTCATTTTTAGGAATTTTTTCACCAGATTTTCAACAGATCCATTTTAAGACCTCTGCTCATGATCAGTGTCACTGTGATTTTCTTAATGTGTCCTATATATTGATTTTGCACACCGACTGCGCCATTGTGCGCTACATAGAAATAGGCTGCGTTTTGGGCAGGATGTGAAAAAGACAGCTGTACTGCTCATGAGGAGGTGTGGTATAATGCCAAAGTTGAAAATCTGGGTGAAATATTGAAAATTAGCAAACCTACGAGCGTGCGTGAACTTGTACAACGCTTACTTGGACCATCATTTTAGGAATTTTTTCACCAAATTTTCAACATTGCCATTTTAAAACCTCTGCTAATGAACAGTGTCACTGTGATTTTCTTAATGTGTCCCATACATTGATTTCACACACCGACTACGCAAGATGTTTTGGGCAGGATGTGAAAAATGACAGCTGTACTGCTCATAAGGAGGTGTGGTAAAATGGCAATGTTGAAAATCTGGAGTGAAAATATTGAAATTTGCAAACTTACGAGCGCGCGTAGGAACTGCACAACGCACGCTCGCAAAACAGTTATTTGTAGGAATTTTTTTGCCAAATTTTCAACATAGCCATTTTAAGATCTCTGCTCATGAACAGTGACACTGTGATTTTCTTAATGTGTCCCATACACTGAGTTCACAGACTGACTGTGCCATTGTGCGCTACATGGGCGGAAACACGTTTTGGGCAAGATGTGAAAAATGACAGCTGCAGTGCTCATAAGGAGGTGTGGTAAAATGGCAATGTTGAAAATCTGGAGTGAAAATATTGAAAATTCGCAAACTTACGAGCGTGCATAGGAACTGCGCAACGTAAACTCGTAAAACAGTCATTTTTAGGAATTTTTTCACCAAATTTTCAGCACAGCCATTTTAAGACCTCTGCTCATGATCGGTGTCACTGTGATTTTCTTAATGTGTCCCATACATTGAGTTCGCCACCGACTGCGCCATTGTCCGCTACATGGGCATAAACACATTTTAGGCAGGATATGAAAAATGACAGCTGTACTGCTCATGAGGAGGTGTGGTAAAATGGCAATGTTGAAAATCTGGAGTACAAATATTGAAAATTCATAACGCTGCGTGCTGCGTGAAACTGATAGCAACACGCTTGTAAAACAGTCATTTTAGAATTTTTCACCAAATTTTCAACATAGCCATTTTAAGACCTCTGCTCATGAATGGTGTCACTGTGATTTTCTTAATGTGTTCCATACATTGATTTTGCACACCAACTGTGCCATTGTGCGCTACATGGGCAGAAACACATTTTGGGTGAGATGTGAAAAATGACAGCTGTACAACTCACAAGAAGGTGTGATAAAATGGCAATGTTGAAAATCTGGAGTGAAAATATTGAAAATTCGCGAACTTACGAGCCTGCGTAGGAACTGCGCAACGCACGCTCGTAAAACAGTCATTTTTTGGAATTTTTCCACCAAATTTTCAACATGGGGTTTTGGGACCCTTCTATGATGATGTCACTGTCATGGTGTTATTTGAGCCTGAAGGATGATTTCATGCAGTGACTGCGCAGTGCCTGCGAAATCACCCTTCAGGCCGAATAACACCATGACAGTGACATCATTCATGAGAAGGGGTCCCAAAAACCCCATGTTGAAAATTTGGTGCAAAAATTCCAAAAAATGACTGAGATATGCAATAAAGTTGAAACCCCCTATCTAGCCCATTATACAGCTTACCGGCATTTCCTCAGTTCGTGGTCGCCTTTGAAGAGTGCAGGCGTGTTTCCGTCCACGAGGTACTGCGCGCTGGAGTCCAGGGTAAGTATGGGGTGAGGGGGTGTGGGGAGGCTAGGTGCGCAGTGGGTGGGTGCGGGTTGTGGGGGGTGGGAGGCGCGCTGTGGGACCGTTTTATTTTACAGGTTTTAAAATCAAAAACAGGACGACATGGACGACATGGGACGTTTGTCACTCTGGGGTGGGCTCTGGCGTGGCAGAAGATGGCTGGGGGCGAGGAGCCGGCGGGGGGATTGGGCACCCCATCGGCAAACTACGGGGAGGCAGAGGCCGGCGGGGACTGGGCACTCCGTCGGCAAAATAAAGGAGCGTTTGCCGCGCTGGGTGGGCTCCCAGCGTGGCAGCAGAACTCAAGCTTGGGGGGCCGTGGAGCTGATGGGGATTAGGCACCTGTCGGCAAACAGCGTTTCCACGCTGAGGTGGGCTCCGGCGTGGCACCAAAGCTTTGGTGAGGCGGCGGACGTGGCTGCTGGGAGAGCGTGGCGCAGGGGGACATCTTGACAGCGGTGCTCAGTATGGCAGCAGTGCTTTCCTTTGAAGCAGAGGAACACCGCTGTCATACAGAGCTCCTGCACCCATTGGTGCAGGACCGCCACGCCTGCTCAAGGCAGCAGTGCATTGGATGGGAGAGGCACACCTCCAAAGTGTGCTACTCTCCCAAAACGTTCCTTGCGCATGCGCGCAAGCGAACGTTAAAAACAAGCATTTTAGCACAGATATTTACACAAATACAGACTGTATGCAGTAACAGAACCAATGTTTTTTGTGTTCAATATGGACTCTCTGCGGTCCCATGGGAAATCAAAGTTAAGGTGCACATAGCAGGGTATTAACTCATAGACAGAAAGCAACCTAGCCAGAAATCCAGGAAACCAGATTCCATGTGCACATTTTAAATAAAAGTCTGTAAACTCTAAAACATCTTACCATGTAATTTTTACTTGAATAAATAAATGCAAGTATCCTCGATATAGTGCAATAAGACATGTGAAAAAAAAACAACCTGTTTACTGTTCGAGCTACAAAAAAATAGGCCTAATGCTCAACTACCTCAAATCACTAATAATTAATGTTCAATTATTCCTCAGTTTTGCTTTGGTTGATTTTTTCACATGCAAATGAGTTCGTGGCTAACTCCTAGTTCAACCTACTGCTAACAAATTCTTAACAGTTTCAACAGACCGGTTTCCTAATTAAGAATTAACTAATCCCCATGATTTGACTATTAGTTTGCCATTCATTAATTACTAGTTGAGCTTAAACAAACAAGCATTTGTCAATGCCGAATGTTGTCACGCTGGCATTGGCAGTGGCGGAGATGGAGACACATAGCGCTGTGATTTTGTTAATGTGTCCCAAAAGGTGATTTTGCACAGCGAGTACGCCATTGTGCGGCAGAGCTGCGGAAACACGTTTTGGGCAGGCTGTGGAAAATGGCAGCCGGACTGTTGATAATGAGGTGTGCACAAATGCCAGTGGTGAAAATGTGGCAGGAAAATATTGCAGATTGACTAAGTTACAAGGGTGCGTGGAAACTGTGCAATGCACGCTTGCAACACAGTCATTGTATGGACTTTCGGCACCAAATTTTCAACATAGGCATTTTAGGACCTCTGCTGATGAATAGTGTCACCGTCATTTCCTCAAACTGTCCTGAAAAGTGATTTCGCACAGTGAGTGTGCAATTCTGCACCGGATGTGTGAAAACACATTTCAGCCAGCTGTACTGTTCATAAGGAGGTATGGAAAAATGCCAATGATGAACAGCTGGAGTGAAAGTTTTACAAATTCACAAAGTCACGAGCGTGCGTGAAAACTGCGCAGCTCGCGCTTGTAAAACACTAATTTTATTGACTTTCATCCCCAAATTTTCAACACAGGCATTTTAGGACATCTGCTAATAAACAGTGTCACTGCCATTTTCATAATGTATCTCAAACACAGGCTTTCCACAGCGACCGCGTTGTGCGCCGGAACTGCAAAATCAGATTTTGGTCAGGATGTGAAAAATGACATCTGTACTGTTCATTATGAGGTGTAGAATAATGGCACTGTTGAAAGTCTGGCGTGAAAATATTATAAGTTTGCGAACTTACGAGCATGCATGCAAATTGCGCAACGCATGCTCGTAACACAGTCATTTTATAGAGTATAGTCATCAAATTTTCAACACAGGCATTTTAGGACCTATGCTCATGAACAGTGTCACTGTCATTTTCATAATGTGTCCTGAACAGTGATTTCGCACAGTGACCTAGCTATTCTGCGCCAGAAGTGTGAAAACACATTTCGGCCAGGATGTGAAAAATGACAGCTGAACAGTTCACAAGAAGGTGTGGTAAAATGCCAATGTTGAGAATCTGGTGTGAAAATATTGCCGAGTCGCTAACTTCACAGTGTACATAGCAACTGCATAGCACTGCCTTCGTAAAACAGTCATTTTTATTTTTCCACAAATTTGCAACCCAGGGTTTTGAGAGCCCTCCCCATGAACAGTGGCACTGTCATTTCATTACTCAGCCCGAAGGTGATTCCGACAGTGACTACGAAATCACCTTTCAGGACTGAATAACGCCATGACAGTGCAAGAATTCATGAGGAGGAGTCCCAAAAACCCCATGTTGAAAATGTGGGGCCAAAATTCCCAAAAATGCCTGAGATATGCAGCAAAGTTGAAAAAAAACCTATTTATTCCATTATACAGCTTACCGGCATTTCCTCAGTTCTCGGTCGGCTTTGAAGAGTGCAGACGTGTTCCCAGTCCACCGATGTTTGTCGCGCCGGACTCCGGAGGTAAGTATGGGGTGGGGGGAGGCAGGTACGCAGAGGGTGGGTGCAGATGGGGGCCAGGGAGACTGCTTAGGACCGTTGCTTTTACAGGTGAAAAAGTTCCATCGCGGGACAGTTTTTATTTCAGATTTGCACGCTGGGGTGGGCTCCCAGCGTGCTACCTAAATGTTTGGGGGTCTGTAGCCACCGGGATTGAGCACCTCATCGGCACACAACACGGGTGTGGAAGAAGTTATGCAGACGGGTATTGGGCACCCCGTCGGCAAACAAAGAAGCGGGGGCGAGCCGAGGATTGGGCACCCCCTCAGCATTTAACAATGGGGGGTTATTCCGACGGGAGTGGGCTCCCCGTCGCACACAAAAGTGGGGTAAACTGACAGGGGGATTGGGCACCCCCGAAGTCGGTAGCTGGGCGGCCGCCCACCCACCATGCTGATAATGTCGGCGAGCAGGTAGGAAGGGTCCACTGCATCTGACGAGCTTTGTTTGGATTGCAGTGGACCATTTCTTAGATGTGCTCACCACATTATGTATGCATGGTGTGGCGCCAGCATGCAGGCTGATTGGGGAATGAGGGACGCACCTACTGGTGCATGCCGTGCATTCGCCCAACAGTGACCGTGCCTCCAAAGCTGCACTGCCCCACGATGTTGGCTGCGCAATCGCGCCAACATAAAAAAAGGCCAAATGCTCAACTGCCTCAAATCACTAATAATTAGTTAATGTTTAATTATTCCTCAGTTTTGCTTTGGTTGATTTTTTCACATGCAAATGAGTTAGTGGCTAACTCCTTCTAGCTCAACTTACTGCTAATTAATTCTTAACAGTTTCAGCACTTAGTCATTGACCTATTTCCTAATTAAGAATTAACTAATCTCCATGAATTCAGTATTAGTTTGGCATTCATTAATTACTAGTTGAACTTATGTAATAAATAATTTACCATCAGTACTCAACTTGTTGAGCATTAACTGATAAGTAACTGTACACCACATAGTAAGCATAGTTATTAGTTAAGAATAACTCATTCTTAACCAGCTCATTGTGCATTGCTGCTAGAAACTACCCAGCTGGTAGTCCAGGTAAGCTGCAGAAGCACATCCACTCCTTACTGAAGGTGCCACACATCTGACTGAGGCACCCTGAGGTACCCCTCCACCTCCCAAAGCCAGAAACTAGTCTCTGTCTGGGGTAGGCTCTATCCCGCTGGTACAGCCCTGGGGGCTGGCCTGAGTGTTAAACAGAAGGCAGAAGTAAGTCCCAAATGACTGTCTGAAATAAACTGCATTTATGCAAGAAAAGACTCCCTCACCCAACTGGAGTCACTTGTTTGTAATTTTGTAGTCACCTACTACCACATAGACTGGGTACATGCTCCAAATGTGGCACTAGAAATTCAAGCAACTTTATGGTAACTATCAAGCAATCGACTGATAAGTGCTGAGTAAACTGGGAGTGTGTTGCAAAAATGCTAATGAAGTGCCTTATAGTTATTCCTGATAACCTCCAATGGAGTACCTTCTCAGTTGGGACACTCTTGCATTACTCCAGAAAAGTACCTTTAGAGTGTGTTCCAAAAATGTTACTGAAGTGCCTTGGAATTATAGTATATACACTTCAAATTGGGTACCCGTTCTCTGCAAATGCACCTAAAATGAAATTTAAGTACCTTCTTGAGTAAACTTCAATCTTTCAGTGTAAAATATCCTCACAGTTAGGGCACAATTGTAAATTAAACCTTCCGGAAGAGCCCGTGTGCCACAATGGGGTGGTGGGCCCATCCCCGTGTAGCTTCAGTGCCCTCCCAGAGAACTGAACTAGGCAAATCTGGTACTCAGAACATGCTCTTGCCCTCATGTCAGTTTCCCAGCCTCTGACCTGACTAGCCGCACAAATCTACAAGTAGAGCAGGACTAAGAAAGGGGATGTGGCGTGCATTTTATTTTTTTAAATGAGGGTTACGGAGTCCTGGAAACCATCACATAGAGGTGCACAAATACCTTTTTTCAAATTTTCACTGGCAAATACTTTTGCACCTCAGATACTCTGCTATTCATTACTTACTATTCATATTCCTTTTCAAGATGACCCCCCAAGTCAGCAGCATGGTGCCAAATAGTGCTTTATCACATAATTAACAAGAAACCCCTAGACATGCAATATTTCAGTGGGGTCCATCTTCATATAATTCTACACCTTACAGCAGAAGCTCAGTGGAGATCAAGATCACTTTCTCAGGGACACACAGTGAGTCAGAGGCTGTGGCTGGGCTTGAACACGGATATCCTGCTTCACAGTTTCAGAGACAATGTTGTGATGGAAAGGAAGGTCCAACTAACCACAATTCAACACTACACCCCCCCTTCCGTATCTTAGGACATTTACTTACTGGTGGTGGAGCTTTCTTCAGGAGGCCGCTGGTGTACTTTCATTTCTGCTCATTGAATTAAACACAGTGAAGTCTTCATCTTTCTCAAACATTAAACAATTTTTCATAATTTCTTGGGAGTTAAATCCTGAATGTGTTCAGAAAAGAAAGGTAAAGGTCATATATACTGTTTAGAAATGAAACTGAAGACCATACTAGACCACATTTTTCTACCATGAAGTTCAACTGACACCATCCTCAACTCTCTTTGCGTCTTTCTAGAAATTATGAATACCACCAATACAGCACAGACACTCACAGTGCAGTGGGAGGAGAGGAGACTATTGTATCATGAGTAAATGCACTCTTTGGGGGTGTTCCTAATGTTGAAGAAGCATGCAACAAGAGTAGATCAAGGATTTGAAACAAAATGTTGGGAATAAATACACTATTTGCATGCATTTCAGTTAAGCTAAAAAAAAGCAGCACAGTGGTTAAAACAACCAACAACTTGAATGAATTGTAGAGATGGTAAGCAATCATTAAACATATTTTTTCAGTTATAAATAATATAATGCGAAAAGGATTGACAAGTGTCCCTTTAACACCAACTCTATACCAAAATGTGTTTGTGATGGTCAAACAACTAAACTTTTTAAAAGTAATTTTACTATAAACAACATTTTTTTTTCCAGTTAGTCTTATTACTCCCCCATGCACTGGCAGCCTCCACTATACCAGCCACCCCAGCCCATCACCCCAGCCAACAACCCCCAGGACTTGCTATCCCTCAGATGCAGCACGGTCTGGGTTGTCAGGTACAGGGCGTGTAGGCAGCTAGAGTCATTCTGCAGCCAGTGCACAGATTTTCCTAGTACTCCCCCCTAAAGTGCAGCATGCCCCCATGCACTGTACACCTGATATCTGCCTCTCCTCTTCCCAACTCTGGTGGTTTCAGCCTGCTTATCCTCAGCCACTGATAGTATCTGGCAAGCACCAAACTCTGTTCCACCCCACCCTGAGATGAGCAATCAAGCAGGAACTCAATCTTCTTCCCTCTTGCTGACCCTCCAACTCCCAAGATAACACTAGAAACTTGGGTCTTCGGCACTGCTAGTACAGCACCATCACTGCAATGGTGGGCCTGCAAAAATCTAAGATCTGTGAAATGTAATTGGTCTGCACATCCACATGTGTAGTCGTAGGTCCTGTCATCTTGTTTTTTGTTGTTACTTCTGCCCTAGTAAACACAGAACCTGTCAGCAGACAAGGACCATACGGCCCACCTAGTCTGCCCATTTCCTTACTCACTGCTGCAGCCCCAGATCCTATGTGATGCATTTGTGTAAACTGGTAGTTATTGTCCAAGAACCCTCTCAGTCATTAAATAACCCCTAAAAACACCATAATGATGACATTCGATAGGGGATGGGGCTGCAGGCACTCTGTGGGCACTGCAGTGGGATCGGAGAGGGGGGACACCTAAATATACTTGGTTCATCTTTGCTGGCAGGTATACATGTATGGGGCTATTTGCCTAGCATAATCATTATGCTGTTTTAGGGCTAGGCCTGCAGTGCTCGGTGGCCACTTGACTTGCACAAGGAAATTATAAGCCAGGCTTTATGGACTAAACTCTTTATGCAAGTCAAAAAAATGTGATATATGGCTAAAATAGCTTCTGTGGTAGGCACCATCATGTTATGAGTTGCCTGCATGGAACTAGCAATCATGTCAGTTGCTCCTAAAAATGTGGTCCCTTCCATTTCCATGTGGAAAACAGCGAGCTGGAACATGCAGATGAAGCTGCAATAGAAGCAGCTGCTTGGTTGGATACCATATGGGGTTCAACAGGCCTGGTCACAGGTAGATTAAGAGCAAGGCTAAGCATACAGTAGCAGTGATACAGTGTATGGTAAAGTATTGTTCTGCATACAAATCCATAGTTTTCAAAATGCTGTTGCACCAGTTCAAACATCATGGAATGTGATTGTACCCTTCTGTGGTAGAACAGCATTCTAAAACCTCTAGAGACATGCACAAGTTAATTTCATTGTGAAAGAGAAATATAAAATAATGCATGGAGAAGTGTGGTTTATGGGGATTTTATGCACCACGAGGTGTGTGATGCCCCATGAAGCCTGAGGGGTTTATATGGGCATCACACATTGAGCTGGTACATGAAATCCCCATAGAACCACACTTCTCCATGTTTTATTTTTTCAGTTACTGTTTTTTGGTGTTTTTTGGCTTAAATTTTCTTTGACGCTTTGCGAGGGTAACTGTTACTGCCGACAAGCTTGTCTCATGCTGAGTGACCCACTGTGTAGTGCTTGTGAACCTCCAGCACGAGGACAGCTTGTTTGGTGGTTTTTCAGGTGATACTGCAGTACTGTTCTGCCCATGGTTTATGGAGCTCCATAAACAACACGTGGTTTACGAAGCTGTTGGGCACACACTGGCAGTGGTTTATAACCACTAACCAGTAAATATAAAAACAACAATGCACATATTTCACATAATAATATACACTATAAAAACACAGGATGAACAACTTTAAGTATAACCAGTGTGCTGCACCACCTTGGGGTTCTGATTCCCACTGACCACGCAAGCTTCATCCTCGAAGTCAGAGAGAATCACATGCCCTCTGTGGCAGAACACACTGACTGTGCATAGTTACCCATACAGTAGTTTCTATATGCTGACAGCTACCCAGTTTTGATTGCATATCGATATGCCAGTTTTGTTTTGGGCATCATTTTCAAACCCCTAGCAAGCTGGGAAGAGCTTTGTTGTGGAATTTTGGCAAGGCTATCACCACAAACAACACCTCCCCCCCAGTCTGGGCAGTCTTTCCCTGCACAAAACTGATGCCTCCTCCTCTCCAACCCGTAACAGGCATTCCCTGCTGTACAGTGGCACCCTCTTTCCACTCATCCTATATAGACCACTCCCTAATTTCTAGTGGCAACTTCTTCCTACCCCATGCAAAGTTTTCTGTTGTCTAGTAGCATTTGTCTGCCTTTCCCAATATTGTGCCATTCTCTGGTGTCCAGTGGACCCAACATACATCTCTATGATAAACACTATAGTGCATGGTGGAGCGTCATTGTGTTTGGAGATCTATACACTGTGGTATAGTCTGGAATGGAGACAGGGACTCAGTTAAGCCACACAAGGGCCAAAGTATTAGATATCAGGAGGGCATCTTTTAATGAAATGTGTAGATGTTTAAGAGCAGCCCTGGCAATAGAGGGGGTGGAGAAACAATGGGGGAGACTAAAAGGAGTCATTATGGAGGTAATTAACCAATGCATTAGGATAGTGGCCAAAGGAAAAAGAAGAAAGAAACCACTATGGTTCTCTAAAGAGGTGGGAGACTAAGTAAGGGCTAAAAGAACAAGTTTCAGGAAGCATAAGGGGACCCAAAGGGAGGAGGACAGGGAGGTGTACCTTGAATGTCTAAGAGAAGCAGAGAAGGCTGTTAGGAAAGCCAAGGCATAGACAGAGGAGGGTTTAGCACAGACTGTGAAAAAAAGGGGACAAAACATTCTACAGGTACATAAACAAATCGGGATGGGGGATTGTGAGGCTCAAAGGGGAGGAGAGAGTGTAAGATGGAGGATTTAGATGAGGCAGAAATGCTGAACAAATACTTCTGTTCAGTATTCACTGAGGAGGGAGAGGGTCAAGGACCACAGTTGGGGAGCAGAGGCAATTGGGGGAAGAAGTGGACACCAGTCCATTCACAGTGTAGAGAGTTCTGGAGGAACTCACAAAGCTGAAGGTGGATAAAGCCATGGGGCCAGATGACATACACCTGAAGATATTATGGGAGCTGCACAGGGAACTAGCAGCACCTCTGGCCACCCTTTTCACAGAGTCACTCAACACATATATGGTTCCAGAGGACTGGAGGAGGGTGCATGTAGTCTCACTGCAAAAAAGTGGCAGTAAAGTGGAAGCGGGGAACTACAGGTGAGTCAGCTTCACTTCAGTGGTGGGGAAGATCATGGAGGCACTGTTGAAAGAAAGGACAGTGGCACACCATGAATCCATTGGTGCCTAGGATATAAGGCAGCATGGATTCACATCAGGAAGGTCTTGTCAAATGAAACTGATAGATTTGTTTTATTGGGTTACTAGGAAATTGAATCAGGGAGGGACCATAGATGTCACCTACCTAGATTTCAGGAAAGCCATCAATACCATCCCACACAGAAAGTTGGTTAACAAGATGAGTAGTCTGGGCATGGGGCATAAGGTGATACACTGGGTTAGAAACTGACTGACAAACAGAAGGCAGAGGGCGGTGGTAAATGAGATCCAATCTGGAGAGAGAGGGATGACTAGTGGGGTACCACAAGGATTAATTTTGGGACTAGCCATGTTCAATGTCTTCATTAGTGACATTGCAGAGGGGCTGGAAGGAAAGGTCTGCCTATCTGCAGATGACATCAAAATCTACAACAGGGTAGATATTCCAGAAAAAGTGCAGAAAATGAAGAGGGACCTGGAGAAGCTTGAAAGATGGTCGGATGTGTGGCAACTGAGGTTCAGTGCAAAAAAGTGCAAGATAATGCACCTGGGTAGGGGGAACCCTAGGGAGAGCTACAGGATGGGGAGAGGTGCTGTCACCAAAGAGGAAAGAGACCTAGGGAGTTATCATATTTAATGCCTTTAAGGTACCAAAGCAATGTACAAAGGCTGCAAGGAGGGCTAGTGGCATGCTGGGGTGCATAGGCAGGAGGTATTACTAGTAGGAGGTGGGGTGATGCCATTATATAAAACACTGGTAAGGCCTCACCTGGAGAACTGCATGCAGTACTGGAGACCACATATGTGTAAGGACATTAACAAGGTGGAGGCTATCCAGAGAAGGGTGACAAAGATGGTGCATGGCTTGCATCACAAAACATACGAGGAAAGACTAAGAGACCTCAATATGTACTCACTGGAGGAAAGGAGGGTATACCATGAGTACATCAACAGAATATGGGCACCAGGTAAAAACGGAGATTCATATTGGGCACTTTACTCTTGGGCTACCCTGCAAGGGTAGCAACTGTACACAAACGTGAGGGTAGTGGACGGTGTCAGGAAGGGGGGGGATAGTGAGGGAAGGGGAGGGACAATGAAGGGGTTTTGAGGGACGGGTGTGCCTGCTGCCACCGAGCTAGCCTTGTGGTGTGGTGGTGCGGGTGGATAACTCTGGTGCAGCAGGTATAGGGTTCTGGACCGAGTGTGCAGAAACTCTGCCACTGCCTGCGGCACTTAATTTTTGTGCGATATGGAATTTTGCCCCCTGCCGACATGCTTTCCCCTTGAGTTGATAATCTATATTCAGAGGGGTGTGGGAGGCACCCCCCCCAAACACTTTTTACCCTTTCTTGTGATATTTAAGTTTTTTTGTTTCCTGAATTTGTATATGATGCATATAATACCTTACAATAAAGAAAATAAAAACTAAAATTTGCGTTTATGATATGTTTCTTTGAATTTAAAGCAGTAGTACAATGTGAAAAAAACTTGCACTTTTTTGACGGTTTATTCCCTGTGCTCTGCTAAGCATGTACCTGGTATTCTTTCCCGCCAGCATTGTACTATCACCCTGTAATTTGTTCAGTTATCCTATGTTTTTGTTTACATTTCTGCTACCTGCTGCATTGACAGCAGTAGTGCTAGACAGCAGCCGCCATATTTTCTGTGACGCTACAACTGTCGTAACGGATCACTTTCTGGTTAAGCAGTACTGCTGCTTTAAAATGTACAATAATTAAAAGTACGTGCCTAACACAAGATAAATACCAACTAGTATGCATCTGAGTAAAAGACTCAAAGGGAAACTCCTATGAAATTAGAAAGACCCGCCTTATATATAATGGCTGCAGAGCTCCAGGTGGACATCTCACACACTCCGGGTGGCTTCCGACATGAAGGTTATGCTAACGAGAGCTGCCAACTCTGCCATTTGTTGGTAGCCCTCATTAGCATAACCATTGTGGTGGAAGCTATCCAGGGAGTGAGAAATGTCCACCAAGGGCTCTGTAGCCATTATAGATGGAGCAGGTCTTTCTAATTAAAACCACCTGACAGCAGGTAAATAAAATAATTTTTTTAATGCTAAAAACCCTAATCGGGCATTTCTACAGCAGCTGCTGCACTTAGGGGCAGTATAGACGTTTCCCTTTAAAAAACTCTCACCCAGATAAAAAAAAAACAGAGAGACTAATGTCTCAATCTGTCATTTTGTTATTTAAATAAGTTAGTTGTAATTTGCATAATTTTGCTTACTATTTATTCTGGTTATACAACATGGCAATATTTTATAGTGAAGTACAAGGAATACAGTTACAACTCTGAAACTCTAGAAACTGCCACACAATTTGAGCAATATTACCTGATGAAGTGAGCTTCTCCTGGTCTGTTGTTGACTTGGAAGCTGTCAAAGGACACGAGGTGAAGCAAAGGCTCTATCCTTTTCCTAGGTCAATAACTCCAGAAGATGCCCTACACGTCACAAGGTAATATTGCTATTGTAAAACTTTCTGGAAACCCACCTTTTGGTGCATTTTAAACAGTGTGAGTGGCTGCAGTGCATGCTTAGACCATTTGTTTACATTAGCAGACTCTTTCTGTGAAGTTGCCTTCTTGCGTAGCCAGTTAGTACACTAAGACATTCAGCCCAATGCTCTAGGTATACGATGAGGATTATTTCACATATTTGGTTGTTGAAAGCACTTTGCCTTTGGCCTTTTGTCTTAAATTTCAGAGTTGCGCAACCCCACCCCACCCCAACCCTGTCCCCCATAAATGCATTGCCTGCCCAATATTTCTAAAGAAGTGACTATGTCCTATTGGGTATTGCTTTCCAATTCAAAGAAATGGAAATGAAAGTCTGTGAACCATGCTTAGTTTAAATATATGCTGTAATTTTTATTTTTTTATCTTATAAATTTTCCCTCACCCGCAGTGTACTTTACAACTGCAGCACTAGTACCAGTGGAGAACTGATGTCTTTGGGCAGCTGAGAGCTCACAATGAGGTGGGGCCAAAGTATCTTTCTAAGGAAGTGCCCCGCTGCATTGTGTGGCCTAGGCTGCCCCAGACAACAGTTCCCCACCAGTGATAGCACTGCAAATGTAAACATAGCTTTGGGGGAAGGGAGCTTAAAGAACTGCTGACACCTCAAAACTTTGAAAAACATACTGTTCGGGTACAATTCAGCTTGCATTCTGTATATATTCTATCTCCTGTCTATTGTTTATTACTGAGAACATTTGCATGAATACGTGATCTTTATTTCTTAGAGTTCGTCTACCTCTACAGCTGACTCCCTACTCAACTCATAATCCTCTGTTGTGACATAACAAACTGTTGTCATGGGAGAAACTGTGATGTCAAATCAGTGCATTATGACCTTGGGTAGGGAGAAAGCTGCAGGAATAGATGAACTCTTCAGGAGCAAAGATCCTGTTGTCATGCAGCTGACCTCAGTAATAAACAAGCATTTGTCAATGCTTAATGTTGATTGCGTTGGTATGTTGAGCTCGCTCACTGGCCCTCTGTCACTCGCTCGTTCTGTTTCTCCCGGTGCTGCAGGCTGCTGTTTTGTACTGGGCTCCTGCCTGCGTTGGCACTTTTCTGTCCACAAAGAAATCCACAGCTGTCCTAACAGAGCTCCGTTGAGGTGGGTCATTCCCCCTCTGTGACTCGTTCATTCTGTTTCTCCTCGCGCTGCAGACTGGCCTTTTGTACTGGGCTCCTGCCTCTGTTGGTGGCTTTTTCTGCCCACAAAGAAATCTGCAGTAGTCCCGACACAGGTCCGTTGAGCTTGCTCACTCCCCCTCTGTCACTCGCTCATTCCATTTCTGCCGGCGCTGCAGGCTGGTCTTTTGTACTGGGCTTCTGCCTGCATCGCCACCTTTTTCTGCCCACAAAGAAATCTGCAGCAGTCATGACAGAGCTCTCTGGAGCTCGCTGACTCCCCCTCTCTCACTCGCTCATTCTGTTTCTGCTGGTGCTGCAGGTTGGCTTTTTGTATCGGGCTCCTGCCTGCGTTGCTGTTTTTTCTGCCCACAAAGAAATCCGCAGCAGTCATGATAGAGTTCCATTGAGGTCGCTCACTCCCCGTCTCACTCGCTCATTCTGTTTCTCCTGGTGCTGTAGGCTGCCCTTTTGTACTGGGCTCCTGCCTCTGTTGGCACCTTTTTCTGGCCACAAAGAAATCTGCAGCAGTCCCAAAAGAGCTCCATTGAGCTCGCTCACTCCCCCTCTCTCACTCGCTCGTTCCATTTCTGCCGACGCTGCAGGCTGCCCTTTTGTACTGGGCTCCTGCTTGCATTGCCGCCTTCTTCTGCCCACAAAGAATTCTGCAGCAGTCACGATAGAGCTCCGCTGAGCTCGCTCACTCCCCCTCTCCTTACTCACTTGTTCTGTTTCTCCCGCTGCTGCAGGTTGCCCTTTTGTACTGGGCCCCTGTGTGCATTGCTGCCTTTTTCTGCCCACAAAGAAATCCGCAGCAGTCTCAACAGAGCTCTGTTGAGCCCACTCACTCCCCTTCCCTCAATCGCTCATTCTGTGTCTCCCACTGCTGCAGGCTGCCCTTCTATACTGGGCTTCTGGCTGCATTGGCACCTTTTTTTGCCCACAAAGAAATGCGCAGCTGTCCCAACAGAGCTCCGTTAAGGTCACTCACTCTGCCTGCCTCACTCACTCATTCTGTTTCTCCTGCTGCTGCAGGCTGTCATTTTGTAGTCGACTCCTGCCTCTGTTGGCGCCTTTTTCTGCCCACAAAGAAACCTTCAGCAGTCACAACAGAGCTCCGTTGAGCTTGCTCATTCACTCCCCCTCTCTCATTCATTCGTTCTGTTTCTCCCGCCACTGCAGGCTGCCCTTTTGTACTGGACCCGTGTGCACTGCTGCCTTTTTCTGTCCATAAAGAAATCCGCAGCAGTCCAAACAGAGTTCCGGTGAGCTCACTCACTCCCCCTCCCTCATTCTGTGTCTCCCGCTGCTGCAGGCTGCCCTTTTGTACTGGGCTCCTGCCTCCGTTGGTGCCTTTTTCTGCCCACAAAGAAATCTGCAGCAGTCCCGACAGAGCTCCGTTGAGCTAGCTCATTCCCCGCTCTCACTTGCTCGTCCCATTTCTGCCGCAGCACCAGACTGCCCTTTTGTACTGGGCTCCTGCCTGCATTGTTGTCTTTTTCTGCCCACAAAGAAATGTGCAACAGTCACGATACAGTTCGGTTGAGCTTGCTCACCTCCCCTCTCTCACTCGCTCGTTCTGTTTCTCCCACTGCTGCAGGCTGCCCTTTTGTACTGGGCCCGTGTGTGCACTGCTGCCTTTTTCTGCCCACAAAGAAATCTGCAGCAGTTCCGACACAGCTCCGTTGAGGTCGCTCACTCCTCCTCTCTCACTCGCTCATTCTGTTTCTGCTGGTGCTGCAGGCTGGCCTTCTGTACTGGGCTCCTGCCTGTGTTGCCACCTTTTCCTGCCCACAAACAAATCCACAGCAGTCACGATAGAGCTCCATTGAGCTCGCTCACTCCCCCTCTCTCACTCGCTCGTTGTGTTTCTCCCAGCGCTGCAGGCTGCCCTTTTGTACTGGGCTCCTGCCTGCATTGGCACCTTTTTCTGCCCACAAAGAAATCTGCAGCTGTGCTGACAGAGCTCCGTTGAGGTCGCTCACTCCCCCTGTCTTACGTGCTCATTCTGTTACTCCTGGTGCTGCAGGCTGATCTTTTGTACTGGGCTCCTGCCTCTGTTGGCACCTTTTTATGCCCACAAAGGAATCTGCAGTAGTCCTGACAGAGCTCCGTTGACCTCACTCACTCCCCTTCTCTCACTCGCTCATTCCATTTCTGCTGGCGCTGCAGGCTGCCCTTTTGTACGGGGCTCCTGCATGTGTTGCTGCCCTTTTCTGCCCGCAGAGAAATCTGCAGCTGTCACGATAAAGCTCAATTGAGCTTGCTCACTCCCCCCTCTCTATTGCTTGTTCTGTTTCTTCTGCCGCTGCAGGCTGCCCTTTTGTACTGGGCCCCTATGTGCATTGCTGCCTTTTTCTGCCCACAAAGAAATCTGCAGCAGTCCCAACAGAGCTCCGTTGAGCTCACTCACTCCCCCTCCCTCACTGGCTTGTTCTGTGTCTTCCAGCACTGCAGGCTGCCCTTTTGTACTGGGCTCCTGCCTGCGTTGGCACCTCTTCCTGCCCACAAAGAAATCTGCAGCAGTCCCGACAGAGCTCAGTTGAGCTCAGTCACTCCTCCCCCTCTCTTACTCACTTGATCCTAATCTGTCCCAAACACTGATTTCCGTCAGTGACTGCGGTATTCTGCGCCGGGAGTGTGAAAACACATTTTGGCCAGGATGTGAAAATGACAGCTGTACTGTTCATAAGGAGGTGTGGAAAAATGCCAGTGTTGAAAATGTGGCATGGAAATGTTACTAATTTGTGAAGTTACAAGGGTGCGTGGAAAATGCACAACGCATGGTCATAACACTTTCATTTTATGGACTTTCATCACAAAATTTTCAACATAGGCATTTTAGGACCTCTGCTCATAAACAGTGTCAGTGTGATTTTTGTAATGTGTCCCGAACACTGATTTCCCACAGCAACTGTGCAATTGTGTGCCACAAGAGCAAAAACACATTTCAGCCAGGATGTGAAAAATGACAGCTGCACTGTTCATAAGAAGGTGTGGAAAAATGGCAATGTTGAAAATCTGGTGTGAAAATTTTTCAAATTTGCGAATTCACGAGCATCAATAACACAACATGCGCTAGTAAAACAGTCATTTTTTATTTTTCCATCAAATTTGCAACATAGGCTTTTTGAGAGCCCACCTCATGAACACTGGCACTGTTGTTTCATTAATCGGTCCTGAAAGGTGATTCAGCGCAGTGAACGTGAAATCACCTTTCTGGGCCGATTATCACCATGACAGTGGCAGAATTTATGAGGGGGGCCCCAAAAACCCCATGTTGAAAATTTGGTGCCAAAATTCCAAAAAATGACTGAGATATGCATCAAAGTTGAAAAAACCCTATTTATTCCATTATACAGCTTACCGGCATTTCCTCCATTTACGGTCAGCTTTGAAGAGTGCAGACGTGTTCCCGGTCCACTGAAGATTGTCGCCAGATTCCGGAGGTAAGTATGGGGTAAGGGGGGGAGGGGTGCACAGTGGGTGGCGCTGGTTGCAGGAAGAGGGCAGGGAGACTGCGAGGGACTGTTTCTTTTTAAGGTCAAAAGAAAAAAGACATTGCAGGACCGTTTTTGTTTTCAGGGCATGTGGCATGCTGGGGTGGGCCCCAATGTGTCAACGGACTCTTTTTGTGGGAAGGGGTCCAGCTGTGGCCGATGGGGATTGGGCACCCAGCTGCACTTACAACAAAAGTGGGGGTGACATTATGCCGACAGGATTGGGCACCCGTGCCACATACTGGTATGGGGGTCTCATGAGCTGAGGGGATTGGGCACCCCTCAGCACACAAGAACTTGCTGGGGGGGAAGATGCCGACGGGGATTGGGCACCCCCGTTGGCAAAAAAACAGGGGAGAGGACATCATGCTGAGGGGGATTGGGCACCCCCTCAGCAAACAGGTGGGGAATGCAAGGGAGCCCTGCAATGAGAGGTCGCTCCCTCATTACAGCGGATCACACTGCAATGATGAGGTGGCCCCTGATTGCAGCAGCTAAAACCTCTCAAGGTTGTGGCACGCTGGCTGAACCAGTGTCAGCAGCAGCATGCCATGCCATTAGGAAAAGTGGGCCAAGCCTTTAAAGGCTGTGGGGGCATTGGCCACAACAGTGCCGCGCCTCCACAACCTGCTTCTGGCAACCTGTCGCAATATGTTTCTTGCACATGCATGCAATCAACATAATAATGAGGAGGAAAAATACAGAATGAATGTGAAATACAAATCTGAACTGTGTCTAAATACTGTTTTTTTAAGTTCTACTGAAGGCGTCAGCTGCTTTTTAAAAGGTAACAAATAAAAAAACAAAATTCCAGTATTTTTTTATGGTTCCCAGGCTCTCCTTTTCCATTTCTTTGAGTTGAAAAGCAGTGGCCAAAAGGAGATAGCCAAATTTAAAGTAAGCAATAACCCACGACAGACCATGGGTGAATTACATACAAAGAAGCTAGCAGAAGATCGCATTTGGTCTGTCAAGCCTGCTCATATTGCAGGGTCCACAGCTTAAGCTAATGTCCCTGCCCTCCCTCCCCACTCCTCCCCTTCCCCCATACCCATGATCCTTACCTTTCCCCTATGCCTATCCCAGCCTCTCTTAAAGCTGCCCACTGTCTTCAACGAGATGACCTCTTCCAGCAGCGCATTCCAAGTGTCCACCACCCTCTCTGGGAAGAAGTGCTTCCTGACCGCCCTCCTAAACCTCCCATCCTCCAGCTTAAGACTGTGCCCCCTCGTGCTGTGGTTGCCACTCAGATTAAAGAAACTCTCCTTATCAACCTTATTTAGCCCTTTCAAGTACTTGAAGGTCCCAGTCATGTCCCCCCTCTCTCTCTCCTGTCTTCCAGAGCGTTCATGTTCAGTGCCCTTAACCTCTCCTTGTATGTCTTGCCCTATTGACCGACTATCATCTTTGTAGCCCTCCTCTGGACCTTCTCCAGCAGGTTAATGTACTTTTTGAGGTGCGGGCACCAGTACTAAACTCCATACTCTAAATGCGGCCTTACCAGTGACCTGTACAAGGACAGTACAACCCCCTCTCTCCTACTACTGATTCCCCTAGTTAGGCATCCCAGCATCTTGTTTGCCTTTGATGCTGCTTTCTTGCACTGTGTGGAGTGCTTCAGGTCACTAGTGATCATCACTCCCAGGTCCTTCTCCTCCTCGCATGCAGATACTCAGACTCCACCCAGGTAGTTCTCTGTCCTGGGATTCTTGGCTCCAAGATGCATAACTTTGCATTTATTGACATTAAAGCCAAGCTGCCAGATCCTGGACCACCTCCCCAGTTTTTCCAGATCTTCCTGGAGGTCCGGTATCCCTTCAGCTGTGTTCACTCTCCCACAGAGCTTGGTGTCTTCTGCAAATAGGCACATTTTGCCCTTAATGCTATCCCCAATGTCACTGATGAAGACACTGAACAACACCAGCCCCAGCACCGAGCCCTGTGGGACACCACTGCTTACCTCTCTAGTGCCATATATCTCTCCCCCCACAACCACCTTCTGGGTTCTGTCCCTCAGCCAGTTTTCCACCCATCTAGCCATCTTTTCCCCAGCTGCAAGATCCACCAACTTCCTGATCAACCTTTTGTGAGGCACAGAGTCAAAGACATTGCTGAAATCAAGACAGAGGATGTCTACCACTTGTCCCCTGTCTACTGTCTTAGTGACACAGTCAAAGAAGTCAATCAGATTCTCCCCCCATGAACCCATGCTGCCTCTCATCCTGGAGACCATGCTCCTCTAGATAGTCCACCAACCCTTCCTTTAGTATGGTCTTCATGAGCTTGCCCATAATGGAGAATTGAGGCATTAATGCATGCCCTGGGAGCACTGTGAGGCATGAGGGCAAAGCCCAAGTGCTCTCCAGCCACCCGTGAGCTGCAATTAATTTCCTTCCTTTCATGATGGTGGAATAGTAAAACAACAGTTTAGAGATATCAAACCCTGCATCACCAACCACCTAGCAAGTGAAAGCCTTCATTTAGCACCATTACAGGTTAACATCCTAGCACAGGTAAGAGATCTCTTACCAGGTTCCTGTGGAGCCCTGGATAATGGGGTCTCAGGAGACTTTATTTATTTTATTTTAGTCTTTGGTAACCGGGTAAGGCCCACTAGGCACAAGTGCCTGTTTTCAGGGGCAACCTGGGAGCACTGTGCAGTTAAGTGGCTTGCTCAGAGTCACACGGTATGCAAGTGGAGGTTGTGAGAATCAAACTCAGGTCTGGTCTGCTGGATGTATCAAGGTTGTTCACACCTCGTTCCTCTAACCTCTAGGCTATATTGCCAGCCCAGTTGTACTTGTAAAACCAAAACAGCAATGGGGTCACAAAGGATCTGCAGCTCTTTCTGAACTAACAATGACAAACAGTGTAGGATAAACAAAAAATAATACTTATCTGATACATTTGGTCAGTGTCCTCCTTCACCCAGTCAGCATCCTGTCAGACCTGTGGACATATAAGGGAAAATGGGTCAATATGAAGAATAAAAAATACTGATCAGCTGGGTCAGTTGGGAAGGACTTATAATGGTTAAAAAAAGTGGGTTGTGTGTTGGGGGAGGGGAATACAGACTGGTACCTCACCATCAACCTGGGTTTTAGAATGGACTCTGTCACTCAAGGGCCATCATGAAGGAGAGTCAGTGCCCCTAGAACTGATTTTCTCTTGGGGGTGGGGGGGGGGCATTGTACTCCAGCAATCGACTGACCCAGGACAGGATGAATACACCAGCTGTTATCCTTCTTGCACCATTGACAGGGCTCTGGACTGTCAAACTGGTAAAGCATCTTGGGATGGGCTGCCATGGCTAAAGAGAGGAATGACCCTTCCCCCCCCACAGAGGGAGTGGCTGTACTGAAGGTCCAAATTTAGTCCATGGGATGGTGGGTGATGTAGCTAAGTGGCTGGTGGCAGTATGGCACTTCTCCATGGCACAGGGCCTGCTCTGACTGTGGCTTCATGCTGGCAGCTGCTATTTTTCCCAATTTTCATGTCGGCTCACCTCATGTGACAGTGCATAGTCTTGTCAGACCTCACCATGTGCGCAGATCCATGTATTTTTGAACTCTATTAGTCCACCACCAGAAAAAATGAGAAAAGCCAGCTTCCCCACCACTTTCACCAACATGGGCATTCTATTCACTACACCCAAGCGAAAAACAGCAGACTCTTCCGTTGTACCAACATGAGTAGTTCAACATCCTACCAGCATGGTCAGCCTCCCTCTCCTCTAAATAAAACTAACAGCCAGTTTCCCTTAACCCCACAGTCTCCCTCCCAACAATGTCTCCCTTTCACCAGCACAGCCAGCTACCCCAACCACATGGCCAGCCCCCTTCTCACCCACATTACACTCCCCCTTTCCCATACATGTACTTGCCCAGGTCACTACACACGGTCACTTCCATGGATAACATCCAACCTCACATCTGGCTAGCCTCCCCTTCAAATACGGACTGCACCCCACAACACCACCGGGACCACCTTACTGACCACATATCCAGAGTCCACACCCTTCCATTAGCACAGCGCTCCTTACTGGCACACTGCACAAGATCAACACCATTCAACCAGCTCCCCTCCAAGCATAGACCAAACCTCTACCACCAGCACAATAATCTAGCAGCTCCACCCAAAATCAGTCACATGTATCCCTGTCCAAATCAGCTGTACCACCAAACATAGTGAATCACCTTGCTGTACATTACCCCGCCCCCCCCAACCACCACCACCACCACCACCAACAGCATAACACTGGTAGTACCTCTAATATCTCCTAGAACTTTTTGTCTCACATTCTGGAACACTTGCCTGTGCAACTGGATGTAGTAGGCAGGCAGTAATCGCCCCCAAAGTTCCTTGCCCATTAGATCCTGCCCAATACGCAGGCAGAAAATGCTGAAAGACACAAGATAAAAAATGCGTTGCACTATGACTGGCAGCAAACACAGAAGTACAGCCTCAGCAAGCCAACACCCAACACAAATATAAGCAAACTGGCCAGATGAATTTCACACACACACACACACACCCACACTTCACAACACAATACAATATAATATATATTATATAGAGAGCCCTGGCAAAGAAAACTGCTGTAGGCTTTCCTTTTTAAGTATTTGTTTTCAGCTTTATGTCCAGGGCCACAAAATATCCCCTGCAAGAGTTGTTTCCACTTTGTACGCAGCATCACAAGTCTTACCCCAGTCCCCCCCTATGCCACAACACAACCAGCAAACAAACGGTATGCTTCCCATTTTTTTAAAGTTCAAACTGGCACAGGTTTTAAAAGGAAAACTTTAGTAAATGAAAATGATCTACCTTTATTGTGTGTCGGCAGTAGGGTTACCACCTTTTCAGAAGCCCAAAGTGGGACATTTCTTACTGAAACATGATTTTTCGCAGGACAATCTGTGACCTCGGCAAGTGCAACAGACTTGTTCTCTAATAATCAAAATCAAGACTAAGTATTGTGGTTTTTTTAGTTGTTTCTATTGTTTCTTATTCTTTTCAGATATTTTAGTTAAGGTATTATTGTTTTCTGCAACATTTTAAGGAAAATTAGAAAATACTTTTTCTACTGAATGGTCAGGACATGTAGTATTTTTTTCATGTGTTTTTGCAGGTCACAGCTGCCCAAATCAGGACTGTCCTGTGAAAATCAGGACAGGTGGTAACCCTAGCCGGCAGTGTTGTAGACAGGTATGGCAAAGCACAGTTGCAGTAGGCCTGGCATACTTTTTTTTAAAGGAGAAGTCTCTTGTACACTCTAGGAGTTTGTTTTCCTCACCTGATCAGCTGTGATAGTTCCTGGAGGTCTCGCTTGTTATATACTGCATTTTTTTTTTTAATCGGTTGATTGGTAAAGTTTTTAACAATAAAATAAATAAATATGCAGTCTGCCATCCATTTGAGCTTGAAGAAGTCCTTTTCATAGTGTCATCACTGCAACAGTCCTCTATAGTGTCACACTGAATAATGTCCCACATTGCGTGACTATTGCTAACATTTGGTTCCACTTGTCAGTAAATGGGGGACAGAAATAAGTGACGCACATTCATTGCAGTGCATAGTGCAATGTGTCAGTGCTGCTCTAAACTAACAGTTGTCAATGACAGCATATGCTTAACACAGAGAATGTTTAAATGAATAAATACTGTAAACAAATGATCTGTGTTGTGTTCAGTTTTCATCTCCTTCTGTATCACAAGCATGCACTTCCTTAAGTTTTTATTTAGAATGTCAGTGCATGGAATCCATTGTACCTCAATCGCAAGGTATTGCCACTTTCAGTATTGATTTTTTTTATTTATTTTTATTTATTTATGTCTAGGATTACAAAGTACCTTTGAGCCAAGGCTCTTTTACAAAGGTTCCATGTCAGGCTGGTTACAGGGTAATAGACACTCAGACATAAGACAGTTACAGGTACAAGGTTTCAGACAGTAACTTTGCTTGACATAATCAGACTGAGCAATGTGTAATACATGAAACAGATTGGAGGAAGAGGGCAAGCAGGGGAGAGGGTTGAGGAAGGCATAGGTGTAGTGGGGTAGGGTGAGGCAGCCGAGGGGCCTTGTCAGGACAGACACAGGGCAAGTGCATTAGAAGTTTCATTGGACAGGCAAGTGCAAGCGGAGAGGACAGAAACTGACACCTATAGGGTCAGAGACAGCGTAGGGATAACGATGTTATGGGGTGCAAGCACAGGTAGTGGAGCCAGTGATTGGGTTGCATACCTGTATTTTTACTCCCAAAAACATATCACAGACTCACAGATTTAATAATCTGTTTCCATACATCAGCACTGAGTGAATGAACTGATCACCTTTGAATTTAATTTTTATTGGTTAAACTTGAAAGGCATGTGAGCATTGTTGCCTGTTTGCACAAGCGTCCAGCGTCACCTTTGAATTTATTAGCAATTTGTTTTTTTCCAGCATTACTGAAGTACTAATTCTAACTCATTGTAATACTGCATACCTTCCAAGGGAGGTCTGAAGCATTACTAGATTATTTTAGCAATTTTTCAGGAGATTTTCTGGAGGAAATAGTTTATATAAATGTTGGGAGTTTGGAGACCGCTATGACCTCAGAAGTTCTGTGATGCATTTTGGAGCTTATACACACTTCTGTGTACGTTGAATTCAGTAAATGTAATTACTGTCCTGCAACACAGCGGTGTCCTTTGTGTTTGATGAACACTGATGAATGTTGAGCCAACTTCCTGTAACTGTCAGAGCCAGAAATAACCACATTAACATCCATGTGTAGTGGGCAGTGTGCAGAGTCCCCAGCATGGGATAGAGGATGGCTATGGGAGCCCTCAGCCTATGGCAAAGTTGGGGGGGGGGTCACAGTCGGTGGTTAAGTTAAAAAAAAAAAAAGCAGAGGTCCAAGGAAAGGTAGAGGGTTTCATATGAACACAAGCTGTCAATGGCCCTGCATTAAATTCCCTATTACATGAGGGAACAGCATGGTACTATCACCATAATTTGATGTACAGCCATACATCAAGGATTGCAGTCTGCCACACTGCTCCCTTCCTGCTTTTACTCACCTACATAATGCTTGGTGTCACTTCTGCTTGTTTTATTTCCACTCATTCTGGTCACTCCTTGTGTAACTCCTTGAGGTTCATTTTTTTGCGTTAAACCAGTGCGCTATGTCCCGTACGTCCTCCCATTTTCACCAGTCATTACCACATTCTTTTGAGTTCTGTGTTTCACTGGCTACTGAAACAGAAGTCCAACGCAATGCTTCCTTACCAGTCTTGGAGTTCTCGGAAGTCTAACACTGCAAAGCTTCCTGGCCAGTCTTTCTTTCTTTCACGTTCTGTGAGAAACAAGTGTAACCCCTAGGTGGCGCTATCCCAAGGGATACTACCCCTGCCTGCATGACTACGCACAGGCTGAGGGGCCTGAGCTCAGTAAATGGGTGCCTGCACTGGAAGGGTTGGTTTAAGGGTAGCGTAGCTGCTCTGGGTATAGCCCTCTGGGACACTGATACCCTCCTCTAATGGCTTGCACTGGTCAGCAGATAAACAGTCACCATTAATGTCAAAATACAACATTGAACCCACTCTTGGCACACTGACCACAAGGGCTGGTTCAGCTGCACTGGACCTAGATACCCCCTGTAAAACAGGACCTGCAATAGAACAGTGCAATGGCAATACAGTATCCCCTCCACAAAGGTACATGCTAGCCAAGTTAAATACAGAAAGAACAGAATCTGGTTTATTAAGGGACGTGAGCAAAGGTGAGGCAGCAATCTGGCTTTGATTTCCTATCTGATTCAGTCAGGTTAAACATGCAGGCACTAAGAGTACCTCTAGCACAGTCACACACACCCTGGGTACCCATTTGTTACTCAGGCTAGAAGCATTGCCCGTGGTAAGCCAGCATTGCAGCTGTTGTTGGGGCCCTTAGAAAAGAAACAAGCAACATGCACTTTAACTCACAATTTGTATTCCGGAGCCGGATGGCTCAGTTCATAATGATCAACCAAAACAAATCAGATGACACACAATACATACTAACATACAAATCTGCCAGCAGAACAGACCGACTGGTGTTTTAATGTCTGCCTGAGTGTGCAGCAAGCACTCTAGAGTGCTACTACCCCAGCCTCCTCCCCCACTGTCCCTATCATACCTGTCATAGCCCCTGCCTCCCAGACCCTTCCTCTTGCTTTGTCCCACTCCTTCTTAAAGCTTCCGACTGTCATACATGTTACCACCCAGCTGGTAGCGCATTCCAGTTAGACACCACCATCTCAGTGAAGTAGTGCCTCCTCATCTCCCTCTTAAATCGTCCCACCTCCAACCTTAGTTCATGCTCCCTCATCTCCCTACCTTTCCTCAGTTTAAACACCCCCTGGTGCTATGTTTATTTACACCCCCAAGTATTTGAATGTTTCAATCATATCCTCCCATCCCTCCTCTCCTCTAGTGTGTACATATTCAGCTCCTGCAGCCTGACTTCATAGTCCTTTCCATCCATCCCCTTTAACATTTTTGTTGCCCTCCTTTGTACCCCCTCCAGTAATGTTATATCTCTCTTCAGATATGGCCTCCAGTATTGCACACAGTACTCCAAATGCAGTCTGACCAAGGATCTGTAGAGAGACAGGATCACATTCCTTTGCCTGGATGAGAAACCCCTTTCAATACAACCCAGCATCCTGTTTGCCTTAGCCGCTGCTTTCCAGCATTGGACAGAGTTGTTCATGCTCACTGTTACCAACACCCCAAGGTCCTTCTCTTCCTCAGTGATCCCTAGCCTCACCCCTCAAACCAGTAGTCCCTCATATTGTTTTTTACCCAAAGTGCATCACCTTACACGTCTTCACATTGAATCCTAGCTGCCACTTCTCCAACCATGTCTCTAGTTTGGTGAGGTCCCTGTGCAACCGTTTCTAACCATCCTCTTCATTCACCACCGCCCCATTTTGGTATCATCTATGAACAGACCAACTCTGCTCCCAGCTCCGTGTGGCTATATCAGAGATAAAGAGCCCAAATAGCACCAGGTCCAGCACTGAACCCTGCAGCACTCGGCTTGTCACTGGTCTGGATGTCGAGAACCCCCCCCCCACAACCACCCTCTGCACCCTTCCCTGTAACCAGTTCTCTATCCAGTTTGTCAGCTTTTTCTCCACCCCCACTGTATCAAAGGCCTTGCTTGAAGTACAAGTACAGGACATTTACCGCATGACCCCATCTAGCTCCCTTGTTTCTAGCACCCCCGAGGGTCATGAGGGCAGAAGGAAAAAGCCCTTCCCCACAGCAGTCCCACAGATCACGCCCCCAAGGGTCGTGAGGGCAGAAGGAAAAATCCCTCCCCCACAGCAGTCCCACAGATCACGTCCCCGAGGGTCGTGAGGGCAGAAGGAAAAAGCCCTTCCCCACAGCAGTCCCACAGATTGCGCCCCAGAGGGTCGTGAGGGCAGAAGGAAAAAGCCCTCCCCCACAGCAGTCCCACAGGTAGGCAGTTGACCGGATTCGGCTCTTCTCCACGCTCAGCTGAGGAGGACAAAAGACATTTGGCGCCTTCTTTTTCAAACCAGACTGTGCGCCTTAAAGCTCATACCTGCTGCTTTTTTGCAATTTATGTCGCCTACCAAAGTAGATAAAATTAATGTCCCGACGCTAGCCAGTTACCAATGCTTGAAATGTGTGTGTTTATATATATATATATATCTATATATATATAGATATATATATATAGTGATTCTTGAAGTGAGTGTAAACTAAGCCTGGCAGAGCAAGCTTTAGAGTTAGTGTAATTGGAGTATTTTTTACCATTTCTTGAACCACTGCAGCTTTTAATCCCAGTAGTGTTGCTTACTTATAATTTTATCTAACTTCTGGTTACAAGCAATTCGAATTGAAAGCTAGCGTAATGGAGTATTTAACTTATTCCAGACCCACTGCAGCTTTTAAATTCCAGCCCTGCTGTCTACTTAAATTTTATCTAATTTCTGGCTATACTCCATGCTTTACAGTTCATGTAAGCCTGAGTGCTGTAACAATTCAAATTCCAAACAGTGCTTGGGAACTAATTTCCTCTGCCCTGCTGACTCTGTGCTTAGACAAAATTTCCTCTGCCCTGCTGACTCTGTGCTTAGACATTTGATCTTTTGTATCCCCTTCCCATTGTGTTGCAGCCCCTCCCCAAACCTACCTGCTATTAATTTCTCCCTCTTTTCTACACCACCTCCACAGATCGCGTCCCTGAGGGTCATGAGGGCAGAAGGAAAAAACCCTCCCCCACAGCAGTCCCACAGGTAGGCAGTTGACCAGATTCGGCTCTTCTCCGCGCTTGGCTGTGGCGGTCCCCACCGACGCTGTGCGTCAGCTCCCCACCACCCCCATCACCACCCTTGGTCGACATTAATATACAGTATATAGTAGCAGACACGTGACGTTCAGAACCAATCAGCTGTGTTTGCCATTAGCAAGCTATTCTGCTTTGCCACTAGTGGCCACTACTGCATTTAACACAGTTTCCACTGCTTGCCTCTCTAAACCACCATGTTCCAGTCCCTTCCACTGTGCCTCCTTCTTTTAATTTCATTCTCCTCTCCCCCACATATCCCACACTCTGCTCCCCACTCTGGCGACCCCCTCGCCACACACCCTCCCATCCTCCACTTTTTCTCTACCCCTGCCTGGCCCACCCCTATACTCCCACTTCCACTCCATACACCCTTCATTGCTCTACTCGAACCTACTAAATCTAGAGCCTCTTCTCCAATACTTAAACCTCTGTGCCCCACCTTCCAGGAGTAGATCCGGTAAATGCAAGCAATCCCCTTCCTCACCATACCACTTCTACTTCTACTCCTGGCTGGTGACATACATCCAAACCCCAGGCCTTTAGCACCCAGACCAACCTCGCCGGGTTCCACACCCCCATCTACCCTGTCCCCTGACTCCCTCTCCAAGGGCCTCTGTATATTTCATCTCAACGCCAGGAGCCTCCTTCCCAAACTTGATGCCCTCACCGTCTGGGCCACCCAATACCAGCCAGACATACTTTGCATCACGGAACCCTGGCTATCTGCCTGAATCTCCAACCCCACTCTCAACATCCCTAACTATATCCTGTTCCGCCAGGACCACGGGAAGCGTGGTGGGGGGGAAGCATTTTATGTCAGGCACTCCATCACATGCTCCATAATATTCAAAGGATCCTGTCCTTCCTCCCATGAATCCGTGGTTGCTCATCTATCCTTTCCATCATCCTACATTGGAGTTCTGTACGCCCCACCAAAATCCTCGCCTGACTCCCTTCTCAAGGCCATCTCAGCAATTTCCTCAAGTACCTCTAATGGTGAACTCACTCTACTAGGCAACTTCAATCTTGACTGGTTCTCCTCCTCTGCCAAACCCACTGCCCTAAGGATTGAGGCCCTAAATCTCTCCCAGTTAATCCAGGAACCCACTTGTCTAAACCACCAGTCCCAAAGCCATAACCTCCTGGACTGGATTCTATCTACCCATCCACACAAGATCACCTCCTCAGGCATCCTCTCTGACGCCCTTAGCTACCACTGTATAACTTATTGCACCCACAAAATCCACTCCCCACACTCCCCTCCCAAATTTATCTGGTCTCGCCCCCTACACTGCCTAAACAAGGCGGCCCTACAGCATGACCTAACAATAGAAGACTGGTCTCCAGTCTTTTCCATGACAGACATGGACCTCACCCTATCCCACTTCTGCGACATTCTTCACAGTACTTGGGACACGCACGCTCCCCTCAGGAAAGCTAGAGTTAAATGGTACCATCACCCCTGGATCATATCTGACTTTGTTGCCCTGGGCCGCTACAGGGACAAGGCATGGAGGCTATATAAAGCCTCCCTTGCCACCCATGACCTCCAAGCTTACAAACACCTTAGAAACAAATGTACAAAAGCCATTTGGCAATCCAAGTCCTCCTACTTCAAAGCACAACTTACACAGAACCAAAATTCCCCTTCATCCTTCTGGAAGGTGATCAACTCCCTCACCAACCCACCCTCAAAGCAGACCTGTCCTGTCCTAAACATCAATGGCAAACCTGTCTCAGATCCTGCCTCAGTAGCAGAACTGTTCAACTCGTTTTTTGTATCATGTGTCCTGCCAGACTCCACCCCTCCACTACCCAAATATTCTGAATTCTCCCCCACCTCCTCTGGCTTCCACTTTTCTCCTTTCACTTCCCTTGAAGTCTACAATGCTCTCACCTGCCTAAACCAGTCCAAATCCAGCCCTGATGGCATGCACCCCAGATTGCTCCGCATCTCGGCCCCAGCCATAGCTGCACCCTTAACACACTTGCTCAACCTCTCGCTCACCACAGCCACAGTTTCTTCTGCCTGGAAACCGGCCAAGATCTACCCTCTGCACAAAGGTGGTGACCCCTCCCTGCCAGGTAACTACAGGCTCATCTCACTTCTCCCTTCCCTCGCAAAAATCCAAGAATCCCTTATGCTCTAAAAACTGTCTACTTTTCTCTCCTCCAACAGCTCCCTCTCACCCTTTCAGTCATGATTTAGAAAACACCACTCCACTATCACTACCCTTCTGTGAGTTACCAACTCTATCCTCACTGCCATGGACAATAGCTAAACCACCACCGCCATTTTTATTGACTTGGCAACAGCCTTCGACTCTGTCTTCCACCCCCTGCTGCTCCGCAAACTTAGCTCTTTTGGCCTCACCCAACCTGCCATCAACTGGTTCTACTCTTAGCTCCAGAACAGACAGCAGTCCGTACAAATTGGAGGCACCTTCTCCCCCCCCACCCATCCTCTCAGGAGTTCCCCAAGGCTCCATCCTTGGCCCCATCCTCTTCTCCCTTTTCATAATGACCTCCCCCTCACTTGTCTCTTCTCAAATTTGCACCTGTACGACGACAACACTATCATTTATGCCTCGGGCCCCTCCCACGACAGTGTCCTCTCAATTCTTCAAAATGACTTCAACAGAGTCCAATCCTGGTTCCTGAAAAACCAGCTTAAACTCAATGCCAAAAAAACTGTAACCATGGTCTTCAGCTCTAGACAAAAGCTTGCCTCCCTACCTGCCCCCCCCGCGATCCCCAACCTGGACAACTCCCCCTTGAGTTGGTCCCTGCCTTCAAGTACCTGGGAGTCTGACTGGACAGCCACCTCAACTTCTCCACCCATGTCGAGGCCATGTGTGCCAAACTCCGGCCGAAACTCGCCATTCTCTATCGCCACAAAGCCAGTCTTCCCCTTTCCACCCTAGTGAACTCGTGCAGAAAACAATCCTGCCTGTGCTGGACTATGCAGACATCATCTACAGAACAGCCCCAACCTCATCCCTTTCCAAACTTGACATACTACTCAACTCTTTCTGTCATTTTGCCACTGCCTCCCCTCCACTTACTCATCACTGTCTCCTCTACACCACCCTTTCCCTGGCCCTGCTCTCACACAGGAGAACCATCCACAGCGCTTCCCTCATAGCTAAATATTGGCTAGGCTCCCTACCCTCCTACCTCACTTTCTGCCTTTCATCGGCCAATTCCCTAGACTACTCCCTCCGTCACAGGGACATATGCACTTTCTACCCTTCACGGCCCCTACAACGCTACCGCAAAGCTGCCTTTCATACACCCTCCTATGGAACAATCTTCCACCCACCTTTACCAGGCCTCCTCCTTTTCAGCCATTAAACAACTCCTTAGGCTCCTCCCCCCACCTCCCTACCATAGATGCTCCATTGGGCCCACCCCTACTTGGGCCGAACTCTCGGAGGCTGCTGTGGCAATTACTGTTCAGCAGGTCTCAAAGTGAATTCATGCCTCTCTATCATATAATTCTAGGACTTGTTTTACCATACTGCAATTGTTTAAAGCCTATACTGTTTTTCTGATGATGTACTTATTGCCTGTATTCTGTAATTACTATTTGTACTTTTTTCTGATCAATCAATCGCTTTTATTTAACCAGGCATAAACACCATTGAGCAAGCTCATTTTCATAGGAGCCATCCTGCCTGGGTAAGCCTATCTATTTAGTTTGGGAACACATTTGGAGCTCGGATTGGCTAACGACTCCTCGAGATCTCCTACGATTGGCTACTGCCCCTATGGCTCTGCCTGCAATTGTCTCAAAAGACTCTCTGCTTCGGCAACTTTTCTCTTTGTTGAACTGGGCGCACATACTGCCCATATTCCTAAATACTTTTGTACCTCTTGTATAACTCAGTGTACACATGTACCCGGGGTTGCACCTGGAAACGAGCCTCGGCTCAGTGTGCCTGTCCTGGAAACCAAATTTTAAATAAAATAAATAAAATAAAATTGTTTCCCAGTCGTATTTCTCTATTAGGTTTGTTTGACAAGACCTCCCCAAGACAAACCCGTGTTGCTGACCATCCTGGAGGCCATTACCCTCGAGGAATGCCACCAGCCTCTCCTTCAGCATAATCTCCGTAAGCTTCCCCACTATGGAAGTGAGAGTGACCAGCCGATAGTTTCCTGGCTCTTCCCTAGGCCCATTCCTGTGTATGGGCACCACGTGGGCAACCCTTCAGTCTGGAGGCACACATCCCATTTCCAGGGAGGTGTTGAACAGATCTGCCAGAAGCTCTGCCAACACCTCCACCATCTCCCTCAGCACCCTGGGGTGGATGCCATCAGGACCTGGTGCCTTGTCCAACGTTAGTGCCCTCAGCCCCTTTAGCACTCTATTCCCTATGATCATTTTGTCTGTCACCTCCTCCCCCCTTCTTCAACCCCCCCCAGTCCATAGTGGTAATGGTCCATCCCTCTCCTTAGTGAAAGCAGAGCAGAAGTACTCATTCAGTATTTCTGCTTGATCCTCTCCCTCCCCCTCTTCCACCCATTCCCCTCCCCACTTTATCCTCATTATATGTTCTTTGCACTTCCTCTTTTCCATGACATATCTAAACAAGCATTTGTCAATGCCGAATGTTTGCTTGCTGGCATTGGCATTGGTAGTGTAGAAGTTACAGAGCTGCATAATAGGAATGGCAGTGAAGTATTGAACTGAAGCCAACCCCACCACCACCCTGCAGAGAGTGACAGGCATTGGGGTGTGCCTTTGGGTCGTCAGGCATAATGACCATGCCATTTCACCACACCCTACCCTGCAGACACTGACAAGTGTCACGGTGTGCCTTGGGGTCTTTGGCCCTTATGCACACCATTCCATCAGGAAATATGGTGAGATGGGTGCGGTATAGGAGAATGGGGGTGAAGTTTGGGCCTGAAGAGTCCGAGGCACACCTTGATGCCTCTCACTGGCTGCAGGGTGTGGGTGGGGGTGGAATGGTATGAGCATGACAGGCAAGAATCCCAAGTCACACCCCTGATGCCTGTCATTCTCTACAGGGTGGGGCGTTATGGTCGGAAACCCTAACGCCTCAGGCATTCGTTGGTATTTTCACTCCAAATTTTCAACATGGTTTTTTTGTGACCCCCACCTCATGAACAGTGGCAATATCAGTTTGTTAGCCGAAAACTGCTTTTGCACAGCGACTATGCCATTTGGCACCACAGGTGCAAAAACACATTCTGAACAGAATGTGAAAAATGACAGCGGTACTGTTCATTGGGAGGTGTAAAAAATGGCAATGTTGAAAATCTGCTGTGAAAATCTTAAAAAAACTGGTGAAGTCACGAGCGTGCGTAGAAACTGTGCAACGCACAACCGTAATGTAACTAGTTTGGGATTTTTTTACAGGATTGTTAACACAGGCATTTTGGGGACCTCCGATCATGAACAGTGTCAGTGTGATTTTCTTTATCTGTCCCGAACAATGATTTCCCACAGCGACCACGCATTTCTGTGCTGAAAGTGTGAAAACACATTTCGGCCATGTTGTGGAAAATGACAACTGTACTGTTCATAAGGAGGTGTGGAAAAATGCCACTGGTGAAAATCTGGACTGAAAATATTACAAATTCATGAACTTACGAGGGTGCGTGGAAACTGCGCAATGCTCACTCGTAACACAGTCATTTTATGGAGTTTTGTCACCAAATTTTCAACATAGCCATTTTAAGACCTCTGCTCATGACCAGTGTCACTGTGATTTTCTTAATTTGTCCCAAACATTGTTTTCGCACACCGTCTGTACCATTGTGCGCTACATGTGGGGAAACATGTTTTGGGTGAGATGTGAAAAATGACAGCTGTACTGCTCATAAGGAAGTGTGGTAAAATGGAAATGTTGAAAATCTGGAGTGAAAATATTGAAATTCCGCAAATTTACGAGCATGCGCAGGAACTGCGCATACACGCTCATAAAACAGTCATTTTTAGGAATTTTTTCACCAAATTTTCAACATAGCCATTTTAAGACCTCTGCTCATGAACAGTGTCACTGTGATTTTCTTAATGTGTCCCATACATTGAGTTTCACACACCGACTATGCCATTGTGCGCTACATGGTCGAGCATTTTGGGTGAGATGTGAAAATGACAGCTGTACTGCTCATAAGAAGGTGTGGTAAAATGGCAATGTTGAAAAATCTGGAGTGGAATATTGAAATGACCTAACTTACGAGCGCATGAGAACCTGCACGCACGCTCATAAAACAGTCACTTTTAGGAATATTTTCATCAAATTTTCCAACATAGCCATTTTAAGACCTCTGCTCATGAACAGCGCCACTGTGATTTTCTTACTGTGTCCCATACATTGATTTCACTATACCGACTGCGCCATTCACTTTCATGGGCGGAAACACGCTTTGTGTGAGATGTGAAAATGACAGCCGTACTGCTCATAAGGAGGTGTGGTAAATGAAAATGTTGAAAATCTGAGTGAAAATATTGAAATTTCACAAACTTACAGCGCATGAGGAACTACGCAATACGCCATCAGAAATAGTCATTTTTAGGAATTTTTCCACCAAATTTTCAAAATAGGCTTTTTGAAAGCCCACCTTATGAACACTGGCAGTGTTGTTTCGTTAACCATTCCGGAAAGGTGACTTCACGCAGTGGCTGCGAAATCACCCTTCAGGCCCGAGTAACGCCATGACAGTGACAGCTTTCAAGAGAAGGGGTTCTAAAAACCCCATGTTGAAAATTTGGTGCAAAAATTCCAAAAAATGCCTGAGATATGCAATAAAGTTGAAAAAACCCTGTCTGTCGCATTATACAGCTTACGGCATTTCCTCATTTCGCGTCAGCTTTGAAGAGTGAAGACGGTTCCCGGTCCATCAAGACCGCCGACCGAGCTCCGAGGTAAGCATGGGGTGAGGGGGTGTGGGAGGCAGGGAGAAGGCTTTAGGGACAGTTTTTTGTATTACGAGGTTTTTATTTCCTAAGACAACGAGGGACATTTGCCATGCTTGGGTGGGCTCCCAGCGTGGCAGCTGGAAGATGTTGGTGGGGGCAGGAGCCAATGGGGATTGAGCACCCCGACCAATAACATCATTTTGCCACGCTGGGTGGGCTCCCAGCGTGGCACCCTGATGCTTGGGGCGTAGCCAACGGGGATTGGGCACCGCCAGACATAACATCATTTTGCCACGCTGGGTGGGCTCCCAGCGTGGCACCTGGATGCTTTGGGTGGGCGTGGAGCCGACGGGGATTAGTACCCCCGTTGGCCGTACAATTGTGGGGGAAGGGGAAGGCGCATGAGCATGCAGTGTGCGTGTGTGCACGCGTGTGTGTGTGTGGAGGGGGGAGCTCTGCTCACTGAAGCGGAGCTCTCCCTTTCAACTGTATGCCACTGCATTTTCAGCTGTCATAGACAGCTGGAGCAGTGATTGGCGCACTGCGACCGCGCCTGCAAACACACTGACTGAATTGGAAGAGGCTGACACACCTATGGAAAACTCGGATGATGGCACTATGTTTCTTGCACATGCATGCAAGCAAACATGAAAGGTCCTTTTCCCCTTCCTTTAGGTCCTGTGCTAACCTTAATTCCCTGGAGGCCTTGGCTTTTTTCACCCACCTGGCCACCTCCTTGTACCAACTCCCACAAGCCTCCTTATTCTCTTCCTTCCTTGTTCTCCTGTACTTCCAATACACAGCCCTCTTAGCCCTCACCCCCTGCAGCACTTCACTGTTCAGCCAGCATGGTTTTCTAGCTCTACCCTTTTTACTCCTAGCCCTGGTGCAGGCAACTGTGGCCTCGATTAGCCCAGCTTTAATAACTTCCCACTTTTTCTCTGCATCCATCCCCAGCCTTATATACTGGAGTCTCCCTTGCAGTATTTCTCCCATCCTAAAGTCCACCACCTTCATGCCCGTGCCTCCAGTCTCCCTGCCCAACATGAGTATGAACCACACTGTTTGGTGGTCGCTACCAGCTAGTTGGTCCTCAACCCTTACCTCCCCCACTGCCCCACCATTTGCCAGTACCAGTCCAGTGTGTTACCAAGCCTTGTAGACCTACTTACCATTCATGTCAGGAGGCCATCCTAGATCACATCCTGGAGTACCTACTTCCTGGTGCTATTGGTGGCAGGGGTGCTCCAGTCAACCCCTGGTAGGTTGAAATCCCCCACTATCACCACACTCCCCCTCCTACACACCCTCCTTATCTGCTCTGCCAACTCCCAATCCAGTTCCCCCAACTGGGTTGGTAGTCTGTATACCACCCCCAGCCTCAGCTTTCTACCCTTGGAGTCCAGAAGCTGCACCCAAAGTGCCTCCATCCTCCCATCCCCTCTTGTCCCTCATGCATTTGATCCCTTCACTCACATAGAGTGCTACCTCCCCCCCTTCCAACTCCCCGGTCCCTCCTCTATATACTGTACCCCAGGACTGCTAGATCCAAGTCATGGTACTCGGTGGCCCAAGTCTCTGTTACTGCAGCAATGTCCACATTCCCCTCTGAATAGAGTGCCTGAAGTTCCGCAATTTTGTTTCCCAGGCTTCTTGCATTTAGGGAGACCACCTTCCATCCATACCCCTCCTTCCTCTATCCCCTTTTCTCCTTGGTCTGTTCCCCTCCTCTCGGTAGTCCACACCCTTTTTTCACCTTGTTATTATAGGGTGGTGGTGTCTTCTGCACTTCACGCTGGCTACCCTGCATGCCCCTTCACTGAGTCACTTCACCTCTGCCTTTACCTGTATGTGGGGGGGCTGAGCTCACTAGGCTCCCCTATCCGGACCTTTTTTACTATCCTCAGTCCTCTTGCCACCCCTCCAGTTTAAATCCACCTTAGTTGATATATATACCCCTCAATTCCACCCTTTAATACTCCTCTCTCCTCCCCGCTCAAGTGTAGCCTGTCTCCTGTGTACAAGTCACTATTCCCCCAGATCCTACCCCAGTTTGTCACTAAACCATAATTCTTGGTGTGGCACCATTCTCTCAGCCACTCGTTGAACTCCTCTATCTTTTCCTTCTTCCCCATGTTCGCACATGGTACCGGGAGTACCTCCGAGAATGCCACCAACTCCCCAACCCCCTCACACTGCCTGCCCAACTCCTCGAACCTCCCCTTCACCACTTCTACAGGCTCCCCCGCCAAGTTGTTTGTACCCACATGCAACACTAGGTGAGGTTTCTTCCTCCCCTTTGATGTGCACTTGAGCAGTGCCTGCCCTGCCCTTCCCGCAGTCAACCGAGGAATATCTTCAACCCAAATATGGCTGTGCCTTCCCCCTTCCTCCCCATCTGACCCGTTTTAGTATGGAATCCCCACAGCATGAGTACCCCCCGCTCCTGTCCCTTACCCACTTTCCTCTCTTTTACCCTTTTCTCTACTCCAGAGTACTTACTGCCCTGCCCCTTACGCACTCCATCTGCACCCTCTGTGTCTTCTGCAACTACTCCCCCGGTTCCACCTCACTCCCTGTCTCTGCCCTGCTACTCTCATCCTCCCTAATCATCTTACCAGCCTGACTTCTGCCAATTGGGCTTTCCCTATCCCTTCCACTCCTGCTGATCTCCTACCCCTTCCCTATCCCCTCCATTGCAGATTTTGAGTACCCATTACCCATGACCCACAATGATTTGAGCTTTGTTGCTGAAAACTATCCTGATGGTTACTCGCGCTACCCAGACCAGGAGCAGGATTGACAAGATGAAAACCTCAGGATGGTATACTGTTTGCCAGGGGAAGCAGGGCCCACACGATGCACCATGATGGTCGATCCTGTTTGATGGCATTGAACAGGGAGCCAAAGCCTCGAGTGGGTCTTTCATCAGATGAATCTCTGCAGCATGAATGGCAGTATAGGCCAAGATGGTGAGGCCCAGATCAGATGCACAGTTTGGATTGCAGTCCATTTTAGGTGCTGGATGCAACGTCCAGCTAGTGCGACACATTCAGGGGTGTGGGGAATCAAATCATGACACTACACATTCAGCACAATTATAACCAAAACAGCCAGATACCATGATTCGGATGACAGTCCAGTTGCAATAAAGCAGTGTCTCTGCGAAAACCATACGCTCTGCGGTTCTCTCCAATTCCTAACAGGCCGATCGCTACAGGAGCAAGTCTTCGGTCCACACCAGGTAAAATTCACTCTCTCACAATTCAAGATTCCGGTCTCAATAACAGCAATTTGGATAAAGTCCGATATCAGATTGCAGGCTTCTTCACACTGGAAGATGGTAGTAGGCAGGCCAGACACAGCCTTCCCGACGAATCCCCACGCTACCATGCAGGAGTAGCTGCTTGAATTACTCAAGCAGTTCACTCTCTGAACTCCAGCTCTACACTGACACACTGCTGCGGGCAGCTCTGGGATTTCCCAGTGATCCAAAAGGTTCGGTTGGTTGGTCCATCGGTCTGTTACAGAAAGGGCTCTCCCTCCAGGTCCATTTAGGTGCCAGACAGTAAAAATTACAATTCCTACAGAAATTCACTCCCTCAAGACCTCTGGGGACAGTCTCCATTTTAAGGTCCCCGTGGTACCGATTGGTCCAAACTGGCAGTCCAGTACCAAAATTGTGTCTTTTAGCAGAAAGTCCATGCTACAAAGGAAAGCAGGTTAGACAAACTACTGTATTATTATTACTAAAGTAGATAATCAGCAAACAATCACAGATCCTATTAGGGCTTCCTCTGTGCACTTAGAGATGGAGATTGAAGCAGCTGTAATGCTTCCTGGGCAGGACTCAAGCCTGAAACCACTCGGTCCCCACCCAAATTAATTATAACCCACAAGATAGATACCTCTTAAAGAAACAGGCACATAAGCTAATAGGGCTCTCTCTTGCAATCACATTCAAATGATTTAGACACAGAACACCAGCCTGGCAGTGGGCCTTAGCTAAGCCCAGGAAGACATTTTAGGAACCACCATTTGTAAGTGGGGGGGGGTTACACCACTATAATATAAAAAAGATTACTCCAGATATGTAATTGTGCTGTTCCAGGTTGACAAGTTGAAATCTTGTCCACAGCACATGAGTCTCAGTGGATCATAGAATATAATTTAATATTTATTTAATGATTTATGCAGGCAAATATTCTGGGACATTGCCTAGGGTGTGGAAAATAAATCTGGCAGACAGGGTGTGCAGCGTTTGCTGTGCAAGAGTGTTAATGACAGTCAGAGCAGGCATAGAACAGATCAAAAACTACACTCTAATATAAAGGTGCCCAACAGGGTTAGACTGTGTGGGGAGGGGCAGAATTGTTCAAGTTGAGCAAAGAATACTGGCAACACCTATCCCCCCCCCAAACTCTATGCAGTAGATGGGCAGCAATTGGAATCACAAAGGCTATGCAATATCCTCCAGAAGCATGTCTTTCAGTACTGGAGTACTGACTGGTGAAAATATGACTGCCCCTAGGCAGAGGTATTGATCAAGGGAATTAGGCTAGAAATCCCCCACCCCACCTGCTACTCTGTAACAGGGAAGTGGTTTGGGGTATATAGCTGGTAATCGTCCCCTGATCCTCCTGCCATTCAGTTCCTTGGCAGTCACCAGAGCAATCCCACCACCACATAGGACAGGTAGGATGGTGATGTTCCTTCTGGTGGCTGAGGGTAGTGGAGGTAGTTCTAGCATTGATCAGGCATATCCTTCAGATAGAGTGAATGTTGTGCATGCTGGTGTTCCATCTTAGTTCCATTCTATCAAGACTTGGGAAACTTTGTGAATGATGGGGTACAGTACACATTGCAAGTCCATTGGTTGGCAGGATCCACCAATGGGCTTCCAGGTGTACAATAGTTGTCATTCACAGACACCTTTACAGCAGGCAGCTGTGGCAGCATCCTGGTGGGTTGAGCTGCCCACTGACATTAGGACCATGCCATGATGGGGGGGGTGGGGCTGGGGTGCCTGAGTGGGTGGGGGGTCCACTGGACCACTGGGTTGACTTAAGAGATTACGGCGAGTGTGTGATTAGGTCAAGCTGGTGGGGGGGGGGTCAGTTATTATTCCTTTACCACTGCAGTATGCAGCATAAAATCAGAGTAGTGGGCAGGGAGGGGGTTCACATATGTTTTATTTACTTTTGTGGTGTGCAGCATACAATTGGGATGGCAGGCAGGGAGCGGGGCACTGGACTGCCAGAGTGGGAAAGCTGCCAACTCCTGTCTGCAGTACAGCGGCCTGTCAGTGGGTGAACACCCACTTAATCTACTTGTTGTAGATCTATCTTGAGGAGGCACATCCTCGGACTTGCTCTGGGGATGCGCCTCCAATGTGGGTTTGAATGGGGTTGCGCACCATATGCATGGGCATGCCCCCTACACAACCCCTCCAGATACGCTACATAACATTAAGGGTGGTGTGTGATGCACATTAATCCCTTGCCAGAACTGCTCCAGTGCACAAGTTGGGCTTGTACCGGGACATCTCGGATGTGCTGGGTGCATCCTTTTTGTGAATCCTGCCCCTAGAGTGGACTGTACTCCTGGACAGGTGAGTCCATTATCAAGTAGCTTGTGACTGCAAAATATGCCAAGTTAAATCTCAAATAATTAATAACTGAGCCATTTCTTGCATTTCAAGTAAAACAACTGAAACATTTTCAAAGTCATTTAAACAACTAACTTCTCAAGCTGGATTATGTTTAAGTAGAAAACTTAAACTAATTCCTAGCTATAGTATTTTTCAGTCTCATTTCTCAACCAATGAAAAGGTAAACAAAAACAATTCCCAACTAATTGCTAGATGGCAAAAGTTAAACATTAATTGAGAAAAACTCCTCAACCAATAATCAGGCATAATGCTTAACTGTTTAGTTAGCCATTATCTAATGAAACGGCAATCACTAGTTATTTGCTAACGTATTTTTTTGTGTGGGCTAGTCCGTCATACAGTCTCTTCATGGCTCAATTGTCTAAATCCAGGTGTTAAGTCAAAATTTCCAAAAGTTCCAACCTGATGAGCTGCCTTAAGCAATCCTCCATTAGTGACAGCCCAGAGTTACAGATGCAAGATTCGGGTGCCATTGTTAATATCATTTAGCAGAGGCCACGTTGCTAAGGATCCTTCCATTGACACCCAAGAGAAGATACGTGAATGCGCACGTGTGCATGCATCGCATGCCCCCTGACATTTTAGCACAAGCACAACTTCCTCAGAGCGTTCTCTTTTTGGTTCCAGGGCGCTTTTTTATATCTACCCCCCCCCCCCAATTGCCATAGTTACGTGTAATCTAACTGTGTAATGTTAACACAAAGCCTTTTTATAAATAACTATCCTTCATCACAATTGTCAAACAAGTGCTAATAGTAATATAAATCATACAACCGTGCATAATTATACTAAAAAGTTAATTGTACAGTGATTTTAAAAAAGTTACGATAGAACTGACTGTAGACAACACATGACATCCATGTTAACACAAACATATCGATCTCACTATTTTCCCATATTTCGCTTTCCAAAAGAATTTTTAGATTTTTTATTATTTTGGAATGGGCTCCCCCAAAAGAAATGTTACCCCTCAGGCACGATAGCAGTATTATTTATGGCTTTCTTTTACGCTCTCCTCTGTCCCTGTATATTGCACTTCTGTGCATTGTTCTACAGGTATAATTGCTCTGCACACATATACCTTCATTTATAAAAAAAAAACTTTCTTGTGGCTATCACAGCTTCCTATGATTATTTGTACTTGGTAAATCAAAAACGACCCTAGGGATGCGTAATACTCTACTAATATCAGCCCTCTGTCAATGTAGCTAGCTGTCTAATGATGCACACAATTAACTGCTTAACATTATACTATTCAAAATATGAGAGCACTAAGAATAAAAAAAGATGTCTCTAACATCTCACAATTGTTTCTTGCCATTATGAGCGATCGCTCCTAAAGACTGGCAAATTCTCACTATTCAATCACAAAGCTTCTGTTACGCTGCTACAAGACAGCCTACAACCAGCCTATTACTGTCATATGTATTTTTCATCCCGTTAGTGATATTTTTGCATCTGCAGTATTGTTCTTTAATAAGATGCAGTCAAAATTCACTGATCACAACCCCCTATTTATTTCTACCTGTGGAGGTATGAGTACATAATATATCTAAATGCATCAAAATTATTCGGCATGGTTAAGTACTTCTGCTTCTACCAAATTCTTAGCTTCATGTTTTAAATTATCAGCGATCTCTACAAAACACATAAATGGCATTCATATAGTTCATTGGTGAAGATTTTAAACTATTCAGTCTTCAGTTATATACAACAGGAATTCCATTTAAGATTCAATCATTTTTTAGCTATTTTGTATGATTATAGGTGATCGCCCTGGACACCTGTCAAACTCCCCATAATGGATATCCAAACACACTGTGATGGAACTGAATTAAAAATGAGATGAGTTTGGATGGTGGCGTAGGCTCCTAATTTTGGTGTCCAGCTGATGGAGGCACACACTGAAGCCCAGAGGTATTGGCTGCCACTGTCTCGAAAATTATGCCTTTCTGACATACAGTACTTATTTACTGTTGCTGGCACAAAAGCTGGTACAACAACCCAGGGCCACATACAGTAGCAGTCTAACAGTGTTTCAAAACATGATGCCTATTTGGCATGGTTATTGTAGGTGACAGAAAGGCAGGTATAGCAGCCCAAATGGCAGCTGTAAAAATGTATTCCTGTTTGGTATGTAAGAAGAATGAGGTGGCTCGCAGTAACTAATTCTAGGCACAGAGGAGCAGGCCAGGGAGGAGTAACAGGAGGGGCAGGAGAAGGAAGCTTGCAGTGACTGAAACTAGGTCCACTGGAATAGGCCTTTGAGAAGGATGGGCTTGCCTTGCAGTGCTCTTAAAGTATTTTTTTAATGATGATTGGGCCAATGGTCTCACTCATCAATGACAATTTCATCTGCATTGTTATCGCTGTTACACCTATCTTGTCCTATTGGATTCCCCCTCTCCATCTTCAGTATCTGAACTGGAAACAGACAGGAATTCCTGTAGAATGTATGATGCACACTTTTTTTAGCTGTAGCAGTAATACATTTATTTCTTAGGCACCCAGTCCCTCAGGCTAAAGACACCTTACAAAACAAATCAAAAACAGATAGCAGCATAATCAGTACCTTTAAGCAGAGATTTTGCCAAGTACAATCATTCAGAAGTCAGTTAAACATAGAAACATAAAAACATAGAATTTGACGGCAGATAAGGACCGCTTGGCCCAACCAGTCTGCCCATTTCCCTACCTAATGGATAAGCTGCAGATCCTAGTTAACCGGCAGCCTACTTCTTTCTACCACCACCCCCTAGAATTGCCTTATGGCTGTCCCATGCATGCTTGAATTCAACCACTGTTTTTGACTCCACAACCTCCCTCAGGAAGGCCGTTCCATGCATCCACAACCTCTGTGAAAAAATACTTCCTTAATTACCTCTGAGCCACCCCCATCTTTCAAATTGTGCCCCTTGTTCTTGCACACCTCTTTTTTTGAAAGATGCTACCCTCTTGGACTTTGTTGATTCCCTTGAGGTACTTGAACATTTCTATCATGTCCCCACTCTCCCTCCTTTCCTCGAGGCTATACATATTAAGCTCCTTTAGTCTCTCTTCATATGTCTTCCAGTGCAGACCCTGCACCATTTTAGTTTCCATGCTCTGGACAGCTTCCATCTTGTCTATGTCCTTATGGAGATTGGGTCTCCAGAACTGCACACAGTACTCCAGATGGGGTCTCACCAGCTGTCTGCACAGAGGGATAACAACTTCCTGTTTTCTACTGGTGATGCCACTCCCTATGCATCCCAGTATCCCCCCAGCCCTCTTTACTTCCCTCTCACATTGCTTGCCCACCCTTAAGTCATCTGATATGACTACCCCCAGGTCCCTTTCCATTTTTGTTGTTGTTAGTATCTCATCCCCCATTGTGTACTCTTCCCCTGGGTTTTTGTTTCCCAGGTGCATTACCTTACACTTCTTAGCATTAAATCTAAGCTGCCATACATTTGACCATTCCTCTAACCTTGCCAAGTCCTTTCTCATCCTTTCCACCCCACCTTGTGCATCAACTCTGTTGCAGGTCTTTGTGTCATCTGCAAAGAGACATACTTTTCCTTCCAGTCCCTCTGCAACGTTGCTTACAAAGACATTGAAGAGGACCGGTCCTAATACTGAACCCTGCGGCACCCCACTAGTAACCCCCCATTCTTAGACAAGCCCTTATAAAAAGATAATGTTTTAACACCCACTTAAAACTATCAACTGAGGGAGCCTCCCGAAGCTCTCATGGCAGCTGGTTCCAGAAAGCTGGAGCTGCCACTGCAAAAGCACAGACAGCTTTAAGCAAATTCTGGGAACTGTCAGGAGGCCCACCTCAGAAGGACAGAAAGGCTAGTCAGGAGTATATGGACAAAGGAGCTATTTTAGGAAGCTTTGTCCCATGTTATGCAGGGCTTTGTATGTTAATAAATGTATATTTAAAGAGGTTTGACACCTCACTGGCAATCAGTGCAACATCTGCAAAGCCAGAGATATATGCTCAGAGTGAGAAACTCTGGCAATCAATCAAGCCACGGCATTCCACAACAGCTGCAAGTGGTGCATCAAACCTCCAGATAGCCCAAGATAAACAGCACTGCAGTAGTCCTATCTGGATGTCACGAAGGTATGCACCAGTGTCTTCAGGTCCTGAATGCTAATAAAGGGCTTGATCCAGGTGATGTTCCTAAGATGAAAGAAACCACCATGGCCCACAGCCAACACCTGATGTTCTAGTGTCAACTTATCGCCCATGATGATGCCCAGATTCTTCACCCTATCTCTGGCTATGAGCTGAGTGGGGCAAAGATGTAATCCAGCCAGCGCTCCACTCAGTCTAGCCACCCTCCAGATACTCAAGTCTACCAGTAGCACTTCAATCTTGACTGGGTTCATCCTAAGCCAACTGGAGGCCATTCAGTCATTGATCTCAGATAGACAGTCATTTAGCATGCTCACTGCATTTCTCTCCCCAGGAGAAAATGATAGGTACAACTGAGTATCATCTGCATAACAGTGAAACTGCAAACCGTACCTATGAATCATCTCTCCCAGTTATAGCATATACACTGCAAATAAAATGAGTGAAAAAACTGAGCCCTGAGGGACTCCAAAGGTCAGGGTTGCTGGGCAAGAGAGAAAATGCCCCCACACAACCTGCTACACCCTACTGGAGATGAAGGACTCAAACCACTTCAACATGGTATAGCCGAGCCCTACCAAGTCCATCAGTCAAGCTGTTAATATCTTATGATCTACGGTGTCAAACACTGATGAGAGATCAAGGAGAACCAAGATGTAACATTCCCCTCTATCTCTGGCCAGGATTAGATCATTGTGCACTCTGATGAGTGCAGTCTCCATGCTATGACGCACTCTGAATCCAGACTGAAATGGCTCATAGACAGAGAAAGCCTTCAGGTTCATCTCCAGCTGTGTCCAGGGCCGGTTTTAGGGTTTTGGAGACCCCCAGCAGAATTAGTAAAGTCATGGGGCCCCTCTACTTGGCCACCTTTAGCCCATGTGTTTTACTGTAGCCCATAAGTGCAAGATTTTATTTGTGGTGATACTATAGGCAGGGAAAAATGGGTAGACTAAGTGGGCCAAGCAGTAGTTATCTGCCGGCAAATTTTAAATGTCTTTGTTTCTATGTATAGCTTTAGTATAACCAGTAGTATTTTAAAAATGTTTTAGGAGGCCACAGCAGTGTCAGTTCTTGGGGCTGTTCTTCCTATCCCATCCGTTGCTGCCTATCCACCTCATATTGACTGGATCATAGCTTGTTGAGGTATTTCGTGACATAACCAGAAGGATCTGCACAGTCCTTTTCTGATGTTTTAAAAATATATTAAGATAAAAAAATGTTTAAAAATGAATAAGGTAAACTTCTCTGGTTGGGGGGCCCCCCATGAGCAGGGGCTCCCAGCAACCGCAGGGTTTACTGGTGCCTAAAACCAGCTATGGCTGTGTCAACACCACCCTCTCAATAACCTTCCCCAAAACAGGAAGGTTAAAGTTGGGCCTGTAGTTTGCCACGGTACATTATCAAGGTCCAGTGAAGATTTATTGAGAGGGGGCCTCACAACACCCTTTTCAAGGCCATGGTAAACACACCCTCCCCTCCCCAAGTGAACACCAGACAATCTCAACAATAACTGGACCAACAGACCCACGACAGTCTAACAGCCGAGCACAGTTGGTCCAGGATCCAAGAAATAGAAGGTGGGACACAGCTTCATGATCACCCAAAGAATCTCCTCAGCCGGCACAGGGTGAAATTCTTCCCAGACAGACCGAATGCCTCCATTAGTCACATATTGTTCCATGCTGGGCCATGACAGCCCACATGAAGAGACCGAGGAGTGAATACAGGATACCCTACAAAGGAAAATGGACCTAACTCCTAGCATCACTCGCATGTCAAAACTCTTCTGGACTGTAGGTAGGCTGGAGGTAACAGCCAGTCCACAGTGTGGAGGAGCCGAGCTGGTGTGTTCATCCCTACAGCAATCACACATGACAGGAACTGTGCCTTTCTAGGAGTGATTGCCCCATGATCTCCTTATCATGAGCTCTCAGAGTTAGTTTATCCTCCAACAATCCTGATCTATGCAAAGAATGCTCCAGTCTCTGCCTTTTGGCCTTCAACCATCTGAGCTGCTCACAAAAAGGGGGAGCTCAGTTGGGAGATTATCTGGCATACACAAAATGGTGCATGCGAGTCATGAACTGCCATGATCATCATATCATAAGTTTCCATGGCACTCTTGACTCCATCAGCACACATCTGCAACAGGCTTGAGCAGCTCAATGCTGACATGAACCTACAAAGGACTACCTTTCTTAATGGTCAACACTGAAATAACTCCACTGGGGGATTAACACGTCTTGGTGGCCCTGATCTGAAAACTCTCAGCATGATGATCCAAACAACTGGTTGGCTCAGTCTCAACATTAAACAACTTGAGGCCCAGTGAGTAAACCAGGACCAAGGTGTGGCCAAGTTGGTAAGCCGCAGAGGTAACAATCTGTGTGAAGGCTGAAAGTTCCATCTGTTGCAGAAATTGCTGACCAGGCAAAAGGGATTCATTGTCAGCCCAAACATTGAAGTCACCCAGCACAAGTCACCTGGGGTACTCCAACATCATTTTCAATCACAAGCGTGAGGTGTGCATTTTTATGGAACAAATACAAACAGAGAAGAAAAAGAAGTAAGTTCCTCATCTGGGAATTGAACCCAGGCCACCCAGAATATTGTTCTAGTTGCGCTACCAGCTGCACCACCAAGGCAACTGGAAACTGGATCATCCCGGAAAACATTACTCTTTCTCCAGTGCATAACTTGGTACTCCAAAATCAGGCCAGCAACAAATTCCCCAATTTCCTGCAGAAATCCACTCTTGCAACCAGGAGGATGGTAAACAAGAAGGATCCTGTCCCCCACTCTTAATGACCACACATTCAAATGACTTGGCTTAATCCACTGGGTAGTCTGCAAGTCTTAGGCCAGATCTAGAACAGATGCCCACCCCCCCTTGCACTCCCAAATAGGGCAGTGCACCACCATATAACCCCGTGGAATGGTGGACAACACAGGGCAAGAGTCATCCCCCCAGTCAGGTCTCGGTGATGGATACAAGGCCTGACAAGGAATCAGTAACAAAATCCACTATTACTGCAGTCTTTTTCCTGATGGACATAGCATTATACACAACTGCTGTATGGGGAGAAGCCATGCAGTTGACTGAGCTACCATATCCAGTGACATTTCAGAAGCACTCAGAATAGGAACCAGGCAGAAAGAACCCCTGTCTCAGTTCCATTTTTGACCCGGTGGTGGTTCCTTATCCTACTCCCATTCCTACCCTCCCCATATCTCACTCCCGAAGCAAAACTTCATTGGTGACTCCACCTTTTGCTATCCCTACCTCCCCACACTGGGGAGCCACCACAGGGACCAGGGAGCAGCAGAATGAGCAGAGTATACAAAGCTGTTCCAGAGATTAGGAGATGTATGTTCTACTGGCTCCCCTAAGCACATCATGGCCTATAACACCAGCTAAAACAAAAAAACGCAAAGGACCCCCTTCCCCATGCACTGCATATCTATGGTGCAAACTTCTGAATTGAAACAGAAAAATAGCAAAGAGAAGTCTGCACTGAAGAGCTGATAAGTACTGATATTTTATTATAATGTTATACTAAAAATACAGGTCTATGTGATAACAGCAGTTGCGGAAAGACGATCGCCATTAAGGCAAATGTACATTGGTGAAAATCCATTGCACCGATGTACACTCCTGGCGCACTGCAAAAGGGCACCAGGAGCTTGAGTTTTTTTGTCTATGGGGGGCTGTGCCTCACACTCCCCCACAGGAGGCTTTCAATCAATCAATCAAAATCTTTATTTATCCAGGCGAACATCATTGAACAGAGCTCTTTTACAAGATGGACCAGGTTAGAACAGGGTCGGGTAACATCCATCATAAAAACATATAAATACATGTAAATAAATATATAAACACAAACACAATGGTGCAGTAATAGGGGAGTCAAATGATAAAAGGAAGACAAGGCAAGTCATAACAGAGGAGGATTCAAATACAAGGGGGCAGGTCCACCACTGAACAATACAACTGTATATAAACCATGTTCTCTTTATAGAAGTACCAGTTAGTTCATTTACCAGGAGCAGTCACTAGTACTAGCCATGAAAATGGCTTGGAGAACCACCAACTAATGGCAGATGGGGTACCAGGAGGGGTATGTAATATGTAAGCGAAGGATAAACATTGTGAGAAGTAAAGTCCCAAGGATAGGTTGGTAGAACTGATGTGGCGGTGGGGGCCTACGGGAAGAGGGAAAGGGGAGTTAGGACTTTTATAGTATGATTGCATGTAGATTAGGGAGGCAGTATAGAGCAGTGGTTTAAGGCTCTGAGCTGCAAATCTGGAGACCTTGGTTTGAATCCCACAGCCCCCACTTGCATACTGTGTGACCCTGAGCAAGTCTCTTAACTTCCCTCTGCTCCCAGGTTGCACCTGTAAACAAGCTTTCAGCTTAGTGTGTCTCACCTGGTTAAACAATTGGAAAAAAAAAAGATTGTGGATGAGTGCAGTATAGAGTTGTGAAAAGAAGGCTGGAGAATGTGGGAAGCTAGACCAGTATCAAACGGAGGACAGAGGCATCAAGGTTTTACATGAAAGCATCATGACAGACCAGGGCCAAGGAGAAGACAAGCACTAGAAGTAATTTGTTCATGGTTAAGTGGTACAGGTTAGCATGATGACAATTCATGGTCATGGGAAACAATTGCACTGATAATTTCTGAGACGTGAATATAAGAGCTTAAAAGATGAGATGCCGATGGGTGACCTCAGTTTCAGTTTTTTTGCAATTTATTCCACAGGTAGGACAGTGTAAAGTTTATAGCAGCCCTGCCAAAGCAAGAGTTAACTTTGGGAACCATCAGTAGGAGATTTGCAACTTCTCAGGGCGTAATTGCCTATTGGTTTTATAGGAAGACAGTCTGTAATGTATTGGGGCAGTTTTTTGGAGATGGCTGTCAGGGTCCATAAGGCTGCATTTTTGTCACGCCCGAATTGAAGAGAACTCCACCCCACTGATTGACATTGGGAGCAGTGGTGAGTGGAATAAGGCAGGCCTGTGATGAACCTCAAAGCTCTATGATATAATGTGTCAAGTTTGGTGAGGTAGGAAATGAGACAGTGACTGTAGAGGATGTCAGCATAATCTATCAAGGATAGAAAGGTTGATTGTATCAGCTGTAGTTTGGCATCTCTAGTTAAGAAGTGGGCTATCCTAAAGAACAGGCCAAGTCTCTGTTGTAATTTTTTGAGTAATTCTTCAACGTGCTCTATAAGGGAGAGCCTATGGTCCAGCCATACTCCCAGGTATTTGAATTTGGGGACAAATTCCAACTTCTCGCCAAGAATTGTAGTAATCTGTGGCACAGGATCTGGTAGGGCTGAATTTACCATTTGGGTAGAGGGAGAAAAGAGCATTGCTTTTGTTTTCTTGGCGTTAAGTAATAGTTTTTTGTTTAGGAGTTGGTGCTGCAGCAGGTTGAACTCAGATTGAAGGTCATTACATGCAGATTGTAATGATGGGTGGTTTACGTAAAGAACTGTGTCATCTACAAACAGATGAATGTTGGCCTTAGTTATGCTTTCATCAATATTGTTGATGTATATTGCAAATAAGATCAGTCCTAAGATAGAACCCTGGGGAACATCTCTTAGGAGAGGTTTGAGACTTGAGAGATCTCCTTCCATTTTCACCTGCTGGAAACAATCAGAGAGGTAGTTGTTGAACCACTGTAAAGATAATGGGTCAGCACCTAGTGAGGTCAGGGAAGAGAGTAGCAGAGAATGGTCGACAGTGTCGAAGGCCTTGCTCAGGTCCAAGAATATGGCGCAGGTGTAATTCCTGTTGTTTAGCTCTCTTTGCCAGTCATTAGTCACTTTGGCAAGTGCTATGATGGTGCTATGTTTAGCTCTAAACCCTGATTGGACTGGATTAAGCAGGTTATTAGCTTCTAGATACTGCCTCAGCTGGTTACTTACGACTTTTTCCAGTAATTTTGACAAGACCGGGAGAATCGAAATTGGTCTGTAATTATTTAGATCACAGGGATTTCTGGACTTGAACAGGGGTATGATGTGCACTGTTTTCCATATTGAAGGAATGGATCCTTGAGTTAATGATAGGCTAAATAAATGGGTTATGGGCACAGCTAACACATGGATGTCCACCTTCAAAAAATATGGGTTGAGGGTATCCGCACCAGCACTTTTTTTTTACATCCAGTTTTAGCAATAGGTCTTCAACTTCTTTCAGAGTAGTAGGATGTAAGGAGAAGACCGAATCGGTGACACTAGGATCTGCACCTTGATTATCCACCTGAGACTGTATCAAATTTGCAGGGGAATTGTCGAAGGCTAAGCCTGCAGTCACAAAGTGATTATTGAAGGCATCCAGAACTTCCAGTCTGTCACTAATGGTGTTGTTGTTTAAGGAGATTTCATCAGGCAGTGAGCCACTGGACGTGTGACTAGACAAGTCCTTGATGGTTTTCCAAAATTTTGTAGGATTTTTGGAGGCAGAGAGAAATTCAGAATGATAGTTTGCAGCTTTTGTATCTCTAACCATTCTAGTACATGAGTTTCGTGCCCTTTTGAACTTGCACCAGTCTGCAGCAGACTGGGTTTTGCGTCTTTTTTCCATAGGTTATCTCTTTCAGTCAATGCAGATTTTAATAATGGTGTGAACCATCTGCATGCATTTTTTGCTATTCACACCTTAACTATAGGGACATATTTATTTAGGGCGTCTAGAATAATTTTGCTGAATATGTCGAATGCTGATCACATGTTTTTTGCCAAATAGAACTCTTGCCAATACAAGGAGTGTTTCAGTTCATTTATGTAGGCAGTGAGATCAAAGTTCCTTCTAGATCTCTTGGCAGCAAACTTCGGCCAAGTAGTAGGTTTGTTGCTTGATCTTTATGCAAGCAATAAATGAGTGATCACTGATATCACTGAAGAAGGTGCCGGCAAAGGAGAAGAGATGTGGTTTATTCACTGGATAACATCTAGCAGGGAGCTGTTATCCATGTTCTTTTTATTTACTCGTGTTGGTTCAACAATGAGTTGCGATAACCCATGGGTGTCACAGAAAGCTACGAGAGTAGCAGCAGTTTTAGATAGCCAGTCTAAATTAAGATCCCCAAGAATAATTATTTCTGAGGATTGTTGTTCGATGATATTACTCAGATGAGGTAACAATTGTAGATCAGCAGAAGGAGGTCTATAGCACCCTATGATACATAATGTTGAAGTGTGCGAGATGGTGACTTGAAGAGACAGACATTCATAAGCACTTGCAACAGATAAAGCACTCAGACAGGATGCCGTATACCTATCCTTGACATAGATGGCAACCCCTCCACCCCTGGAGTGTCTGTCTGCTCTAAATAGTAAATAGTTAGGGATATTGACTTCCCTGTCGGAGGTGGCCAGTCTAAGCCAGGTTTCTGAAACCACTAGGATGTCTGGTCGGGGCCTGGATCATGGAGAACTATTTTAACAGACTGCATACATTAATGTAGAGGAAACTCATGCCTTTCAGTGTGGCAAGGTCAGAGGGCAATGTGATTGCAGCTGGTGGCCCCGGAATGAGCTCCACATTTCCTGAGCACAAGAGAAGAAGGAGTAAAAGTTTTCTTAGAGTGGCAATAGTAAGCTTCGTACTGGTAACCCCTTTACGTCATTGTGGGCCATCGTCCTGGGGGAGGGTGCGCCCCAACATTTTTTGCCCTTCCCACTAAGGGTGGCAGAGATGAGTACTCTGACTGCTTTCTGTAGAGGTGACACCTCTATGATGTTGGCAGAAGTCATAAGCTGAGGTGGTAATTCATTTTGTGTACCAGCATTAAAGGTAATATGAAAATAGTGCTGAAGAATTGGGGAGTTGAAAAGGCATATATTCACGTAGGGACAGGAATTAGTTACAGAGCAGATCAAATTAGTATCCACAGTAATAAAGGCTTGAGGTGGCATATATTGGGCATGCGATATGAGATAGAAGAAGGACCAGAACAGGATCCACGATTTGACATACATAGTGGAATAAGGATGGGGGGGAGCTAGAGAGGAGTGAGCTAGAAAGCCGGGGTGGGGTTTATGTGTATTTAATCATGACCGTGGGGGTGGGAGGTGAAAAACTTGGCAGCTAGGGCACCCTTCCTGGAGGTAATCAGTCCCTGAACGCAAGTCTGTACCTGCTTTTCTGTGAGGGGCTGGTGACTTCAGATCTGGACTGCGGGTGGCAGTCTGGCAGGTCGGGTTCATCGGAGAACCACAGCTGTGGCTCTCAGACTACCTAGAAGGAGAAGGTAGAGGAGAATTAAATAAGAAAGTCAGAGGGGATGGGGCTGCTCGTGGAGCTAAAAAGAAATGCAGACTGGCTTAAACTGGGGGGGGTGTTGCAGACCAAGATGTTAGGCAAGGTGCCTCCAAGTTTGAGTGAGCAATAACAGGGCTACTTAAAACACAATACTAGCATAAAAAGGTGAAGGGGGGTTCAAAGGCCTGAGCTGAGATCGCTACTGGTCTTATGAGGAACACAATACAAGCATTTACATTAAATCAGAAAACTTCAGCTATAAAAATACAAACAAGACAGTTTTAACATCTAGCACAATATAATCAAACATTAACAGTGCAGAGCCATGTGAAGCCAATCAGAGTGCTCCTGTGGCTGACTGCAGCCAGTGGGCCACAACAGTAAAAGACTCTCGATTTTAACCCAGAGACAACTGTCCTCATGTAAAGAAAGCAAAAATTGGCAGCTAGGGCTCCCTTCCTGGAGGTAATCAGTCCCTGAGGGCAAGTCTGTACCTGCGTTTCTGTGAGAGGCTGGCTTCAGACCTAGACTGCGGGTGACTTTGCCTCCCCGCACCTCTCTACTAAAGATTCTCAACTTCGAGGGGGGGGTGCATGTCGGGAGGAATAAAAAAAATAATTTCTCAGACCTGCACAAAAATCCCAATGTGCCCAGCACCGAACCCACCACCCTCCCAACCATAGCCTGCCACGAACCCACCATGCCACATGGTCAGCTCGGCAACCCACCGTCATGCTACACCTCACAAACCCTCCCTCCTCTTCTGCCCGTTGCATGGTGTGCTCGCTGCCCCACCCACGTGTGTGTATACATATAGCGAGAGGATGTTGCTATACCCGCACCCCCCCATCCACTAGCCCTGAGAACAAGCGCCGCTATTGAGTCGTCCTTTTTGTAAGCACTCAATAGCAATCACCCTTCTCTCAGGATACCTAAAAATACACTCACATAGGGAGTAAACAGTAAACACTTTCCTACACCCGACTACCCCTTTAGTAGCTGCGCGTAGGAGAGTGTTCACTGTTTGCACCGTACATAAGTGTATTTTTGATTATGAAATTATAGTAAAATATTAGTACTTTTTGGCTGTTAAGTGTAGATTTCTCTTTGCTGTTTTTCTATAAAACCAGCTAAAAGATGCAACCCCCCAAATTATCCCCTTCATTAAAACAATTTCTCAAGACACCCTCAACCACCCAAACAGCACCCCCACACTTAGATCTCTCACGATGCAGTCACGCACCAAACACATATCCAGCCACCTGCAATCATGCCAGACACAGTAAATAAAACGACATATTTAATAAAATAAAATACTAAATATTTTTTAGATCCAGAAGCAAATGATTTGACACCTTTTATTGGACCAACATAGATGTTACACAAAAATGAACAAAGTGCTCTAGCTTTCGAACCAACCAGGTACTTCTTCAGAAGCTTTATGACAATTTTTTTAGAAAATCCTGTACTATTAACACCCAGATAATGCATAAAAAATAAAAATAATTCTCACTGGTTTAACATATACATTTAAAACATAACAGAAGATTACATTCCAAATAGTTAGACCTTTAGGGATAATGTTATTCATTTTGCACTGGGATAAAAAATAGATGTCACTGTCTAGCTGTGCTGTGTCATAAAGCTTCTGAAGAAGGACCTGGTTGGGCCGAAAGCTAGTGCACATTATTCTGTTTTGTGTAACATCTATGTTGGTCCAATAAATCATTTGCTTCTGGATCTGTTCTTACAAGGACCGATACGGTAACTACACCATTTGTTTGTTAACATGGAAGATACCGGAATTCGCCGCAGGATATGGCAGCTGCATAACATTATGCAAGAGGCTTCCTGAATTAGTGGCCTTGATGGAGGAGGAACATCTGGATATCGTGGCAGTCACTGAAACATGGTACACACAAAATCATGACTGGGATGTAAACATACCAGGATACACTATCTACAGGAGGGACAGAGAGGGTAAAAGAGGAGGAGGAGTAGTTCTTTACATAAAGGAAGGAATAAAAGCAACAGAACAAAAGGGTAAACAGGGAGGAGAAGAAGCACTGTGGGTAAATTTGGAGACAGGCAATGGCACCACAATACCGCAACAGGGGTTGTATACGAACCACCTTCTCAGGGGAGGAAATGGACAAGGAAATGATAGAAAGTATACTTAGAATGGCAGAAAAAGGGAGATACTGCTGATGGGTGATCTGAATATGCCAGATGTTAACTGGAGTGCAGTTGCAGCTGCCACTTGAAAGGTGCAGTTATTCTAGATGCCCTACAGGGGGCATGCCTTAACAACTAGGTACTGGAGCCCACTCGAGAGGGAGCAATATTAGACTTGATACTCTCAAATGGAGATGGAGAGAGGATCACAGATGTAAGTGGGTAGCCATCTGGGAACTAGCGACCATCGAACAGTATGGTTCACAACAAACACAGTAATAAAGTCAAACCATACAAAGACAAAAGTACTGGACTTTAGGAGGCTGACTTCACATAATGGGTGAGTGCCTAAGGAATGCACTAGCAAATGGGCAGGAAGGAGGGTGGAAGAACAATGGGGAATAATAAAAACTGCCATCACAGAGGTAACAAGCCTTTGTGTGAAGCAAATAAACAAAACAAGACGATGTAAGAAACCACTATGGTTCTCAAAGGAAGTGGCAGGAAGGTTCAAGAGAAAAGAAAGCATTCAGGAAGTACAAGGAATCGCAGAAGGAGCAGGACAGAGAACTGTATCAGTTAAAGCAAAAGGAGGCTGGGAAGGCAGTCAGAACAGCAAAGGCCCAAACCGAGGAAAAGACAGCCAACTCAGTTAAGAAGGGGATAAAACCTTTTATAAGTACATCAGGGAGCCAAGGAAGACCAAGGAGGGATAGTGAAGCTTAATAAAGGGAGGAGTGTGGGCAGAGGGAGACTGTGAAAAGGCAGAGAGACTAAACAAATATTTTTGCTCAGTATTTACGAAGGAAGAGGGGGAGATGCATAAAACAAACAGTAGTAACACTCTGGATACAGAAGTTGATACCAGCCCATTTACAGAAGAAAGGGTTCTGAAAGAACTCTTAAAACTGAAGGTGGACAAAGCAAGGGGGCCTGATGGGATTCATCCCAGAATTCTAAAAGAACTAAGGGTAGAACTAGTGACACCACTGACTACCCTTTTTAACAAATCATGGGAGGATGAGGTGGTACTCGAGGACTGGAGGAGGGCAGATGTGATTCCCCTTCACAAAAGTGGGAGCAAGGCAGAAGCAGGAAACTATAGACCTGTTAGTTTAACCTCAGTGATAGGCAAAATGATGGAATCACTTCTAAAGGAAAGAATTGTCAAGTATCTAGAGGCCAGAGGGGCACAGGACCCTAGGCAGCATGGATTCACAGCGGGAAGGTCATGTCAGACGAATCTGATAGATTTCTTTGACTGGGTGACCAAAGTAGTAGATCAGGGAGGGGCTGTGGACATGGCCTACCTAGACTTTAGCAAGGCATTTGACACAGTCCCACACAAAAGATTAATATACAAGTTAGCCAGCCTGGGAGTGGGTCCCAAGATGACAGCCTGGGTAAAGAATTGGCTGGAGAATAGGACACAGAGAGTTATAGTAAATGGAGTCCACTGAAGAAAGGAGGGTTACTAGTGGGGCACGTGAGGGTTCAGTATTAGGACTGGTCCTCTTCAATGTCTTTATAAGCGACATTGGAAAGGACTGGAAGGAAAAGTATGTCTCTTTGCAGATGACACTAAGATCTGCAACAGAGTTGATGCACAGGGTGGGGTGGAAAGGATGAGAAGGGACTTGGCAAGGTTAGAGGAATGGTCAAATGATGGCAGCTTAGATTCAATGCTAAGAAGTGCAAGGTAATGCACCTGGGAAACAAAAACCCAGGGGAAGCGTACACAATGGGGGGTGAGATACTAACAACAACAAGAATGGAAAGGGACCTGGGGGTAGTCATATCAGATGACTTAAAGGTGGGCAAGCAATGTGAGAGGGCAGTAAGGAGGGCTGGGGGGATACTGGGATGCATAGGGAGAGGCATCACAGATAGAAAACAGGAAGTTATTATCCCTCTGTACAGACAGCTGGTGAGACCTCATCTGGAGTACTGTGTGCAGTTCTGGAGACCCAATCTCTGCAAAGACATAGACAGGATGGAAGCTGTCCAGAGGAGGGCAACTAAAATGGTGCAGGGTCTGCACCGGAAGACATATGAAGAGAGACTTAAGGAGCTTAATATGTATAGCCTCGAGGAAAGGAGGGAGAGGGGGGACATGATAGAAACTTTCAAGTACCTCAAGGGAATCAACAAAGTCCAAGAGGGTAGCATCTTTCAAAAAAAGAGGTGTGCAAGAACAAGGGGGCACAATTTGAAGATAGAGGGGGCGGCTCAGAGGTAATTTAAGAGTATTTTTCACAGAGAGGGTTGTGGATGCATGGAATGGCTCTCCGGAGGAGGTTGTGGAGTCAAAATCAGTGGGGGAATTCAAGCATGCATGGGATAGTCATAAGGCAATTCTGGGGGGTTGGGGTAGGAAGAAGTAGGCTGCTGGTTAACTAGGATCTGCAGCTTATCTAGTAGGTAGGGAAATGGGCAGACTGGGTGGGCCAAGCAGTCCTTATCTGCCATCAAATTCTATGTAAGAAGAAACTGGCACAGCTAGACAGTGACATCTATTTTTTTATCCCAGTGTAAAAGGAATGACATTATCCCTAAAGGTCTAACTATTTTGAATGTAATCTTCTGTTACGTTTTAAATGTATATGTTAAACCAATGAGAATTATTTCTGTTTCTTATGCATTATCTGAGTGTTAATAGTATGGAATTTTCTAAAAAAAAACTGTCATAAAGCTTCTGAAGAAGGACCTGGTTGATGAGAAAGCTAGAGCACTTTGTTCTTTTTTTTGTAACATCTATGTTGGTCCAATAAAAGGTATCAAATCTTGTCCTCTGGGGGGAGAAGAATTGGCAGCAAATTTGGGAAGGGGTTCATACAACCTCAGCCTCACCCTTGTGGCAGGAGTTTAGATGGAAAGTAAATGTCAGATACTTTTGTACCCCGGTTATCACTATACACTATGGTGCTACTGCCTCGGACCTATGTTGGAGAGGATGTGGGGAAAGGGGCACACATGCCCATATTATCTGGGGCTGTCAAAGGATACGGGTGTTCTGGCAACAGATCATTCAGGTCATTGAGAAAATATTTCAGGTACAAATCCCAGGGGAACCACAGTATTGGCTGTTGGTCCTTCCATCTCCTCAGATTACGACTAAGGGTTCCATATACTTGTTTTTGATCCTTTTAGCAGTGGCTCAGAAAGCTATTACAAAACATTGGTTGGATAAAGCTCCCCCAACCCTTGACTTATGGTATTCTACTTGTATTCAAGTACAAGAAATGGAAAAACTCACTGCACACCTGAGATTGCAAAAGCAAACATTTTTGGGGAGATGGCTACCCTTCTTTCATTATCAGGCAGAGAAAGAGAATAAAACTGTGCTGGAGATTTTGGCCTTAAGTTCCTGACCTTAATGTCATATTATTGTTGGAGTGGTGGCCTCCCCCTGAATTATGAAACTGTGGAATTTGGGAAGTGAGAACTTCAGAACTTTAGAAACTTTCAAACAACGGAAAAAAAAGAACAAAAAAAAAAAGGATTCCTTAACCTCTCCCCACACACAGGTTATATCTCAGAGCTAAAGGAAACCCTGGCTTCCCTCTTGTCTGTTGGTTGGTTCTCCTCAAACACCGAATTAGGGATCCTATATATATTATATTTTGTACAGTACCCCTTTTATGTAGGGTCTCCAAATTGTATCTGATAACAACTCAGTACCCCATCTCCCCAGGTGTTCTCACTTCCAGTTCATGAGTCACAGTTTTATTTTAATTTCTCCACTATTTTCCTTCCCTTCCCCTCTTGCCCTTGAAGGCCATAGCCTTCCTTGGGATGGGGGGGGGGGGAATTACACTCTTTTTTTTTTTTTGAGGTTGTTAGTGTTGTCTGTTTGTCCTCTTGTAATGTTAACCTCTGTATTTCTTCCTCTCCTTTATTAATTTCCCACAGTATTAATGTGGATGCATTGTATGTTTTTTGTCATAAACATTCATATGTATATATGTTGACCTGCAAAAACTTCAATAAAAGTATTAATTTCAAAAAAAAAAAAAAGATATCAAATCATTTGCTTCTGGATCTCTTCTTAAAAGGACCAATATGGCAATTATACTATTTGTTTGTAAATATTTTTTAAACACCCCCAAAATCCTAACAGTTCCGGTAGCCCTGTGATCACTAACATTTGAGTAAAAAGTGTCTGAACAATACAGCTGTTCCCAAATCTGTCTCTTCTTCAGCTCCTCACCAATCACAGTCCAAAATCCAGCAGAATGAAAATGCTGTAGCTGACCAAGTCCCTCTCCTTTAAACACCAGGCCCCCATCAGAGCCATACTCTCGCTAGAACCTGGAGGCCTGTGTAACTTTGAAACATTTCGCCCTCTTTCTCTTTTTTTTGTTTGGCGCCATGTTCATTAGCCATCAGTCACCCGCATGCTCTACCCTGCACCCTTCATCATGGGACTGACCCCACCCTCAAACACCCTTGGCTTAGCCACAAGGGATGGGGCCATTGAGGGGGAGGTGTGGACCCCTGACAGACACGAGTAGGTAGCCTGGGGGTGCAGGAGCCCAGGCTACAGTGCAAGGTCCACTACATGAGGCGGATGTCATCCTGCAGAGGTGGAACCTCTGATATTTCAGTTTTTCTCCCCAGGAGATGTGTCATAGAGTGACATTAAGGGGACTCACCAAACATCTGACATGCCTCCCAACTAGAACAGACACTGGCAGCTATATTCCCCCAGCCTCTGCCAGGGATTAATCATGCGCCAGTCACACTCCCCCTTCCCCTGGAGGATGAGAGCAGTCCATAGGACACTCAGTCCTCCCCCTGGCTGGCCTTCCAATGGCCGAGTCTGGATTTGAACCAAGGGCATCGTCATCTCTTCGGCATCACAAGCAGAAATCCAACCCCTGCACCAGTGGGATGGCCCCCCAATTAACCTCTTTTTAGTGTACTCTCAATGGGCTCAACCCACAAGGCTAGACCCTCTCATAGTCAAGCCTTCTTAGGATATAAGATTTTCAAGAAGCAAAAGATAAAAGTAAGAACAGGTATACTGGCTCAGAAGCAAATAACAGCTATCCAAGTTGGGACTTACCAGAATACCCTCTAAAGCAGTCTATTCCAATGAAGGCTGGGCGCCAGGACAGGTAATAGAGATAAGGTATTGTTGTGCGGGATTAGGAGGCTGTTCATTTTTATGAATGTCAGTCACTCAACATTTAGGGGTGCCAGATATGTACATCTGCCAGAGATGATTTCCCCTGAGGAACTGAGCACTCTTTCGGAACTAACACTGAATGGTGGGTAGATGGAATAGCATATTGTTGATATTGCCACAAGATAATGGTGACCAGAACCTTTGTTACCTAGTACAAAAGTGGCTGCTTGTCAATGTTTAAGTTCTTTTAGAGGCAGTATAGTGCTGGGGTTTAGGGCACTGAGCTGCAAACCGGGAGACCTGGGTTTGAATCCCACAGCCCTCACTTGCATACTGTGTGATCCTGAGCAAGTCACTTAACTTCCTTGTGCTCCCAGGTTGCACCTGGAAACAAGCTTCAGCTTAGTGTGCCTTTCTGACGAACCTATGAACATACATACAAAAACTGCCAGCAGAAACAGGCCAAATGGTCTATCGAGTCTGCTTGTATGTGCAGCTAGCCATCCATTACACCACAGCTGCCCCTTCCACCCTTATCTGCATACTCGATTCCATGCCCTTGTTTGCCTCAACCCCACCCCCCAGTCTTACCTTGGTGGTGACTTTACCCCTGACCTTGTCCCACCCCTTTCAAAACTGGCCACTGAACTTAAGGCTATCACCACCTCCGGCAGTGTGTTCCACCCTGTCACCACTCTTTCTGTGAAATAGTTCCTTCTCATTTCTCTTCTGAATCCACCACCTTCCAATTTCAGACTATGCCCTCTAGTATCCCTCCCCCCTTTAATTTAAACAGTCCATCTGTACCAGCCTTATTTATACCCTTCATATATTTAAAGGTTTCTATCATATCCCCTCTATCCCTCCTATCCTCCAGGGAGTACATGTTGAGTTCCCTTAGTTGCTTCTCGTAAGGTTTGTCCTCCATTTTGAGGATCATCCTGGTTGCTCTACATTGGATCCCCTCCAGCAACTTGACATCCTTCTTGAAGTAGGGGCACCAGAACTGCACACAGTACTCCAGATGTAGCCTCACCAATGGCCTGTACAGCGGCAGGATGACCTACCCCCTCCTGGAGGTGATTCACATGGCAGTACACCCCAATATCTGATTGGCTTTAGCAGCCACCTTCCTGCACTGTGCTGAATGGTTCATTTGCCCTGTTATTAGCACTCCAAGATCCTTCTCCTCCTCTGTTATGCCCAACTGACCCCCCCCCCCAGTCGGTAACCATTCCTTGGGTTTCTGGCTCCTAAGTGCATGACTTTTCACCTTTTCACTTTGAACCCCAGCTGCCATGTGTCTGAACAATGTTCAAGTTTATCCAGGTCATCCTGTAGACCCTGCCATCACTCCGTATCATCCACCACTGCACCGATCTTTGTGTCATCTGCAAAAAGGCTGATCTTATTTTTAATCCCATCCGAGAAGTCGGCAATAAAAATTCCAAACAACACTGGCCCCAGTACTGAGCCTTGTGGCTCTCTGCTGGTTACAGCTCTTAAAGTTGAGAGACACACACACACACACACACACACACAACTACCCTCTGCTGCCGGTCTGTAAGCCAGTTCTTGACCCACTCCACCATTTTCTCTTTGGCGCCGTGGTATCTGAATTTGCTAATCAGTCTCCCAGGTGCCACCAAATTGAATGTCTTACTAAACTCCAGGTACATTACATCCACTGCTTGTCCCATCAACTGCCCTAGTCACTCAGTCATAAAAGTCAACCAGGTTGGTCTGACAGGATCTGCCTTAGACAAATCCATGTTGCCTGCCATCCTGGAGACCATTCACCTCCAGAAAGGTCACCAACCTTTCCTTGAGGATAGTCTCCACTAGCTTCCCCACTAGGGAGGTAAGGCTGACTGGTCTGGCAGGAAGCGCAAGCTAGACTTAAGGAATTTTATTTATTTATTTATATTTCTTTATAAAATTATGGTGACTGGGTTGGCCCACTGAGCCCCGAAGGTCCCTTTTTCAGGGGCAACCCAGGATAACAATACATATTTTCATACAAGAAGACTTGGGTTACAGAGTAGATACAGGTGAGTATGCAGGTTACAGCCATGGTTATCAACATGCTACAGACCCTATAAGTAAGCTTGTCACAATTAATAGAGAAATGGTGCGGAAGTTAGTTGAAGGAAGATGTCTTGAGAGAAGCACCTTGGAACTTGAAGAGATGCATGGATGAATCAGGTCTGCAGGAGGGTAGGAACAATTGGGGGGGGTGCTCATGAGCCGTGGCAGTGGTAAGTGATAGCATCAGTCATATGGGCTTTGAGTCTAGTGTGGAAATTCATCAGTGAGGAAGCTTCCAGCACTGGAGAAGGGAGTTTGTTCCAATGGTAGGGGTCTGAATGGGAGAAGAACCTGCCACCAGCGTTTATCCTGACTCTAGGAACTTCCAACAGAGTTCGGCCTGATTTCCGTAGAATCCTAGGGTTATGTTTGATTTTGATAGTTCCAACTAAGCTGGGAGGGGCAAGGGGGCTGAGTAGCTTGAAGGTCAAGCAGGGCAGGGGGTAACTAAGATGAGCTGTAAGAGAGGGCCAATGTAGTTGGGCAAGTGTGTCACAATGGTGACTTTGCATGTGGTCATGCGTAGCAAACCGAGCAACCTTGTTGTACAAGATTTGCATCCCGGTGACCTCCTGCTTGGCATGCCCTGAATGATCGGGGTAGCATAGGTCAGGGTGGGGAGGAGGACACTTGTGGCAATTGAAGTCCTGGCCTCAGGGATGAGCTGGTCCTTTAGTCGGTACAAGGTACCAAGTCTACGATGTATGGTCTTGGTAACCAGATCTACATGGGGCTTGAAGGTAAGACAATGGTCCAGTGTCAGTCCTAAGTATTTTAGGGAGGGCACAACCTCAATGACAATTCCTGAGAGAGATGTGAGATGCAAAGCATTCGACCTGTCATGGCCAAGGGCTTTGTGTCCAAAAAGCATCAACTTAGTTTTGCTTGCATTTAGGATCATCCTATTTGCTCTCAGTCAGGCCTCAAGAGATGCGAGGTCAGCTTGGAGAAGGGGACTGAGAGCTGCTGTGTCACCCAGGGGTCGGTAGATGACGGTGTCATCCGCATACTGAACGGCCGAGCTACCCCCACAGTGGAGGTTAAGGTCATTAGCAAATATGGAGAAAAGGAGTGGGCTGAGAATCAAGCCCTGTGGTACTCCCTCTGTTAGGGGTAGGGAACCCCATGTAGCACCCTTCCAGATGACTCTCTGGGATCGGCCCGATAGGTAACTCCCAAGCCACTTGAGGGTGAGGGGGGTCTAAACCAACTTTAACCAGTTTTAGTAGCAGTAGTTTGTGATCTACAAGGTCAAATGCCTTGGACAGGTCAATAAAGACGGCGCCTGTGGGTGTACCATTGTTCATTGCTCTGAGCATGTCATTCGAGAACTGGATTAGGGCTGTGTCTGTCCCATGGTTAGTTCTAAAACCATGTTGAGAGGAGGCTAGTATCTGGTATGACTCCACGTAATCACGGAGTTGGCCATAGACTAACCTTTCTTGTAGCTTTATGAGTGTACTGAGCAGGGAAATAGGCCTGTAATTGCTTAAGTTTTCCCTAGAGCCACCCTTGTGGATAGAGATCACGTCAGCAAGTTTCCACTGGTCCAGAACAGTCCCTTCAAGTAGGGATCTGTTTAGGAGCCAGGTCAGGGGTTTGGAGAGGGATGGGGCTCCCACCTTAAGTAGCCGAGGGTTAATCCCATCAGGTCCTCCCGTGCCACTGTCCTTCAGAGTCCTAAGGAGGGTTAGGACCTCTTTTCTCTTGACAAGTCTTAGATGAAAGTCTAGGCATGAAGTCTCGGATACTTTGGGAGCCGCGGTTGGCAAGGACAGGCCGACCTTGTAGGCGTCAAGGTTTGTGAAGTGATTGTTAAGGGCAGTAGCAATTTCAAGGGAGTCGCTCGCAGGCTGACCATTGACCTCCATGAGGCCGGGTTCAGTCTTAATGTTACCCCTGATCAGGTTGTTGACGTGCCGCCAGAATTGTTTGGGGTTGCTCAGGTTAGTTTTTTGTAGACGAGTGACATAGTCCCTTTTCGCAAGTTTGATGGCTCTCTTGCATTTATTTCTTAGGGCTTTGTATGATACGAGGTCAGCAGGAAGGGAGGAGAGCCTGAATTTCATCCAGACCTTGTCTCGACTGACCATAATGGTTTCTAAGGATGCAGAGATCCACCTAGAGCAGCTTCCTTTTGCTCTACATTTTTTCAAAGGGGCAAAGAGTCGGCTGCTGTACTTAATGCATTATGAAGATGCTCCAGAGCCTCAGCCAAGGTAGGGAGGAGCCTAATTGGGCTCCAGTCCAGGCTGTGTAGATAATCATTAAACTGCCCAACTAAGTTAAGTTGGTATAGTCCCAAGCAGTGAGTATTCTAGGTTGAATCTTAGGTGCTCTATTTTTCCATATGCAGAATATAGGGGAGTGGTCACTTAAGGAGTCCGCCATTATTCCAGCTTTCTGAATATTAGCTGGGTTGGACACAAGAGCCCAGTCGAGGGTGGTATGGTTCCCTGATTTGTAGTTCAGTCTGGTTGGTTCTGATGTGATCTGTACCAGGTTTGCTTCTTGGGTCAATGCCAAGAAGGTGTTGTTTGGGTCCCGGGCCCAGTTAAGATTGAAGTCACCCAGAATAAGGAGTTCCAAAGTAACTCCTTGGGCCGTGGTTTTAGTTATTGCTTCTAGAGATTGAATAGCCGACTTTGGTGGGCTGTAGACATAGCCAATAGTGAGTTGCTTGGAGTGCCCTAGGGTGACTTGTATGAATATAGATTCACCATCAGTGCAGGTCCTTTGCTGTAGGATGAGGGGCGTTAACGGTTAGCACTTCGTTGGCGTAGATGAGTACACCGCCTCCTCTTTTAGTAACCCTGTCCCTCCGATACATACTGTATCCTTGGGCCAGTACTTCGTGCTCAGGGATGTGGGCCTTAAGCCAAGTCTCTGAGATGGCAAGGGTATCCGGCTTGTAGAGATCAAGCCAGGCTTGTACCTCCCACATTTTTGATCTGAGGCTGCATATGTTCATATGCGTTATCTTTAGCCCCTTTATGGACGCCCGGGGGGGTCACAAGGGGATGATATTGAGCAGTTGATGGGAACTACCTGGGATAAAAAGGAGCTATTTGCCAAAGACAGATTGCTTCTCAGTAATGAGGGAACAGAGGTCTTGAAGAGAAAGCTAGAGGACTTTACAGGTAGTAAATATGATTTAAACTAGCTGGGGAGGACTTAGACTTGCAGGGAGTAAGGAAATGCATAGCTTGGGAGGGCCAAGGCCTCTTCCCCCAATCAGACGTCTGGAGGAGAAGATGAAACCACATAGGTGTGGTAGTAGGGGGATAGGAGATGACAGGATGGTTGGGGAAGGGATGCTGGATAGTCTCCACAAATGCAAGGAGCATGGGAAATAAGCAGCCCGGGTGACAGGCACTGATGGCTGGGGGTGGGGTGGTGGACGTGGTGACTATCACCGAGACTTGGGCCGCACAGCACCATAAGTGGAACTTTACACTACCCGGATATAAAATGTACAGGAGAGACAGGAGAATTGGGAGGGGTAGTAGTGCGGCAATATTTGTAAGGGAAGGAATGGAATGCAGCAGCGAAGAGGGGGGTTGATGGAAATGTGGAGGTGTTATGGGTCACCTTGCATGATACTAAGGGCAGGGGGGTCAATCTGGGGTTAGTATATAGACCACCAACTCAGTTGGAAGAGCTTTATAGGGAACTGGTGGACAACCTAAAAGCCCACTGTGGCAGGGCATAGGCAGGACGGTTGTGGTGGGAGATTTCAGCATGCGAGGGGTGGACTGGTGCACTATGGCAACATCATCTGCAAAAGAACAGAGGATACTGGACGTATTCCAGGACAAATTCCTGTCTCAGTTGGTGGAGGAGCCAACCAGAGAAGGAAACATTTTGGACCTGGTTCTAGCAGATCACAACCGGCTAAAAGATGTGATAGTGGCTGACCCATTGGCAGGGAGTGAAAATTGCACAGTATGGTTCTCCCAGGACATGGGGAGGGGGCAGGAATCTGTCAAACACTATGGTATTGGACTTTAAGGGGGTAGATTTTGGGAGGATAGTGCCATCCTGGAAGAGCACTTGGGGGAAATTAGACTGGATATGGACACAGAACATTGGTGGGCTATTTTGAAGTTGGGACTGTTAGAAGCCACTAAAACATGCACTTAGACCTGCTGTAAGAAATCTAGGTCCATAAAATCCAGTTGGTGGACTAGGGAGCTGCAGGAGAAGGTTAGAGAGAAGTGGGTAGCCTTCCAGAAATACAAAGGACCTGAGGGGAGCATGACAAGGAGGAATGCCACAGGATATCAAAGGAGGTCAGTAGGGCGGAAAGATCAGCCAAGGCCTCCAAACAACTCAGGTTGGCCCAGGAGATCAGGGAGAGGGAGAAATAATTTTTTTGATACATGAGGAGAGGAAGAAAGGTGGAGGGCAGATCACCCGGTTGAAAAAAGATGGGGGGGTGGGCAGAAGGTGTGGTTGAGCAGGCTGAGGTACTAAACGAGTACTTCTGCTCCGTCTGTACTAGGGAATTGGAGGGGGCCATACCACAGAGGATGGTAAGGCTGAAATTGAGGATGGGGCACACAAATGGATGGGGAGATGCAGGTGTGTAGAGTGGGGGCAGCTCTTAAGACCTTGAGGATGCACACAGCCCCAGGCCCAGATGATATCCACCCCAGTGTCTTGAGGGAACTGGTGGATGTCCTGGTGGTACCTCTGACGGAATTATTCAATTACTCCCTTGAATCCGGATGTGTACCTCTGGACTGGAGGATGACACAATGGTGCCCCTCCATAAGAGTGGTCCTCAGGATGAACAGCAACACAGGTTCATCAAGGAGAGATCTTGTCAGACTAACCTAGTTTAATTTTTTGACTGCATGACAAGATCTCTGGATTGTGGGTGCCCGGTTCATGTCCTGTATCTGGACTTCGGCGTTTGACTCGGTACCGCATAGGAGACTATTAGGAAAACTGAGGAACATATGGGTGAGGGTAAAGATGGTCAATTGGATTGGGAACTGGCTGAGTAATAGCAGTGGGTGGTGGTAGGGGAGGAATTTTCAGCACCCAGAGGGGTCATTAGTAGGGTTCCTCAAGGGTCTGTCTTAGGTCCACTCTTGTTTAACGCATTCATAGCAGACATTGCAGAGGGAGTCAGGAGCAAAATATGCTTGTTTGCTAATGACTCCAAATTAGAAGCAGTGGTGGATAGTGAGGAGGAGAGAAGGACTCTCGAGGAGGACCTGGAAACACTGAAACAGTGATCTCGCACATGGCAGCTGGGGTTTAATGCTAGAAAGTGTAGTATACTGCACTTAGGGGCAAGGAACCCAGAGTACAGTTACCATCTGGGGGGGTAACAGCTGATGATCTCGAAGGTGGAAAAGGATCTGGGGGTGATGATTGATGGCAAAATGAATCACTCAGAGCAGCGCAGGAGAGTGGCGGCAAAGGCAAACAGAATGCTAGGATGCATTGCCAGGGAGATCACTTCAAGGAGGAAGGAGGTTATCCTGCCATTATACAATTTCTTGGTTAGGCCACACTTGGAGTAGTGTGTGCAGTTCTGGTGGCCTTACTTAAAGAGGGACATCATGCTCCTGGAGCAAGTTCAGAGGAGGGCATCTAAGATGATCCACGGCTTGGGGGAAGGTCCTATGAGGAGAGACTTAGGAAGCTGAACATGTACTCCCTGGAGGACAGAAGGGACAGAGGGGATATGATAGAGACCTTTAAATACTTGAAGGGGATCAATAGAGTAAATACAGAGGGGCTGTTCAGATTAAAGGGAAAGGGTCCATGAGTGGGCACAGTTTGAAGCTGGTAGGAGGGAGGTACAGAAGGGAACTGAGAAAACACTACTTCACAGAAAGAGTGCTGTCTCCCTGGAATGAGTTACCAGAGGATCTGATTTCTTTGAAATCAGTGGGAAGCTTCAAGAAAGGATAGGACAGGTACATGAGAAATGTATAGGTTGGGGGGAAAAAATCGTATGGGAAATGAGGGGGGACACCTTCGGACTTGGGAAGCATAAAGGGAGGGGGGAACCAGCGGCATCTGCAATGTGATCTTCACCATGAGCAGACACGATAGCCCATTTCGCCTAATCTGCTGGCATCTTCATATGTTCATATGTTCATATGCCTATAGTTACCTGGTTCATCCTTGGGCCCACTTTTATGGATGGGCACCATGTGTGCCATCCTCCAGTCCTGGGGCATGCACCCAGTTTCCAAAGAGGTGTTAAACAAATCAGCTAATGGTTCAGCCAGGACCTACGGCAACTTCTTCAGAACCCTGGGGTGCATGCCACCTGGACCTGGTGTCTTATCCACCCTTAGGGCCCTTAGTCCTTCCAGCACCCTGCTCACTGGAATTTCCCCATCATTTAACTTCACCCCTCCCCCCATGCCTGCCCCCTCTCCCCTGTGGCATTGGCCCAGGTTTCTCCATGGTAAGCACAGAGCAGAAGTAGTCACTGAGTACCTCTGCCTGCTCCACCCCCTTTCCCGCCCACCTCACATCCTTCTTGATCCCAACAATCTGATCTTTGTTGCTACTTTCTCCCTTATGTACCTGAAGAAATCCTTTTCTCCTTCCTTGATCCCCTGTGCCAGCCTAAGCTCCCTTGATGCCTTGGCTGCCCTGACTGTTCTGCTCACCTCTCTTGATTTCTTCATGTACACCTCCCTATCCTCATCCCATTTAGGTCTCATAAATCTTCTGAAGGCAGCTCTTTTCTCCTTCACCCTTTCTAACACTTCCCTGCTTAACCAGCTCGGTTTCTTTGACTTGGTTGATTTTCTTTGGATCTTCGTACATAAGCTGGTGGCCTTCATTAGCCCAAGCTTTATAATTTCCCATTTCTGGTTAGCATCCATGTGTGGGCTGATGCTAGCGAGGCGCCCTGCCACTATGTCCCTCACCCTGCCAAAGTCTGCTCGCCTGAAGTCCACCACCCTTGTCCTGGTTCTGGCAGACTCCTTTCCCATACTAAGTGAGAACCACACTGTGTGGTGGTCACTCCCTGCCAGGGGATCTTCCACCTCTAGCTCCCTTACAAAGCTCCCCGTTTGTCAGCACAAGGTCCAGAATGTTACCCTCCCTGGTAGGCTCCCTCACCATCTGCACCAGGAAACTGTCCTGGAAGGTCTCCAGGAGGACCTGTTCCCTGACACTTAAGGTGGCTGGGGTGCTCCAGTCTACCCCAGGCAGATTGAATTCCCCCACAATCACAGTGTTACCCTTCCTACTGACCCTTCTTATCTGCTCCCCAAGCTCCCTGTCAATATCCTCAGTTTGAGATGGTGGCCTATACACTACTCCCATCCAAACCCTCCTGCCCTTTGAGTCTTGTATTTGTACCCATAATGCTTCCGCCCTGCCCTCCTCCCCTTCCTCCCTGCTACACAGAATCCCTTCCCTTACATAAATAGCTATCCCATCCCCCTTTCCTTTCTGCCCTGTCCCTCTGGTACAGCCTGTACCCCAGGATCACCATGCCCCAGTCCTGCTATTGGGTGGCTCACGTCTCAGTGATGGCAGTTATGTCCACCTCCCCCTTTGCCATCAGAGCCTGTAACTCAGCTGTCTTGTCCCCCAGGCTCCTCGCATTGAAGGAAACCACTCTCCAGTATGTTCCCAGTCCTTCCTCCCCAGCCTGTACACCTTTACTGCCATCCCTATCCAGATTCCCGACATTTTTTTTCTTACTGGTTAGGGGGGGTATGTCCCTCGGACTCCATGGCCCTATGATCTTGTTTGTTGTCCAGCCACTTGCCTCCCCCCCAACCTAGTTTAAATCAATTCTGGTTGTTATGTACACCCCAAGCCTCTGTTTTAGGACCCCTGAGCCCTTCCTACTCAAGTATAACCTATCGGAGGCATACAGGACTTGTTGTCCCATGTTCCCCACCAGCCTGTATCCTTTAGTCTGACACCACACCCTCAGCCATGTGTTAAACTCAACTATCCTCTGCTTAGTGACAGCTCTTGTCCTGGGTACTGAGAGAACCTCCAAGAAAGTGACCAAGCTCCCCAATTTCTCACAAAGTTTCCTCAGTTTCATGAATCTTTCCTGTACCAGCTCGGCTGTGTTCCCTGCCAGTCATTCTGTGCCCAGGTACAAATACAATACAGGCCTTTCTTTCTTCCCCACACTTAAGGACAACTGCCCCACCCTTCCTGCCATCATACCTGCCATACATTCTACCCATATGCGACTTCTCTTTACACCCCTACTTCTTCATCTCTCACTTTTAGTACTGAGTCACCCACCACTACAACTCTATTTCCATTTTCCTGCTTCCTTCTCAGATGTTTCCCATTATTCGGTTACAGTCCTGAACACTGATCTAATTTTAATGTTTCCTTGCACGTGCTCAAGAAACATTTTGTTTGGCTTCAGAGAATGGCATTTCAGAGGTGTGTCATGGACTAGCCCAATACAGATCAATCTACATTAGGCTAATCCCTGACAGACCAATGACCACACAAGCAGGGTATGACAGTGGTTCACAGTTTCATGGGTGTAAACTTCGTGTACTTGAAATGAATTAAGCACTCCAATGAGAGTGCTTCAGCCCTTTCATTTACATGAAGCATAAGCCAGCCAGCAGGCAGCTGAGTGGCTTTATTACTTCTACTGTTCTCTCTCGCGCTCCCTTACATGAAAATAAAACACATACCACCGGCCCGATACCCCTACGTTCTTCGGTGGGACGCTCAAATGTTCACTCGCTCAGTTCTCTCTCTCAGCACCCACCGCTCTGCTGCATCTTTGCTCTGAACTCCCCGCCCCCTCCCCACGGGGCTTTACATTTGACTCTGGTGCAGCTGCACTTGTGGCAGCTCCTGCTACCCTGCGCACTGTCCCTCCCGCCTTGCACTGCAGCGAGGCGGCTTCACTAAATAACCCCAGCTCCTTGTGCTCCTGCTCCAGTCCCTTCACCCCTGGCTGCCTCCTTAAGAGCAGCTCCTTGCTGCTTCTGCTTTATTCCCTTCCACCACTGGCTGCCTCCTTAAGTGCCATAGGGAGCAGCTTCATTAAATAGCGGCTCCTTGCTGTTCCTGCATCTGCTCCAGCCCCTTCCACCCCTGGCTGCCTTCTTAATAGCAGCTCCTTGCTGCTCCTGATCCTGCTCCTGCTCCAGCCCCTTACACCCTTGGTTGCCTCCTTAAGTCCGGTGGGGCATAAATAAATTGAAAATACTGCCGCCAGAGTGGCAATTCAGGAAGGTAGGAGAAGGCGCTTTCTTCCCCTGCCTCCTCCACCTCCTGCTGACTCTAGTAGCTCCTTGCTGCTCTGCTAGAGCCCCTTCCACCCATGGCTGCCTCCTTAAGCCCTGTAGGGCATAAATAAATTGAAAATACTGCCATCAGAGCAGCGATTTGGGAAGGTGGGAGAAGGCGCTTTCCTCCCCTGCCTCCTCCACCTCCCACTGACTCCATTTTGCTCCTCTTCTCCAACCCATACAGATTAGGCCACAGTCTAAGCTCCATACAGGCTGGGAGTTTACAGTGCTCAAAGGCACTTTAACTTAAGTGCAATCACACTAGCGAGCAGCCCAGTATAATCCTCCTGCTGCCACTGCCACAAATAAGCCCTGGCCCCTCCAACAATGCCCACAGCATAAAAGGGCTCAGGGAGCCCCCACTAGACCCCAGGGAAGGGGATTAATCTAAGAAAGAAAAACACTTGCCCCAGTTACCTGATGCTAGCCCCTAGGCCACCAGGGCTAACCTTTACACTGTGGTCCCCCCCATGGCATTACCAAGCCCCAAAGCCACCAATGCCTTCTTTTATAAAACAAAGGGGCTATTAGACCCCACTAGCTATCACTAGCCACCTGGGCTACTAAATAAATTACTGGCAACTTGGCCACCATTATGGGCAAAGGGGTTTTAGTTGAACCCCCCTTCCCCAAACCTCACTCTCTTTTTTCTCTATTTTTTCTCTTTTACTGTTTTTTTTACCCCAACTAACCTAACTTCTCTTTTATTTTGCAGGTCTGACCGGACGAGGGCTCCTGCCTTCATCAGATAAGTATACTTTTATTTCTATCCTGTTCCCTTCTGCCCTTTTGGACCCCCTAAGAGCCTTTGTGACATCTTTTCTATTCTTTTTTACAGGTGCGGTGGATGACATCTCTTCAAGACCCCCTTGGCCCCCTGCACTCAGGTAAGTCCCTTTATGTTACCTATATTTTGGTGAGTTGACTGTAACAGGGCGGCCGCTCCCGTTGCAGACTCAGTAGGTCTCCGACCGCAACAAGCCTTTTATGATTTTCTCCTCACCCCAAATTAACACTGTGCTACTAGGTCTATGTTATAGAAACTGATGTCTTTGATTCACTAACGTCTGCTTTCAATGCACCAAAAACTCTCACACACACAAACACACACAAAAAATCAATACAACGGCATGTGGGGCATTTGTTTTCCAGCGTGCAGCTTTATTTTGTATTTTGTGAAAGACCGTAAGAAAATATGGTGGCATTTCTCACCAGACAAACTGAAACTTCATAAGTTGCTCAATTAGTTGGTCAGTAATCCTTTTGGGTGACAGCACCATACTGCAGCGAGAGTCAGTCAGCCCCCACATAGGAGCAATTTCAGGACTCTACAACCCAGCCCCATATACACACCACCATGAAACACAGTACTTTGGGTCTTATTTAGCTCCCAGAACAACAAAGAAAAAACACAAAGCACTTCTGTGTTTAACATCCCCTGCCTGCCAGAGCTTTGCAGTTATCCCTGCATCAGTCCTTCTCTTCAGTGATGATCCCCAACAGCAACAGATAACTTTAAACACTCAGAGCCCACAGCTAAAAGAGATGAAATTAACCACTCCAATCACTTTTTAGTGCAACAGCCTTGTGGTCAATGTTCATCACCTCCTGCCCCTGGTTAAACTATTTCCATTTTCCTTCCTTTTGAGTGAGCTAGGTATGACTCCACCTTGTGTTCTGCAGCCTTACAGCTGACATCTTCCATTTTCTCCTTGCACAGAAACATAGAAGTGGATGGCAGATAAGGACCGCAAGGCCCATCCAGTCTGCCCATTTTTTTCTACCTTATGATTGTGCCATAGGCCTTTACTCTGTCAATGGCCTATTTAATCATACTCATCTGTATTGCTCCCTTATGCCTATCCCATGCCTGTTTGAAGCCCTGCACTGTATTCATATCCACCACTTCCTTAGGTAGGCCATTCCATACATCCACCACCCTTTCTGTGAAAAATAACTTCCTCACATTACCCCTTATTCGGCCTCCTTTCAATCTCATGCTGTGTCCTCTTGTCCTACTATTTTTCTTATATTGAAACATGTTAGACTCTTTTACCTTGTTAACTCATTACCTCCAGGAAATGCCTGTAGTTGGCAACCAAATCATCCCCTTTGTCTCCCACAACGACTTCAGTTGTCAGCTATAGACTTCCCATTTGCCCTGGATACTTTTCAGGTCATTAGCACTATTTCTCTACATTACTTATGAACCAAATTGTTTAGAATTGACTGCATAGCACCATTAGAAAGGTAGTTTTGTGCTGAATAACTCTGTTGCTGATACTTCATGTGTATCATGTATACTTTAGTAGTTATTCACATGTGTTTATGGTATGGTGTGTATGGCTGACATTTGTCCCTCAAGTCTCACCTAAGCACCTTGAATAAAATGGGAAAAAATACATGTTTTATATTATAAAAATTGCTTTTTAGAACAAAATTACTTTTGTACCTACATCTAATATATGGATATTTAATTTGGTGTTGATATGTTACATATTTTCCTACCAAAAATGGTTTACGTTGCCTTTTTTATTGCAAAAAAACACTTTTTTGTTATTTTAACTAGTATAGAAAAAAAAGAAATTGCTTATAATTAATTGCATAGCACTGTTGGAAAGATAATTTTGTGCTGAACAACTTTGCTGCTCCTACTTTGTGTGTAGCACTTACGGTTCATGAGGTATTTGCATTTGTTTGTGGCATGCTAATTATGGCTTGATTTTGCTTAGAAAGGTCCAGGATGCAGTGTTAAGAGTATACAGGACACAAGTGGTGGAACTCTCAAAAAGCTCCTGTGGAGTGAATGAGTTAATGCTCTTAAGATGTCTAAATGTTTCAATCATATCACCTCTCTCCCTCCTTTGCTGTAGGGTATACATATTGAGCTCTGTTAATCTGTCCTCATATGTTTTCTGATGCAGTCCCTGCACCATTTTGGTTTCCCTTCTCTGGACTGCCTCTAATTTGCTAATGTCTTTGTGCAGGTGCAGCCTCCAGTACTGCACGTAACACTCCAGATAGGGCCTAACCAATGTCTTGTAAAGAGGGATTATTACCTGCCTCTTATGACTTGTGATACCCCCACTAATACATCCCAACACCCTTCTAGCCTTACCTACTGCTTTAGTGGTCTGCTTGGATGATTTCAGGTCATCTGTGATGATGATGCCCAAGTCTCTTTCTTCTCTTGTGATTGCCAGCAACTTCCCTCCCAACCTATAGGTAGCTTCATGGTTTCTCTTCCCTATGTGTATGATCTTACACTTCTTTGCAGTAAACCCCAGTTGCCACTCTTCAGACCATTTTGCCAGTTTTTCCATATCTCTTCTCATTCTGCCCACCCCAACTGGATCATCTACTCTGTTGCAGATCTTGGTGTCATCTGCAAACAGGCAAACCTTACCCTCCAGTCCATCTGCAATGTCACTGATGAAGATATTGAAGAGGACTGGACCAAGGACTGATCCATGATGTACCCCACTTGTGACTTGCATCTCTTCTGACTGTACACCATTTACCATCACTCTCTGTTTTCTGCCCACCAACCAGTTTGCCACCCAGTTTAACAACTTCTGACCCACCCTGAGCATACCCAGCTTATTAATCAGTCTTCTCTGTGGAACAGTATTAAAAGCTTTGCTGAAGCCAAGGTAGATGACATCAATTGCACCCCCTTGGTCCACCACACTGGTTACCCAGTCAAAGAAATCTATGAAATTAGTTTGACAGGACCTTCCTGTTGTAAACCAATGCTGTCTTGGATCCTGTGCTCCTATTGATTCCAAGTGTTGTACTATCCTTTCCTTAAGAAGTGGCTCCATAATCTTGCCCACTACTGAGGTAAGACGGATTGGTCTATAGTTCCCTGCCTCCTCCCTGCTGCCACTCTTGTTCAGCAGGATCACGTGAGCCCTTCTCCAGTCTTCTGGGAGCTCTCCTGTGTTCACAGACTCACTAAACAGTTCTGCTAATGGCTCTGCTAGTTCCATCTTTAGCTGCTTTAGCACCCTGGGATGTACGCCATCAGGTCCTATTGCCTTGTCCACCCTGAGCTTAGCGAGCTTTTGTAGGACCCTTTCTTTTGTGAAGGGACTTGTGCACACCTCCCTCACCCTTGTGTCCATGGTGCTGAGCTGTAGGCCCTGCCCTACCTTCTCCCCAGTAAATACTGAGCAGAAGTATCTATTTAGGATAGATGCTTTTCCTTGGTCCTCCTCCACACACTCCCCGTTATCCCCTCTGGTCTTAGCAATACCCTCTCTGGACTTTCTCCTTTCACTAATGTATCTATAGAAAGTCATGTCACCTTCTTGTACTGTTTTTGCTAGTCTTTCCTCAGTTTGGGCCTTTACCTGCCTTACTGCCTTCCCTGCTTCCCTTATGGAAGTTTGGTATGCCTCCCTATCTTCATCCCGCTGTGTTCCCTTATAATTCTTGAAGGCCAACCTTTTGGCTCTGACCTTTTCTGTTACTGTTTTTGAGAACCAAAGTGGTTTCCAACACCTTTTACTCTTGCTTTTCTCCCTAACACAATGGGATGTTGCTTTGAGTATTGCATCTTTAATGCTTGCCCACTTTGTCTGTACCCCCTCACCTGTATTTCTTCTTGCCAGCGCTAGATTAACTCTGTTGGCCATCTTATCAAAGTCAGCTCCTCTGCAGTCCATATTTTTGCCCTGGAATGGGATGATTTAGTTCTAGTGGCCAAATTGAACCATACCATGTGATGGTCACTGGCCCCCAAGTGACCTTCTACATGAAGATCTGTGATCCTTTCCCCGTTAGCCAGTACTAGATCCAGGATAGCCCTGCCTCTTTTGGGTTGTTGTAACAATTGTTTGAGGCGCTCCCCTTGCAGGGAATCCACTATGTGTCTAGTTCTGGTGGATGTTCCTGCTGGTATTGACCAATCTGTATCTGGCATGTTGAAGTCTCCCATTATCAGAACCTCCCTTTAGCTGTCATGTTTTGTATATCTTTTAACAGTAGTGTGTCTATGTCCTCCCCCTGGTCTGGAGGCCTGTAGATAATCCCAATTCACATGGCTGTCCCATTTCCTGTTTCCAAGGTGACCCATAGTTCTTCTGGCTCCTTATGTGCATTCTGTATTTCTGTAGCTTTGAGATTTTCATTGACATAAAGGGCCACTCCCCCCCCCTTTCTGCACCTCAGGCACTGCATTGGGTCCATAGTGCCTACCAACTGTGCGTGTGGCATGTCTCTCACTAGCTGCCCCATGTGGCATGGCTGACAGCCCAGGACAACAGTGTCAGCACTGTCCATCAATGGCATACAATACCGCACCTGCTGTGTATTTGTTTGTTTGTAGTGTTGACTAGCCCACCACTGCTCAGACAATCCTTTGTTGTACAGTACCTACTCACAATTTGTTCATCTATGTATCCCCAATGTACATTCTGTGGCCTACCCATCTGCGGTAGCACCCTGCAATGTACTTGTGTTCCCATATCTACTCCATAGTGGAAGAACAAGCTGCACCTCTAGTCACTGTTGCTGTGGTCACTACACAGGAAACTGTCACCCTACACAAACAGACCTGCACCACTCCTATCAGAGCTCTTGCCAACGTGCTGTGTCCATGTCAGGTCAGGTTTCCCCAGATATGGTACCCGGCATGTATGCACTGTATGGCACCTTCTGGAAGCTGTGTTTAAACTAACACTGTGTGCCATACAGTACACCACAATGCTTTTCCCTCTGTAGTGTGTGCCACATTGACCTTCTGGGGCCAGCTTTTTACAGGCTAGGGGAGATGGCAGCCTCCATCAACCCCCTTCCGTGCACCATTAGTTTGCTGCATGGGTCCGCATGAAGCAACATTAGGGACTTTGATGTCTGGACCCCGTTTCTGCCAAAATCTGGCACAGGGTCCATGGTGCACCAGGTTTTGCTGCAAGCAGGTGTTGGCACATCTTATATCATTCTAATGCCCATTTGAAAATTGGGCCCAATTTCTTTAAAACTGGATTGTATTGGAATTACAAAGGCTTGAAACTTATTTTTTTTAAATGAAGGCATGGCGTCAACTAATTTTATACTGTATATCAAAATAATATTGTGATACCGCTATGATATATTTATATATAAAAACAAAGTGGTTCACTAAATTTTTAAAGTCCGGTTGTTCTTAACAATATGTTATATGAGCACGTATAGATAAAGCTACACAGGACAACCATATCGTTAGGACGTATTCATGTTGATCAGATTCCAAGCTTTCATTTAAAAAAATCAACTTACATTTCTGAGCCTAACAGTTTAAAAGTTATTGCTTTTAAAATATAATTTCAAGCAATATAAAATATCATAAAAGATTATTTTTGGAAATGGTCAGATTAGTGTTTGTTCCATCAAAGAATAAACACACTATTTTCCAGTCACTTACTTTAGATTGCTGATGCACATTTCAGAATGCCTGCCTTGGCATACAGAGATAGAACTGCTTGGCTTATGAATGCCACATAACACTGATTATTTGTATTGTATTAACTGCTAAGTATAACAAACCATGTGGCAGGCAGTGCACAACAGTATCCCTCAGCTTGGGCACAGCCCAATTTGAGAAGTATGTTCATGATGGAACTTTTCTTTTGGGACTAGCCTTTGCCATCAGCTTCCTGCAACCTGGATTCTTCATGAAAGAGTATGGCAAGACATGAACTATGAGCATTTCTGCCATGGCTACATTATGTACCCTGGACACTGTGTGATTATGGGACAGGTTTATGAAATATGTCAATAATGGCACTGTTATTGGCTGGTGAAAAAACCTTTTATAACTACAACTGGCTTCCATCACTACTGTATCACCAGAGATACAGTACCTGACTAAGGATGGCTGCCATCAACGAAAGACGAATCCTCTTGTGAGGGCAAAAAGAGCTGATTTTCCACTCAGTCTTCTGAAGTGCCAGTAGCACTAGTTGTGCCTCCCTTGTCAAATCCCTCCTGCTCCTCCTCCTACTCCTCTATCCCCCCTCCCTGGCCATTCATGATGAGGACTAACAGGTGCTTCTGTGCTTCCATCTCTGAAGGAATACTGGACTGCGGCCCAACTTAAGTTAACATTGCAGTGGTGGGACCCTTCCTATATCACCACATGGGAAACAATGGCATTAGATGCAATAGATGCTGTCCCCCCCCCCTTGTTTGCTTTTTTGATAGGCTGAGGTGTGGGTTTTCTGCCAGGCAAAACAGACCCCTGCTTCAGGTGACAGTCTTGAAGGCTATTTCAGTTTCTGGCCCAGTTGCTAGATGGGGAGGTTATTAAACCTTTTGAAACATGTAAACAATAATGTGGCTGAGCTCAAGGAGACTGATTTTGGTATTTTCAGCTATGAGACATTGTGATGGCTGGTCTACAGAGGGAAAAGGGGGAACAGGAACAGTCACTGGAGTCTTTTACTTTCCCTGCGTTTCTGTCTGCCATACAGCAAAAGGAGACAATCACTCAAATATACCAGTTCCTTACACAGAACCTGGCAACCAAGGTACTTATATCAATGAAAAGTGGCAGGCTGAAACACACTTGCTGATGACAGACATGGAATGGGGAAAGGACAGACAGTCTGCATTTAAAATAACCTCTTCATCACAGTGCCTGGAAAGCCCACACTAGGTATTTCATCACACTTTTAATGAAAACCAAATGGGATTTAGGGACTGCTGGAGAGGTCGTGGGGAGATGATAGCCACCCATAGTCATGGGTTTTGGGAATGTCTGGTTTTGCAGACCTAGAAGGGGTAAAGGATAAACTGAAAAAGTTATTTGTAATGCAGGAATCATTCCAATTTAAACATCTAATCCATGGTCTCCCACCCAAGAGAGTTTAAGGTGTGGAGTCATTATATTTATGGAATATTTGCATTACTGCAGCTACCAAAGATGTCACTAGGAAATGGCTCCAGGTGGCTCCTCCTGAGATCTGAGACTAGGAAGGGATGATTTCTCATACAGTGGAAATGCAGCACCTTACATTTGTGGTCCAAGATAGGATAGCTGCATATATATAGGCAGATGGACAAGGTGAGAATTGGCTCAACCAGCAGAGGTCTCAGGGAAGGGGAGAGAAGGGCATAGAACAGAATAGTAACCGGTGAACAAGTTCAGTCTTTCTGTAAGCCTGATACATACTTTTGTCACACTGCACTACATTAGCGCCCTTATGAGATGTGGACCCCGACCAGTCGATAGCAGGCACCAGCTGAAGTTTCTGACTTTACTTGCTCAACTTCTCAGAAGCTCGACTTAAGTTTATTATCCCTCCATAGGTTAGGTTTTGTTCGGCAGGTTGGTACTTTGTTTGAAAAATGCTACATAAAACTGATCTGTTATACACTGTCTACTTTGACAAGTCCATTATATACCGTCTGTAATGACAGAGGGAATGTACAATGTCTTTTTTGTGCTATCTCTATATATTTTTTATATAATAAAAATTCCTTAAAAAAATTGATTCTCTTCCAAATCACAGCTATGATGGCCAGTGGCCACTATCAGTGATCAGCAACACAGAGCATAAAACAAAAAGCTTCTCTGCAAAAAAAGTTAACATTTATACATTTAGTGGAACAAAACTGGAACTGAAAGCCGACTCCCCATGCCCCCAAGACTCGGTTCAGCTAAACTCAAATCAGATTGTGCCCAATGCACAAAGGTATCCTGACCCTACATGCCTCAATATATAGCACATAGGGTTGGGATACAGACATCTGCAGATTCATGACTGTCACACACATGCTCTGCACCCCTGCCCAGGATCATGCACAGGGAACAAATGCAGTTACATGGTCAGTCTGGACAGGAGTGAGGAATGGGCGTGCCCATGGAGAGTTGGAGGAGCGCAACATGCATGATGCCATTTAGCTCTGCCAGGCTGGTGTCATGGGAGCTTACCATTGCACCAGCCAGAGGGCCACTGTAACAGCTGCACACCCACCAACCAGCTGACAGGTTATATTGGCACCCTGCAGCCTACCACCACCCCCTAGCCCTCCATGGTATTCAGGGGGCTGGTTCCTGTGACTGAGGGGCACCAATGCCTCTGTGCCTGCTGGTTGGGGGGGGGGGTGCACAGCCAATACAACAGGCCTCTGGCTAGTGTAATGGTAAGTGTTTATAAATGTTCCCCTTGAACATCTGAGAGAAGCCATGGAGAGGACTTAATTGAGAAAAGGCCTTGACACATGACCTAAACCTTTATAGTTTTTTTGAATAGATCAGACATCCTGTCTATTTGAATTGGCTTACTCAAATTTCTCTTAAAGTTTATTTTTAGTGTTGTTAGTCTCCCAGTGACTACTCATTTATCTTGGCTTTATATGTTTTAGTGTGCTATGTTAGGCACCCTGAGTCTCCAGGATTGGGCACCGAAAAAAAAAATTGCCTTACCTACAAAAAAAAAGCAGCTCTAATACTGTTATAATTAATGTCAATGCATTTCTGTTACCCAGAAGTTTATCAACGGCTACTGTAGGATGGTACTTACTGTACATTTTTCAGGCTGGATAAATAGTCTGTGAACTAGTGAGTTTTGCTCAGGAAAGAACTGACATCTTTTTTGTTTAAGTGATGAATTTGTTGAAAATTTTGAAAGAGTGGGATTCAAAGTCAACTAGTATTTGATGTGTATATCGGTAGAAATCATCAGGACCTAGAAAATTGCAATAGATCTCACCCCAGCCATCTCTGACAGTGGAGCTCATAACAAGCTTGGAGAAACCAGGGTCCATCCCTCTAAGGTGAGACGGCTGTGTAGTGTTAGTGCTCATTCATTCTTACACTGGGAGTTGTACATGTTAAAACCATGACAAATCCTGTGTGTGGATTGATACAGACCGATGTCTACTGGGACCTGATCTGGGACAAATATTCTTTGGCCCAAGTCCTGGCTGCTTTAAAAACAATTATAAGATGGGTAGCAAGAATGCTGGCTCCTGATTGGCCAATAGGTACTTTCAGCTGGGCCGTTATTCCAGCACAACGAACGGGCCAGCTGAAAGTAGCTGAACAAAAATATGTTTAAAAAACACACCCCATTTACTAAAAAGAACCCCTATCATAATTGCAATAAGACACTCCAGGGAGTGCATTATGGTGGGCTAATGTCCTTTCTCGGGTGGTGGAAGCACTCAGTTTTGCCTCATGCTTCAACTCACGCAAGGTGGGCCATTATCCCACCATAACACACCCCACCATGCCTTATTGCTTAAATATTTTATAGTTATGCACTCCAGCCAAAAGTGTGAGGCCTCTTTTATACCATAAAGCAGCACACAAAGAAAAGTCATAAGATGGCAACTGTTCCTTTAAGATTAACAAAGCAGGTGGTTCATGAATGTTATCTTTTCCACGTATAATTCAGAGAAGCTGCCAAAATCAGTGTTTCCATTTCAACTATGATTCCAGTTAAGTACTAGATTTCTGTGGTATCTGCAGGATAGGAAAGGACAATGGTAGTACCCCCCCCCCCCCCCCCCCCATCAAAACTTGAACTATCGGTTATATCTCAGTAATTACAGTGCAGCTCGGTGCTCCTTTTATCTCACTCTCTGGGACAGGTCAGCAGTTACTGTATAGCCTTCTACAGCATCAATTACTGCATGTGTTCCTCAGACTGTGATTGGAACTTCTCTGCTCATCAAGGCAAATGGAAGCCTTTCTGTCTTAAGCCTGTTGACAGTAGTGATGTTTCAACTGCATCAGACATCAATCATGTTGCAAACAAAGGAAACCCTTCTGTTTGAAATCAGATTTCTACGGGAAAATCCACAGGACAGACAAAAAAGGAAAACCAATCTCCAATATTAAATGAAGCAGACAGGAAAATGGTGTCGAATAAGACCCTTCTTTATTTGCACAGCACATTACTGAAATCCTCTCGTCGAAGAAATGAAAAGTTACCTGCAAACCAATTTCATCCAGGGAAACGAGCAAGCACTGGGAATAGGATTGTAAATTGAAAACACATTTACTGTTTATTTTTGGTGGCAACAGTAAAGCCTTATTCAGAAACACAAAAAAGCACCTTGCGCATAAAAGTGTAATTTAATGAAAGCGCACACACATTTTAACATACATACTGAAATGACGACAGTTTAAGTACAAGAACGTATACAAATCAAATGTTCTGGTAATAGTTCTGATATTCATCATTTGTTTGTAATAGTTCTGATATTCATCATTTGTTTAACTCTCATTTGTAGAAAATGTACAGCAAGTCTTGGCCCTTGATTAATCAGCAAACATTGCAGTCTGCGAAAAGTTGTCTTGTACAAAACGTTGCCAACAATTGTTGCTCCCATAGCAAACAGAAGAGTCCTAGCTCTGTTCAGATTATAAATATGTACATATAAACAGGCAACTCAGATATACTTTCATACATCCAAACTGAATAGATTCTTAACTCCATGTATGAAAACATGTTTTTATAAGATGCCATTACTGCATGTTCATTCTGTAATCTGTACCCTTTAAAGCAATTTTTCCCTGGTTGCCTTAGGGATGTAAACTACAGCACTTGCTGTCAGTTCTCCTCCTTAACTCCTTACTAAGTGACAAAAAAAGAAAGACTGCTGGAAAAGCAGTGATTTTTGAGTTTTGCTCTTAGGTCCATATCACAGACTCCAGTTACTGGGGAAGGTGTGGAACTGCAAAACTCTATCAGGTTAGTAACTTCTCAGCTTTGTATCACTACATGCCAGAGGCATTTTTCTTAAGATAAGAGAATGGTAGTACAAGATGCTAGAAACTCAGTAACCAGTGAAAACTGGCAATTTGAGACACACAAGATTGACTGTTTCTGAAGTGTACTAATAGAAGTGTTACTTTAAATGTACACTGACAGTAGAGAGCTAGGATCAATGTTTGGACACAAAATATTCTTTAACTGAATGGGTCAATGTGAGCTACTGTCGTATTTTTTATCATCAAGAATCTACTTTATTGCAAATTTTGAAATATTGGACCAGCTCTCGGTGGGACCAGCCAATGCTTATTTTTTATTCTGTTCATAACATACATTATTATTTAGTGCCCCTTCATGTTTATTCAATAAGGTCAACATTCAGTAAGGTCAACTTCAGCTTTAAATTCCTTGGTGTGGGACAGCACCAACTAACATACCAGCACCAGTCCTTCCTGATCCCAAGAAACTTTTTCATCCAACCAGGTGAACGTCAATGGGGAGCCTTTCACAACTGGCAACATGTAGGAAAAGTAGGCATTTCTCAAGACCCTCTGCTTCCAGGGACCTATGTAGCTAGCTGCCCAGGTATTACTGGTCATACTGGAATAAGGAAGAAATATGGAATGGTGAAATGAAGGATATACCTTCTTTTAAAGGATATTGGAGGGATATGACCATTCCAATGTACTAGCCCATTGCTGCTTCTTCAAAGAGCTACAACAATCAAATATGTATTAGTAAAAAATAATTTTGTGTTTTGAAATGTAACCATGTTTGCAGCAACACTGAGTGCTCCTCCTGATAACTGGTAACATGGAGACTTAGATCCCAAGTCAAAATAATGTGCCACATAGATTGCCCCATTTCAAGCTTCCCTCCCTATTTTTACAATATTCCTGATCCCAATCCAGGACGGGCTATGTGTAGTAGGCATGGGGCAGTTCAGACTCCACAATGCTGTCCCCTTCCTTTCATATGACACTACTTACCATGGCCGGCAAGTGGCAATTGAGATGGTGTTTGTTTTCTGTGATGTGGACAACCAGCTAGTAGAATTGAATTACAGTACTTAGGATTAATTGCCCATTATTCTCCAGTTCATACAGTAAAATGATCTCAGATTACTATATCCCTAACATTTGGAATGAATTCCTACCAGCAACATGAAACATTGATAAAATAACAGTTTTTAAAAATGCTCTAAATGTAGAACTGGATGAAAACTGCAATCAGGCAGTAATGCAGGGGTGTGTGTCATATTGGGATAACATCACACCTTGGGTGGTTGAAGCACAAGGCTGCAGGCCGAGTGTATTCGACACATGAGAAGGGACAGCCCACATGACACACACCCCTGTGCATTATTCCTGTTATACAATGGCTCATTTACAGACATAATTTAACTAATAAATTGTTTTAATGTAATTTTTCTATGTGGAAGCATTCTTTTTTTTTAAAAAAGTTCCTTTTACTGTTTCTGCAGTAGGTGAGTGGAGCTGTTACCTGTATCACTGTTTAAGTAAGTAAGTTATTTGTTTGGAGCCCAGTCCCAGGGGCTCTGTGTGCCTTACAGTAAAAATTAGACAGGGTGATATAGGAATAACATAAAATATGCAATAGACAATAAGCAGTAAGCAATAAAATTAATAAACAGATTTAAATCAGGATAAAATTAAAATTAGAATATATCAGCAGGAAAAGCCTTATTAAAAAGATGGGTCTTCAGGCCCCCCTTGAAAACCTCCACCAAAGGAGCCTCATGGAAAGATCTTGGCAGCGAATTCCAGAGGACTGGGCTGGCCACCCTGAATGTTCGATCACTTGAGGTTTTCAGCCTGGTGCTCGGAACCACCAGGAGGCCCTTGGTGGAGGAATGGAGGGAGCATACCGGAATCACAGGAGTAAGAAGGTCTGACAGGTAGCCAGGGCCAAATCCATATAGGGCCTTATAGGTAAGCAAGCCCACCTTGAAAATAATCCTCCACCTTACCGGAAACCAGTGCAGATCCCACAGGACCGAGGTCACATGACAGAACCTTGACAGTCCCATCAGTAACCTGGCCTCTGTGTTCTGCACCAGCTGCAGCCAGCAGAGGTTCCCTCCACTGATCCTGAGGTTAAGAGCATTATAGTAGTCGAGCCTGGATGTGAGAAAGACATGTACCAGTGAAGGCAGGTCTTCAAGCAGAATTAGGGTTTTAATCTGGGTGACATTCCTCAAGTGGTAAAAGCCTCTTTTGACAACAACCAACACTTGAGCCTCAAGTGTCAGCCTGTCATCAGGAACGACATGCAGATTTTTCACCCTAGAGGCTCATGCTCCCTTCTCCCATACCAACTCTACTCACTGTTGACTCCCTCACACATGCACAAAGTCACGGTTCTTCACTGTTTCTCATGGAAGTTCCCTGAATAAGGAAAAGGGGACATTGTTTAACCAGGAAAGACACACTAAGCCAAATTAATCTTTGTGATTATGAAGGCAACGCCACTGTTCCCATGCAGTACCAGAAGTATCCACTCTGACAGTCTTGAGTGGCAAGCCATCCCTCCCTTGTTTCAGGTATTGTTAAATAATTTATTTAAAAAAACCCACAAAATAATAAGAAAAATGAAGCCGGCAATCATAGACGTGAAAGCAAAGCTGGTGTTCAGTAAGTGGTGCACACTCTGCTTTTAAACATCAGACACACTGATAACAGATGTGTTTATGCTGATGAGCGGGAGAAGGTTTGAATTTTGTTTTAACATGTCCTAGAATTTCCAGTCTGAGAAAGAGGCTGAATAGAAGGGGACAGGGGTGGTGTTATTTGAAGAAAATTATGGAATCAGCATGGGGGGGTGATTCCTTCTCATGATGCTGCAGACAGGATCTGCAGCTTATCCATTAGGTAGGGAAATGGGCAGACTGGGTGGGCCAAGCGGTCCTTATCTGCTGTCAGATTCTATGTTTCTATGTATGTGCTGGACCTTCATACAGTGATGTTGTGCTGGGATAACATCACTGTACAAGGTGGCCTCTGACAAGTCAGATGCCAGGAAAATGTCTTGCCATTGTATAATTGTGGTGTACTACTGTAGGTCAATGTCGATGTCAATTCTGTACTAGTTTCTAGTTATTCAACAATTGATATTTAGTTATGTCTTAAATAGGAGTATTCTTGGTAAATTCATAAGAATCTAGATTCCTTATATTTATTGTGTTTATTGTTTAAAGGATTTTTTTTCAATTACTTACATGGATACATGAATTGTAAGTTTTAGACCTTTATCTTCTACTGTTATTTCTCACAGGACAACTTTGTGAAATAGGGCTTTCTGAGTCTTAAAAGTTACTTCCTGTAAAAAAATATCCATCCATCCATCTACAGTATCTATCTGTCTGCCCATCTATCTGGAGTCTGAATAAAGACCACCCTAATTGTTATGGTTGCATGGGTGGAGCTCCACAGCTATATTGCTATCATTCTGTTCTAGCACTGTGGAAGCATGTGACTTGACAGTACTCCAGCATGCTTCCACAGTGCAGTGGCACAGTTCCAATCCTGTGTGTTTCTGTGGCCATTCCCCTCCACTGGCTGTAGAAACATACCCCCTTCGTGGGGTACTACTTTTTGTCTCACAACTGTGGAACTGACATCTGCTGTGCTCAACATGGTGGCCAAAGCAAAATGCACATGCACGAGTATTGTGCATGTGCAGTTCTGTTACAGTGGCCATCTTGGGCACAGAAATTAATTCATGCATGCACAATTCTGTCCCCCCCCAGCCATCTTCCATACAGCTGACTCCAGTACAGTGAGAGAGCTGATTAATGTTTCACTAAGCTCGCACCACTCTGAGCAACCATACCGGCTCTGACTAGAGTTTGTTTTTAAGGGGACATGCATGACCAGTGGCCACCGAGCCAGAACTTGTTTCCAGGTGCAATCCTGGGGTGGAGGTACAGCAGGGAGTGAAGCACAAGTTACAAATAATAAAAAAAGAGTGCATGTACATGAACAACAAAAGCAAGGTAGAAGTAATACATTCCAGAAACAGAACAAAAGAAAAAGTAAATATTATACAATGTGCACTGGTTATGGGGTAGGCAGGATGAGAGCAAGGTGAGCATGCTGTCATTGTATGGCAAGATATTTGGTACAGGGATTGTGGCACAGTAGTTAGGGAATATAGGACTAGGTGGGTCAAGAGGTCCTTATCTGCCAACAACTTCTATGTTTAAGTTTCTATGTTTATATTTGTAACAGAATTATGGTGGCATAAAATTCAAATTACTGCACATACAGTTTTAAACTATACAATAGGGTAAGAGGCAACATGGATAAATAGTGCGTGGGGAGGTGATAAAGCATTTTTTTTAACCAGGTGAGAGACACTAAGCTGAAAGCTTGTTTACAGGTGTGACCTGGGAGCACAAGGAAGTTAAGTGACTTGCCCAGGGTCACACAGTATGCAAGTGGGGGCTGTGGGATTCAAACCCAGGTCTCAAGGTCTGCAACTCAGAGCCTTAAACCACTGCGCTATACTGGCTTCTAATGTGTTGGTTGGCATGGATTGTTTTAATGTGTAATGAAGAGGAAGAAGGCTAGCTGCACTGCAAGTGTATGTTTTTGAGAAGTGTGCCAGAAAGACTGGTTTGAGAGAGTGCAAGGAGGATGAGTGACAGATAAGGAGAGGGAGGTTGTTTCACAGTGTTGGAAGGTGGCTAGAGAAGGCAGACTGGCCTGCTATAGATTTTCTGTAAGGGATATGAAAGAAATAAACAGTGGATGACTTTAGAGAGAAGGAGGATGGGATGGCAGGTTAAGGAGAGAGGAGAGGTAAGTGGGAATCATAACAAGCCAGTATTTTGCCAGAAAGGAGGAAAAGTGTAAGAGAGGCTGGACCTCTAGGGAGAGCAAAAAGAAGAGATTAGCACAGAGAGATAGAGCAGTGATGGTTGAGAGATGAAGCAATAAGGAAAAAGCCGCAGAAAGAATAAAAATGCGGGGGTACAGCCTGGCAAGTGTGGACTGTTGAGCAGTAGTACAGGCCTTTGGGGTAGTGTTGTAGATTACATCTGTCTAGTAGAATGCTGATCATCTTAAAGAGCAACTCTGCACTTCAGCATATGCTTTCATAAATAAGATGTTTCAGCTGTTACAATTTACTGGAGAATACTTTTTTCATTATCAATGTTCGTTTTCAAGATTTACAGCACATTGTGGTAATTCAGCTAAAAGCCTGTATAAAAAACATTTGAAAACATTTGCCTCTCCCCTATTAAACTCACAGTGCCTTTGTGCATAACATCATAGTGCTCACCATGACAACAGAGAGTGATGTCACAAACAGCAGTTGTGTGGTTAGCAGGGGAGGGTCAGATACATTTTGAAAGACTCAGTGAAATAATTGCTGCATTATCTATAATATTTAGTAGACCAACAGCAGGAGAAAGAAAAAAGAGGTACAAATAACTAGAAAACAATAAAGTTAAAACATAACTGGTGTAAATCTAGTGTTTTTAAGCATTTTATTATAATAGGGAGTTGCTCTTTAAGAATGATCTATTGGTTGACCAGGAAAGGAAAGCAGGATTTGTTTTTGTCCAACACACCAAGCTTGGGGAAAGTTTCTTATGCATGGCATCAGTATGGGAGGAAATACTGAGATACTGGTCCAGCTATATCCGTAAGTACTTGAAGTGGGGTACCTCATCAAACAGACTGTCATCCAGAGTCTTGAAGACAGGGGTATGTTGAAGCCATGCTTGTCTCTGTCCAGAGCTGAAAGTAATGGAGACAGTTTTTTGGGATTTAGTGAGAGCTAGTTTGAGTGGAACCACTGCTGGATGTTCTCAAAGCCATGTTAGAGTGATCATTCCAGCTAAGGGACCAAAACACCAGAAGCAAACAGAACTGTGTCATTACCATACATGTGTGAGGAGACTCAGTTGGAGAGATGATCATTTAAGATGGAGAAAAAGACTGGGCCAAGCATGGAGCCCTAGGGGATACTGGACTTGATGAGCAGGAAGATAACGAATAACCAACCTGTACCGACTGGAGCTGATCCTAGAGGTCGGAGTGGAACCACATGACTACCACATCAAATGGGCCTGTAGCACCTAAATTATCCAAGAGAAAGGTGTGGGCCACAATATCGAAAGCCTTTGCTAGGTCTATAAAAATGGCTATGCTGAACATGCCTTAGCTGATGCATTTCAGCACAGAGCCAGTGATCCAGAGAAGGGAGAAGGAGGTGGTGGAATTGTGTTTGTGGAAATCGGACTAGAAAGGGAGAGGAATGAAGAGGAGGAGTCAAGGTGGGTGGATAGCTTGGAGAGAACAAATTTATCCAGCGCTTTCACCAGGTCAGGGTGGAGCAGGATGGGCTGCTAATTACATGGGGAGAAAAAGTAATCCCATGTTAGAAGGAGGGGGGACTTTAGCCTGCTTCTAGGACTGAGGGGACAGACACACATTTTTGAAAAGTGAGGCAAGAGGGGTTAGGCACTGTTTCACCCTCACTGACATCACAAGGTTCTAAAAATGGTGGCAATGTAGAATTAATTTAACATAGGGCAGACTTAGTCATCATCATTGTCTTATGACTGGTGCCAGATACAGGTAAGTACAACACCTGATTTAGAGAGTTTTTCCGTGTCTTTAAAACTATGATGGCCACTGGTCACAAATTCCCCCTTTTATCATAAGTCACCATACATCAAATTGTAAAAGCGTTTGACCACTATTGCTTGGGATGGATTCCAACCAGAGACTTACAGGGGAAAGGCTCTATGATCTACTGCCAGTCAAATGGGCCATCCAGTACTCAGCGAATGTGACCATGACCTGCTCTATCTCAACTAAGGACTGGAGTTATAGTACAGATTGCATTTAAGTAACTTGCATGGCATTACCAATTCATTCCCAGTACATCGTGGCTTGTCTCAAATTGACTTCATAGGATGTTCACTCAGTTTTACTGTGAACACATTGCTAATATAGTGCAAGTAACAAAATGAATGCAAAATAGACATATTGGCCCAGATATTCAAAAGGGTTGCACATGGCGCAACAGTGTTGCGCCATGCACAACCCACTGATGCACCCCGGCACAATATTCAAAAGGGAAAAGTGCGCCGCACAAATCCCGATGCGCCGGAGTGCATCAGTAATGTATGCAGGCACAGGTGGGGGGGGCGTGCCCATGCAAAACCTGCACAGCCCGACATTCAGCATGGGATGTGCAGAGCCATGCATCGCATCCCTTACTTGCGCCTGCACAAAGTTAAGCCAAAAAAAAAATGAACAAATGATGGCCACCCACAGGTAAGCTGCCACATTGCAGGGTGCAACACGGCAGCTGCCACCTGTGGGTGGCCACTCGAGTTCCTGCCGCACCTGGCGGTGCCCTCCCATGCTCCATCGTGGGCATCTGTGTACATAAACCCCCCCTCCAATATCCCTGGTGGTCCAGTGGACCGCTATGTTCCCGATCGCGGACATTTGTCTCCCCCCAAAAAAAGCCTTGTCTAATATCTCTGGTGGTCCAGTGGACCGCTATGTGCCCAATCGCAGGCATCGGTATAATAACACCCCCATCCAATATCCCTGGTGGTCCAGTGGACTGCACTCTGCCCAATCACGGGCATCTGTAAAACATAAAGATGACCTATTACCCTGGTGGTCTAGTGTACCCCCTCCCACCCGCCCACTGAGCCCCACCACCCGCTCCCTCCCCACGGTCAGCCGGCGGGCGGCAGCACCCACCTGCCTACCGTCCGCCGCCCGCCAACGGCAGCTCAGTAGGGCTGCCGCCCGTGGCTCACAGCATGAGCCAATGGCGTGCAACCACTACACAGGTGCAAGTCTCGTTGGGGATCAGCGCACCTGCATGCTAATGGGATGCAAATGGAGCCATAATGACATGCAAATGGCCCCATGTGCGCCTTGCATAAATTATGGCCCCATTTGCATGTCCCCTTTTGAATATCGCAGGTGCTGTGCATGGCGCAATGGCACTTGTGCTAGCGCATCTCCATGCTCCACTCTGGCCACTTGCGCTGGTGCAGTGCCACTGCACCATGAACAGTGGGGGTGGCCAGGGTGCAATATTCAAAGCTGTTGTGCCATAGTGCAGCTCAGTTGAATATCACCCAGGCCACACCCCTGCACAACCAAGTTGAGCTGCGCCCAGGCTTGCGCCACAGCCTGGCGCAGTTTAAATATCCGGGCCATTGTATTTATTTCCTGGTGCAAAAAAGCAACAAATGTGCAACAGATGTCCTAGAGTCCAGACGCAGAACTAAGGACTGAAGTGCCACTGAGGGCCTTGCTTTTATATCTTCTCTTGTCACTAATAATGCAAGTCTGGAAGGTTAGCCACTTCCTTTTCTCCCCTCTGACCCAGTCTCCCTCCCCTGTGCTCAAGGTTGGGGACTCCCTCATCTCCGACCTCTCTCTCTTGCCTCTTTCTTGAACTCCCACTTCACCACCTGTGCTCTCTCTCATTACTTCCTCGCCCTCTGCTTTTTCTCCCCTCCTTCTGTCTTCTCCCTCTCACTCTTTCTACTTCCCTCCTACCACTACCCCTGCTTCTCTTATCACCCTGCTTGCCCTTTATCCACACAAGTGAGATAGCCCTGATGGTTTTAGTCCTCAGCTTCTGCTTCTTTCAGCTCCTGCCATCACTCTGCCCAATACTCAACACCTCAACCTCTTTTTTCCTCTGCCACTGTCTCTGAAGCCTGGAAGCAGCCTACTGTCATCCCTCTCCCGAAAGGTGGTGACCCTTTTCCTGGTAACTTCCATCCTATCTCTCTCCTTCTCAGCCTGTTACAGGATTACCTTGTTCTTTCTCGGATGTCTTCCTTCTTTGACTCCTCCTCATCCTCCTTCACCCCTTTCTAGTCTGGTTTAGGAAATCCCACTCCACTTCCACCTCTCTCCTCTGGCTCAGTGACTTCAGCCTGTCAGTTGTGGACCAAAGGCTGACAACCTCCACCATATTTAGCCATCTTGCTAAAGCTTTCAGCACTGTGGCACATCCTCTCCTTCTGGACAAGCTTAAAGCAGCAGGCCTCTCTGACTCCTCAGTCAGTTGATTCCACTCCTACCTTGAGAAAAGGTCTCACAGAAACATAGAATTTGATGGCAGACAAGGACGGCTTGGCCCGCCCAGTCTGTCCTTCTCCCCCTAACTACTGTATCACCTCAGACCATAATTGCTCTCCAGCTCTTTCTCCCTCCCCTTCCCTTCCTTTGCCTTAAGATTCCATTATGCCTATCCTATGTATTCTTGAACCCCACCATCGTTTATGCTCCCACCACCTCCGCTGAAAGACTTTTCAAGGAATCTATCATCCTTTCTGTGAAGAAGTACTTTTTCACATCTCTCCTGAATCTGCCCCACTCCAGCTTCATAGCAATTCCCCTTTTTCTTGAGCTTTTTTTCTGAAAAATACTTCCCTCCTGTACCTGATTTACTCCATGAGGTATTTAAAGGTCTATTCCCCCACTCTCCAACCTATCTTCCAGGGTGTACATGCTGAGATCCTTTAATCTCTTGTCATAGGGCTTTTGGTGCAGACCCTGTACCATTTTAGCTGCCCTCTTCTTGCGCACCTACACTGTATGTCTTTCCAGACATGTGCTTTCCAGAACTGGACACCGCACTCCAGGTGGGGACTTGCCAGCGATCTATACATGGGCAACAGTATCTCTCTCTTTCTGCTGGTGATACCCCTCCCTATGCACCCCAGCATTCCACTTGCCCTCCGAACTGCCTTGTTACACTGCCTGGCCACCTTTAGGTAATCCGTTATGATTGCCCCTTGATCTCTTTCCTGCTTGGTGGTCGCCAATACCACTCCAGCCATTTTGTACTCTGCCCCTGGGTTTCTGTGTCCTAAATGCATTATTTTACACTTTTTTGCATTGAAACCCAGCTGCCATACCCTTGCTCCTCAAGTTTTCTCAGGTCTCTGCTCATCCTTTCTACGCACACGCACCTCCCCCCCGAGTGTCCACCCTATTGCAGATTTTGGTGTCATCCACAAAAAGGCAGACCTTCCCTTCCAGCTCCTCAGCAATGTCACTTATAAAGACATTAAAGAGGACCAGTCCCAGCACTGATCCCTGAGGCACCCTGCTGATCACCCTCCCTTCCTTGGAGTGAACTCCATTTACCACCACCCTCTTTTTCCTAGCTCCTAACCAGTTTCTTACCCAGTTTACCACTTTTGGACCCACTCCTAAGCTACCCAACTTGCTTACTAGTCTTCTGTGTGAAACAGTGTTGAAAACCTTACTGAAATCTAGGTAGGCCACATCCACCGCACCACTCTGATCTAATTCCTTGGTCACCCAATCAAAAAAAAAACTATCAGATTTGTTTGATATGACCTCCTCCCACCCTATGAATCCATGCAGCCTCAGGTCTTGTGACCCATTGGATTCAAAATATTCCACAATCATTTTCTCCTGCAGTGATTCCATTAACTTTCCCACCACCAATGTCAGGCTGACTGGCCTAGAATTGCCACCCTCCTCCCTGCTACTACTTTTGTGAAGTAGGACTACATCTGCCTTCCTCCAGAACCACTCCTGTTTAAAGAGAACTGTTAAATAGGACTGTCAGAGGTACCACCAGTACCTCTCTGAGTTCCCTCAATACCCTTGGATGCATCCCGTCTGACCCCATTGTTTTGTCCACTTTCAGATTAGTGAGTTCCTTGTAGACTCCTCTGAAAAAGGACTAGTGTCCACCTCCCCTCTCGAAAAGATCCTGTTACTTTTTTGTAGCGTCATTCCCTCTCCTTCCTCAATTAACACTGAACAAAATTATTTGTTCAGTATGTCTGCCTTTTCCTGGTCCCTGCTGCATAGTCCCCAGTTCCTTTTTAACCTTACCCTCCCCTGGTCTTCCTCTTTTTGTTTGCATACCTAAAAACATGTCTTGTCCTGTTTTGTTGCTGTATGGGCTAGTCTCTCTTCAGTTTGCACCTTCATGCCCCTTAATGCTTTCCCTGCTTCCCTCTGTTTCCCTGCTACACCTCCTATCCTCCTCCCTCTGCATCTCCTTATACCTTTTGAAGGGTACCCTTTTAGCCTTTGCCTTGTCAGTCACCTCTTTCCAGAACCATAGCAGTCTTTTTCCTCTTTTGTTCTCTTGTTTGATGCAGAGGTTTGTTGCCTTTACTATGCCACCTTTTAGCTTTACCCATTGTTCATCCCCCCTTGCCAGGTCATCCCTGAGGCATTCACCCATATTTATAAAATCTGCCCTCCCAAAGTCCAGGACCCTCACCCTTGTGTAGTTCGATTCTGCAGCTGTCCTTATGTTAAAACACACTCTATGGTGATCATTGGTCCCTTAGGAGACCTCCCACATTGACGTCTGCAACAGTATCCTTGTCAGTAAGCAACAGCTCCAATATTGCTCCATCATGAGTGGGTGCAATGACTGAGGTGCCTGAGGACCACTCCATGCAGGGAGTTCAGGATGTCTGTGCTTCTAGCTGAAGTCACAGCTGGGAGGTTCCAATCTACATCCAGCAGACTGAAGTCCTTTACCAGCAGAACCACCCCCTTTTCTGCCATCTGGCTAATGGCTTCCACCAGTACCTTATCTAACTCCTCCCCCTGTGCTAGAGGTCTATATATCATGCCAGTGCAAATAGTGGCTCTATTCCCAGTCTCCACGGTAATCCATAGTACTTCTAACCCTCCACATTCCCAGCATCTCCATTACTTTTATGTTGTCACCTCACATAAAGCAGCATGCCCTCTCCTTTCCATCCCACCCTGTCCTTCCTGAACAGAGTATAGCCTAGTATAGCAATATCACAGTCATGGTTTTCAGTGACCATAACTTGGTAATGGTCACAATATCCAGGTTGGCCTCTGCCATGATGGCCCTTAGGCATGGAATCTTATTTCCTAAACTTCTAGCATTCACACACATGGTCTTTCAGATTTTGTTAATATTCTGCTTGTTAACCCCCCTTTTCTCCTTTTTGCTCTCCCTCCTTCTCCCCTCTCTTTAATGCTCCTGTTCCCATCCTCCTTCATTTCTGTCACCCTGCTTTCTTTATTAATTTGAACCCTGAGGGGTTCCTCTCACCTCAGTTTCTCCCTACTCTCTTTTTCAACCTGTTGGGGGGTTTGCACAAGCTGGCTGGATGGGAATCTCCATATCCTCTCCACACCCCATCTGCTCAGGTGTCCCTCTAGGTTCTGTCCTGGGTCTTATTCTCTGTTCCATATTCTTGAAAAGCCTCCCCTCTGCCTGTTCCTCTGTGTCTATTCAATGGCCTACGCAGCCAATATAGTGTTATGCTTGTGCAACTGTGTTAGTTTGGTTTTAGCCATTCACACTCTTTATTCCAGAGGAATTACCATGCTGTAGGGGTACCAAAGACAAGGAACCCTCAAAGAGGGTTCCACTCCTAGAGGTGCCACAGAATGATTCCTGTGGCTAAAGGTACCTTAGGAAGGATTCCAAGGAGAAAAGTGTTGCCACTGGTGGAGGAGGGGAGGTTGGAGGGCAAAGAAAAATGTGCTTCTGAAGTAGGCTAAGAGGAGCTGCATATGTAGCTCAGGAAGTGGGAGTGGCTGGCTGCTTGTCCACTGAACTCCAAGCAAAGCCTTCCAATTCAATGGCCTATGCAGCCAGTATAGTGTTATGCTTGTCCAACTGTGTTAGTTTGGTTTTGGCCATTCATACTCTCTATTCCAGAGGACTTACCACCCTGTAGGGGTACCAAAGGCAAGGAACCATTGAAGAGGGTTCCGCCCCTAGAGGTGCCATGGAATGATTCCCATGGCTAAAGGTACCTTAGGAAGGATCCCCAAAAAAGAATGACGTATGAAGCATATATACAAGCAGTAACTGTGACATAGTAGTAGATAAGCATAGACAGTTTGATAATGTAATGAGATGCTCAGTTTGATAACGTAATGAAATGCCCAGGTTTGCGTGGCATGATACTGATGGGTTGCGCTGAGAATGAGGGGATCCTCTAAGGAGAGAGGGAATGGCAGGGACACCATCCACCTTCATCCAACAGCGGAACTTACCTCAGAAACTAGGGGACACTACTATGCTAACTAACAGTTATGACCCGAGGCAACGGAGGATAGAAAAAACCCTATGAGGAGGAAATCTCTGGGGATCCAAGGCCTAGGTCACCTTCCCTCCAGACTTGGGATATTTTATTTAGTGATGGTTCTGCAGCTGCAATTTGGAAAACCTAATAAAAGGGAGGTAGAAAATATTCCAGTTTGGAGGAAGGCTCACTCAATCCCTCTAGCGGGAATGCCGTGGAAGGTTGCGAGAGAACTCTGCAACAATATGTGCAACCAAGGCAGTAGGAGGAGAGCAATGACTGCTGAGGCACTCACTTGTCCTACTCTCCCTAAACATAAACCAGGTGAACCAAAGGCAGTCATATGGAGAAAGCAGTGAAGGTGCCTTGTTAGGGATACCACTAAAGCCAATGGATAACCATTATAGTGGAACACTAGAGCCACAGGAGGTAACTTTTTCCACCCTTCACAGCTAGTCTTAAATTCTACACCAGGAGCTGCTGTTGCATAGCAAACAGCTAAAGCCAAGACGGGAGGGAGGACAATCCCAGCTATGGGCCAAGTGAGATGGACCCCACCCCAAGTCAGGCATGCTCAACATGTGGACTAAATGCAGAGTGAGACCGTCAGCTGTAAGGGACCCTGTGCTGGAATGGAATGACTGGCATGCCCCAAAAACTGATTGAGAGCTGCCATGCTGGTGAACAGCTGAATGAGCACTGATATGCTGAAACCATGATGAGCGTTGAGTGCTGAGACCTTGCAAGGTCAAAAGCAGATTGAGTACAGCAGACATCCCAGAGGCTGAAGCCCCAGGGATGCATTAGGCATGAGCAACATTTGCTTTAGCAATAGTGGACCTGCACGTAGGTCAGTAAACAGCACAGTAATAGGTGGACCTGCATGTAGGTCTGCATATCATAGTAGCAATGAAACAGCACTGAATAGTGGGGTAAGCCAGCCAGGCATCCAAAAAGCCAATAGAGGTGACACATACTGTGAGGATTTGTCGGCGGTGGAGACAGGATTTAGAGTAATTAGCCACATGGGGCCACAACTCCCCAAACACTTCCAAGTCCTTGCCGTAGGAAAAACAAGAAAGTGATGGAAGAGCCAAGACCCACATGCAGGTATTGAAACTATGTCACAGCATCAGCAGTAGCTTTAGCTGACCTCAGAGTATAACAGGGTGTATGAACATAGAAGCAACATCTGTATTGAGTATAGTGAGTTATAAAACTGCAATAAACATAAAAGGAGGCACAATGCTCCGAGGCAGCTGTATACCAGGCATTGCAATGAAACTGCTGCAATGAGGTAAGTAGAATGAGACAGCATGATTGAGCTGCATAGCTAGGCTTCAGAGTAAGCCTGAGTCAGGTGAAAACAATTAAGTATGCAACATGGAAGCAACTATGGTTGAACTGAAACACACAGAATGATTGTAGTTTCGTTGTGAGTAACTGAAAGCAAGTATTAGGAGCTCTGGAGCAATATCCTAGGAGTTTGGAAACAAAGCCCCCAAAAAGACAAAACCAAAGACACACAAACACAAAAAACAGGAACAAAGACAGAAAGAAGCACACATGCAGCTGAAAGCAAAACACAAACCAGAAGCAGGAAAATAAACACAGAATAAACAAGCAGGAGTAGCGGGGGGGGGGGCAGCTAGTCCTGTAGGCCCCAACCAACTCGGAGGGCAGACTGACAGAGCCTTTGGCTGCAAAGAAAAATGTGCTTCTGAAGGAGGATGAGAGGAGCTGCTTATAAAACTCAAGAAGTGGGAGTGTGGCTAGCTGCTTGTCCATTGAACTCCAGGCAAAGCCTTCCAATTCTTATGTATGCTGATGATGCAGTACTCCTTGCTTCTGGCTCCTCTTTCCATTACCATACTTCCCAGCTAAAGCTGAATTTTGACAATACTCAGCACTGGTTTTGGTCTAACTGATGGTCCGTCAATGCCAAAAAACAATTTCTATGACTTTTGGCATCCATCAGATACTTACCAGACTCACCTCCCTCCCATTATTCCACACACTTGATGGTGCTGTGATTGAGGATGTATCCTCCTTTAAGTACCTTGGGGGTCTGTCTGGATCAACATCTTGATTTCCTTAGTGCACAATGATGCTATACACTGTATGCTCCAACCCAAGCTTGGTGCACTGTACAGGAACTAAGCAAGTGTCTTGCTCCCTGCTTGCAGAGAGAGAGATTGTTTTAAAGATGATTCCCCTATTTTTGACTATGGTGATATAGTTAACAGTGGAGCTCCCAAATCCTCTCAAGCCAGACTGGGCCCCCTCTTTCACCCTTTTTGTCATTTTGCCTTAGACTGTCCCCCTTGTGCCCACCACTGCTCTCTCTACTCTGCCTTTTCCCTACCCTCTTGATGCCAGGCACCTTTCACATTGAGCCTTCTTTATATCTAAATTCTGGTTTGGTACCTTCCCTTTTACCTCCCTACTATCCTCGCTCCCTCCTTCCTCTTACCCTCTCTGCAGCAGTTTCTCAGCCCTTTTTTATTCTCGGTAGAAAATCTACTTTTGGTCAAGCTACCTTCTCATATCATGTTCCTGAACTCTGGTACACCCTTTCACTGTCAATCCACTCTGCCTCTTCTGCCTTCTCCCTCAAGTCTCTTCTTCATGGCTTTTCTACTCCCACCTGCAATGATCCATGATCCTCTACCTCTTGCTTTCCTTCCTCCAACTGACCTGACCATTCTGCTCTCCCCTTTCCCCACTATGCCTGTATGAGTAAGTTCTCCCTGCCTATCAAAGCACACTTGTATCTACAACATTAATCTGTTGTTCTGATTTGCCTCAAATGTTTATGCTGTTTTGATGTACCATATTGTTGCTTATGACTATAATTTTTGCAATGCTGTTAATTACTGTTTGTTTTTTCTCCTCTTGCACTGTCTTCCATCCCCATCCCCGCCACACCAGACATATCTGGAAATAAGCTGTTATCAGCTCTGTATATCTTACTTGTAAATAAATAAGTTCTGCATGACTTGGAGACCTACAGTACAGATTGCATTTAAGCAATTTTTAATACGGCTGAATATGAACCAATTTGAGATGCAAATGCACTGACATGCAGGAACAGCAGTGAGTGTTAAATGAGTTGTCAGTAAATTGTATATTAGGTAGCATACTTCTACCCCTGGTTAACACACTATAGGATGTTATTAATGACATTTTAGATTGCAGGAGCATCTCCGACCAATCTCAGCCCTCCCTTCAGTTGTGTGTGAGGTACTCATATTATCATAAGAGTATCTCACATGGTGAATCACTGTAATGGGCTTCTCACTGGCCGCTTGTGCCATTAACGGTATTAAATTAAAAGAAGGATTTTTTATTTAATACTGATAGCAATCTGTAATAACTTTATGGATCCAGTTGGAAGGTCACTTATGGATATAAGAGTGTTGCATCTTGCATCCTTAAGACCACAGAACTGCTTAACTTTGGTTCGTAGTCCTCTGGCCCTTAGAACATGCAAGACAAGACTCATATCTACAAGAGACCTTCAAATCGGACCTATAAACTTGTATCAGATATTGAGCAGGGGGAGGAGCTTAAGGAAAATGATGGGACAACTAGTGTTTTTTTCCCTTAAAATCTACACATATGGTGAATTCTGCAACTCTATATACAAATTGTTTACCCTAAGTACATAAACAAACACAAGGGGGAAATCAACTAAAGCTGGTTTATGGAAGGTTCAGAAGAGATGTCTGCAAGTACTTTGGGAGGAATGTCTGCAAGTACTTTTTTACAGAAAATGTGGTGGAAGGTGGAACAGACTGCCAGAGAAGGTGACCTCTGTGCCAAAAGAGTGAGTGGATTCGATCACAGATGGGACAGGCACACAGGTGTAAGGCAGGAGCTGATGGAAACAGGGAGGGGATAAAGGAGGAAAATGGTCACTAGGGCCATCACTGGAGTACTAAGTAGTGTTGAGCAGACTGGGTGGGCCAATGAGCCATTTTTGGTATTCACAGTCTATGTTTCTGTGTTCTGAGGCACAGAGCCAAGCTATGCTGCCAGCTCTGTGACTTCAGAATCACAGAATTTCAAGGTCCTTGTATATAAAAGTAGAAAACAGAGGCTTGCCTTTGGGCTGGCTTCTCTAAAGGTTTATTTATTTTGGTTTACAGATGTTCTTGACAAAATATGATTTACATTTGCTCAGTTAAGACTGATCACAACTATTGTGCAATCCACCAGAATGATGTGCTCTTATCACAGTTCTGCCAATTATATCTTACAGAATGTTGCGGGGGAACACAGTGTAATCCAGAGGCAGTTACTACAATTTATCACACAGGAAACAGACATCTTTATCAGAGAATGCTTCATCCTGGTCATGGTGGGCAGCACTGTATCTATTCCCCTACACAATTATTTCCTTTTATCTCTCAGGTGTGCATGGCTCTTAACAAGGAAGAGCCTTTTTTTTGAAATGCTGCAATTCTCCTGCAGTCACCATATTAAATTGCACCACAAAAGCTTTATTAGAATATTTATATCTCACATTTCTTCACTACAGAAAACACAAAGCAGATCTTTGTGAGACCAGATTACATAATACTGATTCTTGCTAGACAGAGGTCCAGATTTAAGCAGCTGTAAGTGGAGTATTTTATGCAGCATCCAGCATTTTGAAAGTGAAGAACCATTGGAGGCATTGGGTTATTAACTCAAGAACAATTTTAATATGATATAAGGAAACAAAAGGAGACTTGAAACAGTACTATGTTTCCACAATGAAAGATGGAAGTTGGGTGTATATATAGAACAGCTGTCAGAAATCTTCAAAATTCAGTTTGCAAGATTTAGTAAAATCAAAGGACTTGTAGTGGTCATTATTTTATGTGTATTCCACCAATGTAGAAATTTGTTGTTCTTGTAAGTAGCATTATCATGTAGTTTTTTCACATCTCTCTATATGTATTTTCATCATGTGCTTCAATAAATACACCTTCATTTGTTATCTTGGTATATCATAAAATACATGGCTCTGTAGTAAAGTTGTCCAGTGATGTTGGTCAGACCATGTCTATACAATATGGTGGTCCGTCCAATTAAAGATACTTTGGCTCAGTGGGGAACTGGTAACAGAGCATATTCCATAACCACATAGACCAACACGGGGTGACATCATACAATAAATAAAAGATTTCTCTTTGCTCATGCTTCTTCACAGGTCAGGTGAGTAAATCTTTTGTTTGTCATCATCTTATCTGCTGGGCATCTAAAGTACATTACATACTGTAGGATGATACCAAATGGGTTCTTTTAGTAGCTGACTGATCTGATATCTGGGAAAATATCATTTTAAACAGTCAGCCAAGCAGCCATTAGCATCCACACCAATTACATACAGAATAATGCCTGGCGGACTGAGTATAGTGATAATTTTACACACACCTGAGTTACAGGATGCTACATAAACTTTATAATAGCATCCCATATTGAGAATGTGTATAAAATTCAGGTATTACACTGTACCCTAGGCATTATTTTATATACTTGCTGGGTTCTATTTTTTTTTTTTGATGGGAGCTGAAACTGCTGGCTGGCACTTTCACTTTCCATCTGCGTATATTGCAACAGCATGTGTGTGTGCATAGGCTCATAGGGAAACCTGATGCATGAATGCCATTCTAATCAGCTGGTTACAACAGCAAATTATAGCATGGTTTCCCGGTGGGAGGAAAAAAATGGAGCCCTGTCATTATAAGACAACCTAGTATACCACTGAATATCTACCCAGGCATTGTATACTCAGTAAGCAACAACAATGCTTTGCATAAGCCTAGAATTTACTTTGTTATTTTAATTTTTTCTGAAATTATTTTTAGTAGACAAATGGAATAATAAAAAAAGACAAGTGCCTTGCAGCCTTCTATGATGACCTACACACTGGCATTGCAGCCTTACATATTGTACTTCAACACACCTTCCTGCTTTCATTCAAGATTAAAAGATGCTGGTTTCTTGTTTTATAATTATGAGTGAACATTTTTAATGCTTGAATAGCCAGTTTGTAAAACTGCATTATAAACATGCAGTTGTAATTGTAACCGTGTGGCTGTAATTCCTCACTCTCAATCAAGCTTGTGCTGTGAGGGTGCCAGCACTAGTCACACAACTGTCACAGTAATTAAAATGCTCACTAGTAATTATACAAAACCAGACAATGGTGGGTGGGTGGAAACCAGAAATTTACATACACCCTCAGTGTGGGATGCTTTGCTCTCTGGGATAATGTAGCACCCACATCTTGGATATGTGCAAAATTCTGGTTACATACACCCACTCATGTATTATTCTCTATATAATCCAGATTTAGAGCTCATGGATATGAAATTAGATGCAAACCTTAGGTGCATTACTGACAAACCTGATAGTCCATGTCAATGTGTAGATTTGTTGATTTATCACTGTTCCAAATAAACAAGAGCACCATTCCATCTTTAATACGGATGGCTATTATATATATATATAATAAATATTACATATATACATTATTTTTTTAATTTTTTTTTTTTACTTTGAGTCATTCTATTCCAAGGAGACAACCACTGGCCTGTTAATGCATGTTAACACCTACATCTTAGAGTAGCATTATACTCTTAGCCTCAATTTGTTTTAAGCCTAAAAAAGGCTCATAATGATAAACAGTATAAACCTATGTACTGTACATCTGTACTCTGCTCTCCCATTGGGTCAGGGGCTAGGAACCCATCACAGCAAATACAAACTACTTTTTAATGCTGGAGCTCACACTACTGAAAAGCCATATCTTCCCTATCCAAAGGGATTTTGAAAAATGCTTGTAGTGGCACTCCAACCCTGTTTCATAGTACAGTATTCCTACAAGCAACCTAAAGACTTGGTATACACTAGTAAAGCATTTGTTATGCTGTTATATGCCTTAAGTGCTCAAACCAGACTTCAGCAGAGCCCTTTGCAGTTGTAGGGATCCTTGCCCCTGTACTAGGGGAAACTTATATTTTGAATATTATACTTTTGTAGTCCTGCCTTCCTAATTAAGAGCACCCAGTGACTCTGCAGTGTAACATACTGTACTTGAGTATGTAAAGCTTCAGCTGACTAGTCTCCTATATAGCTTTCAACCTGTCAGTACAAAAATACATAGCACAGACCAACAAAGATATAGAATAAATAAGGGATATACAATGGTGAGCTGTCAGATAAATGATTTATCTGCTCAAGTGCTGTTTGACCTTAGGTAACCTCACGAGTGGCGTAAGCCACGAGTGAGGTGTCCAAGGTCAAACAGCACAAGTGTAAATAGATCATTTATCTGACAGCTCACCATTGTATGTTTCATTTATGCAATAGGGATGCTTTCTGTCAGTGAAGGGACATTTGCTTTAGACTGTTTATCATTTTTTTAAATGATAATTTCTGGGACTTTTTGTTAACATTCCTAGTGTATGTCCACCTAGTGTAGTGGTTGCTATTAAATGAAACACCACTCATTTTGTAGAAAACTTTGTGCTGAACAAATGACATGCTCACAGTAACATGCTGATTTTTTATTTTACAGTTATTTGCATTTGTTTGTCGAAAAAGTGGATAAGAAATTGAATTTTCTGCTGGTTTTGTTTTTGCTAATTACAAAAAACTAAAATGTATCTATAAATGAAACATCACTCATTTTGTAGATATTTTTGTGTTGAACAACTTCTATGTTCACATAACTATGCTATTATTCTTCATTTTAAAGTAATTCGCATTTCTTTGTCAAAAAGTGAGCAAAAAAATTGAATTTCCTGCTGCTTTTTGCTAATTATAAATAAATCTATAAGGTATCTATAAGTGAAACACCACTCATTTTGTAGATAATTTTGTGCTGAACAACTTTCATTGCTCACAGTACTATGCTATCTATTTTTCATTTTAAAGTTATTTGCATTTGAAAATGGTTAGAACTGGTACTGAGGCCGAACATTCTAAATGAGTTCCGGAGTGATGGTGACATATCTACTATGTGTATAAATCTGTGATGATGCATCTATTATATGTACAAATGTGAGATTTCATATTTATACACATAGTAGCTCAGATTTATCACATAGGATTTATGTCCACACATATTGCATACATTGTGATATGTAGGAAATTCTTTGATAATAAAAATACCTAAACGTAGTGGGTACTGGTATGAGTGTTGCAAACTTGTCATTTATTAGTTCAAATGTTCTAGAACTTTTTTCTTTGTTAACTGGGTAAGTTTATCTACTGTCTACTATGTGGAAATTCAGTACGGGCCAAATAGGTGACACCTATGCACTGTGTAGGCATTCCTATGTTTTGTGTTAAAAATATGTAAGCTAAATCAAAATATATGGCTTTACAGCTGAAGGTATGCTAAGGGCAGAAAACTATGAATTAGTAGCTCTGTGGCCCAAATCCCTCCACAGTCAATGGCTCACACTGTGCCCTGGAACAAGACACTTGACCTCACTGCAGTTCAGTATAACCCTGCATTTCAGTTAGGTTATCTCAGATAAACTGTAACATTTAAAGTACAAATAAAGGCTGATATGGAGCACTTGGGAGGTCTTATTCCACCCCCCCCCAAAAAAAGGAGTTGTCAAATTATGTGCAACATGTGTTCTACTATATTGTAAAGGACAAACTTGTTTTGTTGATATGCTGATGAAAAAATATTACATTTGTAAACCAAAAATGTAAGATGTTTCTGGGGATGGAGTATGAACACTAAGGAAGTCCTTTTCTGCTTTTCAATCCATTTAGTATAGAACACAGCTACAAAATCTGTGAGCAAAGTAAATGGGAAATATGTTTGTCTATAACTTCATTGTCTCTAATTATTGCTTAATGTACAGCCACAGGAAAGAAAATTGGATTATGTTCTGTTTCTATGTTTTCGCTGTAATGACTTCTGGGATTTGTGTTTATCATTATTAAAGAAGCCTACGAACAAGAACAATTTTTAGGTCATTATCACTATTAAGAATTTTTTAATTGCTTGATGAATTTAGTGTTCCAGGAGAAGCGCGAGATTAACAGCATGGAAAATTGAAGTCTTTTGTTTACCTAGAAACACCAGCTACAGTGCATATGAGCACATAGTGGGTTTCCCCTGTTGTATAGCCAGTGCACCTTAGTCTTAATCTGAAGGGGCCAACTTCTTTCTGGAGTGACATGATAATGCACTGTCATGAATGCTTAATGATGCACCTATCAGAGGAAAGACCAGCAGTTGTGGTTAAGTCCTGCTGAATGACTTATGATTGTTTTCAGATGCTGCCTGCTGTCTGTGACTGAAACCATTAAAGCTCGCAGCCTTGGCAAGCTATCAGTACTGAAACCCTGTACTACCCCCTGTGAAAGATTTATGCACCAATTCAATCAATCCCATAATAGCTACTGAGCCACAGTTTGTGTGAAATGTTTAGAGTTATATCATGAATTTAATGGCACTTTCCTTGTTCTGATTTCTGTGGGGTTCAGACTGCTTGGCAGCTTTCCTATTGGATGTGATCATATCACATCTGCAAGCATTCTGCAGAAAGACTAATTCTGGACAGTGTAGATGTTCTTCTCTTATGGCTATGGATTGACACATTCTACAAAAGGAACCACATAGAACCTGTGTGGTTCTTAAATTTAGACCTAAGAAAAGCCTCCTCTGAAAAATAATTTTAGAGGTTCAATATGCAAATGAAAAAGCATATAATTAACATGCAAATTAGCACTATCCTGAAAACGTCTGCCAATCTCCATTCAGAACAGTGCTCAGAATTACAAAGGGAAGCCACAAGCAGGCACAACTATGCTGGACAATGCTGCCACTTGTGATGTACTGATCAAACTTCAAGAATGAGTTCCAGCAGCTAGATGGCTTTTGGGGTGCTAGGCTTGAACTTCCCAGCAGAAACATTTTTCTTCAGGGTCGGAGGCTACCATAAGCCCATTGTGTAACATTACCTGGACTTCCCCAAGAGATGCATGCAGTGCTGGCTCTGCTGAGGGTGTGAGGGATGGGTGACTTGTTCTACGCACACCGGTTGCATGTGTGCTCTGGAATATGTTAATGCCACCATCGAAGAAGACAGACTGAACACTAGGAAAGAAAAAAGGCAGGTGTCAGGCTGGAGCATGGCTCTCTCGGGCTGCACACCACCCACTGGACACTCCACCATCTTCACTGGATTCAGTCAACAGATGGTCCCATTCTACACCAAAAGCACTGACAAGGGGGGAATGGATGACTGGAATTAACAGACCTCAGAGTAAGAGTCATCAATAACATTAAAAATTCTGGTACATGCAATGAGGCTATCTCCACATGCAATAAAATAATATCATGCAATATGAAGAACATCACCAACAGGGATAGGGAGGTCAATACTCCCATGTATAAAGCCTTGGTGAGGTCAAACACTAAGTATTGTGTCCAGTTTTGGTCACCACAAAATACAGTAAGTATGACATTCTCAGAGCAGAGGCAATTCAAAAAAAGGACAACTAAAATGATTAAGGGGCTTGAGGGAATGTCATATGAGAACAGACTGAGGGAATTCAGACTTTACAGTCTGGAGATGAGATGGACAAGATGAGCCCTGATAACAGTCTATAAGGCTAGATCCAGTACAGACACAATGCAATCTCTCTATTTCTAATTTAATAATAGGGAAAAAAGAAACATGAGGACACAATAAACAACTTAGGGGCAATCATAAAACAGAAAGGTGAAGAGCATGGTTAAGCAAGAGAGTTTTGGGTGAGTGGAACTGCTTACCAAAGGAAATAGTTAATAGTAACTCTCTTAACAGCTTGTGGTCCCAACCTGATAAGCATTTATTGGGGGTGGATTCACTTGTGTTTTCTGTTGAACATGGCGGACAAGCTCGATGGGTTCATGCTTGCTTGTCTGTAGAACCTATGAACCTATGGGATTGTGAAGTCATGCTGAAAGGAGCATGTCTCTCGAGCTGGGAGGAAAAAGAAAACATAAAAGAAAACCACAAGATTCCAAACTGAAGCTGACTATAGATAAAGCTGAGAATAATTTCCAATGCAATGCAAAGATAACACATGTGTACTGTATCTAATTATCAAGAGAGTTACTTAAATAGTTACTGTTTACTGGCTATCTGTTCTGCATTTTTACCACCCTTAGATTTTCCATGGACTTCAAGGAACTTACCATGGACTGAGCTTGGAAACCATGGAGTATTAATAAATATTTCCAAAGGCTTCTATGAAAATCAGAATGAAAGTTCCACGGCGATCATGCAACTGAAAAACAACATGCTGCTGGACTCAACTGTACCTCTGTTCTAGTTCTGGGTATACCCCTCTGACAGTGACATTTTAACAGTGTCAGATAGCTGTAGTGTCAGCGCTGGACTCCGGCACTGTATTCCGGGGGTCTTGCACCCCCTCCCCTAATCAGCACTGACTCAGAGTTGATTATATTTAGTGGGGGAGTGCTGCATGGGGGATTCGGGGGTGAAGCCCCTCAAAAAAACATGTTAGAATATGAGAAACTTTATGCTGACCGCAAATGCGGTCGACATGATACTTTCGCTGTACGGTCGTTCGACAACAAATTTGTCAATGACTGGTCATAGATTACTAGTTTTGAAAACTGGATATCATGGCAACTTCTCATAGTCCAAATTTGTACAAAAAATTGTATCTGGACATTGCCTTTGAAAATTACCCCTCACTGTTTCATCTTAAGACAACACAAATGTGAAAAGAAGACTATAGACTTAAAAGTAATTAGGTACTACTGTATCTGTTTTTCAGTAATTAGGCTTTCCTGTCTTAGATTTGTAATGAGTATCTAAATGTGTATGTTCAGTGGTTATGCTACATTGAACAAAAACTGTTACATGTATTTTTAATGTGAAAATAGTATTTTCCTAACATTACTGAACATACAGCAAAACCAAGAACATGTATTTGAGTACTGTCGCTACCTACTTGTTCTGGTGTAATGGTGATCCATGGACTGGTTATCTATAAAGGAAATATGAACCTTAAGAAAAACAGGGCAAGATGCCACCATATCACAATTCAGCAATAGCCCTATGAAGAAAAGAGTATCCACTGTTTGTTACAATATCTTTATAAGTATGCTCCATACTCAGTCTGGGTAGTGCCTACAGGAGCTGATGAGGCGAGGACATCATGGAGTGTGCACAGACTTCTTACAGGCAACAATAACCAAATGGGGTATTCAGCCTTTCTACAGTGGCACTTGCAAGATACTGCACTGCATCCTGGCAGACTCTACTGCATAAAAAAACCCAACCTATTGTACATGCCCCCTAGCCAATGGAGGGTGGAGGAATGTGAGCAGGGCAAAATATTATTCAAAACTTTCGGTTCTAATATGCATGCTTACTCTGTACCCAAAGTAGAAATCTGCAACTGATCTCTCTGACTCAGTAGTAATAGTTGCATATGATGTATAAACATGTTAATTTTTTTCATGCCCTGGAGCATATCCCAAGGTACAGACAAAATGCTTTTGTTCTAAAGGTAGTGCTGTGTAGGGCAAGTACACATACAAAAAAAGGACTGCTTAAGGTACTCTTATCAGGTGAAATGAAATCCTAATTCCTTCAAAAAAAATGGAGTGTTCTTGTGTAATACAGGGCAGTGGGAAAAGGGTTAGCTAGATAGCTTGAGACTGCCTGTTCAGTACTGTGATCATTTTAATAGAATTACCTGAAAATTTGATTGGATTCAATGTCATATGAAAAGCATATGAAATATGGGGTTGTCTGAATTAGAGGACTCTTGTAGGGTAGCTTGCCATGCTGCCCTTATTAATTCTTGAAACAAAAATCTATACTGAGGCAGTGGGCGGCAGAGAAGTTGAAAGGCAGGAGAAGTCAACGTCCTCACCTGACTTGAGGGTATGAGCAGCTGAGTGTAATGCACGACAGCCAGGCAATCTGCGAAAGTGTGACTCAGAACAGGCAATATGTGCACTTAGGATTTTGGCTGTCAATGTTATTTTGGAGAAATGAATTCATTAATTGACTATACCACTCAGTTTCTTTGTAAGCACCATGTTATCCTACCATTGTGTTCTGCTGCTTGGCCATTTTAAATAGTTCACCTTTTTCTAAATAGCTTGTAATGTATTTGTTTAAAGGATTTTCTGTTAGATAACTTTACTTTTAATTGCTTCACTTCACTTGTGTTATGGTGAGCTATTGCTGAAATGGCATCGTCACATTTTTTTTTATAATGGAGTCCACTGAGCCAAATTAATTATGTGATAATGGACTCACCTATTTCAAACATAATTGTGGGGTCCAGGTTCTAGTCCCTAGCTGAAGTCTCAATAAGGAGGTGAAATTTTTGGACCTTTTATCTTGGTTGCCTGTTCTCTTCTAAATTATTTATGTATTTAAAGTATATGAATTATTGTATCCTAAAAGCTTTTGCATGCATCTCCATGTGAGGTATGTGCACTGTTTACAACTTTGGGAAAAAGAGATAAATCTCTTTTTTTACATAAAATATTTAACTGTGGGTCATTTTTTGTGCTGCTCCTTCATTTCCATCTAATATGTGCACTTGTGTTGAGAAGCAATCAAATCAATACTCACATGGAGAGATACACCTTTCAGTCCAATAATATTGTATTCTGTGTTTTTTACTGTGGTCCCATGTGTATGAGAGTATGTGTAATAAGCTTTACTGAGGGAGGGGTCACATTCTGACTCCCCTCCAATTTCACTCCCTCCCCTAAACAGGTAGGGAAATGGACAAACTCAATGGGCCAAGCAGTCCTTATCTACCGTCAAATTCTATGTTTCTATGTAACCCCCGCATAACCTAACTCCCCCCATTCCACTGTCACCTCAACTCCCTTCATAACCCCCATTTTTCTCCCCATCCCTTATTTCCCTTGTTTTAGAGTTCAGTCCTTACATGCTGGGTGTTTTAATTACCTTTATTTTGTCAAATTCAGCACTGAACAATGGGGCTTGCATTTTGATTGCCGTTTCTGCACTATTTGAACCACTTTTTTTCAAGGATTATGTGAAGTAATCTGAAGTAATTATGTGTTAATGAAAATATCAAAGCTACAGAAATTCAGAATACACATAAGGAGCCAGAAGAACTGTGGGTCACCCTGGAAACAGGAAATGGGACAGCCATAAGAACTGGGATTGTCTACAGGCCCCCAGACCAGAGGGAGGACATAGACACATTACTGTTAGAAGATATACAAAACATGACAGCTAAAGGGGAGGTTCTGATAATGGGAGACTTCAACATGCCAGATACAGATTGGTCAATACCAGCAGGAACATCTGCCAGAACTAGACTCATAGTGGATTCCCTGCAGGGGGAGGGCCTCAAACAACTGGTACAGCAACCCACAAGAGACAGGGCTATCCTAGATCTAGTACTGACTAACAAAGAAGGGATCACAGATCTCCAGGTAGAAGGTCACCTGGGGGCCAGTGACCATCACATGGTATGGTTCAATTTGGCTACTACATCTAAATCATCCCATTCCAAGGCAAAAATATGGGACTTCAGAGGAGCTGACTTTGATAAGATGGCCAACAGAGTTAAGCTAGCCCTGGCAAAAAGAAACACAGGTGAGGAGTACAGGCAAAGTGGGCAAGCATTAAGGATACAATACTTGAAGCAACATCCCATTGTGTTAGACAGAAAAGGAAGTGCAAAAGAAGAAGGAAACCACTTTGGTTCTCAAATACAGTAGCAGAAAAGGTCAGAGCCAAAGGCTGGCCTTCAGAAAATATAAGGGAACACAGCGGGATGAAGATAGGGGGCATACCAAACTGCCCTAAGGGAAGCAGGTAAGGCAGTAAGGCAGGCAAAGTCCCAAACTGAGGAAACACTAGCACAAACAGTAAAAGAAGGTGACAAGACTTTCTATAGATACATTAGTGAAAGGAGAAAGTCCAGAGGGGGATTGCTAAGCTTAATGGAGAAAAGGGAGCATGTGAGGAGGAGGACCCTGTAAAGGCATCTATCCTAAATAGATACTTTTGCTCAGTATTCACTGAAGAGAAGGTAGGGCAGGGCCCACAGCTCAGCATCATGGACACAGGGGAGGGAGGTGAGCACTACTCCCTTCACAAAAGAAAGGGTCCTACAAGAGCTTGCTAAGCTCAGGGTGGATAAGGCAATGGGACCGGATGGCATACATCCCAGGGTACTTAAGGAGCTAAAGGAGGAACTAGCAGAGCCATTAGCAGAATTGTTTAGTGAGTCTCTGAGCACAGGAGAGGTCCCAGAAGACTGGAGAAGGGCTCATGTGATCCCACCCACAAGAGTGGTAGCAGGGAGGAGGCGGGAACTACAGACCGGTCAGTCTTACCTCAGTAGTGGGCAAGATTATGGAAGCACTCCTTAAGGAAAGGATAGTGCAACACCTGGAATCCATAGGGGCACAGGATCCAAGACAGCATGGGTTTACAAAGGAAGGTCCTGTCAAACTAATCTCATAGATTTCTTTGACTGGGTAACCAGAGTGGTGGACCAAGGGGAGCAGTTGATGTCGTCTACCTTGACTTCAGCAAAGCTTTTGACACTGTTCACATAGAAGATTGATAAATAAGCTAGGTAGGCTCGGGGTGGGTCAGAAGTTGGTCAACTGGGTGGCAAAGTGGTTGACTGGCAGAAAACAGAGAGTGGTGGTAAATGGTATACAGTCAGAAGAGATGCAAGTCACAAGTGGGGTACCTCAGGGGCCAGTCCTATTCAACATCTTCATTAGTGACCTAGCAGATGGACTAGAGGGTAAGGCTTGTCTGTTTGCAGATGACACCAAGATCTGCAACAGAGTAGATGATCCAGATGGGGTGGGCAGAATGAGAAGAGATCTGGATAAACTAGCAGAATGGTCAGAAGAGTGGCAACTGGGATTTAATGCAAAGAAGTGCAAAATCATGCACATAGGGAAGAGAAACCCTGAAGCCACTTATAGGCTGGGAGGGAGTTGCTAGCAGTCACAAAGGAAGAAAGAGACTTGGGCATCATCATCACTGATGACCTGAAATCATCCAACAGACCTCTAAAGCAGTAGGTAAGGCTAGGGGTGTTAGGGTGTATTAGTAGGGTATCACAAGTCGTAAGAGGGAGGTAATAATCCTCTGTACAAGACATTGGTTAGGCCCCATCTGGAGTACTAGGCAGTATTGGAGGCCACACCTTCACAAGGACATTAACCAAATTGAGGCAGTCCAGAGAAGGGCAACCAAAATGGTGCAGGGACTGCATCAGAAGACATATGAGGACAGATTAACGGAGCTCAATATGTATACCCTGAGCAAAGGAGGGAGAGAGGTGATATGATCGAGACATTTAAACACCTTAAGGGCATAAACAAGGTGAAAGAGTCTAACATGTTTAAATATAAGAAAAATAGCAGGACAAGAGGACACAGCATGAGATTAGAGGGAGGCCGATTAAGGGGGAATGTGAGGAAATTCTTTTTCACAGAAAGGGTGGTAGATGCATGGAATGGCTTACCACAAAAAGTAGTGGCTATGAATACAGTGCAGGGCTTCAAACAGGCATGGGATAGGCATAAGGGAGCAATACAAATGACTATGAATAGATAGGTCACTGACATCGCAAAGGCCGATGGCACATTTATAAGGTAGAAAAAGAAATGGGCAGACTGGATGGGCCTTGCGGTCCTTATCTGCCGTCAACTTCTATGTTTCTATGTTTCTAAGTACACATTGTCATCAGGACCCCTCCAGACATAAAAGGAAGTAGTTCAGAGTGTGATCCCACCCCGTGATGATGCTCACGGGAGTGAAGTGCCAGTGCACCTTGGATTGACTACTAGACTAGTCTAAGGCATAGACAATCTCACCTTTGAATTTCTACTTTTGTATGTGGCACCAGATTAGTACTCTGCTTGTTGCTTTACTACACATGGAACCACTTTAACAAAAAACACAGAATACAGCATTATTGGACTGAAAGGTGTGTCTTCCCACGTTGAGTACTGGTTTGATTGCTCCTCAACTTGAATACGCATGTTGTCTATTCCAAGTTTTGTTGTGTGGGCCTGGCCTCCCTTACATGCACCAAATTCATACACGGAGTGCAGAGTTGTTCTGGTTTCGAGGAGTGAGAATGTGTACTGCCCAACCAAACTAACCTTGGAGCCAGTCTAATACAGAAAGCACACTATCAAAGAAGTCATTAAAAGAAAGTCTGACCTCATACCTTTATCTTTGTTCCTTTAATACTGACCTGCAACACAAACTATGAAAGTAACTGCAATCAGCTCTTGAGTCTGTTTCAATACTCATAGAACTGTTTCAAGTCTGCAGTTTTTGTCAATAAGACTCACCATTTTTTAATGGATAGAAATACTTCACATGTAATGATCTACTACTGTAACATTTTAGAAATTATGCTTGATCAATGAACATACCAGCTGGATGAGACATGTGTTGTCTGCTGTGCTTGTATTTTTTTGTGGCTACACGCCAATTCTCAACACTAATGCAATTTAACTCTATAAGAAATGCAATCATGAAATATCAAGCAGAAACTATGCTAACAAAAAATGGACTCTCAACTACAGCTGCAGCCATTGGCATGTCCAGATATTTCCTAAACTTTTCTGTGATATCACTAGAAAAAATGTCATGCCTACCTGCAGTACCACTGTAGAGCCACTAGAGAGATTTCCTTTAAAATATTTATTTATTTTATTTATTCAATTTTGATTACCGGGTAGGCCCACTGAGCCCCGAAGGTCCCTTTTTCAGGGGAGACCTGGATTTAGTTACAGAGTACCAAAAGTACTAACATATCTGGAAATATGAGGACAACTTGATGGCCACATCTGTACCATTAAATAAAAATTAATTATTACAGCAGACTGATGCATATTGTCGTCATGTGGCAGTGGCACATCAGTCTGCCAGATAAGGCAGATCATTTAAGCCTATACCTTACGCAAGCCTGTCCAATGGCCATATTTACCAATCTGATGCTCTTTGGAAGTCTTCACAGGCCCAACAGATAGTGGTATGTGGAAAAGAACAGCTTGGATTCCATAACCTGGAAGTAGTTTAATTAATTTTTTTTTTTTGTTTAAATAAAATTTAACTCGGACATTAATGCAATGGATATACACTGCTGGCATGACTAAACATGATGCCTTTTTTGAACAGTAGAAGTTACAGGCACTGTAGACTTATCTGTGAGAGCTGCATATAACAAAAAATGTCTCCTCGGACTGAAGGGATTACATTAGCCCTGTTGACAATAGATCCAGATGATCAGCGTCTCCATTTCTCGATTTTTCACCTAGTCTCCCCAGTGCATTTCCACTTGGATAAATGAGAAAGCAGCACACTGTCCATTTTTAAATTCCATGTCTTCTCATTACTGTCTGTATGCAGTTCTCAGGTATTTGTTTACTACACACCATTAAGTTAATGGATTTGGTACTGGCATACTAAAACACATCAACTGTGTGTTGGCTTTCAAGAGGCAAAATACAAGCTGCAGTACATTTAGAATTGCCAACGTCTTATCATCTACTGTCTTTTAATTTTCACAATAGCTTTAGCTCATGGTCCAAGTGCAGTGTGCAGGTTTGGCACAGCCATACAAGTGCTTCATCTTGCTGTCTACACTATGTGCTATCTCGTCTCCAAAGACTCCAGATACTCCAGTGCTGTATCATAGCAGAAGCGGTACTGTTCCTATCAAAAAACCAAAACAAATGCCATATTTAGAAGCCAAGTATGCTGTTCTGCGCTTTTTAAAACTATGATAACAAAACCATCTATTATGGAAGAAAGGATGGTTCAATATGAAAAAAGGTATTTGGATGTTAGTGAGAGAAAGTATTAACCATTTCTTTGCATGCAGAAGGCATTGGGTTTCAAAAACTCCCAGCAAACTCCATTATTTAAATTTTACCCTAATAAAAGAATTGTTTCCCTACCAATTTACTGTATAGTCCCTCTGCTGGAATTTCAAAACAGAACTCTTAATGTTGCACATTTAACATAAATGTCCTTTAAACCATACTGCATAATGGGTACTGCCAGCCTTTTATGCCTCATTTGTTTCTATGTTAAAATACACATTTTATGCTTATGAGTTCCATAAATGTGCATACCGCACTCTTGTGATCTGAAATGTAATTATCTATGCAGCACCAGGTTGTTCATTAAAGACAGAGTAAGGTGTCTCTGGACATCCCAGTTTCCAGTTGCCTTGGTCGCGTAGCTGGTAGCGCAACCAGAACAGTATTCCGAGTGGCCTGGGTTCAAGTCCCAGCTAAGGCACTTATTTCTTTCTCTTTTCTGTTTGTATGGGTTCCATAAATGTGTACACCACACTCTTCTGATTGAAAATGTTATGCTTGTCCACTTTTTGTAGTATTTGCTGGTACACTGTAGCTGGATATATATTATTTAACAAGGATCCCAGATCTACAAAGATTTCTGTATTTTATAGGGAAAAGGAGCTATCTACAGGGACACTGGCCCTATAGTCTTGGTTTGATTACATGGGAAAATACAGCAATTCATCTTCCATAGCAAATCACATAATCTATAGAAAAACAAAGGAAAATTACTATAGAGCAACAAGGAAAATGAAAAATGTATCTGGCAGCACTGCTTAAATCAGATTTTTATTAAAAACACAGTATGCACATGAGTATCTGGGTAGTTGTATGTCCCTTTTCTTTAAAGAGCTGCTGACGCCTCAAAGAAAACTTTGAAAAACATAATATTTAAGTACAATTCAGCTTGCATTCCATATATAGTCTATATATTTCTCCTGCACATTATTTATTGCTGAGGAAATTTGCATAAAAACATGATCGTTATACCTCAGAGCTCATCTGCCTCTATAGCTTACTCTCTACTTTATGTCATAATCCTCTGTTGTGACATAATCTGTTGCCATGGAAGTACCTGTGAAATTGCAAGCAGTGTATTATCACTTCAGGTAAGGAGAAAATAACAGGAATAGATGAACTCTTCAGGAGCTAAGATCCTGTTTTCATACATATTACATCAGTAATAAATAATGGAGAGGAGGAATACAGAACTAATGTGAAATATAAGCTGAACTGTGTCAAAATATTATGTTTTCCTAAAGTTCTCCTGATGGCATTAGCTGCTCTTTAATGTATGTTAGAAAATGGTATAATCATGCCCAAACTTCTTTTAGATGCTCTCCATAATCTACTCTCATTATATCCTTCCTGAGCTTAAATGTGTGCTAGATCTGCACTGCTGCCAATCACTCTGTTGCGGGGCAAAACAATCCCTGTTTTTGGTGGGAATGCATACAGGCATTTTTATCTACCATGTAAACAAGCTACTTCCTTGCACCAGTACAGCTTCGTGGTAACCCATGCCACGCTGACCCCCATATAGAAAGATATACATGTTTTGCCGTTAACTTCCTGCTATTTTAAAATGTTTCTGTGTAATGTTTTTTTTTTCTGATCTCTTGCAAATTTAAATGAATTTCAGCATCTTAAGCATTGTCAAAGGTTATTTAGAAGTAAGTGCCACTAAGTATTTGACAAATTGTATCCTCCTGGTTAGCTCATGACTAGAATGATCAGTTTAGTAATCCAGATTGAATCACCCCCAGCCCCATTTATAATGCCTGTGTTTCAAATGTTCATTTCCATGAAATAAGAGACATCTGAAAACATGCTCAGATCTTTTTGTATACCAGGTTCTGCTGAACGATCTTCAGATCTTTTTGTATATAAGGTTCAGTAAGATTTTTGTATATTAGCTAAGTTCTTCCCTGCCATACTAACCACAAAGTGTTCCACAAATGCATCTACCAAAAAAACGCCTGGTGACGAACAGAAGGCTAGTCTATGGTTATGAAAAAATGACAGTGAGTTCCCTGAGCCAGATGGAAACAGGATGGAAATGCAAGAAGCATGGTTCAAGGGCCCTGCACTGAACCACAACAGCAGCAGCATATAAATGCTTGTCAGCAGCACTGTCAATGGAGTAGGGGCCAACCACTGCAGACGGGAGCACTGCAGGTACTTTAGGTGCAGGCCTTAAGAAACATTCCTAAGCTGGTCTGCCAGCACAGCGGTTGGATTTCCACTTGCAACACCAATAACCCGGGTTTGGGAACAGACTCGAGTGTTGGCAGGCTGGCCAGGGGGAGATGGCTTGAGCATCCTACAACTGCTCGCCTTCTCCTGGGAGGGAAGGGGGTACATGGCCTGGTGTTGACCGACCTCTGGCAGAGGCCAGGGGCATGGTAGCACATTGGGGACTGCCATAGGAGGAAGCGTGATCGACGTTGACCCACGCCCACACATCCTGGAGGAAACCAGTGAAAAAGGCTCCCTGATCAGTCAGATGATGGCCAACATGGACCCTGGACAGTCCAGACTGACCATAGCAGCACCCGAGCCAAATTGGAAGCATGCGGCCCCACCAGCACCTTCTCCCCTGAAGGGGGGGCCCATCTGATGAAGGGATACATAGGATTACCCAGGGTGGCTGCACTTTTGGGTCATTGGTTGGTAGTGGGGGGGGCCCAGCGGGGATGCCCTAGGTAGCTTGCAGGAGAGGCCGTTCAGGAAGCATGAGGAGGAGCAAAATAAAAACCTTTTGCACCAGGTGGCAGTAGTGCAACGGAGTCTGTGGACCCTTCCTCCCTGAGGAGAGCATCCTCTGGAGCACTTGATCCTTCTCTTCTGGCTGTCCCTCCAATAACTTGGACTCTTTCCCAGAACCAAGTCACTAGCATCATGAGTGGAGGGGCTGCTGAGGCACTGATCAGCCAAGGACAACTGAGGCGGGGGGGGGAGCTGATGGCAGTCCATTGATATCATTTTATTTATTCATTTATTTATTTAGTTTTTGTTGACCGGGTAAGTGCACTAGACAAATCCTGCCTATTTTAAGGCATGACCCAGGGGTGGGGATACAGATGAATGCCAACTGACCTTGAACCAGATTAAGCTGTTGGTGGTATTTTTAGTGAATGAGGGAAATTTGGCCAGGACACTGGGGAAATTCCCCTACTCTTTTCGATAAGTGCCATGGGATCTTTAACTTCTACCTGAACTACCACCAGTCCAGGCAGATGGGACCTCAGTTTAACGTCTCATCCGAAAGACAGCACCTCAGAAGTGCAGCACCCTTCTCATGCTGCACTACAGTGTCAGCACTGGGATATTAAGCTAAGTGCCAGATGTGGGAACTGAACCCACAGCCCTCTGATCTCCCGGCTTCTGAAGCGAGTGTGCTGCCTACTGAGCCACTGACATCATAACTGTTTCCTCCCAACACTTCCACCCTCAAATCAAGAAAAAATGCCATTTGAAGACTGACAAGTTGTACTTCCAAAGTCACAACTCGGAACAGAGGACAGACAACCTAAGAAGTCAGTAGTTCAGTGAAAGGAAGCTTAATGCATCTTTCCTTTTTTCATATACTGAAAGGCTGACCTTTGGACATGTCAGTCAAGAAGTCAGATGTGTGGTAACAACAGTTACGTGACATTTTATGCTTTAGAGCTAAGTGCCTCTCTGGCTTCATACCCCCAAGAGAAAAGTCTGTGCTGAACCGTGGGCCCAGATTGTTTACATGGCCAGGTGTTTTATGCATCAAACGAAAAGGCAGCTGACCAGATATGCATCTCACAGCAAGTAAAGGCAGCAGCACTCCTGCTCCCAAAGGTGCAACTATACAACTTAAATTTAAAAAAATGAAATATTGCACACATCAAGAAATAATGGGTAAAGATTTCCTGGAGCAGGATCAGGAACCTCAGCTAACCACCCTACATATTGCCACACTCTGTTGCTTTCTCATGAGCAGGGTTGGCTAGTGAGCTCATCCATTAAATTGTGTAAACAATTAAACAATCATGAATTCATACACTGAAACCTCATGATAAAATGTGAAATTGTGCTCACAACAAAGAATGTGCTGACGAATGCATTTATAATCATATACAATTACTATGAGGCAGTGCAATACCCAATAATAAAAATAATCAAAATGCTTAGTATGGTAGGTTATTTTCAATGCTAAGACGTGCGAAGTAATGCACCTGGAAAACAAAAACCCAGGGGAAGAGTACACAATTGGGGGGGGATACTAACAACAATAAAAATGGAAAGGGACCTGGGGGTACTCATATCAGATGACCTAAAGGTAGGCAAGCAATGTGAGAAGGCAGTATGGAGGGCTGGGGGGATTCTGGGATGCACAGGGAGAGGCATCACCAGTAGAAATTAGGAAGGTGTTTATCCCTCTGTACAGACAGTTGGTGAGACCCCATCTGGAGTACTGCGTGCAGTTCTGGAGACCCCATTGCCACAAGGACATACACAGGATGGAGGCAATCCAAAGGAGTGCTACCAAAATGGTGCAGGGTCTGCACCAGAAGCTATACGAAGCAAGACTAAAAGAGCTTAATATGTATACCCCTGAGGAAAGAAGGGAGAAGGAGGACATAATAGAAACTTTCAAGTACCTCAAGGGAATCAACAAAGTGCAGGAGGGTAGCATGTTTCAGAAAAAGAGATGCGCAAGAACAAGGGGGCATTATATGAGGATGGAGGATGACTCAGGGGCAACGTGAGGAAGTATTTTTCATGAAGAGGGTGGTGGATGCATGGAACAGCCTTCCTGAGGAGGTCATGGGATCAGAAACAGTGGGAGAATTCAAGAATGCACGGGACAGAGGTAAGGCAATTATAGTGGGGGGTAGGAGGAAGTAGGCTGCTGGTTAACTAGGATTTGCAGCTCATCCAATAGGTTGGGAAATGGGCAGACTAAGTGGGCCCAGCGGTCCTTATCTGCTGTCAAAGTCTGTGTTTCTATGTGTCTCTGTTAAAAGCTGTCAGATATATAAGGCAAAGACAAAAAAACTTGCATCTCCATGTTTTGTACTAGTACTCTCTAAATACTCACCTATAAGTCAGTAAAAACATTTTTAAATGAAATCAGACTTTATTTCAAAAAGAAAACATAAATACACTGATGCAAAGAAAAACAAGAGAAGAAAAAATAATTTGGTAGAAATGGCAGGTATATATAATTGCAATATTGTCATATACTCAGTATATTTATAATTAAGACCAGGAGCCATAAAGGACAAAAGATAACACTACCAGAGCCCCCTTAAATTCATAGGAAAAAATCCACTTCCCTGTTATTTGGTAGGTATTTGATAAATGGTTTTAATTTTTTTTCATCCCAATGTTAGCCCATGCCTCCCATCCCTCAAGGTGGCAGCTTGACTGCACCAATCCTCAGGCCAGATTTTGCAAACAAGTGTTTTTCTCCACAGCCTGTTACAAATGCATTCCTTATATAGTAACATACAGTACATCGTAACACAGTACTTCGATGATGTAACCGACTTAAGGTCCATCATGTCCGTCCCTCTTGTCACATGTTATGCAATGAGCATGTTTCTTCGATTATCCTATAGGAGATGCTCATGAACTGGGTAGCTTTAGGGCTCTCCTTCTAGTGATTGGCATACCTCACAACCTTTCAGCACTGAAACATGGGATACTGTCCATCTCAGTGTGGAAAAAGAAAGAAAATGTGGGACACATTATCCAGTACTAAGGACAGAATTTCAAAACACTGTGGACATTTGTGGTTCACGTTCACAAAATTTACACAGAAAAATATAATTGTTTTGCTTTAAATGTTAAGAGCAAACTGCGGGACAGATGGCTACTGTGTGGTAAAACAAGAGACTATCTCTCATAGTTTGGGACAGTTTAATGGTATGAAACTGACCTTGGCACTTCCACAGCATGTTGACTCAACCAGGACAAACTCCAGAGCTTAAGCCTACTCCAGTCAGAACCTAGGTCTTATGGCAGGCAGTGCAAAGCACTATTCCAAGGCTAGCAGGCTAGTGGGAAAGAATTTTTCTAGCCACAGAGTAGATTCATCTGAAAGAAGCCCATTTATTTAACACGAATGCCACCAATGGTCTGAAGATTTCAGGCAGCATGAAGGAGAAATTAGCATATATCTCACTGGAAAACACAATACATTTGTACAGTTCTGTCAAGACAATAGGTAACCCATGGTTGTACAGGAATCAGAAGCTCTACTGATGTATATTCACAGATTTTATTGATTTCTATGCAAGAACGCTTAGCAACAGATTGCAATTGGGCAAAAAAGAATACAAAGTAGTGAATCAAAGTCAAAACTAAGGTTCTTTATATGCTAGCACTGCCTGTTACAGACTGTGCTCAATCATCAGGGAAATGCTAGCAGAACAATGGGAAGCACTTGCAAAATTACTAGTAGTGTAAGTGACTGTCACCCTGCTAGTGTTCCCCTGACGATGGAGCAAAATCGGCAAAAGGCAGCGCTAGCATCTAAATAGCTTTACTGACTACATATAATACATCATTAAAAAATAAATGTGCTACTACAATGAAGTGTATTTACTGCATATTATTTTACAACAGTGCAGCATACCGCATGTGGCGAAACCCTCCTAAATAAATACTTGATGCTGTAAAATAATTGAAACCATTAATTGAATAAGCCCTAGTCTGTGCCATCATACTACTGTACATATCAGGCATGCAGGTAAATGCACAAGGAGCACACAGAAACTTGCACTCCAGTCCATTTCCAATGCAAAAAAGTTTTAAGTAGCAGCAAAAAGTACACAGCGCATCCATAGATGAATTTAGTGCAAATACAGCAAAAATGTACAAAAAGCACAATCATGGACGCACCTCGGACCTCAAGCTAACTCGCGTAAACCCCAGCATTTTGAAGGCATACCCTCTTCCTCAAGGGGCATGTTGCTGATGCAAGATCAGATTTTTATTAGGGACCTGCTTTTTACCCGCATTTACAGCGAGGTGGACCAAAACTCTGAGAGGTTAAAGGACATGCTCATAGTCAAAACGTGAACAAGTGGCTCTTGTGAGATTTGAATTCTCCTGGCTGCTAACCCTGAGCTCTAGGCACTGGACCACACAACCTCTTGCAGCAATTTGCTTTTCTGATGCATTCATTTATATACACAGCAAGACTATCCCAATCAATGTAGCAGAGAGGCATTCTGCAAGACTGCTAATGCTCTAGTTTGGGAAGCTATCAATACAGGTTTCTACAGAATTGCCCTCTTCTAAGATTACACTCCATCCATCACTGGCTGTCACTACTGCAACAGTTATGATTAAAATAACATTGTATCTCTTCTCTAGTTCTGCACTTAACAGTTCATCATCCCCTGACTTCACTTCTTACTGAAGAAACTACTGGCAGCACAACCAACTAAACAAAGGTAAATTCAAGAAAATTAATTAATAAGGGGTAGCTGGGGGGGGGGGGGTGAAAAGCTACAAAGTCCCCACTGTGGATGTGTAAAAAAATTTCTTGTTTAAGTCCTTCTGAATGGAAAAGAGAATTGTAATAACCTTGAATTAATAATACATTTTGTGTCAAAATATCAGTTATGTCACAAGCTTCTCACTAGGAGACCTGGGTCCCACTCTCGTGGTCCCAGTGCTGCCAGAAATACCCTGTGGCTTGTCCCGCACCATAGTGCCCTTTCAGGCACTGAGATCCATATGTGGGGTAGAAGGTCAGGGGCTATGTCCTAGAGCCATCATTCATGTTTATGGGTCCTGGAGTCATCATTCATGTCTATGGGTTATTTCCCTTGAGAAGTTCTAATCATGCTCTCTACATCATAGGCCTGGTGTTTCCCACAGTGACCTACTGACCTAAAAGCTTGTCCCATCATTGGGTAACAAACCAGTTCAAACACCCTACCCAAGGATCCATGCACAGTGAGTAGATTCAACTCTTCCCCTGAAGCCTTAATGCCTCAGCCCTGCAACATGTTGAGAGCTGCACCAGCACAGTGATGCTAACATTTGTGAACTGAACCCAGGTCTCCCACAATGTAACACTATGCTTGGCCACCCACATCTCTGGACTGGCTGAATGAATGCAGCTTTATTGATTTGGTGTCTATAGCACTCAGAACACCTTACAAACAATAAATAAATACTGCAAAACAGACTTGGAGCTGCACACAGAGCAGTGGTGTTACAAAGTAAAGAAAAGGAAAAACTGCAAAACCCGAGCACTCACCAAACCTCATAAATACAAGGGCACAGGTCTATTAAGTATGAGAAAAAGTTTTTTTTCATGAAACAGGTGTGTTTTATGAAATAAACATTTCCTCATACTTAATAGACCTGTGCCCTTGTATTTATGAGGTTGGTGAGTGCTCGAGTTTTGCAGTTGTTGAATAAATAAATACTGTGAACAGAAATAAAATGAACACAAGGTATCACTAAAAGCAACCGTTGATATGAATGACAGCCAGTCATTGTATGGGGTATGGGGACATACCAGAAGCCAGGTGGGTCTGCAGGGGGCAGGGCTATCCCCAACAAGAGCATGCACAACCCAACACAATCAGAGATAGTGAGGGGAGAAACAACATCATACAGCCCCCTAGAGCCATCACGATGACTGCTTTAAATAAACCTGAGTGTATCCTGGTACTGATTTCATCCTGCCTGCAGTTTTTTCTGTGCTATTTGGACTGCCAGCTGTTGTAGAGGTACAGAGGCATACCGGAGGTCAGGTGGATCTGCAGGGGGTAGGACTATCCTCAACAAAAACCTGCACCGCCCAAGCTTGTTACTATTATTATTATTTGGAAGCTTTTCATTTTTATCCTCAGTACTGATACTAATAGCATCAGATATGCTGAGGCCAGCAGCCAGATATTTGCAACATCTAACAAACTTCCATCATCACTTCCATCATCTACAACCCTCTATCCATCTTCTAACCATCTACAACATCAAAGCAGACTGCCATAGTCTGAGGCAGTAAAGTTTGCCTCCTCATGGTTTTACCATTTACTGCCATCTTTCAAGGAGCTGGATATTTCAACTCCCACAACTGACAAGGGGCTGAGCGGGGAGCTGGTAGCTGTGAAGAGGAGCAAGGGGGCAGGGATGACAGTATCACATACAGTGGTGCCAGCCAGGATGCAATGCAGTAATGCTGCGGAATATCACAGAATGTTGCAGTACACTGCAGGGAACAATGTAATTCAATGGCAATTAAGCAATTGTGTCATGCAGTATTTTGCGACATATCATTACTGCAAGTTACTGTGTTGCATCATGGCTGACTCCACTGTAAAAGCCCGTGCCGCCCAAGGTGCCACTCGGAAAGTAAGTTTTTGTGGAAGCATATAGAGAAAGTTTCGCCCCCTGTGATATATTATTCTTCTGCTTGACTGATGCTTGGAGAGTAAGTATTGTACTTTAGATCCTGTATAGAGACTATCTTGTTCTCGGAGCTTAGAACGCTGGAGTGTAAATCTGATTGGCATGATAGACAGTTGACCCACTTCTGCTGTTAATTATCCCAGGAGTGAGTATTTCTGACTGGCATATTTTCCTTGGTTCTCAGACCTGGTGATCCCCTACATATTTAATTTTGCTTCGGCACCAGACTGTTTCTAAATTCTATTTTATCTAACTCTGGATTTGTACTGACAAATTGCTCTTTGAACTTGGTCAGTGATTTTGTTTTTTATTTTCATATATTGTCTGTTGTTACTTATATCAGTTTTAATATGTATAATGATTTACCTACCTGTAAGGTATGATAATGCAGATGTAGTATATCTTTCTATTTTAGTTAGGGTTTATTTTGTACTTTTTATAGAGTTTGGTTTATATGTATTGTTGTAGTATCTGTTAAGGTTGTTTATTTTATTGGTTTAGTCCCTGACCATACATTTTTTAGAATGGTTATTAAGGGGATATTGGGAGGGGGGTTATTATTTGTCATCTAGAGCCTTATTACACACTTGGGCAGGATGCAGTCACAAAGTTTAGAGCAAGTACAACTGACTTGGTATTTACAGCAATCAGGCACCAATTGTCACTATAGTTTTAAAATCCAGGGATGGCAGGGGATGATTTGTTTGGGCTTGCTGACTGATACACATTATAGTAATTTTGTAAAATCAGTTTTACATATAGGTCACTTTTTTATCACTCCTGGAAGATGCTGGGACCTCAGCAGAGGTTAGTTAACCTGACACAGAGAATGTTCGTTATGAAATAATTTTGATTTGTCAATTTTTTTTAATTAAAGGAAAGCAGCACAAAACAGTGGGGGCAATCACCAGGGCTACAAAAACGCCCGTTTAAAGCAACCTATATGGCTTAAACTAAATTCAGCTAACCTTTGTCCAGATAGTTAGCTTTTTAATCTTGCTCCTTGAGGCGCCATGTCAAAAAGTGCTGCTGCACCGGAAGATGGAGTGTGCCCCTGGCATCCTGTCCTGTGCCAGAAGGTTTGTAAAAATGACGAGTGAGGCGCATCTACCTGGGTGAAAAAGAAACATTGTGGCATGTAGAGGTATGTTAACTAAACCTCTACATCCAATTCCTAGTGAAAAGCAGATTATAATTACTTTAAATGTTGCAGTTTAGTAGTTCGGTCATGCGCAGTAGCACCATGCTACTGTGCATGACCGCACTAGAGCTGCAACTTTCATAATGATTTAAAGTACATTACACGGCTCTGTTTTCACTGGGAATTAGATGTAAAGATTTAGTTAACATAACATGCTATAATGTTTCCTTTTCACCTGGGTAGATGCGCCTCACTCGTCATTTTTACTAGCTTTCTGGCACAGGACAGGATGCCAGGGGCACACTCCATCTTCCGGTGCGGTGGCACTTTTGACATGGCGCCTCAAGGAGCAAGATTAAAAAGCTAAATATCTGGACAAAGGTTAGCCAAATTTAGTTTCAATCAATCAATCAAATCTTTATTTATCCAGGCGGACACCGTTGAGCAAGCTCATTTACAAGGTGGACCTGCTTTTGTAAAAAGACAGTTATACACACATAACTTAAAGATGAGTTAAACAATGTACGGAAGGCAAAAGAATAAACTTACAAACATGAGGTGGGTGCAATAAGTACAATTCCAAGTATTCACATAGGATTACATGACATTAAATACAGCCTTTAATGACATAGGATTTAGAGTTGCATATTTGTCCATAACTTTACAGGATGGTACAAGTTTAATAGCATTACAGGCCCCGAGGGCGGTTCAGTGCATGGGGTGACCAGGGCTTGGGAGCCCATGTTGATTCACGTATTTGGGTGGCAGAGGGAGAAAAAGGAAAAAAGAAAAAAAAATGTTTATGGTTCTAGTGGTCAGCATGGCAGCTGAGTGCTGAATAGGTTTATGTATGGCGGGAGGGGTTCGGTTATAGCTGCATATGGTGAGGCTAGAGCATGAGCTATCAACAGGACTACTTATAGATATGGAAACATTTGCAGATTTCGCAAATGTTCTGTCATACAGGTTCCTAAACACGGAGATACTGATAGGAGAGCTAAGTTTCAGTGAGCCTTGTATCCTTCTCCAGAGTGTAGGTAAGGCATGGCTTATAGCTGCCCCTACCAAAGTGGTTATTGATTCTGGGATTTTAGTGAAGTTAGTGGAGAGCTTCTATGGCATAGGTACTTGGCGGACACAACGGGAGGCAATCAACAATGTAGTTAGGGAGTTTGTTGGTAAGTGCACGGAGTATCCAGAGAGCTGCATTTCTATGTCGCCTGTATTGTAGAGACGGCCACCCTGCTGCAGTGTATAACAAGCAGTGATGTGTGGAGGACGGGAGGCCAGTAATGAATCTTAATGCTCTATGATACAGTACATCCAATTTTGCAAGGTGTGAGGCAGAGCATTGTCCATATATGATGTCAGCGTAATCAATTAAGGAAAGGAAGGTAGAGTGAACTAGCTGTCTTTTACGGTTACTGTCAGGAGATGTCTGATTCTATAAAGTAGTCCAAGCCTCTGCCTTAGTTTTTTCATCAGTTCTTCAATGTGTTCCATAAAGGAGAGTTTGTTATCCAGCCATAGACCCAGGTATTTGAATTTAGTTACGAACTCAAGATTTTCACCTAGTAGGGTGGTTATAGGAGGAATTGTACCAGCTAGTGTGGATTTGGCCCCAGTGCTGGATGGAGAGAACAGCATGGCCTTTGTTTTTTTTTGCATTTAGCAATAGTTTTTTGTTGATAAGCTGGTTTTGTAGCGTATTGAATTGACTTGGAGTTCTGAGCATGCGGCTCCAGGAGAGTCACGACTTAGGTAGAGCATTGTATCGCCAGCAAACAGGTGGATATTGGCTTTGATTCCTAAGTCCAGATTATTAATGTAGATATTGAACAGTAGGGGGCCCAATATGGAACCCTGAGGGACTCCTCTTTTTAGTGGTTTGAGCGGAGAAAGTTCTCCTTCAGGTTTGATTTGTTGCTGCCTACCAGACAGGTAGTCCTGGAACCATTTCAGTGAGATAGAGTCCAGACCTAAGGTGTTTAGTGTGGAAAGAAGTAGGCAGTGGTCAACGGTGTCGAACACCTTGCTGAGGTCTAGAAACACTGCACAAACAAATTTTTTTTTTATCGAGTTCCCGCTGCCAGTCATTAGTAATGTTGGCCAGTGCCGTAGTAGTACTGTGCTTAGCCTAAATCCGACTGCATGGGGTTAAAAATGCAGAGTTGTCTAGGAATGATCTCAATTGTGTATCCACAACTTTTTCCAGCATTTTGAAAGTATAGGTAGTAGGGAGATTGGCCTATAGTTGTTCAGGTCACTTGGGTCCCCTGCTTTGAAAAACGGAATAACATGGGCAGTTTTCCATTCTGTGGGGAGAGAGCCTTGAGTTAGGGATAGGTTGAATAAGTGCGAAATGGGTGCGGCAAGTATGTGATAAGCTATTTTCAGAAAGTATGGGTCTAATAAGTCAGCTCCTGCGCTTTTCCTAGTGTCCAACCATAGCAGCAGGTCTTCGACTTCTTTTATGTTGATTGTGGAAAAGGAAAAAGGCATACTAATGTTAATTGGTTCATATGGCTGGGCTTTGGAACGCGGATGAAGACTGCTTACTGGTGCATTATCAAAAGCCATGCCTGCTGTGGCAAAATGGTTATTAAAAGCTTGGAGAATTTCAGATCTGTCAGTGACAGTGACATTGTCAATCATAATTTTAGATGGTAGCATACTATTTGGTGAGTGTCCAGATAGTTCTTTTATAGTGGACCAGAATTTTGGTAGGGTTGGTGGATGCAGAGCATAATTCCTTTTGGTAATAAATAGCCTTAGTTTCCTGATCATTTTTGTACAGGCATTCCTAGCTGACCTAAAGAGACACCAATCAGCATCAGCATGTGATTTTCGGGCATTTTCCATAGCTGGTCTCTTTTGAGCAAGGCGTTTTTAGTTCTGGTGTGAACCAACGGCAGGTCCTTGTTTTTATCAGAGTTTTGATCAAGGGAGCATGGGTATTGAGGGCACTGGCTATGATTTCGTGCAGAATTTCATAAGCCTCACTCACTGATTTGGCTAGGTAGAAGCTCTGCCAAAGCAGAGAGTTTTTTAGATCATTAAAATAAGCCGTGGGGTCGAAGTTCCGTTTGGATCTTTTGATAGAGAATTTTGAAGTGGATAGTGGCTTGGTGATGGTTCTGATGCCAGCTGTTATACAGTGGTCGCTAACGTCAGCTGGCAGGATACCGGCGTGTGAGAAATATTGAGGCTTGTTAACAAGAAGCACATCCAGGAGGGTGCTCCTCATAGGATTTTTTTTGTTGATACGGGTTGGTTCAGTTATAAGTTGGGTGAACCCATGTGAGTTTAAACCATATAGGTTGTTTTAAACGGGCGTTTTTGCAGCCCTGTTGATTGCCCCCACTGTTTTGTGCTGCTTTCCTTTAAAAATATCATGGCAATATTTTTACTATTATGCAGAGATATACAGCCAAACCCTGGTCCTGCTATAATTTCACAGTCAACTGCTGATGTTCTGTGCAGTGGGAATTTCAGCTTTGTTCATTTTAATATTAGTAACCTTGGAAGTAAAAGAGACCACATCAGGGAGTGGGTGACTACTTACAAACCTGACATTCTAATATTATAGAAACATAGAAGATGATGGCAGATAAGGACCGCAAGGCCCATCCAGTCTGCCCATTTCTTTTTCTACCTTATAAATGTGCCATCAGCCTTTGCTGTCAGTGGCCTATCTAGTCATACTCATCTGTATTGCTCCCTTATGCCTATCCCATGCCTGTTTGAAGCCCTGCACTGTATTCATAGCCACTACTTCCTGAGGTAGGCTGTTCCATGCATCCACCACCCTTTCTGTGAAAAATAACTTCCTCACACTACCCCTTAATCAGCCTCCCTCTAATCTCATGCTGTGTCCTCTTGTCCTGCTATTTTTCTTATATTAAAACATGTTAGACTCTTTTACCTTGTTAATACCCTTAAGGTGTTTGAATGTTTCGATCATATCACCTCTCTCCCTCCTTTGCTCTAGGGTATATATATTGAGCTCTGTTAATCTGTCCTCATATCTCTTCTGATGCAGTCCCGGCACCATTTTGCTTGCCCTTCTCTGTACTGCCTCAACTTGGTTAATGTCCTTGTGAAGGTGTGGCCTGCAGTACTGCACTAGTATCTAGATGGGGCCTAACTAGTGTCTTGTAAAGAGGGATTATTACCTCCTCTTACGACTTGTGATACCTCTACTAATACACCCTAACATCCCCTAGCCTTACCTACTGCTTTAGAGGTCTGCTTGATGATTTCAGAGTCATCGTGATGATGATGCCCAAGTCTCTTCTTCCTTTGTGACTGCCAGCAACTCCTCCCAGCCTATAGGTGGCTTCAGAGTTTCTCTTCCCTATGTGCATAATCTTGCACTTCTTTGCATTAAATCCCAGTTGCCACTCTTCTGACCATTTTGCTAGTTTATCCAGATCTCTTCTCATTCTGCCCACCCCATCTGGATCATCTACTCTGTTGCAGATCTTGGTGTCATCTGCAAATAGACAAGCCTTACCCTCTAGTCCACCTGCAATGTCACTAATGAAGATATTGAAGAGGACAGGCCCCAGGACTGCTCCCTGAGGTACCCCACTTGTGAGTTGCATCTCTTCTGACTGTGTACCATTTACCACCACTCTCTGTTTTCTGCCTGTCAACCAGTTTGCCACCCCGTTGACCAATTCTTGACCCACCCCAAGCCTACCTGGCTTATTTATCAATCTTCTATGTGGAATAGTGTTGAAAGCTTTGCTGAAGTCAAGGTAGACAACATCAACTGCTCCCCCTTGGTCCACCACTCTGGTTACCCAATCAAAAGAAATCTATGAGATTAGTTTGACAGGACCTTCCTTTTGTAAACCCATGCTGTCTTGGATCCTGTGCCCTATGGATTCCAGGTGTTGCACTATCCTGTCCTTAAGGAGTGCCTCCATAATCTTGCCCACTACTGAGGTAAGACTGACTGGTCTGTAGTTCCCTGCCTCCTTCCTGCTGCCACTCTTGTGGAGCGGGATCACATGAGCCCTTCTCCAGTCTTCTGGGACCACTTCTGTGCTCAGAGACTCACTAAACAGTTCTGTTAATGGCTCTGCTAGTTCCACCCTTAGCTCCTTTAGTACCCTGTGATGTATGCCATCAGGTCCCACTGCCTTGTCCACCCTTAGTGAGCTCTTGTAGGATCCTTTCTTTTGTGAAGGGAGTAGTTCTCACCTCCCTCCCCCCTGTGTCCATGGTGCTGAGCTGTAGGCCCTGCCCTACCTTCTCTTCAGTAAATACTGAGCAGCAGTATCTATTTAGGATAGATGCTTTTACAGGGTCCTCCTCCTCACACACACCCTTTTTTCCTTTGAGCTTAGCAATACCCCCGCTGGACTTTCTCCTTTCACTAACATATCTATAGAAAGTCTTGTCACCTTCTTTTACTGTTTGTGCTAGTGTTTCCTCAGTTTGGGACTTTGCCTGCCTTATTGCCTTCCCTGCCTTTTTTAGGGCAGTTTGGTATGCCTCCCTATCTTCATCCGGCTGTGTTCCCTTATATTTCCTGAAGGCCAGCCTTTTGGCTCTGACCTTTTCTGCTACTGTATTTGAGAACCAAAGTGGTTTCCTTCTTCTGCACTTCCTTTTCTGTCTGACACAATGGGATGTTGCTTCAAGTATTGCATCCTTAATATTGATGACACTTGGCTTTGTAGTAAGGTCCCAAAATGCTCTAACTAAATATAAAATATATAAATATAAAAATATACCTTACAGGAGTTAAACTGCACTGAGAGTAGTTTGTATTTCTGACATGTTCCTGATTGCAGGATTGTGCAACATATTTGAGAAAAGGAGTGTGTGGCTGTAAAGAAGTCCTCAGACACTCTAGTCAGTGAGCCTTTAGCTTAATGCTTAGAGCACTGGAATGTCATACCAGAGGTCTGAGGTTCAATTCCCAGTGGGCCACACTTTTTCTTTCTCATTTCCATCCTTGATTTAAAAATATACCTTGCAGGGGTTAAACTGCACTGAGAGTAGTTTGTATTTTTGACATGTCCCTGGTTGCAGGATTGTGCAACATATTTGAGAAAAGGAGTGTGTGGCTGTAAGGAAGTCCTCAGACACTCTAGCCAGTGAGCCTGTTGCTTAATGGTTAGAGCACTGGAACAGCAAACCAGAGGTCTGAGGTTCAACTCCCAGTGGGCCACACTTTTCCTTTCTCATTTCCATCCTTGATTTAAAAATATACCTTGTGGGGGTTAAACTGCACTGACAGTAGTTTGTATTATTAAATGATCTAACTGAAATTAGTAGTTACCACATTTTGAGGAAGGATAGAAATAAAAAAGGCGGGGGGGGGGTTCTAATGCATGTCAAAGCAGAATTTGCAATAAGAGAGACCAAGGTCACAATACAGTTGGAGGGCCTACAGGTTTTAGAAGCAGAGGTAAAACTGCCCCATCAAAAGTCCATCCTAACTGTGGGAGTGTACCACCTACCTAGAAGTAATTCATGCGTTTTTGTAAATTTACAAGACTTCTTATTTGATTTTAGAAACAGACATGACATTTTTATGACTGGAGATTTTAATGTTCATTGGCATTCCTTTGACAAGGGAGTTTAAAGGAATTACAGGAGAGCCTAGGAGCAACACAGCTATCACAGAATCTACTAGGATTAATCTGAATTACCCTAAAGTTTCGACCTTATTGGTCCTAATTTTTACCAAATGCCCTAATTTGTATGGCATTAGTGGGATTCTTCCTGATTCCTTCTCAGATCACCAAGTTATATCCGCCATATGAAATAACCAACAAAAGTGGGTAAGGCTAAAATTGTTAGTTGTCAGACCTATAAAAATTTTGATTATTGGCCTTTATGTTAGATTTGGAATATATTGTATGGAATAGGTTGGAGTTAATTTCCACTGGTAGTGATGCTTGGGCTTTTCCCCCCATTAATGTATGCAAATATGCGATAGACATTTACCCCTAAAGTATAAGAAGATCCCAAGTCTTAATGCTAAATGGTATAATTCAGATCTAATTACACTTAAAATAAATAGGGACAAAAAAGTGGTTTGCAGCAAAAAAAGTAATCTTAAATATGACTGGGATCTACAGTGTATAGATGGGTTTGTAATAAATATACTGTACCAAAGCAATAAAACTAGCAAAGCAAAATTATTTCAAACAAAAATTGGATGGTTAATTAAAGCAAAATCCCAGAGATTTTTTGGAAAATCATGTCGGGATTATTAGGCAACACCAACAATAATACAAAAAGCACTTATATGATAGATGGCCACTTAACCACACTAGGCAGTGACGTAACAGAACATTTTAATGATTATTTTATTTCTATGAGTTCAGAAGCATTAAAGGATTTAGGCCCTCATACTCATTCTAGGGCATGTGGAAATTCACTGAACTTGCTTCCTATTAGCATGTCAAGATTCACATCTTCACCATTGTTTGAGATTAGAGAAATTACAGTACAGAAGTCAGAGATGAACTCTTGAAAACTGACATTACCAAGGCTGCTGGTCTAGATAATATGGTAGCAGCCATGTAGAGCACCTCTGTATAGGCACAAGGACAGTGGACGATGCAGGAAGAGTGGACGCCCAAAGAGTGAAGAACGACAGTAGAACAGCAACTGTAGCCACAGCCTAATAAGGGTGCTCCCCATGCCAGCTACAGTCCAGAATGTGTGTACCTCCTGGCCACACACACAAGAAGTGAGAACCACCAACAGCCCACCAGGGAAAGGCACCCACAAGAAGGAAAATACAGGAAAGGTGAGGCCAGGCAGCAAAGGCACAAGATAGCAAAGGCCTTGGGCACCAGGGGATGCAAGGGGAAGAGAAGGCGGGGTGCTCAGCTGTGCCCCTTCACCATGCCTATGGCACTGCACACTGGTTCTGGTGGGTCTGGTGGCATGGCATGGCCAGTCATGCCATGGGAACATGGGTCTGCTGCCGCAGTGCCCTGTGCTGAGGGGGACTTCCTGTGCAGTGGGTGTTTACCGAGGACCATGCTGTGCCACTGTAGTGGGCACTGAGGGTGCATCGCCCTCTGGGGCGTGTTGCATGCCCGCCACCCAGGGCCACTCGCTCTGCGCATCCCACCCAGTGGCATTCACAATGATCACATCGCCCATCCCCTGGTGCCATTGTTGCTGCACCCAGTGCCTCTTCTGCCCTGCTGCAGTCACTGTGTTCATGTCAACCTTGTTTTCTCTGCCTGCTGCCATCGCTCACACTGCATATTGCCCTACTCTGGTCGTCTTTGTGGCAGTCACCCTGGAGCAGTCGTCATTTCAGGACTCATGCCGCTGGGGGCACTCTTATTACAGAAAACCAGATAATATTCCTGCTAAACTACTAAAATATGCATCCCTGGCCAGCCCGCCAGTGTAGCGGTTGGATTTCCGCTTGCGACACCAGCGACCCGGGTTCGGGAACGAGCTCAGGTCACTGGAGGGCCGGCCGGGGGGAAGACAACTTGAGCATCCCACGACTGCTCATTGTCTCCAGGGAGGGAGGGCTATGACCCGGTGTTGGACAACCGCTGGTGCAGACCAGGGGTAGGGCAACACATTGGGTTCACTGCTGGCCGGTGCGTGACAGACATCGGCTGATGCCTTGACATTCGGATGTCACGCACCTAGGGAAAAAACAGGAAATACCACTCGCTGGCCGCCGGATGACTGCTCTCTGTCCCCGAATGCCTTCAGTGCCTTCCCGGGGCCTCCTTCTCTGTGGCAGCATTCCCGGGCCCTAAGTAGAGAGTGTGCTGTGGGTCATCGCCCTCCCAGTGTCTTCCCCTGAGGAGGGGGACTCACCAGCAAAGGATACACGGGATATCCTGGGATCGGCTGCAGTCGTGGAGTTACAGGAGGGCTGGGTTAGGACAAGCGGGGCTACCGGGGACCTGCTGGAGCCTTAAGGAGTGGGGGGCTACAGGAAATGCGGAGGGCTAAAAGAATATAAAAAAAAATATGCATCCCTATTATAGCGCACCCACTAACACTAATATTTAATTTTATCTATTAAGACAGCCAAATTTCCCAAAGCCTGGAAGTGTGCAAAAGTATTTCCTGTGCATAAATCAGGCTCTAAACAGGAGGTAGGAAACTATAAAGTCTCTGCTTCCTTAGATATCCAACATTTTTGAGAGACTTGTTTCAAATCAACTGAAAAAGCACCTTGAAGGACACGATACTGAATAGATATCCATCAGGTTTTAGGGCTGCTCATAGCACCACCTCTGCATTAATTAAAGTGGTGACTGATCTGCAGTTTAGCCTGGACAGGCTATATGTTGATTCATTGTTTGTTGATTTAGCTAAGGCTTCTGACACCTTGGATTATGATATCCTCCTGTCCATGCTAATAGCAATAGGACTGAATTTGAACAGCGTTAAATGGTTCAAATCCCATCTGAAGGGGCACAGACAATTGGCTGCAATAATTAAATTGGGAGTTCCGCAAGGATCAAGTTTGGGTCATCAGACAGTTCTTTTTAGCAGGAATAAAACATCTAATAATGACTCTCACCTGGTGATAAGGACTTTGAATGGTTTGGTTATTTAGCAGACCACATCATATAAGTATCTTGGAATGTGGTTGGATAATAAACTAAGATGGAGCATCCATATGGATAAAACCTTGGGTAATATTAGCAGGAATGCTGTATTGTACCAGGTCCTGTATGACAAGCAAGATTCGTAGGTATGTTGTAACTACCATGCTGATTCCATTATTTGACTACGGTAACATCCTCTATGCTGGGGCATCAGAGTCGCAGCTGGTGAGACTGGATGTTGCTCACAACAGGCTGGCCTGTTTCATCTTCGACATCCCCCAAAGGATGCACCATTGTACTCTTCACACCAAATTTGGCTGGCTGGGACTAAATGTACAAAGGAGTTTGTATTTGTTTTCTGTTATATATAACTGTTACAAGGGTAATTACCGATTGTACAATTTGGAGAGCATACAGAGGAGACTGGTTAAGGGGGAGTTAAGATCAGCCTCAGGCCTTGAATATAAAATTCCGTCTTGTGGCCTGGAGGTAGGTGAAAACTTCATTATATTATCTGAGTACTGTGTTACGGAATTCAATACCTTCTTCCTTAATTTTGGCTGATAGGAAAATCATTTTGACCTCTGTTAATAAATGGTTTGTGAATCAGGCAAAGCTCTTATTATTCTGCTGCCATAAATCAAGTTTAGGCTAATTATAAGCATACAATTACATTTATATGGCTTACTGGTGTTATTCCAATGTTCAAAGTTTTTAGTTATTATACATCTCTTATTATATTTAATTATATGTTTTTATGTATTGTATATACCTTTGTGCGTATATTATGTTACGTAACTATGAGTTTTTTGTTCGAACTATGTCTCTTGTAACTTGAAATGCTATGGAACCTCATTGAAAATGAACCTCTGGTTCAACTGAGGTTTATCCCTGTTCATATTTTTGATATGAATAAAATGTTATTACTACTAAACTGTAGCCAAAAATAAGTGAACCTATTATATTAATATTTTAAACATGTTTTATTTTATTACTCTAATTACTTTACTGCTGTTATCCTCCTTTTTAGGTCAAATTGCTAGTGTGAATAGGGATAAATATTCTTATCGGGATTTAGGTATGGGCAATGAGGTTCAGCCATTGTCTGGTACAGTTACCACTTCACTGGGAAAATTAGTTCCCTTAACAACCCCTCTATCTGAAGCATTGCTGGATCATTTTTTAACTATGCTAAGCACTTTTTTTTTTTTTTAGTATTACTAATTTAAAATACTCTATGAAGGGGCCAAGCGGTTTTCGCACTACACCACATAACATTAAGAGTGAGAGGGATCTAGAGTTAGGAGGATATTATTTTTTATTCATATCAATTTCTGGTATTGTCCATCTGCATTCTGGTCCAATTAACCAGAGCAACCCTACCCTTCAGTGACACTGTTTTGACCTCTAACGAAACTTAGAATACTTTGAAAACTGTTCATGTACAGTGCTAGTCACTTCCACCTTGAATGCCATCACTGGTTATGTAGCACCACTGCCCGATACCTTTGTTAAAAGCTGCATTCAGTTGACTGTGGCTTTTCAGGTATAGGGGATTACTGCGGTGCACCATTGTGCACTATTTTTGTAAGTGGCAGTGGCTACCACTGTAAATATTCAAAGCCTCCTCGCTACATGGGTCCACTTCAAAGCTTGTGTTGAATCCAACAAATTTGACATCACTGCACTTTCAGAGACGTGGTTAAGTAGTAAAACTGAGAACAATGAAACAGTACTCAAAGACTATTCTGTCTTTCAGCAAGATAGAGTAAGGAAGAGGACAGAAGGCTTCCCTGATTTATGGTGCCTCTAAGTTACAGACTCAAGAGCTTTCTATACCAATTACTTATAATGGCTGTAATTTTATTTCTGTAGACGTCGTGTTGGGATCTGAAAAGTGTCTTACTGTTAGTTCCATTTGCATTCACACTGCTAAGAATGAATTTGGTCTTGAAATTGTTACCAAACATTCTGGCCCACAGAGAATGGATTCTGGTAGGTGACGCTGATATTAACTGGGATCATAAGTCTGCTTCTGGAGTTAGGGATTTATTTCAGCAAATTGGGGTTCAACAGTTGATTTCTGAAGTCACCAGGCCCAGTTGTTAATCTGGAATAGGTGCTATCCTTGATTAGATATTGTTCACACATCTGAAAAGGGTAGTCATTTTTACTGTACGCTCTGATTCAATGGTGTTCTACGTCCAATCTATTGTGCATGGACAACAAAGACTGCTATTAGTCCCCCCTGTCTACATATATACTAGAAATCTTAAATCTATTAATACTGAAATCTTGAACTCTGCTTTTGCAAAGTTGGACTTGTCTTCTTTAGAAACAATCTCAGATACTAATGTTGCTCTTGATAAGTTCTGTCTAGTCTTTAATGAAGTCTGTGATAGTGTAATTCCTAAAAAAGAAAATGAGAATCAAAGCCTCTAAAAAGGAATGGGTTACCCCCACTCTCCTAAAACTTATGAAAAACAGACATAAAATATGGAAACGGTATAGGGCCTCCCAGGATCCCCTCTTATTACAGGAATTTAAACACTTGAACAATGAATGTTTTGTAAATCAGCAGTAAGGGCAGCTCAAATAAATTTTTTTTAGATCAAAATAGATTAATGACCTGGGTGACCTGAAAAAGACTTGTCTCACTTTAAATTCATTTTTGGGAAGGGACTGCAATATTGTGCCCTTTGCACTTCAGAGCGACCTGGGTTTGGTTACTGATCCCAAACAGGCTGCAAGATGCTTACTTCTTTGGGACTCTGCAAAGGTACAGGGGAGATCAGAACGCAACTGTTCCTGACAATAATAATTAGATAAACATGGGTTTCAACTAGACCAAATTCTATTTTTCTTCTGTCTCTCCTAAAACGATTACGGATTATATTCTAGAAACATAGAAATTGTCGACAGACAAGGACCACTAGGCCCATCAAGTCTGCCTATAATTCCTACCCTTGTTTGCAGCCTCTGACCCTACTTGATCAACTGCTTTCTCCTCTCCTTCCCACTTCTAGGGTTCCCTGATGCCTGTCCTATGCATATTTAAATCCCTCCACTGTGCTCACTCCCACCATCTCCTGTGGCAGACTATTCCATGCATCTACCACCCTCTGTGTGCAGAAAAACATCCTCACATTTCCCCTTATCCTGCCACCTTCCAATTTCATATCATGCACCCTTGTTCATGTACCCCTCCTATATTGGAAGATGTCACCCCCATGCATCTTGTTTATGCCTTTAAGGTACTTGAAGATTTCTATCATGTCTCTCTGCTCCCTCTTCTCCTCCAGTGAGTACATACTGAGGTCCTTTAATCTCTCCTCATATGTTTCTGATGCAAGCCCTGTACCATCTTTGTCTCCCTTCTCTGGACTGCCTCCACCCTGTCAATGTCCTTATGAAGATGTGGCCTCCAGAACTATACATTGTACTCTAGGTGAGTCCTCACTAGTGTTTTATACAATGGAATTATCACCTCCTTCCTTCTGCTAGTGATACCTCTGCCTATGCATCCCAGCATGCCACTGGCCCTCTCTGCAGCCTTTGTACTCTGCTTAGACACCTTTAGGTTATCTGAAATGATAACCTCCAGATCCCTTTCTTCCTTGGTAACCATCAGCACCCCCCCATCATGTAGCTCTCTTCAGGGTTCCCTCATCCCAGGTGCTTTATTTTGCATGTCTTCGAACTGAACCTCAGCTGCCACACCTAAGATCACTCTTCAAGCTTCCCTAGGTCCCTCCTCATTTTCTCCACCCCATCTGGAGTATCAACCCTGTTGCAGACCTTGGTGTCATCTGCAAACGGGCAGACCTTTCCCTCCAGCCCTTCTGCTATGTCACTCATGAAGACATTAAACAGGACTGGCCCAAGGACTAATCCCTGAGGCAACCCACTAGTCACACCCCTCTCCCCAGACTGGATCCCATTTAAAACCACCCTCTGCCTCCTGTCCATTAACCAGTTTCTAACCCAGCTTACCACCTTGTGGCTCATGCCCAGACTACCCATTGTGCTAAGCAGCCTTTTATGTGTAACGTTGTCGAAGGCCTTGCTGAAATCAAGGTTGGCGATGTCCACTGTTCCCTCTGATTTACCTCCTTTGTAACCCAGTCAAAAAAATCTATAAGATTCATTTAACGTGACCTACCTGCTGTGAATCCATGTTGCCTTGGATCTTGGGCACCGTTGGATTCCATGTGTCCCATTATTCTTTCTTTAAGCAGTGCCTCCATGCTCCTACCCACCACTGAGTTGAGGCTGACCTGCCTATTGTTCCCTACCTCCTCCCTGCTACCACTTTTGTGAAGTGGGACTACATGTACCCTTCTCCAGTCCTCTGGAACCACTCCTGTGTTGAGTGACTCAGTGAACATGGCTGCCAGAGGCACTGCTAGCTCCCTCCATAGCTCCTTTAATATCCTTGGGTGTATGCCACCTGGCTCCATTGCTTTGTCCACCTTCAGTTTTGTGAGCTCCTCCAGGACTCTCTCCACAGTCAATGGACTGGTGTTCACCTCTCCCACCCCCCTTTCGTATCTGTTGCCCAACATAGGTCCCTGACCCTCCCAATCTTCAGTGAATACTGAACAGAAGTACAGTATTTTTTCAGTATTGCTGCCTTTTCCAAGTCTTCCTCTTTACACTCCTCTTCATCCCCTCTGAGTCTTACAATCCCACCCTCCCGGCTTTCCTCCTTTTGCTGATATACCTATGGAATGTCTTGTCACCTATCTTCACCATCTACACTAATCTTTCCTCAGTCCGCACCTTTGCACTCCTAACAGCCTTCCCCGCTTCCCTTAGACACTTTAGGTACACCTCCCTCTCTTCCTCCTTTTGGGTCTCCTTATATTTCCTGAAACCCACCCTTTTGGCTCTTACTTTGTCTGCCACATCTTTCAAGAACCATAGTGGTTTCCTCCTTCTCTTTGTTTACCAACCTGATGCAGTGGTTCATCACCTCCTCTATGGCTCCTTTTAGATGTTTCCACTGCTTCTCAACTCTCCCTCCTAACTCCCTCCTTGCCAGGGCTTCTTTGATACATCTCCCCATCTTGGCAAAGTCTGCCCTTCTGAAATCTAAGTCCCTTGCCTTTGTGTGACTGGACTGTGTCCCTGTCCCCATAATTCATGAATATCCATGATGACAAGTGCTTAACATGGGTTTTATATCTCACACAATAAGGAGACAGCCCTGGTGAGGTTCACTAGCAGCGTGCATGGTGCAACTGATAAGAGGCACCATGCTGAAGCTATTTTTGTGGACCTCATGAAGGCCTTCAATCTTGATGACCATGAATTGCTGGTAATGGCTTTAATTGAGTGCAATTTTTCTGCAGATGCTACTGAATGGTTTCTGAATATTCTCTCTAGAAGATTTCATAAAGCATTAATTTCAAACTGTTACTCTGAGTCTCTTCCCATGAGTTGTGGAGTTCCGCAGGGCTCTTTTTGGAGGGTTGTGGTGAGCTAGCCAACTGACAGTCATTATTTGCATATATAATTCTGTTTCATATATATATATATATATATATATATATATATATATATATAAATATATACTGTATATATATGTGTGTATATATATATATATATGTTTTTATATGATTTTGTTTATATGTATATGCCACAAGAATGCCAGTGTTAATGCAAGGCACACAAGGAGAGAGAGACCGGATTTCTTTTAAAAATGTTTGAACTTCCTCTGACCTGAGGGGCAGCTGCTTGCCAGGAACCTAAGGATGCATTTCCAGGTCCCTTAACAGAAATATGCCAGAATCCATTTACATGTCATAAACCATGCACTTCAGAGGCAGGATGCTCTGATTCCAGGAAACCATTATTGTATGTTGCATCTTATGAGGTGGGAGGACCAGGAACATCCTCTCTGGCAGACCTGTGTGAATTCTCTTACAGGTGTCAATTGTATTTCCAGTAAGACAGCAGAGACATCAAAAGCCACTAGAAAAATTAGATTGTGGGGAAAGAGCAAGAGTGACATCTACTGGCCTGAAAGAGAAGGCCCCTTTGGGATTAGACAGTTATTTTTCTTTCAGGCTTCCTCCAGCTATATAAGGAATTGAACAAGGGTCATTCGCTCTCATTTTTTTGCTGAGCATCTCCAAGGGACACTCTTCTCCTGATACAATGAGTGTCCATGCCAGAGAGAGTCCAGTAAATCAGGAGAATAAATAAAGTTTACAAAAAAAAATATTTTTTTTAAAAAGAAGCAAAACTGCTGAGACCCAAGACTGCCAGTACAAAGGAAACTGAATCTTTCATTTACTTTCTTTGGACTTCAATTTACTACAGACTTAAGGCAGACTTTAGATAAACAATACAGTGCATTTTCATGTATATTTTTCCACATTTATTTCTGTTATTCTGTGACAAAATTAGTGCATCTTTTAGTTGTAACCGTATGATTATTATTTAAGTATTTTAGTGAAAATATTTGTTTTTTGAGAAACCTGCCTGATCGAGATTTATAAATTATGTCTGAATTGTGGGACAGTTATAAATAATCTGAGACAAACTGTTATTGCTAAGGGGTGCCTCCATAAGCAATCAATCGAGCAAGAGTCTGTAGGGATTTTGAATCAGGTTGTTGCATGTCCTGTTGGATAAAATGAAATCAGAAGCACACTACTACCCTGAAGAGAGTATAATGCCTGGAACTTCCCCATTTGTGTAATAACCAAAAAGGACTCATATTTGGCTACAAGACTCGAGACTGGTATTGTGCCATTTTCCAGAGTTTAGAAGGATGCCCTGGGTCCTTGTGGCAGGTGTTCAGTCATGACCTCGGCGAGTATTCTAAAAGGGCATGAGGAGTGTATCCCTGTCCCCTCTCCTGTCATGGACTGCACTCAGGGTGGGCACTGTGAGCTCAGTGGACCTGACCCTCAGGAGTGGGTTCATGACTGGAGCTACTCTTCTTGTCCCTGCTTTTATGAACTGTTCCTCAGTCCTGCAAACAATCTGATGTTATTTTGTAAGAAGATGATGCGGTCATTCTAAGCTGATTCCAATGTTAAGGAAACAGTGACTAGAGCACAGATTTACTTTAATTCATTTCAGACTTGACTTTTGACTAAAAAAAGATTCTAAATTCTAAAAAGGCTAAGTTAATGATTTTTTTCTGGTTCCAGGATGGTAAAAGAATCCAACCTTTCTGTTTCAGACCCAAGAGGTGACCCAATCAAACAAGTAGACAGTTTTAAATACTTGGGTGTACAAACTGATAGAACTCTGTCTTCTGAGTTCCACGTGAGGCATGTAATCAAGATAGTACAACAAAGACTGGGTTTACAGTTTTGGATTAGGAATTCTATAATCCCTGAGTCTCAGAAGCTGCTATCCCAGTCTCTTGCTTTCAATGATACACTATGGATTACCAGTTTACTTTGTGGCCAATGAGAGTAAAATGTCTAAATTACAAGTTGTGTACAATAATGCTTGCAAGTTTATTACCAACCTTCCTATAACACTGTGTTCTTTATGTTTCTGTTTGGTGTCTTCCTTTAGAGGACTGATACAGTTTACATTTGGTTATATCATTGAAAAACAATTATCTGGACCATCTTCACCACACTGTCTCATGTGTAACAGGAATACCAATTCTTGTGGTATCAGATCTCAAAATTGAATGCTTTATACTGTTCCTTTTCTTCAGAAAGTCATCCACTCAAAGTTCAATACTGTGAAACTTCAAGCCCATCTGTCATGGGGGGGATGGGGTCTACCATGTTTTTTAGCCTATCATATGACCTTAATCACGGCACAAACGATGAGATGGTTTGGTGCAGCCTTAAGTACCTCATCGTTATGGTTACAGGTTGAGCAGGACCTCTCTCTGAATCCTGTTGCAGCTACATACATGTACAATACCACTCCCAGAGTGGTGAAAGAACACCTAACAGTAATCATGTCCAAGGGACATGGGCTAAAGTGCATAGGACCATTAAGTAAGACCCCAACCCATCGGCTTTGGAACCCTTATGCAGTAACACCTAACTAAAGGTCAGATAGGAACTGCCTAAATGGTTGTCCTGGGTACAAGAAGGCACTGTCATGGTGCAAGATCTCCTTACACCAGACAGGCTTCACATAAAATATTTTGAGAAACTGAGGATAAATATGATCTCTCCAAGCAGGACTTCTGGCATCACTTCAGAGCCAGAAGCATGACTTCATCCAAAATATGCAGTGTACCTGAACATGCTGGAGAAGTCAACTATCTCCATGGTTGACAGAAGGAACAGACTGCAGTAGGGAAGAACCAGATATAAATACTAATCCCTAAGGGATGCTCACCCAGACCAAACTGTTCCTTCCAATTATGCCTGGAACAAGAAGTGGGCACTACAATTGACCCGGAGGCAGTAGCAACTGTCTGCACAGAGCTCACACAGCATGCTGGGATGCCACAATAGGCTTATCCAGAATAAAGTAGTGCTATGATGGTATCAGACTCTTGCAGTATTATTTAAACTGGGGCTTCTACTAAGCAACATGTGCTGGAGATGCCAACAGCCTGGTGCAAACCTTAGCCACATGCTATGAGCCTATCCTAGGCTCAAGGGCTTCTGGGACAATATAAGTTGGATCTGTCCTAAAATCCTAGGCCCTACAATTCAGCTCAATGGATACAGTGCTAGTAAGACCCCACCTAGAGTACTGTGTCCAGTTCTGGAAACCACATCTCTGGAAGGACATAGACAGAGTGGAGGCAGTCCAGAAGAGGGCAAATAAAATGGTGCAGGGTCTGCATCAGAAGCCCAATGAGGAGAGGCTAAAGGAGGTAAATATTTACACACTGGAGGAGAGGGGGGAGAGGGGACATATGATAGAGACCTTTAAGTAACTCAAAGGGGGGTCAATAAGGTACAGGAGAGGACCATTTTTCAGGGGACAAGTTGCACAAGAACAAGGGATGTGCAATGAAGCTATAATGGAGTAAGTGGGATGTAAGGAAGTACTTCTTCACTGAAAGAATGGTGGATGCCTAGAACAGTTTTCCACATGTTTATGATGTTCCTGGAAGATATTGTATGTGTAGATGTTTTAATTTTTTTGTATTGTTATGTCTTGTTATTAATAACTTGTTACTAGTATTGCAGTGGCAAAGACAGTTTTCCATATGGGGCCCCTTTTTCTTGGATTAACTCATTGTCTCCTAGCAGATGACTGCAGTCATCAGTAAAATACACTGGTGTGTCCTGAGGATGTCTGTAGAAGTCGGCTACTGACTCCCAGTGTGCCCTTGCAACGTCTGGAGAAGTCACTTATATATTTTAATATATAGTGTAACATAAAATAATATATATTTGACTGCATAGTACCTTTGGAAAGGTAATTTTATGCTGAATAACTTTGCCACTGATATTTTGTGTATATCATGTATACTTTATGCGCGTTCTTCACATTTGTTTATGGTATGGTGTGTATGGCTTATGTTGCCTGTTTTAGTGAAAAAAATATTTTATTTTTGCTGTTTCAACCAGCATAGAAAAAAACCAAAAACACATATTAATATTTGCATACCACCATTGGAAAGGTAATTTTTTTTTTCTGAATAACTTTGCCACTCATACTTTATGTCTAGCACTTACGGTTCTTGAGCTATTAGGATTTGTTTCTGGCATGCTGACTATAGCTTGATTTTGCTTAGAAAGACCCAGGATTTACTGTTAACAGTATACAGGAGACAAGTGGTGCAACTTCAGAGAGCTCCTGTGGAGACAATGAGTTAACTTGTTCCCTCAGCTTAGAAATGTGCCCACCTTTTGTATTTTTAAACATGATTTGAAAAGATTGCTACTGCAGGGACAATCTATATTTGTAATTGTGATTAGATGATTTGTGTACATTTGTTTTTGCTGTCTTGTTATTTTTATGACTTGGGGAATTCCATAAATGAGACTTGTTTGTCATAGAACGTATCCTGTATTTTATGCAACTTTTAAATAAAAAATAAATAAATGGCGAAAATGTGCATGTTTGCTCATCAGCCTACAAGTATATAAAATAACAATGAAAAAGGAAAACGACTCTGAAAGGCTTTTCCAAAAGGACAAGGAAGAGGGACAGACAAGTATGGCCAGGGAGGAGGTCCATGGCAGGGGAAATTACAGGAAATGCTCAATCTTTAACTGTTTCAAGATTGTACTGTGAAGCTACCAATAATTTATCCCACATCAGAACTATAGGAGTGAACTGGAGCTCATGGTCTCATAAGGACTGAGAGATATGCTATTCTCTACCCATGATAGGCCTTGTCTGTCAGTGTCAGTACCTTGATGTTCATCTGCCATCTAACCAGCAGTCAGTGCACATAATATGGGATCTACTGATAGTGCTGCGCTCGTCGCAAGCTTCTGAATGGTGTAGGATTATATTGCTAAGGCTACAGTAACTGTTCATTATCACTGCCAACACTTAAGATTTAAGGGCTAAGTCATAGTTCCAAAGTACACCAAGACCACGTACATAAAATACCAGTGGCAAGAACACTCCATTAAAGACAGAATGCTCTAGAAATGGCCTATAATGCAGTCCTCTCATATACTTACCATTGTCTCTACCATATTTGGCTTGTAGTTGCGGAGGGTTTTCACAGCAAAAAAAACATCCACCATGCTTTGACATTTTATCATCTCCAGGATCATGGCACAGGCACAATATGTCCCACTGCGACCTCCTCCATTCCTACCAGCAGAATAACAGTCAGTTACCAAAAGGAATACATTTGACCTCAGCCGTTTTATCTGTGAATAGCATGTGGTCCAGATTCAGTTTGACCATGCCATAAATACAAGGTACAAACATGTCACATTTGAAAAGCATCCAGCCGTCCCAATCAAGTCAAATGACATGTTATGAATGAAAAAGAGTCTGTGTGGCTTAGTGTTGGCACACTCACATGGAGACCAGAAGGTTGTAAGGCAGTGTGAAACAATTTGCTTAACTGGCAAAACTAGCAGAAGCAAATGTTTCTGCTGTACTGTGGAAACATACTGCAAAAATCTGGCAGGACTTCCTACCATTTTGTACTCCTCCCACCACTGCTATCAGTCTGTTACCTCAACCCCCTTCTCCTCTTACCTTAGCTGTAAAACTATGTAACTGGGGGCCAACATGGTAGTTCACATCGGTCCTGGGAGGTAGGGTTGTGCAGTCACATAATGAAACTAATGCCCCAGATTTTAACAGGTACACTGTGCATGCCTCTTCAATGTCACACTCTACCAGAATACACTTGAGAATCTGGGGGAGACAGTGGGGACTTGTGTGCAAAAGAGGAAGATATTATATTTGAAAAGAGTGAAGCTTAAGTGGCATTATAGTTTAGGAATGATTATTTCATTCAGGCTCTACACCAATGACAAGATAGCATTTATTTCTGCATCATTTGAGCTGTAAGCAACTACAGAGCATATGGAAGGCAGCGATAGAGAATGTAGCCTTGAAGATCAGGGTCTTCAGCTCCTTCTTCACATAAGTACACAACCCACGCCACCAAACTCATGTGACCCACTGTGCTAGTCCCCACCTGTTGCAGTGGACACCTCCAGTCTTGCAGTTAGGGAGGCACACATTTGTTTTGGCTGCTATGGTAAAGTTAGAGGGGGTGTGATGGCAGATGGGCAATTGTTCTTAATAGGGAATGAGGTGCCAAAATCCTTTGCCTACATTTGCGAAATGAGACATTTTCACATAGATTTTTCTGCCTTTTTGTAACACAGGATGGAGTGGAGGTGAAGTTATGTGTCTTACTTCCTTTATGAAGTTATCAGTGTTGGCTCTGAATTCCTTTTTATGTTTACTAATTACTTGTCCAGTGGCACCATGTTCCATACACCAATCACCCTCTGAGTGAAGAAAAACTGTTGTCTGTCAGTTCTAAATTTGTACTATTCTAAATGCAGTGGGTGTCCCCGAGTTAATACACTGTCCAGTTTAAATTCTTTATTTAGGTTAACCATAAGTACTGGGTCACCAATTATATCTTAGAATAATAGCAAATCCCTCTTATTCTCCTGATGTAAAGTGTGCAGTTCTAGTTTCTTTAACCTTGTCCTCATCGGAGAGGTCACTTGGACCCTCAACAACCTTTGTTGCTGCTTGCTGTACCTGTTCTGTCTTGTTGATGTCCTTTGATAGATAAGGTGCCCAGAAGTCTGAGGCATTATCTAAGTGAGAACATGATCCATCAGGGATATACCCATTTCCATCAGGGATATACCCTGTTCTGACCTGTTAACCCCCATCCTCCTGGAGTCCTACTCCTCTGACATATAAACATTGAAACATAGAAGTTGTCAGCAGAGAAAGACCTCTTGGCCCACATAGTCTACCCTATTTTCCCTACCTACTATGCCACTACAGATCCTACTTGATTTATGGTCTTCCTCCCCTTGACTTATTTCTAAGGTCCCCTTGTGTCTATCCCATGCATACTGTTACCGTTTTAGCACCCACCACCTCTGCTAGGAGGCTGTTGCAGGCATCCACTGCCCTTTCTGTAAAGAAGTATATCTTCACATCTCCTCTGAGTCTCCCTCCTCCAGCTTCATAGCATGGCCCCTTGTCCCTGAGCATCTTTTTCTATGTAAAATGCCACCTTCATGTACCTTATTAATACCTGTGAGGTATTTGAATGTTTTTATCATGTCTCCCCTTTCCCTCCCTTCCTCTAGAGAGTACATATTTAATTCCTTGAGTCTTTCCTCATAGGGCTTCTGATGCAGGTCCTGCACCACTTTGGTTGCTCTCTTATGTATCGCCTCCATCCTATCTATGATCTTCCGGAGATGTGGCCTTCAGAACTGGACACATCCTCCTTGCTTCTCACCTCCATGGCAGGGGCTCCAGGGAAAGTGCCATCCCCCACCCTGAGGCCCTGAGGCAGTGCTTGGTGGATTGCCAGCATCAGTGGGCACTAGGACTGAGTTGGGGACATGGGAATCCAGGTCATCCTAAAGACGATCATGGGGTTTTCTCCAAGCTTTTCTTCCTAGTTCTACCACCCCCGGCATGGGCATACGCTACTGAGCACCTTGGCTGCAAGCAGCAATATCCTGTGGAGGGAGCAAACTTTTCCGGCCCACCACAGGAGTCACTATGGCAACGGAACCCAGTGCCTTCCTGCTCCAACTGCAGCACAGTGCTGAGTGGCAGCTGCTCCTGTCTGTCCTTCCTCTGGATGTGACGTCCGAAGTTCACTCTTAAACTTGGGTCACCTGCATGGCACACTGCCACTGAGCCATTAGGGCAGTCCTCCCCCCCCACACACACACATACAGACACTGACAGCAGGAGCATAAATGCCCATGCTCTTTTAACAAATGTTTTATGCAGCAACCAGGATGTTGTTTTTTTTTTGGGGGGGGTGGTAATTTTCCCATCATGTTGGTGAAAAGAAAAAATAAGGCTACAGGAAATGATACTTCATCTTGATCTTTCTTTTTTTTTTTTAAATATAGTTTTTATGAAAAAAAAACTTTACTGGTCATACATCAGCAATACAGTGGTTTACATACAAATAAAAGAAATCAAAAATTAATTTATCGAATGGGATTACAACATTATGCAGGACATGAACATTTCATAGTGGATGCTACGATATAAACATATCACTTCCACAATATTATATTTTTATTCATTGTAGACAAGAGCAGATGAAACCTAGGATTACTAATCTAAAGTAACTACTCTGAATCAATGTTCGAGTTCTATTATAGTCAAGCCTGCATTTAGACCTTCTTAGGCCTTCTTATTGGCTCATCCCTTCACAGCTTGGGGGGGGCACCCTTGTCTGGGATTAGGCAATGGAGATGAGGGTCCAACACTGCTTGGGTATTGATGAAAAGGGAGTATAATGGTCAGGTAGGGGAAGATAACCAAGACTCCTATTGGACCTAGTGAGGCTTTGTTAGGGTACACATTCGGGGTCTTTAGTCATGACATGCATAACCTAGAGATTCCATCTGGAAGAACATAGGTCGCTTTTGTCATTTAGTGAGTGATTAATTCTTTCCATCTTATAAATCTGGTAGACTATGCTTCTCCAGTTCTCCAAGGAGGGTATCTGAGATGTAAACCACATCCTTGTGAGTGCTTTTTGGCTGCTATTAGTAAAATACCCACCAAATTCCTACAGAGAGGTCTATGGAATCCCTTTGGGAACCTTAACAGCAGAAACATTTCAGCAGTAAGGCAGATAGGTTCATTGTAGAGTTCCTCCAGTTCCAATTGAAGAGAACTGAAGAATGGCTGTATGGCAGGGCATGCCCACATCACGTGCGTTAGGTGAGCTCTGGGCTCCACGCATCTTCTCCAGCACCGTGAGGCACCACCTGTTCCATAGTAAGCTGTGATGACCGGGGTCCTGAAGTACCTTATCAGGTGTTTCCAGGAGCATTCTCTCCATTGTGAGGAGCTTGTGACCTTAGAGGGATACACCCATGACTGCATCCATTGTTCTGAAGATATTTGGAGGTCAAACTCTTGTTGCCAGGCCAACGTAACATGTGGTGAGAGATATTCTATTTAGTCAAGTAAGGCTCTATAGAAGGTCAAGATAAGGTGTTCTGTAGTCCCTGATTTTATAATATTCCCAATGACTGTAATGAGAGCCAGATGAGAGTCCAGGTGACAGACGTCCACTGTTTGGGAGTTGAAACAGTGACGTAGTTGGAGATATCTGAAAAAATAATTTTGTTAGAGGCCATATTTTTGCTGGACTTCTGCAATTGAATGGAATAGGGGACCTGTCGTTACTAGTGTGAGGTATTCCACCGGTAATCTAGACCAGTGCCGGTAGGCCAGGTCAGTGCGGGCCAGAGGGAAATTTCCTATATATGAAACTGGGCAAATCAGTGGTAGAAAGGGAGTTAAATGAAGGGCCTTTCTGATTGATAGCCAGGTTTTAAGCTAATACACTGTCAAAGGAGAGAGAGTAGGCCGTATTTGGGAATGTAGAGTATGATCGTATAGTCCAGTAAAGAGCTGCACGTCCAGCAAGCACTCCCTTTCCATCTCCAGTCAGGTTGTGTGAGGGTATCCCAGCTGACGTAGTACTATGAATCTTACTTGAGAAGTCCAGTAGTATAATTTAAGATGCAGTAGGGCTAGGCCCCTCCCCTTTTCCCGGGGCATACTTAGGGCACTGTCCAGCCCAAATAAAACGGGAAATTATTTTATTCATTTGCTTAAAAAACTGTGGAGATAGCATTATAGGTATATTCTGAAATAAGTATAGTTCTCTGGGGAGTATCCCCATATGCACAGCATCTATTCTCTTAGACAGGCAGAGGGGGAGTACTCCCCACCTTGTGAGGTCTTCATTTGTTTGTGTTATGGAAGAGGAGTAATTATTTTGAAACATTTTGCGGAGGGAGCAAGCTAGGCAGACCCTAGACATTTTAGCTTTTCTAGGTGCCAGCGAAAGGGGTAGAGTATTTTAAAGGGTGGTGGTGGGGAAAAGTTAAACGTGAGGGCTTCCGTTTCGGTGGTGTTGATATTATAGCCTGATATTGACCCAATTGCATCTATTATTATTATTCATTTGAAAATTGCTGGGACAGAGGAGACAGGGTTAGTTAAATAAAGCAGTATATCATCTGCATATAGGGCAACTCAGTGTTTGCTCCCTCCTGCCTCGACCCCTGAAATCTCCATGGATTCCCTGATAGTATGTGCCAAAGGCTCTATATACAAGATGAACAGGAGAGGGGAGAGGGGGCAATCCTATCTCATTCCTTGGAGTAGTGGGAAGTCCTCTGAGTGATGCCCTGAGATCTTCCCACAAGTATGCGGGGTAGAGTATAGATTTTGTAAGAGTTTTATGATGGGATCTGGGAAGCCAAATTTTTCCATTGTGGAGTACAGTAAATGCCAGAAGACCCTGTCAAATGCTTTTTCAGTGTCTAATCTGAGCAATAGAGAGGAGGAGTGACTTGAATGCATTTCTTGTATTAAATACAAGGCTCTCCTGATGTTATCCGTGGTGGTACGTTTCTGTACAAATCCAGTCTGATCTAGTGCAATTATGGAGGGCAGCATTCCTTCTATTCTGTGGGCTATTATTGAGGCAAGGTATTTATAGTCAGCATTCAGGACAGAAATAGGTCTGTAGGAGGGGCAGAGTAGTGAATTTTTGTTCAGTTTTAAAATAAGAGATCGTTGCTTGTGCCCAACTTGGGGGTGGGGGTTCACCCTCACGCACCTCATTGAGAGCTCTTAGCAGTTGGGAAATTATATACTAGTTTTACAAAACTCAGAGCTGTAGCCATCCGGGCCTTGAGCCTTCATTGTCTTAGATCTGGCAATTGTTACTGTTACTTCCTCTTGCTTGATCGGTGCCAGCAAACTCTCTCGTTGGGTCGGGGACAGTGTGGGTAGTGAAATCTTCATCTAGGTCTTCTAATATGCAAAATGCCTCACGGTGTACATGCATCACATCAGTAAACCTCTGGTGAAGATTAAGTAATACAGATGTAACAGTATTTCACTGTACACTATTGCAGAAGTAATTATTTGAACATAAGATTTTAGCCCTTTCTTAAAGCTTTTGAGCATGGCGGGGGACTTATGCAAACTATTTATTAGTATATATTCCAGAGAACAGAAGCCAGGAAACCCTCACTCCTGCCCTACCCATGAAAATGGTACTGTACAATAAAGGATTTATTCTCTAATAGAGTTCCTCCCGTTCTGTACCCAGCCAATGGTAACTATAATATTTTAAAATCTGGGCCCTAAGTAGTTAGGTATAAATCTGATGTTCTACGTTCTTGATTAACAAAAATATGTAAAGAAGGACAAATACGAATAATGAGGCATGCTCAGCAGAACATACAGTAGTATTGGCATATAATCTGGTATCAATGTGGCTCAGTTGGTAGCACATCCTGCTCTGGGCCAGAAAGTTATAGGTTCTAGTTCCACGCCCGGACTGGGCTCATATCATAAAACGCCGACACTCAACTGCAGTACTGAGAGGATGCTATACTGTTGGGGTGTGCCGACCTTTGGATGAGATGTTAAAATGAGGCACTGTACTATATGTCTGTGGTTGTTCAGGTGGCCTTTAAATATCCCAGGGCACTTCTCAAAAAGAGTGGAGGAATTTCCCCGGTATCCTGGCCAAATTTCCCCATTCACTAGAAATACCACCAGCAGCTTAATCTGATTCAGTTTTACTTGCTTTGCATCTGTATCTTCCGCCACCCCTCTTCCTGGGACAAGGCTGAAAACAGACAGACAGTACTTTCTAGACCTCCTTTCCCGGCCAACAAAAACTGAACAAATAAATAACTACAATTTTTGCAATCCCATGGGCCCAGTTCTGCTTACCTGCACAAAATAACAGAAATAACTGCAATGAGCAGTGCTGTCTGATTCCGTACCCTAAAACGGGACAGAGCTGGAACTTACAGTAAACTATCAAGACTTGTTTGCTAGTGTTGGATAATCTGAGTTTCCACCAGTATCCCTCTCTAATTACAACTAAGCAATTTAGGAAAAAATAATATTGTTCACAGCAGCTGTTGGGTTGCACTTACTTGCTATGTAACTGAAGGGTAGGATATCATTATTTGTGTGGAACAGAAGTCATTTTGTGTTTGCTACATGTACTGTAAGTAGATTAAAATTCCCCTGCAGCTACAATGTACCTGCCAGGATAGAACTCGATTCTGCATCATTCTGCAGCCGAGTTATTGCAGAGAACAAAGCAGTTAAGACCTTTTGTCATGCAGAAATCTGTGACACTGCATTACACCCTGGCGGGCTGCACTGTACACTGTACTTACACAGCAGTTACTGTACAGTATACGATTAGTCACTGTTGTGTAAGGAAATTCATACTGACTGAAAACCTGTTGAACCACAGTTCAAAAGTCATAGAATGCTGTTGTATCACACTGTGGTACAACAGCTTTTTATGTTCATTGCCAGTTCGTTCCCACCTGGCACCTGACATTTTTTCTCTGCTATTCCTTCATTGATGCTGTTTCTCTTCGCCTCACGCACAGGCCTCACACCTCAAACCGAACATAGAATCTTCCCATTTTTTATAAAAAAAAAAAAGAAAAAAAAAAAGAAACACGGCCTGCATCCAGCTGCTGAAATCTCACTTGGTACAAGGCATGGTATCTTTTTTTTTGTAAGTTATCATAAATACAGTAAAATTACTTTTCAAACACATTGATCACCAAGCTATGACCAGCAGTCCTACTTAAAAGTGTTTCCATTTTAATCAGTGCTAACTGCTATTGGTGATACAGAGTGTTTTTTTTTTTCATTAATTAATTTATGAAATTTAAATCTTTTGCTTTCACCAGATAAACCAATCTTTATGTAGCAACAGGGTGGAGGGCGACTTACCTTTGTTTGTTTCCCTGTTCCTTCACTGTGTGTGCTCCACACCCTTGTAGGGATCCTGGCATGTGTGAGATCCTGGATGTGACGCACTCCATTGATGCGCAGCACAGCATCCCTCCCTCCCTGTGTTTCAAGCTGCTCTGCCACCCGTACGTGTGCAGGTGGCAGTAGTGCTGCAGGCTGTGGCTCCCTCCCCATGGCGGACAGCATCCTGTGAGACACTCAACCTTCATCTCTCTGGCTGGCTCCCGATGACCCAGGCTTGTTCCCGAAGCTGTGTCACTGGCACTGACAGGCCAGCATACTGGGTGTTTTTTTAAGCAGCTGGGTGCACAGTGGGGGTATTTCTTTTAATTAATAAAGAGCGACACAAAATTTTTCTTCTGGGGGTGAAAATCTTTAAAAAAAAATAAAACGATATATTTAATATAATGAATGGGCAACAATTTGTACATCAAGGCTTCATTTCCACCTAGGGGTTCTGATGACAACAGAGATATTTTCAGCTTCACTCTCGAGGTCTATAACATCATCAGAACTACTCAACAGATTGGAAACAGAGCCTTTTTGTGCATGGTTGTCCACCCACTCATCTATATGTAGTTACAGAAACCTATAGAAAAGTGTTTCCGTATTTTATGCACATTAAATGCAGACACCACTTAATGGAGTGGCACCAACATTTGGCAAATAACAAAAACAGCAACCTTTTTTGCTCACAAGAGGCTTAGACAAAGTTGGGTTAGGGAGACGGTAGTAACTGAAAAATGTGGTTGTGAGCAGGGATGGAACCTTACTGACTGGGGTTGATGTATATTGCCCCCATCAGGGATTTGTGATCAGGGGGACACTGGACACTATCGTTTTTTCCCCAAGAATAACTCGTGGGTGGTTGTGTTAGAGTGGAGATGGGATGGAAAAGATAGTGTCTGTAGGGGGAGAGGACTGGCAGTATCTAAATATTAATTTTGTCATTTTCCTTGCCCCCAGAAGGACTGGGGGTTGGGGAGAGAGACACATTAGGGGGTTAAGGAAGGCCACAGGGCTAGCTCAAACAACTAGAAGGGAGGAAGAAAGGTACTATAAAGCCTTTTTTTTAATGTATGGCCCAAATAACAGAGTAAAAAGGCATTTTGAGGTCTGAATATAAAGTCTGAAGATATTCACCAAAAGGTAGCCACACATCCCTATTCATGACACAGCTAGCTGGGTCTATTATTGGTGTCTGTAATTGCACTTCACAAACATGTATATCTACCCATGAAGCTGTGTTACAGTACTTTAGAAATCAGCCCAATGCTATAGGATGAATTCAAGCTTTCATGTCTCTATGCTTTCCTTAGGTAAATAGGTTGATCATGAAACGAATAAGCCTTTTTTTTTGGGCCCAAAGATCTAAGTTCATCATCGTTTTTACTTTATGTTATAAAATAGAGATTTACAGAACCATCAGTGTCTGATGAGTGCATCAAAACACATTTCAAGGCTTTCCAAATCAATATAATGGGGAAGCACTCATCCATGAACCAGCTAACGTTCCAGTGTGTGGAACTATTAATAACATTTACTGTAGTGTACTGCTAATAAATATTAAATGGTCTGCAAGAGTTATTTTCTCATAATGAATGTTAACGCCATGAAAAGTCTTTCTCTCCCTCTCTCCCCTCTCCTCCTCTCTCTCCTCTCTGTCCCGTCTCTCCCCGCTCGTCACCTCTCACTCTCCTCTCCCTTCTCTCTCTCTCCACTATCCCCTCTCTTCTTCTGTTTCTCTCCCCTCTCTCTCTCTCTCCTTCCTTCCTCCCTCCCTCCCCCTCATTCTCCTCTATCTTCTGTCACTCCCTCCTAACACTCTGTTTCGCTCTGTGCTTTTAAAATGACTCTACTCATAATGGCTGCTTTTTGTGCCAAGAATGATTAACAGAGAATAATATCCCTGTTTCTGGGGCCAACACAGCATCACTTTGATGTTTTTCTAGCCCCATCCCCACCCCCCACCAAGGAAAAGTTCTCTTCAGAATGTACAATTTACCTTGTGCAACAGAACCCAAAACTCACTGCTAGTGCAGTAACATACCACTCTACTGGCAATCAAACTACAACCTGTCAGCCTAGTTGGTGTCAACTTAATGTTGCCAGCCTGTAGCTAGTTTTGTTATTACATCGAATCAAGGCAGTTTTTAAAGTGTCTAGTGCCTCACCAAAAAAGAAACCATCGGCTCCATTTCATTAATGAATCTTGCTTTATTCCTCACAGCAGTAAAATAAAATAGAATATTGGATGATTAAATTAGAAACCAACATATATCAGCCCCCCTCCCCCCCATCAGCTTGTTACATTTACTGAAAGACACTCAGGGACAAAATGGTGTTGGGGTGGATCCTTGGCATCCTGATTACCCAATAACCCCATGGGACTCCTTGACATAGATGCACAGACTGCTATATTGCTATGACTTGATTCTGTCCAATTGTACTTTAGTGTGATAAGTAGTTCTTGATGCCATCCGTTCCTTGATTGTCATATACTGATATAATCTATGTATGCATTGACCTGAAAGCACAATTTTTGTTGTTTGCAATCTTTGGCTAAGAAAGATACACTAAGCTGAGGCCTATTTCCAGGTGCATCCTGGGAGCACAGGAAAATTAAATGACTTGCTCATGGTCACACGGTATGCAAGTGGTGGCTGTGGGATTCAATCCCAGTTCTCCAGGTACTCTTAACCACTATGCTATACTGCCCCCACAGGTGGTGTTTAAATAAATGGTATTTTTGAAGGGGTTCAATACTATAGAGGCTCCATGTTAAATGACTACCCTGAGCTGCCACCGAGGGAAGCACATTATGCTCTCATGCTGGAGACTGGGGTTAATTTTTCAAGCCCGACATCCCCCACATGAATTGGTGGAAGTTCCAAGTGAATCACAGCTGGGAAGTGCCTGAGATACAGGCAGAGGGAGAAGAGACTACTGGAATGGTTGACCCCTCTGATCAGAGACACTGTCTGCAGGGATGTGCTTCAATATCCACAGACAACATGTATATCAGGATGGGATGGCATAATCTCTTTGGAGGTGGTTGGTTTGCAGTCTGAAAGGGAGCAAAAGGGGAATAAAATTCAGTGCTCCCTGCCTACTAGCGGTGTAAGGCCTGCTCCCATATTACAGTGAGGGATTTCTCCCTAATCCAGAAGACATTGTCTCAGAGAGGGATAATGGATGTTTCTTCTGTGAGAAGACAAAAGCCCCAACCTCAGTCATATGTCCTCCCCCCAGTGGTAGTCATTGTTAGTGGAGTGGGAGCTATAACCAACTCAGGGAATGAAATGGCCACTGAAGATGCAGGTACGAAAAAAAATAGTTACACTGTAACTGACAAAGACTCAGCTTTCAACTTTCCCTTTAAGCACCATCACATGCTTCATGTTTCCAGTACCAGACTACTTTTGACAGTTAATTCAGAACATAAGGTGCCTTAACAAACAGCCTTACTACAGTAACTGTGATAAAGTAGAGGGGCATCTTGTTCAACAGCATGAATTTTTTCCACAGTTGAAAAGCATATTGAATACGCCGAGATGCAGAAGCTGAGAAAATTGATATTCACTGAAATGAAAAGGGCAGAAAGGCAGGAATAGGGATTGGTTAGGAAATGCATGCTTGCATCTATGCCCTTGGAGCAGAGAATGAAATTCGGTGAGCATGTGTGGGGCTATTTGTGAAAATGCTGCTTAAAACCAATCTCATCTAGACATGGGTAGGGCTGGGGTGATACTGTATTCTCCTATGTATAACTGGAAATGTTTGTGCATGATGCTATCAATATTTTTAGATTTATTTGCTGTCTCGAGGTATTTTCACACACAGAATCCCCAAATCAAAAAATTAAGATTAGAAGCACATTACAAGGCTGGTGGCATAAGTAATGAAGTCAACACTGAATTGTCTTTAACGTTACATCATATATTGCTTTAAATGAGGCAAAGACACAACTTAGTCAAGGCATAAGCACAAGCAAGAAAAGTGCCAGATAAACAAAAGCAAGTGTTCTCAAGAATGCCTATTTATCTCAAAATGTTTACATTTTTAACTTTCCTAAATCTGTTTGTTGACTTGTACAGATGCCTTCAATAAATTAAAAATGAGGCCAATTATAAGTAAAATATTGCACTTAAAATAGCAGTGGCAATGAAGGGATGCCTCTTGGGGTAATGTTGCAAACCAGCTCCTTCATTGCCATCTGCTGAATCACTGCACTTTTGACATTTTTAGAAATTAATGAATTTATTCATTTTTTTTATTTAAATTTGCCTACCGGGTAAGTGCACTGGACCAAGGTTCACTTTCATAGAAACACAGAACTTGATAGCAGATAAGGACCACTTTGCTCACATAGTCTGCCCATTTTCCCTATCTACATTATCCCCGCAGATCCTACTTGATCTCTGCCTCATTCTCCCCCCTTCTTTTCGACTAAGATTCCCTTATGCCTAACCCATTTCAGTCTCGATCCAGACCAAAGAATAGCACAAATTAAAAAAATAAATAGGGGTGCTAGAGAGTTATCTTCCAGACTGGATGCACTTCCTTGCACCTCTTCACCTCACGGTGCAAAATAAAACTAAAAATATAGTCAAAACTGTTAAATATCTTGGATCTAAAGTCAGAACTTGATGCAGAAAGACCCAAGGAGCAGAACAATCTAATTTTGTAGAATGGGTCGGCAGAAATCGCAATCACCAGGGCCAGCAAAAGATCAACAGCAGCTAAGCACTAGCAAGGCCCAGTGATCAGCAAGTAGTAGCAGTAATGGTGCCCAAGGTGTGTCGGAGCCTCCCTGGATTGCAATGCTCGAATCCATGAGGGTAATGAATTCCAAAATTGAAAAAAACTCTCCAGAAGCTGGAGATTCATGACACAGCCATCCAAAAGTTAACAGGGACTGTAGCTGAGGCTGAAAAAAGTACAGTTACGTAAGAACTTATCGTAACAGATCTTGAGAAGAGGCTCATGTAATGCGTAATCACCTTGAGGGGGCCTACATGATAGGTAATCACCTTGAGGACCTGGCCCCTGGCATCAGGACCACGTAGGCTTTAGTTAGCAGTATCTGAAGGGGGACTAGCCACTCGATGTCACGTGTCCTACGTCAGCATGACCCTATATAGTGGGCAGTCCCAATGCCCACTTTCCAGTTCTCCTGCCAGAGACCTCTAAGGAGCAACAGGAGAAAAGGAAAAAAGATGCTCCTGGAGCCCTGAATAAGCTCATAAAAAAACAGCAAGAAATAATACAAATTGGGGGATGGAGGGAGGGAAAAGGGTTACCTACTGCAAGAGCCTCTCTCAAAGATCTACTGTTATGGTAAGTTCTTACATAACTATACTATCTTACTTCGAGAGGGCTCTTGCAGTAGGTAATCACCTTGAGGACTGAGTCTCAAGCAGTGGGAATCAGGAGAAGCTGAAACACAGGAGGCAGGAAAAAACAAGAGAACTGCCTAATGCAGACAGTTCAGAACAGGAGTCCCTGAAGCACAGCGCTAGGCCAAAACTTGCTCTGTGCCTAGAAGCAATGTTCAGACTGTAATGCTCCTGAAGAAAGCTTCTTTAGACCTGGAAACCTAGCGAACTACAGGCCCATCTCTAACCTTCCTTTTGTGGGAAAGGTTACTGAGAAAGTTGTGGCAGCTCAACTGGAAGACCATTTAACCATCCATAATTTATACGAACCTCTCCAATCGGGTTTTCGTAAGAGGCATAGTACTGAGACTGCTCTGGTTCAGGTGCTCAATGATCTCCTGATGGCGAGAGCTCAGAGAAACCGCTCCATCCTGGTACTCCTTGATTTGTCATCAGTTTTTGACACTGTGGATCATGGGGTTCTGCTCGAGTGTTTGAGGTTCATCTGTGGGCTGTCGGGGACAGTTCTTAGATGGTTTACATCTTTCCTCGGCGGTAGATCTCAGACAGTTGTCTCGGGAATATTTTCTTCTGAGACTTTCTCTCTGCCTTGCAGGGTACCTCAGGACTCGGTGCTGTTGCCCATGTTATTTGCAGTGTATATGCTGCCCCTCGGAGACATTATAAGACGGTATGGGCTGAGGTTTCACTGCTATGCTGATGATACCCAGCTCTACCTGTCTTTTGCCCCCGACCAGGTTAGTGTTATCTCAGTATTGAACAGCTGCCTTTTAGAAATCCAAAATTGGATGAGTTCCAGCGGTTTAAAGTTGAACCCAAGAAAAACTGAGGTTTTGGTTGTGGACCCAGGTCATAGGACAGAGGGGTTGAGGACTGCTCTCCCCTCTGGTTTAGTCCTGGGGGGGCTCAGATTCTTACCTCTGAGCGGGTGCGTGACCTGGGAGTGGTGCTTGACGATGGTCTGACCCTTCGAGATCAGGTGTTGGCAGTCATCAAGCTGGCCTTTTACCATCTTAGGAACATTGCTAGGATCAAGCACCTTGTTACGTCCAGTGATCTGCCTGTTTTGGTCCATGCCTTTGTGACATCGCGCCTTGACTACTGCAACTCCCTTTATCTAGGGCTTCCTGCGGTTGATATCCACCACTTGCAGCTAGTGCAGAATGCTGCAGATCGTTTACTGACTGGGGTATCAAGGAGAACCCATATTGCCCCAGTGCTGCGCGATCTGTACTGGCTGCCTATTCAGTGGTGGATAACCTTTAAGGTAGGTTTATTAACTTACAAAGCCCTACATGGACAGGGTCCTGATTACCTGAAAGAGCTCTTGGTTCCTTACACCCCTTTGTGACAGCTCCGCTCAGCTGACGAGGGGTTGCTGGAGATTCTGAGGGTTAGTTTAAAGTCATCTGGTGCTTGCACCTTTGGGTTTGTTGCCCCTACCCTCTGGAATTCTCTGCTCCGTCAGCTACATGAGTGCAGGACAGTGAGGTGCTTTAAGCAGGCACTGAAGACCTTTTTGTGGGGTAAGGCTTACCCCGAACTTCTGTGATTTTATCTGTATTTATTGTATTTTGTTTTTATGTGACTGTGCAGCACCTTGATTTGTGAAAGGCGCTATATTAAATAACATTTATTATTATTATTATTAAAGTGTGGACTGAACTCCAGGTAGCCGCAGCACAGATGTCAGTGGCAGACACATTCCTGAAACAAGCAGTAGATCCTGGTGGATTGCCTCTTAACCTCCCCGGAAGGGCTCTGTCATACTTCTGGTAACAGAAAATAATGCAATTTGTCAACCATTTGGGCAAACACTGTTTGGAAACTGCGGCACCTTCCCTCTTGGGTGCAAAAGAAAACAAAAAGCTGATCCGTTTTTCAGACAGACTTTGTCCTGTTAGTGTAATAACACAAGATTCTATATACATCTAAAGTATGAAGAATCACTTACACTGATTAGAATGCTCAGGGTAATACACTGGGAGTTGAATCATCTGATTCAAAGTAAGTTCAGAAACCACCTTGAGAGGAACGTAGGAGTGGTACAGAGAGCCACTCGGTTTCTATGAAAAATCAAATAAGGCTCCTTACAAATCAGGGCCTGAAGCACTGAAATCCTTTGAGCTGAAGTGATTGCCACTAAGAAAAGCACTTTCCAGGACACAAAGTGCATGTCACAAGAACCAGTTGGTTCAAAGGGAGGCAGAGTCAATTTCTCCAAAACAAAATTAAGATCCCAAGGGGACGCGAGACTGTGCAACGGAGATCTGAGGTACAGAATCCCTTACAAGAAGGTTTTCAAAACCTCCAACTCAGCTACTGTCCTACCATCTACCACAAAATGGTAGGCAGAGACAGCCGACAGATGAACCTTCAGAGATGAGTAACTCGGGCCCAAATCAAAGAGATGCAGGAGACACTCCATGACTGATGGATCAGGGCACGAAAAAGGATCCTAGCTCTTCGAGGTGGCCCAAATGGAAAAACGTTTCCACTTCATGGCGTAGGTCATCCTTGTAGAAGGTTTCCTAGCCTCTACGAGGACTTGTGCCACTCTGGAGGAAACTCCAAAGTGTGAAGTGGTTATGTCTTGAGGTGCCACGCGTGAAGGTGAAGGGGTTTGAGCCCTGGATGGACCAGCGTGCCCTCCTCCTGGGTCAGGAGATCATTGCAGAGGAGCAGAGAAACCAGAGGTTCCACTGCTAGCTGCTAAAGAAGTGGAAACCAGACCTATCAGGGCCAAAAGGGGGAAATCAGAATCATGCTAGCAGTCAAAGGATTGATCTGGCTGAGACCTTCCTGCTGGTGGCCACCAGACAGGCCTGCCTCTTGAAGGTTTCTGCCATGTCTAGAGGGAGGAATGCCATACCCTGAACCATGTCCGGTACTGCTCCAATAAATTGGAGATGCTAAGACGGGGCAAGCTGGGATTTTTGGAAATTCACAGTGACCCCCTCTTGCTTGAAGAGATCCAGGGTAGCTGAGAGGGAGAGTTCAAGCTGCTCCCTCGATGAGTCTGGCAGAAGCCAGTTGTCAAGGTAGGGGAATACACAGTGGCTCTGACGTCTCAGGGCCACCACCACTACTGCCAAGCACTTGGTGGATACCCGAGGTGCCGAGGATAGGCCGAAGGGAAGGGCCTTGAATTGGTAATGTTTCCACTGAAAGGAGACCTGAAGGTAGTAGCGATGGGCCAGGAAGATCAAGATATGCAAGTAAGCATCCTGCACATCCGGAGTGCAGAGCCACTTTCCCTCGTGCAGGAGGGGCAGCAGAACCAGGAGGGCCAGCTTCTGAAATCTTTTGTACTCTATGTAGAGGTTTAGAGCACTGAGGTCCAGAATGGGATGTAGATCTCCTGTCTTTTTAGGGACCAGGAAGAAGTGAGAGTAATACCCCTTCCCTTTCTGGTGAAAAGGAACAGGCTCTATCGCTTCTTTTTGTATAGAGCCCCAATTTCCTCTCTGAGGCAAGGAATGTGCACCTTTGGGTAATGTGACTGGGCCGGAGGCCTGTCTGGGGGTTTTCCCAGAAACGCTAGAGTATTTATTTATTTAAAAGTTTACCAGGAAGGCATACTGAGTGATGCAGCGCTCACCTGGCCCTAAGTTCCAGGGCAGTTCTTGGAGTATGGCCTTGCTCTATGAGCTGAAGGACCCATAAATCGGTTGTCACTGCCCTCCACTCTGGCAGATGACCGGTGAATCTTCCACCCACCAACTCCTCCAAAGGATCCTGAGGAGGATGGGCAGATTGCGAGTCAGATGAGGAAGGGTGTTTGGAGAGAGCTGCACCTGAAGCTTTCTGGGCCTTTGCCGGAGGAGCGGCAGTGTCCGACTGAGCCCAATGTTTTTTCTGTCATCTGCCAGTCTGCTGCTGCTTTGGCTGCCTTTTCCCTTGATGGCAAAAAGGCTTTTTCACCTGGAACTTAAGGCAGTAAATGGTATGATCCGATCTAAGAGCCTGGATTTTATCTTGCAGGCTAGTAATGATGTCCTGCGCATCACCTCCAAACAGGAAGGAGCCTCTGAAGGGTGCATCCTGGATGGCAGTTTGGATATCCTGAGCCAGACTCAACACCCTCAGCCGTGAGAAGCATCAGAGGCTAACCACCATGGTGGTCCCCCTTGCTGAGGAGTCGACAGCATCATATGTCGCTCTAAGGTAATGCCTGCAAGACACCTTAGCGGATCAGATCGAGTCCATTAGAATGGACTTCGACTCCGAATCTGGTAGGGCCTCAATGGCTGGCTCCAGTTGGGCGAACAAAAATTTCTGATAGACCAACACGTGGCCTATGTAATTCAGAGCCCGCATGGCCAACATGGAAGAGGAGTAAAAGTTTCTCCCAAATTGGTCCAGCTCCCGAGACTCCTTATCAGGAAAGGAGGTGCTCATGTGCTGCGGCTTGGAGGATCAGTCGTGAGCCACCGCAATTATCATAGAGTCAGCCTTTGGTTGGGTACTGAGGTGATCTTTCCCCTCAGGCATCCGGTAGGTGTGGTCCACTTTCTTAGCTACCGCCGGAATTGAGGACAGCGTCATCCTTATGGTGGATGTCAAGTCTTCATGTGGCTCCAACCAGGGGGCAGTCAGGATAGGAACTGACTCTTGCATGTCCAGGGATTTCGCTAGCCATTGATGTTTTGGATCCTGGGAATCCATTTTCCATTTATAGACTTGTGCAATTTGGCTGAGTAGATCTGCGAATGACGGATCCTCCAGAGGGAACTTGGGAGATTCCTTTGGCTGAGGCTCCCCTATAATTATAGGTGGGTGACAAAGCCTGACCCTGCCGATGAGGAGGAGGAGTCTGAGTCAGAATCCTGATACAAATCCGATTATCCAGAATCAGGAGGGGGGGGCATGTCCTGAGGCCCTGAAGGCAGCTTCTTTAGTGGCCGGCTTAACGTCACCGCCTACGAAGGGGCCGGTATCAGGGGATGCTGAGGTGCTGGTACTGGCATACCCGGTTGACCGCTTGGACTTCTGGAGGCCTCCCTGGGAGACTGGTAGCTGTCCAGTTCAGAGACAAGCTTCGCCTTGGTTTCGGACCAACAGGACTATAGAATAAATCTAAAGTCCATTGGGGTCTGAGGAAGAGGCTGAGGAGGCAGTGGAGGCTGGTAAGCTGGGGCAAAGCCTGGTGCTAGGAAACCCGGAGTGTGATAGTATGATGCATAACCCAGCAAAGGGTAGGCAGGCATGTACCCTGGAGCATGGAACCCTGACGGGGGAGTAGCTCGATGGGTTATATGCTTGGAAATGTGGCATCAGATAACCCAACAGCTGGTACCCCGATGGAGGGTGACCCGATGGGGGAACACCTGATGGAGGAACTGATGGTGGGAAGCCCATTGTAAGGCTGGACAGCAGTGTTGAAGGCCCAGAGGTGTGACCCTGCAGAGCTCCAGAGCCCAAGCTTGAAGGGCCCGGGATAACTGGGTCCAATGTCAGACCTGCCGGCTGCAAGATTGGTGGTGGCAGGGAACCCCCTGACGGGGGAGCAGAAGGCTGGGAGCCACTAGGGCAGTTAGAAGCTCCTAATCCCAAATCCTGCAGTGAGCTCGGTGAAGAGCCATCTGGAAGAAGGCCCTCATCCCCCTGTCCCCTATCGATTGGGGAGGAAGGGGGGACCATGTCCCATGGTGAAGCCCGGTGAGGAGAATTCTCCAGAAGAGGCTGCGTAAAGTCTGGTAACTGGGAATTGTCGGGGCCATCACTGACGAGCAAATGCCAGTGGGGCCAGCATCCGACTTATTGGCCGAAACAACTGTGCAAACATCAGACAGGCCGATGTCCGACTTACCAGTTGAAGCCTACCGACTGTCAGTGACGTAACAGCCAGAGCTGGGTGCTCGTCGAAGGGCCCAATGAGTGACTTAACAGCTCCACTCAGTGCGAAAGATCTCTTCGAAGAGATGGGCCTAAGTGTGGCCAAGGCCCCAGCCTAGGCTGAGGTGCGCGTGGTCACCAAAACCAGTGGTGGTGGGGGGCCTGAGGACCGCTCCTTAGGCGGGGCAGGCTGGGCTATGGCAGCCGCCTACTTCCCAGATGAAGAGGGCTGCCACTCATCTGAGGGGCCCGCAGGCAGCCTTGGGCAAGAGGGGGACCTGTCCTGGTCCCAGTGCTTCTCCTTCTCCTTTTTATGCCTGGATTCAGTGGGTGAGGTAGAAGCGCTGCGTAGGTTTTGGAGCTCTTTCTCCATGGTGGCCATTCGATGCTTCAGAAGGTGAGCCTCAAGGGCTTGCTGGTGGTGATTCCGTGTCGTCGGATTGAAACTAGTGCAGGCCTCACAATCATTGACCTTGTGCTCTGGACATAGCAGAAGAGAGACAGGGAGTGTGAATCCTTGTGCAGGAGTTGCTTACCCCACGAAGCACACTTATTCTTGTCTCGATGGTGGAAGATGACAACATGCACAAAACTACAGAAAAAATATTTTAAAGAAAGAAAACGGATACTCATCCAAAAAAGCAGTCAAACTGCAGCGTACAATCTCCAAGAGGTCTGACACGAACAGGCCGAAGGCGGGAAAGAACTGGAAGGCAGGCGTGGGGACTGCCCGCTATATAGGGTCACGGTGACGTAGGACACATGACGTCGGGTGGGTGGTCCCCCGTCAGACATTGCTGGCTAAAGTCTCTGTGTGGTCCTGACACCAGGGGGTGCAGTCCTCAAGGTGATTTCCTATTGCAAGAGCCTCAAGTTGATTACCTACTGCAAGAGCCCTCTTGAAGTAAGATCATTCCGTTTCTACTCTGTCAACAGTAGCTACTCTTAGTAAATAAAATGATCAACTCCATAGCCATCTGGAAACAACTGAAAATGAAATTGGCTCAGGAAATGTCAGGATAATCAGAGCATGAAGGGGAACTACACTGCTATCATTCCTGGTGACCTGGCTACAAGAGAAACTGCCCTTACCAGATGGTTTTAACTGGTCCTCATTTACTAGGGCCTACTGTGTTAATCCAAGGGTCCGTTCAGCTGCACAAAACCAATCATGCACCATCCTCTTAAAAACTGCTGGATCAGAGATCAGAGATGCAGTGATCCTGGCCACGCGTGTCACCTACCCTTTGAAAATAAATGGCTCCAATATCAAGCTCTACCTGGATTTGTCTTTTCAGCCTTGGGCATAAAGGAAAGCCTTTGATGTGGTGCGGCAGCGGCTGAGGACACGGGGGATCATGCATTTATTTCTGCTACTGGCCCGACTTAGAATAGTCTACGGGGGGGGAAATTGTGGCAGTTCAGTAGTCCCCAGGATGCAGGCCGCTGGGTCAAGAAGGTAGTGGTAGAGTTTACAGGCCACAGGAATGCTCCTACACTAACCCACTCGGCCTCTGACTCTGAGGACTTCACTGTGAGCAGCGGGCTGCCAAGGGTAGTGTAATAAAAGTAATTTGCAGCACGATCTGGTTTTGTGTCAGTCTTCTTGGAGAGACACGTTTTACTGCATATCTTTTATGGATCCTTGAGGGGAATTATAAGGGGCTCAAGAAATTGTTTATAGTCGGCCCCGGTGGCGTAGAGGGTTGAGGCGTGGGTGCCTTACCTCTTCCCACGCCGGTGACCCGGATTCGGGAACGGACTTGGGTCATTGGGGGTCGGCAGGCGGAAGACAGGATTGAGCGTCTGATGGACTGCTCTCCTATCCTGGGGATGGTTAGGGATTGCCTCACTCACGTAGCCGCCCCCAGTGGAGACCAGGGGCACTACAGTAGCAGTGCACTAGGGGGAACCAAGAAAATCGGAAAATCTGCACCAGAAGTCTAGCCGGATGACGGCTCCCGGCCCCAGGCATCCCCGAAGACTCCCCGAGAAGCCACAGGTTGCCTCAGCAGCTCCTGGGACCGCAAAGAAAATAGTGTGCTGGTGCCTCCTCCCTGCAGGTGCCTTCCCCCTCAGAGGAGCGGGGACCCACCCGGTGAAGGGTTATACCGGGGCTACTCCATGGACGACTGTGAATGTGAGGTAAGGTGGTGGAAGGGGGGACAGTAGGGAATGTCTGTGGACCTTGTAAGCCTGAAGGAGAGGCAGCTCGGGCGCATGTAGGGGCGATAAAAAGAATAATCAAAAAAAAGAAATTGTTTATACCTGTGCAAAGTATTGTTGCTAGAGCTCACTAGTTTAGGGTGAGTGCTGGAAATCCGCCATATAGAAACATAGAAACTGTTGGTAGATAAAGACCGCCAGGCCCATCCAGTCTGCCCAAAAGCCCTATACTAGTTTGTTTCCACTGACCCTACCTGGTCAATGGCTTTGCCTCCCTCCTTCCCACCACCGATGTACCCCTATGCATGTCCCGTGCATGTTTAAAATCCTCCACTGTGTTCACCCCCACCACCTCCTGTGGTAGTTTATTCCATGCGTCCACCACCCTCTCTATGAAGAAAAACATTATCACATTTCCCCTCAGTCTGCCACCCTCCAATTTCATGTCATGCCTCCTTGTTCTTGTACATCTCCTATACTGGAATATGTCTCCCCCCCACACCTTGTTTATGCCTTTAAGGTACTTGAATGTTTCTATCATGTCCCCCTGATCCCTCCTCTCCTCCAGTGAGTACATGTTGAGGTCCTTTAGTCTCTCCTCATATGTTTTCTGGTGCAATCCTTGTACCATCTTAGTCACCCTTCTCTGGACTGCCTCCACCCTGTTAATGTCCTTACAAAGGTGTGGCCTCCAGAATTGCACACAGTACTCTAGGTGGGGCCTCACTAATATTTTGTACAATGGCATAACCACCTCCCACCTTCTGCTTGTGATACCTCTACCCATGTATCCCAGCATGCCTTTAGCCCTCCCTGCAGCCTTTGTACTCTGCTTAGACACCTTTAGGGTGTCAGAAATAACCCCCATGTCTCTTTCTTCCTTTCTAACAGTCAGCAGCTCTCCCCCGTCCTGTAGCACTCCTCAGGGTTCCCTCTTCCCCGGTGCATTATTTTGCACTTCTTGGAATTGAATCTTAGTTGCCACACTTCAGACCATTTTTCAAGCTTCTCCAGGTCTCTCCTCATTCTCTCTACTCCGTCCAGAGTATCCATCCTGTTGCAGATCTTGGAGTCATCTGCAAACATGCAGACTTTATCCTCCAGTCCTACTGCAATGTCACTAATGAATACATTAAACAGGACTGGCTCAAGGACTGATCCCTAAGATATCCCGCTGGTCACCTCTCTCTCCCACCTGATTGGATCCCATTTACCACCACCCTCTGCTTCCTGTCTGTAAGTCAGTTCCTAACCCTGTTTACCACCGTGTGGCCCGTGCCCAGACTACTCATTTTGTTCATCAACCTTTTGTGTGGGATGGTGTCAAAGGCTTTGCTGAAATCGAGGTAGGGGATATTGTTAGTTCCATTTGTTTTTTCCTCCTAGGAAGTGGATGCTGCAAATACCTAGTCTGCTATGGTCGGCATTTATACTTAATAAAATATACAGTGCTCCCTGTTGGTTTAGAGTTTATAGTGGATGTTACATGATTGTATGTTGTAAGTTGGGCTTCAGTAAATTAGTTTTAAAAGTTAGTCCATTATGGGTGAATGAAGGTTGTCAAGGGGGTCCAAATTATATGTCAGTATTCTCCCTAATTCTTCATAGGTTAAATAGCATTCCATAGATTGCGTTACTCTCCCTATATTTAATGTTTCCTAAAGGATATACCTACTGCCTTTAAAGAGGCTAGCAAATCTTAGAGACTGCTGGACTTGATAATCTGAATTTTGCTGGACTCCCCCAACCCCCTTGTTCTAGATTACAGGGCGATTGTTGGAATTGTACTCCATACTATTGTTATACAGGCCACATAGACTGTCTGAAAATGTTTCTAATCCCTGTATGAGAATTGTAACTATACAGAGTATGATTTTATAAAATGGGCAGAGAAAATCCTTCATTTTGATTGGTCATTACCTGTACATCAAATGTGTTTGATGCACAGGTAATAACAAGTGCCCAAAAGCAGGACCACATTACAAGAGAAATCAGTCTGCTGTTGGAACGTTCATTTTTTAAAATGCTGCCATTTTTTATTCCTCGCTAACCTGCGGACGATCACAGACTTGTGGCTGATCAGGGAAACTAGTGCAGCTTGCTTTGCCCTGACAGCCTTTTAAATTGACACTTGTTGAAACAAACTCAGACCTGCTGAGTACAATCACTGGAATGGATATGCAAATGGTAACCTTGCCTTGCCAGCCGATCAGGGAACCTCAGGTGCCGGCTGCCACTCGCTCTTTTAATCCTTCCCCTATCAGCCTAAAACAACCTAAACGAGATTTAAAAATAAAGCTACCAGCTTGTCCCGGTGTCTGGGAACTCTTGATCCCACTGACAGTCCCACAGTATGCCTGCTCATGCTCCCTTAGTCTCTGGTACCAGCCCAGTAGCTCTAGTTCTGCACTTCTACAACAAAAATCTTCATTTTTTTATATGTGTATTCCACCGTAGCTCACTCAGTTTCATTAGGGAAGATGCCAGCGAGTAGCAAGTACTTCCGCTCAGTCGCAAGGTCACTCACACCGTTATGGGGTCAAGTGTACATTTCATACCCTAGCAACCGGAGCGCCGTACCCCCAAAAAAAAATCCACATGGGGGGAGGGGATTATTTCTAACCACATTTCAGTCTTACAGGTCTCAAAAATATAAATGTAAATTAGGGCATGTGTTTACACTTTTTTTCTTTCTGGGGCTGGTCGTGCTATCACTCTCACAGTGTGTCTGATTCCTCCAGATCCAATGCTGTCAGTGCTTCAGCTGCTCCCGTCTCCACCTGTATAAACCTAATTTTCTTTTTGAGAGGGTGACTGGTTAGATGACATCGAAAGCAACAATTTCTTTCATAGACCTCAATTGGGGAAAATGGGTGGTGGGGTTGGGGTGTATATAGCCTCACACCTAAAGGCAAGTCTTATAACCCTTGATAACCCAGTCTGGAACCAAGCTGAACAACTGTGGCTATCTGTCTGGACAGGCAAAAGAAATATCAGACTGGGGATTTGTTATAGAGCACCTAACTTGACAGAGTAGGAAAATTATGTCTTTCTTGATCTATTGAATAGTGGAATGATAACAAATAAAATAATCATAATGGAAGACTTTAATTTCCCCTGGATACATTGGGACCCCCTGGACTTGGAGGGGTCTATAGAGGAAAGATTTGTGGAAATATGTCAAACCAACTGCCTGATACAAAACGTAATGGAGAATACAAGAAATCAGAATCTTTTGGACTTGGTATTGTGTAACATGGAGAGAGTTATAAAGAATGTCCAAGTAATTGAACCATTGGGGAGTAGTGACCATAATATGGTCAGGGCAGTATTAATTGAAGATTCCCATAGTATCCAGGGGAAATCAGTCATAAGGAACTATAATAGGGCAGATGATACTAATATTAGGAGCATTATAGGAACTTATGATTGGAGTCTGTTACAAGGAAAATCCTTAGTGCAATTCTGGGAATTATTTTATTTATTTTATTTAATACACAAATTGGATTTACAGACCTTTGAGTCAAAGACTCATTTACAAAGGCACCTCATCACAGGGAGGAGAGACAACATATTTGTGAAGCAAGACAGTGGAGAACAATACAGGTGAGATACAAAAGAGCATACAAAACTAAGCTATTTAGTGTCCCAGTGGAGCACGCAGGTTACAGTTCGTGGTGTACAGACTACAACAAGCTATTCTAAGTAAACTAGCACCTACGTAATACTATATGAGACAGATTGGTTCAGAACGGCACTCTCGGAAAGACCTATAATGGGCATTTACAGCTCCGATTGTCAGTGAGGTGTTTGCATAGGGCGATTTTGAAGGGGCCGATTTTGGAGATGTTTGTAATGTGCGTGGAGAGGGAGTTATACCAAGAAGGTGCTCTGTAGTGAAAAAACCTTTGGGCGAGCGAGGTCCTAGCTCTAGGCACCTGGAAGGTGGCTTTGGTAGTATTGTGGGTGACGACCGAATGGGAGGCCTGTTGAAGGGGTGTCGTGACTCTTGGGGGGCAGAGCCCAAGTAGAGCCTTTTTTTGCCAGTATACAGGTGTGGTATTGCAGGCATTCTTCAAACATGAGTATGTTAGAGGCAGAGTAGAGCCGGCATGTGTGAGTTCTGCTGGGGGCACCAGTCAGGAGCCTGCAGGCTTTGTTGATAGAGGTCTGGATTTGGTGAGGGCAGTGGGGTCAGCAGCTGCATAAGTAGGGAGTCCATTATCAACCAAAGACAGGATGGAGGAAGTGAGAGCCAGCCGTAGGGCAAACTCAGGGAGGCAGTCTTTGTGGCAGTAAAGGAGTCCAATCTGGGCATTCATGGCAGAGGACAAAGAGTTAAGATGGGCATGGAAGGAGAAAGCCGAGTCAAAGGTGATGCCCAGGTATTTGTATGTTGACACCTGTTCAAGGGGGTGGAGGGTGCTGGGAATGATGCGAAGGGGAGAATTTCTGGAGTTACTTTGGCGGTGTGCAAAAATCATAGATTTTGTCTTCTTGAGGTTCAGAACCAGATGATGGTCGAGGAACTACTTTTCAGCAAGGCTGAAGGTGAGTTGCAGGGAGCTCTGGAGTGTGAGTGGGTCAGGATGTGAGGCGACGAGGACTGTGTCATCGGCGTACAGAACCATTTTGCCTGTGCAGGAGCTGGGGAGGGTGTTTAAAAAGAGACTGAACAATGTGGAGCCCAGGATGGAGCCTTGCGGGACCCCGGAGCATACAGGTAGGGCAGTTGATAGGATACCATTTAATCTGACCCGTTGGGATCTATCCCGGAGGTAGCTGGAGAACCAGGCCAGAGGGCCAGATGAGAAGCCCAGCTGACGGAGGGAGTCAAGCATTAGTGGGTGACACACAGTGTAAAAGGCCTTGGATAGGTCAATGAACACTGCCCCGGCGATCTCCCTAGCATCAAGTGCAGAGTGTATTTGGTGGGAGAACTCCAATAGGGCTGTAGTGGTGCTGTGACCAGGGCAGAAGCCATGCTGCTCTGGGCATTGTATGTTGTACTTGGATAGGTAACCCACGAGTTGGGTGGATACTATTTTCTCCAGGGCTTTGGGGGGGGGGGTGGAGATAGGTCTGTAATTGTTTGGTAATGCGCGGTCTCCATTTTTATGGATGGGGTAAGTTCAGCCAATTTCCATGCGCTCGGGAATTGGTCGAGGCATAGGGATCGGTTAAGAAGGTCAGTGAGGGGGGCTAACATGACATCAAGTGTCAGGCGGAGTATCCTGGAGTCAAGGGGGGGTCACAGCTCGGGTTGTGGGAGGAGAGGGCTTTTAGAAGGAGTGGCTTGGTGTCATGGGGAGAGATGGTCCTGAAGAGAAATGGGGGTCGGGAAATAGCTGGGCGGTTGGATGCAGGGATAGGGTCAAAGAAGTGGTCAGGAAGGACTGCACTTTGGTCAGAAAATGTTGTGTTGAGGCAGTCAGCAACACGTGGTAGGTCAGTATTAATTGTGCCGTTAATAACCATCTGAGAAAGGGGGGAGAGCGGGTCTTCCCATTAAGCTCCTTTATGTTATCCCAGAAAGCTCGGGCAGAGCCCCAGGGTGAGGTCAAGGCGGTTTGATAGTAACTGGCCTTGGCTTGTCTTATGGCCCAGGTGCATTGGTTGCGAGCAGCATTATAGGCTTGCCTGTCAGCTGTCCTGCCGGACTCAACAGCAATGTGTCACAGGTTATCCCGCTGCTTCAGTTGCTGGATCAGAGAGGGGAAATCCAGGCAGCATTGTGTCTCTTGGAGCAGGTGATGGTGACAGGGGCAAAGATGTCACAGGCCTTGCAGAAAGCACTGATGAGGAAGGCTAGAGCAGTGTCTATATCCGTTGCGAGGGAGATCGGGGACTAGTCGAGCTGGGCAAGGTACTGCTTTAGCTTATTAAGGCCCCCGCGGCAGAAGCAGCGACGGAGGGTGGCTTTGTACATAGGATTGAGCGTGGGGGAGGACCAGAAGCAGAGAATTGGTGAGTGGTTGCTAAGGGAGTTGGCTAGGACGTTAACAGACTTGATTTTGTGTGGGCGGTTTGAGAGTACTATATCTAGGAGGGAGCTGGTCCCACTTGATCGGTTAAATCTGGTAGGCCGAGTGACTAACTGAGAGAGGTCAAGGGCTGTGAAGTTGTCCTTAATGTGTGTTGTAGTGCAGCCAAGCCAGTTGATGTTGAGGTCTCCTAGGACGAGCTGTTCAGCCTTGTGTGGCAGGGTAAAGAGATAGTGAGAGAGCGGATAGCTATACTTTGTGCCTGTGGGGGTATATAGGTGGTTGTGAGGTAAAGAGGGCCATGGCCCAGGTCAGGGGTGATTTTTAGGGTGATGGCTTGGGCTCCGTGGTCGAGCTTGGGGGTAGGTAGTGCGTGACCCAGGAGGGAGTCATGGAGGTAGACTGCACACCCGCCGCCACGCTTACCCACACGATCTTCTCTAAAATGGGTGAAGCAGGGGAAGGATACAGCAGAGTCTGGAGTTGATTGGGAGAGCCAGACCTCCACTATGACAAGAATGTCGGGCGTGTGTTGGGAGACCCAACACTGGAGTGCAGCAGTCTTCTTTGGGAGACTGCAGATATCCATAGAGGCAATGCGGAGGCCATGTCCAGTGGGGGGTGAGGGGGTAGCGGGTCCTGGTCCAGGGTTAGGGTGGACATTCCCAGAGAGCATGAGGAGTAAGGTGATGAGATGGAGAAAAGGACTACGGCAGTTGTGGTAGAGGTGCTTGGGCAGATGCAAGGATCTAGGGGGGACAGTGCAGGGGATGGGTAGGGAGTTAAGGGCAGGTATGGCTAGGACTGAGAGGGACCACCTTCCACTGTGTACAGGGGGCAGGGGGGTGGGCATCGGTGGTGGGTGTGGGAGGGCGGTGGGGTGGTCCAGCGTGTGAGGTGCATTAGTGGTGAGCGGAAAACAGATGGGAGGGCTATGAGCAGTGGGGGAATGTTCCCGAGGAGGCTGAGATTCTGGCAGATATGCACTTACAGTGGTGCTGGAGAGATTCTTTGCTGGGGGGGACAGGATCGTGAGGAGTAAAGCAAGTATACAGAATACTACTAGAGACATATTGGTGTATGGGATGAATGAAGGGAGATAAGTGTTGGCAGGCAGGGTCCCCCTAGTGTTCAACGAATATAACCTGCAGGTGGCTGAAAGTGGGCTGATTGAGTTCTGCACCACACATGACTACGTATATAAATTAGAAGAGCCGACCAAGGGTGGTGGTGGGGGCAGTGGGGAGCCGGCATGCAGTGCTGGCGGGGCAGAACAACACGCCTTTCAACAGGAGCCTTGCGCTGCTCCTTGCTCAATTCCTACCTACAGCAGTCCGGGGGGGCGATTTCACCATTCAGTCCAGGGGAGGGCAGGCACGTCCAGCCCTCTCGGCCCACGGTGAGCGGTGCAGCTTCAATGAACCCCTAGGTGAGGAGAGAGGGGAGAGATTTTAAGCTGTGGATTTAGAGGCGGGGCCAGGTGAGGACAAAGGACTTACTGAAATCTCTCTAAGCGAGTCTACTTGCAGCAGGGATTTCACTAAGCAAACTAAACTTCTAAGGAGACCTGTCTGCAACAGAACCTTCACTAAGCAAACCCAAACTGCAAGGAAACTTGCCTGCAGCAGGGATTTCACTAAGCAAATCAAACTTCTTAAGGAAACCTGTTTGCAACAGAGCTTTCACTGAGCAAATTCAAACTGTAAGGAACTTGTTTGCAGCAGGGATTTTACTAATTAAATTAAACTCCTTAAGGAAACTTGTTTGCAGCAGGGGATTTCACTAAGTAAATTAAAACTTCTTAAGGAAACTTGTTTGCAACAGAGATTTCACTTGGTAACTTCAAAACTCTTAAGGAAACTTGTTTGCAGCAGGGAAACTGTAGTTAAATTACATAAAAATGATTGAGAAAAAAAACTATCTGTAGTGCTGCGTTGACTCTTAAGGCGTGTAATAGGGTCCTTTGTTACAAGTCCATATTTGAAAGTGGTTTGGCGCTAAAGCACGCCTTGTTCAACAACATGCCTTTCAACAGGAGCCTTGCTCGATTCTTACCTACAGCAGTCCGGGGGGTGGGGGGGGCGATCTCGCCATTCAGTCCAGGGGAGGGCAGGCTCTTCCAGCCCTCTCAGCTTCAACGAACCCTTACAGCAGTCCGGGGGGTGGGGGAGGCAATCTCACCGTTCAGTCCAGGGGAGGGCAGGCTCTTCCAGCCCTCTCGACCCGCGGGGTGTGCGGTGCAGCTTCAACGAACCCCCGATAGATTAAGTACTACAGTTATGCATCCATAAGTTTGTTCCCCTAATGACAAAATATAGGAAGGGTAGGGTACCCAAATGGATGACTCATCCAATACATAAATTAATAAATAAAAACATAAGGCTTATAAAAGATTTAAGGAAAATCCTTCTCCTTGTACATTGTCTAAATATAAGTCCTTAGTTAACAAATGTAAAGTCAGCATTAACAGAGGTAAGGCAAAGGCAGAATTAGATCTTGCTTCTAAAAAGGGAAATAATATCTAAGAATTTTATAGTTAAGTAGGCAGTTTAAGGAAAAATAATAATACTCAGATTACTGTTTTAAAGGATTATAACAAGCAAGTGAAGATGAACAGTGTATTGCTAACATGTTAAGTGCATATTTTCAAAGTATCTATACTCAGGACAGCTGTCCCCATATTAGGGAAAATGAACTGGGGGGAGCTGAAATGGATATTCCAATCATAACTGCAGAACAAGTAAAAGGAAAGCTAAAGAACTTAAATTTAAATCTGGGGGACCAGATGGCTACCATCCAGCATTCCTGATTGAATTAGCAGAGGAGATTTCTATCCCGCTGGCTGCCCTCTTTAATAAATCATTAAGGGAAGGTGCTGTCCTGAAAGAATGGAAGACGGCGTACGTTACACCTATATTTAAATCAGGGGATAGGACAAGACCTGAGAACTATCGTCCAATAAGTATAACCTCTATTATTGGTAAAGTAATGGAGAGCTTTCTGGGTGGATTACTTGAAAAAAACTTGAGATCCTTGAATCATCTGGATATCTCTTAGCATGGATTCTTGGGGGTGGAGATCATCTACTACCAATTTGCTCCACTTTTTCGAGCCAGTGAGCCAGGCACTGGATGTTGGACTGCCAGTTGATTGGTGTATTTAGACTATAGGAAGGCTTTTGACTCTGTCTCACATAGTGTCTTGTTAGGCACTCTTCAGCAACTGGGAGTCGAGTATTATCTTAGAAAATGGGTAGCAGCACGGCTAAATAATAGACAGCAATGGATTCAGGTCAGGGGTTACTTGTCTACAGTGGTGAGCGTTACTAGTGGGGGTGCCCCAGGGATCTATATTGGGGCTGAGGCTTTTCAATATTCTGATTTCCAGTATGCAAGTGTAACCCCCCTGTTACCCGAGGTTAAAAGAATCCCAGTTAGACCTAGTGGCAGGCAGGGAAGGCAGCTGGTGAAACTCCAGTTAAATGGATTTCACACTGTCTCACTCTGTTCTCAGTCTCAGCTGAGTCTGAGGGATGACATCATTTTAGAACTGTCGCAGCTGCATAAGCCACACTGGAATGTTGCAGCTAGGGAAGTTAGGATAGAATGTTGGGGAATCTGAAGTCAGTTCAGTAGTGGGCTCAGTATGGTAAAGAGGTGTGCTGCAGCTGCAGGCCCTCATAGCCCTCAGCTCTGACAAACAGCTATATTCTTGTTAGAGGTGTGTGTTCTCACCTGAAGAGGAACACAAGAAGAGCCAAGTGAAGTGGTAGAGACTGCTTCCAGCGGGTCAGGGCCCCATCCTGAAGGATTCTGCCTACTTCCAGGAGCAATCCCCTGGTCCTGCTAGGGGAAGAAGAAGCTGCCTAATTTTAGGTTTGTGCTGAGGCACCAGAAGTTTTGGATGAGATTTCTTTGAAGAAGAAAAAAAGCCTGTGGGACACCTGCAACCAAGGAGTGAGTTTGCTCTGATAAAGGGCCAATGTGTTTTCACCTGAGACAAGATGAAGTGAACTGACTGTTACTGTGGGGTCAGGAAAAGACAGCCAAGTACAGTTTTAAGATTTGTGGGAATTGGACTGCTTAACTCTGTGGGGGTCTAGTGAAATGGACATAGCCACGCATTAAGTATGTTTCAAGTTCAGCACAAGTGGGATGGAAGAACAGTAGATTAAATGTGACATACATTTAAAGAGAATCTACACTGTAAAGTGTTTTCAGAGGATGAGGTGTTAAAGTCCAGAGAAATGGCCGGGTATGAATTATGGGAGCGAGAGGTGGGAGACCCCCCATCAGTAGTAACCAAAGTCACCTCTATGGGTTTGCTTTGGGACACCTGTTGCTTTCTCTCAGGTACCTGGCCAGTGCCTGAGGAAAGTATCCAGACCTGGGATTGATGAAGAAGATTCCCTAAAGGAGCCAGATGTGCTCTGAGGTGATTTAGGGAGCCACCGAGAAATTTTCCATGCTACATGGAAAGTGTCCAAGGGCTGGCATGAGAGCCGAGCCATGGAAGGAAGGTAGTCCAGAAGGCTGGCAAGGGAGCTGAGCCAGTGAAACTGAAAAAGAGTTGAGTTAGGACCGAATGTCCAGAGTGTTTCGAAACCTGAGGGTTTCAGTGTAAAGAGGATGTGTTATAATCTCCATAAATCTGCATTACCAGGAGCGTAGCCCTGTGGGGGTCCATCTACGCTTTGTTATTCTGTTGGATGTGAATAAAAGCCACACTTTAGAATCCCAACTTCTGGTATTGGACATTCCAGTTATTGCTTCCTGTGTCCGGAGTTACTTGGGGGCCCCTGTGCAGAGTAGCCAAACCTAATCACCATGCCGAATGACACCTTTCTCTCCAAGTTTCAACTTATAAAAATGGAGGCACCGCGTCATAGGACCCAGGCCTCTCAACCTGTTCACTAGCTACACAGGCAGGGGTAGTAGCCCTCTCAGTTTAGCGCCGACTGGGGGTTACACAAGTACATGGCAGAGTATGGATCTGTAAATATGCAGATGATGCAAAAATTGGAGCTATAGTAAATAATGAGGAAGCTATAAAAAAAATTTCAAGATCAATTATCCTATCTAGAGAGATGGGCAGAAGAATACAAGTTGGAGTTTAACATTACTAAACGTAAAGTTATGCACTTTGGACAAAACAATGTCAGAGCACAATATAAATTGAGATCATAGACAATTGTAGTTACAGATAAGGAAAGTGATCTGGGGGTGGTTATCACTGAGAAATTGGGCTTTGACATGCATAACACTGCCTGTACCAATCGAGCCAATAGAATTGTGGGTAACTTATTACGTAACATCAGAAGTAGGAAGAGATTAGGTTCTTGTGCCCCTGTACAGATCCCTGGTGAGACCTATTATGGAGTATGGTGCCCCCTTTTGTTCAGTACAAAGTACTGGAGGAAGTAAAAGAATGGAACGTGTCCAGAGAACGCTCACCAGAAAAACTGGTACAGTGGCAGAAGTGGAGTATAGTACTAGATTAGAACAGTTGGGTCTTTTTTCAATGGCATATAGAAGAATAAGGGGAGATCTGAGTTATATATACAGATCACTGAGTGATGGTATGCTGTGTGAAGCAGCAGGATTGAAATGGAAAGAGAATTTGAGGATGAGTACTAGGGTTCATGAAAAACAGTTAAAAGAAAGATACAGAACAAACAGAAGAGGGAGATGGTTTAATCAGAGGGTTGTGAATGTTTGAAATGGTCTCCAAGGGGAGGTGGTGGGAGCCAGCAGTTTAACAGTATTCGGACATCCACTGGATGAGTATATGGGAGATAGAAAATGGAGTTATGTCCACTAGTTGAGTGGCAGATCCGTTGTATGGCTCTTGAAGCTTATGGACCTAAATTTATCTATGAACCTATAAAATACAGCCCACAACCTCTCCTTAAATATAGGCAGGATGTCCTTTTTAAATGCCCACTTCTATCAAATGGATCCTGAATTGACAAGTTATAAAATAAATTACCAGCCAGTACCTGTACTTCCCAAAATCTGCCACCTAACAGTCATTGGAATGCATATGCAAAGGCAATAATACATAGTAATAGGATAGATCATGAATATTAATATGAAATTCAATGATGTCATGTAATATCTGGCGGAAGGACTATTTTATCAACAATTCTGATAACAGTAGCCTTTTTTATTTAAATGAAATTATTTATTTTTCTAATGTTAAACAATAAAAAAAGTAGCCCATTTTATAAGCGCAATAAGACACTCTGGGGTGTGCATTGAACAGATATTACCACACTTCCAGGGGCATAGTAAGGCACTCTCAGCCTGTGGCCTTGTGCTGTACTACACCCCTGGCCATGTGGTAATATCTGTTCAACGCACACTCCATCATGTCTTATTGCTTACATACAGAAAACTAATAAATATAAAGTTCAAAAAAATAAATAATAAAACACAGAATATAAAATAGTAAACATATAATCAACCACAATTACAAATCAATTTGTCCAGAAGATACTGTATTTACTAAACTGAAATTTAAAAACTGGGTGAGATGTACAATGATATTTCTGATATGCTCAATAAAACTGTTCCAAAAAAGGAGGACAGCACTGGAACAATACCCTCAAACCAATATTTGTATAAGAATGATTAAAAATATCCTTGATTTTCAGAACTGAAATCCCGAAACAGATTGTTAAATTTTGATGTGAACATATTTACGCCATGCTGGGTACTAACTTTTGAATCCACCATATCCAGCTGGCTCATGCACACTGCTAAAGCATTCTATTAGAAGAACACACTAGCAGTCTGGATGTTGTGGGGCTAAATGTCCGCAGCATCTTTAGCATGTATGAAAACATATCTTTAAATCCAAATTTAACTAACTTAACAGTCTCTAAAGAGTCCCAAAATAGTATGCCGTGACAGGAGGCAACAAAGATGACTAGATTGCAATGCAATCCTATTAGGTCACAAATTATATATACTGTTGCTTTATAATTTTTTTCATCTGTTTTTTTTTTTTTTTGTAGACTCCATTGAGTTTCTTAATCTTCAACAATTTTCCCAGAAAGGAATGTGTTTGATAAATATTCCTAATAATGCATCATTCAGATGTGGAGATTTCTTGACTGTAGTACTGCACAAGGGAGAGGTCACATAAAGACAAGGCTAAGAACAAACATTTAAATGGATATTTCTGCACCACATAACATTCATGTATCTGTTTAAAGAATTTGTCCCAAATTGTTTTATGTGTTGTTTGTCCACTGTGAGGCTCCTTTTTAAGAAGTGTGCCAGATAAATTACTTTAACTTTACATCAGCACCGACTTCCTACTTTTCTTACAGTGACATAATTAGGGTAAGTCTGTGCATAGTATACTGAGTGCACTGCTGCAGTAATATAAGAAGTATATATAGAACGTATCTGGAAATGAGCCATTGCAGCTCAGTGTACCTTCCTGGTGAAATGTTTAAATAAATAAATATGCCCACTTTGCCCACTAGCACTGGATTCTGACTTTTGTAACTGCCTGAACGAGGGTGAAAAGTCCCCCTCTTGAACCTGCATCACCTTGGGCCTTCATGTCTTTCACAAGCCCTCAATTGTAACCTACAACACAAGTTAACTTTAAGCCCTACTGTAGTCCGGCCCGGTGGCGCTGAGGGTTGAAGCGCTAGACGCCACACCTCGTACCACGCCGGCGACCCGCGTTCGGGAATGGACTCGGGTCGTCGGGGAGGGAGGATTGAGCGTCCCAATGGATGCTCTCCTCCCTCAGGGGTGGGCTACCAAGAGCGCATCGTGCTCTGCACTCCTTCCATAGCCGGTGGAAGCACCGGCAGAGGGAAGGGGTGGAGGCGGCTCCGCCTGTCGGAGTCGGGGAGGGGGGACGTCTCGGCGCATGAGGGTCTGCGTGCGTAAGCACGCTACCACTCGGGGACGTACGTCCCTAGCGCAAGGCGTCCTGGGGGAGCAGGGACTTAGGGAGAAAACCGGAAATACCCTCCGGCAGCCCTAGATGAAGTCCGCCCTAAGTCCGCCCGGACCACCGATAGGACAGACCCCAATGTGCAGGAAGAGGAGGTTGGGCACTCTAAGGGGCAGATCCCTGAAGGTAGGTACTGGGGGGACATGAGCGGACGGAAGGAGGGTGCACCGGAGGCAGTAAGGAGGGATAAAGATGAAAATAAAAAAAAAAAAAAAAGCCCTACTGTAGTGACTCATGTTCAGTGCACCTCCTATATCATCCATTAGTTGCTTTTTACTTATTACAAGTAGTTGTTTTAGTGCTTATCCTAGCTTTATCACATCATTGTATAGCTCACAGTGCTTAAAATCACTAGCTACTGGTTTCAGTCAATAGTACCTGCAATAACTGGCTTAGGGCTTGGAGTCAGAGGGTGGTGGTGAATGGGGTATGCTCAAAGGAGGGGAGGGTGACCAGTCGGGTGCCACAAGGGTCTGTGTTGGGACCAGTTCCTCTTAACATCTATGTCATTGATATTACAGAAGGTTTGGAAGGGAGAGTATACCTGTTTGCAGATGATGCAAAACTCAGCAACAGGGTGGACATACCGGGGGGTTGACAAGATGAGAGTTGACTTGGGGAAGTTGGAGGAGTGGTCCAGGAGGTGGTAACTGAGGTTCAATACTAAGACATGCAGAATCATGCACCTGGGGAATAGAAACCCAGCTACGGAGAAACAGGTTACTCGCCTGTAACAGCAGTTCCAGGAGTGGTATACGTTGTTCATCCACACTAGTTGGCATGTCCCTTTTCCTTTTCCTTTAAATCTTGTTGGATGGTCTAAAAGCTGGCTCCTCCCACCCACTCAGGTGGTATAAGCCTTGGCTCCATCCCTTGATGCCAGATCTTGCCGCTGGAAGCAGATGGTTGTGTGCTAAAGACGGGGAGGTCAGTGGGTTTGTGTGGATGAACATATACCATTCCTTGAACTACTGCTACAGGTGAGTAACCTGTTTTTCTAGGAGTGTGGATATGTTGTTCTATCCACACTAGTTGGCAGATTCCCAGCAGTTGTTTGGTAGGAGGGAGGCAAAGCGCACACCCCCTACTTAGGGAACAGAGATTGGAGAACTGAGACCCCAAAACCAGCATTCCGGCATGACTCAAGGTCGATGTGGTAATGGGAATTGAAGGTGCTTGCTGACTTCCAGGTAGCAGCAGATATCCTTGATAGGGATGTCCCAAGAAGCAACCACAGATGCAGCAGTATGGTGGGTAGAGTGAGCTCTTCTCCCTACGAGAGGCTCCTTGCCTGCCAACCGGTAGCAGAGATCAATGCATGACGTTATTCGTCTACCAATTGTCCACTCTGCTGCAGGTCTGCCAGGTGCGGCTTCAGCGTAGATGACAAACAGCTGGTGAACCTCTCCCTGAACTTCAACCATACGCTCCTTGTAATAAGAGAGCGTTCATCTCAGGTCCAAAGTATGGCGCCTGTACTCAGCCTACGAGGTGTAACTGGGGCAGTACACTGGCAGAGTCATCACCTGATTCAGGTGAAACTCCGACACCACCTTCAGAAGGACCTTCGGGCTGAGGCACAGGACAACCTTGTCCCTGTGAAAGACCAGATAAGGAGACTCCACTGAGAGCGCCTGGAGCTCCCCAATCCTTCTGACTGATGTGATAACCACCAAGAAGGCAGTCTTCCATGACAGATGTGACATCTCATACCTGTGCTTTGGTTCGAATAGCTTGTCCATGAGCTTTGCCAGTACCAGCAGTAGATCCCACAGTGGTAGTGGTTCACGTACCAGAGGGGAAATATGGTCAAGGCCTTTAATGAAATGCCAGACCACCTTCTCCTGTGCCACCATCTGCTGACTGGCTCACGCCTGGTAAGCAGAGATGGCTGCCAGGTGCACCTTAAGGTTCATAGACCAAAGACCCCCTTTGGAGAGAGAGAGACCAAAGGTAGTTGAGAATGCTTGCCACCGGACAGGACGAAGGGTCCAGGCCCTTGCCCTGATACTAAATGGAGAATCTCTTCCATTTGAAGGCACAGCACCTCCTGGTTGACTCCTTCCTAGATGCTTCAACTACATTGAGGACATCATTGGAGAGACCCAAAGCCTGGAACTCTAGCCACTCAGGAACCATGCTGTCAGGTGCAGGGATTGAAGGTCCAGATGGAATACCTTCCCCTGACTTGATCGAGAGCAGGTCCGGGCATGCTGGAAGACGCCTTGGGAGCCTGGTGCTGAGGTTGAGGAGTTCTGGATACCAGAACTGGCGGGGCCAGTCTGGGGGTGACCAGGATCACCTGTGTCTTGTCCCTCCTGACCTTAAGGAGCACCTTGTGGACCAAGGGAAATGGAGGAAAAGCACAGAAGAGGCCTGGAGTCCATGGCCTTGAAAAGGAATCCCCCTGCAGCGAGCCCTGATTAAGAGGGCGGGCATGGAACAGCCTTAGTTTTTTTTTTTTTTTTTTATTTCTGTTTATTCCTCCTCCCTAGCCTGCCACCTCTGACCCTTCAGGGGGGACAACTGGACATCCCACCACCCGTAACCCTACCCAAGCAGACCCCTGCCCCCATGGAGCTGCGGATTACCCCCCGGGCGGGGATGAGGCGGGGGGCTCAAACCCCGTTACTTATGTTTCGTCAGTCTGGGGTCTGCTGGGTGGGCACAGGCAAATCGTGGGCACGGCCATGGTCCTCCCATCTTCCTGGCTGAGGCAGGCTTGTTTTTGCGTTTTTCTCCCTCCCCGAGCAGCAGGTAACCTCCCCCGATGTCATGACGCATGCGCCGACGTCCATGCTGCTCAATGGCCGCCCATCCCCAAGTGGAGCTTGCAGTTCCTCGAGCCTCCGCTCAGGGGTCTTCCTGAAATCGGGCATCGGCCAAATCCCTCCCCGGAGAAGGCGAGCTGTCATTGGATGCTCAAGCCTATCTCCCCCCGGCCGACCCACCAATGACCCGAGTCCGCTCCCGAACCCGGGTCGCTGGCGTGGTGCAAGGTGTGGCATCCAGCGCCTCAACCCTCAGCGCCACCGGACTGGCCCGGACAGCCTTAGTTTTTTGTTCTCCCTTGAGGTGAACAGGTCCACCTGAGGGGTGCCCCACTGAGAGAACAGGCTGTGTACTACCTCTGGATGGAGAGTCCACTCGTGGAACGCCTTGCCCACATGGCTGAGGGTGTCTGCCAACTGATTCGAGGCTCCTGCCACATGGATGGCTAGGAGATCTGCCCCCAGTCAGCTCATGGGGGTCTTGGCATGGAGCACTTCCCTGAACAGAGGCCAGGAGTGCGTGCCACACTGTTTGTTGAGGTAGTACATGGTCGTAGTGTTGTCCATCAGGACCTGAACCACCTCACCCCAAAGGAATGGAGTGAATGCAGCCAGCGCCAGCTGAACTTCTCAGCACTCCAACAGGTTGATATGGCATCAGGATTCCTCAGGGATCCAGAGCCCATGGACTCTGTGATTCCCCATGTGGGCACCCCAGCCCATAAGGGATGACAGTCGACTCGGGGTGGACAAATAAGATCCCTCCCTGCATATGTTCCAGGATAGTCCACCATTGGAGACCATCCAACATCTTCTGGGTCATAATGACCAGCTGGTCAAAATGACTGTGTCGCTGAGACCACTGGCTGGCCAGCTCCCATTGAAGGTGGCGCATATGCCAGTGGCCCATTGGACCACAGAGGTGCAGGCTGCCACGGAACCCAGAAGTCACAGGAAGTCCAGGGCAGGGCGCAACTGCCCAACCAGAAATTATCGGGCAAAGGAGGAGAGAACCTCCACCCTATCCACCGGGAGCCTGGCTCTGGCTCGACAAGAGTCGAGCTCTGCCCCGATGAAGCAAATCACCTGTGAGGGCACAAGTTCTGATTTAGCCTCGTTGATCAAGAGGCCAAAGCTGAGGCAGGTTTGGAGGGCCAGATCCCTGGACCTTTCCACCTCCAGTCTGGAGGGACCGGCTGTAAGCCAATCATCGCAAGTGGGGTACACCCTGACCCTCGACGGCAGCGGTTGGCTGCCACCATGTAAAATTGCATTTGGTGAAGAGACTTGGGGGCCGGCGACAGGCTGGAACGCATGGCATCGTAACTCATAGAAGGCTCCCTTCACCCTGAAGTGGAGGAACCTTCGGTGGGATGTACAGATCAGGACATGCAAGAACACGTCCTGTAGATCCAGGGAGCAGAACCACATGTTCTGCTCGAGAGATGGTATAATCTGAGACAGCATTATCATCCGAAAGGTACAAGACCTGAGAAACTGATTCGGGTCATGCAGATCTAGAATTGGGCACCAGCCCCCCATCTGTTTCAGGACCAGAAAGTACCAGAAAACTAACCCTGGGTTGACAGGGGGATCCGCAACTCTGGCCACTATCTCCTTGCGGAGGAGGGCAATGTCATCTTTGAGAGCCAACTGAGTATAGGCAGATACCTTCTCCTCCCATGGGGCACGTGCTTGGCTTAGAGAGTACTGCTCGAATTCCAGAGGCAGTCCCTGGCCAACCACTTCCAAGACCTACCTGTCTGTTGTGACAGCAGACCAGGCAGAAAGGAAGTGGTGGAGCCGGCCTCCCATGGGAGGACCCAGAGTGGTTACGATGGGCATGGGGGTGGCTACCCCCATCCCGTCACTGTGCAGGCTTGGAAGAGGAGGACCCAGCAGGGGGACCACTGGAGCCCATCCTTCCGGGATTATGGGCTGCCGAAGCCCCTGACTTGGGCTGAGGGTGCCAAGACTAAGCCAGCTGTTGCTGCCCGGATTGGTAGTGGAGATGTTTGGCCGCAGGAGCAGAAGGCCGAAAAAGGCTCCCTTTTCTGCTTCTTTGAACCCCGGGGTTCTTTTTGAGCAAAGGTAATGGAGTCCAAGGTGGCACTGGACTTCTCGATACACTGAAGATGATCTTCACTCCTAAACTGAACAAGTCGGTACACAGGAAAGGAATGTCCGCCAGTTTGTGCTGGGTGTCTGCCATAAAGCTTGAGACTCTCAGCCAGGCCCTGCGGCACATGGCGACTGCAGCTGCTACTGAATGGCACAAGAATCCCTGATGTCCAAAGCCATTTGGGGTTGCTGCTTAGCAACAGCCCAGCCCTGGTCCAGGACCTGCTTGACCATGGTCTGAAGGTCCGCAGGAAGATGAGGAAGCACCTCATCCAGAGAGCCCAAGAGGGCATGGGAAAAGTGTGCCATAATGATGGCTGAACTCGCCTGTCTGAGACCAAGCAAGGAGGCAGCATAGACCTTTCTGGCCGAATGATCCAATTTCTTGGACTTTTTGTCCAGAGGTCTATCCATGTCTCCTGAGTTGCCAGAGTGCTGAAATAAAGACTCGGTCACCAACCCCTCAGTCAAGGGATTCTGTGTGAACTCCGAAGGGGAGCCCATGGGAAACGTGTATTTGTGGGTCATCGTGGGCTGAAGGTGCTGGGAAGAAAGGAGGCTGGGTGCTGCCAAAGCTCCAAGTCCAGGTCAACTATGGCTTTGGCCACTGGGAAGGCCTCAGATGGAGAATCTCCTTTTCTAAGGATATCAGTTAGGGGATATTTGGCCCATTTTTCAACAGGCTCCAAGGTCATCCCATTGATTCACAGATGAAACGGAGGATGCCCAGGAAGGACGTGGAACCTTCCTTCATTGAAAGACTCATGGAGTCGTCATCGCAAAGATGCAAATTCAGGTCTGAATCCTCAGACCCTGAGTTTGGGTAGAGCGGCTGACCACCAGAGCCACTCATGACCTACCACGGACGGTCAGGAGTAAGGGTGATGGACAACCCATGCGGGAGGCCCTGAATGGGCCTAGACTCCTTGGCAGGAGCCCCTTGGGAGGTTGCTTAGGTGGTGGCTCCACCAAAATAGGTGGAGAGGCCAGCTTCGACCAAGTCAGGAGAGTATTCATCAGCTCTGCAGGTGGAGAGACGGTGCCGACTGATTCCGGAGGAGTCGGCGTCGGCCTAGAGGGTGATAGCCAAGTGATGGCTGGAGTGGAAGCCGGGTTTGACTTCGCACCGAACAGCATGAGCTGTTGCCACATGAAGTCCTCGTAGTGATGGCACAGCTTGAGTCGAAGCCTCTCCTTATTCAGGGAGGACGAGGAAGAATAGCATTGTTTTCACTTCTTGGAGTGCTGCTTGTGAGCCTTCCTTGGCCTGTCGGTTGAGGGTGTCCGAAACCTCAACCTCGACCGTCGGGGGTGGGAGGACCGAAGAGAGCTCTCAGAAGGAGCTGAGGAGAACTGCTGCTCCTACAGGTCAGAGACAGAGACCACAGGTGGAGCACCAGCAAGCTGGGTCACCTTTCAGTGGTCTGTAGGACCACAGTCCTAAATAAAGAATTGTTGGCCTCATCAGTCGACAATGGGTCAACGGGGTTGATTATGATTTCGACCTGCTTGTTGTCTCACATCTGAGCCGGCTGGCCTGACAGGAGTACCATGAAGCCAGAGGCCGAGGTTGCAATTTTGACCGAAGTCGAGATGGGAGACTCCTGGGACCGAGATCTCTCTCTGTTTCAAGAGCGTCGGTGATACGAAGAACCTTCTTTCAATCCTTTGTCCTTCTTGAGGGAACAGGTTGTGCACAAACCAGATGGACCCTCTCCTTTTGTCGGGAGAGACTGGCACATCTCCTTGAAGGATCCAGAGAAGAAAGTACCCAGTTTGAGTGGAACAAAGACCGAGACTGACGAGGACTGCTCGGCAGCGCGAGCCTCCTCCTCCTCAAAGGCCTTTATCTGTTCCAGTTGGTCGGCAGATCCCATGGCTGCGGAGACCATGTGATGGGCATCTTTGGATTTCACTGGCGGGTCCCATTTTTTCTGGTCATCCAAGCTGCAAACATGGGAGGCAATCATCCAGAACTGCAGGATGAAAGGCACAACAAAATATGCAGGCCTGGGTATCATGTGCATGGCCCAGGCAGTAAACGCACGTGGCGTCCGGGTCAGTATGGGACATCTTCTGCCCACAGGGACACCAGTGGAACCTGGGTGAGGACTTGTCCTCCACTGCAGTCACTACTGAGAATTTACATGGAGAAACTCTAACGAGTTTAATTTTCGGTAAACTATCTGAAGGATTACATGCCAGGGTCTACTCAACACATAGAGGTAAGGAGGGAACCTGAATCTTCCAAGCGGAAAGGAAGATCTGGTGCCAAGGGGCGGAGCCAAGGCATATACCACGTGAGTGCGTGGGAGAAGCCAGCTTTTAAACCATCTGGCAAGATTTAAAGGGAAAGCAACGTGCCAACTAGTGTGGATAGAACAACATATCCACGCTCCTAGAATACATACTTTGGGGGGGGGTGGGAGTTCTGGATGCCACAGGAGAGGAGAGAGACCTGGGAATAATTATTACCAATGACCTTAAGGTGACAAAACAGTGTGAGAAAGTGGTGGAAAAAGCAAATCAAATCCTCGGATGCACATAAAGGGGGATCACCAGCAGGAGAAGAGAGGTGCTTCTCCCCCTTTATGTATCATTGGTACCAGCCACACCATTCTGAGCGTGCAGTTTTGGAGCCCCTATTTCCACAGGGACATGGACTGGTTGGAGGCGGTGCAGAGGAGGGTTACTAGGATAATGCTGGGAATGCAGGGGATGTCCTATGAGGAGAGACTTGGGGAATTAAACCTGTACTCTCTGGAGGACAGGAGCAGAAGGGGGGGGGATAAGAGTGAGGCATTCAAATATTTGAAGGAGATTAATAAGACACAGGGGAAGAGTCTGTTTCAATGGAGCAGAGCTTCTGACACTAGAGGGCACAGTATGAATTTGTTGGGGGGCAGGGTCCGGGGAAATGTGAGGAAGTTCTTCTGCACCAAGAGGGTGGTGAATGACTGGAATAGTCTGCCAGAAGAAGTGGAGGGTGTGGCAACATCACGCAGTTCAAGCATGCATGGGATAAGTATATGGGTATATTGGCGATGGGAGGAACAAGTCCCAGCAGATGGATACTACTTGAGGGTTTTCTTGGGCAGACTAGGTGGGCCACGCGGTCCTTATCTGCTGGCTACGTCTATGAATCTATGAACCTATGAATAATCTTTGTAATTTGTTTGTTCATAGCCTCACATACAACTGTGTAACTCACTGTGTATAAGCTAGCTGCATTTTGTGTTGTTTATCCTTAATTTGCAGCACAAACTTCTCCTTGGTCACCATGCTTACCTAACTAGCCATTGCTCTATTTTCTCAACCTATTGCATTTGCTTATCCTTAGCCCCAGTAAATTACTGCCTACCTCACTGTGTTTAAAACTCACTAGCCACTGTTTCAGCTTAGGGTACCTGCACTAGTCGTTGTTTTTGTTTCTTTATAATATTCACAAACAACTGTGTAGCCCGCTGAAATTAGGCTTGCTAGCCACCTTTACTGCCTATCGTGTCTGTGCTAGTCACTTGCATCTGTGTATTCCTCAGCCCACTCAAACCACTTTGACTCACTGTGCTGAAACTCACCAGCCTTTGTTTTCAGCCAACTGTATTTAGCACTGGTTGACTGATTCTCTGCTTAGTCTAAGTATGTTTTTATGTTCCTACCCCAGTCCATTCTGGCTCTAATTTTTCTCACTTGTCGTTTCTTTGCACTCTACTTTTCTCTCCTACTTCTCTTTAATCTAGTTACATTCCTTCTCACCATGATCTGCAAATTTCCCTTCTGTCTTGCCTTTCTGTCCCTCTATCCTGCCCCTTCCCTTCTCTGTCCCACTCATGCTCCAACCCCTCTCTTCCTCCTCAGCCTTCCTCCTCCTCCTCAACCTTGCTCACTCTCCTCCCTTCCTACACCCACCCTTCCTCTCCCTCTCCTCCCTTCCCACACCCCCATCCACCCTGGATTTCTACAGTCACCTCTCACTCCCACCCTTCCCCATGGTCAAAAGGGTGGAAGTCTCACACCATTCTCCATCTTCCTTTCCTTTGGCTCCTTTTGTCTGGTGACGTAGAACCTAACCCTGGCCCATCCTCTCCTCCCTCCCCTCCTACTCTACCCAAAGGCCTCAGTCTCTTCCACCTCAACATAAGGAGTCTCCTCCTTAAGCTTGACTCCATTTGAGTTTGGATTACCCAGCACTCTCCTGACCTCCTGTACATCACTGAAACCTGGCTGTCCTCTAGGGTACCCGACTCAAAATTAGCTCTCCCTGACTACCACCTCTACCATTAGGACAGGGACAAGCATGGCGGTGGGGTTGCCCTTTAGATCCATCAGACCCTCTCATGCTCTCTCTCCCTCAATGAGTCACTCACTTCCTCTCATGAACTCCTGCTAGCAAAGTTATCACTCCCTTCCATCCTCCCTATCTTTGTTGGTGTCAGCTATGCCTCTCCAAAGGTCTCTGCCACAAGACTGAGCCCCTCAACCTCACTCAATTACTAAGCGCACCGACTCAATCCACACTCTCACAGCCACTCCCTCCTGGACTGGGTGCTCTCCTCCCACACCCACTAGATCATTGCTGCAGGCATTCGCCTAGGCATCTTCAGTGACTTAAGCAATAAGGAATGACAGGGTGTGTGTTATTGTGTAATAGCATCACTCATGGGGTGGGTTGAAGCACGAGGCGAGCTGAGTGCTTCCACCACCAGGAGTATGTTGTCACAATAATACAATCTGGAGTGCCTTATTTCTATTACACAATGGCTCATTTGTTAATTAAAAAACAAGACAAAAAAATACATTTTTGGTTTTTCTTTGATTTTTTTGTGGGTGTAGGTACATCTTTAAAAGAAAATCCTGAATATTTCTTTCACCACAAGGTGGAGCTGCTGCCACCATGATGCTGCCCGTAGAGTCTCCCCTGCTCTGTGTTGTTCAACTCCCCTCTGCCCTTCTTGGCTGTTGAATTCAACCTAATAGTGAGGGGTACTTGAAGTGGAGTTTGTTTTTTTCATTTTAAATGCATTCCTATTTTCCTGCGGCTGGCAAATAGTTAGTTAAGAAGGCATTCAACGAGTGTAAAGCGCGATCTAGTGTGCACATGCTGACTCATTATCAGTGCCGAATAAAAATGGAGGACAATAAACTAAAGATGTGATTTTTTGTTGCCAGCTGTTTGCTGAAAGCACAAAGACACGTTTTTGTGTTTGTTTTAGATACTGCCGCTGCCTGCGGCTTTTTGGCGAGAAGCGGCCGATCAAGCTCGTGCTCATACTGAAAGCCTGCAGGCAGCAGCACTCTGGTGAATAAATGTTCTGTTTTGAAGAACAAATGCAACTGCTTTTTTAATTAGGGAGAATGAGACTAGGAGGAGGAGGAGGATGTTGCTCTGTGAGGGCTTACCTACTCTAAACAAAGAAAAAGAGGACGGATGGCATGCGTGCGTGTGTGGGAGGCTTAGCTCCTAGCTGAAGCAAGTTACGGTGGTATTTACTTGTGGAGTGGAGTGGTGGGATGATTTCTCATGTGTTAGATGGTCATGTGTGTGTCTGGATTTAATACAGTGATGTTATCATGAAATAACATCACTGTTCCAGGCAACCACTGACCAATCAGTGAAGAGGAATTTTTCTTGCCATTGTATAATACAGCTTAACCTACTGTGTTAGGAAAGTGCATCCACCCAATCTGCCCCCAAATACCTTTGGTTTAGGCCTCTCAAGTCCCTTGACACTGATGCCCTCCAAAGTGACCTTGATACCTCTGATTGGTCCCCTGTCTATTCAGCTACAGACACTGATTCAGCCCTCTCCCTCTTCACTGCCATTTTTAACAAGTCCTGGAATACTTACGCCACCCTTAAAAATACCAGGGTAAAACACTTGCACCACCCCTTAATTGCAGTTCACTTTATTGATTTGTGCGAGTACTGGGACCTTGGATGGTCACACTTTAAGTCCCCCCAGTCCCTGACTGATCTCCAGCAATACAGGAGGTCACTCAGGAACACCTGTACCAAGGCAGTCCATACTGCAAAGGACAACTATTTCAAGGCTAACCTGCTATCCAGTCTAAATTCCCCCTTGAAATTCTGGAAGGTTATCCACTCCCTGTTTGATCCCCCTGCTTAATCTGCCTCCTAGTGGATGGCTTACTGGTCTTAGGCACCTCCTCTGTTGCTGCTCACTTTAACAAATTCTTCATAATCTGTGCTCTACCCTGTCACTCTCCATCGAACCCCATGGTCCCACCCCATTCTTCTGATGGCTTCCACTTTCCTCCTGTCTCCTCCAGGACGTTTTCCATGCCCTATCGTCACTTAACAGATCCAAATCCAGCCCCGATGGTTTGGACCCAAAACGCTTTCAAATCTCTGCACCAGCCATTGCCCTCCCACTCTCTCATCTTCTGAACATCTCCTTTTCCCTAAGTGCTGTCCCTCAGGCCAGGAAAGTCACCAAGATTCTTCTGTCCCTGCAAAAAGGGGGTGACCCCTCCTCCCCAAGTAGCTACTGACCAATCTCACTCCTTCCCTCTCTTGTTAAGCTTCAAGAATCTATAGTCTATTCTAGGTTTGCAGATTTCCTTTCCTTCTCAAACTTCCTCTCACCATTCCAGTCTGGCTTTGAGAAGGAACACTCCACTGTATCCTCCCTGCTATGTGTAACTGACGTTATCCTCTCTGGGTTGGATCAGGGGCACATCACGGCAGCCATTTTTATCGATCTAGCCAAAGCTTTTGATTCCGTGTCCAAACCACTCCTACTGGATAAGCTGAACTCAGTTGGCCTGTCCACACCCGCTGTGGGCTGGTTCCACTCTTACCTTATGAACTGCCAACAGTCAGTTCAGTGGGTGGTATCCTGTCCCCCCCCCCCAACCTTGCAGGGGTTCCACAGGGCTTCATCCTGGGACTGATCTTAGATTCTCCATTTTCCTAAATGACCTCCTTCGGTCTGTGTCTCTTCGCACAATCACATGTATCTGGATTACATGGTCATCTACACTTCAAGCCCAAGAATCTCAGCTATTGAGCTCTCTCTCCAGCATGATTTCCATAACGTGCTGTGCTGGTTCCATGCCAGCCAGCTCAGGGTCAATACCAAGAAGACTGTGTCCATGACCTTTGGCTTCAGCCAGAAATTGGCAAGGCTTTTGCCTTCCCCTGTTTCCTCCACCTGGGACGGTACCCTCCTTGGGTGTGTACCCATCTTCAAGTACCTGGGGGTTTAGCTTGATAGTAAGCCTGACTTTTCTGTCCATGTCGATGCCATCCATGCTAAACTTCACCCCAAACGTGGCGCTCTGCATCATATTAAGGACTGCCTCCCATTTTCTGACTATGCAAATGTGGTCAGTGGTACTGCTCCCTCCTTTTCCTTGGCCAGAATGGATACCCTCTGCAAAGTCTTTTACCATTTTGCCACCAACTCTCCACTCCTAACTCATCACTGCTCTCTCTATTTCTCCCTTTCCATCATCCCTCTATCCTTATGTTGCCAGTACCACTGAACCTCTTTCATTACTAAGTACTGGTTTCACTCTCTTCTCTCCTACTTCTCCTCCCTCGTCTCCCCCGCCTGCTCCTTCTTTTGCTCACTGAGTTTCAGGGATTCCCATACCTTCGTTACATCCCATAATCACTCTTGAGCTGGGCAGGCTGCCTTCTATCTTCCTCCTCCCTTTGGAATCTACTTTCCTCTTCCCTTTAATTCACCTTGCTCGCAACATTAAGACGCCTGCTTAGGTTTATTCCTGTTCCTCCTGTACTTGCCACTCCCTCTGTTGAACCCCCTTCCTCCCAGCCTCTCCTGTCCCCCCTACCTAATTTCTCCTCAACTTGGCCACCTGAACTTCAGATCCCCTGTCTGCTGTCTAATCTGTGTGGTCCACATTACTATGCACTTAAGGTTTTTGCATCCATGTAATGACTCCCATTTATGGTACTTGTCTAACCAAACTTTATGTGGTTGATAGCTCACGTGGTGCCTCCTACTTATTGTCACCTTGCCTTTACTGCCACTCTATTTTGTATTTGCACTTTGGATGTCCTGTATTTGCTTAACATGTCTGCACGCCACTCCCCCTCCCCCCCAGGTCACATCTGGAAATGAGCCTCAGCTCTGTGTGCCTTTCCCAGGTTACCAGAGTTTAAATAAATAAAACAGAACAATGGGACTATTTTCATGATAGCAATTTTCCATCATCATTTGAGGTCTGTTAGTGGGGCAGTTCTTGAGGGATTCTTGCTTGACAACCAGCAGTGTAACTGTAGTGTTGCCAACCATCTCATAATTGCTGCCCCATAGATGGACCTCAAATGACAATGAATGGTGTGATCATTTAAAGAGCCCAACTGAGGGGGATTACAAGTACATGGTACTACACTGTGCTACACTACAGAGCATTCGTGTACTGGAGCCACTAGTTGTCACAAAAAGTACAAAGTTTGTGGAAAAGCTTTACAAACTAGTATCACTTCTCAATTTTTTGATGTTCATTCTGAGATTTTTAAGTGGAATCACATTTAATGATTTTGAAAATGTTCTTTGCTTTTTTAGAAGAAGAAATACTAAATGCTGTTGTCAGTGAATGGCGACAACATATAAACCAATATTTCCCAGAGATTCCCATGTTGGTGACGTTCAGTGATAACTGGGATTACTTTTTTGGAGTAATAATGTATACTTTAAAAAGAACATTAAATGTAATTCTGCTAGTAAACATGTATCAATATGAAAAAACAAAAGTGAGAACTGAAGTCAGTTTTTAAAGCTTTTCTAGAATACCTGGTTGCTGTTTTGTGACTTCTGCCAGTCTCTGGTCACTATTCAACTGGAAGGTAAAGACCCTATAGGTGCTTTTACATGGGGTGCTCGTTTCGTGATGGCACTTTGTTCCGCTTGGTCTATTGCAGAGCGTATCACCTTTACATGCTGCGATCTGTATCAGAATGAACAATACAGATCAACTGTAATGTTACCCTCTTTGTGCCATTTGCAGGTCATCTGCTCCACAACAGCCAACAGAGCACAGGATTCTCTGTTGTCACGGGAAATAAATGAGCGGAAGGGTGTTAGTACACAGCCAGATAGAATGGAACAAAACTCTGTGAACCCAGGAAATCAGGGAATGATGAATTAGCAAACGTTCATTTCTCTTGCAGAATGGATCACCTGTGCATGCCAGAAAGGTAACACTGCAGTTGATCTGTATCGCTCATTGCAATACAGATCACTGCATGTAAAGACACCTTATGGCACTTGGTCAACATTCCACCAGCCATAAAACAGGTACACATAGCTCACTCCTGAGAATACACCTGACAATGAGTTATCACAGCTCAGTGTGACTTTCCAGATCAAAAATTACAAATAAGTAAAATAAACATTTCATTAACATGTGTACTCTATGGGGAGGGCACAGGGTGATGTCAAGTCCCTCAATGTTTACAATAAGGTTGTACAAAGCCTATTTTAGGTGAACACATGAAAAATGTATTTTTTTATAGTCTGAAGTTCCCACTTTAAAGCATACGTGTAGTAGGACAAGCATTTGTCAATGCCAAATGTTCACCGCTGGTATTGCAGTTGTAATGGGTCTTACTTGTACACATTTTTACTATATCTTTACCCAACACATAGCAGATAAGATGAAGTGTCTCATTTTCATAGAAACATAGACTTTGATGGCAGATAAGGACCGCTTGGCCCACCCAGTCTGCCCATTTCCCTACCTATTGGATAAGCTGCAGATCCTAGTTAATCAACAGCCTACTTCCTCCTACCCCCCCACTAGAATTGCCTTATGTCTGTCCCATGCATTCCTGATTTCCCCCACAGTTTTTGATCCCATGACCTCCTCAGGAAGGCCGTTCCATGTGTCCCACCACCCTCTTCGTACAAAAATACTTCCTCATATTGCCTCTGAGCCATCTCCCCTCTATCTTCAAATTGTGCCCTCTTGTTCTTGCACATCTCTTTTTCTGAAAGATGCTACCGTATTGGATTTTGTTGATTTCCTTGAGGTACTGTACTTGAAAATTTCTATCATGTCTTCCCTCTCCTTCCTTTCCTCGAGGGTATACATATTAAGCTCCTTTAGTCTCTCTTCGTATGGCTTCTGCTTCAGACCCTGCACCATTTTAGTTGCCCTCCTCTGGACTACCTCCGTGCTGTCTATGTCCTTGCAGAAATGGGGTCTCCAGAGTTGCACACAGTACTCCAGATGGGGTCTCACCAACTGTCTGTACAGAGGGATAACAGCTTCCTGTTTTCCACTGGTAATGCCTCTCCCTATACTTCCCAGTATCCTCCCAGCCCTCCTTACTGCCTTCTCACGTTGCTTGCCTGCTTTAGGTCTTCTGATATGACTACCCCCCGGTCCCTTTCCATTTTTGTTGTACCCCACCCCCCCATTGTGTACTCTTCCACTGTTTTTGTTTCCCAGGTGCATTACTTTGCACTTCTATACACTGAATCTAAGCTGCCATACTTTTGATCATTCCTCCAACCTTGCCAAGTCCCTTCTCATCCTTTCCATCCAACCTTGTGTATTAATCATGTTGCAGATCTTTGTGTCATCTGCAAAGAGGCATACTTTTCCTTCCAGTTCCTCTGCAATGTCACCTATAAAGACATTAAAGAGGACCAGTCCCAGTACTGAACCATGCGGCACCCCGCTAGTAACCCCCCTTTCTTCAGAGTGGACTCCATTTACTATTATTGTCTGCATCCTGTTGTTCAGCTAATTTATTACCCAGGCTACCACCCTGGGACCCATTCCCAGGCTGGCTAACCTGTTTATTAATGTTTTGTGTGGGACTGTGTCAGATGCCCTGCTAAAGTCTAGGTAGGCCATGTCCACAGCCCCTCCCTGGTCTACTTTGGTCACCAAGTCAAAGAAACTCTTTATATTCGTCTGACATGACCTGCCCACAGTGAATCCATTCTGCCTTGGGTCCTTGCCCTGCTGGAATCTAGGTACTCAACAGTTCTTTCTATCAGAAGTAATTCCATTATTTTCCCTACACTGAGGTCAAACTAACACATCTGTAATTTCCTGCCTCTGCCTTGCTCCCACTTTTGTGAAGGAGAATCACATCCACCCTTCTCCAGTCCTCAGGTACCACACCATCCTCCCATGATTTATTAAACAGGGTAGTCATTGGTGTCACTACTTCTCCCCTTAGTTCATTTAGAATTCTTGGGTGAAACCCATCATGCCCCATTGCTTTGTCCACCTTCAGTTTTAGGAGTTCTTTCAGGACCCTTTCTTCTGTGAATGGACTGGTATCGACCCCCCTATCTACAGTGCATCTACTGTTTGATTTAGGTACCTCCCCTCCTCTTCTTTTGTGAATACTATACTAAGCAGAAGTATTCATTCAGTATCCCTGCTTTTTCACTGTTACCTTCTGCCCACCTCCCTCCTCTTTGTTAAGCCTCACTATCCCTCCCTTGGTCTTTCTTCACTCCCTAATGTACCTATAAAAGGTTTTATCCTCCTTCTTAACCGAGTTGACTATTCTTTCCTCCATCTGGGCCTTTGCTGTTCTGACTGCCTTCCCCACTTCCTTCTGCTTTAACTGGTATAGTTCTCTGTCCTGCTCCTTCTGTGTTTCTTCATACTTCCTAAATGCTATCTTTTTCTCCCTAACATTCCCTGCCACCTCTTTTGAGAATCATAGTGTTTTTTTCCTTCATTTTGTTTTCTTTATTTGCTTCACACAAAGGCATGCTGCCTCTATGATGGCAGTTCTGATTTTCCCCCATTGTTCCTTCATCCCTCCTTCTTGCCCATTTGCTAGTACCTTTCTAGGGCACTCTCCCATTTTGCCAAAGTCAGCCCTCCTAAAGTTCAATACCCTTGCTTTTGTATGGCTTGACTCTATGACTGTGTTTATTGTGAACCACTCTGTTTGGTGGTCGCTTGTTCCCAGATGGCTACCCACTTCTAAATCTGCGATCCTCTCTCCATCCCTGTTTGAGAGTACCAGGTCTAAGATTGCTCCCTCCCGTGTGGGTTCCAACACTAGCTGTCAGAGGCATGCCCCCTGCTCTTGTATGTGACTTCAGCAAAGGTGCCAATTTGCTAGTGCTTTTCTAGGGCACGCTCCCATTTTGCCAAAGTCAGCCCTCCTAAAGTTCAATACCCTCGCTTTTGTATGGCTTGACTCTATGACTGTGTTTATCATGAACCACACTGTTTGGTGGTCACTTGTTCCCAGACGGCTACCCACTTTGAAATCTATGATCCTCTCTCCATCTCTATTTGAGAGTACCAGGTCTAAGATTGCTCCCTCCCAAGTGGGTTCCAACACTAGCTGTTGGAGGCATCCCTCCTGCTCTTGTATGTGACTGCAGTAAAGGTGCTCCAGTTAACATCTGGCATATTCAGGTCCCCCATCAACAACAGCTCCCTTTTTTTCTGCCATTCTAAGGATGCCTTCTGTCATTTCCTTGTCCATTGTCTCCTTCGAGATAGGGGTCTGTATATAACCCCCATGCGGACTGTGGTGTCATTTCCTGTCTCCAGGGTGATCCACAGTGCCTCCACTCCTTCCTATTTTCCCTTTAGTTCCATTGCTTTAATCCCTTCCCTTATGTAGAGAGCTACTCCTCCTCCTCTTTTACCCTCCCTGTTCCTCCTGTAGATTGTGTACCCTGGTATGTTGACATCCCAGTCATGGTTCTCTGTGTACCATGTTTCTATAACTGCCATAATATCCAGGCGTCCCTCTTCCATCAAGGCCACTAGCTCAGGGAGCTTGTTACCCAGACTATGGGCATTGGTACTCATCGCCCTCCATTTTTAGATGGCCTTGCCCCTTTTAGCCCCATCACTGTCCTTAATGCCTTTGCCTTTTCTCCACTGTCCCCTTGTCCTGCTCCCTATCGACTTCTCTGCCATGGTGTTTAACTCGCTAACTACCCTGTTTTGTGAGGGGTGGCTGCTTGGGATCTCCCTGCTCCTTTTCAGTGTCTCCCCACGTGGCTAGTTTAAATGCTTGCCAATGAATCATTTAAACCTATCACCTCGGATCCTGGTTCCCCTCCCAGACAGATGTAGACCATCGCACCAGTAAAGGCCTGTATCCCTCGAGGTGGACCCCCAGTCCCTAATAAAGTCAAAACCCTGAGCCCACACCAGTTTTTCAGCCATTCATTGAATCCCACATCACCTTCAAGATAGGTCTCCTGACTTATAAGGCCCTACACAGTTTGGGTCCAAGCTATCTGAAAGATCTTCTGCACCCCTATGTCCCATCTTGGTCTCTGAGATCAGCCTTTGGTGCCCTCCTGGAGATCCCCAGAGTGAGACTGAAGAGCTCTGGGGACCGGGCATTTGAGGTTGCTGCCCCAGCTCTTTGGAACTCTTTGCCCAGCCATCTCTGGGAGGCACCGTCTCTGGAAATATTTAAATGTAAACTAAAAAATTCCTATTTAGACAAGCTTTTCCTGTGTCTGAGGTAGATGTTTTAACTGCTTGGATGAAGAGTTGTTTTAATTGTTTAGGCCTTGATTTTAATTGTTATCTTTATACTGAAGCTTTACTGTTTCCTGCTTTATTTTTTGATGCTTGTATTTTAACTGTTTTGTAAGGGTGCCTTAAATAAAATAAAGTCTACTACTACTATTTATGACCCACATAGCCTTCTAATAACCCCTCGTCACCTTAAGAACAAGGGTGAACAAAATGTTCAAATCATGCCCAAAAGGTGAGTTTGTGCCACTAGTGCAAAAATACGTTTTGGCCCAGATTTCAAAAAATGACAGCTGTCATATTCATGAGGTGGTGTGAAAAAATGGCTATGTTGAAAAGTTGGAAACAAAATATTGAAAATTACCACAGCTACGAGCGTGCGTTGAAACATTTCAATGTAGGATGATATTTGTTTTCTCTTATTTTTACCCCAGATTTTCAATACAGCCTTCTTATGACCCCAATTAGCCTTCTTGTGACCCCATTTCATGAAAAATGATGGAGAAAAATGACAAATACTGCCCAAAATGTGACTTTGGACCACAAGTGTGAAAACAGATTTTGGCCAGGATTTGAAAAATGACAGCTGTCGCATTCATGAGGTGCTGCAAAGAAATGGCTACGTTCAAATATTTGGGGTCAAAATATTGAAAATTACCAAAGTTACACGCCTACATTCATAAATTTCAACGTGGTCTCATAAGCTTTTTTTTTTTTTTTTTACCCCAAAGTTTCAACATATCCTTCTTATGACCCCACCTCAAGAACAAGGCTGGAGAAAATGTTAAAATCCTGCCTGAAAGGTGATTTCATGCAGCAAATGCAAAATCACCTTTTGTGACAGATTGCCTAATTTCACTGCCATAGTTCATGAGGTGGGGTCCCAAAAAAGACATGTAGAAAATCTGGGGCAAAAATATTCGAAAATTACCAAGTTATGCTGATAAGTTCAAAACCCCATTGAAACACATGGACCTGCATACCTAATTTCCTCAAGTTGTGGTTTGATGTTGAAGAGTGAAGACATGTCTCCAGTTCAGAGAGGATTATGGCATTGAATCCCTGGTAGGTAAGTTATGGCTTGGGTGGTGGGGGGGGGGTGAGTGCTGAGTGGGATGGTGGGGTAGGTGGACAGTAATGGTGGCAGCAACCGACATCGATAGACGGTGTTCTTTTTTACAGGATGTTTAAAAAAAACCTGAGGGATGGTTTTCTTTATTTCAGGTACCAACACTGGGGATTTGGCACCCTAGTGTCAATGTTATGTTTGGCAGTACTAGAGGTAGGTTCCCCAGTGTCACAAATCCAAATGGCCAGGGTGGGCAGTAGCAACCAGCACAGGGGATTGGGCACTCCTGTGCTGGAACAGACATTGAGGGAGGGCTTTCTTAATTTTTGGTGGTACTAGGTGTGGGCTCTTCAGTGTTGCACAATAAAAATGGGTGGAGTGAGAGTTGTAGCTGCACTGACATTACGTTGGGGGGGGGGCAGACAGTCAAAACGGGCAGTGTGGGGAATAGCAGCCAGCATGGGGGATTGTGCACCCCATGCCAAAATACTAACAACATGGAAAGGGTGGAAGACATTAGGGAGAGTTTTCTTTATGGTTGGTGGCACGGGGGGTGGGCTCTGGCACCAGGGATTATGTGGTGGTGGGGAGGAACCACATCAGGCTGATCATGACAGTTCAGCTGTGCTTTCTGGGCAGCTTATGTAGATCAAAGGAAGAACTACCTAATGATCAGGCTGTCTCTCTCCCTTGAACTACATGAAGTTTCTTCCCAGCAAGCCAGAACACTGTCATGATCAGCCTAGCTGATGATTGGTGACACTGACGAGCCCCTTGCAGACTGCTATGCACTGGACTGACAGTGTCACACCTCTCAAAACCCACTCTCATAGCAAAATGTTTGCTGTGCATGTGTGCACGGCGAACACAAAAACAACTTTTGATTCTAATTGTAAAGATGCTGATTTTCTGTAACTTTGTCCTGTAAGCCAGCAAATTCTTTATACCACATTATCTGTGCTACAAACCTATAATTATGAACGGAAGAAAACATTCTGAGTTACCAAATTCTGTGATACTGTACATTAAATATGTTACTCCCTGCTGATTTACTTACAAACAGTGGACAACTGTCCTCCCTTCTGCATTCTCTGCTTGCCAGGTATCTACTTGAGCCAGCAGGTTCAGGAATGACTTCTTCGAGTCTGGCACATCTCTGTACGCTGACCACCGTAGGTACTGAAAATGGCGAACCATCAAATGCCCTTCCTGCAACTGAAATAAATCAAGTATTCTTTATGTGAGGTATTTAGAAATGTAGGCCTGGTTCTCCCTGTATGATACTGACCATATCCAAAAATACAATTAGTATGACACGCTAGTGAAATGATGGTGCAGTTTTAATCTCCTTAGCCGACGATTTCTGGCTCATTACTTTAGGAGCTAAATGTTTCTGTTACCGCACAGAGGGCACACTTTTCTCTCAGCTGGTGAAATTGACACAGTTATGTCTGGATTCTGAATGTTCCATAAAAAATAATCTACAGTAGACCTGGCTTCTGATTTTTCATTTGGGGGTTTTATAGGCAAAGACTGTGGCCATACTATGGCTATTCATGAGAATATATCTGTAAAGAGGCACAGATTGTAGACATGAAATAAACATGTACACCATCTACAAAGTAGTACTGCAATTTCTTTAAAAACCTTATACTGGTTGGCTTCAAGATGTGCCAGCACAGACAACCCAAATGGGAGCACATAACATTTAGGTCACTGCCATCGAGAAGCAGGACACGGCTGAAGTAGCCGGGGGGGGGGGGGCAGTGTGCCTCTGTCTGTCAGGGTTGGAGATTGTGGCACCACAGCAACCCACAGAGTTTGTTTATCAGCAGGGGATGTGCCGTGTGCATGTGTCAGCCTACGTGCTACATGCCCACATCAGGGTGATGGGAAGCCTGGGGAGAAAGGGGGGACCTGTTCTCCCTTAGAATGAGGGTTGCTAGATCACTCAGTGGCCTGCACCATGCAGAGACACTGCCCACTCACCGGACTATGAGCAGGAAACACATCAGACTGGGCACTCTTGCTCTCAGAGCCAGTGCTACCAAATAAGAAATACATCAGTGCAGAGAACACAATAGACAGTGCACAGAAATGGGATAAGACAGCCAGTTATATATTTATTTGCAGTGGAGTTGACTGCCAAATGAAGTCAGGGGACGAAGCCTCTTTGTTTTGAGGAGAAGCACTGGGGAAGTAGATTGTCAGCTCTGCTACAAAATAAATATCTAACTGGTTACCTTATCCCATTTCTGTACACGGGTTGTGTTCTCTGCATCAGATCCTGAGCTGAGCTGGGAGAGGTATTGTCCTCCCCAGATCCCCCCACCGTGGAAGGGGAGCCATGTGGCAATAGCAGAAGCAGCGTGGTTAATAGCCAGAGTGGTGTGATGACACCCTGAAGGTTGACATGAGTGTTTGGGGGGGGGAAGAAAAACATCTATAGGAAAAACAATAATTTGGGTAGAGGTGGCATCTCACTAACACTGCAGAGGCAGCATTCTTAGGTCCTTGGGGAGGGCTCCTAGCTGCCCCCTGCTTGTGCACCTTCTGTGGTATGACTGAAAGTAGCCTTCATGCTGCTACTGAATGAGTGATTTCCACTGCTCCACAGTGCTGGCATCATGGTGCAGCCCTCATCAATGTGGAAGGCGGGTGGGAAAATGAGTAAGATATAAGATCCCTGTCTGCCTCTGGAGGGAGGCCACCTATGTCTTTCATTTCAACAGGCCCCCTCTACACAAACAGGTAATTATATCATAAAGGTGGCCTGCTGTGCCACATCCAGGCCCCAGGGTGTTTATGCTGTACAGCCTGCCCATACTGAAGTCCTGACTGGAAATCAACCAGCAGAGGACATGAGGAAGAAATATAAAGACAGCAGCTGGCTGGGGGAAGGGAAGAGAGAAAAAATAAGCAAAAAAATAGAAATATGTCACAGTAAACCCACCAACCAATGATCAAAAAAGATGAAATGTGCAAACAGCTTATATCAACTGCACCACATTATATACAGTATATCAACTGCATTATATTATGTACAGCATATCAACAGCAGTATATTACATATAGCATTTATATAACCCCAGGGGAGATAAATGTGGCAAATCAGAAAGTGATATATTTGTATATAACCTCAAGATATTGTGACATCTTAAAGGATAGGTAGGTCACAACTGATGTCTTGAAGGGTAGTTACTGTATACCAAAATGGAATACTGAAGCAATCAGAGAGCAGCTTTCACAATGCTGATGACATAACAGTATCTCTGTGTAGCACTGCAGCTGAAGCCAGCAGTTGAAACCAATAAAAAAACATTAAATCTTCACATGTAAACAGCATATTTTAAAGTAATAACTATTAAACTGATATCGTATAACTCCAATATGCTAGTGCTTGATTCAAAATACGCAGTTTATCAATATTAGTGAAGGGGCGGAACTTACATAACTCGCTCGTGGCTCTGCCACTGGTGAGTTATGGTCCTGCCCCCTCAAAAGTAATGATAAACTGCATATTTTGAGTCAGGCCATTGCATACTCCCTATATATAAACTGCACTATAATAGTTTTAGCATATATCAACTGCATTATATTATATATAGCATATCAAAAAAATTTTAGTTTTACAGACTATTTAGGTTTTGAGTTTCAGAGCGTTCACAACAATATATACTCAAGTATAATTGAACACAAGGGTGTCACTGGCAACTATGTCTAGCACTTGTAGTGTATACATAGGCATATGTGATAGGTGGCTATGAGATACTGCTTTTTTCCTTTATGAGGGGTCTGTGAACTTGTGAGTTCATGAGTGTCTAATCCATGAGTGAGGGTACAAGAGGTCAATGACCAGATAAAAATAATATCTCATGGCCATCCATCACATGTGCGGTTTATACAATTCATATTAGTGCTTTCAAAAACCATTTTAAAAAGACTGCTTTGTTGGTGTCTGCTTATATTAACCAGAGCTGCCACATGGTAATTGAAGCCTGTCCTCATGCCAGCTTGCACTGCTGCACAGCACCAGGCAAACATAATGATGTACCCCACTGTAGTGATAACAGCTGTGATGTACCCTACTTGCTAGATAAAAAAAAAAAGATTTCACTAGTTAGGATTCTATGTCACAGAGAGCAATTTTATTCTAATGAAAAGGCACTAATGGGCATTGCATAAATACAGATACAGTCTGCACAATAGGAGTGCAATACTTATAAAAGGAACTTCTATTGTCACAACTGCAAGGAATTTCAATTCCCAGAGCTGATGCAGAGCAACTACATTAGAATGTGCAAGACTTAACATTAATGTATTTTTGTTGCCTTTAACCTCCATAACACTAAGTTTAAATCCCGAAAGAAACAAGGGTAATAGTCTTCAAAGGAATGTATTTCTATGGGACAACAACCCACAGTGAAACAACATTCAATACTGTATAGTATACCGCTGGAGGAGAGGAGGGACAGGGGGAACATGACTGAAACCTTTAAGTACATGAAAGGAATAAACAAGACAGGTACAGAGGGCTGTTCAAAGTAAGGGGGGCACCAGGGCCATGATATGAGACTGGAGGAGGAAGGTTCAGGAGGGAGATGAGGAGACACTTTTTTACAGAGAGGGTGGTGACTGGGTGGAATGCGTTACCTGCAGAAGTGGTATCCAGTAGAACAGTAGACTGCTTCAAAAGGGGATGGGACAGGACAAGGGGGAGGGTCAATGGAGGGGAAGGGTGGAAGGGAGAGGCAGCTGCAGAATAAGAGGTGCTAGCTGCACATTCGAGCAGACTTGATAAACCTCTTGGCCTTTATCTGCTGGCAAATTTTGTATGTTCGTATACAGTGGCAGGATTCAGCAGAGAAGCACCAAGGGTGACCACTCTGTGTCAGGAATGAAACGTTCTGGTGCAGCAGTGTGTGCAGTCCACACTACACCCATTTACATCACACCTAGCCTCCGTGAGTCCCTAGCACAATCAACCATGCATCTCTGGGCAATTCAGTGGTAGGACAGCAGTTAATGAATGGGAGACTTAAGTCTAAGGATGGCCATTGGGTGTCCACAGTAGGACAGCAGAGGTAGAACTGGTTTGCTGTGATGTGCTTAGAATATGAAGAGGTGGGTGCCCAGTGGGCATGCACTGAATACAACCTGCTGGCCAACAAAGAAGCAGCACTGAAATCCACTGTGTTGCCAGCTGCTAATAACAGACATCCTCCTCCCATGCTGAACAGGGTGGAAGGGAGGATCAGCGGTTAAGGGGACAATAACACTTTATTTGAAGGGATGAGAGGAGATCCATCCCCTAATCTAAAACTCCTATCCACTAAGCTATTCAATACCCAGAAAAAGAAGGAGCCTTGACATACTATATATTTCTGGGGTTTAAGATGGTGGTTGGTGAGTGGGACAGCCTGTTCTGGATTTATGGTGATGGAAGTTGGCCATAGGCAAATCCTGCTCGCCTTTGATTCACCCCTTCCCCAACTTAGGTTTGGCTTTGATACTACGGTCAAAACATTCTGAGTCCTTGGTATCAGTTCTAGTAGTCTACAAGTAGGGGTATGTGACAATCCTCCATCACCCTCTTCCACCCCAGTCACTTTCCACTCTTGACCCCATCACATATCCCCCAAACTATTTGTTTTTAATAAAAAATATAATCTGTCATCCTATGGGTTGATACAGTGTCAGGAGTCAGCATTCTTTTTATACAACACACAGTCTGGAGGAAGGAGAGAGGGGGTACAGGGTGAGAATATGTCTTGTATTGCAAGAAAATGTAACTATTTCCTGAACAACTTACTTGGAATTTATTTACAAGGATAGTCCAACTGATATGAAGAATCTAATTTTCTTAGGAGCCCTGCTTCTACCTAATTTTATGGCTGCGGCAACTGGAACATGGGTGTTGAAGTGACTTACAAAGCTGCCCAGTGAGTCAGTGGCTATCCTAGAATATATAAACCAGTTTGCATTTTTTTATCATCACTTGACCACAGTACCTTGGTTCCTAAACACCCCGTTCACCTTTCCTCCTCTGCTCTGACAATCAGAGCTACAGTACTACAGCTACACACTTCTTTTCACCAAAAGGGTTGGTGGCAAGCAGTTACTTTTGCAGCAAATGGAAATGCCATTTCATGTGCAGCTACAGAAGGGAGTGAAAGAGCACCATGCAGTCGATGGGTGTCAAGTGCTTCATCTCCACAATATGCATAGATATTTTCTCGATTGCAGCACACCAAAAAAAAAAAATCAGTTGGAATCAGAAAAACTCTGTTACTCAAAATTCTATCAAATTATGAATTTCAGCCCCTTCCATTTTTATTATGGAAAACATGTTCATTAAAACAAGATTTTGTTCCTTTAGATTTAATCTGTTCATGCTGCTTACTCCTGTAGTATAAGATATTATTTCACTATTGTTGAATTATCTTATCTTAAAACAGGAAGGAAGCCAGAAGACACTTCTTCACTGAAAGGGTGGTGGCAGGATCATCCTGCCAAACTGTGCAGTAAATCATAGTACAGTTGGGGTAGAATAGATCTGAGGGGAAGGTTAGGGTGAGAGGGGATGAGCTCTGGAGTAACATGTGGCATACATGCATGAGCTCGGCATCGAGCAGACTTGGTAGACCTTCGGGCCCTTTTTTGCTGACCTTTCGTATGTTTGTGTCTTATTCTGTGTTGTAATAGATGGCACAATAAGTGGTACTATATCTAATACTCCTTTCCCCTAACCCTCGTTAATTCCCCCACCCCCAGCAGGTCACAACTGGAAACAAGCACTGGATCAATGTGCCTTACTGGTCAAAGCTTAAACAGAAAAAAAAAAAGTTATGACTTCATGGCAGGAAAAGCAATGATAGACAGACGAAGACTAAGGAAAAAAGAGCTAGTTTTCTGTAAAGAATGGTTTTGCAATGTAATGCTACAGTATTTGAGTCCTGCTGATGCCAACTGTCAGTGTGTTTTTTTTTTTAGGATCTGTAATATCCTTTTAATCCCAAACTGGACTCGATGTGGGATCACAGGCTCACTTGTGAACCCTGGTGTCTCAGCTGGAGATCTAATGTCCTAACACCATGCCAAAAGGCCCCCTGCCGTCCCAATGTACAGTAACTGCATAAGTTGTTTGCAGGTCCATAAATACATGTAGAAGCCTTTAAATACAACAGAAGGATAGCAGCCGTTATATAGTGTTTTTATATGCACTCCTTACCCTCGTTATGTTTTGGACCCGGAACAGGCGGGTAATTACATCCTCATCAGCTGACCTGGAAACAAACTCCACTTGCATAGGTCCAAATTGCTGCAGTCCTGGTTCCGGCCAATACTGTAAACAGGGCTGGAGAAACATGATACAGTAAGTAGACATGCAAACAATTACAAATCAATTTACATAGCCAGTAGCATTCAACCACCAATTCTTGTGAGATTTACATCCAATCAGTAGTTTAAAAATTCACCAACTGAGACATGTTGGTGATACAGCATGCTGCTGTGACGTTAATACTAGACTTCCAGTACCGCATATATTATTAGAATGCTGCAAACTGATAAAAGAGAGAGAGAGAGAGAGAGAGAGAAATGGATATGTCTAATTATTACAAAATTAAAAGGGCAACCTTTACTGGAAAAAATAATCGAATTGCTAACCACAGAGTCAGAAGTGATTTTATTTGCACTAGGATCTTTCAGGAAAAGGGCTTTGCAAGTCCTAAATAAAAACCAAGAACTTAGAGGGTCATATTTATTGTGTAATAGATGTATCACTAATTGTGTAAAAGATGAGTTTTATATAGTCTGGATATTCTCCTGTATAGAATCAGTCCTCAGACTGGTCTTGGGCCCTGTTCCTCCACCAATGTCTCAGCATGAATGTTATAAATGCTACTGTGATAAACACCTAGGAAGGGGGGCTATGGGTTTTAGGATGTACTTTGTATAATGTTTTTAAAAATCTTTGTTAAGTTATTTGCATATTAGTCTATGTATGTAACATTTTTTATGCATACCTTGATTCACAAATAAACTTGAACTGCGACATGTTATACCAATTCCCCCATATCGACCTCTAAAACTGGCCCATCTAAAGCACAGTTACCAAGATAAATTCTCGTCCTTTCTTTCTTTGCATGAACTGATGTTTTGTGTTCAAAAGGCCACCTCAACTGCCAATTTAGCAGAACAGCTTGCAGTCTCAGTGCTAATTCCGCCTATATTAACCTCACCTCAAAACTGTCATGGGCTGCCCTCTGTCTCTCCACTGAGCTCCAATCCCAGAGAAGTGCATGCCACTTACAAACAAGGCTTATACAGCAGCTCTGGGCTGGCGAATGCAATTTGTGTACATGCTGGTTCATTTTGTAGATTGGACCCTTAATCTGCTACCTTATGATCAGAACATATTTCTTGTGAGAGCAGAAAAAGCGTGTGTGTGTGTGTGTGTGTGTGTGTGTGGTGGGGGGAGTCCTGTAAGGTCAAGGAGATCTATGGTTGCCTCTTGTCATGTAATATTGTGAAAATTCTAGTTTAACTGTACCCTGATCAAACCAAAGAATACAGGCAATACGTCCACATTTCTAGAGTAATAGGTTAATTAATTCAGAGAAGCAATACGCAGAAAACGTATTTATTTTTTATTTATTAAAATGTATAGGCTCAAGGAGGCCTTTCAAATGTCAAAATCTTGTTTACAAAAGGTTCAGGGCAGAGGCAGCAATGAAAACAATAAAAACAATAGTGTTCCGGTCCACAAAACAGTTACATCTCTAACAATAAATCTAGTAACATTTACATTTAACAGCTGTAATTTAAACTTAACCACATCCATTTTAGTAATAGCTTTAAAGCAGCATTGCAAAGTTATGGTGAACATTTTGACCCATACTTCTTTACTCCATTTTAGATTACACCATGCCTCCTGTCTTTGTATGCTTCAGCACTTTTTTTTTTACATCTGCAATAATTAAATGAGCGCCCTTTTCATATGGCTTTCAGCAGTATTCTCAGCTGTTTTAGTATAGCTATCAATTTTTTATAATGAATAATGTATGGGGTGGCATGCATTAAGTAAGCAATAATACATGACAGGGTGTGGGGTATGGTCTGATAACCACATGCCTAGGGGTGTAGTGAAACACAAGGCCGCAGGCAGAGTACCTTACTGCCCTAGAAGTGTGTTTATCAGAGCATAACCCACACCACAAACTGTGCTATTGCACTTGTAAAATCGGTATTTGTTGAGACAAATAGTAGGACCAGTTTCCTGACAGCCTTATCAGCAGCACACTACCATCTGTGGTAGTGCAGTTCATAAAAGTCCCACCAGTCTCCCTCTGCTTGTGGGTCGAGAAAGTGTTTATAACCTCCATGATACCTGGGGCTGAGGATGGCATGGGAGAGGCTCGGGAAGGACAGTGGGAGGATTTCCAGACTGGAAACAACTTTTCTTAAAGTGTTGTGAGTGTCAATACTTACTTTTGCTTCTTCCGATTTTGCTCAGTAAACTAAGAAAATGGCGGCAAAATTGGGTTTGTGGTTGCATCAGAGGGATCTGCACAGGACTCTGGGCACAAGTACAGGCACCTATTATTTTGTATGGTATAGGCTAAAAAATAAGCATAGTGGGCAAGGGCTGCCAGCCAATCAGATTAAGGGACTCTCTTTACCCATTTTATAAAATAATTTAATACACACCCAAGGTGTGTGATGCTGCATAAACCCAAGAGTTAAGCTTGAAGGGGTTTATGAAAACATCATACATGAAGGGTGTGTATTAAATTTTAATTTTGAACTCAACCCCATACAATATTTTTTGTAATTTCTGGCCATCAGGTTTTTCCTACCCCCTAGCTGGAGGCAGGCATGGGAGTTCTGTCTCCACTATGTAGGAGTCTGCCTTGTAAGTTCACTCCTTACTTCTTTTATAGAAGACTGCAGGAGCAGGCAGTAAGTACAGGGATGGAGTTAAAAGGGGCAAGACCACCAACAAATGGAGGGTGATGAGTACCAATGCCCATAGTCTAGGTAACAAGCTTCCTGAACTAGTGGCCTTGATGGAGGATGGACACCTGGATATTGTGGCAGTCACAAAAACATGGTACACAGAGAACCATGACTGGGATGTCAACATACCAGGGTACACAGTCTATAGGAGGGACAGGGAGGGTAAAAGAGGAGAAGGAGGTGGAGTGGCTCTCTATGTAAAGGGAAGGGATCAAGGCAACAGAACTAAAGGGTAAAGAGTGAGGAGTAGAGGCACTGTGGGTCACCCTGGAGACAGGCAATGGCACCATAATCCGCACGGGGGTTGTATACAGACCCCCATCTCAGGGGGAGGAAATGGACAGGGAAATGATAGGAGGCATACTTATAATGGCAGAAAAAGGGGAAATATTGCTGATGGGGGACCTAAATATGCCAGATGTTAACTGGAGAACATTTGCTGCAGCCACATCCAAGAGCAAGGTCATTCTTGATGTGCTACAGGGGGCATGCCTCAGACAGCTAGTGTTGGAACCCACTCAGGAGGGTGCAATCTTAGACCTGGTACTTTCAAATGCTGACAACGAGAGGATCTCAGATTTACAAGTGGGTAGCCATCTAGGAACAAGCGACCACCAAACAGTATGGTTCACAATAAATACAGCCATGTAGTCAAGCCATACAAAAGTCAGGGTACTGGACTTTAGGAGGGCTGATTTTGGCAAAATGGAAGAGCACCTAAGGAATGCACTAGCAAACAGGCAGGAAGTAGGGGTGGAGGAACAATGGGGAAAATCAGAAATGCCATCCAAGAAGCAACAAGCCATTGTATGAAGCAAATAAAACAAAATGAAGGAAATAAACACTATCATTCTCAAAAGAGGTGGCGGGGAAGGTTAGGGAGAAAAAATTAGCATATCAGTTAAAGCAGAAGGAAGCAGGAAAGGCAGTCAGAACAGCAAAGGTCCTAACCGAGGAAAGGAGAGCCAACTCAGTTAAGAAGGGGGATAAAACCTTTTATAGGTACATTAATGAGTGAAGAAAGACCAAGTGAGGGATTGTGAGGCCTAATAAAGGGGAGGGTGGGTCGGTGGAGGGGGACAGTGAAAAGGCAGAGATACTGAATGAATACTTTTGTTCAGGATTCACAAAAGATGAGGGGGGGTACCTAAACCAAACATAGAAGCACTCTGGATAGGGGGTCGATACCAGTCCATTCATGGAAGAAAGGGTGCTAGAAGAATTCCTGAAACTCAAGGTGGACAAGGTAATGGGGCCTGATGATATTCACCCCAGAATTCTAAAAGAACTAAGGGTAGAACTAGTGACACCACTGACTACTCTTTTTAACAAATCATGGGAGGATGGTGTGGTACCTGAGGAATGGAGGAGGGCAGATGTGATTCCCCTTCACAAAAGTGGGAGCAAGGCAGAGGCAGGTAACTACCGGCCTGTTAGTTTGACCTCAGCAGTGGGGAAAATGATGGAATCATTTCTAAAAGAAAGAACTGTTGAGTACCTAGAGGTCAGCGGGGCACAGGACCCAAGGCAGCATGGATTCACAGCGAGAAGGTCATGTCAGTCAAATGTAATAGATTTCATTGACTGGGTGACCAAAGTAGTAGACCAGGGAGGGGCTGAGGACATGGCCTACCTAGACTTTAGCAAGGCTTTTGACACAGTCCCACACAAAAGATTATTAAACAAGCTGGCCAGCCTGGGAGTGGGTCTCCAGGTGGCGGCCTGGGTAAAAAAATTGGCTGGACAACAAGATGCAGAGGGTGATAGTAAATGGAGCCCACTTTAAAGAATGGGGGTTTACTAGTGGGGTACTGCAGAGTTCAGTACTGGGGCCAGTCCTCTTCAATCTCTTTATAAGTGACATTGCAGAGGGACTGGAAGGAAAACTATGCCTTTTTGAAGACGACACAAAGACCTGCAACAGGGTTGATATACAAGAATTGGTGGAAAGAATGAGAAAGGACTTGGCAAGGTTGGAGGAATGATCAGTATGACAGCTTAGATTCAATGCAAAGAAGTGTAAAGTAATGCACATGGGAAACAAAAACCCAGGGGAAGAGTACACAATGGGGGGGATACTAATGACAACGAAAGTGGAAAGGGACCTGGGGGTAGTTATATCAGATGACCTAAAGGAAGGCAAGCAATGTGAAAAGGCAATAAGGAGGGCTGGGGATAACTGGGATGCATAGGGAGAGGCATCACCAGTAGAAAACAGGAAGTTGTCATCCCTCTGTACAGGCAGTTGGTGAGACCCCATCTGGCCCTTCTCTGCAGGGACATAGACAGGATGGAGGCAGTCCAGAGGAGGGCAACTAAAATAGTGCAGGGTCTGCGCCAGAACTCATATGAAGAGAGACTAAAGGAGCTTAATATATATATATACCCTCAAGGGAAGGAGGGAGAGAGGTGACATGATAGAAACTTTCAATTACCTCAAGGGAATCAACAACGTCCAAGAGGGTAGCATGTTTCAGAAAAGGAGATGTGTAAGAACAAGGTGGCACAGTTTGAAGATAGACGGGGGATGGCATGGGGCAACATGAGGAAGTATTTTTTTATGGAGAGGGTGGTGGACGCATGGAACTGCCTTCCTGAGAAAGTTGTGGGGTCAAAAACAGTGGGAGAATTCAAGAATGCATGGGACAGACATAAGGCAATTATAGTGGGGTGTAGGAGAAAGTAGGCTGTTAGTTAACTAGGATCTGCAGCTTATCCAATAGGTAGGGAAATGGGCAGATGAGGTGGGCCAAGCAGTTCTTATCTGCCATTCAAGTCTATGTTTCTTTCAAAATAAAACAATTAGTCTGCTAAACCCCCAAACTGATCTGCATTTTCTTGTACTGTGTGCTGACCTTAGTGATGAAGATCTGAACATGACCACTTTCGGTTTGCGGTGGAAATGACATTTCCCTGACCACTTTTAGTTTCTTGGCTAGCAGGCATAGATTTTTTCTTGGCAGGTTAGTCCATGTTTTACAAGTACTATATTATTCACTGAGATCTCCTTAGCGGTGTGAGGGAAAAAAATCCCAGTCCGCCATGTGAGAGAACGCTGTACTCAGAGCGAGTCTTGAGCACAGCCATTTCCTGGGTTTCAGAGTGTGCTAGTTGTAATAACCAGCCAGTTAGTATGGCAAATAATAACTAGTCATCATCACTGAAAAATTAATGGGCAGTTATTATATTTGTTTAAAAAAATGTGCACTCATTGATAGATTGGTTTTTACATAGGGTTTGTTTAAAGGGAACACTCAGGGGTAGGCTCTATGGAAATTATAATAGCTTCTCCCTATCATTTGTTCTTTATAATACACCTTCTCTTGTACTCTATCCTTGGTCATACCTGTGAATAGGCGTACTTACTTGGTTAACAAAAATAAAACAGGGTCAGAGAGCAGTGTTGGCTACATGCTAATACATTTTAGTTACAAGAAAAGTGATTTTAAACAAGGGGTGTTCAAAACAGCAGAAAATACTTATTAATACCTGGTCTGAGTCATACTAAAAGAATCACTCCTCCTATTATTTCAAATGTAAAGAAATGTAAGAAACGTAGGCCATAATGGCACAAAAGACCAATGGTCTATCCAGTCTGCCCCAAGGTGCCTATTTAGCCCTGGGACCTACTGTCAATCAATCAATATCTTTATTTATCCAGGCGGGCACCATTGAGCAAGCTCATTTACAAGGTGGACCTGCGGTCCTACAGTAATAATACAGAAAGACAAGTTACAATAGTACAAACAGTAAAAATAGCTGCTATTATAGTAAAAATGCACATTTACAGGTAATATACATTGAACATAGAACTACAAGGAGTCATGGATAATGAACTTGTGCTGGATCCAAGCCCAAAACTGTGAATTTTGAAGTGGGAAATGTTAGGAGAGGGTAGGCATACCAGATAGAAGATATCAAGCGCATAATGTAGGGAGAGGTGGGGAATAGGGGCACAAGCGAAGAGGACCCAATTGTTAGGGCAGAGTGAGGGAGGGAGGGCGGAGGACTGTACAAAAGGCGACAAAGCGATTTTTGCCCCAAAATGCGGCGACATATGGAGTAGAAAAGCAGACATTGTGCTAAGTGCAAGAGAAGGAATATAATAACAGGGGCACAACTAGGAGGGTCCTGGAGGTTGGGGCAGAGGGAGGTGTTGGATGGACGAGGGACCGAATATTTTTTTGGACGAAAGATGATAATTATCCCCAAGTGTGGTAGCATGTGCTAGAATCAGGCTGCAGCTGTTCAGAGCGTCAAAGAATAAGATATGGGAGTTCGACAATAAATCCTGTGGATCTGTTGGTGGGCATGCTAGAGAGCAGAGGCACACATTTCAGCTGAGAGGCACTAGTTTGGCAGGTATGATTTGAGGGAGGAGGGAGGTTAGTTAGTGTCAAGTAAAGCAGTTGCAAATTTCCGTAATGCCATCACGGTAAAGCCTTTTGAACAAAAGGGTACTTACTGGGGATTTCAGCTAAAGTATTTTTTGCGTTTTATTCCATATTGATGGGAGTACGTATCCAAAGGCAGCTCTCCCGACTCGTGTGAGTGCCCTGGGTATATTTAGCAGGAGTTGTGAGCAGCTTCTAAGGGAATAATTCCTGGGCACAATCAGAGACAGACAGTTGATGATGTATTGAGGGAGTTTGCCACTGAGGGCTCTAAGTGTCCAGAGTGCTGCATTAAAGTTGCGCCTATAGTGAAGAGAGATCCAGCCCGTGACGGCATATAGTGCGCAATGATGGGTAGAGAAGGGGAGGTCAGTGATGAAATGTATAGCTCTGTGGTACAGCATATCCAATTTTCCAAGATAGGAAGCCACACAGCTACCATATATGAAGTCTGCATAGTCAATTAAGGACAGGAACGTGGCTTGGACTAGTCCTTTCTTTGCGTCTGCTGTAAGAAGTCTTCTTATCCTGTAAAAAAGGTCAAGTCTTTGCCTTGATTTTTTCAGCAAGTCTTCCAGGTAGTCAGTGAAGGAGAGTTTACAGTCGATCCAGACCCCAAGATATCTGAATTTCGGAACGATTAAGAACTCTCCCAGCATCGTGGGTTATTGGGGAGGGTCAGTAGCGCTTGTGTAGTTTATGGGGAAAATAACATGGCTTTAGTTTTCTTAGCGTTTAATAGTAGTTTTTATTGATTAGTTGGAGTTGCAGGAGATTGAAATCTTTTATAGGTCAGTACAACTTCTTTTGGTGTGGGGCGACTCAAGTACAGCACTGTGTCATCCGCAAATAAGTGAATACTTGCATCCTTGATTCCCTCATCAATGTTGTTGATATACACTGCGAAGAGGAGGGGACCTAATATGGATCCCTGAGGGACACCTCTTTGTAAGAGTTTTAGGGCAGATAGTTTGCCATCTGCTTTCACCTGCTGGTATCCGTCTGTCAGATATTCAGAGAACCAGTTTAGAGAAGTAGCATCCAATCCTAGTGTTTTTAGCGAGTTGAGAATCAGATCGTGGTCAACTGTGTCAAATGCTTTGTTGAGGTCAAGAAACACAGCACGTACTGACTTTTTATGCTCCAACTCCAGTTGCCAGTTGTTGGTTACTTTAGCTAATGCCAAGACTGTACTGTGGTTCGCTCTGAATCCGGACTGAAGGGAGTTTAGTCATTTTTCTCTGTCGATGAAGGATCTAAGTTGGCCATTTACTATTTTTTCCAGTAGCTTCGAGAGTGTGGGTAGGAGAGAAATTGGCCTATAGTTATTAAGGCTGCAAGGGTCTCCAGATTTAAATAGCGGGATAACGTGTGCGATCTTCCATATTTGAGGGAGGGTACCTTGTGTTAGGGACAGGTTGAATAAATGAGTGATAGGCACTGCCAATACATGGCATGCTATCTTTAGGAAGTATGGTTCAAGTGCATCTGCGCTGGCACTTTTCTTAGTATCCAGGTGGAGAATCAAGTCTTCCACTTCCGTGAGTGAAACCAATGAGAATGAGAAATGTTGACTAACGGAGCCAACATTTGGTGGGGTCGTGCTAAGTTGGGTGCGCAGGCTACATGCAGGTGAGTTATCAAAGGCTAAGCCTGCTGTGGCGAAGTGCGTGTTGAACGCCTGCAGTATCTCTTTTTGTCATTGATTACTGTATTGTCAGAGGTAATTTCTGTAGAGAGCTTATTTTGTGACGTGGCTTCCACCAGTTCTTTGATTGTGGCCCAGAATTTGGAGGGACAATTGGCTGCAGTATCTAGTTCTGCTTGGTAATAGCAGGATTTAGCTTCCCTAATCAGTTTGGTGCAGCGATTTCTGGCTGTTCTAAAGAGGTGCCAGTCTTCCTCTTTTGGAGATTTGCGGACAGTTTTCCAGAGTTTATCCCTGGACAGTAGTGCAGCCTTGAGATCTTGAGTGAACCAATGGCATTTCCTAGCCTTTATGCGTATTTTTGACAGAGGCACATGTAGATTCATGGCGTAGGTAATGATTTCATGTAGTACAGAATATGCAGTTTCCACTGTTTTGGCAAGGTAAAAACTCTGCCACAACGGGGAGTTTTTTAGGTCAAGAGGTATGCCTTTGGGTCAAATGACCTAGTTGACCTTTTGGTGGAGAATTTGGCCGCAGTTGGCACTTTCTTGGCTGCCCAAACTCCACCTATTAGGCAATGGTCACTAATATCCATATCAAAGGTTTCAACGTGGGAGAAGGAATGGGGTTTATTCACAAGCAGGACATCCAGAAGGGTACTTTTGGCTGTATTCTTTTTGTTGATACGGGTGAGCTCTTCATTGAGTAGGGTGAAACCAAGGGAGTCGCAGAAAGATTTAAGTGGGTGACCGGCTTCTGATAGCCAATCATAGTTTAGATCCCCAAGGATAATTGTTTCCAGGGGACTAGTGTCCAAGATAGTTGTAAGATAGGACAAGAGCTGAGTACCAGCAGATGGTGGTCTACAGCATCCTATGACTCGGAGTGTTAACGATGGGGATAGGTAAATTTTTATGTCCAGGCACTCAAATCCCGCTACCAGTGAGTTAGAATTAAGTGTTGATGCCACAAATCTATCTTTGATGTAGATGGCGACCCCACCTCCTCTGGATTGCCTATCGCATCTAAAGATCTGGTAGTTAGGTATATTAATCATGCTATTTGGCATAGAGGGCTGAAGCCAGGATTCTGAGATAACAAGCACATCTGGCATTGTATGGGTGGTCCAAGCCTGGATATGGGTGAATTTTTTCAGTAGGCCGTACATGTTAATGTGCATAAAACTAATACCTTTAAGAGACAATGACTTAGAAGGGGAGGTAAGTTTATTTACGGGCCCGGATTAAGCTCGACATTGCCAGAGCAGAGCAAGAGGAGGAGTAGCAATTTTTCAGGGATTCAAGTGAAAGGCAATGAGCTCGAGGCTTTTTACGGCTTGGCATGGAGGAGAAACTGGGGTGCCACGCTTTGTTTTTTAACTTATGCAAGCCTAAGGACACTGAGGCTAATACTCTGACTGTGTAACGCCAGTGGGAGTAACTTGACTTAATTAGGGATAAGGAAGGAGGCGTAGACAAACCTGCAATAGTTGCTCTTCAAGGAAGATAGTCCACCTGGATCAGTTGGCAAGGAGCCCTGGCATAACGTGATGTGTAGAGTCAGATTGGGCGAGCAGTCTTCAGGATGAGGATGTGGTGTACCCCCAGTCTCAAATTCTTTGGATAATAAGCCAGTAAGGGGTATGATACACAGTGCAGTCAGGAGGAGGAATTGCCATGAGGCTGCCATAATTGCAGTTGTTGGGTAAATGAGGGAATTTTGATAACAAGGGTAGCTTGTCGGCTGCTGGTTGCAGGATTCCCCTGGCGGAACCCTGGCAGTAACAAATTGTTTTAGTAAGAAAGAGAAGGCAGAGATTCATCAGGGATGGGAGTGGGTGGTGCTAACGGGTCCATATAATAGCACACAGGAGGGGGGATGAGCGGGTGGGCGAAAAATTGCGGGGTTGCCGTACCTCTCAAGCGGTGGAATCTGATGAGGAGGTCTCGGGCGGCAGCTTTGGAAGCGCTGACCACCCGGTGTCCATGGTCCACGAGAAGGGCGTCTGAGCTGGGATCCCTAGCGGGTTCTTGGCTAGAGAAAGGAGAGAGGAGCTCGAATTAATAGTGGGGCAACACAAAGGCTAGCAGTCTGAGTGAAAACAGCTCAGTTAGCAACTGAAAAGCCTGCAATTTCCTTGGCGCCTTGTAGTCTGTAGAGATCTACAAAGTCACGAAGGGGCAGTAACACTTGGTTGCTGGGAACATTTTTAGACAATAAACACAGTTTTTTGGCAAATCAGTCACAGTTCAGTAATTTGTAGTACAATTTTCAAGTAAAACAGTGCCTTAGCAAGACAGGATACGTTAGTCAGCAAGACAGGATATGCTAGTCAGCAATAAGCAAACCTAAAGTACCAAAATGGTATGCCTCAGCAAGACAGAATGAGATAAAGCTGCTAGAAGGCTTAGTTGCAAAAGGGATGGGAGGAATTGCAGTTGTTGACAGTAAGTAACAATAAATTCAAACATCAGATAGGAGTGGGCAGAAACTGTGTGCATTTAAAGGAGGCCTGGGAGCGGGGGGAGGGCGGGGGGTGGCACGAAACGGGAAGTTTTCAGAGTTAGCACTGAATCAGTGCACATACAGTTGGAGAGAAACTGCAGCAGCGGGGGAATGGTAAGTTACTTTGCACAGGCCGAGCAGAACAGGCTAAATTAATATATATAAATTAGAAGCCGAGTATAGGGATGCAGGCTTACATTAAGCCACACGTCTCGGGTGCTCCTGTCTCAGGTGAGTGAGACCAGCCAATCAGGGAGCTCTACACAGGCGTGGAACCAATAGCGCTACCCTGAGAAGGCACTGAAATTGAAAACAGCAAACTGCAAGTAATGGTCCGGTTCAGGGTTCACACAGCCCAGAGAAATTGTGACAATTTTTTAAGCGTCGTACCTTATCTATCTCTTTGGGGGGGTAAGTGTATCAGGCTCCTTGCACCGTAGAGGTGCTATGGCTGGACCGGGACTGCTGCCCGAGGGGGCAAGTGGCACCTTATCTATCTCTTTGGGAGGTAGGTGGATCAGGTTCCTTGCACCATAGAGGTGCTATGGCTTGATCGTGACCGCTGCCCGAGGGGGCAAGTGGCACCTTATCTATCTCTTTGGGGGGGTAGGTAGATCAGGCTCCTTGCACCATAGAGGTGCTAAGGCTGGATCGTGACTACTGCCCGAGGGAGCAAGTGGCACCTTATCTATCTCTTTGGGGGGTAGGTAGGTGGATCAGGCTCTTTGCACGTAGTGGTGCTATGGCTGGATCGTGACTGCTGCCTAAAGGGGCAAGTGGCACCTTATCTATCTTTTTGGGGGGTCGGTGGATCAGGCTCCTTGCACTGTAGAGGTGCTATGGCTGGATCATGACTGCTGCCATAGCACCTCCACACAAATTCAAAATGGAGATTAAGGGTATTACATCCAATAGGAGATAAGGGATAATCTGAAATAGCATAAAAATGCAGAGATCAAAATCTGCACTGCGAACATGTACTGCTGCTTTAAAATGAGTCTGCAAAGCATCCTAGTCTTTAGCTAGGTTGTACCCAAACACCTCTCCAATAACTGTTTTACACTTTGGAACTTTCAAGGAAAGAACATCCTGAGAATGCAAGTGATAATGACTGTTAACAGGAGTTATTAAATCCATTAAATATGCAGGCACCTGATAATGAACACATTTCCAAACAATCGATAGGCAGTGTAGTCTTCATTCAGGTGACAAAATGTAACATTTCTTAACTGTGATATTTTTCTGGTTTACAGTTAAGAGGTTATGAGCACAGTTTGTCATATAGTTTGCCTAGTCTCAGCAGTGCCATTCTTCATGTATACTGAAGAGCTACATCTCCATATTCTACTGCAGGTAGTAACTGCTGCTTCATTATTTTTGTCGTGGCCTACTGACTTACACATGCAACAACCCTCACTGCCACTAGGGTGAGAGGGTTTATCGACTGTAGAATGCCAGACCACAGAGCCTACTGACTGCCATAGCTTCTGACAGCCACTGAGTAGAGGTCAGAATACCAACAGGGTGAAGGCATGAGAAGTGTCAAGATAACCAAGTGATAGGGGGATACAGGTGTGCATTCCGGGCATCTTTGCCGCAGGTTGCTTGCCAGGTCACATGAGGAGGCAAAGCCCCTCATTTCCAGCAGATGTCTGTGGTTCCAGGGTGTAAGAACAACAGAACACATTGTCTAGTTGTCTGGTAGGCTTTAGAGACAGACACTAGGACAGTAGTGATGACTCGGGGATTTGGAGTCTGAAGGCCATTTAGTGCAGACCATCATTAATTCTGGTGGGAGTGTAAGGGCGACACCAGGAGGGTGTGAGTATCCTAAAGGGCTACTCCTGAAGGACGTTACTGGCAGCCAAGTGGTACACAGAAGATCTTACCAAAAAGGGTGTTCGCCTTATGGGGGGCACTTTCAGTCCTGTTCCCAAGAGATGCTTTCAGCTGTACTAAAGATGGTGAGATATCTGGTGACAAAGAATGAGCTGCTGATACAGGTAGAAGATGGGCCTATTATTTGTATGGGGAATCCCAAGCTGGGATGGACATCAGAGAACCTGACTCTGACAGAGGGCTTACAGAGATTGCCAGCTGCTGCCAGAGGGCAGGCTAAGGTTATATATATTATGCCTGTGCTGCTTGAACTGCACTGGCTGCCAGTTCAGTGGTGGATCACCTTCAAGGTTGGCTTACTGACCTACAAAGCCCTACACAGACAGGCAGAAGTTACCTGCAAGACCTCCTGCATCCTTACTGTCCCCTCCGACCACTCCACTCGACCGACGAGAGATTGCTGGAGATTCCAAGGGTACGATTAAAAACTTCTGGATCATGGGGATTCTCATTTATAGCCCCAACCCTGTGGAATTCTCTGCCTCGTTGTATATGAGAGTGCCTGACAGTGGAGAGCTTTAAAACTGCTTTAAAAATGTATTTATTCGGACTCGCCTTTGGAGAAGTTCTTTAATTTATGTTGGATTACTGCAGTTGTATTTTATATATATTGATGGAGGTCTGATTTTAGAATGTTATGGTTTTAATTGATGTTTTATGGATGTACAGTGCTTTGATACTCTGTGAAGAGTACTTAATAAAGAAAGGTATTATTATTATGATTATTACTATTATTAAGGTACTCGCTGCAGTTCTGGTGCCCAGCACACCATTTGGTGACAGGAAGGAACTGGTTGATGAGAGGCACCCAGAGCTGGGGTGGTCATCAGCCAGGAGTGCTTGAGGGAATGTCCCTACAGCAGGGCCACCTCCTGCACACCAGCTGGATTGATGCTGCAGTGCCATGAATTATGTGAGAAATGAGTGAACCAAGAGCATAAAGCAAGGTGGGAGACTTGGTAAATTCAGAAGGCAGAGTAGGACAGACTCTGTCCTGAGTTGCAACATCACAGACTGGTGAATTCCTAGGGAATAAAAGTAGTTATGGGTCTTCAATAAAAGGAGGAACAGGTGCAAACTTAATTAATGGACCCTAAGGTTTTGACATACTGTATGTCCAGGGTCAAGATTAAACCTGTCTGACAGTGCTGACCAGAAGAGCAAGTTGGGGTCATGTTCCCATGCGTATAACTGAAAATATGATAGTAAATGTTTTGCAGTTAATCAGTTTGAATTGGTAAAAAAAGAAACAGTAACAGAGAAAACCAACGCATACATGACAGAATGAGCATAGTATTCTATTGCTATATCATAAGATTACGCAAACTGGTACATAAGTTAATCAGAATGACAGTTGATACAGAATATCAAATAGTTCAAACTGTAGAATAGGAAACAGAAGTACAATAATGTCATCACCCTTGGCTAAAACATTGAGGGCAATGGGGGGGGGTGGAACGGGACAGACAATGAATAGCATTCAAGGAGAGTGGAGGAAATCCTTACTTTCATGTACTGGAAAATGAGGGTCCAAGGAACACATCAGAGAATTGAAATAGAGGATTCCAGCATGAATAGTAAGATCCCAAGGTACCCTTGGCCAGGTGGGACATCCTCATGAGTACTGCCAGCAAGGATATTGCAGATACCCACTCTTGTGCAGTGGGGAACTCTGTGGATCTCCATCTCTGGAGCAAGAGTCTTTTGGCCTCCACCCCTACTGCTATCAGCCACTTCAGTTTGGGGTCAGACAGGATATCCAAAGGAGGTATACCCAATAATAATAACTGGGTAGCATGAGTATTGATTCCAAACCACCCGAATACAGTTGCACCAAACACTATCCTAAAAGGTTTATAAGTTGGGGCAGGCCCATAAGATATGATGGAGGAAGCCAGCTAAGGATCTGCATCTCCAGTACTTATCGGATAGTATGAACCCCAGAGCATGTCACTTAATGGGTGTTCTGCACCATAGTGCAGGACTTTTTTTTTTATGAGATGGCTGCGATTGTCCAGGCAAGCTTTCCTAACCAGAAACCAACAGATGTCCCAGGAATGGTCTCTGTTTCCTCTGATCTGACTCCATTTTCTGATGCCTCCCCTCCAAACCATAGAAGCACTCTGGATAGTGGGGGTCGATACCAGTCTATTCACAGAAGAAAGGGTCCTGAAAGAACTCCTAAAACTCAAGGTGGACAAAGCAATGGGGCCTGATGGGATTCACACCAGAATTCTAAAAGAACTAAGAGACCACCTAGTGACACCACTGACTACCCTTTTTAACAAATCATGGGAGGATGGAGTGGTACCTGAGGACTGGAGGAGAGTGGATGTGATTCCTCTTTACAACAAAATCTGGTCAGATCCACCACGGCTGCATAATGAAGTTAGTGAAGTTGTGTGGAACTGTTAAAGAGGTATGGAGAAACAACACAATGACTTGTAAGTAGTAAGATTTGTTTTAGTTTCTGTTCTAAGGAAGGCATACACATAATTAGAAAAATATATGGTGGTGTACATTTTAATGGATTGAATAGGAAGCAGTATAGGTTTACAAAAGAACCCCAGAGCAAATACCACTGAGGTATGTGTTATCCCGGATGATATTGGCCAGACAGCCAAATGTTAAAGAAAACACAATTGCACATACTCCAATAATGCACATCATCAAGGGAAACATATGCAAATCCCCATGATGGTACAGAAGGTGGCAGTACATGAAAAAGTAATGGCTGCCATATGTTCAGCCTTGGAATTATTTACAGTTTTTTTTTTTGTTTTTTTTTTAAGAGAAACAGGGTTTTTGCCTATGAGGTGATGTAAGTTATATTTAAGCAATGTGTTGATGCCAGGAAGTCAGGTATAATGATGGACTGTTAACAGAGAAAATGTGATAGTAACTTTCAGAGGGGGGCGCTTTTGATAAGGGTCAGGTAGTTATGCTTGTGAGAATGGGAATATTAGGAAAGTATGAGGTCTACAAAGAAGTGGAGTACAAATATGCACAGTTTCATAAGTATGTGCTCTGAGTACAGGCAAATGTGATATGCAGGTTTGTTTTAGAAATAGGTAAAAATAGCGATACATGCAATTGGTAGATAGATAATTACATAGACATATAGATAGAGAGAGACACAGACAGACAGGCAGGCAGAATAGGAATGGCAGTGAAGTATTAAAGTGATGCCAACTCTACCTCCACCATTCAGAGAATGGACAGGCATTGGGGTGTGCCTTTGGGTCGTTGCCCATAACGCTCATGCCATTTCACCTCATCCTACCCTGCACACACAGACAAGTGTTCAGGTGTGCCTTGGGGTGTTCAAGCTTTACACTCACCCCCATTCCATAAGGAAATACGCTGAAATGGGTACAGTACTGTATAAGAAAATGGAGTGAACGTTGGGGCTGAAGAGCCAGAGGCACACCTTGATACCTGTCACTGGCTGCAGGGTGGGGATGGGAGTGGAATGGCGTGAGCATTATTGTTGACAATCCCAAGTCACACTCCTAATGCCTATCAGTCCCTACATGGCAGGGTGTTATGGTCAGAAACCCTAATGCCCTGGGCATTGTTATGTGACTTCTTAACCTAGCAACAACATTTAATGCATTACATTATAAGGACAAGTAAATGTTTTTAATACATTTACAGACAGTTACATAAACTTAATTTTCTTCATAGAATAATTTAAATTTAGTAACAGTGGTAGTACAAAGCAATTACCCAGACAACTTGAAAACTATAACTACTTTTGTAGGAACTCCAGGGTGTGCATGTCAAGCATGTTTGATTTCGTCAATCTGGATAGTTTCCCTACCCCTCGGCCTAGCCGGAGATATTGAGTCCAATCCTGGTCCTTCTATGGCCACTACTTCTATCTTATCTCCCGCCTTAAATTCCTTGCCCCAATCATCAGGTTTCACATTCGCTCACCTAAATGTGAGGAGCCTTACTGCTAACCTCCCGGAGCTCAAGGCGTGGGTACGCACCTATAACCCTGATATCCTTGCATTATCTGAAACTTGGCTGAAACCTACCACTGCGGACTCCCTCTGCTCCATTCAGGGCTACAACTTGCTTTGGGTGGATCGCTGTGGCAATAAAAGAGGTGGAGGTGTGGCTCTGTATTTCAAGGACCACCTCAATGTGTCTCTCATACAGAATCCCTCCCTGACTAATTGTGAGGTTCTTCATTTCCTTCTATTACTTGGGGGTGTCAAAAAACCTCATATATTCTGCATTTATGTACCTCCTAGAAACTCCAGGCAAGAATTCATTGAATTTCTATCATCGGTGTCTGGTAAAAATTATATAATCTGCCTAGGTCACTTTAACCTTGATTGGAATGGGCCTAGTTCCTCTCTCTTATCTTCCATAATAAGCAAGGCCAATCTCACCCAACTCATCCAGGCTGCCAGGTTTGTGGTAATACACAGGATAGCACAGAAATGGGATATAATAACCTAGGGAGGATATTTATTTTGATTATGTTGGCCATGGCCAACAGAGTGAGGGGAAGAACCTGCCACCGTGACAGATCATGCTTAATTTTAAGCAGTAGGGTGTCTAGGTTCTGTTTACGCCATCATCTCTGGCTCTGTGTGATGTATATGTCTAAGTACTTAATTGAGGTTGGGTTCCAGGAGCCCCTTCCCCATTGTAACACCTGATCCTTTCTGGTGTGACAGCTGAGGCCCGTTATACAAGTTTTAGACAAATTCAGTTTGTACCCTGACAATCGGCCAAAGGTTTGTATCAGCTGGAAAGCCTCCCTTACCGATTGCTGTGGGTTTGATAAGTGAAGGAGGACATCGTCCGCATAGGTATATACTGTGTGCTTCTTCCCCCCACTTCTATGCTGATAATATTCTGATTTGTCAATATGCTTCTAGTCAGGGGTTCCAGGTACAAGGTGAATAGGAAAGGGGATAGCGGACAGCCCTGCCTGGTTTCTGTTTCCAGTTTGAAGGGGGTAGATAAGGTGCCATTATACCATACTTTACCCGTAGGGTGGGAGTAGAATTTAACACATGTTATGAAGAAGTCAGGGAACCCGAAGCTAGCCAGGGTCTCATATAGGAAGGGCCAGGAGACCCTGTCAAAAAACCTTCTCTGCATCTAGGGAGAGGACAGCTGGTTCTTGAGAGTCCCTTGATGCAGAAATGAGGTAGGCCAACTTTCTGAGATGGTCTGTTACCACTCTGCCCTGCGTGAAGCCAACCTGTTGTGGGCCTATTAAAAGCTGCCACACTTTGTTGACTCTGGCAGCCAAGATTTTTGCAAGTATTTTAGTATCCACATTTAGGAGGGTATATTGGTCTATAACTTCCCACTCGGGTGGGGTCTTTGTCTGGTTTAGGTTTAAAGTAATTAAGGCTTCCTGTCAGTCAGATGGGAAGGATTTGACTTGTTTCACTTCTTGAAAGAGATTAGTAAGGGGTTTATATGAAGGCTTTATAAAAGGGAAGAAGCCATCAGGCCCTGGCGCTTTATCTAGTGTGAGGGATGTTAAGGTCTCTCGTATTTCATGTACTGCTATGTCAGCATCAAGCATTTTTGTTTGGTCCAAGGTAATCTAGGGAAGATTGGCTGCTTTCAAGAATTGCTGGATCTCAGACTGAGGGGCCTGTATGTCTGCTGTATAAAGCTCTGACAGAAAATTCTGGAAAGCATTAGTAATGTCTCTTGAGTTAGTAATTATTTTCCCAGCCCTCTCCCTTACTGTTTTTATTAATCTCTTTGATTCTTCTTGTTTCAGTCTGAGTGCCAGCAATCTCCCTGCTCTCTCCCCTTTGTCTACATAGTGTGACTTAGACTTGAATATGGCAAATTCTGCCTTTTCCCTCAGTATCTCATTATATTTAGCTCTTGCTGTGTTTAGCTGTATGCAGTGTCTACTTGTCTTTGACCCTGACATCATCTTCTCAATGTTCTGAATAGTCTGGAGTAGTTGGTTCCCCTCACTTTCCTTCTTTTTCTTTCTCTTTCTGGTGGAAGCCAATCTGATTAATTCTCCCCTGACCGTACACTTGAAGGCCCCCACAGGTTCTTCTGGTTGGTGTCTGAGGGGGTATTTATTTTGAAGTATTGTAAAATACAGGTCTTAATTTTTTCTCTAGTTTTGGGGTCCTTAAGTAAACAGTTATTTGGCCGACACAACTGGTCTCTATGTCCTCAGTAGGTAGAAAGGAGAGCATGACCAGTGCATGATCCGTCACCCCCTTGACCCCCATCTCACAGGTAGTGGTTACTCTGAGAACCTTAGGACTCAACAGGAAATAGTCCAACCTGGAGTAAGAGTCATGTATCACAGACCAAAATGTATATTCCCAGTCCATAGGGTGTAACAGCCTCCATACATACGTGAGGTCCAAGGAGTCCTGAAGTTCTTTTAGAGCCCTTTGTGCAGGTGAAAGGCCAGAGGCTCTGGTTCTAGATCTTACTTGTATGTTACCTAGGACCTGATTCCAGTTCCATCCTAGGAGTACAGGGTTCCCCTGATTTGTCAATGGTTCTGTGAGAAGAGTAGTGTAGAACTGAGGATCCTCTGCGTTTGGGCCACATACCAGTGCCATGACTATGTCTGTGGTACCCAGGCATCCCTTCACTATACTATATCTATGTGGGCTGACCAGTGGCTTTAGCTAACGACTACAAATGCTGGCATATATTACAACCAACCTACGCACTTACCCCATACTGCACTTCTGCTTTGTCTCCCTATCATACGTATTCCCTTAGTCAGTGACTGTCACCCACGTATAGTGTACCATAATCCAGACTTAAACCCTACTCCTTGTTCTCCCTTAGCAGCAAAACCTTCCCTATATGGTTTCCCCTCTGATGTTACCTCCCCTTCATACAAGGCAATTCAAAACCCTGTAAGCAATGTGTAACTCTAATTCAATTCAATGTAAGTAATGCATGTATGTATGTATGTAAGCAATGTATGTAATGACACTCTCAATTCATGACTCCAATATGTAACTCAATGCTATGTATCATGTACTGACCTACTCTCCTCTGTACTCTCCCCCCTCCAATGCACTGTGAGACAAGCATCTTGTTGCTCAGTGTGCCTTTCCTGGTGAAACATTTCAATAAATAAATAAATAAAATATCTGCCGTTGGGATCTTCATTCAGTTTGTTCAGTTAATTGGAAAGTGATATTCTTGTGTATGAGGATAGCTACCCCAGCTCTCTTATTAATATTACCCGCTGCGAACACTTGCACTACACATTCCTTCCTCCACAACATGGCATTCTGTGTGAGGGTATGTCTCCTGCATGAAGACAATCTGTCCACCTATGGTTTTTCTCCAGTAAACCAAAACTAGAAGCTGTTTCAGTATACCTGAGAAACACTGAAAAACAAGGTAGCTATTATGAAGTGCACAATGACAAATTTACTAAAATATGATTAATTTACTGCCTTATTTGGACTGATAAAGTTTTATTTAAATCCAGTTGATTAAATACTGAATGTTGCATTTTTAGTGCTAATTAATGTGATAAGAATAAAATACTGATATAAAGACAATTCTACTTAAATAGAGCTTCTAGTTTTGGTTTACTGGAGAAAAAAACAAGGTAGCCATTATAAAGTGCATAGTTGAAAAGTCTGTTTACAAGTGATGAAGCTACTGTTTGATTTAAATTTGTTAGGAATGGCTGAAGCTAAGTCTGATTTTGAATATCTTAAAATTTAGGCACTGAGAACACAACATGTTAATGAATCTATGCAGAAAAGAATGCTAGAGCACAGTGATGCATCGGTGAGGGATTTTTTTAGATTATGAATCTTTGAGAATGATATTGAAAGCTAAAAGAGAGGCATTAACAAGACAAACTTTCATTTCATTAGGTAAACAATTTTATTGCCCAAACTAATGAATCTTTGAGGGGCTGGAAGAATAAATGGTGAGATATTTAGAGCTGTTAATACATTAAATTAATGTTTAATATATGATTTCAGTCAAAAGACATGCCTATTGTAATATATATGTTTTATTCAAATAGATACAGTGCTATTCACTGATGAAAGACACCAGTCCAAAACATATGAATTTGTGACATTATATGCAAGTACTTCATATTCAAGAAAAAAGAAATAAGTATATTAGCAATAAAAAATTGTATATACTTTATAAAATATAAGGGTGAGTGGGCTCATTGTCTACCAATTTGTCTCTGATTATGCCTTAATTGGTAGTGAACTACTCCCTGAACCTTTTTCTTTTATCAAGGTTGGCTATACTGGACTTTCTTTTAACCTAAGAAAACACCACCATTATGTGTGAATCTCTTCATTTCCCAGTCATGACAATTTTACTATTTTAACTTGTGTCAATAATTTCTTAATTTTAGCCTCTGTGCTATTAATGCCCAACACCTATAAAGCAATGACATATCAACTGGGGAGAAATAGCATGGTCCAAGCAACAAAGAGACCTGGGGGTGATCATCTTTGATGACCTCAAGGTACACAGGCAGTGTGATAAGGTGACAGGAAAGGCAAACCGGATGCTGGGATACATATTCAGGGGAATCATCAGCAGGAAAAGGGAGGTAATAATTCCACTATACAGGACATTAGTGAGGCTGCACCTTGAATACTTTGTCCGGTTCTGGAGGCCTCATCTATGTAAGACCATAGATAAGGTGAAGGCAGTTCAGAGGAGGACAACCAAAATGGTGCAGGGACTACATCGCAAGCCCTACGAGGAAAGGCTAAGGGAAATAAATATATACTCCCTTGAGGAAAGGAGGGGGCGATATGATTGAGACATTTAAGTACCTCACAGGGAAGAATAAAGTACAAGAGAATACTATATTCCAAAGAAAACATGCTCAAGGATGAGGAGGCACAAGATAAAACTGGAGGGAGGGATGTTCAAAGGGAATGGGAGGCAGTTCTTCTTCACAGAGAGGGTGGTGGACAAATGAAGCAGCCAGCCAGTGGAAGCGGTGGAGGCAGAAATGATTACAGGTTTTAAACATGCTTGGGATAGGCATAGAGGATTGCTGGTAGTCAGGGGGGCAGGGGGAGTACAAACTAGTGCCAGCAGTGCATGACAGAGCGTAATTGTTAGTGTTAATAGGGCAGACTAGGTGGGCTAAAGGCCCTTATCTGCCAACAATTTCTATGGTTCTAAGCAAACATTCAGCATTTACAAATGCTCCTTTGTACTTGTGATGGTCAGAGCACTCCACAGTTCCCAGTGCGCCTCTTTCTCTCTCTCTCTCTCTTAGTCCTTTGCCACTGAGACTGCCGAGACCAGTGTTGCTGCCTACAAGGTCCTCTCTTTAGCAAGAGCATGGATCCCGGTGCTCTGATGACCTTTTCCCACAACATTCTATCCTTTAGACTCCCTGTAGTGAGGGTTTCTGCTCTAGATCAGACACCCTCTACTCTCTCAGAGACTTTTACTGTGCACCCCTTTATCAAGGTACCCATCCCTCAAAGATGCAGTCACAAACAACCAGTAACTCCAGTCTTTAGAAAAGTAAGTAATTTCTTACTAATCATTGGTTGCCCAAATACAGCAGTAATATTGAGGTATTTACACGATTTAGACATAACCAAACAACAGTATACATACAGGATTACAGTACAAAAGAAAACTTGCACTCTAGTGCAGGTAAATGCTTGTATCTTTACTACAAGTTACAAGATCTTCTGAAGTCACTATCCACTAGCCTTGTTACCTTATGCCCTCTCTCTTTTTTTCTCTACAGACACACAGTCTGGCTGTTTCCTTTGAAACCAACTTATACAGAAACCTAAGCAAAAAGAGAGCAAGCAAAGCTAAACTGGAGCATTTATGCCTTCTCTTTTCTTGGCGCCTCAGTTGAGTGAGGCTGTGACATCCCTTTCCTATACCCAAATCCATCCAACTGGCTGAAAAACTTCAGACGTGGAATATGTGTGATGCCTACCTTGCAGTATTATTTGTTACCCTGGGTCTCTGGAGCCAGAGTCCTCTCAAAGTCTGTTTAGCATCTGAGAGACTTGTCTGGTGCTCAGTCAAGACAGAGCGTCTCCAAGCCTTTGTTCCCTAATGACACCATCCCCCATTCAGGAGGCCTGCACAATGATGGTTTAGGCACTTGTTAGGATTCTGCCGGGGCTGCTAAAATCTGCAATAGGCCAGTTTTTTGTCACAGTTGACTAATGCATCCTGGCCCCCATCTTCTATAGAAAATAAACTAGCAACTAATAAAATAATTCAGACTACCAGCAAAAAAGTTGGTTGGTCATCACAGTACTAAAAAGCATCACGTTTGCTTTTGTCTCTATTAGCACTAACTTTGAATACAAGAACCATCTCTGTAGGTTATTAAAACCAAGGTGGAGCACCCAATCTCGTTCTTCCACAGTTTCTGCACTACAATAAAGGATGGTATTATCTGCATATACAGTAAGAGCACAGCACTATATTTACTTATAGCTGGAAGATGGTTTATAAACCATGAAAACATCAAGAGGCCCAGGACAAAGTCCTGTAGGACCCAACAGCTGATAAATAAGAGGGACAGAGAGGTTGAGTCTTGCATAACAATACATTGTTTCTTGCTGTCTGTGAAATAATTTTTAACCCTTATTGCTTCCCAGTTAAAGCAATGTTTCAACCATGATAGAAAAAAAGTTGGTAAAATAAAGATAGTCAGACTGGAGAGCGGATTTCTTAACAGAATGCAACAAGAAAATGATACCGTTTATGTAAAAGAAAACAAAAGATACAAGGAGACTGAACTAGAGTGCGTTTCTATAGTTAAGTACTGTATCAGCCAGGGTAACAGAGTGGGTCACCAACTACTTTCACATGCACCTTTGACAGTCTGGAGTGTGCTGACTATGAATCTCTAAATTTAAACTTCTAAGATGATAAAAACAAGGGATTTTATTTGTCACCAAATCAGCTCCTGAGTCTAAACTATTCTGACAGAGCCTGTTCAATGTATTGTAACTGCCAGAAATAAATTGATCAGTCCTACAAACAGATCATCATTGCCAATGCAGTTATTCCTCTGTTGGGTTATCACCCTGTGGGTCACAAAAGAGAACACAATCTCTACACACACTATGTTGAGGAAGACTTTGGCATGTCATAGCAATAATTAGGCAGCCTGCAGTTTTCCTTGCAGTTTAAGTTTTCCACAACTATGCTTCCCCCTCCTATATACTGTGGTGCTATGAGAAGTCCAAATGTACAGCAGGCTGTTTTTCACTGCTTCCATCACCAGCAGCTTCAATCAGTAAAACATGACACTGCATACCTAATCAGTCTGTCAGTGGATTACATGACCAGGGTAAACACCAGGACAGTCTCTTTGCAATGCAATGGGTGGCAACAATATTCTGTTAGGAATTCAACCCTCCAGCCCAACTGCCTTTATTTCAGCTCCCTTTTCTGAAAAGAAATTTATCTTATCAACATTGGGGAGCTTGGGGGCTTTTTCAGCACGGTGCATGGGGCAGCATATTGAATTGCTCATAATATAGAGCTGTACAGTTCTTTTGACACTCAGTTCAAATTATGAGTCAAATGAGATAATGCATTTAGACAGAGACAGTGTGCAAACAGCAGATATGGAAAACATATTACGTTTTCTTACTGCTTTTAACAGAACATTTACCATTGCAGACAATTTTCAATCACACTGTATAAATGCATAGCAAACTTATTTTCTAAATAATAGGTTATTATAACAAGCTATACATCTAACTAATTTGTGGGAACTCCTTACATTGACTCATAATGTGCATTTTAAATCTCCTTCAGGGCCTAGACTAAACTATCCTTTAAGTCATTTCCCAAAGGTGGAAAGAACAAAAGTAAACATAAATATTAAGCCCAACTAGATTTATTTACATTTCATTTTATTTTTAAGTATACCAAAAGTCAGATTTAGGTTTTGCATTTTATTGCTTCTTAGTTTGCGTTATGATTTATAAGACAGATAGTGCATTTTGGGAATTTGCAGGGGTCAGAATTAAATTTTGCAGCCAGGGCTAGTGACTGGGAAAACGTACCTTGCCAGATGTTAACTGGAGCATCTTTGCTGCAGGCACATCCAAGAGCAGGGTAATTCTTGATGCCCTACAATGGGCATGTCTCAGACGGCTAGTACTGGAACCCACTCAGAAGGGAGCAATCTTAGACCTGGTACTCTCAAATGGGGATGGAGAAAGAATCTCAGATTTAGAAGTGGGTAGCCATCTGGGAACAAGCAACCACCAAACAGTGTGGTACACGATAAACATAGCCATGCAATCAAGCCATACAAAAGCAAGAGTATTGGACTTTAGGAGAGCTGACTTTGGGAAAATGAGAGAGTGCCTCAGAAAAGCACTAGCAAACAGGCAAGAAGGAGGGGTGGAGGAACAATGGGGAGTAATCAAAACAGCCATCACAGAGGCAACAAGCCTTTGTGTAAAGCAAATCGACAAAACACAACGAAGGAAAAAACACTATGATTCTCAAAAGAGGTGGCAGGGAAGGTTAAGGAGAAAAGGATAGCAATTAGGAAATATAAGGAAACACAGAAGAAGCAGGACAGAGAACTTTATCAGTTAAAGCAGAAAGAGGCAGGGAAGGCAGTCAGAATAGCAAAGGCCCAAACCGAGGAAAGGATAGCCAACTCTGTTAAGAAGGGGGATAAGACCTTTTATAGGTACATTAGTGAGCAAGAAAAGACCAAAGGAGGGATACTGAGGCTTAGTAAATGGGAGGGAACGTGGGCAGAGGGTGACAGTGAAAAAGCAGGGATACTGAATGAATATTTCTGCTCAGTATTCACAAAGGAAGAGGAGGGGGAAGTATCTAAACCAAACAAGAGAAACACTCTGAAGACGGGATCGATACCAGTCCATTTAAGAAGAAAGGGTTCTGAAAGAACTAATAAAATTGAAGGTGGGTAAGCAATGGGGCCTGATGGGATTCACCCAAGAATTCTAAAGAACTAAGGTAGAACTAGTGACACCTGACTACTCTCTTTAACAAATCATGGGAGGATGGGGTGGTACCTGAGGACTGGAGGAGGGCGGATGTGATTCCTCTTCACAAAAGTGGTAGCAGGACAGAAGCAGGAAACTACAGACCAGTTAGTTTGACCTCAGTGGTAGGGAAAATGATGGAATCACTTCTGAAGGAAAGAATTGTTGAGTACCTAGAGGCCAGTGGGGCACAGGACCCAAAGCAGCATGGATTCACGATGAGAAGGTCTTGTCAGACGAATCTAATAGATTTCTTTGACTGGGTGACTAAAGTAGTAGACCAGGGAGGGGCTATGGACATGGCTTACCTAGATTTTAGCACGGCATGTGACACAGTCCCACACAAAAGATTAATACACAAGTTAGCCAGCCTCAGAGTAGGTCCCAAAGTGGTAGCCTGGATAAAAAATTGGCTAGACCACAGGATGCAAAGGGTAGTAGTAAACAGAGTCCACAGTGAAGAAAGGAGGGTTACTAGAAGGGTACCACAGGGTTTAGTACTGGGACTGGTCCTTTTTAATGTCCTTATAAGTGACATTGCAGAGGAACTAGAAGGAAAAGTATGTCTCTTTGCAGATGACACAAAGATCTGCAACAGGGTTGATACATAAGATGGAGTGGAAAGGATGAGAAGGGACTTGGCAAGGTTGGAGGAATGGTCAAATGTATGGCAGCTCAGATTCAATGCAAAGAAGTGCAAGGTAATGCACCTGGGAAACAAAAACCCAGGGGAAGAATATACAATGGGGGGTGAGATACTGACAACAGTAAAAATGGAAAGGGACCTGGGGGTAATTATATCAAATGACCTAAAGGTGGGCAAGCAATGTGAGAAGGCAGTAAGGAAGGCTGGTGGGATACTAGGATGCACTGGGAGAGGCAACAATAGTAGAAAACAGGAAGCTGTTAACCCTCTGTACAGACAGTTTGTGAGACCCCATCTGGAGTACTGTGTGTAGATCTGGAGACCCCATCTCTGCAAAAACATAGACAGAGTGGAGGCTGTCCAGAGGAGGGCAATCAAAATGGTGCAGGGACTGCACCAGAAGACATACAAAGAAAGACTAAAGGAGTTTAATATGTATACCCTTGAGGAAAGAAGGAAGAGAGGGGACATGATAGAAAGTTTCAAGTACCTCAAGGGAATCAACATAGTCCAAGAGGGTAGCATCTTTCAGAAAAAGAGATGTGCAAGAACGAGGGGGCACAATTTTAAGATAGAGGGGGATGGCTCAGAGGTGATGTGAGGAAGTATTTTTTCACAGAGAGGGTTGTGGATACATGGAACAGCCTCCCTGAGGAGGTCGCGGAGTCAAAAACAGTGGTGGAATTCAAGAATACATGGGACAGACATAAGTCAGTCCTAGTGGGGGTCGAAGGAAGTAAGTTGTTGGTTAACTAGGATTTGCAGCTAATCTGTTAGGTAGGAAAATGCGCAGAGTAGATGGGCCAAGTGGTCCTTATCTGCCATCAAATTCTATGTTTCTAGTGGCCAACTGTTGTACATATTGAAATGTTACCTTCTGTGGTACCAAACAGAATGGCTAGTTAATGGAAAATTCTACTAACCTAATAGAAAATCTATCATCATTTTCGTGGTAGGCCAGTGCTAATTTTGATCCTTGTATTTGGTATCTGGCAGCCCAATTATGGGCCTAATTCTCAGTCACAATTATATATCCCAGGGAACATGGTAAAAGCGCGCTCCACTGCGCCAACACAAATACTGAAAAGAAAGGGTCCGAGACAGGGGGTGGAGACTCCCCTGCACAACTGCCAATATTTAAATGAAGGTGCCCAGGTGTTACAATGCACAAACGTGGCACAGTAAAAGTGCTGCATACTGTCAAAGATATGAATGCCCATACCTTAGTGCCATGCATGTACATGTGTGTTGTTGTATGCATTGTTACTATGGTCCCATACTCCATAATCTTATCTTTGGGCAACTTGTGGCTTGAAGACAATATGTGGCCATCTGTTCTGTGACATTTTTCCTGGTAGTTCAGAGGGCTCACAACCTGCAAAAAACATCCTTGAAGTCCCTGGAAGTATAGTGGTCCCCCACTCCTGACTTCCTGCTGTGCACAACAGTCCCTTGACAAACTGGTACTACCACAACTCTGTCCTCCAATAGGAATGTGCACCTGGCACAACACTCTGACTACCCCCTATTGCCAGTTTTTCCTGGAAGTATTTGAGGGTCATCGCAAAAGTGCTGTGATGGGTGTGCCTGAAGTAGCTGACAAAATGAATGGCATTGCATGCCATGTACATGCCAACTCTGGTCTCTTCTGTGCGCCAGCACTCTTTGATGTGCCCTGACACAGAAGTGCACACCAGCACTCTTTGATGTGCCCTGACACAGAAGTGCTCCTCAACCCCCTCTGGCCATAACTCAATGGGGGGAGGGTCAACACTAGGGACTAGCATTAAATTGTTTTACCATAATTTACTTCCATTCCCTTGTTGCTGAAAACTGGGCATATCATCTTCTTAAACTCAAAGGGCACAGTGTGCTCATTGGTGGTGTAGAAGGCTTGCACTCATGGGATATCTAGTTTTAGCTAATGCTGACCGGCCATTTATTTTAACAAACTCCACAGAGTGGTAATGAAGTAACTAACATTGACAGATGATGCTATACTGGCTAACACCTACAGGTGATGCAGCTCAAGTTAAAGCTCAGAGGTGATATAATTTGAGATATTTCTCATAGTTGGTACAGTACTGGCTAATGGTTAAGACTGCATTGCTAGAGAATACTGTAGAACCCTAGCATAGAGACTTTTAAAGATACAGTAGTTTTTGATACACAGAATAATGAATGGGGAGTGGTGTGTAACATAGAGGATTGTGTATGATCGCTCATACGCAACAAGGGTATTTTTCACCAGAGAGGTTTCCATGGTAACTGGAGACACTTCTTGTTACCATGGAAACCTCGAGAGTCGAAAAATACCCTTGCTGTGTATGAGCGATCATACAGTCTTTTATAGTGTATGGTCGTTCATAAAAACACTGCCCTTATTTTTTTTGAGTTTCTTGTGTGGTTTTCGGTTCCTTCCAGCCTGTTTCACTGCCGCGGGTGTTCTTTATGCTTCGCCGGTCTCCCGATCATGCATGCGCACTCAGCTTCCACACATGCACACACACTTTCTAGGTGTTATGCTGCACTAGCTACATAGTTAGTGCAGCACAACAGCTATGTTGACATAGCTAGTGAAGCAAAACAACGCTGTTGGAAGCATGGATTTCCATGCTCAACAGCATTCTACCATACACTATAAGGTTTATTTACACACCGAGGTATATACACACCACTTATAAAATGGGAAAAGAATCTTGAGCAATCTGATTGGTTGTTAGCTACACATTAGTAGTGTCTTATGCATGGCTAAAAACTAGTCCTGCCAACTTGGATGCATTACATGGTCAAAATCCTTAAGCCAGCAAGAATTTTCATTATGAAAGAGCCACCACTTGTTCCCCACAGGAGACCATGACAGTGTGTTGTTTCAGTTCCACATAGTCAAAAAAAAAATCTCCACATGTAAAAGTGTTTTTTTAACTACAAATCATTAATTTTTATTACATTACCAGGTATTCTGTAATACTGTAACTTCACTGTTGCCTGGCTGCTCATAGCTCAAGGGTCACATCCCCCCACCACCACTGCCACAGGCTTGGCTGCTAAGATCTGAGCCCCCAGCAGTCAAAGAGTTCAGGCTGCTGTGCCACCAACTGAACAAATGCTGCAGATCGGTAGCTCATTGGCAGAGTTTTTTTTATTTTATTTTCAAAGTTGCCGCTTACTAGACCTGCACTCGTGCATTTCCTCTTGGCATTCCACTCACTACACATGCTTTAATTCAAAAATAAAATGGTGTTGGCTCTTATGGTGTTCATGCTGAAACTCACCCCAAACCTCTCCTACAATGCCTGGAGAAATGACAACCACAAACACGTTTTCTCTGGACCACCTGCCCACCCAGCCGGTCACTTGCTCGCTCACTCAGTCCACTCTCTTGGCTGCCCACCTCTGGCACCGCAAGTCACTCTTACTTTTAAATGGTAATCGACATCCAACAAAATGATTTAATCTAAATATAGTATTTGTTTTTACTGAATTTGAGCAAGAGTGTTTGCGTGTGTGGAAATCATGGCAACAATAGTGACAGAAAGAGAGCTACTGGGCCCACAGCAGGAAGAAAATCAAAACTAATAAAAAAACAAAAGCATGTCAATAATTAAGATGGCAGAACTATTTTACTACAAAAAACATAAATAATTATAATAACAGGTTATTTAACTAGTGGCCTTGATGGAAAAGGGACACCTGGATATCGTTGTGGTCACAGAAACATGGGGTTCTATGTCATAATAGAGAGCGCAAAACAGCGATCACTATTATGGTGAGTGTATATAGCCAAAAAGCAAATTAGTGATATACACATGCTGGCGACTAAACATCTGGCAACTGGACTTGGTGACTATGCGGGGGGGGGCTTTGCCCCCCGCACCCCCTACTAAAGAATTCCTAACTGGGGGTGCATATCAGGAGGTGGTGACATGCCAGATGGAAAAAATAGCACCGACAGCAAGCAGCAAAAGTCCCCCACCCCAAGTCCCCAGCCCCAAACCCAGTACCTGCTGTTCCAGAGCTACAAACCCTCACCACCACACCACACAGCTAGCTCAGCTGCAGCAGGTACACTACCTACTGAAAACCCTTTTCCCTATCCCTCCCCTTCCCCTCACTATCCTCCCCTATCCTCGCTGTAGCATAGCCTCACTACCCTTGTGGGTAGCCCATGATGATAGCGCTGAATATGAGTTGAAGTTTTGACGGTCACTCATATTCACTTGCTATCATCACAGGATACCAAAACATGGTACACAGACAACCATGACTGGGATATCAACATACCAGGGTACACAATCTACAGGAGGGACAGGTAGGGTAAAAGAGGAGGAGGACTAGCTCTCTACGTTAGGGAAGGGATTAAAACAATGGAACTAAAGGGCAAATAGGAAGGAGAGGAGGCACTGTGGATCACCTTGGAGACAGGATATGGCAGCACAGTCTGCATGGGGAACTGTATCAATTAAAGCAGAAAGAAGTGGGGAAGGCAGTCAGAATAGCAAAGGCCCAAACCGAGGAAAAAATACCCAACTCAGTTAAGAAGGGGGATAAAACCTTTTATAGGTACATTAGGGAGCATAGAAAGGTTAAGGGAGGGATAGTGAAGATTAATAAAGGAGAGGAAAGGTGGGCAGAGGGAGACAGTGAAAAGGCAGAGATACTGAATGAATACTTTTGCTCAGCATTCACAAAAGAAGATGAGGAGGAGTTACCTAAACCAGACAATAGAAGCACTCTGGGTAGGGGAGCTGACACCAGTCCATTCACAGAAGAAAGAATCCTGAAAGAAATCCTAAAACTCAAGGTGGACAAAGCAATGGGGCTTGACAGGAATCACCCCAGAATCCTAAAAGAACTAAGGGAGTACCTAGTGATGCCACTGACCACGCTTTTTAACAAATCATGGCAGGATGGGATGGTATCTGAGGACTGGAGGAGGGCAGATGTGATTCCCCTTCACAAAAGTGGGAGCAAGGCAGAAGCAGGAAACTACAGACCTGTAAGTTTGACCTCAGTGGTAGGGAAAATGATGGAATCACTTCTGAAAGAAAGCACTGTAGAGTACCTAGAGGCCAGCGGGGCACAGGACCCAAAGCAGCATGGATTTACAGCAGGAAGGTCATGTCAGATGAATCTAACTGATTTCTTTGACTGGGTGTCCAAAGTAATAGACCAGGGAGGGGCTAAGGATATGGCCTACCTAGACTTTAACAAGGCATTTGACACAGTCCCGCACAAAAGATTAATAATCAAGTTAGCCAGCCTGGGAGTGGGTCCCAGGGTGGTAGCTTGGGTAACAAACTGGCTGTACAACAGGGCACATAAGGTAATAGTGAATGGAACACATTCCGAAGAAAGGGGGGTTACCAGTGGAGTACCTCAGGGCTCAGTATTAGGTCCAGTCCTCTTTAACATCTTTATAGGTGACATTGCAGAGGGTCTGGAGGGAAAGGTATGCCTCTTTGCAGATGACACAAAAATCTGTAACAGAGTTGATACACAAGAGGGGGTAGAAAAGATGAGAAGGGACTTGTCAAGGTTGGAGGAATGATCAGACATATGGCAACTTAGATTCAATGCAAAGAAGTGCAAAGTAATGCACCTTGGAAACAAAAACCCAGGAGAAGAGTATACAATAGCAGGGGAGGTACTAACAACAACAAAATGGAAAGGGACCTGGGGTACTCATATCAGATGACCTTAAGGTGGGTAAGCAATGTGGAGAAATCGGTAAGGAAAGCCAGGGGGATACTGGGATGCATAGGAAGGGGCATCACAAGTAGAGAAAGGGAAGTGGTTATCCCTCTATACAAACAGTTGGTGAGACCGCATCTGGAGTAATGTGTGCAGTTTTGGAGACCTCATCTACGCAAGGACATAGACAGAATGGAAGCAGTCCAGAGGAGGGTAACTAAAATGGTGCAGGGTCTGCATCAGAAACCATATGAAGAGAGACTGAGAGAGCTTAACATGTATACTCTTGATGAAAGGAGGACAGGGGGACATGATAGAAACTTTCAAGTACCTCAAGGAATCATCAAAGTCCAGGAGGGTAACATCTTTCAGAAAAGAGATGTGTGTAAGAACAAGGGGCACAATTTAAAGATAGCGGGGGGGACGGCTCAGGGGTAATGTAAGGAATTTTTTTTTCACAGAGAGAGTGGTGGATGCATGGAACCGCCTTCCTGAGGAGGTCGTTGGGTCTAAAACAGTGGGGGAATTCAAACATGCATGGGACAGACATAAGGCAATTATAGTGGGGGTTGCAGGAAGTAGGCTGTTGGTTAACTAGAATCTGCAGCTTATGCAGTAGGTAGGGAAATGGGCAGACTGGGTGGGCCAAGTGGTCCTTATCTGCTGTCAAAGACTATGTTTCTATGTATACAGACCTCTGAGTTGGGGGGAGGAAATGGACAAGGAAATAATAGGAGGCATCCTTAGAATGGCAGAAAAAGGGGAAATATTGTTGATGGGGGACCTGAATATGCCAGATGTTAACTGAAGCACATTTGCTGCAGCCACATCCAAGAGTAAGGTCATTCTCGATGCCCTACAGGGGACATGCCTCAGACAGCTAGTACTGGAACCCACTCAGGAGGGAGCAATCTTAGACCTGGTACTCTCAAATGGGGATAGTGAGAGGATCTTGGATTTAGAAGTGGGTAGCCATCTGAGAACAAGCGACCACCAAACAGTGTGGTTCACGACAAACACAGCCGTAGAGTCAAGCCTTACAAAAGCGAGGGTTCTGGACTTCAGGAGGGCCGCCTTGGCAAAATCAGAGAGTTCCTAAGGAATGCACTAACAAATGGGCAGGAAGGAGGGGTGAAGGAACAATGGGGAAAATTCTAAACTGCCATCACAGAGGCAACAAACCTTTGTGTGAAGCAAATAAACAAATCAAAATGAAGGAAAAAAACAATATGTTTCTTGAAAGAGGTGGCAGGGAAAGTCAGGGAGAAAAAGACAGCATTCGGGAAGTATAAGGAATCACAGAAGGAGCAGGACAGAGAACTGTATAAATTAAAGCAGAAGGAAGTGGGGAAAGCAGTCAGAATAGCTAAGGCACAAACCAAGGAAAAGATAGCCAACTCAGTTAAGAAGGGGATAAGACCTTGTAATAGGTACAATAGGGAGTGAAGAAAGACCAAGGGAGGGATAGTGAGGCTTAATAAAGGGGAAGGGGGTGGGCAGAGGATGGCAGTGAAAAGGCAGAGATACTGAACAAATACTTTTGTTCAGTATTCACGGAAGAAGAGGAGGGGAGGTACCTAAACCATACAACGGAAGCGTTCTGGATGGGGGGGTTGATACCAGTCCATTCATAGAAGAAAGGGTCCTGAAGAACTCCTAAACTCAAGGTGGACAAGGCAATGGGGCCTGATGGGATTCACCCCAACATTCTAAAAGAACTAGGAGAAGAACTAGTGACACCACTGACTACCCTTTTTAACAAATCATGGGAGGATGGTGTGGAACCTGAGGACTGGAGGAGGGAGGATGTGATCTCCTTCACAAAAGTGGGAGCAAGGCAGAGGTAGGAAACTACAGACCTGTTAGTCTGACCTCAGTGGTAGGAACAATTACGGAATCACTTCTGAAAGAAAGAATTGTTGAGTACTTAGAGGCCAGCGGGGCACAGGACCCAAGGCAGCATGGATTCACAGTGGGAAGGTCATGTCTGACGAATCTAATAGATTTTTTTGACTGGGTGACCGAAGTAGTAGACCAGGGAGGGGCTGTGGACATGGCATACCTAGACTTTAGCGAGGCATTTGACACAGTCCCACACAAAAGATTAATAAACAAGCTAGCCAATCTGGGAGTGGGCCCCAGGGTGGTAGCCTGGGTAAAAAACTGGCTGGATAACAGGACGCAAAAGTTAATGGTAAACAGAATCCACTCCGAAGAAAGGGAGTTACTAGTAGGGTACTGCAGGATTCAGTACTGGGGCCAGTCCTCTTTAATGTCTTTATAACTGACATTGCAGAGGGACTGGAAGGAAAAGTATGCCTCTTTGCAGATGACACAAAGATCTGCAGCAGGGTTGATACATGGGGGGGGGTGAAAAGGACGAGAAGGGACTTGTCAAGGTTGGAAGAATGGTTAAAAGTACGGCAGCTTAGATTCAGTGCAAAGTAATGCACCTGGGAAACAAAAACACAGGGGAACAGCACACAGTGGGGGTGGGGTTACTATAGCACAGTGGGTTAAGGCTCTGAGCTGCAGATCTGGAGACTTGGGTTTGAATCCCACAGCCACCTAGGTGCATACTGTGTGATCCTGAGCAAGCCACTTAATTTCCTTGTGCTTCCAGGATGCATCTGGGAACAAGCTTCCGCTTAGTGTGCTACTACTGGTTAAACAATGCTTCCTTTCCCTCCTTTAAACTAACAACAACAAAAATGGAAAGGGACCTAGGAGTAGTCATTTCAGACGATCTAAAGGTGGGCAAGCAATATGAGAAGGCAGTAAGGAGGGCTGGAGGGGATACTGGAATGCATAGAAAGAGGCATTACCAGTAGAAAACAGGAAGTTGTCATCCCTCTGTACAGACAGTTGGTGAGACCCTATCTGGAGCACTGTGTGCAGTTCTGGAGACCCCATCTCCACAAGAACATAGACAGGATGGAGGCAGTCCAAAAGAGGGCAACTAAAATGGTGTAGAGTCTGCACCAGAAACCATACGAAGAGAGACTAAAAGAGCTTAATATGTATACCCTCAAGGAAAAGAGGGAGAGGGAGGACATGATAGGAACTTTCAAGTACCTCAAGAGAATCAACAAAGTCCAAGAGGGTAGTATCTTTCAAAGAGATGTGCAAGAATAAGGGGGCACGATTTGACAATAGAGGGGGGATGGCTCAGGGGCAATGTGAGGAAGTATTTTTTTTCATGGAGAGAGTGGTGGACACATGGAACGGCCTTCCTGAGGAGGTCATGAGGTCAAAAACAGTGGGGGAATTCAAGAATACACAGGACAGACATAAGGCAATTATAGTGGGGGGGCAGGAAGAAATAGGTTGTTGGTTAACTACGATCTGCAGCTTATACAATAGTTAGGGAAATGGGCAGACTAGGTGGGCCAAGTGGCCCGTATCTGCCGTCAAAGTCTATATTTCTATTTAAACATGTACATTTTTAATTTTTAATGCTTGTAGAATAGTGACCAAGGGAGGGATAGTGAGGCTTAATAAAGGGAAGGGAGGGTGGGCAGAGGGAGACTGTGAAAAGGCAGAGATACTAAACAAATATTTTTGCTCAGTATTTACAAATGAAGAGGGGGAGGTACATAAAACAAACAGTAGTAACACTCTGGATACAGAAGTTGATACCAGCCCATTTACAGAAGAAAGGGTTCTGAAAGAACTCTTAAAACTGAAGGTGGACAAAGCAATGGGGCCTGATGGATTCATCCCAGAATTCTAAAAGAGCTAAGGGCAGAACTAGTGACACCACTGACTACCCTTTTAACAAATCATGGGAGGATGGGGTGGTACCCGAGGACTGGAGGAGGGCAGATGTGATTCCCTTCACAAAAGTGGGAGCAAGGCAGAAGCAGGAAACTACAGACCTGTTAGTTTAACCTCAGTGACAGGGAAAATGATGGAATCACTCTGAAGGAAAGAATTGTCAGTATCTAGAGGCCAGAGGCTATTGTGACCCTAGGCAGCATGGATTCACAGCGGAAGGTCATGCCAGACAAATCTGATAGATTTCTTTGACTGGGTGACCAAAGTAGTAGATCAGGGAGGGCTGTGAGCATGGCCTACCTAGACTTTAGCAAGGCATTTGACACAGTCCCACACAAAAGATTAATATACAAGTTAGCCAGCCTGGGAGTGGTCCCAAGATGACAGCCTGGGTAAGAATTGGCTGGAGAATATAGGACACAGAGAGTAATAGTAAATGGAGTCCACTCAGAAAAAAGGAGGGTTACTAGTGGGATACTGCAGGGTTCAGTATTAGGACTGGTCCTCTTCAATGTCTTTATAAGCGACATTGCGGAAGGACTGGAAGGAAAAGTATGTCTCTTTGCAGATGACACTAAGATCTGCAACAGAGCTGATGCACAGGGTGGGGTGGAAAGGATGAGAAGGGACTTGGCAAGGTTAGAGGAATGGTCAAATGCATGGCAGCTTAGATTCAATGCTAAGAAGTGCAAGGTAATGCACCTGGGAAACAAAAACCCAGGGGAAGAGTACACAATGGGGGGTGAGATACTAACAACAACAAAAATGGAAAGGGACCTTGGGTAGTCATATCAGATGACCTAAAGGTGGGCAAGCAATGTGAGAGGGCAGCAAGGAGGGCTGGGGGGATACTGGGATGCATAGGGAGAGGCATCACCAGTAGAAAACAGGAAGTTATTATCCCGAGTCTGTACAGACAGCTGGTGAGACCCCATCTGGAGTACTGTGTGCAGTTCTGGAGACCCAATCTCCGCAAAGACATAGACAGGATGGAAGCTGTCCAGAGGAGGGCAACTAAAATGGTGCAGGGTCTGCACCGGAAGACATATGAAGAGAGACTTAAGGAGCTTAATATGTATAGCCTCGAGGAAAGGAGGGAGAGGGGGGGACATGATAGAAACTTTCAAGTACCTCAAGGGAATCAACAAAGTCCAAGAGGGTAGCATCTTTCAAAAAAAGAGGTGTGCAAGAACAAGAGGGCACAATTTGAAGATGGGGGCGGCTCAGAGGTAATTTGAGGAAGTATTTTTTCACAGAGAGGGTTGTGGATACATGGAACGCCTTCCGAGGAGGTTGTGGAGTCAAAATCAGTGGTGGAATTCAACCATGCATGGGACAGTCATAAGGCAATTCTGGAGGGTGGGGGTAAGAAGAAGTAGGCTGCTGGTTAACTAGGATCTGCAGCTTATCCAGTAGGTAGGGAAATGGGCAGACTGGGTGGGCCAAGCGGTCCTTATCTGCCGTCAAATTCTATGTTTCTATAAGCACAATATGACACTCGGGGATGTGCAATAGATGCTTCTAATGCAGGGCCTGGCTTGTAGAGCACGCAGCCTGTGGCTGCGTGCCTTACTACGTCCCTGGCCGTGCATTAGAAGTGTCTAGTGCACACCCAGATGTGTCATATTGTTTACTGAAGTCATGAGAGTGAAGATCAAATGGCTTGAACAAGCATCACACCATGGGTGTGCAAAGCAAATGAATCATATAATGGCAGTGTGAAAAGAAGAACGTGATTGGCTGAACCACATCATATGACCAGGCAGTCAGATTTCTCTTACAGAACAGCTGCCTCATAATCAATCTTAAAATGTATTTTTCTCACATTTTTCTGCCTAAATGAACCATTTTATAAACACAATGATGCACTCCAGGGTATGTGCTATGGCAGATCTTACCAGACTGTCAAGGTGTTTGAACCCATCTGGGGTATGTGGTAAGATCTGCCTTACTGCACACTCTGCTGTGAATTATTACTTACTTTTTTTAAATGAGTAGGTAATGAACTGGGTCCTGATAGGTCAATAGGTGTAGGAAAGCCCTGTGTTTTTAGAACAACCACCAATTATTTTGGCTTCTTTTGGCAACCAGGGCACCAAACAGTGATATATCAATGCCTCCCAGAACAATTTGTGATTGCCATCACAAATATGGCCACCACCTTTAGTCACTTATAGTATTTATTTATGAATTATTTATTTTAAATGTTTTAGCAGGAAAGACCTACTGAGCTGCCAGCAGCTCGTTTCCTGATTCACCCTGGGGATAACAGGACGTGGAAAATCATACTGTAAATACAATAGATCAAGTAACATAATCAAACATTGAAGACAAATCTGTATAACAGATACGTGTAGCAGAAACAAAATGAGATAATTTAGGTGACGGAACTACTCTTATAGAATAATGAACAGGATTGAAGGAAACAGACTGCCAGGGCAAAACTAGTTGGGGAGCAGTCATGGACAGTTGCAGGAGGGAAAAGAATAGTCATGAAGGAAAGACTTTAAGGAAGAAAGCTGTAGTGGCAGAGCAAATTACCAAAGGAAGGGAGAATCAGAGTTTAGAAAACCTTTAGTTAAGCCCTTAAAAATATAACTTTTTAATATTAGAAAAAATTAATTCAATGTTATTTTCCTTGATATCTCCCTCCTTACACACATACACAAATTGGGAAAAATGAAGCACTACTCACACTGTTAATTTCTGGTGCTCCCTTGTGACCATGAAAAATACCCATCTGCTCTCCTCGCCTGCTCATCAAGTAAATATTTGCTGTTTACATTGTCACTGGTACAGTGTAACTGAGGCCCTGGCTTTATATGAGGTCTTCTGCTGAGTGGTGTGTGTGAGTGTGGGGGGGGTGGCGGGGTGGGACGGAATCCTAGTGGAAATTCATTCTGGGAATGAAATCTAAAGTGGAAGTAAACTGGGGAAGATTGCTCCTGCGTAAAATGCACCCCCAAAGGCATACAACTGACTAAATAACATGTAAAAATGCAACAAATAATGAGGAAAAGTGTCCCCAGACTACCCAGGTACTGTGTGTGTCAGCCAACTTCAAAGGTGGTGGGTTTCCCTGGTGAGTTTTTACCATTTCCAGAACTGTTGGGGGTGGGCACCTGAACATTCTGCCAGTAGAATTCTACCGAATTTTGAATTCCTGTATTCTGTGATGAATAAACATTCCAACTACTTGAATGTGTGAAAAAACTGATGATTGACAGGTGGAGGAGGGATTACTGTACTTTTACTAATTACTTTTAAGAAAGACCCTTTCCGTGTCGCCCTGGAGCTCTGTAGTTTGATGGAGCTCTGAAAGAGTTGAGGAAATTGGGGTGTAGGTTAGAGCGTCATTGGAGGAAGACTGCCGCTGATGCTGACCATCGTAATTTGCTAGAGCATGATAAACCCTACCAAACAGAAATCTCCTGTAAGAAGGCAGAATTCCTTTCCAGGAAAATTTCTATCACACGGCACCGACTGGCTCAACTCTTCAGAACTGCTGACAGGTTCTGCAACCCAGCCTGTCGGCAGCTCCATCGAGTCTTTGATTGTGATGAGATCGCTCGATTCTTTGTGAATACGGTGGACGACATCAGGAGGGAGTGCCACCAACTTCACTCTAAGGGGGTTGCTGTTGATTGGAGCTCCGTCGCAGAGTCCGGAGTTTCCTGGAGTACCTTTGACCTGTCGGATTTCATAGACATTATGAGGACTGTCCAGGAGATGTGTCCCACATGCTGTAGTTTAGACCCGGGCCCTACTTCCCTGATTTTGGGTTGTAGTGAGATCATTGGCCTGGTCTTAGCTTGGATTGTCCGGTGCTCTCTAGATATGGGTGAGTTTCCTAGCTCCCTGAAGGAGGGGGTAGTGATCCCCCTTCTGAAAAAAAGATTCTTTAGACCCGGAGAACCTAGCAAACTACAGGCCTATCTCTAACCTTCCTTTTGTGGCGAAGGTTATTGAGAAAGCTGTGGCTGCTCAACTGGATAACCATTTAACCATCCACAATTTATATGAATTTCTCCAATCGGGTTTTCGTAAGAGGCATAGTACCGAGACTGCTCTGGTTCGGGTGCTCAATGATCTCCTGATGGCGAGAGATCAGAGACACCATTCTATCTTGGTTATCTTGGATCTGACATCAGCTTTTGATACTGTGGATCATGGGATTCTGCTCGAATGCCTGAGATTCATCTGTGGGCTGTCGGGTACAGTCCTCAGATGGTTTTCATCTTTCCTCGCTGGGAGAACGCAGAGAGTGGTCTTGGATTTGTTTTTATCTGGGGCTTTCTCTCTGCCTTGCGGGGTACCTCAGGTTCGGGTGCAGTCCCCCATGTTATTCGCAGTATATATGCTACCCCTCAGAGACATTGTAAGATGGTACGAGCTGAGGTTTCATTGCTATGCTGATGATACCCAGCCCTACCTGTCTTTTGCGCCTGACCAGGTTGGTGCTATCTTGGTACTGAACAGCTGCCTCACAGAAATCCAAGATTGGATGAATTCCAGCAGTCTAAAGTTGAACCCAGGAAAGACTGAAGTTTTGGTTGTGGACCCGGGTCGTAGGGTAGAAGGGTTGAGGACTTGGCTCCCTTCCAGTTTAGTCCTGGGGGAGGCCCAGATTCTCACCTCTAAACGGGTGCGTAACCTGGGAGTGGTGCTTGACGATGGTCTGACTCTTCGACATCAGGTATCAGCAGTCATCAAGCTGGCCATTTTCCATCTTAGGAGCATTGCCAGGATTAGGCACCTTGTTCCATCCAGCGACCTGTCTGTTTTGGTCCATGCCTTTGTGACATCATGCCTTGATTATTGCAACTCCCTTTACCTAGGACTTCCTGGGGTTGATATCCACCGCTTACAGCTAGTGCAGAACGTGGCAGCACATTTGTTGACTGGGGCATCTAGAAGATCACATATTACCCCAGTGCTGCACGCTCTGCACTGGCTGCCAATACAGTGGCGGATCACCTTTAAAGTAAGTCTATTGACTTACAAAGCCCTACATGGATTGGGTCTCGATTATTTGAAAGAGCTCCTGGTTCCTTACAACCCTTTGTGACAGCTCCGCTTGGCTGATGAGGGGTTGCTGGAGATTCTGAGGGTTAATTTAAAGTCATCTGGTGTGCGTGCCTTTGGGTCTGCGGCATTTCCTGTATTGTTCGGATTTTATATTGCATGTGTTTGTACAAGTGTTTTGTTTTATGAATACTGTACAACGCTTTGAAATTTGAAAGGCGCTTAATCAAATAAATGTTATCATTTTTTTATTATTATTATTAAAAGATAATACTTGTTTTTAATTTAAAAAGTTGGCATTTTTTTGGTTTTCACATTGTTTCTGACAGTACCCATTTTTTAGTGCAGTAAGGCACTCCAGAGTGTGGGCTGTGATATACATATATATTTATATCTTCACCTCCAGGTGCTGAAGGCACTTGGAGTAAATGCCTCATGCCACACTATGCACATAGGTGCACAGTATTCCCAGAACAACCCTCACTCCTTTGTGTCTTATTGTTTACTTACCTCCCCATGTTTTATTGTTTATACTTATTGGTTTTAAAAGTAGCAGAGCTGCAGAATCAGTTTATGTTTTAGAAGCCATGCAGTCTCAATGTGCTGAGAGGTGAAAATGAAAGTGTTTTTAGTAATACTATAGTCAGCAGTGGTTTGTTGCTCTATTTTTCACACTCTTGTATTATGGAGAATTACAACCCAGTTTTCGGGATGTAAAAACACATCACTAGGAATTATAAGTTTTTGCTGTACAATGTCCTGCACAGTCAGCGCAGTTGCATTGTGCAGGGCTGTGAACCACCCCACCCCCACTGACCCTGCCATAACCCAGCATATAATTTGTGTTCAGTGTTTCTCGCCACCCCAGTCACCAATCTGACTCTCCAAGAGGAGACACTGGTGATTCTCTCCAGTTACTTTGTGCAAAAAAACCTTCCTGTTAATACTCTTTGTATTTTCTTTTGTTCTTTTGTCTCATCATTTAACAGTACAGAATTTATTTGTAGACTATTAAAGTGAGCTTCGTTTGGGCCATATGTATTTGATATGGACATTTTAGTTTTATTATCATTGTCTCTGTTCTCAACTTGCAGTGCTTTTTTTCTCCTTCAGTTTATCAATTATATTGTCATCTCCCATGTTCAACTGTTCGTTACTACTAGGTTCAGCATGTCCAAATCCTGTCTCCTCATCCCTGCAAATCCCCCCCCCCACTGCAGATCTGGCAGTCACTCTAAATGGTTAAAACTGGTGTTCAGCAGCCCCCCCGACTGACCATCAGACTCTCCCTCATCCCACCCACTCAAGACCTTTCACCTCACATATCTCCTTGCCCTCACTAACCGATGCCACCATCCATTCCAGAATCAGAGACAGTGACAGGCACAGCCCTCCGCTCACCTCCTCAGCCAGCCGCCGTCCAAATGACAGGGAGCATGCATGCAACTACTATGAAAATTAAGTAGTCACATGCAAGCTCTCTGTCATTCAGATGGCGGCCAGCTAAGGAGGTGAGCAGAGCGCTATGCTGGTCACCACCTCCAATGTCAGATCAGATGGTGGTGGTATCAGTGAGCGGAGGCAAGGGAGGGGTGGAGGGTAATGAGTAGGCAGGATGGGAGGTTGATCTGATAGACAGACAGTGAGGGTGGAGGGACTGCTGAATACCAGTGAAAACTGTCAGAGCAACAACCAGATTGGCAATGGGAGGTGGGTGGTGCAGCCCTTTAATAAACTCAGAGAATCAGGGGAATGAGGAGCATGCATGCATTACATTTGTTAGTAAGACAGAAAAAAAAGCACAGGAAACCAATATGGTTAAACAGACAAGTGAAGGATGTAATCTGTGATAAAAGGAGACCATTTAGGGTCTAAAAAGAGGAGCAAACTGAGACCAAAAGGGAGGCTATAAAGAAAAGCTAGAGGAACACAAGCTGCTCATTAGGAGGGAGACGGCAAACTAAGCTAAGGACAGCAGAAGGCATTCAAGAAAACAATAAGAACTTCAGATTCATTAGGGAAAAAGACAAACAAGAAACAGAATAGAAAAGATGAAGAAAGATGGAGAGAGTAAGGAGGAGAACAAGGGAATACATATTGAAAGTGTACTTTAATTTTGTGTTTACTGTGGAAATTATGGGACCAATATCAGGCAGTAGTATAAAATTCAGGGGTAGAGCTAATCACAAGTTAGAGAGGGGACTATGTCCAAAGAAAGAGTACTAAAGTGTCCATGGGATCTAAAGATAAACAAGTCCTGGCTGCTGAAGGAATCAAGGCAAGCCCAGGCAGCATTCCTGGGAGAACTATTTAATGAATCACTAGCAAAGATTGTGGTGCCAATGGTCTGGTGGGTTGTAGATGTGTTCCCCCTGCACAAAAGAGGGGACAGGGAGAATCCATGAAACTACAGGCCAGTGAGCCTGACATCTATGGTTGGCAAACTACTACAGACAGTCATTAAGGAGCAGACAATTGAACCCCTGGGAGTAAACGGGCTTATAGGTAGGAATCAGCATGGATTTAGGAGGGGCAGTATGGGCAGAGTTTTGTGGGAAGTGACACGGCAATGATTGGATCTCCTCTGGATCACAGCTTTATTAGCATATTTATGTCAGGCTCAGCAAGCAAGAATGATGTCAGCTTAGATAAAAAATTAAGAAGATCTCAGAGACAGACCCACATTGCTGCATTATAAAAATTCAGACAGCTACATACTACTAGCTGGATAGGATCCCAGAAAAACACCAAGCTCTGCAACCCTGTAGAAAAGGGCAGCAACATCTTCAGGCAGCCTGTGTGGCTCAGTGCAACCTTCCACACTGACTAGTTGGAAAACAGTCACTCTCAGGGCTCAGGAGAGCCCAAACAGTATATACCCACCCAGAGGATCACCTGACCACTAGCTAAGTACTCTAACATATTAATTAATCCCCAAAGTACCCAAAACTGTCCTTTTAAAACCAGACACTACATACCTTTCAGCCAGGTGTGTCCACTAACAAAAGACTACAAAACTCCATAAGAAAGAAAGTAGCAGACAGCCTTGTTTGGTTTCCCCATCACAGCACTGGAATATGAGGATTGCACTCGAGCAGACACAGGTCCCTTCAAGTGCCGAAGGGCTGACTGCATGGTCACCTTGGCTCCAGCCATGCTGCTCAAGCTCTGTCTCCCTGCCTGCCAAAGGCCATGTTTTGGCCTCTATAGTAGACCATTCATTTTATGAGTTCAGAGGGAAAAGAATTCCTTTTCCCACCCAGACCACTGGTTCTGGTTTTTATTTATTAAAAAAAAAAACGAGCTTTTCAGGGCTCTCTGATCCTGCCGATGCAATCAGATCTTCTGATCTCCCCCAGAAATCCCTGCACCCATGGCATGCCAGTGCTATCTGCTCAGCTAGTGCCATTACCAGAACCACTCAGCAAAGGGAGGAGGAAAGACTCTGGTAGGCAGAATGCTCACCCCAGAAACCACGGGTAGCTCTCACCTCAGACCATTGGTTGTTTTTCCAAGAAGGTGTCTAAGTAAAGCAGAGGATCACTCATTGATGTAGACAGCTGTCTTCCCTATCTCCATTACTCCACTCCCTGTCCAAAGACTAGGTTGGTGCCTTGAAAGTGTTCACTAACCTCAGTGAGGAGCCCAGCATATGCTGTGGCTTTCTCTTTCTGCTGCTCCAGCCACTCCACTGTGGATTCAGATGGTGGGCAGCTGGGGCACCAGCAAATGGGACTCAATGTCCCTGCAGGCCCCAACCTCTCCCACTGTAGTTGGGAGGGCAGGCATCCTGACCAGGCCGGTAGGAGTGGGGTGGGGAAAATGAAACAACAAACCAAAAGAAAAAAAGAACAATCTACAAAAAGGGAAATCCTCTTCTAGCCCTATCCAACAGGGCTATTCCAAGTCCCTCAGTGCTCCCACTAGTCCCTGGGCACCAATTTTTCCAAGATGGCCACTAAGGCAACCACCTTAGCCTGCAATGGAGTCAGGATCCCCCAAGATGCCTTAGGACTACAGGCTTCATCTACTGTCCAGAATAACTACTTGGGATGCCACCCGAAAATAAATTTTATTTTCTTGTTTTATTTTATTATATTATTTTGACCTGAGTCAATGGGGGGGGGCCCGTGTCATTGCAACCCAGCTTACCACCAACACTGCCCCATCCTGTGCTGCATGTTCTGCACTGGCTGCCTATACAGTGGTGGATCACCTTTAAGGTTGGTTTGCTGACCTATAAAGCCCTTCATGGACAGGGACCGAGTTATCTGCAAGAGCTCCTGGTTCTCTACAGCCTCGGCCGTCCTCTCCGCTTGTCTGACTAGGGGTTGTTAGAGGTTCCATGGGTGTGTTTAAAAACATCTGGGGCCCGGGCATTTATGTTTGCAGCACCATCCCTCGTCAGATTAGAGAATGCAGGACCATGGAGAGCTTTAAAACTGGCCCGAAAACACATCTTTTCTGACAGGCTTTTAATGACTGATATTTATGAATGGGGAAGTTTTAAACTGAAGTTGAAATTGTGTAAGATTTTAAAATTATTTGTGATGTGTTTTTATGTGCAGTACTTTGATACTGGAAATGCGCTATATAAATAAAAATATTATTATCACTGTACCTTTTTAAAATAACATTCAGGAAGATTGTGTTAAAGGGACACTGTCTCTCTGGCAGGTTGTGTCAAATGAACTTGACTGATTTTTTTCAGTTTGGTGACACAATCAGTAAATAGAGACTAGATGAAGACAACCTGTACCTGGATTTCAGCAAGGCCTTAGATTTAGTGCCTCATAGAAGACAAGTAAGGAAGGTGGTGTCCTAGGGCTAGAGGAAGGGTTAACTAGATGGACTGGAAAACTGGTTGGCAGATAGGCCCTTAGAGTGTGGTTCTGAATGGAAAGTTCTCTGTTGTCAGGGAGGTAAGTAGCAGGGTGCCTCAGGGGTCTGTCCTGAGGGTGTTACTCTTTAACATATACCTAGAGTAACTGATATAGGGATGTTTGCAGACAACACAAAATCTGCAGAAGAGTGGGCAGCGAGGAGGAAAATGGTATCAAAGGGAGGGATACAGAGAGGATGGCGAAGTGGTCTAGCATTTGGCAATTAAAATTCAGTGCCAATAAATTTAGGGTACTACACATTGGAAGCAGAAATTTGCAAAAGGATTATTGCATCAATGGGGTAACAGTGAAGCACTCAAAAGAGAAAGGGACCTGAACAGAAAATCTCTTCCCAATATTGTAAAGCTTATGGCAAGGCACCCAGGATATTGGGATGACTAAGGAGAGGTTCACTAGTCAGAGAAGGGAGTTAATGCTGCCGCTACTCTGACCACACCTGGATTATTGTGTGCATTTCAGGCCACATCTGAGGAAACACAGAGATAGGTTGGAAACCATACAGAGTAGGGCAATGAACCTGATCTAGGGGCAACAGGACAGACCATGTGACGAGAAACTGAAGAGTCTCATTATATATCGATTGAGCACTCCCAACCAACTAGAGCACTCCTTTCCTCTGTGTGAGATACTCTTATTCTGTGAAGAGTGCCTCACAAGCAGATGTCCTGGAAACAGGCACGTTCCGGGACATTTTTAAAAAATAATTAATATATTATTGATCAAGCTCAATCAATAATACATTAATACTGCCATGGAGACCACTCTTATGGTTGCAAGAATGGACTCACATACATTCTTAAGGTATCAGAACCACTCACCTTTGGTTTGTGGTTCTCATACCCTAAGAATGTGTGTGAGGTGACTCACACAACAGTAAAAGTGGTCTTCGCAGTGGTATTAACATACAGTATGTACTCTCTGGTGGACTGAAGGGAGGGGGGATATGATAGAAAGAGTCAAATATGTGCAGGGTACAGTAGAGTGAACTCCACAGACCTATTCAAGTTAACGAACAGATCATCCACCAGGGGAGCAGAACCTCAAGCTGGAGTGGTGGATGGGTGAAATAGTCTACCAAGCAATGTGGGCAGAGCTGGGACTACTGCATAGCTGTGGTCAAAACACAAAGTGACAACATTAAGGGGGTTAATAGAAAGTACTACATTGTAGGGTTTATTATTCTATGTGTCTGTGTTTACATGATTTCCTAGCTAATGTTCATAGTTGATGTAGTTCTACATAACACTCATAAAAGATGTGTTAGCTAATTACAATAATTCGTTACCTGTAGGTGAGCTGGCTTTTCTAATTCTCATAAGTTATATAGTTTTAGCTACCATGAGTGATGACGTTTTTGTTAATCCTTATGAGCAATGCAGTTATATTGTAGCTAAAACCCATGAGTGATATTTTGCCAACACTGATAGGCAATGTTGTTTCTAGTTTGTACTATGGTTTAAATTCTTAGGTCTCCCATGGTAACTAGCACTCACTGATAGTGGCTGAGCAAGCTTTAAGGATGTTGGCACAACTTAATATCAGAACATGACACAATAAATTCTGAACATTATTATGCTTACCCAGGCTGAGTTTGATTGGTTGAGCTGGTTTAACATGATTACTGAGGTACAGCCATAGTCGTATACTAATCTCCAGAAGTCTGTGATGGTGTTCTGCAGAGGATGGAGGGTGGCTATAAAGGCAGCACTTCGTTTGTAGCTCTGGGGAAGAAAAAAACAAGCACAAACAGGAAATAGCGTAACGTGATGATTGTCTCCACATATAAAACATCCAAACCCCAACTAGGGCAGTCCAGTTGACCTACTGTCTGCACCAATAATCTCCTACTATATGCAGATGACGCTGTTATATTCACCAACCACTCAGATCCAACTCCTATTAGATGATAGCCTACAAAGCGATTTCACAACTGTGGACGGCTGGTTCTCCACGGATAAGTTAGTTATAAATTACAAAAAAACTAAATCTATGATTTTTGCCAGCCCTCATAATAAACAAAAATGTACACCACTAATTATATGGAACAACCTTGATGTCCCTACAGAGCAGGTCTGTACCTTTAAATACCTTGGAATAACCCTTGACAGTATCTTATCTTTTTGTGAGCAAATCAGTAATGTCTCCAAGATGGTTAACTCAAGAGTAGGTATCCTTTACAGGCACAGACAGAGCATGATCCCTGATGCCCTTCGATTACTGTTACTAGCTCTGTGCTCTCCGTAACAGATTATGGCCTAGTCATTTATGGATCAGCTTCTGAGACATCCCTAAAAAGCATACGCATGGCCCTCAACAATTCCTGCCATCTAGGCTTAGGTGCACCTAGACGCACACATACATATGACCTCCTCACCCTTACCAAATGGCTAAACCTCAGTGGTAGGACTACCTGTCTGCTCGTGAAGAAAATCTCACTGGGGCTGACCCCCCATCCTCTTGGCAGTTCCTCATGCATGCTTCCAACCGGTGCGGCACCTGGAGTGCCTCCAGGCACGCTTACCTGACCCCTTTCTGTCAGACCACGCAAACCCAATGGTCCTTCAGGTTTTGTGCTTCTAACTGGTTAAATAAACTCCCCGTTGACATCCTACAAGAACCTAAACTAGGCCCATTCAAACAGAAACTTGCACAACACCTCACTGCTATTAGCAGCTGTGATTGCCACACTTAGGCCCTTTTCAGCCTCACACATTGCTTTCTCCCTGCACCCTCACTATCCTGACCTTTCCCCTGTCCATTGTCCCACCCCTTCTCCCCCTCTCCCTTTCCCTGTTCTTGCTACTTGTCCCTCCTCTCCCCTTCCCTCTCTGACTCTCCTTCCCTTCTCCCTTCCTGTGCTCCCTCCTCTCCTTGCACTTCCACTCCAAATACTGCTCACAGACCCCTGACTGCCCTTTCTCCCCTACCCCCACTGTTCTACTCCCACCCATCTCCCCTCCCATCACCCACTACACTCCCTCCCAACCCTCTGTCCTCCCTCTCATCTTCCAATTCTCTGCTTGACAATGTAAAATCCTGACAGCATCCTTCCCTTCTCTCTCTTCCCTCTGCACTCCTATGACAATGTCAGATTCCTGACAACATCCCTCTCTGCCCTTCCCCTTGTGTACCTCCTTAAGTCCAGAAACCTACTGCACTTCTTATTGAAACTTGAATGTAAAAGTTTAACTAGGTTGTAACTCTTGCAGTAACCTGAATTGTTAACTCTTTACCTGTCTGTAAATTTTATGAATGATTGTACCCAACTCCATGTACCACGTACTCCACTTGTCTTGTATCTAGTTCTCTGTTGTATTGTCTTTACTCTGACTTGGAACCTCTGTAAAAGAGTCTTTGACTCAAAGGTACTGCAATCCAAGACTTGAATGAATAAATAAATAAATAAATAAAAACCATAAATAAATACTGTATAAATATAAGAAACTCATTAGTACTACCTGCATAGTGAAGGTGATTTGGCTAGGCTAACAAAATGACAACTGGGTGGAGTTCAAACTCTAGTGTAGGACACAAACATAGAATCTGATAGCACATAAGGGCCATTTAGCCCATCCAGTCTGTCCATTTCATTCTACTTTCATTTTTACTGCTGACCCTACTATGGCACTTCCTCCGGCCTCCCCCCCCCCTACCCCTATGATTCCCTTGTGCCTACCACAAGTATTTTTGAACCCCACCATTGTTTTCACCCCCACCACCTCCAGTGGAAGGCTGTTCCAGGAATCCACCACTCTTTCTATGAAAAAGTATTTCCTCACGTCTCTCCTGAATCTGCTCCCCTCCAGCTTCATAGCATGTCCCCTTGACCACTTTTGTTTGAGAAATACTCCCCTGCCATACCTTATTTATTCCCGTGAGGTATTTAATGGTCTCTATCATATCCCCTCTCCTCCAGGATGTACATACTGAGCTCCTTTTAGCCTCTCCTCATAGGGAAGTTGATGCAAACCCTGCACCATTTTGGTTGCCCTCCTCTGGACCACCTCCACTCTGTCTATGTCCTTCCGGATATGTGGTTTCCAGAACTATACACAGTACTTAAGATGGGGTATTTTTTTGCAGCTAATCTTTTTATTATTATTATTATTGATGTATACATACAAATAAACATCATTCTCCAATATACAATTGCATGGAGTCATAATGGATGAAAAGAGACATCATATTGTCTGTAGTATTGTACAATGTTAATACAAAAGGAAAACGTGTTTGAGAACAATACATGACAATACAATCTATGTATTTAAGGAAACTAAGACACTTTGTGGTTCAAGGGGTGAGAGGAGTAGATTGAAACAGGTGGTATGAACAGTCATGGTTGGTCAATATTGTATTGTAAATTTATATCAGTATTATAAGGGTGCATAAAAGAGAAGCATAGAGAATAGAAGAGGTTATCTAGGAAAGTAATCAAGAGCGAAGAGTGGAAAAAGAAAGAGAGAGAGAAAGAAGATAACAGAAAAGGGAGAAAGGAAAACAGAAAGAACTAGAAGCGAGCCTCCAATTTGAAGTTTCTAACAACCCATAGAATAGTTGACAATAGGATTAGGTGATTCCAAATAATTAAAATAGTCCTGCCAGCATTTATCATATAAAGTGAGTCGGTCAGAAGAAATATGTGTCATACGATCAAGGGTAGCATACTGAGATAATTGTTTGAGAATATCCTGGAGGGTGGGAATAATATAAGATCTCCAATGCATTAGTATAAGACGCCTGACTTGAAGGAATAGTAGGGTTAACCATCTATTCCGGGAATGAGATATTTCGTAGGCATGACAACTGAAAATACCAAGTGTACAATGTTTGGAATCTAATGCAAAGGATTGACCAATCACTCTCATTGCAAAGAGATGGATATAATGCCAAAGATTATGTGTGGGTGGACAGTTCCATAAAATGTGTAGCAAATTACCATCAGGAGAGTTGCAGCCCCAACAGTTGTTGTTGTTCATTAAGCCCATTTTTTGTAATATCACAGGCATCCTATACCACAAATGTAGAATTTTAGTTTGTATAAACGAACTACGTTTATCATTGAAAGATTTGGGGCAAGAAAGCTAACGCCTACACCACTGTACATTGATTATATTATAGTTTAAAAGATTACTCTATTTTTTGCAATAATGGATTGGTCTGGAAGTATATCTCTGATGTCTTTGTAAATAGCACTATTTAGATTAGACTTGTTTTAATCCATCTAGAAATATAGTTATAATATAAAGATTGATGGGGAATAAGAGGAAGGTAGAGTCACCATGCCGTACATAACTGTAGGTATTTCCAGAAATCGTGATAGGGAAGATTCCACTGGTTGCACAAGACAGAAAAGGATTTTAATTTAAAAGTCTGGGGTTCAAGTATATCTCCCAAGAAAAAAAATACCCCTGTTTTTCCAGTTACGACAGAAAATTGGGTGATTATTGAGAGCAATATTACAGTTCCCCCTACACAGGGCATATACGAGAGGGGTTGGGTTTGATTTAAGGTGTCTATGAGTCATTTTCCAGTAGAGCATGGATGCTGCTATAGTGGGGAGAGATTTTAAATTATGGGGGAGAGGATTATAAATGAAGGAAGTGATAACATTGCCCGGACATAGAGATGCTTCCATAGTAACCCATAATGGTGATTTATTATTGGGTTTAGTAAACTATTTGATAGTTTGGGTGGTCCGGAAGGCTCAAAAGTATGCTTGGAACCAGGGGAGTCCGAAATCACCTTTGGACCAGTGGGAACATAGTTTGTTACGGCTAAATCTAGGGATTTTACCATCCCAGATAAAATGACCAATTATGCTGTCAATTCTGACAAAAAAGTTGGTTGGAAGAATTAGAGGAATATTAGAAAATAGATACAGTATTTTGGGATCTACTGATATTTTGATAGCAGAGATTTTCCCATTAAAAGAAAGGTTAAGCAGCTTCCATCTGTTGAGAGTGGTTTTAATATCTGCTAACAAGGGGGAAAGATTGGAGTCCCATATCTTGTCTAATTTTGGGGTAATCCAGATTCCAAGATAAGAGAGACCATGAGGGGCCCAGCGAAAACCTAATATTGTATTCATTGAAGAGTTACAGAAATTGTTCAATGGTAATGTTTTGGATTTGTTAAGGTTTAGAGCAAGTCCAGAGAGAGAGAGAGAGAGAGAGGTGAATTCACTAAGTAACTTAATTAAGGGTAGCCCTGAGATTTAAAGGTTTTTGAGTAGAATGAGGAGGTCATCAGCATAGGACAATGAGGTGTAACGAGAGTTACCAATAAGGATGCCTTGGATCATGGAGGACTGATGAAGAAATGCCGATAGAGGTTCCATGGCAAGAATAAATAAGGAAGGGGATAAGGGGCATCCTTGTCTTGTGCCTCTTGCCAGGTGAAAGGGTGAGGACAGGGTAGAGTTAGTAAGGACCTGAGCAGTGGGTAAGGGAAATTCAAGAAAGCATGGGACAGACATAAGGCAGTTCTAGTGGGGGGTAGGAGGAAGTAGGCTGTTGGTTAACTAGGATCTGCAGCTTATCTGTTAGATAGGGAAATGAGCAGACTAGGTGGACCAAGCGGTCCTTACTTGCTGTCAGATTCTATGTTTCTATGTTAAGGTGTATAGTAATTGAATCCATGCACAAAATTTATTAGTGACACCAAAGAGGGATAGTACGTGGTATAGATAATTCCAGTTGAGAGAGTCGAATGCCTTCTCGAAATCAATGGCTATAGCTGTGGCTGGTGATTTGCGGGATTTTGCTTTGTAGATAAAATTAAATAGAGAGCGGAGATCCCTCTGTACAGACAGCTGGTGAGACCCCATCTGGAGTACTGTGTGCAGTTCTGGAGACCCAATCTCCGCAAAGACATAGACAGGATGGAAGCTGTCCAGAGGAGGGCAACTAAAATGGTGCAGGGTCTGCACCGGAAGACATATGAAGAGAGACTTAAGGAGCTTAATATGTATAGCCTCGAGGAAAGGAGGGAGAGGGGGGACATGACAGAAACTTTCAAGTACCTCAAGGGAATCAACAAAGTCCAAGACGGTAGCATCTTTCAAAAAGAGGTGTGCAAGAACAAGAGGCACAATTTGAAGATAGAGGGGCGGCTCAGAGGTAATTTAAGGAAGTATTTTTCACAGAGAGGGTTGTGGATGCATGGAATGGCCTTCCGGAGGAGGTTGTGGAGTCAAAATCAGTGGTGGAATTCAAGCATGCATGGGACAGTCATAAGGCAATTCTGGGGGGTTGGGGTAAGAAGAAGTAGGCTGCTGGTTAACTAGGATCTGCAGCTTATCCAGTAGGTAGGGAAATGGACAGACTGGGTAGGCCAAGCGGTCCTTATCTGCCGTCAAATTCTATGTTTCTATGAAGATTGACGATGGGGTCTTAATAGTCATTTTGGTAACTGGGAGAGGCACACTGAGCTCAAGCTTGTTTCTAGGTGCGACCGGGGAGGAAGTGGGGGTGGTACAATTTAACTGACTGATCACAATATAAATATGACATACATGTAATAAAACAGTAATAAATAACAAAGGATTGGCATAATGTGAGGTAATTGAACAACAAATTAGCATAGCCAGAAAATTTTGAGGTAATGACTAAGGTAGGCAGGAAGTAAGGGAAAGATCAAAGGGACATGCGGCAGGAGATTGCAGAAGGCAACAGGAAACAAAGGAGTGAAAAGTAAAGTGCAAAGGAGATAAGTTAAGGAAAGGTGGAGAGAAAGTACCTCACCAAGGCAGTCGAGAGAAGGAAGGACAGGAGCAAGAGGAAGGTAGTGATTCGGAAAGAATATGTTTCAAACAGTGCAGAGAGGGAGATAAAAGAAGGGAACTTGGAAGAGAGTTCCAGAGGGAGGGGTGATGCCAAGAGAAGGCTGTCTTCTTCAAATTGGAGTGAGAGTGGGGGAGAGAGAAGGTATGATGGCCTCCGGGGTGGAGCTAATAAGAGAAGGGGAAATAGGGGGAGAGGAGAGAGGACAGGAAGGACGGAAGAGATACAAAACAGAATTTGGAAATAAGGGCGGTGGCATGGTGCTGGAGGCATATGTGAAGAGAAGAAAGGGAGAGGGAAGAGTAGAGGGAACAGTGGTGAGTGCAGGTGGGGGGGAGCACTGGAGGTAAAGCGACCACAAATGTTAAAGAGAGAGTCTAGTCTAGAAAGAGAGATGAGGCAGGGGCAGACCCAAAGACAACATCAGCATAATCAAAAACAGGGTGGATCATTTTGGTAAGCAACTGTCACGGCAGGCAACAAGAGAGAGAGGAACTCTTTGTTCCTGCACATAGCCCCTAATTTGGGGTGGAGTTTGAACTGCATATAGTCAATGTGTGACGAGAAGTCAAGTCGACTGCCCAGCCAGACACCAAGATGCATATGCATCCCAGCATCCCATTAGCCATCCCGACTGCTTTGTCATACTGCCTGGCAACTTTTAGGTCATCTGATATGACCACCCCCAAGTCTCTTTCCTGCTTTGTCATTGTCAGTAACACTCCACCCATTTTGTACTCTACCCCCAGGTTTCTGTGGCCCAAGTGCATTATTTTGCACTTTTTTGCATTAAAACCCAGCTGCCACACCCTTGACCACTCCTCCAGTTTATTCAGATGTCTGACCCCCCCCACCTCAAGTGTTCACCTTGTTGCAGATCTTGGTGTCATCCACAAAGAGGCAGACCATCCCTTCCACGTCCTCTGTTGTGTCACTTATAAAGACATTAAAGGAGAACGGTTTTAGTACTGAACCCTAAGGAACCCCAATGGTCACCCTATCTTCCTCAGAGTCAACTTCATTTACCACTACCCTCTGTCTACTACTCACTAACCAGTTTCTTACCCAGGTTGCCACCTTGTTGCCCACCCCCAAGCTACCCAGCTTACTTACCAGTCTCCTGTGTGGAATGGTGTTGAAGGCCTTGTTGAAATCCATATAGGCCATGTCCACCACTTCTCCCTGATCTAATTCCTTGGTCACTCAACCAAAGGAATCAATAAGATCTGCTTTGCATGACATCCCCTGTGAATCCATGCTGCCTCAGATCCTTTCCTTTAGTAGTGTTTCCATCAGCTTACTCACTACTGAAGTCAGGCTGGCAGGTCTATAATTGCCCGCCTCTTCCCTGTTACCACTCTTGTGAAGTGGGACTACATATGCTCTTCTCCAGTCCTCCGGGACCACTCCGATCTCCAGTGATCTGTTAAATAGGTCTGCCAGAGCTGCAACTAGTACCTCTCTTAGCACCATTGGATGCATCCCCCCTGGCCCCATAGCTTTGTCCACCTTCAGGTTAGCGAGTGCTTTCAGGACTCTCTCTCCTCAGAAAAAGGCCTAGTGACCACTTCCTCCCATCAAAGCTCCTCAAGCTTTTTTGTGGTCCCTCTCCTTCCCCATCCACAGTGAACACTGAGCAGAAGTATTTGTTCAAGATGTCTGTCTTTTCTTTGACCCCTTCATACAGTCCCCGCTTTATCCTTTCATCTTCCTTTTTTCGTTAGCATACCTAAAAAATGTTTCGTCTCCTTTTGATACCGTCTGAGCTATTTTTTCTTCAGTTTGCACTTTTGCACTCCTTACTGCTTTCCCTGCTTCCCTTGGTTTCCCTGACACATCTCTCTATCCTCCTCCCTCTGCATCTCCTTGTACTTTCTGAATGTAACCCTTTTAGCCTTTACCTTTTCCCCCACCTCTTTCAAGAACCACTGTGGTCTCCTCTTCCTTTTGTTTTTGCTCACTTGCTTGATGCAGAGATTTGTTGCCTTCACTATGTTCTCTTTTATTTTGGCCCACTGTTCCTTTACCCATCCCTCCCAGGTCATTCCTGAGGCATGCACCCATCTTAATAAAATCTGCCCTTCTGAAGTCTAGGACTGTTGCCCTTGTGTAGCTCGATTCTGTAGCCATCCTTATGCTGAACCACACTGTGCGGTGGTCACTGGTCCCCAGATGACTTCCCACCAAGACATCTGCAACACTGTCCCTGTTTGTGAAGACCAGGTCCAGTATTGCCTCATCACGAGTGGGTTCAATGTGTAGTGAAATGCAAGAGATTTTGGTGTGCCTCACCAGAAATAAGGCCAAGATATCAGCTTTTTTAAGAAGCAGGTTTCTTTATTTGGTTTTCAGACAAATGGCAAACAATTCATTGAGGGAACATGTGAGCACTCAAGTCAAGAAAGGTTACAACAGACTAGAAAAAGACTATGGTTCTCCTTTACTGGATACCACCAACATCTTCTGAAGTGTCATTTTCTTCTCTATACTTAATACAATTACTACTATACATATCTTACTATAGTATGTATGCATAATTTAAAAAATCATTTGATAACAGCACCTAGCGGTTTAAAACATACAGGGAATACATAATGGCCTGACCCCAAATTTACTTTTTATCTTCAAGTGTGAGAGGGCAGGCCCGCAACTCATGAGTGCAGAGCCACAAGTGAGTTCTAAAAGTCCTGCCCCCTTAATAATGATGATAAACTGCGTATTTTGAGTCAGACTGCTGCTTATTCAATTTAAATAACCTTGGTTTACTAGTTCTAGCTGTTAAAACTACTGTTTACAGATTTAACTGTTTCTTTGGGGTGGGGGTGGGGCGTGGCCTGACCAGGCAGAAGATGGCAGCATAGTTCAGAATCTCTGCAAGAATGACTGCAATCAAACCTCATCCAGCCTTCACCAGACCTTTCTTTGGTACTAACTCCTGTGACCATCCTGTAATCTTACTGCCTGATACAGTTTGTAAGTCATTTTTTGATCCATCATCTACTTATATTCAATTATTCTACACTGTACTGCAGCATACTAGGCCTCATCCTTCAGCACCATGGCAAATCTCCAAGCACAGCAAAGCTCACTTGCTAGAGTGAAAGTAATGTTTTCTAAACTGATGGCTGAGATTAATGATCTAAAAACTTCCACCCAACAGAATGCGACCACTCTTGAAACTTTTAGCCAGAAAATTGCATTTAATGAGAAAGCAATGGCTTGTAACACCACTACTATTCATGACCTCCAGGCTACTGTCTGCAATCAAGATCAAACTATTAAATCCCTACAAGCCAAAATTGACGATATTGAAAATCATAATCGTCGCAACAATTTACGATGTTTTGGCTTCCCCGAAGGTGTAGAATTAGGAGACACTACTGCGCTTTTATTACATGTGCTGCCTGCAATGCTTAAACTGCCTCCTGACCTAACGTTTATCATTGAGTGGTCTCGCCACACTCTGGGTCCCAGGCCAACATCAGACCAGCGACCAGGGCCTATCACTGCTCGCTTCTTGAACTATACCCATAGAGAAGTAATACTGAAACGAACCAGAGAAATTGGGAAACTTCAGTGGCAAGAGTTTAATATTTCCATCTACCGAGACTTTTCAAAAGATTTAACCATCAGAAGGAAGACCTACAATCCACTTAAACAAATCCTCCACCAAAGAAGCATTAAATTTGCTCTACGTTACCCCGTAACACTATGCCTTTTCTCAGGTTCTTCCTTCAAGGATTTTGAAACCCCGGATGCCTTAGCCAACTATCTGGAGGTCTCTCTCTGTAATCTTACCCTGGGAGGTTCAGCAGCAACTGGCAACCTGAACACAGCTTTGGTATCCGCATGGAGGGTGGATGATGAGGTACAGGAACGTGGGGAAAATGTTGCAGAACTCAGCCCCAAGCAGCAACGCCGCAACTGATTTGACCCCAAGGCAATCAACACGGCTGCAAGAGAAGCTTCTGTTGGAGCATTATTCTTCAAGACTTTCATGCTGTTCTAGCGAGGTTTCACCCCAAATACCCCAAGCTGCAACCTCTCACCTTCAAATCAACCCCTCTATTCCCTTGAGCAATAAGTTTGCTCTCTTGGAGGATGACATGCACTCCTCGCAGGAGGATCTTTCCCAGCAAATTTCAGACGAACATCCCTCTAATTTCGGCCCTGTGCCTCAGGGATGTATTTCTGCCAATACTTCATGGGCAGAAGTTGTTGCAAGTTCCCCCCTCAAATCTTTAGAGCCGCCCAAAAAGAAACATAAGGCAAAGACCAAAAGAACATCAATAGTCACAATCCTGCTAATAAATCTAAGGTGTCATGAGCTTATATGGTCAGTAAAATGGTCACAGTTGCTATATCTTGGTAGGTTTTGCTTCCAGGATACTTAAAGGGAGTGCCAGTACGCTTTTTCTGCCTAGCCGCCTGCTCTACAGTCTATGCTACCTGGTTGCTTTTGCTCCCAGCGAGTGCAGAAAGCAAAGGCTGTACTTTTTCTTGCAGTGTTTAAATGAGCAGCTTAAAGGTCTTCAAGGGAACTTTGGTATATCAGCAATGATTTTCTAACCCATTATTTTAGTGTTAGATCTTATACATTACCTCACTAAACAGGCTCTCTGTATCAAGCCTTTTACTCTCCAGTTTAGCAGTGCATTAGGTTTATAGTCTTTCGGTTGTTCAGTTGCATATCTTCAATCGGTATGCATCCTGATTATTGCCTTTTCTTTTTTCATATGTGAATTATTATTTATTACAAAGCAATTTACCCCTTCCCTCTCCTGATGACAGGTTCTTAAGTATTATTGGCAACTACATTTAATCTATCTCCTTCCCTGCACTCCATTATTCTTTCTACCTCCTGTTTACAATATGGAACTATCATTAGCACTCAAAGAAGTGGGCTATGTTTGGTGTACTGTTGCAAAGGATTGTCAATCTACATCTTCCTTATGCTCCTTATTTTATTCGACGCCTACAGATATTTTAGAAATCCACTGCTATGTGGTCCCTCCTGTTTTGGGGCTCACTGGGCCTAGTCTTCTAGTCCTAGTCACCCCATATAACACCTATTTAGACAATTTTCGAGTAATCAGAGCTGATCTTTACTATGACTATCTCTTCTGTCTACAGTTATCACTGAAGCCTATACCTCTCCACATAATCCCGATTTGCATTTGGCTCAGGGCGTAAGGGCTTAAATTGACCTACTCTTTCTTCTTCCCCCTCAATATTGTATTTATTATGTACTTATTCTGTTGCACTGCAAAGTATACTCAGAGTCACTCTAATGTGGTAATGATCTACTTTTCCTTTTATATTTGTTCATTTGCATTCCAACTGGCTCCCTGTACTGGCATCTCATATATGGTTCTTTAATTTATTGTTATTTCGAGTTGGCATATCTTGTACTATTACTACTAATGTTTATAAATAAGTTCTGGTGTTTAGCTTTATCCTTATACTTTGTCCTGTTAGCTTAGAATTAAGCTGAGGTTATTACAGTTCCCTGCCTTTCTTGGTATTATTCTCTTTCAGTTTAGCTTATCAGGAATACTTACTTTATTATATTACTAGGATCAGACTTAGGTTTGGGCCGATAGTTATAACCGGTCCTCCCTAGTCTCCTCCCTACATCGACACCCCAGAGTGTGGTGAGAGAGTCTCTTAGCCAGTTGGCTGACTCATATCTCCTCACACTCATAAAACGTTTTCTTTGTTATTTAGCTTACTAGTATTGTTGCTGTTGTTAATGACTTTTCTCCTTCCCCATCTCTATTCTATCTTTAATAAGATATCTGTGCCACTCATGTATCGTATAGCTCACTTTTTTTTTGGCTTGAATGTTCCTGCCACTCTCTGCATATATGTAAGCTCTCTATATTGTATTCTAATCATCCTCTGCCTCATTTATTTGTCCCTTCATACTCCAGCCATTATTCCCTTTCTTTAACACTAACAACATGGGTAGCATCTTTTTATATACATGGAATGTGAAGGTACTTAATTCTCCTTGTAAGCGGTAGCAAATTCTTTCACATCTCAAAAAACATAAAACACAAATTGCTTTCCTTCAAGAAACAAAATTATTAGCAGAGGATGTTCATAGACTTAAAAAAGATTGGGTCGGTCAGATCTACGAATTATCCTATACCTCAAAAAAAAGAGAAGTTGCTATTCTTATTCATAAGAGTCTCAAATGGTCCCTTGTAAACTCTGTTTCCGATACTGATGGCAGATGGGTGATGGTCAAACTGAATACCAACTCTGGTCCTCTTCTGCTTGTTAAAGTCTATGCACGTAACTCCGATTCCCCGGAGTTTTTTCATAATTTAGCTCAACAGATTCTGTCCTTTAACACTGATAATACAGCAGTTATTCTTGGAGCGGATCTTAACTTAGCTTTAGAAGCCAGTATTGAAAGAAGTAGCACCACTACAGAGGCCCACCCTAGAAGTATTAAAGCCCTCTCATTACTAATGCAAGATGTTGGATTAGCTGATGTATGGCGCCTCCTTCTCCCCCGCGATCAAGAATTTACTTTTTACTCCTCTTTACATAAGACATACAGTAGAGTTGACTACTGGTTAGTCTCTCCTGTTATAATGGGAAAAACTATTGATTCATCCATCTCTCCCATCATAATCTCAGACCATTCCCCTGTCAAATTGCAACTTTTTGGGGCCCATTAGCACCTAAATCTTCTTACTGGCGGCTGGACCCTCTCCTTCTCAAGGATCCCAATTTCTTACCCATGATCAAAGCACAAATTCAGGACTTCCTCTTTCACAATACCCCAACCAAATATTCTATGTCCTCTGTATGGGAAGCTCTTAAAGCTACGATTCGAGGGAAAATTATTAGTTATGCTGCACATTGGAAAAGAGTAAGGGAACAACAGCTGGCTGACTTGGAAAAATCTCTTAAGGCTAAAGAGAATTTATACTTTTCTTCTAATAAGCACTGTCCTGATTTTCAATTTCATCTTGAAATTCTTCAACTTATCGAGTTAAAATTAACAAATTAATTTCTTATAAAACCGAACTGGCCTTGTTTAAACTTAAATATAAGTTTTAGGAACACGGCGAAAAAAATGGGAAACTCCTCTCTTACCAGCTCAAAGCGCAACAAATGGAACGACATATCCTAAGACTAAAAGATGAACAGGGTATGATTCACTCCGACAACCCCTCTATAAACCGTAACATGAAAACCTTTTATCAAAAACTATACTGTAACACAAATCCTCCATCTACTTTACAAATTCAACAGTTCCTTAAATTGTTACATCTTCTTCATCTTTCTACTCTTGAGATAAATTCTTTAGATGAACCCTTCTCACTTCAGGAAATCCAGAAAGTTTGTCTTCCTTGAAATCTGGCAAATCCCCTTGGGGTGACGGATTCCCTGTCGATATCTATAAAATGTTTTCCGACACCTTATGTCCCCTTCTTCTTAATGTTTATCAAGAAGCTTCCAATACTGGCAAGCTTCCCCCATCTTGCACCAAAGCAATCATAACCCTAATACCTAAGAAAGAAAAAGACCCTACTCACCCCGCAAATTACAGGCCCATCTCTTTATTAAACAAAGATGGGAAGATATTTGCTAAACTACTAACTTCTCGACTTGAATCCTTGATTTTCAAGCTAACTCATTGTTCTCAAGCTGGTTTTATTAAACATAGATCTGGTTCTGATCACCTACGTTCCTTATTTAATTTAATTCAAAAAGCCAAATCCCTCAAGACACCAGCTGCAGCCATAGCTATTGATTTTGAAAAGGCCTGTGATTCCTTAAACTGGGACTACCTTCATCAAGTTTTATCTTATTTCAGTCTTTCTCATACCTTTTGCTCCTGGATCAAGCTATTATATAACTCCCCTGTTGCTAAAGTACTTATTAATTGCACCTTTTCTTCTTACTTTCATCTAGCAAGGGGAACTAGACAAGGCTGTCCCCTGTCACCTTCCCTTTTTATTTTAGCCATGGAACCCCTGACTGCTTGATTACGTCAATCTTCTGGCATTATGGGCATACCTGTGAGCAATTCAAGATATGTTTCTCTCTCCTACGCAAATGACCTCCTAATCTTACTCGAAAACCTGAATGAGGCTGGGCCCCTGTTGGGTTGATTTGCTTAATAATTTTACTAAAATTTCTGGCCTTGCTTTGAATTATGGCAAATCACAAACTATGCCCCTTAACGAACCCAGTAAAGCCTTTATGAACATACCTCTTGGAGTCTGCTGGTCACCCCAGGGTATAACATATCTAGGAATCAAAATTGCTAGTAACTTAAGGAAGATACGGGACATTCACTTTAGCCCCTTATTTGATAACATCAAAACAATTCTGGACAGATGGAAGCTTCTTAATCTCTCTTTCATGGGGAAAATTGCAGCCACTAAGATGTCCATTTCTCCCAAGATTCTTTACCACTTTGTCAATATTCCTTTAGTCTTACCATCCTCCTTTTTTGCTAAAATTCATAAATTAATAGGTAACTTTATCTGGGATGGGAAACCACCAAGATTTAACCGCAACAAACTTCAATCACATTGGAAAAAAGGGGGAGTTGGACTCCCCTGGTTCAAAGGCTACCTCTGGGCTTTCCGAATGGCCCAAACCATTAAACAGTTTCAGAAACCCTCCCCTCACTCACCACTATGGGTTGCAATGGAATCCGCATTGTGCCCGGGAGGAGTTCCCACTTCCTTCATTTTTAATCCCATTTCCTCTAAATTAAAATCTCACCCGACTATATCATCCTCTGGATTGGAAACTAACCTACAAATTCCTGAAATCCAATCCAACACCCTGGTTTTTATGCCCCCTTATGGGGCAATCCACTGCTCACTCTAGAAGATCACCCAATTTTCTGTCGTACATGGAGGAACAAAGGCATTTTCTTTCTCAGAGATATCTTGGACCAGAATTCACTCACTCTTAGATCATTCTCAGACTTGCAGGTCACATGGAAACTTCCTAAACAGGACTTCTGGAAGTTTTTACAAATTTGGGCTGCTTATAACTCTCTCTCTAGTTTAGTGTATAGGCATACTCTTCTAAACCCATACATCTCACACTGGACTAATTTATCAGTAAAATTAAATAGCTCCATTTACAAAGACATTATTGATAATCTACCTGATCAGTCTATACAGGCCAAAAATAAATGGAGTACTCTTCTTAATTACAATATTTCAGACCCACAATGGAGTAATTGTTGGCGCACTGCACATAATACCTTTAAAGATGCCCGAAGTTCTTTAATACAAACTAAAATCCTACATCTTTGGTATAGAACCCCCTCTGTGCTTCAACAAATGGGCCTACTAAATAATAATAATTGCTGGCACTGCAATTTGGCCAACAGGGATCTACTTCATATCTTGTGGTCTTGCGCTCCCATTAATAAGCTCTGGCATAAAGTCTGTTTACTTGCCTCCAGAGTAACAGGACAAAAGCTACCTTTTGACCCCAAGCAATTCCTTCTAGGCATCATTATCCCCAATAGCTCTCTCCTCTCACATGCACATTTTCGATGGCTAAACATACTTTCTCTTCTGGTCAAACATCTGATTCTTATGAAATGGAAATCAACTCTGGTGCCTTCTCTTTCAGATGTTCTTCAAAGCCTCTCTCAGTATACCTCCCTAGACCAATTATCTCATGTTACTCATAACCGACTCACTGTATATGACAGATGTTGGCAGGATTACTTCAAGTACATTGAACCTAGTTCTTCTAGACCCTAATTCTTAGGGATCTTTAGCCCTCCTTCTTATTTTGCTCTCAGATTAGGTTTTCTCAAAACATCTGTGCACAGATTTCTCCTCTTTTTTCCCTTCTTCCCTGTTTTCTCCCTCTCTCCTTCCCTTCTTCCATGCTTTTTTTCTCTCTTCTTTCCTTGCACACTTTTCTCTTATCTTCACCTCTCCATTACTAAAGGAATAATGCCTGACAGGATGGGTGTTATGCTGGGATAACATCCCACCTCGGGTGGTTGGGCCCGAGGCCACTGGCCTAGGGCGCCCACCACCCGAGGGATGTTATCCCAGCATAACACCCACCCTGGAGGGCATTATTCCTATTATACAATGGCTCGTTGTTTTATACAGAAAAAAGAATTTTAAAGAATTTTATTTAGTGTTTTAAAATTGTTTTTAAGAAAAGATGCTCAAGATGCTCAAGGTCCTCAATGATGATATCAGCAGGGATGTTATGCTAGGATAACATCCCTGCTGTGATGGCCAACTGACCAATCAGGAGCCAGGATTCTTTCTTGCCATTGTATAATGAACATTATTCATATTACACATTTATCACTCTTTGCAATTTACTGAATGCCTTGCCATAGCCTGCCCTAGCATGTATTTCGTACATGGTTGCTATTTCTGATCCTATAATACCCTACTGATTGTAACCCTTCTGCTCTCCACTTACATCCTGCTAGGTTTGTGTTTTACTATCAATACATGTACAGTATACAAGGCTTCTCCAATGAGTTTACTCTAAATATTGTGTTGTGTTAAGTGATATTTTATACCTTACATGGAGGATAGTCTTCTACTGTATTAGATGTGTGCTTTCTTATGTACTCGAATTTCAATAAAAAGATAAAGTAAAAAAAAAAAGATTTAACTGTTTCTGTTTGATTTCAATGACTGGCTTCAGAGCTGCACTAGGCAATTTTGATGTCATCAGCATTGTGAAAAGCTGCTCTCTGACTGGTTCAATAATCCACTGTGATGAAACTAACACTTAGGACATCAGTTATGGCAAAGCAAACATGACATCATTATATCTTAAAGTTAGCTGCAGTTGCTATCTTGTCATTTGTATCTCAACTAGTGTTGTATACATGTTTTTATTAATCTACTTGATGGATTCAAAGTTACTGACCCCAAGAAAGATAGTTAACAACTCAAACTGTGGCAGGTTCATGCATCATATTTATACCCGGCTTATGAAGTGAGGCCTCCTTAGGAAGCCTCGTGGAGAGGCGAAGCGCTGGGGTATTTTGCACTGTGGTGAAATGTATGGCTGTGGATACCTTTATGTCTGAATAAAAAGACAAAGGGATTTACTGATAAAGAAGCCTTCTGTGAAGTTTGCTGGAGTGTAGACTTTTGGAACTTCAAACTTCTGACTTCTGGGATAAATTGCCCCTCTTTACCCCACTTTGGCTACACTGGAGCATATTCACAACAAAAGGAACCGCCTATCAATGAAGACTTTTAACAACAACAAAAAATTAATAAATAAAAAAACAGGAAGGCACTTTTTAAACATTTTGTTTAGTTTTTCACTTCATTTTAATTTATTATGCTGGATAGCAAGATGAGCTAAGATAGCTTGTTTTCACAAGAAACTAGTTGACATAATTGGGAAATTCCAGTAAAAATAAATAAAAATTAAAAATAGACAACAGAACCTCCTCCCTCTCTCCCTCCCTACCAGTGGCCAAGGTTAGTCCCCATACCACACAAATCCGTTATCTTCCACCTCATCCCCCCCTTACTTGTCTTTCTTCCCCCCAGCATCCTGCCAACTCCAACTCTGCCTGACACTGTCTTTAGTTAATTCTTCCCTCTCTAACCCAGTCCCTGAGAAAGGCAAATTAAATACATTTATGGTCTTGGGCCTCCCAGATTCTGATCCTTGATGGGGAGTAATATAGTCAATGCTGGCAACTCAGTCAGCTAGCACTCTCTCATCCCGGTATATTTATCAAAAACAGTCCTCCCTCAACCAAAACCCCAGCTGGACCAATATAGGCAAATAAAAATGTTTCAATCCTTCAGTTCTTTTGCACCCCCCCAACCATCACCAGCACGACTGGGGTTGCAATAGCACATTCTTACCTGCTGAGTTGGCTCCCCTCTCACAGCAGTGCCTGCTTTCTGAGGGGTACCACTGAATACCCCATGCCACATGGAGTAGTGGTTGATATGCACCACTCAGAATGGAGAGGGTATTCAGTAGCATCCCTCAGAGATCAGTGCTGAGGACACGGATTTCAACATTTTCATCAGTGATCTGGAAGCTGGAGTCTCCAGCAGGCTACTTACGTTTGCTGATGACACTAAGCTGGCCAGGGTGGTGGACTGCCTTGAGGACAGGGACAAACCTCGGAAGAACCTGAACAGGCAGGGTCACTGGTTGGACTCTTGTAGTCTTAGATTCAATGTAGTCAAAAAAAAGTGCTACACGGGGGGGGGGAGACACAGATAACTGTGGGACTTACACATTGTGTGTCGCTCCTCAAGCTGCAGTGGGGGAAGCAAACGATCTGGGGGCCACAACAGACAAGGTGTTAAAGCACTGCAAGACGTGTGTAGCTAGATGAATGTTTGGGTGCCTCAAAACGGGGTGACCAGCAGACTAGAGGAACTAATCATACCACTTTACAAGGCCCCGGTCAGGCCACACCTGGAGTACTGTATGCAGTTCTTTTTATTTATTTGTCAATATTCTTTGGTAACTGGGTAAGGCTCACTAGGCACAAGAGCCTGTTTTCAGGGGCAGCCCAGGAGCACTGGGAAGGTAAGTGCTCAGAATTATACAGTGTGCAAATAGAAGGTTGTGGGAATCAAACCCAGGTCTGCCGGATGTACGAAGCTCATTCGCAGCTCGTTACTCTAATCTCTAGGCTATATTGTGACCCCCAAAATATTGAGTAACCTAGTATTGGCTGGGTTAGCCAATATAAAAGGACATGGAGGTGTTCTTGAGGGTGCACTGAAGGGTCAGCAAAATGATAAGGGGCATAGAGTACTGAAGCTAAGAGGAGAGGCTGCAGCAGGGTCATTTACATATTCACATTGTACAAAAGGAAGCTGAGGGGGACATGATCTTAGTCTATTAAAGGGTGTTGACAAGGTCGAACAGATAGAAATGTTTGATCTGGTGTGTTCCAGCAGGACAAGGGGACATACTGAAGCTCAAAGATGGTAATTTCAAGGGTAATGTTTGGAGGTACATCTTCTCTCACAGGGTGGTGACCCCAAGGAACAGCCTATCAGTGGAAACAGTTGACACAAAGACAGTACAGGCTTTTACAGTAAGCCTGGGCAAAGTTCTGCTTAAAAGGGAATTACAGGGTAACCCTGTGTAATTAGGGGAGGTAATCCCTATAAATTGGTACGTTTGAACAACACCTTGTTGCTCCCTGCCTATGAAGCAGAGGCAGCAGAGCTAACAGATGTAGAGTCCACCATGTAACCATAATCTACAACAGAGCAGCTTGGGTTCACTATATCCCCCCCCCCATCAAGGACCGAGGCATGGGGGCAAAAGCTCATAATTTTTTGGGCAAGCAGGATGCTTCGGTTGTTGATGCCTACATTCTAGCAAGAAACTCGTTATTAAAATATGACCACACAACCAAATTAAAAAGGGATTTGATTCAAAGAACAGTGAAGTGAAAAACAATCGGGGAAGTGGCAGAATTCATACTCTTTTGTTGTTTTTCCATTAACTGGGATGTCTAGTCAAGAGGCAAAAATGTGTTTTTGTACTAAGCCAACCCAAGCATTGCAGAGATATTTAATAGTTTGCAATAAAACCAAACCCCACAAAATTTGTGAATGAAGATTTCAATGAATATCAGTAAAACAAAATAGGTTTGCCAGCAGATAACATTTCCCCTGACACAAAGCGCCTCAGTTTCATGCCCTTCCACGATGCACCTGCAGGCTTGAGGAAAACAAAGACTCACAGAAATCAACAAATAACTCATTTGTAGGCCAAACAAAAGCTGATGGGATATTAGTTGGTGTCATTTTATTTTAAGTACCTCAGAGTATAATTGGCTTACAAATGACTGCAGTTCATATACACAGGTTTAACTGGTGTGGAGTAATCTGGAATTATTCTCACCCAAGCCACAAGCTTGCTGCAGAGGATGATAGCTAACTAAAGGTAAACTGGCAACTTGACACAAGAGGGCACCCTGGAAGTCTAGCCATTGGCTGAGGCAGCTAAGAAGAAGCCCAAAGGGAGGGGGAGGGCTAGGGGTAGAAAAATAAATATAGAAAAAGGAGTAACACACATAATATAAAAACAAACAGAAAAATATTTTAAAATTGTGCAACCTGTGAGAATAAACCTGAAATAGGAAGAAAGAGTGTAGGCAGTCACTTTATAAAATTGGTCAGCTAATGGCATCCCCTGCAGATGGAGCTCTATTCTCAGTGTAATGGGTGATGGTGCAAAATGTGTGTTTGGGGGGGGGTGGTTACTTTTGCCCCCAGTGCTGCACGATAAACAAGATGGTCACATGTGGCAGGGCTGAGGAGTCTCCCCTGTGGCACAGTCAAAATACGAATTACAAATCCAGATGTTAGTAGGTGCTAACGTGACTCTTCAACTTAAGTTATGACTCCATGATATTGTGTGACTGTATCTGAATCATATGAATGTGCCTTACGAATCTTCCAGGGTACTTCTGCAAAAGTGTTCTGACAGAACTCCATCTGGCAATCCTTGTTTTAAATGAATAAATAAATGAACATGCTGGTTAATGACAGTGACTAATTTGCAGCATGGCAGATCGCCAGCCGCTTTGTGCTATACCCCACAGCAATTTGGTAATGACTGAGGGCCCCACCCAGAACTCTCTTCCTTCTCTAGTACCGCACTATGCCTAACTGGCCCCTGTGTTGCGGTGCTTCCTATATTCCATGGCCTGATGGCCTAGACTGTCCTGGTGATTCAGTGCCCCGCCCCCCATGCTTATCTCTCCTTGCAATTTAGTTGAACCCTCTTCCTCAGCCCCTGTTCCATGCGTGTTTATATTTCTTGGGGTATTTTTCCTTGATCTCCCTCCTCCTGCTGGCCTGTCTTTTCTGGTTGCAGCACAACGAACCTCTTAACTGCATGCCTGTAACTGGTGTGCAGGTAAAGGGTTCACAGGATGCTGTGTCAGTCACTATAAGGGCAGCCACTACCTCCTTTCTAGCACAGTCACAAATACATTTGCAAAGTTTTCACTGAAGATTATGATTGTGATGAGCCTAATCATTCGAATCGGAAAAGGTTTTTGTTTCTGAACCATTCTTGAATCTTTGATTTATATATTATTATCATGTAGTTTCCATGAGATGAGGTAATTTGCATTTAAAGTTGCCTGACCCATTTAAGGCTGGGAACTCCAATATGATTTACAATTTGCGTAACTGTCCAGTATGTGGATTACAGGGGACAGGGTAAATGTTTTTCAAACTGTTTTGCCCATCTACAGAAAACATCTTCGGTGATTTGCACAGTTTTGTGCATTTTTTCAATTCATATGATTTTCACTAAAGATGTTTTTTGTTTTGCCACATTCCCTGTCTACGAGTTTCATACAAGTCCTAAACTGGGCAACTTCTCTTCCTGATAGACTCACTTTTATCAGCATCATCCACTGCCAGGTCCAAGTGTGCCCCTCTGGTGCCTGAGTTGGTTCTATTCCTTCTCAGGGGCCCCTCTCTTCCTTGAGGCAAGCATAGGAGAAGAGGGAGACACATGTCTCTGAAGCCACTAACAGACTCCAGGGGTCACATGATGTGTTTTGACCAATGATGTTACTAGGAGTCCAGAAAATTTTGAAGTCCATTTTATAATTATATTCATAGAACACAGCAAAGACACTAATCATGCATATTTATAATCTGTAGCTAAATATTTTTAAAAAAGTAGCAATATGTCTTCGTGTTTAATTCACCATGTTATCTTAGGTCAGATATCCTGTGCAACTATTTTGTCCCCAATTCTTCTGATCCTCTAATTACCTAGTCATCTGTCCTTGACCTCTACATATGCTCCTTTGTCAGCCATATAGAATTATAAAAAATTGAAGTATATATTGTAACTTGTGTAACTGTGTACCTCCGATTTATTAACTTTATGCTAAGCTAGTTTTGTAACCATTAACAATGCCTGCTGCTGTAATTGTGCCCCTCAGACCCTCCAGAAACTAGATGTGAGCATACATTGGGATGTCCCATGTATAGAATTAAGAGTGAATAAATGAACATTTCAGCAGACTCTCCTGTTTATGACTATGCAGTTAGTTTAACAAAGTAGGTGCCAATACACTCCCTTCCTATTTTTATCCCAACCATGTCCCACAGGAATTATGGGAAAGGGTCAGGGCCACCACAGAGAATACTTACATCTGTTAAGGCAGCATTGATGTAGTTGTTGCTGTCCCCATCAACAGAAATGAGGAAAGGAAGGCATCGGTCTGGTGGCAGAACGTCCATGCTGCGGTTCTTCTCACGGTTCCTGGGCAGCAGTGCGATGCTGCATTCCTCAACGTCCAGATGCGCAGTTACTGAGTTGAGAGTCTGAAGTACAGAAACAAACATATTAATCTTTACAGTTCCACTTATTACCCTTTCAGGCACACAGATACATATTTATAATATATAAATATAGGGCACGCCAGGACTGGACTGACAATATGCAATTTATATGCAATTTACCTTCAAGTGTGAGAGGACAGCATCATAACTAATAAGTGGCAGAGCCACAAGCAGGTTATAAAATTCCTGCCCCTCACAAGTGATACAAGTTGCATATTTTGAGTAAGATGATTGCATATTAGATTTATACAACATGAGATTACTACTGCAGGTATACTTTTTAAATCTGTTTTTTTGAAAACCGACCTGCTTCCCTTTATTTCTAACAGCTGGCTTTAGAGCTTCACTTGGCAATCATGATGACACCAGCACTGTGAAAGCTGTTTTCTAATTGGGCAAATATTCCACTGTAATGATATATAAGCAATAATACACAACAAGGTTTGCAGTAAGACAGATCTTATCAAAGGCAACACATGAATTTGTGAAGCACGAGGCACAGCAGAATGCTTTCAGCCACCTGGGAAGAGCAGTAAGATCTGTCTTGCCACACACCCTGGAGGGGTTACAGCACTTATAAAACAGCTCATTTAGGCAGAAAAATGTCAGAACAAGATGCTTTAAATTTGACAGCCAGCCATGTGGCGAGACAAATCTTATCGCATGGCCACATGATGTGGTTTAGCCAATCACATTCTTCTTTTTCTCACTGTTTTTTTATAATAGCCATTACAATATCAATTATGATGTAACTTACTGTACCACAACAATTTTTGATAATTGGCTGTGAGTGTTCTCATCAACCAAGACACCATTTTCGGTTTGCCGTATGACATACGCCTAATAAGAATATGCATGATATTTTTTGATTGACCAGTGACCCCATGATCAAAAGTGGCAAAGCCATGAGTGATGTCATGGATCACAAATAAGTTATTAAGTAAGCAATAATACCCGACAGGGTGGGCATTATTGGGAAATACTGGACCGCCCAGGGGCGTAATGAGGCCCGATGCCAAAGGCAGAGGGCCTTATAGCCCCTGAAGGTCTGGTATTTCCCAATAATGCCAACCCTGGAGGGTATTATTGCGCTTAGAAAATGGCCCATCGGAGAATGTTACTCTGTGAAGCGGCACTTGGACTGGCGCTTAATTTTAGCTGGGCATCTATTGAAAAATAAATGCCCAGCTTGGAGCCTGTCTCAGCCAATCAGGTTTAAGAGTTGATTGTTGCCATTTTCTAAGTAAGCATATTTTTAATAAGCTCATTCAATACTGTATTTATGCAATGGCAAGACTAAAATGGCTGGATGTGCTGCTGTCTCAAGAAAGTTAAAGTTAAAGTTCTATAAACAGAACTGTCTATAAATACTGCAGAACTTTTTGAGTACAATTAAGTCCTGGAATGAAATAATGCCAGTTTCTATTCTGAAGGACATACAAGGAGACCATGTGCTTTGTCATCCATATACAGTAAGAACATCACAATACTTATGATTTTTTATTTGTAATACCATTACATATGAAAGGCATACGCAATGGCCTGAGTCAAAATATGCCATTTATCTTCATGAGTGAAATGGCTGGGCCATGATGCATGACTGAACATAATGCATGAGAGGCAAAGATCCTGCTTCCTCATAAATAATAAAAATATCATACTCTGAGTCCGATTATTGTGTGTCTGAAATATACCACACATTTTGAAATGCATGCCTTTCAAATTACAGTAGCTCTTCTTCGGAGCTCTGTTTATCTCGCCTTTACTAAAATCATAGAATCACAGAAGGTGATGTCAGAAAAGGACCTCCAGGCCCACCCAAAAATTAGGCTAATGCATCTATTAGGGTTGAAATGCAAAGTGTACAAAGAAGGGAAATAAAAAATAAGGCTTCAAAGTCTCTGGAGCATTTTATTTTATTATTTTTTATTTATTTTATTGCACAGTATCGGAATTACAAATCTTTAAGTCAGAGACTCTTTGCAAAGGCTCCACGTCAAGGAGAGACAAGGTTACAAAACATACAGTACAAACATGGATACAATAGGTTACTATGAGTAGTATGGCAGGTTAAAAAAAACTGTTTACAATACTCATTATACAGTTAAGGTCAAACAATCAAAAACCAGGTTGCAAATACAATAAAGTGAAATGAGCGGAGTAGCATGTCAAGCAGGATGGAGGTCCCTTGTCAAAGAGGGCTGGGTGGAGGGGGAAGGAGGGAGGAGGGGCGGCCTTGATATGGTTAAAGGCTGTAATTAGCTGAGGTTTATCGGTGGCAAGGGCAGGAGCGAGTGGGGTGGTGGGGATGGTGGCAGGACAGGGTCCCTTGTCAGGGAGGAGAAGGATGAGATTAGTTAGTAGCATGCAGACACGAGAGTTGAGCAGATGCTCCCTAAGGAGGATTTTGAATTTCCCAAGTTTGGGAGTCACAGCAATATGGGTGGGGAAAGAGTTTAGCCAGGTAGGGGCACGATAACAGAAGGAGCATTGCCCTAGCACAGTTCTGAGACGTGGTGCTTGGAGAGAAGGTTTAGTGGAGCTGTGGGTAGCTACCGTTATTGGGGAAGGGTGAAGGAGGGAGGAGACACCCGGCAGGACAAAGCCACTGAGAATTTTCCTGGTGAACAGGCAGGTCTCATTCCTTAGTCTTTCATCAAAGTTGAGTAAATTAGCGAAGTCATAGAGAGTGCAGGTATGAGTGAGTCTGCCACATCTGGTGATTAGGTGATATGCTTTGTTTAGAGAGACCATAATTCTATGCAGGGAGATGACATCAGCAGATCTGTAGACAAGAATGCCATAATCTATGAGGGACAATACAGATGAGGATACAGCCAGTTTAAGGGCCTCAGGGGGGGAAGACAGTGCTGATGCGGTAAAGCTGGCCGAGTCTAGCATTAATAGAAGTGCAAAGTTAGTGTATGTGAGCTTGGAAAGTAAGGGCAGGGTCAGGGGTGATCCCAAGGTATTTAATGTTCTAGACTTGTTCGAGAGGTTGATGATGCTCGGTGTGTATCAGGAGAGGGGAATTATTGGATTTGTTTTAGCAATGGGAGAAGAGGATGATCTTGTTTTTTTTTTTTTACTGTTCAGTACCAACCTGTGATCAGAGAACCAGACCTCTACTTTACTGAAGGAGTCTTGTAGGGATTGCTGTAGTGATGCTGGGTTGGGATGTGCAGCGAAGAGGACTGCATCATCTGCGTATATAAGAATCTTTCCACAACAGGCTTTTGGAAGTTTGTTTACAAATAGACTGAATATGGCGGGCCCTAATATAGAGCCCTGAGGTACCCCGAAGCAGACTGGGAGGCAGCTGGAGAGGGTTCCATTTATTTTTACGTGTTGAGACCTGGAGGAGAGGTGGACATGATAGAAACTTTCAAGTACCTCAAGGGAATCAACAAAGTCCAGGAGGGTAGCATTTTTCAGAAAAAGAGATGTGTAAGAACAAGGAGGCACAATTTAAAGATAGAGGGGGGACGGCTCAGGGGTAATGTGAGAAAACATTTTTTCACGGAGAGTGTGGTGGATGCATGGAACCACCTTCCTGGGGAGGTTGCTGGGCCTAAAACAGTGGGGGAATTCAAACATGTATGGGACAGACATAAGGCAATTGTAGTGGGGGTTTGCAGGAAGTAGGCTGTTGGTTAACTAGAATCTGCAGCTTATCCAATAGGAAGGGAAATGGGCAGACTGGGTGGGCCAAGTGGTCCTTATCTGCCATCAAAGTCTATGTTGCCATGTAAGTCCTCAAACCAGGCCGTGGCAGTGCTCGATAGGCCCAAGTTGGGAGAGTGTGGATATTAGGAGGGGGTGATTAGCAGTGTTGAAAGCTTTTGACAGATCAATGAAGACTGCAGCAGCCAAATGTCCTTTGTCCAGGGCAGAGTGGATAGAGTTAGTGAACTCTAACGAGGCAGTGGTGGTGTTATGACCCCTCCTGAATCCATGTTGTTCGTCACATAGGAGGCTGTACTTAGTGAGGTAGTCAGAGAGCAGATCAGAGGCTATTTTGTTCCAATGCTTTAGAGAGTGGGGGATAGAGATAGGATGGTAGTTCCTGGCCGAGGCACGGTCTCCACTTTTGTAAATTGGGGTGATGGTGGCTGTTTTCCATTCTGAGGAGAACTTACCAAGACAGAGGGAGCAGTTTACGATAAAGGTGAGGGGGGAGAGGACCTCATCTAGAACCAGTCCGAGTATTCAAAGATCTAAAGAGTCACTACTGTGAGAGGTACCACTGAGGGCTTTGAGGAGGTAAGGCTTTGCTCTCTGGGCATCGATGGCACAGAAGTAGAAAGGCGGGTAGAAGAGGGTGGGGGATCAAAGAAATTTGGTGGGAGGACTGCGCTTAGGTCCGAGAAGGAGGCATTTAGGGTATTGGCTATCTGATGTGGATCAGTAGTTAGGGAGCCACTGATGTTGAGTTGAGTAGGAGGGGGTGAGACAGACTTGCCATTTAATTCCTTTAGATTGTCCCAGAATTTTCACCCTGAGTCCCAGGTAGAGGGTAGGGATGTTTTATAGTGCTCTGCTTTGGCCTTGTGAGTGGCCCAGGTGCACTGGTTGTGAGCTGCTCGGTAGTGTTGTTTGTCGAAGGGCAAACCAGATTCTAGTGCCTTGTACCAGAGTTGGTCCTAGTGGTGCATCTGGTCAAGTAGCGTTTGTGTGAGCCAGGGGTGTCAGTCTGCTTGATTGTGCACTTGGTTAAGGGGGCAAACATGTCACATGCCTGGTTGAAGGACTCAATAAAGAAGTCAAGTGCAGAGTCAATATTGGAGGCATGATATACTGGATTCCAGTAGTAGCAGGTGAGGTAATCCTTTAGGGGGCTCAGTTTACCAGGCTTGAGTCGACGCAGTAGGACTGTGACGGGAGCCTGTTTCTTAAGTTTGAATGACCAGGTACAGAGAACAAGGGAATTGTCACTTATAACATCGGGGAACGCCCTAGTAGATAGTATCTTATGGGGGCAATTTGTAAAGACTAAGTCCAGTAGGGTGGAGGTATTGTTCCTGTGATTGATACGTGTGGGAGTGGTGACTAGCTGGGTGAGAGCAAGGGCCATTGTTGCATCTTTGAAGGGTGTGGCCGAGTTCACAAGCCAATTAATATTGAAGTCACCTAGGGTTATTTGTTCAGCCTTGGGGAAGAGGGTGGTGAGGTGGTCGACGATGGACTGGAAGGCACTTTTCTGGTCACATGGGGGGATGTAAACCGATGTGATGATCAGAGGAGCCCTGGCATTATGTAGGTGGACTTTCAAGGATAGGGCTTGCGCACCAGCCTCAAGCTGGGAGGAAGGGAGCTTAAGACTCTGGAGGATGTCATGGAGATATATAGCAATTACCACCTCATTTCCCACTCTTGTCATCACAGTACAGGGCATACCCAGGTATGGTGATAGCGGAATCAGGGGTGGCCTTAGAGAGCCATGTTTCAACCACTGACAGGATATTGGGCTGGTGTTGTGTTATCCAGCATTGGAAAACATCACATTTTTTCAGTAGACTGCAGACATTTAGGATAGCAATGCGGAGCACAGGTGGGGGGGATTGGGGGCAAGGGTGGGCTCAGGATTGGGATGTATATTACCGGATAGCAGTAGGAGAATTGCTCAGGATTGGGATGTATATTACCGGATAGCAGTAGGAGAATGGAGAGAAGGCGAAGCAAAGCTAGGTGCCGTTGTCGGCGGCTGCAGGCGGAGATAGTGTGGGAGATGTAGGATTTTTTAGGGCAGGTTGGAATCGGTAGGACGTATAACAAGGGGAGGGAGAAAAACATGATTGGCAGATGGGGGAACACCAGTGGGGATGGGGGTGAGGATGTGGGGTTGCATGGTGGGGATAAGGTGGTGGTGGTGGCTGTGTGCTGATAGAGTGGAAGGAGCAGAGGATCAGAATGGCTAGGAGCAGGAGAGGCAGTTACTTGGGCAAAGAGTGAGATGAGCAGTGTTAGTAGAGGGGGGCAGAGGAAGGACAGAAGGAGATGGGGGTAGAGGGCCATAGTTGGCAAAGGTGGTAGGTTGGTGAAGTAAAAATGAATGCAGGTCAAATACAGAGTCAGACAGTAGTACAGTGGTAGAAGCACAGACTCTGATGCAAAGGGTGCAGGGTTCAAGACCAGGAATGGAAGTGAAGAGAGAACAGGTCAAAAGATGTGGAAATGGGGGGAGAGACAGAGAGGAGAGCAGAGTTTACAGGTGGTAGAGGGAGAGAGAGGTTACAGGAAGAAGAGTATGTGAGCTAGGGGCAATACTGACTCCTAGTGGTCACCAGTGGGATTGTTAGGAGCACCTGGGAGGAAGGTAGGATAATAGCGAGCAGGAACAGATGTGTTCAGCACTCCCCGTAGTGGTGAAATGTTATAACCTGCTAATGGAAGGACAGGGACTTTAAAAAGTAGGTCATATGAAGGCAGTAATAAATTAGGACACACCTGTGCGAGGGTAGCTGGGGTGGGCGGGGCAGTTGACACGAAGCATCGACAGGCTAACACCCCTCCAACAGAATGCAGGGAGGCTGGCAAAATTACCTTTAATGGCTCCTCTGTCCTCCACACTGCATTGGCAACATGATGGTGTAGTGTTCCTCTTGGTCTGAATAATCATGCGACCAACTGCAACGCTGGGTTCACAATACTCAAATATTGCCACTCTCTATGCATACACTGCTGTGCCATTTTTCTTTGTATGACAATCCTGATCCTGGGTTGCGTGATCGCTCAAACCCCAAGGTCCACCACACAACCAATTCACCAAGCCTCGAGAGACTTGGAACCCTGATTTTTCATTTCCTTACTTTGCATGCCAATTGTTTCAACCCTGATAGGTGCATTAATGTAGTTTTGGCAAACAATTTCTTTAATTTTTAGAAAGGATATCTAAAAGCGGCTTCATAGTGACTCTCAGTGTGCAGACACCTGAAGCTTGCTTCGCTAGTGGACCTGGGTCACTGAAAAAGCAGTTGCATAGTGATGTGCACTACAGACCTGTAGCTTTTTTTTTTTTTTTTTACAGGCTCTCAAGAACAAACTGCATAAGAATGCTCACTGTGCCAGAAATATGGCTTGCTTCACAAGTGGTCTTGCAGGCCACTCATGAAGCAGACGCACTGTGGTGTAAACCATCCCAGAGTTAGCTTTCTTTGCAAGTGGCCCTGCACTGACAAAGCAGCTGCAGAGTGAATCAGGCCCTGCGGGTCACTCGTGAAACAACTAACAATAGACTTTTGGTGCACTAAACCTGTAGCTAGCTTCACAAATGACCCTACGGCTCACTCAATCAGCAACTGCACAGTGACATGTACTCAGCATGAAACAGGTGCATAATAATGCTCACTGCACCAGACATGTAGTTTGCTTCAAGCAAGGCCCTGCCAGCTCTATGCAAAGCAGTCCCATGGAGCAGGGAGCTGAACCTGTAGCTTGCACTGCTCAAAGCCCTGCTAGTCCAATGTAAAGCAGCACACCCTTCAGACATGGCCCCATACCTGTAGCTTGTTTCACAAAGGGCCCAGCAGGGCCTACATGAAACAGCACACCAGTCAGGCAGGGGTGAAACCTGCCAATTGGGTGTTTGTGAGTAGGAGTACTAAGTACCTCAAACCCCAAATTTGCTGAACAAATATTAAAACATAAAAAAGTATGTGTTGGAAAAAAAACTATGTCCCTGAGCATGTGCAGTGCACATTTTACAGGACTTGATTTCTTTGGAGGTAATTTTTTTTCTAGCACCTTTAACTTTTTTCTTTTTAATATTTTTTTATTAACACATTTACAAGTTTATAGACCTATGTTTTGTTTACTTACTTGCAGGAAGGGGAGTGCATCAAGGGACACTGAGCAATTGAGACTTGGTACATTGAGGAATCAGCATATGGTACCACACTGCGTGCACCAGTGGGTGTTGGCACTAGAGGGTGGATGGGGGGGTTATTATATGGGATCGGCTGGGAGAAGATGGTGAGTTGGAAAACTTGGCCAGTGGGCAGAGGAAGGGTTTTCAAGTAGGTGTGGGCCAGGAAGGATATCAGCAGCAGGATTAGGCACCCACTGCCAGCTTTGTGTTGAGTGGGAGTGGGTACCAGTGGTAGGGATACGCACCTGCATCTGACTGTATTAAAGATCGGGCGGTGGGAAGAGATTACCAGTGTCGGGATTGGACACCCAACATCAGCAGTACTCAATATTGGACAGGTAGGGGGAACTGGCAGCAGATTTAGGCAACCACTGTTGGCTGTATTAAAAATCAGAAGGCGGAAGGGGGTGACAGTGTCAGGATTGGGCATCCAACGCCGGCTGTATTGAAGATCCGGTGGGAAGGTGGTACCAGTGGTGAGGCTGGGCACCTAACTGCCAGACAAACGGGGGTCTGGTGCCAGCAGCAAGGTAGGGCTCCTGACTGCCGGTAATCTAACATAATTGGAAACAATTTTCATGACTAGAAACTGCATAAATATGGTAGTTTTGAGTCATGAAAATGGAGACCACCCTCACAAAACAAAAAAAAAAAATCCAGTTATTTGTAGAAAGTTCAAATACATTCTACGTATGTGAAAAAACGTCACTTTGTTTTTTAAATAATTTTAAAACTCAACATTTTTAGTAAAGTTATCTGTAAAAGAATCATCCTTGGGCGAACTCTAACAAATCTGAAAAATTCAGGTTTCACCTCTCAGCTGTTTTTGTACTATTGTGAGCATAAAAAGTCTTAAGTCCCATATTTCTATTTTTCAACCTTCAAAAACATTTTGAACCGCTAAACTTACTATTACCTAATTAACAGGATCCAGAGATCCTGGCAGTGACATTGTGTACGCCACATTGTAGGCATTATTAAAGTGCAAATATCAAGTTTTAACATGTGCAGTATATATGCAGTATAAGTTAATAACGAAAACACTCAGGTCATGAAGCACTAGTTACAGCACTGCTTTATGCAGTTAGTTCTATGTTTTTTCTATTTATTAGCTTTTATTGACCAGGTGACACACAAAAGATTAATAGTCAAATTAACCAGCCTGAGAGTGGGTCCCAGGGTGGTAGCCTGGGTAAAACATTGGCTGGACAACAGGACACAGAAGGTAATTGTAAATGGAGTCCACTCTGAAGAAAGAGGGGTTACTAGTGGGGTACCGCAGGGTTTAGTATTGGGTCCAGTCCTTTTTAATGTCTTCATAAGTGACATTGCAGAGGGACTGGAAGGAAAAGTATGTCTCTTTGCAGATGACACAAAGATCTGCAACAGGGTTGATACAAGGAGGCGTAGAAAGGATGAGAAGGGACTTGTGAGGTTGGAGGAATGGTCAGAAATATGGCAGCTAGGATTCAATGCAAAGAAGTGCAAAATAATGCACCTGGGAAACAAGAACCCAGGGGAAGAATACACAATGGGGGGGGGAGGTAGTAACAACAACAAAAAAGGAAAGGGACTTGGGGTTAATCATATCAGATAACCTTAAGGTTAGCAAGCAATGTGAGAAGGCAGTAGGGAGGGCTGGGGGTATACTGGGATGCATAGGGAAAGGCATCAGCAGCAGAAAACAGGAAGTTGTTATCCCTCTGTACAGACAGTTGGTGAGACCCCATCTGGAGTACTGTGTCCAGTTCTGAGACCCCATCTCCGCAAGGACATAGACAGGATAGAAGGCAGTCCAGAGGAGGGGGCAACTAAAATGGTGCAGGGTCTGCAAGAGAAGCCGTATGAGGAGAGACTAAAGGAGCTTAATATGTATACCCTTGAGGAAAGAAGGGAGGGGGGACATGATAGAAACTTTAAGTACCTCAGTGGAATCAACAAAGTCCAAGAGGGTAGCATCTTTCAGAAAAAGAGACGTGCAAGAACAAGGGGACACAATTTAAAGATGGGGGTGGTTCAGGGGCAATGTGAGGAAGTATTATTTCACAGAGAGGTTAGTGGATGCATGGAACAGCCTTCCTGAGGAGGTTGTGGGGTCTAAAACTGTGGGAGAATTCAAGAATGCATGGGACAGACATAAGGCAATTCTTGTGGGGGGTAGGAAGAAATAGGCTGTTGGTTAACTAGGATCTGTGGCCTATCCTGTAGGTAGGGAAATGGGCAGACTAGATGAGCCAAGCGGTCCTTATCTGCTGTCAAAGTCTATGTTTCTATGTGAAAACACTAGACATAGTTGTGCCTATTTTCAGGTACGACCAGGGACAAGACAGTCAATACAATAGTGGCAAGCAAAGTTATGTTGTACTGTCCTGACTTTGTACAGCACCTGAAGCCTCAGGCAATGGGCATGCAACAAAGTTTTATTTACTTACTAAAGATACAATAAATGAAAATACAGCAAAGAAAATACAATCATTACAATACAGTGAGAACCAATGCAGCAAATTAACAAAAAAGCTTTTTGTGGAGCAGACAGATAAAAACACAAATATAAGGTATACTACTTCATGAAAAATACATGAGCAAGCCAGAAGAGCTAGTGAGGTCCAGGACAACTTAAATGCATAGACAACAAGAACAAAGAACGCAAACAAAATGCCCGGTCTTCTAGCACATTTTACCTAGTGATAGGACATGCAGGTGGACTGGTTTAGCTTAGACCTGCTGATAGCAAGACTAACAATATCCAGACACAGCGCACTCCCAGTACAGTGCTCAAAGACGTTGCTCAACCACTTTTTTTGCTGATTTACAATGTTTTATTTCGATAACATAACAAAAAGGTAGTCGAAAACATGGGCTAGTGTGTAAGCGGAGGTGATTTTTCAAATTGTTTTCGACTACCTGTATGTTTTGTTATCAAATAAAACATTGTAAATCAGCAAAATAAAGTGGTCAAGCAACATTTTTGAGCACTGTACTGGGACAGCGCTGTGTCCAGACATTGTTTTTTTGCAGGGTTAGCCACTCTTTTCAGCGCACCCATGCTCCATTTCCATTGTGCGCAGGCAGTGAAGACTGTTCTACAGAGTGGCAAGACTAACAGCCTGAGGGTAGGGGATGCCCTGAAAGGTCACATACAGATACAACTCGAGTTTGCCTTTAGGTGAACCCACAGAGACTTTTTAAACTGAGGGTGGGAGGAGGAGCTACTGACTGTTAAACCAGCTCTTAAATACATTTAATAGGTCGAATTAACATTGAGGAGATACAAACTGAATTGGGAATCCAAAGAACAACCTTGGTTGAAGGCACTACCAGAAACTTTACTGAGTAGGCATCTGCTAGTGACAACCCAGGGCTTGCTCTCAGTTGACCACTACTCAAGGAGAGAGGGAGGATGCTGGGACAAGAGGAGGAAGTCGAGGGTTGACAGAGGACAGCATCCATAATGCTTCACTTTCCCTTATCATCTGCTCTTGACTGAAGACAGGTGCCAGCCAAGAACTGAGGTTAAGCTAAGGGGACAGGAAGGGAGATTAGGGTAGGAAAGGGATTGTTTCCTGTCCCTCTAAGGGCATTATACTGGGTGGGGTAGGTTGTTAAATGATGCTTAGGCATTTTTCAGATGCGGAATCTGAATCCGATTCCACATCTAAGCAGGGTCTCAGATTCAGATTTTCAGTTTTAAATACCGAGAAAGCTTGAAATCTGATCGGTCCAATTCTGTTTGGCAGCTTCCGAGCAACCCTAGTCTTAATTTAGTTTTTCTTAAGAAAACAGGATGGCCATCTCATTTGGTATTGAAACAACAGTGTAGACCTGACAAGGGTCACAACTGAGACAATAAATAAAAACTCAAGGTGCACAGCAACTTAGAAAAGAAGATTTGACATGTGTGCCAGTATTTTTTTTAATTGTAGCTAAAACTAGTTTTTTTAAAAAACATTTGTTGCACAATTGCTCTAAGAGTTCAAGTATCCCTGCTATTCACTCCCTACATGAAGTCATAATCCTCTATTTATGACATCACAGCATGCTGCCCAAGAAACAGCTGTGCTATCACAAGAAAAGGAATACGACCTTCAGGGGGAATAAGCTGTCACAGCAGGCAAAGTACTAGGGACAAAAGTCCTGTTTGTGTGCAAATATCCTTAGTAAGATGAAAGAATTGAAAGTAATGAAGAAACTGTATGATATAAAACCTGGGTTGTTTCTACTCATTATAATGTTTTCAAAAGTTTTCCTAGAGATGCAAGCTACTTTTTAAAATACCCTAGAATGATACTTTGAAACAAGCAGGAAGAAATTCCTTTGCTAATCCTCAAAGAAGAAAAGCAAAATAAAGCAATAAACATGGTCATACTCACCTGAAACTCCTCTCTCAGCTGTGAAGAGTTGCTCTGGGGGTCTATCCTTAACATTTCTTTGTAAGTGGGTTTGAATTCACTGACTGGGATTGCAGTATCGCCACAAAGACAGGCTTCCAGAATAGCATCGTGAATGAAAATGTACTGCTCCTTAAGGGAAAGAACAAAAGTGTTTTGAGAGACTTCATTCTGAAAAGCTTGTATCTGCAGGGTTATTAACTCACTTTATGTTCACTTGTACCAGGACAGCTCAAAGAGGTACAGAACTCATAAACTAATTAGTAAACAAGACACTTGTGAAGTACAGCTTCTTATGAGTGGGTGTGGGAGGCTCTCTCTATCACTCACAATCACTAATCCCTTCAATAAGCCAAAGTTTGACAGCCTTCGGGAAGCATGCACTGTTCTTACAAAATTTACAATACTGATCACAAAATGAAATTTGCTTTTGTAGAGTCTCTTGCATTCTGCGTACATTGATAAACTGAAATGAGGTGCTTGCAACAAAGTGCAGCTGGTATGCCTGCCTTCAGGTACAGTGGTGGTCACACAAAAGTATACTGGTACTGTGCACAGCGCTTCATTGCGCGGTAGCGGTATACATGTTATTCAATGGGTACCGCATTTGTGCAATGCTCGGTATAGCATGCTACATGTATGTGCAGTGTACCAGAGTCCTCCAGGGAGGGTGCACGGGTTCACCACAGCAACTTTCTTTTTAGCGTTAGTGGAAGGGCAGCCAGCACTTTCTTCAAAGTTTTTTTTTTCAGTTTATACTGAAGTGTCAACTTAACATCTACATTGATCACAGTAGCTGTGTTCAACCACTTACACAGAAACACAGAAGCATAGCAAATGATGACAGGAAAAGCCCAATGGCCCACCTAGTACCCTATATAAACTCAGGATCTACTGTCCCTCCAGAGTCCTACCCCGTACCCATCCACCCCCTATTCCACACTCTCCCCCAGTTTCTGTCATCCTGAGCAATCACTATACCCTTCACTCTGTCCTAGTCTTTCTTAGCTGATTTATTTCTACTCCTTGCACTGACTGGCCCCTTCCACTGGCCCTCCCTCCCTGCCCTGTCACCCAGACATCCACTGGATGTTACCTCTTGGCCTAGTCTTTCTTGAAACCATTAATGGTTTTAGCACTGGTCACTTTGGCAGGTAGCCTGTTTCTTGGTTCCACAACACTTTCTCTACAATAATGCTTTCTTATGTCTCTCCCGAAGCTCCCTCCTGTCAGTTTCTCCTTGTGCCCTCATGACCTCAAACTATTACTCATGCTAAATAATTACTTGCAGTCTACCTTGTTTATTCCTTTTAGGAACTTCAAGGTCTCTGTCTTATCCCCCTCTTATTTATAGAGCATTCAATAAATGATAGTAAAGTGTGGTATACAAGGAAATAACATCATGGAGGAGCTGAAAAGTTCTCAAGCCCAAAGGGAAAAGTAATCTTTATTAACTTGTTAGGCTCAAAGATGGTATTATTTCATGAATACAGCAGACACTGCCATCATTTAGTTTACATAATACATTGGGATGATTTAGTTTTAGCACGTTGTGTGTTTAGAATCTCAATTGCAATCTCTTGCATTGCACACAGATGCAAAGGTGATTGTGCACATGTGCATCTGTGTGTGCTGCTACTGTATGTCCTTGTTCATGTGTACATGTGTAGGGTGCACATGCCCATTTCTGCATGTGCAAGCTATCATGCAGATAAGCACTGTGGAGGACGATGGGAGTTTAAGTACAAAAAGAGGAGGAGTCATGTGCAGTCCTTTAGACCAAGTGTTGGAGTCATCATCGAGAACAGCATGTGAACAGCATGATCATGGGTTTGACGGTTTGTTTAGTGAATTTATTTTTTTTCTGCTGGTTTTTAACATTTTAGTTTTTTAGTGCAGATTTTTGCTGTGTAAAGGGTGTGCAGCCATTTTTAAAAGATGCGGGTAGGAAGGGAGAGGGGTACCAGCTGGCGGGATCGGGCACCCGCTAGCCATTTCGTATAAGAGGTCAAGATTGGGGGGGGGGGGCATTCTACAGACAGCTGCAGTTGGAGTTAGCAGTATGATCAAAAGTAATTTCTTTCATACTGCTCTCCTCTGGTGCAGCTGATGAAAGCAGTGTGAAGGGAATCACTTTTGCTGAAATTACTTTTGATTTTGTTCAAACACCTTTCATCAGCTGGCTGATGAAAACAGTCTGAAGGAAATCACTACCGATTATTTCACTATCACAAAAATCCAGCTATCCATAGAATGTTCATTTATTGAACTGAGCAGACTCAGAAAATGGGACAGTATTTTTTTTACTTTCTATTTTTATCCCTCATTTTTTCTGCCAGCTGCCAGGACCTCCTTATACCTACCCTAGCCCTTATACTTGCCACAGGAGTCCTTTGGTGGTGCTATCCACTACCAGCTTTTGCACGACAATCTTCCCTGGATACCCCTTCCATAACCCATGGTTTATCCCCCATGAGCAGGACCCCCTGGTTTCTCCAAGCCAGGAAGAGATACTTCACTCAACAGTCAGGGCTTTGTGAGGTGGAGGCGACAAGGTTTGGGAGGAGTCAAAGTGACCCTGCTGTGGCGTGGGGGGCATGATGGCTTCATCTACTTGGTGCTGCCAGGGGTATTTTATCCCGCTAAAGCCTCCCCTAGAAAATGGGACAGTTTTTAACTGACATTCTAAAAACTACCAGTTTGAAATTTCAAACTTGTGAAAGTGTGTACCTTAGGCCAGATGCTATCCAATCTGTAAGTAAGTTTTAGGTTTTCAAAAAAAAAATGTTTTTGTTACAGATGAGCAAAAAGATCTTAATTTGGGTGGAATTTTAACATTTTTGCACCTCTGCAACTTTTCCCTCCCCCAGAACTGACTGACAAAAACATTTAGGATCCAGAGACCCTGTCCTAAACTCCACGCCAACCAAATTTCAGGCAGATTGGTGGAACGGGCCAGAGTTCTTAAGGGAGACAGGAAATAATTTTGACATAATTAACTGCCCTTCCATCTTCCTTTCCATGCTAATTAATTATTTTGATAAGCATTGACCAATTTTCAGTACATAAATAATTTAGCTTTGGGGTGCCCTCAGATATACAGAGAGTTCCACTCTCCTCACCAGCTACTTCTATTTCATTTCATATTTCTAAGACAGTCTATGATATCAGTAACACCATTCCTTGCTACTCATCTGAATGGCCTGTAATGGTACATTACTTATTTATTTTTTTTAACTCTTTTTTGGTTTTTTAATTTTTAAGTTTTTCCTCCCCTGCCGCCAGCTGCCCGGTACCTCAGCCCGGTCATGGACCATGACTTCCACTCCATAATGGCCGCAACCCTCCGATACCCCCCAGCTTACCCCACAGGGTGGGGTTGCGGCACTAGACTCCCCAGTGCCGCAGACAATGGGATAGGTCAGAGGGCCAGCCTGGAGGTTAATTGAAGCAGTGGCAGGCATCATCTAGGGTGTCTGGCAGCTGCTCCTTTTTCTGGCTTTCTTGGGGGGTGGGAACGTGCAATGACATCCTGCATCCGCCCCACCGCCTGAAAGTTCTTGGTGCTGGTTGCTTGCACAACCCCCAGCCTCTGCCAGGGGTCCATCGAGTGCCGGTCACACTCCCCACCCTCCCCCAGGAGAAGGAGAGCAGTCCTCAGGATGTTCCATCCTTCTCCCCCCAGCTGGCCGTCCAGAATCTTGGGTCCGCTCCTGAACCCAGGTCACTGGCGTTGCAAGCAGAAATCCAACCGCTGCGCCGACAGGCCAATCTGAAACTCTTTTTATTCTCCCTTTGGTCTAAGACATCTCTCAGAGGTGTCTACTCAGCTCATCCCCTGCTACTCCCTGCCGAGACTCCCACCCAGAGCTCCCCTCCTATGGAGACTTCCCAGCACCCCGAATCACCCCCCCCCGGGGTAAGGCCCACCACTCCTACCTTGGCGGCGTCTTTTTGAAATTAGAGGGTCCGTCTCTCATGGGTGGCACCTGGGAATCAATTGGTCTGGCAGTCCGGCACTGGGGATGTGCGAGGATAGCTCCTGAGGCCCGTGTCGCCTCCTCAGTCCTTCAGGGTTTTTTCCTCTTTTTATTGTCCTTCCCTCCCTCCCCTGGAGCTCAGACGTGCAATGATGTCCTCTGATATCCGCTGCAGCTCCGCCTTTCTACTTCAGCCCTAAGTTTGCGTAGTGCCTCCGGCTTCCACCGGGAGCCACTACTGTGCTGGGTGGGCCCTGGATCCCTCCCCAGAGAGAGGACAGCAGTCCTCTGGATGCTCGATCCTCTCTCTCCCCTGCCAACCCTCAGCACCCGAGCTTGTTCTCGAATTCAGGTCGCTGGCATGGTGTGAGGTAAGACGACCAACACCTCAGCCCTCAGCGCCACCGGGCTGGACCTCTGTAATGGTATTATTGATGTCACAGAATATTTAGGCAGTATGAAAAGAGAAAGCAGCAACTGCTGAGCAGAGAAGGATTCAGGGTAGTTATAAAGGCATCATAATTAGGTTATTAATTTAACAAAAAAGGTAAAAAACATATCAGAATTTTGGACAGATACTACAAGGACAACAGGAGGGCATCTAGAGGTGTAAAAATGGTTTCCTGTCACCATTAAGGTGTACAAATAGAGGTTAAACATTAATGTGTTTACTAGCACTAATATACAGACACTACTATGGCTGTATAACATATATAGAGAGAAAGAGATACAGCGGAGCTGGCTAGGATGCAATGCAGTGTCGTGAGTTACTGCATGACAAAGGGGATTACGTGCCACTGAAATTGCCTTGTTTACTACAGTAATGCTGCTGCAGTATCACATTGCGTCTTGGTTAGCTCCAATGTATGCTGAATATAGACTATACAGATCAATATTTAGACCCACATATGGAGTGCAGTCTACAGTTGTGGGTTCCATATCTGAATAATAACTATCAATAGGACTGAGAAAGAAAAGATGAAAGACACCGAAGTGGCTATAGACTTGAAAAACATTTATTAATGTATATTTATTTCTATAGACTTGGAAAACATTTATGTATGCATGCAAATATGAATTTATTTAAAGGAACACTGTCCGCTTTTTGCTGACCGTTACATCCCCTTTTGGAATAAGTGCCTGAAGCCTTCAATATTCATATTTAATTGAGCTATGCTGCCAGAAATACATATTATGCCATAATGTAGGCATTTTTTAACATTTCTGAGTCTTACTTAGTTTTTCCCTGAACTTGCTCTTATTCCTGGCCACCAATCCCAATGTGCATTCACATTACCAACACAGACACAAGAAAGCCTGTAAACGTGTCCATGGATGACTCTGACAAATTTCAAACACTATTTCATGTAAATGCCTGGTGTAATGGCTTGACTTTTCAAAGACGAATTTCAGCATGAAACAGCGCTTGTTTCTGACAGTAAGTTTATTTCCTCAGCTCAGCTCGCTAAGCTGTTTTATAAAGTCTACTCATAAAACAGTGTTTGAAATTTGCCAGACTCATCCATGGACAAGCTTACCAGTGCTCTGGGGGCCATGTTGGCAATCTGAATGTGTGTCAGGATCGACGGCCAGGAATAAGAGTGTGACAGTGGAAAAACTAAGTAAGACTCAGAAATGGAAAACATGCCTAAAATATGGCACAATCATATTTCTGGCAGAACCGATCCATTAAATGAATATAGATGGGATGCAAAAATTAGCCAAAAACTACAATGTCCTTTTAAAATTTGGTGACCAGGATAGGAATACTGAGCTGGGGTCATTTCCAGGTGTGACCCAGGGAAAGGGATACAACAAGGAGTGAAACAGCAATGACAAAAGTGGCAGCATGACATGTACAATAAAATCACAGTACAAGTAATGAATTCCAGCAAAAGACAAAAACAATGAAAAAAAGTGAACAAGAATGTTGGTTGTGGGGTAGCCAGACTGAGAGCTATGCCATTAAGTAGTTTGAGAGTGTGCAGGGAGGAAGAGAGATGGACGGGGAGAGGGAGGCTGTTCTAAAGTGTAGGAAACCAGACAGAGAAAGCAGACTGACCTGTTACAGATTTACTGTAAGGGATATGAAAGTAACAAGCAGCAGATGACCAGATGGAGCAGGAGGAGGGAATGGCAGGGTTAAGCAGGAAAGAGAGTTAGGTCAAGTGGGAAAAGAGGCAAGCCAGTGTTTGGCCATGAAGAAGGAACAGTGTGAGAGATGGGCCTCAAGAGAGGGGGGGAGGGAAAGAGAGATTAGCACATATAGAGCAGTGATGGGTGAGAAATAGAGCACTAAGGACAGAGTGGCAGAAATAATGAATAAACTCTAGTCAGAGTCAAAACGGCTGCTAGTGCTTTAACCTGATAAGGGATATCTGATACACTGCATGGGCCCATCAGACCTCAACATGCACATAAGCTGCTTGTGAGGGAAGGCTCACCGGTCCACCACAAGGTGCTGTCTGTGTGTCAGAACACTGCTTTGTCCCTACCTAGGCTGGTGCCACAGCGAGAGGTATAATACTTACAAGCAACAATTGGACAGGACATTGCTTTAAGTATTATTACAGGCATCAACACCCCATGAAAGCTATATAATAAGTGTAATAAGCTCCAGCAGTTCCATGTGATAATGGCGATCACAGAATAGTGATCGCTGTTTGGGTGAGTGTACATCGCTGAAAATAAATTTTGGCAACGTACACTCATGGTGAACAGCAAAAGGGCACCCAAGACTGAGGATTCTACCCCCACATCCCCCTACTAAAGGATTCTCAACTCCAAGGGGGTGCATGTCAAGGGGTGCAAAACAAATCAAAAGACAATGCCCTGACCTGGAGCAAAAAAACACGAGCGTGCCCAGAACCGAACCTGGCACCCTCCCAACCCCAGCCTGCCACCAACCCACCATGCCACATGGCCAGCTCGGCAGCCCACTGCTGTACTATACCCCACAAACCCTCCCTCCCCTTCCACCCATCGCACAGCGTGGTCCCACCCACCCCCTGTGTGTGTATACATAGCGACATTCCGTCACTATATTCGCCTACCCACCCATCCGGTCGCCCCCTCTGCCAGGTAGCCCTGTGCACAGGCACTGTGATTGAGTCACCCTTTTTGAAAACGCTCAGTCACAGACGCTGTTATCACAGGCTACCGCTCCAGCCACTTCTGTTACATTCACAGCAGTGGTGTTAACTATGTCACTAAATGGGTTGGAATACCCATGAGGCTTTGTGTGCACTTGATCAGTGCCCATGTAGTGCTTTCAAGTTCAGTGGTATAGTTCAGCATTAATTTTATATATATATATATATATATATACATATACAGCACAGAACATTTTGGTTGTAATAGCCTATGACTTCTACAGAGGAATGCCAAGGTATGTGTGAATGGGAGCAGGCTGCAGCTGCAATCTACAGGTCACCTTTGAAAAATAAATGAACCCTCTTCTCTGTTTCTTTAATTTTGCATGTACTACCACCAGATATGGGCAGAAAGGGCCTCAGCAGATCACCTAATCTGAAGGCCAGCCCAGCACCTTCAACAGGCAGATCACTCCCTCCAATACTATAGTATGCATCAGTGTCAGAACTTTGCTTAGGCCAAAACCTCATTTGACTTGAACCATTATCTTTTGATTCATGAGAATAAAGTTCTATGTGTTAATAACTGATGCTGAAATTAAATCTATTATATACGACATGCTACAGTTCAGACAGGCAAGAATCAAAGTTCATTCTGAAAGCTGAACTGCAACACGTTCTGAATCCCAGCTAGTGTACAGTTGAAGATATCCCATTTCTGGTCTCTAAGCTTGATCAGCCTTAGGCAGATTGTTGTAAGGCCTTGCCTCCCATTTGACCTGTTCCTTGTCACTCACCTCAGTCTGTATCATGTTGATTCTTCGGGAGCACAGGGTCTTCACACAGTTATAAATGTCCACAACCCCTTCACATTCAGCCATGTCCAACATTACATCCAACACTATGTAGCAGCCTGTCCGTCCTGCTCCAGCACTACAAAATATACAAAGAGCATGAAAGGTGCTGTCTCTTCCTCCTTAGGTATTGATTTCTTTCCACCGGCAGCCTCTACCTTGTTGTCAAAAGAACTGTGCTTCTGCTAAACTACAATTCAACCCAGCTTCTGTTAGATACTCAAGACAGATGAAAATACAGGGAATCAACTTCAAATAGCTGTTTTCTCTAACATACACAGAATTATCGAAATTGACTGGGTTTCAGAACGTCTGCCATTTGCTAAATGATCACTTGTAAATTCTCCAAATTCCTCATCTGATCCTCAGGAAAAAATGACATATGATTTAAACAGCCATCATGTAGTTGCTACTACTCTGAATTGTGTCTTTAATTACATTTACATTTGAAAATAAACAATGCCAATGTTTCACAAGGAAAATTACCGCTATTTGTTCTACAACAGAAATCACTGCAGAGTAGAAACCAGCTCTTGTTGATTCTTCTTTGTACTGGAAATATTGTAAACTTCCGAGAACACCTAACTACCATTTTGTTATATAACATATATTGTGTTGCAGGTTAGTTGGAAGAAACCCCTGTGTCTGTGAGATTAGAGTTCACTGTCAATGAAAGAGGCAGAAAGGATATCTGCCACAAACAAACCTTCATTCTCACCAGCTGTACAGTATGTCATCTGAGGCTTCCTATTCTCAGAAAACAGCATGGTAAAAGCAGCATCCGTCTGTCCCATCAGCTCTTTTTCAGCGTGTAGCCTTATTTGGCAATCCAAAGTGTATTACTGCACAATCAAAAATATCTCACCATCCTTAACATTTCATCAAGAATGACAGTATTGATCAATTGTGCTTAAAGCAATTTGAAAATTCAATTTGGGTATATCAGGAGCATAGGGTGGTTCAGGTAATATAAAGCGGGCTTGGAATTGCACTGCCAAATCTGCAAGGGTGCTGCTTTTAGCTAAGAGAGTTTAACAGAAAGGCTACAGTTCATTCTTTTCTAAAAAATAATTATATGGTACACCTGTGTCTCTTGATGGCCTCCTTACTGTTGAAATGTGATAGCCCTGGGATTCTAAGATAGAGCACAGATGAGGGTGTTCGTGACCCAGTGTCCTGCTGCATAGTAACTCAATAGGCCGCTCTATGATTCCGACACTGATATAAAGAATTCTGAACACAGGATATAAATAACATGTCACCTGATCTACAGTTTGGTGTGTTTAGCTATGATGGCCAGCAATGACACTAACTTTCTAAAAGATCACGTGAAAATAAGTTGGAAACTTGCACTGCTAACCAAAGTTCATTAGGGCTGTGTGACCCTTTCAGTGTTCAATTTCATGAACAGTTTACATCAAGCAAGGCAAAGTTCAAATGGTATCAGTCTGAAATGTGTGATTCTTTCTCATGGGGGGCTTTCTGGTGGCCCCAAAGGACTACCCTGACCCAGTATTACCTACCCTGGTGGCCCCAAAGGACTACCCTGACCCAGTGTTACCCACCCTAACAGACCAGGCCCTAGTACTTCCGCCGCTGACTCTATACACATCATCACTTATGCCTGCTGCAGTCACAGTAAGGCATCCCTGACAAATACCATGCCAGTACAAGCCTAGCAAGGTCATTATAGAGGTCTCACTGGGTACACAGTGGCATTAGGCAGGAATGTCTATGGACGTGTGCAGCAGGGTAAAGAGCTGTCACAGGTGGTGGTGGTGGCAGCAGTTATGATACCTGGATACATGCTGGTAGGGTAGGAGGCAGGCCAGTGTAGTACTTGACAGCCTTCAGAAGGCCCCCAGTACCCCCAGTATTGTTGCATATACACATCCCTGCCAGGATAGGTCTCGTAGGGCACCAAGGGACCTAAGAGTCTTTAAAATGCCCCCTAATACATAAATGATTACCCCCTCCCTCCGTGTCAAGGCAGGCAATTCAAAGGGAAACAAGATTTATGCAGCCAGGTGGGACCCTGTGACAATTATAAAAATCAGGGATTGGAGTAGGGGTATACAAGTAAATTTATTCAAATACTTGATGAGTATTCACACCCCTGACCTCCAGATGCTTGATATTTGTTATCGCAATATTAAGAAAAAAAATTTATTAAAAAACTTAGCCCTTTTGTAGGCAGCACCCCAAACTGCATAAACTACAAAAGATGGGGGTAACCAGCACCCTGCGTAGTGGCATTATCACCTTCTGCGCTCTACTGTTTATGGCTCTATGACAGTCAGTCGACAATTTCATTGTCGACCAACGTTACAGCAACTCCTTTATGACGACCGCATTTGCAGTCAGCATAAAGGGAGTCACAATCACTTTTGTTTTTTCTTCAGGGGACTTTGCCCCCAAACACCACATGTGGGGGCTCTGCCCCGCACCCCCGCTACTTAGATAATCAACTCTGAGTAGGAGTTGCTTCAGGGAGGGGGGGTGCAATACCCCCAGAAAGCACTGTCGGGGTCCTGTGCCAACACTACAGTGACCTGGCACTGTTGTCGCTGTAGTGTCTGTCGTGGTAATGTTGCCGAGGTAGCATCAGTACACTACTGTTTATCATCCTTTCAATAGTAACTATTATTCTTTTGGCTTTGCAGACTACTGCCGATCACTGTTTAGACACCTTTAAGGATCTTTCCATAGTAAAAACAACATTAAATCCTGCCTTCCACTTTCAGTCCACCGTGACATCATCCTCAAAATAATCACACTGATATTTGACTATGAAGACATGGCTTCTAGCGTTACCTCTAAGAGTGCCTCTTTCAGTCAACAATTATAAATAAAATAATAAATTAACTTCTAAGTCCCTTTCCTGTGCTGACCTATCCAATACTGTACCAGTTAGCTTACAGGCCCATTTTCCATTTCTGGCCCCTTCATGTACCACCTTGCAGTTACACTCATTGAACTACATCTGTCATCCGTCTGACCAAAAAATACGTTTATTAAGGTCCTGCTGTAATTTTCAGAGTCCTCGTAACTGTTGACCAAACTTGCTAGTGTTGTATCATCTGCAAATCCTACTAGGTAGCTATCAGTTCTAGACTCTAGATAATTAATAAATAATTACTAGAAAAGAGGAATAAACTTGTCCCAGAACCAACCCCTATGGAACCCCATCACTCACTTCTTTCCAGTCTGGCAATTGCCCCCTACTAACACTCTCGGCCTTCAGAAACATAATCAATTTCTAATCCATACCAACAGTCCTTCCTCAGCCCCTGCTTACCAATTCTGCATATCAGACTCCCACATGAGGTACACCCAAGGTTCAAGGTGTCCAAATCTTTTTTTGACCTAACCTTTTAGCTCTACTGGTGGCAATTCTTGGGTGACTTTGTTTTGCTTATAGTACTGTACGTTTGAGTTCACAGTTGTGCTACAGGGCAAAGTAGTTGATCTGGTGCTCACAATCTCTAATCCTACAGTATATTAAGGAAAATGCCCATATTTGAAAATGTCAAAGCCCCACAGCAAACTATTGAGGCTGGTGCTAATATTAGGGTAGACTTAGAGCGGTGCCAGCCATAACATCATGCAGTAATGCTGCAATGTATCACAGAAAGCTACAGTATACTGCAGGCAACAGTGTAATTCAATGGCAATCAAGCCTTGTTGTCCGGAAATATTTTCTGACATGTCACTTATTTCAAGTTACTGGCTGGCTTCACTGCATGCACTAATCTTAAGCAAATCAGACCTCTAGTGAGCCTAAAACTGCAACAGAGCTAGTGCTTCACAGAATTAGTGCACAGGTGCCACCGCTGGGGTTAGCTAACCCCACATTCATGAAACCAACGCAGAATAGTAGTGCAGTTTGAGCAGACTGACAAAGCAGGACTAAAACTCAAATCAGTGACTGAATTTTTTTATTGAGAAATGCACAGAGCAGGTGAGAGCCAAGCTTACACACCACACCGAAGGTGTAACACTGCTTAAAAAAAAATTCAACCACTGATTTGAGCGTCGGTCCTGCTTTGTCGGTCTCCTCAGATTGCAGTGTTATTCTGCCTTGCTTTCATCTACTGAGGTAGGAACAGAAAACAGGTTGCAGCTCATCTGCTGCATTCAGCAGTAGACTACCAAAGGCAGAAAAGTGATTTATTGCCTATCGCTCCTACAGTACATGAACTTAGCCAACGGCTTTGCCACAAACAAGGCTGCATGCAGCTGCTAAGTCTGTTACCATGATTATCTTTGATGAAACTCTCCATTAACAAGTCAATGCTGGATTGGCTTTTTGCTGGGGCTCTTTGCAGCAAAGCCTATTTTATCAGCACCTTTTTGTTTATCTATTTTTAAAAAGGCTGAAATGTGTACGGAGACCCAGGATCATTATATGAGCTTCAGTGTGAAATAAGTATTGACAGACTGCCAGCCCAAACTAGGATGAATAGAGATTGCTTTAAAATGCCTCATGCATACCAATGGAAATCAACTGAGAAGATGAAAGACAATGTTCCCCAGATTTAGGCCAATTTTTTCTCCTGCAAAGGGTGTGAATAAGGACCTGCAGAGCTTCTCTTAAGTCAGATTGTATTATGTCTCATTTTCCACACGCGGCTGCAACATGCCAGCATAAGTAAAATCTGCTCTGACTGTTTATACCTCACTTGTCCTTCTTTTCATCACCCAACAGGGAGCCACAAAGTATAAAATCACCCACATGGTAGTTAGAGGACATGAGCCCACCTTACTGGCAATGAGGTGATGTAACTCACCACCTGTCAGTCATAAAGCAATGTCTACGGAACTGGCAAAAATGGGAAGGAAAATGGTCCAAATGGATGTCATACGGTGTTGACTCACCCAACTGACACACATGGATACCGAGTGCATAGTGACCCAACAAAAATCACAAGATGTACACCCCCCCCCACAGACAGATGTAGGGTGCAACCTAGTATAACTGGCAGTCTGAAAACATGAACCTACCCAGCTGGTGGGTATACTGCAGGGTGCACAACGGCTCACTCAACTAACAGTATGGAATGGGCAAAGCTGGTCACTGGTTCCGAAATTAAAATACAGTCATCGAAGCTAGACTCTGAGTATTTGATTCTGCATCCAGACTGCATTTTAAATAACTGATAAGGTGATGCCACTACAGTGATGTTTTCTGACTAAATGAGGTTAAAAACAATAACCAAGATGTGGGAAGTGGTGTATAGAGAGATTACTATAGAAAAAAAAAACATTCCTGGATCTTGAATCTAAATCAGCAAAGGTTCCAATCTCAAACTGCAAATCCAAATTCCTTATGTCAGGATAACTCTAGATTCAGAGAAAAGTTTATAGTCAATGTTTAACTGGTCATCCCAAAAATTCTGTATACAGTACTTATTAACAGTTATAAGGTATTCACTGAATTGGCAGTGGCAGTGTGTGCAATATGGCCAAAATGGTAATCGCATAATGCAGGCTCACCTAGCTGTGAATCACAGGAAGTACATTTTTTAACTGGCAGTCACGAGCTGCATCAAAGGCCAAAACTGTCTCTCACAAAGAATTAGCCCATCCAGCATACAGACACAGACCGCCAACTAGCTACCATAGAATGCCAACTACTCACCTCATTGACTATGTCCAAAAGTATCCCTGGTGTTATGATGGTAAAAGCGTTACCTGAACTGAAAATGTTTCCTTATAACACGAGAGGCACTATCCCTTCAAATCACATTGTCTTGAAAAAGTAATTTTATAATTAGAGATTTGTATCCTACTCTGTTTAGTACATACCTGCAGTGTACAACAACAGGCCCTGCATCAGGTGGAGTTGAGGCCTTCACTCGTCCTATGAAGGCTAAGAGGCCTGTGGCATGGTAAGGCACCCCGTGTTCTGGCCAGGATGTGAAATGGAACTGTTTCACCTCATGCCTTGCTGAATAACCCCTCTAGATGGTGGCAAACACAAATGAAATGAAATTAGATGAGGCTTCTTTATAAACTTCATTTTGGCATGCCCTATAGTTTAAGGATGAATCACTGCATACTGCTATACTGTGTCTGTGGTGTCCCTGTCTTTATTGTTTTTTCTTTGCATGGTGTCTTAGCTGGCACTGCTAGAAAGACAGCATATATATATATAAAAAAGTCTGCCATCCATCCATCCATCCAACCACCCAGCCAAACAGTCAGCCAGCCAGCCAGCCATCATCTGTTTGTCTGTCTGTCTATTTCTGGTGAGTCCTGTCTATTGCTCCACATTGAGTCTCTGTCTAGCTATCTTTAGGTTTGCATGTCTGTCAGCCTTTCTGCCAGTCTACCAACTACAGTATTTCAGTTAGAAGTGAAGTGTTGTTGTATTGTGGTTCAGGCTCCAAAGCCCCAGTCCCAGACATACTGTATCATTGTCCTGCATGCTGCATTTTGAAGCTGTAGCCCTGAGTACATACTGTAGATTTAGCCAGCATCTAAACACATCTAGTATAATTAACAAATCTCCAAAGCTAAACTAACTTCTAATGCTGCCCAAAGATTATGTTATTGATTGGTCTGAAAATACTGCGTTCACTGTGTTTCTGAAAATATTCACTTTGTTTCTGAAAATATTCACTTTGTTTCATCAAACAAATATGACAAGTTTCCCCTCGCCTGACTTTATGGCTAGGTAGCATCTTCTTTTCAAACTTCAGATTAATTACTGAATTTAAAATTCAGTCTATGAGTCCCTACCCTATACTCAACTCTTGTCTTAATGATCCAACTCCTGTCAGATTATTGTGCAGATGAGTTGTGTCCTTTTTTAAACAAATGTCATGAATCATACTCTTAATGGATGTTCATCTTCCCCTTGAAACCACAGCTGAAGAAACTACAATTTATGTTTAAAACTAGTAGCCAATCACACACTTGCCATTTGTTTTTAATGTTCAGGAATAAATATTTATTTATTTTTTTTATTTATTGAAAACTTCAGAGATTATCTTTGAGTACAAGCGTTCATTTACAAAGATTCCACATCAAATACATAGTCACAAAAGACATTACAAGTACAATAAGCAGTTCCAGAAGAAAAGCAGTCAAGTCCGGCTCAAAGCACTTAAGATAGAAAAATTACATATACACTCTAAGAAATTAAGTGTAATTTTTTTAAACTGTAAATGTGTAAATCACTATTTAACACAGTGAGTGTAACATTAATGCACAATTGTGTCATATTTATGAAAACAGTGATTTACACAATTGCAGAGTAAAAAAATTATACTTTGTGTTATTTTTTTACACTGTACATTTATAAATAACTGTTTAACACAGTGTGTGTAATATTAACTTACAAATGTGTTAAAAAAACAACACTTAATTTAGTTGATCAACTGTACCCAGAAATGGTATGCTGTATCACAGTAATTAATGAAAATGTTTTTGCAAGCAGTATTGTGATTTTTATTTTATTTTACAGCTTTAGTAATGTTTCTAGACATGTTAAAAGATACACTTTTTTAGAGCTGAGCCAGTGTAAATTACTTCATGTCAATTTGCATATAATTCCCATGTTGCTTTGCTTAATTTGGTGTTTACAATTGTGTTTTTCTTTCAGATTCGGCTGCATGGTTAATACCTTCTCAGGGTCTCCTTTGTCCCAGGGAATTTGCTCTGGGGTTCTTATCTTTTGTAGTTATTCTCTCATCTAGTATGGGCTCTCCATAACATTAAAAAGTAAGACCTTCATAATACCCCCAGGGCTCCTAAGCACTAGGTCATGCATGATGTAAATACGGCATATTGATGAGCTCCACCAAGGGTGCATATCCTGTATAGGTTTGCTGTGCATTTGGCTTTGTTGCTTATATGACAAGGCCTGTTGACACAAAAGTTTAAATTCATTCATTCATAAAGAATTGTGAATTTTTGATTAGCAACTGTGTTTTCCATTCAATGTGAGATTAATATACTTCAGAATTCAACCACTTATATGTTAAAATAACACATTCAATATGGACATTGTAACACATGAATATGTTAAAAATTCAACACACCAGTGTTAGTAAAAGCTACACATTTGTGTGTTGAACAATTTGAACATCACTGTGTTAAATTTATTTAACACACACTTATTTTCCCTAACCGCACTAACTGCTGTGTTAAAAATTAACTAATGTGTAGCCAAATTTAACACTTCCTTTCTAAGAGTGTAGTTTTGAAAAAAAAATCCATAGATTAATGTATAAAATGCCACATGATATGCACAGAGAGAAACCGAATAAAACAGTTTAACAGTTACAACTGCATCATACTGCAAGTGTGGACCACAAAGATCTCTTAAACTGATAATCTTAGGGAGATTCAGCAGTGTATTAGGCGGTCTGTTTAACCAGTTAGTGGCCCTGACAGCAAATGACCACTTGCCCAGCTGAGTATGCTGGAAAGGAGGCTTAAGGGCATTCCTGGCCATGTTTCTGGTGATGTACTGGTTGGAGACAGTGCAGAAGCAATTTGTTAAAGCATAATTTGTTATTGAATATGTTGTTTACCTTCGCATAACAGAATAAATTGAACTGTATAATGTTCCAAAAGAAACAATTACTCACTGAAGTAATATTACTTCTTCCAGGGTATTCTTTAGCATTATTGGCAGAAGCAGTATGCCAGCTGGGTTCAGCTGCCCCGGAGAGAGGAGGAGTCAATGCAAATGAGGAAGGTACTGGCCAATCAGGATACAGTTAGAGTAGAGTGCTGCCTGCAGTCAGCCTGATGGACCTCAGAATGCATTCCGAAGCTGAAAAAGAGCAAAAACTGTGCCCACTAGGGGCAAAAAAAAAACTGTTAGCAATAATCCACTATATATATTCTAACCCACTATTATGAAATTTTTTCCTTTTAAATCACACAAACGAATGACAGTTGTCAAATTTGGCTAAATCCCCTAGCAGAGCCTTTAGACAAGGTTTCCAGGGGAGGAAGGGTGGGAGTGTCAATAATGTTAAAGGATACCCTGGAAGAAGTTATATTACTTCGGTGAGTAATTGTTTCTTCTCACCCCAGGAATTCTTTAGCATCTATTGACAGAAGCAGACTTCAAAGCAGTGTAGTTGGGAGGAGGGCACAGAAACCTATTTTATGAAGAGGCTCTGAAGTACCATCCTGCCAAAACTGGCATCCTATCAGACTACACATCCAAGAAAGATCTTACTGAATGTGAAAAGCAAAGTTCAGATAAGTGGTCTGCACACTTCTGGTGAGGATATAGTCTTGAACGCTGCCCAGGAGGCAGCTGGTCTCCAGTAAGTAGGCACTAAGCATGAGAAGGGCTGAATCTCAGCTTTACTGAAGCAGACCCGAAATACTGGAAAAACAGTCCCGTGGGAAAACACTCTTGGTCACTGGTTTCTCCTTTTCTGCAAAAACACAAGAAAGGAAAGTACGATAATGACAGAACCTGAACTGCTAGGACTGCTGATGCAGACCGGCAGGACTAATTCATGTCCCTTCCAAGCAGGTTGAGATAGCCTAGACAGGACTTGCCTGAGAGCAGTACAGACAGAGAAAAAGGATTGATGAAGGAAGTGGTAGAACACTTGGGAAAAATATTTTCTATCTGTCCAGAAGACTAAATTGTTCATAAATGCACTGAGAGGATAAGGTCTAAGAGAACAACCTGAAACTCTGAAAACATCTGACAGAGGAAAACAAGCAGAAAAATTGTCTTCGATGTTACTCGCTTCAGGACAGAATTTCCACAGATTCAAAGGGACACCCCATGAAACTGAACTTGTAGAGGTTTGTGTTCCATGGGAAAAAACTCCGGTCCCTAGAAGGGTCTGGAAGTGAAGATGGCCCTTTGCGGAATTCTTTGAAATGGTCTGAGAAAAGACAGATTTCTCTTGCCTGAAGGAAAAAGAATCCGATTAACCATTAGGTGTACTCCCAAAGAAAAAAGGCCTACTATCCCACTGTTGGAAGGAAAATAAAAACCTTTATACTTTTACAGGAAACAAGTCACAAAGACCAAACTAGTTCAAAGTCCAAGGTTGTAATGCCAGGAAAAGAACTAATTAATCCAGTCATGAGAGGAAAGTGGATTGAAAAACTCTAGGCTCTTGTCCTTGTACCCAGGGGAAAAGCCACTTCCCCTAGAAAAACTGAGGTATTTGTGATACTAAAACCTTTTTTTTTGCCATAGATGTTCCAGGCCTTGCTTGGATAGAGGGACTCTAAGAGATCTAGCCTCTCAGGAACCAGGCCTTGAGAAGAAAAGACTGGGAGCTGAGAAAAACACTTCCTGATTTTTCAAAAAGTACCAAGGTTGTCCAGAGCCACTGGGATCGTGGTGGCTGATACCTTAACTAGAGAGGTACTTAGGAAACAAGGGATATGAGGAGAGAGAAAACTTCTCAGGCCAGCCTTGAAATAAGAAAATCCACTGGATGGAACCCCGAGCTGGGGGCTGCAACAGGAAAAAAGAAAAAAACTGGAGGTTCGAGCTGGAGGTGAAAATTCAGATCTGGACCTGACCTTTCTCCTGAATGATGTGGCTAGGACTTGGGTGCTGAGGGCTCACTTGCAGTGATCCTGACTACTGCGGCTTAGAGGATCTGCCAAAGGGCCCACTTGTGGTGTCCCTGCCAAAGTTTTGTCCTTGCCCGAAAGATGGATGAGTGACTAAGACACCTCCAAAAAAGCCAGCTAAAGATCACAACTCATAGCTATTGTGGAGAGATTGGAAGCCCTGTGTCCCAAATGCTCGTTAGTGTGATACAGGGCAGAGATATAGAACTAAATGGCCTCTGGACCGAAAAAATGCAGGCCTGATAGATAAGCTCTTAGATTCCAGGGACTGAAGAGAGAAGGACTCTCTCAGAAACCAAGACCCAATGATGGACCCCCCGCCCCGTAGGGAAGCACCAACTGGAAGGAAGCCTCTGTACCGAAGATTTGAAGGGGAGAGGTGTGAAGTTCACCATTTCCTTACACCATCCAGCTTGTAACAGGGTTCAAGCTTCACAAAAAATTCTGTTATTTGGAATCTAACCTAGAGGCCTAGCCCCTTTGACTTTAATGACAAAATTATGCACCCCATGCAGGGAAAGAGCTTCCCCTGACAAGAGATGATCATTGCTCCCAGAGTGTTGTGAGATTTAAATAGTTAGGGGACTTTTTTCTAGTAGGACAAAATGTCAGACTTAGGGCTTAAAAACCAAAGTCAAGGTGAATTGGCTAAGGTCAGCCAAGCCTCTGATAAGGGAAACCAGAGATTCCCTGTCTTCAGGGGAGAACCGCCAACCTACCCAGACACCTGGAGAAACAGCCTGATTTTTACTCCGTATCTGAGAACACTCTGGAGGCAGTCTAAACGGCATGGAATAAAACTGCCTGAGAAAAAGCCCCGTACTAAGGAACTGAGAACGAGGAATGTATCGAAGGCGACAAGAAAAATCCCCTACGTTTGCAAAAGAAAGACCTGAGTCAAGAAAGCATCCTGACCCCAGGTTGTAAAAATTGATAATGATTTGCTGTTCCCTATTTTCCTTTAAGATTCAGGTAATAGCCTGGGAAAAAAGGTCCAACTCCCAAGCAGGACGGAACCATTTCACGACTTTACCCTCATGAGGTTCTGGTGCTCTAGTTACCATTGTTGACATGCTACTGAAGAACAACAGAGAATGCAGCATTTGGAGGTAAACTTTAGATATTTATTTACTTATCATGCACATAGATATACTGTATATATATTTAAATGTTAATATCTGCATATATCTATCTCCCTTTATTTTTTTTATTTTTTTTTACCAACCAAAGAAGGGGTAAAAACTTGAACCAAGAAGAAAAATAACTGAAGAAAAAAGAGATTATCAGGAATGAAAGAGCATTCCTGCCTAAACCCCTGGAAAACTTCACATTTGGAAATTTCCTAATGTGTTGGCATAGGAAAAAGGGTTAAAGGGGGAATAATTCCTACCCAAAGCCCCCCAATGAGACTTCTGGGGAAGGAACACTTATATTTAACTGAGTACTAGGAGAGTTAAACTCGTCCATACGTGCCTGTCAGCTTAAGTTTGACATAAAGACCAACCAAAATTTGTACCAAAGCATAACCCAAAAGGCTGGAACTTTTCAGACAGGCAAGCCTGAGAGAAATGACCTACGCCAAGACTCTAGAAGCTGTAACATTATGACTTACTATGAGAGCATAGTGCTACTAGATGCCACTTGGGTATTCCAGCAAACCTCCTTGTGAATTGTGCTCAAGAGATGCCGCACTATGGCAAGGATAGTATACATCAAACACTCTTAATACATAATAGCATATGCTACAAAGGTTAAAGGCATTATGTAAAATGTCTTACACATGGTATATGATTATCTAGAGTGTATCTCTGGAGGGGAAAACAGACAGTGGCACGAGGCTGAGAAGCAGGCTGCTGTTTGCACTAACTCTCTTTAATCTGAAAGTGTACAGATAAAAACAGCAGAACACTTACCGAGCTGGCAATTCATCTGAATGCTTCTGTCAACCCTGAAAGAGAAGGAGGGGTTTCCAGAACCTACCTGTAGGAGTCTTCAGAGAGTTGTCAACTTCTTTGGAGGACAGCAACCATCAGATCTACGAAGTCATCGTCCTCCACCTCTTTAACAGTGTCATCCTGGAGAGGAAAGTCCAGGGAGTCCACCGGATGAATATATATATATGCCTCATTATACCATAACCTGAATCAACCTCAGGGTGACCGACTGGAATTAGTAGGCCCCCGAGAAGAGTTCATGAAGGAAAATCCTCTCCTAAATTACTAATAATAATTATAACAATAATATCCTTGGGCGTAAGGATTAACAAGGAGAGGAATACTCAGACCCAAAGGACCCAAGAAACGCCCAGAAAAATAAAGTCTGGAATAATTGCCAAGCTCTAAGAAATTCAGTTGCGGAAGGCATTATTTTATCAACCCCTGAAGTCTCCCCAAGTCCTTCAGGAGGGAGGGTCAGAGGAGATTAATCTCTATATTTGTGCAGGGAAGAGGACACCCTGCCTATTTTCAAATTAAAGGCTTGGACAGAGAAACAACTACTACAGAACCAGACTTGTAATAATAGAAGTCCCAAGGGGACTTGTCATTTCTTTTGTGTTAACTTGAGGTACCCTCCTCAGCGCTTTTAGAGGAGGGGGAGGTAGACTAAAAGCCCAGATAATAATAGTTAGGCCAAAGCTTAAACAAATCAAAATCAACTTTGAGATTTTTTTTTTCACAAAGAGGAAAAAAACAGAACCACCTCCACACCTCTTGTTAACAAAGCCCACTGCACAACAAACAAGAGAGTCTCAACCCAAAAGAGAGGGGATTACCCTTCAAATATTAATCATTTTGAATTTAAACAGAGAAAAAGGGGTTCCAAGAATTCACGCTGGTGCACAACGGAAAAAATGTGCATGCGCACGAAAAAAATAAATCAATGATTTTACCACAAAAGCGTTAAAAAACACCGATAAATACTAAAAACAAACAAATTAAATAAAAATGACACAATTTATTACTTACGTGATACATAGATACATAGACAGTGTCGGCAGATAAGGGCCTATGGCCCACCTAGTCTGCCCATTTGAGCTCTTGAAGTTCAGTTTGTTTTCCTAGAAGTCTGTTTCTCACCCCTGCCCTCTAGAATTCCTTTATGTCTATCCCATGCATTCTAAATCCGTGATTGTTTCAGCCCCCACCACTTCCTCTGGCAGGGTGTTCCACTTGTCCACCACACGTTCTGTGAAGAAATTCTTTCTCATGTTTCCTCTGAATTGTCCTCCTCCAACTTCATCCCATGCCCTCTAGTCCTGAAACATCTTTTTCGCTTAAAATAGTGTTTTCCTGCACCCTGTTCCTCCCTGTAAGATACTTGTATGTCTCTATCATATCCCTCTCTCCTCCTCCTCCAGGGAGTACATGTTCAGTTCCTTCAACCTGTCTTCATAGGACTTGTGATGCAACCATGCACCATCTTTGTTGCCTCCTCGAACCTTCTCTACTCTGTCTATGTCCATACGTAGGTATGGTCTCCAGAACTGTACACTGTACTCAGGTGGGGCCTCACTAGTGTCTGTATAGCGGAATTATGATCTCCCTTTCCCTGCTGGTGATGCCCCTGCCCATACATCCCAGCATCCTATGTGCTTTACCTGATGCCTTGTCACACTGTTTCCTCACCTTTGAGGTCATCAGAGATGACAACCCCAAGATCCCTTTCCTGCTTGGTATGCTATATCCTCACCCCCAACTGATATATTGTGCCAGGTTTTTGTGCCCCATATGCATTATCTTGCACTCTTTGCATTGAATTTCAACTGCCAAACCCTTGACCATTCTTCAAGTTTCTGCAGGTCCCTTCTCATTCTGTCTACACCTCTGGTGTGTCTACTCTGTTACAGAGCTTTGTGTCATCAGCGAACAGTGAAATTCTGCCTTCTAGATCCTATGCAATGTCACTGATGAAGATGTTGAATAGGACCGGTCCCAGCACTGATCCCTGTGGTACCCCACTGGTTACTCTTCCCTCTGTGGAGTGACAGCCATTTACCACCACCCTCTGTGTCCTGCCACCCAGCCAGTTACCTACCCACCACACTACTGTCCTGCCCACACCCATATTCCCCAGTTTGTGTAATAGTCTTCTATGTGGCACAGTGTCAAAGGCCTTGCTGAAGTCCAGATAGGCCATGTCCACTGCCCTCCCCTGATCCACCTCCCTAGTCACCCAGTCAAAAAATTCAATGAGGTTGGTCTGACATGACCTCCCCTGGTGAAACCATGCTGCCTTGGGTCCTGTAGTCCATTGACAACCAGATGTTCCACCAATCTCTCCTTCAGTAGTGCTTCCATGATCTTTCCCACTACCGAGGTGAGGCTGACTGGTCTGTAGTTCCCTGCTTCCTCTTTGTTCCCACTTTTGTATAAGGGGACTACATCTGCTGTCCTCCAGTCTTTGGGTACCTCCCCTGTTTCCAAACAGGGGGGGTACCCAAATTTTACTTCAGAAAAAAACCACTGAAGCAGGAAAATATGAAAAAATCCAGCAACTGCACGGAACCCAGTGCAGATGCGGTAAAAATAGATAAAATGAAGAAAATATACAAAATACCTTAAAGCAGCACTCAAAAAGAAAGAAAATGGCTCAGGAAGATCTCTGAAGAGAAGAGCTCCAGGGCAGTGTTGCCAGTTCAGTGGAGAAAAAGTTCTGAGGTCCTTCAGGCTGACTGCAGGCAGCACTCTAGTCTAACTGTATCCTGATTGGCCAATGCCATCCTCATTTGCATTGACTCCTCCTCTCCAGGGCAGCTGAACCCAGCTGGCATACTGCTTCTGTCAATAGATGCTAAAGAATGCCTGGGGTGAGAATGTCAAACTTGCTTGAAGACAGCACTTAGCCCAGAAATGGCACTCTTTAGAGTTACAAATGACCAACTTTTACACTCCTAGTCTAGTGTAGTCTTATCTTTATGGCATTGCTTCAGATTGTTCATGCCACATCTAATCTGGGTCATGTAGTTTGACTGGAATAAATGCTATAACTGTACAGTGGTTTACAACCAACCTTTCAGATCACAAGCACTCACTGCATTTTAATGATTCTCCTTTTCTGAATAATGTGGTCTGAAGCCCAACATCAATTCAACATAGTCCCCTATCTTATTTGACATTATATGCCACCATGTAGCCAACTATATGCCAAAATGGCTTACAATTTAATTTACCCAATTAAGAAGGTTCTTATTCTAGTTCAGAAGAGCCTAATCTGATCTTGTCTTTTCAGCTGTTCTTTCACTCTGCATGAAACTGGGAAGTTATGAATGTTTTTTGTGTTTGACAGAGCAGAGAGGAAATAATCTGATTTTATATAGCCTCTTTCATACAAACTGTACCTCAAAGCTCTTTACAATCCAGCAGTGAAGGGGAGTGAATGATACTGCCATTTTTAGTGCATAGAGAGGTTCAACAAGCACAAAAGATTAGAGAAAAATTAGGCAGAGTTAAGCAGGGGGAGGTTAGGTGACTAGCTCACAGACACACAGGGAGAAAGCGGTGGGTTATCAGATTAAAACCTGGACTCCAAGTCCGTGGCTCTGTGCTTTAACCCCTAAGCCAAACTGCCTCCGTGCTTTGAAGGAAGTGGATCTAATCCCTCTTGTGCTGTGGTATTACTTTACTCCTTTCAAATCTGCAGTGAGAAATGTTGGGTTTCTATTCATTCTTCCCTGTGCATCAACAATCAAATTGACCTTTTGTGCCTTAGAAACCTACCCCAAATTTCAGCAGGTCTTAATAATGATACCATAATGCAGCGAAGGCTGCTTTTATTGCACAACATCTCAGCTGGATTACTTTAACTAAAGTTTAACAGATTATCCATAGAAATGCATTCATAACTTCACATGCCTTCAAATGCAGTTGTAAGACACACATATAAGGCTGAACATACTTCTTCAATATGGAGGGATTTAACATTGTCTTCTTGTATTATTTTGAATAAGCATTCCAACATGGTTTCTGAACTGATTACTCATGTTACATCTTGCCTACTTTGTATGCTTGATCACAATTTTATTTTTATCATTATATGAAGGCATTGAAAGCTCTGGGAAACTATATGCACCTAAACCTCTGCAGACTACCCTCCAAACTAACTGAATTGAAAGCCTGGGTCTCCCTCTCCAAGCTGGATATATTAGGGATCACAGAGCCTTGACTTAAGCCCTCTACACTGGACTCCAGCTGCCATCTGTATGGCTACTTAATATTCAGATGTGACAGGAGCGGTGGAATGAAAGGCAGCAGGTACTACTTTATTTCAGGGACCCACTAAGAGCAAACTTATCCCTCGGCTCAGGCAATAACTCCCTTAGTGAATGGCTACTCGCAGAGCTCACTTTAGGATCATCCAAAAAAACTTATATCAGCTGTTGCTATAACCCACCAAGAAATGCATACATGGGCTTAAAAGCCTGCCGGAGGACCTGAGTAAGCTCTCCCCCACACCGTGAGACCATCATATTAGGAGACTTTAACCTAAACTGGCGGAGTTCAGCCCAACCAGAGTACAACAACCTCATTAAACAATATAATCTTAATCAAATAATAACCTTAACCACCCGACTAAACAACAGATCGTCAAACCACTCCCTCCTGGACTGGATTCTAACTAACAGGGAGGACAGAATCTCCCAGGCAGGGACCATGTCTGATTCAATCAGTAACCACTCCCTCACCTACTGCACATGGTCCTCTAAGCTCAAGTGTCCACCCCCCAAATACCTAACTTTCAGGGATTTTTTTTTCAGCTTCAACACCACCTGCCTGTTCACCTACATTAGGGCAGTAAACTGGGCATCCATCCAGTCTGCCCATTTCTTTTTCTACCTTATAAATGTGCCATCGGCCTTTGCTCTGTCAGTGGCCTATCTATTCATAGTCATTTGTATTGCTCCCTTATGCCTATCCCATGCCTGTTTGAAGCCCTGCACTGTATTCATAGCCACCACTTCTTGTGGTAAGCCATTCCATGCATCCGCCACCCTTTCTGTGAAAAATAATTTCCTCACATTCCCCCTTAATTGGCCCTCTCAAATCTCATGCTGTGTCCTCTTGTCCTGCTATTTTTCTTATATTTAAACATGTTAGACTCTTTCACCTTGTTAATGCCCTTAAGGTGTTTGAATGCCTCGATCATATCACCTCTCTCCCTCCTTTGCTCAAGGGTATACATATTGAGCTCTGTTAATCTGTCCTCATATGTCTTCTGATGCAGTCCCTGCACCATTTTGGTTGCCCTTCTCTGGACTGCCTCAATTTGGTTAATGTCCTTGTGAAGTGTGGCCTCCAATACTGCATGCAGTACTCCAGATGGGGCCTAACCAGTGTCTTGTAAAGAGGGATTATTACCTCCCTCTTACGACTTGTGATACCTCTTCTAATACACCCTAACACCCCCCTAGCCTTACCTACTGCTTTAGAGGTCTGCTTGGATGATTTCAGGTCATCAGTGATGATGATGCCCAAGTCTCTTTCTTCCTTTGTGACTGCCAGCAACCTCCTCCCAGCCTATAGGTGACTTCAGGGTTTCTTCCCTATGTGCATGATTTTGCACTCTTTGCATTAAATCCCAGTTGCCACTCTTCTGACCATTTTGCTAGTTTATCCAGATCTCTTCTCATTCTGCCACCCCATCTGGATCATCTACTCTGTTGCAGATCTTGGTGTGTCATGCAAACAGACAGGCTTACCCTCTAGTACATCTGCAAGATCACTAATGAAGACGTTGAAGAGGACTGGCCCCAGGACTGATCCCTGAGGTACCCCACTCAGACTTGCATCTCTTCTGACTGTATACCATTTACCACCACTCTCTGTTTTCTGCCCTCAACCAGTTTGCCACCCAGTTGACCAACTTCTGACCCACCCCGAGCCTACCCAGCTTATTTATCAATCTTCTATGTGGAACAGTGTCAAAAGCGTTGTTGAAGTCAAGGTAGGCGACATCAACTGCTCCCCTGGTCCACCACTCTGGTCACCCAGTCAAAGAAATCTATGAGATTAGTTTGACAGGACCTTCCTTTGTAAACCCATGCTGTCTTGGATCCTGTGCCCTATGGTTCCAGGTGTTGCCTATCCTTTCCTCAAGGTGCCTCCATAATCTTGCCCACTACTGAGGTAAGACTGACTGGTCTGTAGTTCCCTCCTCCTCCTGCTACCACTCTTGTGGAGCGGGATCACATGAGCCCTCTCCAGTCTTCTGGGACCTCTCCTGTGCTCAGAGACTCACTAAATAGTTCTGCTAATGGCTCTGCCAGTTCACCTTTAGCTCCTTAAGTACCCTGGGATGTATGCCATCAGGTCCCATTGCCTTATCCACCCTGAGCTTATGGCTCTTGTAGGACCCTTTCTTTGTGAAGGAGTAGTGCTCACCTCCTCCCCCGTGTCCATGATGTTGAGCCAGGCCCTGCCTCACCTTCTTTTCAGTAAATACTGAGCAAAAGTATCTATTTAGGATAGATGCCTTTACAGGGTCCCCTCCTCACATGCTCCCTTTTCTCCATTGAGCTTAGCAACACCCTCTGGACTTTCTCCTTTCACTAATGTATCTATAGAAAGTCTTGTCACCTTCTTTTACTGTGCGTGCTAGTTTTCCTCAGTTTGGGACTTGCCTGCCTTGCTGCCTTCCTGCTTCCCTTAGGGCAGTTTGGTATGCCTCCCTATCTTCATCCGCTGTGTTCCTTATATTTCCTGAAGGCCAGCCTTTGGCTCTGACCTTTTCTGCTACTGTATTTGAGAACCAAAGTGGTTTCCTTCTTCTTTGCACTTCCTTTTCTGTCTAACACAATGGATGCTTCAAGTATTGCATCCTTAATGCTTGCCCACTTTGCCTGTACCCTCACCTGTGTTTCTTTTGCCAGGGCTAGCTTAACTCTGTTGGCCATCTTATCAAAGTCAGCTCCTCTGAAGTCCCATATTTTTGCCATGGAATGGGATGATTTAGATGTAGCCAAACTGAACCATACCATGTGATGGTCACTGGCCCCCAGGTGACCTTCTACCTGGAGATCTGTGATCCCTTCCTTGTTAGTCAGTACTAGATCTAGGACAGCCCTGTCTCGCGTGGGTTGCTGTACCAGTTGTTTGAGGCCCTCCCCCTGCAGGGAATCCACTATGTGTCTAGTTCTGGCAGATGTTCCTGCTGGTATTGACCAATCTGTATCTAGCATGTTGAAGTCTCCCATTATCAGAAGTCATTATACACAAGTACCCTCTCTGCCCCATGCCTGTCCATCCCTGGTGGTCTCCCCCTGGACACAGTATCCACTTTCAAGTACCTGGCCATTACCATAGACCCTGCACTAACATTCTCAGAACACACAGTCTCCACCATAGGGTGCATACACCAAAAACTGACAGTGGGATACTGCATTAAACAATTCCTGATTCCCAAGACCCATCTTGCAATTGTCCAAGGTAATAGACTATTGTGCCCCCATATATATGTAAACCTCCGCACAACAATTCAATAGACTAAATGCAACCTATAATAACATCTGCAGATTTTCTCTAATGGCAAAATACACTACCCATCACTGTACCCATATCAGTCCCTTGGCTGGCTCCCCTTCCCCCAGGCTCGGAGAGCCTATGGCCTCAGTTGCGCCATTGACTAGGCCATTAGAGATGGGGACAACTCACCCCTATTCCCCCTGCTCAACCCAAAAGCCTGCCCTGAACCCTCAGAAACTCCTCCAGCCTCCTGCTGGACCACCCTCAGAATCAACACCTGCCTGGGTGGCAAAGGCTTCTTTGCTGTCACCCCTAAACTGCGGAACAGCCTGCCCTCCACACTTCTTTCACTGGATTCCCACCTCTCATTAAAATCTCAGTACACGTCAGCCCTAATGGTTAATGCCACCTGTATCTGCACCACAGGATGACACCCCCAACGTCAAACCTAAGATTTTTCACCTTAACTCTCAAGGAATCACTGAGGCTATCCCTGGAACCAAGTTCACCCCTATGTGAGCACACTCTTACCTCCTATCCCCAAATAGTAACTAGGCATTACTACACAAATGCACTATGTCCTGTGCACTTCCATGCCTACGAATGTTATGCCTATGGACAATACGATGGCCAAGCTATGCATTACACTACCCTGCATTGCTATGCTTATTTAACTATGTAATATTGTCTTTATGCTACATTGCAATTTTTGATGCACACCATTGTATCTACTGTATTGTAGCTCTCCCTGTCTGTTGTACTTGTTCCAATGACATTACTATACATATTATGTACCTGAACCTTACCTATGGCACACTCAGACTGTTGTACTGGTTCTGTTGTCATTACTGCTATGTATTATGTGCCTGTACTTTAATCATTGTGCCATCTTCATGGCCCGGGTAGTGCCTGAAAATGGCCCACTGGATCAGTGCACCTACCCGGTAATTAAATGCAAAATAAATAAATGTCAAAACACACATACAGTTACTTCATGACTTAGAGGGAGTTCAAATGGAAATGGTTAGTCAGATACTTCAATACACTGGTTAAACAAGTACATAGGGGGGACAACATCCACTGCTCAATGCTGGAGGCGGTGGGGGGATACTACAGCTATGCACTTTCATATTATGTGGGACTGTTCAAAGCTAGCCCCCTTCTTTCAGGAGATGAAAGGTGCACTAAAGAGAACCAATCCATGTAAATTTACAACTCCTCCAAACTAAGAGAAAGTTCCTTTACCCTTGCTGGAGCTCCTCTGCAGAAAAAAACAGCTTCTGAAGTTATGCCCCTAGGGAAGGGAAGGGATTGTAAATTGTCCCCAAGGGGCTAGCAGCACGATCCCTTTCCACTTCCCTGTTGCTTGCAATGCCCCATTTTATGACATGGCAATAGTGAGAGTGCAGGGGGCATGCTCCATTGAAGTGTATGGAGCGTGATTTTAAAATACAGTTTTTGGCCATTTAAGTGGCCATTTGGTAAAATGGTAGCCATGGTTCAACTAATAAGAGTCTTCCTAGTTGAACCCTGGCTCCAGTTTTACCAAATGGCCACTTAAATGGCCAAAAACAATATTTTAAAATCACGCTCCATACTCTTCAAGCGAGTGCGCCCCTGCGTTCTCCCTATTGTGGCATCATAAAACGTTGGAGTGTGGGAGCATGTCCAGCAACAGAGAAATGGAAAGGGATCATGTTGCTAGCCCCTCGGGGCAACTTACCATCCCTTTCCTTCTCTCGGGGGCATAATTTCAGAAGCTGCTTTTTCTGCAGAGGAACTCCTGCGGAGGTGAGGGAGCTTCCTCTTAGTTTGGTGCAGTACTGAGAAATGTGCTCTTTAAGGGAGATATCTACCCCATGGATTGCACTCAGCAAGAATCTATTCATTACTACTTTGTACCCACAGGGCATGATGGATCCTACAAACAAATGCCTTATGTGTATTCTATAAGTGGCCGCGCAAGAAATACAGAAAGAACTCAGGGAGCTAGTAGGGGCACAACTGACAGATCTATTTAACAAATCACTGGAGGAGTGAGTGGTGCCAGAGGACTAGAGGAGGGCGAATGTGGTACCACTGCACAAAGGTGGGAGCAAGGTGGAGGCTGGAAATTACAAGCCAGTCAGCTTGACCTCTGTGGTGGGGAAAACCATGGAATCCAAGATAAAAGGAAAGGATTGTGGCATATCTGGAGGCTAGTAGGGCACAAGACCTGAGGCAACATAGATTCACAGCAGGGTGAGCTTGTCAAACAAATCTAATAGATTTCTTTGACTGGGTAACCAAGACGGTGGATCAGGGCGGGGTGGTGGACATGGCCTACCTAGATTTTAGCAAGACATCTGACACTGTCCCACACAGGAGGCTAGTAAACAAGTTGCAGTCTGGGAGTAGGTACCAAGGCAGTACAATGGGTCAGAAATTGGCAGCGCAACAGGACGCAGAGGGTGGTGGTGAATGGAGTACAATCCCAGGAGAGGGAGGAGACCAGTGGGGTGCCACAGAGTTCAGTTCTGGCGCCAGTCCTCTTCAATGTCTTCATAAATGACATTGTAGAGGGGCTGGAAGGGAAGGTGTGCCTCTTTGCAGATAATACCAAAATCTGCAATAGGGTAGACACTCCAGACAGGGTGGAAAAAATTAGAGGAGACCTAGACAAATTGGAGATGTGGTCAAAAGAGTGGCAGCTTAAATTCAATGCAAAAAAGTGCAAAGTCATGCACTTGGGCCACAGAAATCCTGGAGTGGAATACAAAATGGGGAGGGGATACTGACACAAACAAAACTGGAAAGGGACCTGGGGGTAAACATAACAGATGACCTGAAGGTGGCCAAGCAATGTGAAAAGGCAGTGGGGAGAACTGGAGAGAGGTTGGGTTGCATAGGGAGGGGCATCACCAGTAGAAAACAGGAGGTGGTGATGCCACCGTACAGACAACTGGTTAGGCCACATCTGGAATATTGTGTTCAGTTCTGGAAACTGCATCGCTGGAAGGACATTAACAGAATAGAGGCGGTTCAGAGAAGGGCAACAAAAATGGAGAAAGGAATGCACCATAAAATATATAAGGAAAGACTGAAAGACCTCAATATTTATACCCTAGAGGAAAGGGGGGGAAGGGGATATGATAGAGACATTCAAGTACCTCAGGGGAATCAACAAGTTCCAGGAGGGCAGCATCTTTCAAAAAAAGAGATGTGCAAGAACAAGGGGTCACAATATGAGGCTAGGGGTGGGGAGAATCAGAGGAAATGTGAGGAAGTATTTTTTCACAGAAAGGGTGGTAGATGCATGGAAGAGCCTCCCAATGGAGGTCGTACAGGCTAAAATGACTGGTGAGTTCAGGAATGCATGAGATAGACAGAAAGCAACCCTAGTGGTAGGGAAGAGAGGGTAAGCTGCTGATCGTTTAGGATCAGGAGTTATGTAGGTAGGGAATGGGCAGATTAGGTGAGCCAGGCAGTCCTTATCTGCTGTCAAAATTTACGCTTCTATGTTTTCATTATTGACAAATGCAATAAAACTTTTTAATATAAAAAAAGAAGGCACTTAATCGCTGCTTATACATTTCCCTATATCCACCCAAAGCTTGGAAGTCAGTTCCAGCCACTTTGAGAGTCTGTGTGACACTTAGTATGAGTTGAGTTAGCTTTTAAGTAGATCTTTAATGCATACACTTAGTGTTCAGTGCTTATTTCAAACACCAGTTGAGAACATCATCATGAACAGCACTAAGAAAATGCCACTTCCACTTTCTGCAAACTATTTATATTTCTGTCATCTCTCCCTCAAGCAGTGCAAAACAGGATACTATACATTCATATCTCTGTTCATTATTAAAAAAAATGGGAGTGAACAAATCCTCTACAGTACCTTTTTGAGGCTTACAATGCTTGAAAGAAGCTGTCTTAAAAGGCCAGTGTTCAGTTTGAAACTCTGTATGTGAATTCAATCTGAATCACGGTTAGTCAAATCTGAGAAAGGCTGATACATCATCGTATTCTTTGATGGAATGAATGGCTGATGGACCTGTATCTTCCATGCTTTAGTGGAAGACAAACATATATTGTGACTCTGTTGACTGGTGGGTGAAAAAGGAGGCTAACACCCCATACCACAGATCATGTCCAGGGATGGGCTCTGTCTGGACGACTGATGGGTACCTAGTTATGAATTACCAGATTACACTAAGAGCCTTCTATCGGTCCTTTGTTTAACAGGTTGACAGATAACAATAGGATGGAAAAGCTGATGTAAATGAGTATGGTTGTGTGTGTGTGTGTGTGTGTGTGTGTGTGTGTGTGTGTGTGTGTGAAAAACTAGTCAGCAAAGGCTTTGGATGTGCTACAACAGCCAGTGAAGGATTAATGAGGCTGATTAGTAGGGAATTACCATAATCAAGCCAAGAACTGATAACGGCAGAGAGGAACACATCACCCATGGCTGACTACAAAGAAGGCAAATAAGGTCACCAAACAAGATGCAAAATTGTTGCAGTAATAAACACTGAGGTCCATAATCAGCAAAATCTAGAATGATGAACTACATGAAACTACTGGCCAGTCAGCCTGACCTCAGTGGTGTGCAAAGTAATGGATACACTAATGAAGGAAAGGATAGTGGAACATCTGGCTGCCAGTGGTCTGCAAGACCTGAGGCAACATGGATACACAGGGGGAGGTCATGCCAGACAAACCTCATAGAGTTCTTTGACTGGGTAACCAGGGAAGTGGATTGGGGGAGGGGCAGTGGATGTGGTATACCTGGATTTTAGTAAGGCCTTTAACACTGTTCCACAAAGAAGGCTCATAAACAAGCTGGGGAACCTAGGAGTAGTTCTAAAGTAGTTAAGTAGTGAAATTGGCAGAGAGTTGGCTGGACAATAGGACTCAGAGGGTGGTGGTAAATGACATAAACTCTGGAGTAGGCAGAGTGACCAGTGGGGTGCCACAGGGATCACTGTTGAGCCCAGTCCTCTTCAATGTCTATCAGTGACATTGCAGAGGGTCTAGAAGGGAAAGTATGCCTTTTCACAGATGACACAAAGCTCTGCAACAGAATGGACACACCAGGGGGCATGGATAGAATGAGGGGAGACCTCAAAAAGCTGGAGGGATGGTCAAGAGATTGGCAGCTGGGTTTCAATGCTAAAAAGTGCAAAATAATGCACATGGGGCGCAGAAACCCAGGGACAACATACCACCTGGGAGGGGAGGGAATAGCTGACTCAAAACACGAAAGGGAATTGAGGGTAGTCATCTCTGATGACCTGAAGGTAGCTAAGCAGTGTGACAAGGCAGCAGGGAAGGTAAGCAGAATGCTGGGATGCATAGGCAGGGGAATCACCAACAGAAGAAAGGAGGTAATAATCCTGCTATATACCTCCTTAGTGAGACCACACCTCGAGTACTGTGTCCAGTTTTGGAGACTCCCATCTTTGAAAGGACATAAACAGGGTGGAGGCAGTTCAGAGGAGGGCAACCAAAATGGTGCAGGGCATGCATCTAAAACCCTAAGAGGAAAGGGTGATGGAATGAAATATATACTCTCTGGAAGAAAGGAGGGAAAGGGGAGATATACTTGAAACATTCAAATACCTCACAAGGAAGAACAAGGCACGGAACAGAATCATTTTCCAAAGAAAAAGGTGCTCAAGGATGAAGGGGCACAATATGAAGTTGAAAGGGGGGAGGTTCAGAGGAAATGTGAGGAAGTACTTCTTCACAGAGAGGGTGATGGACAAGTGGAACAGCCTGCTGGCAGAGGTGGTGGGGGCAGACAGTTACAGGAATCAAGAACACAAGAGATAGAGAGAAAGGGATCTTGGAAGTTGGGGGGGGCCTTATGCTAATTAGGGCCTGCAGTGTCACTATAGGTAGGGACAATAGTGCAGACTAGGTGGGCCTGGAGGCCCTTATCTGCCGACAACTTCTGTGTTTCTATGTTTCTATAATTTGTCCCTGTTTTAGCTGATGATGGGAACCAATGGAAATTTCCTCTATTTTATTAATGCATAATTACTGGAAGTTGCAGCTTGCCCAAGACCTATGATTCATAAGACATTTGAATAACACTCCTGAGTCAGGATCCTTAAATAAAAAGCACAGCTGAGTCTCATCAGTGTAGACATGAAAGCTAACATCACGAGAGCTAATGACATCTCCGAGGGGTAGCACATACTGTGAACAGAAAATAAATAAGTGAATAAGACTAGGAAATGAGCCCTGTGGTGTCCCAGACCATTCCTCTCAGAAAGCAGAGGTAAAGTAGTTTTCCTAAGACAAGGTAAGAAGGGAACCTATTAAATGTAATACCATTGAATCTGGCAAGGGAGTCTGAGCAACTCAACAACCCCCCATGATCAATGGACTGGAGACTGCAGTGATATTAAGCTTGAAGCAGCGCAAGGAATGCCTGGCCATAGTTGCAGTTGTTGCCAATATTCACTAACAGCTCTGCTGTGCTGAATAAGAGCCAAATGACTGGACTGCAAACTCTAATCCAAGTAGATAACTTATAGTAATCTTCTGATTTCCCGCAAAAATTCACAGTTGGCATCAGCAGGACTCAATTACAAAAAATTCTCTCAAATCTGAATTTCAGAAATGTCACTTTTTATTACTGAAGCCATTTTGCATGCGAGCGGGCTCTCAGACCTTTATACTTCATCCATTCTTGCCTTGACGTTACATTCCTATCCCTGTGATATCAGAATAACTTCCGCGGCAACAAGTTGTAATGCCACAGCAGAATATTATGACTTCAAGGCAGGAAAAGCAGCCAGAACAGATGAAGTCCATGGGGCCAAAAGCCTGATTTCCTAAAAATGTCTTGTGAATGTTACGAGATTAGAGACTTGCTGAAACCAGCTGTCACTGTTTGGGCAAAAAGCTGGAAAACCATTTTAAAACATACACAAAGCTACTGTATAAGGCACTGATTTGCTGCAAAACTTTTAGACAAAAGGTTAAGTTTAACAATTAGCTATACTTTCATTAAAACACATGGCTCTTTGGTGGGTTTTTAAGCTCATACTTAAAGATGGAACTATGCACATTGTCTCCAGGAAATTGACACCACCAGTAATGAGAGAGAACATATGCAAAGCACACTCACCCGTTCAAGACTAAGAGTTCGGACAGAGTATTCAGCTAATGTTTCTGTATTCACCAGAGTGACCTTTATGTCTCCATACATTTCTGAATCATCCGGCCAGTATTTGCAACATTTTACCTAAAGCAGAAGAAAATGTGATGTTCTGATTATTCTGTATCCCCTAGTTCTCCCCTTACATTAAATCTTGTCAAGGCATCCAGATAGCCATTGCCAGTACATCAGCCCTCTCGTGTGCTGAAACAGTAAGGTGACTTGAATGATGTTTAAAACAATCACAAACCATTTTAATCCAGAAGTGTCACAATTTAGTACTGAAGAAAAATGAATTGCCTTGTTGTCACAAACAAAATTGGGATTGTATTGTCAGGGCTTGAATGCTACTCTTCTGACACACTAGCATTTAAGTACAGCAATTGATTAGTCTTCCTGAGCTGCATTTTAACTGCATGTTAAGGGGACACTGTCAAGTTTGGAGCTGATTTTATTGTCCCTGTATAGCAGTCACAAATAGGGAGCCATGAGGTTGCAGAAAACATTAATGCTGACTAATTGTGAAGTACCCCCAAGATATGGTATTTTTTGTAACTAAGTATAATAAAGTTGGTCTGCTGTAAATCCCCGCTGCGCACGTCCACAAGCAGGAATGGCACCGAGCCGCGGGTGAGCTCGTTCATGATTGACCTCATGATTTTTGGTCATGCACTAGCTAAATGTTGAGAAACATACTCCCTGACCCACAAATACCTTTAATATGTTTCCAAAAGCAAAACGAACACTTAATCTTGTGTTATTCACTTTATAAAAGTGTAACTCGCACTTCCGGGCATGTGCATTAGAGTCGACTTGCGATTAGAGTAGACTGTGAATTTGATAACAAAGGCCTAAGGCTGTAAATGAGCATGGTAAGTGTCTTTATTTGAAGAAACATGTGCCCTGCTAAGGGGTTTTGCATTTAAAAAATGAAAAAGTTTGTATTTTAATGGGGAAAAAAATTTTTTTTTTTTTTACTTTGGTTGTTGCTAGGTAAATTAGGGTCAGTTAGATAGAATCTGTGCATATACCTGAGATTAACCACAGGTTTGGCCACCTGAATGGGGCACGTCTGAGGACATGATGCTTGTGAACACTGTACACTGAGCATCCACTAAGACATTCTCGTGCAATCGTGCCAGAGCACTGTGAACACTTAGGAGGCTATCAGAACCAGCATGCGCTGCATGGAGTGGGCTTGCACAGTCTTGTGCTCCATGATGTAGTATGCCATCTGCAAGACAGCCTGCAGTCTGCTCTCTGGGAAAATGGCTCTGGCCTAGGTCATGTCCAGAAGAGCTCCTATGAACAGCAGCTGTTGTGAGGGTTGCAGCTGAGACTTCTGCATATTCAGCAGAACCCCACTGAGGTAAGGAACTGGGAGGCTGTGGTCACTGCTTGTTAAGTCTCCTTCCTGGATGGACTGGTGATCAGCCAGACATCCAGGAATGGATAGACTTGGAGTCCTAACTTTCTCAGATGCACTGTGAGTACTACAAAGCACTTTGTAAAGACTTAAGGTACTGAGGAATGCCCAAAGGGCAGAACTCTGAACTGGTAATGTTACACCAGCATGATGAATTGGAGGTATCTGTGGTGGCTGAGGTGCACCAGAATGTGCTGGCATGCATCCTGCATATCTAGAGAAGCTAAACGATCCTGAGGTTTTAAGAAGGGAAGAAGAGATCCCAGAGAAATCACTTAGAATTTTTTTTCTCGACCCATGTATTTCTTCAGCTTTCTTCTGAAGGTGACAATGGGAAACATGCCCCCATATGCTGAACTGGCTGGAATGAGGAGACTGCACACACTATATGGCTGAGGAGCAGCTGTAGAAGCAGGAACACTGATACACTTACCTTTGATCTAGAGCAGGTATACTACCATTGCCTGAGAGTTAGAGGAGTAAAACTCGGATCAAGGGGGATATGTGGTAGCTACTGTCAGAAAATTCAGCGTCTTTCCAGAGGAGCTTCATGTTGCAGTGGAGATAACTTTGTAACTCCACAATTCTGTTGACTCCCGCTGCTGGTGCTGGAGTCCGAATGGTAGCAAGGCCCGCATCAGAAAGCGGGTGCATACATGGCAGCCCTGCAAGGGGGGAGGGGGCTGGTCACAGTGGAGGTTCAAGCTGTGATTGAGACACAGACACCTGTGATTGAGTGTTTGTTTTGCAGTTTTCCATTCTGGAGTAAACTGGATGTTTATATTTTATGTATGTTATATATTTTATGTATTTTATTCATATTATGCATATAATAGTTGACGCAGATGGTGTAAGGTAAAGAAGAAAGCATAAGAAGTTTTTTGCGAATATACACCATCCACCATTACACACCACATACTGTACAAAATCATATATTGGAAGTTTTGTGCATCTCTGTGTCCATGTTATACATGTTATGCTGTTTTAGCGCTTTTAGTATTTTAATAATTGATGGTTTGCAGCTAGATTGCCACTTCTCTGCAGTATAAAAGTATTTGGTTGCAAAAAACAAGGTGTTAATACTCCTTGCCGATTGTTTTTTTTTTGCTCACTGGGTTGCTTGTAATTGATTGGGTTCACTTGGATCTGCTTGGAGCCAAGCTTCTGGTATAATTACAAGTGAAGACAAGCAAACAGCAGTATAGGTCAAATTCTGTCAATTTAGCACAGACAATTACATAAGCACTATATAAGTATATACAAGTACATTGAGTCTGGATCCTGCTGACAGTTGTTTAGGGGCACGAGTGATTACGTGGAATATGTGAAATCTGGCTGACTATTACTACCGTCTATTACCACCAAACTAATTATTGTTGAATCACTGAATCATTGCCCTGTTTATAAATTTAACTGAGCACTGTGAGCATCAAAAGCAGGTTGTTAAGGGTTAATTGTTGATTTATTTATTTGATTGATCGATTTATTGATTGTGTACAAAAATGAGCAATTTGTGCAGCCGTGCAGCACATGTAGGTTAAATTAATTAACTATTAGCTACTGCTACTAGGTATCAGCCGGTTTATCATATCTGTTCACTGATTGATGTATTGGTTAAAAATATAAGAAGTTTCACTTGGTCCTCTCAACTGAACTGCTAAGTTTGGGTGCACAGCTTCAGACAGTCCTGAAGTGAACTGATACTAGTGGAGCAATGGTGGTTTTCTGTTAAATTCTAAACTTTTTTTTCCCCCATTTTGTGGCTTAAACCAAATTAAAGTAAAGCAGAACAAACAGCATGGCTGTATTGAAGAATCGGAGCCATAAGACTGATTGCCTAACCTCCTGCACTTATAGTTGTGCTGTGCCCATTAAACCAGGCTGCAACAGTGTAAAAGCATTTTACGTTTTATAATTTGGTGTAATGTTTAGTGACACCAGGGATACTGAAGGTATCTAATGCTTAAATGTTTAAAGTTAAAGTTTAACACTTAATCGTGTGTTCGGAGGCTGTGAGAAGCTGAGTAGTCAAGCAGCAAAATAAGTCTCAAATGACTTCCGGTGATGTCACAACACCAATGGCAGCCTAATTTGGAGCTCTGGTGCCCTGGGTTATACAGATAAGTGCATCGTTAGACATCGAGAGGCCAGAACGCGCCAGTTATTTACAATCTAGTCCCTGTAATAGTCCGCAGAATGGGACGTACTAAAAAGAAGCACAATGAGGACGGAAAAGGCGGTGGTAGAGGTCGGTCTAACTCGAGGCCTCTGAGCTCGGCCGAGTCGCGTTCCTCCTTGATCACGGCCTCGGGGGAGGATTCTGATGGATCGGGATCAGATGCAACTTCCACATTCACCAAAGCAGATGGGCATAGAATGTTAAAAATTCTCCATAGAATAGACGCTAGAATTGTAGGCTTACAAAATGATTTTAAAAAGTTGGAAGCGCGTACGACTTCTGTGGAGACGCACGTTGAAACGCTGCAAGCAGAGCATATGGCGTTCGGGAGGTCATTGGCCTATCTGCACAAAAGGGAAAAAGAACTAACTGCGAGGGCGGAAGACGCGGAGGCGAGAGCCCGTCGCAATAACATCAGAATATTTGGCATTCCGGAAGGAGTGGACCCCCCGTGCATGGAGGATTTTATTGATTCCTGGCTAAAATCAGAATTGAACCTGGAGGAGGACTTCAGAACGGAGATTGAAAGAGCCCACATATCTATCGCTCTGAAGCCAAAAGAGGGAGCACCCCCCAGATCTATAATTGTGAAATTTCTGAGATATACGATGAAAGAGAAGATTATAAAGCTGGCTTGGGCAAAAAAGAATCTCAACTTGGATGGTCAGAGGCTATTTGTTGATCAGGACTTTCCCCCCCTAATGATGACCCAACAAAAAAAAGTGTTACAGGTGGTTAAAATTCTGAGGAAGAAAGGCTTTAGAGCGTACCTGAGATACCCTGCGAAGCTCTGGGTGCAGAGTAAGGATGGGGTCAAGATCTTCGACTCGTTGCTAGCCGTGGTCCCGTTTCTCACTTCCCAGGAGGTACCGATCCCCGACGTGAAGGAAGAGCAGGCGGAGAAGGAGATCGAAGAGTTGCTGTGGTCAATCGCTCCAGGCCCCAGGAGACGCACGAGAAGGAGAGAAGAGGCCTTGCTCCCTTTGCATGCGGACATGATGAGATGGCTGCGTGCCAAAGAGACCTGAATAAAGTTCTTTTTGTGGTTGCTGTGTAAACCTTGAAGATGCTGGGCATGGGACAGTGTCTTTGCCTGAATAAGTGCAGTGGGAAGGGTAGCGTTCAGAGGGGGTTTTTGGATATAGTTGGGGAAAAGTTGTTTTTTCTCTCTTTGGACAGATTAGCAGGGTTCCCCCTCCAAAAGTTTAAATGTTTATAGTAAGTAAGGGCTCGAATTTGTAGACGCTCCCTTAGTAGGCATTAGGAACCCTGATTGGGTTTGATGGGTGTTTCCAGTGGGATGGTATTCAGAGTGGGAACGCGACATTGGGGGTAACCTTGTTAGGAGTCCCCTCCGGATAAGCAACGCACTCGTGAATGGGAGGAAAAGGGGAGGTAGATATACAATTTGATTTAATTAATAGGTTTAAAAGCAGTACAGTTGCGATTTGAATTGAGAGGGTGGAAGGAAGCAATTTCTAGAAGAATGGCGGGTTTCATGATTGCTTTTATGTTATGTGCATTATGGGGGGGGGGGGCGCTTTGGGCTTAGCACGAAGATAACTCCTGTCCCAGTATTTTGGAGGTGGAGTAGATGTAATCGGGACTTAAGTGAAAATGCAATGATGAACTGTGGGATATTCTGGTGTTTGTTCTGGGCAATCTGGTTCTTTTTTTTCCCTCTGTCTCTTTGCAGAGGAACTATACCCGGGGCACCTAACTCCTAGGGCTGTCCTAACCAGATCCATTCTTTTATTGGTAGGAGAGGGCTATTCTCTTGGGACTTCTGAGAGCCAGCCCTTTAGTGTTGGGAGACACTTTTTCTCCTATCTAGCTAGGCCTTTACGCATCTAGCAGCTGGGGAGTCGACACCTTAACCCTCAGGTTTTCTTCTAGCTCTGGTTGAGCTAGTGGGTTTCAGTATTTGACTGCAACCCAGTCCCTTTTTATTTTTTCTTTCTCCCCTTTGGGTTTTTTTTTTTTGTTTTTTGCTTCGGGGAGTTGACCCCGGATTTGTGGGAGTGCTCTTCTCTCCGCTCCCTTTTTGTAGATAGGTTCAGTTGAGGTTATAAGAAACTGCATGATGTTTGATGTTTGTATGGTTATATGTTGTTTCACGTCTATCTCTCTCTTTTCTGATCTCTTTTGCTTACTATATTGGACGGACATGTTCTCTTATGCGGTATTTAGGCCACCTCGGTGGCGTGGGGGATTTAAAGGAAGAGGTTTGGCTGACTATGTCAATTATTGAAATGGCATCACTTAAAATAATTTCGGTCAATGTTAAAGGAATAAACGGGGTGGTGAAAAGGGCAAGAATTTTACAAGAGTTGGGACGGTTAAAATGTGACTTGGCCTGTCTTCAGGAGACTAAGCTGTCAGATTATGAACACTCTAAACTACGTAGATCCTGGGTGGGAGGGGTATATGCGGACTCCTGCTCTGAGGCTTCTAGGGCTGGAGTGGTGATATTGTCACGTAGAGATCTTCCCTTTAAGGTTCATCGGGTACAAAAAAGTGGGTCGGGCCACTATGTGATAATATCTGGAGAGTTCATGAGGCAGAGTTTCCATCTGGCGGCATTGTATGCCCCCACACCCCCCTTGGGAACTTTTTTCAGGCAGTTTTTCTCTAATGTGGATTCCCTTCCCTCAGGCAGAGTGATAACGGTAGGGGATTGGAACTGCATGGAAAACGGTGGGCTAGACAGGAGTGAAGGGGGAAGGGGAGGTAGGACTGCCGGTTCTAGGCTACTCAAAACTTTGGTATTGGAAGGAGGATGGGTAGATCCTTGGAGGCAGCAAAATCCATTGGTTAAGGACTTTACTTTTTACTCAGTGGTGGCCAATTCTTACTCCAGACTGGATAGATTTTACACCCAAATAAAATATGCTAACGACTTAACAGATTTAACTATACACCCAGTGACCTTCTTGGATCACGCAATGATTAGTACGAAGGTAAGATGGCCTGAGATAAAGGTTAAGGGGTGGTGGAGATTTGATCCTGGCCTCTTAAATGATTCAGGGTTTGTTAACCAAATGAAAGAATCTATTAGGTTTTATTTAGAGGAAAATAAGGAGGAGGACACTCACGTTCGTTTTATTTGGGATGGGTTAACAGCAGTCCTACGGGGGCAAATTATAAGTTACTCGTCCTATAAACATAAGTGCACTCAGGAGAAGGTGCATAAGTTATTGGGAGGTATAAGTTCTCTGGAGAAGGAACATAAAAAAAATAAAGATGATCGGGTATTAGAGCAATTACAAGAGGCCAGGGAACAGTATAATAAGGAGATGATGATCAGAACTGAAAATTCTTTGAGATACACCAGACAAAGGTACTATGAATCTGGGGGGCGGGCGACCCGCCTGCTGGCCCTTAGGCTCAGGAAGCAGGAGGCAGAGAGATACATTCTGCGACTAAAAAAATATGGCACCCAGAATATTACTTCTGATCCAGTGCAGATTGCGGGTAGTTTCTGTCAATATTATCGGGAGCTTTACTCCTCTGAGAGGGACCAAATCATCCGGGGCGGGTGGAGAGTTTTGCAGGGTATTGCACTACCGAGGCTCATGGAACCTCAGGGAAATAAGCTGGGTAAGAAAATTACAGAACAAGAAGCGAGGAATGTTATTAAAACCTTAAGGGGGAAGGCCCCAGGCCCTGATGGGTTTGTAGGAGAGTTTTATCGGGCATTCGCCGATGAGTTAGCCCCGTTATTTACCAGAGTGTGTAATGCAGCACAAGAAGAGGGCGATTCTCCGGCCTCGTGGGAAGATGCATTAATCACCCTGTTGCCAAAACCTGGGAAGGACCCAACAGAATGTGGGAGTTACCGACCAATTTCGCTAATTAATCAAGATGCCAAAATATTTGCTAAGATTCTGAGTTACCGGTTGCAGGAAGTCGTGCCGGAATTGGTGCACAAAGATCAGATGGGGTTTATTCCAGGGCGTCATATTCAAGATAATATAAGACTGCTGCTCAATGTCTTGGCTGCCTCCAGGTCATTCCCGCCTGAAGCTCTGAGGGTGGTGATGGCACTGGATGTGGAGAAGGCCTTTGACCAGATCGATTGGTACTTCTTGGACCGGGTCCTGGAGAAGTTCGGAATAGGGGAAAAATTCAGAAAGTGGATCGCAAATTTATATAGAAATCCTCGGGCAAGGGTGAAGGTGAACGGGATAACCTCAGACATAATATTGATTAAAAGGGGGACCAGGCAGGGGTGCCCGTTGTCCCCTCTATTATTTGCACTGTGTATGGAACCCTTAGCAGCCCTCATAAGGCAATCGAAAGATTATACTGGCATTCAAGTACAAGGAACTGAAATCAGAATATCATTATATGCTGATGATACTTTATTGCACATTTCGGACCCAGAGAGGCAGATGCCTTTGACTGACTCTTTAATACAAGCATTTAGTGAAGTTTCTGGGTTTAAAATAAATGATACCAAATCAGCTTTATTACCCATAGGGAGACCGAGGGATGATGTACTCCCTGTAATAGGTAGATATGGGTGGGCGAAGGAGGGGATTAAATATCTGGGGGTTAGAATAACCAAAGACATATCTAAATTATATGCCGCCAATTATTCTAGGCTGTTGCAGAGTGTCCAAGAGGATTTGCATAGATGGGAGGAATTGCCCTACTTTATTGGGCAGAGTTGATCATGTAAAATGAAACATTCTGCCCCTGCTTTATTTTTGTTTCAGTCACTGCCGCTTAAGCTCCCAGCCCTTTTTTGGAAGTCAGTTAAAACGGCTTTGTCCCGATTCATTTGGTCCGGTAGACCCCCCAGGGTAAGAAGGAATGTTCTTCTCAGAAGTAAGAAAAAAGGGGGACTGGATTTGCCAGACCTTAGGAAATATTACTGGGCTGCACAGATTCAGCCATTAATTTCTCTCATGGGGGATAAGGACTCACCTTTATGGGCTGAATTGGAGAGGCCTGAATCTTCCAGAGGGGATGTCAGGGATTTGATATTTATGGACCATGAGGGGATGCAGAGACTAAAGGAGTAACCCATGGACTGATCACATAATTTCCGCTTGGCGGGAGATCAATAGAATATTTGGTATGAAGCTTTCCCTTAGGATGGATTCTCCGATCAGGGCCTGCCTGGATTTTGTACCCTTGGTATGGGATATGGGTTTTTTGAGATGGAGTCAGAGAGGACTATCTAAAATTGGACAGTTATATTCGGGGGAAGGGATTAAAATATTTCAAATGCTTTCTCAAGAGTTCTCCCTCTCCACTTCTGATTATTTTAGATACTTGCAAATTCGGCATTATTTACAGGGCAAGTTTCCGGAAAGGGGAAGACCTAGAGATATAGGCATAATCCATTGGTGGAGGCTCTGGGAGCAGAGGTCAGTGGAGCAGAGTCAAAGGGTTTATTTCTAGGATGGTGGGCCAACTCTGGACCTGGAACCTGATTCCACGGTATTAATTAAGGCAAGTTGGACCAGGGAATTGGGTAAAGTTATAACTGACCCTGGTTGGGACATGATATGGGAGGCTGTACACACAACCACCACCTCTAACAGTTGGCGAGAGTTCAGATGGAAAGTAGTCGCCAGATATTTCCGGACTCCGGTAATCACTAAACATTTTGGCCAATATTTTACAGACCACTGTTGGAGGGAATGCGGGAGCAAAGGGACGTACAAACATATTTTCTGGGATTGCCCTCACATTAGCAATTATTGGGTACAGGTGAGGGATCGAGTAAGTACTATTCTAGGTGTGGGGATCCCCAGTGATCCCTTATATTGGGTCCTGGGACAATACCCTGACCTGGTTAAATTGAAAACTCAACGATACCTTTTGATGTGCTGGTCTGCTGTCAAGGCAATAACTCAACATTGGCTAACTAAAGTTTCTCCAACATTAGAGGGTGGTACAGAAATTGCTTATCAGTTCTGGAAATGGAATATCTTACTGCTAAGTGAGATTGCAAAAGATAAATTCAAATCCAGATGGATGCCCTTTTAAATTTCCGCGCAAAAGGATCAAATTAATGTGTTAGAAATTTTGGTTAATACACATGTCACTGAAATGATAGGAGGGTCCGTTGTTGTCCTCTTCCTGGCATTCACAAGGTAGAGAGTAATCCTCAATGGTAATCCACTATATAAGGAAAAGTCATATGGTTGTACACATTACGATGGTATAGGGTATAGATTAGATAGCATTAGTCCGTCGTGTCTTCTTTTTCTTCTTTCTTTCATTCTTTGCTTTCTTCTTACTTTTATTGTCAGGTCCCTACTTGAGGGATCTGTCTGTTTCTAAGGTTACTTGAAATTAATTGGTCTGGACATTTATTACGTGTGGAGAGGACATGAAAGGAACGAATTAATAAATTATTATTGAGTGGATATCTTACCATACTTAACCAGATTGTTAACAATACTAAAGTTATAGTTCCAGACATGTTATGAGTACTTCTTCAATGTATGAAAGTTGATCTGACTATCTGTATTGTCTGTATATTAAGACTTAATAAAATAAAACTGTTATTTAAAAAAAAATAAGTCTCAAATAATCACAGCGAAGCATAGATTTTTTTTTTTTATTTAGTTGTTTAACCAGGTATAGCACACTAAGCTGAAAGCTTTTTTACAGGAGCGACCTGGGAGCACAAAGAGGTTAAGTGACTTGCTCAGGGTCACACAGTATGCAAGTGGAAGCTGTGGGATTCAAACCCAGGTCTGGTCTGCTGGATGTCACCAGATTTGCAGCTCAGAGCCTTAGACCAGTGCGCTATACTGCCTCCTAGCATAGATTTGGTGTCACTAGTGTAAGATAAAACTAAACAAAGCATGCAAGTAAGTATACTGTGCAGCCAAGTTGTTATATAATTGTGGATTGTTTTATTGGTTTTAAGATTTTTTTTTCTTATCTCGTTGCATTTTTTTGTAATTACTGCATGCTTTAAACAACAGCAAATATTAGTAATAGTGTATAATTGTATACAGAAGATAAAAAGCAAAGCTAACTATACAAATTACAGTAATCATATCCCAGTAGGTCTGTTAGGTCTGTCAGTAAGATGAATCTATTATAAATTACCAGCAATTGTGTTCTGTGCTGTGTGAATTAAAATAAATTGTGATTGATAATACAAGCAGATACCACTTGATATTATTGTAGTTTTTGCTCTCTTTTACCACAGTGGATAAAAGGGAGTTGGTGATCAATCAACTTGGGATAAAGTATCATTTGCTGTATGAGAGTCTGAATTTTGGGTTTTTTCAAAGCTGCAGTCAACTGAAAAATAGATGGACTGAGTGGGACATTTTCAGAACATTATTGTCTACCAGGCTACAGAACGAATACTGGTGGAATGCTGCTGTAACAATATTGTCATTCAGTTTGCAAAGTGTGCACTACAAAGGAAAAATAAGAGAAAAAGAAAAGCTCACTGAATGAGGACACTGTTGTAGTTGGGTGAAGTACAATTGTCATACCATTGCAATACTGTACTACTAGATACTACTGAAAATTACAGCACCTATACTTCTATGCTCCATATATATATAAGACTGTTGTCTTGACTGGAATACCATGCAGCACTTTAATCCATTATTGGATATTGGGACTTTAAATTTATATTTCTAGATCTAAGTGTTTTTTATTTGGTAACTTATATCAGGGAATTGTTAAGTAGTAGTCCAATGATAAGACTGGTGCAATACTATATCATTGGTGATATTAGTATTTTTAATTGGTATAATATTTTTGAAGCTATTAGTGTTACTAATATTATTACTATTGACACATTTTAGTGTAAGTTTCAATTAGCTTCCATACATTTTACATACTTAATATACTTATCCTATCTGCCCTATTTTTCTTGGTCCAGATAGACTAATAAGATAGATTTCTAGGCATAGAAACATTATAGATCTGACCATTATGCCAGCAGTAACAAGAAGCAGAAAGGAAGGTATCATGGTAGAAACAGATGTGTTACGTAAAAGGAAAATTATCAAAAAGAGTGGTCTTTTGCTAAAACAGTCAACCCTGATACCAGCAAATAAACAACTAGTAAAAACGCACTGGGCAAATTAAATATGGAGAAAATAGGGGGCATAATTAGAAGCAAGGAAATATTACATAATGTTTATCTACCCCTAATGGGGATATCTCAAGGTTCTTATGTACAACTAGAATGGGTAAAAAAGAAAAGCAAGAGGTAGAACGGAAACTTCAATCAGAACCATAATCTTTTAATACTAAAGTGAATATCAGTACATTCAATGCATGAGACACATAAAAAAAAGAAGTTGTAGGAAGCAATAATCTACAGGATGCCAGTATTGGGGAGGATACATTAATTGATGATAAGGACATAGTAATTGGGGATGATATCACTATTAGAATAGCCCTTTCCAAGGCAATCAACAATCTACAAACATCAAACAAAAAAGTTAGAAGTATGAGAGAGTCTATAAGGGAAGATCTAAACATCTCAAAAGTTACAGACAATCTTACTTTATCAAATCCAGAGGTATTACCAGAGTTTAAGGAGGAACATAGGGACCCATTAAGGAAGAATGCTACTCATGGTCCTTCAGCCCAAGGAGTCCATCCTATTTAGACTTAGAAGGAATAACAAGGGAAGTAGTGAGGACACTAAGAGACCTGATTAATCCAGACATCTTATTATACCAACAACTGATTCAGATCAAAAAAGATCTAGCATTCTTAAAGGGTATAAATATTGAAAATAAAAAGAAATTAGATTAACTAGAAAAAGATCAAACATTGGATCACAGCCAAGTTAATTCATATTTAAAATACACACCAAAACTAGTAAGACAAGATAGAACCAAGTCAGTAGAGGAAGATGTTAATTAAACAACAAAATACAATTACTCTGACCATAGTACAAGTGAGGATTCCCTGGAGTGTGTGATGTTACCAGGTAAAATAGTAAGGGATGAGAGTATTTGTTTAGAATTCAAGAACCAGTTTCTTATACTTTGGACAAAAAGGAGAACTGCAGGAATTGAAGAAAACTAAAAAAAAAAAAAAAGCAAGCAAAAACAAGAACTTAGATCTTTAACAGAGAATAGGACCGACAGGGATAGTTCCCCAAAAGAGAGGTTAGATGTAGAAACATTAATTGACAAGGGAACACCAAAAGACAGTTTGAAGGAAAATACTCCAGTGGTTTTAGGGGACAGCACACATGAAGTAAAAATCCGGAAGGAGCCTTTAGATGGTATAAGGGAGAAGGAACAGCAAATAAAGAAGAAAAAGGAAAGTAACAATATTACAGAGAAAAGGAGTCTGAAAGAAGCATTAAAAGCAAAAAAAAAAAAAAAGAATCATAATAAAGGAAAACAGAATAGCAGGACATTAGAATCAACAAGAAAAACAAACAAACAAAAAGAGGAAACTGAAAATATCAAGGAACAAGTCACAAAGGATACAACAGTTGAAATACTAGATGAAAAAATAAAAGAACATGTGAACATCAGTGATGAGAGGGAGAACAGGGGTAACCCAGAAAAAGACAGCTGGGAACACCAAGAGAGATTTAAGCAATTTCTAGTAAAAACTATTAAGACTGAACTTGTTCTGCAATTGAACAAAATTACATGTATTCCCAATGAAACTGAAGAAAGTATATCCCAGATGGTTAAAAATCTATTGGGTGTTGCATTGGGTGGTTGCAAACATGTGTTAAACAGCACAAGTGTTATCATGCCAATTATAGAATCTGAACTAGTGCTAGTGGTAACAAATCAATTTTACATTTTAAAGGCAATTCATAATGAATCAAAGGAACTAAGGAAAATGGGGATACAAACAAGGGAAATAGTTACATTGGAAGACCTATTCCCAGAATTTTATGAAGTAAAAGATAATGGAAATTACAATACTAAAATTTCTATATTTGAACTAAAACAATTATATTTGGAAAACAAGAAAAAATTAAAAAAACAAGTTGGACGATATGTTAAACACACAGATGAACACACAGGTTTGCACCCACAAAATTAAACAAGAAACTCACTGGAAAATTGATGGACAAATCATGATAGGGATAAGTAAAGGTCGTATGTTAGAAATACTGTCCAAAAAACAGACATCATTAGATTGGTTAGGTATTCATATTTATATAAAAACAGAAGTAAATGATACACAAGAATGTCACACTAGTCATAAAAAATATAGTATGAGAAACAGTGGTAGAAACAGCAAATAGATATGAATCATTGACTGATCTTAAACAGTGACAGTCAAAAGAAAGACAAGGACGGAGGCCACAGAGAAGTATCAAGATCCCCAAGATAGAAGATGAATTATATAAAAGGGAACACTTAGCAGCAGGGAAGGACAGGATGGGGCTACATGTTGGAGGGCTTTGGTTGCAAATGCCAGGAGCCTGGGGAACAAAATGGGCGAACTGGAGGCCACCATGACGGAGGAGAACCTAGACACTGTAGCAGTGAGTGAGACTTGGTTGAATGAGCACTACGCCTGGGAGATGGTGATCACAAGATATCGGCTGTTTAGGAAAGATTGGGAGGGGAAGGGGGAGGGGTGGCATTATATATCAGGGAAGGGATTGGGGCCATGGAAGGGCAGGATGAGGAGGGGGAAACAGAGATAATGTGGGGCACCCTTGACAGGGGACGGGGAAAAACCTGCGATTTGGGGTAGTCTATAGGCCTCCTATGCACAGGGAGGAAGGGAATAAACACTTTGTAGAATCAGTAGCGAGGATGGCACAGAAAGGGGAAATTGTGCTAGTTGGGGACTTAAACCTTCCGGACATCAACTGGGAGACCAAAAGAGCAATCTTCGCAAGGAGCAGGGGCATCTTAGAGGCTCTTTAGGGCATATTCCTGCAACAAAGGGTCAGTGAGCCCACTAGGTGTGTAAACCTGTTAGATGTAGTCCTCATAAATGGGGACAGTGTGGAGGAGGTCGAGGTGGGGGAAGAGTTTGGCACTAGTTACCACAGGGCTGTTAGGTTCAGGGTGAGAGTGGGCAGGGAGAGGGTTAGAACAAGAACCAAGGTAATGGACTTCAGAAATGCTGACTTTCATGGAATGAGGAAGGTAGTTGGGAAAGAAATGTTGAGGATAGGGGATGTGCAGGGGCTGGAGGAATTATGGGCAGCCATCAAGAGAGGGGTATTTAAAGCCATGGACTCACGTATAAGAAGGGTAAGAAAGAATAGAAGACAGAAAAGACCTCCATGGTTCACTACAGAGGTGGCGTTAGGGGTCAAGGAAAAGACTAGAGCATTCAAGAGGTACAGAGGACACAAAAGGATGAGGACAGGGAAGAAAAGAAAGGAGGCTGGGAAAAACATAAGGAGGGCTAAGGAGGCCACCGAGGAGAGGATAGCGAAGCAGGCAAGAGGGGGGACAAAACCTTCTTTAGGTATGTTGGAGAAAGGAGGAGGGCACAACATGGGATTGAAAGATAAGGGGGGAAAGTGGAACAATACTGGAAGGGGACTTCAAAAAAGCAGAGCCATTAAACAGCTATTTTGCCTCAATCTTCAAGGAGGAAAGGGGGGCTAGGAGACCAGGATGGAGTGGGGAGGGTTACAGCCACAGGCAGGTGGCTGTGGCAGAATTCACTGCCAAAGGAGTAAGGGAACAGCTGGGTAGACTTAGGGTAGACAAGGCAATGGGGCCTGATGGAATACACCCATGGGTTCTCAAGGAGGTGAAAGATGAAATGACGCTGCATCTAGCGACGCTGTTTAACTTGTCCTTGGTCACAGGGTGGTGCCAATGGACTGGAAGAGGCCAGAGGTGGTCGCACTACATAAGGGGGAAGCAGAAGGGCGAGGTCAAAAACTACCATCCTATTAGTCTTAGCTCGGTAGTGGGGAAGGTAATAGAAACACTACTTAAGATCAGGTTGATGGAATACTTGGAGATGAATGGCATGCAGGATGACAGGCAGCATGGCTTCACCAAGGGAAGATCCTGTCAGACTAACCTGATAGGAGTTTTTTGATGGGGTGACACAGATAGTGGACCAGGGAGGAGCAGTGGATGTGGCCTGTCTGGATTTCAATAAGACCTTCAACACCGTTCCGCATGGTGGAATGGTACATAAGCTAGACAGACTAGGGGGTGGACAACAGGATCACCAGGTGGGTGGAAAACTGGTTGAAGGGAAGGAGTCAGATGGTGGTGGTAAATGGGACACATTCCAGGGAATGGGCAGTGACCAGTGGAGTGCCACAGGGGTCAGTGCTAGGACCAATACTCTTTAACATCTATGTTAGTGACCTAGCGGAGGGTCTGGAGGGGATGGGTGTGCCTGTTCGCAGACGATATAAAGGTCTGCAATAGGGTGGATTCACCTAGTCTGGTGCAAGCCATGAGGCAGGACCTGGAGAGGCTGGAGAGGTGGTCTGACACCTGGAAATTGAAGTTTAATACACAAAAGTGCTCGCTGATGCACCTGGGGAGGAAGAATAGGAGGGAAACTAACTCCCTTGGTTGGTGATTAAGGAGAAGGAAACAGAATGGGATCTGGGGATTATGGTATCGTGTGACCTCAAGGTGGGCAGCCAGTGTAGCAGGGTGGTGGGAAAGGCAAATGGAATGTTGGCCTTCATTGCAAGGGGCTTTAATAGCAGGAAGAGGGAGGTGCTAATGCCATTATACAGAACCATGGTTAGGCCGCATCTGGAGTATGGGGTGCAGTTCTGGAGACCTCACCTACGAAGAGATGTTGAGCTGATGGAGAGGGTGCAGAGAAGGGCAACCAAAATGGTACGAGGGATGCAGGATGTACCCTATGAGAGAAGATTGAGAGGGCTTAATTTGTACCCTCTGGAGACTAGGAGGGAGAGGGGGGACATGATTGAGACCTTTAAGTATCTGAAGGGAATAAATAAGGTAGAGGGTAACAGCTTGTTCAAATTGAAGAAAGGAGTGAACACGAGAGGACATAGACTCAAACTGGAAGATGGGCAATACAGAGGTAATGTCAGGGGGCAGTTTTTCATGGAGAGGGTGGTGGAGGCCTGGAATGAGCTGCCAGAGGAGGTAATGGCAGCTGAAACAGTGGAGGGGTTCAAGAGGGCTTGGGATAGATTTAAGGGGTTGGGAAAAGAGGGTGAAAGCATAACAGAAGGGGGGAGGTAGGGTGTTGGGCAGACTAGATGGGCCGTGGTGCCTTTCTCTGCCGTCACATTTCTGTGTATCTGTGTAAAAGTAAAGGGACTACTATACTGTCCTGGAACCCATCAGAGCTCCAAGAGGTTAGGAGATCTGGAAGTGGTAAGATTTTTAAGCAATTTTGACTATATATGTATAGAAGAAGCATGGATAATTGGAGATGTATATTTGGATGGCTATGTATCTTATGTAAAACAAGCAGAAAAATCAAAAAATATGGTAGGAATCCAGAAGGGTTTTCTTATCTTTTGCCGACTGAATACTAATGCAAGGACTAAAGAAATATATATTGATAGTAAAAGCTTACTAATAGTGCAGGTTTCAGGGGAAGGACCCAAAGAACTAATTCTGATCAATATACAGTATATGCTCTCCAGGTAATAGCAAATATGGGGATAGGGAATGGTTACAAAAATGATAAACAGAACTGGAAAATATACAAACCTGGGCACCCAAATAGTAAAATAATACTCGCAGAAGATTTAAATGCAAGGATGGGCAATTTACAAGGTATAACAGAAGACATACTATATTCTATGGCACAAATGGATATAAAAAAATCTTACTCACTCCCCCCCCCCGTAAATTCCCCCTCCAGTCTCCTCTCAAGCAGGAATGAAAAGGAAATCAGTAGATAGTACAATAAATAATAGAGGTGCATGTGCCCATAAACTCTTGGGGGGAAAAAAAAACTCCTTTTGCTAAATGGTCGTATAACGGGACATATCGCGAAATTATACATATTCAGGAGGCAATGTATCTTCTATAATAGATTATATATGGATCAATTTAAATACGCTATCCAGTTGCATTAACTTGAAGGTAAGACCTAGCCTTAGAAGTCAACACTCGGCATTAGAATTATAAATCAAAATGGAGGGCCTGCAATCTATGGTAAAAGATTCCAGGATGGTTGCACTAGAAATAATAAAAAAGAATACATAGGATGGAAAACCATTGATAGTGGGAAACCGATAAAGATTATGGAAGGAAGATGTACACTAGAAAATCTACAAGATGTAACTAAAAATACAGACATCAAGACAATGGCGGATGGGGAGGAGGGGAGAGTGGCCCTACAGGGGGACCTGGATGCCCTGGACAGATGGTCAAGGAGGTGGGGGCTGCGGTTTAATACAGGGAAGTGCAGAGTGTTGCACCTGGGGGCCAGAAACCCAGGCCATGCATATACCCTGGGGGGAGACGCACTGCAGGCCTCATCGGGCAAGAGGGACCTTGGGGTGGTGGTGGACATCAAAATGAATAACACTGAGACTTGTTGCAGAGCAGCAGCAAAGGCGAACAGGATGCTGGGCTGCATAGCCAGGGAATTACCTCCAGGAAGAGGGAAGTGATCCTCCCCCTGAATAATGCCCTGGTCAGGCCACACCTTGAGTACTGTGTGCAATTCTGGAGACCACACTTAAAGAGAGACATTGCACTGTTGAAGAGGGTCCAGAGGAGATTGACGCAGATGATCTGAGGCATGGGGCGTAGACCCTATTAGGAGAGGCTGGAGGAGTTCAGTCTGTACACATTGGAGGACAGGAGGGATGGGGGGACATGATAGATGTCTTTAAGTATGTAAAGGGAATCAACATAGTGGGAGCCAAAGGAGGTGTTCAGGTTCAAGAAGGGGGGAACAACCAGGGGGCTTGAGAGGAGACTGGAAGGGGAACTTACGGGGGGAGAGTGAAGTAGGCACTACTTCACTGAAAGGGTGGTGGATCCATGGAACACGCTGCCTGGGAGCCTGGTAAATGAGGGCACAGTGGAAGGTTTCAAGAGGAGGTGGGACAGATACAGGGGGAAACTGAAGCTGGGGAAATCCCTCTCGGGGAGAGGTGGACAGCAAGTCAAGCACCCAGTAGGGGTGCTGGCTACCGAGCAGACATGACAGACCATAAGGCCTATTCTGCTGGCTTTTCGTATGTTAGTCACTAATAACCAAATATAATATCACTATGGGAAATATAAGGAATATTATTACCAGCGATCATATTGTAACGAAAAAAGAAGGTCATGCTTGGTATAATAAAGAATACAAAGATGCTAAAAGGAACATAGAAACGTAGAAACATAGAATTTGACAGCAGATAAGGACCGCTTGGCCCACCCAGTCTGCCCATTTCCCTACCTACTGGATAAGCTACAGATTCTAGTTAACCAGCAGCCTACTTCTTCTTACCCCCACCCCCCAGAATTGCCTTATGACTGTCCCATGCATGCTTGAATTCCACCACTGATTTTGACTCCACAACCTCCTCCGGAAGGCTGTTCCATGCATCCACAACCCTCTGTGAAAAAATACTTTACCAAATTACCTCTGAGCCCCCCCATCTTCAAATTGTGCCCTCTTGTTCTTGCACACCTCTTTTTGAAAGATGCTACCCTCTTGGACTTTGTTGATTCCCTTGAGGTACTTGAAAGTTTCTATCATGTCCCCTCTCCCTCCTTTCCTCGAGGCTATACATATTAAGCTCCTTAAGTCTCTCTTCATATGTCTTCTGGTGCAGACCCTGCACCATTTGAATTCCCTCCTCTGGACAGCTTCCATCCTGTCTATGTCTTTTGGGAGTTGGGTCTCCAGAACTGCACACAGTACTCCAGATGGGGTCTCACCAGCTGTCTGTACAGAGGGATAATAACTTCCTTGTTTTACTGGTGATGCATCTCCCTGCATCCCAGTAACCCCCCAGCCCTCCTTGCTGCCCTCTCACATTGCTTGCCCACCTTTAGGTCATCTAATATGACTACCCCCAGGTCCCTTTCCATTTTTGTTGTTGTTAGTATCTCACCCCCCATTGTGTACTCTTCCCCTGGGTTTTTGTTTCCCAGGTGCATTACCTTGCACTTCTTAGCACTGAATCCAAGCTGCCATACATTTGACCATTCCTCTAACCTTGCCAAATCCCTTCTCATCCTTTCTGGGGTGGAAACTCAATGGGCATTTACCCATATATTGACTGGCACCTTCACAATGCTTTTTTTTTTTTTTTTTGGCACCACTGTCCACCGTAATTGCAATCTTATGAAGTGTACTGTATTGTATTAATGCCCAGGACTACCTTGAAAATGAGCTTGCTCAATGGTGTTTATGCCTGGTTAAATAAAGCGATTGATTGATTGATTTACGAACTCTAAAGGATAATTCAAATATAGATAACAATAAAAATATGAATAAATTAAGGAAAGAATATAAGTTGGTGTTGAAAAAGAACAAAAACAGGTACCAGGTTTAATTATGGACAGAACTCGAAGAGGCTGTAAGTTCAAAAAACATTAAAACATTTTGGAATATAGTTAATAAGGGTACAAAAAACTATAGGGATGAAATGAACTCACATATAGAACCTGAAGTGTGGATACAACATTTCAAGAACTTATTTTTCCTAAATGACCAAGAATATCAAGATAAAATGAGGGAAAACAAACTGGACATATCGGATACTCTGACATTTAGTCCTATCACACCAGAAGAAATTAAAGAAGTGTTAAGCTCCTTCAAAAAACACAAGGCTCTGGATCCTGATGGGGTCCCTCTTGATGTTATTTGCTGTGCAGTTTCTCAATGGATTCCTTTTCTGGTAATCTTGTTCAATATGATTTGGAAACAGAAAACAGTTCCGGAAAGCTGGAAACTGAATATTACAGTACCATTATTCAAAAAAAGTGATAAGAGCAAACCAGAATGCTAGAGACCATTCAGTTTAATAGACTGTACTGAAAAATTGTTTACAAGAATAATTAACAACAGATTGACTTTATGGGTGGAAGAAAAAGGAATTATAGACGTGGCCCAGGCAGGTTTTAAAACTGGACAGTCTACAATGGACCAGTGTTTTACAATAACACATTTAATATTCAAATACAACAAGGTAAAACAACTAAAATTATACTGTATATTCATTAACTTGAAAACGGCTTTAGACAGAGTAAATCGGATCAAACTCTAGGAACAATTGGAGGGTTAAGGATTGAATAAATCCATATTGGGTATTATTAAACATCTTTACCATAATAATTATACTAGTGTTAGATATTCTAATAATGGCCATTTAAACTGAATGGTTTGAATCCAATATAGGGGTCAAACAGGACTGCACACTTTCACCTATACTATTTAACCTATATTTCCAAACAGTATTGAACAACATGTATGCACCACAATATCATATGCCAAAAACAGGAAACACCATGCCCATATCTGGCTTTTGCCAATGATGTGGCACTAATCTCTACTAGTTATATAGGTATAAAAAGAATGTTAGAAAAATTTGTTATGGCATGTGATAAAGCAGACTTAGTATTGGATTATGACAAAACAAAAGTAATGGTGTTTGGCGGTAACAAGAAAACTTACAAATACACAGTAAATAAACATACTATAGAGGTGGTAAAAGAATTCTGCTATCTGGGACCAACTCTATCACAGGATGGAATGTTGAATAAACATTTCAAAGAAGCAGAAAGCAAGGCCCGTAGATTTATATCCATTCTAAATTAATTTGCTTAAAAGTATGGAGGGCGTGCGATAAAAGGTAATCTAAGAGTCATGAATGCCAAGCTTAGAAGCCAATTACTTTATGGGACAGAAATATGGGATCAAGCGATACTATCAAAATGGAAACAATCCTAAGTAAATTTTACAAAGAAATCCTGGGCTTACCTAATAGCGTCCCTTCTGCCATGGTAAGTGCAGAATTGGGACAACTCCCAATAGAATGTCAAATTAGGGAAAGACAAGTGAAGCATTGTATAAAGTTGTACAAAATAAGTAATAAACAATTATCAGGATTATGCCTACAGGAGGCTATAGTGTATTCAAAACAAAATTTAACATTTCCTTGTATGTTAACAGTAGAGAAGGTTATAAGACCTTTTGGTCTACTGGGAAATATTCCAGATAGTTTGAGATTGCCATTTCAGCAGATTAAAACAAATATCAGAGAAAGAATTAGACATATTTACATGCAAAAGGATTTTGCACTCTGTAAACAATACAATGTTTGCAGATGGATGTCAAGAAATAAAATATCTCATAAGTTTGAAGCATATCTTGAACTCATAGCCAATTCAGAGCATAGGAAACTATCAACTAGATATAGATTTGAATGTATCACAAGCAACTGGAAACTAAATTTATGTAATAAAAATAGACAGGAGGGGAAGTTTTATGAAACTGTAGTAGGGATGCAGATAATCTTAAACACCTGGTAATATTAAGTCCACTGTATAATAAATCTAGGGAACAATTACTGGGAAACATTTTGGGCAACTCAGAGCTCGAACCTGAACTCCTGGAGGTATATCTTCTGAAATCGCATTGCACAGAGATATTAAAAGCTATGGCCTCCTTCCTTAAAATTACTGAACAGAAGAAACTGCATGTGAAAAAATAATATAAGATCTTCTGTTGGACCAAATGTGTATGAAGATAGATGGTTAACTCAAAACACCAAGGTATATCATTCCCATATAGAATAAGTTCAACAGTTGCACTTATTCTATATGGGAATGATATACCTTGGTGTTTTGAGCTAACCATCTATCTTCATACACATTTGGTCCAACAGAAGATCTTATATAGAAATGGGGGTGGGGAACCAGATGATCAGATGGATAGGCAATTGGCTCCAGGACCGGACCCAGAGGGTCGCAGTTGGTGGGATAGTCTCATCCCCAAGGAGGGTCATTAGTGGGGTCCCACAGGGATCAGTCCTTGGGCCCCTTCTGTCCAACGCCTACGTATCTGACATAAGGACAGGAATCAGGAGTGAGATGAGTCTCTTTGCAGATGACTCAAACTGGGGGTGTGGTGGATGGGAGGAGGGGAGGTGGCCTCACAGGGGACCTGGAGGCTCTGGAAAGATGGTCTAGAAAGTGGAAGCTGAGGTTCAATACAGGAAATGCAAGGTACTCCACCTGGGGCCAGAAACCCAGGCCAAGTGTACACCTGGGGGAATGCTACAAGTCTCGATGGCTGAGAGGGACCTGGGGGTGGTGGTGGATGTCAAGATGAACAACTCTGAGACTTGTAGGAAGGCAGCAGCCAAGGCCAACAGGATGCTGGGATGCATCGCTAGGGGGATCACCTCCAGAAGGAGGGAAGTGATACTCCCTCTGTATAACTGCTTGGTGAGGCCGCACCTTGAGTACTGCGTGCAGTTTTGGAGGCCACACTTAAAGAGGGACATTAACCTCCTGGAGAGGGTCCAGAGGAGGCAACCAAATGATTTGGGGGCTTGGGGACAGGACCTATGAGGAGAGGCTCGAGAGCCAAATATGTACACATTGGAAGAGAGAAGGGACCGGGGGACATGATAGAGGTCTTTAGGTACATGAAGAGGGTAAATAGGGGAGGAACAGTCGGGTGCTTGAAGGAAGGAGGAAGGGGCCACTAGAGGCATGGGTGGAAGCTGGAGGGAAGATTCAGGGGAGAAAGGAGGAGGTGCTACTTCACTGAGAGGGTGGTGGAGCCATGGAATGCACTGCCTAGGGGGCTGGTGGAGGCAGAGACAGTGGAGGGGTTCAAGAGGGGGTGGGACAGGTACAGGGGAAGGGTTCTGGAAGCAAAATCCAATGCAGTAAGAATATCCGGAACTGGGAAGGGAGAAGCCAGAGAAGGCGAGGGGGACAGCAAGGTCAGCACCCAGGTTGGGGACTGACCAAACGAGCAGACACGAAAGACCGTTAGGCCTATTCTGCTGGCATTTTAGTATGTTAGTATCTTAGCAGAATTTGGTATATAAAAAAAAGAAAAAGTAATTTTCTACTCCTTGCTTGAATTCTATCAACAAATGATATATGAGATACAACACAGTATGTTTTGATAGATGTATTACTTCATTATAAATTATGCTACTATATGAATTTATTTATTTTATTTATTTATTTAAAATTTGGTGACCGGGTAGGCCCACTGAGCCCCAATGGTCCCTTTTTCAGGGGCGATCCAGGATAACAATACATATTTTCATATAGAGAAAGACTTGGGTTACAGCAGGTTACAGCCATGGTTATCATCATGCATCAGTCCTTACAATTATGTTGACAGTAGAATTAACAGAAGATGCAGAAGATGTGTAATTTTACATGGTAAGCTCATTGTTTACTACTGGCATGGTTCAGTGGAAGGTTAGCTGTGGTACTATCTCTAGAGGGAAGCACCATGGAACCTGATAAGGTGCTTGAAGGATCTGGATATTAGGAGGATAGAAGCAAGTAGGGGGTGGTCATGAGCTGTGGCAATGACAAGTACTAGTATCAGACACATAGGCTTTGAGTCTGGTGCGGAAGTTCATCAGTGAGGAGGCTTCCTGCACTAGGGGTGGGAGTTTGTTCCACAGGTAGGGGGCTGAGTAGGAGAACGACCTGCCGCCAGAGTTAGTCCTGACTCTGGGAACTTCAAGCAGTTTATATCCAGATATCCGTAGGCTCCTGGGGTTATGTTTGAGTGCGATAGTTCCAGCGATGCTAGGTGGAGCTGAAGGGCTGAGTAGCTTGAAGGTCAAGCAGAGCAGGGGGTAGTGGAGATATAGTGAAGTATTAATAAAAGAATTGTAAATTATTAATAACTGATCGAGAGATATGTATATTTATTATGAAAGCTTTTAACCTTAAGTTTTAGCATTGTGTGTATTATGAATTGTAATGCCTTATATGTAAGTCAATCAATAAACAATTACTACTACACATATGCCCCCTGATTTCTTTAGTATGAGGAAGTAGTGGGAGTAGAAGCCAGTGTACCTTACTACTCTGGTACTATTTCCACTGAATTGTTATTCAGCAGGTCCACAATCTCTTGCACTAGACACAATGACATACGAGCTGATAAGGGGACTGCCTTTGGGGGTGGATAGTCCGGGGATTTCTGTAAAATCCAGGGAGCAATACTCTAGATGATCCTAAGGATCCACTTGTCCATAATAATGAATTCCCAGTGATGGTAAAACTGGGTCAGGCACCCCCCCCCCCCCAACTGGGAAGGAGAGGTCTGCCTTGGGCAACCGAGGCAGGACCAGGGTCAGAGTTCAGAGAGTGGCAATGAGTGCTTTTGGTACCCCAGCCTTTGGCTGCACTTCCTTCTGAGGCTGGGGAGGCTGAGATCTGTTCTGAGATCTCCTGCCTTTTCCACAAAACGACTGCTTCTTCTGAAAGAAACTACGTTCACTTCCTTTCTGAAGGTCAGCAGCGGCTGACGTGGAAGTCTTAAGGGTAAAATTATTACATAGATTTTTTACAAAACAACCAGCACACTACATCTCAGTCACCACCCTGATGAAAAAGGTAGAACCAACTTGGATCTTAAACAGATCTGTAAATTAAAATAAGAAAATGATTAATCATAGTAAAACAAGATTTGGTGAAAATACGTTAAAATATCAAGCAGCTAAATTTTGGAATATGCTTCCGCATCCTATGAGAGTAATGACATCCCAAAAACAATTTAGTTTTGGTCTAAAGGCTATGTTCCCTTTGGTATGCAACTGTTTAAGTTAATAATTTAGATCCTTAGTACCCACCTACTAGTAAAGGATCAAAATGTGTATTTTTGTTCGTATATTTTGTGATTTGGAATACATGTTGTTTATTTGTATACAGTACTTGTTTTTAATCTAAAAATTGTGGGCTGGATTCAGAAAGGTCCGCTGCAAGCTGTGGCAATGGCAGCTTGTGGCAACCATCCCTGCGACCTGGCCCATGCACCCGATTCAGGATCAGAGTGGGTGCAGCGGTCTGCGTCCTGCGACTTGCAGTAGCTGTGCCAGGTAGGGTGCTGCACCCGGGAATGCCACAGGTCGCATGATAGGGATGGCGGCAGTTGCTCCAGTCGAGGGCCGTCATGGCACACCCATGCCCACCTCCGAGGCCCCATACAGTGTGGGCTCCAGCCCCAAGTCCCTTGCTATGGATCCCCTTCCAGATCAAGGACCATTACCTGCCCTGGTGGCCCAGTGGTCCCCCAACCCCCTAACACACACAGACACAGCCAGCGGGTGAGTTGGTGACTGGCCCTGGTGGTGAGGGAGTGCTATGCCAGTTGTTGATGGGGTACTGGGGGTGTGGGGGGCTCGCACTGTGGGATGGGGGAGTGGGGGCCACTAGACTACCCAGGAGTTACGGGGATGGCAAGGGAGGACTGTGCCCCAGGGCATGTGGGGGGGGGGCCTCGACATGTGTGTATGGGGGTCTGGACATAGGGGGTGTGCCACACACCCAGCCTCGCACTGTGCATACCATGCCCAGGACCCAGAGCCTATGGGGGGCCTGTAACCCACAGGGGTTGTGGGGCTGGGGCACTGTGGCAACCTCCAGTGAACAGCAAAGACCAGTTAGACCACCTTTTTGTTGGAGTAACTTGTCTTTAACAGATGTACACTGGTGGTTGTCTCTGAATCCCATTTGTGGACATAGGGGACACCCTACCTGAATAGGATGCAAATGCTGCCAGAAACCCCCTTACGCCGTGTCACAAGGGGTTTTCAAGCACATAGGTGCAGTTGGACGCAGGCTGCCTATGTGAATCCTACAGGGATGCAACGCAGGACGCAAGTGCAACTTGCACCATTTTCTCTGACGCAAGTTGCCTTGTGTCCTGCTTTGGCATTTCTGAATCCGGACCACAAAATTGTATGTTTTGCCTGTAAATGTATTTTAAAGTGCAATATAATTTTTATGTACTGACATCTAACAGGACTGTCTTGCAAACAGGGATTTTATCCCTAATGACATGCATTTATCCTATATAAAAATAAACATTTTTTTATCTATCTAGTCCTAGTTTCATGAGACACCTTAAGTGACTTTTCTACCTGCTGTCCAAACAGGTAAGCTTCATCACAGGGAACGTTCATAAGCTGGTGCTGTACATCTGGGGAACAACAGGTGTCAGCAGCTAAGAATGCCGCCTGATGCAGATGCCTGCAGCAGCAGTGCAGGAGGTGGTATCAAAGGCATTCACAGCAGCTTTGAGCTGATGACTGTTGGCCTTGACTCCATGCTTGGCAGTCACAGAATTTTTTGCTCAGCTTCTGAATCTGGCAGGGACTCTGCCAGGGACTTAAGCATGCTCCAAAGGGTCTACTCGTATTTGGAAAAATGCCCTTGGTAGCTGGCAGTCTCCATACCTAGAGTAACTGCTGCATAAGCCTGTTTTCCCACAGTGCCAGTCTTGCATGACTCCTTGTTAACAGGGTGCACAGTGACCTCTTGGGATGAACAGTCTTGTCATTCTCAGTGAGAATAATAATGGCATCAAATATAGGTCAAGAAACATACACTGGTCTGTCATTAGGGGCAGTGTACTTTCTGTCTGTTTGGAGACAGATACTGCTAAAGCAGGCCTATTCCAAAACTGCATCAGACAGGATTTCAAATGCCAGTGGAATAGGAGGAACTATACTAACTGACATAGTAGGAACATGCAGCCACTGCAGGCAGAGGTGTTTACCCTGCTCAGTGTCAGAGGGCATGAAATTAAATTCAGAATGCAAATTTCTGAGTAAAGATTGAAAAGATAGCTCCTCCAGAAGCACAGTAGATGGACCTCGGTCCTAAGTATGTAGGCTGAAGAAACAGTCATTGTTGCCACCCTCAGAAATGATGAGGTCAGGTTCAGACTGGTCCCCCTCTACATCCTCCCTGGATGGAGGACTGTAGGGCCCTCTAATCCAGAAAACAGTCTTGGCAGCACTGGAGACACTGGTCACAAAGGACAAGAGGTTGACGCCAAATGTGGTGCCAGAACTGGAACTGAATCTGGTACTGGGTCAATCCCCGAAGGGTCTAAACACCAGCACCAGAACCACAGCCAGTGCCAACGACCCAGTCGGCACCCAGAGTGACTAGCAATGGTACTGCAGCTAGTCCCACCTCAAGCGGGAGTGGATGTGCAGCAAGTGGAAAAGGAGTCGGTGGTGTGGTCACCAGCAAGGACACAAAGGCTGTCGCTGGAGCCGGAGGGCCCACCAGCAGGTCCAGTTCCATCAGCCCTGAGGGGCCAGGGACTGGCTCTGCCAGTAGAGGCACATGTGCCAGATGCTGCACCCACTGCTCCACAAGAGCTGCCCAGTGGTAGATCTGCCTACCAGAGTATCCAATTACAGTGATATGATCGAGACATTTAAACACCTTAAGGGCATAAACAAGGTGAAAGAGTCTAACATGTTTAAATATAAGAAAAATAGCAGGACAAGAGGACACAGCATGAGATTAGAGGGAGGCCGATTAAGGGGGAATGTGAGGAAATTCTTTTTCACAGAAAGGGTGGTAGATGCATGGAATGGCTTACCACAAGAAGTGGTGGCTATGAATACAGTGCAGGGCTTCAAACAGGCATGGGATAGGCATAAGGGAGCAATACAAATGACTATGAATAGATAGGTCACTGACATAGCAAAGGCCGATGGCACATTTATAAGGTAGAAAAAGAAATGGGCAGACTGGATGGGCCTTGTGGTCCTTATCTGCCGTCAACTTCTATGTTTCTATGTTTCTATGTTACAGAAGGAGAAGGATTCTGGGCCTGAAACCTCAACCTCCTAGAACCAGAGGCCCCAGTGACATCAACGGTGCTGGTGAGGGCTTCTGTCTCCAAGAAGTTGAAGTTCCCATGGCAGGCCTAATGGAGGGTGATCTCAATCAGTACTGTTTCTTCCCTTTTCACTGGGAAGAGAAAGAACTCAAGGTCAAGCAGTGCTATGACCAACTGAGATCAGGAATGGGTCTGCTTCTTTTTTGTGCTTCCAAGAGGACTGTCCTGCCTCCCAGGCACTGGACTGCCCATGGTCAGAACACTTCCCAGATGGGGAAAGTGGATAGGATATGACCCCGTTGTCTGAGCAGCCTACCAGAGTAGGCTTTTCCCTACCGTCCTTCATGGTCATCACTGTTGACTCAGTAAGGCTGAGAGAGACTGACAGAATATTTTTTTTAAATACATAGAACTGACACAAAATTGACAAACTCTAGCTTTAAACATTAAAATTGAGAAGCACTGAACGCTGTTCTCATACAGATGTGAAGTTCTGACTTCCAGTGGGCAAGCAAGCAACATTGTTATTGATTGCTCGACTTTGGGGGGAGAAAGGGAAATTAGGCAGTTGAGGGCCAATGTCGAGGTACACCTGCACCCATGAGCCACTCTCACAGTGCCATGCATTCAGGCAGTTTGCCTTGATGCCAGCCCTCCTGAAAAGTTCTGGCTCCTGTTGATCCTAGCACTTCTGGCTATGACCTACTAGCAGGAATCAATGGTAAAGACTGATTCCTGGAAGATCTGTTCTGCTCTTTAAGGCAATGATCGCACACAGGAAACATTTTCATCTAAGTGTTCTCTTAATGAGGTACGTGTTAAAGTATAATGAAAATAACTAGACAGTTGGGCTCTCAGTTTATATGGTATAAAACAAAAACAAGGTGCTGCGTCAGCATGTGGTCTAAAAGCAAAACAAAATGGTTATATTAAATGCACGCTGAAAATAGAAAATAGAGCTAAAAATCTATGTTTCAACCTTAGGTCTTCTTCAGGAAATATCTAAAAGAGAAAAAAAACAAGTTAGTGTAGAGGAGAGGTAAAATGAGAGAGAGATATATGTGGAGAAAGAAAGGAGGCTCAAGGAGAAGAAGAAGTGATAAATGATAAGATTAAGAGAGAATCTGTGAAACAAAAAGGTGATGATGGGAAAGATAAAGCATAATGGGAGTGAAGGAGCTGGGGAAGTTCCCAGGTGGAGACTAATTAACAGGGCCTAGTAAGAAGGCTGAAAGGTGACAAATGTGTGGGAAGGAGACAGAAATGGAGACATGGTGAAAATGAAAAATAAATTAAATGAGAACAAAAACAAATAGACTTTAGGGGGAAAAAAAGGGATGGCTGAAAGATGTTAGTGGAAAATAAGTCTATCATTTAAACCAGAGGGCTGCTGGGAGCCAAGGCGGATGATCAGCTTGGCTTCCATGTTTTTTCTATGGTCAGGATCCCAGAAGCCCTGCTGAAGGACACAAACAGAAAGGTCATTGACACTGTGGTCCCTGGAGATAAAGTGGGATATAATGGGTTTAGCAGTTTCACCATTCCTGACTGCTCTGTAATGTTCCCTGAAACGGTCAGCAAGACGCCTACCAGTTTCTCCGATGTAAATAGCTGTACACATCCTGCAAAGAATACAATACACCACATTAGTGGAGGTGCATGAGAACTCCTTGGTGATGTGAAAAACACCTGTAGGCCCTCGAATCTTACTCACACTGGAAATAAATCTGCAGGTGTAGCAGCGAGTCCTGTTGCAAAGTTTGGTACCTGGGAGGGAGGAACTGTTAGGAGTAGGTAGGCTACCTTTAACCAAGAGATTCTGCAGGTTAGGTGACCAGCGGTAGGAGAGCAATAGGTGATTCTGTAAAGGAACCTTTTTTATAGAACCACCTATTGCCTCCCTACCACTAACTACCTTTCTGGAAGAGGCAGTCCAGAGAAGGGCAACTAAAATGGTGAGGGTCTGCAAGAGAAGCCTTGATGAGGAGAGACTAAAGGAGCTTAATACGTATACCCTTGAGGAAAGAAGGAGAGGGGGACATGACAGAAACTTTTAAGTACCTCAGTGGAATCAACAAAGTCCAAGAGGGTAGCATCTTTCAGAAAAAGAGGCGGCAAGAACAAGGGACACAATTTAAGATAGAAGAGGGTGGTTCAGGGCAATGTGAGGAAGTATTATTTCACAGAGAGGGTAGCGGATGCATGAACAGCCTTCCTGAGGAGGTTGTGGGGTCTAAAACTGTGGGAGAATTCAAGAATGCATGGGACAGACATAAGGCAATTCTTGTGGGGGGTAGGATGAAATAGGCTGTTAGTTAACTAGGATCTGCGGCCTATCCTGTAGGTAGGGAAATGGGCAGACTAGATGGGCCAAGCAGTCCTTATCTGCCATCAAAGTCTGTTTCTGTGTTTCTATATCACCTTTTTGTTTCACAGATTCTCTCTTAATCTAATCATTTATCACTTCTTCTCCCTGAGCCTCCCATTTCTTCTTTCTCCACATATATCTCTCTCTCTCATTTTACCTCTCCTCTACACTAACTTGTTTTTTTTTCTCTTTTAGATATTTCCTGAAGAATACCTAAGGTTGAAACGTAGATTTTTAACTCTACTTTCTATTTTCAGCGTGCATTTAATATAACCATTTTGTTTTGCTTAAATGGTATAGTTGTTTGGATAATAATTTTGACACAAATGTTTTTATTTTTAAATATGCTGAAAGAATACCAAGCTATACATAACTTATGGTAAACTTAGAAAAAATTTACTTTTTTGACTTTATGTGAGACTTAAACCTCCTTTAAAGGGAAGACAAAGTGATTACAGGCTATGCTTACAGTAGGGGTTATACTGTAGGTAATCAGGCCTGAACCCTTTAGTGTCCCATTTACATTCTTCTGGAATTTAGCTAATGTTCGTCTCTCTCAGTAAATCAACTCCATGAACAGCTTGTTTTAACAGTTTGTGTAGTAAATGTATTGCATGTCTTTGTCATATGTATTTTTACTGTTTTTTTTTTTTCGGGGGGGGGACAACAAATGCCAAACAAATAAACTCAACCTTGAACCAGTCCTTTACTTAAATAACACAAACAGCCAGGACATTTCCTAGCTGTTCATACCAGGCTGGAGGACTGGAGGTTTGAAGTGATGTATCCTTGAAGTGTTCTAGCCAAGGGTGATTACTGGCAGTGTAAACCTGACTTTATGAATATGAACACACCCATTTTGGTGACACTGACGGATGTAGTTTGTGCTGCAATGTGGGAGACCAACACTCACATCTCTAGTCCAGCTCCCATCCCCAGGCTGTAAGAGTGGCACTGTGGAAGCATCCTTACACTTGGGGGGGGGATGAAAGCAGCCCTGCTGCATAACCATCTCCTCATGAGCACCATCATTGGGGGGAGGAGATGAGGGGGGCTAATTCCCCTAAACTTTTCAGGCTTTACATAATGGAAAATGACATTGGCATGAAAGACTCATAGACATTGACTTTGACGGCAGATAAGGACCGCTTGGCCCACCTAGTCTGCCCATTTTCCTACCTAGAGGATAAGCTGCAGATCCTATTTAACCAACAGCCTATTTCTTCCTACCCCCCACAATAATTGCCTTATGTCTGTCCCATGCATTCTTGAATTCTTCCACAGTTTTAGACCCCAAAACCTCCTCAGGAAGGCTGTTCCATGCATCCACTAACCTCTCTGTGAAAAAATACTTCCTCACATTGCCCCTGAGTCACCCCCCCAACTTCAAATTATGTCCCCTTGTTCTTGTACATCTCTTTTTCTGAAAGATGCTACCCTCTTGGACTTTGTTGATTCCACTGAGGTACTTAAACATTTCTATCATGTCCCCCCTCTCCCTCCTTTCCTCAAGGGTATACATATTAATCTCCTTTAGTCTCTCCTCGTATGGCTTCTCTTGCAGACCCTGCACCATTTTAGTTGCCCTATTCTGAACTGCCTCCATCCTGTCTATGTTCTTGCAGAGATGGGGTCTCCAAAACTGGACGCAGCACTCCAGATGGGGTCTCACCAACTGTCTGTACAGGGGGATAACAACTTCCTGTTTTCTGCTGGTGATGCTTTCCCTATACATCCCAGTATCCCCCCAGCCCTCCCTACCGCCTTCTCACATTGCTTGCTAATCTTAAGGTCATCTGATATGATTACCCCCAGCTCCCTTTCCATTTTTGTTGTTGTTACTACCCCCGCCATTGTGTAATCTTCTCCTGGGTTTTTGTTTCCCAGGTGCATTATTTTGCACTTCTTTGCATTGAATCTAAGCTGCCATACTTCTGACCATTGCTCCAACCTTGCCAAGTCCCTTCTCATCCTTTTCATGCCTCCTTGTGTATCAACCCTCTTGCAGATCTTTGTGTCATCTGCAAAGAGGCATACTTTTCCTTAAAGTCCCTCTGCAATGTCACTTATAAAGACATTAAAAAGGACTGGACCCAGTACTGAACCCTGCAATACCCCACTAGTAACCCCTCTTTTTTCAGAGTGGACTCCATTTACAATTACCTTCTGTGTCCTGTTGTCCAGCCAATGTTTTACCCAGGCTGCCACCCTGGGACCCACTACCAGGCTGGTTAATTTGACTGTTAATCTTTTGTGTGGGACTGTGTCAAATGCTTTGCTAAAGTCTAGGTAGGCCATGTCCACAGCCCCTCCCTGATCTACTACTTTGGTCACCCAGTCAAAGAAATCAATTAGATTTGTCTGACATGATCTTCCCGCTGTGAACCCATGCTGCCTTGGGTCCTGTGCCCCACTGGCCTCTAGGGACTCAACAGTTCTTTCCTTCAGAAGTGATTCCATCACTTTCCCTACCACAGAGGTCAAACTGACAGGTCTGTAGTTTCCTGCCTCTGTCTTGATCCCACTTTTGTGAAGGGGAATCACATCTGCCTTCCTGCAGTCCTCAGGTACTACACCATCCTCCCATGATTTGTTAAAAAGGGTACTCAGTGGTGTCACTAGTTCTCTGCTTAATTCTTTTAGAATTCTGGGGTAAATTCCATCTAGCCCCATTGCTTTGTCCACCTTCAGTTTTAGGAGTTCTTTCAGAACCCTTTCTTCTGTGAAAGGACTGGGACTCAGTAGTTCCATGTCCCCCTAACCTTTTAGCTGCGGTTGTACCCATGCATCTCCTACAACCAGTCTAAGGACTGGCACCTTAAGTGACAACATGATGCTTGCCCTCCCTAATCTGAGGTTAGTCATGGTGAGGGCAGCTCATTATCTGAGAGAGGCAAGAGCTTATGAGACATCAAATCAGTTATTTGCAAGGATGACAGCTGCACCATACCCATGCTCCGATTCCCACTGATGGTTCTTGGACTCTCCACTCCTAAGTTTGATCTTGAGGAGAGCAAGGCCTGAAGTAGGATATGAAAACACAGGGGTGAAGGGGGTAGCAGCAGAAGAAGAACTTGGGGCCATCTGGTGGTATCAGAGCAGAAGACAGAGACCAAGGCCAAAGGTAACCTGATTCCAATTAGGGAAAAACAACAAGAAAAAAATGAATATTGCTTTTTCTGCTGCCAACTTGCCCCATAGCTTGCCCATGGCATGTTTATTCTAGCAGTTCCTTCAGAACCATTAGAATAACCAGACTGCAAGATCGAAATATGATGCTTTCCAGTATGAGATAATGACCTGTTGAAGTACTAAGAGCTCTTTTCTGCACCTCAGATCCTTGATCACTCCCAACACATAACTATTTGATTGTAAAGGGCAAAAACCAAGGCCCCTGACGTATCATCATTTTTGAACATGAAGCACTTTATGTCATTGTACGTGACTCGCTGTGTTTTGTGGCTTGATACCTAGCATAACAGCAATTTGAAGCACAATGGTCTTTAGTTTACATTTATTATTTCTGAAGCACAAGATCACCTTTAGGAGAAAGACACAACCTATTTTTGCTGCTATATTTATTGTGTTAACAAGAAAAATAAGTGGAAATATTGAAAAATGATGAGTCAAGCCCCAGTGTGATTGTTACAAATGTGATTTCCACCACCTGAGTACACTGAAACCCACTTAAATAACAGTTAAATAAGTAATACTAAGAAAGGAATGAAACCTTGTGTGCTGTAGCAACTGACAACACATAGTAATATTCTAAAATTATAATCTTGTAAAATGGTAAAAGCATTATATCATGTTAGCAAAACCTGCTTTTTTGCTGAGCCACAGTATTCAAAAGTTTGTCATGTTTTAGCTAAATGAATAGTAAACATTGTGTTTTAAAAGCTACTGATATCTCAGATAGAACTTTATAGACATATCACAATTATATTTGTATATGTCTCTTCCTATATTGCAACATAATCCATTTTACAGTATAATTAATATATTTTCTGTATGTCTTTTCCTTTCAATTTGTATTACCAAGGCCACTTCAAAGAAAGCAGTATACTTGTCTTCCAGACAACATTTATTTCCACTGCCTGCCTAAACATGATGTCATACTCCTGTGTTTCTCACACACTGTAGGGTGTGATCCACAAGTGCCCCACAACTGCTTAGCATACGTGGAAGGGTGCTGTTAGGGGAAATGGAAAATGGAGGTCCCTCTCTTTACATGTGGGGATCTCGGACCATCCACAGGCCAAAGATACTGGTCCCTTCTAGACAAGACCCCTTGCTGCTGGCAGTACTAGTCCTGAGGCAGGGTTAGCGCAGGCCAGAGCTGGGGTGGGCATGTGCCCCATTCTTCAACTGTTGTCCGCTGTGAGGAGGTCCATTGGAGTCTATGCTGCCCTAACAATCTGCCTTCACACAGTCATGCTGGTGTTGTAAAATGTTTCTGTTGATTGATTTAGGATTTATTTTGATTACTGGGTAAATGCATAAGGCTGACATAGCCTATTTTCAGGAACAAGCAGAAGCCATACACAATGAACAGAGAAGAACATTTTGAGCTTAACATTCAGGCAGTGGCAGGATGTACATAATACAGTTTTACATTATGCAGTTACATTTGTGCACACTTAGCACATGCTTTTACACTATGAGTGACTTATAATGCCTTTGAGTGTCACAGGTAGAGCATTCATTGTTTAGGTACAAAGAAGGAAAAAGCCTTATAGCCTATGTTCATGGCCAGCATGGGAACTCCTATGTTCGTTAAGCAAGGCTTTACCATCAGAGTGTAAGTCACAAATGCACTGTTTGTATAACATGCTTACTAATCTAGTTTTAATCATGTTTGTTACAAAGCTGAACATGACGCATCCTGTTCTGGATATGACTGAAATAAAAGCACCTTTGCCGATCATGCCCTACCACATCCAGTTCATTGCCACAGCACTGCCAAACCACTGCAAGATTCATCATAGATAACTGTCACTGCCATTCCATGGCCAACAATAATTAAACTTGGTTCAGCAATGGTTACCTAAGTTTTACTGATTAGCATAATACAGGGAAAGAACTAGGAAGACCTCTGACATTAGGTATAATCAGCATATACAATGAAAATGGTAGATTTCAAATGGAATAAACATTATACTTACCCTTCCAACTTCCACCAATTTGGTTATCATTACTATACTGGAACAGTGCTCCTGCCACACCATCCGCCAGAAATCATACACCATCTCTTGCTTTGGCCCTGAAGTAAGACAGCAAGGGGTGCTTTTCAGTATCTGAGTAAGGTTTTTATCCATGCCATGACTTACTGCACAGCATAGATCTCTGAGCTTCAATTAGCTGGTGTTTCTACAGCTTGTGATGAAGATAGGAGAGTGAAATGTGCATCCTGACTGGAATTGCGATATGCTCCCCTTAAAAACTCTTTCCAACAATGTTTTTAAAAGTCCAACTGTTCCACTGCTTAACCTATACAAAATGGTTGCCTCAAGGGGCCCAACTCAAACAGAAATATTCATGTACAGTGGCTGACATGTTTGAAAGTGCACAAAAAGCTTTTTCAAACAAGGTATTCTGCTTACCTGTAGCTGGAAGCACTCCAGAAATAGACGACTGAGTCTGTTCAATATTAATACTGCATTGCAGCCGTTTGTAGAACATTGCAATGTCGACAAGGAACAAGCTGTGATTGACTCAGTGTAGTTAGGTGCAGCTTGTTCCTCAATTACATCACAATGTTCTAAAATGGCTGCAATGTAGTGTTAATGTTGAAGGGACTTAGTCATATGTATCTCTGGAATGCTGCTATATACAGTAGCCACACATTAGCCTAAAATCTCATTTGAAAGAGTTTTTCATGGGCCTTCAAACTATGATGACCTCTGGGCATGAATGTGTCCTTCTAACCACATGTTTATGCCTCTGAAGTTCACTGTGTGAGTGAAAAAAGTTCAGCTACCAGCATTCTCAAACCACTGACAGCAAAAAGGTAGTGAACAATATCCGCATATTTAAAAAAATTGTAAAACAGATTTTTAGTTAGTTATTTTCTTCATTCTTTGCACATTAAGTGACTGGAGAACACAGTACACCTTGGATAAAAAAGTTTAACACATTTTTCTTTCACCTTTCTTAACTCTTGGAAGAAGTCATCAGGAACTAAGGAGCTCACTGCTTTACTAATATTTGATGATTCAGCAGAATTTGAACCCAGATGCCAGAGATGACAGTGGCTTTAATATCAATGCACATGACATGAAAACTGTTTTATTTAAATAATTCTGAGGTAGAGTGAACTCTTGCTGAAATATACAGACTGGGGTGCATTTTATAGAGAAAGGCATACAGAATGAAGTGCCTTGTCTCAATAAACATGAGTGAGAACCAGCAGGAAAAAGCTGCTGACCTGTAAGCTGTGTTTGTGCCTGCAAGTATGGGCTTGTGCTTACCAGGCCATTTTCAAACATTTGCAGGTTTGTGAACAATTTACATCTTGAAGACCAAAATGATTGCTACCATATTTACAGCTTTTTTTGTTGTCCACAAACCCATCTCAGCAAAGCTGTACACGGGTTACTCAAGTCTTCTGTTTGGGAGTCTACAAAATACACTATTTGGCTACTGTTGTAATGGCCCCCACACAATCTCCGTCTGGGGTCAGGGAATCCCTTTGTTTTATTTTTTTGACAACTTTGCTTGAAAAGTGTTATACTTGAGCTGCCATGCATGAGCCCTAGGTTTGGAAGTAGCCTTGGGCCTGTTACTCACCGGACTGCCGGAGGGGTAGGCACATCATGGAGGTACCTGGCCCCATTGGGCCAACAGAAGTCATGGTTCTCCAATGCAGGAGACCTGGGTTCACAGTGCAAACCTGTCTACCTACCTTGGGTAAAAGCAGCACTCTCCAGGTCTGGAAGAGAGGAAGGTTAACATGTCCAAGTGTGTGAATGCCCCCTGTGGTTAGGGAGGGCCTTAATGTTGTGGATGACCACACAATGTTAGCCTCTCCTCCACAGGATGGCACATGACAGTAGATTTATTTATTGTGTTTTAACAGGGGGTGTCTAGGTAAAACCCCATTTTCAGCCAAACCTAACATGTTAACATAGAAACAACATATAACTGTGTACAAGATTTCTAGTGAAAAACACATTTCAAGCACATGTTGTACTTCGCATTTACAATCAGACTGAGTTAATAAACATTACTTTTGCCATTGTCTGAAGCAAGGTGGAGACTGTTCTAACTCAACTAAATTTTATAGAGAATTTAAAAGGCCCAGTCCAGTAATAGCAAATGAACGTTCGCCAAATTTTGTTTTTGGAATCCTATGCAGTGGTATGTAGTGGTGGGAGGAAGAAAAACAGGGGGGCATACTACCTCAGCTGCTCAATGATGACCATGCCTCTCATGCTACATCCACAGCCCTGGCTCTGCCTGTCTCTCCCCTTGACCCCTGGTGACACTACATTCTGCTATGTGGGCTGGCACCTGACTGGTCCACACCCCACTGCTAGGGGGTATACTTGCTGGGGTTTTTGCTGGATGGTTGAGGTGTGGCTTAAGAGATTAGTGGAGCACAGCAGACTAGCAGTATGGACAGGAAACTCATGCAGCAGTGGCAAAAACAGCCAGGGAGAAAGTGTCTGCGTAAGTGGGAAAATGTTGTAAATGTTCAAAAAAATTCATGGGGGTGATGTATTTACTCCCCAGCTAGGAGGCATGTCATTCATGATATACAGTAAATGGGTCATAGAGTCTCAGGGAAACCATTGCCCCACTCATCATAACCAATGTCAGGTGTTATAACCCTCCATGAGTGATAGGGTGATGAACTGTGGGACAAAAGGGAAGTGGCAAGAGAGCACCTTAAAATCCACATCAACATGTCTAAAAAAACAAAAAGTAAACATCTGACGTGCACTATAAAAAGCAAAAAGGTCTTTTGCAAAGTGAGGTGAATTGATTTCTGATCATCTTACCTTGTGTGGCTATAAAATGGTTCGACCTGTGATAACCCTATAAGGGAACCAAAAGTGAAAGAAAGCAATCAGCACACACATAGATTCCAAGCTTCAGAGTAACATTCACTCATTTTTCCCCCCCCAAAAGAAGTGTCGCACACTTTTGGTTACTTTTATCTCAAGCATTCTAACACATATCCACATTTCCAGCCATATACTGCTTTAATAGTCTAATAATAAATGATGGGATTAAGCGTGAATGCAAGCCTCTGTACTGTAAACTATGGTGGCCATCACACTCTTGATGTATGCAAATTATTTACAAAGTGGGTGAGGAGACAACAATAAAGAACCACTGCAGGTGTAGTTCTAACAGGGAAGAGGAACACAGCAATGTCCCTAATTCACTACTTATCCCCCATTCTCTTTCTTTAGAAAGAACTGGAAGGGGACAGGATCAGTTGTGTTCCAGGACAGTAGCTGCTGCTGTTGTTTTCACAGGGTTCTTGTGGATTTTACTTGGTAGGTTAGTTCTTTTCTTTTCTTACTTCTAAGGGGCTAGCAGGGTATTGTTTTGGGTGCTGTTGGATGTTTGTAAACTGATTTGGTGGCTGTAAGTGGGGCTCATTTTGTGGATGTTTCACTGTGTAACAGGTTGCGCTGGTAGAGGCCTATTTCTTCTGATTTAAAACCTATTTGGTGGGATTTGCTTGGGCCTAGTTCTTTGGCTGCTGGGCTTGGAGGGGAGACACAGGGCTGATACACTCTCTCTCGAGTCAGGTATGTGCCCAAGACCCACCCTCCCCAGAAGTCTGCGAATTTATAGGGGAACACCTGCCCTGCAATTGGAGGAAAAGGCTGCAGGTGCAGCTCATGTAGTTCTGGCCACTGGGGGTAGGATTTAAAGGCTGGGAGAGAGGAACTTTGGGAGTTGTTCATTTCCCTTATAAGTTTAATGTGTTGTACTGCACCTAGTAACAGGGTTACTGGTGTACAGTGGGACTGTCTGTAAGATTAGTGGGTGACCTGATTAGGCAGTAGGGGTATCTTGGACTAGGGGGGAACCTGGTGGCTCACCCAAGGAAACCTATTTGGAAGGGGATGGAACCACACATCATTAGGGCCGGCATCTTTGGGAGGGTGGTGGGGTGCACAGGGTGTGGAGCAGCCATGATACTGGACTGGGCTTGGAAGTTCGGTGGTTGCCCAGTGTGCTACCAGCTAGCACAGCTTAGGGAGGAGGTTGAGGGGATTAGGAGAAAGCTGGGGGAAAGGGGGTGGTATGGTTGGGGAAGGGGGCTGGGAATCTCCCACAGGGTTGCACCAAGCACTGGGGGTGGGGGCATGGGTAAAGGAGTGCAGGAGAATACTCAGGGGTCACATAGGGAACCTGGCAGAGGGGGTCCAAAAGGACACTACCAAGGAAGCAGGCAGGTAACTGGGGGCCCTCACAAAGGGGGGACGGAGGGACAATATTCTCAGGGAAGTAGGCAGATGGCCAGGGCTGGACAGAAGGAAGCAAGGCAGGAAAGTGGATCAGACCTTACACTCAGTAACCGCTTCAATTCTCTTCTTCTGCTCAAGGATGAGGGGGGTGATATAGCCATGACAGGGGTAGTTAGAGATGGAAAGGGAGTGGGAGGCAGGAGGCAGGGGCCAGATAGCAGGAAGAACAGGGGGGGACCTGGAATGCAGGAGAATGGGGGAGCAGTGAATCAGAGCAGGAGGGGCAGGGGAAGAGGGAGGAAAGCACAGGGAGAAGGACCAGTTGGGAGGAAAGGTAAAGGAGAAGGACCAGAAGTACAAGGAGGATTCAGTAAAGGGAGCTGAGGGTTTAGGCCAGGGGAGCACGACTAGCAAGGAGGAACTAAATGGAGACAGGAAGGAAGGGAGGATGAGCCAGGCTAGTTTAGCAGATGGGGGAGAAGGACCAGTTGCGAGCAGTGAGGGGGGAATTAGCAAGGAACAGAAGGATACTCAGGAGGAGGAGAGGCATAGGATTGGAGAGGAGGGTGGCATGTGGCACCCAGAAAGGGGAGGAACAGGAGCCAGCTGGGTGAAGGGGCCGGTAGAAAGGATGAGGGACATGGAAGGGTGGGATGGAGGAAAAGGAGGGTCAGAGTGCTCCTGCTGGGGATTCTATGATCAGGGGTATCAAATGGGATAGGGAGGGAGAAGCCTGGCCAAGTTAGAGAAGATGCTTCCTGACTAACGGCACAGGGCTAAGCACAAGGTATATCAGCTGGCAAAGGATTGTGGGGGTTCCCCAGACATACTGGTCCACCTGGGTACAAATGACATTGAGGGAAATAGCGAGCTAGAGATACAGGCAAGATTCAGGGAGCTGCGCAGTGTCTGTCATGACATAGGATGCACAGTTTCCTTCAGAAATCCTGCCAGTGCCAAGGGCTAGTGGGAACACAAAGGAAAATTAGAGAGATAAACCAGTGGCTCAGGGGGTGTGGAGGCCAGAGGGTATGGGTTGATGGGGGATTGGGGAGACCTGGGAGGATAGGAGCTGTATGCTAGAGATAGACTACATCTCAAATTTGGAGGGAGGAATCCTTAAGTTGAAAATAGAGGGGTTCATTGGTGAAAAGTGGGGTTTAAACTTGTGAAGGGGGGTGGGATGGGAGAAAAGGCTGTTAAGAGGGTGCCGATAAAGGAGGGACTCTGTCTCCACCCCCCTGGGGACCAGGAGCATTGCAGGAAAAGGCCAACTGGCAAAGTGCAGACCAGGGGAAAACAGAATCCCCATGGAAACATGAGCAGGGGAAATTGAACTATAAGGAAAGGGTGGAAGGTAGTCCTGCTAAATGCCAGGAGCTTGGGCAATAAAATGCCTGAGCTCCAGGCGATGCTAACTGAGGGAGCAGTGGATGTGGCAGCGGTCACTGAGACTTGGGCCACTGCAAGACATGACTGGGACCTGAACCTGGAGGGATACACTATGTTCAGGAAGGACAGGGGGGAGGGAAGGGGAGGAGGGGTAGCAATGATAGTCAAAAACTGCATTGGCATAGGGGTGTAGAGGAGGCGGAGGGAACCGTGGAGGCGATTTGGGTCACCTTGATAACAAGGGGCAAGAGAGCAAAAATAGGAGTGGTGTATAGACCCCTGCCCCATGGAGGAGCTGGAGGACAGTCTGGTGGCAGATGTTAGGAGACACTGCAGACTGGGCAGAGGAACGGTGGTGGTGTTGGGGACTTAAACATGCCAGGAACAGACTGGGAGACTATGACATCCTCTGTGACCAGGGAACAGAGGTTGTTGGATGTCTTTCAAGACGCGTTCCTAACTCAGCAGGTGAGGGAACCGACCAGGGAGGCGCGGGTACTGGATGTGGTCCTGGCAGACAGTGACCAGATTGGGGGCCTGGAGGTAAAGGATCCATTGGCAGGGAGTGACCATGCCACGGTCTGGTTCTGCCTGGACCTAGGAGGGGTAGAAGGCTGCACAAAGACGGAAGTAACTGACTTCAGGGGGGCGGATTTTAAGGAAATGGGAAGGATCCTTAAGGAGCATTTGGATGGGATTGGGTCAGACATGGACGCTGATAGTAGGTGGGAAATCATCAGGAGAGGGGTGCAGGATGCTACCAGCACCTGTGCAAGAGTAAGACGAAAATGCGGTAGGGCCCAAAAACTCCTGTTGGTGGACCAGAGAGGTCCAGGAGGCGTGTGCAGGAAAGAAAGCAGCCTATAAGCAATCATGCTCAAGGAGTGAAACGGATCGAGGAGTACCAGCTGATGGCTAGAAGGGCCACTAGAGTGGTGAGGGCGGCCAAGGCAAGGAAGGAGCAGATCCTGCCAGGGAAATTAGGAGAGGGAACAAGGGGTTCTTTAGATACATTGGGGAAAAACGAAGGTGAAGGGCAGATTAGCAGGATTAAATCAGGGGAGAGATGGGCACAAGACCTGGGAGCAGGCTGAGGAATTAAATGAGCACTTCACCTCAGTTTTCACCAGGGAAAATGGGGGTGCTGTGAATACATGGGAGGAGACAGAGATACTGAGGAGGGGGGACCCCACCGATCGGGCAGGTCTGGGGAGAGGGGGAGGCATCACTGGCAGGTGGGGGAGGGCAAGCAGGAGAAGGTACCGAATGGAAATCACAGCTGAGAGAGTGAGAGGGAAGCCCCTCAGCTCCCTTAAGACAGAGAAAGCACTGGGCCGGATAAATTACATCCCAGAGTGCTGAAGGAACTTGCAGATGTCCTGGCAAACCCCTGGCACAGCTTTTCACCATCTCTCTGAGGACAGGGTGGGTGCCCCAAGACTGGAAGGTGGCGCATATAGTGCCTATCCACAAGGGGGGATCAAGGGAGGTGGCAGAGAACTACAGGCCTGTCAGCCTGATCTCAGTGGTGGGCAAGGTGATGGAGGGCATTGTCAAGGAGAGGCTGGGGGACCTGGATAAGTCAGGTGCCTGGACGATAGACAGCATGGATTCATCCTGGGAAATCATGTCAGACAAACCTGGTGGAGTTCTATGACTGGTGACAAGTGCCTTGGACCTGGGTAGACCAGTAGATGTCCTCTTTCTGGACTTCAGCAGGGCATTTGACTCTGTTCCTCACGTGGGCCTGTTGGATAAGCTGGGAGAAATGGGGGTGGGGAACCAGATGATCAGATGGATAGGCAATTGGCTCCAGGACCCGGACCCAGAGGGTTGTAGTTGAGTAGGATACCCTCATCCCAAGGAGGGTCATTAGTGGGGTCCCACAGGGATCAGTCCTGGGCCCCTTCTGTTCAACGCCTAATGATCTGACATAGGACAGGAATCAGGAGTGAGATGAGTCTCTTTGCAGATGACTCGAAACTGGGGGCGGTGGTGGATGGGGAGGAGGGGAGGGTGGCCCTACAGGGGGACCTGGAGGCTCTGGAAAGATGGTCTAGAAAGTGGAAGCTGAGGTTCAATGCAGGGAAATGCAAGGTACTCCACCTGGGGGCCAGAAACCCAGGTCAAGTGTACACCCTGGGGGAAATGCTACAAGTCTCGATGGCTGAGAGGGACCTGGGGGTGGTGGTGGATGTCAAGATGAACAACTCTGAGACTTGTAGGAGGGCAGCAGCCAAGGCCAACAGGATGCTGGGATGCATCGCTAGGAGGATCACCTCCAGAAGGAGGGAAGTGATACTCCCTCTGTATAACTGCTTGGTGAGGCCGCACCTTGAGTACTGCGTGCAGTTTTGGAGGCCACACTTAAAGTGGGACATTAACCTCCTGGAGAGGGTCCAGAGGAGGGCAACCAAAATGATTTGGGGCTTGGGGGACAGGACCTATGAGGAGAGGCTCGAAGAGCTAAATATGTACATATTGGAAGAGAGAAGGGACCGGGGGGACATGATAGAGGTCTTTAGGTACATGAAGAGGGTAAATAGGGGAGGAATAGTTGGGGTGCTTTGAAGGAAGGAGGAAGGGGCCACTAGAGGGCATGGCTGGAAGCTGGAGGGGGGAAGATTCAGGGGAGAAAGGAGGAGGTGCTACTTCACTGAGAGGGTGTTGGAGCCATGGAATGCACTGCCTAGGGGGCTGGTGGAGGCAGAGACAGTGGAGAGGTTCAAGAGGGGGTGGGACAGGTACAGGGGAAGGGTTCTGGAAGCAAAATCCAATGCAGCAAGAATATCCGGAACTGGGAAGGGAGAAGCCAGAGAAGGCGAGGCGGACAGCAAGGTCAGCACCCAGGTTGGGGACTGACCAAGCAAGCAGACACGAAAGACCGTTAGGCCTATTCTGCTGGCATTTTAGTATGTTAGTATGTCACTCTCATCTTTAAACTTTTGTACCATTATAAATGCTCCAATGAGTGACATCATCAGTTAGAATCAGTCAGTGGCTTCCAACACTGATACTGCTTATAAAATAGGTAGGGAAATTGCTGCATCCTGACTGAGCAGGACTTGTGCCAATAGGTTTTTTTTTTATTTTGAAAGTTTTGTTTTATTTTTTTACAGTGTTCCTCACAAACCCATTTTACAAATGCAATAAGGCCCTCCAGGGCTTTGCTAATATCAGACCGAGTTAATAAACATTATTTTTGCCATTGTCTGAAGCAAGGTAGAGACTGTTCTAACTCAACTAAATTTTATAGAGAATTTAAAAGGCCCAGTCTAGTAACAGCAAATGAACGTTTGCCAAATTTTGTTTTTGGAATCCTATGTAGTGGTAGCATCTGAATGCGTTAGTGAAACCACATAGCCGGAGCTGAAGGCCCTCAGCCTGTGGCCTCATGCCTTACTGCACATCTGTGTGTGCAGTTTTGACAGCAGTACCAATGCCCTGGAGTGTCTTATTGCTTATTGCTGGCATGGGCTACTATGTGAATGAAAATGGAGCAGCTACTCAATGTGCTCTGTTTAAATTAATGTAGTAGATTATGCAAGTAATAGAATCTACATCAGGAGTCACTGACTGATACTAAGTAATGATGTCACTGTCTGAAGTGAATATGTATGTGTGTATGTATGTATGTATATGTATATATATATATATTTATTTATTTATACAATGGGGTGAGTTGTAAACATTTCAAATAAAATCATGTGTTCTCACCGAAGTGAGAATAAATGCTGATGACATCTCCACAGTGAAAATAAATGGATTTATTTTCACTATGGTGATCTCACCTGCATTTATGCTCACTGTGGTGATATCATCAAACCAAAAATCAGCAGAAAACACACTTCTACTGTATAAATCGGATACATGATGTGCACTCATGTGATATGGAAAATATTTTCACTCCTGCACACTGACCTCTGGATACTCACGAGTGGCTTTGCAACTCATGAATATTCGGTGGTCACTCTAAAGTAGTGAAAATATTTTCCATATCACACTTGTGCACATCATGTATCCCATATATATACTTCAACAATACATATATATTTACTTCAGCTATATATGAAGGGATATGCAATGGGGACCTGTTGTATAAGTGATTTATCTTCATGAGAGCAGTTTGATCTCAAGTAACCTCATGTGTGATGTAAGCCACAAGTGATGTGCCCGAGGTCAAACTGCTTGAGTGAAGATAATTCATTTACACATATGGTCTCCATTGCATATCCCATTTTTGCAATAGGATAGTATCTTCTGTGATGAGTTTATGTTTTATGTTACTGTATACATCTTTGAGGGTTTATTTGATGAAACTGTACTGTTGTGCTTTGGCTCTAGATGGGGTTGCTAAGGATGCAGCCATGTGGACGTTGCCTCAATGTGCTGACCGCTGCTGATTGGTTTAGTGCTCCGCTTTTCAAAAACTACAGGAAAAAACGATGGCTATACTTAGAGAGCAGTCACTGTGGGGCTGGTGGGTTCAGTAGAGGCATGTAGCCTCTTGTTGTGTCAGTGATTGCTCGAGTGGGTGCAAGCGCGGTTCAACAGTTTGGGCTACAAGAAATTTGAAATTTTGCCCTTTTCCCATTCCTTTGACATGGAGTGGCTACAGTGACTCGGTATATGTAGAGGGGTACAGTGTCAAGGAGTGGTATAGGGCTGATGGAGCTGGGGGTGCTGCCAGTGGCAGCTACAAGAGTGGAAAAAAATGCGAAGGACACTCAGATTCTGCACTGGAGCACAGGATCTGGAGAGAAGAAAAAAGTAAACTGTTGGAAACTGCTGAGAATTACTGTTGGGGGGGTTCTTCTGTTCGAGTACTATTTGTGTCAGGAAACTGAAACTGTTGCTCAGTAAGAAGTAGTGCCGGCGGGGGGAGGGGGGTAGTGTTATGATATCGTTATTATGTGAGCTACTATGTGTATAAATCTTGATGACGTAGCTACTATATGAATAAATTTCATTCATACATATAGTTGCTCTGATATCAAGATTTATGCCACTGTACAGATCCCTGATCAGGCCTCATTTAAAGCACTGCATGCAGTTTTGGAAGCCACACCTAAGAAAGGACATAGACCGTTTGGAGTCTGTGCAGAGATGGGCTACAAAGATGGTACAGGGGCTCCACCATGAACCTTACGGAGCAAGGCTCCAGCAGCTTAACTTGTACTCCCCAGAAAAAAGGTGCAACAGAGGTGACATGAAAGAAGCTTTTAAATACCTAAAGGAATAAACGCAGTACAGGCTCAAAGCCTCTTCCAGGAAAATACGGGTACAGGACAAGAGGTCACAGCATGCGCCTTAAGGGACGTAGATTCAGAAGTAGTAGTGGGCGAAGTGCCTACAATTCGCTATGCGTAGTGTTTCACATAGAACCTGCATTTCAGTTCCTACTCTGCAAAGTGAAGCAAATAACTTCGCATCTCAAAGTAACGCAAAGTTCCTATTGTTCTCTCTGGACTTCGCATTACTTCACCTTGTTTTCTATTGACTTTGTGTTACTTCACCTTGTTTTTGTGCTCTTTAAGGCAAATTTTGTAGTGAATCATGGGATGTAAGGTCACATGGGCTCTATACTGTCTTGCACAGCCTCAGTTCATCATAGTGTGTATAGTGGGAAGCTGGAGACAGTTTGCTCTCAGAGCTCTGAGATTCAAACCATCCAAAAACCTTTAAAAACACATTTTGCCACATCATTTAGTAGATCAATTGTAGTAAACCCTGATGTGGTTATATCATCAAGCATTTATTGATGTTTTGTGAATACTGAATGTTAATTTAGTCGATTCAGTCTCTGTACTGAGAGACACTATAGAAATGTGCTTTGGGGGAGGGGCTGATCTGTGGTGTAGAAGGGAGAGTAGTGAGAAAGGCATTTTTTCCAACCATTGTTGGTTATTGTTTTATTATTTTTGTGCTCAGGTAGGCACAGTACAACTTCACTGAATCTTTTATAAATATTTTCTGTTTGCTGGGCAGTTTTTCAGTCTTTTTACAGGACTGTGTTGTACTGCATTGAACAGTTAAAGTTTCTGTGCCGAACCTTTAATGTGTGTGCGTACTGTCAATTAATATGCATTTCACTGTGGACCGCAATAGCAGTACTGTGAATTTCTGAGCCTGTCTGCAATTTATTTCCCTGCTTCTGTGTAGCTAGGTACTGCATCTCTCTCCCCTCCCCATCATAACAAGGTATTGTTTTCTGCCTATCGGCATTTTGAAGACTGGTTAAGGATTCAAGGACAGATACTGTGTTGTGCCTGTGTGGCTGCATTTAGCGTGTTGCTTCCCAGCCACCCACACGTGCCTACATATCAACTTGTTGTAAACTGTCTCTGTCATCTGAAAACAGTGCCCGAAAAGAGGTGGTCAGGCAAAGCAGTTTCTAGCTGTGGTGCTGCTGCCAAGAAGTCTATTAGTAGTGGAAGTTGTTGTGAAAGTAAGTCAGGTTCATTGGGGCTAGTATGCAGCAGAAGGGAAAGGTAGTAGTTGGTGCAAGTAAAGACTATGTTTTTCACAGTAAAATCAGTTGCTTCAATGCTGTCTGGAGATGGTGTTGTCCTTGCTGTTAGTAAAGTTGGTGAGGGCATGGTTGATAACAACATGAGTATTGCTACAAGTTCATCCCTGTTAAACTTATCATGTGGGAAAAATGTTGTTGAATCCGCAGACTTGAGTGCAGTTGATGTCCCACTCCCTACAGTACTGGAACATGATTCTGATCATGATGGTGACTCAGTCTCATGTTTCCACTGATGTTGAGGACAGGCCATCCAAACATTCAGGCATTGACAAAAAAAGTGTGGCTGATAATATTGAGGCTGCTGTTGAACTTGGAATAGTTCCACAGGAGGATAGCTTCCAAAGTGAATTAGTGGATGATGATTATGATGATGATGCCAGCGACCTCATTTGGGAACCAGAAAAAAGAAAATGAAGGTGGCTATTTGTAAACAGTCTGTCAGTCAGCTGTCCCCTACTCAAAGTTCTGCAGTAGCTGTGTCTGTTGATGAAGACCCTGAATTAATAGTCATAGACTGTGATGTTCAGTCAAAGTCCAATTGTGCACAACAGCAGAAATCATGCATTACACCCCCCATTTCAGTGCCACCAAAAGTGCAGTTACATATGCAGCAGTAGCACCAACAGTGACATGTGAAGAGTAGGGCATTCAAATCCCTAGTTTGGGATTTTTTTGTACAAGATGGCAACAATGGCAATCTGCCAGCTTTGCCAAATGTGTGTGAAGCATGGTAAAAAGGGTGGCCATTTGGGCACTGGGGGCAAACATACTCATCTGAAGGGCAGGCACAAGGCACTGCAGAGGTGGCACTAGAGGGGCGCTAATGCCATAGCTGGGCATTCACCCTCAGCCACCTTAGTCAGCATGGTATCCCCTTCCATCAGTATAAGTAGCCATGTCGGTAAAAGTGGTGAACTAACACCAGAGGATTACTACAGGCATGAGGAGGATGATGATTTGGAATGTTCAAGCAGTGGTCAGAGTAGCAGTGGAGGTCCATGTAGTAATTCTACTACATCAACCCCTGTGCTTAAAACAAAGAAAATAACTGCATGTATTGGCTTGTCACCTGTGCATCCACCATCACACATCCAAGGTACCCCATCCATGTCAATTAGTAGAGTAGAGCAGTTTGGCATGCCACATGTAAAGCAATGAAAACTGCAGCCCACATTGCACAGCCTTTTTGCATGCAACACTAAATACCCACCCAATTATGCAGATGCATGTGAACTCAATGCTGCCATAGCAGAAAAGCTGGCAATTGACCTTTTGGCATTTTCCGTTGTGGGGAATTTGGGTTTCTGGTGCTTTGCAGCATGCGCATGTCTTAAATGGGAGGTCCTGTCCCGCACATACTTTTCCACCCGTGCTGTCCCTGAGTTATATCAGATGGTGACAGAGTCTGTAAGACATGCCCTTCAACATTACCTTACATTCACTTAAGCATGGATATGTGGACAAGTGGCAAAATGGCGGGTATTTCCTATCTGTGCATTACTGCACATTGGGCCCAGCTACCTAGGGTTGTCTGTGATGGTAAGATGGGAAAGCAGTGTAATAAGTCAGACTGTGGTGGTGGTAGCAACCTTGATGGCATTAGACAGCATGCCACATGCTAGACTTGCTTCTGACAGAAACTGATGAGTGGCTGCACCCCTGTCCCCAAAAGCTGGCTTCATAGCTAGCGATAATGTATCAAATGTTGTGAAATGTATAGTGGCCTTGTGTCGGTTCTCTGTATGGCCCACTGTTTTAATCTGGTGATACAGGAGTTTCTGCAGTACACTGAAACAAAGCAAATGCTGACTGTTGCATGCTGCATCTGTGCCCACTTTGGACTCTGAACACTGACTCCCTGCCTATTTAACTGCTTCCCTGAATCATGTGACCTGCAGACCTGTAGAGACAGTTAGGCATGTGATCAGTGGCCTGGTTTTTCAAAGATCATGTGCAACAATGGTTTTTACATATTTTTAATAAAAGCTTAAAAAGTTGCAGTTCAAGTCCTTGTGCCATGATTAGTGTTTCCTGAAAATTGCGTGCTGTTTGGTTTTGTGGTTTTCTTTAAATCAGCATTTGTTAACTTGCTCTGTAGTGGCTGAAAACAGTGAAGTTATTTCTGTCCTCTCAGTCAGTTTAGAGTGCGATTACATAGAGGATAATGGCTGGGGATCGGGTGATAACCACACTGTAATCACCTCGAGTGGTTGCTAGGGCAACATGGTAAACCTCAAGAGCGCAGCTCGAGAGGTTTACTGTAGCCCTAGCAACCACAAGAGGTGATTTCAGTGTGGTTGTCATCCGATTCCCAGCCATCATCTTTTATAGTGTATGGTCAAAAAAACACTGTTTGCATTCTACTGTGTGTATGAGAATTATGGAACTCTGGTGCATTCTTTTTTGTTATGCCACTGTTTGGAAGTTCCAAAGTGTGGTTAACAACTTTTAAAATTCTAAACAGTGCATAACAAAGCTGTGTGACTGCTGATTATGGTGGTTAATAGGCACTTACCATACATTATATCATTTTGGAGTAGCTTGCTGTTTCAGATTCCCAATCAGAGCAGCACTCTGTAGAGTTAATGGTTTGCTGAGCTCTCCAGGTTCCTTACAAACCCAGTCTCTGGTTTGTGTTTAGATAGATCAGCATAAAATATATCATTCTCTTCCTTTAAAAAGCTGATAATTTCAGTTTCAATGTTGAATTGATGTAGTGGAAATCTTTTTCTGTGAGAAATCAGCTTGTCTGTATCACAGCTCTGTTCTGTCTAATCAAGCCTCAATTTTCTTTCTAACTATATAACACAGGGCTGTTTAATGAATCTAAATTTTGTTAATGTACAGAAAGTTTGTTTTTGACATAGCTTTCATAAATACAATCATGTAAGAAAATTTTTTTTCATGTCAGATTAACAAACAGGTGCTTGTCGCACTCTGCTACAGTATTTCAAGCACATGTACTGTCAGAACTCACAAATATCAATTCTTTGGTGGTTTCTGTGTGAAAATACATCATGTATGTGTATAACTAAAAACACTATGTGGCATCCCAATGCACCATGTCGCTGCCCCACAGCTGAGGCAGCTGCAGTCTACTGCCACCAGTCCCCTACCCCACAAGCCCCCTGTCTTCTGCTCCACATTCGAGGCTGCTGCATGCTGCTGCCCCCTGTCTTCTCCCACACAGTCAGGGATTGTGCCCCCTGCCGCCTCCATCCCCTGCCTAAAGAATCAGGACTACTACATCCTGCTGCCCCCTGCCAAACAGTTGGGGTTGCTGCACCCTGCTGCCTTCTGTCCCCCACCCTCACAGGTAGGGATGCTGTACCTGTTGCCCAGTTCCTCTCTCCACAGTCAGGGCTGCTGTGCTGTGCTAAGCCCTAGAGTGCCAGGTTCCCTGCCTCCACAGCTGGGGCTGCTGCACCATGCTGCCCTAGCACCAGAGGTGTGGCTTTTGCTGTACCCTGCAACCCACTTCCATTGCCCCAAATGGTCAGGGCTGCTGCACCACGTGTACCCCATCTCACAGGGCTGCTGTACCCTGATGCTCTATGTGTCCTGCCCCACAGTTTAGGCTTCTGCACCATGATGTCTTCTATCCCCTGTCACCACTGACAGGGCTGCTGCACCCTGCTCCTTTATACACAGTTGGGGTTGCTGTGGCCTGCTGTGCCCTAGAGCCCCATGCCTCTGCATGTAGGGCTGCTGCATCATGTTGCCATTTGCCACAAGATTCAGGGCATTTGCTGCATGCTGTTGCATGGCTCCACAGTTGAGGCAGTTGAATCCTGCTGTCTCCCCTAAAAGAAGGTGACAAGACTTTCTATAGATACATTAGTGAAAGGGGACAGTCCAGATGGGGTATTGCTAAGCTTAATGGAGAAAAGGGAGCATGTGAGGAGGAGGACCCTGTAAAGGCATCTATCCTAAATAGATACTTTTGCTCAGTATTTACTGAAGAGAAGGTAGGGCAGGGCCCACAGCTCAGCATCATGGACACAGGGGAGGGAGGTGAGCACTACTCCCTTCACAAAAGAAAGGGTCCTACAAGAGCTTGCTAAGCTCAGGGTGGATAAGGCAATGGGACCTGATGGCATACATCCCAGGGTACTTAAGGAGCTAAAGGTGGAACTAGCAGAGCCATTAGCAGAACTGTTTAGTGAGTCTCTGAGCACAGGAGAGGTCCCAGAAGACTGGAGAAGGGCTCATGTGATCCCGCTCCACAAGAGTGGTAGCAGGGAGGAGGCGGGAACTACAGACCAGTCAGTCTTACCTCAGTAGTGTGCAAGATTATGGAGGCACTCCTTAAGGAAAGGATAGTGCAACACCTGGAATCCATAGGGCACAGGATCCAAGACAGCATGGGTTTCACAAAGGAAGGTCCTGTCAAACTAATCTCATAGATTTCTTTGACTGGGTAACCAGAGTGGTGGACCAAGGGGAGCAGTTGATGTCACCTACCTTGACTTCAGCAAAGCTTTTGACACTGTTCCACATAGAAGATTGATAAATAAGCTGGGTAGGCTCGGGTGGGTCGAAGTTGGTCAACTGGTGGCAAACTGGTTGACGGGCAGAAAACAGGAGTGGTGGTAAATGGTATACAGTCAGAAGAGATGCAAGTCACAAGGGGGTACCTCAGGGATCAGTCCTGGGCCAGTCCTCTTCAACATCTTCATTAGTGACCTTGCAGATGGACTAGAGGGTAAGGCTTGTCTGTTTGCAGATGACACCAAAATCTGCAACAGAGTAGATGATCCAGGTGGGGTGGGCAGAATGAGAAGGGATCTGGATAAACTAGCAAAATGGTCAGAAGAGTGGCAACTGGAATTTAATGCAAAGAAATGCAAAATCATGCACATACGGACGAGAAACCCTGAAGCCACCTATAGGCTGGGAGGGGAGTTGCTAGCAGTCACAAAGGAAGAAAGAGACTTGGGCATCATCATCACTGATGACCTGAAATCATCCAAGCAGACCTCTAAAGCGGTAGGTAAGGCTAGGGAGTGTTAGGGTGTATTAGTAGGGGTATCACAAGTCGTAAGAGGGAGGTAATAATCCCTCTTTACAAGACACTGGTTAGACCCCATCTGGAGTACTGCATGCAGTATTGGAGGCCACACCTTCACAAGGACATTAACCAAATTGAGGCAGTCCAGAGAAGAGCAACCAAAATGGTGAAGGAACTGCATCTGAAGACATATGAGGACAGACTAACAGAGCTCAATATGTATACCCTTGAGCAAAGGAGGGAGAGAGGTGATATGATCGAGGCATTCAAACACCTTAGGTGAAAGAGTCTAACATGTTTAAATATAAGAAAAATAGCAGGACAAGATATGAGATTAGAGGGGGGCCGATTAAGGGGGAATATGAGGAAATTTTTTTTCACAGAAAGGGTGGTGGATGCATGGAATGGCTTACCACAAGAAGTGGTGGCTATGAATACAGTGCAGGGCTTCAAACAGGCATGGGATAGGCATAAGGGAGCAATACAAATGACTATGAATAGATAGGCCACTGACAGAGCAAAGGCCGATGGCACATTTATAAGGTAGAAAAAGAAATGGGCAGACTGGATAGGCCTTGCGGTCCTTATCTGCCGTCAACTTCTATGTTTCTATTTAGAAGATAATGTTATATTTTAAGCTGATCTATCTAAACACAAGCTAGAGACTGTGTCTGTAAGAAACTTGGAGAGCTCAGCAAACCATTAACTCTACAAACTACTGCTCAGATTGGGAATCTGAACCAGCAAGCTACTCCAAAATGATGTCATTGCACTGTAAGTTTGACTGCGAGGGCAGAAATAACTCCACTGTTTTCAGCCACTGTAGAGCAAGTTAACAAATGCTGATTTAAAGGAAACCACAAAACTAAACAGCACGGAATTTTCAGGAAACACTATTCATGACATAGGGACTTGAATTTCAGCTTTTCAAACTTTTATAAAAAATATGTGAAAACCGTTGCACATGATCTTTAATGACTTTGCCTTACCAAACTGTAACTTGAAGTGAGCTCGAAGTGGACAACATGAAGTAAGGCGAAATAAGGTGAATTTCAAGTTTTTAATCGACAATTCGCATAGTGCTAAGGGAATCTGAAGTGGACCACTTTGGGTCCACTTCGCCTACGAATTAAAACTTCGCTGCATCTCTATTCAGAAGCAATCTCAGGAAGTTCTTCTTCATGGAGAGTGGTGGAACCCTGAAACAGCCTGACTGAATAGCTTGTAGCTGCTAAAACAATAGGGGAGTTCAAGAGAGCTTGAGACAGGCACATTGGAAACCCAAAATGAAGTGAGGATGGGGGTAGGAAATCGGGCAGACTAAATGGATCACACGGTCCCTTTTGCTGACACAGCCTTACTGTATGTTCTTATCACAGTAAATTTATCAACACTCCTGCTTCATAAATATACATACTGTATATAGGTGCAATTGGAGGGTGGCTACGGAATGAGCTAGTTTTAAAGATGGGAGAGAAAGGAAACAGAGAGAAAAGTACAGAAGGAGAACAAGGGATAAGCAAATATTTAACTGGGAACATTGCAAGGGTTTTGTTCCCCTCTAAAGAAAGGCAAATGTGCTAGTGTTATCTTCTTTTAATTTTGGCTTCTTTCTCGTCTGTGATTCTGAAGCATTTATGTTTCCAATAAAAAATATATAGTTCTGATTAAAGACAAACCATGAGAAGAACACACCTTTGGGTCAAGGTAAGGTGCCGATCATAATCTATTTAATTACTCATTACTATAATAAAAGTGAAAAAAGAACCTTTAGAACATCGTGATTCCATATTAATCAAAGACCTCAGTGGGTGTGCAGCTGTAGATCTTTCCCTTTTTATCCTGTTCCACTATATCCCCTTTGATGTTGCCATCTATCACTAGTGAAGTGACAGCTACTAACTTCCTGGGTCTTGCAGCAATACCCTGTTAGTTTTCACCAGGATCTTAGAGGCAGGTGTTAAGACTATCAGATGTAACCACATTCCACTGCCCCCCACTCCCCAGCCCCGGGGGGAAAAAAATGCTATTCTGCCTAGTGAATGAAAAATGAAAGTAGAGATTTAAACTTGTGGCCCTTGTTGCATCAAGTCTCCATACTAGTCCAAAAGTGCACTATACAACGGTGTACCAACCCAACAGGGCTCCGTTTATACAGCAGACACCATATGTTGTATACAAAACATCTTGGAGATGTTCTTAAAGCACTGTTGCATACTGTGGAAGGCCACCCCATCCTACTAAATATCTTCCAGTACTTCAAAGCTGAGATCTTAAAATTCATAACTAACAAAAAGATAACTTGTCTTAACCATATGATAGTGCTCTGTGTTGCCACTGGGCAGACCTGGGTTCCAGAGCAGACTGAGGCTTTCCACCCCTGGGACCAGCAGAGGCCGGTGTTGCACAGCTGAAGTATTCGGCTACTAAGGAGGAAAGGATAGTATGGGTCACCTGGCATTCACAACCCCCCTTTACTGGGTAACAAATGAGGGCACTGGCTGTGAAAACAGCTGCTTACTTGAGCAGCCATGGCAACTCTGATACTGAGATTGGGAAAAGCTACAACCATGCTGGAAAAGCATATTTAGCCAATAAAAAATATTATATCAATTAGATAACTAGTAAAAAGAACAATTTAAAAATGATTTATTTTGAAGATGAAAAGGAATATTATATATTGTATATTATATATTATATGGTCCATAGCTGTCCAGAGCTCCATCATCAGTATCATTGACTACGGTCTCATTATCTATGGATCTGCCACAATCTCATCTCTCAGGCGTGTTTCGACTTCCCTCAATCAAGCCTGCCGACTCGTTACTGGTTCCCACCGTCTCACCCACACCTGCAACCTCTACTCCAAAACAGGCTGGCTGCAACTGAACAATTGAATCAAATACCAAACCTGCATCACTGCTAAGAAAACCATGATAGGAAAGGCACCACCAGGAGTCAGCACCCTCCTCAAACCCAAAATCACCAACCGCAACATCAGGAGCTCTAAGCCCCAAATCCTTCAAATCCCCCGCTGCTACACATCCCAAGGCCAAAGGTCATTTGCATACAGGGCTTCGTGTTGGCTGAATGAGCTCTCTAGTGACACCTCATCCACAGGAACGCTTGGAGCATTAAAAAAAAAGCTCCACCACTCCATAATTGGCACTTCCACCTGTGCTTGCACCCCGTAACATCTTCATTCCCTACGCTGCTTCTGACCTTATAGGTGTCAGTTTCTGCCCTCTCTTCTTGCACTTACCTGTCCAATGCAACTTCTAATGCACTTGCCCTGTGTCTGTCCTGACAAGGCCCCTCGGCTGCCTCACCCTGACCTCTACACCTATGCCTTCCTCTACCCTCAGCCCTCTCCCCATCTTGCCCTCTTCCTCCTATTGTTTCTTGAGTTACTCATCACTCAGTCTGATTTTGTCAAGCAAAGTTACTGTCTAAAACCATGTACCTGTAACTGTTTCATGTTTTAGTGTCTGTTACCCTGTAACCAGCATGACGTGGAACCTTTGTAAAAGAGCCTTGGCTCAAAGGTACTTTGTAATCCTAGACACAAATAAATAAATATAATGGACATAAGAAACCCTGTAACTTGATTGGTCAGCTAAGAACTTTAACCATAGAAAATTAGAACCTAGCACCAAGAAAACTCTTCCCATGCTACAAATATCAGCAGTTGGTCTACCAGACAGCGCAGTGGAGGGGAACTCCAAATCTTTCATGCAGCTATGACTGACAGACCATCTGCAGCTTAGCGCTTTAACTGTTAAAAAGGCATATTGAGTGACTTCCGCTGCACCATGGGAGAAAATCCTCCAGCGCACACCACAATGGTGATTTTTGCCAACTCCTGTGAGAAGGATGATGTCTTAAAGGCAGCACGATGTGCAGAAAGTTTGGAATGGCTAGGCCAACAAGTTAAGCTGTTTCCAGACCTTAGCCATGCAATCAACCAGAAAAGGACGTCCTTTGATGGTGTGCATAATCAGCTAAAGGAGCTGGGTAATTGAGATGTCCTCATGCTATTAAATCACCTATGGAAGCAAGACCTTTTTAAACACAGACCTGAAGGAAGCAAAGAATGAGGTGGTGAGAATTCAGAAAAAATCTGCTATACGGGAGAACCATTCAGACACCGAGGACAACTAAAGGTGTAGCGCAGTTTCCAATAGTTGTGGCTGTGAGGTAGGGTTGTTTCAGTAAGTGAACGAGACATCAGCATTTCAGCATTTAAGACTGGGACATGCAACAGGGACAAGGCATGTTTAAGATAGTGATTTTTCAACTTCTCTTTTTCTCATAATCTGCTGAGTTTAATGCTTTGGTATATTAGCACTATATACTGATTCCTCATGAATGTGCCACAAGTTAAATAAAGATGGCGTCTACTATTCCCTTCTCTCCTAACTAGTAAATTATCCGATGGACTGAGTTTCCATTCCTGGCAGCAAGGGCTTTTGGGACTCTGTGTGCTATATAAATGTTTTAGCTATTTCTCCCAGAATGCGGTAACAAAATCTGGAGTGCATCAGATCCTACTATTGTATGATGTCTTATCTCTATGCATAAACTGCAGATGTGTATGTTTGTATTGTTCTTATGCAAGGCAATACAAACTAAATTAAAAAAAAGAACTTTACCCATGGGTAAATCCTGCAAAAACCCACGGCTAAGCTAGGACATTTATTAAAAAAAAAATAATAATTAAACATTTTTTAATTTTTTTTTAACATGTGGGTCTATTGTATAATCACAATAAGCAACTCCCGGAGATGGGTAATTGGGAGATTACTCACTTCACAAGTCATTAATGAGGTGTGGGTAAATCACTCAGTAACCCACACCCTGTCATGAGTAACCTGATCTGTACACTTTAGTAAAAGAAACTCTGTATTTCCTTTTTTTCTTACACCTAAACCTACTTGCTACCTAGAGAATTACCTGTCACAGCTTCTGCTTGTTGCTATCTACAGTATACATCTCAGTACAGAACAGTACCTGCATGCTCTTCGTGCCAGCTTCAGCACCACATACAGCTTTCAGGATTCTGATGTGGATATTAGATATTTACAATCAGGGTATGAAATTCGTGTAAAAAAGTACATGCCCCTAAAGTTATTTATATACCGTCCCATTAACATTACATAATTTTCATTTCCCCATCACTGGACCAAGTGTAGGCATGTGCTTGATTGTCACTAGCACTAGCAGTAATGGGCAAACTGTGTTGTAGAACCACAAGCTTTTATAACAGGCTGCCTTTTGTCATATTTCCACCACAGTGCAATAGCAGTTTCGGGACTGTAATCAGTGAGCTGAGGTCCATTAGTGGATATACATGTTAGCTTAGTTTCTAGTTAACTCACCAGCTCATAGTAGCACTTAACTTTTTTTTTTTAATTTAAATTTAGAGTATAGTAGCTCAGAGCTATAAAAGAGGCTTATTTAGATTTGAGCTACTTCAGCTTACAGTAGCTCTTAAAATAATGTTTTATTTAGTTTTTCGCTAACCAGGTTCACAGTAGCCCTTAAAAGAGCATTTTATTTAGACTTCAGATTTAGAGTATAGTAGCGCAGAGCTATAAAAGAGGTTTCTTATTTAGATTTGAGCTAGTTCAGCTGACAGTAGCTCTTAAAAGAATGTTTTATTTAGTTTTTAGCTAGCTAGGCTCACAGTAGCCCTTGAATTAGCTTTTTATTTAGATTTTAGATAGTCTGACACTGTAGCTGCAAGGAATGACCTTGGGTCATTGGCAAGCTGGCATGGGGGGGAGGAGGGACTGAGCAGCCACAAGGCAGTTCCTTGCTCACGGTAGATGCCTGTACCCTCCGTAGTTCCAATCCCACCAGGTGGAGGCCCGGTAGGAAGCATAGGCAAGAGGGGCGGCGGCGAAAGCCAGGGGTGGGGGTGGAAGGGGCCAAGTCGGTATCCAGTGTGCGCATGCAGCTCCATGCACATGCCCATACATGTCTGCTGGGGTTCCGTGTCAGGAAGAAACGGAAAATACTCCATAAAATACGTATGAAAAAAAAAAGAGCTTTTTTATTTAGATTCCAGTTAGGTCAGTCTGCTCTCAGTAGCTAAGAGCTTTTTTTTAATTTAGATTTCAGCTAGCTTAGCTTCAGTTAGCTCTTATTTATGTATCTAGCTTTTGTTGAGCAGGTAAGTACACTAGACAAGCATTTGCCTATTTTCAGGTACGATCTGGGAGAATTACATGGAATAAATCAGACAAAAGACAAGGTTTACACAAAAATGAGGCAAGATTACTTAGGATATACAACATATGTAGGGTACAATTACAGGGCAAGTTCAGACAGCATAGGTATAATAATTAGAGTGTCACAGCACAGAAGCAAGTCAGCCATATTCAGGATGTATGCACGAGCTTAAGAAATCCTCACACCAGCATCAGCCAGAAACCATTAAGTGCTATCGTAGATGAAAGATGGAGGACACAATTTCTTAGGTGCAGTTACAAGCTGAGGTGAGCCTTAGAAAGAGATTATTTAGATTTTTAGTTAAGATAGTTTTTTTTAAATTACATTTCAGCTAGGCTAGCATCTCCCAGGGGACGACTGCAGAGTCATAAGACTAGTGCAGACAACTGTTCCCTGTAATTCTTAAAAGAGCTTTTTTTAAGATTATTAGCCTCCCTTCCTCTGCTGCAGGCTGCCTATTTCTTTGTAGAACTTACAGTAACTGTATATGCAGCTCAGTTGTTTTTCAGATCCTCTAGTTCCTATTAATATAAGCATTTGTCGATGCTGAATGTTTGCTTGCTGGTATTAGCATAGGAAATGCAGGAGTCAGACAGATGCAGAGTAGGAATGGCAGTGAAGTATTGAACTTCACGTCAACCCCACCTCCACCCTGCAGAGATGGACAGGCATTGGGGCATGCGTTTGAGCTGTTGCCCATAACGTTCATGCCATTTCACCTCACCCTGTCCTGCAGACACTGACAAGTGTTGAGGTGTGCTTTAGGGTATTCAGCTTTACAGTCACCCCACTCCATAAGGAGATACGTTGAAATGGGTGCAATGTAGAATGGGGTGAACTGTGGGGCCGAAGAGTCCAAGGCACAGCTCGATGTCTCTCAGTGGGTGCATGGTGGGGGTGGGGTTGGAATAGCATGAGCATTATAGTCGGCAGTCCAAAGGCAGACCCTTGATGCCTGTCAGTCTGTACAGGGTGGGACGTTATGGTTAGAAACCGTAACGCCCCGGGCATGTGTTGGTATTTGCAGTACAAATTTTCAACATGGCCATTTTGTGGCCCCCACCTCATGAAAGCATTTGGGGCCTCTTCTCATGAACAGTGGCACTGTGATTTTGTCAATGTGTCCCAAAATTTGAGTTTCCACAGCAACCGTGCCATTGTGTGCCAGATGTACGAAAACACAGATGGGGCAGGATGGGAAGAGATGGCAATGTTGAAATTTGTAGTGAAAGTATTAAAAAATGCACAAACTTCCGAGCATACTTGGAAACTGCGCAACGTATGCATGTAACACAGTCATATAGTGGAATTATTTCACCAAATTTTCAACACAGGCATTTTGTGACCTCTGCTCATGAAGACTGTCACTGTGATTTTCTGAATCTGTCCAGAACATTGATTTCCCATAGCAACTGCGGTATTCTACGCAAGATGTGTAAACGTATATTTTGGGCAGGATGTGAAAAATGACAGCTGTACTGTTCATAAGGAGGTCTGAAAAAATGCTAATGTTGAAAATCTGGAGTGAAAACACCACAAATTTGCAAAGTTACCAGGGTGCGTGGAAACCGCATCATGCACGGTTGTAATGCAGTCATTTTACGGACATTTGTCACCAAATTTTCAACACAGGCATTTTAGGACCTCTGCTCATGAACAGAGTCACTGTGATTTTACATGCAAATGTATGAACATACGAATCTGCCAGCAGAACACACCAATCGGTCTATGCAAGTCTGCCTGGGTGTTCAGCTAGCACCCTAGATTGCAGCTGCCCCAGCTGCCTCCCCCTCAGTTCCTCCCCCCGCTTGTCCCAGCCCCTGCCCCCCCGACTCTTCCTCTTGCTTTATCCCACTCCTTCTTAAAGCTATTGACTGTCCTATATGTTACCACCCCCTCTGGCAGGGCATTCCAACTAGACACCACCCTCTCAGAGGAGTAGTGCCTCCTCATTTCCCTCCTGAAACGTCCCTCTTTCAACCTCAGTCCGTGCCCCCTCATCTCTCTTCCACTCCTCAGTTTAAACAACCCCTCGGTGCTAGGTTTATTTACCCCCTCAGATATTTTTTTTTTTTTATTTTGTCTTTATCCCTCCTTACTCCCTCCGGTGCCCCCTCCTTCCGTCTGCTCGTGCCTCCACCCCGGAGCCATCCTGGGGATCTGCCCCTAGAGTGCCCTACCTCCTCTCCCCTGCACATTGGGGTCTGTCCCTTGGTGGTCCGGGCGGGCTAAGGCGGCCTTCATCTAAGGCTGGCGGAGGGTATTTCTCCCTGGTTTTCTCCCTTCGTCCCAGCCCTCTGGGCGTCTGGGGCTGGGACTTACGTCCCGGTGGCAGCGTGCTGACACACGCAAGCCCTCACCGCTTGCCAGCGTCTTCCTCCCGACTCCGGACTTCAACTGAGCCGCCCATCCTGTCTTGGTCGGTGCTTCCACCGGCCGTGAGATGGTGAGGAACATGAAATATTCCCATGTTCCATAGGTTCCCACCCTGAGGGAGGAGGCATCCGTTGGGATCAATCCTCCCTTCCCTCCGACCCCCCAGCGACCCAGTCCGCCTCCCGAACCCGGTCGCCGGCGAGCGCAGGTGTGACGTCCAGCGCCTCAACCTCAGCGCCACCGGGCCGGTACCCCTCAGATATTTAAATGCTTCAATCATATCCCCCCATCCCTCCTCTCCTCCAGTGTGTACATGTTCAGCTCCTCCAGCCTAATTTCATATTCCTTTCCTTTCACCCCCTTTGACATTTTTGTTGCCCTGCTTTGCACCCCTTCCAGTAACTTTATATCTCTCCTCAGGTATGGCCTCCAGTATTGCACATAGTACTCTAGGTGCAGTCTGACCAATGATCTGTAGAGAGGTAGGTTCACATCCCTGTGTCTGGATGAGAACCCCCTTGTGATGCACCCCAGCATCCTGTTTGCCTTTGCTGCTGCTCTCGTGTAGTGGGCTGAGTTGTTCATGTACCAGTTACCAACACCCCTAGGTCCTTCTCCTCCTCTCTGATCCCCAACGAATAGTTCCTCTTCTGGTTCTTAGCCCTGAAGTGCATCACCTTACACTTCTTTGCATTGAATCCTAGCTGCCACTGCACTGACCATGTGTCTAGTTTGGCTAGGTCCCCCTACAGTTTTTCCCATCCATCCTCTTCGTCCACCACTGCCCCCAATTTGGTATAATGTGCGAACAGACTAACCCTGCTCCCCACTCTGTGTGCTATATCAGAGATAAAGAGCCCAAATAGCACTGGGACCAGCACTGACTCCTGCGGCACCCAGCTTGTCACTGCTCTGGGTGACGAGATCTCCCCCCCACCACCACCCTCAGCACCCTTCCCTGTAACCAGTTCTCTATCCATTTAGTCAGCTTTGTTCCCACCCACACTGCCGTCAGCTTCCCCCCCAGTCTCCCATGAGGCACTGTATCAAAGGCCTTACTGAAGTCCAAGTACAGGACAAGTACCACATGGCCCCAGTCCAACTCCCTTGTCACCCAGTCACAATACTCTATTAGCTTGGTTTGACAAGATCTCCCTGAGACAAACCCATGTTGCCGTCCATCTTGGAGGCCATTACTGTCTAGGAATGCCACCAGCGTCTCCTTCAGTATCGCCTCCATAAGCTTACCCACTATGGACGTGAGACTTACTGGCCGATAATTTACTGGCTCCTTCCTAGGCCCACTCTTGTGTATGGGCACCACATGGGCTGCCCTCTAGTCCTGGGGCACACACCCCGTTTCCAGGGAGGTGCTGAACAGATCTGCTAGTGGCTCAGCCAACAGCTCCGCCATCTTCCTAAGCACCCTGGGGTGGATGGCATCAGGACTTGGTGCCTTGTCCACTCTTACTGCCCTCAGCCCCTCTAGCACCCTACTTCATGTGATCACTTTGTCCATCACCTCCTGCCCCCCTTTCCCCACCCCCCATCCCATTCTGGTAGTGGGCCATCCCTCTCCTTAGTGAAAACGGAGCAGAAGTACTCATTTAGAATTTCCACTTGCTCCTCCGCCTTTTCCACCCAATCTCCTCCCCGCTTTATCTTCAGAAATATGTTCCTTGCACTTCCTCTTTTCCCTGACATACCTAAAAAAGTAATTTTCCCCTGCCTTTATGCCCTGTGCAGAACTTAATTGCCTGGAGGCTTTAGTTTTTTTCACCCTCCTAGCAACCTCCCTTGACCAACTCCCGAAAGCCTCCTTATCACCTTATCACTAGACACATGGTGGATTCCCTGCAGGAGGAGGGCCTCAAACAACTGGTACAACAACCCACTAGAGACAGAGCTATCCTAGATCTGGTACTGACTAACAGGGAAAGGATCACAGATCTCCAGGTAGAAGGTCACCTGGGGGCCAGTGACCATCACATGGTATGGTTCAATTTGGCCACTAGAACAAAATCATCCCATTCCAGGGCAAAAATATGGGACTTCAGAGGAGCTGACTTTGATAAGATGGCCAACAGAGTTAAGCTAGCCCTGGCAAAAAGAAATACAGGTGAGGGGTTACAGGCAAAGTGGGCAAGCATTAAAGATGCAATACTTGAAGCAACATCCCATTGCATTAGTGAGAAAAGGAAGTGCAAAAGAAGAAGGAAACCACTTTGGTTCTCAAACAAAGTAGCAGAAAAGGTCAGAGCCAAAAGGTTGGCCTTCAGGAAATATAAGGGAACGCAGCAGGATGAAGATAGGGAGGCATACCAAACTTCCCTAAGGGAAGCAGGGAAGGCAGTAAGGCAGGCAAAGGCCCAAACTGAGGAAACACTAGAATGAACAGTAAAAGAAGGTGACAAGACTTTCTATAGATATATTAGTGAAAGAAGAAAGTCCAGAGGTGGTATTGCTAAGATCAAAGAGAATAAGAGGGCATGTGAGGAGGAGGACCATGTAAAAGCATCTATCCTAAATAGATACTTCTGCTCAGTATTTACTGAAGAGAAGGTAGGGCAGGGCCCAAAGCTCTGCACCATTGACGGGAGGTGTGTACTAGTCCCTTCACAAAATAAAGTGTCCTACAAGAGCTTGATAAGCTTAGGGTGGACAAGGCAATGGGGCCTGATGGCATAAATCCCAGGGTACTAAAGTAGCTAAGGGTGGAACTAGCAGAGCCATTATCAGAACTGTTTAGTGAGTTTGTGATCACAGGAGAGGTCCCAGAACACTGGAGAAGGGCTCATGTAATCCCACTCCACAAGAGTGGTAGCAGAGAGGAGGCAGGGAACTACAGACCAGTCAGTTTTACCTCAGTAGTGTGCAAGATTATGGAGACACTATTTAAGGAAAGGATAGTGCAACACCTGGAATCCATAGAGCACAGGATCCAAGACAGCATGGGTTTACAAAAGGAAGGTCCTGTCAAACTAATCTCATACATTTCTTTGACTGGGTAACAGAGTGGTGGACCAAGGGGGAGCAGTTGACGTTGCCTACCTTGACTTCAGCAAAGCTTTCGATACTGTTCCACATAGAAGATTGATTAATAACCTGGGTAGGCTCGTGGTGGGTCAGACATTGGTCAACTGGGTGGCAAACTGGTTGACGGGCAGAAAACAGAGAGTGGTGGTAAACGGTATACAGTCAGAAGAGATGCAAGTCACAAGTGGGGTACCCCAGGGATCAGTCCTGAGGCCAGTCCTCTTCAATATCTTCATTAGTGACATTGCAGATGGACTGGAGGGTAAGGTTTGTCTGTTTGCAGATGACACCAAGATCTGCAGCACAGTAGATGATCCAGATGGTGTGGGCAGAATGAGAAGAGATCTGGATAAACTAGCAAAATGATCGGAAGAGTGGCAACTGGGGTTTAACGCAAAGAAGTGCAAGATCACGCACATAGGGAAGAGAAACCCTGAAGCCACCTATAGGCTGGGAGGGGAGTTGCTGGCAGTCACAAGGGAATACAGACACTTGGGCACCATCATCACCGATGACCTGAAATCATCCAAGCAAACCTCTAAAGCAGTACATAAGGCTAGAGGGATGTTGGAGTGTATTAGTAGGGGTATCACAAGTCAGAAGAGGGAGGTAATAATCCGTCTTTACAAGACACTGGTTAGGCCCCATTTGGAGTACTGTGTACAGTACTGGAGGCCACATCTTCACAAGGACATTAACCAAATTGAGGCAGTCCGGAGAAGGGCAACCAAAATGGTGCAGGGACTGCATCAGAAAACATATGAGGACAGATTACCTGAACTCAATATGTATACCCTACAGCAAAGAAGGGAGAGAGGTGAAACGTATGAGGACAGACTTGAGGAGCTCTGCCTGTTTTCATTGGAGGAGAGGAGAGACAGGGGGGACATGATTGAGGTCTTCAAGTACCTCAAGGGAATAAATAGGGTAAACATGGAGGGGATCTTTAGACTAAAGCAGGGAGGTATCACCAGAGGACATGGTTTGAAGTTGGAAGCTGGAAGGGTGAGGGGGGAAAAGAGGAGGAGGTTTTTCACTGAGAGGGTGGTGGACCCTTGGAATGCACTGCCTGGTGAGCTGGTTCAGAGCTCCACAGTGGAGGGCTTCAAGAGAGGGCGGGACAGACACAGAAAGTGGATGTATCAGATGATGGCCTGTCCCAGGGGGGTGGGGATGGATGATAGGGGTTTCTGGAACACAAGGGAGGGGAGGGCCTTGGCACCCAACTAGGGATCTGAGGTTCGAGCAGACTCAATAGACTGTAAGGCCTAATCTTCTGGCAAATAGTATGTTAGTATATTAGTAAACGATTGAAACATTCAAACACCTTAAGGGCATTAACAAGGTGAAAGAGTCTAACATGTTTCAATATAAGAAAAATAGCAGGACAAGAGGACACAGCATGAGATTAGTGGGAGGCTGATTAAGGGGTAATGTGAGGAAGTTCTTTTTCACAGAAAGGATGGTGGATGCATGTAATGGCCTACCTCAGGAAGTGGTGGATATGAATACAATGCAAGGCTTCAAACAGGCATGGGATACGCATAAGGGAGCAATACAGATGAGTATGAATATATAGGCCATTGACAGAGCAAAAGCCTATAGCACATTCATAAGGTAGAAAAAAAAAATGGGCAGACTGGATGGGCCTTGTGGTCCTTATCTGCCATAAACTTCTATGTTTCCCTGTTCTCCTGTACTTCCGGTATGCAGCCATCTTTGCCCTCACCCCTTGCAATACTTCCTTGTTCAGCCAGCATAGTTTCTTGCCTTTGCTCTTCTTACTCCTGGCCGTGGTGCAGGCTACTGTGGCCTCTGTTAGCCCAGTCTTTATGACTCCCCACTTTTGTTCTGCATCCGTCCCCAGCCTTATATCCTGGAGTCTCCCTTGCAGTATTGCTCCCATCCCACCAAAGTCCACCCTAATAAAGTTCACCACCTTAGTGCCCGTGCCTCCTGTCTCCCTGCCTAGCGCGACAATGAGCCACACTGTTTGGTGATCGCTACCTGCTAGTGGGTCCTCCACCCTTACCTCCCTCACCACCTCCCCATTTGCCAGTACTAGGTCCAGAGTGCTACCAAGCCTTGCAGGCCCACTTACCAATTGCGTCAGAAGGCCGTCCTGGAATGCATCATGGAACATCTGCTCCCTGGTACTGCTAGTGGCCAGGGTGCTCCAGTCAACCCATGGTAGGCTAAAAATTCCCCATTGTCACCACACTCCCCCTTCTACACACCCTCATCTGCTCTGCCAACTCCCCATCCAGTTCCCCGGATTGGGCTGGTGGTCTGTACACCACTCCCAGCCTTAGCTTTCTGCTCTTGGAGTCCAGGAGCTGCACCCAAGGCACTTCTGTCCTCTCCTCTCCTCTCCTCTTCTCCCTCATCCCTTATGCATTTAATCCCTTCCCTCACATACAGTGCAGCCCCACCCCCTTCCAACCCCTGGTCCCTGCTGTATAGCCTGTATTCTGGGATGGCCAGACCCCAATCATGGTACTCTGTGGCCCACGTCTCTGTCACTGCAGCAATGTCCACCTTCCCCTCTGAAAGGAGTGCCTGAAGCTCTGCTATTTTGCTCCCCAGGCTTCTTGCGTTGAGAGAGAGACCACCTTCCACCTGTACCCCTCCTCCTCCTTACTCTTCTCCTCCTTGGCCTGTGTTCTTCCTCCTGGTAGTCTGCACCCTTTCTCCTCCTTATTCTTACCAGGTGGTGGTGCCTTCTGTATTACACTCAGACCACTCTGCCCACACCCTCCCAGGGTTACTATGCCTCCGCCTTTACCTATATCTAGGGGGTGAGCTCATTAGGCTCCCCTGTCCGGACCTTTCTACTAACCTCAGTCTTTTGGCCACCCCCCCCCCCAACTAGTTTAAATCCACCTTAGTAGAAATATACCCCTCTCATCCTGCCTTTAATACTCACCTTCCTGGTCAAGTGTACCCTGTTCCCTTGCGTACAAGTCACTATTTCCCCAGACCCTACCCCAGTTAGTCACTAACCCATAATTTTTAGTGTGACACCAATCCCTCAGCCCCTCCTTGAACTCCTCAATCATACCCTTCCTCCCTATGCTTGCACATGGTACCGGGAGTATCGCCAAGAATGCCACTGACTCCCCCAACCCCTCACATTGCCTGTTCAACTACTCGAACCTCCCCTTCACTACTTCCACAGTCTCCCCCACCAAGTCATTTGTACCCACATGTAACAGTAAATGAGGTTTCTTCCTTCCCCTCACTGCACACTTGAGCTGTGCCTGCCCTGCTCCTCCTGCAGTCAACCAGGGGATAGCTTCAACCCAAATATGGCTGTGCCTTTCCCCCCTTCCACCCCATCTCACCCCTTTCAGTACAGAATCCCCTAGGACGAGTAACCCCCATCCCTTAGCCCCTTTCCCTTCTAATGCACCTTCTACCACCCCAGTATTCGATCTTCCCTGCCCCTTACCCCTGCCAGCTGCACCCTCTGTGACTTCTGTATCTGTACCCCCTACTTCCGCCCCACCCTTTTCTCTGCCTTATTCCTCTCATCCCCCTTGAACCTCTTCCCAGTTCGACTACTTCCTACTGGGCTTCCCATGTCGACCTCCCCTCCTTCCCTGCTGATTTCCAACCCCTCTCCCATCCCCTCTGTTGTTGATTTAGAGCCCCCATTCCCTTCTACCCTGATAGTGATGCCCCTCCCATCCTTCCCCTTCTCTCCTCCAGTTACCACCCCCTCCTTCCTTACTAGCCCCCTTTCTACCCTTTCATCCTTGCTATCTCTTCCCCTAGCTGTTGCCATCCCTCTCATGCCCTGCTTGTCCTCCCCTTCAGTATGTTCCTGCTCCCCACATAGCAGAGGCTTGGATCTATTCCTGAGTCGATACCCCTCCTACTTTCTTCCCTTATCGGTTCGCCCTCCTATTTGTTCCCCTTCATGCCACCCGCGTCCCTCCCTACCCAGCCATCTGCTCTCTCACCTGGTACTCCTCATGGTCTCTCTTCCCCTAACAGAAGCCCCCCCGCCTCGGGCACCCCTCCCTTCTCCTCTCTTTGTGCTAGTGCCTCTGATACTGGGGTCAGTTTCAGTCCCTAGTTGTTCTTCCTCCATCCCCTCGCCATCCCCAATCCCCCCTCAGCCAGGATGCCTACCATACTCATCTGCCCTGCTACTTAGAGCCAAGCCAGCCATGCTGCTACCCGACCCGCAGAGCCCTGTAGCCAGACTGCTGGAGCGGCCGCTAGCCTGGGGATATGCTTTTCGTCTCCTGGGCTATTTTTTGTCCCGCTCCCACCACCCCCTCCCAGGCCAACTATTAAATATGCTACTTACCCCACCCCTTTCTACCTACTCCAATCCCTCTCCTACAAGCTCTACTCCTCCGCTTTTCCCCCGCCCAGCTACTCTACCTAATGCTTCTCGCGCCTCTCCAACTTCTCCCTCTACCTACATTACCCCACACTAGCCTGGACCTCTTCTCACTCCATATCAGTGACTCCTGTCCCTGGTAAAATGTCTCAATCAATAACCCTTCTACTTCTGATCTTCTCCAGTCTACTCTCCCTTCCCATTCTAACTCCCCCTCTAAGCTGCTACCCTGCACCCCCCCCACCTGCTGTTCTGACTCATCCTACAAATGCCCCTATAAGTCCACGGCATCCCTCCCAGCTTTCTCCTGGTCCCATTTCTCCACGTGCCCCTCCTCCTCGGTCTATTCCTTTGGCTGCCTTCTGGCCTCTCTCTCTCATTCCAGTACCCACTCCCTCTGCACTGCCCGCCCTACTACCGCCTTCAACTGGCACATGGCAAAATCCCGGTCCCTCCGCTTTCTACGCTACCACCTAAACATTGCCCTATTACTACTGGCTGCAGGGGATATACACCCCAATCCCGGCCCAACTCCAACTTCTGGCCCCAGCCACCCCATGCCTGACCCCTCAGCCAAGGCCACCACCAACACTCGTTCTGGCTCCCTTCCCCAAGGTTTACACCTCCTCTATCTAAATATTCGCAGCCTAGCCCCTAAGCTCGATCAGCTCCAGGTTCTAGCCGCTCACCATGCCCCAGACATAATCATCCTATCTAAGACCTGGCTAAACCCCAGCCTCCCAGATAATACCATCGCTATTCCAGGGTTCACCATCACTCAGCAAGACCGACCCTCCAGAGGTGGAGGGGTGGCTATCTACATCAGATCAGCCCTACACTTCTCTGTCTCTCTTACAAAAGCTGAACCCAAAGCTTACGAGCTTCTTAAGGTGAAACTGTCCCCTTCCTCCTCATTACCCATCTTTGTGGCTGGTATTTATTGCTGCCCAGGCACGCCAACCACAACAGTCACCGACCTTCTGTGCCAGCTCTCATCTCTTGCCCAGTTGGGTGAACTATATGTTATGGGTGACTTTAACCACAACTGGCTAGCACCCACTTTTAACAAAACCCGACCTGAGATAACGGCTCTCAACCTTAGCCAAACTATAGCAGAACCTACACGCTCAAACCATAAGTCCGGAAACCACTCCCTCCTCGACTGGGTGCTTACATCCCACTCACACCGCATCATCAGTTTGGGCCTCCTCCCTGATTCCATTATTGACTACCACCTAATCTACTTGGTCCGCAAAATCCACTGAGTTAAATCCCCTCCCAAATTTATATTCCAACGGTCATATAAATCCCTAAACCTCTCCCCCCTCCTGGAAGATCTATCTCATTCCAATTGGGACCCAAGCTCAAGCTGCCCTAACATGGACTCTGCCCTTACGCACTTTCGGAACACCTTCCTTACCGCCTGGAACAAACACGCCCCCCTGCGCAGGGCTAGCGTCTGAGGGTCTCACCTACCCTGGATATCCACTGAGCTGATAGCTTGCCAACAAGCCCATGACAAGGCCTGGTGCAATTACAAATCCATGCTCCTCCCAGGTGACAATATCACCTACCGCATGCTCTGCAACAAGTGCACAAAGGCCATCCGCTTAGCTAAGGCTGAATATTTTAACAACACACTAAATGCAAATCTTGGGAGACCTTATAAATCCTGGAAAGTCATTAACTCCCTTTTCTCCCCCCAAACAGCAAATCCTCCACCTCTCCCCCTCGCCCAAGGGACTCTACTCTCCGACCCTCTGAAGGTAGCCTCCGAGTTTAATTCCTATTTCACTACTTGCGCCACAGCCCTCCTAGATTCCCTACCTCCTGTAACCACATCCACTCTCCAGACAGCTATCCCTCTACCGCCTGATCGGAACCCCTTTTCCTTCAGAAACATCTCCCCCATCGAAACCCTAGATGCCCTTCGCTCCCTGAACCCCTCCAAAGGCAAATCCCCGATGGTCTCGATAACAAACTCCTCTTCCTATCTGCCCCTGCCATCACTATTCCCCTCGCGGCTCTACTAAATCTTTCATTCATCACCTAGTCACTCCCCTCTGAATGGAAGCATGCCATTGTCCTACCCCTACCAAAAGGTGGTGATCCTACCTCCACAACTAACTACAGTCCCATCTCCCTTCTCCCCACCCTCACCAAACTCCAGGAACACCTAGTACTAGCCCAACTCTCCCACTTTCTCTCAGAAACTAACTTTTTCACTCCATTTCAGTCCGGTTTCAGAAAAAAACACTCTATCACCACCTCCCTACTAAGATTCACAGACTCCATCCTCACTGGGATGGACAAAGGGCTAATTACTGCCGCTATTTTCATTGACCTAGCAAAAGCTTTCAACACGGTATCCCACTCTCTCCTACTATCTTGCCTATCAGGGGCAGGGTTAGCAGCATCTGCCACAAACTGGTTCAGTGCCTACCTACAAAATAGATCCCAATCCACTAAAATAGCTGACTGCACCCCCCCCATCATCACCGGCATTCCCCAGGGCTCAGTCCTTGGCCCTATCCTCTTCTCCATCCTTCTAAATGATCTGCCTAACTCTTGCTCCTCTACCGCAATCCACATGTATGCTGACGACACGGTCCTCTTTACCTTCGGCCGTACCTACGAAGAAGTCACCTCTAAACTTCAGACCAATTTCAACAAAATACAACACTGGTTCAACTCCAACCAACTCTCCCTAAATGCCAAGAAAACTGTCGCTATGTCTTTTGGCACTAGACAGCGTCTATCCAGACTCACATCCCCTCTGATCTTCTGTACCCTAAATAACACCATTCTTGATGAAGTGTCCTCTTTCAGGTATCTAGGGGTTTGGCTTGATCGCCACCTCTCCTTTTCCACACACGTGGATGCCATCATATCAAAATTGTGCCCAAAACTTGGTGCCCTCCATAGAAACCGCGCTAGTCTCCCGCTACCTGTTAGACGTAAATTAGTCCAGAAAATTATTCTACCCTCCTTCGACTACTGCTATGTGGTTTACAGTTCCGCCTCTAAGACCACCTTAGCCAAACTGGACCCCCTCTTTAACACTTTCTGCCATTTTGCCCTTGATGCCCCCCGCTCCCATCACTGTGAGCTTTACCATTTCCTGGCCCTGCCATCCATGAGTAACTGGCACCTACTTCACAGTGCTAAATTTGCTTCCAACTTCTGGCTCGGTTCCCTCCCTCCTTACCTCGTATCCTCCCTATCTTCCCCTTCTACCCCCACCCTCGCCCTCAGGTCTACTGACTCTAGGCTATTAGTCATCCCTCACCAAAGGACCATTGCAGGCCGATCGACTTTCTCTTACCTCTTCCCTAAACTCTGGAATGGCCTGCTGGCCCAGATCCGCCATTCTTCATCCAAACACTCTCTAGCCTCTGCTCTCATTAACTTCCTTGCACCAAATTGTAACTGCCCCGACCTCCCTCCCACTGATGGATTCCCTTCCCCCGTCCCCCCTTTGCACCTGACCAGCGGCTCAGCCTTCGCCCAACTGTCTGGCTTATACATTGCCCTAAAAAACCCCTACGCACTTACACTCTTATTCACTTCTATACCTCACTTCGCATCCTTCACATCCACCACCCCAAATAACCTATGATCTTCAGTCTTACTCACTGCTACTATCTCCTTTCTCCTTCCCCCACCATCTCGCCTAAAGCACCCCCCCATACACCTAGTGTTTACCAGTCCACCTCTCCTTTACCCCCATCTTCGCTTTCCATTTCCCGCTGCCTACTTGTTGCATCTCACTTCAGTTAAAGTCCTGTTATTGGCACTTATGTATTCATGTATTGCCCTAGATGTGTACCCATGTTATGTATACCACTGTCCTTGATGATCATGTTTTGTACTGTTCTACTTATGTAACAAGTTCAAATGTAATCACACTCAATTATGTTCATTATCTGTATTGCTCTACTCCTAATTTCTACTGTAGTATGTATACCTTCCTTCATTGTAACCCCCCCCCCCCCCAGGTTGCACCGTGAGACGAGCATCGTTTTGCTCAGTGTGCCTTTCCTGGTGAAAAATTTTCAATAAATAAATAAATTAGACTCCTCCCTAACCTCCACAGTTCCTCCCTCAAACTAGTGAGTCATCTACAAACCATGCACCCCCCCCCCATCCTCCAAGCCCAGTCCAGGATCATGGTGGACCCACACCCTGTACACCCCACCACCCTTCCAAAGATGCCCACCCTATTGACATGTGGCACCTGCCCCATTTTGGCCCCATCTTATGTTATGGGCTCTTACTCCCAGGTTCTGTACCCTACTACAACTGTAAGGCCCCTATTTACTCTAATTCCTGCCCCCCCACACCAGTCTCCCTATTGGCCCCTTGCCAACTGGGGTAATTCAGTCTCAAATCTCATCCATTAGATACTGTATTACTGCAGCAATCCTAAAGCCTCCTTGTCCGTTTTTCACCTCTCAGCTACCATACTTTCTGTTCTCAGCTCTCATATCGTTTCACTTAGCCCAATTAGAAATCCTATTGCACTCCAAGTATTACTCAGCTTAGTTAGAGAAATAAACAGAACAAATAAATACATTATTACAGCAATCATAACAGTATAGCTCAGTACTTAGCTCAGTTAGAGAAATAAACAGAACTAAATCTGTATTATTACAGCACTCCTCAAAGTATCCAATCATTGCTTTGTCTCCACCCCAGAGACCCTGCTGTAATATAGGACCACAGAGGACCCTGGGTGGGAGGGTGGGCAACTCTAAAGTCCCAGCAGAGCTCCATTGAGCTCGCTCACTCCCACCCTCTCTCACTCGCTCGTTCTGTTTCTCCTGGTGCTGCAGGCTGCCCTTTTGTACTGGGCTCCTGCCTGTGTTGGCACCTTTTTCTGCCCACAAAGAAATCCACAGCAGTCCTGGCAGAGCTCCATTGAGCTCGCTCACTCTCTCTCTCTCACTCGCTCATTCTGTTTCTCTCAGCGCTGCAGGCTGCCCTTTCGTACTGGGCTCCTGCCTGCATTGATGCCTTTTTCTGCCCACAAAGAAATCTGCAGCAGTGCCGACAGAGCTCCGCTGAGCTCGCTCACTCCTCCTCTCTCACTCGCTCATTCTGTTTCTCCCAGTGCTGCAGGCTGCCCTTTTGTACTGGACTCCTGCCTGCATTGGCACCTTTTTCTGCCCACAAAGAAATCCACAGCAGTCCCGACAGAACTCAGTTGATCTTGTTCACTCCCCCCTCTCTCAGTTGCTCGATCTTAATCTGTCCCAAACACTGATTTCCCACAGCGACCGTGCTATTCTGTGCCAGACGTGCAAAAACACATGTTGGCAAGGATGTAAAAAATGACAGCCGTACTGTTCATATGGAGGTGTGAAAAAATGCCAGTATTGAAAATCTGGCATGAAAATATTACAGATTTGTGAAGTTAGAAGGGTGCGTGGAAACTGCGCAACACACACTTGTAACACAGTCATTTTATGGACTTTCGTCACCAAATTTTCAACGTAGGCATTTTAGGACCTCTGCTCATGAACAGTATCACTGTCATTTTCTCCTCTATCCCAAAACTGATTTCACTAGCGACCGGACTATCCTGCTCCGAAGTGCGAAACACATTTGGCCAGCATTGTAAAATGACAGCTGTACTATTCATAAGGAGGTGCAGAAAAATGCCAGTGCTGAAAATCTGGAGTGAAAATATTACAAATTCATGAAGTTTTGAGCGTGCGTGGAAACTGCACAACGCACGCTCATAAAACAGTAATTTTTTGGATTTTTTCACCAAATTTGCAACATAGGGTTTTTGAGAGCCCACCTCATGAACAGTGGCACTTTCGTTTTGTTAATCTGTCCCAAAAGGTGATTCCGTGCAGTGACCAAGAAATCACCTTTCGGGGCCGAATAATGCCATGACAGTGGCTGAAATCATGAGGAGGAGTCCCAATAACCCCATGTTGAAAATTTGGTGCCAAAATTCCCCCAAATACCCGAGATATGCACCAAAGTTGAAAAAACTCTATTTATGCCATTATACAGCTTACCGGTATTTCTTTAGTTCGCGGTCGGCTTTGAAGAGTGCAGACATGTTCCCGGTCCACCGAAAATCATTGCGCTGGGCTCCGGAGGTAAGTATGGGGTGAGTAGGGTATGGGGGAGGCAGGGTGCCAAAGGTGGGTGCGGGTTGTGGGAGGCCTACGGACTCAATCGAAGGACCGCTTTCTGTTTTACAGGTTTAGAGACAAAAAAAGAAAACATCGCAGCATGTTTTTTTTTTAAACAGGGACATTTGGCATGCAAGGGTGGGCTCCCAGCGTGCCACCTGAGTGTTTTGGGGAGGGGCTGTAGCCAACGGGGGATTGGGCACCCCTGTTGGCACACAACAAATGTTTTTTTTGGGGGACATTATGCTAACAGGGAGTGGGCTCCCCTGTCGGCAAATATATTGGGAAGGGTGGGGACTGAAGCCAAAGGAGATTGGGGCCCCCATCAGCAAAGAAAGACTGTTGGGGGGTGCATGATGCTGAGGGGGATTGGGCACCCCCTCAGTACAGAACAAATGGGGGAGGGGTTACAGTATGCCGATGGGGAAAGGGCTCCCCCATCGGCAAATGTACTGGGTCAGGGCATGCAGACTGCAAAGTACCGCCCTGCAATAATGGGTTGCTCCCTCATTGCAGCGAAATGGCTGACGCTGCAATGATGAGGTGGCCCTTGATTGCAGCGGCGAAAATGTTTCAACTTGGTGGCACTTCTGAGGAACCACTGTCATCAGGACACTGGGCCTGCATTGGTCCACCAGTGCCAAGTTCCCAAATGCAGCACCCCTGTTGGCTGACACAGTGCCGCACCTCCTCAACCCGCTTCTCTCCTAAGCTGCCACACAATGTTCCTTGAGCATACGCGCAAGTGAACATAAAAAATGAGCTCTTAAAAGAGCTTTTAGTCACTCCCTATTATTAGCTAGATCCCTCCTGGAGGTTGAGTCTCTCCCTCCCTCTGCTGCTGGCTCTCTACTTCTTTTTCAGTACTTGCAGTAACCATCTGCAGTTCAGTCTTTCATTTGCTCCCTCAAGTCTATCCCTCCCATCTTAAAGAGGGCCAGCACCTGTTTATGGTGCTGCTCAAACTCACTCCTTGCAGTGGTCTGAAGTAAGAAAGCCCTTAAAAGTGGCTTTTTTTTTTTTTTTACATCTGACTTCAGGATTCAGAATTGAAGGGCTTTGCCTGTAGTTCTATGGGGGGGAATAGCTCCTCCCCCATTGCCTATATAATGTTTCAGGCTCCACCCACATCTGCTTAGAACGAGTCACACTCAGCACTCATTGACGTGTTGCTGCTGATTCAGCTGTTCTCTTTGTCCCCTTCTTCTGTCTTTGCCCCCCCTTTTTTGCTTTGCTTCGCTTCCTGCTCGCCCCCCTCCCCCTTCCCGGTATCTGTTTTCGTCTCCCCCCCATGCTGTTCCCATTGCCCCTTCCATTTCTATGTTTTCCTGTACCTTTGTGCTTTGTTTTCTTGGGGGGAGGGGGTTCTCCTGTGGTTGCTCCCTGTGTGCTGCACTATTCACTTTGCAACATTCGTTCTTGCTGCCGCTGCTATGCTCCTTCTCCCTCCTACTGCACACTCCTTGTCTGGGTGCGCCTTGCTCTTGCAGCTGCTATGGAGTCCGTCTCTTTTTTTCCAAATGGCCGCTCCATTCAACCACACAGTTCATGTTCTCTGGCTGTGGTACCCTGCTGCTTCCTGGACTCCTTGCTCAGCCCTCCTGGACTGCTTTGCGCAGCTCGTCATGTGCAGCTGCCTACTGCTCGACCTGGCCTCCCATACTGAGCTCGTGCTCCTGCTTCCTACCTCCATTGTTTGCCAGTTGGCATCCTCAACTGTGTTTCCATGCCTGCTCCTGCTCGCCATTGTTTCATCCTGGAGCATCCTCGGACACCTGTACCGCAAGTCAGCAGCTCCTTGATTCTGGGCTTCTCAGCATTCTCCTTGCACTGCCATACATGGATTTCCTGTTTTTTGACAGTCAGTGATGTTAAAACTGGTAAAGTATGATGTCTAAATGGTTACTGCTGTACTCTGAGAGGTACTACCAAGAGTGCTGATGGCATGTTTTTACTATTGTCAACATGAACCTTCCTTACTCAGTACAGCCATCGCCTTCCCACTACTTAACCACTTCCTCCAAATGTCAGTTATTTTGCGACTACTAGTTATGTTCTCCTCAGGCTGAAGCCTTGCATTTTGGACAGATCATTCATACTGATACCTATACACTTCTCTTTCTCTACAGCCATGGTTACTGTGTGCTTTATTTCAGGAATTGCTGTTTGTGATGCAACTTTGGTTCCACCACAGGTTACCTGGGTGAGACTTTTCATATAAAATGCAATATGCTTATAAGCCAGCTGCCATTCCACTTCCCGTCCTCATCTTCCCTCCATATCTGCCTTCCGCCTACCACTAGCCATTGGACACTGTCTTCCTCCGCAGCTGCATTCTCAGTACCATATGTAGCTTACTGCTGCTCCTTGAATGTTATTCTCACCAGTTCTGGCCGGTGGTTTCTTCATCTTACTGCAGCTCAGTTTGCTTCTTTCAGGCAGTACTTCCCTGTTGGCACTTCGCACCCAGGTCCAGATCTATGACCCCGAACATTTCTGGCCTGCTAGTCCTTCTTGGTGTCCACTGGAGTCTTTTCCTCCCATCTGTTGTGCTACCCTCCTTCTGGACTGATTGCCATTTGGCTCACCTCAATGCCTCATACTTCCTTGCTTGCTCTACAGTTTGTTGTTCTCCAGTATGCCATCAGCTGTGCCTGTTTTCAAACTACGGATGCCCTGCATGCTGCTGTCGCATGGGACTGGGTGCATGTTGTTGCGCGGACCCATCGTGCCATTCCTGCTAGCCTCCTTGGCGGCCTGGCTCATCTCACCCCTCCCCGTCTACCTTCGACTGACCTTCATGGGGTTCGGCCACTCCTGCTGGCCCATGTGGAGGCATAGCTTGGCGCGCTTTCACTGCTCCTTCGGCTGCCCTGCGTGGAGGTCCTGCAGTCCTTCTAGCCTTCATAGAGGCCTAGTTTGCTGCTCTCTATTTCTTCCTCCTGCTGACCTTCGTAGGGGTCCAGCCACTCATCCTACCCCACATAGGGGCCTGGTTACTTTGCCACCTTCCTTTGGACTCATGTCATGCACTCCAGCCGTGTGCTCTGTCATTAGCGTTTGGCACCCTACTCTGGATTCTTTCGTGCTGGCCATCATCTGAGCTTATCTACTGCATAATTCATTCCTGCTTTCCAGTATCCCTCCAGCATTGGTCTCTGCTGAGATACCCCTGTGGTTCTCCATTCCTGGCTCTGGATGATCATTTCTCCAGCCTTGTGCTTCCCCTGAGCACTAGATTGCTACTCCATGCAAGCTTCCCTCTCCTGCAGTTTTCTCCAACCCAGATCAGCTGGTTCATTCCTTCCCATCCTTGCAGCATGTTGGATCTCCTTCTGTGGACCATTTGCTTCAGTCATGTCTCCCTGCTGTTCACCTGCTCTCGGGATCTGAACTGTATCAGGACCTTCATTCGTCTGCCTACACTGTCCCAGTGCCTCTGTGGTGTCTTCTTCTCCCTGGGCTGGACCCGGTCTCCTCCTGCTGCTTTCTCGCCTGCCTAATTCAGATGTTTTCATCCTTTTTGGGCATTTTCATCAGATCTCTGTCTGCCAGAAGCCTTTATTCCATGTCACTTATTTATCTCTGACTTTTCCATCAGGATTAGACGGACTGCCAGGATGTGTTGCCTTCAGTTGTACTACTCGAGTTCTGGATGTTGAAGCCCTCACCTTCGCCTGCTCACACCTACTTGCACTCGTCAAGGATATCCTTCTTCATTCCACTGTGGACTTACATCTAGACTACACCTCAGGATATTTGCAATCAATTCCCTTGGATGTTTCTTGCTATGCTGTTGTAGTTCATTTGGATTTACTACTACTACTACCCTTTCCTGCCAGGACTCTCAGCTGAGCTCTATTCCATAGTGCCATTCCTATCTCATGGTTTAGATCTCAGACATTAACCTACTCCTATGCCATGAGGCTTATTAAATCTAGTCGAGTTGCCAGCTCATCTGACTCAGTTCTCTTCATCGGATTCTTCTGCCATCCTTGATCATCAGGAACACGTTTCTACAGGATCATCTTACTGCTCTCATAAGTCTGCCTTTTAGCCTCTACACCTGCCTTGCCCAATTCGGAGCATGGAGGTTTAAATATTTCAACTCTGCACCTGCCTCGCCCAGCATTGGTGCCTGGAGGTCCAACTATTTCTACTCTACACTTACCTTGCCCAGCACTGGGACCTGGAGGTTCAAGCATTTCTACTCTACACCTGCCTCACCCAGCATCTGGGCCTGGAGGTACGACTGTTTCTACTCTACACCTGCCTCGACCCAGCATCTGGGCCTGGAGGTTCGACTATTTCTACTGTACACCCGCCTTACCCAGCATCGGGGCCTGGAGGTTCGAATGTTTCTACTCTACACCTGCCTCGCCCAGCATTGGGGCCTGCAGGTTCGAATGTTTCTGCTCTACACCTGCCTTGCCCAGCATTGGGGCAGGAAGGTTTGAATACTTCTATCTACACCTGCCTAGCTCAGCTTCAGGGCATGGAGGTTCAGATATTCTACTCTGCATCTGCTTCACCCAGCTCGGCGTGTGGAGGTTCTCATAGCACCTATGACCTGCCGGTCCAGCTCAGGACAGGGAGGTTCTGTTCCTTACTGTACTTGCTTCGCTGGATGGGTTGGAGGTTTTCCAGGCTTTCTAGCCTAATGTCCAATTACTGCTTTCCCACTCAGGACCAGGGGTTCATTTGCTCTGCCTTCCTCAGCTTCACAACTTGCATCCCACTTACTCGCCTTGCCATCAGAGACTCTATGCTTTCCATAAACTCGTATATCGGAACATGGACCATCACTTCAAGATCGACTATGCTTTCAACTGGATTTGAAATTAATTTCTATCAATATTTTGCCCTGGGCATTGACGTCTTGGACTGGGAATTTGCTAAGGATATGCTGCCATCTTCTCGCTGGACATTCAACATCAGTACTGGATTCCATTTTTGCTCCTCATCAACCTTAAGATCTTCATCGACTGGATTTTGGACAGGCCAACAACTTAATATTTGTTCATTTAGGATTACTCTTCTTTAGTATGCCCAGAAGGACGGGTAGGTCAGTAGCCAGGGGTCCTCAGAGGTTCACCCCCAAGGTTTTTCTTTCTCTCCTGCATGCTACTGGCCACACTCTCCAGAGTTGGAGGAGGTAATCGTACATGTAGTTATAATTCTTTCTTTTGGGGACTCAATCCTACTCAACTAAGCATCCTTCCAAAGGTGGGATACAGAGAAAGGCCAAAACATCAAGTCCTAATAAGTTGTTATTCATTGGTTCAAGCACCTAAGCACTATGCATATCCAATCCAGTTCATATGTACTACAATCACTGATTTGTTCATATCTATGCTGAAGTATCTAGGCACTTACCATTTCATATAACTCATATATCTTGCAGGTATTGTCCTACTTACTAGTCTGGCCTATGTATCCAAGCACAACCTATATCATTCAGCTCTATTGTACATAGCACAAGCACCGAGCTATGAACCACACATAGAATCAGGACTTAATAGTCCTGCAGCTCCAAGTGCCCTCGAGTCCCAATTCCCAACCCAGCCAAATGAATTGCTGATTGTTGCAAGTGAACCACAAGTCCTCTTGTCTCACCAAGTGAATAACTGAGAGTGGTGCACTTTGCAGGGAGAGACACAGCAGCAAAGAAAGGGGGCAGGAGAAGTAAGGAAGATGTGCTCACCATTGGTATCTGATTCTGCAACCTGCCTCCCGACCTCACCCCTTCCTCTACATGCTGTTTTGTTTGCTGTGCTGATCTGTCCATCAGGAGAAGGGGAGGTTACTGTCTGTCACAGTAATCTCAGCCTTCACAGATGCTCGTCTTCTGGTTCACTCAAACCACCCGTGTCAGCTGATTGTGGAGTTGCGGTCTCATGATTTGCTGATGCGTCAGTGTTAGTCTGGTGGTTCCCCCCAACTCGGCAAATAAAACAAAACAAAAAAGACAAAAAGCAGAAAAAGCAGACAAATACCTTGGGTGCCCCAGTGGGCAGGCACTAGATAAAAGTAGCTGTCCTGAGAAAAAAAATGCCTGCCCTGGGGCACCTCAGGTATAGGAGTTTCACACCCTGTTTTCAAAGTATTGTAACTAAAAATGGGCAGATAGTATGAATCACCACCAGACACACTGGCTAGTGCTGGGGTTGTTTGCTTTCCACAGCTTGTTTTGTCACATAGTTCTTTATGAACTAATAATAAACTTGACTTTTTAGCTAAATTAACATGTCTGTCCTCTTGGGAGTGGGTGCTGGCTTTTCCCTTGCAGAGTGTTCTTCTCAGCCTCAGCGCTGCTATATCCAGGATGTGGCCCTCATCCTTTGTGTGATCCCAGATAGTGCCTTTTAGTCAAATGTGAAATTAGATAATCCATAGACTTTAGCCTACTGAGGTGTTCCTGTTCTTTGCAATCTTATTCCCTAAAGAAAAAGACAATTTAATCAGATATTCGTGTTTTTGTGCCCAGAGAGTGACTATCTGACCTTGGACAGAGCAGATAGCAGCTACAATATCTTATGAGAGATGTCCAGATATTCTATGGTATCTTCAGGAAACTCAGGATTATGGCAATTTTAGGGCTGGATTTTAACCAGAAGCAGATAATTAAGTATTTATCTCACTGTTCTGATAAATTATTCAAATTGTCTGGGACTATCCAGGCTTATCTGCCCAGATACGGATGCACAGAAACATGGAATTTGTCAGCAGTAAAGGACTGCTTGGCCCACCCAGTCTACCCAGATGGTTTCTGCCAAGACTGCCTCCACGGACTGTAAAGGGTCTCCAGTGACCCTCCCAACTCCCTGCCTATTTACTAATATCCCCTGTGCTTATATCATACATGTTTGATGCCCCTTACTGTTTTCTCCTCATCTACATACATGATAAACTATCTCCAAATAGTTATCTGAAATAGTTAATTCATAGTAAGAGCCTCTCTATATCTTAAAGGATCTTATTTATTTATTTTTATAGAATCAGAATTACAACCCTTTGAGTCACGGACTCATTTACAAAGACTCTTCATCAAAAAACAGAGAGTACAAAACACATACAAACACAGTAAACATATTACACAGAGAATTATAAGGGAATAATTTACATATATGTACATTGTTACAGTGAATGTACAGTGAGTAAAGTCCAACATGGGAGAGACACGCTATGTATGTCCTATACAATGTGGTAGCTAAATTACATATACGTACATAGATACAGTGAAAAGAGTCCAACATGGGAGAGACATTCTATGTAGTTCCTAAACAATGTGGTAGCTAGAATATCATAGAGCAAGCAAGAGACTACAGTATCAGTGCTGTACTACAACTAGCAGATAGCAGGTAGATGCTAAGGACAGATGAGCTGAAACACTTGAGCTTTGGCTATGTGCAGTTACAGCTGCGAGTGGAGATGAGGTGTTGTCTGAGGGCTGATTTGAAAGGCCCTAGTCTTGGCTGGAGTGGTGATAATGGGGGCGTTGTTCCAGGAAGGTGACCAATAACGGAAGGATCTTTGTGCCAGGATGTCCTGACCCTGGTACTCGAAATGTGCATTTGCTAGCATTCCAGGTGGAGATAGCCAGGATGAGGGGGGTGAGAATGGTACGTAGGCCTGGTGGAGCAAGGCCTTCAACAATTTTCTTGGTTAGGAGGCAGGTGTGGTAGCGCAACCTCTCCTCAAGGTTGAGAAAGTCAGCAAGATCATATAAGGTGCATGTGTGGGCAAATCTGCAGGAGCCTGTAAGCAAACAGCAGGCTTTGTTCAGGGACAGTTTGATTTTATTGAGTGTGGTATTATCAGCTGCACCATACACCAGTATACTGTAGTCAACTAGGGACAGTACAGATGAGGTGATGGCCAGTCTAAGGGCTGCCGGTGGACAGTTCTTGTGGCGGTACAGTAAGCCAACACGAGTGTTTATGGATGCGGCAAGGTTTGCGAGTATGGTCATGAAAGGAGAGGGAAGAGTCAAAAGTGACACCCAGGTTATTTGTATGTTTTTCCTGCTTTATAGGAAGGAGGGAGCCAGACCGGATGGTGAGTATGGTGTCCCTAGACTTGTTTTGGGGGTGTGAGAATAGCATGTGCTTTGTCTTTTTTATGTTAATTACTAGTTGTTGGTCCAGAAACCAGGATTTTGCCTGATTAAAAGAGTGTTGGAGGGCACTTTGAAGGAGGGAAGGGGTCTGGTGGGATATGAAAAGAACAGCATCATCCACATAGAGGAGCATTTTTTCATCGCAGGAGCTGGGGAGCAAATTGAGATACAGACTGAAGAGCAGTGGTCCAAGAATCGAGCCTTGCGGGACACCCAAGCAAACCTCTTGCATGCTGGAGAGGGTATTGTTGATTTTTACACACTGTGACTGTGCAGTGAGGTAGTTGGAGAACCAGGACACAGGGCTGTGTGCAGAACCTAGCTGGGAGAGTTTGGATATGAGGAGTGGGTGGCAGACAATATCGAAGGCTTTCGATAAATCAATGTAGACTGCCCCCACGAGGTGACCTTTATCCAGGGCAGTGTGGAAGAAGTTGAAGAACTCGATAAGTGTGCTGATGGTGCTATGCCCCTTGCGGAACCCGTGTTGTTCAGCACAGAGGAGCTCATGCTTATCAATGTATTCAGTAACTTGGTCAGTAACTTTCTAAAAGAGTAAGAAAGGAGAAAACACAGTATGGAGAATTAGTAGAGAATCTGGAGGAGGGGACAAGTGTTGGGGCACTCCAATTTAACCACTATAATCATCAAATTATACTAAATCACAGGAGTTTGCCCCCTAAAATGTAAAAAGTCCCCTTTAACGGCTCAAGACTCTTATCTTAGAGCACAATCTGTGCACTTGTAATCATTGACTTCTACCAACCCGGTTGAATTTCTGTACCCCTCCATTATAACTTAAGACTTGTCAGCATATTTTCCATCTTTTGCAAATTACCATCGTTTTCTAATTCTGTAACTCAGTGATTATGTCTACGTTATTGTCATGATTTGTATTGTTTCTTGACTTCCTGTTTCAATGTAATTAATTCTGGGTTGCCCCTGAATGAGGGACTTTTAGTCTCAGTGGATCTACTAGGTTATCAAAATTCAATAAATGTATGAGACTACGTAAGTCTAAATCCGCTCCTGGGAACTGCTGGAATACAGCACTATCCAGAAAATGTCATCCAAAAAAGATTATGCACTATCTTCCGATCTCTTGCTGCTGTTGGGTGCTGAAATACTGACAAAATAAATCAGCACTGGTTCACTCTTGTTTCAAAAATTTAAACGTCAGAATGCTCACAATTGGCTATACAATAAACCTTTTCCAGGAGAACCAAAAGGTAGCAGGAAAATAAAAAACATAAAATCGCACATACCCCCATAATGCAAAGTATCACGGGATGTATATGCAGATCATCATGAAAGTTTAGGCTGGTTCAGCTTTAAGCAGGAATGCAAGGTGCCAAAGGACCTCACACATAATCTGCAAAGGGTGCAAACAGAAGACACAGACACGTTACGTGCTTCCCAGGACTCATCAGTGTGCCTTGTCTGTATGACACCCCAGAGGAAATGAACCAGCCCCTAAGTTGGTCTTATGGGCTTGGGTCATGGTGAGCCCTCCCCCCCAAAAAACAAGCTAAAAGACAAAGAACGCAAGGGTTACCCTACAGGACACTGGCCATAAAGCCAAGTTTCAAAGAAACACAAAATTACAGCTCAAGCATAAACCTGAATCAGCCTAAAATTCTGTGGTGATTTGCATACACATTCCATGATGCTTTGCATTATGGGAGTATGTGTGATTTAGTGTTTCTTTGAAACTTGGCTTTATGGCCAATGCCCTTTGGGGTAACCCGTGCCTCAATGCTTTTGCACTGAGGTTATTTGTCTTTTAACTTGTTTTTTTTTTTATTTTTTTTTTATAGGGGCTGACCATGACCCAAACCCATAAGAGCAAATTAGGGGCTGGTTCATTTCCCCTAGAGTGTCATACACATGAGGCACACTGATGAGTCCTGGGTAGGATGAAAGATGGGTCTGTGTTTTCCTTTTCAGATTGTGTGAAAGGCCCTTTGGCACCATGCATTCCTGCTTAAAGCTGAACCAGCCTGAAATGTAATGGTGATTTGCACATCCCAAGAAGCTTTGCATTATGGAGGTATGTGTGATTTTGTGTTTCTCTGAAACTTGGCTTTATGGCCAGTGCTCTTTGGGGTAACCCCTTGCCACTGAGGTTCTTTTTCTTTTACCAGGAAAATAAACTACTTAAATGATTTCTGGGTATTGGGGTGTGCTAGGTTTTTTAGAATCAAATATTTATGTAGTCATACCCCTGGTTGCTGCAGTCCATTTTTAATGTTCTCTGCCCATCACAGTCTGCTTCCCTTAGAAGCCTAAAGTACCTGTGTCTACTCTGGTAATTTGTTAGCCTGGCATACTGGTTGAGGCAATGCTCTCCATGGGCTCCTGGCAAACTAAGCAGCAAGCCCCAGCTTCTGGTCTTACCTTCCAAACATCATAGGCTTCACCCATCTGTTCATCTATGTCAGCAGTACCAGCACTTTATTAAGGCTGGAGAAAGCAAACAGCATCCAAATGTCTGTAAGGCAGTGTGGTCTAACGGTTACAGTGCTGGCTTAGAAACCATGAGATTGCAGGTTCAGACTCCCACTAGAGCCAAATTCTCACTGTGTGACCTTGGGAAAGTCACTTAACCTCTCAGTGCTCCAGTCCACCCAACTACAAAAACCAGTAGAAGCAGGGCCCCATTGAAAACATAATGCTGCATCTCAGCTGGGCTATCCTAGGTAAATAAATTGGAAATAAAATTCAATTTAGCTTCAGCTTACTCAGGCGGCCCCAGACTCTCCATCAACCATTTTACAAGAATTCATTCTGTCCTGAGAAACCAGTTCCTGTCCCCCAAGGTCACTGCTGCTCCTCTGCTAAGCCTCTGCAGACTAGATCCTCCCACCAAGGTAATACCCAACCACCTATTTGGGAATAAGATCTGGTAAGAAAGGATACAAGATGCCATAACAGACACATGGAAGCCCTCAAGGAAGATGTGGGGAACATTATAACATCTTCCACCCCGGCCAGACCCCATTTTCCAAAATATACCCTCCCCCCAAATCAAATCTGCTACCTACTATGCTACAGTTCAGCTGTCATTGCTCCACGGGCTACCATTGATTGCATACCAATGCTACCCCACTCCCACCACACAGGTGAGACCATCCTGTTGGATGCTCAAATCACACCTGACTTTGGATTAGGGCCTGAACCAGTATCACCTGCTTGATTAAAGACAACACAGATATTTGTCCTGTGCTTCTGGAGTAAACAAAGTGCACTAACAGGCAGCCAGCCTAGTGACCAGGAGTAAAAACCAAAGTGCACTCACCCACGAGGAGACCACTGTCGTCTGGCACTGTGTTGGGGACAAAGAAACATCAAGCTACAATAGTAAATAACTACAGTTCCAAACAGAATTGCATTGCACATTTAAGTGCCTTTTATTGCCAAAACAGCACAGCTCATTAGCAGTGCTGACAAGACAAGTGTCTGATAGCAGTAACAGCATGGTCCCCTATGCTCCAAAGTGAAACTCAATCACAGATGCTCCAGTGCATTGCTCCACTCACACACGATTCCATTTGCAACTAGACTTATTTACAAAAGTAGCCTGATGTTTCTTTGTCACCAACACTGCACTAGACAACAGCGGTCTCCTCGTGGGTGAGTGCACTTTGCTTTTTGGTTTTCCACCAGCTTGATTAGCAGCAGTACTGCCATTAAAATGCTAAGGTGGACCCCACTAAATGCCAATACTAATGGTGTTTCATGAATTGGTCAAAAGGGGTGCTGCAATGTGGTGCACTGGTCAACCCCCCACCAGAGTTTGCAACCATGAGCAGTGAAACATGCTTTAATCTTTGCTAGTCTAGCACCAAGAGACCCAAACTGATCACTCAGCTTAGCAGCACATGGAATGAGCCACTGCTACATCACTAGGCCAACAGTTACCACAGTTTCCCGTGAACTGCCAGCACTCACCCTTCTCCTGTCACCATTCAAGTACTTACAGACTTCTACAACTATCAGCAGTTTACTGTAGCACAAGGAAGTGACAAACTGAATCATTTATAGGTAAACTGATCAATTTCTTCCCCAGAAAGTGTAGAACATTACAAGCTACACTTTAAGGCAAAGACGTGGAATAATGAGTTTAAACTGAGATGGAGTTTGCCATCTTGAGAGTTTTGCAATGTAGAACTTCCTGCCCAGAAGCAGGCAGGATGTCCATTGTTCTTTTTTAATGAGTTTACTAGAAGGATTATGATCCTGATGGAACGCATATGTTGCATCACCAAAGATGAATGAATGTTTTGCTCCTATCAAATGCAGAGTCACTGCTCTAGTTTCAGTCACAGTTGGTGGTACTGCGTTTGTTGTTGCAACCACTGCTGACACTATGACCCCATATAGCTATGCTAAGCAGATTGCAACCCCTTTCAAAGAGCTCACACAAGTCTTTGTAAGTGGTCAGGAAAGGGAGCAGGGCTGCCACACACATGGACACAGGGTAATTCTCAAAGCTATGGAGGCACTCAAAAGCCTGGTCGCAGCCTTCTAAAATTCCAAGTTGCTGCCTGGTAAAAGCAGATAGAGCACTGTGACTGGGCACAGCAGTCTGGTAATAGGATAGAGCTAAGGGATGGGAAGCTAGTAGACCACATGATGTAATCAGACATTGGGGCCAGGGAGGAGGGAAATACTGGACTGCCAGGGTAAATCATGTTTGGGGCTTCAGGTCATGGTGATGCTGGTTGTTCCCTGGACTCCCATAGTACACCATGCTTGGCCATGTAGCTGGTGGCAATGCTAGAGGACCAATAGACTGCCAGGGTACACCATGTTTCAGGCAGTAAGTGGTGGCAGTGCTAGAGGACCAATGGACTGCCAGGGTACACCACGTTTGGGGCAGTAGATGGTGGCAGTGCCAAAGGACCAATGGACTGCCAGGATACACCATGTTTGAGGCTACAGGTGGTGGTGGTGGTGCTGCTGCTGGAGGTCTTGTGGACTGCCAGGGTATACCATGTTTGTGGCTGCAGGTGGTAGTGGTGCCGAAAAGTCCACTGAACTAAAAGGGAGCTCTACAATGGATAACTCTTGGTGGAGGGGGAGAACCTCCAGGGCCCAATCACTTGGGAGTGGGCTGAGAGGGGAAAATTCTGTGTGGACCGACAGTGTGCTGAGCATCACAATCAAGTCACAGCATGGTCCTACTGCATGCAAACTACACCCTCTAATTGGTGGATTTAGAATTTGTATTGCAGCTCTGTGGCTACAAAATTCCTCTCCATGGTGTCATGTGCCAACTTTTATGCATAATACTATTGGGTGGTGGCACACTTTTGTGACTAAAATTCATCTGTTTTGTGTAAACCCTCCCCCTCCAAAAAAAAGTGGCTGGACTTGGTTCTCAGAATTAGGCATTTTGCATACTCCCATACTGGTAGTTGTCCCTCTGTTGTCAGTGTCTCACCTCTGAGGCCAGGAGATCAGAGGTCTGTGGGTTCAGTTCCCACATCTGGCATTTGGGTTAATATCCCAATACTGACACTGTAGTGCAGCATGAGAGGGGTGCTGCATTTTCTGAGGTGCCATCTTTTGGATGAGACGTTAAACCGAGGCCCCATCTGCTTAGATTGGTGGTAGTTCAGGTGGATTTTAAAGATCCCATGGCACTTATCGAAAAGAGTAGGGCAATTTTTAATCATAACAAAATATAACATAATATATAGCCAGATCAAAAAAAAAATTCACAACACATCATTAAAAGGAAATCAAAACATAAATAAGTACTGATTCATACATAAAGAAAAACATTATAAACAATATTAACAAAATTTGTTCTCCCCTTACCCCACCTCCCTTTTTTCCTTTTTCCCCTTTTTTTATTTTTTTTTTAATTACATTCTTGGATTACAAATACCTTTGAGCAGAAACTGCTAGTTTACAAAGGTTCCATGTCAAAGGATGAGGGTCAACATACACACAGAGGTAGTAAAAGAATGCACAATAAACAACCAAAACAACTAAAAGAAAAAATAAAGATACTCAGTTATAACATACTTTGAGATAATATTCATAAAACGAGCAGGTTGAGTAGGCAGCTAGCTGTGGTAACAATAAGAGATAGAGGGCACCATAGGCAGTTACTATTGCAGGCGTGTAACCAGGAGAGGAAGTTGGCAGGCTACTAATAAAGAAAAGCTTAACTAATCCAAAATACTTCATACAATATCAAAATAATAAAAAAGGAAAAAAGTGAAATCCTAATAATCCAAAGAAATTATTTACAAATTTGAAGAAAATCCCCCCATAAATAATACAGTAAGAGAAAAAATATCTTAAATCTTATAACTTTCAAATTCATCCCACTAATAATTTATGATCTAATTATAAATACAATTTAAACTCATATTTCAAATATAACCTAAAGAAATATTGAAAAATATACTGTACAAAACAAAAAATACATACCACGGTAATAATTTCTTTTCTAATCCCCTTTTACATTTGAAACTGCTAATTTCTGACCCTCTTTATAGAAATTCATAATCAATCCATAATTGGTCCCAAAAAATAGAACTAAAATGTAAAGCCTCTATATGTTGTAAACAATTTAAATCCGAATTTACCATATATAATAACTCTTCAGGAGAAATCTGTTGCTGTCGTAGCAACAATCCACATCTACTTATCCATAACCAGTATAGTAAATGACCATGTACTATCCTCAAAGTACTAAGACAATCTTTAGTCATTGGTATATTAGAAATCCCATAAAACAATAATTCCAAAGCTGGAGGAGCTAAAATCTTATTCTTCCAATGATTTTTAACTACGTCCCAAAATTTAGTTCCATAAGGGCAATCAAAATAAAGCTGCAACATCGTTTATAGGACTTCAAAACACCCCTCCCTTGGACAATATCTACCCTGAAGGTTTTTATGTTTTTGATTACTATGTTCATTAACTTTATTGTGAAGAGCCAACCATACTGTATCCCAAATATATTTGGGTATTCTTGGATCAGAGATATAATTTGAAATATCTTTCTTATGACACAAGGAAAATTTAGAAAACAGAAATTCACAAAAAATACCTTTGTATAACCTCAAAATAAAAAGCATTTCTTTCAACTGTTGTAACTAAAGTCCAACTTATTTGCCACATTTTAATCTTATCAAAAATCCTTCCCATACAATTGCCAATCTAGGACGTCTTTTGTTTTTATGTTGAAAAGATCCTGATTTCCATTCTAACACAATACCAGATATCTCTCTATGTACCAAACTGTTCCAAGCTTGAGTACCCCTTTAATTAGTGATACAATATTACAATATAAAAAAACTGAAAAAAAAAAAATAAAACCAGATGAACCATCTTAACCCCTCCATCCTTTATTGGTAAATATAGAATTTTTGGTTGAAGCGGATTTAAACAGCTCCTCCAAAATCCACTAAAAAAAATCCCATTAATCGGGTCTCCAAAGTTCGTGGTAAAAGAAAAAACAGAACTTAAAAATAAAAATACAGGAAGCCAAAAGGTTTTAATTAAATACACTCATTTCAGCCTAGATGTTTTCCATCTATTCCAGCTTGTCACTAATTTGTGTCCTTTGACTAAAGCTTTTTGCCAATTATATTCTGCCATGTTATTTCCTCCAAAATAAATTCCTAATATTTGGCATGGAACCATATCCACAGGTAAACCTCCCACAATTTCACTTTCTGAGGGAAAACCATTTATGCATAGACAATGTGTTTTATTCAAATTAATTCAGGCACCAGTTATTTTACCTTCTTCTTTTATTAATTCACAAGCTGAAATAACAGAATTACCATCTTTTAAAAATAAACAAAGATCATCCGCATATGCCAGTAGTTTAGGAAAATTACCAAAAACCCCATTTATTCCATTAAGAGTAGGAGACCCTAGCAAAAGTCTTAATAAAGGGTCTAAGGAGAAAACATATAAAAGCAGGCTAAGCGGACATCCTTGGCGCACCCCCTTCAAAATCTGGTGACGAAACCCTAACTATCCATTGTCATATGGTTTGACATTAGCTAAAACATAGCACAATCTAATACATTGTACAAATGGCTCTGGAATACCATAAACCTGTAAACAATGCCCTAAATATACATGGGAAACTTCATCAAAGGCTTTAGCCTGATCCAGACTAACCAAATATCCCAAAATCATTTCCTTATTTTCATTCTGTGTATCGAATAATTCCATAATTAACGATAAAGCATTTGTAATGCCTCTACCAGGTACAGAACAATACTGCTGCTGACAAATAAAATCTGGCATCACTAAGGATAAACAATTCCCCAATAATTTTGAAAAAATCTTAAAATCTACATTTAATAATGTAAGAGACCGCCAATTATTAATATTTGCCCGATCTCCTGACTTATAAAGAAAGACTAACAATCCTTCATACATTTGCAAAGGTAAAAAAAGCTCCATCAAAAAGAAATTATACAAAGATAATAATGTCAAGGGCATTAACTGCCACAAGATTTTATATAGCTCTCCTGGCAATCCATCTGATCCTGGAGACATATTTGCTTTGAAAGATAATATAACCCCTTCCAATTCCGCCTGTGTAAAATTCCCAATCATTGTCTTCTGCGAACTTACTGAATGTTGCGGAAGATTTGCTGCTCAAAATAAAAGCTGTAAAAGATCAGAGTCTTCTACCTGTTCACCAAATTTAGAATCAGTATAGTCATCAAGAATATTCATTATGCTTTCATTGTCAAAAACTTGATTACCAGATGAAGTATCTAAATATTCAAAAACTCGCTTCTCTATCCGGTCTTTACATGCCATAAAAGGGTTAACAAAAGCAGTATTCCCCTGAGTTCCAAAAGACTGCTCTTTGTTTAATGAAGACATTCTGTCATACTGATAATGACTCATTAAATGTTTAACATGTTCAATCTCCTCAGTCAAACCCTCTTCCCCTGCATCCTGTCGAGACAGTAATAAGTATAATGAATGTCTATACCCATTATATTCCTCCATAGAAACATAGACTTTGACGGCAGATAAGGACCGCTAGGCCCATCTAGTCTGCCCATTTCCCTACCTACAGGATAGGCTGCAGATCCTATTTAACCAACAGCCTATATCTTCCTGCCCTCCACAAGAATTGCCTTATGTCTGTCCCATGCATTATTGAATTCTCCCACAGTTTTAGACTCCACAACTTCCCTCAGGAAGGCTGTTCCATGCATCCACTACCCTCTCTGTGAAATAATACTTCCTCACATTGCCCCTGAACCGCCCTCCTTCTGTCTTTAAATTGTGTCCCTTTGTTCTTGCAAGTCTCTTTTTCTGAAAGATGCTACCCCTCTTGGACTTTGTTGATTCCCTTGAGGTACTTGAAAGTTTCTATCATGTCCCCCCTCTCCCTTCTTTCCTCAAGGGTATACATATTAGCTCCTTTAGTCTCTCCTCCTCACGGCTTCTCTTGCAGACCCTGCACCATTTTAGTTGCCCTCCTCTGGACTGCCTCTATCCTGTCTATGTCCTTGGGAGATGGGGTCTCCAGAACTGGACACAGTATTCCAGATGGGGTCTCACCAACTGTCTGTACAGAGGATAACAACTTCCTGTTTTCTGCTGCTGATGCCTCTCCCTATAACATCCCAGTATACCCCGCCTCCCCCTACTGCCTTCTCACATTGCTTGCTAACCTTAAGGTCATCTGACATGATTACCCCCAGGTCCCTTTCCTGTTTTGTTGCTGTTACTACCTCCCACCCATTGTGTATTCTTCCCCTGGTTCTTGTTTCCCAGGTGCATTATTTTGCACTTTTTGCATTGAATCCTAGCTGCCATCACGTCAGACCATTCCTCCAACCTTGCCAAGTCCTTTTCATCCTTTCCGCCTCCTTGTGTATCAACCCTGTTGCAGATCTTTGTGTCATCTGCAAAGGCATATTTTTCCTTCCAGTCCCTCTGCAATGCCACTGATGAAGACATTAAAAGGACTGGACCCAATACTGAACCCTGTGGTACCCACTAGTAACCGCCCTTTCTTCAGAGTGGACTCCATTTACAATTACCTTCTGTGTCCTGTTGTCCAGCCAATGTTTTACCCAGGCTACCACCCTGGGACCCACTCCCAGGCTGGTTAATTCGACTAATAATCTTTTGTGTGGGACTGTGTCAAATGCCTTGCTAAAGTCTAGGTAGGCCATGTCCACAGCCCTCCTGGTCTACTACTTTGGTCACCCAGTCAAAGAAATCTATTAGACTCATCTGACATGACCTTCCCGCTGTGAACCCATGCTGCCTTGGATCCTGTGCTCACTGACCTCTAGGTACTCAACTATTCTTTCCTTCAGAAGTGACTCCATCACTTTCCCTACCACAGAGGTCAGACTGACAGGTCTGTAGTTTCCTCCTGTCTTGGTCCCACTTTTGTGAAGGGAATCACATCCGCCTTCCTCCAGTCCTCGGGTACCACACCATCCTCCCATGATTTATTAAAAAGAGTAGCCAGTGGTTTCACTAGTTCCTTCCTTAATTCTTTTAGAATTCTCGGTGAATTCCATCAGGACCCATTGCTTTGTCACCTTCAGTTTTAGGAGTTCTTGCAGAACCCTTTCTTCTGTGAAAGGACTGGGATCGACCCCCTATCAAGAGTGTTTCTGTTAATTGGATTAGGCACTTCCCCTCCTCTTTTGGAATACTGAGCAGAAATATTCGTTCAGTATTCCTGCTTTTCACTGTCCCCTCTGCCCACCCACCGTTTATTCTATTCAGCCTCACTATCCCTCCCTTTGTCTTTCTCACGCCGCTGATGTACCTATAAAGGTTTTATCCCCTTCTTAACTGAGTTGGCTATCTTTTCCTCAGTTTGGGCCTTTGCTATTCTGACTTCCCTCCTGCTTCTTTCTGCCTTAACTGGTACAGCTCTCTGTCCTGCTCCTTCTGTGTTTCCTTATACTTCTGGAATGCTATCTTTTTCTTCCTGACTTTCACAGCCACCTCTCTTGAGAACCATAGTGGCTTTTTCTTTTGATTGTTTATTTGCTTCACACAAAGGCTTGTTGCCTCTGTGATGGCAGTTTTGATAATTCCCATTGTTGCTCCACACCTCCTTCTAGCCTGTTTGCTAGTGCTTTTCTGAGGCACTCTCCCATCTTGCCAAAGTCAGCCCTCCTAAAGTCCAGTACCCTCACTTTTGTATGGCTTGACTCTGTAGCTGAGATTTAACGTGGAACCACACTGTTTGATGGTCACTTGTCCCCAGATGGCAACCCACTTCTAGATCTGAGATCCTCTCATGCCCCCGTTTGAGAGTCACAGGTCTAAGATTGCTCCTCACGAGTGGGTTCCGAAACAGCTGTCTAATGCCTGCCACCTATGGGGCATCAAGAATGGCCCTGCTTCTGGATGTCGCTGCAGCAAATGTGCTCCAGTTAACATCTGGCATATTCAGGTCTCCCATCAACAGTATCTCCCTTTCTCTGCCATTCTAAGAATGCCTTCCATCATATCCTTGTCCATTCCTTCCCCTGACATGGGGTCTGTACAACCCCTGTGCGGATTGTGGTGCCCTTTCCAGTCTCCAAGGTGACCCACAGTGCCTCCTCTCCTCCCTGTTTACTCTTTTGTTCAGTTGCTTTTATCCCTTCCTTTACAGAGAGCTACTCCTCCCTCTTCTCCCCTGCCTGTCTCTCCTGTGAGTTTATGTACCCTGGTATGTTAACATCCAGTCATGGTTCTCTGTGTACCATGTTTCTGTGACTGCTACGATATCCAGGCATCCCTCTTCCATTAAGGCCACCAGCTCAGGAGCTTGTTGCCCAGACTACGGCATTGGTACTCATTACCTCCATTTCCTGATGGCCTTACCCCTTTTGCCCCATCCTGTCCTTCTTGCCTTTGTCACTTTCTCCATTTACCCCTGCCCTTCTCCCTATCGACACTTCCATGCTGGTGTTTGCCACACTTACTACCGTGATTGTTTGGGGGGCTAGGATTTTCCTGCTCCTTTCAGTGCCTCCCCTTGGCTGGTTAAAAGCTTGCCAATGAAGCATTTAAACCTATCACCTAGGATCCTGGTTCCCTCCCGGACAGATGCAGCCCATCATGCCAGTATAGGCTTGCATCACTCCAGGTGGACCCCAGTCCCCAATGAAGCCAAATCCCTGAGCTCCACACCAGTTTTTCAACCACTGATTGAATCCCATGATACGGAACACCATAGCCTCTCCTATGCCATAGATGGGTAGCACCTCCGAGAAGGTTACCGTGCGTGCTACTTGACTAAGGCCCCTCCCCAATTCCACAAACTCTTCCTGCACTTCTCTAATCCCTTTCTTAGCCAGGTCATTTGTCCCTAAGTGGACAATGACATCCAGCTCCCTCCCCTGTGCAGCTGCTCCGGCAATCCTGAGGATTCGCTCCCTGTCCCTCCAAGCCATGGCGCCAGGCAGGCACCTTACCTCCCTCTCCCCTTCCTTGCCCAGTTCTACCTTTCTAACAATGGAGTCCCCCACCAGGAGTTGTTTCCTTCCCCTGCAGGGTCCCCTGCCACCCTCCTGTGGATCTCCTTTGTGGAGGTTCCCAGCATCCTCCTTGGTCTCCACTGTAGGTGCCTCCATAGAGGAACCACACTTTGCCAGAATGGCATAGGAATTGTGGAGAGGTACAACTGGAGGATGTGCCTCGTTCCACCACCCTCACCCTCCCTGAGCCCACTGTGGTCCATGCTCCTCTTTCTTGGCAACCTCTGAGGCAGCAGTGGCACTGGTGGTCCCTGGATGGAAGAGGAGGTCCCAAATCCTGGCCAACTCAGCCTGGAGATGAGCAACCTCCTCCCTCAGCCCAGAGAGGTGCCTGCAGATGGGACAACACCGCATCCTCCAGAACATCTCCCGGAAGACTGCTGCTCCACAGCCACTGCACTGCACCACTCAATCATGTCTTATTTCTGGCTCCTTAACTGTTTGCAATCCTTACTCTTTCCTCTGTTTTTTCCTCTCCTTACTTTCTGCCTGTGTGCCCTTTAGCTCCTGATTGTCCTGTTCTGAGACAAGAATGTCCTATATTTCTCAGTAGACCACTTACTTGTTCAGAGGCAGACCTCCAGCAGCTAGAGGGGCTGGAAAGCTACTCTTGCCCTTCTAGGATGGTGGATCCTTGGTGGTTCTGTGATCACTCACTTCCTGCCCCTAAACAGGAAGTTTCTGTTGTCAGTCAAATCCTGTGCCTATAAAATAGAACTAGCTTTGAGTGGGGGTGGAGGGAGGGAAGGAGGACAATATAGATCCCAGCAGAGAAGTTCAGTCACACAGCAGTCCTTTCTCCTGGAGTCTTCTGCCAAGCTATTAGCAGAATCTTTCTAAGGCAGTCTTTAAATGTAGCTTCCTTCTAGCTAAGCCACTCCCCTACTTACCAGATCTTTCTACAAGTAATTTAAACCTCACAACAGTTAAGTCCTTTCAGTCACCTGAAATTTACACCTAGATGACTTTCAGTTACCCATTCAGTTCAGTTAACCCAAACATACTTTTTTGTTTTGTATGTTAGTTTTTTACCCTAAATTAAAGGTCTAAATACAAAAGTTCTTCTACTTAGTCCCAGCAGAAGTTCAGTCACACAGCAGTCCTTTCTCCTAGAGTCTTCTGCCAAACTATTAGCAGAATCTTTCTAAACAGTCTTTAAATGTAGCTTCCTTCTAGCTAAGCCACTCCCCTACTTACAGATCTTTCTATAAGTAATTTAAACCTCACAACAGTTAAGTCCTTTCAGTCACCTGAGATTTACACCTAGATGACTTTTCAGTTACCCATTCAGTTCAGTTAACCCAAACACACACTTTTTTTTGTTTTGTTTTGTATGTTAGTTTTTTTACCCTAAATTAAAGGTCTAAATACAAAAGTTCTTCTACTTTAGTCCCAGCAGAGAAGTTCAGTCACACATCAGTCCTTTCTCCTAGAGTCTTCTGCCAAGCTATCCACCTTTGTTTTAGCTTGTGATTTACCTAATATCTGGAAATACCCTATCAAACAATTCTTAAAATCTACCCACCATTCCCCCACATTATCGAATAAATCTAATATTGTGAGTTTATCCTGTATGATTATTTTTAAGTCTAGTTCTGTACTAGGTAATGTTAAAAGAGAAGAATTAAGCCACCATACCCCGGGACCATGTTCACGTCTGGGGGGATTTTCTATACTAACTCCTATCAAGGAATGGTCAGAAGTTTCCATTGGTAAATTCGTTACATTATGTATCAATAAAGATTTATGTATTAAAATAAAATCAATTCTCGATTCTAATAAACCTTTTGAAAAAGTCGGTTTTGCTTTTAAATCACCTAAAGCATGCGCATCTACCAAATTAGCTTATGCAAGGACTGTTTTTAAAAATACTTTATCACAATATTGTTTACCTATTTCAGTTCTATGATGAAAGTTTATATCGAAATCTCCACTAAAAAAATCTGATGACTTGTATACAGGTAAGGTTGTATTTGTTTCAATAAAGTAATTCTTAAAGCCTTCATTTGAGGACCATAGAAAGAAATAAGTTTGCATTGTAGACCATGAAGAACTACGTCTAGCAGAAAAAGCCTCCCTGGGTCTATATCGACCACTCATAATACTTGAACACCTGAAGTTAAAAAACAAATCCCTATCCCACTACAAGCGTCCTCTCCCACTGACCAATAGGAACTGCTCCATGGCCAATCACGTGTTGCCTGTGCTACCTCATTCGAGGTATTCAACCTAGTATCTTGTAATAGATACACATCAAATTTTAAATGTGACAATACACCAAAAGTCTCAAGACGTTTGGTTAAAGATTTAATACTATTAACATTTAGGCTTGCAACACGTATAGAAGAGAAATCAGGGAGGAGGTTTTATAATCTTCCCACTAGATCTCGTAACCCACTTATTAACATCTAGAATCTTCCTAGGGGATAATTGTACACCTGATGTTATAGTTTCCACAGGTTCCTGACAAATTTCAACTTCAACCAGGGGACTCCTGCTCCATTTGTTTCCCCCAAGAAGAGAGAAGTGTAAAATGATTTGATAATGGTAAAGGAGACAGAGGCACCCCTTGTACCCTAAGACCTTCTATTCCTCCTAACTCTGCAGAGGGAGAAACTTTACCTTTTTCCTTCAAATGGGGTAAATTCTCAACCATAGGTATAGAAAAATGTTCTTGGTCTAAAGTAGCAGAAGGTAAAAAAAACTCTGGTTTCCCTTAATGGGGAACCGAGTGGAGTTACAAAGGGGGTTCCTCATTCACCACCATCTAGCAGTCTGAGGTGATGAAGTAAATTCCATGTCATCATGAAAAATAGAATTAGCCTCTACTATGGGTGTGACTATTCAAGACCTTACATTTTCTCTTGTACTCCTTATACCTCCTCCCCTTCCTCTACCCCGATGTCTACCCCTATCTATATTTCCCAGTTCAGATTCCTGGGGGGGGGGGGGTTCCTAACCCGATGTAAAAAATATTCTTGTTCTGAAGAGGCATCATTATCGTGGGTAGCCCATGAACACTCAGCATACGAGTGGCCCTCATCCCCACACAAATGACAAACAGAAAGAGCCACACAATAAGCTGCTGTATGGTCTAACATTCCACACTGGAATCATTTAACTTGGTCACACAAGTGTTTAAATGCTGCAATGACCCACATCTGTAACAGCTCTTTGGCTGGCTTGCATAAAACACTATTTCTCTATCTCGAGCCAGAAAAAATGAACTCGGAAGGTGTTGTCTGATTTAATTAAACCCTTATAGTCCACCCCCGTCCAGAAACCACTCTCATCAATTATAGGTTTTGGGTGATCATAAACTGAACATCTTTTCTCTCACCAAAATATAATATTAGCCACATTGACAACCTCATTGCAAAAAAGAACAGTCACGGTTTTAATAGCTGGTTTGGTTATAGGAACCGCCAGGAAGTCTTTCCAAACCTCAGAATCTTTAGCTTCATAATATTTCCTCCAAAACTTATCCAGTGATTTCATGGTCACAAAACTAAAGTCATAAGAGTATTCTCCTGGAGGATGAATAAAAGCGTAAACCTTGGAGGGTAAAAACACTAAAGAATTCACCAAGAGGGTCTTCCCAACCCAAATTCTGTCAGGAACTACAGGGGCTTTATGCTTATAATGGAGTCTGACCAGTGTTTGCCCACTTCTGCAGGCTTCTGAAACAAGCCAGCATAAGTTTTTGGCCCAGAATCCAGTCTGACAGAAGAGTCACCATTCCTTTGAAAAGTTCCAGTACCAGTTTCTACAAAGACATCAACCGAGGTTGGCCGAACCTTACTCGACTCATCTTCTTTGTGTAGACCATCTGGAACTGAAATCTCAGGTTGTAAATCCAAATTAGTGCCAGGAACTGCAGAGTCATTACATAACAATGTCTGGTCAACCACGCCAGACTGAACCTCCAACTCTCCTACTGTAGCTGCCCCTTGAAACACGCAGTCGCAGTGGGACAGGATAATGGCCCTTCACCAATGGAAGAATCCAAGAAAGAAGAATCCACCACTGCACCCAACTCAGGCAGACCAACTACTGCTGAAAAACTAGGCAAAGGGATTTGAGGATCCGGAATCCAATGACCTGCCTCCCAGAGCCATTCTGCTTGCTGTAAAGCTGTTCCTGAAGTCCATTCTGAAACCGGATAGGTTCCTCCTGAAAAATCAATCATTGATATAGGCAGAACTTCATCTTTAGATTGCACTTCCATAGAGGAAGTAAAAGACCATTTCTTGCTCCCATCCTGTGGCGGACTTGCCATAGAATGCTTTCATTTATTTCGTTCAGCTTCCAGCTTCTGTTGACAGGTATGAAAGTCTCGCTTTGCTATATTTATTAAGTCCAACAATTGAGATTTTTTCTATCCAATTCATTCTGCAGTTGTGCTTCTGCAGACATCTCTGTTTCCATCAACAATATAGAGGCAGATGGGTCTAAAATCACCACTTGGTCACAACTTACAAGCTGACTTTCTCTTTCCAATACATGGGGTACTGCAAAATGCTCCAGAGCTCCAAGTCTATGTCCATCCTCTTCTACTACCTCCTTCAGACTGAGGTCCTCCATCTCTGCAGACAGACGGACAGTGCCACCCACCTGCAGAGTAGGGGAATTTATTGAAGAAAAGAAATCACACAAAAAAACCCAAAAGGAATCCGGAAGAATACAAAAAGAACAATAGTACAAATAACAGAAAAAAAAATCAAGGACATTATATTATATATACATATATATATATATATATATATGAAAAATAAACATAACAGCAAATCCATAGCATAGTAAACTGGAAGCCTCTCTTTTTTTCCTTTTCCCCATACAACAGAAATTAAAGAAGAAACCATGAAAGCATAACTCCCCCATGTTTAAGTAACTGGTACATCAGAATCCGTTATCCAAGGCATATTCCTCCAAACAGCCCGTAGAGTTCTAGAATGTAAGATCCTAGAATCTTCACTATATTGCAATTTCAAATCCCTAGTAATTTTACCAAAGAGTTCTTCATGAGATACACATTTCTGTTGTAATGAACATCTGCTATTCCAAATATGCCATTTGATAACCAACAAAAGTCTATGTAAAGTTTCAGTGTGCCAATAATCAACCCCTATATATTTTCCCCACATTAAAGCATCCTTAGTAATAGACTGAAACCATGGAGCATTCCAAACAGTAGCCAAGAAAGGCCAAAAAAAGGCACAATATAAACACAGGTCAAAAAAAGATGTTCTGTAGTTTCCAACTGCTGAATATAGCCCAGCCTAACACATAAACGTTCAGCCAATTGTTTATGTTTTTGATTTGCTTTAATATCAATCCTGTCATGGCAGCTCAGCTAATGAAAGTCTTGAAATTTATCAGGAATCCTAGGAGTGTTCAACAAACTCAAAATTGTCTCTCTGTAAGGGGAAGGGACATCGAGGAAAAGTTTCTAATTCAGTAAATTGAGTCTGCATAACCCAATTATATAGCCCTCTCTTTTGTTTTGTAATCAAAAGATGGCTAGTAAGTTTCCAGCATTTAATGTACATGAAGGTTTCTCTGATATAAGGTGGAACATTTAAAGACCTATGCAAAATTCCTAATTCCCCCCGAACCCATTGCCTAAACCATAGATCACAATTCAGTTCAAACACATGTACCCATGGTTTATCAAAAAAAATTAATAAAGGTCAAAAATTTGCATAAAGGAAAATAATATAAAAAAATTAAATTGGGTTCACCATCCCTAACCCACACTGGCTGACTGGTAAATATACAATATTCCTTTTTAGCGGATTCAACCTGCTACCCCATACAGCTTGAAAAAAAAAAGACTATAAATTGCTGTTATTAGTTAGCTAGGGGGAGGAAAAATATAACTAATATAAAGAAATATTGAATAAGGAAAGTTTTGATCAGGTATACTCATTTCCGTTTACTGAATTTCCACTTATTCCAATTTGCAACTAACACTTTTTCCCGATTAATGCAAGGCTCCCAATTCAGGAAACACATATCCCCCAGACCATAAATAATTCCCAAAATAGTCAAGTGAGTGGCTGAAAAATTAATACCAGAAATTACTAAACCAGGCAAAACAACAGAACCAAGCTGTGTATCTATACATTTATCTAAATGTAAACTGGTACCTGAATGTGAATTATAATTCACACAGATATCAAGGGCACTCTGAACAGAAACGTGGTCATCTACTAGAATACAGAGATCATCTGCATAAGCCAAAGCTTTAAATTGTAAAGGGACTGAAACTATAGTAATGTGTTTTAAAGGCATTGAATTATTAATGAGCTAGAGTAAGGGAGCTATACAAAAAGTATATAACAAAGGCTAAGGAGGCACCCCTGATGTACCCCCTCCTCACAGGTAACATGGGTCCCTTCCAGACCCTAATCAAAGCAGTAACTGTAGCTGTGTTATATAAGCATTTAACCCACTTGAGAAATTGCAATGGCAAACCATATTTTTGTAAAACCGCCAATAGGAAGGTATGGCTAATGGAGTCAAAGGCTTGTCTTTGATCCAGAGATAGCACTAAGTCATCCACTCTATACTGAAAAAACTATGTTCAAAGAGCTCCCGTAATAGAATTAAATGATCTGAAATATTTCTACCAGATAAAGTACGTGCCTGGGCTGGGGATAAAATATGAGATGCAGCTAATAGGAGACAGTTATTAAGAATTTTAGCTAGAAGCTTAAAATGTGTGTTAAGTAAAGAAATCGGTCTCCAATTATTTATGCACTGTTTATCACCTTTTTGTTTAAAAATGTGAATTAGAATCCCCCTGTCATATGGAGAGAAGGGGAACCAGGAGAAAGGATCGCCATAAAGGCAGCCACTAATTCTGTCCAAATATGTGGACCAATACATTTATACAATTCACAAGTCAAACCATCTTCACCAGGTGCTTTATTATTCCCTAAGGCCAGAACTGCTTTTTCTACTTCTAGTGGCAGTATATCAGTAACCAAAGGGTTTAATAATTGATCAGTGAGCATAACTATAGGAACTGAATCAAGATAAGATTCCAAAATGGCAGAGCAAATTTGTGAAGGAATAAAGGTTTGAGATGTATAATGCGAAACAATATTAAGAACCTGTCTAGTGTCAGTACATAAATTACCATGTGTATCAAACAACAGTCCATAGTTTGGTTTAAGGTCCGAGCTGTATGCCCCTCATATGGGCAAATATAGCCCTTTTTTCCCCGAGTACAATATAATTGTTGGAATTCCAGGTGTTGTTCCTGTAGTAAATTATATTGAACCATTTGTTGCTTGCTATTTTGAACCTGTACCGAAAAATCATGTTGCACAGTAGAAGCTAAAGATAAGAGTTTTTGAAGTTGCAACCTATTAAGATAAGTCCTATAATCCTCATCCTGAATTATCTTTCCATATGATTTTAGAAAAGCAGTCAAATCCCTCACGATGTCTTCCCACCAAATACTAGGGTCTGTGTACATTTCAAAGACAGATTTCCTAGCTTGAATAAAATATGTCAAATCTTGCTGGAGAGTAGTTTTAGCCAATAACAAAGCATTAACTTTCCAATATCCTGGCCCAATAGGAGGTGCAGAGGAATTTTCCAATAACAAAAATAAAATGTTATGATCAGAAAACTCCGCCAGAAGGGTTTGTGCCATTGCAATCTGTAATGGGGGGAAACAAAAAAATAATCAATTCTTGTGGCAGAAATATTCCTAAAAAAGGTAGGATCAGCTTTACCAACTGTTTCAAAGTAAGCATCCCTCAGATTTGCATTCCGTATCATAGTGGATAGGCAGGTCATGTCACAAAATACTTTGTTAGTCACAGTACGCTTACCCTTATCCCTTAAATTTAGTCCACAATTAAAGTCACCCCCTAGAACAATGTGGTGAGCAGAACACAGATAGGGCTGAATAGCCTGAAATAGCTCAATACGTACCACCTTTATTTGACCAGCATAAACATTGATAAAACGTAACAGTACATTATATAACCTGACATCCAATATTAAGGCCCGACCTGGGATGAGATCAATTAATTTAACCACATATACTTCTATATTAGGAAATAAAATGGCTAACCCTGAGCAGGTTTCTTCCCCCAGGGACCAGAAAGAAGGGCCAGAATGCCAAAAATGAATGGCCTGCTTCAGTTCAGAAATGGCATACAACCTAGTATCCTGCAAAAAAATAATACCATCGGAGAGAGATCTTAAATATGAAAACACAAGCTTGTTTCTTCCGAAGACTTTTAATACTATTGACATTAATAGAATAAATAGATAGAGGAGGCATTATAGTCATAAAGGAGAAAGTAAAAAAAACCCTGAGCATAATTCTATTCAAGGGGGCCTTTTAAAGGAGGCCCTAGTAGTTCTGATATGTTTAGTTTTCCCAGTGCGCTTCCCAGAAACAGGGGGTACCGTGTCGGGGGGGGGGTTCTTCCAATTCAGAACCTTGATCCAGGATTGAAGAAATAACAGGGGACCCTTCAGAGTCATTCCCAGAGAGTTCCCCTTCAATGGGCAGAGAGGCAAATCTATTTTTAACAGAGATGTCAGATGTTTTAAGCATTTTAGCAGCTGGCTGTATTCAGTGCTGCCTACGTCTAGAAGTCTTACCTTGAGGTGGTAAGGGTGTTTGTGAAACATCTGCAGAAGGCACAGGGAGAGGCAACCCATCCTCAGGAACAAAAAATTCTGCCATGACAGGTAAAGAAACCACCTGCTGAGTGACCATGAGAGTGGTATTTGTAGCACAATACCCTGGGGGAGGCATGTCGGACAGTTGTGCTGAACCAACAGGAGTAGAAATAGTCACAGGTTGATCAGGAGGCCTATCTCGAGGCCAAACGCTGGGCCCGGACCCATTGAGCTAGGACAATACACACCCTCTGCTCATCCCAGTCAGTTTGTTCACCCAGGATATGAGCTGCCGAGGGACAAGAATGATAGGTATGCCTCTTTTCCTCGCATAGGTACACTCCTGATCATTTCTACATATGGCAGCACTGTGACCCAATTCATTACAAGTAGTGCATTTTAGGCGGTCACACATACTGCTAAGGTGGCTTCACAACGATAACAGGCCTTGGGCTGACCTGCATAAAATAAAACCCCTCTATCTTTCCCTAGGAAGAAACTATTAGGCAAATGAATTAATCCAGAGTCAGACATGTTTAAAACAACCTGTACTTTCTACCCCCCATTCCAGATATAATCCTCATCAAATATGGACTCAAGATTACCCTGCTCTGTACACCTCTGTTTAAGCCAAAACAAAAGATCTGTAACACTCACCCCCTCATTCCTAAATAATACTGTAATCATACGGTGCACAGGTTTAGTCAGAGGTACTTCCTCAAAAGGAACCCATAAGGCAGAGGTTTTTAAAACAGATATTGAGACCAAAATTTTTGTAAACCACTACCCTGTTTAAAGCTGACATCAAAAACTGGTTCTCCTGAGACATGTATTAAGGCGTAAATTTCAGCTGCAGTGAAAAACATGGAACCCATGAGCAAATTCCTAGCAACATGTTTACGGTCTGGAAATACATCTAAACCCCCTTTATACAGTAGCCTAATGGCATTATGTCATTTAGCAGGAAAAATAGGAGCTCTAAATAAAGATGGAAAGGTTTTAACAGGCTTAGATTGTCCTTGAGAAAGTTGCTCAGCATGTTCCTCAGAAGGAACAGGCACACAAGGTCCAGTTGCACCATCTTGTAACAGAGGTAGTACCGGGTTCTGTGTAAGTTCTAAGCCCTCAGGCACCTGTAAAGGTGAAACAGTACCCATCACAGATCCCCAATCTTTAGCCTTATCAGTTACTACGGGGGAACAGTCTCGGATATTTTTTGTTATCTTGCTAGGAGATATCAAAATGGGAGAAGGACCCGAAACCCAAGCACCAGTTTTAGATTTCTCCCATCCAGCAGCCTGCAAAGCAGTATTTACAGACCACTGATTTGTTTCCATCGGGGTGTCCCGCTGCAGTAGTGGAGGAACCTCAGCATTATACTCAAGAACAGTACCTGAGGTCAAGAGGCCTGTTGAAATTCCCGTTGAGTCTTGCAATAGATTACCCTTAAAGACAAACAAAGGTGCTTGCCCTGTACCTGCAGAGAAGGAGCAAGAACTTGTAGGAGCCTCTTGGTTAGGTGATTGCTTCTCATCTAGAACAGCTGTTGTCTGCTGCCGAGGAATCCGTGGTGTAGTCACCACGTCAGCAGTCAAGGCAGCGCTTTGCATAGCCGCAGTGCAGGTTGCTCATTCACATCACGTTGATCCGTAGCCGCAATTGCAGCTTTCAGTTCGTTTTGACAGGACTGAAAATAGGCTTCTTTTCACGCAACTGTTGCTGCAAGGCAGTCAAATCACAAGCAGGCACATCTTGCAGTGCATTAGGAAGAGCAACCTCCTTTTTATCTAGAGGTAAATCACACAATCCATCCTTTTTGTCAGATGCAGACAACGCCAGTCACAGAATCCATATCCATACTAGAGGCATCAAAGAAAACTTCAGAATCCAAAACTGCAGACCGACTATCAGCAGCTTGCCCTGCAGCCATTGGGACATCCATCTCCTCCTCTAGCACAGCCTGAAATGATGAACTCACTAGCCAGCAGTCCCCCTACTGACCAAGAGTAGGGGAATTGTTTATTTACAGAAAACCAAAAACATCCATACAAAATCTCAAAGAAATTTAAGCAGACCACATTACACACACAAAAAAAATAATTAAACAATCTGAACAATCAGGTAAAGAAAAGGGAACTAACCCCATCAAATCCAATAAACATGCTTCCAATATTCATGAAACAAATGAACCATCAGGTGTTGCAATTCAAAGTCTTTCTGAGTTCTCAATGCTGATTCAATATGATGTAAAACAACTGTAGGTAAATCATCAGTATGTTGTAAAGAAAATAAGCACCGTGCCTGCCACAAATAAAATTTAACACAGGCAAAAATCATGGAGAGGTTACTTGGATGATATCTGGAAAAAAAAACAGAATAATCCCCCAGGACCAAACATTCACAAGACACATGACAAGAGGAACCCCACCCCCACTTAATAAGCAGAACAGACCAAAATTGCTGAGCATAATGGCAAATGAAATAGAAATGAGACAAAGTTTCTTCCAAACCATCACATTCCATAAGAATACAATGTCTTTCAGACACAGCCTTATGCTTGAGGTTATCCCAACCCCTAGTCTACCATGACAACTGAGCCATGTCACATCCCACATCCGATCAGGTATTCTTCTATCCGTAAGCACTTTTAAGGCTAAAGGTACCTTAGTGGGAAAACACCTAGGAAAACCCACCTGAACTAAAACATTAGAGGACATAATCTTCATATATAAACCCTTTTGGGAGAGCTGATGAACCTCATTCTGAACCAGGTGCCACTGATGTAGTTTGACGGCTACTGAAAGTAGAAATGAGGGTGCCCCATAATTTGACTTAACAATGGGTACTTCGGTCGTAAACCGCATCAGAAAGTCCTTGAGCAAAAAAAAATGTCCAGGAGTCCCAAGGATGGGACTGATACTGTGCAAATTCTTTAAATGTAGCCTTAATAAAAAAAAAAAAAGAAAAGTAAAAAACCAGTGGATTTATCATTCCAAGTCCACCCACCTAACCGGTAAATATGTAAAATCACGGTTGATCGGGTTCAATCGGCTCCCCCATAAATCATTTGAAAGAATATACTATACAAATGGGTTTCATAAGCCCTAGGCAGGGGAAATACTGTACTTAAGTATAAAAAGATAGGCAATAAGATTTGTTTAATAATCAACATACGCTTCTTTAGAAAAAGTCCAAGACTTCCATAACAGGAACTTCTCCTCACCTAGTTCAATACGTGGTTTCCAATTAAGGTCTGCTAGATCGCCCGACTCAAACAGACAACCCAATATTTTAATCGGACCCAAAGAGATAGCAATTCATCCAATATAAGGTTCAAAAGGGCCTTCCCCCCGAAAAACTCCTGCGCTCTTATCATAATTTATTGAACTCCCTGAAATAGAACCAAACTGTGCTAATATGGACAAAGCTAAGCTACCTGAAACTGAATATTGTGACATAAGAGTTGAAGCCAATGACACAAAATAGCAGAAAAAATCTTGTAGTCCGTATTTAACAGACTAATTGGCTGACAGTTTCCAATAATATGTTTGTTGCCTTTTTAAAACAAAAAAAAAGTGTAAAAGCATCTGCAAAACCCGCAGGTATGGTGTTAAGAATGAATATTTCATTAAACACCTGTGTTAAAATACTACTCATATCATCCAAAAAAAATTATATAGATCATTAACAAGGCCATCATGGCCAGGAAAAATCTCGGTTTTCAAACGGTTAATTTCTAGCCGAACTTCATCCTAGGTTATGGGCCTATCTATAATTTGAGAATCAATAGGTGATACTGTAGGTAGCTGAAAAGAAAACAACTCTTCCCAAGTACCCGTGGGTTGAAAGGACTGACCATGTTGATCCTTCAAAAATAACTGAATAATATGCAACATTTCTATATCAGTGGATTTTAAAACCCCCATCGAATCATAAAGACCAGTCATGAGTTTCTTTTCCAAAGCTTGTTTACAGGCCAGAAAAGGATCTGAAACAGGGGATGACTTCAATCCATAAGACAATTCATCATGTATGCTGCAATCCATGCCATAATGAAATTGCCTCATTTTAGTTTTAAGTACAACAATTTGTTCTTGTATCCGAATATCTGATGAATTTGGCAAGGAAAGTAATTTATAAAATTGAGATCGGTAACCTAAATAAGAAATATAATCTTCTGTTTGAGTAATGTTATGAAAGAGGGTGCAGGTGCATTGAAACTCAAGCTTGGTTTCCATCCACCATTCACCCCATGAATCATACAACCCAGCCATTGAGTGGCGCCGGTCAAATGCCTGAAATAAAGTTAACCGAAACCATTCCTGAGTCAGTAATATGGGGTTTAGCTTCCATCTGACAGAAATAGCAGGGAAGCAGGGTGGAACACTGGAGAGCGAAAAAGATACTAACAATAACATGTGATCTGAAAATTCACATGGACGCAAATGAAATAAAAATGGTAGCAGATAACGGGAAGCAAAAACAAAATCTATCCTAGTAGAAAAACTGCTACGTCTATAGATAGGCCCAGAATCCGAATAAAGCGTTCTATAGACATCAGTTAATGAAGCTTTCAAAATGATGGTCTGTAAAACATGGGAATTGCAGTAAACATTCTATTGGATCTGATTTTTAAATTTTAGATCTAAACTGCAATTAAATTCCCCCCCATATGATATGTCTAGGGGAAAAAAGGTAATGCTCAATATCCCGGAAAAGATCCATTCTGGCTGACTTTACCTGGGGAGCATAAGTGTTTATGAGGCGAAGGGAAAAACCTTGGAAAGAACAGTCTAGGAGTAAGGCACAACCTGGAACCAAATCCACCATTCTGTGAACTTGTACATTGGTGTGATAAAAAAGTATACCAACCCCATCAGCTGTATCAGAGCCATAGGACCAAATAGAAGGCCCATGAAACCATAACTTCTTTGCCTGATGTATATCAGACAAGGAAGTAAAATGTGTCTCCTGCAGGAACAAAATGTCTGCAGTTAAGGAATTACAGAAATGTAGGAGCCCAAGACGCTTCTTAGAATTCTTGATGCTGCAAGTATTTAGGGAAACTACAGTTAAAGAAGCCAGAAAGCAATGTTAAAGTTTGTCCTTTTTACGCTTTCTACCTGACTTCTTCTTAGACTCCAAGAAATCAGGGCCCCCCTCATCATCACACTACATGCCTGAAAGACCCCCAGATTTAACTAACATGTCAGACTCAGAATCTCCATCCTGGTCTTGCAACACCTGGAAGGGGTTGTACGTAGGAGGAGTAGTGGGTTTGAGGAGCTGTTTGGTATGTGATCTAGTCACACTTCTAGGATGAGGTGTGTGAAACTCTGGGTCTGGGGGAGTAGGGGAGACAGAAAGAGGACCAGGAGGTAAAGGCCCTGGAACCACGGGTGGCTGTGGGGTATAAAACTCCACAGCATTTGTGGGTTTATCAGTGGGCTGAGGTGCATCACCCTCAGAAGGTGTCGTGAGAGAAGGGCCTGGGGCAGAAGGATCTGAAGCAAGAGGGGCAGTTTCCTCAGCAGTAGGCCAAAAATGGCCTTGGGCCTCTGAAATTAGGGTTCCTTTATCAAGACCCCCTGAATTATTTTGACCTGCATATGGTCACTGATGGTAGGCATGATCCTGGGCATCACAGAGGTTACGATGAAAGATATTACGGCAAGTGCCACTGTCATGTTCCAACTCTCCACACAAAGCGCACTTGATCTTATCACAAGCACTACTTAAATGGTGAGCACTACCACACTTGTTACAAGCCTTGGTCTGGCCAGGGTAAAAACACACTCCCCTATCTTTACCCAAAAAGAAGCTGTTAGGAACATGCTGAACCGTGTGCCCTATAATATGCAATTTAATCTTGAATTTCCATCTTCCCGTCCAAACGCCCTCCCCATCAATAACAGGCTCAGGAGGCCCCAGCACAGTACATTTGGTCTCCAACCAATATAAAATATCCACCACGTTAACCCCTTCATTACGAAACATAATGTGGATGGTTTTAAACAAGGGCTTGGCGATGGGAATAGCCCAAAATGGAGACCATAAAGGAGTGGATTTTAGTGATTCATATTTCTGCCAAAACCTGTCTAGGCCAGTAAAAGACCTAAAACTAATATCAAACGTATCCTCTCCACGTGTGTTAATAAGTGCATATATGTCCGAAGCTTGAAAAGCCATGGAGTTCTTTAGCAGCCATCTGGCAATGTAAAACTGATCAGGATGTTCCTGAAGACCCCACCCTGTACCTAAGCCATACAGCATTATGCCTGGGGGCTTGGTCCAGTCTATTATTATGGAAAAGATCTGAAAAGCGAGGACCATCAGGAAAACATCCCTGACCGGGGGGGGGGGGGGCGTCTGGTAACTCAGTGAAAGATTGTTCTGCAACACCTGGAGCTGAAGAAATCAAAGTCTTACCCCCTGCAGTCAAAGCAGATTGATCTGGAGGTTGTGGATCTGCGGACTGGTCAGTCGCAATAGATCCATGTGTATCCGTTGGGGTAAAAGTAACCCAATCTGAATCTGGAAGCCATTTCCCATCCTGAAGCATCCAGCCAGAGTCCAGCAAAGCCGATTTCTTGCTCCAGTCCTTCATAGGAAAGCAGCCGGCCGATGAGCCCAACTTCCATATTCCAGTATGCTGAACCTCCGACGTAGGAATCAGCGGTTTCACCTGTACGTCACTGTCAAGCAAAACAGCCGCTGTCACAGCCATTGAGTCAGCAAGTAACGCTGCAGTTTCCATAGCCCCAGAAGAAGTATCCTGTATCGGAGCGGCGTTCGAGGAAGAACCTTCAGCCAGCAAGCCATAATTAGGTAATAAAGCTCCCGCTGCACGGATCGCACCGTGCACATCTCCAAGTGGCTCTAAAGTTGCAATATACTCAGAGGTCACATCTTGGGATTGGTCTAGCTCAGACATTTCACACAAATCCTCCGGGCTCACAGTAGTGAGGACCTCCTTCTCCATGGAGAGATCAGCACAATCTGCCATTCCAAATGCGGTACCAGCAGCTCCCCCTACCACCAACAATGCAGTAGGCGAATTTCCCCAGTGTCCTGGCCAGATTTTCCTCATTCACTAAAAATACCACCAACAGCTTAATCTGGTTCAAGGTCAGTTGGCATACATCTGTATCCTCCTCCCCCGGGTTGTGCCTGAAAATAGGCAGAAATTGTCTAGTGCACTTACCCGGTCAACAAAAACTAAATAAACAAATAAAATGCTACCATCAAAAGCATATTGTGGCAACTACAATTGTGGACCTTGGGAGGAAAAACACGCCTCATGCACCAATAAGAATACATAAGGTATTCTTAAAAGTCATGGAAGTGCATTACTTTCTTTGATAATGCATCCTCCTTCACTGATACTGTCAGAAAACATCACTTGTGCTCACAGTAGCTATTAAGCAACCAAATTATACTGAAACCATGGGACATTAAATCTTTCTTGTTTGTAAAAAAACTGTTTCAACTATACTTTTTGTTACTGAAAATGAACAGTCACCCCTGGGATGGAGATGTTACCTACATTTTGAGTACAGAAGAGCAACTGTTCTATATTTAGGGATTTCCTCACCACCAAAACTTTTTTTATGCCTCTCTCCTCCATCTAGGACAAGTTGCTAATCTTGCTTCCACTTACCTCGGCTAAGGATATATACTCTTAAAGCTTGCACTAATCTTTGGTATTGACTGAAGTTATCAGGATTGTTGGGCAGAGGTAGAGTTCTGCCTGCCCCTATATGTAGAGATCCCTGTTGTGTCCTTTACACTGCCCCCCCCCCAAATCTAACACAGCACACTTTGTATGGCAGCATCAATCTTCAACCAGAAGAACAGATAAGTAGCTACTTGCACAATTGATTTCAGTACAGATTCTTTTTATCTGAATTGATGTAAGCCCCCCGCCCCAAAATCTGGGGCTTATCTGTAGTTGGGCTATGGCCCATTAGTGTCCCACTGATGTAATCCTGTGCCTTCAGTCCCCTGAACAGCTTAATGGGACTGGAGGGTTGTGATCAGGAGCCCCCAGCAGGATTCAGGATATAACTACCTCCCTGCGCTTCGCAGCAGCCTGCCGCCAGATTCCTCTATTCCTTGGTCCCACTACATCAAGCAGAGCCAAGGTCTGATGCTGTTTGCACCTCTGGGCACTGGAGGAAGGCCTTGTCCAGTCCGGTATTAGTGGGAGCCAAGCCAGGATTTAACCAGTGATGGCTGTGCATGGGACATCTGCACATGCACAGAAGGAGCTGCAGCTCCCAAATAAGCCTTTCAGCCATACGGCAGTGATTTAAATAGTTTCTGGCTCCAGAACAGGCAGCAGAACTGGGGAACAACTGAAAAAAACGCCTCCAGGTGCATTGTTGGGGGTCTTCTGGCCATCCAACAGCCACTGTGACCGAGAGCCATAAATGGGAAATGCACATGTGTTCCCACCACCTTAGAAGGCACAAAAAGGACACCATGCCTTTTTGGGAGCCCATACAACCAAATGCGGCTGCTGCCAGGCAAATAAAGCTTTCCCTGGCCCCATTAGAGCAAGCAGGGTCAGAGCATATAGTAATTAGCCCAAGAGAGGGCTTATTAATAAAGTTAAGGGCTGTCAAAGCAGTTGGTAGCTAAAAGTAAACAAACATGATGGTCCCATCAGTTTCCCTGCCACAGGAGCTGCTGGAAAGAGGATAAAGGGCACAAAATGAGCCCGGGAAAAGACTTTACAATGAGGTGGAGAGAGAGATAGGCTGGGTATAAAAAAAAGAGAGCCTGAGCCTAGAAAGGAGAGTTCAGCAAGAATCAAAGGAGAGAGACCTGTGAGAAGGGCTGCACCAGCCTGAAGGCAGACAGGATACGCAAAAGCCCCTCTGAGCCAAAAAGAGGGTGGGAGGCAGAGTGCCAAAGATACTATTTAGCCAGCCAGGAATAAAGTGGACTACTGATCTGTTTCCCTGTATGGGAATCGAACCTGCATGTTACTTTGCAGTTTGCAGCCTAAGACACATCAACTATTTGAACTGTTTGGAACATGGAAGAAAAGTTATTTAGGCTAGGATTGAGACTGTCTTACAGACCAGCTGTGTTTCGGTGCCAGAGGAAGCTGTGTATCCAGCTGGACATCCTGGGTGATGTCAGCCTGCCCAGACACCTTGGACTGACAAAAGGCCAGGAGAAGTGAAGGCGATGAAAGACCAGAAGAGGCAAAAATGATGAACACCCTTACAGGCGAAGATAAGCAAAAAGCCAGAAGAGGTGAAGATGATGAAAGGTCTTTGAGGTGAAAATGGCTAAAGGTCTGTCACAGGTGAATGGTTCTGCAATTTGCTGCCCATCTACAGCCAGATGATCTGGTGCAAAGAAAGACTGTCTACTGATATCAGAGCGGTACCGCAATTCTGTGTCCGAGTTCAAACCCTCCCCCCTTCCCAAAGACCTCAGAAACTGTAAGTACCTCTGGGCAGTGGTCACAAAGAGTTCTGCTTCAATTTAGTCAGCTAGGTGGTATAAGGGGGTGAAGTCCTGGGCAGGACTTCGTAATCTGCAGGATATGCCCAGGCAGAAAAATCAAAAAGGTTCTACAGTGTTTGCGTGAATTCTTATTGGGTCTCCTTACAAAGTTCTGCAAGTTAATTTTAAGACTTGGTGCACTGATCCTTCATCTTCTGGTTGGCCACCAGCAACTTGGTGAGGTACCCACTGCAACAGACTGTTGCTATCAGTACGACCATTTGGGAGGAAAGGTGGTCACACATGCAGGGTGGTACTGGGACTATGTGGGGTACAACTGTTGCAAAAGTTGTTTGGTGTATGCTGCTTCTATAGTCCCCTTCACCCATCCCCTATAATAAATCTGAGGTTAGTTTGTTTTACAATACTGGCTTCATAGTTATTGCTTGGTGTGTATTATTACTATGTGGGATGAAGCAAATATTCTTGGTGGGGTGGTAACCTTGTATTTTATCCACAAGTCACCCCATACTACTACCCCAGGTGGAGGCACCACACCATTCCAATCCAGTGTAGCACACCCATTAGTGAACTGAAGCTGTCCCCCTCAGGAGGTGTGTATAGTGGAGACTTTGAGAGCCCCAGACAGCCAAGTGGTAAATTGGGGGCTGTTACATTGACATTTATTATCCTTGCCTTACCTTGGCCCAGCATCAGCTCAATCTGGCTACTGTTGCTGTCACTTTTCTTGTTGCATCACCAGTCCAGCCATTGCCATTCCAGTCCAAACCCCTGGTATCCAGCATAGCCCTGTGAGCTTGCCCTCTTATGACTGGACCCAGCCCAGCCAGGCGAACTTAGTTGACGAAACATGCATCTACCAGTTGCCACTGAGGGGTAGGTGAGGGGGAGAGGCACAGGCAAAACCTGGGGCAAATGATGTGGGGCAGGAGCCAGCTATGATTAAGGTTCAAGACGGCAATTTGTCCCTGCTTTTCTCCCTCCCACAACCTCAATGCACATTCTTGAGAATCTCCCGACACTGCCTGATCTGTGGTTAGAGGCTTTAAATGATCATCACAATGTCAAACCAATATTCTCACTGTAGACAAAGGCACTGTAGAAATGGGCAGTCACCCTCCCTTCCTGGAGCCTAACAGCACCACCTCTGCAGTGCTCCCATGGCTTTACAGATTCAGGGCTCAAATGACAGTGTAATGTCTATGATCAGATTGGTGTACAGGGTCCACCTGGAAAATCAATAGGGAGGGCCCAGGGATGACACACATCAGTACACCTCTTAACTTTTGTACACTTGCTCTTTGTTTGCATCTTACATTTACTTGCTCGATTGGTTTCTAACTAATAGAAATGACCATATCATTGTCAGTGGACTGATTTCAAACTCTATCAGTGACCATCACCCAATTTGTGGGATTTGGAATGGAGGAAGCATATCTAAACATTGCCCAAGATTTACTGAAGTAAGAAATTACTCAAAGATAGATGTATCTGGTTTCCTAAGGAGCCTGTCTGAAATTGACTGGTGTTTTCTAAAAGTTATACCTGATGTAGACTGTGCTCTGGATTATTTTGTAGCAACCTTTTATGGAAGTAGTGGATAAATACGCTCCACTAGTCAAAAGGAGAGCTAGCGGTAGGAAATCTAAATGGTTAAATAAAAAACTACTTAATCTAATGAGGAAAAGGGATGCCACCTAGAAAAAATATAAAAAAAAAACTTGCCAGCCGATTTAAGTATTTATTGTAATAAGAGGAACTTTTGTGAAAGGGAAGCAAAAATAGCTAAAGTACAATATTGCCAACAGCAACAACAAACTAATTTATCAGACCCAAAAATGTTTTGGAGTTCAATAAAGTCATTATTTACTCCCCCTAATAATAATACATACTCCCCCTAATAATGGTACAGTCCACGAATGGTTCTGTTCTTACCTCACTGGTAGGTCTCAGAGAGTTGTCACTGGAATTTATTCCTCTGACACCTTCTCCCTACCATGTGGGGTACCGCAGGGTTCCATTTTAGCTCCCATGTTGTTTGCAGTGTATATGCTGCCATTAGGAGAAATCATCAGGAGATACAGCTTGAGTTTTCACTGCTATGCGGATGATACTCAGCTGTATTTATCCTTTCTCCCGATCAGAGTGATGCACTCTGTACTTAACAACTGTCTGGATGAAATCAGAATTTGGATGAGTTCGAGTTGGTTGAAGCTTAATCCGGATAAGACCGAGGTATTGGTTGTGGGCCCAGATCATCCTGGGAGGGTTGGTCTGCACATCCATCAGGCTTATCACTTGGTGGGGTGCCGCTCTCTAGCTCTCGACAGGTGCGAAATCTGGGCATTATTTTTGACGACGGTCTGACCCTGAAATCTCAGGTGTCAGCTGTTGTCAAGACCTCTTTTTATCATCTGAGGAATATCGCCCGGGTGAAACACCTGATTCCCCAGGAGGATCTTCCGACTTTGGTTCACGCCTTTGTTACAACCCGTTTGGACTACTGTAATTCCCTATACCTAGGGCTCCCAGGGATTGATATCCGCCGCCTGCAGCTAGTGCAGAACGCTGCAGCCAGGCTTCTGACTGGGACTTTGAGAACCAGTCATATTACGCCTGTGCTTCGCGAACTGCATTGGCTGCCTGTGCGGTGGCGTATCATCTTTAAGGTTGGTTTACTAACCTTTAAAGCCCTACACGATCAGGGACCCGGTTACCTGAAAGATCTTCTGATTCCCTATCGCCCCCTCCGCCCCCTCCGATGAGGGATTGCTAGAGATTCCCAGGGTTCGTTTGAAGTTATCAGGATCTTGTGCTTTTGCTTACTCAGCTCCTACCCTGTGGAATTCTCTACCTCATTGGTTGAGAGAATGCCCGACCATCGATAGTTTTAAAACTGCTTTAAAAACTTATCTTTTTAACTTGGCTTTTTCTTTATAGTTTATTTGCTTATTGTTGATCTTTGTTTTATTATCATGTACAGCGCCTTGATTTTGAAGGTGCTTTATAAATAAACACGAATTGAATTGAATTGAATAGAATACTTTAAACATGACAAAAGATGGGAAACTGCTGGCAGACCCTATTTCTATAGTCGAAGAATTTAACTTACAATTTTCTGATTTAGATGTCTATTGTAAAGACTTGATTGGTCAAACACAGAATGATCAGGAGATTGGTATGCATAGGCTGAGTTTTTATATAAAAAATATGAAGAGCTCTGAAGTCCTAAAACTATTAATGAGTATGAAGCCTGATAAAATGCCTGGCTGTGATGAGTTATCACCTAAATTCTTGATTCTCGCCGATTCCAAAATAGCCTTCCCTATCAGCCTAATTTTTAACCTGTCCTTTTAAACTGGTCAGGTTCCCAGCTTATGGAAAAAAGTCATATTTAGTACCAATTCATAAAGCTGGATCACAGTCTGAGTTTTGAAATTATCGTCCTATTTCAATCCTGTCAGCTCTTGCAAAATTACAAGAAAAAAATTGTACACAGTCAAATCGGTGATTATATCAAGACTCACGATTTGATCTCCCCCAACCAACACAGGTTTGGGGGGTGGGCATAGTACTGAGACTGCCTTGGTTTGGTTCATGGACACTGTCCACAGAGCTATGGAAAATAGCTGCTTGACTGGGGCAGTGTTCATGGACCCAACCAAGGCATTTGATCTGGTAGATCATACCTTATTGTTGAAATGCCTCAAGAACCTGGGTGCAGGAGACTCTACATTGTATTGGTTTGGGAACTATCTCATAAAAAGGTCACAATGTGTTAAGGTGAACAGAGCTTGCTCATTCTTTTGAGGGGTCCGGTGTGGGGTCCCACAGGGCTCCATACAGGGCACTTTACTTTTTTCAGGTCTTTATTGATCCAGTGGTAAAGGTGGTGGAACACTGAGATCTAATATTATACGCTGATGATGCAGTTCTATTTACGCATAACTCATCTGTCACAGACATTGATTTAATATTAAGTTGTGAGTTTAACAGATTGCAATCCTAGTTTTTTACAAAACAAACTGGTGCTGAACAAAATTAAGACCAAGACCATGCTATCTGGCTCTGAACTTAAGCTGAAAAAACAATCAGGCAATCTCTCAGTAAGCATGTTAGGGCATGGGTTTGTTGATATTGTCAAAGTCTTTAAATATCTTGGTGTGTTTCTAGACCTTTCCCTGAAAGTTAATATACACATGGATAAAATTATAGCCAAATTATACTCTAAAATAGGGACTTTGTACCATTTTTTTAACTTTTTGACAAAAGATTCATGTCAAGTAAATGTACAAGAGTCTGCTCCCTGTCTTGTGTTATGCTTCATTAATAACGGATGCTTCCTCTGCCTCTCTTGTTTCTAGGAAGCAAACTTTACTTAATAAAATAATAAAATTTGTAATCATGGCACCGCACAGGACACACTCTTGTAGTGTTTTAAACAGTCTTGACTGGTTAACTGCCCAATATAACTATAGTCTGGCCATGTCACATTTTGTCTTTAAGATCTTGTATACAAGCACCCCTCTATCGCTGCGTGCCTTTTTGAATATTATAGCTCCCCATATAGTTCACGGTCTTCTCAAAAACTACACTTGGCCCTTACCTTAGTACGTACAACTTCTGGGAAAAGGTAATTTGCCTATAGTGCCGTTACAGGGTGGAATTCCTTACCTGACATTGTTAAATGTTCATCATCTATTAGTACCTTTTCGAACACCATATGTACTTATTTTAAAAACTTGAATGTGTGTACTTGTGTAAAATGATGTGACTGATGGATTGCTTGTTTCATGTCGCATTGTGTGTATGTTTTTTTTTTTTTTACTATTGACCTCAGGTTGCATCTGAAAATAGAATTTAATATTCCAGTGCACTAACCTGTATTATACAATGGGAAGGAAAAACGTAAGAAGCTGATTGGCTATTGACCTATTGAGACAGTGATGTTATTACACAATAACATAACTAACATTGCAGTTGCAGCACTTATTTCATTTTTTTCTTAAACAAAAATATTTTCCCACACTAACAAAAACATTCTTCAAAATTTAATTTTTTTATTCTGTATATAACAACAAGCCATTGTATAATTGCAATAAGGCACTCCATGGTGTGTGTTATTGTGTAATAACATAACTCCTGGGGTGGTGGAAGCACTTGGCTTCGCCTTGTGCTTCAACCCACTCCAGGAGTGACGTTATTACACAACAACACACACCTTGCTGTGCCTTATTGCTTAAATTACAAATAAATAAAATGAAAATGAAAACTTGCAATGACCAGAATACCCTCATTTAATTAGAAAATAGATGATAAATGCAAAGATTTGTAGAGTTTGGAAGGTGGCCAGTTTTACAACACTAGGGGCTCACCTGGAAATATCCAGGTTTCCTGGTGGGCCAGTCCAACTCTGGAGATGTGCTCCATTGATGCAATTGGGCTGAATCCAGTACAGCTTCTTGACTGACCAACAAGGCAACTGAAATGCTGCAATCCAGAGGGGAAAATAGAACATCTCGGCAATATTCGGTAGTCCTCATTAACTCAGGATGGGAACCCTTTACTGTAACACATGCAGATTGTCCTGCATTCACCACACCCTCATACTGCCTTCCCACTGAGGTCATTGTGAGTAACAGTACCATAACAGCACTCTGCAACCCACACAGTCAGGGAGACTGAACCCCTAGCAGCAATGATTCCTTAAGCACCAATATCTTATTCTGTGATTCAGAGAACTTAGTATTGTGTGGTACTTACTGAAGAACTTTTGAAATGTAGTGATGTGGAACAATTACAAAACCTCAGCCAACTAACTGCTGTGGCAAAAAGTTAAGTGATAAGAGGCCAAGACCAGCATTGTATAATAAACACTGCTGTAGTGCAAAATTAAGAGTAAAGTACACCTAAGGGAAGATATGGATGTAAAGATATTGAAGTGTTTGGGTGGTATCTATGAGCCATGAATGTGAAGCACGTGTGGTTTGTATCTGTCACCAGAACCCCGAGATTGGTACACTCAGGGTATATTTTATTTACAGTATCTCTCTTGTTTTTCAATTACTATCTACCTGGGCATGCTCTGGTACCAGTTTATTTTTACTTTTGGTGACTGAGGCTGGAATGATGTAGAAACTCATCGCTTATAGCCTTATTATCGATGAGTTCCCACAGTGTGACTTAGGACTAATACGGCTGCAAATGTCTTGAGTTCATACAGATATTAACATTCAAAACAAATTTGTAATAGTTTATTGCCATTATACAGCAGTTTTATTTACCACCCCTCAAAAATGATTAATACTTTAGGTTGCTTTATCAAGTCTTATAATGTTAAATTCAGTATTGTTCATGACTGGCAAACCTACCACAGATGATATGAAGTGGATACAGTAATGTAAAATAAAATATGGCAAGACATGGCAAATGATTATATGTATAAAGAGGTACTCTGCCTTATACAGAAGATGAAATTGTGGCTTTTTAACTATCTAATCTCACATTTATAGGAAATGAAAGCATTGCTACTAGGCAACGCTAGCAGACCTATGATACACATGTTAGTCTGCAGTACATGCGAGTGGGAAAATTGGTCACAGAACAGTTCTGTCTAACGACTGTATAACAAATACAAATTCAGGAATCCCAAACTGTTGAAGATGTAACACATTAAGGCTACCCCCAAACAAACCACAAAATGCTGCTAATATTGAGGCTAGTTCACTGCAGAAGTTGCTACGCTACAAAACCACTTTTTCCAAGACACTTCTGAAAGTCTGGTCCAACTGGACTATTCCAAATCATAAGCTGCAACCATGCTTTGATTTAAATTCTAAATCTCTCCCTAAAACAACATGCATTTCTACCTACAGAAGCTTGTCACTATTGCCACACTGCTCCCTTTCGCTACACTGCCCCCTTCCACTCTCCCAATCAAAGAGCCACAAATATGGGACCCCAACATCTGGCTCCCTGCTTGCCCACTTGTAATGCCCCCCTAGTATGCACCTACTATACCTCCAACCTACACTGCACTGCCTCCCTGACCTCCAGGGATCTCACCCCCTCACGTCCTCTGTTAGCTCCTCACTTCACCCCATCTCTCTCTGCTCCCAGCACTACTAGCCCATCTTGTAGGCACCCTCCCTATACCTGTAGGACCTGCCAAAAACTGCCTTTTTCCTCACTCCCATCGCCCTGCACCCAAGCTTCTACGGAATGCTTTTCTCTGCATCGCCCTCCTCCTCCTCCTAATGTCACGCAATGTGCATCCTAATCCAGGGCCACATATGTCTGGTGCTACAATAAAGGGCAAGCTAGGCAGCTTACAACTAGCCTCCCTCAATATCTGCAGACTCCAAAGTAAATTCACTCCACTACAGCGCTGGATCGCACAACACGCCCCTGATGTCCTAGCATTATCAGAGACTTGCCTCTCGAAAAACATCCCTGATGCCTCTGTTACCCTCAGTGGCTACACCATCTTTCTTACAGACAGACTAAGCAAATGGGGAGGTGGGTGTGCCATCTACATCAAAATCATGCTGCAAGCCCTCCCTGCCTCCCTTCCTCCACCGACCCATGGTGCCCAATTCACTGCCATTAAGATCACACTTGGCAACCATGGAAAAACACTATACATTATGGCAGTTTACATCCCCCCCACTAGCCAAAGCCAGCATTTGATTCAATACTCTCCAGCATCACCCATCTGCCTCCCAATAGTGAAATAATTATAATAGGTGACTTTAACGTGAATTGGTTATCCACCATATCAACCCCCAACAAAGACGCAGTCCTAGCCTATGACCTCACTCAAGTGGTCCTTTCGCCCACCAGCCTTGACTCCAGAACATGGACCTCGACTCTTATTGACCTCATCCTCACCAACCACCCTAATAACCTCTCCCAGGTTAAAGTGCTCCCTAACACACTAAGTGACCATTCCCCTGTCACCTGCTGGTGGTCAAATAAATTCCCAGCTAGCCTCCCTAAAGTTACAGTCCGAAGGCACCTCAAAAAAGGTGCCCTCTCCCACCTCAAAATGTACCTTATCTCCTGTGACTGGTCACCCATCCTGATGCTCACTCTGTTGATACTGCCTTCTGCTCCTTTATCACTGTCTTTAACGCTGCCTGTGACATCTTTGCCCCTTTCTCAAAGCACATTTTAAAAAAACAGGGATACCCCCTGGATCTCACAATCCCTGCTTAACCTGATGTACCATAGAGACAACCTCTGGCATACAGCCCTGGACTCACAGCTACCCCAGGATAGGCATCTCTACAGAGAAGCCAGAAACAAATGTACCTGGGCCATCCGACAAGCCAAGGCCACTTATTACAAACACGCCCTCACCATTACTTGGGGCTCAGTGAAAAAATTCTGGAACAGTATAAAAGAGCTGTACGGGGAAACCATTTCCCCAGCACCGTCGCAGATTCTGGTGGATGAAGCCCTCACCCAGGACCCCATTGCCACAGCCAATGCCCTTAATACCACCTTCTCAGATCTCAGTCACATCCTCCCACATAACTTCTTTGACCCACTTCCTAACGGCCCCATAGACATGTCTACCACCGCGGCCCCTCCACCTTTCTGGCTGAGGATCATCTCTTGCAGTGAAGCTAAATGCTACGTCACCAAAGCCTTGATGAATGTGTGCTATAGCAGTGATTCTATTGACCTAAAAATGCTCAGGCTAACCCTGGATGAAACCCTGCCACATCTTACCAAAATTCTTAACTGGTCGCTATGCCTCAGCCAGTTCCCCACACAATGGAAAAGAATCATAATTACCCCCATACTGAAAAGCGGTGACCCCACCTCCACCAGCAATTACTGACCCATCTCGATCCCCCCCCCAAAGGAGCTCGAAAAAATTGTGTTGGACCAGCTCACCGAGTACTTAACCAAATACTCGCTGCTCTGACATGAACAACATGGGTTCCAGAAGGGGCAAAGCACCACCACTGCCCTCCTGGAATTTACCTCATACATTCACGAGGCCCTGGAACAGGGGTCCATAGCAGGAGCAATCTACATCGACCTGACCAAAGCCTTCGATACCATCAGTCACGCACTCCTGCTACACGCCCTTCCCTCCTAACACTTCTCCCCTGAGGCCACCTCCTCGATCAAGGACTATGTCTCTGGACAGACCCAACAGGTTAAAATTAACGCCACCCTCTCCTCCGAAAGACCAGCCCAATCGGGTGTCCCCCAAGGGTCCATTCTCGGCCCATTGCTCTTCACCCTCTTCCTAAACTCCCTCCCTCAATCATGCCAAGGAAGCTCTTGCTCTATGCGGATGATGCAGTACTGCTCTGGAAGCAGCCCCAGTCTAACTCCCTACAAGGCCTTTTTACTGAAATCGAATCCTGGTTTAATGAGCACTGCCTAGTACTCAACTACAACAAGACAAAATCGATGCTCTTTGCCCACCGCCAAAGCCCACACAGCAGGGCTTCCCTACTCATCTCAAATTCTGAGGGTCTCCTTCTTGAACTGGTCTCTAGTTTCAAATACCTGGGTGTCACTCTGGACACCTCCCTTACCTTTTACACACACATCGAACACCTTTCCTCCGCTGTAAACACCAGAGTGGGGATCCTATACAGACATAAGCATTGCCTACCCCCAGGCCCTACATCTTGCTGTAACTTCCTCTGTCCTATCTTTGATCAACTATGGTATTTTGTTTTATGGTTCTGCCGACCAAACGGCCCTATGCAGCATTAACACAGCTCTCAATAAAGCCTGCAGACTGGTCACTGGGAGTGACAGAGACACCCACACGTGTGAGCTTTACAAACATGCTGATTGGCTCACTTTCAAAGGTAGGCTTAAGTACCACACCACCCTCCAAGCAAAAAAATACTCATGAAGCTAGCACCCATAGGCCTCCACCCCCTTATCCAGACCATCCCACCCAGAAGAGCCCCTAGACACACCACTGGCACCTCTCTCCTAGTTCCCCACTGTAGGACCACCCTACAACAAAGGTCTTTCTGATACAGTGCTCCCCTATGGCTAAATAGCCTACCTGCTACCATCTCCCTAGCCGTGGCCAATCTAAAACTGGCCTCAAGGACCTCCTCCTTGTATCAGCCACCTGTGACTGCAAATGTTTTGCCTCCACCATCTCCAAACCACAAAAGCAAGCTCATTGCTAGCAGTCCATATAGTGACAGCGAATGTAGAAAATCTGTAACGACTGGGTTAAAATGCCCAACCTTACCCCATACTGCATTCTCAGGTCCCACAATCACAATGTATTTAAAATATGACTTAGGGTTCGACTAGGACCCTCCGAATCTGTAATCTACCTTTGGCCACAGCTAAGACCAAAAATCAACCTCAGGATCCTTGACACAATGTATATACTGTACCTATGTATAATACCAATAAATGTTATGTTTTGTTCTTTATGTACTGACATGGGGCCTTTGCAAAGGAGTCTATGACTCAAAGGATTGTAATTCTGATTCTCTCTTCAAAATCTTATAGGAACAGAAGCAAAGACTAGTTTGCAGCCTTTTTTTGCAATTTAAGGAATGCAGTTCATCCTTTCTAATTCCATGATAAATTCTGAAGCCACATCAAGCAGAGAACTTTGTGTTTCTAATCTATGTACAAAACCAATCTATACCTTTCAAAATCTAAATAAAAACTCTCAGTAAGTCACTAATAATGCTGAGGATGAAAGCAGTTTATTAACTGACAAGACATACAATCTTCCACTTTTACTAGGCAAATATCTACCTAAAAATGTATTTGTCTGAGACAAGCCACTGGTAAAGGTAGAGTTAATGTATCTAGTACCTTCATACTGTACCTCTAAACTGTCCCAGATTACTAGGTGCATCCCTTCAATACTCAGAACTGTACCATCCCACATGGAAAGGGTGTTGTCCCACATAGCAAAGGTACACCGTCTTTTGTAGTAAACTCAAGCTTTGAAGCAGAAATTCATAAATCTCTCATGCAAAATCAAAATTAAACTTTGTGTGCTCATAAAAGAATTAGTCTCCACAGGATTTGGAGCTTGCATCTGCACGTCTCCGATGATGTGTCCCACATTTTGAGGGCTAGTGCCTAAAATATTCCGACATTTTGAGTGTGCATGTTTCCCATATTTCACTGACACAATATCGGGAGGTACAGTACTATTCCTTCATAAGATCCGAGGCACCTCTCCGTGTAAAAGCAGCCCACACATAAAGAAATAAGTAAGATGTATACATTTTTACAAAAAAGCATGTTCAAGCATTATTGTTTTGAACTTGTTCTAATAGCATTCTAGCACAGAAACTGAATACGTTGTATGTAGTTAAAATAAAGTGGACCTTTGTTTGCTTATCTATTTTTATTTTAGAATTTTTGGCAGGAAAGGCTCACCAAGATGGAACTCATTTCCAGGTGTGCCCTAGGAGCACAGGGAGGTTATGTGACTTGTTCAGGGTTACACAGTGGGTGGGTGGGGAGGGTGTTGTGGGACTCAAACCCAAGTCTGCTTGGTCTCTAGGATCACAGCTTGGTGCTCTACTCTCCAGGCTATACTGCTTATTGTAACATTATGTGGATATGCACAAACATGACAACAAAATGTATTTTTGCAAATGATATGGTAGAGCTATAAATGAGAAAAACATAAAAATTAAACAAAATAAAGATGTTTATGAAGTTAAAATGTTTCTACTGGTCTGGTTTGTCAGGGGAGGGGGAAGATGAGAGCACAGTGTATTATGCAGCAAGATACTTACTTCTCTGTTTATCCGAATCTAAACGTTTCCAAGCAGGAAGGGTTTTAAAAACCAGAGACAGGAACAAAATTAATATAGTTCTTTTGAAGTATTTTAGCAGTCAATAGCAGTCAGAGCTGGACCAAAAAGATGGGACATGGCAGGGGGACACGGATGTCAAGGGATGACTTCTGCCTTATCATGACAATGAGGTGAGTTTAATTAGAAGTGTTAATGAGACATTTAGGAGCACAGATGAATCAGAATGGACCAAATAGATGGGACATGACTGAATGCCAAAACGATTTACACATACCCACAAGGCAAATGCTCAACAAAAAAATCATATGAAGTTATTCAATGGGCTGGAAATGGCATAGCTTAAGAAACACTGCATGGGCACACATGATTAACAGAAAACCTATTAAAATATAATCTCATGAAAGTAAAATGAATGATATTAGAATGAATGCATGTTAATGCAAAAAGGTAAACAAACAAAACAAAACTAATTAAACTAAATTTCATTCAATTAAAATAGCACATTGGAAAGATATTAAAAAAATAATTTGCAATGTTATCTCAAATTTAAATAACAAGACAGCCAACACAGAAGTTCATTGTATGAGTGCTAACAGTAAGTTTTCTTAAGAAACATAAAATGACACATTCCCATAATGCAAAACATTGCGGGAAGTATATGCAAATCACCTTGATGTTCTTAAAATGTCCAAATACACCATTATGGCAATGGATCATTCATCACATTTGCAGAGTATGCATTAACTTTGGTCAGCAGATTATTCTTGTCTAAAGTTGTCTTCCCACTTTTTCAACTATTTTATAATCCCATATTTTAAATGAAACTCAGTAAACATTTCAGATATTTATAATAATATCTGCAATCATTTAAACTGGATAGCCCAACTGATGGTGCAATATCTTGTTTTCTATGAGGGTCCTGCTTCTACTCAATTGTACAGCTGGGAAATAATGAAGGACAGAGAGGACAAGCAATCTGTTCAAGGTCACACAGCAAGTTCAGTTATATCAAGATCAGACATGGGATCTACTATTTGGCAGTACTATGCTCTAACCTCAAGGGCACAGGTGAAGGTCTATTGTACTTATGAATCACTCACAAATGATCAGGTGTCATTTAAAAACCTAAGATGATACCCTTGTGAGAATATTATGTTAAAGACAGGCTCCAGCGACCAAGAAGAAACATCACAGTTGGTCTGGACTGAATTCAGTTTCACAAAGTGCCCACCCAAGTCTGAATTTTCAAGCCATTCCATATTATAAAATGGGTAAAAGAAACTGAAACCTGTGATCACATGAGAGTGACCTATCCCAGCACAACAGCACATTTGAGAAATACTTAACTGTCTGCATTACTCAGTTTTCAAAGAAAAATACGAAGACCTATTTTATAACTGCAATAAGACATTCCAAGTTGTGTGTAATTCTGGGATAATGGCATTTATCAGGTGCATAAGGCACTCAGCACAGCATTGTGCATCACTTCCTGAGGCATGCCATTATTCCACATTAACATAAGACAACACTGTTGATAGCCATGCTTCTGGGTTGCAAACGCAGGGACTAAATAATGGGTTGTAGTGGAAGAACATATTTATCTCCACTAGTGAGTGGTTTAAGACCCAAACGTAACTCATGAGTGGCAAAGCCACATGTTAGTTATGAAGGTCTTACCACTCATGCATGGAGATAAATGTGTTATTCCACTGTAACCCATTATGTATTTGCTATATACCACAACTGTTGGTAATGTCGTTATTAGTGTTTTACTTTTTTGTTTTAAAACTGCCTTGCTTTCCATTGTAAATTTTCTGTCTGGCTCATTGTTCTCTGTGTTATATTTCCAGATTCCAAGTGGAAATAACATGTTCTAAATGAAATAAATCATGCCTCTATTAAAATAAATTGTGCTGTAAGTGAAAATAAGTATTTATCCCAAAGAAAAACTAATTATTTACCCACTTTATTCACCCCTAGGGTGGTATATATGCTGCTGCCACTTCAGGCAAGCCAGACCCTTACTTGACAAACCACACAAAGAGGCAGTACAGCACCAACAAACAAAAGGCATTGAGGTGTCCCCGTCATGCCTTATTGTTTAATTCTACTACTATGACCATTCACATGAAAACAGAATCTTCACTTCCTACAGCTGATCTGTTCCTAATTATTTCTTAGATGGGTGTTTAATCCCCTGATTGTTACATCACAATGATCTTCACAGCAACAGACTGTGATGTTGTAAACTGTGGACCATGACCTTCGCTAGCGATTACACATTAGGGGCAGATCAACTCCAAGGGATAGACAGACTGTTGCAATGCATACAACCTCAGTAATAATGGACAGCCGAGCTTGAAATTCAGTTTTGGGGGAATGTGGTATAACTGAATTCTGTTGCAGCCAACTGTGATTATTTTGTACTATTTCTAGCAGCCAGAGACCCTTTTTATACTGCTTTGTTCATTCTCAACCATTTAAGATGGGCTTTTGTGGAATTGTGTTTCAATAACTGTGGCATTTATTAAGGTTACCACTGCTTACAAAATGCATGCTGTGAACATTTGGATTATTTCCACACAAAAAAAAATACTTTCCTCTCTGAGTTCTATTTTTATCTGAAAACTTGAATTATCCAGTGCAGCACTAATACCATTTTCTATTAGGATTTCAATTTCATCAGCTACAGAAGCTCTGCTGCCATGTTACATAGGGTGCAGATTTGTTAAATAAATACTGACAGAAATAATGTTCATCTCCAAGACAGCACACTGGAGAATTATGTTTATTTGTTCACAGATATAATGTTGATAGCCAAGTTTCAAATTTAACTTTGGATAGAAAGCAAATTATTACTAGCAATAAAGTTTCTGCCACCCATCTTTAATGGATAAATGCAAATTAATTTGTGTCTCAGGAAAAGTTCTGCAAATACTTTTTTATGAAAGGCATTTAAATTGTGTGAATACTGGGATGCAAATACCTTTCTCCAAAGTGTTCCTGCCCTTTTGAGGGTTTTTAGAGGATATGAAACTATTTTTAATTGGCAAGTTTTTGTAATGGTCATATTTTCAAAAATAATTATCACCCCATACAGCTCCACATCTATCGGTACTCAAAACATTTGTTACAGCTACCACAGTTTCTACAGTTTTGCGTTTATGTGCAACATTCTTTACAGTTGCTTTCATTGAACCAGTTATTTGGAGTTTTGACTTGGTCACTGTTTGTATACAAAACTCTAAATGATCTTCTGATAGGTTACAAAATCATGGTCGGCATTCTATATGCGAACTGTGACAGTGAAAGCTCCAAACTGCTGGTTCCATAAAAGAACTGTACAGCATGCTGTTGACGAAATAATATCATTTTTCATGTCAGTATTTACTCAGGTAGTTACTCATGGATAATTTTGAGGTATAAATGTCATTTCTATAAACAGGAACATTCAATACAGCTGCCAGTTTTATATATTTCTTGTCCCATTTTAACTTTCTTGAGATAGTACATCCACACTACTATGTTTTTACGTTTACTCCTCTCTTACAATGGAAGCATATACTGTAAGTCTCAAAAAAGATATAACCTAAACTTTATGCCACCATACCAAGAGGCACCTCCAGCTGTATAATACTAACTACTGAAGGCATAGTTTTGGGCCACTGTAGAAGAAATATATCCTGGTTATATTCTATAAAGAATTTGAATGACTGACCTGGTGACCCAGAAGCAAGGGTACCGCTTAATTACTTGCATACTGTAGTGACAAGTAAATTCTCAGATGGTGGTGAGTGGCAGAAATTTCTGATGGTTCAAATTGCCACAGATCTGTCTCTACCTTTCTAGTCACTGTGTCAATGTGATAGTCTAATTCCAACAAGCTCAATGATATTCAGTGTTGTAATACTCTCTTTACTGGGACTTTCAGCAGGGCAGTATTTGTCATATCCACATTAAGGCCTTGATGCTGAAGCCCTCAGCAGCTGCAAAACCAAATCCTATCAGATACCTTCATTTTACCTAGTTACCAGACAATCAGGATAACAAGGAACAAAAGCTAGAGAGCATGGGGCAACACAAGGACAATAGATCAGCCATGTATGGTCCCAGACTTGGGTTCCATCATCCTATGGCTAACACCAGCATTTTGGTGTCCCTGGTGTACCCAGAACATATTAATATGTATTTGTTTCTTTTCTTGGGATGCAAAATAGATTCTTGCTAAAATATTTTAATGCTCTGCAGACAGTATCAGTATCTTTCAACCTGCAAATAAAGGACACATCTGCAAATGAGCTGCTTAATCAGTGCAACAAAGTTGGGCCAAAATGTGACTCTACCTTTCATTCACCGTAAAAGATTCCAGGCAACTTCCAGTTTTATTCGGTGGTAAAATTTTCTAGTTCCACCAAAATCTGAGTATTTTGAAACTGTTTTAATTTAGTTTTCTCTCAAGAAAATGAGACGGCCACCACCTTTAGTTTAGAAACAGCATTGTTGACCTAGCTAGGGCTATGATTGAGAAAACAAAAAAGTAGATTGAACAAGTATGCTAATATTTCTATTAACTATAGCTGAAACTGGCTTTTTGGAAAAACTTGTTTTCATTTTACTGCTGCACTCATTCATTCCCATAGACGCAATATGGCGTTGGAACCATCCATTGCTGGAATGGACCCAAAATGGCCACCGGGGGCAAATGAGTTATGGTTTCCTTTTGTGGGTTAAATTATGTTTTAATGGAATTTTGGGGCAGCCAAATTCTGAACATCTTGGTAATGTACAGTAAGTCCATCCTCAAGGAGATTTGTCGTACCATGAGCTTGACGTATGCTTCTACCTAACCACCCTGAGGCTACCCCTAGCTGCTGACAGTGATACCCCACCTCCTGAAGCTTTACTCAAAGCCCAGAGAGCTAATCTTTGGATGGTATGGGGAATGCATACTCTTAACACTGGCAGTAGCAGTGACGCCATTTCAATGTTATGTCTGATGTGTCCTGCATTCCAAAAATGTGTGACATTTCCCTATGCTCTGAGGGAGGTGGCTCAATGGTCCAGCTACAGGCAAAAGATATTATTTCGTAGTGTTACCCAGACCCTAAAAGACAACTAAATAGAACAGAAAGTACTATAAAAAACTGCACACTCTGTATTTAAATACTTACATCAATATAGTTAGCATTAATGTAATCCGAATTGGAATCCCCAAGTAAGGGATGAAGCTTGACTCGATGCCGATCATCTGAAAATTACAATCAACAGAAGGAATATTTTAGTTATGAAACTTTAATCTGGCTCAACAGTATGTATGGGTACAAAAAAACAAAACACAATTAAGCTTCTGTATTGAACATTGAAAGCATAAAATTACCTATAGTACATAGCACATCCATTCTAATGTGGTTCTCCCCTATGCTTGTCATTTTCACTAACGATAAAACAACAGCTGCCTCTAGTAGAACCCAAGCTGGAGTATAACTGACAATCTCAATAACCTTTCAACATGGTGTAACACCTGGGAGCAAAGGCTTTAGGTAGGATTTTGAAAGGGATCCATCCAGGATATGTCTGCCCCTGTTGTGAACAGCAAACTTGCATCTGCATCTGTCTGGACTAGAGATGCAATTAAGTTTTAATTTGCTGGCGAAGTGAACGCGAAGTGGTCCACTTCGAAGTTGCATATCACTACATGAAATTTCCATTAAAAAGTTGAAATTCGCCTCACTTCAAGTTCACTTTGAGTTACAGTTTGATAAGGTGAAGTTGGTAAGAAACAGGCCACTGATCACATGCCTGACTGTCTCTGCAGGTCCGCAGGTCACATGATTCAGGGAGGCAGTTAAATAGGCAGGAAGTCAGTATTTTACTTTCAACAAAGTCTTCTTCAGCTCCCGCAGCAGTGGAATGGCTTGACTAACGGATACAGTCTCACCACTCACTGTCTGTGTGGCATGTTCAAATGGCCTCAAAATTAATATTACTGAGTCCACGAGTCTCCATTGTTCAGTTGTCATAGAGGCCCTGAACTGTCACGGGCAGTGTGCATAACTAGGTACTTGGGATGGCTTTGTACTGCTCATACAACCACTCTGCCATGTAAAGGTTCACATTCCATCGCTTGACAACTTCAAACTTGAGGCGGTGCTGAAGGAGGCTGTTTTGAATCTGCAGCTGCCTAAGTTGGTCACAGGCCTTTCCAAATGTGCAAAGTGGGCACAGATGCAGCATGCAACAGTCAGCATTTGTTTTATTTCAGGATACTGCAGAAACTCCTGCACCAAAAGATTTAAACAGTGGGCCATGCAGGGAACCCTCACAAAGCCACCACTGCTGATACATTTAATGTTTGATCCATTATCACTAGCTATGAAGCCAGCTGTTAGGGACAGGGGGTGCAGACACTCATCAATTTCTGTCAATAGCAAGTCTAGCATGTTTTCGCCTGTATGTGACCAAGCTACACTACGCATTGCAAGCGTGGCATGCTGTCTAATGCCGTGATGTTTGCTACCACCACAGTCTAACTTATTATACTGCTTTCCCATCCCACCATCACAGACAACCCCAGGTAGCTGCACCCAATGTGCAGTAATAGGAACTACCTGCCGTTTGGCCACTTGTCCACATATCCAGCTTAAGTGAATGTAAGGTGATGCAGAATGTTGAAGGGCATGTCTTACAGACTCTGTCACCATCCGATATAACTCAGAGACAGCACAGGTGGAAAAGTATGTCCTGGATGGGATCTTCCATTTAGGATAGGTGCATGCTGCAATGCCCCGGAATCCCGCATTCTCTACAGAGGAGAATGCCAAAAGGTCAATTGCCAACATTTCCACTACTGCAGCATTGCGTTCACGAGCAACTGCATGATTTGGTGGGTATTTACTGTTCTGAGCAAAAAGGCTGTGCAACATGGGCTGCATTGTTTGGTGTTTTGCACATGGCATGCCAAATGGCTCTTCTCTGTGAAGTGACATGGATGGGGTACCTTTGACATGTGATCGTGGGTGCACAGGTGACAAGCCAATAAATGTGGTTATTTTACCTGTTTTAAGCACAGGAGTTGATGTACAAGAATTACTACATGGACCACTGCTACTCTGACCACTACTTGAACATTCAAAATCCTCCTCCTCCTCATGCCTGTAGCAATCATCCAGTGTTATTTCACCACGTTTACCAACATGGCTACTTACACTAAAGCAAGGGGATACCATGCTCACTAATGTGGCTGATGGCGAATGCCCATCTACAGCATTAGCTCCCCTCTGGTGCTGAGTCCACAGTGCCAAGTGCCTGCTCTTGAGATGAGTATGTTGGCCCCCAGTGCCCAGATGGCTACCCTTTTTACCATGCTTCACATATGCTTGGCAAAGCTGACAGATTGCCACTGTTTCATCACTACCATCTTGTATGAAAAAATCCCAAACTAGGGAATTTGATGCTCTACTCTTCATATGTCACTTCTGGGGTTGCATATGGAACGGCAGCTTTGGTGGCAATGAAATCAGGTGTACTGCATGAATTCTGGTGTTGTGCACACTTGTACTTTGACTGAACATCACAATCGATGACTATTACTTCAGGGTCAGAAACAGACACAGCTACATCAGAACTTTGAGGAGCGGGGGACTGACAAACAGACTTGTTACAAACAGCCACCTTCACTTTCTTTTTGTCCAGTTCCCAAACTGGGTCACTAGCAGCATCATCATCCACAAATTCACTTCTGATGCTGTCATCCTGTGGAGACATTACAACCACAGCCTCAATACTATCATCCACAATTTTTTCATCAACATCTGAATGTTTGGATGGCCTAACCTCAAGATCAGTGGAAACATGAGACTGTGAGTCATTAGCATGATCAGAATCACGTTCAACTACTGTGGGGAGTGGGACATCAACTACACTCAAGTCTGCAGATTCAACAACATTTTTCCCACATGATAAGTTTGCCCGGGTTGATCTTGTAGCGATACTCATGCTGTTATCAACCATGCCATCACAAACTTTACTACCAGCATGGACAACAGCATCTCCAACCAGTACTGAAGTGACTGATTTCGCTGTGAAAAACAAAGTCGGAGAAAACCCTTTACTTGCAACAACCGCTATCTTTCCCTTCTGCTGCATACAACCACAGCCACGACCACTACTCTTAACACTGCTAGACTTGCTACTAGCCCCTGATGAACCTGCCTCATCATCACAACTACTTCTACTGTTAATACTCTTATAGGCAGCTGCGACACAGCCAGAAACAGCTTTGCATGAGCGTCTCTTCACGGGCATTTTTTAAGTATACACAAACAATTAACAGCAACTTATTTTTTCGGCTGTTTTGGGGATGGAAGCAAAATGCAAGAGATGCAGCTGCACAAGCACAAGTAACACAAGACCTGAACCAGTCTTCAAAATCCAAAGTCACAAAGCATTATTTCGTTTTGGGGGGACGCTTTAGCTACACAAACAGAAGCAGGGAAAAAATTCCAGACAGGCTGAGAAATTCATAATACTGCTATTGCAGAGCTGCAATAAAATGCATATCAATTTACACAATACAAACATATTAAAGGTCAGCCACAGAAACTTTAATCGTTCAGTAAACTACAATACAGACAGTCTTTTAAAACAACTGAAAAAATGCCAGGCAAACGGAAAAAAACCTATAAAAAATTAAGTCAAGTTGAACTGTGTGTACCTGAACACACAAATAATAAAAAAACTAGCCAACAAAAGTTGGAAAAACTGCTTTTCTCACTAATCTCCTTCTACACCACAGATCTGCCCTCCCCCGAAGCACACTTCTACAGTGTCTGTCACTACAGAAACTGAATGTGCTAAATTAACATTAAATATTCACACAAAATCAATAAATACTCAATGATATAAACACATACGGGTTTCCTACAATTGATGTACTAAGTTTTGACACAAAATTTTGTGGCAAAAAATGCGTTTTTAAAGGTTTCTTGATGGTTTGAATCTCAGAGTTCTAAAGGCAAACTGTCGCCTGCTTTCCACTACACACACACTACGCTAAATTGAGGCTGTGCAAAACAATATAGAGCCCATGTGACCTTAAATCCCATGAATCACTGCAAAATTCACCTTAAAGAACAAAACAACAAGGTGAAGTAATACGAAGTCCATAGAGAATAATAGGAACTTCACGTTACTTCAGGATGCAAAGTTTTTCGCTTCACTATGCGGAAAATTTCACGAAATTCAGGTTCTATGTGAAATACTACACATAGCGAATTTTAGCCACTTCGCCCACCTCTAGTCCAGACCAGTTATCTTTTAGATGTGCTGACATTTCCATGCAGTTGGCCGCACCTGCACCAAAAATCCACCACAAGCGAAATTTGCATGTAGTTTTGGAGGAAAACTGCTACAAATTTGAATTCTGGGTGTAACTGTAAACAAAATTTTGAGCACAGATGCATCCATGGAAGTTCAAATACAATTTTAAATGCAAAGTTCACACAGAAACGTGGCAGCATCTGTTTCTTTCTTTTTTTTTTATCTCTCCCACTGATTTTTAAGATGCTTTATTAATCATTTGAACTTTCAGCAACAGCATCAAATACTTAGCTCCTTGAGTGGATGGCTCTTAAACTATTCCAGCATTTGAGCAGGGTGAATACACTCTCAGATCCCACACTCACCTGTATATGTTCTTTGGGCCAAAGTTAACTCTTGATGTACTGTTTTGAAAAATATAAAGCAGTGACATTATAACTGGAACATGACCAGCTAAACTGACTGGGCCCACTCATACACAACATAGAGAATACTGGATGGGCAACTATGCACAACCAGTGTGTTCTGCCACAGAGAGTTTCTGATTCCCTCTGACCTCAAGAGTGAAGCTCAAGGGGTCCATCAGAACCCTGAGGTGACAGAACACACTGGTTATGCATAAAGTTGTTCATCCTATATTTTTATAGTGTATGGTATTATGTGAAATGTGTACAATGTGTTTTTTTTCTCTTTCACATTGAAACTGAATTGTGAAGTCTCTAGAGGTTCTAGAATTATGTTCTACCACAGAAGAGTACAATCACATTCCATGACCTTTGAACTGTGGTACAACAGCATTTTGAAAAGAATGGATTTCTATATAGAACAATAGTCTACTATACACTATACAAGGGCTGTTGGAGTTTAAAAAGTCTTGTCTATTCTCATGACTTCCAGCCACTTTTTACAATTAAAAACCCATAAGGTCCTCCATTTGATTAAATATGTCACATTTGTGACCACAGTTAACTGTGCATTTCTGGGCACTGCTTAACTTTGACCCTCGATCCCTTTCCCTCCTATAAATGACATCTTCTGTTGGCCAAGCTGCTTACTCCTTCCAGTTCCCTATGCTCTGGTCTTCCCTTCCCACTGTGCAACTATATGTCGGCACGCCCCCGTCTCATATCTTCTTCCCCTAAATACTGTTTACTTTCAATTACTCCATTTCCTCCCAAAAATCATTACACACTGTTGTATCAATTTACTCGGTTATCTCCATCCTCCAGGCATACATTTACACTGCATTTTCCCTCATTTACAAAACAGTAAACAACCACACCCCTGCTTACTTATCAGAAAGATTAATTGTCCCCCCCCAGAAATACAGTTTTAGAGATGTGTCCCATCGTGGCCTCTTTTTACCCAAATTTCACACACATTATGGCAAAGAATGATTTTTATAAGGAGCCCCTTTTCTTGAAATAATGTGTCCCCCAAGCTTAGGAAGTCACCTCCTCTGGGCATTTTTAAACATGCCTTAAAAAAGTTGCTACAGCAGGAGAAAATCTGTTTGTAACTGATTTTAGTAATTGTTTGCGTATGCTGTCTCAACTGTTTAAATTTTTGTTGTGGTGTAGTTATGATTTGGGACATTCTGTAAATGAGACTTGTTTCTCATGGAGCTCATCCTGTATTTTATTAAACTTTTAAATAAATAAAAATAAATAAAACACTTATCCGCTCTGCCACATCCCTACTCTCTCTCAAATCTCTCCATCCTGACCACTCTGTTCACTCCTGTAACTACCTTTGACTGCATTACTGACCTGGCATCCTAACCCAACACCCCCTCCACCTTTTGACACCAGCTTCACCTTGGTTTTCCCACATGGTTGTTGTTGAATCTGTTTTCAATGCACTGTTGGTCAGAGCTAACGTATGTTTTTTTTGCTACAGTATGTTTCCCTTCCCCTCTGTACGACAACTGTAACTTACTATATTATACATTACATTATATTTTATTCTGCATTTTCTTTATTACATGCTGTTGTAAATTTTTGTTCTACCTGCCACTCCCCCTTTCCCCACGATGCATCTGGAAATGAGCTGTTACCACCTCAGTATGTCATTCCTGGTAAAACCTTTAAACTAAATAAACAACTTTATTTTCATTGTGCTTTTCATATAGCTTTTTTCAACCCCAAGCCATCACCTGATCCTAACTTTCAGTCCTCCTGCTGGTAATCTGTCAGCCACTCCCACAGCTGTTGTGGCCAGCAGGGATAACACAGAGTGAGTCCTGAGAGTAACAGCGACCGTCATCGAGCTGTGTCTGTATACATAAAGTTTTCCCTCGTTTTTATTTATTTAGTTTTTGTTGACTGGGAAGGAGGACTAGACAATTCTTTGCCTATGTTCAGCCTCATCCTGGGAGTGGGGGGCAGATGGATGCCAACTGAAACCAAACCAGATTTTAAGCTGATGGTGGTATTTTTAGTGAATGGGGGACATTTCTCCATTTATACCTCTCCCACCTCCCTATTGCATGAGCAAAAGCCAATGATGGCTTGTCACCAGAATCAGTACCAGTACCAGAACCAAAACCAGAACCTGTACCAGAATTAGTACCAGCACTAGTGCTATGGTTCATATGAGACAATGTGAGCACTTTATTTTTGTAGTTATACAACAGACCTGGAACGGACTGGCATAGTTCAAGCGTTTTTTATTATTATATCACTATATATCACTAAACTAGATAAAAACATATGTTTACAATCTCATATTAGAAAGATTCATTAGAAATGTTATGACAAAATTATTCTTTTATTTACTCAGCAAAGCAGTAAACAAATAATTATTTCTTATGGACAGCAGCCTTTTCTGGTCCCTAGCACAGACTTTTAATCTGGGGTACAAGAACAACCTATCCTAAGTAAGATACGTACATTCACATTATACATTTGCATAGTAAAACAATGTTCATTATATAAAGAGATAGTCCAATCATACAGCAGCTGTTCTAAACTAATCTGTGTCACAATGCTTGTACACATATTGTAAGCAGTTTTCCACAAAAGAGCAGTGCTACTGGCCTGCAGCCTGTGACTACTGAATATTTTACACAAGAAGACCGTCAATGCTAGAAGCAAAGAGCTTATTCAATTTCTTACCACACTGTGGTCTTATCAGCAACCTGGAGCCAATGCCCGCTAAGATCAATACCTGGCAGCCATCTTCCAAGAGCTTGCTCGGACTCTCCTCCCTACCATCCCAGGTCTTCAGGTTTGTATGCTTTTTCAGGACAGCTTTCACATAATTGTTGGGTTTAAAAAGTCTGGGACTTTTCTTGCTTGAGGAAACAGCTACCACATAGTTGTTGGCCTAGAAAGTTTGGTGCTTTCTGAATTCTTTCTTGTGGGAGCCTTCTTAAGGGGAGCAGCCATTACCTAGCCATTTGACTAGAAAATTGTGAGACTTTCTGAGTTACAAAAATGGTATAAAAATATCAGACAAAGCATCATAAGAAATGGCATTAAGCTGTAGAATAAAACTGTTGCTCTGTGGTTTCCTTTTCCAGTTTGTGGCTAGGTAAGCTGTCTTTTGTCTCTCTTTAGACAAGCTCTGCATTTTGCATTATAACTTTTTAACTCTTTATAGCTTATAGAACTGAGTTTTGGCTCCAGGCCAAGATCTCTTTCCCTGTAGCGGTGTCTTGCTGAGGAATGCTCAGGCCAAGATCCCTGGGGGAAACTTCCCTGGTAACAGGCCCTTGTAGGTAGCACCTTTAGGGAGAGCAAGCTCCCTGGTCCTTCCTGCAGATGTCACTGTGGTGTCACATCTTGCCACCAGCCCTCCCTGACAAAGATGTATCAGTGGCTTAGTAGGTTGCACACTCGCCTTTGAAGCTGAAGGATCAGAAGGCTGTGGGTTCTATCCCCACTCCAGGCACTTGGGTTAAAATCCTAATACTGACACTGTAGTGCAGTATGACGAGGGTGCTGCACTCCTGAGGTGCCGTCTTTCAGATGAGACATTAAACCAAGGTCCCATCTGTCTGTTCTGGTAGTAGTTCAGTTGGATGTTAAAGATCCCATGGCACTTCTTGAAAAGAGTAGGGGAATTTGTTAACTTAACCAATAAATTGGTAGAGTTGGGCTGTGTTTTTGCTTTTTCTGAGATCTTGTCAGTTCCAAGAGCAACATTTCAACAAAACTGTACTCTAAAAGAAATAAACAACTGACTTAGAAAATGGTGTCTTAAACAAAATATTAAATGTATAACACACTGGGAAGAGTTTATTGGAAATAATGAAGTGTACAGTATTGATGGGTTACATTTAAACAAAAAAGGGTCACAAATTCTTAGTTCCCTGTTCAATAATTACATAAATACTGTTTTAAACTAATTTGTGGGGGAAGGGGGATTCAGTTATCCATATCTCATCCATCAGTTATAAGGTACTCGAGTAACCTTAATAATAAGAACTACAGATCCCATACTGTTCTAACAACAAAATAAAAAAAAAAGAAGAAAAAGAAAAAAAATGCAGAAAAAGATTATCCAGCACTGGTTTATATAACCATAATATCTCCAAAAACCATGTAAACAATAAAAAACACAACTGTCAAGATAGTATAAAAAACATAAAACTGTCATTACTGAATGCACGTAGCCTAACAAATAAAATGGATGAATTAAGTTATATTCTTATAAGTAAAAAAAATCGACATTTGCTGTATCACTGAAACATGGTTTTTAGACAAGGACTGGAATACAGACATTACAGGTTTTTCAAAGTTGTTAAAGAACAGAAAATATAACAGAGGTGGCGGTTTAGCACTATATGTATCTAATGAACATACATGTCATGAGATAACTCTCGAAGAAACTACAGTAGAAATATTAAGGGCAAGGATCATGCTCAGCCAAGAAACTTTAACAACTGGCTTATGTTACAGGTCCCCAAGTTTGAAGTCCGAAGAGAATCTAACCTTTTTAAACCAGTTAGAAAATATATATGTAGATAGCAATTTAATGTTATTGGGTGACTTCAATTTCCCAAATATTAATTGGGAAACAATACCAATATCCCCCTTGAGAAAAAGTTCCTAGAAACAACATTTAAATTAGGCCTAGATCAACTGGTATATCACCCTACAAGGAACAATAATATTCTGGATCTCATTTTTACTAACAATCCCCACCTATGTTCCTCACCAATTATACTACTACCTTTGGGACACAGTGATCACAATATAATCTCATATGACATTGTACAAATTGTTAGAAGAAATAAAGGAATAAGTAAATTTTAAAATTACTATAAAGATGATTATACTAGTATAAAACAGTATTTATCTGCTTGGAATTGGAAAAATGAATTAATAGACCTGACTACTGAAAATATATATGGGAAAAAATTAAAGGAAAAATAGACTATTGCTTAGATACATGGGTTCCTGACAGAGTTCAATACAATGTAAGTACTAAACATAGAATACCTCCTTGGTGGTCCAAAGATATAAAATGATTAATAAATAAAAAAGATAGAGCCAATAAGAAATTTTGCAAGACCAAAAAAGATTCTGACTGGGTCAAGTTTAAGTCCATTGCAAAACTAACTAAACATAAAATAAGAATGGCAAAACAAAAACTGGAAATCAATTTAGCTACAAATATTAAAGATAATTAAAAAAGGGTTTATAATTACATCAGTTCTCTTAAACAAAATTCTACCGGGATTGGCCCATTAATATCGAATGATACAATCATCAATAATGAACAGGAAATGGCATCTGAAATTAATCAATACATTATAAGTATTTTTAGTCCTAAAGAACCCATTAATCTTAATTTGGAACCGTCAGTTAATTTCATTTATTTTTCCGAACAAGATACTCTTAAGGCAATTAATTTAATAAAAAAGTAATTAATCTCCAGGACCGCATGGCATAAGTCCAAAATTCCTAAAAGAACTTTCAGATGAACTTACTGGTCCACTCACTTACTTATTTAATATATTTGTGAATTGTGGTACTGCATTACAATCTTGGTGGGTAGCTAATATAACACCAATTTATAAGGGTGGCAATAAACAGTTGACATCAAACTACAGGCCTATCAGCCTAACATCACTTATTAGCAAAATCATTGAATGTTTGATTCAAAATAAAATCTCTAATCATATTATTAACACTGGCTATATAGATATGTCACAACATGGTTTCATACCAGGTAGGTCATGCTTAACTAATTTAGTTTTTTTGAACCAGTCAGTGATGTCCTGGATAACGGCATCCCAGTGGATATCATTTTTCTAGACTTCGAAAAGGCATTCGACACTGTGTCCCATGAAATTTTGATTGAACAACTTCTTAAAATAAATGTGGATAATAATATAATCAAATGGATTGAATCATGGCTATCCAAAAGACAACAAAGGGTAGTTATTCGTGGGCACGAGTCTGAGTGGAGCCCAGTTACTAGTGGAGTTCCACAGGGATCTGTGTTAGGCCCTCTCTTATTTAACATTCTGATCTCCAGCAAACCTCCAAGGAAGTCTGGATCAAAAAGTACACTGACGACTGCAAAATTGGATGTCTAGTAAATGATATTACATCTGCCAATACCCTACAAGAAAATCTAAATAAATTAGCTACCTGGGCTGTTGAAAATAAAATGAAATTTAATGTTAAGAAATGCAAATTAATGCACATGGGTAATAACAACCAGGGATTTAACTATTCAATACAAAATATGAATTTAGTGGAAACAACAGAAGAAAAAGATCTGGGTGTAACAATATCCAATAACTTAAAATTGAATTCTCATACTAATATAACTGTCAAAAAATGCCATATGATTCTTGGCAATATCTTGAGACACATTAAAAGTAGGAAGTCATCTGTTATTCTACTCTTATATTCCTGTCTTGTATGCTCACATTTAGACTATTGTTCTTATTTTTGTGCTCCGACCTCCACAGGCTATCTAGGTAAGGTAGAAAGGGTCCAACGTAGAGCCACTAAAAGAACAGACAATGTATCACATATGGAATATGGGTCCAGACTTAGAACATTACAATTATACTCTTTGGAATATAGAATGCTGAGAGGTGACCTAATTTATGCTTTTAATGCCTATCAAAATGAATATTTGCTAAACACAATTGGATTAGAAAAAAATCCAAAATTTAATCAAACAAGATCACATAATTTTAAATTTAAAGCATCATTATGTAAAACAAATAAATGCTCCATATTTTTTACTCAGAGAATCCCTCCGATTTGGAATTCACTTCCTGAAGATATTGTTAACAGCAATAATCTTCAGCAGTTTAAAAAAAGACTTGATACATATATGGGTGATAGAAAATGTTCTTTCCACCATTGAAAAATGGAGGCGAGTTCACTCATGGGCATCTGCCCCCTGAACTTGTAAACATCTATGAAATCTATGAAATTTTTTCTTTGAACACATAATTATATATAAACCAAATGATATTACAACACAAAAAAATCCAGAAAATAAGCAAAAGCAGAAATGATGTCATACATAAAACAAGAAAAGATCGAAAGTGGCTTATTCCCCAGCTAAAATCATAAAAGGGGAAAAAAAGAAACAAAATAATTATTAACATCATACTTCCAGCAAAAACAATGTAGAACCTCTTCCACAACTGTAGAAAAAAAAATTATAAGGAGACATATGATGTCTAACAATTCAAAACAAAAACATTAAATAGTACTGCAATATATAATCTTAAATAAAAACCACTCTAACCCCCCTTCCCCTTATGGGAGAAGATGACGGCTAATTGATATACGATAAAGAAAAAGGAAAACGCATTAAATGCACACAGAGAACTATAATTCACAAGTAAAAAAACACAGAAATAATGTAAACAAATAATATCTAGTCTGCTGCCAACTACGATACATACCATCTAAAAAGAAATCATAATCTAAAAGCACCCACACCACACCTTATATGTAGTAGGGGTGGGGAGAAACTTAAGACATAACGATTATTACAGTCGTGACATCCTGGAGTGGATGTAATATAGGTTTTAAAAAAAAATCCCTTAAATGTCATCTAAATACGAATCTCTCCATCATACTCTAGGAACAGGGAGGTTCATAATCATACCATAAACCCAAATATCTAAAGAATAGCTGTCATAATCCAATGTCAAACCAAAGGAAGTGATTCTGGACAATATTACGTCATATTAAAGTCCCAATCCAGATATGAGGCTCAATACCCTTGCTCTTTACGTATGAGAATAGTGGAAAAACAGCCATAACTATAAAAAGGCATCATAAAATTACTCAGTTTCAAAGAAAATTGAACTACCTGCCACTAGTCATAATATCATGATATAAAAAGCCAAAAATCTGATGGTGGACATTGACCCCTTTGTTAAAGAACAATAACAGTTACCTGGGGACCCGGATTTCTTCCATTCACCATGTAGCCATAACTAAATTCCATCCTCCATAAAGGACCTGTGTTCAAGTAACCAGACATATATAAATTGCTTCTTTAAATAAAATCAATGTTCTGCCACAACTGATCCCAAGAAAAGGGTACTAAATAATGTCTGCTCAGTCATTTTCAAATTCTTTAAGTCGGTCAACAACGTATAAAAGAAATCCAATACCAGAATTGACTGCTGTTGTAAAACCAGTTGGCATCAGCTAATCCACAACAAATACAAAAAATGCACATGGATAGCCCTAAGGATGCTTATACTACCCAGCATCGTCATACTGGTACCAATACCATAATATAATATTTCCAGTCATGGAGGAACCTCGATCCTCCCTCTCCAATGATTTTTCATAACATCTCAATACTGAACAGCATATGGACAATGGAAATATAAATGATCCATTGTCTCAGTGTTTAATATACAACTTCCCCTCGGACAGTATCTCTCCTGTAGGGCTTTGTGCTTCTGGTTACCCTTTACATTCATATGCCCATCAGTACCAAGCCATGCAGTGTCCCACACGTGCACCGAAATCCTATATATATATATTTCACAATACATGATTGATCAGCTACCGAAAATCCCGCAAACGGGTAATCAGCAAAATATTGTAATAAAACCTTATCAAGTGCTTTCCTAGGAGAATATAAAGCTGTCTCATAACCAATCCTCCAGAGTTTAATTTTATCAAAAACTCCTTCCCGCCGTCTATCTAATCTGGGCAGCGTTTATTTTTGTGTAGGAATTTGTCTTCCTTCCATTCATTAAGCACCCCTTTCAATAACGGAGACCCCCATTTTCCCCAAAGCTGCGTGCTGCCTTTAATCAATGGTACTATATTATTACACTGTAATACTGTATAAAAACTGCTAAGGTTTTAAAAAATGATTACAGCTCCTCTGTGTGCCTCATTCTCCTGCAATCCCCAGCCCCCCAGACTAAGCTCTCTGCTTTTGGTGCCCAAATTCCTTTTGTCTTGTAAGTTCTACCCCCTGCCAGCTCTGTCTACCCCTATCCATCCTCTACTTAAACAACTTTTTTTTTTCTCTTTCCCTCAGCTGCCTGCCCTTGAACAGGACTGTTTCAGCTCCCCTCGGTCAGATGGCAGCTAAGTAGCCGCAGACCAAAACCAGGACCCCAGACTCAACACCACCGCAAGGTACAGCGGCAGAGTAACCAATCGGATCCTGGGCACTTCTAGCTAACCTGCTCTGATTGGCCAAGACTTTCTCCCTTCTTTTGCTGCCTGGCACTGTGTGAAATTTAGAGTTTTTATTAGACTTTCAAGCAAATCAACTGTACTACTGCGTAAAAACTGCTAAGGTTTGAAAAAGTGATTACAGCTCCTCTGTGTGCCTCTTTCTCCTGCAATCTCCCCCCCCCCAGGACTAAGCTCTCTGTTTCTGATACCCAAATTCCTTTTGTCTTGTAAATTCTACCCCCCGCCAGCTCTGTCTACCCCATCCATCCTCTACTTAAACAACTTTTTTTTTCTCTTTCCCTCAGCTGCCTGCCCTTGAACAGGGCTGCTTCAGCTCCCCTTGGTCGGAATGCACCTAAGCAGCCACCAACCAAAACCAGGACCCCGGACTCAACACTGCTGCAAGGTATGGTGGCAGAGCAACCAATCGGATCCCGGGTGCTTCTAGCTAACCCGTTCTGATTGGCCAAGACTTTCTCCCTTCTTTTGCCGCCTGGCGCTGTGTGAAATTTAGAGTTTTTATTAGACTTTCAACCAATCAGCTGTACTGCTGTGTAAAAACTGCTAAGGTTTTCCAGCCCTCTCACCCACCCCCTTCCCTACCACTCTTTGAATACATTTTCTACCCACCCACTCGCGAATTTGCTATCCCATTGGCTACCCAAGACCTTTCTTCAACTGGCTTCCCAAATCCCATCCAGGAATGAATCATATCCCCGGCTCAATATCCCATAGCGCTACCCTTCTCATCCATTGAGTTATCACTGCAGCTAGGGTGCTGCTCCACTATAAAGCCAGAGCCATGTCCCAACTGCCTGGCTACCTACCCCTACTTATTTCTATACTCATCTGCCTCCCCCTCCTCCTCCCAAGCATGCCACCAACCTCTCCCAAACTCCCCTCCCCTTCCCTATCCTGCCAGACCTCTTAAGGTTCCCACACACCTCCAACTCAGTGACCATCTCTCCTCACACCCTCAGTCTCATGCCTCATCCCTTTTCTCTTCAACCCCTCAGCTTCATGGATAATTTTTCAACTAATCACCCCCTGCCCAGCCCCAAATAACCGTCCACGTCTGCTACCTAGGTGGCGATTGCTCACTTCTTGGTGCATATAGCTGTTTACATACTACCTAACATTCGCTTTTCTGCTCCTTGCAGTAGGTGACATACACCCGAACCCCGTCCCCATATCTATTCCATCCCTTTTAAACTTGACAAGTCCCCCTTCTAACTTGTCCTCCACCTCAATTCTATCTGGAGGCCCTCTACCCCATGGACTGTGTCTCCTGCACCTAAATATAAGAAGCTTTGCCCATAAACTTGATTCTCTCCAGGTACGCGTTGCCCACTATGCCCCTAATATCCTCACCCTTTCTGAAACGTGGCTCAATAAAAACATCTCGGACCCCTCAGTTGCAAGTCCAGGCTACGCTATGGCCCACCAGGACAGAGCCACCAGAGGTGGTGGAGTAGCCATCTACGTAAACTCGGACTTACAATATTCTGTTGTCCTAGCTAAGGCCGTACCAAAAGTCTATGAACTTATACTATTACAGCTGGCTCTCCCCTTCTTGCTCCCTATCTATGTTGCAGGAATATACTGCCGGCCAGGCACACCTGCCTCAGCTGTTACCGATCTCCTCACGCAAATCTCCTCCCAAACCCCTACAAACAGGGGAATTATATATTATGGGAGATTTTAACCACAATTGGCTGGCTCCAGCCCTCAACAGAGCCCAGACTGAAATTTTTGCACTAAATCTCTCACAAATCATTACCAAGCCCACCCGCCTTAACCCCAAATCTGGAAACCACTCACTTCTAGACTGGGCCCTGACCACCAACCCTCATCGGGTCATCAATGCAGGTCTGCTGCCTGACTCCCCGAGTGACCACCATTATTATGTACACAGTCTGCAAAATTCACCACCCCAAATCCCCCCAAAGTTTCTAGTCTAACACTTCTACAAATCCCTCAACCTCACCCCCTTGTTAGAAGACCTTGCCCAGGCAAACTGGGCTCCCTACCCTTCTATCAGCTCCACTGATGATGCCTTCCTTCACTTCATAAATATCTTCCTCAATGTCTGGGACACACATACCCCACTGCGTCATACAAGGGTACGTGGAAACCACCTGCCTTAGATAACCCAAGAACTAATAACATGCCAAAATGCCCGGGACAAAGCATGGAGAACTCATAAATCTTCATGTCTCCCACAAGATCTCTATACATACCGTATGCTTCAAAACAAGTGTACCAGAATTACTCTTCTAGCTAAAGCAGAGTATTTCAACAATTCCCACCAGTCAAACTTAAATCACCCCTCAAAATTTTGGAAGGTCATTCACTCCCTCTTCACTCCACCAGCTGCTAATCCCACACCACTCCTATATGTTAGCAACTCCCTTCTCGCAGACCCCAGAGCAGTAGCTACTGAGTTCAACACATACTTCTCCATGTGTGCTGCTACTCTCCCCTCTTCCCTGCCCACCCAGGCACCACACACTCCCACCACTGGTAAAAAAATGTTCACGGCATTCCAGTGTGGGTTTAGAAAGCAACACTCTACTGCCTCCGCCCTGACAAGGCTCACAGACACCATCCTATCCAGAATGGACAGAGGGCAGATTACCTCAGCCATCTTCATCGACCTTGCGAAAGCTTTCAACACTGTCTCACATCCCCTTCTGCTCTCGTGTCTATCTGAAGCAGGGCTCTCTGTGGCTGCTATTAACTGGTTCAGCACTACCTCACTTACAGAACACAACCTGTTAGAATTTCTGACGCCATATCCACCCCCCTTCCCATAACTACCGGTGTCCCCCAAGGGTCGGTTCTCGGTCCCATTCTGTTCTCCATTTTCCTAAATGATCTGCCACTCATCTGCTCTACTTCATTGATCTAAATGTATGCAGATGACACCATACTTTTCTTGTCAGGCACCTCCCCGGAAGCGGTAGTGTCTAACCTTCAAGCTGATTTTGACAAAATTCAACATTGGTTCAGTTCTACCAACTCTCCCTCAATGCAAAAAAAACAGTCACCATGACCTTCAGCACAAGACAACATCTGTCCAGGCTCCCCTCCATACCCTGTTTCTGTACCCTGGACAAACAAAAACTAGAGGATGTCATCTCTTTCAAATACTTTGGGGTTTGGCTCGACTGGCATCTATCTTTCTCTGACAACATTGACACTAGCTCAAAAAAACTGCGACCCAAGCTCAGTGCCCTGTACAGGAACCGTAGTAGCCTCCCCCAAACAGTGTGCCATGAACTAGTCCAGAAAATGATACTACCCTCTTTCGACTACTGTGACATTGTCTACAGTGCCGCTCCAAAGTCCACCATGACAAAACTAGACACCCTTTTCAATGCTTTCTGCCGCTTTGCTCTTAATGCCCCTCCCCTCACACCACTGTGACCTCTACTGGTCCCTGCAGCGAATGTGGTCATCTAAGATCTTCATTATTCCTACATTATCCTGAACCTCCACACCCTGTGGGGTGAGTAAATTTGTAATCATTCTCTTATTCCTTCTAGTCTGACTGGCCAAAAAGGGGCTAATTTGTTCTGCCTTCCCCAGAGTTCCAAAAGTTTGTTCCTTTTGTAAGGAGCGTAACCTATCATATTGATAACTAGCCATTTCCCTTTTTACTTGCCTAATTTATTCTACCAAATCCCCATCTCCCATACTTTGTTGTGATATGAGAACCCTCAATTTATGTCTAAGTGTTTGGTAAATATCATATCGAGAGTGAGCAAGGGACTTACCCAGAGCCTGAAAAAAAACTATCAAGCAATGTTTATGTTCCTCCCACCAGTGGCTTATGTCTTCAAATAAAAAAAAATTGTTGTTATTTTATCCTGTAGAATAGTAGTGAGATCTACTATAATGTCCTCCTGTAATAACATAGAAGTATTTAATCTCCAAAATCCTCCCCCTGTAACCCTGACTGGGGGGATAGCTATCTGAATACCAATCAGAGAATAGTCAGAGGTTTCAACAGGGATATTTATAACATTTTCTATTGGCAGTGTCTGCTTAGTAGAGATAATATCTATTTCAGAGGAAAGGATCCCCTTAAAAAAAGTAGGCTTTGCCCTATGTTTCCCACTAATATGAGTATCTAATAAACCTGCCTGGCTAACCACGGATCTGAGAAATGTTTTATCACAATACTGTTTGACCTGGTCATTTTCTTCCTGCAAATTAATATTAAAATCTCTACCAAGGAAAATTTGCCGACTAGTATGGAGAAAGGACTGATTTTTCCTCAGTAAATCCATCCTAAGGGCTTTGGTTTGTGGCCCATATACAGTTAATAAGCGGAATTGCATAGTATGCAATTCAACATCCAGCATGAAAGCTCGTCCAGGGTCAATTTCCACCATCCTATACAATTTAACACTTGGGGTTGAAAAACAGAAACCCACTCCACAACATGGTTCTTCTCCAATGGACCAACATGAGGGCCCCCAAATACAATCCTGAGATGCTTGGTTAACTTCCCCTAACATATGGAGACGTGTGTCTTGTACAAAGACTACATCCTACTTCAACTGTTGTAACACACCAAAGGTTGCAATTCATTTAAATGGCAATTTCATGCTATTAACATTTAAACTCACCAAAGAGAAGGAAGTAGGCTCAGGGAGGGGGAATTATAAGTTTGCCGCTGGACCTAGTGACACTTTTCCAAACATCAAAGGTTCTAGGCTTCCGTGGTGGCACATCTCTTCCACTTGTTGGGATATTTGGTTCACTCTGACTACTCAGTTCATCATGGGGTGCTCCTGCTCAACCTGTTCTCCCCAGGAAGTAAAAGGAGCAAATCTATTTTTTAAAGGCAACGGAGAAAAGGTTACAACTGAAGAAACCATGGCCGGTCTTACACAAGGGGAAGGAACAGAACACCCCTGCATCCTCATCTGCCTCTGACCTTTTAGTCATAGTCGAGTCAGAAGGGCAACTCTGAGTCCTATCCGAAACACTTTAATCAGGAGATGAGATCTCTACGGGGGTATGTACCTCCTGTTGAGGGGAACCTAGTGGGGTAGCAGAGTTTCTTTAGTCTCAAACTGCTTTATCAGATGGGGTACTGCCAGCACCTCAGGACCATTTGGCAAGGGAGGTAAATGTCTATCAGCAGGTGTGGACCATGCTCTATCAGGAGGTGCCTGGGATCTCTCTCCCATGTTTCCCCCTCTGCCTCTACCTCTACGTCTACCATTGGGTGTGAACTCATCTTTAGGGTGAAAGGCCTGACCAAACGTCCATCTGGCCTGGGACAGAAAATACTCCTGGTCAGACGCCTCATCAGGGCTATGTGCCACCCATGGGCAGTTTGTATAAGAATGGTCTTCATCCCCACAGAGATTACATTTTGGGAGAGCCATACACGGAACAGCTGTGTGCTCCAAAATCCCACACTGAAAACATTTCACTTGATCACAATCAGTATTTAAGTGTGACAAAGAACCACATTTATAAGAACTTTTAGGTTGGCCAGCATAAAAAATGATGCCTCTATTTCAGCCAAAAAAAAAGAGCTTGGTAGATGTTGTGTTCCTGCATCGGTTTTATTTTAGCTGGACTCTAACAGTCCACCCCCCAGTCCAAAATCCGTTGTCATCCATGATAGGTTTTGGATGGTCAAATAAGGTACAACGTTTTCTAGCCAGAATGTAATGTTGTTAATATTAACACCCTCGTTCCTGAAAAGAATTGTAACAGTCTTAATCGTGGCTTCATTATGGGAGTAGCAAAAAAATCCTTCCAAACGTCTGAATCTTTAATGTTATAGTAATTCTCCAAAATCTGTCTAATGAAGCCATTGTGCAAAAACTAACGTCATAATTATGGTCTCCTGGAGAGTGTATGAACACACAAACCACCGCTGGTGTAAAGCCCATGGCATCGATTAGCAAAGCTTTCCCCACCCAGAGTCTATCTGGAACTACCAGTGCTCTTCCTTTATACCAGAGACGTACAAGAAATCTCCATTTGACTGCCTCAGCAGGTTTCCTAAAATGACCTGCATAGGACCTTGGTCCTTGTATGCCAGATTGTGGATATTCCCCCCCTCTCATCGTCCCCACTTACCAGTAGGGTAGGCCCAGACCCCTGTAGTGCTCCAGAACCAGTGTTACTGTCCCTTCTCAGTAAATTGGCATATTCTTCTGTGCAACTGTCTCGTTTCTCATTACCCAAAACAGCTTCAATCTATCCAAAATCCTGTCGATCAGAATCCTCCGATGCTGCATCTGGCACAGCTCAGTTTCCAGCTGCCTCTCCTTCATCCAGCGCAGCTGTAGTAATCCGAATAGGGGACTTGGAAAAAACATTCATGCTGCCGGTCAATGGTGACAAGCTCAAATTTCCTCTCTCTGGCTGCTGAGCCAGTAGGCATTCTGGAGAGGGAGGGGGAGGGGGATAGACAAGTCTGGAATCCAAGTATCATGATGTCGAATCCAACCTGCTCTCTGAAGTGCATCTCCAGGAGTCCATTCCATAGTGGAGCCTTCAATAGCTCCGTTAGTCGCCTCCTCAACTTGAGACTCAGACAGTTCCTCACCCTCAGCGGGAAGACCTTCAGGTTGTTCTGGTGCCAAGTCCACTGGAAGCCTTTTACTTCCCATTTGGACAAATATAAAATCCAATGCCCAGAATATCATGGCTTCCGAAAAGGGCATAGTACCACCACGGCACTGTTGGAATTTACCAATTTCCTCCATGACACCCTTGACCAAGGAACATGTGGGGGGGGGGGTATTCATTGATCTGACAAAGGCCTTTGATACTGTTAACCACACACTCCTACTCAGGCAACTGACCGCTCTCGGGCTCTCCAATGATGCACTGCTCTGGTTTGCTAGCTACCTTGGGGAGAGGGTCCAACATGTCAGAATTGCTGGTGTCACCGCTGATGAAAAACCACTCCTCTCAGGTGTCCCTCAGGGGTCAATATTGGGGCCATTACTCTTTTCTCTCTTTCTTAACAGTCTCCCTAGTGTCTGCCAACAGAGAATATCACTTTATGTGGATGATGCAGTACTGTTTACTAGTAACCGAGATACTAGTCAGCTTCAGAGTCAATTGCAATGTGAATTCAGGCACGTTGAAGAATGGTTTAACTCACACAAACTTGTACTGAACTATAGTAAAACCAAGGTCATGACTTTCTGCAACCCACGGAGCAAGTAAAAACCTCTGTCCCTCACCATCAAGAACCATGTGGGGGCTTCACTTGAACATATTCTTGAGTTTAAATACCATGGCATCATCTTGTACAGTTCACTTTCTTACTCGCAGCACATTAGTAATGTAGCTAAAGCCGCCAATATATGGACAGGCCAGCTCTACAAGCACAAGCACTGCATGATCACTGATGCCCTTAGGCTGGCCATCTATAGCTCCATCATCGACTATGGCCTAGCCATCTATGGCTCTGCCTCCCCTATTGCCCTCCAGAGGATATCTGTGACACTCAACAAGGCCTGTAGGCTCCTAACAGGTGCCACCCACATAACGCACACCTGTGACCTGTATGCCCAGGCCGGATGGCTACCACTCCTTAGTAGAATACAATACCAGACCTGTCTGCTCACCAAAAAAGTTCTCCTCAGGCTCATGCCATCAGGTGTGGCAAAACTCCTTACTGCCTACAGCAGCACCCAGCTTACATGGGGTGCTCAACAACAGACCTTCCAGGTCCCCAGATGCCAGACCACTATGGGTCAGAAGTCGTTCATGCACAGGGCTCCTCAGTGGTTCAATACCCTCAACAAAGAAACACTTGCAGCTGTGACACTAGGTCCCTTTAAAATGCAACTACGACTATCCCTCACCTCTACTACACAATGTTACTGCCTCTCCTAAGGAACGGTCATCTCCTTTTACCCTAGTCGTAGGTTATCTGTAACCGGCTGTACTGTCTCACTCTGTTTGCACCAGCCTCTCCCCCCTCACCCATTACTCCCCCTCCTCACCCACCACTCCCCTCTCAACTGGCACTTTCTTTCATGGGGCCCTCCAGCCACCCACCCCCACTTTTGCCACCCACCTCTACCCTCTGACAACGGTCCTTTAGCCTGCCAAATTCCTCCTTACTCCCTCCTATCCCATATACAGTTCACCCTGAAATCTGTTTGAAGCTGGCTTACGTTGTCTCTCTCCACTATTGAATGTATAAATAATGTTTAGTCATCTATGTGTTTTAAGAATGTAACTACTGTTTACCTTTGTATGTATGTTACCCTACATCCTTTGACGTGGAACCTTTGTAAATGAGCAGTTCCTGCTCAAAGGTATTTGTAATCCTAGAGTTTAATCAAATAAAAAAAAAATTGTAAAGGGCTAACCATCAATCTTTTCCTTTTTTTTTTCTCATCCTCTAACTTCTGTCTATGTGACTGAAAGTCCCATTCAGCCACTGTAATCAGTTCCAAAAGTTGTGTTTTCTTCATGTCTAATTCTTGCTGCAGTTTATCTTCTTCTTTCAAAAAAAAACATCAGTAAGCTGTAAATCTCCAGAGGCAGTCATATCATCCAAAGCTATATCTTGTGCAGATTCCTCCGGTGTAATCTCCTTCTCCACTGTAAAATCTTGCAACAGCTCCAGATCTCCAACAACACGACCTCCTCCTACAGCGTTCAGCTCAGGACTGGGGACCTCCAGTCTTCCTGCCACGCTTCAGTGCCCCCTGCAGAAAGAGAAGGGAAATTTCCTCGGTGTCCTGGCCAAATTTCCCCCATTCACTAAAAATACCACTAACAGCTTAAAATCTGGTTCAATGTCAGTTGGCATCCATCTGTACCCCCACCCAGGACAAGGCTGAAAATAGGCAAAAATTGTCTAGTCCTCCTTCCTGGTCAACAAAAACTATAAAAATAATAAATAAATAAGATGCACTGCCAGGTGACAGCTGTCTCAGTTATGATGACCTGCATATGCACGGCTCCGCAATTGTGCTCCCCAGCCCATGTTGCTAGCACAGCAGTGCGAAGCCCTGCTACTGGGCCATCAAGCAGCCCACAACTTTCGACTGATAAATACTTCATAAAAAAAAAAAGAGTCCCTTGTGGAGTCATATTCCATAAGGTTCTTGGATAAGGCACAGCAATACAGGTAACATGTTGTATTTATTCACATATTAGCACATTAAATCAGACAAGTAAAACTGCAATACAAAAACTTGCCTCACCTTGCAAACCAAGCTGAGTGTCAAACCAGACCTCAATGGTAAAAGGCCAAGGTCTTAACCACTAGGCCATTTTACCTAATAAAAAAGCACAATAGGAGTAAAATTCAGGAAGGCACTCTTAAATTCCCCCCCCTTTGTCTTTATAGGTGTCTTGGACTTGTGTCTTTCAAATCTAAAGACATAAAAATTTGGGGAAGGAATAAGGGCCATGTGGCATCTCAGGTTCATCCTTCTGTGAGCTCAGCAGGTCTACCCAGAGATTTTGTGTTCAGCCATGAATGTATCCAGGCTGGTCTTAAATTTCAGCACTGACCCAGCCTCGTCCCACACCATCTGGGAAGTTGTACACTATTTGAGAAAAGTAATGTTTTCACAGGTCCTCCCTGCATGCTCCGTGTTTCAGCTTCTGAGTGTTTGCCCTTGTGCACTTAACCTGAATTACTTTGAACTAACACTTTTTTTTCCCGACTTTGATCATGCCAGTCATGATTTTATGGGCTGCTATCATATCACCCTCAGGCTTCTCCTTTCAAGTGTGAACATGCCTAGCTCATTTAGTCGATCCACACGGCTCAATCCCTCTAAACCTCTCATTTTCTCAATTGCCCTACTCTGAACTTTTTTAACTTCCCTATGTATCACTGTCACAGTGAAAGACCGCAACTGGACATATTGCTCTAGATGAGGCCTGACTAAGGCATTATACAACGGCAGCATAACCCACTAAATCTTAGCTATTATTATCTTCTTGATGTACCTAACATTATTGAACCTCATCTACCATACTTCAGTCCATGCACCCAGCTTTTTCAAATCCTAACAGAGCTCAGCTCTGCTCTTGATGGCACCTACCTCACTTCCTGTCTTGATGTCATCTACAACATTTGACAACAGGCTACTTGTAACCACCTCAAGATCACTAGTAAACATATTGACTAGGGTATGCCTAAGGACAGAGCCCTGTGGCACCCCACTAGTCACTGTTCTCCATCGAAAATAGATTTTATTTATTAATATCCTTTGCCTTCCTCAAGAATGAAAACATAAAAACATAGAAACGTAGAAACTGTTGGCAGATTAGGACCACTAGGCCTATCCAATCTGCCGTAGGCCCCATACATTGTATGTGGCCACTGACCCTATGTGATCAATGGCTTTTCATCACTCCCTCCCCTCTCAGGCTTCCCTTCTGCCTGTCCCAGGTATGCTTAAACTCCTCCACTGTGCTTGCCCCCACTACCTCCTGTGGCAGACTATTCCAAGTGTCGATTACCCTTTCTGTCTAGAAAACACTTCCTCACATTACCTCTTTATCTACCCTCTTCCAATTTCATATTGTGCCCCCTTGTTCTAGTACTTCTTCTACACTGGAAAAGGTCCCCCACCTGCACCTTGTTTATGCCTTTGAGGTACTTGAAAGTTTCAATCATGTCCCCCCGCTGTCTCCTCTCCTCCAGTGAATACATATTGTGGTCCCTTAGTCTCTCCTCATATGTTTTGTGGTGCAAGCCATGCACCATCTTTGTTGCCCTTCTTTGGATAGTCTCCACCTTATCTATGTCCTTGCACAAATGTGGCATCCAGAACTGCATGCAGTACTCCAGGTGAGGCCTTACCAATGTTTTATACAATGGCATCACCATCTCCCACCTCCTGCTAGTGATACCCCTGTCTATGCACCCCAGCATGCCACTGGCCCTCCCTGCCACCTTTGTACAGTGTTTTGATACCTTAAGGTCATCAGAGATGATAAACCCTAGGCCCCTTTCCTCTTTGGTAACAGTCAGCTCCCCCCAACCTGTAGCTCTCCCCAGGGTTCCCTCTACCCAGGTGCATTATTTTGCACTTCTTTGCACTGAACCTCAGGTGCCACATCTCTGACCATCTTTCAAGCTTCTCCAGGTCACTCTTCATTTTCTGCACCCCTTCTGGAGTATCCACCCTGTTGCAGATCTTGGTGTCATCTGCAAACAGGCAGACCTTTCCTTCCAGACCCTCTGCAATGTCACTAATGAAGACATTGAACAGGACTGGTCCTAGTACTGATCCCTGTGGTACCCCACTGGTTACCCCACTCTTCCCAGATTATACCCCTTTTACCACCACCCTCTGTCTCCTGTTTGTTAACCAGTTCCTAACCCAGTTTACCACCTTGTCTCCTACACCCAGACTACCCATCTTGTTAATCAACCTTCTATGTGGCACAGTGTCAAAGGCTTTGCTGAAATCTAGATAGAAGACATCTACTGCCCCTCCCTGATTTAGTTCCCTAGTTACCCAATCAAAAAAATCTGTTAGATTCATTTGACATGACCTTCCTGCTGTGAATCCGTGTTGCCTCAGATTCTGAGCACCGCTGGATTCCATATGTGCCACTATCCTTTCTTTTAGCAGTGTCTCCATGATCTTTCCCACCACAGAGGTGAGGCTGCCTGGCCTATAGCTCCCCGCCTCCTCCCTATTGCCGCTTTTGTGCAGTGGGACCACATGTCCCCCTCCAGTCCTCTGGAATGACACCCGTGTTGAGTGACTCTGTGAACAGGGATGCCAGAAGCACTGCTAGTTCCCTTTGCAGCTCCTTCAATATCCTTGGTTGGATGCCGTGTGGCCCCATGGCCTTATCCACCTTTAGCTTTGTGAGTCCTTCCAGAACTCTCTCCACTGTGAATGGACTGGTGTCCACTCCCCTCCATTGCCTCTACAACCCAACTGTGGTCCTTGACCCTCACCCTCCTTAGTGAATACTGAGCAGAAGTATTTGTTCAGTATTTCTGCCTTGTCCAGATCCCCCTCCTTACACTCTACCTTCTCCCCTTTGAGCCTCACAATTCCCCCCCGTGTTTTCTTCTTTCACTGATGTGCCTATAAAGTGCCTTATCCCCCCCCTTTTTTTTTTTTTTTTTTTACAGACTGTGCTAAGCCCTCTTCTGTCTGCACCTTCGTTCTCCTAACAGCCTTCCCTGCTTCCCTTAGACATTTAAGGTACACCTCCCTGTCCTCCTCCCTTTGGCTCCCCTTATAGCCCTGACTTTGTACCCCACCTCTTTGGAGAACCATAGTGGTTTCCTTCTTCTTTTCCCTTTGGCCACTATCCTAATGCACTGGTTTGTTATATTCCCTATGGCTCCTTTCAGTTTCTCCCATTGTTCTTCCACCCCCCCCCGTTACCTCTCCCTTCCCCAGGACTGCTTGTATACATCTAGCCATTTCAGTGAAATCCACCCTCCTGAAATCTAATACTCTTGCCCTTTTGTGGTATAACTGAGTCCATGTCTCCATGCTGAACTACACCATGTGGTGGTCACTGGACCCCAGCTGCCCTTCCACCTGTATTTCTTTGACTCTGTTCCCATTCGTCCATACCAGGTCCAGAATTGACTTGTCCCTGGTTGGCCCATGCACCAGCTGCCTGTGTCCAACTCCTGCAGGGATTCAAGGATGGCTGTACTTCTGGCTGAAACAGCCATCTGGGTGGCACAATCCATGTCCGACATATTGAAATCCCCCAGTAGCAGGATTTTGCCTTTAGCTGCCATGCCATGTATGTTCTCCACTAGTTCCCTGACTACTTCCTCCCTCTGTGCCAGAGGTCTGTAGATCACTCCTGTGCATATTGCTGTTCCGATCCCAGATTCCAGGGTGGCCCACATTATCTCGGCCTCCCCCCTCTTCCCTGAACTTCTGTAGCCTTTATATCATCTCTGATGTACAGGGCCACACCCTCCCCAACCGTTTTTACCCTCCCTGTCCCTCCTGAAACATAGAAACATAGACTTTGACAGCAGATAAGGACCGCTTGGCCCACCTAGTCTGCTCATTTCCCTACCTACAGGATAGGCCGCAGATCCTAGTTAACCAACAGCCTATTTCGTCCTACCCCCCACAAGAATTGCCTTATGTCTGTCCCATGGATTCTTGAATTTCCCACAGTTTTAGACCCCACAACCTCCTCAGGAAGGCTGTTCCATGCATCCACTACCCTCTCTGTGAAAAAATACTTCCGCACATTGCCCCGGAACTGCCTCCCCCCCCATCTTTAAATTGCGTCCCCTTGTTCTTGCACGTCTCTTTTTCTGAAAGATGATACCCTTTTGGACTTTGTTGATTTCACTGAGGAACTTAAAAGTTTCTATCATGTCCCCCCTCTCCCTTCTTTCCTCAAGGGTATACATATTAAGCTCCTTTAGTCTCTCCTCATACGGCTTCTCTTGTAGACCATGCACCATTTTAGTTGCCCTCCTCTGAACTGCCTCTATCCTGTCTATGTCCTTGCGGAGATGGGGTCTCCAGAACTGGACACAGTACTCCAGATGGGGTCTCACCAACTGTCTGTACAGAGGGATAACAACTTCCTGTTTTCTGCTGGTGATGCCTCTCCTATGCATCCCAGTATACCCCAGCCTCCCTACTGCCTTCTCACATTGCTTACTAACCTTAAGGTCATCTTATGTGATTACCCCAGGTCCCTTTCTTTTGTTGTTGTTACTACCTCCCCCCATTGTGTAATCTTCCCCTGGGTTTTTGTTTCCCAGGTGCATTATTTTGCACTTCTTTGCATTGAATCTTAGCTGCCAGACTTCTGACCATTCCTCCAACCTTGCCAAGTCCCTTCTCATCCTTTCCACGCCTCCTTGTGTATCAACCCTGTTGCGGATCTTTGTGTCATCTGCAAAGAGGCATACTTTTCTTTCAGTCCCTCTGCAATGTCACTTATAAAGACATTAAAAAGGACTGGACCCAGTACTGAACCCTGTGGTACCCCACTAGTAACCCCTCTTTCTTCAGAGTAGACTCCATTTACAATTACATTCTGTGTCCTGTTGTCCAGCCAATGTTTTACCCAGGCTACCACCCTGGGACCCACTCCCAGGCTGGTTAATTTAACTATTAATATTTTGTGTGGGACTGTGTCAAATGCCTTGCTAAAGTCTAGGTAGGCCATGTCCACAGCCCCTCCCTGGTCTATTACTTTGGTCACCCAGTCAAAGAAATCTATTAGATTCGTCTGACATGACCTTCCCGCTGCGAACCCATGCTGCCTTGGGTCCTGTGCCCCACTGGCCTCAAGGTACTCAACAATTCTTCCCTTCAGAAGTGACTCCATCACTTTCCCTACCACAGAGGTCAAACTGACAGGTCTGTAGTTTCCTGCCTCTATCTTGGTCCCACTTTTGTGAAGGGGAATCACATCCACCTTCCTCCAGTCCTCGGGTACCACACCATCCTCCCATGATTTAGTAAAAAGAGTAGTCAGTGATTTCACTAGTTTCCCCCTTAATTCTTTTAGAATTCTGGGGTGAATTCCATCAGGCCCCATTGCTTTGTTCACCTTCAGTTTTAGGAGTTCTTGCAGAACCCCTTCTTCTGTGAAAGGGCTGGGATCGACCCCCTATCAAGAGTGCTTCTGTTAATTAGATTAGGCACTTCCCCCTCCTCTTTTGTGAATACTGAGCAGAAATATTCGTTCAGTATCCTGCTTTTTCACTGTCCCCTCTGCCCACCCACCCACCATTCATTCTATTGAGCCTCACTATCCCTATAACATATTGCCTGGTACACTGACTTCCCAGCCATGATTAGCAGAGTACCATGTCTCTGTTATTGCTGCTATGTCAAGGTCTGCGTCTACCAACAAGGCCTCCAGGTCTGGAACCTTGTTTCCTAAGCTACAGGCATTCATTAACATGACCTTCCATGTTTTACAGTCTACCCTCCTCTGCTCTTGTTCTCCCTCTCCAGTGTCTTCCCCCCACCCCAGTTTCTTTTCCTATGTGCTCTTGCCCCCCGGATCACTCATTATACATTCTTCACCTGCCTGCCCCTCCCTGCCTGCTTTAGCTGTTCCCGTAGTCAACTTACGTTCCTGCATGTTCCCATGAGGAGGTGTTCCTAAGCCTCCTGACCCTCTTGGCTCTCCCCCTCTTGGCCAGTTTAAATGCACACAGCTGAAGCATTTAAACTTCTCACAAAGGACCAAGGTCCCCTTCTCAAACAGATGCAGGCTATCCTCCTTATATAAGTTTGCATCTGCCCAGGTCAGGCCCCAGTCCCCTGTGAAGCCAAAACCCTCCCTTCCACGCCAATCCTTCAACCAGGGGCTGAAGGTACAGATGTGGAGTGCCCTAGCATCCCCTGTGCCCTGGACAGGTAGCACCTCTGAGAATGAGACGGAGCATGCTATCTAACCAGTCCCAAATCCAGTTCAGTAGCCCCTCCTCCAATGTCCTTAATTCCTATTATGTGGACTAATCTCTGGTGAGAAACTGCATAAAATGCTTTACTTATTGAAAGTCAAAGTAGACAATATTTAAGGAAGTAACCCTTACCCAGGATAATGATGATTTTCTTAAACAGATTTTACTGACATGGTCTACCCTTAGTAAATCTGTACTGCATGTCCCTTTCTGACTCTTTGTTCTCAAAATGCTCTACTATGGAGTGCTTGAAAGGGGTGTTCATTACCTTTCCCACAGTGGAGGTGAGGCTCAGTTGCCTGTAATTATCAGGGTCTTATCTAACTCCAGGGATTAAGGGCTAGCCAAGTGCAGTTGTGCTGCCATGTGAGAGACTAAAGTTTGTGTGCAAGACCCAGAATCCCATTCTGAGGCTAACAGGGCTCTAGCTTTTTGCAGATGTGTGACACTGGGCTCAGGGGAGAGAGGGTACTGGTTGCCTTATATTTAGGCATTCCCTATAAGCTGAACAAAAAATTGTAATGAGACTGACTGTGAGGACAGCCACTTAACTATCCTGCCAGCCATGTACAATCAAATCACCAGGGTGAGGCCAGGAAGGGACAAGGGACAAAAACAGAGGGAAAAAATATGGATTATGTTTACTACCATCTATTGTAAAACTTGACATCTTCACCGTGAATTAATTTTTGCTATTTTCTCTAAAGCACTAATTAGCACAAAAATAAATATGTGCTAATTAGTGCTATTAGCACTTTTTCCATTATTGTGAATGTGGTGCTAATGACTTTGTGTTAAAGTTGCACAATAATGGTTGCACTTGTGTTCCTGTTAAAATTACTTTGCTTGAAAATAAAAACTAGTTTTACTGTCATTGCCTGGTAAGTTCTACACTATTTATAAAACCTTAAAAAGTCATGTTAGTGGTGTAGACATATCTGCCAGTTCCATTAGAACAGTAGGATGAAATGCCAGTCCAGTGCCATGGAGGGCTGAGGCTCTGGCACCTCACCTCCTGTCACACCAGCGACCCATGTTCGGTGTCGAGCACGGGTTGCTGGGGGTTGGCAAGGGAAGGAAAGGATTGAGCACCTGACAGCTGCTCTCCTTTTGGGGGGGGACCTGCATGCTCCGCCAAGTGACTGCCACCTGGTATAGGACAAGTGGCAGTGTGGGTCTAGGAGAGCAGTGGGACTCCAGGGCGTGCTCACACCTCCATGTTTGCACATCTATGTGCACACTCCAGCATGTGGGAACAGGAAAGAAAACAGAAAAGTGACAGCTCTGGACCAGTGAAGCCCTGCCTATCTGCCCCCGTTCCCATATTGCCAGAACTTGGTAAGATGCTGGGTGGAGAAGGCAGAGACAGGGCTGAGAGCCCACCAGAGACAACCCACCTGGAGAAAAAGCTATATATAAAAAAAAAAGAATAGTAGGATGAAGTCTATTCATTACATCAATCTAGTACAGCTATCTGCTGTGTGACTATGTCTCCAATGACAGGTATGGTGGATACTGAGTCTAATACACCTACTTTGAAGTTGACCATATGTGAATTTACTTTCTTTTGTGAAAATGGATGCAGAGTACTCATTCAGACACCCTGCCAAATCAGTTTCCCCAGTCAGATGTTCCCATCATTATCTGAAAATGCCTGGGGGGCATCATCTTTTGTACCCTCTTTCTGTCTGATATGTACCTGGAGACAAACCACTCAACTGCCACACATTACGAGTGACACTGAACATTTTACACCTCTGAAGCCCTTGTATGTTTCTCATGCAGAAGTTGTTGTTCCCCATTTTACACTGTAACTTTGACTTAGTGAACTTTGAAAGCACCAGTTTTCTACGGTATTCAGAGCGTTATTGCCCCAATTTGATAAGCTGTCATAACCTTGCCGCACATTTTGAAGGGTGCTCTCACACACTTGTACTGTATGTCTAATGGTTGAGAGGTACAGCATGCCTGAAGACCAACACGTTACTTGTCTTAGCTGCCTTCACTATTAAAGCCTAATTTGCAAATTCTGCATTCCTCAACATTTTTTACACACCTTAAGCACCCCTCAATAATTCTGCATGGACTTAGCCATTGCATGCTTTTTGAATGTTTGTGAATGCCTTCTACGTTATGAACACCTCTCACACTATCCCCCCCCCCCAACAACACAAGTAGAGTCTCTTGAGAAACAGCACCAGGACCAGAGGGCATGCAAAGAAGTTGGAAGGCGAGGACCTTAATTTATTTATTTAGTTGTTTTTGATACCAGCTAAAATATATGAGGCATACATATGCCTACATTCAGGCATGACCTTGGAGAATTACAGATTAACAGCAAGAAAAATATACAGCAACTGTATACAGAAATTGAGAGCAATGACACCAGGGAGTTACAATTAAATGACATCATGAAATAAACAATAGTGAAAACAAAAAAGTACATAATTCGGTGAAGTTGAAAAATGTGCTTGCAAAAGAGGAAACATGGTACAAGACATAGAAAAATCAGTGATATCAACTTTGGGGGTACAGGTACAACACACAAACAGCAATAGCATTTAGCATAAAAAGTAGTATATATCAGAAAATTGAGTGGTAAGTGCAACAGTGCTAGGTCAGCCAGTGCTTTGGCTTCTAGTAGGAGCAAGGGCAGGGAAGGCAGAGCAAGTCCTTTACAACCTTGCAGAAGATCGGGTGGCGAGGAAAGAGGCATAATTCTGGGGTAAAGGAGTTCCAGCAGATAGGGGTATACTCTGCAAAAAACAGTTTTCCCAGGTCAGTGGGGCACCAACGCTCCATGAGAGTTTGAGAGTCCACAGACCTTAGGGAGTATGTAGGGGATGGGTGCCACAGATACCTTGCTAGGTAAGATGCGGAGCCTGTTTGAAGGAGTTTGTCCACAAAATGGCCCAGAGTAAGAGATTGCTGGCCAGCCAGGGAAGGCCAGCCTAGACCAGTGTAGAGGAAGCAGTGATTTATGAGCTTTGCAGAGACCAGGGCAAAGTGACACACATTAATGTACACTGTATACCATCTAAAGAGACCAGTTTTGTTTGTACCCAGAAATGCCAAAAGGCCATATAAGAGACCTGACTGGAGTACACCTTGAGCTATGGACTGTCGGGCAGTCGAGGATAAGCAGTGTTTGACCTATAAAGTCAGGCCCAGCTTTGAGTTAACAGATTTACAGACTAAGGAGACTTGGAAAGAGAAATCAAGGGAGGGGTCTAGCCATAAGTATTTGAAACTGCTGGCACCCTTGAGTGGGGATTCATCTGTAAAGGTGATGGAGAGTATTGAGGGAGAAACACTGAGTTTCAGCTTTAAACCAGAAAGCATGGACATGGTCTTTTTGCTGTTTAGGATGAGCTTGTTTGCAAACAGCCAAGACCAAGTAACTGCAACAGCATCTGAAAGAGAATTTTGGATGGTGGAGGACAAGATAATCTGCGTACAGCAATGAGTTGCAGCCAGAGACCATAACAGGGAGACCACTGATATAAACAGAAACAAGCATTTGTCAATGCTGAATGTTGGCTTGCTGACATTGGCACTGGTAGTGCAGGAGTTAGAGAGATGCATAATAGGAATGGCAGTGAAGTAGTGAACTAACGCCAACCCCATCCCTACCCTGCAGAGAGTGACAGGCATTGGGGTGTGCCTTTTGGTCATCGGCCATAATGCTCATGCCACTTCACCGCACCCTATCCTGCAGACACTGATAAGTGTTGCGATGTGCCTTGGGGTCTTCGGGCTTTACGCTCACTCCATTCCATAAGGAAATACACTATAGGGCATGGTAGAATGCTGTTGAGCATGGAAATCCATGCTCTCAACAGCGTTGTTATGCTGCACTAGCTACGTCATCGTAGCTGTTGTGCTGCACTATCTACGTAGCTAGTGCTGCATAACACCTAGAAGGTGGGTGCACATCCATGGAAGCTGGGTGCGCATGCGTGATCAGGTGACCGGCAATGCTCGAACAATGGCCGCGGCCGTGAAACAGGCCGGAGGAACAGAAAACCACACAGGAATCAGAAGAAAAGTAAGGGCAGTCTTTTAACTAGCGAACATACACTATAAAAGACTGTGTATGATCGCTCATACACAACTAGGGTATTTTTCAACTCCTGAGGTTTCCATGGTAATGAGACCTCTCGAGCTATGCTCTTGAGTTCTCCAATTACCATGGAAACCTCTCGAGTGAAAAATACCCTTGTTGTGTATGAGCGATCGTACACAGTCCTCTATGAGATGGGTGCAGTATAGGACAATGGGGTGAACTTTGGGGCGGAAGAATCCAAGGCACACCTCGATGCCTGTCACTGGCTGCAGGGTGGGGGTTGGGGTGGAATGGTGTGAGCATTACAGCCGACAATGCCAAGTCACACCCTTGATGACTGTCAGTCTCTACAGGGTGGGGCATTATGGTTGGAAACCCTAACTACCCAGGCATTTGTTGGTATTTTCACTCCAAATTTTCACGATGGACTTTTTGTGACCCCACGTCATGAACAGTGGCACTATGAGTTTATTAGCCGAAAGGTGATTTTGCACAGCGACTGTGCCATTTGGCGACACAGGTGCAAAAACACATTTCAGGCAGGATATGAAAAATGACAGCTGTACTGTTCATGAGGAGGTGTAAAAAATGGCTATGTTGAAAATCTGGAGTGAAAATATGAAAAATTGGTGAAGTCTAGAACGTGTGTAGAAAATGCACAATGCTCACCTGTAACGCAATTATTTTGAAGATATTTTTAACTAAAATTTCAACATAGGCATTTTGGGAACTCTGCTCATGAATTAGTTCCGCTGTGATTTTGTTAATCTATCCCAAACATTAATTTCCCACAGCGACTGCGCCATTGTGTGCCACATGTGCGAAAACACATTTCAGGCAGGATGTGACAAATGACAGCTGTACTGTTCATAAGGAGGTGTAAAAAATGGATATGTTGAAAATCTGGAGTGAAAATATGAAAAACTGGTGAAGTCTAGCGCGTGCGTAGAAACTGCACAACGCATGCCTGTAACACAATTATTTGGGGGAATTTTTAACCAAATTTTCAACACAGGCATTTTGGGACCTCCGCTCATGAACAATGTCACTGTGATTTTGTTAATGTGTCCGGAACATTAATTTCGCACAGCGACCGCGCCACTGTGTGCCACATGAGCGAAAACACATTTCGGACAGGATGTGAAAAATGACAGCTTACTGTTCATAAGGAATCATCGAAACACAGAAGTGGATGGCAGATAAGGACCGCAAGGCTCATCCAGTCTGCCCATTTCTTTTTCTACCTTATAAATGTGCCATTGGCCTTTGCTCTGTCAATGGTCTATCTATTCATACTCATCTGTATTGCTCCCTTATGCCTATCCCACACCTGTTTGAAGCCCTGCACTGTATTCATATCCACCACTTTCTGAGGTAGGTGGTGTGAAAAAAATGGCAATGTTGAAAATCTGGACTGAAAATATTAAAAACTGTCAAAGTTACGAACGTGCATGCAAACTGTGCAACACACGCTCATAAGAGTCATTTTTTGGAATTTTTCCACCACATTTGCAAGACAGACTATTTGGGACCCCACCTCATAAACTGGCACTGTAATTTTGTTAATCAGACTTGAAATGTGATTCCACACAATGACCGCTAAATGACCTTTTTGGACTGAATAACAAGATGACAGTGCATGTGTTCATGAGGTGGGGTCTCAAGAACCCTATGCTGAAAATCTGAAGGCAAAATTCAAATAAATGGCTGAGCTATCCACCTAAGTTGAAACCCCCCCATTCATGCCATTATAGAGCTTACTGGCATTTCTTCAGTTTGTGATAGGCTCTGAAGAGTGCAGACATGTTTCTGCTGCACTAAAGATCACAGCGCTGGACCTCCGGAGTAATGAGGTGGGGGTGGGGAGGTGCACAAAGGGTGGGTGTGGGTTGGGGGAGGGGGGCACTGCTGACAGCAAGGGACCGTTTTCTTTGTTTCAGGGACAGAAAAAAAAAGAACACTGCGGACAGTTTTCTTTCTTTACAGGTGAAACAAAAGAAATGTTGAGCACACTGGGGTGGGCTCCCAGTGTGCCCCATGACTTTCGGAGGGGGTGATGTAGGCCACAATAGGGTGGGCTCCCAGTATGCCACACAATGGGGGTGGGGCAAGGGGCAGGAACATGCTGATGTGGTCAGCTTTCCTTAAACGGAGGCACACTTGGGTGGGCTCCTAGTGTGCCACACAATCTGGGGGGGTGTTGGACATGCCAACAGGGGAATTGGGTACCCCCCAAGTCAACTTTATGGGGATTGTGTGGCAGATGGTGACAACTGCCGCTGCCATGTTTGTGTAAATGTTTCACAAGGAAAGGCACATCGGGAGGTGTGTTATTTGTGCCATTGCTTGATGATCTTGTCTCTGATTGCAGCAGCACTTTTCTTACACGTTGTGTCCACTTTACATAATACTTGTGTCAGCACCAGCATGCTGGCTTATTGGGGAATGAGGGATGCACCTACTAAAGCATGCCCTGCAGTCGCCAACATTGACACACCTCTGAAATGTGCTACTAGCACAAGATGTTGCTTGTGCAAGCATGTAAGCCAACATAAGAAGGAGTGGGCCTAGGATTGAACCCTGGAGAACACCAATGGTAATGTCAGTTAGGCAAGAAGTAGCAGACTGGAAGTGAACTTGCTATTTCCTGACAGTTAAGTCATTAAAGAACCAGGAGTTTGCAGGTGAAGATATACCAAGGGAGGCACGTTTGGTTTTGAGGTGAGAGTGATTGATTAAGTTGAATCCCTTACTGAGGTCAATAAACACTGCACCATTAAGGAGCCCATAGTTTATTGATAAGTTGATGTCATTTGTCAGTTTGGCCAGTGCTGAGGAGGTGCAATGTTATTTTTCCTAAAACCATGCTGGGAGGGAGACAAGAGATTGTGCTTGGCTATATAGTTATTTAGCTATGATGCCACAATTCTTTCCAGCATGCTGGAGAGTACTGAGAGTATGGAAATGAGGCAATAGTTGTACAGAGGTCTGGGATCACCCACTTTAAACACAGACATGACTTTGACGATTTTCCAGACATTAGGGACAATGCCAGTGGAAAGGGAGAGAGTCAGGACTTTTGCGATAGGGAGTGATACGGAGGTGGCTACAAGCTTCAGCAGCTTTGGTTCCTGGCCATCAGACCCAAAGCTCCTGTTGAGTGTGACAGAGAGTGGTAGTTTCCTCACCTCTGCCATCTTAACAGACTGGAGGTAGAAAGGGGGATAATAGTATGGCACACGGTGCAGGGCAAGTGGCAGATGCCAAGCTCCCACGTCTAGCATCAGCAATTTCCATGAAAACCATGAGATCAGAGAATTTGGAGTTCAAGCCATTTGTGATTGTGGCAGGGTTATTATAATTGATACCATTAATGAGCATGTCAGATATGGGAGGTTTACTTTTTGTGCCCAGGAGGATTTTTATGCAATCACAATATTTACGTGGGTGTTTGGCATAGGCAGCAAATTTGTTTTTGCAAAAGGAGCTCTTGCCAGACCTAACTCCTGATTTATAAATGTTTCTCCATCTCCTATTACTCATCCAAGTTAGAAGCTAAGCTGGATTTCTTAATATTGATCCCAGAGTTGGTCCCTATTGTTTATTTTGGCTAGAAGATCACTGGTAAAGTAATTTGTGGCTGAGCCCCGCAGCCTATGCTTCAAGAGAGGAATGTGTTTTTGCTGAACACTGGAGAAACTGTTAAAGAATTCTGCTAGCCCATCATTTATACACATCAAGGGGGATAGGAAGGATCAGTCAATGGTGGGCAGGTCACACAGAAGTCCCGATAGTTTATATTTGAGAAAGCATGGAAGTGGTGGGGGCTTTGGGGGGGCAGGACTGCCAGTGGTACGGGCTTTGGGGGGGCAGGACTGCCAGTTCACAAAAATGTAGGTGTGGTCCAAGATGGCATCAGGTAAGGTGCCAGATACTACTATTTTATCACTTCTGTTTATGAGGAATCGTTCCAGCAGGCAGTGCTTGGAGTTTTGTGGGGAGGATCTGGTAGGGGTAGTAATTATCAGGGCAAAATTCAATTGTTTTAAACACATTTCAAGAGACTTTGCTTGGGCACCCAACCACTCAAGGTTTAAGTCACCAAAGAGTAGGATCTCCTAAACAGCCAACAAAGGGGCAAGGTAGCACATCAGGGTGATCAGTCCTGATAGACCATGTTGAGGGGGACTGTACAGGCACAGTAGGTGATTTTTAGCTTTACCAGGTATGAGCACCACATGGAATCACTCTAAGGGGGTTGGAAGGTAGAGCATGGTAGGATGGCAGAAGATGTTCAAATGATCCCTAAAATGGATTAGAACTCCACCACCCCTCCAGGGGGGAGTCCCTGTCCAAGTGGACAAAACCGTAACCTGGGATAAAACAGGCTGAGTCAGGAATGGAAGGTTTCAGCCATATCTCTGTGAGACCTAGTAGGTCAGGACTATTTGAACTGACCCAGGCATTCAGTTCTGCCCTGTCTGTCATTAGATTTTGCAGATTCGTGTGTGCTAACTTTTGACCCTTTGCTGAAGACCAAGTTGTGGAATGCAGAGTGGGTTCCAGGTCTTGCTCAATGTTGCTACATAACAGCAAGGCAAATGTGACAAATGAGAGAAGTGACTTGAACAGATCTTGAGGGGGTGCAGGAAAAACCCTGGTGGGAGGTAGACACAAGAGAAATGAGATATTTATTAGCTAAAGGCAGAGTGGCAACTAGTAAGTTAGAGAAGGAGTAGTTTACAGGAGTGCAGCACATCACTTTACTCCCAGGTGGGGCTAACAGTAGGAAGAAGTCACACAACCACAGTACTCAGAGGACTACTGGGAGGTGGGAGGAGGCAATGCAAAAATTCAGACTGAGGGCTGTTTGACTATCAATTTGCACACAGGATAGCAATTTGGTACAGGAGTGAACCCAGGAAGCAGTCATGGAATGGAGAGAGGGGCTGCCAGCTAGCTCGTACCTTGACACCATCCAGAAATATTGAAATGCAAAAGCTTTTTGGTGTACTAGCAGACTAAAGTTGAGTTAAGCTTAGTACTTTGGGGACAGCACCACAGCTATGAGCCAATGAGCAGTGACTCCAAAAATATAAAATGTTAATGGACCCCAGGTAGATAGTTTCAGTTTCACAAGCAGTGACCCCACACATTAGATGTTAATGGGCCTTGTGGATGTGCCAGTGGGGCCCACCAGATCCTTCGAGTTTCATAGTAAAAATTCAAGTTTGTAAGGCCACATGGCCCATTATGAACTCACCACCATGTAATCAGTGGTGGTATTTATACTTCATTTCTCCCATATAATCATCCAATTGTCTTTTAAAGCACTCTACAGTGACACTTGCAACAACATATTCAGGTAATGCATTCCATAACCGTGGTGCCCTCTGAGTAAAGAACCTCAGACTCTTTGGGGTTTTATTAATAGGGCACTTAATTTTGTCCTTATGCGATCTAGTATTGTTTTGGCCATCTAGTTTCTCAAGGCATATAATATCCAGTGTTTCACCTTTATGCATTGTGTTATATATGTATATAAGATCTCTTAACAGTCTGTACTGATGTGAGTACAGGTTTAATGATTTTAATCTATCCTTATATGTAAAGTTTGCCAGGTCTTTAATTCTCCTGGTAGCCCTTCTCTGTACCTTTTCAGCCATGCTCAAACTTCCTACTGTAGTTAGTGCACAAAAGGATGCACAGTACTCCGAGTGGGGCCTAACAAGACCTGTATACAAGGGCATCAGTACCTCAGCTTTCTTACTTTTAATGTGTCTGTGTATACATCCCAATATTGAATAACATTTCTTGACAGTTTGTTTTTTGTATGCTTATCAAATTTTAGATCATTAGTAATGGTTACTCCCAAATCTCTTTCCTCCGTTGTTGTTTGAAGTATAATGTCATTCAAAGTGTAATTAGCCCTCTTGTTACTCTTACCAAAGTGCATCACCTTGCACTTGGACACATTAAATGTCATTTTATTCTCTCTGGCCCATATGCCTATTTTATTTATACAATCCTGGAACCTCTCAACTGATTCTTGGTTATTAACTATGCAGCCGATTTTGCAAAGACATGGTCTGTAGTTTGCATTGTTGACACTAAGATGTTAAATAACAAGGGGCCCAATACAGAACCCTGTGGCACACCGCTTGTCACTTGGCCCCAAGATGATTCATGTCCTCTTAATACAACCCATTGCTCTCTACCATTTAACCACGAGGACATTCAACTAATAACGTGTTTACTCAATTTTATTTTAAGCAGATGTTCCAATAAGATTTTATGCGACACTGTATCAAATGCCTTGGCATGGTCTAGAAAAATGACATCCACAGGCATTCCCATATCAAGGGCTTCACTAACTGATTCAAAGATTCCAATCAAATTTGTTAGGCAAGATCTGCTTGGAGTAAAAACCATGCTGAGATATATCACGATTGTCAGTGTTACCTATGTGTTCTTTTATTCTAGTTTGAATTATTCTCTCCATTATCTTATCCATAACAGAGGTAAGACTGATAGGCCTATGATTCCCTACATACTGTTTGCAACTTCCTTTGTGTATAGGCACCACATGTGCACATCTCCAATCCTTTATAGTATTTCCATATTTTAGGGATGTGTTAAATAACACAGTCAATGGGCCAGACAATTCATTAACCATTTTTTTTTTAATTTAGGGGCTATATTATCAGGTCCTGGTGCTGAGTCATTTTTTAAATTTGTAATTATATCTTTCACTTCTTTTATAGTTACTAATTTCAATATTTCTTTAGTGCAAGGAACTGGAAGGGGAAATGATCAGATCTGTTACAGTATAGTAGCTTCTTCTTGTTTTACATTGTTTCTTGTCGATTTTACTTGGTAAAAGGTTATTTCTTTTCTTTCTTACTACTTCTAAGGGGCTAGCAAGGTATTGTTTTGGGGCTGTTGGAATTTTGAAACCTGTTTTGGTGGCTATAAGTGGGCTCATTTGTTTGATGTTTCACTGTGTAGCAGGCTGCATTTGTAGAGGCATATTTCTTCTGATTTAAAACCTATTTGGTGTGATTTAACTGGGGCTGTTTCTTTGAATTGGAGACCTATATCTTCTAATTTCAATCCTATTTTGATGTATTGTTGGTGAAGCTGTTTGAATTGGAGTCCTGTTTCTTTTGGTAGCAAACCTATTTTGGGGGCTTTGAGTAGAACTGTGATTCATTTTGCTGGCTTCTCCAGCTGTAAAATTTAGTGCATATTCGGGGAAGGGTGCTAATGGTCTGACCAGGGGCCTCAGCTACCTGATTATTTCTGGAAGACTTGGGCTGGTCCCACCCCCAAACCCCTCACCCCACCTGCCCCTGGTCTGTGATTTCCTTTATACCAGGGGTTCTGACATCACTTCCTCAAACGGGCAAAGGATATGCACCCGTCATAGCAGAAGCAGACATCCAGGACAGGAACAGCAGTGAGTGAAGAGGTGACTGCTATCTCAGTGGAAGAGAAGTAACTTCAAATCTAGGAGCTTTCATTGTTACTTCTTTGCATTGCTATTGCATTGTGGAAAGGAGAAGTAGGAGTTTGAAGAAGGTTGTGCAATAGCTACTTAAAGTCTCTTTTTGAGTGTGGATAGGAAGGGTAGGAATATGAAAAGCAGTTGCTCAATCTATCTAAATGTGTACATCAAAGGGGGTAAGAGAAATTAAGAAAAGAATGTTTTATACTGATAGAGGGAGACAGCGGAGACTTGGGGGAGTGTTTGGTATCCTGCATCTGGAAGGGTGGGGGGTCGCTGGTGGGCAATGACAGCAATGGGTAGGGTGGTAGACTGCAACTACTGCGGTGCACCAGTCTTTATAAAAATTGCCTGGAGTGTGGCAGGATGTTTAATGTGCAACCACATAGAGAAACTTAGAAGGGAGATTGAGGGTCTGCAGGAGGAACTAAGGCAGGCAAGGCAGATTGGGGGTGGGTTTAAACCAGTACTGGAGGGAGGAAGAAGGGGAGATGAGGGAGGGTGATTTAAGCCAACAGTGGTGAGGAGAGGGTCAGAAGAAGGGAAGCAGAGACAAAGGAGCCCAGGCCAGGAAGAACAATTGGCAGGGAAACCAGGTCAGGAGACAAAAGACAAATGGAAGGAGGAGATAGGGACTTGTGAGGGGAGGCGAAGAAGTGGCAAAAGTCATGGAGTGGAAAGGAGAGAACAGGTTACTATGAAGAGAGAGGGAGCAGACATTTGTGAAGGGTCTTCAGAAAATAGTTTTGCACTGCAAGAGAGGAAGAAGGTGGAGAAGGGAAATGATGAAATTAGAGGAGTAATTGATAAATGCCTGGACCAAACCAGAGCGGGGAGGAAGTTCTGCTGGGTGACTTGCAACAGGGGCAAAAGGGGGAAATAATGTGCAGGAGGAAGAAGAGGAGTCGGAAATGAGAGAGGGAGATGAATGGAAGCAAGCAGGGAGTAAGAAGGGTGGAATTTTAGTGCTGGGGGACTCAATATTAAGAGGAGTCAGGTGGTGTAGCAAGGGGGAGAGGCATTGTCGCATTTGGGTGGAGGCCATGCCAGGAATGACAGCAGAAAGGGTGGATAATCTGTTCTGAAATATGCTAGAAGGGGTAGGGACAAGCCTCGTTTAATTATACATCTTGGGACGAACAACCTGGCTAACAAGACAGTAGATATAGTCCAGAGGAGGTTTGAGGAACTAGGACAATTATGTGAGGGGGCAGGAAGATCAGTAACTTTTTCAGAGATACTTCCAGTGCCCAAGGCAAGCACAACAAGAAAGCTGAGAATAGAGGAATTTAATGGATGGCTAAGAACCTGGTGTTGTGATAAAGGGTATGGGCTGTTGGGGGGTGGGGAGGGACCTGGGAGGACAGTAGTCTCTATGCCAAGGACAGACTACACTTGAGTGAGGAGGGAAAGAAAGTGTTGAAACAGAGGATGGAGAAGTACATAGAGGAAGTTGGGAATTTAAACTAGGAGCGGGGGGTGGCAGTTGGGCAAGAGAACTGCAGAGACCACAGGCTGGGAAACCATATGAGCTTACCCCCCATAACAGTGACAAAGGACAAATGGCAAGTACTATTGGTGATGCTAGTAAAGGAGGGAAGGATGGGAGAGGAGGGTAAGGGTGGAAAGTGGTTACCCTTAATGCTAGGAGCTTTGGGAGGAAAACTGCAGAGTTACAGGTGCTCATGGCAGAGGGAGAGGTGGACATTGTAGCCATCAGAGAAACATGGGCCACCCAATACAATGACTGGGACCTGTCTGTACCAGGGTACAGGTTATTTCGTAGGGAAAGGGTGATTGGGAAAGGAGGGGGTGTGGCACTATATGTGAAGGAAAGAATGAAGTGTGTAAGGGAGGAAGGGGAGGAGGGTAGTACAGAGTCACTTTGGATGCAAATCCAGGATTCCAAGAATAGGATTCTTAGAATGGGAGTTGTGTACAGGCCACCATCTCAGATGGAGGAGTTAGACAGGGAACTAGCAGGACAGATCAGGAGGACCTGCGAGAAGGGTAGTGTGGTGATTGTGGGGGACTTCAACATGTCAGGAGTGGACTGGAGTACCTCCACAACCAGGAACAAAAGGGAGCAGGTACTGTTGGATGCCTTCCAGGACAGCTCCCTGCTGCAAGTGGTCAGTGAACCAACCAGGTTAGGGAATACCCTTGACCTTGTGCTGGCAAATGGGGACTTTGTGAGAGAACTTACAGTGGAGGAACCACTGTCAGGGAGTGACCACTACTCAGTATGGCTCACACTGGATATGGGCAAGGAAGGAGTGGAATCTGGCACAAGAGTGTTGGACTTCAGGAGGGCCGACTTTGGGAGGATAGGGGAAGTGGTAAAAGCGTACCTGGCCAGAATTCAATCTAGTATGGACACTAACCAGAGGTGGGAGCTCATAAAGCTAGGGATAGTGGAGGCAACCAAAACCTGCTGCAAGGCCCAGAGCAAGAAGGCTAGGGCTAAGAAACCGAGCTGGTTGATCAAGGAGGTCATCGAAAAGGTAGGAGGAAAAGAGTTGCCTTTAAGAAGTACAAGAAAACAGGGAGGGGGGAGGACAGGGAGGAGTACTAGATGGAATCGAAGGAGGTGACAAGGGCTGTAAGGGGAGCCAAGGCATCTATGGAACTCAGGCTTCCACAAGGCATTAAGAAGGGGGAGAAGGACTTCTTTAGGTACATCAGGGAGAAAAGGAGCTGTAAGGACCACATAGTAAGGATTAGGAAGGATGGGGGTTGGGTGGAAGCAGGGTGCGATAAGGCAGAAGCACTAAATGAGTACTTCTGCTCAGTATTTACTAAAGAGAAGAGGGGTGACACTCAAGGGGGAGAAATGGCAAAAATGGGGGAGGGGTGACAGATGGGGAAATCATGGAGGGCAGAGTTTCGGAGGGTTTGAAGGCACTGAGGGTGGACAAGGCACCAGGCCCAGATGGCATCCACCCCAGGGTACTGAAGGAGCTGGCAGAGGTCCTTGCAGGGCCATTTGCAGACCTATTTAATGCCTCAATATATTCGGGGTATGTATCTCAGGACTGGAGGATGGCTCATGTGGTGCCCTTCCACAAGAGAGGTCCCAAGGATGAACCGGGAAACTACACACCAGTGACCCTCACATCCATCGTGGGTAAGATAATGGAGACTATCCTGAAGGAGAGGCTGGTGGCCCTCCTAGAGGCTAAAGGACTACAGGACATCAGACAGCATGGCTTCATAGGGGCAGATCCTGCCAAACCAACCTGGTGGAGTTCTATGACTGGGTAACTAGGCAACTGGACAGGGCCATGCAGTGGATGTCCTGTATCTGGACTCATGGAGGCATTAGGCTCGGTGCCGCATGGAAGGCTGGGAAGTAAGTTAGTAGGCACAGGGGTGGGTGCAAAGCTGGTGAGATGGGTAGGGAACTGGCTTCAGGGACGGCAACAGAGGGTTGTGGTGGGTAGGGAGCTCTCACACCCAAGGGTAGTGACGAGCGGTGTTCCACAGGACTTGGTGCTGGGACCAGTGTTGTTTGGGATATTCAGTGCAGACATATCATTGGACATCATGAACAAGATCAGTCTTTTTACTGATGATACCAATGTAGGAGCGGTGGTGGATGACCTAGGGGGATGCCAGGGGTTGCAGGATGATCTGGCAAAGCTTGAAACCTGGTCAGACACCTGGCAACTGGGGTTTAATGCCAAAAAGTGCAAGGTGCTGCATTTTGGGATAAAGAACCCAAGGAGGAGTTACCAGCTGGAGGGAGTGCAGCTAGCCCAGACAGAGGAGGAGAAGGATCATTACAGGGTCAATGAACAACTCGGCACAATGTAGGAAGGCAGCTGCAAAGACCAACAAAATGTTGGGTTGTATTGCACGGGGTATATCTTCGAGGAGGGAGGAGGTGATTCTGCCACTGTATAGGTCATTAGTGGACCCGTACCTGGAGTACTGCGTGCAGTACTGGCGCCCGTATCTGAAGAGGGACATTAAGTTACTGGAGTGGGTGCAGTGCAGGGCAACAAAGATGATCAAGGGGCTGGGGGACTTATCATATGAGAGGAGGCTGAGGGAGTTGAACATGTACTCGCTGGAGGAGAGGAGGGACAGGGGGACATGATTGAAACCTTTAAGTACATGAAAGGAATAAACAAGATAGGTACAGAGGGGCTGTTCAAAGTAAGGGAGGGACACCAAGGGCCATGATATGAGACTGGAGGGAGGAAGATTCAGGAGGGAGATAAGGAGACACTTTTATAGAGAGGGTGGTGGCTGGGTGGAATGTGTTACCTGCAGAAGTGGTATCCAGTAAAACAGTGGACTGCTTCAAAAGGGGATGGGACAGGACAAGGGGGAGTGTCAATGAAGGGGAAGGGTGGAAGGGAGGGGCAGCGGCAGAATAAGGGGTGCTAGCTGCACATTCGAGCAGACTTGATAGACCTCTAGGCCTTTATCTGCTGGCAAATTTCGTATGTTTGTATTGTTTTTTTCTATATTAATGCACTCCTTAGGAAGAAATACACTAGTAAAGTATGTATTTAGTTAATTAACCATGTCATTCTCTTCACTGACTATTGTATCTTTTATTTTTAACGGTCCTGTACTGCTCAGATTGCCCCATAGGGATCCTATATAACAAAATAAACCTTTTCTATTTTGTTTGGAATCTGTTGCTAACTGAACCTCAAGCTCCTGTTTCTTTTTTCTTATCAGATGTTTAGTTTTTTGTACCAACTTTTTCTATGATGTCAAGTGATTTATATTCTGGGATTTCTTGTATTTTCTGTACATCCTATGTTTTTTATTTATAATTTTTTTAATCTCATTTGTCCACCATAAAGGAATTCTTTTTTTTTTTATTATTATATTTAGTTCTTAGGGGTACCCATGTTTTTATACTTTATACAATATGATATCCTGGTTTTAATTATATCCCATTGTTCTTGAAGATTTTGACATCCATCTAATTTGTGAGCCCAATTCCTATTATTTAGATGATATTTAATACTATCATAGTCAGCTTTATTATAATCTTGGATTTTTGTTATTCCATTATTACTACCTTTAACAAGTGTATTTACCATAAACTGTATCATGTTGTGATCACTATCTGCAAGTGGCGGTAATACTTCTGGTTCTGTCTCAAAGTTTTTAATATTAGTCAGAATTAAATCCAATATATTATTTTCCCTCGTTGGTTTCTGAACTATTTGTTCTAAGCTTTGTTGAAGTGTGAATTCTAGGAAACTATTTTCAATACTTTCTGTAGCCTCAAGTGAGGTTCACTTAATATTGGGAAGATTAAAGTCCCCCATAAGAATATAATTATTAGAAATGTCCATACTTTCAATTTCATTGAGAAAAGCCATGTTTCCTTGTAAATCTAAACTTGGAGATCTGTATTCTAATCCCAAGGTTAATATTTTATTGTTTGTATAAAGATCAACCCACAGAACTTCTGTATCATTGTCCTTTATTGTCTAATTTCAGTTTTTATGCTTTCTAATACATATAATGTAATGTAATGCTGCCACCTTTTTTGTATTTTCTACTTTTAATAAATTTTGTATATCCCAGAATATCAGTGCCCCAGTCATTGCTTGTATACCATGTTTCGCAAACTGCACACACATCTATGTGTTTACTTTTTAATATATATCTCAATTCATCTATTTTGTTAAGTAAGCTCCTAGCATTAAGTAAAAGTATATTTATTTCTTTTGATGATCTTTGTTTATAGTCATTATTTCTTGTCCTAGTTTGTTTGACATGAACACTTTTTGTACCAGTATTTATTTTATCACTTGCAAGAACCCTTGCAACCCCTGTCTTCAGTTTAAATAATTAGAGATATGTGTTTTCAGTTGCATACCTAACATTTGTTTACCCTTATTGGTAAGATGTAAACCATCCCTATAAAAATATTCAAAATTATCATCAAATTCTTCCCAGTGCATTATGTATCCTACCCCTTGTCTCAGACACTACATTTTTAACCAATTATTAACCATTTTTAATTTTATTATTTGCTCTTGGCTTGCTCTAGGTATTGGCAAAATTTCCGAAAAAGAGAAGTCACAAACCAATTCCTCTAATTTATTCGTCATATCCACAAATTCTTGTTTTATTTGATGTTCTGCTTGAGAAAATATATTATTGGCTCCAGCATGAATTATGACTAAACATTTTTGAGCATCCTGTTTTAATATTTCATTTGTCATTTTGTTAATATCTGACACTTTTGCCCCTCTAAAACATGATAAAGTTTGTGTTGCTTTATCTTCATCACATATTGCTCTAAGCCTTTTACCAGGGAATCACCCAAGACAAGTATTTGTTTTATACATAATAAAGGCTTAATTCCTAAGTCTGTATTTTCCATAACCCTTGAAGCATCATCACTATCCATTTGTATATTTATATCATCTTTTTGTTTAGTAATATCTATTTCTGGTTCAAGGATAATTAAGGGTGAAGTGGAGTTTATTTCTGTTTGACTTTGCCCTAATGTTTTATAGAAGTTTATTCACCTTGCATATCATTGGTACTGATACCAGCTCTGGTTCTGACTCACTGGAACCTCATCTTCTTAAGCTGGACACTCCACTCATTGCCTCTCCAATTGCCAGAATCTGCACTTTATCCCTTATCCATAGCACTGTGCCGGACCTATGGAAATCTGCAAGAGTAACGCCTGTCTTTAAAAAAGGTGACCCAAAGGACATGGCCAAATACAGACCTACAGCAGTTCTCTCTGTCCTTATCAAAATCCTAGAGAAAATAATTGCATCACAGACCATTGACTACCTTACATGCCACAATCTCCTCTCAGACACCCAGCATGGTTTCAGAAAAGGTCATAGCACCACCATGGCTCTTCTTCAACTAACTACTGATATTCTGCCAACATGGACTCTGGAAAACTCACAGGTGCCATCTTCATTGACCTCGCTAAGACTTTCTACCTTGTAGACCATTCCCTGCTTCTCTCCACTCTCCATAAATTCCATTTCTCTAACCCTGTTGTGGACTGGTTCTGTAGCTACCTGTCAAACAGGTCGCAAGCTGTCAAATTTAACTCCTCCCTGTCCAACATGTCTACTATCAACCTTGGGGTCCCCCCAGGGCTCTATCCTTGGGCCCCTTCTGTTCTCAATTTTTATCAACAATGCAGCTGAGGTCCTGGAATCCTGCTCAGCTATTCTCTATGCTGATGACCTGATCATCTACACTAGTTCTTCTAGTATTGCCTGCATAAACACATCACTTACTTCAGACTTCAATAAGGTCTTAGACTGGCTACTAGACCGTAAGCTTGTATTAAATGAAAATAAAACGAAAGCCATGCTCCTAGGTTCTGCACCGAAGTTTAAAACCTGTTCTAGTTTGCTGGAGGTTCTTCACCCAGGAGGATTTCCACTTGAAAATGTTACTTCCTTCAAGTACATTGGGATCCTGCTGGACAAGTCCCTGGATTTTAATCTTCACATTCAGTCCTCATGCAAAGCTACTGTATAAACTCGAAACTAGGAGTAGCTTACAAAACGAGCTACATGCTTACACCCTCGGCCAAATTAGCAATTGCCCGAGGTATTCTGCTCCCAACCCTTACTTATGGTGCCTCTATTCTTACTTCTGCCCATAAAACCTCATTACTAAAATGGGACGTAACTTATAACAATATATGCCGATTTGCCTCTTCGTCACCTGGACTCAAACATCACTGCCTTCTTTATAAGGATCTGCATTGGCTCTCACCCTCTGCCAGTAGACAATCCAACCTTGGATCACTAATGGACTAGATCATCCGGGAAAAAAACCCATCCCAGCTGGCAGCGTTGCTGATCCCTCAACCATCCTCCCATGGTCTGCGATCAGCTGACAAATCCTTGCTCTATGTTCCGAGATGTCGGACGACTAAAGGCACAGGGGCCTACCAATTCTCTGCTCCCAGGCTATGGAATGCTCTTCCACTCAACCTCCGGCTGTCTCAATCTCAGTCAGGTGCTGGAGTCCCCCAGATGGTCAATTCCAGGGCACTTCAATGCCTGGGTCAACAATGAACTCTCGCAATTTGGCAAAAATCTCCTCCAGCTAACATTCCTCACGTTTCTCTATATATAACCATACTATCTTATTAACCCTTTCACTCCACAGGTCGGGTCCATGGTTTCTGCTCTTTGACCAAACCTGAAGCTCCTGAGACTTACCAGTAATGTCACCCCTGCTCTAATCCAGCTCCAAGACCGTCTCCTCTTCCTCTTCCCATATTTTTCCTTCTCTTTGTAAATAACTTCTTGACTACTAGCTCTCTTCCTTCTCAAACCTTGTTGCTGACCATCCACTGTTGTTTTGCCAATTACTACCCCTGACCTTCCTTCTGTCAGTCTTTCTTGTTATGTTTGAACATTCCTCACATTTCTCTCAATATAACCATACTATCTTATTAACCCTTTCACTCCACAGGTCGGGTCCATGGTTTCTGCACTTATTATATACCTTACTGCCATTATCTGTATAATGCTTGCCATTATTTTTTGTTGTTTCTACCCATTGTATTTTTGTAGCACTGCTGTACTGTTCCTCTATTTGTATTATTGTACCCATGTTGCTCTTGTTCAACTGTTCTTCTTTTGTTGTACTTTCCCGGGTCGTGCCTGAAAATAGTCATTTTATGGCTAATGCACCTACCCGGTTAACAAAAACTAAATAAATAAATCATGATGAGCCAAGGGATCAAAGGTATTATGGAGTGAGATATCAAAAGCTTCAGTATTCTTCCCCTTCCTCCTTTTAGTGACCTTAGACCTTTGTACCAGAAACCAAGCGTCCTCTGTATTATTGACTATTTCTTCATCTCTAGTTCTTTTTCTATTAGAAGGCTTTTGTGTTACCAGTGTACCTTTTTTTTCTTGATGGTCTGTAGTCAGTGTTATAGAATTGACTGGTTCATTTACATAATCATTTGTGTGCTCTTTAAATCTCTGTGCCATTTCTTTTTGACTTTTTCTAATTTAAGTAATCTTAAATTAAACTCATTCACCATTGCCATAAACTCTGTATTCTCTTTACACTTTGTGCATATGTATTACTCATTACACATACATTACACTGGGAGAGGGTGTAGGGTGCAGGATACTCCTCATCTACCATCCACCCCTTGATGGTGGAGAATTCCTGAAGGAGATAGCAGACTTCATTGTCAACGTGGTGTTGGAGTCCCCCAGATGGTCAATTCTGGGGGACTTCAATGCCTGGGTCAACAATGAACTCTCGCAATTTGGCAAAAATCTCCTCCAGCTAATGACTATACTGGGCCTTACACAGGTAGTTACCTCCACTACCCATATAGGGGGTCACTCGTTGGATCTGGTTTTCCTCGTGGAGATGGAGATCATGGATTTGGGGGTGAAACCAGTCAGCTGGTCTGACCATCATACCATAAGGTTCAGTTTCAGGGCTCCCCCCAATGGGCCTGCCTTATGGAGATGGTCCAGTACTGCCTTTTAAGGGGGGTCACATCAGAAGGTCTATTAGCAGTACTGGACCTATCAGGATTATCAAGTGAATGCATGAGTCCAGGGGATCTGGAACTGGCCTATAATAAGGCGGTGGGAGATGCCCTGGACACAACTGTTCCTGTTCGTGTTCGACCACTCACTCTTCACCCAAGGACCCCTTAGTTTGATGGTTCCTTGAAGGAGTTGAGGCGAGTTGGTCAAAGGCTGGAGAGAGCATGGTGGAGGTCCGGCCTGGAAGTTGACAGGCTTAGATTGGTGGAACACTATAAGGGCTATCAATCAGATATCACCCGTAAGAAGGCAGAATTCCTGTCCAGGGAGATTTTTGCAGCACAGAATCGACCGGTTCAGCTCATCTTGACTGTTGACAGACTGTGCAATCCAATCTGTCTCCAACCCAGGGGGGGCTTTTCTCAGGCTAAGTGCAATACATTTGCTTGATTCCTTGCAGATAAGGTGGCTAGCATCAGCTCTGGCATCGGCCTGACTCTCCCTATAAGGGATTGTGGAGGACAGCGGGAGGTGGTAAGCACCTGGTCTGTCTGGATAGACTGTAGTCAGCCAGAATTCACAGACACTTGTGAGGATCGATCAGACTCTGCAACCAACCAGCTGTAGTTTGGATCTGAGCCCTACGCCCCTATTAGTGGGTTGTTTAGATGTTATCTGCCTGATCCTAGCTATAACTGTCTGGAGTTCCCTGGAGAGGGGGGTGTCTTTCCTGATCCCCTTAAGGAGCTGGTCGTATGACCACTCCTTAAAAAACCCTTGTTGGATCTAGACTGTCCAGCTAACTACAGGTCTGTCTCTAACCTGCCTTTTGTAGGTATGGTTATTGAGAAGGTGGTTGTGTTGCAACTGGAAGATCACCTTGTGACCCACCATGTCTATAATGCTCTCCAGTCTGGATTTAGGAAGAGACACAGCACAGAGACTGCATTTGTCCGAGTATTGAATGACCTCCTAATAGCAAGGGATCAAAAGGCTCATACCATCTTATTCCTTCTTGATCTCTCTGCAGTGTTTGACACTGTGAACCATGGTGCACTTTTGAAGTGCCTGCAGCTTCTTTGTGGACTGTCGAGGACAGTCCTCGAATGGTTTTTATCTTTCCTCATGGACAGGTCTCATAGGGTGGTCACTGGAATTTATTCCTCTCATGCTCTTCCCCTGTCCTGTGGGGTGTTTCAGAACTCCATACTGTCACCCATATTGTTCACAGTGCATATGCTGCCTTTAGGCGATATCATCAGGCAATTCAGTTTGAGTTTTCACTGCTACGCAGATGATATTCAACTGTATATGTCCTTTCTATCTGGGCAGAATGATGTAGTCTCTGTGCTTAATAACTGTCTCACTGAGATCAAGGACTGGATGAGCACCAACTGGCTGAGACTGAATCCGGATAAGACCAAAGTGTTGGTATTGGACCCGGGTCATCTGAGGGTGGCTCTGGGGCTGGGCAGGCATCAGGCTTATGGCTGGACAGTGTCCAGCTCACTACCTCACACCAGGTGCATAACCTGGGTGTTATTTTTGATGATGGCCTGACCCTGAAATCTCAGGTGTTGGCCGTTGCCAAATCCTCATTTTACCATCTGAGGAATATCGCCCGGGTGAAACACCTGTTTCCTTTGGAAGACCTGCCAACATTGGTGCACACCTTCATCACCACCCACCTTGACTACTGCAATGCCCTCTACCTAGGGCTTTCTTGTGGTTGATCTCTGCTGCTTGCAACCAGTGCAGAACGCGGTGGCCAGGCTTTTGACTGGTACATCTAGGGCCAGTCATATTATGCCTGTGCTGCGTGGAATGCACTAGCTGCCTGTTCAGTGGTGGATCACCTTTAAGGTTGGCTTGCTGACCTTTAAAGCCTTACATGAACAGGGACCCAGCTACCAGAAAGATCTCCTGATTCCCTACTGCACCCCTCTCGCCCTTTCCGATCTGCCGATGAGGGATTGCTAGAGATTCCTAGGGTTCATCTAAAAACATCAGGTGCCCGTGCCTTTTCTTTTGCAGCCCCTAGCCTGTGGAATTCTCTACCTTGTCAGTTAAGAGAATGAATGACCGTCAAAAGATTTAAACCTGAGTTTACAACATATCTTTTTAATGTAACATTCCCAAATGAATTTTAAGTGAAACTGATGTAATTGCTATGTTTTAGTACAATTTAAATTATGTATGTTGTATTCTAACTGTAAAGTGCCTTGGTTTTGGAAAGGCGCTATACAAATAAAGATTTACCTACTTACTTACTACTTAATGGGCCCAAGATAGGGAGCAGCAATTGTATAAGTAGTGACCCCAAAAACTTAAATGTTAATAGATCTGAGATAGGGAGTTTCAGGGTACTAGTATCACAATCAACCAACTGAAACAGAAACAGCAGGCTAATTAAAGGAAAACTGCACCCTCATATCTTCTAAATGGTATTTGTTTCCAGGCTGTATAGGTAGTGTGGACCATGGGTAGGATTGTTGGGTGCAATGGTTGTGGGGACAGCAATGCAGATGAATATACTGTGGAGGCTGGGAGGGTGCCCAGTATGCCACAGGCTAAGGAGGCTCGAGGAAGAGGTATAGTGGCAGGGAGCTGGGGAGGTTGAGGGATGAGGTGAGGATTGCGTTCATAGAAGGGCTGACATCTGAGAGTATTGTGGGGCACCACAGAGAAGGAACAGTGGGTCAAGGGAGTGGGGAAGGGGCAAACTAGACAGGAAGCCAGCTGATGATGGGTGGACTCTAGTAAGACCTAGAAAAAGAGGAGCAGCAGTAGGCAGGAGGGAGAAGAAAACCCATACTAAGGCAAAGGGGATAGGGAACATGTTTACTTTACTAGCAACTAATGGGAAAGAGGATGCAGGAGGTGACTGCGCAAGGGACAGCACTCACAAAGAAGAGGGAGTGAGGGGCATTACTAGTGGAGAGATTGAGCATGGTGCATCAGGGGGAGTGATAATACTCGGAGAGGTGAGGAGGGAGAGGGAGGTTGGCAGTCAAACAGGAGGAGGGAGGGTCTCAATTGGGAAGGCGGGGGACACTGGGGCACATAGTAAAACACAGTCTTGAATAGACCCAAAAATGACAACATGGGTGGGGGTGGCGATGAGCACAAGGAAAGAGGAGGGGGGTGTACTGGTGTTGGGGGACTCCATACTCAAGGGGATCAGATGGGGCAGCAAGGGGGAGAAGCACAGTCAGATATGGGTGGAGTCCATACCAGGATTAAAGGCAGACAAAGCAGGACAGGCAATCCTAATGTGCGTAAGGAGGGGGAGAGGGAAACCACACATTGTGGTACATGTGGAGACAAATGACTTAGAGGGGGAAATGGAGGAGATAGGAAGGGAGAGGACTGAGGAAGTGGGAAGGTTGTGAGAGGAGACTGGGGAGTCTGTGGCCTTCTCCGAAGTGCTCCCAGTACCCTGCGCAAGCATGGTGAGAAAGGAGAGGATTAGGGAGTTGAACATATGGTTGGTAGAATGGTGTCGAACTAAGGGATATGGGGTTGTGGGCGGCTGGGGCAGTACCTGGGATAATAACAATCAGTTTGCAAGGGATAGGCTGCACCTGAGTGGAGAGGGGAAGGAGGTATTAAAGCAAAGACTGGGGAGGTATATTGTGACAAGGGTGGATTTAAACTAGATGGGGGGTGGCAAGTGGACAGCAGGTAGGCAGGGATCTGACAGAGTGGAGTCACAGCCTACCCCCAAGGCTAGCAGGGAAGGACTCAGGACGGCCAAAAAAGGAGGAAGCAGAACAACAGGACAATAGGAACTTCCTGTTTGGGAGGAAGAAGTGAGTGATCGCACAGCCACCAAAGATTCACCGCCCTAGAAGGGCAAGAGTAGCTCTCTGCCCCCCCCCCAGCTGCTGAAGGTCTGACTCTGAACAAGTAAGGAGACTACTGAGAAATATAGGAACTTCTTTTCCCAGAAGAAGGAAGATCAGGAGCTAAAAGGGCACAGAGACAGTAAGTAAGTAGGGAGAGAGAAAAAAAGGAAATAAACAAACAGAGGAAAGAGTAAGTATTCCAAACAACAGTTAGGGGGCCAGAAAAAAGACATGATGGGAGTGGTGCAGTGCAGCGGCTGTGGAGCAGCAGTCTTCCGGGAGACGTTCTGGAGGATGCAGTGTTGTCCCATCTGCAGGCACCTCTCTGGGCTGAGGGAGGGGGTTGCTCATCTCCAGGCTGAGTTGGGCAGGATTTGTGGGACCTCCTCTCCCACCCAGGGACCACCAGGGCCACTGCCATTGCCTCAGAGGTTGGCAGGAAAGAGGAGCGGTTAGACCACAGTGGGCTCAGGGAGGGTGAGGGTGGTGGAACAGAGGCACATCCCTCCAGTTGTACCTCTCCACAATTTCTATGCCATTCTGGAAAAGTGTGGTTCCTCTATGGAGGCACCCACAGTGGAGACCAAGGAGGATGTTGGGAACCTCCACAAGAGAGACCCACAGGAGGGTGGCATGGGACCCCACAGGGGAAGGAAACAACTCCTGGTGGGGGACTCCATTGTTAGGAAGGTAGAACTGGGGGAGGAAGGGGAGAGGGAGGTAAGGTGCCTGCCTGGCGCAATGGCTTGGAGGGACAGGGAGTGAATCCTCAGGATCGCAGGAGCAGCTGCATAGGGGAGGGAGCTAGATGTCATTGTCCACCTAGGGACAAATGACCTGGCTAAGAAAGGGATCAGAGCAGTGCAAGAAGCATTTGTGGAGATGGGGAGGGACCTTAGACAAATATCACACACGGTAACCTTCTCGGAGGTGCTACCTGTCTATGGCACGGGTAAGGCTAGGTTGCTCCACACCATAGGATTCAATTAGTGGTTGAAAAACTGGTGCAGAGCTCAGGGATTTGGCTTCATTGGGGACTGGGGGTCCACCTGGAAGGATGCAGGCCTATACTGGCGTGATGGTCTGCATCTGTCCAGGAGGAGAACCAGAATCCTAGGTGATAGGTTTAAATACCTCATTGGCAAGCATTTAAACAAGCCAATGGGGGAGGCACTGGAAAGGAGTAGGGAAATCCTAGCTGCCCCCCCAAAAATCAAGGAACTAAGTGAAGTAGACACCAACATAGAGATGTCGATAGGGAGAAGTGCAGGGGTAAGTGGAGAAAGTGACAAACGTAATAAGGACAGGGATGCGGCAAAAAGGGGTAAGGCCATCAAGAAATGGAGGGTGATGAGTACCAATGCCTGTAGTCCTGGGCAACAAGCTCCCTGAACTGGTGGCCTTGATGGAAGAGGGATGCCTGGATATTGTAGCAGTCACAGAAACATGATGCACAGAGAACCAAGAATGGGATGTTAACATACCAGGGTACACAACCTACAGGAGAGACAGGGAGGGGAGAAGGGGGGGGAGTAGCTCTCTATGTAAGGGAAGGGATAAAAGCAACTGAACAAAAGAGTAAACAGGGAGGAGAGGAGGCACTCCGGGTCACCTTAGAGACTGGAAATGGCACCACAATCTGCACAGGGGTTGTATACAGACCCCCATGTCAGGGGGAAGGAATGGACAAGAATATGATAGAAGGCATACTTAGGATGGCAGAGAAAGGGGAGATACTGTTGATGGGGGACCTTAATATGCCAGATGTTAATTGGAGCACCTCTGCTGCAGCCACATCCAAAAGCAGGGCCATTCTTGATGCCCTTTAGGTGGCATGCCTCAGACAGCTAGTTTTGGAACCTACTCATGAGGGAGCAATCTTAGATCTCATACTCTCCAATGGGGACAGTAAGAGGATCTCAGATCTAGAAGTGGGTAGCCATTTGGGAACAAGTGACCACCAAACAGTGTGGTTCACGATTATCTCAGCTACAGAGTCAAGCCATACAAAAGTGAGGGTTCTGGACTTCAGGAGGGCTGACTTTGGCAAGATGGGAGAGTGCCTTAGGAAAGCACTAGCAAACAGGTTAGAAGGAGGGGTGGAGCAACAATGAGGAAATATCAAAACTGCCATCACAGAGGCAACAAGCCTTTGTGTGAAGTAAATAAACAAATCAAAACAAAAGAAAAAGCCACTATGGTTCTCAAAAGAGGTGGCAGTGAAGGTTAGGGAAAAAAGATAGCATTTAGGAAGTATAAGGAAACACAGAAGGAGCAGGACGGAGAACTGTGTCAGAATAGCAAAGGCCCAAACTGAGGAAAAGATAGCCAACTCGGTTAAGAAGGGGTATAAAACCTTTTACAGGTATCAGGGAGCGTACAAAGACAAAGGGAGGGATAGTGAGGCTGAATAGAATGGACGGTGGGTGGGTAGAGTGGGACAGTGAAAAAGCAGGGATACTGAATGAATACTTCTGTTCAGTATTCACAAAAGAGGAAATGGGGGAGGTGCCTAATCCAATTAACAGAAGCACTCTGGATAAAGCTACCAACTCTCTGAGGCCTAAAACTGGGACCGTCCATTTTGACCATGACCCTCCCACCGTCATTCCCACGGGCACCGCCACAGACAACGCTGCGTATAATCAATTACATTTTGCTGCTTGCTCTGGCCATGCTGCCCCACAGTAACACCAGCAGCAAACCTTCAGATTAAAACAATACATCATTCTGCTGCAGCAAGTTCCAAATCATGATGTATAGAAAGTTCATTAGAAGCAAGCCTGTGTTAAATTGTGATCAGATATTTGAGCTGCATGTATTGCTCCTCCTGGCAGACCCATCCAACCCACTCACACTCACCTCATTTGCTGAGCAAACTTCACTTCAGTGCCTCCCACCACCACACCAAATTATTTTCACACACTTCCCTACAGCTGATAAGGTTTGGGTACCTTAGTTCACTGCTACCGGTCTCTTCTCTGTCTGGAGTCCCTCTCAGCTGCTGTCTAGCAGATGTCCACATGTGCTTGTTTGCACTACTAACCAGTCTAATCTAACAGGAAGGAACATGCTTTACTGTACTCTCACTGCAATGCTTGAGGTGCAATACAGGTGCAGAGATTGAAGTTGCAAACTGCTGTCCAGCCCAAGCAGCGCCACAGTGGTGCTGAAATAACTGTCACTGACAGATTAGTAGTTAGCAAAAAAAAAAAAGGGACAAAACTGGGACAAGTAAGCAAAAATCAGGACAAAAGTGACATTTTGCAAAACTTGTGGGGGCACTGGGACATGCAGCCTAAAATAGGGACTGTCCTAGGAAAATAGGGACTGTTGGTAGCTTTAACTCTGGAGAGGGGGGTCGATCCCAGTCCTTTCACAGAAGAACGGGTTCTGAAAGAACTCCTAAAACTGAAGGTGGACAAAGCAATGGGGCCAGGTGGAATTCACCCCAGAATTCTAAAAGAATTAAGCAGAGAACTAGTGCCACCACTGACTACCCTTTTTAACAAATCATGGGAGGATGGTGTGGTACCTGAAGACTGGAAGAAGGCTGATGTGATTCCCCTTCACAAAAGTGGGACCAAGACAGAGGCAGGAAACTACAGACCTGTCAGTTTGACCTCTATGGTAGGGAAAGTGATGGAATCACTTCTGAAGGAGAGAACTGTTGAGTACCTAGAGGCCAGTGGGGCACAGGACCCAAGGCAACATGGGTTCACAGTGGGAAGGTCATGTCAGATGAATCTAATTGATTTCTTTGACTGGGTGACCAAAGTAGTAGACCAGGGAGGGGCTGTGGACATGGCCTACCTAGACTTTAGCAAGGCATTTGACACAATCCCACACAAAAGATCAATAGTCACATTAACCAGCCTGGGAGTGGGTCCCAGGGTGGTAGCCTGGGTAAAACATTGGCTGGACAACAGGACACAGAAGGTAATTGTAAATGGAGTCTACTCTGAAGAAAGAGGGGTTACTAGTGGGGTATTGCAGGGTTCAGTACTGGGTCCAGTCCTTTTTAACATCTTTATAAGTGACATTGCATAGGGACTGAAGGAAAAGTATGCCTCTTTGCAGATGACTCCAAAGATCTGCAACAGGGTTGATACACAAGGAGTGGAAAGGATGAGAAGGGACTTGGCAAGGTTGGAGGAATGGTCAGATGTATGGCAGCTTGGATTCAATGCAAAGAAGTGCAAAATAATGCACCTGGAAAACAAAACCCAGGGAAGATTACACAATGGGGGGTAGTAATAACAACAAAATGGAAAGGGACCCATGTAATCATATCAGATGACCTTAAGGTTGGCAAGCAATGTGAGAAGGCGGTAGGGAGGGCTGGGGATACTGGGATGTACAGGGAGAGGCATCACCAGCATAAAACAGGAAGTTGTTATCCCCCTGAACAGACAGTTGGTGAGACCCCATCTGGAGTACTGCGTCCAGTTCGGGAGACCCCATCTCCGCAAGGACATAGACAGGATGGAGGCAGTTCAGAGGAGGGCAACTAAAATGGTGCAGGGTCTGTAAGAGAAGCCATATGAGGAGAGACTAACGGAGCTTAATATGTATACCCATGAGGAAAGGAGGGATGGCGGGACATGATAGAAACATTGAAGTACCTCAGTGGAATCAACAAATTCCAAGAGGGTAGCATCTTTCAGAAAAAGAGATGTGCAAGAACAAGGGGACACAATCTAAAGATAGAGTGGGGACAGCTTAGGGGCAATGTGAGGAAGTATTTTTTCACATAGAGGGTGGTGGACACATGGAACAGCCTTCCTGAGGAGATTGTAGGATCTAGAACTGTGGGAGAATTCAAGAATGCACGGGACAGACATAAGGCAATTTTTGTGCGGGGTAGGAAGAAATAGGCTGTTGGTTAAATAGGATCTGCAGCTTATCCTCTAGCTAGGGAAATGGGCAGACTAGGTGGGCCAAGCGGTCCTCATCTGCCGTCAAAGTCTATGTTTCTATGTTTCTATGTTAGAAGGGAGGAGATGGAGGCCAGTGAAGGGAAGGGGGCAGGATGGAGGGTGGTCTCATTGAATGCAAGAAGCCTAGAAAACAAATCAGCTGAGCTACAGGCACTCTTAGCAGTGTGGAGGGTGGATATTGCAACTGTCACAGAAACGTGGGTAACTGAGCACCAAGACTGGGATCTGGCAGTCCCAGGATACAAACTATACAGGAAGGACCGTAAGGAGGGGAGGCGAGGTGGGATGGCGGTCTATGTGAGGGACAGGATCAAATGCACAAGGGACGAGGGAGAAGAAAGGAGAACAGAGGCAATCTGGCTGCAGCTCCTGGACTCAAGGGGTAGGAAACTGAGGTTTGGGTAGTATATAGGCCACTGTCCCAGTCAGAGGAGCTTGACAGGGAATTAGCGGGACAAATCAAAAAGGTATGCAGAAAAGGGAAGGTGGTCATCGTTGGGGATTTCAACTTGCCGGGGGTTGACTGGAGCATTCCAGTCACTTCCAGTGCTAGGGAGCAAATGGTCCAGGATGCGATCCAGCAGGGTCTCCTGACACAGTTGGTTACTGTACCTACTAGGCTAAAGAACACGTTAGATCTGGTATTGTCGAATGGAGAGGCAGTGAGGGAAATACAGGTAGAGGACCCACTAGCTGACAGCGATCACCAAACGGTGTGGTTTAATATCATGATGTGCCGGGAGCCAGAGAAATCGGCTACTAGGGTGGTAAACTTTGGGGGGGTGGACTTTGGGAGGATGCAGGAAGTACTGAAAGGGAAGCTGGAGGGCATAAGACAGGAGATGGATGTGGAGCAGAAATGGGATATTATGAAACAGGGATTACAGAGGAAACAAAAGCTTGCACCAGAGCACAGAGTAAGAGGAGCAGAGCAAAAAAACCATGCTGGTTGAACAGCAAGGTTGTGGAGGTGGTGAGGGCAAAACAAGCGGTGCACCAGAGATATAGGATGACGGGGAAGGAAGTGAACAGGAAGGAATATGCGAGATCATCCAGGGAGGTGACCAGAAAAGTGAGAGAAGCCAAGGCCTAGAGGGAGCTTTGATTAGTGCATGGAATTAATGGGGGGGGGGGGGATTATTTTTTCAGAATCATCAGGGAGAAAAGGAAGTGCAAGGAGACAACAGTGAGGATAAAGAGGGATGGGGAGTGGACGGAAAAGGGGGAGGAGCAGGCAGAAGCACTGAATGAATAATTTTGCTCAGTGTTCATGGAAGAAAAGGGGGACAGCTACCAGCATGGGCTGGAAGGGTGGGGACAGGGGGAGAGGAGGCGACAGATGGAAGAATTGAGGCAAGTAGAGTCCTAGAGGGACTGAGGGCACTGAAGGTAGACAAGGCACCAGGGCCAGATGGTATCCACCCCAGGGTGCTGAGGGAGATGGAGGAGGTGTTGGCAAAGCCGCTGGGAGATCTGTACAGCACCTCACTGGAGTCGGAATGTGTGCCACTGGACTGGAGGATGGCACATGTAGTACCATTACACAAGAGCGGGCCAAGGGATGAACCAGGTAATTATTATTCGGTAAGTCTCACCTCCATAGTGTGCAAACTCATGGAAACGATACTAAAGGAAAGACTGGTGTCATACCTGGAGGACAATTGCCTCCAGCATGTGAGGCAGCATGAGTTTGTTTCAGGGAAGTCTTGACAGACCAGCTTGATACAGTATTATGACTGGATGACAGGTGAGCTGGATAAGGGTCATGCGGTGGATGTTCTTTATTTGGACTTCAGCAAGACCTTCGATTCGGTGCCTTATGGGTGGCTTGGGGGGAAGCTAACTGGTGTAGGGGTAGGGGCAAAAATTATGAACTGGATTACAAGCTGGCTGAGTGGGAAGCTGCAACAGGTGGTGGTAAGAGGGGAGCTCTCAACTCCAAGGCCGGCAATGAGTGGGGTGCCACAGGGCTCTGTTCTGGGGCCAGTATCATTTGGGCTCTTCATATCAGACATTGCACACAGGGTTGTGAGCAAGGTAAGTCTGTTCGCTGATGACACCAAAATCAGAGCAGTGGTAGATGGAGGGGAGGGATGGAAGCAGCTGCAGGGGGACCTAAGCAAGCTAGAGGAGTGGTAAGAGAGGTGGCAGCTGGGGTTCAATGCAAAGAAGTGTAAGGTTATGCACTTTGGGGTGAAGAACCCAAGGAGAGAATACTGACTGGGGGGGGGTAAGCTGAGGATCACTGAAGAGGAGAAGGACCTAGGTGTAATGATAACAGAGACCGTGAACAACACTGCCCAGTGCAGGAGAGCAGCTGCAAAAGTGAACAAAATGCTGGGGTGCATAGCGAGGAGGTTTTCGTACAGGTGAAGAGAAGTGATCTTGCCCCTCTACAGGTCACTGGTAAGTCCGCACTTAGAGTATTGTGTGCAGTTTTGCAGGCCACACCTAAAGAGTGATATCAGGCTACTGGAGGGGGTGCAGAGGAGGGCAACAAAGATGATATGTGGAATGGAGGGGAGAGACTATGACAGCAGGCTGGGAGACCTGAATATGTACACTCTGGAGGATAGAAGGGACAGGGGGGACATGACAGAGACATTCAAGTATCTGAGGGGAATCAATAAGGATGGGGCAGATGGGGTCTTTAAGCTAAGGAACGGGAGGGATACCAAGGGGTATTGGCTAAGAATGGGGAGATTTAGGAGGAAATGAGGAGACACTATTTCACAGAGAGGGTGGTAGCAAAATGGAAGCACCAAGAATGGGTTGTATCATGTAAATCTGTGAACAGCTTCAAAGGGCATGGGACAGGGAACAAGGTTGAGTGAGGGTGGGGAAGGTGGGGGGTGGCAGTGGGATGACAAAGGTGAGGGGGTGGGACAGTTGCAAACTAGGGGTGCTAGCTGCACACTCGAGCAGACTTAAGATTGACCGGATGGTCTGTTTCTGCTGGCGCATTCATATGTTCGTATGTTCATATGTCAACAGACAACTCTTTTCACGTAGCTGTTAAAGATGTATGCAACTGCTTCAGTTAGTTTTCACACTTCATACTAGGTCCTGTTACTGTCCTGGGAGGATCCATTTCATGGTTGTTGAAATCTCATTGCCTTGAGAGCTGCATCAGCATATGAGAACGTAATGCGTAATCAACCTTCAAACTCCCAGTATGCCTATCTGCTTAAGTAGTTTTAAAAGAAACAAGCTGCAAGAAGGTGTGAAACACCACATTTACCTTCAGTGAGTTTTACAAGCTATCTGAGTTGTAATGCAGGTTTTTTCCCCTTTAAACACCATTTGGTTTATGAGTTTCCAGAGAGTTTTTGCAGGGTATTTGTTATTTCAGCATAGAAATATGTGATATACATGGTTGGATCTGACATCATGTTCTCATATGCTAATGCAGCTCTCAGGTACAATGAGATTTCAACAACCAAGAAATGGACCCTCCCGGGACAGTAACAGGGCCTACTATGAAATGTGAAAACTGACTGAAGTGGTTGCATACATCTTTAACAGCTACATGAAAAGAGCTGTCATATGGAAACAAATAACATTTAGAAGATATGAGGGTGCAGTTTTCCTTTAAAGGAAAACTAAAGTCAAAATTTACAAAAAAATATGTTGTGCAGAGTGTTTTGTTTTGCAGCTAGACTCCCTTTGTTTGCTGAAAGTAGTTTTTTTTTTGCTTGCTAGTTTTATGGCCCCTGGGGATCTCAATTTTCACATTTTTATGGCTCTTCTTTCTGTGCCTGCAATATCTCCTGTCCCATGTGACAGTGATGCATCCAGGACCATTAATTCAAAAAGAGCTGTTTTTAGTCAAGTATACAATAGTAAAGCTGTGATTTCTGGTAACTCTCCTTGTCAAAGGAGCTCTAACGAAGGCCACATTTACAAATGGCAAATGCCTGAGGGACAATTGAGTAAGGAAATAGTTTTCGCTAATTATAGCATCTGTGACCTTGGGTGATTTGTATGCTTTTTTAATGGGTTGTGTATAGGTTGATGAAATGAACAGCTTTAATAACAAAAAAATCACTTCTGCTGGCTAGACCTAGACACATACCTAAAAAACCAAAAGTTTGTATTAGAGTTATTAAGTTGAAGACTGAATATCAGACTCCTAACAGTAGATTGCTGCTGCAGCAGTTATTACTCTCTGAATCAGTGGTCTTGGATGCATCACTGTCACATGAGACAAGGGGCACTGTAGAAACAAGAAGAGCCCCCAAAAAATGCTAACATGGAGATCCGCAGGGGCAATAAAACCAGCAAGCAAATTTAGAAAAAACTCCTTTCAGCAAACAAAGAAAGGGAGTACACCTACAAATTCAAAAACTCTGCACAACATATTTTTTGTAAATTTTGACTTTAGGTCCCCTTTAAACCAGAATCTAAAATGTTTTTTTACAGGAAATGAAAGCTAACACCTAGTACAAACTGTGTGGTGCAGCCCTCCTTGTGAAAGGTGTGATCATCCCTATATTTTTTACTAGGGCTGGTAGAACTCAGTAAAGTTCCGACCCTTATTAAATAAGAACCAGAACACGGGGGGGGGGTCTGATTATTTATAAATATTTAAATAAATATGATGAAATGCAAATGTGGATGGGGGACAAACAACTTGAGCTAGTCAGTGTCAGTGGCTCAGTAGGTAGCACTCTGAGGCTGGGAGATCAGAGGGCTGTGGGTTCAGTTCCCACATCTGGCACTTGGGTTAATACTGTATCCCAGTACTGACACTGTAGTGCAGCATGAGAGGGGTGCTGCACTTCTGAGGTGCCGTCTTTTGGATGAGACGTTAAACCGAGGTCCCATCTGTCTGGATTGGTGGTAATTCAGGTGGATGTTAAAGATCCCATGGCACTTATCGAAAGAGTAGCGGAATTTTTTATTTAAATAACATCAAAAACAAATTAATTATAAACAGTGTTAAGTCACACAAAATAATATACAAATCAGATGGCAAACAAATTAAATAAGTATTACAGTCATACATTATCAGATCAGTGTGTGAAAAGAATTATGTAGCAACATCCCCCCCCCCACTAATGAGTAGGGGAATTTTTTATTATAATAACATCAAAAACAAAATAATTATAAACAGTGTTAAGTCACACAAAATAAAATACAAATCAGAAGGCTAACAAAATCAAACAAGTATTACAGTCATACAGTATCGAATCAGTATGTAAAAAGAATTATGCATCAGCCTCCCCAAAAAAGTGGAATTTTCATTGAACAGAACTAAAGGTAAAAGGAAAACAACCAAAATACAGAAAACACATTTGTAGAATTCACGTGATAGGAAAAATCATTATCTGTTACCCAAGGTAAATTCCTCCAGTGTGACCTCAATTGGACACGATAAATCGTCCTGTTTCATATTTATAAATAATTAACAATTCAAAAGAGATTTTCTGTAAAAGTTCCTTATAAGAGAAATCTTTCTGCTGTAAAGTAAAAAGACACCTGTGTTGCCAAATAAACCATTTACAGACAGCAAAAATAATATGCAATGTACCATGATCCCATTTGTCCCAATCAGAAGAATAGGAACCATAAATCAAAATATTGTAATGTACATGTTGGAAAGCTGGTTCCTTCCAAACAGTAGCAACATAATTCCAAAAATGAGATATATACGGACACAGAAAATAAAAATGTTGCATCGTCTCAAAAGCTTGAAAGCAACCAGGACAGGAACAATAACGATCATGCAACTGTTTATGAAATTGATTCCCCTTAACATTAAGTTTTTCGTGACCACACAACCAACTGACATCCCAGAATTTGGGAGGAATTCGATCATGAGAAATCAAACCCTGCAGAGACAAACGTAGCTCACTCGGACATTTCGGAAAAATAACAGGCTCTGAAAACATGAGTCTAGAACAGATTTGTATAAAAATTTTTGTTCTTTGAAAATATCCAGCCACTGGGAATTTTCCATTGTAAATTTAAGAAAAACTTCACGGTGATAAGGTTGCACACTGAGAAGTGTACTAAGGCGGCTTACTCTGTCATTCACCCACTCAGAATACCATAACCCTATGGACTGTAAAAAAAGACTGGTCCACAATTTAGGAAAATTTGTTAATAAAGGTAAAAAAATTGAAAAAAGAAACTGACAAAAAAAAGGAGAGGATTTATCATATTCAGGCCACCTTGGGATACAGGTAAATACAGAATATTACGGTTAATAGGGTTAAGACGACTACCCCAAACAGCTTGGAAAAAAATGCTAAATAAAGTAGCTTCCCTCTGCTTAGGCGGGGGAAAAATGTTACTCAAAAATAAAAATAAAGGCACCAAGTACGTACGTATTAAATGAATACGTTTCAGTTTAGAAAATTGCCATCTATTCCAGTTTTGTACCATAATCTTACCCTTGTTTAAAGAGAATATCCCAGTTATAAATAGCAGGTGGGTGAACCAAAAATATACCCAAAATCCTTATGGGGTGGGATGTAAATTTAATATCACACAAAATCGTCTGTTCAGGCGAACCATCCAAGGCATACCCAAGACATTTGGACAGATTTAGAGCTGAACCAGAAAAAGAACCAAAAAAGTGGCACATATCCACAACAGAATGAACAGAAGAAACAGTAGGGGTGCATATGCAAACGTCATCCGCATAAGCAACAGTGGAAAAGGGTATCAACACTCCAGGAACTGAAACGGGGGTATTGATTTATTCAAGATCATAACAAGGGATCAATACTATATACATACAATAACAGACTAATCGGACAACCCTGCGAACTCCCGCTGCACCGGAAGCATAGGTCCTAAGTGTCCATTTACCAAGGAGATACAGTTGCAGACTTATAAAGTGTCTGCAACCAAGAAATAAAAGGAAGAATACCATAATGTTTTAATGTAAGCCATAAAAAATCGTGGTTTACAGAATCAAAAGCTCCTTTTGGTCTAGAGATAATACAACACCAGGTAAATCAGCAGTAGCGGATCTGTCAAAAATTTCACGAAAAAGCAACTGATCAATTATAGATCTATGAGGAGTGTACAAAATTATGCGGAAGAAAGTAAATAGGAAGACACAGTCAATAGTCTAGTATTTAAGATTTTCATTAAAATTTTCAAATCAACATTTAATAAACTAATTGGTCTCAATTAGAAAGAAACTTCCTATCACCTTTATACAAAAAATCAAAACACCCTCATCAGTTTTAAAGGACAGTCAGAACCAGTTAACAAATCATAATAAACATCTGCAAATTCCTGAGATAATTGAGTCGCAATTAATTTATAAAATTCAGCAGTTAGACCATCCAGACCAGGTGCTTTATTGCTTGAAAGGGTATGTATAACTTGAAGGACTTCCTGCGATGTAATGGGTTTAACTAAATTGGACAACAATAAAGGAGGGCAAGAGGAATCTCAGCACCGCTGAGATAAACCTGAGAAGAAGCTTGGCTCTTTAAATCCACAGTCTGAGCTTTGAAAAAGAGCTGCCGTGTAGCGTCACCTCCGACATCAGCTCAGCTTGTGTAAATTTTTCCAAACCATCACTCCCCGGTAAACTGGAAAAAACCTTTTTCCCAACCCTTTCCTTGGTACCAAGAAAGGGACAGACAGTGGCAAACCCACCATGAGTACCAAACCGTTGTTGAAAATGTAAAACGTTTGATTGATGTTTATGAAATGGTACCATTTTCTCTTTAAGATGTTTAATTTGGGAGGAAAAGTCATGCGCAGTAGTCTGGGCCATAGACATAACCTTCTGTAATTGTGCACGAAATTGTAAATAAGAAAAATAAGGAATTTCCCAATCTGTTTAAACAGAGAAATAACATCCAGTTTAGTATCCATCCACCATACAAGTGGATTTTCATACATCTCGAAGAGAGACTTTCTAGCCACTATAAAATAATTTATGTGTTGCAAAATGTCCTGCTGCAATAACAGTTGGGAATTTAGCCTCCAGAGGCCCCTACCAAAGGAAAAAGCTTCCATAGACCCAACCGTGATACATAATGCACAATGATCGGAAAATTCCACAGGGGTAACCCATGCACACCGTAAAGGTAAATTCCTGTTAATAAAGAAAAAATCTATCCTAGTAGCTAAGGCACCCTTATGAAAAGTAGGCGTCGAAGATGTATGTAACCGGGCGTACGCATCAATCAAACTTGCAGTGTGGACCACTGTTACCAGACAAGACATATCACAAAAAACTTTGGTAGTTTTAGCACCCCTGCCCCTATCTTTAATAGACAATCCACAATTAAAATCCCCACCCCAAATAACATTAAAGGAAGTATGAAGATAGGGTTGTAAAAGGTGGAAAAGATCCACCCTGGTTGCTTTCGTTTGAGGTGCATAGATATTGAGTAACCTGTAACATGCCCCTTGGTGTACAATATCCACAAGTAATGCTCTACCAGGAACCAGATCAATCAATTTCAAAACTTTCACAGTCAATGTAAAGAGTATTGCAACCCCAGTACATCTATCAGATCCTAGCGACCAATACGAGACCCCTAAGTGCCAAAGTTTTGCAGCACCAGCAATTTCAGTAACAGTGTGCAAACGCGTATCCTGCAAAAAAAAATACATTACAGTGTAGGGTACCCAGGAGGGAGAATAATGCAGATTGCCTTATCCGGTTTTTAATGCTGTTCACATTAAGAGAACAGAAAGTTAAAGAGGAAGCCATTTAAGCAATCATGAAAACTCAAGGAGGTTTACGTTTATTTTTTTTCCCTTTTTTTACCACCACAGAGTTAGATTTCAGAGGAAGGGTTGAAAAAGAAGCACCTTCTGAGTCTGCTGCCTCCGAGTTACCCATGGAGTCCATTCCGGACTGGGAAGATTCAGAGTCAGCATCAGATACATCCTGTGCAAGAAGAAGGGCATGAAAACAGTTAGTCGTAGGAGTATTGAGTAATTTTGGTACTTTAGAAGCAGGTTGGACATGATGGGTTTTACTCCGTGTTTCTCTAGAAAGAAAAGGAAGAGTCCGAGGGAGGGGAGGGGGCATAGAACATGAGTCTGAGAAATGGAAACCTGAGGCGGGAGGGCAGCATATCTGTGCCTAAAGTCGGAGAGGGATAGGGACTGGGAGGGAGTTCCAGAAGGGACAGAGAATTTCAAATTTGGGGAAACCAAGGTATCGGGTACAGCTAGTACAATAGGGGCAACATGTATAGCAGGGGCTGTAGAGAGAGTGGTTCTGGTATGTTCTGCAGTGGAAATTAACTGTCTTTGGTCTTCAGATGTTTGGGCTTCTGAATGTTGGTGAGCCGCCTCAGGGCAAGTAGCATAAGAATGTCCAGAGGCAGCACATAAGGAACATACAGCTATATTCCGACAGTTTTCCCGCACATGACCTAAAGAATTACACAGAGTACATCAAAGACGGTCACAAGCACTGCTAATGTGACCAGGCTTTACACACTATAACAAGATTTAGCTGTCCAGCATAAAAAGGACCCCTCTATCTTGTCCCAAAAATATGCAATTAGGAAGATGCTGCAATCCATCATCAGAGGAACGTAGGATAACCCGAACACGCCAACCCCCAGTCCCAATATCCTCAGAATCAAAAATTGCCTCAGGATGCCCCAATACTGTGCACCTCTGTTTTAACCAAAAAATCAGATCTACAACACCGACACTCTCATTTCTAAAGAGAACTGTGACTGTTTTATGAGCAGGTTTAGTAAGGGGAAAAACATCAAAGGGGGACCATAAGGGGGTCAGTCTTACTACACGATATTTAGCCCAAAATTTTTCTAAACCAGTATGAAATTTAAAACTGACATCAAAAGTTTTCTCCCCTGATACATGTAACAGAGCGTACAGTTCAGCTGAAGTAAACTGCAAGCTTTCTTTAAGCAATTTTTTTGCCACAAACGATCTATCAGGAAAGACATCCATCCCTCCTTTATAAATAAAACGAACTGCATTATGTCTTTTAGCTGAACAAGTTGGAGAATGAAAAGAGGCATAAGAACGAGTGGTTGGTTGTCCCAAAGTAGGCACGGTGTCTGGAGAAAGGCCTACTGAGTCATCCAAAGGATCAGCAAAACAGTCTTCTCAAGAAGGAGTTGTGAAGGCCCTTTGTGGGTGAAAATCAGGTACTGGATTCTGAGTAAAGGATAGTTCCGGAGGAAGGGCTAAGGGAGAATCCTTAATGCTTTCGGAGAGAGAATTTTCGGCAGCAGTCTTAGTAAGTTTGGGAGTCGTAGGGCCAGAAGATCGTGGAGGAGAGACACTAGAGTCTGCCAGATGTACCCCAGGAATTACAACAGGGGAAAAACCAGAAACCCATCTACCTGTGTCGGGGGAGCTGAGCCCAACCAGCTGAAGTCAGTGACCCAGAAACTGACCAAGGAGTCTCTGCGTCAGCAACCTGGTCAGCCCAGGAACGTTTATGGTCAGTAGAAACTTTCCTAGTAACAGGTTTAAAAGTATGTTGTTGTTTCGCATTGAAAGAAAAAACAGTGGCATTCTGTTGAGTAGAAACTGTAGAAACATACACAGTACCTGAAGTAGGTGGTGCAGGGCAAAGAGTAGTCGGAGATTCAGCCGGAGTCGTAGAAGCCTGTAAGTCAGCGTCTAGTGCTTGCTGCGCAATAACCTCGCTGTCAGACAGCATTTGCTCAGCTGTCAGGGTAGTTTCAAACGGCAGTTCCGCATTCCGCAGCTGAAGTGGAATCAAAGGCTGTACTGGAGCTTCAAAAGCGGTCTCAGAAAGGCATTCAGTAGATACATAAAAGGTAGAAGGCAAACTCGAAGGAAGCTGTTTCCTCTCAGGCAAGGAATGTGTAGAAATCGCAGGGTCATGCTTAGCGTCCGGTTCCATAGAGGCTTCAAAAAAAACATCCGAATCAACGGTTTCAGTTACAGAAGTCAAAACTGGCCCCCTGGCCTGCAGCACGTCCTGCTGCAACAAAGGCTGCTCGTCAACTGAGCTTTCCATCTCGACGGTCAGCAAGTCCCCCTACTGGCAAAGCAGTAGGGGAATTTCCCCGGTGTCCTGGCCAGATTTCCCTCATTCACTAAAAATACCACCAACAGCTTAATCTGGTTCAAAGTCAGTTGGCATTCATCTGTATCCCCCTCCCCCGGGTCGTGCCTGAAAATAAGCAGGATTTGTCTAGTGCACTTACCTGGTCAACAAAAAATAAATAAATAAAGCCACCCAAAGTGGGAGGGCCAACTATGATACATGTAGCACACTCGGCAGCATACAGTAGCTCTTTAGTGGCCTCCCTTGCTGACACACGTGCTTGGGCCTTTGTGAGTGTGTGTAAGTGTGGGGGGGAGGCTTGGTCTATTTTAAAGTAATGCACACTATTCGGAATACTCATGTCTTCCTTTTCTGGAACCCATTGGACAAAAGACTGCTTTTGTTTTAGTGCAGCCTATTGGCAGGCACAGGGCAGCACCACTGTGCTCTGTGTTTTGTTTGGCAGCCTGTGCAGCACACAGACATCCCGCACAGTACTCCATGCCTCACAGGCTGATCTTGCATTTTGTCTCTCGCTCGCGCGCTCTCTCTCTCTCTCTCGTTCTCTTATTTAATTCTTTATTTTTAATCACTTTTGGGTGTAACAGGAGAACTAAGGACCCCACCGTAGGTATTATGTGAATGCAATACTATGTTCTTTGCATTCCCCAGTCAGTACCAGACTCTGACTTACCATTTACATGGAATGTGGGGGGCAAAGCCTCCCATACAACAAAACAAAACAAAAAAAATTAAATATCAGTTGGTTTTGTTAAAAATGAGGGGCTTTGCCCCTGTACTCCCCTGATTTGTTAATTTTTAAATGGGTAGTGGGTCAGATTTCTTTGCTAGCACTGTAGCACAGCATGAGTATCTACTTACTGTCCACATAATAACTGCCTTAGAACTAACAGACACTATTCGTTCTTTGAGTACTATGGGATTGGTTGTGTAGTAATACGCTGAACAAGTAGTGGGTCCTTAGTCCTCCACTTACACCATCTTTTGCTGCCAAATCTGTATTTATTATTGTTTGCTGCAGTCCACTGGCACAGGCACCACAGTGCTTCTCTAGTTTTTTTGGAAACCAGCAGAGCAGTGACATCTGATCTTTTTTCCCCTACTCTAATCTACTTTTTCTTCTATACGGAGCACAGCAGACAGTGTCAGCCAGCCAGCCAACATACTATACCGATCTTGTCTCTTATTCTTTAAACTTTAAACAATAATTTATAAATCCATTTTAGTTTTGCCATAAAATCATGTGTGTGTGTCTCTCTCTTTCTCTCCCCTCCCCCCTCTCAGCAGCTGCGCAGCACAGTGTCGCAGCACACAATAGACTGCCTTATTTGTCTTCTGCATACTAGGCCAACAGCCAGAAGAACGGCCTGTTGCCTCATGAACAAATCAAAGCAGCACCAACCACCAGCAAGTCCCTTTTTAAGTCTGTCATGCGCCCAAGGACAGACAAAATTGTTGATATGAGAGTTGCTATAAAAGGGTGTGAGGGGGGTGCATCCACTGGAGAGCTCTGTTCAAGGGGCAGGTCTGCGGCAGGTGAATAAGTAGGCAGGCTACCAATGACTCATTTTCTGGTTTGGGGGCAGAGTTGGAAAAGTTTTCAAAGGACAGAGCCGAACCAATAGTGGCGCGGCTCAGTCTTTTGATGTGTAAACAGTCCTGCATTACATTTACTTCCTGGTTGCACGTACACTGTGCTGTAGCGCTTACAGTGATGACAGCTGACAAGTGAACATGCTGAACCTGTCTTCAAAAGCAAATCAATCCTTCCCACTCCCTCCCACTGCTCCTGTCCTCCCTCCATTCCTGTTCGAGCCCCCCCGCCAGCAAATCACTGCCTCCTACTGCTGCTATCTCCCTGCTCCCTCCCTCCCTACCTGTTTGAGCACTCCTCAGCAAATCAATCCCTCCCATTCCCTCCTACTGCTGCTGTCCTCCCTGCATCATCCATTCTGTTTGAGGCCACCCCACAGCAAATCACTCCCTCCCACTTCTGCTGTCCTCCTTGCACCCTCCATTCCCTATCCCCCCGGTCACTGGGGAGCCCACTCCCACTGTCCAGAAATGTACACAACATCGTTTCCTGTTAAAAAAAGAAAACTGCCCCCAATGTCTTTTTTTAAACCTGCAAAAAAGAAAATGGTCCCTCGTCTCCCCGGCCCAGCAAATCACTCTGTCCCGCTCCCTCCCACTGCTGCTGTCCTCCTCGCACCCTCTGTTCCCCATCACCCCCGGACACTGGGGAGCCTACTCCCAGTGTCCAGAAATGTACTCAACATTGTTTCCTGTTAAAAAAAGGAGAAAACCATCCCCAATGTCTTTCTTTGTTTAAACCTGCAAGAAAGAAAATGGACCATCGTTGTCTCTCCCATCCCCCTTCCCCATCCCAACTCTCCCATGGCGCACCCACCTCCCTGCACTCCCCCTGCACCCATACTTACCTCCGGAGGTCAGCAGCAGTGATCTACTGTGAACTGGGACATGTCTGCACTCTTCAAAGCCGACCGGCAAAGTGAAGATATCAAGGTAAGCCGAATAATAGGAATCAATGGGGGAGGGGGGGGTCAACTTAGGTTGATATCTCAACTATTTTTAGGAATTTTGGCCCCATAATTTCAACATGCAGTTCTTGGGACCTTATCTCCTGAACACTGTCACTGTCATTTAATTACTCAGACCCAAAAGGTGATTTCTTGGTCGCTGTGTGGAATCACCTTTTGGGACCAATTAATGAAATGACAGTGCCACTGTTCATGAGGTGAGGTTCCAAAAAGCCCATGTTGCAAATTTGGTGAAAAAATTCAAAAAAGGACTGTGTTATGCGCATGCATTGAGCAGTTCCTATACACGTTCCTATCTTTGCCACTTTTTAATATTTTCACTCCAGATTTTCAACATTGCTATTATTTCACACCTCCTTATGAACAGTATAACTGTCATTTTTCATATCCTACCTGAAACATGTTTTCACACCTGTGGTGCAGAATGGCATGGTGGCTCTGCGAAATCACCTTTCAGGATGAGTGAACAAAATAACAGTGGCACTTTTCATGAGGTGGGGGGTCATAAGAATGCTACATTGAAAATTTGGTGTGAAAATATTAACAACGTTATGAGCAAGCACTTAAGTTAGCAAACGCAGGCTCATACCTTTGGTACTTTTCAACATTTTGACCCCAGATTTTCATCACAGCCATTTCTTCACTACACCTCATCAATGTGACAGCTGCCATTTTCCAGATCCTGGACAAAATATGTTTTTTGCATCCCAAAAGATGATTTCACAACCACTGCGTGAAAATACCTTTTGGACAGGAGTTGAAATTGTACTCTTCCTTTCTTCATGCAGTGGCATAATAAGACGGCTATGCTGAAAATGTGGTGTAAAAATATGAAAAAACAATGAAGTTATGAATCCATGTTGAAATTTTCCAACACTGGCTCACAACCCGTTCAGCATTGACAAATGCTTGTTATTTTGTAAGGAATCTGTGTGGTACTTTAATGTCGGTTTTATAAAGCTTTTAAGTCTGCTCACCTGCTGTCACTCTCTCTATCTCTCGCCCTGCAACTACAGCCCACTCACACTCTCATATGAAGCGATGTCACAAGGCACCTGTTTTGCTGCAATGCAGACTCGAGTTGAAAGTCGAAGCACCGGGGTTCATCTGTCTGTCCATTTTTTTGCTCTATTTGGGGGACGGGGTTTGCAAAAATTTGCCATGTGTGCCATAGTAAATTAAGTTTATTGCACCCTGTTCTTGTGTGCCATATATTCTTTTGCTTTGTGTCTAATTGGGTCTGGCTGGCCCACTATATGAGCACCGGTCTCCTGCATTCCAGTTCGCACACTTCATCTAAGAATTAAATGCAGTTTTCTACTGGCTGCTGTCAGCTGCCTGCTGCCTCACTATGTAGAGCATGGTGGCCCAGCAACATCATCAAGCATGAGAAGAGCCTGGGAGTATAATCAGGAGGAGTGTAGAAACTGGCAGGCTTGGCAACACGCATGCACATTGTGGAGAGGAGGGACAGACTAGCAGGTGAATCAGAGAAACAGCAGCATTTTATCCATCAACTTGGAATAGGACTCAATCAATTGAGTCCATATTTATCCAAGTCCCCAAGTTCATAGGTGAGTACTGGATTTTTTTGAGGGGGGGGTTCTCATTGCTGGTGGAACAATCCACCTAGCCCTACTTTTTACCTAAGAAATGCCGCTAGCAGGCCAAACATGGTACTTCTCTAAGTATCAGCTTGGAGCCACAAAAGTCAATTTGAGACTTAGGCAGGTACGCAAAGTCTGTAGGTAAAACTATAGGAGCCTAGCAATGGTGAAACACTTTATGCAGTAACAACTTAACAGTACTTACAATGGAGATATGGCAGGTGTCCGATGGCAGTGAGAAAACATCAAGAAGTCACTGGAGTGCTAAGGTGATAAAGGTGCACACTGCTAGGGCAGAGCAGCCAAGCGATGGCTGACTCCACAGCTGACACCCGCAGTGCAATACCATTTGTGCTCCTGCCCTTAACACTATGGCCTGCAGTGTAGAGGTCCATTGTGTCCAGAAGAACTAAAAGAGCAGAAGCCACACCTTTCATCCATGATCAGCCCCATGGATTGGAGGACTGAGGGAGTGGAAAGGGAAAAGTCCAGTGAGCAAGGGACAGGGCCCTATGGCCAAAGCTGGTCCCTTGCTCCAAATCTGTTTGTCCCTTGGCAGTCATGGGGGGAGAGGTGGAGAAGGGCTCCCTTGCAGCCCACCCAATGTGGCTGGAGATGGTACTGGGTTGGCATTCCATGGAACAGGAATGTTGGTCTCTGCTTCATTCAAAGATTTGCATGCCTCTTCTGGCCACAACTTTCCTCTGTGATCAGTCCCACTGACTGGAGGGATGTGAGGAAGTACTACTTCACTGAATGAGTGGTAGTCTCCTACAACAGACTGCCAGTGGAAGTGGTAGAGGAAAGAACAGTAGGGAGCTTTCAACATGCATGAGACAGACATGGGTCACCAGAGATCAATTAAGGTCTGGAAAGATGTACTAGGGTCTGAAGAATTTCTTGGTGTCATTCTTTGTATGTAAGAATGCCATCATTCAACCAGTGTCATAAAATTATGAGCGCTGTGCCTGCTGATAGCGCAGTTTTCTCTTTTCATTTTAAAGAAAACAAAATAGTACTGTGTTATAGTTCTATTATGGTTTAAGGGTCCTGCTCATGGGTTTGTGGGTGGTGATGCCTTGTGGTTGGGTGTGGGGGGTTGTTGGGTTATTTCTTGCTTTTCTCTTCATCTTAATTACTGTTGTTTTGAAGGTGTGTTTGTTATTCTTGTATTTTATTTCTTGTATCTTGCAAAATTTCAATAAAGTATATTTAATAAAAAAAAAGATGTAATAGGCAGGGACCACCTGGACAGACTGGGTGGGCCAACTGGTCCTTTTCTGCTGACAAATTTTATGCTTCTATGTAACAAAGGTTGCTTCTTTCCCCTGTTCTTCAAGTTTGCCTAAGGTACTCAGACATTCTGTGTATCAAGAATGTTTTTTTGTGAGAGTTTTGAATTTCCACTCATTAACCTGCCCACTAAATTTATAGTTCCAGTATGTAACAGCCATTACGCCTCTCATTCTGTCAACATCCATCATGGAACAGCAACATCATGAGCCCTTATTTGCTCCCAACTTTAAAGGAGAACTGCACTGAACCCGACAGCCATTTTCCCCAGTAGAAACTCACATTTAAATACTGGTTCCAATGCTGTTACTGTTCCATCTCTACAGGCTTCTTAGTAATCCTGGTGGGTGCTTCTTATTCACACATAGGTAATAAACACCATTTTACAACATATGATGACATTTATGTCCTTGTTCGGCTCTTCCATTGCTGATGCAATTGCATCCAAGTTCTACTATAGAACTCTGTGGCTGAAAGTGACAAACCGCATCATACACTAAAAATGGCACTTAGAGTATATATCAGAAGAACCAACCAGGTTTACTAAAAGGCCACTAAAGTTGGAACAATAAAATAATTGGAACCTATATTTAAAAAAAAACAGTTTCTACTGGGAAAAATTATTTTCTGGTTCAGTGTAGTTTAATCTAAGCTTCATCAAGTTACACAGATAAGAACTGACACATTTAGGAAAGAAAGAAGGCAAAAGACCCACCGAGTTCTTAGCCCCACTAACTCCATGGGGATACTGTTACTAACTTTTTCTTCACGGCATTTATCTGGTTTATACGAAGGTAGAGTGTCAACGGACACCACTTGTTTCAGAAGTTGGTCCCAAGTGTGTACCACTGGTTTTGTAAAGTAGTTCTCACTGATAGTTCCTTGAGCCGTCCTCCCTTCAGTGACAATGAGGGTCCCTTTGACCTCTCATCAATGTGCGTTTTGAAGCGCTGCATTTAGTGTAATGGTATCCAAATGTTGTATTTACCAATGCTGTGATACCACATGTAGTTTTCCTCTCCATGGTGCCAAAGACTATAACATTTACTAGTACCACTTAAAGGTGATAGGTATATAAATAACAATGCACAGGATGGTGTGCATTATGATAATTTAATACACACACAAGCTGTGTGATGCTAAATGAACCCCGAAAGCAAAGCTCAAAAGTTTTATATAAGCATCACACACCGAGGGTGTGTAATAAATTCAAGAAACCACCCTACCACATGCTTTGTTTTATATACTGTAATTGCTGGGAATCATTTTTTCCTCTCACAGTTCAAACATTCAAAATAGGCTGCGATACACTGCTCATTGTGATCTATTATCTGTTAAAAAAGTTTGCAAGAGTTGCGGTTTCTATCAGTCATTCTGTGAGAAGCTGGAGAACAGTGTGTCAGTGTCTCACACTTACTGTCAACAGACAGTGTGAACGTGAATGCCATAATAACTGGTCAGTTATTATGGGAAAGAATAACTGGTCATGTCTACAGAAAAAATGATGACCGGTTATTATTTTTACAAAATGTCATTCTTATTTTCTTTTCATGCTGGTTAGGCATTCTGATATGCTTTCACCAATTGTTGCTAAATAAATAATCTACCTTTGGAGTGCCCTCAGAGCTACACAGAGGTCCACTCTCCTCAGCAGCTACTGTTCTTTCTTTTCATATTTCTAAGACATTCCATGACATCAGTTATACCATTCCATGCTAGTTACCTGAGGCCCTGTCCTCATTACATGTATTTTTTAAAACGGTTTTTAAAACGTTTTAATTAACGTGCTTCAGTATGGTTTGTTGGAGTGTTCACACTACACTCCCACACCTTGTTTGCCTGCTCAGGTTCGAAGGCATGATTGCGGCAATACTGCAAAGCACTGCAGGTGCCACAATGCATACCGGGATACTCACGACAGAATGTGGTAATGGATCTGGCAGAACATAGCATCATCATGTTCAGTAGCTCACTGCGAGCTCCAAGATGTGAGTAAATCCTCCCTTTTCTGTTGTGTCAGCAATAAAAAGATACAGAAGTTTGATGGCGATTGCCTTAAACTGTGTTACAGCACGGTATGCTTCCACACTGCTGTTAACATAGTTTAAGGCAATTATGTTGGCTTGAAACTGTGCTAAAGCCCTGCTCCAATCCTGGCTTTAGCACAATTTTTAAACATGGTTTGTAGCATGGTTTTATCATGCCACAGTGTGGATGTAAGACTTTTAAACTGTTTTAATAGAGTTAAAACAGTTTAAAACTCAGTAAAATGTGTTAATGTGGACAGGGTCTGAATGACTAGAAATGGTGTTATTTGTGTCACAGAATGTTCAGGCAGTATGAAAAGAGAGAGCAGCAACTGCTGAGGAGAGAGAGAGTCTGGGTAGTTACAAAGGCAACAAAAATAATAATTTAACACAAAGGACCAAAACATATCAGAATATAGGACAGACACTAAAAGGCAACCAGGGCATCTAAAAGTGTAAACAAAAAACTCCTTCCTGTCACCTTTAACAATAAACACTGGCTGCAGCTATTTCTTATGCTACTGAATGCTGGAGTTGTCTGGATGGCAAGAGAAGGACACAAAATATCTTTTGTTGTTTTTCATCTAGCATTTGCTATGTGCCCGTGATAACCTGTTATTTTCAAAATCAATTGTTTCTGATTTATCAGACACATGGCAGTTAAGATAATACAAATGTTTGTACTCCTGCAATTTAACAACTGCCTCATCCCTCCCACCTTGGCTTGGTTATATGACCTGCTTATTAAAGAATTGCATGGTATATACAGTGGATATACAGCAGCAAGCTTGTCAGCAAGGAGAGCAATACTTGATTACTAACACTTTTTCCCTTTAACAACCCATTAACAAACAGGCACGTTGAACCTGGCCTTTAAGGAGTCACCCTGTCATGGCAGTCAGGCTTATTCACACTTCAGTTGAACTATAAAACTAAGAACTCCTTTTTAAAAGATGGCAACAAGCACAGAGCACTGTGGCAGGGCTCAAGACACTAGCAACCCGGGCTCTAGAACAAGCCTGAGTTGTTATGGGCTCTCCCAGGGGATGGGAGGAGTATCAAGGATTGCAGTGGACAATCTCCTCTTCTAGGGAGGGAGGGAGGAGGAAGGCATCTGGCTCTGATGCAATACTGCCACCTGGGTGACAGGTGACAGTGCACACATAGTAGCTGACAAGGCAGGGGAAGCTGGCTGGCTGGCGATGCGCTACACAGGTTTGTGTGCATGAGCTTGGGCATCCTAGTCTGCCAAGGTGAGAGGGGATCAGAGGAAAATTGGTAATTCTCCAGCCAGCTGCAGGATGAGGATCCAGCCTTCTGCAGGCCCCATTCCCATGATGTGGTCCACTTCCAAACTGAATCCTGGGAATGTGATGGGAGTTGGGAAGCCCTGCTGCCTCCACCACGGATGACAAGTCACGGTGTGTCAGAGTCAAGGTAAGATCAAGAGAAGCTGGATGACAGGGCTGAGTAGGTCAGACTGGAAGGTGGCATGGCTGGTGCTAGGGGGCATGGAGTAACTAAAATAAATTGAGGTAAGAAGAAATAAGGTAAGTAAGAAAGTAGAAAACAATTTACATGATTTACTTGCCCTTTTGACCACTGTTTGTCTTGGGAGGGTGTTGGAATTTTTTAAATTTTGTTTATGAATTGATAATGGCCACCCACCAGTAGGACCACGTATAACATACAAATGTATATAAAATGTATATAAAACAAAGTGTACGAGCCAGGGTTGAGCTTGCTATACCCTGGATTTCCTTTAATAAAACATAAAAACAGAAAGAAAAAGAAACATTTGAGAAGTGTTGTTCTGCACAGTGTACATTACTTGAAGAGATAATATTTCACATATAACAGTTTATCAAGGCAATTGGCAAGACAGATTTAGTTATGAGGTGCTCTTCTGAACAAGACACCCCAAGCACCATGCACAAAAAACTATTATATGCAGCAACACAATAATAACACTCTCCAAAGCAGAAAGCAATCTAACAAGTCACAATAGTAAATACATCAATATACCAGTAAACCAGAAACTAAAACTCCAAACCAGAGAGCTTTTCCTCTCGTAGCATTATCTTACAAATTTCAACAATTTTTCGGAATATAAAAAACATTTGCCTGGAGATTTTGAAATCATCTAACAATGTAACCCTACAAGACTGAGATAGTCAGCCATTTTTCTGATGTTGTGCAATTCCCTTGTCTTTGCCACATCACTTCACTCCATCTCTTCTTATGCTTGGTACACTGCCCCAATATTCCCCTCTGGCACACCTGTTCTGGCAGTGGCAACATATCCAGATTTCCCACTGACCACCCAACCACAGTGCTTGTCCCCTCCCTCCACGGCAGCCAAGCAACAGCACTTACTCAGACTACTGGGTGGAATAACAAACACATATCTAGTCTGGAGGCAAGGAGGGGCCCATCACTTTCAGTGACCCTGGGAGAACAGGCTGGTGGCCAGTGTCATGCGTATGAGGGCAGGCATTTTTCCCCATGTAAAATACGTTCACCGCCCAGTAGTTGTAGCTCGGGTGCCTGCAGCAAACTCCATTTGGGGGGATGACAGATGCTGTATATTCACCCAAAACATCAATTACCATCACCAAACCTACAACAGGAATAACATATTGTTGCTAGGCATCCTACACCCATCCTCCAGGGACCAGTACGTGATGCCCCCACATCACATCCGGGTCCCTTCAGCCTAGGCAGGAGAGACACAAATACATCTCAATTCCAGGTCCCCTACATAGTGGTGTGCTGCACCACCAGCCAGAACCACTAGGCAGGACTCTGATGTTATGTTTAAGCAATAATGACCAAGAAGCCAGTCATTTCCTAGGGATTAATGACCAACTGGTGAAGGGATGGGCGGCAAGAGGCACAGCCAAGGGCCACATCCATCCAGCCAGGCATTAATCCAGGGAAATGATGGGCTTTGTGGTTGTAATTGCAAATTACAAGTCTAATCACAATGATAACTTTTATTTTTGCGTTACTTACATTCAGGTGTTACCTGTGTGGCACAAACCGTGCGTCCAAACAGCATCAGTTGTCAGCTGGATCGGTCATTTGTAAGATGTTAATGATCAATCCAGTAACCACTCAGGAGCCTCGCTAGACTCATGAATAATTAATTAGACTTGAAATTAAAATATACTTAGCTTCAGTGTTTACCAAAGGACCCTTGGTGGGTGGGAGGGAAGGGGCTCACTGGGCTGACCCACAACATCAGGAGCAGGCACCATTCAGCCAACAGACCTCACACCTGCCCTCACAGTAAGCTTCCTGGCAAAGCTCAAATGAGGTAAGTCCCAAGAGGCAGATGGGATACACCTAAGGATCATAGTGGAGCTAAAGAACAATTGACTATGCCACATTCAATAATCATTCAGGAATCTGCCTGGACAGGTGTTGTGTCAAGGGACTAGAAGGTGGACAATGTGGTCCCCATCTTCAAGAAGGGGGAAAGGTCAGACCCATGCAACAACAGGCCAGTCAACCTGACAATCAGGGAGCTGGACATGGTTCTGGGGGTCATTTTCAGGGACAGAATCATGGAGCACTAGATAGAGGCCAAGGTTATTGCCCTCCTCTTAGCATGACTTTATAAGGAGAAGTTCATGCCAAGCCAACCTGATCATCTTATTTAAGGGGGGGTGGGGTAACCAGGATGGTGTACAGGGGCAGAGCCATGGACACCATCTATTTGGATTTCACAAAAGCCTTTAATGCTGTGGTACATAACAGGGTCATGGGCATATTAAATCAGTGTAATACACATGAGAAATATGAAAGCTGGATTGATAACAGGCATGGGGCAGGAAGCAGAGGGTGGTAGTCGTGGATGGACACAACTCAGAGTGGAGAAGAATACTCGGTGCTGGGGTCACTGCTCTTAAACATCTTTTATCAACAATCTGGAAGCTGGGGGCTCCAGCAGGCTGCTTAATTTAGCAGCCCTAACTGCAAAAGTAGTCTCCTGCCTAAATTTGCTCAGTTTGAAGCCTGCGTTGTGTTAGTGCAGCTACATATCACAACCCTTACTGAAACATGACCTAATCCCACAGTACTTGACTCCACTATCTCAGTACTAGGTTTAAATATCTTCAGAGAGGACAGACTAGGCAAGGGTGGTTGAGGGCTGCCTTATCTATCCTAGAACTGACCTGCAAGCCTTCACACTTGAAATCAAAGACCTGACTAGGGACTGTGAATGCCTGGCCATTAAACTGCTGCTGGGGCAAGGACACAAATCTCTTGTCTCCTGTCTGTCTGTCTGTATCCCCGCTGGTAAACAGCAAATGGGCATGACAGCACTTGCTAACTATTTCAAGCAATTCAGCCAGAACTGGGAATGCACTGTGACAGATAATTTCAACATCAATTAGACTGCAAAGTCCAGCACATGTCATTTCATTTTTTTTTTCATTTTTAATTTTTATACTTGTAAATCCAAATGAGCAAACTGCCCGTTTTCAATGGAGACACGTTTAAAACTAAAAAACACACAAAAAATTAACAAACAAACATAATACAAACAAAACATTCAATCAATAAAATACAATACATAAAAATACGTTATGTTTCCAAAGATAGCCACTGTTTTAACCATGTCTTAAAACCCTGACAGGAGTTATTATTAACAACTTCTGAAGATTTCATGTGAACCTGAAAAGAACTATTCTGAACAATTTCTAACGGAATTCTATTAAAAAAACTAGGTGCTCTAAATAATAAGGATCTTTGCCCAAAAGTAGTCTTAAAAAATGGTATTTTAAATTTATAATTGTGCTGGGACCTAGTAAACAACTCATTAACTAATCTAGGAAACATTAAAGAAATAGAATAAGGAAAAAAATTACATTTAACTTTAAATAAGAAAATGCCCATCTTATAAAGTAATCAATTTTCAAAAGATATGGAAGATGACTGATTGTACAGATCAGAGCAATGGGTTCGAAAGGGTAAATTTAGCCAAAACCTCAGAGCTGAATGGTAAATTACTTTAAGAGGACTCAAAACATTAGTACATGAGGATGTATAAATCAGTATGCCATAATCGAGTATGGAAAACAGAAAGCTATGAACTAAGAGCTTTCTGGATTCCAAAGTCAAAAAAGATTTAACTCGATAAAGCATACCCAACCTCTGATGAAGGATTTTCCTAAGATTCTGAATGTGAGGTTCAAAAGAAAAATGTGTGTCCAACGTAATACCTAAGTATTTAAAAACAGATACATTTTCAATTATGTTTCCTGGCCTATCAGAAATTGAAAGCAAATCAATTAGTACATTTTTATTCTTAGAAGACACCATTACTTTGGTTTTCTGGGAATTCAAAACCAGGTGACTTAAGGATAACCAATCCTGCAGGAAATTAAAATCAGTTTGAAGATAGGAAAGGGCGACATTGGGTCTGGGATCTGAACAAAAAAGAACAGCGTCATCAAAGGAAAAAATAAGTGGTCCCAGAATTGAACCCTGGGGCACACCACAAACTAAGGGAAGAGAATGGGATAAAGATGAACCAATAATAGTTCTAAATGATCTTTCAGACAAAAAGTTTTGATACCACATATTTACTTCATCAGAAAAATGAAGACCTCGAAGCACACCGGGAAGAAGATCAAATTCAACCAAATCAAAAGCCTTGGTGAGGTCCACGAACAGTGCCGCACATGAAAGTCCACTATCAAGTGCTCCATGGACACTGCCCGTGAACTCCACCATGGCTGTTTCAGTGTTATATCCTGGCTTAAAGCCATGTTGGTTCTCTGATAACAAAGAATACCTCCCAAGAAAATCCAAGGTTTGGTCCATGACAATCCTTTCCAGAATTTTTTAAATAGGCGATAAAAGGGAACTAGGATGATAATTAGTAACTAAAGAAGGATTTCCATTCTTTAGGATGGGTTTTATAACTGCTCGTTTCCAGCTACTCTGAAAAAACATTATGATATAAGGAAAAGTTAAAGATATGAACTAATGGATAAACAAAACAATCAATACCCATTCTAATTATGATAGGGATCAGATTGGCAGTCTATGTCTCTCACAAATGGTCAATGAGTGCACGAGAATCAATTATATAACAGGCACTATGACACTACTCGACTGGGTACTGATAACTCAAACAGACAGGATTAAAGATGTCAAAGTTCTGACAGACACCCTTAGTGACCACTCACTGGTGCAATGCCTGTGAGCAGTTAAACAGTCATGGAACCCCCCTTCCATTCACAATCAGCCGGGTCCTAAGTAAAAAGAAGGTGCCAGATATCAAATCACATGTGTCCCAAACAGACTGGAGTTTCTTGCATGCCATTCCTGATACTGATTCCACCCTAGAATTTTTTGTTACAGAGTTCACAAATGCTTGCAATAAATTTGCACCTTTCAGAAAGCATAAGGTGAGAAGTACACCCACTGGATGGATTACCCCAGAACTCCTAGCCCTCATGAGAGAGAGAGAGGCAATCTGCGGGCACTGGCCAGGGAGACTGGGTCCCTAGTCTACCTACAAAAGTACAAGGAAGCCCATAATGCAGCAGTAGGACTACACTGGCTGGACTACACTGACCAAATCCAACTTCTGCGAGGTCCAGCTAACCCAGAATTAGAAAATGGTAAAAGATTCTGGGAGAAAGTAGTTACGTAAGAACTTACTGTAACAGTAGATCTTCAAGAACAGCTCTTGCAGCAGGTTACACCATTAGGACTGAAGCCGGCAGGCACCAGGACCCCATGGAAATTTTCTAGCTAGCAGTATCCAGCGGGGACCGCCCCCGACATCGGCTCCACCCCCGATGTCAGGCATCATACAAAAGGGGGTGGTTCCCCAGAATCCCCAGTTCTCACGCCGGAGACCCCTGGCCGCTAGATGACATCAGAAGTGGAGACTGAGGATCCGCCTTCGAAGAAGGTGTTCAGAGCGGTGTTACAAGCACCTAATCTTAGGAAGTGACAAAAGGCACAACTCTACCTCCAGAGGGGATGGTGGGAGGGAAACTACCTGCTACAAGAGCTGTTCTCAAAGATCTACTGTTACGGTAAGTTCTTACGTAACTGTACAATCTTACTTTGAGAAACAGCTCTTGCAGCAGGTTACACCATTAGGACTGATTCCCAAGCAATTTTGGAAATCCCTCGCAGGTGGAAAGATGCTAGGTAGAGATCGTTAGCTGGACTGAACCTAGGATAGTAGTCCCTGAAGGACTGCTAGACCAAAACCAGCTCTTCGCCGTGATGCAACCTCCAGGCTATAATGCTTGATAAAGGTGTGCACGGTGCTCCAAGTAGCTGCTGCGTAGATGGCTGAAGTGGACACGTTCTTCAGAGCAGCAAAGGGAGTAGCCACCCCCCCTTTGTGGAATGTCATCTAACTGAGCCCGGTATGGATTTGTTACGCTTCTGGTAACAGAACGTGATACAATGGATGAGCCACCTGGACAGCGATTGTTTAGAAACCGGAGCTCCCAGCATCCTATGGGCAAAGGAGACAAAAAGCTGATCAGATTTACGGTGTTGCCTGGTTCTGGTCAGGTAGTATCTTAGACACCTATGCACATCTAGAGTGTGCAGCAGGGCCTCTCCTCTATTAGAGTATTTAGGAAAGTACACTGGCAGGTCAATGTCCTGATTAAGGGTGAGGGCTGAGACCACCTTAGGTAGAAACTTTGGGTTTGTCCTTAGGGACACCCTGTCCTGGTGAAAAACCAAATAAGGTTCTTTGCACATAAGTGCGTGTAGCTCAGAAATCCTTCTGGCTGAAGTAACAGCAACTAAAAATAACGTCTTCCATGCCAGAAAACGTAGTTCGCAATCCGCGGCTGGTTCAAAAGGTGGCAGTATAAGCTGCTCCAGGATGAAGGGTAAGTCCCACAGAGGAATGGGATCCTTAATCGGAGGCTCATGCGGTTTCCAACTGAGCTATGGACCATAGGTCTATAGGAGTATGATAGGCCGAGATGGCACAAAGGTGTACTTTTACTGAGGAGTAGGCCAAGCCTGCCTGAAATAGGGACAGAAGGTAGTCTAGAACTGAACCTTCCAGACAATCCAGTGGGGAAAGTCCTCATGCTTGAGCCCAGAGGTAAAATCTGCACCATTTCATGGTGTATGTGGCATGAGTGGCCGGTTTTCTAGCAGCCACTAGAACATCTGCTACCCCTTGCGAGACCCCGTAGCGCATGACAGCTATGTCCCTAGGAGCCAGGCGTGCAGGTTCAGAGAGAAAAGGTCTGGATGGACCAAGGATCCTGCCTCCTGGGACAATAAGTGACAGCTGATTGGCAGAGGCACTGAAGGTTCCTGAGACAGCTGGTGCAGCAGAGGAAACCAAATCTGCCTGGGCCAAAAGGGCACGATTAGTATCAACGTTGCCTGCTCTCTGCAGAGTTTCACAAGAACCCTCTGGATCAACGGGGAGGGAGGAAATGCGTAGAGGAATCTGCCCATCCAGGAGAGGGACAACGCGTCTCGCCAGAAAACACCAGGCCCTGGATCTAGCGAGCAGAAATTGGTCAGTTTTGCATTGGATGAGGACGCGAAAAGATCTAACTCTGGTGTCCCCCATCTGCGAAACAGATCCTCTACCACCTCCTGGAGTAGTTCCAATTCGTGGACTCTGGCCTGAGACCAACTCAGACTGTCTGCGATAACGTTGTCCACTCCTGGGACATGTACAACAATAAGGTTTGCACCATGTTGCAGAACCCAATCCCACACCCTCATGGCCTCCCTGCAAAGCGGGTAGGAATGACTGCCTCCTTGTTTGCTGAGGAAATACATCACCACGGTATTGTCTGTTTGCAGCAGCAGAGCATCTGGTGGAATCTCTGACTGGAAGGCCTGCAAGGCATAAAGGACTGCTCTCATCTCCAAAATATTTATGTGAAGATGAGCTTCCTGGGGCGTCCACAAGCCCCGAGACCTGACCCTGTCGAGGTGTGCTCCCCAGCTGAACTCTGAGGCATCTGTGGAGTGTAATAATCAGAGACGGTGCAATAAAGGGGACTCCCACCGATAGGTGCTCTGGTTCGAACCACCATTACCAATCCTGGATGACGGCATTCGTGATCCGAATTGGAAGCTGCAGATGGTCTTGCTTCTGACCCCATTGTACCCGTAACATCCACTGGATCACCTGTATGTGGAGACGGGCTACAGGGAGTGTTGCAATGGCTGCAGCCATGTCTCCGAGTAAGCAAAGGATCAGTCTTGCTGGGACCGTCTTCTTTGTCAAGATGTCCCTTATGAGGGATCTGATGTGTTCCGCTCTGTCCTGGGGCAAAAAAGCTTTCCCCTGGACGGTGTCCAGGACTGCAACTATGAACTGCAGTCTCTGCAGTGGAACCAGATGTGACTTCTCCTGATTGATGATGATGCCCAACAACCCGAAGAGGGAACGAGTGTAGTGGATCGTGGACATCAGAGCCTCCTGAGAGGGGGCCAAGAGGAGCCAGTCATCCAGGTATGAGAACACGTAGTGGCCTTGTCTCCCGAGAGCTGCCGCTACGACTGCCATGCACATCATAAATACCTGAGGTGCCAAAGACAGTCCGAAGGGGAGGGCTCGGAACTGATAATGGTGACCTAGAAACTCAAAGCACCAACAATTTCTTCTGCGCTCGAACTATAGGTATGTGCAGGTAAGCATCCTGCATATCCAGAGACGCTAAGAAGGCACCCTGCTTGAGCATGGGAATTAAACCTGAAAGGGTCACCATGCGGAAGCATTTGTAAAGGACCAAAGCATTGAGGTTGCTGAGATCCAGAATCAGACAGAGGTCCCCTGTCTTTTTGGGAACCAGAAAGAAGTGGGAATAATAACCTGCACCTCTCTGGTTCCGCGGTACGTGCTCTATAGCCTCCTTTCCCAGAAGCGCGAGCACTTCCTGCTGTATGAGCAGTGCATGCTGACCTGAATAACGGGAAAGCAGGGGAGGCCTTGACAGTGGGTGGTTGAGGAATTCTATAGAGTGTCCTCTCTCGACCAATTGGAGGACCTACCAGTCGGCGGTTATTGCCTGCCATCCTGAAAGGTGGCGAGCGATACGACCCCTGACCTTTTCTTCCCATTGATCCAGAGGAGGGGCGGGGGCTGGGAAGGAGTCATGCTGTGGCGGCATTACCCCCCCGCAGGCTGGGTCGGTTTGGTATATCTTTGACCTTGGCCTGGGGAAGACTTAGGCTGGGTCTTACAGCTGAAGTTGCCCCTTTGCTGCTGGCCGGAACGTGGCTGCTGCCTTTATTGCCGGCCGTGAAAACGATTCTGGTTCCAACTAAAGGAACCAGATTTGGGCCTGTACATGGCTCTACAGTCCTTACTGCCTTCCCGGTGTTCTGTAATTTGGTGATCACCTTTTTGGAATCTTCACCAAATAGGACCTCGCCGTTGTAGAGAACGTCCAGGATGTTTTTCTGGACGTCCGGGGTAAATCCGGAGATGCGAAGCCATGAGTGTCTCCGGAAACAGATGACCGAGGCTGCTCCCCTTGCTGCAGAGTCCGCTGAATCATAGGCAGCTCTCAGAACTTGGGTCCCCACGTCTGACCCAGTGTGAAGGAGGTTCAGAAGCTCCTCCTTCTGCTCACCATCTGGAAGTGCTTTGACTAGGTCTTGACCCTGTTCTCATAGGGCATTCTGAAACTGAACCATGTGTGTCAGATAGTTCAGTGACCTAATGGAGCATGTAGCAGCCGCATACATGCACCTACCCACTGAGGCCAAGTGCTTGGACTCCTGGTCCAGAGGCTGTGTACTCAAATGTTGCAGTCATTGAGACCTGTCATGGGAGGACGTGATGACCAGTGAATCAGCCAGGGGTTGTTGCACTAAGTAGAGGTCCTCTGCAGGGGCCCTGTACAGGTGGTCAGCCTTCTTCAGCACCATGGGGGTGGAGTGTGGATGTTTCCACACAGCCTTGGTGACGTCCGCGAAGGTGTCCACCAAGGGTGGCACCACCACAGGCTTAGGGTCCTTCTGCCAAAGATATCAAGCTAGGCGCTGTCGTTCGGGGTCTAGGTCTTCCGTTTCCCATCCCATGTTCTCCTGGATGTGTCTCATGATTTCAGAAAAGGAGGGATCATCCAGAGGTGACCTGGGGAGGTCTCATGGGTCAGGCGATGGGATGCTGATTGGAGAAGGAGACCTGGAGGTATCCAAAGCGTCAGGTCTAGAGTTTTCCCCCTGTGGAGCGGACCATCTACGTCTGGGTCACTTGGGACTGGGAGACCCTGAGGGAGATCTTGAATGGGGCCTTCTCCTTTCTTTGGATCTGCCCCAGGAGGTGGAGTAGGCTCCTTGGGGGTCGAGGTCTTCCTACTGGCCCCTGTGGTGGAGGAGGAGGAGTAGGAGGAGAAGTAGGTCTCACAGGACCACGTCTTTTTTAATTGCGTCCCACCAAAAGATAAAGAGGTCTTTAATCTCCTGAATGTTCATACAGGATGACAGTCCCAGCATCGGGGTTGGTCTGTCGCCGGTATCAGGCGTCGGGTCCAAGGGCGTCACCGGATCAGGCGAAGGCTCCTGTGGAAGCCCGGCATCCTCGTTGTCACCTGCCTGGTCATCAGGCAACATCAGATCCTCCTCCGTAGAGCCCCGGTGACGGGTATCCACCAGTGACAGAGGGGCAGTCGTCGGCTCCTGAGGACATTTGGCTGATGTCGGGTGTTTGGCCAACATCTGGTCCAACGAGCGCTTAACCGGGAAAGGGTCAGCAGCCCGTTTACTGTCCATTGTCCGCTTAAGGGACGTCAGGTCCTTGGTCTTCCTGGGAGGGGGGTCTGGTCCCCTAGGAGGCTGTGAGGCTGATCTGGCATCGGGGTCCTGGCGTCTGTCTGAGGAAGCCGAAGAAATCTTTGAAGAGGACTTGGACCGGTGATGGTCAGAAGACTTCGCTGAAGCCTGGGAGAGCACTGGAGAAGGGTTCTGGAAGTCTTGATCAGATGCAGAGAAGCCAAAGAACTGCCTGATGTCCTAACCATAATGGGAGGGGGCCGAAAGCGAGCCCTGGAGGGAGAGCGGTCTGAGCGCGTGGAGCCAGATCTGGTGCGCGAGTCTGAGGCCCAGTTCGGGGATCTGGACCTGGCCTTCCCCCGGTGTTTTTTCTGGTGCTTATGGGACTTAGAGGTAGACTCACCTCTGGAGACAGGGTCTTTATCCATAATCTTTAATCTTTCTTCCAACAGGAACCCCTCAAGTGCCTTCTGGCAGTGGATCCAGGTGTGACTACTGAACTGCTGGCAAAAGAAGCAGGCTTTGGTGTCATGTTCTGGGCCTAGGCACCGCAGACAGGATGAGTGAAGATCCTTAAAAGGGATCTGTTTGCCACAGGCACACTTAGAGGGGTGTCCTTCTGAGGAAGCAGTTGGAGATGCCGACATTTAGTAAATAAATGCTGGAAGTTCTAGACGTCGTTCACTGGAGCTGGTCCGTGAGGCCGATGCTGGCGAGTGGACGGCAGGAAAAGAACTGGGGATTCTGGGGGACCACCCCCTTTTGTATGATGCCTGACGTCGGGGGCGGAGCCAACGTCGGGGGCAGTCCCCACTGGATGCTGCTAGCTAGAAAATTTACGTGGGGTCCTGGCGTCTGCCGGCTTCAGTCCTTATAGTGTAACCTGCTGCAAGAGCTGTTTCTCGAAGTATGACCATCTTGGAACTCCTTGACAAGGGTGAAAAAAATTCACCAAAAATTTGCATGGTTGATGAACGTGAGGTCCTTGAACCTACTGAAACAACCAATAAATTCAATATAGCCTTTATTGATCTAAGCTCCATCATGCATGCTGAAGCAGCCCAGCGCTCCTGTTGTGGACCTGGTCATAAAGCTATCCAACAATTGGACCGTGAACAAGGTTACACAAAATATACATGTTACTCACCTGTTACAGGAGTTATAGGAGTGGTATATGTTGTTCATCCACACTTTTTGGCAGTTCCTTGCTGCTTTAAATGTTGCCGGAAGGTCTTCAAGCTGGCTCCTCCCACCCACCCGGGTGGTAAAACCCTCGGCTCCACCCCATGACGCCAGATCCAGCCCGCTGGAAGCCAGGTTGTGCGTCGAAGCCAGGGAGGTCGGGTGGGTCGTGTGGATGAACAACATATACCACTCCTAGAACTCTTGTTACAGGTGAGTAACCTGTATTTCTAGGGAGGTGGATATGTTGTTCAATCCACACTTATTGGCAGACTCCTAGCAGTTCTCCAATAGGAGGGAGGCAAGGCGCACACCCCTACTTAGGGAATAAGGACTGGAGAACCGAGGTCCCAAAACCAACATCCCGGCGTGACTCTAGGTCAATGTGGTAATGGGAAATAAAGGTGTGTGCTGACTTCCAGGTAGCAGCCCTGCAGATTTCCTGGATGGGGACATCCCTAGAAGAAGCCACCGAAGCAGCGGTATGGTGGGTAGAATCAGCTCTTATCTCTTTGGGAGGCTCCATGCCCGCTAACCTATAGCAGAGATCTATGCAGGAGGTGATCCACCTGCCAATCATCTGCTTGGCTGCAGGTCTGCCAGGTGCGGCTTCAGCGTAGGTGACAAACAGCTGGTGACCCTCTCTCCGAACTTCAGCCATCCGCTCCTTATAATAAGAGAGCGCGCTTCTAGGGTCCAAAGTATGGAACCTATATTCGGCCTCCGAGGTGTGACTGGGGTAGAACACTGGCAGAGTCAACACCTGGTTAAGGTGAAACTCCGACACCACCTTCAGAAGGAATTTCAGGTGGGGGCGCAGGACAACCTTGTCCTTATGGAGGACCAGATAAGGATACTCTATGGAAAGCACCTGGAGCTCTCCCATCCTTCTGGCTGATGTAATAGCCACCAAGAAGGCGGTCTTCCACTACAGGTGAGAGATGTCACACCTGTGCATCAGTTCGAATGGCTTGCCCATGAGCTTAGCCAATACCAGCAGCAGATCCCAGGAAGGTGAAGGTTCTCGCACCGGAGGGGATATGTGATCAAGGCCTTTGAAAAAGCAGCCAACCACCTTCTCCTGCGCCACCGACTGCTTGCCGGCTGCGCCCGGTAAGCAGAAATGGCTGCTAGGTGCACCGTAAGGGTCATTGACCGAAGTCCTAGCTGAGAAAGGGACCATAGGTAGTTCAGAATGCTAGCCAAGGAACAGAAAGAAGGGTCCAACCCCTTGTCCTGACACCTAAAGGAGAATCTCTTCCATTTGAAGGCATAGCATTTTCTGGTCAACTCGTTACGGGATGCCTCAACAATGTTGAGGACCTCGTCGGAAAGACCCAAGGCCTGGAACTCTAGCCGCTGAGGAACCAGGCCGCCAGGTGCAGGGATAGAAGGTCCGGATGGAGTACCTTCACCTTGTTGACTGAGATCAGGTCTGGGTGGGCTGGAAGCCACCTCGGGAGCCTGGAGCTGAGGCTGAGGAGATCTGGATACCAGAACTGGCAGGGCCAGTCTGTGGCTACCAGAATCACCTGCGCTTTGTCTCTCTTCACCTTGAGAAGCACCTTGTGGATCAAGGGAAATGGAGGTAGGGCGTAGAAGAGGCCCGGGGTCCACGGCCTCGAGAAGGCATTCCCCTGCAGCAAGCCCTGCTGAGGGGGGGTGGGCGTGAAACAGCCTCAGCTTCGCATTCTCCCTGGAGGTGAACAGATCCACCTGAGGGGTGCCCCAGTGGGAGAACAGATCTTGTACTACCTCTGGCAGGAGGGACCACTCGTGAGATGCAGCACCTATCCGGCTGAGGGCATCGGCCAGACTGTTGGAGGCTCCTGTCACATGAATGGCTAGGAGATCCGCCTCAAGGCAGATCACGAGAGACCAAGTGTGGACAGCTTCCTTGCACAGGGGCAAGGAGCGCGTCCCGCCCTGTCGGTTGAGGTAGTACATGGTCGTGGTATTGTCCGTCTGGACCTGGACCACTTGACTCTGTACAAATGGAGCGAAGGCGGTGAAGGCTAGTCAGACCGCTCGAAGCTCCAGCAGATTGATGTGGCATCGGGACTCCTGAGGGGACCAGAGACATGGGCTCTGAGCTCCCCCAGATCGGCAACCCGACCCATCAGAGAGGCATCGGTCATCAGAGTGACCGTCGGCTCAGGACAGACAAACGGGATACCCTCCTGCAGATGAGCTGGAACAAGCCACCACTGTAGGCCATCCCACATCTCCCGAGTCACCGCCACTGGCTGGTCCAGAGGACCGGAGCGCTGTGACCATTGGCGGGCCAGCCCCCATTGTAGGGGACGCATATGCCAGCGGGCCCAATGGACCACGCAGGTGCAGGCTGCCATGAGGCCCAGGAGGCACAGAAAGTCCCGGGCAGGGCACAATTGCCCAACCAGAAATGATTGGGCAAAGGAGGAAAGGACCTCGGCCCTGTCCGCCAGGAGCCAGGCTCTGGCTCAAAGAGAGTCGAGCTCTGCCCTGATGAACTGAATCATCTGTGATGGCATGAGTTCTGACTAGGCCTCGTTGATGAGGAGGCCAATCTGAGAGCAGACCTGGAGGGCCAGATCCCTGGACCGCTCCACCTCCAACCTGGAGGGGGCTGCAATCAGCCAGTCATCCAGGTAAGGGTACACCCGTACCCCTTGGTGCTGCAGGAATGCTGTCACCACTGCCATGCATTTGGTGAAGACCCTGGGAGCTGGAGAGAGGCCGAAGGGCATGGCCCGGAACTCGTAAAGAGATCCCTCTGCTTGAAAGCGGAGGAATCGCTGATGAGACAGACAGATTGGGACATGAAAGAACGCGTCCTGAAGGTCCAGAGAACAAAACCACATGCCTAGTTCCAAGGATGGAATGATCTGAGCCAGAGTGACCATCCTGAAGGTGCGCTGCCTTAGGAACTTGTTCAGATAGTGTAGGTCAAGAATGGGGTGCCAGCCCCCCATCCGTTTTGGGACCAGAAAGTACCTGGACACTAATCCTGGGCCTGGAGGAGGATCCGCCACCTCGCTGATCACCTCCTTCTGGAGGAGCAAGGCAATGTCGGCTCGATGAGCCGACAGAGAGGTTGCAGACCCCATTGCCCCCTGTGGGGCAATGGCTCGATAGGGAGGGAACTGCTCGAATTCCAGAGACAGACCCCTGCCCACCACTTCTAGCCCCCAGCAGTCCACAGTGATAGCGGACCAGGCGGAAAGGAAGTGGCGGAGCCGTCCCCCAATGGGGGGAATCCGGGGAGGAGTGACGAGGTTGGGAGCGACACCCCTCAACCCGTCACTGGGCAGGCCTGGAGGAAGGGCCCGCTGAGGGACCTCCTGGACCCTTGCCTCCAGGCTTCCTACTGGAGGAAGCGGCAGACTTGGCCTTGGGGTGCCAAGTGTGTGCCTGCTGGCCCTGGTGCTGGTGCTGGTGCTGCTGTGCCAGACGTGTTGCAGGGGCAGAAGGGCGAAAGGGCTTACGCTGCTGCTGGCGGCTTTTGTCCTTCTGGGCAGATATGACCAAGTCCAAGGTGGCATTGGACTTCTTGATCCTCTGGAGATGGCCTTTCACCCCCAGCCCGAACAAGTCGGTGCCCAGGAAGGGAACGTCTGCCAGCTTGTGCTCGGTGTCCGCCATGAAGGTGGAGATCCACAGCCAAGCTGTTCAGCGCATGGCCACTGTGGCCGCTACTGATTGGGCAGAAGAATCACCAATGTCCAACGAAGTTTGGAGCTGTTGTTTTGCCACCGCCCTTCCCTGATCCTGCACCTGCCTGACCGTCATCTGAAGGTCAGCCGGGAGATGAGGAATCACCTCATCCAGGGAACCATGAGGGCGTGTAAGAAATGTGCCATCAGAAGTGCCGAGCTAGCCTGACGAAGGCCTAGGGAGGAAGAAGTGTAAACCTTCCGCCCCGCGTAATCCAGCTTCTTGGATTCCTTATCGGACGGTTTGTTCACATCCCGAGCGTTCCTGGAGCACCGGAAAACACTGTCGGTCACTAACCCCTCCTCAGAGGAGTGCACTGAGAAACCGGAGAGTGAGCTGGTAGGGACTGCGTACTTTCGGGCCATCCTGGCCGAAGGCACGGGACAAGATGCTGGCCGCTGCCACAACTCCAGGGCCAGGCCAACAATGGTTTCAGCCACAGGAAAGGCCTCCATAGTGGAATCCCCTTGGTCCAGTATCTCCGTGAAGGGATACTTGGCCGTTTCGAAATGGGTTTGAGCTGCATCCCAGTGGACACCGAGATGAGCCGAAGCAAACCTAAAAACGAGGATGGGCTCTTGTCCACCGACTGACCCCCCACAGACTCCAGGTCAAGCGGCCTGGAGAACAGGAAGGCGTCATCATCAGACTCAGAGGAGTCTGCAAACAGCTGCCAGGTGCCTGAGCCATCCTCCACCTGCCGAGGTCGATCGGGAGTGAGGGTGACCAACAACCTGTGAGGCAAGCCCTGACCCGACCAAGAATCCTTGGTTGGGGCCCCAGTCTTTGGGTGTGGAGGCGGGGGTTCCACCACAATGGACAGAGCAGCCGGCTTTGGCTGAGCAACTGGTGCCAGAGTCGGCTCCTCGACCACTATTTTCGGCCGCTCCGGTAACAGCCACTTAATGGCCGGAGAAGGCGACGGAGTCGACTTATTCCCGGACAATAAGAGCTGCTACCACATTAAATCCTCATAGCACCGACGCAACTTATGCCGGAGCCTATTCTCCAAAGAGGACGATGAGGATGAGTGGTGACACCGCTTTCCATGGTAGCGAGACCGAGACCGCCGACATTGGCAGGACCGGCTGGACCTGGAAGAGGACCGAGACTGTCGGGGTTTCCGAGGGTGGGTCAGAGAGGGAATGGTGGAAACCCACCCTTCCTTCAGTTCAGGGACCTTAACTGGGGACTCCGGTCCAGTAGGCACTGGCAAGTCCTCGGTAATCACCAGGGGAACTGGTGAAGTAGGGCTGTCGGCATCACCAGTCGACAAACCGTCCGACCGGTCGAGAAAAATCTCGACCACGTCGATGGTTGTCTCGGCCTGCTGACCTGACGAGGACACCGTGAAGCCAGCGGCCTTAGATGCAACCTTGACCAAAGTTGAATGTCAACGGTCTGGTGAAGGGGATCTCTCCCGCTCCCACGAACGTCGACGGTGGGACTTACCTTTTGAGTCCTTCTTCTTGGACCAACTGGAATGTCCCGATGGCCCTTCTCACTTGGTGGAGAGGGAGTGACAAAGCTCCTTAAACAAAGCCGTGTAGGAGGAGCCCAAAGAGAGCGGTATAAATGCCGCAGCTGAGGAGGAAGAAGAAGCGGCATGGGACACCTCCTCCTCGATGGCGATCATCTGCTCCAACTGTTCCGTGGAGCTCTCTGCCATGGACACCGCCCAATGGGCCTTCTTCGACTTGAACGGCAGATACTGTTTTTTAGGGCACCCAAGAAGAAGTTGAGCAGCGTGGCCCTCCAAGACCGAAGCTGAGAAGGAGCTGCACAATTCGCAAGCCTGCGAATCATGACCAAGCCCCAGGCAGTAGACGCACGTGGAGTGTGGATCGGTCCGGGACATATTCTGCCCACAAGGGCACCGACAAAAGCCGGGAGTCAATTTGTCCATCGCAGCCGCGAGGGAAGACGAAAACCGAAGTCTTGTAAACTTTAAAATTAGTTTCGGGTTAACCGAAGAGTTTGGATCTAGGCCTCAAGCTCCTCCTCCTCCTGGGGCTGTGTGGGTGGCTGTTTGTGCTTGTCTGTGTCTGTAGGTTAGTTTTTGTTCATTTACATGTTTTTCTGCTGGGAATACCTGTGCCATTCTTGCACACAACATTGGTGAAAGTCTCCTGGACTGAATTTCTGCAAATCGCCATCATCAGGTATCAGCTTTTAATTTTAAATCAACTTTCTTGAAGCCTCCCAAGGAAGCATATGCCTTACAACTAGTCTTACAAACATGGTGATGCTGGGTCCTGCAACTGAATCAACATTTTCAACATTCTCATCTGACCACTCTTAAAGCAACTGCACTTGTGGACTTTAAAGAACAAAGGAATTTTAACACATTTTGTGACTGAATCAACATTTTGTCTGACCTTTTCCAAAGGTATTGTACTTGTCTCTGAGGACTTTGAAGATCAAAGGAAACATACAGACAAAAGGATTTCACACATTGCATATGCCTACTGTCTGACCTACTCCCAAGGTATTGTACTTATCTCTGAGGACTTTGAAGAACAAAGGAAACATATAGACAAAAGGATTTTACACATTGCATATGCCCAGGCCACAGTTTATCACCTTTCAGGAACTTTTAACATATTATGTGATCCTGGATCTCAACAGTACTATAGTACTTCTCTTAAACCCTCTGGCACCAAACCCTCCCAGTCTTTTTTTTTTCATTTTTCTCTGTACTTCGCCATAGTGCTTAGCTCATACCTCTCAACCTTTCATCACTCCGATGTGTGACAGTATGTGTGACAAATGGGCAAAATGTGTGACACATCATCAAAAATTACATTACAAGCTCAGAACACAGTCTAAATCTGTGCACTTACGTTATTCAGTGTTTGCTGATAACTGAGTATCATAGATTATTATGAATTTCTGCATTGAAGGTTCAGTGAGCAGTGTAGAATATTACGTGCGCCATGTGAGACAGAGGGTTTCTGAGAGGTAAAATGAGTGACGTACCTCGTAATGTGTGACAGTTGAGAGGTATGGCTTAGCTATCCACCTTAGCCCACTAAAATCCGTACCCCACCACCCTCCTATTGCTCGCCACCCCCCTGACTGCCTAGCCCACACTACTTCTCGGCTCTCTCCTGCCTCGCTAAAAAAATGCTTTGGCTTAGTCCCCACCACCTGTTTCTACTCACCCTCACCCTCCTTTTCAATTTATGCCAACTCCCCCCCCTACCCTACCCTACCCTCCACCTACTCTCACCTTTCTATACTACTACCGAAACATTGTACCATGGCTTTTACTCTGAAGTCTTAAACAAACATCACCCAATTAATACCTGGGTGCAAAGAGCCATATTTCCTAATTGAAACTGCCACATCATTATAACTCACTAACGATCACCCTCTGCTGGGACTCCAGAAGACAATCCAAGCATCTTAAAAGTACAAGCAGAAACTCACTCCAACCTATTATGAACTACGAATGGCATCGCTGAAACTCCTGCTCCTCCTACTTTTAATATCTGGTGGGATACACCCAAACCCTGGTCCTGTTGCACTGAAGCCACAAAACAGGAAAAGTTGGTAGTGGTCTCTCCATTATCACTCTAAATATCTGCAGCCTCCTTCCCAAATTGGCATCTCTTCAAACTCAGCTAGACAAAAACCCTGATATACTAGCCATTGTGGAAACCTGGCTATCTCCCAGCACCCCGGATCATGCGGTCTCGCTTGAAGGCTACAATCTTTTCAGACTCGACTGGGCAAGCAAGAAAGGTGGGGGCTGTGCTATCTACATAAAGGACAACCTCTCCTGTCAATGCGGCAGCTTCACCCCCACAAATACGCAGATGCAACTCCTCCCTATCAAACTGCTTCTTGGTGCACAAAACAAAGTTCTCACAGTGGCCGCAGTCCATATCCCTCCAAAAGACCACCGTGCCAGTATTAAGGCTGTACTTGATTTTGTTAGTCTGCAGCCCTCTGAAAATGAGCTCCTCCTCTTCGGGGATTTCAACATAAACTGGCTCGCCTCTGACACTGGCTCTTACAAAGATGACATCCTAGCAGCAAACCTGACTCAGATGGTAACCTCCCCCACCCGGAAAAATTACAAAACTGGTACAAGCACCCTTATTGACTGGGTTCTCACAAATCACCCTGACCGGATAAAAAACATTAAAGTCCTCCCTGACTCCCTCAGTGACCACTCCCCAGTGTCCTGTACCTGGTCTAATAAATTTCTCAAGCCACCCCCCAAAGTTATAACAAGCAGAGTATTGCCTTATGGGAATCTTATCAAGTTGAAAACCCATCTTCTACAACAGGACTGGACGCCAATCCTTGAATCAACTGATATTAATACCGCACTAGAATACTTCATTAAATCTTTCAACTCTGCATGCGACTTATACGCCCCAGTAAAAAAACGTAAAATCAAAGCGCTATCAAATCCATGGATTACTGCCAAACTACTTGCCGAGCTCAAGGTTCGGGACCACCTCTGGGCAGTTGCCAGAGACACAGGCTCACCTCATGATACCTAAAATACAAGCAGGCACGAAATAGATGTACCTCACAAATTAGGCAAATGAAGCGCCTATTTAAAAATGCCCTTGAATCCACCTGGGTGATGGAAGAGCTTTTGGGACAACATCCGAAACATAATGGGTAAACAATCAAAATAGTCACCTACCATTATGAAAGTTGATGGATCCACCACTCTTGACCCAAAGTCTATTGCAGATCGCTTAATAAGACATTTACAGACCTTAGTGGGGTCCTCCCCCCAGATTTCTTCTCGGACTTACCTGTGCCTAGCCTAGTATCACAAAACACCCCTCGTGACAAACCACAATTTTACTTCAAGAAAATCAAAGTGCACGAACACAAAGTACCGAAGAAAGGCCTGCTCCAATCCAGAACAAGTAGTGACACGCTAGATCTAAAAATCCTGTCTCTCACCCTGGATGAAGTAATTCACCCCTTGCAAAAATTCTTAATCTGTCACTTTGCCAAAGTCAATTTCCCAACAAATGAAATCTGCCATAGTTACGCCAGTGCACAAAGGGGGACAAAACCTCAACAGGAAACTATCGACCAATATCAATACTCCTCCCTTCTCCAAAGCACTTGAGCAGAATAGTGGCAGACCAACTCTCTGATTACCTGGACAAATACAATCTACTCTGTAATCAACAGCGGCTTTAGGAAAGGACATAGTACAACAACAGCCTTACTTGATTTCTCTGGAGAAGTCCACTCAGCCCTGGACAAAGGGTGCCAAACAGGTGCAGTCTTTATCGATCTTACAAAAGCTTTCGACACAGTCCATCATGGCCTACTTACCTCCCTACTTTCTAGCCTAAGCCTGCCTGAAAGGTCCTTGTGCTTAGGGTAAAAAGTTACCTGTCCAATAGGTCACAGGCTGTAAAAATCCCTAATGAACTCTCCGACTTCAAACCAGTTCTCTGGGTGTACCACAGGGATCAATTCTTGAGCGCTCCTCTTAGCCTGTTCCTTAACTCCCTCCCAGATATCTGCCAGGAGAAAATAATCTTATACGCTGATGATGCTGTAATTCTCTCTTCCACAAGGATCCAAACTCCTACGAAAAAGCCTGCAACTTGCTTTCTCTAGTGTTGAAAGGTGGTTCCTGGATAGTAAACTTGTGCTAAACCACAATAAAACAAAAGCCATGCTCTTCTCCAATCACCAAAACAAAACAGGCATACTCCACTCACCATACAAACCTCTATGGAATTACACTGGACCAAGTAAATACTTTCAAACACCTTGGCATCACTTTTGACCAAGGGCTCACCTTTGCAACCCACATTGACAACACTGCGAAAACAGTGAACCAACGCCTTGGAATACTATTCCGTAACCGTCAATTTCTAAATCAAGCAGCACTGAGAATAGCTATACAGAGTTCCATAATCTGAATCATTGACTATGGCCTTATTATTTATGGCTCAGCTACCTCCACTGCTCTAAGGCGTATCTCAATCACTCTAAATAAGGCCTGCCGGCTCCTCACGGGGGCTCAAAGACTGACTCACACGTGTGATCTGTACTATGAATCAGGCTGGTTGAACCTATCAAATCATCTTATTTATCTCACCTGCACAATGGCAAAAAAATCTATCTTGGGACTGACTCCATTATGTATTCAAAACCTACTCCGACTGAATCCTGGCTCACGACCCTCCACCAGATCTGAACGCCAACCTTTCCTGGTTCCGAGATGCCGGACTGCACAGGGACAAAGATCTTTCGCATACAGGGCCCCGACATGGTTCAATGCACTTAGTCCACCTACTCTATCCTCAACCTCGCTTGAAGCTTTCAAATCCATGCTCTATGCCCACCTCACCACCACTAGCAACTGTGACTGCGCTAGATAAAGACTACTACTCCTCATGTCCATCCTCACATCTGAGGCCTCTTCCTCCCTGACTAATGAACCCTCTGGTACCTCTACTACTTCCTGTCTCCCACCCAAATTCACTCCCCCCCTTTTTTCCTGTCCCCTCTCACTTACTCTCCCGCTCACCACCTTTCCCTCCTCTCTAGCCTCCTTTTGGCGCCTAATGATCACCCTCTCCCTGGAAGTTTCCTTAACCTCGAAATTGTCTACTCGCTTGAACCTGTTATAGCTCGTTTTTCATGAAACTTAAAAACGTTACTGCCTTAAACTGTTAATAGCAAATTTATGATGTAACTTTCCTGTCTGGTTTTACCTGTAATGTGTATCGTGCTTTGTTAAATGTTCTTTGTGACGTGGAACCTTTGTAAAAGAGCCCTGGCTCAAAGGTATTAATTCCTAGACTAATAAACTAAACTAAACTAAAACGCAGAACGCTAAGGAGGGAACCTGAGCTTCCAAGCGGTAAGGAAGACCTGGCGTCATGGGGCAGAGCCGAGGGTTCTACCACCCGGGTGGGTGGGAGAAGCCAGCTTGAAAACCTTCCGGCAACATTTAAAGTGGCAAGGAACCTGCCAATAAGTGTGGATTGAACAACATATCCACGTCCCTAGAACCTATTTTTAGCCTATTTCAGTTAAGGCCGACTTTATATCACAAAGGTTCTTGGCAAAACCAGGGTTGGGGGAGACTCAGTTGATAGGAAGCTATTTTTCTAGGCTGTAGAGGAACGCTCCTATCCCGTTCCCAAAATTTTAAACTTTAACCTGCAATATTCCCAATTCCTCAAGAAGTAGAAATCTGCACTGGTTACGCCAGTATTCAAAAGTGGTGACTGCTCTAACCTAGCCAGCCACAGACCAATTTCTATTCTCCCCCCAACACCCTGGAGAGAATTGTCTCTGACCAACTTGTCTCGTATTTTAAAAAATACAAAATCTAGTCTGCTCAACAGCATGGTTTTTGGAAAGGATACAGTACCAGTACTGTGCTGTTGTAATATTCCAATCACGTTCATGAGACCCTTGACAATGGAGACATGGTTGAAGCAATCTATACTGACCTGAGAAAAGCCTTCAACCTAGATAGTAATAGGCTCATTCCCAACAAACTCCTCAGACTCTGTCCCTGGACAAAGTAATCTGGTTCCAGAGTTATCTCACAAATCGCACACAGTGTGCGCAGATGGAGGGCTCCTTGTCTGACATTAGAAGACTATCCAATGGCATCCCCCAGGGTTCCATTTTCAGACCCCTCCTATAAGTCCTGTTCTTAAACCACCTGCCTGATGCCTGTCAGTCAATCTGCTGCTATATTCTGATTATGCTGTTATCTATAGCAAAAACCCTGAATTCAGCAGCCTCACCTCCAACCTCAAGTGCAACTCCGGGGCCATAGAAAGCTGGTTCTCACAAAATAAACTGGTCCTAAATTACGAAAAATCTATGACCGTGCTCTTTCACAAGCCCCACACTGAAGAGAGGGGTAGCCCCCTGTGTCATCCAAAATGGCTAGGGACAAAATCTTGAACAAGTGAAAACCTTGAAATACCTTGGGGGTAATTCTGGGTAATACCTTATTATTTGCTCCTCATGTTGATAACCTGGTGTCCATGGTAAACAGAAGGTGGAGAGCCCTGTACCATAATCAGAACAACCTCTCTGCAGATGCTAGATGCCTCATAGTGGCCAGCTTAGTCCTGTCGTTAGTCAACTATAGCCTCCCTGTCCACGCAGCTGCCTGTGCTAAACAGAATAAAGATGATCTGCAATAAGGCTTGTCACTCTGTGCTTGGGGTAGACAAGGGCACCCATAGCTGCATCCTTTCTACCCTAACAAATTGGCTACTCCTACCCAGCAGAATAAAGCTCCAGTCATGTCTGCTAGCCAAAAAGGTACTGACTTGGCCTAACCCCCCCCCCCCCCGCTCTAACAAACTGCTTCCACCCTGTTGCCAAGCAATACAACACCAGCAGCATGGCTAGGAAAGCCCTTGAAATGCCCTACTGATGAACTCAACTGGGCAAAACCTATTTGCTCAAAGGGCTGCTGGCTGGTTAAATGAATTTCTTAAAGCTCTCCTAAATCTGCATAAGTCTGAGGAGTTCAAGAGATTCCTGCAGTCTGCCCTAGTAGTTCAATGCGACTGTACCTGTTAATCTTCTGAATTGGTATCTTTCCTGGTGAACACACCGATACGCATCTGTTACTTGGCGCTGTTGCTATGTATCTATTTTGTGATGTTTTACATGGTAATTTGTCTGATTGTGCAATTTTGTATGCATTTGAACTTGCCTTGTATGCATTGTGCTTACCCTGACTACATTCCCATGGAATTACTTATAAGTATATGTATTGTTTCTCTGTAACTCTGACATTGACATGGAACTTATGCAAATGAGCTCTTGTGCTGAAAGTTACTCTCTGAAGCTCTCAATAAATAAAGAAATAAGTTGCTGACACATAGCTAGCCAAGGTGGTGGACTCCCTTGATAATGGAGACAAACATCTGGAGGATCTGACCAAGCTGGGCAACTGGCCAGACTTATAGAGCTTCAGATTCAATGTGGCCAAATGCAAGGTACTGCACTTGGGGAGTAAAAAAACAGCGGTGGGATCTAAAGAGTGTGTGGGGGCTCCTCTTGCTACAAGCGAGGAGAAAAAGAGCATGGGGGTCATAATAAACAAGGGGCTGAAACATGAAAAGCAGTGCCCAGCCATTGTCAAGAGGGCCAGCAGAATTCTGGGGTGCTCAAAAGGGGGTGACCAAAGCACAGCAGGGGAAGCAATCCTGCCACTTTATAAGGCCCTGGTCAGGCCCCACCTGGAGTACTAAGTGCTGTTTTTGTCTCCACAATATAAAGAGAACATTAAGGCAGTCAAGAAGGTGCAACACAGGGCTACCAAACTGTTCAGTGGTATGGAGGACAAAAGCTATGAAGAGAGGCTATAGACCTTTCACCTGTTCATCTTGCAGAAAAGTAAAGGCCGAGAGGGGAGATGGTATCAGTCTTTTGCATACTTAAGGGTACTGACAGTATCAAAAAGTTGGGAATGTTTGATATACTGCCCTGCAGCAGGATTTGGGACACACCCTGAAGCAGAAGGGTGATAAATTCAGGGGCAAAGTTAAGAGGAATCTTTTCTTCCAGAGGGCAGGGAACCTATCGAACAGCCCAACAGAAGAGACAGTGGACAAGCCTGGCTGAATTTCTGCTTAGCAAGATTTTTATAATAGGCCAAATACTTAGTGATTTATACAGTATGGGCCCGATTCTAGAAGGGTTATGCCTGGCATAACTGCAGTTGCGCCAAGTAGAATGGCGCATGTAGCAACTTACGCCAGCAGTTGCGACATGCATGATTCTATAGGCCACTTGTGCCAAACAGCAGTTACGCCGCATAAACCCCCTGCAACATGGCGCTAGGGGGTTTATGGCAGCAGCTGCGCCCCATTTTAGAAGGGTAGCCATAAAGTGCCCACATCAGGATTCTACAAGAACCCCCAGAGGAGATCCGGCAACGTAAGTTATACCAGCATTTAGCTGGTATAATTTACGGACGCCCAGGGTCCTGTAGACCCGCCGCTGTCTAGCAGACAGTGCATGGCTCTCCTCCCATGCCCAGCACACTCAGCAGGGCCCCACAGGGCTACCCATCCCCAGACCCCCAGAGCAGCCATTGGCAGAAGCCCCGCAACGACATTTGCCCAACCCCTACCCACGATGCCCCAGAACCTCGAGTACGCGCCCGCCCGCACTGCCGTCAATAAGCTAGCCCTGGTAGTCTAGTGCCCCCAACTGTAATAAAATACAGTAAGAGAGCCCCTGTATTTCTGGTAGTCTAGTGGCCCCCCTGAACTGTACATTAATAAAGAAGAATCCCCGTTCCTTGGTAGTCTAGTGGCCCCACCTGAACTGTACATTAATAAAGTAGAATCCCCGTTTTCCTGGTAGTCTAGTCACCCCCCTGAACTGTAAATTAATAAAATAAGAATCTCCATTTCCCAGGTAGTCTAGTGGCCCCCCACCCAGCTGTGCCAGCCCACCCAGCACCCTCCACCCATCCCCAGCCGGCGACTGGCACAGCCCATTTCTCACCTCCACGGCCAGCTGCTGACTGAGTGCAGTATTAGCGCTACTGAACAGGCGTTCTCGAGAATTAATTTCTGAGCATGTCTGTGCAGTAGCGCTAATACTGCACCTCAGGCAGGCTGGCGGGGAGGTGAGAGGTGGCTGTGCCAGTCGCTGGCTGGGACGGGTGGGTGGGTGGGTGGGCTGGTATGCTGGGTGGGGGGCCACCTAGACTACCAGGAAATGGGGATTCATTTGTATTAATATACAGTTCAGGGGGCACTAGACTACAGAAACAAGGGTTCTCTTTATTAATACATTTCTGGGGCACTATACTACCAGGAAACGGAGATTCTCTTTTATTAATATACAGTTCGAGGGGGCTCTAGACTACCAGGGAAATGGGGATTCTGTCTTATTAATATACAGTTCAGGGGGGGCACTAGACTACCAATGCAGGCAACGTGTCGCATTTGCAGCGGGCGACCTGGGGGTCGGGGGGTTGTGACACGCTGGCTAGGTACGCCCTCTCTGTGGTGTACCTAGCCACATTTGTTGCAGAGACCCTGTCCCTTCTAGAATAGGGCACAGGGTCTTTGTCGCAGTTGCAGGTGGCACAAGTTGCGTTCGGTGTCAACTTGAGCCACCCTTCTAGAATCAGGCCCCATGTTGGTGAAAGGAAACAGTACAGTACTACATTTGAAATGAAAATATATGTATCTTGAGACACGTTTTCTGTCAACAAATTACATCGACAATGTATTGCATAGCAACAAACCTAATCAATATGACATACTGACGTACTAAACTTCTAGCCCAAACTTTTCAAATTTTAGACCTTTTGAAAGATAATTTCTTTAAAATGAACTAACTTTGGAACTGTTCGATCTAGGAACTACATTTTTTTAATAAAAGATTTGAATCAGCTAAGTTGATAAAGTAAGATCTTACGTTGCTACAGCTTCCATATATTGATTTTTTAAAATGTAAAATATTTTACAAAATGTTTTGAATCCCGTTAATAATCATTGAAAGATTCTAATCTTTTTTTTCTCTAACAAAATAAACATTTTTTTCTAAATTCAAACTGGACTTTGCTTTGGAAATACTTAATGAGAACATACTAATTATACATTTTACAATTTGCTTAACTGGTTCAGTGAAGCAGATATTCTAACTGCACTAGCTGAAGCATCTTGTACATTCCATTAACTAGCTTGAAGCAAAAATGTTTTTTACCTCAGACCATTAACTCAAGACAAGCATGTAATCGAGTTTCTGCACCATTGTGAAATTAGGGCTTGGTACAACTATAAGCCACGTTCATTTTTTTTTTTTATCAATCTGAAATCATTGTGAATAGTAGCAGTAGCCTTCCAATGCACCAGGGTCACCATTTAAATATTTAAAAAATTCAAAACTATTATAAACAGAGCATCAAATTAATTTTTTCATCTGTAACCAACAGCAACAAAAAAGGACACCATCATCACCTTCTTTAACCCAGCAACTGTAATCATGGAGACCCCATGGTCAAGTCATAGATAACAGCTTCTTCTAACAACAGGAAGTTGGCCAGTCTCAGGGAGCATTTGCACACTACTGATAAGCACACCAAGGTGGCAGTTATGTCGGAGGTGCTGAACTTTACCGGAGAAGTATTGTCAGCTATGTAACTGTTGCAACTGCAATTGTTTATCCGTTATATAAAATTGTATTGTATATATTACATATTTTGCTGTATTTGTGATGCTCTGCAATATGTGTATCTATGCTGTGCTGGTAAGTGTATTATTTGTCTCTTCGTCAATTCTGTATGTTCTCCCAGGCCCACCTTGGAAATGAGCTTGCTCAATGGTGTTCCACCTGGTAAAATAAAGACTGATTGATTGATTGTTAAAGAACAAGACGGAAATGGACTTTCCAGGTAGTGATCAGCCTACTTTGTTGAGTCATCACCATTCCCGAGGAAGTGGTGAACGCCAGGAAATGTTGCTGCAGTGGTAGACATAATAGAAAGAAAATATCCCCACTATTCCTGGAGTTGAGCATTAATCTTTTGTTATTTGGATTATCCTCTGCTATTAGAAGGACTCCTCCATCCCAAGAGTTTTGGCCAAATAAGGGCCATGACATCCTGGGCATTTTTTTCATATACTGTATTCACAAGCCACAGATAAAGCATGCTTGTCCTTTGTTTTTTTAATCCATGGTTAGCCCACAGCTATTCAAGTAGGATAATTTATTAACAGAATTCATATGAACATACAAAGTTTCAGGACAAATAAGGGACACGTGGATATGGTCCATCAGGTCATCCCAGGGCTGGTTCAGCACGTGTACTCCAACATTCTATATTCAACCATGAACTCATCATAGGTAATTACAGAGCACTGTAAAGACATTTGTCCATTTGGCTCGCCTGTTACATTTTGCCTAAACCTTAAAAATATTTCCTGATTCCATTTCATATTTATCCAGTTTCAGTTTAAACATGTTTGTAGTTGTACTGGTTACTACCTCTAGGGGCAATCTGTTCCAGGTATATACCACTCTTTGGCTGAACCACATCTGGCTTTTCTGCAGTGTGTGGGCCAGAGTGTTAAGCACCTGTTCCCCTGACTCCAAGCCCAGATCTTCCCACAATTGATTGTCTGTCCAGGCCTTGTGTACCAGACACAAGTCTCCCCGTCTTCTCCTGTATTGCAAGGGATCTAACTCTAGGGCCCTAAGCCTGTTTTTGTAACCCATTCCCTTTAGATTTTGTATTCCCCTTGTAGCTCTTTTCTGAATTCTCTCAAGCACGGTAATCTCACCCTGTCTATATGGAGACCATACCTGAGAGCCATACTCTAGGATTGGCCTCACCAGAGAGGTATACAGGGGCATTATCACGCCCCTACTTCTGCTGTTAATGTGTCTAAAGATGCAATTTAAAATGTTGTTTCCTTTTTGTGACAGACTCTTAACAATGAGAGGAGAATTTCATATCTTGTGAGATAAGTATCCCTAAATCCTTTTCTTCCGTGACTGTTTTAAAGGTGTTCCCATTTATATTATATGAGTGTGTTGGGTTTTTCCTTCCCATGTGCATAACTGCACATTTTTCCTTGTTTAGGTACATTTGGGAATGACAGTCCAATCATGTATGTGGTCCAATGCTTTTTGTAGAGTCCCTGATCCTTCACCATCCTTTATTACAAGCCCTACCCTGCAGTCATCTGCAAATTTTGTTTGCCATACATTTTCCTTTTGATACTGAATAGATGTTACATACAGTATATGTTGAATAAACAGGGTCTCCAAACTGACCCCTGGGGCACTCCACTAGTCACTTCTGTCCAATCAGAATAGACTCCTTTAGTGCAGACCCTCTGTTTCCTAGATGTCAGACAAGCTTTAATACAGTTTATTATGGAGTCCTGAATTCCTATTTCCCTCAATGTCTCTAATTGTTCACTATGTGGCAGTTTATCGAAGGCTTTTGAAAAGTCAAGGAATACCACATCCACTGAAACCCCCACCCCCACCTAAGTCTCTGCTCACTTGGTCGTAAAATTGGAGCACGTTAGTTTGACATGATTTCCCCTTTGTGAATCCATGCTGTGTCCTATCCTTCAAACCATTTCTGTCTAAATAATCAGACACTGTATATTGTCCTTTATTATATCTTCTAGGATTTTGGACTGACTGGTCTGTAGTTTGAAGGATCTGCCTTCGACCCTTTTTTGAATTGGGGAATTACTGATGCAATTTTCCACTGATCCACCATTTCTCCTCTGTCAAAAGATGTTTTGAAATAGGAATGTCAGGGGAGGGGTAATTTCATTGCACAGCTCTTTGACTACCCTTGGGTGCAAACCATCAGGACCTGGAGATTTATTGGGATAACTAGTCTCAGTCTGGTCTTAACATCCTCAAGCTCGATCTGAATGTGACTATCAGTTTTTGTGAGAAATTTACTAGCAGAACTAGGATTTTTATTTGTGTTAAAAACAGATGAAAAATATTGGTTTTGTATGTTTGCCATTTCCTTGTCATCTGATATCATGTGGCCATTCAAATTTCTCAGAGGGCCTACACTGTTGTTTCCTCCCTTTTTCCTTGTTGATGTAAGAATAAAAAGCTTTTTTTAATTATCCTTAGATTTGATGCTAGCTTAAGGACCAAGGGATGAAGTGGGTAATTATCGTCTGGTAAGTCTCACCTCCATAGTATGCAAACTCATGGAAATGATACTAAAGGAAAGACTGGTGTCGTACGTGGAGGACAATGGCCTCCAGGATGTGAGGCAGCATGAGTTTGTTTCAGGGAAATCTTGTCAAACCAACCTGATACAATATTATGACTGGGTGACAGGTCAGCTGGATAAGGGTCATGCGGTGGATGTTCTTTACTTGGACTTCAGCAAGGCCTTCAATTTGGTGCCTCATGGGTGGCTTAGGGGGAAGCTAACCGGTGTAGGGTTAGGGGCAAAAATGATGAACTGGATTACAAGCTGGCTGAGAGGGAGGCTGCAATGGGTGGTGGTGAGAGGGGAGCTCTCAACTCCAAGGCCAGTGATGACTGGGGTGCCACAGGGCTCTGTGCTGGGGCAAGTATTATTTGGGCTCTTCATATCAGACATTGCGCACGGGGCAGTGAGCAAGGTGTGTCTGTTCGCTGACAACACCAAAATCGAGGCAGTGGTGGATGGAGGGGAGGGATGGAAGCAGCTGCAGGGGGACCTAAGTAAGCTAGAGCAGTGGTCAGAGAGGTAGCAGCTGGGCTTCAATGCAAAGAAGTGTAAGGTTATGCACTTCAGGGCGAAGAACCCAAGGTGAGAATACTGGCTGGGGGGAGGGGGGTTAAGCTGGGGATCACTGAGGAGGAGAAGGACCTAGAGGTAATGATAACAGTGACCATGAACAACACTGCCCAGTGCAGGAGAGCAGCAGCAAAAGTGAACAAAATGCTGGGGTACATAGTGAGGGGATTTTCATCCAGGTGAAGAGAGGTGATCTTGCCCCTCTACAGGTTGCTGGTAATGCTACACTTAGAGTATTGTGTGCAGTTTTGGATGCCATACCTAAAGTTTGATATCAGGCTACTGGAGTGGGCACAGAGGAGGGCAACAAAGATGATATGTGGAATGGAGGGGAGAGACTGTGACAGCAGGCTGGGAGACCTGAATATGTACACCCTGGAGGACAGAAGGTACAGGGGGACATGATAGAGACATTCAAATATCTGAGGGGGATCAATAAGGATGGGGCAGATGGGGTCTTTAGGCTAAGAAGGGGAAGAGACACCAGGGGCACAGGCTGAGAATAGAGGGGGGAAGACTTAGGAGGGAGATGAGGAGACACTATTTCACAGAGAAGGAGGTAGCAAAATGGAATGCACTACAAGAATGGGTGGTATTGTAAAACTGTGAACAGCTTTAAAAGGGCATGGGACAGGGAACAGGGGAGAGTGAGGGTTGGGGAGGTAGGGAGAGGCAGTGGGATGACAAAGGGGAAGGGGTGGGGCAGCTGCAAACTAGGGGTGCTAGCTGCACACTCGAGCAGACTTAGATAGACCAGGAGGTCTGTTTCTCCTGGCACATTCGTATGTTCATATGATGCTTTAGATTTTTGTTATTGCTTTCTTGACTTTTTGGATCAAATCTCTATAATATATCCACACTTTGTCCTTCTTGTTTTTCCTATATCTAATATAAAGTGTATTTTTTTTTTGTTTATCAGTTTTTTTTTTATTTTAGGTGTAATCCATTGCTGTGTAATACCTTTGGTAGTTTGTTTGGTTTTGCTGGGTATGTTTTCAGATACCTCAAGATTTATTCTATCGCGCAGAGTATCCCACATGCTACCAGTTGTTTGTTTGCCATCTCCTTTTGCCAGTTCCAAGCTCTCAAATTTTCCCTCATAATCTGTAATCTAGCCTTACCAAAATTTAGTATTGAAGTGACTCTTGATTTCTCCTGGCAAAGTTCCTTTATCTGGAAGCTTAAAACAGCATGATCACTAGTCCCAAGAGGAGTTTTTCCTTTGCATTTAGATACGGTGTCTCCCATATTAGTTAATACTAAATCCAGTATGTTTTCTCCCCTTGTACATTTCTCTACTTTCTGTTCCAGTCCTATATGATTGAAAGCTTTGAGGTATCGCGTCTCCAATATGTTTGAACTCTGTAACGTTCCCCAGTTAATTCCCAGTAAATTGAAGCTGCCCAAAACTAGGATTCTATCTGTTGGGTTTAAAGTTAGTATATGATTTATTAGGGCTAGGTCATCATTCTTTTGGATAGAAGGCAGTCTGTACATGGCACCTATTATGATTTTTGGTGATTTTATAGGTGTGATTTTAACCCATATTTGCTCTATATTGTTTGGAGTTAGTTCTAGTTCCTCTGTCTGTATACTATCATCTATATAAATGGGTATCACACCTCCATTCTTAATTTCTCTAGATTTACTAAACTATTTATACCACTCAATGTTCCGGTCCCAAGAACCGTTAGTGTTCCACTATGTTTCTGTTACTGCACAAATACTGATGTTCTCTGACTTTAGTAGATGTTTTAGTTCATCTAATTTATTAGATGTAAGCTGTTGGTTAACTAGGATCTGCAGCGTATCTGTTAGGTAGGAAAATGGGCAGACTAGGTGGGCCAAGCGGTCCTTATCTGCCGTCAAATTCTATGTTTCTATTAGTTAGGCTCCTTGCATTCAAAAGCAAACAATGCCAACCCCTGGATTCTTTGATTTTTATTTTTGTTGGTGGTGGAAGAGGACGAGTATGCCCTGATACAACTGATACTGGCCAGTCTTAAATGTCAGCACTGACTCAGCCTGTACCAAATAAGCTGGTAAACTATTCCAAAATCTGACTACCCTTTGAGAAAAGTAATGTTTTATCAGGTCCCTGTTAAACGTGAAAACTCAAAGGCTGAATACTGTATTTGGAAAAAGGTAGAGGGCTAACACAGTAACTCCAGAAGCACAAGTCCTCCATTTATACACAGGTTAAGGAAAGGGAAGGTAGCCACAGTGCAGAACTCCAAACACTGCTCTTGTCCAGGACAGACCCCACTTGTAGGTGAATGGGGCTTCATGTCCATTTAGTGCTCAGTGTCTTGGTGAAGACCAATAACTGGTGATCATGCCAAGTACTACAATATTGCCTGTATACTGTGTGCGTGCGTGTGTGTGTGTGTGTGTGTATGTGTTTATGGGGGCAGGGGAGAGGTGAAATGTGAAAAGGTTACCTAATGTAGTAAGTGGAAATCTTCTAATGGATGAAATGGATACTTCACACAACTTGCAGCATCTCCACCGTAAAATACTTACTATGGAGATGCAGCAGGTTGGGTGACATCATACATGTCATTCATGTTGTAAAATAAAAAGGCTACTCACTGTAGTACCTCAGCAATAAGCAATTAAGAGAGAACATCTGCAGGCTTGCTCTGCTGTTATTGCTGCTTTCAGGGAATATCCATCTCAGTCCTGGCCCCCAATTAGGTGTCACTTCTCCAAGCAGAACATATGGCTGTCTCACGATTGCATCAATAAATATATGCAGCCTTCTCCACAAAATGGACATCCTGAAAGCATGGGTCCAGCATCATAATCCAGACATACTCTCTGTTGTCAAGATTTGGCTCTCCCAAAACATAGCCGATGTCTCAGTTTCACTATCTGGCTACACAGTTTTTAGAAAAGACCGTTTATCTAAGCATGGAGGAGGGTGTGCTAATTTGAGTAACCACATAAAAGCATTAGCAATAAAAAGTGCTCCTTGGTGCCCATAATAAATCCCTTACTGTCATGTCTGTTTATATTCCCCCTAGGCATATGTCCATTGGCTTTGATGCTCTGATGGAGTGCTTAGACTTGCTAAGTCTCAACACTGAAACTATACTCCTAGGAGACCTTAATGCCAATTGGCTCTCCTCAGAGGTCAAGGCCTTCAAAGATGCTCTCACAGCAATCCACCTCACTCAACTGGTCAACACACCGACTAGAGTTAACTACACTACTGGTACCAGCACCGTACTGGACTGGGTGGGTACTGTCTTATTGCACCAGCCATTTATCAGGGATCACTGTTCTCCCTGATGCTCTCAGCGACCACTCATCTGTTCTCTTCCAGTGGTCCAATAACTACATAAAGCCCCCTGTGAAAATGGTCACTAACAGGGTTCTCATACGGGGCCACCTGGAATCACTAAAAGCGGATCTTCGTCATCAGGATTGGTCCCTAGTCTACAATTCTTGCAATGCTGACTCTTCGCTCGGCCACTTCATCTGCCACTTTAACAAAATCTGTGATCGGCATGCCCAGTTGAAAATGTGGAAAATCAATGGCCACTGCAACCCATGGTTCTCCCCTGAACTTCTCGACCTGTTGAAACTAAGGGATCGCCTATGGTTGAGGGCACGGCCTCTAGCAAGCAGGCTGACACGCAAAGATATAAGGAAGCATGTAATGACTGCACTCGGGTAATACGTGCTGAAAAAATTCTGTACTACAAGGAAGCCCTCTCCAAAACATGGAGTGATGGCAGAAAATTTTGGAACAACTTAAAGGAAGTAACAGTAAAAAACTGCATATCTGTCCCAACCATGCTCAATATCGAAGGCATACCCACCCTGGTTCCCAGAACTATAGCAAACTCATTCAACAACGTCTTCACAGACTTGAGTGGGGTACTCCCTCTAGATTTCTTCTGCCAGTCCGGCACGGCTGCTGCTAAAGAGAAAGATGTCCTGACCCCCTCCTACCCCCCATTCTATTTCAAAACTCTCACAGCCAAGGAAACTCAAAAATACCTACAAAAGATTATGGGTAAATCTAGGCACAGCAACGACACCCTGGACATGAAATTTGTCGAACTGATTCTGGATGAAATATTGGCTCTACTTATTCATTTTCTCAATGCTTCACTTAGGTACTCACACTTCCCCGAAAAATGGAAGGCCGCGATTGTGACCACCAATCTTCAAGGGTGGTGATCAGGCACTTAGCGGGAACTACCATCCAATATTTATTTAACTACCCCTCTCAAAGGCACTTGAGAGAATAGCTGCAGACCAGCTTGGCAAATTCCTGGAAAAGTATTGGCTACAATGCTTGCAGCAACATGGATTTATAAAGGTTCACAGCACCACCACAGTGCTGCTTGAATTTACAGGTTACATACACAATTCCCTCGACCAAGGTCTCCTTGTCAGTGCAGCCTACACTGACTTATCTAAAGCATTTGACACAGTGAACCATGCACTACTGATCAAATAGCTTGAGATCACTGGTCTCTCTCCTGACGCTGTGGCTTGGTTTACCAGCTACCCGCCGAACAGGACTCAACAAGTTATGACTGGCAATACCCTATCCGATAGTCAACCAGTCAGCTCTGGAGTTCCACAAGGGTCCATTTTGGGCCCGTTTTTATTCAGCATTTTTCTAAATTAACTCCCATCGACCTGCTAATGTCATCTACTGTTATATGCAGATGATGCTGTTCTGTCGTCAATTACTCTAACCCCCTCCCTCTTGAATGCAAACTCCAGAGCAACTTCTCAGCTGTAGAAAGTTGGTTTAAAGAACAGAAACTTGTGATGAATTATACAAAGATGAAAATAATGATGTTCTCCACCACCCAAAACCGGTACAGAACTCACCCTCTTCACATCACTAATGAGGTGGTCTCTCCACTGGAGCTTATGCAATATTTCAAATATCTGGGGATCACGCTGGATAGCACAATGTCTGTCGACCTCCACATCAACAAAGTCACTAAGGCCTTCAATACATGCATCAGACTACTGCACAGGAACAAGCACAGTCTAACCTCTGAGGCTCTTAAGTTACATGTGCAAAATTCCCTGGTGACACTCATCGACTATGGGTTGGTAATATATGGTTCAGCTACAGATATGGCCCTTTGCCGCATAAAATTAGCACCAAACAAAGCCTATTGACTTGTTACAAGAGCCACTCACCTGGTACACACGTGTGACCTGTATGCCCAGACTAACTGGCTTCAGTTCTCAGGCAGACTCCTCTACCAGTCTTGTTTACTAACAAAAAAAGTTAGCTTAGGCCAGGTACCCACTGGGGTTCAGAATCTTCCCTCTGCCGATGATAATCATCGCTGCACTCGTAGTTTGGATAGCCAAATCTTTAAAATTACCCGCTATCGCACTGCCTTGTGTCAAAGGTCCTTCACCTATCATTCCCCTGGTTGGCTGAACTCTCTACAGGTTGACATTTCATCGTTAACTTCGATCAGTCCCTTTAAAAGAAAACTGAGACAACAGCTGATTGTGAATGCCAGCTGTAACTGTTTCCAATAACTTACCTGCTACATTTCTAGAGACTGCTCCTCCGGCTCTGGATCCTGGCCTATCTACTGGCCTACTCCTTCAGTGCCCAAACTGCACCTATACTGTCTCGTGCTGGCTCCTATATTGCCGGTTATCTAAACAATTTCACTCATATTTCCATCGTAGCACACAGTCCTCACCTGCCGTCCACCTCCCCCTTCCCTGTCCCTCCCATTCTTCCTCGCCTTCCTCCCCCACCCTATCCCTCCCATCCTTCACTATCCCTCCCTTTCTTCCACACCTAATTTTACCTTTTTATTCTCCCCTCTCCCCCACACACAGGCCCAGTAACATGTACTCTCCCCTCTGCCTTCACCCCTGTTCCTGGTCTACTCCTTCCATCAGTTGTAGCCCTCTGGGCTTATTCCTTTCATCTATTTTCCTCCACCTGTATTCCCTATCTATCTCTTATCAGTCCCACATCCTTTGAAAGAATGCATAAGTTATCGTAAATGACTACGGCTAGTTGTGCATAGCCTACAACTGTGACTGTTCTAATTATAACCATTCCTGTACAACTGTATTGCTATTTGTTTTGCCCTAATCTGTTCTCCTATCAGTCCCACATCCTTTGAAAGAATGTCTAAGTTATCATAAATGACTCTGGCTATTTGTACATAGCCTACGACTGTGACTGTTCTAGTTATAACCATTCCTTTACAATTGTGTTGCTATTTGTTTCGCCCTAACCTGTACAATGTTCTTATTGTTTGTTTACCATGACGTGGAACCTATGTAATGAGCTTGTCCTCAAAGATGTTAATCCAAGATTCAAATAAATAAAAATAAAAAAAAATTACTGTGTTTTGTCTAATGAAAGAAATGTATGATTCTCACAACTTGCATCATCTCCATAATAGGTGTTGTCATTATAGAGATGCTGCAAGTTGCATGACATCATATATTTCATTCATGCTGCTTGAGTAGATAAATACTCATTTTGAATTAAACAGTTTATTTTAACCTATATTCTATAGTAAGATAACATATAGAACAGTTGGAACAGTTGATGGGCAACCATTCACAACAAGCGTTTTTTTCCATCAAGGAGTTCTGATGCCATCAGAACCCTGAGATGGAAACAAAGCCTTGTTGTGCATATGGTTGATAATCTGCTATTTTTTTAATACATGGTTTGAAAAATATGTTGCCTCCCTCCCCTACTCCTCCACCCCCCACCCCCAGAAGAGAAACTTGCTCAGCGGTCTTCCTATCTTTTTTTGGTTTTTTGTATCTGTAATTTTTTCTTCCTGACCACCAGAGCTTCAGCTCATGGAAACCACCCAGCTCCAGCGCCCTTGACTGCAGCATCTAGCTTTCAACCCACCCTCTTTCCTTCAAGGCAGGGCCAGAGAGGGAAGGAGGAGGCAGCCCCCCACTCTGAAGACCTTGAGGGGGCTGTGGGCGAAGTAAACTGTGCAGAGCCAGGTGCACTGGGTCTCATGGAGGTGGTATTTCCCCTTAAAGCCTACCCCCAGGGATTGCATACATATGAGATCTAATGCATACACACACACAATTTTGCAGAATCATTTAGAACTGATGAGTGTCCCCCTTTCTCCTGCATTCCCCTTGCCGCTCCAGAGCTCCACTTACACCTGTGAACATCCAGGTAGCAGTGTGACCTTGAAGCGGGGCAGTGTTACACCCTGCAGAGGGAGATTATCACAGTTCCTCTCCCCTAGCCAGCCCTCCAATGATCCAAGCACATTCCCAAACTCATTTTTAGTATCTTAAAAAAAAGTGCAAAGTGGGTTTAGTTTTTTTTTTAAATAATAAAATGTATGTAAACATTTTCATGTTTGGTGTGCTTTACGTGTGGCTACTGTGGAACAGTGTAAAGCAAAGAAACTAAAAAAAAAAAAAACAGGTTCAGGAGGTGCTTATTAATTAAAAAGCTGCTGTACCTCAGAAAGGTACAACAGCATTCTATGACCTTGGAATCATGGTACAACAGCCTTTCAATTAGGTTAGAAAGTGAGGTACAACAAGAGGTAACCATACACTATTAATAGTTAACAGAATTTTATTAGTGTGATATTGGAAAACTTCCACTGCTGAAGATATACAAGCAGTAAATGGAAAATTGTAGTTCTCATCCTCTTGTGCTAAAAAATATAAGCAGTCAGGAAAGGGGGCACAGGAGAGATCACTGGTGCCGTTGTGTACCACAGTTATGAACAAACCAGAAGTGCGGCCTCATGGTGCTGGGAAGTCACATGAAATAACTCCTCAGAGGTAGTTAATGTTGAAAATACCAATATTTATTGTGTAAAAAATACAACGGCAACAGAAGCAGTCATTCCTACCAGCCTGATGTTTTGCACAGACTTCATGTGCTTTGTCAAAGGCTCCATATATAAGCTAGAGTTCAGTTTTAATTTTTGTTTGACTGATAATTTGTCATTGCAATTTTACAAATACATAAAGAAAATGAGACATACAAAATGTAGTAAAAACGCTGATGTGCAACACAGTCAAAAAGGAGGAAAGAGGCATATGTTCTCATCTATTGTACAGGCATTATGACTATTAGTTTATCTGCTTGCATAACCTTTTTTTTTTGCAGAACCTTGTGCATAAACAAACCAAAGCTCCTTTCATTAGCCATCTGCATACCACTTCTTGTTTGTAGATCATCTATGTGAACCATTCATATATTAAACTTTAGCAATATGGCATTATATGAAGCAATTCACTCTTTCTAACAGTACTAGAAGTAGCACTGCAGGTATTTCTAAACTTGAACTTCTAAGATTATTTCAGGTGGGATTTAAGTTAATTTATAAAATGTGTTGGGCATTTCCTAATACCTGATTGACTAAATTTCTGAGACCCATATTTTAATTCCCCAGAAATGCACAGGATGGAACTACTGTAGTTCAGGCACTGGGACTGGGAATTTGGGCTAATCACATACAAAACTTGTGAGCCCCTTCACTTATACCTGATTGGCATCACAAATATGACTGCCACCTCTACTTGCTGAAAACCTCTAACAAGGTCCTGCAAAGTAAAACACTCTTAAATTTAAAAAAATTAAAAAGTAATCATTCTTTTCTCTCATAAATATCCTCCTCACACAAGCAATTTTTAGAAATGAAGTACTATGCACAGTTTTCATTTCTGGTGTTTCTTTGGTTACCATGAGGAATCCCCCTCCTATCTTTATCAATGTGTCAGAGCAACCTCTAATAATTACACTGCTATAGATAAAATTGAGACTGTGGCTCCATATAAGGCCTGCTGTTGTGTGTGAGGGGTTGAACATTCTGCCAGCAGAATTCTGCAGAAGTTTTAATTCCTGTATTCCACAAGAAACAATTTCACCTACTGAATGTGTGAAAAGATGATAGACAGGTGGGGAGGGACTACATTTTACTAGTCACATCTAACAAAAGAAAACACTTGTTAATAAAAGAGGCTGGCATTTTATTTTTTTTATTGTTTTTCAATTTACCTGTTTTATAAGGGCAGTAAAAGACTCCAAGTTGTTGGTTGTCTGGGGCCACTGCACTTCCAGGTGCTAAAGGTACTAGCGCAAGTACCTCCTGCCTCATTATCCACCTGGCCGTTCATTAACTCCAGAGAACCAATGCCCTGTCATATGAATATAGAAACATAGACAATGATGGCAGAAAAAGAGGAATGGTCCATCCAATCTGCCCTAGTTCTCTATCAAACCCTGAGACCTATTGTGCATACAAGGTACTAGCCTTCACTATCCACCCTCTGTTCCCCTCCCTATAAATACCAACCTGAGTAACTACTATACCCTAAACTCTGTCTCAGCCATACTTGAAACCATTTATGGTTTTGGCACACACCACCTTTGCTGGCTGGCTGACTGTTCCATAGTTCTAGAAGCCTTTCTGTAGAATAAAACTTTCTCATATCCCCCTTGTACATCCCTCCCATCAGTTTCCACTCACGTCCCCATGTCTTTGAACTGTTACCCATGCCAAATAGTTCCTCACATTCCACCTTGTTTATTCCTTTCAGGAACCTGAAGGTCCCTGTAATATCACCCCTCTCTCATCTGGTCTCCAGCAAGTACTGAACAATCCTCGTAAAAGCTGTTCTACAGGCCCTGAGTCATCCAGATCACCCTTTGTTGAACCATCTCTAGCCTGTCATTATCACTCCAGAGGTGAAGACTCTTGAACTGGGCCCAGTACTCCAGGTGCAGCCTCACAAACAATCTATAAAGAGGCAGTAATATCTCTTTTCTTCTACTGTCATCACCCCTTATGATACATCTCAGTATTCTATTTGCCTTACTACAGGCCTTGTTGCACTGCCTTGATTGTTTAAGGGAGTCACTAATGATGACTCCTAGGCCCTCTTCCTCAGTTGTAGTGCTCAGCTTTATCCCTCCCATCCAGTACTCTCTCCTGTGGTTCTTGTTCTCTTGTTGCATCATGTTGCATTTTTGGCATTGAATTTTGACTGCTAAACTTTAGACCACCTCTCTAGTCTTTGCAGGTCACTCTGAATTTTCCTAATTCCCTTGTCACTATCTACCATCCTACAGAGCTTAGTATTATCTGTGAAGAGACACAACTTGCCCCAGATTCCTTCTCCAAATTTGATGATAAACATATTGAAGAGGACAGGACCCAGGACAGATCCCTGTGGCACTCTACTCATGACCTTCCTCTCTTCTGATTTGACATCATTAATCACAACTCTCTGCTGCCTTTTCTTCAACCAGTTTCCTACCTATCTTACCATGTCCCTTCCAGCATCCAGATCTTCCATTTACTTCAGCAATCTTCTGTGAGGCACTGAGTTGAAACACTTGCTAAAGTTGAAAGAGAGTAAATCCATGGTGTGGCCCCTATCCAATAACCTCATCACCCAGTAAAATAAAACTATCAATTTGGTCTGACAAGACCTCTCTGCCATGAACCTGTGCTGTTTACTCTTACGGAGACTGTTGCTCTCCAGGTAGTTCATGAGGTCCTCTTTAACCAGTGACTCCATCAGTTTACCCATAAAAGAGGTAAGAATGCCAGGTCTATGTAGTTCCCTGTTTGCTCCTTTACCCCCCCCCAAAGAGCAGAACTATATCTGCTACCATCCAGTCTTTTGGAACTACCCCCTGTCTGTAATGAGCTACTGAATAGCTCAACCAGTTGTTCATTCAGACAGTTCTGTTGCAGTTATTTGAATACCCTCCAATGCATCCCATCAGGCTCTTATCTATCTTTACAGCTGTTAGCCGTTTTGAGATCCATTCACTGATAAATACTGGCTGTCTCATCTCCAGGACACTCCTCCTGGCCACCTGGATGCCACTCTGGCAGAGGCCCGCTGTCTTCCCTTGTGCAGACAGAGCAAAAGTAATCATTACGGATGACTGCCTTTTGCATGTCCTTCTCTATTACCTTACCTCCATCAGATAGCCTACCAATTCCCCTCCTTTCTTATTTCTCTAATATACTTGAAGAACTGCTTTTCCCCACCCGACCACCTCTGCAATACGCATCTCAGTGTCTGCTTTTGCCTTCCTATCTACCCTCTTTGCTTCCTTGGTTCTCAGTTGGTATTCTCCCCATATTCCTCCCCTGCATTTCCTTGCATCTGGTGAAGACCTTTTTTGTGGCCCTCACTGCTTCTCTGACCCTTTCCAAGAACTATATTGGTCTGTTGTACATGTTTCTTTTGGTTACCGTTCTCATGCATAACACAGATGCCTCATGAATGGCCCCTTTAATTGTCCTCCAGCACTCCTCCACACCTCCTCTTATTGCTTACCTAATATGTCTTACTGCTTACATAACAAGAGAACTAACGTAGCCTCCTTCATAAGCAATCATTTTAAAGTGCTTTACACAGCAAAATTAGCAGTAAAATCAAAAAGTGACTGTTCTAACTGAATTCTATGTGCTAAAAGAAATATTTTCTTATTAAATAAATATTTACAAAAGAAAATAAAAGAGTAGAGAGTTGCACTATGGTTTCTGGCAGGGAATGACTGGAGCTTTAGTTCACACTGAGATGAATCAATTAGGGTATACAAAAACAACACTTTGTGCCCTAAGCTCTGCACAGGTGTTTTTCTGTAGATAATATAAAGCAACTGTCAAGCATTTTCTGCAGATAAATGTGGAATGTCTCCATCTGGGATGTTATTACTCCCAGCAAAATGCAGGTGCCTCATGTTACTAGAACATCTGGAGTTATTTTCACATCATTATTACCCTGCAAGCCACCAACACCATACACCAATGACATTGTTTTTTTCATAACCAAGGTACACCCACAGTCTATAGTTATTCATTGCTCTTCCCTTATCCAAGCATTACCCATAAGGCAGTAACTACGTTTAGAGACATGCAAAGTTGCTGAATTTCGCTACATGAAGCATTTCGCAAAATTTGGCTGTTTAGCAAAATTTTTCACGAACATGAAATGCAGAATTTCACCCATGAAATGGTAAAATTCATCACCCCGCGGGCAAAAGTTTGCCATTTTCGGGCAAAATTTCACATTTAGTGGGCAAAATTTTGCACCTTCACCATCCACAAAATATTTCATGGAACAGCTGAATATCATGAAATATTTCGCCTGGTTAAATTGCCGGCTTTGCAGGAATTTTGCCTGTAAAATTTAATTTTGCAACATCTCTAGCTACTGTATGAATCAGAATAGGAAAGCTCTTTCTGTATAGCTGAAAAAACTTCCATCTCCTAAGCACTACACTGTGCGTGGACTGGGCACAGTTGGAGAATGGAGAGGATTGGGCGGATAGAGGTAGTGGGGACTAGGAGATGGCCTGGGGCGAAATGGGGTCAGAAAAGGGGTGTTCCTTACTTGATTCCCATACCCAAGGGCTCCACAAATTGTGGGCAAGTCCTGGGATCTTCCTTGGAAACCCATCCAACCCGAGCGGTGTTGTGCAATGCCAGATCGATCCGGAACAAGACGGCTATTATAGCTGATCTTGTTGCAACATCTGATCTGGCATGCATCACCGAGACCTGGCTGGATGAGAATGCAGGCCCTATTTTGGCATCTGCTGCTCCAGCTGGGTTCTCGGTGATACATTGCCTGAGGTTGGATCGTAGGGGCCGGGGTGTAGCCATTTTCTTTAAAACAGAGTTGGGACTTGTGGATGTGCCAGTGGGATGCACTCGATCTTTTGAGTGTATTCTGGGAGCAGGTGTAGGGGTTTAGGATTCTCCTTGTCTACCATCCACCCAGGGATGGTGGAGAATTCCTGAAGGAATTTGCAGACTTCATTGTCAATGTGGCATTGGAGTCATCCAGATGGTTGATTCTGGGTGACTTCAATGCCTGGATCGACGAACTCTCGCATTTTGGAAATAATTTCCTCCAACTTATGACTATGTTGGGCCTTACACAGGTGGTTACCTCTGCTACCCATACAGGGGGGTCACTCATTAGATCTTGTGTTTCTCCTGGGGATGGAGACCATGGGATTGGGGGTGGAACCAAATGGTTGGTCAGACCATCACACCATAAGGTTCAGCTTCGGGGCACCCCCAAGTAGGCCTGCCCCTACGGAGATGGTCCAGTATCACCCTTTGAGGGGGATTACCCCAGAGGGTCTATCGGCAGTGCTGGACCTATCGGGTTTATCAAGTGAGTGCATGAGTCCAGGGGATCTTGTACTTGCCTATAATAAGGCAGTGGGTGATGCCCTGGACTTAATTGCTCCTGTTCGAGTTCGTCCACTCACTCTGTGCCCGAGGACTGCTTGGTTTGATGGGTCCTTGAAGGAGCTGAGAAGAGTGGGGTGAAGGCTTGAGAGAGCTTGGCGGAAATCTGGACTGGATGCTGACAGGCTTAAATTGATGGATCATTATTTTGTCTATCAATCAGCAATCACCTATAAGAAGGCAGAATTCCTGTCCAGGGAGATTGCTGCTGCGCGGTATCAACCAGCTCAACTCTTCCAGACTGTGGACAGACTGTGCAATCCAGTCTGTCTTCAGTCTGGAAGAGATTTTTTGTAAATAAAGTGTGATAAGCTTGCTCGATTCTTTGCAGATAAGATTGCCAGCATTAGGGTGGGTATCGGCCCAGCTCTCTCTCTTTAAGGGATTGCGGAGATCGGTGAGAGGTGGTGAGCACCTGGGCTACCTGGTTTGACTTTAGCAGGCCAGAATTCATGGACATTGTGAAGGATGTCCAGACTGTATGACCAACCAGTTGTAGTTTAGATCCAGGCCCTACACCACTATTACTAGGTTGTATAGATGTCATCTGCCCAATCATTCCTGAAATTGTCTGGAAATCTTTGGAGCAGGGGGTCTTTCCTGATCCCCTAAAGGAGGTGGTCAATCGACCACTCCTTAAAAGTGGATCCAGACTGCTTAGCCAACTACAGACCTGTCTCTAACCTACCCTTTGTGAGTAAGGTTATTGAAAAGGTGGTTGCGTTGCAGCTGGATAACCATCTTATAACTCACAGTGTCTATGATGTTCTCCAACCTGGGTTTAGGAAAAGACATAGCCCTGAGACCGCCCTGGTCCATTTTTCAAATGACTTCCTAACTGCGAGAGATCAAAAGGCTCGTACTATCTTAGTCCTTTTTGATCTCTCTGCAGCATTTGATACTGTGGACCATGGTGTGCTTTCTTTGTGGACTGTCTGGTACAGTTCTACGCTGGTTTCGATCTTTCCTCACAGGCAGGATGCAGAGGATTGTCACCGGAATTTATTCCTCTGATGCCATCTCCCTGCCCTGTGGGGTGCCGCAGGGCTCCATTTTGGCGCCCATGTTGTTCGCAGCTCATATGCTGCCATTAGGAGATATCATTAGGCAATATAGTTTGGGTTTTCACTGCTATGCAGATGATACCCAACTGTATCTGTCCTTTATTCCCAGACAGGATGATGCGATCTCCGTGCTTAACAGCTGTCTAGCCGAAATCAAAGACTGGATGAGCACTAGCTGGCTGAGGTTGAATCTGGATAAGACCGAGGTGTTGGTTGTGGATCCTGGTCACCCTGAGGTGAGCCTTAGGGCTGGGCTATCATCAGGCTTATGGCTTGATGGTGTCCAGCTCTTGACCTCAGACTGGGTGCGTAACTTGAGCATTATTTTTGATGATGGTTTGACCCTAAAATCGCTGGTGTCAGTTGTTGTCAAATCATCCTTTTATCATCTTAGGAATATCACCCGGGTGAAACACCTGGTTCCTCAGGATGACCTTCCTACATTGGTCCACGCCTTCATAACCACTTGCCTTGATTACTGCAATGCCCTTTACCTAAGGCTTCCAGGGGTTGATATCCGCCGCTTGCAGCTAGTGCAGAACAAGGCGGCCAGGCTTCTGACTGGTATGTCCAGGACTAGTCATATTACACCTGTCCTCTGCAAACTGCACTGGCTGCCTATTCAGTGGGAATCACCTTTAAGGTCAGGTTACTGACCTATAAAGCCCTACATGGACAGGGAGCCCAGTATCTGCAAGATCTTCTTACTCCTTACTGCCCCTCCTGCTCACTTCAATCCACCGACGAGGGATTGCTAGAGATTTCCAGGGTTCGGTTAAAGACATCTGGGGCGCGTGCATGTTCTTATGCTGCCCCTACCCTGTGAAATTCTCTACCTCGTCGGATAAGAGAATGCCTGACTGTCTCAAGTTTTAAATCAGAGCTCAAAACCTATTTCTTTTTTAATGCTTTTTCGGAAGGTTCTTAAATATGTATATATGTTTATTTAACTGTTGGTTTTAATATGCTGTACAGCGCCTTGGTTTTGAAAGGCGCTTAAAAAATAAAGTTTTATTTTACTTTACTTACTTACAACTTTGCACAACAACTGTTTGTAGCAAGAAGTAGTGAAGTACACTCCTAGTCTTCTTTTCAAACCAAGATCACTCCTCATCTCTTAAGTTCACTGATCACCTTTTATTATACAACAGGTATATATTGTAAGCCAATAAGAATAAAGGAAAACAATTCGGCATACCCAACAAACAACTACAGCCACTTCCTTAACATTTAAAACATGCCCACAATAGTTCAGCCACATTTCAGACACACTTACAACAGTTTATCCACATTTAAGTTCTGCTCATGAGTGTTTATCCAATATAGTACACAGAAAAAAAGGGGAAAAAAAGACACCCTCCATGTCAACTACCATGGAGCTTTTAAAAATCAGGCTTCAAAATTCCTAGTCATAAAATAGTACTGATGTTCACTTAGCCAAAGTATACTCGGAACAACTTAACCTGTAACTCCTGTAACTTAAAATGTATGCTGTTTAACCACAGTGTGACGTGGCGCCTCTAACTGGCGCCTACTTGAAGAAAACCTGTACTATGTAATCTAAATGCTATGTATGTCTCAATGTGACGAGGTACCTTTGGAAACGAGCCTCTGGCTCAAAGGTTGTAAACTGATTCTCAAAATAAATAAAATAAATAAATAAATAACCAGCTTCTGCAGTTGAGTAAATGCTGCAGCCTTCAGCTTTGGGCATTTTGTCAGCCACATCGGCCAGTTATTCTTTCACATACTCCGGCTAATTGAATGTTCTCACTTAATTTTAATGTTTGATTAATTTTACCAATTTATTTTGCCAGAGTAGCACAAATGAGATGCAACATCTCATTTCAGTGGGGTCCTACCTATACACAGTTACACATCTAGCAGGAGTGAAGAACAGAGAGGTCAAGTGACTTACTGAAGTTCACACAACGGTTGTGGTGTGTTTCAAATCTGGGATCTCCAGTTTCATGGTTCACTGCCAGGCCACTTGATAACACAGCCTTTTCTGGTCCTGACATACAGTCTGTGACTGCATCACATTTACATCTGTCAACATGCTGTACTCTTGCACCTTATTTTGTTTGCACAGTTTTACATGCATAGAATATTGTCACTGCATATCTGTTAATGTATTTTTTACCCTTTGCACCTTATTGTATGTCTGCTCTATCTTCCTTTCTCCCCAAGGTGCGTCTGGAAATTAGCTGTTACAGGCTCAGTATGTCTTTCCTGGTAAAACATTTGAATTAACTTAATTAATTAATTAATGTGCTTTTAAATTAGCTGCATAGAGTTCAGTTATAATACCTTACTTCATCCAATCCAAGCAACAACAAAAATTGAGTCCCAGCACCATCTCGGAGTCAAAGAACAAAAAAAATCAGCACACACTACCATGGTTATTTATATTGTAAGTCTTCCAAACAGGAGTCCACAAACTGAACAGGAACCTCTGGAGGAAGGGGTAGTGGACAATGTAATATGGAGATGTCTGTTCATCTTTTTTGTTTGAGGACACCCAATGTGACCTGTGTGACTATTACCACTAAGCACCTAAGACTGTGTATGTAACCAGAGTGATGTGCATTAATTATTTCTGAGTCTGCCCACCGGGCCCTTGTAAGCAACACTTTGAAGCAGCTGTGGGTTCTTTTGCTGTTCTCCACATCTTTGAGTCTGATTGCCAGTGGCCAACTGAGCATTGTTGAAAACAGAGAAAACTCTGTCCCCTTGGTATTTAGTCAAACACTGCCACTGTTGTGGTCTGCAAGGACTTACAATCTAATAACTGGCTAAGAGTAAGCTACAACTGTTACATGCTGTGGCTAGTCATTTCCCAGTATTCCATACAGTGGAACAATTCAGCACAAAGGGACCCACACTCAAGTGTGGGGGCTGGTCCCAATGTGCACGTTGGGTACAAAAACATTTTGGATTACTTAGTGTTTACTACAGTATAGTAGATTTTATCAGACTAATTTTGTTTACTTCTAGGCTGACAGCTTCTGTTACCACAAATTCGAGAATCCCCTGCAGCTGAGATCAGAACAGTAGGCAGCAGATGGAGATTAAGTAGCTTGCAGTGCATGTTAGAGCTTTTATAATTTCCAGTCAGATGGTCTTCATTTCTGCTGTTCTCCAGGGGCTATGCACAGTCTTCTGTGACTGTACGTAGCCCAGGGAGGATGGCAGGACCAGCAAACAAAAGATAAGATTGTATATAAACTCTAACATGCACAGCAGGCTCTCACTGCTGCCTCCTGTTCTTTTGTCAGCTGCAGGGGATTCTGGGATTTATAGTAACAGAATATGTTAGCCTAGAAGTAAACAACATTAATCTGATAGAATCCAGTATACTACAGTAAACAGTAAGTAAACACAAATGTTTTGGTACACAAAGCACACACTGGGATCAGCCCCACACTTAAATGCAGAGTCCTTTACACTGACTGTTCACCTTTAATCAAGAGCCATAGCATTTTAAAGTGAACATACACCTTGTTGTTTACATTTATTAATATAATTACAACTGTGGGCATGTGTAAGGTTTAATAACCCCAGTGTACTATTGTTGCGTGTGTTTCCTTTCCTTTGAAACAGTCCTATTTTTTTCCATGTTTAGGATCCCTTTTTAATGTAGCCTTTTACCTGCCAATAGTCATGTTTTAAATACTCAACCATTCTGGGACCAGCTCCAATCACATATCAGGACTGTGTAGTACGGTACGGTCTGCATGCCCATTAGCCCACGCTCTGGACCAATGGGCGAAGTCAGCACTGTACGCAGTCAGTCTGCGGGTGACCGGCAGCTTGCGGGAGGAATCTGCCACCCACCGCTGACTGGGGGAGCGGGCGGGGCCAGTGGGTGGGTGGGGAGGGGTACTGCTGGACCACCAGGGTTAAAGTAAACTTTTTTAAATATACTTATGCCCACGATCAGGCTGGAAGCGGTCCACTGGACCACTAGGGATAAAGTTAAATGTTTTCAAATATACTTATGCCCATGATCGGGCTGGAAGTGGTCCACTGGACCACCAGTGATAGAGTTAAATGTTTTTAAATATACTTATGCCTGCGATTGGGCTGGAAGCGGTCCACTGGACCACCAGGGATAGAGTTTAATGTTTTTAAGTATACTAATGCCCACGATCGGGCTGGAAGTGGTCCACTGGACCGCCAGGGATAGAGTTTAATGTTTTTAAATATACTAATGCCCATGATCGGGCTGCAAGCGGTCCACTGGACCACCAGGGATATTGGACGTGTTTGTAAATATACACATGCCCGTGATCGGGCGTGGGGGGGTGGCATGACGCTGACAGACCCTGGCCCCGGAGCCCAGGTGGCCACCCATAGCTGGCGGCTGCCATGTTGCACCCTGCAATGCGGCAGCTCACCTGTGCATGGCCAGCCCCTGCTCCTATTTCCTTTTGGCTCAACTTTGAGCACCAGTGTGTGGCGCAAGTAGGGGTTGCACCAGCATATGCGCCGCACATCCCAGGCTGAATATCGGGATGTGCGGTATATGCATGGGCACGCCCCCCCCGCACTTGCACTGCATACATTACTGGTGCACCCTCGCACATCGATTCAAGAGCGCAACATCCCTTTTGAATATCGCACTGAGCAACCCCTTTGAATATCCCACCCTTTGGCTATAGCAGAATTATTTTGCATTAGATTAATATTGCATGGAAGATGTAACCAAGGGATAGCACCATGTTTTAATCTTGCTTTGTTTTTTGTGGCATATTCATATACATGTTGGAGTAACCCCTCTTCTTTGAATCTTTCATAATTGGAGAAAAATAGCAAATTTTTAATTTGAATCTGTGAGAAATGTTTTTGGATTTCTTCTTGTAATATTATTGTTTCATTCTGTGGGTAAAAGGCCCATTCCCACATAGATGCTAATATCTGTGGGAGTAAATCAAAATAGGGGTCAGGGCAACCAAAACCTCCCTTCCTCCTGAACCGGCAACATCATTGTATGCCATGCAATTCTCAGTCCCCTCTCCCCCCGAAAAGAAATTTAGAAAATATTTTTTTAAGGTCAGAAAGCCATTTTTGATTAGGGATACCAAGCATTGATTGATGTACAAAAATTAAATATGGTAAAACCATTATTTTTATAGTTTGAACTCATTCCCATAGGGATATTGAGAGGTTGTTCCATATAACAAGTTTGCTCGCAACCTTTTTTTTTAGCAATTTTGTAGTTTGATAGTTTTTCTCTATCTGGTTGGTAAGAATGATTCCCAAATATTTAATGTGGTCAACTTTGTTAAATTTCTGCAATTTTTGAAACTGCCAGTCAGTTTTGTTTCTGGTTAATTGCATTATCATTGATTTTTGCTCATTTTGTTGGTAACCAGAAAAATATGAAAATGAGTTAATGATTCTTAATAAATCATTTATTGAATTATTGACGTCTGAAAATACCACTAGTGTATCATCTGCAAAAACACTGACTTATTTCTGTATTTTATAGGCAGATCCTTTTGATTATTTGACAGTTTCTAAAAGTATTAAGTAGGGGCTCCAAACATAATATAAAAATCAGAGGGGGCAAGGGGTACCCCTGTCTTAGCCCTGCTTCCATAGAAATTTTTGGAGCGGGGATGCCATTAATTACTGTATTGGCAGTTGGATTACTATATAAACTTGAATAATTTTCAATAAGTTGTTGGGTATTTTTCATTCTTCTAAGACATAAAACATATATGTTCGATTTATTAGGTTGAATGCTTTACTGGTGTCCAATGCCAGGGCAAAATAATTATCATGTAACTCCTGCACATATTCTATTGCTGTTTGCATTTTTTTTTATTGTGGAGGTTGCTGTTCTTCCAGGAACAAACCCATGTTGGTCAGGGTGGATGTGGAGGGGAACCATTAGTAACAGGCTATAGTTTTAGTTATGATTTTATAGTCACTGTTAAGTAGAGCAATCCGTCTATAACTGCTTGGTTGATCTTTATGTTTAGCTTCTTTATGAATCAGTATTAATTTAGCTTGCAACACTGATTGAGGTATCTTCCCCTCCACATCTACCCATTCATGAGTAGTAACCATGGTGCCAGTATGTGTCAGAATTTTTATAAAATTCATTTGTTAGACCATCATGTCTGGGGCTTTTATTATTTAGTAAATCATGTACAGCATGTTTAATTTCTTCCAGCATTATTGGTTCATTTTGCATATTAAAATGTTGAATCCTACTTTCTGATATACACTTCTCCATAAGGCTTCCAATTGGGATGGTTTCGTATATATTTATAAAGTATACTGGCATTACTGATGTTAAATCCAGCCATTCTGCTTTTATTTGTTACTGAGAATTTTTTAAATTAGTGATTATATTACTTTTTTTTCTTTTTTTAAGAGATGAGCTAACAGTTTGCCAGAATTGCCACCTTGCAAATATTTTGCTTGTTTGATTTTTCTCATGTTCTGTGTCCTTATTTATTATTTGTTGCCATTCTAATCTACATTCATTCCAATCAGAAATGTATTAATTATAATTCTGTAATACAAGTTTATCTAATTCTTTTAATCTAACTCGTATTTTATGCTGTTCCCTTTTTTATTTGACTATACTCAAGCTTGCTGAGAAATACATATTCCTCTGATCATGGCTTTTAATGTATCCTATAATAAATAATTATATTTTTGTTCTGTGTAATTATAGTACCAATATTGATGTATTGCATTTTGTATTTTCTCTATAAAGTCTTGATAAGTTAATAAATCATTATTAAAAGACCATGGTTTAAATGGAGGTTTAGATTTCTGAACTACATCAATTTGCATTCTGCTAAGGTGTGATCAGAAAGTAATACTGAGTGGATATTGATATTTTCAACTTTTGACATTAAATTTTTTGTTATAAAAATGTAATCCAGTCTCGAGAAGTTTTTGTTTTTCTTATCATAATATGTAAATTGTTTTGTTGTGGGGTTCTGGATCCTCCAGAGATCTATTAAGTTTTTTTTCCCTCCATAAAGGTTTGTAATATAGTTGAATTTTTTTTGTTTGCATATGTAATATTTTTTTCCTTGCCCAAATAAGGACCTTTTAGTGCATGGAAATCCCCCACCAATTCAATTCAATGCAAAGAAGTGCAAGATAATGCATATGGGGCACAAAAACCCTGGCACAATATATCAGTTGGGGGGTGAGGATATAGCATGCACCAAGCAGGAAAGGGATCTTGGGGTTGTCATCTCTGATGACCTCAAGGTAGGGAAACAGTGTGACAAGGCATCAGGTAAAGCAAATAGGATGCTGGGATGTATAGAGCAGGGGCATCACCAGCAGGAAAAGGAGGTCATAATTCCGCTATACAAGACACTAGTGAGGCCCCACCTGGAGTACAGTGTACAGTTCTGGAGACCATACCTACGTAAGGACATAGACAGGGTAGAGAAGGTTCAGAGGAGGGCAACAAAGATGGTGCATGGGTTGCATCACAAATCCTATGAAGACAGGTTGAAGGAACTGAACATGTACTCCCTGGAGGAGAGGAGGGAGAGGGATATGATAGAGACATACAAGTATCTCACAGGGAGGAACAGGTGCAGGAAAACACTATTTTAAGCGAAAAGATGTTTCAGGACTAGAGGGCATGGGATGAAGTTGGAGGAGGACGATTCAGAGGAAACATGAGAAAGAATTTCTTCACTGAGCGGGTGGTGGACAAGTGGAACACCCTGCCAGAGGAAGTGGTGGGGGCTGAAACAATCACGGGATTTAAGAATGCATGGGATAGACATAAAGGAATTCTAGAGGTCAGGGGTAAGGGGAAATAGACTTCTAGGAAAACAAACTGAACTTACAAGCTCAAATGGGCAGACTAGGTGGGCCATAGGCCCTTATCTGCCGACACTGTCTATGTATCTATGTATCTATGTATCTATGTACCAAAATTACATTGCTTGGTTGTATTTTAACTACTGCTTGGGTTATTGTTGCTGTAAAGTTTGAGTAATTTTTAAAAGGTCCATAAAGTGACCCTACGGTTAGATTGGTATCTTTCATTATTGGTCCTTTAATTATAGATAGTCTCCCTTTTTGGTCATTCCATTTATCCTGTAACAGAAAGTTAAGTTGGTTTTGTATCAAAATTGTGACTCTAGCAGATTTTTTTAGTTCCAGTAGAGAGAAAGTTATGAGCAATCCAGTTCCTTTTCAGTTTTTTAATTTCCAAATCATTCAGGGCCCAGATATTCAAAAGGGTTGTGCATGGCACAACAGAGTTGCGCTGGTGCAACCCTGCATGGCGCCCCGGTGGGATATTGAAAAGGCAGCCTGGCACTACGCAAATCCCGATGTGCACAATGTTGATGTATGTGGCACAGATGCAGGGGGTGTGCCCATGCATATGCGGCACATCTCAATATTCAGCCCGGGAGGTGCAGCGCATATGCTGGCACAACCCTGCTTTGTGCCACATAGGGGGGCTCAAAGTTGAGCCCGTGAATAGTAGGAACAACTCCTGGCCACCCACAGATGGGCTGCTGTATTGCAGGGTGCAACACAGCAGCTGCCAGCCATGGGTGGCCACCCGCCCACCCAGAACACTGTCCACAAGCACCCATAGCTCCCTGGTAGTCTAATGGTAACCCCCCTTCGGTTTCCCAGATCACTGGTAAATGTCCTCAATATCATTCCTAGTAGTCTAGTAGTGCCCCCCTCCCTCCCATTGCTGCAATCGCCAGTTAATAGCCTTATAGATTCCCTGGTAGTCTAGTGGTACCCCCACCCCTAGCCCTGATCGCGGTAAATCACGGTATGGAAATTCCCACGTGAATCAGTGGCACCCCCCACCCTCCACCCACACAGGACCCCTTGCCCACCCACTCCTCCCCACTGGTGGGCAGCTGCAACCTGCCCACAAACCACCTGGCCACCGGCTGAATGACAGGTACAGTATGGGCTACAGGGTATATTGTACTAGACAGTCCCAAATATGTGAATGACTTCATTCACATATTTGGGACTGTCTAGTACAGTATGCCCTGCAAGCCCATACTGTACCTGTCATTCGTGGGTGGCTGGGCAGTATGCAGGTGGTTGCAGCGCACTGCCGATGATGGGGAGGAGCGGGTGGGCAAGGAGTCCTGTGGTGGGAGGGGTGGGGGTGCCACTGGATCACCAGAGAATTTCCACACGGTAATTTACCATGATCGGGGCTAGGGGCCGGGTACCACTAGACTACCAGGGAATATATAAGGCTATTAACCAGCAATTGTGGCAACGAGAGGGAGGGGGGTACCACTAGACTACCAGGAAATAATATTGAGGACATTTATCCGCAATTGCAGCAACGGGAGGGAGGGGAGTACCACTAGACCACCAGGGTATTTCTTACGGCATTCAATGGCAATCGCAGCTATGGGGTTGGGGATGCCCCGGGACCCCCTCTGCACATGTCATTCTGTGCAGGGCGCCAGGCGCAATTCGCCGGGCTGTCCTATGCAAGGCATGCAAATGGGGCCTTAATGACATGCAAATGGCCCCATTTGCACCTTGCATATATTATGGCCTCATCTGCATGCCCTCTGCTAAATATCGTGAGTGATGCGCCGAGTGCAACTGCATTTGTGCTGGCACATCCCCGTATGCCCTATCTGTGGCTTGCGCCGGTGCAGTAACACTGCACCATGTGCTGTCTGTGTCATATTCAATGGTGCTATGCCATGGTGCATCACCGTTGAATATCACCTGGTTCTGGCCCTGGCACATCCCAGTTGCGCTGTGCCTACTCTTGTGCCACTGCCAGGCGCAGTCTGAATATCTGGGCCCAGGTGTGTTTCCTGCAATGTGATAATATCTAGTTTTATTTTATTTATATACAACAGTATCCATGTTCTTTTGATTGCTGTGTTTATCCCATTTACATTGTGGATGGCACACCTGATTGTTCTTGGGTTAGACATAGATATAGAAAATTAAAGAAAAAATATGGAAGACCCAAAATATGATAAACTTATTATTTTGTTGATTTATCTTGGTAGACATGTGGTAAATTCTCAACTTTGTTACAGTAGCATTTGTTTTTGTCCCTTCACATAATCACATTTCCCCCTTACCAACAAACTCCAGTTCATAATTCCCCTCCTTGCTTCTTTTACTCTGGAATAAATTCAATTACCCAGAGCAAGAAATATCCCCCCTTTCCCCTTCCCATATTTACATCTCATATTTCCTCCACTTATTATGTAGCCTAAAATGGCTACTTCTTACCCCATAGACAATCGCAACCTCCTCCCAGCAGCTTCCAACTTATATCATTCTTTTTAGTTATTTTCTATTTACATATATTAATATGTCTCATTTCATTTTTCCCTCTTTTTCTATAGAATAGGGAGAAGAGGAGAGAAAAAGAGCCATTTTATAGATCCTTTTTGCATGTAAAAATTACTATGAAAGGGGTGCAAGTATGAAGGAGATAAAGTACAGGAAAAGGCTAAAAACAAACAAATCATAGGTTAAAGAAGAGTCGAGAAATAAAAGAGAAAAAAACAAGTTTTAACTCATAATTGTTCATACAGTATTCCTCCACTATTTATACTATATTGCCCTCCTTTGCCCTTTTTTCTCCCCTTCCATCCATTTGTTTCTCCATTCAACCTGCTCTCCCACTCACCCCCCATTTTAACAGGTAGATTATTAATCAAACACATTTGGGTTTTAACCCTGTAATCCTTTTCCAGTTCATTGACATTGCTGAAAGTGTAACTAACATTGTTAGTAAACACTTTAAATTTTGCAGGGTAAAGAAAATGCATCCTATAGTTTTTCTCCCATAGTTTCTTCCTTTAAAAAGGCATACTTTCTTCTTTCCTGAACAACATCGGTAGGTTAAGTCATTATAAATGGATATGGATGCCCCCATCAGATTGAGATATTTTTTTTTTTAGAAATAGCTTGCACAAGTAAATCATTTTCTTCCGAATGGAAAAATGTTGCCAGTTAAGGACGTGGAGGGCCATGACCTCAGGTTCTATTAGACTGAAATGTTCTGTGTGTCCGATCAATCTCAAGTTTTACTTCTGCAGGGTCCATATCCATATACGCCGCTATTTGACTGAATGCTTCTTTCATGCCTTTCTGTGTGTTCCACAATTCCAGGACCCCCAAAATGCAAGCATTCTTTTGCCTAGATCTTGCCTCAAAGTCCACTATTTTCCCTTTCAACTCTTTTTGATCTTGCTCCAAAAAGTTTAATTTGCCTCTCACAAGGGTTTAGTTTATCCTCTAGTTCAGAGATTCTCTGCCGAAATGATTTAAGTTCACTTCTAATTTCTGAATTTTCTTTTATTAACTGTTGAATCATAAGAAAATAATCTATCTTTTCTTCTAATGGTGCGAGTCTCTGTATACTGAGGTCCATTTCTCATATTTTCCATTATTTTTAGAGCTCGGGGGGGGGCACTACCTTCAGTTGCAAGTTTGTTGCCATTACCTTTTTTTAGGGATAAACTTTAAGGCTGCCTCAACATTGAGTTATGCTGTAAGACAGATCGACTTTCCTGATTAAATTGCTTAAACCCCTGTTCTGTTTGTTGACTGGTATCATTTTCCTCGTAACAGGTGGGGTTTTAATGGCTATAGTGTCCCCTTTTGTCCCCTTCTTTATCTTTCAAGTCAGCACCATTTTTAAGTGAAGATACAGCATTAGCGATAAGAATTTTTGAAGTCATACCTGAGGGATGTGTCACAGTCTGAATGTTTAGTTTTTGAGTTACCTGCTCCATATGATCTTCATCCACCAATTTGCTGTTACCTTCGTGGTATTGAGAGTTGGCCTTGCCATCTCCTTCATCACCTCTCCCTCGCCGCTGCAACTCACAACATTAGCTCTGGAGGCAGTAGCTATTAAACAAAGGTTCGAGACAGTGTTCGTTAGAGCCATAACTCTGTGGGCATTTCCCATATGTTGCATTGTTTCTCTTTTCAAAGTCTCTGCCATTTTTACCTCCCTCGTGGTGTTGCTCGACTTCCCTAGTCAAATGACTAGATTGCTCTTCTCTCACCTCTTCTTCAAAAGGGTTTTTGAGATCTTCTTCTTCTTGTGAAGTGAGTTGAATTGTTTCCAAGCATTTTTGTTTAATCGCTGATTTATTACTCATTGCTTGTTTTTTTAGGAAACAAATCAAGGCAGTATTTTTATTTTGAGTCTTTTCAACCGATTTACTCGGGCTCTTCTAGCTTGTTTTGGGGGAAGACTTTGTTATACTTGCAATGTCTTTATTTTTATTTTTTGCCACCTTCATTCCAGTCTGCATTTCGATTTGCTTTATGGATTTACTGATGGTTTTTGCTGTACTTGCTTGATTAGTTCCATTCGATATCTTCTGAGGCATCATGTTGAACCCAAAATTCTGGAATGCTTTAATAGTTTTTTTGCAAGATTTTCTGTTTCTTCTTGCAAATAAAGAGACTTGCTTGCAATATTCAGCCAGCTCAGAAACATTTAACAGAATTATTTACCAAAGCCACCAGTGCGTGTTAAAACATGCCAAGAGAGAGGGTGTATGAAATATGCTCAGCTAGTCACCATGACTGCGAAGCTCCTCCTCTCCCAACCTGCTGACCCCACCAATGCACACATAGACACATCAATAGGTCAAGGATCGGAATCAAAACAAAGCTGGGTACACTTACAGCATTTGCATGCATTCCATTTCTACAGGAAAGGAAGCAGATAAAACAACCAGCAACATCAATAATTATAGAGATGGTAAACAGTCATAAAGTGTGGGTTTCCAACTAGAAATATTATGATGCACAAAAGGTTGACAATGGCCCTTTAACAAGGGACTCTAAATAAGGAATACATAGGACTGTTTCAAAACTAACATGCAAAACAACACACTGGTGTTATTAAACATCCTTCACACATGCCATATTTAACAATTATATTAACAAAGGTAAACAACAGGCTTTATGTTCCCTTTAATACCTACATCATTTTGGTATATTTGATTCAGACTCCATTTCAAGCCATTAAGATTGGCTTCAGCGCATAATTGCTTGGTTTAATGGACAGAGCTTAACCATGTTTAAGCAATCAGGACTGAACATTCAGTCATTTCCTGGGAATTAATGACCGACAACTGCTCTGAGGTCATTACTGTGATTATAAGTCTGCTTTTTTAAACATAATTATTTTTGCATCTTTTTTTTTAAGTTTCTGGTTGTCCACATGCTACCACTATGATTCTGTGAGCTGTGCTTTTCCATGGGATTAAGTACCAGCAAGGCAGCTAATTAGCACATGCTTTGATTTATTAATATTTAATTAGACTCATAATGGTGTTTAATGATGTCCAAGAAGGGAGAAAGCATCTCCGCCTTTTTTTTTATTTCAGTAAAAGTACAGTTGCCCCTGTGCCCCTGGAATCCTTATGGTAATGTTCAGCTATCATGAGCCTGGTTAGTCATACAGTGGCTTTACTGTATATTACAGGCTGCATTAACGTAGCTACAATAATGTCATAAAATAGCCCCATAAATGTCTATGAACTAGCACACCACCCGCACTCTCCCTAAATAAATGTCACAAAATGTCTGAGCATGAGGGTGGGGCCATCCCACCAGGAAGTGGAAGGGATTGGCTGGTCATCTCCTTGGGCCAAAGTATGATCCCTTCCCTTATGGTGACTATAATAACAAGTATGATTTTGATCAGCCCAGTGGCGCTGAGGGTTGAGGTGCTGGATGCCACACCTAGTGCCACACCAGCGACCCGGGTTCGGTGATGGACTCGGGTAGGCAGGGGTCGGCAGGGGAGAGCTCTCCTCTCCCTGCAGACGGGATCCAGGGTGGCACGGTGTCCTGACAACCCCCGCTGGAGATCGGGGGTATTGCAGGTACACCAGCCGACGTTAAGGGGTGGAGTGTGGCAGACGCCAGCAGGGAAGCCATATGCAGGCATCATTGCACACTGCACTCCAAGGGAGAAACAAAAAAAAACCTGGTAGCTGGGTGAGGCGATGGCTGATCTCCAGTGGCAGCCACCCCACATGCTTAACGCCAGCCACGATCCTGACCCTAACCCCTGGGGATCCTTGGCCTCCTCCTGTATGGGTCCAGCAGGAGAGGAGGGGATCCTGATGTTTCGGTCAGAGGGAGTGGATCAGGTGAGCAGTTAGGGGTGAACGCCGAGTGAGCCAGCCTGAGAGACACCTCGGACCACCAGGTGAGAAAAATAGTTCGAAAAAAACAAACAAAAAAATATATATATATGATTTCTATCTCCGAAGACTCATGAAGGGGAAAGGTAATTACATATGGGTTTTAAAAAGCTTATACTCCAAAGACTCATGAAGGGAAAAGGTAATTATGTATGGGTTTAAAAAAGTCCACTAATCAAAACCACAATATCTGATATCTGATAATACTCTTTAAAGGGGGATGTGCCCTGTCTGACCCCAGCTTGTAAGCCTGCCTATAAATGTCTCTAATACTACAGACCAGCAAAGTGAAAACAAAGATGGAGACCCAGGCTTTAAACCCACAATTATTGTTGCAGAAATTGTTTGGTGCCAAACTCACAGGGATTAGAACACAATCATGAGCCAAAAAAAACAAACCAGCAAAACAAAGTGGTCTTTTAACCCGTAATAAAAGTTCTTTACTACAGGTTGCAGGTGTAGTCCCTAGTGCTCGTACGTGTTCAATCTTAAGACTCAGAACTTTAGTTCTATTAACTTTCAGCTATGAAACTGAGTGATTGTTTGCTTAATGGACTGACTTCTTGAATCATAGATGGACTTAGAATCCCGTCCTACCTTAAATTACAGTGCAATGTATTGATTAATGCATTTTTCAGTCCTCATTAAAGCTAAACCAGCTTTAATTCCTTCATGATGGAAGCATGTACTACCCATGATGTTTCACATGGGGGGGGGTGTAACTTTATTTATATTTAAAATAGGACATTGCTGTCTGTTATGTCTATCCCCTCTATTTGGGTAGACAAATCTGTAGCCCTTGCTGGGAGTCAAACCTGCGAATCAGAATCTTGAAGCCAGCTATTCAACTAATATCAGTTTCACTGTAGCTGGGAGGTCAGAGTGATCCTTTGATGTTCATGCAGTACACTGCATTCTGAAGAATGACCAGCAGAGGTCTCTCTTCTGCTGCTGTTTCTCAGCTTTGTAGGACTCAGTCATTTGTAGTCCTCACTTCTAGATGGCACTGCTAGCCACAGACTACTTTTTCTCATATACAACAGTGCCTGTATCAGTACTGCGTATCCCTTACTCCAGTGCTTTGCACTGAGGTTCTGTTCTTATTACAGACTGAGGGAGTGTGAGGTTCAGTTTTTATTACAGATCGAGGGAGTCTGCTCAACCAATCAGAGCACTCTTTTTCTCTGTGTGCGAGACACTATTATTATTATTATTGATTGGACATCTTCCAAGATGGCAGCCATGCTGGGCTAGCCGTGTCTACAACTCTGCAGATTTTCATTGTTTTATAGTTTTACTTAGTTTCTTACGTTGATATTTTTTGTTCTTAATATATTTTTATTTTTTATTTATATTTGGAGTCCTTTTTGGAGTCGGGAGTCGGTGGTTTATGGACCCGACGATTAGTGGACCCGGTGTAATTCTGAAAGACTTTTCGGAAGTTTTTTGAAGTTTACCACTGTCGGGTGAAACACTATGAGTACCTTGTAATTGGTTGGGGTTGCTTGGAGTGCAGCTGCTTACTACCACTTATTCCCTGTTCGTTGGAACTGTTGGAGCCTCCAAGGTACATTTACAAAGCTTTTGTTAATGCTGACAGTGGATTTATCGGTCCGGTTGCTGCTGTTTGGAAGACTCCTGTGTATATAGAGAAGGAATTTAAGTGTGGGAGTTATTTGGCCGCAATAGCGAATTTGGAAAAACTGAGCGACCATCTGCCTGGATTTGGCTTGTGCTTGAGCCATGTTTGAACTATCGTGTTGTGGAGTTTTGGAGGAGGAGGAGAGGTTCAGCCAGTCCAGCTGACCTAGAGGTGGGTGCGGGGTACGGCCATTTGTCCCTGGGAGGGTCGGGAGTGCTTACTGGAGGGTTGGTGTTCTCTGAGCCTCTAGGAGTCGCCGGAATTGCCTGGCAGAGGTTGGGCTTTTTCCTGCATTCCAAGTGGGGATGAGCGGTTGTATATACCACGACCTGCCCTAGGTTGGCTTGGTTCTGGCTTTATCTGAACCGAGAGAGCTTTATCTCCACTTGTTAACTGTGAAAGTGTTTTACCTCCATTACGTTAACTTTATTAACAAGAACTGCAAGTGAGAACCGTAAGGGCTGGATTATTGATACCAGGAATTTTTGCTGTGAACAGAAATGTACTGGTAACTTGAACGGTAGTCTGCTGTTGCTCGATCCTCCATGACTTTTTGGATCTATATTGGTTTATTTGAAGCTGTTGTTGGATTTACTATGACTTCTCCTACCGCTGGTTGACTTCTTTCCCAGATTTTTTAATTTGTTTTCGGTCCCCTGGTTGGTGAGAGGACCAAGGCACCTATATTTATTTTTATTTTTTGCTTTTATTGTGTTATGTTTATTTTTGTTTTTATTTGATTATTGTGTGTATTCTAGGTAGTGGAGTGCCCAGAATCTCCTTTCCTCAGCTGTGAGAGGGTGGGGGTGAATTTGTATTCGTATGTGTATTTTATCCCATGGGAGAGGATTTTATTTTATTTTGTTTTTCTGGGTTTGAATTCTATCCAGTTGGGGGAGGAGAGTGGTTTTGCAGGTCTTGTTGAGTTGGGTTTATTGTTTAAGTTATCATTGCTCTGGAGGATTTCAGGATTCTAATTGTTAGTAATTCTGTTTTAGGCATTTAGAGTTTTTAGATTAGTTTAGTTTGATATTTGGTGTATATTGTTTAGTTTGAGCTATAACATGTGCTGGCCTGCAGGTTCCATGGTGGTGCGCTATTCATCCTCCTCTCTTCGCACCCTCTGCCCTTTTTATACTCCTCCCCTGCAGTTTGAGATTTACCAGTGCTGCAGAGCGCTGTGGATTGTTCGTAGGAGAGTGAGGAGGGCAGGGGTGAGCCAACAGGAGAGGATGAAATAGCGGGGCCACCGTATCGGGGTTACTAAGTCCAGAAGGCGCCCTGGGGTGAAATGGAATCCAGACCGGGGTCTCAGTGTCTGGTGCCCATACCCAAGGGCACTATTGAATTTGGTGGGCAGATAGGCCGGACAGCTTCCGAGGTTTGTCCAACTCAGGCAGTGTTATGCAATGTCAGGTCCGTTAGGAATAAGACCGCTATTATAACCAATCTTATTAGTTCGGCTGACCTGGCTTGCATCACCGAGACCTGGCTGGATGAAAATTCAGGCCCCATATCGGAGGCCATGATTCCGGCCGGGCACTCGGTGATACACCACCCGAGATTGGACCGCAGGGGTGGGGGGTTGCAGTCTGTTTTAAGACTAAAGTGGGCCTCACGAATGTGGTAGTAGGTGAGGCTGAATCCTTTGAGTGCACAGTTGTAGCAGGTGTAGGCGTTCGAATCATTCTCATCTACCATCCACCCAGAGATGGGAAATGTTTCTTACAGGAAGTAGCAGACTTCCTTGTCGATATGTCGTTTGAGTCACCCAGATTGATGGTTCTGGGCGACTTTAACGCCTGGGTCAACGATGAACTCTCACAATTTAGTAATTACTTTCTCCAACTTATGTCTTCTTTGGGCCTCACACAGGTAGTTTCCACTGCTACACATAAATCTGGGCACTCTCTGGATTTAGTCTTCGTCTTAGGGATTGATTCATCCGACATGGGGGTGGAACCAGTCGCCTGGTCTGACCACCACACCGTGAGGTTCCATTTTTACACCCCCCTGAGAAGGCCTTCCCCTGTGGAGATGGTCAGGTATCCCATTACGGAATATTACTTCCCAGGGCCTTGCAGCAGTCCTTGACCTCTCATCCCTCGTGCTGACTAGCAGTAACCCAGTGGAACTGGTGTCGGCTTATAATACGGCCGTTACGGTGGCCCTGGATCTTACTGCTCCTGTCCGTGAGTGCCCCCTATCCCTTCACTCCAGGTCCCCCTGGTTTGATGGGACACTGAGGGAGTTGCGGAGACAGGGGCGAAGGTTAGAGCGTTGTTGGCGCAAATCCGCCCTTGATGCCGACCATCTTAGATTGATGGAACATTATTCTATCTATCAATCTGCAATCACCCATAAGAAGGCAGAATTCCTATCCAGGGAGATTGCAGTTGCACAGAATCAATCGGCTCAGTTGTTTTGGACTGTAGACAGACTGTGCAACCCACCCTGTCTGCAAGTCCGAAAAGCTTTTTCGCAAGTAGAGTGTGAGGAGCTCGCTCGGTTCTTTGCAACTAAGGTGGCTGACATCAGGGCAGGCTTGAGTCCGGCAATCTCTAAGGGTGATGCTGTGGAACAGTGCGAGTTCACAATACCTCAATTCTCTTGGAGTTCCTTTTGCCGACTGGAAGTCATGGCTATTATGAGGATCATCCATAGTGTGCGGCCTACGATCTGTAGTTTGGACCCTGGACCAACTCCCCTAATTTTGGGTTGTTTTGAGGCCATCGGTCCAGTTATGGTGCAAATAGTCCGGTGCTCCTTAGAGTCAGGTGAGTTTCCTAACTCCCTGAAAGAGGCAGTGGTGACACCCCTCTTGAACAAAGCTACTTTGGACCCAGACTGTTTTTCAAACTACAGACCTATCTCTAACCTTCCCTTTATTGGGAAGGTTATTGAGAAGGTAGTGGCAGCCCAATTGGAAGACCATTTAACCATCCATAATGTCTACGAATCCTTCCAATCCGGTTTTCATAAAAGACACAGCACCGAGACTGCGCTGGTTCGGGTGCTTAATGATCTTCTGAGGGCCAGAGATCAGAGGAGACGCTCCATTCTGGTTCTTCTTGATCTCTCGTCAGCTTTTGACACTGTGGATCACCTGGTGTTGTTAGCATGCCTGAGGCTAATCTGTGGAATGTAGGGAACTGTGTTAAAATGGTTCTCTTCATTCCTTATTGGGAAGGTTCATTCCTCTGGCCCAACTTCTTTGTTGTGTGGGGTGCCTCAGGGTTCAGTGCTGTCACCCGTGTTATTCGCAGTGTATATGCTGCCCCTCGGAGACATTATAAGATGGTATGGGCTGAGGTTTCACTGCGGTGCAGATGATACCCAGCTATACCTGTCTTTTGCACCTGACCAGGATGGAGCACTCTCAGTGTTTAATAACTGTCTGGAAGAAATCCAAGGGTGGATGGATTCTAGTTGGTTAAAGTTGAACTCAGAGAACACAGAGGTGTTAGTGGTGGACCCGGGTGGTCAGATAGCGAGGTCGCATAATGGCATGCCCTCTGGAATTTTTCTTGGCGGCGTGTCACTTCCGACCTCTGAACAGGTGCGCAACCTTGGGATTGTCCTAGACAATAGGCTGACCCTTGAATCTCAAGTGTCGGCCATTGTCAGAACTTCCTTTTACCATCTTAGGAATATTGCCAGAGAGCGTCACCTTGTTTTGTCTGACTTTTTACCAACGTTGGTCCACGCTTTCGTGTCCTCGCGCTTGGACTACTGCAAGGCCCTTTACTTTGGGCTTTCTGGGGTTGAAATCCATCACCTACAGCTGGTGCAGAATGCTGCAGCCCAGGTTTTGACTGGGACAAGGAGATCCAGTCACATTACCCCGGTGCTGCGCGAACTGCACTGGCTTCCTATATGGTGGCGGATCACCTTTAAAGTCATTTTATTGACTTTCAAAGCCCTTCATGATCAGGGTCCGACCTATCTGAAAGAACTTCTGGTGCCTTATTGCCCTGGCCGATCGCTCTGCTCGGCCAACGAGGGGCTGTTAGAGATTCCAAGAGTGAGTTTAAAATCTTCTGGTAGTACAGCATTTTCTTATGCCGCACCCACTCTTTGGAATTCTCTACCACGCTGGTTAAGGGAGTTCACCTCCGTGGAGGTATTCAAGAAAGATTTAAAAACGTATTTGTGGCACTTGGCTTATTTGGAAGATTAATGGAAGCTGATTGTAAATATTTTGTTGATTGTATAGATGATTTTATGGTTTGTTTTAATATGTGATGTTTTAATGAAACTATTTTATTTATGTGTTTGAAATTGGTATTATATGTTGTGGTTTTGATATGTTAAGTGCCTTGATATTTTGAAAGGCGCTTTAAAAATAAAGTTATTATTATTATTATTCTGTAAGAAGTGTCTTGTGTACAGGTGCTTTGAAAACAGGCATGTACAGGGAGGTTGTAAAAAATGTTTAATGTTATTGATTGAGCTTGTTCAATATTAATATGACCACTAAAACCACTCTTACGGTTGTATGAGTGGTCTCACTTACATTCTTAGGTTATCAAAATTTGTTAGCTTGGTTTGTGGTTCTTATATGCTAATGTAACCCCCCCTATAAATGGGGGATCCCGAAAGGTCTTCCATTAGCTCGTCTAATTGCTCACTGCCTGATTGGTGTTCGGGGCTAAAGCCGTTTAAATGCTGTTGCCAGTGAGCACCTTTAAAGCCTCCACGTACTGTCTCTTTAAGTGCTGCCTGACTGCAGATATAATTATTCTAAATGGGGTGTCTGAGTGTTTCCCTGCTCGAATCCCACCCGGTCTGCTGAATAATCGCTCAGTTTCTGCCATCACTAATTGTGAAGAGGGAGCCCTGCTGAAAGATGTAACTAATTGCTGGTAATCATTTAGAGTAGTGATGAAAATGTAGTTTGTTCTAACCTGCCTTTCTTTGCAGCAAGGACTGTATCTGTTTAACTCCACCATATTGGTCCTGAACTGCTGGATTGGACTCTAGGACTTTAGGACTCTAAAGTGGAGCCTGTTAGAGTGGGACTATGTGGTGCCAGAATCTGGGAATTGTAGTTTTGGACTATTGGCACCTTTTGGCACCAACAGGGGCAGCATGCTGTGACTGACAGTTCACCTGACCAATCGAACCTTTTGGATCTAAGGGAAATCCCCTGAGCTGGCTGCTGGCAAGCCAGATCTGAGTTGGAACTTGAAAGAGAAGGAGTTTGCATAGTTTGTGCGGTCATGTTGCGCAGTAGTTCGCGTGGGAGAACCATGGAAGGCCTGACTTCTGGCCTGCCTGCCTGTTTTCTGCACTGAGAAGAGAGAGAGAGAGAGAGAGAGAATTGTTTCGGACTAAATCCGAGCTGTGTGCTGTAAGCAAGCTGCTGAATTGGGACCAGGCTTGACCTGTAGAAGACCGAAGATTTTGCTAAAAGCGATCGGCCTGTCAGGAATTTTAGCTACTGTTGTGCTCCCGGGTTTTAGCAGTGAATTTGCGATCAGGATCAAGGAGCAGCCTGCCTGGTACAGTAAACTTTCTTTACATATAAATGTGCTGTGAACTGGAGGGGGGTCGCAATCAGGTTTTCCCCTGAGCTGAGTTGTGTGCTGAGGGCTGGAAGCTGTGTCCAGCTCGAGTTGGACTGAATCCGCCTGCTACTCAATGCAGTGGGCCCTGCCACAAGGACCTTCTTTCCCTACCGTGCTTCTGGCAATCCAGACCATCCATTTGTCATCTCGACCATCGTCCATCCGGTGTCCAGCTTTGAGTATCATGAGTAACAAACAGGTTAGCTCCCTGCAACATATCTTTTGAACCACAAGTGTGTCATCTGATTAATTTGTTGTGTTGTTTCCACGAACTGAGCCCTCCAGCTCCGGATTACAATCAGTGGGTGTGCATGTTATTTCTTTTCCTCACAGCGCCCCTACCAGCTGCAATGCCGGCCTATTCCAGGCAACGGTCCTGGCTAGCCCCCTTCTCCATCGTGGGTACCCAGAGAGTGTGACTGATAGGGACACTGACTGCATGCTCAACTGTGCTATTTATAGTGTGTTTAAGCCAATTAACCTGATTGCCCCCATCCTTGTTATAGCCCCCCTGAATAAATCAGATCTACTTTTTTTCTGAAATTTACATTGACTATGGTGTCAGTTTATGCCTAAGGTACTGTATAGTTGCTTTTTGTCTTGCATCACCTTATTTCACGGGGGGTCCCCAGAGCCAAGCTGAAGGAACCAGTGCTGGGGGTAAATGCCAAGCACAGGTGTATGTATAAAGTCTGTCAGGGGTATTGGGAAGATAAACACTGTGTACTGTGTGGGCCACTAGTAGAAGACAAGGGGGTCACAGTGCCCCAGAGGGCTGTGGACTGGTTAGTCAGACTAATACCAACCCTGACCATTGGGTGGAGGCACCCGTCACTGAACCTAGGCCCCTTAAAGGGGCACTGTCAGCTTTGCCCCTCGTTTTATGTTCAGTTCCCATCTGACATTCTGAAGGCACACAAGTGTAAGAAGGTGACTGTAGAATGCATCCAAATAAAACAAAATGTAAGCAGCTTACCAATTTTCATAATGTGCAGACTATTTACATTACTGGCATCCTGACTGTAAATCTCCATGCCCCCGGAAGCTGTTCCGCACCGAGAATGCGCATCTACTGGGAGCGCTGTCCCGACCAGCAGATTTTAACATCAGCATGCCAACAAACAGTTACTCCATAAGAGAAGGGTATTCTGAGTCATTTAATGTGTTTGCACATAAAAACTGAGGACTCGTTCTGGTGCAAAATACTTTTAAAAGCTGGTGCCCAAATCCCGCACATGCACAGTAGCAGCTTGGAAAAAGATCCCGCGCATGCATGAGAAAGTGCCACTACTGCACATGTGCGGGGTTTGGGCACCAGCTTTTAAAAGTATTTTGCGTCGGAACGAGTCCTCGGTTTTTATTTGCAAACACATTAAATGACTTAGAATACCCTTCTCTTATGGAGTAACTGTTTTTTGGCATGCTGATGTTAAAATCTGCTGGTCGGGACAGCGCTCCCAGTAGATGCGCGTTCTCGGTGCAGAACTGCTTCCAGGGGCACGGAGATTTACAGTCAGGATGCCAGTAATGTAAATAGTCTGCAAATTATGAAAATTAGTAAGCTGCTTACGTTTTGTTTTATTTGGATGCATTCTACAGTCACCTTCTTACACTTGTGTGCCTTCAGAATGTCAGATGGGAATTAAACATAAAACGAGGGGCCAAGCTGACAGTGCCCCTTTAACCTGCTATTAGCCAAGCAGGCAGGGGTAGTAGCCCTTGGGATAGCGTCACCTAGGGGTTACACTAAGAATGCGTGAGAAACCATTCCTATAATCGTATAAGTGGTCTCAGTGGTCATTTTACCATACAGAAATAGTCTCTGCTACCATACCAAGATCAGCGAATTAGAAATTTACTGTTCCTGTAGATAGTTTCAAAGCTCAGATTTTCATGTGCTCTCTCACATATGTAATGCATTCACATTTACACACACAAAAACCCATCCACACGCTTTCTTTTTACTCTTGTCATTTGCAGTTTGCTTCCCTTCACATTATCTTCCCTTTTGTACTACTCCTCTTTTCTTGTTCTTTTCTTTCTTTGTTCCCAAGTTTTCCAGTACCTCCATATTTCTTCATGCTGTGCTGCTACTTTTGTCCTTTGCCGTCTCTTCAGATTCAGTTGGGCGCTTTCAACACAAACTGAGGAGCTCATGTAGAGGAATAACATCACATGATACAACTGTCAGACTGGGGGATGGGCTTGTTAGATCATTGTTTTTTTCCATCCCATAAAATGCCTACATAATGTATCTCCTTATGTCTTGTTTTCCCTTTTCCTTGTAGTTCTTTTATCATCTACTGGGCTTATTCCGTCTTGATTTTTTGCTGCTTCCTCCCTCGTTCCTCCTGTTCTTTTTCTTCCTACTCCAGTGATGGAATAACACTATAAGCTCAGGCTGCTATATAGCCCCTGGGGTCCATGTCTTAAGTACTCTGCCGTCCCACTGTAAGTCAAAGGCAGTAATGGAGAAACTATGTGGGCTCACTTCAGAGCTATGGGAGAAGAGCCTTGGCAAGGCCCCTGTTATTACAAAATATTTCCCTCTGATTATGTACTTGGTTAAGAAAATGCTGTTTAAGTGGAGTCAGTGTCATAGAAGAAAGAACAGTTACGTACTTATCGTAACAGTAGATCTTCGAAAAAATCTCTTTCATTGGGCCACACCTATGGAACAAGAAGCCACCAGGCACTAGGACCACATGGAAACTTTCGCAACCAGTCAACCAGGGGCCACCCATGATGATGTCAGACATCAGCTCTCCCATATAAACATGGGCGCCCCCTTCCCTCCTCAGTTCCCCACTGGAGATCATGCTCGGAGAACCTCCCTGTAGGGAATCAGGAGAGAACCTATTGCTCTGCTGACCAGGCGAGGCAGACAGCAGCAGCTGGACCCTCATGAAGAAGGAGACAGCATTTCTCAGATTCTCAGGATCTGATGGAGGCTGGAGGGTGGAACAGCATGGCCTGATGAAAAAGATTCTCTGGAAGATCTACTGTTATGGTACGTATGTAACTGTTTTATCTTCTTTGAGGATATCTCTTTCATCAGGCCACACCTATGGAACAAGTACCAAGCAGTACTGACCATAAACAGTTTGGGTGACAGGAGCAGACAGGCCTAAGAAAGTAGTCCTTGGAGCACAGCTAGGCTGAAGCCAGTCCTCTTTCTTGCAGCTATGTCCAGACTGTAATGTTTGATAAACGTATGGACAGTACTCCAGGTAGCAGCTGCACAGACCTCAGCAGCAGAAACATTTTTAAAATATGCAACAGATGTGGCCATGCTTCTAGTGGAATGACCACATACAACCCCAGAAAGTTCCTTACCATACTTCCTATAACAAAGAGTAATACAGTTTGCCAACCATTTGGCAGGCATTGTTTGGAAGCCAGCCTCTTTCGCAGGAGCAAACAAAACAAAAAGCTGTGAGGACTTTCTGCAGTCCTTCGTGTGGTGTATATAGTACCTGAGTATTCTATGTACATCTAAAGTATGGAGCAATGCTTCCCCTGACTTGACATGCTCAGGAAAATAAACTGACAGGTGGATGGTTTGATTTAAATTAAAGTCAGACACCACTTTGGTAAAAACCTAGGATTAATACGTAAAGACACACTGTCTCTGTGGAAAATCATACAAACATACTAACATACGAAATTGCCGGTAGCAAAAGGCCCACAGGTCTATCAAGTCTGCCCGACTGTGCAGCTCTTAGTTTCATATTACTACAGCTGCTCCAGCCCCACCCATACTCCTCCCTTCCTCCCCTTTCTTGGTCTTCAAGTAATCAAGTAAGGAAGCTCACACATTAGAGCCTGCACCTCTGAAATCCTTCGAGCAGAAGTAGTAGCAACTAAAAACAATGCTTTCCAAGAAAGCAAGCATACCCCACAAGTTGCGGCTGGCTCAAAAGGACCCAAAGTAAGTTTTTCCAACACAAAATTCAGGTCCCAAGCCAGGACTAGATTATGGATAGGAGGCTTTAAATGCAAAATGCCACTTAAAAACATACAGGCCACCTCCAGCTGGGCCACCATACATCCTTCATTACGTACATGAAAAGCCGAGATAGAAGCCAAGTGTACTTTAATAGAGGAGTACTGCAGGCCTGCATCTGATAAGGACAACAGATACTCTAGGATCTGATTTATTGGATAGGTAAAAGGGTCCAAGTTGAGAGAAGCGGCCCACAAAGCAAACTGCTTCCACTTCATGGAATAAGTGGCCCTTGTAGAAGGCTTTCTAGCAGAAATCAAGCCATCAGCCACATTTGGGGAGACCCCAAATCTAGCAATGGCTATGTTTTCTGGAGCCATGCAAGTAGATGAAGTGATCTGAGGTCTGGATGGACCAGGGTTCCTTGTTCCTGTGACAGAAGTCCCTAGCATAAGGGCAGAGGTACTGGTGGTTCCACTACCAGCTGCTGCAGTAAGGGGAATCACATCTGTCAAGGCCATAGGGAAGCAATGAGGATTAGAACTGCCCCTCCATCTAAAGTTTGAGTAGCACCCTCTGAATCAGAGGGAAGGGATGGAAGGCATGGAAGAACCTCCCCTTTCAAGAGATGAACAATGCATCTCACCAGAAAACTCCAGGCCCTGGAACAAACTAGCAGAAATGTGGCAATTTTGCATTCTATTTGGATGCAAAAAGGTCCAGCTCTGGATAACCCAATTTGTCGAACAGGTCATCCACTACTGAGGTCAGTAGTTCCCACTCATGCAGTTTGGACTTGTGATCTGCTTAGTCGGTCTGCCAAGCAGTTTTGGGCACCTGGAACATGTACTACTGACAGTTCTAGACCATTTTCTAGAACCCAGTACCATACTCTCATTGCTTCTCTGCATAGGAGGTAAGAGTGAGTTCCCCCTTGCTTGTTGATGTAATGCATCACACTGACATTGTCCATCTGTACTAACAGAGGACCAGGAGACAGGTGAGCCTGGAAGGCCTGTAGGCCATACAGAGCAACTCTCATCTCTAGTACATTTACCTGCAGAGTGCTCTCCACTTTGGTCCATACACCCTGTGTCTGATTGGGCCCTAAATGTGCACCCCAGCCTGCCCTGGAGGCATCTATTGTTAAAAATCTGACAAGAGGAAGGGTTCGTAAAGGTTGCTGGGTTCGATCCATCACTTGAGCACCTTGTGTACAGGAGAGGTTACTACTAGAACCTTCTGTTTCAGATCATCTGTGAGTTGACCCTGCTGGACTCTCAAGGTCCACTGGGGGATCCTCATATGCAGCCTGGCCAGAGGTACTGTAACTATGGTCACTGCCATTAGGCTCAGAAGCCGAAGAAACGTTCTGGCTGTGACATGTTGGCTGTTGTAAACTAGTTGGGTCTGTGCCACCAGACGTTCGGCATTGTCCAGAGGCAGAAATGCTGAGCCTATGGCCATATCCAGGACAGCCCTTATATACTGCAGATGCTGGAAAGGAGTCAAAATAGACTTTGGCACACTGACAGTGATCCCGAGAGCATTGAACAGTTGCCTGGTTTGACCTAGAGTGTGGGTGAGTTATTCCCTGGAGTGAGCTTTCAGAAGCCAGTCATCCAGATAAGAGAATTCATAAAGTCTTCCCTGTGAAGAGCTGCTGCCAACATACCCAAGCACTTGGTAAAGATCCACAGCACAGATAATAAGCCAAAGGGCAATACTCTGAACTGGAAGTGTTCCCTCAAAACAGGAACCTTAAATATTTCCTGTGACATCTCTGGATTTTGATATGAAAGTAGGCAGCCTTCATGTCAAGGGAACAGATCCAGTCCCATACCTGCAGTAGTGGTAACACGCCCTGCAGAGTCACCATCCATAATTTTGTTTTAGAAAATGGCTTAGAAAATCCTAGCATTCTGATTGGGTAGGACACTACCCATAGCAGATGGATATTTTTCAATAGATCCCGCTAAATAACAAGATCCAGTTGTTGCCAAGAAAGGGTGCCCCATCACCCAAAGGAATCCTAGTGCCACCTAAACACTTCTCCACTCGCTAAGCAAACCATGGAGTCACCCCCATACCAGTGACTGAAGGCCTCACCTCCATGATTTGCCAACACACAACCAAAACACAAACTGCAGTGACACAGCCCAAAAAAACAATAAACAATCCATTAGAAAAAAAAATTACCATTTCGTCCTTGCATACAGTGCGGCTAGCTGTCACAAAAAATCAGTCCATCCTCACAAAGTCAGCCACCCCCTCCCATAAGTGCCACAACCCGAGAGCACACCCCTATCACCGGGAGACAAACTCAATCACACACTGCTCCTGTCATCATTAGTGATAGCATTGATATTTTCACCCAGGCTCTGTTTCAACTGAAACCACTGCAAGCAAGCAACTCCGTAGCTAGGTGCTGACATTCTGGAAGTCTTATCTAGCTGCAGGGCTGAAATAAAAAGAAAAAAAACTCAACAATATGCTGATTGGGGAGAGCTGGAATATACATGCTGAGATGAGAGCTCTTCATGGTATAATTAAACAGCAAATAATATCATAAGCAGCACTTATCCCAGAATGTACAGACAGTACAGTTCAGCTCCATCTCCCCGATCGACCTGTTCTCTCAGCTACCACTCAAAAAAAGTATGAAATGATGATAAGGGGGTTTTCAGACTCAAAAAAAGAACACCAATTATTTATAGCCTGAGCACAAATTTTTTGGGGGTTGGAAACCAAGACAACCAGGAGCAAAAGGTATAACAGCTAAAAAAAAAAGCCACTGTAATACAGGTTTATTTATTGGAATCTTGGACTAAATACCTTTGAGTGAAAGCTCTTTACATAGGTTCCACATCAGAAGATAGGACATTCCCACTAGGGAGGGACCAATCTTAGACCTGGTACTGTCAAATGGGGATGGAGAAAGGATCTCAGATTTAGAAGTGGGTAGCCATCTGGGGACAAGTGACCACAAAACAGTGTGGTTCACGATAAACACAGCCATAGAGTCAAGCCATACATAAGCAAGTGTGTTGGACTTTAGGAGGGCTGACTTTGGGAAAATGGGAGAGTGCCTCAGAAAAGCACTAGCAAACTGGCAAGAAGGAGGGGTGGAGGAACAATGGGGAAAAATCAAAACAGCCATCGCAGAGGCAACAAGCCTTTGTGTGAAGCAAATCAACAAAGCAAAATGAAGGAAAAAACAATTATGGTTCTCAAAAGAGGTGTCGGGGAAGGTCAAGGAGAAAAAGGTAGCATTCAGGAAGTGTAAGGAAACACAGTAGGAGCAGGACAGAGAACTGTACCAGTTAAAGCAGAAGGAAGTGGGGAAGGCAGTCAGAATAGCAAAAGCCCAAACTGAGGAAAAGATAGCCAACTCAGTTAAGAAGGGGGGGACAAAACCTTTTATAGGTACATTAGGGAGTGAAGAAAGATGAAGGAAGGGATAGTGAGGCCTACTAAAGGGAAGGGAGGGTAGGCAGAGGATAACAGTGAAGAAGCAGGGATACTGAATGAATACTTCTGCTCAGTATTCACAAAAGAAGAGGAGGGGGAGGTACCTAAATCAAAGAATAGAAGCACTCTGGATAGGGAGGTCGATACCAGTCCATTTATAGAAGAAAGGATCCTGCACTCTTAAAACTGAAGGTGGACAAAGCAATGGGGCCTGACAGGATTCACCCAAGAATTCTAAAAGAACTAAGGGTAGAAATTAGTGACACCACTGACTACCCTTTTTAACAAATCATGGGAGGATGGTGTAGTACAGGAGGACTGGAGGAGGGCAGACATGATTCCTCTTCACAAAAATGGGAGCAAGGCAGAGGCTGAAAACTACAGACCTGTTAGTTTGACCTCAGTGGTAGGGAAAATGATGGAATCACTTCTAAAGGAAAGAACTGTTGAGTTCCTAGAGGCCAGCGGGGCACAGGACCCAAGGCAGCATGGATTCACAGCAGGAAGGTCATGTCAGACGAATCTAATAGATTTATTTGACTGGGTGACAGGCAGGGGCTGTGGACATGGCCTACCTAGACTTTAGCAAGGCATTTGACACAGTCCCACACAAAAGATTAATATACATGTTAGCCAGCCTTGGAGTGGGTCCCAAGGTGGTAGCCTGGGTTAAAAATTGGCTGGACAACAGGACACAGAGGGTAATAGTAAACGGAGTCTACTCTGAAGAAAAGGGGGTTACTAGTGGGGTACCACAGGGTTCAGTACTGGGACCGGTCCTCTTAAATGTCTTTATAAGTGACATTGCAGAGGGACTGGAAAGAAAAGTATGTCTCTTTGCAGGTGACACAAAGATCTGCAACAGAGTTGATTCAGAAGGTGGTGTGGAGAGGATACAAAGGGACTTGGCAAGGTTAGAGGAATGGTCAAATATATGGCAGCTTAGATTCAATGCAAAGAAGTGCAAAGTAATGCACCTGGGAAACAAAAATCCAATGGAAGAGTACACAATGGGGGGTGAGATAATAACAACAACAGAAATGGAAAGGGACCTGGGGTAGTCATATCAGATGACCTTAAGGTGGGCAAGCAATGTGAGAAGGCAGTAAGGAGGGCTGGTGGGATACTGGGATGCATTGGGAGAGGCATCACCAGTAGAAAACAGGGAGTTGTTATCCCTCTGTACAGATAGCTGGTAAGACCCCATCTGGAGTTCTGCGTACAGTTCTGGACACCCCATCTCCACAAGGACATAGACAGGATGGAGGCTGTCCAGAGGAAGGCAACTAAAATGGTGCATGATCTGCACCAGAAGACATATGAAGAGAGATTAAAGAAGCTTAACATGTATACACTCGAGGAGAGGAGGGAGGGGGGGACATGACAGAAACTTTCAAGTAGATCAAGGGAATCAACAAAGTCCAAGAGGGTAGCATCTTTCAGAAAAAGATATGTGCAAGAACAAGGGGGCACAATTTGAAGACAGAGGGGGGATGACTCAGAGGTAATGTGAGGAAGTATTTTTTCACGGAGAGGGTTGTGGATACATGGAACAGCCTTCCTGAGGAGACAGTGGACTCAAAAACAGTGGGGGAATTCAAGAATGCATAGGACAGACATAAGGAAATTCTAGTGTGGGGTTGGAGGAAGTAGGCTATTGGTTAACTAGGATCTGCAGCCTATGCATTAGGTAGGGAAATGGGCAGACTAGGTGGGCCAAGCGGTCCTTATCTGCTGTCAAATTATATGTTTCTATGTGGGGCAAGTAGGGAGGAAGGAGGAGGAAAGGGAAAATGTAATGGAGGAAGTAGCATGGGGGAGCTTGAAAGAGAGGGGGGAAGGGGAATTAGTTAACCATGAACTATTAGGCGCTGATGACACAGTTGGGGTAGGTGGGAGGGAGAGTGGGTAGCAATGTGGACCAGGCTTGTGAAAGGAAAAACCATTAGGGGTAGCAATCACAGGTAGCCTCAGCTATCAGGTGCTGCTGCAGCAGGTACTTGAAGTTACCCAGCGCAGCTGCACTGGATATATCAGGGTGCAGCGAGCTGATCCAGTATGGGGCTCTGTAGGTGAACACTCATTGTCCCAAGTGCAGTTCGGCATCATGGAGTTCTGAAGATCTGATTGCTGGAACTTCTGGTGGAGGAACTATTTTATTTCACTTAACATTTAACATTTAACGTGTAAATTATTTTTTTTTCTAAACATATTTAATACAGTAGGCTATTTTCTAAGTGGAAGTCAAATTAGTGGCATGCAATCTGAGTGGTGAAGTAACAAAATGAATACAAAATGCAAAAATTAACAGGTAATCCTGTAAACAAGCTTTCAGCTTAGTGTCTCTAAAATCTGCAAAGCAATAATTCCAACACGTACAAATGACCAGCCAGCGCTTCGACTCCTCATGAGTCTTCCTCAGGGGTGTGCAATAATACCCTCCAGGGTGGGCAGTACTGGGGAACATCAGACCTTCCAGGGGCTATCAGGCCATCTGCCTGTGGCGTCGGGACTGGTTATGCCCCTGGAAGGTCCAGTATTCCCCAATATCGCCCACCCTGTCAGGCATTATTGCTTACGTATTCTATGAAGAAGTTCAGGTCCCCGAGATCCAAAATAGGCCTTAAATCCCCTGTTCATTTGGAGCTAAGAAGTACTGAGAAATTAACCCTGTGATTATCTGTTCCAGGGGTACAGGTTCTATTGCTCTTTTCTGGAGCAAGGTGTGCATCTTCTCCAGAAGTAGAAGAATGTGCTCTTGAAGATAATGTGTAGGCACTGGTGGATGGTCTAGAGGTAGCTCTAGAAGCACCAGAGCATGTCCTTGTGCTATGATTTCCAGGATCCAGGCATCTGAGGTTAGCTCCTTCCACTGGTCCAGGTGGAAGGAGAGACCACCCCCCCAACAACCAACCCTGGAGGCAATGGTGGCAGGGGTGTGTGAAAGGAGTCAGGCTGAGCTAGTTGTGGCTCCAGCCACACTGCCACCTCTAGGGACCTTTGAATGGGCAACTGGAATGGCCACTGGAGTAGGCAGGGCTCCAGCTCCTTTACCCTTACCTGACTGTCTGGTGGTTGCACAGTGTCTTGTTCCAGCCAGACGAAAAGGCACTCTCTAGGTTCTCCTTGCCTGGGTGTGCTAGCAGGAATGGACTGATTTGAGGGTTCTGGATGAGGCCTGCAAACTGGAGAGGATATCTTGCACATCTGCACCAAATAATTTATATCCTCTGGAAGGGGCATTCAGAATTGACTGCTGGACATCATTTGCAAAGCCCGCCACTCTTAGGCAAGAATACCTTCTCAAACATATTCCTGAGGCTGTTGCCCTAGCTGAAACTTACCATATGGGCCTGATAGTTAGTAATTTTCAGCAGAGGCATATGTCCTTTTGCCTATCACATCTAGTCACCTGGATTCCTTATCAGTAAAAAGGGAACTAAGATGTTTTAGTGCCTGTAATCTGTTGTGGGCAGTGTTGATAACCACAGAGTCAGCTTCAGGTTGGCCAGCAAAGAAAGGCCTACCTCAGGGGGCAATATACATTTTATCTGCTTTTCTAGGTATGGCAGGAATTATGTTACACCTATGCCAAGTAGCAAAGATGGCATCCTCCAGGGCAGGGAGGTGGGGTGGAATTATGATGGGGGGGTAGTCAGTTAGCTCCAAGATGTCTATCAGGTTCTTTCTGGTTCTGTCCTGCTATTCCAAATCAAATCTCATGGAAGCTTGAAGTTGCTGCATCATGGTTATAAAAGAGTCCTCAGGAGGGGACATACAGGTTTAAACCACCAAGTCCTCACTGTAGGTGGAAACTGTGGAACTAGTCTTCTCATAGGGACTTTCCACATAATCTTTGGCCTCCTCCTCCTCCTCATCCTGTACCATGAGGTCAGGATTGTATTCAATGTCATTGTCCATCTGGCTGACAGGACGAAGGAAGCAGAAGTTGGCGTTCAAGAGGGTGTAACCCTGGCAGGTGTCGGCGTGGCAGTTTGAATGACGGACCCTGTTGATGGAGCTCCTGGTGTAGAAGGGGGAGGTTAAAGCTGTTTGATGAAGTCCGTAAAGGACGACAAGACTGCATGTACATTGGTGCACGTGTATTCAGTGGAAGCACTGGAGAAGATTGATGGGGGAGGCAAGGTCCCCAGTGTCGACAGTTGACACACCAGCCATACTAGGCCTGGTGGCACCTGTAGCTTGCCCTGACCCTGAAGCTATGTCAACAGTCTAGGTGACTGGCATCATCGTTGTCGAAGCAGTCAATGGCGCTGAGGTGGTCGAAGCCACATGGTGGGGTGACCAAGAGTGAAGTGGGAAGGCTTGGTCTTTCTCTCTCTCTCCCTCTCCTGGTGCTCAACCTTACGTTACCTGTATATTTTTCCCAGGATCTTGATGATTTGGATCCCGAAGAATGTGCCAGCAATGTGGCAGAGCTCTTTTGCTGGAGTTCCTTCTCCATTCGGGCTATCTGCTGCTTTAATAGGTGCTTCTCTAGAGCGTCCTTTCTGTATCACCAGGTGGATGTATTGAATCCCTTACAGATCTTGCATGCCTGAACATTGTGATCTGGGACTAGGCAGCACACACAGATGTTGTGCAAGTCTCCAGAATATATTTTTTTGCCACACTCGCAATAGAGAAACAGTTTTGACAGCTCTTTAGTCTACACACATGCCGTTGAGAATCACTTGGGAAAATGATAGCTTTACTACAGTGAGAAATACAGTTGAAGCCACTTAAAGGGGATGCCTCAGTGGATGGCTAATCGTCCCCTTTAAGCGACTGTCTCCTATATCAGAAGAGGCGAAAAAGGAGTAAAGAGAAATAAATACAATGGAACCAAACAGCGCTAGAATATACATACAGACAGAGACATACAACTACAGATACACTCAGCACACATAGTGATTACAGCTCTTTCTAGAAGTTGTGCTGTTAGTCTAAGTTTCAGTCTGTCAATTTTATTTAAATTGTATTTTAGTCAACAATTAGAATGTTAAAAACCATACTGTACAGTACACTGTGGCACACTTATCTGTCTGGTGTCTGGTGAAGTCCTCATTTGAAGAAGGTGGTAATTTTCTTTTGCCGGGACTCTGTTGCCATCTGCTGGATAATCACACCCTCCAGATTGAAGATATGCTCCCATTCTTCCATGCTGTAGGCACCAATCCCTCAGACGGCTACAGTGAATCTGTGCATCCTTGCTGTTGACTGATTTCTGTTATGGGGTGTTTTCCGATTCCTCTGTCTCTTCCTCATCGGATCCTGGGTTCAAACTTTGTAGCGCCTCGCCTACTGTTGCGACAGTGAGATTACCTTCCATCACCTTGTTAGCATCAATATTGATGAAGGACAGAAATTCCTCTTCAGTAAGATTTTCAGGAAGAGGAACATCCGCAAGGGATTATCAGTGTTAAGGAGCGCAGAGCGCCCTCTTCTGCTCCCTCAATGTCCACACTATCCACAGCTTCCACCCCATTAATCCGAAACCCACCCTTTCTGAAGCAATTAGCAATTGTTGTGGGTTTTACAGCAGCCCAAGCCTTGTGCAGCATGTAAATGGCATCCAATAAATTGACCCGTCTGGCAATCTCAGATGCCAAAGCTGTGGTGCCGCTGTCGATAATGCCCACGATGAGCTCTCAGAAGAGCGAGCGGTAATACCCTTTCAGATTCCTGGTGACCCCCATATCAAGGAGTTGAATCAAACTGGTCATGTTAGGGGGGAGGAACTGGACAGCAATGTTGCTAAATCTGCCAGCTATGTGAGCAGGATGGGCAGAACAGTTGTCCACAAACAGAATTATTTTTTGGCACCTCCTATGCAGCTTGCTGTTCCATACCTCAAGCCAGTTGTGGAAAATTGCACTGATCATCCAGGCATTTGCTGAGCTGACATACTGGACTGGCAGTGTGAACTGATCTTTTGGCAGGCACCTTGGCCGCTTGATCTTGCCGATGACTAAAAGTGGCAGTTTCTCGGTGCCCAGCATGTTGGCGCAACATAGCAAGGAGACTTGGTCTTTACCCTTTTTTCCACCGATCAACTCCATGTCCTTCTGGATATGCCCTTGGTCCGGGTATCCACGGAAAAAAATGCCAGTCTCGTCGGCAATGAATATGTCTGCTGGTACGTAGTCTGTGAGAACTGCTTGAACCTATTCAGATGCTGATTGCTCATCAGTGTCTAACCTTTCTCCCTGTTCTTTCTTGCAGACAGTATTTCTGCGGCATTTCCAGCGAGACAGACGCCCATCAGTTGCATCAAAATCAACATGATTTAGATGGGTGACTATCTCAGAGGCTTTCTTTTTGAGGACTGGCCCTGAAATTCATGCACCCTTACTGACGGCATTGGCAAACCACAGGTGAAGAGCATCATCTACCTGTGTGCCCTTACCGTCTCACTTTCTTTTTTGATTTGGGTTGCTGTTTGACTGCCATTCAGACAAAAGTTTGTTCTTCTTAATGCTAATGCGCCCAACTTGACTTTTAGAGATACTAAACAGTGTCGCTACCTTGGCCATTGAAGCACCAGGCTCCTGCAGTGCTTCTAACACCTTAATTTTGTCGGTCAAAGGTAGATCAATTCTTTTGGATGCCATCAGACAGATAACCGTGCACAGGTACTGTAGCAACAAAGACACAGTCAATGAATGCTAAACGCTTGAACTGCTGTTTGTAGTGCAGGTGTCAATTTCTTAATTGCAAACAGATCAGCTGCACCTGATCACCTGATTACTGAGGCATCCACAAATCGTCCCCAATAACAGGCTTACAATGTCCCCTTTAAAGGTCTGAGAAAGTCCATTGAATTACATACCCACTTAATCAGTGCCTGGGAGATCGTCCCCTTTAAGTGAACGTCACCATTAAGCGCGTCCCGATTAAGTGGCTTAAATAAAATCGGTGACTATAACAGCATAATTTCTGTGCACAGTCTGACAAGAATGGTCGACAGCAAGAAAAGTACTGAGGAGCGAAGGGGCCACCCACATTTATATGGGAGAGCCGACATCTGACGTCATCGTGGGTAGCCCCTGGTGGACTGCTTGCAAAAAATTTCTGTGTGGTCGTAGCACCTGGTGAATTATAGTTATATAGGTGTGGCCTGATGAAAGCGAGATCCTCGAAGAAGATCCTGTCTTCTTACGTGGTCACATACAGTTAGTGAAACCAGCAGTGCACTATTAGTGAAACCAGCAGTGCACTACCACAGAATGTCACAGATTTGACTGAGAGGCCAAGTCCCTTTGACTGGCAGCTGCTTAAAGTAGGGCCCCCCATTCACCAGTCAGATCACACAAGTACTGGTATATCATACCAGTGTAAACTGTCTCACGTCAAGACCTGCATGCTTTTTACTCTGGATTTCAAACAGTTGTCGGCTAACCAAGAAACAAAGAGCAGTTTGAGCCAGTGTCAGTGTCTCATGCTCCACTGTTCAGGAGCAGCATAATTCCTTGAGCTGGCACAGAATGGAGCACCCCCTGTAGTCAACAGCACCCCCTGTAGTCAACTGACAGGCAGTGCTCAATTGTCCACATTCCTTGTGGGCTAGGAGCTGGTGCAGTGATACATGTCCAAGTGGGACAGGGGATACAAGGGAAAAAAGGAAATAATAGTAATAAACTCAAAGAAACAGAGTGCCCATCATCGCTCTGTTATTATTTATTCAAGTTTTAGAAAATTACTGTAGGCTTAGATTATTTAGTAGGACTATTTTATAATTAGATGACGAAGGAACAGACACATAGCCTGCTGGAGCTGAAAGCTTCTGCCAATGGACTATTATACGTAATAGTGTTTTTTAGCTCCTGTGAGTAAATGAAACACTTTATTTTAATGTTAAGTAATGAAAGCTACCAATTAAACTTGGTTATCTTAACACTCTCCAGAAACATGTATTCTGAGCTTACTCAGCAGAAGACAAAGTACTGTCTCACCTTGAAAGGAAAAGGTGACACTTATCGTGGCCATGTTGCAGCTGCCGTGTGCAGTGCAGCCACTTACTACACATCCACACAAGGAGGCAGTGTAGTGCAGTGGATGGCATGGCTCCCTTCTCTACCCTAACATATTTTGTTTAATGCCCTTTTTTTTTTTTTTTTACTGTTAACTGTCTGTATGAATGCGCACAGGACAACTTTGTAGATAGGCCCTATTTTGGACCTAAAGTTTTATCCTGTCTAAAAATAAAATTTTAGTTAACTAACTGACTCTTGACAATTGTATATGTAAGCAGTAACACATAACAGAATCTGCATTAAAACATTTTAATGCATGGTCACATGATATGTTTCAGCCAATCATGTCACTGCACCTGCTCCTGACTCCCTCCTTGCATACCTGTCTCCCTGTCTCCCTCTCACACTTTTTTCTTTCCCTCTCACTCTCCTCTTTCTCATCCCCCCCCCACTCCACCTGCACTTATACTGCCCCCCTTCTAGACTAGCTCTTAAAAAGGTGACTGGATCCTATGTGTTCACCCTTGCTGCATCTACATCACCAGTGAACTGCCTGTAATGTATGCATTATCAACCATGCATCCTATGCTTTTGACCTTGTACTGATTCTTCATGTGTGCTGCTCCTACGAACTGTCAGTACAGTAACTGTTGCATCAGCCTCTTATGTACTCTTTGCCTTGAACCTGTTTTGAAGTTGTATGTATGCATTCACCATCTGTTATGTATGTATCTAAGAACTCTCACTCTGTACATCCCTCTCCCCATTTCCCTCAGGATGTACCGTGAGACGAGCATTAAATTGCTCAGTGTATCTTTCCTGGTGAAACAATTCAATAAATAAATAAATGTTTGTAGATTTTCCAATGCCATTTTACAATTTTTTTTACATATCCCCTTCTCCCTCCCTGCTGACACCCTCTCCTGACCTGTCCTGGTAGGGAAAGTCTATAGTGTTTCAGCTCCCAACCACCACATTGTCTCATAGGAGCAGAAACAGATTATTTCCTACTGTGTCTCAAACTTGTTTACAACGAGCTGCTGACAAAGGATCAGTAACTCTGCATCGCTCACAATGTATTTCTATGTACATGGGCCATTAGTTCTGAACTAAATGGAAAAATCAGCAGAAATGCTGCACCACCAACCTAGCAAAGCACATTAATATTAAAAGGGTGTAACAACTTTATCTGCATGCTTTTAGAAACATTTCTCAGGAACAGAAGCTAAAAAAAAAGCTACATTACAATGCAACATACAAAGTCAGGCATTATTTATTTATTTATTTTCAGTCTTTGGTAACCGGGTAAGGCCCACTAGGCACAATTGCCTGTTTTCAGGGGCGACCTGGGAGCACTGGGCAGTTAAGTGACTTGCTCAGAGTCACACAGTATGCAAGTGGAGGTTGTGAGAATCAAACCTAGGTCTGGTTTGCTGGATGTGCCAAGCTCATTCACACATCGTTACTCTAACCTCTAGGCTATACTGCCAGCCCAATGTGTGTTAATGAGTGAACAATGAAAGCCAAGGATTTACACTCTGCTTACTGTAAATTCAAACGAACACCTTAAAATTCCCCAGAAGACACTATTTGGAGCATAAGATTAATTCAGCATTCAAGCCTCATTGTCACTTTGGGTCTGAGTCTTTCAGGAGAATTTAAAGTCCAAATACAGAAATTAGCAGGCACTACTAAACTTAATTACACAAGCCACAAATATAATAGGATTGTGGTTGGGTCTGATATTACCCGGTGGCAGTGGCAGTGGCTCAGCAGGTAGCACACTCACCTCTGAGGCCGGGAGATCAGAAGGCTGTGGGTTCTATCCCCACACCAGGCACTTGGGTTAAATCCCAACACCGACACTAGTGCAGTATGAGGGGGGTGCTGCACTCCTGAGGTGCCATCTTTTCGATAAGACATTAAACCGGGGTCCCATCTGCCTGTTCTGGTGGTAGTTCAGGTGGATGTTAAAGATTCCCATGGCATTTCTCGAAAAGAGTAGGGGAAGTTTTAGTCAAGAAACCAAAAACAAATCATTACAAAAAAAATATACCTTAATCTTCATACATCAACACATACAGAAACATTTCCAAATTCATCTTAATTACATTCTTATCCTACCATTGTATTTTTCCATAAATTTTTCCACATAATCTTCAAATATAACACATTCATTTTGATATATTATGTCAATTTCATCCTGAATTTTAAATAGTAAATCCTGTAAAGTACTCACTTTGTTTTGCAAAACTTTCTGACACCTAACTTGCGAGATACACCATTTAATAACAGGATGCTTGTTTATGTTTGCCCATTCTTCTGTTAGCTGCCCATATACTAGAATATTGTAATCCATACTTCTAAACATCCTCATCCTCCAAAAAGAAGCCAAATTATCCCAAACCTTTGAATAAATGTACATTCAAAACAAAAGATGTTCCGTGCTTTCTTCCTGTAGACCACACAGTTTCTAAACATAATCTCTCCTCTTTGCTTTTATGTTTGTGATTTCCTCTTACGTTAAGCTTGCCATGACTATATAGCCATACCATCTCCCACATCTTCTTTTGAATTCTTTTTTTCTAAAGTAATTTCTTGAATTTTGCTTTTATCAATACCTTCTTTCACCTTAAAAACTGGTTCTTCATAAAAGTTTGTTACTACTGTTTCTTTATACACCTGCTTTCTATTTTTCCTAAGAACTAAATCTGCTGTTATACCCCACATCATCATGTATTTTCTACATACTTCCATATATTGAGGTATCATTGATTTTCCTTTTATATTACCTTTAATCCCTATATTCCTCACTACTGTGTCTACCCATTTTTGAGCAAATAGCCTCCATTATACCCCCTTCCCCTTTCATGAACGAAACCAAATTAGCATAAATAAAGTTATTTATGAAAAAAACTACTGGTTGTACCATATTTAAACCTCCCTCTTTAATTGGTCTGTACGTATGCCCCCTTTTCACTGGATTCAACCTAGAACCCCATAATAACTGAAAGAACAGACCCAAGATTTTAGACTGCATTTTTAATGGTACTGGAAACATACATGAAATATATAAAAACATAGGAATGATAAATGTTTTTAATAAATATATTCTTTTTTCTTTAGTCATAGACTAGTTTTTCCACTTCTCTATTTTCCCTTTTGCTATTTGAAATTTTGATTCCCAATTTCTTTCTGCTGCCTCTTCGCCCCAAAACTAATCCCAAGAATTTCTTCTTGTTCTTGACATATTCTCAGACTACCTTTTTGTTCACAATGCACTTCTCCGATAGGATAAATCTTACTTTTCTCCAGATTAATTTTAATCCCAGTATATTCATAATATCCTGCCAAGAAAACCAACATTCTCTCCCCTGATTCTTGATTTTGTACTAGAACAACGCTATCATCTGCATATGTGCAGATTTTACACAATTTATTTCTCTCCCATGATATATTCTTAATTTCCTTATCATTTTCTATACACCGTAATATAGGATCCACGCACAATACATATAGGAGCAGACTCAGTGGACAGCCCTGCCTCACACCATTTTTAATGTACATCGGATTCCCAAATGCCCAATCACCATAGGGCATACTTGAGCTTCGGTATACAATGCTTGTATTAATTCAACCAACTTACCTGGAATTCCATATCCTTTCAGAACATCCCACATATATTTATGATTAACAGAGTCAAATGCTGTCTCCTGATCTATTAAGTACAGGTACCCCTGTAATTCTTTTCTTTGTCCAGCATTCAAAATCTCCCTAATGTATATCAGATTTTGCCTTAGAAACATAGAAACATAGAAGTTGATGGCAGATAAGGACCGCAAGGCCCATCCAGTCTGCCCATTTCTTTTTCTACCTTATAAATGTGCCATCGGCCTTTGCTCTGTCAGTGACCTATCTATTCATAGTCATTTGTATTGCTCCCTTATGCCTATCCCATGCCTGTTTGAAGCCCTGCACTGTATTCATAGCCACCACTTCTTGTGGTAAGCTATTCCATGCATCTACCACCCTTTCTGTGAAAAAGAATTTCCTCACATTCCCCTTAATCGGCCTCCTCTAATCTCATGCTGTGTCCTCTTGTCCTGCAATTTTCTTATATTTAAACGTGTTAGACTCTTTCACCTTGTTTATGCCCTTAAGGTGTTTAAATGTCTCGATCATATCACCTCTCTCCCTCCTTTGCTCAAGGGTATACATATTGAGCTCCGTTAATCTGTCCTCATATGTCTTCTGATGCAGTCCCTGCACCATTTGGTTGCCCTTCTCTGGACTGCCTCAATTTGGTTAATGTCCTTGTGAAGGTGTGGCCTCCAATACTGCCGCAGTACTCCAGATGGGGCCCTAACCATGTCTTGTACAGAGGGATTATTACCTCCCTCTTACGACTTGTGATACCCCTACTAATACACCCTAACACCCCTAGCCTTACCTACTGCTTTAGGGGTCTGCTTGGATGATTTTAGGTCATCAGTGATGATGATGATGCCCAAGTCTCTTTCTTCCTTTGTGACTGCTAGCAACTCCCCTCCCAGCCTATAAGTGGCTTCAGGGTTTCTCTTCCCTATGTGCATGATTTTGCACTTCTTTGCATTAAATCCCAGTTGCCACTCTTCTGACCATTTTGCTAGTTTATCCAGATCTCTTCTCATTCTGCCCACCCCATCTGGATCATCTACTCTGTTGCAGATCTTGGTGTCATCTGCAAACAGACAAAGCCTTACCCTCTAGTCCATCTGCAGGGTCACTAATGAAGATGTTGAATAGGACTGGCCCCAGGACTGATCCCTGAGGTACCCCACTTGTGACTTGCATCTCTTCTGACTGTATACCATTTACCACCACTCTCTGTTTTCTGCCAGTCAACCAGTTTGCCACCCAGTTGACCAACTTCTGACCCACCCCAGGCCTACCTAGCTTATTTATCAATCTTCTATGTGGAACAGTGTCAAAAGCTTTGCTGAAGTCAAGGTAAGCGACATCAACTGCTCCCCCTTGGTCCACCACTCTGGTTACCCAGTCAAAGAAATCTATGAGATTAGTTTGACAGGACCTTCCTTTGTAAACCCATGCTGTCTTGGATCCTGTGCCCCTATGGATTCCAGGTGTTGCACTATCCTTTCCTTAAGGAGTGCCTCCATAATCTTGCCCACTACTGAGGTAAGACTGACTGGTCTGTAGTTCCCGCCTCCTCCTGCTACCACTCTTGTGGGCGGGATCACATAAGCCCTTCTCCAGTCTTCTGGGACCTCTCCTGTGCTCAGAGACTCACTAAACAATTCTGCTAATGGCTCTGCTAGTTCCTCCTTTAGCTCCTTAAGTACCCTGGGATGTATGCCATCAGGTCCCATTGCCTTATCCACCTGAGCTTAGGCTCTTGTGGACCCTTTCTTTTGTGAAGGGAGTAGTGCTCACCTCCCTCCCCTGTGTCCATGATGCTGAGCTGTGGGCCCTGCCCTACCTTCTCTTCAGTAAATACTGAGCAAAAGTATCTATTTAGGATAGATGCCTTTACAGGGTCCTCCTCCTCACATGCTCCCTTTTCTCCATTAAGCTTAGCAATACCCCTCTGGACTTTCTCTTTTCACTAATGTATCTATAGAAAGTCTTGTCACCTTCTTTTACTGTTAGTGCTAGTGTTTCCTCAGTTTGGGACTTTGCCTGCCTGCCTTGCCTGCTTCCTTAGGGCAGTTTGGTATGCCTCCCTATCTTCATCCATGTGTTCCCTTATATTTTCTGAAGGCCAGCCTTTTGGCTCTGACCTTTTCTGCTACTATTTGAGAACCAAAGTGGTTTCCTTCTTCTTTTGCACTTCCTTTTCTGTCTAACACAATGGGATGTTGCTTCAAGTATTGTATCCTTAATGCTTGCCCACTTTGCCTGTACCTCCTCACCTGTGTTTCTTTTTGCCAGGGCTAGCTTAACTCTGTTGGCCATCTTATCAAAGTCAGCTCCTCTGAAGTCCCCTTACATCCCTTCCGGGAATCCAACATGTCTGTGTCTGTAGAAGCCATTTCTCAGCAAAATTCAACAATCTTTTATTCATGATTTTTGCCAAATCTTTGTAGTCTGATGTCAATAAGGTGATTGGTCTCCAATTTCTAATGTTTGTCTAGTCCCTTTTTTTATGCAAAAAAAATGTTACTCCTTGTCTCATACTTTCTGTTAATTTACCCCTTCAAATATCTCATAAAACAGTAAAGTTAACATTTTATCTATACATTTCCTATAAAAGGCATTTGATTTCCCATCAATTCCAGGGGTTGTATTTGGAGTTAAGGAGTGAATTGCCTCTCTAACTTCTGCTTCTGTACATTTCTCTTTCAAAATTTCAGCTTCCACTTTGTCTAGATTTTGTAACTTTACTTTTCTTATTATACCCTTCTTTTCCTTCCCTTATGGTTTCTCATATTTTCTTCTCATATGTTCTTGAACTACAGTATGTTTTTAATCTTACTTACAGTATATCTGACTGTCTATGACTGACTGTTATCTGTTATAGAAACACAGAATTTGACAGCAGATAAGGACCGCTTGGCCCACCTAGTCTGCCCATTTCCCTACCTAACGAATAAGCTGCAGATCCTAGTTAACCAACAGCCTACTTTGTCTTCAAAGTCTCAGGTTCTTTGACACCATTGGTTTTGGAGAGTCTGTTGGACTGGTCTCATACATAGACGGGCAAGTGCTACCATAGGGTGGCAGCAGCCATGTGCCCTAGAAGGCATAAAAGATGTCTTGCTGTGATAACTTTTTGAGTTTGCATTTGGGAAGCCAGAGATAGAAGTTTGTCTTGCTGGGTGGCAGGGAGGTAAGCCCTGGCAGAGGAAGTATTTAGGACCACTCCTATGTACTGGAGCGACTGAGTAGGGGTCGGGTTGGACTTTGGCCAGTTGACCGTAATCCCTAGGGAGTGAAACAGAGTAAAGGCTGTTTGAAGGGAGGAAAGCAGAGAAGTTCTGGATTCTGCTTTTATGAGCCAGTCGTCCAGATATTTATTTATTTTTATTTTAGTCTTTGGTAACTGGGTAAGGCCCACTAGGCACAAGTGCCTGTTTTCAGGGGTGACCTGGGAGCACTGGGCGGTTAAGTGACTTCCTCAGAGTCACACAGTATGCAAGTGGAGGTTGTGAGAATCAAACTCAGGTCTAGTCTGCTGGATGTATCAAGCTCGTTCACACCTCGTTCCTCTAACCTCTATGTTGTACTGCCAGCCAAATATTTATTTATTTAGTTTTGTTGACCGGGTAAGTGCACTAGACAAATCCTGCCTATTTTCAGGCACAACCCGGGGGAGGAGGATACAGATGAATGCCAACTGACCTTGAACCAGATTAAGCTGTTGGTGGTATTTTTCGTGAATGAAGGAAATTTGGCCATTGCACCGGGGAAATTCCCTTGCTCTTCTCGAGAAGTGCCATGGGATCTTTAACATCCACCTGAACTACCACCAGAACAGGCACATGAGACCTCGGTTTAACGTCTCATCCAAAAGACGGTTAGTTCATTCATGACTCTGTTCTCTACTCTATCTTTACTACTGTCAAAAGGGTTAGTATGACATTTTTTCCTTGCATCCCACTCTTCTGATCCATGTATAATGTTTTTAATCTATTTTATTGAAACTCCCTCATTTGCTCTTTAATCTGCTCAATACATTCACTCTCATTGGTTTTGTGTAGGACTTCATAAGTCATTAATTTATATAATGTCACCCTTAAACCTAAATATTTCATATAATTTGACCTTTCCTTTTTCTGTGATTCCTCTATTAATAGTTGTTTTATATCATATTTAGTGTCCTCCCAACATTCATTATATGAATCATATAATTCTTTAACTGAATTCCTAGCCTCAAATAAATCTAAAATTTTCATGTTACATTCCTCATTCTCTAACCTTTCCAAATTCAACCTCCTGTACCCTTTCCCAAATTAGACTGTCCTCCTGAAGTAATGACCACTTTTACTTCCAGATGTTCTGAAGTTTCAATAGGAATAACTTTTATCTCATCAATTTTAATAGATCTGGAAACTAACCACAGGTCTATCCGTGTAGATATACCTCCTCTGAAATATGTATGTTCCACTTTCTTCCCTTTCAGCACATATGCATCCTCCAAACCCCCTTTTTTATGATTTGGTGTCTGAAAAGACATTCCCTGTTTTTCTCCCCCAATGTTCCTTATTCAACCCACAATTAAAATCCCCCTCCCATAATACCATTTTTGAGGTATGAATGTAAGGTTCTGCTAGTTTCATTAATCTACTTCTATCCACTTTGGTTTGAGAATTATAAATAATTATTATCCTTACTTCTGTTTGCTTTATCTTGACATCCAAAATAAATATTCTACCTGGAACTAAATCTGTTATCTTTCTAACATTGATTTCTTCAGTTGAAAACCCAATCCCCACCCCTGAACATCTTTCTTCCCCTATAGACCATATAGATGCTCCCCACCTCCAATCCTTTTTTGCTCAGTTTACCTCCTCCAAAGTATGCAATCTGGTATCCTGCATAATAACTACCTCCGCTCTTAAACCATTCAAGATTTCAAACATTAACTGCCTTTTTTTTTACATACTTAATACTATTGACATTGACAGAAAGGCATGTTAACTGGTGTATGATACCTAATTAGCAGAGAAAAAGAAGAAAACAAAAAATAACATATTTTTATCTTATGTCCTTGGATTTCTTCTTTTTATTTGACATTTGCGTATCTGTAGTATTCCCACTTTCTGAATCTCTATCCAAGGCCTCAAAATCAGAAGTTAGAGATTCTTCTTCAACAGTTGCCCAGGCTTTATCTTGAATTATAGTAAATCTATTTGATAAAACAATCCCTTCTCTGTCTTTTTCCACTGTTTTTGCCCCTCTTTGTGCACAATTTATTTATTTATTTATTTCTGATCTCAGATTAACCATTTGAGCTCAGAGCTCTTTACATAGGTTCCATGTTAGTACATTTAGAACAAGTAGGTGATTATACAGGGAGGCAGTATAGCGCAGTGGTTTAAGGCTCTGAGCTGCAAATCTGGTGACATCCAGCAGACCAGACCTGGGTTTGAATCCCACAGCTTCCACTTGCATACTGTTTGACCCTGAGCAAGTCACTTAACTTCCCTGTGCTCCCAGGTTGCACCTGTAAAAAAGCTTTCAGCTTAGTGTGTCTCACCTGGTTAAATAACTAAGTAAAAATAAAAAATAAATAAAAAAATACAGAGGATTGAGACAAACAAGGCAATAGAATTAGAATGAGAACATTTGGGTACATTTGGTCTTTAAACAAAGGAATGCAAAAATACAGTGAAAACAAAAATTGGAATAAGTAAACACAGTCAGATCCATACAGGAACAGACTAAATAACTGTGCCCAGTAGGAAACCTGTTAGTTGTCAGCAATACGAGGGGGTTATTGCATAGAAATGCTGGAGAGACGGGGTGAGGGGTTGAGCCCCAAGTGCAGGGTGTCCGAGAGGGAGAGAGAGAGAGATCTGTTTGGCAGAAGGACAGATGGTAGAAGATGCCTTTGCTAGGTACTAGCGATGGCAGACACATTGGGATTCCTGTATTAAATGGTTCTTTAGGTTCTTTTTGAAGGTCCACAGACTGGGCAGGCTAATAATGTTCTCATGTAGGGAGTTGAACCACAACAGTGCCAGACAGGCAAAGGACCTTTGTCCTTGAGATGTCTGACTTTTTGGAGTCAGGAAGGACTGCAGTTCCGAATTTCTGGTGAGCCTAGAATTAATGCTGGGAACTAGGAGTTGTTGGACCCCAGTTGGGAGCTGACCAAGGCAGATCTTTTTGGCCAGGAGGCAGGACTGATATTTTAAGCGACCAAAGAGCGTTAGCCAGTGAGCCTTTGCATAGAGATCGCAGGTGTGAGTTAGTTGGTGTGCCCCTAAGGTGAGCCTGCAGGCATTGTTAAGGGCAGTTTTTATACGTCAGAGGGCAGTTTCTGTGCCAGAGCCATATATCAGCAGTCTGTAGTCCACTAGGGAACCCACTGAACTGTGGACCGCTATGCTGAGGGCTTCAGGGGTCACGCTCTGCCTGTGGTGATAAAGTAGCCCTAAGCATTTGTTGATTGCTTTAGCTGTGATGTCTATGTGGAGGGTGTAGGACAGCGAGCTGTCAAGAGTGATTCTGAGATATTTGAAGTGGTGAACACGTTCAAGAGGAACACCACCACTATTACATATTGATAGCAGGTAGTTTCTGTGCTTGTTCTTAAGGCTGGTGAACAACATGGTTTTTGGTTTTTTGTAGTTCATTATCAATTTATGATTTCTGAACCAATACTCAACACTGGTGAAATCACGTTGTAGCTGTTGCTCAAGAACAGTGGGGTCAAAGCCATTAGAAAAGATAACAACATCATCCACAAAGAGTAGAATACAGCACTGACTGGCTAGGGGGAGGCAATTCAGAAATAGGCTAAAGAAGAGGGGGCCCAGTATGGACCCCTGTGGAATGCCTGAGCACACAGGCTTGGTATCAGAGAGAAAGGTATCTACCCTGACTTGCTGTGAACGGCAGTGTTGGTAGCTGCAGAATCATGCAGCTGTCTCAGGGGCAAGGCCTATGGCAGTGAGTTGGTCAACTAGGAGGGCATGGTTGACCATGTCAAAGGCCATTGTTAGTTCAATATAGATAGCCCTGACTAGCTGGCCAAGATTGAGGAATTTGTGGATGAAACCTGTGTATTCCAGGAGGGCTGTAGTGGTGCTATGCCCAGCCCTAAAGCCATGATGCTCTGCAAATAGGAGTATGTGCTCGTCCAGATAATCGACAAGTTGGTCAGCAACGATTCATTCAAGGGCCTTCGAGAGTGGTGGTAGTATAGAGATGGGTCTATAGTTCCCGGGAAGGGCACAATCCCCACTCTTGTACACAGGGGTGACTACTGCAGCTTTCCATTTTTAAGGGAATACTGCAAGACGGAGCGAGAGGTTAAGGATATGGGTGAGAGGGGACACGATTTCTTCAAGTAAGAGCGAGATTAGTTTCAGGTCGAGGCTATCCCCACTGAATCTCCCCTTCCCAAACACTTTGCACAGTTATTTCCTGGTTTCTCCGAAGGTAATAGTCTTGAAGGGAAAGGGGGGATGTGATGGGGATTGCATGGGTACAGCAGGGATGGTGGGGGAGAAGAAGTTGGCAGGGAGAACATGCTGCAAGTTAGTGAAGGCATTGTTAAAGGTGTTGGTGGTAGATTTAGGGTCAAGGATGGGGGAGCCATCAACACAGAGCATGGTAGGGGACGTTTTGGGGTCTCGTCTGGTGACCTCATTTAGGTTAACCCAGAATTTGTGCCCGTCATTCCAGTTCTTGGTTAGGGCATCTTTATAGTATACGTTTTTGGCTAATCGGATGGTCCAGGTACAATTGTTCCTCGAATGTTTGTAGTTCTGGATATCAGACTGCTTGCCAGTGGCCCTAGCTATATGCCAGAGGTGGTCTCTATTTTTCATTAGTTCAAGGTTATCAGGGGTTAAAGTAGCCTTTGGTCTTCTGCTTTTTTATGGAAGCACGGGTGTCACAGATTGTATTGAAGAGAGGATGAAATGGTCGAGTGCATCGTCAACGTCGGAAGCCTCAAAAACCGAAGACCAGTCAGCACTGAGGAGATCCATTTTGAAGCGGTCATCATGACCAGGTTTGAGAACCCTGCTAGTGATTGTTCTAGGAGGTAGTTTGGAGAAATTATTAGCCCAACTGAACATGACAGAGGAGTGGTCACTGATGTCATCTGGAAGGATAGAGGCATTAGAGGCATGCTCAGGTCAGTTGGTGAGTACCCAGTCAATTAAAGTACTAGTGCACATCCTGTAGTTAATCCTAGTGGGTGTTTCAATGAGCTGGGTAAAGTGGATAGCCTGAATTGCATCCTTGAATTGGTTAGCTTCAGGGGCAAGCCAATTAATACTGAAATCACCTAAGAGTATAACCTCACAGCTTAGGGTTAGGCTTCCAAGAAAGTCTATGACAGCATGGAGACCTTAGGCTGAGTTCTTTGGGAGGATGTAGACAGATAGAATTGTGACAGTTTTGTTGTGGGCCCCAAGAAGAACCTTAATGGTAAGGGACTGTGCAAATGACCCTAGGCTGGGTAAATTTAGGACTATGCCCTGAAGTCTGTCCTTAGGGTAGATTGCACAGCCCCCCCCCCTTTTTGGATTTATGATCTTGCCTAAAGATCGAATAGCTCGGCAGACTGATGGCTCCACTGGGGATCTTGGGAGTTAGCCATGTCTGTACCACAGACAGTACGTCTGGATTATGCAGGGCTACCCAGGCTTGAAGGTTGTCAAACTTTGCTGTCAGGCTGCGGATGTTTAGTGAAGCAAAGGTTAAGGTGCCTGGTTTTTGTGCACTCACCCCCTGATATAGAGGGCCGGGATTAGGGTGGATATTGCCTGAGAGCAGTAGTAACAGGAGTACCAATCTGGCCAGGAAACTTTTAAAGTGTTTAAGGTTAGCTTTGTGCTGTATTTGTGGATTCATTTGAGCTGTATGCTTATCAGAGAGAACAGCCAGTTTAGACAGGACTGTGGGAGGGGGAAGCCCTGGCCGAGCTGGATGCATTCTGGGCCAGGTAGGCCAGGGTCTGTTGTTAGGCATGCAGTTGTCATATGGGCCACAACTATGCAAGGACGTTATAGTGCTGTAGATGTTGCCATAGGGGTGCTCCGTGATAAGTGGGTCAGCTGATTTAGGGTCATTCAGTGGCTGCAAACAGAGAGTGGGCAGAAGTATAAGAATTAGCATTAGTCTGGTTGCCATGTCCAAGATTGGAAAAGGGTGGTGGCACAGCAAGAAGAGTCTTGGGAGGGGGAGGAAAGTAAAAGAGATTAAGATGTGAAGGAGCTAGGAGAGTGTCCTCGCCTTATAGGCTGCTGTACACCCTTACAGTTTGGCGGTGACCTAAAAAGGAAGATGTCTTTAAGGCGAGGACAGGACAAGTGTTAGGCCTAATAGCTGCACTCTGTATCTTTAAGTGGAGTTGCGATATTAGTGAGAAGGAAGGATGAAGATTGCCTAGGGATGGTGCAGAGTGGGGGAGGGAGAGTATTTAATAAAGGCTAGAGGTGGGGGAAGGGGGTGGGCATAAAAATTCAAGCAATAAGGAGACAGTAGGAAAGAAAGTGAATCAGAAATTGGATTATTTGCAGGACAAAGCTTACAACTGTGACCCAAATGAAATCTAGTCTAAACAGAAAACATAGAATCACTTTAAACTTAGTTTCTGATCCAGGGTAGATTACCACTGGACCTTAAAACAAAGAGAGCTGTAATACTTTAAAATCTACAAACCTGCAGTCTAAAAGAACTTGCAGTTCGAACTACCCTTGGAGTGCAAAATTGCTGTAGACAGGCTGAGGTTCACGTCTAAATTAGGATTCACAGGACAGTTTGGAGAGGCTTAACCAGTACCACAACCAGTATGTAACATTAGTTTAGAGTCCAGAAGGAGACGGAGTAGCAAAGAAATTAAAGAACTGCAGCAGCCTATTAGCAGGGAGAGCTGATGGTTTTGGTCAGTCAAGTTTCAGCAGCGTACCTTTGATCTGGTGACTGGCGGGCAGTACAGCGAGGAAGGCAGGCGGCGGACTGAAGAGGCCCACCCGGCTGTTTGCAGCAGCAGAGGCACCCGTGTCAAGGGTGAAGCTTCTGGATCTTGTTATAATAATAAAGTCCATTTCTGTTTTTTTTTTCCTTTTTTCTTTATTTCTTCTTCTTCCATTTCTGTTTTTCCCCCCTTTTTTCTTTATTTCTTCTTCTTCTGTTTCCAGCCTTGTTTTCTTTGAGTTACTGCTTTCTTTTCTTGTGTTTATTCTCACCGGGGTCTGATCTTTTCGATTTTCATTCAAGTGTGGAGAGGGAAGTGAAGGGGAAGGAACACTTATTATGTTAATTTCTTCATTAACACCACCCGGATTTCTTTCTGAAGATTCTGCATTTCTTGCTTCATAAATTATTTTGTCCTCCTTCCTTTTTCCTTTTGGGCTTTTGCCAATACAACATCCTGCTCAGCAATCTCACTTTGATCCAGACTGTTACGTGCTGCCCAGGGACAATGACCCTCTTCTTCACATAGACTGCATCTGGTTTTATTTTTACATCCAGAGCCTTGGTGTCCCAGGGACCCACAGAATCCACATTTTAAGTGATCACAGGCATTACTTAGATGGCTCTTCTCCCCACACCTGTAACAGGTCTTAGGTTGGCCTGTGTAGAAAACAACACCACAGTCTCTCCCCAGGAAAAAACAGTTGGCCAAATGCTGAACTTCTCCTTCAGTTTGTTTTAATGTCACTTTGTACTTCCATTCCCATGTCCATAAACACTCATTGTCCAAAATCGGTTCTGGGGGGCCATGAACCACACATCTTTGTCATAAACAGAAAGAAATATCAGATACATTCACCCCCTCATTTCTAAATAATATTGTTACTATCTAGAATGCAGGCTTTGTCAGGGGAATCGCATAGAAATTATTCCATTGTGACATTTTTTTAATTTGGTGAAACAGTTTCCAAAACCTGTCTAGACCTCCAGGATGTTTGAAGCTAATATCATACTCAATACTTCCTGGAATGTGAATTAACACGTATATTTCATACGGGTAAAATTTCATACAGTTTTTCAAAAGTTCTCTGCCTATGTGTAATCTGTCTGGGGCCTCCGAAAGGGAACCTCTATATCTCAATCTGACTGTGTTTCTTCTTTTTGCTTGCTGTGGACCTTGATTTCCTTGGAAATAACCTTTCTCTGGTATTTCCATCCCAGGCATTCTCTTTCTGATTTTTCTCTTTATCACTTTGATTTCCATTCTGAACTGTATCTTGCTCTAACTCCACAGATGATTCCCCACCACTATTGTCTTCATTTATTTGCTCTGACTCAGGGATTTCTTTATTCTCTGTCCCCCTTTTTCCCATTTCTTCCTCAGTATTTTCTCCTGAAGGCTGCACATGCTCTTCAGTAGAACCAGGCCTGTTTGGATCCCAACCCTTCCCATCAGCTGATCTTCTCCATCCTGCTTTGATCAGTGCATCAGCCACCCATTCAGATATATCTTTATATTCTTAAGGATTTATATTCTTCATTTCTTCTGCCTGTGAGCTATTTGTTGCTATATCCTTTTCTTTTTTACTTTTATCTTCCTTTTTAATTTGAAATTTTCCTTGCACCCCTGCCCGTCTAAGGCCTAGTCTTTTTTGACTTTCTATCGCCATTCCTTTCAGGGCAAAGTCAGGGTTAACATCTCTTTTACTAGCAGACAGCATCTTGTTAGGGCCTGGTTCTTGGTGTGCAGCCTTTGCCATGTCATTGCTACACAGCTGATTTTTTTTTTTTAACCTTATGTTTATCCCCCGACTACCTACTCTCTCAGACATCCACACTAACTGCTCCCCCGGTCCCACTATGGTCTGCCCCTAGAGTACTTGATCCACTAGCCTAGGTATCCTGGATAACCCCCCAGGCAGGGTGAGGAGGAACCCCTAGTGCTTACCTCCTCAGGACCAGCACTCTCAGTCATGGATCCTCGTACAGCGAGGTCTGCCATTGTGGGCCAGAGAAGTGTAAGGTGGTGCCATCGCCTAGGAGAGACCGAGGGGTGTTTCCTGGTTTTCTCCCTAGACGTCGGCGTGCAATGGAGCAAATGAGCTAGGAGGCACGCTGAGACGTGCCTCCCCCTCTGTCTTCTGCTGACATCTACCCAATCCCCTTACTGCTGCCCCAACGTACTGCACCTACCACCAGGCTCCCCCAGATGGCGATATTGCAGAGGGAGACTGCAGAGATCCCTCCTGGAGAAGGAGAGCAGCCATTGGGTGCTCTATCCTTCTCCTCCCTGGCTGACCCCCGGTGTCCCTGGCTCGTTCCTGAACCCGGATTGCCGGTGTGGTGTGAGGTGTGGCGTCCAGCACCTCAACCCTCAGCGCCACCGGGCCAGGACCTACATAGCTGATTTTGACAGGCCTTTTTCTCTTCTCTCACTCCCTTCCCTTTGCCTGTGGTATGCATTTTCTTATTTGCTGTCCCAAGAGACCTTTTTTTTACAGCTTTAACACCCAAAGTATACGACTTCTTGCTGCTCTGCTCCGAGATCACATCTTCCAAGGGAACTTCACACACACCCGCATCATGCGCTGCAATGCCCATTTCTCCTTCCAAAATTTTTGGTTTTCTTTCCATCGCGGCTGCTTCTCCTGAGCTTGCTTCCTTCAGGATTAAGGTTGGGGTGGAGATCTGCTCCCCAGCCTCCCACACGTCCCCACTCATGCCGATCGACTGACTACCTGAGTAGACCGTCACAGAGTCCTCTTACAGGAAGAGTAAAGGAATTTCGCCTGTGCCCTGGCCAAATTTTCGCCATTCACTAAAAATACCACCAACAGCTTAATCTGGTTCAAGGTCAGTTGGCATCTATCTATAACCCCCTCTCCTGGGTTGTGCCTGAAAATAGGCAGAATTTGTCTAGTGCACTTACCCGGTCAACAAAAAATAAAGAAAATAAATAAAATTACCCAGAAATCAGGCCCTGTATTCTCCTATCAACCTAGTATGATGTCACACCATCTGACATGGAGAAAGTCTCTGTATCAACCTCATGTGACATCATACCAGCTTGATATGGAGAAAGACACAGCTGATCAATCACCGAAGTGGGAAGCTGTTATACTGTCACACTAACTAACAAGCATTTGTCAATGCTGAATGTTTGCTTGCTGGCATTGGCAGTGTAGGAGTTACAGAGCTGCATAATAGGAATGGCAGTGAAGTACTGAACTGAAGCCAACCCCACCACCACCCTGCAGATATTGACAGGCATTGGGGTGTACCTTTGGGTCATCAGGCATAATGGCCACACCATTTCACCACACCATACCTTGCAGACACCGACAAGTGTCACGGTGTGCCTTGGGGTCTTTGGCCCTTATGTTCACCCCATTCCATCAGGAAATATGGTGAGATGGGTGCTGTATAGGAGAATGGGGTGAACTTTGGGGCCGAAGAGTCCAAGGCACTCCTCAATGCCTCTCATTGGTTGCAGGGTGTGGGTGGAATGGTATGAGCTTTACAGGTGACAGTTCCGAGTCACACCCCTGATGCCTGTCAGTCTCTACAGGGTGGGGCATTATGGTTGGAAACACTAACGCCTCAGGCGTTCGTTGATATTTTCACTCCAAATTTTCAACATCATTTTTTTGTGAGCCCCCCACCCCACCTCATGAACAGTAGCAATATCAGTTCATTAGCCAAAAGCTGATTTTGCACAGCAACTACGCCATTTGGCACCACAGGTGCAAAAACACATTTCGAACAGGATGTGAAAAATGACAGCTGTACTGTTCATGGGGAGGTGTAAAAAATGGCAATGTTGAAAATCTGCAGTGAAAATGCTAAAAAAACTGGTGAAGTCAGGAGCGTGCATAGAAACTGCAACGCACACCCGTAATGTAATTAGTTTGGGGATTTTTTACACCAGATTGTCAACACAGGCATTTTGGGACCTCCGCTCATGAACACTGTCACTGTGATTTTCTTAATCTGTCCCGAACAGTGATTTCCCACAGCGACCATGCATTTCTGCACTGGAGGTGCGAAAACACATTTTGGCCATGGTGTGAAAAATGACAGCTGTGCTGTTCATAAGGAAGTGTGGAAAAATGCCAGTGGTGAACATCTGGACTGAAAATATTACAAACTCATGAACTTACAAGGATGCATGGAAACTGCACAATGCTCACTCGTAACAGTCATTTTATGGACTTTTGTCACCAAATTTTTAACATAGCCATTTTAAGACCTCTGTTCATGAACAGTGTCACTGTGATTTTCTTAATCTGTCCCGAACATTGATTTCGCACACCGACTACACCATTGTGCATTACATGCGCAGATTCACATTTTGGGCGAGATGTGAAAAATGACAGCTGTACTGCTCATAAGGAGGTGTGGTAAAATGGTAAAGTTGAACATCTGGAGTGAAAACATTAAAAATTTGTGAACTTACGAGAGTGCGTAGGAACTGCGCAATGCATGCTCGTAAATCAGTCATTTTTGGGAATTATTTCACCAAATTTTCAACATAGGGTTTTTGGGGGCCTACCTCATGAACTGTTACACTGTCATTTCGTAAATCAGTCCCAAAAGGTGGTTCCGCGCAGTGATCATAAAAACACCTTTCGGGGCTGCTTAATGCCATGACAGTGCCAGAATTCATGAGGAGGGGTCCTAAAAACCCCATGTTGAAAATTTGGTGCCAAAAATCCAAACAATGCCTGAGATATGCATCAAAGTTGAAAAAATCCTGTTTATTCCATTATACAGCTTACCGGCATTTCTTCAGTTCGTGGTCGGCTTTGAAGAGTGCAGACGTGCTCCCAGTCCACCGAAGATCGTTGCGCCGGCCTCCGGAGGTAAGTATGAGGTGAAGTGGGGGTGTGGGGAGGTGGATATGCAGAGGGTGGGCACGGGTTGGGGGGCAAGACAATCAACAAGAGACCGTTTTTTTCTTTTCAGGTGTTTGTTTTCTTTTTAGGAAGACAATGCGGGACTTGTGCCACACTGGGGTGGGCTCCCAACATGGCAGCTGAAAGATTTGTTTTGGGGGGGTCAGTGGAGCCGACGGGGGATTGGGCACTCCCATCGGCCATACAGACGTGTGCTACACTGGGGTGGGCTCCCAGCGTGGCAACTGGAAGTCTGTTTCTTTTGGGGGGTTTAACTGAGCCAACGAGGGGATTGGGCACCCCGTCACCATTCTCACTTATGCCATGCTAGGGTGGGCTCCCAGTATGGTACCTAGAACTCTGGCGGGGGGGAGAGTGGAGCTGACGGGGGATTGGGTACCACCATTAGCAACACTGTGTGCGGTGGAGGGGGTGGAGTGCTATTCAGAGACACTCAGAGGGTTGGGGAATATTATTACAATACTGATCAGGTGTGCCAACAGATGAAAACTGTGTCTACTTTTTCAGTCTCTTTGGGGTTCTGTTTTCCTGCTTTTGTCAATGCTGCTCCTACCCTGAACTCTGACTCAACATTCCAAGGATGGCAATTAGATCTTTTTTTGGAAACATTCCAAGGATGTCATTTTAGTCACTTGCATCCTCCTGGAAAGATAGTACTAGGAAAAGTTCACTTCAAACTGAATTTATGTTCCAGGAAGAGAAAGCAGAGACATATACAAGCAGGACTGCTGGCAATATGCTAGTCAAAACTATCTTAGCGCTGCTTACTGAAGCAGTCTCTCCCTTTCAACTGTAAGCCGCTGCATTTTCAACTGCTGTCATAGACAGCTGCAGCATTCATTGGTGAACTGTGGCCGCGTGTGCAAACACACTGACTGAATTGGAAGACAGGGTGCCACACCTACAAAAACTCGGATGATGGCATTATGTTTCTTGCACATGCGTGCAAGCAAACATAAAAACAGCTGTGACGGCATCTGTTGTATTTACACTCTTTCCCTGTCTTTTTTAATATATGCTTACTTGCTGATTCCTAGTTCTGTGTGATATCTGACCCTAACAGATATTATACAGAATAAAATATGGGTGACTGTGTAATCACTCATTTTTTATAAATACCCTTGGTGCGTTTTGCCTTTACAAACTACTTGAGCTTTGCTCTCATGGTTTATATGGCAAAACACAGCACAGGTGTCAAAAAAACTCATATCACACAGTCACACATACTTTATTCTATATGTAAAGTTGGCTTCCACAAAATGAATATTAAATTATAAATGATAAGCACTGTGCCACAGAATGCAGAAATATAGCCAGCGCACTACTGCTTCAATGCCATCACAGTGCACTGCCATCGCAGTCATTTTAGGCTCAGTCAGTGGTGTGAAATGTGATGTGCTGGCCAGTGTGTTTATAAATTTACAAAGCTGATGAAACAGTATACAAATGGCAATACAAAAGTAAGGGCGGCGATGCATAATAAATGTTCTACATTAATACCCCGTGGATTGACATTTTTGTTTTTGATAGAGGCCTTTTAACTGTTTAGGCATCCTTTAATGAAAGTTTGTTAGGGTTCGCCCATCATTGCAGTGGTACTGCTCATGAGGACAGCAATCCCCAATTATGAACAAGCCCAGTTCACTGGAGAGCCAACCAAGGGAGGATAGCTTGAGCATCCCATAGGATGCTTGCATCCTCAGGTTGGGAGTTCGTATGCTTTCAGCTGTGCTGATGCCACCTGGAGACCCACAGGAACGTGGAAAAGGCCCCTTTGCAGTTAAGATGTCAGTATGCCAACTTCAATTAAAAACAACCCTTCTTCTCCTAAGAGCAAAGGTTCAATTTAGTAGTGTAAAACTACAAGCTCCCACAGAGCAGCAAGATAAATCATGCGACTGGACAAAGTCTAGGACCAAAAATACTTTTTGCCACTCCAAAAGGAGTAAAGAAAAGAAGCTAATAAACGTGAAATGTCAAAATCATGAACTCCAACAAGCTGAGGAGTACAGCACTGAAAATACACTCCAACAAGCCATGGAACATAGCACAGAAAATCCTATTACACCTGTTTCTTCCTGTGATACGACAATCCAGAAAAGAGTCCCACCATGTCCCAAGTGCCAGGCAGTTTCACCTGGCAGAAAATCTGAGAGGTATGGACAAGGTGTCCTCCTCTGTATGGGGTAGAACCACCTGAGGGCAAGTACTCTTTACAAGTCTGGCGGAACCCAAGAGTGGTCAGAGGTAGGTGGGGGCTCCCATGGAATGGGAGCAGGACGATGCCCCGACAGTTCATGTCTCACCCTGCGGGAAAAGAAAGGAGTCCCCTGGAAATGAGAGTTGAGCACCATCTGCCCAGTCAGAGGCAAGAACCTGGAAAGGTGAAACCATGCTGTCCACCAAATTCAGACTGCAGATCCTACCAACCTGGAAGCTACATCACTGGTGTCATACAACACCCTTGACTGGTGCCTCACCAGCTCTAAGCCCTGGGCCCTAGGAAGAAAGGCAAATGGCTTGTCTGGTTAACTCATTCTCAGGCATCGAAGCTAGGACCTGATCTAGCTGTGACCACAGGCGCTTGCTGTAAGCTGCTTGAGAGGCCTGGTATGCAGCAATGCACATGATTTATTTATTTTATTTATTTGAATTTTGGTAACCGGGTAAGCCTACTGAGACCATGCAGTCCCTTTTTCAGGGGTGACCCAGGGGAAGGTACATAGGACAAATTAGTTTACAACAAAGAGATACAGTACTATACAAAACTGATCAAAACAATAAGGTTGATATATCAAGGAGGTACAATAAGTGGAGAGTCACAGTTGATTATACCACATATCATGAGCCACAAACCAATTTTTGACAGAACATAGGGTAACATAGAAACATAGAAATTTTCAGCAGATAAGGACCACTAGGCCCATTCAGTCTGCCCATAGGCCCTATACATTGTATTTGGCCACTGACCCTATGTGATCAATGGCTTTTCATCACTTCTTCCCCTCTCAAGCTTCTCTTGGCCTGTCCCAAGCATGCTTAAACCCCTCCACTGTGCTTGCTCCCACTACCTTCTGTGGCAGACTATTCCAAGCATTGACTACCCATTCTGTGTAGAAAAACTTCCTCACGTTACCTCTTAATCTACCTCCTTCCAATTTCATATTGTGCCTCCTTGTTCTAGTACTTTTTCCTACATTGGAAAAGGTCCCCCACCTACACCTTGTTTATGCCCTTGAGGTACATGAAAGTTTCAATCATGTCCCCCGCTGTCTCCTCTCATTCAGTGGGTACATATTGCGGTCCCTGAGTCTCTCCTCATATGTTTTGTGGTGCAAGCCATGCACCATCTTTGTTGCCCTTCTCTAGTAGTCTCCACCTTATCTATGTCCTTGCACAGGTGTGGCCTCCATAACTGCATGCAGTACTCTAGGCGAGGCCTTACCAATGTTTTATACAATGGCATCACCACCTCCTGCTAGTAATACCCCTGCCTATGCACCGCATCATGCCACTGGCCCTCCCTGACGCCTTTGTGCACTGCTCTGATACATTAAGGTCATCAGAGATGATAACCCCTATGTCCCTTTCCTCTTTGGTGGCAGTCAGCTCTCCCCCAACCTGTAGCTCTCCCCAGGTTTCCCTCTACCCAGGTGCATTATTTTGCACTTCTTTGCACTGACCTCAGTTGCCACATCTCTGACCATCTTTCAAGCTTCTCCAGGTCCCTCTTCATTTTCTGCACCCCTTCTGGAGTATCCACCCTGTTGCAGATCTTGGTGTCATCTGCAAACAGGCAGACATTTCCTTTCAGCCCTTCTCCAATGTCACTAATGAAGACATTAAACAGGACTGGTCCTAGTACTGATCCCTGTGGTACCCCACTGTTCACCCCTCTCCCCAGATAGTACTCCATTTACCACCACCCTCTGTCTCCTGTCTGTTAACCAGTTCCTAAACCAGTTCACCACCTTGTCTCCCATGCCCAGACTACCCATTTTATTAATCAGCCTTCAATGTGGGACGGTGTTGAAGGCTTTGCCGAAATCTAAGTAGGTGATGTCTACCACCCCTCCCTGATTTATTTCCCTTGTCACCCAATCAAAAAAATCTATTAGATTCATTTGACATGACCTTCCTGCTGTGAATCCGTGTTGCCTCAGATCCTGAGCACCGCTGGATTCCATATGTGCTGCTATCCTTTCTTTCAGCAGTGTCTCCATGATCTTTCCCACCACTGAGGTGAGGCTGACTGGCCTGTAGTTCCCTGCCTACTCCCTACTGCCATTTTTCTGCAGTGGGACTACATGTGTCCTCCTCCAGTCCTCTGTAATGACACCTGTGTTCATTGATTTTGTGAACAGGGCCACCAGAGGTGCTGCTAGTTCCCTTCACAGCACCTTTAATATCCTCAGGTGGATGCCATCTGGCCCCATAGCCTTATCCACCTCAGCTTTGTGAGTTCTTCCAGAACTCTCTCCACTGTGAATGGACTGGTATCCACTTCTTTCCCCTCCACCACTGCCTCTGCAACCCAACTGTGGTCCTTGACCCTCCCCCTCCTTAGTGAATACTGAGCAGAAGTATTTGTTCAGTATTTCTGCCTTGTCCAGATCCCTCTCCTTACACTTTCCCTTCTCCCCTTTGAGTCTCACAATCCCCGCCCTGTTTTTAATTCTTTCACTGATGTAGCTATAAAATGCCTTATCCCCTTTATTTACAGACTGTGCTAAGCCCTATTCTGTCTGCGCCTTCGCCCTCCTAACAGCCTTCCCTGCTTCCCTAAGACATTCAAAGTACACCACCCTGTCCTCCATCACTTGGCTGTCTTTATATTTTCTGAATCTCTGCCTTTTAGCCCTGACTTTGTCCCCCACCTCTTCAGAGAACCATAGGGGTACAGTCTTGAGGATGGTTATGTTATCGAGGCACAGGTCAGGAAGCACAGGAAAAAACAGGAACAGTGGTAGAATTCACAAAAAAGTATTTATTAGTACTAGCAGTAACATAAAAAAATAAACTTGTTCAATATAACTATTTACAAAGGAAGAGTAAACAGAGAAGATCCATCTGAGTTTTCCTTCAATCTCTGTATCTCCCCAAAACATTGCATCTCTCTCTCTCTCTCATAAGTCTTTGCAACCCTCTCCTTAACAAGCATCCTGTTTTTTTCTAAAATGTTCTTGTAGATTTCAGGCAGGTGCAGCACGAACCCAATGTCCCAGAACTGAAGCCCCTTCTTCACAGCTTCTGAAAAAGGGCTTAAAAACTGCTCTCAGGTTAACCCCTTTAGTTCTCAATAGCTTTTTGCAATAATCTCAAACTATAATGATGTACATTTCAACAGTAACACTATATAATTTGCTGAACATAATGCAGCCTTAATGGACCAAAAAGCTTCATCACACTCTGGGGTCCATTTCACATTATTTGGGTACCGTTTTATCATGAGTTCAGTGAGGGGAGTAGCTAACTCTGCAAAACTGGGAACAAATCTGATAATAACCAGCTAGCCCTAAAAATGACCCGACAAGTTTCTTGGTTTTGGGGACAGGGCTGTTAGTTACAGCTTCTATCTTAGAAATCTCTGGCTTGACTTCTCCATTTCCCAAAACACAGCCCAAATATCTGGTTTTCTGCATACCCAGTGCACACTTGGTAGGATTAATTGTCAGACCTGCCTTTTTGATCAACTGGCTAACTGCTCGTAGGTGTTCCAGGTGGCTTTTCCAGTCTGGACTGTACACCGCAACATCATCCAGGTATGCAGCACAGTAACCAGTATGAGGGGATAAAATTATATCCATGCACCACTGGAATGTAGCTGGCATACCATGTAAACCAAACGGTATAGTGGTGAACTGACAGAATCCAACAGGAGTGGCAAACGCAGTTTTGTGTCTGGATTCTTTAGCTACAGAGATCTGCCAGTAACCCTTGGTGAGATCGAGGGTACTGATGTACTTTGCACTTTCCAGTCTGTCCACCAAATCATCTATTCTGGGCACAGGATAACTGTCAAATTCTGACACTTGATTAAGTTTCCTAAAATCAAGGCAGATTCTAATACCCCCTTCTTTTTTGTTTACAATTACAACTGGAGATGACCAAGCACTCCTCAACTCTTCTATGAGACCCAGTTCTTTCATTTTTTGTATTTCCTTAACCACATCAGCTCTTAACCACTCTGGTATCCTGTATGTATTTTGCTTAATAGGGCGAGCATTCCTTGGCACTATTACTTGTTCGACCCCTTTTGCTTGGCCTGGTACTGTGATAAAAGTACTGTTAAATGCCTTTAGCACATTACGAATTTCTGCAGTTTGTTCTGCAGTTAAGGAAACATTCACCTTTACAGCATCAGTAGTTACAGTTTGTTCCAGTCTATCATTACCTACATCAATATCTTCATCAGTTTCTGCTAAAACTAGCAAAGCAGCGTTTGGTATTTTTTCAACCCATTTCTTGAGGAGGTTAGCATGGTATACCTTAGTAGGATTTTTCCTGTCAGGGGTCTCAATCTCGTAGTTAACAGAGCCAGTACATCTAAGCACTCTAAGGACCTTGCCACTTCATTAACAGTTTAATTCCTGTTGTGGGTAACAGTAGCAAAACCTTTTCACCTGGCTCAAAAACTTTTTCTTTTACCCATGGTCATAATATACCTTCAGCTTGTTTTGGGCCTCTTCCCAATTACTATGGGCAATTTCAACATATTTTGCTAGCTTCTTTCTTAGGGCACACATATAAGACATTATAGATGATTTCTCAGTGGGGTTATCTTCCCACGTTTCTTTTATCACATCCAGTGGCTCTCTTGGCTGCCTACCATACAGCATTGCAAATGGTGAAAACTCTGTTGACGCCTGTGGCGCTTCTCTGTAAGCAAAAAGTAGGTAAGGCAAGTATAGGTACCAATCTTTCCCTTTCCCATTTACAAACCTTTTTAACATGTATTTTAGGGTTTGGTTAAAATGCTCAACAAGACCGTCTGACTGAGGGTGATAGGGGGAGGTTCGTATGGCAGTGATACCTAGTAGTCTGTACAGCTCCTTAAGTAATGCAACACCAAAATAACTACCCTGATCAATAATAATTTCTTTAAGTATGCCCACTCTACTGAAAACTTTTGCAAACTCAGCTGAGTATGAATAGATAGGCCATTGACAGAGCAAAGGCTGATGGCACATTTATAAGGTAGAAAAAGAAATGGGCAGACTGGATGGGCCTTGCGGTCCTTATCTGCTGTCAACTTCTATGTTTCTGTGTTAAGTTGTAGCCAGCCCAGAGATTCGAGCATGGTGCAGTATTGCTGGTGGTGGGGGTGCTCCAATGGCAAAGTGCACTATTTTGTGATACATATGATGGTGTGTACCACAGTAAAAACCCTTCTCCCCAAGAATCTGTCTCTGCAGAATCAGCCTTGGAAGGGTGGTCACACACAGGGCATTTAGGCCCAGTAAGGGTCTGCAGTATAAATTTCCCCAAAGTGGAATGAGGCATAGCTCTGGCAGACCCCGAAGGAGCACAATACCTGCAATGGATGTCCTTTGGGGCTGGAGAGGTGCAAAAAGGACAGAGCCAGATAGTTCTAGACACGGCATCAAGGGCATGAGGTTAAGCAGGGATGACAAAATAGTCCTCACTGAAATCTCCAAGGAATCTCAGCAGCAAGGGCACAGTATTATGACCTACAAAGGACCCCATGTTCCGCTCCTTCAGCATCTCTGTGAGGAACTGCTGGTAAACAGAGTACTCAGCATCTGCGGCCATGTGGAAGAAGAAATCCTCACAGGAGGAAGTAGGAGAGGAGGAGCTGAACACGGGGAGCTGTAGTGCCAGGACCATGGGCTTGAACTGGGCCCAGTCAGACTGCATGTGATATCTGTGAAGGACACCAGCTGTTCTCCCACATTGGTGCCAGGTCATGGGCCCAAGAGGACCCATAATACTAGACAGTTCAGGGAGGGGTGGCAAAAGTCCGTGAGGGATGTAGAAGCCAGAGGTTTCAGGCTCTCTGCCAGGGTTGCGAGAGTGCTGAGCGGACCTCTTCAGGGGGAAGGACCTGGCAAACTCACCCTAGTGGAGCTGACCAATCTCAGAGGTGCAACCCCGATGGTGCACCTGGGGGAGAGACACCCATGTGAGGAGAATGGAGCCATACATATCCCACGGGGCAGCTCCGCTCCTCATCAGTGACAATGTCAGTCAGTTCTGGGGAGAAACAAGCCAGTGGGCCACTGCCAGAACCCCAGCTGGTGCTGCTTCCAACACCAGTGACAGGATCAGCAGCAGGCCCAGTGACAGGGCTCATCCTTTCTCCAAGGCTGATGCTGCCCACTGAGCTGAGCCACCTACCATAGCCAGAGCCACTCATGGAACCGTCCCCAATCCTGGCATTACAAACAGCACTGGGACCTGACCCAGCAGAGCAAATGGTACTGGACCTGGCAGTGTGGACAACACCAGAACCAGAACCAGCACAGCAGACAGCACCAGAACTGGAGCCAGCACCATCCCAGGCACCAGGCCAAGGGATGACATTATCACTAGCAGCGGTCTCAGAACTGGGCCCACGATCAGTGCCATCATTGCTGTCCCCATCCCCAGATCCAAGGCCAGTGTCCCCTCTCCCCACCCCCCAAGGATACTTAGGGAAGAAGACGACCACCACGTCAGACTCTGGGTCAGCTCCGGAACCGAGCCCTTTTCTGGCATCACAAGCAGTGCCAGAAAGGAACCCAGTCTTGCCCTAGTGCAGTGCTGATACAGACAATGTCTGCTCAGTAGACATGCTCTATGCTGGCACCTTTACCAGCAATCATTTTATTTTCTTCTAACATATCTAATTCTGGATGGAGAATAAATAGTGCCAGGTTCACCACATTTTTATTTATTTTCAGAGAATGAAAACAGCTGAACCAGGCTTAGGGTGCTCGGGGGGAGGGGTGGCATAGAAGCATCAGTGGTACTTTAAAAAAGCTGCTGTGCAAAGGTATTGCTACCGACTTAAGGTATAGAGCTATCGAGGTACCAGTTGCAGTTGGTAGTGTGCACAACAAAGTTCCTGCAAAGGAGAAGGCAGGCGTTTGTTTTCATTTATCTAGTCCACTGCTGTATACACCATTCTCCCATTTGTAACTGCTAAATACATCAACAACAAGAGTATTCCAAAGCACTGCATTCCATTCACAGTGGTTTTTTTAATTGGGCTACTTGTTATAAGTAGCAGTCAGAGTGTTCGGACATGACAGAAATCCATTCAAAGATCTGCTGCTCAAGTAAAACTCTGCTACTCTACCAGTACATCTGGGACTGTGTATATCTCAGACTTTGTAATGATGCCCTCTGGTGTCTTTTTGGGCCCTGTGTTACTTAAGCAATAATGCCCGACAGGGTGTGTGTTGAGCTGGGATAACGTCACACCTCAGATGGTCGGGCATGAGGATGCAGGCCAAGTGTGTCCAATACCTGAGATGTGACATTATCCAAGCGCGACACACACCCTGGAGGGTTTTATTGCTATTATACAATGGCTTGTTGTTATATACAGAATAAAAAAAAGCATTTTAAAGAATGTTTTTGTCAGTGTGGAAGAACATTTTTGTTTCTTAACAGAAGATGCAAGAAAAGCAAATGTAGCTCCAAACAATCATCTGCAGGTTCACAGTGAGGCTGAGACTAGAGCCGTGATGTTGTACTGGGATAACAGCACAGGTCCAGTCCCAGACTGACCAATAAAAGACCATGATTCTTTCTTGTCATTGTATAATGCTGAATAAGCCTGTTTCAGCCTCAGCCTCACGTGAGTTCCGTGGGTTTGCTGTTGGATATCTGAAGAAGACCCTCTTTCTTTTCTTCAACTTTTTCTGAAGCTAGTGTATCAGTGGATATACATATGAATTGTTCGCCACTGAACCATAGTGCCTGGCTAGTGAACATGGTAGTGCCATTCTGGGTGCCCGTCATTAATTCTTAGTGATTACTCAATGGGACCCTGCCCACTACTGCATTTCATTGGTGACACTGTGGTCTGATTCAATTGCTATGCCTTGCAATATGTTTTATTATTACTTTTATGTTGCAATATAGAAAGGATTTGAACCTTATATACTAGCTGCACATTTGACATTAACAGTAACATACGGTGTGTTAGTGCCTCTGGGACTGGTGGATCGGTGCAAATGGTTTGATACTATTCTCGTCAGGACCTTGCCATGTTCTTGAACTGCTATTGATTTTGTAAGTACTATAGTATCCTTATAAAAATAATTGTTGCATTAATTTTTTTTTTTTTTGCGCCTCCCCTCCTCACTGGCTGTCCAGTCCTTCGGATCCCCTAGGCCCTTCCCAACTGCCTGCCTGTCCCCACACCAGCCACTTACCTCATATTGCGGCTCCCCCGGGTAACCCGGCGTATCCCTTCACTGGACGGGTCCCCCTCCTCCAAGGGGGAAAGGCACCGGTGGGGCTGGCCAGTGCACTCTATACTTGGCCCAGGGTGTCGCTGAGGTGTGCTGGTTGTGGGTTCGGCGGCAACGGAGGGCTGGAGACCGTGATCCGGCCAGCCAGGAAGTATTTTCTCTGTTTTTTTTTCTTGTGGGAGTGACGTGCTGACATCAAGGCTGATGCCAACATCTGTCACTCCCCTTGTGCACTGAGCCTGATGTTCTGCTGTGTCCCCAGCGTCCGCCAGGGGACAGCAGGTGCGGTGCACATCCCCACTCTCCCCCTGGAGAAGGAGAGCTGTCTCCGGATGCTTCATCCTTCTCCCCCCTGCCGGCTCTCCAGCAACCCGAGTCCGTTCCCAAACCCGGGTCACCGGTGTCGCAGATGGAAATCCAACCGCTGCGCTGACGGGCCGATATTACAATAATTTCTAACAGGCTGGAGTGTTCAGGGGCCTTGTATAGTGGTCATTAAGTACTTTCCATATCATTACCATGCCTTTTGGTGAGATACGCAATTCTCCTGGTCATTCGAGTTGTCACCTTTGTTATGTCCCGAAATCCCCTGTTATGTACTTGTTAAGTAATGTTTACAAGGGTACACTGTGAACTAAACACACAGAAAGTCAGGCTACCTGATCTGCAAAACTTGACCATACATAATAATTTAGTTAAAAATGGTTTATTTAAGCAATAATGCCCTCCAGGGTGTGTGTCATGCTGGGATAATGTCACGCCTCAGGTGGTTGGGCACGAGGCCGCAGGCGAGTCGTCAGCAAACCAGGCGTGGCGTTATCTAACGACTACCTGGAAGGCACGACAACACTGTTGCTATAATGGCTCGTTGTTATACAGAATAAAAAAAATAATTTTAAAGATGTTTTTGTGTGGAAAAATATTTTTGTTTTTTAAGAGAAGATGAAACAATCAATCAAAAGCTCGATAAAACAATCAATAAATGCTCATCTGCAGGTTCACAGTGAGGCTGAGACTAGACCCGTGATGTTGTACTGGGATAACATCACGGGTCCAGCCACAGACTGACCAGAGTCCAAGATTTTTTCTTGCCATTGTATAACACATAAATAAAACATGTAAACATGCACACTCTTCCAATGAACTGCAGTCTTTCACGCTGACATTTGCTTTCTCAAAGTGTGTGCAGCATCCTTTTTGGGTTTTAATTTACTTTCTGAACTAGCTGTTCCCATTCAAGACTAGTGGCAATATAATATATTAACGCTGTTCCAGTATGGCTAGTTCGTCTTAGTGACAAACAGATGTTGGCTTTTCAGCCATCAATTATGTTTTGTATTAGCATTTTTATTCTGATGTACTTTATGCTCTTTATACTTTAAGCACTTTATGCTTGTTCTTGCGAACTACACTTTTTTATTATATTACACAGTATGTCTTTAGGTGACACACATTAATGGTATCTCTTTTGGTTGACCTCACTCCCTGAGGATGGGCAGTAGTGAAAAACCATCCAGAGGCCATAAAGCTCCAGTTCAACGTCTCTGTCATCACGTACCTGGGGGCTGCAACTCTGTAAGCTGATTTTTGTACACTTAGGCCCAGATATTCAAACTGTGCCAGGCTGTGGCGCAAGCTTGGGCGCAGCTCAACTTAGCTGCGTAGGGGTGTGGCCTGGGTGATATTCAAAGGAGCTGCGCCATGGCCCAGCAGCTTTGAATATCACACCCTGGCCACCCCCACTGTGCATGACGCAGTAGCACTGCATCAGTGGAAGTGGCCAGAGTGGAGCATGGAGATGCGCTAGCGCAAGTGCCATTGCGCCATTCACAGCACCTGCGATATTCAAAAGGTGACATGCAAATGGGGCCATAATTTATGCAAGGCGCACATTGGGCCATTTGCATGTCATTATGGCCCTATTTGCATCCCATTAGCATGCAGGTGCGCCAATCCCCAACGACTTGTGCCCTGCCAGGCAGCAGCCTTCGGGGACCGATGCCCCCTGCAGCCCGATCGCGGGCATTTGTTAAAAAACGAAGTCCCCGTCCAATATCCCTGGTGGTCCAGTGGACCGTTATGTGCGAAATCGCGGGCATCCGTTATAATAACCCCCCCCCGTCTAATATCCCTGGTGGTCCAGTGACTGCTATGTGCCCAATTACGGCATCTGTTATAATAAACCCCCATCCAATATCCCTGGTGGTCCAGTGGACCAGATGCTGCCCGATCGCGGGCATCTGTTGAATGAACCCTCCCCAAACACGAACTTTTAAGAAATTAAAATATATGCTGGCTTTTAAAGCTACCTGAAGTTATAAGCAAGCTATCCTAAAAAGTTTGGGAAGAAGTGGTAAAGTTAAAAACCTGATAGCAGGAGCTGAAACTCTAGGACTACTTTATTTGTAGTCTATAATTTTTGCAAGAATCTGACAAGTGTCCACACTGGAGGTACAGTATCAGTGCTGTGACTGTAGGGGCTGGGGTCAGTTCAGTGACTGTTAGCAGCATGGGGTCAGTGCTGTGACTGTTGGGAGCGGGGGGTCAATGCAACTGTTGGAGGTGAGGCATCACTGCAGTAACTGTTAAGGGTGGGGGACATGTCCAGATGGGGTGTGACAGAGATGTGACTGTTGGAGGGGGTCCTGTGACTGCTGGGGGTCAGCACTGTAACTGTTGGGGGTGTGGGGTCAGTACAATGATTGAGGGTAGTGGTCAGTGCTGTCACATTCAGAGGTAGGAGATCAGTGCTGTGACTCTTGGGGTGGGGGGTCACTGCTATGACTCTTAGATGAGAGCAGTGTCCAGAATGGGGGTTATGGGTCAGTGCTGTGACTGTTGAGGGTAAGGAGTCAGTGCTGTGACTGTTGGTTGGGGGGTTATCAGTACTGTGATGGTTGGGAGGGGTGGCAGTGCTGTGACTTTTGGGAGTAAGGGCCAGTGCTGTGACTGTTGGGTGTAAGGGCCAGTGCTGTGACTGTCAGGGGTGGGTGTCATTGCTGTGACTGTTGGGTGTGGGGGTCAGTTTTATTACTGTTGGGTTGCGGGGTCAGTTCTCTGTTGGGTTGGGGGCAGTATCCATCCTGGGGTGGGGGGGTAGTGCTGTGACTGTTGGGAGTGGGGGTCAGTGCTGAGGCTGTTGAGGTAGGAGTCTGTGCTGTGACTGTTGGGTTGGGGTAGTGTCCAGACTAGTATTAGGGTGCAGTGCTGTGACTGTTGTGGTTGGGGAGTCTGTGCTGCGATGGTTGGAGATGGAGTCAGTGTTGTGACTGTTGACAGTGAGAGGGTAGTGCTATGACTGTTGGAGTGGGGGTCAATGCTGTGACTGCTGGAGTGCGGAGTTAGTCCTGTGACTAGGAGTGGAGTCAGTGCTGTGACTATTGGGTTGGGGTATTTTTCAGACTAGTATTAGGGTGCAGTGCTGTGACTGTTGTGGTTGGGGAGTCAGTGCTGTGATGGTTGCAGGTGGGGGTCAGTGCTGTGACTGTTGACGGTAACAGGACAGTGCTACGACTGTTGGGGTGGGGGTCAGTGCTGTTACTGTTGGGGTGGGGAGTCAGTGCTGTGACTGGGGTGGTCAATGCTGTGACTGAGGGTGGGGTCAATGTTGTGACTGTTGGCAGTAGGGTTGCAGTGCAGTGCAGTGACTGGGTAGGGCACTGCTATGACTGCTGGAGTGGAGACAGTGCCCAGAATGGGGTCAGGGCAGTGCTGTATGTGTGTGGTTGAGAACCAGTACTGTGACTGGGGGTGGGGTCAGTGCTGTGACTGTTGGATGGGGCTGTGTCCTGACTGGTGTTGGGGGCAGTGTTGTGACTGTTGTGGTTGAGAGTCAGTGCTGTAATGGTTTTGGGTGGGGGTCAGTGCTGTGGCTGATGGGTGGGGGCTGTGTCGAGACTGGGGTTGGGGCAAAGCTATGACTGATGGGGTTGGCAAGTCAGTGCTGTTACTGTTGAGGGTGAGGGTATTGTTGTGACTGTTGGTTGGGGGGGGTCAGTGCTGTGACTTTTGAGGGTGGCAGTCAGTGCTGTGACTGCTGAGTGCGGGCCAGTGTTCAGTTTGGAGTGGGGGGGGGTTAGTGCTGTGACTGTCAGGGAAGATGGGGCAGTGTGACTGTTGGTGGTAACGGGCAGTGCTGTGACTGTCTGGGATCCTGGGGCAGTGCTGTGACTGTCAGGGTAGGGGGTCAGTGCTGTGACTGTCAGGGGTGGTGGGAGTCAGCCCTGTAACTGTCGGGGTTGGGGTGGGGTCAGTTCAGTGACTGTCTGGGGTGGGGAGTCAGTGCTATGACTGTCGGGGTTGGGGTCAGTGCTGTGACTGTTGGGTTGGGGATAGTGCTGTGACTGTCCGGGTGTGAGGTCAGTGCTGTGACTGTTGAAAGTACAGTAGGTCCATTTTTCCATGCACTTCATTTCTGTCTCTTTCACCCAAGCTGTGATTTGAATATTGGGGTTGGCTGGGTTCTCCATAACTGTGTACTTTTGGAGTTTCTTGTTTCTAAAGCAGTCCGGACGCAGTGTATGGTATAACCACTCGTCATTCATTTTTACTCTGCAGTTTTCATAGCAAAGGTTTGGTGCCTTTCAGTAACATTGGTACTTTGATTAAATTTGGGGTCCATGATTTTTAAGAATCTGATTATCTGAACGGGCCAGTAATTATGATGATTTATTTATAGTTTTATGCATGCAAGTATTGTACAGTTGTGTCACTTTAAATGCCATGGTTATGACATGTAATTGAAAGCCAATAAATTTGCTTGCTTGATTGATTGCCTTCTTGTGAGTCATTTAGTTGAGAAAACTGAAAAGTGAAGCAAAGCTGTTCTGGTTCCTAAAGTAACTGCATGAAGAAACTAGTCGCACACAAGAAATGTAAAATTAACACATACTCATATACTGAAAGGTTGCTAATTATTTCCAGAAATAAAACTTTAATGGAGACACACACACCTGATAAGGAAAATTTTAAATGCTAAATTTTCGATGCTGCTGAACTGTTGTATAAATCAAGAAGAACTCAAATGGCTTCACATAAATAATTGATCCTGCTTGGCCAAAAAAGATTATATGGCGTACTGTACTTTGCATTGTGGGCACATAAAATGTTTACAGATGTAGCTAACCAGTGGGGGCCGGGGGGCTATGAGAATGTTCATAGTGTTTACCAAGTTCAATGGACTGAAGCCCTTTATAGAACTAGCAGCCATTTGGCTTAATGGTGGAAAATATATTTCTTATCACCCATGAATTTATCTGTTTTTTTTTTTTTTAAAGAGTTCATATTATCACATTCCACAACATTTCTTGGCAAGGTATTCCATGTGGTTAAAGTTCTTTGATTAAACCATTGACTCCTTAGTAGGGTTTTATTGAGCTCACCCCTCAATTTGTAGTTGTGAGATCTAGTATTATTACTAACAGGGGTATGTCTAACCAATCCTAGTGTTTCCAATAATGCATCATCACGGTAGGCTTTGAAAGTAAGGCATAAATCACCTCCAATTTTCTGATATTTCATGGCGTATAAGTTAAGTTATTTTAATCTATCCTTGTAATTCATACTACATGTGTGAGTATTCCATTCCCACCATCATACATACAGTTTTCCAGAATGCACTTGACTTAGTTCTTAGGTCGCTGCATTTGTATTTTCCATCCTCACAAGGAAAAATGCACTGCATGTTCTTACCTAACTCACCAAGGATTAGCAAATCTACTGCAGCAATGAGAGCTGGAAAGTAGTAGTAGTACTTTTATTTATTTATGGTGCCCTTCTCTGGAGGCCCATGGTGCCATTACAGAGTAATCACATTGGCAATCACATACTACATAGCCCAACATAAATGAGAATATGGCTGTCTGGCCTAATGGTGGCCCAGTGACTGGGGAGTCACTTGCCATGCAGGCCTTTTGGGTTCATGTTCCGAGTACAGAATGTCTAGCTGGGCTGGTAGGAGAAGCCATGTGCATCCCACAGAATACTCTCCACTTCCTGGATGAAGTGAGCCAATTCCTTCAATGCAACACTATACCTAGTGCTCCCAGGTCCTTGGCGCTGGCAAGGCCAACTGGCACTAGGGCAATCTGGAGTAGGGGGCCACACGGCAGATGACATTCTATTGCTGGAATCCACCTGCAGGTGAGCCAGCTGAGTCATCTTACCCTCCGCATATTCTTGTCATTTTTACATTGGGCTCATGTTCTCCAGAGGCAGAGTACAGAGCTCACTGGAGGATGTGTACTCCAGGAGTTTCAGAGGTGAGATGAGCAACATGAAGGTGTCAGAATTCATGGCTAGGCCCCCAAGCAGAGGTTGGTGATGACTAGGGACTGAAGAGATCTGAAGGACTCTGTCAAAAAGTTGTGACCTTATATTAACAGAGGGATTTTTGGTTTAATATACCAGTGTGGGAAGCATCTACACGTCTGGGAGGTTTAGTTAGGAGAGGAATCTGTGTCCTTGTCAGGCTGGTGAGGCCTATAGAGGGCCTCCTGAACATGTAGTGGTTTGAACTGGGATAAGCTGAGAGAAAGGAGAACAAACAAACAAAAATAAAACAATACATTATTAGGGAATCAACACACTGAACAGGAACTTAAAAGCATACCCATGACACTGCATTATCACTTACAGGTCTGTGCGTTGTCCTGTCTATTTTTAGACTTGTCCTTCTTCTTAGATACGTCCCAGCCCTCGAAGAAACTCTGAGATAGAGAAAGTAGGTTGGTAAGTAGGTACATAGGTAAATGTTTTCATTAACTGCCCTTCTGTAAAACTCAGAACACCTTACAGTGTAATTCTGATACAGAAAAGAAAGTATCAATGAAGAGTATAAATACGGCAACAATATCACAGCACATTAAATGTACAGAAAACGGACATCTGAAATTAGTAAACAGAGCAGAGGAAAACCACACTGAGGAGTCACTGTACAACCTCTCTTGTGAAATGGCATAACCCAGCAACCCTCAACATGTAGGCTGGGAGTTCCAGAGAATGGGGATGCCACAGCAAAGGCCCTGTCACCCCCCTTCCCCAGCTCTTAAAGTGGATGGGGACACTTAAAAACCCCTGCTGTCCAGAACAAAGAGTTCTATCCAGGCAGTGAGAGGTTAGAAGCCCACAGGGAACATACCAGAAAAGCAAAACAAGGGCATGTCACTGAATTAGTTCAATAAGAGTGACTGAAAAGTATAACATATGTAGACTAGATGGGCAAAATTAGGATAACTACCGATCAGCATCAAGTTCCAGTGCAATTTCTCATGCAATACCCTTCATCGTACCTCATATTCTTGTTTAAAGCCATAGCCCTCTGCGGTCTTCATCTGGTTGATGTGTTGGAGGAGGTCAGCCACTCGAACTGCAGGGTGAAGCTGGCCTGTGTGGTATGGGGACCCCTTCCTGCCACACAGGCGGTGGGGAGAGCCTCCCAGCAAGCTGCTGGATTCATTCACTGCAGTGCGTTGCTCATCTGAGGGAAAGCAGAAACCAAGAAAGAACTAAAGCTCAGTAACTTTTTAGAGACATAGACATTGCCAGAAGATAAGGGCCTATGGCTTACCCAGTCTGCCCATTTGAGCTTGTAAGTTCACTTTATGTTTTTCTAGAAGTCTGTTGCCCCTTACCCCTGACCTCCAGAATTCCCTTATGTCTATCCCATGCATTCTTAAATCCCGTGATTGTTTCATTCCCCACCACTTCCTCTGGCAGGGTGTTCTACTTGTCCAACACCCTTTTGGTGAAGAAATTCTTCCTCATGTTTCCTCTGAATTGCCCTCCCTCCAACTTCATCCCATGCCCTCTAGTCCTGGAACATGTTTTTTGCTGGAAAATAGTGTATTCCTGCACCCTGTTCCTCCCTGTAAGGTACTCATAGGTCTCTATCATATCCCCTCTCTCCCTTCTCTCCTCCAGGGAGTACATATTCAAATCATTCAGCCTGTCCTCATAGGACTTGTGATGCAATCCCTGTACCATCTTTGTTGCCCTCCTCTGAACCTTCTCTACCCTGTCTGTGTTCTTACATAGGTAAGGTCTCCAGAACTGTACACTGTACTCCAGGTGGGGCCTAACTAGTGTCTTGTATAGCGGAATATGACCTCCATTTTCCTGCGGGTGATGCCCCTGCCTACGCATCCCAACATCCTATTTGCTTTACCTGCTGCCTTGTCGCACTGTTTCCCTACCTTGAGGTCATCAGAGATGATAACCCCAAGATCCCTTTCCTGTTTGGTGCATGCTATATCCTCACCCCCTCAACTGATATGTTGTTCCAGGGTTTTTGTGCCCCATATGCATCATCTTGCACTTCTTTGCATTGAATTTCAACTGCCAAACCCTTGACCATTCTTCAAGCTTCTGCAGGTCCCTCCTCATTCTGTCTACACCCTCTGGTGTGTCCACTCTGTTACAGAGATTCATGTCATCAGCGAACAGGGAAATTCTGCCTTCTAGGCAGAGGAAGGTCTCATAACAGTCAGAGGGAAGAAGACATAATACACTTGATCTGCTTTCAATTCTGCTAGATAAATTCTTTTTTATTAGATTTTTCCTTTTAGTTTCCATAACTTTCACTGATCCTGTACCACCTTGGACCTGTCAGATATCACTCCTGTCAGAGCAAGGGATATGCTCAGTTCCTGAATATTGATGTCTTAAATTCATTACCTGTGTTAGGTTAAAACAGAAGAAAGGGCCACATGTCAGCTTTTCCTCCCAGAAATACTTTCTAAATGCACTAAATATTTCCTGACATCATTGTGGAAGTGTGTGAACAGGCACAACGGTTTGGAGTTTGGGAAGTTTGCTTTAGAAGTTAAAATGTTCACTTTCTGACATTTCCAAATGGAATACTCAGCCTTAGAAGCTGCCAGCTGCAAGTATGTAAGAAAGTGCACCTTGTATGTGGGAAGGTGCTATGTACACATGCATCATCATATACCTCATGATTTGTTCAAGATCAGCCAATGTTCCAGTTATCAAACTGAAGAGCCCTTGTGCATTCAAGAGCAACTGACACCTTCAGGAGAACTTTAACAAAACATAATATTTAGCCACAGTCCCGCTTGTATTTCACATTAGTTCTCTACCCCCCCCAACCCCCATTATTTATTACTGAGGTCATCTGCATGAAAACAGGATCATTTCTCCTGAACAGTTCATCTATTCCTGCTGCTTTCCCCCTATCTGGGGTCATAATGTACTGCTTGTGACATCACAGTTCCTCTCATGGTAACATACTGTGATGCCACAACAGAGGATTATGACTTGAAGTAGGGAGTAAGCTATAGAAACTGATGAACATTAAGGGATCTCTGAGGGATAAAGATCATGTATTCATGCAAATTTCTTTAGCAATAAATAAAGGGGCGTAAAAATATATAGAATATATATGGAATGCCAGCAGAATTGTACCTAATTATTAAGGTTTTCAAGGTTTTTTTTGCAGCATCAGTAGCTCTTTCAGTGTGCTAATGCCTCTTGTCTAAGCCAATGTGCACCACTGCATCAATGCAATGTATATACTTAATAGCACAGTTTTAAAGACAAGGTTATCAGGTACTTGAAATACACCAAGTGACTGAACCTCTGATTTCCTGACTCAGAATCAGTTGCACTTATCAGGATCATTGCACTGTTTAGGGCTGGTCAAATCTACATGGTAAATTAACCCAGAAGAAAAAATAGCAAACATCCTGCATGGGCTGTGCTCCTCTTGTTCACATGCACATCCATAATGGTGCTCATAGGCTCAACTGCCCAACCATTGGTACCACTGTTAAAGGAGAGGAGTCTGGGTGGCCATGACATTTGCTTACTGCACAGATGACTGAGGAGATACCACCAGGAGCACTGAACCAAATTGATGGGGACAACAAGCAGGAAACATTTTATATTCCGGGAGTGTGAAGTATAAAACATGGAGTGAGGGAAACAGCATAGGGTGGGGGATTTGCAGCAAGAGAAAGGGAGTGGTGTTGCCACTGTATCGCTCACTAGTGAGACTCCATCTGGAGTACTTTGTCTAGTTCTGCAGGCTGCATCTCTGTACGGACATCAACAGGGTGGAAGTGGGCCAGAGGAGGGTGACCAAAATGGTGTGGGGACTGCATGAGAAATCATACGAGGAGAGGCTGTGGGAGTTCAACATGTACTCCCTGCAGGAGAGGACAGTGAGAGGAGACATGACTGAGACCTATACGTATCTCACAGGTGTGAACAAAATGCAGGAGGGGAGTTTGTTTTACAAAAGGAGGAGCACCAGAAGACGGGGGCATGACGCTTGGGGGGGGGGAAGGGAGTTCAAGAGGGATGTGAGTAAATACATTTCCATATAAAAGATTGTGAATGCATGGAACAGCCTGCCAGAATAGGTGGTAGGGGTGAAGACAGTGGGGAGGTTCAAGCAGGCTTGGGATATGGACATGGGCATACTAAGTAGAGGAAAAGGAGGAGGCAAGGACACTGGTGACCAAATAGGGTCCTGTGTGTAGTAATAGGCAGGGAAAAATAGTGTAGGCTAGAGGGGCCTACTGATCCTTTTTCTGCTGACCAATTCTCTGTTTCTATGTATGGGCAGAATGCAGCACAACAATCACAGCAGGGCAAAGAGAGCAGATTGCTGCCTTGATTTACTCCTCTTTTATCTGCCACCTTCAGCATCTGCCATCTGCTACAGTTTAACCTGAATCATTACCTTTTCCTTTAATGGTAATCACCTCCCATTGTCTGCCAGGCCAAATGTAAATTATAGAATCATAGAATCTTTTTTTTTTTTTCTCCTCCCTCCCACAGCACCCCTTCCCTTTGGGAGACACCCTATGGCCTGATCAGTCCCTGCTCACCTACCTGGACTTCTGGTGCAGTCCATCCGCCATGGAACCGTGGTTGTACCCCCCCAGGCGGGTATGGGCGGGGGTGGGGGCCCTTCCACCTCGACGTGTCTCTCTTTCGTCTGGATACCGTCACCAGGGCCGGTAGGGGCATTGGGGATCAGGGCCTGGTGCTCCTTCTACTGGGAGTGCTGAGGGGTGTCTTTCCGGTATTCTCAATGTGCTGTATGTCACGACGACAAGGCGCTTGAGCGCCAACGTCCAGCACGTCAACCCTGTTTTGGCTGTGGTCTTGTTGCACCCTGGGTCTCCACGCTAGATCAGACAAGAGCCGAGCTCTAAATCCTATTCCCCCCGGAGAAGGCGAGCTGTCCTTGGGACACTAAAGCCTCCTCCCCCCGGCTGGCTCTCCAGCTCCCTGGTCTGTTCCCGAACCCGGGTCACTGGCATTGCAAGAGGAAATCCAACCGTTGCGCCGGTGGACCGGCTGAATCATAGAATCTTGATGGGAGAAAAAGACCCTCAGGCCCATCTAGTCTGCCCTCTTCCACCCATTCATTTATTCCACCCCCTACCAGTGGTGCCTTTCCTGCTTCCACACAGGTTCTTATGTCTGTCCCAAGGAATTTTAAACTCCGACACTGTTCCAGCCCCTACCACATCCTCTGGAAGCCTGTTCCATGCCTTCACCACCCTCTCCATGAAGAACTGTCCAATCACATTGCCGCTGAATCTCCTCCCCGCAGTCTCAAGCCATGCCCCCGGTTGCTGCACTGTCCTTCCTTTGCAGTAGACTCCCTGCCTTCACCTTGTTGATCCCCTTGACATATCTGCAAGTTTCTATCATGTCCCCTCTATCCCTTCTAGTTTCCAAGGAGTGCAGCCCCAATTCACTACATCTCTGCTTGTACGGATTATCCTGCATACCCTGCACCATCTTAGTCGCCCTTCTCTGAACCCCCTCACATCATGTGTATGTCCTAATGCAGATGTGGCCTCCAGAACTGGACTGCATACTCCAAGTGTGGTCTCATCATGGTTTTAGTCCACTGATCCTTAATGTTTTGACATAAGGGTAACAGACCACCAGCTTAGTATGTCAGTGGGGTGAGATAATATAGTAAGGGCAGACACGATGGACCTTTGGCCTCCTGGTGCCATCAAATTCTATGTTTCTATATATATTTTGAAATTCTCTTTCTGTTTTGCTGACTGTGAAGACTGTCATGCAATAAAGTTTTTTTGTTTTTTTTTACAACTAATATAAGTTCCTGTCTGACACAGCCCAACTACCCTGCAGGAATCGTCAGGGTAGGGAGGCTGTACAAAACCTACATTTTATTTAACAAACAAGAACAAAAACAATATTCTAACTATGACCAGCAGAAAAAAATATCAGAAGTGACACGCAACCTAAAAAGTAAACATGTAGTGTAAATGTATAAGCAGACAGTTGCCCTTTAAGTCACTTGGAAGACTCTATACTGGGACAGAACAAATCTGGAGTCTTCTGGCTCTCCAACATGCACACACCTCAGCGCTGCCAAAACCGTTTGACTTCAAGTAAGTCCAGGCTGCAACGTCTGCATCGCAGCAACCAGTTTATACATTAAAGGGAATCTATACAACTCCCAATATAATTATTGTAAAAGTTACTATGAGGATCCAGTATGTAAATTTCTGGGTTTTACGGTATTTAGAAAATGTCTTCAGTAAGACAGAAAAATACTTTTAAAATTGTGATGAGGAGGAAACCATTTTGTGGACAAGAAGGGTGCTGTGATGATATCATTGCCCCACCAACTCTAACAGTGTGCAATGATGCAGGTTAAAAAAAACTGCTCCTACAGACAGGTATCCTGCTAAATCGTGAAGAAAAGCACTGGATTCTTTTGTTACACTCTGCCAAACATAAAATCCATGGTGCTCTTCCGAATATAATAGGATCCCTAACAGCACAGCCAAACTGTTTCACCTGCTGCACTGCACACTGTTAACACTGACGTGGCAGTGACATCACTACAACACCCTTCCTGTCCACAAAATGGATGCCCCCACATCCCTATTTAAAAAGTATTTTTTATTAAAGTCTTATTCTATATGTATCCTTTTCACTCAATTTCTGCACAACTATGGTAACTGTTGAAATAATTATATAGGGAACCATACGGATTCCCTTTAAGACTCCAACTGCTACATATAAGTCTTTGTTAACACACCTAGTGTATAGTGAGTGACCAAACAGGAAGCAATTTCCATTAAAGGAAATCCCAACGTAAGCAAATCACTGCAAGGAAGTTGAGTAGGGAAACTGTTACTTGAAAAAAACTTCTACAGTGTGTTGGACAAGACTGAAACCCGAGAACTGTCGACAAAAGCTCCATTCCTCGTGGGTCTCATTAGTTTGAAGTATTCTCTGTTACCGTCAGAAATCAGTTCACCCCCAAGAAACGGGGAGGGGGGCTAAACACTGGATTTCCAATTATGTGAAACACTCTTTGGGGTATTTTCAAAGTTATTCAGAACTAGCAAGATCCCTCGGCCCGTGTTCTAAAGGTATGCTTATTTTCAAAGCCACGAGCTGCAAAAATCACTAGACTTAACAGTATATGGGGTAGATGTGGTCCAACCACATATGGAATCTTATATGTTGCAAAACAAAACATTTCGGGAAATATTAACTCCCCCTCTCAAGAACACGACAAAACAATCACAACCATGCAGAATTAAGAAATAGAACATTTTTGCTCAACACTAAGCAACTATCTGCAGTTCTGCATGTCCTGGAAGTGGTGGCACTTTTGCTTCCAGTACCAAGGATCTTTCAAAATTCAATTTTAGATCACTGTGATAGGATTGCAACCACAGTCCAGCAAGTAGACATATATTTCACATCTGCATAGCCGGATAGCCCCACTGTCACTGCCTTCACTCATTCACTCATCCATCCCTCCTGCCATTGCATGATCTGACATGGGTGTGGGTAGTATTTATAGGCTTTTTTATGACCCCCCCCCAAATTTCTGTGATCCGGCTCTGCCTGCACATGCAAGCCCAGTGATTCATGACTCCAAATGTCAATAGCTTTACATCCACCTTCTACTAGTATCAAAGCACAGTGGCCCTTTCTAGGGGATGTTGCTTTTGGCACATAGCTGCCCTGTAAAATGATGGGCAGCTATCAGCATAGCTGTTATAGGGTAAAAACATCATCCATTAGATATGGCCTGTGTGTTCTGATACCAGAAGAGGGTGTGTGTGCTACAAAACTGTTGACTGCATGAGTCGGAATTCATGAGACATACTGGAACAGGAAGAGGCAGGTCTGAGCAGTGCTGGGGAGGGGGCCACTGGAAGGCCCTCACAATGCTACCCACACCCTTGCCAGGTCAGGCAGTGGTAGGGAACTGAGCCAGATGTCATAGACCCCCACCCCCAACAGGACAGGCAGTGACAGTGTTGAGGCTGAATTTAGGGGGCCAGGATCCAATCCAATCCCAGGGGGCAAGGCTCAGTACTCTGCCCCATCCTATTTGCTATATTTATAAACAATCTCCCATCTGCCTGGTCCGTATCCTTCATACATATGTATGCGGATGGTGCCATTCTGTAAGCCTCTGGCCCTGACCCAGTCACTATCCACTCTGTGCTGCAACATGACTTCCACTCAGTTCAATCCTGGTTCCAATCAAAGTAACTCAAGCTCAACACTTCCAAAACAGCCTCTATGACTTCTGGAACCACTCAAAGATTAGCCAAAGCTATCAATGCCCCTCTAATCACCTCTCTCGAAGGCAGCCCTCTAAAGATTGTCCCCTCATACAAGTATCTAGGAGTCTGGCTGGACCCACAGTTAAATTTCACTATCCACACTGATTACGTGGCCACTAAACTCCGTCGTAAGCTTGGTATACTACACCACAACAAAGACTCTCTCCCTCTTCCCATACGTAGGGAATGTCTATCAAAAATGATCATGCCCGTGCTTGATTATGCTGACATGGTTTACTGCACTGCACCCTCTACATCACTCTCTCGACTTGATTCCCTCACTATGCCTTCTGTCATTTCACCTCTAACTCTCCCTATAGATCCTACCACTGTTCTCTACTATCCTCTCTGAACCTCCATCCGATCACACACAGGCTACTCTTCCACTCTCTATCCTTCATTTCAAAATTCTGGTTCAATCTGCTCACCACATACATCACTTCCCTCCACTCCCCTGCTTCAGCCTCAACATACTCCCTACGTTGCAGAGACTCACTCTCTTTCTCACTCCCTACTCCATCCTCGAACATGGGCAAATCTGCTTTCCACTATCGTCTCCCCTCTCTGTGGAACACTCAGTCTTCTCTCTTACACAACTCTCCCCCTCACTCCTCTGTCAAATCACTGCTCCGACTCATACATTTCCCTACTTGCTCCCATAACACCTCTTAGCACTTGAAATGTTTGTCCCCTGTTGTAACAGCACTGATTTTGAGTTACTTCATACCATGTACAGTTGTCTCATAACACTTGAAATGTTTGTCCCTTGTTGTAACTACTCCGTTCTTTGATACTCCATTCCATCGTACAGTTGTCTCTGTGCATAGCCTGTTTTACTGTATTGTATTCATGGAAGCATTTTACTATGCTTACTATTACGTAATTTTGTACTGAATGCCTTGTACTATATACTGTGATTCCCATACGCTTGTCCCCCAGGTCGCACCTGGAGACGAATCTTGGCTCAATGTGCCTTTCCCAGTCACCAAATGTTTAAATAAAATAAAATAAAAAAAGGATAACCCACAAGTATCTTAAAGGTAGAGAGATTCGGGTTCTTATGTTTTTTATGCCATTTATGGGGGCTAGGTAGGGAGTTTTTATTTCGAACCAACAGAACCAAAACTGCAACTTAACATTTGGTCTTGCTCTACTGGTTCTCATGACACATTCAAGCAGACATGATAGACCTCTAGGTCTTTACATGCTGCCAAATTGCGTATGTTCGTATAAATTGAACTTTAGTTTAGAATTTTTCCCAATAGTGCAGATTGGCCTGTAATTGCTTGAACAGCAAAAGTTGAAGCAGTTTGAATTTCTGACAGATCCAGACTTGCAGCTCCAGTTACAGTATAGTGTTGCAAATCACAGAGAGAGTTCATCACTTACTTCTGTTGCTGAAGTTGTGGGCCTCCATAAAGGAGAGCCCAAGGTGTTCATCCTCCTGCAGCGTGCTCTGGTCTGTAAAGCTCCTGTCCACAGCACTCATCATGTGGGTCTTCTCATGACGATAATTTGTGGGAGACTTAGTTATGTTTACTGGTTTTCTGCATATAAATATACAAAAAGAATAAAAAAGTGCTTGCTGCCGATTCATTTATTACAGTACATCTGAAGTGTATTTTTTATTACAAGGTTTAATCTTCCTTTATACACAGCTTATTTTTCTTAAAAACACAAATCATAGGAAAGGGGAAAAACTAGAGTAATAGCAGTCTTTCTCATGTGCAGGCAGTGACACTGATTTCAAACACTAACCTACTTGGTTTTGATGGGAATAGGTCATCCTCAGGCACCACAGGGTCAATGCACACTAGTGATCTGAGCTTATGGTGCAAGCCAGCGTGAAGCAAAGAGCTACAGGGTTATTAAAACCACCATAAAACAAAACATTTCTGCAGCTACTGTATCTAGTAGATAATCGTTAAAATGTTATGGGGCAGCTTTTCTTTATTTCCCCTGACAATTTGGTGGTTTCTTGGTAGCTGAAATTCAGCACTCTATAAAACATTTCTAACACAGACCAAGTGGGAGCCCATAGCTAACTATTTACTTTACACGCATTGTATTCAGCTTGGCCCCATTCTGTCGGTCAGTGTGCAACACCATTGAAGTTATTTCACAAAAAGGAAAAGCAAGACACATCAGCTGAAGGAAAGGGTTCCCTTGGGCACCAAGCAAAAAAAAAAAAAAATTCAAACTTCTATTTTTCCCCTCTTTCATACAACTTTTTTCCCCAGTGAGAAGTGATATTTTTGTCTTGATATCTGCTTCTGAACGACACAGGCCAAAAAACATTTGGACTGATATTTATTTATTTGTTTATTTATTTCACTTTGTTGACCGGGTAAGTACACTGGTATGAATGCCTTTTTCAGGCACGACCTGGGTGCGTAAACACAGGTAATACAGCAGAATATAACATTATTTACAATATTCATCTACACTGCATCATGTGTACAGAGGTAAATAGGTACTTTCAGGTACCTTGAGATCTGGCTTGACCAGAACCTCACCTTTTCTGATCACATTGATTCCATCACCAAAAGCTACATCCTAAACTGGGTGCTTCATACAGAAATCATGCTTGTATTCCTCTGCCGGCTCGCTGTGCTCTGATCCAGAAAATGATCCTACCTATTTTTGACTATGGTGATGTAGTCTACAGTGCTGCTCCCAATTCTTCCCTAATTAGGCTGGACTCTCTTTTCCACTCTTTCTGACATTTCGCTTGACAGTCCTCCCCATACCCATCACTGCACCCTTTATCAATTTCTCTCTCTTCTTTCCCTAGCTTACAGGCACAATATCTACTGTACCAACTTTCTTGCCAAATTCTGGTTTTACTCCCTCCCTCCCTACCTATCTCTCCTCTTCTAGCTCTCTCAAACCGTCTTCTTCTCACTCACTCAGAACCCATGACCACTGCACTATAATCATCCTGCCCAGGACTGCCTTTGTTGGTCAGACTGCATTCTCACACCATTTCACAAAAGTTTGGAATGCCCTTCCTCCTCCCATCCATCATGCTACCTCCCCGCATATCCTCAACTCCCTCCTGTAGAACTAGTTCCTCCTTTCCTGTAGATGTGTTTCATGTCTAATTTTTACCCTTATCAATTTGCCTCTGCACTTGTTTGTTGATTAGTGCCAATCCTATTTTAATTATGAAACTGTTGTGTTTGTTTTTATTTAGTCTCCCAGTATCTTTATTGTTGTTGCTGTTTATTGTAATGTATTGTTACCCATTTTTGCTCATACTGTGTAAGTTTTATTCTATTTCCATTATGCACTGTCATGACTTTTGCTGCTGTATTACTGTGTATCCTTTTCCCCTCTCTCCCAGGATGCATCTGGAAACGAGCATGTCTGCTCAGTATGTCTTTCCTGGTGAAACTTTTAAATAAATAAACAGAATGTACAGTAGTTTACAATAGTGATTGTGTACAATGGCTTGCGGTAAGGTTAAAAAAAGTGATATACAGATTTCTAACATCAACCATCTGTGATTTTATGCATAACAAATATTTTTTGTTCAAATCCTCTGTGTAACTACCAATGATCCAGTACTTGCCATGAGGAGACTGAGGTACTGAAGGTATTATCCGTCAAAGGGACTAAGTGTCATATTCCTGGTTAGAAGTATTTTAAACTAAGCTTGATAGTAAATTCCAAGTGGGTGTCATGAAGTCTCATGAGCATAATCCAAGATTGCAGGCATCCCAATTGCTACTATTTTATTTATTTATTTAATTTTGGTGACCGGGTAGGCCCACTGGGCCCCGAAGTTCCCTTTTTCAGGGGCGACCCGGGATAACAATACAATTCAAGTACAGGCAAATCATGGTTTCAATGTTACACAGGCATTGTTTTGCAGTTTGCTTACGTGGTTATCATCATGATACAGTCTTGTTTACAGTGCTGCTAGTCCTAGTTTACAGTGCCGCTAGTCATAGTTTTACAGTGCTGCTAGTCCTAGTACTAGATATAACTAGCTGCACACTGCAGCTTGAAGATTAATTTTGCTACTGTAACTGTACACCTGCAATGGGAACCCTCCTTGCTTCAGATGATTCTGAGGCTGCTTATGCCTTAAGGAGGTCACATGACCTATCTTTCTTGATAAGAAGCAAGCCTGCTAACACTGGAGCCCTAATTAAAGGGCCCAAGAATATTTTACTACCCATTAAGCTTTTCTATTAGGTATTACAAAAGGGTCTTTTAGTAAATAACCAAGCACACTTCATCAAGGACTAGCCAGCTTCTATGAAAATTTGAAATAATATTTGGTTTGACACTGCAAGTTCTAGCATATATCTATCATAAAACAAAATGACTGTCTGACTCAGTTTTTTTTTTCACTTGGCACTATGTGTTCATCTTGTGAATATGATGTTGCTTTCAGCTTCCGTGTATATTCATTGCTTTTACTTATATGCAAGGCAACTCAAATGTATCAGGTTTGGTTGCTCCAGCACGGCATCTCCAACTGGTCAAATTCTTCTCATTCAGCTGGGCAATTTCCCAGTTCCCACAACCCCATCCCTCACTCTCCACACTGTCACACCTGTGGTGATCTGCATGGGGTGGGATCAGAGCGTACTGGCACCATTATTAATGGCAGCCAGTGCTTATTCAGTTTTCCTTATTTTCCTCTCTTTCCCCACCCACTGCCCACCCTGATGCCAGGCAGTGCCTCTGCAGACCTCACACGTACATACTGTACCCCTGTTGAGGGACAGCACTGCATACATCACAGTGGGCAGTCCCCTAAGTACAAGTGATCACCAGACAGTGTGATTGAGCACTAAAGGCAGGAGCAGAGGCAAGCCACATGAAAACGAGGGTCCTAGAATTCAAGAGGGGAGATTTTAAAGAAAAGGGTGACTGCCTCAGAAACTGTCTCAAAGAGGGGAGGAGGATGATTGGCAGGGTGGAGTGGAGGCACAGTGGTAAGGAATAAAGGAAAGTATACTAGGAAAACAAACCTCAGTGTGAAAGAGGTATGCAAAAGCAGAAGGAAAAGGAGACTGTTATAGATTTAAAGGAGGTGGCATACATGGTGCAAGAAAAAAAGGGTGACATTCAAGAGGTACAAAGAAATGTAGAGAGAGGGTAACAGAGAGGTGTTCAAAGAAAGGCAGAAGGAAGGAGCCAATGTGGTTAGGGAAGAAAAAGTGCAGACACAGGAAAGGAATGCTACAGGGGTGGCTAAAGGATATAAAACTTATTTCAGGTATATAAGTAGGAAGACGGAAAAAAGGGGCGGGATAGTGAGACTCAGAAGGACAGAGGGGGGAGAATGTGCAGAAGAGGACCGAAAAAAGAAGCAGACATCTTAAACAAGGTACTTCTGCTCAGTCTTCACAATAGTGGGAGGAGGGGATGTACCACTATGAAGAAGCTAGAATAGAAGGGAGGAGGGGGACACAAGTCCATTTTCAGAGGGACAGAGTCCTGAAAGAACCTGCAGCACTGAAGATGGATAAAGCTATGGGACCAGATAAAGTACACCCCGGGGTACTGAAAGAACTAAGGGAGGTGCTAGTTGCCCCTCTGACAGCCTTGTCCAACAGCTCAATGGAAACTGGAGGTGTTCCGGAGAACAGGAGACAGGCTTATGTGGTCCCGCTACATCAGAGTGGCAGTAGGAAGAAAGCTAGCAATTACAGATCAGTCAGCTTAACGTCAGTGGTGGAGAAACTAATAGAAACCCTACTGAAAGAGAGACTGGTTGAGTACCTAGAATCCAATGGGCTGCAGAGCCATAGGCAGCATGGATTTACAGGGGGAAGGTCATGCCAAATTATTCTGATAGATTTCTCTGACTGGGTGACAAGGGAGATTGATCTGGGGAAGGCAGTGGATGTTGCCAATCTGGACTTCAGTAAGGCCTCTGACACTATACCGCACACTGGAGGATGATTAAGAAGTTGACCAGCCTAGGACTGGGATCCAAAGTGAAAAATTAGGTTAGAAACTGGTGACCAAATAGGAGACACAGGGCAGTGGTTAATGGCACTCACTTTAAGGATTGGAGAGTGACTAGCAGGATACCACAAGGTTTGGCTGTGGGTCCAGTCCTCTTCAATGTCTTCAAAGGGGACACCTCAGAAGAACTAGAGGGGAAGGTATGCCTTTTTGTAGATGACACCAAAATCTATAATAGTGTGGACACTCAGAAAGGGGTGGGAAAATGTGCAGAGATCTTAGGAAACTCACAGAGTGGCCCAAGACATTGCAGTTGGGGTTCAATGTCAAAAAAAGTATATAATAGTTCACCTAGGGCATAGGAACCCTGGTGCTGAGTACAGGATGAAGGATACTGACAGCCACTAGACAGGAAAGGGACAGCAAGGTTTTTGTTATTATTATTATTATGATTATTATTATTATTTCAGAGGACTTCAAGGTAGATGTGCAGTGTGACAAGGCTGTGGGCAGGGCTAGTGGGATGCTAGGTTGCATAGGGAGGGGTATCTCCAGCAGGAGGAGAGAGGTGGCCCTGCCATTACATTGCTCCCTGGTATGCTCCCACCTGGAGTACTGTGTCCAGTTTTGGAGACCGTATCTCAGAAATAGATATGGTGGAGATGGTCCAGAGAACAGCAACTAAAATGGTGCAGGTTTTACACAGGAATCCCTACAAGGAGAGTCTGAGGGATCTCAACATGTACACCCTAGAAGTGATGAAAGAGATTAGTGACATGGAAACATAAAATTACCTCACAGTGGTGAACAGGGTACAGGCAGGGATCTCCTTCAAATGAGGATGAGCATCAGGACCAGGGGCATATGAAAAATACAGAGGTGGGTGAAGTTCAGGAGAGATGTGAGGAAGTACTTCTTCACTGAAAGGGTCGTAGATGCCTGCAACAGACTGTCAGCAGAAGTGGTGGAAGCTAAAAGAGTTGAGGGCTTCAAGCATGCATGAGATAAACTTAGGGGTATATTAGAAAAGAGACAGGGAGGGGGAAGGGTTACCAGATAGGGTCTGTGGAGGTGGAATGGGTAGGGAACACTTGGGCAGACTCGGTGGGCCAAGCGGTCCTTTTCTGCTGACAAGCTCTATCATTCTGTGTTTCAAGATCTGTGGCACACTGCAGGGGTTGCCAGTACAGTGGAACTGGGTGTCTGTCCCTCTCCAGCTGGAAGTACTGCTGCAGCCTGCCTCTCCAGTCTGTTGACCTGGGCAACTAATGCTGGCTCCAAAGTCCACTTCTGAACATGGGTTGCCAGCATGGGAACACATCACGCTATCCAATGGTCCACTGAGTGGCCTGCCTCTAATTGGTGCAATTCTGGCACTAATTTAGGGAAGGCAGCATAGTCAGTTGTAAGAGCACAGAATAACTATGAACCTCACTGCTGTCATCAGTTCACTATGTGACTTTGAGCAAGTCACTTGACCTCCCAGTGATTCTGTCTACCCAGCTTTAAAACTGGGTCAAAGCAGGACCCCCACTGAGCATAAAATCTTTTGACTCAGTTGAATTATTCTAGGTAAATGTCACAGCAAAACAATGATCAGCACTGTAACCACAGATTGAGTTCTACTGTATCTTCTCATGGTGCAGTAAACAGTTTTGCAGAAATTTTCTTCTAGGTCTTTTCAATTAGCACTTGACTCGTCTCATATATTAGTAATATATAAAGGAATTAACCTCTTTAATTTTGCTTTGATTCCACCTCCATGAGGCTGGCTGTTAAGACCAAAGACCAATAAGGACCAATCAAGGTGAAGCAGGGTTTGTCCACAGTGATAAGAGCAAGGATGGACATTGTGCTGTCATGTTGGAGACCTAACTTCGGGAATGAAGTCTGGGTTTCCACCTTGTACTAGTGGAGGTTAGGTCATGAGGTGACAGAATTAAAACACTGGGTGGGATTTCAGCAGACTGGTATCATCACTGAAAATTCTGAAGGGTCAGAGGCACAGAAGAGTTAGTGTTGGACACATATAATTCACACTTAGGGTGTGGATGTGGAGGTCACTGGAATTTGTCCTAAAACTGCAAGCGCATCCATCAGTAGAGGCTTTGTGAGGATAGTTCAACCACCTTGGGCTAGCTGGAAGTCAGGGCTACAAATCCTTTCTGTGAGTCACCCAATGTTAATAATGTTAATGCTAGTAATTTCATGCTGGACCACTAATAATAATCTGGGGACAGAAACCAAGAACAGAGTAGTTCAATGGGTCCAATGACTTGTGCTGAGCTTACTCGATTGCCACTCTAGGGATCCAGGTTTGTGCCACAAGCCTCGCTGCGAAAACAGCGGACTGTCTGTGATCTTTTAGGGTGTACAATTCCTCCTGGTAGGGTTGGCAGCAGTGGCTGCTGTAAGGTTGCTCCTGGTGGCCAATGGTGAGGAGGGTCATGCAGGGCAGAACCCTTCAGGATATGTGTTTTGACATGCAAAAGCAACACGTGTGCATCCATTATAGTGGATTGCCTGGGTGACTCAGAACCATTGTCTATGGCTGACCCACCAATGCAGAGGTATGGCTACCACCCACCACGCTGACAACTGGGGTTCAGGAATGAGCCACAGCTGTCAGAGGGCCAGCCAGGGGGGAGGACTGAGTGTCCCTTTGGACACTCTCCTCCTCCAGAGAGGGGTGTTTCTGCAACTTGCTGCTCTACTGCTACATGGGAGACAACAGGTGGCAGTACAGAGGCATAGTGGAGCAAAGAAAGAGGAGTTGGAACATGTTTCTGTCATCTGGGTGCATCAGGCATTCTGGCACCAGTGACCTCAGTGTGCTCCTGGGGAAAGGTGGAGCTAATGGGAAAAAACGGCATGGGACTGAGCAGATGAAACCCATGCTGGCCAATTACACTCATGTTGGACTCCAGCCACCAGCTCTCAGGGATATACCAGTCTTCACTTTTGCCATGGGTGGTCAGATCGATGCACAAAGAAATGCCAAGGAACAGCTGTCCCACCGGCACAGGGGCAGGGTACCCATCTGCGACGTCAATGACCCAGGTTTGGGAACAGATCTGGGACATTGGAGGACCTGCCAGGGGAGACGGATTGAGCACCTGGAGGGCTGCTCTCCTTCTCCAGGGGGAGGGGGGCTGAATGTCCGGTGCACCACAGATCCCTGGCAGAGGTCAGGGGCTCTTCAGTGACCAACGCCATCATATATGGGGGTGGGTGATACGGATGTCACTGCATGTCCCTGCCCCCGGGAGAGCTTATAGCACCAAAAATACCAGCCCTAGTGGATGACGCCTACCCTGCTGTCCCTCTGGCCATCAGAGTCAGCTGGAGGTCCCGCCCCCCTGGCCCCAACCCGGTGGGTAAGCCGGGTTTCATCTACCAGTATCCATTGAAAGGGGGTACCCAACCGGTAGCCCCACTCAGTGGGGCAAGCCTGAGTATGAGGGGGCAGTCAGCGGAACTGGGCTAAATAAAGATTGGGACCAGGCAAAAAAAAAGAAGAAATTTCAATAGCTGCCGGTGTACCTGGCCTTGCTGGCAAGCCAGGGGGTGCAGCAGTGATGAGTCACAGATGGGCTGTGGGGTCCTGGAAAGATGACTGGCAGAGTCTTGATGGGCAGGACAAGGGCAACTGACAGTTGGTGAAAGGGGCACTGGGTCATAATTCTGACTGTGGAATAGCGCAGTCAAAAACTGCGCTAGGAAAACCAGTGAAGCCAAAGGTAGCACTGAGGAAAAACACAGAGCGTTACCATGGTGAAAAAAAAAAAACAAAAAAAACAAGTAGCTACAGTGTGTGTTTGCAGGGCTCCTCCCCGCACTATAATTACCTCTGGGGAGGCAACTCAGAGATGAGGAGGAACTGGGGAATCACATTGTGATGGGAGAGGTGGGGGCCAAACTGCAGGGTGGGGGGGTGAACAAATTAAAAATAACAGTTGTGAGGGTGAGGGGAAAAAAAGTCACGGGACCGGGAATTGAACCCTGGTCATCTGGATGTTCTGCCAACTTTCACTGCTCATGGCGCTAACCTCTAGGCCACAGTAGCTGCTTGGCAAGGCAGCATGCAGGAGACATGTTATCGTCTTCATCTCGAGTGACAACAGCTACAGGGATAGTGGTAGTATATTTGCACTATGCTATCCCTGTAGCTATTTACTCCTATGTTATTTTTGCTGCACAGATTATACTACACTATAATCCACACTCCATATTCATCGGATACCTGTGAAAAGATGTCTTGACTGTGGACAGGGGATAAACTAAGTTAGAAAAAAAAATTAACTGTCCTCCATAACCACCTTAAATGACATTAAGGTTTCCTCTTTCTTGGAGGTATGCCTCCTGCCAGGCAGAATGCCTAAAACAGAGATGGCTAATAGCAAGGTGGTCAGTGGCCAATCACAGGAGTATGGCTGGAGGAAACCATAAGGGTTGGGTGTGAGAAGTACAGTAAAATGAGCAGGACAAATAATTTCAAACAAAAAGAATGAAAAATAAATAAGGAAAGGCCCATCAATAAAATCAAAATAACAATAAACCGTAATCGTCTCCTCTTCTTCAGTTTTTTCCTTAAAGATCACATGCCTAGCATAAAGTCATCTGATGACCGTACAGTCCTGTTCACTGTTCCTACTGTAGCATTCCACAGAGTGAAATAGGTTCACTGACGTTCTGCCAGCTGCTGCTTATGCTGTTTATGATCCGTGATTCCCGCTGCGCTGAAGTGGAGATGTGAAATGTGATGACATCATGAGGCTTTCAAGCAGGAGAAAGATTCTAAAGTGCCATATTTCTGTATAGGCAAATGTCTTTACTGCTGACAGTGTACTGTTCAAAGCCACAAACAAAAATGTCTTCTGAGGATAAGAACAGAAATGCACAAAAAAATGTTTACAAAAACATTAGTCTTGCTTCAGTGAATCTTGTATCCAAAACCAGGAACCAATACCAAACCCAGAGTGGATGGATAGTTTGGAATCATACTTGCTCCTGATTGGGTGACTCGGTATACTAATACTTAGTGCTATAGTGCTGGCCCTGCATCACAGAGACTATTGGCTGGATTTTTAAAGACCTGTGGTATTTTTTTAGCACACTTGAGCCACAGCCGTTAGAACATAAAAAATGTGGTCTAACATTCTGTCCCTTGCTGGTCAGGTTGCCTTCTCTTTCCGCTTTCCCAAACTCTGCAGTTCTCTCCCCCTAACCATTTGCTCCACATCTTCCAAATGCTCTCTCTCTTCTCTACTCCATGCTCATACTGCCCCCTCTTGTGAATGCCCTTAGTCATAATTTTTCACCTATCCACTTTTCCTACCTCCCCATTTTTCCTTCAATACCCTGCCCCTCTCCACTTCTACCCCTTTCATCTATCCTTCCCTATCCTCCCTACACTCCTCCCTCACCACCTCTCCCATCCTTTCCGCAATGCACACCTACCTTTCTCCTTCACTTTCCTTCCTTTCCCTCTTCCCTTCCCTCCCCTCCACCCCCTGTCCCTTCTTCACTAGTTCTATATCTCCCTTCCTCCTCCCTTTCAGCAGTCTTCCCACTACACCCTATCTCATTCTTCCCACACCAGTTTACGGCTCCTTTTCCCTGTTCCCACAGGACATACCCCCTTCCTGGACTTGTGTTACTTGTTATTTGATATGTATTTTTCTTTGTGGGTGCCTAGTTCACTCACACTCCTTATATATAGCTTGCAGTGTCTATTTATATATCTATAGGACGTTTTGCTTTATTGTATAATCTTTTGTTCTATTCTGTACCTATATCCCTATTTTCCCCTCCTCACAGGACACATCTAGAAATGAGCCATTTTTAGCTCAGTACGTCTTTTCTGGTGAAACTTTTGAAAATAAACAAATAAATAAAATAAATAAGTGCCCCAAGTTGTGCACAAAAAATGATGCACGGATCAGAAAAATGACGCGCATGTCATTTTTGTACCATAAAGGGATAAGACTGTGGCAAATGCATCACTTTGCATGAAACTACAGCGTGTACGTTTGTGTACAGCTACAGTGCAACAGGAGAGGCTGAAATTCAGTCTCGAGTCTCGTGGCGCAAGTTTTGAAAATCCAGCCCCCTGTATCCTTGTTGATTAGGACTAGAGTTAAGCCCCCTCCCGTGCAAGAAGGATAAATTCAGTTATGATTGGATGGGGTCTGCATGTATTTACCCAGTGCCTAGTGACTCAGGCAATGAATTCACTTGATTGAAATCACAGCAGGGAGGGGGACTTCCTACAGCTTTAAATGTTCTCCCATCCGTAGTTATCCATGTTCTGATCCCAGGGATTACTGTGCACAAAGGAGTTCCAGAGAGAGACACACAGGGAAAACAATGGGACAAAAAATGTGACATGTATTACAGTAATTCAAGAAAACGTAATCACCACAGACTCGTGGGTCCTTCACTTAGTCGCTCAAGGCCACACCATAGAGTTTACAGAAGGACCTCCAGCAAGTCCTCCGGGTCTCTCTCAGAGAACAGACAGAACACCAGGAGGAAGGAGCTACTGGTATAACTAAAACTTCTCTACTGGGACTAAGAACTAGAAATCTTGTACTGGGACCTTCACTTTAGGGTAAAAAAAAGTGTTTGTCAGAGGTAGTTGAAGTAAATTGTTATATGTTATCTGTGTACTTATCTAGGTGCTTGTCACAGGTGTCAGAAGGGAATTGTTATCTGTGAAATTAACTAACTGTAGAAAGATTTGCAAAGTAGGGGGAGTGGCTTAGCTAGAAGGAGCCAGGTTAAAACCAGATTTAAGCACTGCCTTAGATAGCTTCTGCCACAGAACAGACAGAACACCAGGAGGAAGGAGCTACTGGTATAACTAAAACTTCTCTACTGGGACTATATTGCCTTCCTTCCTCTCCAGCCTAAACCAGTTCTACTTTTATAGGCACAGGATTTAACTGACAACAGGAACTTCCTGTTTGGGAGCAGGAAGTAAGTGATCACAGAGCCACCAAAGACTCACCATCCTAGAAGGGTAGGAGTAGCTCTCCATCCCCCAGCTGCTGGAGGTCTGACTCTGAGCAAGTAAGGAGACTACTGAGAAATATAGGAACTTCTTATCTTGGAACAGGAAGATCAGGAGATAAAAGGGCACAGAGGCAGTAAGTAAGTAGGGGAAGGAAAAAAAATAAATAAACAGACGAAAGAGTAAGTATTCCAAACAACAGTTAGGGGGCCAGAAAAAAGACATGATGGGAGTGCTGCAGTGCAGTGGCTGTGGAGTAGCAGTCTTCCAGGAGACGTTCTGGAGGATGCAGTGTTGTCCCATCTGCAGGCACCTCTCTGGGCTGAGGGAGGAGGTTGCTCATCTCCAGGCTGAGTTGGCCAGGATTTGTGGGACCTCCTCTCCCACCCAGGGACCACCAGGGTCACTGCTGTTGCCTCAGAGGTTGCCAAGAAAGAGGAGTGGTTGGACCACAGTGGGCTCAGGGAGGGTGAGGGTGGTGGAACAGAGGCGCATCCCTCCAGTTGTACCTCTCCACAATTTCTATGCCGTTCCAGAAAAGTGTGGTTCCTCTATGGAGGCACCCACAGTGGAGACAAAGGAGGATGCTGGGAACCTCTACAAAGGAGACCCACAGGAGGGTGGCATGGGACCCCACAGGGGAAAGAAACAACTCCTGGTGGGGGGCTCCATTGTTAGGAAGATAGAACTGGGGGAGGAAGGAGAGAGGGAGATAAGGTACCTGCCTGGCACCATGCCTTGGAGGGACAGGGAGCGAATCCTCAGGATCACAGGACCAGCTGCACAGGGGAGGGAGCTGGATGTCATTGTCCACCTAGGGACAAATGACCTGGCTAAGAAAGGGATCAGAGCAGTGCAAGAAGCGTGTTTGGAGATGGGGAGGGGCCTTAGACAAATAGCACACATGGTAACCTTCTCAGAGGTGCTGCCTGTCTATGGCATGGATGAGGCTAGGGTGCTCCACACCATGGGATTCAATCAGTGGTTGAAAAACTAGTGCAGAGCTCAGGGATTTGGCTTCATTGGGGACTGGGGGTCCACCTAGACGGATGCAGGCCTATACTGGCATGATGGTCTGCATCTGACCAGGAGGGGAACCAGGATCCTAGATGATAGGTTTAAATACTTCATTGGCAAGCATTTAAACCAGCCAAGGGGGAGGCACTAGAAAGGAGCAGGGAAATCCTAGGCACCCCCCTCCCCCCCAAAAAAAAATCAGGGTACTAAGCGAAGTAGTCACCAACATAGAGATGTCAATAGGGAGAAGCGCAGGGGTAAATGGAGAAAGTGACAAACGCAGTAAGGACAGGGATGGGGCCAAAAGGCGTAAGGCCATCAAGAAATAGAGGGTGAGTACCAATGCCCATAGTCTGGGCAACAAGCTCCCTGAACTAGTGGCCTTGATGGAAGAGGAATGCCTGGATATCGTAGCAGTCACAGAAACAACACAGAGAACCATAACTGGGATGTTAACATACCAGGGTACACAACCTACAGGAGAGACGGGGAGGGCAGAAGGGAGGGGGGAGTAGCTCTCTATGTAAGGGAAGGGATGAAAGTAACTGAACAAAAGAGTAAACAGAGAGGAGAGGAGGCACTGTGGGTCACATTAGAGACTGGAAATGGCACCACAATCCGCACAGGGGTTGTATACAGACCCCCATGTCAGGGAGAGGGAATGGACAAGGATATGATAGAAGGCATACTTAGGATGGCAGAGAAAGGGGAGATACTGTTGATGGGGGACCTTAATATGCCAGATGTTAACTGGAGCACCTTTACTGCAGCCACATCCAAAAGCAGGGCCATTCTTGATGCCCTTCAGGTGGCATGCCTCAGGCAGCTAGTTTTGGAACCTACTCGCGAGGGAGCAATCTTAGACCTCGTACTCTCAAATGGGGACAGTGAGAGGATCTCAGATCTAGAAGTGGGTAGCCATTTGGGAACAAGTGACCACCAAACAGTGTGGTTCACGATAAACTCAGCTACAGAGTCAAGCCAACCAAAAGTGAGGGTTCTGGACTTCAGGAGGGCTGACTTTGGCAAGATGGGAGAGTGCCTTAGAAAAGTACTAGCAAACAGGCTAGAAGGAGGGGTGGAGCAACAGTGGAGAAATATCAGAACTGCCATCACAGAGGCAACAAGCCTTTGTGTGAATCAAATAAACAAATCAAAATGAAAGAAAAAGCCACTACGGTTCTCAAAAGAAGTGGCGGTGAAGGCTGGGGCGAAAAAGATTGCATGTAGAAAGTATAAGGAAACGCAGAAGGAGCAGGACAGAGAAGTGTACCAGTTAAGGCAGAAGGAAGCAGGGAGGGTAGTCAGAATAGCAAAGGCACAAACTGAGGAAAAGATAGCCAACTTGGTTAAGAAGGGGGATAAAACCTTTTATAGGTATATCAGGGAGTGTAGAAAGACAAAGGGAGGGATAGTGAGGCTGAATAGAATGGATGGTGGGTGGGCAGAGAGTGACAGTGAAAAAGCAGGGATACTGAATGAATACTTCAGTTCAGTATTCACAAAAGAGGAAGTGAGGAGGTGCCTAATCCAATTAACAGAAGCACTCTGGAGAGGGGGCGATCCCAGTCCATTCACAGAAGAAAGGGTTCTGAAAGAACTCCTAAAACTGAAGGTGGACAAAGCAATGGGGCCAGATGGAATTCACCCCAGAATTCCAAAAGAATTAAGCAGAGAACTAGTGACACCACTGACTACCCTATTTAACAAATCATGGGAGGATGGTGTGGTACCTGAGGACTGGAAGAAGGCTGATGTGATTCCCCTTCACAAAAGTGGGAGCAAGACAGAGGCAGGAAACTACAGAGCTGTCTGTTTGACCTCAGTGGTAGAGAAAGTGATGGAATCACTTCTGAAGGAAAGAATTGTTGAGTACCTAGAGGCCAGTGGGGCACAGGACCCAAGGCAACATGGGTTCACAGTGGGAAGGTCATGTCAGATGAATCTAATTGATTTATTTGACTAGGTGACCAAAGTAGTAGACCAGGGAGAGGCTGTGGACATGGCCTACCTAGACTTTAGCAAGGCATTTGACACAGTCCCACACAAAAGATTAGTAGTCAAATTAACCAGCATTGGAGTGGGTCCCAAGGTGGTAGCCTGGGTAAAACATTGGCTGAACAACAAGACACAGAAGGTAATTGTAAATGGAGTCCATTCTGAAGAAAGAGGGGTTACTAGTGGGGTACCGCAGGGTTCAGTACTGGGTCCAGTCCTTTTTAATGTCTTTATAAGTGACATTGCAGAGGGACTGGAAGGAAAAGTATGCCTCTTTGCAGATGACACAAAGATCTGCAACAGAGATGATACACAAGGAGGCGTGGAAAGGATGAGAAGGGACTTGGAAAGGTTGGAGGATTGGTCAGAATTATGGCAGCTTGGATTCAATGCAAAGAAGTGCAAAGTAATGCACCTGGGAAACAAAACCCAGGGGAAGATTACACATGGGGGTAGTAACAGCAACAAAAATGGAAAGGGACCTGGGGGTAATCATATCAGATGACCTTAAGGTTGGCAAGCAATGTGAGAAGGCAGTAGGGAGGGCTGGGGGGATACTGGGATGTATAGGGAGAGGCATCACCAGCAGAAAACAGGAAGTTGTTATCCTCCTGTACAGACAGTTGGTGAGACAGTAGAATCAACAAAGTCCAAGAGGGTAGCATCTTTCAGAAAAAGAGATGTGCAAGAACAAGGGGACACAATTTGAAGATAGAAGGGGGACGGCTCGGGGCAATGTGAGGAAGTATTTTTTCACAAAGAGGGTGGTGGATGCATGGTACAGCCTTCCTGAGGAGGTTGTGGGGTCTAAAACTGTGGGAGAATTCAAGAATGCATGGGACAGACATAAGGCAATTTTTGTTGGGGGGGAGGAAGAAATAGGCTGTTGGTTAAATAGGATCTGCAGCTTATCCTCTAGGTAGGGAATTGGGCAGACTAGGTGGGCCAAATGGTCCTTATCTGCTGTCAAAGTCTGTGTTCTATGTTTCTGTGACTGGTTTCATAACCAAGTATTTAGCCATTTGAGAAAAGACTTATGCCCTTTTTGACTGCATGAAAACACAGCAACCCTGTCCTTTAAGTACAGTTATTACAGGTTATTTACGACATGCAATAGAGATGAAAAGAGTGAGAAATTAATCTGATTAGACCTATTTTGGCTAGCAAAATGAAATTAAGTATGAAATAATAAAGGCAAAGAGGGAGAAACTTAATTACAAAACACAACTGTTCTGATGACGAGAAAATGAATGGATCTTATTTACGTGCTATTATCTTTAAGCTTTTCTCACTAAGTGGCATAACCCTTATTACCATAAACCCAATTACAAGACATGCTTGCCTTAGTAACCATATAGAGAGATGAATCTTCAGTAAATATCACAGGCCTGAAATGACTGCAAGTCTCAGAAGCAGAGCATCACAATGCTCCTGATCTTAATTATTTGTAGTGTACACTGCGGCTGTACACAGCCTCTTCACTTAAATTTGACAACAGGGATTTAGGGCTGTTTCTCTGACATGCACCAGCTGTACCATTATTAACTTCAGCGCACAGTTTTTCAACGAACACATCTTATGAATGTAGAGATAGCTGCAAAGGGAGGGAGAGGTTGCATTTCTTATTCTGGGACTAATGTGCTCCATTTGTCCCCTCATTTTACCAGTCTTCTTCCCCTTGATTTGATTTGTCACAGCCCGTCTTTTCTTCTGGCCAGGAGGACGAGTCAACTGAGCCACCACTGGGTTCCTAGAGTGCCAGGTAACTGGTGCCCCCCACCCCAGTCGAGAACTGAGAGACTCATCTCTATATAGTGCACGTCTAAGTAACAGGGCAAGAAGAAAGGATCTATATGCAAAGTCAGATTTCTTTGGTGAGCCTACAAGGGGTTGCATGCAGTATAAAGTAGGGGGGAGCCAAGAGGGACTCACCTCCACCCCCTTCCTTTTAAGGTGTCCAAAAAAGTTCATATACTACCACTTCCATTCACTTGGGAGGGAAGGAGCTCACTTTAAAGACAGGCTTACCCTAGCTTCTAAAACCTATGAAATATAATTCCAACACAGATTATATGTATTAAAGCAAAAGTACAATATTTTGTTCTCCAAAAGCTAGATTATAGCTACTGTACAGTTTAGAAACATATTAGGATATCTGTTAAATCAGCTTTTTTTAGGTACTTCATATGCTGAGTTCTATATAGTTTGTTCCTCACTCCTTTCTGATACATGATACTTACAATACATGTGAGTGGCATGCAGCCATGCTGTGTAGGTAAAATGGTGCCACACAGCACCAGACATGTTTATATTCTGGCAACTATTTATAATCAAATATTATTGTAAGTAGGTTAGGGAAAAGTTTGTTTTCAGGCTTAAAAGCCTAATTTGGGTGTTTGCCTTTGGCGGATCAGTTGTTTGGAAAATTATTTGTCTTTGTTTAACTTATTTATCTTTTTTGGTAGGGATGTGTGGGAAACAATTTGTTTTCCTTTAAAGCAGCAGTACTAGTTAACCAGGAAGTTTTTTTCAGTAATCCTTTTTTATGTCTGTATCGGTGCAGTTTGACTTCCAATTTACAAGTCTGCCTCTACTTTTAAGATCCGATGCATATTTTGTTTTAGTTTTACTAAAGTGTACCTGTGTTGTAGAGCCACAGTAAATATAGCTGCTTCTGTGTTTACTGCTGCCTGCCACTCCACGTTGCTTTATGTCAAAATCAGACTTCCTGTTCAGCGAGAGCTATGCACATTCATGAGACCATTAAAGAGCAGGTAGTTAAAACCTATGGTTTCCTGTTTGTTTGTTCTTTTTACTCAGTGTTTTACTTAAAATGTGTCTGAAACCTGTGTTTAGTGTGGTTCTTTTACTTTTCTGACCTCTCAATGAGCTACCTAATGACACCGCTAGATGCGGAAGCTGAGAAGTTAAAAAAATTAAAACTGCTCTGCTGCCCGTTGAAGCCCAAGTCTCACTGACAATAAGCAGACTTGGACTTCACACGCTAGATGACAATGCAACATAGGTGCCGACTAAGGGGGTGAGGGCTGAAGCCCCTACAGAAAGGTAAAGTGGGGCTGGCTGGAATAGTGTGTTTTTTGTTTTGTCAGGCAGCCAGACAGAATTGTGCTTTTTTTCTTCCCCTCTGGAGGCTGAAGCATGGGGTGGGGGGGGTCAGGATCGGTCAGGTCACATCACTCAGGTACATTATCTGTCCCTCCAAGTCATGCATGCTGACTGCACTGATTGTTATGCATACTGCACCAGTTTGTAATTTCATGATGTGGTCAGAGGATCAGCCATTACATCTCGGCGACTCCCTCTTATGAGCTTGAGTAGAAGTGCCATTGTGAGATCATCAGAACAGCTGATTTCTAACACAGTTCTGTCACACCATATGAGCCTTCCTTTCAGATTATAGCACAACCTTGCAGGCTGCAATCATGTAACTATTAATTCATGACTCTCAAAATAATTTATTTAGACTCATCTTACTAGCTATATTGGATGTGGACATGATGGTATCAGTTAATTTTGGTTCCCGCTATGGTTTTATCAACACCACACACACATTGATTCTGGATGCCTGCAAAGTTAGGAAGCCTCATATGCCATGACAGAATTGTGTCAGAAATCCACAGTTCAGATTACATCACTTTTCAAGCTAGTAAGAAGTGGCCAAGATGCAAAAGCTGATCCTCTGACCACATCAAGAACTTACAAATGGGTGCAGTAAGCATAACAATCAGCACAGCTATTTTGTCATCTAATGTGGGAAGCCCAAGTCTGCTTACTGTCAATCAGGCTTGGGCTTCAACAGGCAGCGGAGCATTTTTTTTACTTCTCAGCTTCCACATGTAGCGGTGTCATTAGTTAGCTCACTGAGAAGTCAGAAAAGTAAAAGAACCACACCAGACACAGCTTTCAGACACATTTTAAATAAAACACTGTTTTGTAAAAAAAAAAAAAGAAAACCATGAGTTTTAACTAACTACCTGCTCTTTAAGTGTTCTCAGCACAGGCTGTCACTTAAGATTGTGAGTGAAACAAAGGGTATTATTAGTATTTGGCAGCAGCACTTGTTTTAATTTAAGTTTAATCATATGCTGCATTGATGTGTGAGCGTCTGTGAGAAACCAAACATGACAAGAACTGTCATCATGAGCGAGCACGAGTGCCAGGAAGCAGCAGGATGTAAAAACAAAAGCAAGAGGCTAGTGCATGTGCAGTCACTCTTTACAGTGTAACCCCGCTACAAATGGGGGTTCCCGAAAAGTCTTCCTTGAGCTTGTCTAAATGCTCACTGCCAGGCTGGTGTGCTGCATTTAAGCAGTTTAAATGTGATTGCTAGAGAGTGCCTGTATAACCTCTGTGTACTGTCTCTTTAAGAGCTGCCTGGATTGCAGTTATAAATAATCTGAGAGGGAGCTCTGTTGAAAGATGTAACTATTTGTTGAAAATCATTTAGAGTGATAATGATAATGTAGTTTGTCTAACCTGCCTTCTTTGCAGCAAGGATTGTTTATTTTCCTCCACTATCTTGGTCCTGGACTGCGAATTGGACCAATCCGTTCTGGCGGGACCTAAAATGGAGCAGGACTACAGGAGCTGTCTGAAGTCAAAATCTGTAGGAATTGTACTTTGGGGCTTTTGGCGCCTTTTTGCACCCGAAGGAGGAGCCTTTGCTGTGACTGACAGACAGATCAGCCAACCAAACCTTTTGGATTCTGGGGAAAGTCCCTGGCTTGCTGGCAGTTGAATCAGATCTAAGCTGGGAGGTGAAGAAGCAAGAGCTCAATAAAAGACAAAGAACCTCTGTGCGCAAACACTGAGGCAAGGGTTACCCCAAAGGGCATTTGGCTGGGAAGCCAAGTTTCAAGAAAATGCAAAATCACACATGCCCCCACAATGCAAGAGCTCAATACAGTCTCTGTGGAAAGGCCTGAGTTTTGGCCTGCATGCCTGCTGTCCCTAAAAGGGAGTAGAGAACCAGTTTGGACTGAATCCAAGTTTGCGAGAACGAAGTAAGCCACTGAGTTGTGACCAGGATCAACCTGAAGAAGACTGAAGATTTTGCTGAATGCAATCAGCCTGTCAGGATTTCCAGCTGCTTTTGAATCCCCGGTTTGTGCAGAGACTTTGCGATCATGACCGGAGAGTGGTTTGCCTGGTACAGTGGAATTTTCTTACATGTAAATGTGCCGTGAGTTGTTAGTCGGTTGTGATTTGGTTCGCCACTTTGTGAACTGTGTTCTGCTTGCTGGAAGCTGTATCTAGCCCAAAACGGACTGTATCCGAATTTGTCTCCATTTGGCCTGGGCCTTGAAACACTGGCCCACCCAGACTACCTGCTGCACAGAGAAAGCCATCAACGAGAGACCTGCCTGGGGATCAGCCCCCTGCTCCATGCTTCAACAGTGACGACGCCTCAGGGGAATCGTGTGGGCCCTGCTTCTCCTGGCACTCCAGATCACCCACCTGCAGTCTCAATTTTCATCCGGCCTGTGTCCAGTCTTGGGTATCGTGAGTAATCATCAGGGCAGCTTCCTGCAACAACAGCCTAATCTAAAAGTGTGTCATCTGATTGTCCTGTTGTTTTCTTTTCACGAACTGAGCCCTTCAGCTCCGGATTACAAGTAGTGTGTGTTGTGCATGTTGTTTTCTTCTATCACAGGGCCCCAACCAGCTGCAACGTTCCTGGCTAGCCCACCATTCTCCATCTGGGTACCCAGAGTGTGTGACAGTTTATGGACCCTGAAGTGCATGCATAACTGTCTGATTTATAGAGCCTTTAAGCAACTGAACCTGATTATGCCCCTCCCTTGTTCAAGACCCTTAAATAAATCAGATCTAACTCTTCTTTGCATTTACCCTGACTGTGGTTCCAGTTTGTGCAAGAGTACTGTACTGCTGTTATTTGCTGTGTATAACCTTGTTTTACAGGGGGTCCCCAGGGCGAGGCCAGAGGAAAGCCCTGGTGATAAGTGCAAACAGTGTGGGTACTTGTGTAGTGTATCACGGGTATTGTGAAAGTGATTATTGTGTATTTTTCTGGCCACTAGTAAGGAAAGAGGGGGGGGTTACAGTGTCCCAGAGGGCTGTGCCCAGGTTAGCTTAACCACTACCAACCCTGACCTCCAGGTGGAGGCACCTGTTTCAGAACTCAGGCCCCTTAACCTGCTACTAGCCTAGCAGGCAGGGGTAGTAGTCCTTAGGATAGCGCCACCTAGGGGTTACATTTTGGAGGCTCATCGCTGGGATTTTGTGCCTTCTACTGGCCAAAAATTACGAACTATTATTAAAGATTAATGGCTACCCAAGTAGAAATATCTGTACACCAGTCGGTGGAGTGGTGTACTGGGCAGGAGATCGACCACCAAAGTGCTCTACTTATACTGGATATTCCCCGGGTACCAGTAAAGACACTGTAGAGGGAGCACTCACCAAAGTTGAATGTTTAAAAAACCCTGTGGTGGTGGGTCAACAGGCTGATTTGATCGGCCAAACTTTCATAGCCTTGGTAGAGTGTAGTGACCTCGTGGACAGCTCTAAATTGCTACAGACTGTTGCCCCAGAAGGGGTTCCAGCTGCCTGGAGAGTGATAACAAAAGACAGTAAAGACCCCGGGGAGGATGAGCTCTCACCATTATCTGAGACTTTTGAGGAGAAATTTGCTAAGTTGTTGCTGGAGGAAGGTTAAATCATAGAGGACTTTAAGAAACTATTCCTGCCATCTGTGGTGTTCCTTCCCCAACACCCCCTCCCACTCCAGCACCTGTTACTGCCCTGCCTTCTGTGCCCGTGCCAGTGCTGGCCCCTATATCTGAACCTACCATTAGTCACGACTCCTACCAAAGGTTGAGAATCTTCTCAGCCACCCTCCCCAACCCCCAGGAGGAGGATGACTGGGAGACCTGGATAGACTATGTTGCCCCTCTAGTACTTGAATGGCAATGCTCAGAAGCAGAGAAACAAAAGAGTTTGACTGACAGCCTCCAAGGGCCTGCCCTGGCTACCATCCGTGCCAAGTGGGCCAATAACCCCGAAGCAACTGCATAGGACTATCTTGATGCATTGGAAAATGCATATGGGAGCCCAGATTCAGATGAAGATCTGTGGTAGAGAGTAAGGAACGCTCAGCAGTACCCAGGGGAGCCACTGTCTGTGTATGCACCTCGACATGAAAAGCTGCTACAAGAGTTCCTCAGAAAGGGTAGTTTGCTGTCAAATAATTAGATCGAACTAGGCTTGACCATATCCTTAAGTCTGTTCTGTTTTCAGAATTGTTACTGCTTCAGTTGCGCCTTGCCACCCGACTGGAATCGCCCCCTCCTATGATGAGCTAATGAAAGAAATTCGAGGGGATGAACAAAGGCGACCCCATGGGGGAATTGCACCCATATCTGCTACTGCTGCGCAAGTGACCAAGAGTGATCAGCCAAGTGAGGCTGAGGGGCAAAAGTCGGCACTTAATGAGCATTCTGAGAATGCAAAGGACTTCCCACCCTGGGCCCAGCACTGAAAAGACGAGCTACTAAAGGAAGTCCGAGAGTTGAAGACAGGTGCCTCTGCAAAGGTTTCCCCCATGGAACAAGATTCTGGTCCCTTTCAGGATGTGACTGCCATGGGGGTTGGGGTGCACCCTCAAGCATCCGCTACCGAGGGTGACTCCAAGGCTCAGATCACCGGATTGACTGCCACTCTAAAGGAACTGTTAAGACAAGTTGCACCACTCTCACCGCTGCAAGCAGATACTAAATCCCAATCTCTTACTACTGCTTCAGTTCCTCATACGATGTTCTCTCCCAGGATGACACAGGAGTCTATCGTTTGTCACAACTGTGGAAAGGATGGCCATATGAAAAGAGAATGCCGGTCTCAGAAGGACTTAGAAAAAATAGTAAACAGACTCCAAGGGGAGCTCTGAAAAGCAAATCAATGGCCAAGGGGTGCCGAAATAACCACAGTGAGGGTTTGAGAAACCCTAACTCAAATTTCTTTGTGGCTAAATTGTCTGTCCAGGCTTCTGCCACTGCCTCTCCAGACTGGTCCAAAATAGTGGGCCCTTCAATGGAGACTACGGTGACTGTGAATGGTATTCATACTCGGACTGTGCTTGACATTGGGTCGCAAGTGACCATTGTATTCCAGGACTGGTATGACAAACACTTACCTGATGTGCCTTTGCAATCCCTGGAAGGCCTACATGTGTGGGGCCTGAGCGACAAGTCTTATCCCTATCTAGGGTATGCCCTCCTCTGGTTGTCTTCTCCTGCAACTGTAATGGGTGTAAAGGAGCGAATAGAGACATTGGCCCTAGTGTGTCCCCCCAACGGACTGTATGATGGGGTCCCCCTGTTAATTGGGACAAATGCCCATATGTTTGGGAGACTGGCGCAACTCCATCATGAGAAACAAGGGTGACGGACTGGTAGGACCCTGAGAATCCCGGCTCTGATCAAGAAGGCCTATGATTTACAACAGAAACCCGAGGAAGTAACCAGGATGAACTGGTGAGGATCGTGTGGAAGAAGGATCCTGATTCAATGGTACTGGCCCCTAACGCCCTGTGTACCATTCAAGGGGAGGTCCACCTCTGGAAAGATCTCAAGAACAAAATACTGATGTTGGATGCACCAAGCGATGGAAAACTGCCAGAAGGATTATTGGTCAAGACCAGCATCTTGCCTGCTCATGCCCAAGCCTATGCACGACGAGTGATGGTCCAGATTCACAATGTGTCAGATCAGGAGATCTGGGTGAACAGAGGGTGCACTACAGTACACAGCGCAGACACTGTAGTATTGCCCAGGAACAAGCAACCTGGGGAGAAGGAGAGAGTGACCCCAGAGTTGTTTGACTTTGGTGACTCCCCGTTGCCAGCTGAATGGAAGGGTAGAATTAGCAAGAGACTTGCCCAGAGAGACTAAGTGTTTTCGCTGAAGGAATGGAATGTGGGATATGTCTAGGGTGCAGAGCATCAAATACGCCTGCACGATGAACGGCCATTTTGAGAGAGGTCCCAATGCCTAGCCCCAGCAGACACAGATGATGTGAGAAGACACCTGCAGGAAATGCTCGCTGCTGGCATGATACAAGAATTCAGGAGCCCATACGCCTCTCCCATTGTGGTTGTGCATAAGAAGAATGGGTCTGTGAGGATGTGTGTTGATTATTTAACCCTGAACCAGCGGACCATCCCAGACCACTACACTACGGCTCGTATACAAGATGCCCTGGACTGCTTGAAAGGGAGCAAATGGTTCTCAGTGTTGGATCTTCACAGCGGATACTACCAGATCCCAATGGCCCTGGAAGACCATGAGAAAACAGCCTTCTTCTGTCCATTGGGGTTCTACGAGTTTCTGAGGATGCCACAGGAGATATCGGGGGCCTCCGCCACCTTTCAGCGACTGATGGAACGTGCAGTGGGAGATATGAATTTGCTGGAATGCCTGGTGTACTTGGATGGTGTCATTGTGTTTGGGAGCACCTTAGAGGAGCATGGGAACCGACTGTTTAAAGTCCTAGACTGACTGGAAGACTTCGGCCTCAAGCTTTCCATTGACAAGTGCCAGTTTTTCCAAACCTCCGTGAAGTATGTGGGGCACATGGTATCTACAAAAGGGATAGAGACTGATTCCAGTAAGGTGAAGCACTGACTACTTGGCCCCAGCCCCATAATCTTAAAGAACTATGTTTCCTGGGGTTCTGTGGCTACTACTGCAGGTTCATAAAAGACTATTCCAAGGTGATTTGCCCACTCTTAAACCTTACCCAGGGTTACCCTCCTACCAGTCATAAATACAAAAAAAGGGGCCATTAAAGAACCAGAAAAAGTACACTTCCACCCAGGTGAACTCTTCAGGCCCAGCTGGATGCCTGACTGTGAAGCAGCCTTCCATGAAATCATATACCAGCTCACCCACGCCCGCATCCTTGCCTATGCTGACCTCACCAAACCCTATGTGCTGCATATGGACGCTAGTCTGCAGGGTCTAGGAGTGGTGCTGTATCAAGACCATGAGGATGGCCTAAGACCAGTAGCCTTCACCAGTAGAAGCTTGACCCCATCCAAACGAAACTACCCTGTGCATAAGTTGGAGTTCCTTGTGCTAAAATGGGCCATCGTTGATCAGTTTCATGAATACCTCTATGGGGCAAAGATATTGGTGAAGACTGACAATAACCCGTTGACCTATGTGCAGACTTCAGCTAAGTTAGACACCACTGGGCACCGGTGACTTTCTGCATTATCAACCTATGATTATGCTGTCGAATACAGACCGGACCTGAACCATATTGATGATGACACCCTATCACAAAGGCACACTTCCAAGAGTGATTGGGTCAGGCTGTCTGAACCTGACATTCGAGCATTGTGCCAAAAGTTTGATAGACATGAACAGATGTCTGTGGACACAGTGGACTGTTTAGTAGACTGCTTGGGCCCTTCTGACACCTGCAAACCAGCTGCTTATTGACACTTCTCTGCTCTAGATATTAGTGCACTACCTCAATTTGACAATGACAGCATTCAGTGGGCTCAATCCCAAGATCCTATGATTCAGCCAGCACTTGATGCCCTGCGTCCGGGGGAAAGATGTGTCTAAGTTACGTCCCACTGACTTGCGAACTGCTTTATTGTTTATAGAAGGCCCAAGATTGAAGTTGCTCAATCAGTTGTTGTATAGAGAGACAGTAGATCATAGTGGCAAAGTAGACAAGCAGCAATTGGTCCTGCCCACAGCCTTTAAAGATTTGGTACTGAGGTCCCTCCACAATCACATGGGGCACCTCGGTATTGACAAAACCCTTGATCTGGTATGATCTTGTTTCTACTGGCCCAAAATGGGGGCCGATGTTGAGCACCATGTAAAGACTTATAGTCATTGCCTGCAAAGAAAAGCCCTGCCTCAGAGGACTGCCCTCCTTGTTAATATTACTACCAGCACCCCCGTGGAACTAGTCTGCCTAGACTTCTTGTGTTTAGAACCTGATCAGTGGAACACTGGCAATGTGTTAGTGGTTACGGATCATTTAACACGGTATGCACAAGCTTTCCCCACCAAAGATCAAAAGGCATCTACCGTGGCCAAGATGCTAGTGGAAAATTTCTTCGTCCACTATGGTGCCCCCCAGCGGATTCTTTCTGATCAAGGCAGAGACTTTGACAGTTGGCTAATCAAAGAAATGCTTTCTCTATGGGGGGTGCAAAAGTCAAGAACCACCCCCTATCACCCGCAGGGAGACCCTCAAACCAGAACATTTTAACCGCACCCTTCTAGACATGATGGGCACCCTCCACCCAAAAGACAAGCATAAATGAAGCCAGCAGATTAGCACCTTGGTACACATACAATTGCACGAAAATGATACTACTGGGTCCCCCCACCCACTGCCTCATGTTCGGAGAGAGGCCTGGCTGCCAGTTGATGTCTGTTTTGGGGTCTCTCCAGATGGAGTCCGAGCCAGAAACTACTTGCAATATGTACAAAAACTGAAAGCTCAATTGAACCATGCCTATCAACTGGCCAAGACAATGGCCGCCAAGAGAAATCTAGCCAACAAAGAGAGGCATGATAAAAAAGCAAAGGCTCAAGCGCTTCGACCTGGAGATCGTGTGTTGCTGTGCAATTTGGGACTGCATGGTAAACATAAAACTGCTGACTGGTGACACCATCTTCCCCATGTAGTAGTTGGAAAGTTGGATGATTTACCTGTGTACAAGGTGCGCCCAGAGAACAACTCCAAAGCTGTCAAGACCATGCACCGTAACCACTTACTACCTATCGGCCAAGTCATGATTGAGGCTGATCCCCCAGAAATTGAGCCCCCTGGGCCAGTGACTCGTGCTGCTGCAAAAAAGAGACAGAGTCAACCTACCCCAGTGGTCACAGATTTAAGGTTTCTTCTGCAGCAGGCCCGGAATGATAGTGACTGTCAGTCCACTTCTGACTAAAGTGAGTGCGACTATGCCTGTTTCCCCTCTTATGAACTGAGTCAGTTGTTTTGAGGTAACCTCCTGATTAATTGTGGGGATGAAGCTGGGCCTTCTGGACTGCCTAACCCCCCAGCTTCGTCCTTGGAGCCAATGCTCCCAGAAAGTGAAATGCAAAGTATCACGTCTGAAGATGCTGATTCCCTGTGTATTATAGAACTGTATGATTTGCCTGAAGAAGGGGCTGAGGATTTCAGTCTTTCTGGTGACATACCAGAACTTGAAGAACACTTTGAGAGTGCTGACCACCCCCCGTCAATGCCTCAAAGCTTGACTGTGCCTGAGCCTTCGCAAAATGAGTCAAGTGTTGTAGAAACAGAGCCTGCAGAGCAAGGCGCCGACAGTGCCCTAAGTTTGGACGTTCCCACCCAGGCAGAGGTACCCCTCACAAGTGACGAGCATCCCCAGACCAGTGCTGAGAGTACAGAGACCATAGTTGTCCCCCTCAGAAAGACTGACCGAGCTGTCAAGCCAGTAGTATGCCTCAGTTATGATTCTTCTGGGAGGCCAGTGGATTTGCCTCTCAATGTAGTGCACAAAGGTGTTTATGCCTCACCAAGTTCACTGCCCAAATTGAGCTTGACAGCCAATTCCAGCTTACTTGTCTTTCCCTCTCACCATGGTGCACCTGCCCCCTCTAGCCCCAAGTTAGCTGATAGGGAAGGGCCCCTTCTTGCATTGTTTAATGTACAAGAAGTTATTACCTGATTCAGTATAGTAATGTTCAATTTACCTGTGTGAAATATGCACAATGTGTTGTCAGAATGGATATAGTATTGTGAAGTGTAGTGAATATGTATAGTAACTTAATAAGTTTATGTTAACTGATGCATGATGGTACAGACTTAACACAGACGCCAAGTTTTCACCAGGCACGGAAGGGTGTAACCCCCCCTACAAATGGGGGTTCCCAAAAAGTCTTCCTTGAGCTTGCCTAAATGCTCACTGCCAGGCTGGTGTGCTGCGTTTTAGCAGTTTAAATGTGATTGCCAGAGAGTGCCTGTATAGCCTCTGTGTACTGTCTCTTTAAGAGCTGCCTGGATTGCAGTTATACGTAATCTGAGAGGGAGCTCTGTTGAAAGATGTAACTATTTGCTGAAAATCATTTAGAGTGATAATGATAATGTAGTTTGTCTAACCTGCCTACTTTGCAGCAAGGAATGTTTTGTTTTTCTCCACTAACTTGGTTCTGGATTGCGAATTGGACCGATCAGTTCTGGTGGGACCTAAAATGGAGCCAGACTACAGGAACTGTCTGGAGTCAAAATCTGTAGTTATTGTAGTTTGGAGCTTTTGGCGCCTTTTTGCACCTGAAGGGGGAGCCTTTGTTGTGATTGACAGACAGTTCAGCCAACCAAACCTTTTGGATTCTGGGGAAAGTCCCTGGCTTGCTGGCAGTTGAATCAGATCTAATTTGGGAGCTGAAGAAGCGTAAGCTCAATACAGTCTCTGTGGAAAAGCCTGAGTTTTGGCCTGCATGCCTGCTGCCCCTGAAAGGGAGAAGATAATCAGTCTGGACTGAATCCGAGTTTGTGAGAACGAAGTAAGCCACTTAGTTGTGACCAGGATCAACCTGAAGAAGACCGAAGATTTTGCTGAATGCGATCGACCTGTCAGGATTTCCAGCTGCTTTTGAATCCCCGGTTTGTGCAGAGACTTTGCGATCGTGACCAGAGAGTGGTTTGCCTGGTACAGTGGAATTTCCTTACGTGTAAATGTGCCGTGAGTTATTAGTGTGTCATGATTTGGTTCCCCACTGTGTGAACTGTGTTCTGCTTGCTAGAAGCTGTATCCAGCCCAAAGCGGACTGTATCCAAATTTGTCTCCATTTGGCCTGGGCCTTGAAATACTGGCCCAGCCAGACTACCCACTGCACAGAGAAAGCCATCGACGAGAGACCTGCCTGGGGATCAGCCCCCTGCTCCTTGCTTCAACAGAAATGATGCCTCGGTGAATCGTGTGGGCCCTGCTTCTCCTGGTACTCCAGATCAACCACCTGCAGTCTCAATTTTCGTCCAGCCTGTGTCCAGTCTTGGGTATCGTGAGTATTCATCAGGGTAGCTCCCTGCAACAACAGTCTAATCTAAAAGTGCGTCATCTGATTGTCTTGTTTTCATGAACTGAGCCCTCCAGCTCCGGATTATAAATAGTGTGTGTTGTGCATGTTGTTTTCTTCCATCACAGGGCCCCAACCAGCTGCAATGTTCCTGGCTAGCCCACCATTCTCCATCTGGGTACCCAGAGTGTGTGGCTGTTTATGGACCCTGAAGTGCATGCATAACTGTTTGATTGATAGAGCCTTTAAACAAATTAACCTGATTACGCCCCTCCCTTGTTCAAGACCCTTAAATAAATCAGATCTAACTCTTTTTTGCATTTACCCTGACTGTGGTTCCAGTTTGTGCAAGAGTACTGTACTGCTGTTGTTTGCTGTGTATAACCTTGTTTTATAGGGGTTCCCCAGGGCTGGGCCAGAGGAAAGCCCTGGTGGTAAGTGCAAACAGTGTGGGTACTTGTGTGGTGTATCAGGGGTATTGTGAAAGTGATTATTGTGTATTATGCCGGCCACTAGTAAGGAAAAAGGGATGTTACAGTATTCCAGAGGGCTGTGCCCAGGTTAGCTTGACCACTACCAACCCTGACCTCCGGGTGGAGGCACCCATTTCAGAACTCAGGCCCCTTAACCTGCTACTAGCCAAGCAGGCAAGGGTAGCAGCCCTTGGGATAGCGCCACCTAGGGGTTACAACTGGGTTAGGAAACAACATGGAGCCCGGTATAAACAAATAGAGAATGGAACAAAGCAAATTATGGGGTAATAAAGCAACACAAAAAAGACAGAATAACAGGTCAGTGCATTATGGGCAATGGGGAAGATCATACTAAAAAATAAACTTTTTTAACTAGTACTGCTGCTTTAAAGAGAAGTAGAAATTGGTCTAAAAATTATGTTTTTCCAAATGTTCTCCTATGATGCCTGGATCTCTTTAAGAAAATGTTCCTTACCCATGGCACATTATTGCTGTCATCAGCAAAAAAAAAAAATTCTTTGCATTGAAAAATCAGCTGAGAAATCTTTTTTAGGATTTTATGGGAAGGAATTGCTGGAGGTTAAAACATGATCACTGCCCTGAAAAAGATAAAGAAAACAGAGGCTTAGAAATGTGATGTGATTATAAGGAAAGGGGTGAATATACCATTAGCTGGTTGTAAGAAGTTTTTAACATCCGATGAGCTGGCTAGCTCCTCTGTTTCTTTCCCAGCAAGGCTGAGAGCGATAAATCCAAATCATAACTTTCCAAGTTAACATTCCCTTCTCTGTTTTCTTTTTTTTATTAAAATGTGTTGTCTGGGAGTGGCACGTTTCATTTCCAGGTGTGACTGGGGAATGGGGGAAGGGGTTAAGGAGGAAAACAAGAGCAATGATACAATATTAGACTAGCACAAATTAAAATGAATGCAAACAGAAGAACATTACAACAGCAAATTGCACTGAACATGGTGTGAAAGTTGCACAAGTCAAATAAAATGAAAACGAAATGCTATGCTATGGGAATAAATACTCTACAGTACCACCGACTTAATTAGAGTGGGAGGCCAGAGAGGAATATAGTACAGAAACAAGGCTGTGATGGCAGTAAAGGGTAAGAATTTGTGGGGAAAATGTACGGGACACTTGAGTGAGGAGAAAAGGGGAGTGAACAGGACAGCTTGGATAGCTGCACGCACAGAAGGTGGCAGAATGATCCCGAGGGGGGGGGCTTTGCAATGGGGGAGGAATGAATGGAGAGGGGAAGGATTCTGACTGGTATCACAGCCCAGCAAAAAGACGATATAGATTAGGAGTATCTAGTAACAAACTCATACCCTTTAACGTGGCTACTGTAGTTTACTAAATTTTTGATTTCAACTATTATAATTAATATAGAAACACAGAAACATAGAATTTGACGGCAGATAAGGACTGCTTGGCCCACCCAATATGAAGTTAATGCAAGGATTAAATTTGTTTTCCACCTTTAAGATATTATACATGTATATCACTTATGAAACAATATGGAATAAGGGGTAATCTAATTTACTTATAGAAATTTCTAGAAATGTTTATATTTATTAATTATATTTCTCATTCATATCTACTACAACTTTATATTCACTGCTGTTGATTTTATTTCTTATAATCTTGGATCAGCACCTCTTGAATGGAATTGAACTGTAATTTACAGATGTATAATACTTTTATTTTCTTTTTGGAAATAGTGTTAAATGTAAACAATATATGTATTTTCGCTATGTCTTGTATTGTTCTTTATTGTCCTGTTTCAACCTTTACTTGTATCAAATACCAGTGTTGTAGGTAGATAGGTGGGTAAAAGTTTTGTTGTTCACCATCTGACATTCCAATTTTACATGAAGTCATGATTAACACAATATTATACAATACACATTTATACATACATTTAAAATACATTGTTACCCAATAAGTAAATCACATCAAAAAGTGTGCAGTAGCACACACAAGATCCAGTCTTCATTTTGTTTACTAACTACCTCTGGTTTGTGATTCCTCTTTTTCTTTTTCTTTTTAAAATGTCTTTTAAGTAAAGGCCTAGTCTTAGTAGTATATCTTTCTTCTTGGTTGTAAATAGGGCAAAAATCACTGTTTCTCTTTTACAATTATTACAATTTTGTTTTAATACATTTCCAATCCATTTTCTTACTTGTTTACTATAAAACGGGAATACCAGAATAACTTGAATAAGATTCTCTAATAAGTCATGGCCACAAGTTACAATAGCCAGTGCATGGTACATCTGGGTTCTTCCAAAGCAACATGAATAGATCCTCTAATAAGTCATGGCTACAGTTACAATAGCCAGTGCATGATATATCTGAGTTCTTATTATGTCTTTTTTCCAAAATGTTACTTGGAAACACACCAAACTGAAATTTCATAAACGCCATTCTAATTTGCGGCTTTGTAATAATTCTTCAGTATTTCGCAGCTGAAGTATCCAGTAAAAAAGTACTTAGCAATGGATGAAAATGATCTTCCTTCAATACAGACATGGAGTTCTGTCTGTCAATGTCAACTATGCATGTCTTCAATAAAGGTGAATACGTAGGTGCAGTAATAATTTGTTGTATTGCCCAATACCACAAGAAACCTTTTCCTATACTAAGTAATGTATGTCTAATAAACACAAGCCATGGAACGTCACATTGTTTGTCTAATAAAATGTACATTCGCTCATTCAGAAATGCTTTGGCTAAGCCTGTAGAATTTTATAAGTACAACCATAGAAACACAGAAATATAGAATCTGATGGCAGATAAGGACCGCTTGGCCCACCTAGTCTGCCCATTACCCTACCTAATGGATAAGCTGCAGATCCTAGTTAACCAACAGCCTATTTCTTTCTACCCCCAACCCCTAGAATTGCCTTATGGCTGTCCCATGCATTCTTGAATTCCCCCACTGTTTTTGACTCTATGACCTCCTCAGGAAGACTGTTCCACACATCTATAACCCTCTATGTGAAGAAATACTTCCTCACATTACCTCTGAGCCGTCCCCCCTCTATCTTCAAATTGTGTCCTCTTGTTCTTGCACATCTCTTTTTCTGAAAGATGCTACCCTCTTGGACTTTGTTGATTCCCTTGAGGTATTTGAAAGTTTCTATCATGCCCCACTCTACCTATGTCTCTGTGGAGATGGGGTCTCCAGAACTGTACACAGTACTCCAGATGTTGTCTTACCAACTGTCTGTACAGTGGGCCAACAACTTCCTATTTTCTACTAGTGATGCCTCTCCCTATGCATCCCAGTATCACCCCAGCTCTGCTTATTGCCTTCTCACATTGCTGGCCCACCTTTACGTCATCTGATATGATTACCCCCAGGTCCCTTTCCATTTTTGTTATTGTCAGTATCTCACCCCCATTGTATACTCTTCTCCTGGGTTTTTTTTGCTTCCCAGGTGCATTACTTTGCACTTCTTTGCATTGAATCTAAGCTGCCATATATTTTACCATTCCTCCAACCTTGCCAAGTCCCTTTTCATCCTTTCCATCCTTTCCACCCCACCTTGCATATTAACCCTGTTGCAGCTTTGTGTCATCTGCAAAGATACATACTTTTCCTTTCAGTCCCTCTGCAATGTCACTTATAAAGACATTAAAAAGGACTGGCCCCAGTACTAAACCCTGTGGTACCCCACTAGTAACCCACCTTTATTCACTGTGGACTCCAGTTCAGTTCAGTTCAGCTTTATTGCTTGGTGAGTACACCATTACAATATACTAAAAACATTACAATTTCTAATAAATCATCCCATGTTTAAAAACACAATACATAATATATAAAAGGAATTAAAGTGCTTAATCGATTTAAAAAAGCAAAAAGAAAAAAAATACTTGACAAATTTTTCTTAGGCGACCTATGTTTTTCCTAACAGATGTAAAGCTGCTAGTTATAACACTTTTTAAATTTCCATCCCCAAATTAATTTTCAGAGGCAGGGAGATGTTTTTCTTTGTACTTCATCACTTGATAAAAAAAACTCTGAGGCCATCTTAGCCTCCTTTAATGTATGGGGATGTAAAAGTATGAATAGAGAATCGTACTTTGCTTTTACATATTTGGTGAGAAAGTTATTTAACAAATTAAACCGCAGGGTTTTATATAAGGGACACTGTACCGTAATATGATAAAGATTTTCTTCAAAGCAGACTCCATTTACTATTACCTGCTGTGTCCTGCTGTCCAGCCAGTGTTTTAACCAGACTACCACCCTGGGACCCAATCCCAGGCTGGCTAACTTGTTTATTAATCTTTTGTGCTGGACTGTGCCAACCGCCTTGCTAAAGTCTAGGTAGGCCATGTCCACAGCCCCTCCCTGGTCTACTACTTTGGTCACCCAGTCAAAGAAATCAATTAGATTTGTCTGACATGACCTTCCTGCTGTGAATCCATGCTGCCTTGGGTCCTGTGCCCCACTGGCCTCTAGGTACTCAACAATTCTTTCTTTCAGAAGTGATTCCATAATTTTCCCTACAACTGAGGTCAAACTGACAGGTCTGCAGTTTCCTGCCTCTGTCTTGTTCCCACTTTTGTGAAGTGGAATCACATCTGGCCTCCTCCAGTCCTCAAGTACCACACCATTCTCCCATGATTTATTAAAAAGGGTAGTCAGTGGTGTTACTAGTTCTTCCTTTAGTTCTTTTAGAATTCTGGGGTGAATCCCATCAGGTCCCATTGCTTTATCCACCTTCAGTTTTAAGAGTTCTTTCAGAACCCTTTCTTCTGTGAAAGGACTAATATCAACCCCCTATCCAGAGTGCTTCTAATGACTGGATTAGGTAACTCCCCCTCCTCTTTCATTGTGAATACTGAGCAGAAGTATTCGCTCAGTATCCCTGCTTTTTCACTGTCGCTCTCTGCCCACTCACCTTCCTCTTTATTCAGCCTCAGTATCCCTGCCTTAGTCTTTCTTTGCTCCCTAATGTACCTATAAAAGGTTTTATCCCCCTTCTTAACCGAGTTGGCTATCTTTTCCTCGGTTTGGGCCTTTGCTATTCTGACTGCCTTCCCCGTTTCCTTCTGCTTTAACTGGTACAGTTCTCTGTCCTGCTCCTACTGTGTTTCCTTATGCTTCCTTGAATGCTATCTTTTTCTCCCTAACCTTCTCCGCCACTTCATTTGAGAACCATAGTGGTCTTTTCTTTCATTTTGATTTATTTGCTTCACACAAAGGCTTGTTGCCTCTGTGATGGTGGTTTTGATGATTCCCCATTGTTGCTCCATCCCTCCTTCTAGCCTGTTTGCTAGTGCTTTTCTGAGGCACTCTCCCATTTTGACAAAATCAGCCCTCCTGAAGTCCAGTACCTTCACTTTTGTATGGCTTGACTCTATAGCTAAGTTTATCATGAACCACACTGTTTGATGGTTGCTTGTTCCCAGATGGCTACCCACTTCAAGATCAGAGATCTTCTCTCCATCCCCATTTGAGAGTACTAGGTCTAAGATTGCTCCCTCCCAAGTGGGTTCCAAAACTAGCTGTCTGAGGCATGCCCCCTGTAGGGCATCGAAAATGGCCCTGCTCTTGGAAGTGGCTGCAGCAAAGGTGCTCCAGTTAACATCTGGCATATTCAGGTCCCCCATCAGCAATAGCTCCCCTTTCTCTGCCATCCTAAGGATGCCTTCTATCATTTCTTTGTCCATTTTCTCCCCCTGAGATGGGGGTCTGTATATAACCCTTGTGCAGATTGTGGTGCCATTTCCAGTCTCCAGAGTCACACACAGTGCCTCCTCTCCTCCCCTCCCTGTTTACCCTTTAGTTCTGTTGCTTTAATCCCTTCCCTTACATAGAGAGCTACTCCTCCTCCTCTTCTTCCCTCTCTGCTCCTCGTGTAGACTGTGTACCCTGGTATGTTGACATCCCAGTCATGGTTCTCTGTGTACCATGTTTCTGTGATTGCCATGATATCCAGGCATCCCTCTTCCATCAAGCCGCCATTTCAGGGAGCTTTTTACCTAGACTATGGCCCCTGGTACTCAATACCCTCCATTTTTTATGGCTTTATTTCTTTTTGCCCCATCCCTGTTCTTACTGCCTTTGTCTTTTTCTCCATTTATCCCTGCCCTTCTCCCCATTGACTGGTCTATCTTGGTGTTTACCTCACTAACTACCCTGATTTTTTTTGGGGGGGAAGGGGCTAAGATTTCCCTTCTCCTTTTCAGTGCCTCCCACCTTGACTAGTTTAAATGCTTGCCAATGAAGCATTTAAACCTATCACCTAGGATCCTGGTTCCCCTCCTGGACAGATGCAGACCATCGCTCTAGTATAGGCCTGCATCCCTCGAGGTGGAGCCCCAGTCCCCAATGAAGCCAAATTCCTGAGATCTGCACCAGTTTTTCAACGTGTCATTGAATCCCATAGTGTGGAGTATCCCAGCCTCATCCATGCCATAGATAGGTAGCACTTCTGAGAAAGTTACCATGTGTGCTATTTGTCTAAGGCCCCTCCCCAACTCCACAAACTCCTGTTGCCCTGCTCTGATCCCATTCTCAGCCATGTCTTTTGTCCCTAGGTGGATAATGACATCCAGCTCACTCCCCCTTGCAGCTGCTCCCATGATCCTGAGGATTAATTTCCTGTCCCTCCAAGCCATGGTGCTGGGCAGGCACCTTACCTCCCTTTCCCCTCCCTCCCCCAGTTCTACCCTCCTAACAATTGTGTCCCCCACCAGGAGTTGTTTCCTTCCCCTGTGGGGTACTGTGCCACCCTCCTGTGGGTCTCCATTGTGGAGGTTCCCAGCATCCTCCTTGGTCTCCACTGCAGGTGCCTCCATAGAGGAACCATGCTCTGCAAGAGTGGTTAATGAACTGTGGAGAGGCACAACTGGAGGGATGTACCTCTGTTCCACCACCCTCACCCTCCCTGAGCCCACCATGGTCCAACCACTCCTTTTTCTTGGCAACCTCTGAGGTAGTGGCAGTGGCCTGGGTGGTCCCTGGGTGGTGCAGCAGCTTTCCCGAATCCTTGCCAGGTCAGCATGGAGTCGAACAACCTCCTCCCTCAGACCAGAGAGGTGCCTGCAAATAGGGCAGCAACACAGTCTCCAGAATGTCTCCCTGAAGACTGCTGCTCCACAGCCAGTGCATTGCACCACTTCCCACATGTCTGTGTCTCTTCCTGTTACAGATGCTTTCTTTTTTTTTTTTTTTCTTGTTTTAGTGTGTGCAAGCTTGTGAGTATCTCTACCCTATTCAGTGTGCTGTGCCTTTAGGATATGAACAGGTGTATGTTTTTGCAGTTTTGGGAAGTGATGTCAGAAGCCCTGCTATAAATTAAGTTATGCACTTGGGGTGGGTGGGGTGAGGGGCAGGGTGGATGGGAGTAAACCTGTACCCTCCCGAAACAATCAGCTACATCTCTGACCCTCAACCCCGGGGAGTGCCTTCCTTCATTTCAGACACCTATTTCACAGTAATCGGTACTCTCCAAGTCAGCAGACAGCTAATCAAAGGCTGCCCTAATTCTAATCTACATGCATATTCAGGAATGGAGTTTGGGAAAATTAGTAGCTTTTAATAACATGTGTTCAGACGCTGCTCTAATTTTCCTCCTATTTCATTTCCCAAGATTTCTGAGACACACAACATTGAGCCATAGGCTTTGCATTTATTCCTTTTTTTTTTTGTGGGTGTTACTTTCTCATCTGAGCTCCGGCTACAACCCCCCCGCACTCCGTTGTTCCTCCGGTGCCATCCCCAGACATGAGACCCTCTCCCTTCTGCACCCCGTGACTTACCCTTCGTGGCAGGGTGGTGAGGAGTGACTCGACCCACCACAATGGATCCATGCCAGGGAGGCGTCCTCCAGGAATGGCACCAGGGAACGATGTCGTGCTGCCGGGCACCCATTTTTCTTTTGTTTTCCTCCCGTGGACATGGCGTGCAATGGCGCAGCGACTGATCTTGGCCCTTGCGCTCCCGTGCGTGCACTAGTCATGCCGCCTGCCACGTCCCGCCTCCCTTGTCTTGCGGCTATGTGCTGTCGATCCCCAGCCTCCGGTAGGTCAGACAAGCACCGGCCGGCCGAATCCCCACCGGAGATGGAGAGAGCAGTCCTCGGACTCAATCATCTCCACCCACGTAACCCCGGCAACCCGTGCCCGTTCCGGCGGGTGCCGCGTGGCGCGAGGTGTGGCGTCCAGCGCCTCAACCCTCAGCGCCACCGGGCCAGCTACATTTATTACTTTTAAGGTTGTTTCAATAGTATTGTGGCCAAGAGTATAATTAAACCTTAATAAAGCATTGTTTGATCGGTTTGCTTTACTGTTCAAAAATTCAATATTTGTTGTTTCAAGGTAAACATATTATTCAGGGTAAGGCCAAGATAGGTATAGTCATTTACTGCTTCCAAATTTTGCCTTGCATATTCAGAAGTTGTAAAATGTGTTTCTTGTGTTACTATGTTTTTTACACAACCATAATGTTACTTTTGTCTGTATTTATAAGTAGGTCAAGTTCTTTACTGTTTAAAATGAATTTATCCAACTGTGATTGTAAACTATGTTCTGTTAATGAAATTAAAATGAAATCATTGGTGTACATGAGAATGGAAGGTTCCACATCAAAACTGTGCAAACAAAGACAGCGCAGTCAATAAGCCACACTGTAAATAAAGAAGCGAGTAGACAGGATTACAACCCTATCAAGAAAAAAATGTCTGAGGCAAAAGTAGGTGCTCCAAAACAGGTGTTCATACCAAATGGCATATTTTATAAGATGTTGATTATACGCAGTCGGTAAGTTTTATTTTTTGTATTTCTGTCTGCACGATTATGACAGAGTGGTTCTGACCACACCATTTTTGTATGTGCAGTTTTGATGGGACACAAAAACTGAACATGTTCTGTCTCCTATTTCAGGGTAACTATACCGGTTGTTATCCAAACTGAGTATCAGATCATTGATATTGACATTAAATAAAACTGGTGCCAAAACAGACACTGTTTAACAACCATATTATCATTAATGTAGACATAAAATAAAACTGGTTCTAAAACACACCCGTTTATCACCCATATTATCATTAATATAGCCATTAAATAAAACTGGTGTCAAAACACACCCCTGTGTGATGCCCATATTTATGTTAACTTTTCCAGTGAGGTTCCCCTTTCTGTCATATCTTATATGACTCCAGTCTCCCAGTGCTGTACTTATTGTTATTGCTGTATCACAATTGCGTCTCTCCTTACAAGTATTCATTCCTTGTAAATTTATTGTTCAATTTGTTCAGCATATTTTATTGTACACTTTATGTAATTAATTCTGTGTCACTCCTGAAAAAAAGGCATTTCATTTCAGCCTACCCGGCTATCAAAAGCCAATAAAAATTAAAAAAAAAATTAAAAAAAATTTAATATCTATGAATTATGTAATGATCTTAAACAGTGAGCTTGAATGAAGGAAATGCCTATTAGCCACACATTCAAAACATTTTTATGTGAAGCTTGGCTGCTTATGCAAAATTTTTAAACATGCATTTTGAGGACAGAAACCTGCTAACCAACAGTTCATAAGGACATCTCCAGAATTTAATGTAGTTATAAATTCTGGTGATGATGTTTCTAGAAACACTCAGCTGGCATTTCCCTGCCAAAAAAAGGTATTCTAAGATTTCCACAAGCAATCACATTGAACATGCAAATGTTTGGATTTTGTCCACAGCAACGCATGACAGCTGGCTGCAGGGCCACTGCTGGGCAGAAAGAGTGGCATGGCATTACCTGCAGTTCTACTAGATGATCCTACTCTTCCTAACTGGGATTTTGAATCCAGAATTTAGAAAAAGAGTGGGAGAGGGTGAAAAAAAACCACAGACTTTAAAAGCATGCAAAAGCCTGCCAGCACAATTGACAGTTGAGCTGGAAGCTAGTTCAAGGGCCCACTAATACATTGAGAATGCTTGCAGTTTGATTCACAGCACCGCAAAGGGGGATTATTTGACTGCCATCTGGGGTCTGAGTGCCCTTATACCACAGAGCTGGACTAAACAGCTTCATAGTGACAATGCTTCCCAGTCACAAAATATTGGGAAGAATCACAATCCATTGATGTCAGGGGGAGTGTGACCACATTGCAGAGTCTGAACCTTAACTTTCTAAAAATCTATCTCCAGGGCAACATCTTAGGGCTGTGATGCTGCGTAATTTCTCTTGTTGCTAGACTTGGTAAAGAAGTACAGGATATATATGAGGAGAAACGGTCTATGTTAGGATGAAAAGCTTGCTTAGAGGACAATGATGAAATAAACTGTTTCCGCCAAACAAATCACATAGGAAGTCTTCCAATAGATTCTCAATGTTAATTTGCTTAAAGAAAACACAAAGGCAATGATGTGAAAATTAATGGGGCCCAGCACTTCAGTACCATTATTCAAACCCTTCTCCCAGAGGCAACATTGCTCAGGCAATGAACACACATCATGTTTTGTGCTAAACCTGCCCTGGAGGAATGAGTGTTTTGAGGAGATACACAACGAAATAAAGCACTTGCAATGACTTAGGGAAAACATGGCTAAAATAATGCATGGGAGCTATTAAGAGTCACTTACGGATAGTAGGAGTACGAATAGTGGCTCCTCCTAGCCAGCGTGCAAACAAAGAGAAGAATAGTGAGAGAAGGCTTTTTTTTTTTCCACCCATAGCCCATATTGACAAAAACTTATTTCAAAGGCTCAAGATTTGCAGGATAGTCTTATTACAATCAAGTAATACAGGAGCAAACACAAAGACTGACATGACCCTAAAGTATGTCTGATTTTATGGTGAGTTATATACACAACAGAAAGAGGGTCTTGTCATCAAGGTCCTAATGGACCAAACCATGGTAGAACTTTATAATAAAGGCCTTACTATGCCTTTATTATAACATGATACTATTAGGGCATACTCCCTGACAGTGGTACAGTTGTTATAAATAAAAGAGCAAAATGCTTCAGATAAGAATACAGCATATGGCTTTACTGACTGCTGACTGCCAAGATAGGAAATCAAATGCAGATCATTTAAAAACTACATTTCCCAGCTTACACACTGCAGCCTTGAGCTCCTTTCTTATCTTCCCGGGGGGTCATCCTAAAGTAGAACTGCAGAACAAAATGGCAGAGACTGACATGCTGGGAAGGAAACGGCTTCAGCACAAATCTACTCCTATTTTCCACAGGAGGTTGGACATTGAAAGCATTAGTGCTACTGTAGTTATAACCATGCATGCTGCCCTACAGTGTTACAGCTTTCAGAAATGAAGCATAAGTGCACAGGTTTTTTTTCATCAAGGTAGAAAATTAGATTGGCTATAAGCCTGCAACAGTTTTCTTAACCACACAGCAGCAGGGAAAGTGTTTTTATCAGCAATCAGGAAGAATTCTTAGACCAGCTAGCTAGTTTTCACTGTAACTGCAAAGTAAAATTCAGTGTGGCCAAGGACTTTTTACCATAGTGATGAACAGAATCGGTATTAAAAAGAAAATAACTACCTAGAATGTGGCCAATCCTAAACTGTAGACTAAAAAAATGACCTCACTGTAAAAAAAAATTGTCCTTGAGGTTTGAAATGCACATTATTAATTGACATGGAATTAATATACAGCTAGAACTACAATTTCAATTCAAGTAGACGCCAAACATGGGGATGTCCAGACCCAACAACAGCACTGGTTAGGTTAGGGGCAGAATGATAAGCCCGCTGGATGTTTGGAATATGACAGGATTAATAATATGAATTCCCATGACAACATGCAAAACAGTGCTGATTAATTAATGCAGATATTTTTCTTTTTTTTTTTTTATCATCTTATTTTACTCGCCTGCTGCGGCGACTACCGGCCGGGGCATCCAGCTGACGGTCCTACCCACCGGAAGAGCACCAGGCTCATTTCACATGATGAGGGATCTGGCACGGCCATCGCCAGTCCACTGGAGGGTCTCTCCATACCCCATCCAGCCAGGCCAGCCCCAAACGCCCCCAGTGCGATTCCACGCGAGTCCTCCCAGCGAGGCAGGGCGTGGCTATCAAGCTGCACAGTCGCGCCCAGCCATTTTTCCACTTTTTCTCCCCATTAGGACTGTAGATGTGAAATGATGTCTGTGCACACGCGTGCTGATGTCCGTCGCAGTCCCTCCTCCAATCACACCATCGCATGCGGTACCTCCAGGGCGCCCCCAAGGGCCGCCGCAGTATGGTGTAGTTCCCCAGCCCACCCCAGGACTTGGAGAGCTGTCTCCCAATGCTCAATCCTAGTCCTCCCCTTCCGACCCCCGACGACCTGCGCTCATTTCTGAACCCGGGTCACTAGCGTAGCGCGAGGCATGGCTTTCAGTGCCTCAAACCTCAGCGCCACTGGGCTGGCCTTAATGCAAATATTTTAAAGTATGAAATATCATGTGTGTAACTTTTTTTTAATACGTTCATTGTCTCTGTCCTGTTAGTTATGTGCTACATTCAAGGATGGAAAAGTAATTTTATGTCTCTTTTAGAAACTATTACCTGAGCCTTTTGTATATCATATGCGTTGGTTTGTACTATATACTAAAAATCTCAATAAAAATACTTTTAAAGAAAGAAAAATTCTGGTGTTTGAATTCTCCCAAACCAAACTTGAGGAAAAGTCAGACTCAAGTTTGACCTGGCTGGAGCAGAGCCAACCTGTAAAACCTGGCTGAACACCGAGTTCTGGACTCAGGGGGTCTCACTCCCTATTTTCCTCTGTGTTTATTTTGTCAGAGCTTTCCTTGACATCCCTCAAGCTCAATTAATCATCTCTGTGTATGACTAATGGTTGCCGCTGCTGGGTATGACATGTAAAGTATCTTGGGATACTATGCACATGGGCTACTGTACATAAACCAAATTCATACATATGAAAATATTCAGCAGCAAAAGACCTTGTGGTCTGTCTAGTCTGCCCAAGTCTGCAGACCTCTCAGTATCTACCGAGTGGTCCAACCCACTCCCCACTGTTCACTCCTCCCCCCTTTGACATCACCACTCACCCCCACATTCCCCCTTTACATGCAGTTTTCCCTTTTACCCTGTCCCATCCTCTCTTGAAGCTATCCACACTCTTCAGGGAGACTACCTCCTCTGGCAACTCATTCCTCTTTGTTATCACCCTTTCAGTTTAAAAGTACCTTCTCGTTTCCCTCTTGAAGCCCCCTCTACCAGTTTGAGGCAATGCCCCTAATGGTCCTGCTCCCACTAACAGCACCTCAGAGTTCACTTTGTTGAAACTCTTAAGGTGTTTGAAGGTTTCAGTCATGTCCCCCATCTTCCTTCTCTCATCCAGGGAGTATATGCTGAGGTCTCTAAGTCTCTCCTCACAGGGCCTACCCTGTTGTCCCTGGATCATCCTGGTCTCCCTTCTCTGCACTGTCTCCAGTAAGTTGATGACTTTCTTCAGGTAAGGGCTCCAGTACTGCACACTGTACTCCAGACACGGTGTAACCAGTGACCTGTACAGTGGCAGGTTGACTTCTGCCTTTCTACTGGTTATACTGTACTCTTGGCTATACAACCTAGTATCCTATTTGCCTTGGCTGCTGCTCTCTTCCAGTGTGTGCTTAGTGCTTCATGTCACTCGTGATGATCACACCCAAGTCTTTCTGCGCCACTGACTTAGTGACCTGCACCCAGCCAATATGTGTTCTTTGGGTTCATCGCCCCAAGTGCATCACCTTACACTTTTTGGTGTTGAATCACAGTTGCCAAATAAATGATCATCTCTCTAGTTTAACCAGGTCTGCCCTGATGTCCTGATTCCTTTCTTCTGTGTCCACTATCCCACAGAGCTTTGTGTTATCCGCAAAGAGGCCTAGTTTGCCTTTTATGCCTTCAGCAATATCGTTGATGAAAATGTTGAATAACAATGGGCTGAGCACTTTGCTCTGTGGGACCCCACTAATAAGTGGCCTAGCATCTGAAAATTTCCTGACAACTACCACCTTCTAGTTTCTATACTGTACCCTGTGTTTCACACTCCCAGCCAGGTTCGCGCCCAACCCCCAGGTCCTCCTGCTTTTTAGTCAACCTTCTGTGGGGAACACAGTCAAAACCCTTACTGAAATCCAGATGCAGTATGTCCACCACTTGGCCTTTGTTCACTGTCCTTGTTACCCAATTAAAGAAATCAATTAGGTTGGACTGGCAGGATTGCCTCAACATGAACCCATGCTGCCTCTCATCATGGAATCCATTTTTGTCCAGAGTGATTACCAGCCTTCCCTTCAGAATGGTCTCTATGAGATTCCCCACTATTGAGGTCAGACTAACCAGCCGATAATTACCCAGGTCATCCCTCGGCCCACTCTTATGTAGTAACACTACATGTGCTGTTTTCCAGTCCAGGGGAAGTACTCCTGTTTTAAGAGAGGCATTAAACAGGTCCACCAGAGGGCCTGCCAGAATATCTGCCAACTCCTTCAGAACCATTGGATGTGTGTAGTCTGGCCCTGGGGACTTATCCACCTTCAGGGCCTTTAAACCCTACCTCATGCCATCAATGTCTATATCCTCATCCATAATTCCTTGCCTCCGTTACTCCCTCCCCTTCCCTGCGGTACTGGGCTGTCCTTTTCTTTCATGAAAACGAAAGAGAAGTGTTCATAAAGTACATCTCTGCTTTCTCCACACTACCCTCCACCCATTCCGTCCCCTTTTTCAGCCTGACTGTTCCATCCTTGAAAACCCTCTTCTCCTTGATGTACTGGAAGAAGGCCTCCTCATCCATTTTCACCCCCTCAGCCAGCTGCAGTTCCTTCCTGGCCTTGGCAAATGGTATTATTATTTTTACTTATTTTATTTAAAATTTGTTGACCAGGAAAGGCGCGCTGAGCCAAGGCTCGTTTCCAGGCGTGACCTGGGTACTGAGAAGTACACAGAAGCTACAGAAGATAATAGTGCTACAATACATTTAAGTCCGCTACAGGCTGAACTATAACAACGAGTGCTGGTTACAGGCAGTAGATAAGCATACAGAGCTTAAAAGAATAGGAGCAACTTTGTTCTAGTATTAAGGTGAAAGCAGGTCCAGGTGTAGTACAAATAGTGATGAAGGTACTATGAAATATGAAATAACCTGAGGTAAAGACTTATGCAGAGATAATTAACCTGCAAGGGAAGTCAGATGGAGCTGCTCAGGGACCTACGTAGGGGCGGGTCACTGAGCGCACTTTGGACAACGTGTGGGTTGGAGGAGCTTCTCCCTCCTTTCTTCATTTCTTTTCTACTGAAATGCAGAAGGAGTTTCCTTACTTCACAAATGGAACAGGCAGAGTGGGCCATTCCAGTTATGATTGAAGAGCCACTGGATATTACTCTGGAACCACAGGGGGTTATAGAGTGTCAGGTGCACAGGAGGGTGTAGACTGTCTGACATTAACACTCCCACCCACCCACCTCGCTAGCTGATCATGGAAGGGAATCGACTGTTTAAAGCAGCAGTATTTATTAGCAGAAAAAATAATTTGTCATATGCTGTGCAGGCAGGTTTTTAGTAACAGTGTATTTCCGGCAACACAACAATATATAGTATCTATTTAGTTTGCAATGTATTTCACTCCTCACTTGAGATATGGTGTTTTGAAACACAGAAACATTGAATAAGACAGCAGATAAGGGCCGCTGGGCCCATCCAGACTGCTCATTTTTTTTAACCTTCATTTTTTTGCTGCAGACCCTACTTGATCTATGGCGCAATCTCTCCCCCCCCAACCCCTTCTAATCCCTATGATTCCCTTGTTTCTGTCTCAGGCATTTCTGAATGCCACCACTGTTCTCAGCCCCACCACCTCAGCTGGAAGGCTGTTCCAGATATCCATCACCCTTTCTGTGAAGAAGTACTTCCTCACATCCCTCCTGAATTTACCCCCACTTCATATTATGCCCCCTTGTTCTAGAGCACCCTTTCCTCTGAAAAATGCTCCCCATCACTACCTTATTTACCCCCGTGAGGTATTTAAAGGCCTCTATCATATCCCCCCTCTTCCTCCTCTCCTCCAGGGAGTACATATTTTGTTCCTTTAGCCTCTCCTCGTAGGGCTTTTGATGCACATCCTGCACCATTTTGGTAGCCCTCCTCTGGACTGTCTGCACTCTGTGTCCTTCCTGAGATGTGGTCTCCAGAACTGGACACAGTACTCAAGGTGTGGTCTTACCAGCGATCTATTGAGGGGCAGCACCACCTCTCGCTTCTTGCTGGTGGTATCCCTTTCTATGCACCCCAGCATCCCACTAGCCCTTCTGACTGCCTTGTCACACTGTCTGGCCATCTTTAGGTTGTCTGATATGATTACCCCTAGGTCTTTTTCCTGCTTGGTCTTTGTCAGTATCACACTGCCCATTTTGTAGTCAGTACTTGGATTTTAAAGCCTTTAAAAGTCCCTTCCCTCTGACCTTATACACTATGAATAAATTAAATATTTTGGTGTGATACTACATAGAAAATGAAAATGACGGCAGAAGAAGACCCATGGTCCATCCAGTCTGCCAAAGTTTATCCATTCTGCCTGAGACTATACTGTATTGTAGCGTTTACTATCACAAATTTGTGCTGGCACTACCTGAGATATCCAGAGTATGAATCCTATATGTAAAATCAAAAAGTAACCTCACGGGAAGGGATTTTTAAAAACTGCCAGTGGCCACCATGTTTAATGACATGAGTCTTTAATTATAACATTGGTAATAAAAGCTGTTTAAAAAAAATATTTTATAGAAATAAAAATATACCCATGATGACTCTAATTATGTCAGAAACATATTAATGTTAAATCCCTATATGATGGAATTTTTTGCTAACAAATGCTGCTATATGCTTCTGCTCACCCTCATTCCTAGCTATAGGAAATGTATAGCTTCAGCAGCCCAGTAGATTGTCAAGGCAGGGAGCTATAAGAAGAACATTTTTTTTTGGGGGGGGGGATAAAAACATGACAGGTAATGCATGAAGGTAAACATAACACTTTCTTTGTCGTAGACGCAGTCTCACTAATGAGCATCAGTGTGTGCTCCATTTCAGTAATCTACAAACAAAATAATGATGTGTTAACATGTCTGATAACAAGGTAAGAACAAAGGAGCCCAAACAGTGTATCACTTTGCACTTTACAAACCAACAGGACAATAAGTTAATGATGACGTGGGGAAATGGATTCAAAACATGTACTGGAACATTAAAGGCACCAGTTTCCCTGAGAATTTCAGATGAAAACCAAAAGCTTGCTTGAAGGAATTAAAAACTGTTCAACCATATAGCACATTGAATGGGCTAGAAAAGAGAAGCTGATAATACTCAAGCTTAACGATGTTATTATAGCATCTCGTAATCTATTTTTCTGACTGGCTATATGCAATCAATGAAAGGCCAATCTGTACTTGACCAGATTTATGCAGTTGTAAGTGCAAACTATGGTAATAAGGCATCTTAAATGTACAATTTGTCAAAAAGATGGCGTCAAGGACCCTTTAAATCTTATGGAGATATACATTAAACTCAGTGTGTTTCTTGTAATCCTGATAGGCTTCTCTCTTATCTATGGCTGTACAAATACCAAAATCCTTTTCCTAAACAGATACAGAATTTGGAAAACTAAATACAGTGCCGACAGACATTAAGGGTATCACACGGTCATTACACTAAAGCTGGAGTTTGCAGAGCAGCTTTTAATAGTTTCTTCGCCTTAGTGAAACAAACGGCATCAGAATTGAAGACTATCAAAAGCAGTGCACAGAGTTACTACTGATCCCCAACACTTATTTTGTAACCAGTATCATATCAAAGGTTTTATACAGATGTTTTACATATTTTTTAATAACTACAAAAATATACAAATCACTTTTTCACACAGTACAGTGGGGTTATGAAATAGCTTACTCAGATGACTGAGGCTTAAAATAACACCTTCAAAGCAAAAGATGTGAAAATATACTGACCCATAGGTATAACTATAGGGTTTGCACGTGACAGGCTAACATCTTTTTCCTCACTGCAAAACCCATGTTCCTAAATTAACATCAGAACCTGCATGTCATTTTTTCTAATATAATTTATTTATTTGAATTGTGATGACCAAGTAGACCCACTGCAACAGGACTGCTCCTTTTTCAGGTGTGACCCAGAATTAGTTACATACATTAAGCGACAAACAAATACAAGACAACTTTTTTTTTTACAATTGTTTAACCAGGAGTGGCACACTAAGCTAAAAGCTTGTTTATAGGTGCGACCTGGGAGCACAGAGAAGCTAAGTGACTTGCTCAGGGTCACACAGTATGCAAATCGGGACTGTGGGATTCAAACCCATTTACAGAGTAGAAAAATAAATATAAGAGAAGTTGTCATACATACAAGGCACAGCATATTAGTTACAATTAGGAACATCAAGAAATATACATTCAGAAGCAAGTCTCAGGATAAAGCAGGCAAATTGGAGATGTCCATTGTCCATCAGGAGGATGATGAACATATAGGCACAGCCCAGAGAGGTAATTCAGCTGAGGATGCAAATGGGCATCGACTGCACTTGCAAGGGGTCACTCCAATGGAGAAAGCTTTGAGCATCTTTTTAAACTGTGCAAGAGTGAAGCAGCTAATGATCTCATATGGCAACGAATTCCAATGGGGAGGGGGCAATGAATGAAAAGGCCCTCCTACCAGATGCTGACCATACCCTGGGAATTTCTAGTAATGGGCTAACAGTGGACCTCAGGATCCTCACATGCTGCTTAAGCCTGATTATTCTGTTATGGCTAGGGGGCAAAGTAAGTTTCAGTAGTTTGAAAGTTAGGCAGTACATTGGATATTGGAGTCTTGAATCAAAAAGAGGGCAAAACAAGTGTAGCAAACACCCCACAGTGGTGGTCTCTGGAGTGGGCACCAGCTGTAAATCATCCAATTCTGTTATGGAAGGTTTTTAGCCTGCACAGTTTGGAATTGTGAATGGACTGTAATGCAAGGTACTACAGAATAGTAGAGGCTAGAAGCTGTCTTTCAGTGCTGGCTCAAATTCTGCTATTGTTCTCTCTAATCTATACAGGCGTTTTAGTTACCCAGCCCAGTAGGTGCTTCTGATATTCACACTGGTAAAGACCATTTTAGGATTATGTGCTGTTCTTCTGACTCTAGTACTCTTTCTGTTCCTTCCTGCTGAACTTCCTCTGAACAATCTGCATTCTCATTCCAACTCCCTACAATTTGGAACAATCTTCCATCCTCCCTTTGCCTCTCCCCCTTCATAGCCTCTCTTTGAAACTTTCTCTCCCCCTCATGCTCTTGGCCTTCATCCTCAACCTACTCTTTACTAGTCTCTGACTGTCTACTCATCTGTGCTCTTCAGTTACATTATATGGTATTTATTTTTTGTTGCAGTTTTGAACTTCCTGTACATTCTACTGTTTTGGCCAACCCTATCTCCTATAGGTAATTGATTTTTGCCTTATTGCTACATTTTTATACCATCTTGTACATTATACAAGCTACATGCCTGTACTTGATTTCATGATTTGTGTGATTTTATGTACTGTATTAATGTAGTTACTTCAATGTTTGTTTGTTTATTTGGTTTTTATAAAGCACCCCTCCAGGGCTCAGAGTGCCTGCACAATTAATACATCTACCATAAATAACACAAAACCATGAAACAAACTACATCCATTCATGCAAGAAATATCTACTTATATACACTATACACACTTGTTACTATGACTCCATGGTCCCTCTCTCCCAGGTGCACCTGGAAATGATCCTTGGTACAGTGTTCCTTTCCTGGTTACCAAATTTCAAATAAATAAATAATGCCCTTGCTAAACTGTTACATTGTTGTCACAGTACATCTGTGTTCTACTACAGACCTCTCAGGCTAAGAAAGACAAACTACATCATGGAGTTCTAAAATGATACTTATCACCCAACTGTAAATCAAAATCATCCACTGAGATTACTAAAAGGCCTGTATTGCTGAAACAATAACATTACCACGGCAGTGCTCCCAGTCAAGGGAGGGAGGCACCCTGGTTCTGGCACCATAGTGAGCCCTGCGGTGCGTGGAGGGAGCTTGTCTCCCATGCAGTATATTGCTATATGCATCCAAGGTGCTGTGAGTGGGATGCACATGCTACACCAGGGCACAGGGAAGGGGAAAGGGCAGGGAGAAAACTGAAAAAAATAATGGAGGAATGGTGGGGGTAGTGGTGGCTGGGACTGGGGGTGCTGGAAGAATGGATTGAAGCTGTCAGAGGATGCCCCCAGTGGCCAAAATGTTCTATTTAAAAAAAAAACAGCTTCTAAAGGGTAAAATGACTTACAGGTTCAGAGCAGTTCTCCTTTAAAATTCAAGGCGAGCTGCAAATTCTTGGCAATGTAAGCCCGCACTTGGGCCAGTCTACTGGAAGTCACAGAGTCATAAATTTTCAAAGAACCATCACTGCTGGGGATCAGATCAAGGGCATCATTCTTTACAATAGGAGTTATGTAACTATGCTAAAGATTCAGGCTCACAGCTCCTCTTGCTCACTTCAATGATGTCTCTGTTTCACTCTGGCTACAGCTTTTTTACAGAGTGCAGAAATGTTAGGTAAAGGCTGTGTTAATTTTATTGTTATTGTTTTTTGTGAACTGAAGAACTCATGAAAGGTACAGGGTTATCCACACTGGCGACCAACATACTCTGTCCATATTTTATAGATTTCATAGATCAAATTAAGCTTATAATAGACTTACGTCTTTAGTGCTTGCCTTTTATAGTTTTTTACTAATCCTGAGTTTTGTAAGTTTAACTAACCCCAAATTTAGCCTTATTTCCCATAACCTTGTCTGACTTATTTTTAAAAGGGTCAGGTATGACAGGTAAAACACAGGTGTCTGCAGTGCAAGTGCTTCCCTCTCTTATCTAGCTAACCCTGACATGAAGCAACCATTTCTAGAGGTTGGGAAGATCCTTCAGACTCCTTTCAGTCCTTGATCTCACAAGTCAGACTGCCAACAAGGGTGCATGCTGTAATGGTGGTTTCAAGACCTTTTCACTAGAAACTACACTGGTGCCCAGCATCAGGTTCCTGCAAGCCAATCAGTATCTTGAGTGACAAACAGCTGAGAATAGTCAAAGCCATCACTTTGCACTTGCTGGTCTTCTTGCAGTTTGCCTGTTGACTACTAGGGCCCACAGGCTAAAGAGCTTGTGGAGGCATTCAACTGCACAGTGCTGTTTCTGTACAATGCCACCTGCTGACTCTTTAACAACCCTGCAGAGGCCTATGTTTATTTGTAGCATTTAAAAACAGTGATACCAATCATTACAACTAGCTGCAATTGAGGACATTGTGGCAGCAGTATCTAGCTATCTTCAGTCATGATGGAACCTGACACTGGGCACCAGTGTAGACCAAGACTACCCCAACACTTCAGGCAACTAAACAACTTCAAACGATAAAATCTTATGGAGAATACCACCCTTGTCCTGATTTAAACCTGTGGCCAAGAGGTAGAAATCTCCATACTCAGACTATTAGACATTTTCTGTAGTAAGAAAACCATTCTGATGTCAATCCAACTTCATAATCAGCTGGCTGGGAGAGGTCTGAATGCTGGATGCCCCACAACATTCCTCTCTCCATGCTGCCCTCCCAAAGAGCCAAGCACCTCGTCAACAGGACATAACTCTTCTCTGAATATCACCACTGTTAGACCATGACTTCCTTATCATAACAGGTGATGTTCATGTTTAATCAGTGTTTTCTAAAAGTTGCTTTTCACGTGGAATAATTAAATGATAACAAGCAGTAAGCCAGACCATACAAAGGCTCAAACAGTGTTTTTAACAGGGCATACCCAGAAAGCACAGTGGACAGAGCACTCTCCCTGGTCAGTAATATGCCCCGTAACCTTGACCCTTGTATGAGGGATACTCTCATGCAACAACAACAACATATTCCACTAATGCATCCCTTCCATCATAATGCACCTTTTCTTCACAGGGCCATCACTAAAAAATTCCCTATTCTGCAAACTAACCCTATTATCCAAGCTTCCTTTACAGCACCAGCAATTGCCTCCTACTGCCGACCACCAAACCTGCAGAATCTCCCGGTGTGATGCAGCCTACATATATCTAACAATTTCTCCCTACCAGGTGCCAAAGTTTACAACAGAACTCGCTGTTATACCTGAAAATTTATTTCTAGTGTCACTGAAATTCAGGGTCCCACAGGTGTTTTTTATATCACCAAGGAGTTCTCATGTATTCTTTTGGTAACCAGGTAAGGCCCACTAGGCACAAGTGCCTGATTTCAGGGACAACCCAGGAGCTCTGGGGAGGTTAAGTGACTTGCTTAGAGTCGCACAGTATGCAAGTGGAGTTTGTGGGAATAAAATCCAGGTCTGCTGGATGAACTAAGCTCATTTACAGCTCATTACTCTAACCGCAAGGCTTTCCAGTAATGTGATATATTGTATTCTTTGAAGGAAATGTGCAACTCTCTACATTGGAGAAACTGGCAGATGCCTACCAATTCAGGGAACATTACAGGGCAGTCAGGAATGGAGACACTGATAAACCCATAATATCCCACTTTACCTCCAGGGACCACAATGTCAGTAATCTTTCTGTGTCCTTCAGCAGGGTTTCTGGGATGCTGACCAAATTAAAAACATGGAGATAAAGCTGATCATATGCACAGGCTCCCAGCAGCCATCATGCTTAAATGATAGTTGAAAATAAGTCTAACATCTTTCAGCCACCTTATGGTTTACCACCACACTCTGTCTTTTTTTTTTACCCCCACCCGTCATATCTTTGCTTGCATGTGTGCATGGTACATTTGCATGTGTGGCTATGCCTGCACACAATTCCATCCAATATGTGTTTGTGTATGTGGGGTGGGCATAATCACATGGGTATTCCAGCAATGTGTGCTCATCTATTTTTGATTTCCCCAGCTGTCTCTAGCTGTCTCCTTCCCCCACACTTGTCACCTGTCAGCCATCTTACCATATCCTACCTATTGTATGTGCTATTGCAATCTGGTCATGACTGAAAAAGGCACCTGTGCCAGTGCACACACCCAGTCAACAAAGTTTAAATTAAGTAAATAAACACTAGGTTAATTAAGTCCCCACTTGAGGACTCCTTAGCTCATTCACTCCTGTTCCTTTTCATTCACATCATCACCCTTTTGTTTTCTAGATCCTATTCTTACCTTGCCTATTATTATTTTTTCTTCTACAGCCTCCCCCTATTTTCTTTCCTCACATATATATCCCTTATTTCCCTTTACCTCCTCCACTAACTGCTTTTTTTCTCTTTTAGAAAATTCCCTAAGAAGACATATGGTCGAAACATTAATTCTAACTCTGTTTTCTATTTTCAGCTATATTTAATATTACCATTTTGTTTTGGAGGAATAACTGGCTGATTTGGGTGATTAAATGCCGAGGCCAAAGGCCAAGGCATTTAATCAACAACAGTAGCTGGCTACTGAGAGTATACTCCGGCTAACTGAATGATATTACTGTTATATCACTAGGACTTTTAGACCCTGGATTTTGAAAGTACTGTGGTAGATAAAGTGGAACGTGCTTTTTCCCCCCTTTTTTCTGCAAACTAAATGGATAAACTACTGTACTGTGGGCATGTCTGAAATGTGGAAAACCTACTGTGGGTGTGTTTGAAATGTGGCTAACCAACTGTGGGTATCTGCAAAATGTGAATAACCTACTTTGGACATGTCTAAAATGTGACTGTAGTAGTTTGTGGGGGTAGCCACCCTCCAGTCCTACTCTGACTTCACTGCTGGACTGGAAAGGTCATTGAGAGAAGTCAGTTCCCCACATCCCACTGCTCTCCCTACATCAGACTCACAGGCCTACTAACATCCCAGCCACACTACGGTCCTTCTCTGGCTTCGCTGCTGTACTGGGAAGGTCCTTGAGGGCAGTCAGTTCCCAGGAGCCCACCTGCTCTCCATAGATCAGACCGGATGCCTGCTAACACCCCAGCCACACTCCGGTCCTACTCAGACTTCGCTGCTGTACCAGGAAGGTCGTTGAGGGCAGTCAGTTCCCCACAGCCCACCTGCTCTCCCTACATCAGACTCAGATGCCTGCTAACACCCCAATCACACTCTGGTCCTACTCCAACTTCGCTGCTGGACTGGGAAGGTTGTTGAGGGCATTCGGTTCCCTGGAGCCCACCTGCTTGCCCTACATCAGACCCAGATGCCTACTAACATCCCAGGTACTACCATTACCAGTCAGGACTCTAACCTGGCATCTACCTGCACCATGCACTGAGAGAGCTTCTCACTGCATAACCACCAATTCCCCCCTCCCAAACATGAAACTTGCCCTATTTCCATTGCTAGCGACCTTTACTATTGGGTTTCACTAGGGCACGGATTTCTGCACATACGTTTTGTCACCTGACCAGGCAGTGTTAGCCTATTTCTAGCCCTCTCACAAGCTTGACATTCCCCCATCGACACCAGACCATCGATTGCTCTACTCTCATGATCCCATCCTTTTTAACTTTCTCTCCAGAAGGGACCGCCTCCTTCTTAGGTCTTTCATCCACTCCTTGACCCTCTCTATGGCACTTCTCCTCACCACTTGTTGTTTCTATGAACCACTGCTGGCACTCCTGTAACTAGCTGGTGATGTGGAGAGAAACCCAGGTCCTATCAGCATCCCCATTACCCACTCCAATTTCAACTGGTCCAGAAACCAGGACCTATGGATTGCCCATCTCAATGTCTACAGCCTCCTCTCCAAGCATGCAGAATAAGAGGCATGGGTCTCCCTTTATAAGCCAGATATACTGGACATCTTGGAGTCCTGGCTTAAGCCCTTCGCCCCTGATTCAAACTGCCAACTGTCTGGCTACTCCCTAGTCAGGCACAATCAACCAGGGGCTAAGAAAGGTGGTGGGGTATTCCTATACTTTAGAGCCCCCCTCAGAGCTACCCCATCCCTCTGCTCTATTCCTAGCTCTCCCAGTGAATGGCTTATCACTGAACTCTCTTTAGGGTCCACAAAGAACATTTTTATTGGATGCTGCTACAATCACCTAAAGGAGGCTTACCAGGTCTAACCAGACTGCCATCAGGCCTTGGGCAGCTCCCACCACACAGGGAGCTTATTGTGTTGGGGGACTGCAACCTAAACTGGCTGACTGCCACCCAACCTGAGTGCAGTGACCTGCTTAAGCAACTAAACCTTTCCCAAGCCATCACCTCACCCATACAAACAAACAGTAGACCCCAATACCACTCCTTACTAGACTGGATTGTGACTAACCACAAGTACAGGATCCCCCAAGCAGGTACCCATATGGCTCTATCTGTGACCACCATCCCATTTATTGCATTTGGTCCTCCAAGCCCATACAGCCTTCTCCTAAATACCTGACTTTTCAGGACTTCACAAACTACGACACCTCCTGCCTGTTCGATGACATACGGGCAATAAACTGGACAAGTTTCCATACCTTACTTGATGCTACCTCAGCTACTGGCTTCCTCACTGATGCCCTCATAAGCATCCAGGATAAACACTTTCCCCTGACCACCCATAGGGTACACAGGGGAAATACCCATTGGCTTTTGTGGGAGACAGACTTGACTTCTGGGAGAGGGGATTCCTTCTATCTGATGGCCTTCATCTCATAAAGGAGGGAACCTGCACTCTCAGCCAGAAGTTTGACATATTTACAGTCTGTTTAAACTGGTGTATGGGGAGAAGGCAACAGCACCCTACATGCCTCAAAGGGTGGCAGTTACCCCTTCCCCAGCAAACATCTCTTCTTCAGCACCAAGAACTGGCACGATGCACACAGTCCAAGACAACAGATGCCCTGCCAGTGTAATCAATAGCAAGCATTAAAAAAAAGCATCATGGGCAACAAAATTACAAATGACCAGTGGAAACTACAGACTCTTACAAAATGAACAGAATACAGTAGTTGGCAGGCAACGTGCATTAATGCCCGTAGCCTGCCAAATAAGATACCAGACCGTACTGCCTTAATGGCAGAGCCCATCTCAATTGGGTGACAGTCACAGAAACATGGCTCAGTGAGAACCATACCTGTGATGTTGCTATCCCAGGATACACCCTATTTAGAAGGGACCAAAAGGGAAAAAAGGGTGGGGGAGTGGCCATTTACATTAGGGACAGTATTAAGGCCACTGAAATGCAAGTATCACAAAATGATTCAGAGGCCTTGTGGGCAACGCTTGGAGCCGGTGACAGGACCCCTATCATAGTGGGGATAATCTACAGACTACCATCACAGGAAAAAGAAAGGGACAAGGAACTCCTAGAAACCATTTTGAAAATGGCTGACAAAAGAGAGTTATTACTGGTAGGGGACTTCAATCTGCCGGACGTAGATTGGTCTACCTACACAGCTGCATAGAAAAAGCAGGGAATTTCTCCTAGCTCTGCAAGGAGCAGGTTTAATGCAATTGGTTGAAACACCAACTAGACAGAATGCTATCCTGGACCTCGTTCTATCGAATAGTCCAAGAGTTTCAGATGTGAAAGTGAGAATCAACCTACATTACAGTGACCACAGGTCAGTCTGCTTCAAAGTCAGCAGAACCGAGGATACTAGTCATACAAAACTAGGAATCTTTGACTTCAAAAGGCTGATTTTCCAAAGATGAAAATCACCATTAGAAAAATGCTAGTAGATACTACAGGGGAAACAGTGGAAGAGAGGGGAAATCCCTGAAAGAGACAATCAATCACGTCACAGCTCAGTGCGTTAGATTGACAAGCAAAACAAAATGAAAGAAAAATCCTATGTGGTTCTCTAGAGAGGTAGCATCTAAAACAAAAGACAAGAAGAAAGCACTTAAAAAATGCAAAGAAAAAAGGCAAGATAGTGACAAGGAGGAATACCAGGCAAAGTTAAAAGAGCCTGGTAAAGCAATAAGGATTGCCAAAGCACAGAATGGGGAATGAACAGCACAAGGAATAAAAAGGGGGTATAAGACATTTTACAGGTATATTCGAGAGAAAAGAAAAACCAAAGAAGGTATAGTCTGGCTAGCTACTAAGGAGGGTAAGCATGATGAAAATAAAGAAGACAAAGCAGAAGCCCTAAACAAATACTTCTGCTCAGTCTTCACTCAGGAAGAACGTGGAAACAGCCCTACTATACACAGTAGAGTCCAACACACTAGGGAAGCTGACACATCTCCTTTAATGGAACAGAGGGTACTAGAGGAGTTAAATAAACTGAAAATAGACAAAGCAATGGGCCTAAATCGAATCCATCCTAGAATACTGAAAGAACTTTGAGAAAAACTGGCCACCCCACTGGCTGCCCTCTTCAACAAGTCCCTGGAGATGAGCTCAGTACCTGATGACTACAAGACAGCCACGGTAGTGCCCCTGCACAAAAGTGGAAGCAAGGAGGAAGCAGGGAACTACCGACTGGTCAGCCTTACCTCCATTGTGGGGAAACTAATGGAGTCATTTTTGAAGGAAAGATAGTGGAGTACCTATAGTCCAGTGGACAACAGGACCCAAAGCAGCACAGCTTCACCTTAGGGAGGTCATGCAAAACAAATATGATAAGAGTGCTTTGATTGGGTAACAAGAACAATTGACCAGGGTGGTGCTGTAGATGTGGTATATCTTGACTTCAGTAATGCCTTCGACTCCATCCCCCACTGGAGGATAATTAACAAACTGGAGCACACAAGCATGGGCCCTAAGTTTGTCAACTGGGTTAAAAATTGGCTTCAAGGAAGAACACAAAGGGTGGTAGTAAATGGCACACTATCATGGGAGGGAAGGGTGACCAGTGGGGTGTCGCAGGGAGTGGTGCTGGGTCCCATCCTCTTCAACATATTTATCAGCAACATCACTGATGGTCTGGAAGGGAAGGTATGCCTGTTTGCAGATGATACCAAGCTGTGCAGCAGGGTAGACACACAGGAAGAACTCTCTGGAATGGTATCTGATCTCAGAAAATTAGAGAACTGGTCAAAAAACTGGCAACTAAAATTTAATGCGAAGAAATGCAAAGTCATGCACCTGGGAAGGCGAAACCCAAAATATAGATAGAATCTGGATGGAGAACAGCTAATACAGAAAAAACAAGAAAGGCATCTCTGAGTAATCATATCACACAATTTAAAAGCTGGAAAACAGTGTGAAAAAGCAGCACTAAAGGCCAACAGTATACTGGGCTGCATTGGCAGAGGTATCGCTAGCAGAAGGCGTGAGGTGTTAATGCCACTGTACAGATCTCTGGTCAGGCCTCATTTGGAGTACGGTGTGCAGTTCTGGAGGCCACACCTAAGAAAGGACATAGACTGTTTGGAGTCTGTGCAGAAACGGGCAACTAAGATGGTACAGGGGCTCCACCATGAACCTTGCGGAGCAAGGCTCTAGCAGCTTAACTTGTACTACCTAGAACAAAGGTGCAACAGAGGCGACATGATAGAAACTTTTAAATACCTCAAAGGAATAAACGCAATACAGGCTCAGAGCCTCTTCCAGGAAAATACGGGTACACGGGCAAGAGGACACAGCATGCGCCTTAAGGGAGGTAGATTCAGAAGCAACCTCAGGAAGTTCTTCATCACGGAGAGAGAGAGATGGAACCCTGGAACAGCTTGATCAAAGAGGTTGTAGCTGCTAAAACAATAAGAGAGTTCAAGCAAGCTTGGGACAGGCACATTGGAAACCCAAAATGAAGTGGGGAGGGGGTAGGAAATTGGGCAGACTAGATGAATCACACGGTCCCCTTCTGCCGACACATTCTTATGTTCTTATGGCTCACCAAGGACCTTCTCCTTCAAATGAAGAGGAGATACATCAAATTGGCCGCTTTCAAGGCCTTCCCATCCCTCTCATTATGGAATGACTATAGACATTTGCGTAACCAGTGCAAACAGCAGATACACTCACACAAGGCAAAATATCTCCAAAAGCTCCAGTGTGACAGCCTAAACAACCCCTGTCTTTTTTGGTCCACCATAGGATCATTGCCCACCCCTAGATCCTGTCAGACCATCTTACACTTAATGACCCCGACGGGCCCAGTAATTGACACCATTGACATAGCCAATACTCTCAATACCAAGTTTACTAATCTGTCCACCCACCTCACCAAAATGCCCCCATCAAACACAGATAGTCAACCCCACCTCACTCATGCTGCCAACCTAAACCTACCTCCTTTCCATTTTAAGGTTGTCTCCCCCTGAGAAACTTGCAAACCATTTATGAGTCTCCCAAATCAGGGAAGCCCAGGTAGCAACAGCCTCTCCCCATGCTTTCTGAAAATTATTACCCCTATCATTTCCAGGCCCCTGACCAGGATCTTTAACCTGTCCCTCTCCATATCCTCTGTTCCCATAATTTGGAAAAAAAGCCAAGGTTGTCCCCATTTTCATATCAGGTGATCCACAGTCTAAAGATAATTCTGACCCATTTCCATCCTACCACATCTCAGCAAATTTCTCAAGAAAAATGTTCACCACCAACTCTCCGAGTACATCTCAAAATATATCCTTCTCTGCCCTCAGCAACATGGCTTCTGTAAACACCATACCACCACCACCACTGCCTTGGTACACTTTACAAATCATGTCTTCAGAAATTTGGACATAGGGAACATCACAGGCATGGTTTTCGTGGACCTGACCAAGACCTTTGACTTGGTAGACCACAACCTCCTTCTGGTCAACCTAAAGGGTCTTAGTTGTTCCTCGGAGATTATAACATAGTTCCAGAACTACCTCACTGGCCGGTCCCAAACAGTAAGTGTTGGGGGAGCTACCTTCGCAGTCATGGCAGTGAACACTGGGCTTCCCCAAGGCTCCTTGGGCCCCTTCTCTTTTTCCCTCTCCATAAACTCCCTCCCAAAGGACAGCCTCACATGTGATGCCATTCTCTACGCTGATGACTTGGTGTTGTTCCACAGCAACAAATCCTTGTCTAATCTCTCTACCACACTCACCTCTAACTACCGCGCAGCATAGGGATGGTTCCTGAAAAACAGGCCCCTGGTTAACTCAAACAAAACCAAGGCCATGCTCTTGAGGTGCAAACACAAGCTGACTAAGATCTCTAGCACTGGAGCCACCTGTCATCGAGTCACAGGTCAGGAAGAATAAAGAAAACCCAGAAGCAGTTGTAAAATTTCACAAAACTGTTTATTTGTAGTTGCAGTAACATAAAAAACATAAACCTGTTCAGAATAACTATGTACAGAAGCAAAAATCAAATGTTTCTTGTAAAATAAAACACATCTTGCAGAAGCGGCTTAGCTGTCTTTATAAATGTTCTCAACCCCTCATTCTTAGCAAACATTCTGTCCTTGTAAGTTTCAGGCAGGATCTGCTAGAACACAGATCTTCCTGAGCCCCCCCCCAACCACTGTACAAGGCTCAAAAATGTGCACTCAAGTAACCTCTAGTTTTTAAAGTCACGACAAAATACAATACACATTTCAAAAGTAATACTACTCTAAACAAAAGTGATCCCAGTATCAGCTTCATTCCATACAGGGCTTTGCACATAATTTTATTTTAGCTGACACAGATATGCAAGGAAGAAAAACAAACAGCAAGAGAAAACTGAGAGACAAAGAATTGCGAGATTGTTCGAGTTGATCAAGTCCAGGGTCTCACAGGAAAATTTAGTTGTGCAACCAGATAGAGAAGAGAGAAAAGGAAAGAATACAGATCCTTGCATTTATACACTTTCTCCATAACAAATGGGACAGGGTCCTATTAGACCCTGTCCCATATACCTTCTCCTTAAGAGGGAACCTGTTTTGCAAAAATAGGTTTCCAAAACCTACTATTCTCTACCAACATTTTCTACTTTCAGAAATTAAGCACATTTGCATCCATTTTTTTTCTTAACAGTACAGCAAAAAGTACTGTTCAAACCCATACATTTTTTTCAACCATCAGAACCCTCAATTCTAGATCCATATCTTGACAGAAAATCAGCACTGCTATTCTCGTTACCAGATTTGTGAATCACTGTGAATTTAAATGGCTGCAGTACCTGGTACCACCTTGTGATTCTGGAATTTTTAATTTTCATCTGGTTAATCCAACAGAGAGGATTGTGATCTGTTACAAGAACAAAGTCAGTTCCTAACAAATAAAATTTGAGGGACTCCATGGACCACTTTGCTGCTAAACACTCCTTTTTGATAGTGGAGTATCTTTTCTCTCTGTCATGCAGTTTCCTACTTATATAAAGAACAGGATGTTCTTTCCCATCTATATTTTGACTTAGAACAGCACCTACTGTAGTAGGCCTACCTCAGATGCATCTGTTTGTAGCAGAAATGGTTTCTCAAAGTCTGGGCTTCTTAAAACAGGTGCTGAACATAATGCAGCCTTAATGGCTTGAAAAGGTTCATCACACTCGGGGGTCCATTTCACATTATTTGGGTACCATTTCTTTGTGAATTCAGTGAGGGGAGTAGCTAACTCTGCAAAGCTGGGAACAAATTTCTGATAATAACCAGTCAGCCCTAAAACTGATCTGACATGTTTCTTTGTTTTAGGTACAGGGCTGTTAGCTACAGCTTCTATTTTATCTCTGGTTTGACTTCTCCATTTCCCAACACATAGCCCAAATATCTGGTTTCCTGCATGCCCAATGCACATTTAGTAGGATTAATTATCAGACCTGCATTTTTGATAGCTGTCTGGGCTGTACACCACGACATCATCCAGGTACCCAGCTCAATAACCAGTCTGAGTGGATAAAATGACATCCATGTACTGCTGGAATGTAGCTGGCGCACCATGTAAACCAAAGGGCATGGTGGTGAACTGATAGAATCCTATAGGGGTGGCAAATACAGTTTTATCTCTGGATTCTTCAGCTAGAGGTATTTACCAGTAACCCTTGATGAGATCGAGTGTACTGATATACTTTGCACTTTCCAGTCTGTCCACCAAATCATCTATTCTGGGCATAGGATAACTGTCAAATTCTGACACTGGATTAACTTTCCTGAAATCAAGGCAGATTCTAACACCCCCTTCTTTTTTGTTTACAATTACCATGGGAGAGGACCAAGCACTACTCGACTCCTCCATTATACCCAATTCTTTCATTTTTTGTATTTCCTTAACCACATCAGCTTTTAACTGCTCTGGCAAACTTTATGACTTTTGTCTAATAGGACGAGCATTCTTTGTCACTATTACTTAATCAACAGCTTTTGCTCGGCCTGGTACCATGGTAAAAGTACTGTTAAATATCTTTAGCACATTACGAATGTCTGCAGTTTGTGCTGAGGTTAAGGAAACATTCACCTTTACAGCATCAGCATTTACAGTTTGTTCCAGTCTATCATAAACTACATCAATATCTTTCTTATTAGTTTCTGGTAAAACTAGCAAGGCAGCTTTTGGAATTTTTTCAACCCATTTCTTGAGGAGGTTAGCATGGTATACCTTAGAAGGGTTTTTCTTGTCAGGGGTCTCAGTCTCATAATTATCAGTGCCAGTATATCTAAGAAGTGTATAAGGTCCTTGCCACTTCATTAACAGCTTATTTTCTGTTGTGGGTAACAGTAGCAAAACCTTTTCACCTGGCTCGAAAACTTTTTCTTTTACCCCATGGTCATAATATACCTTCTGCTGATTTTGAGCCTCTTCCTGATTACTATGGGCAATTTCAACATATTTTGCCAATTTCTTTCTTAGGGCCCACATATAAGAAGATATAGATTGTTTCTGGGTGGGGTTATCTTCCCACATTTCTTTTATCACATCCAGTGGCCCTCTTGGCTGCCTACCATACAGCATTTCAAATGGTGAGAACCCTGTTGATGCCTGTGGCACTTCTCTATAAGCAAACAGTAGGTAAAGCAAGTAATGGTCCCAATCCTTCCCTTCCCCTTTTACAAAACTTTTTAACATGCATTTTAGGGTTTGGTTAAAACACTCAACAAGACCGTCTGAGGGTGATATGGGGAGGTTCGTATGGCAGTGATACCTAGCAGTCTGTACAGCTCCTTAAGTAGTGCAGCATCAAAATTACTACCCTGATCAGTAATAATTTCTTTAGGTATGCCCAGTCTGCTGAAAATGTTAGCAAGCTCTGGTGTAGCTTTTGGGGCTATAACAGTACGCATTGGAACTGCTTCTGGGTATCGAGTAGCATAGTCACATATTACCAGGATAAATCTATTACCCTTTTTACTTTTGTCTAAAGGACCAACCACATCCATTGCGATTCTTTCAAAAGGCACATCTAGCAAGGGTAGGCGCACAAGGGGCATCTTGTCTTTTCTAGTGACTGGGGCTACTTTCTGACACTCAGCACAGGAAGTACAATAGGTAGCAACATCTTCATGAATTCCAGGCCAGTAAAATCTATACAGCAATCTGGCAAGGATGCAATCCCTCCCTGAGTGACCAGCCATAGGTTTATCATGTGCTATCTGTAACAACTCTGTTCTATACCTATGTGGTATAACCAGTTGTTCTGTCTGTTGCTGTGTCGGAGGTTTAACCCAAACTCTGTACAGTAACCCATTACATTTTTTAAACCTTGGTCAACCCTGTTTTGGTTTTCCCCCAGCTGCTTAAAAGAACCCTGGAGAGAAACATAATTAGCTTGTTCTGAAAGAAAATCACAATCTGTGTGGCTATTTTGTAGTCCTCAGCCAAAGAAACAGCTTTTTCCCCATTCTCTGGTCGGTGTTCCTTTACCCATGGCCGCACATCTGTAGTCAAGATGTTGATGAATTGCTCCATGGCAAATGTGTCAATGATCTGTGGGATTGTTTTGCTCTCTATTTGGATCTACTTCATCAGGAGTTCTCAGAGTCGGGTGAAGGCTTCTCGAGGATTGTCAAACGAGTTACATAGAAACACAGAAACACAGAATTTGATGGCAGATAAGGACCGCTTGGCCCACCCAGTCTGCCCATTTCCATACCTAATGAATAAGCTGCAGATCCTAGTTAACCAGCAGCCTACTTCTTACTACCCCCACCCCTAAGAATTGCCTTATGACTGTCTCATGCATGCTTGAATTCAACCACTGTTTTTGACTCCACAACCTCCTCTGGAAGGCTGTTCCATGCATCTACAACCCTCTCTGTGAAAAAATACTTCCTTACATTACCTCTGAGCCGCCCCCCTCCATCTTCAAATTGTGCCCCCTTGTTCTTGCACACTTCTTTTTTTGAAAGATGCTACCCTCTTGGACTTTGTTGATTCCCTTGAGGTACTTGAAAGTTTCTATCATGTCCCCCCTCTCCCTCCTTTCCTCGAGGCTATACATATTAAGCTCCTTTAGTCTCTTGTTGTACCTCTCTCTGAGTTGTACCTCAGAGATCGAAATCTCTGCCTGTAGGTCTCTCTGGAGATGTACCTTTTCAGGATTTCGCTTTTCACCAGGTCATAGTTTTCTGACTGTGCAGTGTCCATACTGCTGTAGGCAAGCTGGGCTTTCCCTGTCAGGTAGGGTATCAGTCTGATTGTCTATTGCTGCTTTAGCCACCGGTAGGCTGTGGCAACTCTTTCAAAGGTTGTCAGGTATGCCTCAATATCATCTGAAGGACACAACTTAGTAAATTTAATGGCCTTTAGGCTGCTTGCATTTTGTTGCTCATCTGGGTCTGTGCCAGATCCTCTGCCCTTGATAGCTTATAAGGCATCCAGCCATCGCTGCTCCTGTCGTTGCGTCTCTTCTCTCATCTGCTGCTCCTGTTGCTGCATCTCTTCTCTCCTCAACACTTCTAACCATTGAATTTATTTTTCTCTCTGCTTCTCAGTCTCTTTTTGTTGTATAGCCCACCATTTGAAAAATTCCATCAGGCTTTCAGGTTTTGCCACTGACTGTTCTTTTCCCATAACTTGTGCTGGCTGTACAATCTCAGACTGGACTTCTGCTACAGAATCCCTATCTTCTTCTGTGCTTTCCTGGTACTAGGTCCAGTACCAACGCACAAATCTCCTGTCTTAGGGTATGCATGGCTTAAATCCCACTTAGGCTGACACCATATGTCGTCGAGGCACCGGTCAGGAAGCATAGAGAAAACGCAGGAGTAGTTGTAAAATTCTACAAAACTGTTTATTTGTAGTTGCAGTAACATAAAAAAACATAAACCTGTTCAGAATAACCATGTATAGAAGCAAAAATCAAATGTTTCTTGTAAAATAAAACACATCTTGCAGAAACAGCTTAGTTGTGTTTATAAATCTTCTCAACCCCCATCCTTGGTAAACATTCTATCCTTGTAGGTTTCAGGCAGGATCTGCTAGAACACAAAGCTTCCTGAGCACCCCCCCCCCCAACCACTGCACAAGGCTCAGAAATTTGCACTCAAGTAACCTCTAGTTTTTAAAGTCATGACACAATACAATACACATTTCAACAGTAATACTAAACATTTTCTAAACAAACGTGATCCCAATATCAGCTTCATTCCATACAAGGATTTACACATAATTTTATTTTAGCTGACACAGATATGCAAGGAAGAAAAACAGACAGCAAGAGAAAACTGAGAGGCAGTGAGAGGCAAAGAATTGCAAGATTGTTCGGGTTGATCAAGTCTGAGGTCTCACAGGAAAATTTGGTTGCGCAACCGGACAGAGAAGAGAGAAAAGGAAAGAATATAGATCCTTGCATTTACACACTTTCTACATAAGAAATGGGACAGTGTCCTATTCTACCCTGTCACACCACCCTCGGCATATTATCTCCAGGCAGCCCACCACTCGACACAGTATCCTCCTTTAAATACCTGAGCATCACCCTCAACCCCCACTCTGACATTCTCGGAGCATATTGGAAACACCATCTGGCGCATAAACCAAAAATTAGCAGTGGGGTACAGATTGAAACACTGCTTGACTCATGAGGCCCACCTAGTCATTGCCCGGGGCTGTCTCCTTCCTCTTATGGATTACTACTCCCCCATATATACACAAACCTTGGCCCATAAACTAATTAGGTTGCATACCACTTACAACAACATCCGTAGAGTCTTGCTCATGGCACACTACCCTACACATCACTGTTCCCTTTACCAATCCCTCAACTGGCTCCTCCTCCAGTCTCACAATGACCTATTCCTTGGCTGCAACATAGATGAGGCCATCAGAAACGGGGCCTACTCACTCCTTTTCCCCCGATCATGCACAAAAAATGCCCCTGCAACCTCTATAACTCCTCCAGCCTTCTGTTGGAGGCTCCCCAAATCTCCACCTACTTGAGCAGTAAGGCATTTACCTCAGCTGCCCCTAAACTATGGAACCATCTGCCATCCTTGCTTCACTCCCTGGATTCTCATTGCTTATTTAAATCATGCTACAAAGCGATCCTAACGTCCATGGCCACCTGCACCTGCTCCCCTGGTTGACCACCACCAGTGCCAACCGAACTAGCTCTCAAGCCAGCTGTGGTTTCTCCCCAGCATCTACTCGCTGTCGTCACCACAGAAACCCTGTGGCCCAAATGATATTGTGTATCTGGTCTTTGTTACTCATTGTGTAGCTACACTCAGCTACTACTACTGAATTTTGTCTCTGTATGTGACATAATATTGTTCGGAACTCATCTCATTGTTTGCACTTTACTGTATTTTTTTGTATCTACTGCCCCAGGACTTTTTCCTGCACGATACTGAAATGTATTAAAATGTATTGCATTTTTTACATACTATTCCTGTACTGTAGCTTGTGCCCTGGAATTGTATTTTTACACCTGTGCCATCTTCATGGCCCGGGTTGTGCCTAAAAACGGTCCGTTGGATCAGCGCACCTACCCAGTTAACAAATACATACATACATAAAGAAATGCAGAAATAAAGAAAGTAATTAAAAGACAGTTTTTCTGTGTTCTAATTGGTTTACAATAGATACCTGTTGTATAATTAAGAACGGTGTTTAGAGAACGTGATGAACAACTCTGAATGTTAAGACCAAGCAGCTGCAGCACAAGGACACTGATTGCACAAAGAGCAAATTTGTTTATTTTGTGTTTTCTCGCACTAGTGCTTTCGGACGTTTGTTGTTCTTCAAACAATCTACAGTTGTTTTGGATTAACTACTGTTACCCAGTTTGTTGCCGAGAATTTGAGAACTGTTACTGACTTTTACTGACTGAATAGGGCACTATCTTTGAAAGACAGGTATGATTACTATGGTTTGTTTTTTTGATATGATTGTGGAATAAAACATGAAAATCATCTATTACAAAAAAACTAAAATGAAACAATTAAGCTGGCCCAGTGGTGCAGAGGGCTGAGGCATCTTGAACGCCTTACCTCTTCCCATGCTGGCGAACCAGGTTCGAGAACAGACTTGGGTCACTCAGGGTTCAGCCAGAAGAGGAAGGAATGAGCCTTCATAGGACTTCGGGAGGGGGATCTCATGTCTTGCCGCTCAACTGCCATCAGGAGGAATCCAGGTGGTGGTGCATACGAGACACAGGAAGAGTGCCCGTTCAGAGCACCTGGCGCATTTCCGTGGAGGCAGAACTCACACAATCTGCTGACTGCACGTCTGGGCAGCCCAAGGGGAGAAAATCAAGAGGAAAAATGTAGGACAGGCTTCATGAAGCCTTGCCCGTCACGCCGATGGCCCGTTCGGTCTCTCCAGCTCTGGGGACAGTCTGGATATGTGTCTCGCGTTGGGGAGGATGGCCCTGCCACGGAGGGGCAATCCGTGGGTGATTAAGGTCCCCCAGACTGGAGGAGACTAGGGACATCCATGGCTGCTGGGGACAGGGCTGAGTACAGCCGCCCATTCTGCCAAGAACGAAAAACACCTATATGGAAAAAAAAAAGAAACAACTGAGAAGAACTAGCTACCTCAGATACCCTGTGGGTTCAGTGATGCCACATACAGCACTCGATCTTCGCTCTCATATCATATGACATCACAGTACCACATAGTGTCTGAACCAGATTGTCCTTCACAGTTGGGGGTTACTTATTCTATACATTGTCTTACTGCCTATCTTTGCCACTTTAACTGATGCTGCCCTCCCCCATGATTCCCTTGTAAACGAGATATTACATCTCAGGTAGTACTATCCCGGGGAGTGGAAAACATCTGAATAACTACTTTTCCAGGCAGTATAACAACTGAAGCACCCCAGCTCTTGAAGTCTGTTGTTTATTGCCTGGCAGAAATGGCCTTTCAGTCAAGCATGACTGCTTCAAGTGAGTTTGTCACTTTTGAAAAAACTCTGAAAAACCTAATAATTACATTCAGCTTCTATTTTATATAGTGTCTGCATTTTCCCCTTGGTTCTTCATTACTAGCTTAATATGGATGGAAGTAGGATCCTTGTCCATGAGAGTTCATTTGCTCCTTTTGAATAATCCTTCACTGAAGTCAAAATCATGTTTGTGCATTACAGTGTGATGCTGTGGAAATAATGATTGTGTCACAAATACAGGATCGAGCTGTCAGCGTACTATTAAACAGCAGGAGTAAATCAACTATTTGGGGACAAGGACCATGTTTCCATTAACGGGAAGGTCTCCTCAGCCTATTCTGTTTGCCTGCGTAGTTTGTAGGCACGCACAATGATCGCCTCTATTGCACCCTCCTAATTTCATCAGGATTTAAATGTAAATGAAGGTATTTACAACTGGTGTGAAAACCTGCTTGACTACATTACAAAGGTCATAGCCCATTATGGCCCAACTCATGCAAGGCATCCTGGAATCTTATGATGTTTTAGTGCTAAATCCTTCAGTAGTTATACTGTAGTGGTCAGTGCTGTTGCTGTCCTCTACAGTGCCTATATTCTTGTCTTATTCTGCCCATGAAAATTTTCAAGGCATAGTAAGTGCCCTCCTGTTTTCTGTAGTTTAAAGTGTATCTCAGTTAGAAAAAAAATGCTTTTAGGGAATACAGGGATTTATAACATGGGTTCAGAAAAAAGCAGCAATCCAACTGGTGAAACACCATCAGGTGACTGTGGATTAAATGCCTGTATATGCACAGTTGATGTGAATGTCCCTGAAAGGGTATCCCTGGGCACAGAGAGAAATCCCGGCAGAAATGAGAACAAGACGGTGAGACAAATGGCATTTAGCCAGCAATAAGCTTGGAAAGCTAAGGATGGATAATTTTAATGAAAACGAATAGTGGAGGAAGCAAGGCAAAATAAACACTTTGAGTTGAACGAAAGGAAGGACAGAAGATTATTTTTGTCATAATGACATCGGAATGAACATCTATATGTTTAAAATAATGAACAACATTGAAACTGAGGTTTAATTGATATTAACAAAGTGAAGAGATTGCAACAATTTAATAATAAATAGTGAAGATAACAACACTGTTATTATTTGGGGCCTGAAGAAGTGGCGTCAAGTTACAAAACTGTTACCTGAATATATGGTGTGAAAATAAGAGACAATAAAGATCTATTTATATGAATATGAACCACTGGATTCTGGTCCTACACTCATTAATTAATTCAATACATTGCCAAGTAGGAAGATCCAGGAAAATATATTAATCATAATATAGGACATCCTGTACCAACATTTAAAAAAATATTTTTAAAAATACAGGGATTTATAACATGGGTTCAGAAAAAGCAGCAATCCAACTGGTGAAACACCATCAGGTGACTGTGGATTAAATGCCTGTATATGCACAGTTGATGTGAATGTCCCTGAAAGGGTATCCCTGGGCACAGAGAGAAATCCAGCAGAAATGAGAAAGTCAAAGCAGCCATGTCCCCCCACCCACCCATGTCAGCCTGTGAACAATATGGGATATTCAAAGCACGTGTGCATATTAAGGAAAACATTTAATCCATGGTTCGATACAGTACAGTACCTTATCCTGAAGTACAGCTGCGGCTCCTGACAGGCTGTCCTGTGTTAGGGTGGCTGCCACCAACAGCAGAACATCTGGGACCTCATCTTCCTGATCCCGGTACACAGTGGGTTCTGTCAATATCGGCTAGCACTGTGACTTTGTCAGCTTGTCGCAAAGTATGTCCTCGTAAGTCGGAATGTGCACGCAAGTGGTAGGAATGCCAGTGGGGGAAATTCAGTCTCAGTGGCTGTTTGTTGCTGGCAATCTGGAGGCAAAGCACTCATTATATGGGGGAAAAATGAGAAGTGACAGCCAATGAGTGGAACAGTAGGGAAGCGACATGTTTGGGGGCAGGTAGTGACAGTTGAAGATATGAAGGCGAGTATAGGAGATTTGGGAGAGCGCTCCAACCTGCTAACACTGTGTTACAGTGCTGCCTAGACAGAGCGAGAGTGACAGAGAGAACATAGTGGGTGCTTGGCTGCAGCGAGTGGCCGCTGCTGGCAGAGTTAGTGTACCGAGAGACCCCCCAACAACGCACACATTGGAATTTTACTGGGAGGCAGTTGCGTCAGTCAGGTGAGCACTGGAGACCAGGGGAGTGCGTGACAGAGCAAGCAAGAGTAAGACAAAGAGAGAGAGAGAATTACAGCATCTGTGATATACACAACAGAATTCCTTGTGTCTCTCTCTCTCTGTCTCTTTCTGTGATTGGCAGCTGTGTGCTGTACATCTGCCACATGCACAACATAATTCTTGTAGTGTTTCTCTCCCTCTGTGATCAGCAGCTGTGTTTGTTTTCATCAGGACCCGTGCAATCTGTGTTTGAGTGTCATAGGGAGCTGAGCTATCTGTGTTTGTGAGTGTGGAGTGTATAGTGATCAGCAGATTTTGGGGGGGGGGAGGGCCAAGAGAGATTGAGAGACCGCCTGCAGAAAGAAGGTATTGGGATCAATGATATCCTGAAAGTGTAGTGAAGAGAAGTTTGATATCAGTCCTCTGCTCATAATGCAAATGTTGGGGTATATGCAGCTGTGTAATGACAAAGCACACAGTATCATAGGAGAGAGGAGAGAGAGTGATTAAGAGAGAGAGAGAGAGAGAGTGACAGCAACTGAGAGATGCAAAACAGCATTCCTTTAGTATCTCTCTTTTTGAGTGATTGGCAGCTGTTAGTGTGTGTGTGTGTGTGTGTGTGTGTGTGTCATCGGGAGCTCAGTAGGTCCAATATATATGTGTGTGTGTGTGTGTCTGATCGGGAGCTAAGATCCTCACCGCTCCCTTGGAGCTCCCAAGTGCATGTGTGTCTGTGTGTGTGTGTGTGGGGGGGGGGGGCAGCAGTGTAAAGGGCATTGCAAGCCTAAGAAAGGATATTATACACAAGAAATGTCAGAAATCATCTCAGTACTGTATTTCTGACATTTCTATGTGTATAAAAGCAACCACACATGCATTATTTGTTGGAGACTACTTTGCAAGGTGGCAGGATACAATAACTGTTTTGCTCTTTAAACAGGGGAAAAAACCCTTTCTGTAGTTTTCTCTTGTTTTACACATAACCCATGATAAAAGTGCAACAACCCACTCCAGGGTATGGGGTTATAGGCATTTAATCCATGCCTCAGACACTGTAAGGACACTCATGTGCTTCACAACGCACCCAAGGCGTGGATTAAATGTCTATAACACTATACCCTGTTGTGAGTTATTGCTAACTTCACAAAAGACATAACAGAACTGAATGAGAGTATAAGTTCTGTTGGCTTGAGCAGGTATGCATCATCAGCTCTTAAGATGTCTTGTATGAGTGGGGTCACAACCTTTGCAATGGAGACAAACAGGTTTTCACACCAGGGCAAAACAGAGTAAAGCAACCTCATTTATATCTAAATTATGATGAGATTAAGATTCACAGAATCACAGAATCCTGCCGGCAGAAAAAGACCATTGGGCCCATCTAGTCTGCCCAAAAGAGATATGCCCCCTGCTTTTTTTACCTCCCATCCCCTGCCCTCCCTCACCTCCCTGGTCAGGTCACATGTAGATATCCCTGCTCTCTTGAATTTTTCCATCATATCTACTTCCACAACCCATTCTGGCAACCTGTTCCATGGACCTACAGCCCTTTGTGAGAAGTAACATCCCCTTATGTCCCCCTGAAATCTGCCCCCTTCCAGTTTGAGTGAATGACCCCCGGTAGCTTTGTTCTTACTTAGTTTTAAGATGCTATCCCCCTTTATCTGACTGTTCCCTTCATGTATTTGAAGGTCTCAATCATGTCTCCCCTTTCTGTTCTCATCTCCAGCGAATACAGACCTAGCTCCTCTAGCCTCTCCCCATATGGCCTTCCTTGCATCCCCTGGACCATTCTGGTTGCCCTTCTTTGGACTGTTTCCAATCTGTCCTTGTCACCTTGCAAGTGGGGCCTCCAGAACTGAACTCAGTATTCCAACTGTAGTCTGACCAGTGTTTTGTATAGTGGCATGATCACTTCCCTGCTCCTACTTGTAAAGCCCCTTCCAATGCATGCCACCATTTTTGTTGCTTTACCAGCTGCTTGCTCACACTGGTACCTAACCTTGAGATTGTTAGTGATCCAAATTCCCAGGACCTTTTCTTGCTGCATGGCCTGCAGTGTCTCCGCACTAATTAGCCCCAGGATTATTCCTTCCTATGTGCATTATTTTGCACTTTTTACATTGAATTGCAGTTGCCACATTTCCACCCACTCCTCCAGCCTGGCTAGATCCTGCCCCATTTTCTCCATCCCTCCCCCAGGAGTGTCCACTCTGTTGTAGAATTTTGTGTCGTCCATGAACAGACAAGCCTTTCCATTTATTAGCTTTCTGGAGTGCCTCCCATTGACCACCACTATCTGTGTCCTCCCTCCCAGCCAGTCCTCCACCGACTTTGTGAGTTTTGTTCATCACCCTTAAGCTACCTAACTTGCTTACCAACCTCCTATGGGGGACGGAGTCAAATGCCTTCCTGAAATCCAGGTAGGCCAAATCCACCACTCCCCCTTGTTCATATACTTCCATTACACCCTCAAAGAATTCAATCAGGTTGGTCTGACATGACCCACCTTCCATGAATCCATGTTGGTTGTCATCCATTAGCCCTTCTTCTGCCTCTAGGTGTCTTACCATTCTCTCCTTTATGAGAGCTTCCATTAGCTTGTCTACCATAGAGGTGAGACTGACTGGGTGGTAGTTGCTAGGCTCATCCTTTCTCCCTCCCCTGTATAGTGGCATCACCTCTGTCTGATTCCAGTCACTCAGGACCCTCCCCGATTCAAGGGACAGATTAAACCATCTAGCAAGAGCCCTTGGATGTACCTGATCTGGACCCATGGCCTTGTCGGTTTTTATTTTTCCCAGTTCTTCCAACACTCTCACCTGTGTGAAGGGGCTTGTGTCCACCTCCTTGCCCATCCTCCCCTTTCTAGTTAATGCAGGCCCTCTTCCTTCCTTCTAAGCCCCTTATGGGGATACAAGAGAGGGAATCACTGTTAATGCCTACAAACTACACTGGTATACAGACAATAGGTTGAGGAGACTCCTTTTTAATGAAACTCATAATGAAGAACAAAAGGAATAGAAATACAGAAAATCTGTAAGCTCTGACTTGTGTCTAAACACAATGGTTTTCATTTCCAGAAGTGACAAAACTCAATTTCAGTGTCTTAAATGAAAAACCAAAAAGCATGAAGAAGAACATAAATAGGATAAAGAAAATGAATAACAGACAGAGAGAAAGAGAAGCAAGGGGGGAGAGAAAGAAAGAAAGAAAGAAAGAAAAAAGAAGGAGAGAAAGAAAGATAGATACACATTTTTGGATCAGAGTCAAACTGAGTGTATGACTAATTCAGGCAGCCCCTTTTAAATGTTTGTGTAATGTGGCCTCAGTTCAACAGAAACATCTGCTGTTATCAAATAGTAGTCCTATAAAAATAATGCTGTTTAATGGATTTTGTATTGCATGCCCGCAACATAAAAACATATTGATTAAAAAAAAAACTACTTCATTGTTTCCTCCACCAAATTCTCACAAGTGTACATTTTCAGCAATGAACCCAGTGCTGAGCATTGAGAGATGAGTAATGCATTTCAAAATTAGTTAGGGCACAAGGCGGAATGCCTGCTGTGTGTTAATTACCTGGGACTGCATACTTTATCATGCATTATTGCTTAATTAGTGCTTAATACAACCGCTCCTTTCATGTAATTAAACATGTAATTGAATCATTTTTCACTTAAATGTATTTCACACCCAGGTAAACCACCATTCTGGACTTCATTTTGCTTTTGTTTGTTTCCTGCAGAATAGCAGATGCTGACAAACCAAGTTTAAAAACACTGACCCCTTCGGCAGTGATAGCAATCGTCTTGAACAGTGAGAAGTATATACTCTCTGTCAGCACCCACAGGGTTTTCTCTTTAGCCACCATGAGGACTAGATTGAAGCCAGTTTGTTTTTATTACACTTTTATGAAGGAGATATTTATAAAAAAAAAAAAAAGAAAACCTGCCAGTTTTGTTGATTCCACTGATGCTAGCTCACACAATCAACAGTGTTAAGTATGTAGAACTTGGCGGCAAGCAATCAGACTAAAGGCAGGCAACCAGATTTTTCATCAACCTCATTACGGCAAAGTCTCATAGTCAAACATAAATTATATCCTGCTTGATGAGTCTGCTAATTTTGCTTCTACCATGGCACCACAAGTGTAATGGACATATTTTGCTTTGGATGTTTGGAGACCCTTTATTTTTGCTCTTTATTTTTTTGCTTTGTGTATTTATGTCTGTTCATTCCTGCCCTTGTCACCTTCCCCACAGGTCACACCTGAAAGTGAGCCTCAGTTTAACATACCTATACTGATCAACACATTCTAAGTAAATAAATAATAAATAATTCAATGGAGGGATGGGAGGAAGATCGTGGGGATCACCGGGAAGGCAAGATGGGAGGATGAGCTGGATGTCATTATCCACCTAGGGACTAATGAACTGGCAAATGGGGAGCCTAAGGAAGTTCAGGAAGAGTTTAGGAAATTGGGGAGGAGTCTCAAGCAAATAGCTACTTCTGTCACCTTCTCGGAAGTACTACCTGTGAGTGGCATGGGAGAGCATAGGGGCACATGCAACAGGAATTTTAACTCATGGGTGAAAAACTGGTGCTGTGAGGAAGGGTTTGGATTCATTGGTGACTGAGGACCCACCTGGAGGGATGGAGACTTGTTCAAGCCTGACGGCCTGCATCCATCCTGGAGGGGAATCCAATCACTCAATGATAAGTTTAAATGCTACATGGACAAGCATTTAAACTAGCCAAGGAGGGCGGCAGACCAGCAAAGAGGGTACCTAACTGCCCACCCCCCCACAGCTAGCAGTGGAACCAGTGAACAGAAGGAGTGGCTATCTCTACAAAGCAGTGTGAAAAAGATGGAGATAAGCACCCAAGAGGTGGAAAGGCAGAAAGGGGGCCAAATTCAACAGAAGGGCAGACAGCAGGGAGAACCAGGGATAAAGGACAACCAGGGAGGGGTCTGGAGTAGAACAACTAAACAGTCCAGGGAGTTCAAATCATGTAAAGCCATGTGTACCAATGCCAGGAGCCTTAGCAACAAGATGGAGGATCTGGAGGCTGTCATGGTGCAGTCGGACCTGGACACTGTGGCCATCACAGAGAGCTGGTGTAATGATAACCATGATTGGGAGATGGCCATACCCGGCTACAACATATTCACAAGAGACAGAGCAGGCAGGAAGGGAGGAGGAATGGCACTGTATGTGAAAGATGGCATAAAGGCCACAGAGATCCAGAAGGAACAAAATTGGGGAGAGATACTGTGGGTTACGCTGGAAAGGAAAATGGGGTCAGTCATCCGCACAGAGCTGGTCCACAGGCCACCAGCCCAGGAGGAGGAAGAAACAGATAGGGAGCTGATGCTAGCCATGCAAAGGATGGCAGACAAGGGTGAGGTGGTGCTGGTTGGAGACTTCAATACTCCAGATGTAGACTGGAGCCTCCCAGCAGCAGCATCAACCAGGAGCAGATTTATCCTGGACTCCCTTCAATGTCCCTTTCTCAAGCAACTGGTCATGGAACCAACTCGGCAGAAGGCAATGCTGGACCTCATGCTCATAAATGGGGACAGTGAGATGGTGGTAACAGTGGGGGAGCACCTGGGGAACAGTGACCACCAGTCACTGTGGTTTGAAATCACAGAAGGAGCAGAACCAAACTGCACAAAAACACGTATCCTGGATTTTAGGGGGGGCAGACTTTGGGAAAATGGGGAGATGCTTGAAAGAGACATTAATGGGAATGGGGTGGGAATCAAGGGTTGAGGAACAGTGGGCAATATTTAAAACGGGTATTACAAGAGCAACAGAATTATGCATTAAGTAGGTTAGCAAGGGGAAAAGGAAGAGGAGGCCATTATGGTTTTCCAAGGAGGTAGCGAAGAAAGTGAAATCCAAAAAGATTGCATTCAGGCAATTAAAAAAAAAAGCAGGTAGAAGAGGATAGGGAGAATTACCAGGAGAAGCAAAGGGATGCAAGGATGCCAGTAAGGGAAGCCAAAGCTCAGACAGAAGAGCACATCGCAAAATCAGTAGGTAGAGGGGACAAAACCTTTTACAGGTATATAAGTGAAAAAAGAAAGGCAAAGGGAGGGATAGTGAGAATGAAGGGGGAGGATGGGGGCTGCGTGGAGGATGACAACAGTAAAGCTGACATACTGAACAGATATTTCTGCTCAGTCTTTACTGAGGAAGAGGAGGGTAATGGGCCCAAAGGAAGTACAAGGTGTGGGAACAGCACATAAATGGACACAAGTCCTTTACACTGGAAATTGTCCTAAAGAAACTGGAAGGGATAAGAGTTGATAAAGCAATGGGGCCAGATGGGGTGCACCCCAGGGTCCTAAAGGAAGTAAGAGAGGTGGTGGCTGAACCTCTGGCAATCCTGTTTAGTTGATCACTGGAAACAGGGGAGGTACCCAAAGACTGGAGGATAGTAGATGTAGTCCCCTTATATGGTAGTGGGCAGGACAGTAGTGCGGTTGGTAGGTAATTGGCTGGGCGGCAAGACACAGAGGGTGACGGTAAATGGCTGTCACTCCACAGAGAGAAGAGTGACCAGTGGGGTATCACAGGGATCAGTGCTGGGAGTGGTCCTATTCAACGTCTTCATCAGTGACATTGTACAGGTCCTAGAAGGCAGAATTTCCCTGTTTGCTGATGACATCTAGCTCTGTAACAGAGTGGACACGCCAAAGGGTGTAGGCAGAATAAGAAGGGACCTGCAGAAGCTTGAAGAATGGTCAAGGGTTTGGCAGTTGATATTCAATGCAAAGAAGTGCAAGATAATGGATATGGGGCACAAAAACCCTGGAACAACATATCAGTTTAGGGGGTGAGGACATAGCATGCACCAAGCAGGAAAGGGACCTTGGAGTTATCATCTCTGATGACTTCATGGTAGGGAAACAGGGCAACAAGGCAGCAGGTAAAGCGAATAGGATGCTGGGATGCACAGGCAGGGGCATCATAGGAGGAAAAGGGAGGTCATAATTCCACTATACAAGACACTAGTGAGGCCCCATCTGGAGTACAGTGTACAGTTCTGGAGACATTACCTACGTAAGGACATAGACAGGGTAGAGAAGGTTGAGAGGAGAGCAACAAAGATGGTACAGGGATTGCACCACAAGTACAATGAGGACAGGTTGAAGGACTTTAATATGTACTTCCTGGAGGAGAGGCGGGAGAAAGGGGATATGATAGAGACATACAAGTACCTTACAGGGAGGAACAGTGTACAGGAATACACCATTTTCCAGTGAAAAAGATGTTCCAAGACTAGAGAGCATGGGATGAAGTTGGAGGGAGGGCGATTCAGAGGAAATGTGAGAAAGAATTTCTTCATAGAACGGGTGGTGGACAAGTGGAACACCCTGCCAGAGGAAGTGGTGGGGGCTGAAACAATCATGGGATTTAAAAATGCATGGGATAGACATAAGGGAATTCTGGAGGTCAGGGGTAAGGGGCAACAGTCTTCTAGGAAAACATAAAATGAACTTACAAGCTCAAATGGCAGACTGAGTGGGCCATAGGCCCTTACTCTGTCTGTCGACAGTGTCTATGTATCTATGTATCTAATGTTGTGCTTAAAGCAGCAGTTTGGTTAAAGAGAATATAAACATATTTTTTGTGCACAGACATTTAATCTGTTTAATAACCCCAGAGTATATTTCAAAAAGCCTATTTTGTTCTTCATTTAGGGTCCCTTGTTAAAACTGCCATTTTCTGATCTAATAATTACTCCGATCTGATAATTATTTTAAAAGGGAATGCGTACTATTCTGGGTTGCTTTAGAAATATGTGACCCTTACCACAGGATCTAGCTCTACATTAGGCAAGCAGGGAAAACAGGAAGGGGCACAAAGGTGTAAACAGAAGAAAAAACTGTTGAAATGCTGTCCCAGGAAATGGAGAAAGTAGTCTATTCGCACTTGCAAATAACAACAACAGGAACCATTTCAATCTGTTTACCTAGTGTTGTTTATTTCTGTGTTGAACACCTCTTTAAAATCCCAACAGCCATAGCTTCCCTCATGGCAACAACCTGGCATCGCAGTACACTTCATAACAATTTTCATGTCTCAAGTGTCTACTCCACTGTTTTCAGGCACATTATTAGCTGCATGCTTAAAGCAAGCTTTTTCATAGAGAAAGCTTTCCATGAGCTCCCAGGCTAGGGGCTATTTCTCAGGAGCCAGGAAGGGTGCCAGTCAGCAACCAGTGAAAATGTGCTGAAGTTCTGGAGTGTAACAGCCACTCCTTCAGAGGAAAGTACAAATAGACTGCTGTCTCAATTTCTTGGGATAACAACATTTCAAATATCTGTGCCCTGTTTTTCTGCACCAAAACATTGTGAGTTACTGTCAAAAAAACTAGAAGTTTATATGACGGATTTTTGTTGTTGTTGTTATTGTTTGGTAACCTAGGCACACAATGCCTATTTTCAAGGGTGATCTGGGAGCACTGGGGAAGTTAAGGGACATGCTCAGAGTCACACAGTATGCAAGTGGAGGTTGTGGGAAGGGGGCTCATCCCTAGGTCTGTTGGATGTAACAAGTTCATTCACAGCTCATTACTCTACTTCTATGCTATATTGCCAACCCCATCAGACTCAGCAGGAACAATTTCCTTTTTCCATTGTTGGGAAAAGACAACAGCCCAAGCTATTCACAAAAGGGTTAAGATATGTTTTTTTATATATACAGTATATATGCAGGCAAAACGAAGATGACCAGGGGAGGGATTGTAAGGTTAAAAACAGAAGGGGGCTGTGCAGAGGGGTACCAGGAAAAGGCAGACATCCTGAACAAATACATTTATTCAGTGTTCACAGAGGAAGGAGAAGGGGAGGGGCCACAAAATAGTAATAGGAGCTTTGGAGGGAAGGTGGGAGGGAGGTGGACACTAGTCCATTCTTGGAGGATAGAGTCCTGAAGGTACTGTACTCGCTTACCTGAAAGTGGACAAAGTAATTGGGCCAGACAGGGTGCATCCAAGGGTATTGAGGGAGATCAGGGAGGTACTGGCTGCATCTCTAACAGTCCTTTTTAACAGCTCATTGGAAACAGGAGTGGTTCTGGAGGACTGGAGGAGCGTGGATGTGGTCTCACTACACAGAAATGGTAGCAGGGACGAGGTTGGCAAACAGAGGCCAGTCATCCTTAAATCAGTGGTGGGAAAGTAAATGAAATCACTGCTGAAACACAGAAACAGAATTTGATGGCAGATAAGGACTGCTTGGCCCACCCAGTCTGCCCATTTTCCTACCTAATGGATAAGCTGCAGATCCTAGTTAACCAGCAGCCTACTTCTTCTTACCCCAACCCCTAGAATTGCCTTATGACTGTCCCATGCATGCTTGAATTCCACCACTGTTTTGACTCCACAACCTCCTCCGAAGGCCGCTCCATGCATCCACAACCTCTCTGTGAAAAATACTTCAAATTACCTCTGAGACCTCCCATCTTCAAATTGTGCCCTTGTTCTTGCACACTTTTTTGAAAGATGCTACCTCTTGGACTTTGTTGATTCCTTGAGGTACTTGAAAGTTTCTATCATGTCCCCCTCTCCTCCTTTCCTCGAGGCTATACATATTAAACTCCTTAAGTCTCTCTTCATATGTCTTCCGGTGCAGACCCTGCACCATTTTAGTTGCCCTCCTGGACAGCTTCCATCCTATCTATGTCTTTGTGGAGATTGGTCTCCAGAACTGCACGAGTACTCCAGATGGGGTCTCACCAGCTGTCTGTACAGAGGGATAATAACTTCCTGTTTTCTACTGGTGATGCCTCCCTATGCATCCCAGTATCCCCCCAGCCCTCCTTCCTGCCTCTCACATTGCTTGCCCACCTTTAGGTCATCTGATATGACTACCCCAGGCCCCTTTCCATTTTGTTGTTGTTAGTATCTCACCCCCATTGTGTACTCTTCCCTGGTTTTTGTTTCCCAGGTGCATTACCTTGCACTTCTTAGCACTGAAACTAAGCTGCCATACATTTGACCATTCCTCTAACCTTGCCAGTCCCTTCTCATCCTTTTCACCCCACCTTGTGCATCAACTCTGTTGCAGATCTTTGTGTCATCTGCAAAGAGACATACTTTTCTTCCAGTCCCTCTGCAATGTCACTTATAAAGACATTGAAGAGGACCGTCCTATTACTGAACCTGCGGTACCCCACTAGTAACCCCTTCTTCAGAGTGGACTCCATTTACTATTACTCTCTGTGTCCTATTCTCCAGCCAATTCTTTACCCAGGCTGTCATCTTGGGACCCACCCCAGGCTGGCTAACTTGTATATTAATCTTTGTGTGGGACTGTGTCAAATGCCTTGCTAAAGTCTAGGTAGGCCATGTCCACAGCCCTCCCTGATCTACTACTTTGGTCACCCAGTCAAAGAAATCTATCAGATTCATCTGGCATGATCTTCCTGCTGTGAATCCATGCTGCCTTGGGTCCTGTGCCTCTGGCCTCTAGATACTCGACAATTCTTTCCTTCAGAAGTGATTCCATCATTTTCCCTATCACTGAGGTTAAACTTACAGGTCTGTAGTTTCCTGCTTCTGCCTTGCTCCCACTTTTGTGAAGGGGAATCACATCTGCTCTCCTCCAGTCCTCAGGTACCACCCCATCCTCCCATGATTTGTTAAAGAGGGTAGTCAGTGGTGTCACTAGTTCTACCCTTAGTTCTTTTAGAATTCTGGGATGAATCCCATCAGGCCCCATTGCTTTGTCCACCTTCAGTTTTAAGAGTTCTTTCAGAACCCTTTCTTCTGTAATGGGCCGTATCAACTTCTGTATCCAGAGCGTTTCTACTGTTTGTTTTAGGTACCTCCCTCTTCATTTGTAAATACTGAGCAAAATATTTGTTTAGTATCTCTGCCTTTTCACAGTCACCCTCTGCCCACCCTCCCTCCCCTTTATTAAGCCTCACTATCCCTCCTTGGTCTTCCTTCGCCCCTGATGTACCTATAAAAGGTGTTATCCCCTTCTTAACTGAGTTGGCTATCTTTCCTCGGTTTGGGCCTTTGCTGTTCTAACTGCCTTCCCAGCTCCTTTTGCTTTAACTGATACAGTTCTGTCCTGCTCCTTCTGTGATTCCTTGTACTTCCTGAATGCTTTCTTTTTCTCTTGAACCTTCACTGCCACTTCCTTTGAGAACCATAGTGGTTTCTTACATCGTTTTGTTTTATTTGCTTCACACAAAGGCTTGTTACCTCTGTGATGGCAGTTTTTATTATTCCCCATTGCTCTTCCACCCCTCCTTCCTGCCCATTTGCTAGTGCATTCCTTAGGCACTCACCCATTTTGGCAAAGTCAGCCCTCCTAAAGTCCAGTACTTTTGCCTCTGTATGGCTTGACTCTATTGCTGTGTTTATTGTGAACCATACTGTTCGATGGTCGCTAGTTCCCAGATGGCTACCCACTTCTACATCTGTGATCCTCTCTCCATATCCATTTGAGAGAACCAGGTCTAAGATTGCTCCCTCTTGAGTGGGCTCCAATACTAGTTGTCTAAGGCATGTCCCTGTAGGGCATCTAGAATAACCCCACTCTTCGAAGTGGCTGCTGCAACTGCACTCCAGTTAACATCTGGCATATTCAGATCACCCATCAGCAATATCTCCCTTTTCTGCCATTCTAAGTATACTTTCTATCATTTCCTTGTCCAGTTCCTCCCCTGAGAAGGGGTTCTAGACTAACCCTGTGCGGATTGTGGTGCCATTGCCTGTCTCCAAATTTACCCACAGTGCTTCTTCTCCTCCCTGTTTACCCTTTTGTTCTGTTGCTTTGACTCCTTCCCTTATGTAAAGAGCTACTCCTCCTCCTCCTCCTCTTTTACCTTCCCTGTCCCTCCTATAGATAGTGTATCCTGGTATGTTTACGTCCCAGTCATGGTTTTGTGTGTACCATGTTTCTGTGACTGCCACGATATCCAGATGTTCCTCCTCCATCAAGGCCACTAATTCAGGAAGCTTGTTACTCAGACTACGGGCATTGGTACTCATTGCTCTCCATTTTTTGATGGCTGCTTCTGTTGCAGCATCCCTCGCTGACCTTTCTACCTCGGTCTTTTTCTCATTTAGTACCCTGTTTTGTAGGGAGAGGCTGGGATTTTCCTTCTGCTTATCAGTGCCTCCTCCCTTGACTAGTTTAAAAGCTTGCCAATGAAGCATTTAAACCGATTGCTCAAAGACTTGTTCCTTCCTGGACAGATGCAGACCATCCTGCCAGTATAGGCTGGTGTCCTCCAGGTGGAACCCCAGTCCCCAATGAAGCCAAACCCTGTGCTCCACACCATTTTTTCAACCATTCATTAAACTGCATGGTGCAAGTACCTCGCCTCACCCATGCCATTGACAGGCAGCACCTCTGAGAAGGATACTGTCGTGCTACTTGTCTTAGGCCCTCCCAACTCTACAAAGTCCTCCTGCACTGCTCTAATCTCATGATGAGCCAAGTCATTTGTCCCTAGGTGGACAATGACATCCAGCTCAGACTCCTGTGCAGCTGTTCTCGTGATCCTGAGGATGCGCTTCCTGTCCCTCAAGCCATGGCACCAGGCAGGCACCTTACTCAGTTTTCCTGCTCCCCAGTTCTATCCCCTAATAATTGAGTCCCCACCAGGAGCTGCTTCCTTTCCCTGTGGTGTCCTCTGCCTCCTTCCTGTGGGCCTCCCTTGTGACAGTTGACCTCAGCCTCCTTAGTCTCCTCTGCGGGTGATCCATGGGGAGCTATGCTCCCCAGAATGGTGTATGGATTGTGGTGGAACAACTGACTGGGTGTGCCTCTGTTCCACCATCCTCACCCTCCCTGAGCCCACTGTGGTCCAACTGCTGTGCTTTCTTCACAACCTCTGAGGTAATGGTGGTGGCTCTGGTGCTCCCTGGATGGGGGAGGTTCCCTTCCTACTGTCCAGTGTGGCCTGGGGGAAGGTTCCCTTACTACTGTCCAGTGTGGCCTGAAGATGGGCAACTTCCTCCCTCAGGGCAGAGAGTTGATAGGAAAGGACTGTGGAATATTTTTAATCTAATGGGTTACAAGATCCGAGGTAGCATGGATTCACGGGGAGGAGGTCATGTCAAATGAATCTAATAGATTTATTTAACTGGGTAACCAAAGAACTAGATCAGGGTGGAGTGGTGGACGTAGCCTACCTAGAGTTCAGTAAGGCTTTCTACACCATTCACATAGGAGACTTATAAGCATGCTGGGTAGCTTAGGGGTGGGTCTAAAGGTGGTTAAGTGGTAAAAAATTGGTTAGGGGATAGGTGGCAGAGGGTGGTGGTAAACAGAGTTCACTCTGAGGGAGGAAGGGCGTCCAGCAGGGTGCCTCAGGGATCACTGCTGGGACCCATCCTCTTCAATGTCTTGTAAGTAACATTGCAGAAGAGATGTATGGGAATGCCTGCCTCTTTGCAGATTGCACCAAAATCTGCAACAGGGTGAACACTCGAGGGGGGGGGCGGTGGAAAGGATGAGCAGTGACCTGAAAAAACATGAGGAGGGTCAGGGTATGGCAATTGGATTTCATTGCTAAAAAGGAAAAATAATGCAATTGGGGCAATAGAAACCTAGGGGTGGAGTACAAATGGGTGGGTATGGTGCTGATGATCACAAAATAGTAAACAGATCTGGGAGTAATCATATCAGATGACCTGAAGTTGGCCATAAGAAAGCACAAGGCAGGTGAGGGCTAGTGAGATGGGGGGGGGGCAAAAATAGTTGTGGGGTTCAAGAATGCATAGGATAAGAACAAAAGAATATTAGGGGAAAGGAGCAGCAGGAGGGATAATGGTTCAGAGATTAAATAGGATCTGTGGTGATACCTTATGCAGGGAAAAATGGGCAGACTGGGTGGGGCCAAGCAGTCCTTATCTGCCAGCAAATTCTATGGGTTATTGCTACTAATGCCCCTAAATTCTTATGTCTTTTAAATGTTTACAACATACTGAACACACCCTTTTTTTGACTAATCTGCCCAGTCACCCCCCCCCCCATTCTCATGGAAAATGGTTCACCTGTGTCTGACCATGCCTTTGTTGCAGCTCTCTTTAACAAGTTCTTCACAACCTGTGCCCTTCCGTCCTCCTCCACTACTAACTCTGCTCCTCTCTCTGCTCCTCACCTTCTCTGTACCCCTCCAGGTTATGATTTCCACTCATCGCTGCTCATGAAACCCTACTTGCCCTTTTCTCTCTCAACTTATCAAAGTCAAGTCCTGGTGGTCTCGACTCAAAGTTACCACATCTGTCAGCTCCTACTATTGCAGCTCCCCTTACTCACCTGTTTAACCCCTTCCTTCACTCTCTGCATTGTTCCCCAGTCTTAGAAAATAGCCAAAATTATTCCTCTTCACAAAGGGGGTGACTCACCTCTCTAAACTGCAAGAGAAACTGGTCCATGTCAGACTTCTCAATTTCTTCTCATCTACTAACTTCCTATTACCTTTCCAGTTTTTCTTCCGGAAGCATCATTCCACAATCTCCTCTCTGCTGTGTGTCACTTATGCCGTCTTCTCCGGGATGGACCAGGGACTCATTACTGCAGTGGTTTTTGTTGATCTGGCCAAAGCCTTCAACTTTGTCCCACCCGCTTCTCCTAGACAAGCCAGGAAATGCCGACCTCTCTGCCCCTGCTGTTGCTTGGTTCAATTCTTACCTAACTGGCCATCTACAATCGATACAGGTTGGTGGTTCCCTGTCACCTCCCCTTGATATCTAATCTGGGGTTCTACAATGCTTCACCCTTAGACCCCTCCTTCTTTCAGTCTTCCTCAATGATCGCCCCTCTGCCTATGTCAACACACATATACACATGTATGCAGATGACACAGTCATCTTAACCTCTGGTCCTTCCTCTGCAACTGTAAAACACCTGCTCCAGTGGGTCTTCAACAATGTCCTCCACTGGTTCCATTCTGTTCCTAACCAATTTAGCGTCAACACTAAAAAGACAGTCTCCATGACCTTTGGTACCAGTCAGCCAGATTCACTGCCCCCCCCCCCCCCCCCCCCATCTTCAACACTCTGGATGGTACCCCACTTAAAGTGGTTCAGTCCTTTAAGTACCTGAGGGTGTGGCTTGACAGTAAGCTTGACTTCCCAGCCCACAAAGATGCCATAAATGCCAAGCTTCATCCCAAGCTTGGCGCCCTCTATCGTTAAAAAGACTGCCTATCTCCACATGACCACAGAGAGCTGATTACCAAAACGGTGATCCCTGTCTTCAACTATGTGGATGTAGTCTATAGCTCTGCTCCCTCCACTTCCCATGTCAGACTGGATACACTCCTCAACTTCTTTTGACGTTCTGCATCTAACTCTCCTCCAGACACATCATTGTTCATTTTACTCCTCGTTTTTCCATCCTCCCTCTGCCATTTCACTGACAGGCCCATTGTGCTATGTTCATCTCCAAATATTGGTTCAACACCCTTCCCTCCTACCTCTTCTTGCTCCTATTCCAAATTCCCCCACCTCCCACTCCCTCCACTCTAAGGATCATCGCACTTTTGTCATTCCTCACCCACGCTACTCTGCTGGACAATCTGCATTCTCCTATAGGCTTCCCTTTCTCTGGAACAAATTCCCCTCCTCCCTCTGTCTCTCCCCATCCTTTAACTCCTTCTAATGCCTGCTGAAACTTCAAATCCACTCCCCCACTTGCTCTAGCGAACCTTCTTCCAGTTACCCTTGACAACTTGATTTTAACCCACTCAAGTTCTTGGTTGTGATTCTAAGAACTAGTAAAAGTTCACTGCAGTTTGTTTAATTGTGGTACATGCAATTTCTGTTTATTTGTTCTAGTACTGTAACACGTTGCTCATCTGTCTGTTCAGATGTGGTTTTGCTGTTGTCTACTACTGTTTTGCTCCATCTCCCCCTTCCCTGGGTCATACTTAGAAGTGAGCCTTGGTTCGGTTTGCCTTTCCTGGTTACCAAATTTTAAATAAATAAATCAAACTCCCTTTAGTACCTCAAAGCACCATGCCATCTTTGCTTAATACTGTTGTACAGTCCACAGTATATGGCACCACTGATGACGTCCATGCCTCACCACCTGATGAGAACATAGATCTATAGCCACCAGGCCTTATGAGTTTAAGTGCACAGTATGCACCATTTACATTCCCCAATAGCAAAACCACACACCAAGTACAGGTTTGTAGAAACTAGTGTCCACTGGTAGCATTGTTAGAAATTTGTAGTGTTTAAATCCAAGTTCTACTACTACTCATTTACTTCTCATCTGTGTAGCAGCACTGCAATGCCCATGTTGCCACCACTCTTGCCGTGCTCCCACGTGAGTGTGCATGCCTGTTGCTATTAGTTAAGCAGCCTATTACTCTGAATGGGAAAAAATATAAACGTAACTCCTGCACATCCTGGTACAGGACACCTACAGGAATGGCTAGAGTAGTGTGGCAAGCAGAAACAAGCATAGGAGAAGTCATTACAGCTATTTTACCTGATTACCATTAGCATGTGTTTATGTGCTTATGACTGATGTGCATTCATGGTAATCAGTTCAAAACAGCTGTATTAACTTCTCCTATACTCATTTTTTCTTGCCAGCCCACTCTAGTAGTTCTTTTAGATGTCTTTTACTGGGACATGAAAGAGTTAGTAATGTTTATATTTTACCCCATTCAGAGTAGTAAGCTGTGTAGCTAATAGCAATAAGCATGTGTGGTTACTGGAGAGCACGGTCAGAGTGGTGGCAGAGGCATGTGCATTATGATACTGCTACATGGAAGAGCAGTAAATGATTAGTAGCAAAGCCTGTATTTGAACACCGCACATTTAAAAGATGCTACCAGGAGATGCTGGCTGTTAGACTCGTACTCCAGTATGTGTGGTTTTGCTCTTGGCGTATGTAAAAGGTACACATTGTGCACTTAAACCCACAGGGTCTGGCGGCTATAGGTACATAGGAAAAGTATGAATAGAAACAGGCTATTTTCTTTACAAGTCTATCCAACCACTTAAGAGTTGTTATAACCAACAATCCCTTTCTGTTTAAAGAAATTATCCACTCTATTTTTATATGTTACTAATGTTGGACTGTTAACCTCTTGCTTAGGATGAGAGTTCCACAGAGTAACCTCTCTTTGGTTAAAGGATTTCTTGAGGTTTGTTTGGTCTTTGTTAGCCCTTAGCTGGCTCTTATTGCTCCTTGTATTTAAAAGTTCACAAAGTTCTGAATGACAGCTTACAGTACACACTGCAAGCCCATTGGTCGACAGTGCAGCCATGGAGGTGTGTGGAGGGCTGTGCTGCTCGCTGACAATGGTCTGGACTGGGTCGTGGGGAGCGAGGTGGGTGCCATTACTGGAATGGGTGGGGGCTTGGGGGGACCACTACACTATGGAAATGGGGCTTTTTTTTCAGTATGATGGGATTGAGGACCAGGGAGGGGAGAGGGACTACTATGCTACGGAAAAGGGGAATAAATATTTTTCTTATACCGGGACCGGGGAGGAACCACTACACTACAGAAAAGAGGGGTCTCTTCTATTATTATGGGGATCAGGGACATGGAAGGGGGGGGCACCACTACACTGTGGGGACCGCAGCTGCATGGGGCTCGGGCTGTTGGAGGGGGTGCGCACACTACATATTACTGCCATGCAAATGAACCCATAATGGGCATGCTTATGCCCAATGGGCTCATTTACATGGCTATCTTCATGAATGGGACCTATGCGTCGGAGCGCTATCGGCTGCGGGGCCATTTACTGGCTGGATGTGGGGGCAGTGCTCCTATGTCTTCCACTGCTTCTACTGGGATAGCACTGCCCCCACCAGCCCCCTATTCACAATCGGATAGCCCACCGGGCTATCCGACTGTGAATATCACAGATGCCCACCAGTGCAACCAGGGAGCGCTGTGCAAATGTTTGCCCTCCCATTGCGCAATCTTTGTGAATCCTGCCCCAGATTTTTATCAGTATTCTCTGTTGTTTTTTGAACAGCTAGTGCTGAAGATCACGTTTCTTGTGAATATAATACAAACTAGTATGCATTAGATACTGCTCCCTGACCTCATGGAACATCATGTGGACAAAATAGCCGAGAATACTGATGAAAACCTGGCCTCAGCCACATTAAAAGGAATGCTCCTTTTATTATTGCAAATTTGAAAAAAAGTGTTAAAGCAGACTCATAACTGGGAAAGAAGGGTATCTTACAAGCCAGAAGACAATGAGCCATCTCAAACAGAATATAAAAGTACAAGTCAAAATTGTCACCTCTATCACGCAATGCTGCTTTAAAAATGAAAACAAATGATTTATGCTCCCTTTAAGAGAAAGGTTATGCCTCATAATGCACTCCTACCCCCTTCATGTCAATCTTTTTTTTTGTTCGTTTCTAAATCTTTTTCATGCTGTTTTATTTTCTCTTACATTCTGTGCTCTACATCGCCACCAAATAGCAGCCACAGCCCAGTTAAATATGTATTTGGCCAGCTTACATTTTTCAATATAGTGGCCAGTTTGGCAATCTGAAAACTGAGCAGTGATATTTCAGAAAGCATGCTTTTTAAAAATAGAAGAGTATGTTTTGTGGCTAACTAGAATTTTGGTTTTGGTCAGACAAGTTTATGACTGTTGGCCAAACTGGCAACCTGAAAAAAAGGCTGAAAGTAGAGCCCTGCTATAACTACAATGCCACATTAGAACTTTGGATTTTTTGGGCTACGTTATGTCCCTTCAAGTCTTACAGCAGAGTCTGGTTTCCTGCTAGTCATGCTAAATCACAAGATTAGCATGATCAAACAAGGGGCACCCCAAAACAACAAAGATGGCTACTGAAAACCTGAGAGTAGGCATTTTTTTAAACAATCATATCCAATGAATTCAGCCTTGAACAAAAACAAGAGAAGTGAAATTGAGAAAAAAAGAAATAACATCTTACAAGAGAGGAGGAAAAGGGACTCTAAGAAAGATGTTAAGACATAAGCACAAAAATGCATCCATAACATGGGCTGCTACTTGAGGCCCTGTTCACACTACAGCACGGTAACTTAAAATGTTTTTAAAAATGGATTAATTACTGTGTCATAGCATCCACGATATAGTGTCTGCAATGCTGCCAGCATGTTGTAAACTGTTTTTAAAAACAGTTTACAGCATCTGCACTACTGGTTCTGGACTGAATTAAGTAGTTACCAGTTCCCATGCAGGGACATCCAGCTTCATGAAGAGGAACCGTGCCTGACTGTCCGCACTGCAGGTAAATCCAATTTAACTTCTGAAACCTTTTCAAAACCATGTTTAAGCCAAGGTCACATCAGGGTTTAAACACCGTTTTGTAAAACGGTTCTGATTCCATGTTATGCGTGAATGCAAAACGAGTTAGGGGGCTCATAAAATGGATCAAGCCTGTTATAACATTTTAAGAGCCCCAGTGTGAACAAGGCCTTAAAGAGCTTATAGAGTCAAAAACAGAAGACAGCAAATTTTATTAATTTTTAAAAGTGGAAAATTTTTTTTTTTTTTTATTTATAAAGCATTTTCCTTTTCATTTTGCAAATCAAAATGTTTTATACCAGATAGTATTAGGTGTGATACATGGAATAACACGTTGCTTGGGCACTCACATATCTAGTGCTATTCCCCTTTAAATTTCTCTAAGTGACCAGCTCAGAATCAGTATTATGACCTCATTCATGGTGAAATTACTGGTAACCAATCTCGACGAAGACAAGTGGTTCTTGCTGGTCAGCTGCAATGTCACAGTCAGTAAGGTTGCAATGCTAATGAGATATGAAGGAGAGCAGAACTAAGCATGTTAGTCTCCAGGTACATTACTGTTCCACACATCACACCTAGTAATGTCATGTAGAAAATCTTATAATAAGCAAAAGGGAAATGAATAATTACTTCAGAAAAGATAACAGTCGACTACTTTAAGAACTGATTATTTATTTTAGGTAGTGTACTATTAGGTGCTACTTTAATGCAGCAGTATTTGTTAGTCAACATAAAATATAACACATGGTAGTTTTGTAAGCATTAAGGCATGACCAGGTGTTGGGTTACTATCCATTAATCTAACTCTAAGGGAATTATGAGGTACAAGGCAAAGCCAAGTACCACTTGCCTCAGGTTAAATAAACAAAGGCAGTCCAACTCCTGGAGTGCCTTAAACCTATCATTAAATTAAACTGTTTTTATATTTTTAAAATGAATGTTTTAAAGTTAAAATTCTAATGGCTCTATTGTACATTATGATTTCGAACCGACATCATAACCCTTTTAGAATTCTGTCAGCCAGTCAGAATACTCCATTTCCATCCACTGTTTTATAATTAACAGTTACATATTTCTGACAGAAACATTAGTATGCATTTTTGTTTTCATTTATTCCATTTACGAATGGAGATCTGTGGTTTTGAAATGCTTAACAGTTTCTCCTTTCTTGCCACACCCACCATAAAAAAAAACATTGTGATATGATGCTGTGCTGTTTACCATCAGAAACATGCCCTAGCACTATCCAAAAACATCCACTGTATGAATCTGGTGTGTACAGTCAACAAGTAACCTCAACACAAGAGACTTGTTTAAAAAATTGACAGTGGCATCCATATTTACTGACTTGAGTCACTAACTAGAAAACTAGCAATACAAATGTTTTTACAAATATCTGAGGGAATTACTTAGGGCTGGATTTTCAAAAGGGGAGGACGCTGACACAAAGGTAAATTTTTTACTCTGTCAGCATTCTCCCATTTCTGCCATAATGTGTATGCCTTATTTTCAAAGGCAGGCCAGTTTTTGTGACAGTTGCTATGATTTGGTGAAACCTGCATAAAAGAAAATGATGCATGAGTCATTTTTGGGACTTAAGAGGCACCATACTTACCCCAAATCATGGGAAGTGTGCTCTAATACTAGGCAACTTCATAGGTGGTCTAACCCGCAGACAGTTCAGCAGTTATGTCAGAAGGATGCACCACGTTGGTGGCATCCTTCTGAAAATCTGACCCCCTCATTGCTAAAAAGCTATACGATGGAAAGTTTGGGCCACTAACAAATACTGCTGTCTAACACATAGTTGATATATCTTACCTCCATAGCATGAGTCTATAGAGGTATTTGTTGAATGGTTTTACAAATTAGATTTATTGGGGCACACTAAAAAGGATAGCAGCAACATTGCTCCTCCCAGCTACCCTCCGTAAAGCTTCGACTACGTCTTTGTATATTCATGGAAGACAGCTGCTAGGAAGAATTTGCCACCTGACTTCCCTGAGCATGTACGTATGCACAACATCATGGTGTGGTAGAATCTCCGGGAAGCATAAGTGGGAGAAGCGATGCCAGCTACAACATTTTAGTTAGGATGCACCACTAAATAAGGGGAAACAAAGGCACAAACAGAGAAAAGGATAGCCAAAGGGGTAGCAAAATCCCTCCACCCCTCCCCTTCAAGCTTCATTGTATGCCCTCTCATCCTGGTCCTCTTTCCCTTGTGAAAGAGACTACAGTACCCTACTTCAACTTGTTCACAACCATGAGGTACCTGTAGATCTTTATCATGTCCCCTCATACTCTCCTCTCTTCCAGGGTGTACATGTCGAAATCCCTAAGCCTTTCTCCATAGAGTTTTTGATGCAACCCCTGCACCACTTCAGCTGCCCTCCTCTGGACTAGCTCCATCCTGCCTAGGTCCTTTTTGAGGTGCGGCCTCCACAATTGTAAAAAATACTCTGGGGGGGGGTCTTACACTTCGGCAATACAGTGGCAACACCACTTCCCTCCTCCTGCTGAAGATACCCCTTCCTATGCATCTCAGCATTCCACTGGCCCTACCCACTGCTCTGTCACATGGCCCTGCCACTTTGAGGTCATCAGATATTATAATCCCAAGGTCCCTTTCCTGTTTAATGATTGTCAGTACCCCCTACATCCTATATTCAGCTCCTGGGTTCCTATGCCCTAGGTGCATGATTTTGTGCTGTTTGGCACTGAACTCCAACTGCTATGCTCTCGAACACTCCTTGAGTTTCTCAAGATCCCTAAGCATTTTCTCCACCCCCTCCTGAGTGCCCACCCTATGAAAGATTTTGGTGTCATCTGCAAAAAGGCATACTTTGACCTTCCCTTCCAGTTCTTCTGCAATGTCATTTATGAAGACACTGGAGAGGACCACTCCCAGTACTGAGCCTTGCAGCATCCCACTGGTCTCTCCCCTCATTAAAGTGAATGCCATTAACCACCACCCTCTGTCGCCTATCCACTAACCAGTTCCTTACTCAGTTCAGCACTCTGGATCCCACCCCTAGGCTGCTCAGTTTCTTTGTCAGTCTCCTGTGTGGCACAGTGCAGAAGACCTTGCTACAGTCCAGACAGGCCACATCCACTGCTCTCCCTGATCTATTTCCTTGGTCACCCAGTAAAGAAATCAATCAGATTTATCTGGCATGACCTCCTCTCTGTGAATCTAGTTCCAGGTGGTGATTGCGCTGGCCCGAGTGTGCTCGCCATCAGGGTGCCAGGGAATTCACTGCAAATTCCTGTTCTATTGTGGGGGGCTTTGCCCCCCTGCACCCCCCATGCCCCTTAACTAAGGATACAACTCCAAGGGAGGGCGGATCATGGGGAAGGGTGGCAAACCCTGGAAATTGGCACCTTGATAGCAGGCGCACTTGGTCCAGTGCATGGAGTGCCGGCAGTGAGTGAATCTATGCTACCTTTGGTCTTGTAGCACACTGGATTCAAGATACTCTATCAACATTCTACTCAATAGGGTTTCCATTAACTTCCCCAGCACTGATGTGAGACTGACTGTCCTACAGTTGCCAGCCTGCTCCTTGCTGCTGTTCTTATGGAGAGAGACCACGTCTGTTCATCTCCAGTCCTCCGGAACCATGCCTCTTTCCTCTGAAAATGGACTTGTATCCACCCCCACCCCCACTCCCCTTTGTTCTTGCTGTTCCCTGGTTGTCTATACCCCTTCCCTCCACTGTGAAGACTAAGCAAAAGTACTCATTCAGGATGTCTGCTTTTTCTTGATCCTGTTCTGAGCAGTCTCGCCCTGCCACCCTCCTTATCCTCACTATCTTTCTTTCATCTTCTTACTTATGTACCTGAAGAATGTTGCATCCCCTTTACCTACCCCTTTAGCTATCCTTTCCTCTGTCTGTGTCTGTGCTCCCCTGACTGTCCTTTCTGCTTCCCTTTGTTTTACTTGGTATATTCCCCATCTTCCTCCCTCTGCATTTCCCCATACCTCCTGAATGACATCCATTTTTTCCCTCACCACCTTGGTCACTTCCTAATCCTTAGAGAACCATAATGGTTTCTTTGCTTCTACTTTTACTCACTTCTGTTACACAGAGATTGGTTGCCTTAACCATGCCCCCCCTATTTTTGGGAAAGAAGTGGATCACCCTGAAACTAAGCAGTGTGTTAAGGGGTATAAAACTGAACATCTAACAGTGGCAAAAAAATCCCCCAAACTTGCTCACAACACCAAAACAGCAGATTACTCCAGTATGGAGATAAAAATAAACATCTTTATTTATTACAAGATAAAAACATAGTGCATCATATTCAGAAGTAAGAATGCCCCATAGGGAAAAGACAAACTTCCCAACAGCTGTTTCTCACCCCGTGGGTGTTTTATGTAAGGAATAAGACATGATGAGGTGTGGTTTATGGCCTGATAAGAGCACGCTCCAGGTACATAATGAGGCATGAGATGCTTGCTCCGAGTGCCTTTAGCACCTGGGAAGTGCTCTTATTAGGCCATAAACCACACCTCGGAGTGTCTTATTCCGCTTATAAAATGGGTCACCCAGTAAGAAACTTTAACTAAAAATGCACATAAAACGTGTAAATAAAAGGAAAAAAAATAATGATCATGCCAATAGACAAAACACAAAAAATAGTCCTTGTCATTGTATTGTATTATGTCACTCCCCCCTCACACACAGAGATACAAAACCATTCATAGTGTACTTTTTTTTATACTTTATTTTTATAAAAGTTTCCATATACAGAGGCACATACTAACATACTAATTGCCGCAGATTAGGCCTTATGGTCTATCGAGTCTGCTCGAACCTCAGATCCCTAGTTGGGTGCCGAGCCCCCCCCCCCGTGTTCCAGAAACCCTATCATCCATTCCCAACCCCTGGGCCAGGCCATCATCTGATACATCTGCTTTCTGTGTCTGTCCCACTCTCCTGAAGCCTCCACTGTGGATCTCTAAACCAGCTCGCCAGGCAGTGCATTCCAAGGGTCCACCACCTCTCAGTGAAAAACCTCCTCCTCTTCCCCCTCACCCTTCCACTTCTCCAACTTCAAACCATGCCCTCTGGTGATACCTCCCTGCTTTAGTCTAAAGATCCCTCCATGTTTACCCTATTTATTCCCTTGAGATACTTGAAGACCTCAATCATGTCCCCCTGTCTCTTCTCTCCTCCAATGAAAAACAGGCAGAGCTCCTCAAGTCTGTCCTCATCGACAAATCCCTAGTTCTCGTATCATCTTAGTTGCCTTCTCTGTACCCTCCAGGAGCTGTATGTCCCTCTTCAAGTGTGGTCTCCAGTACTGTACACAGTACTCAAGGTGTGTCTAACCAGTCCATTGTACAGCGGCAGAATCACTTCCCTGCTCCTAGAGGTGATCCCCCTTACGATGCACCCCAACATCCTGTTTGTCTTGCTAGCTGCTCTCCTGCACTGCTCAGGGTTATTCATACATGCATCCACCATGACCCCTAGGTCTTTTTCCCCTGTTGAAGCCTTCAGCGCCTCTCCTCCCAGGGTGTACCTGTGTTTAGGGTTTCCCCACCCAAGATGTAACACCTTGCACTTGGTGATATTGAAATTTAATTTCCATGTGTGAGCCCAGCTTTCCAGGGTGTCCAGGTCCCCTTGCAGGGCCAACCTCCTCTTCTCCCTCAACTACTGCTCCCATCTTGGAGTCATCAGTGAAGAGACTCATTTCACGCCCTATACCCTCCCTGATGTCTGATATGTATGCATTAAACAGGATCGGACCCAGGACCGAGCCCTGCGGTACCCCACTACTGACCTCTCTAGGGTTCGAGAGCTCCCCACCGACCATTACTCTCTAGGTGCATCCAGCTAGCCAGTTTTCAATCCATCTGACCATCAAAGGGCCTACTCCCAACCCCGGCAGTTTCTCCACCAGACATGAAGATGCATACAGTGAACAGACCACTCAGAGAAACAACAAATAGGACACTAGGCCACTTAATCATAGATATAGGTGCATCCACTATATGGAGATGCCACATTGGTGAGAATCAACATGATAATACCAAAATATTAATATTGTCCCAATAATTTGCTGTGTTATCAAGTCTAAGAGCTACATGGCAGGCTCCTAAAAATATGATTGTCCAGCAATATCCCTTGAACAGAAAGTGAGCTTGTCGCACTAGGGACCTGCCATGCCATGTAAATCCCCTAAGTGTTAAAAATCTCTAGAAATAAACCTAAAAGCAAACTTTTTATATGAAAACAGGTGAAACAATATGATAAATTGCCCTTTTTTAATACTAACAAACAGCAGAGATCTCAGGTTCACAGAATGATATCAGGATATATTATTAAGCAATTTAAATATACACCTCCCAGTCACTTATACAATGACCAATCCCCTATGTTACCCACAGTATAAACTGGAAATTTAAGGTCTTTACTTCAAAACAAATGAAAATATGTCCTTTTAGGAGGTGCTCATGCCCAGGACAATGTTAGAGGCAATCAAAGCAAAAAGCAACCTGTTCAGGTTCCCTCTCCAGTCTCCTCGGAGTCATCCTCCTCTCACAGTGTACTTTTTAGTTGTTTTTTTTTTCTTTCACATTTCTTAGCTTGGCTCCTTTTTCTTATTAATGACCAAGTGCCTACCCAATTTTAGTAACAATGAGTAGGAAGCGAGTGTGTCCCATGTCTGTTGTCCTAGTTAAAGCATTCATTTAATAGCGGTGCCACAAAGTCAGTGCTGTTTTCTTATTTTGTCATGTTTTAGGTTTTAAAAAGTAATAAAGGTCCCCCTACCTCCTCACTCGTGTACAGAATGTCTTTTTCCTACATGTTTCAACAAGGCTTTGTTACAGTCTGTTGCAGAAGCGAGCGTGTCCCTATTCAGTCACCATACTGGCATTGTTTTTTTTTTTTTTTGAAGAGGAGCTGATTTATTTTACCTGCTTGTGTTCGGTACAATTGCACACTATGTCATGGTCAGCGAGTGGGGGATGAGGAACACTGGGGGGAAGAGTCAAGCTGCAGGAAAAATGGGAGTGAAGTAACATGGTGGGAAACAGCATCTACAACAGTCCGAGTGAGAGCCACAGATCAACACCCTTCAAGAAACATTTCTCACCACAGACAAACACATTAGGTCAGCTTGTTCTTTTAAAATATCTGGAAGTTTTAACTAGGGAGGGGGCCGGGAGACAATGAGGTTCAGATTCAATGCTTTCTGCTACTGCTGTTCCAGTGCTGCAGTTCTGGCGGCACCAGCAATGCTCCTTTTGATAGCGGTGGACGATCAAAACCGTTCCGACTTTAAAAATTGTTTTTCTGTGGAGTTTTATTGTAAATGCTGTTCATCTACCAAGGGCAGCAGCTTTTTTCTGTGGATGGTAATGTGTGTCGGTAGGCAGCCCGGAGTAAACGAGGGGGAGTCCTGTTATGGAGCTTGGTCAGTCAAGCAGGTCTCCGCAATTTTAAAATGGGGATGTTGACACACTGAGGAATTTATTTTTTGCTATAAAGCTTCCTGTCTGGCTGAAGAGGTGCCGGTTGAAACAATTTGCCCTGATAAGGACACAGCCACAGGTACCTCTCAGCCAATCAGGATATTGGATTATCTTGACCCATTTTATAACAAGGGTTAAGTTCACTATACTTCAAAACTACTATTCATACAGATACTAGATCAGCCAATGAATAAATCTATTAAAATTATTCGCAACATTCTGTTATAAATAAAGATGTTTATTTTAACCCCCTTATTTTTCCCCACTGTGCCTCTGCCCCCTCATGGCAATCCCCCACCCCCACCCTACGAGACAGTTTCTGAAACAGTCTCTCATTTCTTTAAAATCCTCCACCCTGCAGTCCAGGACCCTCATCCTTATGTGGCTTGCTTCTGTTCCCGCCTCAAACCACACTGTATGGTGATCACTGATAACTAAGGGACTTCCCACTGTAATGCCTGCAATGCCATCCTGGTTTGTAAGCACCAGGTCCAGCACTTCTCCCTCCTTAGTGGGTTCCCTGACTAGCTACCTGATAAGGCCCCTTGTATGGAGTCAAGGACAGTCCTGCTCCTTGCTGAAGCTGCAGTTTGAAGGCTCTAGTCCACAGTTCAGCAGTTATGTCAGAAGGATGCACCAAGTTGGCAGCACCCTGGATGGCAAATTGAAGTCCTCAACTAGCAGCACCTCCCTCTTACTTGCCATCCTAATGATGGCTTCCCTTAATGCCTTATCTAACTCATCTCCCTGTGCTAGAGGTCTGTATATACTGTACTACCCTGTATGGATAGTGGCCCCAGTATCTGTCTTCAGGATGATCCACAACACCTCCTGCCCTTCTTTTTCCTCCAAGTACCCCCGTACTTCCCTCTCCATTACCCATCTCCTTTCTTTTTGCTTTCCTGATTTATACTCCTTTGTTCATTGCTTTATCCCTACCCCTGTCATGGGGAATCTTACCCCACTTGGGCTCTCCCTCCCTCCCTGCTGCTTCATCATCTGGAGGGGCAACTGTTGCCTCCATTGGTTTTACAGCACCCCCCCCCCCAACTACTTTAAATGCTCATCCAAACATCATTTAAACCTCCTACTAAGAACTGTGGTCCCCCTTCTGGAAAGATGCAGGCTGTCTCTCCTATACAGGTCCATATCCATGGCCTCCAGTCCCCAGTGTAGCTGAAGCCCTCCTCCATGCACAGTGCCTTCAACCAACTGTTAAAAGCCCTGGTGCAGTGTGTACTGTCCTCTCTGAGGCTGTATACAGGTACCACTTTAACAAAAGCCACCATGTGTGCCACCTGCTTAAGGCCCCTCCTCAGCTCACAGAAATTTGCCTGCACTACCACTACCCTGTCCCTTGTCAGGTAAATTGTCTACAGGTGGACAATGACATCTAGCAGTTTCCCATCTCCTGCTGCCTTAGCAATCATCTAGATCCACTCTCCATTCCTCCAAGCCCTTCCCACTACTACAGGTGCCTCCTCCTGGCTGCCCCATCCCACCAGTACTGTAAATGAACTGTCCAGTGACACAGGCTGAGGAGTGTATACCCTTTCTGCCAACCCACCCTCCCAGAGCCCACCAAAGTCCAACCACTCTGTCTCTGCCTAGGCATCTTCAGGGGGAGTGGTGGCAGACATGGTGACCCCCGGATGGAGAAAAAGGTACTCTACATCCTTGCCAGTTCAGTCTGGAGTCCAGCAACCTCCGCCCTCAACCCAGAGAGTAAGTGCGAACAGGGCAGGACCTCAGTTTCCAGTACTGGAAGAGAAAGGGGAGATACTGTTGATGGGAGACCTGAATATGCCAGATGTTAACTGGAGCACACTTGCTGCAGCCACATCCAAGAGCAGGGCCATTCTCGATGCCCTACAGGTGGCATGCCTCAGACAGTTAGTTTCGGAACCCACTCATGAGGGAGCAATCTTAGACCTCATACTCTCAAATGGGGACAGTGACAGGATCTCAGATCTAGAAGTGGGTTGCCATCTGGGAACAAGTGACCATCAAACAATGTGGTTCACATTAAACTCAGCTACAGAGTCAAGTCATACAAAAGTGAGGGTACTGGACTTCAGGAGGGCTGACTTTGGTAAGATGGGAGAGTGCCTCAGAAAGCACTAGCAAACAGGCTAGAAGGAGGGTGGAGCAACAATTGGGAATCATCAAAACTGCCATTACAGAGGCAACAAGCCTTTGTGTAAAGCAAATAAACAAATCAAAACGAAAGAAAAAGCCACTATGGTTCTCAAAAGAGGTGGCAGGGAAAGTCAGTGAGAAAAAGATAGCATTCAGAAAGTATAAGGAATCACAGAAGGAGCAGGACAGAGAGCTGTACCAGTTAAGGCAGAAAGAAGCAGGGAGGGAAGTCAGAATAGCAAAGGCCCAAACTGAGGAAAGGATAGCCAACTCGGTTAAGAAGGGGGATAAAACCATTTATAGGTACATCAGGGAGCGTAGAAAGACAAAGGGAGGGATAGTGAGGCTGAATAGAATGAACGGTGGGTGGGCAGAGGAGGATAGTGAAAAAGCAGGGATACTGAACGAATATTTCTGCTCAGTATTCACAAAAGAGGAGGGGGAGGTGCCTAATCCAATTAACAGAAGCACTCTGGATAGGGGGGTGATCCCAGTCCTTTCACAGAAGAAAGGGTTCTGAAAGAACTCCTAAAACTGAAGGTGGACAAAGCAATGGGGCCTGATGGAATTCACCCCAGAATTCTAAAGGAATTAAGGAGAACTAGTAAAACCACTGACTACCTTTTTTAACAAATCATGGGAGGATGGTGTGGTACCCGAGGACTGGAGAAAGGCAGATGTGATTCCCCTTCACAAAAGTGGGACCAAGACAGAGGCAGAAAACTACAGACCCATCAGTTTGACCTCTGTGGTAGGGAAGGTGATGGAATCACTTCTGAAGGAAAGAACTGTTGAGTACCCAGTGGTCAGTGGGGCACAGGATCCAAGGCAGCATGGGTTCACAGTGGGAAGGTCATGTCAGATGAATCTAATTGATTTCTTTGACTTGGTGACCAAAGTAGTAGACCAGGGAGGGGCTGTGGACATGGCCTACCTAGACTTTAGCAGGGCATTTGACACAGTCCCACACAAAAGAATAATAGTCAAATTAACCAGCCTAGGAGTGGGTCCCAGGGTGGTAGCCTGGGTAAAACATTGGCTGGACAACAGGACACAGAAGGCAATTGTAAATGGAGTCCACTCTGAAGAAAGAGGGGTTACTAGTGGCGTACCGCAGGGTTCAGTACTGGGTCCAGTGCTTTTTAATGTCTTTATAAGTGATATTGCAGAGGGACTGGAAGGAAAAGTATGCATCTTTGCAGATGACACAAAGATCTGCAACAGGGTTGATACACAAGGAGGTGTGGAAAGGATGAGAAGGGACTTGGCAAGGTTGGAGGAATGGTCGGAAGTATGGCAGCTAGGATTCAGTGCAAAGAAGTACAAAATAATGCACCTGGGAAACAAAAACCCAGGGGAAGATTACACAATGGGGGGGAAGAGGTAGTAACAAAAACAAAAAAGGAAAGGGACCTGGGGGTAATCATATCAGATAATCTTAAGGTTAGCAAGCAATGTGAGAAGGCATTACAGAGAGTTAGGGGTATACTGGGATGCATAGAGAGAGGCACCAGCAGCAGAAAACAGGAAGTTGTTATCCCTCTGTACAGACAGCTGGTGAGACCCCATCTGGAGTACTGCGTCCAGTTCTGGAGACCCCATCTCCGCAAGGACACAGACAGGATAGAGGCAGTCCAGAGGAGGGCAACTAGAATGGTGCAGGGTCTGCAAGAGAAGCCATAAGAGGAGAGACTAAAAGAGCTTAAAATGTGATACCCTTGAGGAAAGGAGGAAGAGGGGGACATGATAAAACGTTTAAGTACCTCAGCGGAATCAACAAAGTCCAAAGGGTAGCATCTTTCAGAAAAAGAGACATGCAAGAACAAGGGGACGCAATTTAAAGATGGAGGGGGGCAGTTCAGGGGCAATGTGAGGAAGTATTTTTTCACAGAGAGGGTAGTGGATGCATGGAACAGCCTTCCTGAGGAGGTTGTGGGGTCTAAAACTGTGGGAGAATTCAAGAATATATGGGACAGACATAAGGCAATTCTTGTGGGGGGTAGGAAGAAATCTGTTAGTTAACTAGGATCTGCAGTTTATCCTGTAGGTAGGGAAAATGGCAGACTAGGTGGGCCAAGCAGTCCTTATCTGCCGTCAAAGTTTATGTTTCTGTTTCAAAAGACTGCAGCTCCACACCCATGCTCTTTTCTTCTTTTACCTTAGTGCCTTTTGAAACTTTCCTGTACCTTACTCCTTCATTTCTATGCCTGTTGAATTCTTACCTCTCCACTTGCTTGTCCAAAATGTATTTGGTACCCAACTCTAGCTAAGGTGTCTCGTGTTTCCCATTTTTAACCTATCTAATTATGCCTAACTTGCTCTGGGTGTCTACTGCACCTTACCTGCATGTTCAAACTTATGTGTTACCCTACCAAAGCTAGGGTATCTCCTACATTCCCCCTTCAACCCACTTATGTTTTCTTAACTTATCCTGGTTCCTACTACTCTACACTCACTAAATTTTTACCCACTACCTATATCTACCTACCATGAAGCTGACTGCTTCCATATACCAGAATAAAGTAGTGTGCTATTTCTTACCTTGGCCTGGCATTCCTCCTGCAGAGTGTTCTGAGGACCGTGGACTATCTGTGGACACCTAGAGACGCCTACGACAAAATCCTACGCTGTTCCACTCACATACTGGGACATGAGCATGATGGAACACACCAGGCAAGGGAGTCTTCTGTAGTACTCATGGGACACACTGGGAAAGGGAATCTTTTATAGTGCTCTTGTTAGACTAGACTAGAGGTGAAATGTGTTCGTTCTTACATAACTATTACGATTTTTTTCTCTTCTTTTTCTAAATGACTCGCCTAATGCAGTCTGGACGTTAGAAGGAATACCACAATTGAAATAAGTTGGTAGGCTAGTGCACAGGTCATCTGGCCCTGTTTGGTGGGAACACCATTTTTTCTCATTTCGCTGTAGTTCGGGGGTTTTAGAACATCATTATGGCCCTAAATTGGGGGTATCGCAAAGTTTAATTCTGAGCTATTTTATTATTAAATTTAACTGTGGTTAAAAGTTGCAGTTGGATGTTAGTTCATAAGTGCTGACAGTTTGATGTTAACTAGTGCACTGTGACATGTCCTTCAGTTTATGGCATAATCTTCCTTCTGTCTAACATTGTAGAAGTCGATTAACAACAATGCTTTGTGATTGCCTTACATTGCCGATATAAATTTGTCTTTGTCTTATGGATATTCCAATGCCACTGAGAAGGCTGGTATTGTTGGGACTTAAACCTGGGCTTTTATTATATTCTTGGATCCCCCGATCAATACTGTGCCAGATTATAGGGTGTTATTTCAATATCAGCTATGTCTGGTCATCTAGAATGTGTAATGTTCACACTTATTATCACCTTGTATGAGACTATGACTCGTTCATGTTGTTATGAAAATAATGAACATAAAGTTAAAAAAAAAGAAGGCACTAAGCCTCTGGCAGCTCCAACCCCCAATCACACTACTGATTCATAGGGTTTTCTTAAGGTACTCAACACCCCCCCCCCATGAATCATTTCCTGAGCTAGGCTCCCCATACTATCTCTAGGAAAAATTTAACTGTAAAAGACAAGGGCTATGTTTTCATATTTTAATTAAAAAAACAGGATGGCCCATCTGTGCAATGGCACTGCTACTGCTCATGACGCCGGTGAACCAAGTTCGGGAGAGAGCCATGGTCGCTGGCAGAGGGAGGAAGACTGTGCATCTCCAGAGGACACTCCTCTCCTCCGGGGAGGGATGACAGTCAGCTCTGATGCAATACTGCCACCTAGGTGACCACAAGTGATGGTGCATACACAGCGGCTTACTGGGTGGGGGGGTCACCCTCAGTTATGTACAATGCATGCTTGCACGCATTCAGCATGGGCACATACAATGTCTGCAGCCCAAGGGGTCAGTAAAAGTTGGTCAGTCCCTGGCCAGTGCAGGATGAAGGCCCAATATCCCACATGCCCCACACTGGCAGTGTGGCCCTCCAAATCAAATCCAGACCTGCAGCAGGTGTTACGCAGCTTTGCCAACATCACCTCCACAGAAGTAACAGAGGGAAAACTATGGAGAGCTTGGAGTTGATGATAAGCCCATGAGAAAAGGGGTGACAAGGTGGGGGGGGGTGCTGGACCAGAAAGGGGCATGGCTGATGTCAAGGGGCATGAAAAAATTCACACAGAAAAAAAAAGGGTGTGACATTCTTATTTACTTTTGAATGTAGGGTAAGTGGAGTCTGCTGCCGGCCACTGTGATTTTTATGTTGCTTGCACGCATGTACAAGAAACATAGTGCCACAATACAAATTTTTGTAGGTGTGCCACCTCGCTTCAAATGCCCTGCTCCTTTTTGCAGGCGCGTCCTCACCGCACCAATAAATGTCCAAGCTGTCTATGACAGCAGTTCACATGCATTGGCGTACAGTTCAAAGCAAAAGACCACTACAATCAGCGGTGGTAACGTGTAGGCAATTTGCATACTGCCGTCGGCAGGCAATTTGCATACTGCCATCGGCAGTATGCAAAGTGCCTGCGTCAACACTGTATCTGAACAGCTGTCATAGACAGCTCCATTTTCTTGGTCTCCCCAACAAACACCAGTGGCACACTGGGGTGGTTGCTCCCCTCCGCACTGTTGGCCAACAGGGGTGCCCAAGCCCCCACTGGCACCACTGCCCCCCCCAAACAGACTTCCAGGTGCCACGCTGGGAGCCCACACCAGCATGGCAAAAGTCTGTATGGCCAACGGGGATGCCCCATCCCCTGTCGGCTCCACTGTACCCACCCAAAACAGACTTGCAGGTGCCACACTGGGAGCACACCCCAGCGTGGCAAAAGTCCATATGGCCAATGGGGGTGCTCAAACCCCATCGGCTACACTGACCCCCCAAACCTCCAGCTGCCACACTGGGAGCCCACCCCAGTGTGGCAAAAGTCCTGCGTCGTCTTCATAAAAAAGAATAAAAAACACCTGTAAGAAAAAACAGTCCCTCGTTGACTGTCTTGCCCCCTTCCCCAACTCATGCCCATGCCCACCCTCTGCGTACCCCACCTCACCACATCCCCGCCTCTCCCCAAACTTACCTCCAGAGGCCGACGCGATGATCTTCAGTGGACCGGGAACACGTCTGCACTCTTCAAAGCCGACCATGAACTGAAGAAATGCCGGTGAGCTGTAAAATGGCATAAATGTTTTTTTTTTTAAACCATAATGCACACAGTCACGGAACCAGAATTGTAAACACAAATGGTAATGGTAACAGCAACAATAATGCCAAAGGAAAGAGAAATGCAAACACAAACGCAAGCACGTACAGAAACGCAAACCGTTACACGCACGGTCATGGTACTGCAATTGTAAACGTAAATGGTAACGGTAACAGCAACAATAAAGCCAAAAGAAACAGAAATGCAAGCATGTACGAAAATGCAAACCGTCACATGCACAGGCACGGTACTGCAGTTGCAAATGTAAATGGTAATGGTAACAGCAACAATAACACCAAATGAAACAGAAATGGAAACACAAGTGCAAACGAAAACACAAACCATAACGTATACGGTGGTGTAGATGGGAACGGTGATGCGAACGGTAACGGAAGCACAACTGGGAATGGTAACTGGCACAGTAATGAAAGGGCATACCCTTCTTTTCCCAAAAAACTGCATTGAAAAAACACAGGGGCCCAGATATTCAAAAGCAATGCGCATGGCGCAACAGTGTTGCGCCATGCGCAACCCACTGATGTGCCCTGGCGTGATATTCAAAAGGGAAAAGTGCACGGCACAAATCCCGATGCGCCGGAGCGCATCAGTAATGTATGCAGGCGTAGGTGGGGGGGTGTGCCCATGCATAACCTGCACAGCCCGATATTCAGCCCAGGATGTGCAGAGCCATGCATGTACAACCCAGCCCTGTGCCAGCACAAAGTTGATCCAAAAAAGGAACAATTGATGGCCACCCACAGGTGAGCTGCCGCACTGCAGGGCGCAACACGGCAGCAGCCACCTGTGGGTGGCCACCTGAGCTCCGGCTGCACCTGGTGGGCCCCCCCCCCATGCCTGATCACAGGCATTTGTAATAAAAGAAAATAATTCCATCTGATATCCCTGGTAGTCCAGTAGACCACTGGCTCCCCGATCGCGGGCACCTGTAAAATTAAAAGAAGAATTCCAATATCTCTGGTGGTCCAGTGGACTGCTATCTGCCCGATCGCGGACATCTGTATTAAAAATAGGAATATGTCCTATAACCCTGGTGGTCCAGTGGACCGCTATCTGCCCGATCACGGGCATCTGTATTAAAAATAGGAATATGTCCTATATCCCTGGTGGTCCAGTGGGGCTCGGTGGGTGGGGAGGGTACCCTAGACCACCAGGGATATAGGACATATTCTATTTTAATACAAATGCCCGTGTTCAGGCAGATAGCAGTCCACTGGACCACCAGGGATATAGGACATATTCCTATTTTTAATACAGATGCCCACGATCGGGCAGATAGCGGTCCACTGCACCACCAGGGATATTGGACATATTCTTTTAATTTTACAGATGCCCACGATTGGGCTGTGAAGCACATTGCTGGCTGCAGGGGGCATTGGTCCCTGATGGCTGCTGCCTGGCAGGGTGCCAGGCGCAGGTCATCGGGGATCGGCGCACTGCATGCAAATGGGGCCATAATGACATGCAACTGGCCCCATGTGCACCTTGCATACATTATGGCCTCATTTGCATGTTAACTTTTGAATATCGCGGTTGCTGTGCATGGCGCAATGGAACTTGCACTAGCGTATCCCCATGCTCCACTCTGGCCACTGCACCATGCACACTGCGGGTGGCCAGGGTGCGATATTCAACGCTGCTGAGCCATGGCGCAGCTCCGTTGAATATCGCCCAGTCCACATCCCTGCGCAGCCAAGTTGAGCTGTGCCCAAGCTTGCGCCACAGCCTGGTGCAGTTTGAATATCTCAGCCAGTGAAAACAAAAAATGTATGCATAATAATTGACCACGGAGCAGAAAATTAGGACTTGGAATACTAAGTAGCTTATATCTCAGGAACCGTATGACGTATAAAAAAATTTAAATTTCGTATGAATTATGACTTTCCTGGCTAGTTCTGTACTTAGCCCCTGCTTTGGGGCTAAGCATTTTTGTGTCGAAAAGTCCGTATCTCACACCGTTTCCGAGATATGTGCCCTGAAAGACACGACGGATGCCATAATGTTATCCTATGGCAAAAAGTATCAACTTTGGAGTGCCATCACTTTGCTGCCCTGTAATATTTTTTCACCAAACCACCAAAAGGCACATCTGCGGGATGTTGGCTTTCTTCCCTACAAATTTCGACCCAAAAGACTAAACTGTTATTTTGCAGCAGAGCGACAAAGAATTCCTGTAATGCGGTGTACGCTGTAATGTTATCCTATGGGAAAAAGTGTCAACTTCATAGTGCCGTAACTTTGCTGCCCTGTAATATTTTTTGCCCAAACCACCAAAAGGCACATCTGTGGGATGTTGCCTTCATTCCCTCCAAATTTCAAGTAAAAAGACCAAACCGTCTACAAGATATTCAATATCAAAGATTACTAAAATTTCTCCATCTATTCCATTATAAAAAATCTGGCCATCTTGTCCCTCCCTCGCGATCAAAGAATCTCATGATCAAAGAATTTATAAGATCGCGATCACAGAATTTGCAGGCTCGCAACAAAGAATTTCAAAATCTTATAAATCAAAAAATTGAAGGAATTGCCATAAACCACTGCAATGGTTCGACAGAACGAAGCTCCCTGAGTAAAACCCACCCTCATTTGACTTTCTAGGACACCCCTGGGCTGAGAAAATAGATTTTTTAATCTGGCCATCTCGTCCCTCGCTCATGATGCACGATCGCGATCAAAGAATCTCACAACGAAAGAATTTGCAGGCTCGCGATCAAAGAAATTGTAGGCTCACAATCAAAGAATAAAAAATGGAGAAACACGAATTTTCACCGATTTGAAGTGCACCAATGCCATGGTTCGATAGAGCGGACCCTCCTGAGCAAAACCCACCCTCATTTGTGTCCCTAGCTCACCCCTGAGCTGCGATATTTGTGTTTTTTAGGTCACAATGCAAGATCGCGATCAAAGAATCTCACAATCATAGAATTTGCAGGCTCGCGATCAAAGATCGTTAGCGAGCCGCAAACAAAGAACTTAAAAGCTAATAACTCTATTTTTGGACTGATTTCAAAGGAACCAAAGCCATGGCTCGATAGATCGGGGTCCCCTGAGTAAAACCCATCCAAGTTTTACCTCAGAAGTGACCCCTGAGCCGAGATATTTGTGTTTTTCCAATCGGAAAACTGAAAACAAGATGGCGGATCTCATGATCAAAGAATTTGAAAAAATCCTCGGGTACAAAGATTCTTGAACCACGAGGCTGCAAATTCTTTGATCGCCAGGCGAGACGAGATGGCCAGACCCCCATTCTTTGATCGCAAAATATATATATAAATGTTCCCATTGACTTACAATGGGAACTTAAAAGTGCCATAACTTTTGAATGCCTTAATATTTTTTCACCAAACAAAAAGCGGCCATGTTTGGCCACCAAAGCTCTTTCAAATGAGCCATCTCGCAAAGCAGCACACCACACAGCAGCCGTGCAAGACCACATTCAGAATGCCAAAAGGTGCCTCCAAAAATGGATAATTTTGCATTTTCAGCACTTTCGTACGCAAAGGCCACTCCAACGAAGCATAATTTGGCAAATCAAAGGGATCTCCCATGCCCCAATACCGTACTACTACATTTCAGGCAAATCCATTGAACAGGTCCAAAGTTATTAACGCCCAAACTTTTGACTTTAGTATGAAATGACCACTGAACCCTAACAATAGTAGCACGACTGCGCCACTATAATATATATATATATATATATATATATATATATATATATATACACACAGTATATGTGTGTGTATATATATATATATATTATAAAATAGTAGGAAAAGTTATCCCTGCTGGTTGGTTGAAACACATCACATGACTGTGCGTATATCAAACACGACCGCACACCTCAAGTGGTTTATCTATTATATATATACACGCACATATCTATATACTGTATATATATATATATATATATATATATATATATAGAGAGAGAGAGAGAGAGACAAAGAACCTCTGTGCTTAAACACTGAGGCAAGGAGTTACCCCAAAGGGCATTTGGCTGGGAAGCCAAGTTTCAAGAAAATAGAAAATCACACATGCCACACAATGCATTGTGTGGGCTATGTATTCCCTATATATAGAGACACATATACACAAATATCTTGTACTGGCATGGTAGTGCCAGTATAATTAGGGTTGTCCAGCCACTTCTATGTTAAACCCAAAAGTTTGCAAGTTAATAACTTTGCAACTGTACAACCGATGTGCTCCAAATTTTTCATGTGATGTCTGGTACCACAGATCTCTGGATATGGCAAGTTTTGTTCCAGTCAGTGGTGTAGTTGCAGAGCTGAAGAGTGGCAAAAAACATGAAATTTACTATTTAGGTGCAAATTCTTTGCTTGGCTGTAAGTCCGAAATGGTTTGGGGGTCTTGTCTGAAATTGTTGGAGTATATGGGATCTGAGTCACTGATGTGCCTTTTGAAGGTTTGATAAAAAAAATATTAATCCGTTCAAAAGTTATACAACTTTAAAGTTTCCCATTATAGCCTATGGGAACAAATATATGTATGGCTCAAAAGCACTTTTTGCTTTCGTGAAAGCACTGTTTATTGCCGTAAATGGGTTCTGTAGTGTCATGCTGCTGCCATCTTGTTTTCAGTTAGCGATGGGTAGCATACGCTGTAATTCAAAAAAGACTGCCCCTTGGTAAACACCAACAGTTGTGTTTACCTAAACAGCACCCAAGGAACATGATTCTGGCATTACTTTTTTAAATAGTGGCCGGGAGTATGTTTTTAATGTTCGGCCCTTGGTAGTGTTTCAAGTTGTGGCACTACTTTTATGAAACTGCGCATATTTGGCACTTTTAAATGGCTACCAATGTACCTCAACTCACTTGAATAAAAAAAAAACACTGGCCCCATAAATCTTTTCTGGCCACTTTTTGCCCCAAATAACTACAGAATCATGTTCCTCAGCCCCCGTTTAGGCAAACACCTGCTGGTGTTTACCTAATAAACAGAGGTTTTCTCCTTTTACTGCCTCCAAGGGGACCAAGGCATGTTTTTTTTTTAAACAAATTGTTTCTACTGACATCAGGGTGCCCAATCCCCGTGTCGACGGTAGAAATCCACCACCCCCCCGCCAGTGTGGGACACTGGGGAGCCCACTCCCAGTGTTCCAAAATATTTATTTTTACAAAAATGTTTCTGCCGACGTCGGGGTGCCCAGTCCCCATGCTGATGGTAGAAATCCACCCACCCACCAGTGTGGGACACTGGACAGCCTACTCCCAGTGTCCTGAAATATTTCTTTTTCATAAGAGTTTTTCTGCCAACATCGAGGTGCCCAATCCCCATGTCAGCACTAACCCCCCCAACAGTGTGGGACACTGGGTAACCCACTCCCAGTGTCCCCAGTTATGTCCTCCATCACCCAGTACTGTGGGACACTGGGTAGCCCACCCCCAGTGTCCCAAAATATTGCTTATTGTACCTGTAAAAAAAGAAAGCAGTCCCTATATGTCTTCTTTTAAAAGAACCTGAAAAGAAGAAAACAGTCCCTCTTTGTTTTCCCCATCTGCCTCCTCATTCCAACCCTCCCACTGAGCAACCCACCACCCCACATCCCCCCCCTTCTTGCCCTATACTTATCACCGGAGACCATTAGCTGACATCTTCTGTGGACCGGGACATGTCTGCACTCCTCAAAGCTGAAACGCGACCTGAAGAATCAAGGTAAGTGCCTTATATGGTTGTCAATAACATTTTGAACTTATGTTGATATTTGAGCGATTTTTCTGTATTTCTGCACCAAAGTTTCAACATGGGCTTTTTGGGACCCCACCTCATGAACACTGTCACTGTTGTTTCATTAATTGGACCTGTAAAGTGATTTCTCAGTCATTGCGCGAAACCACCTTTCAGGACTGAGTAATGAAACAACAGTGCCAGTGTTCATGAGGCGGGATCCCAAAAAGCCCATGTAGAAAATTTGGTGCAATAATTCCTAAAAATCTCCGTGTTACGTGAGTCTGTTGAATTTTTCCAATGCACGCATGTAACTTTGTTACTTTTTAATATTTTGATGCCAAATTTTCAGCATAGCCATTTTGTCATATCACCTCATGAACAGTACAGCTGTCATTTTTCACATCCTGCCCAAAATGTGTTTTCGCACCTGTGGCGCAGAATGGCACATTCACTGTGCAAAATCACCTTTCGGGCCTGAATAATGAAATGACAGTGCCAGTGTTCATGAAGTGGGGTCCCAGAAAGGACATGTTGGAAATTTGGTGAAAAAATTCCAAAAAATGCTCGAGTTACGTGTGTCTGTTGAATTTATTCTATGCTTACACATAATTTTGGTACTTTTCAATATTTTGCCACCAAATGTTCAACATTGCCATTTTTTCACACCACCTCATGAACAGTACAGCTGTCATTTTTCACATCCTGCCCGAAATGTGTTTTCGCACCTGTGGCACAGAACAGCACTGTGTTTACCTTGGGGTCATTGGGCCTAACTCTCATTCCATTCTCCTATACTATACAATCTCAGCATCCTTACACATGGAGTGGGGTAAGAGTTAGGCCCGATGACCCCAAGGCAAACCTTGATGCCTGTTGGTGTGTGTAGGGTTGGGGGGCTGGGGTGGAGTGGTAGGGTTTGGAACCCTAACACCAAATTGCCATACTTTTGTTGCTGTAATAGGAACCCTAACCGATGCATTAATGGAGTTTTTTTTTGCAATGAATATATATATATGTAAGCAATAACACACGATGAGGTGTGGTTTATCGCTTATAAAACCGCCCAGAGGTGTACTAAGACACGGGCGCTTGCAGGTGCCTTATCTACCTGGGTGTGCTCTTATCAAGCGATAAACCTCATAGTGTTAGTTCTTGGCTATAAATGGGCTGATAAGTAACTAGTTCATTATAAAAAATAAAAATAAAAATTAGTAAAAAAGATGTAAAGTGAGGTTTAAAATATTGAGTAAAAAATACTCCCTCATTGGTCCACATTTAGAAAGAAAGGTACTGGTCAAATTATTTGTTTTTCTCTCCTGTCAATGTATTTGTAACTGAGAGAGAGTCTCATCATATTGTATTGCTAAGTGACACTTACTGTGCTTACTAGTTTGAACTGTAAATTTCGGATTAAATGTAGCCTCGCCGCCACAAAACGGTTGCCGAGCTCATCACCACATCGCGTGCCAGCATGACGTGTTTTCAATAAAATGGACAATATAAAAACATCCATTTCCTACAAAAACACTACATTTCATCTACAGGATACCACTATAATATAAAAAAGTAACCTGCAGTTTTGTACAGAAACGAGAGACACGCAGTACAACGGAGCGATCGAGGGAGACTGGGAGCGAGCATGTCCCTCAGGAGCCTCCGTAAACAGCGTTTGAAGTGGTTTCGTTTATTACAGTCAGGTTTCGAGGTGCGCTCCTGTTTCTGGACAAAACTGCAGGTTACTTTTATATTATACTGGTATCCTGTAGATGAAATGGAGTGTTTTTGTGGCAAATTGATGTTTTTATATTGCCCATTTGTTTGATATGCGTCATGCTGGCGCGATGTGGTGATGAGCGCAGCAACCGTTTTGTAGGCTGAAGCTACATTTAATCCGAATTGGAAAAAGTGTTTAAAAAATGTTTTGCTGTTGTTGCTCTATAATTACAGGTTTTCTTATGTTGTGAAAGAAAGGCAGAGGTAGGCAGACGGGAGCTAGGTCCTGCTTGATGGATGTCGGCAGCTAGAAACTGTGCCAGGCTTTGTTTCTGTTTTCAGCAGGCACAGCTCACTGATCCTGTGCTGTTGTTGGGCTGGGGAATGAAGGGTAGTGCGGTTGCTACAATACCAGGGATTAAGGACACGCAGCTAGGGGGGTGAAACAGCCAATCAGTGGCTCCGTTTTTTTGCCATTTTATAAATATATATATATATATATATAAGGGATATACAATGGTGAGCTGTCAGATACAGTAAATGATTTATCTACGCAAACGCTGTTTGATCTCGGGTAAATTCACAAGTGACATAAGCAATGAGTAAGATGTCTGAGGTCAAACAGCACAAGTGTAGCTAAATCATTTATCTGACAGCTCACCACTGTATATTTAATTTATGAAATAGGGATGCTTTCTGTCAGTGTTGGGACATTTGCTTTTGATTGTTTATCTTTTTTTTTTGCAAATGTTTATTCAAAAAGTGAACACAAAATTACATTTTCTGCTCTTTTTTGCCAATTACAAAAAATCTATAAAGTATCTATAAATGAAACACCACTCGTTTTGCAGATAATTTTGTGCTGAACAACTTTTATGCTCACAGTACCAAGCTATCTTTTTTCGTTTTAAAGTTATTCGCATTTGAATATGGTTAGTACTGCTACTGAGGCCGAACATTCTAAATGAGTTCTGGAGTAATTGTGACATAGCTACTATATGGATACATTTTATTTATTCAATGGCTGTGAAGATACATGGATTTATTCAATGAGTTTTCAGCCCACTCCTATTGCATAAATATGGGATATGACATGGGTGAGAGTGAGATAGCAGAAATATCGCCACAAGCTGCCACTGAACTCTTGATATCCCACAAGTGTCGAAGCCACGAGTGGGATACCTAGAGTTCAATGACAGTGAGTGGAGATATTTCTACTATCTCACTCTCACCCACATCATATTCGATTTACACAACCATTGTGTGTCACTCTTTTTTTAGTTTCAAAGTTATTTACATTTGTTTGTTGCAAAAAGTGAAAAAGAATTGATTTTGTGCCGTTTTTTGCCAATTGTAAAATAAATAAAGGTATCTATAAATGAAACACCACTCATTTTGTAGATCGTTTTATGGTGAACAACATTTGTGCTCACATTACCATGCTATCATTTTTCATTTTAAAGTTATTTGCATTTGTTTGTCGAAAAAGTGGAAAGAAAATACATTTTCTGCTGGATATTTTTTGTTAATTATAAAAAACTAAAAGGTAGCTATAAATAAAACACCACTCATTTTGTAGATCTTTTTGGGCTGAACAACTTTCGTGCTCATAGTACAATGCTATCATTTTTCATTTTAAAGTTATCTGCATTTGAATATGGTTAGTACAGCTACTGAGGCCAAACATTCTAAATGAGTTCCAAACCTTTTGTAACATACCCAACTGGCCAAGATATCCATTGTGACTACCCAACTGTGAAGATAAAAAGTGATATCTCACATGTGGTCAGTGAGATATCTCTTTTATCTTCCTGAAAAGAGACCTACACATGTTGTATACATATATATATGCAATGGTGACTGTGACACACTATTTTTTTTTAAACTCTCGAGATGTACTCTGACACACCACCCATGAAAGTGAAGCTTGAGTGGTTTTTAAAGGCATAACATACAGAGGGTATATAAAAGAAATGAGTCACACGGTCAACCATATGTTATTTTATATAATATTTGTAAGAGTCTGATACCAACCAGAACTAGATGAGAACTACTGTATAAAAAAGACAGTGAACAGGTGAGCATGTACAAAAAGAGAGTGAAAGAGAGTGCGAGCAAGTAGACAGATGCTATCACAGTAATTTTCAGTTAGTGTGAACAGTGTAAAGGCTTCCAATGCAGGTGACTGAGCAGTTGTGGCTTTCTCCATATTGACCTGGTGTGACATCAGACCAGGTTAAGACAGGGAATATAGGGTCTGATTTCAAATGTATTTTCTACCAGATATCAGGCCCCACCAGTTATTATTCTAGCAGTAATACCTGAAAGGGTGGATGCTACTGGGCTACACTGGACCGCCCAGGGGTGTAAGACAGCCCAACACCACAAAATGAGAGCCTTATAGCCCCTGGAAGGTCCGGTATAGACCATACTGCCCGCCATGGGTACTATTATGCTTAGAAAATCAGCTAATTTTGACATTTTTATAAAATAATGTAACATAAAAAACATTACTTAAAAACTACTATAAATGAAAACAAATGTATTTTGTTGTGAAGTAGTCCCTCTACTAGTACAGCTGCCAGCAGAGGGTGCTGATGTTTTTAATGTATTGATTTTTTTCTGTGCTCATTTCCTTGTGCCCCAAAAAAAAAAACTCCACTTCTCCTACAACAACTTTCATTTTAAGGATATCATTTGTATTGCGGCTCTCCCTCCCCATTCAGTACACCTCTCTCTCTCTCGCTCTCTTTTTTAAAAGATACTGCTGCTGGGTAAGAGTGTGGTCGCAACAGTGTGGTCGGGGGAGTGGCACTGTCTGAAGTGACCACAGTTAGAAGACATGTTTAATCATTCTCCCTATCCAACTATATAATGAATACTAGACTGGTTCTTTCTTTTTTGTCTCATCAGCAGTCACTGTGACAAAAGATGGGACAGTAATCGCATTTGGGTGTGGTGCAATGTCTGTGGACTATTCCTGTGGGCAGCATGCCAGGGATCAGTCGGCAGCAGCACAGCTAGGGAAAGAAGGTTGTGCTACTTAAGGAGTGAGATCTAGTTTGTGAGCACCACACAAGATGATTAAAAAAAAAAAACATCACACAAGTTGTTTCAGTTTGGGTCATGCAGGGATTGAGCCGTGGTATATGTGGAGAGTGATGGCACAGTGGTTGTCCATGTTGTGTACTGCTCAGTCATAAGACCAGTGGTACTTCTTGAATTAGGCTCCTGCAGATGGAAGCATGCTGCTGGCTTGCAGCAGTAGGCTAACCAGGTGGGCAGGCAACTGGAGGACCAGGGTATTTCATAAAGAATAGATGTTTTTCATTTACGTAGGTGATAGCACCATAGTACCTTGTGTTTTGTGCAGTTGGCCAGTTTTATAGAAAGCATTAACAGTCCTGGGGGCAGCATTATTAAGTACCAGGCCAGGTCTAAGCTCTCATTAAGTGACAGCAAAAAAATTGGCAGCTATTTTAAACTGAAAATTCCAGGGGCACAGTGATAGTCAAATGTAAATCAGGCATCCAGAGACTGAGATTTATTACTTCCCAGTCTCTGTTGCCTGATACCAGACTGTCTAGTTGGTGGCATTAACCAATCAAAAGCAAGAATTATATACTTCTGCAGAGATGACACACTTTGTTGGGCTTTCTTTGATGTGTGACATTTAAATTGTTTTGTTTCTATTGATTGAGATTAGTTCAAAAAGTCAGGCTCACTAAGACTTTCTCTAATGCATTTTCTTTCTTTCTGTTTTTTTCTGTAGTTCCCCCGGGGTCTAATTTGGATTCATCATATAACTGCATTTGCTGACATAATTTAAAGCAACAACATACATTACCAGTTATGCGGACAGCAGATTTAATGTTAACCTCTTATTTTTCTTGTTTTTACCTAATTATTTTTAATTTAGAGCAGTCCTAAAACAAACGCATTACAACTGGTGTAAAAAAAATATAAAGTATATAAATATAATAGTGTCAGTGGCTCAGTAGGTAGCACACTCGCCTCTGAGGCCGGGAGATCAGAGGGCTGTGGGTTCAGTTCCCACATCTGGCACTTGGGTTAATATCCCAGTACTGACACTGCAGTGCAGCATGAGAGGGGTGCTGCACTGTTGAGGTGCCGTCTTTCGGATGAGACGTTAAACCGAGGTCCCATCTGCCTGGATTGGTGGTAGTTCAGGTGGATGTTAAAGATCCCATGGCACTTCTCGAAAAGAGTAGGGGAATTTCCCTGGTGTCCTGGCCAAATTTCCCTCATTCACTAAAAATACCACCAACAGCTTAATCTGGTTCAAGGTCAGTTGACATTCATCTGTATCCCCCCTCCCCCGGGTCGTGCCTGAAAATAGTCAGAAATTGTCTAGTGCACTTACCCGGTCAACAAAAGCTAAATACATAAATAAATAAATAAATAAATAAATAAATAAATAAATAAATAAATAAAAGGCCCTTCAAGCATCCCTATAAAGTTGCATTACAACTTCAGAAAAGAAAAAAACAGAAACAGGCAGGCCTGGATACTCAAAGGCTTGGATGCAGAAACTGCAGCAGCTGTTCTGCCACAGCTACTTCATTGCAAATGTGCCAAAATGCTTGTGGGCTACTGTCATAGAGGCATACATCAGGAAGCATAGGCAGATCGGAAGAAGTTATAAAATTCACAAGTAGTGTTTTATTATTATCAATAAAATAGAAAAATACAATTGTACAGACTAGCTCTTCTTAAAGGCAGCAAAAACAAAAAAATCCTTCATGAGAGTCTCTGCCTCTCAATTTAAATCTCAATCTCTATCTCCCTCTGTAAACATAACATTGCTTTCTTTATATAAGATCTTTTCCTGGCAATTTAAACTCTGCATCCTGATTGTTGTAAGTTACATCTCATGTTTCTCACAAAATGTATCAAAACTTTGTCAGTTTCTTTCCTGAGTCAGCCTGAAGTCATTAACAGGTGCAATAAAGTAGAATACTCTGTCCCAGAGATGGTTTTCGGTTGACAGCTCTGTTAACAAGCTTGTAAATGTCAAAATACATCTCAAGGTAAACCCCCCGTATTACATAATGACACCTTTTTAAGAAACCCAAATAGCTTTCTGCAATCATTTCAAACAACATAACTATATACATTTGCAAACCAAAGGATCTGAGTTTCAGATAAAGATTCACATATATGTTTTTTCACAGAGAATCAAGGGTGGAAGGAAGAATAGAAACAACAAGTGAAGGAAGGAAGATAATAGGGTGAAATGTAGGACCATCAGAGTGGCCAATTCCTAGGTGCCACAAGGAAAATCTGATTGTGCAATCTGACAGCCAAGAGACAAACAAGTAGCAGAATGGGAGAGGACAAAATAGATCCTTACTTTTAACTCTCTCTGCAAAACACATGGGACATGGTCTTACTCAACCTTGTCACAGTTATTTCCAATGATTTTGATGCATCTGCAATGCTTAACTAACTTCACTACAAAAGGAAAATTACCTGTACATCATTATTTCAATGTATGCAGCATTTCTGTTGCGCTACCATGGCACTTGAGACTTTCTTGTGATCTAACAGTCATATTGCAAGTGGTGCAACTGCAGCAAAAACATATTGTAATTCCTTCTAAATCCTGCCCATGATCTTCGGAGAACAAAGATCATTTTGTTCCCCTGGAGGACCTACCTTCACTAGTGCATGCCTTTGTGACATCACGCCTCGACTACTGCAATGCCATCTACCTTGGGGTCAGTGGAGGTGCGTATCGGCACCTACAGCTAGTGCAGAATGCAGCTGCAAGATTGCTGACAGGTCTCCCTAGTTCAAGTCATACCACCCCTGCGCTGTGGGATCTGCACCGGCTGCCAGTTAAGTGGTGTGTCCCTTATAAGATTGTGTTACTAACCTACAAGGCCCTGCATGGCCTGGGTCCTGTTTAACTGTGTGATCTCTTGAATCCGTACTGTCTGACCCTCCATTCTTCCAATGAGGGCTTCCTGGTAGTTCCCAAAACTCATTTAAAAATATCAGGGGATAAAGCCTTCAGGTGGCTGGACCAAAATTCTGGAATTCACTACTGAGGGCTCTGAGGGAGGCTCCGTCACTTGACATATTTAAAATAGATCTTAAAACCTACCTCTTTTCCCAGGCATGTGACTCTACTGTGTATTTTAGCTGATTTTAGTCAATTTATTTATTAGTGGTTAATGAATTTTACTTATTTGTCTATGTTGGGCTATGCAGTAGGGGATTGTTGATATTCTTTTTGGTTTTTAAGAGCACCCTGGGTTTCCAAGGAAGGGCACCAGAAATAAGCAAAACTACTACTATTATTTGTTTCTACTGTGTTCATAACAAAGAAGAAATTATTTATAACTTAGCTCATAGGGACACTACAAGGGCCTCTTATGGATATGAGAGTGTCACCTCAAGCATTCTTAGGGCATGAGAACTGTGAACCAAAGGTGAGCAGTTCTAGTGCCTTAAGGACACGAGAGGTAACATTTATATCCATAAGAGGCCCTACTTGCATCCCTATGAAATTACTTTGTAACACGGCAAAAATTATTACTTGTAAAAACAGTCAAGCATTGGTTGAAACACACCAGGTGACTCCATTTCAACCATGCATTAATTCCCTAGATATGCCTTGCTGTGTAATACCAAGACCAGCCACATGTGCAGAAATATATTTGAGGTTCCCACCCACCCACCTACCCACCCAGTGGACACAGTAGATCTCCTTGTGAGTTGTGCACAGTTTATACCTGAAGCAAATGTTAAAAAAGCAGTATCAGAGATGTACCCTGAGCCATCAGTCACACATACATAAACGTCTTCTTTCACCTGTGCAGAGACAGAATCTACAGGATAGGCACTGTATTACTGCACGGTACAGCCACGGTTAAAGAAAAACAGAAATAAACCAGTTTACACAATGTTGTAGCCACACAGTGTATTCCGCATCTAAACGGCTTCCTGTTTGTGTCTGACACTGCCGAGATGTGCAGGTGTGGAAGGGGGGAGGGCAGGAACTCGCAGTCAGCAACCCCCAAACAACTAGCTTCAGTGTTGGAGACTTTATACAACTTGATTACACCTCCAGGTTTGCAACGCACGAGGTGTTGAGAGGTGGAACTGGTGGCATGTAATATTTCAAAGAGTGAGTAGTGACCTCGTGCAACAGCTGGGAAGCGCCAAGGGCAGGGAAAGGTCCATGTGGTGCTGGCCCTTATCACTGTACAAGTGTCCCAGTTAGAAGCTGTCACCAGATGAAACAGTATATTTCGTATCATATAGTGAGTGGCATCAAGGTATGCAAATGATGATTTCTACCCACAAATCTTAGCGTTTTGGTATAACTAATGTAACGAGTGAGTTTGTTCATCACAATAATACAAATTTGCAAGTTTTAAACATATCCATAGTCATATTACTGCAGTAGTAAAGTAACAGCAGTATTTTCCTTAATGACTAGTGCAGCAATCACAATATTAATGAACATTGGTAAATTGTTCCATTATTTGTATTTTAAAACGGCTTTGTCCATACAACAAATATAAAAATGTCTTGCATTATTTTAGTTTTCTAACAATATTTCTGCCAAGTGCTTGCCATATTACAAATGCATTAATCCCTGAAAAAGGAGGCATTTCCTAGGAATTAATGCATGGTTGGGTGGTGGGAAGCACCCCAACCGTGTATTAATTCCTAGGAAATGCCTCCTTTCTTGGGGATTAAGGCTTACATAGATCATGCAACACTTTTTTGTTAATTTCCTTTTTGACTATACACACTGGCCCCTTTCTGTGTGGCACGAGCGGTGCTAGCAAGAAGCCTATTCCTATGGCATAGCATATGAGACACTCTTATGGAAGTAAGAGTACCTGATGGGCAACTGAAAGAAGCACTGTGATTGGTAGGGAGTGTCACGTGACACTCTCATGATCTATAATGTAATTTAATTGTTTTTGACATGATGTGCAGTGTATTTCTGTGGAACCGAACTGTAACTGCTTTGCTGGTGATGTAATCCCTCCTTTAAACATTAGAAGCATTATTTGGGTGTTGTCATTTAAAAATAGACAAATGTTTCTACCATTATTTTCATTTTTTTTAGAAACTGACTCCTGTTAAGTCAAAGCAAGTTTATATTCATGAACACACACATATAGACTCTTTCTCCCTCTCTGTCAGTCTCTTAAATAGCTGTTTGACAAACAAAATGAGGAGTGGGACACACAAATGAAAAAAGAAGCCATCAAATCAAGGGCAGAATGTCACTACATTGCAACAGAGACTCAAAGTGCTACAAGAATAAATGATTTGTTATAAAAAGGAACACTGAGAACATGCTGTCAGCAGATTCAACTGCAATGTCTGACGAGATGCCATGTGCCTGAATTGCTAATGATGTGTGAGGGACAAACAGCAGCTTATGTGAAAAAGAAAGCATTTCTGAAGTGAATCAGGGACATCCCTTAAAATTATTCACCACTTCAATATGTAGATATGCAAACACATGGTCCGGACAAATCTATCATTTCCTTAGTTGACCGATTGTGTGCTGTTACTGAACTTGTTTAATTTCATACACTGAAGATGTACACGTGTCTGTATTGTGAATGTGCCATCAATCCTGATACTGTCTCTGACCACAGCCATGTCAGGTGAGGTTAAAGGATCAGTGAAATAAAACACGTTTTCCAAATAACTGCTGTCTGCTACAATTAATAAAAATAAACACATACCTGTCAAATCTACTTTTCTAGGCACCTCCAGTGCTGTGTGCCATGAGTTTTCATTTTTTTTTTTTTTGCTACTAACCCTTGTAAGGCTTATAATGCTATTTCTAAGTGAAATGTGGTGGCCATCTTTTTTCTTGAGAAAAAAAATCAATTTAAACATGTATAAAATACTCAAAATTTTAGTTGAACTAGAACATTCTACCAACATATAAAACTGCAAGGTGCCTGGAATCCTTTATGATGAAATAAAGGGTTACATTTGTTGCCCAATTTCATTGCACTGCTGCTTTAAGGGTGAGACTCTCAAAGAACTAGGGTTCTGTGAGCTATGTCCCTATTTAAAGTACTGTTTTACACCTCCACGCAGTCTGAAATGATATCACCCAGTCATAAAAAAGTAATAAATTTGGTTGTTGTCACTAAGCTGTGATGGGAGTCATTTATCTTTGGGGGAAAAAATTGAAACAGGAGGGGCAACTGAGTTATATGTGGGCAATAATTCACAACAGTCTGTGCTTTAATTGGGGGATACAGGCACTCTAGTGTTTGCTGAGGCATGAGACCACAGGCCAAGAGCTCCTCAGTCCACACACCGGAGGAGTGCATGTATTTCCCAATGAACACAGAGCCTTGCAGCATGTTATTGCACTTATTAAATGGCCTAGTATCTAAGTTTTGGCATAGACAATCCTGAGTACATACAGGTATGGCACGTGACCTGGTTCATCCAATGAAGCAGTCGTTGAATATCCAATGGCTCATTGCATACTGCACCTAGATATCAGTACACAGCAATGGCTGGAATCTTAACCTGTAATTGCAGTCTATTCGGTTATTTTTTTTTCTTATTCAAAGAGTGTTTTTCTCCTTGTTATATTTTGTAAACTTATTTAAACTAGAATTTATTATATATTCAAAATGAGACATTACAGGTTGTGTGTGTTAGTCTGGGAGTTATCACTCCTTGGGTGGTCTGAAAGTACTTGGCAGACATCTGACGACAAAGCATATCATCCTAATTCTAGGGTGTCCTACTATTCCACACATAACAAGCATTTGTCAATGCCAAATGTTGCTTGCTTCTATGTGCTGTTTAGGTATCTGGAAGTCATTGGAGTGCAAATATTGAAAATTCACGAACTTACGGGCGTGCGTAGGAACTGCGCAACGCACGCTCATAAAACAGTCATTTTTAGGAATTTTTTCACCAAATTTTCAACACAGCCATTTTAAGACCTCTGCTCATGAACAGTGTCACTGTGATTTTCTTAATGTGTCCCATACATTGAGTTTGCACACCGAATGCGCCATTGTGCGCTACATGGGTGAAAACACGTTTTGGGCAAGATGTGAAAAATGATAGCTGCACTGCTCATAAGGAGGTGTGGTAAAATGGCAATGTTGAAAATCTGGCATGAAAATATTGAAAATTCACAACTTACAAACGCATGAGGAACCGCGCAATGACACCAGAAACAGTCATTTTAGAATTTTTCACCACATTTTCAACATAGCCATTTAAGACCTCTGCTCATGAACAGTGTCACTGTGATTTTCTTAATGTGTCCCATACAGTGATTTCGCTCACCGACTGCGCCATTGCACGCTACATGTGCGGAAACACATTTTGGGCAAGATGTGAAAAATGACAGCTATAATGCTCATAAGGAGGTGTGGTAAAATAGCAATGTTGAAAATCTGGAAAAATATTGAAAATTCATGAACTTACTGACGTGTGATAGGAACTTACTAGCGACACTCAAAAACAGTCATTTTTAGGAATTTTTCACCAAATTTTCAACATAGGCTTTTGAGAGGCCACCTTATGAACACCGGCAGTGTCGCTTCATTTATCGTTGTGGAAAGGTGATTTCAAGTGAGTGCAAAATCACCCTTGGGCCCGAGTAACGCCATGACAGTGCAAGAATTCATGAGGAGGGTCCCAAAACCCCATGTTGAAAATTTGGGGCCAAAATTCCAAAAATGCCTGAGATATGCAACAAAGTTGAAAAAATCCTATCTATCCCATTATACAGCTTACCGGCATTTCCTCAGTTCACGGTCAGCTTTGAAGAGTGCAGCGTGTTCCTGGTCCACCGATGATTGTCGTGCGAGCTCCGGAGGTAAGTATGGGGTGAAGAGGGTGTGGGGAGGCAGGGTGCGCGGTGGGTGGTGTGGGTTGTGGGAGGGGCAGGGAGACTCGAGGACGTTTTTATTCATAGGTTGTTTTTTTAAGAAGATGGCGCGGGGCGTTTGCCACAGCAGGAAAAGCTGTTTGGGGGCATGGAGCCGACGGGGATTGGGCACCCCGTCGGCCAAAACAGTTGCCACGCTTGGGTGGGCTCCCAGCGTGGCACCAGAAAGCTTTTGGGGGCATGCAGCCTTGAGCTGACTGGGGATTTGGCACCCCTGTCGCTATAACAGTTGTTGCCACGCTGGGTGGGCTCCAGCGTGGCACCTGGACAGCGGTTGGGGGGGCGATGGAGCCGACGGGGATTGGGCACCCCGTCGGCCATATAGTGAATGCGTGGGGAGCGATCAGCACGCAGTATGTGTGCTTGCGTGTGTAAGGGTGGGGGGAGAGCTCTGCTCACTGAAGCGGAGCTCTCCCTTTCAATTGTATGCCACTGCATTTTGGAGCTGTCATAGATAGCTGCAGCACTCATTGGGGAACTGGGGCCGCGCCTGCAAACACACTGACTGCATTGGAAGAGGGGCTGACACACCTCTGAAAACTCGGATGATGGCACTATGTTTCTTGCACATGCGTGCAAGCAACATAAAAATGTGTGCCCTTTTAAAAACTGGTTCCCTTTGTTTTAAAACAGGATCCAGCATTGTTGCTGCAGCTCTGTTAAGAATGTGCTGTAACTGTAGGGTCCAGTGCTCTAATTTGTGTCATGTAGCTCTTTTAAGATATTCTAGTTCCAGGTAAGTGTAGTCTATTCGTGATTAAGCATTCAGTTTAATTTAGCTTTCAAGTTAGGTAGATTGTGAGCTAGCACACACCTGTTACATGCTCCATCTCCACAATGTCCCCACCTCCCCTTTGTCTTATCTACTGTACCACCACCTGTATGCCTATAAGTGGTAGCAGCAAGGCGGAAAACATCTGCTGTGATACTATATCCTCCTCCCCCTAGCCTTCTATGTAAATGGTGAGATTGAGCTCTTTAGATATTTGTTAATTTCTGCAGCTGGCTAAACACTGGAGTTGTATGGCATTCTTTATTTATTTTATTTATTTATTAGATCATCAGTTTACAGACCTTTGAGTCATAGATTCATTTACAAAGGCACCTTGTCAAGAGAGCAATACATCACAGCAAACAAAACAGTACAGTACATAACGCTTAGGTTAAAAAAGCAACCAGTGTTACAGGCATTCACTAGTGGTACACACTTGGTAATAGGTAGATCACAGTAGTCATAATATAGGTACACGAGTACCATGTCAGGTAGCAACCAGAGATATTTTATTACACTACATTTTATTACATTCTTGATGACATTACTGCTGGGCCTGTGTATGTATTTGTATTTTACAGAATTTCTGTGTTTGTGAAGGTCTGCTATCTTTTTTCTTATAACAACCTCTTTATTAGATTTTAGTCCACAACAACATTACAGAATGAACAATCATTACAACACATAATGAAAAATAGGGTTAAATACCTAATAAACACTTTAAGAGAAAATCACATGGAGAAAGATAAACCCAAAGTAGGGAGATAAAGGGGGATTACAATATTTCGCAATAAGGAAATATGATAAATAAGAAGCAAACATTAATATGCAGTAATGATAATTGACTGAATAAAATATATCCTAGATTAAGGGAACAAAATTCAGAGGCCATAATACTATTAATTGTCAACTACTGTAGGAGTCGGGCAGTGGAAGGTAGGGATTGGAGGCAGGCATAGGAGATAAAAAAAAACCAAAAAACAATCCCAATCTAGAATATGCTAAAATACCAAAAAAAGAGAGCCCTGGGAGTACATGAGGGGACAAAGGTAGGGTCAGCCTCTACCTTATATAGTAACCAAAGGCCCCAGGTCTGTTCAAATGCAGGAAGTAAGTTTAAGTACTTGTAACTACAATGCTCATGTCTATAAATGGTTTAAACCAAGGGTTCCCAATGTGTGACCTTGGGCAAATGGGATTGACGTCACAACCTTGTAATGATCTTTTTAGCACAGATCAATAAAATTATTAACAACTTCAATGACCTGCCCCAAACTGAAAAATCCCTGCAGGTAATGTGAAGGAGTACCTGTGCAGGGGTCAAGGGCAAAGTGATATCAAAAATGTGGCTGATCGCCTGAGAAATTGCAGACCAATATTGTTGTATACGGGGACATGACCAGAAAATATGTGTGTGATCTACCAATTGCTTTCCACGCCCCCCTCCAACAGTTGCCCACAGAAGGGCCTAAGAAAGAGATGAGCGAGACAGGGGTTCTAAAACAGCACATCCTGCATTTCCATGCAAAGTCTCAAAGGTATGGTGCCATTGAGAGTTTGAAGGACACTAAAGAACACTTCTCCCATTGAGCAAAATCACATTCTGTAGGTAAATTGGTCAACCACCGCTGAAGAATTATTTCAGTGGAGTCTTTGGTAGAAGCATGTAACAATGACTAGAGAGTACCAATAAGATGATCCGGCAGAGCCTCCAGTTGGCAAATGGTTAACAACTGCACCAACGGTTGTATAGAGTCAGGAGGAAAGCTTTGAAGGGTGAAGAAAGACTGAAAATAAACCCTAAGTTGTAAATATCTATATGAACATTAAACATACAAAGAAGCCAGCAGATAGAGACCTCATGGTCCTTGAAGTCTGCTTGAATGTGCAGCTCTCAGTTTTAAATACTGATGCTGCCCCCAACCCCCATCTTTCTACTTGAATACATCATCTGCATTAACTTTAGCAAACCTAGATGCCGGACTGCACTGGCACAACATGTGTTCTCCTACCATGCACCCCACTGGATCAACGCTCTACCACCTGCAATCTCCGGAGTAGCAACTATTGGTGAATTCAAGCGTAAGCTTCCTCAGCACCTCATTGCCAAGGATAACTGTGACTACTTTATCTAACTTTTGGTGCATACAAGTGAAGTCTTCGTCAGCAACGCATTATCAAGGACACCTTTGACTACATTCGCTTATTCCCCCCCCCCCATAGTAATCACCTGCTGCACTTAGATGCACCTCTTGACACAGGGATCACCTCCCAACCTCAGCACTTCACTGATCCCCACCCTGCCCCTGCCCCCACATCTCATGGCACACCTCCACCTCTCCTCCATTCCTCCACTATGTCATCTTTGTCTGTTACCTTCTCTGTGTTTATCTTCTCCAGGGTGTTTGAACTCACAGACGCAAGTATACGTTGTACAATGCCTCGGCAGTGTCTATTTGTGTGTACTTTTCTGTAACTAACTGTATCATCTCTGTAAATGTGTAAATTGTTGTTCTCTGCTATTTTGTGTTCAGCTGACGTGGAACCTACAAAACAGCTTCAGCTCATAGGTGTTATCCAAGAATTCAATAAATAAAATAAATAAAAAAGTGTTACTTCCTCCCTCCCCCTCCTGATTTTGCCTTTGACCCTGTCCCACCCCCTCTTAAATCCTACTACTGATGTTTGCATTATCAGTTCTGCAGGCAAAGCATTCCATGGTGCCACCACCCTCTCTGTGAGAAAGTGCCTCCTCAGCTCCCTCCTGAACCTCCTCCCTCCAATTTCTGAGTATGCTCTCTTGTGATCCCTTTCTTTCTATACTTGAACAGACCCTCCTAGTGAACCCTATTTATGCTCTTCAAGTATTTGGAGGCATCAATCACATCTCCTCTGTCCCTTCTGTCCTCCAAGGAGTACATATTTAGCCTCCATAGTCTCTCCTCATAGGGCCTTTCCCTCATCCCACTTAGCATCCTGGTCGCCCTTCTCTGTACCCCCACCGGCAGCCTGATATCCCTTTTTATGAAGGGGCACCGGAAGTGCACACAGTATTCCAAGTGCAGCCTCACCAGGGCCTTGTACAGTGGCAGAAACACCTCCTCACTCCTTGAGGTGATTCCCCTTGCTATGCACCCGAGCATCTCATTGGCCTTTGCCACCATCTTCCTACAATGTGCAGAGTGATTATGGCCTGTGATCATCACACCCAGATATTTTTCCTTCGGCATATACCGATAACTGCACCCCTCCCAGACGGTAACTGTATTTATAGGATTCTTGTTTCCAAAATGCATAATCCTGCACTTCTTAGCATCAAAACCCAACTGCCAGGTGTATAACCATCTCCCCAATGCCTCTTGGTCATTCTGTAGTCCCCCCTCCCCCCACGCCTCCCCATCCATCACTGCTCCCAGTTTGGTGTCATCAGCAAGCAGGCTTACTTGGCTCCCAATCCCATCTGCCATATCTGCTACGTAGATGTTGAATAACACTGGTCCCAGCACTGAGCCATGTGGTACCCCACTTATGACTGCCTGTGGTGTTGATAGTTCCCCCAAACACCACCATCTGTTTTCGGTTTTCCAGCCAGCTCCCAATCCATCTGACCACCTTCTCCCCCACCCCCAGGTCCCTCAGCTTGCCTATCAGCCTACTGTGTGCCACAGAGTCGAAGGCCTTGCTGAAGTCTAAGTACAGGACATCAACCGCTTTGCCTTCATCCAGAGCTCTAGTCACCCAGTCGTAAAAAGTCACAAGGTTGGTCTGGCAAGACCTTCCTTTGGTGAACCCATGCTGCCTATCATCAAGGAGACCATCCTCCAGGAGTGTCACTATTCTTTCCCTCGGGATAGTCTCCCTTAAGTTCCCCACATTCAATATGAGGCTAAATGGCCTGTTACTCCCTGGTTCCTCCCAAGAGCCACCCTTGTGGATAGACACCATATGTGCCATCCTCCAATCCAAGGGTACACATCCCAATTGAAGTGATGTGTTGTGATCTATAATAGGCCGACAAATAATACACTTGCCTAAAGATCATTAATTTTCCTTTCCTAATTATGTACCATGTTGTCCCAAGTGTGTAAGTATGTAATTTCCTGTACTCTCCCGGGTCGTACCTGAAAATAGGCAAATTGTCTTGTCTAGTGTACTTACCTGGTTAACAAAAGCTAAATAAATAAATAAATAATTGACCGAAGCCCAGCTCGATCAAAAACCTGAAGCACATAAGCCAAACCCATTTTGGCTCATCAACAAAGGAATAAATCCTGAGAATGTGAAGGTCTGCTATCTTTTAATTTGGTGAGGCATTTTGCATTTCTTTTTTGTTGTGTCTGCTTGGTGAGCATCACTTATTTTATCTGGGTGTTTTGATTTGTTTCATTGTGTATCTATTTGTCTGTTTTTGTTTTAGTAGTTGTATTTCTTGGTGGAGGGATAAAATGTTTCATTTTCCCATATTTGTGTCTTTCTGTCGGGTGGGGGGGCTAAAGGGTTTGCAATGTTTGATTTGGAGTATTTCTTTCTGTTTGTGTGGAGGGAGACATCTGATTCTGTGGGTAATTTTGGATTAATTTTACATGTCTGGGGGGCTGCTTGAATGGTAAAGTTATGTTGAGTGGTTGGGCCTGAATGGCATAATAATTTTTGTGACCATAAAGGTTTTGTGGTTGTGTTTGATCTAGATACTGATCTTTGACACTGAAGGGCTAATTTTCAAGAAACACACCTCTAACCAGCCATAACATATTTACTAAGATACTGTACCCCATGGGACCAGGATTTGAACAACTAGGGGGCCAGACTTCTTTTTATAACATATGCTAATCACCCTCAAGGGGTGCTGTTGCCCCCAGGACAGTGATTAACAGAATTAACCAAACTCCTGGAACTAATTTTAATATTTTAAACAAAATCATATTTACATTACATAAGACAGTGTTAAAATCAAATGCACAGTTATATAACCATCCTAGAATGAGTCTGTCCAATTGGATTCTTGGATTGTTGACTATAACCTTTGTAAAAAGAGAGAACTCCAAAGATTTTTTTGGGAATCCCAGCCCTTGGGCCTAGACTTTCCAATGCAGCCAAACTGCTACAAATTTTTGGATTGCTACAAAACAATAGAATAAAACTTCCACGTTTATTTATTTTTTATCTGAAATTATGCCAACTGGGATAATCCCAAGAGATGCAGGCACAGCGCCTTGTTTTCATAGCAGTCCAATGCAGAATAGCATCAGTCAACAGCTTGACATAGTCCAGCAGAAAGAATTACATACAGGCTAAAATATACACAGGAGAGAAAAAACTGTAAAGAGAAGTACATTTGCAATAGCAGTGATCATGTTCACTTTTCTCCAGTGAATAACTACCCCACAAATGTCTAAAAATGGATGCATATGGTGAGCTCCCCCATGTACACACCTTACTCCAAAAGTACTGCAAACTCTTTTGCACTAGGAATGCTAATGCAGAATAAAACTGCACTAACAATTTTGCAGTTGTAGCCTGTGCCGGAGTATTGAACGTACAGTTCCTAGGCTTGCAGACTGCATAATGAATTCACACTTGACGAATTTATACATCTGTGCACGCACACTGCACTTACCAAAAAATGTACATTTGTGCCAATACATGCAAACCACTGAGCAAAGCAGGTAGGAAGTTACATCCATTAGGTTTGATACCCCTGATGAAGGGACCTGAGAAGCCCCGAAAGTTTGTGTACATTAACACCTATGTACATTAAAGTTTTGCTTACAGGCTGCATTGATATTACTGGAAAGTTGATTATTTCCTATAAACTGCCTCCTCCACCAACCAAGATTCTTCATTTTTCAGTAGGAACAATAACACCTTATGACAAAGCCTTTCCTATACATGGCTCCATTTTTTTCACATGATGACAGAATTTCTGTAAACAATAGTACTAGAGCTGGGTGAAATTAGCAAATTCCAAATTCACAGAATTTTAGTGAAATTCCATGAAATTTGTTTGCATTTTTTGAAATGCTTTAATTGGCTATAACTCAATCCATGCTGCAGCTACAGATATGAAATTTGGCATGCATATTGGCTGACAAGACTCTAAAAATGTACACAGTTTCATAACATTTGGATGAAGGGTGGAGACATTATAGGGGTTCAAACTCTGGCAATATAGTATCCTTGTGAAAATTTCTGAAAATATTTCTATGCTTACAACTTAGCCACTTTTGGAGGTAGATAACTGAAAACTTAGATGCATACTTTCCTGGAAGAGTCACAGAGACTGCTAAACAGAGAAGTACTGGTTATGAAAATTGTAAGTTTTAGCCATGACCTGCCTCACAACACGACTTCCCAGGTTTGCTTCTGAGCCCGTGTCATCAGCATGACAGCATGATGCTCTGATACTTGCCATGTGATTGCCTTAAAACTTAATATTTATGGTCAATGAATCTAACAATATTGGCGAAATTCCATTCTCTAGCTTTAAACTTATAGGGGATTAAAATTCAGCAATTTACAAAACTGCGAAATGCTATTTTAAAATGTGTGAATGTTTGGAGGCTTATAACTCAGTCATCTTTACAGTTAAATAGATCTGAAACATGGTACACATATGTATGGGCATTGGTAAAGTCACCATACCAAATCTGGTGCAATTTGGACAAACAATTTTAGTTTATGTAGTTGTTAACTGTAATTTTAAAATTTCTGAAAGTTTGGAGGCTTATAACTCAGCCATCTTTAAAGACAGAAATCTGAAACTTGGTACGTGGACATGACTGTATGGGCATTGGCAAAGTCTACATGCCAAATGTGGTACAATTTGGACAAATACTTTTTAAATTAGATGGAAATAATTGAAATTGCAATTTTGTCAACATTTCTCAAAAGTTTCAGGGAAGCGAAATCAGCATTTTGCCAGAATTCCCCTGGCAGAATATACATTTTGCCCAGCCCTACTTAGTACAGTACGTTAAATGCTTCATCACTAGGCTCATTAAAAGGCAAAAAGGCGAATATCAGTCAATGGTGCTATAATTGTTTATTCACCATGAGTCAAAACTTGGCTGGTTGTGTTACAAACACTCGTTTGCTTTCCTTACCCCTTCCTGATGATGATAATTATCGCCCCCAAGAGGATGATCAGCACAACAAGTCCTCCTGCACAAATCCCCAGAATCAAGCCCATTTCTTCCGAATGTTGAGACACTTCTAGAGGTCTTTTGCTCTCCTTGCAGGCAGCTGTTGGCACAAGAAGAAAAGGGAATCAATATTTTTATTTTATTTACGGCATTTAGTTTTTAATTGGGTGAGTACAATGGACCAGAAGCCCGTTTTCAGGTACAATCAAAGCCAAACAGGTGCCAGAACATGGTACAATATTTCATAGGTAGACACATGCCACATCTGTGTAGTAAAATACAGGTTTAAGTGAAAGTTTTGCAACAAAGCAACTTTTTTTCAGCATATATCTGTCCCTCAAATGACTTATAGTGCAGGATAACTAAATAAATCAGCATGTCATTGCGCAGATACAGTCAATATGCGTGCATTAAGTAGAGCACTGACAAACACTTTGCAACAAGAGGTGGTCCTGAGTTGTGATTTAAACTAGGAGTGGCAGGAGGAGAGGCAAAGGGAACTGTGAAGGTTATTCCAAAGTCAGGGGGCGGATATGTAGAAGGCGTCGAAGCACTCAGGTGTTTTTGTAGGGAGATCATTTTAATTAATATATTTTACATAGAAACACATAAGTTGTCGGTAGATAAGGATGTCTTGGCCCACCTAATCTGCCCAGTTTTTTCTGCCTACTGTTCCACCACAGACCCTACTCAATCTCCAGTTGTCTCCTCCCCTTGCCTTACTACCAATGTCCCCTTGTATTTGTCCCATGTATGCTTGAATCCTGTCACCATTTTGGCACCACCACCTCTGCTGGAAGGCTGTTCCAGGCACCCACCATCTCTCTGCGAAGAAGTATTTCCTCACATTTCCTCTGCCCCCCCCCAACTTCATAGCATGACCCCTTGTCCTTTGTCCCATTTATTTAATTTTTTTATTTTACAGTTTACCCAGTATAGCCTAGCTGAGCTGCAGCGTCTCATTTTTAGTGGGGTTCTGCTAGTACTCTTTTCAGCAGCTAGGTGGTCTTGAACTGTGAGACATTAAGTAATTCGCTCAAGGTTGCACAGTGAATATTTAGCTCTAGTGGGACTGGAACCTGTGATATCCTGGTTTCCAAGCAGGTACTCTAACCACTAGGCCACAGTGCCTTAGTATAACAGTATATGGCAGTTCTGAGGTCACTGCCAGTTTCTATTCAGCGTAGTCTGATCATTCGGCTACATGCTTCAGTGAGTCAATAAAAAGCTATTGTTTTTGAATAAAAGAACAGTTCAGCTAAACTCCTCCATCATAAAAAAATAAATGGGGGCTTTACTGTAGTGAAACCTCATATAACAGGACATTTCAAGGTGATAACATTTCCAAGGAAAATCAAAACACTGAGCATCTCCAAAGCAGTTCTTGAAATATCTTACTCTATTTCAAGTGAATAATAAAACACACATTTACCTAATGGTCTACCATTATAGGTTCTCCTCTAACTACACTATGCAGTATTCTTCAGTACCTATAACGTGATGCTTGCAGCAGATTTTCAGAATGGTTTACAAATTCTGGGCAACCAGCACAGTGGCTCAGGTTACTACTGTTGGGGCAATGAGTCATCACTCTGCAGGAACGATTGTGGTTCAAGGCCCAGCACGCCTTATTTTCTTCCAATGCCTTCACAGGTGAAGCCTACAAAAAGCAAGGAAGAATGGGTACTGCTGGGGGGTGGGAGAGGGAAATGTTAGTTATGCAATTTAAGGTATAAGATGAATGTTTATGGATATTATATGGATATCAATTTAATTACATAGATACATAGACAGTGTCGGCAGAAAAGGGCCTATGGCCCACCTAGTCTGCCCATTTGAGCTTGTAAGTTCAGTTTGTTTTCCTAGAAGTCTATTTCCCCTTACCCCTGACCTCTAGAATTCCTTTATGTCTATCCCATGCATTCTTAAATCCCGTGATTGTTTCAGCTCCCACCACTTCCTCCGGCAGGGTGTTCCACTTGTCCACCACCCGTTCTGTGAAGAAATTCTTTCTCATGTTTCCTCTGAATCGTCCTCCTCCAACTTCATCCCATGCCCTCTAGTCCTGAAACATCTTTTCGCTTAAAAATAGTGTTTTCCTGCACCCTGTTCCTCCCTGTAAGATACTTGTATGTCTCTATCATCCCCTCTCTCCTCCTCTCCTCCAGGGAGTACATGTTCAGTTCCTTCAACCTGTCTTCATAGGACTTGTGATGCAACCCATGCACAATCTTTGTTGCCCTCCTCTGAACCTTCTCTACCCTGTCTATGTCCTTACGTAGGTATGGTCTCCAGAACTGTACACTGTACTCCAAGTGGGGCCTCACTAGTGTCTTGTATAGTGGAATTATGACTCCCTTTTCCTGCTGGTGATGCCCTGCCATACATCCCAGCATCCTATTTGCTTTACCTGATGCCTTGTCACACTGTTTCCTCATCTTGAGGTCATCAGAGATGACAACCCAAGATCCCTTTCCTGCTTGGTGCATGCTATATCCTCACCCCCCAACTGATATATTGTGCCAGGGTTTTGTGCCTCTATATGCATTATCTTGCACTTCTTTGCATTGAATTTCAACTGCCAAACCCTTGACCATTCTTCAAGTTTCTGCAGGTCCCTTCTCATTCTGTCTACACCCTCTGGTGTGTCTACTCTGTTACAGAGCTTTGTGTCATCAGCGAACAGTGAAATTCTGCCTTCTAGATCCTGTGCAATGTCACTGATGAAGATGTTGAATAGGACCGGTCCCAGCACTGATCCCTGTGGTATCCCACTGGTCACTCTTCCTCTGTGGAGCGACAGCCATTTACCACCACCCTCTGTGTCCTGCCACCCAGCCAGTTACCTACCCACCACACTACTGTCCTGCCCACACCCATATTCCCCAGATTGTGTAATAGTCTTCTATGTGGCACAGTGTCAAAGGCCTTGCTGAAGTCCAGATAGGCCATGTCCACTGCCCTCCCCTGATCCACCTCCCTAGTCACCCAGTCAAAAAATTCAATGAGGTTGGTCTGACATGACCTCCCCCTGGTGAAACCATGCTGCCTTGGGTCCTGTAGTCCATTGACAACCAGATGTTCCACCAATCTCTCCTTCAGTAGTGCTTCCATGATCTTTCCCACTACCGAGGTGAGGCTGACTGGTCTGTAGTTCCTGCTTCCTCTTTGTTCCCACTTTTGTATAAGGGGACTACATCTGCTGTCCTCCAGTCTTTGGGTACCTCCCTGTTTCCAGTGATTGGCTGAACAGGATAGCCAGAGGTTCAGCCACCACCTCTCTTAGTTCTTTAAGGACCAGGGTGCACCCCATCTGGCCCCATTGCTTTATCAGCTCTTATTACTTCCAGTTCCTTCAGGACCCTTTCTCGTGTAAAGGGACTTGTGTCCATTTCTGCACCATTCTCACCCCTTGTACTCTCTTCAGACCCATTACCCCCTCTTCCTTAGTAAAGACTGAGCAGAAATACCTGTTCAATATGTCAGCTTTACTGTTGTCATCCTCCACGCTGCTCCCATCCTCCCCCTTCAGTCTCACTATCCCTCCCTTTGTCTTTCTTTTTCACTTATGTACCTGTAAAAGGTTTTGTCCCTTTAACCACTGATTTTGCAATGTGTTCTTCTGTCTGAGCTTTGGCTTCCCTTACTGACTTCCCTGCCTCCCTTTGTTTCTCCTGGTACTTCTCCTATCCCTTCTGCCTGTGTCTTTTTGTATTGCCTGAATGCAATCTTTTGGCTTTCACTTTCTTTGCTACCTCTTTGGAAAACCATAATGGTCTCCTCTTTCTTTTCCTCTTGCTAACCTGCTTAATGCATAATTCTGTTGTTCTTATAATCCCCATTTAAATACTCGCCCACTGTTCCTCAATCCCTGATTCCTGTCCCATTCCCTTAATGCCTCTTTCAAGCATCTCCCATTTTCCCAAAGTCTGCCCCCTAAAATCCAGGATACGTGTTTTGTGTGGTTTGGTTCGCTCTTTCTGTGATTTCAAACCACAATGACTGGTGGTCACTGTTACCCAGGTGCTCCCCACTGTTACCCCCATCACACTGTCCCTGTTTGTGAGCACAAGGTCCAGTATTGCCTTCTGCCGAGTTGGTTCCATGACCAGTTGCTTGAGGAAGGCACCCTGAAGGGAGTCCAGGATAAATCTGCTCCTAGTTGATGCTGCTGCTGGGATGCTCCATCCACGTCTGGTATATTGAAGTCTCCAACCAGTACTACCTCACCCTTGTCTGCCATCCTTTGGATGGCTAGCATCAGCTCCCTATCTGTTTCTTCCTCCTGGGCTGGTGGTCTATAGACCACACCTGTGCGGGTGGCTGGCCCCATTTTCCTTTCCAGCTTAACCCACAGTATCTCTCCCATTTGTTCCTCCTGGATCTGTGTGGCCCTTATGTCATTTTTCACATACAGTGCCTCCTCCTCCTTCCTGCCTGCTCTGTCTCTTCTGAATATGTTGTAGCCAGGTATGGCCATCTCCCAGTCATGGTTATCATTACACCAGGTTTCAGTGATGGCCACAATGTCCAGGTCTGACTGTACCATGACAGCCTCCAGATCTTCCATCTTGTTGCTAAGGCTCCTGGCATTTGCACACATGGCTTTCCATGATTTGACCTCCCTAGACTGCTTCACTGTTCTACTCCAGCCCTTCCTTGGTTGTCATTTATCCCTGGTTCTCCTTGCTGTCTGCCCTTCTGCTGAATTTTGCCCCTTTCTGCTTATCCACCTTTTGGACACTAATCTCCATCTTTTGCACACCGCTTTGCAGAGATAGCCACTCCTCTGGTTCACTGGTTCCATTACTAGCTGTGGGGGTGAGCAAGTAGGTCCGTCCTTGCTGGCCTGCACACCCTTTGCTAGTTTAAATGCTTGTCAATGTAGCATTTAAACTTATCATTGAGTGCTTGGATTCCTCCAGGATGGATGCAGGCGTCAGGCTTGAATAAACCTCCATCCCTCCAGATGGGTCCCCAGTCACCACAGTCAAACCCTTCCTCACAGCACCAGTTCTTCAACCATGAGTTAAAGTTCCTGGTGCATGCACTCCCTATGCTCTCCCTTGCCTCTCACAGGTGGTACTTCTGAGAAGGTGACAGAAGTAGCTACTTGCTTGAGACCCTCCCCAGTTTCCTAAACTCTTCCTGAACTTCCTTTGGCTCCCCATTTGCCAAGTCATTAGTACCTAGGTGGATAATGACATCCAGCTCACCCTCCTGTCTTGCCTTCCAGTGATCCCCAGTATCTTCCTTCCATCCCTCCATGCCGTGGCACCTGGTAGGCACCTCACCTCCCTGTCCTCCCCCTCCTGTGTTCCTAGCTGGATCCCTCTTATGATGGAGTCCCCCACCAGGATTCGCTTCCTCCTCCTCCTCTGGGGTCCACTGCTTTCCCCACTGAGGTCACCTCCTTGCCTAACCTCCACATCCTTTCCTTCCACTTTCCTGGGTACCTCTATTTGGTTGTCCTCATTTGCCACTGTGGCATATGAGTTCTTGAGAGGAATAGGATCTGGGATGTGCCTCTGCCTGACTGCTCTAACACTCCCTGAGCCCACTGTCATCCAAGTGCTCCTCGTTCTCGGCATCCTTTGAGGCAGCTGCATTGGACTGGGTGGTTCCTGGACAGGGGTGATGGTACTCCTGACCCAGTTTACTTCCGCTCTGAGTCTGGCTACCTCATCCCGCAGTCCCGAGAGATGCAAGCAGATAGGCAGCACCTCAGTGTCCAGAAGGTCTGCCTGAATATGGCTGCCCCACAGCCACTGCATTGCACCACTCCCCACATTATACTGCAGTTCCACTACTTTATCTGCTACTGAAGCTCTCTTTAGTTCTCTTTTATTTATTTACAGTACTAAAAATCCTGTAACTGATCCTCAGATATATATTATTTTAAGGAAAAAGAAACCAATAAATAAATAAATGAGTCAAACACTTGTCGTGTTGAGGGTGGTCTTTCCTTATGCCCTCCTACTTCACACCTCTACTATATTCTGTGTTTAGCTCCTGTCAATCAGATTTATCAGGCATATAATTAAGAGTTGGGAAGGGGCGAAAATTTGCAGCAATTAAAGGCAGCACAGAATTACACCACCACTATTTTTTAAATTTTCAACAGCCCAAAAACAATTATAAGTAAAGACAACACAGAAAGAAAGTATAGTGTCACTACAAGCCTACAATCTAAGTTTAAAAGAAAAATACCAGTTACCAGTTACTCTGAAGCACTGAATTGAATATGTTTCCTTCCTTCACCTTCTGGCTTCTTCATATGGGCTAATACCAAAATTCAGAAAAAAGTTCAACTTTTTGGACTGGCCCGGTGGTGCTGAGGGTTGAGGTGCTGGACACCACACCATGTGCCATTCCAGTGACCCGGCTTCAGGAATGACCTTGGGTTGTTGGGGTGCCGGCATGGGGGGAAGGGCAGAGCAGGTGTAACGGTACTGCTCTCGTAGACCCCTCAGTTTTTCACTCCAAGATGTGGATGGAACTATCTTACTACCAGCACCAGTGTCACTCCCAAGCAAGTGTTGTGGTGGGGTGGCACTATAGGTTCCTAAGTGGGTGGATGGAGGCACCCGACAAGGAGAGGCAGGAGTCATACACAGAGGTCTGATGAAACAAAGGGGTTTATTAGATGAGGGGAAGGAGGACACGGTCATAAAGGAAAACACCAATGGTAAAAATGACAAGGAGTATGGGCAGCATTATCTAGACAGTATTTCAAAAGTATCTAACAAACTCTAAAAGCATACTTTAAGCTCTAAAAAGGTGCACTTTGAACTAGCACTTCTATATTTCTAAGTCGAACTGAGTACTCTAAATAAGCAACAATTGGTTGACCACTGGCTCCAGGAGCTCTTTCTGTAATGCAGATTACAGCCAGACTACAATAAATTCATAAAATCAATACATTTTGAGTTCACTTCTGGTGAGGATCTTCATGCATATGGTTGAGGTAGAGATGAAGTGGAAGAAAGGATGAGAAAAGGGGAAATTCCTGCAAAGCACAGAATGGTAACCACAGTGCAGACCTATGAGAGGCCACTGGGGTCATGAAAGGTTTTTAAACAGACCATGAGTTCATCGGCATCAAACCCACTCTCTCCTAGGCTGCCAGTATAAGAAAACAAGCTGAATATGCTCCTGGTGCCAGCCCACTGGAGGACTGCCAGAAGAAATGAGCTACAGGAAAGATACAGGCACCAAACCCTCAGAAGGTCTGCCCAAAGAAGAAGAAAAGTAGCTAAAGGTTCCGCGGCACAAAACCCACTCGGGGGCTCCCAAGGACTGGATGAAGCCACTGAAGATTCTTCAGTGAAGAGTCCACTGGAGGGCTCCCAAGGACAGGATGAGGTGACTGGAGATTCTGATGCAAGCAGGAATGAGAAGAAGACAGGGTGAAGATAGAAGATCTTGAAGTGTCCAGAACAGGAAGCAGGAAAGCAAGAAAATAAGAAAACGGTGGCCACAACTCACACTGGGCTTCGATGACTATGACTAGTGGCAAACAACCAGGGAAAGTAGACAGGGTTCTTCCAGGACAAACACATTCTGAGGATGGCCAACCATGAAGCATCTGGATCAGGAACCAAGGGAAAACAAGAAAACGGCGGCTGCAGCCCACAGAATTTCGATGAACTACGACTAGCGGTGAACGACCAGAGAATATTGATGTGGTTCTTCAGAAAACCTTATGGCAGGATTTCACTCTTCAGGCAGGGACTCAAAGGTGTGAAAACACCAGCTCAACATCTTTCAGGCACTGTCGTGGACTGTCTGGAACCACTGCTATCAGTTCACACTGCGGAGCAACCACAGCTCAGGCGGTTGCAGGCAAATAACAGATTCTGGCATCTGCCAGTTGCAGAGGCACTTGTCAGTTGCATAGAGCAGATAAACACCTTTCAGGGCAATTGTTTGATGCGGGGTCAATAAACAGTAAGGCAGTCCAGAAAATGGGCAAACAATAAAACAGTCTTGATACTTTGCAAGTGGTAGAACAGTTCAGATACTTGCATTCAGTAAACAATAAATTAGACTGTTCAAGTGGTTGCAGGTTCGTTGCCCCACTGGATGTTGAATTGTCCTTTTAATTCAATGGCCTTACTGCCCACGATGGATATTAGCTTATTTAAAGAGCAGCTAGCTAACTCCTGCCTTGGCTGTCCTTATGGTGTGGTCCAAAAGTAGGAAATACTTAAAACCCCCTTCCCCACCTGTGCAACCAAAGTCGCTGTCCCAGGACACAAGCAATGAACCAAGGGTCCCCAGAAACAGTTGCTTTAACTCTGAGCTGAATGAACCTCACTAGGTGTCTGGACTAGTGTGTAACAGGGATGCAAAAGGCACCTGGGATTGCTGAACCCTTCTTAACTTCTCTGGCGGTGCCCCTTTAAATTCTGTAGTGCTAACCTTTGCTGGGCCACCTCCTTACAGGGATGAATGTGATTGTGCCTCTTTAAGCTATGGGCCTTTCTTGCTGGGCCCTTTTAAACTGCGGGCCTTTCCTTGATGGATTCCTTTAAACTGAGGGCCTATGTTGCCCCTTTAAGTGGTGGGCCTATTGACTAAGCCCCTTTAAATTACCCAGGGCCTGGTTGTGGCTGGGACCCTTTAACCTTTAGGCCCACTGGCTGGGCCACTTTAAACTGCCTGGGGCTTGCTCTGCCTGTTTAAATCTGGGTCTAAACATTGTCCCTTTAAATATTCTGTGGGTCTGAGCAAGGCCTTTTTATCAGTCACTGTCCCCTTTGTTCCTCCCCCAATAACTATTTAAATTCTTCACTGTAGGACTCTATGCCTGGCCCCTCCTATGGGCATCACTGCGCCCGTTGCATAATTAAATATTTACATTGCAGTCCCCTTCTGACCTGCCCCCTCCACGATGCTCAGCTGTTTTCTTTGCACCTAGCACCTTTAAGAAAATTAAAAAAAAACTTTACTATAAACTTTCTAGTGGCCAGCACTTGGCTGTTGGTGCTGCCGCCCACTCACTGCCCTAGCCTGGGGTGAAGAAGCTGCATGGATGAGGGAGATTTATTGGCAGAGAGGCAGATGACCGGGGGCCTTGCGGGACCCCATGACACCTGACTGCTTCTCTCTCTTCTTCCTGAAGATGCAGCTCTTGGGCACCACTGCCACCGAAGGACCGTTTAAACTTTTTATTTTTTTATATAAACAGTTTTTATTGAGCGATCCAACAATTACATACACACGATATTAAACACATTTTATCTAAAAGACACATATCAACACTGAAGAAAATATAAACAAACCATAATTCAAAAGGAGAAATATGTTGTCAGGGTGAACCACCTCCAAACATATCCATAAAAGGTGGGTGCTGGCAATCCCCCGCCCCCCCCTTGTCACTTACCGTTTGCACCCCAAAGAAACACTAAGTAACACTCCATTACTGAGCTGAAGCAGACCGAAACAAATTCCCATTCTGCAGGCCACAAAAAGTAAGCCACTTTCCCCAGGAGTCAAAAAACCTTGATAACACCCGCCTCCTTTGAAAAACAACCCGGTGAAAGGCTGCTGCACTAGTTAAAACTTGTTTCCATCTCTGAACTTGAGGGAGAGTTAGTGACCTCCAATGTAATAATAATAATTGCTTCTTGGCTTCTAATGCTGTCGCATACAAAATACCTTGGTATTTTTTTGATCTGCCATCAAGGAAGCCAGGATCCCCCAGAACCCAAAACAACAGAGACTTTGTGATGGGGATTGGCAAAGCTGCTTCCAAACAGTTGTGAATATCCCCCCACCAGGCTCTTAGTAAATCACACCGCTTTTAATTAAAAACAAAAAACGGAGCAGAACAGAGCTCTCACCGAGATCAGGCAACCGCTTTTCTTCAACTGCCGCACTGGTCCCCGGAGCATTTCGGCAGACGACAGCACTGACCACACAGGCTACCTACTGGACCGGCTGAAGAGGGGGACATAGTCAGTGGACTAGCTTCAACTACCACAGGTAAGCTTTCATGGTTACTGCTGCACTCTCAACTTAATCTCTTTCAGCTCCAGTCCCAACTGCCCACAAAAATAAACCTCCCTTCAAAAATGTTACATTCGGGGTTCCCGTTCTCGAACCCCAAGCACCTGCCACTAGCTACTTTAAAATCTGGCACCACATGCCAGCCAGGGACAGCAGTCCCAGCGCATGGGTGCCCTGACTTGTGCTGACTGCTCGGGGGTCCAGAGAGCAAGACCAGGCAGCCACAGAGGAAAACTTTCTTTTCTTTTATTTACACCAGCACTGCTGCCTGGCAAAGGGGGGAGTGCTGACATGGGGTCCCTGTACATTGCTCCTATGGCTGCCCACTGCCTTATAAGGGGTACTCTATATGTATTTCTGTTGTGCCCAACTTTTGGGGCACTACACAGGATCGGCATATGGCAGCTCTCCTCTCCCTAGGTGGATGTCGCCCATAGTTCCACCCTGCCACCAGGTGGAGGTCCAGTGGTGGCGCAAGCAGGAGGGGGCGGCAAGTCAGGAGGGTGTCTTGGAAAGCGGCATGCACATGCCTCTACATGTGCACATGTGCGTCCGGGACCGGGGGCTGGCAAAAATGGGAAAAGGCACATAAAATACATAATGAGGAAAAAAAAAGACAAAAACAATGTTCAACTTTTTTTTAAAATTGTCAATAAAGTTTCCATGTTGATTATAAAAAAGGACATCGATACACTTTATCATTATGGAAAAAGTATATTGATAACATTTATTTTACAAAAAAAAATTCTGTTGTGATGGAAATAAATATATCGATATACAGCAGCTAGAGAAAACTACCTGTTTCAATACTGATAACATAATGACTACAGTTACATAATAATGACACATTTCTCAATGGTTGAACTCCAAGCTTTCATTTTAACACAAATTTAGTGTCTAACCCCAACTGTTTCACAGTTAGACCTTTCAAAAGAAATTTTCTTTAAAATGTGATAACTTTGGAACCGTTAGGGCTAGACACTTTTTTTTGTTACACATGACAGCTTGGAGTCAGCTAAGTAAATATACCATTAAATCACTACACTGACCGCATAGCAATATAAAAACATAAAATGGTTCCCTGCGTTTTTAAAGTCCTGTCATTTTTAACAGATTATAGTGACATGTACATGAATGTAGCAGCACAGAACTGTATTAACTGTTCAAATGTTGCAGCTTTCAAAATGTATTTTCAAGCATCATACAAGATTATTTTTGGAAATGGTCGGAAGATACTAGTGGTTGTTCTATCCAAGAATAAACACATTCTTTTCTAGTTTTCCTTGGGTGCAATGTATATATTAATATGTACTGACTAGAATCTCTTCCACTCTGTAATTAAGTTACGTGACACGTTCTAGGGAGTGAGGGAGCTGTAATGCTGAGTAGTTACAGCACCCTAAGGATGTGAGAGAAGACTCTCTAATATAGATGGAGGAAACATTAAAAACCTATGGCTTTGTAACACAGTGAGTGACTTACAAGTAACAGTCCCCTTCCCACAGCAATAAGTGGCAACTCCTGCACATGAGAACTCACTCTGAGACTGGGCTGGACATAAAGACCTCTTATAATCAAAAGAGAAACATTAAGCAGAGTTTGAAAAAGAAAAAGGTCACTTTAAAAACAGGGAGTGATTTTTGATTTCACTTTTTATAGGTATTATAAACCACCATGCACAGTTTTATGATTTAATGCGTTTTTACAGACATTTCAGATATTTCGTATAAGCAAAAGAGTCACCTCTTGGATTTACAGTTCTATCACCCAAAAAATACACAAGGAGCCACAGATACCTTTAAGATATACTCTAAGGGCCTGAATCCAGAAGGCATGGCACAAGTCGCTGACAATTGCGACCTGCGCCAAATGCAGATGCACCGGGGACCCTGTGCCTGATTCTCAAACAGCCAGGGTCCCAGCGGCTACGTCCTGCTACTTGCAGCAACCCAAGTATTGCACCAAAGGGAGGGTGCACCTGAACAGGGTACCACAAGCCACAGTAAATGCCCACTGACAGGGTGCAAGCCCTCCCCAATACCCGATCCCCAGCTCACCGGTAATTGTACAATGTCCGAATAAAAGCACAACCCGTTATCCCTGGTAGTCTAGTGGCCCCCACCCAGCAGTGCCAGTCCACACCCACACCACCACGCCCATTCCCAGTTGGCAACTTGCACATCCCACCTCTCACCTCCACGTTCAGCTGCCAACTGAGCTCCCCCATAGTGAGTACTACTGTATATTTATTTAGTTTTTGTTGACCGGGTAAGTGTATATAATACATGCTCAATGAATGAGCTGACATTCATTGGGTGCATACTGTATACAGTAGTATAGGCTCAGAGGGAGCTCAGTCAGTGGCTGGCTATGGAGGTAAGAGGTGGGATGTGCCAGTTGCTGACCAGGAATGGGCATGGGAGAGGGTTGGGGTGGACTGGCACTGCCAGGTGGGGATCACTAGACTACCAGGGATAATGGGCTGTGCTTTTATTTGGACATTGTACAATTACACTGCAGAGCTCCTGACCGGGTGTTTCAGCCCTGCTCCTGTGGCATGGTGTCTGCTTTTCCCTGCTGCCCGCACAACGGGCTCCCTGAGAAAAGTAAAGCCACAGATCCAAAAGCGCTCAACAATTTTTTGATTGTAGCGCTTTTCCATCACCCTGCCTCCCGATTGGCTGCTCCTACCTAACCCTGTACTCCCATTGGCTCTGCTCTGGACACTCGACTGCAGAGCCCTTGACCGTGCATTTTGGCCCTGCTCCTGCGGTGCAGTGTCTGCTTCTCCCCGCTGCCTGCACTACGTGCTCCCTGGAAGCCAGCAAAGCCATGGACCCAAAAGCACTCGACAATTTTTTGATTGTAGTGCTTTTCCATCGCCCTGCCTCCCAATTGGCTGCTCCAACCTAACCCTCCACTCCCATTGGCTCTCCTCTGGACACTCGGTAAGCCGACCTGAAGGATCCTAGCCGCCCGCTCTCTGCTGCTACTTTACAAGCACTGGACCAGCTTTTCCCCGGCTTTCTCTACTACCTAATTTTCGTCCAGTAAATAACCTGAGCAATGTTTTAGTCTTTTTTATTTTCTGTTCTTTGTAGCACATGTACTGCCTAGTTTAATGCACTAGCTGACTTAGCCAAGTAATGTGAACCCTGCCTATGCTGAATTCGTCTGATTACCAAGGAATGTAAATTGATAATTAACTTTGAATTTGTACTTGATTGTTGTCCTGAGTATTTCTCTCTCTCCCTCCCACCCATTGCAGTTTTTTCTTTCCTTGTAACTCTTTACTACTACTGCTGTCTCTCAAACCCCCATCCCTCAAACACAGCACTGACCTGCCCCCCCACTTACCTCTTAGTTTTTCTCTTTTTTTTGTTTCTTTTGTCCTAGTCTACCTGCCTTCCTGTGAAACCCACCCCGCAATTTAACTTAATTTCATCACTGACTATGGCTCCCCCCTGCTGTGCTACTGTCTCCTGCCTATGTCTATCCCCGCCTTGCAGTTTTCGCTTCCTTAATTTGACCTTTTTTCCTTTCTGTTCACAGACTGCAGAGCCCTTGACCGGGTGTTTCAGCTCTGCTCCTGCGGCATGGCATCTGCTTCTCCCTGCTGCCCACACTAAGCGCTCTCTGGAAGCCAGTAAAGCCATGGACCCGAAAGCGCTTGACAATGTATTTTCATTGTAGCGCTTTTCCATCACCCTGCCTCCCGACTGGCTGCTCCTACCTTACCCTCTGCTCCCATTGGCTCTCCTCTGGACACTCGGTAAGCCGACCTGAAGGATCCTAGTCGCCTGCTCTCTGCTGCTACTTTACAAGCACTGGACCAGCTTTTCCCTGGCTTTCTCTACTACCTAATTAGTGCCTCCCACCCTCCCCGGCTCTGACCTCTATTAAAACCGCACTAGCCCTGCCCTTACTGGCCTCCCCATCTATCCTACTGGCCAGTCTCAATCTTCCTCACTGCCCTCTCTCTCTCTCCTACGCCCATCATGCAAACAGCACTGTCTCACGACCTTTCCTCAGCCACAACACTACTACACAGCTTACCCACTCACCGCTCACTGTCCTGCAGAAATCCTCCTCCCCCCTGTTTTCCCTGGGCCAGCACTCAGTAGACCAAAAACCCTCTGCCTGGTTCTTTTACCTGTCTCTCTCCTCTGACCCTGGATACTACCTGTAGGCTAGTCACATCCTGATCCAACATGTACGTGTAACTGTGTGGCTTTCCCTAACCTCCCTGCTGCTAGCAACTGATGTTTGTGCAGCCATCCTAGTGGTAGATCAGCAAAAGCTATGCCCCTCACCCACCACAGATGGAAACTCGGATACCCTAATCCATGTGTACAGGCATGAAATCACCCTTAAGTGTGAAATTCTCCTGATACTGATGTCTAACTATGAATGCCGACTACTTGGCCTATTTGTTCACTACCTCATCCTAAACCTCCCCCACTGCCTATGCCCATCTGCCCTCTCCTTGCTCTTCTCTTCCTCTCCGGGGACATTGAACCAAACCCTGGTCCTACAAACACCTTCATCGACCACACTGACACCATTTGTCAGTGTCAGTGGCTCAGTAGGTAGCACACTCGCCTCTGAGGCCGGGAGATCAGAGGGCTGTGGGTTCAGTTCCCATATCTGGCACTTGGGTTAATATCCCAGTACTGACACTGCAGTGCAGCATGAGAGGGGTGCTGCACTTCTGAGGTGCCGTCTTTCGGATGAGACGTTAAACCGAGGTCCCATCTGCCTGGATTGGTGGTGGTAGTTCAGGTGGATGTTAAAGATCCTATGGCACTTATCGAAAAGAGTAGGGGTATGTTTATTAAAAGCAAACTCATATATACAATAATCAATTACAAAGAAAATGCATAGGTGTATAGGTTATGAAAACTGAAAGCTTAAGTCAAGTCTGAAAGAAAACTAAGTAAAGTAGAGAAAATTCAAAAAAAATCCCAGTATCGTTCCCATATGTTTCTCTTCAAGATTTTCCGTTCTCCGTCTTTCAGTCGATCAAGATGGGTTAGTATCCTCTTGAATAAGTCTTCTGAAGTTAGACGCCGTTGCTGAAATAAAAAACCACATCTGACCTGCCATACCCAATATAGAATTACAATTGCTATAATATTCAGGGTGCTCGAATTACATCTCGACCAGGACTCTGGGAATAAACCGAAAAATAGAGCTCTTTGATCCCACTGACACCAGACTTTATCCCAAAAATGGCGTTTCCATAAAAACCAAAATTGTAAAATAAAAGGGCAAGAAAAATATAGATGAGTCATTGTTTCCGTGAGTTCTACACATGATTCTTGGAAACAAGTTCTATCCGTTAGCTGCTATGCTTTTGATTCCCTCATTAATTTTACCATGTGCACTCAACCATGCAATATCCCACATTGTTACTGGGATACGGGGATCCATGAGGCGTTTACCAATCTGTGTTTGTTCCATAGGTGTAAAACCCGGAAATACATCTACTTTAAACTGGGATTCTACTATTTCTGAATACAATTGTTTCCGAGATAATTCTTTAATCATAGTAGTCGAAATGTTCCATATTTTTAGCATATCAAATACTATTCCCCAGTCTGTTGATAGGACATATTTCCTTTTATTTTTGTGTAAAAATTTCCCACTATTCCATTCTTGAAAAATATCTTTAATAGATATATATGCTAAAGGAATCCAAGTTTGGATAGAATCCTGAACCAAGGGTTTTAAGTTAGTTGCAAAAAAAAGTGTATAAAAAAATACAATTGGATGAATCATAGAGACCCCTCCTTTCCGATAGGGTTGTAATAGAACATTCCGTCTAATAGGATTAAGGCGGCTTCCCCAGAAACATGAAAAAAAGAGAGTTAAAGAGGTACAAAAAAACATTTAGGTAGTGGGAAAATATGTGCTACATGTAAAAATATGGGCAGTAAGCATGTTTTAATCAAAAAAATACGTTTCTGTTTTCCCAAAGACCACTTATGCCATTTACTGACTTTTTCCCTACCCGTATTCAGAGCTATCTCCCAATTATATTTGGCTGCGTCTGAGACTCCAAAATAAACTCCTAATAACTTATGTGGAGAGTCTACTACCTTAATTCCTCTAATTGAAACCACAGTATCTATAGAAAGGGTCAAGTTAAAACACACACTTTTCTGCAGATTTAAACTCGATCCAATAACTGATAAAAAAACCGGTAAGACGTCACTTAATAAATGACCTTCTGTAGTGTTCGGTACTAAAACACAAAGATCATCTGCATAACAAATTACTTTAGAATAAATGCCCGAAAGTCCTGAAAATCCCGGAGATTGATGAAGTAATCGAATAACAGGGTCCAAAGCTATCACAAACAATAAAGGACTCAGAGGACATCCTTGCCGTACTCCTCTATGTATATAACAAGGGGATCCTAGTCTTCCATTAATATACGGCCTAACATAGGCTAAAGAATAACATAAAACAATCCAATTTATAAAAATTTGTGGAAATCCATAACTTTTAAGGGTTAACCAAATAAATTCCTGAAAGATACTATCAAAGGCTTTGGACAAATCAAAATTAAACAAATATCCTTTTAAAGAACCTTGATAACCTTGAGAAAATAATTCCTAATTAGTAATAAGGCATCATGAATGGATCTACCAGAAATTGAACAATATTGGAGCGGTGAAAGCAGAGAAGGCAAATATTTAGAAATCCTATTCCCTAACAACTTGGCAAAAATTTTGTAGTCTGTATTTAACAATGTAATAGGCCTCAATTCCTCAAATCCTTTCTATCTCCTTTTTGTACAAAAATAACATTAATCCTTAGTACATCTGATCTGTCAGTCGGTCTTCCTGTAAAACCATTAAAGACAGCTACTAACTGCGTGGTATAAGTTTCCATAAAACTTATAAATCTCTGCGATAAACCATCAGAACCAGGAGCTACCTTATCCCGGAGACCTAAAATAACATCTTTTACTTCTTCAAAGAAGGGCTTTACAAGCTCTCTTTGCTGTGATGTCGTTAATGTAAGGTACATTTAATATTTGTAATAACATCATCATATCTGTTGTAACAACCTCTGGGTGTCAAATGTGTCTTTATAAATTTTGTGACACATGCCATAAGTTTTCTTGCCCTTTTACAACTTGGCCTTGTTCATCCAACAACTGGTATATTTGTTTGCCACGATTTTCCAGTATCGACCTCAAGGGGTTAAATTGACTCTGAGTCCCAGTAGTTTTAAATTTTTGTTCAAAGAGTATGGATTTTTGCCTGTCATACTGTACTTTAGCTAAAGCATTTTTAACTTCTTTTATACGGGCAGAATGATCCAGACCATATAAATAAGATTCTGTAAATAATGTTAATACTTCTGCTCGTAGATGTTTGGAGGTATGATGTCTTTCATCAGCTAAAGATCTAGCGTAAGATTTAAAATATGAGATCACATATAATTTAGTATCACTCCACCAGTCTATAATGGAATCATATATAGTGACTACTGAATCACGATCTGTAATTAACTCTGTAAACCCTTGAATAAATGCAGGAAATAACAACAAAGATGAGTTAACTCTCCATACCCCAGGGCCTTGTGATAATACATCTTCTAGTTGGATTTGTATTCCTATTAAATGGTGGTCAGAAGTTGCCATCGGTACTATAAGACCTTTTACTGTTCCAGCGGTTTGTGAACATAACCAAAAATCAATCCTCGAGTACAATTTCCCTTTCATAAAGGTAGGGGGACTGGGCAAAAACATCCACTAAGTTTAGTTCTGTAATAAGACTACATAAAGCATGAGTGTCACAATAAGTTTTTCTACCTGAAGGATTTCTAAACTGGTATTAATCCACCCCATAGAATGATTCGATTTGTACATAAAAAGGTTTAATGTGGCCTAAAAGCTGAATCTTGGCAGCTTTCTGTTGTGGTGCATAAATATTTATGAGTCTATAAGGAAACCCGTGCTATATAAGGTCTAATAAAAAACTCTGCCAGGTATTAAGTCCACACTTTTTGTAAGATGAAGTCAGATGTATTGAAACAAAAACCAACACAGAACAAGGTCTTGTCCTAATGACCAATATGACGGTCTTAAGCCCCATTCCTAGAAGCCATTGTTATCTCTTCTGCTGTATATAACGAATATCTTGTAAAAATAAACATCATAGGCCAAACTTCGTAATGCCGAAAAAGTTGCTATTCGTCTATATTTTGAGCGAATACTATTTACATTTAAACTAACAGAGGCGTATGGCAGACATGAAAAAAACAAAAGAAAAGAAAAATCTTTGTATAGATAACCATCTCATTTCTTTTTCTCAATCTAGTAGACTTCTTTTGAAATAGTCCCAGAACTATCAGCTATAGGTAATGATCGGAGAGTCGACATGGAAGGAATAGTAAGAGATAGATTCCCTGATTCTCCGTCTTCTTCCTCCATGGCCTCACCCCAACTTTGTAAGGGTTCATACGGGTTAGCTAGTGGGATGGATACAGTGTTTACCTGTGTGGTAGAGCGAAGTCTTCGAGCAACTGGTGGGGGACACGAAGTTTCCTATGTTCCTCTTCATCTTTTGGATCACTAGAAACACCCACTAACCCTTCTAAGGAGGGTTGCTCTATAATTTCGGAAATGTCAGAGAGGTCAAGGGATATAAGGGATGTAGGGGGCTCGGGAAGTTTAGGAGGGTCAGGGGCTGCAGGGGGGTCAGGGGCTGCAGGGGGGTCAGGGGCTGCAGGGGTATGCAGAACAGACATTTGTTCAGTAATTTTGAGAGTTGGTAACCTTTCAGTAGAGGTAGTGAAGGAAGGAAGTTTTTCTTTATTTTTAACAGGTTGTATTGAAACTTGGGGGTCTCTATAGCAGAGGATTTAGCTATATAAGCATCATGTTCTGCGTAGCTCGCAGTATTATGGGCCGCCCATGGGCAGGCTATAAACACATGTGAAGTATCACCGCATAAATTGCAAGTGGGAGGAACTGTGCAAGCCAACACAGTATGACCTATCATACCGCATGAAGTACATTTCAATTTATCACAGCCAGAGCTCAAATGGGACAATGAGCCACATCTATAACATGATCTCGGCTGCCCTGGATAAAACAATATACCCGATCTCGACCAAGAAAAACAATTAGGAAGATGTTGAATTCCAAACTCATTAATTTTAAGTTGCAGTAAATTTCCACCCTCCCGTCCAAAACCCATTTTCATCAATTAAAGCATGTGGTGTACCATTAACTGTGCAACGCTGTCCCAACCAATACAATATATCTAAAACATTCACCCCTTCATTTCTAAAAAGGACAGTAATAATTTTTGCAGTTGGCCTAGTAATGGGAATAACCACAAAATGCTTCCAAACAGGGTCAACGCATGCATTATAGTAAGCAGACCAAAATTTGTCCAACAAAGCAGCAGTACGAAAAGAAACATCAAAATTAGAATCTCCTGAAGAATGTATTAAAGCATACACTTCTGAGGGTTTAAGCTTTAAGGATTGTATTATTAATGTCTTTCCCACAAAGTTCCGGTCTGGAGGAAGGTCCATATCCCCCTTATAATGTATTCGTGCTACAAATCTTTTCCTCATTGGGACCTCTGACTGTTTAAAAGAAGCATAACTGACTGGTTTAACAGCAGGCTTAACTGCAGGAAGAGTAGTTACTGGGTCCTGTAAAGCACTGGCAGCATTCATGTCTTTGTGCAAGTACTGACCTTCCAACTGTGGTTTCAATCCAATGGTCTGGTCCAGAGTCGTAGCGATGTCCATTTCTGCAGGAGTCTGGGTTGTAAAGTTTAATTTCTCCGACGACTCAGGCAGTCCCCCACGCCTAGATTCAGAAGCCAGCAGCGGAAGTGACGCGGTATTCTGGTCCGTCACTGAAAAATGTTCCTCCGCTGCACTCACTGTGTCTGAATCGTCCGCCTGCCGCTCAATCCTTTCCCAGGCAAGGAAAATTAGGATCTGGGATCCATGCCGTCGAGTCTAATCAGCCTGCTTTTTCAGCGCCTGCTCTGGAGACCGATAGAAAGATGAGCCGAAAAAGGGAATGAGTCCTCCACCGGTGCACTGCTCGTCGCATCTGTTTCCATTGGGGCCATAATCGCATGAACGCTGCTTCGTTTTACTGTACCCGAAGAGGTTGTCTGACCATTCTCTGGTCGTTTCCTTTTTTTCTCTTCCTCAAGTACGAAAATTTGGTCACCATCTGGCTCTTCCTGAGTGTCATTTGTTTCCACTGGAGACATCTCCATCGCAGGTATGTCAATATTATCGCGTTCTACAGCATTAGTGACTGTTGGGGGTTTCTCTGTGATCTTGTCCATTTCTTGCAGTTCAGCACTCCACACCTCTGTCCTCTCCAATGGTTGAGACATACTGAGGCTAACTCAGATGTCTCATGGGAAGGGTCCCCCACCCATCAGAGTAGGGGAATTTCCCCGGTGTCCTGGCCAAATTTCCCTCATTCACTAAAAATACCACCAACAGCTTAATCTGGTTCAAGGTCAGTTGGCATTCATCTGTATCCCCCTCCCCCGGGTCGTGCCTGAAAATAGGCAGGATTTGTCTAGTGCACTTACCCGGTCAACAAAAAACTAAATAAATAAATAAATTTGGGCAAAGCTCTCCAGTCTAAAAATTGCTCATATAAATACTTGCAGGCTCCCAGCAAAAATGTTCCCCGAACTGGAGGTGTGGGTAGCCCAGTACAAACCTCAGGTGCTAGGTATCTCTGAGACCTGGCTCAAACCTTGCCACCTAGATTCCCATTTTCAGCTACAGAGCTACTCACTCCAGCATCAGGACAGACCAGGCAGAAAGAGAGGCGGTGGCATAGCACCATATGTACAAGAGTATATAACTACCATCACTATTAGCTGCTCCACCCCCACCTCGCCAAGTGAGTGGCCCCATGCTGAACAAACCTTGGGTGAGTCCAAAAAAATCCATATAGGCTGCTGCTATAACCCCCAGCCAGGAGGCATCCCAGAACTACCCAATTTCCTGGATTGCGTGGGGCATCAAGCTCCTGCAAGAGACCTGGTTGCAGTTGGAGACTTTAATCTCAACTGGCTGGATGCCATTGTACTAACCTACGCAAACCTGCTGAAGGAGCACAACTTAGAAAAACTTATCACCACCCCGACAAGACACAATGCTCACACCCTAAACCATTCCCTCACTGATTGGGTCACCACAAATTGCACTGACTTAATCCTCCAAGCAGGTACAATGTCTGATTCAATCAGTGACCATACTCCTACCTGTGCCATACTGACCACCAAGGCAATCCGCCCCCCCCAAAACTTCTGTCTTTTCAAAGGTTTGATCACCAGGATCCCCAGCCAGTCCCAAGAGACACCAGGGTGATAAACTGGTCTGCCCTCTACCACCATAGTTAATATCAATGATGCTGTCACCTTCTTTACCTCCACCCTCTCATGCATACAGGATACATACTTCCCCCTCACAACCAGAAGGGTAAGAGAAGGCGCTACACGCTGGATATCCAAGGAACTCCTGGCTCAAATGAAAGCCTAGGATAGCAAATGGAAGGCTTACAAAGCATCTCCCTTCCCCTTCTCTGGAATACTTACAGACAGCTGAGAAACACCTGCAAACAGACTGCCAAGACGCTTAAACGCCACTTTTATCTTACTCGGCAAAATAGCAACCTTGGCAACCCTCGCACTTTCTGGCCTGCCATCGAGTCCCTTCTAAACCCCCAAAATAGTAGGCAGATCACTCAGCTTGCATCCCTCTCCGGTCTCATCTCAGACCCTACCAATATTGCTAACATATTCAACGCAAAATTCACTGACCTCTCCCTCTACCTCAGAAAGTTACCCTCCTCAGGCCTTCACTGCCCAAAACCCCCAGCCAAACTATCCCCCTCCTCTGCCTGAACAAAGCCCCCTAATTTCCATTTCAAGCCCATCAGCCACACTAACACCATCAAGTTGTTAAAGTCTCTACGAGTGAAAGGAAGTCCTGGTAGTGATGGGCTTTATCCTGCTTTCCTAAGATTTGTCTCGCCTGCTATCATTAAACCCCTTACATACATCTTCAAGCTTGCCCTCATCACAGCTTCAGTAACTGACTCATGGAAGGATGCCAATGTAGTGCCTGTCTTTAAAGCTGGTGACTCACTCTCCTCAGATAACTGCAGGCCCATCTCCCTCCTCCCCCATCTGAGCAAGCTACTCGAAAAAATCGTGCACGCTTAGCTGTCAGAACATCTGGATAAACACAACCTCCTCTGCCCCCTCCAACATGGCTTCCGAAAGCAACATAGCACCTCAATTGCTCTAGCCATCTTCACAGACCATGGTCTGAGGAACATGGACCAGGGCAAACCCATGGGTGCAGTTTTTGTTGATCTGTCAAAAGCATTTGACTTGATCAACCACCACTTCCTCCGCCCAACCCTGCTATGTTTTGGCTGCTCCCAAGGACCTACTACATGGTTCTGCAGCTACCTATCTAACAGAACTTAGTCGGTCATCATCAGGAAAGTGTCCTCTGCCCCCCTCCCTGTTTCCACTGGGGTCCCCCAGAGCTCCATACTTGGGCCCCTGCTCTTCTCAATTTTTATTAACATGCTCCCCAAGGATAGTCTTAGCTGTAATGCTCTTCTCTATGCTGATGATCTAGTCATTTATCACAGCAACAAATCAGTTGACTCTATCTCCTCTGCCCTCACACACGACTACTGCTCCACCCACAGCTGGTTCCTCTCCAACAAACTACTAGTAAACGAAAAGAAGACAAAGTCTATGATTTTCGGATCTAAACCCTTCCTCTTCAAAATCACCAAAGCCAAATCGTTCCTCCGAGTGCTCACCCCAGCTGGTCCTCCCCTTGAAAATGTCAGCTCCTTTAAATACTTGGGAGTCACCCTTGACCCTCACTGACCTTCTCCGAGCATGTCAACCTAACCACACGAAGGATCACCAAAAGCTGGGTGTGGCCTATCGACATAAACACTACCTCTCTGAGGAAGCACAACTTGCCATTGCTTGTGGAAACCTTCTGCCCCTCCTCGACTACTGCTCCCCAGTCTACTCACACCTATCTTCCGCCCTGCTCTCTCAGCTAAACACAACCTACAATTCCATATGTCATTTTGTCCTCCTTGCTCCTTACCGCTCCCATCACTGCTCACTCTACCAGACCCTAGGATGGCTCCCCTTAAAGGGCTGATCTGACTATGACATAGACTGTCTGGTGGACAGCTCTCTCCGCAACCAGCACTTGTGTCCCTATTCACCCCTACTGACACACAGAGTGGTACCTAGGAACCTCAGGGTCTCATCTATCCCCCCTGCTTGAAGTACCCCGTGTCTCTACTACAATGGGAACTTGAATTTTCTCAATTGCAGCCACCTCCCTGTGGAACAAGCTCCCACTGTCTGTTCGCTCATCTGCCACCCATCATGCTTTTAAACAAAACCTGAAGGACTGGCTCCTCATGGCTGCAACTTGTCCCTGCTCCATGCAAGGATGATAAAAAAAAAATAATAATAATAATAACCTACCTCCAGCTATTGCCCTTACTACCATATGGCACTTTCCTCCTCTCAATATGCCTGTTTTCCACCCTTCCTCACCATGTCCTCTTTCCCTATCAGCCCAAAGACTCCCCCTTACCCCCTGCCCCACCCCTCTCCTTTTTAACACCATAACCAGACCCCCAATCTCTTTTGTGTAGTAAATGTGATGACCCACCTGAAGCCACCTTGCGCATCATCCTTCCTGTTCTTCCCCATCCCCACCCACCCCGTTTTTGACCAAACCTGACCTAACCCCCCCTTCCTTTTTCTACAACCAATGTCTCCGTGCAGATGTCACAATCTCTGTTGCTACTATGGATTGTAACAGTTGTTACTTTTACAGAAGCCTTTGTAATTTACATACATATATTAAGTGTTTAACTGTATAGCTGCACAAACTGTAAGGAAATGGTACCACTGCATCTTATGGACTGTTTATATGTGTAATCTATATAAACTACCATATTGTGTGCTCATCACTTGTTTATACTGTCCTAAACCCTGTATACTTGTGTTTCTGCCACCCCCAATTGGGGTGAGCATTGTTGTACTACCTACTGTATGAACTATTTGTATACGAGCTGTTTCTCTGCCACTATAGTGGTCCAGGACGTGCCTGAAAATGGTCTTCTGGATCAATGCACCTACCTGGTTACCAAAGACATAAATAAATAAATAAAAATAATGGGTTGTGCTTTTATTCGGACATTGTACAATTACCAGCGAGCTAGCAACTGGGGCTTGAGGGGGCATAAATAGCCCTGTGGGGCATTACTTGGGGATCGGGGCTTTGGGGTGCCAGCAGTCCATGGATATGTGTATCTCACAATGGGGGATGGGTGGGGGGCTTATGTGGGATTGTGGCGAGGTGGCTGTTGGGTGCACATGGCACAGTGGTGCACCCTCGATGGATGCAAAGTACACTTAGACCAGCTAATAGCTGATCTAACTGTACTTTGACCTATGTCCTCCGGGGGTTCTTTTGGAATAGCAAATGTGCTGTTCCGGCAGCCACCCTCCCAGAATAGGGTGCAACTGCTGCCGTAAACCACCTTGCGCCATGTCATGGGGGCTTATGGTGTACATGGTGGCGTAGGACCACTTTGGTGTAGGCAGCCTGCAACATGTCACAGGCTGCATTCTGGAATACCAATTGTCGCTACTCATGGCGCAAAGTTCTACTTGCACCATTTCTTTTGGCACAAGTCACTTTGCGCCATGCGTAACCATTTTGGAATCGGGCCCTAAGTGTCCATATAACTATATAAAAGAAGGTCCTCATGCACTGGGAAAATCTCAGCGCTGATTTGGCTTATGAAAGCACTTTAAGACCCATGATAGAAGGGGGTAGCAAATGGACTAGTGATAGGGAATTTGTAACAATACTCAAATGGTACAAATCCTGATTTCCAACTCTGTTATCAAACTCCCCAGACTAGTGCACAGGGCGCCATGATCTACTGTGCAGGTTCACTGCAGCTGAACATTAATAATATTCCAGAACAACCATAATCACCCCTCTGGGTTCTGTGAAGTTATTCATGCACTTTTGTCCCCTCCGACCCCGCCCCTCTCCCTGTTCTCAAGTTGGGCTATACACCTATCTCTGACCCCGCTGCAGTCACGTCATCTTTCAACTCCTTTTTCACCTCCTATGCCTGTTCTCTCTTCTCTTCTTGTTCCTCCTCTCCCTCTCTCTTTTCTCTTCTCTTCCCTCTCACTCTCCTCCTCTACCTGTCCTACTGCCCCCCTCTTCCCTCTTTTTTTTTCACCCATTACCCCTGCTGATGTTCTTAAGGCCCTCTTGGCTCTAAATCCACAGTAGGGTGGTGACCTTGATGCTCTTGACCCAAGACTCCTATTTCTCTCTGCTCATGCCACTGTCCTCCCTATTACCTTCCTCTTCAACCTCTTGTTCCTTACCCTGTGTCCCTAACTCTTGGAAGTTGGCTACTGTTATTCGTCTTCCTAAAGTGGGTGACCTCTCTTCCCCTAGTAACTTTTGTCCCATCTCTCTTCTCCCTACTCTGGCTAAAATCGAGGAACACCTTGTTCTCTCCCAACACTCCCCTTTTCTTGACTCAACCTCCTTCTTCACACCTTTCCAGTCTGGCTTTAGAAAGTCATTTTCCACTTCTACCACTCTCCTCCAGCTCACTGATACTATCCTCTCTGACATGGATCGAGGCCTTGTCACCTCCACCATTTCTGTCGATCTAGCCAAAGCTTTTGACACTGTTGCCCATCCCATTCTTCTGGACAAGATCAAGACAGCCGTACCCTCAGCTTCTTCAGCTGTGTGGTTCTGCTCCTACCTCGAGGGCAGGTTGCAAGCTCTCTGTATTGGAAACTCCCTTTCCCCACCGCTCCCTATCAGCTCAGGCATCCCCCAAGGTCTCTCCGTGGCCCAGTTCTTTTCTCCATTTCTCTAAATTACCTCCCCAATGCCTGCTCCTCTATGTCCATTCATATGTACAGAGATGATACAGTACTCTTTTCCTCTGGCTCCTCTGCCTCTGACATTATGAACCAGCTCTAACTGGATTTTAACAACATCCAGCTCCATTTCTGAGAAAATCAGTTACATGGGCAGGGGGCAATACATAGGGACCCTACTCTGGTGAGTACTAAAGGAGGTGGGTGCTGGTTGGGAGGAGCAGGGACAGAGTTGGTAACCCTCCTGCATAGGCCAAGGGAGGAGAAAGCTGCATAAAAAAAATAAATGAAAGAAAATTTTAAAAACTCCCTGGAGTGTGCCTGTTTCCAGGGCACCTGCATGTCAGACACTCTTTCTCTCGTGCACAGGGGAAAGGAGTTCTACAGTTGGTTGGGAGAACTCCCTTGATCTATAATTCTGTATTTAAAGCTTGTTCTTCTCCTGTTCCCACAGATTCCTGCTTCTTCCCCCCGGGGGTTGCCAGCCAGCTCTCCATGAGCTCCGGGGGTCACAAGGGTGGGTGAAAACACTGCCCTCCCCCACAGCCTGAAGGCGTGAAATGCAAGGTATGGATTCAGCTGAAAGATGGCTGACAGAGCGGACCCCACCACGTGACAGCAGAAACCTATCAGGCATCTTTCCCATTAGCAGTTTATCTGCTTTGGCCTCTAGGAGCCACTGGTTTCAACTTCCCTGCTCCAATCAGTTGTGTCTCCCATATGCATCATACTCACTCCCTCTAGTGGCCACTTCTTTTCATTACTCCGTTCTTTACCATTTTCCTTCTTTCTCCACTCAGCCCCACACTAACACGTGGTGCCACAATGCAGCTGTTCCTACCATGCTGCCTCCTTCTTCCAGCTATGCCCTTATCACCCTCATCTACACTCTCCCCCACTTCTCCCCACCCACGAAAGAGCCCTACACCCCTTCCCTCCTCCAGGAATCACCCCCTCGCGCCCCACCCAATGCTTACTCTTCCCATCTCTCCTCTCCCTTTCTTCCCGACACCCCTCCCCCCATCCACCCTTTCCAACCTCTCCTCCACCCACCCCTCCCTGCTCCACTCCCACCATCTCAACCTGGAGGTTCTATTTCGATGCCAAAACCTCCACGTGCCTCCCTTCAAGTGCTGTTCCGTCACTTCCAAACTTAGTCCGCTACTCACATATTCCATCCTCCTATTACTTCTAGCAGGTGACATATATCCCAACCTTGGCCCGCCTGTGCCAGGCAAACCTCCACTTCTTCCCCCACCTCTACTGGTCTCCCCCCATGCCTCGCCCCTAACTCACTCCCGAAGGAGTTCCGCATTTTTCACCTGAACGCCAGAAGCCTCCTCCCCAAACTGGATGCCCTAACTGTCTGGGTCACCCAATACCGCCCAGATATACTTTGCATCATGGAATCATGGCTATCCACCAAAATCCCTAACTCTTCTCTCACCATTCCTGATTACAACCTATTCTGTCAAGACTGAGACAAACGAGGCGGTGAAGTGGCACTGTATGTTAGGCACTTCATCTCATGCTCTACCATCTTTAAAGAATCATGTCCCTCTTCCCACAAATCAACTGCGGCTTACCTATCCCTCCCCTCCTCCTCCCCCATCTACATTGGTGCTCTATGCGCCCCCCCCCCAAAGACTTTGCCTGACTACATCATCAAGGCCATTACTTCTATCTACGCCAAAACATCTAATGGCGAACTCGTGTTAATAGGTGATTTCAACCTTGACTGGCTCTCCCCTTCCACCAAACCCACCACCCTAAGGATTGAAGCCCTATATCTATCCCAACTTATCCATGAACCTACACGTCTAAATCATTGGTCCCAAAACCACACCCTCCTGGATTGGATCTTATCCTCCCATCCCCATCGTATTTCTGCCTCAGGTATATTCTCCGATGCACTCAGCGACCACTGTGTCACTTACTGCATCCGCAAAATCCACTCTCCACCCTCTCTGCCCAAATCATTTGGTCTCGCTCCCTACACCGCCTAAATGACACCACCGTACTGCAAGACATTGCAAATGCGGACTGGCTCCCGGTCATCTCCTCGTCCAATGTCGACCTGGCCCTTGCTCAATTCTGTGGTATCTTCCTGAACATATGGGACTCACACGTGCCCCTAAGAAAAGCAAGGTTTGAACGCCACCATCACCCATGGGTCACCGCTGACCTCATCACCTTGTGTCATTCCAGAGACAAAGCTTGGAGACTCTACAAAGCCTCCCACACAGTTAATGATCTCCAGTCTTATAAACATCTTTGAAATAAATGCACTAAGGCCATCCAGTAATCTAAATCTGCCTACTTTAAAGCGCAATTCACCCAACACCAGAACCCACCCACATCTTTCTGGAAGCTGATCAACTCCCTGCTAGACCCCCCACCACCACGAAACAAGCATGCCCTACCCTCAGAATTGACAGTAATTCCGTCTCAGACCACACCACCGTGGCAGACCTTTTTAACAAGTTCTTCGTCTTCTGTGCCCTTCCCAGCTCCTCCCCTCCCTCCACCAACTCGGCGGTTCCATCCTCCACCTGCCACAGGTTTCGTCTTTCCACCCATCACTCCCCTTGAGGTATACAATACGCTCTCCTCACTTAACCCTTCCAAATCAAGCCCCGACAGTATTCACCCCAAAATGCTCTGCATCTCAGCAGCAGCAATGTTGCCCCACTGACTCACATACTAAACGTCTCTGTAACCGCTGCCAAAGTTCTCAAAGACTCGAAATCAGCCAAAATCATCCCTCTGCACAAAGACAAAGACCCCTCCCAGCCAGGCAACGACAGGCCCATATCACTCCTCCCCTCCCTAGCCAAAGTCCAGGAATCCCTCATACTGTCCAAACTGTCAGACTTTCTCTCCTCCAACAACTCCCTTTCACCAGTCCAATCCAGTTTCCATAAACACCACTCCACCGTCACCACCCTTCTAAGTGTAACCGACTCCATCCTCTCTGCCATGGATAACAGCCAAATCACAGCTGCCATATTCATAGACCTGGCAAAAGCGTTTGACTCTGTCTCACACCCGCTGCTACTCTGCAAACTTAGTTCTTTCGGCATCACCCCACCAGCCATCGCATGGCTCCACTCATACCTCCTCGATAGACAACAATCAGTCCAAATAGGCAACTCCGTTTCCTCTCCTTTCCCTATCGTAACTGCCGTTCCCCAAGGATCTATACTTGGCCCCATCCTCTTCTCTCTCTTCATTAACGACCTTCCCTCAGCCTGTCTCTGTATATCTCTACGCTGATGACACCGTCAACTTTGCATCGGGCACCTCCTATGACAGTGTTCTCCCCATTCTTCAGAATGACTTCAACAGAGTCCAGTCCTGGCTCAAGAACCAGCTCACTCTTAATGCAAAAAAAAACGGTCATCATGGTCTTTGGCTCCAGACAGAAGCTGGCTACCACCCCCCCCTTCGCTCAACACCATGGACAGCTCACCCCTAGAGCAAGTCCCAGCCTTCAAATACATGGGGGTATGGCTGGACCGCCACCTCAACTTCTCCAATCATGTCGAGGCACTCTGCACTAAACTCCGGCCCAAGCTAGCTGTCCTCTATCACCACAAAATCCTGCCTACTGATCCCCACCCCCTGTGAGCTAGTACATAAAACAATCTTGCCAGTAATAGACTATGCTGATATTGTCTATGGCACGGCCCCATCCTCCTCCCTCTCCAGACTGGACATCCTTCTAAACTCTTTCTGCTTATTCGCCACCGCTTCCCCACCACTCACGCACCACTGCCTGCTCTATGCTCCTCTTTCCCTGACCCCACTCTCCCACAGGAGAACCATCCACAGTGCCTCCTTCTTAGCTAAATTTCGGCTGGGTTCCCTCCCCTCCTATCTCACTTCCTGCCTCACCTCAATGACCTCCCTGAACTACACTCTTCGACACAGGGACCCACGAATTTCCACCTCCCCTGCCCCGCACTCTTTCAGGTCAAGATGCATTCTCGTACCACCTCCCCCACATCTGGAACTCTCTGCCTTCAAGCCTTCACATGGCCCTACTGGTCCTGCCTTTACTCAGTTCTTCAGGCTCCTACCCTGCCCGCCGTGTCCTAAATGCTCTACGGTCCCAGTACGCAGATGAGACACTACTCAGTCTCTACTAACTCGCCATAGCTGCAAATTCCAAAGCCGACCTCACTTCCTCTCTCTCACTCTCCTTGCAAAGATCAATTGTATATCTTAGACGATGTATTGTACTCTCTGTAAAATGTTTATGCGAACTGTCTGTTTTCCTCACCTGTTGTTACTCTCTGTACAAACTGTGCCCGGGTTGCACATGGAAATGAGCATCGGCTCAGTGTGCCTTTCCCAGTCATCAAATTTTAAATAAAATTTATTTTATTTATTTATTTAGTTTTTGTTGACCGGGTAAGTGCACTAGACAAATCCTGCCTATTTTCAGGCATGACCCGGGGGAGGGGGATACAGATGAATGCCAACTGACCTTGAACCAAATTAAGCTGTTGGTGGTATTTTTAGTGAATGAGGGAAATTTGGTCAGGACACCGGGGAAATTCCCCTACATCCTGCTTCCTGTGAGCAGGGGGGGACCCATTTTCTGGTGGGGACCAAGATGGCGGAGGAGGAGGACAGTGGAGGAGGACATGCTGTGGCTGGTGAGTTAGCAAGGCTCAGCGGGGAACATGGTATGGCTGGAATGCACTCTCAGGGCGGCCAGCATATCGTACCTCAGCCCCCGCTGCTTGCTGTGATAGCAATGGGTGGAGGATCCACCGAAAAAGGAGTTTTGCTACACTCCTCTACGATGGTGACATTAGGTGTTACAGGAAGTCCCGGAGCAGGCCCCTTACCTTTGGAGGGCAATGAAGATATAGACGCAGTGGTCCATGTGAAACAGGATCTCTTATTACAGGCTGAGGCTGATTACAGAGCAGCTAAACTGCATGCTGAAGAAAAAAAAAGGAAACGTTCAATTCAAGGTTCACCATATCCTTCTACGGCATCTACAGCAAAAGGTTTTGCAGCGGGCCCTCTAATAGAGGATACTACATCAGGCAAAGACACAGGATTGGAAAATCACTCACAGCATGATTTGGCATGGTCTCCGAGCAGGGCACTGGAGCAGAGCTGGTTGGATCCAAACAGAAACAGGTCAGTGGGTTGCAGATCCCGATATTCCGCTTGCGGGTTCAGGGAGTGTCACGGGGGTACTGGGGAGAACTGTGGATGGCCTCCTACACAATATGCACAGGCCTGATACAGTCCTGTTTACTAAACCATATGTGCTAGCCTTAGACCCTGTTTCAGGGCACACTTTATCTGCTAATACAGATGCAGAGATGGTTATGATGGACTTGCCCATTTCACAAGCATATTCCATTTCCTTCTCCCCTATACAGTCTCCAGCACAGCAGGGGCCTATGGAAAACATTATTGTGGCTAGTGATTCCCCCCAGTCGGAAGAAGCGCTGGGATCTATTCCTATAGTACCTCCTGACAATGAGTCAGTAACCCCAGCCCTGACAGCTCCCACTTTCGCTAGTTTATTTCAAAACCTGTTTCTTTAGCTAAGCAGGAATGCAGTTCGACTGCGGTTTTAGGACCAGCGGATCGATGCCAGACCGCTTTTATGGAAAAGTTCTATTGAAGCAGATGCTGGGTTTTCTCCTCGGAAGTGTATGCTTGATTCATACTCCGGGAGAATCTACATATGACATAAGTTTTCGTTCGACATCCTGAATTGTTTCTGGATGACGTATGCCCTGTTTAAAATGAACCCAGCTTGGACCCACTTTCAAGCTATACCTTTAACAAAACAAACTTTTAAAGTGATTACTGTCTTATTCAGAAATGAAGGGGTGAATATTATGGACATTTCATACTGGCTGGAGAAACGTTGTCAAATACAAGGGAATCTGGAACCAATTTTAGATTCTGAAGGTTTTTGGAATGGAGGGTGGAGGTATAAGGTGACTTTACCACAAACGGAGGATGGACTTCAACATCTACCAAGTTGTTTTACCTGGGTCGTGACAAGGGTTTCATTTTTATCCTGGACAGCCACGCCATTGTTATAACACGGTTCAAGTAGACATTTGAGTCGAACCTGTGATACAATGAAATGTGCTCAATGTGGGAAGTGGGGCATATTATGACTGACTGTCATCATCCTCCCAAGTGTAGTCTTTGTGAGGAACAGCATTCTTTTATGGATTGTCCTTGGGCAGCCCATAATACTGCAGACAAGGATTATACCACTCAGGAATTTTATTTGAATATTGCATTAAAATCGGCTTTGAAACAATATGGGCCCCCCCTTCCCTACCTAAGTTGGCACCTCCTGAAAGGCCTATTAATCCCCCTTCGGAGGCCTTATCCACTTCTGTTTTGGTTTCTCACATGCCTCCATCTGAGGCAGAACTGTTAGTACTAGAGGTATCTGGTGATGCGGTTCTATGCCTCCCCTTCCACCAGAAGGTGCCTTCACTGTAGTTAATAATCGAAGAAGGAGTTTCTGGAAGAAAACTGCAGCATCTGTTTCGAAGTCTTCCATCTCCAGTGCAAAACACCTTTTCCACCTTGCAGGTTGAAGAACCTGATGTAGGTACAGAATCAGACTCAGTTTCGGTTCACTTTTCTCAAGCAAATGGAGGATCAGACACTGAGCGTTCTACAGAAGATTTGACTATCCTCCAAAATAAATCTAGGATGGGTTCCGTAAATAGGTCAGGAAGAAATCTAATGTTTTCAATTTTTTCAGGATTAATTAGTTCTCCTTTAGTTAAACACTTAATGGGTTTTGTTTTTTGTTTTTATCGCAATGGATATGTTATTTAGTATTACTGTGGCCTCTTTAAATACTAACAGTATTCAGTCAGATAGAAAACAACTTTTAGTATATGCTTTATTTGATTCCTTTTTTTATGATGTGGTATTCTTTCAAGACACTCGATTACATAGCAGACAAGAGATGGATAGAGCCTCTGTGGGATGGAAATGGGGAGTGACTTATTGGTCTATTGGAGAGGATCTTTGTTGTGGAGTTGGAATTTGTTTAAATTCCCCTTTGGCACAATCCACACAGGTAGTGGACATAGCCCCAGGCCGTGCTTTGTTATTAGATGTCACGTTAAATAAATTGCACTGTCGGTTTATTAATGTATATGCCCCACAAACAAAGACAGCTAGAATTGAGCTTTTTAACACTATACAGCCTTATTTGTTTACATCTCGTTATGTTTTCTTGGGAGGAGATTTCAATTGTGGGTTGTATTTAAAGGACAGGGGTCCTCAAACCCAAAAATTATATTGTGATACCAACTGCCTGGCTGCTTTGATTTCACAAATTGGTTTGGTCGATGCTTGTGGTTTTTTTGGCAGGCCAGATAAGACCTATTTCAGAGGTAACCTAGCTACTAGGATCGATTTCTGGTTTATATCTCCTGCCTTGGAGATTAAAATACCAGGACCCGTCCTGTTGCTCCATCTGACCACGCCATCATAGAACTGACGGTCTCTAATTATGATGGTATGCAAATAAGGGCCTGGTATTGGAGGTTGAACTTGGAACTGTTGTCTCTTCCAACTGTTAAGGATGGTTTTATTTCCTTATTAGAAGCACGTAAATCGGTTAAAATGTTATATGATACTTCACAGGAATGGTGGGAGGATACAAAGCTAGATATTAAAAGATACTTTCAACACATAGGAAGATTAAATGGAAATTTAAGAGGGACCAATATTGTATTTACAAAACACAGTTTCAGAATTTAGTGTTTCAAGCTTCCCAAGGAGATAAAAGCGATTCTTGCAGAATTAGCAGAAACCAGGCGAAAAATGAATGATCTACAATACAATAGACTTAGATCTTTAGAACAGGAACGGAAATTTGGAACCCAGGGTTCACAGGTTTTATGAATCCATTTCAATTCTGTGCTCAACTACAATATCAAAAGCGGATGTCTTTAATTCAGGATGCTAAGGGTGTCTTTGTTCCAAAAGGTATGATATGACAGCCATAGAGGAGCATGTGCAGTCTTTATTTAGTCATCAGGAATCCTCCAGGATGGTCATAAGGTTTGGTTGGAAAATGTATTTTACCAAAGTTTTATCATCCGATCAGCGGGTACTGGTGTCACCACTTACTCAATCTGAAATAATAACCACTTTTGCAATGGTTAAAAAATTCTGCACCTGGAACAGATGGAATTCCATATAGATTGTACTGTGTGATTCTGCAGTTTTGTTACCTGAAATCCTAGAGTTATTTCAGGATATGATAGTTTCAGGAATTTGCCTGATTCAATGGGTAATGGGTTGGTGGTTTTATGTATAAATCTGGGGACAGGACTGACCTTTCAAACTGGCGCCCCATCACATTATTAAATACTGATTTTAAATTGTATACCAAATTGTTGAATAACAGGTTGTTGCTTTGTGCATCTACTCTGATACATTCTTCTCAGACTTGTACTATTCCTAACCGGAGTATAACGGATGGGTTAATTTTATTAAGAGAAATTTTGTCCCGGGGGGAGACTGGAGAATTAAATGGTTTCATTCTTAGTTTAGATCAGGAAAAGGCCTTCGACAGGGTAAACCATGAATATCTTTGGGACTGTTTGGCTAGTTATGGGATTCCAGGTACTTTTATTTTTTGGATAAAATCTTTTATTCTAATGCTAAATCTTTAGCATACTGTAATAGATGGATGGGGAAGGCATGCATGGTTACCGGGAGTTAGACAGGGATGTCCCTGAGTCCCTTCTCTATCTTTTACACTGGACCCTTAATTCATTGCGTTAATGATAATATTGCTATTCAGGGTTTCTTTTCTAGTACCTCAGAAGAAATTAAAGTATTGCATATGCAGATGACATCTGCTTTCTTGTGGGGATTACCTCGACCTGTTTAGTGGGACAAATACTTTGGGAATTTTCCGAATACACGGAGCCAGAGTTAACTATAGGAAAAGAAATGCCTTCCTTTGGATTAGAACTTTTTAGAATCTAGAGTATTGGGATCCCTGTTGTGACAGGGACCTGTGCAATTCTTGGACTTCTTTTTTGTACGGGATTTGGCCTTCTTAAATTGGTCCTCCAAATTGGACATTGCATATGGGAAAATTTTACTGTGGAATAAGTGGAGATTGTCCAAATTAAAAAGGGTATATATCATTAAGACCTTCTTACTCCCAATTTTTTTGTATTTAGCTGTAGTTTTTAGTCTACCCCCTAAGCTGGAGACCCGGATGTATGGTTGTTTTTTTCAGGCATTTGGGGTAGTAGACTGAATCCCATTAAACGGTGTTTACAGTTTAGAGAGAAAAAAATTGGGGGTATTAAAATGATTAATCCCATTGTTTTCTTTTTTACAATTTTTGCTAATGTAAACTTGAGACCATTATTATTGAAATCTGAGGGTATTTGGATCCCATGGGTTTTAGATTCCTTGGCAGGGATACTCCCCTTCTGGCTTCCTCATTCATGCATCCCAAAACAGCGTTCTTTGTATAATATTCCAGAAACTTTAAGGGTATGTTTTGGGAAAATAAAACTTTGGTGTTTAGTACCAGAACACTTTTCACAACACGACCGGAAAACACTATATGCACATCTTCTATCTACTTTTTTTCACGATACAGCCTGTTTTGACTTTAAACCTATTTCAGATAAAATATTGATTGGGAAAATGTTGACATCTACCCGTATACCAGTTTATATGTGGGATGTTATGTGGCTTTCCCTACATGGGAAACTCAATGTCAAAGGAAACCTAAAACATAAAAGTGTAGAACATTGTTACTGCCCTAGGGAGACTTGTGTTGAGGTGGTGGAATCCATGGACCATTTGTTCTTTCTGTGTCCTTTTGTGAAACGGTTTGGGAATTTTTTACGGGGTAAATGGCCTACATCACCCTTTTGTGATTTAACCCCTGAGATTTTATACTTGGGTATTCTTCCATTCAAATGGACTAAACATGATAGGGTTACACTTTGGTTATTTTTGGTGTGTTTTAAATTTATATATGGCATGTGCGGTGTAGGCTGACACTGCAACAATTAGAATATACAGAGGAGCAATTATTTCATATGATTACTACTACAATTCTTAGTCATAGAAATACTGAAAGGAAGTCAGTGCCATATGAAATCTTCAGTCTTGTGGTACAGTATAGATTGGCTATGAGTTGGTAGGGTATATTTTGAGATACATTTCAGTCATTGCATAATTCCACTTTTGCTTATGACTAGTAATATGTGGTACTGAGTGTTTTTCTTGTAATTTCACTGTTATTTTCTTCTGGTCTTAATTAATGAGAAGTGGCAGTTTCTGGTAGAAATGAATTATTTTCTGGTGAGGAGTATTCTTGATTTTGAGTATGGTTTAATTAAAAAATATATATATATATATATACACACACATACACACATATATATATATATATATATATATATATATAAGAACATGAAGAATCCATATATTATGGAAGTGTGTGTTGTGGATACCAGTTAATTTTATAAGAGGTGCTTTGAGTTGGGAAAACATACTGCCATATAGTAGCATGCATGTATGGGGGGGGGTATTTCAGCTTACTATGTATGGGATAATGTTGTGTTTATGTTTTTCATCTTATTTTCACAATTTTGTTTCTCCCTTTAGGTTTACAAGGGACAAAAAGTATGTTGTATACTTATTTTTCTTTGTTTTTTTTTTTATTTTGTATGTTGTCATATAATTTTTGGTATTTTGGTTCTCTCATAGAATCCCTGGCTTCTTTAAGTAAGGGGGGAGGACTTTCAGCATTTACTACTTGGGTTTTAGGACTCTAATGACAGAGTTTTTCATTTTTTCCATTGCATGTATGATGAAATACATATTTCTGTTTATTATTTGTATTATAATTTAGTATGTAGTAATACTTTTGTATATATAATGTTCTCATATTTTTGTTTTAGGGGAGTTTTGTTTAGCTTTGGTTATTTCTTCTTCCTTTTTTTTTGTACTTTAAAAATGTTGATATTTGTTTTTGTTCATTTGGATGCTGTATTACCTTTTATATTACTTGTTTAATTTTGTATTATGATTTGGTGTGCTGTAACACCTTGTGTATTTAGTTTGCTTTTCAGTCTTAATAAAAAATTCCCCTACTCTTTTCGATAAGTGCCATGGGATCTTTAACATCCACCTGAACTACCACCAATCCAGGCAGATGGAACCTCGGTTTAACGTCTCATCCGAAAGACGGCACCTCAGAAGTGCAGCACCCCTCTCATGCTGCACTACAGTGTCAGTACTGGGATATTAACCCAAGTGCCAGATGTGGGAACTGAACCCACAGCCCTCTGATCTCCCGGCCTCTGAGGCGAGTGTGCTACCTACTGAGCCACTGACACTGCTTTATAAAATAAAAATAAATAAATAAAATAATGTTGATTATGTACTACTTTTTTGAACAGCTGTTCCCTGGAACACGCGTGACAACAAGATGTGTCTTATCAGGTGAGCCTAGTAAAGAAATGAAAAACAATGAATAAAATAATGAAGCAATCACAGCGAACACGTGCCAAGCATTGCTAGAAGGATGTCCACAGCAGTGCCACAGCCCAGCCACTGCCCCTGGGAGCTGTTTGGATAGGAGGTGAGCTGAAAGACATAGCAGGAGTAGGATTCTATTTGTATGGCACTTTTCAGGGCTCAGAACACCCAACATATGCGAGACCAGTGAAAACACAAGGGTGGGAAGAACACTGGAAATGTTACAACAACAAAAATGGTAAGTTTATATAAGTGCATAGTGAAAGATTGTTAGAGTAAAGTGCACAGTGCAGCCATAGAAATACAGGTATCTGATAAATGCCAAATACAGCCAATACAAATGAGACTATAAAGGGCCAGGGGAAACCTAACTTTATAAGGTGGAACATGACCTTCCTCCTAAAGCCCATCAGGGATGAGTCCAGATAAATGCATCAGCTGGTGGACTGTTCCACAGACAGGGGGCAGCCATGGCAGATGCTCGAGCCGAAAACTATACAAGATGGCATGGGGAATTAAAGCAGCACACACACCCGTCCCTGGGACTGATGGTTCTGCCTGGGGAACAGGGGTTCAAGAGTGTGTAAAAGATAATGGAGACCTAATATGTTTAAAGTTTGAAAAATCAGTACAAGACTCTTGCAGTCAGGTCCCTAACCGACAGCCAGAGCAGAGAGTGTAGTGATGCAATCTATGTTCTGACCTCTTGGCAGATATTAGAAGTCTTACCGCTGCATTCTTCACAAGCTGCAGATGTCAAGTTTGTCAACAAGGCAGGCCCCTCTAAAGAGCAACTCTGCAATTCAGCATGTACTTTCATAAATATGATGTTTCAGCTATTACAGTTTACTAGAGAATACTTCTTTTTTATTTTCAGTATTTCTTTTCCAAGGTTTAAAGTACTTCTTGGCAGTGTGTCCAAGAAAAGTCTACATAGAAAGCACTTGCCTCTCCCCAGTTAACCTCACAGTGCTTTTGTTTATCACATCATAGTGCTCATCATGACAACAGACTGATGTCACAAACAGCAAGTGTGAGGTTGGCAGGGGAGAGTCAGATACATTTTTAAGGTCTCAGTGAAATAAATAAGTACTGTATTATCTGTGATATTTAGCAGACAAAAAAAACCTAGAAAACAGTAAAGTCAACACATAACTGATGTGAATCAAGTAGCTTTAAGGATTTTATTAGAGAGTTGCTCTTTAAAGCACACTGCAGACTTCGAAACTAGAGGAGACAAAAGCCTGCATTAGGATGAGCAGGTCAGTCAGATCTAGAAAGGGGAAGCGTCGGGCAATAGTTTAAGATGACAGAAGCCACTCTTGACTATCTGAGAGTTAAGTGTCACTCATTCAGGATGACAGGATGATCTTGTCAGATGAATGCAGAAATAAAAACAAAAGAAATATCAGAGTAGAAACCAAAAGTTACTATGTGGGTCTCTTTGCTGTCTAACTAAAAGAAGAATAAAACTAAAGTATGCTCCTTGGCACAACATTACTGTTGTTATGATGTGTGTTGTTCTGCAGCATGGATTGTCAACAGCTGCCTTTGCTGCTCATATTAAAATAAAAAAAATTGCTGCATTATTTCTGGTAGAATGTCACTGTCAAGAAATGACAGGCAGTGACAGCTGATGCTCTCAGCTGGTGGCATTCCATTTATTTGAGAGGGACATGTAAAGGGTCACTGTACAGCACTTAAAGTGAAGCACTGGTTAAAAGGATTAATTATAAAAAGGGTATGAGAAATCAGGAATGCTGATTGGCTGAAGCACTGTTTGATCTACGATTAATTCACATCAGCATGGGTACCAGGTGACCAAGGAATTGGGTCAGGGTGGAGCAGTGGATGTGGCCTACCTATATTTCAGCACTGTTCCACACAGGAGACTAGTAAGCAATCTGGATAGCTTAGGAATGGGTCCAAAGGTGGTAAACTGTGTAAGAAATTGGTTAGGGGATAGGCGACAGAGGGCGATGGTAAATGGACTTCACTCAGAGGAAGGGAGGGAGGGTGGCCAGCGGGGTGCCTCAGGGATCAGTGCTGGGACTGGTCCTCCTTAATGACTTTATAAGTGACACTGCAGTGGATCTGGCAGGGAAGATCTGCCTCTTTGTGCATGACACCAAAATTTGCAATAGGGTGGACACTGGCAGTGGGGAGGGGGATCAGCGGAGACCTGAGAGAACTCGAGGACTGGTCAAGGGTACTGCAGCTGCGTTTCAATGCAAAAAGTGCAAACTAATGCACTTGGGGCACAGAAACTGAGGGGAAGAGTACAAAATGGGAGGAGTAGTAGTGATGACAACCAAGCAGGAAAGAGACCTGGGGGTAATCATAATGGATGACCTAAAGGTGGCCAGGTAATGTGACAAAGCAATTGGGAGGGCTAGTGGTATATTGGGGTGCACTGGGAAAAATACCATCAGCAGAAAGAGGGAGGTGGTACTGCCTCTGTAGAGATTGCTAGTAAGACCCCATCTAGAGTGCTGTGTCCAGTTCTGGAGACCACATCTCCAGAAGAACACAGACAGAGTGGAGGCAGTCCAGAGGACGGCAACTACAATGGTGTAGGGCCTGCATCAGAAGCTCTACAAGGAGAGACTTAAGGACCTAAATATGTACACCCTGAAAGACGGGGGGGGGGGGCATGATATTTTTATTTTTCATTTAGTTTTTGTTAACCGGGTAGGTGCACTAGCCAGCAAGTGACTATTTTCAGGCACGACCTGGGAGGTACAATTACAATACAAGTAGAACGGTGCAGTTTATACAGTACAAGTACAGGTACATAGATACAAGCATACAATTTTTTATAAGTAAGCAGAGGGTACTGGAGGAAGGACAGATTTTGGATTAGATTTGGGAAACTGATGGGGGATGTGGGCAGGGAAGGGTGAGTGCACAGCTCAAGGTAGTTGGAAGGTGGCGGGGCTGGAACCAAGGTAGAGAACTCTGCCAACTGTTTTGGCCAAGAATCTTAGGAGAGTGTATGGTAGGACAGCGAAAAAGGATTACGGCTTTGCGGCAGGAGGCAAGGTCTATAACGGGCTCATGGAACCGATTCCGGTATGAGAGGCTCAGGTGGGGGGCCAGGGGTAGGCTGGCCGGCGATGGGTAGGAAGGAAAGTGTATAGACTACAGGGGCTGGAGACAGGGAAGGGGTAGGGTTACATAGGGAGTTGTGCTGAGAACGGCAGGAGCAGGTGTGAGTACGGCTGATGCGGGGAAAACATGGAACAGCAATCGGACTCACGGGAACCTTGGGTTGGAATGAAAGGCAGGGGCCTGGCTGGAGGGAGCCCAAGCTGGGCAGGGTTGGCATTCTGGATGACCGAGGGGTTCCAGAGCTAGACAGGTTTGTTCACGAGTGCGGTGACCCGCGAGGAGGTCGATATGGGGGGAAGGCTGAAAACCGGCGTTAAGGAAGGGATCAGGGAAGCGGGAAGATACGGCATTAGCGGTAGAATGCTGCAGTCAGCGTCCGGGCTTATGGAACCGTAAGCCGGCAGGGAAAGTAGGGGGACTCAGTCACCAGGGGGAGAGTTACGGCCGCATACGGCTTTAGCGAGAAAAGGTGCGGTAGCGACCCAGTGCTTCGGAACTGATAGCCGGCAAGAAATACCAGGGGTAGTCGGTGTGCGGGGGGGGGAGAAGATGAGGAGAGACCAGAACCAGTTTTCAATAAATACATACGTCAAAAGATTAGTGCAAAACAGCAGGATGTTTTCAATACATACGTCAAAAGATTAGTGCAAACAGCAGGATAGGAAAGCAGGTACCACAATCATAAGGTAATTGGCAATTGTTACACACAACGATTGTAACAATAAGGTGACTGAAGACATTTGTAATACATAACACAGTAAGTAAAAACAGCAATTGTCATAACACAAGGTTAAGAAAGGTAGAGTGATAGAGGCATATATAATACATCAGACAGTAGAGCCATATAAGTTTCTTTGTGATCATAAAAGAAAGTGCAAGCAGTCCAAATAACCAGTATGCAAGGCATCAAGTAGGGTGTAGGTAGACGAATGGGCATGTAGATAGGGGGAGGGAGAGGTAACATGAAGAAAAGATTTAGGTAGGATCAAAACAGGCACATTGGTCCATAGAAGTAAGGTGATTCCGTAGTCTTCGCTTGAAAGCAAGATGTGAGGAAGCTCGTCTTAGGTCAATAGGTAGTGAGTTTCACGCTTGGGGGGCAGCATGCCCAAATGCACCAGCGCCCTTGGAAGTGCGGCAGAGGGGAACTTTTAGGAAAGACTTATCAGATGATCTCAGCTCATGCGGGGGGATAGCAGGTTGGAGCAGCTCAGATAGTGTAGCAGGTCTAAACACTCTGATTATGGAGTCTGAGAGGCAGCAGAGGTAGTACTATCTAGTGGAGGAGGGGGAAAGCCAGCCTAGGTCCTTATAAAGTTGGCAGTGATGTTTAAGGCCGGGGGCCTTTGATGCATATCGGCAAACATTGTTGTAGGTGGTATCCCACTTTTGAAGTGCAGTTTTGTTTGCCATGGTTAGGATGGGGGTGCAGTAGGATAGAGTTGGCAGGAGGATTCCCCTGGCAGTGGCCAGCTTGGCAGTGGGTGTGAGCATGTAGTTAGTTCTGTAGGCAGCCCCCAGTTTGCAATTAACCGTTTTGCAGGTTTCTTGGATGTGCTAGTTCAGGTCAAGGGTTTGGTCGAGCAGTATGCCCAGATAGCGGAACGTACCCACAGTCTCGAGAGGGTTCCGTTTAGGTCAAGTATATTCAGGGAGATGAGCAGGATCTAAGTTTATGGGTTGTTCTCAGTAGCATGGCTTTTGTTTTGCTAGCATTAAGTATGAGGCGATGAGCGTTTAGCCAGTGTTGAGCCGAATGGAAGGCAGATGTCAGAGTGGCATTGAGATGGTTAATACAGCCTGAATGAGCATAGATAACCAGGTCATCAGCATAGAGTAGCGAGGCACCAGATGTTATACTGCTGGGAAGATTATTTATGAACAGTGAAAAAAGGAAAGGGCCTAGTATTGAGCCCTCGCGGTACTCAATGTTGATTGTGGCACTGTCAGAGATATGCAGAGTTGAGTTTCACAGCTTGTGTCCTGTTTGTTAGGTAGCTACTGAACCAGTTTGTTACAGGGATGAGAAGCCAAGGTTTTTAAGGGTAGTTAGCAGAAGGGGTGATCCACAAGGTCAAAGCCTTGGTGAGGTCAATGAACACAGCCCGTTAGATGACTTTCATCCATATTTATAAGAGTATCAGAGATAAACGCTAACGCTGTTGTGGTACTGTGATGTTTCCTGAAACCATGTTGTGCTTCACAGAGTGAGTTTGAGGAGTCGAGGAATTGATGACCTGGGTGGCTACTATTTTCTAGAATTTTACTGAGGACCAGAGAATGGCAATGGGTCTGTAGTTCGATATTTCGTTTTGTTCCCTTTTTTGAAAATGGGGGTAATTCTAGCGGCCTTCCATATCTCTGGGACTGTGCCTGTGGAGAGGGACAGTGTGAAAATCCTGGCTAATGGATATGAGATGAGATGGGGAGCAGCTTTCAGTAGTCGGGGTTCCAGTGTATCCGAGCCAGGGCTGGTGTTATCAGATATGGCATTTAGAAGTTTAAGAACTTGATTTCTAGTCAAAGCCTTGAAATAAAAAGTTTTTGTTGCTGCTTGTTGAGGGTCACTTGTTAATGCATCAGTTTTCCCTTTTATAGAGAGTGGCTGAGGGCAGCAAGGCAGCATTTAGGTGGACGGATAGGGAGTTAGGTCGGAGAACTGTTGATTGGAAGGCGTTGGCTATGGTAAGGGAGTCATTGCAGTGGATACCGTGAAGAATCATTTCCGAGGGGGTGACAGATTGCGGGGTGCCAAGGAAGGTTTTGATGTGACTCCAGAATTTGCGTGGATCATTTGAGGAGCTGGTTAAGAGATTCTGGCAGTACTTGCTTTTTGCAAGCCTGATTTGTTTTTTGCAGACACTTCTATGCTGTTTGTAGATAAGATGATCCCTGGGTAGGCCAGTAGTCTTGTATTGTTTCCAGAGCTTGTCCGGGCTTTGAGTTTGTGGAGTAGTTCTTTATCTAGCCATTGCGTTGTTGACCTCTGACCCTCCTCTTTGTTTTCGGTACATGCAGCTTTTGAACTTCACCAAACCTGGTAAGGAACACGTCTAAGGCAACCTCAGCACTTGTTGCAAGAAAATTTCAGACCAGTCCGTGTTGGCAATGTCGAGGAGAAAGGCTTCTAGATCCAGTTTTGCAAAGTTAGTGAAGGTGACCAGGCGGGATCGAGGAGCAGGTGGTGGGCAGGAGCGCCAGTGGCAGATCGTGGGTGAGTGGTCCATTATAGAGTCAGCCAGGACGGCTACCTTTGTTATGTGGTCAGGTCTATTTGTGAGGATCCAGTCTAACAGTGTTCCTGATAGGGAGTTGGTCATTCTCGTGTTCTCAGTTATTAACTGATGGAAGTTGTGCCTTTGAACTAGTGATGCCAGGGTGCTATGATTTGGACCCAGCCAGTTCAGATTGACATCACCTAGCAAGATGGTCTCATTCATGTTCATTGTTTGTGATGAATGTTGAAGTAGTTTCTGAAGACTTTCCAGTCCACCAGTGGGTGGATTGTATAGACATATAATGTGTAGGTACTTCACACCTAGGGCCAGTATTGCATGCAGTGATTTGTGCCGCATCTGGGGACTAGGGATAGGGACAGCTTTAGCTTAAGGTGACTTTGTAGTAGATGGCAACACCCCCACCCTGCTTAGAACCAGTTCTATCCTGTCGGAGGATAGCATATCCAGGCAGGGTACATTGTGCATCCAGGATGCTAGGTTTTAGCCATGTCTCAGTGAGGCATAAGATGTCAGGATTAACCAATTGTATCCAGGCCTCAAGCTCAGTTAAGTGACCTAGAAGATTTCTGATGTTCATGTGAGCAATTACAAGGCCTTTATTTGGTTTGGTAATGGGTGTTAACGGAGAGTGTTGCTTGGGTGCGGGCCTGGGTTCGGTTCAACGTCACCAGTTAGCAGTAGTAGCCTCTGAGCTAGGAACTCATGTGGCACCTTGAGGAGCATGTTATGATTTTTCTGTTTTTTCCTATGTTGAGAGTAGCTCATAACTAATAGGTATGTGCATCCTTTTTTTTTCGGAAAAAGTAGTGAAAAATAGGTATAGGGTGGTGGTATGAGAGAAGCCAAGCTCTCAGAGGTGCCACGTGATTGATGAAAAGTAATCAAAATCCACAGGAAATGGTGAACTACCAGGGACCAGAAAACTGTTAATTGTAGCTCAAAGACCCAAAATGTGATAAATTCCTGAAGGGGGTTAAATTCCTGAAAGTGATGAACACTGGCCTGGGGCATATGCAGGATGTAAATATCCTTTGTTAGTATCTAGCCTTTGTTCTCCAAAATGGTTGAGAATAGACCTCAAACAAGTCAGACGGAAATGTGGATTCAATGCAGCATTCCACAACTCAGTGCTTGTATAACAGATTTACTGACCTTACTTTTGGCTTTGATAGCTTCCAAAAAAGTTGATTTATGATGAGAATGCCAATACCTGCTGGTGGTGTTTTGCAGTTTCTTAGTCCAGGAAATGTTCATAGATGTTATGTCCAAGAATGGTCCAGTTCCTCCAAGCAGAAACACTGGAAAATCCACAAAAACTAAACTACTGACAGAGACAAACATACACAGCCAGCCACACAGCATCTGACTGACTGATATGATATGATATAGCCCTTTAAATACCTCATGAAGGTAATAAAGTACAGGAGTGAAGTACTGTTCAGAAAAAAGTGTTCCAAGGACAATGGGGTGCGATAAGACACTGGAGGGGGTAGATTCAGCAGAGAAGTGAGAAGGTACTTCACAGAAAGTGTGGTGGATTCCTGGAACAGTCTTGCAGCAGAGGTGGTAGAGGCAAAAACAGTGGTGCGGTTCAAGAATGCACAGGACAGGCATTAGGGAATCTTAGGGAAAGGGAACGGAGGGTGAGTGAATGGGCCAGAGATCAAGTAGGATCTGCAGTGATACTATAGGTAGGAAAAAATGGGCAGACTAGGTGGGCCAGGGGATCACTATCTGCTGGCAAATTCTATGTTTCAATGGGTCAGTTACAGAGCAGCGTTCTCCTAACACTAGCATGCTATAATATAACCACAGTATATTAGTCCAGGGTGTAGTAAATCAAGGAAGACTGTCACTTCTCAGTTGGTTCTAAGCAGTTGACTTTAACTAGTGCCTTCTCATCATACCTGAGTGCAATGCCACAAATATCCCATACTATATGGTATCACTCTCGCATGCTGTGATTGTTTAAATAATCCACTTGGCATTTAGAGAAAACAAAAAGATCAGCATACTCATTTTTATTTCTGTTTTATTTCATTCTCAAAGTGAGAAAGTGAGATGTGCTTCTTGCCAGGTTGACAGACCCTCCATCATGGGCATAGGCAAAGCTGGCTGGTGCTGTGTCTTTGGTCATCACAAGAAATATATGTGAACATCACCCAGACAGACTGCCATTATGGGTACGGTATGCAGCACTGACGAGTGACCCCAGGAGAGGGGACTATTAAATAAGCACTGCTAGTGGCTGCCATTTGTGTTGTAGAGCAATACACATTCAAGAAATAATATGAAAACCTGCTTCAGAAATTAACGAATTAAATGAGCATCATACTGTGGACGCTATGAATACCGTGAACATACTGCTGCTAAAAATGACATTTTGCCAGCTTACTAGTACTACTATTTTAAATATTATGGAAGTCGGTAAAAAAAAAAAAACATATTGCCTCAGGCACAAAACAGGAGAAACTCCATTAAGAACAGGGCGCTATGGGCACTATACAGCAGAACTTCAGGTATCCTTTCAGCACTCGGTTCCCTAATAAACTGAAAGGTGATTAAAAGTCATCTATTTGGCAATGTGCAGGTACTGTGGTCCTGTCTCAGGAGGAACTGTATCAGAACCATGTGTGGGCTGTGAAGGCTAAATAAACTGCAATCAAAAGGGTAGAGCACTGAAGCAACGCCACAGTCTTACTCCATTACTTTCTCAGAGTCTGTACTGACTGTGCAAATATCCTAATACTTCAGAGAAATAAGACATGGAAAATAATGTATAAGCTGTGAAGTGGGCTGCTTGGTGAATAAACACCCTGGGGGTACAAAAGAGAAATCACCATAATATCAAAGCCAGTTTTTGCACATCTGTGTCATCACTGCATTGCCAATAGCTTACTGTAGATAAAAAATGAGACTGCCAGGCAGCAACTCAGAGCAAGGCAACAAAGCACAGATCTGAACAGTCCTTCTTTCTCATGTTTGTTTTATGATTCAGTTAACAGCCCAGCTGAGATAAAACATCTTGTTTTCAATGGGGACCTGCTTTTACTTACTCTAACAGCTGGATAAACTTAATGGCTGAGGGTCCATCCACAAAAGCACCCCAGATAGTACAAACAGAATGTATCTGTGATGCCTTCCTGCACCACACCAGTGGGAGACAATGCACCCATGGGCACTCAAGTCACTTAGCCCTCCAGAAATGGGGCACTGAGTGCTATATGGAATGCAAGTCTGTGGGAGATGTTGTGCTGGATACTGGGCATTCAATCAGATGGCTCTCTACGGGATCTCCTGCTCCAAATGGAGCAGGTGCAGGCAGGATAGGGAAGTTCTCCAAGGACCACTGTATCCCTGCTGGATTTACAAATGTGTCCAAAGATTCTCTGGCCACCATTGTTACAGCCCCAAGCCCTCCGAGGAGGCTCTAATGACTGGGGTGGGCAGTGGGCCACTGACCATGCAAGGAGGTCCCTGCAGCCATCCAGTGGGGGTGGGGACATACCCACTACTGCTGCCCTTGGGGCAGAGTAGCCTTTGCTCCCCTCTTCTGGCCTTCAGAAGTGGGTACTACACACAGAGGATGTGGGGCACGGCCACCTCGTAGCTGCACTTGACCCAGCCAGGCACACAATTTGGCACTTGACTTGTGATTGGGTGCCAACAGGGTACACATCCTGCACTGTGATTGCCCTGGAGTGCTCAGATGGCGTGTATCATGTAGGGAGGGGACATTCTGTGGCTTTTCCTATCCCTCCACATGTGCATAAAGGCCAGGAGCCTTCTGTGAATCAGGCCCATACAGGTTACATGATTTGCTCAGGGTGAAAGCAGTGCAGAATTTTTAAATTCTGCTTCCAACAAAATTCATTTAATTTCATTTTTAATTTTTATACTTTAAAAAAATTGTTGAGAAGGTATATAAAAATAACAAAGAGTAAAGAAGTATTACAGCAGATACTCAAATTAGGTCATCCATCTTTTTACTTTTGGCCATGTCCTTAACAGTCTATGTTATTGCTGTCTTTGTTCTCCTCATTATGTTAAAAAAAAATGTTAATATCCTTAAGAAATAAAACCAGTGCGTAGAGAAGCAGTAATTTTGCCTGTTTTCACAAGCAACAAGCTTAAAAAAAAAATATATATATATATATATAACATGAATACAATACAATACGGTACATTACAGACATGATAAAATGTAGTATACAAATTCAGTGGCATTTCAAAAATTCCACCTAACTGCAGAATTCAGACAGAAGCAGAATTCTAAATTTCAGAAGCAGTATTTAAACTGTGAGTTAGCAAGTCATGGTTGAAATAAACTAGTGATTTGTTTTCTATAGTTTACATAAAATTCAGATCAGGTTTCTGCATACTGTGGAAAAATAATAAAACTAATCCACAGTTTACAGTTCCATTAAAAAATGTTCAGAATCCCATGGAATTCAGTGCAAAATTCTGAAAAACAATTGGAAGCGGAGCTGCCATTCGACCTGAAATAGTACGGATCAAATTCTACATTTTACACACTTCTGTTCATGTCACAGTGTGAAAGAAACTCTAGTGGGATTTGAACCTGGTTCCTGAGGCTGAACACTAGCCATCAAACTATATAGCTTTTATGACAAACTTACTACTCCACATCTTGCACAGACTCTGAAACTTAAATTCATGGGACTATATGGTTATTCACTGGCATATGCCCTTTTCTGTATTTTGACAGTTGATGAAAATCATTTCTAATGTAATTGCTGCATACTGCAATTAGTGCAATACGGTTTAGTTCTGCAAGTAAGGTAAAGTTATATACGCTGGTGTCAGCTAAGTCACTGCATAGTTACTACTGTAAGGTGCTATTATGAACACTGGTTTCATTTCTACGCATAGACAATGTCACACACAGACCTGTAGTTGATATGTAATTATCAAAGCTGTGCAGAAACTTTTTTTTCTACAACTGAAGCCTGAATGAAATTTGCATATTTCACATTCAAAAAACTTTGTTGCATTCTACCCTGCACAAAGCCCTCAAATCATGCAGAGAAAATATGTCACAGTACAAAGAAAGCAAACTGCTGTCATTTTTTTTTCTTAAAGAAGAAAACTAAATATTTGTCTGTAAGTACTAAGTCTTAATTTACAGTAAAAAAACTCATGTCAGAGGAGAAACTTTTGCAATGCAGAATTTCACAAATTTTTTCCACATTCCGCAACTTCAGTGGATGGGAAATTCTGCACTGCTCTAGAAATTTAGATGCCAATGGGCTGTAAAATCATTACAGTAAGTGTACTGGTTTCAGTGTGAGCAGTGCAATAAGATGTCATTGTGTGTACTGGTTTAAAGGTCATTACTGCAGTACCAGGTAAGTTGAGCTCTGCATGGTACTAGTACTAATGGTCAAGAGCATGGCAGTTGGGGTTCAATGCCAGCATGTGCACAATGATTAGGAACTCAAGAAATTAGTATAGGATGGCAGTGAAGTACTGTCAGCTACGAAGCAGGAAAGGGACCTTGTGGTTATCATATGTAATTTTTCATAATGTTTTTACAGTACCTCATGTTACGTTGCTTGGCTGTATATATAATTTTTACTGACTGATGTGTCCCGTATGTAATTTTCCTGTACTTATGCAATGTATTTGTCACCTAATTGTTGTACTGTCCTGGGCTGGGCCTGAAAATAGTCATTTTTTGGCTAGTGCACTTACCAGGTTAACCAAAACTAAATAAATAAATAAATATCTGATGACCTCAAAGTGGCAGCAGACTGTGACAAATCAATAGTTAGGGCCAGAATGCATAGGAAGAGGTATCTCCAACAGAAGGAGGGAGGTGCTGTTGCCACTATATTGCTTGCTGGTGAGACCCACCTGGAGTACTGTGTACTGTTCTGGAGGCTGCACCTCAGAAAGGACATAGACAGGGTGGAGGCAGTCCAGAGGAGGGCAATTAAAATGATGCAGAGCACTGTTGGAATTACACTTTTGGAGCTGGGAGGCCCATAAGAGCTCTGTCTTTAAATTAATATCCCCTTCCTAGTATAATTTAATGGCAGTGATGCATGAGCTAGTAGGGCTCACTTCAAAACTAGGGGTCCGAGCCCTGGCAAGCCTCCTATAATTCCAACACTGGTGCAGGGGTTGCATCAAAACCCTATTAAGTGAGAGAGAGACTGACGGATCTCAACATGTACAGAACAAGAGATGACAAGATAGATACCCACAACTTAAAGTACCTCATGGGGTGAACAGGGTGCAAGAGGGGACTATCTTTCAAACGAGGAGGAGCACCAGAACCAGAGGGCATGCGATGAAGCTGGAGGAAAGGAAAGTTTAGGAGGGATGTGAGGAAGTGCTGTTTCACTAAGAGTGGTAGATGCCTGGTATAGACTGCCAGAGGAAGTGGTGGTGGGGAAATCAGCAAGGGGGGGTTCAAGCATGCGTGGGATAGACAGGGGGATATTAGGAAATGGACAGGGAGGAGGGAGGGTTGCCGGAGACCAGTTAGGGTCTGCTGAGACAAACTAGGCAGGGACCTTCTAGGCAGACTGGGTGGGCCAAGCAGTCCTTTTCTGCCAACAAATTCTGTTTGTATGTTTCTAGTACCTATTAAAATAAAAAACCTCAGAAAGAAATCCCATTCTTTGTGGGCACTGAAATCATCCCTGGGGTATTCATACAAAATGGTCCGTGCTTCCTCTCTACACTCTTCAACTTATTTTCCATTTTCACAAAGAGAATATAAAGGATTCCAGAGCAAAGTCATTTCTGCTGATGCAGGATCAGCCAAGTACTATATTCTGAACATGCTGTTCTTTCACTAACTTTAATTCTCTGAATGTGTTACCTGAGCACAGTTTATGTTGCTTTCTCAGACATATTACTATTCCATTACACGCTGCTTTTGGTGCAACATAGCTGTAAGTAAGAAAAGCCAACAATTCAACTTAAATAAAAAATATATACATACATATAAATCAGTGCCGCATTTGAAGGGGTCTTACTGTTTTAGTTTGCTTACCATTTAATATTATAATAAAACATTTCTGTTTCCCAGTAACGGGCTGTTATCTATGGTCCTGTCATGCTTCGTTATGAGTAGCACATTAGAAGTATATTGTACTAGAAAACAGAAGATCTTGTTCAGTAGAATTCAGTTCCAAGCTTATTAGTACTGTTGGGCTTTCACAGTTTTCCACTTTAAATATGAAAAGGGTGATGACATCCCCCACACAGCTAGAGAAGGGTTGTGAACCCTCATTAGCTGAGATGACCTCTAGTCAGGAATGTCCCTCTTTCAACTGGCGGGCACACACACTTTAAAAATGGCTTGTTTTCTTCACCATACTGTGCATGTGCAAACTCAAATTGCTGGCAGCACACTGCTAGCAAGCATCTTTGAAAATGGGACTGAGGAAAAGCATTACTGGGAAACATTGCTTATTCTGCAGCAGCCTCCAATCAATTTTGTTTTTTTTTTCATCTAGCTGCTTTGCCCTTGGACCTGTCTCCTACTCCTTGCTACTGGGCACCTGTCAGTCTCCAGCCCCATCTTCTGCTCCCACTGCCATCAAACTGGCAGGCATCCAAACAGTGTGAAGCCAGGGAACTGATGACTGTCATGGCGACGGTTTTGCACATATTTTTGAGTGCATTTCTTCCCTTCCTTTAAGCCCTCCCCCTCCCCTAACATCGTGCAGTGCCTCTAGTGGCCTTGGCTGCAGCAGTGTATGATGGGTTAATGCCAACAACCACAAGGGAGCAACCACCACGACTCACTGCTGGGGACTGCTGCTGTGCCAGAACTCGGACATCTCCCTCCACAGGTTGGCTTGCGCTCCACTGGGGAGCACTCCTCAGCCCTGACCACACCAACCCTTGCTTCATGGGCTCACTCTTGAATCCGGGTCACCAGTACAGAAGCACAATGCACTTCTGCTGAGCCATTTTTAATAATGCATTGGCATGCCTGCCTAGGTGGCACTGGCAGAGAACACTACAGTCACATGTAGGAAACCTGGGTTCAAACTGTGAGCTCCCCTTTCACCACACTGAGCATGATGAGCCTAGTATGTGCTGCACAGGCAGGGAGTTCTGGCACTAGGAGTATTGGAGGGATTGCACATCTCACTCTACAAGATACTATTTCAACCACCGCTCCCCCAAGGCTTGCACCTGAACAGGTATTACTGTACCAGCTTATGACAGCCAGATGGGTAGCTAAAAAGGCCTGCGACTGGAAGGAGAAAGAAGTAGGCAAAACGTGCAAATAAAGTGCGAATTATGAAATAAAATATTGTATTTAGACAGTGTGCTAATGTAATTCAGCTCAATCTTTCTCTGATGTAACAGGTTGTCTGTCCAAACAGTGTGAAGTTAATTGGTTACAATCAAAACTGCACCATACCTGCTGCTGACAGCTAACATTTATGTCACTGACCTCCAGTAAAGTGATAGTGACTTGATTTTAATTGGCAAATGGGGTTAAAGATCGATTTGTCATTTTTTTAAGAATCATTCGTGACCTAGCCCAGCAATGTAGTGAGAGCACTCCTCGCTGTCAACCAGGAGACACAAGTTTGCATGCAGGTTCCCATCCTGGGGGGCAGGGCACACACAATGCAAGATCCCATGCAGGGAGGGTGTGGCCCTCCAGTTAATCATGTAACCCTGCTTGTCAGCCATGACACAGCATTAGTGTTAACTAAGAAATTAGCTGCTCACCAGCTCTGCAAACAGAAAAAGCACAGTGGAGGCAAACATGAAAGCATAGATAATGATGGCAGAAAAAGACCAACTGTCCAGCCAGTCTGTCCATAATGCCCTATTATACCCCAAGACCTTTTGTTCATACCAGGGTCTTTGTCTACACTATCCAACCCCTTGTTCTCTGTTTTGTCACTTCCCACCTGAGGAATAACTAAACCTTCAACTCTGTCCCAGCTGCGTTTGAAATAATTAATGGTTTTTGTACCCTCCACCTTTGCTGTAAGACTGTTCCATTTCTCAACCACCCTCTTGGTAAAATAAAACTTTCTCACATCTGTACTGAGCCACCCCCCCTGCCACCCAGCTTCCACTCATGACCTCATGTTTTAGATTCCCTAAACTTGTTGAATAGGTCCTCTCAGTTCACCTTGTTCATTCCTCTCAGGAACCCGAAGGTCTATCACTCCCTCTCCCTTCTGGCCTCCAGTGAGTACATGTTCAGTGCCCTAAGCCAGTCCTCATAGATTCTGCCCTGCTAGCCCTGAATCAGTTTGGTTACCCTACACTGCATTGTCTCCAGCCTGTCCCAGGACTACAGAACTGGGCACAGTGCTCAAGGTAAGGACTCATTAGTAATCAACAGAGGTAGCAATAATTTTCGTCCTGCTGTCAAAACCCCTTCCAGTACACCCCAGCATCCTGTTTGCCTTACTGCAGGCAAACACTGCTGACTGGGATAGGGGATTGAGTAACAAATGATGGAAAAGGTTGCACAGTCACCATTCAATGTGGTTCAACATAAGGACGGCTGCAGAATCAAACCACACAAGGGTGAGGATGCTATACTTCAGGAGGGCAGAGTTCATAAAGCGTGAAAGCCTCAGGGATGACCTGTCAAGGAGGGAAGACCTAGGTGAGGTGGAGGAACAGTGGGTGAAGCTAAAAGGAGGCACACTGAAGGGAAAAAACTCTTTGTCAAACAAGTCAGCAAAAGCAAGAGGAAAGAGAGACCACTATGGTTTTGAAAGGAGGTGGCTGAAAAGGTAAAGGTTAAAAAGGCAGAATTTAGAAGATACAAGGAGAAGCAGAGGGAGGATAGACAGGAGTACTGGGGAAACAGAGAAGCAAGGAAAGCAGCAAGGAGGGTGAAGGCTTATTCTGAAGAAAGATTAACCCATGCAGTAATGAAAGGGGAGAAGACATTTTCTAGGTAAAAAGCTCGCTTGAGCAGCACCTCACCTCACTTCCCTCAACCTGCTCGTTGTCCACTGAACTATTATCACCATGCTGTTTCTGCACATTCCCTCGTGCAAGAATGTGCCACTGTAACTAAGCTGGTTTTCTCTGTACTAATGATTGTAACTACATGTTTTTTGCTAAATTTTGTAACCGTATGATGTAACAGAGAGTTTGTAATGTATTTGTCCTCAATGTGACGAGGTACCTTTGGAAATGAACCTCTGGCTCAAAGGTTGTAAACTGATGTACAAATAAACAAATAAATAAATAAAGGTATGTAAGTGAAAAGAGGAAGACCTGGGGAAGGATTGTAAGGTTAAAAAGGGAAGGGGGAATGTGCAGAGGGGGACCAGGAAAAGAGACATCCTGAACAAATACTTTTGCTCAGTGTTCACAGAGAAAAGAGAAGGGGAGAGGCATCAAAAAAATAAACAGGAGCACTGGAGGGAGGGAAGTGGACACTAGTCCTTTTTCAGGGGAGAGAGCCCTAAAGGGATTCGCCAGTCTGAAAGTTTGCAAAGCAATGGGACCAAACAGCGTCCATCCAAGTGTACTGAGGGAACTCAGGGAGGTGTCTGCTGCACCTTTTATGGTCCTATTTAATAGCTCACTGGAAACAGGGGTGCTTCCAGAGTACTGGAGGAGGATGTACTCACACTTCACAAAAGTGGTAGCAGGGAGGACGCTATCAATCATAGGCCAGTCAGCTTGACATCAGTGGTGGGAAAGTTAATGGAATCACTGCAAGAAGAAATGATACCGAAATATCTTGAATGCACTGGTTTACAAGATCCGAGGCGGCATGGACTCACTGGTGGGGTGGGGGTGGGGTCATGTCAAACTAATCGGACAGATTTCTTTGACTTGGTGACAAAGGAATTATATCTGGGTGGAGTGGTGCATATGGTCTACCTAGATTTCAGTAAAGACTTTGGCACTGTTACACATAACAGAATAGTAAGCAAGCTGGGTAGCTTAGGAGTGGGTCCAAAGGTGATACTCTAGGTAAGAAATAGGTTAGGGGATAGGCAATAGAAGGTGGTGGTAAACAGAGTTCACTCTGAGGAGGGGAAGGAGACCAGTTGGATGCCTCAAGGATCAGCACTGGGAGTGGTCCTCTTTAATGCTTTTGTAAGTGACACTGTGGAGGATCAGGCAGGGAAGGTGCATCTTTGCAGATGACACCAAAATTTGCAATAGGGTGAACACTTCAGACGGGATGGAAAGGATGAGCAGAGACCTGAGAAAACTTGAAGGGTGGTCAAGGACATGGCAGCTGGGTTACAATAGGAAAAAGTACAAAATAATGCACTTAGGGCACAGAAAATTCAAGGCAGAGTATAAAATGGGTGGAACGTTATTGATGAGTGCCAAGCACAAGAGAGACCTGAAGGTTATCATATCTGATGACTTAAAGGTGGCCAGGCAGTGCAACACGGCAGTTAGGAGGGCTAGTGAGATGCTAGGGTGCATAGGGAGGTGTATCATCAACAGAAAGAGGGAGGCGGTGTTGCCTCACCATAGATTGCTGGTAAGACCTCACCTAGAATACTGTATCCAGTTCTGAGTTCTGGAGACCATATCTTCAGAAGGACGGAGACAGAATGGAGGTGGTCCAGAAGAGTGTAACTAAAATTGTGCAGGGTCAGCATCAAAAGGCCTACGAGGAGAGACTAAAGGACCTAAATATGTACACCCTGGAAGAGGGAATATGACAGATACATTTAAATACCTCATGGGAGCAAATAAAAGTACTGGAGGGGAGTGTTTTTCAGAAAAAAAGGTACTCAATAAGGAGACATGCTATGAAGCTGGGGGGGCAGATTTAAGAGAGATGTGAGGGAATACTTCTTCACGGAAAGAGTGGAGGATTCCTGGAACAGACTACCATCGGACGTTATGGGGCGAAAACAGTGGTGGGGTTCAAGAATGCATGGGATAGTCACTAGGGAAACTTAGTAGAAAGGAAGAGGGGAGGTAGAAAGAGCTAGAGGTAAGGAAAAATGGAAAGACTGGGTGGGTCAAGTGGTCTTTATCTGCTGACAGATTCTATGTTTCTATGTAAACAGTTTATCTGAATATAAATTTCTAACAGTGCTGATCTGGAAGGGTTTGTTTGTTTTTTGTTTTTCTGCAGGTAGGGACTGAATGACAACTTGCAGCCTCACCATTATTGGCAATAGATGCTGCCTATTATTGCAATATTGTCTTTCTATTATGAAAAGCGAGGGTTAGATCAACTATTATGTTGTCTGTGACTTAAAGCAGCAGTATTGGGTATGGGAAAAAATGCAATCACATTAGAACTTAGAACAGGACCTAGGTGTCATGGTATCCAATGACCTAAAGGTAGGGAGACGATGTGAGAAGGTGGCACAGAAAGCCACTATCATCCTCGGTTACATTGGAAGAGGGATCACAAGCAGAAAGCATGAAGTGATAATCCCACTTTACAGGTCCTTGTTGGGGCCACACCTGGAATACTATGTCTGGTTCTGGAGACCCCACCTTAAAAAGGATATAGATCGTCTGGAAACTGCAAAGAGCTACAACGATATTTCAGGACCTCCACCATTAACCCTGTGAGACAAGACTTAAAGAATTAAACATACTCCCTGGAACAGAGAGAGGTGACATGATAGAAACCTTTAAATACCTAAAGGATATTAACTCAGCACAGAATCAGAACCTCTTCCAAGAAAATAAGGAGACATGTACTAGAGGCCACAATAGACGTCTAACAGGAGGGAGATTTCAGACCAACATTAGGAAGTTTTTCTTCACTGAAAGGGTAGTGGAGCCATGGAACAGGCTGCCGCAGGAGGTCGTGGATGCCAAGACAGTTAAGGAGTTCAAAATATCTTGGGACAGACATCATGGAATATTGAAATAAGGGAGTATACCTGGAGGAGAAGTAGGTCAAATAATGGGCAGACTAGATGGATCACATGGTCCCCATCTGCCGCCTTGTTCTTGTTTGTTAGTAATGTATTTTTCACAAAAACATCAAGACATCTATAGGTCTTTCCATTTCATTCCTGAACTAAGGTGTGAGGTTTTCAAAGTCCATGCTATCTTGTAACATTCACTATGCATGAAATGAAATTTTGGTGTGGTTCTGTGCTATTCCCCATCAGAAATGTGCGCTAGTACCATTTTCATACATCCACAGTAAGGAAGTCAAAAAGTAACCTCAGGGGGAAGGGGATGGTTTTATGTCAGGCAGGCCATGCCAAAACATCCTGATACTGTTTTTTGACAGGGTTGCCAAGGTGACTGACAGCAGAAAGAGTGGTAGATTTGCTCTACTTTGACTTCAGCAAGGCCTTTGATTCAGTACCACACAGGAGACTGCTGAAGAAGTTGATGACTTGGGAGTAGAGTGGAGTTCAGTTCGGTGGGTAGGAAGCTGGCTTAGGGGCAGGCAACTGAGGGTAGTCATGAATGGGGTAAAACTGGGGGAGAAGGAGGCCACAAGTGGTCTGCCACAGGGATTTGTCATGCTGGGACCTGTCCTATTTAACATGTTCGTAAGTGACATAGCGGAAGACAGACAGGGAAACTTGTGTCTCTTTGCTGACGACACAAAGCTATGTGGCAGGGTAGATCACGAGGAAGGGTTTTACTATGGTGCTGCAACATCCGCAGCACTGACATCCCCGACAGCGACAGCTGCAATGCCGAATGTTGGCATCGCACTGTGGGGGATGCATCAGTGATGTATTGGGGGGCTGTGTCCCCCAAAACCCCCATGCGGTGGGGATCTGCCCCCACACCCCCCAGTCTCTAAATATCCAACTCAGAGTCAGAGCTGGACTGGGGAAGGGGCGCAACATCGGGAGCCACACTACCGGTGTCTGCCTTGCACCAGCACAGCGACTCATCGCAGGCAGGCAAAATCTGTCACTGTGCTGGTGTTCATGTTGGGGGAGTCGACCTTGTGTCAGCACACCATGAGGAAGGCGTACAGGACTCCAGAAAGACACTGAAAAACTGGAGAGATGGTCCAAGGTCTGGCAGCTGAGATTCAGTGCCAAGAAGTACAAGGCAATGCACTTAGGGATTCAGAATCCATGCACAGAATACTGGATTGGAGGGGTTAGACTGGCCACTTCAACAAAGGATAGAGATCTTGGTCTGGCCCACTGGCACAGTGCTAGCGCTACTGCTCTCAACACTGATGACCTAGGTTCTGGAATGAGCCTGAGTTGTCAGAGCACCGGCTGGGGGAGGTGAGCAGGGCATCCCACAGGATGCTCTCCACCTCGGGGAGGGACGGAAAATGGCTTCCACTTAACTACTGCCACCTGGGTGACAACAGGTGGTAGTGCAAGTGGAGCCATGGTACCGGGGGGATGCTGATGTAGTCTGACATGCTATTCATGCCAAGAGCTCTTCTCGGCATCCCACAAGAGGCTGGGTCAGAAAACTGGAAAAATGGCCAGACACCGCAGTAGGACGTCCGACCCTTGCTGCAGACCCCGCACCACTGACCCAGGCACTTTACTCTGTAGCACCAACCCAGTCTCCGTCAGGGGTAGAGCCCCCTTCCAACAGCCCCACCCTGAGGATAAGCCAGGATGTCAAGGTGAGGTAAGTGCCGGGGAAGGCAGTTGAGGGGTCTGGGTGAGAGGGTAGGACCAATGGGAGTTGACTGGCAAGAGGAGAAAAAAGCATACTAAATAAAAAAAAAAAGAGGAGAGAGATCTGGGTGTCATAATCAGTGACTCACTCATACAAACGAGAGTGCAACAAAGCATACATCAAGGCATCAAGGATGCTGGGGTGAATAGGGAGGGTTTCAACAGTAAGAGAAGCTAGGGGATTAGGCCACTGTACACATCCTTGATGAGGTTTCACCTAGAGTGCTGTGCCCAGTTCTGGAGTCCTCACCTGGGGAAAGACATTGACAGATTACAGTCGGTACAGCGAAGGGTCAGCAAGATGATCCAGGGCCAGCAGGGCAAATCCTATCAGACTTGGCTGGAGGCCCTAAATATGTACCCACTGGAGGCCAGGTGGGAGCAGGGGGACCTGTGATTAAAACATATGAGAGTCCCAGCAGCATAAACATGGTGAATAGTGAGGACCTAGTTATAAGACATTGGACCAAGGGGTGTTCCCGGAGTCTGTGAAAGAGGCTATCGTGACACCCCTTTTAAAGAAATCTTCCCTTGACCCAGACTGTCTCGCTAACTACAGACATCTCTAACCTGCCCTTTTTGGGCAAGGTTATTGAGAAAGTAGTCGCGTTGCAGCTCGATGACTTTCTTACCACCCATGAAGTCTATGATCCTCTCCAGTCCAGTTTCAGGAAGAGGCACAGTACCGAGATGGCGTTGGTTCGAGTACTGAATGATCTCCTAGTAGCTAGAGATTGGAGGAGCCACTCAATCTTGGTCCTCCTTGATCTCTCTGCAGCATTTGACACCGTGGACCATGGGATGTTGCTAGAATGCCTGCAGCTATTCGGTGGACTGTCAGGAACAGTCCTCAGATGGTTCCTTTCTTTCCTCACGGGCAGAACTCAGGGTAGTATCAGGAATTTTTTCCTCTGCTCCCTTTGCTCTGTCTTGTGGGGTGCCGCAGGGTTCTGTGCTTTCCCCCATGTTGTTCATGGTGTACATGCTGCCATTGGAAGACATTATAAGGCGTTATGGGTTGAATTTTCACTGCTATTCAGATGGCACCCAGCTCTGTATGACCTTTGTACCTGAACAAAATGATGCAATATCGGTCTTTAACAACTGCCTTGCTGAGATTCAGGACTGGATGAGTGCTAACTGGTTGAGACTGAATCCGGACAAGACTGAGGTGCTGGTGGTGGACCCTGATCACTGTGTAGAGAAGTTGACTCCTGGGTCTCCTTCTGGCCTTGTGTTAGGGGGTAACCAGTTGAGACCTTCTGAACAGGTGCGGAATCTGGGCATAGTACTTGACAGTGAGCTGACGCTTAAGACACAGGTGTCAGCCATTGTCAAGTCCTCTTTTTACCATCTGAGGAATATAGCCCAGATAAAACATCTTGTTCCGCATGATGACCTCCTTGTGTTGATTCATGCCTTTGTATCTTCGTGACTTAACTACTGTAATGCCCTATATCTAGGGTTGTCAGGGGTGGATCTCCGTTGCCTGCAGCTGGTGCAGAATGCTGCAGCCAGGTTGTTGACTGGGTTACCAAGAACTTGCCATATCACACTTGTGCAGTGCAAACTGCTCAGGCTGCCGGTGCAGTGGAGGATCACCTTCAAGGTCACGTTGCTGACCTATAAGTCCCTACATGGACAGGGACCGGGCTACTTGCAAGATCTCCTTCGGCCCTACTGCCCTCTCCGCCCACTCTGTTCCACCAACGAGAGATTGCAAAAGATTCCCAGGGTTCATCTTCAGTCATCTGGGGCCAGAGCTTTTTCTTTCATGGCCCCAACCCTGTGGAATTCTCTACCTCGTCGGATTAGAGAGCGCCTGTCCACTGAATCTTTTAAAACCTCATTGAAGAGTTATTTATTTGAATTAGCTTTGTGAATATAACATCGTCTATTCTGCTGCCTTTTAAATGTTTCATATTTGTATTTATTATTGGTGTGTGTTATATTTGTTATGTACTTGCACTTTTTTACTCTGAAAAGCGCATTATAAATAAATACTGATTTGAAATACTGAAGAAATAGGGATGCAGTCATTAGGGGGCATGACTGGAGGTTGGTGGGGGGCAAGCTCAGGAGAAACATAAGGACAGTCTACTTCACTGAGAGTGTGGTGTAACCATGGAACAGACTGTCAGCAGAAGTGATGGAGGCAGTTACCCTTAATGGGTTTAAACACAGTTTGAGATGACTCAGTGGTTCAGCAGTAGTGCTACCACTGGCCACACTGGTGACCTGGATTCAGGAGCAAACTCAGATTGCTGGGGGTTGGCTGGGGGGGAGGGGGATTGAGTGTCCGAAGGACTGATCTCCTCTCCCAGAGTGGGGAGGCATGCTGACCTAGTGCCCTTGGCTGCCACCAGGTGGAGGCCTGGTGGTGGCACCGGCACATGAGTGACATGAAGTGAGTGGCTGCTGTTCTGTGGCATATATGCGCTTCCATGCACACAAGCTTCCATGCTGCTGTTGCAGGGGAATCAGGGAGAAAAGTGGAAAAAGGTCAGCACTGGCTACATGAACCCTGCCCCTTGGCCCACTCCACTGCCTGAACTGCCGGATCCATACTGGATATGTGTCTCCAGGTGATGGGGCAATGGCCCTTCCCTTCCTGGTCCTGTTACAAAAGGGCAGTCTGGGAATCCCTGGACCTGGGGAGTACTGGGGAGGTAGTTGCTGGGCAGGGGGTGAGGGGTGGGGACAGGACCGAGAGCCTGCCTATACTGACTGGGCAGAAAAAGCACTACGGGAAAAAAATGATTCGTTCATGGTAGGGGGACTCATAGTCCCCAAGGAGGGGCAACAAAAGATTGAGGGGGAGGTTAACAGACTGACAGTACAGTAGGTTGGTGAGGTGAGATACCATAGCAAGGGCAGACTCAGTTGACTTTTTGTCTCCTTCTGCCATCAAATTCCATGTTTCTATGGAATAATAAAATTGGTAGTGGCAGCCATCTTTAATAACTTCAGTCATTAGTTATGAATTAGTAATAAAAGAAATTTTAAAACATCTGACAGAAACAAAAATAAACTGATGATGAATCTACAATATGCCAGAACTACTGTATATTAATGCTTAAAAACTGTATGGTGAAATTTTTTGCCAACTAAGAAGCACTGCTGCTTTAATAGTTAACTGAACATAAGGAGACACGGAGGAAGGAGGATAGGGAAGTGTATCATAAGAAACAGAGAGAAGCAGGGAAAGCAGTAAGGAGCATGAAGGCACAAAACTGAAGTGAGAACAGCCCAATGGTAATGACCAGGAACAAGACATTTTTTAGGTATGTAAGTGAAAAGAGGAAAAACAGGGCAGGGATTGTACAGTTAAAAAGGGAAGCGGTGGGGACAGTGCAGAGGGGGACCAGGAAAAGGCAGACATCATGAACAAATACTTTTGTTCAGTGTTCATAGAGGAAGAAGAAGTAACAGGACCACTGGAGGGGTAGGTGGACACTAGCTTTTTTCAGAACAGAGAATCTTAAAGGGACTTGCTAATTTGAAAGTGAACAAAGCAATGGGACCAAGGCCAGCCAGCTAGTGCAGTGGTAAAGTTACTGCTCGCGATGCTGGCGATCTGGGTTCAGGAACGAGCCTAGATCATTGGAGGGCCAGCTGGGGGAGGAGAACTGAGTGCCCTGGGGCTGCTCTCCTCCTCTCGGGAGGATGGGATGCCACACCCGCTGCATTACTGCCACCTGGATGACCACGGATGGTAGTGCCATCAAACGCCATGTTGGAGTGGAGGACATCGGCAGGGTTCCAGAGCGACTGCATGTCTCGGCATGTACATGTCTCTTCAGACTCGCTTATGCGCTGCCATCCTCTGGGGTCTGGGCAGTAACACAGGGAAGTTAAAAAAGCTCAGAGCATTAAGACCTCTAGGATCAGTGGTCATCCCAACCCCTGGCATGACCACCGTAGGAATGCTGTGGCACAGAACCATCCCTCAGGACAGCCCCACCGCAAGGGGGCGGACTCGTGGGCTTTATGTCCTGCAACTGGGATGTGCTCTGGCATCGGGCTGATCCGGGGCAAAGCCATGGCCAGGGTTAAAAATTATAAAAAAAGCTACCGAGGGAGCTCAGAAAGGTAGTGACTGCACCTCTAGCAGTCCTATTTAACAGCTTTCTAGAAAAAAGTGTGGTTCCAGAGGACTGGAGAAGGGTAGATGTGGTCCCATTTCACAAAGTGGTAGCAGGGAGGAGGCTGGCAATTTTAGACTAGTCAGCCTGACATTGATGGTGGGAAAGTTAATAGAATCACTGCTGAAGGATACGATAGTGGAATATATTGAATATAATGGATTACAAGACCTGAGGCAGCATGGATCCATGGGTGGGAGGTCATGTTAAACAAATCTGATAGATTTCCTTGATTGGGTGACCAAGGAATTAGATCAGGGTGGAGCGGTGGATGAGGCCTGCCTAGATTTCTGTAAGGCATTCAACACTGTTCCATATAGGAGACTATTAAGTAATCTGGGTAGTTTAGGAGTGGGGCAAAAGGTGGCAATTATAGAATCTTGATGGCAGAAAAGGACTATACCAGCACATCTAGTCTGCCCTTATTTTCCCCCTGCACCTCCCCCTCCCTGCCAGCCCCACCCTCCCCAATACTCAGCCCCATATGCCTGTCCCATGCCCTTTTGAATTCTTCCACCAATTTGGCCCCCACCACTCCGCCTAGTAGTCTGTTCCAGGGCTCCACCACCCTCTCCATGAAGAAACGCTCTCTCACATTGCCCCTGTATCCTTTTCCTTGCAGTCTGAGGCTGTGCCCTCTAGTTTTGACCCCCTCCTTCCCCTTAAGTAAACACTCTTCTCCCACTTTATTGAGCCCCTTTACATATTTAAAAGTTTCAGTCTTGTCTCCCCTTTCCCTCCTTGCCTCCAGCGTGTACAGATCCAGCTCCTTACACCTCTGCTAGTATGACTTTCCATGCATACCCTACACCATCTTAGCTGCCCTTCTCTGAACCCTCTCCAACGCATCAATATCCTTGCAGAGTGTGGCAGGGTGACCCCTTTCATGGTGGACACCCCTGGGATAAACTGAAACCAGCCAAACCATCAAAGAATGTTGAAGTTATACATTGTTTTCATCTCAAGTTTTTGGCCATAAAAAAAAAAAAAAAAACAAGAGGGTAGTTTTAACAGAATGATAACAAGTTATGTAATGTGTTCCAGGTGCCAAATAACTGTTCTCTATGGAGCAACAGTGGCCCCTAGTGGCTAGTTTTATGTTATGTCTGCTGTTAATCAAAAGGTAGGGGAAATTGTTTTTCCAGCTTCTAGTGAGCTTATAAAAAGCCCTACCTCAGTGCTAAGATAGGAGAGATAGATAGGAAGGTGACAGACCTCCTTGTAGTGTGTGCTTTTTTTTTTGATGACTGGGTAGGTGCACTAGACACAAGAGTGACTATTTTCAGGCACGACCCGGGACGTCGACAACACATAGAGATACAGGCACATGGAAATACAATGTCAAAAAAAATATATACAATACATCACATATCATGCATCACATATCAGAGTGAAGAAGATTAGAACAATGAAGGTACCAAGGCACAGATGGTGTATTTATACAGAGAGAACATAGGTGCCCATGAGTAAACAGTTATAGTGATATGACATTTAAAGTGCAAGAAATACAACAAGGTATCAATACAGTGCAGTGGCATCATACAATCAGCTGAAAACAGAAAAAATAACACAGTTTTGGGAGGAGGTAGGGGGAAGGTAAAGCAGAGATATAGCCTAGCGAGAGCAAGGAAGAGAGAGGGGAAGGGATGGGAAGAAGGGGGTAGGATAGAAAAATAAACAATTTCCACAGAAGAAAGGAGGGAAACTGCTGGGCTGCACAAATAGAAAGAGCCAAGTTCTATGGAGGGTTGAAACAGGTGCATTGGGCACGCGAGGAAAAGAGGGAGCGGTGCTTCTTCTTAAATATAGCATGACTAGGTGCCATGCGTACATCTAGGGGCAGTGAATTCCACTAATTGGGAGCTATTTGCGAGAATCCTGATTTCCCTTTGGTAGTTCTACATCTGGGGATGCTAAGCAGGGAGAGGTCAGAAGATCGGAGACCGTAGGAGATGGGCTGAGGGGGTCAGCATGGAGGTGAGGTAAGTAGGCATATTGGACCGCAGTATACTGTTGTTCACACTGTTTGATTCATGCTAGGCCGAAGAAAAGCCTTAGAAACTGTTGAAGTTAAGCAGTTGTCTGACTTACCATTTTGCTTTCTGTATATTTTACTTAATGAAAATAAAATGATAAAGACAACCATGCATTTTTTATGCACCCGACTTGTGGTTGGCCTGAAACTGTGTTATACTAAACCCACACCTGGTGACATATGGAGTCAGAAGTGGGATCTGACTGGACATTTAAAGACACAGAGGTGTCCAGTCAGTTGAAACCAGACCTGGTACCAAGGATACATGGCAGAGGTGCACGGCAGCAGAGATGAGGAGAACAGCACCTGCAGGAGATGGTGACCTGGGTGAGGGCACCATGGATGGGACAAGATGCACCTGATGACCAAATGAAGTCCCTGATACAGCTTCTTCACTGGATGAGTGGGAGATGGCTAGAGGCTGATCGATGCTGGAGAGAGGCGGAGCGCAGATGCCAGGAGCTACTCGAGAGGTCACACTCAGAGGAGGTTGAGGAAGAATCGGTGGAGCAGGATCCATGGGCTCTGGAGGAGGAGGACCCCCTGATGGAGCACTTATGACCAACGTTTGTGGCGATCCCGTTGTTGCCCATTTTTCGGGGCTGCTATCTGGAAGAGGATGGCGAATGAGAGGAGGAGACCCCAGGTAAGACTTTGACTGGCAATGCATTACTGGGGCAAAAGACTTCAATCAAGATGGAAGAAGCCATTTTGGCTGAAGGGACTTTTGCATGCTTTGAACCTCCTATCATAAAAAAATGATTGTTCTCCTGATATTGACTGGGGAATGTTGCAGGTGGGGGATCCAGAAGTAACCCAGTTAAGGGAGTATGTAAAAATCAAGGATGGGAGACAGGCTAATGGTAGTGTGGATGACAGGTTATGGTAGTTTAAACTTAGGAAGGAAGTTCTATATCATATGAGACCCAACCCCCCAGATGAAGCAAGTGGATGTCTAGGCAGTGGTGCCTGTGGCATATAGGAAAAAGGTGATGGAGGATGCGCACTTCAGTCACTCAGGGCATCTGAGCCATGGGAAGGTTTTGGCTAGACTAACCCTGTATTTCTATTGGCCAGGCAAGTACAGGTAGGTGGCAGCATACTATAAGACCTTTTATGGGGCCAGCAGATAGTGAACCCTGATAGTGATGCAGAGGAGTAACCCAGAGGCTGAAGGGCAAGAGATGGCACACTTGGATGAGGGGGAGACTCCCACATAGAACAGGAGAGACTAGGTGGTAGCCAACACCACTAGTAGTGTGCAAGAGTTGATACAATAACCCAGAAGTTGGGGACAGGCTGTTAGGCATAAGGCGTGGTATGTTACGAGCTTACCTTTAAATGTCTAAGTGGGGATGGTGCAAAGTAGTTCTCCCCCCAAAGGTAGTTCAAATGGGTGCTAGATGGTCTAGCCGTTCAAATGTATCTGGTCAGGGAAAGTCAGAAGATAGTATAAAACTACTGTTGATGGTTCATTCTCCTGGTACATGTAATGTTTTGTAGTTTACAAATGTATTAAACTTGTCAAATGTCTCAGGGGTATTTGTATTGTTATGAATAGGATACTTTACAAATGTTTTTTTTTTAAAGGGACCCTGAGATGGAGCTTCAGGTGAGGATGGGCTGAAGCTCCACATCCTTCCAGGGTGTTAGTTGAGATTTGGACAACTGTAGGATGGTTGTCCTCTTATGCGGGGGATGTGTGGCAGGGTGACCCCTGTCACAGTGGACGCTCCTGGGATAAATTAAAACCAGCCAAACCCTCAAAGAATGTTGAAGTTATACATTGTTTTCTTCTCAGGTTTTTGGCCATAAAACAAAACTAAGAGGGTAGTTTTAATAGAAGAATAACAAAAGTTTGTGTATTTTTCTAGATGTTAGCAGCCCTCTTCTAAGATATATTTTGCAGCAGACAGCAGGAGGAAACATGACCCTGCAGGAGAGTTTAAGAGAGCACAGAATGTTCTAACCTCAGCTCTGACCTTTAACAATGTTGTAAACAAGTTATGTAATGTTCTCCAGGTGCCAAATAACTGTTCTCTATGGAGCAACAGTGGCCCCCTAGTGGCCAGTTTTATGTTATGTCTGCTGCTAATCAAAAAGGCAAGGGAAATTGTTTTTCCAACTTCTAGTGAGCTTATAAAAAGCCCTACCTCAGTGCTGAAATAGGAGAGATAAATAGGAAGGTGAAATACTTCCTTGTAGTGTGTGCTTTCACACTGCTTGATTCATGCTAGGCTGAAGAAAAGTCTTAGAAACTGTTCAAGCTAAGCAGTTGTCTGACTTACCATTTTGCTTTCTGTATATTTTACTTAATAAAAATAAAATGATAAATGCAACCATGCATTTTATGAACCTGACCTGTGGTCTGCCTGAAATTGTGTTATCCTAAACCCAACCCCGGTGACATGGAGACCATGGCCTCCAGAACTGAACCCCATACTCCAGGTGCGGCCTCACCATGGCTTTGTAAATGGGCATTAATGCCTCTTTCTGCTAGTAATGCCCCTGCCTATGCATGTCAACATTCCATTGGCCTTTCCTGCTGCCCTGCTACATTGGATTCCTACCTTAAGGTTCAAGGAGACTATGATCCTCAGATCCATCTCCTATTCTGTTACTTTAATTTCCTCCCTACCTAGGGTGTACCCTGCTCTTCTGTTCCTACTCCCCAAGTGCATCACAGTGCACTTCTTGGCATTAAATTTCATCTGCCACATCCCAGACCATTTTTCAAGCGTCTTTAAATCCTCTTTCATGTCTTCCACCCCCGTGGGGTGTCCACCCTATTGCAAATTTTCATATCATCGGCAAATAAGCACACCCTCTCCCTCAAACCCTCAGCAATATCACTGATGCAGATGCTGAAGAGAAGCAGATCCAAAACTGCCCCCTGTGGCACTCCACTCTTTACCCTCACCATCCCGGAGTGCACCCCTTTTAGCACCACCCTCTGAGTTCTTCCTGACAGCCAGGCCTCCACCCAGTTTGTTATTTTCCCACCCAACCCCAGACTTTCCATCTTTCTCACCAGCCTGCTATGGGGGATGGTGTCAAAGACCTTACTGAAGTCCAGATAGGCCACGTCCACCGTCCACCCCGGTCAATCACCCAATCAAAGAACTGAATTAGGTTTGTCTGGCAAGACTTCCCCTTCATGAAGCCATGCTGTCTGCTGTCCAGCAAGCCACTCTCCTCCAAATAATCCACCACCCTCTCCTTGATTAATGCCTCCATTACCTTCCCCATCACTGACGTGAGGCTGACAGGTCAGTAGTTCCCCTTCACCTCCTTACTACCTCCCGTGTGTAAAGGCACTACATCGGCTCACTTTCAGTCCTCCGGCACTCTCCCCGTATCCGGGGACAAGTTCAAGGGCCTTGTCAAGGGTGCTGCCCACTCCTCCTTCAATTCCCTGATCACCCCGGGATATAACCCATCAGGCCCCATTGCCTTGTCCACCCTCAATCTATATAGCTGTGCCCTAACCCTATACACAGTGAATGGGCTCAGATTCACCCATTCGCCCTCCTTCCCCTCCGACTTGAGCTCCCCTACCATTCTCCTCCTCCATGAATACTGAGCTAAAGTACTTATTCAATAACTCTGCTTTTTCGCAGTCCCTTTCCAATTTTATTTCTCCTCCCCCTCAGCCTAGTAATCTTGCCTGGGCGCTACTCCTCCTCACATATCTGAAAAGGTTTATACCCTTTTGGCCTTTTTTGCTATTTTCTCCTCAGTATCTGCTTTTGCCCTTCTGTTTGTCTTCCCCGCCATACTCCTCCTTATCTTCACCACTGAGTGTCCTCTTAAATTTTCTGAAAGCCCTCCTCCTTTCCCTGACTGCCCCCGCAATCTTCTTTGTAAACCAAAGTGGTATCTTCCCCCTTTTGCTTTTCCTAACCTTTTTTATGCACATTTCCACAGCGTTCAGTACCCCTCCCTTGATAGCTTGCCATAATTCCTCCACTGCCCCTATATTCTCTGTACGCTCCATTGTCTCCATTACTATCCTTCTCATCTTGTCAAAGTCTGTGTGTGTGTGAAGTCCATGACTGACTGTAGTACTGGTTTCACTTGTCTCCCTCCCTGCCCTGACCCTGAACATTACCGTGCTGTGGTCGCTGTTGCCAAAGGCTTCTCCCGCCTGCACCTCCTCCACACTCTCCCCATTTGTCAGGGTCGCATCCAGCAGGTTGTTGTCCCTTGTTGGTTCCCTGACTGGTAAACTAGGTAAGAAATTGGTTAGGGATAGGCAACAGAGGAGATGGTAAACTGCGTTCACTCTGAGGAGGAGAAGGCGATCTGTGGGGTGCCTCAGGGATCAGTACTAGGACTGGTCCTCTTTAATGTCTTTATAGGTGACACTGTTGAGGAGCTGGAGGGTAAGGTCTGCCTATTTGTGGATGACATCTAAATCTGCAATAGAAAAGACACTTCAGTAGGGGTGGATGAACACAGACCTGAGAAAACTCAAGTAGTGGTCAAGGGTATGACAGCTGGGTTTCAATGTGAAAAAGTGCTCAATAATGCACTTGGGGCTCACAAACGCAAAGGCAGAGTACAAAATGGGAGGAGTATTATTAACGACCACCAAACAGGAGAGAGACCAGGGTGTAATAATCCCTGATGACCTAAAGGTGGTCAGGCGGTGCTCCAAGGCAGTTGGGTGGGCTAGTGGGATGCTGGGATGCATAGGGAGAGGTATCACCAGCAGAAGGAGGGAGCTGGTGCTGCCTCTGTATAGGTTACTGGTAAAACCTCACCTAGAATACTATATCCAGTTCTAGAGGCCACATCTTCAGAAGGACATAGACAGAGTAGAGGCAGTCCAGAGAAAGGTAAGTAAAAAAGCCCTATGAGGGAAAACTAAAGGAACTCAGTATGTACACCCTGGAAGAGAGGAGGGAGAGGTGGGATATGACAGAGACCTTGAAATACCTCACAAGGGTAAACAAGGTACAGGAAGAAGGTATTTTTCAGACAAAAGGTGTACAAGAACAAAGGGCACACTATAATGTTGGAGGGTGGTAGATTCAGGAGTGATGTGAGGAAGTACTTCTTCACAGAAAGTGCTGTATTCCTACATCAGCCTACTAGCCAAGGTGGTGCGGTTCAAGAATGCATAGGCTAGGCACAAGGGAATCTTAGTGGAAAGGAATGAGGAAAGGGAGAAAGAGCCGGAGATCAAGTAGGGTCTACGGTGATACTGTAGGTAGGGAAAAACTGACAGACTGGGTGGGCCAAGCAGTCCTTATCTGCTAACAAATTATGCTTCTATGTTTCTATGATCGATTTCATTGTATCTGATTGGTTTGCTCATTATATATATAGACACAAGAGTGCTGGGTACTCAGGCAATGCAGTTATCAGCTCAGAGAGACCACCAATAGAATGAAATGTGATACTGTAAACTCTGAAACAAACAAAAAAGCAATCTTATTGTATTTGATCTGTTCTTTACCTAATTTGTCCGATAACACAAAACCGTGGCTTGCCTGTAGTTTGTAGTTCTCTGTCTGAAGTAAAGCACATGCAAATGCATTTTCAGGCAACAGTTGCTCTGCTGAAGCCTTGGCACCCCTGCCTCACATAAGAATTTACATGTCAATGATACTTTTTACTGGGTTTGTGGTTTTTTAACAGTTCATTTCCTCTTGGCATGATTTCCCCATCCCTCCATTTTAATAGTGTATTTTTTACCCCCTCTCGGTGTGGCTTCCCTATTCCTCCATTTTTTTTTTTTTTTGCAATTTCTGTTTTTGTCCCTTAAGTCACCAGCACTAACGCACTGACTTCCCTACCGGAACACTGCTACCCCGGGTGATTCCCCATGGAGCCTTGACTGTACCCCCCAGGTGGGGATGAGGTGGGCCACTCATGCTCTAGTACCTTCACATCTCGTCAGGAGGCCTCAAGGCCATGGAGTCAGCAGGTGTAGGGCAGGTCTATGCCAGTCCCTTCGTCAGTGGTGCACTGGGGCCAGGCTTTTTCCCCCAGTATTGTAATCCTGAATGGAGGCATGACATGCGCTGGGATATCAAGGCACGTGCCAACATCTGTCACACCTCCCGCAGACAAGGTACGAGCTTGCTGCACCTCTGGCCACTGCCAGAGGCCAGGCAAGCACTGAGCCAGATCCCCCAACCCCCTGAAGGAGATAAGCAGTTCATCGGAAGCTTAAGTCTCCTCCCCGGTCGGCCCTCCAACACCCCTAGCTCATTCCTGGACCCGGTCGACGACATCACATGCAGTAGCGCTATCACTGCGCCAGCAGGCAGGCTTCCCATCCCTCCACTTTAATAGTTTATTTTTTACAACTCTTGGCGTGGCTTCCCATCTCTCCATTTTAATAGTTTATTTTTTAACCCTTCTTGGCGTGGTTTCCACATCCCTCCATTTTAATAGTTTATTTTTTACCTCTTCATGGCGTGGCTTCCCCATCCCTCCATTTTAATAGTTTATTTTTTACCCCCTCTTGGTGTGGCTTCCCCATCCCTCCATAACTCTAGCACTTAGCTCTGCACCCTGACCCTACTATGTACCTCCCATGGTGAGGCATGACCACAGCCAGGTATCATATAAACCTACAATTTCTCGGCAGAAAAACACCAGGAGGCCCATCTAGTCTGCCCTATTTTCCTTGTCCTATTACTATACCCTGGACCCTATTTGATCACCATTGTCCCTCCCTCTTCCCTTTTCTCAACTAATTAGGATCCTCTCCCTCAACCTCAGCCAGTGTGGTAGGAGAGATCCCCTGAGGGATAAGCGTGGCTGGTAGCACAGAGTGGGGCCCAGACATGCCGACTATAATGCTACTTGCTTCCAATGAGATTCCTGGTTAGGCCCTCCCACCTCCTGAGCATGCCTGTCAATGAGGGTCCACAGCTGTGAACTTTAAGCAGGAGCTACTGAAGCTGTGAGATCACCCACTGCACCAAGGCAGTTCACCTTCCCACCTGCAGGTGGTGTTCAGAGACTAGGTTGCTCAGTATCCTCCCCTCGGGCGGGTGCTCAGTACCTCTGCATCATGCTCCAGATCCCACTGTCCCAGGCAGGGGAGTTAGGAATGAGGATCATTCCTGTGTCTCCCACACACGCAGTGCTCCACCAGCTGGCATCAATGGGTTGGGCCCTGTGTTTTAGGCATTACAGTGTTGGCATACGGTTTAGCGAGATACCCAACAATTAGCCCCAGTACAAGACAAGCGATTGTTTTGGAAGATACTGCTTTGATCATGTGTCTGTTTTCTAAACCACAATACCAGGCATGTTTTGAAATACAGAGGGAGGGGGTCTTCCTATTTGTGAGACAAAGCATTTAATTCAATTTGAATTCATGAGATCACAAACTCCTGTTATGCAGGGATGTAGGTTTGTCATGGATGAGGTTTTAATGACTCATTGTTTGTTAATGAAATCATTAGTAAACAGTAGTAAATGTTGTGGCACTGTCATCATTGCTACATTCTGATTACACTAGTGAAAGTCATGGAAGTCCTGAATAAAGATCAAACGTCATGGAATCAATGACGTGTATGACTGCCATGACAAACTTACATCCCTACTGATGTGACTTGGAGATTGGTTTCTGTGAGACAAAGCATAGAAGATTAAAGGGAACAATAAGCTGAATTTCCATTTTTTAATATAATTAGAAATATGGGCACAATGTGAGTAGTCTATTTAATCTCCCAACCTTGCAGCTTCTTGTGTTGGTGTTACTGTACAATAACTGTGCATTTTCCTTGTTTAGCGTCCCTTGTTGAAACTGCCATTTCCCTGCCCGATTTACATTTTCTTATTACTGATCTGGAAACGCACTGACATCTGCTGAGTGGACTCCTGCAGTGATAGTTTCACTCCAGGCTACCAGTCAACTGATATCACCCTGTTCTGAAACTGCTCAGTAATTCAAAAATTGATATCACTAGGGAGACACTGCTGAGCCAAAGCTGAAAAAGACACAGGAACTTCAGCTTTGCTTTCAGCTACAATCAATGTAATTAAATTTAAAAATCAGTTTGGTATCTTCTTGGAAATTTCTTTCTCAGTTGTCGGAACATCATTGGCTCATAACTGGAAAGCCAACTCGGGCCTAAGATCAATCATAAAGGAAAATACTGGAAATCCCAGAAAGGGCAGCAGCAGCTGCTGCAGAAATACCCAGTTACGGTTTTTAGCATTAAAAAATAATTTTTAAATACCTGCTACATTTGTATGTCAATTCTGAAAGAACCACACCGACAGTAATGTATGCAGAGCCACCCACGACCATCTCGTGCACCACAGACAGCTTCTGGTGCAAGGGTTATGCTAATGGATAATTCTAATCCCTGAGTCACACCTGGAAACGAGCCTCGGCTCTGTGGGCTTTTCCTGGTTACCAAATGTTTAAACAAAAATAAAATAAATAAATAAATAAATGAGGGCTACCAACTGATGGCAGATGTATATCATTTGTCCTTGTTTTAGTCTCCGGAGGAGGTGGGGATGGGGAGGGAGGTGTGGATGGCTGTGATTGGGGAGGTGGGTAGGGTGTGGGGTGCACTTTTTTTGTGTGATCCGGTTGTTTCTTTATGGATCATTTTCACATTCTGTTATGTTCGTGGGATTGTAATGTTATCCCTTCACTCATTGCTAACACTGGACCATGTGCTGTGATTTTCTTTTTGTTGCTTGTTGTATTGTATTGTTTTGTCCTTTAATAAAGTTTATTAAATTTGAAAAAAAAAGGTTCTTTTATAAAAAAATGACATGGGTTCTGGATGATTCTAAGCTGGTCCAAATGGGTTTTCCATTCCCTAGCTAAAATGGTACTTGCCACCAGTGCATCAGTCAGGAACATCCTCTGAGTTTTTACTTAAAGGCCACTAGAGATGGAACAATAACAAGCATTTGTCAATGCCAAGTGCTGCTTGCTGTCATTAGCAGAGGAAGTGCAGGAGTTAGACAGATGCAGCATAGAAATGGCAGTGAAGTACTGAACTGAAGCCAACTCCACCCCCACCCTGTAGAGATGGACAGGCACTGGGGTGTGCCTTTGGGTCATCACCCATAACGGTCACAACATTTCACCTCACCCTACCCTACAGACACTTACAAGTGTCGAGGTGTGCTTTGGAGTGTTCAGGCTTTACATTCACCTCATTCCATGAGGAAATCCACTGAAATGGGTGCAGTATAGGAGAATGGGGTGAACTCTGGGGCCAAAGGGTCCAAGGCACACCTCGATGCCTGCCACTGGCTGCAGGGTGGGGGTGGAATGGCATGAGCATTACTGCTGACAATCCCAAATCACACCTCTGATGCCTGTCAGTCCCTACAGGGTAGGGCATTATGGTCGAAAACCCTAACACCCTGGGCATTTCTTGGTATTTTTACTCCAAGTTTTCAACATGAGCTTTTTGTGACCCCACCGCATGAACAGTGACACTATCAGTTTGTTAGCTGAAAGGTGATTTTGCAGCACTGTGCCACTTGGCACCACAGGTGCAAAACACATTTCGAACAGGATGTGAAAATGACACCTGTACTGTTCATGAAGAGGTGTAAAAATGGCAATGTTGAAAATCTGGAGTGAAATATAAAAACTGGTGAAGTCCGCGAGGTGTGCGTGAAAAGCACACCAGTAATGTTTTTTTACTCTTATTTATGCACCCCTGGATGGCCCCATCCTGCCGACTCCCCAGCCCCATCTCCTGGAATTACGGGCTTACCTCTCACCTAGCCTGGGGCTGGCGCCTGCGGGAAGTCAGTCGTCATCCTGCCACCGGTATTTTCTCCTCCCTTTTCTCCTGAGGGCCCCAGGAGAAGGATGCATGCGTTGGAGGTGCGCATGCACCTTGCAGCCCCGGTAATGGCCCCCTTCTGCCCACCCCACTGGCCTAGTGCCTAGCACCCCTACAGCCTGCGCTGTCTCCTGGCCTCCACCAGGGGGCAGTCATTAGCTGAGGGATGCTGCCCCACCATCCCTGGAGAGGAGAATTGCCTGCCACCAGCTCCACCCTCCCCCCCATGCCGACCTCCGATGATTCTGTCTCATCCATGAACCCGGGTTGCTGGCATGCCATGAGGTGCAGTGCCAGCGCCTCAACCCTCTGCACCACCGGGCCGGCTGCACACTCATAATGTAATTAGTTTGGGAATATTTTACAGCATATTTTCAACACAGGCATTTTGGGACCTCTGCTCAGGAACACTGTCACTGTGATTTTCTTAATCTGTCCCAAACACTGATTTCCCACAGCGACCGCGCTATTCTGCACCAGAAGTGTGACACACATTTCAGTCAGGGTGTGAAAAATGACAGCTGTACTGTCCATAAGGAGGTGTGGAAAAATGCCAATGCTATAAATCTGGACTGAAAATATTACGAATTCGTGAACTTACGAGGGTGCGTGGAAATTGCACAATGCACGCTCATAACACAGTCATTTTACAGACGTTTGTCACCAAATTTTCAACATAGCCAGTTTAAGACCTCTGCTCATAAACAGTATCACTGTGATTTTCTTAATCTGTCCCGAACAGTGATTTTGCATACTGACCGCGCCACAATGAACTACATGTGCGAAAACACATTTCGGGCAAGATGTGAAAAATGACAGCTGTACTGTTCATAAGGAGGTGCGGTAAAATGGCAATGTTGAAAATCTGGAGTGAAAATATTAAAAATGCTCGAAGTTATGAGCGTGCGTAGGAACTGCGCAACGTACGCTCTTAAAACAATCATTTTGGGGAATTTTTTCACCAAATTTTCAACATAGGGTTTTTGGGGGCCTGCCTCGAACAGTGTCACTGTGATTTTCTTAATCTGTCCTAACATTAATTTCGCACACCGACCGTGCCATTGTACGCTACATATGCGAAAACACATTTCTGGTGAGATGTGAAAAATGACAGTGGTACTGTTCATAAGAAGATGTGGTAAAATGGCAATGTTGGAAATCTGGAGTGCAAATATAAAAGTACTTCGAAGTTATTCACAGTGTGAGTAGAACTGCACAACGCCGTAGTAAAACAGTCGCACAGGAATTTTTCATCAAATTTTCAACATAGGGTTTTGAGGCTCTACCCGTGAATGGACATTGTCATTTTGTTAATCGGTCCTGAAAGGTGGTTCCACGCAGTGACCGAGAAATCACCTTTTGGGACAGAATAACAAAATGACAGTGACCGAGTTCGTGAGGTGGGGTCCCAAGAACCCCATGTTGAAAATTTGGTGAAAAAATTCCACAAAATGGCCGAGATATGCACTACAGTTGAAAAAAAAAAAACACATTTATGCCATTATACAGCTTACCGGCATTTATTCAGTTCGCAGTCAGCTTTGAAGAGTGCAGACATGTTCCCGGTCCACCGAAAATCGCGCTGGAAAACCGGAGGTAAGTGTGGGGTGTGGGGAGGTCAGGTCGCAGAGGATCAGCGCAGGTTGGGTAAGGGGCAAAGAGAATGAATGAGGACTTCTTCTAGGCTTTCTCTCTCTTTTTTTTTTTTTTTTTTTACACAGATGGCGGGAGACTTTTGCCATGCTGGGGTGGGCTCCCAGCGAGGCACCAGGCAGTTTGTTTGGAGGGGGCAGTGGAACCGACGGGGATTGGGCACCCCTGTTGGCCAAGAAGACTTTTGCCACACTGGGGTGTGCCTGGGGGCCAGTGCAGCCGATGGGGGATTGAGTACCCCTGTTGGCCAAGGAGACTTTTGCCATGCTGGGGTGGGCTCCCAGTGTGGCAGATGGAGGTTTGTTTGGAGGGGGCAGTGAAGCAGACAGGGTACTGGGCACCCCATCGGCCAAACAGTGTGCTGGGGGTGGAACGCATGAGCCATGGGTGGGTACATTATGCCAATAGGGATTGGGCTACCCCATCGGCAAATTAACTTGGGAGGGAGTCATGCCAACAGGGGGACTGGGCACCCAGTTGGCTTTTATTCGTCGTTCCACTGAAATGTTTCACCAGGAATGTACACTGAATGGCGGGCGGCGGCTTTCCGTCGGCTTCCTGGAGACTGTGAGAGGCTGACGGAGAAGCTGTCGCCATGGGGACAACAATCAGCTGTTTTGGCAGCTTTTAATGCAGCAAACCAGCTGATTGCATGGTGACGTGGCTCGAATTTCCTGACGCATTTAGGCATTCTCCCTAACTGCCGAAAGCAATGAGTTTCTTGCACATGCGTGCAAGCAACACAAAAAGTATTGGAGCCAGGATTTAAAAACCTGCTTCTGAGAAAAACTGAGTTACAGGTTCAGTGTAGTTCCCCATTAAAGAGCCTGGGACACCTCTGGGAAAACTTTGGAAATTCGTCACTATGTTAGTTGCATATCCTACAGTTCCCATTTTGATCATCCCCTTATTCTCTAGTTTTTGAACATTTGTGTGGAAACAGGATCCTTGTCCTTTGGACTTCATCTGCCCCAGCTTATCTACAATGATGTCATAATCTTCTTCCTGTGACATCACACTCATTTCAAAACAACCAACAATGATTCATAAACAAAGCATTATGCCATCACGAGTAAACAGAAAGCAAAGAAAAAGTCTAAAGGACAATATAGAAAATAGGGGCCCTGTATTCAAAAGTTGCTGGGTGTGCCATGCTTTGACTTATGCCAGCACAAATGAAGGGATATTCAGAAAGTGCACCAGGAAATGCAATCACGCAAATACATCTAAATATCCCGATCATGCGCGATTGCACAGTGGGAGATGTCCGGCATGGCAGGTGACCTGTGACCAGCACAGAGCATACATAACTGTGGGATGTGAAGCCTCTTGTGTGGCATGCAGAGTTGCAATATTATGCTAGGATGTGCAAATAGCCTCACTGCACAGTCGGTGCCTAAACAGCACATTTGCATCTCATTACTGGAATGTATTCAGGCCGTTTGCATGCATAGTTCCAGATTTGCAGGGCAGCACCACTACTCCATAAAGGTGACCAGGAGGTACTGTGGCCTAGCAGACAGGTGAGCAGTCATGTTTGTGTGTGGGTGGAATGCATTGGGCTGAGTACAGTGCTAATACCCATGGCCATGTACGTGCCCGTGGTGGCCGGTCTCCAAGGCATGCCCATGACACCTCCAGACTACAGGTGGCACCACCCCGGCTCCACACTGCCTACAACTGTGCACTGTCCACATCCAGAACACCATACTGACCCACTGCAGAGCTCTTGTAACAGTGTCCCAATGCATGGCTGGCATTGGTGACATGTATGTGGTTCCTGGTGGCATGAGTCTGGCAAGGGTGTGCTGTGTGCACCTATGGCATACCACTGTGGGTTTGTGCCAATGGTCCATCCCTGACCCACACCATGCTGCCACCAGTACCGCCATGCATCCTTATCACCATTGCTCCAGATGTCGCCATGGGCGCATGCCACCACCGGGTGCTGCTCTATCGGCCACATGGGTGCAGGTAATGGCACCTAGTACACTGCAGCTGTCTGCTCTGATGGTGTGTTGAGGTTTTGACTGACTGCACTAGCATGTGGTAGCTGGGCGTCTATGACCTGGGTGCAGTGAGGGAGGTGGCTGACTGTGCGGTGCTGGTGGTGTCACCCACTGGTATCTGGCAGGTGCCTGGCAAGCAGGCGCAGCACAGGTGTGACTTTGGGCACCACTGTCATGGCATGCTTGCTGTGTGTGTGGGTGCCTGGAGCCCATCATGGTGCTGCTCACAGAGCTGTCTCAGGATATCCTGTCTATAGTTCAGCAGTCTATCTGTGGGTGGCTGGCCAATTTAGGGTAGCCCCTGTCTTGCCTAACTTTGCCCAGCACAAATGTGGGAAGCACTGCTTATGCGCCACACAGTTCCACTGAATATACACTTGCGTGGCATACACAGGTGTCTGCCCCCTTTTTCTGCACAGCATACAATATATCTGCATGATTGTGCATTCGGACTTGGGTGATGCTTCCCTGCTTTTGAATATCGCACCACTGCACATTTTTTGGGATGCGCCGCACATCTCCATTTTGTGCCACACACATCATTTGAATTTGGGGGCCTAGGTGTATGGGCAACCATACACAACTAGGTTGTATTCCCACTCAAGGGCTGTTATGACATCATAGTGACTGCTAGAGTGAATTCAAAAGGTCCTATGCAATCAAAACACTTCTGAGGCTGGAACACAAGAAGCCTATGGGTTCCATCCCCCACCAGGAATTAGGTTAAATCCCAATACTGATACTGTAGTGCAGTGTGACAGCGTTGACTAAGGCCCTGCCCCATTAGTTTTGCAGAAAGAGTTTAAACACAAAGGTCTGTTCTATCTTCTCCTTTTCTGTCTGTCTCTTCTCTGTCTGATTGCACAGTCACATTTTCTTGTGAGACCTGGGAACTGATCACTCTGACAGTTTTGCAATTCTCCACCTCTTGCTATCTCTCTGCCTTCACTTGCTATTTCTGTCTTTTCTTCCCCCTTGTATATCTGCGGGTATAAAACTACACTTTACTGTTGAAATGGTTGCAAAAAGCTATTTAGAATGCAAAAGGTTAACCCAAGATGCAGTTTTTAAGCCCTTTGCAGAGTTGTCAACAAGAGATCAGTTCTGGGACACCATGTACTATTTTGCTGCACCTGCAAGGAACAAAACTGACAATGACATTCTGTAAACTTACAAGAGCATTCTGTGAGAAGCAAGCTCTCTTAACGAGTTCCCAGACAAAGACTTATAAAAAGAGCAGCAATACTTTTGCTAGAGAGGAGGAGAGTAAGAGACTCAAACTTGTAATTAAGAGAAACCCTCAAAAGGACTCAGTTTTATCTGTTTGTACTGCCTTTGTAAACAGTTATACTGAATATTTTTTATTTTGCTGTTATTGAGAAAAATAAAACGCTGTTTGCAAATTTTGAAACTGGTCCTGGTTTTCTATGCTTCCTGACTTGTGCCTCGACAACAGATGGTGTCAGCCTAAGTGGGATTTATGCCATGCATACTCTAAGCCAGGAGTTTTGTGCATGGGTACTAGACCTAGTACCAGGGAAGCATAGCAGAAAGGTATGGATTCTGCAGCAGCTAGCCCAGGAGTCATTACCAGAAGAATGGCAGCCAGACTAGAAGCAGAAACAAAAGTCTAAGCTGAGACTGTTCAGCCAGAACTAGAGATAGGAAAAAAAGAACAAGCAGTGACAGAACCTGAAAGCCTGACTGCCATTTTCAAATGGTGGTCTATACAACAACAAGCGACAGAGAAACAGAAAAAAGAAGAGATGCAGCAACATGAGCAGCAGAAACAAGAGGAGGAGCAGCAGAGAAAAGAAGAGATGCAGTGACAGGAGCAGTAGAGAAGACATGCAGTGACTGGAGAAGTGATGGCTAGATGCCTTGCAAGCTATCAAAGCTGGAGGTTCTGGCACAGGTCCAGCAGAGCAACAAAACACCAACAACTTAAAAGACCTTAAACTTACAAAGTTGTGTCCCTTAGATGATATCGAAGCATACCTGACAACTTTTGAAAGGGTTGCCGCAGCCTGCCAGTGGCCAAAGCAGCAATGGGCAATCAGACTGGTAAAGCTGACGGGTAAAGCCTAACTTGCACACAGCAATATGGACACTGCACAGTCAGAAAACTATGACTTGGTGAAAAGAGAGGTCCTTGAAATATATGACATCTTGGGAGAGACCTACAGGCAGAGATTTCACTCTCTGAAGTACAACTCAGTCAATAATCCTCGAGAAACCTTCACCCGACTCAGAGAACTCCTTATGACATGGCTTCAACCAGAGGGTAAAACACTCCCATAGATCATCGAAACATTTGTAATGGAGCAATTCATTGACATCCTATTCTATACACAAGTAGGAAATTGCACAACAGAGAGAAAAGGTACTCCACCATTGAAAAGGAATAACTTCGGCAAAGTGGGCCATGGAGTCCCTTAAGTTTTACTTATTAGAAGCCGACTTTGTACTTGTAACAGATCACAGTCCTCTCTGTTGGCTTAACCAAATGAAAGATAAAAATTTTAGAATCACACGGTGGTACCTGGCACTACGGCCATTTGAATTTAAAGTGATGCAAAAATCTGGAAAAGAGAATGTCAATGCTGATTTTCTGTCAAGATATGGATCAGGAATTGAGAATTCCAAAGGTTGAAAAAAAAAGTGTAAGTCTAAATGTCACTGTTTGCTATACTGCATATGCACCAAATTGTAAAGGTTATAAGCTAATGTTAGATGGAAATTTAAAAGAAAGTTTTGGAAACCTGTTTTTGTAAAACAGTTTCCCTCCTAAAGAGGGGGGTATGTGACAGGGTTGAATAAGAACTGCCCCATTTGTTTTGCAGAAAGAGTTTAAATGCAAGGTTCTGCTCTATCCTCTCCTTTTCTGTCTCTTCTCTGTCTGGTTGCATGGCCCAGTTTTCTTGTGAGACCTGGGAACTGATCACTCCCGACGGTTTCGCAATTCTCCGCCTCTCGCTATCTCTCTGCCTTCACTTGCTATTTCTGTCTTTGCTTCACCCTTGCATATCTGTGGGTATAAAAACATATGTGAATCTTTATGTGGAAATGTCACTGATACCGGGATCCCTTTGTTTAAAACTGTGTATAGTTTTACTGTTGAAATGGTTACAAAAAGCTATTTGGAACTCAAGGGGTTAATCAGAGATGCAGTGTTAAGCCCTTTGCACAGTTGTCAACAAGAGGTCAGTTCTGGGACACCATGTACTGCTTTGCTGCACCTGCAAGGAACAAAACTGACAAGAACATTCTGTGAGAAGCAAGCTCTCTTAACGAGTTCCCAGACAAAGGCTTATAAAATGAGCATCAATGCTTTTGCTTGAGAGAAGGAAGGAGGAGAATGAGAGCCTGAAACTTGGACTTAAGAGATACCCTCAGAAGAAGGACTTAGTTTTCTCTGTTTGTACTGTCTTTGTAAATAGTTATACTGCATGCTTTTTATTTTGCTGTTTTTGAGAAAAATAAAATGCTATTTGCGAATTTTGAAACTGCTCCTTGTTTTCCTGTGCTTCCTGACCTATGCCTCAATGACATGCAACATATGGAAGGTAATAATCTCCTGAGGTGCTGTCTTTCTGATGAGACGTTAAATCGAGGGCCCATCTGCCTGTGCCCTGATAGTTGTTCAGGTGGACATAAAAGATCCCATGGCACTTCTCAAAAACAGTAGGGGAATTTTTATTTATTTATTTATTTAGCTTTTGTTGGCCGGGTAAGTGCACTAGACAAATTCTGCCTATTTTCAGGCACGACCCAGGGGAGGGGGATACAGATGAATGTCAACTGACTTTGAACCAGATTAAGTTGTTGGTGGTATTTTTTTTTAGTGAATGGGGGGAAATTTGGCCAGGACACCGGGGAAATTCCCCTGCTCATTTCGAGAAGTGCTATGGGATCTTTAACATCCACCTGAACTACCACCAGAACAGGCAGATGGGACCTCGGTTTAATTTTTATTGATATGAACAAAATATAAAAAGAATATAATAAGTACTCGAGATAAGCATCACCCAAAAGATATAGGAACAAAACCCAAAAGAAAAACTACAGAAAAACAACTAAAAACAAATCAAGTACAAAAAAAAAAAGAAATGGTCTAACACACTATAACACAGGGATCACAATTACCCAACAGAGATACAGGTTTGTTCAGTTCTTAATCTGAACCACGTTTCGCTATCTGTTTGTGAAAATCACTGAGGGAGTAAGCTTGAATTCAAAATAGTAAACCACCTTTAAAGAGCTCAGATTACGTATTCAATTTATGATGAAGGGAGAAATGGCATCTATTCAGTCACAGGTGCCATTTAAAGCAGGAAAACAACACATCTAATGAACTTGTATTCCATTTATGTCAGGGGGGGCCATAAGGATTGTACACCAGACTATCATAATTCATATTAGTAAACAAAGGTTCTAACTATGTCCTTGCCATTCATTTCCAGAAGTCTAAAATATATGTACAGTCAAAGAAAAGATGTTGCATAGCTTCCATTCGGTTTGAACAACCATAATCTCTCCTCTAATTTTTCCTGTTTTTGGTTCCCTTTTATGTTAGTTTATTATGGCAACACAGCCACACTATACCCCATATTTTGGAAGGGATCCTTCTATCTGTAAGTTGACTAAGTAAACTAGAACGTATACCCAGGACACATTGCTAAATACAGAGGGTACAGAAAAGGTAGTAGCAAGAACAGAGTTATAAATAATGGAGACATAAGTAACATCCCACTTTCGAAGTTCTGAAAAAGATTCCTTCACATAATGTGCACACACTACAGAGGATGGAATAAACCTTCAACTCCCCCTCCTTCCAAAGATGCAGCCATGTTACAACCCTTTGTGACACCCATGTTGCCCAAGGTTTCTCTGTAGATACTATAATGGGATGAATATTTTACTGAAAAAAAAAATTCCATAAAGAAAGACCACTTGGTGCAACATAGCTAAACCTCCTTGATTAACAGAATAATACATTATAGTGTATGGTGAGGGCTTGTTCAGGATGGAAATTCATCCTAACTGAAATGTTGTTGTACCACAGTTCAAAGGTCATGGAATGCGGTTATACCACACTGTAGTACAACAACATTTCAGTTCATTTTGAAAGGGTACAAGCTGCACTGTTCACTGGAACAGCTGCAGCAACAGAAACGGCAGGATCAACCAGATAGTTGGGGTGGCAACAACGTCGATGAGCACACAACTTCAGCAGTATTTACCAGATAACTATGAAAAACACAGAATCAATCATATATTTTTAGCTATAACTAAAACATACATCCACAGGATCAACCAGGTATTTAAAAAAAACTCACATGAAGGAAAGTGATACCCCCGACTCAGTCCTCTCGCTTGGTAAGAGATTCCACCTCCATGTTTTTTTTAAATCCCACCCACATTAAGCTTTCAACCAATAGTAGCCCACACTATATGTGTAGGGACATCTGGACCCCAGCAACCACACCACTAATCCCAGCAACCAACGTAGAAAACCATAATGAAACACAGCAGGAAAAATTACTTTTCTGTTCTGAGAAAAAACACATTATTTTTAGGGGCACCACACACTATAAACAATACTGGATGGGCAACTCTATGCAAAACCAGTGTGTTGTGTCACCTCGGGGTCATGATTCCACCGGACCTCGAGCTTATCTCGAGGTCACTGGGAATCAGAACCCCTCGGTGACACAACACACTGGTTGTGCACAGCTGTCCATCCACTATTCTCTATATATTCTTTTTAATAGGATTTATCTAACAGCCCCGGACAGCTTGAAAAAAAATACTTGAGAGGGCTGTTTCTTGTGCAGGAAGAGGAGGAAAAATCTGTCTGACACAAAGAGAAATAGGTACCATGAAGGTTTTAATCAAATAAATATTTTTTTTTATTACTCCACTGCTCCCACTTTGATACCTTCTGTCTGGTAATTCCCAGTTTATGGTCTGACTTAACTTTTGCCAGGTCCCCTGTGTCATAAACACACTTAGCGGGTCAGGCCCTCTGCTCCCACAGTGCCAACCTCCGAGCGCAGTAATGTGAACAGGTACCAGACAGGGTAATCCTCCTGTCTGCTTTTGGGTCTGAATCACCTTTAGTTTCAAGTTCTGGGGGGATTCAAACTCTAAGCCTTATGCTAGCATACCCAATGTATAGGCTCAGATACGTATCCTCTTCGGGGATTGCGGTACAATCTTTCGCCGTGGCACCAAGCCAGGCTTCCAAATTGAACCCTTAAAACTCTATAAAATACCTTAGGAATATTCTTACCTTTTCGCAGTTTAGTAACACTATCAAGCTTCTGAACAGTTTTTGTCAGTCTTAACCCTCTATACGTCACGTGCAAAAAGAACTGACAGACACCCCAGGCAGTCTTTTGAAAAAAAAAGATACTTTACTACAAGACGATAAAAATATGAAAAATGGAAACACAGAACAATATATCAAAGAGCATACAATCACTTAAAAGAACAAGGGTAAAGCACAAAACAAAAACTCCTATCACAATACATTTAGACTTTTTCTATCTAATGTATTACCTCTATAAGTGCCTTGAAAGTTAGAGAACTGTGTTTCTTAAGAGCCCAAAAAGAGATGACTAAACAGTTCAGACACAGTGTAGTTTAAACTATCTTTCCACACCTCTTCTGTGAGTCATCTTGCTCCTCCTTTTAGAATATAAAAAAAAATACAAACAGGATGTCCTATCAGGAGGTATGTTAAATAATGTCACATCAGAAGGAAAAGCACTTCCTAAATATGACTCCTAAATTAAACATTTTCTCTTTAATCTTGTGTGGTTTCCTGTTCCAAGGCAGATTCAAAGGGTTTTTATAATTTTTAGCACCATGGTTTCAGATTAATATATCCTGTAGCTTCTCTGAAACCTTGGGGGGGGAGCACCCATAAGCACAGGCTGTCTTATGTGAGACAATCACCTACTATGTTTTTATATTACAAATATGATACAACAACCATAAGCAGTGGGCCAAGCATTACAATCCTCCCCACCTAGACTGAATTTGGGGGCTCTATCCCCTGCAATGGATGAGCTTCCCAGGTCAGTTCACTCCTCATATAGACGCAACAAGCCATCTGTGTTCTGACTGGTCACTCCATCTTCAAAGTCTACCATTAGTTTTTCAAATTTGGGTCAGCCAAACCAGGGGGTTGTGGTCAGTTTGTACATCAAAATCCTGCCCATATAAGTATGGCTCTAACTTCTTTAGGGCCCACACTATAACAAGACACTGTCTTTCCACAGTAGCATAAGTCTGCTCCCTGGTAAGTAAATTTTTACTCAGGTACACTACAGGGTGATCTTTCCCTTGGTTGGATGTCTGACTCAGTACTGCCCCAATACCCATGTCTGAGACGTCAGTCTGGACTATAAAGGGTCTGCTATAGTCAGGACTTGTCAATACAGGAGCACTGCACAGTCCCTCCTTCAGTCTGGTAAAGGCTTTTTCATAGGCTGGTTCCCAGGTAATTTTTTTAGGCATCTTTTTCTTTACCAGGTCAGATGGGGAGCAGCCATGGCACTGTAATTGGTTACAAATTTCCTATAGTACCCTGCTGTCCCTAGAAAACTCCTGACCTGCTTCTGTGTTTCTGGTCTGGGCCATGCCTTGATCACCTCTATTTTTACTTGGTTAGAGCGGAGCTGTCCCTAGCCTACAACATTCCCAGGTATGCTACTCAGCCATGGCCACCTGACACTTCTCAGCTTTGACAGTGAGTCAGTCCCTCAGTATCCTGCCCAGCACTTCCCTAAGGTGGGACAGGTGTTCCTCCCAGCTGGCACTAAAGATGGCAATGTCATCCAGGTATGCCACAAAGGCATTTCAGCACCATGTAACACCTGGTTTAACAACCTTGAAAGCTGGCTGGGCGTTTTTCATTCCAAAAGGCATTATTTTAAATTCAAATAAGCCTATCGGAGTGATGAAGGCCGAACTCTCCCTAGCTCTGTCAGTTAACTCTACCTGCTAATACCCCTTTGTCAGGTCAATAGTCATAAGGTATGTCACCCCTCCCAACTTGTCCAGGAGTTCGTCCATCTGGGGCATCGAGTGGGCGTCTGACTTAGTGACTGCATTCAGTCCATGATAGTCCACACAGAAACGAGTACAGCCACTTGGCTTGGGCACAAGAACTACGGGTGAGGCCTAGGGACTGTGGGATCTCTGGATTACCCCTAAATCCAGTATTTCCTCCACCTCCCTCCTAATGTCCTTTTGGACAGTCTCTGACACCGATATGCTGTCCGCCCGTATAGGCGTTTGTGTCCCTATCTCTACATCACCCGTCGCTAAGGGATTGGTCAGGCTTGGCACTAAACAGTGGGGCAAAGTCTGCTAAAACCTCCCTTACTTCCTGGATCTTGTCCAGGGCCAGCTGGGGTGACAGTTTAACTGCCTCCACAGAGGACTCCCACTTGCTTTCTTCCAGCAAGTCCAGAAGGGGGTCCAATTTGTCTGTCCCCTCCCCAGGACTAGATACTGCAAACACCATGACAGCCCTATTAGCATATGACTTCATCATGTTGACACAGTACATTCTTTCTGTATGTCTTCTGTCAGGTAACTCTATGATATAGTTCATGTCATTTACCTTTCTGACTACTTTGTACGGTCCTGCTCACTCAGCCTACAGCTTGTCTTTCCCGACCAGAATAAGGACTGTGACTTCCTGACCCAGCATGTACGAGTGAGCTCTGGCTCTGCGGTCATACCACACTTTTTGTTTCTGTTGGGCAGTTGCCAGGTTGCTCTGGGCTGTCCTCATAAGCTCCTTCAGCCTTTCCCTAAACCTAAGGACGAAATCCACTATGGGAGTTCCCTGGGTGGTGTGCTTGCCTTCCCAGTCCTCCCAAATCAAGTCTAGGGGCCCACATACCTGGCATCCATATAAGAGTTCGAAGGGGGAAAATCCTGTTGACTCTTGGGTCACCTTCCTGTATGCAAACAACAGGTGGGGAAGGTATTTCTCCCAGTCCCTCCCATGCTGTTCAGCAAATGCTTGGAGCATTGACTTCAGGGTACTGTTAAATCTTTCCACAAGCCCATTGGCTTGCGGGTGATAAGGTGTCGTGCACCTCTGCACCACCCCACACATCTCCCACAAACATTTCATCAGGTTCAACATGAAGGAACCTCCTCAATCGGTGATAACCTCCTGCGGAAACACAACATGGGAGAAAATCCTAGAGGATCAGACAGTAGTCGGATATCACCAACTGTAGTAGACAGAGGTGTAATCACACCCAACCTTTGCTTACACATTTCCTCATGTTTAATGCACTACCTGAAAATAAGCCAAAAAGTTGAAACCATCATATGGGACAGGTTACTCGTTTCTCATCCTGAACCTAGAAGCACACATTGTCAGCATAAGAGATGGCCTTGCACCCTACCATGCCCTCAGAATTTTGTAGGGGTATTATTTCTGAGTCAAGTTCTAATTTCCTTAATAATGGATCTAAATAAAGGACATATAAAATGGGTCTCAAAGGGCACTGCTGTCTTATGCCTTTTGCAATGTTTCAATGGGTCCCCAGCCATCCATTAACAACAGCTGTAACAGTAGCCTCCTAATACAGTAACTGTATCCACTGAATAAAACTCAAAGGAAAACCATATTTATTAAGTGTAAACCATAAATAATCATGTGCAACTAGACTGAATGCTTTATTTTGATTCAAAGATACTAAATAGCCCTGCATTCTATTTGAATTATCTCTTTCACCCACTTCTTTTGAAAGAATAAGGTGATCCTGAATTGTCCTTAGACAAGTAATTAATTAACTAATTATAAAATTAGCTGTAGATCAGGTACCTTCTGCGGTATTAGTGTAGGTAGGGAGGAATGGGAAAACTGGATGGGCCAAGCGGTCCTTAACCACTGTCAAATTCTATTTCTATGTACCTATGTCCTTCCCATAACTGAACAAGTCTGTGGATGGCTTATCAGATGCCCAGCCACCTGAGATATCTGTGCAGTAGTGTTGCTTGGATAGTATTCTATCAATTAGGATACCACCAGATACCAGTCTTTTTGCTGGATAGTGGATCTGGTCAGATAGTAGTGCTATCCGACTGTCCCGGATCCAGGTCAGATCCCTGGATCTAGTGCTGGATCCAACTGTGTGGCACTGGATCCAACGTCGGACAGTGCGGGATCCAACCTCTGACTTGGTCGGATCCCAGGTCAGATCCCTGTTCAGATACTGCCACTATCCAACAGATCACAATCGGATCCACGAAGGCACTATCCAAACATCACTACCATGCAGCCAGTATTCTAGAAATAAACTTTAAATCTGTACTTAAAAAGAAAAAGGCCTCAAATTATTTAAATCACTCTTTGCTCCTATTTTGCATAAAACAACTAACAGGCATTCATTCACGCCTTTCCTCAAATTAGGATTCTGTAAAAGAAAATTGAAAACTTGAACTAATTCATCTACCAAAACTGGGACTACTAATTGGTAAAACTCACTCATCAATCAATCCTTTCCAGGTGCAATCTCATTCCACAAGGAACCAACTGCCGAGATACGTTTGGTTACAGAAACAGCTGCTGAAAAAAGGTGTACAAGGTCCCCGGTACTTGAGGTTGGAAGAGATCAGAAAAAAAGGAGCCCCTTCCAGTAACTGATGTAAATCCTGGACTAAATAACTTTGATTACATACTCAGACATGGCTCTACCATGCCGGTTCGACATTCTTTATGTGACCGGCATCACAGCGACAGGAATCATGTCAACCACAAGTTGCAGTCATCATGATTCCTTTAAGTCTCCCGGTCCATTTATTTTTAATTTTTTTAAATTGGGGGGCTTTGCCCCCCAAACCCTCCATGCAGGGGCCTCTGCCCCCCACCTCTTCATCTGAAGGAGTCCTAACTCCAGTCAGGGTTACTGTGGGGCAGGAGTGCAGAACCGGAAGACAGTGTGTCCCTGTCTTGGGCACACCAACACAGCGACCTGTCGGCAAAGTGTCAATTTTGCTGACAGGATTGTAGTTTGCTGTGTTGGTGTTGTCGTAAGGGGGGGCATACCATCAGACATGACCTTAAACATTTCTTTTAATTTAGTGTAAACCCTACCTTGCTCATCCATAACTGTTGTCAAGATTTTGTGCTCCACCAATATCTCCCTTGTGTACCATACCTCCGTTCTTTCTGTACTGTCCTAGACTTCATCAGATGAAAGTAGGCAATTTCCTTCTTTAAATTATTGATCTGATCATTATAATTAACCCATTTGAGTGGCAACAACTGAAGTTTCTGGAAGTGAGCTCTATGCGTCAGATACTTAAAAGATTCTGACCTACCTTGTCTCCCCATCTCTGAAAGAAAACTTAATTCTGACTTAGTGTCCTCCCACTACTATAAAGGGTTATTGTAGCAAATAAAAACAAACTTTCTTGTTGACAGAAATTCCCCTAATGCCTCCCTAATGTCTCCGTCTTCCAATAAGAAGAGAATCAATTTCCATACCCCAGGTTGATGAGAGGCCATAGGAACTGGAACCGCTGTAACTGTAACTAGTCTGTGGTCAGAACATTCTATAGACCAGCAGGAGTGAGGATGACAAGAACAAATAATCTATTCTCGTAGCCAAATTGCCCTTGAAATTTGTGGAGTCCCTTTTGTTGTTAAGTAAAAAAAAAGGCATCTAATAATCCGACTTTGACATCTCTTGCTGTGAGCTACTTTCTGATGATCAGAGCCAATGTCTGGCCATCTCAGACCTGGCCTCTTCATCTGCAATTATCACCAACAGGTATTGGTGTTTTTCCCTTAAGTTGTTTAGCCATTTTGTCTTCTGCGGATTGGACTGTAGACTTTGTAGAGGTCCCAAGCAAAAAATCCATGGTAACTGCATGTGAACTTGCTTGTGTGGTATCACCATCTGTAATTTCCATTTCTTTACCATCTCTAAGCACAACATATATATTAGGCTGTATAGGAGATTCCTCAATACACCAATTGGGGAGGGAAGCATTCTCCTCCACCTGGACACCATATCCACCTCCTCCACTCCAGGGTCCTCCATACTCTCCCAGGAAGTGCATAGCACCTTCTCAGGGAGAGTAGGTGAATTTCCCTGGTGTCCTAGATGAATTTCCCCCATTTTGATTTAATGTCAATTGGTTTCCATCTGTATCCTCCCTCCTTCCCCGGGACAAAGATGAAAATAGGCAGAACTGCGTAGTCCCCCATCCCAGTCAACAAAAACTAAATAAATAAGTAAAAGCCCCGAGATGCAAACACAACCAAGACTATTTTTAAGGATGTATGGTTTCTCTAATAACAGAAATAGAAACAGAATTAATCTGAAGAGTTTGACCAGATAACATGTAAAGTATGGACTGCCAATGACAACATGAATGAAGCAGCAATGTTCTTGATACCAATCATGCCCACATCTCTACAGACAGAGAGCTGCTCAGTACTCCACACCCTTCCCCACTCATAGACATAGCAGTGGGTATGGAGCACTAAACCAATCAACACAACTTTCTTTGGTGCTGAGGGCACCCGATCCTCACTGCAAACAATTTTGTCAACACTGCCGCGATCATCTCTGCAGACTGTGAGTTAAACTGAAAGCTGAGCATGTGTAGAGTTGGCATAAGGAATTTTTATGTCAGAAAGCTGTTGTACCATAGTAGTGATATCAGAGCTATGGTACAACATAAAGGATAATGGATGGGCATCAGTGAACAACAACGCTGTGTTCACTTCGAGAGGTTATGACAATCAGGTAAACCTCGAGAGCAAAGCTTAAGAGGTCTATGGTTGGCATTACAACCTCGAGAAGTGAACAAAGTGCTGTTGTTCACTGTTGCCTATACATTGTCTTTTATAGAGTATGGGCAACAGTAGAACAGAGCCGATTGCTTAAAAAAAAAAAAGCAACTTTGTTCTACTGATGGCTTTTTTTTTTTTTTTATGTACAGCGCTTGTTAAACTGAGGTAGCAAAAAGACTTGGGCACTCACTACCACACTGACTGCCGGCACTGTATTAAAAGTTAAATTATTTTATTGAAGAAAACTATAGGCATAGCAGCACCCACCTAATGCATTTCTGGTCAGTCCTGGACCCTTTCTCAAAGCCTTTGAGAATGGGTCCAGGAGGGACAAGAAACACGTTAGGATGGAAAAATACAAAACGAATACACATTTTCAGTGGCAGCTGTATATTTCTCAATATCTGAACTTCTGCCTATCTGTCTCTCACTCTCTCCCCTGTCCACCCGCCCGCTTGGCCACTAACTCACTTTTGACCTGCACCCCTTCACTCCCTCCCTTCCTGAAACCAGTACCTGTGTCACTTTAGCAACTAGCTTCTTTGTGGCTGCCCCTCGCATAATACATGAGAGGAAAAACATACATGTCACCCGGCTATATACAGAAAGCTCTCTTTCTTTGTGCAGAGAGCCCAACGACAATTCCAGCAGTCGCTACAGCATTCCCTGCCACTACACGCTGAATTGGTCTCTCTCCCACCCACCTGCCTGGCCACTCACTCGCTCACCGACTTTGGCCTGCACCCCTTCACTCCCTTCCTTCCTGAAACCAGTACCTGGTTTGACAGGGTTGAATAAGGCCGTGCCTCATTTGTTATGCAGAAAGAGTTTAAATGCAAGGGTCTATTGTAGCCTTTCCTTTTCTGTCTCTTCTCTGTCTGGTTGTGCAGCCAAATTTTCTTGTGAGACCTAGTAACTGACCACGCCGACAGTTTTGCAAGTCTTTATTTATGTATGTAGCCCTACAGGGGGACCTGGAGGCTCTGGAAAGGTGGTCTAGAAAGTGGAAGCTGAGGTTCAATGCAGGGAAATGCAAGGTACTATACATGGGAGCCAGAAACCTGGGCCAAGTGTATGCCCTTGGGGGGGATGCTACAAGTCTCGATGGCAGAGAGGGACCTGGGGGTGATGGTGGATGTCAAGATGAACAACTCGGAGACTTGTAGGAGGGCAGCGGCAAAGGCCAACAGGATGCTTGGATGCATTGCTAGTGGGCTCACCTCCAGAAGGAGGGAAGTGATACTCCCACTGTATAACTGCTTGGTGAGGCCGCACCTCGAGTACTGCATGCAGTTTTGGAGGCCACATTTAAAGAGGGACATTGAACTCCTGAAGAGGGTCCAGGAGAGGGCAACTGAAATGATTTGGGGTTTTGGGGATAGGACCTATGGGGAGAGGCTTGACGAGCCAAATATGTACACATTGGAAGACAGAAGGGACCGGGGGGACATGATAGAGGTCTTCAGGTACAAGAAGGGATAAATAGGGGAGGAGCAGTCAGGGTGCTCGAAGGAAGAAGGGGCACCTAGAGGGCATGGGTGGAAGCTGGGGGGATTCAGGGAGAAAGCAGGAGGTGCTACTTCACTGAGAGGGTGGTGGAGCCATGGAATGTGCTACCCAGGGGGCTGGTGGAGGCAGAAATTGTGGAGGGGTTCAAGAGAGTGTAGGACAGTTACTGGGGAAGGGTTCTGGAAGCAAAAACCAGTGCAGCGAGAATATCCAGGACTGGGAAGGGAGAAGCCAGAGAGGGAGAGGGGGGAACCAAGGTCAGCTCCCAGGGTGGGGGCTGACCAAACGAGCAGCCACGAAAGACCGTTAGGCCTATTCTGCCAGCATTTTAGTATGTATGTACGTATGTCTTTGGTAACTGGGTAGGTGAGCTGATCCAAAGGACCATTTTCAGTCATGACCCGGGCCACAAAGTGGCAGTCAACAATCAACAACAGTGATACAATACATTGGTGATAGTCACAGCAGAAATACAATACATGGTAAGAGGACAATGCACACCTCAAACACAAGGCCAAACATTTTAAGTCGCACAGTACATTAGGCAGCAGTGACTGTACAGAGAGGTAACAAAGGTGAAACAACTATGCAAAAGGATACCCTGATAATACATGGGCAGATGGTACAGTCATCAGCAGCTGCATGTTATGGCATGCTGATCTAGTCTAACAGAGGATAGCTAACAGAAGAGTGAAATACTAAGACATACTAATCACCAAGCATCATTGGGTATTCGGAGATTGAAAAATGGGAGTAATAGAAATGGTGCACAGAGGCACTAAAGGGAGCAGTAGATGGGAAAGTAAGAGGAGAAGGGCAGGCAGCACAGGGGCTAATGAAAGGGTGGAGGAGAGTTAGGTTGAGAGTAACCTAGGAGGGAGGATCTGAAAATATGGCTCATTTGGAAAAGCCGGAAACAACACAAAATTGCCAGGGCACTAGGAGCTAAGTACTAGGGTGGTTTATGGATCCTAGTGTTGTCTAGGGTGCAGTCACACACAGACTCTGACAGAAGCCAGGCTCTCAGGTTTGACTTAAAAGACAGGTGGGAGGGGGATAGGCAGATGGACGATGGGAGACGGTTCCAAAGGGAGGGAGTAGAGACAGAGAAAGCTCTACTGCCCATAGCCATGGTGATGCTGATGCAAGGGACTTCTGGGAAGTGGTGGTGGAGAACCTGAAGCTCCTAGATACCACCCTATCAGTAAGAAGAGTAGCATGGGGGAGAGCTGTCGAGTTCTGAAAGAGTTGTCGACCAAACATCCCATGGCAAAGTCAAAATGCCCCTGTAGAGGGAGCCACCCTAGGGATTGATATAGTGTACAGTGGTGGGTATTGTAGGGCGCATGAAGAACAAAGCGACAGATGGAGTTATATGTAGTGCTAAGGTGAGAGCGAAGCATGGCAGACATAGAAGAGTAGACAGGTAAGCAGTAGTCCAGCAGGTGCAGTAGGTTACCTTGCGCAACCGCTAGGCGAGCCTCAAGGGGAAAGGCATTGCATAAGGCGGTAGGCAGCACCAAGCTTTGGGTGAATTCTCCTCATGGTAAGATGAATATGTTCATTAAAAGTAAGGGAGGGATCAAGAGTCACACCTGGGTATTTAAAGTAGGGTACGTTTTCAAGGGGGGAGGGGCCAGCAGGTGTGAGTACGCAGAGGGAGGAGTTTAATTTGGCAGCCCAGGCAAGAAAAGACTTTGAGCCAAAGAGCATGGTTTTGGTCTTTTTTTCATTTACTAGGAGTTTGTTGGAGAGAAACCAGTTATACAGTATGCTGCACCATAATTGTGAGAAAGGGTGTAGGAGATGGATTCCAGGGATTTTTCACTTTGGTAGAGGACCAAGTCGTCTGCATAAAGGAGAGCCTTGTAATTCAAGCTGTCAGCTGGGAGGGCATTAATAAAAAGGGAAAAAAGTAAAGGGCGAAGAATTGAGCCTTGAGGAACTCCAGTGCATATGGGTAGGGCAGCAGAGGATTCTTTCCCAACAAGCACAGACTGAGATCTATTGGACAGATAGCTTTGGAACAACACCACAGCATTGGTGGAGCAGCCAAATCGCTGTTGCGTGGAGTGGAGGAGGCGATGGTCCACAAGATCAAAAGCCTTCAATAAGTCCACAAAAACCACACCTGTGGTCTTACCCTTATCTATATTCCTAAGGACATGATCCAAAAAAAGGGCCAGAGGAGGTGCTATGGTGCTTGTGGAAGCCATGCTGAAAAGGATACAAGAAGTTGTATTTTACAATATGTTCAGATAGCTGGTAATGCATGATTTTTTTCCAGTAATTTAATTAAGTGTGGGAGAAGGGAGATAGGTTGGTAGTTCTCAGGGGCAAGGGGGTCACCAGTTTTAAAGATGGGTACCACACGTGCGTGTTACCAGGAGTCCGGCACTGTGGAGGATGATAGCGCAAGACTGAATAAGTAGGTAAGGGAGTTGACAATAGCTGGGGAGATGAGCTTTAAAAAATCGGGGTAAAGTCCATCGCTGCCAGGGCTTCCTCTAGAAGGTAGTATTTTCAGGAGTTTGATGGTTACAATCCTACCAATGGCTCTAAAATAGAATGGTGGAGGAAGGGCATCATTTGTAGGGGACGGGAAATGGGCTACATCTTTCTTCTGGCCTGAGGGGGGTTGGATGGGCGTTTACTAAGAGATGGGGTTAGATCGGTAAACACTGAGTTAAAAGTGTCAGCAACTTTTGCAGGGTCATGGATGGTGTTCAGGGGGGATATGAGTTGGGTGATTTCTTTATTATACTTGGGATTTAGGAGGGATCCGATAGTGGCCCAGAAACTGTGGGGGTTGCCAAGGGTGTATTTTTGTTGGTCGAGGAGATATCTACGCTTGAGTGCCTTCGCAGCCTGTTTGCATGAATTACGGAGTTGTCTATATGCGTTCCATAGTAGGGGCAAGGGGGATGCCTTGTAGGCTCTCTAGTTGCGGTCTCTATCCATAATCTGTGCTGACAGCCCCTTGGATAACCAATGGGTGCAACCCCCTCTTACCTTTCTAGTAGTGAGGAGGAAATGTTTGGCCTGTAGTTTCAGAAGTTCGTTAGTAAGGAAGGACACATCAATAGTGATGTTATTAAGTACGTACAGGGGGGACCAGTTTAAGTTCTCAGCATCCCGTAAAACAGACTCGTGTTACTGGCTATTAAATTTCCTGAAGGACAGAAGCTTGGGGGGGGACAACAAATTTTGGTTGACAGGGTAATGTATGTTGGGGTATGGTCACTAATTTAGTCCGACTTTGTGCCAGCTGGAGGACTAAGTCAGTCCAATTTGTTGCAATCCAGTCGAGGATAGAGTGGCTTAATGAGCGGGGATTGTACCTGGTAGGGGAGGAGATAACCTGTTTCAGATTAAGGGACTTAAGTAAAGTCACAAAGTCAGAGTTAGGAGTAACTTCCCAGTTGAGGTTAAGGTCCCCAAGTAAGATGGTGTCTCTCAATGGTGATAGGCTAGCAAGTTCATCTAGGAAACTGGATAGGCCCTGTGTGCCTCCAGACAGGGGTTGTAACAGCAGCCTAGGTAAAGTATTTTTGCTGTGCCCAGGGTCAGCTCAGTGAGAATCCACTCACTCAAGGAGGTGGGGATTGAGCAGCCAATGGCAGCGGCACAGATATGGTCCTGCACATACAGTGCAATGCCCCCAACCCTCTTTCTACCTGGTCTGTCCAGGTAAAGAAGAGAGCAACCTGGAAGTTTGTACGAGGCATTAGTGTGGTAAGACTTTAGCCAGGTCTCGGAGAGACCTAGTACATGAGGCTTAAACAAGGTAATCTAAGCCTCAAGCTCAGGGAACTTTGCTGGGAGGCTGCAGACATTCAGGTGTGCAACTCTGAGGCCAGCTTGTCTTGTCCAGGTAACACTGGTGTGGTTGATATTTGTGTTAATAGGGCCAGGGTTGCTTTCCACATCACCAGCAAGTACAGCGAGGAGAAGGAGTGGGATGAAAGGGCAGATGGAATGAGAACAACATGGTGGCTGGATGGTGAGTGAGTGGACAAAAAATCCCAGCAAGCGACATTCAAGATTTGATAGAAGGGCCAAGGCAGTGGAGCTAAAAAGGATGTTCACATAACTGGCCTTGATGGGTGAGAAGCCAGGTGTAGTACACGTAGAAGTAAATGAGAGTCTCCACCTCTCACGATCGCTCTGCCTTTCCTTGCCATTTCTGTCTTTTCTTCCCCCTTGCGCATCTGCAGGTATAAAAATATGTGAATCTTTATGTGGAAATGTCATTGATACTGGGATCCCTTTGTTTAAAACAGCATATACTGTAGTTATACTATTGAAATGATTGCAAAACCTGGAATGCAAGGGGTTAACCTGAGATGCCGGTTTGAAAAATATTTCCAGAGCTGTCAACAAGAGGTCAGTTCTGGGTCACCATGTTCTTTTTGCTGCACCTGCTGAAACTGACAAGAACACTGTGTGAGAAGCAGAATGTTCTCTTAACAAGCTCCCTGCAAAGACTTGTTATAACAATGTTTTATATATATATATGGACAAGGAAATGATAGAAAGCATCCTTGGGATGGCAGAGAAAGGGAAGATATTGTTGGTGGGGTACCTGAATATGTCAGATGTTAAGTGGAGCACCTTTGCTGCAGCCACATCCAAGAGCAGGGCCATTCTCGATGCCCTACAAGGGGCATGCCTCAGACAACTAGCTTTGGAACCCACTTGGGAAGGAGCAATCTTAGACCTGGTACTCTCAAATGGGGACGGAGAGAGGATCTCCGATCTTGAAGTGGGTAGCCATATGGGAACAAGTGACCACCAAACAGTGTGGTTCACGATAAACTTAGCTGTAGAGTCAAGCCATACAAAAGTGAAAGTACTGGACTTCAGAGGGCTGATTTTGTCAAAATGGGAGAGTGCCTCATAAAAGCACTAGCAAACAGTCAAGAAGGTGGGGTGGAGCAACAATGGGGAAACATCAAAACCACCATCACAGAGGCAACAAGCCTATGTGTAAAAGCAAATAAACAAATCAAGGCAAGAAAGAAAAAACACTATGGTTCTCAAAAGAAGTGGCGGGAGGCAAGAGAAAAAGACAGCATTCAGGAAATATAAGGAAATGCAGAAGGAGCAGGACAGAGAACTTTACCAGTTAAAGCAGAAGGAAGTGGGGAAAGCAGTCAGAACAGCAAAGGCCAAACCGAGGAAAAGATAGCCAACTCAGTTAAGAACGGTGATAAAACCTTTTATAGGTACATTAAGGAGCAAAAAAAGACTAAGGCAGGGATACTGAGGCTGAATAAAGAGGAAGGTGGTTGGCCAGGGAGCAACAGTGAAAAAGCAGGGATACTGAACGAATACTTCTGCTCAGTATTCACAATGGAAAAGTACGGAGAGATACCTAATGCAGTCAACAGAAGCACTCTGGATAGAAGGGTTGACATTAGCCCTGTCACAGAAGAAAGGGTTCTGAAAGAACTCTTAAAACTGAAGGTGGATAAAGCAATGGGGCCTGATGGGATTCACTCCAGAATTCTAAAACAACTAAGGGAAGAACCAGTAACACCACTGATTACCCTTTTTAATAAATCATGGGAGGATGGTGCGGTACCTGAGGACTGGAGGAGGGTGGATGTGATTCCCCTTCACAAAAGTGGGGAGCAAGGTACATCAGCATGGAGAGACACTGACCGCATTGCTAAAATTGTTCACAAAGCAGGAGAAAACATTGATGTCCTAGTACACATAGGGACTAATGATCTCGCCAGCCGGTCAGTTGTGGAGACCAAGGAACACCTAACCAGGCTGGGTGGCAAACTATCATCTATTTCGTCCGGCATCTCCTTCTCTGAGATCCTGCCAGTCTGGGAGAGGGGAGCAGATGGACGGAAGGTCAGAGAAGAGGAGATAGGGAAGCTAAACATGTGGCTCAAGGGCTGGTGCCAGGAAAAAGGACACAATTTGTAGGAACTTGCAACAGTTCTGGGAGCGAAAGTTCTTTAAATTTGATGGACTGCATCTGACTAAGGAGAGTCAGTGCATTGGGGCAGAAGTTTGGCGTCTTTGCAGAATATTTAAACTAGCAAATGGGAGAGGGTGCAGCACCCCATCGTCGAATGGGAGAACACCTCCCCAGCAATCATGGTCAAACAAGGGATTCAGCATGTTTGCAGTTCGTTTGCATCACCAGGTAAGAAAAAGGTTAGTCTCCCCACTACAGCACTGGGGTAATGCCAAACCTCACCCAACAACTAACACACCAAAATCTGCCAATGGAAAATCATGTACACAAATGCTCACAGCCTAGGAAATAAGATCCCAGACCTGCAGGCAATAATGTCAGAGGCTAAACTGGACATAGTAGCAATTAGTGAGGCGTGGTTTACCAGTAACCACACTTGGGAGACTTCAGTACCTGGCTATGTATTGTTCAGAAGACAACGAGTTGCAAAAGGGGAGGAGTGGCCCTGTATGTCAATGAAAATATCAAAGCTACGAAATTCAGAATACACAAGGACCCAGAAGAACTGTGGGTCACCCTGGAAACAGGAAATGGGACAGCCATAAGAACTGGGGTTGTCTACAGGCCCCAGACCAGGGGAGGACATAGACACATTACTGTTAGAAGATATACAAAACATGACAGCTAAAGAGGAGGTTCTGATAATGGGAGACTTCAACATGCCGGATACAGATTGGTCAATACCAGCAGGAACATCTGCCAGAACTAGACACATAGTGGATTCCCTGTAGGAGGAGGGCCTCAAACAATTGGTACAGCAACCCACAAGAGACAGGGCTATCCTAGATCTAGTACTGACTAACAAGGAAGGGATCACAGATCTCCAGGTAGAAGGTCACCTGGGGCCAGTGACCATCATGGTATGGTTCAATTTGGCTACTACATCTAAATCATCCCATTCCAAGGCAAAAATATGGGACTTCAGAGGAGCTGACTTTGATAAGATGGCCAACAGAGTTAAGCTAGCCCTGGCAAAAGAAACACAGATGAGGAGTACAGGAAAGTGGGCAAGCATTAAGGATGCAATACTTGAAGCAACATCCCATTGTGTTAGACAGAAAAGGAAGTGCAAAAGAAGGAAACCACTTTGGTTCTCAAATACAGTAGCAGAAAAGGTCAGAGCCAAAAGGCTGGCCTTCCAGGAAATATAAGGGAACACAGTGAGATGAAGATAGGAGGCATACCAAACTGCCCTAAGGGAAGCAGGAGGCAGTAAGGCAGGCAAGTCCCAAACTGAGGAAACACTAGCACGAACAGTAAAGAAGGTGACAAGACTTTCTATAGATACATTAGTGAAAGGAGAAAGTCCAGAGGGGTATTGCTAAGATTAATGGAGAAAAGGGAGCATGTGAGGAGGAGGACCCTGTAAAGGCATCTATCCTAAATGAGATACTTTGCTCAGTATTTACTGAAGAGAAGGTAGGGCAGGGCCCACAGCTCAACATCATGGACACAGGGGAGGGAGGTGAGACTACTCCTTCACAAAGAATGGGTCCTACAACAGCTTGCTAAGCTCAGGGTGGATAAGGCAATGGGACCAGTGGCATACATCCCAGGGTACTAGGAGCTAAAGGTGGAACTAGCAGAGCCATTAGCAGAACTGTTTAGTGAGTCTCTGAGCACAGGAGAGGTCCCAGAAGACTGGAGAAGGGCTCATGTGATCCCACTGCACAAGAGTGGTAGCAGGGAGGAGGCGGGAAACTACAGACCAGTCAGTCTTACCTCAGTAGTGGGCAAGATTATGGAGGCACTCCTTAAGGAAAGGATAGTGCAACACCTGGAATCCATAAGGGCACAGGATCCAAGACAGCATGGGTTTACAACAGGAAGGTCCTGTCAAACTAATCTGATAGATTTCTTTGACTGGGTAACCAGAGTGGTGGACCAAGGGGGAGCAGTTGATGTCACCTACCTTGACTTCAGCAAAGCTTTTAACACTGTTCCACATAGAAGATTGATAAATAAGCTGGGTAGCTCGGGGTGGGTCAGAAGTTGGTCAAGTGGGTGGCAAACTGGTTGACGGGCAGAAAACAGAGAGTGGTGGTAAATGGTATACAGTCAGAAGAGATGCAAGTCACAAGTGGGGTACCTCAGGGATCAGTTCTGGGGCCAGTCCTCTTCAACATCTTCATTAGTGACCCTGCAGATGGACTAGAGGGTAAGGCTTGTCTGTTTGCAGATGACACCAAGATCTGCAACAGAGTAGATGATCCAGATGGGGTGGGCAGAATGAGAAGAGATCTGGATAAACTGACAAAATGGTCAGAAGAGTGGCAACTGGTTTAATGCAAAGAAGTGTAAAATCATGCACATAGGGAAGAGAAACCCTGAAGCCACCTATAGGCTGGAGGGAGTTGCTAGCAGTCACAAAGGAAGAAAGAGACTTGGGTATCATCATCACTGATGACCTGAAATCATCAAGCAGACCTCTAAAGCAGTAGGTAAGGGCTAGGGGTGTTAGGGTGTGATAGTAGGGGTATCACAAGTCGTAAGAGGAGGTAATAATCCCTCTTTACAAGACACTGGTTAGGCCCCATCTGGAGTACTGCATGCAGTATTGGAGGCCACACCTACAAGGACATTAACCAAATTGAGGCAGTCCAGAGAAGAACCAAAATGGTGCAGGGACTGCATCAGAAGACATATGAGGACAGATTAACAGGCTCAATATGTATACCCTTGAGCAAAGGAGGGAGAGAGGTGATATGATCGAGGCATTCAAGCACCTTAAGGGCATTAACAAGGTGAAAGAGTCTACATGTTAAAATATAAGAAAAATAGCAGGACAAGAGGACACAGCATGAGATTAGAGGGGGCCAATTAAGGAGATGGAGGAAATTCTTTTCACAGAAAGGGTGGTGGATGCATGGAATGGCTTACCACAAGAAGTGGTGGCTATGAATACAGTGCAGGGCTTTAAACAGACATGGGATAGGCATAAGGGAGCAATACAAATGACTATGAATAGATAGGCCACTGACAGAGCAAAGGTCGACGGCACATTTATAAGGTAGAAAAACAAATGGGCAGACTGGATGGGCCCTGCGGTCCTTATCTGCCGTCAACTTCTATGTTTCTATGTTTCAAGACAGAGGCAGAAAACTACAGACCTGTCAGTTTGACCTCAGTGGTAGAGAAAATGATGGAATCACTTCTGAAGGAAAGAATTGTTGAGTATCTAGAGGCCAGAGGGGCACAGGACCCAAGGTAGCATGGATTCACAGCAGGAAGATTATGTCAGACAAATCTAACTAATTTCTTTGATTGGGTGACCAAAGTAGTAGACCAGGGAGGGGCTGTGGACATGGCCTACCTAGACTTTAGCAAGGCATTTGACACAGTCCTACACAAAAAAATTAATAAATAAATCAGTCAGATTGGGAGTGGGTCCCAGGGTGGTAGCCTGGATAAAACACTGGCTGGACAACAGGACAAAATGAGTAATAGTAAATGGAGTCCACCGTGAAGAAAGGAGGGTTACTAGTGGGGTACCCCAGGGTTCAGTACTGGGGCCAGTCCCTTTTAATGTCTTTATAAGTGACATTGCAGAGGGACTGGAAGGGAAAGTATGTCTCTTTGCAGATGACACAAAGATCTGCAACAGGGTTGATATGCAAGGTGGGGTGGAAAGGATGAAAAGGGACTTGGCAAGGTTGGAGGAATGGTCAAATGTATGGCAGCTTAGATTCAACACAAAGTAGTGCAAAGTAATGCACCTGGGAAACAAAAACTCAGGGGAAGAGTACACAATGGGGGTGAGATGCTGACAACAACAAAATGGAAAGGACCTGGTGGTAGTCATATCAGATGACCTAAAGGTGGGCCAGCAATGTCAGAAGGCAGTAAGGAGGGCTGGGGGATCCTGGGATGCATGAGGAGAGTATCACCAGTAGAAAACAGGAAGTTGTTGACCCTCTGTACAGACAGTTGGTAAACCACATCTGGAGTACTGTGTACAGTTCTGGAGATCCCATCTCCGAAAAGTCATAGACAGGGTGGAGGCTGTCCAGAGGAGGCAACCAAAATGGTGCAGGATCTGCACCAGAAGACATATGAAGAAAGACTAAAGGAGCTTCAGATGTATAGCCTCAAGGAAAGGAGGGAGAGGGGGGACATTATTGAAACTTTCAAATACCTCAAGGGAATCAACAAAGTCCAAGAGGGTAGCATCTTTCAGAAAAATAGATGTGCAGGAACAAGGGGGCGCAATTTGAAGATAGTGGGGGGACGGGTCAGAGGTAATGTGAGGAAGTACTTCTTCAGAGAGGATTGTAGATGCATGGAATGGCCTTCCTGAGGAGGTCGTAGAGTCAAAAATAGTGGGGGAATTCAAGAATGCATGGGACAGAGATAAGGCAATTCTAGTAGGGGGTAGGAGGAAGTAGGCTGTGGGTTAACTAGGATCTGCAGCTTATCCATTAGGTAGGGAAATGGGCAGACTAGGTGGGCCAAGCGGTCCTTATCTGCCAGCAAATTCTATGTTTCTATAAAAAGAGCTGCAATGTTTTGCAACAGGGAGAGACAGAGACTGAGAGACTGAGACTGGAAATTGAGGACAAAAACTCAGAAGAAGGACTCTGCTTTCTAAGTTTGTACTGCCATTATAAATAGTTATACTGAACAATTTTTATTTTTTATTTTGCTGTTAATAATAAAACACTTTTTGCAAATTTTGAAACTGCTCCTGGTTTTCCTGTGCTTCCTCACCTTGTGCCTTGATGACACCTTGAACCTGGGACCTGGCTCCAAGTCACTTTTTCATGGCTGCTACTCGCGTAATACATGAGAGGAAAAACACAAGTACTGTCCAGCTATGTAAAGATCTGTTTGATGCTGAGAGCCAAAAGTAATTCCTGCAGCTGTTATAGCACTTCCTGCCACCACACACTAAATTCCTCTGTCACAGCTCAAACAAAAATCTGGCCCACTAATGGAAAAGAAAAGACCAAATGGAATAAAACTATTGTAATTTAATTCTTGTATGACAGCAATGGGGGTATGCATGCAGAATTACAATACTCGGCTGAGGGCTCACCAAAAACTATAGCTACGGAGGCCACAATAGGACAACTGCTCTAAGACAAAACAAAAAAATTCAGGCGTAGGAATTATTTTATGCAAATATGTTTTAAAGACTTTATTTTGTTAATATTTTAGCCAATTAATTTTATTGCTTACAAGTATATAAAATATAGAGTTCCATGTTATAAGCACAATAAGACACTTCAGGGATGTGCATTGGACAGTTTGAACTTATGGCCAGAGACTGAAGGCACTTGGTTTGCAGCCTTATGCCTCCTACACCCCTTACCATGCATTAGAACTGTCTAATGCACACCCCATCATGTCTTCTTGCTTACCTATTTTGTGTCTGCACTGTTTAAACATTTGAGCTTCTAGCAGAGTCAACTAGAGACAAGAAATGGAGAGTGCTGCGTAAGGCAATATACCAATGAACCTGGGCAAGGAAACCTTGCACACACAATGACTACAGCAGATATAGTATATCTAGCAGATATAGCAGAAAGAGTAGGGGAATTTTTTATTGAAATCTGAACAAAATCATAACAACGTATATGCAAATCAATATTACATCATACATAACCATAAAAGGAAAGAAACAAAAAACATAAATAAGTATTCATCTATACAATGACCCTGAACATAAGAGAAATAGTATAACCCACCCCTTCCCCTTCCCACTATAAGAGTAGGGGAATCAAAACAACATATATATATATATATATATATATATAAGACAGTATTCCATCATACAAATCATACAAAAGAAAGATACAAAAATAGAAGTATTAATTCATACAATTACCCTAAAACATAAAAAGAAATTATGACTCACCCCTCCCCCTCCCCACTATAAGAGTTGGGGATTTTTTTATTAAACACAAAACAAAATCATAACAAAATATATAGAACTCATCAACACAATACACCAGTCCACAAAAAAAGAATAATACAAAGCATAAGTAGTATTAGTTCATACTATTATACAACATATATATCAATCAATATTTTTCCCCAAAAAAATTCTTACAACATCAATCAAACCTTTAACACGATGTAAAAAAGCTTTAAATAAACTCAAATTGATTCCAAAATGCAGACCAAATCTGTAAATCATATTTCTTATATTCTTTTTGTTTTAAGGAACTAAATTCCGACTATAAAATATGAAATAAATCTAATTCAGAGATTAATTGCTGATGTAAAGCTAGACAACATCTGCATATCCAAATCCAGTATAACAAATGTACATGAATTAAACGAAAAGTACTCAAAGCCCTCTGTTCCATTTTTTTTTGGTGGAATTTCATAATACAAAATATCAGATTCTGGAGGAAAGTCCATCTTATGTTTCCATCTATGTTTTAAAATTTCCCAAATTCTTACCACATAAGCGCATTGAAAATATAAATGATCCATTGTTTTTATTTTCATAATGCATTCTATCCTCTGACAATATATTTCCTGTATCATCTTATGTTTTTGATTCCCTTTTACATTAATTCTATTATGAATGCCCAACCATACAGTATCCCACATGTGAATCGGAATACTACTATCCATAATGTATTCCAATATACACATCTGATTTGCCTTTGTAAAAGCCGAAAATGGGTATTCGATAAAATATGTATTCAGGATATGTTTGTAAAAATTCTTACGTGCCATAGATTGGACTTGTATATAACCAATATTCCACAATTTGATTTTATCGACCCCCCCCCATCTTTTAGCTAATCTTGGGCTTCGCCTATTTTTATGTAAGAAAACATTTCCCTTCCATTCATGGAGTTTACCCACTAGGGTTAATTGGCCCCAAATCCCCCAAAATGGTTCAACGTGACCTAATAAAGGAATAAAATTGGAGTATGAGAAAACTGAAAAAAAAAAACAAGATTGGGTTTAACATATTAACCCCTCCTTCCTGTAACCCTAGATATAATACATTTCTTTTAATTGGGTTCAACCTACTCCCCCAAAATAACTAAAAAATAAGCCTAATAATGGAACTTCCAACTTCTTAGGTAATGGAAAAATAACACTTATATACAAAAAAAGGGGACCCAAAAAGGGTTTTATGTTATACACCCTTTTTTTCTTCGACACTTTCCATTTGTTCCAAGCTGCAACTTTTATTTTCCCTTTATTTAATGCCTTATCCCAATTATAATATGCCATATCATCTCCACCTAAATATAACCCTAATACACAACAGGGTTCCATAGCTATCGGGTACCCTCCCACCCACACTTGAGAGTGTGGGTATCCTGCTATTCTCATTACTTTTGTTTTATTTAAGTTGAGTCGAGCTCCTGAGATTCTGCCAACTGAGTGTATCACCTCACACGCAATCAAGAGAGAGGATTCATCTTTCAAAATTAAGCATAAATTGTCAGCGTATGCTATAGCTTTATACTGATGTTCACTGTAACCTGAAATAGCATAAATTCTTGGGACTTTTTGCAATATCCTTAATAGGGGATCTAAAGTGAAAACATACAGACTCAGACTCAGGGGACACCCTTGTCAAACTCCTTTCAAAATTTTATGTCTATCCCCCCCCCAACCAGTTTCATATGGAATTACATGTGCTAAAACATAACACAAACGAATCCATTGGATAAAATCATTTGGAATACCATGTGCACTTAAAGCTAACCACAAAAAGGAAAGTGAAACTTCATGAAATGCTTTGGCATGGTCCAAGCTAATCAAATAACCATTTTGATCCCTTCCCAATATGGCATTATTTGTGGGTTCCATAAGTTCACGTAACAAAAAAAGAGCATCTGAAATGTGTCTTCCTGGGACCCCACAAAATTGTCGAGGGCTAATTAAATCATTCATGACTTGTAATAATCTATTATTTAATAATTTAGAAAAAAATCTTAAAGTCAGTATTTAATAAAGTAAGTGGTCTCCAATTCTCAATTACTTCCCTGTCCCCATTTTTATATAAAAAAATAATTAAACCTTCATAAAATTAGGTAGGTAAACCATAATCTAATAGAAAAAAAATTATAAAGTTGCACCAATTCTACATGCATTAAATTCCACAAGACCCCATACAATTCATTCAATAACCCATCCGAACCCGAGGAAACTCCTTTATGGAGAGAACGAATAACTATCTCAATTTCTGTCAATGTAAAAGGACACACAAGAAACGCCATCTGTTTGGGTGTTAACTGGGGAAGATCTGCAGCCTGCGGCAACTGTAATGCTTCCCGTGAATCCTCTACAGGATGACTAAAAGTAGTCTGAACATATGTATCCAAAATCTCCATTATACCATCATTCCCTCTCTGAATAATTCCTGTATCTGAAGTTAAACCAGAAAAAATGCATTTTTTATCCTACAATGGTTTGCAAAAAAAAAAAACCGTTTACCTGCTCAGCTCTCCCTTGAGTTTCAAATTGCTGCTTCTTTTGTAAGGAACAAAATCTATTATATTGCATATCTCCCATCTCTTGCTTAACAGCCCCTATTTCAGTGGTAAGATCAATTATTTCATCTATGTGACGAGTTAACAGTATTCCTAAATAATTCTGGAGCTGATTATATTTCTCCATTTTAGTAACTGCTTTCCTTTTCCCTATCTGAGAAAAAAAAAACAATTAAACATATCTTAAAATCTTCCCACCAAAGGCTTATATTTTCATAGAGGAACAATGTAGATAATTTATCTTGTATTACTATTTTTAGTTCAGTTATAATATCTTCTTCTTCTAACAAAGAACTATTCATCCGCCAATATCCCTGTCCTGTCTTCCTGGCTGGAAAGGATGTAATAGAAAAACCAAGTAATAAATGATCCGAAGATTCATTCAATAGGTATAACTTTAACTGTTTCAATCTGTAATGACTTTTTAATAAATATAAAATCTTTCCGTGAAAAAAGCACACCTTTAAAAAAGGTGGGTTTAGGAGTTTGTTTAATACTGTCTTGTACATCTACCAATCCTGCAAAAGATAATACCTGTTTTAAAAAGGTTTTATTGCAATACTGTTTCCCTTTATCTGATTTGCTTAGGAAATTTATATTGAAATCCCCCCCTACAAATATCTGTCTTCCCGTATGTAAAAAAGGACTATATCTTTTTCATCAATTCTATTCTAGAACTTTTTGTCTGCGGATTATATACATTCAATAGCCTACAAGACAAACCTCTGATCTCAACATCCAACATAAATGCTCTTCCAGGCACTATATCTATTTGTCTGTGTACTTTCCATTCTTTGGTAGAAAAACAGAATCCGACACCACTACAAGTCTCTTCCCCTAACGACTAATAAGATGATCCTCTTCCCCAATCTAGAGAAGCTTGAACAGTTTCCCTTACTGTGTGTAGCTTAGTGTCCTGCACAAAAATCACATCATATGACAAGGAGTGTAATACACTGAAAGTTGTCAGCCATTTCTTAGCTGATTTAATACTGTTGACATTTAAACTGGCTAAATGTAAATTAAAGGGCTCAGAGAGGGAATTTATTCATTTTCCCACTAGATCGAGTGACCCTCTTCGGTACTGGAAAGGCATGTGATTTAGGTACCGAAACATTTTTGTCTATAACCCCAGATTCCGAATCTGAGCATTGTGATTGAAATACATCCTCTATAGGGTGTTCTAAATCTATTTGCTCTCCCCAAGATTCTAATGGAGTAAATCTGTTTGATAACGGTAATGGAGAAAAAGTTACTCCTGAGCTATTTCTATCTGGGGACCCTCTCTCTATAGGAACCTTCTCCAGTCTAGCCGGGAAAGGGGGATCTTCCATTCCCTCACTGTCTTCTTTATCTGAATTTCCAAAATGAATGCTACAGGGGGAATCTTGCAGTAGAACTTTCACACTTCATAGAGGAGAGCCCTGGGGAGTAACATATGGAGTGACTTGTGGCTTTAAGAGCGTCTTCTCTGGTTCCAAAAGAACCACTCCATCATGAGCACTCATAGAGACAGTCTTTGAAAATACTACTGGGGATACCATATCAGGAATAGGGGTTTATAATCTATCTCCAATACTACCTCCTGAACCCCTCCCCCTTCGCCGCCCCCGACTGCCCGAATCTGATCTAGAGTTACTGAGTATATCATAGGGGTTTTTAGCTTTTCTAAGAAAATATTCTTGGCCAGAAGCTTCATCATTATCATGTACTGCCCAAGAACAATCTGCATAGGAGTGACCCAAATCTCCACATAAATTACATAATGGTTGGGCCTTACATTTCACAACTGTATGTCCCAACAAACCACACCCAAAACATTTCACTTGATCACAATCAGTGTTTAAATGATCTAAGGAACCACATTTATAACAGCTTTTTGGCTGGCCAGCATAGAAGATAATACCCCTATCCCGCCCCAGGTAAAAGGAGCTCGGGAGATGTTGTATACCAGAATCAGTGTGGGGTAACTGAACCCGGAAAGTCCACCCCCCAGTCCAAAATCCATTCTCATCGAGAATAGGTTTTGGTTGGTCAAATAAAGTGCATCTCTTCTCCAGCCAATACGTAATATTAGAGATATTCACGCCTTCATTACGAAATAAAACTGTGACTGTTTTAATCGTAGGCTTAGTTATAGGGATTGCAAAAAACTCTTTCCAGTTCTCCATGTCTTTCACTGTATAATAAACTTTCCAAAATTTATCCAAAATTTGCATATTGCAAAAGCTGATATCATAGTTGTGGTCTCCTGGAGAGTGTATAATTGCGTATACGTCAGCTGGAGTAAATCCCATACTGTTTATTATCAGGGTTTTGCCCACCCACAGTTGGTCTGGAACTACCGGGGCCTTACCCCAATACGTTAAACACACCAAGAATCTACGTTTAGCTGCTTCAGCTGGCTTATGGAAAAGACCGGCATAGGATTTCGAGCCCAGAGGCTGCTGTTATGGTCGGGGCCTAGTCCTATCTCCTCCTATTGGTAATGAACCATCCAGAATTACCTTTGGTCGAGGTGTTTCATCTGCATGAATGGGCTCCAAACAAAGATCGTCCTCGGTGGGTACAGGTCTCAATTTTCTTAATTTCGGTGAAGAGCGAGGTTGTTCCGTAACTATGGGGTTTGCATTTAACATAGAGATGTCGCTATCCTCATTTTTCAATTAAATGCGCAACCTCAGTGCACTCACTTTGGACTTAGAATTTAACTCCTTTGAAGCCGGTAGTCAGGACTTATCGACAAGGTCAGAAACCTCTTTATTTAAACAATCATGTTCTAGACCACCAGGCAAGGGTATCACTGGATCAGGAATCCATATACCATTTTGAAATAACCACCCTGCTCTATTTAAAGCATCGCCTGAGGACCAGTCAGGAGTTGAGTCAAATGAAAAATCAGCTGTGCTTACAGGGTCATCTCTAATATGTTCATTCGTTTGAAAAGCTCAGTTTCAGTATGAGTAACAGGTCCTCCTCCTCCATCCGCCACAGTTGGACTGAGAACCTCCATCAGTCTGACTGCACAGTAGCTCTCCCACAGGAGAGTAAGGGATTTTCCCCGGTGTCCTGTCCAAATTTCCCTCATTCACTAAAAATACTACCAACAGCTTAATCTGGTTCAAGGTCAGTTGGCATTCATCTGTATCCCCCTCCCCAGGTCGTGCCTGAAAATAGGCAGGATTTGTCTAGTGCACTTACCCGGTCAACAAAAACTAAATAAATAAATATACAAGATGCACAAGCCTCAAAATTGCAAGCAAAGATTATTATACTCACAGTAACAACTTGAGGCCGAAGTGCTGGGCTTATAGCCAAAAGTGCATTCCCCACACTGTGCCACAGTAGTACCCAATGCATTTTGTGCCCTCACGGCACTTTATCAAGAGAACCGATTCCAAATATGCACCTTTTATCTGTTGTGGGAGTGTGACATAGACGCAACTCCTCAAACATTATTTAAAGTGATCCCGTGCATTTTAAAACAATTATACAACAAACTATAAAATAGAATAAATCCAAAAACGCATGAAGCACAATCATATTTTATATCATATTATATCATGTTTATTAATGAATTTATTTATTTCAATTCTCGGAAATAACCTTTGAGCAAGATGTTCTTATTCGAAGGTTCCACGTCAGCAAATATAGGACAATACACAGAATAAACAAAACAAATTACATTTCTTATAATTATAAACACACTGACATAGGCCAAGGAGGTTACAAAGTAGCAAAACCTAAAACTGAAAAAGTATTCAATTACAGACACACAGTTCAATGAATACCATGGCACATTGAAGGTCCCTTCATGAGCATACATACTTCTGAGGAGAGCAGCTTAGGAATAAGGCATTGTCAAGGTAGCAAAGGAAAGGGAGGGGCGTATGGAGGAGTATAAGGTGGGGACAAAAAGGGAGAGCATGGGTGTGTGGGGAAGTAGTACAGGATACCAGGGGAGTAGAAAAAGAAGGATGTTGGTTGGGGATAAGAAAAGAAAGTGACAGGTGGGAAAATAATGAAAGCAAAAAAGGAGCCTGTAAAACAGCGGTAAGTGACCTATGGCAGTAAGTGTGGCTACTTGCTGAGGGGTCAGTGCAAACAAAGGGAACAATTAAGAAGCATACAAATTCATACCCAGAAGTGGGGGGCATAGTGAGAGCTGCAGGAAAGCTGTGGCATGGGCCTAAGATCAGGTCCCGAACAGTCCATGGCTTGATTTTCCATTATCAGGGGAGACGTCCATAAGTGACCTATCTTGTATCTTTCTCCCCTAGTGGGATTCAAACATGCATATCATGCAGACAGCTTTGGTCTTTCCAACAGGAAATATCTCAGAATACCATTGATCTATCATTTGCACACTTCAGTGAGTCCCCAACAGTAAGAAACAGATGACAAACAAATATTAGTCACATTTAAAACACAGTGCTCCACCTATTCAATCAAAAAGCAAAATATCTGAACAGGGCCAGGAATCACTAGAGATACTCAGAACGGTTAGAGAAGGAGATGATTAATCTGAACAACTCATGAATAAACTGCAATCACAGCGTTACAAATATGGGGATACTTCAAATCACCCCCAGATATGTTAATCTTTATTTAGCATCATGGGAGAAGAGTACTACACAGGATTCAGACACTAACCCATTTTTTTAATGTACAGATCTTTACCGCTGATTTATTGATTACTTCTTTTTTGGTCTGGAAGGGTACAATAGAACAGCTGGAACCCTCTGTGAGATATCTGGAAGCTTCAAACACAAATCTTCAGTTCACTCTCAAATACAACAGTGACAGTACTAATTATTTGGCTTTGACGACTAGCAAGGGTTTTAATGGGAATGTGAATACTGGTCTTAATGGGAATGTGAATACTGATCTTTTCAGGAAAGAAACTCATACTAACTCAGTTTTGCTGGCCTTGAGCTGCCAGCTTCAGCACCTTATTAAAAATATTCAGTCTGACTTTTGATTTGTCTGAAGCTGAGAGCCTTGCAACACTGCAAAGAACAAACTGTAACTTCATTTAGGAGCTGGAAACTTGGTAAGGCATAATATTGTAAAACAGAGGAGCTACGCTTTCTACAAAGTTTCATTTTTTTTCTCCTTATTGGCATTAAGCAGAGAATTGCAGGATTCCATTAAAAGTGTAGTAATTTTATAACCAGAGGGAGTGAGATACAACTGAATTTGCTTGATAGTTGGGGTTGAGACTTAGGATTTAGAGGATATTTTTGCAACATTTTAAAAGTGTCCTGCTGGCTGAGTAGTTAAGTTTATATTCTGGTTTCACTGAAAGATTTTGTGTATTGGAATCAGACAGCAGCCTGCCTACAGTGAAAGGCCTGCTTACATCACAGGTGTCACTAGTCAATCAGTTGGCTTAATTCTTAAGATTTTCAGTGCAGGAAGAGTGTAAAGCACAGCTGACTTATTTTGGGGCTGACCGCTTTCAGAGCACAAACCACCAGGCTGTTTTGGGGCTGGGGAGGGTTACCTGTGTCTGAGTTGGATGTCTGGATTTTTCTCTGTTTGATTAGCAGGTTATTTTCTCTGTCAAACTGTTGTGTAGGGCATCTTGCTGACAGGAAGGCACTCATCGCAGTGCTGGGTCAGAGCATTTAGCCGATTGTTTTACGAGGCACAGTTTAGAGCCCAACCCTTCCCACCCCTCACCCCACCCGCCCCTGGAAATAGTTCCTTTATACCTGGGGTTCTGACATCATTTCCTCAAGAGTGCAAGGTGCATATCACTGTCATATCCTCTCTAGCACACTGCACTGACAATATAAGCATACACATTGTATAATATACATATTTCTATATCACAAACCAATCACACACACACACACACACACAAAAAAAGTAGATAAACATGTGGAGAGTAGTACAATGTAATGGCTGTGGGGCAGCAGTCTTCCGGGAGTCTTTCTGGAGGCTGAGATGCTGCCCTATTTGCAGACAACTCTCTGCCCTGAGGGAGGAAGTTGCCCATCTTCAGGCCATACTGGACAGTAGTAAGGGAACCTTCCCCCAGGCCACACTGGATGGTAGGAAGGGAACCTCCCCCATCCAGGGAGCACCAGAGCCACCACCACTACCTCAGAGGTTGCGAAGAAAACACAGCAGTTGGACCACAGTGGGCTCAGAAAGGGTGAGGATGGTGAACAGAGGCACACCCAGTCAGTTGTTCCACTCCACAATCCATACACCATTCTGGGGGAGCATAGCTCCCCTATGGATGCACCCACAGAGGAGAATAAGGAGGCTGAGGACAGCTGTCACAAGGGAGGCCCACAGGAAGGAGACAGAGGACACCACTAGGAAAGGAAGCAGCTCCTGGTGGGGGACTCAATTATTAGGGGGATAGAACTGGGGGGAGCAGGGAAAACTGAAGTAATGTGCCTGCCTAGTGCCATGGCTTGGAGGGACAGGAAGCGCATCCTCAGGATCACGGAACAGCTGCACGGCAGTCTGAGCTGGACATCATTGTCCACCTAGGGACAAATGACTTGGCTCATCATGAGATCAGAGCAGTGCAGAAGGACTTTGTAGAATTGGGAGGGCCCTAAGACAAAGCAACACAGTATCCTTCCCCAGAGGTGCTGCCTGTCAATGGCATGAGTGAGGCGAGGGTACTTTGCACCATGCAGTTTAATGAATGGTTGGAAAAAATGGTGTGGAGCACAGGGGTTTGGCTTCATTGGGGACTGGGGTTCCACCTGGAAGGACACCAGCCTATACTGGCAGGATGGTCTGCATCTGTCCAGGAAGGGAACAAGTCTTTGAGCAATCGGTTTAAATGCTTCATTGGCAAGCTTTTAAACTAGTCAAGGGAGAGGCACTGATGCAGCAGGAAAATCCCAGCCTCCCCTACAAAACAGGGTACTAAATGAGAAAAGACCAAGGTAGAAAGGTCAGTGGGGGATGCTGCAACAGAAGGTAAAGCCATCAAAAATGGAGAGCAATGAGTACCAATGCCCATAGTCTGAGCAACAAGCTTCCTGAATTAGTGGCCTTGATGGAGGAGGAACATCTGGATATTGTGGCAGTCACAGAAACATGGTACACACAAAACCATGACTGGGATGTAAACATACCAGGATACACTATCTACAGGAGGGACAGAGGGGTAAAAGAGGAGGAGGAGTAGCTCTTTACATAAGGGAAGGAATCAAAGCAACAGAACAAAAGGGTAAACAAGGAGGAGAAGAAGCACTGTGGGTAAATTTGGAGACCGGCAATGGCACCACAATACGCACAGGGGTTGTATACAGACCCCCTTCTCAGGGGGAGGAAATTGACAGGGAAATGATAGAAAGTATACTTAGAATGGCAGAAAAAGGGGAGATATTGCTGATGGGTGATCTGAATATGCCAGATGTTAACTGGAGTGCAGTTGCAGCAGCCACTTCTAAGAGTGGGGTTACTCTAGATGCCCTACAGGGGGCATGCCTTAGACAACTAGTATTGGAGCCCACTCGAGAGGGAGCAATCTTAGACCTGGTTCTCTCAAATGGAGATGAAGAGGGATCACAGATGTAAGTGGGTAGCCATCTGAGGACTAGCTGACCATCGAACAGTATAGTTCACAATAAACACAGCAATAGAGTCAAATATACAAAGACAAAGGTACGTTTTAGGAGGGCTGACTTTGTCAAAATGGGTGAGTGCCTAAGGAATGCACTAGCAAATGGGCAGGAAGGAGGGGTGGAAGAACAATGGGGAATAATAAAAACTGCCATCACAGAGGTATCAAGCCTTTGTGTAAAGCAAATAAACAAAACGAAACGAGGTAAGAAACCACTATGGTTCTCAAAGGAAGTGGCAGTGAAGGTTCAAGAGAAAAAGAAAGCATTCAGGAAGTACAAGGAATCACAGAAGGAACAGGACAGAGAACTATATCAGTTAAAGCAAAAGGAAGCTGGGAAGGCAGTCAGATCAGCAAAGGCCCAAACTGAGGAAAAGATAGCCAACTCAGTTAAGAAGGGGATAAAACCTTTTATAGGTACATCAGGGAGCGGAAGGAAGACCAAGGAGGATAGTGAGGCTTAATAAAGGGGAGGAGGGTGGGCAGAGGGTGACTGTGAAAGGCAGAGATACTAAACAAATATTTTTGCTCAGTATTTACAAAGGAAGAGGGGAGGTACCTAAAACAAACAGTAGAAACACTCTGGATACAGAAGTTGATACCAGCCCATTTACAGAAGAAAGGGTCTGAAAGAACTCTTAAAACTGAAGGTGGACAAAAGCAATGGGGCCTGATGGGATTCATCCCAGAATTCTAAAAGAACTAAGGGTAGAACTAGTGACACCACTGACTACCTCTTTAACAAATCATGGGAGGATGGGGTGGTACCGAGGACTGGAGGAGGGCAGATGTGATTCCCTTCACAAAAGTGGGAGCAAGGCAGAAGCAGGAAACTACAGACCTGTTAGTTTAACCTCAGTGGTAGGGAAAATGTGGAATCACTTCTGAAGGAAAGAATTGTTAAATATCTAGAGGCCAGAGGGCACAGGACCCAAGGCAGCATGGATTCACAGTGGGAAGGTTATGCCAGACAAATCTGATAGATTTCTTTGACTGGGTGACCAAAGTAGTTGATCAGGAGGGTCTGTAGACATGGCCTACCTAGACTTTAGCAAGGCATTTGACACAGTCCCACAAAAAGATTAATATACAAGTTAGCCAGCCTGGGAGTGGGTTCACAAGATGACAGCCTGGGTAAGAATTGGCTGGAGAATAGGACACAGAGAGTAATAGTAAATGGAGTCCACTCTGAAAAAGGAGTTAGTAGTGGGGTACCATGAGGTTCTAGTATTAGGACCAGTCCTCTTCAATGTCTTTATAAGTGACATTGCAGAGGGACTGGAAGGAAAATATGTCTCTTTGCAGATGACACAAGATCTGCAACAGAGTTGATGCACAGGGTGGGGTGGAAAGGATAAGAAGGGACTTGGCAAGGTTAGAGAAATGGTCAAATGTATGGCAGCTTAGATTCAATGCTAAGAGTGCAAGGTAATGCACCTGGGAAACAAAAATCCAGGGAAGAGTACACAATGGGGGTGAGATAATCAACAACAACAAAATGGAAAGGGACCTGGGGTAGTCATATCAGATGACCTAAAGGTGGGCAAGCAATGTGAGAGGGCAGCAAGGAGGCTTGGGGGATACTGGGATGCATAGGGAGAGGCATCACCAGTAGAAAACAGGAAGTTATTATCCTCTGTACAGACAGCTAGTAAGACTCCATCTGGAGTACTGCGTGCAGTTCTGGAGACCCAATTCATCAAAGACATAGACAGGATGGAAGCTGTCCTGAGGAGGGCAACTAAAATGGTGCAGGGTCTGCACCGGAAGACATATGAAGAGAGACCTAAGGAGCTTAATATGTATAGCCTCGAGGAAAGGAGGGAGAGGGGGGACATGAGAAACGTTCAAGTACCTCAAGGGAATCAACAAAGTCCAAGAGGGTAGCATCTTTCAAAAAAAGAGGTGTGCAAGAACAAGGGCACAATTTGAAGATAGAAGGGGGTGGCTCAGAGGTAATTTAAAGGAAGTATTTTTTCCAGAGAGGGTGGTGGATGTATGGAACAGCCTTCCAGAGGGAGGTTGTGGAGTCACAAACAGTGGTGGAATTCAAGCATGCATGGGACAGTCATAAGGCAATTCTAGGGGGTGGGGGTAGGAAGAAGTAGGCTGCTGGTTAACTAGGATCTGCAGCTTATCCATCAGGTAGGGAAATGGGCAGACTGGGTGGGCCAAGCGGTCCTTATCTGCCGTCAAATTCTATGTTTCTATGTTTCTATTCCAAAGGGACAGTTCCTCTGTATTCTTGCTGGGGCAGAGATAGCAGCTGAAGTTTGAAAATGTGGTGAGGTTCTGGAAAGCTAACTTTGTTGTAAGTTTCTGTAAGTTGTTATTGTTTGTAAGTTGTGTTTTAAAATTTGGCCAAACTTCTTAAGAACTTTCTGGAATAGAGGGACACAAATCTTTAAATCTTTCTGTGCTAGCTGGAGACTGTTCTTGTGGGGAAGGGTCTTTGGCCAGCAAAACAGCCAGACAATCAAGGTTGTTTGCATTTCAGTTAATCTCTGTTTAAAATTCTCACTGAGGCATTTTAAGTCTTCTTGCTGGGCAGAGGTAGCAGTTGAAGTTTGAAAATGTGGTGAGGTTCTAGAAAGCTAACTTTGTCATAAGTTTCTGTAAGCTGTTATTGTTTGTAAGTTGTGTTTTAAAACTGGCCTAACTCCTTAAGAACTTCTTAAATACAGAAGAGCCACTGGGGGGGCTGAGCTTAAAGGCTGGGAGGGAGGAGTTTAGGGAGTTGCAAACTTCCCCTGTGAGCAAACTCTTAAGGCTAATAGTCAGGTGGGGAAAAGTTCAGCCACTCAAGTGTTGCAAGTTTAAAAGTCTTGGACTAGTGGGGAACCTGGTGGCTCACCCAAGGAAACCTACTAGGAGGGGGTGGGACCACATGTCATTAGGGCCGGCATCTTTGGGAGGGTGGTGAGGTGCATAGGGTGTAGGGCAGCCATGATACTGGACTGGGCTTGGAAGTTTGGTGGTTGCCTAGTGTGCTACCAGCAGGTACAGCTTAGGAAGGAGGTTGAGGGGATTAGGAGACAGCTGGGGGAAGGGGGGAGGTATGATTGGGGAATAGGGCAGGGGCCCTTCCACGGGGTTGCACCAAGGACTAGGGGCGGGGGCATAGGGAAAGGAGTACAGGAGAGTACTCTGGGGACACATAGGGACCCTGGCAGATGGGGCCCAAAAGGAGGATACTAACGAAGGAAGCAGGCAGGTAACTGGGAACACTCACAGATGGGGGCCAAAGGGAGGACATTCTCAGGAAAGCAGGCAGATGGCTGGGGCTGGACAGAAGAAAACAATGGGGGGAGGTGGATCGGACATTAAGCTCAGTAACCGCTTCAATTCTCTTCTTCTGCTTGAGGATGAGGGGGGTGATGTAGCCATGACAGGGGCAGTTAGAGATGGAAAGGGAGTAGGGGGCAGAGGCGGGGCTGGATAGCAGGAGGAACAGGGGGGATCTTGGAATGCAGGAAAATGGGGGAAGCAGGGGATCAGAGGGGTAGGATGAGGGGGTAGAGGGAGGAAAGTGCAAGAAAAAGGACCAATTGGGAGGAAAGGGTGAGGAGAAGGACCAGAAGTATGAGGAGGATATAGTAAAGGGAGCTGAGGGTTTAAGCCAGGGGAGCATGACAAGCAAGGAGGGGCTGAACAGAGACGGGAAGGAAGGGAGGATAAGCCAGGCTAGTTTAGTAGATGGGGGGGAGGACCAGTCGCGAGCAGTAATGGTGGGGGTAGCGAGGTACAGAAGGATACTCAGGAGGACGAGAGGCATAAGATTGGAGGGGAGAGGGTGGCCAGGGTAAACAAGGAGGGGCTAGCAGGTGGCACCCAGATAGGGGGAGGAGCAAGGAGCCGGCTGGGGGAGGGGCCGGTAGAAAGAATGAGGGACATGGAGGGGGGGAAATGGAGGAAAAGGGGCTGCCAGAGTGCTCCTGTTAGGTGACTCCATGATCAGAGGGATCAAATGGGATAGGGAGGGAGAAGCCTGCCCGGTTAGAACAAAATGCTTCCCTGGACTAACGGTGCACAGGGCCAAGCATGAGGTATAACAGCTGGCAAAGGATTGTGGAGGTTCCCCGGTCATACTGGTCCACCTGGGTACCAATGACATTGAGGAAAATAGTGAGCTAGAGATACAGGCAAGGTTCAGGGAGCTTGCCAGGGTCTGTCATGATATAGGATGCACAATTTCCTTCTCGGAAATCCTACCGGTGCCAAGGGCTAGTGGGGAACACAAGAGGAAGATTAGGGAGATAAACCAATGACTCAGGGAGTGGTGTGGGGCCAGAGAGTATGGGTTGATGGGGGATTGGGGGGAGACCTGGGAGGATAAGGGGCTGTATGTTAGAGATAGGCTCCATCTCAATTCAGAGGGGAAGGAAATCCTTAAGTTGAAAATAGAGGGGTTCATTGGTGAAAGGCGGGGTTTAAACTTGTGAAGGGGGAAGGATGGGAGAACAGGCTGTCGAGGGGGGCCGATAAAGGAGGGACTCTGTCTCCACCCCCCAGGGAAGCTGGAGGAATGCAGGAAAAGGACGACTGGTAAGGTGTGGACTAGGGGGAGACAGAATCCCCACGGGAACATAAGCAGGGGAAATGGAAGTATAGGGAAAGAGTGAAGCTAGTCCTGCTAAATGCCAGGTGCTTGGGCAATAAAATGCCCGAGCTCCAGGTGATGCTAACTGTGGAAGAGGTGGATGTGGCAGCAGTCACTGAGACCTGGGACACAGCAGAGCACGACTGGAAACTGAACCTGGAGGGTTACACCATGTTAAGGAAGGACGGGGGGGAGGTAAGGGGAGGAGGGGTAATCAAAAACTGCATTGCCATAGGAGGAGTGGAGGAGGCAGAGGGAACTGTGGAGGCAATTTGGGTCACCTTGATAACAAGGGGGGGGCGAGAGAGTAAAAACAGGAGTGGTGTATAGACCCCCTGTGCTGGAGGAGAGTCTGGTGGCAGATGTTGGGAGACACTGCAGATTGGGAAGGGGAAGGGTGGTGGTGTTGGGGGACTTAAACATGCCAGGAACAGACTGTGAGACTATGACATCCTTGATGGCCAGGGAACAGAGGTTGTTGGATGTCTTTCAGGACGCGTTCCTAACTCAGCAGGTGGGGGAACAGACCAGGGAGGAGCAGATACTGGATGTGGTCCTGGCAGACAGTGACCAGATTGGGGGCCTGGAAGTAAGGGACCCGTTGGTGGAGAGTGACCATGCCATGGTCTAGTTCTGCCTGAACCTAGGAGGAGTAGAAGGCTGCACAAAGACGGAGGTAACTGACTTCAGGGGGGTGGATTTTAAGGAAATGGGAAGGATCCTTAAGGAGCACTTGGATGGGATTGGGCCAGACATGGACGCTGACAGTAGGTGGGAAATCATCAGGATGGGGTGCAGGATGCTACCAGCACCTGCGCAAGAGTAAGGCGAAAATTCGGTAGGGCCCAAAAGCCCTGCTGGTGGACCAGAGAGGTTCAGGAGGTCGTGAGGGGAAAGAAGGCGGCCTATAGGCAATTCAAGTGCTCAAAGAATGAAAGGGACCAAGGGGAGTACAAGCTGATGGCTAGAAGGGCCACTAGGGTGGTGAGGGCGGCTAAGGCAAGGAAGGAGCAGTACCTGGCCAGGGAAATTAGGAGAGAGAACAAGGGGTTCTTTAGATACATTGGAGAAAAACGAAGGGTGAAGGGGCAGATTAGCAGGATTAAAACAGGGGAGGGATGGGCACAAGACTCGGGGGAGCAGGCTGAGGTACTAAATGAGTACTTTGCCTCAGTTTTCACCAAGGAAAATGGGGGGGGGACTGCATCATACATGGGAGGAGACGGTGAAACTGAGGAGGGGACCCTTATCGATCGGAGGGTCTAGGGAGGGGCGGCATCACTAGCAGGTGGGGAGAAGGCAAAGCAGGGGGACGAGGTAGTGGAGGTGGAAATCATGGCAGAGAGAGTGAGGGAAGCCCTTAGGTCCCTTAAGATGGAGAAAGCACTAGGGCCGGATAAATTATATCCCAGAGTGCTGAAGGGACTGGTGGATGTCCTGGTGAAACCCCTAGTGGAGCCCTTCAGCATCTCTCTGAGGACAGGGTGGGTGCCCCAGGACTGGAAGGTGGTGCATATAGTGCCTATCCACAAGAGGGATCAAGGGAGGTGGCAGAGAACTACAGGCCCGTCAGCCTGACATCAGTGGTGGGCAAGGTGATGGAGGGCATTGTCAAGGAGAGACTGGGGGGACCTGGAAAAGTTGGGGTGCCTGGACGATAGACAGCATGGATTCGTCCCGGGGAAATCGTGTCAGACAAACCTTGTGGAGTTCTATGACTGGGTGACGAGTGCCTTGGACCTGGGTAGACCAGTGGACGTCCTCTTTCTTGACTTCAGCAAGGCATTTGACTCCGTTCCTCACGGGGGCCTGTTGGATAATCTGGGAGAAATGGGGGTGGGGAACCAGATGATCAGATGGATAGGCACCTGGCTCCAGAACCGGACTCAGAGGGTCGTGGTTGGTGGGATAGTCTCATCCCCAAGGAGGGTCATTAGTGGAATCCTTCAGGGATCAGTGCTTGGGCCCCTACTGTTCAATGCCTACGTCTCTGACATAAGGAAGGGTATCAGGAGTGAGATGAGTCTCTTTACAGATTACTCAAAACTGGGGGTGGTGATGGATGGGGAGGAGGGGAGGGTGGCCCTACAGGAGGACCTGGAGGCTCTGGAAAGGTGGTCTAGAAAGCGGAAGCTGAGGTTCAATGCAGGGAAATGCAAGGTACTGCACCTGGGAGTCAGAAACCCGGGCCAAGTATACACCCTGGGGGGGAATGCTGCAAGTCTCGATGGCGGAGAGGGACCTGGGGGTGGTGGTGGATGTCAAGATGAACAACTTGGAGACTTGTAGGAGGGCAGCAGCAAAGGCCAACAGGATGACTGGATGCATCGCTCGGGGGCTCACCTCCAGAAGTAAGGAAGTGATACTCCCATTGTATGACTGCTTGGTGAGGCCGCACCTCGAGTACTGCATGGAGTTTTGGAGGCCACATTTAAAGAGGTACATTGAACTCCTGCAGAAGGTCCAGAGAAGGGCAACCAAAATGATTTGGGGCTTGAGGGACAGGACCTATGGTGAGAGGCTCGAAGAGCTAAATATGTACAAACTGGAAGACAGAAGGGACCGGGGGACATGATAGAGGTCTTCAGGTACATGAAGGGGATAAATAGGGGAGAAGCAGTCAGGGTGCTCTGAAGGAAGATGGGGGGGGGCAACTAGAGGGCATGGGTGGAAGCTGGAGGGAGATTCAGGGGAGAAAGGAAGAGGTGCTACTTCACTGAGAGGGTGGTGGGGCCATGGAATGCGATGCCCAAGGGGCTGGTGGAGGCAGAAATGGTGGAGGGGTTCAAGAGAGGGTGGGACAGGTACAGGGGAAGGGTTCTGGAAGCAAAAGCCAGTGCAGTGAGAATATCCGGGACTGGGAACAGAGAAGCCAGAGAGGGAGAAGGGGCAGCAAGGTCAGCTCCCAGGGTGGGGGCTGACCAAACAAGTAGACATGAAAGACCGTTAGGCCTATTCTGCTGCCATTTTACTATGTTAGTATTCCGAGGAATTCTAGCAGTGATGTCACATTTGGGAAACATGCAGAGATGGAAACTTGTTTCAATAATAGTGGTTACAGACAGACTAATATTATGGGGATGAGTATTTGGGCTAAATGACAAAATGTACTGATCTTTTAACTCCCAGGGAACATGAGGGGGAGGGATCCATGAATGAGAGGGTTACATTTTTATGATTGATCGCACGCATGTGCAAGAAACATTATGTGGCAGCTTAGGAGAGAAGTGGGTTGTGGAGGTGCAGCAGTGTGGTGGCCAATGCCAGCACTGCATTTGTGGGCTTGGCGGTGTGCACCCAATACAGGCTCAGTGTCCTGATGACACTGGTTCTGCAGAAGTGCACCAAGTTGAAATGTTTTGGCTGCTGCAATGAGGGGCCGCCTCGTCATTGCAGCATCACCAATTCCGCTGCAATGAGGGAGCGCCCCGTCATTGCAGGGCATGCCTTGCATACCAAAACATTTCTGTTCACCCCACTCTCTCCATTGTGGCACCAGGAGTGCCATTAAACCCTCCAACTGCATGCTATCCAGCTCCGCTCCCCGTCCCGGCAGCCGAAGTGAAAAAGAAAACCTACCACCGCATGCTGTCCGCCCGCTTCCTCTGTTCCCATACCCCAGAGTGCAGGTACACCCTCCTACTCCCTCCACTGCCTACTGTCTGCCCGCTCCCTGTTATGGCAGCAAGTAAAAAAAAAAAACCTCCACTCCTGCTCCATCCACTGTGCTGTCACCCGCTCCCTCTGCTCCTGTACCCTGGGTGAAAAGAACCCTCCTGCTCCCTCCACTGTGTGCTGTCTGCCCCGCTCCCTCTGTTCCTGTACCCACTGTGAAACAAACCCTCACGCTCCCTCCCACTGTGTGCTGTCCACCCAGCCCTCTGTTCCCGTGCCCGGAGTGGGAAAAACTTCCCTCCCTCCCACTGTGTGCTGTCCACCCATCCCTCTGTTCCCAGCCCCCGGAGTAAGAACAAGCCCTCCCGCTCCCCTCCCCACTGTGTGCTGTCCATCCCGCTCCCTTTGTTCCCGTACCCATGATGAAAAAACTCCCGCTCCCTCCCACTATGTGCTGTCACTTCCCACATCCCTCTGTTCCCATACCCCGCAGTGAAAAAAAACCTCACGCTCCCTCCCACTATGTGCTGTCCGCCCCGCTCCCTCTGTTCTTGTTCTCTGGAGTGGGAAAAAATCTCCAGCTCCCTCCCACTGTGTGCTGTCCGCCCCGCTCCCTCTGTTCCCATACCCTGGAGTGGAAAAAACCCTCCGGCTCCCTCCCACTGTGTGCTGTCCAACCCGCTCCCTCTGTTCCTGTACCCCGAAGTGGAAAAAACCCTCCCGCTCCCTCCCACTGTGTGCTGTCTGCCCCGCTCCCTCGGTTCCCGTATCCCGGAGCGAAAGAAAACCTCCCGCTCCCTCCCACTGTGTGCTGTCCGCCCCGCTCCCCTCTGTTCTCGGGCTGCGATGCTGCTCTGCTGCTGAGTCCCCGTCTGAAGGATGTTTGTAAGAGCCCATACCTAAAATATTGATTTGTTCTCTCTCTCTCTTGGACCTGAGAGGAGAAGAGAAGAATGTTGGAATGCCTGGACCAATGACAGCACTTTTAGTACTGACATGATTCTTTTAATAACCAAAAGATGTTGGTACTTATAGAGTCAGTGGAAAAGATGGAGGGAAGATGGCAGTATTGCTGTGAAACTGATTGAAGGTAAGGGAAATCATCGGAAAAGTGTCTGCTTAGCCAAATGGACTCCCAGAACAGGAGACTGGAAAGAGGGAAAATATTCTGTGTCCACCCGGCTACAGGAGATTTGTGGAGGAGGCAAATGGCTCTCCAGCACAGGAGTCCAGAGACAGGAGCTAAGTTTGTCTTTTCTTTGTCAGCCTTACAGGAATGCCTCTTTGGCAAGTAGTAGAAACTGCCTGTGGTGTTAAATTCCCAGGAAGGTAACTTTTAAAACTTTTTTCCCCATGGATGGCAACCAGTAATGATTAATTGGGAATCAGGAACAGGAGAGGAAAGGACCACATGGTTTAGATACTGCTTTCAGGAGACTGTGGTAGTTTATTCAGTTTATGATTTTATCTGGTGGGGACTCCTTTGAAGGAGCATGATTGCTGTTAACTATTAGAGTCCCTCTGTGAAGTTAAGGTTGTGTGCTACCCTGAAGGACTGACTCTTTTTGGAACAGACTTTGTCTATCTTTGTGTAACCCCTCTGCAAATGGGGGTTCCCAAAAAGACTTCCAGGAGCTTGCTTGAATGCTCCAAGCCTGAATGGTGTTTGGCATTTAAGCCATTTATCAGTGAGTGTTTTTAGAGCCTCTGTTACTGTCTCTTTAAGAGCTGTCTGCTTGCAGACATAATTAGTTTATATGGGGACTGTGTGCTTCTCTGAGTACCACTCGAGCTGCTGCCAATTCACTTCATTTTGCAGTCACTAGGAGTGCAAAGGAACCTATCTCAAAGATGTAACTGTTTGCCAGAAATTTTTAGAGTAATAATGAAATTACAGTTTGTCTAACCTGCTTTCTTTGCAGTCAGAACTGTGTCTGCTAGTTCCCCATTCTAGTTTTGAACTGCTGAACTGGACCAATCAGTGTGGGGTAGCTAGCTCTAAATGGTGCCTAGACGAATCAGAACTTGGACTCATAATCTGAGCCAGCCACAAGAGATTGTATGGGCAGTGACTCTGGGAGATGTAGTTTAGACTTCAGTGCCTTTTTGGACCAACAGCAGCAGTCTATTGTGAGTGACAGCCAATCCAGTCAAGAACTGGGAGGAACTCAAAGGAAGTGCCCGGTTTTGTCGGTTGGAGTTTCAGTTGAGCTTTGGCAGTGAAGAAGGAAGGAGCCCTGTGCTTTTTCAGTGTGCAGTTTTAGTCAAAAAACGTGTGTAAGGCCCAGAGTTCCGGTCTGCAGCTTGTGTAACAGCTTGTTAGGACTGAATCCGTCCTGTGAAAAGAATCAAAGGATATCTGAAGAGTAGAAACCAGGCTCACCTGTAGAAGACTGGAGGAATTGCTGAAAATTTCACTCGGTCTGTCAGGAACTGAATCTGCTGTGTGTTCTCCGGGTATTGTGCAGTAATTGCGATCGGGATACAGATGCAGCCTGCCTGGTATAGTGCTTTCTTTTATATGGATGTGAAGAGGTTTGTGTACCTCAAGTGAGCCCTGCTGACATTGAAGGACCCTATCTTATTTGGAGGTCGTGAGTACTAATTCAGGGTCGCTCCCTGTTGAATTGCCACATTAAATCCAAATGGAATTACTGTACTGCTGACTTTAATTCTCCTTTTCTCTGTGTGAAAGGGCCCCTACCAGCTGCCACGGTTTGGACTAGCCACTAGGGCTTGGGTACCCAGGGACAGTAACTGATAGGGATAGGCCTGTGCACAGAGCCATAGGTAGATTATTAGAGTGATAAGCTAATTAACCTGATTTCCCCTGTCCTTGTTATATCCCCTAAATAAATCAGAGCTGCTTGTTTCAGCAAAGTTATACTGCCTGAGGTATTTGTCTATGTTAAAGTACTGTACTGTGATTGTTGCACTGTATCTCATTTCACAGGAGGTCCCAGTGCCGGAACCAGACCTGGGGTAAGTGTATACTGTGAAGGTAATTCTGATATATTGTGTGGGCCACTAGTGGGAAGAAAGGGGGGTTGCAGTGTCCCAGAGGGCTGTGACCAAGTTAGTTTAACTATTGCAAACCCTGACCTCTGGGTGGAGGCACCCGCCATTGGATCCAGGCCCCTCAACCTGTTAGTGGCAAATCAGGCAGGGGTAGTAGCCCCTGGGATAGCGCCATCTAGGGGTTACATTTGTAATTTTACTTCTGCCTCATAATCTTGTTGTTATCAAGTGCATCTGCCCCAGAGTTAATTTCAGTGATTTCTATGAAGACCATTTACTGGTGTTTTTGAAGAAAAAAAAAACTGCAAAAAATATTTTGTTTGGATGGCAAAGAATGGTTGGAACATGTGGCTTTTTTGTCTGTAATTGGTGGGCTTACTTGAAGTGTGGCACAGGTAATTGCCTCAGTGGCTGTTAGAAAAGCCATACTTCTGTTACATGGTTGCTGGATCATACAGCAAGTAGAGTATTAGAGTCAATTTTCTACGTGTGTTGAAACTGTATGTTTTATAGCTCTTGTGGTTTGAAATATAATATTCGCTGGTTACCTGCAAATTGAAACTAGCCTTGAAATTATGAAGGGCTATCTATTTTATTAATCGAAATAGATTCATAGAAGTTGGGAGGGGGGGTCTGATTGTGTGTGTGTGTGTGGAGGGATGTGCTGGCCATGTGTGTAGAGGGAGGAGGAGCTGGTTGTGTGTATGTATGTGTGTGTGTGTGTGTATGTGTGTGTGCGCAAAGTGGGGCTGTCCATGGTGATGGTGAGCACTCGCCCCCCCCCAACCCATACTAGTTAAAGACGTTGCAGCGCAGCTGAGCTCCTGTGCGGTAACGGCCCCCGGGATATGAACTTTGTAAGCAATAAGCCATGAGGGTGTGTGGGTTATCGGGAGATTTACCACGGCCGGAGTGGTGCGCCTCATGGGTAAATCCTCGCCAGCCATGGTTAATAGTCCAATAACCCACATCCTCTGAGTGACTTATTATGATTATACCAAGGTTAATTTTTTTACTATAATAAAATACAACTTTTAAAGAGGTTGCTTTTTTTTTTTTTGTTATTGTATTTATATCTATGCCGCAATGATTAAAGATACCAGCCAGTGATTATCATAGGATTTACACTGGTGCTAAACTGCCAGTCTGACCATTTCATTTGCTGTTCACTTATGTCCATGGTATAATCTTTTATAACAGCCACAAGTGTGACCTGCTGTATAACAGCCTCCCTGATGCTGCTGTTGCTCTAGAGACCCTCAAGGAAACTACAGTTGCTGCCGAAGCTGGTAGGTGGAGGGAGGCACTCCTATATTAGCCTCATTCCCCTTTCTGACGACCTGCTGTCCCTCACTCTCCTGCCTGCATGGAGCAGGCCACAGCCCGAGCTCCGTACGGGCTGGGAGAAGAGTGCACCCGGCCCACTGAGGTTCACTTTAGCATGGTCGATCGTGCTACTTGCTGCAGCTGCCCAGCTCATTCTCCTCAGACTCCACAGCCATGCTGGTTGCTGCCAAACAAAATATTTATTGGGACAACAGAAACCCACCACTACTAGACCCAGGGAAAAAGATTCTTTGTAGTTTAAATACATCGGCCACTGGCCACACGGTAAAGTAGCCCACTTAAGGGTATTACAAAAATCCCTCACATACCTGTGCCAGCACTAGCCCCCCACCCCACCAGCGTTAAATTATTTTATTAATGCTGGCCGTTATCTCCAAAGAATCCAAACTTGACCACCTGGGCTACTAATTGTACTTACTGCCCACTAGACCATCTAGGGGGTGACAAATGGTTTTGCTGTCCACCACACACCACTTTATATTCTCTTTTGCTATGCGTTTATTAATGTTGTTTATTTCTCCATCTTTCTCTGAATCTTTATCTTCTTCCTGTGCCCCCAACTGTAACTTTTTATCTAACACTAAAGCTACCAACAGTCCCTATTTTCCCAGGACAGTCCCTATGTTAGGCAGCATGTCCCAGTGTCCCCACAAGTTTTGCAAAATGTCACTTTTGTCCTGGTTTTTGCTTACTTGTCCCAGTTTTGTCCCCCCCCTTTTTTTTGCTGACTGCTAATCCGTGAGTGACAGTTATTTCAGCATCACTGTGGCACTGCTCGAGCTGGAGAACAGTTTGCAAGTTCAACCTCTGTGCCTATGCTGCACCGCAAGCATGTCAGTGGAAGCACGGTAAAGCATGTTCCTTCCTGTTAGGTTAGACTGGGTAGTAGTGCAAACAAGTACATGTGGATGTCTCCCTGCCAGCAGCGGAGAAAGACTCCAGATGGAAGAGACCGGGCAACAGTGAATTAAGGTACCTGAACCTGATCAGCTACAGGGAAGTGTGAAAACAATCTGGTGTGGTGGTCGGAGTCACTGAAATGACATTTGTTCAGCAAATGAAGTGAGTGTAAAGCAGGTTGGAATGGGACTGTCAAGAGGAGCAATACATGCAGCTCAAATGTCTGAACACAATTTAATGCTGGTTTGCATCAAAGAACTTTTTGTACATCATGATTTGAAACTTGCTGCAGCAGAATGATGTATTGTTTTAATCTGGATGCTTGCTACTGGTTTTACTGTGTGGCAGCATGGCCAGATAAAGCAGCAAAATTTAATTGTGTGCAGCGTTATCTGCGGTGGTGCCCGTGGGAATGACATGGGGGGGTGGGGTTATCATGGTCAGGATGGACCCTGTCCCAGTTTTAGGCCTCAGAAAGTTGGTAGCTTTATCTAACACTCCCTTTTTTACTCTTATGCTGTCCTATACACATTTCATATCTATCTGCTCTCTTGTCACTACTGTATTTTCTGCATACTAACCTATTTTTCTTTTAACAGATCTGAGAGGATGTTGAGCCCCTTCTCTATCAGATAAGTACTACTCTACATCTAACTTCTCCTGTCCTTTCTATTTAATCCCTAAGAACTATGGATCCTTTGTGACCTCTTTCCTATATTTTTTTCTACAGGTCCGATGTATGTATTCCTCTTCAAGGCTGCTTGCTCTGGCTCCCTAGTTCCCAGGTAAGAGATTTTCTACATATTATCTACACTTGGGTTTACTGTAATGGTGCGGCTCTACATTTTTATTTATTTTTTGATAACATTTTTGCATTGGAAGTTGACACTGGTGAGCTCTCAGCCCTGTTCCCTCCTCACCCATCCAGCACTCACCTCAACCATATCCAAGAAACCCAAAGTCCCCCCATAGATTGTCCCCCCCCCCCATGTTGGGGCCTGGAGGTAAGGGTCATTCTCCACCCACCCAGTGAGTCACTTCCAGAATTGGGCCAGTAGTTTAGTTGGTGGCATGGGATGGATATAAGCAAGGCCCCTGGAATTCTGCGATTCTGTGGCTGTGGAATTTTCCGCAGAATTTGCATCATGTGGCAGAATTTATATACTGACGCAGAATTAATTGTTTTTGGTGAATTTTCATTCAAATATACAGTTTTTCTGTAGTGCCAGGCTTCTGCACCCATCTTGTTTATCCTGAAGCCCCTCCTCTACGCTTGGTAGGTGATGTCATCAGTGATATCACTTCATATTTTAGCCAATGGCAGGGCTGCATTCTGCCACAGAAATGAAGAAATCATGCCACAGAAATCAGAAAATGATGCCACAGAAGCCTAGGAGCCCTGCCACAGAAATCAGAAAATTCAGCCGCAGAGCACTAGGGGCCCTGGATATAAGCAGCCTGGGTTTCATGAAGACAGTTTAAAGTTTTCTTAGGTCCCCTGCTGTGGTGGTACATAAGCATGCATGCAAGGATGTGCACAACTGCTATAGAATAACTGTCCCTCTCTTTTATGTTGCTTAGGCTTCTGGCACCACCCACAGATCTCCACCTGGGGCAGTCAAGGGCTAAATCGGCATGCCTCCCCACCCTGAGAGAGGAGCTGTCCGCTGATGGATGGTCAGTACTGCCCCCCCAACCAAGCTAGCTCCCAAACCCAGGTCGGAGGCATGACTGGAGGTAAGGCACGCAGAACTTCAGCCCTCCATGCCTTCTGGCCAGTCTTATACTGCAGCAATTTTTTTTTTTTTTATTGCATGAAAGTTTGCTCTCTGTTAGATGGAATGTATGCTATGCTTAACTGCTGTCAAAGGGGATTGTGTGTGTATGTAGATGCAGGTGGTTTTGTGTGTGCATGTGTATACAAATATAGACAGTTTTGTGCATATGTGTTGATGCAGGGGTGTGTATGTGTTTGTGTGTATAGATATAGGCGGTTTTGTGCATATGTGTAGATACATGTGTGTGTGTATATAGATATAGGTGGTTTTGTGCATATGTGTAGATACAGGTAGGTGTGTGTGTGTGTGAGATACATAGTATACAAGGATTTCTAAATAACCAATACCTTTCTGACGGTGATGGGAGGGTGCTGTTGTCAATACCTGCCATGGAGGGGTCCTTCTTTGTGTGGGTGTTTGTTTGTACTGTAGGATGTACATACTACAGCATTTACACTGTACTTGAACTGCTGTTTTGGAAGGTGGACAGTACTGTGGGCAATAGCTGGCTGTATGTGTGTATCAGAATCCACAGCATTTTGTCAATAGTCCAGACTTTGTGGGTGTATGGGGGGGTGCAGAGAGTGGTGCATGTGATAATATCTAAATTTGACTGTATGTGTATATGGCTGGCAAAGTTTTATCACTGTTAATATCCAACCATTTGATGGCTGGTACAGGGGGTGTTATGTGATATGATCAATATATGGATCATTGTGTGTGTTGGAGGGGTACTGTGCTATAGTCAATATATGGATTCTTGTGTGTCACAATTTATTTTCTTGTTCCTCCCTTGCACCCCCCATCAGTCTCACCCTTCACTGCCACTTCTGTCACCTGGCTCCCCAGTATCCCTACATCTTGGAGGGTTCAGCTTACCCCTGCTGGGGGGCTGCTCTACTCGGGTGAATGAAGGGGAGTAGCATTCCTGAAGGGGTCTGTCTGCAAGGTGTGCAGGGTTGGGGGAGCAGGAGTGGTGCTCTAGGGGGACGTGTGGCATTGGAGGAGCTAGGCAGTCATCTGGTAGGCCAAGATGGTTGACTTTTCCATTGTCTGGGTCCCATCTCACCAGCATAGACCAAGGCAATGTCCTGGAGGCAGAGCTAGCTGATGTGTGGACACCAATGTCGGCAAGGATGGGGACCCTGTGAGAGATCATGCTATTTCGCTACTATTGTGCTTCACAGGATGCCAAGAAGTAAGACTGCTTGGACTACAGTGGGCTCCAGTAGGGTGGGGGTTATGGGATAGGAATTCATTCCTCAGCCACTACACAACTCGTTTGACGCTCTGGCAAGATAAGACTGCCAAGAGGGAGGCACCTGTCATAGTGGCAAGAGAGGATGTGAGGATTCTTCATGTGGGAGGCCCCAATGTGGGTAGGGGTGGCAGAAAACCTCAGCAAGTATCAGTGCTTGGGAAATTAATGGAGGCTGTGCAGAAGGAGAGGCTAATGGACTACATGGAGTCAAATGAGCTGCACGGTTTTACCGGTGTGTGTGTGTGTGGGGGGGGGGATGTGTGAGTGGGTGTGTGTGTGGGGGGGGCTCATTTCAAGCCCTCATAGATCTCTTTGACTGAGTGACTAAGGAGGAAGATCAGATGAAGACATTGGATGTAACCTCTCTGGACATCAGTAATGCCTTTGTCACTGTGACACACAGGCTAATAAAGAAACTTAGCAAGCTAGGGTTGTGGAGAAGGTAGTAAGCTGGGTATCAAACTGGTTAATGGGTAGGAGACAGAAGGTGGTGGTAAACAGAAGCCACCCAGGAGATGGCAGAGTGACAAAGTGGAATGCCCCAGGGATTAGTACTGAGTTCTGTCCTCTTCAATTTCTTCATAAGTGACACTGAAGTGGAACCAGAGGTGAAGGAGTGTCTTTTTGCAGATGATACAGAAATCTGCAATGCGGTGGACGCCCATAAAGGAGTGGACAGATTGCACTGGGACCTGCAGAAACTATAGGAGTAGTCTAGAGGGTGGTAGCGGGATTTCAAAGCCAAAAGGGGCAAAGTCACGCACCATGGGCAGAGAAACCAAGAAGCTGTATATAAGATGGGTGTTACTTGCAGTCAACAATCAATGAAGGACAATGGGGAAATCATATCTGACAATCTCAAGGTGGCAGGGCAGTACAACAGTGCAGTTGATAAAGTTATTGAGATGCTAGGATGCATTGTTATGGTGTTTTCATCCATGAGAGGGGAGGTTATGTGTCCTCTGCATCTTTTTCTACATTGAAAAAGGTCCCCGACCTGCACCTTGTTTATGCCCTTGAGGTACTTGAAAGTTTCAATCATGTCCCCCCACTGTCTCCTCTCCTCCAGTAAGTACACTGCCATTCCTATTCTGCATCTGTCTAACTCCTGCATTGCCAATGCTAATACCAGCAAGCAAACATTCAGCATTGACAAATGCTTGTTTAACTAGGTGCAATACGTGCTCTAAAAAAAAGATGACAGGTTGATGAGAAACAAGCATATTGTACAATCAGACCCCATTTTACACAGGCACATGCAGGACCCCTCCATGGCAGTTCACAAAAGAGCAAGAAATGCAGGAGATCTGCTGGTCTTTTTCCTTCAGCCAGGTTTAAAACAAGAGAAATGCACATGAACGTGTCAGTCAGCGGTAAGGAGTACACTTTGTGGGCAGTGTAAATTATGCCAACGTGTGGGCAGTGTAAATTATGGCAACGTGTGAGAAAGTGTAACTCTTTTAAAAGTAAAACCTCTGGAAGAGAATATTTAATTAAACAACTGATTACTTGCAATACAGCAAGTATATCTACTTAGTTGAGTGTACCTGTGGGGCCCATTATACAGGAAAAAAGATACACACTTTTTAAACAACATATTGGTGAGCATATCACTGGTTCAAACAACAAAAACATCCAAAATATTCCAACTGCCCATATTAAATTCACAAAAGGGTCTGGTACACATAATTGGGCATTCTTTGGCATTGAAAAATTCTCCTTTGGACAAAGAGGGGAGATCTGAATGAGGTGAGAAGCTTTTTCGATGTATATGTTGAGGGGGTCTAGTAGCCCCAGGATTAAATGAACAATCTAAAATATTCTTATTTCTGTAATACTGAGATTGTGGTTTATTCATCAGTTCAGATTAAGCATGTACTTCTCTAATTATTCTTAGTGTCTCTAGTGATTCCTGGCCCTGTTCAGATATTTTGCTGTTTGACTGAATAGGTGGAGCACAGTGATTTAAATGTGACTAATATTTGTTTGTCATCTATTTTTTTAGTTCAAATGACTAACCAATGGTATTCTGAGATCTGTCCTATTTGAAAGACCAACACTGTATGCATTATATATGTGTTTGAATCCCATCAGGGGAGAAAGGAACAAGATCCGTCACTTATAGAGTTCTCTCCAGATAACTGAAAAATCATGCCATGGACTTGTAATATGATTGTGCTTCGTGTGTTTTGGATATTTATTCTGTTTTATAGTTTGTTGTATAATTAGTTGTATAATTAGTTTTAATGCACGGGATCACTTTAAATAATGTCTGAGGAACTGTGCCTATGTCACACTCCCACAACAGATAAAATGAACAAATTTGGAATCGTTACTCCTGATAAAGCACCATGAGGGCCCGAAACACATCGGGTACTACTGAGGCTGTTATGGGGAATTCATCTTTGGCTATATGCCCAGCACTTCAGCTTTGTTATTGTGAGTATAATAAATTATCTTTACCTGCACATTTGAGGCTTGTGCTGTGCATTTTACATATCTGCTGTAGGCATTGTGAATGTGTGTGTGTGTGTGAGGGTTTCTTCCTCCTGTTTCTGGTGCAGCGCAATAAAAATAAAAGCTACTACTGATGAGCCACTAAAATGGTACGGAAGAGTTAGTCACAAATGAACATCAACAAAGTAATTTTTTTATCTATATGCATTGCAAGATTATCCACCAAACCAGATAACTCATATTTTATTACTTGATCGTACTATTATTACCTAATCTGCAAAACAAGGCATTGACAAAATATCATTTCAAAATGCCCCAACTTCATTTAAAATCACCAATCTGCTGGAAAATGTAAAATGCAGCAGAACTGAAATTGAAAGCTTAGCCCTGGGGTGGGTTTTCACAATGGTCCAACATTCATTTCCGCTTGTAGTAACATTCTGTTTGCATTGCTGAGTATGGGTGGGGTGAATTCATCACCCTGTGTCCACTGTATAAGCTGTGACTAGCCAAACAGTGCTTGGTTAATTATATATTTTTTTATGTTTGCATGTGCAAGAAACATACTGTGACAGCTTGCTGGAGTAGCGGGTTGTGGAGGCATGGCAATGTTGTGGCGAATGGCAGCAGTCCCTTTGGGGGCTGGCTGGTCTCTGCCCCGCCAATAGAGGAGCATGCTGTCGATGACAGCAGTTAATGAGCATGACACTATGCTCAAAGAAATTGATTGCTACAATCAAGGAGCGCCCTGGCATTACACAATCAGCTGTGTTTGCTTGCGGGGTGGTCCCTGACTGCAGCAGTGAATTAGAGCTGCACTGTCTGGTGTCCCCTTTCAAACAAACATGGTGGCGGCTTCTTCGTCGGCCTCTCACAGTCCCATTACAGCCGATAGGGGTGCCCAAACCCCCTGTCAGCATGCCCCTTCTCCAGTTCATTTTGCCAGCAGGGTGGCCCAATCCACGTCAACACGATACCTCCCTCATGCTGTGTGCCCAGGGTGCCCAATCCCCTTGGCTCATGTGCGATCCCCCCAGCATTCTGCTGATGGGGTGCTATCCCCATCGGCTACAGACACCCCCCAAAGAAACACTCAGGTGGCATGCTGGGAGCCCACCCCAGTGTGCCAAAGTACCTGCAAAAGCAGAAAACCTTCCTGCATTGTTTTTTTATTTTTTTTTGTTTCCTGTAAAAGACAAATGGTCCCTCATTGAGTCCAGTACCCCTCCCCTAACCCACAGCCAATCTCTGTGCACCCCACCTCCCCACACACACCCCTTACCCCATACTTACCTCTGGAGCCCGGTGCAACGATCCTCGGTGGACGGGAACATGCCTGCACTCTTCAAAGTCAACTGCGAACTGAAGAAATGCTGGTAAGCTGTATGTAACCCCTAGGTGGCGCTACCCCAAGGGCTACTACCCCTGCCTGCTTGGCTACTGACAGGTTGAGGGGCCTAGGTTCTATGACGGGTGCCTCCACCCAGAGGTCAGGGTTGGTAGTGGTAAAACAAGCTTGGGTACAGCCCTCTGGGACACTGTGACCGCCCCCTTTGTTCCCACTAGTGGCCCACACAGTACACGGGAATTACCTTCCCAATACCCCACATATGAACACTTTTTACACATATAGATACCACTTACCCTCGAGACTGATTCTGCAACACGTCTCTGAGGACCCCCTGTAAAACAAAGTTAAGCAACATACACAACACAATGCAATGCAGGCACTATATGTACTGACACCACAGACTGCATTTAGTTCAATAACAACAAATCTGATTTATTTAGGGGACAGTAACACGGGAGGGGGCAATCAGGTTGATTTAGCTTGGCAATATTCAAATCACAGTACTGTGCACACATATAGGGTCCAAAAAGTCACACTCTGGGTATCCAGGATGGGGGAAGGGGCTAGCCAGGTCCGTTGCCAGGGGTTGGCCGGCAGGTGCAGATGGATGGGGCCCTGTAGGAAGAAAATACATGCACAACACACACTTGTAATTCGGAGCCGGATGGCTCAGTCCATGGGAAGAAAACACAAGCAAATCAGTTGACACACTTTAATTAAATGAATGTCGCAGGGTATTGCCCTGATTTGTACTCACAATACCCAAGACAGTTACAGGATGGATAGTGTTGCTTCTGGGTTTCCAGCATTCAGCACACACTGCAGAGTGAGGGGAATTAAGACCACGATTCCCCACACGCACAAACACATTCATATGTAAAGGAAATTACTATACCAGGCAGGCTGCTCCTCGATCCCGATCGCAAAACACTGCAAAAACCCGGGAGCACTCGCAGCAGCTTCAGTCCCTGACAGACCAATCGCACTTCAGCAAAATCTTCTGTCTTCTACAGGTTAAGCCTGTTTTCCACACTTCTGCGTCTTCTTCCTTCTACAACAGCTTGGATTCAGTCCGATTCAGCTGCACTAATGGCCACAGACTGACTTGGGGGCCTACACACGCGCTTCCCACATGAATTACTCACCGCACAGTACAGAGCTCCTTCTCCCTTCACTGTCTCTACTGAACTGACTGTTCCAGCAACAGTGCAGGGCATTTCCTTTGGGCTCACAGCAGTTCGGCTAGCTGGTTCAGCTGTCAATCACTGTAGGGCTGCCTCTGTTGGTGCAAAAAGGTGCCACGGTCCAAACTACATTTCCCATGAGCACCTGCCATACCATCCCCTTTGTTGCAGGCTCCAGATGAGAGTCCAAGTTCTGATTTGCCAGCAGGCTCCATTTTAAGGACCTCCTTTCCACTGATTGGTCCAATTCAGCAGTTCAGGACCAAAATGAAGAAACTACACTGCCCAGTCCTTGCTACAAGTAACCAGGTTAGAACAAACTGCATTTTCATTATTACTCTAACAGATCACCAGCAAACAATTACATCTTTTAATTAGGCTCCCTCTGCACATATAACGACTGCAGAAACGGAGCACTTAGCCAGCAGCCCGAGTGGGATTCGAGCATTGTAACGCACAGTCCCCTCATTCCAATTAATTATGTCTGCAAGCAGACAGCTCTTAAAGAGACAGTACATAGAGGCTCTAAAGCACTCGCTGTAGTGCCATTTAAACAGCTTAAACGCCAAACACCATCCAGACTTAGAGCACTTAGCAAGCTCCTGGAAGACTTTTGGGAACCCTCATTTACAAGAGGGTTACATGTATAATGACAGAAATAGTTTTTTTTCCTACTTATGTGGATATCTCGGCCATTTTTAAGAATTTTTGCACCAACTTTTCAACATGGGGTTCTTGGGACCCCACCTCATGAATCCAGTGACTGTCATCTGGTTATTCCGTCCCGAAAGGTGATTTTGCGGTCACTGTGTGGAATCACCTTTTGGGACTGATTAACAAAATGACAGTGTCACCCGTTCATGAGGTGGGCTCTCACAAAGCCTATGTTGCACATTTGGTAAAAAAAATTCCAAACAATGACTGTGTTATGAGCGTGTGTTGCACAGTTTATACGCACACTCATAACCTCGCAAATTTGTAATATTTTCACTCCAGATTTTCAACATTGGCATTTTTTCACACCTCCTTATGAACTGTACAGCTGTCATTTTTCACATCCTGGCTGAAATATGTTTTCACACTTCCGGCGCAGAATAGCACGGTCGCTGTGGGAAATCAGTGTTCAGAACAGATTATGAAAATCACAGTGACACTGTTCACGTGCAGAGGTCCAAAAATGCCTATGTTGAAAATCTGGTGACAAAAGTCCATAAAATGACTGTGTTACGAGTGTGCATTGCGCCATTTCAACGAACTATCGTAACTTTGCAAATTTGTAATATTTTCACTCCAGATTTTCAACACTGGCATTTTTCTACTCCTCCTTATAAACAGTACAGCTGTCATTTTTCACATCCTGGCCAAAATATGTTTCTACACTGCCGGCGCAGAATAGCGCCGTTGCTAAGGGAAATCAGTGTTCGAGACGGATTAAGAAAATCAGAGTGAGACTGTTCTTGAGCAGAGCTCCTAAAATGCCTATGTTGACAATTTGGTGACAAAAGTCCATAAAATGACTATGTTACAAGCGTGCATTATGTAGTTTCCACGCACACTCGTAACTTTACAAATTTGTAATGTTTCCGCTCAAAATTTTCAGCATTGCCCATTTTGCACACCTCCTTATGAACAGTACTGCTGTCATTTTTTTTACATCCTGCCCAAAAAGTGTTTTCGCACCTATGGTGCAGTCACTGTGCGAATTCAAGCTTTGGAACAGATTAATGAAATCTCAGTGCCACTATTCATAAGAGGAGGTCCCAAAAAGCCTATGTTGAAAATTATGAATGAAGATACCAGCAAACGCCTGGGGCATTAGGGTTTCCAACTGTTAACACCCCACCCTGTACAGACTGACAGGCATCGAGGGTGTGGCTTGGGGTTCTCAGCCGTAATGCTCACGCCATTCCACCCCCCACCCTGCAGCCACTGACCGGCATTGAGGTGTGCCTTGGGGTCTTTGGCACTAATGTTCACCCCATTCTCCTATACTGCACCCACCACACCTTATTTCCTTATGGAATGGGGTGAGCGTAAGAGCCGAAGACCCCAAGGCACACCGTGACACCTGTCACTGTCTGCAGGGTGGGATGAGGTGGAATGGCGTGAGTGTTATGGCCGACCCAAAGGCACACCACAATGCCTGTCAGTCTCTGCAGGGTAGGGGTGGTGGTTGGCGTTAGTTCAGTACTTCACTGCCATTCCTATTATGCATCTCTCTAACTGCTGCACTATCAATGCTAATACCAGCAAATAAACATTCAACATTGACAAATGCTTGTTTTTTTTTTTTTTTTTAGTGTCAGTGTCCCAGTAGGTAGTACATTTGCCTCAAGGGCTGGAAGACTAGAAGGGTGTGGGTTGCAGTATCACTTCAGGAACTTGGGCTAATACTAAATACTGATACTACCAGGTACAGTGTAGTACTGGTGGTGGTGGGGGCCGCACTGTTAAGGTTCTCTCCCTTAGGTGAGATGTTAAACCAAGATCCCTTGTGGCTACCTCTGGTGGCTGTCCAGATACAAGTTCATCCTAAGAAAGCCACTTAATCTCCCTGTGCTCTCAGATCGCCCCTGTATATAGGTCTTGTACTCAATGGGCCTTACATGCTTACAGAAAGATTTTTTTTTTTTTAAAGTTAAAGATCCTGCAGAATTCATCGTAAAACTAGGGGTGTTTCCCCTAACGTCCTCTCCAGCATTCCCCATCTATAAAACAGATCCATGTCACTCATGGCCAGACTACACTTAGAAACAAGCTGCTGCAGCATAGTGTGCCTTTCCTGGTCAATACTTACAAATAAAGATATTCTTCATGTAGCCACAAGTAACTATTGCTCAAGTAGCCAAACTGCTTTTGCTGTTCCATGAACTACTGATCAATATCCAGCAATTTTGTTTGAAAGGTTTATCTAAATGCTCTGTCATTTTGTTACAAAGTTCAGGGCTGAGATTTTCAAAAGTGAGAAAATGGGCACAACTCCTATTTGCACTGGGTAGGGTTTTCACAAGGCATATCATTGAGCTACTTTCAAAAGTCCGACTTACCTACAGAATTGCTAATTGTTTGTTTTGGGGTAAAAAAATGCTAGACATAAATGTAAAGACCAAGTTACAGTCAGTCTGAAAATTGTGTCCAGGCACATTTATACCTGAACTTTATAAAGTGGACAAAACTAAGTCAGAGTTTTTAAAACTGGGTGTAGCAATGTCCTAGTTTCGAAAACTGGACATAGGTGCACTTTTGGTTCTGTCCAAAGTTGTACAACAGAAAACTGCATCTCAAGACATAGGCTTTGAAATACCCCAACCCACACCATCCCAGATAACAATTAGACCATGTGTTACAGGATTTTAGATTTCCAACTTAAGCATTGCTTTGTCTCGTGTATTCTGTACATTATTGAAAAATGGCAATGTCGACAATATAACCCTAAGGAGAGCCTTTAAAGGTAAACCTTCATTTACAGTGACTAACATTGTTTTTGTTTGAAAGCCTATGAAAATATCTGTCAAATAAGAAATCGGGCTCATCTGTAGCTGGAAAGCACTCTAGAGATATAGGCGAATGAGTCTGTTCAATATTAATACTATACTGCAGCCATTTTTAGAACACTATGATGTCCTAGAGCAACACGTTGTGCTCAACTACAATGAGTCACGCACAACTTGTTCCTTGATGACATCACAATGTTCTAAAATGGCTGCAATACAGCACTACTATAGCACAGACTCAGTCACCTACAGTACATCCCGAGAGTACTTCCTGCTATAGATGAGCCCAGTACCTCATTTGAAAAGAGTTTTTCATGGGCTTTCACAGAAACATAGAATTTGACAGCAGGTAAAGACCGCTTCGCCCACCCAGTCTGCCTATTTTTCCCTGCCTACATTTGCACTGCACACTGCACTTGATCTACAGCACTGCAGACTGTACTTGATCAACAGCTCTTTCTCCCTCCCCCTTTCTTTCCACTATGATTCCATTGTGCCTATCTCATGCATTCTTGAGCACCATCACTGTTTTCATCCCCACCACCTCCACTTGAAGGCTGTTCAAGGAATCCATCACTCTTTTTGTGAAAGTACTACCTCTCATCTCTCCTGAACCTACCCCCACCAGCCTCATAGCATGTCCTCTTCTCCTTGAGCACCTTTTCCTCTGAAGAATACTTCCCTGCTGTACCTTATTTACCCCATGAGGTATTTAAAGTTCTCTATCATATCTCCCCTCTCTCTCTCCTCTCTTCTAGGGTGTATATATTGAGGTTCTCTAGCCTCTCCTCATAGGGCTTTTGATGAAAACAATGCACCATTTCAGTTGCCCTTCTCTGGACTGCCTCCACTTTGTCTATGTCTTTCCTGAGATGTGGTCTCCAAAAATGGACTTGGTACTCTAGGTGGGGTCTTACCAGTGATCTATACAGAGGCAACACCACCTGCCTCTTTCTACTGGTGACTCCCCTCCCTATGCACCCCATCATCCCACTTGCCTTACTGAATGCCTTGTTACACTGTCTGTCCGCCTTTAGGTCATCCAATATGATTACTCCCAGGTCTCTCTCTCTCTCCTGCTTGGTAATCGTCAATACCACTCCACCCATTCTGTAGTCTGCCCCTTGGTCTCTGTGCACTAAGTGCATTATTTTGCACTTTTTCGCACTGAAACCTATTTGCCATATCCTTGACTGCTGCTCTAGTTTTCACAAGTCTCTGCTCATCCTTTCCACACACCCTGGAGTGTCCACCCTAATGCAGATTTTGGTGTCACCTGCAAAGAGGCAGACCTTCCCTTTCAGCTCCTCTGCAATGTCACTTACAAATACAACAATGAGGACTGGTCCCAGCATTGATTCCTGAGGCACCCCATTGGTCGCCCTCCCTTCCTTGGAGTGAACTCCTGTTTACCACCACCCTCTGCGGACTCTCTCCTAAACAATTGCTTATCAAGTTTACCACCTTTGGATCAACTCCTAAGCAACACAGCTTGCTTACTAGTCTTACTAGTCTCTTATGTGGAACAGTGTAAAATGCTTTACTGAAATCTAGGTAGGCCACGTCCACCGCTCAACCCTAATCTAAATCCTTTGTCACCCAGTCAAAGAAATCTACTCATGTGACATGACCTCTCCCTGTAAACCCATGCTGCCTCGGGTCTTGTAACCCACTGGATTCAAGATATTCCACAATCCTCTCCTTCAGAAGTGGTACCATAAACTTTCTCACCACCGATATCAGGCTGACTGACCTATAATTGCCAGCATCCTTCCTGCTGCCACTATTGAGTAGTGGGATGACATCTGTCCTCCAGAATCTCTCTTTTTTCCAGTGAGTTGATAATTAGGACTGTCAGAGGTACAGCCTGTATCTCCTTGAGCTCCCTCAATACCTTGGATGCATCCCAGCTGGTCTCCTTGCTTTTTTCTATCTTCAGATTAGTGAGTCATTTTAGGACCCTCTTCTCTAAAAAGTTACAATGTCCACCTCCCCCCTCCCCCTTCCTCCCTCCCAAGCTTGTTTTATTTCTTTGTGGCCCCCTTCCTTTCTCCTTCCTCTGTGAAAACTGAACAAACATATTTATTCAGGATGCCTGCTTTTTCTTGGCCACCTCTGGGCAGTCCCCCTTCCCTTTTTGATCTTACAATGCCACCCCTGGTCTTCCTCTAGTTACTTACGCACCTCAAAATTGTCTTGTCCCCTTTCGTTACCTCCTGGGCTATTCTATTCAGTTTGTGCCTTTGCTGTCCTTAATGCTTTCTCTGCTTCTTTGTTTCCCTTGATACACCTCCCTATCCACCTCCCTCTGCATCTCCTTATGCCTTCTGAATGCTACCCTTTTAGCCTTTATCTTTTCAGCCACCTCTTTTGAGAACCATAGTGGTCTCTTTTTCCTCTTGATGTTGCTTACTTGTTTGATCCAGAGGTTTGTTGCCTTTACTATACTCCTTTTTAGCTTTGCCCAATGTTTCTCCACCCCACCCAGTCCATTCATCCACCCACCAGGACATCCCTGAGGCATTCACCCAACTTTATAAAATCTGCTCTCTTGAAGTCCAGGACCCTCACCCCGTGTTGTTTGGTTCCACAGGTGTCCTTATATTGAACCACATTATATGGTGACCACTGGTCCCCAGGTGGCCTCACACTTTAACATCTGCAGTACTGTTCCTGTTAGTGAGTACTGGGTTCAGTATTGTCCCATCAGGGGTGGGCTCACTGACAAGTTGCCTGAGGAATGCCCTTGTAGAGAGTTCTGGATGTCCCTGCTTCTAGCTGAAGCAGCTGCTTGGTAGCTCCAATCTACATCTGGCAGGTTAATTCCCCCACTAGCAGCACTTCTCCCTTTTCTGCCATCTTGCCAATGGCTTCCATTAGTACTTTATCTAATTCCTTCCTTTGTGTTGAAGGTCTGCAGATCACTCCAGTGCAAATAGTGGCTCCATTCCCCATCCCCAGGGTGACCCACAGTACCTCAGCCTCCCCCTGTATTCCCTGCATCTCCATTGCTTTTATACTTTCCCTTACATAAAGTACCACAACCCCTCCTTTCCTTCCTACCCAGTCCTTCCTGAACAGAGTATAGCCTGGTATGGCCATGTTCCGATCATGGTTTTTCAGTGCACCATGCCTAGTAATGGTCACAATATCCAGGCTGGCTTCTACCATGATGGCCTCTAGGTCCCATATCTTATTTTCTAGACTTCTATCATTCACACATACATGGTCTTTCAGGTTTTGTTTCCACTCTGCTTTTTACCCCCCTTTTTTCCTTTATGCCCTACCTGTTTCCCCACTTTCTTCCGAATGCTCCCTTTCCTTTCTCCGTTGTCTCTACTACCCTGCTTTGTTTATAAATTTGCACCCTGGGGGATTCCTCTCACCTGAGTTCTCCTTACTCTCTACTTCAGCCTGTGGGGGGGGGTTGGGGAGATAATGCTTCCCTGAACCCTTCCTCCACCCCCTCGGCTAGTTTAAATGTTCATCGAAATAACAATTAAATCATCCACTGAGGACTGTGGTTCTCCTCCCAGATGGATGCAGACCATCACCCCGTATAGACCTTTATCCTCCCAGGTGGGTCCCAAGTCCCCTATGTAGCCGAACCCCTCCTTTCTGCAGCATTCATTCAGGCATGAGTTGAAGCTCCTGGTGAGAAGTTCCCTCTCCTCCCCTGTCATAGACAGGCAGCACCTCAGCAAAAGCCATTGGGTGAGCTACCTGTCTAAGATCTCTACCCAGCTTCTGAAACTCCCCCTGCACTATCCTAGCCCCATCCCATGCCAGATCATTAGTCCTCAGGTGGGCAATGACATCCACCTCTCACTGCTGTCCTGCTGCCCTAGCAATTCTCAGGATCTGCTTCCCATCCCTCTGGGCCATGGTCCCACATAGGCACCTAACCTGCCTCTCCCCTTCCTTTCCTATTCCCCAAACTATACCCTCAAATTATGCCCCCCTCCCAAAGTTGCTTCCTCCTCCTCTGGGGTTTTCTACCACACTCCTTGGGGTCTCCACTATGGGGGGGCCCAAATATCCTCCCTTGTCACTATCATGAGTGTTTCCTCATGGTAGTCCTGCCCCACTAGGGCAGCATAGGAATCATGTAGTGGTACTGGTTGAGAAATGTGCCTCTGTCACACCACCCCCACACTTCCAGAGCCCACCACTGTCCAGCCATTCCTCCTCCACCCCCCCGGATTCTCTGAGATAATAGAGGCAACTTGGTGGCCCCTACATAAGGAAAGAGGTCCCTCGAATCCTAGCCAATTTTGCCTGGAGACTAATGACCTCCTCCCTCAACCCAGAGAAGTGTGTGCAGATGGGGCAACACCACAGTCACCAGAAGGTCTCTCAGAAAACTGCTGCCCCACAGCCACTGCATTGCACCAGTCTCCATATTGGACTACGGGGGGGGGGGTTGCGATCTGTTTCAAGACCGAATTGGGCCTAACTGGTGTTCCAGTTGAGGAGGCCACATCATTTGAGTGTACTGTGGTAGCTGATGTGGGGTGCAGGATAGCTCTCATCTACCGTTCACCAGGTGATGAGAAGCTGTTCTTGCAGGAGGTAGCAGACTTCGCCGCCAACATGGCATTGGAGTCGCTCAGACTGATGGTTCTGGGAGACTTCAATGCCTGGGTCAACAACGAATCCTCGCTTTTTGGTCAACACTTTTTCCAGGTAATGACAACCCTGGGCTTCACACAGGTTGTTTTTTCAGCTACTCATCATGGTTGTCACTCTCTTGATTTGGTTTTCCTCCTGGGGTCGAGGCCTCCAACTTGGTGGTGGAACCTGTCGGTTGGTCTGACCACTACACCGTTGGGTTCAATTTTTCGGCCCCCTGGGTAGACCGGCCCCTGTGGAGATGGTCAATTACCGCCCTTTGCGGGATGTGGTCCCTGAAGATCTGATGGCGGTAACTGACTGCTCGCTGTTTGACAAGACTAGCACAGATCCTGAGCATTTACTATAGTTGCGACCTATAATAGGACCGTTTCTTCAGCTATCGATATGATTGCTCCTGTCTGAGTTCGCCCCCTCCCACTTTGTCCTGGGGCCCCATGATTCGATGGGACTCTAAGGGAGTTGCGAGACAGGGGCGTAGGTTAGAGCGTCGCTGGCGGAGGACAGCCTTAGATACCGACCACCTTATTTTGTTGGAACATTATAAATTCTATCAAACAGAAATTTCCCGTAAGAAGGCAGAAATCCTGTCCAGTAAAATTTCTGTTGCACGGGACCGACCGGCTCAACTCTTCAGAACTGGTGACAGGCTGTGCAACCCAGCCTGTGAGCAGTTTCGTCGAGTCTTTTCACAAAAGGAGTGTGATGAGAGCGCTCATTTCTTTGTGAATAAAGTGGCTGATATCAGGCAGGAGTGCTGCCAGCTTTACTCTTTGAGGGATGCTGTTGGTCGGTGTCCTGTCACAGAACCCGAAGCTTCCTGGAGTACTTTTGATCTGCCGAAGTTCTTGGATATTATGAGGATTATCCAGGGGATGCGTCCCACTTGCTGTAGTTTAGATCCAGGCCCTACCTCCCTGATTTTAGGTTGTAGTGACATCATAGGCCCGGTCTTAGCTCAGATCGTCCGGTGCTCTTTGGACTCAGGTGAGTTTCCTAGCTCCCTGAAGGTGGGGCTGGTGACACCCCTCCTGAAGAAAGCTTCTCTAGACCCGGAGAACCTAGCAAACTACAGGCCTATCTCTAATCTTCCTTTTGTGGGGAAGGTTATTGAGAAAGTTGTGGCAGCTCAACTGGAGAACCATTTGACCATCCATAATCTACACGAACCTCTCCAATCCGGTTTTCGTAAGAGGTATAGTACTGAGACTGCTCTGGTTCGGGTGCTCAATGATCTCCTGATGGCGAGAGTTCAGAGAAACCATTCCACCTTGGTTCTCCTGGATTTATCATCAGCCTTTGACACTGTGGATCATGGGGTTCTGCTCGAGTGTTTGAGGACCATCTGTGGGCTGTTGGGGGCAGTGCTCAGATGGCTTACATCTTTCCTCACCGGTAGATTGCAGAGGGTTGTCTCGGGTATTTTTCCTTATGAGGCTTTCTATCTGCCTTGTGGGGTTCCTCAGGGCTCGGTGCTGTCCCCCATGTTATTTGCAGTGTACATGCTGCCCCCCTTGGAGATATTGTAAGACGGTATGGGCTGAGGTTTCACTGTTATGCTGATGACACCCAGCTCTACCTGTCTTTTGCCCCTGACCAGGTTAGTGCTATCTCAGTACTGAACGGCTGCCTTGTAGAAATCCAAGATTGGATGAGTGCCAGTGGCTTAAAGTTGAACCCAGGAAAGACTGAGGTTTTGGTAGTGGACCTGGGTCGTAGGACAGAGGGGTTGAGGACTAAGCTCCCCTCTGGTTTAGTCCTGGGGGGCTCAGATTCTCACCTCTGAATGGGTGCGTGACCTAGGAGTGGTACTTGACGATGGCATGACCCTTCGTCACCAGGTGTCGGCAGTCGTCAAGTTGGCCTTTTACCATCTTAGGAACATTGCTAGGATCAAGCACCTTGTTCCGTCCAGTGACCTGCCTGTTTTGGTCCACGCTTTTGTGACATCACACCTTGACTACTGCAACTCCCTTTACCTAGGGCTTCCTGGGGTTGATATCCACCGCTTGCAGCTAGTGCAGAACACTGCAGCACGTTTGTTGACTGGGGTTTCTAGAAGAACGCATATTACCCTGGTGCTGCGCGACCTGCACTGGCTGCCTATTCAGTGGCGGATCACCTTTAAGGTAGGTCTATTGACTTACAAAGCCCTACACAGACAGGGTCCTGACTACTTGAAAGAGCTCCTGGTTCTTTACACTCCTCTGTGACAGCTCCGTTCAGCTGACAAGGGGTTGCTGGAGATTCCAAGGGTAAGCTTAAAGTCATCTGGTGTGCGTGCCTTTGGGTTTGTGGTACCCTCCCTTTGGAATTCTCTACCCCGTCTGCTTCGGGAGTGCAGGACTGTGGGGTGCTTTAAGCAGGCACTAAAGACTTTTTTGTGGGGAAAAGCTTACCCTGAATTCCATTGATTTTATCTGTATTTATTGTGTTTTGTTTTACTTGATTGTGCAGCGCCTTGATGTTCGAAAGGCGCTATATCAAATAAAATTATTATTATTAATTATTATTATATTCTCAACTTCTGTTCTCCCTGTGCTACCTGAAAATACTTTACTACCCTTACCCTGATAGGATGCTTCTAGTTTTCCCCTTATCTGTTTGTTTATGTTTGTGTTCCCCATGCCTTGTTTAAATCTTTGTATACTCCTACTCCAGAGAGGTTGTTCCTTCTGTTCCAGTTCTGGTCCAACTTTGACCTTTCCACCCTTCCCAGCAGTGACTGTTGCACAGTAGTGAACAGGTGCCTTACCTTAGTCAACCATCAGAATCCCCTGTTTCCTTGCTTTCGCTTGTTGATGCCTGCCAGTGCCTAAAACACCAGTTACCTGTTCCACTCCTTTGCTGTTCCACTCACTTGCTAGGAAACAAACGTGCTAGACTTTTAGAGTGGAAGTGCTTTTATAGTGGTCTTGTAAGAAGGCACTAAGCCTCTGTCAGCCCCACCTCCCAATTACACACCTGATTCACAGGGTTTCCTGACTCTACTCAGTCCAAGATTAATCTCCTGAGCTAGTTTCCCCCACACCGCTTGTTACAGTTTTAAAGACAAGTTCCCCAAACACTGCACAGAATATTTTTCTTCTCCCTACCTACCCTGCTACTTTCAGTATGAAAAGAATATAAATAGATATAAATATACTTTTAACATAAAGCTTTCACTGCTCTTATTAGCAAAGTCTATTCTTCCAGCTCAGTACTACCTGTGTCAAGCCACTGTACATGAATGTGTTCCTTTAATTTTCTTCTTCCTGACTGGCTAAATAAGTCAGACTCTATGTTAATCTCAGAAAACTTCACAAGCTAGAAAAAGTTCAGGCAGTGGCATTCTGAACTGGGCAAATATGCAACATTCAGAAATCATGACCCAATTCCTTCATCCCTGATTGGTAACACAAACGTGGCTGCCACCTTTACTCACCAACAACCTGCAACTAGGCCCTAAATAGTAATTCTCCCTTAAATAAATAAAAAATCCTCTCATGAACTCCTCCTTACACATATAAACAAATAAAAAAATGAAGTCCTGTTTACAGTTTTAATTCCTGGTGTTTCTATGGTGACCACGAAAAATTCCACTCTTATACTTACCAGCTTGCCAGGGTAATCTCTGCTGCTTTCCCTGCAATAGATACTGTACAACCGAGACCTTGACTGAATATGAGGCCCTCTGTTATTTGTAAGGGGGAACATTCTGCCAGAGGAATTGTGCAGAAATTTGAATTCCTGAATTCCATGATAAAAATTCAGCTACTGACTGGAAAGACAGACAACTGAAAGGTGGGGAGGGATTACTTTTTCACTAGTTACTATTAACCAAATACCTGATTTTAATAAAACAAAAGTTGACATTTTTTTACATTGTTTCTTAGTTTACCCATTTTATAAGCACACAACGGCAAGCAAGGGTGTGTGTTTATTACATCATAACCGCTCTTACAAGTGCTGAAGGCACTGGGGGAAATGCCTCATGCCTCACATGCAAATGGGTATGCGTTTATCACATAACTCACACCCTGTTGTGTCATTTTGCTTACTGAATGTCCAGGGTGATGAGGTTCATGAGGAAGAACTTTTGAAGGTACCACCCTCCAAGTTAAAGTCAGCAGGTGACCAGTACCAAGCACTGAGCAGCCAGCTGCCGGGTGTAAAATGTAGAAAAGTGCATACTCCTCCAAAACCCCACTCCCCAGACCACATTCAAAATCCAAAACTACATACATATTTAATATAGAAACACAGAAACATAGACTTTGACGGTAGATAAGGACCTCTTGGCCCACCCAGTCTGCCAGTTTCCCTACCTAGTGAATAAGCTGCAGATCCTAGTTAACCAACAGCCTACTTTCTCCTATGCCTCACTAGAATTGCCTTATGTCTGTCCCATGCATACTTGAATTCCCCCACTGTTTTTGACCTCATGACCTCCTCAGGGAGACCATTATATGTGTCCATCCCCCAAGCTGTGAAAAAAAGATGCTTCCTCACATTGCCCCTGAGCTGTCCCCCCTCTATCTTCAAATTGTTCCCCCTTGTTCTTGCACATCTCTTTTTCTGAAAGATGCTACCATTTTGGACTTTGTTGATTCCCTAGAGGTACTTGAAAGTTTCTATCATGTCCCCCTCTCCCTCCTTTCATCGAGGGTAAACATATTAAGCTTCTTTAGTCTCTCTCTATGTATGGTTTCTGGTGCATACCCCGCACCATTTTAGTTGCCCTTCTCCGGACTGCCTCCATCCTGTCTATGTCCTTGTGGAGATGGGGTCTCCAGAACTGCACACAATAATCCAGATGGGTTCTCACCAGCTGTCTGTACAGAGGGATGACAACTTCCTGTTTTCTACTGGTGATGCCTATTCCTATGCATCCCAGTATCCCCCCTGCTCTCCTTACTCCCTTCTCACATTGCCGGCCTACCTTTAGGTCATCTGATATGACTACCCCAGGTCCCTTTCCATGTTTGTTATTGTTAGTACCCCCCATTATGTACTCTTCCTCTGGGTTTTTGTTTCCCAGGTGCATTACTTTGCACTTCTTTGCATTGAATCAAAGCTGCCGTACTTTTGACCATTCCTCCTCTCTTGCCAAGTCCCTTCTCATCCTTACCACCCCCTTGTGTATCAACTATGTTGCAAATCTTTGTGTCATCTGCAAAGAGGCATACTTTTCCTTCCAATCCCTCTGCAATGCCACTTATCAAGACATTAAAGAGGACCACCCCAGTACTGAACCCTGCGGTATCCTGCTAGTAACACCCCATTTATTCGGAGTGGAGTCAGTTTACTATTACCCTCTGCGTCCTGTTCTCCAGCCAATTTTTTACCCAGGCTACCACCCTCAGATCCAGTCCCAGGCTGGCTAACTTGTTTATTAATCATTTGTGTGGGACTGTGTCAAATGCCTTGTTAAAGGCTAGGTAGGCCATGTCCACAGCCCCTCCCTGGTCTACTACTTTGGTCACCCAGTCAAAGAAATCTATTAGATTCATCTGACATGACCTTCCTGCTGTGAATCCATGCTGCCTTGGGTCCTATGCCTGGCTGACCTCTAGGTACTCAACTATTCTTTCTTTCAGAAGTGATTCCATCAAAATAAAAAGCTTCTCTTCTATATACATAATTGAGGAGTAAAGCCCCCCCCAACCCTGGCATAAACTCATGAAAACCAGTATAAACCTTGATGGCCATTTTGAAACTAACAAGCGAGTTAAGAGAAATAATCTACCCTTCTATTTTTCCCCTTTTATATTTGTTCTCATTTGCTGGCTTTAAGATTCTTGTTACTCACTGTAATCTATGTGAAAGCGCCCTGAGCACTGTATAAAGAATAAATCTACTGGTACTGCTAACTGTATGCTAGAAAGATAGTTCTAGTAAATAAAACAACACATAAAGGATTCCTGTCAGCTATAAAAAATATCTCAAAAGTGAGGACCACCAGATACATTTCAATAAATTCATGACCTGGTAATAACTGTCACCCCTCCACCTCCCTCCGTGGTATTTATTCCCCCAGCATCACCAACTGACAGAGTAGAAGATAAAGAATTCAGCAAAGACTCATTCTGCATCTGTGTGCTCCGATGTAGAATTTATCACCCACCAAAGAAAAAAAGACGAAATAAAATCATTGATCTTGCTTGCTTTATTAGTGTAACCTTCTGAATGCCAGTGCTAAGACTTATCAATAACAGAATAATAAAAAATAAGATTTACTCCAGTTCACAAACACAGGAAAAGTGCTTAACACACGCCTCAGAAAGGTTTCCAACTTTTGCCATGTATGCTGGTAGTGAATCTTTGTAACAATTCTGTTTGCAGGGGTCTTGTTTTCTGACCACCCTCCTAGTCTTTTGTTTTGCACAAGAACACATTACATATTCTGCTTAGCGCTGGGAACCAAACTGACCCAAAGGCCTACGTCAACTGAGTTTATTATGGGATGTTTGGTAAAAGGGGTTAAATTGGTTGAAGCAGGCCAAAGAAAATCTGAAAATTATTAATTGCCCAAAGAAGTGAGAAAGAGAAGAACAGTGGTCCAGGGTGCCAACAGGTGGTGGATGAGGAAGACAGAGTTATCTGAGAGAGGCTCATTTGTTTCATCAGAAAACAAAATGTAGACCCAGTAGAGTGGCACCGACAATAATGCATTGTAATACCATGTGGAAGACCTGGGTTTATGCTATACTCTAGACTCAAAGTACCAGGCCTGAGAAGTCTCATACGCCCAGCACAGAATGCACTCTGGGACTATATGAAGACACTTCTCCTCTCCCTACTGTATCAGTGTTATCTGCATGGCTTCTGAGCAGGCTGGATGTTGTATAATCATGTGATATCCCACCACTCCCACCACAGGTCAAGCATTACCTGGGCAGTTTTTGTAGAGGAGCATCTTACAGGGGGCTAAAACACTGCAGGTTGGAACAGGCCACGATGGTGCTCAGTGTCCCACCAGATGCCCCCTGCATGAGATCTAAATCAGAATATCAGTGGTACTAAAGGCACCAAAGAAAGTCGGTATGAAATAATGATGTGGTCAGAAAAAAGACTGACAGGCTTCCCCGGCAATGAAAAAGGTAATGGCTTGGGGGGTGGGGTCTGAGACACAGCATCATTCAATTTTAGTGAGAAAGAAAACCCTGCACTCTATCGCTTGGTAGCCTGAAGCTCTACCACTGTGCTAAGCTTTCTAGAGAAGAAATGTATGGTTTAGCAAAGGACATCCAGCGCTGAGTGCAGATCCCCCCCAACCAAACAAACATACAGCTGCAGCGAATTTTCATAATGAACAGTCTGTCTATTTGAAGTAATGTTTCCATTTCCCAAATTGCATTGAAACCTCAGACTAAGCTGCAACTTTTCAAGTTATAAACAATACAGAATGTCAAACCTCGATGAAAGTCTATCGTTAAAATCCGAAGTGACATCTAACAATTTCTCTCATACTACACATATTGCAGTGAGAAAGACAAAAAATACACACTCTGGGGATTGAACCCAGGCTCTCTATCATGCACTGCTTGGTAGCCTGTAATGCTACCACTGTACAAAGTTTCCTAGTCAGAAGATGTATACTGTGGCAAAGGACATCCAGCACAGAGTGCAGACCCAACCAACAGTTGCAGTGATTTTTCACAATGAACAGTCCATTTGTAATAAGTTTCCCACGTTGCATTTAACCCTCAAACACTGAGCTGGAACTTTTCAAGTTATTACCAATCCTGAATGTCAAACCTTGCTAAAGTCTATCACTAACATCAGCAATTACATCTAACAATTTCTCTCATAATACAAAATTGTACTAAGAAAGAAAAAAATGTTAGATTCTGGAGATCGAACCCAGGCACCCAACTCTCTACTGCTTGGTACCCTGTAGCTCTATCACTGTATTAGGCTTCCTATTAAGGAAAACATAGAATATTTTTTTTTAACTTTATTTCATTTTGGTCGCCGGCCACTGAAGCATCTCTCAAGCAGAGACCCACTCAATCCCTGCCTCTACCATCTGCCTGAACCCCCACCACCAACCAAAGAATCAGGTACCGGGTCCCTCCTCTCCCACCAGTGCCTTATGAGAGGAGGTGGGGACCACGGAGAGTCAAGTTGGGTTGGAGGCCAGCGCTGATGTGTGGGTAGGGATCCCTCAAGCTCTGCCGTCACCTCCACAGTAGCCGGTGTTTTCCAACTTGTTTGTTGCCCCCTCGAAGCATGGACATGCAATGATGTCTGCAGGTGAAGGATGTCTCTGCCCTACTGCTGACATCCGCTGTCACCTCATCCCATCTATAGCCTTTGTTCCTTGTAGTGCCTCTGGTCTCCACTGGGAGCTGCTACAGATCGGGTAATCCCCGTCAGCCCACCCCAGGAGAGGAGAGCAGTCCTCCAGATGCTCAATTCTCTCCTCCCCCTGCTGACCCCTGGCTCCCGAGTCTGCTCCTGAACTCAGGTCACCGGCATGGCGTGAGGTGTGGTGTCCAGCACCTCAACTCTCAGCACCACTGGGCCAGCAAAAACAAAGAAACTGATGGCAAATAAGGAATACTTGGCTAACCCAATCTGTACATTTTTCCCCCTGCCTATACAGTCACCAAAGAAGCAGAACAGGAAGAAGGCAGCTCCAATACTGCTGTGCAATGCCAAAAGGATAATACTAGAAACAAACAAGGCAGCACCAGCAACCATAGTTCGTTTGTATTTAATTCTTAACACATCAATCCATACTGCACCATATAGTGTCACAAATCAAAGTGCAGAGTGCACCCCTCCTCAACGGTCCTGACCAGTTTCGAGCATGCGCTCTTGAGGAAGAGCATGCTCCGGGAACGGTGGGGCTGTTGAGGAGGTACTCCACTAATTTGTGACACTATATAACTCTATGGATGATGTGATAAGAATTAAACAGACATAACAGACCCTACTTGATCTCAGGGTACCCCCACTTACCACTGGCATTCTCTTGTGCCTATCCCATACATGCTTAAAGCCTACTACTGTTTTTGCCCCATCATCTCCAGTTGAAGACTGTTCCAGGCATCCACCACTCTTTCAGTGAACAAGTACTTCCTCACATCTCTCTTGAATTTAGCACCTTCCAGTTTCATTGCATGTCCCCTTGTTCTCGTGTATCTTTTCTGCTGAAAAATATTCCCCTCCTGTGCTTTACTTACCCCGTGAGGTATAGTCTCTCCTCATAGGGCTTCTGATGCAGACACTGCACCATTTTTGTTGCCCTCCTTTGAACTGCCTCCATTCTATCTAGGTCCTTCCTGAGATGGGGTCTCCAGAAGTGGACACAGTACTCCAGGTGGGATCTCACCAGTGATCTATACAGTGGCAGCACCATCTCCCTCCTTCTGCTGGCGTTACCCTTCCTATGCACCACAGTATCCCACTGGCCCTACCGACTGCCTTGTCGCACTGCCTCACCACCTTGAGATCCTCAGACATGATTACTCCCAGGTCCCGTTCCTGTCTGGTGACTGACAATACCTCTTCTCCCATTCTGTACTCTGCCTCTGGATTTCTGTGCCCCACATGCATGATTGTGCACTTTTTTGCATTGAAACCCAGTTGCCATGCCTTTGACCACTCCTTGCATTTTTTAAGGTCACTGTACATTCCTTCACACCCTCTGGAGTGTCCACTCTATTGGAGATTTTGGTGTCATCCACAAAGAGGCAGACCTTCCCTTCCAGCTCATCAGCAATGTCACTTATAAAGACATTAAAGACATCTGGTCCCAGTACTGAGCCCTGTGGCACCCTGCTGGTCACCCCCGCTTCCCCAGAATGAACTCTGTTTACCACCACCCTCTGTCGCCTATACCTTAAAAAATTTGTTAGCCAGTTTACCACCTTTAGTCGCACCTGAATGTGACTCAGTTTCCTTATGAGCCTCCTATGTGGAATGGTGTCAAAACCTTTACTGAAACCTAAGTAGGCCATGTCCACCGCCCCACCCTGTTCTATTTCCCTGGTCACCCAGTCAAAGAAATCTACCAAATTTGTCTGACATGACCTCCCACCACCTATGAATTTGTGCTGTCTTGGGTCTTGTAACCCACTGGATTCAAGACACTGCACAGTCCTTTCCTTGCTTCTTCACCACTGACGTTAGGCAGACTAGCCTATAGTTACCAGCCCCCTCCCTGCTACGGTTTGGGAAGCAGGACTACATCTGCCCTCCTCCAATTCTCTGGAGCCACTCCTGTTTCCAGTGAGTTGTTAAAAAGAACTGTCAGAGGTGCAGCCAGTACCACCCTGAACTACCTCAGTACCCTTGGGTGTAACCCATATGGCCCCATAGCTTTGTGCATTTTCAGATGTGCAAGTCCCTTCAGGACTCTCTGTTCTGTAAAGAGACTTTTGTCTACCTCCCCTTCTCCAGTGCCATTGTTGCAATTAGGTGGGTCATTCCTTTCCCCTTCCTCTGCAAAGAAGACTGAACAGAAGTATTTGTTCAGGATATTTGCTTTCTCCTGTTTCTCCTTTAAACAGTCCTCACCTGCCATTCTTAACTTCACAATCCTTCCCCTGGTCTTCCTCTTTTCACTTATGTACCTAAAAAATGTCTTTCCCCTTTCGTTACCTGTTGGGCTATTCTTTCCTTAGTTTGCAAGTTTGCACTCCTCATCAGTTTCTCTGCCTCCCTCTGCTTCTCCTGATACACCTCCCTGTCCTCTTCCCTCTGTGTCTCTTTATACCCCCTGAAAGCCACCCTTTTAGCCTTTCCCTTTTCAGTCACTTCCTTCAAGAACCATAGCAGTCTCTTTTTCCTCTTGTTTTTGCTTACATCCCTTGCACAGAAGTTTGTTGTCTTCACTATGTCTTCCCTTAGTTTAGTCAACTGCTCTTCCACCCCCAGCCCCCAGCTCATCTCTGGGGCATTCACCTCATTTTTTTTAAATCTGCCCTCCTAAAGTCCAGATCCTCATCCTTGTGTGTTCACTTCCACTACTGTCTTTAAGTTCAACCACATTATATGAGGATCACTGGTCCCCAGGTGGTCTCCTACTTGGATGTTTGCAATACAGTCCCTGTTAGTGAGCAGCAGGTCCAGTACTGTCCCATCACAAGTGGGCTCCCTGACTAGTTACCTGAGAAACATCTTCTGCAGCATGTCCATGATGTCCCTGCATCTAGCTGAAACTGCAGTTGGGAAGCTTCACTCTTCATCCTGCAGACTGAAGCCCCACCCCACCCCACCCCAGTAGCACCTCCCTTTTTGCCACTGTGCCAATGCCTTCCACAGGTAACTTATGTAATTCTTCCCCGCGTTGGAGGTCTGTAGATCATGCAAGTGCAAACTGTGGCTCTGTTTCCCATCTCCAGGGTAACCTGCAGTATCTCTAACCCCTCCACCCCCACCCCGGATTCCCTGTGTCTCTGTCACTTTGATAGCATTCCTTACATTAAGCACTACCCTGCCTCCCTCCCTTCCTTCCCACCCTATTTTTCCTAAACTAAGTATAGCCTGGTATGGCCAAGTCTCACTAGTGGTTTCCTGTATACTGTGACTCAGTAATGGTCATGATATCCAGGTCCAGAGGTTAAACCTTTATTGCAAAACTGATTCAAGGTCAGAACTTCCCATTTTTATTCTCTTACAGTAATTTTTTTGTAGCTGTTGGTACGGAGCTCAAGCTGAATGCATCTTTCCCATTCGGCTGCTGGGTACATGTCCCCCTCCCCCACCCATTTAGGGGTTTTCCCAAAGTTCAGGAAGTATGCAATAAGAGCAGATCAAGGAACTGAAACAAAACAAGGTTGGGTATAATTACACCATTATCATACATTTCAGATCTACTAAGAAAGGAAGCAGAGAAAAGAACTAGCAACAGCAATGAATTTTTGAAAAGGTAAGTAATCATAAAAAGTGGGTTTTCAACTAGAAATAAAGTGATGCAGGGCCAACCCGGTGGCACTGAGGGTCGAGGTGCTGGACGCCACACCTCGTGCTATGCTGGCGACCCAGGTTCAGATGCGAGACCGGGGTGCCAGAGGTTGGCAGGAGAGGGATAGGACTGAGCATCCAAAGACTGCATTCCCATCACTGGGGAGGGATCCAGGGAGCCATCACTATGTAGTGGCCCAGGTGACGACTAGGGCACTATTGGAGTGGGAGTTAAGCATAATGAATAGTCACGGCAGGCGTGTCGTTGCGCCCAATGTCATTGCATGCTCGGACTCCGGGGAACAGAAAAACCTAGTAGGAAAATGGCAGGACAGGGTCCGCAGCAGCATGATAGCCACAGCTTCACCGGCCGATGAATGCCTGGACTGGAGGCATGTGCCGGTATTGGTTCCTTGCCAGGCACAGGGACATGGGGGAGTCCCTTTCGATGGTATAGCTGCATATGCCAGCTGGGCACATCCAACTTTGGGGTCGGAGGTGAAGGAGGAGCGGTGGCTGGAGGTAAGCAGGAGCTGTAGCTGCAGGGAGGCTAGAATATGATATGATTAAAAAAAAAAGAAATAATGTGATGCAAAAAGGATGACAGTGCCCCTTTAAACCTCAAAGTCTGAGCTGAACATTTCAAGTTATTGGCAATATAGAACTTCAAACCTCGCTGAAAGAATATCGCTGTCACTTGCAATGGCATCTATCAATTTCTCTCATACTACATAAACCATTGCAAGAAAGAAAAAATGTTCCATACTGGGAATCCATCCTAGGCTTGTGCAGGTTCAAAACTCTACACCAGAATCTAAAAGCCCTATCACTGGCATCATCAATGACATCATGCAGGCAAACCGCTCACACTGAATGTACCTTTGAACTTAAGTAAATGCAAAAATGAGTACACATGACCACAACAGGAACTCATAGCTATGCTGCTGCCGCCTAAAAACTCAAAAAGCTCCATTGCAGGGGTGGAGAGTCACAGGAACGCTGAGGCAGCTGAAGGTCCCCTGTAAGGAAGAGTCGGCTATGAATCCAAGCTAGAGCAGAAGCATGGGAGCCACAGTTAAGGTAGGCTGTGTCCAATATGGGAGGGAGGGAGAGAAGGAATGAAATAAGGAAGGAAGGAAAGAAGGAGGGAGGGAGGGAGGAGGGAAGGAAGGAAGGAAGGAAGGAAGGAAGGAAGGAAATCATTTTAACAAATGTAAGTACGGCAGCTGATATGATCAACTCAAAACAAAGGCTGTGGCTTACCTTTTCTGGCTATCCTGACACAGTTGATCCTGGTCTCCTGAAAAATAAAAATAACGTAAGGAATGTGAAAAGCCTGTAACTTGACATCCACCTCAAGGAACAACATCATTTCTGAGGTCTGACATTAGGTAATACTGTTTTTTCTTTCCTGTTACAATACTTTGTCATCTGAAAAATGAAAATTACTCTACTTTATCTAGTGACCCTACTGCATTTAAGTATGCATTTGAGAACATTCAATCTGAACTGCTTGAAAGTGACAAATATAACTTGGTGGTGGGGAGGGGGGGGTTGAAAATACTACTCTTCATCACCAATGTAGTGTTCTGAGGTCCTGTGAGGGCACAGTGTAGTTATGCAAGAAAGTCGTTTACAGTGTAGCATCTATTAGGCCACATAATACTATTCCTTTTATCTACTAGAAGTGACTTTTTTTAAAAATTAGTATTTTATGGGTTTTTTCTGGGTTTTCTCCTGTCCCACTCCCACACTTTACTGACGTAACATATGCATGTGGAGACACATGCCCGCATGTCTTGCAGGATGCCCCACTCTACCAGTCGCCCAGTACTGCCTGCGCTCGTCATCAAACCTGCAGTCGGTGATGGCGGGACTACGGGTGGGCAACCTCCCCACCCGGGACAGGACGGCGAATGCTCAATCCTGCTCCAACTCCCCACCCCCATACCAGCACCCCAGTGACTCAAGGTCATTCCCAAACCAAGGTCGCCAGCGCAGCATGAGGTAAGGCATCCAGCGCCTCAGCCCTCAGTGCCACCGGGCTGGCTGGAAGTATCTTTTACAGTAAATGTCCACTGGTCCCCTGGCCAAGTGTTTTATTTTTTTATATACTCATTTATTGAATATCAATATCGTCATCGCAGAACAAAGCCAATAAGAGCAAATCAAAATGCAGAAATATCAAACCAGCCAAAGAACAGTTGATCTGGCAAGAAGTTAATAAATGAACAAAGTTCTAGTAAAAAAAAAGTCTTATATGTGGCAATTGACATTTTAATTAGACAGTTGTTTTAACACCTACTCTGAGCTTCAGCAACTTTTTTTTATTGCAGGTACAGTAATTCCATAGATCCAGATTTGGAAGTACTGTACTAACATTTCTTTGGAAGTAAACACCATTTTAAGTCCCAGCTTTTCTAGTGGAAAAATCAAGCAAATAATTCTACAAGGTCACTGGAGACTAGGGTAAACTGCAGAGGCATCCCATTCAGCCTCGGGAGGGGACAGTTTGCCTCACTGCTTGAGCAATTCTCTCTATGGGGTGTCAGGATGGTACTGGCAACACCATGGGTGACCACAATGCATCTGCCCTCCCCCAGAGAAGGCAGGTGTAGTGGTGGCAGTGTCATGATAGGAAGATGGGTGGGGGTCATACAAAAAAGGGGGGAAGGCCCATCGGCCACTTTGTGAGTCCCTGCCCTACTAATGGAAGTGAAACAGAAGGGTAGGTCCTGCATCAGTGGAGATGGTGAGACAGAAGGATGGAAGGGCATGGAAGCTGATGAATGACTGGAGCTCAGACTGCAGTATTTGGGCAGCAGTCAGACTGGGGGCCGAGATGAGCAGCTTTCTTTGGGATACAATTGTCTAACTGCTTAATTGTTTACTTAAAATAAGTGTTTCAATTATTCTGCTATACAGCTGTCATTAATACAGTAGTCTGAAAAACAGATAGGCTTGTTGGGGACCCGATAGTCTTAAAAGGGCACTGTCAAACCTCAATAGAGTTCAAATTGTCCCTTGCTTAAAAACATATTTTATTGCAGCTCACCTTATGTAGAATTTCTTGATGTAGTCAGTTATTTTCTGTCAGCTTCCTTTTTCCTAGTAAAAGTGAAAACTGGCTACCCAGCAGTAGTGTTGTTATAAATTTAGCCAATAAATCCTGCATGCAGTAGCCTCTCATGCAGGATTGGTAAGACTTTTAAGTACCTCAGTGGAATCAACAAAGTCCAGGAAGGTAGCATCTTTCAGAAAAAGAGACGTGCAAGAACAAGGGGACACAATTTAAAGATAGAGGGGGGCGGTTCAGGGGCAATGTGAGGAAGTATTATTTCACAGAGAGGGTAATGGATGCATGGAACAGCCTTCCTGAGGAGGTTGTGGTGTCAGACTGTGGGAGAATTCAAGAATGCATGGGACAGACATAAGGCAATTCTTGTGGGGGGTAGGAAGAAATAGGCTGTTGGTTAACTAGGATCTGCGGCCTATCCTGTGGGTAGGGAAATGGGCAGACTAGATGGGCAAAGTGGTCCTTATCTGCCGTCAAAGTCTATGTTTCTATGTTTCCACTTCACAGCTGTGGTGAGGACGAGCTTTATTTATTTTTTATTCTTTGGTAACCGGGAAAGGCTCACTAGGCACAAGTGCCTGTTCTCAGGGGTGCACCGGGAGCACTGGGGAGGTTTACTGATTTGCTCAGAGACAGAGAGTATGCAAATGGAGGTTGTGGTAATCAAACCCAGGACTGCTGGATGTACCAAACTCATTCACAGCTTGTTAGTCTAACCTCTAGGCTATACTGCCAGCCCCTTATTTAACTTTTTAAATTATAACGAAAAGACTTGAAACCTATTCTAAACCACTCTAAGTAATGCAAGAGATGTATAATGAGTTAACTGGGCCTCACTGGGTGTTTCTTATGGTATAAGGCAGTGTTTCTCAAATGGGGAGGCCCCAAACTGTTCCAGGGGAGGCTCATGCAAATCTGAAATGTACTGTATTTACATTTTCAGTTTTAAACATTTTCTGAGAAGAGAAAAGACAGGCCACACGGGGATAATAGCAGGTGACTCTTTATTTCCAACTTACCATTTATGTTCCCTTCTTGCCCACCTGCCCCATCTAGCCTCACCATCTGTCTGCCCTGGGCATTTCCCCATCCTTATTGGTACCCCTGTGGTTTGTCCCCCACAGCAGGGCATTTTTCCTTTGGGCTGACAGGCTAGGCCCTTGGAGTAATCACTGACCAACATTTCAAGAAAGAGCACTGCACCACAGCTCTGGTGATTCTTTAGTATTTACTCCCTACTTCTTTGAGATCAGCAGGCTCAAAGCTCATAGGGATAAAAACATACATGACAACATGACTTCTCTGACCCCAACTACATAGAAACATAGAATTTGACGGCAGATAAGGACCGCTTGGCCCACCCAGTCTGCCCATTTCCCTACCTAATGGATAAGCTGCAGATCCTAGTTAACCAGTAGCCTACTTCTTTCTACCCCCACCCTCTAGAATTGCCTTATGACTGTCCCATGCATGCTTGAATTCAACCACTGTTTTTGATTCCACAACTTCCTCCAGAAGGCCGTTCCATGCATCCACAACCCTATCTGTGAAAAAATACTTCCTTACATTACCTCTGAGCCGCCTCCCCATCTTCAAATTGTGCCCCCTTGTTCTTGCACACCTCTTTTTTTGACAGATGCTACACTCTTGGGACTTTGTTGATTCCCTTGAGGTACTTGAAAGTTTCTATCATGTCCCCCCTCTCCCTCCTTTCCTCGAGGCTACACATATTAGGCTCCTTTAGTCTCATAAACTGTACTTCTATTCATGGTCACCCAAGCTGCAGTACTATGGTGGAATCGGCGATTCTCCCTCCCTGGAGGCACAGCAATCCTCCGAGACACACAGTCCTCCCCTCCAACAGCATGTGGATGGATCAAAATCACTCCCAAATACAGGTTAACAGCATCGCAAACGGCAACACTGCTGCTGTTCTGACAGGATGGATAACACTGCTGCTGTTCTGACAGGCTGGACACCACTGCTGCTGTTCTGACAGGCTGGACACCACTGCTGCTGTTCTGACAGGCTGGATAACACTGCTGCTGTTCTGACAGGCTGACTGGTGATTTTATTTATTTACTGGTATACAAATTTGTGACCAGAAACGGCACATAGAACTGAAGCTTGTTTCTAGCTGTGACCTGGGTGGGGGATGGGGAAAAATAAGCTGAACAAAATAAGAATAAAGTTGAAGGCCTTTCTCTTTATTCCTGGTATGATTCAAAATTACTATATATTACGTTATTTTTTTATGGGGCGAGCCAAGATAATTTCCATATTTGAGGGAGGTCCAAGATCTTTGCCATTGCTTGGAGGAGGCTCAGAATGACAAAGTATGAGAACTAATGGTATAAGGGACTCCTCTCGTGAGGTTTGAGCAGCCAGAACCGTGCAGCTTTGCTTATGGATCTTCTCACCAAAGCCTGATGCTCAGAGTCTCTTATACCATAAGAGACACCAAGCAGAAGTCCTATGAATGTATACCAAACAAATATTTGTTTTGTAATCCTTGATCTACCCACAGCATCTACCCTGAAACATGACAACACTCCTACCCAATTCAGTCACTCGATGCAGTAGGATTATTGCACTGCATTGTGAGTGGCTGATCTATGTCTGGGCATGCCTAAAAGTTCAGTAAGTATACAGTTAGACGAGATCAAGTATCTAAAACAAATTCTGGTCAGAGACAATAAGGCTGCAACTTGATGGTAGTGATGCAGCCAAAAAACGTGAGAGGCTGCTTCATCCCACCTCATGAACCCTATAAGTCAAAGTTTTCAAATCCCCGCTGAAAAGTGATTCCACACTAGCGAAATGCCATGCCGTGTCACAGGTGTGTAAACACATTTTGGCCATGATCTGAAAAATGACAGCTGTCAAGTTCATGAGGTGGTGTGAAGAAATGGCTATATGCAAAATCTGGGATCAAAATATTGAAAATTACCAAAGTTATGGGCGAGCATAGAAAGATTTCAATGTGAGCTCGTAAATTTCTCATTTTTACAAATTTTGACCCCAGTTTTCAACATGGTCATCTCAAGAGCCCTACTGATGAATACGGGTGGTGGACATTTTCAAATCTCACTGGAAAGGTGATATTACAACATGAACGCAACATCATCTTTTGGGCTGGATTTGCATGTTTATAGTGCCACTGATCATGAGGTGGGGTCCCAAAATGGGCATGTTGAAAATGTGCATAACTGACAAAGTTATGCATCAAGGTTGAAAACTCCACTGAAATACACTGAACCGCACTTAGCTTGGTTTCTCATATTGCAGTCGGCATTTCCAGCAGCAAGACGTGTCTTTGATCAGTGAGTGGATTTTGCTCTGGGACCTGTGAGGGTGAGTGATGGGGTATGGGGGTGTGGGGTGGTGACTGCTGAATGGGAGGTTGGGGTGGGGGATTCAGATCAATGAGGGACCATTTTCTTTTTTACAAGGTAAACAAAATCATCGAAGGACGGTTTTCTTTATTACAGGTCACACTGTCACAATATGAGGAAGGTGATCAGAGGGTGGGGGGTCATTAGACACCAGGGAAATAAATAATGAGGACAACAATTGGAGGGTGGGGGGTGCGACTAGACATCAGGGAAACAATAAAAACCATACCAGGATGGCGATCAGATGGTGGTGGTGGTGGGGGTTTGCCACAAGACACCAGGGAAAGAATACAATAATCGCAGAGGGCATTCAAGGGTGGGGGGTGCCACTGGAGCACCAGAAACAATAGAAAATAAGGCCACCAACTGGACGGTAGGGGTGCCACTGAACACCAGAAACAATAAAAAGCAACACAAGGAGGGTGATCAGGAGGTGGGGTGCCACTAGACACCAGGAAACAATAAAACAATACCAAGATGGCGATCAGTGGTGGTGGTGGTGGCGTAGGGGTTGCCACAAGACACCAGGAAGAATATGTCATGCAGGGGCATTCAGAGGGTGGGGGTGCCACTAGACACCAGGAAAACAATAGAAAAATAAGGACACCAACTGGAGGTAGGGGTGCCACTAGACACAGGAAACAATAAAACAACACAAGGAAGGCGATGGGAGGGTGGGTGGTACCACTAGACACCAGGAAATTATACAATAATACGGGGATGGTGATCAGAGGGTGGGGGTGCCACTAGACACCAGGGAAACAATAAAAACAACACAAGGAGGGCAATCGGGAGGGTGGGGGTGCCACTAGACACCAAGGAAACAATACAATAATATGGGGATGGCAGTCAGAGGGTTGGGTGCCACTAGACACAGGGGAAACAACAAAAACAATATGGGGATGGCAATCAGAGGGTGCCATTAGACATCAGAGAAACTACAATAATACAGGGATGGTGACTGGAGGGAAGGGGTGCCACCAGACACCAGGGAAACAACAAAAACAATATGGGGATGGTGATCAGAGGGTTGGGGTGCCACTAGACACCAGGAAAGCAACAAAAACAATATGGGGTGGTGATCAGAGGGTGGGGGTGCCACTAGACACCAGAGAAACAACAAAAACAATATGGGGATGGTGATCGGAGGGTGGGGGTGCCACTAGACACCAGGGAAACAATAAAAACAATATGGAGATGGCAATCAAGGGGTGGTGGTACCACTAGACACCAGGGAAACAACAAAAACAATATGGGGATGGCGATCAGAGGGTGGGGGTGCCACTAGACACCAGGGAAACAACAAAAACAATATGGGGATGGCGATCGGAGGGTGGGGGTGCCACTAGACACCAGGGAAACAACAAAAACAATATGGGAATGGCAATCAAAGGGTGGCGGTACCACTAGACACCAGGGAAACAACAAAAACAATAAGGGGATGGCGATCAAAGGGTGCCATTAGACACCAGAGAAACTACAATACCGGGATGGTGACTGGAGGGAGGGGGGTACCACCAGACACCAGGAAAACAACAAAAACAATATGGGGATGGCAATCAGAGGGTGGTGGTGCCACTAGACACCAGGAAAAACAACAAAAACAATATGGGGATGGTGATCGGAAGGTGGCAGTGCCACTAGACACCAGGGAAACAACAAAAACAATATGGGGATGGTGATCGGAAGGTGGGAGTGCCACTAGACATCAGGGAAACAACAAAAACAATATGGGGATGGTGATCAGAGGGTTGGGGTGCCACTAGACACCAGGGAAACAACAAAAACAATATGGGGATGGTGATCAGAGGTTGCCATTAGACACAAGAGAAACTGCAATAATACAGAGATGTTGACTGGAGGGAGGGGGGTGCCACCAGACACCACGGAAACAATAAAGACAATGCGGGCATGGCGATCAGAGGGTGGGGGAGTGCTGTTAGACACCAGAGAAAAAATACAACAATATGGAGATAGCAATCAGAGGGTGGGGCACCACTAGACACCAGCGCAACAACAGAACTTTACAGGGATAGCAATTGGAGGGTGAGGGGGTGCTACTAGACACCAGGGAAAAGTACAGCTATGTAAGAACTTACCGTAACAGTAGATCTTCGAGAGAAGTGCTTGCAGCAGGCAACACTGGTAGGACTAAAGCCGCCAGGCACCAGGACCTCAAAAAAAACTTCTACCTAGCAGTCTATCATGGGGGACTGCTCCTGCCGACATCAGCACGCTGATGTCCACCCATCCTATAAAGGAACCGATGCAGTTCCTTAGAGCCGAGGAAAAGGTATAAGAAGAAGATGTACAAATGAGAAGAAATTAACAGGGGGAAGGATGGAGGGAAAGCAGCATTTGTTGCAAGAGCTCTTGTCGAAGATCTGCTATTATGGTAAGTTCTTACGTAATTGTACCATCTTACTTTGAGGGGCTCTTGCAGCAAGCAACATCGGTAAGACTGTATCTCAAGGAGTACCATAACTGACTGAAAAGGCAGCCAGGAGGAGTCAGTAGGCATCAGCAGAAGGCTCAGGAAAGAAGGCCCTGAAGGACTGCAAGGCTGAAATTTGCCCTGTGTCTAGAAGCGATGTCCAGACTGTAGTGCCTTTGGAAAGTGTGGACAGAGCTCCAGGTGGCAGCCATGCAGATGTCCGCAGCAGACACATTTTTAAAGCAAGTTGCGGAGGCAGCCATACCTCTGGTGGGAGTGACCTTTAACAGCTCCAGTCAAGGGCTTGTTGTACTTACGGTAGCAATAAACAATGCAATTATCCAACCACTTAGACAAACACTGTTTTAAACAGGTGTTCCTTCTCTCTTGGGAGCAAATGAAACAAACAACTGGTCAGCTTTTCGAACAGACTGGGTGCAGTGAGTATAATATCTCAGCACATGGTGAACATCCAAAGTATGGAGTAAAGCCTCCCCCTGATTGGAATACTCATGGAAATAAACTGGCAGGTGGATGGACTGATTTAAAGTAAACTCAGACACCACCTTAGGTAAAAACTTAGGATTAGTATACAAAGACACCCTGTCTTTGTGAAAAACTAAATAAGGCTCATTATACATCAGAGCCTGAAGCTCAGAAATCCTTCAAGCAGAAGTAATGGCAAGCAAAAAGAGCATGTTCCACAACAGAAAGCGCAGCTCTCAACTCGCAGCTTTTTCAAAGGGAGGTAGAGTGAGCTTTTCCAGCATGAAAAGAAGGTCCCATGGAGGGACAGGGTCCCAGAAGGGAGGCTTCAAATGCAGGATACCCCGCAAGAATGTGCAGGACACCTCCAGCTGGGCAACAGATTTGCCCTCCATAGGTGCATGGCATGCAGAGATGGTGGAAAGGTGAACCTTAAGGGAGGAGTACCCCAAGCCTGAGTCTGAAAGAGGGAGCAGGTACTCCAAAATCAGGTTCACAGGGCAGGTGAAGGTGATGAGCAGTGGCCCACAGGGAGAATGGCTTCCACTTTAAGGCACAGGTGGGCTCTAGTGGAAGGCTTTCTAGTGGCCACCAGGACATCAGCAACCCTAGAGGAAACCCCAATGTGGGTGATGGCTGGGTCTGCAGGAGCCATGCATGTAGATGCAAGTACTTGATGTCTGGATGGACCAGGCTGCCCTGTTCCTGGGACAGCAAGCCAGTGCACAGGGGCAGAAGTACTGGAGGTTCCACTGCCAGCTGCTGCAGCAGGGGGAACCAAATCTGATGCGGCCACTAGGAGGCTATGAGGATCATCTTGGCCCCCTCTGACTGAAGCTTGAGTAGAACCCTCTGTAGGAGCCGAAAGGGAAGAAAGCCATACATGAACCTTTCCTTCCAGGACAGGGACAATGCATCGCACCAGAAAACTCCAGGCCCTGGATCGATCGAGCAGAAAAGCTTCAGTTTTGCCTTGAGTGGGGACACAAAAAGGTCCAACTCTGGATGGCCCCACCTGTCAAAGAGATCTTAGACCAATGAGGACAGAAGTTCCCACTCATGAGCCTCAACCTGGGTCAGCTGAGACTGTTGGCCAGGACATTTTGGGCACCTGGAACATGAACGGCCCAGAGCTCCAAGCCATGCTCAATAGCCCAGTACCAGACTCTCACTGCTTCCCAACAAAGGGGGTATGAGTGAGTGCCCCCCCCTGCTTGTTGATGTCGTACACTATAGACATGTTGTCCATCTGCACCAGCAGTGGGTGGGGAAGAATGTGGGTCTGGAAGGCCTGCAGAGCATAAAGAACCGCCTGCATCTCCAGCACACTGATGTGGAGATTCTGCTCCACCTCGGACCAGGTGCCCTGGGTCTGGCGTTTGGCCAAATGAGCACTCCACCGAGACCCGAGGCACCCATCATGAGGATCTGATGTAGGGCACAGCCTGAAAGGGGAACCCTCGATGGATGTTAGCAGAGTTCTACCACCACTCCAAGGTCCTCCTCACCGGATCAGAGACCATGACCAGCTGATCCTGGTTGTCCATGTGCTGGTCCCATTGAACCTGAAGGGTCCACTGGGGAACCCTCATATGCAGGCAGGCCAGAAGGACTGTAGCCATGACTGCCACCATGTGCCCCAACAAGTGGAGGAATGCTTGGCCGGGATCTGTTAACTGGAGGAAATGAGACAGGCCTGCTATATCAAGCGTTCCACCCTGTCCGCTGGCAAGAAAGCTCTGCCCTGGGATTCCAGGTCCACCCCACTATACAGAAGGCACTGGCACAGACAGAGACAAGACTTTGGCAGATTGTTTGTGATCCCCAAGGCCCGGAAGAGCCGAAAGGTGCATTCCAAGATCTGTAGCAGGAGATCCCTGGAGGGGGCTGTTAGCAGCCAGTTGTCCAGGTCGGGGAACACATAAAAGCCCTCTCTCCTCAAAGCTGTGGCCACCACCACTAGGCACTTGGTAAAAACCCGAGGTGCCGAAGAAAGGCCAAAAGGGAGGAACTGAAAATGGTCCTCCTGCAAGAAGAAATGGAGGAAACAGCAGTGGGATGGGAAGACCTGGATATGTGAAGATAGGCTTCCTGCATGTACAGGGAGCAGAGTCAGTTCCCCTGGTGAAGGAGGGGAAGTAGTCCCAGAAGGCTGACCATCCTGAAATGTCTTTACTATATATACAGGTTCAGATGGCTGAGGTCCAGGATCATCCTCAGGTACCCTGTCTTCTTGGGGATGAGGAAGAAGTGAGAGTAAATCCCTTCCTCTTGAGCCAGAGGGACAGGCCTCTATGGCCTCTTGTGCAGAGAACCTGAATCTCTTCCTGAATGAGGGAGAGATGGGCAGAGGAATAATGGAAGGGCAAGGGAGGTTTTCTGAGAGGGTTCCAGAACTCAAGGTGTGCCCATGCTCTATGAGCTGTAGCACCCATTGGTCTGTGGTCACTGCTCACCACCCATTGAGGCAAAGGAGAACCGACCCATGACCACCTCCCCAAGGCTCTCTGCTGGGGGGGTCAGGCAAGGAGTCAGGCAGTGGACCCAGGGTGGGAAGAGCAGCTGGGGGCATTCAAGGGGCCCTAGGAGCAGCCACTGTGGCTGTGGGGTTTGAGTCTTGCGCTTGAAGGAGGTCTTTACCTGCTGGCCCCTGGTGGGCTGGTGAGAGGACCAATGAAAGGACTGACGCTGGGCAGTCTAAGGCTGAGAGTGGTAGACGGAATGAACCAACCTAAGAGTCTTGCCAGACTCCTGGAGGCAGGAGATGATGTCCTGGACATCACCCCCAAACAGGATGAAGCCTCTGAAAGGGACATCCAAGACACTGGCTTGAACATCAGAAGCAAAGCCAGATACCCTATGCCACGAATAATGATGGAGACAGATCCCTTTCACCTGCCTACACCTGAATGCATCCACAGTATTGTATGCCACCTGAGGACATGAGTGCCCACATCTGAGCCTGCCATTAAGAGTTGGGCCAGCTGAGTCTTGGTAGGATCCTCAGGAAGAGCCTGTACCAGATTCCTCACCTGGTCCCAGAGGGCATTCTGGTACTGCACCATATAGGCCAAATGGTTCACAGCTCGAATGGCCAGGGTTGCAGAAGCATACATTTGCTTGCCCCACTGATCAAGCTGTCTAGACTCCTTGTCAGGAGGATGGGTACTAAGGTGTTTGGGTCTCTTGGTACGGTTATGGGCTGCATTCATGACCACGGAGTCTGCTGTGGGGTGCTCTCCAAGGAAGGTCTTACCCACAAGTGCATGGTATAGGCAGTCAGCCTTCTTGGGCAAGAGCAGTGTGGTAGAGGGGTGATTCCACGCTGCCTTGGTAACATCCTCATATGAGTCGATTCAAGGAGGTATACCCAAGGGGAAGGTAGCCTTCTTTCACAGATGTTTGGCTAAACTCCAATGCTCCAGGTTCAGTTCCTCTGTCTCCCATCCCATAATTGACTGAATATAACGGATAACATTAAGAAAGGCAGGGTCATCAGGAGGGGATTTAGGAGCCTCCTTTTTCTGCTCCTGCTCCTCGGAGGAGTCCCGAGAGCTCTCGGAGGACTCTGAAGAGGAAGAGTCATCACCCAATAATTCATTGTCAGGGACCAGTGACAGGGGATGATTGTCCTCCAAACGCATGCTGGAGCCAATGTCGGGGCACTCTCAAGAAGACCACGTAGTATGAGGGCCGCTAGATGCTGCCCGGTCTCGGTCCTGAGGTGGGGGGGTCCTGGAGAGGATGGGGGGAGACTGCCTCCTGGGTGTGTCCTTATTCTGAATGAAGGACCACCAGGCAGAGAAGAACACATTATAATCCACTGGCAGGGATGGATTGTAGACCAGAGGGTAAGGATACTGTGGTAGGGGGTATGGGTACGACAGTGGTGGAGCCGGCATAGAGTACCTTGGTTTAGGTCCACCTGGCGCTGGCTGTGGATTCCAAGGAGCTCCAGCAGGTATTGGTTGTGATGCTGGCTGAGGCAGAGGCGACAATGGTTGCGGAGTCGTCGGCTGAGGAATCAGCGGGGCCGGCGCCAGCCTGAATGGTGAATGCTTGAGATGGTCTGGAAAGGAAACTGATGTAGGCCCCAATCTTGAGGGTGGTGCCTGTGGGGAACAGGGCCCCAGAGGCAATGACTGAGTGGAGCAAGAGGTAAGCGCTTGCTCCAGGTGATGCCTGGCAGGACTAGTGCCAGCCCCGGAACCGGGTACTGACAAAAGTAATGCCTTAGCTGGAGGGGGGTGATGGTCACAGATCTGCCAGCAGAAGATCCAACCCTGTGAGAAACACCTGGTTGAGTGCCCACGGGTGCTAAGGGCCTGAGTGTCAGGGGCTGAGAGGGAGGGGATGACATCCGCTGCCCAGAACAGCCACTGCCCGAGATGGAGATAAGGGTGGGTGGCAGAACCACTGGCAGCCCAGAGGAGGTAAGGGCAATATCAAATGTAGAGAGGTCAGGCTGGCTGCTAACAATTTCTAAAGCAGGTACAGTTTAAAGTTCTTAACAAAAAATGCAAGTTTGAAAGTTTTACAGCTTAAAGATCTTAACACAAAATGCAGTTAAAAAATTTTACAATCAGAACACCTAACACAAAGGGAAAAAAAAATTCAGGACCAAGGAATCAGCTGGGAGAAGGTATTACTGCCAATCAGCAGGGGTCTCAAAGGCACTGGAGCCAAAAATGAATTAGATTCAAAGAAAGCAAACATCTGATCTGCTGGCTCTTTACCAGTTGTCTGTTGCAGGATTTACACACAGCCATATGACATGTTTTGACCAATAAGGTTACAGGATTTTAGAGACCCATTTTATAATTAAAAATTACAAGTAAATAATAAATAAATACCCAACAAGGAACTGTTAATTCCATTCAATGGGGTTCACTTTTAAGAAATGCACTGACAGGGTTACCCAACTACCCAGTGGTAGCGCATTGTGCAACCATGTGGACAACCCAGGTTCAGAAGGGAGTTGCTGGGGCTCCCTGCAGTCAGCAGGTCAGTGACAAGGACTGCTGGTGGTAATGCTTCCTGGTAGGGAATGGGGTACAGTCACTGATACTCCCACAGCAACTCTTGTGATAGATCATGGTGGTGTTGCAGGCACACGCATCCTCCATCACCTCCTCCACTTGGGCACTGAGACCATCCAAGAATGCTGCACCATCAGTGGGAGGGCAAAAATGGAAAAACGCTGATGCCTGCGTGGATGGTGGCCCCTGGCAATATTTGGTCCCATACCAACCTGGCTGTACCAGTTGTGGCTGGTGTCAGGACTGTGAGGTTGGACAGTGGGGTTGGAAGGGATGGCAGCCAGCACTGAAAAAAGGATATCTGTCAGCAAATTTTTTTTGTTTTGTTTATAGAAATACTTATTCCTTTTTTGCTGATACTGTGTCTAATTTTTTTCACCTTCCTCAGGGTTTACTGCTGTCCATTTCTATGTTTCCTGGGCACTTTTCACATCCAGCTAGACTGGTCAGTCCTGTTCACCGAGCAGTGCAGAATGATGGAAATGACTTCACAAAACATCCAGGAAACAGACATGAACAGCACTAAACAGTGGAAAGGAAGACTACATTGTACCTGCGCAAGGACGTAGATAAGATGGAGACTATCCAGAGAAGGGCAACAAAGATGGTGCAGGGCTTGCACCACAGAACATATGAGGAGAGACTAAGGGACCTCAATATGTACTCACTGGAGGAGAGAAGACAGCGGGGGGACATGATTGAAACTTTCAAGTACCTCAAAGGCATAAACAAGGTGCAGGTGTAGAAAAAGTACTAGAACAAGGGGGCACAATATAAAATTAGAAGGGGGTAGATTAAGAGGTAATGTGAGGATGTTTTTGTACACAGAAAGGGTTATCGATGCTTGGAATAGTCTGCTACAGGAGGTAGTGGGGGCAAGCACAGTGAAGGGGTTTAAGCATGCCTGGGACAGGCACAAGGGAAGCTTGAGAGGGGAGGGAGTGATGAAAAGCCATTGATCACATAGGGTCAGTGGCCACATACAATGTATGAGGCCTACAGGCAGACTGGATGGGCTTAGTGGTCCTTATCTGCTGGCAGTTTCTATGTTTACAAGATGCAATCGAGGTAAAAACATACTAAAAATCTGAAAAAAAAATAATCAATGCAATCTGAAGCGTGGCAACAAACAAAAGACACAAATAAGAAGGTATCTAAAGGTACACATATTTAAAATGGTTTCCTGTCATATTTACAGCATGTTCAAAAATAAAACATATACTGTATATCAAAAGTCAACAGTGTTTCAACTAATCACAAAAAGTCAGTTGTTCTGTGATCTCAGACTCAATGATTTTCCAATTAAGTGCTCTCTAGACCACAAAGCGCACACCTCAAAGCCACAAGCTGCTGACTAATGCCAGAACCATCTCCATGAACCTATCAAGAATGTCATCTGTATGGATGAACCTGTCAGACATATAGCCTTTGGAGTAGGCTGATGGCATGGCTTCATTTCAGAGGAGTCACATTCGAAGATTAGGGTCAACTGTCTCTCTTCAGTTGTATATACATGACGTTTAGCAAGAGACCACTAAATAAAACTAGAGAAGGGCTGCTACTCTGACAAAAAATAGTTCTGAGCACAAATGTAACTCTTACACAAAATGCAAGAATCTATTAAGTAGAGATTACACCTACTATATAACCACACGTACTACTAAGATATCTAAGTCTCCCTTCATTCACTCCTCCTCCCCCCCCATTCTACGGCTACAAGTTCCCAGTGGACGGACATCATTTTTGATAACTTTTATGACTTTAATCTTATATACTGCCTTCCTTTTACTGCAGTACTGTCTATTGCATTTAGTGCTCATGCCACTGTAAAGTGCTTTGGGGTACTGACTTAATGAAATACACCATATAACGCAAAAAACTGTATTGCATTGTGTTGTAATACAGCATGAGGAAAAAAACATGTGTGCAACTCAATTAAGGGTGCTAGTGGCACAAATGACAGTGACCAGAGAAACAACAGGGGTAGTATTCGATGAGAAAATTGACAACTGAAGTATTTCTGCAGCTATGCCCCTATTACAGTATTCTTAATGATGATACAGCATGTTTTGTTCATAGTTACATTGTACACGGGAGAAGGGAAGAGAGAGAGATAAAGACAGAAAAAAAAACTAGGATCAGGGCTTCAAGCCAGCATAGGGTAAACATCTACTGCACACAAACAATAGCCTAAGAGTAGAAGGGAGCCCATCCAAGGGCACAGGACATAGGCACAACTGTCAGTGGAAGCATACATGGGTAGGGAACAGACAGATTCAGTGAAGGTGGTGAGAATGCAGGGAGTGGTGCAGTGCAGTGGATGTGGGACCGCAATTTTCAGGAGGATGTTCTGGATCATGTGGTGGTGTCCCATTTGCAAGCACTTTTCTGCGATGAGGGCAGAGGTAGCCAGTCTCTGAGCCGAGCTGACATGTTTCTGGGAGCCCTCCACCCCCACCCAGGGACCACTGAGACCACAACCACTACCTCATAGGTTGCCCTGTAGGAGGAGTGGTTGGACCACAGTGGGCTCATGAAGGGTGAGGAGTCAGAGACACATTCCCCAGCTGGTCCAACTTAGCAACTCATACATTGTTTTGGAGGAGCAGGAGAGTCTCAAGAGGTCACCCATGGTTGAGACCAGGGAGGATGAGCAGGGCCTCCAAAATGGAGCCCCAGGGGCAGAAGGAAGAGGACCCCAAAGGAAGAGGAAGAGGAAGCTACTCCTGGTGGGGGACTCAACAGTCCAGGGAGCTGATCTGGGGACAAGTGGAGGAGAGATAGGTTAAGTGCCATCCAGGAGGCTCGGCTTGGCGGGAAGGAGAGTGAATTCAGAGGATCACAAGGGCTATAGCGAAGAGGGAGGAGCTGGATGTCATTGTTCACCTGGGGACAAATGACCTGGCAGGGGTTAAGGAAGAGCTAGGCAGAATTCAGAAGAACTTCAGGAAGCTGGGGGGAGGCCTTAAGCAGGTAGCATGATCTGTCTCCTTCTCAGAAGTACTACCTGTCCATGGCAAGGGTGAGGCTAGGACACTCCACATCCAGAAATTCAACTCCTGGTTGAAGGAATGGTGTGGAAAGGAGAGATTTGGCACTTTGTGGGAGACTGGGGCTCCACCTGGAGGGATGCGGGCCTGTATATGGATGACGGCCTACATCCATCCAGGGAGAGAACCACAGTTCTAAGTGAAAAGTTTAAAAGCTTCAGGAGCAAGCATTTAACCTGGTCGGGGGGGGGGGCTAAGAAGATTAGAAGACACAGCATACCACCTGGAAGCAAGGGCACTACATGGGTACTCATGAAGGAAGTAGACCAGTAAGGGGCACAACTCAACATAAAGGCACGGACTGGGACAGCCAGGCAAAAAGTGTGCTCAGCACAGGGAAAGGCAAAAGCCAACAAAGCAGGGGAAGGAAGCCACATCCTGGAGAGCCATGTGTGCTAATGCCTGAAGTCTGAGCAATAAGATGGAAGACCTCAAGGCAGTCATGGTGGAATCTGACCTGGACATTGTGGCAATCACAGAGACCTGGTGTAACGACAACCACAGCTTGGAAATAGCTGTACCGGGTTACAATCTGTTCAGAAGGGACAGGGCAGGCAGGAACGGGAGAGGAGTGGCACTTTATGTAAGGGAAAATATAAAGGCCACTGAGATACAAGAGGAAGATGGGAGAGGGGAGATACTGTGGGTTATGCTACAAAGGAGTAAAGGGTCAGCCATCCGCACTGTGGTAATATACAGCCCACCAGACCAAGGGGAGGAATTAGATAGGGAGACGATGCTAGCCATCCAAAGGATGGTATATGGGGGAGATATTACTGGTTGGTGATTTCAATTAATCAGACATAGATTAGAGTCTGCCTGCAGCAGCAACAGCTAGGAGCAGGTTTATCTTGGACTCTCTCCAGAGAGCTTTCCTTAAACAACTGGTCATTGAACCCACATGAGACAAGGCATTACTGGACCTGGTGCTTACAAACAGGGACAGTATGTCAGGGGTTACAGTAGGGGAGCACCTGGGGAACAGTGATCACCAGACTGTGGGGTTTCAGATAACTGAGGGGGCCGAATCCTGTCACATAAGGACAAGAATCCTTGACTTTAAGAAGGCAGATTTTCAAAAAATGGGAAAACGCCTGGAACAGGCATTGGTCAGAATAGGGGAGGAACAGTGGGTGGCAATAAAATCAGGGATAATAATGTTGGCACAACTCTATGTTAGGCAGATTAGTAAGGGGAAAAGAAAAGAAAAATGAGACCATTATGGTTTTCGAAGGAAGTAGTCGAAAAGGTAAAGGCAAAAAAAAACTGCATTCAAGCAATACAAAAAGACACAGGTGGAAGGGGACAGGGACAGGTACCAGGAGAAACAAAGGGAGGCAGGGAGGGCAGTTAGGGAAGCTAAGGCACAAACTGAGAAACACACTGCAAATACAGTGGCAAGGGGGAAAAAAACCGTGTTCAGGTACATCAGGGAAAAAGGAAGGCAAAGGGAGGGATTGTGAAGCTAAAAGAGGCGACCAGTGTAGCACAGAAGATGACAATCAGAAAGAAGACATACTGAACAGATACTTCTGCTTCGTCTTTACAGAGAGGGGGCAGGATATGGGCCAGAAATGAGTAGAAGGGACAGGAAGACCATGGAAATGGATACAAGTCCTTTTCCAAAGGAAAAGGTCCAAAGGGAACTGGAAGCAGTAAGTCTCGAAAAGGCTATGGGATCAGATGGGGGTCACCCCATGGTGCTGAGGGAGCAAAGAGAAGTGGTGGTGGAACCTCTGGTAACCCTGTTCAGCCTGTCACTGGAAACAGGGGAGGTGCCCAAGACCGGAGGAGAGCTGATGAGGTCCCTCTTTACAAAAGTGGAAACAAGGAGGAAGCAGGGAACTACAGACCAGTCAGCCTGACATCAGTAGTGGGAAAAATCATGAAAAAACTACTGAAGGAAAGAATAGTGGAACACCTGGTTGCCAGTGGTGTACAGGACCCAAGACAACATGGTTTTACTTGAGGGAGGTCGTGCCAGACCAACCTCATCGAGTTCTTCGACTGGGTGACCACAGAGGTGGCTCGGGGATGGTGGCAGTTGATGCGGCCTATCTGGACTTCAGCAAGGCCTTTGATACTGAGCTACACAGAAGGCTGTTAAACAAGCTGGATAGCACGAGTGGGTAAGAGGGTGCTAAGGTGGGTAGAGAATTGGCTGGATAACAAGACACACAGGGCGGTGGTAAATGGCAGTTACTCTGCGGAGGGTAAACTGACCAGTGGAGTACCGCAGGGGTCAGTACTGGGTCCAGTCCTCTTCAATGTCTTCATCAGAAACATTACAGAAGGCCTAGAGGGAAAGATCTGCCTGTTCACTGATGACACAAAGCTTTACAACAGGGTGGACACATCAGAGGGAGTGGACAGAATGATGAGAGATCTGCAGAAGCTTGAGGACTGCTCAAGGGATTGGCAGTTGGGATTTAACACTAAAAAGTGCAAGACAGTGCACATGAGACACAAAATCCCGGGAACAACATATCAGCTTGGGAGAGAGGAAACAGAATGCTTCAGTCAGGAAAGGGACCTAGGGGTTATCATCTCTGATGACCTCAGGGTAGGTAGGCAGTGTGATAAGGCGGCAGGTAAAGCAAATAGGATGCTGGGCTGCATAGGCATGTGGATCAGCAGCAGAGAAAGGGAGGTCATAATACCACTATACAGGACATTGGTGAGGCCACACCTCAAGTACAGTGTCCAGTTCTGGAGGCCTTACTTACGCAAGGACATAGATATGGTGGAGGCAGTTCAGAGTAGGGCAACCAAGATGGTGTAGGAATGACATCACAAACCCACAAGACTAGACTGAAGGTTGCAGGATCCTCCTCATTCAGGATGTGAGGGGGAAATCCTGCAGGAAGTCATGGACTTTGTCACTGACAAGGTGTTGAAGTCGCCCAGATGGCTGATTCTGGGTGACTTCAAGACCTGGGTCAATGATGAACTATTGCATTTTGGGAAGGACTTCCTCCAGATAGTTTATTTATTTAGTTTTTGTTGACCGGGAAAGGAGGACTAGACAATGCTGCCTCAGCCTCGGCCCGGGGGAGGGGGATACAGATGGATGCCAACTGACACTGAACCAGATTAAGCTGTTGGTGGTATTTTTAATGACATCACTGGGCCTTGCGCAAGTGATTGCTTCTGCGACTCATACTCACGGCCACACCTTGGACTTAGTATTCTTGCTGGGGCTTGAGATCACAGATCTCAAGATTGATCTGGTCTTCTGATCGGATCATTGCATGGTAGAATTCTTGTTCGGGGCCCTGCCCTGTTGAGATGGTCCGCTTCCACCCTTTGAGGGATTTATCCTGGAGGGACTGATAGTAGTGGTGGATTTTTCTGGCGTGAGTGCTGCATGTGGGGTGGGATTAAATGAGGCGGTGTCAGCATATAATAATGCTGTCACCAAGGCACTGGACACTGTTGCACCAATCCACATATGACCCAGGTCTTCTTGAGATGCCCATGGTTTAATGGGACTTTCAAGGAGATGAAGACCAGGGGTCGGAAGTTGGAACACTGCTGGAGGAGGACCCGGACTTTGGATGACAGAATGGCTTTGAGAACTCACTACAGTGAGTATTAAAGGGCAATCAACCATAAGAAGGCAGAGTTCCTGTCCAGGGAGATTGCTGCAGGAAGGAACAGACCAACTCTGTTCTTTCGGACTGTAGACAGGTTATTACATCTGGCCTGTCTACAGTGGAAAAGAGCAACTTAAATCGCACAGTGTGAAGAGTTTGCTTAGTTCTTTTCTGACAGGGTGTCAGCCTTTAGGACCGGAATAGCTCCAGTGGAGTATGATATGACCCACAGTGTTGAGCCTGATGGGGACAGAAGCACTCCAATTGTCTGGGATGGGTTTTGGCCAGTGGGGGTGACTGAGCTCACTGAAGTGATTTCAAAGCTGCGACCCACTTTTTGTGAACTGGGCCTGGGCCCAACACGTCTCCTAGTGGGAGGTGTTGAGTCTATTGGTCCAGTGTTTGCTGAGATTGTCCAGTGTTCATCTCAGTGGGGGTCTTCCCTGAAGCCTTGAAATAGGTGTCGGTGGGGCCCCTACTGAAGAAACCATCACTCGCCCCCGACATCTTAGCGAATTAAACACCAGTCTCCAATCTTCCATTCTCAGGAAAGGTTGTGGAGAAAGTGGTGGCTTTGCAGCTCAAGGCACACTTGATGACCTTTGATGTCTACGAGCCACTCCAGTCTGGATTTAGGAAGAAGCATAGCATGGAAGCAGTATTAATTAGGGTGCAAAATGATCTCCTCAGGGCAAGAGATAGAGAGAAACAGTCAATTGTCATTCTCCTCGATCTCTCCTCAGCTTTTGACACCGTAGATCATATGGTGCTACTTGATCACCTGAGAGGGCTCTGTGGACTCACTGACAATTTCATCAGCTGGTTTGAGTCCTTTTTGACAGGCAGGATGCAACGGGTAGTGATGGGAAGTTTCCTATCGAGTCTGAGGCTCCTGTCCTGTGGAGTAACTCAAGGGTCGATCTTGTCGCCCATGTTATTTGCGGTGTATATGCTTCCCCTGGTTGATATCATTAGGCGTTATGGTCTGGGTTTTTACTGCTATGCAGATGATATCCAGCTGTATATGTCCTTTGCCCTGGGGACATCGGATGCTGTGGAGGTGCTTAACAATTGTTTATCTGAGATCCAGGACTGGATGTCCTCTAACTGATTGAGGGTTAACGCAGACAAGATGGAGGTACTGGTGACTGAGCCTGGTCGTCGGTGGGATGTGGTCACCACCGGAGCAGGAACAGGGTTGTTCTTAGGGTCCACTGCACTGATGGCAGCTACTAAGGTGCAAAATCTGGGTATCATCCTCGACAATGGTTTGACACTTGATGCTCAGGTGTCTGCCATCGTCCTGGGTGGTTTTTACCATTTAAGGAATGCCGCCCAGATCAAACCCTTAATCCTGCCAGAAGATCTGCCATCATTGGTACATGCTTTTATCACCTCCAGGCTTGATTACTGTAATGCTCTATACTTCAGGGTCAGTGGGGGCAACCTCCGCCAGATGCAGCTGGTGAAGAACGCTGCAGCTAGGTTGTTGACAGACCTTTCGAGGTCCGATCACATAACCCCAGTTTTGCATGAACTGCACTGGCTGCCAGTCAGATGTAGGACTGCCTTCAAGGTGGGCTTGCTTACCTATAAGGCCCTATACAGACTGAGTCCGGGCTACCTGTCTGACCTGACACTTGCTCACCCAGCGCGCTCCCTATGGTCATCTGTGGAGGGTTTCCTAGTGGTCCCAAGGGCACGACTAAAAACATCGGGAGATCGTGCCTTTGAAGTTGCAGGCCCGGTGCTATGGAACTTCCTCCCATGGTCATTGAGGAAGGCCCCCTCCACAGAAACATTTAGACAGGGCCTTAAGACGCATCTTTTTAATCAAGCATTTAATGCCCACAGATTTTAAATTGAAACTGAGCTGAGTTTTAAGTATATTATTTATGACAATTTATGGTATATTTGAAGTTGATGTGACCCTGATTTAATAATGCATGTATTGTTATAATTCTGTTCTGTATTTATGTAAAGCACCCAGAGCCCTTGGGATTGGGTGCTTAAGAAAAAAAAGTGACTTGACTTGACTTGAAGGACTTAAATATGTACTCCCTGGAGAAGAGGAGGGGGGGATATGATTGATATGTTTAAGTACCTCGCAGGGAGGAATAAAGTGCAGGAAAATAAAATTTTTCAAAGAAAAAGATGCTTGAGAACGAGGGGACATGGGATGAAACTGAAGGGAGGTTCAGAGGGATCGTGAGGAAATACTTCTTCATAGAGAAGGTGGTGGACAAGTGGAACAGCCTGCCAGAGGAGGCGATGGGAGCAGAAACGATCACAGGATTTAAGAATGCATAGGGGACATCGATAGTCGGGGGAGGGGTACAACCCAGTTCCAGTAAAGTTTGAAGAGGCACTGTTAATTAACACTAACGGGCAGACTGGGTGGACCAAAATCCCTTATTTGCCGACAATATCTATGTATTTATGTATATGGGGAATGAGTTACCTTTTTTTTTGTTTTGTTTTTTGCGATTCCTGGTGTTTGAATAGGATAAAGTATCCTAAGCCTGTTTCCACCAGATACTACAGTCAGTGTAGTAGTAGTAGTTTGTTATAGTGTAGACATAAATTTATTTCAAAATGCAGGAAAATATTTTGAGCCAGGGCTTATTGATAAAATGGCAGTCTCCGGTGCACATGTAGCAGATACAGTATGCAGCTGAGATCTTAGCTAAAGCAAATAAAGCTTGGTGGTCTATTAAACATTATATCAAATCCAGAGATAAAGAGGTGATTTTACCTCTATATAGAGCTTATGTTAGGCCCCTAATCGATTATGTGTCACAGTTTTGGAGCCCTTATAAAAATAAATATATAAATAGGCTTGAAAAACTTCAAAGGAAAATTACTAAAAGCATATCTACGATCTCTGAACTAAGTTATCAGGAGAGACTCAGTACTCTGAGCCTAATGCCTCTAGAAATCAGAAGACTTTGTGGGGACTTGATGGCAGGGCCGCAGTAATGGGGGGGGGGGTAAGTGGGGAAGTTGTCCAGGGCCCCGAGCTCAGGAGGGGCCCTCCTGTGGAGCTGGCATTACCTCTGTCATTAGTTGGTTTGGGAAATGGGGGCCCATTCCAAGTGACTTGTCCGGGGCCCCAGGATTCATAGCTGCAGCCCTGCTTGATGGTATGGAATATTGTCCAAGATCAGCAATTAATGACCGAAACTGGTTTGAACTTTAAACAAGTAAAGATGAATACCAGAGGCCATCCTCTTCAGTTGGAGAGAAAAAGTTTCACAACTACTAAAAAATACATTTTCTTTTCCAAGAGAATTGTTAAACCATGGAATATGTTACCAACTGAAATAGTGATTTGTAGAACAAAGGAATCCTTTAAAATTAAATTAGATAACTTTCTTTTCGATAACCCAAACATAGGCTATTATGGGTGAAAGATGGGAGCTCACATGGGCTGTGCCCTCTGTTCCAGAATCTACCATAGTGAACCACAGTGATACGTAATGGCCTGACTCACAATGGGTTCTATGCAGTAACTGGGTCTAGGTACCCAGCCCGTGCGGTTCCACACCTGCGGACAGGTGTGCACTGGCCAGCATTCATGATCACTGACTGCCTGTCCACGGCTCCCCCACCCCAGCGCACAGGATCGTGGGGGGGGGGGTGAATGGGTGTGGAGTGGAGGACACAGGTGGGCATCCAATCAGATGTACATCCAGGGCCCCATAGTGTATCCCCTGCTGCACACCAGCCGAGGATCCTGGGACGGCACAGAGTGTGTAAAATGTATTCTGTCTCATGTACCTACAGGGCAACACTAACATGCAGAAACCATGAAGCAGACAATCTACTGACAGCACAACATGTACAGTACAACATTTGAGTCACATAGACACCAATGGTACATTGTGTTTGTATAGATGTCCAGCGCACTGGATCCCTGATGTACAGTGTCCTGTTTTATTAATGTAACAGGGGATATGGTGCAGATAGTGTTGTGGAATGACACCATAGTATCCGTGCACACTACTATGTGTACATTACACCTGCATACAGAAGTATATTTTGCCTGTCTATTACAAGAGTATATTAAGAAATGAGTGCAGCCATAACCCCCAAAGGAGAGTCTGATGTTCAGTACAGTCACAACACATTCTACTTACTTACTGCATTTGGCGTTCGTGTTGACTGTACTGCACAACAGCCTCCACTTTCAGGGGGGTTATGGCTATAATCATGCTGTGATATTCTGCATTAACAGAATAACAGAACACAGTTCTATACATAAATGTATTGCAAACACAATAGGCATGTTTCCTCCATTACTGTACTACACCACTATCTGCACCACAGCCCCTGTTACATGTTTGGGCACAACACTGTACATCAGGGTTCCACTTCCAAACAACATACAAACACGAGGTACTGTAGGTGTCTGTAAGTGACTACTGTTGTACTGTACACAGTACATTGCCACAGCTACAGTATTTGGTGATGCCAGGGTGCATACCACTGTTGAACACCATGGGCATGTGCCCGACTGGCTGCCCCAAGCCCTCCCTGTCAGCCTGGTGAACAGGAGCAGCAGTGTGGAGTCCTTTCCTGTACTGCCGCAACTGGTGGGCATCCGTTGAGGGTGTGAATAGGCTTTATGGCAGGGTTCAGGCACTCTGCACCTTAGTGAATGGCACAGAGTGCATGCATGCCCCGACATACCCTCAGACTGCCCATTGAGACCCGTGATATTGTTTTTATTTTTTATAATTTTTCTTGTTATTTTTCTGGAATTTCTTGTTATTTCTTTTTTTTTTCATTGAAAATTTAGTTTTATTTCTTGTTATGACAGTTACATTCATAAACTACCTGAAAATGACATTATACACACTAGAAATAAAATTCCTAGTATACTACAGTATGTTGTATTAAGCAGCATTATACTATGGTCATGAAAGGTTTTGTGAATTAAACAATTCCACTGTTGCTTCCTTGTGGACCATCTCTGTGGTAATAACGGAGCCTAAACAACAACTACTGCAAGCATTTATTCAGTTACTGCCCCCCCAAAAGCAATTTTTCCACTTTACTCATCTGTTTTTGTTTTATTCTTTTTACATGCTGAATTTCTTGTTATTTCTTTTTACATGCTGAATTTCTTGTTATTTCTTATTTTAGAAAAAACATGGGTCTCTACCCATGGCACATAGCAGCGTGACTGGCTGGGGGAATTGTGTTTGCAAGGGGCTGGTGCCCCTGCTGTGAATGCCACTGGGGGTCCACTATATCATTCTGCACAGCATTCTGACTTTGGGTTGCCTACGAGCGTCACTTATGCAGCGCAAAAGCAATCCGTCCATTGATGCACAGAGCCCAATATTCCATTTATCTTCAGAGAGGGGGCAGGCCAATAACTCATAAGTGGTGGAGCCACGAGAGAGTTAATAAGTACTGCCCCCTTTAAAAGTAATAATACATAGCATATTCTGAGTCAGGCCATTGTGTACCCAAAGTATATGGTGCATATTAAAATTGTAAAGCTTTCAAACAAGTTCTTTTATGAATATTTAACTTTCTGTTTTAATTCACTGCTTTGTTTTCAGTGTAGCAGATGTTTATTGTGATGTCATCAGGCATTCCAGGTAATCTCCCACTGGTTAAAGGTTCATTTGTGACCTATCTAAAGCGAAGATAAATGGCTAAAATGAAAATGTATGATTTATCTTCATTTGGAATGCTTCAGTAGCTAAAATAAATCATTTATCTATAAGGATGGGGTTCTCACCTACTGTACATTGTACAAATGAAACTAGGATGTGCCCCATACAGCTACAGTAAGAGCAATATTACTGCATATTGTGGTAATTTCTTTTTTTTTTATTATTATTATTAAGCTATTTGGTCCCCTTCATCTCCTCCCCACAAGTGGTAACGGGGACACATGGGTGTTTTTTACATGTTTTCTCCCCGACCCCCCTCCCCCGAGGCCCCAGCACACGGTTGTGTTAGCATGTGAGCATGCTACGCAACCCATTGCCCCAGCTCAGCCCCTTCCACCTCCCGTAATTGTTTGCTGCCCCCTCTCCACCTACGCTGCCCACTGAACCTCCACCTGGTGGGAGCAGAACTATGGGGAGGTGCCAACCCACCCTCACCACCCTCAGGAGAGGAGAGCTGCCCATCACCATGCTCGATCCTGCTCTGCCCCAGTGCCACCAGGCATGCTGATAGTGTGGCAATTTCTGACTAGGCTAAGTTGTCCAAATCAGCCAGCCAGGTGTCAGGGTCATTATCCAGTGAAGCTGTCTGGATTATAAACTGTCAATGCTGATTCGGCCAGTTAGCACAATCACAGTGAACATGATACCCTTTTATAACCACTAGAGGGTGCCTCATTCGAGAATTTAAAAGTGTAATATTTCACATTGAGAATGTGATATGTAAGATCTCTTGAACTTAAAAATCTTAAAATATTCATTGGCGCCAGCCCAGTGGTGTGGAGGGCTGAGGTGCTGAGCAACGTACCTTCTGCCATACCAGCAACCAGGGTTTAGGAACAGACACAGGTCATTCAGGGGCTGGCTGGGGGAGGGAGGATTGAGCATCCAGAGGACAGCTCTTATCCTTCAGGGGGATGTGGATGCCCCACTTGGCATCTGCCAGCTGGTGGTTCTAGGTGGCAGTGCAGTGGGACATCATGAAAGGTTTCCTGCCCCCTTGACAGCAGAGGGTGACCCTGTGGAGGCAGAGCTCACACAACACATCACTACATGTGCCACAGGCCCAGGGAAGAAAAACCACAGGAAAGCCCCTGACCATGGAAGGATGAAAGTCTGGTCCCCTGCAGGCCACACACCAGAGACTGGACTCTCGAGGGTCCTCAGCCAGAGAATGGATGGCAAGCATGGGTAGGTCGCAGAGAAGCCAGGTGATGTAGCTGGGGGGACTGAACCAGAATGGATTGGGTTGGGCAGCTACAGGAGATAAAATACCAACTGAAAAACATATATACATATTCTTTGCAAAAAACTGTGTTAATGCACCAGTTAGGATAACTTAACACCACAAAAGCAGGGAAATGTGGCATTAGGGTTTCCAACCCTAATGCCTCCCCCACCCGCCAAGCAGCAAAAGGAAAAAACATTAGGGTTTTAGATCTCTGGAGTCTTGGTCAATGAGTAGTGGGGTCTTCCTTGTGGGTTGTCAACCCTAATGTGCCCCCCCCCCCACTGTGGGCCCTGCTTGAATAAAGGAGATCATGTGTGACATCGTTTGCTCATGGAATAGGGTAGGCATTAGGGTTGACAATGCTCAAGGAAGACCCTACTACTGATTCGCCAAGACTCTGGAGATTCAAAACCCTAATGTTTTTTCCTTTTGCTGCTTGGGAGGTGTTGCGGGGGGTGATAGGGTTGGACACCCAAATGCTACATTTCCCTACTTTTGTGGCATTAAATTACCCTAACTGATGCAGTAACGCATTTGTTTTTTGTAAAGAATGCCCTTACTTTTTGAGATACTATAATTGTATCTTCATTTCCTTGTGGAAGCACAGGGCTCCTACATGCATGTTGCCATGGACACAGCAACCAAACTGTCAGCACAGCTTTGTTACTACCCCACCTCATGAACACTGTGCTGAGAATTTTCAAATCCCCACCGAAACATCATTCCGCACCACCACAACGTCATCCTGCACCACAGGTGAGAAAACACATTTTGGCCAGGACTTGAAAAATAGCAGCTGTCACATTCATGAGGTGATGTAAAAAAATGGCTATGTTGAAAATTTTGGGTGAAAATATTTTAAATTACCAAAGTTAAGAGTGACTGTCGTAAAATTTCAATGCATGTACATAACTTTACCATTTTTACATATTCTGACCCTAAATTTTCAACAAAGCCTTCTTATGACCCCACTTTATGAACAAGGGTGGCGAAAATGTTCAAATCCTGCCCAAAACATGATTTCATCAAGCAACCGCAAAATCCCCTTTAAGGCTAGGTCTGTGAAGTTCCTCCACCATTTTTCATGAGGTGGGTCCCCAAAAGGCCACGTTGAAACCTTGGTGTCAAAATATGCAAAAATGGCTAAGTTATGCATTAAAGTTGAAAACCCCACTGAAAAACACTGAACTGCACTTAACTTAGTTTCTCATATTACAGTCTTTGGTTCTAGCAGTTTCCATGTCTTCGACTGGAGAGTGGATCTTAACCCTGTGATCTGTTCAGGTGTGTGAGGGGGTGTACTGGGGAGTGTGGGGTGGTGGGTGCTGAGTGGGAGGTGGGGACTGGGGACTGGGGCAGATCAGTGAGGGACCGTTTTCTTTTTCGTAGGTTTACAAGAAAAAATAATTGAGGGACTGTTTCCATTATTTTAGATAGGGATGATGATCGGAGGATGGGGTGTGCTTCTAGACACCGGGGAAAGAAAAACAAAAACAGGGACAGTGATCAGAGGGTGGGGAGTGACACTAGACATCAGGGAAAGAAAACAAATAACGGGAACGGTGATCAGAGGGTGGGGGGTGCCACTAGACACCAGGGAATGACAATAAAATAAGGGGGACAGCAATCAGAGGGTGGGGGGTATAACCAAACATCAGGGAAGGCAAAATTAATTACAGGGACCACGATCGGAGGGTGGAGGATGCTACTAGACACCAGGGAAAGCAAGATTAATTACAAGGATGGCAATCAGAGGGTGGGGGCTGCCACTAGGCACCAGGAAAAGACAATAAAATAATGGGGACAATGATCAGAGGGTGGAGGGTGCCACAAGACACCAGGGAAAGACAACAAAATAGTGGGGATGGCGACTGAAGGGTGGGGGATGCCACTAGACACCAGGGAAACATTACTGTAAATGGCAATCGGAGGGTGGGCGGGGTGCCACTAGACATCAGCGAAACATTATTGGGAATGGAGATCAGAGGGCAGGGAGTGCCACCAGACACCAGGGAAACATTTGGAACAGGGATCGGAGGGTTGGGGTGCCACTAGATGCCAGGGAAACATTACTGGGGACTGGGATTCTTTCCCTGATGGGGGCCACTAAACACCCCAGAAACATACTCTATAAGATTAAATGGAGCTTGCTGCAGGCAGAATGTGATCAGTAGCTCACTCCTCTCACTGCAGTCTGTGGCACAAGTTCCAGCTGAGGCTGCAGAAGTCAAAAATGTCCCACTCTTCTCATATAGGGAATGCAGGTGAATGGCTCCTCTCACTAAGCTGGGATTTTGGGTACCCAGAAGATCAATTTCTGGCAAGGTTTTTAAAAGCAAACAGCAGAATCTAGCTGATCGGGTCCCGTTTAGCTAGGTTCCAGTGTTTGTTTTTTTTAAAATGATTATTTTTATGCATGTTCAATGTTTGTAAGTTGAAAGAGAGAAAAGAAAATGGGGGCCGACAATCATTTTTTTTTTTCAACAGGAGAGGTAAATCATGCAAATGAGCAGTAACGGTACCTTTTTTTTTTACCCATCAAACTTGAACATTATTTTTAAAAATCATTATAATTCAAAAATGGTATCATATGTTTTCACCAAATCATCCGAAGGCACACCCTTGACAAAGGCCCCATCATTCCTGAAAATTTCATGAAGAAATTCCATATGATCTAGACTGTCGGTGACAGCAAAAATACCCACTGTTAAGTATGAGGGGAAAATGTAGATTTTTTCCCTTTTTGACCCTCTGTGTCTTGAAAACTGTACAAGATACCGTCATGGAACTGTTCACATCTTGAGACTTTGACAGCCTGACCATGCATGCAAATTGTGTGCTAATTCATCAAACTATGGCAAAATTATTAAAGGAAAGCTGTCCTTTGCAGGGGGTTCCTGCCCCTGCAAACCTTACTCTCCAGTTTAGCTTTTCAGAGAAAATAACCTTTTTTCTTTCGCTGCAAAGTAGTGTAATTTATCTACAAAAAGTCCATTATCCGGAAGTATGGTGGATGCTGTGGCGGCTCCATTAACTGTAAAGGTGCGGCACTGCATCATGCGCTTCAGTACAAATGCATTGAAGCGCATGTTGTGGCGCTGCACCTTTACAGTTAAAAAAGCCACTCTAGCGTCCACCATACTTCCAAGTAGAGGACTTTTCATAATTAAATTAAACTGCTTTGCAGCGCAAGAAAAAAGGCACTTTTCTCTGAAAAGCTAAACCAGAGGGTAAGGTTTGCAGGGGCAGGGGCCCCTGCAAAGGACTGCTTTCCTTTAATGTGCCAAAAATTGGGTTTAACATTGAACTGCCAATGCCACCCTAACTATAGGGGCGCTGCCGCGTCCCTATAATATATTCACTGGAGCACTGAGTTGCACTCTCGCATCAGCAGTCCTACAAACATAAATTATCTGGTAAAAATATCATATACCAGACTGACTGGATACAGATACTAAAGATAACTGCGGATGATGTGCAAGGTCAGATAATTCACTATCCCAGCATTTTTTGTATGCAATGCATAGCAGAGGTATAGCATCCAAACTTAAAAGAACAGAAACCTGTTTAAACAGTAAATGAAGAATTGTACTTGGGAACTTGTGACTGGCTATGAGTAGCTTTTTTCTGCTCAGCTCCTCAAAGTACACTGCCATATGGGACTTTATAACATTGTTCATTTTTTTTTTCTTTTGCTAAGAGACATGGAATGGTTAGACCCTGCAACTTGTACTGTTATCATAAAATGCAGGAAGCCATACACTGTTTAAAGTTATGACTAGAATGTTTATGGCACATCAGGTATGGTGAATGTTCTAATCAAAAGGTGCAACCACATAAACAGTTTCCAGTGTCACACTACCACACTGTATCACTCCAAATACACTTGACAAGTTATTTAGGACTAAACTACAAAGTTGTACAGTGCTCCTAAAACTGCACTCACCCCTTTCAGGTTACTCATGGCTTGGAAGTAGATAAGGTATGCTTTCTTCGGTTCCAGAGGTGGATTCCAGTAGCCACTGTAAGTCTGATTGTCTCCTACAGTGAATGGCATTGCTTCAGGGAGGCTGGTGGGAGAGAGCTCAGCAGTGTAGTAGTGCAGTGACCCTCTGGACAAAGAATCCTCATAAGCAATAGGGACCGGGAAACATTCCTGAGGTCCCAGCTCTCGACGAATCTTCTTAGGTTTATCTTCCTCCACAATGACTTGGTAAGTGCTGTGAAATAGGAAGGAATAGTCAGAGGTGGTGCTGTGGTGAGGCAGGTTCCATTGCAAATAGTGAAACTGGAATAGAGAAAGCAGCTTCTTTGCAACAGGAGGTAGATGTTGTCAAAAAGAGACTGCATTCTGTTGACTCAAGCATTGCACACAATTTGAAAATCTGCTTTAAACTTTACAAACTTCTACTGCAGTGTAATTTGATAGACTCTGCCCCTCTAAACTATGCAATTCCCACTACAATTAATTTCACCAGACGTCACGTGTCCTTCATTGGTACAATGACTGTGATAGCTTCAAGAATTAGTAGCAAAGCATAGCCATACCAAATATTATCAAAACTGAATAGATTTGCAATTAATCTTTTTATTGTAATCATTGTGATTATACATACAAATACACTACATTCTCCAATATACACTTACATAAATTCTTAATGGGAGAAGGAAAAAAACATGTTGTCTGTTGTATTATACAATGATATTAAAGCGGAAAACAAATGTTGAGAAAACAATATGTAGCAGTACAATCTGTATGACAGAGAGAAAATATGGCAATTTATGGTTCAAGGGGTAAAAGGAGTAGATGCAAACAAGAAATATGAGCATTCGTGATTGCACTTCTACTATGCTGCAATTTAATATAAGTATGTGTAAGATAGTATAAAGGAAGAACATAAAAAAGAGAAAAATATCTAAGAAAGTGAACAAGAATGAAGAGGGAAAGGGAAGAAGAAAAGGAGATAAAAAGACAGAAAGAGAGGAGATGAAAAAGGAACGAAAGAACTAGAAGCGAGATTCTAATGTGAACATATAACAACCCATGGATTAAGTGACACTATGTGCAGACGTGTATAAATGTTTAAAATAGTCCTGACAGCATTTATTATATAAATTAAGTCAGTCAGATGCTAAGTGTGACATACAATCAAGGATGGCGTATTGAGATAGTTGTTTGAGAATATCCAGGAGGGTGGGAATGATGTTGGATCTCCAATGCATTAGTATAAGGCGTTTAACTTGAAGAAATAGTAGGGATAACCATCTATTCTGAGAATGGGATATTTTGTATGAATGAGCATTGAAAATACCAAGTATGCAATGTTTTGGATCTAATGCAAAGGACAGACCAGTCGCTTTCATTACAAAGAAATGAATATGATGCCAGAGATTGTGTATGGGAGGACAATGCCATAAAATATGTAGCAAATTGACATTGGGGGAGCGCCAACATTTATTGTTGTTCATTAAGCCCATTTTTTGCAAAATCTCAGGGGTTCTGTACAATAGATGTAGAATTTTGGTTTACATTAGTGAACTGCGATTATCCTTGAAAGATTTATGGCAGGATAGCCAGCAGTTATGCCACTGTGAACTGGTTATGTTATAATTTAAAAGGGTACTACATTTATTTTTTGCAATAATAGATTGATCTGGAATTGTATTTCTGATGTGTTTGTAAATGATACTATTTAATTTAGAGTTTGTTTTGATCCATTTAGAAATAAAAGTATCATATATAGAATGATGAGGAATAGTAGGAAGATAAAGGTTCCATGCCGTTCGTAACTGTAAATATTTCCAGAAAGCGTGCTGGGGAAGATTTCATTGTTTGCGCAGGTCAGAAAAGGATTTTAATTTGAGAGTCTGAGGTATAAGTATATCCTCCAAGAAAAAAATGCACATTTTTCCAATTACAACTAAAAAATTGGGTGATTATCAAGAATGATGTTGCGGTTCCCCCAAATGGGGGCATATATGAGAGGTGGTTGGGTTGGATTTAAGGTGTTTATGAATTATTTTCCAGTGGTATACAGATGATGCTATAGTAGGGTGAGAGTTTAAATTGGGGGGGGGGGGGTTATAAACGAAGGAAGTGGTGAGATTGCCCGGACATAGAGATGTTTCCATATTGACCCACAACAGTGATTTATTGCTGGGTTTATTAAACCATTTGACAGTCTGGGCAGTGCGGAAGGCCCAAAAATATGCTTAGAACCAGAGGAGCCCAAAGCCCCCTTTGGACCAGTGGGAACGCCGTTTGTTATGACTAAATCTGGGAATTTTGCCTTCCCATAAAAAATTGGCAATTATATCAAAGTAGGGAGGGTTAAAGAGATATTAGAAAATAGACACAGTATTTTGGGAGCTATTGACATCTTGATGGTGGAGGATTTTCCCATTAAAAGAGAGGTTAAGCAGTTTCCATCTGTTGAGAGTGTTTTTAATATTTGCTAATAATGGGGAAAGATTGGCATCCCACATCTTGTCAAATTTAGAGGTGATCTGTATTCCAAGATAAGAGATACCTTGAAGGGCAAAATGAAAACCTAATATTGTATTCATGGAAGGGTTACAAAAATTGTTCAATAGCATTGTTTCTGATTTGTTTAGAATCAGAGCAAGCCCAGAAAGTGAAGTAAAGTTGCCAAGTAACCTAATTAAGGGTGGTCCTGAAATTTCAAGATTTTCAAGTAGAATGAGGAGGTCATCAGTGTAGGATAGTGAAGTATAGCAGGAATTATCAATAGGGATACCTTGGATCATGGAGGACTGACGAAGAGCAGCTGATAGGAGTTCCATAGCTAGAATACAAAAAGTGGGGGATAACAGGCACCCTTGCCTGGTACCTCTTGCCAGATGAAAGGATGAAGACACAGTAGAGTTAGTAAGAATGCGGGCAGAGGGGAGGGTGTATAGTAATTGAATCCATGTACAAAATGTATTAGTGACATCAAAGTGGGATAGAACATAATACAAATAAGTCCAACTGAGAGAATCAAATGCCTTTTCAAAGTTGATGGCTATAGCTGCGGCAGGTGATTTAAGAGATTTAGCTTTGTAGATTTAATTAAATAATGAGCGGAGATGATCAGAACCAGTTCTGTTTTTGATAAATCCAGCTTGGGAGGTGTGGACAAGTTTCGAAATTAGTGATTCTAAACGAGTATTTAATATTTTGGCAAAAATGTTCCTGTCCGTATTAAGTAATGATATCTGTCTGTAACTGGATGGGAGAGAAGGGTCATTATCTTTTTTTGGTAGGATGGTTATAATGGCTTCTGTCACAAAATAGGGAAATTTACCTTGTGAAGATGTCTCTTTGAAGACCTTAAACAGTAAGGGGCATAAGATGTCAGCTAGGGGTTTATAAAAGTCTACGGAAAAAACGTCACTCCCAGGAGCTTTACCACATCTAAGGGAATTTAGCGCTGCTTGTATCTCTTTTAGGGAAAAGGGTTCATCTAGCAAAGCCATATCTTGTTGGGTGAGGTGTGGTAAGTGTAAATTGTCCATTAATTGTTACATATATTCAGGTTGTGGGGGAGTGGGGTGAGAGTATAATTGTTGGTAGAAGGATTGCATAATATGGTTAATTGAGGGATTATCTGTATGGATTTTACCTGAAGGATCTTTTAAACTGGCAATATGTTTCTCCATCTGTTGATTCTTGAGTTGATAAGCAAGCAGTTTCCCACATTTATTCCCTTGTTCCCAATAATGATGTTTAAGTCTAAGGAGGGCAAGTCCAGCTTTCCTGGATATTAAATTCATTGATTTTAATTCTAAGCTGAAGAACTTCAAGGTGACGTTGTGAGTTATCTGGATTTTTTGATTTATAATATTGGGTTTCTTTTTCTTTAAGAGATTTCTCTAAATCGGACAATTGCTGTTCCCTTAGTTTTTTCTTGTATGCTGCATAGCTTATAATTTTCCCTCTAACTGTTGCTTTAAGTGCTTCCCGATGGTACCTTGAGATAAAATTGAATAGATTATTGTAAAACAAGATATAATGCAAAACAAAGTTGAAACACGTAGCAGCAAATAACCACTTAAACTTCATAGCTAATTAGGTCATTATGGCAGAGGTGATGAAATGCATTGCACAGCAAGTGACATCCATGCCAAGTATAATTATAACCGAATAAGCTGTTCACAAAATAGCTCAAAACTGAGCTGAACATTAAACAATCACTAGTCTGGTGGGCATAGATGAGGTGCTGATATCTTTAAGAATTAGTTGCAGGAACCATCACTACCAAAGTTGACTGTAATTGGAGAAAGTTGTTCTAAAAATATAGCCTAAAGCCTTGTTAAAAATATAACAGCCAATCATATACATAATTAGGTGATCAAAGACAATGTGCTGAAAGTCTGAGAATTAGCAGCAAAGAATATTCATATCAAGTTTGATGCCTATCAGATCAGTGGTTCTCAAGATATAACCTAACATTTAGTTGAAAATGTAACAACCAATCACAAGCCAGAATGCATAAATAATTGGGCAACTATGAAGGAGATGCTGTCAATATGAAGAATTAGTAACAAGGAACATCCATACCAACTCTGATGCAAATGCTTTTAACACTTTTGACCATTTCACAAATGTGAGTATAACAGTCCACTCCAGTAGTGTGTCAATGCTGTAATAACCTCACTTTCTCGGTTGCTAAAGGTCCTCAGCTGCACCTCTGGCCGCACAACCCATCCAGGTCATTTGGTTATTAAAATAGCGATGCACACCCAACCATAGATTATTCTTTACATAACTCATTCTGAAGACATAGGCCAAAAGAATGTTGAAAACTCAACAACAAATCAGAAGCCAGAGTTCATGCATGATTAGATCACTACAGGGCAGAGATGCTGTGAGTCTCCAGGAGCAGTATTAAGGAATGTGTATACCAAGTCTGAGTGAAATAGAATATGCTTGTGTCAAGACATAGTCAGAATTGATATAGCCAGTACACTGGACAAAACTTACAATTATTTCATCAGTGCTAAGATTTGAGCATCATAAAACAGAATTATTAACAAGCTGTGCTAAGGGATATCTATTCAAAGACAGCATGATTGCAAAAGTAGTTTTCAAAATATAGCCCAAACAGTACAAATCAGAAGCCACATAATTCCCACATAATTTGGTCAGCATGGCTGAGGTGCTAATAGCCTCAAGGAATGATCACGCCAACTCTGATCACATCTGGACCAGTTATTTTCAAGACATAACCAAATAGTTCAGTAGTAGATGGCAAAAACAGCACAAAGGGCACCATTCTACTATCTACAACTGCACATACAGGTTTACTATGGCTGCACAGTTATGCCATCACAGGATAGTGCTATACATAAATGGTACATTCCACTGGGGGGGCCCAAACAACACAGGAACAATGCAATTTTGCACTCCATAATGTTTGAAATGACTAATATGCTAGCTTGTACCTGCAATCAAGTCACTGCCTACTTGAGACTGGCATCCCACTTGGTAGCGCTCCCCCCTCCCTAACCACTCCTATATCATGGACTTTTGTCATCCAACAGTAACTCCCTTAGTGGCCCCATGGATACTGTAGCTGCACTGGTGATTCTCTGGACACCCCTCTCCAAGTTCACCCCACCCGTTCCCAATGCCATCTTAGGCTTTGGTGATATGGCTATACTCATCTACCGAGTCCTGGTGTCCACACTCATCTGGACTCCTCCATCACAATCTTCCTGTTGAGCTACAGTGCCATCCATTACTGCCTGCTTTCACCATGTGGTAACATGGGGAGGCACAGGTTGCTACAAGGGTTGCCATGTTTCTGAGAAAGGCTCTTTGGGCCATTTATTTGGTGGCCCCTGCACCTTTCCCAAACACAAAGACATTTATGAGTGCACAGAAAGGGGGCGCAGACCCCATTTAGCATAGCTTGCTGGATTCAAAATTAGAGCAGTGGTGCAAAGCAGCCACAGTTATGCACTGGCTGCGAATGATGCCACAGATGCAGTGGAGAAAACCTGAGGTATGGTAATATAGTGCTGTTACAATGAAAGTAATCATAATAGGCCACCAGAGAAGTGGGAGCCAAAGAAATAAAAGCAGACATTATACAGAGGGACTATGTCTTTTTCACACCCTACCAATCTGGTTTTAGGAAAGATCACTCCACTACCACTTCCTTACTTAGGCTCACTGATTCCATACTCTCAGGTATGGACAGTGGTCTAATCACATCTGCGATCTCTGTCGACCTTGCAAAGGCTTCTGACACTGTCTTCCACTCCCTCCTTCTAGAAGATAATTTGTGATCTGCTGGCTTGTCTGATTCAGCCATAAACTGGTTTAGCTCCTACCTAACCGGCCAGACACAGTCAGTCAAAACTGCTTATTCCACCTCCTCCCCACTCCAGATTAATGCTGGCATACCCCAAGTTGCCGTCCTTGGCCCCCTACTACTCTTCATATTCCTTAATGACCTCCCGTCAGTGTGAACCTCCTCCACCCATATGTATGCTGACGATACTGTACTTTTCTACTCTGGCCAATCCCCAACTGATGTGGCTTCTACACTTCAGCATGACTTTGAGAAAGTTCAGCAATGTCTAAGCTCCTATCAGCTTTTCCTTAATGCCAAGAGGTTTTATGTGATAAGGGTGAGTCCTTTACCGTGACTTTGAGAAAGTTCAGCAATGTCTAAGCTCCTATCAGCTTTTCCTTAATGCCAAGAGGTTTTATGTGATAAGGGTGAGTCCTTTACCGTGCCATTCATTACAGCAAGAAAATAATTGCCCATGTCAAAAGGGTGACTTCCCTTTAGAGAGACCACTGCAAATAGCAACAGTTCTCTGAAAGCATCCACTACATCTTGTCTTTATGTGAGAGGCTTTGCCCCCCGCACCCCCCAAAATAAGGATTCTCAACTGACCAGGGGAGCAGACTTAGAAAATGTAGAAACTCCCCCTGGAAGAAAAAAAAATATTGCCTGCGCCAGGATCTGAACCTGGCACTACAGGCTCAAGATGCAGTGGCTCAAGCCACTAAACCACATGGCCAGTTCAGCAGGGCTTGGCCAAATTCTTTCCTTCATCCTCTCTCTCTCACAAGTGTAGTACGTATCCCTCAGCACTATACTCGCTATAGCGATACAGAGCTCTTTTCCTCTCCTCGCTCTACATACAAGTGGTATTATTGAGTCTCTCATATTGCAGCGCTCAATAATGCATACTCATATGTGGTGCTACCACGCCAAAAAAACAGTCTCCATGACCTTTGGCACTAGGCAGAGACTCTCTAGGCTAACTAAATTGCCCTCCTTCCACACCCTTGGTGGCTCTACTCTGGAGGACATCTCCTCCTTTAGATATTTTGGGGTCTGGCTAGATCAGCACCTAAACTTCACTGGACACAGACTCCATCCTGAAAAAACCCACACGCCAAATTAGATGCCCTTTACAGAAACCGAAGCTGCCTGCCTCTACAGGCCAGGCAGGAGATTGTCCAGAAAATGATACTACCCATCTTTGGCTATTGTGACGTAGCCTACAGTGGCACACTGAAGTCATCCTTAACTTGATTGGACACCCTTTTCTATGCTTTCTCTCGTTTCGCTCTGGATGTCCCTTCCTTTACCCACCACTGTGATCTATATCACTCTCTAGCTTTTCCTTCCATGGAAAATTGCCATCTTGCCCACTGCATAAAATTTGCCTCTAAATTCTGGTTTGATACGCTTCCCCCTTACCTTGTCTCCTCACTGTCCTCCTGCCCCATTGCCCCTCTCTCCCTCAGATCCATTGACTCCCGCACCCTAGCTATACCACAGTGCACCACCTCTACAGGCCAATTGTCATTCTTCTATAGGTTCCCTAAGCTCTGGAACTCAATATCTCATCAAATCAGGCACACCTCCTCCCTGTAGTCCATTTTGACCTCCCTCCCTCCCTCCCTCCTCAACTTCCTCTCTCCATCCTGTAGCTGCTCTTAATTTCCCCTCTGGCTCCTCACTCCTCCTAATTTCCTCTCTGGCTTCCCCATTCCCTTTCCCAGCCTAGCACTTAACTTGAAGAGAAACCAATGTACTTTATTGCACTTCCTTGTCCACACTGTATGGTGCAACCCTTTAGGTCGACACCCCAATGACGAAACCCATAAAAAGACCATTGCAGCAACATTCGCTGTAATGGTCCTTTTTTGATGCTTCGCTTTCTACCAGTGTTCCGCTCTGCAGACCAACTCCGATCTGGAGTCGATAATCCTAAAGTCTAGGGGGTTGCAGGGGGCAGAGCCCCCCCACAGAAAACACTCGCTGCATGGGCGGCACAATACCGATGTTGGTATTGTGCCATCGCTGTGGGGAAGGTCGGCATTTTCACTCTCGACCTCCCTTGGTGCTTCCACATTGAACGTATTAAGTCTGCAGTGCTGTTCATTTGCTCCTCTCACAGCAAATCCCTATGTTTATCCAATGCTACTAACTGATCTATTGTTTTTTGTCTTTTTTTTACTCTTGCTGTTCTGTTTTATATTACCTTTGGAAATGTGTTGTTGAGTACTGTATATATACTTTTCTATAATTCTGCATGGAAATGTGCTTTTATTACTGTACTCCCATGTTCCCCTTCTCCCAGGATGCTCCGTGAGACCAGCAATTTTATATTGTTCAGTGTGCCTTTCCTACTGAAACCTTTCGATAAATAAATAAATGTTAACTATAAAATTAAGCTGCAAACACTCTGAGTTGGTCAACTAATCAATTCACAGTAATAACCAAGTAAGATCCTTCTTGAAAACTTCTAAAATGGATTTGTAATACTGTTGTGTTGAGTAATATGGTCAACTGCATATCTGTCACAAGCAAGGATTCCCTACCACCAGTCCTGTGACTTTTAAACCTATTAAGATTTGGACACGGGGGATCATGTGATGAGCTAGCGGGGAAAAGATGTCTCCGAGACTGCTACCGGGTTTCGGTGAATAAAATATATCATTTCAGCGTTTTAAGACCCCACAATTTTGATTCAGCGAGGAGCTCTGATTGTCAGCAAGGTACTGAGCTTTGGCGAGTGACTCAAGTTAAGTTAAAAAGGAGTATATTCAATAGAAGTAGAAGTGGACCTGGAAGGCAGAATGGCTGAGATGGAAAGTGGAAGCCCCGAGCCTTTGGCAGCAAGAACGCCGGCAGTCAAGTGCTCAAAACCCCATTCCCCAGCTCCAGAAGAGAACGAGGATCCGAGAACAGAAGATCGAGGGGGGCACTCAACCTCAAAAGTATTATTGAGATTAAGCAGCTTCTACAAGGGCTGGTGGCTGATTTTACTATACAGAAGCCGGTTTACATGCTTTAACACAAAGGGTGGGGAATGTGGAGGCCAGAGTTGCTTCACAGGAAAGGAAAACAGGAGCCATGGACCAGGAAGTGATTGGTCTTAAAAGGCAAGTCAAAAAGCTAGAGGATCGCTTGGAGGATCAAGAATCACGTAGCTGGAGGAACAACTTAATTATGGTGGGCCTCCCTGAGGAATCGGAAGGCTCAGACTGTGTTGCCTTCATGCAGGATCTCCTCCTGAAAATGTTTGGTCCAATGCCGTTTGGCGAATCTTACAACACTGAGAGGGCACATTGCTCGTTGAGAGAAACCCCCCACCTGGAGCTTGTCCCCGAGTTCTTATTATGAGATTTTTGAATTATAAGGAGAAGACACATGTGCTGAATAAAGCCAAAGTAAATAGAAATCTGCAGTGGAATGGGGCTTCTGTTTGGCTCTTTCAAGATTTAATACCCTCGGTGAGAAAGAAGCAGAAGGAGTATACGGAGATAAAGAAGAAGCTGTACTTGGCGGGTCTGAAATTCAGAATACAGTACCCGGCTACGCTGATAGTGAAGTTACAAAAAGGAGACAAAAGATATGCTACGGCGTGCAATGCTATGGAAAGACTCAGGGTGGAGCTACCAGATCTGTTCAAGTCTGTGACCTGAAGGAATGAGGGACTTGTAAGATTGCAGGCAGTACAGCTGCAAGTGCAATCAGTAACAATTGGGAAGTGCTGTGATAGTTGGTAGTGTTCATTATTGACCAGCTTCGATTAAATTCCAGACTTGGGAGAAGAGATCTGGTTTTCTTTGACTGGGACTACTTTAGTTAAGGTTCCATGGGACTGTGAAATGAAGCCCTTTTGCCAACCTCGATGTTTGTCTTTTTTGTTTTTCTTTTTTTCTCCAGGGCAGAGATGGCCTGAGAATATCAACAGTCCTGGACCACTGGGATGTTTTCTTTCTGCTAGCTGTTAAATGTTCCTCTCTTTTCCTTTGCTTACACCAGATACCTACAGTTTAGTAGTATGAAGAGGATCGGTCATTGAATAGTCTGAAATGTTATAAGCGTAGGGGAGGTTAACGGGGCTCATGATTGTAATGGGACAAAAAGTTAGGGGAAAAGGGGGGTTTTGCTCCATATATGCTAAGGAGCAAATATGCTAGGGAGAACAGGTTTTTCTATCCCAGGGGCTAGGGTCTCCTCTTAAAAACGGGGAGGAGTAAATACTAGCTACAGGGGATTACTGAGTATTTTTTTTTTTTTAGGTTCTCCTTTTGAGTAGCTCTCTGATATGCTCCCTCACAATCAGGGTATAAGAGGAAACGGACAGGGCGAGGAATGCTATAAATCTGATATCAAGATGTTGCTATAGCGGTGGGTACTGCATGTGGAGGAAGAAGGCAGCGCCATGACGCTGGAACACTATTTTTTCTCTCCTTTCATTAATTTAAAGCTATAGGGGTAGTAGATAATCTAAGAATTTATTGTGGGGGTGGGGAATAGGGTGGGGATCTTCTGTTCCTAATTGCGTCACGAGACTGGGGGGATCGCAGACACCTGCTGACTGACTCCTTACCGCCTCATGAGGATTAAGGAGGCGATCGGAGGATCGGGGGGTGTAGGAGGGGGATTTACTGGGGGAAAGGGGAGAGAGAGAATCCATGATATATGAAATAAGGAAGATAGAACGTATGAGAGTGAATATCAGGGGTAGTGGTAAAGAATATGGTACTAATTAAATTTCTTTCATGGAATGTAAAAGGCCTCAGGGGGAGGAAGAAAAGACTGGTTATACTGCAATATATAAATCAGTTGGGGGTTCATTTTGCTGCACTCCAAGAAACCCAAGTAATAGGAGTTGGGAATGCAAAAACATTGGGGGTGGCGATATTAATAAGGAAAGCTTGCCCATATGTAATCAATCGAAATAAATCATGAGAGGATGGCAGGGGTTATATGTGTCGGGTTCCATTCTGGGAAGCTCATTTTCTTGTGCCTCAATTTATGGCCCTACTATGGCTAAATCAGAATTCTTTGCTTCATTGGAAGTTGATATTGCTATGCTCCCATCTAGCCCACTTATTATGGCAGGTGATTGGAACCTCTGTTTGGATAACGGGGTGGATAGGAACCCTCCTTCTAATGGATTACCCAGTGCACCACTGATAGCTTTAAATAGATTCCTGGAAGTTACAGCACTAGTAGATCCATATAGAATGTATAAGAAAGGGGATACTAAGATGACTTTTTATTCCGGGGTCCATAAGACACAAATACTAGGATTGATTTTTTTTTGGTCAATAGGGAAGCATTAAGGGGTATTAAACAACTAAATACTTTTAATAGGGCACCATCTGACCACTCCCCAATCCAGATGCTATGGGAGATAGACAATACTCCCCCAAAACCATATAGATGGCGGTTAGATGAAGGGATATTAGCGGTTGATATTATGGTGACTAAACTAGAAGATACACTGAAGGAGATTATTCAAACTCAAATTCTGATACTGGTGGATAAGAAACTTGCTTGGCCTACTTGCAAGGTATTATATGCAGGAATAGCGCAGGAATATACCACTAGGAGGAATAAATTGAATAGAGCACAGGAAGAATTTTTAACTGGGGCCATTAGGTCATTATTACCCTTAGAGGGTTCCTCCAATGAGGTGGATGATAAGCTAAGGGACTTAAGAGAAGAATTTAGAAGTATAATGAATCTCAGGATTGATCGCTGGCTTGAAAGATTAAATGCTAGATACTTGATACAGGGGGATGTGCCGGGTCGCTTACTGGCTTCTAGAATTAGGGAGTGGGAGGTGGAAAGAACGATTATGGCAGTGAATTTTGGAGGAGAAATTATTACGGTTCCTCAGGGAATGGCTGATGCCTTTGTGGATTATTACGCTGGGGATCTACCAAGAGGGGGGGTATCAGTTCAGAGAAAGAAATCAGAGGTTTGCTTGACAAAATACCTTTGCCCAAACTGGACATAGGGCATGCCCAGGCATTAGCTGCCCCAGTCTCTGATCTAGAGATTATGGAGGCAATTAAAGAATTGCCAAATGGTAAGACACCAGGGCCAGATGGCCTGTCGACCAAATTCTACAAAGTCCATTTATTGACAATAATGCCTCTTTTGAAAGAATTATACTTGAATATTATGAAAGATGGGGTTCCCCACCCTCCTTTATACCAGACCTACATTACTTTGATTCCAAAACCGGATAAACCCAGGGACTTACCTGGTAATTATAGACCCATTGCTTTAATAAACCAGGATATTAAAGTGCTTACAAAGATTTTGGCTAACAAGGTTCTAAAAGTCGCTCCTCTATTAATTAGTCAGGACCAAGTTGGGTTCATGCCAGGATGGGGGACACATGACACATTAAGGAAGCTGCACCATATTCTCCATAGGGCTTCCAATCCTAAGTCTGCTATGGCACTGACTGCACTTGACGCCGAGAAGGCATTCGATCAGGTTTCCCATAATTTTCTATTTTTTACAGTGGAGAAATTGGGTTTTCCGAAGGGTTTTCTCAGATGCCTTAAAATTCTTTATAAAGCCCCTACAGCTAGGGTACTATGTAACAGTTATCTTTCTAAAGAGTTCCTGCTGAGAAATAGGACAAGACAGGGCTGCCCCTTGTCACCAATTTTGTTCAATATTTATTTGGAACCTTTATTAAGGGCACTTAATATGGAGCCCATGGTTCAGGGAATTGAGGTTCAAGGGATGGAGCTTAAATTCTCAGTTTTTGCTGATGATATTTTGTTGCATTTATATAATCTGGCCGATAGTTCCCAAAAAGCCCTGGAAGTTATCGGGAAATTTTTGGAGGTATCCAACTATAAATTACATTTAAGTAAAATTCAAGTTCTCCCACTTACCGCGTATACTTATAGAGCAGATTTCGAGCACCTGCAACTAAACTGGACCCTGAAAAAAATTAAATATTTGGGAATTTGGATCATGGCTAAAACAGAATATGGGGTGGAGGAAAATGTGGGTAATTTATTGGCCACAATTAAAAATAACATTTTAAGGTGGAATAAACTCCCACTGATCTTCACTGCTAGACTGGGATTGATTAAAATGAATCTCCTACCTAGACTGTTATACTCCATTTATCTATTACCCTATAACATTCCGAAGGGAAGGTTTATTAATATCCAAAGGGTAATTTCAGAATTTTTGTGGAATTCTAAGCCTCCAAGGAGAATTTGTTTCTTAAAGGGAGGTATTAAGCTTCCAGACCTTTTTTTATATTATGTAGCAGGACAGCTTGGCCTGATGGGGCAATAGTCCAGGAGTTGAGGAGAAGGGGGATATATCCCAACTTGGCACCAAATTGAGCAGTGCACTTTAAAGGACCTAAAACTCTCCCCTGCTGCATTATTGTTTATAGATCCAGGGGCTTTACCTGATAAGGGAAAGCAGTCACCAATTTTTAAATCGGTGAAGGAGTGGTGGGATTTATTAAATCCGACACAGAGGAGGGCGTAAAGGGGAGCTAGGGATCAACCTATATTAGGAAATCCTAACATTAGGCTGGGGGGACTAATAATTAATCAACCATGGGCATCACAACTATCTGACTTGAACTTGACAGATTTTATATTAGAAGATAGGGTGAATGTACCAGTGCAGACTAGGAAATGGCACTTTTTCAAAAAGATCCAAATTACAAATCTGGTACAGAAATTTATACGAGATAATAAAGAAATGGGACAAAGCTCATTTACTTGGGACCATCTGAAGGAGACTGATTGCCCACAACACCCCTTTCAAAAGTTTACAGGGTGCTGTTAGATTTTGTGAGCTTAGAATCTAAGGCTCGGATAGTGTACTGGGAAAAAACTCTAACCCCCCTGCGGCCTGACTGGAAAGAGATATGGAAAAATGTTAAACTTTTGCCTATACCGAAGTATAAGAATATGCCATTTTTTATTTGTTCAAACATTTACTACACCCCTGTTAAACTATGTTCTAGAAAACTCAGACAGACAGACCTGTGTTTTAGATGTGGAATGAAACCAGGGGACCTGTTACATGTGATGTGGAACTGTCCCAAAATTTATTCATTATGGGTTCAAACTGGTAAAAAAATGGATCCGTTATTAAATTACTCAGGTATATTAAACCAGAGATTTGTCTTTTGGGGGACATGCAAACAGTTGTGAGAGACTCAGCTAAGCATCATGTATCTCTAATGTCTGCTCTGGTTAAGGCATTCGTCCTAAGACACTGGAAGAATGATCGTACTTATAATTATGATCAATGGGTCAGTGATCTGCTACAGGTCCTGGATAGACTTAAAAGACAAATGATAATTGAGGAGAAAAAGAAAATATATGATAAAAGATGGAGGGTGTTAGAGGTAGTGTACTCAATACAACTGAAGAGTGCCTAGACCCAGATCTGTCTGTCTGAAGGGGATTAGCCTGTAATGTTCTCTTAAAAGAATGTGAGAAGGGATTATGATTTCATGGAGATACATGATTTTGTTTAAGGTAGGTTTTCTACCTAGTGAGGCATAATACTCTATTGAGATTGTCTTTAGCTGACTTAGAAGGTCTTTTATATTTATAAGGCTAGGATGGGTTCTCTCTCTCTCTCTCTCTCTCTCTCTCTCCCCCAGGGACACAGTTATTAAAATTCAGTCCTGAGAAGTTATAATTACTTCAAAGTTGAGAGAACAATATAGAGAACAGTCTGAGTTGGAAACAGACCAGATTAGTACTAACTTTGAAGGACTAGAATTAAGTGTTACATCAATAAAAATGGACTTAAATCTTTGGCTATAATACATTATAACTGTGTATGTAAACAGTTTTGGGGATGTATATAGTATCCATATCCAGTTTGGGGATGTGGGCCCGGGTATTTATCCTGGGATATATGTATGTATGTCTTATTGCTGGAAAACATAAAACTCTAATAAAGAAGTTTGAAAAAAAAAAGATTTGGACACTTGTTTGTGGGATAGAAAATGGCTATCTCAAAGTTAGCAATGGCCTCCTTGAATTTTAAAACAAGTGCTGTGTTTCTGTAAATCATTTATTAAAAATAACAATGGGGTCAGCTCATTGACATGGCAGTAGTAGTAATATATTGTATTCATGATATGAATATGGATTACTCAGTTGAGCACAGCTAATTTTTAGTGGGGTCCTTAGTACAAAGCAGTTACATAGTACATAGTCATAAGTTACATGCATCAGTGAATACATCTTTAACCTGCATCGAACATATAAAATACAGTAGATATGGTATATTTAGGAATGATATACATGTTCCTATTATTACTCAAGTGCCTTCCCTATCACACCAATATTCATCTATAAAGATGATACACAGTTTCTTAAATGGTTTAGGTAAAAAGAACTATCAGGCATTAATAAACCGTAACCCACTTTTTACCATTACAACATTTTATGGGCTTATTTCGCAGCTCTAATAACTATGTTTTTATCTTATTCTTGCTCATCTGTTTATTTATTGACTTTTATTTACAAGGGGATAGCATTCCAGGCTATGGGCCTATATAACAAAATGCAGATCTCCCTACAGTAGTTTTTCTGATCTTAATCCATCTTTAATCTGTCTTTTCTTTAAATTATTTAAGACAAATAGCCTGGAACCCAACCTCTATAACATGAATGCATAAAATTTACAAGGTGAATATTTCTTCTATCAATCAGTCTAAATCACTCCAGTTCTAAGTACAAGTGGCAGTGATGTATCCACTGCGGGGTGTCGAGGATGAAGCGAGCAACTCTATTATATATTACATCTAACTTTGCCAGATTAGCTACTATTTTGCCTCTGTGAATGTCCCGTTTACATTTTTCATCCAACCAAATTCCTAAATATTCGTAGGACATGGTCTGATCCAAGATTACATTATTTCTTGTAACCACCATCAGTAATTCTTTAGCTAGACTGGAATTACAAGTTCCTTGGAACAGCATCATTTGAGATTTTTTAGCATTCAAAACTGATTTATTTCTAGACAGAAAGTCTTGAATCTGGTCAAACACATTCTGTAATTTCATTTCAATTTGTTTAGCAGACACTCCTGTTGTGTAAAACATAGTATCATCCACGGACAAGTGTAGTTTAAAGCAGTTAACAAAAATTTTAATAGTTTGGTTGGCAGTTATGAAATTCCAAAACATCAATATATCTGATTTTCTTTTTGCTTTATTTTATTCCTGAGATGAGATGGTGGATTTGGAAGTTTTTAAAAGTTATTGGTCCTTTGTCAGGTCTACCATTATAGATGTATGCAGATCAGGGTGGTGGTGTGCTGTTGGCCATCAGAAATGTGCTGGCAACACTCTGACACATCTGCATTACATACATTGGATGCAGTTAGTGTGTAATCTCCGGGGAGAAGATTTCTGAAAGTAATATAGTCAACTGAATATCTGTCACAAGCAAGGATTCCCCTACCACCAGTCCTGTGACTTTTAAACATAGAAACATAGACTCTGATGGCAGATAAGGACCACTTGGCCCAACCAGTCTGCCTATTTCCCTACCTATTGGATAAGCTGCAGGTTCTAGCTAACCAACAGTCTACTTCTTGCAACCCCCCACTATAATTGCCTTATGTCTGTCCCATGCATGTTTGAATTCCCCCAATGTTTTAGACCCCACAAACTCCCCAGGAAGGCGGTTCCATGCGTCTACCACTCTGTCCGTGAAAAATAATTTCCTTACATTACCCCTGAGTCGTCCCACCTCTATCTTTAAATTGTTCCCCCTTGTTCTTGCACATCTCTTTTTCTGAAAGATACTACCCTCCTGGACTTTGTTGACTCCCTTGAGGTACTTGAAAGTTTCTATCATGTCCCCCCGTCCCTCCTTTCATCAAGGGTATACATAATAAGCTCTATCAGTCTCTTTTCATATGGTTTCTGATGCAGACCCATTACAATTTTAGTTGCCCTCCTCTGGACTGCTTCCATCCTGTCTATGTCCTTGCGTAGATGGGGTCTCCAAAACTGCATGCAGCACTCCAGATGGGGTCTCACCAACCGTCTGTACAGAGGGATAACCACTTATCTTTTTCTACTTGTGATGCCCCTCCCTATGCATCCCAGTATCCCCCCAGCTCTCCTTAATGACTTTTCACATTGCTTACCGACCTTTAGGTCATCTGATATGATTACCCCCAGGTCCCTTTCCATTATTGTTGTTGTCAGTACCTCCCTGCCATTGTGTACTCTTCTCCTGGGTTTTTGTTTCCCAGGTGCATTACTTTGCACTTCTTTGCACTGAATCTAAGTTGCCATACATCTGACCATTCCTCCAACTTTGCCAAGTCCCTTCTCATCCTTTCTACCCCCCCTTGTGTATCAACACTGTTACAGATCTTTGTGTCATCTGCAAAGAGGCATACCTTTCCTTTCAGACCCTCTGCAATGTCACCTATAAAGACGTTAAAGAGGACTGGACCCAGTACTGAGCCCTGAGGCACTCCACTTGTAACTCCCCTTTCTTCACAATGAGTTCCAGTCACTGTTACCTTCTGTGTCCTGTTGTGCAGCCAGTTTGCTACCCACGCTACCACCCTGGGACCCACTCCCAGGCTGGCTAACTTGATTATTAATCCTTTGTGCGGTAATGTGTCAAATGCCTTGCTAAAGTCTAGGTAGGCCACATCCACAGTGTTAGTGCATTCCTTAGGCACTCACCCATTTTGCCAAAGTCAGCCCTTCTAAAGTCCAATATCCTTGTTTTTGTATGGCTTGTCTCCATGGTTGTGCATATTGTGAACCACACTGTGTGGTGGTCACTTACTCCCAGATGGCTACTGACTTCTAAATCTGTGATCCTCTCTCCATTTGAGAGTACCAAGTCTAATATTGCTTCCTCCCGAGCGGGTTCCAACACTAGCTGTCTAAGGCATGCCCCCTGTAGGGCATTGAGAATGACCCTGCTCTTGGATGTGGCTGCAGTACATGTAGTCCAGTTAACATCTGGCATATTCAGGTCCCCCATCAACAGTCTCTCCCCTTTTTCAGCCATTTTGAGAATGTCCTCTGTCATTTTCTATCTACTGAACCTATTAAGATTTGGACACTTGTTTGCGGGATAGAAAATGGCTGCTATCTTTATTGTAGAGCCATGAAATTATAAAAGTTGTAATTAAGCTCAGTCTTAAAATAGCACATTGAATTTAAAATACCTGAATAAAGAATCTAAGATTATAATGAATACATTACTGCCACAAAAAGATAGGATGACATTTTTTTCTGGCTAACTAGTATCACTGCTTTAACATCAGTATTATGTACCATTAGTTCATTCACATTGGCATTAAATAAAAAGGGTCCCAAATACTGACCCTTGAGGTACCCCTGAAATAATATGTGCCCAATCTGAACACGAAAAGCCTCCAATACAAACTATCTGTTGTCTCCCCCGGTGTAATTTGTGAACCATTTCAGGATGGTAGGCAACAAACCAAGGGTTTCAATATTGGACAGAAGGACATCATGGTCCACCATATCAAAAGCCTTCAAGACTGCTCCTAGTGACGTCCTCCTGTCCAAGGCCTCATGGATATCACCCACTACCTTGAAAAGGGCTGTAGCAGTGCTGTGTTTTGTGTAAAACACAGACTGGAAATTGCTCATGATATTAATACCCCCCCCCCAAAAAAAAAAATCATTCCATTTGAACATTAACTAACCTCTCTAAGATTTGGACACTGTTGAAACTATTAGGGTTACTTTGGCCATTTTCCATGCCACTGAGTATTCACCTAAATTCAAAGACATGTTAAAAAATTTGTGTCAGGAACTCCAAGATTATGGGGGCAGCATATTTCAACAGCAGGGGCAGGATGCCATACCATCCTATTGCTTTTGAAGTATCTACATTGTTCAATTATTTCATTACCTTATCAACTTTATCTAATTTACAAGTATTCCTGGATTCAGTTAATAAATCATAATTAACTAGGGGGCATGTATTTTGATCATTACCCAATTTATTTATTAGAAAATGGGTAAAGAAATTTCCCAGCCTCTGATTGGTTAAGACCCCAGGCAAAGGGTACTTTTATGTGCCAACAGAGACTGAGAAATAACTAGTCCTGGTGCCAGCCTGTCTTACCAGCAAAAATATCAATGTGCCCGCTGAATTTTAACTTCTGCCAAGTCACCATATTTGTTTACTTGCTTAGCAAGATTAAAGCAGAGAACCCCTTAGTCACCTCTTGGCACTAAAAATCAAAGTAACAGCCTTGCACATGTTGAAAATGTGTTTATTTTTGGCAGTAATTGTATTTTATTTCCTAGTTAGACCACACATTTTTTAAACCCCACGCTCCAGACAGCATGTCATTTACCTTAAAACTGCCTTCCCCACTCTGCTCCATTCCAGTCTTTTCAAATTACCACGCTAGCAGTAGCACCTCACGTGCACTGCGCAACTCCTGTGGAGCAGTTTGGTAAATTCTGTCCCAGACTCGCCCTGACTCCCATCCTGATTGACTAAATCTTCCCTGATGGCACCTTACCTTGCCTGTCTTTAGTAAAAGACATAAAAAAATGCACTGAACCAGGTGAAGGACATAAGGGACATAAGAAGGAACTGCTGCTCTCCACACTGCCAACTCCTGAAGCACCATCAGTCTGTCTGTATTGGAACCCCACAAGTAACAGCCTGTAAGACATAACAGACTGAAGAATGATTCCTGACTGACACCACAGAAGAGAACACAGAAGTTACCACATAAAAAGGACAGTATCATAGAAACATAGAATTTGATAGCAGATAAGGACCGCTTGGCCTACCCAGTCTGCCCATTTCCCTACCTACTGGATAAGCTGCAGATCCTAGTTAACCAGCAGCCTACTTCTTCCTACCCCCACCCCCTAGAATTGCCTTATGACTGTCCCATGCATGCTTGAATTCCACCACTGATTTTGACTCCACAACCTCCCCCGGAAGGCCGTTCCATGCATCCACAACCCTCTCTGTGAAAAATACTTCCTTAAATTACCTCTGAGCTGCCCCCCCTCTATCTTCAAATTGTGCCCTCTTGTTCTTGCACACCTCTTTTTTTGAAAGATGCTACCCTCTTGGACTTTGTTGATTCCATCGAGGTACTTGAACGTTTCTATCATGTCCCCCCTCTCCCTCCTTTCCTCGAGGCTATACATATTAAGCTCCTTTCATCTCTCTTCATATGTCTTCCGGTGCAGACCCTGCACCATTTTAGTTGCCCTATTCTAGACAGCTTCCCATCCTGTCTATGTCTTTTTGGAGACTGGGTCTCCAGAACTGCACACAGTACTCCAGATGGGGTCTCACCAGCTGTCTGTACAGAGGGATAATAACTTCCTGTTTTCTACTAGTGATGCCTCTCCTATGCATCCCAGTATCCCCAGCCCTCCTTGCTGCCCTCTCACATTGCTTGCCCACCTTTAGGTCATCTGATATGACTACCCCAGGTCCCTTTCCATTTTGTTGTTGTTAGATCCAGTTCGCAGAGTATGGGTGGGGAGACATACACCTGGCTGACAACTTCATCTTTAAAAAGAAAAGAGTTTAAAATACAGGTACCCTCTACTGGCAAACATTTCAGCTGAGGGACTACTTTATCATAAAATGTAGGTGTATTTACTGTTACTCATTGGGGTGATTTATTTTTATTTTTGTTAGCAATATTTTATTAAAACTGGAAGTGTGATTAATTTCTAATCCTAATAATACCCTCCAGGGTGAGCTGTATGAGCTATAATGAACCTTCCGAGGGCTATACGGCCCTTCTCCTATGGCATCGGGCATCATTATACAAGTGAGGCAGTCCAGCAGAGCCCAATACCACCCACCCTGTTGAGTATTACTGCTAGTTTTGAAAACTGGTGATCAGGAAAGGCATACTGAACCAAGGTTCATTTCCAGGTGTGACCGGGGGGAAGGGAACAGGGGAGGCAAATACATAGCATGTACACTGTACACAGTTCATAGCAATTAAATAGCATTAACACAGTTCACAGTTACAGCAAAAGAGAATATAGTACATGATTAAAAAAGGAGTAAGTGCAATAAGAGCAAGCAGCAGCTATCAGGCAATTCAGCCACACCTACACTAGGGTAGGAGGCAAAATTAAGGGGGGGGTCAGGTAGGGGGAAAACAGGAGTGGAGGGGAGGTAGTAACAACAACAAAAATGGAAAGGGACCTGGGGGTAATCATATCAGATGACCTTAAGGTTAACAAGCAATGTGAGAAGGCAGTAGGGATGGCTGGGGGATACTGGGATGTATAGGGAGAGGCATCACCAGCAGAAAACAAGAAGTTGTTATCCCTCTGTACAGACAGTTGGTGAGACCCCATCTGGAGTACTGTGTCCAGTTCTGGAGACCTATCTCCGCAAGGACATAGACAGGATAGAGGCAGTCCAGAGGAGGGCAACTAAAATGGTGCAGGGTCTGCAAGAGAAGCCATACGAAGGGAGAGACTAAAGGAGCTTAATATGTATACCCTTGAGGAAAGGAGGGAGGGGGGACATGATAGAAATTTTTAAGTACCTCAGTGGACTCAACAAAGTCAAAGAGAGTAGCATCTTTCAGAAAAAGAGATGTGCAAGAACAAGGGGACACAATTTAAATATGGGGGGGTGGTTCAGGGGCAATGTGAGGAAGTATTTTTTTCACAGAGAGGGTGGTGGACGCATGGAACAGCCTTCCTGAGGAGGCTGTGGGGTCTAAAACCATGGGAGAATTCAAGAACACATGGGACAGACATAAGGCAATTCTTGTGGGGGGTAGGAAGAAATAGGCTGTTGGTTAACTAGGATCTGCAGCTTATCTTGTAGGTAGGGAAATGGGAAGACTAGGTGGGCCAAGCGGTCCTTATCTGCCATCAAAGTCTATGCTTCTAGGTGGTGGAGGGAAGGAGTTTCGGCTGATACCCTGAGGGAAACAGGGGAGGTACTGAAACGGAGAGAGGATGGGAGTAGGGTCCAGACTGAAGGGATGATAGGAAAAGGCTGTTTGCCCAGAAGAGGAGCGGGGATGAGGTATGGTGAAAGTGTAAGGATCCCCAAAGCAGAGGGAGTAGGAGGCAGAGGGAATGGAGGAGAGGCGTGAGGAGAGTTAAGAGGGAAGGGATGTAAATTAGTATTTGGATATGAATGAGGCACAGTGGTTTTGGCAACATTAAGGTAGAGGAAGAATGGATGAGGAGGAATAGCATGAGTAATGGTGGGTACAAGAGGGGGAGTTGGTAGCAAAACAACAGAAGGCTCTGCAGAGAGTGTCCAGCCTGACCAGGGAGGTGGAGGTCGCCGTGCCACTGACCACGTCTGCATAATCAAAGACCGGGAGTACCATTTGGTGACAAGCTCACAGCATACCTGTGGAGACAGTCTTTACTGCGTTACAGGGCACCAAGTTTAGGGTAGAGCTTGGTGCAGATAGCATCAATGTGGGTCAAGAAGCAAGTTTGCTGTCTAGCCACACACCAAGGTAGCTGAATGACAAGGACATCTGTTCCCAGCTTTACAAAATATTTATTACATATTTTTTTGCTACTTCTGGTTCCAATGGTACACTGTATCCCGCTACTGTACTACAAACTGTTTAGAAAACTCTAAGTTTTGTTGCTTTTTACTTTATTCATAATTTTCCAAAATTCTTTTGGCTGATTTTTGTTTACGTTTCCAATCATAGTTTTATAATAATCTTGTTTACTTATAATAATCTTGTTTAGTTATTTTAACTTATTTTATATAGCTGTTATGTATTTGTTATATATTCTCCAATCTACCCTACTACTGGATGTCTTGGCTAAAGACCACAGTTTATAACATTGTTTTTTTAGGTTGTTTAATTTAGAACTATACCAGGGGGCATGTGTCATTTTTAGTTTTTTTTTCTTTTCCTTTCTGGGACATTCACATTGCAGACTGACATAAATTCCTGGTAGAAATAATCCCATGCATCACTAGCTATAGGTATAAACTCTAATTTTGTCCAGTCTATAGTCTCAAGGTCCAATAAGAAGGAGACACATTTCAAATTTTTGTATGAGTGATACGTAATGTATCTGCTGGGGGCTAAACATCTCCCTTTGACCCAGTACCAGGTTATTATAGCGCGGATGAAACCGCGTGTGGAATAGCACAAATGGGTACACAGCAACAAGTGGTTTTATAACGTGTGGTAAGAACAGCTACCCCTGTTGCTGTATGGTGTCATACAGTAATGTGAAGGACACTGCCAGGATGGTGCCTGGTTGAGCCTCTTCCATGGTGAAGTGGCTACAGCACCTGCCTCTGGCAGCGGTGGGGACCTGGGGCTGTGGCTCGGTTCTCCCCAGGTCTCACTGTATTGAGGCATATTATGTAAAAAAAAAAATTTCCCCGCTCTGGGGATTCCTTTTACCCCGAAGTCCATGACCCCCTGAAGTTAAATATAATAAGTCCGGGGAGTATGGCGGCAAAGCGGAGCCCCCTGCAAAAATAAAGATATTGTTCCGTTGTGCGCGTTGTTGTACTGGTCAGTGTCTTGTGCTGACCTTATTTTGCTGCATGCTTATTTGCATGTGGCATTGTTGATGTGCGCATTTTTTCCGTGTCATTATGACCCCATGCCCTCTGGCCCAAACACAAAAAATAGTTTGATGGTCACTAAAGCTGTCTGGAAGAACATTAGCATGCTTGTATGTATTTTTAAAGATTAAATCAATAGTCCTAGAAGCTGTTAGATCTTGATGCACATTGATTCATTGATAAGTTGGCTCAATTCTAAATTTGCCTGAAAATCTTTTAAGAGGTGGATAAGATTAATAGTTTGTCAATTTATGTTAAAACCCCCACGATCAATAGATCATGTGAGGATTTTATATTCAAATAATGTGTCTTGCAAGATTTATTTATTTGTCTGTTTACCAGGTAGGCGCATTGATCCCATGGACCGTTTTCAGGCGCGACCCGGGCCATGCAGATGGCATATACAAAAGGATATACATTACAGTTGCACATGTAAAAGAATACACATTACAATTTGAAAATAATACAATTCCAATGTTAAATACCTCTAAGCTTGTTTTTTTTTTGGGGGGGGGGTAAAGATTCATCATAACTAACAATGGTTTGGAATATGGGAATTTAATTTCCAGGCACATAATTTCTAAGCCTTTAGTTTTAATCATTAGTCTTACTTCACTAGCCATCAAATCATTTTTCTCATTGAAAAGTAGCCCACCGCCCTTTTTTTGATCTGTTGCTGTGACATATTTGAAACCCCTCTGTGTTAGTAGAGTCATCCGTAATTTTAAAATGTAACCATGTTTCAGATATAATTAACAGGTGTGGTTTATATTTTAATGTCCATTCCTTAACTCAATCTATTTTTGTGCTAAGGCTTCTAACATTAAAATGTGCTATGCTAACTTCCCCCTCCATGCAGATAGCTCACTGCATGATGGCAAGATTGTGCCCCAAGATCACACACTTGAGGCTGGTTGGGTGTTGGAGAGAGGATGGAGACACTGCAGAGGTGAGGCGCTCAGCGCATACACATTCACATGACTTCACATCTGCCAATCAAACAAAGCCTGGTTTCTAAAGCAATGTTATCTAAGGAAATCCATAATGGTGACGGCTAGAACGCAGACAGACAGAAAGTAAAAGGGAGTAGGAATGAAGCACTGATAAAGACAGACACAATGGCTCATACTCTAGTAATACAAAGCATCATGGAAGGCATATGCAAATCCCCATGAAGGAATTTGGGCTGGCTCAACTTTAAGTAGAATTACATGGTGCCGAAATGTCTTACAGTACAACCTGGAAATGCTGAGAACAACAGACATAGACACATGTTTCATCCTTGTTAGGACTCATCAGTGTACCACATCTGTATCTCAGCCCAGAGAGAGGGAGCACGCCAGCCTTTGGAGGGTTTTACTGGTTTGGGTCATGGAGAGCCCATAACGGAGAAGAGAAGAGCTACAAAAGAGAAGAACCCCAGAGCAAATGCTCTGAGGCAATTGTAACGCTGGAAGGGCATTGGCCATAAAGCTAAATTTAAAAGAGAAACACAATTGCAGATACCCCAATAATACACAGCATCATGGGAAGCATATGCAAATCCCCATGAAGGAATTTGGACTGGCTCAACTTTAAGCAGAATTAGATGGGCCAAAAGGCCTCACAGTGCAACCAGCAAAGGCTGAGAGCAGCAGACACAGATGCGTGTTTCGTCCTTGTTAGGATTCGTCAGTGTGCCAAATCTATATCTCAGCCCAGAGAGAGGGAGCACGCCAGCCTTAGGAGAGTCCTACAGGCTGATAAAGACGTTGATTTATACAAAAGACTATGGAGATCACAAAAAAATATATGACGTTCATTTGTGGATTCTGCAGTTCAATGTGAACTTCACACAACTCCCAAAAAACAAAGATATTATCTGATAGTTGTAGAATTTGGAGTTCAATGGGAACACAATTCCCAAGAAAAAAAGATACTATCTGACAGGTGGAGATAAGCTGAAATATTTAAATAAGACACTGAGAAGGGAAAAAAGCTAGATAGGTACTCATAAGAAATGACAACAATTCTTAAAATAGCAAAGTATATGATGAATTTGAGCATATGGAGCCCTCAACCTAGTTAACTCTCATGAAGTTACCTTCTATGCAACACAATGTTAATATGGGTGTTTGGGGGGCAATAGTGGAAAATAAAAGCATTTTGGAACCACATTCAACTGTACACTCAGATATCATCAGGTTATTTCCTGTTTTGGAAAGCTATTTTCTGGCTCTGACTGCAAACAAGCAATGGTGTAGGGTGTGGTTCATAATCTAATGGGAAGAACTGCAGCTGCAAGTCCATACTATGTGTTGCTCAGTGGTAGCACTCTTGGCTATAAGCCACTTGGTCTTACAGCCAGTGTTGACACTGTACTAATGTACTGGGTGGAGGAAACAGCAAAGTGCCGCAGCACTAGATGTCCATCCTTCAGCTGAGATGTTGAACCAAGGCCCCTTATGCCAGCCTCTGGTGTTTGTCCAAATGGAGGCTGGAAGTCCCATACACCCCCTCTCCCTCTCTTGCCCTGTTCACACTACAGCATGGTAACAAAAAATATTCTTAAAATAGGACTAAGTCTTATCGTGCTGTAGCGTCCGCACTATCCCCAGTGTGTTCAAGTCCATTTTAAATAAGGACCACAGCGCCTGCACTTGGAGCCAGATTCCATGTTTGCTGCAGCGGGGTTTGAAAGCATGTTAGGAAACTGCTTACCGTCATGCACTGTGGGGTAGCTACACTTCCCAGCACACATGACTGCTGAACTGTGCTGAGAGATCAGCGAGCGTCCACACTAGCGGTTAGTCCAAATTAAATCTTGAAACATTTACAAAATCATGCTTAAGCCTAGGTCTTATCAAGGTTTAAGAAAAACTGACCACAAAGCATGTTGTGTGTGGATACGAACCATGCTACGGCACTTTAAAACAGTTTAAGCTTCTTAAACCGTTTTAAACATCGCAGTCTGAACAAGGTCTCTTTCTCTCTCTCTCTCTCTCTCTCTCTCTCACAAACAGGCTTTACAATGACCTGTGACTGAATATGGATACTGCTGACCTCTCATGATAGAAACGTTCAAGTACCTCAAGGGAATCAACAAAGTCCAGGAGGGTAGCATCTTTCAGATAAAGAGATGTGTAAGAATAAGGGGGCACAATTTAAAGATAGAGGGGGTACGGTTCACGGGTAATGTGAGGACATTTTTTTTCACGGAGAGACTGGTGGACGCATGGAACCGCCTTCCTGGAGAGGCTGTGGGGTCTAAAACAGTGGAGGAATTCAAACATGCATGGGACAGACATAAGGCAATTATAGTGGGGGGTGGCAGGAAGGAGGCTGTTGGTTAACTAAAATCTGCAGCTTATCCAGTAGGTAGGGAAATGGGCAGACTGGGTGGGCCAAGCGGTCCTTATCTGCCGTCAAAGTCTATGTTTCTATGTTTCATGACTGCCACGTTTGGCTGCATATAGTTCTTTTAGTACCAAGCTGGTTGGCAATGCACTTTGAAATACAGCTTATACAGAATGCACTATACATACAAGCACATTCTATGTTCATCATTCCTACTATGCTCTGTTCAGAAACAAATGCAGGCTGGACAGCAATTCTATATAGGGAAGCATGCAACTACACTTTTCTGCAGAGGCCATTATGCTACTCTACGAACCAGGATGGAGTACATGCAAAAGGCAGGCAAGCAAAATGAGAGCAACTGATGACTATTACTGGCCCATTAGGCTCTGCTAATTACTCTGAAGGGTTTCTCTTTAAACTAGTTAAATTCCAGTCCATTCCAGAAGATATCTGATATCTCAAGAACTGCAGTGTAAGCTATTCGACTTGTTTTAATAGAAGCATTAGTAATGACTGTAATGTAGAAGGTGAAGAGTCCAAGGAGCAAGAGTAATGTTTAGGCAGAGTATGTGTTCTTTGCTTAATTAAAGCATTTGCCAAGTATGAGATCTATTGCAAAGAGCTGCGAAAAATCCCTGACATATAGTTGAGTTACTTCTGCTGTACTTTCCTTTAAATGGAAAAGAACCAAGATTTATTCTGCAATTAGTATTTCAATTGAACAAAATAAGCTGCAACACAGGTGCTTTCAAATAATCATGTGATCACAGAGGCAAACCAAAGGCGGTATCGGAGTATGGCTCAAGAAAGCAGTGTGGGTAGAAAAGACCAGTTTTTTGAACCAAAACATATGGTAGCCTTTTGATGAGAATTTTGGAGCAATGAAATGATGATTCAGTATTTTTAATGTAAAAGGGAGTGTCTAACCATTGGTTAAAAACTACATGAGGCCTTTGGCCACACAGAGCCATCTAAATGTTATCTATCATGTGACAGTGAGCTTGGGATAGGCATTGGTGAGATTTTTAAACAAATGTTCTTTTTTAGGATTTTTCTTATTTAATGGGTAAATCTCATGATGGTTATGTAAAATCTGGAGTCTGTATTGAGCTTCAACCAGCCTCTTTTTGGTTTGGTTGTAATGGTGTTTTAATAAACTAAACCAAAGAATACTCAATAAGGCTAGTCTTGTGTGCACACACACTGACTGGGGGATCTGCCAGAAGGCTCAACAACATTTACAATATTCTGATTATTCTATAAGTCATAACACCTTCTTCTGTAGATAACATTACCATTAGTAGCATTGTTGTATAAGCACGTGCTAAGCTGTATGAGCCGAGTACTGTGTTCCAAATTGTCTTCTCTGTGGGTTGTTGCCACTGGGGAACAAGTTGAAGTTTATTGCAGAAAGACTCCACTGAGCAAGCTCATTCACAAGTAGGTCCTAAGAACATGTGCTATGTCACTTCTGGGAAACTTAAAGGAGAAGTCTCACATTTGCAGTGCTGTGTATTTGCTTACCTCACTCCTCTCATATATTCTTTCCCTCTCTTGATATTTCCAGTCAGCAACTATGATTTATGGAGCATTTGAAATGTTAAAAAATACACTTTTTAAACTAAGTGATCTAGCTTTCCATTTTTCCAGCTGCTGAAAGAAGGATGTGTGTCATCTATGTCAAGGAAGCATTCAGTCTACTCCTTTGCCACACCATGTTACAAATGTCTTAGAGTGAGAGATGAGCGGCACAAAGAAATAGATTATTTTCTTGTGAATGAAATAATTTTAGATGCATTATTTGCTATGCACAAATAAAGGCTACTAATACTCCACACTGTGTGAGTGGCGTGATAGGGCTGTCTTAAGCCACTGCAAACTTAAAATAAAATATGAATAGGAAGCATTGAAAACCTTATGCTTTCTTTTGAGCTGCAGCTCCAGTGACACCAAAGAATGGGAGGGGTTGTAGTACAAGTGCCTCATTTGAATGTAAACGGAGACTTACTTGAAACTTTACAAGTTTGTGTCAGAACCTCAGAATCTAGATATATGTTGGAACAGAAAAAATGACCAATCTGTTATTTGCATACTTGCAGTAATCGATGTAATGTATGAAATATATGTCAGCAATATCCAATTCATAAATAAACAGGAGTCTTCTCCTTTAACTGGCCCAGAAGGGCAAGCTAAAGATGAGAACTTGCCAATCATTTGAACAAAGTACTTGTCAGCATTATTAATATGCATGCTAAGTGGGTGCTGTCCAGGGAAGAGATCTGCAATGGGTGGGCTGAACTTGTGATTCAGGTGCAGAAATATGGAATCCAGGTTTGTGAGTGGGTGTAGGGGCACATGGAGTACTGTGCAGTAGGTGCTTATAGTAGGTGGTGGGGTTCTTACATCTGAACTGACATTTAGATATCTTTTGTAAAATAAGATTTTTCAATATGCAAAAACTGGATTGGAGTACAACACAAGAATTAAACCAAAACACGTCAGAACGGGAAAAGGTCTGTCAATCTTTAGTCATGATGTAATTGTTTTTGACTGTAAATTGCTGAGCCCATAATGACTGCTGCAAAGACCTGCATAAACCACTGCACTACCCACATTCAACTGATTGCATATGAGGTTTGAGATACAGTGTGTAGGATAAGAGAAATGATCGGAATGGAAGAGTATGTCTGCTTATAACCACTACACTACCTGCATTCAATTGATTGCCTATGAGATTTGAGATACAGTGTGTAGGATAAGTGAAATGATCTGAATGGAAGAATATGTTTGCTTCTGAACAAACCTTAATTGGTTCCTCAGGGTGTGGGTGTGAGAGGTGGTTAGAGGGTATTTCAATATTTTCTTTTACTTTAATGTTTTGTTCCTTACATACAAAGTTATGTTTGTCATCTTTTAAACTTTGGTGATTTTGACACAAATGATTAGTTGTTTAAATACTGTATGTTGTCTGTTACATTTGTCTACTATTATAGGATTTGTAATTAACTTCCACTGCATATGTATACTGTACAAACTATATATGTGTTGTGTATTTAGTATATATATATTGTCTGAAACCATTTGAATATCAGGACAACTTTGTAAAACATAGAAACATAGACTTTGACGGCAGATAAGGACCGCTAGGCCTATCTAGTCTGCCCATTTCTCTACCTACAGGATAGGCCGCAGATCCTAGTTAACCAGCAGCCTATTTCTTCCTACCCCCCACAAAATTGCCTTATGTCTGTCCCATGCATTCTTGAATTCTCCCACAGTTTTAGACCCCACAACCTCCTCAGGAAGGCTGTTCCATGCATCCACTACCCTCTCTGTGAAATAATACTTCCTCACATTGCCACTGAACTGCCCTCCTTCTATCTTTAAATTGTGTCCCCTTGTTCTTGCAAGTCTCTTTTTCTGAAAAATGCTACCCTCTTGGACTTTGTTGATTCCACTGAGGTACTTAAAAGTTTCTATCATGTCCCCCCTCTCCCTTCTTTCCTCAAGGGTACTATATTAAGCTCCTTTAGTCTCTCGTCATGGCTTCTCTTGCAGACCCTGCACCATTTTGGTTGCCCTCCTCTGGACTGCCTCTATCCTGTCTATGTCCTTGCGGAGATGGGGTCTCCAGAACTGGACACAGTACTCCAGATGGGGTCTCACCAACTGTCTGTACAGAGGGATAACAACTTCCTGTTTTCTGCTGCTGATGCCTCTCCCTATACATCCCAGTATACCCCCAGCCCTCCCTACTGCCTTCTCACATTGCTTGCTAACCTTAAGGTCATCTGATATGATTACCCCGGTCCCTTTCCTTTTTTGTTGTTGTTACTACCTCCCCACCCATTGTGTATTCTTTCCTGGTTCTTGTTCCCAGGTGCATTATTTGCACCTTCTTTGCATTGAATTCTAGCTGCCATACTTCTGACTATTCCTCCAACCTTGCCAAGTCCCTTTTCATCCTTTCCACGCCTCCTTGTGTATCAACCCTGTTGAAGATTTTTGTGTCATCTGCAAAGGCATACTTTTCTTCCAGTCCCTCTGCAATGTCACAGATGAAGACATTAAAAAGGACTGAACCCAATACTGAACCCTGCGGTACCCCACTAGTAACCCCCCTTTCTTCAGAATGGACTCCATTTACAATTACCTTCTGTGTCTTGTTGTCCAGCCAATGTTTTACCCAGGCTACCACCCTGGGTCCCACTCCCAGGCTGGTTAATTTGACTATTAATCTTTTGTGTGGGACTGTGTCAAATGCCTTGCTAAAGTCTACTTTGGCCATGTCCACAGCCCCTCCCTGGTCTACTACTTTGGTCACCCAGTCAAAGAAATCTATTAGATTCGTCTGACATGACCTTCCCGCAGTGAACCCATGCTGCCTTGGGTCCTGTGCTCCACTGGCCTCTAGGTACTCAACTATTCTTTCCTTCAGAAGCAACTCCATCACTTTCCCTACCACAGAGGTCAGACTGACAGGTCTGTAGTTTCCTACCTCTGTCTTGGACCCACTTTTGTGAAGGGGAATCACATCCGCCTTCCTCCAGTCCTCGGGTACCACAGCATCCTCCCATGATTTATTAAAAAGAGTAGCCAGTGGTTTCACTAGTTCCTCCCTTAATTCTTTTAGAATTCTGGGGTGAATTCCATCAGGACCCACTGCTTTGTCCACCTTCAGTTTAGGAGTTCTTGCAGAACCCTTTCTTCTGTGAAAGGACTGGGATCGACCCCTATGAAGAGTGCTTCTGTTAACTGGATTAGGTACTTCCTCCTCTTTGTGAATACTGAGCAGAAATATTCGTTCAGTATTCCTGCTTTTCACTGTCCCCTCTGCCCACCCACTGTTCATTCTATTCAGCCTCCCTATCCCTCCTTTGTCTTTCTATGCTCTCGCTGATGTACCTATAAAAGGTTTTATCCCCCTTCTTAACTGAGTTGGCTATCTTTTCCTCAGTTTGGGCCTTTGCTATTCTGACTTCCCTCCCTGCTTCCTTCTGCCTTAACTGGTACAGCTGTCTGTCCTGCTCCTTCTGTGTTTCCTTATACTTCCGGAATGCTATCTTTTTCTTCCTGACTTTCACAGCCACCTCTTTTGAGAACCATAGTGGCTTTTTCTTTCGTTTTGATTTGTTTATTTTGCTTCACACAAAGGCTTGTTGCCTCTGTGATGGCAGTTTTGATAATTCCCCATTGTTGCTCCACACCTCCTTCTAGCCTGTTTGCTAGTGCTTTTCTGAGGCACTCTCCCATCTTGCCAAAGTCAGCCCTCCTAAAGTCCAGTACCCTCACTTTTGTATGGCTTGACTCTGTAGCTGAGTTTAACGTGAACCACACTGTTTGATGGTCACTTGTCCCCAGATGGCAACCCACTTCTAGATCTGAGATCCTCTCACTGCCCCCGTTTGAGAGTACGAGGTCTAAGATTGCTCCCTCACGAGTGGGTTCCGAAACTAGCTGTCTAATGCCTGCCACCTGTAGGGCATCAAGAATGGCCCTGCTCTTGGATGTGGCTGCAGCAAATGTGCTCCAGTTAATAACTGGCATATTCAGGTCTCCCATCAACAGTATCTCCCCTTTCTCTGCCATTCTAAGAATGCCTTCTATCATATCCTTGTCCATTCCTTCCCCCTGACATGGGGGTCTGTACACAACCCCTGTGCGGATTGTGGTGTTCTTTCCAGTCTCCAAAGTGACCCACAGTGCCTCCTCTCCTCCCTGTTTACTCTTTTGTTCAGTTGCTTTTATCCCTTCCTTTACATACAGAGCTACTCCTCCCCCTCTTCTTCCCTGCCTATCTCTCCTGTAGGTTATGTACCCTGGTATGTTAAAATCCCAGTCATGGTTCTCTGTGTACCATGTTTCTGTGACTGCAACGATATCCAGGCATCCCTCTTCCATTAAGGCCATCAGCTCAGGGAGCTTGTTGCCCAGACTACGGGCATTGGTACTCATTACCCTCCATTTCCTGATGGCCTTACTCCCTTTTGCCCCATCCCTGTCCTTCTTGCCTTTGTCACTTTCTTCATTTACCCTGCCCTTCTCCCTATCGACACCTCTATGTTGGTGTTTGCGCACTTACTACCGTGATTATTTGGGGGGGCTAGGATTTTCCTGCTCCTTTCCAGTGCCTCCCCCCTGGGCTAGTTTAAAAGCTTGCCAATGAAGCATTTAAACCTATCACCTAGGATCCTGGTTCCCCTCCCGGACAGATGCAGCCCATCATGCCAGTACAGGCTTGCATCACTCCAGGTGGACCCCCAGTCCCCAATGAAGCCAAATCCCTGAGCTCGACACCAGTTTTTCAACCACTGATTGAATCCCATGGTGCGGAACACCCTAGCCTCTCCTATGCCATAGATAGGTAGCACCTCCGAGAAGGTTACCATGCGTGCTACTTGACTAAGGCCCCTCCCCAATTCCACAAACTCTTCCTGCACTTCTCTAATCCCTTTCTTAGCCAGGTCATTTGTCCCTAGGTGGACAATGACATCCAGCTCCCTCCCCTGTGCAGCTTCTCCGGCAATCCTGAGGATTCGCTTCCTGTCCCTGCAAGCCATGGCACCAGGCAGGCACCTTACCTCCCTCTCCCCTTCCTCCCCCAGTTCTACCTTCCTAACAATGGAGTCCCCCACCAGGAGTTGTGTCCTTCCCCTGCAGGGTCCCCTGCCACCCTCCTGTGGGTCTCCTTTGTGGAGGTTCCCAGCATCCTCCTTGGTCTCCACTGTGGGTGCCTCCATAGAGGAACCACACTTTGCCAGAATGGCATAGGCATTGTGGAGAGGTACAATGGGAGGGATGCACCTCTGTTCCACCACCCTCGCCCTCCCTGAGCCCACTGTGGTCCAACCGCTCCTCTTTCTTGGCAACCTCTGAGACAACGGCAGTGGCACTGGTGGTCCCTGGATGGAAGAGGAGGTCCCACAAATCCTGGCCAACTCAGCCTGGAGATGAGCAACCTCCTCCCTCAGCCCAGAGAGGTGCCTGCAGATGGGACAACACCGCATCCTCCAGAACATCTCCCGGAAGACTGCTGCTCCACAGCCACTGCACTGCACCACTCCAATCATGTCTTATTTCTGGTCCCTTAACTATTTGCAATCCTTACTCTTTCCTCTATTTTTTTTCTCTCTCCTTACTTTCTGCCTGTGTGCCCTTTAAGCTCCTGATTGTCCTGTTCTGAGACAAGAATATCCTATATTTCGCAGTAGACCACTTACTTGCTCAGAGGCAGACCTCCAGCAGCTAGAGGGGGCTGGAGAGCTACTCTTGCTCTTCTAGGATGGTGGGTCCTTGGTGGTTCTGTGATCACTTGCTTCCTGCCCCTAAACAGGAAGTTCCTGTTGTCAGTCAAATTCTGTGCCTATAAAAATAGAACTAGCTTTGGGTGGGGGGATGGAGGGGAGGGAAGGAGGGCAATATAGTCCCAGCAGAGAAGTTCAGTCACACAGCAGTCCTTTCTCCTGGTGTCTTCTGCCAAGCTATTAGCAGAAACTTTCTAAGGCAGTCTTTAAATGTAGCTTCCTTCTAGCTAAGCCACTCCCCCTACTTACCAGATCTTTCTACAAGTAATTTAAACCTCACAGCAGTTAAGTCCTTTCAGTCACCTGAGGTTTACACCTAGATAACTCTTCAGATACCCATTAAGTTCAGTTAATCCAAACACACACTTTTTTTTGTATGTTAGTTTTTTTACCCTAAATTAAAAGTCAAATACAAAAGTTCTTCTACTTTAGTCCCAGCAGAGAAGTTCAGTCACACAGCAGTCCTTTCTCCTGGTGTCTTCTGCCAAACTAAAACAGGGCTGTTTAGTCCTGTAAGTTTCATCCTGTAGAAAAATAAAGGTTTTCATTATCTATCTATCTATCTATCTATCTATCTATTTATCTCTCTATCTGTCTAAATTTAAATCCCTATTCTAGTTTATTTAAATTTCTACAATATGTCTGTCATGGGCTGGCCTGGTAGTGCTGAGGGCTGAGGCACTGGATGCCTGACCTTGCACTGTGCTGGTGACCCGTGTTCGGGAATGAGCATGGGCCGCTGGAGGTCGGCAGGGGAGGAGAAGGACTGAGCGTCCGAGGGACTGCTCTCCCTCTCTGAGGAGGGTGGCCACCAGCAGTCAGTGTTGACTGGCCCCTACTGGTGGCTGAGGGACAGCACACTGATGCTAAGAAAGGGGAAGAGAGGAGGCTGATGCTTGGAGGAGTGCATGCAGATGAATGCGTGCTCTCTCCATAGGGTGTAATTGCGCGCCTCCTCTCCTAAGGGGAAAAAGAGCCCAGGGTGTGGCATGATGACAGCTGATCCCCGCAGGCCCCACTCCTGCAAATAGCAGTAATCTCCGCACTGGATCTGTTCTGGTGGGTTGAGGGATCCCCACCACAGGAGGCAAGCCATGGAGGACAGCGGAAGGTAGGCCGTGAGCGTGGGACGGAGCTGGGGGATCAGGCATGAAGATGTACCACCCAGAGAAAAGGAGAAAGAAATTAACTGTAAAAAAAAAACAATATGTTGCCATAAACCTCATGAAAGAAGTCTTAAGTATGAGCAAGGATACAACAGTATCACCTGCATTACAGACATCCAGGGCCATACATTTCATGACCCAGTGAAAGTCAATTCCATTTTTATGTAATATTATCAGAACCTAAACACCCAGGAAAGGGTAGTATCAGATGTGGCCATAGACTCTTTCCCTTAGAGATTTGCATATTCCCTCTCTATCTGAAGAAGACTCAGACTTCCTCAACAAAGAGATTTCTTTAGAAGAGATAGGAGAGGTCATATGGGACTTACCAAGTGGTACGTCTCCTGGCCCTGATGGGTTTGTTAATGAATTCCATTTAACAATTATCAGACGTTATTACCCCTAAACCAGGGTTGGACAAATCAGGTAACCATGTGGCCAAAGGCTATTAAAAAATTGGTTTGGCTACTAGATTTTAAAAGTTACTGGCCAACTGGTTACCATTCCACAAAATTAGTTTTGAGTCCTTAAAAAAATGGCCACTAAAATATTGATTTGGCTACCAAATATTTGAAGCTAGTGGCCAAACTGACCACTAGCTCAGAAATTGATTTGTCCCACCCTGCCCTAAACTCTATGCACTAGTCACCTCCCCTATCCTTCTTTAATGAGGTAGTAATTTCACTGCTGCTTAAAAAGGATAAAATTCTGATGCATGTGATTCCTGCAGCCCTGTCTCTTTGCTAACCTCCAACTATAAAATCTTGACAAAGGTAGTAGCTCAGAGTTCTGCCTGATATAGATCTGCAAGAAATTGAGGCATAGGAGGAGACCGTGCTCAGCAACTGGAAATATTCCACCCACCCACCCCCATCTTGCAGAACAGCAAGGTACGAAAGGGTAATATACAAAATATTGGATGAAGTAGTCACCCTTGACGACATCTGATTGGCTTTTCTCATGGGAGGGGTGCCAAACGATAGTGCCACAATCCCTGAAAATGGTAATTCATTTACAGAAAATTGTAAAAAGACAAAGGGCAGGCATTTTGGTATTGTTTTGGGGACTCTAATGCTTGTGGCCATAAGTTAGATGACCTAGAATATGGTTTAACTTATGTGCACATCTGCTGTGACTTCCAGCACATCAGAAGCCTTATAATGACATATGCATCAATATTTAATGCATGCATCATTATTTAGCCATAAATCAAGTGTCAGATGCTGTTGTAAATGCAGAAAAAACATTTGAAAACTGCATTCAAATACTATGCTGCATTTACCCTGCTGCAGGTATACACCAAAATTGAGGCCTAAGTGTGTGCAAGCCCAAATACCATGAATAATTGGATTTTCTGTACTCAGATGTAAGTATTGAGTATTTTTCCCTATTTGGGGAAATGTATTTAGGAAGACCCACAAAAATACCTCCATCTCACCCAATTTGTCAGTCTCTTAGTAACATCAATGATGTAGACAACTCCCCCCACCACCCAGCAAACATGACTGACTGCTAAGGCTTATAAACAGCACACTGTGGGTTACGGAGGAGGGACCCAACTAGCTAGACAGGATTTGGACTATAATGGACCACCTCCAAATCACAGATTGGGAGTCAGGAAGGGGGGCACTACTGAATAATGGTATTTTGGAGCTGGGGGCATTAGAGAGAGGGGATTTGTTTTAAAAGATGGTGCAAATGTTTCTGTTTTACAAACTCTCTGAGAGTACTGGGGAGGTCAGAAAATGACTGGGGTTGGGGACTAGCCTTATCCCCCTGAAGCGGAATAGAGGATTATAAAAAATACTACAGCACATATCCTGGGGCCCTGATCTGGGACCAAAAATCCAGATTACCCAGCTGAGGAGCCCATGACATTGGTATTTCCTGCTTCTGCCCAACATCAGGAAATCCAGGGGTATACAGATGTACCTGACAGAATACCCAAGCATCTTTAATTAATGGCTCTATCAAACAACACTATGTACCCTTTACATTAAAAAATATTAAGGAAACAAAACAGACACATAAAGGGTGCTTGAAGATATATGGGTCACAGACTATATTTGTAATTCTTCACAACATAATGTAATTACTTGCTTGTTCATTACAACCTTACATGGAGAATCATTCCACGTTCAGCATAATATAACCCTTCCATTTTGTTATAAGCCCAGAAAAGACCACCCTGTGCTCTGGCTGTCTTAAAGTAGTTGAATTGAAAGTAGAACCGTACCACTGAATATGTGCTGCCTTCCCTTTCAGAGTCACATAGTGATGAAGGCTAACACTACCTTATAGTAGCCCAACCAAGAAACACTGCAACAAGCATAGGCACACCCGGGAGGGAAACATACACCCACTGAGGGGAGGGGGGGGAATGGATAAACATGTGTTGTTCTACCTGACAGGAGCACCTCTTCCCTGAGCAGGTCTCAGCATAACAGTGATAGTGGTCTCTGATTCACTGAGTGGTGGGGGGATGTCACCATAATCAAAAGCTGGAGCTGTGAAAAAAGAGAAGAAAGAAATGTACTGTTGAACAATATTTACAGTTATTACTTATTCATTTCAGATGGGTGAAAAACAAAGAAGTCACAGTTAGCCAGAGCAGTGTGGCTTAGTAGGATGTTTTGGAATGGGGCCAAGTTAAGACTCAAACTGTGCTGGTTGGTGGGAGGTTTGGCATCTCTTAGAAACTCCAACATTATTCTGGATTCTGGATATTACCTTATTTTATATCCTACACAAACCCAATTACCGTACATACTCATGTATAAGTGGACCTCACATATAAGTTGAGCCCCCTTTTTCAGGTGATTTTTGAATCTTTTTACATATGCCTCGCAGATACATCAACCCCCTCCATTACCACACCCCACACCATCAACTGAAAAGCAGTAGCTTACTCTCCCTATCCATCCACCCTCATAGCACCCAGCTCCCTCCACTTTCCCAGGTGTGCCCCCAACTGTTAAACATTTACTAGTACTGTATTTAAAAACAGTAACTCCCCCAAGTAAGGGTGAGAGCGCTTGTTGGGGCCTTATATTTACTAGTACTTGAAATAGCACCTGTAAGTACAGTGTACTTGTATACAATTAACCCCTACCCAGTCCAGTTCAAATTGTTCTCCCCACCTCACATACCCGCTGGCACCCAACCACCTACCTCATTTAATTTTTATTTTATACTGGAGAGGCTTGTGGGCAAAAATGCCCATTTTCACAAGCATCCAGGTTTAGGGTTTTTACAGTGGTGGATATATACACTTTATACAGACACATACTTCAAAATATACAAAGATAAAAATGTATACAGGAATTTCAGTTTCATACAAAACAGCTTCTATACAGCAGCTACAGTATTAACAGCAAGTTTAAACAAAATGTACAAATACATAGGAGAAGGCGGGAAATACTCTAAAAGAGCATAGAAGGGAAAAAGAAGCATGGAAGCAGTGGGGTGGACAAGAGAGAGAGGGGGGGGTTAAGAGGAAAAAAGAAGGAAAAATTCTAACTGTAAATTGAACAAATGACCTAGGGATTGCTCTGGTCAGTGGTAGGAAAATTAAGATATGCTACCTATAGCAGTTGCAAGGTAGTTTATCCTTCTCCTTCATCCCCACAAAGATTGAAAGTGAACAGCCAGAGTCAGTACAGTAATTATGAAATGAAAACAGTCCCCCATCGCCACGATCAGCTGGTCCCATTCAAATTGTGCCCACATACCCACTGGTATCCAGCCATCTTCCTCCCTCCCCCTCATCCCCACAAATGAACAGCCCAGCGGTCAGTACAGTACCTGTCCAATGAAAAACAGTTCCCCAGTGCAGTGATCTGCCTTTCTCAACATCAGCACTCATCATTGTAAACGAGCACTGATGTCAAATCTGTATGATTTTATGATTACGTTTCGGACAGCGCTTTGATATATTTTGAAAAGCGCTACATAAATAAAGTTTATTATTATTATCATCATCGTCAAGAGGGGCAGACTGCATGACAGGGAACTGTTTTTCATTTCACAGGTATGGTACCAAGTGCCAGGCTTTTCACTTACAGTCTTTGTGGGAATAAGGAGGAGGGTGTCTGGGTGCCAGTGAGTGTTTGGTGTGGGGGGTGCAATTTGAACAGGACTGGAAAGGGGTTAATCATATACAAGTACACAGTACTTACAGGCATTATTTCAAGTACTAGTAAATATAAGACCATGGCAATCACACACACCCTTATGGGGGGGGGGTATTTTTTTAAATACAGTACTAGTAAATGTCTAACAATAATACATTTGAATGGGACCAGCTGATCGCTGCACCAGGGGGACTGTTTTTCTTTTCACAGATACCATACCGACTGTTGGGCTGTTCATTTTCAATCTTTGTGGGGATGAGCGGGTGGGGAGAGGGTGGCTGGGTGCCAGAGCAGGGCTTGCTCTGCCACCCACCACTGGAGCCAAACAAATATTTTATTATTATTAAATGGTGATTTTTAAAACTGTTTGGCATGATTAAATAGAGTTTAAAACACATCCAGCCTACCATATGGTGCATAGAAATATACTTTGACAAAGATACTGGTGCAAGAAAATTGCCTATTAAAACTGCATTACTTACACACTATTTGTGTCTTTTGGTCTGTTTGAGTAGTGGGTAGTGCTGGATTCTGAGTCTGGCAAAAAAATAAAGGCTAGAACTAGCCCTACAGAGGGTGTGCAGTACAGTTTGAGCGGGACCAGGTGAGGGTTAATTGTAAACAGATATACTGTACTTACAGGTGCTGTATCAAGTACTAGTAAATATAAGACACTGGGGATTGCAATTCACCTTACTGGGGAAGGAGACAGTTACTTTTTTAAAATGCAGTACAAGTAAATGTCTAACGGTTGTGGCAACACCTTGGGGCGGGTGGAGGGGGCTGGTGCTACAAGGGTAGATGGGTAGGATGACTTCAGTAAACTGGGAACAACTGTCAGCTGGTGGTGTGGGAGGGGGTGGGAAATACCATTGAATATGGTATTCTGTAGCTGGGAGTTTTTTCCTTTTTTTTTTTAAGTGACAATGATCGCTGCAATTAAACCCATTTATAAGTCAACCGGAGCCCTCTACTGGCCAGTAAGAAACCCGCAGACAGGTCGACCTCATGTGTAAGTCAAGTCCCCATTCTTTAGTACATATTTCTGGCACTAAAAACTTGACTTATATGCAAGCATATATGGTACCAACTTTCATTTTACATTTCTTCACTTTTCAGAAAGGGATCCCACATCTCTAGGCAGTATATAGCAACACAGTAATTTAAGGTCAGAAGGGACTCTTGGTCCATGATGTTGCCCCTCCCTGCATTTCATAAGAAGGAATGAATAAGCATGTTGTACAAACACATACTAATTTATTGGGACTTTCTACCCATTCTACTGGCCAGGGTACCCTGTGATGCCCTTAGTGAGCAGATATTTGTTCATGTTTACTTTGAATGCCTGTGCAAATCAAATCCCATGTCTGGCATACTGGTCTACTGCTGTCTCACTCTGTGGCTTCACCACTAATGAGATATCAACAAACCAATACGCTCTCTCATGAAGATGAAAATGATATCTTAAGTAGCCCATGTTATAGCCCATACATATCTAATGGCATCTCATTAGCAATTATACAATGGCTTGTAAACGGAAGCAATCCGATTGGCTAGCTGGCACCTCCTAACTGTGGTAAATCTTAGCATTAACACTGGAAAGAGGTGCCAGTCAGCCACATCTCACTAAGACAGCAAAAAAAAAAAAATCATTCCGAGCCGCTATCTTGATTTCCTCGCTAAACGATGATATACCAACTGCCCCCATAGCTGTGCAACCACAAGAATAACTCAGTCATAAACTTAACAAAAAATTCTCCTTAACAGCGTTGTGGTCGCATACCTGGAAGCTGTACACAATACCACAATCTCAGATGCCCCGCTCTGGCCCAGTCGCAGTGCTGAAGATATCCCACTCTTTACCTGTATCAGCCTGACAGCTACTCGCACAAAGCTGGGGTAGATAAATAAAAAAAAACAAAAAAACTGAAGCCTTGCATTTTCTCTGTGTGTCTCAGCATCAGTGGACAACAGTTAATTTTCACACTCCACCGTCTCCCTCGAGTTACAAAAACTTTTTAAAAATACGAAGCGTTGCAGTCTCTCTCGTAGGGCAGTATTCTAGTCAGCAAAGGGGAACTATTTTTTGCGGCACAGCAGTAAAATCAATAAAAACAGTAGTCAAAATAATAAAAAAACTATTTTATTCTATTTTAACTTACAGTAAGTAAAGAGGCACATTGTATAATCGCAATAATCCACTCCAGGGTGTGGGTGATGCAGGGGTTTACCAACACCAGGCATAGTTTGGTCACCCGGCCAGAGGCCTCATGACCGAACCACGCCAGGCGTGGGTAAACCCAGCATCACCCATAACCTGGAGTGGTTTATTGCTTAAATATGCAGCCAATTAACTATTATCACTGTAGTACTGTGTTATTAACACTTATAACTGGTGTCTGGTCAATTCTTACTTCTCATTGGTTAGGACTCCATCACACAGCATTGCATTAACCTAGTTTATAACACTTTTCACTATTTTATGAATGTTATCAATGTAATAATCCACTCATGGTGTGAGTCGATGCTGTAATACCCTCACTTGTCCTGGGTGGTTGAAGGCCCTCAGCTGCGGCTTGGACCTCACAACTCACCCATGTTGTTTGGTTACTACAATATTGATGCACATCTTCTGTGAGTTAGTTCTTACATATAGTCCTGCTCAGAGGACATGACAGGGATGCATTAATCCAAGAGCACAATCAGTCAGGGCCAAAAAGATCAATATGCTAATTACATATCCTGAGGTACAAAAAGGTCACGGTGCAAATCAAACAACATAATGCCGTCAAGGAGAAATCATGCACATTTTAAAAAAGGCACCCTCCCCCCACAGTAACACTACTCAAGAATTACAAACTATATAGGATATTCATCTAACAACTTTGAAAAACACACCATACTTCCTACTCACAAATTCAAATCCAAAAGCTTCAGTGCTGCTCACACAAGCAAAACATTTTAAATACCTAATAAAAAACACAAAATATATTTTAAAACTGATTCTATACAACTACAGAAACATGCATATCCACATCACTGTATGCTGTCCCTACAGTGAGCCCCCTAGTCCGAAGACCATCACAGCAACAGGAATTGTGCAAAATCCTCGCGTCGCTGTGATGGTCTCTACTGGCCCTAGGACTGCCTCCCCCGGTGTATGCCCCCTTCCTTGGGACAACTCCAACTTGGAGTTGTATTCCTAGAGATTGGGGGGAGAGTGGTGGGGCAGAGAAGCACAATTGAAACACGGAGACATCCCCGACAGTGCAATGCCAACACTTGGCATTGGGGATGTTGACAAGCAGGATGTCGTAGCGGCATGGTAAAACCCCACATCACTAAACCATCAGCAACAATTCTACAAACATTGCTCTAAAAGCTAATAAAATATCCACTTACCTAGAAAAAAAGAATGGCTCAGACTCTGTGCTTGAGTCTCAGCTGTGCAGCAGTGTACATGAATGAGGTCATACGACATCTAATCAATAGCCTAGGCTACCAGGTCTGACCCAGATCACATGGAAAGAACAGAAATACAGCACAGATCACATGGTAAGTACAGGAAGTTAAAAGTCAGTAATAGAAACATAGAATTTGACGGCAGATAAGGACCGCTTGGCCCACCCAGTCTGCCCATTTCCCTATCTAATGGATAAGCTGCAGATCCTAGTTAACCAACAGCCTACTTCTTCCTACCCCTACTCCCTAGAATTGCCTTATGACTGTCCCATGCATTCTTGAATTCCACCACTGTTTTGACTTCACAATCTCCTCCAGAAGGCCGTTCCAAGCATCCACAACCCCCTCTGTGAAAAAAATACTTCCCTACATTACCTCTGAGCCACCCTCCCATCTTCAAATTGTGCCCCCTTGTTCTTACATACCTCTTTTTCTGAAAGATGCTGCTCTCTTGGACTTTGCTGATTCCCTTGAGGTACTTGAAAGTTTCTATCATGTCCCCCCTTTCCTTGAGGCTATACATATTAAGCTCCTTAAATCTCTCTTCATATGTCTTCCGGTGCAGACCCTGCACCATTTTAGTTGCCCTATTCTGGACTGCCTCCATCCTGTTTATATCTTTGTGGAGACTGGGTCTCCAGAACTGCACGCAGTACTCCAGATGGGGTCTCACCAGCTGTCTGTACAGAGGTATAACAACTTCCTGTTTTCTACTGGTGATGCCTCTCCCTCTGCATTCCAGTATCCCCCCAGCCCTCCTTGCTGCCCTCTCATATTGCTTGCCCACCTTTAGGTCATCTGATATGACTACCCCCAGGTCCCTTTCCATTTTGTTGTTGTATCTCACCCCCCATTGTGTACTCTTCCCCTGGGTTTTTGTTTCCCAGGTGCATTACCTTGCACTTCTTAGCACTAACTCTAAGCTGCCATACATCTGACCAATCCTCCAACCTTGCAGAGTCCCTTCTTATCCTTTCCACCCCACCTTGTATATCAACTCTGTTGCAGATCTTTGTGTCGTCTGCAAAGAGGCATACTTTTCCTTCCAGTCCCTCTGCAATGTCGCTTATAAAGACATTGAAGAGGACCGGTCCTAGTACTGAACCCTATGGTACCCACTAGTAACCCCTCTTTCTTCAGAGTAGACTCCGTTTACTATTACCCTCTGTGTCCTGTTCTCCAGCCAATTCTTTACCCAGGCTACCATCTTGGGACCCACTCCCAGGCTGGCTAACTTATATATTAATATTTTGTGTGGGACTGTGTCAAACGCCTTGCTAAAGTCTAAGTAGGCCATGTCCACAGCCCCTCCCTGATCTACTACTTTGGTGACCCAGTCAAAGAAATCTATTAGATTCATCTGACATGACTTTCTTGCTGTGAATCCATGCTGCCTTAGGTCCTGTGCCCCTCTGGACCTATAGGTACTCAACAATTCTTTCCTTCAAAAGTGATTCCATCATTTTCCCTACCACTGAGGTTAAACTAACAGGTCTGTAGTTTCCTGCTTCTGCCCTGCTCCCACTTTTGTGAAGTGGAATCACAACTGCCCTCCTCCAGTCCTCAGGTACCACCCCATCCTCTCATGATTTGTTAAAGAGGGTAGTCAGTGGTGTCACTAGTTCTACCCTTAGTTCTTTTAAAATTCTGGTATGAATCCCACCAGGCCCCATTGCTTTGTCCACCTTCAGTTTTAAGAGTTCTTTCAGAACCCTTTCTTCTATAAATGGACTGGTACCAACTCCTGTATCCAGAGTGTTTCTGTTGTTTGGTTTAGGTACCTCCCCCTCTTCCTTTGTAAATACTGAGCAAAAATATTTGTTTAGTATCTCTGCCTTTTCACAGTCACCCTCTGCCCACCCCCATTAAACCTCACTATCCCTCCTTGGTCTTCCTTCGCTCCCTGATGTACCTATAAAGGGTTTTATCCCCCTTCTTAACTGAGTTGGCTATCTTTTCCTCGGTTTGGGTCTTTGCTGTTCTGACCGCCTACCCAGCTTCCTTTTGCTTTAACTGATACAATTCTCTGTCCTGCTTCTTCTGTGATTCCCTGTACTTCCTGAATGCTTTCTTTTTCTCTTGAACCTTCCCACAGAACCACCATAGTGGTTTCTCACATCGTTCTATTTGCTTCACACAAAGGATTTTTGCCTCTGTGATGGCAGTTTTGATTATTCCTCATTGTTCTTCCACCCCTTCTTCCTGCCCATTTGTTAGTGCATTCCTTAGGTACTCACCCATTCTGGCAAAGTCAGCCCTCCTAAAGTCCAGTACTTTTGTCTTTATATGGCTTGACTCTACTGCTGTGTTTATCGTGAACCATACTGTTCTATGGTCGCTAGTTCCCAGATGGCTACTCACATCTACATCTGTGATCCTCTCTCCATCTCCATTTGAGAGTACCAGGTCAAAGATTGCTCCCTCTCAAGTGGGTGCCAACACTAGTTGTCTAAGGCATGCCCCCTGTAGGGCATCTAGAATAACCCCACTCTTAGAAGTGGCTGCTGCAACTGCACTCCAATTAACATCTGGCATATTCAGATCCCCCATCAGCAATACCTCCCATTTTTCTGCCATTCTAAGTATACTTTCTATCATTTCCTTGTCCATTTCCTTCCCTCTGAGATGGGGGTCTGTATACAACCCCTGCGCAGATTGTGGTGCCATTGCCTGTCTCCAAATTGACCCACAGTGCTTCCTCTCCTCCCTGTTTACCCGTTTGTTCTGTTGCTTTGATTCCTTCCCTTATGTAGAGAGCTACTCCTCCTCCTCTTTTACCTTCCCTGTCCCTCCTGTAGATAGTGTATACTGGTATGTTTACATCCCAGTCATGGTTCTGTGTGTACCATGTTTCTGTGACTGCCATGATATCCAGATGTTCCTCCTCCATCAAGGCCACTAATTTGAGGAAGCTTGTTACCCAGACTACAGGTGATATCTATTTTTTGTGCAAAGTCTGTTTATTGAGTTTATAAGTAAGCACTTACCAACATAGCTGCCCAGCAGACTGAAAGCAGAAATATTTAAATGATTGCAGATTATTACAGTATGAAACTGCACTTGTGAGTCCACGTTAATACCTCATACAAAAGACAATACAGCAATTTATGCCCACATTGGGACCAATCCCAGAATAAAAAAAGTTTAAATGTCCTTCGCCTGCCACCATAAGGAAGGACCTTATTACTACATTAAAAATACAACATCACTTCATAGACTATCTTGCAAGTTTATGATCCCATACTTGGGGGAAAAAAAAAGGGGAAGTAAACAACATGTCTCTTGTGAAAAACTGCTCACTATTCCAAAGCCCCAATCTCAAATCTGAACAGCAGCTTTAAACAGTAATACAGAGGGAGAGAACATCCCAAGCAACTGGCTAGTGCAACCATTAGACAGAAACACAGAACTTGACATTAGATAAGGGCCGTTTGGCCCACCCAGTATACCCATGTTCCATACCAACATTCACACCACAGACCCTACTTGATCTACAACTCTTTCTCCCTTCTTCTCTTCCTTTCCACTAAGATTTCCTTGTGACAATCCCATGCATTCTTAAACACCATGACTGTTTTTACCCCCACTTCTCCACTGCAATGTTGTTTCAGTCATCCACCACTCTTTCTGTGAAGAAGAACTTCTTACATATCGCCTGAATCTACCCTGTTCCAGCTTCATAGCATGCCCCCTTGTTCTTGAGCACCTTTTCTCCTGAAAAATATTTCTGTCCTGTACCTTATTTACCCCTGTGAGGTATTTAATAGTCTCTATCATATCTAACATACTAACATACTAAAATGCCAGCAGAATACGCCTAATGGTCTTTCGTATCTGCTCGTTTGGTCAGCCCCCACCTGGGAGCTGACCTTGCTGTCCCCCTCTCCCTCTCTGGCTTCTGGAAGGAAATGTATGCCTCTTTGCAGACGACACAAAGATTTGTAACAGAGTTGATACACAAGGAGGGGTAGAAAGGATGAGAAGAGACTTGGCAAGCTTGGAGGAGAAGAGTACACAATAGCAGGGGAGGTACTAACAACAACAAAAATGGAAAGGGATCTGGGGGTAGTCATATCAGATGATCTAAAGGTATAGAAGCAATGTGAGAAGTCAGTAAGGAGAGCCAGGGGAATACTGGGATGCATAGGAAGGGGCATCACAAGTAGAAAAAGGGAAGTGGTTATCCCTCTCTACAAACAGTTGGTGATAGGGTTACCACCTGTCCCTAGTTTTGCAGGACAGTCCTGATTTGGGCAGCTGTGTCCTGCAGAAAAACATGAAAAATGCTAAATGTCCTGACAGTATTGTAGAAAAAAATATTTTCTGATTTTCCTCTAAATGTTGCAAAAAACTATAATACCTTAACTAAAATACCTTAAAATTATAAAAAAACACAAGAAACAACTGAAAAACTACAACACATAGTCTTAATTCTGATTATTTAGAGAAAACATGTCTGTTGCATTGGTTGAGATGACATATTGTCCTGCGAAAAATCCAGTTTCCGTAAGAAATGTCCCACTTTGGGCTTCTTAAAAGGTGGTAACCCTAGTTGGTGAGACCCCATCTGGAGTACTGTGTGCAGTTTTTAAGACCTCATCTACGCAAGGACATAGACACGATGGAAGCAGTCCAGAGGAGGGCAACTAAAATGGTGCAGGGTCTGCATCAGAAACCATATCAAGAGAGACTGAGAGAGCTTAATATGTATACTTTTGATGAAAGGAGGGACAGGGGGACATGATAGAACCGTTCAAGTACCTCAAGGGAATCAACAAAGTCCAGGAGGGTAGCATCGTTCAGAAAGAGATGTGTAAGAACAAGGGGGCACAACTTAAAGATAGAGGGGGGACGGCTCAGGGGTAATGTGAGGAATTTTTTTCACGGAGAGAGTGGTGGATGCATGGAACCGCCTTCCTGGGGAGGTTGTTGGGTCTGAAACAGTAGGGGAATTCAAAGATACATGGGACAGACATAAGGCAATTGTAGTGGGGGTGGCAGGAAGTAGGCTGCTGGTTAACTAGAATCTGCAGCTTATCCAGTAGGTAGGGAAATGGGCAGACTGGGTGGGCCAAGTGGTCCTTATCTGCCGACAAAGTCTATATTTCTATGTTTCTCCCTTCCCAGTCCCAGATATTCTCGCTGCACAGTACTTTGTTTCAAGAACCCTTCCCCTGTACCTGTCCCACCCACTCTTGAACCCATCCACTGTCTCTGCCTACACCAGCCCCCTGGGCAGCGTACTCCATGGCTCCACCACCCTCTCAGTGAAGTAGCACCTCCTCCTTTCTCCCCTGAATCTCCCCCCCCTTCAGCTTCCACCCATGCCCTCTGGTTGCCCCCCCTTCTTCCTTTGGAGCACCCTGACTGTTCCTCCCCTATTTACCCCCTTCATGTACCTGAAGACCTCTATCATGTCCCCCCAGTCCCTTCTCTCTTCCAATGTGCACATATTTAGCTCTTCGAGCCTCTCCCCATAGGCAGGGTTTTAAATAATTGGTTAGCAGTTTTTTTCTTGGGACAATACTAACTGTTCAGAAAGTATTTATATAGGTTTTCTAGAAGTGTTATGTTTGTTAAACACAGTGAGGCAGGTGCTATGCATTTTCACAATGTTTTAGCACTTTTATGAGCAAAACGCTAATCAATTTTTAGAGTTAAATAAAACACTGATAGGTCCTGTCCACCAAGCCCCAGATCATTTTAGTTGCCCTCCTCTGGACCCTCTCCAGGAGTTCAATGTCCCTCTTTAAGTGTGGCCTCCAAAACGGCATGCAGTACTCGAGGTGCAGCCTCGCCAAGCAGTTATACAGAGGGAGTATCACTTCCCTCCTTCTGGAGGTGATCCCCCTAGTGATGCATCCCAGCATCCTGTTGGCCTTGGCCGCTGCCCTCCTACAAGTCTCAGAGTTGTTCATCTTGACATCCACCACCACCCCCAGGTCCCTCTCAGCCATTGAGACTTGTAGCATCCACCCCCACCAGGGTGTACACTTGGCCGGTTTCTGGCTCCCAGGTGCAGTACCTTGCATTTCCCTGCATTGAACCTCAGCTTTCACTTTCTAGACCACCTTTCCAGAGCCTCCAGGTCCCCCTGTAGGGCCACCCTCCCCTCATCCCCATCCACCACCACCCCCAGTTTTGAGTCATCCGCAGAGACTCATCTCACTCCTGATACCCTTCCTTATGTCAGAAACGGAGGCGTTGAACAGGAGAGGCCCAAGGACCAATCCCTGAGGGACCCCACTAATAACCCTCCTCGGGGATGAGACTATCCTGCTAACCACGACCCTCTGGGTCCGGTCCTGGAACCAATTTCCTATTCATCTGATCAACTGGGTCCCCACCCCCATTTCTCCCAGCTTATCCAACAGATCCCCCTGAGGAACAGAGTAAACGCCTTGCTGAAGTCAAGAAAGAGGACGTCTGCTGGTCTAACCAGGTCCAAGGCACTCGTCACCCAGTCATAGAACTCCACAGAATTTGTCTGACATGATTTCCCCAGGACGAATCCATGCTGTCTATCATCCATGCACCCCGACTTTTCCAAGTCCCCCCCAGCCTCTCCTTGACAATGCCCTCCATCACCTTGCCCACCACCGATGTCAGGCTGATGGGTCTGCAGTTCCCTGTCACCTCCCTTGATCCCTCCTTGTGAATAGGCACTATATGCACCACTTTCCAGTCCTGGGGCACCCACCCTGTCCTCAGACAGATGCTGAAAAACTCCACCAGGTGTTTCAACAGGACATCTGCCAGTTCCTTCAGCACTCTGGGATGTAATTTATCCAGCCCCAGTGCTTTCTCTGTCTTAAGGGACCTGAGGGCTTCCCTCACTCTCTCTGCCGTGATTTCCAAATCCGCTACCTCATCCCCCTGCTTTGCCTTCCCCCTTTCTGCCAGTGATGGCCCCCCTTCTCCCCAGACCCGCTGATCGGTAAGGGTTCCCCCTCCTCAGTTTCACCATCTCCTCCCATGTATGATGTAGCCTCTCCATTTTTCTTGGTGAAAACTGAGGCAAAGTACTCATTTAGTACCTCAGCCTGCTCCCCCGGGTCTTGTGCCCATCCCTCCCCTGTTTTAATCCTGCTTATCTGCCCCTTCACCCTTCATTTTTCCCCAGTGTAGCTAAAGAACCCCTAGTTCCCACTCCTCATTTCCCCAGCCAGGTTCTGCTTCTTCCTTGCCTTAGCCGCCCCCACCACCCCAATGGTCCTTCTGGCCATCAGGACGTACGCCCCTCGATCCCTTTCACTCCTTGAGCACTTGAAATGCCTATAAACTGCCTTCTTTCCCCTTCACCACCACCTGAACATCCCTGGTCCACCAGCAGGGTTTACAGGCCCTGCCACATTTTCATCTTACTCTTGCACGGGTGCTGGTAGCATCCTGCACCCCTCTCCTGATGATTTCCCACCTACTGTCAGCGTCCATGTCTGGCCCAATCCCAACCAAATGCTTCTTAATGATCCTTCCCATTTCCTTGAAATCCGCCCCCCTGAAATCAGGTACTTCCATCTTTGTGCAACCTTTTACCCCTCCTAGGTCCAGGCAGAACCAGACCAGGGCATGGTCGCTCATCATCAATGGGTCCCTTACCTCCAGGCCCCCAATCTGGTCACTGTCTGCCAGGACCACATCCAGTATCCGCACCTTCCTGGTCGGTTACCCCACCTGCTGAGTTAGGAATGCGTCCTGAAAGACATCCAACAACTTCTGTTCCCTGGCCACCAAGGATGTCATAGTCTCCGAGTTTGTTCCTGGCATGTTTAAGTCCCCCCAACACCACCAGCCTTCCACTGCCCAAACTGCTGTGTCTCTCAACATCTCCCACCAGACTCTCCTCCAGCTCCTCCGCCAGCGCAGGGGGTCTATACACCATTCCTATTTTTACTCTCTTGCCCCCCCCTTGTTATCAAGGTGACCCAAATCACCTCCACAGTTCCCTCTGCCTCCTCCACTCCTCCTATGCCAATGACGTTTTTGACTATTATTGCTACCCCTCCTCCCCTTCTCTCCCCCTGTCCTTCCTGAACATGGTGGAACCCTCCAAGTTCAGATGCCAGTCGTGTCCTGCGGTGGCCCAGGTCTCAGTGACTGCTGCCACATCCACCTCTCCCTCAGTTAGCATCGTCTGGAGCTCAGGCATTTTATTCCCCAAGCTCCTGGCATTTAGTAGGACTACCTTCCACCCTTTCCGTATACTTCCTTTTTCCCTGCTTGCGTTCCCATGGAGATTCTGTCTTCTCCTGGTCAGCACTTTACCAGTCGGCCTTTTCCTGAATTCCTCCAGCTCCCCAGGGGGGTGGAGACAGAGTCCTTCCTTTATCGGACCCCCCTCGACAGCCTTTTCTCCCATCACTCCCCCTTCACAAGGTTAAACCCCACCTTTCACCAACGAACCCGTCTATTTTCAACTTAAGGATTTCCCTCCCTTCCAAACTAAGATGGAGCCTATCTCTAGCATATAGCCCCTTATCCTCCCAGGTGTCCCCCCAGACCCCATCAACCCATACCCTCTGGCCCCACACCACTCCCTGAGCCACTGGTTTATCTCCCTAATCTTCCTCTTGTGTTCCACACTAGCCCTTGGCACTGGCAAGATTTCCGAGAAGGAAATCGCACATCCTATGTCCTGACAGACCCTGGCAAGCTCCCTGAACCTTGCCTGTATCACTAGCTCACTATTTCCTTCAATATCATTGGTACCCAGGTGGACCAGTATATCCGGGGAACCTCCACAATCCTTTGCCAGCTGATATACCTCATGCTTGACCCTGTGCACCCTTAGTCCAGGGAAGCATTCTGTTCTGACCAGGCAGGCTTCCCCCTCCCTATCCCATTTGATACCCCGATCATAGAATCACCCAACAGGAGCACTCTGACCACCCCTTTTACTCCATTCCCCCCCCCCTCCATGTCCCTCATCCTTTCTACTGGCCCCTCTCCCCAGCCGGCTCCTTGCTCCTCCCCCTATCTGGGTGCCACCTGCCACCCCATGCTTATTTACTCTGGCCACCCCCCTCCTCAGATCCTATGCCTCTCCTCCTCCCAAGTATCCTTCTGTGCCCGCTACCCCCCGTCACTGGTCATGACTGGTCCTTCCCCCATCTGCTAAACTTGCCTGGCTCATCCTCCCTCCCTTCCCATCTTCGTTCAGCCCCTCCTTGCCTGTCGTGCTCCCCTGGCCTAAACCCACAGCTCCCTTTACTGTATCCTCCTTGTAGTTCTGGTTCCTCTCCTTGCCCTTTCCTCCCAACTGGTTCTTCTCCTTGTGCTTTCCTCCCTCTACCCCCTCCTCCTCCTGCTCAGATCCCACACTCTCTCCATTTTTCCCCGTTCCAAGTCACCCTTGTTCTTCCTGCTATCTGGCTCCAGCCTCCTGACCCCCACTCCCTTTCCATCTCTAACCACCCCTGTCATGGCTACATCACCCCCCTCATCCTCAAGCAGAAGAAGAGAACTGAAGCGGTTACTGAGCTTAAGGTCCGATCCATCTCCCTTCCTTGCTTCCTTCTGTCCAGCCCCAGCCATCTGCCTACTTCCCTGAGAATGTCCTCCCTTTGGCCCCCCCTGATGAGGGTCCGCAGATACCTACGTGCTTCCTTGGTAGTGTCCTCCTTTTGGGCCCCCTCTGTTAGGGGCCCTATGCGACCCCAAAGTGCTCTCCTTTCCCTACGCCCCTGCCCCAGTGCTTGGTGCAACCCTGTGGGAGAGCCCCTGCCCTTTTTCCCAACCATACCTCCCCCCCAGCTGTCTCCTAATCCCCTCAACCTCCTCCCTAAGCTGTGCCAGCTGGTAGCACACTAGACAACCACCGAACTTCCAAGCCCAGTCCAGTATCATAGCCGTCCCACACCCTGTGCACCGCACCACCCTCCCAGAGATGCCAGCCCTGATGACGTGTGGTCCCATCCCCCTCAAAGTAGGTTTCCTTGGGTGAACCACCAGGTTCCCCACTAGTCCAAGATACACCCCTACCCACTAATCAGGTCACCCACTAATCCTAGATACAGTCCCACAGTGAACAGGTACCCTCATTACTAGGTGCAGTACTACACAGTAAACGTATAGGGGAAGTGTACAACTCCCTAAGCTCCTCTCTCCCAGCCTTTAAACCCAACCCCCAGTGACTAGAACTACATGAGCTGCACCTGAAGCCTTTTCCTCCAGTTACAGGGCAGGTGTTCCCCTATAAATGAGCTGAGCTCTGGGGAGGGAGGGGTTGGGGAGGGTGGGATTAGGGCCTACACCCGACTCTCACGCGAGTGTATCAGCCCTGTGTCTGCCCCTCGCCGCACCTCCAAGCACTACCAGTTAAAGAAAATCTTTCAAGTCTACTTACTCTCACAGCTTGGTTGTTGTCAATACCACTCTACCCATTTTGTACTCTGCCCCAGGTTTCTGTGCCCTAAGTGCGTTATCTTGCACTTTTTTCATACTGAAACCCAGCTGCCATACCCTTGATCACTCCTTGAGTTTTCCCAGATCTCTGCTCATCCTTTCCACCTCTACCCTCCCAGTGTGTCCGTCCTGTTGCAGATCTTGGTGTCATCCACAGAGAGGAAGCCCTTCCCTTCCCTTCCAGCTCCTCTGTAATGTCATTTACAAAGACATTAAAGAGGATTGGTCCCAGCACTGAACACTGAGGTATCCCACTGGTTATGCTCCCTTCTTCGGAATGTACTCTGTTTACCACCATCCTCTGTCATCTGTCCCCTAATCAATTTCTTACTCAGTCTACCACCTTTTTACCCACCCCTAAGTGACCCAGCTTACTTACTAGTCTCCTATGTTGAACACTGTTGAAAGCCTTACTTAAATCTAGGTAGGCCATGTCCACCATTCCTCCCTGATAGATTTCTTTGACTGGGCAATCAAGGAATTGTATCAGGTTTGTTTGACATGACCTCACTCCAGTACTTAATAGACAGTTTTGTAGCTGTAAAGAATTAATATAGTCTCAAAAATGTTATCTTGTGCAGATCCCCTGAAAGACAAATGTAGGGCAAGAGGTAATGTAGCCACATCTGTATCACCCATATTGGGCTTATTACATACAAGTCATATATGTAAGAGCAGCCCTGTATAAAACTAGATTCAACAGGGATTTACCCAGTGAGGGCACTGATCACCAACATTAACCGGACTGCTTCAGCATGAAAGGCCAAAGTGAGAGGCTGTGGGAGAAATGCAGAGCCCATTTCATGGCCAGTGCCATTTTATTCATATATATGCACTTCGTTTGGGGCAAAAGCCAACTGCTGATCAACATAGGGAGACATACACCCTTTGTTCAGGGCATGTAACCTCGCGAAGATGCCACCCCTCTAACATGGGCATCCCCTTCCCAAATAAACCTCACTAGCAGTTCAGGTGGACGTATAGGTTTAAAACATAAATGTTCAGACATCATCTGATTTGTCCTCAGCCCACAGATTGCTAAAGTCCAGCTGGATCCTAAACACCAGCTTCCCGGTCTCCTGTGGGTAACCAAAAAGATAATGTTTCCTGGATAAATGATACAAGGGTATATTTGTGTTGCCATTGGGTTGTGCACTTGAGGAAGAGTAATGTGCTCAGGGACCATCCAGGTTCCAGTTGTCTCAGTGGCACAGCTGGTTAGCGCAATCAAAGTGGCATTCCAGGCATCCTGGGTTCAAGTCCCCGCTGAGGCACTGACTTCTTTCTCACCTCTGTTTGTATGTGTTCCATGAATATGCACACCACACTCCTGTGTGATTAGCCCACAGCATACTTTAGCTAGGTGACTTACTTTTATCTTGATTTCAGCCACCCAGTGTACTTTTCAAATGCTGACTATTTCATACACAGGCATGTCTCTGACTGGCTCCTACTGCTTGCCCCAGTGATTTGGCACAGGACCTTCATCAGGGGGCATAAAACCTTGCTTTATTTTAACAGTCCTACTGTCATCGTCACAGCCCTCTGCACCACTCTTGCTGCCTCCTAAGCTTCAGTAACTGCAGACAGGGATTGGGTGTTGCACACCAACAGCTAGGCCTGGAAATATTACTTTTTTTATCATGGGATATCACTTGTTGCTCCAGGACACGGAGAGCCTGTAACACATCATCATCAGTAGCAAGGCAGCTGGAACATCTCTGCTACTAGTCCCTGAGTTCTGCAGGCCTTCCTTGCTTCCTTCTTCAAGCGCTATCTTCCAAGGGTTGACTATGGCAAAAGTTCAAAAAATTTAAGCAAGGGAAGCCCGACAGACCGAAAAACAAAACTGTACTGCCACAAGGTAAATAAAACTATAAACGACAGTGATATTTTTATGTTAGAGATGGAGCTACAGAAAGCCTGACTATCCTTGCCAGCAGCTGACTCCACCCCCCAGGAATACCTATCTAAAGCAATAAGCTCACCCACTTCCTTCCAGTGCAAACACACTCAAGTAGTGCAGCTTACGAGCTGCAACCAAACACCTGTTGCGTATCTCATTATAAAGGCAGCCATTTAAAGATATGGCACCAAATTACAACACTACTACACTGCCAAAAAACTAACATTACTAAATGTTTTATAAATGGAATAAGGCAATTACACTGGAGTATTATACTACGTCAATGTAGCTTGTGTTGGTTGAAGTCCCGCACCCGAACCCAACCCACCACTCGATACATTATCATAGGATAACCTCCCATCTGTCATGCCTTATACCTTACTAAATGACACTTAAATAGGGTCTGATGACTTCTGGCTCTTCACTGGCCAGGACCCTGTCACATGGCACTGCATTAACCTAGCATATACCCCTGCTCAGAAGACATAACAAGGATGCATGAATCGAGAGCACAACCAGTCGGGGTCAATATTCTAATAACATATCCTCAAGGTCAAAAAAGGTCACAATATAAATCAAACAACCTAGGAACATCAAAAAGAAATCATGCAAATTAAAAAGCACACCCCCCCCCCACACACACACACATACACAGCAACATCACTCAAGAATCCCTAACTGTACTTTTTCGGACTGTGGACAAGCTATTTCATCCTGCTAGTCTACAGCCGAAGAAGGTTTTTACTAATGCTGAATGTGAAGAGTTTGCTTGGTTCTTCTCGGACAGAGTGTCCGGTATCCAGCAGGTGGTTTCTTCAGTCAGCGATGTCATAGCTGGCAGTGGTTGCCTGAAGTGTTCTGAGTGCACTCCGCCTGGATGGAGGGAGTTTAGACCAGTGGAGGTAAGTGAGGTCATTGGGGTAGCAAACAATCTGAAGCACACCTTTTGTGAACTGGATCTGGTGCCAACATGTTTCTTGATGAGATGCATTGACACCGTTGGCCCGATGTCTGCTCTGATTGTCTGGTGTTCCTTATCTGAGGGGGTCTTCCCTGATGCCTTGAAGGAGGCATTGGTGAGACCACTCTTAAAGAAACTATCATTGGACCCGGAGGTCAGGGCAAATTACCGACCTATCTCTAACCTTCCTTTTTTGGCAAAGGTAGTGGAGAAGGTAGTGGCACTTCAGTTGGAAGAGTACCTCGTGACTCATGAGTTGTAAGAACCTTTCCAGTTGGGGTTTCGGGCTAGGCATAGCACAGGAACTATGCTTGTTCGGGTGCTGAATGATGTCCTCAGGGCTAGAGATTGAGGAGGTAAGACAATTCTTGTTCTCCTGTATCTCTCTTCAGCATTTGACACTGTGGAGCATTGTGTGTTGCTTGACCACTTTAGGGAACTCTGTGGACTCACCGGCACTGTCATCAACTGGTTTGAGTCCTTTCTTACTAACAGGAGGCAACACGTTGTGATGGGGAATTTCACCTCCACTACTAGCCTCCTATCATGCAGAGTTCCTCAGGGATTGGTATTGGCCCCAATGTTGTTCGCAGTGTACATGCTACCCCTGGGAGGGCTCATTAGGAAGTATGGCTTGGGTTTTCATTGCTATGCTGATGATACCCAGCTATACTTTTCCTTTGTCCCAGGAACATCCAACGCAGTGGACGTGCTAAACAGCTGCCTTGCTGAGATTAACGACTGGATGACCTCCAGCTGGTTGCGACTGAACCCCGATAAGACAGAGGTATTGGTGGTGGAGTCGAACAGAGTGCATGATAGGATGGCCTCCGAATCAGAGACTGGGCTTGTTCTGGCATCTGTTTCATTGAAGACCTCCTCCTACAGGGTGCATAATCTTGGTGTCATTCTGGATAGAAATTTGACTATAGAGGCGCAAATATCCTCTACGGTCCGCTCCTGTTTTTTCCATCTCAGAAATGTCACCAGGATAAAGCCCCTTGTTCTGCCTCTGGACCTCCCCACCTTAATACATGCCTTACTTACATCAAGGCTTGACTATTGTAATGCACTCTACCTCGGGGTCACGGGAGTATCTCTCTGCAGACTGCAGCTAATGCAGAACGCAACTGCCCGGTTACTTACTGGGCAGCCAAAATTCTGCCATATTACACAAGTGCTGCGTGAGCTGCACTGGCTGCCGGTCAGGTGGAGGATCCTTTTTAAGGTGAGTCTTCTCACCTATAAGGCCCTACAGTACATGGGCAGGGCCCTGGTTATCTGTCAGACCTTCTTGTACCTGCCCTCTCTGTCCGCCCTCTTCATTCCTCCTGTGGAGGCCCCCTGGCGATTCCAAGGATGAGGCTGAGATCGGCTGGCGACAGGGCTTTTAGTATCACTCCTCCCATCCTTTGGAATTTGCTGCCCTCTGGGGTTAAGGGGGTTCCTACTCTGGAGGTATTCAAGGCCCGCCTTAAGGCCCTCCTATTTGCCCAAGCATTTCAGGATTGAATTACTAATTTACTGATTGATTGTTTATGATGCTTATATGATGTGTCATTATTTTGTGTTTTTAATTTTTTGCATCTGTGTTTTATTTTCTTGAAGATGTGTTTATTTATTTGTACAGCTTAATCTGGTTCAAGGTCAGTTGGCATTCATCTGTATCCCCCTTCCCTGGGTCGTGCCTGAAAATAGGCAGGATTTGTCTAGTGCACTTACTCAGTCAACAAAAGCTAAATAAATAAATACAGTGCCCAGAGCCTCTGGGATTGGGTGTTTTTAATAACATTTTGCCCTGCCTTGCCTAAAGGAAACCCATCCTACAACTTTGAAAAAACATGCTCCCTACTCAAAGACCCAAACCCCCCAAAAAACTCAGAGCTGCTCACAAAAGAAAAATATTTTAAACACCTAATGACAACACAAAATATATTTCAAAACCATGATTCTATTCAACAACAGAAAAAAGTATATATACATCACTAAATCATCAATGAAACATCTACAAACATTGCTCTGAAAGCTAATAAAGTACCCACTTATCTATCTGGCATGCAGAAAGAAACTCAGAACCGCTCACACCCCCTGACTGAACCTGATCAACAGCCCTGCAGTGCACCTGAGTGAGGTCACATGACATCCAATCAACAGTCTAGGCTTCCAGGCCTGACTCAGATCACTTGGAAAGTACAGGAAGCACAGCCCAGGTTTCCAGTTTACCCTCAAAGATCACACAGGAAGTGCAGGAAGTTAAAAGTCAGGAACATGACCAACTATAAACATCCATAAATAACCCCACTTCTTGCAGTGCAACTCCACTCAACTACATAAGGAATACAGTATGGCAGAGGGAGGATTATGCTATGTTATTGTGTCGAATGATGGGTTGGAGTGTATAGTCTTGAGCCTGAAGGGCAAGGGACTTCATCCAGCATGATAGGACAACCCCCCCCCCCGCCATGCCTTATTCTACTTATAAAATGTTTAGTAATGTTAGTTTTTTATCAGTGTAGTAGTGTTGTCCTTTGGTGCTGTATCTTTAAATGGCAGCCTTTAGTGCATTAGCACAATTAGATGTACGAGAGGTTCGACTGAAGCTGGTAAGCTGCACTAGTTGGGTGTGATTGGTATTTTGTTGCATTAAATAGGTATTCCAGACTTTTAACTTCTGATATTTACCATGTGATCTGTGAGGCTAAGATGGAAGCTTGGGCTATAACTCCTGTTCTTTCCATGTGACCTGAGTTAGACCTGGTAGCCTAGGCTAGTGAATAGATATCATGTGACCTCATTCAAGTGCACTGCTAGGCAGCTGAGATTTAAGCAGAGAGTTTGAGCAGTCCTTTGTTTCTAGGTATGTAGATATTTTACAAGCTTTTAGAGCATTGTTTGTAGAATTGTTGCTGATAGTTTAGTGATGTATGTATGCATGTTTCTGTTGTGTAAAATCATAGTTTTGAAATATATTTTGTTTTTTTATTAGGTGTTTAACATGTTTCTTTTGTGTGAGCAGCACTGAGGCTTTTTGGGATTAGATTTGTGAGTAGCAAGTTCTGTGCATATTTTCAAAGTTGTTGGATGGATTTCCTTTACAGTTTGTGATTCTTGGGTAACGCTCCTGTTAGGGGTTGCGTGTGTGTGTGTGTGTATATATATATAAATATACATATATATATATATACATACATATATATACTATATATATATATATATATATAATTTTAATTTGTATGATTTCTTTTTGATGTTGCTGTGTTTGATTTGCATTGTGACCTTTTTGACCCCGAGGATATGTAATTAGCATATTGACCTTTCTGACCCCGACAGGTTGTGCTCTCGATTCATGCATCCCTATCATGTCTTCTGAGCAGGCGTATATGCTAGGTTAATGCAGTAACATGTGATGGGGTCCTGACTGATGAGAAATCAGAACTGACCAGACACCATTTTATAATGCACCTTTCTAGCAGCAACCTAATTTCTGCCTCACATCTAATTTATGCTAATGCCCTAAAGCCAACCATTTAAGGATGCAGCACCCAATTCTGATACTACGACACTGCTACAAACTAACACTACTAAACATTTTGCAAGTGGAATAAGGCAATTACACTGGGGGGATTATGCTATGTCAATGTACCATGTGGAGACTGAAGCCCTTTGTCCTTTGGACTCGGGACTCCATTCCACTACTAGATGCGTTAACATAACATAATCCCCCCTCTGCCATGCCCTATTCCTTACATAAATACCTAACACATGACAAACCACTTTATTAAAACTTTAATTACACATGTAACAGCAACATTAATAACACACGTAATAACTACCTTAATAACATATGTAACACCAACGCAGTATGTCAAAACTGTATAATTCCCCTGGTGTACACCAAGCAATGAGCGCACAGGTGTTTAAATACTCAGCCTCTTGTCCTGTGGACAGTTGTGCTCTTGTGAAGACTGCTGGGCTGCTCCATTCTACCTTACAGTGTATAGTGAGGTTTTTTTTCTGCATGGATTTCTATGACAGCTGAAACACTGCTGTACCACAGTTCATGGGTCAATGAATGCAGCTGTACCCTTCTGTGGTACAGCAATGTTCCAGCTGATTGGAAATCCTTGTGGAGTTTCGCTGTTGAGGTCTGATGTTATCGGAACCCGCCTGTGGTAACACAGGTTGGTTGTGCATGGTTGCCCAACCAGTATTCTCTATATTCAGAGGGAGGTGTCAATCAGTTTAAAATTATACTAGTTTTAAAACATCAGATTCTTTTTTGTATCAAATAAGTGTGATAAATAGTAAGTTAATATGTCTAGCTAGAGATGTCTCATGATATAAGAGTGTCATCTCCCACACGTTTGGGCAGCTGCAATCACGCAGATTCCCTTCTTGGTGCGCATAAGAACATATGAAATTGCCAGCAGATAAAGGCCAAATGGTCTATTGAGTCTGCTCGATTGTGCAGCTAGCAGTCCTTATTCTGCAGCTGCCCTCCTCCCTCCCCACCCTCCCGTGACCCTCCCTTTGTCCTTTCCCAGCCCTTCTGAAGCAACCCACTGTACTACAGGATACCACCTCCACTGGTAATGCTTTCTACCCAGCCACTACCCTCTCCGTAGAAAAATGTCTTCTCATCTCCCTCCTGAAACTTCGCCCCTTCAATCTCAGATCATGGCCTCGAGTGTCCCTCTCTTCCCTTAATTTGAACCACCCTTCCATGCCGGCCTTGTTTATCCCTTTCATGTACCTGAAGGTTTCAATCATATCTTCCTGTCCCACCTCTCTTCCAGCGAGTACATGTTCAATTCCCTCAGCCTGCTTTCATAGGGTAAGTCCCCCAGTCCATGGGTCATCTTTGTTGCCCTGTGCTGCACCCCCTCCAGTATCTTAATGTCCCTCTTTAGGTACAGGTATCAGAACTTCATGCAGTACTCTAGGTATGGCCTAACCGTGTACACTGCTGGTGCCCATATTTGAAGAAGGATATTAAACTGCTGGAGCGGGTACAACGAAGGGCAGCCAACATAATTCAGGGCCTGGGGGACAAACCCTATGATGACAGATTGAGGGAGCTCAACATGTACTCCCTAGAGGATAGGAGGGAAAGCGTGGGGACATGATAGAAACCTTCAAGTACTTAAAAGGTATGAATATGGGTGGAACAGAGGGCATTTTCAAATTAAAGCGGGAGGAATCCACAAGGGGACACAGTCTGAAATTGGAGGGGGGAAGATTTAGAAGGGAAACTAGGAGGCACTGTTTCATTAAAAGGGTGGTGGCAAGGTGGAACAATTTGCCAGAGGAGGTACTCGGTGAAAACTGTGGATAGTTTCAAGAGAGAGTGGAGGGTCAAAGGGAAGGTCAATTCTGTATGTGGGTGGGGGAGGGGGAGAGGAGGGTGGGAAAGATAAATCTAGGGAGGAAATGGAGGGGGGAAGCTACAGCAGAATAAACTGTGTGCTGCACATTCCGGCAGACTTGATAGACCATAATGGCCTGTTTCTGCTGGCATATTCATATGTTCGTATGTATGTATGTTCATATGATCAATGATATATTAAAAATCAAAATGCCTTTTCTGAACTAGCCTGTTTCCAGGGCACCAGCATGAGAGACACGCTTTAAAAAATACTGTAAGAGTGTCTCACTCAAACAAGGCTGGCAGTATAGCCTAGAGGTTAGAGCAATGAGCTGCAAATGAGTTTAGTACATCCAGTAGACTTTGGTTTGATTCCCACAACCTCCACGTGCATACTGTGTGAGTCTGAGCAAGTCACTTAACCTCCCCAATGCCCCCGGGTCGCCCCTGAAAACAGGCACTTATGCCTAGTGGGCCTTACCCAGTTACCAAACAATAAATAAAAAGAGTGCTCCCATTGGCTGTAAGTGCTCACTTGATCTATAATACCATAACAGATGTCTCCAACTAGACATAATTCACACAGTGTAATGCACCACACGTTCAGTGTGAACATTCATGTAAAAACCAAATAAGTTATATCCATGTTTTACTATTTATGTATGTAGGCCATATGTCTCTCTTTCTTTTTATACATTTCCGAAGCAAGAACTGGAGACTGTCTGATCAGACCCTAGCGCCTCAATTTTGATCTGACAGTCTACTGTAGCTGAGCTTACAAGTCGCTCATCCTTCCTTTACTTTAACACTAGAGCATGTTTGCTCTTTACCAAAGAACTAGAAACTATGCTATGTAAAGTTACTTTGAAATGTAGTCAACTCTATTATAGGTTTTCTTATTTCTAGTGCAGTCTTCCTAGACCAGTGTACAATTTTTCTTGAAATCCTGAAATTAGGGCAAGGCATTGACAGTAAATTACATTATGACTTATGGAACTTGAATTTCTCTGTTTTACTGTATAAGTGGAACAGGCACTGTATATGCTAACATGTTTTCTATACGCTGCTCCATATTCCTGTCTTATACAGGAACAGACCTAGAAGCCCTTCTAGTGCCAAACTTGAAGCAAGGTTGAGCAATACTTTCTTAAAAATTATCAGTACAAATGTCCAGCTCTGATCTACCGAGTCAGCTCTAGCAAGAAGGATTTACCCAGTGCCTTGGACAGATGGACGCACCACCACTGCAGTACCCTGTTTAAACCCATACCATGTTACAGACAATAGTATCTGTGGCTACAGCCGAAACCAAGTTCCAGCTAAACAGCATCTATCCTAGCCACTGCCCCACTTGGCTGGTTGTCAGGTATGTTTCTTAAATAAATCAAATTGCAGGCTATATGAGCAACAAAGTAATTGATCTAATCTGGCTGCCTATAAACTGATGTTGCATTCCCTCCTGAGAGAACTTGCTCCTATTATAAGCATGCTGTCTCCTTAGACTCAGACTGTTGGCAGTGCTGTACAGTAGAGAAGAACATGCAATTTATCAACTCCTTGCCATGTCCAATATTCTGTCTATCTTTTTATACTTCTGAAAAGTCCTTCTTGGTGGCACTATAAAAATAAAGAAACAATTATCGGAGCAAGATTAGATAGCAGAAACAGATCATTCTCTTGAGCCCCATATTGGCCTAAAATTTAATGAAAGGTCAAAAAAAGTGACTAAATCCTTCAGGGAGAATAAAACTTCTATTTGGAAACATCACAACCTGAAATCCTGGGGGAATTAAATTTGAAAATGTCAGTTTCATCAGGGAAATGTTCCCAGCTCCTTTTCTATTTTTCTGCCGTTCCATTCTGTTGAGGGGAATGCCTCCAAACGTTTTGGGTTTTTGTTAATACTGTGACAAGACTGAACCTAATTTTTGAGCCAGATCCTGTACAAAGTGTGGATAATATAGTATATCTGTGGAAATCATACACTCAGCAAACAGTGGACTGCAGCTGGGGTAGGTCTTTCTTGCCACTATCACATATCTCCAAGTAGCTGACCCTGGCAGTGTGCTGGCTTTTGACGAAAGTGCTAGTGTGTTGAATTTCCACGGCAGTAACAGCAAAACAATACTATGAACATAGTAATGTAAATGATTAAGATACAGTGTGTGTTTTTAAATGTAAATGTTTGTAGATATTTGTATTAGGCAGGTGCTGTTTGTTAACTTTGCAACATGTTAGGTGGGAATAAGCGGAAGATTTGTAACTATGAGTAGGAAGGATTGTACTGATTTATATAATTAGACGCGATTACTTAGGAATATTCGGTTGTCCTACTTTGTTTCAGTGTGCACAGTTTAAGGGCCATAACAGAATGATGGTGCACTGGCAGCTTCAACTGGGACATGGTCATAATGGGCTACACTCTGTTCTGGTGAAACAGGGCAGAGAGTAGAGGAGATGGGATTGTAGTATATGTGAGGGACGGAATTAAGGCCATGAAGGAACGGGGGCACCCAGAGGAAAAGGAAGGGTTGGGGGTGCTCCGGGTCATACTGGAGACAGGCTCTGGCGTTGCATTCCGCACATGGGTGGTATGCAGACATCAAACATAGGGAGATTTGGATAAGACCCTTGGGGAAGCCATCATCGGGATGACAAAGTAGGGTGGAGGTGCTGCTAGTTGGTGACTTCAATCTGCCAGACGTGGAGTGGAGCCTTCCAACTGCAGCTTCAGCAAGGAGTAGGGCCACCCATGACTCCTTACGAGGAGCTTTTCTCAGGCAGCTAGTCATAGAACCCACTAGAGACGAGGCAGTGCTGGACCTGGTGCTTACAAACAGGGACAGCATTCCAGATGCCACAGCGGGCAATCCCTTAGATACCAATGATCACCATACGGTGCAGTTTAACATTAAGACAGAAAAAGAGGCAAACCACATGAAACCAAAGGTTCTGGACTTTAAGAGGGCAGATTTTAAAGAAATGGAAGACTGCTGCAGAACCTGTCTTGTGGGGAAGATTGCCAGGCAAGGACAGAGACACAGTAGGAAAAAATAAGGGAGATTATAATTAAGTCTACCAGCCTCTACGTGAATAAAGTGAATAAAAGTAGAAAGAAATGCAGGCAATGTTACATACTGGTTAAGAGGCCTGCAAACCTGGAGAACTGGGTGTGAATCCCACAGCCACCACTTGCATACTGTGTGACCTTGAGCAAGTCACTTAACTGCCGTGTGTTCTCAGGATTCACTTGGAAACAAGTCTCGGCTCGGTGTGTCTCCTGGCCAAACATTGTAAAATAAAATAAATAAATGAGACTGTTATGATTCTCTAGAAAAGTGGCCAAGGTGGTGAAAGAAAAAAGGGTAGCATTCAGAAGATAAAAGGAAACACAGAGGAAGGAGGACTGACAGGTGTACCATTTAAAAGGAAAGTAGGAAAGGCAGTAAGGTGAGCACAGGTGCACACAGAGGAAAGGATAGCCAAAGGGGTAGCCAACGGGGATAAGACTTTGTTCAGGTACATAAGTGAAACAGAAAAACAAAGGGAAGGACAGTGAGGATAAGAAGGGTGATATGGGGAGACTGAGCAAAAGGGGAACAAGAAAAAGCTGCCATCCTGAACTGGTACTTCTGACCAGTCTTCAAAGTACAGGAGAAAGAGACAAACCACCAGAGAGCATCAGAAACAAAGGGTTGGGTGGGCACAAGACCATTTTTTAGAAAAAAGAGTCCTGAAGGAACCTGAAGCTCTGAAGGTGGACAAGGCTATGGGTCTGGACAGGATACACCCAAGAGAACTAAAGGAATTCAGGGAGGTGCTAGCTGCCCCACTGATGGCCTTATTCAACAGTTCACTAGAAACAGGCGTGGTTGCAGAAGACTGGGGAGCAGATGTGGTTCCTTTACATAACAGCAGCAGCAGGGAGGAGGCTAGCAACTAAAGGCCTGTTAGCCTCACTTCTGTGGTGGGAAAATTAATAGAAACCCTGTAAAGGAAAGGCAGGCAGAGTATCTTAAACCCAGTGAGCTACAAGACCACAGGCAGCATGAATTCATAGGAGACGGAGGTCATGCCAGACAAATTTGACTTTAACTGTGTGATCAGCAAACTAGATCAGTGAAGGGCAGTGGGTGTGGTTGCAGAAGACTGGGGAGCAGATGTGGTTCCTTTACATAACAGCAGCAGCAGGGAGGAGGCTAGCAACTAAAGGCCTGTTAGCCTCACTTCTGTGGTGGGAAAATTAATAGAAACCCTGTAAAGGAAAGGCAGGCAGAGTATCTTAAACCCAGTGAGCTACAAGACCACAGGCAGCATGAATTCATAGGAGACGGAGGTCATGCCAGACAAATTTGACTTTAACTGTGTGATCAGCAAACTAGATCAGTGAAGGGCAGTGGGTGTGGTCTATCTGGACTTTAGCAAGGCTTTTAACACTGTGCTGTACAAAAGACTGATTAAGAAACTTGAGTAGCCTAGGACTGGGATCAGCATGGGATCCAAAGTGGTGAACTGGGTTAGAAACTAGTTAATGGATCCAAGATTGGTGGTTAACAGCACTCACTAATGATGGGAGAATGACCAGCAGGGTACCACAGGACTCAGTAGTGGGACTGGTCCCCTTCAGTGTCTTCATCAGTGACACTGCAGAACTCGAAGGGAAGGGAAGGCATGCCATTTTGCATGATACTAAAATCCGTAATAGGGTGAACACTCAGGACTGGGTGGACAGAATGCACAGGGATCTTGGGAAAATCGGAGCAGCAAAAGCAGCTGGGCCCTCAAGCAATCAGTAGACTATAGTCTTAAAACTTGCTTCTGTATGTGCCCGATTCCATAATTGACTGCGATCGCCGCAGGGAACTTGTGGCAGGCTGTTTGACGCAAGTGTTGAAACTCGGTATTCTAGAAGCCAATGCTGCAAGTCCCTGATGCCGCAAAGCTAGGCAACCTCCCTGATGGTCTAACTTTGCGTTCATAGGAGTACCCCTTACTATGTGGATTGCACCATACCTTTGGTGCAAGCTGCTGTAAATCACGAAAACTGTCACAACTGCACCATCCCTTCTGGGATAGCACAGAGTTGCATCCGAGAACTTTGGCACAGTTGCGGCAAGCTTTGAGGTGGACGCAGGGCGTGGTGCAAGCCCTGTGTCCACCTTCTGGAATCGGGCCCCTAGACTTTATTTGTGCAAGGGCACATGGATAAAAAATACAGCATGGCACTCTATACCAACCACCAACATTATATGCAATAACTAAGTGCTTTTCAAGGTGATGGTACCACCTGGTGACATCTCCCCATTTATTTTGTTGTTCTTTTGCATTTTTAGTGTATTTCAAAGTATTGCATGTGTGTGTGTATTATAGTGGTGCTATAGTTAGGGTTGAGCAGGGGTTTCTATGTTAAACTTCAAACTTTGCACTTTAATAACTTTGCTACCATTAAATAGATTTCCATGAAATTTTGTATGCTCAGTCTCAGGGGCAGGTCTCTGGATGTGCCATGTTTTGTTCCAGTTGGATGTGCAGATTCTGAGATTCCAATAGGAAAAAATTATACATTTTTTTGCTGTTTTTCTTTTTTTTTTGTCATCTCCTAGCGCCCAGATGAATTGGAATTTTGGTCTGAAATTTTCAGGGTAAAAAAGAGCTTGGGCCACAGTGGTTCCTTTCCCTGGTTTGGTGAAAAAACATTAATCTGTTCCAAAGTTACTACATTTTAAAATTTTGGTTCTGAGCATACTCAGTATGGTCTTTTGGATGACTACTTGGAATGAAAAAAAAAATATTTGGTCAATACAAAAAGGATCTCTTTTTGTATGGGATACTCCTTTTTTGTGAGTAAAAAATCCTTTTTCATATAGCTGTCATCTTGCTTCCTTTTCTCAAAAAAAAAAATTCAAAACCCACAAAAATTACATCCTGTACACACACCAATACATGCATCTTGCTCATCAGGACCCTGTTAGGGCAGTTCTGTAGTTTGTGGATAAATGATCCAGAAATGTCTTCTTACACATTTAAAAATCCTTTTTCATAAACCAATTTTTTTTCTTCTTTTTTTTTAATTCTGTTTTTCCTCCTTGCTCACAGGCTACCGGGGCATCTCTCAGGTGGCTTGCTTGTTCTGCTTCCACCACCGACCTGAACCTCTCCTGACCGAGGAACCAGGTATGCTGGGTCCCCTCCCACCCGCCCTCAAGAGAAGAGTAGACGGGGAGCACGGAGAGTCAAGTCGGGTTGGAACTTGGGGCCAGCACTGGGCCTGTGGGTTTGGCCCCTGCAGATTAACCGTTGCTTTTCCAGAGCCAGGGTTTTTCCTTCAGGTTGCGCTCCGGGGGCACGGACGTACAATGACTACCAGCGCACATGGGCATGCTCCTGCACCCATAGGCAGGACATCTGCCGATTGACTCCTACCCCAGTGTACTTGCCCTCCACCTGCTGCAATGCCCCTGGTCTCCACTGGGTGCTGCTACTGTAGTGGGACGCACTACCCTCCCTCCCCAGGAGAGGAGAGCAGACCCATCTGAATGCTCAATCCTCTCCTTCCCCAGATGACCCTCGATGGCCCGAGTCCACTCCTGAACCCAGGTCTCTGGGATGGAGCGAGGTGTGGTGTCCAGCACCTTAACCCTCAGCACCACCGGGCCGGCTTCCAATTTTCTTTTTTCATATGGCCATATGACAAAGGAATTGGCCCACATGATAAAATATCCCTTCATACGAAAAAATAATTTATACTTATTTTTTTTCCCCCGATTCTTTTTTGTATGAACAAAATAAGCATACAAAAAAGGATCCCTTCATATGAAAAAAGATTTGGAAAAAAACAAAGTCCAAATTCTTTTTTGTATGAAGGGATCCTTTTTTGTATGCTGTTCTCATTCATATGAAAAAGGATTCAGTCACACAAAAAACAAATTTTGAATTTAGTACTTTTTTCCAATTCTTTTTTCCTATGAAGGGATCCTTTTTTGTATTCTACTTTCGTTCATATGAAAAAGGATCCCCTCATATGAAAAATTATTTTAGACTTAATTTTTTTTCCCCTTGATTCTTTTCTCATATGAGGGGATCCTTTTTCGTATAGGTGTTTTACTCATATGAAAAGGGAGGCCTTCATACGAAAAAATATTTTGGACTTACTTTTTTCCTGATTCTTTTTTCATATGAAGGAATCCTTTTTCGTATGTGTCTTTGATTTGATACAAAAAAGGATCCCTTCGTACGAAAAAAGATTTTGGACTTTTGTCCACATTTGGAACTTCAACAAGCTATAACATCCTCAAAATCTGGACTTAAGGGAACATCTATATATCAAAAGAAAGGTCTTAACGAGTACTACAAGAATAACTCATAACCCCCCCCCAAACATTTAGGGACCACATAAAAAGACATACAAATTAAACCATCTAAATTCCCACAGGATAATTGTAGAACTTTAACAAGCCACACAATGAAGCAAATAAATTGCTGTTATGGCAGAAACAGAAGTGCAGGGCTCTCTGCTTCCACACCAACATAGATGTATCCATCTATGGAGGGATGGAAACGCAGGGCCCAGAAAGTCCTGGGCTCCCACAGGCAAATGTGAATCTCAACAAGTAAGGCAATTCATTGCAAAAAACTGTGTTAATGCACCAGTTAGGGTTAAAGCAACAAAAGTCGGAAAATGTGGTGTTAAGATTCCCAACCCTAACACCCCACCCCCACCCTGCAGGCAGCAACAGGAAAAACCACAATGGTTTGACCTCCCCTGCATCTTTGCAAATGAGGTGTAGGGTGTACCCTGGGGTTGTCAACCCTAATGCTCACTCCATTCTCATATACTCTACACACTTCAGCTTATTTACTGATGGAATGGGTCAGTGTTAGGGATGACAACTCTAAGGTACACCCCATGTCTGATTTGCGAAGATGCAGGAGAGGTCAAACCACAATGTTTTTTCTTGTTGCCTGCAGCGTGGGGATGGGGTGGAGTGTAAGAGTTGGGAACCCTAACATTACATTTCCCTACATTTGTTGCTTTAACCCTAACTGGTGCATTAACAAAGTTTTTTGCAGTGAAAATATATAGTATTCATAGAAACATACATAGAAACATAGACATTGACAGCAGATAAGGACTACTTGGCCCACCTAGTCATGCCTATTTCCCTACCTATGGGATAAGCTGCAGATCCTTTTAACCAACAGCCTACTTCTTCCTACCTCCCACCAGAATTGCCTTATGTCTGTCCCATGCATTCTTGAATTCCCCCACTGTTTCTGACCCCACAACCTCCTCAGGAAGACCATTCCACGTGTCCACCACCCTCTCTGTGAAAAAATACTTCCTTACATTACCCCTGAGCAATCCCCCCTCTATCTTCAAATTATGTCCCCTTGTTCTTGCACATCTCTTTTTCTGAAAGATGCTACTCTCTTGGACTTTGTTGATGCCCTTGAGGTATTTGAAAGTTTCTATCAAGTCCCCCCTCCCTCCTTTCCTCAAGGGTATACATACTGTATTAAGCTCCTTTAGTCTCCCTTCATATGGCTTCTATTGCAGACCCTGCACCATTTTAGTTGCTCTCCTCTGGACTGCCTCCATCCTGTCTATGTCCTTGTGGAGATGGGGTCCCCAGAACTGCACACAAATCTTTCAAATGCATCTTTTGCACACGTTTATATACACTTTGTTTGGTATATATTAATATGTATAGTGTTTTAATATTGCCAGTGGTTTTAAAGCTGTGTAAGGTACCACCAGAGAAAACCTATGAGTAATCAATGGTTAATTTGAATTTGTTTTGGGCTCTACAAGTTTTGCCTACCAGGTGGTACCATCACTTTAACAAAGCACTTGGTTTTTGAGAAAAATGGTGGTAGGGGTGGAGTGCTGTGCTGTTGTTTTGTATCCATGTTGTCATGTGCAAATAAAGTCTATATGCACACAAGCAAGTGTTAAGACTGTTATCTACCGATTGTATAGATATCCCGCTGCTTTTGCCTCTCCATGTTCGTTATACACTGTGAGCACCATATTGTGGGTTCTGGAGCTACATCCTGCTGCACTACATCTTGGGAAACTTGAGGAGTTCTCAAGAGCATGGCAGTTGTGGTTCAATGCCAAAAAGTGCAAAATCATGCAAACAGGGCATAGGAACACAGGAGGTGAGTATAGAGGGGAGGTACTGACAGTCATTAAGTAGGAAAGCGACCCTTGAGTTATCATAAATGATGACCTCAAAGTGGTAGGGTAGTATAACAAAGCACTGGGTAGGGCTAGTGGAATACTGGGGTGCATAGGGAGGGGTATCTTCAGCAGAAGGAAAGAGGTGGTGTTGCCACTGTATCATTCACCGGTGGGACCCCACCTGGAGTACTGTGAGCAGTTTTGGAGGCCACACCTCAGAAATGACATAGACAGGGTGGAGGCAGTTCAGAGAAGGGCAACTAAAATGGTACAGGGTGTGCACCAAAAGCCATATGAGGAGAGACTGAAGAATCTTAACATGTAAACCATGGAAGAGAAGAGAGCAAGAGGGGACATGATAGACACTGACAAATACCTTATGGGGTGAACAAGATGCAGGAGGGGAGTCTCTTTTAAAAGAGAAAGAGTAACTGGACCAGGGTAGGAGAGTTTAAGAGGGACGTGAGAAAGTACTACTTCACTGAAAGGGTGGTAGACACCCGGTACAGACTGCCACTGAAACTTGGAGGTGAAAACAGTGAGGGTCTTCAAGCATGTAAGCGACAGACATAGGGGAATATTAGTAAATAGGCAGGGAGGAGGGAGGATCGTCAGAGACCAGTTAAGAGTCTGCGGAGGTGGACTAGGCAGGGAACATCCAGGCAGAATGGGGTAGGCCAAGCAGTCCTTTTTCTGCTGGTAAATTCTATATTTCTGCGAACAATACATATGATGGCATGTGAGACTGTAAGAAGGCTTTGTTACTTGGTCAACAGCAGTGAAGTGTCAATATATTTACAGTACTTGTACTGGACAGCACTTCATGGGCATGAAAAATTTGAATAAGATGCTTGAGATAGGCAGCCTCAGACATATAGATACATACACAGATACATAGATGTTGAAGGCAGATAAGGGCCTACGATCCACCTAGTCTGCCTATTTGTGCACATAACTGTACACTAGGTTGTCCCCTCCTCCCCCCAACTACCAGGATCCCCTTATGTCTATCCCATGCATTCGTAAATCCTGTAATCATTTTTGCTCCCACTGCCTCTTCTGGCAGGGTGTTCCATTTGTCCACCACCATCTATTTGAAGAAGTACTTCCTCACGTTCCCTCTGAACCTCCCTCTCTCCAGTTTCATTCCATGTCCCCTAATCCTGGAGCATCTTTTTCTATCCAAAAATTTGTTTTCTTGCACCTTCCTTCTCCCTGTGAGGTACTTATATGTTTCAATCATATTCTCCCTTTCTCTCCTTCCTTCCAGGGAGTACATATTTAAGTCTTTCAGCCTGTCCTCATAGGTTTTGTGATGTAATCCTTGCACCATCTTGGCTGCCCTCCTCTGAACTGCCTCCACCCTGTCTATGTCCTTACACTGGTAAGGTCTCCAGAACTGGATATTCTACTCGAGGTGTGGCCTTACCAATGTTCTGTATAGTGGAATTATGACCTCCATTTTCCTGCTGGTGATACCCCTAGCTATGCAGTCCAGCATCCTATTTGCATTTCCTGCCACCTTGTTGCACTGACTCCCTACCTTGAGGTCATCAGAGGTGATAACCCCTAGGTCCTTTTCCTGCTTGGAGCATTCTATACCCCCCACCAAGCTGATATGTTGTTCCTGGATTTCTGTGCCACAAGTTCATTATCATGCATTTCTTTGCATTAAATCTCAACTGCTACTCCCTTGACCAGTCCTCAAGCTTCTGCAGATCTCTCCTCATTCTATTCACACCCTCCGGTGTGTCCACCCTGTCGAAGAGCTTTGTGTTATCAGCGAACAGGCAAGTTCTCCCTTCTAGGTCTTCTGTAATGTCACTGATAAAGATGTTGAAGAGGACTGGACCCAGCACTGATCCCTGTAGAACCCACTGGTCACCTTTCCCTCTGGAGAGTGACAGCCATTTACCACCACCCTCTGTGGTGGTAAATGGTTCAGCTCAATGGTGTCATGAATACAGGACATGGGTGGAGAGCATGTGCCCCCAATCAGAAAAAAAAGTGTTTTCTGCTATAATAGACCTAAGGTTCCATTACAGCAAAAAGAGTCTTTGTTGTTTAAAGGTGGTTTTTGGGGAGTCCAGTGGGGGTGACTGATGTACAGCCCGCACCCAATTTAGCCAATCCACAGAGTCAGTAGGTGGGACCTCCTTAGTTAAGAGGGGCAGTAAGGGAGCACCACTGGGAGTGGCAGCAGTGTAGATTAGGTGCGTGAGCACCAAAATCAGACTCTGGGATTACAGGGGACAAGAGAAATAGAGCCGGGAGCAAGGAGTCCATGGGAGAGGTGCAAGGGCAAGCAAGAGCATCCTCCATCGTAGTTGGGACAGACAGCTGAAGTCCTGCACGGTAAGTGAGCAGCAGCAGGCAGCTGCAGGGCCTTAAACCTCTTTCCTGATGCTGCAGCCTGAAATGCTGCTCTCTTGCCTAGCATCCTGTGCCTGTCAGGAGTTACTATCATCCGGGAAGAGGACTAGGGGAGACAGATCCAGGTGTAAGCAGCTGCAGACAGGGACAATATGCTAGACAAGAGAGCAGCATTTGTGTTTGCAGAATCGGGACAGAGGTCAAGAAAACAGCTTCCATTTTTGGTGCATTTTTGGCCCCAGGAACTGGGACTAAAACTGACCAAAACATATTTTTTAATATTTACATTTTCAAAATTTCCTAAACCTGGGCTGTGGCCTGCCTCGGGTCCCCACAGAGGTATATGAATATTAATGCTCCCTAAACAATGTCTTAGTACTCACTCCTGCTTCTCCTCAACAATCAGACATAAAAGACTGCATTAATGCAGAAGCAAAGTTTTCAGGACCTCCTTAAGTCTGACAGCTGATAAAAAGCTTTTTCAGACAAGGTATTGTGCTTACCTGTAGGTCTCAGCAGTCCAGAGGTATTTATATGTAAATCAGTCAAAAATGAAAACAAGGTTGCTGCCATGTAATATTAGGCTGAGACAGAAATGTCACCGGAGGCTTAACTGTGCTTAAAGAAGTAGGTACAGTATTCACACCTATGAAATACAAAATTGACTATAAGGGTATAGATCTTTCCCCATGTTTCATAGCCTGCCATCCTCCCTTACTAGCACGTGAATGCTGTAGTGTCCTGGGCAATGCGTGGCAACACACAGGCCCCCTGTTGGCAAGTGCTCCACCGTCATGATGCCACCAGAAGCAACTCTGAAGTGGAGCGCAAGACAATTCAGCCTTGGAGGATGAGACTTCCATGTGGATGCTAGATTATCCTCCCTGCTGATCTCTACTATTACCAAGTCAAGAGAAAACCAAGGTTTACCAGCATACCATATCAGTCCTCCCACCGCTCAGTACCATGGGACCAACCATGAAATATGTGATGTTTGATAATCTGTCAGATTTTGTTGATTTAACAAGCAATATTTTCTTCTTAAATGGATTTTACTTAGGAGATAAAGTGGAAGATGAGTACTTGTGGATTACGAAAGGACACAAACGGAAAACAATATTACAAATATATAAATATAATGTGTTTTTGTAAGACGTGTAAAATTTATTTAAAGTACAGTTTCTCGTTGAAACACTTTGGGTTACTTAGTATTTGAGATGTTCTAATATTACACAACCAGTATTTTATTGAATTAATTTTACTTGCTGTTTGAAAAGTAAAGGTGAAAACCATAGTTACACATTAAAACAGTGTTGATAAAATGGTCTGTTTAATAGATTTGAACACTTGGGGTCCTATTTTCAAACTAATTTGCCATAGGCAGAGAATGGGAGAAATCCTTCTGAAAATAGGTCACCTACTGTTTAAGAACAGCTACTCCACTGATGACATCACTTCCTGTTTCAGCTTAACATAACATGGCAGCTGGTTGGTTTTAATTTCTGGCTAATTTACATATGAATATCTCTAGACTCTTCCAGGACCTTGCTCTGTAGGAGCCGGGCGGCCGGCACAGATCCCTGCAGGCAGTTCCCCTTCCGAAGCCTGTCCACCTGACAAGCTTCCCAGGACCTTGCTCTGAAGGAGCCAAGTGGCTGGCGTGGATCTCTGCCGGTGGTTCCTCTCCTGAAGCCCAACCGCCAAGCTTCCCAGGAACTTGCTCTGAAGAAGCCAAGTGGCTGGCATGGATCTCTGCTGGCAGTTCCCCCTCCCAAAGGCTGCCCACATGACAAGATTCCCAGGACATTGCTCTGAAGGAGTCGAGCGGCCGGCACGGATCTCTGCTAGCGGTTCCCCTTCCAAAGCCTGCCCGCCTGACAAGCTTCTCAGCACCTTGCTCTGAAGGAGCCCAGCGGCCGGCGCAGATCTCTGCTGGTGGTTCCCCTCCTGAAGCCCACCCCCCCAACAAGCTTTCCAGGTACAGTAACCTAAGCCTTTTCAGAGTCGCAGACTATTGGTCATCACTGTCGCAAGTCACACCACCATTGACTACTTCTACCATGGCCCTTTCCTGCTTGGACTGTGAGAATTCGGCGGTTCTTTTCAAAAGTCGAGCTCTCAGAGGCACCTTTTCACCCGATTTACTAAGCGCTGTGCATAGCCCGCAAAGCTGTGTTTAGAGCTGTGTTGTTCAATTTAATATTTGCTTGTGCTGTTTAACCTAATTCTTGGTAGATGTTATTAGTGTGTAGCCTCTTGCTCTACTGCCTAACTTAAACTGAGTTTCAGGATTGCTCTACTGTCTTAACCAACTGAATTGTTTGTCTAGCTGCTTGATATTATCCTGATGTACTGCTTTATTTACTGCTAAAGATAATCTGTGGTTTCTGACTTGTGCTGTGCTCGTAATCTATTCCTAAACCAACCTGCTTCTTTACACCTTAATCTGTCCCAACCTTACTTCTCTGACTGCTGTTAATTCCCTCTGTCTCCAGCTGCTTTTATTGTTACTGTCTCTCACTGCCCAAACTCTCTCTCCTCTGAATCCCCTCAGCGCCATTTTGTCCCCTGTAACCCTCTTAAACAGCTATCCACTTTAGCCCTAAGTCCCCCATACTCTTGCACCATTCCCCTACCTGAACAGGCTCTTTTGTGTCTGCACACCCACCCCCCCAGCGCCATTTCAAATCTGAAATTCTTAGTCCTGTTAAGCTCCTTTGTTTTCTAAACCTCTGTTGTTCCCTTTCGTAGTACTGGCAACTGCCGCTGCCCCCCCTTCCACTACACTACTAGTTACACCTTTTTCTCACCCCTGCCCTAATCCTTTTGTCTCTGTTCCTTTTGGATCTCCCCACTAATCAAACCCAACAAGCCTTTCAGCCTTTAATTGCCACAATCCTGACCCGCTCCCTCCCTCTCTTCCAGGACCTTGCTCTGAAGGAGCCAAGTGGCCAGCATGGATCTCTGCCAGCGGTTCCCCTCCTGAAGCCCGCCCACCCCGACAAGCCTCCCAGGTACAGTAACCTAAGCCTTTTCAGAGCCGCAGACTATTGGTTATCTCCATCGCAAGCCTCACCACCATTGGCTATTTCTACCATGGCCCTCTCCTGACTGGACTATGAGAACTCGGCAGTTCTTTTCAAAAGCTGAGCTCTCAGAGGTGCCTTTTCGCTCACTTTATTAAGCGCAGCACCTAGCCCGCAAAGCTGCGTTTAAAGCTGTGTTGTTCAACAATATTTGTCCCCGTGCCTTCCTGACTGAGCCTCTATTAAATACTCCCCCATTCTCACCCCACTATCTTCTCCTCTCCCTTACTGATACAGTCCCTGCATAAATTGGGGAACGCCATGCCTTCCATTAAAGGCACCTTGCATTTTCACCAGGCTGATTCCACATAAGAACAGGAAAAGATGCAGCCACTACTGAGCCTCTCAAGTCTAGTCACTTTTTTCTCTAGCTCAATGCTTCCCCCTTTGGTACAGCCTGCCAGCAGAGCCCATGACAACCTATCAACAAACATTACAAGCTGCATAAAATCTACGTCAGCCCCAATAACCACCCCTAATGAAGACTGCTATTGTGAATTCTGCAGTGAATCACTGCCACAGTGTAACATCTACCCCCTCCCTCTACCACTCACCAACATACTCCTAATAACAAGCAAATACCCTAAAAGAGCCAATGTCCGTAAAAGTTGATCACAAACCCTAAAACAACTCAGACTGCATGCTACTCGATTGTTCTGGCTTCTCCTACTCCTATCTGGGAACATACACCCCAACCCTGGCCCTAGGGGGTGTGAACACTTGTGGGCCTGAGTAGCAAAACTACCTCGGGATTGCTTCTATCAACATCTGCAGTTTACCGGCCAAACGTGATTCTCTACAAGTGTGGGCAACCCAACACAGCCCGGACATCATCCTGTCCATGGTAGAGATGTGGCTAACCCCTGAATACCTGACACTGACATCCAACTGGATGGCTATAAACCCTTTAGACTGGACAGAGTAGGCAAACATGATGGGGGCTGCATAGTCTACATTAAAGATCACCTGCAGGGTCAGGCCCTCCCACCTATAAAATCAGACAGCAATGTCCAACTTCTATCAGTTAAAATAGTCCTTTGAACAAATGGAAAGAACATTACATTAATCTCAACCTATATCCCACCGAAAGAGCAGGCAGCTGGATTAAATGTACTTGTGGAATACCTTACAGGCCACCACCTAAACTCTGAGGTAATCGTACTAGGTGACCTCAATATAAACTGCTTGTCCCCTGATGCTGCATCATAGAGAGACACCCTCAACTCCATAAACATCTCCCAGCTAATTGAAACACCAACAAACGCTAACTACCATACTGGAACTAGTACTCTACTAGAATGGGTCTTGACTAACCACCCTGAGCAAGTTGCTAGCACAATTGTTCTCCCCGACTCCATTAGCAACCACTCTCCCATCCTTTGCACCTGGTCAAATAAGTCTCCAAAACCACCAGCAAAAAAGTTGACAACCAGAATCCTACGAAGAGGTCAACTAAGCTCCCTAAAAGGGCTCCTCTGCCAACTTGATTGGTCTCCCATCTTCTCCGTAACAAATGTTGACAAGGCATTAGACTACTTCATAAAGACCTTCAACACAGCCTGCAACATCTTTGCACCCCTCACCACCAAAAAGGTTAGAGGCTCCCACAAGACGTGGATTACCCCCTCACTCATTGATCTCATGCATACCAGGGACAACCTCTGGCACATAGCCAAAAGCACGGGTGCACAATCCGACCTCCAAAAGTACCGCACAGTCCGCAACAAATGTACCCAGGCAATACGCCAGGCTAAATCGCGCTTCTATAGAGCTGAACTAGACAATTACTGGGGTGACTGCCGCAAATTCTGGGCAAACATAAAAGCAATAACAGGGACCCCTAACCGATCTTCACCTGACCTACTGAACCTGAATGGGAAAACTATTCAAGACCCAAAAACCATAGCAAACACCTTTAATAAGGCCTTCACCGACCATAGTGTAGTGCACCCTCCCACCTACCTCAGCCCTGTCAATAACATCCCAAGCTCAATGGCTGCTGCCCCTTCCCCTGACTGTAATACCCTTGCCCTGCCCTTCTGTCTCAGGGTCATCAAACCCATTGAAGCCAAAAGAATATCTCATGCAGGTATTTCACAAATCTAGGCAAAGTGGTGATGGCTTAGATTTTAAACTTCTAACACTCACAGTAGAAGAGGTTCTGGCCCCTTTAATAAGAAATACTCAACCTATCACTTATCAGGGGACAGTTCCCCAAGCTCTGGAAAGCTGCAGTTGTAACACCAATTTTCAAAAGCGGTGACAAGACCACTCATTCTAACTATCAACCAATCTCAATTCTACCCCCAATCTCTAAAGCCCTAGAATGGGTGGTCTATGACCAACTAATCGATCACCTCAATAAATACCAAATTCAGTGCAAAGAACAGCATGGATTTCGAAAATTACACAGTACGACGTCTGCCCTTGTTGCATTCACTGGATTCATACATGACTCGTTGGATTGAGGGCACTTAGTGGGGGCTACCTTTATTTACCTCTCTAAGGCCTTCGACACAGTTAACCATAATCTCCTACTAGCCAAACTGTGTGAGACCTCCGTGTCCACCCCCTCCCTGAGCTGGTTCTGTACCTATCTCACTGACTAGGTACAACAAGTTAAAATTGGCAATATTTTCTCTGACAAACTGAATGTAAGCACGGGTGTCCCCCAAGGGTCTTATATTAGGCCCACTGCTTTTCAGCCTCTTCCTAAACAATCTCCCCAAAGTGTGCAATGACAAAATCCTGTTGTATGTGGATGACGTGGTTCTCTATTCCAGCCACTCCAACCCCATCTCCCTTGAGCAAAGTCTCCAGTGTAATTTCAGTCTGGTCAAACACTGGTTTACCAATGCACAGTTACCACTCAACTATAAGAAAACAAAAACTATGCTTTTCTCCTCCCCTCACAGCAAAGTTAAATCAGCCCATCTAACTATCTGAAACAAAAAAAATGAAACCCTCAAGATGGTTTGCAGTTTCAAATTCTAGGGGTTATATGGACATACCTTATTGTACACTAAATTATGGAATGTCTCTAAGAGGTATGCACAAAAAATTGGACAACTATATAAACACAGATACTGCCTCTCTCCCAAAGCCCTTAAACTAGCAGTAGCCAGTTCAGTGCATTCTGTAATAGATTATGGCCTCATAGCCTATAGCTCTGCCTCAGAATCTACCCTGAAAAGAGTTGCCACTGCCCTAAACAAGTCCTGCCGGCTAGTCCTGGGAGCCCCACTACTGACACATACACACACGTGACCTATACTCACTTACAGTATGGTTGAACCTTGACAATCGTAGCATATACCAAATCCGTCTCCTATCCAAGAAAGCCACACTGATCTCATTCTCACCAGGTGTCCGCTTCTGTCTTCATCAAACAGCCCCTCCCAGGCTGACAAGAGGGTCACTCAATACCCAATACAAAGTAACCTACCACAGAACGACCCAAGGGCAATGGTCTTTCATGTACCATGCGCTTAAGTGGCTAAACTCACTCCCAGCTGATCTTCTATCTGAATCCAAATTAGGTCATTTCAAGAAAAAACTCCATTCCCACCTCTCGAGCCGCATGATTATGCTCCTGCCCCCAGTATTAACATGTCCCTGACCTAGGATATGTGTTCTGCATTACCAGCACCAGGACCTTTCCTGTTTTACATACCTCCCACTCCACCCCAACCCAACCCTACCTCTTCCTCCAGCCCCTCTTCTAACCCCGCCTCAAATGCTTCCTGGCTACTGGTCTCCTCACCCTCACCTCACTCCTCTCCACCTATATCGTCTCCCCCTCTGCTCCCCCTACTCCTCCTGACTCTTCCTCCTCCACTCTCATAGATCCCACCCAACAATTACAATTCCCTGCTCATCTCCCTATCCCCCCTCCTTCCCTATCCCACTGCTCCCACCTTAATTCTATGCCTCCTCAAACCTTTCTCACCTCTATAGATCCCTACCTTTCTCAACTATACCTACTGATCTCCCTACCACACTCCACACCCCCTTTACTGACAAAGGGAGCCTCAGTCCTGCTGGCTCCCTGCCTTGACTGCTCCTCTCTAAACTGACAAAGGGCAGCCCGGCACCCCCAGCTCCCTGCATGGAATCCTGCCACTCACCTTTCCTACTCCTCATCTTTAATCTACACTTTTTGAATGGCACTTAGCCTCCTTCCACAATAGCCTTTCCTAGAATGACTTACCGCTGCTCCAAATGGTACCTATGACTACCCGTATCTGTATCTTGATCTGACAGCCCTAATTGCCTGTCTACCATATTGCTGATGTTATGAGTTATGATTTATCTACTGTATGTTGTTGCCTACTTGCCTTTTGTAATTCTTAATGTATTTTCTCTCTCATGACACGCAACCTTTGCAAATGAGCTTCTAGCTCAAAGGTTGTAATCCGAGACTTGAATACATAAACCTACAGGTAAGCACTCTACCTCATTTATTTTTGTTTGTTTTAACATTTTGATACCTGGAAAGGCACTGAGCCATGAACGTTCAGGTGCAAACCGGGGCGGGGATTCGTAATAGGAATCATGTACAGAATGAGAGATTCTTATTTGGGGTGCTCCAATTTGCCAAAATCTGTTCTGATAGGTTTTTTAGGAATTCAAAAGATATGAATCAGAATCCAAAATCTTAAAAATCTCAGCAGAATTACATGCAATCAAAACTGGATTTCAGCTTTTGGATTCTGATTTCAGAATCTGATTCTGACCTGACCATGTTTTTGGATCTAGGATTTTTGGCCTTCATGTCTGAAAATCCTAAACCCTAAAAAGTGTTTGAATCTGACAAATCTGATTCTTTTAAGAGGACTCTGAGCAGCCCTACATTTCATAGGCTTTCAAACTTCAGGAGGTCCTGCAACATTTATTCCCCCTTTAAAGAGCTAGCACACACTCTGAAATTAAAACATTTTAGAGAATCCAGCTGCTACTTTGTATATATTCCGCATTTTTTTCTAATTAGAAGACTTTCTATGTGAAAGTAGTAGGTGTGACATGTGGAACAGCATTCCTAAATTCTAATTCTATTCTCTGTCGCATCTCATTAGCATTGTGACCTCACCTGATTGTAACATCACTACTAAGAAGAGTCACTCGCTATAATGATGTCACAGTGAGTGTGGTCATAGTGTTGATAAGGTTCTGTATGACAAGGAATAGCAACTAAGTCAGCTTCCAGGCAGAGTATTGTGCTATATATCAGACCTAGAATTATTTGATCTTTTTAAAAGTTTTAATTTAGAATGTTGAACCGGGATAAGGACATTAGGTTGAAGCTTGTTTCCAGGTGTGACTCGGGATCACAAGGAGGTTAAGTAACTTGTTGCAGCTCACACAGTACGGAAGCGGTGGCTGTAGGTTTCTGCTGGGTCTCTAGGTTTGCAGCTTGCTGCTCTAACCTCTGTGCTATACTAAGTCACAAATATTCCAACTAGTAAAAAGAAAAATGTTTCTAAAATTTAAAAAAAGTACTTAGTAATCTAAAAATTACATTTTTTATGCCTGACGTTTTTGGTGCTACTTGCTCTTTAGGCCTAGAAATGAACCAGTTTCAACTAGGGCACAGCTGGCAACAATTGATTAGTTGGCAGATTCAAGCCTTGTGAGCCTGATGGTGTTAGGCATGGGCCAATGCTGACCGGTAGCCAATACAGTAGACAGCACGAGAAGGGCCTGCTAATAAGAGATTAAAATGCACTGCACTAGCTAGATAGGGAGACTTTCAGAAAAATGTTTAGAAGAAATTTTTTACTTGCAAACTGTCAAGCATTCTGACCTCAGGGGTCTATTCCACAGAGTATACAACAAACTACATGGGTAGATATGTCTGTGAATAAAGAGAACATATTTTTATAATATTTTCTCACCTTGAAGCATATGCATTCTGCTGCAGTAACTGCGCTGTCAGCGAACATCTACCTCAACGAACAGTACCACAAGTGTAAGCCCCCCTTGCAGGAGGGGCATATGCTCCCAGTAGGAACCCCTTTCCCCCTCCTACCCCCCAAGCTAGGGAATTTATTACTGCTCGGGGGGGGGGTTAATCCCTGCTGGACATCTCAAGGTGGCAGCAGTGGGCAGGTTAGGGAAGGTATATAAGGCTGGAAACAGGACATTTTGGGGCCATTTCCAGCCCAGGCACTAAGCCTGAGGCTGCAGGGGGGGAAGCAGCTGGAGGAGCAGAGTAAGCAGGCAAGGAGGGAGCTCGATGGTCTAGGTTGGGCCTGTGGGGCCCCTTCCCCCCAAACTGGCAGACAGGGATGGCCTCTGCAACGACATGGTGTCGAGGAGCCAGGAAGGGAGCTCTGAGGGAAGGATGGTCAGCCAGGCACCTGCGTCATCGGGAACAGGGAGGTGTATGTGATAAAGTGAGTACTTTGTATTTTGTAAATCAAATTTATTAAGAAGACCACAACACATTTGTGCACCTATGGCTACCCAGAGCTTTGACTCCTCGCGAGTCTTCCTCACAAGGAGTCGAAGCGCTGGGTAGCCATAGCAGCACGATTGTGTTGTGGTCTTCTTTATAAATTTGATTTACAAAATACAAAGGACTCACTGCAGTAACTTTGGAGACCAGAGTGACACCATATTTTGTTTACTTGATTCAGCTTCTAATTACGAGCTGACTGCTCATTTTGGTGAGCACCGGGCACAACTGCTGATTGCAGCTGTTGTTCTTTTGGATCAATTCAGACGTATGTGATAGGAGAATGCCAGGATAGGCAGGAGCCCATGTAATCCCATGAAAGAGTGGCTTGGGCTGCCAGAGCTGTGGGGACTGTGGCAGGGTTCCCACAGGGGGGAGATCAGTGGCAGTGGTTCTCTCCTGTACCTGGAGTGGCAGGGTGGCCTGAGTGTAGAGGGAGCCGGGGGGGGGGCATTCACCCATATAGAGGGACCTGCATCGAGGGGCAGGTCCTGGGGCACCAGCATTTAAGTGCTGGGTGGGTCACAGGTCTTAGGACAGGCTCTGGAGGGTGTCCCTGGGTGGGACCTTATCTCAAGCCCTGGATGTGTAGGCAGGGATGTGGGCCAGAGGCTGGGACCAACCTCAAATGGTCATCTGGGAGCTCAGTAGGAGTATGGGTGCCATCTGTGGAGGACTGGGTTGCTTGAGGGGCTCCTTAGTGGTGGTAGGGCTCAGGACTCTCTACTGGCAGGGTAGCCCAAATGTAGGTAGCCCAGGTACTGGGGCAGGGCCGGGTATGAGGGCCGCTGCACCAGTAGAAGAGAGAGAGCAAATACATGGCCATGGGGGACTGGTTCCATAAGGCTGGGTGCACTGGCAGGTTCAGCTTCCATGTGGGAGGAGAGAGAATGGGTTACAGGGCCTGGGTTGGAGAAGGAAAAAATCTGGGTACCCCTTGAGATTTGGGCCGAGGTCCAGGGGCCAGATGGAGGAAGCAACCCACTTCTCCATGCAGGAAACAGGGCAGCCAACCAGGGCCAGACCAGGACGGAGATTGAGGAAAAGGGTAACCCAGAATAGAAGAAGTAGAGAGAGATTTGGCTTACCAGCACCAATGAACCAGGAACATGTAGGTTCTTCAAGGGAGGAGGTTGCTTGGATAAATCATCCAAGAATTCAGAGTTGAAGATAACCTGCTTGTACTGCCTGTATACCAGTTATGCTGCTTGAAAAGTCCAGCTTGGGCGAATTATACAAGGTTTATATAGTCCCATGGAGCTGCTTTATTTATTTGATGAAAGATGGGACCCCTGAGTTCCTGAAATTATTTGGAGTGCAGGTGCTAAAATAAAGAAGCTGGTTGGGAAGAAACTTGGTAGGGATTCTTTCTTTCTTTAAGTTAGAAGTGAGAAGAATGAAATGGAAATCCCCCTTGTGTCTAATTTATTTCATAAGTTTTAATTACAGGTGTCCATCATGCTGTACTGGGATCGAGGGGCTTGGGAGCTCAGAAGAGACATAAGGCTGCAGGACGGAGGTCCTGCATCCAGTGGCCAGAGGTTTGGGCCGAAGCCAGGTTTTGGAGGTGAGATCGAGAGTGCAAATTGTGATGAAGCCATCGAGAGGCAGGATAGCTATTTTTCCTATCTTTATTTGTGGTGCACTAGCTCAGAGTATTGCACATTGTGGTAATTCCTCTCAGCCTCCTGGACCACCTGTGATGAAAGGTTATGCCCCTAGAAGAGGAGGGAGAGGGGGGGGTTACACAAGTTTGCCACAAAGGATATAAACAGATAAACATTCTAGGGTTGCTCAGAATCCATCCAAAGGAATTGAATGCTTTGAATTTCAGCTGTTTTTTTTAGAATTCCGACTTTTGGTATTGAAGGCAAAAAAACTCCAAATGCCAAAAAATACTCAGATGTGGAAACAAAATCCGATTCCGCATCCAACAAGGGTATCACTAGAAAAGTAAAATATCCCCCTACCCAGTGAAACATCCTGCCTCCTTGAAAAGTAACTCCCCTTCCCTCCCAGATTCCCAAATCCCCTACCTTCTGAGCTGTGAGGTCAGGTCCTCCTTCATCTCGACCCAGACGTCCTGGCGAATTACCGTCCAATCTCCAACCTGCTTTTTTTGAGCAAGGTTGCTGAGAAGTTAGTAGCCCAACAGCTCGAGGATTGCCTGGTGTCCTCGGACATCTATGAGCCATTTCAGTTGGGTTTTTGGGCCAGACACAGCACAGAAATGGCTCTAGTTAGAGTGCATAATGATCTGTTCGGGGCTAGAGACAGAGGAGACAGGTCAGTTCTTCTACTCCTCGATCTCTCCTCAGCATTTGACACTGTGGACCATGTCATGCTTCTTGATCAGCTCAGTGAGTTTTCTGGACTGTCTGGTACTGTCATCAAGAGGTTCGAGTCCTATCTCTCGGATGGGGCGCAGCGGGTAGTAATGGGGAATTTCTCCTCCCCAATACCTCTTTCTTGTGGAGTACCACAGGGTTCAATCTTGTCTCCGATGCTGTTCTCAATGTACATGCTGCCTCTGGGTGAGATCATTTGACAATACAGTGTGGAGCTTCACTGCTGTGCAGATGATACCCAACTGTATTTGTCGTTTGCACTCAGAACATCTGGAACTGTTGATGTGCTTAACAATTGTCTGGCTAAAATCAAAGACTGGATGGCTTCCAGCTGGCTGAGACTTAACCCAGATAAGATGGAGGTACTGGTGATCGAGCCTGGCTGCGGTCATGATGGGTTGCCACCCTGGGCTAAAACAGGCTTGGTCCTGGAGTTCGCCCCACCGATGGCATCCCCAAGGGTGCGAAATCTTTTGAAGATCAGGTGTTGTTTGTTGTTAAAAGTGGTTTTCACCACTTGCGGAACATTGCCAGGATTAAGCCACTCATTCCACCCGCTGATTTGCCGACACTGGTACACGCCTTTGTCACCTCCAGCCTTGACTACTGCAACTCTCTGTACATCAGGGTCTCAGGAGGGACCCTCTGCATACTGCAGCTAGTGCAGAATGCGGTGGCCTGGCTGTTGATGGGCCTTTCGAGGTCCAGTCACGTAACCCCAGTCCTGCATGCCCTGCACTGGCTGCCTGTCAGGTGGAGGGTCCTTTTCAAGGTGGGCTTGTTCACCTATAAGGCCCTATACAGACTGGGTCCTGGCTACTTGTCAGAGCTCCTGACACCAGTGACCTCTGCTCGTGCTCTCAATTCCTCATCGAGGGGCCTCCTGGACATTCCCAGTGTTCGGCTCCGGACATCGGGCAATCATGCATTTAGTGTCATGGGGCCAACCCTGTAGAACTTGCTTCCACCTGCAGTCCAAGAGGCTCCCGCGACTGAGGTGTTCAAGCAGAGGCTGAAAGCTCACCTCTTCCGCCAGGCCTTTGAAGCTGATTGACCTGTGTTCTGACCATTAGTTTGGTTTCCCCAGTAACCTGAAGCACACCATTATAGGGTTATGTCAATCCTACTAAATCCTATTATATAATATTTTATTGTATTTTAACATTTGTTTTTTTATTGTACATTTTGAATATGTTAGGCACCCTGAGCCTCAGGGAATGGGCGCCATATAAATAAAATTGCCTTGCCTTCATTCCCTCATGTTGCTGGTCCACTCTGTCACAACTGACCACTCCAATTGACCACCTCACCAGATCATCACCAGTCCATCAAGAAGGGTCCTCCAAAATCCATTTCCAAACTAGTCCTAATTGATCACTAACACTGACTTCCTTCCCTGAGTCATACTTAGTAGTAGTAGTATTTTATTCATGTAAGCATGAACAGGTATACAGTCTCATTGAACCAGTGCTCATTTACAAGGGACACCTTTGCATAGAGGTTTGTTTAAAGGATGGCAGTTACAGAGGTCAACAGTCACTACTGCTATATAACACAGGTCAAATTAATAGAAAACAGTAGCAGTGAGAAGTCAGATGAACATGCAGAGCAGTACAACACAGTCTGCACAGTATTTTTTTTTTTTTACAGTTCACTCACGTCACCAACATAGGGAGATCATCCAATGCCACACTGGTTGAATGCATAAAACATGCTGATCTCCATTCTAAGTCCAGTAAAAATGTATTTGACTGGCTGAGTTGCTGGCTAATTTCTGAGCCCATCCAGATTCCTGACCCAAACTGAAGGCTGTTTGTTGTGTCTTGTTCCTTAGGGTCTGCTAGGAAAGTGGACTACCAGCATCCAAACCCATGTTTTTTGACTGCAGACAATGGAGAGACAGAACAAGGTGTCTGGTAGGTTACCCAAAGTTTGGTTCCGGTAGGCCACCCTGAATTTACCAGAAGACACTGGGAGGACCAGCGACCGTGCCAGTCTAATGTTGTGAGCAGTCATCCCCGATGGTTCAGCAGTTGTCAGGACTCAGGATCAGGAAGAATTAGTTCAGGTGGGAGGGAGATACTCATCTAACTGGGCCCACTCCAAGACAAAGAAGTAGGGTTCGTGTGATTCAAGACAAGTGGTTGTCTCTGGTGGCAGGGTGGTGCAGTGACTTGACTAAGAGGGCCTGGCCAGGGATAAAAAGCAAAAAAAAGTCTGCATTTATTGGACCCTTCCCACCAGTCTGTAGCAAGCAGCATGTATAGAGCAGAGGAAACTGGGAAAGTTCCAACCAGGAGGGGATCATTTGATTCAGTCAGGATGGGAATCAGGACTTGGGACTGGAGAGGAAAGAGGACCAGTTACAGTGCAATACCATAAAACCTATCAACTGACATCAAGTCACTTCACAGCCTTAGACATAAGATAAGGGGGTGGGTGGGATGAGGAATGAAAAGGAGTGGGGAAGGGGCAGTCGCAGGAGTACAAAAGGAGGATGCACTAGGCCAGGGTGGGGGCTGTGGGGACATCAGGAATGGATCTGGGTTCAGGGCCTATTTAATATGTTTGCTGGCAGGCAGCCATGCAGCAGTTCTCTATATAGACCGAGCCCCAATCTGGGGGGCCCCTCCCTCACTGGATAAGCAGGAGGGGTTTCAGGGGGTTGTAAGCGTTAGCGAAGCCATAACACTGGGCTGTAGCCACTGATGGGTCCATCCTGGAGACTGGCACATAAACAATAAATAAAAAAAAATAGCACTCGAAAATGGTCTGATGGCCCATTTGCGCTGCCATGCTGGAGACCAGGTTTTGGAACCAGAACCAGAATGCTGGTGTTCGGGCCAACAGGCTGGGAGAAGCATTGCCCATAGCAGCACCTCCAACCCGGGGAGGTTTGACAGTGCATTCTGCCACCACAGTGACCCCTGACAGTGGGCCACGGAGCTTGCACCACAGTTGGGGGATGATGCATGTGCACAAGTCTGCCAGATAGACCCGTGCACTGCTGTGGGGTGGAGACAGAGGGTCAGAGGGCAGAGAAAACAAAAAGGAAAAAACATCGCTACCTTCTAGATGATGGGTGACAATACTTTCAGGCCCTGGGTCACGTGGACCCCAATGGGCAAAACATTACAGGTGTAGTGGTAGTTTGCACTAACAGGTTACTGGGCATTCTAAAGAGCCCGAGGACTGGGTGGACAGTTAGAAAAGAAGAAAAAGCCGTATGGTAACCAAAATAAACATTTTAAAATGGTTTCTGCACCAGGCAGTGGAGACATCGCATGTGAGTACATTGTGCATGGATGTGGCTACTTGTCGGTTAGCAGGCATCCACTCATGTGAGATCACATATGGTTGACAACTACTTGGGCATGTGGTAGTGGGTGATACTGTGGGAGTCTTCTGGGAGCAGCAGGTGAGTCCATCAGTTGGGGTACTCCTGGGGACCTCGTAGCGTGAAGCTTGACAAGAGTTGGCACCCCGCATCCCTTTTGTGGTGGATCAGTCATCCCAACTTCAAAATTATCGGCATCACAGGGAAGGGCAACAGATAGCCATGAGAGGTATGTAAAAAATTCCATTTAAAAAAAGGAAATTTAAAGACCAAAAAATTCTAAATATCCTCCGAATTTGAAACTCAGCACAACTGCTTTTTACTATTGGTTCCAACTCAGGGTAAGCCCTTTGCACCTGAGATGTTTCCTTGTTACAGCTCACATTGTGAAGTGTTTTCTGTTTTGTTCTGTACAAACGTTTTTAGCTTTATTCTATACACACTGCTCTGCAAAAATGCTGTATTTATATTTCTTTCCACTTCAAATTTCTGTATTGCCTCCTATCCCCCTTCTGCCGGGTCATATTAGGAATGGAACCCGTTTGGCTCTGCATGCCTTCCTAGATAAATCTTTTAAACAAATTTGTTAAAATTCAGAGCCATACAGTGAGTTTAAACTGACCAACTAAAGAGAAAGGAACAGTTCTGGAAGAGCAGCCCCAAAAAAAACAAAAACTAATAAGAGGAGAGAAAATCAAAGAGGGAGGAGATTACAGTCAAGGTAAAACTGCATGTTACTGAAATCTGTACCACGTTAGAGCATAGCATTTCAGGAATCTCACAGTGCTGTCACAGCCACAATGCTACCAACTTGGATTGCCATGGGCTGTCCATTTGAGAAGGTGAAAGGGAGCCAAAATGGCAAATTCTGAGATGAAAACCAGTTACAAATTGAACACGAATAAAGCTGTCAGTTATTCATACTTTTAGCTAGCAAATATTTATGTAACACTATTTTCTGTTTGTACTGTGGTTTTAAAGCCGTCAGCTACTGTCAAATCTACTTTTCTAGGTACCTTCTGTGGTGCTGCTGTGCATCGTATTTCCTGGTGCTTGCCCACAAACACAGATGCTGCCTTATGCAGATGATGTGGTTATCTTCAAGAACGGCTCTCAGCACAAGGTCATCTGCAGGGAACTTCAAAGCAACTCTGAGTCCCTTGAACACTGGTTCAAGCAAAATAATCTTGCCCTTAATTACAAAAAAACTAAAATCATGCTCTTTGCTGGTGACCATCTCAGGAGCAACATTCCCCCTCTGAACATCCTGAACGCTCAGTGTTACCCGCTTGAATAGGTGTCCACGTTCAGATATTTGGGGATTACACTGGATGAGTCTCTCACCTTCATGGATCATGTGGACAACATTGTTGGCCTGACCAACAGAAGACTAGGAGCCCTCTTCATGCAGCATCTGAACCTAACCCATGAGGCCAGGAGCCTAGCTGTAGCAAGCTCTATCCTCCTACTCATCGATTACGGTCTCGCAGTATATTGACCACCTTCGACACTGTCATGACTAGGGTGAGGGTACTACTCAACAAGGCCTGCCAGTTCTTCACGGGCTCTGACAGACTCCCACATTGCTGTACTCTATATTCCCTCACTGGCTGGCTTCCCCTGTGAGAATGCTTGAAGTACCAGAGTATCTTACAGGCCAAAAAAGCACCTGCTGGCCTTGCCTCCCCCCCATGGCCTTACTCCCCTATACTACCAGGAGCATGGCAAAACATGCGCTGATAGTACCCAAACACAGAACTAACCAGGGCCAACGATCATTTGCTTGCTGAGCAGAACACTGGCTCAACAACCTTCCTACCTCCATTTCCGAGTTACCTAAAATGTCACTGTTCAAGAATGCCCTCAAGAAGGAACTCACCCAAGAATCCTAGTGCAGATGCCTATCCATTCCTAACCCCTAACTTGAGCCTGGCCCATCCTATCTACCCTTCCCCCCTCCCATCTTCACAGCCCACCAAAGCCCTCCTGTGACCCTATCTCCCACTTCCACCCTTCCTCCTCCTACTTAAACTAATTACATCTATTGTAATCAACTGATTGACTATATAATAGTCATTGTACTTTTGTTTATTGTTGCTCTGACGAATGTTCACCTGAGCTGTCTGTATCCAACTTACTGATAGTATTGACAAACGGACATCTTTGCTGCCTGTATACAATCTGTTTGTTACAACACTTGATGTGGAACCTTTGCAAATGAGCATTTAGCTCAAAGGTTTACCAATGTACATAGAAACATAGAAATTGTCGGCAGATAAGGACTGCTAGGCCCATTCAGTTTGCCCGTAAGCCCTACACTTGTTTGCGGCCTCTTACCCTAACTGGTCGGCAGCTTTCCACCACCCCTTCCCAACTCTAAGGTTCCCTTGTGACTGTCCCAGGCATGTTTAAATCCCTCCACTGTGCACTATCCCACCACCTCCTGTGGCACACTATTCCATGTCCACCAGCCTCTCCATGAAGAAAAACTTCCTCACATTTCCCCTTAACATGCACCTTCCAAGTTCATGTCATGCCTCCTTGTTCTTTCACTCCTCCTACATTGGAAGATGTCTCCTGCCTACACCTTGTTTATACCTTTAAGGTACTTGAACTTTTCTATCATATCCCCCCGCGCTCCCTCCTCTCCTCCAGCGAGTACATATTGAGGTCCTTTAATCTCTCCTCATATGATTTCTGGTGCAAGACCTGTATCATCTTAGTCGCTCTTGTCTGGACTGCCTCCACCCTGTCAATGTCCTTAAGAAGGTGTGGCCTCCAGAACTGCACACAGTACTCCAGGTGAGGCCTCACTGGTGTTTTATACAATGGCATAACTACCTCCTGCCTTCTTTTAGTGATACCTCTGCCTATGCACCCCAACATGCCACTGGCCCTCCCTGCAGCCTTTATATTCTGCTTAGACATTTTTACATCATCTGAAATGATAACCCCCAGGTCCCTTTCTTTCTTGGTGATCGTCAGCAACTCCCCCCCCCCCCCATCCTGTAGCTCTCCTCAGGGTTCCTTCTTCCCAGGTGCATGATTTTGCACTTCTTTGAATTAAACCTCAGCTGCCACACCTCAGACCATTTGTCAAGCTTCCCCAGGTCCCTCCTCATTTTCTCCTCCCTCTCTGGAGTATCCACCCTGTTGCAGGTCTTGGTGTCATCTGCAAAAAGACAGACCATTCCTTCTAGCCCTTCTGCAATGTCACTAATGAAGACATTAAATGGAACTGGCCCAAGGACTGATACTTGAGGTACCCTGCTGGTCACCCCCCTCTCCCTGGACTGGATCCCATTTACCTCCACCCTCTGCCTCCTGTCTTTTAGCCAGTTCCTAACCCAGTCTACCACCTTGTGCCCCATGACCAGACTACCCATCTTTTTAACCATCATTTTGTGTGGGACAGTGTCAAAGACGTTGCTGAACTCAACCCCCGATTTACGTTCTTTGTCATCCAGTCAAAAAAATCTATCAGATTCATCTGACATGACCTTCCTGCTGTGAATCCATGTTGCCTTGGATCATCTTGCTTTCTTGATATACGTTGAGCACATTATGCATTGGTAATTTTCTCTTTCGCTTCATACAGTTATGTTTTGCTGTTTTTGGTCTATATCGCATTACAATTTGATGTTATATATTGTGATTGTACTAACTCTCCTGTGCTTTGTCATTATAGAAACTGTTCAGACTTTCAAGTGCTCTAGTTGGACAATATTATATTGCCCTTTTGCCTTAGTGGATTACTTTTTCGGTCCCACACAATTTTATCTCTCACATCAGTAATTTGTATCATGTTATTGTTTTTTCCCTTCCCTTTGCGGTTTTCATTGTATTACTTTTGTACACTGCTTGTTTTGTTTTTGATAAAAAAAAAAAAAAATAGTCAAAATAAAAAGCGCTTCCACTTCATGGAATAAGTGGCCTTGGTGGAGGGCTTCCTAGCAGCTACTAGGACATCATACAACTTTTGGGACACCCCAAATCTAGCCATGGCTATGTCTTCAGGAGCCAGACATGGAGATGCAGGGACTTGAGGTCTGGATTGAACAGGGTGCCCTGTTCCTATGGCAGCAAGTCTTTGCACAGGGGCAAGGGCACTGAAGGATCCACCACCAGCTGCTGCAGTAAGGATAACCAAATCTGATGAGGAAACAAGACGGCAATGAGGATCACAGTGGCCCCTTCCATCTGGAGCTTGATTAACATCCTCTGGATTAAAGGAAAGGTGTAGAGAAACCTCCCTTTCCAAGAGAGGAACACTGCATCTCTCCAGGAAACTACTGGCCTTGGAGCGAGCGAGCAGAAATGCAGCAGTTTTGCTTTGAGTCGAGACACAAAAAGTTCCAACTCTGGATGAACCCACCTGTCAAACAGGTCTTCTACAACCGAGGTTAGCAGCTCCTGCTCGTGCATTCGAGACTGTGACTGGCTCAGCCTGTCCGCCAAGACGTTGTGGATGCCTGGAACATGGATGGCCAATAATCTAGACCGTATTTAAGAGCCCAGTAACAGAACCTCATTGCTTCCTAACACAGAGGGCACAAATGGGTCCTTCCTTGTTTGCTGATGTAGAGAACTACACTTTTTTTTTTGTAATTTGCCTGGCTCCCACAGCTTTCAGAGGAGGCCCCATACATCCTCCTACTCCGCCCGCCAGGTTGATCCCCACGGCATCCCATCCCCTAGTTTCATCCGCTCGTAGGGCCAGGGGTGTTTCATTTTTCCCAATTTTCTCCCATTCCCCTGAGACGTCTGTGTTTGGACTAATGTCAAGGCTTGCCGACGTGCTGATGCACGCCGACAGCCATGTGCGGAACAGTGTCCCCCCCTCCTCGACTCCAGTAGAGCCGTCGGTGCCCCAAAAACCCGTGCATCCACCGGCTTCAGGGGCATCAGGTGCTAGAAGCACCCCTGATTTCCCACCCCAGACGGAGGAGAGCATCCGTTGGGATGCTCGATCCTCCCTCCCCCCCTCCGACCCCCAGCAACCCGAGTCCATTCTCGAACCCGGGTTGCCGGCGTAGCGCGAGGTGTAGCATCCAGCACCTCAACCCTCAGTGCCACCAGGCCGGCTTGTGGAGAACTACACTGATGTTGCTGTCTGTACCAGCACACGGCCCAGTGACAGATGGGCCTGGAAGACTTGTGAAGCAAACAGAACAGCCCTCATCTCCAGGATGTTGATGTGGAGGGCAGCTTCCACTCTTTTCCATGTCCCTTAAGTCTGATGAGACCCCAGATGAGCCTCACAGCCCAGCCCCGAAGTGTCTATGGTGAGAATCTGCTGAGGGGAAAGAATGAGGAAAGGAACCACTTTCAATAGGTTGCTGGGTTCCATCCACTATAGCAGCACCTTTTTGACTGGGAAAGAGACTAGAACTTGATGTTCCAGGTCGTTGGTCCCACTGGACCCTCAACATCTACTGGGAAATCCACATGTGCAGCCTGGCGAGGGGTACTGTGATAATGGCTGCAGCCATTAGGCCCAAGAGCCACAAATAAATAAATAAAAAATGTTCTGTTTTATTTCTTGAGCCTAGCCCTTGCCAGGTCTACAATGCTATGTCAAAGCCAAATGTGGTGGCCATCTTTTTTTCTTGAGAAAAAAATAAATGAAAACATTTATAAAATACTCAAATGTTGGTGGAACTTGAAAATGTTACCACCAAATAAAACTGGAAGATTCCTGGATTCTTTCTTAGTGAAAAGGGCAGGTTAAAATTACTTGCAAAAATTTTGTTGCACTGGTGCTTTGAACTGGTACACTAAAAGGACAGAGTCTCTCTGACATCATTAAAACAAAAACAAACCGCAGTTTATTCATGGTTTGTACATGGTCATGAGAGTAAGGGATGCTTACCTGAGATGTTTGTAGTAATCTCCGTCAGAGCAGTCTGGCCAAAGCCCTTCCCTGTGCAAGCTCTGACTGAGAAGAGATAGGTAGTGCCTGGCTGCAGGTTGGAGAATACGTGGTAGGTCTCATTCCTCAGTTTGGAAACAGTTCGTCGTGGGCCAGGCACATTGACTGTTGGATCAGAGGACTCGATGCTCTGATAGCTTACCTACAAGAGACAAGTTTTACTAATCACCGGTTCCATATAATAAGCACAAAATAGAATTCATGCATGTGTTGCACCTTGTTTACAGGTGCATCATGGTGTCGAGCAGGTCAAAGGTGCATATTAAAACACAATACGTCAGTCAAGTGTGAAAACACATAATGCTAAACCAGTTAATATCAAGTTAAAGCTACAATGATGCTTTCAAGCTACATTTATTGAAGCAGGTTTCATGTAAGTGAAGGTCTCAGAATAAATTACTTCCCCCTTCTATTTTCTCCTGTTTTTTTTAAAGCCAGCATCTCTTAAATGATGTATTTGTCAACACATGGGCAATTGTCTTCTGTAAAACTAACCTCAAACTGGCATTAGTATGTCATCAGGAGATAACAAACGTCAGTGAACAGCAAAATGAGGGCAGGAGTGAGAGGAAGTGAATGAGACTGTATAAGTGGCTTGAGAAAGGCAAGAGGGGAAGAGATGAAGAAAGGACAGCAGAGAACTCCAGAGTAAAGGCAGGCATACTAAGAAAGAGTACTGGCCAGCTGATACAGAGCAGCAGGGAATAGAAAAGAAACGAGTGTTGGAAGAGCGAAGGGAATATGGGTAGGGAAGAGAGGGAGAGACCAAACTGAACTTCCAAAGGAAACATCTATAACAATGTGATAGGGGGGATGGTGGCAAACCAGAATTAAGAGGGGAAGAAGCACCATGGCGAGGCACCAAGACAACAGAGAAGGAAAGGAGGGGAGTTGGTAAAGGTACAGTGATGAGTGAGAGGAGGGAGTCACTAGCAAAGTGGCAAAAGGAGTGAAAGGAAGGATCCAGCCTGGGAAGGGTAGATGTACGGACTTCTCCACAGACCACATTCACATAGTCAAACTGTGGCAGGATCACTGTACTTTGCTGTTCTATCAAAGTCTCAATTGTATTGGCTCCAGGTCGTTCCAGAAAAGGGACCTTTGGTTCAGTGTACTTACCCAGTTAACAAAGTGAAAATAAAATAAATAAATAAAATAAATCATCTTGAAACAATCTCATTCCAGATGGAACTAGAATACAGGATATGGTCCTGTAAAGGGCACCAAACTTGGGGCATAATATCTTAATAATGGCACTGACATGGACTGAGAAGTCAAGTTGACTGTCAAGCCACATGCCAAGATATTGTATTTAAAAACAGAGGATGACTTCAAGGGAAGCACCATCAAGGGTTTTAAAAATAGGGACTGGCTGAGACTACTAATCCATCGGTGCATGCCAGATAGCATTGTGACAGTTTTTTCTGCCATTTAATGAAAGTTAGTTGGCACAGAACCAGCGGGTGACACTGTCAAAATCATGCTGTAAGGACTGTTTCATCAGGGGATGGAGGTTCCAAAAGCATAATGGCATACATATGGATACTCACTGAAACAAAGGCTGAGGGGAGGTTGTTGAGGAAAACTGAGAAATACGATAAAGGATGGGCCCCAGCATAGAGCCTTGAGGCATACCAGAGTCAGTGGGTAGGGGAGAAGAAAAGGATTCCCTGACCCAGACAAAATGACTACAACCAGAGAGGAAGGAACAAAACCAGTTAAAATTGGAAGACTGATACAGATTATGGCAACTGGGAGGGACAGGGAGCAAATCCTCAGGATCGTGGAAGCAGCTGCACGAGGGAGGGAGTTGGATGTTATTGTCCACCTAGGGACAAATGACCTGGCTGGGAATGGGATCAGAGCACTGCAGGACGAGTTTATGGAGTTGGGGAGGGGCTTTAGATAAGTAGCATGCACGGTAAACTTCTTGAAGGTGCTGCTTGTCTATGGCATGGGTGAGGCAAGGGTGCTCCACACCATGGGATTCAATCAGTGGTTGAAAACTGGTGCAGAGCTCAGGGTTTTCCCTTCACTGGGGACTGGGGGTCCACCTGGAGGGGTACAAGCCTATACTTGTGCGATGGTCTGCATCTGTCCAGGAGGGGAACCAGGATCCTAGGTGATAGGTTTAAATGCTTCACTGGCAAGCATTTAAACTAGTCAAGGGAGGCACTGAAAAGGAGCAGAAATCCCAGCCCCACAAAACAGAAGTAGTTAGTGAGGTACACACCAAAATAGAGAAGTTGATAGGAGAGAGGCAGGGGTAAATGAAGAAAAGGCAAAGGCTGTAAGGACAGGGATGGGAAGCTAAAGGGTAGGCCATCAAAAAAATGGAGGGCAATGAGTACCAACGCCCATAGTCTGGGTAACAAGCTCCGTGAACTAGTGGCCTTGATGGAAGAGGGAAGCCTGGATTTTGTGACAGTCACAGACACATGCTACACAGAGGACCATGACTGGGATGTTAACATACCAGGGTACACAATCTACAGGAGGGACAGGGAGAGTAGAATAGGAGGAGTAGCTCGCTACGTAAGGGAAGGGATCAAAGCAATGGAACTAAAGAGTAAACAGGGAGGAGAGGAGACTCTGTGGGTCACCCTGAAGACAGAAAATTACACCACAATCTGCACAGGGGTTGTATACAAACCCTCATCTCAGGGGGAGGAAATGGACAACGACATGACAGAAGGCATCCTTAAGATGAAAGAAAAAGGGGAGATATTGTTAATGGGGGAGCTGAATATACCAGATATTAACTGGAGCACCTTTGCTTCAGCCACATCCAAGAGCAGGGTCATTCTTGATGCCGTACAGGGGGCACGCCTCAGACAGCTAGTGTTAGAACCCACTCAAGAGGGAGCAATCTTAGACCTGGTACTCACAAACAGAGACAGAGAGAGGATCTCAGATTTAGAAGTGGGTAGCCATCTGGAAACAAGTGAGCACCAAACAGTGTTGTTCATAATAAACACAGTCATAGAGTCAAGCCATACAAATGTGAGGGTACTGGACTTTAGGAGGGCTGTCTTTGGCAAAATGGGAGAGTGCCTCAGAAAAGCACTAGCAAACGGACAAGAAGGAGGGGTGGAGGAACAATGGGAAACATCAAAACTGCCATCACAGAGGCAACACAACTTTGTGTGAAGCAAAAAAACAAATCAAAATGAAGGAAAAAACACTATGGTTCACAAAAGAGGTGGCGGGGAAAGGTTAGGGAGAAAAAGATAGCATTCGGGAAGTATAAGGAAACACAGAAGGAGCAGGACAGAGAACTGTACCAGTTAAAGCAGAAGGAAGTGGAGAAGGCAGTCAGAAGAGCAAAGGCCCAAACTGAGGAAAAGACAACCAACTCAGTTAAGAAGGGGGATAAAACTTTTATAGGTACATTAGGGAGAGAAGAAACAAAAAGGAAGGGATAGTGAGGCTTAATAAAGGGGAGAGGAGTGGGCAGAGGGTGACAGTGAAAAGACAGAGACACAGAATGAATACATCTGCTCAGTATTCACAGAAGAAGAGGAGGAGGAGGAGGTACCTAATCCAATCAAAAGGAGCAATCTGGATAGGGGGGTCGATACCAGTCCATTCACAGAAGAAAGGGTTCTGAAAGAACTCCTGAAACTGAAGGTGGACAAAGCAATAGGACCTGATGGGATTCACCCCAGAATTCTAAAAGAACTAAGGGGAGAACTAGTGACACCACTGACTACCCTTTTTAACAAATTATGGGAGGATGGTGTGGTACCTGAGGACTGGAGGAGGGTGGATGTGAGTCCCCTTCATAAAGTGTGAGCAAAGCAGAGGCAGGAAACTACAGACCTGTTAGTTTAACCTCAGTGGTAGGAAAAATGATGGCATCACTTCTGAAAGAAAGAACTGTTGAGCGGGGCACAGGACCCAAGGCAGCATGGATTCAAAGCAAGGTCATATCATATGAATCTAATAGATTTCTTTGACTGGGTGACCAAACTAGTAGACCAAGGAGGGTCTGTGGACATGGCCTACCTAGACTTTAGCAAGGCATTTGACACAGTCCCACACAAAAGATTAATAAACAAGTTAGCCAGCCTGGGAGTGGGTCCCAGGGTGGTAGCCTGGGTAAAAAATTGGCTGGACAACAGGACACAGAGCGTAATAGTAAACGGAGTCCAATCTGAAAAAAAGGGGGGTTACTAGTGGGGTACTGCAGGGTTCAGTACTAGGACAGGTCCTTTTTAATGTCTTTATAAGTGACATTGCAAAGGGACTGGAAGGAAAAGTATGCCTCTTTGCAGACGACACAAAGATCTGCAAAAGTGTTGATACACGGGGGGGGGGTGGAAAGGATGAGAAGTGACTTGGCAAGGTTGGAGGAATGGTCAAAAGTATGGCAGCCTTAATTCAATGCAAAGAAGTGCAAAGTAATGCACCTGGGAAACAAAAACCCAAGGGAAGAATACACAATGTGGGGGAGGTACTAACAACAACAAAAATGGAAAGGGACCTGGTGGTAGTCATATCAGATGACCTAAAGGCAAGCAAGCAATGTGAGAAAGCAGTAAGGAGGGCTGGGGGGGTATTGGGATGTTTAGGGAGAGGCTTCACTAGTAGAAAATAGGAAGTTATAATCCCTCTGTACAGACAGTTGGTGAGACCCCATCTGGAGTGCTACCTGCAGTTCTGGAGACCCCATCTCCACAAGGACATAGACAGGATGGAGGCAGTCCAGAGGAGGGCAACTAAAATGGTGCAGGGTCTGCATCAGAAGCCATACGAAGAGAGACTGAAGGAGCTTAACATGTATGCCCACAAGAAAAGGAGGGAGAGGGCGGTCATGGCAGAAACTTTCAAGTACCTCAAGGGAATCAACAAAGTCCAAGAGGGTATCATCTTTCAGAAAAAGAGATGTGCAAGAACAAGACGGCACAATTTGAAGATGGGGGGGGATGGCTCAGGGGCAATGTGAGGAAGTATTTTTTCATAAAGAGGGTGGTGGACACATGGAACAGCTTTCCTGAGGAGGTTGTGGAGTCAAAAATAGTGGGGGAACTCAAAAATGCATGGGACAGACATAAAGAAATTCTGGTTGGGATTAAGAAGAAGTAGGCTGTTGGTTAACTAGGATCTGCAGTTTATCTAATAGCTAGGAAAATGGGCAGACTGGGTGGGCCAAGCAGTCCTTATCCTCCGCCAAAGTCCATGTTTCTATGTAACTGAAATACCCCACAAATAATACTTGGTTAATACTTGATTTAATACTTAGTTTTATTAGACAGAGGAAGGCTATTGCTCATTATGTACTGTCTCCCACTCCTAGTGGGCATAGTTAATACCCTGTTCCCAATTATGTATTCATCAATTTTTGATTTGAAACTTTAAGGATTCTGCATCAACCACTTTTATTGGTAAGACATTCCCCATCCTCACTGCTCTCTGCATAAAGAGTTCTATCCTAATATTCATATGTACATAAGGGTAAAAGACTAGGTTTGCTGGCAAAGGCACCTAGCTTCACCTGAGCTCCTTTCTTCTAGGTTGCTTGCAAGGACAAAGCAAGGAACCTTACCAGAGCAAGGAAAAGGATTAAGGCTTCTTTAGGCTAGGCAGATTTACTGTGTGTTGTTATTTTCTTTTTTACTCACAGCTATTGTTACTGTTTGTTGCTAACATTTTATTGCTTTATTTTTCTCTGATTCAAACTGTTGTTACTGGGTATACCTTCTGCTGCATTATTACAGGGTGTGCCTATAGGTGTATGCTTACAGATTACTGCTGTAATCTTCTGATTAAAATTGTCTTTTGCAAGGTATATCTTCTGTTACTGCTTTATTTTTCTCTGTAGCAAAGTGTTTCTTACAGGGTATATCTTCAATGAAATTATTACAGGTGGTGTGTTACAGGTTTTACAGTTTTATCTATCATTAGGCTAAGATTTCAGGGCTACTGCATTTGTTGCTGGCTGATTGTTTCTGTTCTTACCTCCTTGTTTCATTCATCCGTGGTTCTCCTTTTTCGGCAGCGGAAGGGCCCAGCCACCCACCCCCATCCCCACCACTCCCACGCTGCACTCCTGTTACAGGGTAGAACAGTCATGACATTTCCTGTAGCAAAGCAGGAAGGACGGATCAGAGGGGTATCACACAGTGACCTCATTTACAGGGGCACAAGTAATTTAACTTGTTATAACAAGTTATACAAAAACAAACAAAACACAAAATCAAACTTTTGCTTTCATTTTCCTCCTTCTAATTACTCTGACCAGGTTATAAGCCCAGCAACTTATCTGGAATGGATATTATTAACTGCAGGTACTGCGGGACACTTTTCAAAAGGACAGTTATACAGGATTTAGGACACTGTCCTACTTGCTGGGCCACTGGAGATCTAAGGGCTCAGCTCCAGACAGCATGGGCAGAGACTGCACGCCTCAAATCACATATTCAGGAGGAAATATATTATAAGAACTGCCGCCATTTCCCCAACATACAACTGAAGCACCTTGACCGCAGTGGGTAGTTGGTCCAGGAGGTTGGCAGGTAGTTAGGAGGGGCAAATCGGGTACCCCATCACTTGGTGCTCTCCAACATATCACCTCCACAAACCATATAAAAACTACAAACAGGTATCTGCCTCTATCTCCAAAATCAAACAAAGGGGCAGAGGACACTGCAGAGCAGAACACTGCAGCACAGGAGCTAGCACAACAAAACTCACCCAAAACAGTAACCAAAACAGAAAAAGCAAAAAGAAAATCCAAAACACTTCTGATCACAGGAGACTCCATGATTTGGAGAGTTGATACCTATCTCCAGCCAGGGGTAATGGTCAGATGTCTCCGGAGTACATCAACGTGGATAGACACTGACCACATTGCTAAAATCATTCAGGAAGCAGGAGAAAACATTGATGTCCTGGTATACACAGGGACTAACAAGCTCACCAGCTGGTCAGTTGTGGAGACCAAGAAACACCTGACCAGGCTGGGTGACAATCTAGCATTCATTTAATCTGATATCTCCTTCTCTGAGATCCTGCCAGTCTGGGAGAGGGGGCAAATGGATGGAAGGTCAGAGAAGGGGAGATGGGGAGCTAAACATGTGGCTCAAGTTCTGGTGCCAGGAAAAAGGACACACATTTGTAGGTAACTGGCAACAGTTTTGGGAGCGAACGTTCTTTAAATTCGATGGACTGCATCTGACTAAGGAGGGAGTCACTGCATTGGGGCAGAAGTTTGACATCTTTGCAGAATACTTAAACTAGCAAGTGGGGAGAGGGGTGCAGCACCCGATACGTCGAATGGGAAGAACACCCCTCCCCCCAAGCTAGTGACCCAGCAGGAGTTTAGCATGTTTGTAGTTCATCTGCATCACCAGGTAAGGAAAAAGGTCCAGCTCCCCATATGATGTACAGGGGAAACACCAGACCTCGCCCAACAACTAACACACCCAAATCTAGCCAATGGAAAATCATGTACACAAATGCTTGCAGCCTGGGAAACAAGATCCCAGACCTGCAAGCAATAATGACAAGAGGCTGAACTGGACATAGTAGCCATTAGCGAGACATAGTTCACCAGTAACCACACTTGGGAGACTTCAGTACCTGGCTAGGTACTGTTCAGAAGAGACCGAGGTGTAAAGGGGGGGGGGTGGAGTGACCCTTTATGTCAATGAAAATATCAAAGCTACAGAAATTTAGAATACACAAAAGGAGCCAGAAGAACTGTGGGTCATCCTGGAAACAAGAAATGGGACAGCCATATGGACTGGGGTTGTCTACTGGCCTCCAGACCGGGGGAGGACATAGACATGTTACTGTTAGAAGATATACAAAACATGACAGCTAAAGGGGAGGTTCTGATAATGGGAGACTTCACCATGCCAGATAAAGACTGGTCAATACCAGCAGGAACATCTGCCAGAACTAGACACATGGTGGATTCCCTGCAGGGGGAAGGCCTCAAACAACTGGTACAACAACCCAAAAGAGACAGGGTTATCCCAGATCTAGTACTGACTAACAGGGAAAGGATCGCAGATCTCCAGATAGAAGGTCACCTGGGGGCCAATGACCATCACATGGTATGGTTCAATTTGGCCATTAGAACTAAATCATCCCATTCCAAGGCAAAAATATGGGACTTCAGAGGAGCTGACTTTGATAAGATGGCCAACAGAGTTAAGCTAGCCCTGGCAAGAAGAAATACAGATGAGGCAGTACAGGTAAAGTGGGCAAGCATTAAGGATGCAATACTTGAAGCAACATCCCATTGTGTTAGAGAGAAATTGAAGTGCAAAAGAAGAAGGAAACCACTTTAGTACTCAAAAACAGTAGCAGAAAAGGTCAGAGCCAAAAGGCTGGCCTTCAGGAAATATAAGGGAAGGCAGCAGGATGAAGATAGGGAGGCATACCAAACTTCCCTAAGGGAAGCAGGGAATGTAGTAAGGCAGGCAAAGGCACAAACTGAGGAAACACTAGCACAAACAGTAAAAGAAGGTGACAAGACTTTCTATAGATATGTTAGTGAAAGGAGAAAGTCCAGAGGGGGTATGGCTAATATCAAAGGGGATAAGGGGGTGTGTGAGGAGGAGGACCATGTAAAAGCATCTATCCTAAATAGATACTTCTGCTCAGTATTTACTGAGAAGGTAGGGCAGGGCCCACAGCTCAGCACCATGGACACAGGGGGGAGGGAGGTGTGCACTAGTCCCTTCACAAAAGAAAGGGTCCTACAAGAGCTCGATAAGCTCATGGTGGACAAGGCAATGGGACTTGATGGCATACATCCCAGGGTACTAAAGGAGCTAAGGGTGGAACCAGCAGAGCCATTATCAGAACTGTTTAGTGAGTCTATGAGCACAGTAGAGATCCCAGAAGACTGAAGAAAGGCTCATGTGATCCCACTCCACAAGAGTGGTAGCAGGGAGGAGGCAGGGAACTACAGACCAGTCAGTCTTACCTCAGTAGTGGGCATGATTATAGAGGCACTCCTTAAGGAAAGGATAGTGCAACACCTGGAATCCATAGGAGCACAGGATCCAAGACAGCATTGGTTTACAACAGGAATGTCCTGTCAAACTAATCTCATAGATTTCTTTGACTGGGTAACTAGAGTGGTGGACCAAGGGGGAGCAGTTGATGTCGCCTACCTTGACTTCAGCAAAGCTTTCGATACTGTTTCACATAGAACATTAATTAATAAGCTGGGTAGGCTTAAGGTGGGTCAGAAGTTGGTCAACTGGGTGGCAAACCGGTTGACGGGCAGAAAACTGAGTGGTGGTAAACGGTATACAGTCAGAAGAGATGCAAGTCACAAGTGGGGAACTTCAGGGATCAGTCCTGGGGCCGGTCCTCTTCAATATCTTCATTAGTGACATTGCAGATGGACTGGAAGGTAAGGTTTGTCTGTTTGCAGATGACACCAAGATCTGCAAAAGAGTAGATGATCTAGATGCGGTGGGCAGAATGAGAACAGATCTGGATAAACTGGCAAAATAGTCAGAAGAGTGGCAATTGGGGTTTAACGCAAAGAAGTGCAAGATCATGCACATAGGGAAGAGAAAACCTGAAGCTACCTATAGGTTGGGAGGAGAGTTGCTGGCAGTCACAAAGGAAGAAAGAGACTTGGACATCATCATCATCGTAGATGACCTGAAATCATCCAAGCAGACCACTAAAGCAGTAGGTAAGGCTAGGGGGGGATGTTGGGGTGTATTAGTAGGGGTATCACAAGTCATAAGAGGGAGGTAATAATCCCTCTTTACAAGACACTGGTTAGGTCCCATCTGGAGTACTGCGTGCAGTACTGGAGGCCACACCTTTACAAGGACATTAACCAAACTGAGGCAGTCCAGAGAACGGCAACCAAAATGATTCAGGGACTGCATTAGAAAACATATGAGGACAGATTAATGGAGCTCAATATGTATATCCTAGAGCAAAGGAGGGAGAGAGGTGACATGATTGAAACATTCAAACACCTTAAGGGCATTAACAAGGTGAAGGAGTCTAATGTTTCAATATAAGAAAAATAGCAGGATGAGAGGACACAGCATGAGATTAGAGGGAGGCTGATTAAGGGGTAATGTGAGGATGTTCTTTTTCACAGAAAGGGTGGCGGATGCATGGAACGGCCTACCTCAGGAAGTTGTGAATATAAATACAGTGCAGGCCTTCAAACAGGCATGGGATAGGCATAAGGGAGCAATACAGATAAGTATAAATAGATAGGCCAAAGGGCTGTACTAGACAAAAGAAAGGAATATACCACCCAAAAACTTCTTCACAGTGCAGACCAATACCAAAGTATTCAAATGAAATTCAAGTACTAAATGTATGTGAATAGGCAAAGGACCCACAATGAAGTGGGGTAAAGGTCAGCACCAAAAATTCAATCAGACATACAAGGCCACTGGAAAGCAAGAGTCAGGCCTTTATTTGCATATATATAGCAAACAAAAGGCTTACCCACATATGATAAAGTTGCTGTAAAATTGAATTTTTGGTGCTGACCTTTATCCCACTTTGTTGTGCATCCTTTGCCTAGTTACAATGACTCACAGGTTTGTGCACAGAGCTTAAATCGGAGTGGGAGCCACCCTTTCTTGTGTTCTTCCATATTGAACATATGTGCTGATCTTTATTTATGTTGTAATAACCAAATACTTTAATTTCAGAGTTCAAAACGCTGGTAAGCAGATTAACACAGCTCTTTACATAAGTGATCAATGAGTATAGAAACATGACAGAACATGTTTTACTTGCTTTTCCCACATATGGAAATACAATAAGTCCATGCGTTGCAAGCATCATGGGTATGCAAATTATGTAAGTTGTGCAACAACTCTGCCATTCCCTAAGAAACAAAGCAGTAACTGCACCATATATGAAACAAGAAAAAGTAGCACATATGTGGATAAAGAAGCAGGGATGAAGTTTCAAGTAGTCAGAATGTGGAGTTACACAACAACCTTGTAGCCTGCATGTTCCAGCCTTGCCTAGTTACAAGGCTGGAAAAGTGCAATCTTGCAGCTTGCATTTTCCAGCCTTGTGATTGGGCAAGCACTTCAAAGAGAAAAGAGGGAGAAAGGCAGAGAGTAAGCAGGATTAGGGAGGAGAGTTTTATTCTGAAGCTGTGATAAGTGAAGGAGGAGCACACCCCCAAAAAGCCCCATTCACAGCACACTGATACCAATATGTTTACATGTTTTGTAAGAGAACACACAAAATAAATATGAAACATATAAGAAGGAGACATCAGTGACCATTATGTAGTGTAGTTCAGCATGACTACAGGAACACAAACACATTTATTTATTTATTTATTAAATTTTGGTGACCAGGTAGGCCCACTGAGCCCCGAAGGTCCCTTTTTCAGGGGCGACCTCACTCCAGCTGAAAAACTCTATTCCTGGACTTCATAAGGGCTGACTTCAAAAAGACAGGGGAAGTGCTGATAGATAAACTGGTACTGGTACAGGAAGTGGAAGGGGCAGAAGCCAAATGGGATGTCATAAAGATGGGTGTTACAAAGTGACAGTATCATTCAACAGACAGGTCAGGAAGAACAGAAAGCACAAGAAGCCACTCTGGTTTTCAAGAAGGGATGGGTCCATTAGGGTTGGAATGGGGAAACAGAATTGCTGTGGGTTCAGCTCATGCTGGCATCAGCCAAGAAACTGCACATAGGAGTGGTCTGTAGACCAACGGGGCAGGGAGACAAGGACAATAGGGAATTAGGGCAGAAATTAAAAAGGGGGCCAAAAAAGGGGCGGTAGAGTCAGTGTCTGCCTGATACTGATTGGGACATTCCAGCACCTAGGAGTACCAGATGTCAAGCCCTGCTAGGTATGATGCAGGACTGTCTGCTGGTACAGCTGATCCAGAAACCCACAAGGCTGTCTGCCATTCTCAGCATGGTGCTCCTCCACTCGGAAATGGTAGGCAGAGTGCGGGTGGTGGTGCAACTAGGGTCTAGTGACCATATCACCATATGGTTCAAACTGACCCTCAGCACCAGTATACCTTCATCAAAGGCTGAAGTCCTGGATTTCAGCAAAGCAGACTTTAACCAGATTAAGATGGCCTAGTCCTGGATATGTTATTTGGCATGCGCAGAATCAGGGGCATGGAGGAGAGATGTGGTGTAATTACAGGGGCCATTCTTGAGGCAACAATGTCATGCTTGAGGACAGTCACCAAGAGAAACAGGTACAAGAGACCAATCTGGTTCTCTATGAAGGTCAGAAAGGCAGTGATGGACAAGAAAAAGGCCTCCATCAGATAGAATGAGAAGCAGGGGGATGAAGAACAGAGTGAGTACCAAGTAAAACCAAGAAAGTCAAAAGGGCAGTAAGGGACACAAAAGCAGACCTAGGGCTGTGTCTTGCGAGGGGTTGAAAGTCGAGGAAATTCAGTTTTTCAGATATACAGGTATTAGAGAAACAAGAATGATGTGCCGAGTAATTGTTGGGCTGGCAGAGGGGGGCAGGATAATAGAGGAGGACGTGCAGAAGGTAACTCTTCATAACAACTGCTCGTGCTCAGTTTTCACAGTGCAGAACAGAGGGCCTTTGCCAAACAGTGAAATTAAGGCTGCTGAAAGAAGCATTCCAGAAATGAGGCCGAATAATTTATAAGTAAAAGGGTCAAAAAAGACTTGCAGCCCTGAAGATAGATAAGGCCCCAGGGAGTGAATGAGATGCATCTGAGGGTGATCAGAGAACTGGCATCAGAACTGCCTGAACCCCTCGCAGGGCTATTTATTTATTTATTACATTTTGTAGACCGGATAAACCCACTGGGCCTCAGAGAGTCCCTTTTTCACGGATGACCTAGAATTAATTACAAAAGTGATCAACAAAGATACAGTTACAGAGAAGGTAGGATAGTAACTAGCATAATAGAAAGCAAGTTACATAATAGGGTTAAATTAAGGATTGACAATGAGCAGACATTTGGAATACAGTGTGGATTCACAACTATATACATACGAATTAGTAAATGCATACAGGAACAAGCTGCAGTGCTGCCTTACACAAAAAAACTGATGGCATACTTGAGAAGTACGCTAAGCTTTCAACGATAACAGTTGCATTGGTTTCTTTCTAAAATGTGGGCTTTTAAGCCTTTTTTAAATCCACCCAGGGAGTACATGCAGAGAGTTGGGAAGGGCATTCCAAATGGAGGGAATGGATTTAGCAAAGGACCTATTGCCTGTTGCAGTTTTAACTTTGGGGACCTGGAGAAGCTTTCTGTTGGAGGATCTGAGGGGTCACCTATCAGGTTTGTTCAGTATTAGGCCATGTAGGTCAGGAGAAGCATGTGGGCCTTTTAGCTTGTTGGCCAGGCAAAGTGATGCATATTCAGGTCTACCAGTGAGAGAGGGACAATTAAGGGGATCAATAGCTCTACAATGGTGTTCTTATGGCTTTAATAGCTCAGTTCAGTCAGGGGTGATTCTGAAAGACTGGAGGGTAACGTATGTATTTCTTCTCCGTAAGGGAGAGGATATGGTGCAACCAGGTAACTACAGGTCTGTGAGTCTCACCTCTGTTGTGGGCAAACTGATGAAGACACTCAAAGAGGACTTTGTGGAGTGCCTGAAGAGGAATGGGCTCCAGGACAGTAAACAGCATGGGTTCATGGCAGGGAGGTGTTGTCAGATCAACCTAATACTATGCTTTAATTGGATAATTAGGGCAGTAGATAAGGGACAAGCAGTAGATTTACTCTGCTTTGACTTCAGCAAGACATCTGACTTGGTGCCACAAAGGAGGCTGCTGAAGAAGCCAGAGGATCTAGGTGCGGTGAAGGACGTAGTCAGAAGGGTGAGTACTTGGTTAAAGGGGAGATAATGGTGAGTAGTGGTAAATGGAGTCAAATCCAGAGAGAAAGGTCACTAGTGGGGTTCCAGATCAGTCCTGGGACAAGTCCTTTTCAATATGTTCATCAGCGACATAGGAGAAGGAATTCAAGGCAACATGTGTCTCTTCACAGATGACACTAAGCTCTATGGTATGGTAGACAGGGAGGAGGGAGTAAGGGGGTATCAGAGGGACCTACAAAGGTTTATTTTATTTATTTATTTTAGCTTTTGTTGACCAGGTAAGTACACTAGACAAGTATTATGCCTATTTTCAGGAACAACCCGTGGGAGTACAACATAGGGATACAGACATTTTTACAGAAGAATGTAAGTACATCATGACAACATGTAGGAATAGTAACATTGTCCAGGGGTATGGAAGGTCATAATAAAACTTATAACTTTAAGGTTAATGTACCCCCGGGGTGAGTAGGTCACCTACAAGTTCTAACAAACCATATACACATTAGAGACAATTTAGAAAGGCAATGTCCAGGGAACCTTGGCATAGACAGTATGCCCTAGGTCGGGTATCCTGGTAATTGGTAGTCATGGAAAACAGCAGGAGTTACGGGTAGCATCTGTGGGAGGCAAACTTTGGACTGGAAAGACAACCATTGATAATTACTCTAGGAGGCTTAGGGCAGTCACCGCTGAGGCTTGTTTCAGGAAACCCAGAGGGAATTACGAAAGCACAGATGGGAAGAGGTCAAGCGAATATGCACAGGAAGGGAGTTCCAGAGTCTGGGCGCACATGCGGCGAAGTCCCGGTCACCCATAAGGGTATGGGTGGAGGGGACTTTGAGCATCCCTGGGGCCTGGGACCTAAGGTGGTAGGTAGTAGTGTCAATTTGTGGCAGAAGCAGGGCCAGCTCCGGGGGCCGGGGGTGCCGGTTCTGATCACTTTGTCCGTGAGACAGCCCACCCCGAAGTCCAGGTACCTAGCTGGGGAGAGCCAGTGAAGTTTATCGTATAGCTCACAGCGATGGGTGAGACGGGGGACAGCAGGTTAGAGAGGTGGTCCAAGATTTGGCAGTCAAAATTCAATGCTCAAAAAACCAAAGTGATGTACTTAGGAGCAAGAACCACAGGAAGAAATACTGGATGGGTGGGGTTAAGCTGGGCTCTACTATTGAGTCAAGGGAACTGAAGCCATCATAAGTGACTCCACATTCTAGCCAATGTAACAAAACCTACAGTAAGGCAAGCAGGATGGTGAGGTGCACTGGGAGGGGTTTTGACAGCAGGAGAAATAGATATTACTCTCTCTATAGATCACTGGGTGAGGCTGTACCTGGAGTACTGTGCCCAGTTCTGAAGTCCTCACTTAAGGAAAGACAAGGAAGGGCTGGAAATGGTGCAGTGTACAGTAATCAAAATGATTCATGGTCTGTAGGACAGATCCCGTGAGTATCAGCTTAGGGCACTGCATATTTACACGCATCAATGGCTTCAAACATGGTTGGAATTGGGTTAAAGGAAAACAATGGTTATAGCCCCTATTTTCCCTGCTGCATCTCAAGTCCCTGAGTTGCCTTTTTTGCATAGTTTGAATTTTTTTTAAACACCTTTACTAACCTTTTTATAACTTTATACTGCTCTTCGCAGCTTCTAGTTTTGAAGGGTGCCCACAGTCATCTTGTCGCAGCTACGCATATCCCTCACTCGGTTTATGCGAATGTGCCCTGCTGACTCCAGCATTGGTCAGCAGAGCATATTAGCATAAACCAAGCGAAGGATGCATGCAGTGGCCACAAGATGGGCATGGGCACCCTTCAAAATCAGAACCAGTGGAGGAGCAGTATAAAGTTAAAAAAAAGATATATAAAGTTATTTTTTTTAAATTCAAACTATTCTAAAAATGCAAATCGGGGACTTGGGATGCAGCAGGGGAGGTAGGGGCTGTCACCATTTTTTTTCCTTTAGGGGCTTAATAGTGACCCAGGAGGTAGTTGTAAGGCAGGAAAGATTGTGTGAGGGATAGTGTGAGGAAAAACATCATACAGATACTGGATCTCAGGGAAGGTATGGGTTTACAGGCAGACTAGATGGACCAAGGTTTTTTTTTCTGCCATAATTTTCTAGGTTCCTGTGAGAGCAAAAAGGGTAACATTTTGAAAATAAAAGGGGGCACAGAGGTGGACTAAGAGAGGATTATCTGAAAAAGCTAGAAGAAGCCAGAATAATGGTAAAAAAAGTACAGCTGTTTGTATAGATTGGTATGGGAGAGCTAATCTGCGCAATGGAAATGGTGAGGGACCTAAATGTTAGCTTAGATTCTGTAAAATAAAGATAAATCTTAAGAAACAGTCCAAATCTATTAAAATCTGTATAAAATAAGGATTTTCCTCAACCTCTGATTTCTGGTGCATGTTATAGACTACCTAATTCTCTCTCTCTCTCTTGTGGTACTTGGGAATAGAGCTGTTTGGAAGTATAGGGGTGATCGAATACCTTATTTGAAATATTTGGCCGAATATTTGTATTCGGGTCCCCAAACATTCAGTATTCATATTCATTATCTATGTACCAATGAAAGGGAAAAAGTAAAAAAACAGCCTCCACCCTCCTCCCCCAGCCCAACTGTTGAAAGTTCCACAAGGCCCCATCCTTCCATCCACTCCCCCCAACACCCACAATTTAATTTTAAAAAAAAAGTGATCCCACAACAGGTGACAGGCACAGCCTGCCCTCCTCCACAGCCAGCCGCCTTTTTATTAATACATAGCTTTCCTGTGGTTTCTTGCATAGCAAAACAGCTGATTGTGTGATCAGCTGTTTTATGATGCGAACAAGAGCAGGAATGTTTCCATTGACAAAAAGGTGGCCAGCCATAGAGGAGGGCGGGTCACCTTCCTGCCCTGGGGGAGGGTCTCTGAAATAAGGAGATTTGGATGCTGGGAGGGGAAGGAGGAGGATGGGAGGCTGCTGCTGGGGAGGGAGATGGAAGGATGATTTATTTAGTACAGAAAAAGTGCTACAGGAGATGGCGACTGGCCAAGGAGGTGGGCAGGTTGTGCCAGTCACCCATCGTGAGATCACTTTTTAAACACTGAATTGTGGGTGTGGGGGACAGGGAGTTGTGAAATTTTGACAATTGGGCTGGGAGGTGGGGGCTGTTTTTACTTTTTACCAGTATTTCCAGAATATCAATATGCATGAATAGTGTTTCTAGTCATTATTTGCATCCAAATACTGAATAGTGCATTATTCATGGTATTCTGGGAATACTATTAATTACTTGCATACCCTTAGTAGGAAGGAAGTTAGAAACAGAACAGGAAATTGGTTTATGCACATTCTCTGGGTTGTACTTACATAGACACATACAAACACAGACTTTGATGGCAGATAAGGACCACTTGGCCCATCCAGTCTGCCCATTTCTCCCTAGCTATGCTATTACATTAGATTGTGCCCAGTCTACAGCTGTCTCTCCCTCCCTCTTCCTTTCCACTATGATTCCTTTGTGCATATCCCATGCATTCTTGAACCCCACCACTGTTTTTGCCTCTACCCCCTCTGCTGGAAGGCTGTTCCAGTAATCCTCCACTTTTTCTGTGAAGAAGTATTTATTTATTTATTGAGATTTACCAGAAAATGCATACTGAGCCATAAAGCTTGTTTCCAAATGTGTCCTGGGGGAACGGGGTTGGGAATAAATACCTAGTATAAGCAAAGTGCAGTAATCCGATAAGCAAAAGGCATAGTTATGTACAGTATATACAGTAACGTAACTGGCAAATTGCAAAACAAGAAAGACAGATAAGAAAGGAAGAGAAAAAAGGAGGGGTAGGGAGTGGTGAGGAGGGATAGGATTGAGATGAAAGACAGTGAATAGATTGGAGGTAGTAGTGAAGAGGAGAGGGGGCAGATAGGGAGGAAGGTAGTGGAAGGAGGGGGAAGGAAAAGGAGGAAAAAAGGGAAGAGGAAGAGCGTGGAGGTTGAAACATTTAGTAGTAGTATAGTAGCTTGGGGACTGGCAGCAGATGGGGAAAGAGAAAGGGGGGCAAGACATTAGACTAAGGGCAATTGCAGGTGGGAGATGTATGGGCTTGGAGTAACAAAGAAAGAGTGTTTGGAGGAGGAAGAGTGAATTGCAAGGGGAAGAGAGTTCCAGATTTTAGGAAAGTGGTAGGAGAAGGCATTCTGGTCTGCAAGGGATTTACAAGAAGGGAGCATTAGGGAGCGATAGCTTGAGTTATGGAGAGAGTAAGAGGAAGGAGGCATAGGGGAGAGAAGAGAACTGAGATAAGGGGGGAAGGAGGACAGCCAGAATTTAGAGATGAAGGAGGCACAGTGGGTTAAGGGTCGATCTACCAAGGAGGGGTGGGAGAGATCAGAGTACAGACAACAGTGGTAGGTACGGGAAGGACAGGACAAGGCAAACCGGCAAAAGGAGTGGAAGAGGGGATCCAGTCTGGTCAAAGTGGACTTGGGTGCAGCACTGTAAACTATATCACCATAATGAAAGCCGGGAAGTATCATCTTTGAAATGATTTCTCGCCGAGCAGGTAAAGGGATACCGCTTTTGTTCCTATAAAGGGCACCAAGCATGGGGTAGAGTTTTTATGAACAGCGTCTGTGTGCTGAAAGAAGCTAAGCTGCCTCTCAAGCCAGATGCCAAGGTATTTAAAGGAGGGTACATCAACGAGTGTACCCCCATCAAGGTTGTGGAATGTGGGGAGGGAGGATAGCCTAGAAAGTCTCTGCCTGGTGCCAAAGCACATGGAGACAGTTCTTTTAGAATTTAGAGTTAATTGATTTGAGCGGAACCAGTTCTGGATAGCTTCAAAATCAAGTTGAAGCCTGGATGATAACTCTGAGGAAGAAGACCCAGATGCAAACAAGACCGTGGCATCTGCATACATATGGATGGAAGCAGAAGAGCAGGCTGAGGGAAGGTCATTGAGGAATATGGAGAAAAGCAATAGGCCAAGGATGGAGCCTTGGGGTACTCCAGTATGGATAGGGAGGTGGGAGGATAAAGAATCTCTAATTCTCACAGATTGAGATCTATCTACCAGATAGGAGCTGAACCAATTAGTTGCTGAGTCTAAGGGACCTGCTGTCTTGAGTTTATCAAGGAGAAGAATGTGGGACACAGTGTCAAAAGCTTTTGCTAAAATCGACAAAGATGACAGCTGTGAGGTGGCCATGATCCTTACCAGTAAGGATGGAGTCAGTGAGTCTGAGGAGAGAAGAGGTGGCGGAATGAAGTTTGCGAAAGCCAAACTGGAAGGGGGTAAAGGAGGAGGAATCAAGGTAGGGGGATAGTTGAGAAAGAACAATGTGTTCTTGTAATTTAGATAGGGTAGGAAGAAGGGCTATAGGGTGGAAGTTGCCAGGAGAGGAGGAGTCATCATCTTTAGGGAGAGGGATGACTGTTGCATGCTTCCAGGAGTCCGGGACTGAGACAAGAGAGAACAAAAGGTTGAGAAGGGAGGAGATGGGCATGGAAGAGGCAAGTGCAGAGAGGTGCAGGAGTTTGGGGTCAAGCCCATCAGGGCCCCTGCCTTTCTGAGGGTTTAGCGCCAAGAGGGCCTTTAGAGAAGAACATGGGGTAACTGGCAAAAATAAGAAGGGAAGTGTAGGGGAGTCAATGGGGATGTAGGGGGAGGTGAGGAGGCAGGGAAAGCAGACAGGAGAGAGGAAGCACAAGTGGTGAAGTAGGAGTTGAAAGCAGAAGCAACAGAAAAGGGATTGGAAATAGTGGAGTCACCCACCTTGAGGACCGGAGGGGGGGGGAATGGGGGTTGAGGAGGAGAAGAGGGCATGGATAACATTCCAGACCTTAGAGGAGTGATTTAAGTTTTTCGGGAAAGATGAAGAAAAGAACTCAGCTGCAGCTAGCTCAGTAGCCCTAGCAGAAGAAGAATCAGCTCTTACACAGTGCTTTTCATACAAAATGTATCCAAAAGTGCTTTACAAGCAATGCTAGACTGCTAGTGAAGTGACTGAATGTGCAAGTATTCCTCAAGGCACGGTACTTGTTAAGATTTGCCAGAGTGCCAGTGGACTTGTAGGACTTCCAAGCCAGGTCACATGCACAGAGGCAGGTCATAAGTTCAGCTGATATCCAGGGGAGGTGAGAACTTCTGACCCTAGTTTTTCAGAGGGGGGCATGCCGATCCCAGATTTGTAAGAATTTAGTGTGGAAATATTGGAAAATACTCCCTCACATCTCTCCTGAATCTACCCTTCTCCAGCTTTACAGCATATCCCCTTGTTCTTGAGCACATTTTCTTCTGAAAAATACCCCTTCTTGCACCTTATTTACCCCCGTGAGGTATTTAGCATATCTCCCCTTTCCCTCATCTATTTCAGGATGTGTATATTGAGGTCCTTTACTCTCTCCTCACAGGGCTTTTGATACAGACCCTGCACTATTTTAGTTGCCCTCCTCTGGACCGCCTCCACTCTGTCTATATCCTTTCAGAGATGTGGTCTCCAGAACTGACACAATACTCTGGTGGGGTCTTACCAGCGATCTATACAGAGGCGACACCACCCCCCTCTTTCTGCAGGTAATACCTCTCCCTATACACCTCAGCATCCCACTTGCACTCCCTACTGCCTCATCACACTGCCTGGCACCTTTAAGTTATCTGATATGATTAACCCCAGGTCTCTTTCCTGTTTGGTAGTCATCAATACTACTCCACCCACTTAGGACTCCGCCCTAGGTTTCTGTGCCCTAAGTGCATTATTATGCACTTTTTCGCATTGAAAGCCAACTGCCATATCCTTGACCACTTCTCTAGTTTTCTCAGGTCACTGCTCATCCTTTCCACCCCCTGGAGTGTCCATTCTATTGCAGATTTTGGTGTCATCCACAAAGAGGCAGATATTCCCTTCCAGCTCCTCTGCAATGTCACTTTTAAAGACATTAAAGAGGACCGGTCCCAGCACTGATCCCTGAGGCACCCCACTTGTCACCCTCCCTTTCTTGGAGTGACCTCTGTTTACCACCACCCTCTATCACCTATCCCCTAACCAATTTCTTATCCAGTTTACTACCTTTGGACCCACACCTAAGCTATTCAGCTTGCTTACTAGTCTCCCATGTGGAACGGTGTTGAATGTCTTACTGAAACCTAGGTAGGCCACGTCCAATGCTCCACCCTGACCAAGTTCTTTGGTCATCCAGTTAAAGAAATCTATCAGACTTGTTTGATATGACCTCCCTCTTGTGAAACCATGCTGCCTGGGTCTTGTAACCCACTGGATTCAAGATATTCCACAATCCTTTCCTTCAGCTGTGATTCCATTAATTTTCCTACCACTGATGTCAGGCTGACTTGCCTATAATTGACAGCCTCCTCCCTGCTACCACATTTGTGTAGTGGCACTACATCCGCCCTCCTCCTCCAGTCCTCCGGAACCACTCCTGTTTCCAGTAAGCTGTTAAATAGAACTGTCAGAGGTGCAGCCAGTAGTTCCCTGAGCTCCCTCAATATCCTTGGATACACCCCATCTGGCTCCATTGCTTTGTCCACCTTCAGGTTAGCAAGTCCCTTCAGGTCTCTCTCTCTCTCTCTCTTCCAGAAAATGACTAGTGTCTCCTCCCTCCCTCCCTCCCAAGCTTCTGTTACTTTTTGTGGCCCCTCCCCTTCCTCAGTGAACAATGAACAAGTTCAGTAAGTACTTCTTAAGATATGTCTGATTTAGAAATTAGATTTCAGGATCCCAGATGGAAAACAATATTTCCCGGTGTATCCCAATGTAGCTTCTATCAGATCTTAGCTCCAGTGAATGCAGTGCATTAGTGGAGATGTAGTTCATAAAACATTTCCAGTCTAGAGGTTAGATAATAGTTCTTAGAAATCTGTATTTCCCAGTGTAGCACACAAAACATTTGTTAACTGTTAAGCCAGACAGAACCCTACTTTATTTTATTATATAATTTTTGTTATTATTTTTTTAATAAAAGGTTAAGGATACATACATTGGGAAGGACACGAAAGGGAGAATGCAACAAACCCCAGTGGGATACAATAAATAAAACAGCACATATGCAATAATAAGTCAAGTCACATGTCCGAGGGTTGGTAAATAGGAAATATAAACATTAAGTAATTGAGACATTTCCGGTAGCCAATAAAAGAAGACCATTCACCAAAAGCTTCTGCATGGGGATCATGCATCTGTCTCCTAGTTTATGAAATTCCTTAAATGCAAGACTTCAGACTGAGGGAACACCTCCAACAGCAGAAACTTATTCTGCAAATTTTAACTAGAGATTATCAGAAATGGCTGATTCCCACTTCAGATCCTAATAGGATCTCAAAATCAGAATGGGATTCAAATTTTAAGCCCTAAATCCTAAATTCCCATGTTTATTTATTTATTTAACAAATCAGAAAGACCTTTGAGCCAAGGGCTCTTTTACACAGGTTCCACGTCAAGTCACAAGTATAACAAATTACAATGTTTCAGTAAGTAACAAAACATGTGAAAAGTAATTACATAAACAAAAGAATGATATGGCAAGAGAAATATTGTGTCAAGTGCAGCCAGTGGCCTTGTCTGAAGAGGGGTGGAAGGGATTGCAAGGACAGAAGGATAGGGGGTGAACTGGGGGGTAGAAGGAGCAAAAAAAGGGCAAGGAGGGAGCTGCCACAATGTAGCTTTATGTAGGAAAAGACTCTAATGGGGGTAGAGGAAGAGAACGAGGTGAAGAAACAGAGGTGAGGGAAGGGAGGGGGGAGTAGGAGTGGAGGGGTAGAGGAAGAGGGATGAGGTAGGATGAAAAGAGGGCAGGGATGGGGACAGGAAAGGGATGAAGGAAGGAAGTGCTGTATGTGGAATAGCGCAGCAACAGGGTAGGGCTATGCAGGGGCAGATGGTAAAAGAGGGAGGTCCCAGTGTCAGAAGTCAGTAAGGAGAGCCAGGGCAATACTGGGATGCATAGGGAGGGGTATCACAAGTAGAAAAAGGGAAGTGGTTATCCCTCTGTACAGACAGTTGGTGAGACCCCATCTGGAGTACTGCGTGCAGTTTTGGAGACCTCATCTACGCAAGGACATAGACAGGATGGAAGCAGTCCAGAGGAGGGCAACTAAAATGGTGCAGGGTCTACATCAGAAACCATATGAAGAGAGACTGAGAGAGCTTAATATGTATACCCTTGATGAAAGGAGGGACGGGGGACAAGATAGAAACTTTTAAGTACCTCAAGGGAATCGACAAAGTCCAGCAGGTAGCATCTTTCAGAAAAGAGATGTATAAGAACAAGGGGGCAATTTAAAGTTGGGGGGATGGCTCAGGGGTAATGGAGAAATTATTTTCACGGAGAGAAAGGACGCATGGAAAACCGCCTTCCTGGAGAGGTTGTGGGGTCTAAAACAGTGGGGGAATTCAAACATGCATGGGACAGACATAAGGCAATTATAGTGGGGGGTTGCAGGAAGTAAGCTGTTAGTTAACTAGAATCTGCAGCTTATCCAATAGGTAGGGAAATGGGCAGACTAGGTGGGCCAAGTGGTCCTTATCTGCCGTTAAAGTCTATGTTTCTATGTTTCAGTGCACGTAGCTGTCTGCAAAGATTAGGTATAGCAGTCACAAGATTCTCTGGAAACTAGGAATTGATGCAGCTTCCACTTAAATGGTCCCAAGGCTGCAGTCATCACAATCTCAGGAGGAAGGGAACTAAATAAATTAGCCACTCTAACTACAAAGGATCACTGTCGGAGTGAGGTTCGACAGCAAGGGACAGTAAACATCTGGCTCACAGAACTTTGTGTGTTATGAGTGCCCTGGAAGGGACTGAAAAGCTGAAGGGAACCTGGTGGTAGGAGATCAAGAGCTGCCTTCTTAACCAGAAGGCAGGCTTGATATTCAGTGCGAGCCTGGAGTTCAAGCCAGTTTGCTTGTCCGTAAAGGTCACAAGTGTGAATACAATACACTGCACCAGTTAGTAGACAGCATGCCTTATTCAGAGTTGTGGCGAGCCCGCTACAGGGTTGTGTTTGTGGCAGTACAATAAATGACCAAACCATAGTCAATAATAGACACAATTGAACTTTGGATAGCCAGTCTGAGGGTGTTGGTAGTAAGGCAGTGTTTGTGTCTATGTAGAAGGCCTAGGCGAATGTTAACTGCCTTGGCAACATTCTTAGCATGGTGGGAGTAGGAGAGCATACTATCCAAAGTAACTCCTAAAAGATTGAGTCTGATCAAGGACTACACCCGCACTGTTTTTAATCATCAATTGTTTGGCTTTATGCTTGCTGTGGGTACCATGGAAGAGAATGACCTTTGTTTTTTTGCAATTAAGGCACCAAGGACTCAACTGTCAGTAAAACTTTTCTGAAGTTGGGCCTGAAGGAGGGTAGAGTCAGCAGTCTTTGAAAAAATGACCACATCATCCGAGTAGAGGAGTACTGGTTCGGAACAGGATTCTGGAAGATTATTGAGGAAGGTGTTAAATAGAAGGGGGTCCCAGAATTAATCCTTGAGGAACCCCAGAACAAGCAGGCAGTTTAGCAGAAAGGGTAGACCCTATTCTCACCTGTTGTGTGCGGTTTGCTAGATAGCCGGTGAACCACTTTAGGGCATCTGAAGATATACCAAGCCCAGCAAGTTGATGCATCAGCAAATGGTGATTGACCATGTCAAATGCTTTAGACAGGTCAGTAAAGATTGTGTCAACAAGTTGACCCTGATCAAGAGTATGGTGAATGAAACCTGTGAATTTCAGTAGGGCTGTAGATGTGCTGTGTGCTTTCTGAAAACCATGTTGTTGGACACATTGTAGGTTGTATTTTTCCAGGTACTCCATAAACTGGTCGGCAACAATCCTTTCAAGTGCTTTGGACAATGGGGAAGAATAGATATTGGCCTATAATTCCCAGGTAGTAATCTGTCCCCACTCTTAAAAACTGGTGTAACCAGAGCGGATTTCCAGATCTGGGGGAACTTTGAAAGTATGAGGGAGTGATTGAGAAGCTTGGTGAGGGTGGATAGGACTTCATCTAAGATTAGGGTAAGAAGGTTCAGGTCGATGGAATCACCGCTAGTCCTAGTTTCTCCTAGAACTTTACATAGGTATGTCTTGGCCTTGCTTTCCGAGATAGCTTTGAAGTAGAAACATGGATGGGTCAAGGCCTCTTCTGATTTGGTGGACATAGGGAGCTGTGCTGGGCAGATTCAAAGAAATTTGAGGGCAAAATTTGGCTAAGGTCTGTGAAGGATGAATTAAATGTGTTGGCAATTAACACGGGGTCATGGGTGATAGACCCATTAACATTTAACATAGTTGGAGCCTGCTTGGATGCTTTCCCAGTGATTTCTGAAAGCTTTTTCCAGAATTGTTTCCCATCCGCCCAAGTCTTGGCAAGGATGTCCTTATAGTACCACGATTTGTGCTCATGGATAGCCTTAGTACATGCGTTCATGGCCATCTTATAGGCCTGTATGTCGGTTTGACTGCCAGAGGTCCTGGCCTTATGCCAGAGGTGGTCACAAGTTTTCATTTGAGCCAGAAGGTTAAAAGAGATCCAGGGGTTATCAAGTCCCCTGATCCTATGTGTCCTAAAAGAGGTGTGGATGTCACAGGCCACACCGAAGTGCTTAATGAAGTATTCCAGAGCTGAGTCAATATTGGGGCAGTTTCAATATAAGACCAGTCTTGTTGCCGGAGGAGGGACTTTAGTGGCTGCAGGTGGCCATGGGAGAGCACTCTACTTGTGATTGTTGTGGTAGGGGACTGGATAAATTTGTTAGTCCAATAACACTGGGTAGGTGAGTGATTGCTGATAGTGTTAGGCAACACTTCAGAATGGGAGCTATGCATTGGACGATTCGTTAGGACCCAGTCCAGGATTGTGCTAGTCCAGTCTTATAGTTTATCCTGGTTGAAGTTATTATTAACTGGCTAAAGTTCAGGCCTGTTAACTCATCCATATGCCTACTGGCACCTGACAAGAGCCAGTTGACATTAAAGTCACCTAACAGGATGGTTTCTGTGTCTTGTTTTAGACTCATGACACAGTTCATTAGGGGTTTTAAGCCCCATTCAGCGAGGTCAGGGGGAATATAGACTGAGCCAAAGTTGAGGGCCTTGTTGTGTGTACCAAGCATAACCTTGACAGCAAGGATCTGAATATCCATAGCTGGTTCAGGGGAGGACAGTGGACGAGCCAGCAATGACTCCTTTAGGTATATGGCACAGCCACCTCCTCTTCTAGATAGTCTGTCCTGCCTAAAAAGTAAGTAGCCTGGTAGGATGATGGCTGAGTCAGGGTTAGATGGTGACAGCCACGTTTTGACAACTGACAGGATGTCGGGGTTGTGTACTGTGACCCAAGCAGTGAGGGCATCACATGTTTTTAATAGACTGCAGATGTTCATACTGGCCAGGACAAGCGTACCCTGTTTTTTGTTGCCATTGACTCCATATGATGGAGGGCCCGGATTAGGATGTACACTCCCAGAGATAAGGAAAAGTAAAAGAATGAGGCGTCTCAGGAGTTGTCTTAGTAAATAAAGGGTATAAGGACGAGATTTCCCCTTTGACGTACTTTAACAGTGCCCTTAGGAACAGAGAGGCTTATAAGTTGCATAAGAACAGTGGGGTCAACAGAGGACAGACATCTTCCATGTTTCATGTGCAGCCTGCTGTGGTGCAGCTCCCACAGGAAGAAACGGGTGTCATATGTTACACTGGCACTGGTGACCATGCCAAGTGTGATAAGAGGTCTCTCTGTGGTAGGGAGAACAAGGGTATGCGATGTGGGGTTCCATCCAAATGAAAGTGGGACCCACAGTGCCAGAAAAGCACCAGAAATAGTTTCACACCCTGTGATGCCATTGGATAAGAGAGGAACTAAGTGAGGTCCAAAATATGTAAAAATATAAAAAGGTTTTAGGATTCAGTTTAGGAATTAGGATTTTCAGACAGCCATTCTGAAAATCAAATAAGAAGCTGACAAATCTGATTTTATTTAGCGGATTCTGAGCAACCCTAATTTTAATCAGGTTGCTTCATATGTACAAAGCCTATGTCTAATCTTTCCAGGGCCACAGCCGCAGAGAGTCGGCTTAGCCAGTCCTTGTAGTTAGGTGGGGGAAGGGAGGGTGGCATTTTTCCAGTGGAAAAGAATAATCTGTTTAGCTAGTATCACTGCACGGTATAAAAAATGTATACTCTCCAGTATATCATCTCCAGGGGAAGAGATAGACTACAAAGGATAAATCAGTAACTACTTTAAACAAAACATTTTACCAACATACACAGTTTCAACAATTTCATCTTACAGGTTAAGCTATACACCAACTTTTGCCAGTCATACCAGTGTTAAGCTATACACCAACTGTCTGACCTGGTGAAAAGTTATTTGAGGGGTTATGGGGGATGGGAGGAGGGAGGTGGGGGCTAGTAGTTGTGTATGGTGAGGGGGTTACTTTGTTTGCAAAGTCAGCTCTTACACAGGAAGGGGGGGATTATTACATTGTGCAAGGGTGGGAGGAATCAGGAAGTTTTTTTGGACTGAGGAAGAGCCAGCTCTTAAAGAGCAATTCGTTCTTATAATAAGAAGCATAAAAACACTAGATTTATATCAGTTATGGTCTAACTGTATTACTTTCTAGTTATTTGTTATTTTCTTTGTTTTCCCCTGCTTCTGGTCTACTAAATACTGTAGATAATGCAGCAATTATTTTACTGAGTCTTTCAAAATACATGTGACTCTCCCCTGCTCACCACACAATTGCTGTTTGTGACATCACAGTCTGTTGTCATGGTGAGCACTACAGTTTCATAAAACCAAGGCACTGTGAGGCTAACAGGGGAGAGGCAAATGTTTTCTATACAGACTTCTTAGCTTGATTACCAAGATGAGCTGTAAATCTTGGAAAGAAACACTGAAAATGGAAAAATGTATTCTCTAGTAAATTGTAACAGCTGAAACATCTTATTTATGAAAACACATGCTGAAGTACAGAGTTGCTCCTTAACTCTTACACCCCGAGTCTGACCCAGGGAAAAGTTATCTGGGTGGCTATGGGGGAGGAGTAAGGTAGAGGCTACTGGGTACGTTGGATGGGGGGGCTAATTTCCTTTGCCTTGGATGCCATCGGATGTTTGATTTAAAAAGTCAGCCTCTTATCCGGGGAGGGGAGGCTATTACATTGTGCAAGGGTGGGGGGGAATCGAGAAGTGTTTCTGACTGAGGCAGTGCCAGCTCTTGCCACTTATACCCCAATCCTGTGAAAAGGTATTTGGGAGGCTATGGAGGAGAGGAAGGAGGTGGGGGCTAGTGGGTGTGTTGGTGGGGATTTTGGATTGTCAGATGTTAGGGTATCCAAATCTGACATTCGTTGGCACCCAAGGCTAGGATCAGATGTCGGATTCAGATACAGATTATCCTAACATCCAACTGTCCTCACTAAGACCAGATTTTCAAGTATCCGAGCAACCCAAGACATGTTGTTCCCCCCTCTCTCTGTCTTGTTGAAAAGAATGGCACATTACTGTTACCTCATATTGTGTAATAAGGCCGTTGGGCTCAGCTGGTTCCTCCCATTTTAGAAAGATCATGTCATCCAGAAGGGTAAAAGTGAGGGACTCAGATGCAATTCCACCAGGCACTACAGGAAAAAACATATGGTTATTAGCACGTTCATAGATACTCTAAGACACGCTTACAAAATGCACCTTAATCTTCTTTCTTTGCCTAGGACTAAACAAAAACTGCTAAAATGAAAACAGTAAGGAAGTGACTGAACAGAAGAGAAAGAAGAGTTACATAAAAAAAAAAAGGAATACCAGGTAGCTCACCCACTTCCACCTGCAAGACCTGTATTTGCATGAGGACTTGGGAATTCCACCCTGGGACAGGCAGGGAATCGGGCACATCACAGCAGAGAAGCACACTGACCAGACTGACTGGAGGGACAACATGGTCTGGCCATCATTCATACAGCCTCTGCTAAGCAACTGCGGAGAAGCAGTGGCATCAGCTGTGCATGAAGTAGCTTGGCCACCCTTCCCGATGGAGGTCAAGCATAGGCCATGGCAATCTTGATGGCAGAGCATGGAACATGTGAACAAATGTGGGGGAAGAGGGCACACTTGGCCCACAGAAGACAATGACATGTATAACAGAAATGGAGGATAATCTAAATTTAAGGAGACAGGGAGACAAAAGACAAAAATAAGAAACCTGGAAAAAGACCATAAAGGGGAAAAATGAGAAAAAATAGAACACAAAAGTGAGAGAAAACAGAAGAACTAAGAAAGTAAAACAAACAGTGAAAGATAAACATTTAGAAACTAGTACAGAACATGGGGGTGTCATGTGACGCTGATGATCAAGAGCAGTGCTTCCTTCAGTTGTGTATGAGGCACTTATTTCCATAACAGTCGATCATATGCAAAGCCACAGTAATGGGATTCTCATTGGTTGCTTACACCATCAATACTTTAAAGAAAAAAGATAATTAAGAAAACAATGTGCATGATCTTCAGTTTGCAGATCTTTTGTCCTAAAAACTCATGAGGCAATAGTTTATACCCAAGAGAAGTCCTCCAACGAACCTCATAAACTTATACAAACATATGTGCTGCTCCCTTTAGAACAGACAATAGTATCTGTTTCTTAAAGTTTGATTACCGTTAATGACATTGAAAAATTCCTTGTCCTTCAAATTCAGTAAAGCCTCTCAATGAAATACTACTGCTTTTATTGAAGAAAAACAGTAGCAAAGAGCCATAATTAAAGGAAAACTGCACCCTCCTATCATGTACATTGTGTTTCCATGTCAACAGACAATTCTTCCTGTAGCTGTTTGGGCTATATGTGTTTGCGTTAGTTTGTTTTCACTGTTCATGGCTGCCCCCTGTGAGTAACCTGGGGCTCTCCATTTTATGGTTGCTGAAATCTCATAGTCCATGACAGCTGTATTAGGATATGAGAACATGATGTCACATCACCCATTTATACCATGTATCTCTATGTTGAAAGGACAAATATCCTGAAAAACTCTCTGGCAAGACACAAACTGAAAGCAGTTTAAAGGGGAAAACCCTGCATTACAACTCTCTTTGCAAAGCTAACTGAAGGTAAATGTGGCATTTCATACCTTTCTGCAGTTTGCTTCTTTGAAGTCTAAGTTAAGCAGACAGGCATACTGTGGAGTCTAAAGGGTGATTACACATCATGTTCTCATATGCTAATGCAGCTCTCATGGGCAATGAGATTTCAACAGCCAGTAAATGCAGACCCCCGGGATAGTTACAGGGCCTAGTATGAAGTATGAAAACAAACTAAAGCAGTTGCATACATCTCTAAAAGCTACACAAAAAGAGTTGTCTGTTGACATGGAAACAGATGACATTTACAAGATATGAGGGAACAGTTTTCCTTTAAGTTATGCACCACTCATCTTTTTTTCTCCGAGTACTCATGCAGGATAGCCCACAGAGGGGCCTTACTTCTGCCCAGTTATGGTGATTTCTGCTTCCCAGTCATATACTCTAAGCACCAGTCCACCCTGCCTTCCCACTTTACTTAAATACACCTACATATAAATAATACAGTCAATAAATATGTATATACAGAACAGTGTTTTCTGAAAGAACAGTTTGTGAACAGATGTAATTGAAATAATTTTACTTATAGTACCTCACCACTAGGCATAGGAAACACAACTGTTTGTTGGATACTACAAATTAAGGCATGGAAGGGGAGGACAAGTGTAAGGAACCTGCGTGTGTAGATCTTGATCTGGCATCAGTCCAGTAGCTATGTCTCACATGGAAAATACTGCAACTGAAGATTGTGGAAAACGAATAAAACAGGATACCTATTGGATATTTCAAAAGGCTTGGATATGACACAGTTTCATAAGTACCCTGTAAATAACATGCATCAGTTGACAGAAGGCCCAGAATATGGCCTACAAGTTGAACGTGTACAACAGATAGACATGTCAGCAGCTACTAGACGGATAAATCTTAAAAAGGACTGGAAAGTATTTTTGCTTTGCAGTTGTTTGTAATGTTCTATTTTCAAATAATGATATACATACCACCAAAACATGAAACTTGAATGGTACCGGAATAAAGGTTGACATGAAAAATTGCATTTTGTATTGTTCCTTTTATAGGAAATAGTCTCTACATGTTCTTCACAGAACCAGTAATTTAAACTTTTGACTGTCACAGCTTGTGTGCATAACTCAAATTACTGCTAGGACTAGTCAGCTGTTTGCTTTTATGCAACACACCTACCTCTCTATATATACTAGAGGGAGTGTTACTGTACCACCTGTTTCTCCCCTGGAAGGGTCATGCCTGCTGCAGCAAGAGGTAAGGTTGCCAGATTTAGGTTACAAGTGGGAGGAGCCCTGGGGATAAGGGTGCAGTGTAGGTAGGGGAAGTGGTCCTTGCCAAGACATAACCTGACTAGGAAGGAGGACTGTATGGAGAGGATCTCCCCTCAAGGAAAGCACCCTGAGGGCTTTCAGGCCTGGAGTACAGTATGGGGTTTTGGATCAGCAAAGGACCTTGAAAGGGAAAGAGGCTGAATGAAGCTGCAGACCATCCAGATACGGTTTAAGGACTGGGGGGCTGTGGAGCAGCCAACATGGCAACATCTTTCTGTAAAGCTGATTAACTCAAACTCTAGAAGAATATTTAACCACTTTAAACAGCTGAAGCTGAAGTTTCTCTGGTTGGACTGTACTTCCATAGTAGCCAGGACTCACAATGAGGCCCAACAAGGATAAAAGACACAAGCGGCACAAGGTATGGAAGCCTACCTTTTGGCGATGGCACATGTAAAGGGATCGGGGCCTATGCAGCCCAGCAGAGTGTGTGTTGCAGATATCCCAGCCACACAAAGAGTGGCAATGATCACTAAAATCTAGGCAACAGGCAATGAGATGAATAACCGTCTCACTACTGTGGAGATGAAACTTAACTGACTTCAAGAAGAGGTTTATGGACAATACTACCACACTCATGGACTTGGCATGAGATATGGAAAGGCAAACTGCAATGGTGGTTAAAATCTTCAATATCATACTCTTTAAGATTTGATAAGGCCAGCCCTCCACTTGGTTTGCCTCTATGTAGGATGCCTTTGTTGATTCTGGGATGTTTACCTCTCCAAAGGAACCTGGAAATTGCTTGATCCACTTGTTTCCAAAAATGTTCAGGGGGCTGTATCAGAAGCATAGTGGAGTGAGTGTTAGTTTTGTTGCTCCCTCCCCCCCAAGGTAACCCCAGTTTGTAATCTACTGAGACTGTCTGTGTTGGCTAGAATTTTTTATTGCTGAACATCCCTTTTTATTGGAAATTCTTATGGTATTTGATGTTGCAGTGGACTGCTGAAAAATTCTAGTGTATCAAGTTTTGTATTTCTTATTAACAATTTAAATAAACTTTTCATTAAGGAAAAATATGTTCAATATCAAAAGACTCAGATCAAAAACCTGGAAAACTCTCAACAGCAGGCAAATATCAGAATAGTGGGCATTCACCTACAATTTGCTGGCATAACTGAACTTTTAAATGCAACGGAAATACTGATATTTACAGACCTGGGTCTTCTGCCAGCAGACTCTGGCATTAAAAGCCTACGGGTATTCATGCTCCCCATGCTCATGAGACCACATGGCAAGGATTCACAGTACCCTCTGATGGACATCACTACCCTTTCTAGTGCAGAGGCACTCGTCCCTCTTCTGCAGGTGGCCAGACACTGGGAAGGCATCACTTGGGAAGGCAGTAAAATTGCCTTCTTTCAGAATGTATCTTCACAAATCCAAGCCCACAAGAAAGAACTTCACTGCAGTTAGTCAAGAAAGACCTGATGGGCAGAATGTTGGGGCACAGATGCTATTCCTGACCAGAGTGCAAGTCCAATTCAACAATAATGTCCACATGTTCACAGATCCAACAGCAGCCTCTGCATTCGTAGAAAAACTTATTTCCAGAAGAACGGTGGAGAAATCAGAGCTGACTGAGGACACCTGAATTCAGCACCACGAGTTAGTATCAACTAAGTTGGGTGTATTTCTTACCGTGGTGCAGTTACTTTTGGGGGAACATAATGTTTAGCTTCACAACTGCATATACTGAACTGAGTCAGCGCTTTCTAGATGGCACTGTAGGGGGATGTAAATTATTATTTTGTTGCCAAGCTGGGATTTGTTCTTTTTTTAAATTTTCTTTATTGTGAGTAAAGAGGCATAACATACAATAAATAAACATCAATGCCAAAGATTCAGAGCGTGAAGTACACACTTTCCTGATACAGAAAAACTCTCCCAGGACAATAGGCATACAGAACTACTTTAGTTGCCGTATTGGCCCTTGTAAGAACAGATCCAGAAGCAAATGGCTTGATATCTTTTATTGGATCAACATAGATGTTACAAAAAGAAAACAGTGTCTAAGCTTTGCTTAAGTCTCTGAGGAAGGACCTGGTTGGTCCTAAAGCTTAGTCAATGTTTTGTTTTTGTAACATCTATGTTGGTCTAGTAAAAGGTATCAAACCATTAGTTTCTGGATCCAGGACAGTAAAGAATGTTTTAAGACAAAGGGGATACATTAATTACTATTCCTGAATAACTATCTGGCTATCAAGAAATAATACAATTATTGCCTCTATGTGTGTCATATGAACCTCTGTCTTATACAATCTTGTCTTAAAATGAACCAGCATGCAAAAAATAGAATACAGCATAACCAGTTAACATCAAAATCAATTGGAAGTGAGGCAAGTCCAGCATGGAGGTAGTTCGAAGTCCAGCTGACCATCTTAAAACTAGTCATAGAGCAACTGTTCCAAAACAAGAGTCCCTTCAATCTCCTCTATCTTGTGCACAAAAATCACCCATCTGATGTTAAAGCAGTATATCCTAAGGTGCAATCTTGCATAAATGTCTTCCATATGCTTGATGCCCTTCCATTCTTCCCAAGAGAGGGCTATCACCTAGCCAATACTGGGTAATAGTTTTCAGAGCCACAGCAACTAAAATATTAAATAAATATCTCTTAACATGCCCTTTAACATTTTTGAGATATATGCCACAAATCAGATTGGAGCCATTAAGGTTCTGTGTGATTTCTAAGATTCTTCAAGTCCGAATTTTAACCTCAGTCCAGGACCCCTGTAAAACACTGCAAGACCAATAAATATTTATTTTTATTTATTTAAAATTGGTGACCGGGAAAGGCACACTGAGCCAAGGCTCATTTCCAGGTGTGACCCAGGTACAAAGAATGCACAGGAGTAAACATTGTTACAATATAAACAATTTACAAACGTTTAAAAGAACTTAATATGGTTCAGGCACAATGTATACAATGTAAGACACAAGCATAAAGGTGAGAATACATATGCATGGCTAACTGTTACGTGCTGGGACACTCTGAGGCCCCTTGTTGGAGATCTGGAGCAGGCAGTGGTTGAGTTAGAAAACAGGGGTTGACCAAAACTCAGGCCAGCAGAGGAACTAAAAACATAGAGCAGGAGGCTTGTGAGGAAAAATACAGTAGAGATAAGAGATGCGAAGGGGAGATTGCTCTGGGTTGGGAGGGAGATGAGGGAGTTAGGAGCATTGGGGGCACTGACGGGAAGGGAGGAGTCTGAGGAGTATTTTTAGGAACGAGACTGTGGTGGCAAGACGAAGGTCGGAGGGTAGGTTATTTCAGAGGAAGGGGAGATGGTACAAGAAGGCAGACTGGCCTGCAGAAGAGTGAGGATGAGGGATGGAGAAGGTGTGCTAGTTTCTGTGGCGAAGAGAATAGGTTGTGGATTTGGCTGGTGTAAGGCAGGATGAAAGATGGGGGGGGGAGCCAAACCAAAATTTAGCAATGAGGGAGGCGCAGTGGACAATTCTCCTGTGAGATAGTGAAGCAAAGGAGAGTGTAGCATAAAGGAGACAGTGGTGGGTAGAGGGGGGAGGCTGTGGCAAAGCAGCAGCAGGAGTTGAGGAGGGTGTCTAATTTGAAGAGGGAAGAGGCTGGGGCAGTGCCATAGACCACGTCAATGTAATCGAACACTTCAAAATTGTCTTGAGTACTAGTTCACGTCGAGTGGGGAAGGGGAGGCTGGCTTTGTGGCAGTAGAGGGCTGTAAGTTTGGGCCGGAGTTTGGAGCAAACTGTGTCGAGGTGACTGTCCAGCTAGACACCAAGGTATTTGAAGGCAGGGACCATTTCAAGGGGTAAGCCATCCAGGGCGGTGACTGCTGGGGGCAGGGAGGAGGGAGGCCAGCTTCTGCCTGGAACCAAAAACATGGTAACTGTCTTTCTGGCATTGAGTTTCAGCTGGTTTGACTGGAACCAGGACTGGACTCTGTTGCAAACTGTTTTGGAGACTGGGGACAATGCTACCATGAGATGGGCCGGAGGCATAGATGACAGTGTCATCTGCATACATGTGCATGTTAGTGGAGTGACAGCCTGAGGGAAGGTCTTTTATGAAAAGGGAGAAGAGGATGGGGCCTTGGGTAGAGCCTTGAGGAACTCCGGATAGGATAGAGAGAGGAGAAGAGTGTGCATCACCTATTAGGACTGACTGTTGTCTGTTTTGGAGGTATGAACGGAACCAGTCAACTGCAGGTTTAGCAAGGCCGAATTATTTAAATTTATAAAGAAGGAGTGGGTGTGGGACAGAGTCGAAAGCTTTTGCCAAATCAATGAAGATAGCAGCAGTGATTTGCCTTAATTTGGGCCATTGCAGAGGAGATAGAGTCAGTGACATGCAGCAGAAAGGTGATAGTGGAATGTTGTTTCTGAAAACCTGATTGCACAGGTAATAGGGAGTTACTGGAGGACAGAAAGTCAGAGAACTTAGCCAGAATGAGGGATTTGTGGCCTTTAGCAAGGAAGGGGAGGAGCAAGATGGGCCAGTAATTACCCAGGGATGAGGGGTCCCCACCCTTGCATAATGGTAGGACCTTGGCCTACTTCTAGGTGTTGAGAACAGTGGCAGTGGAGAAAGAGAGCAAGATTTAGTATATATGTCAAGGGGACAGCTACTGCGGGGGCGGAGATGTGGAGCAATCTAGGGTGGAGACCGTCAGGACTTGACTTGGAGGGGTTGAGAGAGATAAGTGCCATGTAAACTTCAAGAGGAGAGAAGGGGGGAAACAGGAAGTCAGTGGGAGAGGAGGGAGATTCAGGAGGGCAGGGAGAAGAGCCAGGTGAGAGGGGGGGAGGGGGAGTCGGGCAGGGCACAAGAGACAATGAACTTGTTGAAAGCCTCAGTTACAGAGGCGAGGTCCGAGATAGGGCAGCCATCAATTCTGAGGACCGGGCAAGCATGTTGGGAGGGGGGGATCCAGGAGGAAGTGGATCACCTTCCAGAAAGAAGCAGGGGAGTTATGGCTCTGTTCTAGCTGGGATTTGAAATAGGAAGCATTGGACTGGTGGATGGCCTTGGCGCACTTGTTTCTGAGTTGTTTGTAAGATTGGAGGTCAATTGAGATGTGGGATGCTTTGAACTGTTTCCAGGCTTCATCCCTAGAACGACACAAGGCGATGAGATCAGAGGCTGATCTGGGGTGGTGATATTGTTTCACTCTGAGTTTTTGAAGGGGAGCGTGGAGTTCCCATATGCATTTAAAGATGTTATAGAAATGGGATAATGCAAAACCAACATCCTGGGCAGAAAAGACAGGTTGCCAATCAGCATTTGTGAGATCATGCTGCAGGGCAGTTTCATCGAGGGAATGGAGCAGCTGGGACCATATGAATTTGGGAGGGGAGCAGGGTGTGTGGATTTTGTGAATGCAATAGATAGTACAGTGATCGCTGAGGACATCTGAGGGGGTGCCCAAGGCAGAGATGCAGTGGGGGTAGGAAGATAATATTCAATCTAGTAGGGTGCGATTTTGAGATCGAGGGTTTAGACGGGTAGGTTCCTGGACAAGTTGAGAGAGGCTGAGGGCTTCAATCATTAGGGTGGTAGACTTGGCAGATACAGATAGCCAGTCGAGATTGAAATTGTTCAAGAGAAAAGGTTCACCGCTGGAGATGAGGGAGAAGATGGCCTTGATGATGGAGTCGGGCAAGGTCTTAGCCGGGGCGTACACAGCACCTATGTAAGGGGGAGCAGAGGAGGGGAGTGATAAGTGTGTGACAACGAGTTCATGGGAGGAGGGCCTGGATTCTTTGAAAGTGATAGCGCTCAAGATGGACTGCCTGATGTACAAGGCACCCCCCAACCACCTTGCTTAACTCTATCCTGGTGAAATAAGTTAAAGTCAGGAATGGCGAGAGAGAAGTTGGAGGTTCTGGCAGATAGCCAAGTTTCTGTGATGCAGAGTATGTCGAGGTGATACTAGGTGAGCCATACATTTAGGGCATCCATTTTGGGGAGCAGGCTTCTGGCATTGAGGTGAAAAATATGGAGACACTTGGGTAGAGAAAACGAGGTCTGGGCTTGGGGCAACCCTGTGAGGGCAGTGGTAGAGGTGATGATGGAGTGGGGCATGAAGGAGCCAGAGTTGGGTTCTATGTCTCCAGTGAGGAGCAGGAGGAGGAGGAGGAGGGGGGGTTTGATCTGCCAGAACTGTGCACGGAGGGCGGGCAGAGGTTTAAGCAGCGGTATAGAGCCTCAAGATTTAAGAGGTGGGAGTGGAGCAGTAAGGGGTGGATGATGGAGGAAAGGAAAAAGAGAGGGGAGGAGGGAGGAGGGGTAGGACATGGGGTAGGGAGGGAAGGGTAGGGGAAGGAAGAGTGCTGGGACAGTCCGTGGGGGGTACAAGGGGCAGCTGATGGGGGCAAGAAGAATAGGAGTAGATAAAGGTGAGATAGGGCTGGGGTAGCTGTGGAGGGAGGGGCAAGAAAGGGGAGTGGCTGTGAGGGAAGGAAGGTAAGTAAGTAAGAGTATCAGGAGGGGGATATGGAGGGAGAGGGAGAGGGTGGGCAGAATGGTCAGGAGAGAGAGAGAGAGAGAGAGAGTCCTACGGGTAAAGCGATGTGGGAGATAAGTGCAGCAGTGAGAAAGTTAGTGTTAAGACATAGCAGAGAGAAGGTGCAGCAGCAGAGAAGATGGAGACTAAATTGCTTAGGCAAAGTCAAAAAGGACTGTGCTACTTGGAATTGTTGGCAGGCAGCCACAGTATGAAGCGAGTATAAGGAGAGAAATTGAGATCAAATTCCGAAGGAGGAATACTGCTGGGGTTTAAAGATTTAATTGGACGTGATGCACTTTAGGGTGGAGTTTGAGGTGCACTAAGTGGATTTAAAGAGTGCTGGGGGTGGGGGTGGGAGAGGGATGGTGGGAGAAAATTTTAGCTGAGAAAAGAAAGAAAAAGGAAGCCGGAGAGCAGATTTAGACAAGAGTCCTTTTGACTCGCTCTAACAGCCAATCTGGAGGAGTTCTCCTCAGAAGTGGCCAGTCGTCAGTAAGCGGGTAGTGGGCACCAAAAATTGAAATTATCCCTGGAGCTCCTTAGAGGGGCCATACCTGGATTTATTTTCAGCTGTAGAGGGCAAGGCGGACGGCAGCTGCAGTTAAAGTTACACCGTGGAGGGAGCGTGCCCTGGGCAGGGGGGCTTAGCTGTAGAAGAGAAAGAGAGAGAGCAGAGGTTAGAGTTGGAATTGGGGATGGGTGCTACACTAACAGACAAGTTAGGCAGTGGGGGGGCGAGCAGCTGGGAGATGTGTAACATGGCATAACAAATATGTGAAGGCTTCCACTCCCTGCATTTTCTCTAACACAAATCTGCGTTGCTAGAGCCAAGGTGTTTGGTCCTGTCAGGTGTCATGAAATACTGGTTGGTAAGTTCCACCTAAATTCTCTCTAGCTCCCTGATAAGGTCATTTTATATGCACCTTGCCAAATTTGTGACCCTTCTTTCTTTGTTAAAGTGGAGGTTAGTTCTTCCTCCCATTGATGTTGAATATACTCCACAGCCTTACTACCAGTATTAGAATAAAGCTCCCTACATAATTCAGAGATCAGATGTACGGAGTTTATTTTTTGAGAAATTAAATACATTTTGTTGAAAAGGGGATGCTGATCCATCAACATGTGTTGTAACATTTCCGGGTTAGTGAGAAATGACATGACCTGGAAAAATTTATAAAGGACCTGATTAGGTGAGTGAAATTCTACTGGTAGTTGATGAAATGACTTGAACATTCTACCTATGAAAAATTGTGAAAGATATTGTAGACCCTGTCTAGCCCACTGCTTAAAAATAGCATCCATCTTTGCAGGATGAAAGTTGCTGTTTTTTCAGAGGGACCCATTGTGGCTGTGTATTTTTACTATGCATCCTCTTCTTGATGTGTAACCATTGTGAGAATGTATTTTTAGTCCATCTGTTCTGCAGATCCTTTAAGTCTGTTAAAGGGGATCTGCTCTTCAAATGTTATTAGTTAATTAAAATATTCTGAAGGCACCAGAGAGTGTGGCACTGTTATATAATGGCGCATTGTTCAGCACCACTCACCCAGTTTGTGAATTTCTAAATAAATCTCTAAATTGACTGTCTTCCTGCTAGGCAAGTTTTAGATTACCGGTGGGGGGGGTAGTGGGAATGCAACTTAACTGAGCCCAGGTAATCGTCTAATATTCAGGCCTCTTCCCTGGGTTGCGATGGAGGTGCAACCGCACCAAAGAGTAGCAGTGCCACGATCTTAAAAGTGTAAGCAAAATGTAGTCTGTGCAGTTATGGTGGGACTGGTACCTGCAAAAGGCTACTGGGCTAATATGCCATATAAATTAGTTGGAGGTTTGAAGGACTCACCAAATGTTGCTTTGCTGAAGTAGAGTAATCCTTTATTCATCCAAAAAGTGCAAAGATTAAAATTCAGGCACAAAATTAATGCAGCATAACAATTTTTGTTATTTCCTTCTTCCTCCACCCACTGCCTATGTACGACGTGGTCACCTGACGCATTTCACCAATCAGGGCTTTCTCAAAGGTGATCACATTGTAGCACTATCAGTGCTTAAATAAGAACATATTTAAAGGTGCAGTGTGAATAAATAACTTAAGGTGCATTAAGTTCCACAGTTCTCAACTAATTCCATGTTATAAAAAACACTCATCCAGGTAATTTCAATTCTGCATCTAGTTTCAGTTTCAGTTTTCAATTCATCAATATATCACACATATATATTTCAAGCAGCACGTTTAAATATTATAAATAGCAGCAATTTGAAGTGCAAGAATAATACTGTATGGAACTTCAGGCGTGCACTATAAGACTGAAGCCAAGGCACCTAGTCCTGGTATATAAATGAGGCAAGAATTAATCAAACCTGGAGGTGGTAACCTGGTGGATTGCACTGTTCTCAAAGAAAACGGCCACATAAGGTGACTGGTGCATATCTGTGAAGTGAAAATAAAAACCAGTGAATCAATTTCCTAATAGCAACATCAAAAAACAAGTTAATAATACTACTGCAATCTATATACAGTATGTACAGTTATGCAGAATTCAATGGATGGCATTTATTGGTTCCATGTCATAATAGTGAATACAAAACAGCAATTGCTATTATGGCAAGTGTATATATCCGAAAAGCATATCGGAGAAATATACACTACAGCGGTCTGACTTCCGGAACTAAATAAAGTGTTTTTGGCTTTGCTCCCTGCACCCCCCTGAATTAGGATGCTTAACTCTAGAGGGGTGCATGTCGGGGAAGGGGTCAAAATCCGAATTTAAAACAAAATTAAGTGCCGCAGCTCACAGCTGTGGCAAAATGCAACCGCACCCAGTCCCGACCCAGTACCTGCTCTGACAGAGGCAGCCTCCCACACCACCACACCACACAGTTAGCTCGGCAGCAGCAGGTACTACAGCCCTGAAAACCCCTTCCCTGTCCCTCCCCTCCCCTTCCCCTTGCTATTCTACCCTTCTGTTCGCCCTTCCCCATATATGCTTTCACATACCCTCCCTACTCTGCAGGGCAGCCCACCATAAAAGCACCCAAAATGAGTTGCTATATTTCTAGTCGCTCATTTGGGTTACTCTTATGATGTGCTACCCATTTATTTTAATGCAGTCATTTTGAAAAATGGCTTTATTTCTATTCTACCATTAAGTCCCTTCCCATTCATACCTTGCAATGAGTATATCCAAAACTGTTCTCTTTTTAGGAGAAGGTTGTTATAATCTCCCCCTCCTCTTGATAAGACTGTTTTTTTCCAGGCCAGTAAAAAGAAAACTATGTTCTGTTCTATCCCTGCTCTTTTGAACGTGTATTGTTAAAGCATTTTTCTTGTCCTCATTCTCTATTGCTCTGACATGTTCACCTATGCATGATTTACATGCTGTTTTTGTCTTGCCTATACAATATGCATCACATTTACATTCTGCTAAGTAAATCAACTCACAGGTACTGCAGGTCATAAAGCCCCTAACATCATTTTCTCTTCCTGTCACTGGGTTTCTGAAAGCTCCAGTATGTTTAACTTGTGAGCAATATTTACAATTGCCACATTCGGTGCTAAGATTTCTCTCATGGGGAGCCACATCCTGGGTCTTTCATCCAATGGCTGAACAGAATGCACTACAATGTCCTTAATGCTTTTCCCTTTCCTGTATAACAAACCCAGGGCCTTCTTTTCCAATTCTTTCAGGCCCGGTCTTGTAATGCAATATGCCAGTGTCTTATTATTTCTGATATTTGTTTAGATTGTGGAGTGTAAGTACTAACAAAGCACTGCTGGGCATCTTGTTTCTGTCCAGTATTTACTGTTTTTTCTGATAACAATGTTTCCCTAGATGTGGCATCTACCAATTCCTTTGCATTTCTAATGACAGCCTCTGCATAACCTCTTTGCCTTAATCTGTCAGTTAGTTCATTCTTCATACAGTTCATCATTACCAGTTTCTTTTTATTCTTGTATACTGACCCTTAGGAATTGCTTTGATGGTGTGATGGGGTGACTACTACTGGCCTGTAATAGTGTCTTCCTGTCAGGTGGTTTCCAAACTAGGTTAGTAGTACCCCCTTAGTATGACCAAATCCAAAAAGTTTATCTTTTGTATGTTACTTGTTACTGAGAATTTTAAGTTCCGATTGTTTTCCTCCAATTAGCTTACAAAATTGGCTAAAGTGTCTGTGTTGCCCTTCCATATGATAAGAGTATCATCTATATGTCATCTCCACAGACTTAAGTGGTGTAGAAATGGATTTTGTTCACTTCTCACATAACCATACTCCCACTTTGCCATAAACAAGTTTGAGCATTTGGGGGCACAACTTGCCCCCATGGCTGTCCCTTTCTTTTGCTAACAGTACTCATTCTTACAGAAGAAGGCGTTATATTCTAAGACAAATTTTGTTAACTTTAATTTAACCTCTGTGGGGTCCATTACTTCTCTAGTGTCTAGAAAGAATTCAAACATGAAGTCCTCCTCATAAGATATATTTGTATATAATGATGCTATATTAAGTGTAACTAAAAGGTCATTTTCCTCTATACAACTATCACTCAACAGACATAGTACCTCCCCTGTGTCTTGAAGATATGCTGGGGTATTTTTTGCCAATTCTGAGATATTAAAATCTACAAATTTCGCTAAGGGTTCTGTTAACATGTTGTTTCCAGCAATGATTGGTCTCCCAGGGGGTCCTGTAAGGACGTATGTATTTTTGGGACATAGTAAAAACTTGCTTTTACAGGGAATTCAACGTTTAGGTGTTTGATGGTTTGCTCAGGTAATAGTGCATTTTCACTGAGGTAGGTTAAATATGCATCAATATTTTTCTTAAATCCCGTAGTGGGGTCATTTTTCAATTTTTTGTAATTGTCTAGACTTCCTTATCATAGTCAGAAGGATTCATGATAACAATGGCCCCTCTTTGCCACTTTTATAGTCAATTTCTCATTGCGACCAAGCTGGTTTAATGCATCTGATTCTTTATTACAAAGGTTATCACAAAATCTATTGCCAGTTTCTCTGTAAAACTTCTCAATGTCTTCCTCACAGTATTTTAAAAATGTCAGAAGTGCTGGAGTCATGGGGTTGGGATCAAAAAGTTGACTGGGGTTTAAATGTCTGTATATCACCCATTTCATTATTAGGAGTCTCACCTGCCCCGTGTTCCACAGGTATGGGGTCCATAGCCATGACCTGTTCTTTCCAATTAAAAAAAAGATTTTAGAGTTAGATTTCTCCCCATTTTATTTAAATGCACTATGGTCTCAAAGGGTTCACATATCTTGGTAGGGGTAAAAGAAAGGCCTATACTGAGTACTCTTTTCTCGATGTCTTTGATAGTGGATAGTCTAATAAGTTGATAACATTCAGTATTGCATCCTCCCTCTTTGTCGTCATCCTCTCCAGTTCCTTCCCTTGGTGTTCCCTAAGCCTCTTCTTCCTCCTCTTTGCACCTCCTCTGCAAGTTCTCTTCCTCCTGGGTTCCACTTGGTCACTCTCTGGCTGTGCCATGAAATGAATGGTGGTGGGAGAGTAGCACATGTTTCTTCCTCTTCTTGGCTTAAAAAAAAAGTCAGTGTCTTGCTCTTCCTCAGTGTTTGTGTACTGGATTTTATTTTTAATTTCACTGGTTTCTTTTGTAGCATTTGTTGTATTAACTACTGATCTGGGACTGGTCCAGTCACAGATTTTTCCTTTTCTGCAGTCTCTCTCATTCCGTAATATTCCTTATCTTCTCATTATATATTTTTAAATTCTCTGTGAAGTTATCCAGTAACTGATCATATTGTGGGGATTGATGGTATTTAATTACTTCTTCTTTAATGTTGACTTCCCCCTTCAATTCTTTTGGAATTATTGCATTTTCAGTTAATTATCAGTTCCACATATTCTCTACTTGGGAAGGGACTTAATGGTAGAATAGAAATAAAGTCATTTTTGAAAAAAATGACTTTATAATAATAAATGACATCCACTGAATTCTGCATAACTGTCCATTTTGTATATAGATTGTAGTAGTGTTAACTTGTTTTTTGATGTTGATATTAGGAAATTCATTCACTGGTTTTTATTTTCACTTCACAGATATGCACCAGTCACCTTATGTGGCCGTTTTCTTTGAGAACAGTGCAATCCACCAGGTTACCACCTCCAGGTTTGATTAATTCTTGCCTCATTTATATACCAGGACTAGGTGCCTTGGCTTCAGTCTTATAGTGCACGCCTGAAGTTCCATACAGTATTATTCTTGCACTTCAAATTGCTGCTATTTATAATATTTAAACGTGCTGCTTGAAATATATATGTGTGATATATTGATGAATTGAAAACTGAAACTGAAACTAGATGCAGAATTGAAATTACCTGGATGAGTGTTTTTTATAACATGGAATTAGATGAGAACTGTGGAACTTAATGCACCTTAAGTTATTTATTCACACTGCACCTTTAAATATGTTCTTATTTAAGCACTGATAGTGCTACAATGTGATCACCTTTGAGAAAGCCCTGATTGGTGAAACATGTCAGGTGACCACGTCGTATAAATGGAGTGGGTGGAGGAAGAAGGAAGTAACTCAAATTGTTATGCTGCATTGTTTTGTGCCTGGATTTTAACCTTTGCACTTTTTGGATGAATAAAGGATTACTCTACTTCAGCAAAGCAACATTTGGTGAGTACTTCAAACCTCCAACTAATTTATACGGCATAGTAGCTCAGTAGCCTTTTGCAGGTACCGGTCCCACTGTGACTGCACAGACTACATTTTGCTTACACGTTTTAGATTGTGGCACTGCTACTCCTTGATGCGGTTGCACCTCCACTGCAACATAACAATTAACTTTGCAACCAGCACAGGTTCCTTAAAGAAAAAGGTGTTTTCTCCTGTTACAGTAGGCACTCCTGCATAAACGCATTCAACAGAAACAGACCATATGTATGGCAGATACGTGGTAGGTGCAGCATGAATCGGACACCCGCTCCCTCGAAGAACTGGTGCTCAGACAAACAGGCAGTGTGACCAGTTACAATAATATTTTAAATGATAGCACAAGCACTTTATTAGACCCGGTGAACATTAAACACGCTTTTATACAATTTGAATGAACAGCCCACAAACTGAAGAGACAGCAGTGAGAAGAAATCAGTCTAAAGGCCTATTTAGAGGTGGAGAGAGCTCCTAGAGGCCTGCGGGTACTCAAAAAACCTAACTGTGGAGCAAACAGGGAAGGCTTCACTGATAAATGGAAAAAAATAAGCCATAAAGCAAGTAGAGAGTATATAGAACTGATATTAACTGAAAAAGCAATAATTCAAAAAGAAATGGAGGTGGAACTCAACATTAAAGAAGAGGCAATTAAAAAAATCCAACAATCTCCACAATATGATCAGTTGCTGGATAAATTCACAAAGAATTTAAAAAGATATAATGAGAAGATAAGGAATATTAAAAAACCAAAAGTTTGAAAGGGATGAGGGAGACTACAGAGAAGGAAGAATCTTTGATTGACCGATCCCAGATCAGCTGTTAATATAGCAATCACTACAAAAGAAACCAGTGAAATTAAAAATAAAATCCAGTACACAAACACTGAGGAAGAGCAAGACACTGACTTTTTTTTAGGTGAAGAAGAGGAGGAAACATGTGTTACTCCGCCCCCCCAACCAATCGTTCCATGGTGCAGCCAGAGGGTGACCAAGTGGAACCCAGGAAGAAGAGAACTCGCAGAGAAGGTGCAAAGAGGCTCAGGGAACACAAGGGGAAGGAACTGGAAAGAATGACGTCAGAGAGGAAGAATGCAATACTGAATGTTATCAACTTATCAGACTACCCACTATCAGACATCAAAAAACGAGTGCTCAGTAAAGGCCTTTCCTTTACCCCTACCAAGAAATTTGAACCCTTTGAGACCACGGTGGATTTAAATAAAATGATGGGAAATTTAAGTCTAAAACCTTTTTTAGTCAGAAAGAACAGGACTTGGCTATGGACCCCACACTTGTGGAACCCAGAACAGGTGAGACTCCTAATAATGAAATGGGTGATACACTCGCATTTAAACACCAGTTAAGTTTTTGGCCCCCCCCCCCATATGACTCCAGCACGTCTGACATTTTTTAAATGCTGTGAGGGAGACATTGAGAAGTTGTACAGAAAAACTGACAACCGATTTTATCATAACCATAGCAATAAAGAATCAGATGCATTAAACCAGCTTGGCCGCAGTGAGAAATTGACTATAAAAGTGGCAGATGGGGGGGCATTGTTATTATGAATTCTACTGACTACAATAAGGAAATCTACAGACAACTTGTGGATGGTAATTTTTATAAAAAATTATGACCCCACTATGGGATTTGAGAAAGTAATTGGTGCATATTTAACCTTCCTCAGTGAAAATGCACAGTTACCTGAGCAAAATCATCAAATACCTAAAAGTTGAATTCCCTGTAAATGCAAGTTTCCACAGTGCCCCAAAAATACATAAGTCCTTACAGGACCCCTCTGTGAGACCAATCTTTGCTGGAAACAACACATTAACAGAACCCTTAGTGAAATTTGTAGATTTTAGTATCTCAGAATTGGCAAAAAATACCCCAGCATATCTTCAAAACACAGGGGAGGTACTAAGTCTATTGAGTGATAGTTGTATAGAAGATGACCTTTTAGTTACACTTAATGTAATGTCATTATATACAAAATATATCTCATGAGGAGGGACTTCATGCTCTTAAATTCCTTCTAGACACTAAAGAAGTAATGCCCCCCCACAGAGGTTAAATTAAAGTTAACAAAATTTGTCTTAGAATGTAACGCCTTCTTCTGTAAGAATGAGTACTTTTAGCAAAAGAAAGGGGCAGCCATGGGGGCAAGTTTTGCCCCCAATTGCGCAAACTTGTTTATGGCAAAGTGGGAGTATGATTATGTGAGAAGTGAACAAAATCCATTTCTACACCACTTAAGTCTGTGGAGATGACATATAGATGATATTTTTATCATATGGAAGGGCAACACAGGCACTTTAGCCAATTTTGTAAGCTATTTGGAGGAAAACAACCGGAACTTAAAATTCTCAGTAACAAGTAACATACAAAGATAAACTTTTGGATTTGGTCATACTAAAGGATGGGGCTACTACTGACCTAGTTCTGAAACCACCTGACAGGAAGACACTATTACAGGCCAGTAGTAGCCACCCCCATCACACCATCAAAGCAATTCCTAAGGGTCAGTATACAAGAATAAAAAGAAACTGGTAATGATGAACTGTATGAAGAATGAACTGACTGACAGATTAAGGAAAAGAGGTTATGCAGAGACTGGCATTAGAAATGCAAAGAAATGGGTAGATGCTACATCTAGGGAAACATTGTTATCAGAAAAAACAGTAAATACTGGACAGAAACAAGATGCCCAGCAGTGCTTTGTTAGTACTTACACTCCACAATCTAAACAAATATCAGAAATAATAAGACACTGGCATATTGCATTACAAGACCCAGGCCTGAAAGAATTGGAAAAAGAAGGCCCTGGGTTTGTATACAGGAAAGGGAAAAGCATTAAGGACATTGTAGTTCATTCTGTTCAGCCATTGGATGAAAGACCCAGGATGTGGCTCCCCCATAGAGAGAATCTTAGCACCGAATGTGGCAATTGTAAATATTGCTCACAAGTTAAACATACTGGAGCTTTCAGAAACCCAGTGACAGGAAGAGAAAATGATGTTAGGGGCTTTATGACCTGCAGTACCTGTGAGTTGATTTACTTAGCAGAATGTAAATGTGATGCATATTGTATAGGCAAGACAAAAACAGCATGTAAATCATGCATAGGTGAACATGTCAGAGCAATAGAGAATGAGGACAAGAAAAATGCTTTAACAATACACGTTCAAAAGAGCAGGGATAGAACAGAACATTGTTTTCTTTTTACTGGCCTGGAAAAAACAGTCTTATCAAGACGAGGGGGAGATTATAACAACCTTCTCCTAAAAAGAGAACAGTTTCGGACATACTCATTGCAAGGTATGAATGGTAAGGGACTTAATGGTAGAATAAAAATAAAGTCATTTTTGGAAAAATGACTGTATAATAATAAATGCCATCCACTGAATTCTGCATAACTGTGCATATTGTATATAGATTGTAGTAGTATTATTAACTTGTTTTTTTGATGTTGATATTAGGAAATGGATTTGGTGGTTTTTATGCAGGGTCTGCATCAGAAATCATATGAAGAGAGACTGAGAGAGCTTAATATGTATACCCTTGATGAAAGGAGGGACAGGAGGGACATGATAGAAACATTCAAGTACCTCAAGGGAATCAACAAAGTCCAGGAGGGTAGCATCTTTCAGAAAAAGAGATGTGTAAGAACAAGGGGACACAATTTAAAGATAGAGGGGGGACGGCTCAGGGGTAATGTGAGGAAATCTTTTTTCACGGAGAGAGTGGTGGATGCGTGGAACTGCCTTCCTGGGGAGGTTGTTGGGGCTAAAACAGTGGGGGAATTCAAACATGCATGGGACAGACACAAGGCAATTGTAGTGGGGGGGTGGCAGGAAATAGGCTGTTGGTTAACTAGAATCTGCAGCTCATCCAGTAAGTAGGGAAATGGGCAGACTGGGTGGGCCAAGTGGTCCTTATCTGCCGTCAAAGTCTATGTTTCTATGTTTATTTTTACTTCATAGATATGCACCAGTCACTTTATGTGGCCGTTTTGTTTGAAAACAGTGCAATCCACCAGGTTACCACTTCCAGGTTTGATTAATTCTTGCCTCATTTATATACCGGGACTAGGTGCCTTGGCTTTAATCTTATAGTGCACACCTGAAGTTCCATACAATGTTATTCTTGTACTTTAAATTGCCACTATTTATAATATCTAAATATGTTGCTAGAAATATATATGTGCAACACACTGATGAATTGAAAACTAAAACTGAAACTGGATGCAGAATTAAAATTGCTACCTTGATGAGTGTTTTTTATAACATGGAATTAGATGAGAACTGTAACACTTAATGCACCTTATGTTATGTATTCACACTGCACCTTTAAATATGTTCTTATTTAAGCAGTGATAGTACTGCAACGTAATCACCTTTGAGAACGCCCTGATTGGTGAAACACGTCAGGGGACCACAATGTACATATGGAGAGGGTGGAGAAAGAAGGAAGTAACTCACATTGTTATGCCGCATTGTTTTGTGCCTGGATTTTAACCTTTGCACTTTTTGGATGAATAAAGGATTACGCTACTTCAGCAAAGCAGCATTTGGTAAGTCCTTCAAACCTCCAATTAATTTATACGGCATAGTAGCCCAGTAGCCTTTTGCAGGTGCCAGTCCCGCCGTGACTGCACAGGCTACATTTTCCTTTTCTCTGATTCTATTAACCATCCCACTAGCCAAATATTATCCTGAGAGGAGTGGGGAAAAACTGTTGCATGGATCTTGCTGCCGCAGAATGGGTGAGAGCAAAATTGCTCTCTGTTTATATCCTGCTGAACATTTACTCCTTATGCATTATCTGTCGTCCTAGAAATTGGAATGGATGTTCTAGGGTGTATTATGACATGTTCTTTACTATGTACCTTTACTTTCATGTTATATGGGCTATGTATAACATGAAATATGAAATATGTTATCTATTGTATGTCATATAATCCATAAATAAAATTTGCAAAAAAACAGAAGGATAAGTGAGAAAGACTGATCACCAAGGTAATAAGGGGTCAGGACCCAAGAAGAAAAGTTCCCCGAAGGGCTCTGAGGTAGATACCAATGGGAGCTTGATGAAGTGGTGCAGCCAACTCTGAACAGGGAGTTAGGACAGGAACTGAATGGGTGGGGTATGACACCCCACAACCAGTCACTGTGCAGCCTTGAAGGGGGCTCTGGCCACAGAGGCCAGTGGATCACTACCACCTCTGTGTCCCCCAACAACCTTTTTGGCCCCACTGAATTTGGGTTTTGGACACCAGTGCTAATACTGTCCCTGCTAGGGCTGCTCTTGATGCTGCTGTGGCTGAAAAGGCCAATACTGGAAGGCCTTCTTTTTGTATTTAGGCCTTCTGGTCCTTCTTGAATGAAGTCACAGATGCAAGGGTGGCACTGGAGTTCTCAATCCATATGAGATGTCCCTCCACCCCAGCATCAATGAGACTGCTGAACAAGAAGGAGATATCAGCCAACTAGTGCTGGGTATCTGTCATGAAGGTGGAATGCCATAAGCAGGCCCTGTGACACATGGTGACAGCTGTTGCTACAGCAGGGGCGCAAGGAAGAAGATCATCTAGCACCCCCATCAGGGAGTGACTGCAGTCAGCCATCAAGACAGCATAGATGTTTTGATGGATACCTAGTGATGCAATAGTATAGACCTTTTTCACTGCATGGCCAGTATTCTTGGACTATTTGCCTAAAGGTTTGTCCATGTCCCCTTGGCCACCCAACTTACAGAAGGCTAAATCCAACACCGGGCCTTCAACTGAAGGATGGTCGAAGAACCCTGAAAGGAAGACTGTAGGGACTGCACACTTGTGGACCATGCTGGTGGAGGGCACCAGTCACTATACTGGGTGCTGCCAAAGCTCCGGGGGCCAGTCCCAGGATGGCCTCAGCCATGGGAAAGACACCCCCCCCCATAATCATCCTTCTTCATTATGTCAGTGAAGTAATACTTAGCCTGCTTCTGAACTTGTTCCAAGGGCACATATATGGATTCCAACATCAGTCTGAATAAAGCCCCAGAGGACATCAGCCAATGGTCAGCAGTCAATTCTTTGACTGACTCTCAGTCGAAAGTGCAAGTCCTGGTGGAAGCCATGGATGACTCACTTCAGAGTCATCAGAGGACTCCTCAAAAATGGCTCTTAACTATTTACCACTATGGACCATCTTAGTGTCCTCAACTGGGTGATTTCCACTGACACCCGGCCTGGCAAACCAGCAGCAGTGCAGAACTCCTTAGTCAGAGCACCAAACAAGGGCTGTGGTGGAGATGGTTCCACCCAGAGGGGTGGAGAGGCAGATGCAAGAGACATCTTTGAGATATGGACCAGTGTGGGAACAACTGATGCGTGCCAAGGTACTGCAGGTTTAGGAAGCAGAGCCCTACCAATCACGGCAATAGCCTACTGTTGCCAGAAGAGCTCCTCATAGCGTCACATCTTACACTGACCACCCTCCTCACTGGAGGATGAGGTGGTCAATGAGCATTGACAGCTGCACCTCCTAGTCGAGTAGGATGGCTTGAGAGTGCAAGTGGTGCCTTGACCTCGACCCAAAGATTGACATCAACTGGCATCCTCTTGCAGGTCATGGTAGTCCATATGTCCTGCCATATTGAGCATGAGAGGCTTCCGAAGCATAATCACGCAGTGGAGGTCACTCTTGGGGTGACCCAGCAGTGGACACAGACTGGGCCACACCACATATCACTGAGTGAGGAACAGGAGCACTGGGATCTGGGTGAGACACCCCTCATAGATTTCCTCTGACATCTTGGTAACAGGTTCAAGAAATATTCCTACCACTTGTTCCACTGGACTTGAGGTCAACAAGCCCTATGGGGGTAGTGAAGAGCTCTTGACCTTACATTTGATCAAAGGAAGCTTGGACAGGGTCGAGCAGTTGGGGAGTCAATGAAAGCAGGAAAAGCTGGATCTGTCACTGTCCCCTCCCAGTCCCACAACCAATAGCTATGATGCTTGTGCTTTCTGCTGTGATGAGAGGGGCTGTCCCCAAAGGTCTGGAGGGTCAAGCTCATTTCATGACTCTCTGATGCTGGCCCCAACCAGAAACAGTGCCGAGACCCAAAAGGAACTCCCACCAGCTGCCACCTCCTCCTCTGCCATAACCACAAGCTGTTGAGCCAACTCAACAGTCACCAGGGCCATTTTGTAGTCCTTGAGTTGGTCCTTCTGTTGACAAACCAACCACATGCCTTACCATCTTGAGCAAGAGAGACTCTGGAGTCTTCCAGTCCTCAAGGGATGAGGGCAGCATGATTAGGAATGGGTGACATCTAGTGATGTTGTGATTCTCGCCGAGGCAGTAAAGACATGTGTCATGTGGATCCACTGGCAACATTTTGTGGTGGCACCGGGTGCAGAAGCTGAATCCTGGTTTCTTGCCGTCCACTGTCAATCGTGAATGTGATCGCAAAGTGGAGCCAAAAGAAGTGTATTAGTTGAAAACTCACTGTTAAGTTAAGGATTCACCAAAAAAATCACTTGAACTACTTGAATTCCTTCAATGCTACAGAGCTGTGAGGGAGCAGACCTGTCCTTTCCAATAGAAAGAAATATCTTACATCATGGGGCAGAGCTGGAGCTCCTGAGCCAGGAGTACCACCCACCCAGGTGGTTGAAGGACCTTAGCTTGAAGACTTCCAATGACTTGTCTGTCTCCAGGAAACTGCCAGAGTGTGGACAGAGAACTGTATACACACCCTTAGAAAGAACACTATGTAAGAACTTACCGTAATTGTAGATGTTTTAGAGAATCTCTTACTGCAGATCACACCTTAGGAACTACAGCCATCAGGCACCAGGATCACATGGAAACATTTTTACTAGCAGTCTATCTGGGGCCGCCCATGGCAACGTCATGTATTTATTTTTATTTATTTATTTGTTTTTATTAACCAGGTAAGTACACTAAACAGAAACTGCCTTTTTTCAGGTATGATTGAGGAGAATAACAAACATTGACAATGCAAACAATGTACAGCATAAAACAATCAGATACAGTATTCACAATGCGCAGAGTAATGATTGATAAAAAAAACAAAGTGCAAAGACATTTCGATAATTAACTGTGACAAATTTTACAATGTATAGTATAACAATAAGACAAAGAAACAACAATGCCTACAGTGATAAATACGCAAACAATGTGAAACTAGATTAGACAATTGATTGCACATAGTAAGGGCCAAAGGATTAACAAGTTGGTATACAGGCATAGTAACATAGGTAGCAGGAAACAATTGTAAGGAAGGGTCCCATATAGTGCACTAGTTACGAAAGAGAAACACACGGGTACCATTAGTGAAGTGCAAGTAGGTCGACAAAGCAATATCACAGGGTAGGATAATAAGTGCCAATGTCACCCCTATATAACCGTGGGTGACCCCACACCCTCCTCAGTTCCGCACCAGAGACCATCCACCAAGGACATATTCCTGAGGGAGAGTCAAAGGGACCTGCCAGAAGAAGCATGGAAACAGAAGGCTTACCATCCTGGAAAGAAGGAGAAACAGGACAGAAGAAAAGTCACAGACCAATGGGGAAGGAGGGTGGGTCGGCATGACCTGCTGCAAGAGATTGTCTCAAAGATCTACTGTTACAGTACGTTCTTACATAACTGTTCTATCTTCTTCAAGGATCTCTCTTGCAGCAGGTCAAACCTTAGGAATGAGTCCCAAGCAGTACTGCAGAGTGGAACAGTCTGTGTTGCTGGAAGGCAGGGGTCAATGAAAGAAGGCCCTGTAGCACAGCTAGGCCAATTTTCTGCCCTCCTTCTGGAGGCAATGTCCAGACTGTAGTGCCTTGTGAAAGTGTGGATAGCACTCCTGGTTGCAGCAGCACAAATCTCAGCAGGTGAAACCCCTCTGAAGCAGGCAACAGAGGTGGCCATGCCTCTGGTGGAATGGCCCTTAACAGCCCCAGGAAGTTCCTTACTGTACTTCCTTAACAAAAAATAATGCAGTTAGCCAACCATTTGGACAGGCATTGCTTAGAAACCGGAGCGCCCTCTTTCCCAGGGGTGAGCCAAACAAATAACTCTGAGGACTTTTTGCAGTCCTTCGTACGGTGTGTGTAGTATCTAAGTATTCTATGCACATCTAATGTATGGAGCAATGCTTCTCCTGGATTGGCATGCTCTGGATAATAAACAAACAGATGAATGGTTTGATTTAAAGTAAACTTAGGCACTACCTTCAGCAAATAGTTAGGGTTAGTAAGCAAATACACCCTGTCTCTGTGCAAAATCAAATAAGGCTGCTCACACATAAGAGCCTGAAGTTCGGAAATCCTTTGAGCAGCAGTAATAGCAAATAAAAATAACCTTTCCATGACAGAAAATGTAGATTGCAAGTCACAGAGAGCTCAAAAGCAGCCAAAGTAAGCTTCTCAAAACAAAATTCAAATCCCAGGCCGGGACTGGATTGCAGATGGGAGGTTTCAAGTGCATAATGCCTATCAGAAAAGTATGGGCCACATCCAACTGGGCTACCATGCAGCCCTCAACAGGCACATGGAAGGCTGAAATGGCAGACAAGTGCACCTTTAATGAGTAGTATTTCAGTCTGGCATCCGACAAGGACAGTAAGTACTCCAGAATCTGGTTGACCGGGCAGGTGTTTGGATCAAGGTGATGGGGGAGGGGGGTTACACACAAAGCAAAACGATTCCATTTCATGGAATAAGTCACCCTGGTGGAAGGTTTTCTGGTGGCTACCAGGACATCAACCACTTTAGGGGAGACACCAAACCTGGCAATGGCTGTGTCTTCAGGAGCCAAGCATGCAGGTGAAGCGACCAAAGGTCCGGATGAACCAGGGTTCCCTGTTCCTGTGGCAGCAAGCCCAGGCACAGAGGACGGTGTACTGGAGGCTCCACTGCTAACTGTTGCAGCAGTGGAAACCAAATCTGACAAGGCCAAAAGGGGGCCACAAGAATCAGAGTGGCACCCTCCATTTGGAGCTTGATCAGCACTCTCTGAGTCAGAAGAAAGGAGGAAAGGCATAAAGGAACATCCAGTTCCCAGAGATGGACAATGCATCTCACCAGAAGACTCCAGGCCCTGGAGCTAGTGAACAGAAAAGTGGCAGTTTTGCATTGTGTGGGGATGCAAAAAGGTCCCACTATGGGTGATACCACTTGTCAAACAGGTTTTCCACCACTGTGGTTAGCAGCTCCCATTCATGCATTCCGGACTGCGACCTGCTTAATCTGTCCGCCAGGACATTTTGGACACCAGGAACATGGACGGATGATAGCTCTAGACTGTACTCTTGAGCCCAGTATCAAGCCCTCATTGCTTCCCTGCACAGGGTGTAAGAGTCGGCTCCCCCTGCTTGTTGATGTAGTGCACCACACTGGTATTGTCCATCTGCACTAGCAGATGGCCCAGGGAGAGGTGACATTGGAAGCCCTGTAGGCCATACAGAACAGCTCTCATCTCAAGGACACTGACATGGAGAGAAGCCTTGAGTGGTGTCCATGTCCCCTGAGTATGGTAAGGACCCAGATGTACATCCGAGCCCATCCCTGAGGCATCTGCGTTGAGGATCTAAAGAGGAGAGGGAACGAGGAAAGGAACCCCTTTGAGCAAATGGCTGGATTCCATCCACCACAGGAGAATCTTCTTAACTGGCGAAGTAACTAGGACCTTCTGCTCCAGATTGTCAATTCACTGATCCCACTTGACCCTCAAAGTCCATTGAGGGATGCACATGGGGAACCATGGCAATGGCCACAGCCATTAAGCCCAGCAACTGAAGAAAAGTCCTGGCTGTGACATATCGGCAGTTGTAGAGTTCCTGGGCCTAAGCTATCAGGTGCTCTGCCCTGTTTTGAAGGCAGAAAAGCAGATCCCTGGGCAGTGCCCAGGATAGCTCCTATGTACTGGAGACACTGACCGGGAGTCAATACTGATTTGGGCAGGTTGACTGTGATACCAAAGGTGCTGAATAGCTGCATGGTACGCCCAAGGGTCAAAGACAGTTCCTTCTTGGACTGAGCTTTGAGCAGCCAGTTGTCCAGCTAGGGAAAGATGTAAAGTCCCTCCCTCCTAAGGGCCACTGCCACCACTGCTAGGTATTTGGTGAAGACCCAAGGTGCCAAAGATGAGCCAAAGGGAAGTACCCTGAACTGGTAATTCTCCCCCTGAAACAGGAACCTGAAGTACTTCCTGTGAGAGAGGCAGACCTTGATGTGCAGGTAGGCATCCTGCATGTCTAGAGAGCAGATCCAGTCTCCCTTTTGGAGCAAAGGAAACAGGCCTGGGAGGGTGACCATTCAGAACTTTTTGTACTGGATGTAGTAGTTCAGGTTTCGTAAGTCCAGGATGGGCCACAAGTCCCCTGTGGACTTGGGGACAAGGAAGAAGTGGGAGTAGAACCCTGTGTTCCATTGATCCTCAGAAAAAGGTTCTATGGCCCTTTTTCACAGCAGCATAAGGATCTCCTCTAGCAGCACAGGTGCATGGCCTGGAAGATAAACAGAAGGCCCTAGAGGGAGATCTGGAGGTGTCTCCAAAAATTCCAGGGTGTGTCCTTATTCCATGAGTTGCAGCACCCAGGCATCAATCCTGTTCTCCCACTACCTAGCCAGATGAAGGGAGAAACAACCCCCTACCATCACATTCTGGGGAACCAGGTGGAGGGGGGTCAGACAAGGAGTCAGGCTGATGTGGAGCCACCGTCCGTGAGCTGCCACTCCACCTTTTGGGGTTTTCCCTGTAGTGGATGAGGGGGTAGGCAGGGCTGGTCCAGCTTCACGCTTGTCGGGCTGTCTTGTGCCAGACCTGGCTCTATGGGTGGCACGCTGAAAGGGCACCCTCTCCCCACTCTTCTGGTGGGTGTGGTAGAGGGAGTGAACCGACCTCAAATTCTCCCTGAGCACTGGCCTAGTGATGCTGAGGGTTGAGGCGCTGGACGTCACACCTAACACCATACCAACGGCCTGAGTTCAGGAATGAGCCCAGGTCATCTAGGACCGGCAAGGGGGGGGGTGGAGATAGATTGAGCAGTAGTAAGGCAGTTCTCCCTTCCTGGGAGGGGGACCCAGCTGCAGTGGAGGTCTGGAGGTAGTGCAGTCGGGAGCAACTCGAATAGGGAGGGTTCCATGGGTTCTGTGTGCACGTGCCTCCACAAAAAATGGAGCTGGTAGGCTCCATGATGGCCCTGCAGCATCTGCACCGGCCCCCCCAGAGTCTAGATGTTGGTCTCTGGGGGGAGGGAAAGTCAACGTCCTTCACCCTCAGTCCTGCCATGAGGGTGGGGGTAACCCGTGGGGGGTTGCCAGGACGGCTGGGTGTGGGGCGCAGTGGACCAGAGACTGAGTACCTCTTGGGGAGGTCTGGAGCTGCCCACTATTTCCGCCCATGTATCCCCATTACCAAGTGGGCGGGAGGTGGCAATGTGGATCAAAGAGCTAAATAAAAAATAAATAAATAAAAATTCTCCCTGAGGCTTGCAGGTCATTAAGGATATCCTGCACATCCATCCTGAAGAGCCTGCAGCTCCTGAAGGGAGCATTCAGGATGGACTGTTGGACATCAGTAGCAAAACCTGACACCCTGAGCCAGGAGTACCTCCTCAGGCAAACTCCTACAGAGGCCTTGGCCGGAGCATTCAGGGCATCACAGGCAGCCTGCAAGAGGTGCTTGCCCACATCCGCTCCTGACTGGAGGGTCTTGAGCATCTCCTGTTTTTTGGGGTCCTCTGGGAGGTCTTGGCCGAGACATGGCCATTTCAGAGACTATTCTGGAATCTGAGCATATGGCTCACATAATTAATGATCCTGATAGCCAAAGTGAAAGAGGCAAAAACTAATTTTTCCCCGTAAGATTCAGCTTTCTGGATTCCTTGTCCGGAGGCAGAGAACTGAGGTGCTGAGGCCTCTTGGACCTATCATGGGCCACACTGAACACCACAGACCCTGCCTGTGGGGGCCCAGCAAAAAAAAGGCTTTCCCCGTGGGGGCCTGATACAGCTTGTCCACCTTTCTGGGCACAGGGAGAATCAGGTTAGGTCTGAGAGGTTGGGTGATAGGTTTAAATACTTTGGTGACAAGCATTGAAAAGCAGCCAGGGAGGCACTGGAAAGGGAATCCTAGCCCCAAAAAAAATCATGGTACTAAGTGAGGTAGACACCAACACAGAGATGTCGATAGGGAGAAGCGCAGGAGTAAATGGAGAAAGTAACAAATGCAATAAGGACAGGAATGGAGCAAAAAGGGGTAAGGCCATCAAGAAATGGAGGGTAATGAGTACCAATGCCCGTAGTCTGGGCAACAAGCTCCCTGAACTGATGGCCTTGATGGAAGAGGGATGCCTGGATATCGTAGCAGTCACAGAAACATGGTACAGAGAACCATGACTGGGATGTTAACATACCAGGGTACACAACCTACAAGAGAGACAGGGAGGGCAGAAGTGTGGGGAGTAGCTCTCTATGTAAGGGAAGGGATAAAAGCAACTGAACAAAAGAGTAAACAGAGGAGAGGAGGCACTGTGGGTCACCTTAGAGACTGGAAATGGCACCACAATCCGCACAGGGGTTGTATACAGACCCCCATATCAGGGGAGAGGAATGGACAAGGATATGATAGAAGGCATACTTAGGATGGCAGAGAAAGGGGAGATACTGTTGATGGAGGACCTTAATGCCAGATGTTAACTGGAGCACCTTTGCAGCAACCACATCCAAAAGCAGGGCCATTCTTGATGCCTTTCAGGTGGCATGCCTCAGACAGCTAGTTTTGGAACCTACTCGTGAGGAAGCAATCTTAGACCTCATACTCTCAAATGGGGGACAGTGAGAGGATCTCAGACCTAGAAGTGGGTAGCCATTTAGGAACAAGTGACCACCAAACAGTGTGGTTCACGATAAACTCAGCTACAGAGTCAAGCCATACAAAGTGAGGGTTGTGGACTTCAGGAGGGCTGACTTTGGCAAGATGGGAGAGTGCCTTAGGAAAGCACTAGCAAACAGGCTAGAAGGAGGGGTGCAGCAACAATGGGGAAATATCAAAACTGCCATCACAGAGGCAACAAGCCTTTGTGTGAAGCAAATAAACAAATCAAAACCAAAGAAAAAGCCACTGTGGTTCTCAAAAGAGGTGGCGGTGAAGGTTAGGGAGAAAAAGATAGCATTTAGGAAGTTTAAGGAAACACAGAAGGAGCAGAACAAAGAACTGTACCAGTTAAGGCAGAAGGAAGCAGGGAGGGTAGTCAGAATAGCAAAGGCACAAACTGAGGAAAAGATAGCTAACTCAGTTAAGAAGGGGGATAAATCTTTTATAGGTATATCAGGGAGTGTAGAAAGACAAAGGGAGGGATAGTGAGGCTGAATAGAATGGATGGTGGGTGGGTAGAGAGTGACAGTGAAAAAGCAGGGATACTGAATGAATACTTCTGTTCAGTATTCACAAAAGAGGAAGTGGGGGAGGTGCCTAATCCAATTAACAGAAGCACTCTGGAGAGGGGAGGTCGATTCCAGTCCTTTCATAGAAGAAATGGTTCTGAAAGAACTCCTAAAACTGAAGGTGGACAGCAATGGGGCCAGATGGAATTCACCCCAGAATTCTAAAAAGAATTAAGCAGAGAACTAGTGACACCACTGACTACCCTTTTAACAAATCATGGGAGGATGGTGTGGTACCTGAGGACTGGAAGAAGGCTGATGTGATTCCCTTCACAAAAGTGGGACCAAGACAGAGGCAGGAAACTACAGACCTGTCAGTTTGACCTCTGTGGTAGGGAAAGTGATGGAATCACTTCTGGTGGAAAGAATTGTTGAGTACCTAGAGGCCAGTGGGGCACAGGACCCAAGGCAGCATGAGTTCACAGCAGGAAGGTCATGTCAGACGAATCTAATTGATTTCTTTGACTGGGTGACCAAAGTAGTAGACCAGGGAGGGGCTGTGGACATGGCCAAACTAGACTTTAGCAAGGCATTTGACACAGTCCCACACAAAAGATTAGTAGTCAAATTAACCAGCCTGGGAGTTGTTCCCAGGGTGGTAGCCTGGGTAAAACATTGGCTGAACAACAGGACACAGAAGGTAATTATAAATGGAGTCCACTCTGAAGAAAGAAGGGTTACTAGTGGGGTACCACAGGGTTCAGTACTGGGTCCAGTCCTTTTTAATGTCTTTATAAGTGACGTTGCAGAGGGACTGGAAGGAAAAGTATGCCTCTTTGCAGATGACACAAAGATCTGCAACAGGGTTGATACACAAGAAGGCGTGGAAAGAATGAGAAGGGACTTGGCAAGGTTGGAGGAATGGTCAGAAGTATGGCATCTCTGATTCAATGCAAAGAAGTGCAAAGTAATGCACCTGGGAAACAAAAACCCAGGGGAAGATTACACATTGGGGGGGAGGTAGTAACAACAACAAAAATGGAAAGGGACCTGGGGGTAATCATATCAGATGGCCTTAAGGTTGGCAAGCAACATGAGAAGGCGGTAGGGACGGCTGGGGGATACTGGGATGTATAGGGAGAGTATCACTAGCAGAAAACAGGAAGTTGTTATCCCCTGTACAGACAGTTGGTGAGACCCCATCTGAGTACTGCATCCAGTTCTGGAGACCCCATCTCCGCAAGGACATAGACAGGATGGAGGCAGTTCAGAGGAGGCAACTAAAATGGTGCAGGGTCTGCAAGAGAAGCCACACGAGGAGAGACTAAAGGAGATTAATATGTATACCCTTGAGGAAAGGAGGGAGAGGGGGGACATGATAGAAATGTTTAAGTAACTCAGTGGAATCAACAAAGTCCAAAAGGCTAGCATCTTCCAGAAAAAGAGATGTGCAAGAACAAGGGGACACAATTGAAGATAGAGGGGGGACGGCTCAGGGGCAATGTGAGGAAATATTTTTTCACAGAGAGGGTGGTGGATGCATGGAACAGCCTTCCTCAGGAGGCACTGGTGTCTAAAACTGTGGGAGAATTCAAGAATGCATGGGACAGACATAAGGCAATTTTTGTGGGGGGTAGGAAGAAATAGGCTGTTGGTTAAATAGGATCTGCAGCTTATCCTCTAGGTAGGGGAAATGGGCAGACTAGGTGGGCCAAGTGGTCCTTATCTGCCATCAAAGTCTATGTTTCTTTGTAACCAAGAGGACAAAATGGCATCCTTGTAGGCATTTATCATAGGAGGAATTATTTTTTTTTTGGGGGTTGGGTAGGTCCAGGTAGTCAGCCAGGTTCCGCCGAGTAATGTCTTTAAACCCCTTAGCAGCCTGCAACTGCCGAATTACCGCAATGAAGGAGGGGTCATCCAGGAGGGACCATGAGATGTATTTTGAGGAGTCCTCCCTTGCAACTGAAACAATGGAGGTGCTAGAGGGACTCTGGTCCCCTGCATCCTCGTCTTCCTCATCTTCCTCATCTGGCAAAAGGAAGTCAGGGCAATAATCATCAGCATCCCCTGGCTCAGAGATATTTACCGAAGACAATGACAACTGAGAAGGGACTGGCTGCGACGATGTGTGGTGCAACAGCACCGAAGCCGACATAGGGGCCCCTAAAAGGAGCCATAGTGGATGTGACAAACCAATGCATCAGATTTGTATCAAAAGGCAAGAGGAGAAGAATGCCACTATGGTTCTTGAAAGAGGGGGTAGACAAAGTAAGGGCTAAAAGGGCAGGGTTCAGGAAAACGAGGGGGCCTGGCATGAAATTGGAAGGTGGCATGTTCAGAGGGAATATGAGGAAGTTCTTCTTCACAGAGAGGGTGGTGGATACATGGAATGATCTGCCACAGGAGGTGGTGGGAGCAATCATTGTGGTCAGAGTTAAACATGCTGGGACTGGCATAGGGGAACCATAGAAGTAAAGCAGAGGGAAAGTCAGAAGCTGTAATCAAGCACAGGGCTTACGGGGAGACTAGATGGGCCTAGCAGTCCTTATCTGCCGACAATTTCTGTGTTTATATGTTTTTATGTTTCTGTTTTATGTTAGTAAGATAAAATACTGCTCTTGAATATCCATTTCAGATTTACTGAATAATGCTATATCTTGTCTTTTCTGTTTTCAACTTGCAGGAGCTCCAGGGCTTATTTACTGTTTTATTATTAAAAAGGGATATAAGTTCCGGAGTGGATAGATTGACGTGTGTATGAGACAAATGTAGAGTGCTAGGTATAATTAGGAGGTGAAGGGTTGGTGGTCTGGTGGGTCCTGGAAATCTCGGGGGATGGGAGAAGGGTGGGTGGATAGAGACGGTGGGAACTAGGAGGCACCCTGGGGTGAAATGGGACCAAGAGCAAGGACCTCCTTGCCTTGCGCCCATACCCAAAGGCTCTGAGGGACTCAGGCAGGTATTGCAGTCATCTGTGGAATCTCATCCCTCTCGGGCTGTACTATGCAATGCCAGGTCTATTAAAAATAAGACCACAGTCGTTGCTGATTTAGTAGCCTCTGCAGACCTGGCTTGCATCACCGTGACTTGGCTGGATGAAAATGCAGGGTTCATTTTGGCACCTGCGATTCCAGCCGGGTTCTCAGTGATTCACCCCCCCCCCCCCGAGAGTGGACCGTAGAGGTGAAGGGGTCGCAGTATGTTTTAGACAGGAACTGGACTTCAAGGAGTTGCCAGTGGGGAGCACCAACTCCTTTGCATGCATGGGAGCTGTGGGTGCAGGTTTCAGGATCCTTCTCATCTACCATCCACCCGGGGATGGGAGGGCATTGCTGAAGGAGGTAGTGGATTTCATCACCAAGGTGCCACTGGAGGTCTCAGATGGTTAATTCTGGGGGACTTCAGTGCCTGGGTCAACGATGAACTCTCGCTTTTTGGACAAGATCTCCTCAAACTGATGGAATCATTGGGCCTGACATGGGTTATTACCACTGCAACGCATGAGGGGGGAACTCACTGGACTTGGTGTTCCACCAGGGGATGGAAATCTAGGGTATGGAGGTGGATCCTATCGGATGGTCGGATCATCACACCTTGAGGTTTAGTTTCGCGACACTTCGAAATGGGCCTGCCCCTCAGGAAATGGTACAGTACCATCCTTTAAGACATAACACCTGAAGGCCTTATGATGGTATTAGACCTTTCAGGAATTCTGTCAGATAGCAGTGACCCAGGGCTTCTTGTGCTGGCTTATAAAAGGGCAGTAGCTGAGGCCCTGGATGTCATTGCTCCAGTTCGGGTTCGTGCCTTTACCTCTCGTCCCGGTGCCCCATGGTTTGATGGGACACTAAGGGAACTGAAGAAGCAGGGGCGAAGGTTGGAGAGACACTGGTGGAAAAATTGCCTGGAGGGGGACAGACTTAGATTGTTGGACCATTATAAGGTCTACCAATCAGCAATTTCCCATAAGAAGGCAGAATTCCTGTCCAGGAAAATTGCTGCAGCGAGGAACAGACCAGACCAGCTCTTCCGTACCATGGACAGACTGTCTGCGGTCTGGTGGAGCATTGTCACAAGGAAAATGTGTGGAGTTTGCTCAGTTCTTCACTGATAAGATGTCCACCATTAGGACAGAGCCAGTGCCTCCCCATTGGTTCTTGCAGTGGTCAACCGAGTGGTACTAATGCCCAGATGACCTGGTCTACCTTCAGCCAGTTAGTAGTCATAGATATAGTGAGGATCATCCAAACTTTGCGACCAACTTGCTGTAGTTTGGATCCAGGTCCAACGCTCCTTCTTGCAGCATGCGTTGAAGCTGTCGGCCCGATCCTGGTTCCGATAGTTTGGGCTTCATTGGAGAGATGGATCTTTCCAGATCCCTTAAGGGAGGCGGTAGTTAGGCCTCTGTTGAAAAAGCCCTTCCCTGACCCAGACTGCCCTGCTAACTGCAGACCAGTCTCTAGCCTACCTTTTACAGGGAAGGTTATTAAGAAAGTGGTCACTCTGCAGCTGGAGGATCATTTATCCATCCACAATGTCTATGACCCTCTCCAGTCTGGCTTCACGAAAAGGCATAGCACCGAAACTGCCCTGGTTAGAGTACTTAATGACCTCAGAGTGGCGAGAGATCGGACAGCCCATTCCATCTTGGTTCTCCTAGATCTCTCAGCAGTGTTTGACATTGTGGACCATGGTGTGCTGCTCAAACGCCTGAGGTTCTTTTGTGAACTGGAGGGGGTAGTCCTCAATTGGTTTTGATCAGTCCTCTAGGGCAGGTCACAGAGGGTTGTGTCAGGAATTTATTCCTCGTCCCCTCGGGGCCTGCCCCCCATGCTGTTTGCAGTGCATATGCTGCCACTGGGGGACATTATAAGGTGGTACAGGTTGAGTTTTCACTGTTATGCAGATGATTCTCAACTGTACATGTCCTTTGTGCCTGGCCAGGAGTTTGATACAGTCTCGAATTTAACAACTGCCTACTGGAGATACAGAACTGGTTGAGTGCCATCTGACTGAGGTTAAACCCTGACAAAACGGAGGTGTTGTTTGTGGACCCTGATCTTAGGATGATTGGGTCATGGGCGGGAAAACCCTCCAATTTACAACTTGGAAGGAACTTGCTCAATGCCTCAGGCCAGGTGCGGAACCTTGGGGTGGTGTTTGATGAAGGCCTGACCCTGAAGGCTCAGGTGTCAGCTGTAGTCAAATCTGCCTTTTATCATATAAGGAACATTGCCTGGATGAAGCACTTGGTTCCATCCAAGGATCTTTCTACACTGGTCCACGTCTTTGTCACCATCCATCTTGACTGCTGCAACGCCCTCTATCTAGGGGTTCCGGCAGTGGATATTCGCCGATTGCAGCTGGTGCAGAACGCGACAGCAAGGTTGTTAACTGGAACCTCTGGATCCAGTCATATAACACCTGTGCTGCACAAACTGCACTGGCTGCCTGTACAGTGGCGAATCACTTTCAAGGTCACATTGCTGACCTGTAGAGCCCTACACAATCAGGGACCCCAATACCTGCAAGACCTCCTATCTCCCTACTGTCCCTCCCGTTCACTCCAATCCTCTGACGAGGGATTGCTAGAGGTTCCCAGGGTATGTCTGAAAACATTTGGGGGAAGATCTTTTACCTTTATGGTTCCTACCCTGTGGAATTCTCTACCTCATTGGATATGAGAGAGCCTGACCACAGAAGGGTTTAAAAACTTCCTTAAGACATATCTTTTTCAAAATGCCTTCGAAGGAACTTAAGATTTTAAGATTTTATGTGTTGATTCTTAAGCTAAATTCAGTTGTATAATTTTAATGTGGTTTATATTTGTATTTCATGTAAGTATGGTGTAAGAGCACCCTGAGCTATGGAAGTGTGCCTTGTATAAATAAAATGTTACTTACTTACAAAAGAGTTGATTCTGCAACTGAAACAGCTGTGTGCAGCATGTTTGCTGGTGGATCCCCAAAAGGGGTTCTGTGGAATTATGGGTGATCACAAGTAGTATGTTAAAGATTTATGTGCTAGAGAGAATAAAATGTTCTGCTGATTATAAAAATAAAGTGAAATTGTAATGTATAAAATGTTCAGATGAAATTTAGGAACATGTATCATATAGCGATCAGTATATTTTTGTTTTTACATTTGTGTAATTTAGCCTTATTATAAATTTGCATAGTATGCAAGCTGATTTAAACATGATCTCTATGCATTTTCCTATACTTGCATTGTTTGAACATAATGTACATAACGTTACTCATATGGTGCTTTCTATGATTTCGCAATCTATTTGATGTTTGGTATTTTCTGGAAAAGAATGTCACAAGTACTTACGATGTCACTAACTAGGTCATCATGTGGGGACTATAAATGAATGGACTATTACTAAAGAACCCGCCCCCTGACGAAGTCTTACTTTGAAGGCAAAGCGCTGGGGTAAATTGTCTTTGTTGATTTGGATCTGGCCGTCTGTATTCACGCTAACTATTTTGAAGTGAAAATAAAATATTTAGAACGACTTGAATTGTCTGGTCATGCCTTTCTATGCGCTTGGATTGCACACTGTTTTGGGACTTGCAAGCCACAACAGGGCTGACGCAGTGCCCTGACTATGGCCCCTGAACATGAGGAGGGGCATTCAGCAGGGGTGGAAACATCAGTGGGGGCAGAGAGAGCCCCGACGCCAATGGGCCAGTGCTGGTAGAAGGGAAACTGACAGGCCACACTGCCAGAGTCCTCCCTGTCGAAGAAAGGGTGAGGGTAGCAGTAGGAATCATCTGCGAGAGAAAGGGAAGGTCCACCGATGATGAACCAATGCAGGACAGAGGGTCACTGGTGGTCTAGGGGGTGGGGGTAGGAAGAAATAGGCTGCTGGTTAACTAGGATCTGCAGCTTATCCATTAGGTAGGGAAATGGGCAGACTGGGTGGGCCAAGTGGTCCTTATCTGCCGTCAAATTCTATGTTTCTATGAAAAGGCTGACGAGGCAGAAACTGTAGTCGAGAGGCTGTGAGCGGCAACAGCGGTCGCCGCTGGCCTGGCCAATGACTCTGTAATGGTAGGCACATGAAGCGGTGACCGAATATGCTCCTGGGAGGGCCTATCCTTATTGCAGTGGCGATGCTTCCAGCCAACTTGTCCCAGGACTTGGCCGCATGATGGGCTCAAGGATGGGGCTAGGGAAGTGGAGGAGTTCCTAGCCTGAAGCTCCTTTTCCATGGCAGCAACCTTCTGCTCCACCAGGAAGGATTCCAGGGCTTTTTGCTGCCATTGCCGGGTCGCTTGATTGAAGCCGCAGCAGATCTCATAGACCTTCATGTCATGGCTGGGGCTGAGCAAGCGAATCCAGGCCTCATGGAAGTCTTCCTCAAGGATCTTCTTTCTGCAGCTGCAGTGTTGGAAAAGGTTGTTAGAGCCAGTCGGCATAAACAGAGAGAGACAGGGAAATCACTTTGAAAAGTAAAGTGATCAGAGAACTCGGATGAGAAAACAAAAAATGGTAGAAGTTTGAAAACTGGCAGTTGACTGAAGACACAGGGCTCTGTGGAGATCGAAGTGTGATGATCGATGGCGGGAAAAGAGCTGAGGAGGGTGCAGGGCTGCCCACAGCTATATAGGGAGGATGTTAGAGTGATGATGCCACCTTGGGTGGCCCCAGATAGACTGCTAGCAAAAATGTTTCTGCATGATCCTGGTGCCTGACAGTTGTAGTTCCTAACATGTGACCTGCTGCAAGAGATATCCTCAAAGCAGATCAATCATTTTTCAGCCCTATCTTTCTGACTTATGAACTCTGCTTTTGTACATTAGGCATCTTATCTCAGGGGTCAATTTTAAATCATTGCTGACAAACAAATGCGGTAGTCATGTTAGTCCACAGATCCAAAAAAGAGCCCTGGTGCGGATAAATTAGAGCCTTTCTTTCTAAGAGCCAGTTTCCCTGTGATGACTGCACCATTAACCACCTTTTTAACCTGTCATTAGCTAGTAATGAAATTATTGCTGTCTGGAAGATAGCTCACATCATCCCACTTTTCAAATCTGGTGACAAAGCTATCTTGAACAATTACAGGCCAGTCTCAATTCTCCCTGTCCTGGCCAAGGTGCTGGAAAAACTAGTTTATGATCGGCTGTGGGAGTTTCTCACCAGCAACAGCATACTCACCCTAATTCAGACTGGTTTCAGGGCTATGCACAGCACTGCTACCATACTAGTCAACAGGCACTATAGCGCAGTGGTTTAAGGCTCTGAGCTGCAAACCTGGAGACCTGGATTTGAATCCCACTGCCCCCACTTACATACTGTGTGGCCCTGAGCAAGTCACTTAACCTCCTTGTGCTCCCAGGTTGCATTTGTAAACAAGCTTTCAGCTTAGTGTCTCTCTCCTGGTAAAAAAACAAAAACAAAAGGTAACTGACGACTGTAAAAAATTGACTGCTTCACTGCCCTTAACCAAAAGCTTGTAATGGCCACATCCTCCTAGATCTTAGTAAGGCCTTTGATATGGTAGATGCCACATTTTGCTGCAAGAGCTCACTGAAGCAGGTATTGGCCCTTCTGCTCTGTCCTGGTTTAGAAACTACCTAACTGGTAGACAGCAGCAACTAAATTCTGATGGCCTACTGTATTCCTATTATCACATTCACAAAGGGGTCCCTCAAGGTTCAGTACTTGGTCCTCTCTTATTTACCATCCACACAAATAACCTGTGAAACAACTTAGGAGACGTCCAATTTCATTGCTATACCACCAGGGGCGTCATTTGGGGTCGCATTCGCGACCCTATAAAATATGTTAGACCCCATGACGAGACTTCTATGACTCCTGCCTGCCCTTGCCATGGCTTATGGAAGCTTGGCCATTGGCCGCCACTGGCCAGCCAATTTTTTAAAATGTCTTTTTGCCTCCCCAGGCCATCACGCCTCACCCCGGCAGCCAGGATGCCCTAAAACTCAAGTCCCAGTGTGCATTGAGATGGGGTCAGTACCGCGATTGGCTAGGATTCAGGAGGCCAGTGCAGTGGGCCGGGACTAGTCATGGCGTGGTGGGCATGCAGAGCCGAGAGCGTCACGAAAGTGGGAGAAGCCTGTAAGTGCGAGATACAGAGCAGACAGGATATCACTTTTGAGGCGGGAGACTGGGAGTAGACAGTTTGGAGAACTTCTACTTCTTCATCATCGGTTCACGGTCGCATCGCCAATTCTCCGGTCAGAGGAGTCGTCAACGCAGGGGGCAGGCAGGCTGAGATGACGAGGAAGCACCAGGAAAGTGGATCTAGGAGGGGCCGGTGTCAGATTTGGGGTTTTATTTTAATTGGTCGGGCAGGCAGCCGGGCACCGGGTGAGCGCAGTATTCTAGGCCAGAGAGGACAGTCGGGACTGGAGCAGCAGGAGCGAGGGCCAAGTTGGAGACACGACAACGACGTGGGGCTAGTCTGGGACAGGACAGATGATCAGATGGTTCTGGAGAATTGACCAGAAGCCTGGATTGAAGAAGAACAGTAATGCAGTGAGGTAGGCAACAATAAAGGAAAAAAAACTGTGCTTTCATTGCTTTTGCTTGCTGTTGTTGAGTCAGAGTCTGTGAGATGAGATGAGATGGGATGGGAGTATAAGGTTAAAGGGGGATGGCCATGGTTAAGAGAGTGCTGATATTTTAGACAAAACAACCCTGGTGGTTAATGGTCCCAACCCCCACCCGGCCCCCTCCCATGTCCAGCAGTAGTCAACTGGCATGTAACCCCCTCATCCCTATCCCCAGATATTAAAAAATATTTTTCCCTGGTGGTCTAATGAACCCTCCTCCTTTCCTATCCCGATTCCCAGTATGTAGTGTTATTTTTTTTTAAAACTTAAGTGCCCCTCTCTCTGGCAGGAAGTGTCCCACCCGTCTCCTCCACCCCCCCCCCATATTCATTCACATCTCAGAGGGCTGCCAGTCACGGAGGAGAGTGAAGGGCTGCGCTCGTGGCCCACTCTGTTTCAGGATGGGGGAGCTGGGTGGGACACTACCTGCTGGGTTGGGGTAGGGCCACTAGACCACCAAGGAATTAGCTAAAATAAAACCACTACATTCTGGGGATCAGGACTAGAGGGATGGGGGTTCACTAGACAACCAGGGAAGAAATATTCTTTAACGATGAGGTATAGGATGGGGGTTAAATGTCTATTGACTACTGCTGGACACGTGAGGGGTGGATGAACGGTTGGAGGGAGGGACCACTAGCCACCAGTATTGTTTTGTTTAAAATACACATTGAACAGGCAGAGGGAGGGACCTCTAGCCACCAGGGTTGTTTTTTTTGTTTTTTTTTAATACACATCGGGCAGGCAGATGATCGGGTGGGGGAAGGGACCACTAGCTACCCAGGATTAATTTTATTTTATTTATTTTGGTCAACTGGGCAGCGAGGTGGAATTTCCACAAATACAGATTTTCACTTACATTCCACCTGGGAGTTTTTTTCGTGATACTCTACCCAGTGCTCACTCTGTCAGGAGCCCGAAGCACAGGCTGATTCACCCACGCCTCTATGCCACCACTGCTCTTAATGATGCCCTCGCTTACCCCTCACTGGGGTTGTTGGAAGACAGGGGGGATATACCCTCAAACATCCCAGGTCTCATCGGGTAGTCACGTGGCAGACAAACAAGGAGCATAGGTACCGGGGTCCTTTGCCTTGAACACTGTGGCTTTTTCATTCCCTTTCTCGCACAGGTTATCAGCATGCTGGGGGGGGGGAGGCAAAGCAGGGATGCACAAAATGGCATGATACCCATGCACCCTGCTGATAACCTCCCTTTCCTGCCTGCCTATCACTGTGCTGCCACTCATGGTCACCTAGGAGGCAGCGCTGCAGCCAAGGCAGCGACCCTCTCTCCCTGCAGGGAAGCATCTTCTGGGATGTTCCTATCCTCCACCTCCTCCTCTTCCTCCTTCCTCCAACTGGCACCCGAGGATCCAAACTCATTCCTGTACTCGGGCCCCCAGCGTCGCACTCTGACAATAGGCTGGTTTCTCTATTCCATCTTTCAAGAGGTTGTGAGATGCACACAATAAGTATGACAAAATCATGGAGCTATCCCATTAGAGCAGTAGAAGGGCTGCCACTTGTGACGCTGGTGGCCCAGGATTCAGGATTGAGCCCGGGTGACTGGAGGGACAATCGGAGGGAGAGAGCTCCAGCATCCCAGCAGACTCTGGCCTTCTCTGAAGGAGAGGACTTGTCTGTGCCGCGACAAGCACCTCCCTACGGTGGAAGGCATCATAGTGGCCAGCACTTATGGTGGGTGAGTTTCCGGCTTCTGCACGTTTGTTGCACACATGCATGTGAAGTTGTCACCACTGACTCTGAGATGAGCGAGTAAAAAATCATGGAAAAAAAAATGGCAGTGCAGCAGGATGATGCTGGTACCTTACAGGCCCCACACCCACCAATCAGGCTCTTCCCCCAAATTGAGGTTTTGGTCTCTGCCAGGGTGTAGCTAGACCCAGTGATCTCACCCTGGGGTGCACCACGGAGCAACTGGGGACCAGATAAGTCCTAAGAGATGGTGGGTGACAGGCCAGGGGTTGTGACAGCTGAAGGGTACACTTATTAGAAACGGGAGTTGCAAATGCCACCCTCTCTGGCCCCGCCCACACCATGGTCCCGCCCACATTGTGCCCCTCCTCCACCTTGCTACCCCTATGATTTTGCTGAAATTACGCCCCTGATGCCACTGATATAGTAATATATGTTGCCAGGCCTATGGTATCTGAGGCTCCAAAAGAGCCGCAGTTAGCATTCAACACCTTTCAGCATAAACTGTTTGCATCCAAACTTCTCAACGCCTTTACAACAAAAGTTATATCTTTTTGCTAATAACAACAAATGACTCACCAGTACCAAAACCCTGAGTATCACCACCTTATTGGGGGATAATCTGGAGACAGCAGAGCCTTTCAAATACCTCTGGCTCTGGCTGAGAAGTAATCTTTCCTTCAGTACCGATACTGACTATCTATGTAAACAGCTGCATCTGAGACTGGGTTTCTATTTAGAAACAAATGTTATTTCCCTGCGGATGCATGAAAAAGGCTAGTTAATGCCACTTTTATGACACTCCTTTACTAGAGTGACCTGGTGTACAGAGGTACTGCTGTCTCACATGTTGCAAAATTAGAGACCTATACCACAGAGCTTTATGTTTCATCACTGGGCTTCCCACTAGAACCCACAACAGTAGCCTCTATGCCTCTGCCGGGTGGATATCCTTACCTACCAGAAGGCTAAAAAACTTGCATATATGGACCTATAAGGCTCTCAGAAACTAAATACCTTCTGATATCTATAGCTCATCCTTCAGCAAGACCTCTAGTCTTTATGACCTGTAAACTTGTAACATCATCCTCCTAGAGGTCCTAAGACATGCATTCAAGTATGGAAAAATGGCCTTCAGCTGCTTACGCCTACATATTGGAATAAGCTACAATCCTCACTTAAGCTAAACTTATTGATTAGCCTATATTCATTCAGATTGTTATTAGAAAGTCACTGCAATGTTAAAAGCACCTGTCGTTGTCGCTAAGTTTCTCTTGTCATTTTGTAGCTTAACTGTTGTATCCTCATTTATTGTACTCCAGACTGCATTTGCTCGTTTCACTATTGTGTGCTTACTACTCTGCTACTTGTAACATTGCTTGTACTACTTTGTATTGTTTACTATGTAACACTGCTGATTGTGTATTGTACGCTGTCCTGTCCAGGACCTCCTTGCAAATGAGCACTGCCCAATGGAGCTTTTTGCTGGTAAAACAAATAAACAGTCCAGTTAAAAATGTACAGGAAAAAAAAAATAACAAATGTGTTGTAGGTGAAACCTTTCAATGGAGTAACAACATTATTTTTGAGACTTGCTTTCGAGAGTTATACTCACTTCTTCAAGTCAGTAAAAGCACAGCTGAATAACATGTCAGATATGGAGGGTGGAAGTGGATTCATATGAGACATGGTGCAGAGTGGTTAAACATCAAAGCACTACAAAATGAATTTGCATTCATAAAAAACAGACAGGAAGAATCCCACTGCCATTTAAGAGTGCCTGCTGCAGAGACAACTTCAAGATCAAAGTAACATATTTTGTTTTTTTTTTTATTTGAAATCATTGTTGAAAAACACACCATTTTTCAGTCATGTCTTTGAAATGCTTTATTATTTATGAACATTTTTTTTCATTCTTAACATTTTGTGATGTTTAAGTATAATAGGGGCTCTACAGATAAAGTCTGGTACGGTCTGGTTGGAGACTTCATGTTAGTCATGCCAAACTAGAAATATCCTGGTTCGATTTTATAAACCAAAAAAAAAAGACATTCAAGACCTGCTATCTGCAAACAAGAGAATCTGCTGAACATCGTGTACTGTACTCTCATATCATACATCAGTTCTGAGTCACTCAGCACCAAACAGCAGCAAACTAAGCTCATGTACATCATAATGTTAAAATGTCATCTTTACTCAGCTTTCAGAGATGTGCAGAGGTGTTATTCCACACCTTAAGAGAGTCCTTCCCAGTGCACCTGGCTCATGCACAGTTTCCATGTCACCATATGGAAAGTTATTTTATTTTATTTACTTTAGTTTTTGGTAACCGGGTTAGGCCAGTAGGCACAAGTGCCTGTTTTCAGGGGTGACCTGGGAGCATTGGAGAGATTAAGTGACTTGCTCAGTCACACAGTATGCAAGTGGAGGTTGTGGGAATCAAACCCCAGTCTGCTGGATGTACCAAGCTCATTCACAGTTCATTATTCTAACCTCTAGGCTATACTGCCAGCCCCAAGTAAGACTGGAAAGAGCCAATCCATTCCTCATTGTATCGAGATAGATACTATTGGTCCATCCTTTGTGATTACTGCCCATTTCCAACCTCAGAAGATTTACTGCCTAGACAGATCTACAGTGACATTGCTGGTTTTGCAGGTTTTTGTTAACAAAGTTACTTACTCAAGATGATTGTTACCCATATGAGCAGGTATATTTTCAAAAGACAGCCATTACTAAATTTATTAATTTATTGAATTTTGTTGACCAAGTGGACCCACTGAGACTAAAAGTCCCTTTTTCAGGGGCAACGCAAGCCATTGTACCGTATATTCAAAGGCAACAGGAACTATCGTCCTATCTCCCGCTTACCTACTTAGCCAAACGCCAAGAACACATAACTCTCAACCAACTCTCCTTGTTCCTCTCTGACTCAGTTTTTTTTTTACACCCTTCCAGTCTGGCTTCAGGAAATCCTACTCCACCACCACCTCTCTGTTGAGGCTAACTGAGACCATCTCCTCAGGCTTTGACAAAGGGCACATTACCTCAGCTATCTTTGTCGACTTGGCCAAAGCCTTTGACACTGTCTCTCACCCTCTCCTCTTGCACAGCTTATCAGCAGCTGGACTCTCCCCTTCTGCCACAGGCTAGTTCAGCACCTACCTGTCTGGCAGGTCGCAATCAGTTAGAATAGCTGATGTTACCTCACCCCCCAACCCCCACCTATTACCACTGGAGTTCCCCAGGGTTCAGTGCTAGGCCCCATCTTGTTCTCCATCTTTTTAAATGACCTCTCCCAGGTTTGCTCTGCATCCAGCATCCACATATATGCTGACGATACAGTGCTGTTTACCTCTGGCAAATCAGTCCCTGATGTCACTGCCAGGCTTCAGTCTGACTTTACCAAGGTCCAACTCTGGTTTAGTTCTCATCAACTTTTTCTAAATACCAAGAAGACAGTCTCCATGTCCTTTGGCACAAGGCAGAGACTTGCTAGGTTAAGCCACCTCCCCACCTTTCACACCCTTGATGGGACTGCTCTTGAGGACGTCTCCTCATTCAGGTATCTCAGTGTTTGGCTGGATAGATACCTCGACTTCTCTGTACATATAGATGCCATTCTGAAAAAATTAAGGCCTACGCTTGGTCGGTGCCCTTTACAGAAACTGCAGCTGCATCCCTCTTGCCACCAGGCCTGAGCTGGTACAGAAGATGATCTTGTCCATTTTTGACTACTGCGACATAGTCTATGGTGCTGCCCTACAGTCCTACTTATCCAGACTGGACTCTCTCTACAACTCCTTCTGTTGTTTCACTCTTGACGCCCCCCTTCCCACTCATCATTGTGGTCTTTACTGCTCCCTCAACTTCCTTCCCCTTCACAATCGGCGAGCATTACATGGTGCTAAGTTCATCTCAAAATTCTGGCTTGGTTCCCTCCCCTTCTACATCTCCTCCTCTCTTGGCACCCTTACTCCCTCCCTCTATTCCCTGAGATTCCATGCTGACACTCACATCCTCTCAATCACATCCTCTGGCCAGAAAGCTTTCTCGTATCACCTGCCTAAACTGTGGAATTCACTGCCTCCTCAAATCCACTTCTCCTCCTCCCTTTTTTCTCTTACCTCTGCATTTCACAATTACCTCACTCCTTCCTGCACCTGCTTCTGACCCCCTCCTGCCCAACTCACCTTCGCCTCTCCTGCCCCTTACCTCATTGCACTTACTTGCTCCCTCATTGTCTAGGCGCCAAACTTGAGCCATGCTCACCTATGTTTCCACCCTGGCTGCTGCGACTGCTCCGGTGAACTGCCCAAATAATGCATTTGTACTCCACCTATGCCAATGACTCAGCATACAATTTTATTGTATGTATGTATTGTATATCTGCATCACCTGTGCTCCTCATGTATTGAAAATGGATGCACTGAAAATGGATGCATTTTTTACTATGTACCATATTCCTTGACCATATTTTGAATTGTATGTATGTATTTTTATTGCACCTCTTTATTGCCGAATGATTTGTCAATGCTACTACTGTACATCCCTCTCCCCTTTCTCCCAGGACATACTGTGAGACAAGCATTGAGTTGCTCAGTGCATCTTTCCTGGTGAAACAATTCAATAAATAAATAAACAGTGAGTTACAGAAGGGTACAGTACATTCAAGATTCAGTACATTCATAGGCAATAATGAGTTACAGAAGGTTACATACATTCAGGATTCATTAGGGTTACGGTGTTGGAGAACTTAGTTGTAAACTCATTATAGGCCTGGAGGACCATATATTATGCAGACAAGGACAGTTCCAAACTGTAGATTCTGCAAATCAACTGTGAAATTGTAAAAGCTAGTACTGTTCTCGTTTTCAAAGCCAGACTAGACAGACTCCTGAGAAAGAATGGCATTGAGGCTTACACAGTATGAGCAGGGAGTGCATACCAGCTGATAAGCTTGTAGGTGTGTCCATACTGATACAGGGTACAGTCACTACTGTCCAGCAGGGACAGCACTGGGCAAGCCTAGGCAGGCTCAAGCCTGGCTCAAACATAGTGCATGGCTCTGGTTCAGCTTCTATGAGCAAGTGTAAGCCAAAAGTAGGCCAAGCCAGCTATGATAAATGCCATCATTTTTGCTACCTGAGAAGTGAGTACAGTGGTGGGACCCTTCCACTCCTCTTGTGCAACTCATGAAGGACACTGCCGGTATTGTAGAGAACAGCCTGCAGCAGCCATGGTATGGCTTGTGCTTGGACCGTGGCTTGGCCCTGGCATGGTTCTAGATAAAATATTCCTAGCTTGCCCACCTCTAGCAGGGAGGTGGACATGATGGATTCATCCCTTCCACCATCACAATACTATCTTACTATGCTGTTTCACTGGGTATTTCATTTGAACCTTGTGCCCCAGGATATTCTTACTGGGAAGCAAGTGATGCCCAGGAGTAGGGAATAATGTTAAAAACTGGTAAGTAAGCCCATTCTTAGTAGGTAGTATTCTGTAAAATTGCTGAGAGTACCAAGTTCCTGTTACATCTCCAAGAAGAGATCCTTGTGGATCAGCTTAAGCTTTTAACTTTTTCCAGAGGTCTTTAGGGTGACCTAATATTAATACTGCTGATTCTAACTTTCATTCTTGCCAGAAGTGAAGCATAACAGTTTCTGCAGCAGTTCTGCTTGTAGCTGCCTCTGGAGAGCACACTGCAAAAATCCTTGACCCTCCCTGCTTCCCAAATTCATTATGCGTGCACACTTTACTCAACAGGTAGGCAACAATTTATAAGGATGCTGATCAGATGGCCGATTTGGCACTTAAGCCCGGCTCTGTGTCAGGGCTGCATGAAAAATGATTCAGCATAATATTCATTTAAGACTGATGAGAGGAGAAGAAAGGAAGTCAAAGAGCACTGTTGGATCATTTATAATCAGCACTTGGATTACCCACTTCAGGGCCATAGGGAGGACATGCCAAATACAAGGCACAACAAACCCCAGTTTTTATGATAAAATATCTCCTTTCGGATTGCTAATTAAAATTAAATTCATATTCATCACCCAGCTTTTAAACTTGCAGTATATCCATAGTCTCCCCTTCTCAAACAACTGGCCTAGTTCCTTCCTTTCTGAGAAAGGACATCTTCACTACAAAATGGAAAACAGGTCAAGGTAAGAAACAGAATCTTCCAGAACCTGTGCCATTTTCTGAAAACAGAATCCTACCAGAACATCTTTAAAGTTCTGATAAGGCTCACATGATTTGAAAAAAATCACTTGGAAGCTTATTATACTTCCCATGCATATTTTTTTTTAAATCTAGAAAAAAGGTTGGATGGTGTTGGTGAAAAGACTCAGAAAGAAAGCTAGGTGATGCAGAACAAACCCAGCGAGAAAGATCTGTGTTTTAAGTGGGAATGTTCACAATGGTGTTATACAATGGCTTGGAGCAAACAAGTAATCTGATTGGTCAAAACTGGTCACATGACCATGCATTAATTTCACAATTCCACATGGTTAAGATTTTATTTTCATTTTTTAAACTTTTAAAACATTTTTATAAGTGCCATAAAACACTCCAGGGTATGCGGTAATGCCATAAATGATTGCATTTTCCAGGTGGTTGAAGGCACTTAGCTTTACCTTGTACCTCACATCCCACCTGGGTCATGCAGCAATTTAGCATTAACATGCACCATCATGTGTTATTATTTACTTATACCATAGCTGTGTGGAGTACAAAAGCTGTCTGTTTTGTGTGACCACAGACTCGTTTCTCTGCCACCCCCGGCATGCACCTTGCTTGCTTGGATAACTGATCAAAACTACCAATGAAGTGGGTGTGTTATGGAGGGGGCAACTGAGTTAGCTAGGATTTTGACTAGTGCTGCCCCAAATCTTGGATTGGGGTTGGGAAGATTCTTCAATAAGAAAAATTACTCACCTTAGTAATTGCTTTTCTTCTCATGGAGTCTTGCTATATTAGGACCATTGCAGTTAGCCCTGGCTCTGAACTGCCCCGGAGAGGAAACAGTTAACTCAGAGGATCTGAGTTCCACAGCTGAGCTGTTCAAAGCTCTATCTGGTCAGTTTCAAATGAAACTGCCAGGTTCTTTACTTGGCTAAACTAACATAGCAAGTCTGTGTGAAAAGCCTTACACTAGTCATTGGCTACCTACTAGTAGTAGAACAACAAAACACAACAACAACAAACACAGAATAAAAACAATATACCTATTATTGTTAGGATCACCCCGACAAGCACTAATAGGCCCCTCTCCCCAAAAGACTCAAGTCCAGAGAGAGGCCATCTACCACTAACAAAAAACAGAATTACCTAGTTCCCAACCCAAATGGAAACAAGGGGGACTAGAAAGGCTAAAATGGCATGACACAGTGCTTGCACCAAGTGCCAACCCCATGCAAGTAGAAATTCTGAGAGGGGTAGGAGGGGTTGTCCTAATATACAAGACTCCATGAGAAGAAAAGCAATTACTAAGGTGAGTAATTTTTTCTTCAAACACCATGAAGTCTTGCTATAATTAGGACCATTGCAGATTATACAGCAGTACCTCCATGGAGGAGGGCCAGAACCTACTTAGGGAATAGGCTCTGAAGCACAGCTGTGCCAAAACGAGCATCTCTCCTGGACTGGACGTCCAGAGAATAATGCTTGGTGAAAGTGTGGACTGTCTTCCAGGTAGCAACTTGACAAATTTCTAAAATAGAAATATCTCTAGCGGCCGCTAGAGATGCAGCTGTACCCCTGGTGGAATGAGCCCTCAGTCCTGAGGGAGGTTCTTTACCTAGTTTTTGGTAACAGAACTGGATACAAGAGACAATCCACCTTGCGATTGTCCTCCTAGTAGCAGGTCTCCCCTTACCCACTTCTCCATAGGTAAGGAAGAGTTGGAGGGACTCGAACCTATGACCCTTGGTACGTTCCAAATAGTAACTAAGAGCTCTTTTGACGTCCAAACTGTGCAATCTCCTCTCACCAGAGGAAGAATGCTCAGTAAAAAAATACTGGGAGAGAGATGGATTGGTTAAGATGAAAATCTGAAACCACCTTAGGTAAAACTTTCTGTTAGTCCTGAGGACCACTTTATCTCTGTGGAAAGAAATAAAATCCTTTTCCACTGACAAGGCTTGTAATTCACTTATACGCCTAGCAAGTGATAGCCACTAGAAAAACAGTCTTCCAAGTTAAAACTTGAGATCTGCCGAAGATAGAGGCTCAAAAGGGGGTTGCATTAGCTGAGCAATGCAAACATTCAGGTCCCAGGCAGGAGCTGGTTCCCGAAAGGGAGGGTTAGTGTGAAGTAACCCCTTGAAAAACTTGGAAAACACAGGGTGAGAGGAGAGGGAAACTGGTTTCCCTGCAGAAACAAAAACAGAAACAGCTGCCAAATGAACCCTCAAAGTAGCTGGTTTGAGGCCTAGTGAATTTAAGTGGACCAAGTAGTCCAATAAAATAGCCAAGTCAGCAGATTCTGGTACAATCTGCCTCTCAGAACACCAGAAGGAAAACCTCTTCCACTTGGAATTATAAGTGGCTCTAGTGGAAGGCTTCCTAGAAGCCTTCAAAATATCCAAGACACCTTGAGAAAGGTGTAAATCAGCAAATTCTAGCTCCTCAAGAACCAGGCCTTGAGGTGGAGGGAATTGAGGTCCGGATACCACTCTCCCTGTGCACAGGTCCAGCAGGTCATGGGTCCTGGGCAAGGTCAGGGAGGTGAAATGTGAGGACAGGAGAAGAGGGTACCAGGGCTGCCTGGCCCAGTCTGGAGCAATCAGAATCACTTTGCAGGGCTGAGTTCTGATCTTTACCAGTACCCTGAAGAGGAGAGGAAAGGGGAAGGCATACAGGAACTTCCCTTCCCAATTCAACTGAAAGGCATCCAGAGGGACTGATCCCAGCACTGGAGGTCTGCAACAAAACAGAGGAAGTTGGTGGTTGTCTGGGGCTGCAAAAAGATCCATCTGTGGGGTGCCCCACCTGGCAAAGACTGACCCCAGCACCTAAGGATTCAGAGCCCATTCATGATGGCCCTGAGAAATCCTGCTGAGGGCATCTGCCAGGACATTGTCCTTCCCTGGAAGGTGAACTGCTATCAGGGAGGTGTTCAGGAAGTAAGCCAGGGACCACAACTTCATTGCTTCGGTGCACAAGGCTGAAGACCAGTGCCCCTTGCTTGATGTACCACATTGTTGTGGTGTTGTCTGTCCTGACTTGGACTACCTTGTTCTGGACAGTATCTGAAAAAACTTGGAGAGCTAAGAAAACAGCTCTGAGTTCAACAGGTTGATGTGGGCAGAGATTCCTGGGGACCACACTCCTTGAGTGGAAGGTGGCCAAGTGAGCCCCCCACCCTAACGGGGAGGCATCCGTGGTGAGGTGAGAGAATGAAGAGCAGTAGAATGGGACCCCTGGGTTGGTTGCTTTGATCCTGCCACCACTGAAGGGCTAGGATCAGGGTTTTGGTCACTGGACTAATTTGGTAAGGGTCCTTCCTTTGAGACCAGTAGGACCTCAAGTGGAACTGGATGTCCCTCATCTGAAATCTTGCTCCTTGCACGACAGCTGTGGAAGCGGCCATGTGCCCTAGGAGTTGCAGAAAGTGCCTTGCTGGTCGAGAGACCCGAGGGTAAGGAAGATGCCAGGGCAATGATTCTGTCCACTCTTTCCGAGGGAAGAAATGCCTGCTGACTTTGTGTTCAACTCTGCACCTATAAAAGTTAGTACCTGAACTGGTTCGAGAACTGACTTTGGAAAGTTCAGCAGGAATCCCAGAGAAATGAGAAGCTGCTGGGTGACTTGCAAGTGGGATTTACCTGCTCTGGGGACTGACCCACTATGAGCCAATCGTCCAAGTAGAAACACAGCTACCCTTGCCTTCTCAAATGGGCCACTACCACAGCTAGACATTTTGTGAAAACCCTTGGAGCAGAAGTGAGACCGAAGGGCATTGCTCTGAACTGGTAGTGGCCAGAGGGCAGTTCGAACCTGAGGTACTTTCGGTGAGAAGGCCTGATTAAGATATGAAAATAGGCATCCTTGAGGTCCAGGGAAGCTAGCCAGTCCCCTGGCCTTAAGGAAGGCAAGATCATTGCCAGAGTTAACATTTTGAACTTTGGTTTCAAAAGGTGCTTGTTCAGGAATCTTAAATCTAGAATGGGACGCCAATCTCCTGTCTTTTTTGGGGTCAGGAAGTACCTCGAGTACAGCCCCTTGCCCTGATGGCAAGGGGGAACCCTTTCCACTGCTTTGCAGTCCAGAAGAGACGAAACCTCTGCTTTCAAAGCAAGGGCTTCTGAAGGATTTGAGGGGGGAAAATGTCTGGCTCTCATCTTTGGAAACTGCTTGAAGCTGAGAACCAGACCTTGGCTTACCACTTCCAGAACCCATTTGTCCAAGAAGTTAGGGACAACCAGCTCTAGCTGAAATAAGCCAACCTGTCCCCCACACCGGTACAGGAGAATCGGCCCTGGACACACCCCGTCAAGTGTCTGTAGCAGCAACAGCTTTAGGCTGAGGAGAGGAGAGGGCCTGCCTGTGCCCGTCTACCTCTGCCTCTGAAAAAACCCCTCTGTGCAAAGGCTGAAGAGGCCTGAAATTGGTAAAAGGCCTGTGGTAAGGCCTGCCCCTACCCCTTGGGGCATGCCTTTGTGGAGTGGCATGCCTCTCCTTAGCTTGGGCACTTTTGTAGGTAGTTCTGTATTCATCCATCTTTTTCATGTAATTTTCCGTTTGATGCCCAAACAGAGAATTTCCTATCACAGGAAAATCTATAGCCTTTGACTGGGTATCTTGGAACAGATTAGTGCATCTGAGCCATGCCAACCTACGGAGAGCTACAGAAGTGGCCATGACCCTAGAAGAAACATCATTAACATCAACAGCAGTATGAAATTGAACTTTAGAGGCTTCAATGCCATCAGCAGCCACCTGTTCCAACTCACTAGCCAGCTGGCCCTGGGCCTGCTTGGCCAACTGCAATATAGTGTCCCATCTAGATTTCTGATATCTAGCCACGTAAGCCATATAATTAGCCTGTCTGAGTCCCAGCAAAGCTGCCATATATTGCTTTTCGCCATAGCATCAATCTTCCTGGAATCTTTATCAGGAGGATGTGAGGCCAGGGAATATTAACTTGTCACAGGCTGCAGGTTGAACAACACCTACATGACTACACTGCTCAGTGAGGAAGTCTGTATTAGGGCCTGATAAAGTATACCTTCTGTCCATTTTTTTATCTACAGGAGGGACAGAATGAGGATTTTTTAAAATCTTCGTTGTTTGCTTCCTAAATGACTTATGCAAAGGAATAGACAACCTTCTAGACTCTGGAATAGCCATCATTTCTGCATAATCAGGCTCCTCTTGCTCATCCACAGCCTCCTCTAAAGGGAGCTGGAGGGTTTCTGCCACCTTTTTATAAAACCTGAAATGAAAAGGGGACTCAGACAGCAAAGGGGGAGACTCAAAGGGTCTGTCTGGAGAAATGTCCGGCTCTATGGGCACTTCCAGACCTTCCCAGTCACAAATACACTCACCAAAGTCCTCCTCCCCCTCCTGTGGTTCATAAAAATCCCCAACATCATAATCCTGAACCACTGGACCTGAACGAGCCCCCCTTTTCCCAACTATAGGGGGTTCGACAAGTCCCTGAGACAAGACTGGACAATCTGAATGGCTTTAGCTATCTCTGCAGCAGTAGGAGAGACAATATTGGACTCCAGACCTGCTGATTTCTTTGTCTTTTTTACTTTGACTGGTTCTTCTGAACCAGCCTTCCTTTTGGCCGAGGAAGTCTCGCCCTGGTCAGAGGGCACTCCCTCTGGTCCAGTAGGAGCTGGACCGGGCTGGCCATCCGGGTCAGCGGACTTTTTGGCCTCTCGTTCCCTGAGCCGGCCCAATCTCTTTTCCAGGGTGGCTGCAGGGAAATTTTTACACACCTGGCAGTCTGACAGGAGGTGGTCAGCCCCCAGACAATAGACACAAGTGGTGTGTGGGTCAGCCTTGGCAAAGGCTTCCCCACAGACATCACAGTCATTGAAACCCAGTGGGCCGGATTTTCTTTTGGGTTTCTCAGACATAATGCCAGCCTAACCAACAAACTTGCCCTTTAGCGGCCGTGCCGACAAGACACCCTTACTCGGTTCCTAACCGTGTCAGGTATGGAAACCCAAAAAATTAAAGGGTCTTTTAGAACCGATAAGAACCGGGAACCGACTTCTAAAGTCAGTAAAGTCAAAATAAGAAAACCGATCGGTTCAGACTGAACCGATAATGAATTCCACACAGACTTTAATTTTTAGTACTACGGTTACCAGATAGAGCTTCTGAACCGAAACGCGGTAATTTTAAAACATTTGCGGTTCAAATGAACCGAATAAACCAAAAGCGAACCGAGCTGAAGGGCTGATCTCAGAGCGACTGTTCAGTGAAAGCGGAGTAAAGAATCTGGCAGTTTCATTTGAAACTGACCAGATAGAGCTTTGAACAGCGCCCTCGCACTGTGGAACTCCAGATCTCTCTGGAGTCAACTGTTTCCTCTCCGGGGCAGTTCAGAGCCAGGGGCTAACTGCAATGGTCCTAATTATAGCAAGACTTCATGGTGTTTGAATGACATTTTTATGGAAAGGGGGTCAGGCTGAGGGGTTACAAGTAAAAGATGTCATCAGATGCTGGCATTGTGCCAGGAGTTGACACACAGTTTTAGTAATGTACATGAGGTGGAGAGAATAGTTAAGTGGTGGAGGACAGGAAATCACTGGGATGTGGAAGGAATGGCCAATGCACTAGGGCCCGGGCACTTGGAGAGGGCTATAAGATTTTTTTCTTTTTTTTTACATTTTGGGCTCCTGAGTATTAATGCCAAGTATCTAGGTTGCTGAGTATGAATGGATACTCTCTGATTATTCATAACAAGATATTTTCACACCCGTAACTGTGGCACAGTAAGCCAGACCTTATCAAACACCCCATGTGTGCTGGGGGGCATGAGGAGTAGCAGAGTGCATCCAAAAACCTGGAAACTGCAGTAAGGTCTGACTTACCACACACATCTGTATCCTTTACCTTTGTCACAAGAGAGGGACATTTAAAACCTAGGTCCAGATGAAAGCAGGCCACACCCCCTGAAGAAGCGGTGGTCCACATCTCGAATGTCAGGGCTTGAGTTTAGTATGCCTGGCAGAGTTTGGCTGCATGTTTGCACAATAAAAGTTATCAAGCTTATACCTGCCAGGAGTGTCTGTCTGTGTCTTTCTGGAAGTTTTGTTTACCAGCATCTGGCATGCCCAGCTCTGCAGCACTTTGTTTAACCACACACCCTGGAATGGTTATTGCGCTTATAAAACATCTTATTCGTGCACAAAAATAACCAAACAAGACATCTTACAAGTTTAAAAAATGACTTCCAAGTTGATTGACAAATCACGTCCTTTGTTCTGTCACTGCCAATTAGCTATATAGTACAGAAATATATTTACTGTAGTACTATTGTTAGTCAATTTAGTATATTCTCCCTTCATTGACACTAATCCATGGGTCAAAATAAAGTTTCTAACTATTTATGTTCTTTACATCTACAAAATTCCATAAGGTCTATAAGGCCCCGGATGTATGTATTTAGAAAATGGGTTGGAAAATTCTCAGTCTCTGATTGGCTAAGCCTCTTACTTAGGAATACATTCATGTGGCAACAGAGACCATGTAAAAACAAGTCCCATGCCAGCCTGCCTCACCCCAAAGTAAATCACTGCACCCCACATAGAATTTAAAAAAAAACTAAATTGCAGACATTTTTTTGCCCGCAGTGAGCAGCAAAGGAGCCCTTCTCCCAGGGTCTGAAGGCTAGTATTATAAACAGTGCCTTTTATTTGTTGAATTACTGTACCCCACACCACACACAAACCTCATTATCTTTGTTTTTGCTCAATTATGGTAGCTTTCACTTAAATAAAAAGCACTGTACATTTGCTTGCACATTCAACCCACTTCCCATCATTTCCTTATGATCGTCTCCAGCCCTGGCTTCCTCCTCTAACTACAGAAAAATACCAAAGCAGTCAGTATTGAAAATAATTGATTATTTTAAAAAAAGAAAAGAAAGTGACCTTTGCAATCCCTCATTTAGTTACTGTCACACCCGCTCTCACATCACATCTGACCGTCATCTGCCCTGCCACTCCCAATATGCACACTGCAGTCTCGATCACCGAATGACTGTGCTCACTAGAGAAATAACTTTTTCATAACTGCAGTATCATCAGTTCAGCTCCACACTGCACTCACTGCCATTCAAAAATCCTAACAATTGTCTCAGTGGTAAGAATCTCCTTTTTTTAATGAGAAAGAAACCCTGAAAGTGACAACCGCACACATCACACCTTATGTGAGTGGTCACTTATTCCTTTGCCAACTGTGGCTTCAGTTAAACAGTTAAAACAGTTCTGTCAATATAAACAGTTACCAGTATTCAACAATGACTGGTTCGGTGGGGGGTCACTAAAAAAAAAAAATCTAATTAGTTGTATGAAGAAATATGACATACAACAGCTCCCTCTCTACTATCAATTGCAGCAATGGAGGGACTACATTACAGAAACTTTTTTTTTAATTTACATTCTACATTGGCCATGTGGTGCTGAGGGTTGAGGCACTGGATGCCACACCTCACACTATGCTGGTGACCTGGGTTCGGGAACAACCTTGAGTCGACGAGGTGCCAGCATGGAGGTGGGGGGGTGGGAGCAGAATCGAGTATTGGCTCTCCTCTCCCGGGTAAAGTGGGGTCACCCGCCCGTAGTCCGGCTGTCACCAAATGGAGGTTGGTGAGTGCAGGCAGTTAACAGCATAACTGGAAGGGTGAGGTGTCCTGAGACGGCGTGCGCGCATGCCCACCTCCAAACAAGCGCATGCACGCCGCAGGACGATGTAGGGGCCAGGAGAAACCCGTGAAAATCCAGAAATTGTAGATGGGGGAAAACATGAACTAAAAATTTTCTATATAATACCCTTCAGGGTGGGAGGAATGGGTTATACCACCTTCCACACCTGCAACGTCGCCTCATTCGTGCTCTGGGCAGGTGGGTATGGCCAATACCTCCCACCCTGTCGGGTGTTATTGTTCGCATATTATATATATTGCACTACTATATTAAGATGGCATACTTTGCATCTCTGAATAGTGCCTTGTTTAATTTTTGTATTGCTGACAATTTTGCACCAGTGTTGTGTATACTGTACACTGTAGTTCCCATATTGTGATTACTCTGTATTTTATAACCCATGCCCCTTCCCCCAGGTCGCACCTGTAAATACACTTCAGCTTAGTGTGTTTTTCTGGCCAACATTTCTAAATAAATAATGGTCAGAATATATTATGGCACATTAGAAGCTTTCAGAACCTTAGAACCTTTCATGGTTCTCCCATCCCATCATCTCTAACACCTTATTAGGTCTGCTTATTGAGCAAGGTGACATCATGGGTGGGAAATTTAGAGACACAAGAACACTGCCTGCTGTCAGACTGTGCTGTTAACACTGTAGCACTGTTACCACCGAAGTTGTTTCTGCTGTTTCTAGCACATATTTTTAACTTATCAGTCACATCTGAAACAGTCCCATCCTGCTGAAAAACAGCCTTTATACTACCTTTGTTTAAATGAGGAGACCTCTGTAATTACAGACCAATTTCCACCTTGCTCATCCTGTTGAAGCTCCTAGAAAGGTTAGTCAACAATCTGCTGAAGGATCACCTTGAAACATCTAATTAATGTAACCCCCTCTAATCCGGCTTCAGGCAAAACCATAGTACGGTGTCAGCTCTAGCCAAAGTGACAAATGATTGGTTCACTGCCCTGGATAATAAAAACTCTACTGGAGCCATCTTCCTAGACCTAAGTAAGGCCTTCAGCATGGACGATCATAACACTCTGTTAGCCACACTCAAAGACTTCAGGCTGAATAACTTCTCATTAAACTGCTTCACTAGATATCTTACTGGTCAACTCCAACACATCAAAACCAACGGCCTCCTTTTCTCTTCACTACAGATAACTAGAGGTGTACCCCAGGGATCCATTCTTGGACCCCTGTTATTCACAGTTTACATCAAATCCCTTAGTGACAACATCCATAACTCCAGACTCCACTTTTTCATGGACAATACCATCCTTTATACATCTACATCCAAACCCTCATTGTCCGACATCATCACAGAACTACAGCCTGATTTTAGTTAGTTGGAGCGAAACCTGCTAAGATCAAAACTATTATTAAATGCCAAAAAAAGCTAAAATGATGTACTTTTTACCCCAGCATACTCCAAACTCTCTGCATGGACAGGCCACACTGGCACCTATACTAACCTTACTAGGAGACTCACCAGAGTCAGTTGGTCAATTCAAATACCTAGGGGTATGGTTAGGTAGCAAACTATCCTTCGCATACCACATTGAATCCCTCACTAGGAAACTGAAAATAAGACAGGGTTTTTTCTACAGAAACAAATCTCTTTTTCCCTTAGTTATTAGGAAAAGGCTGGTTCAAGCCATCTTTCTTCCCTTACTCGACTACGCAGCTATCATTTATTATAGCAGCACAGTAACCAACCTCCATAAACTTGATATCCTGTTTCACCACGTGATCTGCTTTATAACTAACGCACCCTACAGAACCCACCGTTGTGCTCTTTATGCGGCTGTAGGCTGGGCTTCCCTGGCCGTAAGAAGGATGCTACACATTAGTATGTGGGCTCTTAAAACATTTCAGAACACAGTCCCTTCCTATATCACATCCTTTTTCATCATTATCACAGCTCCTACACCATTAGAAGAAACGCTTTCATACTACTAAAAGTACTCAAATTCTGCACACTTTATGGTAAAGCTGTGTCTAGCCATGTAATCCCATTCACCTGGAACAAACTACAAGCCACACTAAAACTCCCCGAACCGGTCTCCTTAAAACGTTTTTAAAACATAGAAACATAGAATTTGATGGCAGATAAGGACCGCTTGGCTTACCCAGTCTGCCCATTTCCCTAGCTAATGGATAAGCTGCAGATCCTAGTTAACCAGCAGCCTACTTCTTTCTACCCCCACTCCCTAGAATTGTCTTATGGCTGTCCTATGCATGCTTGAATTCAACCACTGTTTTTGACTCCACAACCTCCACCGGAAGGCCATTCTATGCATCCACAACCCTCTCTGTGAAAAAATACTTCCTTACATTACTTCTGAGCTGGCCCCCCCCCCCATCTTCAAATTGTGCCCCCTTGTTCTTGCACACCTCTTTTTTTGAAAGATGCTACCCTCTTGGACTTTGTTGATTCCCTTGAGGTACTTGAAAGTTTCTATCATGTCCCCTCTCCCTCCTTTCCTCGAGGCTATACATATTAAGCTCCTTTAGTCTCTCTTCATATGTCTTCTGGTGCAGACCCTGCACCATTTTAGTTGCCCTCCTCTGGACAGCTTCCATCTTGTCTATGTCCTTGCGGAGATTGGGTCTCCAGAACTGCACAGTACTCAGATGGGGTCTCACCAGCTGTCTGTACAGAGGATAACAACTTCCTGTTTTCTACTGGTGATGCCTCTCCCTATGCATCCCAGTATCCCCCCAGCCCTCCTTACTGCCCTCTCACATTGCTTGCCCACCTTTAAGTCATCTGATATGACTACCCCCAGGTCCCTTTCCATTTTTGTTGTTGTTAGTATCTCAACCCCATTGTGTACTCTTCCCCTGGGTTTTTGTTTCCCAGGTGCATTGCCTTGCACTTCTTAGCATTAAATCTAAGCTGCCATACATTTGACCATTCCTCTAACCTTGCCAAGTCCCTTCTCATCCTTTCCACCCCACCTTGTGCATCAACTCTGTTGCAGATCTTTGTGTCATCTGCAAAGAGATATACTTTTCCTTCCAGTCCCTCTGCAATGTCACTTACAAAGACACTGAAGAGGACTGGTCCTAATACTGAACCCTGCGGCACCCCACTAGTAACCCCCCTTTCTTCAGAGTGGACTCCATTTACTATTACCCTCTGTGTCCTATTCTCCAGCCAATTCTTTACCCAGGCTATCATTTTGGGACCCACTCCCAGGCTGGCTAACTTGTATATTAGTCTTTTGTGTGGGACTGAGTCAAATGCCTTGCTAAAGTCTAGGTAGGCCATGTCCACAGCCCCTCCATGATCTACTACTTTGGTCACCCAGTCAAAGAAATCTATTAGATTTGTCTGGCATGACCTCTCTCCCGCTTGTGAATCCATGCTGCCTTGGGTCCTGTGCCCTCTGGCCTCTAGGTACTCAACAATTATTTTCCGGAAGTGATTCCATCATTTTCCTATCACTGAAGTTAAACTAACAGGTCTGTAGTTTCCTTCTGCCCTGCTCCCACTTTTGTGAAGGGAATCACATCTGCCCTCCTTCAGTCCTCAGGTACCACCCCATCCTCCCATGATTTGTTAAAGAGGGTAGTCAGTGGTGTCACTAGTTCTACCCTTAGTTCTTTTAAAATTCTGGGATAAATCCCATCAGGCCCCATTGCTTTGTCCACCTTCAGTTTTAAGAGTTCTTTCAGAACCCTTTCTTCTATAAATGGGCTGGTATCAACTTCTGTATCTAGAGTGTTTCTGTTGTTTGTTTTAGGTACCTCCCTCTTCTTTTGTAAATACTGAGCAAAAATATTTGTTTAATATCTCTGCCTTTTCACAGTCACCCTCTGCCCACCCCCTCCCTTTATTAAGCCTCACTATCCTCCCGTAGTCTTCCTTGGCTCCCTGATGTACCTAAAAGGTTTTATCCCCCTTCTTAACTAAGTTGGCTATCTTTTCCTCAGTTCAGGCCTTTGCTGTTCTGACTGCCTTCCCAGCTTCATTTTGCCTTAACTGATACAATTCTCTGTCCTGCTCCTTCTGTGATTCCTTGTACTTTCTGAATGCTTTCTTTTTCTTTTGAACCTTCACTGCCACCTCCTTTGAGAACCATAGTGGTTTCTTACATCGTTTTGTTTTATTTGCTTCACACAAAGGCTTGTTACCTCTGTGATGGCAGTTTTATTATTCCCCATTGTACTTCCACCCTCCTTCCTGCCCATTTGCTAGTGCATTCCTTAGGCACTCACCCATTTTGGCAAAGTCAGCCCTCCTGAAGTCCAGTACTTTTGCCTTTGTATGGCTTGACTCTATTGCTGTGTTTATTGTGAACCATACTGTTCGATGGTCGCTAGTTCCCAGATGGCTACCCACTTCTACATCTGTGATCCTCTCCCCATCTCCATTTGAGAGGACTAGGTCTAAGATTGCTCCCTCTCGAGTGGGTTCCAATACTAGTTGTCTAAGGCATGCCCCCTGTAGGGCATCTAGAATAAACCCACTCTTAGAAGTGGCTGCTGCAACTGCACTCCAGTTAACATCTGGCATATTCAGATCACCCATCAGCAATATCTCCCCTTTATCTGCCATTCTAAGTATACTTTCTATCATTTCCTTGTCCATTTCCTCCCCCTGAGAGGGGGTCTGTATACAACCCCTGTGCGGATTGTGGTGCCATTGCCTGTCTCCAAATTGACCCACAGTGCTTCTTTTCTCCTCCTGTTTACCCTTTTGTTCTGTTGCTTTGATTCTTCTCTTATGTAGAGAGCTACTCCTCCTCCTCCTCTTTTACCCTCCCTGTCCCTCCTGTAGATAGTGTATCCTGGTATGTTTACATCCCAGTCATGGTTCTGTGTGTACCATGTTTCTGTGACTGCCACAATATCCAGATGTTCCTCCTCCATCAAGGCCACTAATTCAGGAAGCTTGTTATTCAGACTACGGGCATTGGTACTCATTGCTCTCCATTTTTTGATGGCTTTACCTTCTGTAGCAACATCCCCCACTGACCTTTCTACCTTGGTCTTTTTCTCATTTAGTACCCTGTTTTGTAGGGGGAGGTTGGGATTTTCCTGCTGCTTATCAGTGCTCTGGTCAACAAAGCACCTAGTAGCCCTCCTAGTGGAGAAACCGGTATAGTCTCATAAAGCACTTGAATCTAAACTTATTTCATGTTTCCCCCTTTTCTCCATTCCTGCCTATTAGCTTAGTTCCTGAAATGTATATAATTTAGCCATAAATCCCCTCCTACTGTACACTGTTTACCTGTCTCAACACTATTCGAACTTGATGTATCACAACTGTACTATATTGTATTGTATTGTAACATTGTGTATACTTTGTACCAAGTTGTCCTGCCAGGACCTCCTTGTAAATGAGCATGCTCAATGGAATTGTCCTGCAAATAAACTTGAACTTGCTGTGTGCAAATCAATTTAAAGATAACAAAAAACACTATGGTGGCAAATGTTTGTGTGACTTCATGGACTTTTGTTTCACAAATGATCTAAATGAGTGCAGACAGTAAATGTAAAAGAAAAAAAGTCTATGGGTCAAAAGTGACACAAGATCCCTCCCCCCCAAAAAAGTCCTAAGTTATGATGCCTTGTGTGATCCAGTGATTGGAGCACAGAGCTACAGGTCCTGATGTAAACTAAATAATGTTATCAGGTATCAGTATAACTCACTAGTTGCCAATGCCTCCTGTGACTGCCATGCATAAAACAACTTGGGCCTGTTTCTTCTCCTTCGCCCACACCCTATCCCACCCTTCCTCCACCCTACCATTCTACCCTTGCTACTACCCTATATCTTACCTGCCTTCCTGAGGTCCCCATTAACCAAGCCCAGCATCAGACTATGCTTGCTGCTCCATCGAGGGCATCATCAGTTTCTTGTACTGATTGCCCCCCTGAAGTGCACTCTTAAATTGAATGACACAGGCTACATTTGTCTGCTGATATTCCCTTCCTGGCAACGCCCCCCACACACACACACTCTGACAATGCCTTTGGCTGTATCCCTACTGGTGTCTTTCCCTCATTTTGTCTCTGACGATGTCACTTGGCTGCATCTTTTTGCTCCTGTAGCAGGATCCCAACCCTAATGCCCTTCCTTGCTAGTTAAGCTTACTTCTAGCCACTGTATGTCAGCAAAATACCTGTTTTTTGTAACTTAAATCTATATGTGCTTATTTTATTGTTACCTTTACTCCTAGGGTCACTATGTATTTTCTCACTATACAATTTGTTTTTATTCTTTGATATGTCATGGAGCCTATGTAAAAGAGCCTTTGGTTCAAAGGTATTAATTCCAAGACTGAAATAAAAAAAAAAAAAAAAAATCAGTGGTTCAGTGGGTAGCAGACCTTGCCTCTGGGACTGGAAGATTGGAAGTTTGTAGGTTCTAGCCTGACACTGGATACTTGGGTTAATATAGCTTAGTATAAAGGGGGTACAGCCCTGTTAAGGTGCTGTCTTTTGGATAAGTCATTAAACTGAGGTCCCATCTGTCCATCTCACTGACCAGGTGGAAGTTAAAGATCCCATGGCACTTACTGAACAAGTGTATGGGAGTATTTGTATTTTTAAAACAGAAAAGATTGTTCCATGCAAATAAAGATCAGGCAAAGAAATTTCCCAACTACATACAGAAGAAAGTACCACGAATAACAGAAGTATGCAAAATAAACCATAGACACTAGAGGTGCTCAGCTAGGATCTGCTGAGGTTGGATATTGATGGATGCCACTGCTGTGTCCAAATCTGGATATTGATGGCATCCAACTATGGAACTGATTACCTTGGATCCCATGCATGGATCCAATCAGAACCATGGAATCTGAGCATTTCTGAGGAATCTGAAGTTCATATCACATGGGATTAGAGGTATCCAAGAGTTGAATGCAAAAATCCCCAATTCAGACATCTAAGCTCGGATCGGCAAAACCTGACTGGAGATCAAAAACATTGGATTGGTCAGATGGCAGTCAGATCTGCAAGATGGATATTGGGGCTATCCATAAGAGGGTCCTCGGATCACACGTGGCACTATTCAAGCTAAGCACTATTAAACAGAAATATAGACATTGTCAACAGAAAAAAAAATTTGTCCATCCAGCCTTCCATGTTATATCTACCCTATCCTACACAGAGACCTGTTATCCAATATAAACTGAGAAGCACATTACCACCAGAAAATAAAAATAGAAAGAAAAATAATGGAAGTCAGGATGATTTCTACATACAAAAACAAACAAATGGATCCATTCTAGAATCCTACAAGTTATTATTGCAAACATAATCACACAGGGACCATATGCCCCCAAAAAAACAGTTGTTTGAAAAACAAGGCTTTAGCAGCTGATAAAAATCCAAAATGCAATCCATCCTGTATGATAGGTTTCTGAAAATGTACTACTGTAACTGTAAGTCTTTGAGCATACGGCATGAACTGAACTATAGTGTGCCCTAAATAATACTTAAAAATAAGCCCAATTACAAAAGAAGGGATACCCCAAAAAACAAACTTTAGAAAGACCATAAACAATCTCCAAGCACTGCAGTGCAAAACCTCAGGGGCCTTCCACTTATCAACTGCATGTATCCAGAATTCAAAGAGAAGGACAATATAAAAGGAAACAAGCCACTGTTTCCTCAGCCTCTACACGCTCCATATATTCAACACAGAAGCACAGAAACATTGAATTGAACTGCAGATAAATGTTACTTGGCCCACCCAATCTGCTAATTTTTCCTTACCTACAGTATCAGCGCAGACTGTACTCAATCTCTCACTCCCCCCCCCCCACCTTCCTTTGCACTAAGATTTCCTTATGCCTGTCCCATGCATTCTTGAAATCCACCACCTCCACCGGAAGACTGTTGCAGGAATCCACCACTCTTTCTCTGAAGGAGTATTTCCTCACATCTCTAGGACCTTAACATTCCAAAGTTTGCTTGTGATGCATACAATCACAAACATTTAATTAGCCATGAAGACAAAGCAAAATTGTGTCTCGCACATAAACTGGCAATCATGGATCAGACAAATGAGGCAGGGCTATCTTCGCAGTAAGGGCAGTACATTCAGGAAAGATCACAGAAACCTCACAAATGTGATCCAACAGCAAGCTTTACATTTGCTATTTTTACACCTGAAATAGTAAACTTCCATTTTTGGAGATTTTTAACATAGTGAAGACCATAGCTAGGAAGAACAGAGCCATTTAAGAAACCCCTCCAGTATGCCTCCCATGCTTAAAAAGGCAAAAAAAGACCCATCCAAGAAGACATCCAGATGGTCTATAAAGTAGATATACTGTATTATTTAAAGGGGAAAAGACATTCAGACAAAAATACACTACAACAGAGCAGCAGAGAATAAAGTAACAGTGCACAACAGGGTATGTGTCATGCTGGGATAACGTCACGCCTTGGGTGGCTGGGCATGAGGCCGCAGATCAAGTGCGTCCAACACCTCAGAAGTGACATTATCCAAGCACGACACATAGCATGGAGTGCATTATTCATATTATACAATGGCTCATTTGTAGAAATAAAGAAAAGAAAGATAAAAAATATTTTTAACATATGTTTTTACTTAATTTTCCTGTGAGTAGGTATATATATTTAAAAAAAAGTCCACAGTTTCTGCTTTGTCCGCTAGATGGTGCTGCCAGTACATAATGCTTTCTGTTTCCCTTAGCTCTTGTTTGCTCCCAAGAAGCCTCTGTGTGGCTGTCTCTCTCACAGTGTCAGTAACTTATGTTGGACCCTCCAAGTCTCCCCATGAACTGCAAGTGATTATTTTTGTTGTGGTGATAAGACCTTGGCCATAACTGATGTTATCGCTAAGAAACATGGCTGGTGAGCTGATCAGTGGGCGGAGCCCAAGGGTGTAGGCAGGCATACTCACTGTACACATTTGTGTACAGTTGTATTGAGTGCCTGTCACAAACCATATGTCTTTCTGTTAACATTTTCATTCTAATCTGTAGTAGCTGGGTTAGTGTAGGCCACTAAGGAGTGTCTCAGTTTAAACTCATGTTGTTTAGGAGATTAATACATGCATAACCTCTTTAGAGATTAGAGGAATCATCTGACAACAATCTGACTTGTTTGGAAGGGGTACCATTTGGAGAGGATGTGTACATTTTTAATGGGGGGGTGTAACTGTTGGAAATTGTGTGTACAAAATGAAAATTTCTGGCTACACCCCTGGCCGGAGCCAGTGGCGGTGTTGTGGACATGCTTCAGAATGATTGCGGTGGGTAGCAGATACAAAGCCGATTATAGTTATGGCTTTCTTTTAATTTTACTGCCTTTTTTTTTTTTAATGAATGATGTTGGGACTAGACAGGGCAGCGCGGTTGGCCAGACTTTGGAGTGTGGGTGTTGTGGGCAGAACAACCGCGCTTTCTACACAGGTAAAAGCTGCATTCAGACAGTTATGGTTTTTTTTCTGTTTTATTTAAGTATTCTGATTGCGATTCTTGTTAGGGTGAGAAGAGACAGTGATGGCATGTATTTCTGATAGTAAGTTATGGTACAAATGTGACAGTGAAGTTGGCTGGTGAGTGGGAGATTTGAAACTGAAACTGATCCCGATGATGGCTTTGTTGTGTGTATACAGGACAGTGCGGGCTACTGGGCAGTTGGCAGTGATTCATTTCACATGCTGGCATGTGTAATGTGGTCATGCGTGTGCTGGGACTAGATCATAGAAGAAAAAATTACTCACCTTAGTAATTGCTTTTCTTCTCATGGAGTCTTGCTATATTAGGACTTATTGCAGTTAGCCACTGCACTTGAACTGCCCCAGAGAGGAAAGAGTTAACTCCAGAGAATCTGGAGTTCTAAAGCGCGAGGGCGCTATACCAAAACTCTATCTGGGCAGTTTCAAATGAAACTGTCAGATCTTCTGAAGCTAACACTAAGCAACAAGTCTGTGTGGGAAAGCTCTACACTAGCCAAATGGCTACCTACTAGTAGTAATAACAACAATATAAACAACAATAGGAACAACAATAACAATAATAAGAATGAATAATGGTATTATTAGTTTTCCCCGACAAGCACTATTAGGACCCCCCTTCCCCAAAGACTCAAGTCCAGGAAGGGGCCAACAAATCACTCAACACAGAAACCCTAGTTCCTAACCCTAAATAAAGAGGGTGAAGGAAGAACTACAATGGCATGACACAGTGCTTGCACTAATTGCCACCCCACCCCAGTAGAAGTTCTGAGAGGGCAGGTTGGGGGTGGTCATACTAAGCAAGACTCCATGAGAAGAAAAGCAATTACTAAGGTGAGTAATTTTTTCTTCAAACACCATGAAATCTTGCTATATTAGGAATTTCAATACAGATACACAGCAGTACCTCCATGGAGGAGGGTCAGAACCTACTTAGGAAATAGGCTCTGAAGCACAGCTGTGCCAAAACGAGCATCTCTCCTGGACAGAAATCCAGGAATAATACTTGTAAAAGTGTGAACTGTCTTCCAAGTAACAGCTCGACAGATTTCCAGAATGGGAATATCTCTAGCAGCCGCTAGAGATGCAGCTGTACACCTGGTGGAGTGAGCCCTCAGTCCTGAGGGGGCTCTCCTACCTAGTCTTTGATAACAAAATGGATACAAGAGACAATCCACCTTGCAATTGTCCTCTTAGTGGCAGGTTCCTTGCCAACCTCTCCCTAGGTAAGGAAGAGTTGGAGGATTGAACCTGTGACCCTTGGTGTGTTACAAATAGTAGCATAAGGCTCTTTTGGCGTCCAAGCTGTGCAGTCTCCTCTCACCTGAGGAAGAATGCTCAGTGAAAATCCTGGAGAGAGATGGGTTGGTTCAGGTGGAAACCTGAAACCACTTGGGACAAACCCTGTGTTAGTCCTAGGGACTGTCTTATCCCTGTGGGATAGAAAAATCTTCTTCCACTGCCAGGGCCTGTAGTTCACTTGCGCGCCTGGCAGAAGTGAAACCACCAGAAAAACATTTTCCAAGTGAGAAGCTTGAGCTCTGCTGGGACAGAGGTCCAAAGGGTTTGCATTAACTGAGCAATGCAAACATTCAGGCTCCATGCAGGAGCTGGTTCCCGAAAAGGAGGGTTGGTGTGAAGCAACCCCTAAAAACTTGGAAAACACAGGTTGAGAAGAAAAGGAAGCAGGCTTCCTGCTTGCAGAAAACAGAGACAGCTGCCAGAGGAACCCTAAGGTAGCTGGCCCAAGACCTAAGGAATTTAAAATGGACCAAAAGTCCAGAAAATGGGCAGATAAGCAGACTGTGGTATAATCTGCTTCTCAGCACACCAGACTGAAAACCTGTTCCGCTTAGAATTGTAAGTGGCCCCAGTGAAAAAGCTTCCTTGAAGCCTTTAAAATATCATGACACCTTGAAAAAGGTGTAAATCAACAAATTCTAACTCCTCAAGAGCTGCCTTGAGAAGGAGGAATTTGAGGTAGGATACCACACTCTCCTTGTGCAAAGGCCAGTAAGTCGTGGACTCTGGGCAAGCTCAGGGTAGGGTGGACTGTCAAGGACAGAGACAATGGGTACCAGGGCTGTCTGGCCCAGTTTGGAACAATCAGAATCGCTTTGCAGGGCTGAGATCTGATTTTTACTAGTACCCTGAAAGAAAGGGAAAAAGGAGGAAAGGTGTACAGAAACTTCCCTTTCCAATCCAAGTGAAAAGCGTCCAGGGGGGCTGATCCCAGCACTGGAGGCCTCAACAAAACAGAGAAAGTTAGTGGTTATCTGGGGCTGCGAAAGATCTATCTGAAAATGGCCCCATCTGGCAAGGACTGAACCCAGCGCCTGAGGATTCAGGAGCCCAATCGTGATGGCCCTGAGAATCCTGCTGAGGGCATCTGCCAGGGCATTGTCCTTCCTGGGAGGTGAACTGCTATCAGGGAGGTGTTCAGGAGTAAGCCAGAGACCACCACTTCATTGCTTCGGTGCACATGGCTGATGAGCGAGTGCCCCCCTGCCTGTTGATGTACCACATTATTGTGGTGTTGTCTGCCCTGACTTGAACTACCTTGTTCTGGACAGAAGCTGAAAACTCCTAAGAGCTAGAAGACAGCTCTGAGTTCCAAAAATTGATGTGGAGCAGAGATTCCTAGGGAGACCACACTCCCCTCGTGGACAGGTCGCCTAAGCGAGCTCCTCACCCTAACACAGGAGCATCCATGGTGAGGGAATGAGGAGGACCCCTAGTTTTAGATTGCTTTGATCCTGCCACCAGTGTAAGGCCAGGATCAGGGATTGGGTCACTAGAACCAATTTGGAAAGGGAATCCCTCCTTTGGGACCAATAGGCCCTCAGATGGAACTAAATGTCCCTCATCTGGAATCTTGCTCCCTGCACTACAGCTGTGGAAGCAGCCATGTGCCCTAGTAGTTGTAGCAAATGCTATGCTGGTCAAGAGACTCTGAGAGTAATGGAAGATGCCAGGGCAAAGAGACTGCCTACCCTTTCAGAGGGAGAAATGCCCTGGCTAACTTTGTGTTCAACTCTGCCCTATGAAAGTTAGTACCTGAACTGGTTCGAGAACTGACTTTGGTAAATTCAGCAGTAATCCCAGAAAGGTGAGAAGCTGCTGGGTGACTTGCAAGTGGATTTTACTTGATCTGGAGACTGACCCACTAAGAGCCAGTCATCCAGGAAAGGAAACAAAGCAATCCCTTGCCTTTCTTAAAAGAGCCACTACTACAGCTAGAATTTCAATACCCTTGGCGAGAGGTAAGGCCGAAGGCATTGCCCTGAACTGGTAGTGGCCTGAGGGTAACCTGAGGTACTTTCAGTGAGAAGGCCTGATCAAAACATGAAAAATAGGCATCCTTGAGGTCCAGGAAAGCTAGCCAGTCCCCTGGCCTCCAGCCAGAGTTAACATTTTAACTTTGTTTTCAAAAGATGCTTGTTCAGGTACCTTAAATCTGAGATGGGCCCAATCTCCTGCCCTCTATAGGGTAAGAAAGTATCATGAGTACAGCCCCTTGCCCGGTGGCAAGAGGGACCCTACTGCTTTGCAGTTCAGAGGAGAAGAAACTCTGCTCCCAAAGCAAGGGATTCTGAAGGATTTGCAGGTGGACCTGTCTGGCTCTCATCTTTGGAAACTGTTTGAAGCTGAGAACCAGACCTATTACTTCCAGAACCCACTTGTCCGAAGTTAGGACACCCAATTCTGGCTGAAATAAAACCAACCTGCCCACTGGTATAGGAGAATCGGCCCTGAGCACCCCATCAGGGTGCCTGCTTGGCAACAGTCTTAGGCTAAGGGAGGACGGTTTACTTGTGCCCTCGCCTATCTCTGCCTCTGAAGAGACCCTCTGGCGAAAGCAGAGGGAGGCCTGAGCCTCTACCTGGGCACTTTGTAGGTAATCATCCCTGTTTTCATATAGCTTTCTGTTTGTTCCTCAAACAGAGTACCCACAACAAGAAACAAATCCATAGACTTTGACAGAGTATCTTGGGACAGATTAGTGCATCTGAGCCATGCCAACCTACGGAAAGCTACAGAAGTGGTCATGACCCTAGAGAAACAAGATTAACACCAACAGCAGTATGAACTTGAACTTAGAGCTTCAGTGCCATTAGCAGCCACCTGTTCCAACCAGCTAGCCAGCTGGCCATGGGCCTGCTTGGCTAACTGCAATACTGCGCCCCACCTAGATTTCCGAAATCTAGCCACATAAGCCATACAACTTGCCTGTCTGAGTCCCACAGAAGCTGCCATATACTGTTTTCTTGTCATGGCATCAATCCTCCTGGAACCCTATTCAGGAGGATGTGAGGCCAGGGGAACTAGCCTTGACACAGGCTGCAGCTTGTACCACACTACATGACTACACTGCTCAGTGAGGAAGTCTATAACAGAGCCTACGAAATACACCTTCTGTCCATTTTTTTATCTTACAGGAGGGACAGAAAGAGGAATCTTATAAAATCTTTGTTGTTTACTTCCTAAATGACTTATGCAAAGGAAAGACAACCTACTAGCCCATCATTCCTACATAATCAGGCTCCCCTTTACTCATCCATAGCCTCCTCTAAAGGAAGCTGGGGGGATTCTGCAAGCTTTTTGTAAAACATAAACTGAGAAAAGGACAGACAGAAAAGGAGGAGATTCTAAAAGTCTGTCTGGAGAAAATGTCCGCTTAAGTGGGCACGTCCAGACCCTACCAGCCACACATGTATTGATCAAATTTCCTCCTCCCACTCCTGTAGTTCACAACAATTCCTCAACATCATAAACCTGAACCACTGGAACTGAGCGAGCCACCTTTACCAACTGTAGATGGTTGACAGGACCTAGAAACAGTGACTGGACAATCTGTATGGCTTAACTACTTCTGCAGCAGTTGGAGAGACAATCTTGGACTCAAACCTACTGATTTCTCTGTCATATTTTTTTTTTTTTTTTAAACTGGTTCCTCTGAACCATCCTTTTTGCAGGAAGTCTAGCCCTGGTCAGGAGCACTCCTCCTGTCCAGTGGGTACTGGACCGGCTGCCATCCGGGTCAGCGGATTTTTGGCTAATAGTTCCTGAGCCGGCCCTATCTCTTTCTAGGGTGGCTGCAGAGAAATTTTAAACACCTGGCAGTCTGACAGGAGGTGGTCAGCCCCCAGACAATAAACACAAGTGGTGTGTGGGTCAGCCTTGGCAAAGGCTTCCCCACAGCATCACAGGTTGGAACCCAGGTACCCGGGTTTTTCTTTTTTGCTTTCAGACATAATGCCAGCCTAACCAAAAACTTGCTCCTTTTATGGCCATGCCAGGCAAGACACCCTTATTGGTTCCTAACCATTTCACGGGTATTTGAAAAAACCCTATTTAAAATCAAGGTTTTTTTAGAACCAATAAGAACCAGGTACCGCACTCTAAAAGCCCAAAACTTTAAAATGTTAAAATAAGCAAACCGATCGGTTCAAAACCGAACGATAACTAAATTTCCACAAAGACTTTTCATTTTGTACTTACGGTTTACCAGATAGAGCTTTAATCAAATGCGGTAAAATAATTATTTTTGGCGGTTCAAATGAACCGAAATACCGCTTGATCCGAGAAATGAACCGAGCTGAAGGAGCTGATCTCCGGAGCGACTGTTCAGTGAAGCGGAGTAAAGAATCTGACAGTTTCATTTGAAACTGCCCAGATAGAGCTTTGGTATAGCGCCCTCGCGCTTTAGAACTCCAGATTCTCTGGAGTTAACTCTTTCCTCTCCGGGGCAGTTCAAGTGCAGTGGCTAACTGCAATAAGTCCTAATATAGCAAGACTTCATGGTGTTTGAAACACAGAATTTGATGGCAGATAAGGACTGCTTGGCCCACTTAATCTGCCCATTACCCTACCTAACAGATAAGCTGCAGATCCTAGTTAATCAACAGCCTACTTCCTCCTACCCCCCACTAGAACTGCCTTATGTCTGTCCCATGCATTCTTGAATTCCCCCACTGTTTTTACTCCACGACCTCCTCAGGAAGGCCATTCCATGCATCCACAACCCTCTCCATGAAAAAATACTACCTCACACTACCTCTGAGCCATCCCCCTCTATCGTCAAACTGTGCCCCCTTGTTCTTGCACATCTCTTTTTCTGAAAGATGCTACCCTCTTGGACTTTGTTGATTTCCTTGTGGTACTTAAAAGTTTCTATCATGTCCCTCCTTTCCTCGAGGGTGTACATATTAAGCTCTTTTAGTCTCTCTCTCTTCGTATGGCTTCTGGTGCAGACCATGCACCATTTTAGTTTCCCTCCTCTGGACTGCCTCCATCCTGTCTATGTCCTTGTGAAGATGGGGTTTCCAGAACTGCATGCAGTACTCCAGATGAGGTCTCACCAACTGTCTGTACAGTGGGATAACAACTTCCTGTTTTCTACTGGTGATGCCTCTCCCTGTGCATCCCAGTATCCCCAAGCCTGCCTTACTGCCTTCTCACATTGCTTGCCCACCTTTAGGTCATCTGATATGACTACCCCCAGGTCTGTTTCCATTTTTGTTGTTGTTAGTATCTCACCCCCCATTGTGTACTCTTCCCCTGGGTTTTTCCCCCAGGTGTATTACTTTGCACTTCTTTGTGTTGAATCTAAGCTGTCATACATTTGACCATTCCTCCAACCCTGCCAGGTCCCTTCTCATCCTTTCCAACCCACCTTGTGTATCAACCCTGTTGCAGATCTTTGTGTCATCTGCAAAGAGACATACTTTTCCTTCCAGTCCCTCTGCAATGTCTCTTATAAAGACATAAAAGAGGACCAGTCCCAGTACTGAACCCTGCGGTACACCGCTAATACCCCCCCTTTCTTCAGAGTGGACTCTGTTTACTATTACCCTCTGCGTCCTGTTGTCCAACCAATTTTTTACCCAGGCTACCACCATGGGACCCACTCCAAGGCTGGCTAACTTGTTTATTAATCTCATGTGTGGGGCTGTGTCAAATGCCTTGCTAAAGTCTAGGTAGGCCATGTCCACATCTGTGATAACATTGTGGATCCAGCCCCAGGCTGACCAATCACAGCTCAGCATTCTTTATCTAATTATCCATATTCAGGACTCTTTCTTGAACACTTCTATAGGTTACATTCCCTTTTATTTGATTCAGTCTGCTCAGCAGACAACTGAAAAGAGGCTAACACTTTTACTTCCCAGCGGGGGGTTAAACATAGCTACATTACAGAAAAACAGATAATAAAACAAAGAGGAACAAACCATTTGAATATGGTGGGCTTTAAACAAGGCCACTTCTTCCATTCAGCCACCTCGGAATTACAAACTTGTAATTTACTGGTCCAGTTTTGTCAAGCCGGGACTTCATCACCAAACTGTATAACCACAATTATAAGTGATTCCCTTGAGCCCTAAATAGCAGAAATATAGGTAGGGAAATTCCTCCCTGCCCCAACGTACCCTAAACAAAACCCTCTACTTTTACAAAGGCTCACTAAAAAACCTGACAAAGATTCCGATTCTCAAAAAACAATTTCACACTTTCCATAAAAGCCAAAATTTCATGTACCAGGCAACAGACATAAAAGGTAACGCCCTTTGAGAAGAGCCCCCCCCCCCCAAGCAGAGACAAACCTATAATATCAGGAGCATGAGAAACAGCCTGATGCAGGGGATTAAGATTAATAATGCAAAAAGGGGACTTAGCAAGCACCCCTGACATATCCCCAACTATCTGTTCACGAATGGGATATAAACTGCAGAGGCATAAAACAGTCGACTGTATCTGAGAAATTTACCAGGTAACCAATACATCTCAAGCACTCGAAGAAGAAAATTGAGTGTGGCATTATCAAATGCTTTTTCTTGCTGAAGATAAATAACAAACCCATTTAACCGTCCTTCTCTACCCTCAAAAACCTCTTGAAGGAAAATCAAATTAGCCTGAATTTTCAGCCCTTGAACAGAATAAGACTGTTCTGGAAGAATAATATCCCCTGCCATGCCTAACAGCCAGGCATTCAACATTCTGCCTGACTTTTGTCATCACTGCTAAGCAGACTAATAGGCCTCCAATTATTTTGATTCTGGCAATCTCCTTTCTTAAATATATGAAGGACATGAACCTCACACAAAGAACTAAGAAGAGCCTGCTCCTGCAACAAAGAGTTGAAAAGGGCTACCAACGCTGGACCCAAAGCAGAAATACCACAATGATAAAATTCTGTCCCCCATCCATCTCCCTCAGGAGGGTTGCCCTTTGCCAGAAACTACCTGCTCAACCTCTGCCACCAAAATGTGACTAGTAAGTAAGTTGCAATCCTGGAGGTCCTCAAGAAAGGTAGAGGAGTTTCTCTGATGTCCTGGGCAAGCTTTCTCAAAACTGGAAATGAGCTGTCACAGCTCAGTGTGCTTTTCCTGGTCACAAATTGTAAATAAATAAAGGTCAGTCTGCTAACTACATAGCTTCAGGGTCAAAAAGGTTACAGTGAACATAAAACAACCCAGAAACATCTAAAAGACATCATGCAAACTGAAAGTAAAAAAAAAACATGACAAAACGTACCCAGCCCCCAACCACCACCAAGATAGCAACATTGCTCAAATATGAAAAACTGCACAGGAAATACAAAGTAAATCACAATAGCAGTTTACAGATCACACCACTAGTGTAGGAATAGTACAAGAGTCAGTACATGATGTTAGGGGCAGTTTGGGCAGTATGGACAAAGGATGTGACAGATCCCAGCAAGAGTGAGGCTGGCCATGTGACCCCAGGCAAGGCAGGGGGCCCAGAGTCTGGATGGGGGGCCCCCAAAGTCTTGATGGGGGGTACATTTATAGGGTTTCATCGGGATCCCTCCGATCAATTAATAGTGTCTAGGCCAGCCTGGTGGCGCAGAGGGTTGAGGCTCTGGACGCCACACCTCATACCACGCCGGTGACCGGAGCTCAGGAGCGAACTCTAGGAGCCAGAGGTCAGCAGGGGGAGGAGAGGATTGAGCATCCTGAGGATTGCACTCCTCTCCTGGGGTGGGGTATCGGGGACATCTTGCCCTGTAGTGGTTCCCAGTGGAGACCAGGGGCACTACAAGAAACAGGGCTGTTGGGGGGAGTGAGGCAACTGCGGACGTCAGTGGAAGGGGACAGGATTGCGTCCTCTCCACAGACTTCACTGCATGTCTGCACCTCGGGGAAGTAATTAAGAGGAAAACCCCGGCTGCTGGGGAGGCGATGGCAGGACTATGGGGGTCAAACCCACATGCCTAATGCCAGCCCTGACCCCGACTTGACTCTCTGTGGTCCCCACTTCCTCCCGTATGGGCTGGTGAGACGGGGGGACAGCACGGTCCCTCCATCGGGAAGGGGAGCAGGCAAGAGGTGAAGGTGAAGTCGAGTTGGTCTCCGCCTGAGAGATGCCCCGGTAGCTGGTGACCAGGAGGAAAACAAAGTTCACACAAAAAAACGAAGTAGTGTCTATCGGGATTATCTGCTTGTGAAACTGGGCACCAGGTTGTTGACCATGAAAGTTAATTCTTCATGCGGTAAATCTTCCCTATGATATCCAGCCATCTGGTGTATGAGGGAGGCTGTGGTTGTAACCACTGCCTTGCTATGGCTTTATGTACAGCCACCAGCAGCATATGCCGTAAACAGAGAGCAACTTTGTCTCTCACCCCATCCGGCAGGAAGGCCCAGGATAGCTTGTTGTATTGTGAGTGGTGTGTCCAGTAGAAACAGCTCCGTGAGGGTACCTGTGACCTGTTCCTAGTATCTAGTCAGTTTTGGACATGACCACAGTATACTCGTGTGATGTGCCTTGGTTTCTGAGCACAACCTCAAAACCTCCAACAGGCCTGGGAGGCATTCTGTGCCCCCTTTTCTTGTATTACAGGGGTGTAGAAGAATCATATCTGCACCTTCCAAGCAAACTCTTGCCATAGTGGGGAGCTAGTCGTTTTAAAAGCAGTCCAGAAAGATATGGACCATTCTTTGCCCATAAGCTCAATCTCGCTCTCCCTTTCCCATTTCTTTTATAGTGGCTGTATTAGGGTGCAGAATAAAGGGCAGATACCTATCCAGTGGCAATCCCCCCCCCCCCAAGTATGGCTTCCATGGTTGCCAAAAAGTGTTTGACTGTGGCCCAGTGGTGCAGAGGGCTGAAGCGCTTCAAGCACCTTACCTCTCCCATGCTAGTGACCAATCTTCCGGAATGAGCTTGGGCTACCAGGAATCAATGGGGGGGGGATGGCGAGCTGGGAGAGGACTGAGCGGCCGCTTGGCAGCTCTCCTGTCCCAGACTGGGGAGGTGAGTCTTTGTAGCTCTTGGCTGCCACTGGGTGGAGGCTCAATGGTAGCATCCAGCAAATGGGGGGCTAGCACTAGAACAGGTGAGTAGAGTGGGGTCACCGTTCTGAAGTGCATATGTGCTTGCAAGTGCATGTGCAACCATGTTGCTGATGTCCTGTGGAATAACAGGAGAAAATCACCATGCCTCTCCATTTCCGTATATGACAGCCCTTGGGAGTCTCGGATGCTGCACCGCATGGATCCCTGCTGGTATGACAGCAGAGGGAGCGGCAGACGAGACTGGGGTCCATCAGTCCAGGCCCACCAAAAGCTAGGTAACACAAGGCAAAAAAGCTCTATAGAAAAAAGGAAAAAGTGTTTGACTGGGGGTGGTTCCTGTACAGTTCTACTCTGGGCCTGCATGTTTGCCCTCTTTTGGAGGTACCTGAAGTGGTCAGTGTTGTTTAAGTGAAAAGCCTGTTTAAGGGTGTTGAAGTCTATTAGGTCCCACCCTCATTACGCAACTGCACAGGTGAGCATAGGTCCTGATGGGTCCATCTTTTGTAGGTCGGGTCTATTCAAGCTAGCTGGAATGACAGGTCGCAAATGAGCCATCTAAACGGCCATAGGTAAGGGTTCAGGATACACTTATCCCAAGTTCTATAACCCACCACTAGGGTAGAACAGATTGCCAGAAGTGTGATATCTGACTTTGCTCTTCTAAAGTTAATGTCCACGGCCATGGCCCCTAGAGGCGGTTCACTATCCAACAACATTGAATAAAACATACTTCATACTCATAAATCCAAACTCAAAAAGCCTAAGTGCTGCTCACACAAGGAAAATAATCTTGAATACCTATGAAAATATAAACTATATTTCAAAATTATTATTCTATACAATAGCAGAAATATATGTGTATATACAGTGTATATATATATATATATATATATATATATATATATATAATATACTACCATAGTTAGGGTTGAGTAGCACTTTTAAGGTTAAAGGGTGAAACTTTGCACCTTAATAACTTTACCACCGTTCAACGGGTTTGCCTGAAATTTGGCAGGCACAGGGGGCACCACAGATCTTGGGATCTGCCAAAATTCATACCGGTCGGATATACGGCTGTGGAGTTATTAAGCAACATCCATGTGCGCAATTCTGTTTTCTTGCGAATTCTTTGCTCACGCCTACAGATCACACAGTTTGTGCAACCGGTCCAAAAACTTCAGGGAACGTGCGGCTGGGGTCCCCGATGTGCCTTTTGAAGATTTCGTGAAAAAATATTAAACGGTTCAAAAGTTATTTAAAAAACAAGTTACCATTATAAGTCAATGGGAAAAGTTAACAAAAAGTTCAAAAGTGTCACAAATGCACTTTTTAGTGTCATAAATGGCCCTACTAGTGCCGCAAATCTGCCATTTTGTTTTCAGTTACTGATCACAGAAATGCTTGGCATTTAAAATTGGGACCATCAAGGGACATAATTATTTTTGTGTTTACCTATTCGAGCCCTGAGGATGCCAGCCATGTCTTTATTTTGGTGTAAAACACCCCAGAAATATGTTTTTCAAATTTCTGGGAAAAGTAGTGTCGCAAAGTGTGACACTTTTGCAATTTTTTGCGAAAGCTTTCGCAAATTGCAACACTACTTTTCAGGGTTGCCCAAAATGACAGAGATTGTTTGTCAGCCTGCTGCAAAGGAACGGTTTGGTCCTTTGGGCTGAAATTTGGAGGAAAGAAAGCCAACATCTCACAGATGTGCCTTTTGGTAGTTTGGTTAAAAAATATTGCATGGCATACCTCTCTAGAACAATCAATACTGGGCAACCCTCACTTTAGAATTGGGCCTCTGCCTATCCCAGTGTCTTACCAGCCTAATTTGATGGGGAAGAAAGTTGCGGATATGTTTGCTGATGGAGAAATAATCTCCTTCCTCACATTCCAAAGCAGATTCAATACGCACGTTAGAAGCATCTTCCAATATTGACAGCTCAAGGAGGCTACAGTCTCCCACATAGGTAAAACCCGGGGCCCCGAGTTGGACAAAGTGGAGCTATCTTCTATTTTGATATTAGCTAGGCAACCCCATGCAATTTCCTTAGTTTATAAAAAGTTACAAGCATTACAAAGTAACCTGCCTCAGGGCGTTTGCTACTATTGGGTTCAGGAACTACCCCTGGGTATAGATGCAGATTTCTGGAAGAAACTATGGCGTAATTCCTATAATTTTATTAAACAGGATAGATTGCATCTTATCCAATTTAATAACATGCACAATTTATATGTTACCCTTTTAAACTCCACAAACTGGGGCGACTGTCTTCTCCGGCTTGTACTAGATGCGGAGGTGAGCTGGGTACTCTGTTCCATATTCTGTGGACATGCCTGAAAGTGCAAATTTTTGGGCAGGCAATTAGGCATTCTTGGGACTCACTCTTGGGTCTGGACCCTTTATTTACCTCAGAAGCTTGTCTATTGAATTTTTTTCCTCAGGGCACACCCAAGGTCAGGAAAGGCCACATGGTCCTGGTTGCTATAATAGCAAAGTTGGTTATAATGCAGCACTGGAAGGGCAATGTATCCCCATCTGTCCTGGAATGGCACAAAGAAGTGTTGCTGGCATTGCAACTGGAGAAACATATTTGCCTAATGCGTAATAGGTATGCAACATACCAGAGCAAATGGGGAGCATTAGAAGTCCTGCTTGCCATTTGGAAGCCCTAACCAGGTTAGACTGTAGATCACTGTTGTGATTATTTACCTGAGCGACAGACGAATAACACTTGGCATGGGGGAGGTCAAGGGAGGATTTGAAGTAAGGGGAGGAGGGGGCTTATGGGAGGTGGGGGGATGATGGATTTCTTTGGAAATGTCTCTTGTATTTTATTGGCTGTCTTAATGCCATCTCCCTCAGGGGACTGTGTTTTATGTTGTCTTATCTGAAATTAATAAAGCTTATTGAATTATAAAAAATATATATATATATATATATATATATATATATTGCACGGATGCAAAGTTACGGTACTCGAAGTTGCCGTTTTGTCCTATAGACGCTACGGCAAGCATCTGCCGCTACTTTTCGAGGCTCGTATCTCGAAACGGTGGAGATACGGAATTTTCATCACGACAATGTGTAGTCCTATTGGCTATGCATTCAGTGAAAACCTAGCCAGGCTACTTGATGAATGATGTGAAATTTTAATTTTTTTTCTACGTCATACGGTTACTGAGATATTAGCAATTTAGTATTACAACTGCTCATTTTCTGCTCCGAGGCCCATTATTATGCACATATTCTTTGTTTTCACTGTGTTTCTCAATGGAGCTCTTGGGGGAAAATAGGGTGTGCACTCCAGTTACTGTTACACGTAGGCTTTACACTTTTCTTTTCATGCCCGTTTAGTACGTTCCGTGCGCCCACTGTGGAGCGCTCTTCTGCGTTTCCGTTTGTGTTACTGTTACCATTTGTGTCTCCATTACTGTTTGTGTTTGTGTTTTGCTTAGCATCACTGTGTACATTACCATTTCTGTTGGCGGCTGCCCTACCATTTCTGTTTGTCTTTCGTTTTACGTCATCGTTGTTCTTACTGTTACCATCTGCACTTCCAATTGTGTTCCCGTGCGCGTTATGGTTTGCGTTTCCATACACACTTGTGTTTCCTTTTTCATTTCTGTTTCCTTTGCCGTTATTTTTGCTGTTACCGTTACCATTTACATTTAGAAATGCGGTGCCGTGACGTCTCTTGTATTCTCGGTTTTGCATTCGTCGCGCACATTTCTGTTTCTGTTTCCTTATACGTTATTGTTCCTGTCACAGTTATCATTTGCATTTACAACAGTGTTGCCATGATCGTGCATGTTACCAGTTGCTTTTCATTATGCGATTGCGTCTCCGTTTGCGTCACTTTTCGCTTTGGTGTCACTTTGCACCTGCGCTTCTATTAACGCTTGCTTTACAATTTACGTTTGTGTCATCATCTGCATAACTGTTACTGCTTGTGTTTGCGTTGCTGTTACCGTTACTATGTCACAAGAAATCACGTGGTGGGAGCATGGGTCTCCCACCACCACATTCCATTCACTATTTATAGTCCTCATTCTCAAAAAGAAGGGAAATTAGAGGCAAAAAACTCTGTCTAATGCATCAGTTAGGGTTGTTCCACAGTGACAAAAGTGAAATTCAGTGTTAGGGTTAAAAGCCCCTTGCTCCCCAGCCGCCCCCAACTGGCAGTTGGGGTGTGCGCTGGGGTTGTCGGTCTCAACTCACACCCCATTCTCCTATACCTCAGCTTGTTTACATATGATGGGGTGAGAGTTATTGACACCCCAACGACACCCTGATGCCCATTGGGGAGCTGGCTGGGGGCAAGGGGGCTCAACCCAACACCATCAATTTCGCTTTTGTCGCTGGGGAACAACCCTAATTGATGCAGTAAACAGATTTTTTTGCCTTTAACAGATATATATATATATCATAGTGGCACGGTAGTGCCACTGTAGTTAGGGTTGAGTACCCCATTTAAAGTTAAATCTGAAATTTGGCAGCTTAATAACTTTGCCACCATATGATGGATTAGCCTGAAATTTGGAATGCACAGTCTGGTTTTGTAACGGTTGGATATACGGTTGTGGAGCTACAGAGTGCAGAAAAACGCACAAATTATGTTTTTTTGCTCATTCTTTGCTTGCGCCTACAGGTCGTATGGTCTATGCGACCGGTCCGAATCCTTCAAGGAACATGCAGCCAGGGTCCCCGATGTGCCTTTCAAAGATTTCGTGAAAAAATATTAAACAGTTCAAAAGTTATTCAGAAAACAAGTTTCCCATTATAGTCAATGGGAAAAGTTAACAAAATGTTCAATAGTGTCGCAAATGCAGTTTTTAGTGTTGCAAATTACCCCTGTAGTGTCGCAAATCTGCCATCTTGTTTTCAGTTGGTGGTCACAGAAATGCTTGACATTTAAATTTGGGACCCTCTAGGGACACAATTCTTGTTGCATTCACCTAGTCGAGCCCTAAGGATGCTAGCCATGTCTTTTTTGTGGGGTTAAACACCCCAGAAAAATGTTTTTAAAATTTTTGTAAACAGTAGTGTCACAAAGTAGTGTCACACATTCAACACTGTCGTGATTTTTTTTTTAAAGTGTCGCAAATCGCGACACTACTTTGTGACACTATACCCAAAACAATAGGAAATCTTTGACACCCTGCTGCAAAAGAACGGTTTGGTCTTTTGGGCTGAAATTTGGAGGGAAGAAAGCCAAGATTCCACAGATATGCCTTTTGGAGGTTTGGTGACAAAATATTACACTGCTGCAAAGTTACAACACTCTGAAGCTGACAATTTTTCCCATAGGCTAACATTATGGTGTCCGTCGCGCTTTTCGGGGCTCATACCTCAAAAACGTTTCAAAATATGGACTTCTTGTTGGAAAAATGCTTAGCTCCCTGCCAGGAGGCTAAATGCAAAAATAGCCAGGAAAGTCATAAATAATATGAGAGTTACATTTTTTTTCTACGTTGTACAGTTCCTGAGATATAAGCAATTTAGTATTCCAAGTGTTCATTTTCTCCTCCGAGGGCCATTATTATGCATACATTCTTTGTATTCACTGTGCTTCTGAATGCACCTTTTGATGAAAAAAAATGTGTGCTTTTCCGTTACTGTTACAGTCACCGTTTCTGCTTACGTTTCCGTTACCATTTGCGTTAGCGTTTCCGTTTACGGCACCCTGTGCATTACCCTTTGCGTTTGTGTTTGCACTTGCATTTGCATTACTGTTACCATTTGCACTTCCATTACTGGTTTTGTTTGTGTTTCCTTTTGCGTCACCATGTGCATTACCATTTGCGTTTGCGTACACGCTTCTGTTTGTGTTTCTGTTTGCGTTTCTCTTTTCTTTGGCGTCATCGTTGGTGTTACCATAAGCGTTTGCATTCCCAATTGCGTTACCATGACTGTGTGCATTACCATTTGCATATGCACTTTTGTTTGTATTTCAGTTTGTGTTACTGTTCCCTTTGACATCATCTTTGGTGTTACCATAACCATTTGCATTTCCAATTGAGTTACCGTTACTGTTTGCGTGTTCGTCACTGTTTTTCATTCTGTTGGCCTTAACATTTGCATTTTCGATAGCGTTTCCATTGTCAGTTGCATTACTGTTTCCTTCTGCATTGCCATTGCCTTTACCATGTGCATTTCTGTTTGCGTTTCTGTTACCATTTGCATTTTCATTACCGTTTGTGTTTCCATTGGCGTTGCGTTTACGTTACTGTTTTTGTTAACATTTGCATTTCTGTTGCCGTTAGCATTACTGTTTGTGTTACCGTTTCTGTTTTTGTTAATGTTTGTGCTTACATTTCTCTTACTGTTTGCGTTACTGTTTACATTTGCGTCACCATGTGCATTACCGTTTGCGCTTGTGTTTGCGTTAGTGTTACTACAGTCCATTCACTATTTATAGTGCACATTCTCAAAAAGAAGGGAAATTCATCGCAAAAAACTCTGTTTAATGCATCAGTTAGAGTTGTTCCACAGTGACAAAAGAGAGGAAATTCAGTGTTAGGGTTGAAAACCCTAACTGCACATTCCCCCCCCACCACCATCACACACACACACATACATGTAAGTAGGGGGAAGGACCAAGACAACACAACCAATCACACACAACCAGCAGCAGGTGACAGAACTAACATACAACTATGTAAACCACGACACTACACACCCATGCTCCCGTCGGGCTGTGGCATGGGGTTGTCACTGCTAACTCTGATCCCAGACATTCCACGCACCGCAAAACACATATCACTATGCACAACTGGGCATCTTGGGCCACACGCTGCCACCAACACGTAACACAGACTACACATATGATATTTTGGGGTTCACAAGATCCAAAACAGGATTTTTCACATTCCCCGAAATACTTTCAAACATCACTTTTGCAAATGTCACAGTGTTGTGATATGAATTTGCAACACTTTCCTGTTTGCGACAGTATTTTGTGACACTATTTTGCATGCTTTTGCAAATGCGACACTGTTGTGTCTTCCGTTTGCGACAGTATTCGGTGACACTATGTTATATGTTTTTGCAAATGCAACACTTTTGTCTCTTCCGTTTGCTACACTTTCATGTTTGTGAAAGTATTTTGAGAAAGTATGCTCCTGATGACTGCACATCTTTGCCATTATCCTGCAAGCAAACGGTTGGGTCCTTTGGGCTGAAATTTGCAGGTTGGCAAGGCCTAGTGCCACAGATCTGCCTTTTCCTGCTTTGGTGCTAAAATACTTAAGTATGAAAAATGTACACTGTTCCAAAATTGAGCGATTTGCCATAAACTAACATTGCAACGCCCATGATGCCTTTTCGCCACCCTTATGTCAAAAACGAAGTGAGGTACACGGTTTTCGCTACTGCTAGATGAAGTGAGATTTCTTATCTACTTGCTACAGTAACACATGTATACACCTCCTGCTAATTGTGTTGCCTTGGTCCTTCCCCTACTTGCATGTATGTGTGTGTGTGGTGGTGGTGGTGGGGGTGGGGGGAGGAATGTGCAGTTATGGTTTTCAACCCCAACACCTAATTTCCTCGCTTTTGTCGCTGTGGAACAACCCTAACTGATGCATTAAACAGAGTTTTTTGCCATGAATATCTATCTATCTATATATATATATACACACATATACAGCACTACCCTTAACAATAATTTCTTCAGAATACCAATGTAATAACCATTGGTCTGTCATTGCAATACCACTGTCATCACCACTGTACTACCATTTGGGTTTTAAGGGTATCAACAGCGGATTTGTTCCAATGCCATTGTGACACCATTGTACCACTGTCCTACCACTGCACCAAGAAAAATCAAAATGTAAAACTACCATTGAAATACCAGGGTACCATTGGGTAGCACCAATGCACATTCTGTAAACCACCACTGTGTTGCCACTGCAGTGTCACTGCGTTGCCACTGTAATGCATTTGGTAAGGGTAAACCATCAGCAAAACTTCTACAAACATTTCTCTAAAAGCTAGTAAAACATTCATTTACCTATCTAGCATATGAAAACAAACACAAAACAGCTCAAACTCCCTACCCCATCATCATCAGTGGCACCACACTGCACCAGAGTTAGATCACATGGTATCTATTCAACTGCTTAAGCTTCCAAGGTTGACTCAGATCACATGGAAAGTTCAGGAAGCACAGTTCAGGCTTCCAGCCCAGCCTCACAAATCAGGTGGGAAATATATGAATTTGAAACTCAGAAATACTTACTTAAAGCAACAGGATCAACTACTGTATACTGGCTGGCAGTATAGCCTAGAGGTTAGAGGAATCAGGTGTGAACGAGCTTGATACATCCAGCAGACCAGACCTGAGTTTGATTCTCACAATCTCCACTTGCATACTGTGTGACTCTGAGCAAGTCACTTAACTGCCCAGTGCTCCCAGGTCGCCCCTGAAAACAGGCACGTGTGCGTAGTGGGCCTTACCCAGTTACCAAAGACTAAAATAAATAAAAATAAAATAAAACTGTATAGCCATGTAAGCAATAATGGATGAGAGGGTGTATGATTATGGGCCGTTACTCCAGTTTTTATCCCCTCTTTAGGGGTCAGATTGTTAGCTGTATCCCTATTAGATGCACTGATGTATTGGTTTAGTTTAACTCTTTTCTCTTGTTTTTCCTTTTTCTGTTCCTGTTGAACATTGTAGTCTATTACTGTATTGTCTATTACTGTTTAGTGCTTTCCTTTAACGACTATGGATCTGTAGCACTGAATATTATTTACCTATAATGAATTATCTGTCCCGATGGACGAATATGGAACAGAGTTCTTGACTGTAACAGGTTCTCTTCATTTTGAATAAAGCTGAGTTAAAAAAAGAAAATCACACATCTCTCCAGGGTTTTCTTAGGCATGAGGTGCTTGCACTGAGTGCCCTTCAACACCCGAGGGTGGTGTGTGATTACTAACCATAATCACACATCCCTCCAGTGTTTTATTGTAATTACATTTAAGAAAAATCACAATAAGTAATTTTACTTACAACTGTTACAAAGTAATAAGGTGTGTGGACTGTGAGCCATGAGTAAAATAGAAAACTAAAAGTTCCTCTTCCTGAACACGCGACTCCCACAGCTGCCTCGATGCCCCCAGCACTTTTTGCTCCCTTCATACAGCGACTCCAGTAAAGTCCAATCAAAGGATTCAGCTATTTCTTATTTAACTTAGTACTACATTCGCAGCTGACTTGCCTGCAACTTCTTACAGTCGAGGGCTATTGCAGGTCTTATGAATGGTGATAGCTCTGCATTCATGACTGTGTTGAGTATTGATATTTGAAGTGTTCAATCTGGTACACAGGCTAGCTCTTTGAAAGAAGTGCAGGTGTGTAATTATGGGCATATTATTACACAGCTATACTGGTATTTCAGCCAGTCAGAGCTACTGATTTTTCTTACAAGTTTTAACCAACCATAACCCACTCCCTGCAGTGCAACCACACCCAATTAGTGATGTGATCCAGCCACAAACTAATCTCTGCTGTATATAGGACTTATGCCAGTGCCCTAAAACATCCCATTTAAAGATACAGCACAAAATGACAACAGTACTACACTGCTAAAAAAAACATTTTATAAGAGGAATAAGGCATTTCCATCAGGGGAATTATGCTTGACGGTGTATCTCCTGGTGGTTTATTTATTTATTTGTTTGAATTTTGATAACTGGGTGGAGCCACTGAAACAGTACAGTCCCTTTTTCAGGGGCGACCCGGAGAAATATCAGGTTACAGACATTGTAGAAAGTTACATACACAAGATACAAAGGCAGTTCTGAAACAGTGTTTGATACATATGCATCAGATTGGAACATACAAGGTATTCAACTGCTTGGTGCAGGACAATAAATAAGTAGGGGAGCTATACATAAAAATATGAACAATAATATATGTAAGGGAGCTGTATATAAAATAAGAACAATGAGAATGTGCTGTGGTACAAATAAGATTACCAAGGAAGATAAATACAGGTTACTCACCTGTAACAGGAGTTCTAGGAATGGTATATGTTGTTCATCCACACTCATTGGCAGGTATCCTTGCCGCTTTAAATCTTGCCGGAAGGTCTTCAAGCTTGCTCCTCCCACCCACCCGGGTGGTATAACTCTCGGCTCCGCCCCATGGCGCCAGATCTGGCCCACTGGAAGCTCAGGTTGTGCGTCGAGCGGGAGGAGGAGTCGAATTGAGTGATGAACAACATACCATTCCTAGAACTCCTGTTACAGGTGAGTAACCTGTATTTCTAGGGACATGGATATGTTGTTCATCCACTCGATTAGCAGACTCCTAGCAGTTCTCCGGAGGAGAGGGAGGCAAGACACACCCCCAATACTTACTTGGGAAAGAGAGACTGGAGAACCGAGGCCCCAAAACCAGCATCCCGGCGTGACTCAAGGTCGATGTGGTAATGGGTAATGAAGGTGTTTGCTGACTTCCAGGTAGCAGCCCGCAGATTTCCTGGATAGGGACGCCCTGGAAGCAGCCACCTATTGCAGCAGTATGGCGGGTAGAATGAGCTCTTATCCTCTGGGAGGCTCCATGCCCGCCAACTTATAGCAGAGATCTATGCAGGAGGTTACCCACCTGCTTATCGTCCGCTTGGCTGCAGGTCTGCCAGATGCGGCTTCAGCGTGGGTGACAAACAGCTGGCGAACCTCTCCCGAATTTCAACCTGCGCCCCTTATAATAAGCGAGCGCCTTCTAGGGTCCAGAGTATGGAGCCTATATTCGCCTCCGAGGTGTGATTGGGGTAGAACACCGCAGAGTCAACACCTGGTTAAGGTGAAACCCCGACAACCACCTTCGGAAGGAATTTCGGTGGGGCGCAGGACAACCTTGTCCCTGTGGAAGACCAGGTAAGGAGACTCGATGGAAAGCGCCTGGAGCTCTCCCATCCTTCTGGCTGACGTGATAGCCACCAAGAAGGCGGTCTTCCACGACAGGTGAGAGAGAGCACACCTGTGCATAGGTTCGAATGGCTTGCCCATGAGCTTTGCCAGTACCAGCAGTAGATCCCACGGAGGTGGGGTTCCCGCACTGGAGGAAATGTGATCAAGGCCTTTGAAGCATGAGACCACCTTCTCCTGTGTTACCGACTGCTTCCGGCCTTGTAAGCAGAGATGGCTGCCAGGCACCCTTAGGGTCGCCGACCCAAGCCTTGACTAGAAAGGGACCATAAATAGTCCAAGATGCTTGCCAAGGAACAGGAGGAAGGGTCCAAGCCTTGTCCTGACACCAAATGGAAAACCTTTTCCATTTGAAGGCATAGCATTTTCTGGTCGACTCTCACGGGATGCCTCAACTACATTGAGGACCTCGCCGGAAAGACCCAAGGCCTGGAACTCTAGCCGCCAGGAACCAGGCCGTCAGGTGCAGGGATTGAAGGTCCGGATGGAACACCTTCCCTGATTGACTGAGAGCAGGTCCGGCGAGCTGGAAGCTGCCACGGAGTCCTGGAGCTGAGACTGAGGAGATCTGGTACCAGAACTGGCGAGGCCAGTCTGGGGCTATCAGAATCACCTGCCCTTGTCCTCCTCGCCTTGAGAAGCACCTTGTGGATCAAGGGAAATGGGGAAAGGCGTAAAGAGGCCCGGGTCCATTGCCTCGAGAAGGCATCCCCTGCAGCGAGCCCCTGCTGAGGGGCGGGCATGGAACAGACTCAGTCACGCTCCCTGGAGGCAAACAGGTCCACCTGAGGTGTGCCCCAAAGGGAGAACAGATGCTGTACTACCTCCGGCAGGAGAGACCACCGTGGATGCAGCCCCTATCCGGCTCAGGGCATCGGCCAGGGTGTTGGAGGCTCCTGCCACGTGAATGGCTAGGAGATCCGCCTCAGGCTGCCACGAGTGACCAAATGCGGAGAGCTTCTGCATAGAAGCATGGGCGCGGCCCCGCCTGGCGTGTTTAGATAGTACATGGTCGTGGTATTGTCCGGCCTGACTCGGACCACTTGACCCCGGAGGAACGGAGCAAAGGCGGTGAGAGCTAGGCGGACCGCTCGGAGCTCCAGCAGGTTGATGTGGCATCGGGACTCCCGCGGGGACCAGAGGCCATGAGCCCGGTGTTCCCCCAGATGGGCACCCCAACCCATCAGAGAGGCATCGGTCGATAGAGAGACCGTCGGCTCGGGGCGGACGAACGGGATGCCCTCCTGCAAATGATCTGGAACGGTCCACCACTGGAGAGCGTTCCACATCCCCTGTGTCACCGACACAAGCTGGTCCAAGGGATCGCAGCGTTGTGACCACTGGCTGGCCAGTCCCCACTGAAGGGGACGCATGTTCCAGCGGGCCCAACGGACCACGCTGGTGCAGGCCGCCATGAGACCCAGGAGGCGCAGGAAGTCCCGGGCAGGGCGCAATTGCCCAACCAGAAATGATCGGGCAAAGGAGGAAAGAACCTCGGCCCTGTCCGCCGGGAGCCGCGCTCTGGCTCGAAGAGAGTCGAGCTGCGCCCCGATGAATAGAATCACCTGCTTCGGCTCGAGTTCCGACTTGGCCTCGTTGATAAGGAGGCCCAGTTGAGAGCAGACCTGGAGGGCCAGATCTCTGGACCACTCCGCCTCCTTCCTGGAGGGAGCTGCTATCAGCCAGTCGCCCAGGTAAGGGCACACCCGACCCTCGGCGCCGCGAAATGCTGTCACCACTGCCATGCATTTGGTGAAGACCCTGGGAGCTGGAGACAAGCCGAAGGGCATGGCTTGAACTCGAAGAGGGATCCTTCCGCTCGAAGCGAAGGAATCTCTGGTGAGACGGATGGATAGGGCGTGAAAAAGCGCGTCCCTGCAAGTCCAGAGAGCAGAACCACACGCCGCGTCCAAGGATGGTATTATCTGAGCAAAGTGACCATCCTGAAGGTTCGAGACCTTAGGAACTTGTTTAGGTCGTGTAGGTCGAGAATGGGGCGCCAGCCCCCGTCTGCTTCGAACCAGGAAGTACCTGGACACAAACCCTGGGTCTGAAGGAGGGTCCACCACTCTTACCACCTCCTTCTGGAGGAGGAGAGCGGCGTCGGCTCGACGAGCCGCCAGTGAGGCTGGGGATCCTGAAGCTCCCGAGGGCGACGGCTCTGAAGGGTGGTGCCTGCTCAATTCCAGAGGCAGGCTCTTCCCACCACTCTCAAGACCCACCTGTCGTGGTAACAGCGGACCAGGCGGAACGGAAGTGCGCTGGAGCCGTCCCACGGGGGACCCAAGGTAGGTGACGGGATGGGGCGACACCCTCAGCCCGTCACTGGGCAGGCTTGAGGAGGGACCGCCGAGGACCTCCTGGGCCCTTTCCTCCTTGCCTCCTGTTAGAGGAAGCCGCGGCTTGGGTTTGGGATGCCAAGGCCGAGCCTGCTGGCCTCTGACGTTGCTGGGCCAGGCGTGCCGGGGCACAGAAGGACGAAAGGGCTTAGGCTGTGGTTTGCGGCCTTGTCCTTCTGAGCGAAGAGACCGAGTCCAAGGTGGCATTGGACTTCTCGATCCTCTGCAGGTGACCTTCCACCCAGGGTCAAGAGGTCAGTCCCCAAAGGGAACATCCGCCAACTTGTGCTGGGTATCCAGTAAAGGTGGATATCCTCAGCCAAGCCCCGACGTATAGCCACTCGCGCCGCCACCGATCTGGCACATGAGTCCCCTATATCCAAAGCAGTCTGAGCTGCTGTTTGGCCACTGCCCTGCCTGGTCCCGCACCTGCTTAACCGTAGTCTGCAGATCGGCGGGAAGATGAGGGATGACCTCATCCAGGGAGCCCAACAGGGCATGAGAAAAATGTGCCATGAGGACGGCCGAACTGGCCTGACGAAGGCCGAGAGAGACGAAGCGAGACTTTTCGCCCGACATAGTCCAATTTCTTGGACCTTGTCAGGAGTTTGTCCACATCCTGGCGCGCAGCCGGGCGCCGCCGAAAACGCTGTCGGTAACCAACCCTCAGCAGAGGGTGTTCAAAAAACCGGACAAGGAACCGTGGGACCGATACTTCCTGGCCATCCTAAGGCGAGGGCAGGAAGCAGGCGCTGCCAAAGCTCCAGTGCCGACCCACTATGGCCTCGCCACCGGAAAGGCCTCCGTCGAGAATCCTCGGTCCAGAATCTCCGTGAGGGATACCTGGTCTGCTTGGAAACGGGTTCGAGCTCCATCCCGTAGACTCGAGATGAGCCGAAGCAGTCCTAGGAAGGACGACGGGCTATCGTCCATTGACTGACCTCCTGAAGACCCAAGTCCAGTCGCTTGGAGAAAAGGAGGAATCATCTTCGACTCGGAAGAATCCTCAAGAGCTGCCTCTGGCCTGAGCCACCTTCACCTGCCGAGGTCGGTCGGGAGTGAGGGTAACTGACAGCCGATGGTAGACCCTTAGCCGACCGAGAATCCTTGGTCGGAGCCCCAATGGTGGCTGTGGAGGCGGAGGTTCCACCGAATCGGTGGAGCAGCTGGTTTTGGCAGACAACCGCCTGGTATAGGCCCTCGGATAAGTAGGGGTTGTGCTGGCTGCCCGTGACAGTTACTTTCAATGGCCGGGAAGGCGACGGGGTCGCTTTATTCTGCCAGGAGGAGCTGTTGAAACATAAGGTCTCGACATCGGCCGATTACGCAAGCCTCCTCATCCGAGGAGGAGGACGAGGACGAGCGGCGACGCCGCTTACCGGGTGCCGAGACCGAGACCGCCTGACGGTGGGATCGGCTGACCGCCGAAGAGGTCCGAGACCGAGACCGAGAGTCCCGGAATTCGAGGTCGGTGCGGGAGGTGTCGCCGGAACCGCACTCCTTCGCTCGGATGGTCCATCCGAGGGCTCCGGAACCGGAGGCATAGGCGAGCCCACGGGATCCTCAACTCCTCCCGGGGGAACCGGGAGAGGAATCTCGGCTGCTAAAGGCGACAGCCCGTCCAATGGGTCGAGAAAAATCTCGACTTCATCGGTGGGAGTCTCGGTCAACTGACCTGACGGGGACACCGTGAGGCCAGTGGCGAGCCGAGCGGTCGACCGAAGCCGACGGTCGACGCCTCGGGAGAGGGACCTTCCGCCTCCCAAGAGCGTCGACGGAGGGACTTACCCCTGTCCCTCTTTTTGGACCGAGAATAAGGTCCAGCAGACGCAGGCCCTTCTCCTTTAGTGGAGAGGGACAGACAAAGCTCCTTAAAAGAAGCCGTGTAGGAAGAACCCAGAGAGAGCGGGATAAATGCCGCGGCCGAGGAAGATACGGCCCGCGCCGCCTCCTCTTCGAGGGCGACCATCCGCTCGAGCTGATCCGCCGAGCCCGCCGCCGCGGACACCGCCAACCGGGCCTCCTTGGACTTCACCGGAGGGAAACGCTTCTCGGGACGGCCCAGTTGCAATCGGGCAGCACGGTCTTCGAGGACGTAGGCCGAGAAAGATGAGCACAGGTCGCAAGCCTGCGGGTCGTGCTCAAGGCCCAAGTGTGACACACATGCGGGAGTGTGGATCCGTCCGAGACATCTTCTGCCCGCATGGGCATCTCCGAAATCCGGGAGTCGATTTATCCATCGCAGCCGAGAGGGATAGAAGACTGAAGTCTTTTTGCAAAATTTATTTTTAAATCCGCAAACGGAGAAATAGGAACCAGTCACAAACGCAGAGCGTTAAGAAGGAGGGAACCTGAGCTTCCAAGCGGTAAGGAAGATCTCTGTGGCGTCATGGGGGCGGGAGCGAGAGTTATACCACCCGGGTGGGTGGGAGGAGCAAGCTTGAAGACCTTCCGGCAAGATTTAAAGCGGCAAGGATACCTGCTAATGAGTGTGGATGAACAACATATCCATGTCCCTAGAAACACAGGTTACTCACCTATAACAGTAGTTCCATGAGTGGTATATGTTGTTCATCCACACTTCTTGGCATGTCCCTTTCCCCTTTAATTCTTGCTGGAAGGTGTTAAAGTTGGCTCCTCTCACCCACCCCGGTGGTATAACCCTCAGCCCCACCCCATGATGCCAGATCTTAGCCTGCTGGAAGCCAGGTTTGTGTATCGCAGCTGGGGAGGTCGGGTGGGTCAGTGTGGATTAATGACATATACTACTTCTACAACTACTGTTACAGGTGAGTAACCTGTGTTTCTAGGGATGTGGATATGTTGTTCATCTACACTTCTTGGCAGACTCCTAGCAGTTCTCTGGGAGGAGGGAGGCAAGGTGCACACCCCCTGTGACAGTTAGACAGCTGGTTCTGATTAACCTATGCTTTTTGTAATATAAAAATGTGTTATTGAATGTCTCTCATAAGAGATGCTGACAGTCTGTGGAATGACAACCCCCTCCCAGATTTTAGATACAAGGTGCTACCTGGAAGGCCAAGAGATAATTACAGTCTAGAAGAGACTTAAAATTTAGAATCTCCTGTTTATCTAGCTTTATTATAGCTTGCCAGCTGACAGGATAGAAAATATCCATTTTATCACGTTTAGAGGATGAATACAGGTTATGTCACACTGGTGTGAGGTCATAAATGTTTCTTTGATGTCTGTGAAGAACAGGAAGACACTCTACATCAAAGGGTCATATGGGAAAATGAGTTTTGCTGAGGTCACAGAATTAATACTTTGATAAGACATCCTGTTTTGCATAGATATATATTTTTTTATATTTTGACAGGGAGGAGCTAGGTGACCTCATGCAAAGAGGTTGGCAAAGCCAGTTTTTAAACAGTATTCTGTTTTCCATTTTGTGACACAAATGTTTGGACTCTGAAAAAGCAACATCTACAGCACTGTGAGATAAGAATACCTTAGAACAGACAATTCTAAGTGTACTAGTGGTAGGAATCTGCACTTTTTAAAACCTGTTTTGTTTAAGTGATTTGTATGTTTTGTGATATATGGTTCTGTATTTACGTTACATTTTTTTTAATCTATTTTGAAGTAAACCTCTACCTTAGAGATTACTTGGTGTGCCTTTGAAATTCTTTTTCTTGACAAGTGCAGCATACATGGTTAAAGTTGACACAGTACAAAGCTTACTGGTTTTACCAAACTGGGAAAAGGTAAGAATTTATCCTGAGCTCGTTAATAGAGTTTTAAGGGTTCATTTTGTACGCTTGGTTAGGTGCCATTGGGCAAAAGATATCTGGCCCCCCCGAAGAGCAGAATTATCTGAGCCTGTACATTGGGTATGCTAGCAAGAGGTTCACAGTTTGAATCCCTCCAAGACTTGAGACCAAAGGTTGATTTGAACCCACAAAACAGACAGGAGGGTTACCCTGTTTCTGTTAACTGTTCACAAGACTGTGTTCGGAGGTTGGCACTTTGGGAGTAGAGGGCTGACCTGCTGAGTGGGTTTGCGACACCCCCTACTTTGGGAATAGAGACTGGAGAACTGAGGCCCCAAAACCAGCATCCCAGCATGACTCAAGATCGATGTGGTAGTGGGTGATGAAGGTGTTTGCTGTCTTCCAGGTAGCAGCCCGGCAGATTTCTTGGATAGGGATGTCCCTGGAAGCAGCCTCTGACACAGTGGTATGGCGGGTGGAATAAGCCCTTAGCCCTGCGAGAGGCTCCCTACCCGCCAACTTATAGCAGAGATCAATGCAAGATGTAATCCATCTGCCAATCGTCCACTTTGCTGCAGGTCTGCCAGGTGTGGCTTCAGCGTAGGTGACAAACAGCTGGCGAACCTCTTCCCGAACTTCTGCCATTCTCTCCTTGTAAGGAGCAAATGCCTATGCTACAGCACCTGATCCACTTAGCACTACTCCGGTAGGACAATGCACCTACCGCAAGGAATTAACATACGCCAGACGTGGAGCACTTACGCGTCAGCATGTCCCCTCCCCTTTTGCCCACAGGCAAGGAACTACATGACCCAAGCCAAATTCCTTGCCCCCAACCCTGTGCACACTGTAACTACAACTTGAAATTACTAAGCATAATGTTTTCTCGATGTGTAACTATTATGTTCCCCCTGCTTGTATGTCTTCCACAAACCTACTGTTTTAAACCTATGAGGACTGTTTTGCATATAACATGAAAATTACCTTTGTGTACTGCATCTGTTACCTGTAATAATTGTAACTCCCGGGTCGCCCCTGAAAAAGGGACCTCCGGAGCCCAGTGGGCCTACCCGGTCATCAAAATTCAATAAATAAATAAATAAATATAATAGGAGAGAGTTCGTCTCAGGTCCAGAGTATGGAGCCTGTACTCGGCATCTGAGGTGAGGTTCAGCTAGAACACAGGCAGAGTCATCACCTGGTTGAGATGGAACTCTGACACCACCTTCGGGAGGAATTTCGGGTGGGGGTGCAGGACAAACTTGTCCCTGTGGAAGACCAGTTAAGGAGACTTCACCGAAAGCACCTGGAGCTTCCCAGTCCTTCTGGCTGATGTGGTAGCCACCAGGAAGGCAATCTTCCATGACAGGTGTGATAGTGCACACTTGTACATTGTTTCAAATGGCTTGCCCATGAGTTTTGCCAAAATCGGCAGTAAATCCCACGGAGGTGGAGGTTCATGCACCGGAGGGGATGTGTGATCTAGGCCCTTGAAGAAGCACTAGACCACCTTCTCCTGTGCAGTCTGCTCACTGGCCCATGCCCAGTAAGCAGTGATGGCTGCCAGGAGCACCTTAAGAATCACAGACCAAAGGCCCCCTTTGGACAGAGACCAAAGGTAGTCTAAAATGCTAGTCACAGGACAGGACAGAGGGTCCAGGCCCTTGCTCTGACATCAAATGGAAAACTTTTTCCATTTGAAGGTGTAGCACTTTCTGGTTGACTCCTTCCTGGATGCTTCCACTACCGTGAGTACATCTTCAGAGAGACCCAAAGCCTGGAACTCTAGTCGCTCAGATACCAGGCTGTCAGGTGCAGGGATTTACAGGTCTGGATGGAATGCCTTCCCCTTATTTACTGATATATCAGGTCTGGGCATGCTGGAAGACACCTCGGGAGCCTGTTGCTGAGGCTGAGGAGATCTGGATATCAGAACTGGTGGGGCCAATCTGGGGTTACCAGGATCACCTGCACCTTGTCCCTCCTCACCTTGAGAAGCACCTTGTGGAACAAGGGAATTGGAGGGAAGGCGCAGAAGAGGTCTGGGGTCCACGGCCTCGAGAAGGCATCCCTCTGCAGCGAGCCCTACTGAGGGGGGGGGGCAGGCATGAAACAGTCTCAGCTTGGTGTTTTCCCGGGAGGCAAACAGATCCACCATCAGTTTGCCCCAGTGGGAGAACAGGCTGTGAGCTACCTCTGGATGGAGAGACCACTCGTGGGATGTCTAGCATCCGCTAGTTGATTTGAGGCTTCTGCCAGATGGATGGCTAGGAGATCTGTCTCCAGTTGGCTCACGAGTGTCCAGATGTGGAGTGCTTCTCTGCACAACAGCTGGGAGTGTGTGTTGCCCTGTCTGTTGAGGTAGTACATGGTCGTGGTATTGTCCGTATGGACTTGAACCACTTGATGCCAAAGCTGCTGAGTGAATGCTGACCGCACCAATCTGACTGCTCTGAGCTCTAACAGGTTGATATGGTATCTGGATTCCTCGGGGGTCTAGAGCTCGTGGGCCCTGTTGTTTCCCATGTGGGCTCCCCAGCCTGTGAGAGAGGCATCGGTAGTGAGGATGACCATTGGCTCGGGATGGACAAACGGGATCCCTTCCTGCAGATGGTCTAGGACGGTCCACCACTGGAGAGCATCCCATATCTTCTGGGTCACAGTGATCAGCTGGTCGAAGTGACCATGGCACTAAGTCCACTGAGCGGCCAACTCCCATTGAAGGGGACGCATATGGCACCGGGCCCATCGGACCACGGTGGTGCAGGCCACCATGTACCCCAGAAGGCACAGAAAGTCCTGGGCAGGGTGCAAGTGCCCAACCAAAAATGATTGGGCAAAGAAGGAGAGAACCTCTGCCCTGTCCACTGGGGTCTGTGCTCTGGCTCGGCAGGAGTTGAGCTTTGCCCTGATGAAGCATATCACCTGCGAAGGCATGAGCTCTGACTTGGCTCGTTGATCAGGAGGCCAAAGGTCAGGAGGGCCAGAGCCCTGGACCTCTCCACCTCTTGCTGGGTGGAACCCACTAAGTGCCAATCATCGAGGTAAGGGTAGACTCTGACCCCTCAACACCTGAGATGGGCTGCCACCACTGCAATGCATTTGACGAAGACCTGTGGGGCAAATGACAGGCCGAATGGCATGGCTTGGAACTCATATAGGGTTCCCTCTGCTCTGAAGCGGAGGAAACACTGGTGAGACAGACGGATTGGGACGTGGAAAAACGCATCCTGGAGATCTAGTGAGCAGAACCACATGTTCTGCTCTAGGGATGGTATGATCTGGAACAGAGTTACCATCCTGAAGATGCGTGACCTGAGAAACTGGTTCAGGTCTTGAGTAGAAGTAGCTGAGTCCAAGGTGGCACTGGACTGCTCTATTCACTGAAGGTGACCATCCACACCTGGGCCGAAGAGATCGGTGCCCAGGAAAGGAACATCAGTGAGTTTGTGCTGGGTATCCGCCGTGAAGGTGGAAAGTCTCAGCCAAGCCCTGTGGCGCATGGCAACCGCGGCTGCCATCAAACGGGTACAAGAGTCCCCGAGGTCCAGGGCCGCCTGGAGCTGCTGCTTGGCAGTGGCTTGGCCCTGTTCCCAGACCTTCTTGACTGTAGTCTGAAGTCTGGGGAGGTGCAGGGGGACTTCATCTAAGGAGTCCAGCAGGGCATGAGAAAAGCGTGCCATGATGACAGCTGAGCTTGCTTGACGGAGGCTTAGAGAAGAGGCAGCATAAATCTTCCTAGCAGAGTGGTCCAGTTTTTTGGACTCTTTGTCCGGAGGTCTAGCTGTATTGGCAGAGCTGCCTGTGCATCTGAATACAGAAGTGGTCACCAACCCCTCTACCAAGGGGTGTTCCGTGAACCCCAAGAGAGACCTAATGGGCACTGCATACTTGCGAGCCATCTGGGCAGATGGCGCTGGGCAGGAGACAGGATGCTGGCAAGGTTCCAAAGCTGGACCAACAATGGCCTCAGCTATTGGGAAGACTTTTGTAGGTGTATCCCCTCTTTTAAGAATATCTGTAAGAGGGTATGCCACCTGTTTCTGGACAGGTTCCAGGGGCATCCCCGTGGATTCGGAGATGAGGCATAGAATCCCCAAAAAGGAGGAAGTACGTTCCTCCATCGACAGACTGCCCACCAACTCATCGTCAAGCAGACGAGAGTGTAGGTCAGAGTTGTCAGAATCCTAAGTATCTAGATAAATCGGCCATCCGCCAAGGTCATCCTAAACATGCCTGGGGCAGTCAGACATGAGGGTGACCGATAACCTGTGGGGAACACCAGTAGCAGACCAAGCTTCCTTAGGAGGAGCCCCTCCCATTGGTTGTTTAAGCAGCAGCTCCACCACAATGGGTGGAGAGGTCAATTTTGGCCGAACTAGGGTGAGTTCTTCTGGCTCGGGGGCGGAGGAACTGAAATAATCAGTTTAGGCAGAGCCAGCTTTGGCCTAGAAGGTGAAAGCCAGGTAATGGCTGGTGTAGAAACCGTGTCCTGTTTCTGACCGGATGGAATCAGCTGTTGCCACATAAGAACTTCGTAGCATCGACGGAGTTTCCGTCGAAGCCTTTCCTCATCAGAGGAGGACGAAGATGAGTGTCGGCGTCGCCTTTTCTTTGAGAGCTTGTGTGCCTTCCTCAGCCTATCAGTCGAGAGGTTCCGAGACCTCAACCTCGATCGGACTGGCTGACCGGGTCGCTTGGGAGACACCGGGGGAACCGGTGACTTTCCCAGATCAGGGACCATTTCCTTGATAGGATTGCCAGCTTTCTGGGTCTCCTCATCAGAGAGAGAGAGAGAGGCATGAACAGGGTCCTGGTGAGTGAGTTGTCGGCCTCGCTGGGCAACAACAGAGTGACAGGGTTGAGAGTAATCTCCACTGCATCGTCGATCGAGACTTTGACCGGCTGACCAGTCGGCAAAGCCGAGAAGTCGGCGGCCAAACAGGCAATCTTGACCAAAGTTGAGACTGGAGATTCCTGGGAGTGAGATCGCTCTCGATCCCAAGAACATCTTCGTTGAGACGAAGAATTTCTCAGTTCCTTGTGCTTTTTACAGGACCGGGAAACATGTGAGCCTGATGGTCCCTTTCCCTTGGTGGGGAGAGACTGACACATATCCCAAAAGGAGCCAGAGAAGGTGGAGCCCAAATTGAATGGGACAAAATTGACCGAGAGCAGAGCTCCGCGGCTCGTGCCACCTTTTCCTCGAAGACCTGTATTTGCTCCAACTGCTCAGCAGACCCCGCAGCTGCAGAGACCACCCACCAGGCCTCCTTCGATTTCACCGGTGGATTCCATTTTTCGGGCCTGCCCAACTTGAGTCATGCAAGACGACCATCGAGGACGTTCGGGGTGAAAAGCGAGACATATTTCACAAGCCTGGGTGTCATGGCCAACACCCAGACAGTAGACACACATGGTAAGTGGGTCTGTATGCAACACTTTTTGGCCACACGGGCACCAGTGAAAACCAGGCGAAGATTTACCTTCCATGATCGAGAAACAAAGATCGCAATTGCTAGCTCGGATTAGCTTAATCTTCAAAAGATCCGAAGAAAATGAAGCCAGGGCCTACAAAATGCAGAAGCGGTGAGGAGGCAACCTGAATCTTCCAGCGGAAAGGAGGATCTGGCATCATGGAGCCGAGCTGAGGGTTATACCACCCGGGTAGGTGGGAGGAGCCAGCTTTAAGTCCTTCCGGCAAGAATTAAAGGGGAAAGGGACATGCCAAGAAGTGTGGATGAACAACACATCCACGTTCCTTGAACTATATCTTATTATAGGGAAAGATAACGAGACAAGTACAGGGGAGCTAAAATCCAGAAGCCTTGGAGTTGCTTAGGAACTCATTAGCACCCAGCATGCAGGTGGCATACAGGAGGGGCACTGAGAATTTGCTGAGGGTGCAGCTGGCCCTGGGATGGCAGAATGTGTTACCCATTTCAGTAGACTGGCAATGTCATTACCTGGTACAAATGAAGCAATGGAGTTTGATGTCAGGGACAGCTGGTAAGCGCTGGGAAGGCATTTCTCCAGGGTCTCTGAGCTGAAGGACAACACCCGAGCCTTCTAACTTCCCCAAATATTGTAAGGATGGATTTTTAGAGTGCCAAAACGGATCGATGTGCAGTTTCCAATTAGCTTGGGTGGAGTTAGTTTTGTTTATCTTTGAAAGAGGCTGTGTTGTTCCACACTGCCTTCTTGGTAGCCTTCTGTGGGGCTTTTTAGGTGACTGAATTGGTCCAGCCAAGCAAGGCACCTGGGGCAGCAGTAACCCTGTCTAATGAGGACATAGCGGTGACCCAGCATGGAGTCTTTTTGTGGCTCCGGAAAAGCAAAACGGACCACTTGGCACAAGGCTGCTGGTGCATCCTGAGGCCACCTTTGGGGGCACAGTGAGACCTGCAGGCCCAGATACAGAAGCATCTTTCTCAAAGACTGGCACTGTGGTTGCATTTTTCCATCACAGAGGCAAGATCCCACTTATAGTATTACAGTTCTGTCATGTCCTTGTTCGGGCAACAAGAGGCTTGGATTTGGACTCAATACCCACTCTTTTCGCATCGGGCCACTACTAATGCAAGAGCTGAAGGTCTGATGGATGGTCAGATCCAGGCAGTTGGCTGCTGGTGGTTGCAGGCTTTTGAAGGTTACATGTGACCACAGTTGCTATCACTCTCTTAGTTTTTGTTTACCAGCAGATGGTGCTTTCCAGATGATGCAAGTGTGGATGAGGTAGGGAGACTTGCTCCCATGGGAGATGGATGAAGCTCAGTAGTGAGACCCCCTACCATGTTAGTGATTCACCTGGGAGGCAATGATATGGGTTGGGTGAAGTCACTGGAGCTGCTGCATCAAATGAAAGTTGATCTGTGGTTGCTCCTGGAAGGCTGGCCAGGGGTGGAAATAAGCTGGTCTGTGATCATCTAGAGGTGGCATTGTCAGCATGCAGAGGACACCGCAGCAACTGAGAGTGCTTACAGGTTGATCAACATGGCAATGTAAAGATTTCTAGTCTCCATTGGTGGGAATGTCCTAAGGCATAATGACACAGTCACCATGATACCCCAGTTATATGCTCATGATGGTGTACATTTATCAGATGCAGGATACGATAAGTTCCTAGCAGACCTACACAGTGCTTATAATAGTTGTATAGTGTGAGGTGCTTTGGGGGAGTAAGCACTGCTCACCCTGTGGTGGCACAATAGTCTTCAGAGGAGTGTACCAAGGGGGTACCGGGGGGAACTCACTTTTTATGCCGATGGTTCTCCCCAAGGCTGGCATGAGGCAAGGCCTGGATGACTAGGTGCCCTACAGGTGACTAGTCGGGGGATAACCTCTTTAGGCTTGGCTTGTGTGTGAAGTACAATGTCTGGGGAAGGGGCAAATGTCATATGGCTCAGCAGCCACCCCTTTGCCTTTGAGGCTGGTGTTCCTCTGGAGGTTACACTCTTTCGGAGTGTGGGGTCTGCTTAGAGGGTCCCCATTGTTGTAGGGGATGGATTGGTGTAAGGCACTGATCAACCAAAGACCTGCAGAGATTTCTGGGCTGCACACGTCACACTACTGATGTATTTTGGGTAATTCTCAATAAACATATGGCTGTAGCCATTTCTTCAAAGCACTGTATATGTCTCCATTTGTTTGGCTGTGAGGGGAGAATGTGGCCTGCTAAGACAACTAGTACTTAAGGGGAGAAACATACAACTGTTGTGATATTGATTTGTACTACTGCAGGGTTCAGTAGCATTGTATAAATTAGAGTGAAGCTGAAGCCACGATGGAGTTGAATTGCTGAGTTGCTGAATAAACCTGTTGTGTTTCAATCGTTTGGCATGTAGTTGATATTCTGATCATCTTGGCATCTAGTTGATATTTTGATCTTCAGCCAAAATACATAACAGACAAAAACATTATAAGCAACTGAATTTTTGTTGAAATATTGTGCTTTTTTTTAAGTTTGACATTCAATGAGAGTCCCTCTTTAATAGTACAGCACAGTCCATCAGTAGGGCACCTCAGTATATAGTTACCCTGCTACAAGACTGCAGTACCATGCCTCATGCCTCCAAGCTACATGAAGCCCTATCATAATCTGTCTCTTTACAACATATACATCACTGTAACAGGAGAATTGCTTGCCTCCATTAGAGTAGCCTGAAGCGGCCTCCATCACAGAAGTCTTAATGAGCCAGTGATGCCTCTGGGAAAACTTTGGAAATTATAACCAGTTCTAGTTTTATTTCCTATTTCCTGTTTTTCTCTCCTCCGTATTCAATTTTACCTGGGAAATATAAATGGAAACAGGTTCCTTGCTATTTGGACTTCATCTGCTCTTGCTGCAGTCTACATGTGATGTCATAAACTCCTCCTTGTGAGATCATAATTATTTCCATGGCAACTAACTAATTTATAAACAGAAGCTTCTGCCATCAATCACATGTAGTCAGGCAGAAGGGAAAGATGAAGTCTGAAGGACCAGGATTCTATTTCATATCCACTGTCCTTAGCAATAACAACCAAAGGGATGACAAATAATGTAACTGTGCAAAATATGAGCAGAATTAAGTGCGAATATTTTGTTTTCCAATGTGTTCCCTGAGATGTCACTGGTTCTTTAAGCTGCATTCACAGAACATCTAGGATAATAAAATGGGTTGGTAAAATCCTGTGCTGTGATTAGTGGAATCTAACCACATGACCATGTTTTACATTATTCCAGCACAGCAGCGCAGGTCAGAAATGCTTAACTTTCTGAACCTCATTACAAGGTTCTAAATGCATAACTCAGGGAAGCCATGTTTTAATTACAATAAGGCATTCCAGGGTGTACGTGACTGTGGTGTAACGGCACTTCCTGTGTCCATAACACACTTGGCTTCATCTTGTGCCTCACATCCCTGAGGCATGCCATTATCTCACAATAATGCACACTCTGTTGCATCTTATTGCTTAAGCAATCTCTCTCTTCAGTATCAACCGGTACTCCAAGACCAACACAACAACAGATTGACCACTACACTGGCAGATAAAAAGACAGACAAAAAGAGCAACACTATATAAATTACAGAAATACTTATCTTATGAAACACCATAAGATGTGAACATTCCCTCTGATATATCAAGTAGTTAATTAAATGCTCTACTGGTGGCCTGAATGCGCTCCACAGTCCCTGAATTAGCAGATATATATGCTATACTCTTTCATTTATATCGGGTGTTATTAGTGAGGACAAGGTAGGCAATTACCCTTAAGAAACCTTACTCATGAGCATTATCCTCCTCTCGAGTCCTTAATACTTGCAAATGCACACTATAATTTAGAAAATTATGCCAGGCTCACTAAAATTGTCGCTAATGCTATAGAGAAAATAATGGTAAGTAACCTATTAGAGACCATTATACAATGTCCTTAAACAGTTATGTTTGTAAATAACCCAAGTCTGGATTTTCGCCAGTGTCATTCAAAGAATTTTTTTTAAATGAACAGCTAACCATTTTCTAGAACTTGTCAAATATAGTATACAGACAGGTTCTGCCTTGTGTAACTGAGCACTGTTAAAATCTAGGCACAAACACATCATCAGTGCTATGTCTGTAGACTCCTTCAATATATTCAAAAATAGATTAGATGGTTATCTGCTAAGTAAGGACCGTACAAAGTGGCCCGCTGAGGCGGAAGACAGACTAGATGGGCTACAGCCTTCTTCTGTCTCATCACAAAGTATAGTGTTCTGTATTGCCTGTTTGATTGCAGACTGAGTCTAAGACAGGGCTGAGGGAACATAACAGTATTGCATTTGCATGTTTTACAATATATAGCAAAAAAATACCCGTTCAAATGTGCAAAATTGGGAAAAAGTTAGTCTTTTTAAGAATTTTGTCTTGCAAATACCTTATTTGCAGAACATGAATTCTACAAATCCACTCCTTATTAAAATAAGTGTTAGAAAGTCAAAGTATCACTGGCCCAGTTGCCACACTGGCCACCCAGATTTGGGAACGGACAAGTGTTCCTTGGTAGTTGGTCATGGAAAGGAGGATTAAGTGTCCAGCAATGGTTCTCCTCCTTCGGGGAGGAGGACAGCATGTACTGTGACCTAGCAGAGGCTGGGTGATGCAGCAGGGGCCTTCTCGCTCGAAGGCTGGGCAAGAACGTTGAGGAGTGCAATATCTTTATGCTATCTGTGCATGCCACTGCATGCATGCCAGCCCCGGCATGGGGAGAAATGGATGGAACACCACCTCCAGTAGTAGCATGACACCGGTGACCCAGAATGCTCCACATCACCTACAGGCACCCACTCACCCATGGAGAGCAAGTAAGAAGATGGATAAGTTCTGGGTACAGTGGGTGACAGAGCTGGGGGTTGCCAGCAAAAAGGGGCTGCCGAAGAGGAACCACAACAGAAAAATCAGGATGAAGAAAAAAGGTACAAAGTAACAGATATGCAGATTGTTTGTTCCACAAATCAGAAATGTGTCACATCCCACCCCAAAAAAAAAAAAAATGCTGCAGACTGTGCACTTGACATATGAGTTTTCAATTGCTTTTTACAGAATTCTGCATAATCACAGTTTTGTTAGAATTTGGTTCAACCCTAGTTCTTGCACATAATGGTGAAGGTCCTTCCTGCTTCTCTCCTCTCATGGTTTCACATGTACTTATCCAATATGCACTTCAGAAAGGGGCTTACTTCAGTTACCAGTCACATATTTAGTGCAGCTAATGGCTGTACGTTTTCAGTATTTAAGCATGTGTGGTACAGACATAGGGGAATATTAGTAAATAGATTGGGAGGAGTGAGGGACACCAGAAACCAGTTCTAGTCTGTGGAGACAGACTAGGCAGGGACCATCTGGGCAGACTGGGTGGGCCAAGTGGTCCCTTTCTCCCAACAAATTCTATGTGCCTATGTTCTAAGTATTCTACCTGCTTGAAAATTCCTCCTAGACATCTAAGACAATCCACCCTAGAGGGACAGTAGGGTTCCTACCTACCAGCCCTTTACCATGCTTTTATAAAGGTGGAAGGGTGAGAATTTTAGCTGGAGTGGAGTAGGAAAGGGAATCAGCTCCTCAGAACTGCTGGTTATACCCTTTGCTCCTCCCTTCTGGTCATAAGGCCCCCCGCTCCCTGGAGACCTCACTAATAACAACCTTTATTAAAGAAAGAGTATAGCACATACATCTGCTAATTCAGGGATTATGGTGCTCATTCAGGCCACCTCTAAGGCATTTAATTAACTACTTTGGTACATCAGAGGGAATGCTCACATCTTATGTTTTTTCATAAAATAAGTATTTTATGGAATTTATATAGTGTTGATTTTGCTATCTGTCTGTCTTTTTATCTGCCAGTCTACTACCTGACATATCACAGGAATGTTCACATTTCATGTTGTTTCATAAGATAAATATTTACGTGATTTATATAGTGTTGATCTTTCTGTCTGTCTTTTTATCTGCCAGTCTAGTGGTCAGCTCTATGATGTCAGTTCGACAACTAAGTTGTCGACCGCCATCACAGCGATGGATTTATGTCGACCGCAACTTGCGGTCCACATATATCTGACTGAAGACCCCAACTGTTTTCAACACCCCATGCGGGGGCTCTGCCCCCTGCACCCCCAATCTCTCTACAGGACTCCAAGTTGGAGCTGGATCAGGGAGAGGGTGCAGGACCAGGAGAGAGAGAGTGCCGGGGTCTTGGGTGGACTATTACAGCAAAAACGTCTATGTCGGCATTGACATTTTCGCTGTAATATTGTCACTGTAGAGGGGGCATACCCTAGTGACTATTCTAGTGTTATGCTGGGTGTGGACTGCCAGTTGATACCAAAGAGAGAGACTACTTAAGCAATAAGGTACACTAGGGTATGTATTACTGAGAGATAATGGCAGACCTCAAGAAAGTAAGGCATGAGGCAAAGACAAGTGTCTTGTGCACCTGGGAAGTGCCATGATCACACAGTCACCCACACCCTAGAATACCTTAATGCAGTTAATAAAATGGCTTCCCTGATTTTTTATTTTAGAACTGTGAAATGAGGTTAAGGGAGAACTATGGTTAGCTAAAACTTCTACTACGACCTCACTGCCCAATAGGTGGAACCTTTTGCAAGAAAAATAAAAAATTAAGTGCCTGCATTTACTCGCTATTACACTTGTAAGCTCCGCTGGCAGGCAACATGGTGGGTGCTGCGCGGTGCCATCTCATGTTAGTGTGCAATGCTGCACTGCTCTCTCAGCATACAAGCAAGCAGTGTGGCGCCACACACTAACACGAGATGGCACCATGCAGTGCCCGTCATGTTGCCTACTGGCAGAGTTTTAAGAGTGTAACAGCGAGTAAGTGCAGGCCCTTAATTTTTTTTATTTTTCTTGCAAAAAGCCTAATCGGGCAGTCAGGCTTCAGGGACTGGGGAGCTTCAGCTAACTACAGTTCCCCTTTAAGAAAGTTAAGCATTTCTGTCTTGTGCTACTGTGCCAGAATAAAGTAACACACAGTCATGTGATCGCATTACATCAATCACAGCACAGGATTTTCCCAACCCATTTTATAATCACAGATGTACTGCGATTGTTGCTATAAGAGCCAGTGACACCTTGGGGAAAACACTGGCTTAGCAGGCCACATTCCCCCCTCACACCACAACACATGGAGACATACACAATGCTTTGGAGAATGTTTCCTAGGACTCCAGTGCCCACCCTCCCTTTCTGGTCTCATTCACTGCCTGCATGCTCCCTAACGGGTTTTAAAACATATTTTCCCTGGTAGTTCAGTGGCCCCACTCCCAGTCCTGATGATCAGCTCCCCACTCCTCCCATAGGACTCAGAGATGGTGGCCAGTGTTCACTACCCACGCACGACTGCTGCTGGCTGCCGTCTCACACAGGTTTACTCACTTGCGTTATTCAAATAACTTAGTTGATGTATAATATTGACAGTGTTATTTGACTAACACAAGTGGGTATACTTGCGTGAGATGTCACCAGGCAGCAGAGGCAAGTGGAGGGTGAATACCACCCGCTGTCATGGGGTCAGAGAAGGGAAACTGGGATATGATCACTAGGAATTACCAGGAACAAAAAATTAGGAGCAGGAGGGGGTATGAATGGTACCAGGGAGCATTCAGTGCAGACCGATGACGTCTTTTTTTTAACAGACAATGCACACACGGGTATGGGGAGTTCGGCAAGCAACAGCTTTTGAGATTATTGCCAGTTGCTAAAGACCGTTGCCTGTCATTAGGGACACAGGGGCAACAGTTCAAAACCAATGGTGATCATGTACTACGAACCCTCTGGTTGAGACAATCTCCCTGCCCCTTCCCCTTTTACTCTGCACTTCCAGTGTCTCCTACATTATTTCCTTCCTCCACCCCTGCACACTCCCCTTCCCCACCCTACCTAGTTTCTCCTTTGGTACCCTCTTTAGTCCCTCCCCTTCCTCCTGACCCCCCTCTGTTGCCCAAGTATTTTTCAGTCTACTATATTAATTAACCTTGCTTTCTTTGCTGTGTTCAGTCATTGTGTGTATGTACATGTTGTTCACACCTTGTGCTATTGCCTGTACTACTTCAAGCTTGTATGAACTAATGTTTTATTTGATGCCCTGTATAATAATTGTACCCATTTGCTGTGACTGTATATAATTGTGTTGCTTTGTATAAATATGTTACTATGCTCCACTCAGGTCCATCTTGTAAATGAGCATTGCTCAATGATGATTGCCTGGATAAATAAAGATTTTGATTGATTGACTGATGTAATGCTGCTTTGACCAACTGGAAGCAGACTTTTACGCTCCAGGTTAAATAATGCTAATTAGTACTGAACCCACATACATATTGCATAGTACCACTGTGAACATGTGACCACCTAATACAGATCTGACTCACTGGGTCCTTTCTCCATCCCCAACTTTCTTTCTGGCATCAGGTTGGGTTTGCAGCAAAAAAACAAAGATCTTAACAAGAACAACAACAAAAAATGAGCAAACTGGGTAGGCCCAGCGTCCTTTATCTGCCATCAAATTCTATGTTTCTATTCTCTATCCCAACATTCTCTCTGGATAAAGACTTCCTGAAGGAGTATTCTGAGCTCCAAACCCAATTTTTCTTATTTTTTTTGTAGACTCTTTATACGCCAAGCCCCAGACTCTCTCCAGTGAAGGCACTCAACTCACCTCCATCCTGCCCTGTCAGTAGGCTCAGTCCTGCCATCTGGTTTTGCCAGCTCCGCTTCCACTTGCCTGGTGCCTGTTCCCCTGGATTTAAGCCCCCTGGGGTGGGACCACCATTCTCCCTCGACGACCTTTCTGGAATCTGGGCAGGCAATCCAAGAGTGGAGGGAGCACTGGAGGCAGCCAATGCACTCGACGTTGGGCATGGGGGTGGTCCCTGGCCCCACCTTTGCCTAACAGGAACTGGGGATTTCTCCCTTAGCTGTTTCCCCCTAGAACTTGGGCGTGCAATGATGTCCTGCACGTAGTGTGTGTGTGCTTCCACACATACTCGTAGGATGTCCACCGCAGCTCTCCCTGGTATTGCAACCACTAGTTACTGTGACCCCCAGCCAATGCTAGAGGCTACTAGAACAGTGGCTAGCCTAGCCCCCCCTTCCCCAGGAAAGGAGAGCAGTCCTCTGGATACTCAATCCTTTCCCGCCCCCACTGACCCCCAACAGCCCATGCTCGTTCCCAAACCTGAGTCGCCAGCATGGAGCGAGGTGTGGTATCCAGCACCTCAACCCTCAGCGCCACCGGGCCGGGTCCAAAACCAATTTCATTTTCATATTTATCAGAACCTTTCAGAACACAGAAAAATCTTTTGATAAGGTTCTTTTTCAAACAATAGTGCATATTCTGGAAGGCTATGAATTTATTAGAACTGAATCTCCAGTTCCTAATTATGAAATTATCAACAGCTAGTGCTAACGGATGTCTATACCATCTAAGTTTTACCATGGTTGGATACATGGTTCTTAATAGAGATGTTGCAAAGTTTTAATTTGCCAGTGAAGTTGGCAAATGTGCCTCTGCACACCAATCTACAAGGTTTTACTACTAGCCTCAAAATTCCCTATGTGAGTGTGTCCATTTTTTTGGGGAATTTCACTGCAAGCAGCAGAATTTCACCTGCGAATGGTGGAATTTCACCTGCAAAATGCGAAATTCTGCTGTTCATGGCGAAATTCCACCATTCGCAGGCAAAATTCAGTTGTTTGCAGTGAAATTCCACACTTCACAGATGGAACTTTGCATTTCAAAACTCTCTGAACTGTGCTAAATTCACGGATTAATTTGCAGAGGGAAGTTTCCCAACTTCACCCATCTCTAGTTCTTAATATATATAGCCAACAAGTAGGCTATTTACATTTAACTGCTGCTTATCATTGCTAGTGCTCTGCTGTCTGGGATATGCTAGTGCACTGACATACAGCACTTGTGAGACAACCTGTAGTATTACTGTTGCGCAGCCTATATACAAACATACAAATCTGCCAGCAGAAGAAGGCCCTATGGTCAATCTAGTCTACTCAATGCTGAGCTCATGCATCAGTAGCTTGTTGTGCAGTAATTTCCCAGATGACAGCATGCTTGCAACAATAGGAAGCTGTTAAATGTTAACAGCCTATGTGTAAGTGTGGCATATGTACATACGGAAGGTATGCATCGTGGCCTTCACTACATCCCTGTTGCCTGGGATTCTCTCCCCATGGGAGATAACGATATATGAAGATGATGTTATTCTCATCATTCTTATGACAATACCAGGGCTCAGCACCTCTCAGCTTTCAAACAAACCTCCCATTACAACAAAGTATCCATTCAGTTTCCACAAACAAGTCCTGTTTCCTAGACATGTAGAAACAGCTGCAATGGCACCCAACAGGAATAGTTTTAAATAAATGTTACCACTGAAAAAAAAAAAAAAACTACGCGAAACAGATCTGTTAACCAGAAATGGAAGGGTTATGTCTCCTTTGCAAAACTGTTAAGGCTCCCACAGCACTTCTATGTCCTTTGCACATCTCTGTAGCCTGAAGTAAATATCTAGTGAATTGCAGCATAAAGGGCACCTAGCAGATGGCTGGGTCAAGCCCTTTATCTCTGCTGTGTTTGAGTGTACGCTTGAAACTGACTACAAGTGCTGGCTGGAGGATCCATGCTGTCTGTTTGAGAAGTGCTTGGGCCACTGGCAGTCTATCTGTTAATGAGGCATTCTATCTGTTAATGGACTGCTTCATCACTTAATGTTCTGGAACAGGCTTAAAGGGTACAAATTAGATAGAGATGCCTTTTCCATTTCATTGATTTCTGCATGGCAAGATCACTTAGGGGTGCGGGGGATCCTGCTAGAGCACAGCTTGAGTGCTCATCTTCTCTAAAGTTTAGAAAGTTTTTCTGAACTTTAACTTAGCTTAAAATACTGCATGCTGTGCCACGCTGGTGAATAATCAATGTTTTCTCTGTATACATGCAATCAGGGCTGTGACCAGGGGGTGCACGAGATGCGGCTGCAGTAAGGCTTGCACTGTCAGGGGGCCCACTGCCTCAGAGATCAGCATTTGTGCATTACTTAGCCATTTGAAATTCAGGCTGTCAGCAGTGGGGTCTGTGCTTCGGATTCCAACTCCAGTTTCAGAGTTGGTGGTTGGGGGGATGTACAGAACAAAGAAGCAATAGGGATCATCACTCAAAACACCGAATCTGGGTGCTAATGTCCCCAGGAGGAGCAGGGTAAAAATTACATTGTTCAGTTCCTTGATCCTGGCAGCATAGACAAACTACAGATGTTTAGCAGGACTGATACAAAAGAACAAAACAACTTATGGTATAAATATTGTATACGCACCAATGGTTATTTTACACTTATTGGTGGGGAGGTAGGGCCCCACAAAATATTCTGCAGGGGGGCCCATACAGTTGTTTGCACAGCCCTGCATGCAATGAAACATATAAGCCCCCCCCCCCAAGATTATTTGTCATATCTAAAGTGTTTATCTTAGTGAAACAATCCAACACCCAAAGCTACACATGTTTAGGAAGAAATAAAATAATTCTGAAATATTTTAACACCCTCCAAAAAAAAAACAACAAAGATCAGTAATGGACAAATATGCCAGTGTGTCATGATGTAATGTTTTTTTTAAAGATTCTCAGGTTACTGAGTTTGTACAGAACACTACCTTCAGAAACTCTGAGTCCAACCTGCTGATGACTCTAGTGTTAATAACAAATAATCAGTTCAAAGTTCTCACAGAAGGAGGCAGGCAAGGCAGTGAGGGAAGCAAAAGTGCAGACAGAAGAAAGAATTGCCAAAGGGGTCACTAAAGGGGATACAACTTTCTTCAGATACATAAGTGGAAAGAGGAAAGCAAAGAGAGAGAGAGAGAGAGAGAGAGAGAGAGTGAGGATTAGAAGGACAGAATGGGAAGACTGTTTTATTTATTTTAAATTTGTTAACTGGGAATGGCACTCTGGGTCGAGGCTTGTTTCCAGGTGTGACCCAGGGACTAAGCAGACGAGGACCATGAAAAAGCTGACATCCTAAACAGGTACTTCTGCTCAGTCATCACTGTGGAGGGAGGGAGGGGGGATGGACCAGCAGGGAGTTACAGGAACAGGGGGGAGGTAGACACAAGTCCATTTTCAGAGGAAACCATCCATAAGGGAGTTGCAGCACTGAAGGTGGACATGGTTATGGTACCAAATGTGATACACCCAAGGGTACTAGAAGAACTCAGGGATGTACTAGCTGCCCCAGTGACATCCTTGTTTAACAGCTTACTGGAAACAGACATGGCTCCAGAGGACTGGAGAAGGGCTGACGTGATCCTTCTACATAAAAGTGGCAGTAAGGAGGAGGCTAGCAACAATAGGTTGGTCAGTGTTACTTCAGTGGCGGGGAAATTAATGGAAACCCTACTAAAGGAAAGACTGGTAGAGTATCTTGAATCCAGTGGGCTACAAGACCACAGGCATCATGGATATACTGGGGGAAAGTCATGCCAAATGAATCCAATTGATTTATTTGACTAGGTGACCAGGGAACTAGATCGGGGAGGGCAGTGGACATGGCCTATCTGGACTTCAGCAAGATAATTGACACTCTGCTGCACAGGAGGCTGATAAAGAAACTGAACAGCCTAGGGGGTGGGATCCAAAGTGGTGAACTGGGTTAGAAACGGGTTATCGGAAAGCCTTATCCGTCTCTGCCCCACCCTTTGGAATAAATTACCTTTATCCATCTTCTTGTCTGCCCCCCATCTGTCCTTCAAAACTAATCTACGTACCTGGCTACTAACTGAGTCAGTCTGTAACTGCGACCTAGACAATACCAGTTTTGTTTTTAATAACTAGTGACTGTCTAGATGGTGTGTGCACCCTTTGTTCTTCACTTTAACTTTCAAACGGATAGCTAAAGCTATGTACTATAAAGTGGTAGCTAAAGCCACTCACTCTAAAGATGGCAGATGGCTGGGTACTACAGGGTTTGGTATTGGGACCAGTCCTCTTCAATGTCTTCACAGGGGACATTGCAGAAAAACTGTAAAGGAGGGTATGCCTTTTGTAGATGATAGCAAACTCTCCTGAGGAAGGGGGTGGACAGAATGCACAGGGATCTTGGGAAACCTGAGGAGGGGTCAAAAGCATGGCAGTTGGAGTTCAATACCAAAAAGTGTAAAATCATACACCTAGGGAATAGGAATCAAGGAAGTGAGTACAGTATGGGGTGGGAGGGGTCCTGACAGTTCCTACATGAAAGGGACCTCAAGGTTATCATATCAAAGGACCTCAAGATGACAGGACAGTGTGACAAAGCAGTGGGCAGGGTGAGTGGGATGCTGGGTGCATAGGGTGGAGTATCTCCAGCAGGAGGATGGAGGAGGTGGTGGTGCAACTGTATCACTAGCTGGTGAGAGCCGCATGGAATATTGTGTCTAGTTTTGAATACCGCATCTCAAAGAAAGGCATAGACAGGGAGGCAGTCCAGAGGAGGGCAACCAAGATGGTACCAGGTTTGCACAAGAAGCCCCACGAGGAGAGGTTGAGGGATCTCAACATGTACACCCTGGATGAGAGGGGGAGAGAGAGGTGACATGATAGAGACCTACAGTACAAGTACCTCACAGGGATGAACAGGGTACAAGATGGCAGTTTCTTTCAAATGAGAAAGTGCACCAGGACTAAGTAGCATGTGATGAAGCTGGGGGGGGGTCTAGAGAGATGTGGAGAAACATTTTTTCACTGAAAGGGTGGTAGACACCTGCAACAGACTGCCAGCAGAAGTGGTGGAGGCTAAAACAGTGGGGGCTTCAATCATGTCGGGGACAGACAAAGGAGTATATTAGAAAAGAGGTAGGGAGGTGGCAGGATTGCTGGAGACTGGATAGTGTCTCCGAAGGCAGATTAGGTAGGAAACATCTGGGCAGACCGCATGGGCCAAGCAGTAATTTTCTGCCAACAAACTTTATGTTTCTATGCAGATCACTTTCAAAAGAAAAAAAATTCTCTTCCCAATCCTGGTCTTATGGAAATAAAATATTTTTTCATATTTATGTCTCTTCCAGCTCTACATATCTCAGCAGCATTCTTATACAGTATATTCTGATGTGATAAATATCACCTATGATAGGCATTTATTGCCAGAATCATTCTTCTTTAGATGGCCCATCAGCACTGCATTAAAGCTACCACTCACAATGCTGGCGACCCATGTTCAGAAACGAGTGCGGGTCTTTGGGACCAGCCCAGGGAAGGAGGATTAAGCATTCCAAAGACTGTTGTCCTTTGTCGGGGTGGGTGAGTCCTGCATCCCGCCACAAGACTGCCACCTGCTGGAGGACAGGTGGTAGCACCAGTGAGACCAGCAAGGAAGAGGCAGGGCTGTCGTCAGATGCTTGCACGCAGGCGCACCAACACGTGTGTGCACATAATTGCAAGTTGACACCCTGGGGAAGAAAGCTAATGTGGAAAAATTCCCTGACCAGCTCCGGCACCCCCTACAGGCATCAAGATGATCAATGCAGCAGGCCACCCACTTACAAGGTCTTATGCAAGTGGTGGTTAAGCATTAAGTCCTTGGCAGGATCAATGATGAGGCTGGTGGAGAGTGCTGCCAGGTTCAGGGGGTGGCAGGAGGGAAACAAAGGATGGAAAATAAAGCCTCTTTCTTTTGTCTCATAATATCTATTGGTTTTTCCAGTCTGATAGATCCCATTCATCATGCTGTATCACTCCCCTCTCAAGTTAGAGAGCATGTTTTTAACCATTTCCTGGTGATGCATTTTGTTGCTACAGGGTTCGGAATGGAAAATAAGATATTTTTGTACTTGAGATGGCTCAGCAAGCAAAAGATTCCGTGGTAAATTATATATTTGTATACTAGAAAGTACCCCTATGTACAGAGCCCTGGGTTTTCTGCGACATCTGGGCCCACATTCTGTGGCACAGCTCCTAAACCTGTGTGGTAGAAATTAGTTCTGTGACAGATTTTTGTCCATCCACTGGCAAACAGACCATGTGACATCTCCAATTACATCAGAAGCACCATAAACAACAGCAACTTGCACCATTGTTCTACACTGCAGTCTTCCCCCGGCGCAGTCTCTCAGAGCATTGCAAATGCACTGGGAAAGGGGGCAGTGGCCAGCATGCAAATTGTGCCCAGAGTTATACACAGTTGCATGCCAGCCCTTACAAGCCCTAGCTCAGGGGTGTTCAACCTTTTCAGGGTCGTGAGTCACATTTAGATTTCTGAGTAAGATGTGAGTCACAAGAAGACGCAGCCTGTACCATACCCATATTTAGGAGTTAAAATAATAACACAGTCATAGTAAAAAGTCAATAATCACATTTTATTAAGTTACAGTATTATTTTTTGGCTCCATTTCCCTCCTGGCACCAGAGGATCTGGACTCCCCGCACTGCTCGCGACCCCCCCATCCCCAGGCTTACCCCCCCAGCGGGGCCACCAGGTGGGCATCCCCTTCCCAAGAAACTCAGTCGCGTAGTCCTGGCTTCCCCCTAGGGTGGGGCCAAGGGAGCAGGACCCCTCCCCTGGTGGACCTTAGTCTGCAGCGGGAGCGGCAACGGAGATGGGGCCCATCATTAGCAGGCCGGCATTTTTTTGTGCAAGTTTTTCCTGGGGGCAAGGACATGCAATGACACCAGCATCCGCCTCACCCCCTAGGGTATGGCGCCGGCTGTGACGGTATCCCCAGCCTCCACCAGAGGTCCACATAGCACTGGACACTCTTCCCCCTCCCCCCGGAGAAGGTTAGCAGTCCCAGGGATGCTCAATCCTTCTCCCCCCAGCCGGCACTCTGACTCCCAAGTGCATCACTCAACCCAGGATGTCGGCACTGCAAGCAGACACCTTGCCAGTGCACCGGCAGGCCGGCTAAATTACAGTATTTTTTTAAAAACAGTTGTAATTTTAAAATAATTATTCAGAGCAGCTCTGGAGCTTTAGATTTGCTTGCAGGCTTAGTGAAAGTACCTTGTTGCGCACTCAGGGCACTTTTCAGCTCCTGTACTTTGACTTTTCTCAAATTTAAAAGACTGTGATGTGTAATTGACATGTAATTGACAACCCCCTCGAGAGCCACATCACACTGCTTCAAGAGCAACTTGTGGCTCGCGAGCTACAGGTTGGCCACCCCTGTCATAGCTGCACGCCACAGTGCCACCCAGACAGACAAACTATGTCAAGTAGTTCTGTTGGGTGGTGCAGGTGACCACTCTCTTCACTGGTTGGCTGGCCCATAAGTTCACCACCCTCTGAGAAAAAAAGTGCCTACTAATGTTACCCCTGGATGTACCACTCCTAAACTTTTGGACGTGTACACGTTTCCGGCTACAGGACACCAGCTCAAACAGCTGCAACTTTTCAATCTTGTTGATACCCTTGAGTATGTGAAAGACTGAGATCATGTCCCCTCTCAGTCTCCTTTTTCCCCAGGGTGAATATGTTACAAGCCTCCAGCCTCTGCAAGACATCCAGCAGCAACTTTCCAAGAAAAAGCCCAGCAAACCCCTTGTACTACCCACATACTATTATAACTGATCATCCTTCACAATCCTATGTAACCCCCTCCCCAAGGCTGCACCGTGAGACGAGCAACTTGTTGTTCAGTGTGCCCTCCTGGTGAAACATTTCAGTAAATAAATACATAACATTTTGAGACATTGAACATTAGCCTAAACAGTTTTCACTGTTCACTAAGACATAATTTTTTTTTAATATAGTTGCTAAATATTTTATGTGATGCTATATACTGCAAAAAAGAAGAAAGTTGCAGTTCTTGGGCCAAGAAGTAGGGCTTTATGTTTTGTATCCAATCCAATTAATTGTATTTACATTACTGTACTCCTGTAGTGTGTAGTCTGCATTTTATATTTTACTGTGACTGCCTAACCATATTGCATTTTGATTGCTACTGTACTATTTCCTGTATACTAGCTGCAACACATTATATTGTAACATAGAATAAATCTACACACTGAAATACTGAATTTCTGTTGGCCTAAATATAACAGGTGGTACTTCATCAATCATGATCTAATTCCCAAGTAAACCATGGTTTGTTATACAGTACCTTAATAATCTACAATAAGCAAAAACATTATACAAGTGAAAACAACATACAAACATTTTGCTGCTTTGCCTTCATCCAATGTAGTGCTGGCACAGGGTTTTTGACATTTTCATGATCGTTTATGTTGTAACTGCCACATAACTTTATGATTTACTAAAGATTCTACATTTAAACTCCACATACACTGTAAATTATGCTGTAACAATACTTCTTCAGAAGTGAACATTTACATACTGTTACAATCCCTTATGATCTACTGCTTTCTAAGCAACTTTGGGTGCAATGCATTCTGGGACCACTGAATAACATTATGTGTCCCAGCACTTCCTTGGTAAATATGAGCATGCACCTTCTATAACAGAAAGCAAAAATAACAAAGACAGTGAGATAAACACAGCAAGATCAAAAAAAGAGGCTACTTCTATGAAAAAAAATAAAGAAAGTGAGAAAAATAAAAGGAAATCAAAGAAAGAGACTAACAATACTAGTCAAAACAAGTATTTGAAAGGCGAGAGCAGTAAACGTTATGTTGTTCTATCTCCTGCTGAGCTAGATAATTTAGAGAGGAACAAAAGTGAAGTTAATTCTCAGAAAAACAATACTTGTTCATTAACATTTTTGAGATTGGCTCAGTTCAGTACATTTGGAAAAACAGTGCTGTGCTACTAGTATTGTTTCACAGCCATCTATTGGTCTGCTAAGGAACTGCAGGAACAAAACATGAAGAGCTACAGTAGCACACTCCCATCATGCAGTGCAAACCATATCTTGTAACACACATAGATAAAAATTGAAGGACCTAACATAGAACATTAACTGCAAGTTTTTGAAAAAGTTTTAAAATACGTTTTGATGTTAGAAAGCTTAAAGCTTGTAATGAAAGCTATTTTTGCTAAACTTAAATAGCAGCCCCAATATTTCCAATAGGTGTGATCCAGTTGTCTTGTACTGTATGTACACTATGTTTAACATCTCAGCATAAAGCATTCCAAAACTAAATCAGTCTCTGGTCTCATTCATTCAGAAACTTTCAGTCATACAATCATTGCCATGTTACAACAGGATTAAGACACTCAAAAGGAGGGATTTACTGTGGAATTAATCCATGGTTGGGTCGTTGGAGGCACGAGGCCAAACCCCCCCCCTCCAAACATGGATTAATTCCACAATAGACCCATCTCTTTGAGCAGCTTAATCCCTACTTGGTAACATGTGGCAGGACATACTTCTCTGCCTTTGAAGAGTGTATCAGTATGAGTTACTGACTTGGAGCTGTACCTTCTGCTTCTAACAGGAGGCTATAGGCTGTGGGGGAGGAGTGAACAGTCGGGTTGACAACCCCAAGGAAGACCCCACCACTGATTCAACAAAACTCCAGAGACCCAAACCCCCGGTTTTTCCTTTTGCTGCTTGGGGGTGGGATGGGGAGTAAGGGTTGGAAACACTAACACCTCATTTCCATACTTTTGTGGCATTAACTTGAACCCTAACTGGTGCATTGACACAGTTTTTTGCAAAGGAGGGAAGGAAGGAAGGAGGAAGGAAAAAAGGGAGGGAGGGAGGAAGGAAGGAAGGAAGGAGCTTCAATCACAAAGTACCACATCATGGGATGCAACTGTTAAGACAACAGGGGGGGTTGACTTGATGGATCACTGGTCACTCCACTGCTTAAAAATCCTAGGTAATAGTATCAGATGCACACAAAGGAGAAACCACTTGCTGGGCCACCGGTGCAGTGGTTGGACTTACGCTTGCAACACCGATGATCCGAGTTCAGATGTGAACTTGGAGAGTCAGAGGGCCGACAGGGGGGAAAAGGATCGAGCATTTGATGGACTGCTCTCCTCCTCCGGGGGGGAAGCACATGGTCTGCAACTGACTCCTAGCAGAGGCCGGGGGCCAGCATAGGTGAGACTTAGTAGTTCTAGGAGGTGTGCCGGACATGGGTGCATGCATCCATATGTCATTGCATGCCACACCTCCCATCACTAAGGGGACAAAAATGAATGCTGAATCCAGTGGCCCGACTCCCGAGCCGAGCCTGAGGATCCACACCGCCACTGGACTACACAACGCAGCACCATTTGGAGGGGTACTTGAGGTGGCCTCACCCAGCAGCCCCACCCTGGGGGATAATCCAGGGTGAATGCCAGCAGAGGTGACAGCGGTCACGGGAGATGGGGGAGAGGTGAATGGGAGGAGGAGGAGAGTCCGAGAAGGGAAAAAAAAGGGAAACCACTCAGAACATGGGCCCAGAGAAAACCAGATGTGATTACATTATACTGTACTAACACTCAGTTCAACAGCTGGAAGCCTGATGCAGAATGAGAAGCAGTGTGATTTAGTGGTTAGAACAGCGGCTTGACGGATCAGAAGTTCAAACCCCACCAGAGACAAATCTTCACCCTGTGACCGTGAGCAAAGCCACCTAACCTCTTTCTGCTCCAGTCCTCTCAGCTGTGGAAATGGTAAGCAGGATCTCACTGAGAACTAGATGACAAAATTTCAGCTGTGCTTCTCCATGCAACTACATTATAAAATAAAAAAAAGAAGCAGATGCACAAAATAGGTGATTTGATACCTTTTATTGGACCAACAGAGATTTACAGAAAATCCTTAAGCTTTGAACCTACACAGTTCTTCAGAAGAAGAAAATGGCAATTTCCTTCTGAAGAAGAACTATGTAGATTTGAAGCTTAAGGATTTTCAAGTAAATCTCTGTTGGTTCAATAAAAGGTTATCAAATCACCTATTTTGTGCATCTTGTTGTATGAGGACTAATATGGCAACAAACACATTTTTGACAAAAAGGAGCAGACTGAGGCTGACTGACTTATCCCAAGTCACACAGTAGCCCAGAGGTTCTGCTAGGATGTAGCCCATGATCTCCTTGGCTCACAGTAATTTGCTGTAAACATTTAGCAATGCTGCCCCTCATTTAGGGATCGGATCTAACCATAATCACGAGTGCAGTGCACTTCAATCATCACTAAATGTGCTAAAGAGGCACAATCTACGTTGAGGCACCAAACCAGATACCTCTGCATGTTGGCGGGGCCACCCACACCAGTAATGCTTTATACTCCTCTTTTTCCCTCCCTATCACCTGCTCCCCCACCAGCTGCAGACTCCTCCTTCCCCTGAGCATCCTCTTTTTTCCACTACCCCTCTACTCTCCCCCCCCCCTTCCCTCTTCTCTGCTCCGGACCTAATGAATGCTCCCTATCCATGTCTTGCCACTTTGTGGACTGCCCCACCTAATAAATACCTCCCCATATAGCCTGCATGCCAAAGCCACCTGTCTGCTCACCTCTCTGTACACTCATTACATTCTGGACTCTTAAAAAGGGCAACCAAAATGGTGCAGGGACTGCATCAGAAAACATATGAGGACAGATTAACGGAGCTCAATATGTATACCCTTGAGCAAAGGAGGGAGAGAGGTGATATGATCGAAACATTCAAACACCTTAAGGGCATTAACAAGGTGAAAGAGTCTAACATGTTTCAATCTAAGAAAAATAGTAGGACAAGAGGACACAGCATGAGATTAGAGGGAGGCCGATGAAGGGGTAATGTGAGGAAATTCTTTTTCACAGAAAGGGTGATGGATGCATGGAACAGCCTACCTCAGGAAGTGGTGGATATGAATACAGTGCAGGGCTTCAAACAGGCATGGGATAGGCATAAGGGAGCAATACAGATGAGTATGAATAGATAGACCATTGACAGAGCAAAGGCCGATGGCACATTCATAAGGCAGAAAAAGAAATGGGCAGACTGGATGGGCCTTGCGGTCCTTATCGGCCGTCAACTTCCATTATTTCTATATGTTTCTATGACTCTGTCCTCCTACAGCACTTAGTAACTTGTCAAAGCTTGGCAATGCCTTTACAGCTACCCATGCTCAGCTCATGTTTTTTGTTTTCACCTACCCTATGTATAGCTCTGTTATTCAATTGTTGTTATGCTATCTGATGTTTTTGTTTGTTGTTCTTACCTAATGTGGAACCTATGTAACGAGCTTTCAACTCAAAGGTGTTATCCGAGACCATAATAAATAAATAAATACTGTGTATACTGACCCATCTACCTCTACTATTTACTGAGCAATCTATAATAGTTAATCCCCGTTTGTTCTGACCCACTTACACCAGTTATCTTTACATTTGCTGTCACCTACACAAGGTATCCTTATATGTGCTGATTCCACCTATGCCTATTATCCTTATATGCGCTGAGACACCCACAGTACACCAACTATCCATGTACTGTATATGAAGAGCTGCAAGCCTGTAGACTGTGCCTTCCCCAGCTATTCCTTTAGTGAACTTTCAGCATCAACCAAGCTCTTTCTTAAGATTCATCTATCCAAGGCAGTTCAACTAAGAAGCAACATCTCATTTTCAGTGGGGGGCCAATGACAGTGCATTTTTACAGTCGGGTGGCTTGAAGCACTGAACAGTTCTGTCATTGCTGCACTAAGGCACATATATTCACGGTCACCTACACTAGCTATCCCCATTTACCATGCGCTTATTCACCCTTTATCAACTCTCCCTACATGTTCCATGATGCCTACAGCAGTTGACCCTATATGTATAGTACCAAGTTGTCTACAGCATCTGACCTTATATGTACAGTACAGTGCTAAGTCATCTACAGCAGCTGACCCTATATGCACAGTACTGTGCTGTCTGCAGGCAGCTAACCCTATACATACAGTGCTGAGCCATCTACAGCAGTTGGCCCTATATGCACAGTACTGAGTCACTACAGCAGCTGACCATATAAGTACAGTGCTCAGTCACCTACAACAGCTGACTCTGTATACACTGTACTGCCTAGAGCAGTTAATCCTACATGTTCAATTGTGAGGCACCTACACTGTATGTACAGTACTGAACTGGCTACAGCAGCTGAGCCTATATGTGTTCTCTAAAAAGACAAAGAACCTCAGAATAAAAGCACTGAGACAATGATTACCCAAAAAGGGTGCTGGCAACAAAGCCAGGTTTCAAATAAATACTAGATCGCATAAACCCCATAGGTCAAAGCATCACCCTATCAATGATAATGGTATATTGGTTCATGATAACATAAATATGGCAGAAGTATTCAATACACACTTCTGCAAGGCTTTTGGTCCTATTAATAAGATCATCCCTCTAAAGAACTCCGCAGCATGTAATGAAATAAAATTTTCAACTGAAAATATTAAAAGTTTATTACTTAAACAAAAGGGAAAAACATCACCAGGTCCAGACCAAATTACAGGGCATATGCTGTACATAATGGCTGACTACTTATCATACCCATTGAAAATCTTATTTGAAGAGTCAGTTAGCAAAGGAGTGGTACTCCAGACTGCAGAACAGCACGAGTGGCTACAATCTATGAAAAAAAAAGGCTCAAAACACGATACAGCAAACTATAAACCGATTAGTCTGATGTCTACAATTTGCAAAATCCTCAAAACACTGACAAAAATCCTTCCATCAGAGTCAATACTAAATATAGATCCAGAATAACATGGATTTTAGAAGGGTAGAAGAACCATACAAACAAGATACTTACCTGTAACTGTAGTTCTAGGAGTGGTATATGGTGTAAATCCACACTTCTGGCAGGATTCCTTTCCCTTTAAGACTTGCCAGAAGGTCTTCAAGCTGGCTCCTCCCATGTACTCGGGTGGTATCCTCCTCGGCACTGCCCCATGATGTCAGATCTAACCCACTGGAAGCCAGAGCAGTGTGCTACTTGCCAGGGGAGGTCAGGTGGGTAATGTGGATGTACACCATACACTACTCCTAGAACTACAATTACAGATGAGAAACTTGTTTTTCTAGGGGCATGGATATGGTGTACTTATCCACACTTCTGGCAGACTCCTAGCAGTTCTCCCGGAGGAGGGGGCAAGGCATACGCCCCTATTTGGGGAACAGACTGGAGAACCAAGAACCTAAAGGGATACTGAATGGATACTTCTGCTCAGTATTCACAATGGAAAAATTCACAATGGAAAAGCAGGGGGAGATACCTAATCCAGTCAATAGAAGCACTCTGGATAGGGGGGTTGATATCAGTCCTTTCACAGAAGAAAGGGTTCTGAAAGAACTCTTAAAACTGAAGGTGGATAAAGCAATGGGGCCTAATGGGATTCATCCCAGAATTCTAAAAGAACTAAGGGAAGAACTAGTAACACCACGGACTATCCTTTTTAATACATCATGGGAGGATGGTGTGGTACCTGAGGACTGGAGGAGGGTGGATGTGATTCCCCTTCACAAAAGTGGGAGCAAGACAGAGGCAGGAACTACAGACCTGTCAGTTTGACCTCAGTGGTAAGGAAAATGATAGAATCATTTCTGAAGGAAAGAACTGCTGAGTACCTAGAGGCCAGTGGGGCACAGGGCCCAAGGCAGCATGGATTCATAGCAGGAAGGTCATGTCAGACAAATCTAATTGATTTCTTTGACTGGGTGACCAAAGTAGTAGACCAGGGAGGGGCTGTGGACATGGCCTACCTAGACTTCAGCAAGGCATTTGACACAGTCCCACACAAAAGATTAATAAACAAATTAGCCAGTCTGGCAGTGGGTCCCAGGGTGGTAGCCTGGGTAAAACACTGGCTGGACAACAGGACACAGCAGGTAATAGTAAATGGAGTCCACAGTGAAGAAAGGAGGGTTACTAGTGGGGTACCGCAGGGTTCAGTACTGGAGCCAGTCCTTTTTAATGTTTTTATAAGTGACATTGCAGAGGGACTGGAAGGGAAAGTATGTCTCTTTGCAGGTGACACAAAGATCTGCAACGGGGTTGATATGCAAGGTGGGGTGGAAGGATGAAAATGGACTTGGCAAGGTTGGAGGAATGGTTAAATGTATGGCAGCTTAGAGTCAATGCAAAGAAGTGCAAAGTAATGCACCTGGGAAACAAAAACCCAAGGGAAGAGTACACAATGGGGGGTGAGATACTGACAACAACAAAAATGGAAAGGAACCTTGGGGTAGTCATATCAGATGACCTAAAGGTGGGCCAGCAATGTGAGAAGACAGTAAGGAGGGCTAGGTGGATACTGGGATGCAAAGGGAGAGGCATCACCAGTGGAAAACAGGAAGTTGTTGGCCCTCTGTACAGAGAGTTGGTAAGACCACATCTGGTGTACTGTGTACAGTGCTGGAGACCCCATCTCCGCAAAGACATAGACAGGGTGGAGGCTGTCCAGAACAGGGCAACCAAAATGGTACAGGGTCTGCACCAGAAGACATATGAAGAAAGACTAAATGAGCTTAAGATGTATAGCTTTGAGGAAAGGAGGGAGAGTGGGGACATGAGAGAAACTTTTTTAAATACCTCAAGGGAATCAACAAAGTCCAAGAGGGTAGCATCTTTCAGAAAAAGAGATGTGCCAGAACAAGGGGGCACAATTTGAAGATAGAGGGGGACGGCTCAGAGGTAATGTGCAGAAGTATTTCTTCACAGAGAGGGTTGTAGATGCATGGAACAGCCTTCCTGAGGCAGTCATAGAGTCAAAAACAGTGGGGAAATTCAAGAATGCATGGGACAGACATAAGACAATTCTAGTGGGGGGGTAGGAGGAAGCAGGCTGTTGGTTAACTAGGATCTGCAACTTATCCGTTAGGTAGGGAAATGAGCAGACTAGGTGGGGCCAAGCGGTCTTTATCTGCCGTCAAATTCTATGTTTCTATGTTTCTAAAACTAGCAACCTAGCATGACTCAAGGTCAATCTGTCCTTGGACTCTGGGAAAGTGCAGAGGGACTGGAGAAGAGCCACAGTCATGCCAATACACAAGAAGAGGGGGGTAGAGAGGCAAAGGAGAACTATCATCCAGCCAGCCTTATCGCAGTGGTGGGGAGGATCATGGAGGCACTCATCAGGGAGAGTGTGGCAGAGTACTTAGAGGGGAATGGATTGCTGAACAACAACCAGCACAGGTTCACTAGGGGGAGGTCATACCAGTCCAATCTTATTGAATTCTTTGACTGGGTGACACAGGAGATAAACCAAGGGGGAGCAGTGGACGTGGCCTACCTGGACTTCAGTAAGGCCTTCGACACCGTCTCCCACAGAAGATTGGTCAATAAACTGGAAAGTGTGGGGGTGGGTAACACAATAACTAGATGGGTGCAAAGCTGGCTAGCAGACAGGACCCAGAGGGTGGTAGTGAAGGGGGAGCACACTAGTGAGGGGCAAGTGACGAGTGGGGTACCCCAAGGGTCGGTGTTGGAGCTGCTCCTCTTCAGTATCTATATATGCGACATTACAGATGAACTGAAAGGATGGGTGGTGCTTTTTGCGGATGACATGAAAACCTGCAATAGGGTGGACACTGAGGGCGGGGTGGAGGACATGCAGCAAGACCTAGGGGCACTGGAAGGGTGGGCAGAGACCTGCCAACTAAAATTTAACATCAGGAAGTGTGCAGTTCTGCACCTGGGACATGGTAACCCAAGGAAAGAGTACAGAATGGGAGCAGAGGGAATCAGGGTAACAAGCAGGAGAAGGATCTGGGTATAGTAATCTCTAGCGACCTTAAGGTGGGGAAACAGTGTACTAAAGCAGTGGGGAAGGCCTATGGGATGCTGGCTAGTACTGGAAGGGGAATCACAAGCAGGAGGAGAAAAATCCTAGTGCCCTGTACCAGGCTATGGTAAGACCGCACCTGGAGTATGAAGTCCAGTTCTAGAGGCCTCACTTGCGAAAGGACATAGACCTGATTGAAAGGGTTCAGCAAAGAGTGACCAATATGGTGCTAGGGGTGATGGGCAAACCATATGAGCAGAGATGCTGTGAGCTGGGGCTGTACACCCTGGAGACCAGAAGAGAGAGAGGGGACATGAATGAGACCGTAAAATATATCAAGGGGTTAAACAAAGGGGACCCAGGGGGCTTATTCAACATAAAGAAGGACACAGTTACTAAAGAGAACAGCCTGAGACTATTGGGGGGGGCACTACATGGGGAACATTAGGAGGCGATTCTTTACAGAGAGGGTGGTGGATGCCTGAGACAGGCTTCCGGAGGAGGCTGTGGGGGTAGAGACAGTGCTGGGATTCAAGAGGGCTTGGGACAGGCATAAAAGGCTAAGGGGGGAAGGGTGGGTTCCCAGGGAGGGAAGCGGTAGTCTAGTGGGGATTAAGGGCAGACTGGATGGACCATGGGGTCTTTTTATGCTGTCAAGGTCTATGATTCTATGAAGGTCGATGTGATAATGGGAGATGAAGGTGTGTGCTGACTTCCAGGTAGCAGCTCTGCAGATCTCCTGTATAGGGGCATCCCTGGAATCAACCACAGAGGCAGCTGTATGACTGAGGGAATAAGCCCAAAACCCTACGGGAGGCCCCCTACCAGCCACCCTATAGCAGAGGTCGATGCAGGATACAATCCACCTGCCAATCATCTGCTTTGCTGCCAGTCTGCCAGGTGCAACTTCAGTGTAGGTGACAAACAGCTGGCGAACCTTTCCCCGCACTCCAGCCATGCACTCCTTATAACAGGCAAGCGCCCACAGCAGCTCCAAAATATGGAGCCTGTGCTCGGCCTCCGAGGTGTGATTGAAGTACACCAGGAGATTGAGCACCTGGTTAAGGTGAAACTCCGAAACAACCTTCAGGAGGAACTTCGAGTTGGGGCGAAGGACGACCTTGTCCCTGTAGAAGACCAGGTAAGGAGACTCCACCGAGAGTGCCTGGAGCTCATAAATCCTTGTGGCAGACGTGATGGCCACCAAGAAGGCAGTCTTCTATGATAGGTGTGACATCTCACACCTGTGCATCCACTCGAATGGCTTGCCCAAGAGCACTGCCAACACCAGCAACAGATCCCAAGGTGGTGGTAGTTCACACACCAGAAGAGAAATGTGGTCAAGACCCTTAAAGAAGCACCCGACCACCTTCTCCTGCACTACCGTCAGCATACCAGCCTGTGCCTGGTATGCAGAGATGGCTGCCAGGTGCACCCTGAAGGTTGTCGACCAAAGGCTCAACCGTATGTGGGACCACAGGTAGTCAAGGATGCTAGCCACCGGACAGGACAAGGGGTCCAGCTCCTTGCCCTTGCACCAGATGAAGAATCTCTTCCATTTGAAGGCATAGCATAAATGAGTCGACTCCTTCTGAGAGGCCTCCACTACATGGAGGACCTTGTGGAGAGACCCAGAGCCTGGAACTCTAGCCACTCAGGGAGCAGGCTGTCACGTACAGAGACTGAAGGTCCGGGTGGAGGACCTTCCCCAATGAGCAAGAGAGCAGGTATGGGGGTAGTGGCAGATGCTGCAGAGGCCTGCTGCTGAGGCTGAGGAGATCGGGGTACCAAAACTGGCACGGCCAGTCTGGAGACATCAGGATCATCCGTGCTACATCCCTCTGAGCCTTGAGCAGGACTTTGTGGATCAAGGGAAAGGGAAGGAAAGCATAAAAGAAGCTTGGGGTCCAGGGCCTCATGAAGGCACCCCCCTGCAGCATTCCCTGCTGAGGGAGGCAGGCACAAAACAGCATAAGCTTGACATCCTCCCGGAAGGCAAACAGGTCCACCTGAGGGGTGCCCCACTGGGAGAACAGGCTGTCCATGACCTCCTGATGAAGGGACCACTCATGAGATGCCTCGCCAACATGGCTGAAGGCATCCACCAGCCGAATGGTCACACCAGCCAAATGAATTGCCAGCAGGTCGGCCTGCAGGCTGAGCACTAGGGTCCAAATGCTGAAAGCTTCCCTGCACAGAGGTAGGGAGTGCGTCCCAACTTGCTTATTGAGGTTGTACATGGTCATTATGTTGTCTGTCTGTCTGTTTGGAACTGGATGACCTGACCCCAAAAATGAGGAACGAAAGCTGTCAGGGCCAAACAGCCCAAAGCTCCAGCAGGTTGATGTGACATAGGGATTTCTCAGGAGACCAGAGGTTGTGGACACCGTGTTCCCCCAGGTGGACATTCTAGCCCATCAGGGAGGCATCGGTCATGAAAGTGACCATTGGCTCCAGGTGGACAAATGGGATTCCTTCCTGAAGATGTTCTGGGACCAAGCTCCACTGGATGGCACCTCACATCAGCTGCACTCTACCCTTGATCAAAGCCTGGACACTAGCTGAAAGTCGTAACAGTGGAGTGATGATGACTCACATTGAGTCTTTTGTGGGATCTCCCTCTTGAACTAGAAACACAGAAAATTGGCAGTAGATAAGGACCGCTAGGCTCATCCAGTCTGCATGTATATCCTACCTTTAACAATGCCTGCTGACCCTACTCAGTCAGCGGCTTTTGCCTCTCCCTACCACCTCAAGGGTTCCCTTATGCCTATCCCATGCATGCTTGAATCCCTGACTGTGTTCACTCCCACCACCTCCTGGGATAGTCTGCTCCATGCATCTACCACCCTTTCCGTGAAAAAAAACTTCTCACATTGCCCCTTAACCTTCCCCCCTCTAATCTCATTTTGTGCCCCCTTGTTCTTGTACCCTTCTTATAAAAAAAGTTGCCATCCACCTGCACCTTGTTCATGCCCTGAAGATACTTGAAAGTTTCTATCATATCTCCCCATTCCTTCCTCTTTTCCAGTGTATGCATATTGAGGTCCTTCAATCTCTGCTCATCTTTTTTTTTTACAATTCTTTTTCCCTCCTGTCACAGCCTGCGAAGCCTCTCTCAGGCATCCTGCCTGTTCCTGCCCACCTGAGGTTTTCTCGGCCCCTAGCATCCTCACTCCCCCCCTCCTCCCACAGCCAGTACCCCCAGCTTAACCCCTCCGGGGTGGGGCTGCCCCTCCTCTTTGGGTGCTCTTACAAGTCAGACCCTAGCTGTAGGTGAGGGCCCAGGAGAAGGAACTGGAAGGCCGGGCGAGACGAATCTGGCAGTGGGCATGGGGGTCAGGTGCCGTCGCCTACCCCACAGAGTCGGGCTTTTCCATATTCTGGTGTTCTTCCCACCACCCCCTTGCGTGGGCACCCCTGATGCCATGGCGCACGGCAACCCTGCCGACATCAGACACACTGCTTAACGTGCTGTCTTGCATACTTCAGCGCCCCCGATCACCACCGGGAGCCACTGGTACACTGGACAAACCTCAACCCTCCCCCTGAGGGAGGAGAGCAGCCTAGTGGGTGCTCGATCCTTGCCCCGTCCCTGCCGACCCCCAGCACCTGAGCTCGCTCCCGAACTCTGGTCATGGTATGGCACAAGTTGTGGCATCCAGCGTCTCAACCCTCAGCGCCACTGGGCTAGCTCAATCTCAGCTCATATGTCTTCTGTTGCAAGCCCTGCATTATCTTAGTCACCCTTCTCTGAACTGCCTCCACTCTGTCTATGTCTTTCGAAAATGTGGCCTCCAGAACTGTACACATTATTTCAGATGTGGCCTCACCAGTGTTTTGTAAAGTGGTATCACCAACTCCCTTCTCCTGCTAGTACCCCTACCTATGCACCCCAACAAGCCACTGGCCCTCCCTACAGCATCTGTACACTGTTTGACCACCTTTAGATCTTCTGAGGTGATAATCCCCAAGTCCCTCTCTTCTCTGGTGGCTGCCAGCAATACCTCCCCCCCCCCCGTAACTCTCAGCCAGGCTTTTGCACCCTAGGTGCATGGTTTTGCACTTCTTCACACTGAACTTTAGGTGCCACACTTCTGTCCATACAGTACTTCCAGCTTCCCTAGGTCCCTCCTCATCCTGTCCACCCCATCAGGAGTGTCTACCCTGTTGCAGACCTTGGTGTCATCTGCAAAAAGGCAAACCTTTCCTACCAGTCCTTCCTCAATGTCTCACCTATTGCTCTACAACCTCCCTGACCATTCCCACTCCCCCCTACCTGATGACAAGGCTCCTAGGTGCTATACTATTCTCTGCCTCTACAACTGTGCACATGTTACTCACCACTCTAACCTGTAATCCACTATGTTTTTGTGCATATGCTAAACAGGGCGTTGTTTTAAATATGTTTTTTCTTGTTTACTACTTTGTACCTTGTCTTGTCACTGACGTGGAACCTTTGTAAAAGAGCTTGGGCTCAAAGGTATCATCCGAATCAATAAAATTGAATTGAAAATTGAATGAGACTCTAATGAAGACGTTGAAAAGGACTGGCTACAGGACCGACCCCTGAGGCACCCCACTGGTCACCCCCTTTTCCTCAGATTGAATTCCACATACCACCACCCTCTGCTTCCTGTCCCTCAGCCAGCTGCTTACCCAGTTCGCCACCTTTTGGCCCATACCCAGGCTGCCTAACTTATTTACCAGTCTCTTATGTGGAACAATGTCAAAGGCCTTGCTGAAATCAAGGTAGGCGATATCTATCGCTCCCCCCGATCCACCTCCTTCATCACCCAGTCAAAAAAATCTATCAGATTAGTTTGACGTGACCTTCCTGCTGTGAATCCATGCCGTCTTGGCTCCTGTGCTCCATTGGATTACAATCCTTTCCTTAAGCAGTGCCTCCATAGCCTTTACCACTACCAGTGTTAGGCTGACCAGCCTAGAGTTTCCCATCTCCTCCCTGCTTCCACTCTTGTGAAGAGGGACTACATGTGCCCTCCTCAAGTCATCTGGAACCACTCCTGTGCTGAGCAACTCACGGAACAGGGCTACCAGTGGTACTGCTAACTCTTCCCTTAGCTCCTTTAATATCCTGGGATGTATGCCATCTGGGCCCATTGCCTTGCCCACCCTCAGTTTTGTGAGCACCTCTAGGACTCTCTCTTCTGTAAATGGACTGGTGTTTACCTCTCTCCCCCGTACATCTGTTGCCTAGCTGTGGTCCCTGTCCCTCACCTTCTTCCGTGAAAACGGAACAGAAGTATTCAGTACTGACACCTTTTAGTCTCCCTCCACACACCTTCCTTCATCCCCTCTGAGCCTTAAAATCCCACCCCTGTCCTTCCTTCTTTCACTGATGTACCTGCACAGAAACACAGAAACATAGACTTTGATGGCAGATAAGGACTGATTGGCCAACCCAGTCTGTCCATTTCCCTACCTATCGGATAAGCTGCAGATCCTGGTTTTACCAACAGCCTACTTCCTCCTACCTCCCACTAGAGAGTGTCTTATCCCCTTTCTTCACTGTCTGAGGTAGCCTTACCTCTGTTTGCGACTTTGCACTCCTTACATCTTTTCCTGCTTCCCTCAGACTATTTAGGTACACCATGCTATCTTCCTCCTTCTGTCTTCACTTATATTTTCTAAAAGCCAGCTTCTTGGCCCTTACTTTCTCTGCTACATCTATTGAGAGCCATAGTGGTTTCTTCCTTCTCTTGCCTTTGCTTCTCAACCTAATGCACTGGCTTGTCACCTCCACTATGGCTCCTTTTAGTTGTGTCCACTGGTCCTCTACTCCCCCTTGTCTCCTTCATTGCCAGGGCCTCTCTGATAGACATCCCCATCTTAGCAAAGTCCAGCCAGATAACTGCAGCTCTTAATGAGCTATTAATCACACTAGGCCATCTGCAACACTGAGAGAGATTAGCATGAAGACTAGACTAGAGCTTGCTGAAGTGGGGACTTTTTTACTTCATTAACAGCCGTGGCAAACCTGCACTAGTCAAGATGGACAAGTAGAGAGTCAGCTGCCCTAGTCCTATTCAATTTGTACTAGGTTTTGGACTAGTATAATAATGTTAAAATTGACCTCTGCCTGTGTCCTTTTGGACCGAGGTGACAGAATCCAAGGTGGCACTGGACTTCTCAATCCTAGAGAGATGACCATCCACCCCAGGAACAAGCAAATCGGTGTCCAGGAAGGAAACATCTTCTAATTTGTGCCGAGTATCCATAGTAAAGGTTGACATATGGAGCCAAGCCTGTTGGCGCATAGCTAAAGCCATGGCCACTGATCTGGCACATGAATCGCTGATGTCCAGGAATGTCTGGAGCTGCTGTTTGACCACAGCATGGCTCTGGTCCCAAATCTGCTTGATTGTCATCAGAAGGCCAGCCAGAAGCTGAGGAAGCACCTCATCCAGGATACCCAATAGGGAATGAGTGAAGTGGGCCATGATCAAGGCCGAATTTGCCTGCCTCAGGCTAAGAGAAGAGGCCACATACATCTTCTTGCCTACATGATCCAATTTCTTGGATTCCAAGTTGGGTGGCTAATCAAGATCCTCGACACTGCCCTTCCGGTGAAACACAGAGGCAGCAACCAGGCCCTCAGCCAAAGGGTGGTCCATAAACCCAGAGCGAGAGCCCATAGGAACCACATAGTTGGGAGCCATATGGGCTGATGGAGTATGGCAGGAAGCAGGACACTGCCAGAGCTATAACACAGGCCCAAGGATGGCCTCGGCCTCAGCCTCAGTGAGGGGATACTTTGCCCTTTTTCTATGGGCTCCAATTGGATTCCTGTGGCCTTGGAGATGAGGAGGAGTATGGCCCCGGAAGAGGTGGGACCATGGTCCATCGACAAATCCTCGCCCAACTCCAGGTCGATCAGGCTGGAGTGCATGGAGGAAGCCTCTAATTCTGAGGATTTGTCAAAGACCGGACGACCTCACCCCCCCCCTCGAGTCACCACTAATATTGTGGGGCTTTTCGGCCCCTATGACCATGACCGATAACCGCTTCGAAGCCACAGACGAATACGGGCATCACTGATGGGGGACCATCTTCCGGTTGAATCGGCGAGGGTTCCACCTGAATGGATGAAGAGGCCAGAATCGGCCGAGCTGGAACCGGTTCAGGCCAAGGTGGCAGCAGCTAAGGGAAAGCCAGGGAGGGAGCAGGCAATGGCTTAGGCCCAGCATCCAAATGGCACTACTGCCACATAAGCTCCTCATAGTATTGTCACAACTTGTGGCAGTGCTGTTCCTCCACCGAGGAAGAGGAAGAGGAGGAGGAGTAGCAGTGACACTGCTTACCTAAAGGCCAAGAACATGAAAACTGACTGTGGCAAGGGCTGCTAGACCTCGAGCTATAGCTATGAAACCTTGACCTCCACTGCCGATGGTCCAGACAGCGAGAAGAGGCTGGAACCAGTGAGGGATGCCTGCCGACCCCTACAAGCTGGATATCACATGGGTTAGGGACCAGATCAGTGGGCTTATCTGACCTGCCTTGGGAATGCAAGGTCAGGACTGGAGACCTGGAGAGGGAAGTATCCCCCCCCCAACCCCGTCACAAGACAATGGGTCGACTGGGTCGAGAAAAATCTCAACTGGCTGGTCGGCCTGCGTCTTGGCCGATAGGCCTGATGGGGACATAGTGGGGCCAGCAGCCTGAGCTGAAGGCTCGGCCGAAGCCAAACTGTTAAGGAACATCGACGAAGCAGTAGCACGGGAATCCAAGGCCCGAGAGCACTTGCGATCCCACGACCTGCAGCAGGACTTTTTCACTTTGGATTTAGAGTCCTTCTTGGATTTACACTGAGAAGGTCCCTCCCTGAGGGTGGGAAGAGACTGGTACAAGTCACAGAGTGACCCTGTAAAAGAGGCGCCAAAGCCCAGAGGGACTAACACAGACGCCAAGGAGGAGCCTGCAGTCGCCTGGGTGACAGCTTCCTCAAAAGCCGCCATTTGGTCGATGGACCCCGCAGTGGTGGAAATCACCTTACTGGCATCCTTCAAGCAAACTGGAGGGCCCCGCTCATCCAAGCGACCCAGCAAAAGTCTGGCGTACCGGTCCTCCAGAGTGGAGGGATGCAGAGTACGGCACTGGCCGCAAGCTTTGGGATCATGGTCCTTGCCCAGGCAACAGATGCACGTGGTGTGAGGATCCATGCGAGACAATTTCTGCCCACACAAAGTTTAAAACCATGCGCCTACTTCTTTACTGATGAATCCATGGTGCAAGCACGAAGAAAACTGTGAAGCAGACTGAAGACTCTAGAGAAAATATCAAAAAGCAAAGATAAAGCAAAAATGCAGAGTGTAATGTAGGGAACCTGTCTCTTTCGGCAGAAAGGAAGATCTGGCATCACAGGGCGGTGCTGGGGAGGATATCACCCAGGTGGGTGGGAGGAGCCAGTCTGAAGACCTTCTGGCAAGTCTTAAAGGGAAAGGAATCCTGCCAGAAGTGTGAATAAGTATGCCATATTCACACCTTTAGAACAAACCTTATCTACTTCTACAAAAAAATAAGTAACTTATTGGGTAGCTCTGTACCATGCGACATTGTTTTATGAACTTTAGTAAGGCATTTGACTGAATGCCTCATTGGGCCCTCATTGAGAAACTGGTTAAGTACAATTTTAACAGTTCCTTATTAACCTGGATAATCAACTGGCTGACCAACAGAACACAGAGAGTTGTTATAAATGGGTATACAGCCAATACAGGTAGATGACGAGTAGGCTCTGTGCTGGGTCAATCTTTGTTTCAGATCTTCATTTCCAACACGACTAACAATATACTAAAATGGTCTGTGAAATTCACAGACGATGCCAAATTGGGTGGCCCATGTGACAGTGAGTCCAACACACTGTAGATAACATACAAAGAGACCCGGTCAGGTTTTTTATTTTAGTTTTTGTTGACTGGGAAGGAGGACTAGACAATTTTTTGCCTATTTTCAGCCTCGACCCATTGGGGGGTGGGGGGATACAGATGGATGCCAACTGAAATTGAATCAGATTTAAGCTATTGGTGGTATTTTTAGTGAATGGGGGAAATTTGGCCAGGACACCAGGGAAATTCCCCTACTGCATTGCTGTCAGTAGGGGATGCTGCTGAGTCCATGGCCTCTGTTTCAGATGGTCAGTATACTGGTGAATCTGCAGGTGAGCAGATCTCCCTCCCTGCAGGCCCAGTCCTGAAGATCAATTCAAATGCAGAACTTGTCGACAGAGAAAATGAAGCAAACATTCTGGTGGATGATATGCCTTTAAATGTGCAGCAAAATGAAGATGTATGGTTAAAAAGAATAATACATACAAACAAGGACTTGGTATTAGCACTAATAACTGCAGAAGAGCAATCCACAAGACAAGAGGCAGAACTCGAGTTGGAAAATGCTAAATTTGATATGGACTTAGCAAAAGAAACAGAAATGGACGAGGAGGAGGCTGCAGTACAATTCTCTGCAGAAAACCTGATGAACTTGTCAAAAACAGCTGGGCCTAGTGTCAGACAAAACTGTGATGCAATTACATCAAAGGAAGGCTGACTGCATGACTCAGCGTCAGTGCAGCAACAACTGCTCGCAACAAAACCAGCTTCAGAAACCGAGAAAAATGGTTTGAGAAAAGATCCCAATGACAGCAGTGTAAGTACTGTTTCAACTGATTTAAATGGGACTGCTGGAAAAAATGTTTTGGGTTTAAGAAGAGGGTAGGTGGGTCCTGCGAAAGCACCAACATAAACCAGGCAGATCAACTAGCTCTTTAGAGCGTACACCAAGGAGTGCAGGATGGAAGAGGGGAATATCGGGGCAATGGGAACCTGATCCAGACCACAGCCTAGTTCCAGGACTAACTGAATTTTTGCCAAATGAACTAAATAATACAGAACAGACTTTTGTAACTGAATTGGACTTGGATTTAAATGCAGAAGATTTGCAAGGAATTTCAGAAACTAGTAAATTGGAAAAACTACTGGTAGCTGAAATTTCAACATCAGGAGATGAAGGCCCCAGTACGAAGCCAACAAACTGGGGAGACCAAATGGATACTGAAATGGGCACACCAGGACTTAAAAGAGAAAGCCAGAACTACATGGAAAGAATTCAGAAGGAAAGACACTTACCTCCTTTGCAAAGGAGGAACTCTGTCAGGCTACAATATTTAGGGGGATTGTCTGCAAATCCTGATAGAATTTATGTAAGCAAAAAATTAGAGTCCCTTGTTTTTTTAACTAATGAAATCTACGCCTTGATACACGTGTTAGGTGACACTCTTTATGATATTAGTTTTAAAAGTCTGCAAGGATTAGATAGGTTTTGGTCAAAGTATGAGAAATTAAGATACTCGGCCCTGTGGTTACCTTTTAGGGAAATTCCGGTAACCAAACCAGCCATAAAAAATGTTACCATACTTTTCAGAAATGAAACAGTAGCAGTTCATGATATTTCACATTGGCTGCAGCAAAGATGTGAGGTGTTAGCCCCCCCACAGCCGAATTTTGATGAAGAGCACCTATGGAAGGGGGGATGGAAATACAAAGTGCAATTATGGAAAAATAACCTAGGCCCCATCCATTTGCCTAAGAGTTTGTTTTTGGGGAGGGAGGGCACTGTTTTTACACAGGCCAACCGAAAACATGTTTTAAGTGCGGGTCATACATGCACTTAAGCTCAGCATGCTATCGGCTGAAATGTAGTTTATGCCTTTCTCTTGGGCATGCTAGCTCTGAATGCCAGGAGGATTTGAAATGCAACTTATGTGATGAAGTGGGACATGCGTTTAGGGCGTGCCCCAGGGCTACTCATAACAGAGCAGACCGCCCAAGTCAAGACAATATTTTAATTGAAGCCAAGAAAAAAGACATAGCTGCTCAGAAGCAAACTCCAGACCACCTGGCAGCAGCCCCCCCTCCTGATCAAGAGGAAACTATAGAACCAGTAAATGCTGAACCCCACCCCCTACAGAAAATGTAGACGTGAATGCAGCACCAGGCACAAACCAAGACATCATGGAAGATATGGAAATGGCACAGGCAGGAACATGGGACCCCTCAGAAATAGTTCTGATAGTGACAGCACCGCAAGTGATAGTGGAAATGCCCCCTCCCAGTGGGAGAAAAGTCTCAAAAAAAGAGAAGCATGAGGCAATCGAGACCAAAACCTAAATTAGCGAAGACCTCCCCCTCTGAACCTAGTATTCCGCTTCAAAATAAATATGGAATTCTTGCAAAGAGTTCTCAGGAATTGGAGCATGGAGGAGACTCGGACACCTCCTCCCAGGTTCTTCTATCATCGGACTCAGAAGATGATTCTCAACCCACTGCCACAAATGAAAAGAGACCAAAAAGACTCGGGGTTCGTAGCAGAAGAAGTATGAGTGAACTGAATTTTGGGTCTACCTTTTTTCTTGATTCCCTGTGACATCCCTCCATATAGTAACCCTAAACACAAACAGTATTAAAAATGCCAGGAGACGTTTAGTAACTTTCTCTATTCTGAAATATATAAAATGTGATATTTGTCTACTACAAGATAGCAGATTAAATACGCTATACAATGTAAATGCTGCAAAAAAACTCTGGTGTTGGAGCCTATCCTTCTTCTCTTTTGGTTTGGATAGATGTGATGGGGTAGGGGTGTTATTTAGAGGAGATGGTTTTAAAATAACAAAACTGGTGAAAATCCAGCCAGGAAGAGCTACATTGCTCAATCTAAATTTTGACAACATGGCTTGGAGAGTTATAAACATATACGCTCCCCTTGAAAAAAGGACAGAACAGATTTATTCAACCAAATAAAACTATTTCTGTTTACCACAAAACAAATAATCTGGGGTGGAGATTTTAATTGCGCTCTGACTAAGCAAGACAAGGAGGTAGCTACCACAAAAGATTTTTGTGATACAAACTGTTTAAGAAGTATAATCCACTTAAGTGAATTACAAGACACCTATAGAACACTACAGAGTAAAGGAGGTTTCACTTATCATAGAGGAAGGTTAACCACCAGAATTTATTTTATTTTTACTAAACAACAAATTCACGTACAGTATATCAGGCCAATTTAGTCCCAATTGAAACTTCAGACAATGTCATGTTAACAGTAGTCTTAGGCCTACAAGCTCAAACTCCACATGGGAAAGGATACTGGAAATTTAATACTACACTTTTAAATAATGAGGAATGGGTAAAACAAATAATAGAACTTCTGAATGTACGAAATACTACTACTAATAATAATAACATTATTTAATATAGCGCCTTTCGAAATATCAAGGCGCTGCACAAATACATACAAATTCAATGAATAGAATAAATATAAATAAAATCATAGAAACTCAGGAAAAGCTTTGCTCCATAAAAAAGTCTTCAGTGCCTGTTTAAAGCTCCCCACTGTCCTGCACTCCCATAGCTGACATGGCAGAGAATTCCAGAGGGTTGGGGCAACAAACATAAAAGCATGAGCCCCAGATGAATTTAAACTAACATTCGGAATCTCTAGCAACCATTCATCAGCCGAGCGGAGCTGTCACACAGGGGTGTAAGGAATCAAAAGCTCTTTGAAGTAGTCAGGACCAAGTCCGTGTAGGGCTTTGTAGGTTAACAAACCTACCTTAAAGGTGATCCACCACTGAACTGGCAGCCAGTGCAGATCAAGCAGCACTGGGGTAATATGAGAACTCCTTGATACCCCAGTGAATAAACATGCAGTGGCATTCTGCACTAGCTGCAAGCGGTGGATATCGACCCCAGGAAGCCCTAAGTAAAGGGAGTTACAGTAGTCAAGGCGCGAGGTCACAAAGGTGTGGACAAAACAGGCAAATCACTGGACGGAACAAGGTGCTTGATCCTGGCAATGTTCCTAAGATGGTAAAAGGCTAACTTAACAACTGCAGACACCAGATGACAAAAGGTCAGCCCATTGTCAAGTATCACTCCCAGGTCACGCACCCGTTCAGAGGCAAGGATCTGAGCGCCCCCCAGAAATAAACCAGTGGGCAAATCAGTCCTCAACCCCTCTGTCCTATGACCTGGGTCCACCACCAAAACCTCAGTCTTTCCTGTGTTCAAGTTTAACCTGCTGAAACTCATCCAATCCTGGATTTCAATGAGGCAGCTGTTAAATACCGAGACAGCACTAACCTGATTGGGGGCAAAAGACGGGTAGAGGTGGGTATCATCAGCATAGCAGCGAAACCTCAGCCCATACCATCTTACAATGTCTCCGAGGGGCAGCATATACACTGCGAACAACATGGGGTATAGCACCGAGCCCTGGGGCACCCCACAAGGCAGAGAGAAAGACTCGGAAGAAAATATTCCCTAGACAACTCTCTGAGTTCTACCAGTGAGGAAAAATGAAAACCATCTGAGCACTGTCCCAGTCAGCCCACAGATGGACCTCAGGCACTCGAGCAAGACCCCATGGTCCACAGTGTCGAAGGCTGAAGAGAGGTCAAGGAGTACCAAGATGGAACGATGTCTCCATCTATCACCATCAGGAGATCATTGAGCACCCTAACCAGAGCAGTCTCAGTACTATGCCTCTTTCGAAAACTCGATTGGAGAGGTTCGTATAAATTATGGATGGTTGAATGGTTCTCCAGTTGAGTTGTCACCACTTTCTCGATAACCTTTCCCACAAAAGGAAGGTTCGAGATAGGTCTGTAGTTCGCTAGAGTCTCTGGGTCCAAAGAAGCTTTCTTCAGAAGAGGTGTCACCACCGCCTCCTTCAGGGAGCTTGGAAACTCACCCGAATCCAAGGAGCATCATACAATCTGAGTTAAGACTGGGCTAATGATATCACTACAACCCAAAATCAGGGAAGTAGGGCCCGGGTCTAAACTACAGCACATGGGGCATATCCCCTGGACAATCCTCATAATGTCAACGAACTCCAGCAGGTCAAAGGTACTCCATGAAACACCGGGCATAGTGACCACGCATCGACCAACTGCGTCCCCCATAGAACGGAATGGACCAATCTCCTGCCAGATGTCGGCCACCTTATTCGCAAAGAATCGAGCGATCTCATCACACTCCATTTGTGAAAAACTCGACGGAGCTGCAGACAGGCTGGGTTACACAGCCTGTCCACAGTTCAAAAGAGTTGAGCCGGTCGGTTCCTAGCAACAGCGATTTCCCTGGACAGGAATTCTGCCTTCTTATGGGAGATCGCTGATTGATAGAGTTGATAATGCTCTAACAAAATAAGATGGTCGGCACCCAAGGCGGATTTCCGCCAGCGACGTTCTAACCTATGTCCCGACTTCCGCAGCTCCCTCAGAGACTCATCGAACCATGGGGCCTGAGGCTGAAGCATTGGGGGTGAACACGGACAGGAGCAATCCAGTCAAGAGCTAAAGAAATAGCCTTATTATAGGCCACAACTAACTGCTCTGAATCTGTGCTGGTCTCATCGAACACTGAGAGGTCAATCGCTGCCGCCAGGTCTTCAGGGACCACGTCCCACAAAGGGCAGTAACTGACCATCTCCACAGGGGCAGACCTATCAAGGGGGGCTGAAAAAACTGAACCTCATGGTGTAGTGATCGGACCAACCGACAGGTTCCACTCCCAAATCGGAGGACTCAATCCCCAGGAGAAAGACCAGATCAAGAGAGTGACCACCATTATGGGTAGCTGAGGAAACAACCTGTGTGAAGCCCAGTGGTATCATCAACTGGAGGAAGTGTTGTCCAAAAAGTGAGGATTCGTCGTTGACCCAGGCATTGAAGTCACCCAGAACATTCAGTCTGGGCGACTCCAATGCCATGTCGGAGGCGAAGTCTGCTACTTCCTGCAGGAACAGATTTTCATCCCCTGGTGGACGGTAAGTGAGACCTATATTGTACCCCACACCAGTTAGCACAGTACACTCAAATGATTCAGCCTCCTCAACTGGTACACCAGTGAGGCCCAATTCGGTCTTGAAACAGACCACTACCCCCTTCCCCGCGATCCAATCTCGGGTGATGTATCACCGAGTACCTGAGAGGAATAGCTGCCTCCAAAATTGGGACAGCATTTCCATCTAACCAAGTCTCAGTGATGCAAACCAGATCCGCTGTTCCTACAAAATCTGCAATAAGTGCAGTTTTGTTTTTGATGGATCTGGCATTGCATAACATTGCCGGGGTTGGATGGTGTTCGTAAGCTGTCCTGGCTAACTCCACCCAAGGGTACCCTTGGGTATGGGAAGTAGACATGGATCCTGCAATTCCAGACACCATTTTGCCCCAGGGCATCTTCTGGTCCTCCTCCACCCGATAGGAGAGCCCTCTCATTCGAGCTCCAATGTCTCGACCCCCGGCCGCCCTGCCCTGTGACCAATCCCCAGCGCCCGACAGCGCTGGTAAGTGACAGCAGGCAGCGGGGAAGAATGGGTGGAGGGCACGGAGAGAGGAGGCCGAATAACACAGGACTCGGGAAGCAAGCAGACACATACCACAAAATGCCACCAAACTGTGGCAAAACAACACAAATAATCCTAGTTTCCTAAAACAAACAATGATAAAGTTGCAGCCTAAATATAAAAAGCTCCTAAAAGTATAAAAACATAAAACAGAATACAAACAACCCACATCACCCCAAAAATCCCAAAAACAATAAAACAAAATAAAATATAAATAAATAAGTTATAAAACAAAAAATACTAATGAAATACTTCGGGCACCAGGAACTCTCACTAACTGGTGCTGCTAAATCAAATCAAACTGATAAACCAAAAAAACAAATGAAATAAACCCCCCGGATTACAACATATTCTCACTATGGTAGCCAGGAGAAACTGAGTGGTACTCTCACTACCATATGTAACTGGAAAAATAATGCAAAAATGGTAAAAATAAGAAAACCAAAGTCAAAATAACACAAAATGTTTGTAACCAAGTCACTGAAAAAACATCAGGAAATCCCCAGTCCTAGGCACTCTCACTGCCAGATCTTCCAAAATGCACGGGGATTCTCCATACGAAAGAATGTTGATGATGGAAATCCAGCAGCTAAAAACTCCAGAAACACTCTCACTGATTCAGAAAGAGTTTTTAAGTCACAGAGCAGTCTGTCCACTAAAGGAAGCATTAAAATATCTTTGGGACTAGCTTCATTACCAAGAGTAAAACCCAAAAAGTGAAACCCCAGCCTACCACCAGGCTACAGCAGTTACTACGAGACCCCAGCGGACCCAGCGGTTCCCTAGAGGAAAGGACCACCACCCACTGACTCCCCAATGATGGAGGCCCAACCTCTGCACCGCTACAGTCTGGGGAGTCAGGATTCAACCAGATAGGGCAATAATAGCAGGGAAATCAGGTATCAAAGTCACCACATCCAGAAAAAAACCTGCAAAGTAGCCCAAAACCACCACTGAGAGACCAACTCAGAAAAATTTCTTCATCCAAGTCCACAGCCTTCCCAGAAAAAATGAAAACTCGGGGCATAGAAACCAAAAGCAGGTCAGAATCCAATGCATACCCCAGCCCACAGTACTCATGGCACAGAGTAAGAACAGTACAGGGTAAGGAAGCAAATCCAGAAAGACTAGCAGGTCCAAAACACTCGCTGCAAACAGAGTCTCACAGCACCAAATAAGAGCAATCCAGGGTGAAGAAAGCAAATCCAAAGGGACTAGCAGGTCCAAACATTCACAGCAAACAGGATCAGTCCCATGTAGAAAATAAAGTCACTGAATCCTGGAACAGCGGGCGAACAGAGGGCAGAACGCACCGTCCATCCTATGCTCCAGAAGTGAGCATAACCCGACAATCACACGGACACCACGCTTTCGTACCAAGTCTATGCGCTAAAGCGCCCGACCGTTTGCGGGACGGGCTCTTTAAAGATAAAATTGTGGCGTCCAATGTTCAGGAGGCAGCTGACTGTACAATGGCCCATAAATCCTCCTCAGACCCGAATCCAGAGATAAAAGATTAGCGGACCAGTGCCACCAAACAGATAAATAAAGTTTTAAAACAAGGTGGCTAAAATGCTACTACGAAAAGCAAATCGGAGCTTTTTAAAAACAAAAGAAATGCTCGCTGCAACACATATCTGTTGCAGAGCAAACGATCACACGTCCAGCCTGGCAGCTATCTTTTTTTTTTCATAGCAGGACTAATGGATGATTTAAGCCTCTGGTGGGTGGAAACAAAAAGAAAGATACAAATGGTAGCAACTAGGTACTCTTCATTACTACAAACAAATAAATATAAAAAATATTTAGAATTAAAGATGTAATTGGGAAAAAATTATTCTACCATCAACACACAGAATATAAATTTAACGTCACAAACAAATAATGTGAAAAAAGAGATGGAAGCTCTACAATACTCGTAAGCAGCTTCCATGTTGAATAAGCATCGTATTTGTTCACAGGGTAAAACTAGCTATGGAGATGCTTTCAAAAACTGTAATAAAACAGTGGCAGACAGGATGATGACATCTATAAAAAATAAGAATGGTAATTTAGTAACTACTACTCCAGAAATCTTGCAGGTGGTGACACAATATATGAAAGAAATGTATGGTACAGCATAAAAAAAGGATAGTGAAACTGAGAATTTGTTTGCAAAACTTCAAATACCAGATACTCCAGAAGAAGTGGTCCCAATATGTACGGCCCCAAATGCAAAAGCAGAAATAGAAACGGCCATTAGTAAATTAAAAAATGATACTGGACCTGGTCTAGATGGTTTAACTGTGGAATTTTATAAAAGATTTAGTGACATTATCATAGCCATATTAGTCATGGTATATAACTGGATTTTATTAAACCAAGATTTAGACTTCCATATATGTATTGCAGTACAGATTTTGATATATAAAAAGAATGACAAAAAACAGACCTAGATAACTGGCAATCTCTAAGTCTGCTGAACGTAGATTTCAAAATTTAAATGACAATCTTTACAAACAGATTAGCCATGGTTGCTCCCTATTTAATATCTGTAAACCAGACATGTTCTATAACAGGAAGATCTATTGAACAAAATGTATTATTAGTAAGGGAATTTACAGAACCGGGGAAAGAAGATGAGCTCAATGGGTACGTTATGTCACTGGACCAGGAAAAGGCCTTTGACAGGGTCTCACATCATTTAATACTACAAGTTCTAAAATCTTATGGTATTCCAGCCACATTTTGTTCTTGGATTTCTTTGGTGTATAAAAAGGCAGTAGCTATTCCACTAATTAATGGGCAGTTAGGATCTTACATTAACATAAACCGAGGAATAAGGCAGGTGTGCTCATTAGTCCCATTATATGTGTTCTGCCTGGACCCCCCTTTTACATCTCATACAACAGGATGATCAAATACACAGCCTTAAGCCAATATAGGGGGCTCTAGAAGTTAAAACAGTGGCATATGCAGATGATATCTGCAAATTTTTAGCAGGTTTTATTCAGGTATAAGAGTTATGGACAAAATAGAGCAATACTCAAAAATAGCAGGGGCACAGGTTAACAAGAAAAAAAGTATAATTTATCCATTAAGTGATGCTACCCCAAAATTAGAAAAACTGCAGGAGATAATGGTGTCTAAAGAACCTGTTAAAATATTAGGAATTACATTTGGGAGGGGAAGGGGGACAATGGGCTGTTGAATTGGACTGAGAAAATAGAACAGGCAAAACAAAAAGTAGCCATATGGAAAACTCGGCAACAAACAAAAAAAAAAGAAAGTTGTAGTGGTTAAATCCTTTCTGCTCATGATCTTTCTATACGTAAGTATAGTTTACCCCATTCCACAAGCACTAGAAACTACACTGCTGAGTTTAGTATTTCAGATAATTTGGGGGAGCCGGTTAAACCCAATAAAGAGGGAAATATTACATCTTCCAATAGCAGAAGGAGGATTAAATCTCATAAATCCATTAGCATTTTACTTTAGTAACTTTTTACACAGAAATTTGATAGATTACAGTAAACCCAATACAGCAGTATGGACACTATTTGCAGAGAAGTGGCTGAGACCCCTGGTGAATAAATGGGTTACACAGGGAGAGATATCTCTTAATACCAATATTTGCCCAGGTTATTTTAAGCTAGTCATAAGGAAAATAAAAAAAAAATGGAAATTAGTCCTGGATATTATACACAGTAAGAAGAGTAAATCGATACATACGGCTATACAGGAAAAAGCTTTCTCCATCAGTTTAGAATTTAAAAATATCCTGATAAATCAAAAGGACCAGTTTTGGCAACACTACAGGATAAAGGGATGTAACATGGCTGAGTAGCCATGGTAGGTTAAATGTAAAAGGAAACGCAAAGCACAAAAGACAAGAGGCAAGAATGTGTCCTAGAAACTGTTGTATTGCTCAGGAGGAAACTATTATGCAATTTTTGTTCAGTGCCCATATGTGAAAGAGGTATGGTCTTTTTTGGCACAAAGATGGCAGAACCCATACTGAGAGAAGATGACTTACATGGAACTAGAGAGAGGTTTCTCAGTAGGACAGTTGCATTTCGATACTGGAGTTATAAGATTGATATTTGCCTTTATTAAATTTGTATTATAGCAAGTTAGATGCAAATATGTTCTACAACAGGTATATCAGTTTTGGGATCTAAAATATGTTATAGACTCTACTGAAAATGAAATCTGCAAACAATGTTCCATACAGCATGGATTACAAGATGGAAAAATGTTCCTTTTGTGAAATATAAGATAGGATGATTTGTTTTTGCTTCAAATTACAGTAGATAAAGTAATATGTACTGTGTAAAAGATATGTACAGTTGTCTCTTTGATTAAATTATTTTATGTATTTATGCTGTTCTTTTTGTTTAATATTTTGTTATGGATCTTTAATAAAATGTTCCCCTACTCTGAAGACAGAGGGCACTGTGTCTCTGTCAGGGTCAGAACTTACAATGCTGGAGGACGATGGCGGTGGAGGGCGTGTTACGGATGGTCAGTCCGTTCCTTCCACAATGGAGAGAAAGGCTGCTGGCATTCTTCAGGTAAATGGCCAGCAAGGGGATCTTTTCATCCCGTCTCCTCGGACAAAAATGCTGGGTGCCAGTGGCACCATACTAGGGGACTGTGTACAGGCGGCCCCTCCATCTTTTGCACAGCAAACTCAAACTCCCAGGAGGGATAGTATTCCAAACACTAGTTCAGAAGCAAGCAAGCAGGAAGCACTTCTTGTAGCAGAAAGGATTTACCTTGCAGCAAAACACAGAGTCGAGGATGAAAAGAAGCAGAAGTAGGAAGAGTCTACCTCACCCCGGCAGACGCCGGAAAATGTGACCAAAGTTTTTGTCGGTACTTCCCTTGATGCATCCAAGCAGGATACTCGGCAGCCTTTTTCCGCACAAAATGGAGATGTGGAGTCGGCGTCTTGGTCTCCCGAGAGGGCTCTATAAGGTGCAGGCTGGGTCCAGGCTAATTCTGGTACCTGGGTTCCAGATCCCGCTATCCCTCTACCAAGGTCTTCTTGCCGTTCCCCTTGTCAGAAGGAATCCAATGGACCTGTTACAACGGATGATGCCACATGTGTTTTGAACTCACAGGAGAGGCACTCACCACAACTACACTTGATGGGACAGACCTCTGCTGCAGCATCAGGTACCATTTTGTATTCCCCCCTCCCCTTGGTAACACTAGCCAGGATGTGGTTTCTGATGTCCCTGTAGAGACTCCAACTGACTTTGGGGAAGGTTTGGAAATTGAGGATGTGGAACTGCTGGCAGGATCTTTTAACCAAGTAGCTAGGGCCATTCCTCAGGGGGAACTGCCTGATGGAGGCATTACTGCACCTACTTATGCTAGTCTATTTAAAAAGCCTGTGAAATTAGCAAAGCAGTGTTTTGCTGTGCGTCTCTGGTTTTTGGGGGCTACTGAAGAAATGCCAAATAGGTATTTTGTTGGCAAAGTGTTGATGAAACAGACGTTGGGGTTTTCCCCATCGGAGGTGTATGCCCTTATTCATATACCAGGGAAAATCACTTTTGACCTAAGTTTTCAAACATCTGCTATTTTGGATCGCTTTTGGGAAAAATATGCTATTCTGAAAACGCATCCTGCCTAGGCTAGATTCCATCACTATCCCCCTCACCAAACAATCCTTTAAAGTCATAACGGTTTTATTCCGTAATGAGTGTGTGAATATTTCTGATGTTTTATACTGGTTGGAAAAGAGGTGTATGGTGCAAGGTAATCCAAAATCTATACTGGACGATGAAGGGTTCTGGAATGGTGGATGGTAGGTCAAGGTTAACCTACAACAGGCTGAGGGTGGGCTACAACATCTCCCTAACTGCTTTTATATTGGGCATAACAAGGGATTTATTTTTTACCCTGGGCAACCTCGACATTGTTATAAATGTGGGTCCCCTAGATATCTCAGCCGCACTTGTGATGTGATTAAATATGCACAGTGTGGAGAAATTGGCCATTCGATGTTCCATTGTAGGGGTCCCCTGAAATGTTGTCTATGTTGATAAACATTCCTTTACAGAGTGTCCCTGGGCTGCCCATAATACGGATAACAGGGATTTCATTGTCCAAGATTTCTACATTACCTCTGCTATGCATTCCACAAGGCGGATGCCACCTCATTCCCAATCTCCTACAGGCCCCTTACCTGCTTTACTGCATGTTTCCCAACCTCTCCTTCCAGTGATTCCAGGAGCAGAACCTTCCACTGAATCAATACTTCCTGTGGAAGAGAACAGTGCACCGGGTTGTAGTGGGTCGGCACAAGCTGAGATAGCTTCCACCTCTATGCCAACCCCTCCCCTTCCCTTCCTGATGTGGACCCCTTTCAGGTGGTAAGAAGATGGGAGGGGGGAGAAAAACGAGACTAAATGAGAAAAAGAAGAATCCTGATGTGCCTATTCTTTCACAGAAGAAGTATGATGCATTACCAGTGGAGGAGGGGGATCTCGGTACAGAATCTGATTCTACGTCAATACCCTCTTCCGTGGTCAATGGGGGGGTCTGAGGGAGAACTCCCATCAGATGATCCTGACCCTAAACCACCAGCCAGATGAATGGGTTCTAGAGCTTGGGTTTGGAAAAAACATTGAGGACCAAGCCTGGTGTTTCCCCCTCTGTATAACCTTGCTGTCGCATCACTGAATGTGAATAGCATCAAATCTGAAAGGAAAAGAGTCTTGACTTATGTTCAGTTTGATAACACCTCATTTGACTTCATTTTCTTTCAGGATACTAGGTCATTCTCTGTATCAGAAATGCAGGCTGTCAGTCTGCATGGGTTGGGGGGGGATATTTTGGTCTATGGGGGTTGAAACCTGTAGTGCGGTAGGTATATGTGTGAATGTGGAGGAGGCTAAGGTGATCCATCAGGTGGATATTGTCCCGGGAACAGCCTTATTGCTTGATATTCTATTTCATGATATGGATTTTAGATTTATAAATGTGTATGCCCCCCAGACAAAGGCATCTCGAATAGAACTGTTGCAAGCTATATAGCCCTATTTGTTTACTTCTCGACATGTGTTGTTGGGGGGGGGATTTTAATTGTAGTAGGCACAAGACAGATAGGGTGTCCCACACTGATAAAATCTTTTGTGATGTTTCCTATCTAAATGCCCTCCTGTCCCAAACTGGGTTATGGGACGCCTTTGCTCAACCCGGGGCAGTACCACTCAAAACTTTCTTTAGGGGTTCTACGGCTACGAGAATTGACTATTAGTTTATTTCTGAGGCTTTGGAAATTACTTGTACACTGGTCATCCCAGTTCCATCTTCTGACCATGCTATGTTTAGTCTCAAGCTCTCCAATTATGAGATGATGGGGAGGGGTCCTGGGTACTGAAGGATGAACCGCACCCTCTTGTCCATTTCGCCAGTGTATGATGGCTTTTTAGGGGTATTGGTAACTAGATAATCTGTGAAATTTTTGTATGATGATCTTTGTGACTGGTGGGAGGAGTCCAAAGTTGAAATCCAGGATTATTTTAAATGGATTGGAAAACTTAATGGGAAACACAAAATTGATGTATACATGACATACCATACAGAGCTGTATCATTTGATATCACAGCAGACCCAGACTCAAAGGGACTATTCGGCACAAATTTCAGATTTAAAACAAAATATAGCAGACATACAGTATAATCAGTATAGATTATTAGAAGCTGAACCACGTTTTGTACACAAGGGAAACATAAGTTGCCAATACCCATAAAAAGCCATCATACACTGGCGGAATGGACAAGAGGGTGCGGTTCATCCTTCAGTACCCAGGACACCTCCCCATCATCTCATAACTATGTTAACCTATTCCAATTTGGTTTAGCACAGAAACAAAATAAAAATCTTTCACAACTAACTGCCATGGATGGCAGGGTGGTGACACAAAAAACTGACATCTTATCAGAAATGGAAAAACATTTCGGGAAGATGTATCCACCTCCTACCCTGGCAGACCATGATACAGACCAGTAGTTCAGTAAGTGTGACCTTCCCCGTTTATCCAGGTCTGAACAAGATAGCCTGCTTCTGCCTATCACTAAGCAGGAGATTTTAGGGGTTATTGGATGTTTAAAGGAAGGCTCTGCCCCAGGACCAGATAGTATACCATATGAAATTGTACAAGCACATTTTGGGACCTTTGATGGATGGAATGGTAGAATTATTTAATGATATGCTTTCTAAACCCATATTGCCCACCAGTATGTCGGTAGGCCTAGTCACACTCTTATATAAATCTGGAGATACATTACTGTTGACTAATAGGACACCAATTTCCCTGTTGAACACAGATTTTAAAATCTTCACCAAAATGTTGACTAGATTAGCTCTAGTGGCAGAACAACTTATACAGCCCTCCCAGAGATGTGCTATACCAGGTAGATCCGTATCTGACTCCTTAATTTTGATACAGGAAATTATGGAACGTGGATGTACGAGGGAAGTGTCTGGTTTCTTGTTAGCCCTGGACCAATGCAAAGCATTTGATCTTGCTTTGCACAAGCACTTATGGGACTGTTTACATAGATACAGAATTCCAGTTCAGTTTATTGGATGGACACAGGCATGTTATAAACATGCCATTGTTAAACCTTATTGTAATGGATGGATGGATTGGGAAAGGGTGTGAGGTTCGGAGAGGGGGGAGACAGGGTTGCCCCCTTAGTCCATTACTGTATATCTTTTCGATTGATCCATTACTATGGAAATTAAATCAGTCACCTGACTTTATAGGATTGTCCTTTTCTAGTACGGATCCCGAGATTCGAACTGTGGCCTAGGCAGATGACCTCTGCCTTATTTTGGCAGATAAGGCCTCTTGTACTCAAGCTGGGGAGATTTTGTCTTCCTTCTCCCATGTCTCTGATTCTGAAATTAATTTTCATGAAAGTAAATGTATATTTATAGGGGAGGGCGATCGGACTATTGATACCATTGTAGGTATATCAGTTGTTAAAGAACCAATTTCTATTTTAGGGGTTCTCTTTGGGCCCAGGAATATGGCATTGGTAAACTGGCAGGCAAAATTACAACAGACTCAATGTAAAGTGACCATGTGGAATAAATGGAGGATGGCTAAGATTAAATGGGTGTTTATGGTTAAGACCTTTTTACTTTCATTTTTTCTACATCTTAATGGGATCTATGCCCTTCCAAAGCAGCTGGAAACCAAGCTGTATAGCTGTTTCTTTACATGTATCTTGGGGAGTAGACTCAACCCAATTAAGAGGGGTATTTTGTTTTTACAGAAATCACAGGGGGGGGCCTAAAAATGATTAATCCTGTCCCCTTTTATTTTTCCATTTACGTGAATGTAAATTTAAAGCCAGTACTTTTGAGTAAGGACAAACTATTGATCCCTTGGGTGAAGGATACTCTGGGGCCTTTAATTTTATGTTGGCCTTTAAATGGGGAGATCCAAAACAAAGATCTTTGTGATTTTTGCCTGAATACTTTCGTGCTTGTTTTGGCAAGATCAAGCAATAGGTTTTAACCAAGAATCATGTTCTTGCATTTTCCAGGAAAGCATTGTATGACCACATCATGGGGAGAGTCTTCGTAGCACTTCCACCCTCTTCTATGAGATCAATACAGGATAGGGCAGCCAGAGGAAAAATTTTGGCCTGTCCCCGTATTCTCCCACAGATTTGGGACATTGCCTGGTTGTCTGTCCATGGTAAACTAAACGTGAAAGGCAACCTTAAACACAAAGGTTTAGAGGAAATATATTGTCCTAGAAATACCTGTATTGCTACTGTAGAGACTATGGATCAATTTATTTTTTAATTGTCTTTTTATTTCTCAGTTTTGGGGCCAAGTTAACAATCGATGGGGTAATACCCCTTTCCAAAGCCCTACAAGAGAATTTTTATTATGGAGGCTAGTTTCACATATACAGTATGGGTTACCCTTGCTGTCCAGACCGTGTGGGTTATGATGTCTTGTTTTAAATATTACATTTGGAAAGTGAGATGCCGTTTGACATTACAGCAGCTAGTTATCATGGAAGATCAATTGTTTAACATGATAGAAGGTGCAATTTAAAAAATCTGTAATCAAGATAAGTCTCTTTTTTCTGTACAGGTTTTTCAACACCGGTGAAGGAGTATCCACTGGATTCTGTAAGATGGAACACTGCCAAGTGGAAGTAGACTCTGTGTTGCTATGAATTAATAGAGGGCAGAAAAGAATCTATGATACCCACATCTTCCTCTCCCTCTTCCCTTCCTCTATTTCCTTTCCTCTTGTAAGGCACAGGGGAAGGATATGTAGTAAAGCACAGCCAACACGTTTCGGGGTCACTACTACTTTTCATATGATATCGAAAACAGGTGGGACACTATTAGGTATGTATTATATTTTACTTTTAAGGACACAGAGAGACCGCCACTACTACCTTTTTTTTTGGGGGGGGGATTCTGTGGTTTTTTTCTTATAAATTTAGGATGTATGAATTATAATATCTTAATGTTGGTTTATTGTTTTATTTGTGTTTAATTTGTGTGACATAACACTATTAATCTATATTTACTTTCAAATTGCAATATACATTCCCCTACTCATTTTAGTGGGATGGGGGAAGGTGAAAGTGTACTATATTTTATTTCAGTTTGGGGTTACGGGTATGATGTCATACTGTTATGTGATTACAACTTTTTCTCCTGAATTTGTAGGATGCAATGCTAATTTGTTTGTAATTTAAGGTAGGATTATATCAAATCCCCCCACTCTTAGAGCGGAGGGTTCCCCTTTCAAGTCCTCCTTTGTACTACTATTGGGATATATGTTTATACTAATTAACGTTCTCCCTTTTTCCTTTGTATATAGCTGTGTGTGATGTAACACTATTTGCTCAGATTTTTCTTTTAAGTGGCGGGTGGGGGAAGGTTGACCTTGCAATTTTTCTTTGGTACTGATATTGGGATGTATGCTTATAATAATTACTTTTAGTTCCTTTTGTTCCATTTGTCTATAGTTTTGGGTGATGTAACACTATTTGTTTGATTTTCTTTCAAGTTATAATAAAAAATTCCCCTATTCTTTTCAAGAAGTGCCATGGGATCTTTAACATCCACCTGACCTACCAACAGAACAGGTAGATGGGACCTCGGTTTAATGTCTCATCTGAAAGATAGCACCTCAGGAGTGCAGCACCCCTCTCATGCTGCACTATAGTATCAGTATTAGGATTTCACCCAAGTGCCTGGAGTGGGGAGTTTACTGCATGGGTTGACCAATGGGGTATGAAATTAAATGTGGACAAGTGCAGAGTAACTCATCTAGGACCTTGTGCTCACAAATGGGGACAGTGTGATGGGGTTAACAGTGAGGGAGCACCTGGGGAACAGTGACCACCAGTTACTGTGGCTTGACATCACAGAAGAAGCAGAACCAAACTGCACAAAAACACGTATCCTGGATTTTAGGGGGACAGACTTTGGGAAAATGGGGTAGATGTTTGAAAGAGGCATTAATGGGAATGGGGAAGGAATCAGGGGGTTGAGGAACAGTGGGCAATATTTAAAATGGGGATTACAAGAGCGACCAAATTATGTGTTAAGGAGGTTAGTTAGCAAGGGGAAAAGGAAGAGGAGGCCATTACGGTTTTCCAAGGAGGTAGCAGAGGAAGTGAAAGCCAAAAAGACTGCATTCAGGCAATACAAAAAGACACAGGCAGAAGGGGACAGGGAGAAATACCAGGAGAAGCAAAGGGAGGCAGGAAAGTCAGTAAGGGAAGCCAAAGCTCAGACAGAAGAGCGCATTGCAAAATTAGTGGGTAGAGGGGACAAAACCTTTTACAGGTACATAAGTGAAAAAAGAAAGGCAAAGGGAGGGATAGTGAGACTGAAGGGGGAGGATGGGGGCTGTGTGGAGGATGACAACAGTAAAGCTGACATGTTGAACAGGTACTTCTACTCGGTCTTTATTGAGGAAAATGAGGGTAATGGGTTTGAAGGGAGTACAAGGGGTTGGAACAGCACAGAAATGGGCACAAGTCCCTTTACATGAGAAAGGGTCTGGAAGGAACTGGAAGGAATAAGAGTTGATAAAGCAATGGGGCCAGAGGAGGTGCACCCCAGGGTCCTAAAAGAACTGAGAGACGTGGTGGCTGAGCCTCTGGCAATCCTGTTTAGCCGATCACTGGAAACAGGGGAGGTATCCAAAGACTGGAGGACAGAAGATGTAGTTCCCTTAAACAAAAGCGGGAACAAAGAGGAAGCGGAGAACTACAGACCAGTCAGCCTCACCTCAGTAGTGGGGAAAATCATTGAAGCACTACTGAAGGAGAGACTGGTGGAACATCTGGTTGCCAATGGACTACAGGACCCAAGGCAGCATGGTTTCACTGGGGGAGGTCATGTCAGACCAACCTCATTGCATTTTTCAACTGGTGGCAAGGGAGGTGGATCAGGGGAGGGCAGTGGTCGTGGTCTATCTGGACTTCAGTAAGGCCTTTGACACTGTGCCACACAGCAGACTATTAAACAAACTAGGGAATATGGGAGTGGGCAGTACAGTAGTGCAGTGGGTTGGTAACTGGCTGGGCAGCAGGACACAGAGGGTGATGGTAAATGGCTGTCACTCCACGGAGGGAAGAATGACCAGTGGGGTACAACAGGGATCAGTGCTGGGACCAGTCCTATTCAACGTCTTCATCAGTGACATTGCGCAGGACCTAAAAGACGGAATTTCCCTGTTCACTGATGACACAAAGCTCTGTAACAGAATGGACACGCCTGAGGGTGTAGACAAAATGAGGAGGGACCTGCAGAAACTTGAAGAATGGTCAGGGGTTTGGCAGTTGAAATTCAATGCAAAGAAGTACAAGATAATGCATATGGGGCACAAAAACCCTGGAACAACATATCAGTTGGGTGGTGAGGATACAGCACGCACCAAGCAGGAAAGGGATCTTGGGGTTAGCATCTCTGATCATCTCAAGGTAGGGGAAACACTGTGACAAGGCAGCTGGTAAAGCAAATAGGATGCTGGGATGCATAGGCAGGGGCATTATGAGGTGTGGGATAAACAGGACTCCAGGCAACAATTTGTAGATAAGCAGATATTTATTCTGTTTTAGAATTCTTTACTTATGTAAACGGACTGAGTGACAAAACAAAATAAAAATTATACAAGACAAAATATAGACACACTAGAAGCAACTAGTGTCACAACTCAGAACAGAGTATGTCTGCTCTTCACCAAACTATCTGCTGAAATGAAGGATAGCATCACATTTATAGTGGTCAGACAGGGGAGGAGCTTAACTCTCCACCCATTTGAGTCAGAAGATATGAAATGTCTTTAAATTAACAGATTATTAAATTCTAAACATGAATTCTGATTTTATTCTCCATTTACATATTAACTTAGGTTCAGGATAAAATAAAATGTACAAGGAAAGATAATAACCAAAAAGGTCCAGGAGAAACTCCGCTCATTCTATGTCAGGTCTATAAGTAGTTCAAAGAAAGGCCAGCCGGCTAGTATAGACCAGGACATAGAGGAAGGTGAAACTCCTAGGAGCTTTAAACCAGTAATAATACAGCCTACTAGACTAACCATCCCAGGTAAATATACATAGGTTCATAATTGTCTCTTACTCACAGCTTACTTAAAAAAAATAACACAGCAAACATAAACATATATTCTCCAGCCTTCTAGTTAAGCTTACAATAAACTTGGGTTTAAGCTGCATGAACATGAAAACAAAAATAAACTAGGCTGCATGCATAACTTCAAAATAAATGAGCTTCTAGTCAGTTGTTTATATTTCCTCTCCCTTTCTCCTCCTTAAAACTGCTGCACTAACTAAAATGAGGAATGGAGGCTAATAACCTTGGTCCTTGCTAGAAATGCTCAGGAAATGTCAGATGTGGCTCAATATTTTTATTTCTGAGCAGAAGCCAAATGTCTTTTATTTCTAATTGCAGCTCTTTTCTGAAAGTTAAATCGTCCAGTACAGCTGGACTTGCATTTTCAACCCACGGTTGGTCTAGTATTTTTATTACTGGGCGAGGTTCTTTCCTACCAGACCATGAATACAGGGACTTCACAGTTTGCACCAAAGACTGCAGCCATAACTACGGAGCTGCTCCAGCGTGGCTTACAACGAGCACACTGATTCCAGAAGGGGGGGGGGTTAACCGCGCTTTATTCAGAGCAAGTACCTTCACAGGGAAAGAGCAGCGTATAACGCTGACAGGGCTCTGCACCTTTAGGCTTTTAAGGGGGATTAGCAAAAGAAATTTAATACTGGGCACAAAGAATCTGTTGAAAGCACCAGCAGGCGCGCATGGAGTGCTGACATTGAGATTTAGAACCGCGCCCTGCACGGCTTCATTTAAACATACACAGCCTGCAGTCAAACGGAGGAAAAGCACACCTTGCATAAATCAGAGATTTTCAACTTTAACTACAGCTATAAAGGGCATAACGCTGAGTTGTACGATTAAGACAGCATTCTAATTTAGCACTTTATTTAATCACTTGCTTCACGAACATACAATATACAAAATGGAACTGCACTAGCTTTGAAAATACTAGCGTATTTACAATTTAAGGCAGGGCAAGATAACAATATGGGGAATATGATGAATGGATTTCTGACAAGGGAAAGAAGTAGAAAAAAACAGAAATACAGTAAATATACTTAGACAGATATCAGGTGGCCATCTTGACATTATTAAAGTAAGATAGAGAAGCAAAAACAAAATAGAGGATAGTGGAAACAGTGCTGCTGCAACAGACTTAAAGATAAAGTATTATTCCCTTGTACTGAATCCATTCTCACAGGCATCACCAGCAGGAAAAGGGAGGTCATAATTCCACTATACAAGACACTAGTGAGGCCCCACCTGGAGTACAGTGCGCAGTTCTGGAGACCTTACCTATGTAAGGATATAGACAGGGTAGAAAAGGTTCAGAGGATGGCAACAAAGATGGTACATGGATTGCATCACAAGTCCTATAAGGACAGGTTGAAGGACTTGAATATGTACTGCCTGGAGGAGAGGAGGGAGAGAGGGGATATGATAGAGACATACAAGTATCTTACAGGGTGGAACAGAGTGCAGGAATACACTATTTTTCAGCAAAAAATAAGTTCCAGGACTAGAGTGCATGGGATGAAGTTGGAGGGAGAGCGATTCAGAAGAAATGTGAGGAAGAATTTCTTCACAGAATGGGTAGTGGACAAGTGGAACACCCTGCCAGAGGAAGTAGTGGGGGCTAAAACAATCATGGGGTTTAAGAATGCATGGGATAGACATAAGGGAATTCTGGAGGTCAGGGGTAAGAGGCAATTAACAGATTTCTAGGAAAACATAAAGTGAACTCACAAGCTCAAATGGGCAGACTAGGTGGGCCGTAAGCCCTTATCTGCCGACAGTGTCTATGTGTCTATATATGTAGGTAGAAGAAATCCACTAAATGTGCACTAGCTAGGAGGGAAGGTACCAATGCCGTCTGACAATGAGCAAGATCTGGGGATAGATATTTCCAGTGATTTTGAAAGCAAGCAACATATTAACCAAACTATTAATAAATCTGTGAAAACAGTATGGCCTCAAAATATAATAATTTCACGAGATGAAAGGGATTTTACGTCATTATTTAGGGCCTGTGTCAACCCACATTTAGAGTACGCATCACAGCTGTGGTGTCCCTTTAAAATAGGAGAAAGGAAAATCTTAGAGAATATACCACAGAATCATAGAAGCTTGACGGCAGAAAAGGACCACATCTGCCCATCCACTCTGCCCAATTTCCCCCCCTACACCCTCCCTCACTAGTCCCTTCCCACCCCCCGCTATTCTGACCAATATATCTGTCCCATGCCATCCTGAATCCCACCACTGATCCAGCCCCTACCACTTCATCTGGTAGTCCGTTCCAGGGCTCCACCACCCTCTCAGTGAAGAATCTCCCTCTCACATTGCCTCTGTATCTTCCTCCCTGTAGACTGAGGCTATGCCCTCTAGTTCTGGCCCCCTCCTTCTCCCTTCCCATACTCTGTTAAGCCCATTCACATATTTAAAAGTTTCAATCATGTCTCTCCTTTCCCTTCTAGTCTCCATCATGTATAGATTCAGCTTCTGGCACCTCTGCTTGGATGTCTTCCCTTGCATACCCCGCACTATCTTGGTTGCCCTTCTCTGAACCCTCTCCATCCCATCTATGTCTTTGCAGAAGTCTGGTCTCCAGAACTGGACCCCGTACTCAAGATGTGGCCTCACCATGGCTTTGTAGAGGGACATTATTACCGCCTTCCTTCTACTAGTAAAGCCCCTGCAAGCCAACATTCCATTTGCCTTTCCTATTGCCCCGCTACTTTGGTTTCCTACCTTAAGTTTGGATGAGACTATGATCCCCAGATCCCTCTCTTGTTCTGTAACTTTGATTGCCTCCCCTCCTAGGGTGTGAACTGCTCGTGTGTTCCTACTTCCCACGTGCATCTCAGCACACTTTTGGCATTAAATTTCAGCTGCCATGTCTCTGACCACTCCTCAAGCTTCTTCAGATCCTGCCTCATGTCCTCCACCCACCCTGGGGTGTCCACCCTATTGCAGATCTTAGTATAATCAGTAGAAAGGCGCACCCTCCCCCTCAGCCCCTCCGATATGTTGCTGATGTAAATGTTAAAAAGGAGAGGTCCCAAAATTGACCCCTGGGGCACTCCACACTTCACCCTCCCCCCCCAATCATGCAGTATTTTCCCCCGTTTAGCACCACCTTCTGGGCTCTTCATGCTAACCAGGCCGCCACCCACCTTATTTTCCCACCCACCCCTAGACTTTCTAGCTTGCTCACCAGCCTTCTGTGAGGGATGGTGTCAAAGTTTGTGACATCACAGTTACTCCCATGGCAACAGATTGTGATGTAACAACAGAAGATTGCGACTTGAAGTAAGAAGTACACTATAGAGGCAGATGAACTCTAAGGGATAAAGATCATGTATTCATGCAAATTTTCTCAGCAATAAATAAATGGGAGGAGAAATCTGAAGAATATCTATGGAATGCAAGCTGAATTGTACCTAATTATTATATTTTCAAAGTTATCTTGGAGGTGTCGAAGAAATAATTGTATGAAATGTTTTCATGCTGCACACATAAAACTACCCAAGTGATATGCATGCTGCAAGTATGATTTTAATGTTAAATTGGAACCGATTGCATGCATATGACATGCGTGCAGCAAGCAAGTGTGGAAACCATGATTTTTATGTTAAATTGGGAAAGACTGCATGCATGTGGCAAGTGTGCAAAAAAGCAAGTGGTCACTGATAACTGCACACGTAAAACTTAAGTGACTTGCTCAGGATCACAACATACACAAGTGGGAGTTGATGAGATTCAAACCCAAGTCTTCATGAATCCAAGTCTCCAGGCTTGCAGTTCAGTGTCTTTAATCATTAAGCCATATTGTCTGCACAAACAGGGCTCGCTTGTACTTCAATACATACTGTAGCTGAATAGTTCTGCATGCGTGTGGCATGCTTGTATCCAGTGTAAGATTTTCAGTTTTCTTCTTTTCCTCATCTCATTTTCACAGTTGAACTGTATCACACATACCAATGGAAATACATGTTTTTCCCACCCCTGATACACAAATTTACCCACAAAACCACTTAATTACTTCCGTCTGGCCTGTACTCCTACTATTCTTTCTCCATATTTTTGAATGCCTACACACAAGTGACTTTCAGGTGCAAATATAAACGTAGCAATAACATGACACACACACACACCCACATGGCCACCCCCCCCCCCCCCCAATTGCACACACACACACACACTGTACGGTATGGCCATGCTGCTACAGACAACCCACCAAGTATAGATATAAGTAAAAAGTATCTTACTTGAGTACTAGGGAGCCAGAGGTAGAAATCTTTAAGAGATGATGTTCATGGGTCAGAGTGCTGGGGTGTACCCCCTTGAAATGAATGGAGTTATTTTCTATCACTATTTTATGCATTATGACAGTAAGCTGGAGAATAAGGAAGGCTACTGTTCTACTAACAAGGCCCTTGTTAGTCAAGCGGCGGCCTTCATTAATCTCCAACTCCATCAATAAAGTTTATAACAGTAATAAAAAAATACCCCCATTCATTTCAATGGTGCACACCCCCTGCAGTCTCCTTTGCCCTTTACCATTATGTGCCTGAGTGTGGGGATGTGGAGGACATAAGTCTGACTATAGTGTGGCTCCAATAGTCTGTGTATACCATACCGCTTAACTGACCGTGAATGCAAGGGACAGCTGTAGAATGTCTGTAACATCTCTAAAAGGTACAGCTTATTTGGTTTGGTTGAAATGTGATATGCAAATCAGGAAAAATTCAAATGTATAAGATTCATCTGTATATACCCCAGAGCAGTGCATCAGATTTTGGCTTAAACCCACCCAGCTACTGACCAATTTTTCCTGGTTGAAGTTCAGCTGCCCCCCCCCCAAAAAAAAAGAACTTTGTCCTGATTTTTCTCCTTGACTCCATTCCATTCAAAACCCATCCCCTATGGGTCACGAAGCCACCCAGAGGTGAAGAAACATGAAAAACACATCAATATTTCAGTCCTTCCTCCTTCCCCAATCCTCCTGTAAAAATATGATTTACTTTTACTTACCTGGCCATACGACCACCAGTACCTGCAGCCTGGCACAGTGTGCCACAGCCCAGTTTTTAGTCCGCTCCCCCCTCTTTTTCACCAGAAGCTGGATGCTAGAACCGACCATCACAGGTCCCCAACGTGGTCAGCGACCAAGTCATTGCAACATAAGAATTCACCCAAATCTGGGTTTTTTCCTTCTTGCTTGTTTGCTACTGTGGCTGCTGCCATACTACACTGATCAAGGCCTGTGAAGGTAACCCACACCACTGTCACCACTGCTGCTAAGCCTAGCTTGCTGCCGTGGGTGTCTGTGCTGTTTTTTTTTTGTAAGGCGAGCCTAGTAGAGTAAGTAGGTAGCCTAGTCTTGAGTTAGCTTCTACTTCACCCCCTGCCCCTTCAGCCACCAGAGGAGATGGAGACTCTCTAAGAGTAGAACAACAAAAATATGCTGCCAAAAAACTGCTATTGAGAGTGCAGTGCTCACTGACTCCTCCAAGCTGTAGTGTTCAGCCTGCTTACTCTGTGGTTGGAAAGACAGTGTCACACTTGCAAGGCTAAAGCACTCTTTCTTGGTTGGAGCTCATCCACATCACAAGTGATTGTGCTGCCGTTATTAGGTGGAGACAGTGGATAACACAATACAGACACAGTCAAGTCTGGAGAGTACCTGCAGCGTGAGCACACCCAGGCCAAGTGGACACTTATTGTTCAAAGATTAAATCCAAATTTAAAGCCATTACTGCCACACCATAAGAACAACACTGTAGGTAATACCGTGGGGGGTAAAACGTTCTTCTGCCTTACCTAAATGGCACCCCTGCTTAATGGTAGACATTTATTCTCAGGTGCTAATACAATGGTTTCCACTGTGTTCTGAGGTACCGTATCTCCATGTTTCATGACGTGTCCTGATCATCATGTGGGTTAGTGTCCCTCATTGTCCCTCATTTTGAGTGTCCATGTCCCTCATTTCAGTGACAAAATGTGAGGTATAGTGCATGCTTCCAAGACCCTACTCAGCATAACGAGTTCTGAGCATGGCCATAGTGTATATGTGTAGTACAGAATGACAAAGGGGAAGTAAGTGAGATAAAACAGTCATGGAGAAACACATTTGTAGCACTAAATATGCATAAGGGATTTGTATGTCCCAAAACAAAAAGGATAGGTTTCACAACACAGAGGCACCTGTTCGTACTTCTGGAATGGGGATAATGACTGGCTATATCCTAGGCATTTAATGCAATAAGCAAACAGTACTTTACAGATTAATGGTGATTTAATGACAAAAATCAAAAGCCATTAAACAACTTGCAAAAGGATCAGAATTTATGGGTTTACCTAATTTTTATGGGAATTCAAATAACATGTATTTTAATGATTAATTGCTAGCAGTAGTATAAGAAATAGAAACATATGCGTTTTTGACATGAGATTTGCACCAGCTTAGCTGCTGCACACATGGCAAGCATGCGGCATGTGAACCTGATGATGTTTAAAAGATGTTCACACCAGCTTAACTGCTGCACTCATGTCAAGCATGCAACACGTGAACCTGATGTCATTTTTAGAAGATGTTCACACCAGCTTACCTACTGCGCACATGTCAAACTTGCAGCATGCAAACCTGATTTGCCGTTTAGACCTGGTTTGCATATGTTTACTTAGTGTATGCGAACCGCATGCAAACACTGCACAATTAAGCATGCGGCATGCATTCTGTATGTACACAGCACACCTATATTTCTGTAAGGGGATCAGCAGCTCTTTAATAACTGGAGACTAGAAGAATGCAGGGTGACCTATTGCTGATGTGTGAAATCATTAATGACCCTTATCTAATGATGGAAATGGGTATAGAATTCAAAAACATTAGGGAAACTAGAGGATACACATTACAGATTATGGGTCATGTGTTTAGAACAAACAAACAAAAATACTTTTATACCCTTCGGATAGTAAATCTCTGGAACAATTTACCCAACTCCATTATAATTATCAATACAAAAAAAGGAGTTTAAACACACATTGGACAAATATTATTCTGTCTGGTGGGAAATTAGATGACTATGCTGAGTGAGGTATTTAGGTGCATCTATGGGTAAACTGTTTTCCGGCTCCTCACCCAATCCTTAGTATGATCAAGGGATGTATATGCAAATTACCGTGAACATTTAGACTGATTTTGGTTTAAGCAGGAATGCATGGTGCCAAAAGGCCTCTCTCTCATAATCTGCAAAGACTGAGAACAGAAGACACAGATACGTGTTTCATCCTACTCAGGACTCATCAGTGTACTTCATCTGTACCTCACTCCAGGGGAAAAACAAATCAGCCCTTGTGTGGTCTCAGGGGTTTGGGTCATGGTGGGCCCACAATAAGAAAACAAGCTAAACAGACAAAGAACCTCAGTAGAAAAGCACTGAGGCAAGGGTTATCCAAAAGGTATGTCTGATTTGTATTTCTCTGAAACCTGGCTTTGTTGCCAAAGTCCTTTCTGGGTAACCCTTGTATCAATGCCTTTGTGTTGAGATTCATTGTCTTTTTCGCTTGGTTTCTTATTTGGTGCCCACCATGACCCAAACCCATATGATCACAGAAGGGCTGGTTCTTTTTCCCCTAAGGTAAGATACAGATGACACAGTTATGGGTCCTGAGTAGGATGAAACGTGAGTCTGTGTCTTCTGTTCTCAGTCTTTGCCAATTGAGTAATAGGCCCCTTTGCACCAAGCATTCCTGCTTAAAGCAGAATCAGCTTAAAATTTTCATGTCAATGTACAATATACATCCAATTATGCTTTGCACTGTGGGTGGTATGTGTTATTTTGTATTTCTATAAGTGTAGTACTGCATAATCTACAGCAGCTGACCCTTTACTGTATGTACAGTACTAAGGTGTCTATGACAGCTGACTCAATATGTACAGTGCTGAGTCGCCTATAGCAGCAGACCTTATATGTACAATACTGTGCTGCCAACAGCAGCTAACCAATATATACAGTACTGAGCCACCAACAGCAGCAGACCATACAGTATGACAGCTCACTTCCTATCCTCCTATGTCTGTGACTGCCCTTTGATATCTACTCCTTCTGTTTCCTCCTCTGTTGCCCCCACCTCCTCCCCCCTTTGAGCCTCTACCCATTTGCCCAGTGTATTTTCCCCCACACCGCCTCACCTGTATCTGCAGTCCTTTTCTCCCTCACACATGTACCTTTCTCTCTCTCTCATGTCTCTGTTGTAGTCTTACTGACCTAGCTATTTGATTTGCCTTTGTACACATTTTTAGTTGCCCTTTTGATGTATGTTATGCTCTCTTCAATGTATTTACAGTATCCAGTGATAATCCACTGCTCCCCCCCCACAACTGTACTATACCTGTCTAGTTGAACCCCCGGTTTACTGTTTGTATGCTTTCTGTACATGATGGTACTATGTTTATTTTACTTGTGCTGTTGCTTTATAATTATTGGTACCTATGTTGTTTGCCAGTATCTGGCCTGGACTAGGCCTGAAAAAGGTCTTCGGATCAGTGCCCCAACCCAGTTATCAAATAAATAAATAAGTATATGAACAGTAAGTACTAAGCTGCCTACAGCGGCTGGCCCTACATGTGCAGAGATGAGCAGAGCAATTATCTTTAAATTTGCAAGCCACCTGTATCTCTTAGCCTTAGCAATGGGTTTGCATTGGGGGGGTACTGAGACTCCCAATCTTATCTCTTAAATGTAATTCTTGATTTATGTTACTTCAGTATATGGCTCCAATTTCCCCATGTAGAATTCTCTGTTTTGTTCTATTACTGAACTCTCTAATCCTTTTAGCATCAGAACACTGTGATCATTGAACTGCTGGCCAAGTCCCCGGCATAATCACACTATGTACAAATGGCCAGCTAAGTGTAAACATCAGAGAGAAAAGAAAACTGTGATCAGCAAGGTCTGTGACTGTTAAGTACGTTATATTTTCTTAACCTTGCCTCACTATATGGATACTGGATGGTGATAATAATATAACTGTTCCCATGGATAAAAGTCAATTTTACGCTAACACCGCTCTACATAAAAGAATTACATGGCCTCAGATTGCCAGGCAATGCAGTTGCTTCATAAGGAAAGAATGACCACTCTACACAAGACTGCATACAGGCTTTAATGGAAACCTAATTTTTGATGCACCAATGTCTTAGAAACTATATCAAAGAAACACAAGCATTTACATTAGTTCTGCATCTTGCCCTATGAGGGATTCTTCTGAAGTTTTAGATTGCTTATTTTCACTGGCTCTGCACCTCCAGGGTATGGAATGTGCCAGCAGGTGTTGACTGTTGAAACACTACGATACCTTTGGGGGATCCAAAGATGTGTCAAAGCTTCCATATACTCCAATGGAGGCTGTGTTTGACACCACAAAGGTATGTTTAGATGAACATCAACACACCCTCAGAGCCTAAGTGTGTCAAGAAGATATGTTGATGTACAGTAAGTTACCATTTCAAAGGCTCTGGGGCTCCGAAGGGTTTAGTTTAGCTAGAGTGTGTTGACCGAAAAAGGAGGGTTAAGCAATTCTACTTATTTTCAACCTTGTCTCGGGGTGCAGTGGGGGAATACAAACTGACATACTGGATCAGGTTACACTGTTGGTGGTGTTCATCTAAGTATAGCATCCACTTCTAGTCACCAACCATACCGTAGCAAAGATATATAGACAAACTAGAAAGAATTCAGAGGACAGCCCCATCTGCCCTTGGTTCCCTATCTAACTCTGGGACCTAATGTCCATAGAGGGTCTTAGTCATACCCATTCACCCCTCTATTTCCCTCCCAGTTTCTGTCACTCTGAGTAGCCACTATACCCTTCACTCTGTCTCAACTATGCTTGAAACTGTTGATGGTTTTAGTGCCCACCACCTCGGCTGGTAAATTGTTCCACGGTCCTTTCTGTAAAATAATACTTCCTCATGTCCTGAGCTTCCCTCCTGTCAGTCTGCACACATGCCCCTGTGACCTCGAATTGTTACTCATGCTAAATAATTCCCCGCAGTTCACATTGCTTATTCCTTTCATGAACTTGAAGGTTCCCATCAAATCTCCCCTCTCATTCTAGTCTCAAGCGAGTACATGTTCAGTGACTTGAAGTGCTCCTTATACGACCTGCCATGTTGGCCCTGAATTATCTTTGTAACCCTTCACCGAACAGTATTCAGCCTATCCTTATCTGTCTTGAGGTAAGGAATCCAGAACTGGATACAGTACTCCAGGTGTGGCCTCACCAACGAGCTATAAAGGGGCAGTATTACCTCTTTCCTTCTGCTGTCAAAACCCCTCCCAGTGTACCCCCGCATCCTAGTTACCTTATCATAGGCCTTGTTGTACTTGGCTTTTTTTTTTTTTTTTTTAACCTGCTTGTAGTTAGTTTGTCTCCCGCTTTGTTATGTGTTGTTTAGGTATCCCGGTCGTGCATTATTCGTCCTCCGACCTCCACGGCCTCCGCCCTTTTTGCCCTCCTCCCCTCCCATTCTCCATTTACCAGCACTGTTGGGCACTTGGTATTGTTCGTAGGAGGGGGGTGGGCACAGTGGAGGTTGAGGACGCGGTAGGGCGAATGAATGGACCTCTCACATTGGGGTGGTTAAGCTCAGAAGATGCCCTGGGGCGAAATGGAGCCTGGAACATGGGTTTCTATGCCTAGTCTCCATACCCAAGGGCTCCTCCTATTTGGATGGGCAAGTTGTCGGGACGGCCTCAGATCCCTGTCCAACTCGGGCGGTGTTGTGCAATGCCAGATCTGTCAAAACAAATCAGCTATTTATTTCCTGATTTTGTTGAGACAGCAGATCTGATTGTATTACCGAGACTGGCTGGATGGAAATGCCGCCCTATTTTAGAGGCGACTGTTCCAGCTGGGTACTGGTGATTCACCGCCTGAGATTGGATCTGCGGGGGGAGTAGCGGTCTGTTTAAGACCAGTTTGGGGCTCACGAGTGTGCTAGCTGGAGGGAGGTTGAACCTCTTTGAGGTACTGCTGTGGCCGGGTGTGGGTTGCAGGACAGCTCTCGCCTCACTGTCCCACCAGGAGACGAGAGACGCTTCCTGCAGGAAGTGGCAGATTTCATCGCCGACAGTGAGATTGGAGTCGCCCAGACTGATGGTTCTGGGCGACTTCAATGCTTGGGTTTGACGACTTAACCTCTGCCTTTGGTCAGCACTTCCTCCAGTTGATGACATCACTGGGCCTTACACGGATTGTTTCCTTGGCCACACATAATCACGGTCACTCCTTGGATTTAGTTTTTCTCCTGGGGATTGAGGCTTCTGATTTGGTGATGGAACCTGTCAGTTGGTCCGATCACTACACCGTGAGCTTCAATTTTTGTGCTCCCCTTCGTAGGTCTGCCCCTGTGGAGATGGTTCGATACCGCCCTTTATGAGATGTGAGCCCTGAAGACCTGATGGCGGTGTTGAACCTCTCAGAGTTTCCGATTGCAAGCTTGGATCCAGAGGCTATGGTTGTGGCTTATAACCAGGCCATTTCCTCAGCCCTGGACTCAATTGCTCCTGTTTGTGTTCGTCCCCTCTCTCTTCACCCTCGGACCCCATGGTTTGATGGGTCCTTGAGGGAGTTGCGACGTGTGGGACGACGGTTAGAGCATCGTTGGAGGAAATCTGCTCTGGATGCCGACCACCTTAGTTTGGAGGAGCATTACTGGCTCTACCAATCAGAGATCTCCCATAAGAAGGCAGAATTCCTGTCCAGGGAGATCTCTGTCGCTCAGACTCGACCGGCTCAGCTCTTCAGAACTGTGGACAGGCTGTGCAACCCAGCCTGTCTCCAGCTCCGTCGAGCCTTTTCACAAAAAGAGTGTGATGAGATCGCTCAATTCTTTGCGAGTAAGGTTGCTGACATCAGATCCGAGATCCGTCCAGCACACTCTAAGGGGGAAGCTTCTGGTCGGCGTTTGGTCACGGAATCCTCTGTCTCCTGGTGTTCCTTTGACCTGCCAACTTTCAATGATATTATGCGGATCGTCCAGGTGATGCGCCCTACGTGCTGTAGTTTAGATCCGGGCCCTACCTCCCTAATCCTGGGTTGTGTTGAGATCATCGGCCCGTTTCTGGTTCAAATAATCTGGTGCTCCCTTGAACTGGGTGAGTTCCCGAGCTCCCTAAAGGAAGCTGTGGTGACTCCCTTTTTGAAGAAGTCTTCCTTGGACCCAGATGTTTTTTCCAAATACAGACCGATCTCTAACCTTCCCTTTATTGGGAAGGTTATTGAGAAGGTAGTGGCAAAACAGCTGGAGGACCATTTGACCATCCATAATATCTATGAACCTCTCCAGTCTGGTTTTTGTAAGAGGCATAGTACTGAGACTGCTCTGGTTCGGGTACTCAATGATCTCTTGATGGCGCGAGATCAGAGGAACCGTTCTATCTTGGTCCTTCTTGATCTCTCTTCAGCCTCTGACACTGTAGACCATGGGGTTTTACTCGAACGTCTGGAGTCCATCTGTGGACTGTCTTGTACAGTGCTCAGATGGTTTTCATCTTTTCTATCCGGGAGAACGCAGAGAGTGGTGTCGGGGATTTTTTCCTCTGATTCTTTCCCTCTGTAATGTGGTGTCCCCCAGGGTTCGGTGCTCTCCTCCATGTTGTTTGCAGTGTACATGCTACCCCTCGGAGACACTGTAAGAAGGTATGGGCTGAGGTTTCACTGCTATGCTGATGATACCCAGCTCTACCTTTCTTTCACCCCCGACCAGGTTAGTGCTCTCTCGGTATTTAACAGCTGCCTCGCTGAAATCCAGGACTGGATGAATTTGAGCTTGTTAAAGTTGAACGCAGGTAAGACTGAGGTTATGGTCGTGGACCCGGATCGTGGGTCAGGGGGTTGGGGTCTAATCAGCCCTCTGGCATATTGCTGGGGGGGGATCTGATCCCTACCTCTGAATGGGTGCGTAACCTTGGAGTGGTACTTGATGACGGGCTGACTCTTCGTCATCAGGTGTCAGCAGTCGTCAAGTCCGCATTCTATCATCTTAGGAACATCACCACGGTGAAACACCTTGTTCTGTCCAGCGATTTACCCTTGTTGGTCCATGCCTTCGTGACATCTCGCCTTGACTACTGCAACTCCCTTTACTTGGGGCTTCCTGGGGTTGATATCCGCCACTTGCAGCTAGTGCAGAACGCTGCAGCAAGATTAATGACAGGGGTAACTAGAAGGACACATATTACCCCTGTGCTGCAAGATCTGCACTGGCTGCCTATACAGTGGTGGATCACCTTTAAAGTAGGTCTTTTGACCGTTAAAGCCCTGCACGGACTCGGTCCTGACTACTTGAAAGAGTTTCTGATTCCTTACCACCCCGTGCGACAGCTCCTTTCAGCTGACGAGGGGTTGCTAGAGGTTCCGAGGGTTATATTGAAGTCTTCTGGGGCTAGGGCCTTTGGGTTCACGGCCCCAACCCTCTGGAACTCTCTGCCTTGCCGGCTTAGAGAATGCACGACCGTGGAGGCCTTTAAGCGGGATATTAAGACTCTGTTATGGAACAAGGCTTTTGTGGACTGATATTGTTATTAACTGTTGTTTTTATATGTATATTTTGATTTTATGATTCATTTGTACAGTGCCTTGGCACTTGAAAGGCGCTAAATAAATAAAGTTTATTAATATTATTGTAACTCCTAGGTCCTGTTCCTCAGTCATAGTGCTGAGTCTTACCCCATCCATCCAATACTCTGTCCTGGGGTTCTTGTTCCCTAGGTGCATCACCTTGCACTTTTTGGCTTTGAATTTCAACTGCCAAACCTCAGACTACCTCTCTGCCTTTGCAGGTCCCTCTGCATTTCCCCAAATCCCTCGTCACTTTATCCACCCTCCCACAAAGCTTAGTGTCATCTGCTAAGAGACTCAACCTGCCCAGATTCCTTCTCTATTGTCACTGATGAACATATTAAAGAGGACCAGGCCCAGGACAGATCCCTGTGGCACCCCGCTTATGACCTCCCTCTCTTTCACTTTGACTCTGTTAACCACAACCCTCAGCTGCCTCCCTTTTAGCCAGTTACTCACTATATTCCTAGCTTCATCTGTTTATTTATTTGAATTTTGTTGCCCAGGTAGGCCCACTGTGCAGAGTGTCCCTTTTACAGGAGCGATATGGAGTTAATAAGAAATACAGTAGCAAATCTCTACCCATATTATGGGTAATATACAAAGTTATACAAGTAGAGTAGGTACCTATAAACCCATGCAGCAGATAACATACAAAGTCATTCATGGTGCAGTGTAACATCAGTAGGACATCATCACAATAGGGTAGGGGACAGCTGATATTAGTTAAACAAAACTATACAACAGGGAGACAAGAGCAATGCAGTTGAATAAAGAAGCACTCATATTAGGAACAAAGCCTTGCACAAGAGTACAATAGTTGAGACAACAGAAATGTCAAGACCATTAGCCAGAACTAGACACATGGTGGATTCCCTGCAGGGGGAGGGCCTCAAACAACTGTCACAACAACCCACAAGAGACAGGGCTATCCTAGGTCTAGTACTGACTAATGGAGAAAGGATCACAAGGTCGCCTGGGAGCCAGTGACAATCACATGGTATGGTTCAATTTGGCCACTAGAACTAAATCATCCCATTCCAAGGCAAAAATATGGCACTTCAGAGGAGCCGACTTTGGTAAGATGCCAACAGAGTTAAGCTAGCCTTGGCAAGAAGAAATACAGGTGAGGTAATACAAGCAAAGTGGGCAAGCATTAAGGGTGCAATACTTGAAGCAACATCCCACTGTGTTAGCGAGAAAAGCAAGAGCAAAAGAAGGAGGAAACCACTTTGGTTCTCAAAAATAGTAGCAGAAAAGGTCAGAGCCAAAAGGCTGGCCTTCATGAAATTTAAGGGAACACAGCAGGATGAAGATAGGGAGGCATACCAAACTTCCCTAAGGGAAGTAGGAAAGGCAATAAGGCATGCAAAGACCCAAATCAAGGAAACACTAGCATGAACAGCAAAAGAAGGGGACAAGACTTTCTATAGATACATTAGTGAAAGGAAAAAGTCCAGAGAGGGTATTGCTAAGATTAAAGGGGATAAGGGGGAGTGTGTGGAGGAGGACCAAGGAAAAGCATCTATCCTAAATTGATACTTCTGCTCAGTATTTACTGAAGAGAAGGTAGGGCAGGGCCCACAGCTCAGCACCATGGACACAGGGAGATGGGAGGTGTGCACTAGTCCCATCACAAAAGAAAGGGACCTATAAGAGCTCGCTAAGCTCAGGGTGGACAAGGCATTGGAACCTGATGGCATACATCCCAGGGTACTAAAGGAGCTAAGGGTGGAACTAGCAGAGCCATTAGCAGAACTGTTTAGTGAGTCTCTGAGCACAGGAGCGGTCCCAGAAGACTGAAGAAGGGCTCATGTGATCCCGCTCCACAAAAGTGGTAGCAGGGAGGAGGCAGGAAACTACAGACCAGTCAGTCTTACCTCAGCTGCAGGCAAGATTATGGGGATACTCCTTAAGGAAAGGATAGTGCAACACCTGGAATCCATAGGAGCGCAGGATCCAAGACAGCATGGGTTTACAACAGGAAGCTCCTGTCAAACTATCTCATAGATTTCTTTGACTGGGTAACCAGAGTGGTGGACCAAAGGGGAACAGTTGATGTTGTCTACCTTGTCTTCAACCAAGCTTTTGATACTGTTCCACACAGATTAATTAATAAGCTGGGTAGGCTTGGGGTGGGTCAGTGGTTGGTCAACTGGGTGGCAAACTGGTCGGTGGGCAGAAAACAGAGAGTGGTGGTAAATGATATACAGTCAGAAGAGATGCAAGTCACAAGTGGGGTACATCAGGGATCAGTCCTGGGGCCAGTCCTCTTCAATATCTTCATCAGTGACATTGCAGATGGACTGAAAGATAAGGTTTGTCTGTTTGCAGATGATACCAAGATCTGCAACAGAGTAGATGATCTAGATGGGGTGGGCAGAATGAGAAGAGATCTGGATAAACTGGCAAAATGGTTGGAAGAGTGGCAACTGGGGTTTAACGCAAAGAAGTGTAAGATCATGCACATAGGGAGGAGAAACCCTGAAGCCACCTATAGGTTGGGAGGGGAGTTGCTGCCAATCACAAGAGAAGAAAGAGACTTGGGAATCATCATCATCACAGATGACCTGAAATCATCCAAGCAGACCACTAAAGCAGTAGGTAAGGCTAGAGGGATGTTGGGGGGATTAGCAGGGGTATCGCAAGTCGTAAGAGGGAGGTAATAATCCCTCTTTACAAGACACTGGTTAGGCCCCATCTGGAGTACTGCGTGTGGTACTGGAAGCCACACCTGCACAAGAACATTAACAAAATGGAGGCAGTCCAGAGAAGGGCAACCAAAACGGTGCAGGGACTGCATCAGAAAATATATGAGGACAGATTAACAGAGCTCAATATGTATACCCTAGAGCAAAGGAGGGAGAGAGGTGATATGATTGAAACATTCAGACATCTTAAGGGCATTAACAAGGTGAGAGTCTAACATGTTTCAATATAGGAAAAACAGCAGGACAAGAAAACACATCATGAGATTAGAGGGAGGCCAATTAAAGTGTAAGGTGAGGAAGTTCTTTTTCACAGAAAGGGTGGTGGATGCATGGAATGGCCTATCCCAGGAAGTGGTGGATATGAATGCAGTGCAGGGCTTCAAACAGGCATTGGATAGGCATAAGGGAGCAATACAGATGAGTATGAATAGATAGGCCATAGACAGAGTAAAGGCCTATGGCACATTCATAAGGTAGAAGAAGAATCCGCATTTATATAGCGCTTTTCATACACAGTATCCCAAAGCACTTTTACAAGCAATGCTAGACTGGTAGTGAAGTGACTGAATGGGTGGTGGTGGCCATATCGCACATCATCACCCACACACAGCCTGGATAATTGCATGAACCAGTTTTATTTTATTTATTTATTTAGCTTTTGTTGACCGGGTAAGTGCACTAGACAAATCCTGCCTATTTTCAGGCACGACCCGGAAGAGGGGGATACAGATGAATGCCAACTGACCTTGAACCAGATTAAGCTGTTGGTGGTATTTTTAGTGAATGAGGGAAATTTGGCCAGGACACCGGGGAAATTCCCCTACTCTTTTCAATAAGTGCCATGGGATCTTTAACATCCACCTGAACTACCACCAATCCAGGCAGATGGGACCGTGGTTTAACGTCTCATCCGAAAGACGGCACCTCAGAAATGCAGCACCCCTCTCATGCTGCATTACAGTGTCAGTACTGGGATATTAACCCAAGTGCCAGATGTGGGAACTGAACCCATAGCCCTCTGATCTCCCGGCCTCAGAGGCGAGTGTGCTACCTACTGAGCCACTGACACTAAATTTATGGGAAAGGGAACGTTGGCCAGGACACCGGGAATGTTCCCTGCTCTTTGCGAAGAGTGCTCTGGGTTCTTTTGCTTCCACCTGGACAACACCAGGATGGGCAGAAGGGACCTCAGTTTAACATCTCATCCAAAGGACGGCACACCCCAGCAGTACAGCACCCCCCAATACTGCACTCGGAAGCCAGCGATTTTTAGTCCAATCCCAGTGTGGGATGAGAACCCACGACCTTCTGGTCCAGAGGCGGATGTGCTACCAACTGAGCCACGCTGACACCCTAGGTAGAAAAAATGGGTAGACTGGATGGGCCTTGCGGTCCTTATCTTCTGTCAACGTCTATGTTTCTATGTAGGTGTAGGTTCACAACATAAAGTAGCTGCTCAGATAACCTGGATGGAGTGTGGAGAAAAAATCAGTGGGTTATCAGGGAAGCAGTTTATAAATCACTGCCAGGTTACATCTGCAGTGTGTGGCCATTATAGCATTTGTTTTTAGTTTGCTCTGGAATGTAACCAATGAGTCACAGGATATTATCTCATTCAGGAGAGTGTTCCTGGGGGAGTGGGAAGTGTAAGAGAAGGCACATCTACTTGAGGCAGAATGAGCTCTGGGAATTTCAAGTAAGGGGTTGGAGGAGGATCAAAGGCGCCTGGTATGCTTCTTGAACTTGAGGACCCCTTCAGGGTGGGGGTGGGGTGGGGATGGGACCTTTTACCAATCTGAAGGCTAGGCAGAGCAGGGGAGCTGTACACGTGCTGCGAAGGGGGCCAAGCCAGGGAAGTTAATATAACACAGTGGTGCATCATGGGGGGGGGGGTACCATCAGCAAAGTGACCAGTTTTGTTGTACTGGCAGTTAAGCTTATTGTAATCTACAGCCCACAAGGAGTGTAAGACAGAAGCGCCATATTGCAAGGTAGGCAACAGAGTGCTGTTTGCAATGGCAAGGCAAGCAGGCTTAGTGAGGTAAGGGAATAAAACCTGTACATTAGACCCAGGTTTTGATGGGAGTGTACTAGACACAACCTCTACATGACTAGCGAAAGTCAGATCAATGTCAAGTGTTACACTGAGGTATTTCAGAGAGCTCACTACCTCAAGGTAAGAACCTCCCATAGTTGTTAACTTAAGTAGGTTAATTTTACCTACAACCAGCCTTGATCCTCCATCTTCTCTAGCAAGTGTATGTGAGTTATCGAGTCAAATCCTTACTAAAGTTGAAGTAAAGTAAATCCACTGTGTGGCTCTTAACCACTCAAAAAAATTTAGCAGGTTAGTCTGACAAGACCTCCCTGCCACAAATCTGTGCTACTTACTATCCTGAAGACCACAGCTCTCCAAGCAGTCCAAGAGGTCTGTTTTGACCAGTGACTCCATGCTTGTTCCCTTGTCCCATCTAGGGAGGGGAACTAGATCTGCCTCCTCCAGTCCTTCGGAACTTCCACATCTGTAATGAGCTATAGAACTGTCCTGCCAAGGGTGTAGCTACTTCCACCCTCAGATGCATCTCATCCGGTTCCAGAGCTTTATCTATCTTTAGGGCTGCTAGCCCTTTCCAGACCCTTTCACTTGTAAATACTGGCTGCCTCATCTCTGGGACCTCATTTGTGGCTGCTGTGATGCCACTCTCTGCAAGAGCCCGCTGTCCTCCCTAGTGAAGACAGAGCAAAATAATCATTAAGGATGGCAGCCTTTTGCCTTGGTAGATGGTAAGGTGGAGTTAAACTTTAAGGACAGACTATCTGACCTGGGCTTGTCTCAATGGAGAAAAGACAATTAGGGGAAAAATGACAACAGTCTTCAAACTGATGAAAGTTATAACTCCACCTGATCAGATAAAGCTCCTAAAATATAGCACAGGATCAAAAATAAGCGAACATATAGGTAGTAAAAAAGATTTAAAAACAATATTTGGAAATATTCTTTATGCAAAAATTGATGGATTTGTAGAGCAGACTTCCATATAAAGTAGTATCTGTGGAACACCTCCTTTTTAAATTAAGTCTAGAAAAAAAAACAACAGGGACTAGAGGTGGCTAGAGACATCAAGCTCTGCTGGCTTCTTTTCTATGGTGTGGTGGACTTGCTGGCATTTGTGACTAATTATAGATCAAGGGAACACTCTTTTTATTTTATTTTTATTTTAGTCTTTGGTAACCGGGTAAGGTCCACTAGGTACAAATGCCTGTTTTCAGGGGTGACCTGGGAGCACTGGGCGGTTAAGTGACTTGCTCAGAGTCACACAGTATGCAAGTGGAGGTTGTGAGAATCAAATTCAGGTCTGGTCTGCTGGATGCACCAAGCTCGTTCACACCTCGTTCCTCTAACCGCTAGGCTATACTGCCAGCCTTTGACCAATTGGAGCATTTCTTTCATCTGCGCACGAGACACTCTAAAAGCTTTTCAGAAAAATATTACGATCTCTCCTTTATCCAAAGGTACCCTTAAACTGAAAATATTTGCACTGGCACAGTCCAAACAAATGGAGGAAATCAGAACCCAGAAATAAGCTCTCTGGTATAGCACAAACAAAATCGATTCCTCTTTGGAAGATTATTTAAATCTCCCACTGGCCCCAAGCATTAGGAAAGCTATTACCTGGGCAAGACTGGGTATTCGTTCTCCCGAATATGTCTATTTCAATAAATCATGACATGATGTGCACTATCAGAACGTCTGTAGATGTAAGTTTTCAGGAAACTCTCTATCACATCACAGTACAATGCCCTCTTTATAATCTTTCCCATGACCAAACTATAAAAACTTTCCTTATAAAATATGTTGAGATGGATTATTATTTATCCTCCTTCATCCCATGAATAAAAAAGACGTCAAGCTTAAATTTCTTAATTTGTGGTAGATTCTAAGACAAAATGTTTTTCTGAGCTCAGATTTTTACAGCATTATTTTTCCTTGCTCTAGTTGACTCTCAGACAGTATTGCATATTTGACTAGCATGTTTGCACTTATGTATGAATCTTGTATGTAATGTCTACTGATATGTTTTTACTGGAAATTTTTTTTTAATTGTAATATTGTAATGTCCAACATTTGAATGTTTTGGAAGAACAATAAAGCATTACTACTACTATACTCATAAAAGAGAGGCTAATGCACAGGTGCCCTGGAAAAGGGCATGTTTGGAGGAGAATTTTTAAATGTTTAATATATTATTGATCGCCACCAATCAGTAATGTATTAATTCTTCCCTGAAGATCACTCTTAGGTTATGAGAGTTGTTACACTTCATTCCTAGGGCATCAGAACCACTTACCTTTAGTTTGCAGTTCTCATACCCTACAAATGTATATGTTTTATTTATTTTTATTTTATTTATTTAATTTTGTTGACCGGGTAAGCCCACTGAGACTAGAAGTTCCTTTTTCAGGGGCGACTAGGGGTTGGGATACAGATGGTAACCAACTGAAACTGAACCAGATTAAGCTGTTGGTGGTATTTCTAGTGAATGGAGGATATTTGGCCAGGACACAAGGGAAATTTCCCCTACTCTTTTCGAGAAGTGCCATGGGATCTTTAACGTCCACCTGAACAACCACCGGAACAGGCAGATGGGACCTCGGTTTAACATCTCATCCAAAAGACGGCACCTCAGGAGTGTAGCACCCCCACCCCAATTCCGCTGCACTAAAGTGTCAATATATTAACCCAAGTGCCTGGTGTGGGGATAGAACTGACAGACTTCTGATCTCCCAGCCTCAGAGGCAAGTGTGCTACCTGCTGAGCCACTGACACTGACAATGTAAGCCCCTCCAATATTGGTAATCTGTTATGCACTCACAGGTCACTGTGCTGCCTTCCACAGCTGGACCTCACTGTCATCTTTACCCTCCAGTCGTTTGATGACCTCAACTGTTGAAATGGGGGACTGGCACAGCTCCACCATGCCTTCCAGGTGCCCCGGGCAGGAGTTAAGCCCAGGCTCCTTAATCTTTGTGGCTGGGGCCCCCTGGCAGGTCCTTCATTCCCAGCCCTTGGACTGGCATTGGGGTTGGAAAGGGATAGCAGAGAGGTGCCATCAAGTGTAAAAGCAGTGTTTCCCCCAACCCCAGGACAGGTAGCAGGGTCAGGGAATGAAGAGCTGCAGCAAAGCAGCCACCATAGCTGCACATGCATGGCAATGCCTTTAAAAGAGCCAGTGTTCTGATGTAAATACTGGGCCATTCACCCACACCTTACTAGGCTCCCGGACTCCAGGGAAGGCAATGGAGCAGGGACCAAAGAGAAATGTGCCATAGGGCACCAACACAAAGTATCTCCTGGTCTGAGGGCAGTCAGCAGGTTCGGGAACAAGAAATGCCAGGCACACATATGTTCAATGACACAGAGACAGTGGCTCTTAGGCCACCTCTCACTAAAGCCCTCCCAACTCTGCAACAGTTGGAAAGCCCACATAAGCAAGCACAGTCTTAGCTCCAGGCCAGGAAGCAGGGCCAGAACTGAAACAAAACTAGCCCTCTAGGGCATCAAACAAAGCAGCAGAGGCTGCCAAAAAACAGTAAAAGTATGTAAACAAACATGGCAGCAGCCATGTAAATCCTCAGCCTTCTGACCCTACAAGGACTGCTGGGATGGGATCAGAGGTGACAGCTAGAATCTGCCAGTGAAAGTGGACCAATAGGGAGCCTGCTTTGCTCCAAAGACAGGACACAAGCTCTGCATAGCCGGGCTAGACTTCTGGTGCCCAGTCAGACCAGGAAAAGTCTGACCAATGAGACATAGAAACATAGAAAATGATGGTAGAAAAAGACCCATTGTCCATCCAATCTGCCTAAGTTCCCTATTTAACTTTAGGACCTACTGTCCCTCCAGGGTCTTAGCCCTCCCTAATCTCACTCCTGCTTTACTCCCAGTTTCTGCCACCCCAAGCAAGCACTATACTCTTCATTCTGTCCCAACTGTGTTTGAAACAACCAATGTTTTTTTGCACTTATCACTTCGGCTGATAGATTGCTGTATGGCTCCAACACACTTTCTGTAAAATAATACTGCTACATGTCCCTGCTGAACCTTCCCCCCTGTTAGTTTCCATGCATGTCCACATCACCATGAGCCTAGTATTCGAGCTAAATAGTTCTCTGTAGGTCATTTTGTTAATTCCTTTTAGGAACTTCAAGGTCTCTATTATATCTCCTCATAGGCCCTGCCATGTTGGTCCTAAATCATTTTTTGTGACTCTGCACTGCACTGTCTCCAGCCTATCCCTATCTTTCCTAAGGTGAGGACTCCAGAACTTGGTGCAGTACTCCAGGTGTGGCCACACTAAAGATCTATATAGGGGAAGTATTACCTCCTCCTTTCTGCTATCAATACCCCTTCAGATAAAACTCAGCATCCTACTCATTTTGCACTAATCCTTGTTGTACTGTCTTGATTGTTTAGGGAGTCACTGATGGTAACTCCAAGGTCCCATTCCACAGCCATAATGTTAACCCTTGCTGTGCTGCAGACTGATATATCAGTCCAGAATTCCTATACGTTCTAATTCTGTCAGCAGCCTAAGGGTTAAATCTCATCCCACCAATCCAATACTCTGTCCTGGGATTCTTGTTCCCTAAGTACATTACCTTGCACTTCTTGGCACTGAATTTCAACTGCCAAACCTTAGACCAGCCCTCTAACTTTTCTAGGTCCCTATGCATTTCCCTGATTCCCTCTTCACTGTCCACCTTCCCACAGAGCTTAGTGTCATCTGCAAAGAGACACAACCTGCTCTAGATTCCTTCACCAATGTCGCTGATGAACATATTGATGAAGATTGGACCCAGGACAGATCCCAGTGGTGCCCCATGCGTGACCTCACTCTTTTCTGATTTCATCCCCTTGTTCACAATACTCTGCTGACTCCCCTTTAGTCACTTGCCTACCCAGTTTGCTATGACCTTAGCCACATCCAGATCCTCCATCTTCTTCAACAAGCGTTGTGAGGCACCAAGTCCAAGGCCTTGCTGAAGTCAAAGTTGAGCAAATCCACAGCATGGTTCATATCCAATTCCCTAGTAACTCAGTCAAAGAAAACTATCATGTTAGTGTGACAAGACCTCTCTGTCATGAATCTGTGCCGTTTACTGTCCTTGAACTTGTTGCTCTCCAAGTAGTCACGTGGTCCTCTTGGACCAATGACTCCATCAGCTTCCCTACGATAGAAGAAAATGTTCCACTCTGAGAATTCAACTCAGGCCCCCTAACTTCAACTGCTTGATAGCCTGTAACTCTACCACTGTACTAAACTTCCTATAATGAGAAGTCGAGTTTCAGCAAGTATAAAAGGTGCTGAAACCAAAGATCTGTGATCAGCCTGCGTGTCTGCAAGATGGAGGAAGTGGTGAGCTGGAGATTCACTGGCTGCGAGGAGCTGCGGTCCTAGAAGGCTGCTGCAGTGTGTGCACACATCTGATCTTGAATGGAAGAAAGCAGTTTTCATCAGAACTGAGAGAAGAAAGGCAAGAAGTGGAGCTGGAAGTTTTCCTACCCCAACAGTGACTTCTTCCCATGAGAGATATCATCAAACTCCACAGGGAAGCAACTGACTGACTTAAGCCACCACTTACTACAGGGCCCCAGGACCAATGCATCAACAGCTGAATAAGTGACTGAAAGAATACCGAAGACATCAGTGAGTGAGTGAGAGACAGAGACCAGACAACCCTGGAGAAGCCTTTCCTCCAGCCAGGTGCAAATCCAGCATCTCACCTCCTCAGCTATCACAATACCAGAGGTATTGGGGTGTCAGCAAAAATGTGCGTAACTAATGGGGATTCCTCCCTGCAACTAGGGTTATAGCTACTGTCCTTTAGACAGAGGGAAAAGCCCTAGGCAGGCTATGTAACAATAGCCGGGCCCAGGTAGAGGACCTAAGGAATCTAGCTGGCCACCCATTTGGTTCAACATAGTTCAGGTTTTGCAACAGATGGCCTGCAACAGTTAAGCATGCCATTAAGCCACCTGTCCAGCCAGCAGCAACTACATCCCCAGTTAGGTACCCACTGTAACTTAATGAGCACTCTCGCCCATGGCCTGTGGGGGTTGGGGATTAAGTTGGGTACACCTGCTTTAAAGTTTGTGGGACGGTGGGCGAGGATTGCATGGAGCTATTTTTTAAAGTATCGAGTATAAGAATTTTACTGCTACTTCATTGCTTCCATTGTCCCCTTTTGTCCCTTTGTTCTTTCTTTACCCTCCTCTTTTAGTAGTTATGTGTTTAAACAGCATTACTGTGTTTAAGGGTTGTTATTGCTGTACCATACTGCATGCTTTGGGGAGGAACTGTGTGCATGCAAAAGTAATATTACTGTCCCCAGGGAGTGATGGTATTGTGTGCAGCATCCAGGTACCCCTTATTGCTACCCCCGGTGGAGGTATATCACTGCTAGACCCAAGTGCCCACTGTAGCGCAACTTCTGTAACCCAGGCTGGGTCCTCAAAGAGTTGAGAGAGGTAAACCCCAAGGGCCCAGCATACATGTGAGACCATTCTGACAACTACAAGAGTGACCTCCAAGGACATATCATATAGATAATGGCACTATGATACTCACCTTCCAATGCATGATCAACTCCTGTAAGCCAGCAGGGGCATCTTCAAGCCTGACTGGACAATTTACAGATGTCTGCCTCCCACAGCAGACCCTAGATGCCCCAGTGGACTTACACAAGTATCTGTGCACCTACTTATATCACCACTGGCCTTACTTTAAGTTGCTCAGTCTCTGACCTGTCCTGGATTATCTGTCAGCTCACCACTGCATACCCCATGGCTGGCCTCATTTTGACCTACTTTTTTCAAATTGAATATGCTTTATTAAGTAAACAAAAACACAACCTGCATAAAGGTACAGCAAAAGAGAATCAACTCCAATCTAACATTATACAAAGTGCAGAAGTCAGGAAAAGCAAAGAAGACATAGCTGTATTAAGTTGTACATAGTAATATAAACCTGGATACTTATCTAGTTTGTTGAATTATCATAATTTTTGCTACTCTTGTACCCACGTGAATATTGTGAACACCTGTATTGTAAGATTTCTCAACTTTGTATATTCTGCAGGGTATCTATGTGATTAATCCCGTGTTGTCCCAAAAAAGGGACTGTCTTTTAGTCTCAGTGTGCCTACCAGGTTAACAAAATTCAATAAATAAATGAATGAATGAACAGTATAGACCTGGGCCACAAGCAGTGGCCCTTGCAAGCCCAACTGGGCAATTTACTAATTCTTGCCATCAGCAGTGGCCTCTGGAAGTGAGCAAGCAACCTGCTAGGGCTACTTACAATTGGCAGTCATTAAGTAGCTCAATCAGGTATGCAGCGATTGCTTCTAGTAACTGAAATATGTAAATAGCCCAGTCAGGCCCAGTCAGGCTTGCAGTGACCATGCAGTGTAATGGCTAGCAGAAGGGCTAAAACTTAGCTGCACAGCTATGGTACAATGTAGCTTGACTGCTACTGCCCTGTACCTGCAGCCAGCTTTCTGTAGCATCACCGTAGAGAGGCTATCAAAAATGGATAAAGAATCAAGGGATGTAATGTATAATCATTAGTCAGAGGTAACAGAGTAAGACAGCAACATCATTTAACAAAGACTAGAGGGCGAATTAATTAGAGAAATGATCTTAGAAACAAATTAATCCCTGAAATGTGTGCAAAAGGTAAATACTTGTTTGAGAATCATATTAAATCCCATCAATTAACTGAAAACAAATTACAATCCTTAGGATATTTTGAAAACAAAATAAAAATACCACAGAAAGGCAACTAAATTAACTACAAATACATTTTTATGTCAAACGTGGTTTCTCAACATCTGTTTGAGTTATTTCCTTTTACTACATAAATCTCAAAAGTATTCATAGATTTCCAATGTTTTGTTGGTTCTAAGTGATGGATTTATGGTATCCTATACACATCTTAAGCTAAGTTTCATGCGTGGGAAACCTAATTGTTCAGAATAGTTATCGAAACACACAGGCACTACTTTAAACATATAAAAGCTGTTTTTGAATTGCTGCATTTAGAGCTGTTCCAGCTTCCTCATAGAACATTGTTGATCCTTAGTTCCAAGGTACAAGAAATTATCTGAAATCATTTCCTTTCTTACATGTATTTATCTTGCTATATAATTTGGCTGCATGAAGGACACCATGCAACCATTGCCCATCACTTCCTTTAAATTAATTTCTTCGGCATACCACTGTAATACCATTGGTTTGTCATTGTGATTACCACTGTGACTACCATTGTACTACCATTAGGGTTTTTTATGCTATCACAGTGGATTTGTTCCAGTTCCACTGTGGCACCATTGTACCACTGTCCTACCACTGCACTATGAAAAATCGAAATGTAAACTACCATTATAATACCGGGGTACCACTGGTACTACACTGGCACATTTTGTAGACCACCATTGTGTTGCCATTGTTTTGCCACAGTGATGCATTTGGTAAGGGTTAGCATCATGAACCCCACTGCAACTACTTATCTGCCACTACCTACTTCCTCAAGCTTCCGACAGGGTATCACAGCCTGTCCCTAAAGGCAAAACATAGAAACACAGAATGTATCTGCAGAAAATGGTCACTTGGCCCACCCAGTCTGCCCCGATGTGCCTTGCCTAGTCTGTCTCTGCAGACCTCAACTGGTCTCCGGTGACCTTCCCTCCTCCTTGTCTATTTACTAATAATATTCCCCTATGTCTATCCCATGCATATTTGAAGCCCCCCACTGTTTTCGCCTCCACCACTGCTGCTGGCAAGCTGTTCCAAGCATCTACCACCCTTTCAGTGAAGTTTCCGACAGGGTATCACAGCCTGTCCCTAAAGGCGAAACACAGAATGTATCTGCAGAAAATGGTCACTTGACCCACCTAATCTGCCCAGATGTTCCTTGCCTAGTCTGTCTCTGCAGACCTCGACTGGTCTCCGGTGACCTTCCCTCCTCCTTGCCTATTTACTAATAATATTCCCCTATGTCTATCCCATGCATATTTGAAGCCCCCCACTGTTTTCGCCTCCACCACTGCTGCTGGCAAGCTGTTCCAAGCATCTACCCCCTTTCAGTGAAGTAGCACTTCCTCACATCCCTCTTAACCCCCACACCAAGATTCACTGCATGCCCCCTGATCCTGGTGCTTTTTTCATTTGAGAGAGACTCCCCTCCTGTACCCTGTTCACCACTGTGAGGTACCTGTAGGTCTCTATCGTGTCCCCTCTCACTCATCTCTCTTCCACAGCGTACATGTTGCGATAATTCAGTTCTCCTCATAGGGCTTTTGGTACAACCCCTGCACCATTTTAGCTGCCCTCCTCTGGACTGCCTCCACCTTGTCTTTGTCCTTCCTGAGGTGCAGCCTCCAGAACCGGTCACACTGTTGCAGGCGGGGTCTCACTAGCAAGTGATAGAGTGACGATACCACCTCTCTCCTCCTGCTGGAGATACCCTCCCTGTGCACCCCAACATCCCACTAACCCTACCCATTGCTTTGTCACACTGCCATGCCACTCTGAGGTCATCAGTTATGATAACCCCCAATTCCCATTCCTTTTAGTCGAGTATACAAATGTAATATAAATATACCCTAAACCAACCCCAGTAACCCACTAAAACAAACTAGCAAACAAATACAAGCAAGTGGTAAACACAGAAGCACAGACTACGTTTGTACATGGGGGAGGTAGTGAAAGCAGTGAGAGGGAAAAGGAATGCTTTCAAGAAGTACAGAGAAACTAAGAAGGATGAGGACAAGTGAACTACCTAGAAACACTCAAGCTAGCATGGAAGAAAGGATTAGGCCAAAGCTGAACTCTCTTTTCAATGCCTTTTGCCATTTCACTATAAATGTTCCCCTCAAAACTCATCATTGCATCCTTTACTCCTCCCTCTCTCTCCCATCCCTGTCCTCCCGACACCAGCACCACAACTCCACTATCATAGCCAAATGCTGGTTTAGTTCCCTCACCCCCAACTTTGCCTCCCTCCTCCCCAATCTTCCACTCTTCCTACCATCTCTGCTCCAGAGACCCTTGCACTTTTGCCCTTCCCTATTCCTGCTCAAACTCTGGGCAGGCTGCTCTACTGCTTCCCTGCAGTTGGAACTCCCTCCCATCTTCTCTCCAACTGCTACCCTCACTAAACCTCTTTAAATGTGCCCTCTCCCACCCTCCCTCCTGTTCTTGCTATCAGCCAGGCTAATCCCCTGCTATCTATCTCACTGCTGCGGACTTGCCAGCTCTGCTGTTGCTGACTGTACTGCATTGTACCACCCATGTTTGCTAGGTATAACTTGATTTTTAATTAATCTCTTGTATTATGTGTATCATTTTTCATTGGATTTGTACTTTTGCTTCAGTCCAGGCTACTGTAACCTGTCTGACACAGAATCAATACAGCTTCTGAGGGGGGTACAGCACATCGACGGCCTTAGTCTGGTTGACAAGTGACATCTATGACAAGATGGACCAGGGGTTACTTACCGATGGAGTCTATGTCAACCTGACCAAGGCCGTCAATCTGGTGGACCACCACATTCTGATTCAGAAACTACAACAATTGGGAGTAGGTTACTATACATTAAACTGGTTTAGACATTACTTAACAAATATAAAACAATTAGTTAAAATTGATTCTGTTAGATTCACAGTAAGAGAAATTCATACTTCAGTACCACAGGGCTCAGTTCTAGGTCTGCTCCTGTTTTTAATATTTCAAAATGATCTGTCAAACATCTGTAAAGACGTGTCAAGTATAATGTATGCAAATGATACAGTGTTATATTGTGCAGGTAAGGCAAGGGCAGACCTAGAATTAAAAATACAACTGGACTATAGGGCCTTGCAAGAGTGGTTTGTGGAAAATAAGATCTTACTAAATGAGAAGAAAACTAAGACCATGATTTTCAGAACTAAGCAAAGGTTACAAAACAATACTACGAAAATAGTAGGGGGAATCATGTATGTCTAGAACAGGGGTGAGCAACATGTGCCCGGGGACCACAAATGGCCCCCACAACACCTATGTGTGGCCCCCGAAGACCTAGCAGCTTCCACTTGCAGTCTTTATTTTGTTTTTTGTTTTTAGTTTCAGTAACAGGTTGATAAATAAATAAAACAAATAAATAGATACATGTATGTTTTTATTTGTTTTATATGTACATTTAATAATGTCTTGCTGGACATTTGCCACCTCGGGCCATTTTACAATGGCCCTCGGCCTTGACTCAAGTCTTCAGTCTGGCCTTCCGTAAAAAAAAGTTGTGCACCACAGGTCTAGGAGAGGCAGTAACCTTTAATTATCTGGGTGTGACACTGGGTAGTACATTATCTTTTGATGAAGATATTACCAAAGAAATTAAGTAAATAGTAAATTAGGTTATTTATGCAGAAATAAAAATAGTCTATCTAAAAAAGTAAAAACAAACAATAGCACATCAAGTGCTGTTGCCAGTTTTAGAGTATAATTCACTACTGTTGACAAATATGTTAGATCCAGTGTTACAAAGATATATAAACTCTCGACCCTTCATTGGATTTCAGCCTCCATATCACTAACACCTGTAAGGTGGTCAGTATCAAGCTGGGGCTGGCCTACAAAGTCAGAACATCCTTAAACTCTAAGGCAAAATTAGCCATAGCACAGGGGGTACTGCGACCCAGCCTGACTTATGGAATCATTTTCAATAAAGACGCGAACAAGGGACAATTGCAGAAGTGGAACACCTGTTGCAATAGTATCTGTCTACTTTGCACTATCAGTACCTAGGCACACCCATCATTGCAAATAATCAATTGTCTGGTATCACTCTAGTGTGCTATGCAATACCAGGCAATTAGGTATTTGCACACCAGTGATGCAGTGCATTCATATGTGGTGTGTTTCCTCATAAAAAAATAAAACTGATACTATAAAAGAGATGTTCCCACACTATAAAGGAGATGTTCTGACACTTGTTTTCTGCCTAACTATGAAATGTTTTAGCCATGATAAAAATGTGTTTTTCTCCACAATACAAGTAAATAAGGTTTTTATATGAAACTAAGCTTGTGCTTCTGTATTTCAATTGCAAGGCATCAAACGCTCCTGGTAAGAGAGGTAGTGGTTGGTTATTCAGTTAACTATGCAATCATCTATATGTTTGGACTTGGTGCTGTGAGGGTGTGCTCAGATAATCTCATTGCAACAACCACACACTGAACAATCAGAGTCCAGAAATTTTCTTGCCATTGTATAAGTGAGTTACACCACTGGTGGGGGCCCAGAGAAGCTATTTTTGTAATTAACTGAGTCTGGGTTGGATAACAGTTTGGATTTGTGGTGCCCACTTACCCCTAATCATATCATGCCTCAGTAAATTACTGAAGTACTGTTTTCTATGTTAAAAAATGTCCCATCTCATTGTATTTACTAGTGTATCAACGGGTTGTGGTACCATCGTAGATATGTCAGCACTAAGAAATGCGCACAGCTGCACAGTCACTATGTATTAGTAATGCTGGGGATCTAACATGACGAGGCACTCGGTAACGCAAGTCGAACACATTGACAGGTATGAACTTGGTCCATGCAAAAATGTATTTTTCATTGAAAAGGAAAAATTCAGCAAATTACAACACACTACAAGACCAATATTGCAGACAGAATACTTCAATAATGTTCTGGTCTGAAATTTAAATAATTTGACAGTAAAACGGTGAGTTTCACTTTAAACTACAAAACCTAGAAAGAGGAACCTTCAAAAATACCTTCCTCTTGGTGACTAGAAATAGTGTCTATAAACTATGATGAGAATCTGCTGTGCCACGATACAGAAACTGCATCATCGTGCAATTCAGACAGTATACATTTACTGTATACTGCACAGCATTAATGTCAAAAATACAGTTTTACAACCAGTATTTAAATTCTGGTGTCCTAGCATTTATGATGTTTACCTTTCTTAGTGTTGTCTGTTTTTTACTGTAAAAAAAAAAAAAGAAGCTATTCTTGCTGTCAGATGTTACTGTATTGCGAGGACACAGTAGCAGCTGATAGTCCTCACAGATCACAAACAATTAAGTTTGACCTATGCATTAAAACACTGAACTGTCTAATTTGTGGATTTGAACTCGTAGCTTCTGAGCGCTGTAGTGTGTGGATGTTACCTGGTATGCCTAAATGTGCCTTTGAGACAAACTGTACGCCAAATGTTCCGACTCACAAATACCAGTCACAGGGACAGGGCATTGCTAAACCTGCTACTCACAAAGAGGGACAGCACTGCGGACATCACAGTGGGCTGTCCTCTTGGTACCGTACAGTGTGGTTTAACACAGTGTGGTTGAACAGAGGCTAACCACATGAGGACAAGGGCCCTGGACTTTAGGAGGGTGGATTTTAAAGAAATGGGAGACTGCCTCAGAAGCTGCCTTATGGGAGGGACTGCCACGGAGGGGTAGAGGCAGAGTGGGGAAAAATAAGGGGCAGTGTAATTAATGCAACCAGCCTCTGCATATCCATCTGCAGGTGAGTAAACCCAGAAGGAAAAAGTGATCATTCTGGTTATCTGGGGAAGTGGCCAAGCTGGTGGAGGAAAAAAGGATGGCATACAGGAGACATAAGGAAACGTACCAGAAGGAAGACAGGGAGGTGTACCAAGTAAAACAGAGAGAAGCGGGAAAGGCAGTAAGGACGCCGGCCCACCGGCACAGTGGCAGAACGTCCACCTGTGATGCTGTTGCCCCAGGTTCATAGAAACACAGAATCTGTCAGCAGATAAGGACCTGATAGCCCACCTAGTCATCTCTATTTTCCAAACCTATAGAGTTGCCACAGACCCAACTCTGTCTCCGCCTCCACCCACCACTAAGACCCCTCTGTTTATATTCCATGCGATATTGAACCCTGCCACCATTTCCACACCCACCACCTCCACTGGTAAGCTGTTCCATGCGTCCACCACTCTCTCCATGAAGAAGTACTTCCTCACATGTCCTCTAAGCCTCCCCTTTCTAACCTCATAGCATGACCCCTTGTCCTCAAGCATCTTTTTCTGTGGAAAACGCCTCCCTCCTGTACCTTGTTTTTGCCTGTGAGGTATTTGAATGTCTCTAACATATCCCCCCTTCCCTCCTTTCCTTCAGGGAGTACATGTTAAGTTCCTTGAGCCTTACCCCATAGGGCTTTTGATGCAGGCTGCCCTCCTTTGTACTGCCTCCACCCTCTCTATGTCTTTACAGAGGCGGGCCTCCAGAACTGTACACAGTACTCGAGGTACGGCCTCACCAGTGATCTGTATAGGGGTATTATTACCTCCCTCCTTCTGTTGGTGATTTCCCTTCCTCTGCAATGCAGCATACTTCCATTCTTCCCCACTGCTTTGTCACACTGCTTCACTACCTTCAGCATATCAGAAATAATCACCCCCAGGTCCCTTTCCTGCTTTGTAACTGTTAATACCTCTCCTCCAGTTGGTATATTGCCCCTGGGTTCTTATACCCCAAGTGCATTATTTTGAGTTCAGAAATGGGCCTGGGCTGCTGGAAGACTGGCAAGGGGAAGGAGGATGGAGCATCCTGGGGACCGCTCTCCTCCTCTGGGGGGTGTTTTGGGACAGCATCTGGTGCATGACTGGCCCCTCGAGGAGGCAAGGGATCTAGAAGTGCAGGAGCTTGACAGTATGGGGAGGAGAGGCAGACATTGGCAGCTATGCTGTGATGCCACTACATGCCATGCCTTCCTTGAAGAAAATTGGAAAATGACCGCAACCATGCAGGATGCTGCCCACCGCTCCATCGCAAGTCCCACACCATCGCCTGGACGGCCTCTCCCCAACCACATTCTAACTCTGCTCAGGGGTGATGGAGGTCCACCTTTGGGTGACCCTTCCTGTGGGAGGGGTCATCCATGGGGAGCCAAGGGAGCAGGTATATTCTGGGGCAGATGACAGGGCTGGGCAGTAGGGGCAGGGCTAGTGGGGGCCAGCTGGTAGCAAAGCAAAAAAAAAAAAGAAGGGAAGGGAAGGCAGAAGGGAAGCAAAGGCACAGACAGAGAAAAGGGCAGCCAAATGGGTAAAGGCAATAAGATTTTTTTTCAGCTACATAAGTGGGAAGATGAAAACAAGGGGATGGATAAGGAGGGTGATTGGGGGACTGCACAGAAGAGGACAAAGAAAAAACTGCCATCCCGAATAGGCACTTCTGCTTAGTCTTCACAGTAGAAGGAAGGGAACAGACCACCAAGGAGCTGCAGGAGCAAGGGAAGGGGGTAGACTCAACTTCATTTTCAGAGGAAAGAGTCCTGAAGGGACTTGCAGCTCTGAAGATGAACAAAGCTATGGGACTGGATGAGATATACCCAAGGGTACAAAAGGAACTCCAGTAGGCCAGCCCAGTGGCACAGAGGATTGAGGCACTGGATGCCACACCTTGCGCCTTGCCGGTGACCTGGGTTCGGGAGCGAACCCGGGTGCCAGAGGTTGACAGGGGAGGGAGAGAATTGAGCACCTGGTAGACTGCTCTCCTCTCCTGGGGGGAGGGCTGTAAGGAAGTCCGGCATCCTGATGACTCCCGATAGAGACCGAGGGTACTACAGGATGCAGATTTGCAAGATAGGGGCGAACGTGGCAGACACCGGCAGGGTTCCCATGCACCATGGCGTCATTGCATGCCATGCTCGGGGGGAATCCGGGAAGCAAAAAAAAAATCCTACCTTGGACTGTGGAGATGAAGAGGGCACCAGTGGTCCTTCCCACAACCCACAACCGGCTCCCTCACATCGAACTCCTCCTCAGATGCCACCCGGTGCTCAGGCAGGCCTTTGAGTTTGCAAGATCGCCACGGGCAGGCGAGCCTTCCCTCAGGGACTGACGTGCCTGAGGTTGGGGGAGGAGTTCTGACTAGTGGGGAGTTCAGGCAGGGAGTGAGAGACTTGACCGAGCTTGCACCTCGGAAGAATGCCTAGTCCATGGGGTGCAATAAATAGAGTTAACAAAAAAAAAGGAACTCCAATAGGTTCTAGCTGCTCCACCGATGGCCTTATTAAACAGTTTACTGGAAACAGTTGTGGTTCCGAAGGAATGGAGGAGAGCAGAAGTGGTCCCTCTACACAAGTGTGGCAGTAGAGAGGAGGCTAGCAACAATAGGTTAGTCAGTCTCACTTCAGTGATGGAGAAATTAACGGAAATCCTGATAAAGTAAAGGCTGGTAGAGTATCTTGAAAGGGCTGCAAGACCATAGGTAGTATGGATTCATGGAGGGGAGAGGTCATGCCAGACAAACCTGATTGACTTGATAAGTTGGGTGACCAGGTAAATAGATCAGGGGAAGGCAGCGGACATGGCCTATCTGGACTTTAGCAAGACCTCTGACAGTGTTTTATTTATTTATTGAAATGTTCCACCAGGAAAGGCACACTGAACAACAATGTTGCTTGTCTCATGGAGCGTCCTGCCAGACTGAAGACTGATTAAGAAATTGACCATCGTAGGGGTGGTATCCAAAGTGGTGGTCTGGGTTAGAAACTACTTAACAGATAGGTGTCAATAGTTGGTGATTAATGGTGCTCACTCTACTGATAGGAGAGTGACCAGTGGGATGCTGCAGGGCTCAGTACTGGTATATGTCCTCTTCATTATCTTCATAAGTGACACTGCAGAAGAACTTGATGGGAAGGTATGGCTTTCTGCAGATTATCCCAAAATCTGTAATAAGGTGGACACTCAGGAGGGGAGTGGATGGAGAGAATGCACAGAGATCTTAGGAAACTTGAGGAGTGCTCAAGAGCATGGCAGTTGGGGTTCAATGCCAAACATGCAAAATCATGCACCTAGGGCACGTGAACCCAGGAACTGAGTACAGGATGGGAGAGGGGGTGGAGGTAGTGACAGTTACTAAGCAGGAAAGGGACCTTGGGGTTATTATACCTGATGACCTCAAAGTGGCAGAGCAGTGTGACAAACCACTGCAGAGGGACTGGAAGGAAAAGTATGTCTCTTTGCAGACGACACAAAGATCTGCAACAGAGTTGATACACAAGGTGAGGTGGAAAGGATGAGAAGGGACTTGGCAAGATTGGAGGAAAGGTCAAATGTATGGCAGCTTAGATTCAATGCTAAGAAGTGCAAAGCAATGCACCTGGGAAACAAAAACCCAGGGGAAGAGTACAAAATGCAGGGTGAGATACTAACAACAACAAAAATGGAAAGGGGCCTGGGGTTAGTCATATTAGATGACCTAAAGGTGGGCAAGCAATGTGAGAGGGCAGTAAGGAGGGCTGGGGGGATACTGGGATGCACAGGGAGAGGCATCACCAGTAGAAAACAGGAAGTTGTTATCCCTCTGTACAGACAGCTGGTGAGACCCCATCTGGAGTACTGCGCGCAGTTCTGGAGACCCAATCTCCGCAAAGACATAAACAGGATGGAGGCAGTCCAGAGGAGGGCAACTAAAATGGCGCAGGGTCTGTGCCAGAAGACATATGAAGAGAGACCTAAGGAGCTTAATATGTATAGCCTCGAGGAAGAGGGGAGAGGGGTGACATGATAGAAACTTTCAATGACCTCAAGAGAATCAACAAAGTCCAAGACGGTAGCATCTTTCAGAAAAAGAGGTGTGCAAGAACAAGGGGGCACAATTTGAAGACAGAGGAGGGGCGGCTCAGAGGTAATGTAAGGATGTATTTTTTGACAGAGAGGGTTCTGGATGCATGGAATGGCCTTCTGGAGGAGGTTGTGGAGTCAAAAACAGTGGTGGAATTCAAGAATGCATGGGACAGTCGTAAGGCAATTCTAGGGGATGGGGGTAGGAAGAAGTAGGCTGTTGGTTAACTAGGATCTGCAGCTTATCTATTAGGTAGGGAAATGGGCAGACTGGGTGGGCCAAGCGGTCCTTATCTGCCATCAGATTCTATGTTCTATGGTAGGGCTAGTGGGACGCTGGGGTCCATAGGGAGGAGAATCTCCAGCAGAGGACAGAGATTTTGTTGCCACTGTGTCTTTAGCTGGTGGGACCCCACCTGCAGTATTGTGTCCAGGTCTGGAGGCCACACCTCAGAAAGGATATAAACAGGGTGGAGGAAGCCCAGAGGAGGACAACTAAAATGGTGCAGGGGTTGCACCAAAAGGCCTAAGAGGAGAGACTGAGGGATCTCAACATGTTCACGCTGGAAGAGAGGAGAGCGAGAAGAGACATGACAAGGACCTACAAGTACCTCATATAGAGCTGGACAAAACTAGAAATTTCACTAAATGTTTTCAGAAATAAATGGTTTGATACATCTAGGTAACAAAAGAAAACAGTGCTTAAGCGTCTGAGGAAGAACTTGGCTGGTCCAAAAGCTTAAGCACTGTTTTCTTTTGTTACATCTATGTTGGTCCAATAAAAGGTATTAAACCATTTGTTTCTGGATCTGTTCTTACAAGGACCAACATGGCAACTTTTTTCAGATATAATATATTAATTTTAATTCAGGTATTGTTACAATGCAAGTTCATAAAAAGTGGCCAATATATATAATACCAACTTGAACATAAATTAGTCTTGTTCATAACCATTCCTAATTCCTTCTTAGTTATAATATAATAACAATTCCTGAAAATAACATATAGTTTACTTGTGGAATATAATCATAGTAAGTTTCTAAAGTCCCCCTTCCTTCCCCTTTATATTTAAATACAGTCGGGTATACTGTATATATTTAAAAAAACATTAGCAGAGAAACCAATGCCTGTACTTCTCTCCATGAAGCATCAGGCTGCCAGTTCTCTTTTTTTATCAGTGTTGGCAACTGACTATTTCTGTGTGTCATCATGGAAGAACTACATTTTTTGGAATGTTCTGAAATTCTCTAATTGGCTATAACTCAATCTGTGTTGCAGCAAGATGTCTGAAATGTGGCATGGATATGGTCTGGTATGGTCCACTAAAAGCATGCCAAGTTTAATAACAGTTGGATGAAGGGTGGAGAAGTTACAGGGGCTCACAATCTGGCAATTTAATATTCATGTGAACATTTCTGAAAAACATTTCTATGCTTACAACTTAGCCACCTTTGGAGCTAGATAATTAAAAACTTAGATGTATACTTTCTAGGAAGAGTCATAGAAACTGCTAAATAGAGAAGTACTGGTTATTTAAATTGTAAGTTTTAGCCATGACCAGCCTCCCGAAACAACTTCCCAGGCTCGCTTCCGAACCCGGGTCATCAGCATGACGCTCTGATGCTGGACCATGGGGAGCTGCTTTAAGCTTTAAGGCATAAAGCCTAATATTTAGGATCAATGAACCTAATAACATTGGTGATATTCCATTCTCTAGTTTTAAACTTGTATGGTCTTAAAATTCTGCAGTTTACACAATTGTGAGATGTAATTTTAAAATTTCTGAACATTTCAAGGCTTATAACTCAGTCACCTTAAAAGCTAGGGATCTGAGCCTTGCCACACATATGTAAGGGCATTGGTAATGTCAATGTACCAAATGTGGTGCAATCTGGACAAATACTGTTGGTTTACATAGTTGTTAACAGTAATTTTAAAATGTCTAAATATTTGGAAGCTTATAACTCTGCCACCTTTAAAGACTGAAATCTGAAACATGGTACCCCTCTGTATGGGCACTGGCAAAGTCACCATACCAAATTTGGTGCAATGTGGCAAACACTTTTTAAATTACATGGTAATACCGAAGTTGCAATTTTGACGAAATATCACAAAATGTTCATGGAAATTTCATGAAATTTCATGGAAGTGAAATCAGCATTTCACCAGAATTCCACTGGCAAAAGATAAGTTTCGCACTGCCCTAACTTCAAAGGGTGAACAAGGTACAGGAGCGGAGTCTCTTTCAAATGAAAAAGAGCACCAGGACCTGGGGACATGCGATGAAGCTGGGAGGAGGGTTAAGAGGGATGTGAGGAAGTACTGTTTCCCTGGAAGTGTGATAGACACCTAGAACAGATTGCCACAGAAGTGGTGGAGGTGAAAACAGTGGTGGGTTCAAGCATGCATGGGGCAGAGATATGGGAATATATGGGAAATGATAAAGGATAAACTCACCTCTTTGATTACCATTATTAAGCAGGATCAACACTGGACCGCACTACCTATTACTTTATGGGGTAGGGCCAGTATTATAAAAATGTATATTCTACCCTGTCTTTTGTGCCCACTTCAAATGCTGATGGGTTGTCTTTCCTTAAAGTAGTTTCACACCCTGCACAGTGTCCTTTCCTCTCTCTTTTTATGGCAGGGGAAGTGACCTAAATGAGATTATGGTAAGCTGGCAGCCCATAAAGATGCTGGTGGTTTGGGTCTCCTGGACCTTTTACTTTATTATCACGCTGCTCAAGGAGCTAAATATTTTCCCTGAACCCCCCACCCCCCCAGGACTTTCCTAATCGCCTGCAATGGCTAGACAAAGAGGCAGAACTCTGTTCGCAACAGGTTATCAATTTATTTTCCCCTACGTAAAGGTCACACTCTTGCCAAAATCCCTGCAAGACGTGCCTATTGATATTTCCTTAAACAATTTTTGCTCAACTGCGTCAAACCAGTAAATCTTCAATAATAGCCCCACTTGACCAACTGCTGTGGTGAAATATTAATTTTCAAACTGCTGTAAAAACTATAAAAAGACCAGAGTGGCAGGCAAAGGGCATTACTCATTTATATCATCTAGTACACAATGGCAGGTGAGTTTGTTTTCTTCAGCTTCAGGAGACATACCAGGTACTCATGAGAGATGATTACTTTTTTGTGCAGCTTCAGCATGCCATAATTAGGGCAATAGGCATCCAACCCCTGGAGGGAATTAACTCAAAATTTTTCTGTTCTTCTACCAAGAGTGATGGAACCCCACTCTATCTCTCATGTATACAAGTTACTCTGTACTGTGATGCCCCACAGATATGGGCAGCCTTCAACCTACTGGTCCGAGGTCTTCTCATGGGCAGCCCCTCACCATAATTGGGAACCTATTTGGAATAATGTGTACAAATACATTAAGATAGACAGATATTGTTTACTGCAATTCAACATCCTTCAAGGTATGTTATACGCCTACCAGCCCAGTGGCACTGAGGGTTGAGATGCTGGATGCCACACCTTGTGCCACGCCCGGTGACCCGGGTTTAGGGATGGACTCATGGAGCCAGGGGTTTGGCAGGGGAGGGAGAGGATGAAGCATCCGGAGAACAGCTCTCCTCTCACTGAGGAGGGATCCTGGGATGCTTGGTGTCCTGACGACTCCCGATGGAAATCAGGGGCACTGCAGGTACAGCAGCAGACGTAAGGGCCAGAGTGTGGCAGACACCAGCAGGGCAGCCGTGCACAGGCGTCATTGCACGCTGCACTCCAAGGGGGAACAAAAAAAGTGGAAAAATCCCCCTTCCCAATGGTAGGCGAAGGCGGATCTAGGGGCAGCAGGCACCACGTCCACATCCGGCTCCAGGACGTCCCGCTGGTTCTCCCCTTGCATAGTGTCTCCCATCCTGACACTATAGATAGAGCACCAGTTAGGTGATGGTGGTCCTTGCCCCGAGGGACTCAGATCCGGGGGGCTCAGGGGGTACTGCGACACAGAGAGAGGTTTCACCAGGGAGTGATGTCCAGGCCACGGAGGACGGGTAAGCCTGCTTGCTGAATGACTCAGCTGGAGTGAGTCTAATGGGTAGGGTGCATAAATAAACAGTACAAAAAGAAATAGATATGTTATACGCCTGAGAAATTGCACACCTGGAGGATCTTGGATTCACCTCTATGTTCTAAAAGGTAAATCTAATACTGCCACACTTAAACACCTGCTATGGGACTGCCCACATGCCCAATCTTTGTGGACACAAGTCCCCAACTCTCTTGATCCCTTATTGGGTCTGCAATAATGTTTCTCACCAGAGCGGTGCCTACTGGGTCTGGGAGTGGAGCAATTAATGGGGCTTTGTAAATATTATTTTATGTTGATTGCTGTGGCTGTTAAGATGGTAATTTTTTGACACCGGAAGGAACCCATTTTCCCCACATTAATAGAATGGCATGTCAAAGTCCTGCAAACTCTCCATCTGGAGAAAATGTGGGCTTCTCTTAACCATAAACAGGATTTTTTCCATTCATGGTGGGAAATGCTCTATGCTCTACTAGAAATAGCAGATTTGTCGTGACTTCATATAGTTTTGATTTACAGGACTCCTGTTTGCACCTTTAATAGATGGGATGCCCACCTTGGTTTGGCGAGCATGTGGAGAACTCACCTGACTGAACCAGGGGGATGGGAGAGGTAGTGGATAGAGGGGAAGGGAAGGGGTTTTTATGTGGTTTTGTATTATTATTTAGATTTTTTGGTTGCCTTTTATGTATGTCTGATTGTATGTAGCTATCTGTTTTATTTGATCTTTGTAATTGGTCTTTTTCCTTTTTCTCCTTTTCCCTTCTGTATGTTTTTTTAAGACAATGTTAATATAGCCGGCCGCTGGCGCAAGCGATGGGATTTCGCTTCATGACGCGGCGACCAGGTTCGGAACGGACCGGGTCATCGGAGGGCGGCCGGGGAGTAGGATCGAGCCCTAGGGCAGCTTCCCACTCCGGGAGGGTGGGCAGGATCGGTGCACTAGGGACCCTGGCGGCGGCCGGGTGTGCCCAAGCATCCGACGCCACGTGTTCCTGGGAGGCGGGCGGGTGGTGACATGAGGCGTCAAGGAGCGTGGCCCCGCCTCCACAGAAAACCAGAAAACCGCCGAGCACCTGCCGCCGTTAATGAAGCCCGCCGCGGCTTCCGATATGTCCCCAGGCCGACTTCGACCTAAAACCACGTGCCCGGAGACATTCCCCTGTCGCAGGCCCCTCACCGTGGGGAAGCCTTTCACGGGTATCGGGGTGGCCGATTTGGGGACAGTAGCCGGTGAGCCGTGAACGAACGGATGAGAAGGCGGCAGGCGGCTCGAGGGGGAAAAAAGTAAAGTGAATTGCAAAAAAAAAGACAATGTTAATATAGAATATCAAATAAAAAAAAGACATGGGGAATACAGTTATAGATATTTTTTTGTAGTCAATTATTTTTATTTACATCAATCACAAACAGCAAACATACAGTTAAAATACAATGCACTTGAACTAGAAATAATCAATACATACATAAGAAAACAGTGAAATACAATGGACAATGAATTTTTGCAGAGTATGACAAAATACATGCATGAGTATAGATAACTAAGTATGCATAATACTAGACAACAAAGGTGTAGACCTGCAGTCACCTCCACTATGACCCCCGTGAGGGAGTTAATTGATAGTAGAGCACTGTGAGAGGAAGCCTGAAGAAGAAACACATAGGATCTTCAGTGTGGTCCAAAGTGAACTGAGAGCACAGGAAAGGGGGAGAAGCCCCAATGCTACACCACACAGAGAACCACCATGAGGTGGGGGCAGCCAGCAGGCTGTGAGGAAAGCAAAAAGTACTGCAGTGTGGGGGGAAGGACTTGGGAGGGGGGGAGGCAGGTAAAGAGACCTGGATCTGAAAAAGGCCAAACCTATGTGAGTCCTTTTTTTCTTTCTTTTTTTTTTGTTTTTGTTTTTTGCTTTTTGTTTTATTTTCTTTTTTTTCTTTTTGATGAAATAGCTCAGAGCGTGGGTGCATCCATCATCGAGCAAGCTCATAATGGAACATTTCTCTTCATCATTGTTAAATCATCTTTGAGTCGAATCAGTCAAACTCTCCAAAAATGGATTCCAAATTAAGTCAAATTTATAAAATTAATTATTCAAAAAATGAATAGACTTATCAATATTACCATGGTCTAACATCCTTCAGGTCCACTCTGCATAGGATGGGGAGATGATACTTTCCCAATTCTGTAAAATTATTTAAATGCCACTAATAAATCCATATTACATATCATCTTTTGGTAACCCAAATGGTCCTGAAACACAAGCGGAAAACCAAAAGTCATAATCCCCGGGTTATAAGGAAAATCACGGCCCAGTACCCTTGATAGAGTGGATCAAATGGAGGCCCAATAGTCCTTTTTCTGGTGACAGCTTATCAGCATATGGTGGAGAGAGCCTCTACCCCCACATCTCTGACAAGAATCAGGAATCATAGCATCCATCTTATGGAGCCTAACTGGAGCATAATAGGTCCTGTGCACTATGTTAAAAAAAATTGCAATAACCTGTTACTTCTAACCCCAAGATTCTGAAGATTGATTATCTGAAACCAAACTTCCTCTGAGAGGCCAGTTTTTAATTCTTTTTCCCAAGCTTTCTTAAGGGGTAAAGATAAGGATATTGGAGATATCTCCTCAACCAGAGCACTATGCAGTCTGAATATCAGGTGTCTATTAGTCTCCAGACCCTGGACGAACTGCTCCAGTGGTGAGACCGGAAGGGAGAATGAGTTATAATTACTCTTAAGGACATAATTCCTAACTTGCAAAAACGGCCATCTGTTGCTAGATGGAATATCATACTTCCTTTGGAACTGTTCAAAAGACATAAAGGAAGATCCCTCATAAAAATCAATAACCGAACAAGCCTGTTTATGAACATACCATCCTTTAAACACTTGATCCTTTATACTAGGTGGAAAAACGTTATTATTATAGATTGGAGTCAGGGCTGTAATTTTTCCTGAAAAATGCCAAATTCTTAAAGCATTCGCCCACGCTGACATAGTAGCACTGGTGGATTGTAATGAATCCTGGACTTTAGGCCTATATCTGGGAGACGTTAAGGCAAGGAAATTAAATAATTAGAGACCTTTAATGCAATTTTCCTCAAAACACATCCCTGCCATTGATTTGTCTTTAGGGATAAAAAAACAATAATACACTAATTCTAGCTGTGCAGCCAAATAATATGCCCAGAAAGTGGGCATATTTTCTTTATATCCTCTTTCCCTACTCTGATACAATCCACCAAGTGCCTCTCGAGGGTGGCCTCCCTTCCATAGAAACTTATGTGTTATTTTATCTAACTCTTTGAAAAAATCTTTTTCCAACCTATAGGGGACAGATTCAAATAAAAATCAAAGTCTTGAGAGAATGTTCATTTTTAACACGCTTATTCTTCCCAACAATACCAAAGGGAGGAGCTGCCATTTATCCAAATCCTGCTTAATCCTGGCTATTAAAGGATTGTAATTAAGTTGAATTACCCTATTTGTTTCCCTGGCCAACATCACCCCAAGATATCTGATTTTATCCGTATTTATACCTATTAAAGTTTGATTCAACATACAGTATTTACTGAATCACCCAAATACAACATCTCTGATTTATCCCAATTTACTTTATATCCAGAAACAGAACTATATTCAGCTAATAACTCCTCTAAGATGGGAAAAGAATGATCTGGATTGTTCTATGCCACCAGAATATCATCTGTATACAACATTGCTATTGTACTACCTTCCCCCTCACTAACCCCCAGTTCCTGGGCTTTTAATCTCAATCAAACAGCTAGTGGCTCCAAAAACAATGCAAAAAGAAGAGGAGAGAGGGGACAACCTTGTCTGGTACCACTCTCCATATAAATAGGTTTTGATATACTCAAATTCATTCTAACCCAGGCCAAAGGTTTAACATATATTAAACTGATCAAATTTTTAAACCTACCCTCTATACCAAACCCCTGTAGGGTTGCCAACAGGAATGGCCACTGCACTCTGTTAAACGCTTTTTCAGTATCTAAAGACAAGAGAGCAGTGTCCGTCCCTGAATAAACCTGAATTATGTTAAACGCTTTTCTGGTGTTATGTTGCAATCTTCTTCAATCAATAAAACCTGCCTGATCCTGATGTACCAGGCCTGGTACTATTTTGGCCAGTCGCCCAGCCAAAATTTTAGCAAAGATCTTATAATCACTATTCAAAAGTGATATTGGTCTATAAGAGCCACATTTTTTTTTACACTTCTGTTTATCATCCCTGAACGCTGGAACTCTCTCAGGCCTGACTCGTCCCCCACTCTACCACCCGCTGTGACCTCCACCTACTTCAAAGGCATTACGCTCTCCCGCACAGCCAGGGGGGCAAGCCCTATGGGCGTCGAAGGGGTGGAGGTAGAGGTCCAACGTTGGGCGTGTGGTAAGTGGACACTGCAGAGCTGTCGCCTATCCGGCCCGGAGGGGTCTTTTTCCCCTTGTACTGGTTGCTCGCTCCATACACCCTCCCTCCTTGTGTGGGCACGGCCTGACGTCGGGTGCACTGCAACTCTGCCGACGTCAGCCACGCTGTATGTGCAGTCCACGTTCTGCAGTGCCCCCGGTCTCCACCAGGGGCTGCTGGAATGCCAGACAGTCCCTAACCCACCCTCCCGCAGAGGAGAGCAGCCCAGTGGGTGCTCAATCCTCTACCTCCCCTGTTGACCCCGGCGCCTGAGCTCACTCCCAAACTCGGGTCACTGGCGTGGCACGAGGTGTGGCATCCAGCGCCTCAACCCTCAGCGCCACGGGGCTTATAAGAGACACATTTTTCAGGGGTTTATCCTTTTTAAGCAATAACACCATTTCAGCTTCATTGAAAGGTTGAGGCAGTTTATCTTCCTCCAGAAAGGAGTTAAACAATAAGCAGAGCCAAGGGACCAGCATATCAGCTAAGTTTTTGTACACTTTAAATGGAAGACTGTCTGGCCCTGGAGACTTACCATTAGGAAGGCTTTTTATGGCTTCTGTGATTTCATCTATAGAAATATCAGTATTCAACTGTCGAAGCCCTTGTACAGATAACTTTGGCAAGTTGGTACCTAATATATATTCTTTAATCCTAGATGTCTCCACCCCAATTTCGGGTGCATACAAATTTTTAAAAAATGACCTGAATACAGAGTTTATCTCTGCAGCAGATGACGTTATTGACGTGCCTTATTTTTAATACTACCAATTTTATTTTGGTTACACTCTAATTTAAGCTGATATTTTTTATTTTTATTTATTCATTCAAGTCTAGGATTACAAATACCTTTCAGCCATGGCTCTTTTACAAAGGTTCCACGTCATAGGGAATAGACATACAGTGGTAGGAAAGATTATAACATTAGTCATCAATATTGCACTATAGTCATAGGTTAAACAAAATAACATTTTAAGGCCTGGTACTAGATGTTCTGACGAGATCAGATAACCTGCAGCGAGTGCGCGGTTAGCTGAAAGGAAACAGAGGATTAAGAAGACAGAAAAGGGAGGGGTAAAGGAGGACAAACAACTCTGCAGCCATAGGCAGTTGTCAAGTTCAACAGGGGATAAGTGCTGGTGACAAGAGGGGGGGCAGGAAGAAGGGGGGAGTGGAGGGCAGGTGAAGTAGGGATGTCGAAGAAATAAGATAAACCAAAAGTTTTCCCAGAGTATCCCCATACAAAAGATATTTGGCCCATACTTTACATAACTCCCTTTCTGACTTCCCTTGGAACAGTTTCTCCAAATTGAACCTTCCTGAAAATAGATCTGTTTCTGTTTGTTCAAGCCCTTTAGCTTCATGTTCTGACTGGGCAGCGGCAAGCTATGCTTCCAATCTAAGTAATTCAGATTCAAACCTTTTCTTTCTAATCCCAGCTTGGGATGTTGACCAACCCCTTGAATATGCTTTCAGAGCATCCCATACTATTTGTAAGTTTACCCCCTGACCCATATTAAGCTGCATAAAGACCTGTATTTCACCTTGTACCTGCCCTTTAAAATTTGTATCTGCCCATAACGAATTATCAAATGTCCATGTTAATGATCCCACCTCCATTTTTATTAAAGGATTAAGTTCCATTACTACATGGGGCATGATCCAAAATTTTTATTGATTCATAAGACACCTTTGTCCTGGAATCAAACAGACCCGAGTATATAAGAAAAAAATTGATTCTTGAAAATTATCTCTGTATCTTTGAATAAAGGGAGAATTTTTTTAAAGCTGGATAAAGGTGTCTGAAAGGGTCACATAAATTCAAATCTGTCATGGCCAGCTTCAAAGCCCCAAGATTTTTCTTCTGTCTCTCATGGGGGGGGTCCCTGTCTAACATCCCATAAGAGTGATTAAAGTCCCCCCAATTACAACATTTGTGTTAAACTGGGATACTTCTATAAAGACATCAGTAAAAAATTCAGGTTCATCTTAATTCGGCCCATATAATGATGACAAGGTAAAAACCTTGCCCTGCCACTGAATTTCAACAATAACAAACCTCCTCACTCCCATCAATGACAGAATTAACCAAATCATAACCCAAGCCTTTTCTAAGGAAAATGGCAGCACCTCTCGTATTATCAGAAAAAGTGGTAGAAAAACCATCCGCCCTAAACAAATTACCAAAATATGAGGCATCACAAGAAGCTAAATGTGTCTCCTGTAAGAAGAGAACATCTATTCCCCATCTCCTTGCCAACTGGGCCATCTTCCTCATTTTAATCCTTTCTTTACCCCTATTTAGATTCCAAGACATCATTTTTAATTTCCCCAACATATATAACCCACCAACCCATATACCAGGACCATACCACCCTCCTGATTTACCTCATGTATCTCTCGAGATGTGGGAAAACAGATGCCCCACCACAGCTTCATGCTCTCATCTTTCCCCAGAATGAAGTAAACAACTTTCCTTTTATGTTCCAAGGCCACCCCCTTATAGCACCCACGCATTCCTTTGATTTCTGTGACAGAGCTCATACCAGAAAAGAAAAACTTCGTATCTGTTTTTTTATATTCTGCTAAAAGATTACTATCCCAATTTCCCCTCCCTTCCACACCTCAACTAATTCACCTTCTGCATGAATAAATTATCCGTTTATTCAATCCACTGTAAAAGCTAATTACTCCATGCATTCTTTCAAAATAAATTCCCCTATATCCTTTCTGCTTCTCATATTTTCCCTCCCTCTGAATACTATTCAGCCCAACCAACCTAAAGTCTGCTGGGCAGAAAAGACCATACACCCTATATGCACAATAAAGAAAAAGAGAAAGAAAACAAACACAAAAAAAAGCAAAGAGACAAAAAAAAGAAAACATGACAAAAGAAAAAAAGCCCAGATGTCCTAACTTGTATGGACATCCCCCCCCTCCCCCCACAAGATGCTGAATCCTAACTGTATGCAAAGACATGAAAAAAGCTAAGGGAATTTGCTCTGCCCCACCTCCCTTTCTCCCAATCCTAATACCCTTTGGCAACTATATATTTCTAAATCCATAATAACTAATTAACCCTCTAAGCTACCCATCTTCTCCAGAGTAAAGAAAAAAAAAAGGGAACCAATCTGTAGTACCCCCCCCCCAACCCTTAAGACTGCTAAAGTGGGTTAAATCCGGCTAAGCCGAAGGTTTATCAGATCCACCTGGGTCAGGTTCTTCTGGTTGTTTCCCAGTTTTCTTTCTCAACAGTTCCTCTACTTCAAAAGGGGAATGAAAGAATAAAACCTTTCCATCTAGGTTTACTCTTAATTTAGCTGGGTATAACATGGTGAACGAGATGCCTTCTCTGTCTCTAACGGTATCAAAGCTCTTTCCTCTGGCCAGAATGTTAGGAGGCATATCGGGAAAGACTTGCAGAGCCATGCCATTATAAAATATTCCTTTTTCAGCCCTTGCTTTGGCCATAATATTCTCTTTATCTTGGAACCTTAGAGTTTTAACATACAAAAAGCGTGGCCTTCCCAATCTATCTTTAGGGCCAAAGGCCCGAAGTGCTCTATCCACCTCGATTTCTTTTTCTGGATATGGAAGACCCATTACTTTAGATAATGCTTCTTCGCAGTACTGGATTGGACCATTGCCTTCCACTCCCTCAAGTAGATTGTCTATCTTTAAGTTGGCTCTTCTTGATCTGGATTCTAAATCCTCCAGCCTCATTCTTAAAGAGTCCAATTCCTTAGTGCTTTTTTCCAAGTTATTGGATATTTTAGGTATGGCATCTTCAATAACACTTCTGCAAGATTCACATTCCGTAGTTCTGGAAGCTAAAGATTCAAATTTCTCAACTACATCCACCACTTTCTGTGTCAAAGCGGTCACTGCAAAATTCAGACTTTCAAATCCCTGCCTCATTTCCTTCAAAATGGCCTTGTATGACTCCTCAGGGTCATCTTTTGTTTCCTCTACATATTCTCCACCTGTATTTCCCCAATCCTTTTCCTTTTCTTTTTCTCCCCTTCATCTTCCTCTCCCTCCAACCCTCTACTTGTTCCACCTCTTCCACCTTCTTGCTTTTCCCTAGACTCTTAATTCCTCTACTTTTTACTGGTTCAGCCATTTTATCTGCTACAGTACCTTTATCTTTCATTTTCTTTGTTAGCAGGTCATATATGCACACTGGAGAGTCAATAAATACAGAGGAAGATTTATTTCCTTTGTCATTCCGTGTATTAAACTCCCTATCCTTAGACTTCTGTTTCCTTTTACTGGCTGCTTTACCGCCTTTAACTGGTGTTTTTTTAGTTTTTTTATTTGTAGCCAAGGAAGGCTAGGTAATAACCTTCCTTTTATTCAATACAAAAGTAGCCAGACTGTCAAGTAAAGGTCTACGGGAGGAGGGTTTACCAAAGAGTGCAGACTCACTATGGGGAGAACTAGAATTCAGAAAATCAGCATTCACCTTTGTCTGAGTAGTACCAAACAAGAAAACCCCCTCCGCCTGTTCCTTTCTACAAGAAGTAGGGTTACCTGCAGTTGAACTTGATGGTCCTGCAGGATTCCTTCCTCTGTTTAATTGACCCAAGGCATGTTCTCTGTCAGTGAGTACACCACTAAACAGATTCACTGGCACCTCCTCTACCTGCACAGCTGTTTGTCGAGAAGAGAGAGAGTCTGAAGATGGGAGTATTTTCGGGCTGTGCAGGACTCACAAACCCCGTATCTGGTTTAGCAAACTCGACATACCCCAAACAATGGGGGGGGGAGGAAGGTTCCAAAACACTGTTGGAATAGGAAGCGAGGGACCACCGTTTACAGCAAATGACTAAAAGGAAAAATGTATACACCACGGCCGTTAACAGAACAGACCGGGTAGCTCCCATGTGCGTTTTTTCCATGTTACTATCTCCTTCTTAATCACGCTCGCATCCCGGTTCAATATGCCACGTCCTACCGGCCGACACTAAAGATACACGCTGCTTTTTCCTGGGTTGCCATATCAAAGCCAAGCCATAGAGAGTAGCGAGCCGAGTTCCCCCTGTGTGCAGCTGAACTATTCTGCCATGCGTTCTGACGAGCATGCTGACATGCGCAGATTGCAAATCCCGTCTGGCCCCACACCAACCTATGTGACTCCTGAGTACAAGGCCAAAGAGCTCCTAAGGAAACTGCCCCTTTACAGGCTGCAGAGATTCCGATGGAGGAAGCAAACAGGACAGATGGATGACATTAAGGAGGCTACAGCAAGTCTTTGCCCCCCCTAAGGCAGGCCTAGATATATTTATGCTGAGGTTCATACTGAGGAAGACTTGGAGCTAGTAGGCAGTTGCCCATATGTGCTCCTTATATACACATCTAATAATATTTAGGAATATTCCTATTCAACAGATACTGATCCAATCTTGATTTAAATATAGATTTATTATTACTAATAATATTTTCCGGCAAATTGTTCCAAGGATTAACAACTTTTGTTGTATAAAAATATTTTCTTTTGTTAGTCCTGAACTTTTGACCTTGTATCTGTAATGGGTATCCGCTAGTGTTACATCTATCTTGTTTAAATGCAAACCCGAGGTCACTCAGCAATCTATAATCCTGCATGATATTGTGCATAAAGAGAAGATCCGCTCTTATCCTTCTAGTTTCTATGGACATTAAATTCAGATTTTGTAGTCTTTCTTGATAATCTAATCCACCCATTCCTACAGTGCATCTAGTAAACTTCCTCTGTATTTGTTCTAGTTTTTGTCTCTCTTGTGTTTTTACTGGAAACCAAATTTGTAATGCGTATTCCAATTGTGGGCGTACATAAGCTCGAAATCAGGGCATCATAATGTTACCTTCCCTACTATTTATATTTCTTTTGATTGCCCAGATAACGTTGTTACATTTTTTAATTGCTTGTTAAGTGTGTTCGAAAGTATCTAGATTTTCTGATACATAGTAACCCAAGTCCCTCTCAGACGAGCAACAATGCAGGCTGTGTCCACACAGTGTATAGATTGTTCTTCTGTTATGCTTACCCAAGTGCATAACTTTACACTTTTTCATGTTAAGGGACATACCTCATTTAATGACCCAGTCAGAGACACTATCCAAATCCTGTTGAATGTAGTTAACATCTTCCTGAGTACCACAAGGCCCACCTATTTTAGTGTCATCCGCATATTTTGTTGCCCAACCATTTAATCTATCTGTTAAATCAGAAATAAATATCTGAAACAGTGCAGGCCCCAACACAGAACCCTGTGGAACTCCACTTGTCACGAAACCAACATCAGAGCGGTATCCATTTACCTGAACCATCTGCTTTCTTTCCATCAACCACTCTTCTATCCAATGTACTAAATAGGGATTAGCCTTTAATAGTTCTAATTTATCTATTATGGCACCATGTGGTGTCAAATCAAAGGCTCTACTAAAATCCAGGAAGATCACATCACATGGGACCCCACTGTCCAAAGATATACTCACATTTTCATAGAAACACAACAAATTTGTAGTGCAACTTCTACCCTTTTTGAAACCATGTTGTTTAGAATCTATTAGATCAATTGAGGAGAGTAAAGTATCCCTAACCAGCCCCTCCATTATCTTGTACACCAAACAAGTCAGACTCATAGGTCTGTAATTAACATCTGTTCCTTCTTCTTTCTTATAAATGGGAACCACATGAGCCATTTTCCAGTCAGTGGGTATCTCTCCGATACTAACTGATTGCTCAAAAAGAATTTTTAATGGAAGGGTTATACAATCAGTCATTATTTGCAACATATTGGCTGAAATCCTATCTGGGCCTGATGATGTATTTGGTTTCAGCTTCTGAATACGCTGCTTTATTTCCAATAGGTCAAACTGTATTGGGTCCACTGGTAAAGGTGCAACTGCCTGTATGATAAGATTTCGTACCATGAATTTGACAGAAGTGTTTATTAAAGACTGTAGCCATTTCCACATCTGCTGTAACAATTTTATCTTGAACAGTAAGGGGTCCCACAGGATTCTGATTTCTTTTTAAGGAGTTAATATAGGCAAAAAAAGGCCTTATAATTATCCTGTGTGGTGTTCTTTGCAAGCTGTTCTTCTGCATCTTTTTTTGCCATCTTAATTCCTTTTTTACAGATCTGTTGTGCCTGTTTCAGGGTAGAAAGTGTCATTTTGTTCTTATTTTTTTGATATCTTTTGTAACACTTATGTTTCTTCCTAATCAATTTTCTTATGTTTCTATTTAACTACATATGATTTTTATGAGTATTTTTATGCTTAACTGTTTGTGGTATGTAAATGTCACTCAAGCCCAAAATAATCTCTTTTATAATTTCCCACATCTGTTGTACAGATTTATCACTGAGTAGAGATATCCAGCCTAACTTTTTCAATTAATTTTGAATTTCCTTCACTTTTACCCTTTTGTATAGAAATATTTTTGTTTTACCCTGATGAGTGTCAAAATCATAATTGATTTTAAACATTACTGATTCATGGTCACTGTTTCCAGTTGGGGGACCTGTGATACACTCTTGAATCATTAGTTGTTCAGTTCCCAATACAATATCCAATATATTACACCCTCTTGTAGGGAAGATTGAATATTGTACCAAATTTAAATTATGACAACCAGTAACCAAACGTTTGGCACTTGCTCCAAAGGCAGTCATTGTAGGCCAATCAATATTAGGGAAATTTAGGTTACCCATTACACAGAATTCAGCAAGTTCTCCTGCCTTATCAAATTCTTTAATCAGACTGTCAGTAATCTCATTTTTGGAAGAAACACTGCAGTAAACTGTACCCAACACAACTGACTGAGATTTCCCTCCATTTATTTTTATCCATAGGGTTTCAGTATCTGAATTTTTTTCACTGATTTTATGTGATATATCTACAGATTTAATTATATTTTTTATGTACATTGCAACACCTCCTCCCCTTTTTTCTATTCCATTTCTACATATATAGGGCTGGATATTCAAACTGCGCCATTCATAGGCGCAAGCCCTTGAGCTGCGCAAAATAGTTGTGCAGGGGTGTGTCCTGGACGATATTCAAAGGAGTTGGCGCTTATTGAGCAACCCTTGAATATCACCCCCAGCCACAGTTACTGTGCATGGCGTTAGTGGAACTTGCGCCACCGCAAGCTGACAGAGTGGAGCATTCAACTTGGCGGTAATTGCGCAATTAGCTGCGCCATGCGCAAAATCACGATATTCAAAAGGTGACATGCAAATGGGGCTATAATTCATGCAAGGCACAGGTGGGGCCATTTGCATGTGATTATGTCCCATTTGCATGCCATTAGAATGTAGGTGCAACTGAACCGAGACGGCACCTGGCGCCCCGCCAGGCAGCAGCCATCGGGATCGAGCGCCAGCAGTTCGATCGGCAGCAGGTACTTTCACCAGCTCGATCACGGGCACATCGTGGTGCCTCACCCTCCTCCTCAAGACAGTCCCAGGTCAGTGACAACGCCGATCGCTGGCGTATGTATACGGTTTTCATTTTCTTCCGCCCGTCTCGGTGGTTCAGTGACCGAATGTCGGTCGCTGGCGGAGCTGTGTGATAAAACCACCCTTATTTTAACATAGTTCTGGTGGTTAGTCTCTCGGCTCACTCACGGTAGCTCACACCGCCCCCGGCAGCCGGGCGGAGGCGGCATCCCACCGCTTGTGCCGCCTCTCGCCGCCGACGATTGCTCGGAAGGGTATTTGCGTAGAGCAGAGCTACGCCCACAGCATATGACAGTCCAGATTTGGTGAAATGACATTCACAAATCTGACTGTCATGTATGGTATGGGCTGCACACCACTGGCTCTGCTCTGCACCAATGGACGTGCAGCCTACCGGCAGTCAGTCAGTCGGCGGGCGGTGGGGCGGTGGATGTCTGCCCGCCGCTGCCGGGATGGAGCGGGGTGGGTTCGGTGGGTAGGTGGGGACACTAGCTACCAGGGCTATGTTCGGGGTGGTTTTATCACACATACCACCAAGCGATGGCATTTCGTCCACTGACCACAAGGGATGTGAACGGGAGGGGTGGAATTATTATACATACCGCCCGATCGACGGGCATTTCGTCCACTGACCACCAGGGATATGAACGGGAGGAGGGGGAGCTACATTGATGCCCGCGATCGGGCTGGTGGGGGGAGTATACTATGCCCGCGATCGGGCTGCAGGGGGCACAGGGATTGGTTAGGCCACAGGTGGCAGCTGCTGTGTTGGCGCCTGCAATACAGCAGCTCACCTGTGGGTGGCCCTCAACTTAAGCCTTTTTTTGGCTCAAAGTCCTGCAGGCGCAGGTTGGGAGTTGTGCCTGCAGAACTCTGCACAGCCCGGCTGAATATCGGGCTGTGCAGTTTATGCATGGTTTCTCCCCCTCCAGTTCAGCATGCATTCATTTGCATTGCGCTGTTGCTCAGCATGTTTTCTGTGGCGCAACTGCCTCCTGCTGAATATCGCAGAATGGAGCAAGTTTGGACTTGCGCATGGCGCAACCCTTTTGAATATCTGGCCCATAATGTATATCCTTCCAAATGTCTATCCCATGCTTTGTTATTATCAGACCACCAAGTTTCAGTTATGGAAATTACATCATATGATTTATCACTGATAATATATTTTAACTCATCAATTTTTTTATTCAAGCTCCTAGCATTAAATGACAATATCGATAGGTGTTTCTTGGTAGAATTTCTATTTTTTTGATTATGATTATTTTGTAATGATAAGAAATTCAATCTGTTATCATCTCTACTCAGTCAATCTGGACATAATACATTTAGGGATGTTTCCAGTCTGTTAGCAAGTAATCTAGCCCCACTACTATTCAAATGTAATCTGTCTCTTGCATATAGCTCATAATTCCCTTGAAATACTGCCCAGTTGTTAATAAAAGACAACCCATCTCTAGTACACCAGTTATTTAGTCTGGTGTTAATCCTTTCAATGGTCAAGTTTTTCTGGGGGTGGGCCCTGGGAACTGGAATCATACCTGAAATTGCCACTTTATACCCTTTCCTTTTCATGCAATTCCCCAAATCAATAAGTTCATAACAAATATCTTTTTCGTGCCTATGATCCACGTTGTTAGTACCTACATGCAATATTACTGTAGAATTGCATGGAAGCCTAATATTACCTAGAACAGTTTTAACATCATGTATTCATGCTCCTGGGAGGCACGTGATAATTGTAGTCTCCTTATCATTCTATCTAATATATTTATCTGTCATTTTAATTATGGAGTCCCCAATCACCAGACATTCTGGTGTCGAATTTTCTACTGTGTCAGTTTCTTCATCTGATAAACCATTAAATCTATTTTGTGCAGAAATCTGTGACTGTTCTTTTTGCTTTACACCTTTCTTTCTTCGATATGTAACTTTTTCCACACTAAAACATCCTTTCTTCCCTTTTTTTTTCCAAGTTTCTTGTCCTTTATCTTCTGTGCTGTCCTCCCCATCTCCCCTTAGTATTTTACTGTTTGTATTATCTAAATATTAGGTATGTTCATTTGTAACAGCTGACTCTCCCCCCCCCAAAAAAAAACTGTTGAACTTTGATTTGGCACCTTAGAGTTTGTAGGGCTTAATGTACTAACACATGTCTGGCTCTTAATAATCTCTTGCACCTGTTTTAATTCATTCTTAAGTGTAGTATATTCTTCAGTAAGTGTCAATAGTATCTGACATTTATTACATGTATCCATATTAAAAAGGGATTTCTGTTTGGGTGCAAACATTTCACATATTGTGCATTGTACTAATGAACCTTCTTGCACCACTAGATGAAGAACGTCCAAGACATTAATATTAGCCATCACGTCCTTGTGATTAGTTTCTTAACTGAATTGGACAGTTTAAACAGTGAAAATACCCCCAACAACATCCTAACTGTCACGATTTTCTTTTTCTGATTTTATGTCAGTTAACTACATATATCTTTAGTTATATAAATGACCACACTTAGGTTCGGCTTTATCACAGCTTATCCAAACTCTTACCTGCCTCTACACTGTATAACTTCTTGCCCTAGTACCCACTATACCCGTCGCACATCTCGGCGTGTGCGAGGCATGTGCCCCACTCACGCTTACCCCGCTCACGCAAGGACAGGTGTTTTCAAGCTCTAGAGTGCCCCGGAAATAAATTAAGAGGTCACGGATGTCCTCGCAGCCTAGACAACCAAAAACAAATTAAAACTTCTAATTTTAAATATTCAACCACAAACTCCTCTCATGCAAGGAGCCTGTAGTCAGGTTTAAAACTGTATATGCCAGTAATCTCGGACCCTGAGTCTGGAGTACTTTCCGTTGCCAAGGGGACCACTGTTAGTGACTTCCTACTCCAAGAATAAGCACATAAGCACGTTGAATACAAAAGATATACTGCAGTATCTGAGGGATGGAGCCTGTCTCACGGAGAGTCCGTCTCACAGGTCACCCTCACAATTCGCCAATTTGATGTGCTAAATGAGGAGGATAGAAAGGGCTCCCAGACAGCCAGGTACCAGGAGTGGGTACTGCGAGCAAAGTGAGACATTCTGCCAAGGAAGATAGGGATGGAACTGCAGGTAGCCAGTCTGCTTTTGAGGGGATGCCAGGTGACCACCATTTCATTAAAAGGAGATGCTTAGCTTTTATACCCACCAAAACAGCCAGTGGAACTGTGGGTCCAGAATCCAAATGTCATGGGAAGACACCCCAAGGATGTAGAGCTATGGTGAAGAATGGAACTGCTAACCCAGTACTAGTTCACAATATTAATGGACAGCATGCTAGAAGGTTTGGAGCTTTGGACATACCCAAAGGATATGCAGCAGGTTTGCCCCATTGATCTCACACTGCCAGCACAGGTCATGCGAAAGCAGACCAATGGTTTTGAGCTGGGCAGGAGTATGGTACCAGAAGTGCAATACCTTATTCTAGATCAACAAGTTTTACTCTCTGGACAGGCTGTATGTACTAGTTTCCAGAGAATGCACCATACATCATCCGGAATATCAACCTGCAATGAAGACTGCTATTTGTCTCTAGATTTAAAGGAGGGGTCAGGAACAGAGTCTATAATAGCTTTATAAATCCTACCATCTCAACCTCTTTGTAATTTACCCCATGAGGATATCACACTACTCTGATGAATGGGTATGTGAGAAGGACCTTTTTTCCGCCAAAGGGTCAGCAAGCTTCTAATATGTAGGAAGTGCCCCAAATTAGAATGGGGTAGCTGGCATCTATTCTGGATGTTTGTAAAGGAGTCCAAGTAGTCAGTGTTGGGCTGAAGGGGGTCCTATATCTGCTTGATGCCTTCTAATGACCATGAGAGCTGTGATAACAGCCCCTCCCCCCAATTCACAAGTTGCTGTTATGCCAGAGTGGGGTCAACTTCCAGAGAACTGTCATATCGCCAAACTCTTCCCTGGCTTTGACAAAAGAGGCTATGATCAGCCAGACACAAAGGGTGGGGGAGAACTGATTATAGGTATACTACCCAGGGAGTCCCTGCCAACAGTACCTGCTTCAACTGGAGCTGGGGGGGGGCTGCTGTGATAGGGTTAAACCATTTCATTGTTCGGGCCCCTCAAAATGCCACATAATAAGCATGGAACCACAAGAGATTCCAGACTCCCTCCCCCCAGTGCAGTCTAAGTTTTACCCTGCTGTACCAGAGGTGAAGGGTGTTCCTTCCCAACAAAAATCTATCAGATATGGAGTCCAGCTTTTGGAGCAAGTTTAACAGGATGTCCATAGCTAAGTGGGCAATACAATGTATTATCTTGTAGGCTGTAATCATTTTGTTTGTTTGTTTTATTTTTAACCAGGAAGTGGACTGGGCACAGCCCTTTTTCAGCCACGCCTGACACATAACATTACAATACAAAATTTACATTTACACAACATACAGAACAATTATTCACATTTGCAAACATTATCACAATGTAACTTCTTTAACATTAAATGTTTAAAATGAGATACAGAATGTGCTTTTTGAATCAGTTCTCCATATTCATTTAAAAATGAAGGTGCATACCAGGAAAACGCTTTCCTATTCATTTGTAGTTTGAAAACAGGAATGATATAACTATTCAAACAATTTTATCTTGTGTCCCTACCATGATCTTTAACAACAATCAATTCAGACAGGGACAGAGGAACTCCTGCAGTTTTAATCCAAAAGACAAAGTTTGCTAATGTAGATTTTAAATGGTTAACTGGGGAAAGTGTTCCCTGATCTGAATAAAGCTGACAATGATGAGTTTTAAATGGAGCAAGAAGGGCAAATCTGCAAATATCATTATACAAAACTTTACGTTTTGACTCAAACAGCTGATTACAATGTGCAAAAGTTATGCTTCCGTAATCTAATGTTGGAAAATGAACATGTTTAGCAATGACATGACAAGCTTCTTCTGTCAAAAATGTAATATTTCTATAGAGAAAGACAAATTTTTAGGTACCTTGACACTCAGCCTCTCTATATGAGGAGCCATACTAAGGTTCAAATCTAGATATAAACCTAGATATTTAATACTGGCACCAAAGGGAGAGGATTACCTCCAAGATCCACTATTTGAATTGGTTCAAGTTTCTGGAGTTTCTGTGAGGAGCCAAACAACATGACATTCGTTTTAACTTCATTTACAATCAATTTGATTATCTGAATCCAATTTGCTAAATTATTGTATTTATTTTGAAGGGAAACCTGAATTTCATAACTGTTTGATCCTGATGCCCAAATCACAGTATCATCTGCATACAATAAACTATTATTATTGGTAAAGGTAAGGGGTAAATCATTAACAAAAATCAAAAACAGAAGGGGGCCTAATACCGACCCTTGAGGAACTCCAGCCTTTATCTCTCTAGGTTGGGACTTGTAACAGTTAATTTTTGTTCTTTGACTACGATCTGACAGATAACTCAAAAACCAATCGGACTGAACATCTATAATTCCCAATTTCTTTAATTTATAATAACAAAATATGATTCATTGTATCAAAGGCACTGGCCAGGTCCACGAAGACTGCACCGGTGGCCTTACTATCCTCTGCTGCCACCAGTACAGCATCCATGAACTCAGCCAGAGCCATCGCAGTGGATCCACTAGCTCTAAATCCACGCTGCTGATCAATAAGAATTTTCTGCTCTTCCAAATATACTAATAATTGCTGATGGACACACTTTTCCAATAACTTACTAACTTCTGATAACAAGGAAATAGGACTATAATTAGACACATTAAGTCTGTCTCCAACCTTACGGAAAGGAATCACAATAGATTCCTTCCACAATGCAGGTACTATGCCTTGTTCTAGTGAAAGATTAAACAAAACTGTTAAAGGACTCTTCACATAGGGAGCAAAATACTTAAGTAACGTGGATGAGATCTTATCTATCCCTCCTTCCTTGCCGTCCTTCAGATTTAATAGCAGTTTCAAAACCTCTGATTCACAAATTTTGGAAAACTTAATGCAAGGCTGACCATTATCCTAGTCAATATTGCTGTCATCACCGTTCCCCTTAACCATTCCTGTTTCCACACTACTAAATGTTTTTGAAACAAAAACATTGTTAAAACAATTTGTCATAATGGACTCATTCAAAATCAAAACGCCATCAATTTTTATACATTTTATACGTCTGTCCTCTTGGGGATTGTATATATGCTTAAAGGAATGCCAAAGGTTTCTTGGGTCTTTCAGGTTCCTAAACTGATTTTGTTTGAAATACTGAGATTTAGCTTCTACAATTTTCTTTTTAACCTCATTTCTGTAAGTCCTATATTGCCTCAAAGAATCAGCATTCTTAACTTTTAAGTAATGTTTCCTTTTTGTTTCCCGAATTTGTATTAAACCACGTAGTTCTTTGTTTAACCATGGGGAGAAATTCCCCTTCACCCTCCATTTTGTAATAGGGGTATGTTTGTTAAATAAACTAACTATATGATCTGTAAACTGTACTACCTTAAGATCAAGGACAAATAAATCCATTACTTTAGCCCAATCAGTCAATTCCAACTCCTTATTGTAAATCTCCACATTGAGACAATTAATACATCTTTTATGAATACAATTTGGAGGAACAGCCTGTTTGCCCATTGTATGCACACAAAATATAGGGCAATGGTTAGAAACTGAGTCAGATAAAACATTCAAATTGCATAGATTACCCGGACGATTTGTCATTATCCAATCAATAATAGAATGATTATTAGTTTTGTAATTAAATCGCGTAGGAGTGTCAACTAATTGGACAAAGCAAAAAGCATTCATTTTAGTTTTTAACTTTGCAGCCTCACACTCTTGTCCCTAATCAGAATTAGCATCACTCATAATAATATAGTTCCCCTCTATTCTGGTGTAATCCAGTCCAGACATCAAAAACTGGGTAATTAACTCATTTAAATTTAGGAGGACAATAGAAAGAGGTAAAATATAAATGTTTACATCCCGATGCATGCAATTTAATCCTCACAGTACGATAATCAATATGATTATTCAGTGGACCTCTGGCATGATCCTCAGCAATAATGTCCTCCCTAATATACAACATTACCCCACCCCACCCATTTTTTCCCTTCCCTATCTTGTCTGTAAACTGAATAACCATTAATCATGACCTGATTAGAGGGAATATGCAGTTTCAGCCATGTCTCACTTATTCCAACTACATCATAATTACTCTGCTCCATCCACACCCTTAATTCATCTAGATGGGGTTGAAGACTCCTTATATTCAAAGAAACTATTTACAAACCATTTGACTGATTATTCCTAAAAGGAGTCTAAGTAACTAATGGACCAGGATTAGACTCTATGTCCTCGGCTAAAATCAAAAACAACATTAAACAAAAATGGCTTATTTTACTATTCTTTACCCTTAAAAATGTACCAGACCTTAGACCTGTCACCTGATTCCCTCTGTGAAACGTACTGGGAAATTGACATAGCAGCTGATAAGGTATTTACTTTAAACTTCTTGGAGGAATTTTGTTGTGTCCCCATCCCAGTATTCTTCTTGTTTGTTGAACTCACCCCAAATAGCAGATTCAGCATTAGTACACATGCCCGGTCTTAGCACGTCCCACCCAGGGGGTTCATTTCTGACCAACCCAAAGTTAAAATGATCCAAGCACATTCATATCAATAAAAAAACTAATGGAATCTTTGCATATATCCAAGCCACACTTAAACTAAATTGTTACCTTACGTGCAGGGTAAAGTTAGGGTTAAAACAATCAGATACATTTTCTTACTCCGAGTGGTGCTTGACTCACACGCTCATGCTTGCGAGCAGCGCGGGCAATTTATACACAGAGCCCCCCACCCCCTCAAGTCTATTACTGGCAGCTGATTCGATCAGGCCTCCACACAACGGCAAATAACAAGCTTGAGGAAAGTTCAGGCTCCCGATTCTGCAGCACACTCTTCGGCTCTGAATTTTGCCACACACAGTTCAGTCAAGATGAAATACGTTGAACTGTACTCACACACTGCTGGCAGGGGAGAGATTCACTGATAGCTCACTCTGATGTTTGCGAGTGGTGTGGGCAATTTATACACAGAGCCCCCGGCCCCTCAAGTCAATTACCGGCAGCTGATTCGGTCAGGCGCCCACACAGTGGCAAATAACAAGCTTAACATAGAAACACAGAATTTGATGGCAGATAAGGACCGCTTGACCCACCCAGTCTGCCCATTTCCCTACCTAATGGATAAGCTGCAGATCCTAGTTAACCAACAGCTTACTTCTTCCTACCCCTACCCCCACTACCTAGAATTGCCTTATGACTGCCCCATGCATGCTTGAATTCCACCACTGTTTTTGACTCCATAAGCTCCTCTGGAAGGCCGTTCCATGCATCCAGAACCCTATCTGTGAAAAAATACTTCTTTACATTACCTCTGAGCCACCCCCCAACTTCAAATTGTGCCCCCTTGTTCTTGCACACCTCTTTTTCTGAAAGATGCCACCCTCTTGAACTTTGTTGATTCCCTTGAGGTACTTAAAAATTTCTATCATGCCCCCCCTCCTTTCCTCGAGGCTATACATATTAAGCTCCTTAAGTCTCTCTTCATATGTCTTCCAGTGCAGACCCTGCACCATTTTAGTTGCCCTTTCGGGGCTGCCTCCATCCTATATATGTCTTTGAGGAGATTAGGTCTCCAGAACTGCACACAGTACTCCAGATGGGGTCTCACCAGCTGTCTGTACATAGGGATAACAACTTCCTGTTTTCTACTGGTTCAGGCTCCCGATTCTGCAGCTCACTCTTCAGCTCTGAATTTTGCCACACACAGTTCAGTCAAGATGAAATACATTGAACTGTACTCACACGCTGCTGGCAGGGGACAGAGTCACTGATAGCTAATGACAAATGCAGGAATTTCTAGCATTTACACTCTGCCTTTAAGGATGCAATAAGAGGGAACAGGTTTTTGGAAACCATGGACGACAGATCAGGAGCAATCCAGATCCCCAGGTACTTAACCCCTGTAGGGGATCAGTTCAGTTATCAAGGTGGAGACAGCTTTGTGAGTACACTTCAGATTGAGCTGCAGTATCTCTGTTTTGTTGGTGTTATTGCTCAAAAAGTGTGCAACAAGGAAAGAAGGTGTGGAATACCCTCCAGGGTATCTTTAAGAAGCACTAAACAATTGTTATCCAAAACTCGAGGTACCTGGCACCAGTACCCTTATGGGTAGGATAACCCCCAATGGCCTTGGACAAGGGCTCTGTGGTCAGGGCACAGAGTAAGGGGGACCATGGGTACCCTTGCTGGGTACCTCTACTCAAGGGAAATGTGATGAAATGGTAATATTAGCAAGGCTTGGAATAAAGTGTTCCAGCCCATCCATCAAAAACTGGGCTGAAACCCAGCCTCCCCATGACCAAATGCAAGTACCCCCATTCCACTGAATCAAATGCCTTTTTAAAATTGATGGCTACTGTGGCTGATGGAGTGGGGACATGTTTAACAATAGATGTCAGGGAAACAAGAGAGGGCAGGTGGTCAGTATTCAACCTCTCTATCATGAACCCTACATAAAAGCAGTGAACCAGCAAGGGAAGCACTGCTTCCAGTCTGCAAGCTAGGACCTTCACTAAACTCTTATTGTCGATGTTGATCAGTGAGAGGGATCGGTAACTAGCAGGGTCCATGAGGCCTTTCCCTTCCTTGGAGAGCACCAAGATAATAGCCTCCCTTTCAGTTGGAGGCAGTACAGAGAAAGTATGCACTTCTGCAAAGACCTTATGAAGAACCGTAGAAAGAATGTCCCCCAGTAGTTGATGGAAGTCAACCAGGAAGCCATCACTTCTTGGAGACAGGTAGGCAATACAAGGCAATTTCCTCAGGCCAGAGTTGAGCCTCAAGACATTGGACCTCAGACAGCTCAGAGAGGGGAGTATTACAGAGAAAATCCTCCTACTGCCAAGGGTGGGACTGCCACTTGGCGAAGTACAGTTCCTCACAGAAAGATTTCAATATGTGATTGATTTCAACATTTCTGGTGGAAAGGGACACAGTGCGATTTCTCAAGGCAGGGATGCACTTTTCCACCTGTGTTTCTTCAACCTATAGAAAAAGAATTTCCTGGCTTTCTTCCCCCCTCCCCCCCAATTCCAGTGTTTGTGTTTCAGTCGCAGGATAGTCAGTTCCCATCTTCCTCATGGAATGGGAACCGAGTTGCGTGCAGATGTCCCTAATATCCAAAGTAACTGATGGTTGTGAGACTTCCCTTTTGCTGTTTTACATGGTTTCTCCTTCTCCATTAGGTAGGACGCCAAGTCCTTCTGCTCTGCCTCCCTTTGCCTTCTGGGATGACCTGCATATTCCATAATGCGACCTCGCATGGTGGCTTTAAAAGGCTCCCAAACAGAAACTCATGGCTGTGTCTCCAGTGTCATCAATTTGAAAACAGACAACCACATCTTTTCAGATCAACTGCTTGAAGTGAGGGTCTGTAAGAAGCAGAGGGTCCAGTCTCCAGGAGGGAGAACATGCAGAGTCCAGTCCCAAAGCAAGGTCAGAGATACAGGGGCGTGGTCTGACAGATATTATAGAGCTGTCTCCAAGGAGGCCATGGCATATGTCACTCTGGGCAACGATAACCAGAAATTTATCCTACTGGATATGGTGTGTGAGGCTAAAAAACAGGTGTCATCAAAATCAGTAGGATGGAGCAGATGCCAAATATCCCACAGGGAGAATTCTGTCATCGAGTCCAGTAAGGCTGTCCTGGCTTTGGCGTGGGGTTCTGCGTGGCCAAGGGACCTATCCATAGCAACCACAAGGGCCAAGTAAAAATCCACTCTGATTAAGAGGGGGATAGGTTGGTGCCATAGACTGGCTATGACCTGGTTCAGTTCATGGAAAAATGATGGGTTATCAAAGTTGTGGCACACAAGTTGACCAAAAGAAGGGGAACTGCCAGGGTGTCTCATTTGATTAAGATTGAATGACCACTAGAATCAGAAATCTGGTGCTATTTCCTACAACAGAAAGTTTTGTGAAGCAGTATTGACACTGACTCCTGCTTTAAAGGAGGGGGCAGAGCTGTTTGCTTCACAATCCACTCATTCCCTGCAGAGTTTAAACACCTCCACATCTACAAGCTTGGTCTCCTGAAGTAGTACCCTGTACCACCTGCGCTTTCATGGCTTTAAGCATAGTCAAATTTTGTTTCCTTTTAACAGGGGAGTTGAAACACCTAAAATTCCAAGAAATACAGTTAAGCGCCATCACATGACGTGAGGTAAGGGGAGACAGTATTGCCGACTGTGGACCATAAGAAGAGTTAAGAAACTACATGTGGAGAAAAGCCTTCTTACACATTTATTTGTAAATTGGTCACCAGGAAAGGCACAGTGAGCTGCTGCTCATTTTCAGGTGAAATCCAGGGGAAGGGAAAGGGAGGCCTATATATAGCACATACACAGTACACAGTTAATACAATTACAGAGCAGTGACACAGTTCACAGTTACAGTAGAACAGAAACATAGAATTTGACGGCAGATAAGGACCGCTTGGCCCACCTAGTCTGCCCATTTCCCTACCTGATGGATAAGCTGCAGATTCTAGTTAACCAACAGCTTATATACAGAGTATATGATTTAAAACAGAAGTATGTACAAAAAGAACAATCAGCGTAAATAAGGCATTTCAGCTACACCTACACCTACACCAGAGTAGGAGGAAAATATAAGGGAGGGAGTCAGGCAGGGGAAAACGGGAAGTAGGGGAGAAGATTCAGATTGCATCCAGAATATATGAAGGCTGAAATACAAAGTATACCTTGTCCAGGTCCAACATGCAGTCATCGCTTGACTCAAGAATAATATCAAACAGTAGAAGACATCAACAATAAAGTACAATCGACAGAGAGACTTTTGGTACCAAACAAAAGAAGGTGCCAACTTAAACATTTCTCCAGGAGTAAGTCCGATAGAATTGGCTTGGGCTCATACGAATGGGATGAACAAGTCCCCCAGCAACATGGCCCAACAGGTTAGGGGAGTGAACATATCACTGTAAGTGAGGTTGCACTGAGGTGAGCACATCCTACTCCAGGGAGTGAAGTAATAATTCTGGTTATAAAGAGCAGAAGGAAGAAGCCAGAAATGGTCTGGGCTAAACAAAAAACAAAGCTTGTGAGAAACAGGTACTGCATACACCCAGAGCTGCAGGTCACAGTCAATATAAGCAGAAAATTTAAGCAGTGTCAGTGGCTCAGTAGGTAGCACACTCGCCTCTGAGGCCGGGAGATCAGAGGGCTGTGGGTTCAGTTCCCACATCTGGCACTTGGGTTAATATCCCAGTACTGACACTGTAATGCAGCATGAGAGGGGTGCTGCATTTCTGAGGTGCCGTCTTTCGGATGAGACGCTAAACCGAGGTCCCATCTGCCTGGATTGGTAGTAGTTCAGGTGGATGTTAAAGATCCCATGGTGCTTATCGAAAAGAGTAGGGGAATTTCCCCGGTGTCCTGGCCAAATTTCCCTCATTCACTAAAAATACCACCAACAGCTTAATCTGGTTCAAGGTCAGTTGGCATTCATCTGTATCCCCCTCTTCCGGGTCGTGCCTGAAAATAGGCAGGATTTGTCTAGTGCACTTACCCGGTCAACAAAAGCTAAATAAATAAAATATAAGGACCACCAATGCAGGAGGGTGACGGGAGGGGGAAGGGAAATGCTATACACAGTGTATGGCCAGAGCAGAGTCATAGTGTACCACCCAGAAAGACAGAAAGGAGAGACCTCAATTACATTCAGGTCAAAACCCCATCACTGTATCAATGGAAGTGGTTGTGGGGAGAGTGAGAGAACAATGAACTGTAGCCATTAGGGTGTGCCTTGCTGGGATTTACTGGCCTGCTACTAGAGTCACGGGGAAGGAAGAGAATCATGTGCCTGAATGAAAGGTTCACTGAAACTATGCCCTTGCACAGGACTGCCAGCTGCTTCCCCAGCCAACCTCAACACTGAAGGCCTCAGGAGGTAGGAGTTTAAACCATCTCCTAGTCCCAGAAAGCAAACTATGGCTAAGATGCACATATCCAACCCCACTTCACAGATAAATGTGGCAGAGGTGAATGACTGGAGATGGCTATGGAGGTTCATACTCCATAGCAATAGTCCATGAATAAAAGGGAATGGTGAGGACAGAAAGTAAGGTAAGCTGTCTGCTCTTCCAGAGGTACTATGGCCTATGCAAGTAAAGGAGGTCTAAGACAGCACACACTAACAAGAAGTTCTAAAATCCAGGGGAAAAAAAAAGAGACTACTGGAGGGAGGACCATCTACGTTAAACAGTTACCATCCAGCAGACTACAGTCAGATGGAGTGCATGTACCAGTTCTGTAAGACCCACCCTATCCTCAGGTACCTGAGTGCGGGGAGTAAACCTTAGTGAACCAAAACACGGAGTCTCACAATTCCAAAAGCTCAATCTGCTGCAGCTGGAAGAATAATTGCCACTGTTAGAGTAAACCTGGCCATCCCTGCAACAGCAGTTTGCAAAACAGGTCACCCCCTTGATATAACAACCACTACAATTAGTGCAATAAAAAAAAGAAAAGAAAAAAAGGTAGTAGTCTGAGATCAAAAAGGAAGACCCCATCTCAATGTTCATTTCTCAGGGAGAGAAAAGATATTAAGGGAGATCTCTGCAATGTGTCATCCTCCAGCTCAGAGGAGGGCCAAAATCATCACCCCCTAGAAGCCCCCAGGACTTGCTTCACAGGCTATAGCACTCATCAGGGAATAAGAGGAAAAAGAAAAGGGAGTGCAGAGACAGAGGATACAGTGAGGCCAACCCCCCCCCCTGCCCAACACAGGATGGCCCTAAAGGCAAAGGGGGAGAGGGAGACATAGAACCTACTATCAGCCCTGCAAGAAGCAGCAGGGCTATGCAAGCACTGTTTCACCAGGGTAAGGCTTCAAGGAGCCAGCATTAATGAAACACCCACTTACTAGTCCATGACAGAATCAGCATGGTTCAGAGACTGCTGGCACTGGGGTCTTGGCGGGTCTGGACCAGGGGTTGAAGCTCAGTTGGGAGGGTCAGTAGCTGAAGACGATGCCACCCTGTTGGCCCAAGAAGTGGGTTCCCCCGAAAGTAGCTGGATCAGCTGAGCAAGTGACATTTCAGCAGGCTGCGGTGAGATGCAGGAATCCAACCCAGGAGGTGAGGCAGGGTGCAGAGCATCATACCAGTTTCTCATCGGCAACTTGTCCAGGACCGAAGGGCTTCTAGAAGAGACAAAGGATGAGAGCCACACTGCTGGGTGGAGGAGCACTGGTGAGAGTTCTAAGTTGGTTAGCCACACCTCTGCTTTCTGCCACTTCCTGACCCTTCCTCAGCTTTGCTGAATACACTCCTCATCAGACAATGGCCTCGCTGCCAGGGTATTTAAACCTGAGGGAGGCCCAGTAGTGTCCATAACCTGGGGGGAGGAGTCACTGGGAGGGACTGACTTGTCAGGTGGCAAGAGTCACTGTTGAGCCAAGTAGTTGAAATAAAGATTTCTGCTGCCTCAAGGGACTCAAATGTCTGCAGTGTCCCACTGTATCAAATCCACAACTAAGTGAAGTATCAGAGAGTTGCCTGGATTCTCGGTTGGCCAAATGTCCACTTAGTGCCCGCAGAGTCCCTCTGTCTCTGTGACAATTCATTGGAGAAATCCTGGAAGAGTCTTCAGTTAGACAGGAAGGGGGAAGAAGCTTCTAGCTGGATGCTGGGAGAGTAAGGAGACTTGAAAGATTTTCTTAGCTGGTTTTCTTTGTGTTTTCAGCAGACAATTTGGTGTTTGTGTGTGTTTAAAAGCTGAAGGCAGGGAGAGTAAGTAGACTTGAAAGATTTTCTTAGCTGGTTTTCTGTGTGTTTCTAGCAGACTACTTGGTGTTTGTGGGTGTTTAAAAGTTGCTATCTGGCCTGTAAGTGCAGGCATCATATTACAGAGGATTAGTGCTGTTTGAAAGTAAGGTGGGACTCCCAACTCAGTCAGTCTTCAGTTAGAGGGGAAGGAGGAAGAAGCTTCTAGCTGGATGCTGGGAGAGTAAGGAGACTTGAAAGATTTTCTTAGTTGGTAGTGCTTGGAGGTGCAGTGAGGGTCAGACACAAGGCTGATACACTCTTGTGAGAGTCGGGTGTAGGCCCTGATCACACCCTCACCCCCCTCCCCAGAGCTCTGCTCCTTTATAGGGGAACATCTGCCCATGCAATTGGAGGAAAAGGCTTCAGGTACAGCTGATGTAGTTCTAACCACTAGGGGTCGGGTTTAAGGGCTGAGAGAGAGGAGCTTAGGGAGTTGTACACTTCCCCTATAAGTTTACTGTGTAGTACTACACCTAGTAACGGGGGTACCTGTTTACTGTGGGACTGTATCTAGGATTAGTGGGTGACCTGATTAGTGTGTAGGGGAGTATCTTGGACTAGTGGGGAACCTGCTGGTTCACGCAAGGAATCCTACTTGGAGAGGGGTGGGACCACACGTCATTAGGGCCGGCATCTTTGGGAGGGTGGTGGGGTGCACAGGGTGTGGGGTGGCCATGATACTGGACTGGGCTTGGAAGTTCGGTGGTTGCCCAGTGTGCTACCAGCTGGCACAGCTTAGGGAGGAGGTTGAGGGGATTAGGAGACAGCTGGAAGGGGGGTATGGTTCGGGAATAGGGCAGGGGCTCTCCCGCGGGGTCGCACCAAACACTAGGGGCAGGGGCATAGGGAAAGCAGTGCAGGAGAGTACTCTGGGGTCGCATAGGGACCCTGACAGAGGGGGCCCAAAAGGAAGACACTACCAAGGAAGCAGGCAGGTATCTGGGGACCCTCACAGAGGGGGGCCAAAGGGAGGACATTCTCAGGGAAGTAGGCAGATGGCTGGGGCTGGACAGAAGGAAGCAAGGGGGAGAGGGGTATCGGACCTTAAGCTCAGTAACCGCTTCAATTCTCTTCTTCTGCTTAAGGATGAGGGGGGGTGATGTAGCCATGACAGGGCAGTTAGAGATGGAAAGGCAGTGGAGGGCAGGAGGCAGGGGATGGAAAGCAGGAAAAACAAGGAGGAACTTGGAACGCAGGAAAATGGGGGGAGCGGTGGATCAGAGCAGGAGGAGGAGGGGTACAGGGAGGAAAGCACAAGGAGAAGGACCAGTTGGGAGGAAAGGGCAAGGAGTGGGACCAGAAGTACAAGGAGGATACAATAAAGGCAGCTGAGGGTTTATGCCAGGGAAAAACGACAGGCAAGGAGGGGCTGAATGGAGACAGGAAGGAAGGGAGGATGAGCCAGGCAAGTTTAGCAGATGGGGGAGGGAAGGACCAGTTGCAAGCAGTGATGGGGGGGAAAGAGGGGTACAAAAGGATACTGGGAGGAGGAGGAGAGGCATAGGATCAAAGGGAGGGGATAGGGTAAATAAGGAGGGGGCGGCAGGGGGCACCCAGATAGTAGGAGGAGCAAGGAGCAGGCTGGAGGAGGGGTCAGTAGAAAGGATGAGGGACATGGAAGAGGGGAAATGGAGAAAAAGGGGTGGTCAGAGGGCTCCTGTTGGGTGATTCCATGAACAGCGGTATCAAATGGGATGGGGGGGCCTGCCCTGTTAGAACAAAATGCTTCCCTGGACTAATGATGCACAGGGTCAAGCATGAGGTATATCAGCTGGCAAAGGATTGTGGAGGTTCCCCAGACATACTGGTCCACCTGGGTACCAATGACATTGAGGGAAATAGTGAGTTAGAGATACAGGCAAGGTTCAGGGAGCTTGCCAGGGTCTGTCATGACATAGGATGTACGGTTTCCTTCTCGGAAATCCTGCCAGTGCCAAGAGCTAGTGGGGAACACAACAGGAAGATTAGGGAGATAAACCAGAGGCTCAGGGAGTGGTGTGGGGTCAGAGGGTATGGGTTGATGGGGGATTGGGGGGAGACCTGGGAGGATAAGGGTCTGTATGCTAGAGATAGGCTCCAACTCAATTTGGGGGGAGGGAAATCCTTAAGTTGAAAACAGAGGGGTTCGTTCGTGAAAGGTAGGGTTTAAACTTATGAAGGGGGGAGAGATGGGAGAAAAGGCTGTCGAGAGGGGTCCGATAAAGGAGGGACTCTGTCTCCACCCCCCTGGGGAGCTGAAGAAAGGTGGGAAAAGGCTGACTGGTAAGGTGCTGACTGGGGGAAGACGGAATCCCCATGGGAATGCGAGCAGGCTAACTGGAAGTATATGGAAAGGGTGGAAGATAGTCCTGCTAAATGCCAGGAGCTTGGGCAATAAAATGCCTGAGCTCCAGACGATGGTAACTGAGGGACAGGTGGATGTGGCAGTGGTCACTGAGACCTGGGCCACCGCAGGGCATGACTGGGATCTGAACCTGGAGGGTTACACCATGTTCAGGAAGGACAGTGGGGAGGGAAGGAGAGGAGGGGTAACAATAATAATCAAAAACTGCATTGGCATAGGAGGAGTGGAGGAGGTGGAGGGAACTGTGGAGGTGATTTGGGTCACCTTGATAACAAGTGGGGGGGCAAGAGAGTAAAAATAGGAGTGGTGTATGGACCCCCTACGCTGGCAGAGGAGCTGGAGGAGAGTCTGGTGGCAGATGTTGGTAGGCACTGCAGATTGGGCAGGGGAAGGGTGGTGGTGTTGGGGACTTAAGCATGCCAGGAATGGACTGGGAGACTATGACATCCTCGTGGCCAGGGAACAGAGGTTGTTGGATGTCTTTCAGGACGCGTCCTAACTCAGCAGGTGAGGGAACCACCAGGAGGCGTGGATACTGGATGTGGTCCTGGCAGACAGTGACAAGATTGGGGGCCTGGAGGTAAGGGACCCATTGACGGGGAGCTACTATGCTACAGTCTGGTTCAGCCCGGACCTAGGAGGGGTAGAAGGCTGCACAAAGACGGAGGTAACTGACTTCAGGGGGGTGGATTTCAAGGAAATGGGAAGGATCCTTAAGAAGCATTTGGATGGGATTGGGCCAGACATGGATGCTGACAGTAGGTGGAAATCATCAGGAGGCGGGTGCAGGATGCTACCAGTACCTGTGCAAGAGTAAGACAAAAATGCGGTAGGGCCCGTAAACCCTGCTGCTGGACCAGGGAGGTTCAGGAGGTGGTGAGGGAAAGAAGGCGGCTTATAGGCATTTCAAGTGCTCAAGGAGTGAAAGGGATCGAGGGGAGTACGAGCTGATGGCCAGAAGGGCCACTAGGGTGGTGAAGGCGGCTAAGGCAATGAAGGAGCAGAACACTGCCAGGGAAATTAGGAGAAGGGAACAAGGGATTCTTTAGATACATTGGGGAAAAATGAAGGGTGAAGGGGCAGATTAGCAGGATTAAAACAGGGGAGGGATGGGCACAAGACCCGGGGGAGCAGGCTGAGGTACCAAATGAGTACTTCGCCTCAGTTTTCGCCAAGGAAAATGGATGGGCTGCATCATACATGGGAGGAGATGGTGAAAATGAGGGGGGGGGGCCCTTGCCGATCGGTGGGTCTGGGGAGGGTGGGCCATCAATGGCAGAAGGGAGGAAGGCAAAGCAGGGGGATGAGGTAGCGGAGGTGGAAATCATGGCAGAGAGAGTGAGGGCAGCCCTTAGGTCCCTTAAGATGGGGAAAGCACCGTGGGCCAGATAAATTACATCCCAGACTGCTGAAGGAACTGGCGGATGCCCTGGTGAAACCCCTGGCGGAACTTTTCAGCATCTTTCTGAGGACAGGGTGAGTGCCTCAGGACTGGAAGGTGGTGCATATAGTGCCTACCCACAAGGGGGCTCAAGGGAGGTGACAGGGAACTACAGGCCCATCAGCCTGACATCGGTGGTGGGCAAGGTGATGGAAGGCATTGTCAAGGAGAGGCTGGGGGGGACCTGGAAAAGTCAGGGTACCTGGATGATAGACAGCATGGATTCGTCCCAGGGAAATCGTGTCAGACAAACCTTGTGGAGTTCTATGACTGGGTGATGAGTGCCTTGGACCTGGGTAGACCAGTGGACATCCTCTATCTTGACTTCAGCAAGGCATTTGACTCTGTTCCTCATGGAGGCCTGTTGAATAAGCTGGGAGAAATGGAGGTGGGGAACCAGATGATCAGATGGATAGGCGTTTGCTCCAAGGCCGGACCCAGAGGGTCATGGTTGGCGGGATAGTCTCATCTCCAAGGAGGGTCATTAGTGGGGTCCCTCAGTGATCGGTCCTTCGGCCCCTCCTGTTCAATGCCTATGTCTCTGACATAAGGAAGGGTATCAGGAGTGAGATGAGTCTCTTTGCGGATGACTCAAAACTGGGGGCGGTGGTGGATGGGAAAGAGGGGAGGGTGGCTCTAAAGGGAGACCTGAAGGCTCTGAAAAGGTGGTCTAGAAAGTGGAAGCTGAAGTTCAATGCAGGGAAATGCAAGGTACTGCATCTGGGAGCCAGAAACCCGGGCCAAGTGTACACCCTGGGTGGGGGAGGAATGCTACAAGGCTCAAAGGCTGAGAGAGACCTGTGGGTGGTGGTGGATGTCAGGATGAACAACTCTGAGACTCGTAGGAGGGCAGCGGCCAAAGCCAACAGGATGCTGGGATGCATCACTAGGGTGATCACCTCCAGAAGGAGGGAAGCGATAATACCTCTGTATAACTGCTTGGTGAGGCTGCAACTCGAGTACTGTGTGCAGTCTTGCAGGCCACATTTAAAGAGGGACACTGAACTCCTGGAGAGGGTTCAAAGAAGGGCAACCAAAATTATCTGGGGCTTGGGGGAAGGACCTATGAGGAGAGGCTCGAAGAGCTAAATATGTACACATTGGAAGAGAGAAGGTACCGGGGGGGACATGATAGAGATCTTCAAGTACATGAAGGGGTTAAATAGGGGAGGAGCAGTCAGGGTGCTCCAAAGGAAGGAGGAGGGACAACTAGAGGGCATGGATGGAAGCTGGAGGAGGGGGAGATTCAGGGGAGAAAGGAGGAGGTGCTACTTCACTGAGAGGGTGGTGGAGCCATGGAATGCGCTGCCCAGGGGACTGGTGGAGGCCGAGACGGTGAAGGGGTTCAAGAGGGGGTGGGACAGGTACAGGGGAAGGGTTCTGGAAGCAAAGTCCTGTGCAGTGGGAATATCCAGGACTGGGAAGGGAGAAGCTAGAGAGGTTGAGGAGGGGCAGTAAGGTCAGCTCCCAGGGAAGGGGCTGACAAAATGAGCAGACATGAAAGACCATTAAGCCTATTCTGCTGGCATTTTAGTATGTTAGTATGATCCTGCCAGTACAGGAGCCCCCTATCCCCAGAGAGCCACAGCAAATTTTTCTTTATAGAATACCTCAGAAATTTGATCAGAATAAATAGGGTTGCTCGTCATGTTTTGGTCTTGGGGCCAGGGTGAGGTGTGCCCATTAAAACTCAAGGGGGAGCGATTAAGTGCACTAAGTCACTCTGGAAGAAGATGCTGCAAAAACGGATATGTCCATCCCCAGTCCTCTCCAGTATGCCCACCAGCTGCAGACTATTTCAGTGAGACAGACTGTCCATGTCATCCATCTTGGAGAGCAGGTACTGTATGGCATTGTTAGTGAAGCCTTGCCTGGGTCTGGTCCTCCTGCACTTCAAAGGGCTGGCAGTATAGCCTAGAGGTTAGAGGAATGAGGTGTGAACGAGCTTGGTATATCCAGTAGACCAGACCTGAGTTTGATTCTCACAACCTCCACTTGCATACTGTGTGACTCTGAGCAAGTCACTTAACCACCCAGTGCTCCCAGGTCACCCCTGAAAACAGGCACTTGTGCATAGTGGGCCATACCCAGTTACCAAAGACTAAAATAAAAAAAAATAAAAAAAAATAAAAAAAACTGTGCATCCACTGCTCGGCTATCTGGACCTGACTACCAAGGACCAGTAAGTCTTTATTTGAGCAGCAACCAATTTTAATTTTGCCATATCTGACTTTAAGTCTGCGGTTATCTTTCAGTATTTGAGAAAGCATGGAGGAGATGTGCGCCAGCTCGGAGGGCACCACTGTCGAGGTAGCTATCAGTGTTGATAGTCAGCTGGGGAAGGATTAGATCAAGCAGACTGTAATCATTAAGACTGGGACCTGGCATGCAGGAGAGATTGAAAGGGCCTGAAGCTGTCTGACACTACAACTCTTGATTCCCCCCAACAGATTGTCACGCTAGTGGTGGCAAAATGTTCCTTACTGAGCAGCAGAGATTCCTCTGTGGATTCTAGTCCTCAGCATGACTTTTAATGGTTGCAGAAGGGTTCCTCCCTGATAGCAGAGGATTCAGAGAATCAAGCAGTCATAATGTTGGTGGTTAGCCCCCCGACATACGGGAATGTAAGTAAATATGTAGAGAGGAGGGGGGTTGCTGGAGACCAGTTAGGATCTGTGGAGACAATTAGGCAGGGAATATCTGGGCATACTGGGTGCACCAAGTGGCCTTCTTCTGTTGACAAATTACATGTTTCTATGTTCATTATATGTGCAATTTGCTATTCTCTTTTTGACTACTTCTTTTACAGAAATTTGAACAATTTCCACTACTGCTGTTTTAAATTCTGTTGTCCTTTTGATTACAACGCTCCACTCAGCTATTAAGTATACACCTGCAAGACTGTTCACTCTGTGATGCCAGCAGGGGACATGGCTGACTTCACTGAACAGAATGCACTGAAACTGACAAGAGAAGAGCACTTAGAAAAACAGAATTATACATTTGATAAGTACATTTGAAAGATGGCTACAATTACAACACAATGACAACTCAGATTAATGTTTATAAAGAACACTTTTTACAACTAAAATACAACACATGGGTCCCAATTCACAAAGAGCAATGCTGGATTGTTAAAGCAAACCCCCATATGTCTGCTACAACCAGTCACACTGAATTTCGAGATCATTCCAAAATCTTTGCTTATCAGTTCCTCGTATGTCTATGTAACCCCCCTGCAAATGGGGGTTCCCAAAAGACTTCCAGGAGCTTGCTTGAATGCTCCAAGCCTGAATGGTGTTTGGCATTTAAGCCATTTATCAGTGAGTGTTTTTAGAGCCTCTGGTACTGTCTCTTTAAGAGCTGTCTGCTTGCAGACATAATTAGTTTGTATGGGGGGACTGTGTGCTTCTCTGAGTACCACTCGAGCTGCTGCCAATTCACTTCATTTTGCAGTCACTAGAGTGCAAAGGGAACCTATCTGAAAGATGTAACTGTTTGCCAGAAATTATTTAGAGTAATAATGAAATTACAGTTTGTCTAACCTGCTTTCTTTGCAGTCAGAACTGTGTCTGCTAGTTCCCCATTCTAGTTTTGAACTGCTGAACTGGACCAATCAGTGTGGGGTAAGCTAGCTCTAAAATGGTGCCTTGGACTAATCAGAACTTGACTCATAATCTGAGCCAGCCACAAGAGGATTGTATGGGCAGTGACTCTGGGAGATGTAGTTTAGACTTCAGTGCCTTTTGGACCAACAGCAGCAGTCTATTGTGAGTGACAGCCAATCCAGTCAAGAACTGGGAGGAACTCAAAGGAAGTGCCCGGTTTGTCGGTTGGAGTTTCAGTTGAGCTTTGGCAGTGAAGAAGGAAGGAGCCCTGTGCTTTTTTCAGTGTGCAGTTTTAGTCAAAAACGTGTAAGGCCCAGAGTTCCGGTCTGCAGCTTGTGTAACAGCTTGTTAGGACTGAATCCGTCCTGTGAAAAGAATCAAAGGATCTCTGAAGAGTAGAAACCAGGCTCACCCTGTAGAAGACTGGAGGAATTGCTGAAAATTGCATTCGGTCTGTCAGGAACTGAATCTGCTGTGTGTTCTCCTGGGTATGTGCAGTAATGCGATCGGGATACAGATGCAGCCTGCCTGGTATAATGCTTTCTTTTATATGGATGTGTGAAGAGGTTTGTGTACCTCAAGTGAGCCCTGCTGACATTGAAGGACCCTATCTTATTTGGAGGTCGAGAGTACTAATTCAGGGTCGCTCCCTGTTGAATTGCCACATTAAATCCAAATGGAATTACTGTACTGCTGACTGTTTAATTCTCCTTTTCTCTGTCTGAAAGGGCCCCTACCAGCTGCCACGGTTTGGACTAGCCACTAGGGCTTGGGTACCCAGGGACAGTAACTGATAGGGATAGGCCTGTGCACAGAGCCATAGGTAGATTATTAGAGTGATAAGCTAATTAACCTGATTTCCCCCTGTCCTTGTTATATCCCCCTAAATAAATCAGAGCTGCTTGTTTCAGCAAAGTTATACTGCCTGAGGTATTTGTCTATGTTAAAGTACTGTACTGTGATTGTTGCACTGTATCTCATTTCACAGGAGGTCCCAGTGCCGGAACCAGACCTGGGGGTAAGTGTATACTGTGAAGGTAATTTGATATATTGTGTGGGCCACTAGTGGGAAGAAAGGGGTTGCAGTGTCCCAGAGGGCTGTGACCAAGTTAGTTTAACTATTGCAAACCCTGACCTCTGGGTGGAGGCACCCGCCATTGGATCCAGGCCCCTCAACCTGTTAGTGGCAAATCAGGCAGGGGTAGTAGCCCCTGGGATAGCGCCATCTAGGGGTTACATCTATAAGCATGGGCCAAAAATAATTTAGTTTCCTGGCTCCTTCTATATGGAATAGTATTCCTGTACCAATCAGAGCACTGACTCATTTTGCCTCATTTTCTAAAGAACTGTAAAATCATGTCTTAATACTGAATGACTGTATGTGTTCTGTTTAAATTCCTTAGTATTTTATAACAACCTCCTTAACTACCTCCTTAACTATGTGCTGAGGATATTTATTTTTTGGTTAATGTACTAAGTATGTCTCTGTGCCTGAACCCTGTTCTGTTGCACAACTTTGTCTCAACTATGCACTGTATTAGATGTTCATATAGTAACTTATCTGTACAGTATGTATACTGCACTGCTGTGTGTTATACTATTGTGCACCAGGACGTACCTGTAAAAGGTGCCTTTTGCACAAGTGTATCTTACCTGGTCAACAATATAAAAACAAACTTTTGCTTTGCTTAATCTGGCCCTGCACGAGTGACCCTTCTTTAAAATTGTTTTATTCCCATTTCTGTACCCTCCCATCTCTGTTTTTTCACCCTTAAACATCCCTAGATTTTTCCCTTCTTTATCTTGCTCTCTCTCTCTCTGTCCTGTCTTCCCACCCACCGTAACTGCAGTATATTTCTTTATTTCTCTACACTCCATCTCCTCCTCCTGTATCCTTATAATTTTCCCTATAACCTTTGCCTTTCACTTTATCCTCAACTCTGCCACTCTCCCTACAACATCTCTCAACAACATTTTATCACCAACCTCTTTTTCCGATATTATCTAACCTCTACTCTAGTCTTTCCATGATATACTGGGTGCTCCGTGCCTGCCCCCACCAATCATCCTCTACTTCCTCCACCATCTCGTGCTGTATCTCCAAGCCCCTTTCTGATACCTCATTCTGTCTTAACCATCCCTTGCTCACACTTTACTCCTCCATCTTCTCTCTGATAAAAAAAAAAAAAAAAGCCAGTCTTAAAATATCAGATTTCATTTACCTATTTGTTTCCCTCACTCCAAATCAACCATGGGTCACTACTGGGCCATATATTGTGAACCACTCCCTGTGAGCTGCAGGACATTTTATGAACCATTGAAAACATGACCCTTGACCTTCCTGCAGTGGTGAATGGAATGTGTGTCTTCATTACTCACCTATCTTTTGAATGATCCTGTAAGTGAAACCCCAGTTGTACAGCCAAATCAGGTCACTATCTTGCTACAATTCAAAGTAACAGAAACTTCCACAGTGGGGGAACACTATATTCTGTCTCTCTCCCTTTATAGTCTGAAAGTATTTAACATACATACAGTAAGAGATGCTTACCATCTTCATCTGTCTGAAATGTCTTTTCTTTCCCTTCTTTCCTGCCTTCAGGGTTGGTCAGGATGAGCTTTACATGGACGTTTTTGTATGGGTACAGGTTTCTGATGGTGTGTTTTTGCGTGCCAGGCTCCATCTTGACACATTCTCGGAATGTCTGGTTTGGACTGGTGCCAATGGTGTACCGATAGCAGAGGGACACGGTATATGTGTGACAGCGAGTGATGTTGTAGCCAATTGGTTCCCACTGCAAGGTGATCTGCCGCGATTGAATCTCAGCGAAAGTAAGTCCTTTGGGAGACCTCATGGGTTCTGTTGGGAAAAAAAATGGTAAAGAATGAAACTGAAAATGACTTTGCCAATCTTAGCAAGCAACAGTTTACGTTTTTGTAACTACACTTTAACTACTGGGTAACTACACTATGAATGAAGGGAAATTGTGCTGCACATACATGCATCAAATGTATAACTGCTGAGTTGTTACCTCTGTTTGGTGTTGATGACACTAAACTTTGTGATGGGGTTGACAATGTGGAAGGAATAAGGGAGTTGCAGAGAGACCTACTAAGGCTGGAAAAATGGTCCAAAGTCTGGCAGCTGAAATTAAATGCCAGGTAATGCAAAATTATGCACATAGGGAACAAACATCCCAGAGCAGAGTGCTGGACTGAGGGAGTAAGCTGGACACAACATCAGAGGAAAGAGACCTAGGAGTCGTCACTGGTCACTCTCTTAAACACACCAGCCAATGAAACAAGGCCTTCAGCAAGGCTGACAAGATTCAGGGGTGCATCGGGAGAGGGTCTGACAGTCAAAGGCATGAGGTACTTTTACCGCTGTATGGGTTGCTGGTGAGACCACACCTGGAGCAATGTAACCAGTTGTGGAGTTCTCACTTAAAAAAGGGCCAGGACAGGCTACAGATGGCAGAAAGTAGGATGGCCAATATGATTCAGGGCAAGGAGTGCAGATCCTATGAGTATCAGCTAAAGGCACTGAACATGTATTCACTCAAAACCAGAGGAAAAAGGGGGATATGACAGAGACCTTCAAGTTCCTGAAAAGTATAAATAAGGTACATAGATACATAGACAGTGTCGGCAGATAAGGGCCTATGGCCCACCCAGTCTGCCCATTTGAGCTTGTAAGTTCAGTTTATGTTTTCCTAGAAGTCAGTTGCCCCTTACCCCTGACCTCCAGAATTCCTTTATGTCTATCCCATGCATTCTTAAATCCCGTGATTGTTTCAGCCCCCACCACTTCCTCTGACAGGGTGTTCCACTTGTCCACCACCCGTTCTGTGAAGAAATTCTTCCTCATGTTTCCTCTGAATCGTCCTCCTTCCAACTTCATCCCATGCTCTCTAGTCCTGGAACATCTTTTTCGCATAAAAATAGTGTATTCCTGCACCCTGTTCCTCCCTGTAAGATACTTGTATGTCTCTATCATATCCCCTCTCTCCCTCCTCTCTTCCAGGGAGTACATGTTCAGTTCCTTCAACCTGTCCTCATAGGAATTGTGATGCAATCCATGCACCATCTTTGTTGCCCTCCTCTGAACCTTCTCTACCCTGTCTATGTCCTTACGTAGGTAAGGTCTCCAGAACTGTACACTGTACTCCAGGTGGGGCCTCACTAGTGTCTTGTATAATGGAGTTATGGCCTCCCTTTTCCTGCTAGTGATGCCCCTGTCTATGCATCCCAGCATCCTATTTGCTTTACCTGCTGCCTTGTCACACTGTTTCCCTACCTTGAGGACATCAGAGATGATAACCCCAAGATCCCTTTCCTGCTTGGTGCAGGTGGACAGTGAGGAGCAATTTGCCAAGAACAGAGAAGACAGAACAAGGGGTCATGAGTGGGGGTTAACTGGGGGACGGTTTAAAAGAAGATGTGATGAAGTATTATTTCACAGAAAGAGTGGTTGAGCCATGGAATGGTCTGCCAGCAGAAGTGGTGGGTGTCAAAACCATAAATGGCTTCAAACACAGCTGGGATAGAGTCAAGGGGATACTAGCTACTCCGTGGAAAGTGGGGGCAGAAACACAGATAACACATGGAGGAACAGTGTAAGGTAAGACCCCACAGAGACAACAGATCCTTGGGTATGCTAGGGCAAAATGAGCAGACTGGATGGACCATCAGTCTTTTTCTGCCATCATCATCTATGTGTCTAAGGTCCAAGTAATTTACATAGCACTTACCCTGTAGTTGCAGTACATAGTAACAAAAACTTAATGGAAAGTGTAACCCATTAGCCTGTTCAAGGTCAGAGGTAGCCCCCAGATAAGACAGAAATGGAAACCTAAGGACAAAATGTTTCCACTGGCCTTTGGGTACAGGTGTAATACCATTTAGAGAACATTTAGACAGGCAGACTAGGTGGGCCTAGCGGTCCTTATCTGCCATCAATTACAATGTTACTATGATGTGAGCTGGGCCATTAATGGCATTCTGAGCAGCTGTCCAACCTAATAAATACTAACGTTTGGCCATCCAGACTACTGGTCATGTTAAACTCTATAAGGCATTCTAAGGGCTTCCCAAGCAGTTCAACAGCAGCATGTTAGAAGAAAACATTTGACAATATCTATGAAAGAGCATATACAATGTGGGGAAAAAACAGGGAATATAATTATTTTTTGCCTGTGAAGTAGTTTTTTATTAAACCCTAGAAAAAAAAATCCTGGTCTCTGATTGGCCAGAGCCAATCACATGACATACAAGGCTTCTGAACAGAGTGCTTCCACCACCCCAGGAGTGACATTATTACACAATAGCACACACCTTGGAGTGCCTTACTGCAATTACAAAATGGCTCGATGTTATAGAAAACAAAAATAAAAATAAAAATGTTTTTAGTAGATTTTTTGTGAGGCAGTATATCTTTGTTTCTGAAAAAAAAAAGTGCAAGCTCCATAAAATCAACACAGTGATGTTATTGTGTAATATCATCACTGTCTCAGGCACACACTGACCAATCAGAGTCCAGGAAAAGTTCTTGCCATTATATAATTCTTAATAACAGCCAGGGGCTAAGGCATAACTGTCCAGAACGGTTTGTTTTAATCATTTTGGTACACTTAAGTGGTCTTCAGAAGCACTGTGCAGTTAAATATAACTCTGCTGATATGTCCAGTGATCACATTTAAAAATTGCCATGAATAACAAATATTGACAGACCGTCAGGGCAGCAGAAGTGCTGCTATTTGCAACACTGATGACCCAATTCTGGGAGTAAGGTCAGGCCACTAAGGGTTGGCAGGAAGAGTAGGATAGAAGCATTGAGCATCCAGGGGACCACTATCCTCCATTGGAGGGGTCCTCTGTATTGTGGCTACCACCTGGATGAAGCTAGATGAAAACACAGCTGGAGCTGCTCAAAGAACCAAGTAAGGATGCAGCCCTAGCCTCTGCATGGTTGTGCCTTGTGAATCAGTGCATGACACATCCCTAGTGGAGAAGACCACAGATAGAAAACTCGCAGTCAGGACTGAATGACAACATGGCCCCTTGCAGGTGACACACTACCGACAAAGCACCTCCCTTCCACAGGGGATTGTGCTGTGGAGAGGTATGGGCATTCCTCATGGCCAGACAAAGAGGCAATCCATGGGGGATTCTCGTAGAGGAAACCCCTGGGGATGGTGGGTGATGGAACTGGAGAGATGGGTATAAAGTGGGGCCAGTTGGAGGCAGATGGTATAACTAGATGAAGAAAAAATAAATAGTGCACTAGCAGGGTTTCAGATTCTTAACCACAGGGTGAGGAGTTCATATCTTACACTTCTGAGACAGGGCTTTTAGACCGGCTACAGATATGTGGTATCAATCCTGTAAAAGAAAACTTGGAACTAAAAAAATTATTTTCTAGTGAATTATTTGTGATTGTTCATGTGCTGCTCTTATACATTGTTGTTACATAAATTCTGTATGCTCTCCCATGCCCCCCCCAAGCATGCCTTTCTGGTAAAACTTTTAAATAAATAAAATAAAAAAGGACAGCTTAGAAATATTTGCTCTCAAACCCACTTCATAAGGACAATCTCTTATTACAGTATGTACATTTAATGTCCAAGTGGATACTGACTTGGCCATTTACTGTACAAAGACAAGCCAAATTATTCACTGTTGCCAATGAATCACTGCATACCTCTTGCACTTGCGACTAACAGTAAGAAAAACAAGCATTTGTCAGTGCCGAACATTGGCTGCTTGTTAAACAATTTGCTGTTTGTAAATCTGACCCCAAATTTTGAAGCTACTTGTTTCAGAATTTGCCCTACAGACGACATGTGCCATTTGTAGTATACTGGTCAAAATGTCATTTTGCACCAGAGGTGTGAAAACACATCTTATCCGGGATTTTAAAAATGACATGTCACATTTATGAGGTGGTGTGGAAAAATGGCTACGTTGAAAGGCTGGAGTCAAAATATTGGAAATGAGTGAAGTTATGAGTGAACGTTGAAATAATGTAAAGTTCAATCGTAAGCTAGACATTTTACCATATTTGTACACCAAATATTCAGCATAGACTTCCTATTAGCCCACCTAATGAATGCAGTAGATAAAAATGCCCAAATCCCCAAAAAAACGTCATTTCATGCCACAGATAAGAAAATGGATTTGGGCCAGGATTTGAATAATGATAGCTGTCACATTAGAGAGGTTCTATGAAGAAATGGCTATGTTGAAAATCTGGGATCAAAATATAAGAAACTACCAAAGTTACAAGGCTGCGTTAGCAAATTTCAATGTAGGCTCATAACTTTGTTGTTTTCCAGTTATGTTGAATGTTCAACATAGCTTTGTTATGAACCCACTGCATGAACAATACTGCGGAAAATATTCAACTCCTGCCCAAAAGGTGATTTCATGAAGCGACTGTGAAATCACCTTTCGGGATGTGAAAACCCATTTTTGCCAGGATTGGAAAAATGACAGCTGTCACATTCATGAGATGGTGTGAAGAAATTGCTCTGCTAAAACTCTGGGGTCAAAATGCCGAAAATTACCAAAGGTACGAGCCTGCTTTCACAAACTTCAAGGTAGGCTCATAACTTTGTTGTTTTTTAATATTTTTACACCTGATTTTCAACATAGCCTTCTTAAAACCCCACCTCATGAACAATGTTGGAGAAAATGTTCAACTCCTGCCTGAAAGGTGATTTCACACGACCGTGAAATTACCTTTCAGGACAGATTTACCTAACATTAGTTACATTGTTCAGGAGGTAGTGTCCCACAGAAGGTATGGTGAAAATGTGGTGCAAAAATATTGAAAAATGCCCAAGTTATGCTACTAAGTTCAAAACCCCATTGAAATACATTGAACTGCATACCTGATTTCCTCAATTCACGGTCAGGCATTGAAGAGTGAAGACGTGACTGCGGTCCAGAGAAGATTACAACATCGGACCTCCGGTGGGTAAGTAAGGACTTGTGGGGGGTTGAGTGGGAGGATGGGGTGGGGGGTAATAACGGCACAATAGTCATCGATGGACTTTTTCTTTTTTTACACGTTTACAAAATAAAAAATAAAATAAAAATGAGGGACAGTTTTCTCCATTACAGGTAGCGACACTGGGGAATTGGGCACCCCCCAGTGTCACTGTTATATCGGCAGCACCAGGGGTGCGCTCCCTGGTGCTGCATTACTAAAAGGGGCAGGCTGGGAAGTGGCAGCTGGCTGTTGACCAGAGTGACAGTCCATTAATGCAATGTAGGAGTTCTGGAGATGTTCTATGACAGAATGAGACTTGGTTTCCAAAACAAAAGCACCACGGGGGTAGGGGACAGGTTTTTCATATAAGCAGCATCACCAGCCCAGGCGGAGGAGGAAGCAGCAATAGGGAAATGATGAGTAGTGGCAGGCATGGGCTAGGACCACAATAACATATTTACGTTTATGTGTGCCTGTAAGGAGGTGGGGTGTACTAAGCAGCTGGATTCTGTCACCTGGACTCTGCAAGCATGGGAATGCAGAAACAAAGTTGTGACTGTCTGCCACTGCGCTCAAGGGATTTAAGGCAGCACAGCCACTTATTCTGAACAAAGACAGCTCTTCTCTCACATGCAGTCGAGCCTTGTATTTCCGCCTTGAAAAATTAATGTGAAACGGGTGTGGCAATGGAGGGGTGACTGCAGTTGGTAACAAATGGGATCACTGCAGCCGTAAACCACATTCTTCTCCCTTGCTGAGTTACTTAGTATTATATCTACTCATGGCCACAATGTTCTACCTGCAGACTAGGCCCTGTGAGTCCCCGCCTCTGACATCAGCAACACCGTTCCTGAGCGAGAAGTACAGCATTTGGCTGAGGAATGCTGTCCATCCCCCATTACCCAAGCATTTGGTGATTGAAGTATTTTTTGGCTGTATTACTTGTTTTATGATTGTTTTATATTTTTAAGGATATAGTGATGTATGGTGTGTTTTAATTTGTTTGGCACCTTGGTTTTTTGGAAGGCGCCTTAAAAATAAAAGACAAAGAACCTCTGTGCGTAAACACTGAGGCAAGGGTTACCCCAAAGGGCATTTGGCTGTAGGGTTACCACCTTCCAAGAAGCCCAAAGTGGGACATTTCTTACTGAAACTGGGTTTTTCGCAGGACAATGTCATCCTGACCAATGCAACAGACATGTTTTCTCTAAATAATCAGAATTAAGACTAAGTGTTGTAGTTTTTTAGTTGTTTCTTGTGTTTTTTTAATTATTTTAAGGTATTTTAGTTAAGGTATTATAGTTTTTTGCAACATTTAGAGGAAAATCTGAAAATATTTTTTCTACTATAATGTCAGGACATTTAGTATTTTTCATGTTTTTATGCAGGACACAGCTGCCTAAATCAGGACTGTCCTACGAAAATAGGGACAGGTGGTAACCCTATTTGGCTGGGAAGCCAAGTTTCAAGAAAATACAAAATCGCACATGCCCACACAATGCAAAGCATCATGGGCTGCATATGCAAATCACCACAGAATGTTATGCTGGTTCAACTTTAGGCAGAATAAAGTTTATTATTATTATTATTATTACCCTCGCCCATCAATTAAGGATTCTCTGGGCCTCATTTTCCAAAGGATGCATTCATTCCATTCTGTGCCTATGGTAAAACAAATCTTGACAGGCCACTGAAGTTGAAAGCTGCTCAACTGTTTGCTGAGCGGCTTCATGCAAATCAAAGGACCAAAGCCCTCTCTGACTGGACCGCTTTGGTCCTTTGAAATACAAAAAGTTTCAGCCCCCCCCCCCAAGGAGAGTGATGTCAGCACCCCAGCACCTGGTCATTGGTGTAGACTGCCGAGGCCCTAGTTTTGTGAACTGCAATGGGCTTGGCAATAACACACCCCTGAAATTCCTATCATTGCCACTAAACGCTAGGTGCACAAGAACAGCCAGTGTAATAAATGAATCTTTGAAAGGCTGTTCAGAAGTCTTGAAATGCAGTGAGTAAATTGGAAATCTTGCTGTCTATAATAGTAGAATACAGGAACATGGGAACATAGGAATATGACGGCAGAAAAAGACCGCCAGGCCCACCTAGTCTGCCCAGAGTGCCTAGGATTCTGCTAGGCTTTTGTTCAAGTCCTCCCCCCCTATTTCAGCAATCCCCTGTGACTATCCCAGGCCCTCTTGAACCCCCACCCCACTGTCATCTCCCCCACTACCTCCCTTGGCAAATCATTCCAATTGTCCACCACCCTCTAAGTGAAGAAATACTTCCTAAAGTTACCCTAAATTCCCCTTGATCTGATATTTATGTCCCCTTGCCCTAGGACTCTCCTTTAATTGGAAAAGGTTCTCCACAGGTACCTTGTTGATACCCCAGAAGTATTTAAAAGCCTCAATCATGTCTCTCCTCTCCCTTCTCTGCTCCAAGGGGTACATGCCTAGCTCATTCAGTCTCCCCTCATATGGTAGTTGCTGTAGGACCCTCACCATCCCCGTCGCCCTCCTCTGAACCCTCTCTACCCTCTCCACGTCCTTCCTGAAGTAGGGCCTCCAGAACTGAACCCCATACTCCAAGTGAGGCCTGACCAGCTGTGTGTACAGGGGTACTATGATCTCCCTCTTTCTGCCTGAGATCCCCCTCACTATGCACCCCCGCATTCTGCTTGCTCTTGCCACTGCCCCCTCACACTGCTTTCTTACCTTCAGATCCTGTGAAATGGTGATGCCTAAGTCTCTCTCTTCCTCTGTTACCTGCAAGGAGCTACTTCCCAGCGAGTACTCTGCCCTCCCATTATTCTTGCCTAAGTGCATGATCTTACACTTTGACATGTTGAATGACAGTTGCCATTCTTTGGACCAGTCATCTAGCCTCACCAGATCCCTTCACATCCTCTCCACCCCCTCTGGTGTGTCCACTTTGTTGCAGACCTTTGCATTATCTGCAAAGAGGCTCATTTTCCCCTCAAGACCCACTGCTATATCCCCATGAAGATATTAAATAGAAGAGGTCCTAGCACCGACCCCTGGGGAACCCCACTAATGACCTCCACCTCCACTGAATGTGCCCCATTGACCAGTACCCTCTGTGTTTTTTCCCTCCAACCAATTACCCACCCACTGTATGACCCCCTTCCCCAGCCCCAAGCAAGTCAATTTGTGTAAGAGCTTCTTGTGTGGCACCGAGTCGAAAGCTTTTCGGAACTCAAGGTAGGCCACATCTGCTGAGCCTCCCTGATCCACCACCCTGGTGATCCAGTCAAAAAATTATCTTTTTTGGACAGGATCTACCCTCCGTGAACCCATGCTATGCCGGGTCCTGAAGTCCTTTTGCCTGCTTATTCTGCTCTTGAACAGTTTCTCCATGAGTTTCCCAGCAACGGATGTCAAACTCACCGGCCTATAGTTACCCATGTCCTCTTTCCCTCCACACTTGTGTAGGGGTATCACTTCTGCACACCTCCAGTCTTTAGGTACTACCCTTGAGTTTAAGAATTTGTTAAAAAGAGCAGTCAAAGGAGCAGCCAGCACCTCCCTCAGTTCCCTCAAAACCCTTGGGTGCACCCCGTCAGGCCCCATGGCCTTGTGAACTTTCAACTCCCCAAGCTTCCTTAGTATCGCCTCTTCCTGAAATGGACTCACATCCACTCCCTCCCCTGCGAGTTCTGCTAGTTTAGAGGTGCCCCTTTTCCATTCTGCTTCCTTTGTAAATGCTGAGCAGAGATAGCTATTCAGCAGCATCTACCTCCACTCTCTCCCTTACCCCATTTTTCAGACTGGGAATCATTTTTTGTTTTCCTCCTTTCACCAATATATCGAAAAAAGGTCTTGTTCCCCATCTTGACTGCCTTGGCGATGTTCTCTTTAGTCCTAGCCTTTGCTCGTCTAACTGCCCTGCCTGCCTCCTTTTGCTTAACCTGGTATTCCTCCCAGTCTTCCTCCCTCTGTGTTGTTTTGAACTTCCAAAATGCTCTCCTTTTAGCCCTAATGTTGCCCCCAACCTCCTTGTTAAACCACAGTGACTTCCTCTTTCTCCTATTCTTACACACCCTCCTCGCACAAATGTCTGTGATTCCCACTATGGCCCTCTTTACTGATTCCCACAGCTCATGACCCCCCCCCCCCCGCTGCCCCACTCATTCTAAAGCATGTTTAAGGTATTCCCCCATTTTCCTGAAATCTGTTTGTCTGAAGTCAAGAACCTTCACCTTTGTCCGGTTTAGAGCGACTGACGTGCGTATCATAAACCACACAGTCAGTGCTATGGTCACTGGTACCAAGGTTTTCCCCCACCGATAAATTCCCCACTCTGTCCCCATTTGTTAGCACCACATCCAACACCGCTCCCTTCCTAGTCGATTCCTGAACTATCTGCCTAAGCAAGACAACGTGAAGTGAGTCCAGTATTGCCCTGCTTCTTGAGCATGCTGCCGACAATGTGTCCCATGCCACGTCTGTCAGGTTGAGATCCCCCCATCAGAAGCACCTCCCCCTTTGCTGACATTCGCAGGATTTCCTCCACCATCTGGTTGTCCACACCCTCTTGCTGCCCTGGTGGCCTACAGACCACCCCTATGTGGACCACCTTCCACCCCACCCCATGGTCAGCAAGACCCAAAGTGCCTCTGTATCCCCCCACCTTCCCTCTAACTCCATGGCCTGAATCCCTTCCCTCACGTAAAGCACTGCCCCTCCCCCCTCCTTCCTACCCTGTCTCTCCTAAACAGCTTGTACCCTGGTATGTTAATGTCCCAGTCCTGCCCTCTGTAGCACCATGTTGCCGTGATTCCCACCAGGTCTAATTCCGTTTCTGTCAAGACTGCTGCCAGGCCAGGAACCTTATTTCCCAGGCTCCTTGCATTTGTGCACATATTGCCCTCCAAACTCGCACCACCATTGTGCCCTCCCCTGTCCCAGTTTTCCTCATTGTCTTTACCCTATCTCCTGTAGCCCCCACTTGGCATCTCGTATTTTGGGGGGGGGGCTGAGTGCCCCCCAAGTTAGCTGCCCTATTCTTGAGTTTCATATTCAATCCCCCCGATTCAGTTTAAATTGTAGCAACATTTAACAAATTCCTCCAGTTTCCATCTCAGTATTTCCTTGCCCTCCCTGTTTAAGTGTAACCTGTCCAGAGAGAACAGGCTTTCATCCTGCTAGGTAGTCCCCCAGTCCCCCACCATCCCAAAGCCTTTCCTTTCACACCAGCCAGTTAGCCAGTTATTAAACTCAGTAATTCTCAGTTTCCCTTCTGAGTTGGCTCTAGGAACAGGCAGTACCTCCGAGAATGCTACTGATCTAAATGAAAGATTGTGACAGAACCTTGCCAAGGCTTCAAACCTAGTCTGCACCTCCATCAAACTATGACCTGCTAGGTCGTTTGTTCCCAAATGGAATGTCAGGTGCATTTTTTCACCTTGCAGTTTCCCCCTAGAGGGGATGTGGTGTATCACTTCAGCAGCTGTCATGCCCAGCAAGCAACTGACCCAGACCATGCCGCCCATCCCTCCCCAGCCAATGCACCTAACAACTGAGTCCCCAATAATTTGAACTCTATCCTCCACCTTTTTTGTGCTTGATTCACAAACTGTCTGCCCTCCCATCTCCCTATCCCCCTTTTCCTCCCTGTCACCAACCTCCCTCTCACCCGCGCCACCCCCCTGACTTGATATTTCTCCTTGCTCCCATAGTCTGCCCTCTCATGGTGCCAGGTCCTGGACCGAGCCCTGTGATTCCACTATTCCCAGGCCCTAGGCCCCCGTCCTGTCCCCCCATCTCGCTCTCTGCTGCCGACCCCTTTATCTGCTCCTCCCCCTGCTGCCCTTCAACAAGTTCCCTAATCTGTCTCTGTTGTGCCCTCTCCTATCTAGCGGTTGGGATAATCACTGTGTCCGCTCTTGGCCCCTTCTCCTGTGAGAACCTATCCATCTGGGTCCATGCTGCCCTTCCCTGTTGCCCTTGCTCGTCCACTTTTTTTCTGTTCTTTTTACTTCCCTCCCCACTTGCTGCACCACTCTGGCCCCTTTAATTCTTTGTAGTTCTAGGCAGCCCTGACTCCGAGGTATCACTCGTCCCTGCCCTTTTGCACTGGTTTAATGTTTAATTTTCTATGGATGAAGGCAATTAAAAAACTAGCACAATGTTACCAAACAGAGCTTTTTTGGGGGCAGATGGAGCATTTTTCCCATGACTCTTTGTTGGCCTAAACTGATCATGCTCCAGTGTTGGTCAGCTTTCACTATACATTGCGTGAGAGAGCTGTCAGAAGCTGTAGATCTGTACAGCTGCAAGCTGGAGCAACCATTGATAAAAATAAGCATTCAAATCTACCTTTTGTAATCTGCCAGGAGTTATTTGGCAATCCATTTTTTAATGTTATATTTGCATTGCCTTCTGTTGATAGTGTGTCTTTAAGACATTTTAGTTTTGCCATAGCAAAACAGTCAGGGATGAAAGGAACAGCTTGTTCTTCATTTTACAATTGAGCGTAGATCTATAAGGAGTGCCTGTCATGTGCTGTAGTACAGTACACATGCACTACTGTAATTCCCATGTGTCAACACTTGCTGACACTGACATTTGTCATATAGCAGCACTGCCATCAGAAACTGGAAACGGAAACTGTGTTAGCAGCTGTATATTGAAAGGAAAAAATTTCTTTTTTTTGTGATTAGCCAGAAGCAGTACAAGCACCCTACTTATAAGGGCATCTGTCATTGTGTGTCTCAGCACAACACATGTACAGTGCTGTAATTCTCATATGTCAGCACTGAAATTCACCACGTATCACTACAGCCATCTGAAACTGTACAGGGAAATTGCACTAGCAGTTGCTTATTAAAAGGAAGATGGTGCTTTTAGTACAGTACAAGTGCCCTACTTATAACGGGGGCCCTACATAGTATGAACACAGCGCTGTAATTCCCAAGGCTTAGCAAAGAAATTCACAGTATAGCAGTAGCGCCAACCAAAACTGTACCAAAAAAAAACTGTGTTAGCAGCTCTGTACTCAAAGGAAAAAAGGAAAACAGTATTTTTGTTTCTGTGATCAACCAGGAGCAGTACGAGCACACCTCTCAAGTGGAGGCCCAGCATCTTGCGCAGCAGCACAGTACATGAGAAGTGCTGATTCCAAGGCATCAGCAGCACTGAAATTCATCATAATGTAGTAGTGGCAGCATAAACTGTGCAGGGAAATTGTGCTAGCAGCTGTATAGTAAAAGGAAAGCATCATTTTTGTTTTTCGTGAACAACTAGTAGCATTACAAGTGCCTTACCCAAAGGGAGGTCCTGCATCATGCACAGCAGTGCAGCGCATGTGTAGTGATGTCATTCCCAGGTGTCAGCACTTACATTTTACGTAAATCAGTAGCTCTGAATAAATTCTACAGGGAAATTATTAGAACATTTTTGTGTGTCCTTAGCCAGTGGCACTGTTTGCTAAAATTGCACATTTTTAGGAACTCCCATCTTTAAAAAGGCAAGTCTGGGAAAAATGGTGCAATTTGCTGCAACTGCACATGTCTAAAGAGAAACATCCATTTCCCAAAGTCCCATACCTCAGTGGAGGGTAGCCCCTGATTAGCAGTTTCACATTAAAAATGTAATTTGTACCTTTGTGACTTCTTAGTGTTTTAAGGTTTATCTGGTTGATCCCGACGTACCTCCTGCCAGCATACTATAATAAGCACTTCTAGAGGCACATCCCACAACTTCCCATGACTGTCCCAAGTCTGATGTATGAGATGGGGAGCAGCCATGGAAGCATGCATAGCACAGTGCTATGGAAGGAACTATTAATAACTCAATTTTGAGACGTACAGGTCCTGGTGCTATACTGTGACCAAGTATAGATCGAAAGTTGGTCTATACCTGATCACGGCATAGCACCAAGACCTGTACATTACAAAATGGAGCTATTAACTGCTCTCTCCATAGTACTGTGCTATACATGCTCCCCTGGCTGCTCCACGGCTCATATATCGGACTCAGGACAGCCGGAGGTGGTTGTACAAAGCACCTCTAGTGGTGCTCACTGCAATATGCATGCAGAAGCAGAAGGAGGATCAACCAGATAAACTATAAAATACTAAGAAACCACAGAGGTACAAACTACATTTTTTATGTTAAACTACTAATTGGGGGCTACCCCACATTGAGGTGAGGGTTTTAGGAAATGGGCATTTCCCTTCAAGAACTCATATTTTTACAAATGCACAATGTGTGTGTGGGGGGGATACAATTTCAAAAAAAAACACACAAAAGTTAAATTACATTGGTTTTTAACACAATTTTGTGAAAATTATGCAAATGCATGTAACCCCTTTGTTACCTGGGGTTACCAGAATCCCAGTAAGACCTAGTGGTAGGCAGGGAAGGCAGCTTGTGAAACTCCAGTTAAATGGGTTTCACACTGTCTCACTCTGTCCTCAGTCACAGCTGAGACTTGAGAGATGACATCATAATAGAACTGTCACAGCTGCATGAGCCACATTTGGAATCTTCAGCTCAGAGTAAGTTTAGAACCTTGGGAATTCAAAGTCAGTCTTCAGTTTGTCCTTAAGCAAACAAGAAGGACACCAGTAGTTGTCTGTTTACCCCCTCCCTCGGGGGGGTGAGGAAAAGTTCTTTGTGGGTTCCAGGGGCAATCCCCTTCTCCCACCCTGGGAAGAAAGCTGCCTGTTTTAATTTAAGTTCAGTCTGTTCATGTATAACAGCAAAGGTTACAGTTTTTCACCTGTGGGGCACCTGCAACGAATGGGTGAGTGTTTGGCCCCACTGGAAGGGGCCAACAACTTCTTTTCTTCAGTTGGATTTCAAGTATTGGGGACTGTTATTTGGGAGGACTATGTCAACTAGAACAAACAAATAGAGCAGTCATCTGTTTAAAGTGTTAATGGATTTAAAGTTCATTGTAGAGGGGATGCTTCAGGTCATCCACCGTCAATCTACATTTTAAAGTCTAAAGTTCTGTGTGTCCAGAGAAATGGCCAGGTATGGGCTGTGGGAGCTGGAGGTGGGAAAAACCCCCAGCTTTGGTAACCAGGTCCACCTCTACGGATTTCTTCTGTGTTTTTGCTACTTGCCCCATGCGCTTGGCCAGTGATGGGGTGGGTACCCAGATGTGGGTTGCAACTTGAAAATCTCTCTAGGAGTCGCAGACTCTAAGTGGTGTGGGGAGCCACAGGATGGGAACATTACTCCTTGTTGGATGGGAGTACTCCTTGTTTGATGGGAGTTTCGATTTGGAAGTACGAAAACAAAATCTCTCTAGGAGTCGCAGACTTCAAGTGGTGTGGGGAGCCACAGTTTGGGAGCCTCCTTGTTTGATGGGATGTCTTTCCAAGTAGAGTTTGGGTTCATTCGCCAAGTGGACCGTCAGTCGAGTGGCCGGCAGGGGAGCCGGGCCAGTCGGGCTATGTATCCAATGTGCATGCAAAGTCCGGGCTGAGTGCCTGGTGGGTCCAAAGCCAGACAACTGTTGTATTGTGTTCATTCGCCAAATGGACCACTGTGTTTAACCTTTAATCTGCATTACAGTTACGTAGCCCTGTGGGGGACCATGCAGTGCTTTGTTTATGTTCAGTGAGTTAATAAATAAAGCCCCACTGAAAAATCCCAATTCTGGTTCTGGACATTACAGTTATTGCTTCCTGTAGTTGGATTTACTTGGGTGCCCCTGTGCAGAGTAGCCAAACCTAGGTCTCTTGTGCCAGGTAACCTCATCCTTCCCTGAACCCGTAGAGACATATGTATGTCCATGTTACAAAAATGGACATATGGGTTACATGCAGTTTCGCAAGACTACTAGAAATTTCGCCCAGCACTGCATGCTAGATCAGAGGTGTGACTTGGAAAATAACATTTGTAAGCCACAATCCTTTGGTGTCTCTTTGTCTCCACCCCATTTTAGACACTGTCACATTTGGTATCCAGGCCCCTTGTATACCATATACTTTATTAATATTGTTTATTTATTGCAGTTTAGGATTAATACCTCTGAGTCCTGGAACTCGTTTACAAAGGTTCCAGGTCATACACAAAACAATTAGTCAAACATACAGGTTGCAGACATTACAAAAAAGTCAGACAAAGCATATCAGTTGCATACATTTATTTATTTAGCTTTTGTTGACCAGGTAAGCACACTAGACAAGTTATATGCCTGTTTTCAGGTTCGACCCAGGAGAGTACAATGAGATACAGATACAGTGAGATACAGGTTCATACAGAGGACAACATGACACAAGATAAGCAGTATACAGAGTCAAAATAGAACCATGTGAACATAACCAGTAGACAGTAAACACAGTTTAGATATTTACAGGAATATATATACATAGAGACACCAAGGCTAAGAACAGTAGAATTTTATAAGGTATATATGGCTCTGATCCACAGTCTGAGTACCTCCTGAAACAGAGAAAAAATACATTATGTGCACCGCAGAGTCCAGTTAGACAGGCTGCGTCAGCAGGAGCTGCATGAGGGGTGCCAGGAAGGATTTGAACGATACGAGTTAGAATACACTGAAGGAACAGTTTGTTTCAGTCAGGTTACAAATAATATAGGAGGAACGTGGTTTCAAGGGTATAAAGCATTTCAGTGAGGGAACATTCAGGATACAGCTCAAACAAAGGAAACAGTTTCAAAGGGAGTGCTTTAGGCTGTCAATTTAGGGTCATCAGGCCCCTAGGAATACTGGCCATACAGAAGGGGACTAGCTATACAGAGGGGGAGTGGGTGGGAGAGGAGCCTAAGGATGGCGTTGTCGTTTTGTGGGAGGGTGAGTGATGGGGGGAGGGAGTTGTTGAAGTGATGCCAGCAGCGTGGGGGTGAAAGCTGGAGCTCAGCAGGAGGCAAGTGGGGGGACAGGCATGGGAGAAAACTAAGGGAGGGGTACTAGAGAGTGGGGAGGAGGAAAGGAGGTTGGGATATAAACAGCAAGGGAGATAGGTGATGTGGTAATGGAGGGGTGTACAGGAGAGGAATCGGGGAATATTGGGGCAGGAGAGGGTGGGGGTTGGGAGGTGGAGAGGGGACGGTGGTGTAGGAGGGGATCTGGTGGGAAGGAGGGGGTGGGTTATTTGGGCTAAAGAGTCCTGTAGTTGGCTAGTCGAAGCATGCACAGGCCAGTTCATGATGCAGTAGAGTCCTAAGTCCTGTTTTGAAGAGGCTAATCTTATTGCTTTCAATGAGTGATGCAGGTAGCCCATTATATAGAGAATAACCAATAGGTTTGTGTCTACTACCAGGGAGTAATAGGATCGAGAGGTTCTGGACACATGAACCTCGAGAGTAAAGCTCGAGAGGTTCCAATGTGTCCAGAACCTCGAGATGCTAATACTCCCTGGTAATAGACAAACAAACCTATCAGCTATTTTTTTTAATATATGGATGCGACGTATGTTTCAAATGGGCGGTCGACCGCTTGACTGAACTGACTTTCTCACTGACCGATCAGACAGGCCCCACGCTGTACATTCAGCTATGCAGTCACTCGTGACAGTTCCCTTCCCCTGTCCATTTTTTTAACATTTTTTAAATCCTATCTGTTCTTCAGGACAGCAATGGCAGGATCCACCAGATATTTTTATTTTCTGAGGGAAACCCATAAAATTAAAATGAGAAGTGCAACGATCGAGTTCGCTCTCGCTAAGCGAGACAACCGCCGCCATCTTTTTGCAACTGTTCTGCCCACCTACACAGGAAAACCACCCAATCAGGAGGCATGCTTTAGATGTGGGGGCAGGAGGTTTGTTTTCGGAAGCTTGGAAACATGCTATTATCAGCTCCAAAGGACAGTATTACCAGTGATTGACAATACTATTACCAGTGATTGACAATACTATTATCACTGAAACTTTCAGGCTATTACCAGAATTTTTTTGTATGCTTTACAGACCTATTAAATTGAAGATCCATATATTAAACCATTTTAGTCCTTGGTACAAGATGGATTTCTGTGCCAGGGTGGTGCATTTACATGGTACCAGGAGCCCGCCTTTCTCTGCACTCCTGGTTGGCTTAGATGATCTAGCCTGCTGGAAGAGTCCACATAGAGATGGAGGCGCTAGTCTTAACTGGGCTTTCTTGACAAGTAGGCAGGTCTGGTACCGAGCTCTGAGATGGAGAGAAAGCCATCCAGTACCTGAGTAGAGGGCACAGATGTGGGTTGAAGAATGAGTTCCTAGGGTCAGCCGGCAAGCCTTGTTTAATAGAGTTTTTATTCGATTGAGGGCAGTTTTGGTGCCCACCCCGTATGTTGGTAGGCCGTAGTCAACAGATGCAAGGACCGAACTGCTCGTGGCTAGTTTTAGTGTGTCAGGTGTCACAGAGTGCCTGTGGCGGTATAGCACTCCAAGTTTCATACTGGCAGTTTTGACAACATGGTCAATATGACCGGAGAAATTGAGAGTGTCGTCAATGTGAATGCCTAGGTATTTAAATGAGCAGACTTGCTCTTGAGCTTCTCCATTAAGATTCCGTATCAGCATAGGATGGAACTTCTTTTTGTTCTGTGGGACAGTAAGCAGCATGCTCTTAGTTTTATTGTGGTTTAGCAACAGGTTTTTAGCTGGTTTTTAGCAGGTTTTTAGATTCTAGCTTGTGGAAACTGTCGAGTTGGGAGGTGATGGTAGACTGGTCCCTGTCAGAGGCAGAAATTACAGCATCATCTGCATACAGTATGATGTGAGCCGGGCAGGCTGAGGGTAGGGTATTAATATAGAGACTGAAGGGGAGAGGCCCAAGGATTGATCCTTGGAGGACTCCAATGCTTATCTCCCTGGGAAATGACAGTGAGTCTCCAATTCTGACACGCTGAGTGCGGTGAGCGAGGTAACTGCTAAACCATGCCACTGTGTCTGGGGATAGTCCTGTTGAGAGCAGACTGTTAAGAAGAAGGTGATAGTTAACAGAGTCAAAAGCCTTCATGAGGTCTATGAATACTGACCCCACTGCCATCCCTTTGTCTAAGGCGTCGTATACTTGGGAGGTGTATTCTACTAGGGCCGTTAGGGTGGAGTGGTGTTTCCAGAAACCATGCTGTTGTGGGCACAATTTGTTGTACTTCTCCAGGTACTCTGTGAGCTGGTCAGAGACCACCCTCTCTAGGGCTTTGGGGTTGAATATCGGCCTGTAGTTGGAGGTGTTAGTTCTATCTCCAGTTTTAAAGACAGGGGTGACTAAAGCCATCTTCCAGGCATTGGGGAACATACCTGATCTGAGTGAGGCATTGAAAACCTTTGTGAGTGGGTCAGCAAGCTCATTTAGGACAAAAGCAACCAGCTTCATATCGACTTGGTCACTTCCAGCCTAATCTTTCCAAGGACATGCTTGACGCACTTGATTGTCTCAGCCCTGGTGATTTATTTAAAGCAGAACAGTGGAGTCCCAGTTCTTGATGTTGTGGGGTGTGCATGATTTGGTGATGGAGTAGTAGTTGGAGTGAGATAACTGGCCAGTAGTACACCTGAGAGATCAGTAAAGGTTGAGTTGAACTTGTTAGCTACGTCTACAGGTTCGTGCAGTGTCTCTGCAGAGGTTGTAATCAGGTCTGGTGAGGCTCTGGGGTCCCTGCCCATGAGGGTTTTCATGGAGTTCCAGAAGTCCTTACCTGAGCCCCAGCATTTGGTAAAAAGGTCTGTATAGTACATGGCTTTAGCTGATTGGATGAGCCTGGTGCAGTAGTTTCTAGCTGTTCTGTATGCAGTAATGTCGGCTTACCTTACTTCAGGAACTGCATGTCAAGAGCAATAAATACAGCAGTACTTAGACTTCTGCAGTTAGCATTATGTCTAATTCAAGCAGAGCACAAAATTCATATAATAACATCAGTTGGGGTTGATATCAGACAAGAGGATTAACCAAAATCAATGGCCAGTGCCCAGAATGCCCCCCCATGAACATGTATGCAATTGCTTATGTCAGTACCTACACCACTGTTTGAGATTAGAAAACAAAAATCATGCATGTGTGGACTGCCTCTGGGGAGAGGACAGCCCTCCTTCTGGAGCCCCTGCCATGGAGGGCAAGCTGTGGTGGTAGCTGGTGGGCTACTGGACTCCAAGGGGTCAAGTAGTCTCTGCAACTGATGAGGTACATCCCTGGAAACAGGGTATATCCCTGGAAGAATGGCTGTGGCAGAGAAAAAGAACTGCTATGGGGAAAAAAAGAAAAAAAAAATTTCATCAGTCACAGTGACAGACGAGACACAAGAAATTGTTCCAACGGAGGGCCATTCAGCTAGCTTTGCTTCAAAGTTTCTGCCTGTGAAAACAGGTTTTTCTATGGCCATCTGTCCTAGTTTTGAGCACTGAGCACTTCCTTCTCGTGTGTCTACCACTTTACATCACAGTGCTTTCTAAAGCCATGTTTACATGGTCACATGTGCACTGAAGTAACAGGAGCACTCAGGTTGCTCCAGCGCAAGGTGGCTGTGTAGACAGACATTCGATCATGGTAAGCCACTCACTAACACACTCCCGAATTCACCAGCAAGCTGGGAATACTGAGCGCAGCAAGCGGCTACAGCGGCTTCCACTACCATGTAGACTGTGTGCACTGCTGCAGCACGTTCAGTGACTCATGTTTCCTTGAGCTGCTGTCCAGCCCCCCGACGCATGGCCCCTCACCAGAATGGTTTGGAGTGATTCAGAGAGGGGCTGTGTAGACGAGCAGACGATCAAGTCATGGATGGCCGGGACCACGCTGTTGCAGGTGGAGTTGGAGGTGCTGCTGCTGTGTAAACATGGCTTAAGTGATGGGGCTGGTATTCCGGGCTTTTGCTTTACTGAATTCTTTCTAAGTGCAGAAGCATGCCGATTGAAAACAGAGTCTGTTTTCAGTCTGCTTGTTTCTGCTTTTCCTGTGCTCATTTCAAAATGAATCTTAAATTGCCTACACCATGCTGATGGCCACTTTCAAACCATGGGCTTTGTTAATAATTTTGGAAAAAAAGAAATGTGGTAGCCGTGTTAGTCCAGTCAACAATGTAGAGAAGAAAAAGCAACAAATATGTTGTGGGTGATTATAAAAAGGTTCTCAGAAATGCTGCAATCTGATTCGCTGCTAGGATTCCAACAGCCTTACATTAATCCATGTTATACTGTCATGTACAGCCTGATCACAATGGCACATGGATTCTTCCTGTCAGTATTCTATTCTCTAGCACTGCTGAATGACTAGAATGATGCATTCTGATTTTGAACCAGCATTCTTAAACTGTTGGTGGAAGAACTATTTTATTAAAAATCTCCCCTTAAATGAAGAAAACATTTAAAAAGTATTCTTTAACCCTCTTATTTGGAACAAATATTTATAATAGCAATAAGGCACTCCCAGGAGTTAGATTAACAGTCAGTTAATCACCCCCTAGGGGCAATATGGAACTCAGCTGTGCCTCGTGCCACATTACACCCCTAGGGGGTGACTAACAGACTGTTAATCTAACCCTGGTCATGCCTTATTGAAAGACTGTTTTATTGGACCAATAAAATATTTCTGAGACTAGTTTTTGAGATAAAACTCTCTTCTTCAGGTCAGACCTGAAAAAGAGAGTTTTATCTCTTGAAAGCTAGTCTCAGAAATAAATTTGTTAGTCCAATAAAAGACATCACCCACAACATATTTATTCTTATTTCTTCTCTTCACTATTGGAACAAATGTAAAAAGTGTTCCTTGTAAGGGGTCGCTGGAGAAAGAACAAGTTAAGGCCGCATAAAAAGACAGAACATTGCAGAGGAGCTGGAAGGGAAGGTCTGCCTCTCCGCAGATGACACTAAAATCTGCAATAGGGAACTAGCAACAGTTTTGGGAGCGAAAGTTCTTTAAATCTGATGGACTGCATCTGACTAAGGAGGGAGTCAGTGCATTGGGGCAGAAGTTTGACATCTTTGCAGAATATTTAAACTAGCAAATGGGGAGAGGAGAGCAGTACCCCATACATCGAATAGAAAGTACACCCCTCCCCCCTCAGCTAGTGGTCAAACAGGAGTTCAGCATGTTTGCAGTTCATTTTCATCACCAGGTAAGGAAAAAGGTCCGGCTCCCAATAAGATGCATAGGGGAAACGCCAGACCTCACCCAACAACTAACACACCGAAATCTGACCAATGGAAAATCATGTACACAAATGCTTGCAGCCTGAGAAACAAGATTCCAGACCTACAGGCAATAATGACAGAGGCTAAACTGGACATAGTAGCAAGTAAGTAGATGTGGTTTACCAGTAACCACACTTGGGAGACTTCAGTACCTGGCTATGTACTGTTCAGAAGAGACCAAGGTGCAAAAGGGGGGTGGAGTGGCACTGTATATCAATGAAAATATCAAAGCTACAGAAATTTAGACTACACATAAGGAGTCAGAAGAACTGTGGGTCACTCTGGAAACAAGATACGGGACAGCCATACGAACTGGGGTTGTCTACAGGCCCCCAGACCAGGGGGAGGACACAGACACATTACAGTTAGAAGATATACAAAATATGACAGCTAAAGGAGAGGTTCTAATAATGGGACACTTCAATATGCCAGATACAGATTGGTCAATACCAGCAGGAACATCTGCCAGAACTAGACACATGGTGGATTCCCTGCAGGGGGAGGGCCTCAAACAACTGGTACAACAACCCACAAGAGACAGGGCTATCCTAGATCTAGTACTGACTAACAGGAAAATGATCACAGATCTCCATGTAGAAGGTCACCTGGGGGCCAGTGAGCATCACATGGTATGGTTCAATTTGACCACTAGAACTAAATCATCCCATTTTTAGGCAAAAATATGGGACATCAGAGGAGCTGACTTTGATAAGATGGCTAACAGAGTTAAGCTATCCCTGGCAAAAAGAAATACAGGTTAGGGGGTACAGGCAAAGTGGGTAAGCATTAAGGATGCAATACTTGAAGCAACAATCCATTGTGTTAGAGAGAAAAGGAAGTGTAAAAGAAGAAGGAAACCACTTTGGTTCTCAAAAACAGTAGCACAAAAGGTCAGAGCCAAAAGGCTGGCCTTCAGGAAATATAAGGGAACGCAGCAGGATGAAGATAGGGAGGCATACCAAACTTCCCTAAGGGAAGCAGGGAAGGCAGTAAGGCAGGCAAAGGCCCAAACCGAGGAAACACTAGCACAAACAGTAAAAGAAGGTGACAAGACTTTCTATAGATACATTAGTGAAAAGAGAAAGTCCAGAGGAAGTATTGCTAAGATCAAAGGATATAAGGGGGCGTGTGAGGAGGAGGACCATGTAAAAGCATCTATCCTAAATAGAGAAGGTAGGGCAGGGACCACAGCTCAGCACCATGGACACAGGGGGGAAGGAGGTGTGCACTAGTCCCTTCACAAAAGAAAGGGTCCTACAAGAACTCCATAAGCTCAGAGTGGACAAGGCAGTGGGACCTGATGGCATACATCCCAGGGTACAAAAGGAGCAAAGGGTGGAACTAGCAGAGCCATTATCAGAACTGTTTAGTGAGTTTCTGAGCACAGGAGAGGTTCCAGAAGACTCGAGAAGGGCTCATGTGATCCCGCTCCACAAAAGTGGTAGCTGGGAGGGGGCAGGGAACTACAGACCAGTTGCTCTTACCTCAGTAAAGGGCAAGATTATGGAGGCACTCCTTAAGGAAAGTATAGTGCAACACCTGAAATCCATAGAAGCATAGGCTCCAAGACAGCATGGGTTTACAAAAGGAAGGCCCTGTCAGACTAATCTCATAGATTTCTTTGACTGGGTAACCAGAGTGGTGGACCAAGGGGGAGCAGTTGATGTCACCTACCTTGACTTCAGCAAAGCTTTCGATACTGTTCCACACAGAAGATTGATTAACAAGCTGGGTGGGTCAGACATTGGTCAACTGGGTGGCAAACTGGTTGACAGGCAGAAAACCGAGAGTGGTGGTAAACGGTATACACTATACAGTCAAAAGAGATGCAAGTCACAAGTGGGGTACCTCAGGGATCCGTCCTGGGCCAGTCCTCTTCAATATCTTCATCAGTGACATTGCAGATGGACTGGAGGGTAAGGTTTGTCTGTTTGCAGATGACACCAAGATCTGCAACAGAGCAGATGATCCAGAGGGGGTGGGCAGAATGAGAAGAGATCTGGATAAACTGGCAAAATGGTTGGAAGAGTGGCAACTGGGGTTTAATGCAAAGAAGTGCAAGATTATGCACATAGGGAAGAGAAACCCTGACGCCACCTATAGGTTGGGAAGGGAGTTGCTGGCAGTCACAAGGGAATAAAGAGACTTGGGCATCATCATCATCGATGACCTGCAATCATCTAAGCAGACCACTAAAGCAGTAGGTAAGGCTAGGGGGATGTTGGGTGTATTAGTAGGGGTATCACAAGTCGGAAGAGGGAGGTAATAATCCCTCTTTACAAGACACTGGTTATGCCCCATCTGGAGTACTGCATGCAGTACTGAAGGCCACACCTTCACAAGGACATTAACCAAATTGAGGCAGTCCAGAGAAGGGCAACCAAAATGGTGCAGGGACTGCATCAGAAAACATATGAGGACAGATTAATGGAGCTCAATATGTATATCCTAGAGCAAAGGAGGAGAGAGGTGATATGACCGAAACATTCAAACATCTTAAGGGCATTAACAAGGTGAAAGAGTCTAACATGTTTCAATATAAGAAAAATAGCAGCACAAGAAGACACAGCATGAGATTAGAGGGAGGCCGATTAAGGGGTAATGTGAGGAAGTTCTTTTTCACTGAAAGGGTGGTGGATGCATGGAACGGCCCACCTCAGGAAGTGGTGAATATAAATACAGTGCAGGGCTTCAAACAGGCATGGGATAGGCATAAGGGAGCAATACAGATGAGTATGAACAGATAGGCCACTGACAGAGCAAAGGCCGATGGCACATGTTTAAAGTAGAAAAATAAATGGGCAGACTGGATGGGCCTTGAGGTCCTTATCTGTGGTCAACTTCTGTGTTTCTATGTTTCTATGACACTCTGGAGAGGGTGGTGGAAAAGATGAGAAGAGACCTGAGAAAACTAGAGGAGTGGTCAAGGGTATGGCAGCTGGGTTTCAATGTGAAAAGGTGCAAAATAATGCACTTAGGGTACAGAAACCCAGGGGCGGAGTAAAAAATGGGTAGAGTGGTACTGATGTCCACCAAACAGGAAAGAGACCTGGGGGTAATCACATCTGATGACCTAAAGGTGTTAGGCAGTGCAATAAGACAGTATAGAGGGCTAGTGGGATGCTGGGGTGCATAGGAAGGGGTATCACCAGTAGAAAAAGGGAAGTGGTGTTGGCTCTGTATAGCTCGCTGGTAAGAGCCCACCTAGAATTCTGTGTCCAGTTCGGGAGACCACATCTCTGGAAGGACAGACAGAGTGGAGGCAATCCAGACAAGAGCAACTAAAATGATGCAGGGTCTGCATCAAAAGCCCTACGAGGCAAGACTAAAGGACCTCAATATGTGAGTGGGTGGTATCAGTATGGAAATTGCTGATTCTAGGCCTTGGATTGGTGGAGGAGGACCAAGCCCCCAAAACCCCTCTCTCAAAGCGATAGCAATATAGTTTGCTACACCCTTGGCAAGCAAACATAAAGAGGAATTGCAAAATTCTTCAAGGTTTCTTAAAGAGCACCATAATGTTGTTTATCTACATATTAACCATTTTTTTTGCCAGCATCCTCACCCCATACCTCACATATTCAGTGGTAACTATGGCCTATTTGTAAGGCCACAACAGAAAAGCCAAAAACTGTGCTGGCCTGTCGGTGCAGCGGTTGGATTTCCGCTTGCGACGCCGGCGACCTGGGTTCAGGAATGGACCCGGGTCGACAGAGGGCCGGCCGGGGGAAGAGGGATGGAGTGTTCCACGGACAGCTCTCCCTCTCCTGGGGGAGGGTGGGGTGTATGCTCGGTGCATGGAGGACCCCTGGCAGAGGCTGGGAGTTCCAACACAACCAGTGTCAGTCTGATCCATGAGGGCGGGGCAGACACTGGACGTCACTGCACGTCTCCGCCTCCCAAAAAAACATAAAAAATTGCTGCCCATCTGTCTATGTGAAGCCCTGCCCTGTGCTTCGATTAGCCTCCTGAGCTGGACTCCCCTGACTAATCCAAGTTTTGTGGCGCCGGTTGGGGAATGGTGCCGTGACCCCACCCTTTGGGGGGCAAGCCAGGGGTGACTGGGGGAGCCACCAGCAATACAGGAGGTGGAGGCCAAGGGCGCCGTGACCAGGGCTGAAATTGCCGACGGCCAGTGCGGCAAATAAAGAACAGAAAATAAAAACAAAAAAAAAAAAAAAAAATGCCAAAAACTTACAAATCTAAACTAAAAAATATGAACTGCTTGTTCAATGAATACAGGCCCAACACCACACCAATTATTACAGGTTATTGTATTTTTGATGGGGTCTGTAGATTAAACCTTTTTTTAATTTGCTCACATTTCTTTTTATTTTAGCATTTATATCACTGACGCTTTTTCTAATCTCTGTCTCACTATGAAACTCACCTCTGCAAGCATACAGAAAAGCATGTGGCTTGCCCTTTTCTGCCTGGATGCAGCTGACAGTTACCAAGTTAGTTTTATTTGTTTTAAGATTTTTGTTACAAAAAGTGAAAACTTGTCAAAGTGCAATCAGTTTAATAAACAAACAGCAAATATATGGACAAGTAAAAAACCAAAAAAGCAATCCCATTCCACCCTCTTATCACCCATTCAAAGAGGAATATCCAATAAAAGTTATATCAAATTGTAATATGGCCACTAAGTCCAGCAGAAACTTGAAAAAAAATCCATGTTGACAAGCCTATTAAAAGGGGATGGGAAATCAGTGTTAACAGCTTCGCATGAAGTCCGAACTATCCACTGCTTAACCTGAGACAAAATGGTCACCAGGAGATGATGAGTTGTAATGTTCCTAGTAACAGAAATGAAAGACATACCTCCAGCTGAGCCATATTTAACTGTACCTGAATAAACAGTGATGTGAAAATAGAGAATACTGGATGGGCAACTATGCAAAACCAGTGTGTTCTGCCACAGAGGGGTTCTGATTCTCTCTCTCTGACACCGTGCATAAGCTCAAGAGGTCCTTGAAATCAGAACCCTGAAACAGAACACTACTGAATTGATAAAGTTGCTCACCCTGTATTTTTTATAGGGTATAGTATTCTGTGAAATGTGCACACGGCAGTTCTTTGGCTTTTAGAATGTAACTGGCTTGAGCAGTCTCTAGAGATTCCAGAATGCTGTTGTGCCACAGAAGAATACTATCACATTCCATGACCTTTGAACTGTGGTACCACAGCATTTTGAAGGATGGAATTCTATCTAGAACAATGCTCTACTATACACTATAACTGTGTTTTCAATTGTTTTCTTTTCATGGACAACATTCTGAACAGTTCTTTTCATGGAACCAGTAATCTTTACTATGTCATGGTTTGTGTACAGAATGCTAAACATTAGCTATTGTCTTATCAGTACCATACTTAAAAGTTCTGTGCACAAACTGTAATATAGAGAATAGTGGATGGGCAAGTATGCACAACTGGTGTGTTGTGCCACTGAGGTTCTGATTCCCTATGACCTCGAGGAGGCCCGAGCTAGAGGCCTCCCGTGGAATCAGAACCCCAATCATGCACACTGGTTGGGCATAATGTTCCATCCATTATTTTTTATAGTGTATGGTGCCCCTACAATAATTTAAGTGAGCATTTTAATTTTTTTTTAAGCCGTAAAAGGAATTCTTTCTACTACGTTTTAATCTGGTATTCGTCAGGTTGCTAAGGTTAGTGCTGTGGTTGTTAGGGACCAAGCGTCCCTACGTCTGTACCATGGTCTGTCATTGGCTGTCAGTTGCCTTTGGGCGGGGATTCCAGGAAAAAATGGCGGACGTATCTCTCGCTAAGCGAGAGGACCGCGAGTGAAAGGATTCACCTGTTAATGTGAGTAGTTTTAAATATCTGGGTGACCCTGCATTTTTTTTTAATAGTTTAAAGTATCTGGTCAATCCTGCCTTTTTTCATGGTGCCCTGTTCGTCATCAGTTCGGGGATGATTGTGCCGCTGGCTCCGAGTTTTTCTGTGTCTGGTCCAGTTTTAAAATGAGCTGAGCGCGTGCAGCCTCTAGAGGCTTTCAAAATGTTGTTGTAGTACAGTGTGGTACAATCACGTTCCATGACCTTTTGAACTGTGGTACTACAACATTTTGAAAGCCACTGAGTTCCATACACAACAAGCCTTCACCATACACTATATAGTTAAAGCTCTACATCACTGGTTCTATGAAAAGAACTGTAACAGAATGCTGCCCATAAAAACAAAACAATGCAAAAATGCAGTTTATTACATCACTTTTTATTCAGGTACAGTTGCATATGAATAATTTAGGCTGATGGATGACATTTTTGCAAATGGGAACCTTATAAGCAGCTGCCGATTTGAAATAATTTCCTGTCCTCGCTAATTCCAGTGGTGCTTCACCTGCATCTGCACTTCCTTCCATTGCATCTGTAAATAGAGCCCCAAAAGGGACGCTGCTCAGTTCTGAGGTGGATTCAGAAGAACAGCAGCCAGTTTGGACAGCAGAACTGAACCCATGTTCAGGTCACACCCATACCAAATTACAACATGCAGTGTAAGATCCTTATCTGGCCTCTAAACAATCTTGAGTGCTGTACTATTTATTCCATACTTCTTCAACTCAACCATGCTGTGATGTCTAGACAGGCTCTGTTGGAAAAACCTTAACACTTTCTAGCCTTTACAGAAAAGCAGCTTTCAGAACATAACATGGGGGTTGTCACCACAGATGGCATCTTTAATTCATTTAGGGAATTTTTTCAGTGGCCCCACCAAACTAGTTGCATCAGGGCTGACCACTACATAATCTGCAGCCTAAGTAATAACTGTGACAAGTGTTGGGCCCCTTGTTTAGAAAGTGACCCTCCCAGCTGGCATAATTAGAAAAAAAATGTTTATTCAGTTTATTCCATGGGTTCCATTGCTGCCTGTCATTCTCCAGTGTGCCAGCTCTTTGCCCACTATGCTACCACACAGTGTGCCTCTTCAACCCCCAAGTATGTACTGCCCTTCTGCTACACTCCTGCAACCTCCAGCTGCAGCTAACATTGAGGTTGCCAGTAGGTGGCTGGAAGTTAAGGAGCCTGCCTCTGATATCATCATAAATGCTAACATGCCCCTATTTTCTTGAAATATTGCATCCTGCCATCCACCCAGATCTGGAGCCATCCCTGCCACAGCTGACTTAAAGCAGGGTGGAATGTAGTGCTGCGTAGCCACCCACAGTTTTCAAGTCTGCTCCTGGCCTGTTCCACAGGAGGTGCTGATGCTATGAAGCAGCTACATCATCCCAGAGTCTGACAGTCCAGCCTCTGCAGAGCTTGTCAGACCCCTCCAGCCTGGGGAAGTGTTTATTGTTTGTCTGTGGTGTTTTCACCACTTAAGGAATTTGGTAACATTCGCATTAGCAGTTGAAACCCTTCAATAATAACAATCATAATAGCAATATCAATACTGTTTCTCCAAATATCCTTTCCTCCCAGCATCCGTTTATATATTCCATGTACTGCACTAATCTTCCTGCAAACTTCTTTGGCATGCTCACTACTTGTGTTCTAAATGTTCAACAGCAATTGTTTGTTCTACAACCAGGTAAGAAATCCCCATGGAGATTGCATTATCTTTTGTAAGAATATACTGGACTAGAACTCTTGGGCCAGAATAGTATCCAGGAGAAGCCAGCAACTACCAAAAACCTCCTTCAGCAACCCAGACTCTTGGACCAATGTAGCACCCAATAGTAACCACCAAAACCACCAAAATCACTCCCCAGCAAGCCAGCCATCACCCCAGCCAGCCTCAAGCTAGTCAGCCCTCCAGCCAGCTATCCAGCCATCCAGTATCAAGCCATCCTGCCCCCCCAGCCAGTCAAAAATGTCTCTTCCTCCTCCAGCAAGGCCTGCCTTTGTCTTCTTGTGATGGGGCAATACTGAACCTAGTACTCAGTAACAGAGTCAGTGTCACAGACATCAAGGTGGGGAGCCACCTGGGGACCAGAAATCATCATACAGTGTGATGCAATATAAGGACCACTGCAGAATCAAACCACACAAAGGCGAGGGTCCTGGATTTCAAGAGGGCAGATTTAAAACAATGGGTGTATGCCTCAGGGATCACCTGGCAGGGTGGATGGGCTGGATAGGGTGGAGGAACAGTGAGTGGGAACTCAAAAGGGCCACAATGAAGGCAACAAACCTCTGCATCAAGCAAGGGAGCAAAAGAAACAGGAAAAAGATTGCTATGGTTCTCAAAAGAGGTGGTAGAAAAGTTAAAAGCTAAGAGGGTAACATTCAGAATATACAAGGAGATGCAGAGGGAGGAGGATAAGGAGGTGCATCGGGGAAGCAGGGAAGGAGGGAAAGCAGTAAGGAACACAATGGCACAAACTGAAGAGAGAATAGCCAAGGCAGTAACAAAAGAGGACAAGACAGTTTTTAGATGTGAAAACAGGAAGACCAAGGGTGGGACTGTAATGTTAAGAAGGGAAGGGGAAAACTGCGCAGAGGGGCAACAGAAAAAAGAAGACATCCTGAACAAATAATGTTGTTCTGTGTTCACAGAGGAATGAAATGGGAAGGGGCCACAAAAATGTAACAGGTGCATTGGAGAGATGGGGGTGGACATTAGTCTTCTTTCGGAGGAGAGAGTCCTAAAAGGACTCGCATATCTGAAGGTGTACAAAGCACCAGGGCCAGACGAGGTCCACACAAGGGTATTGAGGGAGCTCAGGGAGGTAATGGCTGCACCTCTTATAGTTCTGTTTAAAAGATCATTGGAAACAGGAGTGCTCCTGGAGGACTGGAGGAGGGTAGGTGTAGTCCTACTTCACTAAAGTGGTAGCAGTGAAGAAGCTGGCAAGTATAGACCAGTTAGCTTGACTTCCATTGTGAGAAAGTTAATGGAATCACTGCTAAAAGAAAGGACTTTGGAATATCTTGAATCCAATGAGTTACAAGATCCAAACAGCATGGATTCATGGGTGGGAGGTCATGTCAACGAATCTGATAGGGGTGATGAAGGAACAAGATCAGTGTGGAGCGGTGGATGTAGCCTACCTAAATTTCACTAAGGTGTTCAACACATTCCACATAGGAGACTAGTGAGCAAGCTGAGTAGCTTAGGAATGGGTCCAAAAGCTGTAAATTGGGTAAGAAATTTGTTAAGGGATAGGTGGCAAAAGGTGAAGGTAAACGGTAAACAGAGTTTGCTTTGAGGAAGGGAGGGTGACCAGTGGGGTGCCTCAGGGATCAGTGCTGGAACCAGCCCTCTTTAATGTCTTTGTAAGTGACTTTGCAGAGGAGATAAAAGGGAAGGACTGCCTCTATGTGGATGACACCAAGCTCTACAATAGGGTGGAGACTTTGGGGAAGTAGAAAGGATGAGCAGCCCAAGAAAACTCGAGGAGTGGTTAAGGGTATGGCAGTTGGGTTTTAATGTGAAAAGACAAAAAATAATGTACTGGGGCACAGAAACCCAGGGATGAAGTACAAAAAGGGGGGGTGGTACTGATGACGATCAAGCAGGACAAGAGACCTGGGGTGATCATATAGGATGACCTAAAGGTGGCCAGGTAGTGTGACAAGGCAGTTGGGAGGGTGAATGGGAATCTGGAGTGCATATGGAGGGGTATAATCAGCAAAAAGAGGGCGGTGGTGTTATGTCTGTATAGACTGCTGGTAAGACCCCACCAAAGAGTACTGTTTCCAGTTCTGGAAACCACATCACAGAAAGTAAACAGACAACATGGAAGCAGTCCAGGGGATGGCAACTAAAATGGTTCAGAATATACATCAGAAGCCCTATGAGGAGAGACTGAAGGACCTAAATATGTCCACCCTGGAAGAGGGGGTGGAGATATGATAGAGACCTTTAAATACCTCATGGGAGTAAACAAGGTACAAGAAAGAAGTATTTTTCTGAACAAAAAGGTGCTCAAGGACAAGAGGGCACAATAAGAAGCTGTAGAGGGGTAGATTCAGGAGAGATGTGAGGAAGTTCTTCACAGAAAGAGTGGCGGATTGCTGAAAGAATTTTCCAACGGAAGTGATAGGGGTGAAAACAGTGGTGTGGTTCAAGAATACATGGGCTAGGCATAAAGGAATCTTAGGGAAAGGGAAGGGGGTGAATGGGCCAGCGATCAAGTAGGATCTGTGGAGATACTATAGGCAAGGGAAAATGGGGAATGTTTCTATAAGTATTACTCCATCTGCAGCCCAGTTGTTGCTTGTATAACTAACTTGCTTGTTCCTCCCTCAGGACATCAAGACTGGTTTCTAAGTTGTGACTACCAAAACACTAGACCACTCTTCTTCCCTTTTGTCTCTCTGTTGCTGCAGGTATGGCTGAGACCATCACAGGGATGATTGACAAGCCAGTCATGGAGCCAAACAGCACACCAGCCTGCTAGCCATCCAGCCAGCTGTCCTAAACCCAGGCCAGCCAGCCCTCCAGACATACAGCAACAAGCCAGTCAGCCCTCCAGCTGGCCGTCCAGTCAGTCTCTAGCCAGCCAAAAAAGCTTCCTCATTCTTCAGCAGTGCCTGCCTTTGTCTGCGTGATGATAAGTGTTACTTTGTCTGCTGCTCATGTTGCTTTTATTGCTAACGGGTTTGTTCTTTCCTCAGGACATAAATTCGACCAACCAGCAATCCAGCCAGACAGCCAGTGCTATAGCCATTCAGCCAGCATGCAAGCCAGCCAGCACGCAGTCAGCCAGGTCATCAGCTTGAGTTTCTCCATTATGACTACCAAGACTCTAAAACACACTTTCTTCTTCCTTTTGTCTCCCTGTTGCTGCAGGTACGACCAACCATTATATGGATGACTGGCAAGACAGTCACATGGAGTCAGCAAAGGCGCAGACAGAGGAAAGGACAGCCAAAGGGGTAGCTAAAGGGAATAAGACTTTCTTTTGGTTTATATACGTGAGTATTCCAGCTATGTGTCCACATCTGTTTTCATTTTCTACAGGTACCTCTGTCTCTGTCTCCTTCCCCAACATTTGTCACTTCAGCTTTCTTACCAGGCCCTGTTAACTGATCCCCATGTGAGGACTCCTCAGCTCATTCATTCCTGCTAGGCGTCTTTATAAGGATCATCATTTTTTTGTTTTCCAGCTTTTATTCTTAGCTTGCATCTTATCAGTTTTTCTCCTAGATTCTCCCCCTATTTTCTTTCCTTATATATAGATCTCTTATTTCCCCTTACCTCTTCACTAACTTTGCTTTTTTCTCTTTTAGATAATTCTTAAAGAAGACCTATCATCGAAATATTGATTCTTACTCTATTTTCTATTTTCAGAGTGCATTCAATATTACCCTTTTTTTCAAACCACACGCTGATGCAGCACCTTGTTCTTTTCATTTTATTTATAATCCCTTAACTAGATGGACTCTAGAAGGGGCCACAATACTCCATATGTGGCCGCACCAAATCTTTGTAAACTGGCACCACACTCTCTCTGTTCCAATGGGTTAAATTCCTTTTAATACATCCCATAATTCTAACATATTTAGTTACTCCTGCACAATGCTTGGAGTAGAGTATATCAGAGTGTTGTCCACCAGGACACCTAAATCTCTCTCACAGTCAGACTCCTTTAGCAATGTTTGCCCCATAGTACTTTGCCTTGTTGTTATTGCTACCAAAGTGCATGCCCACACACTTGCCTGGATAGAAACTCATTTCGCTCTTAGTCGCCCAATCACTGATGAACATATTGAAAAGGAGTGGTCAAAGGCCTGACCCCTGTTGTACCCAACTTGTGACTTCCTCTTCCCATAATTTGACCCATTTACTGCTGCCTCACCCCCCAACCAACTTTCCAGCCCTCTAACTAGCTCATTTGCTGCTCCTAGATACTTTAAAGTCTTCAGCAACCTTCTGTGTGGCACTGAGTCGAATGCCTATAGATATTGAGCAGAAACAGTTATTAAGAACATAATCCCCTCTGCTTGTTCTCCTTTGGTATCCTGTCCCCCTCCATTAGTCTAATAATTCCCGTTTTCATTTTTCTTTTACCCTGATATACCTGAAGAACTGTTTTCCCCTCCTTTGATCCCCTCTGTAATATGCAGCTCTCTGCCTGCTGCTACATCCCTGACTATCTTCTTGGCCTCCTTCATCTTTACCTGTTCTTTGCTCCATTCTCTCTGCTTCTCCTCCTAGTAGCCAATGAAGGCCCTGGCCCTCACTTCCTCCCTGGCCATCTTAGAGAACTGGATTGGCCTCTTGTGCCTGGTACCCTTGGTAACCATTCTCAAGCACTGATTTAGTTGCCTTGAAAATTACCCCTTTAATTTCTCCCCAGTGTGCCTCCACCCCCCTGATTTTGTCAACATGGATTTACCTCTGGGAATGCTGGCACAGGCAGCAAAAAAATGATGCATACATCAGAAATTTTCTGAAGTAAATCATGATAAATCTAAAATGCCCATGACATTTAAAGGTATCCTGTGAAAATCGTGACTACATAATGTAGTGGTTTCAACACTGGTTCTAGCCCACTCTCTAACCTCTGCCATGATCTTGCGCACCCCAGCATCTGGAACGTGAGTGTGTTCCTTTATCTGAGCTGACACCTTGTTGCCTACAGTATGCAGCCTGGTAAGGCAGCTAAATTTATGGGAGTCAGCACACCTCCAATAAACCTTGTCACACTTTTCTTTGTCTTTTCAGTATGTATAACCGCCATAAACAGCCACGGGCTTACCATTCTGGCTAGTAATGATTTCGAACTCCATGCTGTCAATGAGTTCTGCTGTGAAGTCAGGAAAATGGCATACATGGGGAAGGCAAACTAAATGGTCATTTTAATGACCACTGTGCTCAGGTGTGTGTATTGCATTGTGGGTACAAGGAAGTACGAGAGTAGGAGAGAGCAACAAGTAAACACAGAGATGAGAAGGCTACTGGTGTGAGTAAGCAGTGTACCTGCAAACGAGAATGAAATGTAAAGAAAAATGGTTCTGTTGATGTATTTGCTAAACGCTGACCATATTAGGTAAATAAAACATTTATGTAATACTGCTGCTTTAACTTTGTCCCCATATGAAAAAGTTACTACCAAAAAATCAGCTACGTGAGAGGAAAGTAAGAATCAGTGTAGCTTTGCATAGTATTTATACAGTAAATACCCACGCGATTTTGACGCAATGGCACATAATGAGGCGCTAATGTGTTTTATCGCGCTGCTGACGATCACCATATTAACTACGCTATTATTTCAATCATGATTACGCGGTTGCGGTTTTAACATGGAACCCATTTAAAATAGCCACATGTAGCCCCGACACTAGAGTTGCGATGCAAACGCTGGCAGAGCATGCTCCCAGTCCAGTGTTTGCATCAGAAGCGTCAGAAAATCCTGCTCATGGTGGGTTCCCAAGCCTGTGCTGTAGTCACATACTCAATTTTGGTTGCATAAGTTATTATGTAAGGGTTAGCACATGACCGATGTATGTCGTAAGGAAATGTATGCATACCTTGAAAGGCACTTAAGCATGAGGAGTAACAGTGTACAATTAAAAATATGAGAAGTGCATATAGTATATGGTAAGGGCTTATTGTTGATGAAAAAAGGTGGCTTTCAAAATCCTGTTGTAGAACAGTTCAAAGGTCAGAAAAGTTGTACTATCGTTCTGACATCACATCGATAGTACAACAACTTTTCAGCCTTGAACTGCAACCTGATTGGTGGAAACAGCGCTGTGAAAAAAATCAAACAGATTAAAAATGATGCCACCAGCTAGCGAGCAGACAGCAGAGTGGTTGCTTAAGATAGTCTGGACGTGGAGTTTCATAGTAAGATCCATGTGTCCAAACTATCAGTTTGCCAATTTTCATTTCTTTTTTTAAATCACTGGCAGCTGTAAATCTTTGCAGTCGGTAGTAGAGCGGGACTGGATTCAGGAGATTCAATTCAATTCAATTCAATTCGTGTTTATTTATAAAGCGCCTTTCAAAATCAAGGCGCTGTACATGATAATAAAACAAAGATCAACAATAAACAAATAAACTATAAAGAAAAAGCCAAGTTAAAAAAATAAGTTTTTAAAGCAGTTTTAAAACTATCGACGGTCAGGCATTCTCTCAACCAATGAGGTAGAGAATTCCACAGGGTAGGAGCTGGGTAGGAGCTGAGTAAGCAAAAGCACGAGATCCTGATAACTTCAAACGAACCCTGGGAATCTCTAGCAATCCCTCATTGGCGGGGCGGAGAGGGCGAGGGGAATCAGAAGATCTTACAGGTAACTGGCCTCGATCGTAGGGCTTTTGTGCTGACAGTAAACCAACCTTAAAGATGATACGCCACCGCATAGGCAGCCAATGCGGTTTGCAAAGCACAGGCGCAATATGACTGGGTCTCAAGTCCCAGTCAGAAGCCTGGCTGCAGCTGCCTGCACTAGCTGCAGGCGGATATCAATCCCTGGGAGCCCTAGGTATAGGGAATTACAGTAGTCCAAACGGTTGTAACAAAGGCGAACCAAAGTCGGAAGATCCTCCTGGGGAATCAGGTGTTTCACCCGGTATATTCTCAGATGATAAAGAGGTCTTGACAACAGCTGACACCTGAGATTTCAGGGTCAGACCGCTGGCTAAAAATAACGCCCCAGATTTCGCGACCTGTCGAGAGCTAGAGAGCGGCACCCCACCAAGTGATAAGCCTGATGGATGCCGCACCGAACCCCTCCCAGGATGATCTGGGCCCACAACCAATACCTCGGTCTTATCCGGATTAAGCTTCAAACCAACTCAACTCATCCAAATTTTGATTTCATCCAGACAGTTGTTAAGTACAGAGAGTGCATCACTCTGATCGGGAGAAAGGATAATACAGCTGAGTATCATCCGCATAGCAGTGAAAACTCAAGCTGTATCTCCTGATGATTCTCCTATGGCAGCATATACACTGCAAACAACATGGGAGCTAAAATGGAATCCCTGCGGTACCCCACATGGTAGGGAGAAGGTGTCAGAGGAATAAATTCAGACAACCTCTGAGACCTACCAGTGAGGTAAGAACGAATTCATCTGTGGACTGTACCAGACAGTCCACAAAAACCCGCGAGTCATTCCATAATAGCACCTCATGGTCTACAGTGTCGTAATGCAGAAGAAAGATCAAGAAGGACCAGAATGGTATAAGCCTTTCGATCTCTGGCCATTAGGAGGTCACCAAACCCAAACAAGGGCAGTCTCAGTACTATGCCTTTTCTGAAGCCAGATTGAGAGTATCATAGACATTATGAGAGGTGAGATATTCATCCAATTGCAGTGCAACTGTTTTTCAATAACCTTACCAACAAATGGCAGGTTAGAGATAGGTCGAAGTTAGCTAGACAGTCTGGATCCAAGGAGGATTTTTAAGGAGTGGATGAACAACTGCCTTAAGGGATTAGGAAAACCCCTCCAAGGATTTCCAGACAATGTCAGCGTAGGATTGGGTGATGACTTCAACACATCCTACTAACAGAGGTGTAGGACCCGGATCCAAACTACAACTAGTTGGACGCATTGATTGGATGATCTTCACAATGTCTGCGAATCTCGGTGGTGAAACTCCAACCAGGCAGGCCAGGATTAAGTACAACCAGTTGCCCACCGCGGACCCCCAAAGGAGAGGTCGGACCGATGCTGGACCTGATGTCGGCAACCTTATCTGCAAAGAAGCGAGCCACCCTCACATCTAAGTTGAGAGAAAGCTTCTAGGCTGAAGACAGACTGGATTGCACAGCCTGTCCACAGTCCAGAAAAGCTGAGCCGTCGATTCTTTGCAGCAGAAATCTCTCTGGACAGGAATTCTGCCTTCTTACGAGTGATTTCTGATTGGTAGCCATCATAATGGGCTAGCAATCTAAGCCTGTCGACATCAAGGCCCAATTTCCACCAGGCTCTCTCCAGCCTTCGGCCTACTCGCCTTAATTCCTTCAAGGAGCCATCAAACCATGGACTCCTTGGACGGATAGTGAGAGGCCGAACACGAACAGGAGCAATTTTGTCCAGTGCATCTCCCACAGCCTTATTATAGGCAAGTGCATTCACCCGACAAACTCGATAGGTCCAATACCGCCGTAAGGTCATTGGGGCCAACACCCCTTAAAGGGCGGTATTGGACCATCTCCGTAGGGGCAGACCTATTAGAGGGGGCCCTGAAACTGAACCTTATGGTGTAATGGTCCGACCAACTGACTGGTTCCACCCCCAAGTCAGTGATCTCCATACCCAAGAGAAAGACCAGATCTAGTGAATGACCTCCAATATGGGTAGAGGTGGTAACAACCTGTGTCAGGCCCAGTGCACTCATCAGTTGGAGGAGACTTTGACCAAAATGAGAGATTCATCGTCGACCCAAGCATTGAAGTCGCCCAGAAGAATTAATCTGGGAAACCTCAACACAAGGTCGACAATGAAGTCTGCAATCCCCTGTGAATTGCCACCTGGGTGGGCTGTAGACGAGGAGAATCCCACAACCTGCACCCTCACCCAGGATATATTCAAAAGATCTGGTGTTCCCCAATGGAACATCCACAAGGCCCAGTTCAGATTTAAACATAATGGCCACACCTCCGCCCCTACGATCCTGCCTTGGACGGTGTATTACCGAGAACCCGGCTGGAGTTGCCGAGGCCAATATAGGGCCAGCATTTTCATCCAGCCAAGTCTCGGTAATGCAAGTCAGATCAGCTGACCCAACAAGATCAGCTACAATAGCTGTCTTGTTTTTAATAGATCTGGCATTGCACAACACCGCCAAGGCAGGATGAGATGTCGGGGAAGACCTCGGTACCTGTCCGATATTTTCGGACTTTGGTATGGGGACAAGATAGGAACAACCTCTATCTTGACCCCATTTCACCCCAGGACGCCTTCTGGACCCTAAAACCCCAATCCGCCTCTTCCTGTCCCCCACAAGGCCCAGCTTCATCCCCTCGCTCCTCTTTAGAATGTTTCAATGCCCTGACACTCCAAAATAGGTTCGATGATAACGGTGGGCACCAAAAAGGGCTAAGTTCCCTGAGCCTGGTGGGGGAATAATGCCCAACCGTCATTATTAAACAAATTACAAAAATAAGACTAACAATAAACCTAAAAATATCACAATTATAAACGCACTCTCCCCACTCTCTCTCACAGAGGAAGGGAGAGCAAGCCAAATAAACAAACATAAACCAAAAACAACTCAAAAATAACAAACAATAAAATAAAATAAAATACAGTAAATTTAAAACATAGTAAAATAACTTATTAAATATTAAATTTAAATTTTAAACAATTCTGTATCTTAAAATAATGCAGCACCTCTCACATGCAGTAAATATTAAAAAAATAAAATAAACTCCCAACACCACCTCTCACATGGCATGGAGTTAAATTCAAATTTGTAATAATAAATAACAATCGCTTTACTACCTACAATCCAAAGACTAAACCACTCACCAGTGTTCTATCAATAGCGCCAACAAATAAAAATAGTCTTTATGAAAAGTTCGAAAGTCAAATAATAAAAATCCTGAGATCTTCCAATGACTGCTCCTCAGATGTCAGTGATTAATTATAAACCAATAAAATACAGTCAGGAGATATGTCCTGCAGGAGTATTGCCCCACTCGGACGGCAGCCAGCAGTAAAGTTGCCTCAGAGGTCAGCACTACAGCTGACCCCAAGGCAACTTAGAAGAGGCCCTCGGCCCCCCAGCTCCCTGGGAGGGCACCGAGGGCTACTCCTGCCTGGCTGGAGACCACCAGGTAGGCAACACTCCCTACAAATTAAACCAACTCCTGTGATAGCAGAGAAACCCTGTACCACCATATATTAGAGGAAAATTGCAGGGTCCTTAGAAAGCTTGATCCTCAGGAATATAACAAATCTCCGAGCACCGGTTGGATAATCCAGGGTTAAATTAGTTCACAAACCGTGATTCTAAGTGGCAAAGATCATCCAAATGAAGTAAGGGCTTCACAGTTTATCACAGCACGACAGAAAATATAAAACAGTCACCAGGCTCACTAGGTGGGGGTACAAAAGCAACAAACCAAACAAAGGAGAGGAGCAGGACTGCATGGAAGAGCGGTGCCATGAACACAAGGTATGAAACCTTGTGAAAATATAAACTTTAAATATTTTTGGGGAACCATATACAATATAAAACATTGTATGGTTGCCCATACACAACAAGGCAATGTTGCATCTCGGGGGTGTGATGCTGTCATATGGAGCTCTTAAGCTTCGCTCTTGAGGGCTGTATGACGTCATCACACCCCCTTGATGACAACATAGCATTGTTGTGTATGGACAACCATATACTATGTTATATTCAGTGTATGGGAGTGGCTTGTTATGCATAGAATTTTATTGAAAAATTTTATTGAAATACAAGCTTGTTGTACCATTGTTGTGACATCATGCTGCTGTTGTACCATCATTGGTACATCATAGTGATGGCACAACACGTTGGAATGCCATCTCATGCACTTTCCCACGTTCTAGCGCTGACTGATCTTTTTTGGGCCTCAGAAAAAGCAGCGTCTCGTGGTTATCCACGACTCCTCATATGAGGACGACTGATCATGTCCTTATCCTCTGTTTTTACTGCTATATGTACAGTGTAATGTAAATGAAGAGTGTGGCCATCATCTAATTATGATTGGCAAAACTGAAAACTGTATCTCTCCCCCTCTCCGCTAAACACCACCCATCTGTAATCGATTTCAGACACCTACTTGCGCTGGCCACATCCTGTGCTCTAGTGTTAACTACACAAACTGATTACGTGGTGTTGGATTTTTAGTGTGTGTCAGTTATTACTGGAGATTGTGAGGCTGGCGGCAACAGAGGAGAGGAGGTGAGCTGCGTCTGCCTCTTCTCTGTGAGAAGGCAATTCTGACTTGTTTTATGCATATTTTTTTTCTTCTAAATAAAACAGTCACACATAACTGCAGAGACAAAGGAGAGTCGGGTCGGGACGAGGGCAAGGTTTGAGCAGTCTGACCTGAGATAGATGGAGCATAGACTGTAGAGTGAATCCAGCGAGGTGAAGTTCTGTTGAAATTGCTCCCGCGATGAACCGGCAGCGAGTGGGGAGGCAGAGTTTTTGGCATCGTACTGGTGGTATTTTCACATTTCTTGATCCTGATCGCTGTAACTGGTGCCCATCTACTATATAAGATAATGGGTGGGCATCAGTTAACAACAAAGCTGAAGTCTCTTCTCAAGGTTGCCATGACAACTGTAAACCTCACGGGCTTCACTTTCGAGATTTACCATGTTGTCATGGCAAACAGTGACTACAGCCTTACTGTTAACTGATGCCCATCCATTATCCTCTATGCATTCCCTATGACTGCACAACTTCAAGTATGTTGTACCTCTTTTAAAATGAGCAAAAGCACAATTTTAAAATGAATAAAAATTAAGTTGCTTGGGTTAGGTGTGCAGTCATAAGAGAATAATGCAATCATGTGATGTCTCTTGACCACTGAGGTTACAGGATTTTTACAGTCCATTTCTTAACCCTTAGATTGCTGACAGAAATAGAATGTATTGGAGTTCTGGACAGATGTATCAGTCTGTGGCCCTGCAAGGTTTTAGTTATTTTTATTGCATTTGTGTAACAAAAGCAGGATGATCTATAATATATTAATAAGTATAATGTGTTAATAATGGATCATGGATGTGCTGTATGGTTGTGTTGAGGGCCATGGTTATCCTTTCCCCTCCCAAATACACACCAAACAGAACAAAATAGGCTTACATGCCTGTTTTTAATGTCTCTCTGAATTTGGGAGATGCAGCCTAGTGCTTCTCATGGTAAGTAAGAAATTTACCAGTCATGATCAGTAATTTACATTACTGTGACTCCCGAGGCTAATTTTAATAGGAGGGAGAGATGTGCCACTGCAAGTCACGCACATAGCAATGGGATCAGGTAAAGTGTATAGTAGTGAGATGACACAGTTGCTCTACAAAGACAGCGACCTGTTGGGGTCAGAGCAGGATTTTTTCATACTGTATATTGAACTGACAATACAGAGATGATTTGTTTGAATGGGCTTGGTCATTATTTTTTTCACTGATGCAAACAGGAGAGTCAAAGAGAGAGAGAAAGAGAGAGAGACAGAGATTTTGTGAAACAGAGGACGAAGAGCTGGGGGATTTTCATTAGGGCTAAATGTTATTTTTTTCACTTGCAGGAAGGACGTTATTGTTGCCTGAGGATGGAATCATAATTTAAAAGAAACACATTTGAATGGCGAACAGGAGAAACACTTGCAGCCTCAGCAGCAGTTTATCTCCACAACATTATGTTAATTTTGTCCCTGGTAATCCAGATTTTCTCTGGTTCAGACTGATGACAAGACGGAAAAACAAGCTACGTGCATTTATGAGTGTGTGGTTGCCAGAAAATAAAAACAAAGGACCATTCAACCCATAAAACCTCAATTCAGAAATTAATTAAGCAACCAGGTACAATAGGAGTTAAGTTAATAACCTGTTAATCACCCTTTGAAGGCGTGATGTGGCACAAGGCGAAGCTGAATGCCACATGTCACAGGGGTGATTAACAGGACATTAACATAGCCCCTGTTGTACCTGATTGCTATTATTATAATTTCATACACACATTTTAGATCATTAACATGCTTTTGAATACAATTTCTGCAATTTTAGATTTTGTTGCAAGAAACAGTTCTTTCACCTTTGACTTGTTCTTTTTATTTGGATCTATGTGTATATTAGTTGATTGATAAGTAAAGGATTACACATCAGTATTCAAGCAGTGTATCATTCTGGCCCATCAGGTACCAGCAGTATCATATAGGAGGTACTGCTCCCAGGACCATATACCAGTGTTGATGTCAGTATCAGTTATGATGCTGTTGTAGTTTCTAGGCCATGGGTTACATAGAAACATAGACTTTGACAGGCAGTTAAGGATCGCTTGTCCTACCCAGTCTGCCCATTTCCCTACCTATTGGATAAGCTGCAGATCCTAGTTTTACCAACAGACTACTTCCTCCTACCTCCCATTAGAATTGCCTTATGTCTGTCCCATGCATTCTTAAATTCCTCCTCTGTTTTTGACCCCAAGACCTCCTCAGGAAGGCCGTTCCATGCATTCACCACCCTCTCAGTGAAAAATATTTCCTCACATTGCCCGTGTGTTGTCCCCCCCATCTTCAAATTGTGCTCCCTTGTTCTTGCACATCTCTTTTTCTGAAAGATGCCACCCTCTTGGACTTTGTTGAGTCCCTTGAGGTACTTGAAAGTTTCTATCATGTCCCCACTCTCCCTCCTTTCCTTGAGGGTATACATATTAAGCTCTTTTAGTCTCTCTTCGAATGGCTTCTGGTGCAGACCCTGCACCATTTTAGTTGCCCTCCTCTGGACTGCCTCCATCCTGTCTATGTCCTTGCAGAGATGGGGTCTCCAGAACTTCATGCAGTACTCCAGATGGGGTCTTACCAACTGTCTGTACAGACGGATAACAACTTCCTGTTTTCTACTGGTGATGCCTCTCCCTATGCATCCAAATATCCCCCCAGCTCGCCTTATTGCCTTCTCACTTTGCTTGCTACCTTTAGGTCATCTGATATGACTACCCCCCAGGTCCCTTTTCATTTTTGTTGTCATTAATACCCCCCACCCATTGTGTACACTTCCCCTGGGTTTTTGTTTCCCAGGTGCATTACTTTGCACTTCTTTGCACTGAATCTAAGCTGCCATACGTTTGACCATTCCTCCAACCTTACCAAGTCCCTTCTCATCCTTTCCACCCCCCTTGTGTATCAACCCTTTTGCAGATCTTTTTGTCATCTGCAAAGAGGCATACTTTTCCTTCCAGCCTGTCTGCAAAGCCACCAATAAAGACATTAAAGAGGACTGGTCCCAGTACTGAACCCTGCGGTACCCCCTAGTACCCCCCTTTCTTCGGAGTGGACTCCATTCACTATTACCCTCTGCATCCTGTTGTCCAGCCAATTTTTTTTTTACCTAGGTCACCACCCTGGGAACCACTCTCGGCTGGCTAACTTGTTTATTAATCTTTTGTGTGGGACTGTGTCAAATGCCTTGCTAAAGTCTAGGTAGGCCACATCTACAGCCCCTCCCTGGTCTACTACTTTGGTTACCCAGTCAAAGAACTCTATTAGATTTGTCTGACATGACCTTTCCACTGTGAATCCATGCTATCTTGGGTCCTATGCCCCACTGGCCTCTAGGTACTCAACAATCCTTTCTTTTGTAAGTGATTCCATCATTTTCCCTACCACAGAGGTCAAACTAACAGGTCTGTAGTTTCCTGCCCTTGCCTTTCTCCTACTTTTGTGAAGGGGAATCACATCCACCCTCTTTCAGTCCTCAGGTACCACACCATCTTCCCATGATTTGTTAAAAGTAGTCAGTAAAATGTAGTCAGTGCCACTAGTTCTCCCCTTAGTTCTTCTAGAATTCTGGGGTGAATCCCATCAGGCCCCACTGCTTTGTCCACCTTCAGTTTTCGGAGTTCTTTCAGGACCCTTTCTTCTGTGAATGGATTGCTATTGACCCCCCTTATCCAGTGTGCTTCTATTATTTGGTTTAGGTACCTCCCCCTCCTATTCGTTTGAGAATATTGAGCAGAAGTATTCGTTCAGTAACTCTGCTTTGTCACTGTCACCCTCTGCCTACCTCCGCTCCCCTTTATTAAGCCTCACTGTCTCTCCTCTGGTCTTTTTTCGCTGCCTAATGTACCTATAAAAGGTTTTATTCCCCTGCCTAACTGAGTTGGCTATCTTTTCCTTGGTTTGGGCCTTTGCTGTTCTGATGCCTTCTACCGCTTCCTTCTGCTTTAACTGATACAGTTCTCTGTCCTGCTCCTTCTATGTTTCCCTATACTTCCTGCTGTCTTTTTCTCCCTAACCTTCCCTGCCACCTCTTTTGAGAACCATACTGTTTTTTTCCTTCATTTTATTTGCTTCACACAAAGTCTTGCTGCCTCTGTGATGGCAGCTTTGATTTTTCCCCATTGTTCCTCCACCCCATCTTCTTGACCGTTTGCTAGTGCTTTTCTGAGGCACTCCCCCATTTGCCAAAGTCAGCCCTCCTAAAGTCCAGTACCCTCACCTTTGTGTGACTTGACTCTATGGCTGTGTTTATCGTGAACCACACTGTTTGGTGGTCGCTTGTTCCCAGATGGCTACCCACTTCAAAATCTGAGATCCTCTCTCCGTCCCCATTTGAGTGTACCAGGTCTAAGATTGCTCCCTCCTGAGTGGGTTCCAACACTAGCTGTCTGAGGCATGCCCCCTGTAGGGCATTGAGAATTACCCTGCTCTTGGATGTGGCTGCAGCAAAGGTGCTCCAGTTAACATCTGGCATATTAAGTCCCCCATCAACAACAGCTCCCCCATTCTGCCATTCTAAGGATGCCTTCTATCATTTCCTTGTCCATTTCCTCCCCAAGATGGGGGTCTGTATACAACCCCCATGTGGATTGTGGTGCCATTTCCTCTTTCCAGGGTGACCCACAGTGCCTCCTCTCCTCCCTGTTTACCCATTAGTTCCATTGCTTTGATCCCTTTTATTATGTAGAGAGCTGCTCTTCCTCCTCTTTTACCCTCACTGGCCCTCCTGTAGATTGTGTACCCTGTTATGCTGACATCTCAGTCAGGGTTCTCTATGTACCATTTTTCTGTGACTGCCACGATATCCAGGTGTCTCTCTTCAATGAAGGTCACTAGTTCAGGGAGCTTGTTATCCAGACTATGTGAATTGGTACTTATCACCCTCTATTTTGTGATAGTACCCCTTTTTGCCCCATCCTTGTTCTTACTGTCTTCGCCTTTTTCTCCACTGACCCCTGTCCTCTCCCTATTGACCTCTCTATCGTAGTGTTTACCTCACTATCTACCCTGTTTTGTGTGGGGGGCTGGGATTTCCATGCTTCTTTTCAGTGCCTCCCTTAACTAGTTTAAATGCTTGCCAATGAAGCATTTAAACCTATCACATAGGATGCTGGTTCCCCTCCTGGATAGATGCAGACCATCACACCAGTATAGGCCTGCATACCGCCAGGTGGAACCCCATTCCCCAATGAAGCCAAAACCCTGAGCTCTGCACCAGTTTTTCAATCATTCATTGAATCCCATGGTGAGAAGTACTCTAGCCTGTGCCCTCCAGAAACAATCAGCTACAGCTTTGGCCCACCACCCCAGTGAGTGTCTTCCTTCCTTTCAGCAAGACAACCTGCACAACAATTTAAAAGAAAATATACCCTGCAAAAAACAATTTCAATCAGAGAAAAATAAAGCAGTAGACTGTACAACCTATAAGCACAAAACAGCAACAACATCTGTAAGCACAACCTGTAGGCACAAAACAAAATAGTAAAACAACAGTAACTATGCTTAGCCAAAAGAAGTCTTAATGTTATCCTTGCTCTGTTAATGTTGCTCCTTGCTCTGTCCTTTCAAGCAAACCCTTGAAGAAAACAGCTCAGGTGAATGAAGCTACGTGCTTTAGGCCAGAAAACCTAGTCTTTACCACAACACACCAACTAACCTGACCTTTTAAATCTTCCTTTTGTTGGAAGGTACTAAGCCTTTGTTAGCTCCATCCCCCCAGTTACACTACTAATCCCCTGGAAGAGCTGTGGAAGAAAAGCAATTCGCGCCTTCAATGTGAAAAAGAGAATGCAATACCTTTAAACCCAAAACAAAAACCTGTAAGCACCAAACAAAATAATAACAAAACAGTAACTTTACTTAGCCTAAAGACAGAGCAAAATGTAAAACATGTAAGCACAAAACAGTAACAAAACCCGTAAGAAAAACCTGTAACAATTCAACAGAAAATATACCTTGTAAAAGTAAACAATGTGAATCAGAGAAAGATAAAGCAGTAACCTGTAAGCACAAAACAGGAACACACTTATAAGCATACCCTGTAACAATTTAGCAGAAAACTATAACCTGCAAAAAAAAATTTGAATCAGAGAAAAATAAAGCAATAAACTGTATAACCTGTAAGCACAAAACAGTATTTAACCTGTAAGTACAAAACAAAATAGTAACACAACAGTAACTCTGCTTAGCCAAAAGAAGCCTTAATGTTTCTCATTGCTCTGTTAATGTTGCTCCTTGCTCTGTCCTTTCAAGCAAACCCTAGAATAAAAGAGCTCAGGTGAAGCTAGGTGCTTTATGCCAGCAAACCTAGGTAAAAACCCAGCAGCAGTCAGACACAAGCAGAGTCATACAGAGGGCATATTAAATGGCATTTTCACTGTTTGATTCACATGAGTCTATCGAGTTCACCTGCAGACGATAACAAGTTTGGGCATCCACATTACATGGTCGGAAGAGTGGCAACCGGGGTTTAATGCAAAGAAGTGCAAGATCATGCACATAGGGAAGAGAAACCCTGAAGCCACCTATAGGCTGGGAGGGGAGTTGCTGGCAGTTACAAGGGAAGAAAGAGACTTGGGCATCATCATCACCGATGACCTGAAATCATCCAAGCAGACCTCTAAAGCAGTAGGTAAGGCTAGGGGGATGTTAGGGTGTATTAGTAGGGGTCTCACAAGTCAGAAGAGGGAGGTAATAATCCCTCTTTACAAGACACTGGTTAGGCCCCATCTGGAGTACTGCGTGCAGTACTGGAGGCCACACATTTACAAGGACATTAAACAAATTGAGGCAGTCCAGAGAAGGGCAACCAAAATGGTGCAGGGACTGCATCAGAAAACATATGAGGACAGATTAATGGAGCTCAATATGCATACCCTAGAGCAAAGGAAGGAGAGAGGTGATATGATCGAAACATTCAAACACCTTAAGGACATTAACAGGGTGAAAGAGTCTAACATGTTTCAATATAACAAAAATAGCAGGGCAAGAGGACACAGCATGAGATTAGAGGGAGGCTGATTAAGGAGTAATGTGAGGAAGTTCTTTTTCAAAGAAAGGGTGGTGGATGCATGGAACGGCCAACCTCAGGAAGTAGTGGATATGAATACAGTGCAGGGCTTCAAACAGGCATGAGATAGGCATAAGGGAGCAATACAGATGAGCATGAATAGAAGGCCATTGACAGAGCAAAGGCCGATGGCATATTTATAAGGTAGAAAAAGAAATGGGCAGACTGCATGGGCCTTGCGGTCCTTATCTGCCAGCAACTTCTATATTTCTATGTTTCTATGTATTCAGGAGCCTCATATTAAGTGATGAGGTCCTGCATGTGTATTTATCTAATATTAACATAAGATATATTGCAGGATTTTACTCACCATTATAATAACTGACAGTAATGTCCCCCAATCAAAGCTGCACAAGTATCTGGGCACCACAACCTACAATATATGAACAACTATTTATTCCTTTCAGAAGAGAATGCAGAAACTCTTACATATTTGCTGCTATTCTTCACTATCTAGCATGTCCACAGAACTCAAAACACCAGAAACCCCTGCCACAACAGAAGCTTGCAGCTCTGTGGTACCAAGCACTTCTTCAGCCAGTTCAAAAGCAAGTCTGCAAACAAACCTAAATGGAAACCTAAAAATCTTGACCCTGTATAGAAATCACTGCATTTTCCAACAGGCAGGGAACATCAACATCAACTGCGCAGAAAATCCAAAAAGAAGACAGATCCATGTATGCCATGCTTTTAGGCTTAGCCCCTAGAATAAAAATATGCACCACCCCCCCAGCAGTAGCTTGTACTGAAGAATCCTGTCTTGCCACAGTCTCCTCCTTTAACTACCTGGAATTTATATTTGACACCTCGCTGGACTACTCAGCTCATACCGCTGCTGCTTGTAAGCCTGTTAACACCAGGCTGGGGTTCTTATATAAGATTAAAGACAACCTTACACTCAAAGCCCATACTGCCATTGCCTGGGACATCCTGCTCTCCGAAATAACCTATGGGATGGCAGTCTACTCAGTTTGCAAAACTACTCTGCAAAAATGAGTCATGGCCTATGACAACACTTGCAGGGTTGCCTTGGCCATGAACAGATACACACACCACTGTGACCTTTGCTCCAAACTAAGTTGGCTTCCTCCACCTGCCTTGTGCACATTTACTATGAGAGGTGTGGCACATACTGTTGTGACTATGCAATCCCCCATGTCCCTCTCAGTGCTACTTATGCCTGATAGCCAGTCCTATCCACTAAGGTCTAAGGTCCCTGGTTCCTTAAACATACTCAAAACCAAGACGAAACTTAGTGAAATGTCCCTCCCCTTCTCCTTTCATACACTTTAGAAGTCCATCCCAATCAAGGTCCATCAGCGTCTCTCCAGCCAAGCATTCAGAAGAGAGTACCACACTCTTCTTAACCAAGCATTTGTATGTACCTGCCCTTAGGCTGCTAGAAACTGTGACATCATGCCTATGTTGTCTGTACACCATACTAAGGAATGTTAACCTATCCCTGTATCCTGACTTTGTATATACTGTTCTACATAGTACTGTATCATATACAATGCCCTTTAGACATTGTATCTTGTGTATCATTTCCCCTGCAATATTTATTTCCCTGTGCTACTGCTTGGCTATATTGCAGCATGTTTTCTGGTTATCTGTATACTGTTATATTGACCTCCTATATTGTAGTCTACCAGGTCATGCCTGAAGATATGCAAATGTTTTGTCTAGTGCACCCACCTGGTAAATAAAAATGAAATAAATAAACAGATTCGTCTTTGGGCAGCGATAAAGGTAAGTATGAACTTAGAGGCCACAAAGGAAGGGTGGGGCTGCATGCCAAGTGCACAGTGTCAGCATACAGAACTCACAAAACTGAAGGCATGTTTAGCATGGGGGAGCTGGATGTCACAATCTGCAATGGGGGTGGCAGTTCTGAGTTGTTTAAATAAATCATGCAAAATCAGTAAACAAATGCCATCCGACTGTGGGAGAGTAGCTTGTACAATTTTCAGAACAGCATCCAAAGGTAACAATTTGTTTTCTTTTCTTTCAACAGAAATTGATTACCATGGAACAAATGTTGTGGAGAGATGACCAACAAAGTACAGATGTAAAGAAGAATTTGTCTGAAATCATATCTGGATTAGTCTGAGAAGTTCAAGTGAAATGTTAAACATAATTTAAAATCTGTTTGTGTTGTTGTTTTAACCGCATTTCTCTGGTACTTGACAGCACTGCTTTATACGATTTCAGGTGTGCCTTTGTTAAGAATAAAAACTTTTACTATACTCTGCTGTGTCTTTTACTGAACTGTATACTCAGTACTATACACTATAAAAAATGCTAGATGTGCAATCACATGCAAAACCAGCCACAGCTGCCACATCAGGGTTTTAATTACACTGGACCTCTTCAGCTTCGCATTGTAGGTCTGATGTAATTAGAACTCCTCTGTTGCAGCAGAGGCTAGTTGTGCATGATTGCCCATCCAGTATTCTCTCTTTTTTACTTGGGTACATAACAGTAAATGCATTTGCTGCCAACTGAGTTCACATAACTTGTGTATGTCTAAACACACACACACACACACACTTGTATTGAAGGTGCACTACACAACATAATGCCTATTTTCAGGCACAACCCAGGTAATTACAAGGAAACAAAGCAAAATACAAAAACAGCACATTTACAACAAGTTCAAAGAAACTGCAAAGTTTATAACTATAATGCAATAATGGGTTAGGCTTACTGATAGGAACGTTTTGTAAACAATAGTACAGTGGAAATAATTTGGGTATTATTGATAAAATTTTAACCATGAGCAAAATTATTGGTGGTTCAAAATAACAGTCAGAACTGCTACTGTACATTGCTCCTGACATTTATCCCAATTACCTAGCACATGTGTCTATTAGATTAAGTGTTTAGTAGGCATTTTCACGTTTGATTTAAATTATCTAATTGAGTTGAAGAAATATAAATTCTGAACTCTAGGGGGTGCACTACACCTTGACAAAGCACTTGTAATGAGTGTGAAACATTGGCATTAGTGGGTAGCCTCCCTGCTTTTCTGTGTCTGTTCTCACAATAAATTTATATAGGTTGCCTAAACAACTGAAGTTGTCTGAAAAGCAGTTTCTTTTGGCATAGTGTGCTGAGTCCTTTATGTTTGTTATCTGATTTGATGGGACTTGCGAGCACCTGCCCCATGGGAGCGACCCTTGCTTGTTTGTCTTGACTATTATTGAGGGTACACACTCCGGGGAGTGTCTATATTTTGCTATTCACAAAGGTGAATTAGCTAGTGAGGGACAATATGACAGAAGCACCGGCGGCTACGACCATATTCTCTAACACTGCAGAAACAGAGAATTTCTTCACATCGGCAACAAGAAAAGACAGCACTATTCCAGAAGGTACAGAGACACAGACTATGGAACCACTGACCATTAAGAAAGCCTTTCTGAGTTATGAGCGATGGGCATTAAAGTACGGAGAATCTTCTGGCAACAGAAGACCATGCAAGCTTATGAAGAGGTGCAGAGGGTCCCAAGAGGACTGAGGATATGGAAGAATCCAGCTTTTGGGAAAGACCACTCCATATTCACACAGGAATGGAAGGAGGAATTACATAAGGGTGCTCTCGGACTGATTGGTTGTATCATTCAGGACTCCAAATGCCTGGAAGAAGAAGAAGTGACTGCACAACTACAAGAAAAAGAAAAGGTAATGTTTCAGTTTTCTACACCTCCTGATTATAAGCATTATCAAAAATGCTTGGCAGATGTGATTGATAAATGTGATGTTATCACCAAAGTGAAAAAACTCAAGAAGTTCATTAGAGATGAACAAGATTATTTAAACAACTGAGTTTATGATTGGGCTAAAAAACCTAAAGCCATCCTGAAAAATCGAGAACAGCCAAACAGCATTAACAAAGGTGAAGAGAGAGTTCTATGGACTCAGATTCTACAGCTTTCTTAGAAGAGGACTGCTTGTCCAAGACAACTACATCATCACCACACACACACACACACACACACACGCACCCACGAAGGGAACCCATGAGATTTATAAACAAAAAACAGAGGAGAAAGGGGCCAAAGAGAACGAGGAGGGGTCAGAGGGGTTGGGGAAGAGGGAGAGGTAAAGGCTACAACAGGGAACAGAGACATATCCACTTCCAGGACTACCATTAACAGTAACAGGCATTATCAAAGCACAGGCAGAACATTCGCTCAATGACTTAACTGCTTTGTTTGATTTGGTATTTGATACAGAGACAGATATATGTGACATCTTGTCTGATTCCGGTGGCACTGAGACCATGGAAATGATTCTAGAGGAACAAATTACAAAAAAGGGAGAAAGCCACATAATAGTGATGAACAATGAGAGAGACATTAATATAGAGAATATGTCAGTTAATAATGTGATTAATTTGCCTATGTCCTAAGTGAAGCAGAGAAAAAAGTTTTGAATAAAGGATTAAGCTTTGTGCCATCCAACAGAATCAATAAATTTGAAACATTCATTGATGTAAACAAGTTCATTAAGTTGCTAAATTTAAAATGTTTTTTTTTTAAACTAATTTGATTGAAATGAATGATCCATTGGGAAGGGAGGATGCGATAGGTAGTTCAACAGTACAGACTGATGATAGGCAGGAAAGACTAATTGGTTCCCCATTTAAAAAACCTTCCACTTTTATCCACCCTATGAATCCCACAGTAAGTACCTTTTACAAAGCTTGCATGCATGACATAGACGCCTATTACAATAGTAATTATAGAAAGGACATATTTCACAATCTCTCTAGAGTGGAAAAAGATGCACTTAAAGTTTTGACTCAAAATAGTAAAATCACATTGAAACCAGCCGATAAAGGTGGTGGGATTATTATTATGAACAACTGTGATTACATTAGAAAAGCCGAAAAACAGCTCTCAGATCGAGCTACATATCAACCATTAGCCAGTGATCCCATGACTGAATATATTTATTTATTCATTTTTATTTATTTCAGATTCAGATTAATACTGTTGAGCTGCGAAGCTCTTTTACAAAGGTTCCAAGTCAGTAATAACGTAGTACATGACATAGGGTACAGGCAAGTTCACAAGACATTACAGAAAATACTCATGGTTAAAATACACTGACATTTACATAAGTGTGAAGAGGTAACAATAGCAAAATACAGTATGTGCAGTACAGTAGTTAAGATGAGTAAATACACACTTATAATGCTGTGAGAACAGTTGAGTTACTTAAGTGCAGAATAATGAGGTAGTAGCAGCCCAAGAAGGCTTTGTCAGGAGGAAAAGGGTGAGTAAAGGGGATGGGGGTGGGGTGTTAGGGATAGGATGATTGGGCAGCAATAATATAAACAACAGATAGAGGCTTTTATAGAGAAAATATTTTGTAAGATCTCTATAACTGAGAAAGAGATGGAATTTCTTCAAGTCAAACATCCTATACAACTAGTTTTTAATACACTTGTAAAGGTGCATAAAATGCTAAAGGACTCACTGGGTAGACACATTATTTCGGGTCAAGGGTCTTTAACGGAGTCATTCTCACAATTCATTGATCATTATATCAAACCCTTGGTTGAAAAACTCTGTTCTTACCTTAAGGACAACAGAGACGTAATCAATTTGACTTCAAACATGTTTGATGGGGAGGGCAGATGTTTGGTAATGCTAGATGTTACAGGCCTATATACAAACATCCCACACTACTTTGGGTTGGAGGCTTTAAAATATTTTCTTGAACAAAGAGATGAAGCTAAACCACCCACCCAGGTATTGTTAGATATGACAAGAATTGTATTGGAAAGCAATGTTATCAGTTTTAAGGGTAAATATTTTTTACAATGTAAAGGAACGGCTATGGGGGTGACTTTCGACGCTAATTATGCTAACTTAGCCATGGGGTACTGGGGGCATCTGTGTGTGTGTGTGTGTGTGTGTATATTATCGGGGTGCAGTTGTGCCACTATATTTAAGGTTATGAAGGCACTTCTATGTTAAACTTGAAATTTGGCACATTAATAACTTTGGACCTGTTCAATGGATTTTCATGAAATATGGTATGTTTGGTGGTGCAAGGTAGGTCTCTTGATCTGCCAAATTTCATTTCAGTCGGACTTACGGTGTTTGCGCACCAAAACACTGAAAATGCACTTTTCGCCAGTTTTGTGGGCAGTTTGTCGGATTTTGTGCGTGGCGCTGTGCGGCCTTTGTGTGGCATGCCAGTCTGTAACTTGGCACACAGAAAGAGCTTGGGTCAAGGAACATGCCACATTTTGTTTGGTGAAAAAATATTAATCCATTCAAAAGTTATCAAACTTTTTAGCTCCCATTACAAGTCTGTTTGAAAATTTATATGGTTATTTTGTGAAACAAGAATGGGGTTTTGGCCATCATGATCAAAGAATGTGCAGGCTCACAATCAAAGAATCTTTGATCATGAGACATTTATTGAGTGTGATGGTGACCATGTCGTTTTCAGTTTGGGGTTGGGAAAAAAGTAAATTTTTCACCCCTCAGGTGACTTGTAAAATAATTGAGGCACGGGTTTAGATCAGAGAGCTTCCCTCTATCAACCCATGCCTTTGGTTTATTTTAGTTTTGTCGAAAAATAGCATTTAGCACTTTTACAATCTTCGGCCACGGCTCACTAACGATCTTCGGTCGTGAGCCTGCAACATCTTCGGCTGTGATTGCAGCTGATTATTTTGCAGCCTCACAGTCAAAGAATTAAATAACAATGTTACTGTGCAAAGCAAATATTCAGTGGCCGACCCAGCCCTTCATTCACTTCATCAGCTGCTGACAGGCAAAATACAAAATGCAAGGAAGAAAACATTGTTTGCTTTTGTCAGTCAGGGGCTGACAGGGGAAGTGACAGGAGGGATGTGCCAATCCGGAATATTTACTGATGATATGTAGGCTTGATGTCTGGGAGCAGATCTCCTCACTACAGGAAATCTGTTTCAGCAAATTAATTACTTAAAAGGGACAGGAAAGCAGCTTTTGGCTCCAGCATGGTTAATCAGTGTGTCTTCATGCTGAATTAAACCATTAATCTACAATTTATTGTATCTTGGTATCTTTTTTATGATTTCAATACATGCTATGGCTACTAATGGGGAAGCTGCTTCTCAACGTTCTTTTACTGCTTGAGCCTGCTAGTGGGAAGTGTGCGATGCCGATGACAGTTTATGCATTCTACCTGCACTTGACTCTCTTGTCAAGATCAGCACAATAAACATCTATACCTGAATCAAAACTAGCCTGCATCCCAGAATTAATCTAAACTGAAATAGATTTGAGGGATTATTAAAAAGAAAGGGAAACTATGCAAACTAATAAACCCAGTGTCTGATATCCATGGTGACCCTCTGTGTAATCAAAGTAAGTTTATCTCGAAGCCAACATCCGATTCTCTTGCACATCCCCAAAGCAAACTAGCCTGCCTGCATTCCAGCATGAATCTCACTGAGAGAGAGCAAGACAGAGGGGGATAGGTGAGGAATTGTTAAAAAAACAACAAGCAGGCTGTACATCAGATGCTCCGTAACCCACAATTCCTGTAGCCTTCAGCGTGTCCGTACCGGTGCGGGGAGGGGGGAGGCTGGGCAGACCAGGGATAGGAGCATAGACATTTTATTTTGTAGTGCACTGCCCAAATTAGTTTGTTGATTTATAAATGCTGCATTTGCTGTTGAATTGTATATATGTTTTTAAACATGCTGCAGTCAGCAGTTAATTACCAGTTAGTCTGTTCTGAGGCATATTGTTTTATCTGACATTACAGTGCTACTGATTTAACCCAGAAGAGAGTTTTATGGTTTCACTGACTAGAGCTGGGCACGGTGGTATGGCTCAGGATTCTGTACCGCAGTGCCCAGCTCCAGTCAGTGTACACTCTGTCTTTCAGAAAAAAAACCCCATAAAATTCCCTTCTGGGTTAAATCAATTAATCCAATAGCACTGTAATGTACAAAAAAATAATATGCCTCAGAACAGACTAACCGGTGATTAACTGGTGAGAGCTGGGTGTTTAAAAAAATACTCTCCATCCTCCTGAGACTGACAGACACCAGGGTGTGTCATTGGGGTTGTGAGGCCTAAATGTCACCCCATTCTTCTTTACTCTGGCATGTCAACATAATTACAAATGGAATGGGGTGACATTTAGGCCTCACAACCCTCAATGACACACCCCGGCATTTGTCAATCTCGGAGGATGGGGGTACAATAAGGGGGGTGGGGCAACCCTAAAGGTCTCATTTCCTGACTTTTTGTGTTTTAACCCTAAAAGATGCATTAATACAGTCTTTTGCACAGATATATATATATATATATATATATATATATAGAGAGAGAGAGAGAGAGGATACATGATGGACAGGTGAATGTAGATATTCTCACTCCTGCAGAGTGAGCTCTGGATACTAACGAGTGCCGACGGCACAAGTGAGAGTATCCAGAGCTCACTCTGCAGCAGTGAGAATATTTTCCA